>JAJQKT010000066.1:0-10000000 GCA_030512225.1 Rauvolfia tetraphylla
AAGTATACTTCCCGTTCGAATTACATACTTTTGTGATTCATTCAAATCTTTTCAATAGCTACGTGGCCTTATTTCTTACAGTTATTAAAGGGCTTTCATCCCTTGTTTTGCCAATTATATTGGTTCTCCCCACACATCGCCCCATAATCTCAAATTCACATTTTGCCTGTGTTTAGCAAACTCTGCAAAAGAAACCATTTAGTTGAACCCAAAAACAATATCACATCAACACTTGGAGTTGTAAGCAAAAATATCACATTTTTGAAGTGTTTGTGTTTTGCAAGCGATATGAAAAGGGTGTGCTTAGGAAAGAAAGGAAGCGCCACGCTTAATGCTTTTAAGCACCAAGATCTTGGAGCTTGTTTCAGTCCATATAGAGCTTTGGTTAGCTTATGCACATAATTTGGAAAATTTTCAAGGATAAAACCAGGAGGTTGTTCTACATAAACCTCTTCTTCAATAAAACCATTTAGGAAAGCACTTTTAACATCCATTTGAAAAAGTTTAAAACCTTTAAAAGCAAGCAAATGCTAAAAGTATTCTTATAGATTCTAATCATCTCTTGGAGCAAAGGTCTCATCATAGTCAATGCCTTCTTCTTAGTTTGAAACCTTGAGCAACAAGTCTAGCTTTATTTCTAACTACTTACTCCTAGTTCATTTAACTCATTTCTAAAAAACCCATTTTGTACCAATAACAGAATGATCATGAGGTCTAGGAACAAGAGACCAAACTTTATTTCTTTCAAATTGATTTAGCTCTTCTTTCATAGCAATAATCCGAAATTATCACACAATGCATCATCAATATTTTTTGGTTCAATATGAGATAAAAGAGCGAAGTTATCAATAAAAGTACCGCCTTGTTTTTACCCCTTGAGAGACATCACCAATGATTTGCTCCTTAGGATGACCTTTTGCATATGTGATATCTTTTGGAAGTTCTTGATCATTTCTTGATTGACCATCTTGTTCTTGCTCCATTATTTCTTTACTTCTTTTGGCATGATCTTCCATTGTGGGTGCTTGGTGTTGAGTATGATTTTCAACCATTGATGTACCTGTGTCATCTTCATTTCCTCTTTGAAGATAAATGTTAGATTCATCAAAGGTTACATGAATAGTTTCTTCAACACACTGATGTTCTTTTATTATAAACTCTATATGCCTTTTTATTTGATGAATAACCAAGAAAAAATTCCTTCATCGATTTTCTATCAAACTTCCCAAGATAGTTGCTAGTGTTTAAAATGAAGCATTTACAACCAAAAACTTTGAAATAGACAATTGATGGAGTTTTGTCAAATAAGAGTTCAAAAGGTGTTTTTTCTTATAAAAGGTCTTAGTAAAACTACTGTTCATGATATAACTAAAGTTTGTATTAACGGCTTCACCAAAAATACTTTGGTAATGAGTTTTCACAAAGCATTGATCTAGCCATTTCTTGTAAGGTTACTGTTTTTCCTTTCAACAACACCATTTTGTTGAGGTGTTTTGGTAGTTGAGAAAATGTGAGTAATACTGTATTACATCACAAGAATTTTGTAAAGTCTTGATTACAAAATTCTCTTCCATTATCACTTCTAATAGAAATCAGTTTGCAATCAAGAGAGGTTTGAACCTTTTTGAAGAGTTTTGAAAATTCATGAAATGTTTCATCTTTTTGTGCTAAGAAGATTACCCATGTAAATCTTGAAAAATCATCAACAATCACATAAGCATAGCTTTTACCACCAAGACTAGTAGTCACTCATAGGGTCCAAATAAATCCATATGAATTAGTTCAAGAGGTTTTGTGGTAGAAACCATTTTCTTTGGTTTAAAAGATGTTTTTGATTGTTTTTCCATATTGACAAGCATCCCGAGAGGTGAGTTTTATCAAAATGCAATTTAGGTAATCCTCTCACCAGCTCTTGTGTAGAAAGTTTGTTTAATAAATCCATGCTTACATGTCCTAATCTTCTATGCCATAAAAATCCATCATTGTCATGAATGGCAAGACATTTAATATCATTTGTAATAAGCTCATCAAGATACAACACATATCATTACCAACTCTTTTAGCAACAAAGATAGTTTTGTTACTTGCATTGTCAAGAATAGTACAAGTATCACATTTTAAACTCTACTTTGCATCCATTATCACATAATTGACTAATACTTAGTAAATTATACTTTAAATCTTCAATAAGTAATACTTTCTTGATAAGAGGAAAAAGAACCTTTACCAATGTTACCTATTCCAAGTATTTTCCTTTCTTCTTATCTCCAAATGTGACAAAACCTTCACTTGTAGTTTGAAGTTCACTAACAAGTGATGCATTTCGATCATGTGCCTTGAGCATCCTTTGTCAAGGAACCATTTAGTGGCACTTGATCTTGAGGCAAATTGTACCTATACCCAAATTTGAAAGGGTGATTTTTGGTACCCATATTTTCTTTAGGGTCCAAGGGGGTTAGTAAAAGTTTCTTTGACCTTCCAAATGGTTTTAACACCACTTTCTACTTTTCTTTTGACAAAACATCTAGAAACCTTGTGTCCATGTTTACCACAATAAGTGCAGCAAATATGTGATCTAGAATGATAAGATTCTTTAACAAAGATTTTCTCTTGTTTTGGAGCAGAATAATCATGAATAAAACCAAGACCATGTTTTACAAATGAAGGTCTTTGATTAGCCAAGTAATTTATTCAAATTTTTCCTTCCATTTGTAAATCTCTCAATGCATAAAGTTAGATCATTAACTTTTCTTTTTAGAAGCTCATGATCTTTTATCATTAACTCAAGAGAAATAATTCTAGTGCAAAGCTTTTTGTTTTCAAAAGATATATTTTGTATAGTTTTATTCAAAACTTCTTTTCAATAGCAATGCAACTAATGGTTTCAAGAAGTTTTCCATTTTCAACACATAATTTTGAATTCTCATTAGATAAATCATTTATTTTGAGTTTCATATCCTTATTTCTTTTTGAAGCCTTTTTAATTCTTCATATAACTTCAACAATAAGATCACTTTGGAATCAATATCATCATCATATATATTTGAGATAGAGGGTGAAGATTGTACCTCATCATCAATGGCCATGAAGCATATGTTGGCCTTTCCTTCACTTTCATCCTCACTTTCCTGTTGATCCCATATTCCGGCTAGTCCTTTTCCTTTCTTGGCAGATTTCTTTACTGTTTTTGCTTTCTCTTTCCCTTTCCAACACTCTGGGACGATCGGCAATAAGATGCTCGAGTACTCTTGCATTCAAAGCATTGAGGTTTATATGATGAAGATTGTCACTCTTCTTGATTGGCTTTCTTCCTTTCTTGAGAAATTCCTTTTGTAGAATCTCTTGAATTTCTTCACATGACCATTGCAATTTCTTCTTCTCCACTGTTTCTCCTTCTTCTTCACTTGAAGATTGTTCTTGTTCACTCAAGTTGTTTGAGTGCATTAAGCCTTTACTCCTTTTCTTCCCTTTTCTTCATCCTCCTTGTCATTTAGCAGTTTCATCTTCATTTCATGAGTCGGTAGAGATCCAATGAGCTCTTCAAGTGGAAGAGTCTTCAAATCATGGATTCCTCAATGGCAAGTGTTTTTGAGGTTGCAGGATTTTGGTAGAGCATCTAAAATCTTTACTGTTTTGCTCTCCCATAGTGTAGCTTTTACCATAAGCTTTTTAAGCCATTGAAAATGTTAGTAAATCTTGTAAACATATCACTAATATTTTTCACCTTGTTTCATGGTAAACAATTCATAATCTCTAACTAGCATGGCAAGTTTAGATTCTTTAACTTGATTAGTTCCTTCATGTGTAATTTGAAGTAATCTCCACATGTCATAGAGCAGAATCACATCCACTAACTCTATTATATTCAGTAACATCTAAAGCACAACTTAATATATTCATGACTTGATAATTTAAAGTCATTTTCTTAGAATCATGCTCATCAAATTCATCTATGGACTTGGGTACTAAGGTTATTCCATCGGTACTCATTTTCATTGGGACATAAGGACCTTTCTCAATTATGTTCCACAAATCAAAATTAATAGAACAAATATAAATTTTAACTCTAGATTTCACTGAAAGTGTAATTTGTTCCATTAAACAAAGGTGGTCTATTTGTGGAGAGATCCTTCTAGAGTAAGGTAGGTTTGACATATTAGCCATAGGATCTTTGTCTTCTAGGTTGTTAAACCACACACAAAAGTTCTAGCTACGATACCAATTGAAATACCTAAGAGGGGGGTGAATTAGGTATTTAGCTAATTTTCACAAACTTAAACCTTTTTAAGCGTTTAGACCAAGAACAAGTTATGTAAGCTAATTATAGATAATTGATAGCAAGACAATAATGAAAGCAATAGCAAAGAACTCAAACAATTTATAGTGGTAAGATCTCGTCCACTACCTTAAGCTCACACTTAAGGATTTTCAACAAATCTACTAATTGCTCAGGGTTTACAAATTACAAGAGAGGTTCACCACGCTTTGGTTTTACACTCATAACCTCTTCTAGTAATTTCTTACAATACAAGGCTCACCAACCTATGGTTTTATATCTCAAACAACCTTGAATCACAACTTCAAGGATCACCCTTATCTAAAAGGGTTTTATGTTATCAAGATAACCTTGCTAGAGCTAGTAGATCAACTACAATTGAATAAGTAAAGAAGAGTGTGTAGAAGTTACCACTTGATGGTAGATATTACACAAATTTGCACCTTCATACTTTGATGTCTTTGGATGGATCAATTGAATGCCAAGACATAAGAGAGCTTAAAGAAATGTTTGCTAAATGCTTTTGAATGCTTGGAGTTTTCAAGATTTCAAGAGTTACAAAGAATTTGCATGTTTATGGCTTTTATAGAATTTGAAAATCTGTTAAAACGTTCATAAAGCGGCTAGTAATTTGACTAGTTTGAGAAAAATTGGACGACCGAATTTCTTAGTCTGACGTCGAATCTTCGATACGAATTTCTACTGGATGAATAGTAACCATCATGAGAACAAAAATTGGGACTGACCCGAATTTTTTCTGCGTCGAATCTTCTTCGAATTTCTCGGAAGAGCGGTGACCATCTCTGAAGGCAAAAATTCGGACGACCAGAATTTTTGGCTGCGATCAGAATCTTCTTCGAATTTCTCGGGAAGAATAGTAGCAAACTTTTGCTACAAAATTCGGACGACCGAATTTTTGAAAGCATTTTCAAACTTTGTAAAATTATTTGAGATATAACTTCAATGAGTTTGAAAAACGTTTGATATATTTAGAAAACTTATATAACTATATTTAAGCTTGAAACACATGAACATATGAAGTTTATGAACATATCTTATAGAAAGATTCATTCAAAGCCTTTTAAGATTATAAGACTATTTTTATGCTCTCTTATGCATTCAATGATAACCAAGACATGCAAGTGTAGAGTTTACATGAAATTTACCTAAAAAGTTAAATGCACTCTACGACTTCAAGTCTTCAATGCCTTTCTGATCATCTTTAGAACAACATTCTTCAAACTTCAAATACTTGCTTAAATGAAGTTGTTCTTGAACTTTGCTTCAAAGCAATGAGACTTCATACTTCTCAAATTACAGAACCTATCACACAATAATCAAACATTTTAGTCCTCATCAATATTTGTCATTAATCAAAACTATATAATTTGCCCTTAGGGCTATGAGTTCTAATTATATTTTTTGGAAGTCTAGGATTGAGATTTACATTTGTTCCAATAACTATGAATTGTGGAATATTATTGAGAAAGGTCCCTATGTGCCATTGAGAATGAAAGCCGATGGAGTTACAAGGGAACCAAAGCCCATGGAGGAATATGATGAGAGCGATTCAAGGAAGATGACCTTAAACTACCAAGCCATGAACATTCTTTGTTATGCGTTGGTAGTCAATGAAATACAATAGAGTGATGGAATGTGATTCTACTCATGAAATATGGAAGCAACTTCAAGACACTCATGAAGAAGAAAGAGCAAATGTGTGCTTCATGGCAATGGAAGATGAGGTACAACCTACTCCATCTACCTCTACTTCTTATGATGATGATATTGATGATCCTAGTAAATTACTTGTTGAGATGTATGGAGAATTAAAGAAGGCTTCGAAAAAGAATAAGGAAATGAAAACCAAAATTAATGATCTATTGAATGAGAATTCAAATTTATTTTTGTGAAAATAAAAAGCTTCTTGATTCTATTGAATGCTTGAATATTGAAAAAGAAGTAACACTATTTACATGAGCAGATGGCGACTATTTTTGTGAGCGATGCGACTATTTTTCCATAGAAATTGAGACGAGACCGAAAAAAAATTCGGTCAGTCCGAAATTTTCTCTGCATTGTGAGCGATGAAGTGACAGATAATGAACAATAACGTCCCAAAAATTTTCAACAAAAAATTCGATCGTTCGAATTTTACGAAACTAGCCATTACTAGCCGTTTTATGGCCGTTGTTAGCCCTAAGGACAAATCATGTAGTTTTGATTAATGACAAATATTGATGAGGACTAATATGCATGTCATTTGTGTGATAGGATTGTTGGATTAAAAGTATGAAGCCTCATTGCCTTGGAGCTAGCAATGCAAGAACAACTCAAATATGCCAAAGTGATTGAAGGTTGAAGAGTTTGTTCAAGATATTAGAAGGCTTTGAAGACATGAAGTGTAGAGTCACATGTGCTTAATAGGTAAACTTTGTAAACCCTACACTCTTAAGCCTTTGGAATCTATGAGTTGCAATTGAGAGCACAAAACTTGATTTAAATGGTTTCAATGCTTTTGAATTTATCTAAATTATCAAGTTTTCATAAATGGTTTTTGTAGTTAAAAGGCCTTTAATGACTTATCTTTTTAGGCTAGAAGGTTTTCCAACTTGTTAGAATTGATTTGAACATGTTTTTGACAAAGTTTGAAAAATTCGGAAGAAGATTCGGACGCGAGTCCAAAAAATTGATCGTCAATTTTGTAGCAAAAAGTTTGCTACTATTCTTCCCGAAGAAATTCGGAAGAAGATTGAGACCTTAGCTAAAAAATTCGGTAGTCAATTTTGGCCTTCAGCGTGGTCACTGTTCTTCAGAGAAATTCGGAAGAAGATTCGGGACGAACTAGCAGGGAAAAATTAGTTCGTCAGAAAAAATTCGGGGACGCGTAATTGATCGTCCGAATTTTCTGAAACTAGCCGTTACTAGCCGTTGTATGGCAGTTTGAGCTGATTTTCAAATTCTATAAAAAGCCATAAACTCCAGATTTTTAGAAGAACTTTGAACTTAACAAATCTTACATGCTCTAACTTATTTTTACATCAAATCAAATTGAAAAGCTCTCAAATTGCCTTGTGCTCAAAGGTGTACATTCAAGATTCCAAAGGCAAAGGTGAAGTGGTGCTAGCAATTGTATTTATTGTTAGCCCTAAGGAGCAAATTATGTAGTTTTGATTAATGACAAATATTGATGAGGACTAAAATGTTTGATTATTGTGTGATAGGTTACGTAAATTGGGAAGTATGAAGTCTCATTTCTTTGAGGCAAAAGTTCAAGAACAACTTCATTTAAGCAAGTATTTGAAGTTTGAAGAATGTTGTTCTAAATATGATCAAAAGGCATTGAAGACTTGAAGTGTAGAGTGCATTTAACTTTTAGGTAAATTTCTATGTAAACTCTACACTTGCATGTCTTAGTTATCATTGAATGAATCTTATGATCTTAAAAGTCTTTGAATGAATCTTTTTATAAGATATGTTTGTAAACTTCATATGTTCATGTTTTTCAAGCTTAAATATAGTTAAATAAGTTTTCTATATATATCAAATGTTTTTCAAACTCATTGAAGTTATATCTCAAATGAATTTACAAAGTTTGAAAATGCTTTCAAAAAATTGATCGTCCAAATTTTTGTAGCAAAAGTTTGCTACTATTCTTCGAGAGAAATTCGGAAGAAGATTGGGACGCAACCAAAAAATTCGATCGTTGAATTTTTGGCCTTCAAGCATGATCACTTTGTTCTTCGAGAGAAATTCGGAAGAAGATTGGACAGCAACAAAAAAATTCGGTCTTCGAAATTTTTGTTCTCAGCTATGAGTTACTATTCATCCGAGAGAAATTGGACGAAGATTGAGACGCGGCCAAGAAAGTCGGTGATCGTGCAATTTTTACGAAACTAGCCGTTTTATGAGCGTTTTAACAGATTTTCAAATTCTATAAAAGCTATAAACATGCAAATTTTTGTAACTCTTGAAATCTTGAAAACTCCAAGCATTCAAAAAGCATTTAGCAAACATTTCTTAAGCTCTCTTATGTCTTGTGCATTCAATTGATCAATCCAAAGACATCAATGTGTGAAGGGTGCAAATTTGTGTAATATCTACCATCAAGTGGTAACTCACACTACGTTTCTTCTTTACTTATTCAATTGTGTTGATCTACTAGTTCTAGCGAGGTTATCTTGATAACATAAAACCCTTTAGGTAAAAGGTGATCCTTGAAAGTGTGATTCAAGGTTGTTTAAGATATAAAACCATTGTTTGTGGTGAGCCTTGTATTGTAAACATTACTAGAAGAGGTTGTGAGTGTAAAACCATAGTTTGGTGAACCTCTCTTGTAATTTGTAAACCTGAGCAATTAGTAGATTCGTTGAAATCCTTAAGTGTGAGCTTAAGGTAGTGGACGTAGATCTTGAGGATCGAACCACTATAAATTGTTTGAGTTCTTTGCTATTGCTTTCATTCTTGCCTTGCTATCAATTATCTATAATTAGCTTACATAACTTGTTCTTGGTCTAAACGCATAAAAGGTTTAAGTTTGCGAAAATTAGCCAAATACCTAATTCACCCCCTCTTAGGTATTTCAATTGGTATCAGAGCTAGAACTTCTGTGTGTGGTTTAACAACCTAGAAGACAAAGATCCTATGGCTAATATGTCAAACCTACCTTACCTAGAAGGATCTTCCACAAATATACCACCTTTGTTTAATGGAACAAATTACACTTTCTGGGAAATCTAGAGTTAAAATTTATATTTGTTCTATTAATTTTTGATTTGTGTAACATAATTGAGAAAGGTCCTTATGTCCCAATGAAAATGAGTGCTTGATGGAATAACCTCAGTACCCAAGTCCTGAGATGAATTTGATGAGCATGATTCTAATAAAATGACTTTAAATTATCAAGCCATGAATATATTAAGTTGTGCTTTAGATGTTACTGAATATAATAGAGTTAGTGGATGTGATTACGCTCATGACATGTGGAGATTACTTCAAATTACACATGAAGGAACTAATCAAGTTAAAGAATCTAAACTTGCCATGCTAGTTAGAGATTATGAGCTATTTACCATGAAACAAGGTGAAAATATTAGTGATATGTTTACAAGATTTACTAACATTTTCAATGGCTTAAAAGCTTATGGTAAAAGCTATACTATGGGAGAGCAAAAGCAGAAAGATTTTAGATGCTCTACCAAAATCACGGCAGACCTAAAACACTTGCCATTGAGGAATCCAAGATTTGAAGACTCTTCCACTTGAAGAGCTCATTGGATCTCTACTGACTCATGAAATGAAGATGAAACGGCTAAATGACAAGGAGGATGAAGAAAAGGGAAGAAAAGGAGTAGTGCTTAATGCCTCAAACAACTTGAGTGAACAAGAACAATCTTCAAGTGAAGAAGAAGGAGAAGCGAGTGGAGAAGAAGAAATTGCAATGGCTGTGAAGAAATTCAAGAGATTCTACAAAAAGGAATTTCTCAAGAAAGGAAGAAAGCCAGTCAAGAAGAGTGGACAATCTTCATCATATAAACCTCAATGCTTTGAATGCAAGAGTACTGAGCATCTTATTGCTGGCTGTCTCGAGTGTTGGAAAGGGAAAGAAAGCAAAAAGCAGAAAGAAATCGCAAGAAAGGAAAAGGACTAGTTGGAACATGGGATCAACGAGAAAGTGAGGATGAAAGTGAAGGAAAGGTCAACATATGCTTCATGGCCATTGATGATGAGGTACAATCTTCACCCTCATCTCAAATGTATATGATGATGATATTGATTCAGGTGATCTTATTGTTGAGTTATATGAAGAATTAAAAAAGGCTTCAAAAAGAAATAAGGATATGAAACTCAAAATAAATGATTTATCTAATGAGAATTCAAAATTATGTGTTGAAAATGGAAAACTTCTTGAAACCATTAGTTGCATTGCTATTGAAAAAGAAGTTTTGAATACAACTATACAAAATATATCTTTTGAAAACAAAAAGCTTTGCACTAGAATTATTTCTCTTGAGTCAATGATAAAAGATCATGAGCTTCTAAAAAAGGAAAGTTAATGATCTAACTTTATGCATTGAGAGATTTACAAATGGAAGGGAAAATTTGAATAAATTACTTGGCTATCAAAGACCTTCATTTGTAAAACATGAGTCTTAGTTTTACTCATGATTATTACGCTCCAAAAGCAGAGAAAATCTTTTGTTAAAGAATCTTATCATTCTAGATCACATATTTGCTGCACTTATTGTGGTAAACATGGACACAAGGTTTCTAGATGTTTTGTCAAAAGAAAAAGTACAAAGTGGTGCTAAAACCATTTGGAAAGTCAAAGAAACTTTTACTAACCTTGTGGACCCAAGAAAATATGGGTACCAAAAATCACCCTTTCAAATTTGGTGTAGGTACAATTTGCCTCAAGATCAAGTGCCACAAAATGGTTCCTTGACAGTGGATGCTCAAGGCACATGACTGGAAATGCATCACTTGTTAGTGAACTTCAAACTACAAGTGAAGATTTTTGTCACATTTGGAGATAAGAAGAAAAGGGAAAATACTTGGAATAGGTAACATTGGTAAAGGGTTCTTTCCCTCTTATCAAGAAAGTATTACTTATTGAAGATTTAAAGTATAATTTACTGAGTATTAGTCAATTATGTGATAATGGATGCAAAGTAGAGTTTAAATGTGATACTTGTACTATTCTTGACAATGCAAGTAACAAAACTATCTTTGTTGCTAAAAGAGTTAGTAATGTATATGTGTTGTATCTTGATGAGCTTATTACAAATGATATTAAATGTCTTGCCATTCATGACAATGATGGATTTTTATGGCATAGAAGATTAGGACATGTAAGCATGGATTTATTAAACAAACTTTCTACACAAGAGCTGGTGAGAGGATTACCTAAATTGCATTTTGATAAAACTCACCTCTGTGATGCTTGTCAATATGGAAAACAATCAAAAACATCTTTTAAACCAAAGAAAATGGTTTCTACCACAAAACCTCTTGAACTAATTCATATGGATTTATTTGGACCTATGAGGACTACTAGTCTTGGTGGTAAAAGCTATGCTTATGTGATTGTTGATGATTTTCAAGATTTACATGGGTAATCTTCTTAGCACAAAAAAGATGAAACATTTCATGAATTTTCAAAACTCTCCAAAAAGGTTCAAACCTCTCTTGATTGCAAACTGATTTCTATTAGAAGTGATAATGGAAGAGAATTTTGTAACCAAGACTTTACAAAATTTTGATATGAATATGGTATTACTCACAATTTTTCAGTTGCCAAAACACTCAACAAAATGGTGTTGTTGAAAGGAAAAAATAGAACCTTACAAGAAATGGCTAGATCAATGCTTTGTGAAAACTCATTACCAAAGTATTTTTTTGGGTGAAAACTGTTAATACTAACTTGTTATATCATGAACGAGTTTTTACTAAGACCTTTTATAAGAAAAACACCTTTTGAACTTTTATTTGACAAAACTCCATCAATTGTCTATTTCAAAGTTTTTTGGTTGTAAATGCTTCATTTTTAAACACTAGCAACTATCTTGGTAAGTTTGATAGAAAATCAGATGAAGGAATTTTTCTTGGTTATTCATCAAATAAAAAAGGCATATAGAGTTTATAATAAAAGAATATTGTGTGTTGAAGAAACTATTCATGTAACCTTTGATGAATCTAACATTTATCTTCAAAGAGAAATGAAGATGACACAGGTACATCAATGGTTGAAAATCATACTCAACACCAAGCACCCATGATGGAAGATCATGCCAAAGAAGAAGAAATAATGGAGCAAGAACAAGATGGTCAATCAAGAAATGATCAAGAACTTCCAAAAGATATCACATATGCAAAAGGTCATCCTAAGGAGCAAATCATTGGTGATGTCTCTCAAGGGAGTAAAAAACAAGGCGGTATTTTATTGATAACTTTGCTCTTTTTATCTCATATTGAACCAAAAAATATTGATGATGCATTGTGTGATAATTTCTGGATTATTGCTATGGAAGAAGAACTAAATCAATTTGAAAGAAATAAAGTTTGGTCTCTTGTTCCTAGACCTCATGATCATTCATTATTGGTACAAAATGGGTTTTTAGAAATAAGTTAAATGAACTAGGAGAAGTAGTTAGAAATAAAAGCTAGACTAGTTGCTCAAGGTTTCAACCAAGAAGAAGGCATTGACTATGATGAGACCTTTGCTCAAGTAGCCAGATTAGAATCTATAAGAATACTTTTAGCATTTGCTTGCTTTAAAGGTTTTAAACTTTTTCAAATGGATGTTAAAAGTGCTTTCCTAAATGGTTTTATTGAAGAAGAGGTTTATGTAGAACAACCTCCAGGTTTTATCCATGAAAAAATTTCCAAATTATGTGTATAAGCTAACCAAAGCTCTATATGGACTGAAACAAGCTCCAAGATCTTGGTATGAAAGATTAAGTGGTTTTTGTTAGCCCTAAAGGGCAAATCATGTAGTTTTGATTAATGACAAATATTGATGAGGACTAATATGCTTGTATGTTGTGATAGGATTGTTGGATTAAGAAGTATGAAGTCTCATTGCCTTGGAGCTAGCAATGCATGAACAACTCAAATATGTCAAAGTGATTAAAGATTGAAGAGTTTGTTCAAGATATTAGAAGGCTTTGAAGACATGAAGTGTAGGTTGCATGTGCTTAATAGGTAAACTTTGTAAACCCCTACACTCTTAGAGTCTTGGAATCTATGAGTTGCAATTGAGAGCACAAAACTTGATTTAAATGGTTTCAATGGTTTTGAACTTACCTAAATTATCAAGTTTTCATAAATGGTTTTTTGCACATAAAAAGATCTTTAATGACTTATCTTTGAGGCTAGAATATTTTCCAACTTGTTTGAATTGATTTAAACATGTTTTGACAAAGTTTGAAAAATTCGGATGCAAATTCGGTCATCCGAAATTTTTTACTGCCCCGAGAAACGATATCATGTTCACGTGAGCGATACCTACTATTCTTCCAGAGAAATTCGGAAGAAGATTCGGGACGCATGGAGAAAAATTCGATCGATCCGAATTTTGTGAATAGTGCACGAAGCAGTGAATAATGTTCACATGAGCAGTCTGATCGTTTTTTCCGAGAGAAATTTGGACGAAGATTCGGACGAAAGCTGGAAAAATCGCGTCGTCGAATTTTTGTGACCGGTGCATGAATAGTGCGTGGAGCGGTACCACTATTCACATGAGCAGTCGCGTGAAGCAGTACCACTTATTCACATGAACAGTATTTTACGAAAAATAGCCGTTACTAGCAGTTTTATGGTCATTTAAAGCTGATTTTTGAATTCTATAAAAGCCATAAACTCCAGATTTTTTAGTAGAACTTTGAACTTAACAAATCTTACATGCTCTAACTTATTTTACATCAAATCAAATTGAAAAGCTCTCAAATTGCCTTGTGCTCAAAGGTGTACATTCAAGATTCCAAAGGCAAAGTGTAAAGGTGCAATATTGTGTAAACTCTACCTACAAGTGGTAACATCTACACATTCTTATCTCCTTATTAAATTGTGTTATTTTCTATTAGCTCATTGCAAGGTTATCTTGTGACATAAAACCCTTTTGTGTTAGGGTGAGCCATAGACTAGATTAATCAAGGTTGTGGTGTAAAACCCGTTTGTGGGTGAGCCTTTGATTATATTGGTCTTTAGGTTGTCTTTAGATATAAAACCCTTGTGGAAGGGTGAACCTTGTTTGTATAATTACTAAAAGAGAGGTTGTGAGTGTAAAACCATTGTGTGGTGAGCCTCTTATGTAATTGTTGAATTTGAGCATATAGTGGATTGATTGAAATCCTTGAGTGTGGACTCAAGGTAGTGGATGTAGATCTTGGAGAGATCGAACCACTATAAATCGTGTGTTCATTTGTTTATAGCTTTACTTGTTTACTTACTTATGTTGTTCTTATTTGTTCTTAGTTGTTGATTGATTGGTTGTGAATTTATTGTTTGATCATCTTGTCTCAACCATTAAATCACATATAAACTTAGAGTTTGTAAATTTGAAGAAGAGCTTTTATTAAGGCAAAGGATTTGCAAAACAGGAAAAGATTTTGATAATTAGCCTAAGACCTAATTCACCCCCCTCTTAGGTCTTTCAATTGGTATCAGAGCAAGGTCTTCTTTTTAAGGTCTAACAACCTAGAAGTAAAGATTCTATGGCTAGTTTATCAAATTTGCCTTATATGGAAGGTTCCTCTACAAATAGACCTCCTTTGTTTGATGGTTCTAATTTTACATTTTGGAAATCTAGAATTAGAATTTTTATTTGTTCTATTAACTTTGATTTGTGGAGTATCATTGAGAAAGGTCCCTATGTTCCTATGAGAATAAAAGCTGATGGAATTACAAGGGAACAAAAGTCTATGGAGGAACTTGATGAGAACGACTCAAGAAAGATAACCTTAAACTACCAAGCAATGAACATCTTGAGTTGTGCATTGGATGTGAATGAATACAATAGAGTGAGTGAATGTGACACCGCTCACGATATGTGGAGACTTCTACAAGCAACACACGAGGAAAGAGCCAATATTTGTTTCATGGCAATAAATGATGAGGTACAATCCACTCCTTCTACCTCTACTTATTGTGATGATGATGTAGATGATCCTAGTGAACTATTTGTTGAAATGTATGAAGAATTAAAAAATTCTTCAAAAAGAAATAAGGAAATGAAATTCAAAATTAATGATTTATTGAATGAAAATTCAAAATTATATTGTGAAAACAAAAAGCTTCTTGAATCTATTGATTGTTTGAATATTGAAAAAGAAGTTTTAAATGTCTCTTTACAAAACATGTCCCTTGAAAATAAGATTCTTTGTGAAAAGATTTTGTCTCTTGAAAGAATGCTTGTTGATCATGAGACTTTGAAAAAGATGGTTGATGAGCTTACATTATGTATAGAAAAATTTACAAAAAGGAAGGGACAATCTTGATAAAATTCTTGGAGCTCAAAGATCTCCTCTTTTTAAAAAATGGTCTTGGCTATAATTATGTAAACAATGTGCCTAAATATAAAAAATTTCTTTGTTAAAGCTACTTCTAGTTCAATGCCTCATACTTGTTGTACATATTGTGGAAAACATGGACACAAAGCCATTAGGTGCTTCGTTAAAAAGAAAAAATAGAAAATGGTGTTAAAACCATTTGGAGAGTTAAAGGAATTATTACTAACCCCCATGGACCCAAGAAAGTATGGGTACCAAAGGATACTTCTTCTCCTTATTGCAGTGCAGCTTCAACTCAAACTCAAGCACTACTAAAGGGGTATATTGATGATGTTAGCTTAAAGAATAACAGAAAAACATCACATTCATAATCAAAGTCAAGACAAACAATGAAGGATTTGTTTTTGAGACAAGAAGAAAGGAAGAATTCTTGGAGTAACCAATGTTGGTAAAGGTTTCTTTCTTCTTTTTAAACAAATGTGGCTTATTGCTGATTTGAACTATAACTTGATTAGCATTAGTCAATTGTGTGACAATGAATAAGAAGTTAAAATTCTAACATGCAAAGTTTCAGTTGAGAATCCATTTTGTTTAGCTTTGAAAAATTTGCCAACCATAACTTGTCAATTGCTTTTATGAAGTTGATTAGGTAACATTGATGATATGAGATTGAATTCATGGTAGATATGTTCTTGAAATTGATTATATGTCATGATAAAATGATTAATATAGCTATGATTGAATATCTATGCATTTGCTTGGCCAAAAACATATTTATGAAACTTTACAAAATGTTTGGACATGAAGTTTGGATGTAGACCATAAGTTCGATCACCCGAACTTATATGACAAAATGATATTTTGTGATTTTGATCAATCACTTACAAATGTGTTTTTATCTTGATAAGCTTGAATGTCTTGTTGCTTATGATAATGATTTTCTTGGCATAAAAGATTTGGTCATGTGAACATGGATTTGTTGAACAAACTTTTCTATCAAGATTTAGTTAGAGGATTGCTAAAAAATGTGTTTTGAGAAAATTGTCTTTGAGATACTTGTCCATATGAAAAACAAACAAAAGAATCTTTCAAACCCATGAAAATGATTTTAGACCTCAAAACATCTTGAGCTTCTTCAAATGGATTGTTTTGGACTTATATGGAACTCTAGTATTGATGACTTGAAGTATGCCTTACTAGTAGTTGATGATTTCTAAATATTCATTTTAGCATTATTCATTGTTCGAAAAAGATTAAGTGTTTCATAAGTTTGTAAAATTATTCAAAAAGGTTCAAACCTCCCTTGAAAATTGAAGAAGTGTTTCACAAGTGACAACGGGAGAATTTTACAACAAAGTCTTTACAAAATTTGCTTTGAAAATTGAATTTCATATAATTGTTTCAACTGCAAAAGCTCCACAATAAAATGGTGTTATTGAAAGAAAATTTTGAACTTTGCAGAAATTGGCTAGGTCTATGCTTTGTGAAAATTCTTCTTCAAAAAATATTTTTTGGGCCAAAGCCTTAAACACCACATGCTATGATAAATAGAATTCTTTTTAAGATCATTTTGAAGAAAAACATCTTCTGATTTCTTTTTTTATAGAATGCCTCAAGTTTCATATTTTTAAAATGTTTGGTTATAAATGTCTTATCTTAAATTATTGTGACAACTTACTTAAATTTGGTAGAAAAATGGATATTGATATATCTTAGCTATTCTTCCTACTGAAAAAAGCATATAGAATTTACAATAAAAAGAACCTTACATGATGAGGAAACCATTCATGTTTGTTTTGATGAATCTTACATTTGCTTGGAAAGAAGAGATGAAGATGATGTAGGTACATCTATGAATGAATATCAAACTCATCTTCAAGCACCAACTTTGGAGAATCATACCAATGAGGAAGAAATGATAGAACAAAATCAAGATGACCAACCTAGTGGTGACCAAAAGCTCTCAAAGAACTTAAGATATCCAAGAGGCCACCCTAAGGAGCAAATCATTGGTGATATCTCCCAAGGAGTAAAAAATAAGGCGGTACTTTATCAATAACTTTATTCTTTTATTGGATATGAGCCTAAAGTATTGATGATGCATTGTGTGACGATTTTTGGATTATTTGTATGCAAGAGGATTTAAATAAATTTGAAAGATACAAAATTTTGGATATTCCTAAATCTCATGATCATTCCATTATTGGAACTAAATGGTTTTTAGAATTAAACTTATTGAATCCGAAGAAGTTGTTAGAAACAAAGTTAGACTTGTTGCCTAAGGATTCAATCAAGAAGAAGGAATTTATTATGATGAAACATTTGTTCCGAATGAAAACTTGAGTCCATAAGAATGCTTTTGACTTGTACTTGCTTTAAACTCTTTCAAATGAATGTCAAAAGTGCTTTTTTAAATGGTTCTATTGAGGAAAAAAGTTTATGTGGAACAACCACCCGGTTTTGATCATGAAAAGTTTCCTAAACATGTTTTCAAAATTATCCAAAGCTTTGTATGATTTAAAACAAGCTCCTAGAGCTTGGTATGAAAAAAATTGAGTGATTTTCTTCTTTCAAAAGGATTTTCAAGAGGAAAGGTTAACTACTACTATTTTCATAAAAACCTCTTGTAACAATGATCTATAAGTTGTCCAATTAAATGATACAATTTTTGGTGCTTCTAATACTTCACTTTGTGATGTATTTTCCAAGTTAATGAAAAGTAAATTTGAAATGAGCATGATAGGAAAACTTAATTTCTTTCTTGGCCCACAAATCAAGCAAACCATGGATGGCACTTTCATGAATCAAGTTAAGGTATAAGCACTTCCATAAGTTTATCAACCATGCTTGACAAGAATAAAAAAGGTTTCATAGGAGTAGTCAACTCTATTTGATAGCAAGTAGAAACAATATTATGTTTGTCATGTGCTTGTGTGCTAGATTTCATCTTGTCCTATAGAATCTCATTTGATTGTGGTTAAACACATTCTCTATTACCTTATTAATACTCTAAGTGATTATGGTCTATATTTCAAATGTGTGGCTATATTATGTGATAACACTAATGCAATAGATTTGACCATCATACTATTCAACAAACTAGGACAAAGTATATAGAGATCAAACTTCATCTCATTAGATATAATTCTACTAAGGATAATACTTATTTAAAGCATGTTTGCATTCATTGATATCGTTACTAAGCCATTGGCCGAAGAAAGGTTTGACCAATCTTAGAAGAAGCTTAGGGATTTCAAAATTCAATAACTAATGAGTGTATTCAAGTGTTGTAGCTCCAGGGTGAGGACAAAGAAGCCTAGCATGAGAAAAGGAAAGGGAAAGCAAAAGAAGTGAGAAGGAGGACTAGTGATCAATGAACCAAGGAAGGTTCATGTTCCTCAAAGCATGTCATGGCTGGATAGATTTGTCACAGTGGAGGCTACTACTGAACTTGATGATTGGGCACAAAGGAACCATAAGATAAATCCAAGCCACAAGGTGGATGTCATCAAACTATTCAAAATGGGTAATATACTCTCATTTTTAAATGATATGAGTTGGACTAGTTTGCTTATGTTTGATGAATGCTATTGCCTTCCTTAGTTTATGAAGTTTATGCAAATATTAAGGAAGAAAGAGTTAAGCAAGTTGGTAATAAAAGCTATTTAGTAGTATTCTTCAAAAATATCACAAGTTAATTTTTGAGATTGATAATGCATTGCTCAAAAGAATTTGTGATGTTGAGGATGTTGGGTTTTGGCATTATTCTTCTGGGGACATTGTTTTATAAGTGAGTTATACTCACATGAAAGAATTGAGAATGCCTATATATAAATGATAAGAAGCCTCAAGACTAGAAAAGGGAGAGAGATAAAAGCTTTTTTATGATAGTGAAAGAATTTTGCATCACATGCTTACTACCTTGATTATTGCATACTTTAGGGAACAAATCTTATGTTGATAATATGTATGCTTTGTAATTATGCTAGCCATGCATAAGAAAAAGAAAATTGAATTTTGGATATATAGTGCTAAAAGAATATAATGGCAGCTAGAAGAACCGAGCGTAAGGCTTTGCCACATAGCAAATTGTTTACCAAGGTTTTCGAAGTATCTCCAAGTGCAATTGTCTTGTAGTAGTTGACCAATAAAGAGTGAAGAAGTCTACACCAACAACTCACTAAAGAGAATTCCTTGAATACTTGACGATGAAAATGTATGAAGGGCTAGAAGAAAAAACTCCTCTAAGGGGTGATAGAAGAGATGCTAGCAATGATGAAGAAAAGGAGGAAGAAAGTAATGAAAAAAGAAGGAAGAAGAAAATGATGAAGAATAAGAGGATGAAGAGGAAATCCTTGCTAGAAAGGAAATTAAAATGAAACATGACTCATCTAGTGAGGGGAGCAACCTTCCACAAAAGAAGACTATTTGAAGAGTTGCCAAAGGTGTTTCAAGAGACATTGAGCAACTATGTAAAGAAAATGAAGGAGATGGACAAATTCTTTGAGTCCTTTGCTCTAACAATTCTTGGCAAATTTGGTGATTTAGAAACTAGAGTAAAAAAAATATGGAAGGAGATGGCAACAATAAGGATGATAGTAATGACAGTGAAAATTGAGATGGCTATCAATTTGTTGCTAAAGAAGAAGACTAAGATGAAGGAAAAGGCAGTGAAGCACTCCAAGCAAAAGAAGAGCATGAGAATGAAGAACAAAGAGGTAAAGCCCAAGAGAACAAGCAAGAAGAAGGAGGTGAAGGAAGTTTAACAAAGTCAAAGCACAAATCCATCACCAATATCCTTCAGCCAAGGGAGGAAAATGTGATTCAAAGAAAGAAGATCCAAAGACCCTCTCAAATTGGTAGCTTTCCAAAGCGAACTACCACGAGTAAGGAGTCAACAAATGAAGGACCCCATCATATAGAGCTCAAGGGAGACACGGCCATCATAACAAACAAATTTGGAAGAGAAGACCATGAAACGCATCCAAGACTAAGCCTTTCTATCCCTAAACTCTATTTTGATGCTTATTTTAGTTTATTCCTTGATGCACATGATATGCTTTAATATTGAAATTTACTTGTGCCTTTCTAGTCATTATAATGTTTTGAAGCTCAATATGTGAAATCTTTGTGATAAGAGCTTCTTTTGTTTTACTTTTGTTGTCCAAGTACTCTCACTCCAAGTTTAAATTTCGATAAAAGGGAGAGAAGAAGTCAATTTATTATTGTTGAGATGCTACATAATGATTATTGCTGTTAGGATGATAATTATTTGACTAGAACTATCTTGTTTATAAGAGTTGGTCAATACATTGCTAAATTGTCAAATGAGAGTTGATCAATATCTGCTTATATGTGATACATGTTGTCTCATTTTCATTAACCCCATCTTTGAGTGATGACAAAAGGGGGAGAAGAAATGTGATGACAAAATGTGTGAAAATATGAAATAGCAGTGGAATTCCTCATGCATGAATAGAAAATGTGTCAATTTTCTGAAAATCCATGCATATGGCAAGGGGAGAAAGAACAAAACATGCTATGTGGGTTTGTTGTATTGCAATTGCTTGATGTAATTGTGATGTGTGATGTAAATATGCTATGAATGTGTACTGTGAAACTAATTGGTTGCATTTGAAATTTAAAATGATTGTTTTCTGAGATTTTGAAAATGGTTAAGTTGGGATTGTGAAGTTTTTATCATGGTTCTTGACTTGACCTATGACTTTACATTACATCATGAAAACAATTAAATACATGAGTTTTGTGGTTTTGCAAAGATAAACTGAGTGCTATTGTAGCTATACATATTTGAGTACTTCTATAGTTCATTTGAAAATGCAAAATCACCTTTTCAACTTGTTTCCAAAAATTTGGACTTGAAATTCGGATACGGGACCCAAAAATTCGGACGCATCATGATCTTCTTGTCAAAAATGTCTTTTTCGTTGTTCAAATTGTTTGAAAAACTGTTTTAATCCTTCCTATCATATTTGAACAATCTTAGAAAAGCTTATTTTCAAAAAAATTAAAGTTGTTATCTCACATATTTTACATTTTGGATTTGAAATCTTAAAATTCGGATGCATGATTCACAATTCGGATGCATCCATATTTTGTTGCCAAAATGTGCTCTTTTGTTGTTCAAATTGATCCAAATATGTTTTAATCTCTTCCATTATGTTTGAACAACCTTAGGAACACTTTATTTCACTTCAAACATTCATTATATTGCATTTATTGCAGTTTGGACTCAAGATCAAAAAATTTGGATGCAAGGTTTAAAAAATTCGGATGCATGTTTAGAAATTCGGATGCATCCATATTTTGTTACCAAAACGTGCTCTTTTGTTTTTCAAATTGATTCAAACATGTTTCAATCTCTTTTACTATGTTTGAACAATCTTAGGAAAGCTTATTTTCAAAAATTGAAGCTTTCATTTCACTTATTTTATAGTTCGGACTTGATATGTCAAAATTCGGATGCATAGTATCTCATGTCCAAACTTATTGAAAAATGAGCACAATCTAAGGGGGAGCATTGTTAAACTTTTACAACCTTTAAAACCTCTCTTAGAAGTTTTCTAAATACTTAAATGCTATATATTCTATATGTTGTTGGAAGGAAGGAGGAAAATGGAGGTTGGTTGGGTCATAGGCTCATATTGAGCCATTTGAATGTCAATGTGCTAAATTGGTTATCTTCTATCATTGACATCAATGCTTCTTTATACTACATTGTTTAAATCCATCACATTTTGCATCAAAGTTTGTCATCATCAAAAAGGGGGAGTTTGTTAGCCCTAAGGGCAAATCATGTAGTTTTGATTAATGACAAATATTGATGAGGACTAATATGCTTGTATGTTGTGATAGGATTGTTGGATTAAGAAGTATGAAGTCTCATTGCCTTGGAGCTAGCAATGCATGAACAACTCAAATATGTCAAAGTGATTAAAGATTGAAGAGTTTGTTCAAGATATTAGAAGGCTTTGAAGACATGAAGTGTAGGTTGCATGTGCTTAATAGGTAAACTTTGTAAACCCTACACTCTTAAGTCTTGGAATCTATGAGTTGCAATTGAGAGCACAAAACTTGATTTAAATGGTTTCAATGGTTTTGAACTTACCTAAATTATCAAGTTTTCATAAATGGTTTTTTGCACATAAAAAGATCTTTAATGACTTATCTTTGAGGCTAGAATATTTTCCAACTTGTTTGAATTGATTTAAACATGTTTTGACAAAGTTTGAAAAATTCGGATGCAAATTCGGTCATCCGAAATTTTTCTCGCATCGAAAGCATGTAACACTATTTACGTGAACAATGACTCTACTATTCTTCCGAGAGAAATTGGAAGAAGATTCGGACGCATGGAGAAAAATTCGGTCGTCCAAATTTTGTGAATAGTGCATGAACAGTGATTACTTGTTCACATGAAACGAGTGCAATCGCTTTTTTTCCGGAGAAATCGGACGAAGATTCGGGACGAAGGCTGGAAAAATTCGGACTGAAAGCTGGAAAATTCGGTCGTCCGAATTTTTGTGACCGGTGCATGAATAGTGCGTGGACAGTACCACTATTCACATGAACAGCGCGTGAACAGTACCACTATTCACATGAACAGTATTTTCTGAAAATAGCCGTTACTAGCCGTTTTTATGGTCATTTAAACCGATTTTTGAATTCTATAAAAGCCATAAACTCCAGATTTTTTAGTAGAACTTTGAACTTAACAAATCTTACATGCTCTAACTTATTTTACATCAAATCAAATTGAAAAGCTCTCAAATTGCCTTGTGCTCAAAGGTGTACATTCAAGATTCCAAAGGCAAAGTGTAAAGGTGCAATATTGTGTAAACTCTACCTACAAGTGGTAACATCTACACATTCTTATCTCCTTATTAAATTGTGTTATTTTCTATTAGCTCATTGCAAGGTTATCTTGTGACATAAAACCCTTTTGTGTTAGGGTGAGCCATAGACTAGATTAATCAAGGTTGTGGTGTAAAACCCGTTTGTGGGTGAGCCTTTGATTATATTGGTCTTTAGGTTGTCTTTAGATATAAAACCCTTGTGGAAGGGTGAACCTTGTTTGTATAATTACTAAAAGAGGTTGTGAGTGTAAAACCATTGTGTGGTGAGCCTCTTATGTAATTGTTGAATTTGAGCATATAGTGGATTGATTGAAATCCTTGAGTGTGGACTCAAGGTAGTGGATGTACATCTTGGAGAGATCGAACCACTATAAATCGTGTGTTCATTTGTTTATAGCTTTACTTGTTTACTTACTTATGTTGTTCTTATTTGTTCTTAGTTGTTGATTGATTGGTTGTGAATTTATTGTTTGATCATCTTGTCTCAACCATTAAATCACATATAAACTTAGAGTTTGTAAATTTGAAGAAGAGCTTTTATTAAGGCAAAGGATTTGCAAAACAGGAAAAGATTTTGATAATTAGCCTAAGACCTAATTCACCCCCCCTCTTAGGTCTTTCAGTTTTCTTCTCACAAATGGTTTTACTAAAGGAAAAGTAGACACAACTCTTTTTATTAAAACATCTTCTCAAAATAATATTTTGCTTGTACAAATCTATGTTGATGATATTATTTTTGGTTCTACTAATATTTCTCTTTGTGAAGAGTTTGCTAAAACTATGCAAAATGAATTTGAGATGAGCATGATGGGAGAACTAAGTTTCTTCCTTGGACTACAAATTAAGCAAACCAAGGATGGAGTCTTCATCAATCAAGAAAAATATACTAAGGAGCTATTGAAAAGGTTTGGAATGGATCAAGCAAAAGGAATAAGTACTCCAATGAGTTCATCAACTAAACTTGACAAAGATGAGAAAGGTAAAAGTATTGATGAGAAATTGTATAGAGGTATGATTGGAAGTTTACTCTATCTCACCTTTGCTAGTAGACCGAGATATTATGTTTGTTGTTTGCTTGTGTGCTAGATTCCAATCATGTCCCTAAAGAATCTCATCTAATTTCTGTCAAAGCGAATATTTCGTTATTTGATTGACACATATGACTATGGTCTTTGGTTTTCTAAAACTTCATCTTTTGAACTTATTGGATATTCGATGCTGACTATGCTTTGGATGTAAAGTTGAGCGTAAAAGTACAAGTGGTCATTGTCAATTTCTTGGTAGTTGTCTAGTGTCTTGGTTTAGTAAAAAGCGAGCTTGTGTATCTTTATCCACAGCTGAAGTCGAATACATAGTCTGCAGGAAGTTGTTGTGCACAATTATTATGGATGCAACATACTTTACTTGATTATGGTCTTAAATTTAAGTGTGTGCCTATACTATGTGATAATACTAGTGCTATCAATTTGAGCATTAATCCCATTCAACATTCTAGGAAAAAGCATATAGAAATAAAACATCATTTCATTCGTGATCATGTGATTAAGAAAGACATATGCTTAGAACATGTAAATACAAATGATCAAATTGCTGACATATTTACAAAGCCTTTGGCTGAGGAAATGTTTAATCACCTAAGAAGACTCTTAGGAATTTCAAAATTCAATGACTAATGTGTGTATTAGTGTTGTGATGAAAACAGAGATTTTCTGATCAAAAATTCGGACGCAGGACAGAAAGTTCGGTCGACCGAATTTTCTGAATCAAAGAGACAGAAACTTTCGACCGAAAATTCAGACGCAGACCTAAAATTCGGTCCTCCGAATTTTGCGGATGCATCTCTTTAAATGAAAATCGAACGGTTTCTTCCAAACATTACAACTTTCGAATTTTACATCCTTTCAAAACCTCTCATACCCATTCACATCCGAATCAAAATCTCTTCAAATCCACACACTCTCATCTCGATTTTCTTTCATTTTGAAACTTCTAAGCCCTAATTTCGTACAGAAAACAAATTCTTCTCAAGAGAAAACATAATGGTGAGAACAAAGAAGCCTAATATTGAGAGAGGAAAAGGAAATGCTAAGGAAGGAGATGGAGACCCAATCCTCAATCAACCAAGAAGGATTCGCATTCCTCAAACACAATCTGGAGTTGACAGGTTTATCTCTATCAAATCTACTCATGAATTTGATGAATGGAATAAGAATAGTAGAAAGATTATTCCTGGATATAAGGTGGATGTTGATAAACTATCTAGTATGGATATGGTTTTGTCTTGTTTCCATGATGTTGGATGGAGTAGTTTGTTGTTTATTAATGAAGATTTTTATCCCACCTTGGTATATGAATTCTATGTAAACCTAAAGGAAGAAAGAACTGAGATTGTTGGGGATGATAGGATACAATGGTATTCAACTAGAGTATCCCAAGTTGATATTGAATTAAGTGAAGACCTGATTAACAGAATTTGTGGGGTAAGTGACAGTGGGGCTAAATATTATGCACCCTCAATGCATTGCTATGATCGTCAACTTTTTACATATGATAGATTTAAACAAGCATTTACAAATGGAAGAGAGTTTAGATCTATAAAAGAGAGGGAAATCAAGAATTTGGATGCTTGAGGTAGAGTATTGCATCACATGGTAACTACTATGATTGTTCCTAACTTTGGACATAAATCATCAGTAGGTAATATGCATATGGTATTAATGTTGGCCCTGCATGAACAGAGGAAATTCAACTTTGGATATATAGCCTTAAGACACATGATTACAAACTAGAAAAACAGTAACCAAGGCATTCCCCTTTGGAAGAGTCATTAACAAAGTTCTTTAAGCATTTTAAGATTAAACTTCCAGGAAGAGGACAAGCCTTTAAAAGTAGAGAAATATACACTGATGAATCCCTTAAGAGAATGCAGCTTATTCTTGATGATGATGGAGTATGGAAAACAAAAAGAGGATCCTCTCCAAAAAGATTAGGAAGAAAGGAAAGGACAGAAAATGTAGAAGAGGAAAAGGAGGAGGATGAAGATGAGGAAGATGAGGAAGAGACCCTTGCAAGAGAAATGAAGACAAAAAGAAAGCATGACACTTCAAGTGAGGGGGAGCAACCACCAACAAAAAGAAGGGTAGTTGAAGAAGAAACTAAAGATGAGTCAAGTGGTGAAGGAATAACTAGAGGTGACACCATAATAGCCAAAGCATTCCAAGAAGCCTTGAACAATCAAGTCAAGGAAATGGAGAAAATGTATAAGTTCTTTGAATCATTTGCTCCAATGGTTCTAGGAAAATTAGATGGACTAGAGAGTAGAGTGAAACACATTGAGGAAATCCTAATGAGAAATACTCAAAGTGGTGAAGGACCCTCTAGGCCTCAAGATAGAAATGAGGAAGATGATGATAAAGAGGAAGATAAGAAGGACAAAGATAATGACAGTGATGATGGGGATGACCAAGGAGGAGATGATGAGACAGTGGCAGAACAAGAAGAAGAAGAAGAACATGTACATGAAGAACCACAAAAGGCAGGAAGCCAAGTAGCTCAAGCTGAAATTGTCTCACCATCACACATTTCATTCAGCCAAGGAAGAGTGAAACACTTGGCCATCAAGAAAGGGATTAGCAGAGCCTCTTCATCAACATCACAAGACTAAGCATCTCTTCCATACTATTTACTGCTTTAAGTTATTTAAATTTTTAGTTATGCATCTAATGCTATAATCTTCTTCAGTATTTTTCATGCATCTTATGTAATAGTGAAGCTCAATGATGAAATCTCAGTGATGCGAGCTTCCTTTATGTGTTAAATTGTTAATCTCATTTTCATTGACCCCATCTTTGACTGATGACAAAAGGGGGAGAAAAATGAGGATGACAAAATGTGTGAAAAACTGCTCTAGACAAAATGTGTGAAAAATTGCTATGTGATGAGATAATGAATTTTCAAAATGTGTGAAAAACTGCTCTAGACAAAATGTGTGAAAAACTGCTATGTGATGAGATAATGAATTTTTCTGCATATGAATTTTTTCTTGTATGCATGTTTTCTGAGTCTTATGTCTCAATCATATAGATGTTTTCTGTGTGTTTTCTGTAAATGAATAACTTGCTCTTGAATTGTTACTCTATGAAAACTCTATGAAAACATTTGAATGCATGAGCTATAACTTGTTACCAAAAAGTATTCTATTGTTGTTCAAATTGATCTAAATCTGTCTTAATCTCTTCTATTATGTTTGAACAACCTTAAGCATTCATTATATTGAAGTTATTATAGTTTTGGACTTAAGATTTAAAAATTCGGATGCAAGATCAAAAAATTCGGATGCATGTTCTGAAATTCGGATGCATGCATATTTTGTTGCCAAAATGTGCTCTATTGTTGTTCAAATTGATTCAAACTGGTTTTAATATCTTCCTCTATGTTTGAACAACCTTAGGAAAGCTTATTCTCAAAATTTTAAACTTTCATTTAATCTATTTTAAAATTCGGACTTGATATGTCAAAATTCGGATGCATAGTATCTCAAGTCCAAACTTGTTGAAAAATGAGCACAATCTAAGGGGGAGTATTGTTAAACTTTTACAACCTTTAAAACCTCTCTTAGAAGTTTTCTTAATGCTTAAATGCTATATCTTCTATCCGAGTAGTTGGAAGGAATGAGGCAAATGGAGGTTGGTTGGGTCATAGACTCATATTGAGCCATTTGTATGTCAATGTGTTAAATTGGTTATTTTCTATCATTGACTTTAATACTTCTATGTACTACATTGTTTTAATCTATCACATTTTGCATCAAAGTTTGTCATCATCAAAAAGGGGGAGATTGTTAGCCCTAAGGGCAAATTATGTAGTTTTGATTAATGACAAATATTGATGAGGACTAAAATGTTTGATTATTGTGTGATGGGTTCTGTAAATTGAGAAGTATGAAGTCTCATTGCTTTGAAGCAAAAGTTCAAGAACAACTTCATTTAAGCAAGTATTTGAAGTTTGAAGAATGTTGTTCTAAAGATGATCAAAAGGCATTGAAGACTTGAAGTGTAGAGTGCATTTAACTTTTAGGTAAATTTCTATGTAAACTCTACACTTGCATGTCTTGGTTATCATTGAATGCATAAGAGAGCATAAAAATAATCTTATGATCTTAAAAGTCTTTGAATGAATCTTTTTATAAGATATGTTTGTAAACTTCATATGTTCATGTTTTTCAAGCTTAAATATAGTTAAATAAGTTTTCTATATATATCAAATGTTTTTCAAACTCATTGAAGTTATATCTCAAATGATTTTACAAAGATTGAAAATGCTTTAAAAAAATTCGGTCGTCCCGAAATTTTGTAGCAAAAGTTTGCTACTATTCTTCCGAGAGAAATTCGGAAGAAGATTCGGACGCAGACCAAAAAATTCGAGTCGTCCGAATTTTTGGCCTTCAAAGCATGATCATTGTTCTTCCGAGAGAAATTCGGAAGAAGATTCGGGACGACAGAAAAAAATTCGGTCGTCCGAATTTTTGTTCTCGAGCATGGTTACTATTCATCCGAGAGAAATTCGGATCGAAGATTCGGACGCTGACCAAGAAATTCGATCGTCTGAATTTTCCGAAAACTAGCCGATTACTAGCCGTTTTATGAACGTTTTAATAGATTTTCAAATTCTATAAAAGCTATAAACATGCAAATTTTTTGTAACTCTTGAAATCTTGAAAACTCCAAGCATTCAAAAGCATTTAGCAAACATTTCTTAAGCTCTCTTATGTCTTGTGCATTCAATTGATCAATCCAAAGACATCAAAGTGTGAAGGTGCAAATTTGTGTAATATCTACCATCAAGTGGTAACTTCTACACATTCTTCTTTACTTATTCAATTGTGTTGATCTACTAGCTCTAGCAAGGTTATCTTGATAACATAAAACCCTTTAGGTAAGGGTGATCCTTGAAAGTGTGATTCAAGGTTGTTTAAGATATAAAACCATTGTTTGTGGTGAGCCTTGTATTGTAAACATTACTAGAAGAGGTTGTGAGTGTAAAACCATAGTTTGGTGAACCTCTCTTGTAATTTGTAAACCTGAGCAATTAGTAGATTCGTTGAAATCCTTAAGTGTGAGCTTAAGGTAGTGGACGTAGATCTTGAGGATCGAACCACTATAAATTGTTTGAGTTCTTTGCTATTGCTTTCATTACTGCCTTGCTATCAATTATCTATAATTAGCTTACATAACTTGTTCTTGGTCTAAACGCATAAAAGGTTTAAGTTTGCGAAAATTAGCCAAATACCTAATTCACCCCCCTCTTAGGTATTTCATTTATCTACCAAGAAGCGTTGGTAATATTCAAACTCATTTATTCCTCATTTAATTCTGTTTTTCTACTAGCTAATTGCAAGGTTATCTTGTGACATGAAACCCTTTTGTAGAAGGGTGAGCCATAGACTAGATTAATCAAGGTTGTAGTGTAAAACCCGTGTGAGGGTGAGCCTTGGATTAGATTAGTCTTGAGGTTGTCTTTAGATATAAAATCCTTGTGGAAGGGTGAACCTTGTTTGTATAATTACTAGAAGAGGTTGTGAGTGTAAAACCATAGTGTAGTTAGCCTCTTATGTAATTGTTGAAATTGAGCATATAGTGGATTGATTGAAATCCTTGAGTGTGGACTCAAGGTAGTGGATGTAGATCTTGGAGAGATCGAACCACTATAAATCGTGTGTTCATTTGTTTATAGCTTTACTTGTTTACATACTTATGTTATTATTATTTGTTCTTAGTTGTTGATTGATTGGTTGTGAATTTATTGTTTGATCATCTTGTCTCAACCATTAAATCACATATAAACTTAGAGTTTGTAAATTTGAAGAAGAGCTTTTATTAAGGCAAAGGATTTGCAAAACAGGGAAAAGATTTTGATAATTAGCCTAAGACCTAATTCACCCCCCTCTTAGGTCTTTCAGCCGTTTTAACTGATTTCAAATTCTATAAAGGCTAGAAACTCTAGATTTTTGAAAGAACTTTTGCACAAAAGAAATCCTTGAAGCTCTAACTTGTTTTACATCAAAATTATATCAAAAGCTCTCAAATTGCCTTGTGCTCAAAGATTCAAATTGAAGATTCCAAAGGCAAGAAGTTAAGAGGTGCTAGCAATTGTATTCATCCACCCAGAAGTGTTGGTAACATCTAAACTCTATCCTTACACTATTGTTGTGATTAATACAAGGTTGTCAAGAGACTTTGTTAGCCCTAAGGGCAAATCATGTAATTTTGATTAATGACAAATATTGATGAGAACTAATATGTTTATATTTTGTGATAGGATTTGTGAAGAAAGAAGTATGAAGTCTCATTGCCTTCAAGTCAAAGAGCAAGAACAACCTCAATAAGCTATGAGTCTTTTGAGGTTTATTCAAAGATGAACTCAAGGCATTGAAGACTTGAAGTGTAGAGTAGGTAGGATGATAGGTAATATCTATGTAAACTCTACACTTCTATGTCTTGGAGTCTATTGAATGCATAAGAGAACATAAAATGGGTTTCTTAATTTTAAAAGGCTTTGAATGAATTCTTAGTAAATGTGGTTTTGTGTCCTAAAAGTTTTTAAGTAAACTTTATATGATCAAAGGAATTTGATTTTGGTTTTCAAACTGATATTTGTCTAAATAAGTTCTCTATATATACCAAATGTATTTCAAATACTTGGAAGATTGATTTCAAATGATTTTACAAAGTTTGAACATAATTCCAAGAAATTCGGTCGTCCGAATTTGGTAGCAAAAGTTTGCTACTCGTTCTTCCAGAGAAATTCAGAAGAAGATTCGGACGCATGAAGAAAAATTCGGTCGTCTGAATTTTGGTCTTCAGCATGGTCACTGTTCTTCCAGAGAAATTCGGACGAAACAGGAAGAATTCGGTCGTCCGAAAAATTCGGACGCAGAATTCGGTCGTCCGAATATCCTGAAAATAGTCGTTAACTAGCCGTTTTATAGATGTTTCAACTGATTTTCAAATTCTATAAAAGTTATAAACGTGCAATCTTTTGTAAGTTCTGAATCCTTGAATATTTTAAGCTTTCTAAAGTCTATTACAAACATTTCTCAAGCTCTCTTATGTCTTGTGCATTCAATTGATCAATCCAAAGGCATCAAAGTGTGAAGGTGCAACTTTGTGTAATTCCTACCAACAAGTGGTAACATCTGCACACTCTTCACTAATGATATTAAATGTCTTGCTATTCATGACAATGATGGATTTCTATGGCATAGAAGATTAGGACGTGTAAGCATGGATTTGTTAAACAAACTTTCTACTCAAGAACTAGTTAGAGGATTACCAAAAATTCATTTTGATATAAAACTCGTATTTGTGATGCTTGTCAATACGGAAAACAATCAAAAACATCTTTCAAACCAAAGAAAATGGTTTCTACCTCAAAACCTCTTGAACTAGTTCACATGGACTTATTTGGACCTATGAGGACTACTAGTCTTGGTGGTAAAATATATGCGTATTTGTGATGCTTGTCAATACGGAAAACAATCAAAAACATCTTTCAAACCAAAGAAAATGGTTTCTACCTCAAAACCTCTTGAACTAGTTCACATGGACTTATTTGGACCTATGAGGACTACTAGTCTTGGTGGTAAAATATATGCTTATGTGATTGTTGATGATTTTTCCAGATTTACATGGGTAATCTTTTTATCACAAAAAGATGAAACATTTTATGAATTTTCAAAACTGTTCAAGGTTCAAATTTCTCTTAACTGCAACTTAATTTCTATTAGAAGTGATAATGGAAGAGAATTTTGCAACCAAGATTTTACTAAATTCTGTGATGAGTATGGTATTACTCATAATTTTTCAGCTGCCAAAACACCTCTACAAAATGGTGTTGTTGAGAGAAAAAACAGAACATTGCAAGAAATGGCTAGATCAATGCTTTGTGAAAATTCTTTACCTAAATACTTTTGGGCTGAAGTTGTAAATACAGCATGCTATGTAATGAATAGAGTTTTACTAAGACCTTTTATAAGAAAAATACCTTTTGTACTTCTATTAGATAAAACTCAATCAATTGTCTATTTTAAAGTGTTTGGTTGTAAGTGTTTTATTTTAAACACTAGTGACAATCTTGGTAAGTTTTTTAGAAAATCTGATGAAGGCATATTTCTAGGCTATTCATCAAATAAAAAGGCATATAGAGTTTATAACAAAAGGACATTATGTGTTGAAGAAACTATTCATGTAACTTTTGATGAATCTAATATTTATCTCCAAAGAAGAAATGAAGATGATGCAGGTTCCTCAGTGGTTGAAAATCAAACTCAACACCAAGTACCTACATTGGAAGATCATACTAAAGAAGAGGAAATAATGGAGCAAGAACATGATGGTCAATCAAGCAACAATCAAGAACTTCCAAAGGATCTCACATATGCAAAAGTCATCCTAAGGAGCAAATCATTGGTGATGCCTCTCAAGGAGTCAAAACAAGACGGTATTATTGATAATTTTGCCCTTTTATCTCATATTGAACCTAAAAATATTGATGATGCATTGTGTGATAATTTCTGGATTATTGCTATGGAAGAAGAGTTAAATCAGTTTGAGAGAAATAAAGTTTGGACTCTGTTAGCCCTAAGGGCAAATCATGTAGTTTTGATTAATGACAAATATTGATGAGGACTAATATGCTTGTATGTTGTGATAGGATTGTTGGATTAAGAAGTATGAAGTCTCATTGCCTTGGAGCTAGCAATGCATGAACAACTCAAATATGTCAAAGTGATTAAAGATTGAAGAGTTTGTTCAAGATATTAGAAGGCTTTGAAGACATGAAGTGTAGGTTGCATGTGCTTAATAGGTAAACTTTGTAAACCCTACACTCTTAAGTCTTGGAATCTATGAGTTGCAATTGAGAGCACAAAACTTGATTTAAATGGTTTCGATGGTTTTGAACTTACCTAAATTATCAAGTTTTCATAAATGGTTTTTGCACATAAAAGATCTTTAATGACTTATCTTTGAGGCTAGAATGTTTTTCAACTTGTCTGAATTGATTTAAACGTGTTTTGACAAAGTTTAAAAAATTCGGATGCAAATTCGGTCATTCAAAAATTTTCTGCACTGTGAACAGTAATACTATTTACGTGAACAGTACCTACTATTCTTCCAGAGAAATTCGGAAGAAGATTCGGACGCATGGAGAAAAATTCGGTCGTCCGAATTTTGTGAATAGCGCATGAACAGTACCGACTATTTTTCCAGAGAAATTCGGACGAAAATTCGGACGCAGCTGGAAGAATTCGGTCGTCCGAATTTTTGTGACCGGTGCATGAACAGTGCATGAACAGTATCACTATTCAAATAAACAGTGCATGAACAGTATCACTGTTCACATGAACAGTGTTTTCTGAAACTAGCCGTTACTAGCCGTTTTATGGCTGTTTAAACTGATTTTTGAATTCTATAAAAGTCATAAACTCCAGATTTTTTACAAGAACTTTGAACTTAACAAATCTTACATGCTCTAACTTGTTTTACATCAATTGAATTGAAAAGCTCTCAAATTGCCTTGTGCTCAAAGATTGAAATTCAAAATTCCAAAGGCAACAAAGTGTGAAGGTGAAACATTGTGTAATCATCTACCAACAAAGTGGTAACATCTTACACTCTCTCTTTTCTTATCTTAATTGTGTTTTCTACTAGCTCATTTGCAAGGTTATCTTGTGACATAAAACCCTTTTGTGGAAGGGTGAGCCATAGAATAGATTAATCAAGGTTGTAGTGTAAAACCCGTGTGTGGGTGAGCCTTGGATTAGATTAGTCTTGAGGTTGTCTTTAGATATAAAACCATTGTGTTTGGTGAACCTTGTATTATTTGTATAATTACTAGAAGAGGTTGTGAGTGTAAAACCATAGTGTGGTTAGCCTCTTATGTAATTGTTGAAATTGAGCATATAGTGGATTGATTGAAATCCTTGAGTGTGGACTCAAGGTAGTGGATGTAGATCTTGGAGAGATCGAACCACTATAAATCGTGTGTTCATTTGTTCATAACTTTACTTGTTTACATACTTATGTTATTATTATTTGTTCTTAGTTGTTGATTGATTGGTTGTGAATTTATTGTTTGATCATCTTGTCTCAACTATTAAATCACATATAAACTTAGAGTTTGTAAATTTGAAGAAGAGCTTTTATTAAGGCAAAGGATTTGCAAAACAGATTTTGATAATTAGCCTAAGACCTAATTCACCCCCCCCCCCTCTTAGGTCTTTCAGACTCTTGTTCCTAGACCTCATGATCATTATGTTATTGGTACAAAATGGATATTTAGAAATAAATTAAATGAACTAGGAGAAGTTGTTAGAAATAAAGCTAGACTTGTTGGTCAAGGCTTCAACCAAGAAGAAGGTATTAACTATGATGAAACTTTTGCTCCTGTAGCCAGATTGGAATCTATAAGAATACTTTTGGCTTTTGCTTGTTTTAAAGGATTTAAGCTATTTCAAATGGATGTCAAAAGTGCTTTTCTAAATGGCTTTATTGAAGAAGAGGTCAATGTAGAGCAACTTCCTGGTTTTATTCATGAAATATTTCCAAATCATGTCTTTAAGTTAACCAAAGCTCTCTATGGATTGAAACAAACCTCAAGAGCTTGGTATGAAAGATTAAGTGGTTTTCTTCTTTCAAAAGGTTTTACTAAAGGAAAATTAGATACAACTCTTTTTATTAAAACATCCTCTAAAATTGATATATTACTTGTACAAATCTATGTTGATGATATCATTTTTGGTGCTACTAATACTTCTCTTTGTGAAGAGTTTGCTAAAACTATGCAAAATAAATTTGAGATTAGCATGATGGGGGAACTAAGTTTCTTCCTTGGGCTGCAAATTAAGCAAACCAAGGATGGAGTATTCATCAATCAAGCAAAGTATACTAAGGAGCTATTGAAAAGGTTTGGAATGGATCAAGCAAAAGGGATAAGTACTCCAATGAGTTCATCAACTAAACTTGATAAAGATGAGAAAGGTAAAAGTATTGATGAAAAATTATAGGTATGATCGGAAGCCTACTCTATCTCACAACTAGTAGACCAGATATTATGTTTGCTGTATGTTTATGTACTAGATTCCAATCATGTCCTAAAGAATCTCATCTAATTTCTGTCAAACGAATTTTTCGTTATTTAATTGATACTCATGACTATGGCCTTTGGTTTTCAAAAACTTCATCTTTTGAACTTATTGGATATTCTGATGCAGATTATGCTGGGTGTAAAGTTGAACGTAAAAGCATAAGTGGCCATTGTCAATTTGTTGGTAGTTGCCTTGTATCTTGGTTTAGTAAAAAGCAAGCTTGTGTGTCTTTATCCACTGCAGAAGCTGAATACATAGCTGCAGGAAGTTGTTGTGCACAATCGTTATGGATGCAGCATACTTTACTTGATTATGGTCTTAAATTAAATTGTGTGCCCATATTATGTGATAATACTAGTGCCATTAACTTGAGCATAAATCCCATTCAACATTCTAGGACCAAGCATATAGAGATAAAACATCATTTCATTCGTGACCATGTGATTAAAAATGATATATTCTTAGAATATATAAATACAAATGATCAAATTGCTGATATATTTACAAAGCCTTTGGCTGAGGAAAGGTTCAATCACCTAAGAAGTTTTGGTAAATGCAGGAAATTTTGATTCAAAATTCGGATGCACTGCAGAAGATTCGGTCGACCGAATTTTCTGAGTGTCAAGAAACAGAAACTTTTGATCAAGAATTCGGACGCAGGTCAGAAAATTCGGTTGACCGAATTTTCTGAACTGACGAAATAGAAACTTTTGCTTGAAAATTCGGACGCAGACCTGAAAAATTGGTCGACCGAATTTTACGGACATAACCCTTTAAATGAAAATTAAACAATCTTCTCAACATTTCAACTTCCGAATTTCACATCCTTTTTAAAACCTCTCATACCCATTCACATCCGAATCAAAATCTCTTCAAAATCACACATTCTCATCCCGATTTTCCTTCATTTTTAAACTTCCAAGCCCTAATTTCATACAGAAAACCAATCCTTCTCAAGAGAAAACATCATGGTAAGAACAAAGAAGCCCAATGTTGAGAAAGGAAAAGGAAAGGCTAAGGAAGGAGATGGAGACCCAATCCTCACTCAGCCAAGAAGGATTCGTATTCCTCAAACACAATCTGGAGTTGACAGGTTTATCTCTATTAAATCTACTCGTGAATTTGATGAATAGAATAAGAGTAGTAGAAAAATCATCCCTGGATATAAGGTGGATATTGATAAACTGTCAAACATGGATATTTTTCTATCGCATTTCAATGATATTGGTTGGAGTAGTTTGCTATTCATTGATGAAGAATTTTATCCTACTTTGATATATGAATTCTATGCAAACTTGAAAGAGGATAGAATTGAGATGATAGGGGATAATGTGATACAATGGTTTTCATCTAGAGTATCACAAATAGACATTGAATTCAATGAAGGATTGATTAATAGAATTTGTGGAGTGGGTGACGAGGGAGCTAGATATTATTCAGCATCCATGCATTGCTATTATCGTGAACTCTTCACACATATTAGATTTGAAGAAGCATTTACAAATGGAAGAGAGTTTAGAGCCATAAAGGAAAGGAAGAATTTGGATGCTAGAGGTAGAGTTTTGCATCACATGGTGACTACAATGATTGTTCCTAATTTTGGACACAAGTCATCAGTTGGAAATATGCATATGGTAATCATGTTAGCACTGCATGAGCATAGAAGAATGAACTTTGGGTATATAGCCTTGAAACATATGATTGCAGCCAGAAAAACAGTAACCAAGGCATTCCCATTTGGAAGATTATTAACCAGAATCTTCAAGCATTTTAAGATCAAACTTCCTGGAAGAGGGCAAGCTTTTAAGAGTGGTGAAATTTACACAAATGAAACTCTTAAGAGAATGCAATTAGTTCATGATGAGGATAATGTATGGAGGACAAAAAGAGAAACGCCTCCGAAAAGAATAGAAAGAGAGAGAATCATAGAAAGTGAATAGGAAGAAGAAGAAGAGGATGAAGAGAAAACCCTTGCTAGGGAAATGAAAACAAAAAGAAAGCATGACACGTCAAGTGAGGGGGAGCAACCTCCAACAAAAAGGAGATTATTTGAAGAAGAAACTGGAATTGGGTCTAGTAGTAAAGGAGTAACTAGAGGGGACACCATTATAGCCAAAACATTCCAAGAAGCCTTGAATAATCATGTCAAGGAAATGGAGAAAATTTATAAGTTCTTTGAGTCATTTGCTCCAATGGTTCTTGGAAAATTGGATGGACTGGAAAATAGAGTAAAACACATTGAAGATATCCTTGTGAGAAACACTCAAAGTGGTGAAGGAACCTCTAAGCCTCAAGATGGAAAGGAGGAGGAAAGAAATAGAGAAGCAGAGAAAGAAGATAATGAGGATAGCAATAATGAAGAGGATGATCAGGGTGGAAATGATAAGACCACAACAGAGGAAAAAGAACAAGAACATGCTCATGAAGATCTACCAGTGGCAGGAAGTCAAGTAGCTCAAGCTGCAATTATATCTCCAGCAACAATCTCTTTCAGTCAAGGAAGAGTTAAGCACTTGGCAATCAAGAAAGGAGTGAGCCGAGCCTCCCCATCAACCTCACCATCACAAGACTAAGCCTTCTTTTCTAATCTCTTTACTGTATTTTGTTCAGTTTTCTAAGCATTTTGCTGCATTTTCTATTCTGAACTTGTAATAGTGGACCTCAATGATGAAATCCCAGTGATGAGAGCTTCTTTTCTATGCTAACTTGAACAACTCATTTTCATTGCTCCCTTTCATTTTTTTTATGATGACAAAAGGGGGAGAAATAAAATATGATGCAATATGATGCCATACATGTGAAAACATAGTCTTATGTGAACTTAGTATTTAATGCTACTGAATGTTGCATCTGTTACAATATGACTTTTAATGCCTTAAAATTCAGATGCAAGGTTTTAAGAATTGGATGCAGTCATATTTATGGTCAAATTTTTTTTTCTGTTTATCCAAATTAGTTCAAATCTGTCTTAATCTATTCCATTATGTTTGAACAACATTATGAAACCTTTATATCATTTCAAAACTTCAATTATATTGAATCTGTTGCAGTTTGGACATGAGTTTCAAAATTCGGATGCATGTGATTCAAAATTCGGACGCATGTGATTCAAAATTCGGATGCATCCATATTGTGTTACCAAAATGTGCTCATTTGTTGTTCAAATTGATTCAAATATATTTAATCTCTTCTAATATGTTTGAACAACCTTAGGAAAGCTTATTTACAAAATTTGGAGCTTTCATTTATCCTATTTTAAAGTTTGGACTTGATATGTCAAAATTCGGATGCATAATATCCCTAGTCCAAATTTGTTGAAAAATGAGCACAATCTAAGGGGGAGCTTTGATAAGCTTTTAACAACCTTATAACCTCACTTAGAAGTTTTCTAAATGATTAAATGCTATATCTTATATCCTAGTTTTTATAGTTGGAAGGAAGGAGGCAAATGGAGGTTGGTTGGGTCATAGGCTCATATTGAGCCTTTTGTATGTCAATGTGCTAAATTGGTTATTTTCTATCATTGACATTAATACTTCTATGTACTACATTGTTTTAAATCCATCACATTTTGCTTCAAAGTTTGTCATCATCAAAAAGGGGGAGATTGTTAGCCCTAAGGGCAAATCATGTAGTTTTGATTAATGACAAATATTGATGAGAACTAATATGTTTATATTGTGTGATAGGATTTGTGGATTAAGAAGTTTGAAGTCTCATTGCCTTGAAGCTAAAATGCAAGAACAACTCAAATATATCAAAGTGATTGAAGACTGAAGAGTTTGTTCAAGATGTTAGAAGGCTTTGAAGACATGAAGTGTAGGTTGCATGTGGTTGATAGGTAATATCTATGTAAACTCTACACTTGTATGTCTTGGAGTCTATTGAATGCATAAGAGAGCATAAAATTGGTTTCTTAAGTTTAAAAGTTTTTTGAATGAATTCCTTGTAAATGTGGTTTTGTGTCCTAAAAGTTTTTAAGTAAACTTTAAATGATCAAATGAGTTTGATTTTGGTTTTCAAACTTATATTTGTCTAAATAAGTTATCTATATATACCAAATGTATTTCAAATACTTGGAAGATTGATTTCAAATAATTTTGCAAAGTTTGAACACAATTCCAAAAAATTCGGTCGTCCGAATTTGGTAGCAAAAGTTTGCTATTGTTCTTCTAGAGAAATTCGAAAGAAGATTCGGACGCATGAAGAAAAATTCGGTCGTCCGAATTTTGGTCTTCAGCATGGTCACTGTTCTTCCAGAGAAATTCGGACGAAGATTCGGTTCAAACTTTGTGAAATCATTTGAAAATCAACCTCAATAAGTTTGAAAATATTTTTTATAAAGAGATAAGTCATTTAAATACTTTTAAACTCAAAAACCATTACCAAAACACTTTGATCATTCAAAGTTCACTCAAAATCATTTAAGACTCGAAAACACACTTGTTAATAAAAAATTCATTCAAAACCTTTTAAGATTCAAAAACAAGTTTTGTGCTCTCTTATGCATTCAATAGATTCCAAGACAAATAAGTGTAGGGTTTACAAAGGATATACGCATTTAGCAAGTGTAAACCTACACAAGAGTCTTTAAAGCCTTGAATCCATAGAAACATGCTCTACATTCTTGATTCTTGATCATACTTGAGTTGTCCTTAGCACTTTTAGCTTCAAGGCAATAAGAACTCCTTACTTCTTAATCCCACAATCTATCACACAAATAACATAAAATTAGTCCTCATCAGTGTTTGGCATTAATCAAAACTAATCATAACCTCATGATTTGCCCTTAGGGCCAACAATCTCCCCCTTTTTGATGATGACAAATGTTGATGCAAAATGTGATGGATTTAAACAATATAGAACAAAGAAGTATCGATGTCAGTGATAGATAATAACCAATTTAGCATATTGTCATACAAATGGCTCAATATGAGCTTATGACCCAACCAACCTCCATTAACCTCCTTCCTTCCAACAAACAACTAGGATAGGATATATAGCATTTAAGCATTAAGAAATGATTCTAAGAGAGGTTTTAAAGGTTGTAAAAGTTTAACAATACTCCCCCTTAGATTGTGCTCATTTTTCAGAAAATATTAGAACTACGAACTCTTCGTCCAAACTGCAATAAATTCAACATAATGAAAGTTTAAAGTGAAATAAAGCTTTCCTAAGGTTGTTCAAATATAGTAGAAGAGATTAAAACATATTTGAATCAATTTGAACAACAAAAGAGCACTTTTTGGCAACAAAATATGGATGCATCCGAATTTATGAATCATGCATCCGAATTTTTAAGATTTTTAAGTCCAAACTGTAAAATATGTGAGATGGAAGCTTTAATTTTTGAAAATAAACTTCTAATGTTGTTGAAATAGGATATGAAGGATTGAGACAGTTTTTAAACAATTTGAACAACAGACAAACATTTTTGGTAAGAAAATTTTGATGCGTCCGAACTTTTGGTCTGTATCTGAATTACAAGTCTGAATTTTTCGCCACAAGTTTGAAAAAGATGATTTTGCATTTTCAAATGAATTGTAAAAGTACTCAAATATGTATGGCTTTGCAAAACCACAAAACTCATTCATCCAATTGTTTTCATGAGTTAATTCAAAATCATAGGTCAAGTCAATTTCAACCTCAACTTAACAAAATTCCATAATCTCAGGAAACAACCAAGATCTCACATATTATAACACATTCAATTATACTTATTTTGACACACAACACATAACACACCATATTGCACATTACAATACACACAGCATACAACACATAGCACTACATTACACATATCATTTTGCAGTCATCATTTTTTCTCCCCCTTTTGTCATCACTCAAAGATGGGGTTAATGAAAATGAGACTGACAGTTTAGCATATTCAACTAGGGCCAAAGTATCATTAATAAATGAAGCTCTCAACACGAAAGTTTCATCATTGAGCTTTATAAGCTAAACTATTATAGAAATTGCACAAATTAATGAAAAGCATGGAAAGTTCATAAGCCAAGTTGGGAATTATAACACATAAGTTATACTAAGTACAAATAAGTAATTTAAAGACAGTAATAAGGTAAGGTTGAAGAGATGCTCAGTCTTGTGATGTTGATGGAGAGGCTTTGCTAAATCCTTTCTTGATTGCCAAATGGTTAACTCTTCCTTGGCTGAAGGAGATGGTCGATGGTGAGACGATTTCTTCTCTTTCAATTTGACTTCCTCCTTCTTGTGGCTCTTCTTGTACATGTTCATTTTCTTCATCTTGTCTTGCCACAAACTCATTGTTGCCTCCTTGATCATCATCCCCATTATCATTCCCATCATCACTGTCATCATCTTCATCTTCTTTCTTATCTTCTTCATCCCTATCTTGATGCCGAGAAGGTCCTTCTCACAAAAATTTCTTCAACGTGCTTCGCTCTTTTTTTCTAATCCATCCAGTTTTCCAAGAAATATTGGAGCGAAGGATTCGAAGAATTTGTACATTTTCTCCATTTCCTTGATATGATTATTCAAGGGTTCTTGAAATGCTTTAGCTATTATAGTGTCACCTCTAGTAATTCCTTCACCACTAGAATCTTCTCTAAAATTTGGTTGAGATTTAGGAGTTGGGACTTCTTCAAATAGTCTTCTTTTTGAGGGAGGTTGCTCCCCCTCACTCGAAGTATGATGTCTTCTTTTTGTTTTCATCTCCCTAGCAAGTGTTTTTTCCTCATCCTCTTCTTCCTCAACTTCCTCACTTTCTTCAACATCTTTTCTTTTTGGAGGAGTTTCTGTTTTGGTTCTCCATATGACATCTTCATCAAGAACTAATTGCATCCTTTTAAGAGAGTCATTAGTATAAATTTCTCCACTCTTATATGCTTGTCCTCTCACTGGAAATTTAACTTGAAAATGTTTAAAAATTCTTGTCAACAACCTCCCATATGGTAAAGCTTTGTTGACTGTTTTCCTTGCACGAATCATGTGCTTTAAAGCCATATATCCAAAATTCAGTCTTCTATGCTCATGCAAGGCCAACATAACCACCATATGCATGTTACCAATAGATGACTTATGTCCAGAATTGGGGATAATCATAGTAGTAATAATGTGATGCAATACTCTTCCTCTAGCATCAAATGCCTTAATTTCCCTTTCCCTAATAGACCTAAATTCTCTGCCATTAGTGAAAGCCTCTTCAAATCTTTCATTTGTGAAGAGTTCATGTATATAACAATGCATTCCAGGTGAGCAATACTTTGTCCCACTATCATCTACTCCACAAATTCTATTGACCAATGTATCATTGAACTCAAAATCTACTTGGAATACTCTAGAAGAATACCATTGCACTGCATTATTTTTCCTCACATATTCTATTCTTTCCTCTTTGAGATTTTCATAAAACTCATAAATAAGTGCGAGGTAAAATTCCTCATCAATTACTAACAAATTACTCCAACCAATATCACCAAAAAGAGATAAAACATTACCCATGTTGGAGAGTCTTTCCAAGTTCACCTTGTATCCAGGAATGATTTTTCTACTTTTCTTGTTCCAATCTTCAAATTCAGAGGCTACCTTGAGAGAGATGAATCTGTACAATGCAGATGATGATTGAGGGACTCTAATTCTCCTTGGTTCATTTAGAATCAGTCCACCATCTCCTTCCTTTGCCTTTCCCTTTCCTTTTTCAACACTTACTCTCTTAGTTCTCACCATATTTAGACTGAAAGAGAGTGATTTGTAAGAAGTATATAGGGCTTGAACTCAAAATTCAATTGATTTGATGTGAAGGTGGTGAAATTTTAGAGAAATTTGTGTTTGGACGCAAGAGGGTTTTGTGGGTTTTGAGAGAAAAGGAAGTTTGGAAGTTATCGATATGAAATATGACCGTTCGGATTCATTTCAATAGCTGCAACCACTCAGTTTGGACGATCGTATTTTCAGATCTACTTCTGAACCTATGTCTAAACTTCTCTGTTTCTTCAGTTTCAGAAAATTCGAACGACCTAATTTTTTGTCATTCTTCCGAACACGCGTCCAAATCTTTCTGTCCATAATTTTCTGGAGAAAGTTTGGACATCTGAATTTCTCTCAATGTATCCAAATTATGCGTCCGAATATTCCCTGTTCCTACCATACTTCAACACATAAATTAGTAATTGAATTTTGAAATACCTAAGAGCCTTCTCAAGTGAAAAAACTTTTCCTCAGCTAAAGGCTTTGTAAATATATAAGCAAATTAATCATTTGTATTCACATATTCCAAGCATATATCTATTTCAGCCACATGATCACGAATAAAACGATGTTTAATCTCTATATGCTTAGTCCTAGAATGTTGAATATGATTTATACTTAAATTGATAACACTTGTATTATCACATAATATAGGCACACAATTGAATTCTAGACCATAATCAAGTGAAGTGTGCTTCATCCATAGCACTTGAGCACAACAACTACCGGCGGATATTGTCAGCCTCACCGGTAGATAAGGACGCACATGCTTATTTTTTACTATACCAAGATACTAGACAACTACCAAGAAATTGACAATGACCACCAGTACTTTTACACTCAACTTTACATCTGGTAAAATCAGCATCCGAATGTCCAAAACCAAAGGCGATAGTCATGTTTATCAATCAAATAATGAAAAATGCATTTGACAGAGATTAAATGAGACTCTTTAGGACAGGATTGAAATCTAGCACATAAGCACATAGCAAAACATAATATCTGGTCTACTTGCTTTGAGATAGAGTAAACTTCCAATCATACCTCTATAGGACTTTTCATCAAAATTTTTACCTTTATCATCTTTATCAAGTTTAGTTGATGAACTCATTGGAGTACCTATTCCTTATGCTTGATCCATTCCAAATCTTTTTAATAGCTCCTTGGTATACTTTGCTTGATTTTTGAAGACTCCATCCTTAGTTTGCTTGATTTGCAGCCCAAGAAAGAAATTTAGTTCTACCATCATGCTCATTTCAAATTCATTTTGCATTGATTTGGAAAACTCTTCACAAAGAGATGTATTAGTAGTACCAAAAATAATATCATCCACATAAATTTGCACAAGTAAAATATCATTATTACTAAAGGTTTATATAAACAGTGTTGTTTCCACTTTTCTATAGAGAATCCTTTTGAAAGAAGAAATCCACTTAGTCTTCAATACCAAGCTCTAGGAGATTGTTTCAATCCATATAAAGCCTTAGTTAGCTTGAAAACATGATTAGGAAACTTTTTCATGAATAAAACCGGGTGGTTGTTCCACATAAACCTCTTCCTCAATAAAATCATTTAGAAATGCACTTTTGACATCCATTTGAAAAAGTTTAAAACCTTTAAAACAAGCAAAAGCTAAAAGCTAAAAGTATTCTTATAGATTCAAGTCTAGCTAACGGAGCAAAAGTTTCATCGTAATCAATGCCGTCTTCTTGATTGAATCCTTGAGCAACAAGCCTAGCCTTATTTCTAACAACTTCTCCTAGTTCATTTAACTTATTTCTAAGAACCCATTTTGTACCAATAATGGAGTGGTCATGAGGTCTTGGGACAAGAGTCCAAATTTTATTTCTTGCAAATTGATTTAGTTCCTCTTGCATAGAAATAATCCAAAAATCATCACTCAAGGCATCATCAATGTTTTTAGGCTCAATATGAGATAAAAGAGTAAAGTTGTCAATAAAATACTGCATTGTTTTAACTCCTTGGGAGACATCACCAATGATTTGCTCCTTAGGATGCCCTGTTGCATATTTTAGATCCTTTGGAAGCTCTTGGTCATTGCTAGGTTGGCCATCTTGTTCTTGTTCTATTATTGATTCTTCTTTGGCATGTTCTTCCAAAGTAGGTGCTTGATGATGAGTTTGATTATCAATCATTGAGGAACCTACATCATCTTCATTTCTTCTTTCGAGATAAAGGTTAGGTTCATCAAAGGTCACATTGATAGTTTCTTCAACACATAATGTTCTTTTATTATAAACTCTGTAGGCCTTTTTATTTGTTGAGTAACCAAGAAATATTCCTTCATCCGATTTTCCATCAAACTTTCCCAGATTGTCATGAGTATTTAAGATAAAACAGTTACACCCAAAAACCTTAAAATAAACAATTGAAAGAGTTTTATCAAATAGGAGTTCAAAAGGTGTTTTTCGTATGAAAGGTCTTAAGAGAACTCTATTCATTACATAGTAAGCAGTATTTACAGCTTCAATCCAAAAGTATTTTGGCAAAGAATTTTCACAAAGCGTTGATCTCTTGCATAGAAATAATCCAAAAATCATCACTCAAGGCATCATCAATGTTTTTAGGCTCAATATGAGATAAAAGAGTAAAGTTATCAATAAAATACTGCATTGTTTTAACTCCTTGGGAGACATCACCAATGATTTGCTCCTTAGGATGCCCTGTTGCATATTTTAGATCCTTTGGAAGCTCTTGGTCATTGCTAGGTTGGCCATCTTGTTCTTGTTCTATTATTGATTCTTCTTTGGCATGTTCTTCCAAAGTAGGTGCTTGATGATGAGTTTGATTATCAATCATTGAGGAACCTACATCATCTTCATTTCTTCTTTCAAGATAAAGGTTAGGTTCATCAAAGGTCACATCGATAGTTTCTTCAACACATAATGTTCTTTTATTATAAACTCTGTAGGCCTTTTTATTTGTTGAGTAACCAAGAAATATTCCTTCATCCGATTTTCCATCAAACTTTCCCAGATTGTCATGAGTATTTAAGATAAAACACTTACATCCAAAAACCTTAAAATAAACAATTGAAAGAGTTTTATCAAATAGGAGTTCAAAAGGTGTTTTTCGTATGAAAGGTCTTAAGAGAACTCTATTCATTACATAGTAAGCAGTATTTACAGCTTCAATCCAAAAGTATTTTGGCAAAGAATTTTCACAAAGCGTTGATCTAACCATCTTTTGTAAGGTTCTATTTTTCCTTTCAACAACACCATTTTGTTGGGGTGTTTTAGCAGCTGAAAAGTTATGAGTAATAACATATTCATCACAAAATTTTGTAAAGTCTTGATTACAAAATTCTCTTCCATTGTCACTTCTAATAGAAATTAGTTTGTACTGAAGATAGGTTTGGACCTTTTTGAAAAGTTTTACAAATTCATGAAAAGCTTTATCCTTTTGAGCTAGAAAGATCACCCATGTAAATCTAGAGAAATCATCAACAATCACATAAGCATATCTTTTACCACCAAGACTAGTAGTCCTCATTAGTCCAAACAAGTCCATATGAACAAGTTTAAGAGGTTTTGAGGTAGAAACCATTTTTTTTGGTTTAAAAGATGTTTTTGATTGTTTTCCATATTGACAAGCATCACAAAGACGAGTTTTATCAAAATGCATTTTAGGTAATCCTCTAACTAATTCTTGTGCGGAAAGTTTATTCAATAAATACATGCTCACATGACATAATCTTCTATGCAATAGATATCCATCATTATCATGAATGGCAAGACATGTGATATCATTTGTAATAAGTTCATCAAGATATAGTACGTGTACATTTCCAACTCTATTTGCAACAAAAATAGTTTTGCTACTTGCACTATCAAGAATAGTACATGTGTCACATTTAAATTTAACTTTACAACCATTATCACATAATTGACTAATACTAAGTAGATTATAATTCAAACCATCAATAATTCAAACCACACAGTGGTTTTACACCAACTACCTCTTTAGTAATTCTACACACAAGGTTCACCCTACCAAAAGGATTTTATATCTACAAACAGCCTTGAATCAATATTTCAAGGATCACCCTTACATACAGGATTTTATGTTTACAAGAAAACCTTGTAATGAGTAAGTAGAAAACAAGATTAAATAGAGAATGGATGAGATGTTACCACTTCTTGGTAGATGATTACATAGTATAGCACCACTTCACTTTCTTGACTTTGGAATCTTGAATGGTCAGTTGTAAGAATAAGACAAAAGAGAGCTTCGATGCTTTCAAATGATATTAGAGTGTTATGATTTCTTAGATGTATCTAGCTTACAAAAAATCTGAAGTTTATGGCTTTTATAGATTTCAAAAATCGATTTTAACAGTCATAAAATGGCTAGCAACGACTAGTTTCTGAAGAGTTTGGACGATCGAATTTATTCCTTTGTGTCCAAACTATCGTCCGAACTTTACTGTTACATGTTGTCTGGGAAAATTCAAACGACCGAATTTTTCCCAGTGCATCCGAACTTGCATCTGAATTTTGCTGGAAAAACAATAACCATGCTTGCAGGGAAAATTCGGATGACTGAATTTTAACCCTTGCATCCAAACTTGTGTACAAATTTCTCTGGAAGTACAGTAGCCATTTTCAAAGTTTGGACGTCCGAACTTGCATCCGAACTATTCAAACTTTGCGAAATCATTTGAAAATCAACCTCAATAAGTTTGAAAACATTTGGTATAAAGAGATAAGTCATTTAAAAACTTTTAAACTCAAAAATCATTACCAAAACACTTTGATCATTTAAGGTTTACTCAAAATCATTTAAGACTCCAAAACACACTTGTTAATCAAAAGTTTATTCAAAACCTTTTAAGATTCTAAAACACAATTTGTGCTCTCTTATGCATTCAATAAATTCCAAGACAAACAGGTGTATGGTTTACAAAGGATATACCTATTTAGCAAGTGTAAACCTACACTAGAGTATTTAAAGCTTTCAATCCATAGGACACGCTCTACATTCTTGATTCTTGATCATACTTGAGTTGTCCTTAGCACTTTTAGCTTCAAGGCAATAAGAACTACTTACTTCTTAATCCAACAATCCTATCACACAAATAACATAAAAATTAGTCCTCATCAGTGTTTGTCATTAATCAAAACTAATCATAACCTCATGATTTGCCCTCAGGGCTAACATATTTCTATTAGAACTGAAAATAGAAGAGAATTTTGCAATCAAGACATTACAAAACTTTTTGATGAGAATGGAATTGTTCATAATTTTTCGATAGCTAAAACATCCCAACAAAATAGGGTCGTTGAAAGGAAAATTTGAACTTTGCAAGAAATGGCTAGGTCTATCCTTTATAAAAATTCTTTTCCAAAATATTTTTGGGTCGAAGCAGTAAACACTGCTTGCTGTGTTATGAATAGAGCTTTTTTTAGACCATTTTTTAGAAAGCATATTTTGAACTTCTACTTGGTAGAACTCCCTCAATTGCATATTTTAAAGTTTTTTGGTTGTAAGTGCTTTGTATTGAATATCCTTGACAACTTGGGAATGTTTGATAGAAAATCAGATGAAGGCATCTTTCTTGGCTATTCATCTAACAAAAAGGCTTATAGAGTTTACAATAAAAGAACTTTATGTGTTGAGGAAACCATACATGTGAGCTTTGATAAATCTAACATTTACTTGGAAAGAAGAGATGATGATGATGTAGGTACTTCAATGTGCGGTTTTAGACGTTTTAAAGAAAATCGTATCGTCACTCCCTTAACTCTTATTAAAATCTCTAACCCGAATTCTCTTCTCCTCTCTAAACCCACGAAACCTGCTCACATCCAAACCAAAATTTCTTTCATATTTCACCATTTTTACTTGAAATGTTCCTCATTTTTGTGTTTTAAGCCCCAGATTTTTCTTGAAACTCACTTCTTTTCAAAAACAACCAGTATGGTGGGATCAAAGAGGACTAGTGTTGGAAAGGAAAAGGCAAATAAAGAGAATTGATGCTGAGCTAATAATCAATGAACCAAGACGGATTCATATTCCTCAAACCTCTTTAGGAGTGGATCGATTTGTAACAACAAGGGCTGTCGTGGAATTTGAAGAGTGGAGCAAAAGAAATAGGAAGATCATTCCATGGCACAAAGTTGATTTGGATAGACTCTTCACAATGGGTAATGTTCTTTCTCTTTTTGGTGAAATGGGTTGGAGTAGTTTGCTAGTCATTGATGAAGATAACTACCCTTCACTTTTGTATGAACTTTATGCAAATCTCAAAGAAGAAAGGGTTGAGCAAGTAGGATATGAGGTCGTACAATGGTATTCTTCTATTATGTCTCAAACTGACTTTGAATTCAACGATGTATTGGTAAATAGGATATGTGGAATAGATGATAATGGGCTAGATACTATTCCTGGGGCCAATATTGCTATATTCATGAATTGTTTAGAAATGAAAGTTTTGAAGAAGCATTCACCAATGGTAGGAGATTTAGATCTATAAAAGCAAGGAAAATCAAGGAATTTATGCTAGGGGAAGAGTATTGCATCATATGATTACGACAATGATAGTTTCCAACTTTGTACATAAGTCATTCGTTGGAAATATGCATATTACGATAATGCTTGCCCTTCATGAACATAGAAGGTTAAACTTTGGATATATGGCTTTGATACACATGATGGGAGCTATGAGGATGGGAACAAGTCCTTGCCTTATGAAAGGTTGCTTACAAAGAGTTTCAAGCACTTTCAAGTCCAATTCCCGAAAGAGGACTAGCCATCGAAAGTGGAGAGGTATATACTAGTGAATCTCTCAAGAGGATGCAACTATATCTTGATGAAGATGGTGTATGGAGAAGAGGGGGATTCCTTTAAGAAATGAAAGAAAAGAAATATGTGAAAATAATGAAGAAGAGGAGAAAGAAGAAGAGGCTCAAGCAAGAGAGAAAAAGACCAAGAAGAGGCATCATTCACAAAGTGAGAGGGAGCAACCTCCTTCTAAAAGAAGGTCATTTGAAGATAGCCAACTCCTCAATCACATCCAAATGTTGAAGAAGATCTTGGTGCTGAAAGGATTACTAGAGAAGATACAATTTTTTCCAAGGTATTTCAAGAAGCTCTAAATAATCACATCAAGAAGATGGAGAAAATGTACAACTTCTTTGAATCCTTTGCTCCAATGGTTCTTGGAAAGCTTGATGCATTGGAGACTAGAGTGAGGAACATAGACGAATTATTGATGAAGAATGCCCAAAGTGGTGAAGAAACCTCCAAATCTCAAGGAGAAGAAGAAAAGAAAGATAACGATAACGATGAGGAAAAAAAAAAAGAAAGAGGAGCAAGATTAGGAAAAAGACAATGATAGTGATAATGAAGAGAAAAGAGGAAGCGTGAGGATGATGAAGATGATGATGACCATGGAGATGATTTTTAATTAGTGGAGAAAGTGAGAAAAATGAAAGGAGGTTGAAGGTGCACAAAAAGAAGAAGAAAGTGAAAAAAAAAGATCAAGAAATTGGAGATCAAGAGGAAAGGCAAGAGGATGTCAATGAAGAAAGAAACTTAATTGAGAAAGCTGAAATCTCCTCACCTTCTACCATCTCCTTTAGCCAAGGAAGAGTGAGGCATGTGGCAAAGAAGAAGGGAACTAAGGAGATCTTCTTTATTAGCTACAACTCTGAGGCCTTCGAGAAGGAGCAAGCAAGTGAAGGTCCCCTTCATATGGAACTCAAAAGGAATATGGCTATCACCACCAACAAATATGGAGCGAAGACCATGAAATAATTCAAGACTAGGCATTCATTAACCCTTGCTTAGTTCATTGCTTTTCTAATTTATAGACTTAGTATAGCTTATGTACTTCATAACTATTATGTCCTATGCCTAGTCTATGTATCTTCACGGTTCATATTTTCATGTGCCTTTCTAGCTTATGTAATGTTTAGAAGCTCCAAGATGATACACTAGTGTTGCGAGCTTTTTCTTTTGTTGATCTAACTTCACTTTGATCACCCCACATTTGATTGATGACAAAAGGGAAGAAGTGATGTAATTGATTGCAAAATAAAATAGAATGTGAATATGATTTATTGACTTGATTTGATTTGGTCATTCTATTGATATGAATTATCATGATGATTGTGAATGTTTGCAATAGTTGATTATCTTTCCTTGATTGATTTTAAGCACTTATATTTCAAAATTCACTGTTTGAATCCTTTTACCAAAAGTTTGGACTTGAAGTTCTGACGCAGGCCAAAAGTTCGGATGCTCGAAATTTCCTATTAAAAATGATGATTTGCTATTTTCACTCAAAACTGTCTTGATCATTCCTAAAATAGTTGAACAGCTTGGGAAGACTTGTTCTTCAAAAATCAAATCACTATCTTGAATATTTTGCAATTCTGACTTGAATTTTTAAAATTCGAACTTATAACACTTCAAGTCCAAACTTGTTGAGAAATGAGCACAATCTAAGGGGGAGCTATGAAAATCTTTCCTAACCTTTAAAATCTCTCTTAGAAAGTATTCTTAATGCTTATTAAAAGACATATTTTCTATCTTGATGGAAGGAAGGAAGAATATGGAGGTTGATTGGGGCCATAGCTCATCATGTGCCATTTAAATGTCATTATGCTAAATTGTTTACCATTCATCTATGACATTAATATTTCTTTATACTACATTGTTTTAATTCATCCCATTTTGCATCAAAGTTTGTCATCTTTGAAAAGGGGGAGATTTTAATCCCTAAGGGCAAATCTTTTGGTTTTGATTAATGTCAAACATTGTTATACACTAACTTGAGTAATTGTTGTGTGATAGGATTCTTGGATTGAAGAAGCAAAGTGATCTCATTTCCTTAAAACTAATATGGAAGGACATCTCAAATGTAATCAAGTAGTTGAAGAATACGGCGCTTGACCTAGGAGATTGAAGGGTTTGAAGTCACTTGTGTATGTTTACATTTACCTAATGGGTATCTTCTTGAAAACCTATATTTGTTATTCTTAGAATCTAAGAATTCATAAGAGAGCGCAAAACTTAGTTCATAAATCTGAAAAGGTTTTCATCGTTCTTTATTTAATAGCGACTTGTAGTTCAAAAGCTTTTTAATGACATATCTTTTAATCCAAAATGATTTCAAACTTGTTGTAGTCGATTTCCAAATATTTTGACAAAGTTAGAATAGTTTGGACTCTAGTTCGGACGTCTGAATTGGAATCTTGGCTACTGATTTTTTAGAGAAATTCAAACGACCATTTAGATGCACATGTTTAAGTTCGGTTGACTGAATTTATCGTGCAGCCTGGTAAACAGAGAAGTTTAGACGATCATTCAAATGTAGTATTCGATGTTCGGTCCGAACTTTATTGTTTCTAACCGTTACTAACCGTTATTTGAACATTGGAATTGAATTTCAAACTGTATAAAAGCCATAAACTTTAGAATTTTAGAAGTTTAGAACACTTTAAGAATCTTTATACTTCCAAATCATTTGAATATCAAAAAGCTCTTTTTTGTCTTGTGCTTCAAATTAACTTTTCAAGATTTCATAAACAAAAAATAGTGAAATGGTGCTAGCTTTGTCTTCATCTACCAAGTTATTAGTAATATCTTATTCTCTTACTTCATCTATTTGCTTTATACAAGGTTTTCTTAAGGGTATAAAACCAATTTGAGAGGGTGAACCTTGATTGTTGTATTGAAAAGAGGTTGTGAGAAAAACCCTTGTTGGTAAGGCTCTCTTGTATCTTAACTATTTCTATAGTTGAATTGTTTGAAATCCTTGAGTGAGGACTCAGGGTAGTGAATGTAGATCTTGAGGAGATCGAACCACTATAAATTGCTTATGTGTTCTTTACTCTTCTTCGCTTGCCTGGTTATTCATTGTGTTGATTTAAAAAAAAAAAAATCTCTTTGTGAACTTGAATTCCAATCTCTTCCAAATGAAATTTGCCAAAGAAAAAAGTTTTCAAAAATTAGCCAAAGATCTATTTTACCCTCCTCTTAGGTCTTTCAGTGTGAATTGAGATTACATTTTGTTAGCCCTAAGGGCAAATTATGTAGTTTTGATTAATGACAAATATTGATGAGTAATAAAATGTTTGATTATTGTGTGATAGGTTCTGTAAACTGAGAAGTATGATGTCTCATTGCTTTGAAGTAAAAGTTCAAGAACAACTTCAGTTAAGCAAGTATTTGAAGTTTGAAGAATGTTGTTCTAAAGATGATCAAAAAGCATTGAAGACTTGAAGTGTAGAGTACATTTAACTTTTAGGTAAATCTCTATGTAAACTCTACACTTGCATGTCTTGGTTATCATTGAATGCATAAGAGAGCATAAAAATAATCTTATGATTTTAAAAGGCTTTGAATGAATCTTTTTATAAGATATGTTAGTAAACTTCATATGTTCTTGTTTTTCAAGCTTATATATAGTTAAATAAGTTTTCTATACATATCAAATGTTTTTCAAACTCATTGAAGTTATATCTCAAATGATTTTACAAAGTTTGAAAATGCTTCTAAAAAATTCGGTCGTCCGAATTTTGTAGCAAAAGTTTGCTACTATTCTTCAAGAGAAATTCGGAAGAAGATTCGGACGCAGCCAAAAAATTCGGTCGTCCGAATTTTTGGCCTTCAGCATGGTCACTGTTCTTCCAGAGAAATTCGGAGGAAGATTCGGACGCAGCAAAAAATTCGGTCGTCCGAATTTTTGTTTTCAGCATGGTTACTATTCATCCAGAGAAATTCGGACGAAGATTCGGACGCAACCAAGAAATTCGGTCGTCCGAATTTTCTGAAACTAGCTGTTTCTAGCCGTTTTATGAACGTTTTAACAGATTTTCAAATTCTATAAAAGCTATAAACATGCAAATTTTTGTAACTCTTGAAATCTTGAAAACTCCAAGCATTCAAAAGCATTTAGCAAACATTTCTTAAGCTCTCTTATGTCTTGTGCATTCAATTGATCAACCCAAAAGACATCAAAGTGTGAAGGTGCAAAATTGTGTAATATCTACCATCAAGTGGTAACTTCTACACATTCTCATTTATTTATCAAATTGTGTATTTCTACTAACTCTAGCAAGGTTATCTTGATAACATAAAATCATTTAGATAAGGGTAATCCTTGAAAGTGTGATTCAAGGTTGTTTAAGATATAAAACCATTGTTTGTGGTGAGCCTTGTATTGTAAACATTACTAGAAGAGGTTGTGAGTGTAAAACCATAGTTTGGTGAACCTCTCTTGTAATTTGTAAACCTGAGCAATTAGTAGATTTGTTGAAATCCTTAAGTGTGAGCTTAAGGTAGTGGATGTAGATCTTGAGGATCGAACCACTATAAATTGTTTGAGTTCTTTGCTATTGCTTTCATTACTGCCTTGCTATCAATTATCTATAATTAGCTTATATAACTTGTTCTTGGTCTAAACGCATAAAAGGTTTAAGTTTGCGAAAATTAGCTAAATACCTAATTCACCCCCCTTAGGTATTTCAATTGGTATCAGAGCTAGAACTTCTCTGTGTGGTTTAACAACCTAGAAGACAAATATCCTATGGCTAATATGTCAAACCTACCTTACCTAGAAGGATCTTCCACAAATAGACCACCTTTGTTTAATGGAACAAATTACACTTTCTGGAAATCTAGAGTTAAAATTTATATTTGTTCTATAATTTTGATTTGTGGAACATAATTGAGAAAGGTTCTTATATCCCAATGAAAATGAGTGCTGATGGAATAACCTCAGTACCCAAGTCCACAGATGAATTTGATGAGCATGATTCTAAGAAAATGACTTTAAATTATCAAGCCATGAATATATTAAGTTGTGCTTTAGATGTTACTGAATACAATAGAGTTAGTGGATGTGATTCTGCTCATGACATGTGGAGATTACTTCAAATTACACATGAAGGAACTAATCAAGTTAAAGAATCTAAACTTGCCATGCTAGTTAGAGATTATGAACTGTTTACCATGAAACAAGGTGAAAATATTAGTGATATGTTTACAAGATTTACTAACATTTTCAATAGCTTAAAAGCTTATGGTAAAAGCTATACTATGGGAGAGCAAAACAGAAAGATTTTAGATGCTCTACCAAAATCCTGACAGCCTAAAACACTTGCCATTGAGGAATACAATGATTTGAAGACTCTTCCACTTGAAGAGCTCATTGGATCTCTACTGACTCATGAAATGAAGATGAAACGGCTAAATGACAAGGAGGATGAAGAAAAGGGAAGAAAAGGAGTTGTACTCAAGTCTTCAAATCACTTGAGTGAACAAGAACAGTCTTCAAGTGAAGAAGAAGGAGGAAACAGTGGAGAAGAAGAGATTGCGATGGCAGTAAGGAAGTTTAAAAGATTCTACAAAAAGGAGTTTCTCAAGAAAGGAAGAAAACCAATCAAGAAGAGTGGACAATCCTCATCCTATAAACCTCAATGTTTTGAATGTAAAAGCACAGAGCATCTTGTTGCTGACTGTCCTAAAGCTTTGGAAAAAGAAAGAGAAAGCAAAAACAAAAAGAAATCTGTCAAGAAAGGAAAAGGATTAGTTGGAACATGGGATCAACAAGAAAGTGGGGATGAAAGTGAAGGAAAGGCCAACATATGCTTTATGGCCATTGATGATGAGGTACAATCTTCACCCTCTATTTCAAATGTATATGATGATGATATTGATTCCAGTGATCTTATTGTTGAGTTATATGAAGAATTAAAAAAGGTTTCAAAAAGAAATAAAGAAATGAAACTCAAAATAAATGATTTATCTAATGAAAATTCAAAATTATGTGTTGAAAATGGAAAACTTCTTGAAACCATTAGTTGCATTGCTATTGAAAAAGAAGTTTTGAATACAACTATACAAAACATATCTTTTGAAAACAAAAAGCTTTGCACTAGAATTATTTCTCTTGAATCAATGATAAAAGATCATGAGCTTCTAAAAAGGAAAGTTAATGATCTAACTTTATGCATTGAGAGATTTACAAATGGAAGGGAAAATTTGAATAAATTACTTGGCTATCAAAGATCTTCATTTATAAAACATGGTCTTGGTTTTACTCATGATTATTCTGCTCCAAAACAGAAAAAAATCTTTTGCTAAAGAATCTTATCATTCTAGATCACATATTTGCTGCACTTATTGTGGTAAACATGGACACAAGGTGTCTAGATGTTTTATCAAAAGAAAAATAGAAAGTGGTGTTAAAACCATTTGGAAAATATGGGTACCAAAAATCACCCTTTCAAATTTGGTATAGGTACAATTTGCCTCAAGATCAAGTGCCACAAAATGGTTCCTTGACAGTGGATGCTCAAGGCATATGACTGGAAATGCATCACTTGTTAGTGAACTTCAAACTACAAGTGAAGGTTTTGTCACATTTGGAGATAAGAAGAAAGGGAAAATACTTGGAATAGGTAACATTGGTAAAGGTTCTTTCCCTCTTATCAAGAAAGTATTACTTATTGAAGATTTAAAGTATAATTTACTGAGTATTAGTCAATTATGTGATAATGGATGCAAAGTAGAGTTTAAATGTGATACTTGTACTATTCTTGACAATGCAAGTAACAAAACTATCTTTGTTGCTAAAAGAGTTGGTAATGTATATGTGTTGTATCTTGATGAGCTTATTACAAATGATATTAAATGTCTTGCCATTCATGACAATGATGGATTTTTATGGCATAGAAGATTAGGACATGTAAGCATGGATTTATTAAACAAACTTTCTACACAAGAGCTGGTGAGAGGATTACCTAAATTGCATTTTGATAAAACTCACCTCTGTGATGCTTGTCAATATGGAAAACAATCAAAAACATCTTTTAAACCAAAGAAAATGGTTTTTACCTCAAAACCTCTTGAACTAATTCATATGGATTTATTTGGACCTATGAGGACTACTAGTCTTGGTGGTAAAAGCTATGCTTATGTGATTGTTGATGATTTTTCAAGATTTACATGGGTAATCTTCTTAGCACAAAAAGATGAAACATTTTATGAATTTTCAAAACTCTTCAAAAAGGTTCAAACCTCTCTTGATTGCAAACTGATTTCTATTAGAAGTGATAATGGAAGAGAATTTTGTAACCAAGACTTTACAAATTTTGTGATGAATATGGTATTACTCACAATTTTTTCAGCTGCCAAAACACCTCAACAAAATGGTGTTGTTGAAAGGAAAAAACAGAACCTTACAAGAAATGGCTAGATCAATGCTTTGTGAAAACTCATTACCAAAGTATTTTTTGAGCTGAAAGCTCATTAATACAGACTTGTTATATCATGAAACAGAGTTTTACTATGACCTTTTATAAGAAAAAACACCTTTTGAACTTTTATTTGACAAAACTCCATCAATTGTCTATTTCAAAGTTTTTGGTTGTAAATGCTTCATTTTAAACACTAGCAACTATCTTGGTAAGTTTGATAGAAAATCAGATGAAGGAATTTTTCTTGGTTATTCATCAAATAAAAAAGGCATATAGAGTCTATAATAAAAGAACATTGTGTGTTGAAGAAACTATTCATGTAACCTTTGATGAATCTAACATTTATCTTCAAAGAGGAAATGAAGATGACACGAGCACATCAATGGTTGAAAATCATACTCAACACCAAGCACCCACAATGGAAGATCATGCCAAAGAAGAAGAAATAATGGAGCAAGAACAAGATGGTCAATCAAGCAATGATCAAGAACTTCCAAAGGATATCACATATGCAAAAGGTCATCCTAAGGAGCAAATCATTGGTGATGTCTCCCAAGGGGTAAAAACAAGGCGGTACTTTATTGATAACTTTGCTCTTTTATCTCATATTGAACCAAAAAATATTGATGATGCATTGTGTGATAATTTCTGGATTATTGCTATGAAAGAAGAGCTAAATCAATTTGAAAGAAATAAAGTTTGGTCTCTTGTTCCTAGACCTCATGATCATTCTGTTATTGGTACAAAATGGGTTTTTAGAAATAAGTTAAATGAACTAGGAGAAGTAGTTAGAAATAAAGCTAGACTTGTTGCTCAAGCTTTCAACCAAGAAGAAGGCATTGACTATGATGAGACCTTTGCTCTAGTAGCCAGATTAGAATCTATAAGAATACTTTTGGCATTTGCTTGCTTTAAAGGTTTTAAACTTTTTCAAATGGATGTTAAAAGTGCTTTCCTAAATGGTTTTATTGAAGAAGAGGTTTATGTAGAACAACCTCCTGGTTTTATCCATGAAAAATTTCCAAATTATGTGTATAAGCTAACCAAAGCTCTATATGGACTGAAACAAGCTCCAAGATCTTGGTATGAAAGATTAAGTGGTTTTCTTCTCTCAAAAGGTTTTACTAAAGGAAAAGTAGACACAACTCTTTTTATTAAAAAATCTTCTAAAAATGATATTTTGCTTGTACAAATCTATGTTGATGATATCATTTTTGGTTCTACTAATATTTCTCTTTGTGAAGAGTTTGCTAAAACTATGCAAAATGAATTTGAGATGAGCATGATGGGAGAACTAAGTTTCTTCCTTGGACTACAAATTAAGCAAACCAAGGATGGAGTCTTCATCAATCAAGAAAATATACTAAGGAGCTATTGAAAAGGTTTGGAATGGATCAAGCAAAAGGAATAAGTACTCCTATGAGTTCATCAACTAAACTTGATAAAGATGAGAAAGGTAAAAGTATTGATGAGAAATTATATAGAGGAATGATAGGAAGTTTACTCTATCTCACTGCTAGTAGACCAGATATTATGTTTGCTGTTTGCTTGTGTGCTAGATTACAATCATGTCCTAAAGAATCTCATCTAATTTCTGTCAAACTAATATTTCGTTATTTGATTGATACACATGACTATGGTCTTTGGTTTTCTAAAACTTTATTTTTTGAACTTATTGGATATTCTGATGCTGACTATGCTGGATGTAAAGTTGAGCGTAAAAGTACAAGTGGTCATTGTCAATTTCTTGGTAGTTGTCTAGTGTCTTGGTTTAGTAAAAAGCAGGGCTTGTGTATCTTTATCCACAGCGAAGTGAATACATAGCTACAGGAAGTTGTTGTGCACAATTATTATGGATTCAGCATACTTTACTTGATTATGGTCTTAAATTCAAGTGTGTGCCTATACTATGTGATAATACTAGTGCTATCAATTTGAGCATTAATCCCATTCAACACTCTAGGACCAAGCATATAGAGATAAAACATCATTTCATTCGTGATCATGTGATTAAGAAAGATATATGCTTAGAACATGTAAATACAAATGATCAAATTGCTGACATATTTACAAAGCCTTTGGCTGAGGAAAGGTTTAATCACCTAAGAAGACTCTTAGGAATTTCAAAATTCAATGACTAATGTGCTTATTAATGTTGTGATGAAAACAGAGATTTATTGATCAAAAAATTCGGACGCGGGGACGAAAAATTCGGTCGGCAGAATTTTTCGAACCGAGAGACGAAAACTTTCGACCGAAAATTGGACGTGAGACCTAAAAATTCGATCGTTCGAATTTTGCGGATGCATCCCTTTAAATGAAAATCGAACGGTTTCTTCCAAACATTACAACTTCCGAATTTTACATCCTTTCAAAACCTCTCATACCCATTCACGTCCGAATCAAAATCTCTTCAAATCCACACACTCTCATCCCGATTTTCCTTCATTTTTAAACTTCTAAGCCATAATTTCATACAGAAAACAAATCCTTCTCAAGAGAAAACATCATGGTGAGAACAAAGAAGCCCAATGTTGAGAAAGGAAAAAGGAAAGGCTAAGGAAGGAGATGGAGACCCAATCCTCAATCAACCAAGAAGGATTTGCATTCCTCAAACACAATCTAGGGGTTGACAGGGTTTATCTCTATCAAATCTACTCATGAATTTGATGAATGGAATAAGAATAGTAGAAAGATTATTCACTGGATATAAGGTGGATCTTTGATAAACTATCTAGTATGGATATGGTTCCGTCCTATTTCAATGATGTTGGATGGAGTAGTTTGTTGTTTATTAATGAAGATTTTTATCCTACTTTGGTATATGAATTCTATGCAAACCTAAAGGAAGAAAGAACTGAGATTGTTGGGGATGATAGGATACAATGGTATTCAACTAGAGTATCCCAAGTTGATATTGAATTAAGTGAAGCCACGATTAACGGGAATTTGTGGGGTAAGTGACAGTGGGGCTAAATATTATGCACCCTCAATGCATTGCTATGATCGTCAACTCTTTACATATGATAGATTTGAACAAGCATTTACAAATGGAAGAGAGTTTAGATCTATAAAAGAGAGGGAAATTAAGAATTTGGATGCTAGAGGAAGAGTATTGCATCATATGGTTACTACTATGATTGTTCCTAACTTTGGACATAAATCATCAGTAGGTAATATGCATATGGTATTAATGTTGGCCTTGCATGAACAGAGGAAATTGAACTTTGGATATATAGCCTTAAGACACATTATTACTTGCTAGAAAAAACAGTAACCAAGGCATTCCCTTTTGGAAGGTCATAACAAAGATCTTTAAGCATTTTAAGATTAAACTTCCGAGAAGAGGACAAGCCTTTAAAAGTGGAGAAATATACACCGATGAATCCCTTAAGAGAATGCAGCTTATCCTTGATGATGATGGAGTATGGAAAACAAAAAAGAGGATCCTCTCCAAAAAGATTAGGAAGAAAGGAAAGGACAGAAAGTGTAGAAGAGGAAAAGGAGGAGGATGAAGATGAGGAAGATGAGGAAGATACCCTTGCAAGAGAAATGAAGACAAAAAGAAAGCATGACACTTCAAGTGAGGGGGAGCAACCACCAACAAAAAGAAGAGTAGTTGAAGAAGAAACTGAAGTTGAGTCAAGTGGTGAAGGAATAACTAGAGGTGACACCATAATAGCCAAAGCATTCCAAGAAGCCTTGAACAATCAAGTCAAGGAAATGGAGAAGATGTATAAGTTCTTTGAATCATTTGCTCCAATGGTTCTAGGAAAATTAGATGGACTAGAGAGTAGAGTGAAACACATTGAGGAAATCCTAATGAGAAATACTCAAAGTGGTGAAGGACCCTCTAGGACTCAAGATAGAAATGAGGAAGATGATGATAAAGAGGAAGATAAGAAGGACAAAGATGATGACAGTGATGATGGGGATGATCAAGGAGGAAATGATGAGACAGTGGCAGAACAAGAAGAAGAAGAAGAACATGTACATGAAGAACCACAAGAGGCAGGAAGCCAAGTAGCTCAAGCTGAAATTGTCTCACCATCACACATTTCATTCAGCCAAGGAAGAGTGAAGCACTTGGCCATCAAGAAAGGGATTAGCAGAGCCTCTTCATCAACATCACAAGACTAAGCATCTCTTTCATTCTATTTACTGCTTTAAGTCATTTGAATTTTTAGTTATGCATCTAATGTTATAATCTTCTTCAGTATTTTTCTTGCATCTTATGTAATAGTGAAGCTCAATGATGAATTCTCAGTGATGAGAGCTTCCTTTATGTGTTAAATTGTTAATCTCATTTTCATTGACCCCATCTTTGACTGATGACAAAAGGGGGAGAAGAAATGAGGATGACAAAATGTGTGAAAAACTGCTGTATGGGATGAGATAATGAATTTTTGAATTTTCTCTATATGAATTGATAATGAATTTGTTGTATATGAATTTTTCTGTATGCATGTTTTCTGAGTCTTATGTCTCAATCCTATAGATGTTTTCTATGTGTTTTCTGTAAATGAATAACTTGTTCTTGAATTGTTATTCTATGAAAACTCTATGAAAACATTTGAATGCATGAGCTATAACTTGTTGCCAAAAAGTATTCTATTGTTTGTTCAAATTGATCTAAATCTATTTTAATCTCTCTATTATGTTTGAACAACCTTAGGCATTCATTATATTGAATTTATTATAGTTTTTTGACTTAAGATTTAAAAATTCGGATGCATGATCAAAAAATTCGGATGCATGTTCTGAAATTCGGATGCATGCATATTTTGCTGTCAAAAAGTGCTCTATTATTGTTCAAATTGATTCAAACTTGTTTTAATCTCTTCCACTAAGTTTGAACAACCTTAGGAAAGCTTATTTTCAAAAATTTAAGCTTTCATTTAACCTATTTTAAAATTCGGACTTGATATGTCAAAATTCGGATGCATAGCATCTCAAGTCCAAACTTGTTGAAAAATGAGCAAAATCTAAGGGGGAGCATTGTTAAACTTTTACAATCTTAAAACCTCTCTTAGAACTTTTTCTAAATGCTTAAATGCTATATCTTCTATCCTAGTAGTTGGAAGGAAGGAGGTTAATGGAGGTTGGTTGGGTCATAGGCTCATATTGAGCCTTTTGTATGTCAATGTGCTAAATTGGTTATTTTCTATCATTGACATTAATACTTATATGTACTACATTGTTTTAATCTATCACATTTTGCATCAAAGTTTGTCATCATCAAAAAGGGGGAGATTGTTATCCCTAAGGGCAAATTATGTAGTTTTGATTAATGACAAATATTGATGAGGACTAAAATGTTTGATTATTGTGTGATAGGTTCTGTAAACTGAGAAGTATGAAGTCTCATTGCTTTGAAGCAAAAGTTCAAGAACAACTTCAGTTAAGCAAGTATTTGAAGTTTGAAGAATGTTGTTCTAAAGATGATCAAAAAGTATTGAAGACTTGAAGTGTAGAGTACATTTAACTTTTAGGTAAATCTCTATGTAAACTCTACACTTGCATGTCTTGGTTATCATTGAATGCATAAGAGAGCATAAAAATAATCTTATGATTTTAAAAGGCTTTGAATGAATCTTTTTATAAGATATGTTAGTAAACTTCATATGTTCTTGTTTTTCAAGCTTATATATAGTTAAATAAGTTTTCTATACATATCAAATGTTTTTCAAACTCATTGAAGTTATATCTCAAATGATTTTACAAAGTTTGAAAATGTTTTCCAAAAAATTCGGTCGTCCGAATTTTGTAGCAAAAGTTTGGTACTATTCTTCCAGAGAAATTCGGAAGAAGATTTGGACGCAGCCAAAAAATTCGGTCGTTCGAATTTTTGGCCTTCAGCATGGTCACTGTTCTTCCAGAGAAATTCGGAAGAAGATTCGGACGCAGCAAAAAATTCGGTCGTCCGAATTTTTGTTCTCAGCATGGTTACTATTCATCCAGAGAAATTCGGACGAAGATTCGGACGCAGCCAAGAAATTCGGTTGTTCGAATTTTCTGAAACTAGCCGTTTTTAGCCGTTTTATGAACGTTTTAACAGATTTTCAAATTCTATACAGCTATAAACATGCAAATTTTTGTAACTCTTGAAATCATGAAAACTCCAAGCATTCAAAAGCATTTAGCAAACATTTCTTAAGCTCTCTTATGTCTTGTGCATTCAATTGATCAACCCAAAAGACATCAAAGTGTGAAGTTGCAAAATTGTGTAATATCTACCATCATGTGGTAACTTCTACACATTCTCATTTATTTATCAAATTGTGTATTTCTACTAGCTCTAGCAAGGTTATCTTGATAACATAAAATCCTTTAGATAAGGGTAATCCTTGAAAGTGTGATTCAAGGTTGTTTAAGATATAAAACCATTGTTTGTGGTGGGCCTTGTATTGTAAACATTACTAGAAGAGGTTGTGAGTGTAAAACCATAGTTTGGTGAACCTCTCTTGTAATTTGTAAACCTGAGCAATTAGTAGATTTGTTGAAATCCTTAAGTGTGAGCTTAAGGTAGTGGATGTAGATCTTGAGGATCGAACCACTATAAATTGTTTGAGTTCTTTGCTATTGCTTTCATTACTGCCTTGCTATCAATTATCTATAATTAGCTTATATAACTTGTTCTTGGTCTAAACGCATAAAAGGTTTAAGTTTGCGAAAATTAGCTAAATACCTAATTCACCCCCCTCTTAGGTATTTCACATTTGATTTGGTTGATATCCTTAAGTGTGGGCTCAAGGTAATGGATAGATCTTGAAGAGATTGAAGCACTATAAATTAGTTGTGTTTACATTTTACTTTAAGTTTAAATTAATTGATCCCACTCAATTCCCTTTGAGAGTTGGCATTTATTATTGTCATTAAAGTATTATTCTTCTTTCAACTACTCTCTGGGTTTCCTTAATATTTGGAGTTTAATTTGTTTTAAACAAAGTTTCAAAAAGGAAAAGATTTTAATAATTAGTCAAAGAAATAATTCACCCCTCCTATGTCCTAAGCATCTCCTTAGGTTGCAAAACCTTTCCTCGGCTAGTGCTTTCGTAAAAGAGACAACTATTTGATCATTCGAACAAACATAGTTTAAACAGACATCACCCTTAATAACTACATGATCACGTTTGAAATGATGTTTAATTTCAACATTTTTGGTTTTAGAATGTTGAATTGGATTAATAGTCAAGTTTATTGCACTAGTGTTATCACATAGAAATGGTGCACATTTGAAATCAAGTCTAAAATCAAGTAAAATGTTATGTTGAAATTAAACATCATTTCAAACGTGATCATGTAGTTATTAAGGGTGAATTGGATTAATAGTCAAGTTTATTGCACTAGTGTTATCACATAGAAATGGTGCACATTTGAAATCAAGTCTAAAATCAAGTAAAATGTGTTTCATCTAAAGCACTTGAGTAAAATAACTACTGGCAACGATATATTCGACCTCAGTGGTAGACAATGAATCACAAGCTTGTTTCTTACGGTTCCAAGAGATAAGACAACCACTAAGAAATTCACAACGATCACTAGTACATTACGCTCGACTTTGCATTCGGCATAGTCGACATCCGAATAGGCAACTAGGTCAAAAACAAAATTGCAAGCCATAATCATGGGTATTAACTAGATAAAGAATAATATGCTTTAGAGTGACTAGATGTGATTCCTTAGTACAATATTGAAATCTAGTATATACAACAAACATGATATTAGGTCTACCATTTGTTAAATAATGTAAGATACCAATCATACCTCTATATACCTTTTCATTAATATTTTTACCTCTTTCATCTTTGTCAAGCTTAGTTGATGAACTTATAGTATGATGCACCACATGGGATAACTATGAGAATTGTGATCTTTATATGAGCATGGACTTAAGTATTCATCGTCAATTTGGGATATCCATTTTGGCATAACTAGTAGGTTGCCAAGTAATTGCTTGTAAGTGTTACTAGGTCCATGAGTCATAGCAACTTGGATCCCAAAAAGCTGATCAGGGATCCATCGGAGGGCTTTGGAGTTGACGGTCGGGTGCCTCTCGATAGTCCCTTGATCTCAGGGTCCTTCTCCCTGCATGTTGCCTTATCACAACCCCCCATTTTTTTTATTTGCATCCCTTTTTTTACATTTTCTATAATTTTTTGTTGACATTAAGAATCCTGAAATAAATACTAGTATTTATTATTAGCATAACATAATGTGAATATGAGTTTTGTATAATTATATTAGAAATATGATAGGTATTATAGTATTTGCATTATAATTCTCACATTAGTAGGATATTGTTATTAGTAAGTAGTAGAATGATAATACATTAGTTGGAATCACTTAGTTAAAAATAATTGGTAATTATAAAGTAGTTAAATAATAGTATGAAAAACAATGTAGAGTACGTACATAAAGTGTCTCATTAGCTAGTAGTTAGTGTATAATTAAATATATTATGAATTTCTAATTACATTAGTAGAAATCTATATAATTTAGTATTAATTGCTGAGGGTTAGTACATACTTGTTATCATATTATAAGTAGTAGTAATAATTATGTAGAATCAATAAAAACATGTATAATTTACGTTCTTATTGGGGAGATCTTATTAAATTATGTATATTTAGAAGCACAAATTTAGTTTTTCTAAGAAGTAATTAGTTAATAGTAATAATAACTAATTGCATCGCCGTAATATTTACCAAATTCAGTTCTTATTAAATATCGAATGCATAACAAGATAATAAATGATATAACCACTCAACCGTTTTGCGTAACATTTATGCGAAAGATACTATAATGTAAGAGAATAGCCAAACAATAGTAAGCTAACCGACACCTCTGGACGGAGGCGGATACACAGTCTGTCTGCTATGCCCGGCAATGCTCATCAGTAATCATCTGCAATTCAAACAAGACGAAAATCGTCTGTTCATAGTTCATGCTCCCTTTATTCTATCAAACATCCGAGCCATCTGGTCAATAATCTGTTCTAATAAAAAATGTTACGATGTATAAAGAATGATAAGTGGTAAATACAGATGCTAGGATCACTAACCATTACATCCGGCAGGTATGCAATTCCACTTGGGGGACCCTTCTGGGAATAAGATCCAGATTCTATAACCAGAGATGCGAGCAATAATTCTACCAGCCTATTTAGTATGAGGATCATCAATATGGTAGAACCACCTTGTCACCCAACTAGATATGACCGAATATGAGAATTTGTTTTGTTGCAGTTGGTCGGGATCCTCTACTGGTACTCGAACTGTCGCAACACACGATTGAGTATGAACGGTTCAACGTACTCACAATATTTGATGCAACCATGGAAAGGGGATATCCATATAGTGCTAAGGACATTCGGGCTAAACCGAGTCAAGTGAACCTGTATGACAAAAAAGTAAAAATTTGGAAAAGGCCTCGATAACAATTTATGTTTATGTATTTTAGAGATACGAACATCATGAGAATGCAAGTTGTTCAGATGGAGCACGTCATCCTTTCGCTCATTTTGGGCACTAATGTGTATCCAATAAACCTTTAGCAAACCTGTTGTCCAGGCATTCACTGGACGAACCCATCTAGTGCAAAAGTAGGAAAGCATGCATAGATCCATGACTGCAATTGACACCCCACCTTGTCAAAACAACGTATCATGATGGGAAGTGTGATAAAAAAAGAATTATGAACCTAAAGAAGCATGGTGCAACCACTCATCTACTGACACTCCATGGATAATGCCATACCCTATTACCTATACAAGTAAGCTAGGCAAGCACCTTCCCATGTAGACTCACCAATGGAGTCCAGATCAACAAGAAGTGGCGAAAAATGGGGAAGAATCTAGCAAGATTTGTTGTGACCGACCTTGTAGGCCGGTGTCGTGTATTTCTCTAACAACTGTGCCCGCGTATGGAATCTAACGGCTCCGAAATTTTCATTTGTGAGAGTTCACTTAGAGAGAGAATAAGTTAAAAGTTATAAATGAAAAGTTAGGAGGTCAAAAATAGAAAACGGTGGGGGGGGGGGGGGGGGATTTATTAGTCCTCTTAAATAAGCTTTTGTTTATGTTTGAGTTGAAATTGAACAACTATGTGAGCCTTTTATCACCTAAGTCAATGTGCTAATGTAATTTGTTGGTGAATTCTCATAATCAAACTTGGGTAGCAGTAATTGATGAAGGAGTAGATAAAAATATTTTTCATGATCCTAAGTATAAATTTTATGATCAGTGAAAATTTGATTCATTTATAAAATTTAAAAATACTAATACATGAAAGATGTAAATTATCATTTGAAAGAATTATCTAATCTATGGGCATGAAATTTTTCCCCTTTATTGTAAAAGTTGGATATAAAATATAAAAAGGAGGAAAAGATTGCGAATGAATGCTGCCCAAAACCCTTAAATAAAACCAAAGGAAGGGAAATATGAAGATATATTATTACTTTATAATACATTTTTGCTTATATTTTACTTTTTTTAACCTCAAACATTACCAGTTACATGAACTGTATCTTTGTATTTTGTTTTACATTAAGATGTTCTATTTGGCGTAACCAATTTTCTATGACCTTACTTTCATATATTACAAGTGACTTCAAATAATTTTAATTTGGAGTTCTTAAGTGTTCTTTTGATGGAAAATAGAAATTATCATTAAATGAAATTTTGTTGCAATGGTGGAGGCAATTTCATTTGGAACCACTTCTATCCCGATGTTGGAGTGGTATGTAGAAATCGCACACTGAGCTAAGCAGTATGTAGACATATTACCCTGATGCCTTACAAAAGAAAGTTTGACATTAAGCCTCCTAAAGAGAAAATTAATCTTAGAGAATATATGACAAGGGGATCCCATCAAACTATCATTCACCTTAATACTATCAATAATGGTCTTGCATTAGCTTTCTAACTCAAAATTACAATATCTAAATCGGTATGCCATATGAAGTCCTTCAAGTATAGGTACTGTTTATACAAGTTAAGATGAAGGCGAATGAAATAGCTTTTTAGTCATAGCCGAGCTAACCCCTGAATGGTTCCTTAGAAGACAGCCACTCTAGCTACATGTGAAGTCCAGGTAGCATCTATTGACAGACATAAGAAGGGGCTGAATTAAGTCTTTAGCTAATTTTTGAAAAAAAAGTTTTTATACAAAATTGATTTTGGAAGATATTTACAATCAAACTCTCAACAAGATATGCATGTAAACATAATAAGATTCCAAATTAAAAGAGAGATGAGAAGAGAATACACAAGCAATTTATAGTGGTTCGATCACACAAGAACTCAAGGATTTCAACCAAACTCAACTATAACACGAGTTGATTAAAAAACAATAAAGGCTCAACCAACAAAGGGTTTGACTTCATAACCTCATTTCACTTACAATATTCAAGGCTCACCCTATCACAAGGGTTTTATATCCTCAAGATAACCTTCAAAACAATAAGTAGATGAGTTACCAATAACTTGATAGATGATGACAAATTTAGCACACATTCACCTTTTTGTCTAAGGAATATTGAATTTCAACTTTATAGCACAAGACAAAAGAAAACTTTTTGATAAAGAATGATTGGGAAGAGTAAAGATTCTTAAAGGCTCAAAAACTACTAAAAAATCTCAAGTTTAAGTCTTTTGTATGGTTTAAAAATCAGTTGCAACATTCAAATAATGGCACATACCAATAGTGTCTCTATGTCTATAAGGCAAAACCTATCCATGTAAGTTGCAAGTCTTGGGTTGGGTACTTCTGCGCATCCTCTTTTACTTTTCTAGAACTATAAGCAACTATTTTTTCCTTTTGCATCAATGCAATTGCAAATATTTTTTCAAGTTATTTGTGTGCAAGAAATATTCATCGTTCGAAAATGAGTCGTCGTAATAGCTCCTGAAAACTTTTGTCACAGCTATTATTCCACTTTAATTCAGTCATTCCCAAGAAGCTACGTATTTGGGCTGGTGTTTTGGGTTGTTCCCAATAGGTCACTACTTTACCTTGGTAGGATCCAATGATATACCTTCACAGGTAATCATGTGATCAGAGAAAGTTACTTGTTCCATCCAACACTCACATTCACTGAATTAAACATACAATTTACATTCCTGAAGAGTCTACAATATGGTTTTGAGGTGTTGCTATTGCGTCTCAGGATTTGTTGAGTACCCAAGGTTATCATCGATGGGAACAACGACCAATTGATCCAGATAAGGGTGAAAAACTCTATGCATCAGATCCATGAAAAAGGCTAGGGCATTCGTCCGTCCAAAGGGCATGACCACAAATTCATAATATCCATTTCGAGTATTAAAAGTAGTCTTAGGAACATCTTTTAATCACACTCGTACTTGGTAATATTCCTATCTCAAATCCAATTTAGAGTAGCACCCAACTCCTCAAGCTGATCAAACAACTCATCAGTCAATGGTAGTGAATATTAGTTCTTGTTGGCTTAGACACTATTCAATCTCCAACAATCTATACATATTTTCAAGGTTTTCTCTTTCTTTTTAACATATATAACACAAATGCTCTCGCTCTTTTAATTCTTCTTGTATCATTCAGTATAGTGTTTTGGCCATGGTTTCAACTCAATACTGAACTTCATTTTTTCTCTGGAGATAAAGTTCTCAATTCCTTTGGAAAGAGTCCTTAAATTTCTTAACCACTAATGTCAAATCCAACTTCAGCTTCTCCCCAACCTTAATCAATAAATATACTAAATATTCCTAACTTTTGTTCCAGAAATTAAACAAGTCTCTAGGTTATTTTTCTTTAACTTTGGACTCAAGAATTAGTTGACCTGGTCGACTAAATATGACTATTTTTTGTTGACAATCCACTTATGCATATTGTTTAAATAACCAGTCCATTCTTAATATTACATCATATCCTTTAAAAGATAAAGCAACAAATTGGCAAGAAGTATACGTTGTTGATATAATTACGACATTCGGGATATACCAAATTAGGTAATCTACTATCACCTATTAGTGTACCAACCAACATCTGATAGTCTATCATGTAGGAAGATGTAGGGATATATGGTGCAAAAGGTATGTTTACAAACAAACGTAAGAATCGAAGATGTAGAAATACTCTAGCTTGATGAGAAAAAAGTTTAATAGGGTACTAATTAACATAGCGATGAAGGATGGCAGGAAACTCAAGTCTTGTTTATAGAGTTAGAAAGCTAGTGAAGCTCATAGGTTTCTACATGTGACTAAATTAGTATGCATGCGTAAAGATTTGTAACTTACTTTCCTCACAAAAAAATACAAAAAGCACAACTAAATATAAAGATATCTAATATCATACAAGCAATTGTAATATCAAAGAAAACAGTCATCATGCCCAAAAAGAGTGATGTTGTATATCCACATATTCACAAGTCAAACATAGTGTTGGAGACAAAAGATATATGACCTACCAGGTCACCTTTTCCAAAACATACAAAATACTCACGTAACAGCTCACTACACCACAAAATTTGAGATCCTATATGATTCCAAGTCCCAATAGACTATGATCAAAATTTAGACAAGCCTACACGCACAAGGCATATAATAAAAGAGAAAATATACAAATAATCCAATAAAGGTCTTTCTCTAAGTATGGGTGTTCAAACAGATTTCAGTTCGGTTTCGATTTTACTATTCAGTTTTCGGTTCAGTTTTTTTTCATTTTTTTGAAAACCAACCGAACTGTTTTACTATTTGGTTTTTTGATTAGGTTCGGTTCAAATCAAAATAACACAAGAACGCATTATGGTAATGTGTTCTTGTATTTATTTTTTTAAAATAAATACAAGAACTCATTATCATAATGCGTTCTTCTGTTTTTAAAAAAAAAATTTGATTTTTTGGTTCGGTTTTTTTGTTCAATAACGTAAATCGAAAAGTGAACCGAACAACTACAAAAACCGAACCGAACCGAAAAAATTCGGTTCGATTCAATTCGGTTATTCAGTCCGGTTCGGTTTTTGAACACCCCTATCTCTAAGGGTCGCAGCTCCATGAGAATCCCGCTCGAACCCTCAACTGCTCTTGAATTCCCTAAGACCAAGCTCCAGCAGACGCTAAGGTCTCATCGTTCCACATAATCAAACTATCATGATCTTGAGTTACCTCTTCAATATCACATAAATGAACAACATATGCTTCTACCATCTTATCTAACAGCTTCTCTAACATGTTAGCTTTGATAGCCATATACTTTCTATCATGACGTAAAGATCTCAGTGGGCGATCTAATCATTGTGATTCCCTCTTTAACCTCACAAGACGCTCTCCCTCTACTTAGATATGATGCTCATATAGCATATAATGAAGATAGAAATAAGGACTAGCCAGCTTAGGCAATGGTGACAAAAATCAGGAATGAAAAGACAACTCCAACAAATACAGAAAATGCTTCAGAAATAGTAGTAATAGGATCAACAAGATTTGGCAAATCTAGTAACCCCTCTCCAATGACAATCTCTCAGTCAAAAGTATCATCGATTGGCTCAACAAGTTCAGGCTCAAAAGGTAATTCACTGGGATCGTTCTCAACAAATCTCCTTATCATGAAGGCTCCCGCAGTAGGCCCATGCACCAAATCACTCTCAAACACATCTACCAGCAGCGATGCTGATCTCTTTGGAACTATCTCCCATAGTACTAGAAATAACTGACCATCCCCAAACAACTAAAAACCTACGTAACAAACACCTATGATGTGTTTAGGAACTACAAATTTGAACTTAGTAATGAACCTTGAGCTCTGATACCAACTGTGATACTCCCAACTCCTCCGCTAGGTTCCATTGCAGCTGAGTTAGGTACCAGTGTACCTCTCGGTACAGATGTGTTCCATCGCGTTTAGAGAACAAGTATACATATATTATAATATAATACAATTATAAGAAACATCGGTGAAAATATATAAATACATAGGTAGATCTTGTATCCTATATTATCCAAATTTAATCTTCATTTAGAGATAGTTGTAAAACAGACTTCTCTCTCTATCTAGCGAGAGGTAACAGAAAAGGTACAAACTGATCAAACACATATGAGAGCCCCTCCACAAGCTAACTCTGAAGCGAATCAAAGAAACACTACTCTGATCCGTGGTTTAAGTCATTTGGAAAGAAGCATTAAAAATATGTGTGAGCTAGAAAGCTCAGTGAGTTCACGTGTGCCAGTGCATTTGCAAAATAAGAGATTTTCACAAATATGAGAGTATATATGTATGCACAACAGTTCAAAAGTGTTTTCTATCATATAAATTTTTGCTTATTCCAAAATAATGGACAAATCTCATGATGAGGTTTTAGGCTTAGCTAGAAAGTCTGAGCGAATCAAGACACATCAGCATAGCGCTTCAAACTAAATTTCTCAAACATGACAAATATTCAAATTCTGGCTCAACAGTAGAATTACCAGAGCCAATAATGGGGTTATCAGGACTTAAATCCCGTAGTCAAAAACCAACCACATACCAGTATGAATATATTAGATTTCACACATACCTTTTGCCCCCCAAACAAAAACAGGCTAAGGATATTGGGGCACCTACCAGTCCAACCCTGCTGATTAGCCTCAACATTGAGCCCCTCTTGACTCACTATTAGGTGATCACAAACAAATAAACACAGTACTAGTTGGGCCACACCCTCCATAACATATTGCCCCCCTTTCAATTGGATCCACAATCCAGAGTATGCTTTCCATGCCAGCGAAAAAGGTTCTAGTACGGAGAACTAGCCACGTACAGTGCAATCCTCCGACACTTCAGGCTCAAATCATATTCCATTCACATTATATTCCAAATCATATCATATCCAAATCATATCTGGTCGGAACATAATTTTTATGCAACTTTTCAAACATAAAGGCCACTCAAGTAGCCATCCAAATGAATCCAAATCCATAACCAAATCCAATTTTAACTTAACTTCAAAATAGCAACTGTTTGCCAGTCCAACCATGTAAATGCAAAAATTTTCAAATATTTCATGGAAATACACATGACTTTCTAAAAATACAAAATAAAACATATCCCAAAGATTACTTGCATTTATAGATCATGTTCAAATAGTATAATATTTCAAATCAAATAAATACCTCTCTGGAACACCGCTCCTAAATACTTCTAGTGCACAAGTAAAAACATATTGTGGAGAACTTCTCCAATTTAAAATAAGTAACCAAAGGAATTCACAAAATAATATATATTCACACTTGTGAATAGCAAGTATTCTTATTTATAAATATTGATAGCACTAAAAATATAGTGAGATTCAGTTTGTAAACTCACTTGGTAGCAAGTGTTAGAGTTACTTGTTATCTTATGAAAAATGCGAATTTCCTATAAATTCAAGTAGCTAAACCTTAGTGGAAAACCCTGAAGATAATATTTTCTAAGTTATCGAGTGAGTTTCTCCAGAATATTCTAAACATAAGTCTAAGCCTAAACTTATAACTATGAAAATACTCAATTATTAAATACTCTATAAACATATATTCTAATAAATAGTCATATATATATATAAAATAATAGATTAGTATTATTATAATGTTCTCATATATATATATATATATATATATATATATATATTCACAAATACTAAATTTTCTCATATACTAAATACTAAATATTTAAGAAAGTAAAAATATAGAATAAAAATATCACTTTAATTTAAATCTCAAATCTCAATATTTAGTCACTTTCAAATCTATTTCAAATCTTAAAGAATATAGATTTTTATACCAAAATAAAAATTTAAATCAAATAAACAAAACTTCATAACAAGAATAAACAAAATAATTTCTACAAAAGTTCCAAAAATCACAAACTGAGAGAAGATAGATAGCAAAGAGAAAAATGGAGGAATGCAAGAAACAAAGAAGAAGGGAAAGCCAAAAGAAAGAAAGAAAGAAAAAAGAAATGAAAGAAAACAAAGATCCAAATATTATATAGCATGATGGGGGAGTCATTACTTGCCACCGACTTTGGTAAAAAAGTCAATGGCCATGTGTCGCTTGCTTATTGGATCTTTTTTTTTGGCAAAAACATGCCCAAAAATAATCCCAAAAATAAATTAACTTGACCAATGATAGTTTCCTCAAATACTTTATATATAAAAATTATAAACTCCACCTCAAAACAAACATTTCGAGACCATCTCTAGTGCGGAATGTTACATCAACACACACATTAGTAATTAAATTTTTAAATTCCCAAGCTTCTTCTAAGGTAACTGTAAGACCTAAGAGGGGGGTGAATTAGGTCTTTGGCTAATTATCGAAATCTTTTTCTTGTTTTGCAAATCCTTTGCCTTAATAAAGCTCTTCTTTAATTTCACAAACTTCAAGTTTATATGTGATGTGATGGTTAAGATAAGATCATCAAACAATAAGACTACAACCAATCAATCAAAACTATGAATAAGTAATAATAACAAGAGCATGTAAATAAATAAAACTATAAGGAATGAACACACAATTTATAGTGGTTCGATCTCTCTAAGATCTACATCCACTACCTTGAGTCCACACTCAAGGATTTCAACCAATCCACTATATGCTCAAGTTCAACAATTACATAAGAGGTTTACCACACAATGGTTTTACACTCACAACCTCTTTTAGTAATTATACAAACAATACAAGGTTCACCAAACACAATGGTTTTATATCTAAAGACAACCTTAAGACTAATCTAATCCAAGGCTCACCCACACATGGGTTTTACACTACAACCTTGATTAATCTAGTCTATGGCTCACCCTTCCACAAAAGGGTTTTATGTCACAAGATAACCTTGCAAATGAGCTAGTAGAAAACACAATTAAGATAAGAAAAGAGAGAGTGTAAGATGTTACCACTTTGTTGGTAGATGATTACACAATGTTTCACCTTCACACTTTGTTGCCTTTGGAATCTTGAATTTCAATCTTTGAGCACAAGGCAATTTGAGAGCTTTTCAAGTAATTTTGCTGTAAAACAAGTTAGAGCTTGTAGGATTTCTTAAGTTCAAAGTTCTACTAAAAAATCTGAAGTTTATGGCTTTTATAGAATTTGAAAATCTGTTAATACGGTCATAAAACGGCTAGTAACGGCTAGTTTCAGAAAATTCGGATGACCGAATTCTGCGTCCAAATTTTTTGGACGACCGAATTTTTTCTGCTGCGTCCGAATCTTCTTCCGAATTTCTCTGGAAGAACAGTGACCATGCTGAAGGCCAAAATTCGGACGACCGAATTTTTTGGCTGCGTCCGAATCTTCTTCCGAATTTCTCTGGAAGAATAGTAGCAAACTTTTGCTACAAAATTCAGACGACCGAATTTTTGGACTGCGTCCGAATCTTGCATCCGAATTTTTCAAACTTTGTCAAAACATGTTCAAATCAATTCAAACAAGTTGGAAAACATTCTAGCCTTAAAGATAAGTCATTAAAGATCTTTTATGTGCAAAAACCATTTATGAAAACTTGATAATTTAGGTAAGTTCAAAACCATTGAAACCATTCAAATCAAGTTTTGTGCTCTCAATTGCAACTCATAGATTCCAAGGCTTAAGAGTGTAGGGTTTACAAAGTTTACCTATTAAGCACATGCAACCTTCACTTCATGTCTTCAAAGCCTTCTAACATCTTGAACAAACTCTTCAATCTTCAATCACTTTGACATATTGGAGTTGTTCTTGCATTTTAACTTCAAGGCAACGAGACTTCAAACTTCTTAATCCACAAATCCTATCACACAATATACAAGCATATTAGTCCTCATCAATGTTTGTCATTAATCAAAACTAATCATAACTACATGATTTGCCCTTAGGGCTAACAATCTCCCCCTTTTTGATGATGACAAACTTTGATGCAAAATGTGATGGATTTAAACAATGTAGTACAAAGAAGTATTAATGTCAATGATAGAAAATAACCAATTTAGCACATTGACATACAAAAGGCTCAATATGAGCCTATGACCCAACCAACCTCCATTTGCCTCCTTCCTTCCAACAACTAGGATAGAAGATATAGCATTTAAGCATTAAGAAAACTTCTAAGAGAGGTTTTAAAGGTTGTAAAAGTTTAACAATGCTCCCCCTTAGATTGTGCTCATTTTTCAACAAGTTTGGACTTGAGATACTATGCATCCGAATTTTGACATATCAAGTCCGAACTATAAAATAATTGAAATGAAAGCTTCAATTTTTGAAAATAAGCTTTCCTAAGATTGTTCAAACATAGTAGAAGAGATTGAAACATGTTTGAATCAATTTGAACAACAAAAGAGCACATTTTGGCAACAAAATATGGATGCATCCGAATTTTTAAACCTTGCATCCGAATTTTTTGATCTTAAGTCCAAACTGCAATAAATTCAATATAATGAATGTTTGAAGTGAAATAAAGTGTTCCTAAGGTTGTTCAAACATAATGGAAGAGATTAAAACATATTTGGATCAATTTGAACAACAAAAGAGCATGTTTTGGCAACAAAATATGCATGCATCCGAATTTCTGAAACATGCATCCGAATTTTTTAAATCATGCATCCGAATTTTGAGCTTTCAATTCCAAACTATAAAATATGTGAGATAACAACTTCTATTTTTGAAAATAAGCTTTTCTAAGATTGTTCAAATATGATAGGAAGGATTAAGATAGTTTTCAAACAATTGAACAATAGAAAAACATTTTTGGCAAGAAAGTTTGGATGCATCCGAACTTTTGGTTTGCATCCGAACTTCAAGCCCAAACTTTTGATAGCAAGTTTGAAAAGGTGATTTTGCATTCTTAAATGAACTATAGAAGTATTCAAATATGTATAGCCACAATAGCACTCTTTAGCTTTCCAAAACCACAAAACTCAAGCATTCAATTGTTTTTATGAGGAAACTAAAATCATAAGTTAAGTCAAGAACTAGTATCAAGATTTCAAAATCTTAACTTAACCATATTCAAAATCTCAAAACCTCACATAGTATAACATATTCAATTTAAATTTCAAATGCAGCCAAATATTTTCACAGTACACATTCATTTTACATTTCAACTTATAGCACACATACATAGCACATTTACAACAAGCACATAGCACATAGCACATCTTGCAGTCAATATTCTTTCTCCCCCTTTGATTTTTCAAAAATTCACACATTTGCTATTCATGCTTGAGGAATTCCACTGCTATTTCTCATTTTCACACATTTTGTCATCACATTTCTTCTCCCCCTTTTGTCATCAATCAAAGATGGGGTTAATGAAAGTGAGACAGCATGTATCACATATAAGCAGTATATGGACTAAACCTCATTTGGCAATTTAGTAATATATTAGCCAATTCTCATAAACTGTATATTGGCAATATTCAGCAATTCTCTAGTCAAATAATTATTATCCTAATAGCAATAAGCATTATGTAGTATCTTCAATAATAATACAATAAACAATATATTATCAACTTCTTCTCCCCCTTTTTAGTAGCAATTAAACTTGGGGTGAGAGTATTTGGACAAAAAAAGTGAAACAAAAGAAGCTCTTATCACAAAGATTTCACATATTGAGCTTCAAAACATTATAATGACTAAAAAGGCACAAGTAAATTTCAATATTAAAGCATAACATGTGCATCAAGGAATAAACTAAAATAAGCATCAAAATAGAGTTTAGGGATAGAAAGGCTTAGTCTTGGATGCGTTTCATGGTCTTCACTTCCAAATTTGTTTGTTATGATGGCCATGTCTCCCTTGAGCTCTATATGACGGGGTCCTTCATTTGTTGACTCCTTACTCGTGTAGTTCTGCTTTGGAAAGCTACCAATTTGAGAGGGTCTTTGGATCTTCTTTCTTTGAACCACATTTTCCTCCCTTGGCTGAAGGATATTGGTGATGGATTTGTGCTTTGACTATGTTAAACTTCCTTCACCTCCTTCTTCTTGCTTGTTCTCTTGGGCTTTATAGGAACTTGCACCATTTAAAACCACTTGAGAATTCTTTCTCAAGTCTTCTTCGATATTCTTGACTCTAGCTTATAAACCATCAAATTTGCCAAGAATTATCAGAGCAAAAAGACTTGAAGAATTTGTCCATCTTCTTCATTTCCTCTATATGGTTGTCCAATATTTCTTGAAATACCTTGGCAACTATGGTATCACCTCTAGTGAGATTTTCATCTTCAACTTCTTTTCCTTCAATAGAGAGTACCTCTTCAAATAGACTTCTTTTTGTGGGGTTGCTCCCCCTCACTAGACGACTCATGCCTCATTTTAGCTTTCCTTTTTCCAGCAAGGAATTTATCTTCATTCTCTTCTTCTTCTTCATTTTCTTCTTCCTCAACCTCCTCACTTTCTTCAACATCACTAGCATCTCTTCTATCACCCCTTAAAGGAGTTTCTCTTCCAGTTCTTCATACATTATCATCATCAAGTGTCCAAGGAATTCTCTTTAGTGAGTTGTTGGTGTAGACTTCTTCACTCTTTATTGGTAAACCATTGCACTTGGAGAAAATTCCTGTTAATAACCTTCCATACAACAATGCCTTATGCTCGGTTCTTCTAGTTGCCATTATATCATTTAGCACTATATATCCAAAATTCATTTTTCTTTTCTTATGCATAGCTAGCATAATTACAGCATGCATATTATCAATAGAAGATTTGTGCCCAAGGTATGCTATAATCAAGGTAGTAAGCATATGATGCAAAATTCTTTCACTAGTATCAAAAAGCATTTATCTCGCTCTCCTTTCTAGTCTTGAGGCTTCTACCATTTATATAGGCATTCTCAATTCTTTCATGTGAGTATAACTCACGTATAAAACAATGTTCCCCGAAAGAATAATGCCTAAACCCAACATCCTCAACATCACAAAATTCTATTGAGCAATGCATTCTCAATCTCAAGAATCAACTTGTGATATTTTTGAAGAATACCACTGAATAGCTTTATTACCAACTTTCTCAGCTCTTTCTTCCTTAATATTTGCTTAGACTTCATAAACTAAGGAAGGTAATAGCATTTATCAAACTGAGAGTATATTACCCATTCCGGATAGTTTGATGACATCCACCTTGTGGCTTGGATTTGTCTTATGGTTCCTTTTTGTCCGATCATCAAATTCAGTAGTAGCCTTCACTGTGACAAATCTCTCCAGCCATGACATGCTTTGCAGAACATGAACCTTCCTTGGTTCATTGATCACTGGTCTTCCTTCTCTTTCTTTGGCTTTTCCCTTTCCTTTTCCCATGCTAGGCTTCTTTGTCCTCACCTGGAGCTACAACACTTGAATACACTCATTAGTTATTGAATATTGAAATTCCTAAGCTTCTTCTATGATTGGTCAAACCTTTCTTCGGCCAATGGCTTAGTAACGATATCATTAATTTGCTCATTAATGCAAACATGCTTTAAACAAGTATTACTCTTAGTAAAGTGATCTCTAATGAGATTAAGTTTGATCTCTATATGCTTTGTCCTAGTTTGTTGAATAGTATGATGGTCAAATCTATTTCATTGGTGTTATCACATAATATAGCCACACATTTGAAATATAGACCATAATCACTTAGAGTATCAATACAGTAATAGAGAATGTGTTCAACAACAATCAAATGAAACTCTTTAGGACAAAATGAAATCTAGCACACAAGCACATGACAAACATAATATTGGCTCTTCTTGCTGTCAAATAGAGTTGACTACTTCTATGAAACCATTTTATTCTTGTCAAGCATAGTTGATAAACTTATGGATGCTTATGCCTTAACTTGATTCATAAAAGTGCCATCCATGGTTTGCTTGATTTGTAAGCCAAGAAAGAAATTGAGTTTTCCTATCATGCTTATTTCAATTTTACTTTGCATCAACTTGGAAAACACATCATAAAGTGAAGTATTAGAAGCACAAAAAATTTTATCATGTATTCGGACAAGTTATAGATCATTGTTACATGAGGATTTTATAAAAGGGTAGTTTCAGTTTTCCTCTTGAAAATCTTTTGAAAGAAGGAAACTACTCAAAGAAACTAGGGGCTGGTTTTAAATCATACAAAGCTTTGGATAATTTGAAAACATGGTTAGGAAACTTTTCATGATAAAAAACGGGTGATTGTTCCACATAAATCTCTTCCTCAATAAAACCATTTAGAAAAGCACTTTTGACATTCATTTCAAATAACTTAAAACAAGTACAAGTCAAAAGCATTCTTATGGACTCAAGTCTAGCAATCGGAACAAAAGTTTCATCATAATCAATGTTCCTTCCTGATTGAATCCTTAGGCAACGAGTCTAACCTTGTTTCTAACAACTTTTAAGGATTCAATAAGTTTATTTAAAAAAAAATAGTTTTAATAATGGAATGATCATGAGATTTAGGAATATCCAAAATTTTGTTTCTTTCAAATTTATTTAATTCTTCTTGCATAGCAATAATCCAAAAATCATCACACAAGGCATCATCAATACTTTTAGGCTCATATGCAATAAAAGAATAAAGTTATTGATAAAATACCGCCTTATTTTTACTCATTGGGAGATATCACCAAAGATTTGCTCCTTAGGGTGGCCTCTTGGATATCTTAAGTTCTTTGGGAGCTCTTGGTCACCACTAGGTTGGTCATCTTGAATCATTTCTTCCTCATTGGTATGATTCTCCAAAGTTGGTGCTTGAAGATGGGTTTGATTGTCATTCATAGATGTACCTACATCATCTTCATCTTTTCTTTCCCAAGTGAATGTAAGATTCATCAAAATAAACATGAATGGTTTCCTCATCATATAAGGTTCTTTTCATTATAAACTCTATAGGCCTTTTTGTAAGAAGAATAGCTAAGAGATATATCAATATCCATTTTTCTACCAAATTTAAGTAAGTTGTCACAAGTCTTTAAGATAAGACATTTACCAATCATTTTAAACTATGCAATTTGAGTCGTTCTATAAAAGAGAATTCAAAAAGACGTTTTTCTTCAAAATGATCTTGAGAGAATTCTATTTATCATAGCATGTGATGTTTATGACTTTGGACCGGAAATATTTTTTGAAGAAGAATTTTCACAAAGCATGGACCTAGCCAATTTTTACAAAGTTCAAATTTTCTTTTCAATAACACCATTTTATTGTGAAGTTTTTTGCAGTTGAAATAATTATATGAAATTCAATTTTCAAAGCAAATTTTGTAAAGACTTTGTTGTAAAATTCTCCCATTGACACTTGTAATAGAAATCAATTGCACTCAAGGGAGGTTTGAACCTTTTTCAGTAGTTTTTCAAACTTATGAAACACTTCATCTTTTTGAGCAAAGAAGAATGCTAAAGTGAATATTGAGAAATCATCAACTACTAGTAAAGCATACTTCAAGTCATCAATACTAGAGTTCCTTATAAGTCCAAATCAATCCATATGAACATGCTCAAGATGTTTTGAGGTCTAAATGAATTTTCATGTGTTTGAAAGATTCTTTTGTTTGTTTTCCATATGGACAAGTATCTCAAAAACAATTTTCTCAAAACACATTTTTTAGCAATCCTCTAACTAAACCTTGATAGGAAGATTTGTTCAACAAATCCATGTTCACGTGACCAAATCTTCTATGCCAAGAAAATCCATTATCATAAGCCACAATACATTCATGATTATCAAGATAAAACACACATTGAAACATTTTGTGAGTAATTGACCAAAATCACAAAATATCATTTTGTCATACAAATTCTGACGACCGAACTTATGGTCTTCAAGTCCGAATATTTTGTAAAGTTTCATAAAGATGTTTTTTAACCAAGCAAATGCATAGATATTCACTCATAGATATTTTAATCATTTCATGATGACATATAATCAATTTCAAGAACATATAAACCATGAATTCAATCTCTTATCATCAATGTTACCTAATCAACTTTAGAGAAACAATTTACAAGTCACGGTTGGCAAATTTTCAAATCTTAACAAAAGGGATTCTCAAATGAAACTTTGCATGTTGGCATTTAACTTCTTATTCATTGTCACACAATTGGATAATGATAAGCAAGTTATAGTACAAATAAGCAATAAGCAACATTTGTTTAAAAAGAAGAGAGGAACCTTTACCAACATTTGTTACTCCAAGAATTCTTCCTTTCTTCTTGTCTCTAAAACAAATCCTTCATAGGTTGCTTTGACCTTGCTTATGAATGTTGTGCTTTCCTTTATTCTTTAAGCCAACATCATCAATGTACCGCTTAGTGGTGCTTGAGTTTGAATTAAAGTGTACCTGCAATAAAGGAGAGGAAGTATCCTTTGGTACCCATACTTTCTTGGGTCCATGGGGGTTAGTAATAATTCCCTTAATTCTCCAAATAGTTTTAACACCATTTTCTATTTTTCTTTTAACGAAGCACCTAATGGCTTTGTGTCCATGTTTTCCACAATATGTACAACAAGTATGAGGCATTGAACTAGAAGTAGCTTTAACAAAGAAATTTTTATATTTAGGTCCATTATTTGCATGATCATAACCAAGACCATTTTTGACAAGAGAAGATCTTTGAGATCCAAGTAGTTTGTCAAGATTTTCTCTTCCATTTGTAAATTCTTCAACACATAATGTAAGATCATCAACTACACATAATGTAAGATCATCAACTTTCTTTTTCAAAATTTCATGATCACTAAGCATTCTTTCAAGAGAAGAAACTTTTGTACAAAGTGCTTTATTTTCAAAAGATATATTTTGTAAAGAAACATTTAAAACTTCTTTTTCAATATTTAAACAATCAATAGATTCAAGAAGCTTTTTATTTTCACAATATAATTTTGAGTTTTCATTCAATAACTCATTAATTTTGAATTTCATTTCCTTATTTCTTTTTGAAACCCTTTTTAATTCTTCATACATTTCAACAAGTAGTTCACTAGGATCATCTACAACATCAACATCATCGTCACAACAAGTAGAGGTAGAAGGAGTGGATTGTACCTCATCATTTATTGCCATAAAGCACATATTGGCTCTTTCCTCATGTGTTACTTGAAGAAGTCTCCACATATCATGAGCGGTGTCACATTCACTCACTATATTGTATTCATTCACGTCCAATGCACAACTCAAGATGTTCATTGCTTGGTAGTTTAAGGTTATCTTTCTTGAGTCGTTCTCATCAAGTTCCTCCATAGGCTTTAGCTCCCTTGTAATTCCATCAGCTTTTATTCTCATAGGCACATAGGGACCTTTCTCAATGATACTCCATAAATCAAAGTTAATAGAACAAATAAAAATTCTAATTCTAGATTTCCAAAATGTAAAATTAGAGCCATCAAACAAAGAAGGTTTATTTGTAGAGGAACCTTCCATATAAGGCAAATTTGATAAACTAGCCATATGATCTTTACTTCTAGGTTGTTAGACCTTAAAAAGAAGACCTTGCTCTGATACCAATTGTAAGACCTAAGAGGGGGGGTGAATTAGGTCTTTGGCTAATTATTGAAATATTTTTCTTGTTTTGCAAATCCTTTGCCTTAATAAAGCTCTTCTTTAATTTCACAAACTTCAAGTTTATATGTGATGTGATGGTTAAGATAAGATCATCAAAAAATAAGACTACAACCAATCAATCAAAACTATGAATAAGTAATAATAACAAGAGCATGTAAATAAATAAAACTATAAGGAATGAACACACAATTTATAGTGGTTCGATCTCTCTAAGATCTACATCCACTACCTTGAGTCCACACTCAAGGATTTCAACCAATCCACTATATGCTCAAGTTCAACAATTACATAAGAGGTTTACCACACAATGGTTTTACACTCACAACCTCTTTTAGTAATTATACAAACAATACAAGGTTCACCAAACACAATGGTTTTATATCTAAAGACAACCTTAAGACTAATCTAATCCAAGGCTCACCCACACATGGGTTTTACACTACAACCTTGATTAATCTAGTCTATGGCTCACCCTTCCACAAAAGGGTTTTATGTCACAAGATAACCTTGCAAATGAGCTAGTAGAAAACACAATTAAGATAAGAAAAGAGAGAGTGTAAGATGTTACCACTTTGTTGGTAGATGATTACACAATGTTTCACCTTCACACTTTGTTGCCTTTGGAATCTTGAATTTCAATCTTTGAGCACAAGGCAATTTGAGAGCTTTTCAAGTAATTTTGCTGTAAAACAAGTTAGAGCTTGTAGGATTTCTTAAGTTCAAAGTTCTACTAAAAAATCTGAAGTTTATGGCTTTTATAGAATTTGAAAATCTGTTAAAACGGTCATAAAACGGCTAGTAACGGCTAGTTTCAGAAAATTCGGATGACCGAATTCTGCGTCCGAATTTTTCGGACGACCGAATTTTTTCTGCTGCGTTCGAATCTTCTTTCGAATTTTTCTGGAAGAACAGTGACCATGCTGAAGGCCAAAATTCGGACGACCGAATTTTTTGGCTGCGTCCGAATCTTCTTCCGAATTTCTCTGGAAGAATAGTAGCAAACTTTTGCTACAAAATTCGGATGACTGAATTTTTGGACTGCGTCCGAATCTTGCATCCGAATTTTTCAAACTTTGTCAAAACATGTTCAAATCAATTCAAACAAGTTGGAAAACATTCTAGCCTTAAAGATAAGTCATTAAAGATCTTTTATGTGCAAAAACCATTTATGAAAACTTGATAATTTAGGTAAGTTCAAAACCATTGAAACCATTTAAATCAAGTTTTGTGCTCTCAATTTCAACTCATAGATTCCAAGGCTTAAGAGTGTAGGGTTTACAAAGTTTACCTATTAAGCACATGCAACCTACACTTCATGTCTTCAAAGCCTTCTAACATCTTGAACAAACTCTTCAATCTTCAATCACTTTGACATATTGGAGTTGTTCTTGCATTTTAACTTCAAGGCAACGAGACTTCAAACTTCTTAATCCACAAATCCTATCACACAACATACAAGCATATTAGTCCTCATCAATGTTTGTCATTAATCAAAACTAATCATAACTACATGATTTGCCCTTAGGGCTAACAGTAACAAAACCTTTCCTTGGCCAAAGGCTTGGTAATATATCAGCAACTTGTTCATTTGTATTCACATAGTCGAAGCATATATTATCTTCAGCTGTATGATCATGATTGAAATGATGTCCAATCTCTATATGCTTAGTCCTAGAATGTTGAATAGGATTAATGCTCAAATTTATTGCACTAGTTTTGTCCCATATAATAGGCACACATATAAAATATAAGCCATAGTCAAGTAGAGAGTGCTTCATTCATAGCACTTAAGCACAACAACTACTGGTGGCGATATATTCGGCCTCGGCGGTTAATAAAGACATACATTCTTGTTTCTTACTATACCATGGTATAAGACAACTACCAAGAAATTGACAATGACCACTAGTACTTTTATGCTCAATTTTGCATCCGACATAGTTGGCATCCGATTATGCAACAAGGTCAAAAGAAGAAGATTTTGAAAACCAAAGCCCATAGTCATGTTTATCAATCAAATAATAGAGAATACATTTCACAACAATTAAATGAGACTCTTTAGGACATGATTGACATCTAGCACAAAAGCATACGATAAACATAATATCTAGTCTACTTGCGGTAAGATAAAGTAAACTACCAATCATACCTCTATATATCTTTTCATCAATATTTTTACCTTTCTCATCTTTGTTAGCGAAGGAAAGAACTTGAGTTCTTCCATCATGCTCATTTTGAACTAACTTTGCATTAACTTGGAAATTCCTCACAAAGTGAAACATTAGTAGCACCAAATATGATATTATCAACATATATTTGCACAAATAAAATATCATTGTTGTAATAGGTTTTTATGAAAAGAGTAGTGTCAAACTTTCTTCTTGAAAATCCTTTTGAAAGAAGAAAACCACTCAATCTTTCATATCAAGGTCTAGGAGCTTGTTTTAAACCATACAAAGCATTGGATAGTTTGAAGACATGGTTAGGAAACTTTTCTTGAGTAAAACCAGGAGGTTGTTCCACATAAACCTCTTCCTCAATAAAACCATTTAGAAAATCACTTTTGACATCCATTTGAAATAACATAAAACTTTTAAAGCAAGCAAATTCTAATAGCATTCTTATAGATTCAAGTCTAGCTATCTTGACTGAATCCTTGGACAACAAGTCTAGCCTTATTTCTAACAACTTCTCCTGATTCATTACGTTTGTTTCTAAAAACTCATTTTGTGGCAACAACGAGGTGATCAAAGTATCCTGGGACAAGAATCCAAATTTTGTTTCTTTCAAATTGATTTAATTTCTCTTGCATAGCAACAATCCAAAAATCAACACATAATGCATCATCAATATTTTTAGGCTCAAGGTGAGATAAAAGTACAAATTTGTCAATGAAATACCGTCTTGTTCTAATACCTTGAGATACATCACCAATGATTTGCTCCTTAGGGTGGCCTCTTGCATATCTTAGATCCTTTGGTATCTCTTCGTCACCACTAGGCTGATTATCTTGTTCTTGCATAATCATCTCTTCATCATTGCAATGATCTTCCAAGGTTGGAGCTTAAAGATGAGTTTGATTATCATTCATGAAAGGACCCATATCATCATCATTATCTCTTCTATCCAAGTAAACGTTAAGACTCAAGAAAATGTACCTGTATGGTTTCCTCAACACATAAAGTTCTTTTATTGTAAACTCTATAAGCCTTCTTGTTAGAGGAATAGCCAAAGAATATGCCTTCATCCAATTTTCTATAATATTTACCCAAGTTGTCATGCATATTCAATATAAAGCACTTGCAACCAAATACTTTGAAATAGGCAATAGAGGATTCTACCAAATAGAAGTCCAAACAGTGTTTTTCTCAAAAATGACCTCAAAAGAGCTCTATTCATAACATAGCAATCTGTGTTTATGGCTTCGACCCAAAAATATTTTGGTAAAGAATTTTCACAAAGCATAGATCTAGTCATTTCTTGTAAAGTACGAATTTTTCTTTCAACAATCCTATTTTGTTGAGGTGTTTTGGTAGCTAAAAAGTTATGAACAATCACATTTTCATCACAAAGTTTTGTAAAATCTTGATTGTAAAATTCTCCCATTGTCACTTCTAATAGAGAAAAATTTGCCATCAAGGGAGGTTTGAACCTTTTTGAAAAGTTACACAAATTCATGAAATGCTTCATCCTTTCATGACAAAAAGAGTACCCAAGTGTATCTTGAAAAATCATCAATTATAACATATGCATACCTCTTACCACCGAGACTACTGGTCCTAATTGGCCCAAATAAATTCATATGAACAAGTTTAGGAGCTTTTGAAGTTGAAACTTTTTTCTTGTGTTTGAAAGCTATTTTTGTTTATTTTCCTTATTGGTATGCATCACAAGGACGATTTTTCTCAAAATGCATTTTCGACAATCTTCTAACCAAATCTTGAGATGAAAATTTGTTCAACAAATCCATGCTCACATGACCTAATCTTCTATGCCAAAGAAAACCATCATTATCATGACTGGCAAGACATTTAACATCATTGGCAACAAGTTTATCAAGATAGAGCTCATATACATTCCCGACTCTATTTGCAACAAAAATGGTTTTTCCACTTACACTATCAAGAATAGTACATGTATTATATTTTAACTCAACTTTGCATCCATTGTCACATAATTGACTAATGCTAAGCAAATTATATTTCAAGTCATCAATTAGTAACACTTGTTTAATGAGAGGGGAGGATCCTTTACCAATACTACCTACTCCAAGAATTCTTCCTTTCTTCTTGCCACCAAATGTGACAAATCCATCATTTGTGGCTTGAAGTTCACTAATGAGTGAAGTAGTCCCGTCATGTGTCTTGAGCATCCACTATCAAGGAACCACTTGGTAGCACTCCATCTTGAAGGAATATGTATATACATCAAATGAGAGGAAGTGAATTTTGGTACCCACATTTTCTTGGGTCCAAGTGGGTTAGTGATAGTTCTCTTAGCTCTCCAAATGGTCTTAACACCACTCTCAACCTATCTTTTCACATAACATCTGGTGGCCTTGTGACCATTTCTACCACAATAAGTACAACATGTATGAGGCATAGAGGTAGATGTAGCTTTGACAAAGTAGTTTTTGTATTTTGAAATATTGTTTACATGATTGTATCCAAGACCATTTTTCACAAAAGACGATCTTTGAGATCCAAGTAGTTTTCAAGATTATATCTACCATTTGTAAATTTTTCTACACATAAGGTTAGATCATCAATTTCTTTCTCAAAAAGTCCTAATAAAAAATCATTTTCTCTAGAGGAGATATTTTAGCACAAAGAATTTGTTCTCAAGATATATGATTTGCAAAGAAACATTTAAAACTTCTTTTTCAATATTTAAACAATCAATAGATTCAAAAAAATTTTTTTTTTCACAAAATAATTTTGAATTCTCCTTCAATAAATTATCAATTTTGAATCTCATCTCTTCGTTTCTTTTTTTAAACCTTTTTCAATTCGCTATACATATCTACAAGCAATTCCCTAGGATCATCAACATCATCATCACAATGTGTATAGGTTGAAGGAATAGATTGTACCTCATCATTCATAGCCATGAAGCATATATTTGCTCTTTCCTCATTGTCATCTCCACTATCTTCATTGGCATGTTGATCTCAAGTGTCTACTAATCCTTTGCCTTACTTAAGAGATTTCTTCTTCTTGAATTTGGCTTCTCTCTCCTTCTCTAACGCTTAAGGGCAATCGACTACAAGGTGTTCGGTACTCTTACACTCATGGCATTGAGGCTTGAACAACGAAGACAATTGTCCTCCTTTCTTGGAAAGCCTCTTTTCCTTCTTGATAAATCACTTTTTATAGAATTTCTTGAACTTTTTAACCACCATACCATTTCATCAATTTTCTTCATCTTTATCTTTATCACTAGATGATTCCTCTTGTTCACTTGAATTGTTAGAGGCTTTAAGTACCACTCCTTTTCTCCCTTTCTTCTCATCTTCAAGATCATTTAATCTCTTTACCTTCATCCCATGAGTAAGCAATGATCCAATAAATTCCTCAAGAGGAAGAACCTTTAAATCTTTTGATTCTTCAATTGCAAGAGTTTTTGGTTGCAAAGACTTGGTTAGTGCATCCAAATCTTTCTATTTTGTTCACCAAGAGAATAATTCTTCCCATATGGCTTCAAACCGTTGGAGAAGTTGGTGAATCTTGTGAACATGTCACTAATGCTCTCTCCATGCTTCATGGTGAATAATTCATAATCCCTTGCCAGCATAGCAAGCTTTGACTCCTTCACTTGATTTGTTCCTTCATGAGTTATTTGAAAAAGTCTCCACATGTCATGAGTAATGTCGCATCCTCTTACTCGGTTGTATTCATTGACATCCAATGCACAACTCAAAATGTTCATAGGTTGGTAGTTCAAGGTCATCTTTCGTGAGTCACTTTCATCATATTCATCCAAAGACTTTGGTTCCCTAATGACTCCACTGGCTCTCATCATCATTGGTGTGTAAGGTCCTTTCTCAATAATATTCTACAAATCAAAGTTAATCGAATCATATACATCTTAATTCTAGATTTTCATAAAGTATAATTTGTTCCATCAAACAAAGGAGGTCTATTTGTCGAAAATCCTTCCAAATAAGGTAAGTCTGAAATATTAACCATAAGATCTTAACTTCGTGGTTGTAAAACCTTTGCAAAGAAGGTCAAGCTCTAATACCAATTGAAAAACCTAAGAGGGGGGATGAATTAGGTCTTTGGCTAATTTTTGAAAACTTTTTTCTTTTTTGACAAAATTGATTTTTGAAGATATTTACAATCAAACTCTCAACAAGATATGCAAGTAAACACAATAAGATTCCAAATTGAAAGAGGGATGAGAAGAGACAACACAAGCAATTTATAGTGGTTCAATCACACAAGATTTACATCCACTATCTTGAGCCCTAACTCAAAGATTTCAACCAAACTCAACTATAGCACGAGTTGATCAAAATACGGTAGAGGCACATCCAACTAGGATTTTACTTCACAACCTCTTTTCACTTACAATATTCAAGAGTCACCCTATCACAAGGATTTTATATACTCAAGGTAACCTTGAAAACAACAAGTAGATGAAGTAAGAGATATGAAAGTTACTAACAACTTGGTAGATGATAAAAATTTTAGCACACCTTCACCTTTTTGTCTAAGGAATCTTGAATTTCAACTTTATAGCACAATACAAAAGAGATCTTTTTGATAAAGAATGATTGGGAAGAGTAGAGATTCTTAAAGGCTAAAAAATCACTCAAAAATATGAAGTTTATATCTTTTATAATAAAAATCAGTTGCAACATTCAAATATTTACTACTAACAGCTAGTAAAAATAAAATTTAATCGATCGAACATGGACCTCTGAGTCTAAATGATCGTCCAAATTTTTCTATTTTTAAATTGCCACGATAAATTCAGTCGACTAAATTTGGACACAAGCTTCCAAATGGTTGTCTGAATTTCTCTAAAAATTCAGTAGCTATGAAATACAGTTTGGACATCCGAGTTAGAGTGTAAACCTTTCAAAATTAGTCAACATAATTAGAAATCAAGCACAACAAGTTTGAAATCATTTTGGATTAAAAAATAGATCTTTTTCAAAAGCATTTAGTCCAAAAGTTGTTGTTAAGAACTTGGTAAAATCATTTGTAAGATAAATCATTTGAGATTGAAAACCAATTTTTAACCTCCCTTGAAAATACTTTAGATTCTAAAGACAAACAAGTGCAAGGTTTACAAAGATATACCTATAAAGCATTTCTAAACCTACACTAATTTGAGTTAAAACTCTTCATTTTAAAACTCTTTGACCACAATTTGAGTTGTCCTTAGCACTTGATCTTTAAGGCAATGAGACTTCAAACCTTCGACAATCAATATTCCTATCACACAATAGATATTGAAGTTAGCTCATATCAATGTTTGTCATTATCAAAACATTAAGATTTGCCCTTAGGGTTTACAACAACATTCATATGATTTGCCTTTGTAGTTTCCTTTCCTTTATAACAAATTTGACATTGCACAACCTATCTATGTGCTTCGAAATATTGTGACTAATAGGTAGAATATCCGACCAAAACCTCCATAGGAAGGTCTTGATTTTTGGTGGTATTTGAAGCCTCCAAATTTTGTCTCAAAATGCTAACTCCTTGGAAGTTGAAGAATAGCTTGGCTTGTTTTGGGTATCATTCATTATATCCACTACCATATGCTATGCCAACTTTACGAAATAATCTCCTCTCTAATTGTAGCACCAAATCAATGCATCACATGAATATGAATTATGTTGTGATAATGGAAAACTTCTTGAATCTATTAATTGCTTAAACATTGAAAAGGGAATTGTAAATGTAGCTTTACCGAAAATATCTCTTGAAAATAAAGATCTTTTCACAAAAATCTTTTCTCTAGAAACAACGCTTAGTGATCATGAAATATTGAGAAAGAAAGTTTATGACCTTACATTATGCATTGAAAAATTTACAAATGGAAAAGATAATCTTGACAAGCTACTTGGATCTCAAAGATCCTCTCTTGTGAAAAATGGTCTTGGCTACAATCATGAAAACAATGTTTCAAAATATAAAACATTATTTATTAAATTTACTTCTACTTTAATGCTTTATACATGTTGCACTTATTGTGGTAGACATGGATACAAAGTCTCCAAATGTTATGTGAAAAGAAAAATAGAGAATGGTGTTAAAACCATTTGGAGAGTTAAAGAAATTATCACTAACCCCCTTGGACCCAAGAAAATGTGGGTACCAAAAGTCACTATCTCTAATTTGGTGTAGGATCAATTTGCCCCAAGATCAAGCACCACAAAGTGGTTTTGATAGTGGTTGCTCAAGACACATGGCAGAAAATTCTTCAGTTATTGGTGAACTTCAAGCAACAAGTGATAGTTTTGTCACATTTAGTGATAAAAAGAAGGGAAGAATACTTGGAATCGGTAATATTGGTAAAGGTTCTTTTCCTCTTATTAAGCAAGTATTACTTATTGATGTTTTGAAGTATAATCTACTTAATATTACTCAATTTTGTGATAATGATTGTAAAGTTGAATTTAAATGTGACACGTGTACTATTCTTGATAGTGTAAGTAGCAAAACTATTTTTGTTGCAAATAGAGTTGGAAATGTATACGTACTATATCTTGATGAACTTGTTGCAAATGATATCAAATGTCTTGTCATTCATGATAATGGTGGATATCAATGGCATAGGAGATTAGGTCATGTGAGCATCGACTTATTGAACAAATTTCTACCCAAGAATTAGTTAGAGGATTACCTAAAATGCATTTTGATAAAAACTCGTCTTTGTGATGCTTGTCAATATGGAAAACAATTAAAAACATCTTTTAAACCAAAGAAAATGGTTTCTACCTCAAAACCTCTTGAACTTGTTCATATCGACTTGTTTGGACCAATGAGGACTACTAGTCCAGGTGGTAAGAAGTATGCTTATGTGATTGTTGATGACTTCTCAAGATTTACATGGGTGATCTTTCTAGCTCAAAAGGATGAAGCTTTTCATGAATTTGTAAAAGTTTTCAAAAAGGTCCAAACCTCCATTGAGTACAAACTGATTTATATTAGAAGTGATAATGGAAGAGAATTTTGTAATCAAGACTTTACAAAATTTTGTGATGAATATGGTATAACTCATAACTTTTCAGTTGCCAAAACACCCCAACAAAATGGTATTGTTGAAAGGAAAAATAGAACTTTACAAGAGATGACTAGATCAATGCTTTGTGAAAACTCTTTACCAAAATATTTTTAGGCCAAAGTTGTAACCACTACTTGCTACGTAATGAATAGAGTTCTTTTAAGACTTTTTCTATGAAAAACACCTTTCAAACTTCTATTTGATAGAACTCCTTCAATTTTTTATTTTAAGGTATTTGGTTGTTGTTAGCCCTAAGGGCAAATCATGTAGTTTTGATTAATGACAAATATTGATGAGGACTAATATGCTTGTATGTTGTGATAGGATTTTAGGATTGAGAAGGAAGCAAGTCTCATTGCCTTGGAGCTAGCAATGCATGAACAACTCAAATATGTCAAAGTGATTAAAGATTGAAGAGTTTGTTCAAGGTTAATGAAGGCTTTGAAGACATGAAGTGTAGGTGACATGTGGTTAATAGGTAAATATTGTAAACCCTACACTCTTAAGTCTTGGAATCTATGAGTTGCAATTGAGAGCACAAAACTTGATTTAAATGGTTTCAATGGTTTTGAACTTACCTAAATTATCAAGTTTTCATAAATGGTTTTTGCACATAAAAGATCTTTAATGACTTATCTTTAAGGCTAGAATGTTTTCCAACTTGTTTGAATTGATTTGAACATGTTTTGACAAAGTTTGAAAAATTCGGATGCAAGATTCGGACGCAGTCCAAAAATTCGGTCGTCCGAATTTTGTAGCAAAAGTTTGCTACTATTCTTCCAGAGAAATTCGGAAGAAGATTAGGACGCAGCCAAAAAATTCGGTCGTCCGAATTTTGGCCTTCAGCATGGTCACTGTTCTTCCAGAGAAATTCAGAAGAAGATTCGGACGCAGCAGAAAAAAATTCGGTCGTCTAAAATTCGGACGCAGAATTCGGTCATCCGAATTTTCTGAAACTAGCCGTTACTAGCCGTTTTATGAACGTTTGAACTGATTTTTGAATTCTATAAAAGCCATAAACTCCAGATTTTTTAGTAGAACTTTGAACTTAACAAATCCTACATGCTCTAACTTATTTTACATCAAATCAAATTGAAAAGCTCTCAAATTGCCTTGTGCTCAAAGGTGTACATTCAAGATTCCAAAGGCAAAGGTGAAGTGGTGCTAGCAATTGTAATTATCTACCAAGAAGTGTTGGTAATATCCAAACTCCATTCTTCATTTTAATTCTGTTTTTCTACTAGCTCATTGCAAGGTTATCTTGTGACATAAAACCCTTTTGTGTTAGGGTGAGCCATAGACTAGATTAATCAAGGTTGTGGTGTAAAACCCGTTTGTGGGTGAGCCTTTGATTATATTGGTCTTTAGGTTGTCTTTAGATATAAAACCCTTGTGGAAGGGTGAACCTTGTTTGTATAATTACTAAAAGAGGTTGTGAGTGTAAAACCATTGTGTGGTGAGCCTCTTATGTAATTGTTGAATTTGAGCATATAGTGGATTGGTTGAAATCCTTGAGTGTGGACTCAAGGTAGTGGATGTAGATCTTGGAGAGATCGAACCACTATAAATCGTGTGTTCATTTTCTTATTGCTTTACTTGTTTACATACTTGTGATTATTATTTATGCTTAGTTGTTGATTGATTGGTTATGGTCTTATAGTTTGATAATCTTGTATTAATCATCAAATCACATATAACTTGAAGTTTGTGAAATTTAAAGAAGAGCTTTTATTAAGACAAAGGATTTGCAAAAAGGGTAAAAGATTTCGATAATTAGCCAAAGACCTAATTCACCCCCCCCCCTCTTAGGTCTTTCAGTTGTGTAAGTGATTTATCTTGAATACTCATGATAACCTAGGAAAATTTGATAGAAAATCGAATGCATGTATATTTATTGGTTATTCATCAAATAAAAAGGCCTATAGAGTTTATAACAAAAGATTATTGTGTTGAGGAAACCATCCATGTGATCTTTGATGAATCTAACATTTACCTTAAAAGAAGAAATGAAGATGATGTAGGTACCTCAATGATTGGTAATCAAACTCATCCTCAAGTACCAACTTTGGAAGAACATACCAATGAAGAAGAAATAATAGAGCAAAAATAAGATGGCCAACCTAGTAGTGACCAAGAGCTTTCAAAAGATCTAAGATATGCAAGAGGCTACCCTAAGGAGCAAATCATTGGTGATGTCTCCCAAGGAGTTAAAACAAGATGGTACTTTATTGACAACTTTGCTCTTTTCTCATATTGAGCCTAAAAACATTGATGATGCCTTCTGTGATGATTTTTGGATTATTACAATGCAAGAGGAGCTAAATCAATCTGAAAGAAATAAAGTTTGGACTCTTGTCCCCATACCTCACGATCATTCCATCATTGGTGCAAAATGGGTTTTTAGAAATATATTAAATGAACTAGGAGAAGTTGTTAGAAATGAGGCTAGACTTATTGCCCGAGAACTCAATCAAGAAGAAGGCATTGATTATGATGAAACTTTTGCTCCGGTAGCTAGACTTGAATCCATAAGAATACTTTTAGCTTTGGCCCGTTTTAAAAGTTTTAAACTTTTTCAAATGGATGTCAAAAGTGTATTCCTAAATGATTTTATTGAGGAAGAGATTTATGTGGAACAACCACCTGGTTTTACTCATGAAAAGTTTCCAAACCAGGTTTTCAACCTAACCAAGGCTTTATATGGATTGAAACAAGTTCCTAGAGCTTGGTATGAAATATTAAGTGGCTTTCTTCTCTTAAAAGGATTTTCAAAAGGAAAAGTTGACACAACACTGTTTATAAAAACCTCTTGCAATATTGATCTCTTACTTGTGCAAATTTAAGTGGATTGCATCATATTTGGTGCTACTGATACATCTCTCTGTGATGAGTTTGCCAAATAAATGCCAAATGAATTCGAAATAAGCATGATGGGAGAACTCAATTTCTTTCTTGGGTTACAAATTAAGCAAACTAAGGATGGAGTGTTCATAAATCAAGCAAAGTACACCAAAGAGCTCTTGAAAAGATTTGGAATGGATCAAGCAAAAGGAATACGCACTCCAATGAATTCATCAACCAAACTTGAGAAAGCTAAAAATATTGATGAAAAGGTATATAGAAGTATGATTGGGAGTTTAATTTATTTTACTGCAAGTAGACAAGATATTATGTTTATTGTATGCTTATGTGCTAGATTTTAATCTTGTCCTAAAGAGTCTCATTTAAGTTCTGTAAAACGCTTTTTTTTGTTATTTGATTGATACACATGACTATGGCCTTTGGTTTTCAAGATCCTCATCTTTTGACCTTGTTGGATACTCAGACGCTGATTATGCAGGATGCAAAGTCGAGCTTAAAAGTACTAGTGGTCACTGTCAATTTCTTGGTAGTTGTCTTGTGTCGTGGTATAGTAAGAAACAAGCATGTCTGTCCTTATCTACCGCAGAGGTTGAATATATCACCGTCGGTAGTTGCTGTGCTTAAATGCTATGGATGAAGCACACTTAATTGTGTGCCCATTCTATGTGACAATACCAGAGCTATCAATCTAAGCATAAATCCTATTCAACATTCTAGGACTAAGCATATAGAGATTAAATATTATTTTATTCATGATCATGTAGCTAAAGGTGATATATTCTTGAATTATGTGAATACAAATGATCAAATTACTGATATATTTACCAAGCCTTTGGCCGAGGAAAGGTTCTGTAACCTAAGAAGACTTTTGGGAATTTCAAAATTCAATTACTAATGTGTGTGTTGAATTATGGTAAAAACAGGGAATATTTGAACGCATAATTCGGATGCATTGAGTGAAATTCGGACGTTCAAACTTTCTTCAGAAAATTTTGGACAGAAAGATTCGGACGCATGTTCAGACGCATGACAAAAAATTCGCTAGCCTGAATTTGCTGAAACTGTAGAAACAGAGAAGTTCAGACACGAGTTTGGACGTAGACTACAATATTCGATCATTCGAACTGTGCGGGTACAACAGCTTTTAAATAGAATCAAACAGTTATTCCTCTCATTTCTAAACTTCCGAATTCCCTCTTCCTTTAAAACCCACACGACCCACCTGCATCCAAACCCAAATTTCTCTGTGATTTCACCATCTTCACTTCAAATCACTAGCATTTTCGAGTTCTAAGCCTAAATACACCTTATAATTCACTTTCTCTCGAAGATAAATACCATAGTGAGAACAAAGAAAGTAAATGTTGAAAAAGAAAAGGGCAAAGCAAAGGAAAGTGATGGTGGATTAATTATCAACGAACCTAGAAGAATTTGAATCCCTCAAACCTCATTTAGAGTGGGTAGATTCATCTCCATCAATGCTGCAACTGAATTTGAAGAATGGAGTAAAAGATGCAGAAAAATCATTCTTGGGACACAAAGTCAATTTGGATAAACTCTCCAATATTCTTACTGATAATTACTTTCTTAAGTTCCAGACACCACAAGAGATACCCTTTGACACCAGATGCATAACCAATAAATATGCATTTTTTAGCTCTAGGCTCTAATTTTCCCTGATTTACATGTGTATATGCAGGACATCCAGAAATTTTTAAATTCGAATAATCAACAGGATTACCTGACCAAAATTTCTCTGGAATCTTGAAGTCGAGTGAGGTATGTGTGGAACAATTCACCAAATAACATGTGGTAGATGCAGCTTCGGCCCAAAATTCTTTAGGTAAGGCAGCGTTAGAGAGCATGCAATGAACTCTCTCCATCAATGTCCTGTTCATCCGTTCTGCAATGCCACTTTTTTGAGGCGTACCGATAATCATGCAGTGTCTCATAATTTCTTTATTTTTGCAGAATGTGTTGAAATCACCTCCACAAAATTCTAGACTATTATCGGTCCTGAGTTGCTTGACCGTCTTCCCTCTCTGGTTTTCTATCAAAATTTTCCACTTCTTAAAAGTGGAAAAAACTTTATCTTTGTGCTTTAAAAAATAAGCCCAGACTTTACAAGAAAAATCATCAATAATGGTCAGCATGTAACGATGTCCTCCTTTTGAAGGAACACGTGAGGGTCCCCAAAGATCTGAATGAATATAGCCAATAGTACCTTTGGTTCTATGAATTCCGATACCGAAACTTAATCATTTCTGCTTACCAAGAATGCAATGTTCACAAAACTCCAACTTACCGGTATTCTGACCACAAAATACTCTCTTGCTTAGGATGGTCATTCCTTTTTCACTCATATGGCCAAGACGCATATGCCATAAGATTGTGACGTCTGAATGAGACATAGATGATGATACAACTATGGAACTTGTAACAATAGATCCTTGCAACACATACAATGTCCCAAATCTGTTAGCTTTCATTAAAATAAGAGCACCTTTACGGACCTTTAGAACTCCACATTCAGCTGCATATTTACATCCAAGGGACTCCAACGTGCCTAACACCAGTTAAAGTTCTAATCATTCCATCTTTCATTTTAATTCTAATTGTTCATTTTCCAACAGCTTTACACTGAGCATTATTCCCCATTAAGACAACACCACAATCAAATGATTCATAAGTGGTAAACCAATCTTTATGAGGACACATGTGATAGGAACAACCAGAATCTAGAAACCATTCCGTTTTAGATCTAGTTCCAAAATCAGTAACACACAAAACTTCACCTTAAGACTCTTTTTGAGTAATACTTGCTTCAGCTGAATTTTTTAAATTCTTTTGATTATTGTTTTCGCCCCTTTACTGCTTATTCTTCAACTTAAAGCATTCAAAAATTACGTCCCTTTTTCTTGCAGTAGCGACAAAATTTCTTATTATCTCAGCCGCTAGACATTGATCTGGATTTGCTTTTACTGCTACTACTATGATACATAGTTCTCCCTCTGACAATTAACCCTTCAGCTTCATCCTTTGAATTATTCTCATAGTCATATTTTTCTTTATACAAGAGATTTTGTTTGACATCAACAAATGTTAGGGTCTCATTACTACCGTATAATATAATATCCTTAAACTTATGGTATGACTGGAGGAGTGAGCATACTAACAAAACAACTTTATCTTCATCACTAATTTCAACATCCAAATTTTTCAAATCAGCTATGATGGAATTAAACTCATCAAGGTGAGTTTGAATAGGTGTACCTTCGACCATCTTAATGGTAAAGAGGCGCTCCTTGAGATGAATCTTGTTGGCAAGATTCTTTGTCATATACAATGATTCCAACTAAAGCCACATACCTGCAGTTGTATCCTTCTTGATAACCTCTCGCAGAACTTCTTTGAATAAACAAAGTTGGATTGCTGACAAGGTTTTTTCATCCAACTCTTCCCAATCTTCATCCGACATGGTGTTCGGCTTTTTTGTCTTTCCCGCAAGGGCCTTTTTCAACCAATGTTGGGTGAGAATGGCCATCATCTGAACTCGCCAAATGCAAAAAATAATTTTTCATCAAACTTCTCAACATCAAATTTAATGATAGAAGCCATGTTGTGAAACCCAAATAAATATTACAACGCTCTAATACCAGTTTGTTGTGGAATTTAGCGTGGTAATAGATAAATATTTAGTTTGGGTAGTTGATGATAAAATGATAAATAAAATAATAAATAGAAAAGATACAAGATTTACGTGGAAACCCTCCAATGTAGAGGGAAAAACCACAGGACAAGAGAGGAGTAAATGCACTATAAAAATATAGAAGAGATACAAATGATTTTACACCCACACAAAAAATACACTCAAGATATAGAGATGTATCACCATGTGAACAAACTTCAAGTCTTCCCTCTATTGTTGAAAATATGCCACCATAGTCCAAGTTAGCTCACCAAACATAGCTAAACAACATTGAATTTCCTTAGCCACTCAAAGACTAGGATAAACCATGAAAAATATGTGATCAACCAATATAAACTTGAAGTGTGAATCTTAGAATTCTAAGGCAATTTTAACACATTTTCTCCTTTCTTTTGTCTTCCTTAATGACCAACAAAAAAATAACAATTTGATTTCTTAATAATGATCACTAGTCAATGTTTGTGTTGTTTTGCTACTTTGTGTATCATAATATCTTTGCCTTAGTTATTCTATTCTTGTATGTAGGAAATAGATGAATTTTGTTTTTGAACTATTGGATATTAAGATAGAAAAAGGATTCTTTTGTCTCCAAATTTGACTAATGTTCATTCCTTAAAGTGGATCTTCTGGTCGTTCATCAAAAAAAGACAGTTGTTTCAAATTTGCCCAATTGAGATATCATGAAGCAATACTTTTTTAGTATTTCTTCATTCGAAATGAATTATTAGTCAAATTTTCTAGTCTTTGGAGATTCAAAGCCAAACCACAAAATCAAAAATAAAATAGATTCCTAGGTTTCATACCGTGTATAGAACACATAAGTGAAAGAAACATATGATCGTATAGATTTGACAAATGAGGTGGGTTGATTAAAAATTCACATATGAAAAATGGGGGAAAAAAGAAAGCATTCACTCCTCCTGTATCTATAGTATTTTGCCTTAGTGGCTTTCTTTCTCATTTAAAAGGAATCTGGAATCTTGGGTTACTAATTCGTGGGATGTTGGGCACTCCAACTTTTTTAAATGACATTCAAGAAAGGGATTTTCCAGAAAATTTCATAGAATTAGAGGAACTCCTCATTTTGTATGTAATGATCAAAGAATACTTAAGACACGTCTACACAAGCTTCGTATAGGAGTCCAAAAAGAAACGATCCAATTAATCAAGATATACAACGAGGATCATCCATATTATTTTTCATTTGTCAAAAATATAATATGTTTTGTTACTCTAAGTGGTTATTCTATTTGGGTAATGAAGAACTTGTTATTCTTAATTCTTGCACCTAGGAATTCCTATGTAACCAAAGCTTTTTCTATTCTTTTACTAACCCATGGTTGGGAACTAAAGATTGGCTCTGTCTACAAAGATTTTGGATTTGTTTAGAATGATCAAAATATATCAGGTCTTCATTCCACTTTTGCAATCATTCTTGATAAGTTTTAATATCAGATTTTTTGTTGTTGAAATCATGTATCTTCATCACTTGTAGTTGTTTATCACTTAATGAATGACTGGTAAAATATCCACTCATATCAATCCAATTGGGTTTGTTACTTTGTAGTTGTACATAAACAAAGCATTGCAAATTTATGCTTTTTACGCATTTACGGGATTTATGCTATATTATTCCAATAAACTAGAGCATTATGACACAATTATTCCAATAACTAGTAAAATCGTGGGTAGGAAACTATACTAGCAACTTACCCCACTTATTGTAGAAATTTTGGGATCAATGATTGGACCATGGAAAATAGAATACCTTTTCTTGGATAAAGGAGTAGATTACTCAAATCTATTTTCGTATTGGTCAAGATTTATATCATAACTCACACGGCCATTTCAAATGCATATCCCATTTTTAAAAAACAGGGTTTTGAAATCCACAAGAAGCGATCGAGCGTATTGTATGTGCCAATTGTCATTTAGCTAATAAGCCCGTGGATATTGAGTTACTGCAAGCAATACTTCCTGATATTGTATTTGAAGCAGTCGTTCGAATTCCTTATGATATGCAACTGAAAAAAGTTTTTGCTAATGGTAAAATGTGGGGTTTGAATGTAGGTGTTGTTCTTATTTTACCAGAAGGTTTTTAATTAGCTCCCCATAATCGTATTTCTCTTGACATGAAAGAAAATGTTAGCCCTAAGGGCAAATCATGTAGTTATGATTAGTTTTGAATAATGACAAACATTGATGAGGACTAATGTACTTGTATGTTGAGTGATAGGATTGATGAATGGAGAAGCATGAAGTTTTATTTCCTTGGAGCAACAACGCAAGAACAACTCAATTAGGCGAAAAGTGATTGAAGATTGAATAATATGTTCAAAATGATTAAAGGCATTGAAGACTTAGAGTGTAGGGTTCATATGCTAAATAGGTATATTTTTTTTGTAAACTCTACACTTGCATGTCTTGGAATTAGTTGAATGCATAAGAGAGCACAAAACTTGTTTTTGAAATGGTTTTGAATAAACTCTTTGATAAAAAATGTGTTTTTGAAGTTTAAAATGATCTTTAGAAAACTTTGGATAATTAAAATATTTTGGCAACTGTTTTTGTATTTAAAAGTGCTTAAATGACTTATCTATTTATACAAAATGATTTCAATGTTATTAAGGATGATTTTTAAATGATTTGACAAAATTTGATAAGTTTGGATGCAAGTTTGGACGTCCAAACATTTGAAAATGATCACTGTGCTTCCAGAGAAATTCGGAAGGAAGTTCAGACACATGGAGTAAAGTTCGGACGTCCAAACTTTCTCTGATAGCATGGTCACTGTTTTTCAGAGATTTCGAACGAATGTTCAGACGCATAAGGAAAAGTTCGGACGTCCAAACTTTTCCAGACAACTTGGCACAGTGAAGTTCGGACGAAAGTTCGGACGCATGGCAGAAAGTTCGGACATCCGAACTTCTCTTAAACTAGCCGTTACTAGCCATTTTATAGCTGTTGCATTTGATTTTTCAAATTTATAAAAGCTATATACTTCAGATTTTTTGTAAGTTTTTGAATCTCTAAGAACTTTAAACATTCCAAAGTCTTTAGCAAACATTAAAGCTCTCTCTGCCTTGTGCTTTCAATTGATCATTCAAATATTCCAAAGACAACAAAGTGTGAAGGTGCAACATTGGGTAATCATCTACCAACAAGTGGTAACATCTTACACATTCTCCTTTCTTCATTCAATTGTGTTTTCTACTAGCTCTTGCAAGGTTATCTTGAAAACATAAAAACCTTTAGATAAGGGTGATCCTTGAGATATTGACTCAAGGTTGTTTGTAGATATAAAATCCTTTGGTAGGGTGAACCTTGTTTGTAGAATTGCTAAAAAGGTTGTGAGTGTAAAATCATTGTGTGGTGAGCCTCTTATGTAATTTGTGAACTTGAGCATATAGTAGATTGTTTGAAATCCTTGAGTGTAGGCTCAAGGTAGTGGATGTAGATCTTGAAGAGATTGAACCACTATAAATTACTTGTGTTCACTGATCTTATACTGTTTTACTGCTTTGCTTTTAATTGACATATTCTCTCCTTGAACCAAGTACATATAGTCTGATCTTGCTTAGAATTGTACAAGGAAATTATTTTTGAAAATTAGCCAAAGACCTAATTCACCCCCCTCCTCTTAGGTTTTTCAATTGGTATCAGAGCAAGGACTTCTTTGCGTGGTTTTACAACCTAGAAGTTAAAGACCTTATGGCTAATATCTCAAACTTACCTTACCTAGAAGGGTCTTCTACAAATAGACCACCTTTGTTTGATGGAACAAACTATACCTTTTGGAAATATGGAGTTAAGATATATATTTGTTCTATCAATTTTGATTTGTGGAATATTGTTGAAAAATGTCCTTATATTCCTATGAAAATGAGAGCTGACGGAGTGACCTTAGAACCAAAGTCTACTGACGAATTTGATGAACATGATTCAAATAAAATGACATTAAATTATCAGACCATGAACATCTTGAGTTGTACATTAGATGTAAATGAATATAATAGAGTTAGTGGTTGTGACACTGTGCATGATATGTGGAGATTACTCCAAATAACACATGAAGGTACAAACCAGGTTAAAGAGTCAAAGCTTGCCTACTAGAGACTATGAGCTATTTACCATGAAGCAAGGTGAGAATGTTAGTGATATGTTTACAAGGTTTACTAACATTTTCAATGGCTTAAAAGCTTATGGAAAAAGCTATACAATTGGAGAGAAAAACAGGAAGATATTGGATGCTCTACCAAAATCTTGGCAACCAAAGACACTTGCCATTGAGGAATCAAAGGATTTAAAACTCTTTCGCTTGAAGAGCTTATTGGATCACTGCTCACACATGAAATGAAGATGAAAAGACTGAATGACAAAGAAGATGAAGAGAAAGGAAGAAAAGGAGTTGTACTCAAAGCTTCAAATCACTTGAGTGAACAACAAAAATCATCAAGTGAAGAAGAAGATGGAAATAGTACAGAAGAGGAGATTGCCATGGCTGTTAGGAAATTCAAAAGATTCTACAAGAAGGAGTTTCTCAAGAAAGGGAAAGAAAGAAAGCCAACCAAGAAGAATGGACAGTCTTTATTCTTCAAACCTCAATGTTTTGAATGCAAGAGTAGAGAACATCTTTGAAAGACCTAAGAGGGGGGGGGGGGTGAATTAGGTCTTTGGCTAATTATCGAAATCTTTTCCCCTTTTTGCAAATCCTTTGTCTTAATAAAAGCTCTTCTTTAAATTCACAAACTTCAAGTTATATGTGATTTGATGATTAATACCAGATTATCAAACTATAAGACCATAACCAATCAATCAACAACTAAGCATAAATAATAATCACAAGTATGTAAACAAGTAAAGCAATAAGAAAATGAACACACGATTTATAGTGGTTCGATCTCTCCAAGATCTACATCCACTACCTTGAGTCCACACTCAAGGATTTCAACCAATCCACTATATGCTCAAATTCAACAATTACATAAGAGGCTAACCACACTATGGTTTTACACTCACAACCTCTTCTAGTAATTATACAAACAAGGTTCACCCTTCCACAAGGATTTTATATCTAAAGACAACCTCAAGACTAATCTAATCAAAGGCTCAACCACAAACGGGTTTTACACCACAACCTTGATTAATCTAGTCTATGGCTCACCCTAACACAAAAGGGTTTTATGTCACAAGATAACCTTGCAATGAGCTAGTAGAAAACACAATTGAGATAAGAAAAGAGAGTGTGTAAGATGTTACCACTTTGTTGGTAGATGATTACACAACGTTTCACCTTCACACTTTGTTGCCTTTGGAATCTTGAATTTCAATCTTTGAGCACAAGGCAATTTGAGAGCTTTTCAAGTAATTTTGATGTCAAATAAGTTAGAGCATATAAGATTTGTTAAGTTCAAAGTTGTTATAAAAAATCTGGAGTTTATGACTTTTATAGAATTCAAAAATCAGTTTAAACGGCTATACAACGGCTAGTAACGGCTAGTTTCAGGAAAATTCGGACGACAGAATTCTGCGTCCGAATTTTTCGGACGACCGAATTTTTCCTGCTGCGTCCGAATCTTCTTCCGAATTTCTCTGGAAGAACAGTGACCATGCTGAAGGCCAAAATTCGGACGACCGAATTTTTTGGCTGCGTCCGAATCTTCTTCCGAATTTCTCTGGAAGAATAGTAGCAAACTTTTGCTACAAAATTCGGACGACCGAATTTTTGGACTGCGTCCGAATCTTGCATCCGAATTTTTCAAACTTTGTCAAAACATGTTCAAATCAATTCAAACAAGTTGGAAAACATTCTAGCCTTAAAGATAAGTCATTAAAGATCTTTTATGTGCAAAAACCATTTATGAAAACTTGATAATTTAGGTAAGCTCAAAACCATTGAAACCATTTAAATCAAGTTTTGTGCTCTCAATTGCAACTCATAGATTCCAAGGCTTAAGAGTGTAGGGTTTACAAAATTTACCTATTAAGCACATGCAACCTACACTTCATGTCTTCAAAGCCTTCTAACATCTTGAACAAACTCTTCAATCTTCAATCACTTTGACATATTGGAGTTGTTCTTGCATTTTAACTTCAAGGCAATGAGACTTCATACTTCTTAATCCAACAATCCTATCACACAAATGACATGCATATTAGTCCTCATCAATATTTGTCATTAATCAAAACTACATGATTTGCCCTTAGGGCTAACAATCTCCCCCTTTTTGATGATGACAAACTTTGATGCAAAATGTGATGGATTTAAACAATGTAGTACAAAGAAGTATTGATGTTAATAATGGATAATAACCAATTTAGCACATTGACATGCAAAAGGCTCAATATGAGCCTATGACCCAACCAACCTCCATTAACCTCCTTCCTTCCAACAATTAGGATAGAAGATATAGCATTTAAGCATTTAGAAAAAGTTCTAAGAGAGGTTTTAAGGTTGTAAAAGTTTAACAATGCTCCCCCTTAGATTGTGCTCATTTTTCAACAAATTTGGACTAGAGATACTATGCATCCGAATTTTGACATATCAAGTCCAAACTTGTAAAATAAGTGAAATGAAAGCTGTAATTTTTGAAAATAAGCTTTCCTAAGGTTGTTTAAACATATTAGAAGAGATTAAAACATATTTAAATCAATTTGAACAACAACGGAGCACATTTTGACAACACAATATGGATGCATCCGAATTTTTAAACTCATGCATCCGAATTTTGACATTCCAAGTCCAAATTGCAATAAATTCAATATAATGAAAGTTTAATGTGAAATAAATCTTTCCTAAGGTTGTTCAAACATAATGGAAGAGAATAAAACATATTTGAATCAATTTGAACAACAAAGAAGCACTTTTTGGCAACAAATATGCATGCATCCAAATTTCTGGTCTAAATTTTAGACAACAAGTTTGAAAAGGTGATTTTGCATTCAAATGAAATGTTGATGTACTCAAATATGTATTTCCACTATAGCATTCAGTTTAGCTTTGCAAAATCACAAAATTCATGCATTCAATTGTTTTCTTGAAGTAATTCAAAATCATAGGTCAAGTCAAGAACCAAGTTCAAGATTTCAATCTCAACTTAACCATATTCCAAAATCTAAGAAAACAACTAAAACCTCACATATTATAACACTTTCAATTTAAATTCAAATGCAGAAATGCAGCCAAATATTTTCACATTACTCATTGCATATTGCACATCAACATATACACAACACACAACACATTTACAGCAAGCACATAGCACAATTTGTAGTCAGTCTTTCTCCCCCTTGATATATGCATGGATTTTCAGAAAATTCACACATTTTCTCTTCATGCATGAGGAATTCCACTTCTATTTCACATTTTCACACATTTTGTCATCACATTTTCTTCTCCCCTTTTGTCATCAATCAAAGGTGGGGTAAGAGTACTTGGACAACAAAAGTGAAACAAAAGAAGCTCTTATCATAAAGATTTCATATATTGAGCTTCAAAACATTATAATGACTAGAAAGACACAAGTAAATTTCAATGTCAAAGCATAACATGTGCATGAAGGCATAAACTAAAATAAGCAACAAAATAGAGTTTAGGGATAGAAAGGCTTAGTCTTGGATGTGCTGCATGGTCTTCACTTCCAAATTTGTTTGTTGTGATGGCAATGTTTCCTTGATCTCTATATGATGGGGTCCTTCATTTGTTGACTCCCTTCACCTCCTTCTTCTTGCTTGTTCTCTTGGGCTTTACCTCTTTGTTCTTCATTCTCATGCTCTTCTTTTGCTTGGAGTGCTTCACTGCATTTTTCTTCATCTTAGTCTTCTTCTTTAGCAACAAATTGATAGCCATCTCAATTTTCACTGTCATTACTATCATCCTTATTGTTGCCATCTCCTTCCATATTTTTTTTACTCTAGTTTCTAAATCATCAAATTTGCCAAGAATTGTTAGAGAAAATGACTCGAAGAATTTGTCCATCTTCTTCATTTTCTTTACATAGTTGCTCAATGTCTCTTGAAACACCTTAGCAACTATGGTATCACTTCTAGTGAGATTATTACCTTCAAATTCTTTTCCTTCAATAGAGGGTACCTCGTCAAATAGTCTTCTTTTGTGGAAGGTTGCTCCCCCTTACTAGATAACTCATGCCTCATTTTGGTTTTCCTTTCTTCAGCAAGAATTTCCTCTTTTTTTTTTCTTCTTCTTCTTCATTTTCTTCTTCCTCAACATCCTCACTTTCTTGTTAATAGTCTCCCATACGGTAAGGCTTCGTTGGCTGGTTTTTTTGCACTAATCATATGCTTCAACGCCATGAATCCAAAGTTTAGTCTTCTATGCTCATGCAAGGCAAGCATAATCACCAAATGCATAGTAGTAGTCATGTGATGCATAACCCTTCCTCTAGCATCAAAGGCTTTGATTTTCTTTTCCCTAATTGACCTAAATTGTCTACCATTTGTGAAAGCTTCTTCAAATCTTTCATTTGTGAACAATCCATGAATAAAGCAATGCTGTCCCAATGAGTAATACCTTGCCTCATTATCATCTACCTCACAAATTATGTTCACTAAGGCATCATTGAACTCAAAATCCACTAGATATACTCTAGAGGAATACAATTGAACTACATTATTCCCCTCATGTTCAATTCTCTCTTCTTTAAGATTTGCATGAAAATCATATATAATGGCAGTATAAAATTCTTCATCAACTACTATTAAATTGCTCCAATCAATATCATCAAATAGAGATAGAACATTACCCATATTGGATAGTTTATTCAAGTTTATTTTGTTTTCGGGAATAATTTTTCTGTTCTTCTTGCTCCATTATATTCTTTAGCACTATATATATCCAAAAATTCATATATATTTTTTTATGCATGGCTAGCATAATTACAGCATACATATAATCAACAGAAGATTTGTGCCCAAAGTATACTATAATCAGGTAATAAGCATGTGATTCCAAAAAATATATATATATTTTAACCATCAAAAAGCTTTTATCTCTCTCTCCTTTCTAGTCTTGAGGCTTCTTCATTTATATAGGCATTCTCAATTCTTTCATATGAGTATAACTCACTTATAAAACAATGTCCCCCGGAAGAATACTGCCTAAACCCAACATTCTCAACATCACGAATTCTATTGAGCAATGCATTATCAATATCCAAAATCAACTTGTGATATTCTTAAAGAATACCACTGAATAGCTTTATTACCAACTTGCTCAACTCTTTCTTCCTTAATATTTGCATAAACTTCATAAACTAAGGAAGGTAATAGCATCAAACACAAGCAAACTAGTCCAGCTCATATTATTTAAAAACGAGAGTATATTACCCATTTCGGATAGTTTGATGACATCCACCTTGTGGCTTGGATTTGTCTTGTGGATCCTTTTTGTCCAATCATCAAATTCAGTAGCAGCCTCCACTATGACAAATCTATCCAGCCATGACATGATTTGAGAAACATAAACCTTCCTTGGTTCGTTGGTTACTAGTCCTCCTTCTCTATCTTTGGCTTTTCCCTTTCCTTTTCTCATGCTAGGCTTCTTTGTCCTCACCTGGAGCTACACACTTGAATATACTCGTTAGTTATTAAATTTTGAAATCCCTAAGCTTCTTCTAAGATTGGTCAAACCTTTCTTCGGCCAATGACTTAGTAACGATATCAATGAATGCAAACATGCTTTAAATAAGTATTATCCTTAGTAGAATTATATCTAATGAGATGAAGTTTGATCTCTATATGCTTTGTCCTAGTTTGTTGAATAGTATGATGGTCAAATCTATTGCATTAGTGTTATCACATAATATAGCCACACATTTGAAATATAGACCATAATCACTTAGAGTATTAATAAGGTAATAGAGAATGTGTTTAACAACAATCAAATGAGACTCTTTAGGACAAGGTGAAATCTAGCACACAAGCACATGGCAAACATAATATTGGCTCTACTTGCTGTCAAATAGAGTTGACTACTCTGATGAAACCATTTTATTCTTGTCAAGCAGAGTTGATAAACTTATGGAAGTCCTTATACCTTAACATGATTCATGAAAGTGCCATCCTTGGTTTGCATGATTTGTAGGCCAAGAAAGAAATTGAGTTTTCCTATCATGCTCATTTCAAATTTACTTTGCATCAACTTGGAAAACACATCACAAAGTGAAGTATTAGAAGCACCAAAAATTATATCATGTATTTGGACAAGTTATAGATCATTGTTACATGAGGATTTTATAAAAAGTGTAGTTTCAGTTTTCCTCTTGAAAATCCTTTTGAAAGAAGGAAAATACTCAATTTTTCACACTAAATTGTATGAGCTAGTTTTAAATCATATAAGACTTTGGATAGTTTGAAAATATGGTTAGAAAACTTTTCATGAGCAAAACTGGGTGATTGTTCTAGATAAACTACTTCCTCAATAAAATCATTTAGAAAAGCACTTTTGACATTCATTTGAAATAACTTAAAGCAAGTACAAGTCAAAAGCATTCTTATGGACTCAAGTTTTCATTCGGAACAAAGGTTTCATCATAATCAATTCCTTCTTCTTGATTGAATCCTTAGGCAACTAGTCTAACTTTGTTTCTAACAACTTCTTCGGATTCAATAAGTTTAATTCTAAAAACCATTTAGTTCCAATAATGGAATGATCATGAGATTTAGGAATATCCAAAATTTTGTATCTTTCAAATTTATTTAAATCCTCTTGCATACAAATAATCCAAAAATCATCACACAATGCATCATCAATACTTTAGGCTCATATCCAATAAAAGAATAAAGTTATTGATAAAGTACTGCCTTATTTTTACTCCTTGGGAGATATCACCAATGATTTGCTCCTTAGGGTGGCCTCTTGGATATCTTAAGTTCTTTGAGAGCTTTTGGTCACCACTATGTTGATCATTTTGTTCAGTCATTTCTTGCTCATTGGTATGATCCTCCAAAGTTGGTGCTTGAAGATGGATTTGATAGTCATTCATAGATGTACCTACATCATCTTCATCTTTTCTTTCCAAGTAAATGTAAGATTCATCAAAGCTAACATGAATGGTTTCCTCATCATGTAAGGTTCTTTTTGTTATAAAATTCTATAAGCCTTTTTGTTAGAAGAATAGATAAGAGATATACCAATATCAAGATTTCTATCAAATTTTAAGTAAGTTAACACAAGAATTTAAGATAAGACATTTATAACCAAACATTTTAAAATATGCAATTTGAGGCATTCTATAAAAGAGAATTCAAAAGATGTTTTTTCTTCAAAATGATCTTAAAAGAATTCTATTTATCATAACATGTAATGTTTACGACTTTGGACTAAAAATATTTTTGAGGAAGAATTTTCACAAAGCATGGACCTAGCCAATTTTTACAAAGTTTAAATTTTCTTTTCAAATAACATCATTTTGTTGTGGGGGTTTTTTGCAGTTGAAACAATTATATGAAATTCAATTTTCAAAGCAAATTTTGTAAAGACTTAGTTGTAAAATTCTCCCATTGTCACTTCTAATGGAAATCAATTTGCACTCAAGGGAGGTTTGAACCTTTTTGAATAGTTTTACAATCATATGAAACACTTTATCTTCTTTTGAGCAAAGAATAATGCTAAAGTGAATATTTAGAGATCCTCAACCACTACTAAGGCATACTTCAAGTCATTAATACTAGAGTACCTCATAAGTCCAAATCAATCCATATGAACATGTTCAAGATGATTGAGGTCTAAATGCATTTTCATGTGTTTGAAAGATTCTTCTGTTTGTTTTCCATATTGACAAGTATCTCAAAGATAATTTTCTCAAAACATATTTTTAGTAATCCTCCAACTAAATCTTAAGAGGAAAGTTTGCTCAACAAATCTATGCTCACGTGACCTAATCTTTTATGCCAAGAAAATCCATCATTATCATAAGCCACAAGACATTCAAGCTTATCAAGATAAAACACATATTGCAACATTTTGCGAGTAATTAATCAAAATCACAAAATGTCATATTGTCACATAAGTTCGGGCGACCGAACTTGTGGTCTACATCCAAACTTCAAGTCTGAACATTTTGTGAAGTTTCATAAAGATGTTTTTTTGCCAAGCAAATGCATAGATATTCAATCATAGTTATTTTATTCATTTTATCATGACCAAGTTTACTATGCCATAAATAACCGTCATTATCATGAGTGGAAAATCATCTAACTTTATAAGCAACAAGTTCATCAAGGCAAGGCATTAATACAATTTGCAACAAAAATAGTTCTACTATTGACACCATCAAGTATAGTGCAAGTATTACATTCACATTCAACTTTTCACACTATCACATAATTGACTAATGTTAAACAAATTATATTTCAAATTATCACTAAGCAACATTTGTTTAAAAAGAAGAGAGGAACCTTTATCAACATTGGTTACTTCATCGGTTGCTTTGACCTTGATTATGCATGAGGTGTTTTCTGTTATTCTTTAAGCCAACATCATCAATATGCCATTTAGTGGTGCTTGAGTTTGAATTGGAGAGTACCTGCAATAAAGAAGAGGAAGTTTCCTTTGGTACCCATACTTTCTTGGGTCCGTGAGGGTTAGTAATATTTCCCTTAACTCTCCAAATGGTTTTTACACCATTCTCTACTTTCCTTTTAACCTAATATTTGGTGACTTTATGTCCATGTTTTCCACAATAAGTACAACAAGTATGATGCATGGAAGTAGAAGTAGCTCTAACAAAGAATTTGTTATATTTAGGCACATTGTTTACATAATTGTAACCAAGACCATTTTTGACAAGGAGAGATCTTTGAGCTCCAAGAATTTTATCAAGATTGTCCCTTCCTTTTGTAAATTTTTCTATACATGATGTAAGTTCATCAACCTTCTTTTTCAAAGTCTCATGATCAACAAGCATTCTTTCAAGAGACAAAATCTTTTCACAAAGAATCTTATTTTCAAGGGACATATTTTGTAAAGAGACATTTAAAACTTCTTTTTCAATATTCAAGCATTCAATAGAATCAAGAAGCTTTTTATTTTCACAAAACAATTTTGAATTCTCATTCAATAAATCATTAATTTTGGTTTTCATTTCCTTATTCCTTTTTGAAGCCTTCTTTAATTCTCCATACATCTCAACAAGTAATTCACTAGGATCATCAATATCATCAACATCATCATCACAATAAGTAGAGGTAGAAGGAGTGGATTGTACTTCATCATTTATTGACATAAAACACATATTGGCTCTTTCCTCATGTGTTGCTTGAAGAAGTCTCCACATATCATGAGCGGTGTCACATTCACTCACTTTATTGTATTCATTCACATCCAATGCACAACTCAAGATATTCATTGCTTGGTAGTTTAAGGTTATCTTTCATGAGTCGTTCTCATCAATGTCCTCCATAGACTTTTGTTCCCCCTAATTCCATCAGCTTTTATTCTCATAGGAACATAGGGACCTTTCTCAATGATACTCCACAAATCAAAGTTAATAGAACAAATAAAAATTCTAATTCTAGGTTTCCAAAATGTAAAATTAGAACCATCAAACAAAGGAGGTCTAATTGTAGAGGAACCTTCCATATAAGGGAAATTTGATAAACTAGCCATAGAATCTTTACTTCTAGGTTGTTAGACCTTAAAAAGAAGACCTTGCTCTGATACCAATTGAAAGACCTAAGAGGGGGGGGTGAATTATGTCTTTGGCTAATTATCGAAATCTTTTCCCCTTTTTGCAAATTCACAAACTTCAAGTTGTGATTTGATGATTAATACAAGATTATCAAACTATAAGACCATAACCAATCAATCAACAACTAAGCATAAATAATAATCACAAGTATGTAAACAAGTAAAGCAATAAGAAAATGAACACACGATTTATAGTGGTTCGATCTCTCCAAGATCTACATCCACTACCTTGAGTCCACACTCAAGGATTTCAACCAATCCACTATATGCTTAAATTCAACAATTACATAAGAGGCTAACCACACTATGGTTTTACACTCACAACCTCTTCTAGTAATTATACAAACAAGGTTCACCCTTCCACAAGGATTTTATATCTTAAGACAACCTCAAGACTAATCTAATCAAAGGCTCACCCACAAACGGGTTTTACACCACAACCTTGATTAATCTAGTCTATGGCTCACCCTAACACAAAAGGGTTTTATGTCACAAGATAACCTTGCAATGAGCTAGTAGAAAACACAATTGAGATAAGAAAAGAGAGTGTGTAAGATGTTACCACTTTGTTGGTAGATGATTACACAACGTTTCACCTTCACACTTTGTTGCCTTTGGAATCTTGAATTTCAATCTTTGAGCACAAGGCAATTTGAGAGCTTTTCAAGTAATTTTGATGTCAAATAAGTTAGAGCATATAAGATTTGTTAAGTTCAAAGTTGTTATAAAAAATCTGGAGTTTATGACTTTTATAGAATTCAAAAATCAGTTTAAACGGCTATACAACGGCTAGTAACGGCTAGTTTCAGGAAAATTCGGACGACAGAATTCTGCGTCCGAATTTTCGGACGACCGAATTTTTCCTGCTGCGTCTGAATCTTCTTCCGAATTTCTCTGGAAGAACAGTGACCATGCTGAAGGCCAAAATTCGGACGACCGAATTTTTTGGCTGCGTCCGAATCTTCTTCCGAATTTCTCTGGAAGAATAGTAGCAAACTTTTGCTACAAAATTCGGACGACCGAATTTTTGGACTGCGTCCGAATCTTGCATCCGAATTTTTCAAACTTTGTCAAAACATGTTCAAATCAATTCAAACAAGTTGGAAAACATTCTAGCCTTAAAGATAAGTCATTAAAGATCTTTTATGTGCAAAAACCATTTATGAAAACTTGATAATTTAGGTAAGTTCAAAACAATTGAAACCATTTAAATCAAGTTTTGTGCTCTCAATTGCAACTCATAGATTCCAAGGCTTAAGAGTGTAGGGTTTACAAAGTTTACCTATTAAGCACATGCAACCTACACTTCATGTCTTCAAAGCCTTCTAACATCTTGAACAAACTCTTCAATCTTCAATCACTTTGACATATTGGAGTTGTTCTTGCATTTTAACTTCAAGGCAATGAGACTTCATACTTCTTAATCCAACAATCCTATCACACAAATGACATGCATATTAGTCCTCATCAATATTTGTCATTAATCAAAACTACATGATTTGCCCTTAGGGCTAACAATCTTGTTGCTGATTGTCCCAAAGTTTTGGAAAGGAAAAGAGACAACAAGAACAAAAAGAAATCTGCCATGAAAAGGAAAAGGACTGGCTGGAACATGGGATCAACAAGAAAGTGAAGATCTTCATATGTAAAGCATGGTCCTAGTTTCACTCATGATAGCTATGTTCCAAAATATAAAATCTCTTTAGCTAATGAAGCTTTTAATTCTAGGCCTCATATTTGTTGTACATATTGTGGCAAGCATGGACACAAAGTGTCAAAATGTTTATAAAAAGAAAAATAGAAAATGGTGTCAAGACTTTTTGGAAAGTTAAAGGAACTTTCACTAACCCCCTTGGACCCAAGAAAATATGGGTACCAAAAATCACTCTTTCTAATTTGGTGTAGGTTCGCTTTGATTCAAGATCAAGTGCCACAAAATAGTTTCTTGACAGTGGCTGTTCAAGACATATGACAGGAAATGCCTCACTTGTTAGTGAGCTTCAAGCAACAAGTGAAGGTTTTGTCACATTTGGTGACAAGAAGAAAGGAAAAATACTTGGAATAGGTAATATTGGTAAAGGCTCTTTCCCTCTTATTAAGCAAGTATTACTTATTGATGGTTTGAAGTATTATTTACTTAGCATTAGTCAATTATGTGACAATGGATGTAAAGTATAATTTAAATGTGATACTTGTACTATTCTTGATAGTGCAAGTAACAAAACCATCTTTGTTGCTAAGAGAGTTGGAAATGTATATGTGTTGTATCTTGACAAACTTATCACTAATGATATCAAATGTCTTGTCATTCATGATAATGATGGATTTTTGTGGCATAGAAGATTAGGACATTTAATTATGGATTTATTGAATAAACTTTCTACGCAAGAGCTAGTTAGAGGAATACCCAAAATGTATTTTGATAGAACCCATATTTGTGATGCTTGTCAATATGGAAAACAATCAAAAACATCTTTTAAACCAAAGAAAATGGTCTCTACTTCAAAACCTCTTGAACTAGTTCACATGGACTTATTTGGACCTATGAGGACCACTAGCCTTGGTGGTAAAAGATATACTTATTTGATTGTTGATGATTTTTCAAGATTTACTTGGGTGATTTTCTTGGCTCAAAAGGATGAAACGTTTCATAAATTTGCAAAACTTTTCAAAAAGGTTCAAGCATCTCTTGAATATAAACTAATTTCTATTAAAAGTGACAATGGAAGAGAATTTTATAATCAAGACTTCACAAAATTTTGTGATGAATATGGTATTACTCACAATTTCTCAGTTGTTAAAACACCTCAACAAAATGGTGTTGTTGAAAGGAAAAACAGAGCTTTACAAGAGATGGCTAGATCAATGCTTTGTGAAAATTCCTTGCCAAAATACTTTTGGGCTGAAGCTGTAAATACTTCTTGCTATGTAATGAATAGAGTTTTATTAAGATCTTTTATAAAAAAACACCTTTTGAACTTCTATTTCATAAAACTCCTTCAATTGTCTACTTTAAGGTTTTTGGTTGTAAGTGCTTTATCTTATACACTAGTGACAATCTAGAAAAGTTTGATAGAAAATCAGATGAAGGTGTATTTCTTGGTTATTCTTCAAATAAAAAGGCATATAGAGTTTATAACAAAAGAACATTATGTGTTGAAGAAACCATACATGTAACCTTTGATGAATCTAACATTTACCTTGAAAGAAGAAATGAAGATGATGCAGGTTCCTAAATGATTGAAAATCAAACTCATCATCAAGTACTCACATTGGAAGAACATGCCAAATAAGAAGAAATAATGGAGCAAGAACAAGATGGTCAACCAAGCAATGATCAAGAGTTTCCAAAGGATCTAACATATGCAAGAGGCCATCCTAAGGAGTAAATCATTGGTGATGTCTCTCAAGGAGTAAAAACAAGGTACTTTATTGATAATTTTGCTCTTTTATCTCACATTGAACCTAAAAATATTGATGATGCATTGTGTGATAATTTCTGGATTATTGCTATAGAAGAGGAGTTAAATAAGTTTGAAAGAAATAAGGTTTGGACTCTTGTTCCAAGACCTCATGATCAATCCATTATTGGTACAAAACGGGTTTGTAGAAAAAAATTAAATGAACTAGGAGAAGTTGTTAGAAATAAGGCTATTGCTGCTCAAGGCTTCAACCAAGAAGAAGGCATTGATTATGATGAGACTTTTGCTCCAGTAGCCAGATTGGAATCCATAAGAATACTTTTGGCTTTTTCTTGTTTTAAAGGATTTAAGCTATTTCAAATGGATGTCAAAAGTGCTTTTCTAAATGGTTTTATTGAAGAAGACGTTTATGTAGAATAACCTCCCGGTTTTATTCATGAAAAGTTTCCTAATCATGTTTTTAAGTTAACCAAAGCTCTATATGGATTAAAACAAGTCTCAAGAGCTTGGTATGAAAGATTGAGTGGATTTCTTCTTTCAAAATGACCGGTGCAAAAGGAAAGATGGACACAACTCTTTTTATAAAAATATCCAGTAGTAATGATATTTTACTTGTGCAAATTTATGTTGATGACATTATTTTTGGTGCTACTAACACATCCCTTTGTGAGGAATTTGCCAAATCAATGCAAAATGAATTTGAAATGAGCATGATGGGAGAACTAAATTTCTTTCTTGGGCTGCAAATTAAGCAAACTAAGGATGGATCTTGTTTTTGAAGCAAGCAAAGTATACCAAGGAGCTATTGAAAAGATTTGGAATGGATCAAGCAAAAGGGATAGGTACTCCAATGAGCTCATCAACTATACTTGATAAAGATGAAAAAGGTAAAAATGTTGATGAGAAGTCATATAGAGGTATGATTGGAAGTTTACTCTATCTCACAGCTAGTAGACCAGATATTATGTTTGCTGTGTGTTTATGTGCCAGATTTCAATCATGTCCTAAAGAATCTCATCTAATTTATGTCAAATGCATTTTTTCGCTATTTGATTGATACATATGACTATGGTGTTTGGTTTTCAAAATTTTCAAAATCTTTATCTTCATCTTCAAAATATTCGGATGCTAACTATACTGGATGCAAGGTTGAACAAAAAAGTAGAAGTGGTCATTGTCAATTTCTTGGTAGTTGTATTGTGTCTTGGTATAGTAAAAAACAAGCATGTGTGTCTTTGTCTACTGCTGAAGCTGAATACATTACAGCTGGTAGTTATTGTGCTCAATTATTATGGATGCAACATACTCTACTTGATTATTGTCTTAAATTCAATAATGTGCCAATATTATGTGACAATACTAGTGCTATCAATTTGAGCATAAATCCCATTCAACATTCTAAAACAAAACATATAGAGATTAAGCATCATTTTATTCGTGATCATGTTGCTAAAAGAGACATATGCTTAGAATATATAAATACAAATGACCAAATTGATGATATATTCACAAAGCCTTCGGCTATGGAAAGGTTTACTCATTTAAGAAGGCTCTTAGGAATCTCAAAATTCAATTACTAATGTGTTTATTTGAGTGTGACAAAAGCAGGAAAAAATTCAGATGCACAATTTGGATGCATTGAGTGAAAATGGAACATCCAAACTTAGTCAGAAAATTCTGGACAGAAAAGTTCGGGTGCATGTTCGGACACATGATAGAAAGTTCGGATGTTCGAACTTTCTGAAACTGGAGAAACATAGAAGTTCAGACGCATGTTCGGACGCAGACCAAAAAGTTTGATCGTCCGAACTTTGTGGTTACAGCGGTTTTTAAGAAACCAAAATAGTCGTTACTCACATTTTATTCATTCGAATTCTCTCTCATTTCAAACCCCCTCTACCCATTTGCGTCCAAACCAAAATCATTTTGAAATTTCACATTTTCACATCAAAGCACTTGGATTTTTGAAGTCCAAACCCTAAATACTTCTCAGATTTCACTGCTTTCCATTAGAAAATTATCATGGTGAGAACAAAGGCAGCAAACATTGAGAAATGAAAAGGGAAAGCCAAGAATAGTTAAGGAGGACAAATTCTCAATGAACCAAGGAGGATTAGGGTTCCACATTCATCATCTAGAGCAGAAAAATTTGTCTCTATCAAGGCTACTCAGAGTTTGAAGATTGGAACAAGAAATAAAGGAAAATCATCCCTGGAAACAGAGTAGATTTCGACAAACTCACAAATATGGGTAATGTCCTATCTCTTTTTGGTGATATTGACTAGGGTAACTTATTGACTATTGATGAAGAATACTATCCCTCTCTTGTATGTGAATTATATGTCAATCTAAAAGAAGAAAGAATAGAATACGAGGGAGAACATGTTAATCAATGGTATTCCTCTAGAGTTCTCAAATAGATTTTGAATTCAATGATGCATTGGTGAATAGAATCTGTGGAGTAAGTGATAGTGGAGAAAAGTATTATTCTATGGGGCAACATTGCTTTAGATGTTATTCACAAATGCAAGATTTGAAGAGGCCTTCACCAATGGTAGAGAGTTTAGGACCATTAAGGAAAGGGAGATCAATGCTTTAGATGCAAAGGGAGGAGTTATGCATCATATGATAACAACCATGATTATTCCTAACTTTGGTCACAAAACATTTGCGGGGAACATTCATATGGTGATTATGCATGCTTTGCATGAGCATAAGAGATTGAATTTTGGATACATGGCATTGAAGCATATGTTTGGGGCTAGAAAGACTGATAACAAGGCTTTACCATATGGAAGACTTTTGACAAGATTTTTCAAACATTTTCAAGTCAAACTTCCTGTTAGAGGACAAACTTTTAAAAGAGGTCAAATTTATACGAATGACTCTCTCAAGAGGATGCAATTGACTCTTGATGATGAGGGAGTATGGAGAACTAGAAGAGAGACCCCTCCAAAGAGAGTTGAAGCAGAGGAAAGTGAGGAAATTGAAGAAGAAGAAGAAAAAGAGGCAGAAACATGGGTAAGGGAAATGAAAACTAAGAGAAGGCATGATTCAACAAGTGAGGGGGAGCAATCTCCTTCCAAAAGAAGACTCTTTAAAGAAGAGCCAACTTCACAATCACATCCTATTGCTAGGGAAGGTACTAGTGCTGAAGAGATTTCAAGAGAAAATAAAATTCAAGAAGCACTGAACAACCACATCAAGGAAATGGAGAAAATGTACAAATCCTTTGAAACATTTGCTCCTATGGTGCTTGGAAAGCTGGACAGTTCAGAGAATATGGTCAAGCACATTGAGGAAATGATGATGAAAAATCCTCAAAATGGTGAAGGACCTTCTAGAACTCAAGAGAAAAAGGACGGTGATGAGAATGATGAAGATGACAAGAAAACTGAAGAAAACAGTGATGATGAAGATGATGATAATCACGGTGACCAAGGGGATGGCAATGAGCAGGTCATGGAGTCACAAAGAGGAGATCAAGGAATGCAGCAAGTTGGAATGAGTCAAGAAGGAGGTCAAATTGCAAGAGCCAGTATAACAACTCCATCTAATCCAACATTTGGCCAAGGAAGAGTCAAGCATGTTGCTGTCAAGAAGAAACCCAGAAAGGACTCTCCAAAAGACTGAGAATATCCACTTTCAACTCTATTTACTTTTTTTTTAAGCTTAGCATGACTTATGAACACTTACTAGCCTGGTTTATGCAAATTTCTCTGTGTCTGCTTGATATACCTAAGAGGGGGGTGAATTAGGTATTTGGCTAATTTTTCGCAAGCACTGTCCTTTTATAAGTTTAATCAAAAACCAGATTGTATGTGCTTGGTTCACTAGAAGAGTAAGGCAATTAATAGCAAAGCAGTAGAGCAATATAAGAACAAAGAACACAGTAATTTATAGTGGTTCGATCTCTTCAAGATCTATGTCCACTATCTTAAGCCTACACTTAAGGCTTTCAAACAATCTACTATAAGCTCAAGTCTACAAATTACATAAGAGGCTCACCACACAATGGTTTTACACTCACAACCTCTTTTAGTAATTATACAAACAAGGTTCACCCTTTTCACAAGGATTTTATATCTAAAGACAACCTAAAGTCCAATCTAATCCAAAGCTCACCCACACACAAGTTTTACACCACAACCTTGATTAATCTAGTCAATGGCTCACCCTTATCAAAAGGATTTTATGTCACAAGATAACCTTGCAATGAGCTAATAGAAAAAACACAGTTTAATAGAGAAATAAGAATGTGTAGATGTTACCACTTGTTGGTAGATGTTTACACAATGTTGCACCTTCACACTTTGTTGTCTTTGGAATCTTGAATGATCAATTGAAAGTACAAGACAAAAGAGAGCTTAAAATATTTGCTAAGGGCTTTGGAATGTTTAGAGTTCACAAGAATTCAAAACTTACCAAAAATCTGAAGTTTATACCTTTTATAGATTTGAAAAAAATCAATTGCAACAGCTATAAAACGACTAGTAACGGCTAGTTTCAGAGAAGTTCGGACATCCGAACTTTCTGCCATGCGTCCGAACTTGCGTCCAAACTTTAATATGCCTAGCTATCTGGAAAAGTTCGGACGTCCGAAATTTTTCTCATGCGTCCGAACTTGCGTTCGAAATTCTCTAGAAAAGCAGTGACCATGCTATCAAAGAAAGTTTGGATGTCCAAACTTTACTCCATGCATCCGAACTTGCATCTGAACTTCTCTGGAAGTACAGTGATCATTTTCAAAGTTTGGATGACCAAACTTGCATCCAAACTTATCAAATTTGGTCAAATCATTTAAAAATCATCCTTAATAATATTGAAATCATTTTGTATGAATAGATAAATCATTTAAGCACTTTTAAACAAAAAAACCATTACCAAAACATTTTAATCATCCAAAGTTTACTTAAGATCATTTGAGACTTTGAAAACATGCTTGTTATTGAGAAGCTCAATAAAAATCACTTCAAAAACAAGTTTTGTGCTCTCTTATGCATTCAACTAATTCCAAGACATACAAGTGTAGAGTTTACAGAAAAATGTACCTATTTAGCATATGAACCCTACACTCTAAATCTTCAATGCCTTCAATCATCTTGAACATACTCTTCAATATTCAATCATTTTTGGCCTAATTGAGTTGTTCTTGCATTGTGGCTGCAAGGCAATAAAACTTCATACTTCTCAATCCATCAATCCTATCACTCAACATATAAGCACATTAGTCCTCATCAATGTTTGCCATTATTCAAAACTAATCATAACTACATGATTTGCCCTTAGGGCTAACAATCTCCCCCTTTTTGATGATGACAAACTTTGATGCAAAATGTGATGGATTTAAAAAATGTAGTACAAAGAAGCATTGATGTCAATGATGGATAATAACCAATTTAGCACATTGACATTTAAAAGGCTCAATGTGAGCCTATGACCCGACCAACCTCCATTTACCTCCTTCCTTCCAACTAACAACTAGGATAGAAGATATAGCATTTAAGCATTTAGAAAAAGTTCTAAGAGAGGTTTTAAGATTGTAAAAGTTTAACAATGCTTCCCCTTAGATTGTGCTCATTTTTCAACAAATTTGGACTTGAGATGTTGTGAATCCAAATTTTGACATATCAAGTCTGAACTGTAAAATAAGTGAACTGAAAGCTGCAATTTTTGAAAATAAGCTTTCCTAAGGTTGTTCAAATATATTAGAAGAGATTAAAACATATTTGAATCAATTTGAACAACAAAGGAGCACATTTTGGCAACAAAATATGGATATATCCGAATTTCAGAACATGCATCCGAACTTTGAAATTTTAAGTCCAAACTTTAAAATATGTGAGATGAAGGCTAGAATATTTGAAAATAAGCCTTTCTAAGGTTGTTAAAATATTATAGGAATAATTAAAATAGTTTTCAAACAATTTGAACAACAGAAAAATCAGTTTTGGTAAGACAGTTTGGATGCGTCCGAACTTTTTGGTTTGCATCCAAACTTAAAGTCCAAACTTATGAACTCTATCCTCACATACTATAATTCTTTCAGTTTAAATTTCAAATGTATAAATATAGTCAAATATGCCCAAAAATTTTCATAGTGGATCACTTATCATACTATTAACACACATTGCCAAAAAGTTTTCACAGTGTATCACTTAAAATACTATTAACACACATTGCACATATTTGCAGCATATTATTGCATTTTGCAGAACTCATTTCTATCTCCCCCTTTTGTCATCACTCAAGAATGGGAAAATGAAAATGAGACTGATAATTACTAAAGGAAGCTCTCAACTCTAAGGTTTCATCATTGAGCTTCATTAAAGCTATTACATAGGCCACATTAAACTAGTGATAAAGTGCATAAATTTAAAGTGCAAAAATAGAGATATTTGAATAAAACATGCTAGTAAAGGTTCAAAATAAATAAAAGCAGTAAATGGAAATGAGAGTGAAGATGTGCTTAGTCTTTGGATATTGATGGAGAGTCCTTTCTCGGTTTCTTCTTGACAGCAACATGCTTGACTCTTCCATGGCCAAATGTTGGATTTGATGGGGTTGCTATTTCAGTTCTTGCAATTTGACCTCCTTCTTGACTGATTCCAGCTTGCTGCAATCCTTGATCTCCTCCTTGAGACTCCATGACCTGCTCGTTGCCATTCCTTGGTCACCATTATCATTATCTTCATCATCACTGTCACTGCCTTCTTCATTTTTCTTGTTATCTTAATCATTCTCATCATCCCTTTCCTCTTGAGTTCTACAAGGCCCTTCACCACTTTGAGGATTTCTTATCAATATGTCCTCAATGTGCTTGACTCTATTCTCCAAACTGTCCAGTTTTCCAAGCACCATAGGAGCAAATGTTTGAAAGGATTTGTACATTTTCTCCATTTCTTTCATATGGTTGTTCAGTGCTTCTTGAATTTTATTTTCTCTTGAAATCTCTTCAACACTAGTACCTTCCCTAGCAATAGGATGTGATTGTGAAGTTGGCTCTTCTTCAAAGAGTCTTCTTTTGGAAGGAGATTGCTCCCCCTCACTTGTTGAATCATACCTTCTCTTAGTTTTCATTTCCCTTACCCATGTTTCTGCCTCTTTTTCTTCTTCTTCTTCAGTTTTCTCACTTTCCTCTGCTTCAACTCTCGTTGGAGGGGTCTCTCTTCTAGTTCTCCATACTCCCTCATCATCAAGAGTCAATTGCATCCTTTTGAGAGAGTCATTTGTATAAATTTGTCCTCTTTCAAAAGTGTTAGCCCTAAGGGCAAATCATGTAGTTTTGATTAATGACAAATATTGATGAGGACTAATATGCATGTCATTTGTGTGATAGGATTGTTGGATTAAGAAGTATGAAGTCTCATTGCCTTGGAGCTAGCAATGCATGAACAACTCAAATATGTCAAAGTGATTAAAGATTGAAGAGTTTGTTCAAGATTAATGAAGGCTTTGAAGACATGAAGTGTAGGTGACATGTGGTTAATAGGTAAATATTGTAAACCCTACACTCTTAAGTCTTGGAATCTATGAGTTGCAATTGAGAGCACAAAACTTGATTTAAATGGTTTCAATGGTTTTGAACTTACCTAAATTATCAAGTTTTCATAAATGGTTTTTGCATATAAAAGATCTTTAATGACTTATCTTTGAGGCTAGAATGTTTTTCAACTTGTTTGAATTGATTTAAACGTGTTTTGACAAAGTTTAAAAAATTCGGATGCAAATTAGGTCATCCGAAATTTTTCTGCACTGTGAACAGTAATACTATTTACGTGAACAGTAACACTGTTCACATAAACAGTACCTGCTATTCTTCCGGAGAAATTCGGAAGAAAATTTGGACGCATGGAGAAAGATTTTGTCGTCCGAATTTTGTGAATAGTGCATGAACAGTGTCTACTGTTCATATGAACAGTGCCGACTATTTTTCCGGAGAAATTCGGACGAAAATTCGGACGCAGCTGCAAGAATTCGGTCGTCCGAATTTTTGTGACCGGTGCATGAACAGTGTTACTATTCACATGAACAGCACATGAACAGTGTTTTCTGAAACTAACCGTTACTAGCCGTTTTATGGCTGTTTAAACTGATTTTTGAATCTATAAAAGCCATAAACTCTAAATTTTTAAGTAGTACTTTGAACTTAACAAATCTTACATGCTCTAACTTGTTTTACATCAAATTAAATTGAAAAGCTCTCAAATTGCCTTGTGCTCAAATGTGTACATTCAAGATTCCAAAGGCAAAGGTGAACTGGTGCTAGCAATTGTAATTATCCACCAAGAAGTGTTGGTAATATCCAAACTCCATTCTTCATTTTAATTCTGTTTTTCTACTAGCTCATTGCAAGGTTATCTTGTGACATAAAACCCTTTTGTGTTAGGGTGAGCCATAGACTAGATTAATCAAGGTTGTGGTGTAAAACCCGTTTGTGGGTGAGCCTTTGATTATATTGGTCTTTAGGTTGTCTTTAGATATAAAACCCTTGTGGAAGGGTGAACCTTGTTTGTATAATTACTAAAAGAGGTTGTGAGTGTAAAACCATTGTGTGGTGAGCCTCTTATGTAATTGTTAAAATTGAGCATATAGTGGATTGGTTGAAATCCTTGACTGTGGACTCAAGGTAGTGGATGTAGATCTTGGAGAGATCGAACCACTATAAATCGTATGCTCATTTTCTTATTGCTTTACTTGCCTACATAATTGTTGATTGATTGGTTGTGACATTATTGTTTGATGATCTTGTGTTAACCATCAAATCACATATAAGCTTGAAGTTTATTGTTTTAAAGAAGAGCTTTTATTAAGGCAAAGGATTTGCATAATAGGAAAAAGATTTTGATAATTAGCCAAAGACATAATTCACCCCCCCTCTTAGGTCTTTCAAAAAGTTTGTACTCTAACAGGAAGCTTGACTTGAAAATGTTTGAAAAATCTTGTCAGAAGTCTTCCATATGGTAAAGCCTTATTATCAGTCATTCTAACCCCAAACATATGCTTCAATGCCATGTATCCAAAATTCAATCTCCTATGCTCATGCAAAGCAAGCATAATCACCATATGAATGTTTCCGCAAATGTTTTGTGACCAAAATTGGGAATAGTCATGGTTGTTATCATATGATGTATAACTCTTCCTCTTCCATCTAAAGCTTTGATTTCCATTTCCTTAATGGTCCTAAACTCTCTACCATTGGTGAAAGCTTCTTCAAATCTAGCATTTGTAAACAGTTCTCGTTCATAGCAGTGTTGTCCCAAAGAAAAATATCTTGCTCCAACATCACTCACTCCACAAATTCTATTTACTAATGTATCATTGAATTCAAAATCTATTTGAGATACTATAGATGAATACCATTGATTAACATCTTCTCCCTCATATTCTATTCTCTCTTCTTTTAGATTGGCATAAAATTCATATACAAGAGAGGGATAGTACTCTTCATCTATAGCTAACAAGTTACTCCAGCCAATATCACCAAATAAAGATAGGACATTACCCATATTGGTGAGTTTGTCAAAATCAACTCTGTTTCCAAGGATGATTTTCCTTGATTTCTTGTTCCAATCTTCAAATTCTGATGCAGCTTTGATTGAGATAAACTTGTCTGCTCCAGATGATGATTGAGGAACCCTAATTCTCCTTGGTTCATTGAGAAGTCGTCCTCCTTCACTGACCTTTGCTTTCCCTTTTCCTTTTTCAACATTTGCTCCTTTAGTTCTTACCATTTTGATCTTCTAACAAAAAAGTAGTGAGATTTGAGAGGTGTGTAGGGCTGGGAATTCAAAAATCCAAGTATTTTGATGTGAAAATGGTGAAATCACAAAGGGATTTAAGTTTGGACGTGAGTGGGTAGAAAATTTTGAAAAGGAGAGAGTTCGGATGATAAATTATGTGAGTAACGGCTAGTTCAGTTTCTTAAAAACCGCTGTAACCGCAAAGTTCGGACGACCAAACTTTTTGGCCTGCGTCCGAACATGCTTCCAAACTTCTCTGTTTCTCCATTTTCAGAAAGTTCGAATGTCCGAACTTTTTGTCATGCATCCGAACATGTGTCCGAACTTTTCTGTTCAGAATTTTCTGACAAAGTTTGGATGATCCATTTTCACTCAATGCATCCAATTTTTTCCTACTTTTGTCACACTCAAATAAACACATTAGTAATTGAACTTTGAGATTCCTAAGAGCCTTCTTAAATGAGTAAACTTTTCCTCAACCAAAGGCTTTGTCAATATATCAGCAATTTGGTCATTTGTATTTATATATTCTAAGCATATGTCTCTTTTAGCAACATGATCACGAATAAAATGATGCTTAATCTCTATATGCTTTGTTCTAGAGTGTTGAATAGGATTTATGCTCAAATTGATGGCATTAGTATTATCACATAGAATAGGTATACAATTAAATTTAATACCAGAATCAAGTAGTGTATGTTGCATCTATAATAATTGAGCACAACAACTACCAGCTACAATGTATTCAGCTTCAGTAGTAGACAAAGACACACAAGCTTGTTTTTTACTATACCAAGACACAAGACAAATCCAAGAAATTGAGAATGACCATTTGTACTTTTTCGTTCAACTTTGCATCCAGCATAATCAGCATTCGAATATCCAATAAGATCAAAATATGAAGATTTTGAAAACCAAAGACCATAGTCATGTGTATCAATCAAATAACGAAAAATACGTTTGACAGAAATTAAATGAGATTCTTTAGAACATGATTGAAATCTAGCACATAGGCACACAACAAACATAATATCTAGTCTACTTGCTGTGAGATAGAGCAAACTTCTAATCATACCTCTATATGACATCTCATCAACATTTTTACCTTTTTCATCTTTATCAAGTTTGGTTGATGAGCTCATTGGAGTTCTTATAAATTTTGCTTGATCCATTCCAATTCTTTTCAAAAGCTCCTTGGTATACTTTGCTTGGTTTATGAAAACTCCATCCTTAGTTTGTTTAATTTGCAGCCCAAGAAAGAAATTCAGTTCTCCCATCATACTCATTTCAAATTCATTTTGCATTGATTTGGCAAATTCCTCACAAAGAGATGTGTTAGTAGCACAAAAAATAATGTCATCAACATAAATTTGCACAAGTAAAATATCATTACTACTGGATGTTTTTATAAAAGGAGTTGTGTCCATCTTTCCTTTTACAAATTCTTTTGAAAGAAGAAATCCACTCAATCTTTCATACCAAGCTCTTGGGACTTGTTTTAATCCATATAGAGCTTTGATTAACTTAAAAACATGATTAGGAAACTTTTCATGAACAAAACCGGGAGGTTGTTCTACATAAACCTCTTCTTCAATAAAACCATTTAGAAAAGCACTTTTGACATCCATTTGAAATAGCTTAAATCCTAAAACAAGCAAAAGCCAAAAGTATTCTTATGGATTCCAATCTGGCTACTGGAGCAAAACTCTCAGCATAATCAATGCCTTCTTCTTGGTTGAAGCCTTGAGCAACAAGTCTAGCCTTATTTCTAACAACTTCTCATAGTTCATTTAATTTATTTCTAAAAACCATTTTGTACCAATAATGGAATGATCATGGGGTCTTGGCTCACCCTTATCAATCTAATCCAAGCCTCACCCACACACAGGTTTTACATCACAACCTTGATTAATCTAGTCTATGGCTCACCCTTATCAAAAGGATTTCACGTCACAAGATAACCTTGCAATGAGCTAATAGAAAAAACACAGTTTAATAGAGAAAGAAGAATGTGTAGATGTTACCACTTGTTGGTAGATGTTTACACAATGTTGCACCTTCACACTTTGTTGTCTTTGGAATCTTGAAAGATCAATTGAAAGCACAAGACAAAAGAGAGCTTAAAATGTTTGCTAAGGGCTTTGGAATGTTTAGAGTTAGTTCACAAGAATTCAAAACTTACAAAAAATCTGAAGTTTATAACTTTTATAGATTTGAAAAAATCAATTGCAACAGCTATAAAACGGCTAGTAACTGCTAGTTTCAGAGAAGTTCGGACGTCCAAACTTTCTGCCTTGTGTCCGAACTTGCGTCCAAACTTTATTGTGCCAAGCTGTCTGGAAAAGTTTGAACGTCCGAAATTTTCCTTATGCATCCGAACTTGCATCCGAAATTCTCTGAAAAAATAGTAACCACGCTATCAGAGAAAGTTTGGACTTCCGAACTTTACTCAATGTGTCTGAACTTGCGTCCAAACTTCTCTATAAGCACATTGATCAATTTCAAAGTTTGGACGACCAAACTTGTATCCAAACTTGTCAAATTTTGTCAAATCATTTAAAAATCATCCTTAATAACATTGAAATTGTTTTGTATGAATAGATAAGTCATTTAAGCACTTTTAAACAAAACAACCGTTACCAAAACATTTTAATCATCCAAAGTTTACTTAAGATTATTTGAGACTTTGAAAAACAAGTTTTGTACTCTCTTATGCATTCAACTAATTTCAGAGAATACAAGTGTAGAGTTTATAGAAAAATATACCTATTTAGCATAAGAACTCTATACTCTTAGTCTTCAATGCCTTCAATCATCTTGAACATACTCTTCAATCTTCAATCACTTTTGGCATAGTTGAGTTGTTCTTGCATTGTGACTCCAAGGCAATAAGACTTCATGCTTCTCAATCTATCAATCCTATCACTCAACTCAACATACAAGTACATTAGTCCTCATCAATGTTTGCCATTATTCAAAACTAATCATAACTACATGATTTGCCCTTAGGGCTAACAGTGTTCTTTAAATTTCTGCACTTGAAATTACTATTTTCATGTGGCTATGTAATAGTTTTTTTTTTATGAAGCTCAATGATGAAATCTCAGTGTTGAGAGCTTCTTATTATGATATTTCTCCCCACAAGCTTAGTGGATGTCATAAAAAGGGGAGAAAAAGGTAATCAATCTCATTTTCATGTTCCCATCTTTGAGTGATGATAAAAGGGGAGAAAGAAAAATGTGTGTGGCATTGATGTGTGCAAGATTGTGCAAGAATGTGTAGAAAAATATGTGGCATTGTGTGCTGATAATGTGAAAATTTGGCATATTGTGGCATATTTGGTTGTATTTCTGCATTTTACATTTAAACTAAAAGAGTCATAATATGTGAGGATAAGAGTTCATAAGTTTGAGTTGAAGTTCGGATGCAAACCAAAAAGTTCGAACGCATCCAAACTGTCTTGCCAAAAATAATTTTTCTGCTGTTCAAATTATTTGAAAACTATTTTAATCCTTCCCATCATATTTGAACAATATTAGAAAGGCTTATTTTCATATATTACAGCCTTCATCTCACATGTTTTAAAGTTTGGACTTGCAATTTCAAAGTTCGGATGCATTTTCTGAAATTCGGATGCATTCATATTTTAACAAAAAGTGCTCTTTTGTTGTTCAAATTGATCCAAATATGTTTTAATATCTTCTAATATATTTGAACAACCTTAGGAAAGCTCATTTACAAAATTTGAAACTTTCATTTCACTTATTTTATTGTTTGGACTTGATACGTCAAAATTTGGATGCTTGGTATCTCAAGTCCAAATTTGTTAAAAAATGAGCACAATCTAAGGGGGAGCATTGTTAATCTTTTCTGACCTTTAAAACCTTTCTTAGAAGCTTTCTAAATACTTAAATTCTATATCTTCTATCTTAGTTGGAAGGAAGAAGGTATATGGAGGTTGGTTAGGTCATAGGCTCATATTGAGCCTTTTGTATGTCAATGTGCTAAATTGGTTATTATCCATCATTGACGTCAATGCTTCTTTGTACTACATTATTTAAATCCATCACATTTTGCATCAAAGTTTGTCATCATCAAAAAGAGGGAGATTATTAGCCCTAAGGGCAAATCATGTAGTTATTATTAGTTTTGAATAATGGCAAACATTGATGAGGACTAATGTGCTTGTATGTTGAGTGATAGGATTGATGGATTGAGAAGTATGAAGTTTTATTGCCTTGCAGTCACAATGCAAGAACAACTCAACTAGGCCAAAAGTGATTGAAGATTGAAGAGTATGTTCAAGATGATTAAAGGTATTGAAGACTTAAGAGTGTAGGTATATTTTTCTGTAAGCTCTACACTTGCATGCCTTGGAATTAGTTGAATGCAAAAGAGAGCACAAAACTTGTTTTTGAAATGGTTTTGAATAAACCCCTTGATAACAAATGTGTTTTTGAAGTTTAAAATGATCTTAAGAAAACTTTGGATAATTAAAATGTTTTAGTAACGGTTTTTGTGTTTAAAAGTGCTTAAATGACTTATCTATTTATACAAAATGATTTCAATGTTATTAAGGATGATTTTTAAATGATTTGACAAAATTTGATAAGTTTGGATGCAAGTTTGGACGTCCAAACATTGAAAATGATCACTGTGCTACCAGAGAAACATGGAGTAAGATTCGGACGTCCAAACTTTCTCTGATAGCATGGTCACTGTTTTTTCAGAGAATTTCGAACGAATGTTTGGATGTATAAGGAAAAGTTCGGACGTCCGAACTTTTCCAGACAGCTTGGCACAGTGAAGTTCGGACGAAAGTTCGAACGCATGGTAGAAAGTTCGGACGTTCGAACTTCTCTGAAACTAGCCGTTACTAGCTATTTTATAGCTGTTGCATTTGATTTTTCAAATCTATAAAAGGTATAAACTTCATATTTTTTGTAAGTTTTGAATCTCTAAGAACTTTAAACATTCCAAAGTCTTTAGCAAACATTAAAGCTCTCTTTGCCTTGTGCTTTCAATTGATCATTCAAAGATTCCAAAGACAACAAAGTGTGAAGGTGCAACATTGTGTAATCATCTACCAACAAGTGGTAACATCTTACACATTCTCCTTTCTTCATTCAATTGTGTTTTCTACTAGCTCTTGCAAGGTTATCTTGAAAACATAAAATACTTTAGATAAGGGTGATCCTTGAGATTTTGACTCAAGGTTGTTTGTAGATATAAAATCCTTTGATAGGGTGAACCTTGTTTGTAGAATTGCTAAAGAGGTTGTGAGTGTAAAACCATTGTGTGATGAGCCTCTTATGTAATTTGTGAACTTGAGCATTTAGTAGATTGTTTGAAATCCATGAGTGTAGACTCAAGATAGTGGACGTAGATCTTGAAGAGATCGAACCACTATAAATTACTTGTGTTCATTGATCTTATACTGTTTTACTACTTTGCTTTTAATTGACATATTCTCTCATTCAACCAATATATATATATATATATAGATATAGATATAGATATATTCTTGTGATATGCCCTGTCCCCCAATCAGAAATATAGTGAAATCACCTTTCCTATTCTTTCCAGTGACCCCGCTACTAAGAAAGGTTTCACTTCTTAAAATATCCTATATACATGGGTAGGAAGAAATAAGGGAAAAGGTTAGGTTTATCCCGACTAGAGCAAGAGTAACAATACAGTTTATGATGCTATAGCAACAGGTATAGTAAGCAAAATCATACCCAAAAAAAGAAAAAAGAGAGGAGGTATGAAATAACCATAACAAATCCAGATGCCTCAAATGATTGGTATTATCCCCTGAGGCCAGAACTTCTTATCTTAGAGGGTGAATCTGTGAAATTTGATCAACCATTAACCAGTAATCCTAATGTGGGCAGATTTGGTTAGAGGAATGCAGAAATAGTACTTCAAGATTCGTTACTTGTCCTAGGCCTTTTGTTATTCTTAGCATATGCTATTTTGGCCCAATCTTTTTGGTTCTTAAAAAGAAACAATTCCAAAATTTCAATTGGCCTATACGAATTTCTAGACTTGCTGATTTATTGACATCAAGTTCGTAGAAGGAACCAAATTCTTTTTAATTTATGAAACTTATCAAAACCCGTTTCCTTTTCTACGAGATGCTGGGAATTCCTTGTACCATATTGCTAGTAACATTATGTAGAAAACTACTTGATTTTCCCCTTCCTTTATTTGTTTTTTATCCAAATTGGGGCGATGCGGCTATGTTACTATTGCCATATTTCAATGTGATAAAATATATAAATAGTTTCTTATTCTAAATATAATCCAATTTCATTAGATACTAGAAAAGGGAATCGGGTAGTAGAATGGATAAATGTGGGAAACAAAGAATTCTAGAAGGTATTATTTGTCTTCCTAGTCTTCGACACAAAAAGAGGAATTTTCTACAACCCCTTTCGTATGCTTAAAGAGTAATGACTCTTGATCCTCTTTTTCAAAGATTCCTAGTCTTTTCTCTAGATTTATTAGCACCTTTTAGATTTATAGTTATTATGAAACATTCTAAGTATAAGAAGTAATGGACAAATAAAAAAACAAGAGGTTATTCTTTAACTACAACTTATAATAATAATATCTTATTATAATATAATGATAATGATATGTATATGTTTATAGAGTATTTAATAATTTAGTGTTTTTATAGTCGTAAGCTTAGGTTTAGATTTATGCCTAGGATATCCTGTGGAGACCCGCTTGATAACTTAGAATTTATTGTCTTCAGAGTTTTCGACTAAGGTTAAGCTATTTGGATTTGTAGAAAATATGTATTTTCGTAAGATAGCAAGTAACTCTAACACTTGCTACCAGGTGAGTTTATAAATCAAAACTCACTATATTTTTAGTGTTATCAATATTTGCTACTCGCAAGTGTGAATATATTATTTTGAAGGTTTTTTTTACTACTTGTTTTTAAATAGGAGAGATTCTCTACGAAAATTATTTTAATTACTTGTTTTAAATTGGAGAGGTTCTCCACAATATATTTTTTATTTGTGCATTAGAAATATTTCAGAGCTGTACTCCAAATTGGTATTTAATTGATTTGAAATATTATAGTATTTGAACATGATCTGTAAATGTAAGTACTCTACGAAAAATATTTTATTGTCTACGAAAAATATTTTATTTTGTATTTTTGAAAAGTCATATGCATTTCCATGGCATATTTGGAAAAACTTGTATTTATATGTTTGGACTGGCGGACGATTGTTATTTTAAACCTCTATTGAAATTGGATTTGGTTATGAATTTCGATTCATTTGGATGGCTATTTGAGTGGCCTTTATGTTTGAAAAGATGCATTAAAAACTCCATCCCGATCAGATATGGTTTTGATATAATGTGATTTGAAATATGATATGACTGGATATAATTTGAGCCTGAAGCATCAGTGGATTGCACTGTACATGGCTAGTTCCCCGTACTAGGGCCTCTTTTGCTGGCATGGAACGCACAAACTCTAGATTGTGGATCCACTTGAAAGGGGGCATAGTATGTTAGGGAGGGTATGGCCCAACTGGTACTACATTTATCTGTCTACAATCACCTAACAGTGAGTTGAAGGGGCTCAATGTTGAAGTTGATCACCAGGGTTGGACTGGTAGGTACCCCATAATCCTTAGCCTAGTCTCTGTCTGGGGAGGCATAAGGCATAAGCTAATAACGGGATGCCGGGATTTAAATCCTGATGACCCCGTTATTAACTCCGATAATTCTACCGTTGAGCTAGAATATGAATATTTATCATGTTTGAGAAATTTTAATTTAAGGAGCTATGCTGAGGTGTCTTGATTTGCTCAGACTTTCCAGCTAAGCCCAAACCTAATTATGAGATTTATGCATTATTTTAGAATAAGAAAACTTATATGAATATAAAAAACTTTTGAATTATTGTGCATACGTATATACTCTCACATTTGTGAAAATCTAATATTTTAGAAATGCGCTAGAACACACATGAACTCACTGAGCTTTTCAGCTCACATATGTTTTTTATGCTTCTTTCCAGATGACTTAAACCATAGATCAGAGTAGTGATTATTTGATTCGCTTCAGAGTTAGCTCGTGGAGGAGTCCACATATGTGTTTGATTAGTTTGTACCTTTTTTTGTTACCTCTCGCCAGATAGAGAGAGGAGTATTTGCACAACTATTTGTATATGAATGTTAAATTTGGATAATATAAGTACAGGATCTACCTACGTATTTATGTATTCCCACCAATATTTTGTAATTGTATTATAATATTTTTCTCCTTCCTTTTCTCCAAACTTGATTCGTATTTGCACACATCAGTGTCGAGAGACACGCTGGTACCTTAATCAGCCATAGTCGAACCTAACGGAGGAGTTGCGGGTATCATAAAGTGTTCTGAATCAATCAATGAAGTTCATTTTTCAAAAGCATCACCAGAGAGTGGAGTTTTTTGAAACGGCAGAAAAGGGATTTCTCATTTAGACGAAAAAAAAGAGTATGATTCTTAAGAACTCAACGGGTCTTCCCCTTGAATTAGACAAACAATGAAGGAAATCCCGTTGAGTTCTTATGCTTTCATGTCTACAACTCAATTCATTCGATTACTAGAGGGATGAACCCAATCCGGAATATGAACCATAAAAGAAAACACCTATTAAACCGATCACAAGAATACCAGTTACAGTACCTATTATCCAAAGAGGAATCCTTCCAGTAGTATCGGCCATTTCCCCACTTCCCTCCACATTTCATCAAGTGTTCGTGCTAGAGACATAAACAGTCATGGATAATTATGAGATGAGATCCTTCCGAATGCGCTAAGAGAATGCCTATAATTATTATTTATTCTCTAATCATTATTTATTCTCTTTCGTTTTCTTAATTGAAGAAATAATTGGAAAATAAAACAGCAAGTACAAAAATGAGTAATAACCCCCAGTATAGACTAGTACGATTCAATTCAACATTTTGTTCGTTCGGGTTTGGTTATGTGATAGCTCTATAATTCATATGTAGGTTTATCATTGGATGAACTGCTTCGTTGATATTGATCACAAAAAATAGTCGGTAGTTACAACTAGGTCGTGAACAATCAATCATTGTATTCTAAAAATTGGTGAGGTTCGATCTATAGTCATTAGAGTCTCCTAAAAGGATATACTAAATTCATCAAGTTGTTCGAAAGGATCAAAGTGACCAGTTATTTATGGATTTCCCTATTGGATCTCTGTGAAATACTCATTTGGTCGAGGACTTCCAAACACATAATAAGCTAACCCGTGTTGATGAATATCCAACCCGTAATGAATAGGCAAGGTTTAGTAATGCTATGAATGACCCAATATCGAATACTGGTGATAACATCAGCAAAAGAATGCTCTCCTGTGCTTCTAGACATACTGAGCTCCACATATTCCTGTACAATCAAAGGGGATAAATTTCGTAAAAGATGAGATCAGTACATGATAATTCACTGAAACCACGTCCTTGTTAGATCGTCAATATTGTAAGAAGGGTGTCTTTAGAGTATATCAAATAAGTGTAGCTATCCTTCTTCTGACACAATAACGCAATTTCATTTTAATCAATATCAAAAGTGAGCGCTAAATAATTCCCTTTTAGCTTTACTTCTTTATTAATGTAAACCAATGCTCCATTCAATAGAAAATTAGTCCAATGCAAGATATTATCGTTTTTCTACACTTTAAGTAGATGCGAGATTTAGAAAATTTCCTTTCGGGATTGTAGAAGCAATTATTTGTTGGAATATTTTTTATTTGAAAATATTAATTGTCCAGTAATAAATAAGTGTAGGAGATCGTAATCAATAGCAATCTTGTACTTGATAGAGATCTACAAGTGAGTAAGGCTTTAAAATATGAAAAAGAAATATGGAACCTATGAAAGATATTAAATAAAAATTATTAAATTATTATTTTCAGAATCAAAATAAAAAAACTTTTTTTGAGTGATTGTGTAATAACTTTTTTCTTCTCATTCAATCAAGATATTATGCGAACGAACTTTTGTTGAATCTACTAAGTTAAATTGAAAGTAAAGTTAAAAGTTTTATGAAGTTACTCTTTGCTCTAAAATCGACAATAAATTCGATATAATTCAAAAATAGAAGAAATTATCAAAAATGAAGTCACATGACCCAGCTCTTAGTACTTATTCTTAGTAATTATTTTATTAGTTTATCCAAGAGTTCCTCAATAAATCAGTTGATTGACCTTGCAAGATAAAGAGATATTATAGATGATGAATCGATTTCATGTTTGTGACTTTATCTTTGTTAGTATTATCTGTAATGATAGAAAAATAACAAACTTTCAAATGAACTTCTTCTTTCAATTGGTATTTCTACATATCCCCTTATTTTAAAAAAATTGAATCTTAGGTAAGTGCTTTATAAACATATTTATAAAAAAACATATTTCATTCAACTCCTTTCTGCTTACTATAACTAGTTGTGTTGGTTTTCTACTAGCAGCTTTAACTATAACCTTCACTCTATTTATTGGTTTGAGCAAGATACGACTTACTTAAAATTAGTATTTGACATTGAAATCAATAATAAATCTTTCTGCGAGATTCTATGTATTCTATAGTTACTTACAACCTCAATTGTCAATTCTTGGTCATTAAGATTCATGTCAATTTAGATTAATATTTAGGTATAGATATTACCTCATATTTTTTTCTTTCAAACAAATTGAAATGATTGAAGTTTTTCTATTTGGAATCGTGTTAGGTCTAATTCCTATTACTTTGGCTGGATTATTCGTAACTGCATACTTACAATACAGACGTGGTGATCAGTTGGACCTTTGATTAAGATCGATTAACATCTCTTTTTTTTTATTATTGACTTTTGTTAGCCCTAAGGGCAAATCATGTAGTTGTGATTAGATTTGATTAATGACAAACATTGATGAGGACTAATTTTTATGTCATTTGTGTGATAGGATTGTTGGATTAAGAAGTAAGGAGTTTCTTATTGCCGTGGAGCTAAAACTGCTAAGGACAACTCAAGTGTGATCAAGGATCAAGAATGTAGAGCACGTCCTATGGATTGAAGGCTTTAAAGACTCTAGTGTAGGTTTACACTTGCTAAATAGGTATATCCTTGTAAACCCTACACTTGTTTGTCTTGTAATCTATTGAATGCATGAGAGAGCACAAAACTTTTTTTGAATCTTAAATGATTTTGAGTAAACTTTGTATGATCAAAGTGTTTTGGTAACTGTTTTTGAATTCAAAAGTGTTTAAATGACTTATCTCTTCATACAAAATTATTTCAAACTTATTGAGGTTGATTTTCAAATGTTTTGACAAAGTTTGAAAAGTTTGGGCGCAAGTTTGGATGTCCAAACTGTGACATGGTTACTATTTTTCCAGATAAATTTGGAAGCAAGTTCGGATGCAAGGGGTAAAATTTGGTCGTCTGAATTTTCCCAGACAACATGTCACAGTAATGTTAGGACGACAGTTCAGATGCAGAGGATCAAGTTCGGTCGTCCGAATTTCTCAGAAACTAGTCGTTACTAGCCATTTTATAACTGTTAAAACAGATTTTTAAAAGCTATAAAAGCCATAAACTTCATATTTTTTGCAACTTTTGAATATCCAAGAAATCATTTGAAAACATCAAAGCTCTCTTTCATCTTGTGCTTACAAGTGATCATTCAAGATTCCAAAGACAACAAAGTGAAGTGGTACTATATTGTGTAATCATCTACCAAGAAGTGGTAACATCTCCTTCATTCTTTATTTAATCTTGTTTTCTACTTGCTCATTACAAGGTTTTCACGTAAACATAAAATCCTTTAGATAAGGGTGATCCTTGAAATATTGATTCAAGGTTGTTTGTAGATGTAAAATCCTTTTGGTAGAGTGAACCTTGTGTGTAGAATTACTAAAGAGGTTGTTGGTGTAAAAGTGAGCCTCTTATGTAATTGTTGAACTTGAGCATATAGTAGATTGGTTGAAATCCTTGAGTGTAGACTCAAGGTAGTGGATGTAGATCTTGAGGAGATCAAACCACTATAAATTGCTTGTATTCATTGCTCTTAAATTATTTATTGCTTTGTTATTGATTTAATCATTCTCTCATTAAAACAAGTGATTATAATCTACCCAAACTCAATTCATAAAAAGGAGATAGTTTTCAAAAATTAGCCAAAGACCTAATTCAACCACCTCTTAGGTCTTTCAACTTCATCCTTTCTTTTTATTTAATCCACAGGATTTCAAATTCCTATTTGAAAGACCTAAGAGGGGGGGTGAATTAGGTCTATGGCTAATTATCGAAAATCTTTTCTCTTTTTGCAAATCCTTTGCCTTAATAAAAACTCTTCTTTAAAATCATAAACTCCAAGTTTATATGTGATTTGATGGTTAAGACAAGATTATTAAATTATAAGACCACAACCAATCAATCAACAACTATGAAAAAATAATAATAACACAAGTATGTAAACAAGTAAAGTTATAAAGAAATGAACACACGATTTATAGTGGTTCGATCTCTCCAAGATCTACATCCACTACCTTGAGTCCACACTCAAGGATTTCAACCAATTCACTATATGCTTAATCCAAGCAATTACACAAGAGGCTCACCCTTCAATGGGTTTTGCCACAACAACCTCTTTTCAATCTAATAAACAAGGTTCACCCTTATCACAAAGAGTTTTATGTCACTAGACAACCTAGACCAATCTAATCCAAGGCTCACCCTCACCAATGGTTTTTACACCACAACCTTGATTAATCTAGTCTATGGCTAACCCTCCACGAGGGTTTTAAGTCTCTTGACAACCTTGTATCAATAACAACAATAATATAAAAAGAGAGTTTAGATGTTACCAACTCTTCTTGGTGGATGAATACAATTGTTAGCACCACTTCAATTCTTGCCTTTGGAATCTTGAATTTTAACCTTTGAGCACAAGGCAATTTGAGAGCTTTTGATATAATTTTGATGTAAAACAAGTTAGAGCTTCAAGGATTTCTTTTGTGCAAAATTTGTTTCAAAAATCTGGAGTTTGTGACTTTTATAGATTTGAAAATTTGACTTTAACAGTAATAAAACGGCTAGTAACGGCTAGTTTCAGCAAAATTTGGACGACCGAATTCTGCGTCCAAATTTTTCGATACAAAATTCGGATGACCAAATTTTTCTTCATGCGTCCGAATCTTCTTCCGAATTTCTCTGGAAGAACAGTAGCAAACTTTTGCTACAAAATTCGGACGACCGAATTTTTTGTCCTGCATCCGAATCTTCTTCCGAATTTTTCAAACTTTGTCAAAACATGTTCAAATCAATTCAAACAAGTTGGAAAACATTCTAGCCTCAAAGATAAGTCATTAAAGACCTTTTAAGTGCAAAAATCATTTATGAAAACTTGATAATTTAGATAAGTTCAAAACCATTGAAACCATTTAAATCAAGTTTTGTGCTCTCAATTGCAACTCATAGATTCCAAGGCTTAAGAGTGTAGGGTTTACAAAGTTTACCTATTAAGCACATGCAACCTACATTTCATGTCTTCAAAGCCTTCTAACATCTTGAACAAACTCTTCAATCTTCAATCACTTTGACATATTGGAGTTGTTCTTGCATTTTAGCTTCAATGCAATGAGACTTCAAACTTCTTAATCCACAAATCCTATCACACAACATACAAGCATATTAGTCCTCATCAATGTTTGTCATTAATCAAAACTAATCATAACTACATGATTTGCCCTTAGGGCTAACAATCTCCCCCTTTTTGATGATGACAAACTTTGATGCAAAATGTGATGGATTTAACAAAGTAGCACAAAGAAGTATTAATGTCAATGATAGAAAATAACCAATTTAGCACATTGACATACAAAAGGCTCAATATGAGCCTATGACCCAACCAACCTCCATTTGCCTCCTTCCTTCCAACAATTAGGATAGAAGATATAGCATTTAAGCATTTAGAAAAAGTTCTAAGAGAGGTTTTAAGGTTGTAAAAGTTTAACAATGCTCCCCCTTAGATTGTGCTCATTTTTCAACACATTTGGACTAGAGATATCATGCATCCGAATTTTTTTACATAGCAAGTCCAAACTTTAAAATAAGTAAAATGAAAGATGCAAATTTTGTAAATAAGCTTTCCTAATGTTGTTCAAACTTATTAGAAGAGATTAAAACATATTTGAATCAATTTGAACAACAAAGGAGCACATTTTGACAACACAATATGGATGCATCCGAATTTTAGAACATGCATCCGAATTTTGACATTCCAATTCCAAATTGTAATAAATTCATTATAATGAAAGTTTAATGTGAAATAAATCTTTCCTAAGGTTGTTCAAACATAATGGAAGAGAATAAAACATATTTGAATCAATTTGAACAACAAAGAAGCACTTTTTGGCAACAAATATACATGCATCCAAATTTCTGAAACATGCATCCGAATTTTTGAACCTTGCATCCGAATTTTGAGTCCAAATTTTTGCAACAAGTTTGAAAAGGTGATTTTGTCTTTTAAAATGAATTGTTGAAATTCAAACATGTATGTCCACAAAGGCACTTAGTTTAGCTTTGCAAAACCACAAAATTCATGTATTCAATTGTTTTCATGAAGTAATTAAAAATCATAGGTCAAGTCAAGAACCAAGTTCAAGATTTCAATCTCAACTTGACCATATTCCAAAATCTCAGAAAATAACCAAAACCTTACATATCATAAAATATTCAATTTAAATTTCAAATGCAGAAATGCAGCTAAATATTTTCACATTACTCATTATCTATTGCACATCAACATATACATAGCACACATTAGCACATGATTCACATTATAACAAGCACATAGCACATTTTGTAGTCATTCTTTCTCCCCCTTGACATATGCATGGATTTTCAAAAAATTCACATATTTTCTCTTCATGCATGAGGAATTCCACTGCTATTTCACATTTTCACACATTTTGTCATCACATTTTCTTCTCCCCCTTTTGTCATCAATCAAAGGTAGGGTAAGAGTACTTGGACAACAAAAGTGAAACAAAAGAAGCTCTTATCATAAGGATTTCATATATTGAGCTTCAAAACATTATAATGACTAGAAAGGCACAAGTAAATTTCAATGTTAAAGCATAACATGTGCATCAAGGCATAAACTAAGATAAACAACAAAATAGAGTTTAGGGATAGAAAGGCTTAGTCTTGGATGTGCTTCATGGTCTTCACTTCCAAATTTGTTTGTTGTGATGGCCATGTTTCCTTGATCTCTATATGATGGGGTCCTTCATTTGCTGACTCCCTTCACCTCCTTCTTCTTGCTTGTTCTCTTGGGTTTTACCTCTTTGTTCTTCATTCTCATGCTTTTCTTTTTCTTGGAGTGCTTCACTGCCTTTTCCTTCATCTTGTCTTCTTCTTTGGCAACAAATTGATAGCCATCTCAATTTTCACTGTCATTACTATTATCCTTGTTGCTGCGATCTTCACCCATATTATCTTCTTGAGCTTCTTCATTTGGCTTTATAGGAACATTCACCATTTAAAACTACTTGAGAAATCTTCCTCAAGTCTTCTTCCGCATTCTTGACTCTAGCTTCAAAACCATCAAATTTGCCAAGAATCATTGGAGCAAAGGACTCGAAGAATTTGTTCATCTTCTCCACTTCATTTACATGGCTGTTCAATGTCTCTTGAAACAGCTTGGCAACTATGATATCATTTCTAGTGAGATTATCACCTTCAACTGCTTTTCTTTCAATAGAGGATACCTCTTCAAATAGTATTCTTTTTGTGGGGAGTTGCTCCCTCTCACTTGGTGACTCATGCCTCATTTTAACTTTCCTTTCTCTAGCAAGGATTTTCTCTTCATCCTCTTCTCCTTGTTCATTTTCTTCTTCCTTCTCTTCGTTATCACTAACATCTCTTCTATCACCCCTTAGCTGGAGATACAATGGCAGTTTGAGCTACTTGACTTCCTGCCACTAGTGGATCTTCATGAGCATGTTCTTGTTCTTTTTCTTCTGCTATAGTCTCATCATTTCCACCCTGATCATCCTCTTCATTACTGCTATCCTCATTATCTCCTTTCTCTGCTTCTCTATCTCTTTCCTCCTCATTTCCATCTTGAGGCTTAGAGGGTCCTTCATCACTTTGAGTGTTTCTCATAAGGATATCTTCAATGTGTTTTACTCTATTTTCCAATCCATCTAATTTTCCAAGAACCATTGGAGCAAATGACTCAAAGAACTTATACATTTTCTCCATTTCCTTGACATGATTGTTCAAGGCTTCTTGGAATCCTTTGGCAATAATGGTGTCACCTCTAGTTACTCCTTTACCACTTGACCCAATTCCAGTTTCTTCTTCAAATTATCTCCTTTTAGTTTGAGGTTGGTGTAGACTTCTTCACTCTTTATTGGTAGACCACTAGAAGACAATTGCACTTGGAGATACTTGAAAATTCCTGTTAATAACCTTTCATACGAAAAATGCCTTATGCTCGGTTCTTCTAGCTGCCATTATATTTTTTAGCACTATATATCCAAAATTCATTTCTCTTTTCTTAAGCATGACTAGCATAATTACAACATACATATTATCAACAGAATATTTGTGCCCAAAGTATACTATAATAAAGGTAGTAAGCATGTGATGCAAAATTCTTTTACTAGCATCAAAAAGCTTTTATCTCTCTCTTCTTTCTAGTCTTGAGGCTTCTTCATTTATATAGGCATTCTCAATTCTTTCATATGAGTATAACTCACTTATAAAACAATGTCCCCCGGAAGAATAATGCCTAAACCCACATTCTCAACATCATGAATTCTATTGAGCAATGCATTATCAATATCCAAAATCAATTTGTGATATTCTTAAAGAATACCACTGAATAGATTTATCACCAACTCGCTCACCTCTTTCTTCCATACTATTTGCTTAAACTCCATATACTAAGTAAGGTAATAGCATCAAACACAAACAAACTAGTCCAGCTCATATTATTTAAAAACGAGAGTATATTACCCATTTCCGATAGTTTGATGACATCCACCTTGTGGCTTGGATTTGTCTTATGGATCCTTTTTGTCCAATCATCAAATTCAGTAGCAGCCTCCACTATGACAAATCTATCCAGCCATGACATGATTTGAGAAACATAAACCTTCCTTGGTTCATTGATCACTGGTCCTCCTTCTCACATCTTTTGCTTTCCCTTTCCTTTTCTCATGCTAGGCTTCTTTGTCCTCACCTGGAGCTACAACACTTGAATACACTCATTAGTTATTGAATTTTGAAATCCCTAAGCTTCTTCTAATATTGGTCAAACCTTTCTTCGGCCAATGGCTTAGTAACGATATCATTAATTTGCTCATTAATACAAACATGCTTTAAACAAGTATTACTCTTAGTAAAGTGATCTCTAATGAGATCAAGCTTGATCTCTATATGCTTTGTCCTAGTTTGTTGAATAGTATGATGATCAAATTTGTTGCATTAGTGTTATCATATAACATAGTCACACATTTAAAATATAGACCATAATCACTTAGAGTATCAATAAGGTAATAGAGAATGTGTTTAACAGCAATCAAATGAGACTCTTTAGGACACGATGAAATCTAGCACAAAAGCACATGACAAACATAATATTCACTCTACTTGCTGTCAAATAGAATTGACTACTCCTATGAAACCTTTTTATTCTTGTCAAGCATAGTTGATAAACTTATGGAAGTGCTTATTCCTTAACTTGATTCATAAAAGTGCCATCCTTGGTTTTCTTGATTTGTGGGCCAAGAAAGAAATTGAGTTTTCCTATCATGTTCATTTCAAATTTACTTTTCATTAACTTTGAAAACACATCACAAAGTGAAGTATTAGAAGCACCAAAAATTGTATCATATATTTGGACAACTTATAGATCATTGTTACAAAGGTTTTTTATGAAAATAGAGTGTTAACCTTTCCTCTTGAAAATCCTTTTGAAAGAAGAAAATCACTCAATTTTTTTATACCAAGCTCTAGGAGCTTGTTTTAAATCATACAAAGCTTTGGATAATTTTGAAAACATGGTTAGGAAACTTTTCATGATCAAAACCGGGTGGTTGTTCCACATAAACTTTTTCCTCAATAGAACCATTTAAAAAAGCACTTTTGACATTCATTTGAAAGAGTTTGAAACCTTTAAAACATGCAAATGCCAAAATCATTCTAATTGATTTAAATCTACTAACCGGAACTAAAGTCTCATTATAATCAATGCCCTCTTTTTGATTGAATCCTTGGGTGACAAATCTTGATTTATTTCTTACACCTTCCTCGGATTCATTGAGTTTATTTCTAAAAACCATTTAGTTCCAATAATGGAATGATCATGAGATTTAGGAATTTCAAAATTTTGTATCTTTCAAATTGATTTAATTCCTCTTGCATAGTAATAATCCAAAAATCATCACACAATGCATCATCAATGCTTTTAGGCTCATATGATATAAAAGGAATAAAGTTATTGATAAAGTACCTCCTTATTTTTACTCCTTGGGAGATATCACCAATGATTTGCTCCTTAGGGTGCCCTCTTGAATATCTTAGGTTCTTTGAGAGCTCTTGGTCACCACTAGGTTGGTCATGTTGATTTTGTTCATTCATTTCTTCCTCATTGGTATGATCCTCCAAAGTTGGTGCTTGAAGATGGGTTTGATAGTCATTCATAGATGTACCTACATCATCTTCATCTTTTCTTTCCAAGTAAATGTAAGATTCATCAAAACTAACATGAATGGTTTCCTCATCATGTAAGGTTCTTTTTGTTATAAACTCTATATGCCTTTTTGTTAGAAGAATAGCTAAGAGATATACCTATATTCATCTTTCTATCAAATTGAAGTAAGTTATCACAAGTATTCAAGATAAGACATTTATAACCAAACACTTTAAAATATGCAACTTGAGGAGTTACATAAAAGAGAACTTCAAAAGATGTTTTTCTTCAAAATGATCTTAAAAGAATTCTATTCATCATAGCATGTGTTGTTTATGGCTTCGGCTCAAAACATATTTTTGAAGAAGAATTTTCACAAAGTATAGATCTAACCAATTTTTGTAAAGTTCAAATTTTCCTTTTAATAACACCATTTTGTTGTGAGGTTTTTACAGTTGAAACAATTATATGAAATTCAATTTTCATTACAAATTTTGTAAAGAGTTGGCTGTAAAATTCTCTCCCATTGTGACTTCTAATAGTAATCAATTTGCACACAAGAGAGATTTGGACCCTTTTGAAAAGTCTTACAAATTCATGAAAGAACTTCATCTTTTTGAGCTAGAAAGATCACCCATGTAAATCTAGAGAAATCATCAACAATCATATATGAATTCCTCTTACCATCAAAACTAGTGATCCTCATTGGTCCAAACAATCCATATAAACAATTTTTAAGAGGTTTTGAAGTGAAAGTCATTTTCTTAGGTTTGGAAGATTCTTTTGTTTGTTCTCCATATTGACAAGAATGTGAAAGACAATTTTCTCAAAACACATTTTTAACAATCCTCCAACTAAATCTTGAGAGGAAAGTTTGTTCAACAAGTCCATGTTCACGTGCCCAAATCTTCTAGGCCAAGAAAATCAATCATTATTATAAGCAACAAGACATTCAAGCTTATCAAGATAAAACACACATTGAAACATTTTGTAAGTAATTGATCAAAATCACAAAATATCATTTTTTATACATGTTCGGGCGACCAAACTTCAAGCCCGAACATTTTGTAAAGTTTCATAAAGATGTTTTTGGCCAAGCAAATGCATAGATATTCAATCATAGCTATTTTAATCATTTTATCATGACATATAATCAATTTCAAAAACATATCAACCATGAATTCAATCTCATATCATCAATCCTACCTAATCAACTTCATAGAAGCAATTGACAAGTCATGGTTGGCAAATTTTCAAATCTTAACAAAAGGGATTCTCAATTGAAACTTCGCTTGTTGGCATTTAACTTCTTATTCATTGTCACACAATTGACTAATGCTAAGCAAGTTATAGTTCAAATCAGCACTAAGTAACATTTGTTTAAAAAGAAAAGAGAAACCTTTACCAACATTGATTACTCCAAGAATTCCTCCTTTCTTCTTGCCTCAAAAACAAATCCTTCTTTGGTTGCTTTGACCTTGATTATAAATGAGGTGTTTTCCGTTATTCTTTAATCCAACATCATCAATATACCTCTTAGTGGTGCTTGAGTTTGAATTGTAGTGTACCTGCAATAAAGGAGAGGAAGTATCCTTTGGTACTCATACTTTCTTGGGTCCGTGGAGATTAGTAATAGTTCCCTTAACTCTCCAAATGGTTTTTACACCATTCTCTACTTTTCTTTTAACATAACATTTGGTGACTTTATGTCCATGTTTTCCACAATAAGTACAACAAGTATGATGGAAAGAAGTAGAAGTAGCTCTAACAAAGAAGTTGTTATGTTTAGGCACATTATTGACATAATTGTAACCAATACCATTTTTAGCAAGAGAAGATATTTGAGATCCAAGTAGTTTGTCAAGATTGTCTCTTCCATTTGTAAATTTTTCAACACATGATGTAAGATCATTAATTTTGTTTTTCAAAATTTCATGATCACTAAGCATTTTTTCAAGAAAAGAAACTTTTGTGCAAAGAGATTTATTTCAAGAGATATGTTTTGTAAAGAAACATTTAACACTTCTTTTTCAATATTTAAACAATCAATAGATTCAAGAAGTTTTTTGTTCTCACAAAATAATTTTGAATTTTCATTCAATAATTCATTAATTTTGAGTTTCATTTCCTTATTCTTTTTCGAATCTTTTTTTAATTCTCCATACATCTCAACAAGTAATTCACTAGGATCATCAATATTATCATCATAAGAAGTAGAGGTAGATGGAGTAGGTTGTACCTCATCTTCCATTGCCATGAAGCACACATTTGTTCTTTCTTCTTCATGAGTGACTTGAAGTAGCTTCCACATTTCATGAGCGGAATCACATTCCATCACTCTATTGTATTCATTGATAACCAACGCACAACAAAGAATGTTCATTGCTTGGTAGTTTAATGTCATCTTCCTTGAATCGCTCTCATCATACTCCTCCATGGACTTCGGTTCCCTTGTAACTCCATTGGCTTTCAATCTCAATGGCACATAGGGACCATTCTCAATAATATTCCACAATTCATAGTTAATGGAACAAATGTAGATCTCAATTCTAGACTTCCACAAAATATAATTAGAACCATCAAACAATGGAGGTCTATTAGTGCAGGAACCTTCCGTATAAGGCAAATTTGATAAACTAGCCATATAATCTTTACTTCTAGGTTGTTAGACCTTAAAAAGAAGACCTTGCTCTGATACCAATTGAAAGACCTAAGAGGGGGGTGAATTAGGTCTATGGCTAATTATCGAAAATCTTTTCTCTTTTTGCAAATCCTTTGCCTTAATAAAAACTCTTATTTAAAATCACAAACTCCAAGTTTATATGTGATTTGATGGTTAAGACAAGATTATTAAATTATAATACCACAACCAATCAATCAACAACTATGAACAAATAATAATAACACAAGTATGTAAACAAGTAAAGTTATAAAGAAATGAACACACTATTTATAGTGGTTCGATCTCTCCAAGATCTACATCCACTACCTTGAGTCCACACTCAAGGATTTCAACCAATTCACTATATGCTTAATCCAAGCAATTACACAAGAGGCTCACCCTTCAATGGGTTTTGCCACAACAACCTCTTTTCAATCTAATAAACAAGGTTCACCCTTATCACAAAGAGTTTTATGTCACTAGACAACCTAGACCAATCTAATCCAAGGCTCACCCTCACCAATGGTTTTTACACCACAACCTTGATTAATCTAGTCTATGGCTAACCCTCCACAAGGGTTTTAAGTCTCTTGACAACCTTGTATCAATAACAACAATAATATAAAAAGAGAGTTTAGATGTTACCAACACTTCTTGGTGGATGAATACAATTGTTAGCACCACTTCACTTCTTGCCTTTGGAATCTTGAATTTTAACCTTTGAGCACAAGGCAATTTGAGAGCTTTTGATATAATTTTGATGTAAAACAAGTTAGAGCTTCAAGGATTTCTTTTGTGCAAAAGTTATTTCAAAAATCTAGAGTTTGTGGCTTTTATAGATTTGAAAATTTGACTTTAACAGTAATAAAACGGCTAGTAACGGCTAGTTTCAGCAAAATTCGGACGACCGAATTCTGCGTCCGAATTTTTCGCAACAAAATTCGGACGACCGAATTTTTCTTCATGCATCCGAATCTTCTTCCGAATTTCTCTGGAAGAACAGTAGCAAACTTTTGCTACAAAATTTGAACGACCGAATTTTTGTCCTGGGTCCGAATTTTCTTCCGAATTTTTCAAACTTTGTCAAAACATGTTCAAATCAATTCAAACAAGTTGGAAAACATTCTAGCCTCAAAGATAAGTCATTAAAGACCTTTTAAGTGCAAAAATCATTTATGAAAACTTGATAATTTAGATAAGTTCAAAACCATTGAAACCATTTAAATCAAGTTTTGTGCTCTCAATTGCAACTCATAGATTCCAAGGCTTAAGAGTGTAGGGTTTACAAAGTTTACCTATTAAGCACATGCAACCTACACTTCATGTCTTCAAAGCCTTCTAACATCTTGAACAAACTCTTCATTCTTCAATCACTTTGACATATTGGAGTTGTTCTTGCATTTTAGCTTCAAGGCAATGAGACTTCAAACTTCTTAATCCACAAATCCTATCACACAACATACAAGCATATTAGTCCTCATCAATGTTTGTCATTAATTAAAACTAATCATAACTACCTGATTTGCCCTTAGGGCTAACACTATTGCTGTGCAAGTTACTGAATCCATTTCAGTCTAATTCGATCTAAGAATAAAAAAATCACGCTCTGTAGGATTTGAACCTACGACATCGGGTTTTGGAGACCCACGTTCTACCGAACTGAACTAAGAGCGCTTTCTTATCTGAATAGACAAGGCTGTAAAGAAAAGGATGATTACCCCAATCCATTTTAGTTTGTATGCATAGTATCATAAAAATTAAAGATTATGCTCGATTTGAATCTATCTCAGCTGATCCCTCGTTACTCAACGGAGCGTAGGGATGACAGGATTTGAACCCGTGACATTTTGTACCCAAAACAAACGCGCTACCAAGCTGCGCCACATCCCTTTCATTGTTCTACAGTGTCATTGTATAGAATTCCTGTCTTGTTTTCCACATCGTTATTACTCTGTTGATATAAGTAATTTTTTGCCCATTCATCTTTCTAGTCCCATTTAACATATAATAAATAGTAAAAGACTCGTATACAAAAATAAATGAGTATTTTTTTAAAATGCTCGGTAAGGGGAGGTAAAATCCTATTTGCTTTCATTGGATCATTGTAAAATTTAATATATTAATAATAGAGGAATTCAATTTGAATTAGAGATTACGTGTACAACTAGAAGTGGTGCTTAACTATTGATTAATGTACTACAATAAAAAAAAGGAGGGTTTTCAATGCAAGATCTAAAAACATAGCTCTCTGTGGGAGCAATACAAAGTATGCTATGGTTTCAGGGCATTATCAGGTCTATTGATAGAGATTAATCATTTTTTCCCAAATGCATTGACATTCCTCCTTTTTTCCATTTTATTTATTGACATGGGAAGGAATGAAGAAAATTAAAAATACAATCAAATAAGGGAGGAAAGAAAAAAATATAAATTGGATTCACCGTATGCGAGGCTCAGGTTCAATAAATGAATATTAATAATTAATAATAAATAAATTGGGAGTCAAATAGAAAATGTGGGTCTAAGGAAAGAGTATTATACAAGATATTTAAATGAAAAATGAAATACTGTACTTCGTTTTGAAATCGAGTTTAGAAATCTTTTTATTACTTATTATTTTTTTTACTATGACTTTCATTGGGTTTTTTACTAATTTTGGACCGGTTTTGTGAAAAATGAACTAACGTGGACCGAGGTGGGGGAGGGCTGGAGTGAAATGGACATAACGGCATCTCAGATGGCGTTATGTCCACTCCTATAACGCCATGCGTGATGTCGTTATAGCTTTTCTATAACGCCATCCCTGATGGCGTTATAGAAGCTATAACGCATATCGCGATGGCGTTATAGCTTTTCTATAACGCCATCCCTGATGGCGTTATAGAAGCTATAACGCATATCGCGATGGCGTTATAGCATTGTTAATACGCATCACACCCATCCTAACCACTTTTACTTTCACAGCGGTCCCCTCCAGCCAGCCCCTGGTCTCCATCCCCAATCTCAGCCCACGCCGATTTCCGCCGCGACATGGTCCATTTCTCCGACAGCAGGTCCGTCTCCCTCTCTCTCCCGTCTCCCTCTCTCTCCTTTACTTTGTGCCGGCCTCTTCTCTTTCCACCGCATTTTGTCAAATTCTCTGCCCCGACCAAGAGCTTTTTGCCATTGCTGCTGTGGTGTCCCTGTTTGCCGTTTCAATTTGATTGCTGAGTTTTTTTTTTTTTTATCTTGCTTTGCTTCTTAATTTTGTTATTTTATTATTTTTTCTCTTGTGGTATTATAGTCCACTTTTGTTATTTGATGCAACACAAATTATGCTCATATAATGTTTTTATTTTATTTTATGCATAACATATTTCTTTTGTACAAAATTAATATTTAATATAATAGTAATAATTTTTAATTGATATTAATATCTTAATTAGGTAATAATAAGAAATTAAATAATTTTTAATTTTTATTACCATATTACTATTATTATTGAAAGAGGGTGTTTTATTAAATTAAATATGTATGATTTGTAATTTTTCATTGGTGATTGTTAGAAAATGTGAGATGTAGTTATTATTTAATGTAATGCTAATAATATTTAGTGGACATTAATTTTGTAATTAGGTAATGATAAGTAATTAATTATTTTCACATAGAGTGGACTATTTTACTATTATTATTGAAAGATTGTGTTTTATTAAATTAAATATGTATGATTTGTAATTTTTCATTGGTGATTGTTAGAAAATGTGAGACGTAGTTATTTTTTAATGTAATGCTAATAATATTTAGTGGACATTAATTTTGTAATTAGGTAATGATAAGTAATTATTATTTTCACATGGAGTGGACTATTTTACTATTATTATTGAAAGAGGGTTTTTTAAATTAAATATATATGATTTGTAATTTTTCATTGGTGACTGTTAGAAAATGTGAGACGTAGTTATTATTTAATGTAATGCTAATAATATTTAGTGGACATTAATTGATTAGTTTGGTAATGATATGTCATATAAATATATTAAATATATATTTTCGCTAGATAAACTTAGAAGATATTGAATGAACAGAGTTGTAGATGGATGCTAGTAGAGTTCCTGTAGTTGTTCATCCCGGACTGGTAGATCCGAGTTTGCTGGTTAGACAGCCGGAGCATCGGTCAGCATTAGTGTGGGAGGGCTATAGGGAGACTTTAGAGGAACCTCTCAGAGTACGCCGGTTTGACCGTATATTTTATGACGCATATGGTGCCGCTCCGACTAGAGTTCATGAGCTGATAGATAGAGTCGGGTTCAGAGGGTTGGCCAGAGTCGGGTATAGGGTTGTTGACCACGCACTAATCACCGCGTTAGTCGAGCGATGGCGTCTGGAGACACACATATTTCATTTGACGTGCGGTGAGACCACCATTACATTGCAAGATGTAGCGATCTTGTGGGGGTTGCCAGTTGACGGTGATCCGGTTATCGGTCCACCTTACACTCATTCCAAATCTGAGTGGATTGAGATGATCGATAGACTTCTCGGATTTAGGGTTATGACGTCTAACGTCGTGGGTCATAAATTGCGTAAGGAACCTCTGGAGGCGTTTATCATGAGTCCAGTTGGTGATCATCCATCGGAGCAGGATTGTGTGCGATTGACGCGTGGTCTACTGCTCATGCTTATGGGAGGTCATTTATTTTCTAATCACTCAAACAACCAGATACCACTACGTTATCTGCGTCTGCTAGAGGATCTCGACCATGCCGGATCATATAGTTGGGGCAGTGGAGTGCTTGGATACTTGTATCGGTGCTTATGTGATGCCTCGTTAGGTGATGCACGGGAGATTCATGGTTCCTGGATTACTATCTTGTATTGCTTGCATATATCGTGGAAGAACGGAGAACGTTGAGTTCCAATCTCCAAACAGCATTTCGATGGCAGCTTTCCTGGCATACCACCCTTTCTTGTAATTGTATCCGGTTTGAAACAGTACTTGAACCTCCTCTATAATCTGTTTCACCGGAGTTTCAGGGTTTACCCGTATGAGATGGGTGATGTGTCTGCCGATGTAGCGACTTGACATATTTCGGTGGTTGTTGTCTATCACCTGTGCTAAGCAAGTGTGTTCTGCATTGTATACAGTTATTTGCCACATACCGTGCGTCACTTTTTTGATTATGCGAATATACCACAAACATATATTCTCGTCGCTTGACTGTGAGCACTTCGCCGTCCATTGGTCCGATTTACTCCTCACAACTTTGAAAGCACGACCTACCCGAATAGACCATTTCCGAACGGCATACACAGCTTCTTCCTTGTCCCGAAATTGCATGCCTCGTCCTAGTTCATGTATTGATTCGTTCCAATCATCTAATTGAACCGCATCATCGCATGCCAAATCATTTAATTGTGCTCCCGTTCCTATATCTTGGAAGCACTCGTACATCCGGCGATCTTCACCGATGTGGCTGCTAGATCCTGGTCGTGGAATTTCAGTTGAATAATATGGTGTGACTGGTGGATGGAATGTCTGTGCTTGAAAAATTGGGTGCTCTTCATCATCTTCTGAACTTTCAGCCTCGTCTGCAACTGGAACTTCTGACTCAAGATCGCCATCTACGTCGGAAGTTGGGCCTAGTGAGTCTGCAACAGCCGCTCCGTACAACATTATCGGTTCGGATGCCACGAGCTCAGTCACTTGGGTCGTAGGATTCTCCATCGATGATTCGTTTATGGTATGAGTTTGGGGATAGTCAACGGATTCATACCCGTCAAAATATCTATCTGTATTGGCACCAATTTCCCCACGTTGTTGATCTTGAACCTGCTTCGGTTGAAAATCTACAAGAATGTGCACACCAGCTCGACCAAACTCTGGTTGAATATCCCATATTAGATCCATTTGATCTTCATCGTCCAAGGCAATAGCACTGTAGAACACTTGATTGAATTCTGGCAAAAAATATGGCCACCGTAGAACCATGCGAACAAACCACGAATCCAGATCCATATTTCTAATGCCGCATATCTTCTGTACCAACTCATTGTAGAGGACTTTGCGCCTAAGGACCCAACTTTTTTGTGCTACTCCAGAAAAGTATGTTCTGTGATTATTGTGCTGAATTTCAGTATCCCAAAATAAAAATGTTCTAATTGGATTCGAGAGAGCCATTGAATTAGAAAAAATTACTCACTAAAATTTCAAGAATTCTGCAAGATGATAAGCAGAAGAAAAAAGGAGAAGAAGGAGGAGGGGTTATGAGTGACGCTTATGTTCGAAGACGGCTTTTTATAGTTCAAGGCATTTATAAATTGACAAATTTAATACAGTATTATACAGTGACGGAGTTGAAATATTGTGATGAATTATTACTGGCGTATCTGTCAGACGGATTCGGCCGACGCAAAACTATGGTTCGCGAAAGGTCGGGAAGTTGGATTTAAGCGTATAACGCCAGTATAGAATGCGTTATTTATAAGTATAACGCCATCACAAATGGCGTTATACCAAAAAAACTGCACCTCATGGGCGACAATACTGTGGAACCGATGCTATAACGCCATCGCGATATGCGTTATAGCTCCTATAACACCATCAGAGATGGCGTTATAGAAAAAGCTATAACGCCATCACGGATGGCGTTATAGGAGTGGACATAACGCCATCTGAGATGGCATTATGTCCATTTCACTCCATCCCTCCCCCCACCTCGGTCCACGTTAGTTCATTTTCCACAAAACCGGCCCAAAATTAGTAAAACCCCACTTTCATTTACTATGTACTTTGATCTTTCTTTTATAATTAGATTTCAAGTTAGTAATTTCTATTTGTTTTCCTTCCCCTTTTCTTCTTCGTTTTGAATCGAAAATAGAAGAGTTGAATAAATCCAAAATCCAAAGGAGGTTCATGGCCAAGGGTAAAGATTTTTGAGTAAAGGTGATTTTCACTACAAGAAAATGTGAATTTTACAATGGACAATTAGGTAGCAAATAAGGATTTGCGACAAAAATGTCAGTTGCAAAATTTCAAGTCATAAATTTACAACGGAAGAAAAGTCTACCGCAAACAACGAATTTGTTACGGATGAATGTTGGTCAAAGTAGTCATACATTTGCCATAGAAAATAAAAAAGTATTAAATTGTTCGTCAAAAAAGTGTTGCAAATTTGTGACTTATTTGGACAGAATTTAATTTTAATTAAAATAGAAAATAAAATTTTGTCTCAAATTTGTCCCAAATTTGTGACAATTAATTAAAAAGAAAATAAATTTCTGCCACAAAATTGTAGCAAATTGCGTTAATTTTTGTGATGGAATTTAATGTTAATTAAAAAAGAATATTAGTCTCCAGTACAAAATAGTTGTAAATTTTCGATAATTTGGCAATGAAATTTTATGTTAATTAAAAACAAAATCAATTTTTGTCACAAATTTGTCATTATTTTGCTATAGATTTGCGATGCAATTTAATTTGAAAGGAAAATAATTAATATTTTTGTCATTGATTAGTAGAAAATCGGCAAACAGAATTTTCATTTGGAAAAACTAATTAATTCAACTTTTGTTACAAATCTATCTCAAATTTTTACAGTGCTTTCCATTGCATTATTTTTCTTTTTATTTTTAAAATTTATTTAAAATTTTTGTATTATTATAATTAGTTTTTAAATGAAGTTTAATTTGTAATTTTTATTTTTATTTTTTTTAGTTTTAATGGATTTTTTTAAGAATCAAGATAATTATTGAAATACCTAAGAGGGGGGTGAATTAGGTATTTGGCTAATTTTGGCAAATTCAAATCTTTTAGATGTATAGATCAATAGCAGATGATATGGACAAAAGATAAACAACTTATGACAAAGCAATATACGAAATGTAGAACAATGAATGCAAACAATTTATACTGGTTCGATCCTCTAGATCTACCTCCACTACCTTAAGCCTACACTTAAGGATTTGAAATACTCTACTATGTGCTCAAGTTCACAGATTACAAGAGAGGCTCACCACACTGTGGTTTTACACTTACAACCTCTTCTAGTAACTTTTACACTTGAGAAATGTTTGTAATACACTTTAGAAAGCTTAGAGTATTCAAAAATTCAAAACTTACAAAAGATTGCACGTTTATATCTTTTACAGAATTTGAAAATCAGTTGAAACAGCTATAAAACGGCTAGTTAAAGGCTATTTTCAGGAAATTCGGACGACCGAATTCTGCGTCCGAATTTTTCGGACGACCGAATTCTTCCTGCTTCGTCCGAATCTTCTTCCAAATTTCTCTGGAAGAACAGTGACCATGCTGAAGACCAAAATTCGGACGACCGAATTTTTTCTCATGCATCCGAATCTTCTTCCGAATTTCTCTGGAAGAACAGTAGCAAACTTTTGCTACCAAATTCGGATGACCGAATTTCATGGAATTGTGTTCAAACTTTGTAAAATCATTTGAAATCAATCTTCCAAGTATTTGAAATACATTTGGTATATATGGATAACTTATTTAGACAAATAAAAGTTTGAAAACCAAAATCAAACTCATTTGATCATATAAAGTTTACTTAAAAACTTTTAGGACACAAAACCACATTTACTAAGAATTCATTCAAAAAACTTTTAAACTTAAGAAACCAATTTTATGCTCTCTTATGCATTCAATAGACTCCAAGACATACAAGTGTAGAGTTTACATAGATATTACCTATCATCATACCTTCTCTACACTTCAAGTCTTCAATGCCTTGAGTTCATCTTTGAATAAACCTCAAAAGACTCATAGCTTACTGAGGTTGTTCTAGCTCTTTGTCTTGAAGGCAATGAGACTTCAAACTTCTTTCTTCACAAATCCTATCACACAGTATAAACATATTAGTTCTCATCAATATTTGTCAAGAATCAAAATTACATGATTTGCCCTTAGGGCTAACAATATCCCCCTTTTTGATGATGACAAACTTTGATGCAATATGTGATGGATTTAAATAGATTATCACAAAGAAGTATTCATGTCAATGATAGAAAACAAGCAATTTAGCATATTGACATACACAAGGCTCATTATGAGCCTATGACCCAACCAACCTCCATTTAGCTCATTCCTTCCAACAATTTGGATAGAAGATATAGCATTTAAGCATTTAGAAAAAGTTCTAAGATAAGTTTTAAGGTTGTAAAAGTTTAACAATGCTCCCCCTTAGATTGTGCTCATTTTTCAACAAATTTGGACTAGGGATATTATGCATCCGAATTTTGACATATTAAGTCCAAACTTTAAAATAAGATAAATGAAAGCTCCAAATTTTGTAAATAAGCTTTCCTAAGATTTTTCAAACATATAGTAATAGATTAAGACATATTTGACTCAATTTGAACAACAAAAGAGCACATTTTGACAACACGATATGGATGCATCCGAATTTTAAATCACATGCGTCCGAATTTTGAATCACATGCGTCCGAATTTTTAATCTCATGTCCAAAACTACAACAGATTCAATATAATTGAAGTTTTGAAATGATATAAAGGTTTCATAATGTTGTTCAAACATAATGGAATAGATTAAGACAGATTTGAATCAATTTGGACATCAAAAAAATATAGTTTGACCATAAATATGAATGCATCCAATTCTTAAAACCTTGCATCCAAATTTTAATGCATAAAACTTCATATTGTAGCAGATGCAACATTCAGTAGCATTAAAGACTAAGTTTTCCCATGTATTGCATCACATATTTTCTCCCCCTTTTGTCATCATAAAAAATAAAAGGATCAATGAAAATGAGATGTTCAAGTTAGCATATAAAAGAAGCTCTCATCACTGGGATTTCATCATTGAGCTTCACTATTACATAAAAAACAGCAAAATATTTAACAAGTTCAGAATAGAAAATACAGCAAAATGCTTAGAAAACTGAACAAAATATAGTAAAGAGATTAGAAAAGAAGGCTTAGTCTTGTGATGGTGAGGTTGATGGGGAGGCTCGGCTCACTCCTTTCTTGATTGCCAAGTGCTTAACTCTTCCTTGACTGAAAGAGATTGTTGCTGGAGATACAATAACAGCTTGAGCTACTTGACTTCCTGCCACTGGTGGATCTTCATGAGCATGTTCTTGTTCTTTTTCTTCTGCTATAGTCTCATCATTTCCACCTTGATCATCCTCTTCATCACTCTATCTCTTTCCTCCTCATTTCCATCTTGAGGCTTAGAGGGTCCTTCACCACTTTGAGTGTTTCTCATAAGGATATCTTCAATGTGTTTTACTCTATTTTCCAGTCCATCTAATTTTCCAAAAACCATTGGAGCAAAGGACTCAAAGAACTTATACATTTTCTCCATTTCCTTGACATGATTGTTCAAGGCTTCTTGGAATGCTTTGGCAATAATGGTGTCACCTCTAGTTACTCCTTTACCACTTGACCCAATTACAGTTTCTTCTTCAAATAATCTCCTTTTAGTTGGAGGTTGCTCCCCCTCACTTGAGGTGTCATGCTTTCTTTTTGTTTTCATTTCCATAGCAAGGGTTTCCTCTTCATCCTCTTCTTCTTCCTCCTCTTCACTTTCTATGATTCTCTCTTTTTCTATTCTTTTCGAAGGGGTTTCTCTTTTTGTCCTCCATACATTATCTTCATCATGAACTAATTGCATTCTTTTAAGAGTTTCATTTGTGTAAATTTCACAACTCTTAAAGGCTTGCCCTCTTCCAGGAAGTTTGATCTTAAAATGCTTGAAGATTCTAGTTAATAACCTTCCAAATGGGAATGCCTTGGTTACTGTTTTTCTAGCTGCAATCATATGTTTCAAGGCTATATACCCAAAGTTTATTCTTCTATGCTCATGCAGGGCTAACATGATTACCATATGCATATTTCCAACTGATGACTTGTGTCCAAAATTAGGAACAATCATTGTAGTCACCATGTGATGCAAAACTCTACCTCTAGCATCCAAATTCTTAATTTCCCTTTCCTTTATGGCTCTAAACTCTCTTCCATTTGTAAAGGCTTCCTCAAATCTAACATGTGTGAAAAGTTCACGATCATAGCAATGCATGGATGCTGAATAATATCTAGCTCCATCGTCACCCACTCCACAAATTCTATTTATCAATCCTTCATCGAATTCAAGGTCTATTTGTGATACTCTAGATGAATACCATTGTATCACATTATCCCCTATCATCTCAATTCTATCCTCTTTCAAGTTTGCATAAAATTCATATATCAAAGTAGGATAATATTCTTCATCAATGAATAGCAAACTACTCCAACCAATATCATTGAAATGAGATAGGACAATATCCATGTTTGACAGTTTATCAATATCCACCTTATATCCAGGAATGATTTTTCTACTATTCTTATTCCATTCATCAAATTCATGAGTAGATTTAATAGAGATAAACTTGTCAACCCCAGATTGTGTTTGAGGAATGCGAATCTTTCTTGGCTGATTGAGGATTGAGTCTCCATCTCCTTCCTTAGCCTTTCCCTTTCCTTTCTCAACATTTGGCTTCTTTGTTCTCACCATGATGTTTTCTCTTGAGAAGGATTGGTTTCCTGTATGAAATTAGGGCTTAGAAGTTTAAGAATGAGAGAAAATCGGAATGAGAGTAAGTGATTTTGAAGGGATTTTGATTTGGATGTGAATGGGTATGAGAGGTTTAAAAAAGGATGTGAAATTCGGAAGTTGAAATGTTGAGAAGATTGTTTAATCTTCATTTAAAGGGTTACGTCCGTAAAATTCGGTCGACCGATTTTTCAGGTCTGCGTCCGAATTTTCAAGAAAAAGTTTCTGTTTCTTCAGTTTAGAAAATTCGATCGACCGAATTTTCTGACCTGCGTCCGAATTCTTGATCAAAAGTCTTTGTTTCTTGACACTCAGAAAATTCGGTCGACCGAATCTTCTACAGTGCATCCGAATTTTGAATCAAAATTTCCTGCATTCACCAAAACTTCAATACACACATTAGTCATTGAATCTTGAAATTCCTAAGAGTCTTCTTAGGTGATTGAACCTTTCCTCAGCCAAAGGCTTTGTAAATATGTCAGCAATTTGATCATTTGTATTTATATATTCTAAGCATATATCTTTCTTAATCACATGGTCACGAATGAAATGATGTTTTATCTCTGTATGCTTAGTCCTAGAATGTTGAATGGGATTTATACTCAAGTTAATGGCACTAGTATTATCACATAATATGGTCGCACAATTGAATTTAAGACCATAATCAAGTAAAGTATGCTGCATCCATAACAATTGTGCACAACAACTTCCTGCAGCTATGTATTCAGCTTCTGCAGTGGATAAGGACACACAAGCTTGCTTTTTACTAAACCAAGATACAAGGCAACTACCAAGAAATTGACAATGACCACTTGTACTTTTACGTTCAACTTTACAACTAGCATAATCCGCATCAGAATATCCAATAAGTTCAAAAGATGAAGTTTTTGAGAACCAAAGGCCATAGTCATGAGTATCAATCAAATAGCAAAAAATTCGTTTGACAGAAATTAGATGAGATTCTTTAGGACATGATTGGAATCTAGCACATAAACATACAGCAAACATAATATTTGGTCTACTAGCTGTGAGATAGAGTAAGCTTCCGATCATACCTCTATATAATTTTTTATCAATACTCTTACCTTTCTCATCTTTATCAAGTTTAGTTGATGAACTCATTGGCGTACTTATCCCTTTTGCTTGATCCATTCCAAACCTTTTCAATAGCTCCTTAGTATACTTTGCTTGATTGATGAATATTCCATCCTTGGTTTGCTTAATTTGCAGTCCAAGGAAGAAACTTAGTTCTCCCATCATGCTCATCTCAAATTCATTTTGCATAGTTTTAGCAAACTCTTCACAAAGAGAAGTATTAGTAGCACCAAAAATGATATCATCAACATAGATTTGTACAAGTAAAATATCATTTTTAGAAGATGTTTTAATAAAAAGAGTTGTATCTACTTTTCCTTTAGTAAAACCTTTTGAAAGAAGAAAACCACTTAATCTTTCATACCAAGATCTTGGAGCTTGTTTCAGTCCATCTAGAGCTTTAGTTAATTTGAAAACATGATTTGGAAATTTTTCATGAATAAAGCCAGGAGGTTGTTCTACATAAACTTCTTCTTCAATAAAATCATTTAGAAAATCACTTTTGACATCTATTTGAAATAGTTTAAAGTCTTTAAAACAATCAAATGCCAAGAGTATTCTGATAGACTCTAATCTGGCCACTGGAGCAAAAGTTTCATCATAATCAATACCTTCTTCTTGATTGAATCCTTGAGCAACAAGTCTAGCTTTATTTCTAACAACTTCGCCTAGTTCATTTAACTTATTTCTAAATATCCATTTTGTACCAATAACAAAACGATCATGGGGTCTAGGAACAAGAGTCCAAACTTTATTTCTCTCAAACTGATTTAACTCTTCTTCCATAGCAATAATCCAGAAATTATCACACAATGCATCATCAATATTTTTAGGTTCAATATGAGATAAAAGGGCAAAATTATCTATAAAGTACCGTCTTGTTTTGACTCCTTGAGATACATCACCAATGATTTGCTCCTTAGGATGACTTCTTGCATATGTGAGATCCTTTGGAAGCTCTTGGTTACTGCTTGATTGACCATCTTGTTCTTGCTCCATTATTTCTTCTTCTTTAGTATGATCTTCCAATGTAGGTACTTGGTGTTGAGTTTGATTTTCAACCATTGAGGAACCTGCATCATCTTCATTTCTTCTTTGGAGATAAATATTAGATTCATCAAAAGTTACATGAATAGTTTCTTCAACACATAATGTCCTTTTGTTATAGACTCTATATGCCTTTTTATTTGATGAATAGCCTAAAAATATGCCTTCATCAGATTTTCTATCAAACTTACCAAGATTGTCACTAGTGTTTAAAATAAAGCACTTACAACCAAACACTTTAAAATAGACAATTGATGGAGTTTTATCAAATAGAAGTTCAAAAGGTATTTTTCTTATAAAAGGTCTTAGTAAAACTCTATTCATTACATAGCATGTTGTATTTACAGCTTCAGCCCAAAAGTATTTAGGTAAAGAGTTTTCACACAGCATTGATCTAGCCATTTCTTGTAATGTTCTGTTTTTCCTCTCAACAACACCATTTTGTTTAGGTGTTTTGGCAGCTGAAAAATTATGAGTAATACCATACTCATCACAAAATTTTGTAAAATCTTGGTTGCAAAATTCTCTTCCATTATCACTTCTAATAGAGATTAAGTTGCAGTTAAGAGAAATTTGAACCTTCTTGAAAAGTTTTGAAAATTCATAAAATGTTTCATCTTTTTGTGATAAAAAGATTACCCATGTAAATCTGGAAAATCATCAACAATCACATAAGCATATCTTTTACCACCAAGACTAGTAGTCCTCATAGGTCCAAATAAGTCCATGTGAACTAGTTCAAGAGGTTTTGAAGTAGAAACTATTTTCTTTGGTTTGAAAGATGTTTTTGATTGTTTTCCATATTGACAAGCATCACAAATACGAGTTTTATCAAACTACATTTTTGGTAATCCTCTAACTAGTTCTTGAGTAGAAAGTTTGTTTAATAGATCCATGCTTACATGTCCTAATCTTCTATGCCATAGAAATCCATCATTGTCATGAATAGCAAGACATTTAATATCATTAGTGATAAGCTCATCAAGATATAGCACATATACATTACTAACTCTTTTAGCTACAAAAATAGTTTTATTACTTGCACTATCAAGAATAGTACAAGTATCACATTTAAACTCTACTTTGCAACCATTGTCACATAATTGACTAATGCTAAGTAAATTATACTTTAAACCATCAATAAGTAGAACTTGCTTGATAAGAGGGAAGGAACCTTTACCAATGTTACCTATTCCAAGTATTTTCCCTTTCTTCTTATCTCCAAAAGTGACAAAACCTTCACTTTTAGCTTGAAGCTCACTAACAAGTGATGCATTCCCAATCATGTGCCTTGAGCAGCCACTATCAAGAAACCATTTAGTGGCACTTGATCTTGAGGCAAATTGTACCTATACCAAATTGGAAAGAGTGATTTTTGGTACCCATATCTTCTTGGGTCCAAGAGGGTTAGTAATAGCTCCTTTAACTCTCCAAATGGTCTTCACTCCATTTTCTATCTTTCTTTTTATAAAACATTTAGAAACTTTGTGTCCATGCTTACCACAATACGTACAACAAGTATGAGACCTATAATGAGAAGATTCATTAACAAATAACCCTTTTGGTTTTGGATCAAAAAAATCATGGGTAAAACTGAGACCATGCTTTACAAATGAGGATCTTTGATAACTAAGTAATTTATTTAAATTTTCTCTTCCATTTGTAAATCTCTCAATGCATAAGGTAAGATCATTTACTTTCCTTTTCAAAAGCTCATGATCTTTTAGCATTGATTCAAGAGAAATAATTTTTGAACAAAGCTTTTTGTTTTCAAAAGATACATGTTGTATGGTAGTATTCAAAACTTCTTTTTCAATGGTAAGAGAATTAATGGTCTCAAGATGTCTATCATTTTCAATGCATAATTTTGAATTTTCATTTGAAAGATTGTTAATTTTGGATTTCATTTCTTTATTTCTTCTTGAAGCCTTTTTCAGTTCTTCATACAATTCTACAATTAAATCACTAGAATCAATATCATCATCATACAAATTTGAAATAGAGGGTGAAGATTGTACCTCATCATCAATGGCCATAAAGCATATTGTTAGCCCTAAGGGCAAATTATATAGTTTTGATTAATGACAAATATTGATGAGGACTAAAATGTTTGATTATTGTGTGATAGGTTCTGTAATTTGAGAAGTATGAAGTCTCATTGCTTTGAAGCAAAAGTTCAAGAACAACTTCATTTAAGCAAGTATTTGAAGTTTGAAGAATGTTGTTCTAAAGATGATCAAAAGGCATTGAAGACTTGAAGTGTATAGTGCATTTAACTTTTAGGTAAATTTCTATGTAAACTCTACACTTGCATGTCTTGGTTATCATTGAATGCATAAGAGAGCATAAAAATAGTCTTATAATCTTAAAAGGCTTTGAATGAATCTTTCTATAAGATATGTTTATAAACTTCATATGTTCATGTGTTTCAAGCTTAAATATAGTTATATAAGTTTTCTATATATATCAAACGTTTTTCAAACTCATTAAAGTTATATCTCAAATGATTTTACAAAGTTTGAAAATGCTTTCCAAAAATTCGGTCGTCCGAAATTTGTAGCAAAAGTTTGCTACTATTCTTCCGAGAGAAATTCGGAAGAAGATTCGGACGCAGCCCAAAAAAATTCGGTCGTCCGAATTTTTTGGCCTTCAGCATGGTCACTATTCTTCCAGAGAAATTCGGAAGAAGATTCGGACGCAGCAAAAAAATTCGGTCGTCCGAATTTTTGTTCTCAAAGCATGGTTACTATTCATCCGGAGAAATTCGGACGAAGATTCGGACGCAGACCAAGAAAATTCGGTCGTCCGAATTTTTCTGAAACTAATCAGTTACTAGCCGTTTTATGAACGTTTTAACAGATTTTCAAATTCTATAAAAGCCATAAACATGCAAATTTTTGTAACTCTTGAAATCTTGAAAACTCCAAGCATTCAAAAGCATTTAGCAAACATTTCTTAAGCTCTCTTATGTCTTGTGCATTCAATTGATCCATCCAAAGACATCAAAGTGTGAAGGTGCAAATTTGTGTAATATCTACCATCAAGTGGTAACTTCTACACACTCTTCTTTACTTATTCAATTGTGTTGATCTACTAGCTCTAGCAAGGTTATCTTGATAACATAAAACCCTTTAGATAAGGGTGATCCTTGAAGTTGTGATTCAAGGTTGTTTGAGATATAAAACCATAGGGTTGGTGAGCCTTGTATTGTAAGAAATTACTAGAAGAGGTTGTGAGTGTAAAAACCAAAGTGTGGTGAACCTCTCTTGTAATTTGTAAACTCGAGCAATTAGTAGATTTGTTGAAATCCTTAAGTGTGAGCTTAAGGTAGTGGACGTAGATCTTGAGGATCGAACCACTATAAATTGTTTGAGTTCTTTGCTATTGCTTTCATTATTGTCTTGCTATCAATTATCTATAATTAGCTTACATAACTTGTTCTTGGTCTAAACGCTTAAAAGGTTTAAGTTTGCGAAAATTAGCTAAATACCAAATTCACCCCCCCTCTTAGGTATTTCAATTGGTATCAGAGCTAGAACTTCTGTGTGTGGTTTAACAACCTAGAAGACAAAGATCCTATGGCTAATATGTCAAACCTACCTTGCCTAGAAGGATCTTCCACAAATAGACCACCTTTGTTTAATGGAACAAATTACACTTTCTGGAAATCTAGAGTTAAAATTTATATTTGTTCTATTAATTTTGATTTGTGGAACATAATTGAGAAAGATGCTTATGTCCCAATGAAAATGAGTGCTGATGGAATAACCTCAGTACCCAAGTCCACAGATGAATTTGATGAGCATGATTCTAAGAAAATGACTTTAAATTATCAAGCCATGAATATATTAAGTTGTGCTTTAGATGTTACTGAATATAATAGAGTTAGTGGATGTGATTCTGCTCATGACATGTGGAGATTACTTCAAATTACACATGAAGGAACTAATCAAGTTAAAGAATCTAAACTTGCCATGCTAGTTGGAGATTATGAATTGTTTACCATGAAACAAGGTGAAAATATTAGTGATATGTTTACAAGATTTACTAACATTTTCAATGGCTTAAAAGCTTATGGTAAAAGCTACACTATGGGAGAGAAAAACAGAAAGATTTTAGATGCTCTACCAAAATCCTGGCAACCTAAAACACTTGCCATTGAGGAATCCAAGGATTTGAAGACTCTTCCACTTGAAGAGCTCATTGGATCTCTACTGACTCATGAAATGAAGATGAAACGGCTAAATGACAAGGAGGATGAAGAAAAGGGAAGAAAAGGAGTAGTGCTTAATGCCTCAAACAACTTGAGTGAACAAGAACAATCTTCAAGTGAAGAAGAAGGAGGAAAGCAAGTGGAGAAGAAGAAATTGCAATGGCTGTGAAGAAATTCAAGAGATTCTACAAAAAGGAATTTCTCAAGAAAGGAAGAAAGCCAATCAAGAAGAGTGGACAATCTTCATCATATAAACCTCAATGCTTTGAATGCAAGAGTACTCGAGCATCTTATTGCTTGATCGTCCCAGAGTGTTGGAAAGGGGAAAGAGAAAGCAAAAACAGAAAGAAATCTGCCAAGAAAGGAAAAGGACTAGCTGGAACATGGGATCAACAGGAAAGTGAGGATGAAAGTGAAGGAAAGGCCAACATATGCTTCATGGCCATTGATGATGAGGTACAATCTTCACCCTCTATCTCAAATATATATGATGATGATATTGATTCCAGTGATCTTATTGTTGAGTTATATGAAGAATTAAAAAAAGGCTTCAAAAAGAAATAAGGATATGAAACTCAAAATAAATGATTTATCTAATGAGAATTCAAAATTATGTGTTGAAAATGGAAAACTTCTTGAAACCATTAGTTGCATTGCTATTGAAAAAGAAGTTTTGAATACAACTATACAAAATATATCTTTTGAAAACAAAAAGCTTTGCACTAGAATTATTTCTCTTGAGTTAATGATAAAAGATCATGAGCTTCTAAAAAGGAAAGTTAATGATCTAACTTTATGCATTGAGAGATTTACAAATGGAAGGGAAAATTTGAATAAATTACTTGGCTATCAAAGACCTTCATTTGTAAAACATGGTCTTGGTTTTATTCATGATTATTCTGCTCCAAAATAGAGAAAATCTTTTGTTAAAGAATCTTATCATTCTAGATCACATATTTGCTGCACTTATTGTGGTAAACATGGACACAAGGTTTCTAGATGTTTTGTCAAAAGAAAAGTAGAAAGTGGTGTTAAAAACCATTTGGAAGGTCAAAGAAACTTTTACTAGCCCCCTTGGACCCAAGAAAATATGGGTACCAAAAATCACCCTTTCAAATTTGGTATAGGTACAATTTGCCTCAAGATCAAGTGCCACTAAATGGTTCCTTGACAGTGGATGCTCAAGGCACATGATCTGAAATGCATCACTTGTTAGTGAACTTCAAACTACAAGTGAAGGTTTTGTCACATTTGGAGATAAGAAGAAAGGGAAAATACTTGGAATAGGTAACATTGGTAAAGGTTCTTTTTCCTCTTATCAAGAAAGTATTACTTATTGAAGATTTAAAGTATAATTTACTAAGTATTAGTCAATTATGTGATAATGGATGCAAAGTAGAGTTTAAATGTGATACTTGTACTATTCTTGACAATGCAAGTAACAAAACTATCTTTGTTGCTAAAAAGAGTTGGTAATGTATATGTGTTGTATCTTGATGAGCTTATTACAAATGATATTAAATGTCTTGCCATTCATGACAATGATGGATTTTTATGGCATAGAAGACTAGGACATGTAAGCATGGATTTATTAAACAAACTTTCTACACAAGAGTTGGTGAGAGGATTACCTAAATTGCATTTTGATAAAACTCACCTCTGTGATGCTTGTCAATATGGAAAACAATCAAAAACATCTTTTTAAACCAAAGAAAATGGTTTCTACCACAAAACCTCTTGAACTAATTCATATGGATTTATTTGGACCTATGAGGACTACTAGTCTTGGTGGTAAAAGCTATGCTTATGTGATTGTTGATGATTTTTCAAGATTTACATGGGTAATCTTCTTAGCACAAAAAGATGAAACATTTCATGAATTTTCAAAACTCTTCAAAAAGGTTCAAACCTCTCTTGATTGCAAACTGATTTCTATTAGAAGTGATAATGGAAGAGAATTTTGTAATCAAGACTTTACAAAATTTTGTGATGAATATGGTATTACTCACAATTTTTCAGCTGCTAAAACACCTCAACAAAATGGTGTTGTTGAAAGGAAAAACAGAACCTTACAAGAAATGGCTAGATCAATGCTTTGTGAAAACTCATTACCAAAGTATTTTTGAGTTTGAAGTCATTAATACAGACTTGTTATATCATGAACAGAGTTTTACTAAGACCTTTTATAAGAAAAACACCTTTTGAACTCTTATTTGACAAAACTCCATCAATTGTCTATTTCAAAGTTTTTGGTTGTAAATGCTTCATTTTAAACACTAGCAACTATCTTGGGAAGTTTGATAGAAAATCGGATGAAGGAATTTTTCTTGGTTATTCATCAAATAAAAAGGCATATAGAGTCTATAATAAAAAGAACATTGTGTGTTGAAGAAACTATTCATGTAACCTTTGATGAATCTAACATTTATCTTCAAAGAGGAAATGAAGATGACACGGCACATCAATGGTTGAAAATCATACTCAACACCAAGCACCCACAATGGAAGATCATGCCAAAGAAGAAGAAATAATGGAGCAAGAACAAGATGGTCAATCAAGAAATGATCAAGAACTTCCAAAAGATATCACATATGCAAAAAGGTCATCCTAAGGAGCAAATCATTGGTGATGTCTCTCAAGGGGTAAAAACAAGGCGGTACTTTATTGATAACTTCGCTCTTTTTATCTCATATTGAACCAAAAAAATATTGATGATGCATTGTGTGATAATTTCTGGATTATTGCTATGGAAGAAGAGCTAAATCAATTTGAAAGAAATAAAGTTTGGTCTCTTGTTCCTAGACCTCATGATCATTCTGTTATTGGTACAAAATGGGTTTTTAGAAATAAGTTAAATGAACTAGGAGAAGTAGTTAGAAATAAAGCTAGACTTGTTGCTCAAGGTTTCAACCAAGAAGAAGGCATTGACTATGATGAGACCTTTGCTCCAGTGAGCTAGATTAGAATCTATAACAATACTTTTAGCATTTGCTTGCTTTAAAGGTTTTAAACTTTTTCAAATGGATGTTAAAAGTGCTTTCCTAAATGGTTTTATTGAAGAAGAGGTTTATGTAGAACAACCTCCTGGTTTTATCCATGAAAAATTTCCAAATTATGTGTATAAGCTAACCAAAGCTCTATATGGACTGAAACAAGCTCCAAGATCTTGGTATGAAAGATTAAGTGGTTTTCTTCTCACAAAAGGTTTTACTAAAGGAAAAGTAGACACAACTCTTTTTATTAAAACATCTTCTAAAAATGATATTTTGCTTGTACAAATCTATGTTGATGATATTATTTTTGGTTCTACTAATATTTCTCTTTGTGAAGAGTTTGCTAAACTATGCAAAATGAATTTGAGATGAGCATGATGGGAGAACTAAGTTTCTTCCTTGGACTACAAATTAAGCAAACCAAGGATGGAGTCTTCATCAATCAAGAAAAATATACTAAGGAGCTATTGAAAAGGTTTGGAATGGATCAAGCAAAAGGAATAAGTACTCCTATGAGTTCATCAACTAAACTTGATAAAGATGAGAAAGGTAAAAGTATTGATGAGAAATTATATAGAGGAATGATAGGAAGTTTACTCTATCTCACTGCTAGTAGACCAGATATTATGTTTGCTGTTTGCTTGTGTGCTAGATTACAATCATGTCCTAAAGAATCTCATCTAATTTCTGTCAAACTAATATTTCGTTATTTGATTGATACACATGACTATGGTCTTTGGTTTTCTAAAACTTCATTTTTTGAACTTATTGGATATTCTGATGCTGACTATGCTGGATGTAAAGTTGAGCGTAAAAGTACAAGTGGTCATTGTCAATTTCTTGGTAGTTGTCTAGTGTCTTGGTTTAGTAAAAAGCAGGCTTGTGTATCTTTATCCACAGCAGAAGCTGAATACATAGCTGCAGGAAGTTGTTGTGCACAATTATTATGGATTCAGCATACTTTACTTGATTATGGTCTTAAATTCAAGTGTGTGCCTATACTATGTGATAACACTAGTGCCATCAATTTGAGCATTAATCCCATTCAACATTCTAGGACAAAGCATATAGAAATAAAACATCATTTCATTCGTGATCATGTGATTAAGAAAGATATATGCTTAGAACATGTAAACACAAATGATCAAATTGCTGACATATTTACAAAGCCTTTGGCTGAGGAAAGGTTTAATCACCTAAGAAGACTCTTAGGAATTTCAAAATTCAATGACTAATGTGTGTATTAATGTTGTGATGAAAACAGAGATTTATTGATCAAAAATTCGGACGCAGGACAGAAAATTCGGTCGACCGAATTTTCTGAATCAAAGAGACAGAAACTTTCGACCGAAAATTCGGACGCAGACCTAAAATTCGGTCGTCCGAATTTTGCGGATGCATCTATTTAAATGAAAAATCGAACGGTTTCTTCCAAACATTATAACTTCCGAATTTTAAATCCTTTCAAAACCTCTCATACCTATTCACGTCCGAATCAAAATCTCTTCAAATTCACACAGTCTCATCCCGATTTGCGTTCATTTTTAAACTTCTAAGCCTTAATTTCATACAGAAAACAAACCCTTCTCAAGAGAAAACATCATGGTGAGAACAAAGAAGCCCAATGTTGAGAAAGGAAAAGGAAAGGCTAAGGAAGGAAATGGAGACCCAATCCTCAATCAACCAAGAAGGATTCGCATTCCTCAAACACAATCTGAGTTGACGAGTTTATCTCTATCAAATCTACTCATGAATTTGATGAATGGAATAAGAATAGTAGAAAGATTATTCCTGGATATAAGGTGGATGTTGATAAACTATCTAGTATGGATATGGTTTTGTCTTGTTTCCATGATGTTGGATGGAGTAGTTTGTTGTTTATTAATGAAGATTTTTATCCCACCTTGGTATATGAATTCTATGCAAACCTAAAGGAAGAAAGAACTGAGATTGTTGGGGATGATAGGATACAATGGTATTCAACTAGAGTATCTCAAGTTGATATTGAATTAAGTGAAGATCTTATTAACAGAATTTGTGGGGTAAGTGACAGTGGGGCTAAATATTATGCACCCTCAATGCATTGCTATGATCGTCAACTCTTTACATATGATAGATTTGAACAAGCATTTACAAATGGAAGAGAGTTTAGATCTATAAAAAGAGGGAAATCAAGAATTTGGATGCTAGAGGTAGGGTATTGCATCACATGGTAACTACTATGATTGTTCCTAACTTTGGACATAAATCATCGGTAGGGAATATGCATATGGTATTAATGTTGGCCCCTGCATGAACAGAGGAAATTCAACTTTGGATATATAGCCTTAAGACACATGATTACTCGCTAGAAAAAGCAGTAACCAAGGCATTCCCCTTTGGAAGGCTGATTAACCAAGATCTTTAAGCATTTTAAGATTAAACTTCCAGGGAAGAGGACAAGCTTTTTAAAAGTGGAGAAATATACATCGATGAATCTCTTAAGAGAATGCAGCTTATCCTTGATGATGATGGATTATGGAAGACAAAAAGAGGATCCTCTCCAAAAAGATTAGGAAGAAAGGAAAGGACGAGAAAGTGTAGAGGAGGAAAAGGAGGAGGATGAAGATGAGGAAGATGAGGAAGAGACCCCTTGCAAGAGAAATGAAGACAAAAAGAAAGCATGACACTTCAAGTGAGGGGAGCAACCACCAACAAAAAGAAGGGTAGTTGAAGAAAAAAACTAAAAAATGAGTCAAGTGGTGAAGGAATAACTAGAGGTGACACCATAATAGCCAAAGCATTCCAAGAAGCCTTGAACAATCAAGTCAAGGAAATGGAGAAGATGTATAAGTTCTTTGAATCATTTGCTCCAATGGTTCTAGGAAAATTAGACGGACTAGAGAGTAGAGTGAAACACATTGAGGAAATCTTAATGAGAAATACTCAAAGTGGTGAAGGACCCTCTAGGCCTCAAGATAGAAATGAGGAAGATGATGAAGAGAAAGATAAGAAAGACAAAGATAATGACAGGTGATGATGGGGATGACCAAGGAGGAGATGATGAGACAGTGGCAGAACAAGAAGAAGAAGAAGAACATGTACATGAAGAACCACAAAAGGCAGGAAGCCAAGTAGCTCAAGCTGAAATTGTCTCACCATCACACATTTCATTCAGCCAAGGAAGAGTGAAGCACTTGGCCATCAAGAAAGGGATTAGCAGAGCCTCTTCATCAACATCACAAGACTAAGCATCTCTTCCATTCTATTTACTTGCTTTAAGTTACTTGAATTTTTAATTATGCATCTAATATTATAATCTTCTTCGAAATTTTTTCTTGCATCTTACGTAATAGTGAAGCTCAATGATGAAATCTCAGTGATGAGAGCTTCCTTTATGTGTTAAATTGTTAATCTCATTTTCATTGACCCCATCTTTGACTGATGACAAAAGGGGAGAAAAAATGAGGATGACAAAATGTGTGAAAAACTCGCTATGTGATGAGATAATGAATTTTTTACGCATATGAATTTTTTTTTCTTATATGCATCCTATAGATGTTTTCTATGTGTTTTCTGTAAATGAATAACTTGCTCTTGAATTGTTACTCTATGAAAACTCTATGAAAACATTTGAATGCATGAGCTATAACTTGTTACCAAAAAGTATTCTATTGTTGTTCAAATTGATCTAAATCTGTTTTAATCTCTTCTAGTATGTTTGAACAACCTTAGGCATTCATTATATTGAAGTTATTATAATTTTTGACTTAAGATTTAAAAATTCGGATGCAAGATCAAAAAAATTCGGATGCATGTTCTGAAATTCGGATGCATGCATATTTTGTTGCCAAAATGTGCTCTATTGTTGTTCAAATTGATTCAAACTGGTTTTAATCTCTTCCTCTATGTTTGAACAACCTTAGGAAAGCTTTTTCTCAAAATTTTAAGCTTTCATTTAATCTATTTTAAAATTCGGACTTGATATGTCAAAATTCGGATGCATAGTATCTCAAGTCCAAACTTGTTGAAAATGAGCACAATCTAAGGGGGAGCAATATTAATCTTTTCTGACCTTTAATACCTCTCTTAGAAGTTGTTGTAATGATTAAATGCTATATCTTCTATCCTAGTTGTTGGAAGGAAGGAGGCAAATGGAGGTTGGTTGGGTCATAGGCTCTTATTGAGCCATTTGTATGTCAATGTGCTAAATTGGTTATTTTCTATCATTGACATCTATACTTCTATGTACTACATTGTTTTAATCTATCACATTTTGCATCAAAGTTTGTCATCATCAAAAAGGGGGAGATTGTTAGCCCTAAGGGCAAATTATATAGTTTTGATTAATGACAAATATTGATGAGGACTAAAATGTTTGATTATTGTGTGATAGGTTCTGTAATTTGAGAAGTATGAAGTCTCATTTCTTTGAAGCAAAAGTTCAAGAACAACTTCATTTAAGCAAGTATTTGAAGTTTGAAGAATGTTGTTCTAAAGATGATCAAAAGGCATTGAAGACTTGAAGTGTATAGTGCATTTAACTTTTAGGTAAATTTCTATGTAAACTCTACACTTGCATGTCTTGGTTATCATTGAATGCATAAGAGAGCATAAAAATAGTCTTATAATCTTAAAAGGCTTTGAATGAATCTTTCTATAAGATATGTTTATAAACTTCATATGTTCATGTGTTTCAAGCTTAAATATAGTTATATAAGATTTCTATATGTATCAAACGTTTTTCAAACTCATTGAAGTTATATCTCAAATGATTTTACAAAGTTTGAAAATGCTTTCCAAAAATTCGGTCGTCCGAATTTTGTAGCAAAAGTTTGCTACTATTCTTCCAGAGAAATTCGGAAGAAGATTCGGACGCAACCTAAAAAAATTCGGTCGTCCGAATTTTTAGCCTTCAAGCATAGTCACTGCTTTCTTCCAGAGAAATTCGGAAGAAGATTCGGACGCAGCAAAAAAAATTCGGTCGTCCGAATTTTTGTTCTCAGCGATGGTTACTATTCATCCGAGAGAAATTCGGACGAAGATTCGGACGCAGCCAAGAAATTCGGTCGTCGAATTTTTACGAAACTAGCCGTTACTAGCCGTTTTATGAACGTTTTATGATTTTCAAATTCTATAAAAGCCATAAACATGCAAATTTTTTGTAACTCTTGAAATCTTGAAAACTCCAAGCATTCAAAAGCATTTAGCAAACATTTCTTAAGCTCTCTTATGTCTTGTGCATTCAATTGATCCATCCAAAGACATCAAAGTGTGAAGGTGCAAATTTGTGTAATATCTACCATCAAGTGGTAACTTCTACACACTCTTCTTTACTTATTCAATTGTGTTGATCTACTAGCTCTAGCAAGGTTATCTTGATAACATAAAACCCTTTAGATAAGGGTGATCCTTGAAGTTGTGATTCAAGGTTGTTTGAGATATAAAACCATAGGTTGGTGAGCCTTGTATTGTAAGAAATTACTAGAAGAGGTTGTGAGTGTAAAACCAAAGTGTGGTGAACCTCTCTTGTAATTTGTAAACCTGAGCAATTAGTAGATTTGTTGAAATCCTTAAGTGTGAGCTTAAGGTAGTGGACGTAGATCTTGAGGATCGAACCACTATAAATTGTTTGAGTTCTTTGCTATTGCTTTCATTATTGTCTTGCTATCAATTATCTATAATTAGCTTACATAACTTGTTCTTGGTCTAAACGCTTAAAAGGTTTAAGTTTGCAAAAATTAGCTAAATACCAAATTCACCCCCCCTCTTAGGTATTTCACATATGTTGGCCTTCCCTTCACTTTCATCCTCACTTTCTTGTTGATCCCACGTTCCAGCTAGTCCTTTTCCTTTCTTGGCAGATTTCTTTCTGTTTTTGCTTTCTCTTTCCCTTTCTAACACTTTGGGACAGTCAGCAATAAGATACTCTGTACTCTTGCACTCAAAACATTGAGGTTTATATGATGAGGATTGTCCACTCTTCTTGGCTGGCTTTCTTCCTTTCTTGAGAAATTCCTTTTTGTAGAATCTCTTGAACTTCTTCACTGCCATTGCAATCTCTTCTTCTCCACTATTTCCTCCTTCTTCTTCACTTGAAGGCTGTTCTTGTTCACTCAAGTTATTCGAGGCATTAAGAACTACTCCTTTTCTTCCCTTTTCCTCATCTTCCTTATCATTCAACCGTTTCATCTTCATTTCATGTGTAAGCAATGATCCAATAAGCTCTTCAAGAGGAAGAGTTTTTAGATCTTTGGACTCCTCAATAGCAAGTGTCTTAGGTTGCCAAGATTTTGGTAGGGCATCCAAAATCTTCTTGTTTTGCTCTCCCATAGTATAGCTTTTACCATAAACTTTCAAGCCATTGAAAATATTAGTAAACCTTGTAAACATATCACTAATATTATCACCTTGTTTCATAGTAAACAGTTCATAATCTCTAACAAGCATAGCAAGTTTAGATTCTTTAACTTGATTAGTGCCTTCATGTGTAATTTGAAGTAATCTCCACATATCATGAGCAGAATCACACCCACTAACTCTATTATATTCAGTAACATCTAAAGCACAACTCAATATATTCATGGCCTGATAATTTAATGTCATTTTCCTTGAATCTTGCTCATCAAATTCATTAGTGGATTTGGGTTCAGAGGTTACTCCATCAGCTCTCATTTTCATTGGGACATAGGGACCTTTCTCAATTATGTTCCATAAATCAAAATTGATAGAACAAATATATATTTTAACTCTAGACTTCCAAAAAGTATAATTTGTTCCATCAAACAATGGAGGTCTGTTTGTAGAAGATCCTTCTAGGTAAGGGAGGTTTGAAATATTAGCCATAGGATCTTTGTCTTCTAGGTTGTAAAACCACACAAAGAAGTTCTAGCTCTGATACCAATTGAAATACCTAAGACGGGGGAGGGGGGTGAATTAGTTATTTGACTAATTTTCGCAAATTCAAATCTTTTAGATGTATAGATCAATAGCAGATGATATGGACAAAAGATAAACAACTTATGACAAAGCAATATACGAAATGTAGAACAATGAACGCAAACAATTTATAGTGGTTCGATCCTCTAGATCTACCTCCACTACCTTAAGCCTACACTTAAGGATTTGAAATACTCTACTATGTGCTCAAGTTCACCGATTACAAGAGAGGCTCACCACACTATGGTTTTACACTTACAACCTCTTCTAGTAACTTTTACAAACAAGGCTCACCAGACTATGGTTTTATATCTCAAACAACCTTGACTCACAACTTCAAGGATCACCCTTATCTAAAGGGTTTTATGTTATCAAGATAACCTTGCGAGAGCTAGTAGATCAACACAATTTAATAAATAAAGAAGAGTGTGTAGATGTTATCACTTGTTGGTAGAATTTACACAAAGTTGCACCTTCACACTTTGATGTCTTTGGATTGATCAATTGAATGCACAAGACATAAGAGAGCTTGAGAAATGTTTGTAATACACTTTAGAAAGCTTAGAGTATTCAAAAATTCAAAACTTACAAAAGATTGCAAGTTTATAGCTTTTATAGAATTTGAAAATCATTTGAAACAGCTATAAAACAGCTAGTTAACGGCTATTTTCAGGAAATTCGGACGACCGAATTCTGCGTCCGAATTTTTCGGACGATCGAATTCTTCCTGCTTCGTCCGAATCTTCTTCTGAATTTCTCTGGAAGAACAGTGACCATGCTGAAAACTAAAATTCGGACGACCGAATTTTTTCGTATGCGTCCGAATCTTCTTCCGAATTTCTCCGGAAGAATAGTAGCAAACTTTTGCTACCAAATTCGGACGACCGAATTTCATGGAATTGTGTTCAAACTTTGTAAAATCATTTGAAATAAATCTTCCAAGTATTTGAAATACATTTGGTATATATGGATAACTTATTTAGACAAATATAAGTTTGAAAACCAAAATCAAACTCATTTGATCATATAAAGTTTACTTAAAAACTTTTAGGACACAAAACCACATTTACTAAGAATTCATTCAAAAAAATTTTAAACATAAGAAACCAATTTTATGCTCTCTTATGCATTCAATAGACTCCAAGACATACAAGTGTAGAGTTTACATAGATATTACCTATCATCATACCTACTCTACACTTCAAGTCTTCAATACCTTGAGTTCATCTTTGAATAAACCTAAAAAGACTCATAGCTTACTGAGGTTGTTCTAGCTCTTTGTCTTGAATGCAATGAGACTTCAAACTTCTTTCTTCACAAATCCTATCACACAGTATAAACATATTAGTTCTCATCAATATTTGTCATGAATCAAAATTACATGATTTGCCCTTAGGGCTAACAATTATATAATAATAAAAAAGATAAAAGATAGGACTAAAAATGAATATGATTTATAAATTAAATGTCAATAATGTATAATGTACAATATTAAAAAATATTTCACAAAATGTAAGTTACTATAGAAGGCAGTAACGTAGTTGGGAGAGTAGGCGGAGGTGGATTTGGAGGGCCAATCGGTAGAGGATGGTTCTTAGGCGAATCGACTATGTAATCTTCATCAACAACTTCCATCGCATCTTCAAAAACTGCTATAAAAAAAGGAGGCAGAGGTGGAGGTAGTGATGACGGGCAAGGCAACTACTAAGTAGTTGCCCTATTTTGCTTAGCAACTGCTAAAACACACATAAATTGTTTAGTGCTCCAGTGATCACACCAAATTTGGCTCCAAATATCAAGAGATATCTACGGTGGATACTTCCTCTTGCATTGAGCCTTCGATAGTTGATTGGATAGATAGTGAGTGCATTTATAGTTCAAATCTCCCGTATCCGATCAGCATGCTTCAGGAGCTAGGGATGATGACTCTACAAAATCATTGAAAATAAAAAATCAAATGTGTATAAAAAATATCGTTATAATTTATTACTTACACTCTACATCTAAAATCACATGTTCCATAGTTTCAATGTGACAGCCTCAAAAGCAGGGTATGGTTCGGTGAAATGTTGGTGGAAAATATTACATATCAAATGTAATATCCCCTCCGACGAGAAGAAACTAGTACATTATGCAAACAAATAATTCGTAATTCATCAAAAAAATTAGGTTAAATAAAAAATAAAATTGAGTAAATTTTTTAGAAAGTAAATAAAAACTTACTCGTTATCACTTGGAGCTATCAAAATTTAGGTACCTCAGTCTAGACCCCACCAATAAAAGCAGTTATAGACAACACTGTAAAAAGTGTGGTCAAAGATGTATGCTCTGACTCTGCTACTCTTGTGTCATTCTCACTTGGTAAAGGCATCAGTCCATGCAAGAAAAAAGAAAGAATACGTCACCCATCCCAAGCTATAGTATCGAACGTGATTTATGTGGAGGTATTTTAAGAGAAATACAAGTGCACCTTATTCAATTCCACATCTAAATCTATTCAAATCCAAATCCAAATATAAATCTATACATGGTATCAAATAAATACAAATCTATACAAGTGCATCTAAACTTCATTGGGAAAATGGCGCATCTTGTTCTTACACATTGCACAATCCCCTCCTTATTATTCATTTGTGATACCCTTAATCCCTTGCATATGTCTCCTGTACATCCAATACAATCATCCATCTACATTAGCAAATATTACACATTAAACCAATCAAACTTAGGACTGTCAATGGGCTCGGGTTAGCCCGAACCCGACCCATTCAACCAGCTTAATTATGGCTCATTTTTTCAGCCCAAATAATGTCTGAGAAGAACTCGAGCCAAAATAAGCTCGGCCCATTTTCAACCGGTCCGCACTTTTATACAATAATATTATTATTATATCTCATTAAAAAGATATTATTATTTTTATATGTAATAATAGTATAATTAATTAATTTTTTTGTTTTTATTTTCAATTAACAAACATTTAAGATTTAAATACAAGTTTAAAAAGTTTTTTAAACATAGTATCAATTATTCTAAAATCATCAAAGAAAATTTTATAAAGTGAAAATAAAAATATTAAATATATTATGCAAAAAAAATATCAAGTTAGGGTTGGCCTGAGCTCGGGCTCATTTTTTTCAGCCCGAAAAAATTGGGCGGAGCTCGGGCTTGGCAAAGCCCGTCTTACTAGGCCCAATTTACAGCCCTAATCAAACTTAAACATTCATTGGTGTTTGAATTTTAGGTTTTCTTTGGTTTAGGCTTTTATAATTTAGGGGTTAGGCATCTCTTGTTTTGAAATAGCCTAAAAAAATTTGAGAAGTGTTAAAATAGCCTAAAAACATTTCGAAAGAGTCTCTCCTAAAAATAGACATTTTCTCGACACCAGACCACTCCAACAACCCCAATAAATTCTACACAAGTACATTCCATCGACAATTGAAACTAAAAACCCATACTCTGCAACAAAATCATATAGAAACCTAAACACTAAATTGAGCAAAAAATATTACATAATGCTTAAATTTAACATAAAATTAGAAAAAAGCAGCAACAGAAAATTAAACATAATATTACCAATTGAAATTTACATAAAAGATACAATCTGAAGCCATTTAACGTACATTTACACAAAATTCATAAATTGAACAGAAATATAATAAGCATTTTTAGAAAATTTCAAAAAAGTAAAACAGTAGATATGTTACAAAAAATAAAAAATAAACAAATAGAAATAACTAAAAAGTAAAAACAAAATTACAAATAATTAAAAACAAAAAATAACAGAAAATTAAATATAATAGCGTAAAATATCTGAAAAATAATAACAGTAAGCATATATAGCAACAAAAATAAAAAATCAAACAAAAATTGAAAAAAATGAAGGCAATGGAAACCAGTGAGTGCGGTGGCAGAATACGTAGTTATCGTACTCCAAAGCCAAAAGAAGGAAAAGGAAATCTAAAGCAACTAGAGAATTCTATAGGCCAACTTTTTCAGCAATTGGAGAAAATCTGAAGCAAATCAATGACACTTTATTAGTTTGTATGAGGAAAAGGAAAGGTTCTTTCATTTTCAACAATAATATATTGAGATTTCGCCCCATTAGGATGAAGAGGTGATTACGACTCCTCCATGGATATAATATTGCAGGGGCAGAAGACATAATGGAACTTCTCTATTGTATTTGACATTCAAAAGCAAAGAACTACAATACGTGGGCAACACAACTCGGAATCATTAAATCAACTCTAAAAGAACATGATTTTGTACTTCTAATTAGATAGTTGTGTGTCCATAGACAAAAATTTAAACTTTAAGCACAGACCAAAGTTTCCTAATAAACTCTCCCACGTTTGAAGTAAACTCAAATTAACAAAAAAATCAAAAATAATAAAAAATCCCAATATCAAGAATGGAGACGGTGGTAGCAGAGGCTGACTGCTGTGGCGGCAGAAAAACAGATAGCATATTTACGAACAATGTTATCTATACCTTACCAATTTAACATGGGTCAAGAAAAAACAAAAAAAAGCAGAAAAACAAAAAGAAAATAGCATTTGTAGCAAATTTGTGGCTATTATGTCGCAAATAAGGAAATTCATTACAAAGTTGTTGTAAATTTGTAATGGATTTTCGACAGAATTTAAAATTTAATTTTAAATAAATTTCTTTTTTGCATGTTGCAAATATGTTGCTTATTGGCTACGAATTTGTGATGGATTTTAAATTATCGTCTTTTTATTAGTTGCAAAGTGATTACCCATTTGCGACGGATATTCAATGGAATATGAAATTTGATTTTAAATTATCGTTTTTATTTCTGATGCAAAGTGGTTGCCTATTTACGATGGATATGAGACGGAATATAAAAATTGATTTTCAATTATCGTATTTTTCTTTCCGTCACAAATCCAATGTGATTGGCGATGAATTTTAAATAATCGTCTTTTTTATCCGTTGCAAAGTTGTTGCCAATTTATGATGAAATGTAAAATTTGATTTTAAATTATCATTTTTTTCTTTCCATCATAAATCCGTTGTTAACTAACAATGAATGTGCAACGACTTTTAAAATTTGATTTTAAATTATTCATTTTTTTTTGTTCATCGCAAATTCGTTGCTATTTAGGAATGGATTTGCGATGGAAATAAATCTATCAGAATTTTAGTCAAATCATATATGGAAAAATTAGAATCAAGAAATAAGATTTTTCAGACTAAGATAAAGAGTAAACTAAAACAAACTATGGATAAATCCAAATGAACTTTTCTTAAATCCAAGCGATCTTTTCATAGGTATTTGCCCCCGATTCAATCGAGGGATCGAATTAATTATTGAAATATGAGTTTAATTAGTAGATTTATTATTGAACAAGAAAAATATTATCTAGACGAGTGAATAGATTGACCCTGAAACAACAACAATTAATTACTATTGCTATAAAACAAGCTCGTAGTTTTATCTTTGTTATCCTTCCTCAATAATGAGAAACAGTTTGAAAGAAATATTTCTCTATCTATAAATTATAAAGGAGGAGATGTAAGATATTTAATTAGTTTTTTAATTTGAATTTCATTTTTATTGAAACTAATAGATTTGATTAAACTTTACTTAGAATTATTATATAGAATGGATTTCTCGTATATTTCCAATTAGCAACCCAATCAAATAAAGACCTTAGTTAGAATATTCTGGATGAAAAATGTATAAATGTTTAGTGCCTTTGTCTTTCTGTTTAATGTTCATTGATAAAATAAAATGCATTATTAAATATATGAAATAAAATGCATTATAATGGAAAGAATTCATTAAAAAATAGAGATAAAAACATTTTTTTTAGTTCTATCTCTTCATTGACTCTTGATTGAGGGTATAAATTTCTAGTTAGAGGAGTTGAATTCAAAGAGAGCATAAAATAAATGACAACCTCTAAGATCTTAAACTAAAATAACGAACTTTCAAATCCTTATTATTATATTATTATTTTATATTTATTATTTTGTATTATTTTGAATTTGAATTGTTGTGAATAATTTGAAATTTTCTAAAAAAGAAAGTAAAAATATTACACTGAAATAATTCCTTCAATCTCGTCGATTACTTATTCATAAGCTGTTATGATTGTTTATTCATAAGTTACGCAAGACAAGCTGCTATGGTGAAACTGGTAGACATGCTACTCTTAGGAAGCAGTGGTAGAGCATCTCAGTTTGAGTCAGAGTGGCGGCATGTCAACTTCTAAAAAGGATAAATAGATCCTATAATGAATTTAACTCCCAGTTTCCATCTAAGTTCCATTTAAGAGACCTTTTTTTTTTAATGATATTTTCAACTTTAGAACATATATAAACTCATATTTCCCTTTCCAGTCTCTCTTTGCTATTTCTTGTTTCTTTATCCTCTCTTCACCTGAACAGGAGCTTCTTAGGTTAGAAGAAGTTCTACATTGTAGATTTTTCTGAAAATTTTAAGATTTTTAATAAGGTTCTATGCATAAGAAATCAATCTATGCTAGTTCTAGCTATTGAACTTGTGGTTTGCTGAAAAATTTTAGGTGGACAGCGGCTATAACTTGACGGAACCAGCAAGGTAATCTTCACTTTATTATGGTTTAGAGTTTTTTAATGATGATCTAAGAAGTTGGTTAAGGTTTCTTGAAACCTTTGGCTGAAAACTTTGTGTTTAGGCTACTAGGAGCTTGTTTGCTAGACCTATGTTACATATCTTGTTTCCTTAGCATGAAATCTAGATTTTTATGTGAGCTTTTGTGAAAATATTTTACTTCCATCACATAAATCCATCAATAATACATAGATCTCTAAATTTCAATATGGTTCTCTTGGATTTTAAAGCTGAAGATGCAAAAGGGCGAAAGATTTTCTTGGAGCATTTCTATTGCTTCATTTTGTTTGAAACCCTTGAAAAAAAAATGGACTGTCTAGTGGTTTTTGTAGTGCACGAAATTTTCAGAGGTTAGAGATGAAAATTTCCAGCTGTGTTTTATGAGAAAATGATTTGGAATAGCTTTGAAATCTTTGGCTGAAAAGTTTGTGTTTAGGCAACTAGGAGCTTGTTTCCTAGACCTATGTTGCATATCTTGTTTCCTCAGCATTAAATCTGGATTTTTATGTGAGCTTTTTTTTAAATATTTACTTTCATCAAAGAAATCTAACAAGAATACATATCTGTCTAAATTTCAGTTTGGTTTTCTTGGACTTTTAAGCTGAAAATGCGAAAGGACCAAAGATTTTCTTGAAGCATTTCCACTGCTTCATTTTTTGTTTGAAACTCTTGAAACCAATGGACTGTTTTGTGGTTTTGTGGGGCACGAAATTTTCAGAGGCTGGAACTGAAAATGTCCATCTTTGTGTTATATAAGAAAATGATTTAGAACATCCTTGGTTTCCTCAAGAAAAGGGCAGAAATTTTACTACAAAAACTAGTATAGATTAAGTGCTAAAAGGTTGCACAAATTTTGATTGAAAAAGAGGTCCAAATCAGAATTTATTTCTTATTTTTATGGATAAGAAATCCGAATTCCTTGATAAATAATATGTTAACATGAAAGCTTAATTGATCAACCGATTGGAGAGCTTGCATTACATGTAGAGAAAGCTAGAAACTCTTCTATGCAAAAAAGATAAGTGCATGCGCTAGTTATGATGTTTTAGATGGATTGTATATAAGGACATGGAATGGCCATATTTTCTGGACGTTTTTACTGAAATGTACAGCCAAGAAATGAGGTAAATGCTGACTGCTCATGGAGACTAAAATCTGCTGGTATAAGAGATAAAAACAGCCTTTGATGATAAGGTGTAATGGCTAAAAGCAAGAAGGATATAGTTGAGGCTAGTAGGGGCTTTTGTAATGAATCAAGCCTTCGAAATAAAAAGGGATTTAATGGCCTTAAAGTTCAAGAAAAAGAATTGAAATCTTGTATAAATGATGTACTAAAGTGTATACTTAAAGAGCAAATAATTTGGACAGCTTATAGCCTAATAAACAAAGCTAATATACTCACCACTTACAAGAAAATCTAGTAGTAGTTTGAGTAGTTATGATAGGAATGGTTGGAAAGGACTATAAATAACATCAATTTCAAGGCATTTAGGCAAAATGATAAGCTAACAAGAGGCTCAATTACTGGAAATTTAAAGACCATATAACAGGCAATGTAAAGTAGAAAAATGAAGATATTATAAAATAGTTATTAGTGGAAAATCTCTACAACTTTGTAGAAGAAGACTTTAGAGATTAATAATAATTTGAATATCCATAAGAAATAAATTAATTATGTTAATCTTGAAGAATTAAATTAATCCTAAAATAAGAAGATTTATCTCGTAAAATATGTAAGGAGTTCCATAGGACCACTTTTCTTAAGGGGTAAGAAGATTTACCTTGTAAAATGTGTATGGTCAAGATGCACTTAAAGATAGAATTTTTATTAATTAAGCAACAATCATGCACTTCGACATACTAAGAAAACTCGAATGTTCAATTTTGTAGGACAATAGACAGTAAACCTATTCCGACTGCATGGGAGTTCAAAAACTGATACTTACCTATTTCTAGTGTCAATTATCAATAAATGATGCATTGTTTTGCAAGAAAACTAATTTTATACTTTTCTAATCTAAAAATTCACTAAATTGGGAAACCTTCCGTTTTGAAACACTTTCTATTTATAGAAATTTTCTATTTTTGGAAAATTCCAGCATGATTGATTAGGAATTTTCATCATTTTTTAGGCATTACTTGCATTTGAAAAGCATGGGAGTTTAATTCCATTAGGGTTTCTATTTTTAGAAACTTCTATTTTTGGAAAGGAATATGTTTGAACTTTGTTCCAAAACTCAGTAAGTTTCGGTAAAAAGTTTAAATAATCAAAATTATTTTGAAAAATAAATCACAAACATGAGCACAACATTTTCAGAAACTTGCGTGGAAATATTTGAAATTAAAGGTGGGTGGTGGAATTTTGACCAATTGGTTAAACTACGAACTTGGTAAGGTTTAGGGCCTGTGTTTATAAAACCCCATCCCAACATGTATTGTTTATGATGAAAAGCCTAATGATTCCACTTAGCAGGTTATCAGGTGAGGCCCAGTTACACCGCTAATAGAAGTCTGGACAATAGAACAATTTCATAGAAAATTAGAGACCCACTGAGTGTGAGTGCACTATGCGAGGCTAATCACCTATATGAGGGTCTTCACATTGTGGGTGTGAAGTTTAATATATATAGACTCTATGTGTGTGGCACCACAATATCAGGGGCATTGGTGACTGGGGAAAGGATTGGCTTGACCAAAGGTCCGAGGGTTGAGCTAGTAGGTGCTCCATCACTTTAATCCTTTGAGATCGGTATGAGCAGTTGATGTACACAATGATTAGGTGTTTTGGTTGGGGGTGCCCCAGTTGCTATCAAAGCCCTAGGTTCGGTTCTCGGTTCAACATATATATCCTAGATGAGTTGCTTATGGTCAACTACCGACTAGTGTCAGGAATGACTAAGTGGTACGGTCTAAGTAGTTTGCAGACTTTTGAGATTTTTGTACCTTGGTACTAACTTGGGGTTTTTATTTTGTAGGTCGTAAGATGCAGACGAGATCCCTAGAGCTCATCAGCAGAGAGGTTGGACTTATGAGCCTCAAACTAGAACCATTTAGGCAGTTCATTACCATCATCATCATACTCATTGAGAGAGTTACACCAGTGAGAGACCCCCTACATTGGTAGTTGAGGTATCAGATATGCCAGTGGATGGTCCCCAGTAGGACAAAGGGTTTGAGGAGGATTTGGATAAAGATCTTAGTAAGTACCACTCTACACAGGTCAAGAAGTTTGACAACTCTCCTTCTTATACCCCGGCTTCACTTTTGCCAACTGTGCCTACGGGTTTGAGACAGCCTAGATTATATATGCCTGTAGCACCAGGATTGGATGATGACTCCATCTACTCTTCTTTTTCACCTCTAGAGATAGCACCTGGTTCACTGTATTGTCCTAAGTGTGTGATGTAAAACAGCTCACTGAGGAGATTAATGGACAAGTGGCGGCTATAGATGCCAAGATGGCTAACCTAATTGGGAGTTGGATCGGCGACCTGTAGACTTTGTCGACTCATCAAGAGTTATAGCATGAGGCTTCTAGGGGTGATATATTGGAGGATCATCTGCACAACATGACATAAGGCGTAATGGACTGAGATAGGGAGATTGCAAACTTGGTAAGAAAGTATAGCCATCTCGTTGAGTGAATGGATCATATGCTAACCTCAGTGGCTAGTATGATTCAATGAGCTAGAGCAAATCTTTGCATATACCCTAGTTCTTCCTGCCGATTCCCTTTAACAATGATCTAATTTTTATACTGTGGATCTATTATTTACTTTTCACTACCTAAATATAGTTGTGATGCTGGACATCAATTTTGTATATAACTTTCTAGTTCGACTATGATAGTAGGCCATAGGGTTAATACTGCTAAACTCTTTGTATTTTGACTTGGGATAGTATATCTATTTCACATTTTTGGGATAACTACCTCTTATTTTTGTTTAGTTATGGCTTTTTGATACTAGCACTTAACCATTATATAGATGGTTAGCCAAACTATAAAATAGATTACTTTATATCATATTCATCATGAACATTTTTATAATGACCTTGGTCTATCTTACTGTTAGAAAATTTTAAGAGCAATATGACTCTTTGATATTGAATATGCATGCTTACATAGTTTCAGGCTTAGCCCTCTTAGCGATATGCCACCACAAAATCGTTCTTGTGCTAGTGCCACAGAGAACGACACGGAGAGCTCACATATAGAGCAATCTAGAATGGTCAGGAATGATGACCTGCCACCTCTACAGGGGACGGCGAGAGCGGCAGGGCAATTTATGCTTAGGATGACTTAGTTATTAGAGACTGCACTGAAAAATCGTAGACCTGAAAGAATACCTACCTCCAGAGTTGATGAAGCTGTAGAGAGATTCCTTAAGTTTTGACCTCTAGAGTTTGTTGGTGAGGATAAACTATTCCTCAAACAATTAAATGATATTTGTGACACCCTTTGATACGATGATGAGAAAAAGGTGACATTTTTTGCCTTTCATTTAAAAGGAGCTACACATGATTGGTGGATGAGGATATCTGAGACTCAAGGTCAAAGGATTGAGCCATAGACATGGAATGACTTTCAGAATGAATTCAAAATGGAATATATCCCACAATGGATCTAGGAGAAGAAGGAAGACGAATGCCAACAACTTAGGCAAGTAGACATGACTGTAGCCTAGTATGTGGCTAAGTTCAACCGACATACTGTTTGAGGTTGATTGATATAGAGAAGCATAAGACTCAAAAATTTGTCAAATGCATAAGGAGTAATTTACAGAGGGCACTAGATACATTACCACTTGTGACCTTTGTAGCCGTAGTAAAAGTAGCTACTCTGACTAAGTTGGTTGACCGAGCCGTCATACTCTCCAGTAGTAATAGAAACAAGTCGGGATGACTATTTAAGCAATTTGGTAAAAGGGATAGAGGAATAAGAATGTGAAAAGGTCTCATAAAGGATCCGTGTTGATAGGCGTGAACTAGTACCCTATAATTGGAAACGATGCTCTGATGTGTAAGTATTATGGCTGTAAGGGCCGGCCATGATGTCACAAACTATCATAAGAAGTATGGTATATGCTACCAATGTGGAAAAGCATGGCACATAAGGAATGAGTGCCCAAAGCTATAGCAAGTACAACAACAGCAACCGATAAGGATCACAAAAGGGCCCAGAAGGATAGGATGACTACCTAGAAATACAAGGACATTTTAACTAAAAGGAAAGAAGCTCATGGTAAGGGCAAAAAATATGCACCAGAGAATCAGCTGGTGGGATAAGGCAGACGTGGTGTAAAGTACTCTTTATATATTTTTGTATCTAACTAAAATACTTATAGACCTCGGAGCATCGCATTCGTTTGTGATTATGCATTTTGCATCCCACTTTTCTGTACCTTCAGATGAATTGACTTATCCAATAATGGTTAGTACCCCAATGGGTGTCACTAAGATGGTAGAAGAAGTTTACCTTGAGTGCAAAATTTGTGTAGGGTGTGAAAACTTACCTTCAGACTTGATATTCCTATATTTTAAAGGCTACAATGTGATATATGAGATAGATTGTTTGGACTGGCATTATGCTTAGATGGATTGCCACCAAAAGATAGTATATTTTTGTCATCCAGGTCAGGAAGAGTTGAAATTCCTAGGGCAAGGAATAAGGATCAAAAACTACTTATTATCAGGAGTAAAAGCTAGAAAGTTATTGTGGAAAGGATGTCAAGGATACTTGGCGCATCTCTTGAACCAACCCTGTGAAAAGACAACAATAGAACTTGTACAGGAGGTACGAGCATTCCTTGATATATTCCCAGAAGAATTGATGACTCTAACCCTAAAAAGAAAATTAGAGTTTAGCATTAAGTTGGCCCCCGAAGCAGAGCCGGTATCACGGACCCCTTACCGAATGGCTCAGGAAGAGTTACAAGAGTTGAAAAGCCAACTATAAAAATTATAACAATAGGGATTCATCTAACCAAGTGTTTCTGCTTGGGGAGCCCCATTGCTATATGTAAAGAAAAAGGACGGAACCTTGAGAATGTGTATAGATCATAGGGGGGATTAAATAATGTCACTATGAAGAACAAGTACCCATTACCGATGATAGATTACCTTTTTGATCAGTTGAGAGGCACAGAGTGTTAGTCTAAATTGGACTTAAGACATGAATACTATCAAGTGAGAATTAGAGAGTAATATACCCTAAGATTGCCTTTAACACCAGGTATAAACACTATGAGTTTGTAGTGATGCCTTTTGGTTTGACAAATGTACTTACGATATTTATGGATTTGATGCATAGGATTTTTCAAGCATACCTAGACAATTTTGTGGTGATTTTTGTACATGATATTCTGGTATACCTTTCTACCCCTAAAGAGCACGAAATGCATTTGAGAGCAGTCCTACAATTGCTAAGACTACATAAGTTTTTTGGCAAGTTTAGTAAGTGTGAATTTTGGAAGTACCGAGTTATATCTTTAGGTCATGCTATGAATCAAGCAGAACTATCTAAAGATCTGGCAAAAGTTGAAGCAGTAACCTAGTAGGAACCACTAAAGACATGGACAGAAGTATCAAATTTTTTGGAAATGGCTAGTTATCATAGAAGTTTTACTAAAAATTTCTCAAATCTCTGGACCATTGACTCGATTGACTCAAAAAGCAACTAAGTTTAAATGGATAGATAAATGTGAAGCAATTTTTTAGGAGTTGAAATGACGACTAACATCGTCACCTGTTCTAGTATTGCCTGATCAAACTAAAGAGTCTGCTTTGTATACTAATGCTTCAAAAGATGGTTTAGGACCAGTGTTAATTTAGGAAGGTCGAGCAGTGGCTTATAGATCTAGGAAGTTGAAAGATCATGAACTAAATTATCCAACCCATGATTTGGAGTTAGCAACAATTGTATTTGCATTGAAGAAGTGGCGACATTATTTGTACGGGGCAAAGTATGAGATGTTCACATATAATAAAATTTTGAAATATTTATTTACTCAGAAGAACTTAAACATGAGACTATGAAGGTGGTTGGAATTTCTTGAAGAATATCAAAGCCTAATTAATTACCATCTGGGTAAGGCAAATATGGTTGTAGATACATTAAGTGGAGATCTAAAGTGGGCAAGTATTACACTAACCCCCTATATTGTACCAAGAAATTAAAGAGGCTCAAAGGAATAATGAGAAGTTTAGGGAGTTTAGACACTAGGTGGAAAACAAAAATTTATCTGAGTTTCAGAATTTAGAAGATGGAAGATTTACTTTTCGTGGACAGCTATGTACCTGAGAAAAAAGAATTAAAAAGAAAGGTATTGGAAGAGTCCCATAGAAAAAAATACGCTATACACCTTGGGGAAAACAAAATGTGCCAAGATTTGAAGCAGAAATATTGGTTGAGTTGAATGAAGTGAGACATTGCAGAATATGTGTCTGCATGCCTCACGTACCAGAGAACAAGAGCAGAATATCACAAGATGGCGAGATTATCATAGTCACTACCAATACTTAATTGGAAGTGGGATCATGTGACGATAGATTTTGTGACAGGATTATCAAGAACAAAGGGACATAAGGATGCCATATGGGTAATAGTGGATAGGCTAACAAAGACTACATATTTCGTAGCAGTTAGCATGAGTTATCTTTTGGAGAAGTTAGTTCAACTATATGTGGACGAGATTGTCAAAATACATGGAGTGCCTATAGATATTCTTTCAGATCGAGACCCAAGCCAAAATTTCAAACAGAATTAGGAACAAATTTGAGTTTCAGCACATCTGCACATCCCCAAACTGAGGGACAGTCTGAGCAAACTATTCAGACTGTGGAAGATATACTACGAGCTTGTGCATTAAACTTTGGCAATTAATGGATTGATAACCTATTGTGGGCCAAATTCATATACAATAATAGTTACCTTTCATCTATTGGAATGGTATCATTTGAAGCATTGTATGGGAGGAAATGTAGAACACCTCTATATTGGGGTGAAATAGGAGTATGAGCTCACTAGAAAACAAATAGTGAAGATTAACAAAGAAAGGCTGAGAGTGGCCAAGGATAGGCCAAAAAGTTATGCTAATAATCAAAGAAGGGATTTAAATTTGATGTTGGAGATAAATTAAATCAGGGGAAATAGGGACACCCAAGGCAAGGAAAATTAAGTTTGAGATATCTTGGAGCCTCTAAGACCATTAAAAGATTAGGCAATGTAGCATATCAATTATCCCTTCCCAAAGAACTGACTGGCATTCATGATGTATTCCCTATCTCACAATTAATGAAGTATAATCCAATGACAGAATGATGAGCTATTGAAGCCAGAGACTAACTTGACATATGAAGAAAATCCTACTCAAATTGTGGAATGGAGTGTAAAGGAGCTTAGAGGAAAACAAATTCCAATGTGCGAAGTGATCTATAGACACCACGAGATTGAGGAAGTCGCTTGGGAAACGTAAGAGTTTTTATGTAGAAAGTATCCAAAGATACTAGGTACATTATTGAGTTTTGAGGATGAAATTCTTTTTAGGAAGGGAAGAATGTAACACCCTATTTGCTAATTAGAGTTTTAGAAACCTCGAGTTAAGAACTAAGCTTCTGAACCTTAGAATTGAAGATCAGAATATCCCAAACCAATATTTAGGATTTTAAAAGGGTTAGTGATTAGTTATAGGGCTTAAAGAACCTAATTCATAGTGAAAATTATTAAAAATTAAACTTGTCATATAACCAAGCGTAAAAACTAAAAAGTCAACCTACGCGACTAAACTAAATAATAAATCGATAATATAAGTTAATAAATATGTTACAAAAAAAATATTAAGCTTAAAAGACTTAAAATAAGGTTCTTGAAGAAATAAAGTACCAAAAATACACTTAGAAATGTTAAAAGGTATTATAGTAAAGGAAGGGCAAAATGATCATATTACACCCAAATGTGATTTTTTAATTCTTGCACCCCACATGCTAACCTACACAAACTAGATATTTCACACATTTCTCTCTCCATTTCAGCTTGCCATATTCACTCTAGAATGCAAGAAAAACTCTATTCTACCGATTTCACACAATCTCACTTCTAGGTACTCTCTCTTTGCTATTTCTTGTTTCTTCATCCTCTCTTCACCTGAACAGGAACTTCTTAGGTTAGAAGAAGTGCAACATTGTGGATATTTCTGGAAAATGTAATTTTGTTAATAAGGTTCTAGACATAAGAAATCAATCTATGTTAGTTCTAGCTATTGAACTTGTGGTTTTACTGAAATATTTTAGGAGGACAGCAAGTATTGCTTGACAAAATCAGAAAGGTAATCTTCATTTTATTATGGTTAAGAGGTTTTTCAATGAAGATCTAAGAAATTGGTTAAGGTTTCTTGAAACCGTTGTGTTTAGGCAACTAGGAGCTTGTCTGCTAGACCTGCGTTGCATATCTTGTTTCCTTATCATAAAATCTGGATTTTTATGGGAGCTTTTGTGAAAATATTTTACTTTAATGAAAGAAAGCTATCTAGAATACATATATCCTAATTTTCAGTTCAGTTTTTTTGGATTTTTAAAATAAAATATAGAATGCCCAAAGATTTTCTTGAAGCATTTCTACTACTTCATTTTTGTTTGAAACACTTGAAAAAAATAGATTGCTTTGTGGTTTTTTTTATAAGAAAATGATTTGGAACAACCTTGACGTTTATTGTACTATTTTATATTTCTTATTTCTTCTCCAGACACTCCAGTACTTGTGTATATCAGTACCAAGAGGTACCCTGGTACCTTACTCAACTGAAGTGGAACTTAGCAGAAGGGTTGGGGGTATCACATGGATCTTCCAAATCTTTCAAGCTAGATATCCAAACTATTTTTTTTTATCCTTCCAGAAAAATATTCATTCTCTTCATAAAAAAAGAGGTAGAACCAATAAAGTTTTTTTTTTGAATTCATCCCTAGAGTTGAATACCTCATTTAAGAATTGCTTTTTACCCAAATCGATAGGAATCAATAGAAAAGGCAAATTCCTTATTATACACTAGAGCCGGCTTGGTTATTGATGAGTGAATAGATCTACCATTTCTTGAAATCTCAATCTTATTGGAACTATCCATATCAGATTCATCCTTCAAAACCATATCACATTCTGAATTTGATGAAATATGATAAATTGAAACGGAATTTTGTGAATACATAATTATTTTGAATATATTAACTATATCTTTATTTTCCAATCTCCTAGAAGGGACAAAAGAAATATCTTGTTCTTTCTTCAACAATTTTGGATCTCTCGTGGACCTCTCCGTAGGATTTGAACTCAAATGAAGTTCTGACCATCTATCAAAGAAAAAAGAATGAAAGAATCTTGTAGGATTCCCAAGAAATTCTTCAATTTCTTCCAGAAGACATTACATAATAGCCGAGACATTGAGGAATATCCAGAAGGCATTTCAAGAATTGGTTTGATTCTATCTCTGTTCATTCCATTTGGAGAAAGGAAGGATCCCAAAGAATCAATCTTTTTTTAGTTGTTGAATCTCTCATTGATTGACCGATGTGTGATATTCTGAATCCTCATTACTAAGTATCTAAATTGTGAATCATCTCCCTTCATCAATCAGATAGATGAATATCTTTTGAATGACCTGTTCAAGGAACACTCAACCACTTTTCCCTCTCTAGCTCCTAATCGATCCTCATACCTCACCCCCCTTGTTCCATTAATTAATATTATTAGTAGATCTTTTTTGGGAGATTGAGAAAAGTAAAGATAGTTTATAGCGTCTTCTAATTTCTATGTATACTACTACTTTCTTTTTTTATTTTCTTTAGTATCTTCTTTATTTGTTTATTACTTCTATCTACCTTTCCTTCAAATAAATCAAAAACTTGTGAAAAAAGAAAAAGAGAGAATTTTCTATTTTTATTTCTTAAATTAAAAAGAAAGAGGAGACTAGAAAAAATCTCTTCTTCGCATCCATTTTCTATCGCACTGTCACAACAAAAATTAGGATGCAAAATATTTGGTACATGAAGCCATGGTTTGGTAAATATACATCTAAATATACTTATATAGATATAAAGTAGGCTTGATCTCTAATCAATGAGAGATAGTGGAAGTGGCTCTATGTTGTGACTTGCAATAAACCTTTATTTGTGGAGAAACGGAATAACAATTTATTTCTATATATAGAAAATAGAAAAAATCTAGGAATGAGAAGATTTAATCATAAATATCAACAAATTCTTTCGAAGTCAAAGAAATGAAATAAAAAAAGATCAATTGTTCCAATTTTATCTCTATCGAATTTTAATATCAAAATAGTTGATATAGTCATGATTCAATGGGCCAGGTCCACTAACTTTTTCTTTTGTTGATTTATATTCTTTCCAATTGGTTCGATTGGTAGAATGGAAAATAGGAACATGCGGCTTTGTCATTCAAGAGGTATCTTATCATTATTCATAATAATTTTAATATATTGAACAAATGTTTACTAGCATACTTAAATATACTTCTAACTTATATATTACTAATTACTATACTTAAAATAATGTATTATTCCATTTTCATTCCAAGTATTAAAAATATCTATATCCTCTCTTAATACTCTGACTAGAGTTTTATGAAAAAACCAAAACCGTTTATCAGATTTGAACCAATGACTTATGCTGTACTATAACGTTACTCTACTGGTGAGTTAAAACGACTTATTTGATTGAATTCCTAGCACACATTAACAAATACTATCCTAAAAAAAGTAAAACATAGATGTAGAATAGATGTCCACCTCAAAGATGAAATGCGAATTGTGGCAACAACTTCTTTTGTTGAATTGCTAAGAAAACAGTCCAAATGACAGTGATTAACACAATGAACTTTCATGAAAATTCAAACCACTAATTGTGAAATTTTTTATATTAAACATATGAAACATATGAAATTTTCAAACCAAAACTAGGCAAAGCATCTGTTGTAGAATTCAACACTTCCCATTCATGAAGCAAACGCTCATTTGGAAAACAAGCAATTCTTTGTCAAAATCAAGAGAATAAAAGCGAGGACCCGAGATATATGTTAGCACAACAATATTACCAGATTCTTCAATGCATAAGACTTGTAAGAGAATGTTAGAACAAGAGATGGAAGGAACCACAAGGGAAAGCAACAAAACTAAAAAACAGGTAAGACAAAACAAAACATTTTTCTTCCCTTATACCATTACTTACAAAAACAATGAAGAAAGTTTAAAATAATAAATATTAATTGAAAATTGCAATTGACAAAATTCTCAACATGTACAACAAGGACAACAACAGCTCTAAGAAGAACTATTATAGATGCCAGCACAACGATGAATAAGAAAAAGTATGCTGAAAAAGATAAAGATAAATAAAAAAAGCCAAAAACAAACTAGATCACGAATCATAAAAAGAAAGATGGCAAAACAACAGTAATAGAATGAGCGACTCCCAGATTACATTTGCAATTTTATTTATAAATATTTCGGAGCTTTTACATTTGCTTTAATTTTAGTTTCAATACTTTTGAACATGGAATATGGATTTAGTTATTTAATTTTATTAAACTTCTGCAAATATATCTCCCATTATAAATTATTCGTAAACCTATTAATAGAAAATATACATCTACTGCATAATCACATTACTAAATTTTATTATTCAAATAGGGTCTCTCCGTAAAATATTAATCTTTTAGCTTTTTTTCCCTTTGGAGTACTTAGTAGGTTAAATGTATTTTAATCTTACAATATGAATATAAAATATAATATTTTATCTTTTTTTCTCAATTATTTTGTATAAACACTATGTAACGGTCTTGTTCTTGATTGTTCAAAATTTTCTAAATAGCTAAAAAATAAATACTATTGAAAAAATTGTACTTAAAATTAAAATAAAATTCTTATTTTTAATAATTTTAATAAGAAAAAGATATTTTAAAAAGCATCATCATGATAACTTCTTAAAAATAAATTTTTTAAAATTATTTAAATTAAAATTAAAAGTGATTAATTATTTGAGAACAACACAAAAATAACTTTTAATTTAAAAAACTCTAAGTAACTTATTTTAAAAAATTAAGAACAAGCGATCTATTAGGCAAGTGTATCCTTAGTTTGCTGCTTCAACTTCTCTTTGGAATGCTTGAGGATGTATTTAAATTCTAACCCAAATCCAAACATTTTTTAGCTTTTGTTTGCTTGATTTACATCTGATTTTGTTAAAAGAAGATTTTTTTGATTTAAATTATTATTCAAATACACCTAATTAGAGAAAATTTATTTTACTTTCCCTTGGACAAGTTAAATACTACTCTATGTTGAAGTTTTCCCTTCAAAAGCAAAACGAAGAATTTACTTGTAACTGCCATAGTGGAGACATTACCTGAACAAAGAGCAAAATTAAAAATAATATTATTCCAAATACATAAATCCTGTAAGAAGAAACTCAGCTAAAACACGTTCCGCTCCCGCTGAAAGGCCACCTCCTCCTATTCTCCAGCAAAATTCTCCTTCCCCAGCATGTGGTTTTTACATTGATTGCAAGGTGAAGTTGATTCCTACCGATTACTTCATGCTTCTCATTTTCATTTTTTTCATTTTCCTCAATTTCGATTTACTTAGGGTTATTTTACATCGAGCAAAGAGAAGACCCATCTCTTAGTTGGTCTCTTCTTGTAAGATTTTGGTGGACTTTGTTGTAGGCCGAGTTCGTTTCTCAATTTCTAACAAAATTTGGGATTTCGTTTTGGTACAATTGATTTTTGCTATGTTTCTGGTTCTGTTATATTTTAAACAATCAAGTGTAGAATTCTTGGCTAAGGACTTTCTACATTAATATAAAATTATTCACTTCTCTCCTGCTGCTCACTATTATTCGCTCTTTAAAGAAATGGCCTTTATTTGAATTATTTCTGAACCTGTTCGTTTCCGTAACACTTAACTTGTATGAAATGCCCCTCAAGTGTTTTTTTATTGTACTTAGTCCGGGGCTTCTGTAAATGTTTTGAGTATATTTTCTGAAATCATAATAAAAACAGAACGCCAAAGGCTGCCTGAGAAATAATTCAGACTTAGAAAAGGGGGAAAAATAGGAAGGGAAAGAAAGAACATTGAATTGGAAAGTCAATTATGAGAGAGACTGTAATTTGTGGACATGTCCATGATGATGTTGCTGGTATCCTGTTAATATTGATGAGGGAACAATTATGTAATAATTGGTATTGGTTTCAGAAACATCTCAAATGTAATCATTCTTTGCTTATAAGGTATCCTTTGGTATTCTAAAGTCTTTTTTTTTTAGTGTTTAAGTGATTTTTTTTGTTTGGAATAATATTTATGGACATCTAATGAAAGTCTCATAGAATAATTCTGGATTTTCTTATTTACTTCTTGTTATTATTATTTCCCCTTCAGACCAAGAATTGTTGTATTCCTAATGGAAATTTTTATGTTAGTGATCATAGATGGTTCCAATTTACTGAAAAAAATAGGGCCTGGCTTAGTTGGATATGTATATGGGCCTTTTGCAGATTTTCCCTTGATTTGTTTGACATTATATTGTATTTGAATTAAAGTTATTTCTGCATTTCATGTCTCTGTTGCAGATCTGGAGGTTGAGTTTACAAAGTCCCAAGTTGTTGCTACAATTCCTAGGATCTTCTTTGTGCCTTTTTTTTTTTGCTTCAAAGAATCGGCTGCCTAACAAGATATTGGTGCATTTGTTCTCTGCATTCAGGTTGGTGGCTATATTACATCCTTCCATATTCATGTGTATTGCTTATTATTTGAAATTTCTCGGGTGCTATTTTCTCTTTTTTCATCTCAACGATATTGTTGATGTTGCATGAATTATGTCTCTAGATCCATGTTTTTAATCTCTCACAGAACATGAGTTATGCAATTGTAATGGCCGATTTTAGTTGTCAAGGAAAATTACCTTGCTAATTTTTATTTGGAAGAATGAGGGGATTTGGGCTGACATAATTTCTTTTTCATTTGCTTGATGGTTGTATTTCAAAGATTAAATTATAAATTTGTTCTGCTCCTTAAGCCATATAGTTCTTGAACCTGAGATGCGTGATCTTGTATTTTATGAAATTTGGGAATGCCAAGAAAGAGGAGTAATAATATTACTTTTAGCCATTGCAAAAGTAATCCATTAAGCATATTACAGCACGGGAAACGGAAACGGAAACAGAAACAGGTATATGCAATAATTCTTTTCTTTGAAATAGGTGGATTGTTTTAGTTCTTTCTTGATGTTATCATATCGTCAAAGACCTTTCCATTTCATGCAGCATTCTTCAGGAGCATGCTCATTCATATGAAAAAGCAGATTTCTGGTTGGATCTTATAGTAGCACAAGGATGATAGAAATGGTGCAATTTCAGTTGTTTTTAGCTGAAATAAACTTCTATCAAGTGTTCCATAATTGTAAAGACTTCTTTTTTACATATTACTAAAAGGAATGAGAAAAAAGATTCTCTTTTGACTTTTATCCAATCTGTCATTCTTTTGTAAAAATAAACTTGTGTAAATTTCGCCTCAAGGGTTTCCTGTTGTACTTATTCTTGGGTTATTTTGGTGTTTGAGTATATTTCCAAATCATAATAACAGCGTAAATTGATGGCTGAGAAATAATTCTTACTTAGAAAAGGAAAAAAGAACAGGAAGAAAGTGAAAGAACATTGAACGGTGATGTTAGTTATAGATGCTGTAATTTATAAACCTGTCAATGATGTTGTTACTGGTAACTGTTAACATCAACAAGAGAACACGTTTATAATAATTTGCAATTGTTTCAGAAACTTTTATATTGTAGCTATAAAGTATCTAATAAATTATTGGTCCTGTAGATCAAATTTTATTTTTTATTTTTTATTTTGTTGGTGTCTAAGTGTTTTTCTCATATGCTGAATGATATTTACAGACATGTAGTTGTAATTATCAGAAAAAGATATCCTAAAGTCAACTATGGTGTGTTTTCTGGTTTTATGGTTTCTCTGGTGTCTTATTTTATTTTAATGGATGTAAGTGGATTTTTCTGCTTATAATAAGGTATGCTAGAAGTCAAACTGCAGTTTGTGTTTGAAGTAGTCATTCTTCTGGAAGAATTATTCAACAGATAGAAATGGCATTTTCCCTGAACACCTTAAAGTATGTTATAAGGATTATGATATACTAGATGATGCAGGACTAGTAGGGTATCTTCTTCGTGCTATAGCAGTAGAAAATTCCTCAAAATTCAGATTTTAGCTCAAGAGGATAGCCAGAAATGGAGGGTGTGGAACTGGGCTTGAGAAAGATTAACCAGTTTAGAAAGGAGGAACGGAAGCTGTTCTGTGGCTATGAACAGTAGATGTTGACTATAACTTTGTTGAAAAAAGAAGAGAAGAAAGAGGAAGGAAGAAGAGAGGGACAGAGGTGCGCTTATCTAGAAAGCTTGAGTTGAACTTTCTAGCTTAGTATGCTTGTTTAGAATCATGTATATGTTTCATGTACATGCACCATTTTTGGCATTGAAGTGGAGGCTTTTAAATGGCTTAAGCTTTTACCTCTTGTTTCTTTAATCTTTATTTATTTATTTTGTTTGTCTTTAGTACTTAGTTAGACATGTCATTTGATATTGGTATTTCATTTTTCATTTATGGGTATATTTGAATCTAGTAACAAATATGATCATGGACAAACATTGGGTCAATTTATCAAGGAGCTCTTAAGAAGGGCTTGAAAAGTTAATGCACAAAATAATGGTCTGATAATTTCAAGGATGCCATATGCATAGCAACGGAAGAAACAAGCACTTATTTTAACTTGTGATAATTTCATCAGTGGTTAGCACTAAGGACGGTTCCATCTTCTCATGTTTAACGCACAAAAAACCTAACCTGAATCACCTTCTGATCAAAGTACTTATGTTGACTTACAAGTCCTGCTCCATGATAGTTTTAGGCCATTAGATTCAGATTGTAATATGATTAATGAAAAAGGCCTAATCAGGCTGCTGAAATATCTTATAGGATGATCAAAGAAAAAATGGAAGAATTACTTCCTGGATATGGAAAAGTCCCTAAGCTCCCTTTTATTGTTTAAATTTTTTATATGAAATGTATAAACAATGGAGTGACATATCTTTTCAAGACAACATTGATTTCTTAAGTGAATGCTTTCTCGAGGAAGCACAGATGCTCATATCATACTATGAAATGCAGAAGCTTATTAAAACGTAGCACTTAGTTATGAACAATACAGATGCCTATATCATATTATGAAATGCAGAAGCTTATCAAAACATAGGGCCTAGTTTTGAACTATGTGATGCATAAATGATGGCATGTTGTATTGGTGGGAGAAAGAGGGCAGGTCAATCTGCAAAACATGTAGCATGTCAAGACGGCTAATATCTAAAATATCTGAGCTAGAGTGCATTCATATAAGTTGATTATAGCTGCTTGCTTCTTCTCGTTTGTTATTTATTTTCATCCTATTTAAATTTAATATATAAATAATTTAATGTATTATTATGATAAATAATATATTTAAATATATAATAAATAATTATATTATAATTTTTTAAACCTCACCAATGGTTTAAGGTTGACCAACAATTTTGTCGTCCAAATGGTTTGGAGTTTTTGCAACCGTAGGCCCTCCTTTTACGAAACTGTCGTTTTTGTCCTTCAAATATTATGTTTTTTGCATTTGTAGCCCCATATAAGACTATCAATTTTACTCTCTTAAATTTCAGAATGGTCTTAGTTTTACCCTTGCATTAAAAGCAATAGTTACTGATATTAGGACAATATTTATCATATTTTCACATCTGAGGGGTAAATTAAGGCTAGTATGATGTTTGCAAGGGTAAATTGAAACAAGGGGCATAATTGCAAATGTTATTATCACATTTGAAGGCAAGAATGTAAATCGCTCATGATTCTTTATTGCTTAAGACAGGTTATATATGTGCCACGTGCTTCAATTTGAGTTTCCATTATGAGATTAGATTTACCAGCTGCTATTTTTTTTTTTTTGATCCAACAGATATGAGAAACAGATTTGCAAGTTGTTCTGGAAAATAACAATCATGTCATGACATTGCGCACCCCAGATGGATGATGTTGAAGTTGTTGATGTAGAGCAGGAGAAAAGGCACAAAAATGGGAAATTGCAAACCCAACTTTGGAAGGATGGAAAGCAGACCTTTCTTCGGAACCCTACTGAAACAGATAAAAACAATCAGCTAAGCAACAAAAATGAGAAGCCATATGTGGGTATGGTTTTTATATCTGAAGAAGCTGCAAAGAGTTTTTATGATGCATATGCAAGGCGTGTTGGTTTTAGCACCCATGTTGGGCAGTACAGCCGCACCAAGCCTGACGGGCCGATAATTAGTTGGGATTTTGCATGTTCCAGGGAAGTATTTAAAAGGAAGAATGTAGAGAGCTGTAATGCTATGCTTCGAATTGAGAAAAAGGATGCTGATAGTTGGGTTGTAACTACATTTGTGGAGGATCACAACCATTCTACAGTGAGCCCAAGCAAGGTCCATTACCTTAGACCGAGAAGGTATTTTGCTGGTGCAACAACAAAGAATGCGGCGGAGACAGTTACTAGCCAAAGTGATGTTATGGTTGCCTTGGATGGAAATCATGCTTTCTATGATTCTAATCTGGGTGCTAGGTGTGCTTCTCCAGTAGAAACAAATTCTGCAACTAGAAATTTTAGCCCTGTTGCACCACTAAATGTTGTTCAACCTTGTAATTGTAAAAGAACTCTAGGAAGCGATGCTCATAATCTGCTTAACTACTTCAAAAGGATGCAGGCTGAAAATCCCGGTTTCTTTTATGCTATTCAGCTTGATGATGACAATCGCATGAGTAATGTTTTCTGGGCCGATGCTAGATCAAGGATAGCATATAGTCACTTTGGTGATGCTGTCATCTTTGACACTATGTACAGACCTAATCAATTTCAAGTTCCCTTTGCTCCCTTCTGTGGGGTAAATCATCATGGGCAGATGGTGTTATTTGGCTGTGCATTAATTTTGGATGAGTCTGAGTCTTCCTTTACATGGATTTTCGAGACATGGTTATCAGCAATGAATAATCGCCCACCTGTTTCTATGACCACTGACCAAGACAGAGCCATCAAGGCAGCAGTCAATCAGGTATTGCCTCAAACTCGTCACTGCATTTGCAAGTGGCACATCTTAAGAGAGGGCCAGGAAAGACTAGCTCATATATATCTAGCTCATCCTTCCTTTTATGGAGAGCTATATAGTTGCATCAATTTTTCGGAAACAATTGGAGATTTTGAGTCCTCATGGGGCTCTCTCCTTGATAAATATGACCTCCGGAAAAATGAGTGGCTTCAAGCTGTGTATAATGCTCGTAATCAGTGGGCCCCTGTTTATTTTCGGAATACATTCTTTGCTGCACTTTCATCAAGCCATGGGGTGAGCTCCTTTTTTGATGGATATCTTAATCAACAGAGTACCCTTCCAATGTTCTTCCAGCATTATGAGAGGGCTTTAGAAAATGCGCTGGAACAGGAAATGGAAGCAGATTTTGATACCATTTTCTCCAAGCCTGTACTGAAGACACCATCGCCAATGGAGCAACAAGCTGCAAATTTGTATACCAAAAAGATCTTTGCCAAGTTTCAAGAGGAACTTGTTGAAACTTTTGTTTACACTGCAAATAAGATTGAGGGTGATGATATTGTTAGCAAATTTAGAGTTGCAAAGTATGAGCATGATGATAAGGCATTTATTGTAACCTTGAATATTTCTGATATGAAAGCAAGCTGCAGCTGTCAGATGTTTGAGTACTCAGGCATCCTCTGTAGACATGTATTGACCATGTTTACTGTCACTAACATTCTTACTGTTCCACCCAATTACATTTTGAAGAGGTGGACAAGGAACGCCAGAGCTGAGCATTTGTCTGATGAAGAAGATGCAGACAAACAGTGTTTTCATTCTCTAGCATTGCGCTTCAATAATCTATGTTGGGAAGCATTGAAATATGCAGAAGGAGGAGCAATTTCTCTGGGGACCTACGATGCTGCAATGGCTGCTCTAAGGGAGGGTGTAAGGAAGATCTCTGCTGTGAGGAAGAGTATTGTTAAACCACCTACATCTCAGAGTGAAATTAGTGGACTCTTGATTGACGAGAACAATAAGAAGGCCACTGTATCGACTTCTGGTATGTGTCTTCCTTTGTGGCCGTGGCAAGATATGGTTCCTAATCGCATTAATCTCAATGAAGGTGGTATCTCTGTTGCTGATTTGAATCAACCATCCTTGGCTCATCTTGCTATTAACCATGATGGTGCACTAGCAGACAGTACGGTATGTAGATGGTGCTTTCACTATGGCAATTTTTTCATTTAAATTTATTATAATTTATGTAAGCATAATTTCTGGAAAAAGCAATAAAAGGATCAAAATGTAAATAAGGTTTCTTTTAATAAATTTTTTAAAGCTTGAATCGTATAAAGAGAAATAAAAGGATCAACATGTAATGTTTTACTTTGGTTCCATTAACTCCCATGTTTTATATGTGCAGGTGGTCCTCACCTGTTTTAAGTCCATGACATGGGTCATAGAAACTAAGAATCCAGCTAATAAAGTTGCCGTTATAAATCTGAAGGTTGTATCTCTTGTTCTTCTAGTTTTAAGGTTATTTTTATTAAGCATTGCAAACTGTCTGTTTTTATGAATATGTGTTCTGTATCATAATGATTCAAGTTCAACATGCTTTGCACATATGGTAGAGGAAGGATGGCCGCAGAATATTGAATTGATGTCATTTGACAGTGCATGGTGCAGTGACCCATATATTAGGCAATCATGAGATAGCATGTAGAACATTAATAATCACTGCTGGATAAGGAATGCCCATTGCTGCGAATTTAAAATCATCCATTATAATTAAATCCGGAGACAACAATAACTCTAAATAAAATCTCTTTGAGACGAATTGGCCCTGTAAATAACTAAATGACCGTATCACTCTTGAGTCTTGACACCTAAAACACTACGTAACAACATAGAGTAAGTTGCAGTTGCTCATAATCACCATGGACGTCTCTCTTTAGGTCAGAATTTCTTCTTGTTTGCACAAGAATTGTTAGTTGTGTGTCTATGCTTCCAATGGCTATAATTGTTCTCTAACTATTGGATAGTTTCTGCACCACTGTGGATATGGTGATACTTGCATTCTAACTACATTAGAGAAAAGTTTACAACATATCGTCTATGAGGATGCATTTGCATATATTCCTATGATGGAACATTTGTTTAATTGCTGCAGAAAATCATAGAGATGTATGGTCATCAAGCATTCAGGGGATTATGCTTTCAGTTATCTCATTTCCCCTAATAAAAGTGCCTCTTGAGGAAAATTTGGCTAGTGCATTAAACTACAACTTGCTAATGAAATTGATTGAAAAGAAAATAATTGGTACTCCTTTTTTAAGATTTTCTTAATGTTGCCTCTCTTCATTTGAGAATCTCATGATGTACTTGGATTAGGCGTCCATTTGAGAATTTTTCAGTTTCTATTTGGAGAAAGGTTGATTATTCTGAGAGAAGAAGTGAGGCCTAGTGTTTCAGAAAATGGGAAAGCTTTGCACTTTGGGCACTAATCCAAGCAGAGTTTTAACTATCATTCACAGGCATGCTGTCCAAGGATGTCTAGTGTGTGCTAAATTAGTGTCCGATTGGAGTTTAGGCCAACGAAGTCAATATTTCTTGATAGACATGGTCCAAGTAAGCTTGTCTTAGTAGTCATACATGGACTTTATGCCTTAAGTAGAAGATTTTGTACTTTTTAGCTAATTGCTGAGAGCTTTATACTGGATTTAACATCGTCACACAGCCGATGCTTTTGCCTAAATCAGATATGCATTTGGTGAGCAAGCTATTTCTATTATGTTGCTTATAGTGTTCCATAAACTGATTGCCAATGTACATTCAAAAAGACGCATGCTAAATCTATGTTTTCTTCTCTTGACTATATTATAGCTGCAGGATTATAGTAAAGCTACTTCAGGAGAAACAGATGTGCAATTTAGACTTACAAGAGCCGCATTGGAGCCAATGCTAAAATCTATGGCTTACATAAATCAACAGCTTTCAGCATCAGCTAATAGAGTTGCCGTCATTAATTTAAAGGTTAGTAACCTCTTTGCTCAAGTACTAAGTGGCAGTGATATCTTTTCCCCTTCCCCCCAAACCCCTTTCTTTGTTTGCCTCAAGATTAACCTCACTCAAAAGAAAAAACATTTTAAATTCTGTAAATTTAATTTAGATTTCTTGATTGTCAATATCTGATCTGTTACAGTTTCTTCTTTGTACTCAGCTCCAGGATACTAAGACTAGTACGGGTGAAACAGAAGTGAAATTTCAAGTTTCTAGAGATACTCTTGGTTCGATGTTGCGATCTATGGCCTACATTCGTGAGCAACTTTGAAAGTTGTAAGTAAATGTCTACTCTTTTCTTTTAGTGATAATGCTTTTATTGGAGAAGAGCACAGACCTAGAAAATTTTCTGGAGTGGATTCGTTAGTTGCTTGAATTGATGGATGAAACTGAAACTGTTCAGCCTGTTAAGGGCTGTTCTGTAGCTAATAAGAACTCCCGAAAATTCATAGTATGTAAACTGTGTTAACTGCTGCTAGGACTAAGATCGTTTTAATTGTGTTGCATATGAGGTTGCAAAACTCCGAAGAGATGAGGTGACATCTAATATATGGAGCAAAGACTCTTGTTGTCATGCAACAGTTCAGTAGAAATCTCTAGGAGTTAGAAGAAGGCCTAGATCTAAGAGGGTTTCATTAGAAATTTTCATTTTGAAAGGAATATTTTGTTGATTTTCTCAGGCTAATCTTGAAATTGTCTGCTTTTATGATTTTTGGGATGTGTTTTCAATCTCATGTCTTCTATAGGATGGCAATGTGTAGGATGTGGTCTGTCTTAGTCATGGTCTTAACATTATTTATGTTTATGGTGATTAGGCTCTACTGTAAAATGTAGGGGAAAGTGGTTGGTTGTTATTGCACATGTTATAAGATTCATGAAAATGCAGTAGGGAGATTTAGATTGATGTCTGCAACTTACTGCTGTCCTTGCAAAACTGTACGTCCCCTAGCCAAGTGTCCAACTACAGCAATTACTGTAGATCATCAGTAAGTTAATGAGCATGTGAACAAGAACAGTCTTATTTGTATGTATATGCTGACACTAGTTTCAAACTTGTATATCCTGCAGAAGTGTGTTAACAGCCTTTAACTTGGATACAAGCATGGGCTTGATAGTTTACGAGCTCTATCTTGAGCTTGGGCTTGCTTAGATTTGATTTTGTTAACAAGTTTTAGCTAGCAGGGCTAAGAGCTTGAAGAATCTGGGCTTGGGGAAAATTCAAATAAGCTCACATTAGTTTATCTAGTTTGTAGTTCTAGCTATCAATTTTTGCACGAATGACATCACTTCACAGTTAGTGAGTTACCAATACAGTGAAGAGGCTTTGGGTGACTGCTGCAATTTTCAATTTTCAGCAGGTCGACATGTTATGTGATTTTCTAGGCACTATTTCCTCAGAAAATTGAGGAAAAATATTTCTGCAGATAAGAGTATCAGCATTTTTGTATTATAGGGATTGAATGTGCTGACCTGTTTCCATAAATGAAATGACCTAGTGTACAGAAACCGAAGAGCAACTGGTCTTTCAATCAAAATAGGAAGAAAAAAAGTTAACCAAGTGAATGAATGGCTAACTACTTTATTATCATGTTAATGCTTCTCTTCAATTCTTTAAGGTGATATGATGATATTCGTCTCCCTAAGGATGTAATTATGTTCGTCCTTTATCCTTCTAGCTACCAATTCTTTGTTCTCCTTTTCTGTCCTTCCTTTGTAAACTGCACTTTCTTTTTGTCTGTCTTTAGTATATTGTTGCATTGTAGAACTGCTATTTAATTCCTTGTTCTGTTTCAGAATGAATCTCACAGTTGGAATGGAGGTTTGGGGCATTGTGTTGCGCACTTAGAATTTAACAGGAAGTGAAGTGAATGGGAAGCTGCCACCTTTTTGAGGTAAACAAGGGTTAAAATACTATTGCCTGTAAAATCCTTGAGATGTAGTTTTTGCATTAGAATATTTTTTGCCCATTTTATCTCTGACTCTCAATATGTAATATCTTGGTCCTTGTTCAAATTTTTCCATTTACACTAATAATTAAGGGTATTTTCCCCATATTATTTTTCTAATTTTCTCCCAGTTTTTCAAAATATTGCATTCCTTCTTTATTTACTTTTCCTTTTTCCTCCTTTTCTGTTGTTTCTCCTCTCGGCTCCCACAGCTTAAACAACCTAAAACCCTAGTGCTGTGGATTCCCCACAGCCGCTTTGACTGTCTCCCAACTCCTTCCTTCTCCCCCATGTGAAACAATCTATGCCCTTGGCTACAAAATCCTCAAAATCTTGAAAAGATGTGTGTGGAAAGTTGTGAAAATCTGGAGGAAATAATCACAGATGGTGAGCTGAGGCTTGGTATCTATCTCAAAAAGAAAAGAAAAGAAAAGAAAATTTGGGGGGAGGAAAATCTGGAAAATGGGAGAAAATCAACAGCCGCTTTGGCTGTCTCCCCCACTCCTTCTTTCTCCCCCATGCGAAACAATCTATGCCTTCTTAGCTACAAAATCCACAAAATCTTGAAAAGATGTGTGTGGAAAGTTGTGAAAATCTGGAGGAAATAATAACAGATGGTGAGCTGAGGGCTTGGTATCTATCTCAAAAAGAAAAGGAAAAGAAAAGAAAATTGCTGGGAGGAAAATCTGGAAAATGGGAGAAAATCAACAGAAATATCAAGTCTTGAATGCCCTTGATTTTGCTATTGTTAAAAAGCAAATTTGACTGAAGACAAAGTAGTACAATGTGAGAGTCTTGGTATGAAATGGAAACAATTAATTCAAGGATTGGAGTAGGATTTCTTTGAAAAATTTGAGGTTGAAAATATATTATATTTTTAAAATTATCTTTCCATTTAAGAGAGTGGATAGTCCTTTGCAATGATCAAAGGGTAGGATGTCATTCATTTTGGAATGGAGGCAGTATTAACTGTTGAACTGGAACCATTTGTCTTTCTAGAATCATGGTAATGTGGTTGGTACTCATTAATTTGGAAGTAAAGCTAGATCAGAAATTAAAGTTCATGACCTTCTTGCACTTATAATGTCGCTTTTAACCAAGCAATCACCCCTATAATCTTTAAAAATTTACCTTTATATCTCCTTTTACTTTGGACTAAAGAGCATTTCAACAGAATTTCATTTTTCGAAAGATTTAGGTCACCCCTATGTAATCTAATACTTAGACTTTCATGCATTTTCTTTCCTCCCTTAAATGATTAAGTTAAGAAGAGAACAAGTGGTAGTAAAAGAAGTGAATGATTTGTGATTTTGCAAATTTTGTTCGGATTTGCTCTTTTCATTTCAATGAATATTCTCAAAGTAAATGTCTTTCATCTATAATTGTTGACCTGAACCTTTTTTTCTAATAGTGTCCAATATACTTGACACCATTTTTTTGGCTTTATCTTTAATCTAAAGTGGGTGAAAGTCATATTAAGTGTTGAGGAGGTCATGGATTGGGACCCCAAGTTGCAAGGGTGCAAAAATTAATTAGCTCATAGATCGTGAATGTGATTGAAATGACAACCCCCTTGATTCAACTTCTTGTTATTAAGGGTATGACCTGACGGCCAAGCTAAAAGTTTTGGCTTTTCAGACATTTTTACTGTGTGCATCGTTCCTTGTCAATCAAGAACAAGTCATTTGAGGCACGTTTCTGTGACTTTGGTCATGAAGAAAATTGTGCATGTAACTAGAAACTGGTTCAAAGCCCATATGATTTTTTGTTTTGGCTAATTCATATGAAAGATTAATTGTGCATTCACCTTGTAGGTTGTTTAAGATTCTGTTATTTAGGTGGCTATCATGTTATTCTGCCGTTTCTGTGATTCCTAACCTGTGAAAGTTATGTGTTGAGATGATGAAAGCTGTATTTTGTGCAGAGGTTGCCTTCTACCACTGTTTATATTCCATTTATGAACAAATAAAAAATTGTCCAAGGGGATCTCGTAGCGTGCAAAGCTTAAAACAGGAGTACATTCTCAAATACTGTTGCTGAGGGGCAGTAGATATTTGGTCTTTTGTTCGTAACCACTTCTATGTATGTTGCAGTTCAATTCCCTCTATTTGCTCCAGCTCTAGACAGGATCCTTTCCCCTAACTCAGATTCCAGATAGGTGCACCATCATCTCAAATTGTAAGCTATATGTCGGGAAATCATTGTATATGCTGGTTGTGAATTTTTTAAAGCATCATGATGGATGATTGGTTCTCTCCTAGGATATCGACAGGTTTCCGTTATTGTTAGTAGATGTGGTTAATTTGTACATAGATATGAAGATATGATTAGTTTATGTAGAAGGCCTCAGTGTAGAAGGGTAATGTAGCTGTTCCTCCTCATTCGCCTATGTAATTTCTAGTTGAGCAATCCCTTATTTTTTTTAGTTTTGCTAGATTTTCAGTGTGTATTTGTATGGACTATTTCATCCTTCTCGTTGGTTCTCCTTTCCTTGCTTCATGTCTTTGACCGGGGAGTTGGTAACAAACTCAAATTAAAGAAATAGGTTAAGACTCTTTTGCGAATTTCTAGGTGCACTTGTTAACATTTTCTTTATTGAAACATTTTTAATTTGAGAAACCAACTTCCCTTTCACTTCAACTTATAATTGTTGCCGTAAACAAGTAATTCCATCGTCAATTACTCGAGTAGTTTATTATAGTGGGTTAATGACTTATAGCTTCTAAAAACTCCATACAGAAATAAATTAGCACTTATATTATTTGTCATTTAATATATTTAATTAACTAAATACTGATTGAAGTAATTTTAGAATTTAGTTATTGGAGAAGCTGTAGTAATACATAATTGTCCCCTATTAGTATCAAGCACATAATAATCATGGCAATTGGAAGAAAGAAAAAAGAGAATTGGATGGAAAAATAGTCCTAAAATTATTTATTTTGTCTTAATGCAGTTCTAGAACTATTTTTCTTAAATTTTAGTTTCACTAGAATTTATCTTCAAAAATAATTGTTCTTGCCACCCGTCATGTGGCCATGCGAAATCCAACAAACTGCTCCCTGTGCCACTCACAAAGGTCACCGACTAAAGGGAAATCCGTTAATCCTCGATTTTGTCCTAATTGCCTGCACAAACCACTCAAGTACCCCTTTCACTGAGGGATACCTCTTCCACTTTTATTGGATTGCAGCATTTAAGAAAAAAAAAAGGTCAAATTTAACAATTTTACCCTCGATCAATGACTTGTGCAAATAACACGCACACAAATTTGTTCGACTCTGCTACAAGAGAGTTGGAGAGGTCATTATGTTTTAAGAAAAATTATTTTGAGACTAACATTATAAGAAAAATAATTTTGGAACTAAGTCAAAGCACAATAAATAATTTTGAGGGCAGTTTTGCATATTTCTCAAGAGAAAAATCAATAATGATTAAAAATCTTTGAAATAGCTATTAGGGTTTTATAATTTCACAGAAATAATAAGTTTGATTCCAACTTTTTCTCTAATTGTAACAATCCATTCCATTAATTTTACCTTTACCCTCTCCATCACATGTTTGGATCATTTGATCCATCTTGTGTTTCATTCTCTATTGCATTATTATTAAACTTGTCAGATGGCATCTTTTTACCAAAAAGATATAAAATATATAGAAAGAGGAACTATTAGGAGTGATAGTATTTTATGTGTGGGATAGAGAACGGAATAAAGATTGCGATTAGGGGTGCTCCAGAATATTTAAACTATACTAATTCATATCAAATGCACCAATTTGCACTATGTGGTTTTATTTTTAATTAGTTTGGTTGTAGTTTGATTATTATGAAACTACAAATCTGGTGCGGTTTGAAAATTTTTTCAATCCGTAGTAAATTGCACCACATTCATATTGTATTCTTCCATTTGAGTTTGTTACTAACTCCACGGTTAAAGACATGAAGTAAGAAAAGGAGGATCTATATAGAAATTTTGAGTTCAATTTCAAGTTTTTCTGTAATTGTAATAACCCACTGCATTCGTTTCTCTCCTTTACACTCTTCATCTCGAGTTTGGATCCTCTGTCCCATCTTGTATTTAATTTTCTACCCCTTTATTATTAAACTTGTCATACATTAGTATTTTTTTTCAAAAGATTATAAAACCTATAGAAGTAGGAACCCTAAGGAGTGGCTGTATTTTATGTGTTAGATAGACAATGGGACATGAAAGACCTAAGGGGTGGGGGCAGGGGGTGAATTAGGTCTTTGGCTAATTATCAAAATCTTTTTTTACTTTGCAAATCCTTTGCCTTAATAAAAACTCTTCTTCAAATTCACAAGTTTATATGTGATTTAATGGTTGAGACAGGATGATCAAACAATAAGACCACAACCAATCAATCAATAACTAAGAACAAATAATAGTAACACAAGTATGTAAACACGTAAAGCTATAAAGAAATGAACACACAATTTATAATAGTTTGATCTCTCCAAGATCTACATCCACTACCTTGAGTCCACACTCAAGGATTTCATCCAATTCACTATATGCTTAAATCAAGCAATTACACAAGAGGCTCACCTTTAATGGGTTTTACCACAACCACCTCTTTTCAATCCAACAAATAAGATTCACCCTTATCACAAAGAGTTTTATGTCACTAGACAACGTAGATTAATCTAATCAAAGGCTTACCCTCACCAACGGTTTTATACGACAACCTTGATTAATCTAGTCAATGGCTCACTCTCCATAAGGGTTTTATGTCTCTAGACAACCTTGTATCAATCATAACAATAATATAAAGATAGAGTTTTGAATGTTACCAACACTTTTTGGTGGATAAATACGATAGCTAGCACCACTTCACCTCTTGCCTTTGGAATCTTGAATTTCAACCTTTGAGCACAAGGCAATTTGAGAGCTTTTCAAATGATTTTGATGTAAAACAAGTTTGAGCTTATAAGAATTTAAAAGTTCAAAGTTCGGGGTTTAAATAGAGTTTAAAAATCAATTCAAACATTCAAAAAGTAACAGTAAAATTGGGAAGTTACTGTTCACATGAACAATATCATTGTTCATCAAATTCGATCGACCAAATTTGGAATTCTGCATTTGAATTGTCGTCCGAATTTCTTTGAAAATACTATTCACCAAAATAGTGTTACTATCCACATGAACATTATCACTGTTCATCAAATGCTGACAACCGAATTTTGCCTTCTGCATCCGAATTTCTCTAAAAGAATAGTAGTGACTGTTCACCGTAATAGTTACTGTTCAATGTGCAAGAAAAATTTGGTTGACTGAATTTTCATCTTGCATCTGAATTTTTCAAACTTTGTCAAAAACATATTCAAATCAATTCAAACAAGTTGGAAAACATTCTTGCCTCAAAGATAAGTCATCAAAGACCTTTTAAGTGCAAAAATCATTGATGAAAACTTGGTAATTCAAGTGAATTCAAAACCATTGAAAGTTTTCAGATCAAGTTTTATGCTCTCAAATGCAACTCATAGATTCCAAGACTTAAGAGTGTAGGGTTTATAAAGTTTACCTATTAAGCACATATAACCTATACTTCACGTCTTCAAAGCCTTCAATCATCTTGAACAAACTCTTCAATCTTCTATCACTTGGGCGTACTTGAGTTGTTCTTGCATTTTAGCTTCAAGGCAATGAGACTTGTATGCTTCTCAATTCAAAAATCCTATCACACAATAATCAAACACATTAGTCCATATCAAAGTAATCAAAATTATTCTTGCAGGACTTTGCAATGATCAATGTATGTCATTAATCAAAACAATATGATTGGCCTCTAGGGCTAACAGGACAAAGATTGGAACTGTGGGTGTTCAATAATATTCAAATAGCACCAATTCACACCAAACAACACCAATTTGCACCAATTTTGTAATTTATTTTTTAATTAGTTTGATAACATTATTATTAAACTTGTCATATGTAATTTCTTTTCAAAAAAATATAAAGCCCATAGGAGAAATCTATAGAGTGATTCTGGGGGTTGGAGAATGGGATAATGTTAGCCCTAAGGGCAAATCATGAAGTTTTTTTTATTAATTTTTGACTAATGACAAACATTGGCATGGACTAATATTTATGTCAATCGTGTGATAGGATTGTTGGATTAAAGAAGTATGAAGTCTTGTTGTCTTAAAGCCACAATGTAAGAACAACTCCAATATGTCAAAGTGATTGAAGATTGGAGTTTGTTCAAGATGATTGAAGGCTTTGAAGACATGAAGTGTAGGTTACATGTGCTTAATAGGTAAACTTTGTAAACCCTACACTCTTAAGCCTTAGAATCTATAAGTTGCATTTGAGAGCACAAACTTGATTTGAAAAGTTTCAATGGTTTTGAACTTACCTTAATTATCAAGTTTACATCAATAGTTTTTAAACTTAAAAGGTCTTTAATGACTTATCTTATAGGCTAGAAGGTTTTCCAACTTGTTTGAATTGATTTGAATATGTTTTGACAAAGTTTAAAAAGTTTGGATGCAAAGTTCGGACGCAGAAGGCAAAGTTCGGACGTTCGAACTTTTCCTACACTGTAATAGTACCACTATTTTTCTAGAGAAATTTGGATGCAAGTTCGGAAGCAGAGGAGAAAGTTCAGACTTTCGAACTTCTCTGAAACTAGTCGTTACTAGCCGTATTGTGAATATTAAAGTTAATTTTTAAAATCTATAAAAGCCATAAACTTCAGATTTTTTGTAGAACTTTTGTACTTCAAAAATCCTTCAAGCTCTAACTTGTTTTACATCAAAATTATTTGAAAAGTTCTCAAATTGCCTTGTGCTCAAAGGTTAAAATTCAAGATTCCAAAGGCAAGAAGTGAAGAGGTGCTAGGAATTGTATTCATCCACCAAGAAGAGTTGGTAACATCCAAACTCTCTCTTTACATTATTATTGTGATTAATACAAGGTTGTCAGGAGACTTAAAACCCTTGTAAAGGGTGAGCCATAGACTAGATTAATCAAAGTTGTTGTGTAAAACCCATTGGTGAGGGCGAGCCTTGGATTAGATTAGTCTAGGTTGTCTAGTGACATAAAACTCTTAGTGATAAGGGTGAACCTTGTTTATTAGATTGAATAGAGGTTATTGTGATAAAACCTATTGAAGGGTGAGCCTCTTGTGTAATTGCTTGGATTGAGCATTTAGTGAATTGGTTAAAATCCTTGAGTGTGGACTCAAGGTAGTGGATGTAGATCTTGGAAAGATCGAACAACTATAAATTGTGTGTTCATTTCCTTATAGCTTTACTCGTTTACATACTTGCATTGTTATTATTTGTTATTGGTTGTGGTCTTATTGTTTGATCATCTTGTCTCAACTATCAAATCACATATAAACTTGAAGTTTGTGAATTTAAAGAAGAGCTTTTATTACGGCAAAGGATTTACAAAGCAGGAAAAGATTTTGATAATTAGCCAAAGACATAATTCGCCCCCTCATAGGTCTTTCAATTGGTATCAGTGCAAGGTCTTCTTATTAAGGTCTAACAACCTATAAGTAAAGATTATATAGCTAGTTTATCAAATTTGCCTTATGTGGAAGGTTCCTCTACATATAGACCTCGTTTGTTTGATGGTTCTAATTATATATTTTGGAAATCTAGAATTAGAATTTTTATTTGTTCTATTAGCTTTGATTTGTGGAGTATCATTGAGAAAGGTCCCTATGTGCCTATGAGAATAAAAGCTGATGGAATTACAAGGGAACAAAAGCCTATGGAGGAACTTGATGAGAACGACTCAAGAAAGATAACTTTGCACAAGTAAAATATCATTTTTAGAAGATGTTTTTATAAAAAGAGTTGTATCTACTTTTCCTTTTGTAAAACCTTTTGAAAGAAGAAAACCGCTTAATCTTTCATACCAATCTCTTGGAGCTTGTTTCAATCCATATAGAACTTTGGTTAACTTGAAAACATGATTTGGAAATTTTTCATGAATAAAACCAGGAGGTTGTTCTACATAAACCTCTTCTTCAATAAAACTATTTAGAAAAGCACTTTTGACATCCATTTGATATAGTTTAAAATCTTTAAAACAAGCAAATGCCAAAAGTATTCATATAGACTCCAATCTGGCCATTGGAGCAAAAGTCTCATCATAATCAATGCCTTCTTCTTGGTTGAAAACTTGAGCAACAAGTCTAGCTTTATTTCTAACAACTTTTCCTAGTTCATTTAACTTATTTCTAAAGACACACTTTGTACCAATAACTGAATGATTATGAGGTCTAGGAACAAGAGTCCAAACTTTATTTCTCTCAAACTGATTTAACTCTTCTTCCATAACAATAATCCAGAAATTATCACACAATGCATCATCAATATTTTTCGATTCAATATGAGATAAAAGGTTAAAATTATCTATAAAGTACAGCCTTGTTTTAACTCCTTGAGAGACATCACCAATGATTTGCTCCTTAGGATGACTTCTTGCATATGTGAGATCCTTTTGAAGTTCTTGATAATTGCTTGATTGACCATCTTGTTCTTGCTCCATTATTTCTTCTTCTTTGGCATGATCTTCCAATGTGGGTACTTGGTGTTGAGTTTGATTTTCAACCATTGAGGAACCTGCATCATCTTCTTTCTCCTTTGAAGATAAATGTTAGATTCATTGAAAGTTACATGAATAGTTTCTTCAACACATAATGCCCTTTTGTTATAGACTCTATATGCCTTTTTATTTGATGAATAGCCAAGAAATATGCTTCATCTGATTTTCTATCAAACTTACCAAGATTGTCACTAGTGTTTAAAATAAAGCACTTACAATCAAAAACTTTAAAATAGACAATTGATGGAGTTTTATCAAATAGAAGTTCAAAAGATGTTTTTCTTATAAAAGGTCTTAGTAAAACTCTAGTCATTACATAGCAAGCTGTATTTACAGCTTCAGCCCAAAAATATTTTGGTAAGGAATTTTCACAAAGCATTGATCTAGCAATTTCCTGTAAAGTTCTTTTTTCCTTTCAACAACACCATTTTGTTGAGGTGTTTTGGCAGCTGAAAAATTATGAGTGACGCCATATTCATCACAAAATTTTGTAAAATCTTGGTTACAAAACTCTCTTCCATTGTCACTTCTAATAGAAATCAGTTTGCAATCAAGAGAAATTTGAACCTTTTTGAAAAGTTTTGAAAATTCATAAAATGTTTCATCTTTTTGTGATAAGAAGACTACCCATGTAAATCTTGAAAAATCATCAACAATCACATAAGCATATCTTTCACCACCAAGACTAGTAGTCCTCATAGGTCCAAATAAATCCATGTGAACTAGTTCAAGAGGTTTTGAGGTAGAAACAATTTTCTTTGGTTTAAAAGATGTTTTTGATTGTTTTCCATATTAACAAGCATCACAAAGATGGGTTTTATCAAAATGCATTTTTGGTAATCCTCTAACTAGTTCTTGTGTAGAAAGTTTGTTTAATAAATCCATGCTCACGTGTCCTAATCTTATATGCCATAAAAATCCATCGTTGTCATGAATGGCAAGACATTTAATATCATTAGTAATAAGCTCATCAAGATATAACACATATACATTACTAACTATTTTAGCAACAAAAATAGTTTTATTACTTGCACTGTCAAGAGTAGTACAAGTATCACATTTAAACTCAACTTTGCAACCATTGTCACATAATTGACTAATACTAATTTAAACCATCAATAAGTAAAACTTGCTTGATAAGAGAGAAAGAACCTTTACCAATGTTACCTATTCCAAGTATTTTCCCTTTCTTCTTATCTCCAAATGTGACAAAACCTTCACTTGTAGCTTGAAGCTCACTAACAAGTGATGCATTTCCAGTCATGTGCCTTGAGCAGCCACTGTCAAGAAACCATTTAGTGGCACTTGATCTTGAGGCAAATTGTACCTATACCAAATTAGAAAGAGTGATTTTTGGTACCCATATCTTCTTTGGTCCAAGGGGGTTAGTAATAGTTCCTTTGACTTTCCAAATGGTCTTAACACCATTTTCTATCTTTCTCTTTATAAAACATCTATAAACCTTGTGTCCATGCTTACCACAATATGCAAGTATGAGACCTAGAATGAGAAGATTCTTTAACAAATAACTTTTTTTGTTTTGGATCAAAAGAATCATGCGTAAAACCAAGACCATGTTTTACAAATGAAGATCTTTGATAACCAAGTAGTTTATTTAAATTTTCTCTTCTATTTGTAAATCTCTCAATGCATAAAGTAAGATCATTAACTTTCCTTTTTAAAGACTCATGATCTTTTAGCATTGATTCAAGAGAAATAATTCTTGTACAAAGCTTTTTGTTTTCAAAAGATACGTTTTGTATAGTTGTATTCAAAACTTCTTTTTCAATGGTAAGGCAATTAATGGTCTCAAGAAGTTTATCATTTTAACATAATTTTGAATTCTCATTTGATAAATCATTGATTTTGAATTTCATTTCTTTGTTTCTTTTTGAAGCCTTTTTCAACTCTTCATACAGTTCTACAATCAAATCACTAGAATCAATATCATCATCACAGAAATTTGAAATAGAAGGTAAAGATTGTACCTCATCATCAACGACCATAAAGCATATGTTGGCCTTCCCTTCACTGTCATCCTCGCTCTCTTGTTGATCCCACGTTCTAGCTAGTCCTTTTCCTTTCTTGGCAGATTTCTTTCTATTTTTGTTGTCTCTTTCCCTCTCTAACACTTTGGGACAGTCAGTAATAAGATGCTCTGTGCTCTTGCATTCAAAGCATTGAGGTTTATAGGATGAGGATTGTCCACTCTTCTTGACTGGCTTTCTTCCTTTCTTGAGAAACTCTTTTTTGTAGAATCTCTTTAACTTCCTCACTGCCATTGCAATCTCTTCTTATCCATTGTTTCCTCCTTCTTCTTCACTTGAAGATAGTTCTTGTTCACTCAAGTGATCTGAAGCATTGAGTACAACTCATTTTCTTCCATTTTCTTCATCTTCCTTGTCATTCAACCGTTTCATCTTCATTTCATGTGTGAGTAGTGATCCGATAAGCTCTTCAAGAGGAAGAGTGTTAGCCCTAAGGGCAAATCATGTAGTTTTGATTAAATGACAAATATTGATGAGGACTAATATTCATGTCATTTGTGTGATAGGATTGTTGGATTAAGAAGTATGAAGTCTCATTGCCTTGGAGCTAGCAATGCATGAACAACTCAAATATGTCAAAGTGATTAAAGATTGAAGAGTTTGTTCAAGATTAATGAAGGCTTTGAAGACATGAAGTGTAGGTGACATGTGGTTAATAGGTAAATATTGTAAACCCTACACTCTTAAGTCTTGGAATCTATGAGTTGCAATTGAGAGCACAAAACTTGATTTAAATGGTTTCAATGGTTTTGAACTTATCTAAATTATCAAGTTTTCATAAATGATTTTTGCACTTAAAAGGTCTTTAATGACTTATCTTTTAGGCTAGAAGGTTTTCCAACTTGTTAGAATTGATTTGAACATGTTTTGACAAAGTTTGAAAAATTCGGAAGAAGATTCGGACGCAGTCCAAAAAATTCGGTCGTCCGAATTTTGTAGCAAAAGTTTGCTACTATTCTTCCAGAGAAATTCGGAAGAAGATTCGGACGCAGACAAAAAATTCGGTCGTCCGAATTTTGTAGCAAAAGTTTGCTACTGTTCTTCCAGAGAAATTCGGAAGAAGATTCGGACGCATGCAAAAAATTCGGTCGTCCGAATTTTGAAGCGAAAAATTCGGATGCAGAATTCGGTCATCCGAATTTTCTGAAACTAGCCGTTACTAGCCGTTGTATAGCCGTTTGAACTGATTTTTGAATTCTATAAAAGCCATAAACTCCAGATTTTTTAGAAGAACTTTGAACTTAACAAATCTTACATGCTCTAACTTGTTTTACATCAAATTATATCAAAAGCTCTCAAATTGCCTTGTGCTCAAAGGTGTACATTCAAGATTCCAAAGGCAAAGTGTAAAGGTGCAATATTGTGTAAACTCTACCTACAAGTGGTAACATCTACACATTCTTATCTCCTTATTAAATTGTGTTATTTTCTATTAGCTCATTTGCAAGGTTATCTTGTGACATAAAATCCTTTTGTGTTAGGGTGAGCCATAGACTAGATTAATCAAGGTTGTAGTGTAAAACCCGTGTGAGGGTAAGCCTTGGATTAGATTAGTCTTGAGGTTGTCTTTAGATATAAAACCCTTGTGGAAGGGTGAACCTTGTTTGTATAATTACTAGAAGAGGTTGTGAGTGTAAAACCATAGTGTGGTTAGCCTCTTATGTAATTGTTGAACTTGAGCTTATAGTGGATTGGTTGAAATCCTTGAGTGTGGACTCAAGGTAGTGGATGTAGATCTTGGAGAGATCGAACCACTATAAATCGTGTGTTCATTTTCTTATAGCTTTATTTATTTACATGCTCATGTTATTACTTATTGATTGTTGTTGATTGATTGGTTGTAGTTTGATGATATTATCTTAACCATCACATCACATATAAACTTGAAGCTTGTGGAATTAAAGAATAGCTTTTATTAAGGCAAAGGATTTGTAAAAAGGGAAAAGATTTCGACAATTAGCCTAAGACCTAATTCACCCCCCTCTTAGGTCTTACAATTGGTATCAGAGCAAGGTCTTCTTGTTAAGGTCTAACAACCTAGAAGTAAAGATCATATGGCTAGTTTATCAAATTTGCCTTATACTGGAAGGTTCCTCCACTACTAGACCTCCATTGTTTGATGGTTCTAATTATATTTTTTGGAAGTCTAGGATTGAGATATACATTTGTTCTATTAACTATGAATTGTGGAATATTATTGAGAAAGGTCCCTATGTGCCATTGAGATTGAAAGCCGATGGAGTCACAAGGGAACCAAAGCCTATGGAGGACTATGATGAGAGCGATTCAAGAAAGATGACATTAAACTACCAAGCAATGAACATTCTTTGTTGTGCGTTGGTCATCAATGAATACAATAGAGTGATGGAATGTGATTCCGCTCATGAAATGTGGAAACTACTTCAAATCACTCATGAAGAAGAAAGAGCAAATGTGTGCTTCATGGCAATAAATGATGAGGTACAATCCACTCCTTCTACCTCTACTTGTTGTGACGATGATGTTGATATTGTAGATGATCCTAGTGAACTACTTGTTGAATTGTATGAAGAATTAAAAAGGGTTTCAAAAAGGAATAAGGAAATGAAAACCAAAATTAATTATTTATTGAATGAAAATTCAAAATTATTTTGTGAAAATAAAAAGCTTCTTGATTCTATTGAATGCTTGAATATTGAAAAAGAAGTTTTGAATGTTTCTTTACATAACATATCTCTTGAAAATAAATCTCTTTGTACAAAAGTTTCTTCTCTTGAAAAAAATGCTTAGTGATCATGAAATCTTGAAAAAGAAAGTTGATGATCTTACATTATGTGTTGAAGAATTTACAAATGGAAGAGACAATCTTGACAAACTAATTGGACCTCAAAGATCTTCTCTTGTTAAAAATGGTCTTGGTTACAATTATGTCAATAATGTGCCTAAATATAACAACTTCTTTGTTAGAGCTACTTCTACTTCCATGCATCATACTTGTTGTACTTATTGTGGAAAACATGGACATAAAGTCACCAAATGTTATGTTAAAAGAAAAGTAGAGAATGGTGTAAAAACCATTTGGAGAGTTAAGCAAACTATTACTAACCCCCCATGGACCCAAGAAAGTATGGGTACCAAAGGATACTTCCTCTCCTTTATTGCAGGAACATTTTAATTCAAACTCAAGCACCACTAAGCGGCACATTGATGATGTTAGCTTAAAGAATAAAGGAAAACATCTCATTCATAATCAAGGTCAAAGCAACCAATGTAGGATTTGTTTTTGAAGAAAGGAAGAGTTCTTGGAGTAATCAATGTTGGTAAAGGTTTCTCTCTTCTTCTTAAACAAGTTTTGCTTATTGATGATTTGAACTATAACCTGTTTAGCATTAGTTAATTGTGTGACAATGAATAAGAGGTTGAATGCCAAAATGTGAAATTTCATTTAAGAATGCTTTTAGTCAATATTTGAAAATTTGCCAACCATGACTTATCAATTGCTTCTCTGAAGTTGATTAGGTAACATTGATTATATGAGATTGAATTCATGGTTTATATGTTCTTGAAATTGATTATATGTCGTGATAGCTATGATTGAAGATCTATGCATTTTCTTGGTTAAAAACATCTTTATGAAACTTTACAAAATGTTCAGACTTGAAGATCATAAATTTGGTCATCCGAATTTGTATGACAAAATGATATTTTGTGATTTTGGTCAATTACTCACGAAATGTTTCAATGTGTGCTTTATCTTGATAAGCTTGAATGTCTTGTTCCTTATGATAATGATTTTCTTGGCATAAAAGATTTGGTCATGTGAACATGGATTTGTTGAACAAACTTTTCTATCAAGATTTAGTTAGAGGATTGCTAAAAATGTGTTTTGAGAAAATTATTTTTGAGATACTTGTCCATATGAAAAACAAACAAAAGAATCTTTCAAATCCATGAAAATGATTTTAGACCTCAAAACATCTTGTGCTTCTTCAAATGGATTGTTTTGGACTTATATGGAACTCTAGTATTGATGACTTGAAATATGCCTTACTAGTAGTTGATGATTTCTAAATATTCATTTTAGCATTATTCATTGTTCGAAAAAGATTAAGTGTTTCATAAGTTTGTAAAATTATTCAAAAAGGTTCAAACCTCCCTTGAGTGCAATTGATTTCTATTACAAGTGTCAATGGGAGAATTTTACAACAAAGTCTTTACAAAATTTGCTTTGAAAATTGAATTTCATATAATTGTTTCAACTGCAAAAACTTCACAATAAAATGGTGTTATTGAAAAGAAAATTTGAACTTTGTAAAAATTGGCTAGGTCCATGCTTTGTGAAAATTCTTCTTCAAAAATATTTCCGGTCCAAAGTCATAAACATCACATGCTATGATAAATAGAATTCTCTCAAGATCATTTTGAAGAAAAAACGTCTTTTGAATTCTCTTTTATAGAAACGACTCAAATTGAATAGTTTAAAATGATTGGTTAATGTCTTATCTTAAAGACTTGTGACAACTTACTTAAATTTGGTAGAAAAATGGATATTGATATATCTCTTAGCTATTTTTTCTTACAAAAAAGGCCTATAGAGTTTATAATGAAAAGAACCTTATATGTTGAGGAAACCATTCATGTTTATTTTGATGAATCTTACATTCACTTGGGAAAGAAAAGATGAAGATGATGTAGGTACATCTATGAATGACAATCAAACCCATCTTCAAGCACCAACTTTGGAGAATCATACCAATGAGGAAGAAATGATTCAAGATGACCAACCTAGTGGTGACCAAGAGCTCCCAAAGAACTTAAGATATCCAAGAGGCCACCCTAAGGAGCAAATCTTTGGAGATATCTTCCAAGGAGTAAAAATAAGGCGGTATTTTATCAATAACTTTATTCTCTTATTGCATATGAGCCTAAAAGTATTGATGATGCCTTGTGTGATGATTTTTGGATTATTGCTATGCAAGAGGAATTAAATAAATTTGAAAGATACAATATTTTGGATATTCCTAAATCTCATGATCATTCTATTATTGGAACTAAATGGTTTTTAGAAATAAACTTATTGAATCCGGAGAAGTTGTTAGAAACAAGGTTAGACTTGTTGCCTAAGGATTCAATCAAGAAGAGGAAATTGATTATGATATGAAACCTTTGTTCCGAATGCTAGACTTGAGTCCATAAGAATGCTTTTTGACTTGTACTTGCTTTAAGTTATTTCAAATGAATGTCAAAAGTGCTTTTCTAAATGGTTCTATTGAGGAAGTGGTTTATATGGAACAATCACCCGGTTTTGCTCATGAAAAGTTTCCTAACCATATTTTCAAACTATCCTAAGTTTTGAATGGTTTAAAACCAGCCCCTAGTTTCCTTGAGTAGTTTCCTTCTTTCAAAAAGATTTTCAAGAGGAAAACTGAAACTACCCTTTTATAAAATCCTCATGCAACAATGATCTATAACTTGTTCGAATACATGATACAATTTTTTGTGCTTCTAATACTTCACTTTGTGATGTGTTTTCCAAGTTGATGCAAAGTAAAATTGAAATAAGCATGATAGGAAAACTCAATTTCTTTCTTGGCCTACAAATCAAGCAAACCAAGGATGGCACTTTTAAGAATCAAGTTAAGGTATAAGCATCCATAAGTTTATCAACTATGCTTGACAAGAATAAAATGGTTTCATAGGAGTAGTCAACTCTATTTGACAGCAAGTAGAGCCAATATTATATTTGCCATGTGCTTATGTGCTAGATTTTATCTTGTCCTAAAGATTTTCATTTGATTGTTGTTAAATACATTCTCTATTAACTTATTGATACTCCAAGTCATTATGGTCTATTTCAAATGTGTGGCTATGTTATGTGATAACATTAATGCAATAAATTTGATCATCATACTATTCAACAAACTATGATAAAGCATATAGAGATCAAACTTCATCTCATTAGAGATCACTCTACTAAAGGTAATACTTGTTTAAAGCATGTTTGCATTAATAAACAAATTAATGATATTGTTACTAAGCCATTGGTCGAAGAAAGGTTTGACCAATCTTAGAAGAAGCTTAGGAATTTCAAAATCCAATAACTAAAGTGTATTCAAGTGTTGTAGCATCCAAGTGAGGACACTAAAGCCAAGCATGGGAAAAAGGAATGGGAAAAGCCAAAGAAAATGATAGATGACCAGTGATCAATGAACCAAGGAAGGTTCATTTTCCTCAAAAGCATGTCAAGGCTTGAAAGATTTGTCACAGTGGAGGCTGCTACTGAATTTGATGATTGGACAAAAAGGAATCATAAGAAAAATCCCAGCTACAAGGTGGATGTCATCAAACTATCCGAAATGGGTAATATACTCTCATTTTTAAATGATATGAGTTGGACTAGTTTGCTTATGTTTGATGAATGCTATTGGCTTCCTTAGTTTATGAAGTTTATGCAAATATTAAGGAAGAAAGAGTTAAGCAAGTTGGTAATAAAAGCTATTTAGTAGTATTCTTCAAAAATATCACAAGTTAATTTTTGAGATTGATAATGCATTGCTCAATAGAATTTGTGATGTTGAGGATGTTGGGTTTAGGCATTATTCTTCTAGGGACATTGTTTTATAATTGAGTTATACTCACATGAAAGAATTGAGAATGCCTATATATATATAAATGATAAGAAGCCTCAAGACTAGAAAGGAGAGAGAGATAAAAGCTTTTTTATGCTAGTGAAAGAATTTTGCATCACATGCTTACTACCTTGATTATTGCATACTTTGGGAACAAATCTTATGTTGATAATATGTATGCTGTAATTATGCTAGCCATGCATAAGAAAAGAAAAATGAATTTTGGATATATAGTGCTAAAGAATATAATGGCAGCTAGAAGAACCGAACGTAAGGCTTTGCCACATAGCAAATTGTTTACCAAGGTTTTCAAGTATCTCCAAGTGCAATTGTCTTGTAGTAGTTGACCAATAAAGAGTGAAGAAGTCTACACCAACAACTCACTAAAGAGAATTCCTTGAATACTTGATGATGAAAATGTATGAAGGGCTAGAAGAAAAACTCCTCTAAGGGGGTGATAGAAGAGATGCTAGCAATGATGGAGAAAAGGAGGAAGAAAGTAATGAAAAAGAAGGAAGAAGAAAATGATGAAGAATAAGAGGATGAAGAGGAAATCCTTGCTAGAGAAAAGAAATTAAAATGAAACATGACTCATCTAGTGAGGGGGAGCAACCTTCCACAAAAAAAAGACTATTTGAAGAGTTGCCAAGGTGTTTCAAGAGACATTGAACAACCATGTAGAGGAAATGAAGAAGATGGACAAATTCTTCAAGTCTTTTGCTCCGATAATTCTTGGCAAATTTGATGGTTTAGAAGCTAGAGTCAAGAATATGGAAGAAGACTTGAGAAAGATTTCTCAAGTGGTTTTAGATGGTGCAAGTTCCTATAAAGCCCAAGAGAACAAGCAAGAAGAAGGAGATGAATGAAGTTTAACAAAGTCAAATCACAAATCCATCACCAATATCCTTCAACCAAGGAGCAAGAAAATGTGGTTCAAAGAAAGAAGATCCAAGATCCTCTTGATTGGTAGCTTTCAAAGCAGAATTACACAAGCAAGGAGTCAACAAATGAAGGACCCCATCATATAGAGCTCAAGGGAGACATGGCCATCATAACAAACAAATTTGGAAGTGAAGACAATGAAACGCATCCAAGACTAAGCCTTTCTATCCCTAAACTCTATTTTTGATGCTTATTTTAATTTTATGCCTTAATGCACATGTTATGATTTAACATTGAAATGTACTTGTGCCTTTCTAGTCATTATAGTGCTTTGAAGCTCAATATGTGAAATCTTTGTGATAAGAGCTTCTTTGTTTCACTTTTGTTGTCCAAGTACTCTCACCCCAAGTTTAATTGCTGATAAAAAAAAAAGGGAGAGAAGAAGTTGATTTATTATTGTTGAGATGCTACATAATGATTATTGCTGTTAGGATGATAATTATTTGACTAGAACTATATTGTTAATGAGAGTTGATCAATATATCGCTTATATGTGATACATGTTGTCTCATTTTCATTAACCCCATCTTTGAGTGATGACAAAAGGGGGAGAAGAAATTGGGATGACAAAATGTGTGAAAATATGAAATAGCAGTGGAATTCCTCATGCATGAATAGAAAATGTGTGAATTTTCTGAAAATCCATGCATATGTCAAGGGGGAAGAAAGAATGTTGATCTGCAAGATGTGCTATATGCTATGTGCTTGCTGAAAATGTGCTATGTATATGTGCTATAGGTTGAAATGTAAAATGAATGTGTTTTGTGAAAATATATGGCTGCAATTGAAATTTAAATTGACTATGTTATACTATGTGAGGTTTTGGTTATTTTCTGAGTTTTTGGAATATGGTTAAGTTGAGATTAAAATCTTGAACTTGGTTCTTGACTTGACCTACAATTGAATGCATTAGTTTTGTGGTTTTGCAAAGCTAAAATGAGTGCTATTGTAGCTATACATATTTGAGTACTTCTATAGTTCTTTTGAAAATGAAAAATCACCTTTTTCAACTTGTTTCCAAAAATTTGGACTTGAAATTCGGATGCAAACCAAAAATTCGGACGCATCAAGATCTTCTTGTCAAAAAATGTCTTTTCTGTTGTTCAAATTGTTTGAAAACTGTTTTAATCCTTCCTATCATATTTGAACAATCTTAGAAAAAGCTTATTTTCAAAAATAGAAGTTGTTATCTCACATATTTTATAGTTTGGAATTGAAAGCTCAAAATTCGGATGCATGATTTAAAAATTCGGATGCATGTTTGAAATTCGGATGCATGCATATTTTGTTGCCAAAACATGTTCTTTTGTTGTTCAAATTGATTCAAATATGTTTTATTCTCTTCCATTATGTTTGAACAACCTTAGGAAAGATTTATTTCACATTAAACATTCATTATATTGAATTTATTACAATTTGGACTTGGAATGTCAAAATTCGGATGCATGAGTTTAAAAATTCGGATGCATGATTTAAAATTCGGATGCATCCATATTTTGTTGCCAAAATGTGCTCTATTGTTGTTCAAATTGATTCAAACTTGTTTTAATCTCTTCCACTATGTTTGAACAACCTTAGGAAAGCTTATTTTCAAAAATTGAAGCTTTCATTTCACTTATTTTACAATTTGGACTTGATATGTCAAAATTCGGATGCATAGCATCTCAAGTCCAAACTTGTTGAAAAATGAGCACAATCTAAGGGGGAGCATTGTTAAACTTTTACAACCTTAAAACCTCTCTTAGAACTTTTTCTAAATGCTTAAATGTTATATCTTCTATCCTAATTGTTGGAAGGAAGGAGGCAAATGGAGGTTGGTTGGGTCATAGGCTCATATTGAGCCTTTTGTATGTCAATGTGCTAAATTGGTTATCTTCTATCATTGACATCATTACTTCTTTGTACTACATTGTTTAAATCCATCACATTTTGCATCAAAGTTTGTCATCATCAAAAAGGGGGAGATTGTTAGCCCTAAGGGCAAATCATGTAGTTTTGATTAAATGACAAATATTGATGAGGACTAATATTCATGTCATTTGTGTGATAGGATTGTTGGATTAAGAAGTATGAAGTCTCATTGCCTTGGAGCTAGCAATGCATGAACAACTCAAATATGTCAAAGTGATTAAAGATTGAAGAGTTTGTTCAAGATTAATGAAGGCTTTGAAGACATGAAGTGTAGGTGACATGTGGTTAATAGGTAAATATTATAAACCCTACACTCTTAAGTCTTGGAATCTATGAGTTGCAATTGAGAGCACAAAACTTGATTTAAATGGTTTCAATGGTTTTGAACTTATCTAAATTATCAAGTTTTCATAAATGATTTTTGCACTTAAAAGGTCTTTAATGACTTATCTTTTAGGCTAGAAGGTTTTCCAACTTGTTAGAATTGATTTGAACATGTTTTGACAAAGTTTGAAAAATTCGGAAGAAGATTCGGGACGCGATCCAAAAAATTCGATCGTCCAATTTTGTAGCAAAAGTTTGCTACTATTCTTCCGGAGAAATTCGAAAAGAAGATTCGGACGCGAGACAAAAAAATTCGGTCGTCCGAATTTTGTAGCAAAAGTTTGCTACTGTTCTTCCCGGAGAAATTCGGAAGAAGATTCGGGACGCATGCAAAAAAAATTCGGTCGTCCGAATTTTGAAGCGAAAAATTCGGATGCAGAATTCGGTCATCCGAATTTTCTAAAACTAGCCGTTACTAGCCGTTGTATAGCCGTTTGAACTGATTTTTGAATTCTATAAAAGCCATAAACTCCATATTTTTTAGAAGAACTTTGAACTTAACAAATCTTACATGCTCTAACTTGTTTTACATCAAATTATATCAAAAGCTCTCAAATTGCCTTGTGCTCAAAGGTGTACATTCAAGATTCCAAAGGCAAAGTGTAAAGGTGCAATATTGTGTAAACTCTACCTACAAGTGGTAACATCTACACATTCTTATCTCCTTATTAAATTGTGTTATTTTCTATTAGCTCATTTGCAAGGTTATCTTGTGACATAAAACCCTTTTGTGTTAGGGTGAGCCATAGACTAGATTAATCAAGGTTGTAGTGTAAAACCCGTGTGAGGGTAAGCCTTGGATTAGATTAGTCTTGAGGTTGTCTTTAGATATAAAACCCTTGTGGAAGGGTGAACCTTGTTTGTATAATTACTAGAAGAGGTTGTGAGTGTAAAACCATAGTGTGGTTAGCCTCTTATGTAATTGTTGAACTTGAGCTTATAGTGGATTGGTTGAAATCCTTGAGTGTGGACTCAAGGTAGTGGATGTAGATCTTGGAGAGATCGAACCACTATAAATCGTGTGTTCATTTTCTTATAGCTTTATTTATTTACATGCTCATGTTATTACTTATTGATTGTTGTTGATTGATTGGTTGTAGTTTGATGATATTATCTTAACCATCACATCACATATAAACTTGAAGCTTGTGGAATTAAAGAATAGCTTTTATTAAGGCAAAGGATTTGTAAAAAGGGAAAAGATTTCGACAATTAGCCTAAGACCTAATTCACCCCCCCTCTTAGGTCTTACAAAGAGTTTTTAGATCTTTGGACTCCTCAATAGCAAGTGTCTTTGGCGGCCAGGATTTTGGTAGAGCATCCAAAATCTTCCTGTTTTGCTCTTCCATAGTATAGCTTTTACCATAAGCTTTCAAGCCATTAAAAATGTTAGTAAACCTTGAAAACATATCACTAATATTTTCACCTTATTTCATGGTAAATAGCTCATAATCTCTAACAAGCATAGCAAGTTTAGATTCTTTAACTTGATTAGTACCTTCATGTGTAATTTGGAGTAATCTCCACATATCATGAGCAGAATCACAACCACTAACTCTATTGTATTCAGTAACATCTAATGCACAACTTAATATCTTCATGACCTGATAGTTTAATGTCATTTTCCTTGAATCATGCTCATCAAATTTGTTAGCCCTAAGGGCAAATTATATAGTTTTGATTAATGACAAATATTGATGAGGACTAATATGCTTGTATGTTGTGTGATAGGTTTTATGAACTAAGAAGTATGAAGTCTCATTGCCTTGAAGTTAGAATGCAAGAACAACTCCAATATGTCAAAGTGATTGAAGATTGAAGAGTTTGTTCAAGATGTTAGAAGGCTTTGAAGACATGAAGTGTAGGTTGCATGTGCTTAATAGGTAAACTTTGTAAACCCTACACTCTTAAGCCTTGGAATCTATGAGTTGCAATTGAGAGCACAAAACTTGATTTAAATGGTTTCAATGGTTTTGAACTTACCTAAATTATCAAGTTTTCATAAATGGTTTTTGCACATAAAAGATCTTTAATGACTTATCTTTAAGGCTAGAATGTTTTCCAACTTGTTTGAATTGATTTGAACATGTTTTGACAAAGTTTGAAAAATTCGGATGCAAGATTCGGACGCAGTCCAAAAATTTGGTCGTCCGAATTTTGTAGCAAAAGTTTGCTACTATTCTTCCAGAGAAATTCGGAAGAAGATTCGAACGCAGCCAAAAAAATCGGTCGTCCGAATTTTGGCCTTCAGCATGGTCACTGTTCTTCCAGAGAAATTCGGAAGAAGATTCGGACGCAGCAAAAAAATTCGGTCGTCCGAAAAATTCGGACGCAGAATTCGGTCATCCGAATTTTCTGAAACTAGCCGTTACTAGCCGTTGTATAGCCGTTTGAACTGATTTTTGAATTCTATAAAAGCCATAAACTCCAGATTTTTTAGAAAAACTTTGAACTTAACAAATCTTACATGCTCTAACTTATTTTACATCAAATCAAATTGAAAAGCTCTCAAATTACCTTGTGCTCAAAGGTGTACATTCAAGATTCCAAAGGCAAAGGTGAAGTGGTGCTAGCAATTGTATTTATCTACCAAGAAACGTTGGTAATATTCAAACTCATTTATTCCTCATTTAATTCTGTTTTTCTACTAGCTCATTGCAAGGTTATCTTTAGACATAAAACCCTTTTGTGTTAGGGTGAGCCATAGACTAGATTAATCAAGGTTGTGGTGTAAAACCCATTGTGTGGGTGAGCCTTTGATTAGATTAGTCTTTAGGTTGTCTTTGGATATAAAACCCTTGTGGAAGGGTGAACCTTGTTTGTATAATTACTAAAAGAGGTTGTGAGTGTAAAACCATTGTGTGGTGAGCCTCTTATGTAATTATTGAATTTGAGCATATAGTGGATTGGTTGAAATCCTTGAGTGTGGACTCAAGGTAGTGGATGTAGATCTTGGAGAGATCGAACCACTATAAATCGTATGTTCGTTTTCTTATTGCTTTACTTGTTTACGTACTTGTGATTATTATTTATGCTTAGTTGTTGATTGATTGATTATGGTCTTATAGTTTGATAATCTTGTATTAATCATCAAATCACATATAACTTGAAGTTTGTGAATTTAAAGAAGAGCTTTTATTAAGACAAAGGATTTGCAAAAAGGTGAAAAGATTTCGATAATTAGCCAAAGACCTAATTCACCCCCCTCTTAGGTCTTTCAATTGGTATCAGAGCAAGGTCTTCTTTTTAAGGTCTAACAACCTAGAAGTAAAGATTCTATGGCTAGTTTATCAAATTTGCCTTATATGGAAGGTTCCTCTACAAATAGACCTCCTTTGTTTGATGGTTCTAATTTTACATTTTGGAAATCTAGAATTAGATTTTTTATTTGTTCTATTAACTTTGATTTGTGGAGTATCATTGAGAAAGGTCCCTATGTTCCTATGAGAATAAAAGCTGATGGAATTACAAGGGAACAAAAGTCTATGGAGGAAATTGATGAGAACGACTCAAGAAAGATAACCTTAAACTACCAAGCAATGAATATCTTGAGTTGTGCATTGGACGTGAATGAATACAATAGAGTAAGTGAATGTGACACCGCTCACGACATGTGGAGACTTCTTCAAGCAACACATGAGGAAAGAGCCAATATGTGTTTTATGTCAATAAATGATGAGGTACAATCCACTCCTTCTACCTCTACTTATTGTGATGATGATGTTGATGATATTGATGATCCTAGTGAATTACTTGTTGAGATGTATGGAGAATTAAAGAAGGCTTCAAAAAGGAATAAGGAAATGAAAACCAAAATTAATGATTTATTGAATGAGAATTCAAAATTGTTTTGTGAAAATAAAAAGCTTCTTGATTCTATTGAATGCTTGAATATTGAAAAAGAAGTTTTAAATGTCTCTTTACAAAATATGTCCCTTGAAAATAAGATTCTTTGTGAAAAGATTTTGTCTCTTGAAAGAATGCTTGTTGATCATGAGACTTTGAAAAAGAAGGTTGATGAACTTACATCATGTATAGAAAAATTTACAAAAGGAAGGGACAATCTTGATAAAATTCTTGGAGCTCAAAGATCTCTCCTTGTCAAAAATGGTCTTGGTTACAATTATGTAAACAATGTGCCTAAATATAACAAATTCTTTGTTAGAGCTACTTCTACTTCCATGCATCATACTTGTTGTACTTATTGTGGAAAACATGGACATAAAGTCACCAAATGTTATGTTAAAAGAAAAGTAGAGAATGGTGTAAAAACCATTTGGAGAGTTAAGGGAAATATTACTAACCCTCACGGACCCAAGAAAGTATGGGTACCAAAGGAAACTTCCTCTTCTTTATTGCAGGTACTCTCCAATTCAAACTCAAGCACCACTAAATGGCATATTGATGATGTTGGCTTAAAGAATAACAGAAAACACCTCATGCATAATCAAGGTCAAAGCAACCGATGAAGTAACCAATGTTGATAAAGGTTCCTCTCTTCTTTTTAAACAAATGTTGCTTAGTGATAATTTGAAATATAATTTGCTTAACATTAGTCAATTATGTGATAGTGTGAAAAGTTGAATGTGAATGTAATACTTGCACTATACTTGATGGTGTCAATAGTAGAACTATTTTTGTTGCAAATTGTATTAATGCCTTGCCTTGATGAACTTGTTGCTTATAAAGTTAGATGATTTTCCACTCATGATAATGACTGTTATTTATGGCATAGTAAACTTAGTCATGATAAAATGATTAAAATAACTATGGTTGAATATCTATGCATTTGCTTGGCCAAAAACATCTTTATGAAACTTCACAAAATGTTCAGACTTGAAGTTTTGATGTAGACCACAAGTTCGGTCGCCCGAACTTATGTGACAATATGACATTTTGTGATTTTGATTAATTACTCGCAAAATGTTGCAATATGTGTTTTATCTTGATAAGCTTGAATGTCTTGTGGCTTATGATAATGATGGATTTTCTTGGCATAAAAGATTAGGTCACGTGAGCATAGATTTGTTGAGCAAACTTTCCTCTTAAGATTTAGTTGGAGGATTACTAAAAATATGTTTTGAGAAAATTATCTTTGAGATACTTGTCAATATGGAAAACAAACAAAAGAATCTTTCAAACACATGAAAATGCATTTAGACCTCAATCATCTTGAACATGTTCATATGGATTGATTTGGACTTATGAGGTACTCTAGTATTAATGACTTGAAGTATGCCTTAGTAGTGGTTGAGGATCTCTAAATATTCACTTTAGCATTATTCTTTGCTCAAAAGAAGATAAAGTGTTTCATATGATTGTAAAACTATTCAAAAAGGTTCAAACCTCCCTTGAGTGCAAATTGATTTCCATTAGAAGTGACAATGGGAGAATTTTACAACTAAGTCTTTACAAAATTTGCTTTGAAAATTGAATTTCATATAATTGTTTCAACTGCAAAAACCCCACAACAAAATGGTGTTATTTGAAAAGAAAATTTAAACTTTGTAAAAATTGGCTAGAGTCCATGCTTTGTGAAAATTCTTCCTCAAAAAATATTTTTAGTCCAAAGTCGTAAACATCACATGTTATGATAAATAGAATTCTTTTAAGATCATTTTGAAGAAAAAACATCTTTTGAATTCTCTTTTTATAGAATGCCTCAAATTGCATATTTTAAAATGTTTGGTTATAAATGTCTTATCTTAAATTCTTGTGTTAACTTACTTAAAATTTGATAGAAATCTTGATATTGGTATATCTCTTATCTATTCTTCTAACAAAAAGGCTTATAGAATTTTATAACAAAAAGAACCTTACATGATGAGGAAACCATTCATGTTAGCTTTGTTGAATCTTACATTTACTTGGAAAGAAAATATGAAGATGATGTAGGTACATCTATGAATGACTATCAAATCCATCTTCAAGCACCAACTTTGGAGGATCATACCAATGAGCAAGAAATGATTGAACAAAATGATCAACATAGTGGTGACCAAAAGCTCTCAAAGAACTTAAGATATCCAAGAGGCCACCCTAAGGAGCAAATCATTGGTGATATCTCCCAAGGAGTAAAAATAAGGCGGTACTTTATCAATAACTTTATTCTTTTATTGGATATGAGCCTAAAGTATTGATGATGCATTGTGTGATGATTTTTGGATTATTTGTATGCAAGAGGATTTAAATAAATTTGAAAGATACAAAATTTTGGATATTCCTAAATCTCATGATCATTCCATTATTGGAACTAAATGGTTTTTAGAATTAAACTTATTGAATCCGAAGAAGTTGTTAGAAACAAAGTTAGACTTGTTGCCTAAGGATTCAATCAAGAAGAAGGAATTGATTATGATGAAACATTTGTTCCGAATACAAACTTGAGTCCATAAGAATGCTTTTGACTTGTACTTGCTTTAAACTCTTTCAAATGAATGTCAAAAGTACTTTTTTAAATGGTTCTATTGAGAAAAAAGTTTATGTGGAACAACCACCTGGTTTTGTTCATGAAAAGTTTCCTAAACATGTTTTCAAAATTATCCAAAGCTTTGTATGATTTAAAACAAGCTCCTAGAGCTTGGTATGAAAAATTGAGTGATTTTCTTCTTTCAAAAGGATTTTCAAGAGGAAAGGTTAACACTACTATTTTCATAAAAACCTCTTGTAACAATGATCTATAAGTTGTCCAAATATATGATACAATTTTTTGTGCTTCTAATACTTCACTTTGTGATGTGTTTTCCAAGTTAATGAAAAGTAAATTTGAAATGAGCATGATAGGAAAACTTAATTTCTTTCTTGGCCCACAAATCAAGCAAACCAAGGATGGCACTTTCATGAATCAAGTTAAGGTATAAGCACTTCCATAAGTTTATCAACCATGCTTGACAAGAATAAAAAGGTTTCATAGGAGTAGTCAACTCTATTTGATAGCAAGTAGAAACAATATTATGTTTGTCATGTGCTTGTGTGCTAGATTTCATCTTATCCTATAGAATCTCATTTGATTGTGGTTAAACACATTCTCTATTACCTTATTAATACTCTAAGTGATTATGGTCTATATTTCAAATGTGTGGCTATATTATGTGATAACACTAATGCAATAGATTTGACCATCATACTATTCAACAAACTAGGACAAAGCATATAGAGATCAAATTTCATCTCATTAGATATAATTCTACTAAGGATAATACTTATTTAAAGCATGTTTGCATTCATTGATATCGTTACTAAGTCATTGGCCGAAGAAAGGTTTGACCAATCTTAGAAGAAGCTTAGGGATTTCAAAATTCAATAACTAACGAGTATATTCAAGTGTGTAGCTCCAGGTGAGGACAAAGAAGCCTAGCATGAGAAAAGGAAAGGGAAAAGCCAAAGATAGAGAAGGAGGACTAGTAACCAACGAACCAAGGAAGGTTTATGTTTCTCAAATCATGTCATGGATGGATAGATTTGTCATAGTGGAGGCTGCTACTGAATTTGATGATTGGACAAAAAGGATCCATAAGACAAATCCAAGCCACAAGGAGGATGTCATCAAACTATCTGAAATGGGTAATATACTCTCTTTTTTAAATGATGTGAGCTGGACTGGTTTGCCTGTGTTTGATGAATGCTATTACCTTCCTTAGTTTATGAAGTTTATGCAAATATTAAGGAAGACAAAGTTGAGCAAATTGGAAATTAAGCTATTCAGTAGTATTCTTCAAGAATATCACAAGTTAATTTTTGAGATTGATAATGCACTGCTCAATAGAATTTGTGATGTTGAGGATGTTGGCTTTAGGCATTATTCTTCCGGGGAACATTGTTTTATAAGTAAGTTATACTCACATGAAAGGATTGAGAATGCCTGTACAAATGGTAGACAATTTAGGTTCATTAGGAAGGGTTATGAATCACATGATTACCACCATGATCATCCCTAATTTTGGACATAAATCATCCGTTGGAAATATGCATATGGTAATTATGCTTGCCTTACTTGAGCATAAACTTTGGATTCATGGCATTGAAGCATATGATTAGTGCAAGAAAAACAGCCAACAAAGCCTTACCTTATGGGAGATTATTAACAAGGATCTTCAAATACTTCCAAGTCAAACTTCCCATAAGAGGACAAACTTTCAAGAGTGGAGAAATCTACACAAATGATTCTCTTAATATTATACAGATTAGTTCTTGATGAGAATGGAATATGGAGAACAAAAGTAGAAACTCTTTTAAGAAGAAAAGAGGTTGAAGAAACTGAAGAGGTTGAGAAAGAAGAAGATGAAGAAGAAATATTGGCAAGGGAAATGAAGACAAAGAGGAGGCATGACTCATCTAGTGAGGGGGAGCAACCTTCCACAAAAGAAGACTATTTGAAGAGTTGCCAAAGGTGTTTCAAGAGACATTGAACAATCATGTAGAGGAAATGAAGAAGATGGACAAATTCTTCAAGTCTTTTGCTCTGATAATTCTTGGCAAATTTGATGGTTTAGAAGCTAGATTCAAGAATATGGAAGAAGACTTGAGAAAGATTTCTCAAGTGGTTTTAAATGGTGCAAGTTCCTATAAAGCCCAAGAGAACAAGCAAGAAGAAGGAGGTGAAGGAAGTTTAACAAAGTCAAAGCACAAATCCATCACCAATATCCTTCAGCCAAGAGAGGAAAATATGGTTCAAAGAAAGAAGATCCAAAGACCCTCTCAAATTGGTAGCTTTCCAAAGCGAACTACACGAGCAAGGAGTCAACAAATGAAGGACCCCATCATATAGAGCTCAAGGGAGACATGGCCATCATAACAAACAAATTTGGAAGTGAAGACCATGAAACGCATCCAAGACTAAGCCTTTCTATCCCTAAACTCTATTTTTATGCTTATTTTAGTTTATTCCTTGATGCACATGTTATGCTTTAATATTGAAATTTACTTGTGCCTATCTAGTCATTATAATGATTTGAAGCTCAATGCATGAAATCCTTATGATAAGAGCTTCTTTTGTTTCACTTTTTTCTGTCCAAGTATTCTTACCTCAAGTTTAATCATTGCTAAAAAGGGGAGAAGAAGTTGATAATATATTGCTTATTGTATTATTATTGAAGATACTACATAATGCTTATTGCTATTAGGATAATAATTATTTGACTAGAGAATTGCTGAATATTGCCAATATACGATTTATGAGAATTGGCTAATATATTACTAAATTGCCAAATGAGGTTTAGTCCATATATCGCTTATATGTGATACATGTCTGTCTCACTTTCATTAACCCCATCTTTGATTGATGACAAAAAGGGGGGAGAAGAAATGTGATGACAAAATGTGTGAAAATGAGACATAGCAGTGGAATTCCTCAAGCATGAATAGAAAATGTGTGAATTTTTGAAAAATCCATGCATATGTAAAAGGGGGAGAAAGAATATTGACTGCAAGATGTGCTATGTGCTATGTGCTTGTTGTAAATGTGCTATGCATGTGTGCTATAAGTTGAAATGTGCTATGAATGTGTACTGTGAAACTAATTGGTTGCATTTGAAATTTAAAATGATTGTTTTCTGAGATTTTGAAAATGGTTAAGTTGGGATTGTGAAGTTTTTATCATGGTTCTTGACTTGACCTATGACTTTACATTACATCATGAAAACAATTAAATACATGAGCTTTGTGGTTTTGCAAAGATAAACTGAGTGCTATTGTAGCTATACATATTTGAGTACTTCTATAGTTCTTTTGAAAATGAAAAATCACCTTTTCAACTTGTTTCCAAAATTTGGACTTGAAATTCGGATGCAGACCAAAAATTCGGACGCATCAAGATCTTCTTGTCAAAAATGTCTTTTTCATTGTTCAAATTGTTTGAAAACTGTTTTAATCCTTCCTATCATATTTGAACAATCTTAGAAAAGCTTATTTTCAAAAATAGAAGTTGTTATCTCACATATTTTATAGTTTGGAATTGAAAGCTCAAAATTCGGATGCATGATTTAAAAATTCGGATGCATGTTTCAGAAATTCGGATGCATGCATATTTTGTTGCCAAAACATGCCTCTTTTGTTGTTCAAATTGATTCAAATATGTTTTATTCTCTTCCATTATGTTTGAACAACCTTAGGAAAGATTTATTTCACATTAAACATTCATTATATTGAATTTATTACAATTTGGACTTGGAATGTCAAAATTCGGATGCATGAGTTTAAAAATTCGGATGCATGTTTTAAAATTCGGATGCATCCATATTTTGTTGCCAAAATGTGCTCTATTGTTGTTCAAATTGATTCAAACTTGTTTTAATCTCTTCCACTATGTTTGAACAACCTTAGGAAAGCTTATTTTCAAAAATTGAAGCTTTCATTTCACTTATTTTACAATTCGGACTTGATATGTCAAAATTCGGATGCATAGCATCTCAAGTCCAAACTTGTTGAAAAGAGAGCACAATCTAAGGGGGAGTAATGTTAATCTTTTCTGACCTTTAAAACCTCTCTTAGAAGTTGTCTTAATCCTTAAATGCTATATCTACTATCCTAGTTGTTGGAAGGAAGGAGGCAAATGGAGGTTGGTTGGGTCATAGGCTCATATTGAGCCATTTGAATGTCAATGTGCTAAATTGGTTATCTTCTATCATTGACATCAATACTTCTTTGTACTACATTGTTTAAATCCATCACATTTTGCATCAAAGTTTGTCATCATCAAAAAGGGGGAGATTGTTAGCCCTAAGGGCAAATTATATAGTTTTGATTAATGACAAATATTGATGAGGACTAATATGCTTGTATGTTGTGTGATAGGTTTTATGAACTAAGAAGTATGAAGTCTCATTGCCTTGAAGTTAGAATGCAAGAACAACTCCAATATGTCAAAGTGATTGAAGATTGAAGAGTTTGTTCAAGATGTTAGAAGGCTTTGAAGACATGAAGTGTAGGTTGCATGTGCTTAATAGGTAAACTTTGTAAACCCTACACTCTTAAGCCTTGGAATCTATGAGTTGCAATTGAGAGCACAAAACTTGATTTAAATGGTTTCAATGGTTTTGAACTTACCTAAATTATCAAGTTTTCATAAATGGTTTTTGCACATAAAAGATCTTTAATGACTTATCTTTAAGGCTAGAATGTTTTCCAACTTGTTTGAATTGATTTGAACATGTTTTGACAAAGTTTGAAAAATTCGGATGCAAGATTCGGGACGCAGATCCAAAAAATTTGGTCGTCCGAATTTTGTAGCAAAAGTTTGCTACTATTCTTCCGGGAGAAATTCGGAAGAAGATTCGAACGCAGACCAAAAAATTCGGGTCGTCAATTTTTGGCCTTCAGCATGGTCACTGTTCTTCCGGGAGAAATTCGGAAGAAGATTCGGGACGCAGCAAAAAAAAATTCGGTCGTCCGAAAAAAATTCGGACGCAGAATTCGGTCATCCGAATTTTCTGAAACTAGCCGTTACTAGCCGTTGTATAGCCGTTTGAACTGATTTTTGAATTCTATAAAAGCCATAAACTCCAGATTTTTTAGAAAAACTTTGAACTTAACAAATCTTACATGCTCTAACTTATTTTACATCAAATCAAATTGAAAAGCTCTCAAATTACCTTGTGCTCAAAGGTGTACATTCAAGATTCCAAAGGCAAAGGTGAAGTGGTGCTAGCAATTGTATTTATCTACCAAGAAACGTTGGTAATATTCAAACTCATTTATTCCTCATTTAATTCTGTTTTTCTACTAGCTCATTGCAAGGTTATCTTTAGACATAAAACCCTTTTGTGTTAGGGTGAGCCATAGACTAGATTAATCAAGGTTGTGGTGTAAAACCCATTGTGTGGGTGAGCCTTTGATTAGATTAGTCTTTAGGTTGTCTTTGGATATAAAACCCTTGTGGAAGGGTGAACCTTGTTTGTATAATTACTAAAAGAGGTTGTGAGTGTAAAACCATTGTGTGGTGAGCCTCTTATGTAATTATTGAATTTGAGCATATAGTGGATTGGTTGAAATCCTTGAGTGTGGACTCAAGGTAGTGGATGTAGATCTTGGAGAGATCGAACCACTATAAATCGTATGTTCGTTTTCTTATTGCTTTACTTGTTTACGTACTTGTGATTATTATTTATGCTTAGTTGTTGATTGATTGATTATGGTCTTATAGTTTGATAATCTTGTATTAATCATCAAATCACATATAACTTGAAGTTTGTGAATTTAAAGAAGAGCTTTTATTAAGACAAAGGATTTGCAAAAAGGTGAAAAGATTTCGATAATTAGCCAAAGACCTAATTCACCCCCCCTCTTAGGTCTTTCAAAATTCATCAGTGGATTTGGGTTCTGAGGTTATTCCATCTGCTCTCATTTTCGTTGGGACATAAGGACCTTTCTCAACTATATTCCACAAATCAAAATTGATAGAACAAATATATATTTTAACTCTGGACTTCCAAAAAGTGTAATTTGTTCTATCAAACAACGATGGTCTATTTGTAGATGATCCTTCTAGGTAAGGTAGGTTTGAAATATTAGCCATAGGATCTTTGTCTTCTAGGTTGTCAAACCACTCAAAGAAGTTCTAGCTCTGATACCAATTGAAATACCTAAGAGGGGGGAGGTGGTGAATTAGGTATTTGGCTAATTTTTGCAAATTAAAACCTTTTATACGTCAAAGCAAAGAACAGATTATATGAGTCAAGTTATAAGCAATTTATAACACATCAATACAAGAAAGCAAGATCAAAGAACACAAGCAATTTATAGTGGTTCGATCTTCAAGATCTACGTCCACTACCTTAAGCCTACACTTAAGGATTTCAATCAATCTACTATATGCTCAAGTTTACAAATTACAAGAGAGGCTCACCACACTATGGTTTTACACTCACAACCTCTTCTAATAACTTTTACAAACAAGGCTCACCACACACAGTTGTTTTATATCTCAAACAACCTTGAATCACAACTTCAAGGATCACCCTTATCTAACTGGTTTTATGTTATCAAGATAACCTTGCAAGAGCTAATAGAAATACACAATTTGATAAAAAGATAAGAGTGTGTAGATGTTACCACTTGTTGGTAGATTTTTTTACACAAACTTGCACTTTCACACTTTGATGTCTTTTGATTGATCAATTGAATGCACAAGACATAAGAGAGCTTAAGAAATGTTTGTAAAAGGCTTTAGAATGCTTAGAGTTTTCAAGAATTCAAAACTTACAAAAGAATACACGTTTATAGCTTTTATAGAATTTGAAAATTTGTTTTGACAGCTATAAAACGGCTAGTTAACAGCTATTTTCAGGAAATTCGTACGACCGAATTCTTTCTGCTGCGTTCGAATCTTCGTCCGAATTTCTCTGGAAAAACAGTGACCATGCTGGAGGCCAAAATTTGGACGACCAAATTTTTCTTCATGCGTCCGAATCTTCTTCCGAATTTCTCTAGAAGAACAGTAGCAAGCTTTTGCTACAAAATTCAGACGACCGAATTTTTTGGAAGCATATTCAAACTTTGTAAAATCATTTGAGATTTAACTTCAATAAGTTTGAAAAACATTTGGTATGTATAGAAACCTTATTTAGACATATATAAGTTTGAAAAACAAAATCAAATTCCTTCGATCATATAAAGTTTACTTAAAAAAAACTTTCAAAACCACATTCAGAAAAAAATTCATTCAAAACCTTTTAAGATCATAAGACTCATTTTATTCTCTCTTATGCATTCAATGATAACCAAGACATACAAGTGTAGTGTTTACATAGAGATTTACCTACTAAATATATAAACTCTACACTTCAAGTCTTCAATGCCTTTAGATCATCTAAGAACAACCTTCTTCAAACTTCAATCACTTAGCTTTACGGAAGTTTTCTTGCACTTTGGTTCCAAAGCAATGAGACTTCATACTTCTTAGTTCACAAAACCTATCACACAACATACAAGCATATTAGTCCTCATCAATATTTGTCATTAATCAAAACTACATGATTTGCCCTTAGGGCTAACATTTTCCAACTTGTTTGATTGATTTGAATATGTTTTGACAAAGTTTGAAAATTCGGATGCAAAATACGGACGCATAAGAGAAAATTTGGTCGTACGAATTTTCCCTATACTTTGAACAGTACAGTATTCAGTGAACAGTAACTATTGTTCAGTGAGCAGTACCGACTATTTTTCTAGAGAAATTCAGAAGCAAGTTCGAACGCAGAGGTAAAAATTCGGACATCCGAATGTGAATAGTAACAATGAGCAATAACACTGTTTATGTGAAAAGTACTTTCAGAAAAAAATTCGAACGCAAGTTTGAACGCGGACAATCAAGTTCGAACGTCCGAACTTCTCAGAAACTAGCCGTTACTAGCCATTTTATACTGTTAAAAGGTGATTTTTGAAATCTATAAAAGCCATAAACTTCAGATTTTTTAGAGAACTTTTGAACTTTAAAAATCTTTCAAGCTCTAACTTATTTTACATCAAAATTATTAGAAAAGCTCTCAAATTGCCTTGTGCTCAAAGGTTAAAATTCAAGATTCCAAAGGCAAGAAGTGAAGTGGTGCTAGCTATCGTATTCATCCACCAAGAAGTATTGGTAACATCCAAACTCTCTCTTTACATTATTGTTGTGATTGATACAAGATTGTCAAGAGACTTAAAACCCTTGTGGAGGGTGAGCCATTGACTAGATTAATCAAGGTTGTTGTCTAAAAACCCGTGCGTGGGTGAGCCTTGGATTAGATTGGTCTAGGTTGTCTAGTGACATAAAACTCTTAGTGATAAGGGTGAACCTTGTTTATTAGATTGAATAGAGGTTGTTGTGGTAAAACCCATTGAAGGGTGAGCCTCTTGTGTAATTGCTTGGATTGAGCATTTAGTGAATTGGTTAAAATCCTTGAGTGTGGACTCAAGGTAATGATTGTAGATCTTGGAAAGATCGAACTACTATAAATCGTGTGTTTATTTCCTTATAGCTTTACTCGTTTACATACTTGCATTATTATTAATTGTTATTAGTTGTTGATTGATTGGTTGTGGTCTTATTTTTTGATCATCTTGTCTCAACTATCAAATCACATATAAACTTGAAGTTTGTGAATTTAAAGAAGAGCTTTTATTACTACTGTTAGCCCTAAGGGCAAATCATGTAGTTATGATTAGTTTTGATTAATGTCAAACATTGATGAGGACTAATATGCTTGTATGTTGTGTGATAGGATTTGTGGATTAAGAAGTTTGAAGTCTCATTGCCTTGAAACTAAAATGCAAGAACAACTCCAATATATCAAAGTGATTGAAGATTGAAGAGTTTGTTCAAGATATTAGAAGGCTTTGAAGACATGAAGTGTAGGTTGCATGTGCTTAATAGGTAAACTTTGTAAACCCTACACTCTTAAGCCTTGGAATCTATGAGTTGCAATTGAGAGCACAAAACTTGATTTAAATGGTTTCAATGGTTTTGAAGTTACCTAAATTATCAAGTTTTCATAAATGGTTTTGGTACATAAAAAGGTCTTTAATGACTTATCTTTAAGGCTAGAATGTTTTCCAACTTGTTTGAATTGATTTGAACATGTTTTGACAAAGTTTGAAAAAATTCGGATGCAGTCCCAAAAATTCGGTCGTCCGAATTTTTGTAGCAAAAGTTTGCTACTATTCTTCCGAGAGAAATTCGGAAGAAGATTCGGACGCAGCCAAAAAAATTCGGTCGTCCGAATTTTGGCCTTCAAACGATGGTCACTGTTCTTCCCGAGAAATTCGGAAGAAGATTCGGACGCAGCGAGAAAAAATTCGGTCGTCCGAAAAATTCGACGCATGACTCGGGTCATCCGAATTTTTTCGAAACTAAGCCGTTACTAGCCGCTTTTATGACCGTTTTAATAGATTTTCAAATTCTATAAAAGCCATAAACTTCAGATTTTTTAGTAGAACTTTGAACTTAAGAAATCCTACAAGCTCTAACTTGTTTTACATCAAAATTACTTGAAAAGCTCTCAAATTGCCTTGTGCTCAAAGATTGAAATTCAAGATTCCAAAGGCAACAAAGTGTGAAGGTGAAACATTGTGTAATCATCTACCAACAAAGTGGTAACATCTTACGCACTCTCTTTTCTTCTCTCAATTGTGTTTTCTACTAGCTCATTGCAAGGTTATCTTGTGACATAAAACCCTTTTGTGTTAGGGTGAGCCATAGACTAGATTAATCAAGGTTGTAGTGTAAAACCCGTGTGAGGGTGAGCCTTGGATTAGATTAGTCTTGCGGTTGTCTTTAGATATAAAACCCTTGTGGAAGGGTGAACCTTGTTTGTATAATTACTAGAAGAGGTTGTGAGTGTAAAACCATAGTGTGGTTAGCCTCTTATGTAATTGTTGAACTTGAGCTTATAGTGGATTGATTGAAATCCTTGAGTGTAGACTCAAGGTAGTGGATGTAGATCTTAGAGAGATCGAACCACTATAAATCGTGTGTTCATTTTCTTATAGCTTTATTTATTTACATACTCATGTTATTATTACTTATTGATTGTTGTTGATTGATTGGTTGTAGTTTGATGATATTATCTTAACCATCACATCACATATAAACTTGAAGCTTGTGGAATTAAAGAAGAGCTTTTATTAAGGCAAAGGATTTGTAAAAAGGGAAAAGATTTCGATAATTAGCCTAAGACCTAATTCACCCCCCTCTTAAGTCTTACAATTGGTATCAGAGCAAGGTCTTCTTTTAAGGTCTAACAACCTAGAAGTAAAGATCATATGGCTAGTTTATCAAATTTGCCTTATGTGGAAGGTTCCTCCACTAATAGACCTCCATTGTTTGATGGTTCTAATTATATTTTTTGGAAGTCTAGAATTGAGATTTACATTTGTTCTATTAACTATGAATTGTGGAATATTATTGAGAAAGGTCCCTATGTGCCATTGAGATTGAAAGCCGATGGAGTTACAAGGGAACCGAAGTCCACGGAGGAGTATGATGAGAGCGATTCAAGAAAGATGACATTAAACTACCAAGCAATGAACATTCTTTGTTGTGCGTTGGTCATCAATGAATACAATAGAGTGATGGAATGTGATTCCGCTCATGAAATGTGGAAACTACTTCAAATCACTCATGAAGAAGAAAGAGCAAATGTGTGCTTCATGGCAATAAATGATGAGGTACAATCCACTCCTTCTACCTCTACTTCTTATTATGATAATACTGATGATCCTAGTGAATTACTTGTTGAGATGTATGGAGAATTAAAAAAGGCTTCGAAAAAGAATAAGGAAATGAAACTCAAAATTAATGAGTTATTGAATGAAAATTCAAAATTATTTTGTGAGAACAAAAAACTTCTTGAATCTATTGATTGTTTAAATATTGAAAAAGAAGTTTTAAATGTTTCTTTACAAAACATATCTCTTGAAAATAAATCTCTTTGTACAAAAGTTTCTTCTCTTGAAAAAATGATTAGTGATCATGAAATTTTGAAAAAGAAAATTAATGATCTTACATCATGTGTTGAAAAATTTATAAATGGAAGAGACAATTTTGACAAACTACTTGGATCTCAAATATCTTCTCTTGCTAAAAATGGTCTTGGTTACAATTATATCAATAATGTGCCTAAACATAACAACTTCTTTGTTAGAGCTATTTCTACTTCTTTCCATCATACTTGTTGTACTTATTGTGGAAAACATGGACATAAAGTCACCAAATGTTATGTTAAAAGAAAAGTAGAGAATGGTGTAAAAACCATTTGGAGAGTTAAGGGAACTATTACTAATCCCCACGGACCCAAGAAAGTATGGGTACCAAAGGATGCTTCCTCTCCTTTATTGCATGTACACTACAATTCAAACTCAAGCACAACTAAGAGGTATATTGATGATGTTGGCTTAAAGAATAACGGAAAACACCTCATTTATAATCAAGGTCAAAGCAACCAAAGAAGGATTTGTTTTTGAGGCAAAAAGAAAGGAGGAATTCTTGGAGTAACCAATGTTGGTAAAGGTTCCTCTCTTCTTTTTAAACAAATGTTGCTTAGTACTGATTTTAACTATAACTTGCTTAGCATTAGTCAATTGTGTGATATTAAATGCCAACATGCAAAGTTTCAGTTAAGAATTCCTTTGTTAAAATTTGAAAATTTGCCAACCATGACTTGTCAATTGCTTCTATCAAGTTGGTTAGGTAACATTGAAGATATGAGATTGAATTCATGGTTGATATGTTCTTGAAATTGATTATATGTCATGATAAAATGATTAAAATAGCTATGATTGAATATCTATGAATTTGCTTGGTCAAAAACATCTTTATGAAACTTTACAAAATGTTTGAACTTGAAGTTTGAATGTAGGCCATAAGTTCGGTCGCCCGAACTTGTATGACAAAATAATATTTTGCGATTTTGATCAATTACTCACAAAATGTTTCAGTGTGTGTTTTATCTTGATAAGCTTGATGAACTTGTTGGTTATGATAATGATTTTCTTGGCATAGAAGATTTGGTCATGTGAACATGGATTTGTTGAACAAACTTTCCTCTCAAGATTTAGTTGGAGGATTGCTAAAAATGTGTTTTGAGAAAATTGTCTTTGACATACTTGTCAATATGGAAAACAAACAAAAGAATCTTTCAAACCGAAGAAAATGATTTTCACTTCAAAACCTCTTAAAATTTGTTTATATGGATTGTTTGGACCAATGAGGATCACTAGTCTTGATGGTAAGAGGAATTCATATATGATTGTTGATGATTTCTCTAGATTTACATGGGTGATCTTTCTAGCTCAAAAAAGATGAAGTTCTTTCATGAATTTGTAAGACTTTTTCAAAAGGGTCCAAATCTCTCTTGAGTGCAAATTGATTTCTATTTGAAGTCACAATGGGAGAGAATTTTACAATCAAGATTTTACAAAACTTTGTGATGAGAATGGGATTGCTCACAAACTTTTTGGCTGCCAAAACACCTCAACAAAATGGAGTTATTGAAAAGAAAAATTGAACCTTACAAGAAATGTTAAGTCTATACTTGGAGAAAATTCTTTACCAAAACATTTTTGGGACAAAGCTGAAAACACTGCAGTGTTATGTTTTTTTTTTAATAGAATTCTTTTGAAGTCATTTTTTTTTGAAAAATATCTTTTGAACTTTTATTTGATAGAATACTCTAGAATTTAAACATACATGACAGGTTGTATCAAATATACATGAATATGCATAACAAAGTACTTTATATTGTATACTACTAGTTAATATTGCCTATTTCAAAATATTTGGTTGTAACTGCCTTATATTGAATATGTGTGATAACTTAAAAAATTTGATAGAAAATTGAATAACTGGATATTCCTTGGTTTTTCCTCTAACAACAAGGCTTATAGAGTTTCTAAAAAAAATAACCTTACATGATGAGAAAACTATTCATGTTAGTTTTGATGAATCTTACATTTACTTGGAAAGAAAAGATGAAGATGATGTAGGTACATCTATGAATGACTATCAAACCAATCTTCAAGCACCAACTTTGGAGGATCACACCAATAAGGAAGAAATGATTGTACAAAATCAAGATGACCAACATAGTGGTGACCAAGAGCTCTCAAAGAACCTAAGATATTCAAGAGGGCACCCTAAGGAGCAAATCATTGGTGATATCTCCCAAGGAGAAAAAAATAAGGCGGTACTTTATCAATAACTTTATTCTTTTATTACATATTAGCCTAAAATTATTAATGATGTATTGTGTGATGATTTTTGGATTATTACTATGCAAGAGAAATTAAATCAATTTGAAAGATACAAAATTTGCAAATTCCTAAATCTCATGATCATTCCATTATTGGAACTAAATGGTTTTTAGAAATAAACTTATTAAATCCGGAGAAGTTATTAGAAATAAGGTTAAACTTGTTGCCCAAGGATTCATTCAAAAAGAGGGCATTGATTATAATGAGACTTTAGTTCCGGTTAGTAGATTTAAATCAATTAGAATGATTTTGGCATTTGCATGTTTAAAGGTTTCAAACTCTTTCAAATGAATGTCAAAAGTGCTTTTTTAAATGGTTCTATTGAGGAAAAAGTTTATGTGGAACAACCACCCGGTTTTGATCATGAAAAGTTTCCTAACCATGTTTTCAAATTATCCAAAGCTTTGTATGATTTAAAACAAGCTCCTAGAGTTTTGTATGAAAAATTGAGTGTTTTTCTTCTTTCAAAAGGATTTTCAAGAGGAAAGGTTGACACTACTATTTTCATAAAACCTCTTGTAACAATGATATATAAGTTGTCCAAATATATGATACAATTTTTGATGCTTTTAATACTACACTTTGTGATGTGTTTACCAAGTTGATGCAAAGTAAATTTGAAATGAGCATGATAGGAAAACTCTATTTCTTTCTTGGCCTACAAATCAAGAAAACCAAGGATGTCACTTTCATGAATCAAGTTAAGGAATAGGCACTTCTATAAGTTTATTGACAAGAATAAAACGGTGTCATAGGAGTAGTCAACTACATTTGACAGCAAGTAGAGCCAATATTATATTTGTCATGTGCTTGTGTGCTAGATTTCATCTTGTCCTAAAGAGTTTCATTTAATTGTTGTTAAACACATTATCTATTACCTTATTAATACTCTAAGTGATTATGGTCTATATTTCAAATGTGTGGCTATATTATGTGATAACACTAATGCAATAGATTTGACCATCATACTATTCAACAAACTAGGACAAAGCATATAGAGATCAAACTTCATCTCATTAGATATAATTCTACTAAGGATAATACTTATTTAAAGCATGTTTGCATTCATTGATATCGTTACTAAGTCATTAGCCGAAGAAGGTTTGACCAATCTTAGAAGAAGCTTAGGGATTTCAAAATTCAATAACTAATAAGTATATTCAAGTGTGTAGCTCCAGATGAGGACAAAGAAGCCTAGCATGAGAAAAGGAAAGGGAAAAAGCCAAAGATAGAGAAGAAGGACAAGTATTCAATGAACCAAGAAAGGTTCATGTTCTGCAAAACATGTCATGGCTGGAGAGATTTGTCACAGTGGAGGCTACTACTGAATTTGATGATTGGACAAAAAGGAACCATAAGACAAAGCCAAGCCACAAGGTGGATGTCATCAAACTATCCGAAATGGGTAATATACTCTCATTTTTTAAATTATATGAGTTGGGCTAGTTTTGCTTGTGTTTGATGAATGCTATTACCTTATTTAGTTTATGGAGTTTAAGCAAATAATAAGGAAGAAAGAGTTGAGTGAGTTGGTAATAAAGCTATTTAGTGGTATTTTTCAAGAATATCACAAGTTGATTTTTGAGATTGATCATGCATTGATCAATAGAATTTGTGATGTTGAGGATGTTGGGTTTAGGCATTATTCTTCCGGGGGACATTGTTTTATAAGTGAGTTATACTCATATGAAAGAATTGAGAATGCCTATATAAATGAAGAAGCCTCAAGACTAGAAAGGAGAGAGAGAGAGAGAGATAAAAGCTTTTTGATGGTTAAAAATATATATATAGTGCTAAAGAAAATAATGGAGCAAGAAGAACAGAAAAATTATTCCCGAAAACAAAGTAAACTTGAATAAACTATCCAATATGGGTAATGTTCTATCTCTATTTGATTATATTGATTGGAGCAATTTAATAGTAGTTGATGAAGAATTTTATACTGCCATTATATATGATTTTCATGCAAATCTTAAAGAAGAGAGAATTGAACATGAGGGGAATAATGTAGTTCAATTGTATTCCTCTAGAGTATATCAAGTGGATTTTGAGTTCAATAATGCCTTAGTGAACATAATTTGTGAGGTAGATGATAATGAGGCAAGGTATTACTCATAGGGACAGCATTGCTTTATTCATGGATTGTTCACAAATGAAAGATTTGAATAAGCTTTCACAAATGGTAGCCAATTTAGGTCAATTAGGGAAAAGAAAATCAAAGCCTTTGATGCTAGAGGAAGGGTTAAGCATCACATGACTACTACTATGCATTTGGTGATTATGCTTGCCTTGCATGAGCATAGAAGACTAAACTATGGATTCATGGCGTTGAAGCATATGATTAGTGCAAGAAAACCAGCCAACGAAGCCTTACCGTATGGGAGACTATTAACAAGAAAGTGAGGATGTTGAGGAAGAAGAAAATGAAGAAGAAGAAGAGAAAAAAAAAAGAGGAAATTCTTGCTGAAGAAAGGAAAACCAAAATGAGGTATGAGTTATCTAGTAAGGGGGAGCAACCTTCCACAAAAGAAGACTATTTGACGAGGTACCCTCTATTGAAGGAAAAGAATTTGAAGGTAATAATCTCACTAGAAGTGATACCATAGTTGCCAAGGTGTTTCAAGAGACATTGAGCAACAATGTAAAGAAAATGAAGAAGATGGACAAATTCTTCGAGTCCTTTGCTCTAACAATTCTTGGCAAATTTGATGATTTAGAAACTAGAGTTAAAAAATATGGAAGGAGATGGCAACTGTTAGCCCTAAGGGCAAATCATGTAGTTTTGATTAATGACAAATATTGATGAGGACTAATATGCATGTCATTTGTGTGATAGGATTGTTGGATTAAGAAGTTTGAAGTCTCATTGCCTTGAAGTTAAAATGCAAGAACAACTCCAATATGTCAAAGTGATTGAAGATTGAAGAGTTTGTTCAAGATGTTAGAAGGCTTTGAAGACATGAAGTGTAGGTTGCATGTGCTTAATAGGTAAACTTTGTAAATCCTACACTCTTAAGCCTTGGAATCTATGAGTTGCAATTGAGAGCACAAAACTTGATTTAAATGTTTTCAATGGTTTTGAACTTACCTAAATTATCAAGTTTTCATAAATGGTTTTTGCACATAAAAGATCTTTAATGACTTATCTTTGAGGCTAGAATGTTTTCCAACTTGTTTGAAATGATTTGGATATGTTTTGACAAAGTTTTAAAAATTCGGAAGAAGATTCGGACGCATGCAGAAGAAATTCGGTCGTCCGAATTTTGTGAAGAATTTTTTCTGCACTGTGAACAGTGAACAACGCATGAATAGCAACACTGTGAACAGTGAACAACGCATGAATAGTAACACGATGAACAGTGAACAACGCATGAATAGTAATACTATTCACGTGAACAGTACACTATTCATTTGAACCGTTTACTATTCTTCCAGAGAAATTCAGACGAAGCTGGAAAATTCGGTCGTCCGAATTTTGTGAATAGTGCATGAACAGTATTTTCTGAAAATAGCCGTTACTAGCTGTTTTATGGCTGTTTAAACTGATTTTTGAATTCTATAAAAGCCATAAACTCCAGATTTTTTAGTAGAACTTTGAACTTAACAAATCTTACATGCTCTAACTTATTTTACATCAAATCAAATTGAAAAGCTCTCAAATTGCCTTGTGCTCAAAGGTGTACATTCAAGATTCCAAAGGCAAAGTGTAAAGGTGCAATATTGTGTAAACTCTACCTACAAGTGGTAACATCTACACATTCTTATCTCCTTATTAAATTGTGTTATTTTCTATTAGCTCATTTGCAAGGTTATCTTGTGACATAAAACCCTTTTGTGTTAGGGTGAGCCATAGACTAGATTAATCAAGGTTGTAGTGTAAAACCCGTGTGAGGGTAAGCCTTGGATTAGATTAGTCTTGAGGTTGTCTTTGGATATAAAACCCTTGTGGAAGGGTGAACCTTGTTTGTATAATTACTAGAAGAGGTTGTGAGTGTAAAACCATAGTGTGGTTAGCCTCTTATGTAATTGTTGAACTTGAGCTTATAGTGGATTGGTTGAAATCCTTGAGTGTGGACTCAAGGTAGTGGATGTAGATCTTGGAGAGATCGAACCACTATAAATCGTGTGTTCATTTTCTTATAGCTTTATTTATTTACATGCTCATGTTATTACTTATTGATTGTTGTTGATTGATTGGTTGTAGTTTGATGATATTATCTTAACCATCACATCACATATAAACTTGAAGCTTGTGGAATTAAAGAATAGCTTTTATTAAGGCAAAGGATTTGTAAAAAGGGAAAAGATTTCGACAATTAGCCTAAGACCTAATTCACCCCCCTCTTAGGTCTTACAATTGGTATCAGAGCAAGGTCTTCTTGTTAAGGTCTAACAACCTAGAAGTAAAGATCATATGGCTAGTTTATCAAATTTGCCTTATACTGGAAGGTTCCTCCACTACTAGACCTCCATTGTTTGATGGTTCTAATTATATTTTTTTGGAAGTCTAGGATTGAGATATACATTTGTTCTATTAACTATGAATTGTGGAATATTATTGAGAAAGGTCCCTATGTGCCATTGAGATTGAAAGCCGATGAAGTTACAAGGGAACCAAAGCCTATGGAGGACTATGATGAGAGCGATTCAAGAAAGATGACATTAAACTACCAAGCAATGAACATTCTTTGTTGTGCGTTGGTCATCAATGAATACAATAGAGTGATGGAATGTGATTCCGCTCATGAAATGTGGAAACTACTTCAAATCACTCATGAAGAAGAAAGAGCAAATGTGTGCTTCATGGCAATAAATGATGAGGTACAATCCACTCCTTCTACCTCTACTTCTTGTGATGATGATGTTGATATTGTAGATGATCCTAGTGAACTACTTGTTGAATTGTATGAAGAATTAAAAAGGATTTCAAAAAGGAATAAGGAAATGAAAACCAAAATTAATGATTTATTGAATGAAAATTCAAAATTATTTTGTGAAAATAAAAAGCTTCTTGATTCTATTGAATGCTTGAATATTGAAAAAGAAGTTTTGAATGTTTCTTTACATAAAATATCTCTTGAAAATAAATCTCTTTGTACAAAAGTTTCTTCTCTTGAAAAAATGCTTAGTGATCATGAAATCTTGAAAAAGAAAGTTGATGATCTTACATTATGTGTTGAAGAATTTACAAATGGAAGAGACAATCTTGACAAACTAATTGGACCTCAAAGATCTTCTCTTGTTAAAAATGGTCTTGGTTACAATTATGTCAATAATGTGCCTAAATATAACAACTTCTTTGTTAGAGCTACTTCTACTTCCATGCATCATACTTGTTGTACTTATTGTGGAAAACATGGACATAAAGTCACCAAATGTTATGTTAAAAGAAAAGTAGAGAATGGTGAAAAAAACCATTTGGAGAGTTAAGCAAACTATTACTAACCCCCATGGACCCAAGAAAGTATGGGTACCAAAGGATACTTCCTCTCCTTTATTGCAGGAACATTTTAATTCAAACTCAAGCACCACTAAGCGGCACATTGATGATGTTAGCTTAAAGAATAAAGGAAAACATCTCATTCATAATCAAGGTCAAAGCAACCAATGTAGGATTTGTTTTTGAAGAAAGGAAGAGTTCTTGGAGTAATCAATGTTGGTAAAGGTTTCTCTCTTCTTCTTAAACAAGTTTTGCTTATTGATGATTTGAACTATAACCTGTTTAGCATTAGTTAATTGTGTGACAATGAATAAGAGGTTGAATGCCAAAATGTGAAATTTCATTTAAGAATGCTTTTAGTCAATATTTGAAAATTTGCCAACCATGACTTGTCAATTGCTTCTCTGAAGTTGATTAGGTAACATTGATTATATGAGATTGAATTCATGGTTTATATGTTCTTGAAATTGATTATATGTCGTGATAGCTATGATTGAAGATCTATGCATTTTCTTGGTTAAAAACATCTTTATGAAACTTTACAAAATGTTCAGACTTGAAGATCATAAATTTGGTCATCCGAATTTGTATGACAAAATGATATTTTGTGATTTTGGTCAATTACTCACTGAAATGTTTCAATGTGTGCTTTATCTTGATAAGCTTGAATGTCTTGTTCCTTATGATAATGATTTTCTTGGCATAAAAAGATTTGGTCATGTGAACATGGATTTGTTGAACAAACTTTTCTATCAAGATTTAGTTAGAGGATTGCTAAAAAATGTGTTTTGAGAAAATTATTTTTGAGATACTTGTCCATATGAAAAACAAACAAAAGAATCTTTCAAATCCATGAAAATGATTTTAGACCTCAAAACATCTTGTGCTTCTTCAAATGGATTGTTTTGGACTTATATGGAACTCTAGTATTGATGACTTGAAATATGCCTTACTAGTAGTTGATGATTTCTAAATATTCATTTTAGCATTATTCATTGTTCGAAAAGATTAAGTGTTTCATAAGTTTGTAAAATTATTCAAAAAGGTTCAAATCTCCCTTGAGTGCAATTGATTTCTATTACAAGTGTCAATGGGAGAATTTTACAACAAAGTCTTTACAAAATTTGCTTTGAAAATTGAATTTCATATAATTGTTTCAACTGCAAAAACTTCACAATAAAATGGTGTTATTGAAAAGAAAATTTGAACTCTGTAAAAATTGGCTAGGTCCATACTTTGTGAAAATTCTTCTTCAAAAATATTTCCGGTCCAAAGTCATAAACATCACATGCTATGATAAATAGAATTCTCTCAAGATCATTTTGAAGAAAAACGTCTTTTGAATTCTCTTTTATAGAACGACTCAAATTGAATAGTTTAAAATGATTGGTTAATGTCTTATCTTAAAGACTTGTGACAACTTACTTAAAGTTGGTAGAAAAATGGATATTGATATATCTCTTAGCTATTTTTCTTACAAAAAGGCCTATAGAGTTTATAATGAAAAGAACCTTATATGTTGAGGAAACCATTCATGTTTATTTTGATGAATCTTACATTCACTTGGGAAAGAAAAGATGAAGATGATGTAGGTACATCTATGAATGACAATCAAACCCATCTTCAAGCACCAACTTTGGAGAATCATACCAATGAGGAAGAAATGATTCAAGATGACCAACCTAGTGGTGACCAAGAGCTCCCAAAGAACTTAAGATATCCAAGAGGCCACCCTAAGGAGCAAATCTTTGGAGATATCTTCCAAGGAGTAAAAAATAAGGCGGTATTTTATCAATAACTTTATTCTCTTATTGCATATGAGCCTAAAAGTATTGATGATGCCTTGTGTGATGATTTTTGGATTATTGCTATGCAAGAGGAATTAAATAAATTTGAAAGATACAATATTTTGGATATTCCTAAATCTCATGATCATTCTATTATTGGAACTAAATGGTTTTTTAGAAATAAACTTATTGAATCCGGAGAAGTTGTTAGAAACAAGGTTAGACTTGTTGCCTAAGGATTCAATCAAGAAGAGGAAATTGATTATGATATGAAACCTTTGTTCCGAATGCTAGACTTGAGTCCATAAGAATGCTTTTGACTTGTACTTGCTTTTAAGTTATTTCAAATGAATGTCAAAAGTGCTTTTCTAAATGGTTCTATTGAGGAAGTGGTTTATATGGAACAATCACCCGGTTTTGCTCATGAAAAGTTTCCTAACCATATTTTCAAACTATCCTAAGTTTTGAATGGTTTAAAACCAGCCCCTAGTTTCCTTGAGTAGTTTCCTTCTTTCAAAAGATTTTCAAGAGGAAAACTGAAACTACCCCTTTTATAAAATCCTCATGCAACAATGATCTATAACTTGTCCGAATACATGATATAATTTTTTTTGTGCTTCTAATACTTCACTTTGTGATGTGTTTTCCAAGTTGATGCAAAGTAAAATTGAAATAAGCATGATAGGAAAACTCAATTTCTTTCTTGGCCTACAAATCAAGCAAACCAAGGATGGCACTTTTAAGAATCAAGTTAAGGTATAAGCATCCATAAGTTTATCAACTATGCTTGACAAGAATAAAATGGTTTCATAGGAGTAGTCAACTCTATTTGACAGCAAGTAGAGCCAATATTATATTTGCCATGTGCTTATGTGCTAGATTTTATCTTGTCCTAAAGATTTTCATTTGATTGTTGTTAAATACATTCTCTATTAACTTATTGATACTCCAAGTCATTATGGTCTATTTCAAATGTGTGGCTATGTTATGTGATAACATTAATGCAATAAATTTGATCATCATACTATTCAACAAACTATGATAAAGCATATAGAGATCAAACTTCATCTCATTAGAGATCACTCTACTAAAGGTAATACTTGTTTAAAGCATGTTTGCATTAATAAACAAATTAATGATATTGTTACTAAGCCATTGGTCGAAGAAAGGTTTGGCCAATCTTAGAAGAAGCTTAGGAATTTCAAAATCCAATAACTAAAGTGTATTCAAGTGTTGTAGCATCCAAGTGAGGACACTAAAGCCAAGCATGGGAAAAGGAATGGGAAAAGCCAAAGAAAATGATAGATGACCAGTGATCAATGAACCAAGGAAGGTTCATTTTCCTCAAAGCATGTCAAGGCTTGAAAGATTTGTCACAGTGGAGGCTGCTACTGAATTTGATGATTGGACAAAAAGGAATCATAAGAAAAATCCCAGCTACAAGGTGGATGTCATCAAACTATCCGAAATGGGTAATATACTCTCATTTTTAAATGATATGAGTTGGACTAGTTTGCTTATGTTTGATGAATGCTATTGGCTTCCTTAGTTTATGAAGTTTATGCAAATATTAAGGAAGAAAGAGTTAAGCAAGTTGGTAATAAAAGCTATTTAGTAGTATTCTTCAAAATATCACAAGTTAATTTTTGAGATTGATAATGCATTGCTCAATAGAATTTGTGATGTTGAGGATGTTGGGTTTAGGCATTATTCTTCTGGGGACATTGTTTTATAATTGAGTTATACTCACATGAAAGAATTGAGAATGCCTATATATATATAAATGATAAGAAGCCTCAAGACTAGAAAGGAGAGAGAGATAAAAGCTTTTTTATGCTAGTGAAAGAATTTTGCATCACATGCTTACTACCTTGATTATTGCATACTTTGGGAACAAATCTTATGTTGATAATATGTATGCTGTAATTATGCTAGCCATGCATAAGAAAAGAAAAATGAATTTTGGATATATAGTGCTAAAGAATATAATGGCAGCTAGAAGAACCGAACGTAAGGCTTTGCCACATAGCAAATTGTTTACCAAGGTTTTCAAGTATCTCCAAGTGCAATTGTCTTGTAGTAGTTGACCAATAAAGAGTGAAGAAGTCTACACCAACAACTCACTAAAGAGAATTCCTTGAATACTTGATGATGAAAATGTATGAAGGGCTAGAAGAAAAACTCCTCTAAGGGGGTGATAGAAGAGATGCTAGCAATGATGGAGAAAAGGAGGAAGAAAGTAATGAAAAAGAAGGAAGAAGAAAATGATGAAGAATAAGAGGATGAAGAGGAAATCCTTGCTAGAGAAAAGAAATTAAAATGAAACATGACTCATCTAGTGAGGGGGAGCAACTTTCCACAAAAGAAGACTATTTGAAGAGTTGCCAAGGTGTTTCAAGAGACATTGAACAACCATGTAGAGGAAATGAAGAAGATGGACAAATTCTTCAAGTCTTTTGCTCTGATAATTCTTGGCAAATTTGATGGTTTAGAAGCTAGAGTCAAGAATATGGAAGAAGACTTGAGAAAGATTTCTCAAGTGGTTTTAGATGGTGCAAGTTCCTATAAAGCCCAAGAGAACAAGCAAGAAGAAGGAGATGAATGAAGTTTAACAAAGTCAAATCACAAATCCATCACCAATATCCTTCAACCAAGGGAGCAAGAAAATGTGGTTCAAAGAAAGAAGATCCAAGATCCTCTTGATTGGTAGCTTTCCAAAGCAGAATTACACAAGCAAGGAGTCAACAAATGAAGGACCCCATCATATAGAGCTCAAGGGAGACATGGCCATCATAACAAACAAATTTGGAAGTGAAGACAATGAAACGCATCCAAGACTAAGCCTTTCTATCCCTAAACTCTATTTTGATGCTTATTTTAGTTTATGCCTTGATGCACATGTTATGCTTTGACATTGAAATTTACTTGTGTATTTCTAGTCATTATAATGTTTTGAAGCTCAATATATGAAATCTTTATGATAAGAGCTTCTTTTATTTCACTTTTGTTGTCCAAGTACTCTTACCCCACCTTTGATTGATGACAAAAGGGGGAGAAGAAAATGTGATGACAAAATGTGTGAAAATGTGAAATAGCAGTGGAATTCCTCATGCATGAAGAGAAAATGTGTGAATTTTCTGAAAGTCCATGCATATATCAAGGGGGAGAAAGAATGACTACAAATTGTGCTATGTGCTTGTCTGTAAATGTGTTGTGTGTCAGTGTATATGTTGATGTGCAATATGTAATGAGTAATGTGAAAATATTTGGCTGCATTTCTGCATTTGAATTTAAATTGAAAGTGTTATAATATGTGAGGTTTTAGTTGTTTTCTTAGATTTTGGAATATGGTTAAGTTGAGATTGAAATCTTGAACTTGGTTCTTGACTTGACCTATGATTTTGAATTACTTCAAGAAAACAATTGAATGCATGAATTTTGTGATTTTGCAAAGCTAAATTGAGTGCTATTGTAGCTATACATATTTGAGTACTTCTATAGTTCATTTGAAAATGCAAAATCACCTTTTCAACTTGTTTCAAAAATTTGGACTTGAAATTCGGATGCAGACTAAAAATTCGGATGCATGTTTCGAAATTCGGATGCATGCATATTTGTTGCCAAAAAGTGCTTCTTTGTTGTTCAAATTGATTCAAATATGTTTTATTCTCTTCCATTATGTTTGAACAACCTTTGGAAAGATTTATTTCACATTAAACTTTCATTATATTGAATTTATTGCAATTTGGACTTGGAATGTCAAAAATTCGGATGCATGAGTTTAAAAATTCGGATGCATGTTCTAAAATTCGGATGCATCCATATTGTGTTGTCAAAATGTGCTCTTTTGTTGTTCAAATTGATCCAAATATATTTTAATCTCTTCCATTATGTTTGAACAACCTTAGGAAAGATTTATTTCACATTAAACTTTCATTATATTAAATTTATTACAATTTGGACTTGGAATGTCAAAATTCGGATGCATGAGTTTAAAAATTCGGATGCATCCATATTTTGTTGCCAAAATGTGCTCTATTGTTGTTCAAATTGATTCAAACTTGTTTTAATCTCTTCCACTATGTTTGAACAACCTTAGGAAAGCTTATTTTCAAAAATTGAAGCTTTCATTTCACTTATTTTACAATTCGGACTTGATATGTCAAAATTCGGATGCATAGCATCTCAAGTCCAAACTTGTTGAAAAATGAGCACAATCTAAGGGGGAGTAATGTTAATCTTTTCTGACCTTTAAAACCTCTCTTAGAAGTTTTCTAAATACTTTAAATGCTATATCTTCTATATGTTGTTGGAAGGAAGGAGGCAAATGGAGGTTGGTTGGGTCATAGGCTCATATTGAGCCAATGTGCTAAATTGGTTATCTTCTATCATTGACATTAATACTTCTATGTACTACATTGTTTTAAATCCATCACATTTTGCATCAAAGTTTATCATCATCAAAAAGGGGGAGATTGTTAGCCCTAAGGGCAAATCATGTAGTTTTGATTAATGACAAATATTGATGAGGACTAATATGCATGTCATTTGTGTGATAGGATTGTTGGATTAAGAAGTTTGAAGTCTCATTGCCTTGAAGTTAAAATGCAAGAACAACTCCAATATGTCAAAGTGATTGAAGATTGAAGAGTTTGTTCAAGATGTTAGAAGGCTTTGAAGACATGAAGTGTAGGTTGCATGTGCTTAATAGGTAAACTTTGTAAACCCTACACTCTTAAGCCTTGGAATCTATGAGTTGCAATTGAGAGCACAAAACTTGATTTAAATGTTTTCAATGGTTTTGAACTTACCTAAATTATCAAGTTTTCATAAATGGTTTTTGCACATAAAAGATCTTTAATGACTTATCTTTGAGGCTAGAATGTTTTCCAACTTGTTTGAAATGATTTGGATATGTTTTGACAAAGTTTTAAAAATTCGGAAGAAGATTCGGACGCATGCAGAAGAAATTCGGTCGTCCGAATTTTGTGAAGAATTTTTTCTGCACTGTGAACAGTGAACAACGCATGAATAGTAACACTGTGAACAGTGAACAACGCATGAATAGTAACACGATGAACAGTGAACAACGCATGAATAGTAATACTATTCACGTGAACAGTACACTATTCATTTGAACCGTTTACTATTCTTCCAGAGAAATTCGGACGAAGCTGGAAAATTCGGTCGTCCGAATTTTGTGAATAGTGCATGAACAGTGACTACTGTTCGCATGAACAGACTATTCACATGAACAGTATTTTCTGAAAATAGCCGTTACTAGCCATTTTATGGCTGTTTAAACTGATTTTTGAATTCTATAAAAGCCATAAACTCCAGATTTTTTAGTAGAACTTTGAACTTAACAAATCTTACATGCTCTAACTTATTTTACATCAAATCAAATTGAAAAGCTCTCAAATTGCCTTGTGCTCAAAGGTGTACATTCAAGATTCCAAAGGCAAAGTGTAAAGGTGCAATATTGTGTAAACTCTACCTACAAGTGGTAACATCTACACATTCTTATCTCCTTATTAAATTGTGTTATTTTCTATTAGCTTATTTGCAAGGTTATCTTGTGACATAAAACCCTTTTGTGTTAGGGTGAGCCATAGACTAGATTAATCAAGGTTGTAGTGTAAAACCCGTGTGAGGGTAAGCCTTGGATTAGATTAGTCTTGAGGTTGTCTTTAGATATAAAACCCTTGTGGAAGGGTGAACCTTGTTTGTATAATTACTAGAAGAGGTTGTGAGTGTAAAACCATAGTGTGGTTAGCCTCTTATGTAATTGTTGAACTTGAGCTTATAGTGGATTGGTTGAAATCCTTGAGTGTGGACTCAAGGTAGTGGATGTAGATCTTGGAGAGATCGAACCACTATAAATCGTGTGTTTATTTTCTTATAGCTTTATTTATTTACATGCTCATGTTATTACTTATTGATTGTTGTTGATTGATTGGTTGTAGTTTGATGATATTATCTTAACCATCACATCACATATAAACTTGAAGCTTGTGAAATTAAAGAATAGCTTTTATTAAGGCAAAGGATTTGTAAAAAGGGAAAAGATTTCGACAATTAGCCTAAGACCTAATTCACCCCCCCTCTTAGGTCTTACAGCAACAATAAGGATGATAGTAATGACAGTGAAAATTGAGATGGCTATCAATTTGTTGCTAAAGAAGAAGACTAAGATGAAGGAAAAGGCAGTGAAGCACTCCAAGAAAAAGAAGAGCATGAGAATGAAGAAGAAAGAGGTAAAGCCCAAGAGAACAAGAAAGAAGAAGGAGGTGAAGGGAAACAACAAATGAAGGACCCCATCATATAGAGATCAAGGAAACATTGCCATCACAGCAAACAAATTTGGAAGTGAAGACCATGCAGCACATCCAAGACTAAGTCTTTCTATCCCTAAACTCTATTTTGTTGCTTATTTTAGTTTATGCCTTGATGAACATGTTAAGCTTTAACATTGAAATTTACTTGTGCCTTTCTAAGTCATTATACTGTTTTGAAGCTCAATGTGTGAAATCAGTTTGATAAGAGCTTCTTTTGTTTCACTTTTGTTGTCCAAGTACTCTTACCCCACCTTTGATTGATGACAAAAGGGGGAGAAAAAATGTGATGACAAAATGTGTGAAAATATGAAATAGTAGTGGAATTCCTCATGCATGAAGAGAAAATGTGTGAATTTTCTGAAAATCCATGCATATGTCAAGGGGGAGAAAGAATGACTACAAAATGTTCTATGTGCTTGCTGTAAATGTGCTATGTGCTATGTGTTATAGGTTAAAATATAAAATGAATGTGTACTGTGGAAATATTTGGTTGCATTTGAAATTTAAGTTGAATATGTTATAATATGTGAGGTTTTGGTTATTTTCTGAGATTTTGGAATATGGTTAAGTTGAGATTGAAATCTTGAACTTGGTTCTTGACTTGACCTATGATTTTGGAATTGATTCATGAAAACAATTGAATGCATGAATCTTGTGGTTTTGCAAAGCTAAACTGAGTGCTATTGTGGACATACATGTTTGAGTACTTCAACATTTCATTTGAAAATGCAAAATCACCTTTTCAAACTTGTTGCAAAAATTTTTGACTTGAAATTCGGATGCATCCATATTTGTTGCCAAAAAGCGATCTTTTGTTGTTCAAATTGATTCAAATATGTTTTAATCTCATCCATTATGTTTGAACAACCTTAGGAAAGATTTATTTCACTTTAAACATTCATTATATTGAGTTTATTGCAGTTTGGACTTGAAATCAAAAAATTCGGATGCATGAGTTTAAAAATTCGGATGCATGTTCTAAAATTCGGATGCATCCATATTTCATTATCAAAATGTGCTCTTTTGTTGTTCAAATCGATCCAAATATGTTTTAATCTCTTCCATTATGTTTGAACAACCTTAGGACCACTTTATTTCACTTCAAACATTCATTATATTGCATTTATTACAGTTTGGACTTAAGATTTAAAAATTCGGATGCAAGATCAAAAAAAAATTCGGATGCATGTTCTGAAATTCGGATGCATGCATATTTTGTTGCCAAAATGTGCTCTATTGTTGTTCAAATTGATTCAAACTTGTTTTAATCTCTTCCACTATGTTTGAACAACCTTAGGAAAGCTTATTTTCAAAAATTGAAGCTTTCATTTCACTTATTTTTCAATTCGGATTTGATATGTCAAAATTCGGATGCATAGCATCTCAAGTCCAAACTAGTTGAAAAATGAGCACAATCTAAGGGGGAGCAATATTAATCTTTTCTTGCCTTTAATACCTCTCTTAGAAGTTGTCTTAATGATTAAATGCTATATCTTCTATCCTAGTTGTTGGAAGGAAGGAGGCAAATGGAGGTTGGTTGGGTCATAGGCTCATATTGAGCCTTTTGTATGTCAATGTGCTAAATTGGTTATATTCTATCATTGACATTAATACTTCTTTGTACTACATTGTTTAAATCCATCACATTTTGCATCAAAGTTTGTCATCATCAAAAAGGGGGAGATTGTTAGCCCTAAGGGCAAATCATGTAGTTATGATTAGTTTTGATTAATGACAAACATTGATGAGGACTAATATGCTTGTATGTTGTGTGATAGGATTTGTGGATTAAAATGCAAGAACAACTCCAATATATCAAAGTGATTGAAGATTGAAGAGTTTGTTCAAGATATTAGAAGGCTTTGAAGACATGAAGTGTAGGTTGCATGTGCTTAATAGGTAAACTTTGTAAACCCTACACTCTTAAGCCTTGGAATCTATGAGTTGCAATTGAGAGCACAAAACTTGATTTAAATGGTTTCAATGGTTTTGAAGTTACCTAAATTATCAAGTTTTCATAAATGGTTTTGGTACATAAAAGGTCTTTAATGACTTATCTTTAAGGCTAGAATGTTTTCCAACTTGTTTGAATTGATTTGAACATGTTTTGACAAAGTTTGAAAAATTCGGATGCAGTCCAAAAATTCGGTCGTCCGAATTTTTGTAGCAAAAGTTTGCTACTATTCTTCCAGAGAAATTCGGAAGAAGATTCGGGCGCAGCCAAAAAATTCGGTCGTCCGAATTTTGGCCTTCAGCATGGTCACTGTTCTTCCAGAGAAATTCGGAAGAAGATTCGGACGCAGCAGAAAAAATTCGGTCGTCCGAAAAATTCGGACGCAGAATTCGGTCATCCGAATTTTCTGAAACTAGTCGTTACTAGCCGTTTTATGACCGTTTTAACAGATTTTCAAATTCTATAAAAGCCATAAACTTCAGATTTTTTAGTAGAACTTTGAACTTAAGAAATCCTACAAGCTCTAACTTGTTTTACATCAAAATTACTTGAAAAGCTCTCAAATTGCCTTGTGCTCAAAGATTGAAATTCAAGATTCCAAAGGCAACAAAGTGTGAAGGTGAAACATTGTGTAATCATCTACCAACAAAGTGGTAACATCTTACACACTCTCTTTTCTTCTCTCAATTGTGTTTTCTACTAGCTCATTGCAAGGTTATCTTGTGACATAAAACCCTTTTGTGTTAGGGTGAGCCATAGACTAGATTAATCAAGGTTGTAGTGTAAAACCCGTGTGAGGGTGAGCCTTGAATTAAATTAGTCTTGAGGTTGTCTTTAGATATAAAACTCTTGTGGAAGGGTGAACCTTGTTTGTATAATTACTAGAAGAGGTTGTGAGTGTAAAACCATAGTGTGGTTAGCCTCTTATGTAATTGTTGAACTTGAGCTTATAGTGGATTGATTGAAATCCTTGAGTGTAGACTCAAGGTAGTGGATGTAGATCTTAGAGAGATCAAACCACTATAAATCGTGAGTTCATTTTCTTATAGCTTTATTTATTTACATACTCATGTTATTATTACTTATTGATTGTTGTTGATTGATTGGTTGTAGTTTGATGATATTATCTTAACCATCACATCACATATAAACTTGAAGCTTGTGGAATTAAAGAAGAGCTTTTATTAAGGCAAAGGATTTGTAAAAAGGGAAAAGATTTCGATAATTAGCCTAAGACCTAATTCACCCCCCCTCTTAAGTCTTACAACTACAAAGGATTTGGAAAGTGAGAAAAGATTTTGATAATTAGCCAAAGACCTAATTCACCCCCACCCTCTTAGGTCTTTCCCTTATTATTTTCAACTGACCTCGATCAATCACAATACCCTTATACTCTGTGAGATAGTTTGAACAGAATCTTGTCAAATGCACTCTAACGTCTATTGAACTTCAGTTTCTAGCACTTGAATAGAAACAGCACAATTTAATACATGAACAACATAATGAGATGATAAATTGTGCTGTTGAGCTCTCTCAAAGTATAGCCTCTAAAACATGATTTTAAAGAATGACTCTCTTTAAGAATATTGCATGAAAAATATAGAAGCCTCTCGTTAGAAAACTAACATGAGTAATGCCAAGAGCTCGTTGAGAGTTTCCTCCAAGAGTTGCCTTCTTAAGAGATTTTCCATGAAAGTTATCAAGAAGGTTAATTTGCTTTGCCTTGAAGCTCATATATATAATATGCAAGACTCTTGAGCTTCCTTCTTCTCCAAGATTGTCATCCCAAGAATATATCAAGAAATCCCAAGAATATAGAAAGTCAATCTTTGATATTTGGTAGAGATTGATTTTCATGGATTCTCCAAATCCTAGAAGCTTTAGAATTCCCCAAATATCTTCTTCTTGCCACAATGGAATTTTGCTCAAATAATGACAACATCTAAAGTTGACTTCTTTATGCCATAGGATTCTTCTTGGCAAATAATATTTGATCAAATCATAATGCCAAGAGACTTTCTAAATATGTTCAATCTCCCTCTTTGGCAAACATGTCGTAACAATAACAATTCCTTATTTATTTATTTTTCTAAATAATTCTGTATTTATATTTACATTCACATTTCAAAATGGTTTCCTGTATCAAATATGAGAATTCAAACCTTTAATATTCAAAATTCAACTTAAGTAGGCTCAAATTAACTGAAATAAATCTCGTGTGATACCACAAACCTTTCCATTAGGTTCTACGACGGTTATTAGGGTGTTGCTTGGCATTGAAACATACAAACTCTTATCTTGTCTAAGGGTATATATGTAATGTAAATGAGTCAATACAAATAAATAAAGGGTTGCTAAAAGAAAATAACAGTGGAAGACCATACTTATGTAAGTAGATCCATGAAATGAAATTATAATAGTCCTTAGATTCAACTGCATGATTTTTACATTACAATAACATTCTTGAGTTGTTAGGTATCAGAAGTTTTCTCATAACACACACTAACTATACAAGCTATAGATCTCCACGAATTCTTGACATAATCTATTAAAAAGGATTATTGATCCATTTCATGTTTACGCCTTTTGAAAACATGTCATAAAGTTTGTGTGGGTCAAAATGGTCAGTGAGCTCATGTGTCCAGTGAGTTTGAACTACTAATGTTAATGCACATGCACAATTAAATAAAAGTTTTGTTAATGCAAGTAAATCAAATTTTATCATATTCAAAATAAATGCATGGGAATACATGACAAAGTTTCCATGCAGTTGGGAAGTCAAAGTGAATCAAGATACACCAACGCCTCTTTGAGACTCAAGTTTCCAAATCTATGTCAAACAAATTTGTGCTCAACAGATTGAAATCCGGATCCTGTAACAACTAATCCAAACTTTTGTCTCAACATTCCATGACCAATAGCAATGCTACATTGAAGCGAGCACTCCATTTTCATACACTACCTTATGCCTCCCAAGCCAAAATTAGGCTATGAGACTTTAGGGCAACTACCGACCCACAGCTGGTGACCAACTCCAATTTGAAGCCCTCTCTTGGTAGCCAAGACAGCCACACATGATATGTCTCAAATGAACAGGCAAATGCAGCGCCTATTGGGCTGCATCCTCCTCAATGCTGCATCTTCTTTCATATGGATTCGCAATCCAATGTCAAAGTATTTTATGAAAGTGGAAGAGGTCCGTGTATGGGAATTAGTCATATACAGTGCAATCTGCGATCTTCTAATGCTTTCGATAATCAAATCATCTTTGAATCATATCCAAATCAACACCAATAAGGACCGGGTTTTCATGCAAATTTTTAAACCAATAGGCTACTGAAATAGCCATTCAAACAAATGAAAATTCCAAAATCAATTTCAACTTCAAACTAGATTCAAATATCAAATTCACTCGTCTACAAGTCCAAACATGCAAAAGTAAGTTTTACAGGTATACCATACACAACTTTTAAAATATCATAGTTTTAAAGTAATAAAAATTTTCTCAAAACTTACCTATTTCTCTGAAATGTGCCAATAATAATAATATTTTAAAAATATTAATACCTAATTGCAGCGCTATTCCAATGCCTTTTTAGTGCACAAATAAACACATTATGGAGAATATCTTCAATTTAAAGAAGTTTGCAAGAGAAGTAACCAAATTATTTTTCTAAAATCGTAAATTGTCATGTATAAAATTTTTTTAAAAATATCACAATTGAAAACAGATAATTTTTTAAGATGTTGATGGTACTGAAAATATAGTAAGTTTCTGTTTGCAAATTCACCTAGTTAAAACAGCTATATATATTACTTTCTCATGCAGTATGTAGATTACCTACAATTTGAATAGCTTAACGACTCAATCAAATTTCAATAAAATTATAAATTTAAATCTATAAAAAAACTCTACTTAGTATGCTTCCATTAGACAATTTAGTTGAATTTCTAAACCTAAAATACTAACATTGAACCCTTTTGAAGCAGAAGTTTTCACAAAATACAAGCACACAATTCATGCACGTATTTTTAATAAAAAATACTAGTTTAAGTGCCCGCGCGGATGCGCGGGTATTTTCTTGGGTGAAAATTTTGTAATAAATAATTTTATGTTTAATGTATTTTTTATGATTAGATATTATTAAATATTTTATTCAATCTAGAAAATAAATATAACAATTACAATTTATCTAGACTTATGTAGGGATATGGATTAAACAATAAATATTCCTTTATAGGTGATTTATGGACTATTCTGAATTAACAAGCTATTGAGTGTCATCAACTTTACGAGTATTTTTCATGATTCAGGGAGTTACAATACTTTTTCTATTTCTTTTCTTTCAAGGTAGTCACAATATTTTTTCTATTTCTTTTCTTTCTAGAAAGAAGGTTGAATATAATAATTTTCATTTTTTAGTGAGGGTTTAATGAATGAAATGGGTAGTTAGTCATATGAAAACAGCTTAATAAATTGCAGTACTTCTCCAATCTATTCTATTTCTGACATGCTAAACAAATCCTTGTTAAGTCAGCCCAAGCTTGTTGACAATCAGCCCAAGCCTACTTGTTAAGTCACCAACAGTTTCAGAGGCACAGAAGGAAATGTCCTACAAATTAATTTCCTCAATTTGTATCAAGAAAAAGATTATTCTCATTAAGATTCTATGACACTAATATGTGTTTCAAGTAAAAACAATTTATATCGAGAAAACCTGGAAAAGAAGAGCAGAGTACAGTCTTTCCTTGATTCTTTTGACCTGCATAATCGAAATTGATTGTTTAGTATAATTATTCAAGTCCACAATGTTTTTGGGCAATATCTTCATAGAAACAATTTAATCACTTGAATGCAACAGCCTTATTGTCAGGAACTTCAAATCAGAATTTCTTATTTTCAATGCGACAACAAAAGAAAGAGTGCCAAAGAAAAAAATGGTATGAAGCTATATAGAACCTTCAGCACGCCATCCATGGTCCGGGAGGTATTTCTTTTTAAGACTATATATAAATATAGGATATATAATCATTCCATACACACAAAATTCACACCACAAGCACTTCTACCTTGATAGCACTGGTTTGCACCCATGCCACTCAAAATCTGCAGCACTATTAAAAGTCTACTGCTGCTTGCATTATGGAAGTCTCTCACCCTATTGACCATTGCCAATGGGTGATGTTCCACCATTCATAAATTTAAAGCAATTGCTTTTACATGAGAAAGAAGTGAGGTAAAAAATGCTCATGACTGTACGCAACAATATAGCAAGCTAGGGAAAAAACATCTGAAGAATGAGACATTCGTGAAGAGAATTCAGCAAATTGCAATTATGAGGAAAAATATGCAGAAAGTTACATCTACAATGCATAAAACTTCAATGTGCTTCTCTCAAAAAAAAAGATTTTTTTTTAAAAATAACTTGAATATGCTACCTCTTTCCATCAGGCAAGAGGTATAACATTTTCTAGATACAAAGAAGAAATGTTCACCTCCTATTATGCCTTCTGCCAAATTGGTTTACAGCTAAAATGGTAACAAAAGACAAAACTTTTTCAGTGAAAAGATTGGAGAAGTTGTAACTACCAACAGAAGAGGGAAAGAAAAAAACAGAGTTGATGAAGATCAATCCTGGGCCTCAGTTGCATCTCCTGCTGAAATGTCGCCTCATTTCAACTTTGGATAAACATCAGTCCTTGACATTAGTTACACCTTCTGCAGAAATTTGAAACGTCGCTTCAGCTTCAGCTAAACAGGGGGAACTTATTACTTTACAAATGCGCTCCTCCGCTCTTCCCTTCCTCAGAGCAAGCCTGTAGATAGGATTTTTGTCAGCTTCAACCATTGATCAAACAATCAGTTTTTAGAGCATATGTGAAAACCTTGTAGCATGGGCCATAATGTTACCACCTATTGGCTTGATTTGAGGCCCAGCAAAAATGGCAGAACCATCCATTTGAGCACCGACTTGGTCATTGATAACAACAGCAACACCAAACTACCAAAAAACATCAAATAAATGATAAATACAATAACTGATGCAAAAAAGATTATCTTTAGCAACAGAATTGAGCTTACACAATTTGTTGAATCTGACATTACAAAAGAATAGGATATGATTACCTCATCTGCCAGTTTTTGAAGGCTCCTCAGGAACTTAGCAACATGCATTTGCCTTGCTGATAACTCTCCGTTCCCAGAAAAATTTGTCCTATAAAGTGCTGTGGCACTATCCACTATCATGAGAGCAAACCTGTGAGAACAAAGTTAACAAATTCAATGTTCTTTAAACTTAACAAAGCCTACTGGCTTGACGAGAACACAAGAAATTCTTCAGATAAGTAAGTGTTGAGCAAGAACTCATATTTCTACATCAACAGTCCAGGCAAAAGTGTAAACAAGCTTCTTAGGACCATTGACACAGGCATAGGATTGCCCTTGTAAAGCTCTATTAATAATTTTATCAAGATGGCATAACCTATATCATGACGGCCCATGCTTATTGCCAACAGTGATCTTTGATGATACAAATGGAGAGATTAGACATTGAATAACTAAAACTAAAACTAAAACCAAGAACCTATCACATGCAGCTTAAATAGCTAACAAATGAATTATGTTGTACAATGTGAATAGTATGTTTTCAGTAAACTGTAGAAGTGCTCATAAGATTTGTTTACCCGTAAACCATGATACTGCATGGCGGATAATTTTATTGCCAATGGTATACCTGTTGGAGTAAAAAAGCATTACATGAAACTTGAGAAATAAGCAATCCTTCAAAGACACAAATGTAGAAAGAATGATATATGAAGACACATCTGATCCAAAAGAGATCATACAAACAATAAAATTCATGTACATACAACATCAATTTGTAACCCATCAAATCCCTGTGCAAATTTAGCACTTATTGATTTTTGTACAAACTTGGCATTCTTTTTGTAGCAAGAAAATTCATTCAAAAAAAAAATCAAGGAAAACATATCAAATAAGAAGAAGGTGCCTTGCAAAAGGAGACATTCAAAGCAGAGAAAAGGAGAATAAATCACCAGCATAAAAAAATATCTATCGAGTGGGTAATCATTGTAAATTAGAGATGTAATCTCCAACACAAAATAATTTATTTTCTTGTGTACAGGGCAGAAATCAGAAAATTAAATGGCATTAAATAAGATCATCAGACATATATCATAAGATTCATAAAATCCCAATCTATCAAATTCTTGATGATTTAAAGAGGTATCTACTGTCATTCCAATTTATGGTTATCAGTGTAGGCTCAATTTGCATATAAAGAGAAAATGATTAAAAGAACTTACCAGCGATGTAGAAAAATTGTCCGTTGATGAAAGCTGTATCACATTTGTCTCTCTCTCTCTCTCTCTCTCAAACTAAAGACAGCAAAAATTGGTCCTTCAAAGTTAAAAAAGCAATAAATCAGTTAGTAGTTATTAAAACATAGTTGATAACCAAAAGGGAAACAAATTGAAATAAGCGCCAACACCAACCACCATGAAAATCAATACATCCAGCATTTTGTTTCATACGATGTAAACCTTCTCAAACATTTCAATTGACTACTCCTCAATACTTCCATGTACATCAATAATGATACCTTTGATGTCTTTTTCACATATTTTGTACATATTACACATCTATAATGTTTTGGATGAAAAATTAACATACTAACATACCTCATCAGAGATCACAATGTAGGAATTGTCCACTGCTCTCATGCTTGACCTTGCTGCTTTCCTCGTTGTGACCTACAGTTAGTTCGAAGGTACACAATGGTATTATTTCCACATGTCACTGGGATTGGTTTCCAAATGTGTGTTTATGTAATGCAGCCTAGACACAACCACTGAAGACTGAAGTCCAAAAAACCAATGGTTTACCTTCTCATACTTTTTCAAGATCTTGAAAAATGTTGAGAGGTTCGTGGAACTGCTTCTTATCAAGCAGAAGAATCAACAGCTCTTTACCCGAAACATAAAAGAAGAGTTGTTCGCAAGAATAAAATAGAACATATATGCAACTTCTTATTGACTTCGTTATCAAGCAAGGTTCCTCTGCAGTCCATTAGCTTTGCCAAGTAGCTTTTTCAACTCCTTCCCAGATTTGCTCAGCCCACCTTCATTCTCATCCTCTTCATCTTGCACCATGTACAAAGATCTTGCATGATTATCAAAAGGAAAGGGTAAATTTTCAAAAGAAACAGGTGTTAATGCACATAGGTGGATGAACAACATCTGCAGAGGAAAAGAAGATAATGATGATGCAAACACCAGCACACAGTCACAACTAATGAATACTCCCATTATCTATTACAGAGCAAGCTTTTTCAAATGCTTATTTAGAAAGCAATGTTTAAGAAAATATACTTTAGCATGTCTCTTATCTGATTACAGATGTTTCACATGTTGTATGAGCTGAGGCAAGAGTATTAAGGATTTCAATCATACTATACCTACTTAATTTCAAAAGGAGCAGGAATTTCATGAGCTAAATCCTCGCATTCCTCAGGATCAATAATATCAGTTTCAACATCATCTGTAAAGATTTCTTCGTGCTTGCAATCATCACCTGAGAAAAAATATGCACAAAATGGACATGAATACCAAGTTTAGAAAAAAGAGCTAATATAAAGTAATAGAAAATGGCCATACAAAAAAATCATAGATTCATGAGCTGCAAGAAAGGCACCAGCAATAAAATAGTTATCGTTGTCTTCCATTTAACAAATAGAAGCAACAAAAGGATTTCAAGGTGAAACAAATCATTCATCATCGATATGAACAAAAAAATTAAATAGCAACACCATAACACAAAGCATTAGGGGTAAAAAATGAGGGAAAACCCCCATCAAAGCATCTTGAACAAATCTTTTCTGAATCATAAACTAATTTACTGCAAGTAACTGCTTCCAGGTACAAAAAAATCCAACTTTCTGATTACATTAAACTGAATAAATGACGTAACTGATTCAACTAACAACAAAGTCATTGCTAAAATTCACAAAGCTATCCCATTAAAAAAAACAATTCAAAACATCCATATCATAGACAACAAGTGAACTGAATTCCAATAAAAAAACAGATAACGCATACGACTAATAGAAAACAATTAATAAACTAATAAATTACCAGAAGCAGCAGTGCCAGACACCACAGCTTGCATATATTTTTCAGGCAACTCGCCGGCTGAGCCGATTATACTACCTTGGACCAGGGCATCAGCAATTCCACAGAGAGCCACTAAACAGCAACTCAGCGGTTCTGCGATGCCAAAAAAATAATCTGAGCACCCTCTCGCGCTGCCAGAAACCCTAAGAAAACCCCTCACGATGCACATAGAAACTAACAAAAAAATAACAACATACTGAAATTCAAACTCGACCGCAACAAACCCACCTTCTAGACCCTTTTCGGGAACTCATTCTGCATTGGAGTTCTTCCCTGACCCGTTTCTGGCTGTAAAAGAAATGAATGAAAACCCCCATCAAAGCAACTCGAACGAATCTTTTCTGAATTCAGTTAGTGGAGAGGAAATTGAATTAACGGAGCCGTTGCGAAAGGCAGAGAAGATAAGGAAATAGAAAGCAACAGAATCTCTAGAAGAAGAAAAGGGCCAGAGAGAGAGAATCTATGGAGAGAGAGGGGTCGGTGGAGTAGATATACAGTGGAGAAAAGGGGAGTAGCAAAAGGAAGAGAATTTTCTTCAGAAACTTCTCTTTGTCCCTAGGGAAAGAGAAGAATCGAGAAGACAGAGAGAGAGAGAGAGAGAGGAGTCTGAGATTGGAATTGGAGGGTTGAGATTGGAATTGGAGGGTAGATACAGTTGTGTCAATTGTTGAGAAATCCCAATCATCCATCTATGATGATTCAACGGCTGATTTGCAGTGCAGATAAGGACAAAGCCAAATCAATTGGAAATTGTACAGTACTTTGCCATTCCAATTTTTCAATCTCAACGATTCATCTTCACATCCAACGGCTGAATTTGATTTTCAGATGAAGACAAAACAAAATCAATTGCAATCCTCCACAAGCCATTTAATAATAAGTAGATTAGTACTGTAATAGTAATAAATTTACAGTAACAGTAGCTGTTAATATGCTAAAATATTATGGAATAGACATATATTATAACATTCAATATATTATATGATTGATATAATTAATAAACCATTAATATATTAGTAGTAGTTATACATGTAATATATTATAGTAATATATCGCAACGTATACTATATAAAGATATTATTTAATGTTAAATGCATTTTGCTTCCTTGAATTTTTCTTGGTTAAAACATGACCCCATTCTACATTTAATTTCTTCCATAACCCCATTAGACTTTTAAATTTGTCTTAATCAACTGCAATTAACATTGACTTGACATAAACCCTGCAATAAAAGTCAAATTTATCCCACTAATTATTAATCAAATATCATGTATATCCCTTACTGAAAAATTAGATAGGAATACCCGAAGCACCCCATAGGTAGTTGTAGAAGTATTCCAATTCTATTTCTTCTTTTATAACGAACAAATCCTACCGTTATAGCAACGGCACTATACGAATTACATATAAAAATTCTTCCTAGCTCATCAAATTTTGACAACCAGAGAGTTCTGATGATCTAAAGCTTCAATGAGCTCTTACCGCCTCATGTTATGAAAGAAAATTTCCTGCAAAAAAATGGCTTTAATTTTTTAAAAAGAAAACTAGTAAATTTGTTATTAAGAAATGTCAGCAACAACAGCTGTAAGCACTTGATCTGGCACCTCATTATGCCAAGTTTGAAGTCCATTAGACCGAAAAGATATTCTATCCAATAAGTGAGCTGGAACATTACATTTTCGATATACACGAGACACCTGCAAACAATAGTAGAATTAATTGGTTGCCTCAACCGTACGGTGAGATTTTTTCATGGTTAGATATGTAACCATTGATCAATTTGGTATTTCATGTTATAGGATGAAGTGTAATGCAAAATAAGCAACCTTTCCTAAAGTTTGGGTTATTTCTAGTTTGAACAATTTCTGGTTGCATAGACATAGATATATTTCAAATTGCCTTGGAATTTCCTTCAATTTTTTTATGCTTTCATTAGCCTGTATATTTTATTGTGGTTGTCATGGTTCTCTTAATAGTGGAGTTTTTCTATAATATATCTTTGCTTGGCAAACCTTCACTTCTTGTTGATTTTTTTTTAATTTTACCTCTAGCATTTTCGTCAAATCTAATTGGTGTTTTCAATTAATGTTCAACATTCTTCTTGATCACAATCCCATGTTGATATAAGAACTTTAAAATTTTTTAACACTAGTGGAAGCATTTGATGAATGGTGTTGGTTGACATTTGAAGTTGTTATTTATCCATGGCTAAATGAATCTAGGAAAGTGATATTGTCTTTCTATTAGCCATGAAAGTTACACTGGTACTGAAATTTATTTAAATTTTCAAAGCCAAAAAGCAATGTTGGGGTAGGGATAGATAGTTAAAAGGAAGCTCTTGTAGATATGTTATGTTAATAGTTGAAAACTTATGCATAAGATCTTTTAGGATGTTGAATCACAATCCCAACAATTCTTACGTATATGGCAAACTAAAATTGGAATATGAATGCACACTCTCATGGCAACATAAATTAAAATGGACAACTTCTTTTATCTTCATGAGTAATACATAAAGGTCACTACAAGGAGTACGAAATTAAAAGTTTAAAACTAAATCTGAACTACCAATCAACTTAACATCTTTTATATTTCTAAAGCATAACCTTTTTTACATCTTAACATATTTTAGTTTCCAAATAAAAACAGAGCTGAGAGTAAATAATTCAAGTTAATTGAATATATTTTTGTCATTTAAGGAAGCATGTTTTACTTGATTGTAGTGGGCCAAGATCATTTGGAATTATTTTTAGAAGTTCATTTTAAAAGAAAAGAGTTTTAATCTATCAAAACTTCAGTTTCTTAGCATAAAAATCCAATGTCCTCTTTTATACACATAAGAATAAGGCTTAAGAAGATCACATAGTACTATTTAGAAATATAAAATACCCTTTTCATACCACCAAAAGCATCTCCTAATGCATCTTCTTGAAAAGCGTGTATGACTTAATTATATCTAGAAATCAAACTGGTGGAACTTGTTAGCCCTAAGGACAAATTTTATTATTTTGATTAATGGCAAATATTGATATAGGCTAACTTGAGTAATTGTATATGATAGGATTTTTTGATTGAAGAAGCAAAGTGATATCATTGCTTTAGAGCTAAAGTGAAAAGAAAATCTCAAATGACATTAAGTGATTGAAGTTTGAAGACGATGTCAAGTGATTGAAGGCATTGAAGATCAAATCTTGTAGGGCACTACATACTTTATAGGTATATCTTTATAAACCTTACACCTTTTGCATTTGGAATCTACACATTGCATGTTGAAGCACAAACTATTTTGATCTAGCTTAAAATTCGTTAATGAGTTTAAAAGTTTTCACGATTCTTTGAAAAAATAAAGTATTTGATAATGCCTGGTAGGTCAAAGTTCTCAAATGATCTATCTTATGATTCAAATTGATTTAAAACTTGTTGTGATTAAATTTCAAATGATTTTACGAATTTTGAAAAAGTTTGAATTTACATTGAAACATCCTAATTTGAGCCCAAATGCACCTGCATCTAGCTACTGTATTTTTAGAGAAATTCGAAAGACCAATTTAGACACAGAGGTCTAAATTCAAACAACCAAATTTACTTGTGCAGCATAGTAAATAGAAAAGTTCTAATGATCAACTCAGATATAGTAAACCCGATTCGGTCCACGAAATAACACTGTTACTAGCCATTTTTTGAATGTTTTATTTGAATTTTTTGAGTTATATAAAGACTAGAATCTTAGATTTTGAAGTTCACATCCTACTTTCTTGAGAACATCAAAGATCGAAGAAAAGATTTCATTGTTCATGTGATTCACATGATTATCCAAGGATTCTAAAAGCAAAAGCAAAAGCAAAGTAGTGCTAGAATTGTTGAATATCTACCATCTTGTTTGGTAATTTCTATCCTTTCATCATCTTTACTTTGTTTAATCAAGTTTCTCTTGAGACATAAAAACCTTATTGCTGAGGGTGAGCCTTGATTGTGATATTTAAAGAGATTGTTGGTGTAAAGCCCTTGGTGGGTGAGTCTCTTATATAATTGCTTGACTTGAGCATTTAATATATTGGTTGAAATCCTTGAGTGTGGACTAAAGGTACTAGATGTAGATCCTAAAAAGATGCTTTTCATTGTGCTATCTTCATTTTTTGTTTGTGGTTGTTAATATTCGTTGTGGACTTATTGATTGCTCTTGTTCTCTCTGTAAGCTCTAAGGGCAAATCATGTAATTTTGATTCATGACAAATATTGATGAGAACTAATATGTTTATAATGTGTGATAGGATTTGTGAAGAAAGAAGTTTGAAGTCTCATTGCCTTCAAGAGGAAGAGCAAAGAACAACCTCATTAAGCTATGAGTCGTTTGAGATGTATTCAAAGATAAACTCAAGGCATTGAAGACTTGAAGTGTAGAATAGGTATGATGATAGGTAATATCTATGTGAACTCTACACTTGTATGTCTTGCAGTCTATTGAATGCATAAGAGAGCATAAAATTGGTTTCTTAAGTTTAAAAAGACTTTGAATGAATCTTTAGCAAATGTGGTTTTGTGTTCTAAAAGTTTTTAAGTAAACTTTAAATGATCAAATGAGTTTGATTGTGGTTTTCAAACTTATATTTGTCTAAATAAGTTATCTATATATATCAAATGTATTTCAAATACTTGGAAGATTGATTTCAAATGATTTTATAAAGTTTGAACACAATTCCATGAAATTCGGTCGTCCGAATTTGGTAGCAAAAGTTTGCTACTGTTCTTCTAGAAAAATTCGGAAGAAGATTCGGACGCATGAAGAAAAATGCGGTCGTCCGAATTTTTGTCTTCAGCATGGTCACTGTTCTTCCAGAGAAATTTGGACGAAGCAGGAAGAATTCGGTCGTCCGAAAAATTCGGACGCAGAATTCGCTCTTTGAATTTCCTGAAAGTAGCCGTTAACTAGCTGTTTTATAGCTGTTTCAACTGATTTTCAAGTTCTATAAAAGCTATAAACGTGCAATCTTTTGCAGGTTCTGAATTCTTGAATATTCTAAGCTTTCTAAAGTCTATTACAAACATTTCTCAAGCTCTCTTATGTCTTGTGCATTCAATTGATCAATCCAAAGACATCAAAGTGTGAAGGTACAACTTTGTGTAAATTCTACCAACAAGTGGTAACATCTACACACTCTTCTTTACTTATTCAATTGTGTTGATCTACTAGCTCTAGCAAGGTTATCTTGATAACATAAAACTCTTTAGATAAGGGTGATCCTTGAAGTTGTGATTCAAGGTTGTTTGAGATATAAAACCATAGGTTGGTGAGCCTTGTTTGTAAAAATTACTAGAAGAGGTTGTATGTGTAAAACCAAAGTGTGGTGAGCCTCTCTTGTAATCTGTGAACTTGAGCACATAGTAGAGTTATTGAAATCCTTAAGTGTATACTTAAGGTAGTGGAGGTAGATCTTGAGGATCGAACCACTATAAATAGTTTGTGTTCATTTGTTTACATTTCTTATACTGCTTTGCCATAATTTGTTTCTCTCTTATTCATATCATCTGTAATTGGTCTATACATATAAAAGATTTGAATTTGCAAAAATTAGCCAAATACCTAATTACCCCCCTCTTAGGTATTTCAATTGGTATCAGAGCTAGAACTTCTTTGTGCGGTTTTACAACCTAGAAGACAAACATCCTATGGCTAATATGTCAAATCTACCTTACCTAGAAGGATCTTATACAAACAGACCTCCATTGTTTGATGGAACAAATTATACATTTTGGAAGTCTAGAGTTAAAATATATATTTGTTCTATCAATTTTGATTTATGGAACATAATTGAGAAAGGTCCCTATGTCTCAATGAAAATGAGAGCAGATGGAGTAACTCCTGAACCCAAATCCACTGATGAATTTGATGAGCATGATTCAAGGAAAATGACTCTAAATTATCAAGCCATGAATATATTGAGTTGTGCTTTAGATGTTACTGAATATAATAGAGTTAGTGCGTGTGATTCTGCACATGATATATGGAGATTACTTCAAATTACACATGAAGGTACTAATCAAGTTAAAGAATCTAAACTTGCTATGCTTGTTAGAGATTATGAATTGTTTACTATGAAACAAGGTGAAAATATTAGTGATATGTTTACAAGGTTTACTAATATTTCCAATGGCTTGAAAGCTTATGGTAAAGGCTATACTATGGGAGAGCAAAACAAAAAGATTTTGGATGCTCTACCAAAATCTTGGCAGCCAAAGACGCTAGCTATTGAGGAGTCCAAAGATCTAAAAACTCTTCCTCTTGAAGAACTTATTGGATCGCTACTTACTCATGAAATGAAGATGAAGAGGTTGAATGATAAGGAAGATGAGGAAAAGGGAAGAAAAGGAGTAGTGCTTAATGCCTCAAACAACTTGAGTGAACAAGAAAAATCTTCAAGTGAAGAAGAAGGAGGAAACAGTGGAGAAGAAGAAATTGCAATGGCAGTGAAGAAGTTCAAGAGATTCTACAAAAAGGAATTTCTCAAGAAAGGAAGAAAGGCAGTCAAGAAGAGTGGACAATCTTCATCATATAAACCTCAATGTTTTGAATGCAAGAGTACTGAGCATCTTATTTCTGACTGTCCCAGAGTGTTGGAAAGGGAAAGAGAAAGCAAAAGCAGAAAGAAATCTGCCAAGAAAGGAAAAGGACTAGCTGGAACGTGGGATCAACAGGAAAGTGAGGATGAAAGTGAAGGAAAGGCCAACATATGCTTCATGGCCATTGATGATGAGGTACAATCTTCTCCATCTATTTCAAATTTGTGTGATGATGATATTGATTCTAGTGATTTAATTCTAGAATTGTATGAAGAACTGAAAAAGGCTTCAAGAAGAAATAAAGAAATAAAATCCAAAATTAGTGATCTTTCAAATGAAAATTCAAAATTATGTCTTGAAAATGATAGACTTCTGGAGACCATAAATTCTCTTACCATTGAAAAGGAAGTTTTGAACACTACCATACAACATGTATCTTTTGAAAACAAAAAGCTGTGTTCAAAAATTATTTCTCTTGAATCAATGCTAAAAGATCATGAATTTTTAAAAAAGAAAGTAAATGATCTTACTTTATGCATTGAGAAATTTACAAATGGAAGAAACAATTTAAATAAATTACTTGGGTATCAAAGATCCTCATTTGTAAAGCATGGTCTAGGTTTTACACATGATTGCCTTCATTCAAAACCAAAAGAGACATTTGTTAAAGAATCTTCTCATTATAGGTCTCATACTTGCTGTACATATTGTGGTAAGCATGGACACAAAGTGTCTAAGTGCTTTATAAAAAGAAAGATAGAAAATAGAGTAAAGACTATATGGAAAGTTAAAGGAACTGTCACTAACCCTCTTGGACCCAAGAAGATATGGGTACCAAAAATCACTCTTTCCAATTTGGTATAGGTACAATTTGCCTCAAGATCAAGTGCCACAAAATGATTTCTTGATAGTGGCTGTTCAAGGCACATAACTGGAAATGCATCACTTGTTAGTGAGCTTCAAGCTACAAGTGAAGGTTTTGTCACTTTTGGAGATAAGAAGAAAGGGAAAATACTTGGAATAGGTAACATTGGTAAAGGTTCATTCCCTCTTATCAAACAAGTTTTACTTATTGATGGTTTAAAATATAATTTACTTAGCATTAGTCAATTATGTGATAATGGTTGCAAGGTAGAGTTTAAATGTGATACTTGTACTATTCTTGATAATGCAAGCAATAAAACTATCTTTGTAGCTAAAAGAGTAAGTAATATATATGTGTTATATCTTGATGAGCTTATCACTAATGACATTAAATGTCTTGCAATTCATGACAATGATGGATTTTTATGGCATAGAAGATTAGGACATGTGAGCATGGATTTATTGAACAAACTTTCTACTCAAGAACTAGTTAGAGGATTACCAAAAATGCATTTTGACAAAACTCGGATTTGTGATGCTTGTCAATATGGAAAACAATCAAAACATCTTTCAAACCAAAGAAAATGGTTTCTACCTCAAAGCCTCTTGAATTATTTCACATGGACTTATTTGGACCTATGAGGACTACTAGTCTTTGGTGGTAAAAGATATGCTTATGTGATTGTTGATGATTTTTCCAGATTTACATGGGTAATATTTTTATCACAAAAAGATGAAAGATTTTATGAATTTTCAAAACTTTTTAAGAAGGTTCAAATTTCTCTTAATTGCAATCTAATATCTATTAGAAGTGATAATGTAAGAGAGTTTTGCAATCAAGATTTTACAAAATTCTGTGATGAGTATGGTATCACTCATAATTTTTCAGCAGCCAGAACACCTCAACAAAATGGAGTTGTTGAGAGGAAAAACAGAACATTACAAGAAATGGCTAGATCAATGCTTTGTGAAAACTCTTTACCTAAATACTTTTGGGCTGAAGCTGTAAATACAACATGCTATGTAATGAATAGAGTTTTACTAAGACCTTTTATAAGAAAAACACCTTTTGAACTTCTATTTGATAAAACTCCATCAATTGTCTATTTTAAAGTATTTGGTTGTAAATGCTTTATTTTAAATACTAGTGACAATCTTGGTAAGTTTGACAGGAAATCTGATGAAGGTATATTTCTAGGCTATTCATCTAATAAAAAGGCTTATAAAGTCTATAATAAAAGGACATTATGTGTTGAAGAAACTATTCATGTAACTTTTGATGAATCTAATATTTATCTTCAAAGAAGAAATGAATATGATACAGGTTCTTCAGTGGTTGAAAATCAAACTCAACACCAAGTACCTATATTGGAAGATCATGCTAAAGAAGAAGAAATAATGGAGCAAGAACATGATGGTCAATCAAGCAATAATCAAGAGCTTCCAAAGGATCTCACATATGCAAGAAGTCATCCTAAGGAGCAAATCATTGGTGATGTCTCTCAAGGAGTTAAAACAAGACGGTACTTTATTGATAATTTTGCACTTTTATCTCATATTGAATCTAAAAATATTGATGATGCATTGTGTGATAATTTCTGGATTATTGCTATGGAAGAAGAGCTAAATCAGTTTGAGAGAAATAGATTTTGGACTCTTGTTCCTAGACCTCATGATCATTCTGTTATTGGTACAAAATGGATATTTAGAAATAAGTTAAATGAACTAGGAGAAGTAGTTAGAAATAAAGCTAGACTTGTTGCTCAAGGCTTCAATCAAGAAGAAGGTATTGATTATGATGAAACTTTTGCTCCAGTGGCCAGATTAGAGTCTATCAGAATACTTTTGGCATTTGCTTGTTTTAAAGACTTTAAACTATTTCAAATGGATGTCAAAAGTGCTTTTCTAAATGGTTTTATTGAAGAAGAAGTTTATGTAGAACAACCTCCTGGATTTATTCATGAAAAATTTCCCAATCATGTTTTCAAATTATCTAAAGCTCTATATGGACTGAAACAAGCTCCAAGATCTTGGTATGAAAGATTAAGTGGTTTTCTTCTCTCAAAAGGTTTTACTAAAGGAAAAGTAGACACAACTCTTTTTATTAAAACATCTTCTAAAAATGATATTTTGCTTGTACAAATCTATGTTGATGATATCATTTTTGGTTCTACTAATACTTCTCTTTGTGAAGAGTTTGCTAAAACTATGCAAAATGAATTTGAGATGAGCATGATGGGAGAACTAAGTTTCTTCCTTGGACTACAAATTAAGCAAACCAAGGATGGAGTCTTCATCAATCAAGAAAAATATACTAAGGAGCTATTGAAAAGGTTTGGAATGGATCAAACAAAAGGAATAAGTACTCCAATGAGTTCATCAACTAAACTTGACAAAGATGAGAAAGGTAAAAGTATTGATGAGAAATTATATAGAGGTATGATAGGAAGTTTACTCTATCTCACAGCTAGTAGACCAGATATTATGTTTGCTGTATGCTTGTGTGCTAGATTCCAATCATGTCCTAAAGAATCTCATCTAATTTCTGTTAAACGAATTTTTCGTTACTTGATTGATACTCACGATTATGGCCTTTGGTTTTCGAAAACTTCATCTTTTGAACTTATTGGATATTCTGATGCAGATTATGCTGGGTGTAAAGTTGAACGTAAAAGCACAAGTGGACATTGTCAATTTCTTGGTAGTTGTCTTGCATCTTGTTTTAGTAAAAAGCAAGCTTGTGTGTCTTTATCAACTGCAGAAGCTGAATACATAGCAGCAGGAAGTTGTTGTGCACAATTGTTATGGATGCAGCATACTTTACTTGATTATGGTCTTAAATTCAATTGTGTGCCCATATTATGTGATAATACTAGTGCCATTAACTTGAGCATAAATCTCATTCAACATTCTAGAACTAAGCATATAGAGATAAAACATCATTTCATTCGTGATCATGTGATTAAGAAAGATATATTCTTAGAATATATAAATACAAATGATCAAATTGCTGACATATTTACAAAGCCTTTGGCTGAGGAAAGGTTCAATCACCTAAGAAGACTCTTAGGAATATCAAGATTCAATGACTAATGTGTGTATTGAAGTCATGATGAATGCAGGAAATTTTTGATTCAAAATTCGGATGCACTACAGAAGATTCGGTCGACTGAATTTTCTGAGTGTCGAGAAACAGAGACTTTTGATCAAGAATTCAGACGCAGGTCAGAAAATTCGGTCGACCGAATTTTCTGAACTGAAGAAACAGAAACTTTCGCTCGAAAATTCGGACGCAGACCTGAAAAATCGGTCGACCGAATTTTACGGACGAGACTCTTTAAATGAAGTTGAAACAATCTCTTCAACACTACTACTTCCGAATTTCACATCCTTTTTAAAACCTCTCATACCCATTCACATCTGAATCAAAATCCCTTCAAAATCCCACACTCTCATCCCGATTTTCGTTCATTTTTAAACTTCTAAGCCCTAATTTCATATAGAAAACAAATCCTTCTCAAGAGAAAACATCATGGTGAGAACAAAGAAGCCCAATTTGAGAAAGGAAAAGGAAAGGCTAAGGAAGGAGATGGAGACCCAATCCTCAATCAACCAAGAAGGATTCGTATTCCTCAAACACAATCTGGAGTTGACAGGTTTATCTCTATCAAATCTACTCATGAATTTGATGAATGGAATAAGAATAGTAGAAAAATCATTCCTGGATATAAGGTGGATATTGATAAACTGTCAAATATGGATATTGTCCTATCTCATTTCAATGATATTGGTTGGAGTAGTTTGCTCTTCATTGATGTGGAATTTTATCCTACTTTGATATATGAATTCTATGCAAATTTGAAAGAGGATAGAATTGAGATGATAGGGGATAATGTGATACAATGGTATTCATCTAGAGTATCACAAATGGACATTGAATTCAATGAAGGATTGATAAATAGAATTTGTGGAGTAGGTGACGAGGGAGCTAGATATTATTCAGCATCCATGCATTGCTATGATCGTGAACTCTTCACACATGTTAGATTTGAAAATGCATTTACAAATGGAATAGAGTTTAGGGCCATAAAGGAAAGGGAAATTAAGAATTTGGATGCTAGAGGTAGAGTTTTACATCACATGGTGACCACAATGATTGTTCCTAATTTTGGACACAAGTCATCAGCTTGAAATATGCATATGGTAATCATGTTAGCCCCCGCATGAGAATAGAAGAATGAATTTTGGGTATATAGCCTTGAAACATATGATTGCAGCCTGAAAAAACAATGAACCAAGGCATTCCCATTTGGAAGATTATTAACCAGAATCTTCAAGCATTTTAAGATCAAACTTCCTGGAAGAGGGCAAGCCTTTTAAGAGTGGTGAAATTTATACAAATGAAACTCTTAAGAGAATGCAATTAGTTCATGATGAGGATAATGTATGGAGGACAAAAAGAGAAACTCCTCCGAAAAGAATAGAAAAAAGAGAAAATTATAGAACGTGAAGAGGAAGAAGAAGAAGAGGATGAAGAGGAAACCCTTGCTAGGGAAATGAAAACAAAAAAGAAAGCATGAAACCTCAAGTGAGGGGAGCAACCTCCAACAAAAAGGAGATTATTTGAAGAAGAAACTGGAATTAGGTCTAGTAGTAAAGGAGTATCTAGAGGGGACACCATTATAGCCAAGACATTCCAAGAAGCCTTGAACAATCATGTCAAGGAAATGGAGAAAATGTATAAGTTCTTTGAGTCATTTGCTCCAATGGTTCTTGGAAAATTGGATGGACTGAAAACAGAGTAAAACACATTGAAGATATCCTTATGAGAAACACTCAAAGTGGTGAAGGAACCTCTAAGCCTCAAGATGGAAAGGAGGAGGAAAGAAATAAAGAAGCAGAGAAAGAAGATAATGAGGGACAAGCAGCAATGAAGAGGATGATCGAGGTGGAAATGATAAGACCACACAGAGAAGAAAAACAACAAGAACAGGCTCATGAAGATCTACCAGTGGCGAGGGAAGCCAAGTAGCTCAAGCTGCAATTGTATCTCCGAAAGCAACAATCTCTTTCGGTCAAGGAAGAGTCAAGCACTTGGCGATCAAGAAATGAGTGAGCCGAGCCTCCCCATCAACCTCATCATCACAAGACTAAGCCTTCTCTTCTAATCTCTTTACTGTATTTTGTTCAGTTTTCTAAGCATTTTGCTGCATTTTCTATTCTGAACTTGTTAAATATTGTTTTTGTAATAGTGAAGCTCAATGATGAAATCCCAGTGATGAGAGCTTCTTTTATATGCTAACTTGCACATCTCATTTTCATTGATCCCTTTTATTTGATGATGACAAAAGGGGGAGAAAATATGATGCAATATGATGCAATACATGTGAAAACTTGATCTTATGTGACTTAATCTTATGTGAACTTAATCTTTAATACTACTGAATGTTGCATCAATATGATTTTTTTATGCATTACAATTCGGATGCAAGTTTTTAAGACTTGGATGTATTCAAAATGTATTCTTTTGTTGTTCAAATTGATTCAAATCTGTATTAGTCTATTCCACTGCGTTTGAACAATCTTATGAAACCTCTATATCATTTCACAATTTCAATTATATTGAATCTGTTGCAGTTTGGACATGAGATTAAAAATTCGAACGCATGGGATTCAAAATTCGGATGCATGATATAAAATTCGGATGCATCCATATTGTGTTACCAAAATGTGTTCATTTGTTGTTCAAATTGATTCAAATATGTTTTAATCTCTTCTAATATGTTTGAACAACCTTAGGAAAGCTTATTTACAAAATTTGGAGCTTTCATTTATCCTATTTTAAAGTTTTGACTTGATATGTCAAAAATTCGGATGCATAATAATCCTAGTCCGAATTGGTTGAAAATGAGCACAATCTAAGGGGGAGCATTGTTAAACTTTTACAACCTTAAAACCTCTCTTAGAACTTTTTCTAAATGCTTAAATGCTATATCTTCTATCCTAATTGTTGGAAGGATGGAGGCAAATGGAGGTTGGTTGGGTCATAGGCTCATATTGAGCCATTTGAATGTCAATGTGCTAAATTTGTTATCTTCTATCATTGACATCAATACTTCTTTGTACTACATTGTTTAAATCTATCACATTTTGCATCAAAGTTTGTCATCATCAAAAAGGGGGAGATTGTAAGCCCTAAGGGCAAATCATGTAATTTTGATTCATGACTGAAAGATCTAAGAGGGGGGGGGGGTGAATTAGGTCTTTGGCTAATTATCGAAATATTTTCCCTTTTTACAAATCCTTTGCCTTAATAAAAGCTATTCTTTAATTCCACAAGCTTCAAGTTTATATGTGATGTGATGGTTAAGATAATATCATCAAACTACAACCAATCAATCAACAACAATCAATAAGTAATAATAACATGAGCAAGTAAATAAATAAAGCTATAAGACAATGAACACACGATTTATAGTGGTTCGATCTCTCCAAGATCTACATCCACTACCTTGAGTCCACACTCAAGGATTTCAACCAATCCACTATAAGCTCAAGTTCAACAATTACATAAGAGGCTAACCACACTATGGTTTTACACTCACAACCTCTTCTAGTAATTATACAAACAAGGTTCACCCTTCCACAAGGGTTTTATATCTAAAGACAACCTCAAGACTAATCTAATCCAAGGCTTACCCTCACACGGGTTTTACACTACAACCTTGATTAATCTAGTCTATGGCTCACCCTAACACAAAAGGGTTTTATGTCACAAGATAACCTTGCAAATGAGCTAGTAGAAAATAACACAATTTAATAAGGAGATAAGAATGTGTAGATGTTACCACTTGTAGGTAGATTTTACACAATGTTGCACCTTTACACTTTGCCTTTGGAATCTTGAATGTACACCTTTGAGCACAAGGCAATTTGAGAGCTTTTCAATTCAATTTGATGTAAAACAAGTTGGATAATGTAAGATTTGTTAAGTTTAAAGTCCTACTAAAAAATCTGGAGTTTATGGCTTTTGTAGAATTCAAAAATCAGTTTAAACAGCCATAAAACGGCTAGTAACGGCTAGTTTCAGAAAATACTGTTCATGCACTGTTCATGCACCGGTCACAAAAATTCGGACGACCGAATTTTTCAGCTTCGTCCGAATCTTCTTCCGAATTTCTCTGGAAGAATAGTAGACACTGTTCATGTGAACAGTATCCCTGTTCATGCACTATTTACAAAATCCGGACGACCGAATTTTCCTCCGCGCGTCCGAATCTTCTTCCGAATTTCTCTGGACGAATAGTAGGTACTGTTCATGTGAACAGTGTTGCCGTTCGCGTGAATAGTATTACTGTTCACAGTGCAGAAAAATTTCGGATGACCGAATTTGCATCCGAATTTTTCAAACTTTGTCAAAACATGTTTAAATCAATTCAAACAAGTTGAAAAACATTCTAGCCTTAAAGATAAGTCATTAAAGATCTTTTATGTGCAAAAACCATTTATGAAAACTTGATAATTTAGGTAAGTTCAAAACCATTGAAACCATTTAAATCAAGTTTTGTGCTCTCAATTGCAACTCATAGATTCCAAGACTTAAGAGTGTAGGGTTTACAAAGTTTACCTATTAAGCACATGCAACCTACACTTCTTGTCTTCAAAGCCTTCTAACATCTTGAACAAACTCTTCAATCTTCAATCACTTTGACATATTGGAGTTGTTCTTGCATTTTAACTTCAAGGCAATGAGACTTCAAACTTCTTAATCCAACAATCCTATCACACAAATGACATGCATATTAGTCCTCATCAATATTTGTCATTAATCAAAACTACATGATTTGCCCTTAGGGCTAACAATGACAAATATTGATGAGAACTAATATGTTTATAATGTGTGATAGGATTTGTGAAGAAAGAAGTTTGAAGCCTCATTGCCTTCAAGAGGAAGATCAAAGAACAACCTCATTAAGCTATGAGTCTTTTGAGGTGTATTCAAAGATAAACTCAAGGCATTGAAGACTTGAAGTGTAGAATAGGTATGATGATAGGTAATATCTATGTGAACTCTACACTTGTATGTCTTGGAGTCTATTGAATGCATAAGAGAGCATAAAATTGGTTTCTTAAGTTTAAAAAGACTTTGAATGAATCTTTAGCAAATGTGGTTTTGTGTTCTAAAAGTTTTTAAGTAAACTTTAAATGATCAAATGAGTTTGATTGTGGTTTTCAAACTTATATTTGTCTAAATAAGTTATCTATATATATATCAAATGTATTTCAAATACTTGGAAGATTGATTTCAAATGATTTTACAAAGTTTGAACACAATTCCATGAAATTCGGTCGTCCGAATTTGGTAGGAAAAGTTTGCTACTGTTCTTCCAGAAAAATTCGGAAGAAGATTCGGATGCATGAAGAAAAATTCGGTCGTCCGAATTTTTGTCTTCAGCATGGTCACTGTTCTTCCAGAGAAATTCGGACGAAGCAGGAAGAATTCGGTCGTCCGAAAAATTCGGACGTAGAATTCGGTCGTCCGAATTCGGTCGTCCGAATTTCCTGAAAGTAGCCGTTAACTAGCCGTTTTATAGCTGTTTCAACTGATTTTCAAATTCAATAAAAGCTATTGAAATACCTAAGAGGGGGGGTGAATTAGGTATTTAGCTAATTTTCGCAAACTTAAACCTTTTAAGCGTTTAGACCAAGAACAAGTTATGTAAGCTAATTATAGATAATTGATAGCAAGACAATAATGAAAGCAATAGCAAAGAACTCAAACAATTTATAGTGGTTCGATCCTCAAGATCTACGTCCACTACCTTAAGCTCACACTTAAGGATTTCAACAAATCTACTAATTGCTCAGGTTTACAAATTACAAGAGAGGTTCACCACACTTTGGTTTTACACTCACAACCTCTTCTAGTAATTTCTTACAATACAAGGCTCACCAACCTATGGTTTTATATCTCAAACAACCTTGAATCACAACTTCAAGGATCACCCTTATCTAAAGAGTTTTATGTTATCAAGATAACCTTGCTAGAGCTAGTAGATCAACACAATTGAATAAGTAAAGAAGAGTGTGTAGAAGTTACCACTTGATGGTAGATATTACACAAATTTGCACCTTCACACTTTGATGTCTTTGGATGGATCAATTGAATGCACAAGACATAAGAGAGCTTAAGAAATGTTTGCTAAATGCTTTTGAATGCTTGGAGTTTTCAAGATTTCAAGAGTTACAAAAATTTGCATGTTTATGGCTTTTATAGAATTTGAAAATCTGTTAAAACGTTCATAAAAGCGGCTAGTAACTGCTAGTTTCAAAAAAATTCGGGACGACCGAATTTCTTGGCTGCATCCGAATCTTCAGTCCGAATTTCTCCGGATGAATAGTAACCATCGTTTGAGAACAAAAAATTCAGACGATCGAATTTTTTTGCTGTGTCGAATCTTCTTCCGAATTTCTCTGGAAGAACAGGTGACCATGTTTGAAGGCCAAAAATTGGACGACCGAATTTTTTTGGTCTGCGTCCCGAATCTTCTTCCGAATTTCTCCGGAAGAATAGTAGCAAACTTTTGCTACAAAATTCGGACGACCGAATTTTTTTGAAAGCATTTTCAAACTTTGTAAAATCATTTGAGATATAACTTCAATGAGTTTGAAAAACGTTTGATATATTTAGAAAACTTATATAACTATATTTAAGCTTGAAACACATGAACATATGAAGTTTATAAACATATCTTATAGAAAGATTCATTCAAAGCCTTTTTAAGATTATAAGACTATTTTTTATGCTCTCTTATGCATTCAATGATAACTAAGACATGCAAGTGTAGAGTTTACATAGAAATTTACCTAAAAGTTAAATGCACTCTACACTTCAAGTCTTCAATGCCTTTTGATCATCTTTAGAACAACATTCTTCAAACTTCAAATACTTGCTTAAATGAAGTTGTTCTTGAACTTTTGCTTCAAAGCAATGAGACTTCATACTTCTCAAATTACAGAACCTATCACACAATAATCAAACATTTTAGTCCTCATCAACATTTGTCATTAATCAAAACTATATAATTTGCCCTTAGGGCTAACAATCTCCCCTTTTGATGATGACAAACTTTGATGCAAAATGTGATAGATTAAAACAATGTAGTACATAGAAGTATAGATGTCAATGATAGAAAATAACCAATTTAGCACATTGACATACAAATGGCTCAATAAGAGCCTATGACCCAACCAACCTCCATTTGCCTCCTTCCTTCCAACAACTAGGATAGAAGATATAGCATTTAATCATTACAACAACTTCTAAGAGAGGTATTAAAGGTCAGAAAAAGATTAATATTGCTCCCCCTTAGATTGTGCTCATTTTTTCAACAAGTTTGGACTTGAGATACTATGCATCCGAATTTTGACATATCAAGTCCGAATTTTAAAATAGATTAAATGAAAGCTTAAAATTTTGAGAATAAGCTTTCCTAAGGTTGTTCAAACATAGAGGAAGAGATTAAAACCAGTTTGAATCAATTTGAACAACAATAGAGCACATTTTGGCAACAAAATATGCATGCATCCGAATTTCGTAACATGCATCCGAATTTTTTTGATCTTGCTTCCGAATTTTTTAAATCTTAAGTCAAAAATTATAATAACTTCAATATAATGAATGCCTAAGGTTGTTCAAACATACTAGAAGAGATTAAAACAGATTTAGATCAATTTGAACAACAATAGAATACTTTTTGGTAACAAGTTATAGCTCATGCATTCAAATGTTTTCATAGAGTTTTCATAGAGTAACAATTCAAGAGCAAGTTATTCATTTACAGAAAAACACACAGTAAAAACATCTATAGGATGCATATAAGAAAAAAAAATGCATATGCAGAAAAATTCATTATCTCATCACATAGCAGTTTTTTCACACATTTTGTCATCCTCATTTTTTTCTCCCCTTTTGTCATCAGTCAAAGATGGGGTCAATGAAAATGAGATTAACAATTTAACAGATAAAGGAAGCTCTCATTACTGAGATTTCATCATTGAGCTTCACTATTACGGAAGATGCAAGAAAAATTCTCAAGAAGATTATAACATTAGATGCATAATTAAAAATTCAAGTAACTTAAAGCATAGAAATAGAATGGAAGAGATGCTTAGTCTTGTGATGTTGATGAAGAGGCTCGCTAATCCCTTTTCTTGATGGCCAAGTGCTCCACTCTTCCTTGGCTGAATGAAATGTGTGATGGTGAGACAATTTCAGCCTTGAGCTACTTGGCTTCCTCGCCTTTTGTGGTTCTTCATGTACATGTTCTTCTTCTTCTTCTTGTTCTCGCCACCGTCTCATCATCTCCTCCTTGGTCATCCCCATCATCACTGTCATTATCTTTGTCTTTCTTATCTTTCTCTTCATCATCTTCCTCATTTCTATCTTGAGGCCTAGAGGGTCCTTCACCACTTTGAGTATTTCTCATTAAGATTTCCTCAATGTGTTTCACTCTACTCTCTAGTCCGTCTAATTTTCCTAGAACCATTGGAGCAAATGATTCAAAGAACTTATACATCTTCTCCATTTCCTTGACTTGATTGTTCAAGGCTTCTTGGAATGCTTTGGCTATTATGGTGTCACCTCTAGTTATTCCTTCACCACTTGACTCATTTTTAGTTTCTTCTTCAACTACCCTTCTTTTTGTTGGTGGTTGCTCCCCTCACTTGAAGTGTCATGCTTTCTTTTTGTCTTCATTTCTCTTGCAAGGGTCTCTTCCTCATCTTCCTCATCTTCATCCTCCTCCTTTTCCTCCTCTACACTTTCTCGTCCCTTTCCTTTCTTCCTAATCTTTTTGGAGAGGATCCTCTTTTTGTCTTCCATAATCCATCATCATCAAGGATAAGCTGCATTCTCTTAAGAGATTCATCGGTGTATATTTCTCCACTTTTAAAAGCTTGTCCTCTTCCCTGGAAGTTTAATCTTAAAATGCTTAAAGATCTTGGTTAATGAGTCTTCCAAAAGGGGAATGCCTTGGTTACTGCTTTTTCTAGCAAGTAATCATGTGTCTTAAGGCTATATATCCAAAGTTGAATTTCCTCTGTTCATGCAGGGGCCAACATTAATACCATATGCATATTCCCCTACCGATGATTTATGTCCAAAGTTAGGAACAATCATAGTAGTTACCATGTGATGCAATACCCTACCTCTAGCATCCAAATTCTTGATTTCCCTCTTTTATAGATCTAAACTCTCTTCCATTTGTAAATGCTTGTTCAAATCTATCATATGTAAAGAGTTGACGATCATAGCAATGCATCGAGGGTGCATAATATTTAGCCCCACCGTCACTTACCCCCACAAATTCTCGTTAATCAAATCTTCACTTAATTCAATATCAACTTGGGATACTCTAGTTGAATACCATTGTATCCTATCATCCCCAACAATCTCAGTTCTTTCTTCCTTTAGGTTTGCATAGAATTCATATACCAAGGTGGGATAAAAATCTTCATTAATAAACAACAAACTACTCCATCCAACATCATGGAAACAAGACAAAACCATATCCATACTAGATAGTTTATCAACATCCACCTTATATCCAGGAATAATCTTTCTACTATTCTTATTCCATTCATCAAATTCATGAGTAGATTTGATAGAGATAAACCCGTCAACTCAGATTGTGTTTGAGGAATGCGAATCCTTCTTGGTTGATTGAGGATTGGGTCTCCATTTCCTTCCTTAGCCTTTCCTTTTCCTTTCTCAACATTGGGCTTCTTTGTTCTCACCATGATGTTTTCTCTTGAGAAGGGTTTGTTTTTCTCGTATGAAATTAGGGCTTAGAAGTTTAAAAATGAACACAAATCGGGATGAGACTGTGTGAATTTGAAGAGATTTTGATTCGGACGTGAATGGGTATGAGAGGTTTTGAAAGGATTTAAAATTCGGAAGTTATAATGTTTGGAAGAAACCGTTCGATTTTCATTTAAATAGATGCATCCGCAAAATTTGGACGATCAATTTTTAGGTCTGCGTCCCAATTTTCGGTCGAAAGTTTCTGTCTCTTCGGTTCGAAAAATTCGATCGACCGAATTTTTCACGTCCTGCGTCCGAATTTTTGATCAATAAATCTCTGCTTTTCATCACAACATTAATACACACATTAGTCATTGAATTTTGAAATTCCTAAGAGTCTTCTTAGGTGATTAAACCTTTCCTCACCCAAAGGCTTTGTAAATATGTCAACAATTTGATCATTTGTGTTTACATGTTCTAAGCATATATCTTTCTTAATCACATGATCACGAATGAAATGATGTTTTATTTCTATATGCTTTGTCCTAGAATGTTGAATGGGATTAATGCTCAAATTGATGGCACTAGTGTTATCACATAGTATAGGCACACACTTAAATTTAAGACCATAATCAAGTAAAGTATGTTGCATCCATAATAATTGTGTACAACAACTTCCTCGCAGCTTATGTATTCAGCTTCACTGTGGATAAAGATACACAAGCTCGCTTTTTACTAAACCAAGACACTAGACAACTACCAAGAAATTGACAATGACCACTTGTACTTTTACGCTCAACTTTACATCCAAAGATAGTCAAGCATCGAATATCCAATAAGTTCAAAAGATGAAGTTTTTAGAAAACCAAAGACCATAGTCATATGTGTCAATCAAATAACGAAATATTCGTTTGACGTAAATTAGATGAGATTCTTTAGGACATGATTAGAATCTAGCACACAAGCAAACAGACAAACATAATATCCTGGGTCTACTAGCAAAGTGAGATAGAGTAAACTTCCAATCATACCTCTATACAATTTCTCATCAATACTTTTACCTTTCTCATCTTTGTCAAGTTTAGTTGATGAACTCATAGGAGTACTTATTCCTTTTGCTTGATTCATTCCAAATCTTTTCAATAGCTCCTTAGTATATTTTTTCTTGATTGATGAAGACTCCATCCTTGGTTTGCTTAATTTGTAGTCCAAGGAAGAAACTTAGTTCTCCCATCATGCTCATCTCAAATTCATTTTGCATAGTTTTAGCAAACTCTTAACAAAGAGAAATATTAGTTGAACCAAAAAATAATATCATCAACATAGATTTGTACAAGCAAAATATCATTTTTTAGAAGATGTTTTAATAAAAAGAGTTGTGTCTACTTTTCCTTTAGTAAAACCTTTTGTGAGAAGAAAACCACTTAATCTTTCATACCAAGATCTTGGAGCTTGTTTCAGTCCATATAGAGCTTTGGTTAGCTTATACACATAATTTGGAAATTTTTCATGGATAAAACCAGGAGGTTGTTCTACATAAACCTCTTCTTCAATAAAACCATTTAGGAAAGCACTTTTAACATCCATTTGAAAAAGTTTAAAACCTTTAAAGCAAGCAAATGCTAAAAGTATTCTTATAGATTCTAATCTGCTCACTGGAGCAAAGGTCTCATCATAGTCAATGCCTTCTTCTTGGTTGAAACCTTGAGCAACAAGTCTAGCTTTATTTCTAACTACTTCTCCTAGTTCATTTAACTTATTTCTAAAAAACCCAGTTTGTACCAATAATGGAATGATCATGAGGTCTAGGAACAAGAGACCAAACTTTATTTCTTTCAAATTGATTTAGCTCTTCTTCCATAGCAATAATCCAGAAATTATCACACAATGCATCATCAATATTTTTTGGTTCAATATGAGATAAAAGAGCGAAGTTATCAATAAAGTACCGCCTTGTTTTTACCCCCCTTGAGAGACATCACCAATGATTTGCTCCTTAGGATGACCTTTTGCATATGTGATATCTTTTGGAAGTTCTTGATCATTTCTTGATTGACCATCTTGTTCTTGCTCCATTATTTCTTCTTCTTTGGCATGATCTTCCATTGTGGGTGCTTGGTGTTGAGTATGATTTTCAACCATTGATGTACCGTGTCATCTTCATTTCCTCTTTGAAGATAAATGTTAGATTCATCAAAGGTTACATGAATAGTTTCTTCAACACACAATGTTCTTTTTATTATAAACTCTATATGCCTTTTTTATTTGATGAATAACCAAGAAAAATTCCTTCATCCGATTTTTCTATCAAACTTCCCAAGATAGTTGCTAGTGTTTAAAATGAAGCATTTACAACCAAAAACTTTGAAATAGACAATTGATGGAGTTTTGTCAAATAAGAGTTCAAAAGGTGTTTTTTCTTATAAAAGGTCTTAGTAAAAACTCTGTTTCATGATATAACAAGTCAGTATTAACGACTTTCACTCAAAAATACTTTGGTAATGAGTTTTCACAAAGCATTGATCTAGCCATTTCTTGTAAGGTTCTGTTTTTCCTTTCAACAACACCATTTTGTTGAGGTGTTTTTGGTAAATTTGAGAAATTGTGAGTAATACCATATTCATCACAAAAATTTTGTAAAGTCTTGATTACAAAATTCTCTTCCATTATCACTTCTAATAGAAATCAGTTTGCAATCAAGAGAGGTTTGAACCTTTTTGAAGAGTTTTGAAAATTCATGAAATGTTTCATCTTTTTGTGCTAAGAAGATTACCCATGTAAATCTTGAAAAATCATCAACAATCACATAAGCATAGCTTTTACCACCAAGACTAGTAGTCCTCATAGGTCCAAATAAATCCATATGAATTAGTTCAAGAGGTTTTGTGGTAGAAACCATTTTCTTTGGTTTAAAAGATGTTTTTTGATTGTTTTCCATATTGACAAGCATCACAGAGGTGAGTTTTATCAAAATGCAATTTAGGTAATCCTCTCACCAACTCTTGTGTAGAAAGTTTGTTTAATAAATCCATGCTTACATGTCCTAATCTTCTATGCCATAAAAAATCCATCATTGTCATGAATGGCAAGACATTTAATATCATTTGTAATAAGCTCATCAAGATACAACACATATACATTACCAACTCTTTTTAGCAACAAAGATAGTTTTGTTACTTGCATTGTCAAGAATAGTACAAGTATCACATTTAAACTCTACTTTGCATCCATTATCACATAATTGACTAATACTTAGTAAATTATACTTTAAATCTTCAATAAGTAATACTTTCTTGATAAGAGGAAAAGAACCTTTACCAATGTTACCTATTCCAAGTATTTTCCCTTTCTTCTTATCTCCAAATGTGACAAAACCTTCACTTGTAGTTTGAAGTTCACTAACAAGTGATGCATTTCCAGTCATGTGCCTTGAGCATCCACTGTCAAGGAACCATTTAGTGGCACTTGATCTTGAGGCAAATTTTACCTATACCAAATTTGAAAGGGTGATTTTTGGTACCCATATTTTCTTGGGTCCAAGGGGGTTAGTAAAAGTTTCTTTGACCTTCCAAATGGTTTTAACACCACTTTCTACTTTTCTTTTGACAAAACATCTAGAAACCTTGTGTCCATGTTTACCACAATAAGTGCAGCAAATATGTGATCTAGAATGATAAGATTCTTTAACAAAAGATTTTCTCTGTTTTGGAGCAGAATAATCATGAATAAAACCAAGACCATATTTTACAAATGAAGGTCTTTGATAGCCAAGTAATTTATTCAAATTTTCCCTTCCATTTGTAAATCTCTCAATGCATAAAGTTAGATCATTAACTTTTCTTTTTAGAAGCTCATGATCTTTTATCATTAACTCAAGAGAAATAATTCTAGTGCAAAGCTTTTTGTTTTCAAAAGATATATTTTGTATAGTTGTATTCAAAACTTCTTTTTCAATAGCAATGCAACTAATGGTTTCAAGAAGTTTTCCATTTTCAACACATAATTTTGAATTCTCATTAGATAAATCATTTATTTTGAGTTTCATATCCTTATTTCTTTTTGAAGCCTTTTTTAATTCTTCATATAACTCAACAATAAGATCACTGGAATCAATATCATCATCATATATATTTGAGATAGAGGGTGAAGATTGTACCTCATCATCAATGGCCATGAAGCATATGTTGGCCTTTCCTTCACTTTCATCCTCACTTTCCCTGTTGATCCCACGTTCCCAGCTAGTCCTTTTCCTTTCTTGGCGATTTCTTTCTGCTTTTTGCTTTCTCTTTCCCTTTCCAACACTCGGGACAATCGAAAATAAGATGCTCAGTACTCTTGCATTCAAAACATTGAGGTTTATATGATGAAGATTGTCCACTCTTCTTGACTGCCTTTCTTCCTTTCTTGAGAAATTCCTTTTTGTAGAATCTCTTGAATTTCTTCACAGCCATTGCAATTTCTTCTTCTCCACTGTTTCCTCCTTCTTCTTCACTTGAAGATTGTTCTTGTTCACTCAAGTTGTTTGAGGCATTAAGCACTACTCCTTTTCTTCCCTTTTCTTCATCCTCCTTGTCATTTAGCCGTTTCATCTTCATTTCATGAGTCAGTAGAGATCCAATGAGCTTTTCAAGTGGAAGAGTCTTCAAATACTTGGATTCCTCAATGGCAAGTGTTTTTAGGTTGCCGGGATTTTGGCAGAGCATCTAAAATCTTTTCTGTTTTGCTCTCCCATAGTGTAGCTTTTACCATAAGCTTTTAAGCCATTGAAAATGTTAGTAAATCTTGTAAACATATCACTAATATTTTCACCTTGTTTCATGGTAAACAATTCATAATCTCTAACTAGCATGGCAAGTTTAGATTCTTTAACTTGATTAGTTCCTTCATGTGTAATTTGAAGTAATCTCCACATGTCATGAGCAGAATCACATCCACTAACTCTATTATATTCAGTAACATCTAAAGCACAACTTAATATATTCATGGCTTGATAATTTAAAGTCATTTTCTTAGAATCATGCTCATCAAATTCATCGTGGACTTGGGTACCGAGGTTATTCCATCAGCACTCATTTTCATTGGGACATAAGGACCTTTCTCAATTATGTTCCACAAATCAAAATTAATAGAACAAATATAAATTTTAACTCTAGATTTCCAGAAAGTGTAATTTGTTCCATTAAACAAAGGTGGTCTATTTGTGGAAGATCCTTCTAGGTAAGGTAGGTTTGACATATTAGCCATAGGATCTTTGTCTTCTAGGTTGTTAAACCACACATGAAGTTCTAGCTCGATACCAATTGAAATACCTAAGAGGGGGTGAATTAGGTATTTAGCTAATTTTCGCAAACTTAAACCTTTTAAGCGTTTAGACCAAGAACAAGTTATGTAAGCTAATTATAGATAATTGATAGCAAGACAATAATGAAAGCAATAGCAAAGAACTCAAACAATTTATAGTGGTTCGATCCTCAAGATCTACGTCCACTACCTTAAGCTCACACTTAAGGATTTCAACAAATCTACTAATTGCTCAGAGTTTACAAATTACAAGAGAGGTTCACCACACTTTGGTTTTACACTCACAACCTCTTCTAGTAATTTCTTACAATACAAGGCTCACCAACCTATGGTTTTATATCTCAAACAACCTTGAATCACAACTTCAAGGATCACCCTTATCTAAAGGGTTTTATGTTATCAAGATAACCTTGCTAGAGCTAGTAGATCAACACAATTGAATAAGTAAAGAAGAGTGTGTAGAAGTTACCACTTGATGGTAGATATTACACAAATTTGCACCTTCACACTTTGATGTCTTTGGATGGATCAATTGAATGCACAAGACATAAGAGAGCTTAAGAAATGTTTGCTAAATGCTTTTGAATGCTTGGAGTTTTCAAGATTTCAAGAGTTACAAAAATTTGCATGTTTATGGCTTTTATAGAATTTGAAAATCTGTTAAAACGTTCATAAAACGGCTAGTAACTGGCTAGTTTGAAAAATTCGGGACGACCGAATTTCTTGGGCTGCGTCCGAATCTTCGTCCGAATTTCTCGGATGAATAGTAACCATCGTTTGAGAACAAAAATTCGGACTGACCGAATTTTTTTGTTGCGTCCGAATCTTCTTCCGAATTTCTCTCGGAAGAACAGTGACCATGCTTTGAAGGCCAAAAATTCAGACGACCGAATTTTTTAGTAGCGTCGAATCTTCTTCCGAATTTCTCGGAAGAATAGTAGCAAACTTTTGCTACAAAATTCGAACGACCGAATTTTTTGAAAGCATTTTCAAACTTTGTAAAATCATTTGAGATATAACTTCAATGAGTTTGAAAAAGCGTTTGATATATTTAGAAAACTTATATAACTATATTTAAGCTTGAAACACATGAACATATGAAGTTTATAAACATATCTTATAGAAAGATTCATTCAAAGCCTTTTAAGATTATAAGACTATTTTTATGCTCTCTTATGCATTCAATGATAACCAAGACATGCAAGTGTAGAGTTTACATAGAAATTTACCTAAAAGTTAAATGCACTCTACACTTCAAGTCTTCAATGCCTTTTGATCATCTTTAGAACAACATTCTTCAAACTTCAAATACTTGCTTAAATGAAGTTGTTCTTGAACTTTTGCTTCAAAGCAATGATACTTCATACTTCTCAAATTACAGAACCTATCACACAATAATCAAACATTTTAGTCCTCATCAATATTTGTCATTAATCAAAACTATATAATTTGCCCTTAGGGCTAACAGCTATAAACGTGCAATCTTTTGCAGGTTATGAATTCTTGAATATTCTAAACTTTCTAAAGTCTATTACAAACATTTCTCAAGCTCTCTTATGTCTTGTGCATTCAATTGATCAATCCAAAGACATCAAAGTGTGAAGGTACAAATTTGTGTAAATTCTACCAACAAGTGGTAACATCTACACACTCTTCTTTAATTATTCAATTTTGTTGATCTACTAGCTCTAGCAAGGTTATCTTGATAACATAAAACTCTTTAGATAAGGGCGATCCTTGAAGTTGTGATTCAAGGTTGTTTGAGATATAAAACCATAGGTTGGTGAGCCTTGTTTGTAAAAATTACTAGAAGAGGTTGTATGTGTAAAACCAAAGTGTGGTGAGCCTCTCTTGTAATCTGTGAACTTGAGCACATAGTAGAGTTATTGAAATCCTTAAGTGTATACTTAAGGTAGTGGAGGTAGATCTTGAGGATCGAACCACTATAAATAGTTTGTGTTCATTTGTTTACATTTCTTATACTGCTTTGCCATAATTTGTTTCTCTCTTATTCATATCATCTGTAATTGGTCTATACATATAAAAGATTTGAATTTGCAAAAATTAGCCAAATACCTAATTCACCCCCCTCTTAGTTATTTCAATTGGTATCAGAGCTAGAACTTCTTTGTGCGGTTTTACAACCTAGAAGACAAAGATCCTATGGCTAATATGTCAAATCTACCTTACCTAGAAGGATCTTCTACAAACAGACCTCCATTGTTTGATGGAACAAATTATACATTTTGGAAGTCTAGAGTTAAAATATATATTTGTTCTATCAATTTTGATTTATGGAACATTATTGAGAAAGGTCCCTATGTCCCAATGAAAATGAGAGCAGATGGAGTAACTCCTGAACCCAAATCCACTGATGAATTTGATGAGCATGATTCAAGGAAAATGACTCTAAATTATCAAAAACGTAATTCACCTTTCCTTTTAGATTTTTCAATTGGTAGTAGAGCAAGGTTTCTTTTTCTGGTTTAACAACCAAGCAGCTAAGGTCCTATGGCTAATATTTCAAACTTCCCTTATTTGGAAAGATCTTTCACAAACCGACTTTCACTATTTGATAGAACAAATTACACATTTTAAAAATCTAGAATTAAGATTTATATGTGTTCTATTAACTTTGATTTGTGAAATATCATTGAGAAAGTTCAATATGTTCATATGAGGTCAAAAGCTGATAGGATCACATGGGAATTTATGTGTTGAAGAATATGATGAAAGTGACTCAAAGAAGATGAAATTGAATTATCAAACAATGAGTATTCGAAATTGAATTATCAAACAATGAGTATTCTTAGTTGTACTTTGGACGTCAATGAATACAATAGAGTGAGTGGATGTGACTCTGCTCATGAAATGTGAAAGATACTTCAAGTCACTCATGAAAAAGAAAGATCAAATGTGTGGTTCATGACTATGGAAAGTGAGGTACAAGCCACTCCTTCTACTTTTATCTCTTGTGATGATGATGTTGATGATCCTAGTGATCTTCTTGTTGATATGTATAGGGAATTAAGAAAGCTTTCAAGAAGAAACAATGTAAAGAGATAAAAAATTGATGAGTTGTTGAATAAAAATTCTAAGTTGTCTTGTGAAAACAAAAAGCTTCTAGATTCTATTGAGTATTTGAGTATTGAAAAAGAAAGTTTTAAATGTTTCCTTATCAAACATGTCCCTTGAAAACAAAATTCTTTATGACAAGATTTCATCCCTTGAAAAGATGCTTATTGATCATGATGTTTTGAAAAAGAAAGTGGATAATCTTACTTCATGTGTTGGAAAATTTACAAAAGGAAGGGACAATCTTGATAAATTTCTTGGAGGTTAAAGATCCTCTCTTGTCAAAAATGGTCCTGGTTACATCTATGTAAACAATGTGCCTAAATATAAAAATTTCTTTGCTAGAGCTACGTCTACTTGCATGACTCATACTTATTGTACTAATTATGGAAGACATGAGCATAAGACCACTAGATGTTATGTGAAAATAAAAGTGAAAAATAACGTTAAAACTATTTGGAGAGTAAATAGAATCATTATTAATCCCCAAGGACCCAAGGAAATATAGGTACCAAAGGTTACTTCAGTGTAGGTACACTTCTCTTCAAGATCAGGAGCCACTAAGTGGTTTTTCGATAGTGATTGCTCAAGACATATAACGGAAAATGCCTCACTCAAAAGTAAGTGCATAGCTACCAATAAAGGATTTGTTACCATTGGAGACAAGAAGAAAGGAAGAATCCTTGGAGTAGGTAATGTTGGTAAAGATTCTTCCCCTCTCAATAAACAAGTATTGCTTATTGATGACTTGAAATATAATTTGCATAGCATTAGGCAATTGTGTGACAATGAATGCAAAGTTAAATTTAAATGTGATACATGTACTATTATTGATAGCATAAATGAAAAAACTATTTTTGTTACAAATAGAGTTGGAAATGTATATGTACTATATGAGCTTGTTGCTTGTGATGTTAAATGCCTTACCGTTTAAGATAATGATGGTTATTTATGGCATAAAAGACTAGGTCATGTGAGTATGGATTTGTTAAACAAATTTTCTTCTAAAAAATTAGTTAGAGGTTTATCAAAAATGTGTTTTGAGAAAAATCATCCTTGCGATGCTTGTCAATATGGAAAACAAACAAAAAAAATTTTCAAACCCATGAAAATGGTTTCTACCTCAAAACCTCTTGAACTTGTTCATATGAATTTATTTGGACATATGAGGTCCGCTAGCCTTGGTGGTAAGAGGTATTTCTGTAACAGTTGATGATTTTTCAACATTCACTTGGGTACTCTTCGTTACTTAAAAAATATGAAGCTTTTCATGAGTTTGTAAAACATTTCAAAGAGGTTCAAACATCCCTTGAGTGAAAATTAATCTCCTTTAGAAGTGATAATGCTAGAAAAATTTTCAATCAAGACTCTACAAAACTTTGTGATAAAAATGAAATTTCACATAACTTTTCAGTTGTCAAAACTCCACAATAAAATGGTGTTGTTGAAAGAAAAATTTGAATTTTGCAAGAAATTACTAGGTCTATACTTTGTGAAAATTCTTTAAAAAGATATTTTTCGACTGAAGCCGTAAACACCGCATGCTATGTGATGAGTAGAGTTTTTTTAATACCATTTCTAAGGAAAACACCTTTTGAACTTCTCTTTGGTAGAACTCATTCAATTGCGTACTGTAAAGTGTTTGGTTGTAAATACTTTATCTTGAATGCTCATGATAATTTAGGTGAATTTGATAGAAAATCAAATGAAAGGATTTTCCTTAGTTATGCCTCAAACAAAAAGGCCTATAGTTTATAATAAAGGAACTTTATGTGTTGAAGAAACCATTCATGTGAGCTTTGATGAATCTAACATCTATCTTGAAAGAAGAGATGAAGATGATGTAAGTATCTCAATGGATGATGATCACTAATCTTCAAGCGTCAACTTTGGAAGATCATAGCAACGGGGAAGAAATGATTGAACAAGAACAAGTAAGCCAACCCAGTAGTGACCAAGGGCACCCTAAGGAGCAAATCATTAGTGATGTCTCTTAAGGTGGTACTTCATTCACAAATTTGCTCTTTTAACTCATATTGAGCCTAAATACATTGATGATCCCTTGTTTGATGATTTTTGGATTATAACTATGCAAGAGAAACTAAATCAATTTAAAAGAAACAAAGTTTGGAACCTTGTTCCTAGACCCCATGATCATTCCTTTATGGGTACAAAATGGATTTTTAGAAACAAATTAAATGAATTTGGAGATGTTGTGAGAAATAAATCTAGACTTTTTCCAAAGGATTCAATCAGGAAGAGGGCATTGATTATGATGAAACTTTTGTTCCGATAGCTAGACTTGAATTTTTCTTGTTTTAAAAGTTCTAAACTACTTCAAATGGATGTTAAAAGTTTTTAAATGGTTTTATTAATGAAGAAGTTTATGTAAAACAACCTCTCAGTTTTACTCATGAAAATTTTCCAAATCATGTTTTCATACTCTCTAAAGCTTCACATGGCTTGAAACAAGCTCCTTGAGCTTGGTATAAAAGACTATGTGGCTTTCTACTTTCTAAAGGATTTTGAAGAGGAAAAGTTAACACAAAACTTTTTATAAGAATCTCTTGTAACAATTATCTATGACATATACAAATCTATGTAGATAAATTATTTTTGGTATTACTAATATATCTCTTCACGATGAGTTTGCCAATATGATGTAAAGTGAATTCGAAATGAGTATGATCAGAGAACTCAAATTGTTTCTTGGCCTTCAAATTAAGCAAACCAAAGATGGTACGTTCATCAATCAAGAAAAATATACCAAAGAGCTATTAAAGAGGTTTGGAATGGATACAACTAAAGGTACACCCATGAGTTGATCAAGTCTTCTTCTTACCGCCTTCCTCTTGCTTGCCTGTTCTTTCACATTACCATCTCCTTTTTCTTCTTGCATCTCTTTATCACCTTGTCCCTCTTCATCTCTTTCATGATCTCTAACTACTAATTCAAACTCACCCCCATTATCATCATCGTTATCATCATCATCATTCTTCTCTCATCTTCTTCATTATTATTTGCCTCCTCATCTTCATCATCTTTCTTATCCCTTTCATATGCTTTAGTGGTTCCTTCACCACTTTGAGAATTTTCCTTCAAGGGTTCTTCAATGTTTCTTACCCTTGCTTCCAACCCATCAAGCTTTCCAAGGACCATGGGAGCGAAGGTCTCAAAAAACTTGTACACCTTTTCCATTTCTTTGGTGTGGTTTTTGAGGGCTTCTTGGAAGACTTTGGCAACAATGGTGTCTCCTCGAGTGATCCTCTCGCCAACAAAATTATCTTTCTGAATGGAGTGTGATTGAGGGGTTGGTTCATCTTCAAATAGTTTTTTTTCGGAAAGAGGTTGCTTCTCGTCACTTTGTGGATCATTTCTTTTCCTGTTCTTCATTTCTCTAGCTTGGGTCTCTTCCTCATCTTCCTTCTCTTCTTCTTCTTCATCACTTTCAATGCCTTCAGTCTCTTCTTTCTTTTCATTCTTTAAGAGAGTATCCTTTTTGGTTCTCCATACTCTATCATCATCAAGAATCAACTACATTCTTTTGAGAGATTCATTTGTGTAAATGTTTCCACTCTTTATGGACAAACCTCTTGCAGGAAGATAAACATGGAAGTGTTTGAAAAGCTTTGTGAGCAACCTTCCATATGGTAATGCCTTGTTTCCTAGTTTCCTCCCTCCCATCATGGCAATGTACCCAAAGTTCATCTTTCTATGCTCATGAAGTGCAAGCATGACTACCATATGCAAATTTCCCACGGAAGATTTGTGCCCGAAATTAGGAATGATCATGCTAGTAGGCATGTGATGCGTAACACGACCTCTAGTATCTAATTCCTTGATCTCCCTATCCTTCATCATTCTAAACCTTCTTTCATTTTTAAATGCCTTTTCAAGTCTCTCATAAGTGAACAATTCATGGATATAACAATGTTCCCTCGAAGAATAATAGTTAAACTTCATCATCAACCCCACATATTCTATTCGCCAAACCATCATTGAATTCGAAATCAATTTGTGATACTCTAGATGAGTACCACTAGACAATATCATTCCCAATATGTTCAAGTCTTTCTTCCTTAAGGTTTGCATAAAATTCATAGGCTAGGGAAGGGTTGTAATCATCATTAATAATCAACAAATTACTCCATCCTACAACATCAAAAAGAGATATCACATTACCAATTCCAGATAATTTTTGCATGTCCACCTTGTACACTTGTACACAAAGAATATCTTTTGGTTCTTCTACTCCAATCTTTAAATTCCACTCCGGTCTTGATCGACATGATTCTATCCAATCCGGATGAATTCTTCTCTGCTCACTGATGATCAACCCACTATGAATTTGTTACCCTTTCCCCTTTCCTTTCCCAATGCTAGCTCTCTTTGACCTTACCATGATGAGTTTCAACGGAAATAAAGGATGTAGAACACAAAAATGTAGGAGATTTCAAGAGAATATGGTGAAATAAGGGTGAAATTTGAGTTTCGACAAAGGTAGGTTTTATGGGTTTTGTGAGGAGAGCAGAGTTCAAATGATGAAATTTGAAAGAAATGAGAAGAATAACTATGTAAACCCTTTTAGAACCATTGGAATTGTACAGTTCAGATGATTGAATTTTTTATGAGTGTTTGAACTTCTTAAAACCTTATTAACTTCAGCAAATTTAGACGACCAAATTTTTGGTCATTCGTCCAAACTTTCGTCCGGATTTGTTTGTCTGGAATTCTCAAAGAAACAGTTTGGATGTTCGAATTTTAGAGCATGCATTGGAATATCTCGTCCAAATTTTACCTGTTTTTTCGACACTTGAATATACATAGTAGCAATATAATTTTGATATTCCTAAGATTCTTTTAATGTAGCAAAATGTTTCCTCGATCAACGACTTGGTGAAAATGTCAGCAATTTGTTTATTTGTACAAACGTATTCTAAACACACATCACCTTTAGCAATATGATTTTAGATAAAATGATTTTTGATTTATATATGCTTAGTTCTAGAATGCTTTATAGTATTGATTATTAAGTTAATATCACTAATGTTATCACACGAAATGAGTACACATTTGAAATATAAACCAAAGTCAATTAAAGTGTGCTTCATCCATAGGACTTGAGTACAACAACTACTGGCGGCATATATTTGGCCTCAATGGTAGATAATAACCCACAAGCTTGTTTCTTGCTATACCAAGACACAAGACAACTGCCAAAAAATTAAAAATGACTACTAGTACTCTTACACTTGACTTTGGATCAGGCACAGTTGGCATCTATATAAACAATAAGTCCAAAACAAGAAGATTTAGTAAACCAAAACACATAGTTATGTGTATCAATGAGATAACAAAGAATACGTTTAATGATAATTAAGTGAGACTGTTTTGGAAAAGATTGAAACATAGCACATAAACACAAGAAAAGCATAATATCTAGTCTCCTAGCGGTAATATAAAATAAGCTCCTAATCATACCTCTATATATCTTTTCATCAACATTTTTACCTTTTTCATCTTTGTCAAACTTGATTGATGAACTCACATGTGTAATACTATTTTTAGCTTTATTCGTTCCAAATCTCTTCAATAAATCTTTTGTATATTTTGCTTGATTTATGAAAGTAACATCCTTGGTTTGCTTGATTTAAAGGCCAAGAAAGAAGATGAGTTCTCCCATCATGCTCATTTTGAATTCACTTTGCATCAACATGGCAAGGTTTAAAGAATTGGATGCATCCATATCTATGGTCAAAATGTATTCTTTTGTTGTTCAAATTGATTCAAATCTGTCTTAATCTCTTCCATTATGTTTGAACAACATTATGAAACCTTATTTCACTTTAAACTTCAATTATATTGAATCTATTGCTGTTTGGACATGATTTTAAAAATTCGGACGCATGTGGTTAAAAATTTGGATGCATGCTATAAAATTCGGATGCATTCATATTTCACTGTCAAAATGTGCTCCTTTGTTGTTCAAATTGATTCAAATATGTTTTAATCACTTCTATATGTTTGAACAACCTTAGGAAAGCTTATTTACAAAATTTGCAGCTTTCATTTTACTTATTTTAAAGTTTGGACTTGATATGTCAAAATTCGGATGCATAGTATCTCTACATCAAACTTGTTGAAAAATGAGCACAATCTAAGGGGGGAGCATTGTTAAACATTTATAACCTTTAAAACCTCTCTTAGAATCTTTTCTAAATGCTTAAATGCTATATCTTCTATCCTAATTGTTGGAAGGAAGGAGGTGAATGGAGGTTGGTTGGGTCATAGGCTCATATTGAGCCTTTTGTATGTCAATGTGCTAAATTGGTTGTTTTCTATCATTGACATGAATACTTCTTTGTGCTACTCTGTTTAAATCCATCACATCTTGCTTCAAAGTTTGTCATCATCAAAAAGGGAGAGATTGTTAGCCCTAAGGGAAAATCATGTAATTTTGATTAATGACAAATATTGATGAGAACTAATATGTCTATATTGTGTGATAGGATTTGTGAAGTAAGAAGTTTGAAGTCTCATTGCCTTCAAGCCAAAGAGCAAGAACAACCTCAATAAGCTATGAGTCTTTTGAGGTTTATTCAAAGATGAACTCAAGACATTGAAGACTTGAAGTGTAGAGTAGGTATGATAATTGGTAATATCTATGTAAACTCTACACTTGTACATCTTGGAGTTTATTGAATGCATAAGAGAGCATAAAATAGGTTTCTTAATTTTAAAAGGCTTTGAATAAATTTCTTAGTAAATGTGATTTTGTGTCCTAAAAGTTTTTAAGTAAACTTTATATGATCAAAGGAATTTGATTTTGATTTTCAAACTGATATATGTCTAAATAAGTTTTATATACATACCAAATATGTTTCAAATCCTTGGAAGTTAAATCTCAAATGATTTTACAAAGTTTGAACATGATTCCAAGAAATTCGATCGTCCAAATTTGATAGCAAAAGTTTGCTACTGTTCTTCTAGAGAAATTCGGAAGAAGATTCGGACGCATGAAGAAAAATTCGGTCGTCCAAATTTTTCTTCATGCGTCCGAATTTTGGCCCTCAGCATGGTCACTGTTCTTCCAGAGAAATTCAGACGAAGATTCGGACGTATCAGAGAAATTTGGATGAATATTTGGACGTATCAGGAAGAATTCGGTCATCCGAAAATGTCGGACTCAGAATTCTGTCGTCTGAATTTCTTGAAAATAGCCGTTAACTAGCCATTTTATAGCTGTTTTAACTGATTTTCAAATTCTATAAAAGCTATAAACATGCAATCTTTTGCAGGTTTTTGAATCTTTGAATACTCTAAGCTTTCTGAAGTCATTTACGAACATTTCTCAAGCTCTCTTATGTCTTGTGCATTCAATTGATCAATCCAAAGACATCAAAGTGTGAAGGTGCAACTTTGTGTAATTTCTACCAACAAGTGGTAACATCTACACACTCATCTTTACTTATTAAATTGTGTTGGTCTACTAGCTCTAGCAAGGTTATCTTGATAATATAAAACCCTTTAGATAAGGGTGATCCTTGAAGTTGTAATTCAAGGTTGTTTGAGATATAAAACCATAGTGTGGTGAGCCTCTCTTGTAATCTGTGAACTTGAGCACATAGTAGAGTAATTGAAATCCTTAAGTGTAGGCTTAAGGTAGTGGAGGTAGATCTTGAGGATCGAACCACTATAAATAGTTTGTGTTCATTTGTTTACATTTCTTATACTGCTTTGCCATAATTTGTTTCTCTCTTATTCATATCATCTGTAATTGGTCTATGCATATAAAAGATTTGAATTTGCGAAAATTAGCCAAATACCTAATTCACCCCCCCCTCTTAGGTATTTCAATTGGTATCAGAGCTAGAACTTCTTTGTGTGGTTTTACAACCTAGAAGACAAAGATCCTATCGCTAATATTTCAAACCTACCTTACCTAGAAGGATCTTCTACAAACAGACCCTTACCTAGAAGGATCTTCTACAAACAGACCTCCATTGTTTGATGGAAGAAATTACACTTTTTGGAAGTCTAGAGTTAAAATATATATTTGTTCTATCAATTTTGATTTATGGAACATAGTTGAGAAAGGTCCCTATGTCCCAATGAAAATGAGAGCAGATGGAGTAACCTTAGAACCCAAATCCATTGATGAATTTGATGAGCATGATTCAAGGAAAATGACATTAAATTATCAGGCCATGAACATATTAAGTTGTGCATTAGATGTTACTGAATATAATAGAGTTAGTGGGTGTGATTCTGCTCATGATATGTGGAGATTACTCCAAATTACACATGAAGGTACTAATCAAGTTAAAGAATCTAAACATGTTATGCTTGTTAGAGATTATGAACTGTTTACTATGAAACAAGGTGAAAATATTAGTGATATATTTACAAGATTTACTAATATTTTCAATGGCTTGAAAGCTTATGGTAAAAGCTATACTATGGGAGAGCAAAACAGAAAGATTTTGGATGCCCTACCAAAATCTTGGCAGCCAAAGACGCTTGCTATTGAGGAGTCCAAAGATCTAAAAACTCTTCCTCTTGAAGAGCTTATTGGATCACTACTCACACATGAAATGAAGATGAAACGGTTGAATGATAAGGAAGATGAGGAAAAGGGAAGAAAAGTTAATGCCTCAAATAACTTGAGTGAACAAGAACAATCTTCAAGTGAAAAAGAAGGAGGAAACAGTGGAGAAGAAGAGATTGCAATGGCAGTGAAGAGAAGTTCAAGAGATTCTACAAAAAGGAATTTCTCAAGAAAGGAAGAAAGCCAGTCAAGAAGAGTGGACAATCCTCATCATATAAACCTCAATGTTTTGAATGCAAGAGTACATAGCATCTTATTGCTGACTGTCCCAAAGTGTTAGAGAGGGAAAGATAAAGCAAAAACAGAAAGAAATCTGTCAAGAAAGGAAAAGGATTAGCTGGAACATGGGATCAACAAGAAAGTGAGGATGAAAGTGAAGGGAAGGCCAACATATGCTTTATGTCCATTGATGATGAGGTACAATCTTCACCCTCTATTTCAAATTTGTGTGATGATGATATTGATTCTAGTGATTTAATTGTAGAACTGTATGAAGAACTGAAAAAGGCTTCAAGAAGAAATAAAGAAATGAAATCCAAAATAAATGATTTTTCAAATGAAAATTCAAAATTATGTATTGAAAATGATAGACATCTTGAGACCATTAATTCTCTTACCATAGAAAAAGAAGTTTTGAATACTACCATATAACATGTATCTTTTGAAAACAAAAAGCTTTGTTCAAGAATTATTTCTCTTGAATCAATGCTAAAAGATCACGAGTTTTTTAAAAGGAAAGTAAATGATCTTACTTTATGCATTGAGAGATTTACAAATGGAAGAGAAAATTTAAATAAATTACTTGGTTATCAAAGATCCTCATTTGTAAAGCATGGTCTCGGTTTTTCACATGATTGTTTTGATCCAAAACAAAAAGGGTTATTTGTTGAAGAATCTTCTCATTATAGGTCTCATACTTGTTGTACATATTGTGGTAAGCATGGACACAAAGTTTCTAAGTGCTTTATAAAAAGAAAGATAGAAAATGGGGTGAAGACCATTTGGAAAGTCAAAGGAACTATTACTAACCCTCTTGGACCCAAGAAGATATGGGTACCAAAAATCACTCTTTCCAATTTGGTATAGGTACAATTTGCCTCAAGATCAAGTGCCACTAAATGGTTTCTTGACAGTGGCTGCTCAAGGCACATGACTGGAAATGCATCACTTGTTAGTGAGCTTCAAGCTACAAGTGAAGGTTTTGTCACTTTTGGAGATAAGAAGAAAGGGAAAATACTTGGAATAGGTAACATTGGTAAAGGTTCCTTCCCTCTTATCAAGCAAGTTCTACTTATTGATGGTTTAAAGTATAATTTACTTAGCATTAGTCAATTATGTGACAATGGTTGCAAAGTAGAGTTTAAATGTGATACTTGTACTATTCTTGATAGTGCAAGTAATAAAACTATTTTTGTTGCTAAAAGAGTTAGTAATGTATATGTGCTATATCTTGATGAGCTTATCACTAATGATATTAAATGTCTTGCCATTCATGACTATGATGGATTTTTATGGCATAGAAGATTAGGACATGTGAGCACGGATTTATTGAACAAACTTTCTACTCAAGAACTAGTTAGAGGATTACCAAAAATGCATTTTGATAAAACCCGTATTTGTGATGCTTGTCAATATGGAAAACAATCAAAAACGTCTTTCAAACCAAAGAAAATGGTTTCTACCTCAACGCCTCTTGAACTAGTTCACATGGATTTATTTGGACCTATGAGGATTACTAGTCTTGGTGGTAAAAGATATGCTTATGTGATTGTTGATGATTTTTCAAGATTTACAAGGGTAATCTTTTTATCACAAAAATATGAAACATTTTATGAATTTTCAAAACTTTTCAAGAAGATTCAAATTTCTCTTAATTGCAACCTAATCTCTATTAGAAGTGATAATGGAAGAGAGTTTTGCAACCAAGATTTTACAAAATTCTGTGATGAATATGGCATCACTCATGATTTTTCAGCTGCCAAAACACCTCAACAAAATGGTGTTGTTGAGAGGAAAAACAGAGCATTACAAGAAATGACTAGATCAATGCTTTGGGAAAATTCTTTACCTAAATACTTTTGGGCTGAAGCTGTAAATACAACATGCTATGTAATGAATAGAGTTTTACTAAGACCTTTTATAAGAAAAATACCTTTTGAACTTCTATTTGATAAAACTCCATCAGTTGTCTTTTTTAAAGTTTTTGGTTGTAAGTGCTTTATTTTAAACACTAGTGACAATCTTGGTAAGTTTGATAGAAAATCAGATGAAGGCATATTTCTAGGCTATTCATCAAATAAAAAGGGATATAGAGTCTATAACAAAAGGACATTATGTGTTGAAGAAACTATTCATGTAACCTGTTGCTCAAGGTTTCAATCAAGAAGAAGGCATTGATTATGATGAAACTTTTGCTCCAGTGGCCATATTAGAGTCTATTAGAATACTCTTGGCATTTGCTTGTTTTAAAAACTTTAAACTATTTCAAATGGATGTCAAAAGTGCTTTTCTAAATGGTTTTATTGAAGAAGAGGTTTATGTAGAACAACCTCCTGACTTTATTCATGAAAAATTTCCAAATCATGTTTTCAAATTAACTAAAGCTCTATATGGACTGAAACAAGCTCCAAGATCATGGTATGAAAGATTAAGTGGTTTTCTTCTTTCAAAAGGTTTTACAAAAGGAAAAGTAGATACAACTCTTTTTATAAAAAAGTCTTCTAAAAATGATATTTTACTTGTGCAAATCTATGTTGATGATATCATTTTTGGTGCTACTAATACTTCCCTTTGTGAAGAGTTTGCTAAAACCTTGCAAAATGAATTTGAGATGAGCATGATGGGAGAACTAAGTTTCTTCCTTGGGCTGCATATTAAGCAAACCAAGGATGGAGTCTTCATCAATCAGGCAAAGTATACCAAGGAGCTATTGAAAAGATTTGGAATGGATCAAGCAAAAGGAATAGGTAATCCAATGAGTTCATCAACTAGACTTGACAAAGATGAGAAAGGTAAAAGTATTGATGAGAAATTATATAGAGGTATGATCGGAAGTTTACTCTATCTCACAACTAGTAGACCAGATATTATGTTTGTTGTATGCTTATGTGCTAGATTCCAATCATGTCCTAAAGAATCTCATCTAATTTCTGTCAAACGAATTTTTTGTTATTTGATTGATACACATGACTATGCCCTTTGGTTTTAAAAAACTTCATATTTTGAACTTATTGGATATTATGATGCTGACTATGCTTGTTGTAAAGTTGACCGTAAAAGTACAAGTGGTCATTTTCAATTTCTTCGTAGTTGTCTTGTATCTTGGTTTAGTAAAAAGCAACCTTGTGTGTCTTTATCCACTGCAGAAGCTGAATACATAGCTGCAAGTTGTTGTTGTGCACAATTGCTATGGATGCAGCATACCTTACTTGATTATGGTCTTAAATTCAATTGCATGCCCATACTATGTGATAATACTAGTGCCATTAACTTGAGCATAAATCCCATTCAACATTCTAGGACTAAGCATATAGAGATAAAACATCATTTCTGAAAGACCTAAGAGGGGGGGGGGGTGAATTAGATCTTTGGCTAATTATCGAAAATCTTTTCTCTTTTTGCGAATCATTTGCCTTAATAAAGAGATGAACACACGATTTATAGTGGTTCGATCTCTCCAAGATCTACATCCACTACCTTGAGTCCATACTCAAGGATTTCAACCAATTCACTATATGCTTAATCCAAGCAATTGCACAAGAGGCTCACCCTTCAATGGGTTTTACCACAACAACCTCTTTTCAATATAATAAACAAGGTTCACTCTTATCACTAAGAGTTTTATGTCACTAGACAACCTAGACCAATCTAATCCAAGGCTCACCCTCACTAATGGGCTTTACACAAACAACCTTGATTAATCTAGTCTATGGCTCACCCTCCACAAGGGTTTTATGTCTCTTGACAACCTTGTATCAATCACAACAATAATATAAAGATAGAGTTTAGATGTTACCAACACTTCTTGGTGGATGAATACAATTGCTAGCACCTCTTCACTTCTTGCCTTTGGAATCTTGAATTTTAATCTTTGAGCACAAGGCAATTTGAGAGCTTTTGATATAATTTTGATGTAAAACAAGTTAGAGCTTCAAGGATTTCTTTAGTGCAAAAGTTCTATAAAAAATCTAGAGTTTCTAGCCTTTATAGAATTTAAAAATCAGTTAAAACGGTCATAAAACGGCTAGTAACGGCTAGTTTCAGAAAATTCGGACGACCGATTTCTGCATCCGAATTTTCACTACAAAATTCGGACGACCGAATTTTTCTTCATGCGTCCGAATCTTCTTCCGAATTTCTCTGGAAGAACAGTAGCAAACTTTTGCTACAAAATTTGGACGACAGAATTTTTTGCCCTGCGTCCGAATCTTGCATCCGAATTTTTCAAACTTTGTCAAAACATGTTCAAATCAATTCAAACAAGTTGGAAAACATTCTAGCCTCAAAGATAAGTCATTAAAGACCTTTTAAGTGCAAAAACCATTTATGAAAACTTGATAATTTAGGTAAGTTCAAAACCATTGAAACCATTTAAATCAAGTTTTGTGCTCTCAATTGCAATTCATAGATTTCAAGGCTTAAGAGTGTAAGGTTTACAAAGGTTACCTATTAAGAACATGCAACCTGCACTTCATGTCTTCAAAGCCTTCTAACATCTTGGACAAACTCTTCAATCTTCAATCACTTTGACATATTGGAGTTGTTCTTGCATTTTAGCTTCAAGGCAATGAGACTTCAAACTTCTTAATCCACAAATCCTATCACACAACATACAAGCATATTAGTCCTCATCAATATTTGTCATTAATCAAAACTAATCATAACTACATGATTTGCCCTTAGGGCTAACAATTTCATTCGTGATCATGTTATTAAGAAAGATATATGCTTAGAATATATAAATACAAATGATCAAATTGCTGACATATTTACATAGCCTTTGGTTGAGGAAAGGTTCAATCACCTAAGAAGACTCTTAGGAATTTCAAGATTCAATGACTAATGAGTGTATTGAAGTTTTGACGAATACAGGAAATTTTCGATTCAAAATTTGGATGCACTACAGAAAATTAGGTCGACCGAATTTTCTGAGTGACAAGAAATAGAGACTTTTGATCAAGAATTCGGACGCAGGTCAGAAAATTCGGTCGACCGAATTTTCTGAACTAAAGAAACAGAAACTTTCGAACGAAAATTCGGACGCAGACCTGAAAAATGGTCGTTCTAATTTTACAGACGTGGCAATTTAAATGAAGATTAAACAATCTTCTCAACACTTCAACTTCCGAATTTCACATCCTTTTTAAAACCTCTCATACCCATTCACATCCGAATCAAAATCCCTTCAAAATCACACATTCTCATTCTGATTTTCTTTCACTTTTAAACTTCTAACCCTAATTTCATACAGAAAACCAATACTTCTCAAAAGAAAACATCATGGTGAGAACAAAGAAGCCAAATGTTGAGAAAGGAAAAGGAAAGGCTAAGGAAGGAGATGGAGACCCAATCCTCAATCAGCCAAGAAGGATTCGCATTCCTCAAACACAATCTGGAGTTGACAGGTTTATCTCTATCAAATCTACTCATGAATTTGATGAATGGAATAAGAGTACTAGAAAAATCATTCCTGGATATAAGGTGGATATTGATAAACTGCCAAACATGGATATTGTTCTATCTCATTTCAATGATACTGGTTGGAGTAGTTTGCTATTCATTGATGAAGAATTTTATCCTACTTTGATATATGAATTCTATGCAAACTTGAAAGAGGATAGAATTGAGATGATAGGGGATAATGTGATACAATGGTATTCATCTAGAGTATCACAAATGGACATTGAATTCAATGAAGGATTGATGAATAGAATTTGTGGAGTGGGTGACGAGGGAGCTAGATATTATTCAGCATCCATGCATTGCTATGATCGTGAACTCTTCACACATGTTAGATTTGAAGATGCATTTACAAATGGAAGAGAGTTTAGAGCCATAAAGGAAAGAGAAATTAAGAATTTGGATGCTAGAGGTAGAGTTTTGCATCACATGATGACTACAATGATTGTTCCTAATTTTGTACACAAGTCATCAGTTGGAAATATGCATATGGTAATCATGTTAGCCCTGCATGAGCATAGAAGAATGAACTTTGGGTATATAGCCTTGAAACACATGATTACTGCAAGAAAAACAGTAACAAAGGCATTCCCATTTGGAAGGTTATTGACAAGAATCTTTAAGCATTTTAAGATCAAACTTCCAGGAAGAGGGCAAGCCTTTAAGAGTGGTGAAATTTACACTAATGAAACTCTTAGGAGAATGCAATTAGTTCATGATGAGGATAATGTTTGGAGGACAAAAAGAGAAACCCCTCTGAAAAGAATTGAAAGAGAGAGAATAATAGAAAGTGAAGAGGAGGAAGAAGAAGAGGATGAAGAGGAAACCCTTGCTAGGGAAATGAAGACAAAAAGTAAGCATGACACCTCAAGTGAGGGGGAGCAACCTCCAACAAAAAGGAGACTGTTTGAAGAAGAAACTGGAATTTGGTCAAGTGGTAAAGGAGTAACTAGAGGTGACACCATTGTAGCCAAAGCATTCCAAGAAGCCTTGAACAATCATGTTAAGGAAATGGAGAAAATGTATAAGTTCTTTGAGTCATTTGCTCCAATGGTTCTTGGAAAATTAGATGGACTGGAGAATAGAGTAAAGCATATTGAAGAAATTCTTATGAGAAACACTCAAAGTGGTGAAGGACCCTCTAAGCCTCAAAATGGAAATGAGGAAGAAAGAGATAGAGAAGCAAAGGAAGGAGACAACAAGGACAGCAGTGATGAAGATGATGATCAGGGTGGAAATGAAGAGACTGTAGCAGAAGAAGAAGAGCAAGAACATGCTCATGAAGATCCACCAGTGGCAGGAAGTCAAGTAGCTCAAGCTGAAATAGTATCTCCAGCAACAATCTCTTTCAGTCAAGGAAGAGTGAAGCACTTGACCATCAAGAAATGAGTGAGCCGAGCCTCCCCATCAACCTCAACATCACAAGACTAAGCCTTCTTTTCTAATTTCTTTAATATATTTTGTTCATTTGCTTATCTTATTAAGCATTTTGCTGCATTTTCTATTCTAAACTTGTTAAGTATTTTGCTGCATTTTATGTAATAGTGAAGCTCAATGATGAACTCCCAGTGATAAGAGCTTCTTTTATATGCAAAATTGAAAGGTTCATTTTCATTGATCCCTCTATTTTTTAATGATGACAAAAGGGAGAGAAAAATATGCTGCAATATGTGAACTGAGTCTTTAATGATGCTGCAATATGAGTTTTTTTTATGCATTAAAATTCGGATGCAAGGTTTAAAGAATTGGATGCATCCATATCTATGGTCAAAATGTACTCTTTTGTTGTTCAAATTGATTCAAATCTGTCTTAATCTCTTCCATTATGTTTGAACAACATTATGAAACCTTTATTTCACTTTAAACTTCAATTATATTGAATCTATTGTAGTTTGGACATGAGTTTAAAAATTCGGACGCATGTGGTTAAAAATTTGGATGCATGCTATAAAATTTGGATGCATTCATATTTCACTGTCAAAATGTGCTCCTTTATTGTTCAAATTGATTCAAATATGTTTTAATCTCTTCTATATATTCGAACAACCTTAGGAAAGCTTATTTACAAAATTTGCAGCTTTCATTTTACTTTTTTTAAAGTTTGGACTTGATATGTCAAAATTCGGATGCATAGTATCTCTACATCAAACTTGTTGAAAAATGAGCACAATCTAAGGGGGGAGCATTGTTAAACATTTATAACCTTTAAAACCTCTCTTAGAATCTTTTCTAAATGCTTAAATGCTATATCTTCTATCCTAATTGTTGGAAGGAAGGAGGTGAATGGAGGTTGGTTGGGTCATAGGCTCATATTGAGTCTTTTGTATGTCAACGTGCTAAATTGGTTGTTTTCTATCATTGACATGAATACTTCTTTGTGCTACTCTGTTTAAATCCATCACATCTTGCATCAAAGTTTGTCATCATCAAAAAGGGGGAGATTGTTAACCCTAAGGGCAAATCATGTAATTTTGATTAATGACAAATATTGATGAGAACTAATATGTCTATATTGTGTGATAGGATTTGTGAAGTAAGAAGCTTGAAGTCTCATTGCCTTCAAGCCAAAGAGCAAGAACAACATTAATAAGCTATGAGTCTTTTGAGGTTTATTCAAAGATGAACTCAAGGCATTGAAGACTTGAACTGTAGTGTAGGTATGATGACAGGTAATATCTATGTAAACTCTACACTTGTATGTCTTGGAGTTTATTGAATGCATAAGAGAGCATAAAATAGGTTTCTTAATTTTAAAAGGCTTTGAATAAATTTCTTAGTAAATATGGTTTTGTGTCCTAAAAGTTTTTAATAAACTTTATATGATCAAAGGAATTTGATTTTGATTTTCAAACTGATATATGTCTAAATAAGTGTTCTATATATACCAAATGTGTTTCAAATCCTTGTAAGTTAAATCTCAAATGATTTTACAAAGTTTGAACATGATCCAAGAAATTCGGTCGTCCAAATTTGATAGTAAAAGTTTGCTACTGTTCTTCTAGAGAAATTCGGAAGAAGATTCGGACGCATGAAGAAAAATTCGGTCCTCCGAATTTTGGCCCTCAGCATGGTCACTGTTCTTCCAGAGAAATTCGGACGAAGATTCGGACGCAGCAGGAAGAATTCGGTGGTCTGAAAATTCAGACGCAGAATTTTGTCGTCCGAATTTCCTGAAAATAGCCGTTAACTAGCCGTTTTATAGCTGTTTTAACTTATTTTCAAATTCTATAAAAGCTATAAACGTGCAATATTTTGTAGGTTTTTGAATCCTTGAATACTCTAAGCTTTCTAAAGTCATTTACAAACATTTCTCAAGCTCTCTTATGTCTTGCACATTCAATTGATCAATCCAAAGACTTCAATGTGTGAAGGTGCAACTTTGTGTAATTTCTACCAACAAGTGGTAACATCTACACACTCTTCTTTACTTATTTAATTGTGTTGGTCTACTAGCACTAGCAAGGTTATCTTGATAACATAAAACCCTTTAGATAAGGGTGATCCTTGAAGTTATAATTCAAGGTTGTTTGAGATATAAAACCATAGTGTGGTGAGCCTTGTTTGTAAAAGTTACTAGAAGAGGTTGTAAGTGTAAAACCATAGAGTGGTGAGCCTCTCTTGTAATCTGTGAACTTGAGCACATAGTAGAGTAATTGAAATCCTTAAGTGTAGGCTTAAGGTAGTGGAGGTAGATCTTGAAGATCAAACCACTATAAATTGCTTGTGTTCATTGGTCTACATTTCTTATATTGCTTTGCCATAAATTGTTTCTTACATTTCTTGTTCTTGTTTTATCATTTCTTCTTCATTGGTATGATCTTCCGAAGTTGATGCTTGAAGATGAGTGCGATCATCATTCATTGAGGTGGCTATACCATCTTTATCTTTTTTTTCCAAATAGATGTTAGATTCATCAAAGCTCACATGAATGGTTTCTTCAACACATAAGATTCTTTTATTATAAACTCTATAGGCCTTTTTGTTAGATGAATAACCAAGAAAAATACCCTCATCTGATTTTCTGTCAAATTTTCCTAAGTTGTCACGAGTATTTACAATTAAATACCTTGAAGTATGCAATTGAAGGAGTTCTACCAAAGAAAAAGTGTTTTTCTTAGAAAAGGTCTCAAAAGAACTCTATTCATTATATAACAAATAGTGTTTACAGATTTGGCCTTAAAATATTTTGGCAAAGAATTTTCACAAAGCATAGGCCTTACTATTTCTTGCAAAGTTCTTTTTTTCTTTTAAAAACACCATTTGTTGTTGTATTTTTGAGACTGAAAAATTATATGAAATACCATTTTCATAACAAAGTTTTGTAAAATCTTGATTGTAAAACTCTCTCCTATTGTCACTCCTAATAGAAATCAATTTGTCATCAAGGGAGGTTCGAACCTTTTTGAAAAGTTTTACAAATCCATGAAAGGCTTCATCCTTTTTAGCTAGAAATAGTACCCATACGAATCTTGAAAAGTCATCAACAAATATATAAGCATACCTCTTACCACCAAGACTAGTGGTCCTAATTGGTCCAAATAAATCCATGTGAACAAGCTCAAGAGGTTTTGAGTTAGAAACCATTTTCTCAGTTTTGAATGAGGTTCTTGTTTCTTTTCCATATTGACAAGCATCATAAGACTATTTTTCTGAAAATGCATTTTCAAAAATCCTCTTACTTATTCATGAGATGAAAGTCTGTTGAACGAATCCAAAGTTACATGACCTAATCTTCTATGCCATTAATAATCATCCTTATCATAAACGGCAAGACATTTAACATCATTACAACAAGTTCATCAAGATAAAGCACATATACATTTCCAACTCTATTTGCAGCAAAATTGGTTTTACCACTTCCACTATCAAAATACTACATGTATCACATTTAAATTCAACTTTGCATCCATTGTTACACAATTGGCTAATGCTAAGAAAATTGCATTTTAAATCATCAATTAGAAATACTTGTTTAATGAAAGGTGAAGGACCTTTACCAATATTACCTACACCAAGGATATTTCCTATGTTCTTAACATCAAATTTAACAACTCATTCATTTGTAGCTTGAAGCTCAATAATGAGTGAGGCATTCCGCATCATATGTGTTGAACATCCACTATCAAGAAACTACTTGGTGGCACTTGATCTTGGAGGAAGATGTACCTACACCAAATGAGAGGAAGTGACTTTTGGTACACACATTTTCTTAGGTCCAAGGGGATTAGTGATGGTAACTTTAATTCTCCAAGTAGTTTTAACACCATTTTTTACCTTTATTTTCACATAACATCTAGTTGCCTTCTGTCCATGTCTTCCACAATAAGTACAACATGTATGAGGTATAGAAGTAGAAGTAGCTCTAACAAAGAAATTTTTGTATTTAGGAACATTGTTTATATGATGGTAACCAAGACCATTGTTCACAAATGAGGATCTTTGAGTTCCAAGAAATTTTTCAAGATCGTTCCTTCCATGTGTAAATTTTTCAACATATAAGGTAAGGTTATCAACCTTCTTCTTTTGAATTTCATTATCAACAATCATTTTCTCAAGAGAGAAAATATTAGCACAAAAAGCTTTGTTCTCAAGGGATATATTTTGTAAAGAAAAATTTAAAACTTCTTTTTTAATATTCAAATATCAATAGAATCAAAAAGTTTTTTGTTTTTACAAAACAGTTTTGAATTTTCATTCAACAGCTCATTAATCTTAAATCTCATTTCGTTGTTTCTTTTTGAAACCTTCTTCAATTCACTATACAAATCCACAACCAGCTCACTAAGGTCATCAATATCATCATCACAAGAAGTAGAGGTAGAAGGAATAGGTTGTACCTCATCATTCATTGCTGTGAAGCACACATTGGTTGTTTCTTCATTTTCATCTTCACTTTCTTCATTTGCATGTTGATCCTTTCTTGAGTGATATCTTCATCTTTGGCTTGGCTTCTCTTTTCTTTTCCATGGCCCTAGGGGCAATCTACAATAAGATGCTCAGTGCTTTTACATTCATAGCATTGTGGCTTCTATAGAGACGATGATTGACCATCTTTTTTGAAATGTCTTTCACCTTTCTTGAGAAATCCCTTCTTGTAAATTTCTTGAACTACTTTACTACCATTGCCATCTCATCACCTTCATCTTCTTCTTCTTCATCACTTGATGATTCTTCTTGCTCACTAGGATTGTCACTCGCATTTAAGAACAACTTCTTTTCTTTCCTTTTCTTCATCTTCTAGATCATTTAACCTTTTGATCTTCATTTCATGAGTAAGGAGTGATGACCTCTTCAAGAGGAAGAGTCTTCAAGTCCTTAGATTCTCCAATAGCAAGTGTCTTTGGTTTCCAAGAGTTTGGTACAACGTCCAATATCTTTCTATTTTGCTCTCCAAGAGAATAATTCTTTCCATATGATTTTTGGTCATTTGAGATATTGGTGAATCTTGTAAACATGTCGCTAATGTTCTCTGCTTGATTGATTATGAATAATTCATAATCCTTCACAAGCATAGCAAGCTTTGACTTCTTCACTTGGTTTGTCCCTTCACATGTCACTTGAAGAAATCTCTACGTATCATGAGCAATGCCACATCCACTCACTCAATTGTATTCATTCACACCCTAGGCACAACTTAAAATGTTCATTGCTTGACAATTCAATGTCATCCTAGTTGAGTAACTTTCATCATATTCTTCCAATGGCTTTGGTTCCCTTGCGACTCCATCGACTCTTATCTTCAATGGGATGTAAGGACCTTTTTCAATAGTGTTCCACAAATCAAAGTTAATAGAAAAAATGTATATCTTAATTCTAGATTTTCAAAACGTATAACTTGTTCCATTAAACAAAGGAGGTCTATTTCTCGAAAATCCTTCCAAATAAGGCGGGTTTGAAATATAAGAGATAAGATCTTAACTTCTAGTTTGTAAAACCAGAAAAAGAATCCCCTGCTCTAATACCAATTGAAAGACCTGAAGGGGTGAATTAGGACTTTGGTTAATTTTTAGAATACGTTATTTTCAAAATACGTTCCCTTTTTGAAAACTATGTTTAAGATGAGTCAAACTTCAAAGCTTATAAGACCTTGCAAAGGAGAGAATGAAAGGTAGAAGCACTTTGAGAATTACAATAAATGCAAACAACTTATCAAACGGAATTAAACGAGATCAAAGAATAAGCAAGTAAAGAAAGAAACACAAAGAACACAACCAATTTACAGTGGTTCGATTTCTTCAAGATCTACATCCACTATCTCGAGCACACACTCAAGAATTTCAACCAACTCAACTATAAATAACTCAGACAAATAGACAAGAGGTTCACCAAATAAAGGTTTTTCACCACAACGTCTTTTCCAATTCAAAAATCAAGCTTCACCCTATCTAGAAGGGTCTTATATCTTTAAGACAACCTTGGATTAAGAAATAAGTTGAGAGAGTAAAGAAAGAAATTACCAACAACTTGGTGGATAATAACAAATGCTAGCACCACTTCACTTTTTTGTCTTTGAAATCTTGAATAGTTACATCTAGCACAAGACAAAAGAGAACTTTTTGATGTTCTAAAGATGTTGGAGTATAAAGCCTCTTAAAGTATTTAAAAGTTACCGAAAAATTTTATTAAAATAGTCGTATTATGACTGTCCGAACTATGAACAGTAATACTATTCACGTGAGCAGTATTTTCCAGAAAAATTTGGATGCAAGTTCGAACGCAGAGGAGAAAGTTCAGACGTCTGAACTTCTTTGAAACTAGTCGTATTATGACTGTTAAAGCCAATTTTTCAAATCTATAAAAGGCATAAACTCCAGATTTTTTGTAGAACTTTTGAACTTAAATAATCCTTCAAGCTCTAACTTGTTTTACATCAAAATTACTTGAAAATCTCTCAAATTGTCCTGTGCTCAAAGGTTAAAATTCAAGATTCCAAAGGCAAGAAGTGAAGAGGTGCTATCTATTGTATTCATCCACCAAGAAGTGTTGGTAACATCCAAACTCTCTCTTTACAGTATTGTTGTGATTGATACAAGATTGTCAAGAGACTTAAAACCCTTGTGGAGGGTGAGCCATAGACTAGATTAATCAAGGTTGTTGTGTAAAACCCATTGGTGAGGGCGAGCCTTGGATTAGAATGGTCTAGGTTGTTTAGTGACATAAAACTCTTAGTGGTAAAGGTGAACCTTGTTTATTAGATTGAATAGAGGTTGTTGTGGTAAAACCCATTGAAGGGTGAGCCTCTTATGTAATTGCGTGGATTGAGCATTTAGTGAATTGCTTAAAATACTTGAGTGTGGACTCAAGGTAGTGGATGTAGATCTTGGAAAGATCGAATCACTATAAATCATGTGTTCATTTCCTTATAGCTTTACTTGTTTACATACTTGCATTATTATTATTTGTTATTAGTTGTTGATTGATTGCTTGTGGTTTTATTGTTTGATCATCTTGTCTCAACTATCAAATCACATATAAACTTGAAGTTTGTGAATTTAAAGAAGAGCTTTTATTACGGCAAAGGATTTACAAAACGGGAAAAGATTTTAATAATTAGCCAAAGACCTAATTCACCCCCCTCCCCCCCCGCCCACCTTAGGTATTTCACCTACTGTTTGTCGAAAGGTTGGACATCTTGGCTAAGATGTCCATGTACAAAATGTAAAAATAAAGCTCAGCTATCTCGGGATGAGGTAGAGATGCACTTGTATAGGTTTGGCTTTGTCTCTGATTATTACTTATGGACAAGTCATGGCGAGAATCTTAAGCCAGCGCAGTCTATGTGCACAGTTGCTATAGTTAATCAATTGCAGCAGATGGTAATAGAGGGAGTTAGTGGAGAGTTTCTAACTGGCCATCTATCATCTTCTGATTTCGAGGAACAAACTAATGTAGAAGCTAAGAGATTTTATGATATGTTGGAAGCGGCTGACTCTCCTGTATGGGTGGGATGCACAATGCACTCATTGTTATCAGTTGTTTCTCGATTACTAAATATTAAATTAGAGAATAATATTTCAGAGCGGTGGTTTAATCAGGTGCTGCAACTGATGAAGGAGGTCTTGGCAAACAAGAATAAGCTTCCAAATGACTTATATCAAACGAAAAAGATGGTATCTAGACTTGGTTTGCCTGTTCAGAAGACAGATGTTTGTCCGAACAGTTGTATGCTTTACTGGAAATGCGATATAGACAGAAAATAATGCAAGTTTTGTGGTCATACCCGATATATTTCAAAGAAGAAGATCGACAAAAATAAACAACATAAGCATGTTCCTTTCAAAAAAATGTATTACCTCCCTTTGACACCCAGACTCTAGAACTATTTGTATCTAAAACGACTGCCGAACATATGAGGTGGCATGCAAAAAGTCAGTCGGAGCCAAGAGTTATGAGCCATCCAAGAGATTGTGAAGCTTGGCACCATTTCGATCGGACATATCCTGAATTTGCCAAAGAAATTCGTAATGTTCGTCTTGCTCTATGCACCGATGGGTTTTCACCTTTCGGGATGTTGGGAAAGCAATATTCTACTTGGCTCGTTATTGTTACTTCTTATAACTTGCCTCCTTGGATGTGCATGAAAGATCTAGTGATGTTTCTCATAGTAATTGTCCTGGGACCAAAGAATCCAAAACATAAGATCGATCTTTATCTACAACCTTTGGTGGATGAATTATTACATTTATGGTGTAGTGGAGTCCCGACCTATCACATCTCATTGAAACAAAATTTTTAGATACGTGCAGCACTTTTGTAGACTATTAGCGACTTTTGGTTCGATTGTCACCGATGATTCTTGTCCTCCGAGCACCCACACAAGAAGGATACAAAGTCATTCAGAAAAGATAGGGGTTGTGAGACCTCCATACCCATAATGTGGGCTTCTTGAGATGAGATGTGGCAAAGAGTGTGCAATTTTTCAAAGATAGTGGACACTGCAGTAGAAGTTGGGAGACACGTGGGTAGAGGAATCTACCACAATTAGGCCAAGAGGAGCATCTTTTTGGATTTACCATATTGGAAAACTAATCTGATTTGCCATAACATAGATGTGATGCATAATGAGAAAAATGTCTTTGATAATGTGTTTAACACCGTTATGCATGTAAAAGGTAAATCGAAAGACAACGTGAAAGCTCACCATGATATTGAGATATATTGTGACAGTCTTGAGTTACATGTTATTAGTGTTAGTGACAGGAAAGTTTCCATTCCAAATGCTAAATATTCGCTAACACCGGAACAAAAGAGACTTGTTCTTGAGTGGGTGAAGGATATTTGACTTCCTGATGGATATGCTTCTAATCTGGGAAGGTGTGTTGATATGAAAGAGCTGAAAATGTCAGGAATGAAATCTCATGACTGTCATATCTTTATGGAGAGATTACTTCCAATTGCATTCAGAGAACTTCTTCCAATACCAATATGGAACATTCTAACGGAGTGAAGTATTTTCTACCGTGACTTGTGTTCTCCTAAATTATCAATATCTCGTATGAGGGAATGGGAGAAAACCATTGCAATTCTGGTTTGCAAGTTAGAAAGGATTTTTCCACCGTGGTTCTTTGACGTGATGAAGAATCTTTTGGTCCACCTGCCTTATAAAGCGAGGTTGCTGGTCCTGTTCAGTACCGTTGGATGTATCCATTTGAGCGGTAAATATACCTTTGACAATGTCCAATTCTCATTTGCTTTAATTGCTGTGTGAGATAATGTAGTTTTAATTTATTACTGATATTTCAGGTTCTTGTATCGCTTGAAAAGTAAGGTTAAGAATAAAGCAAGGGTTGAAGGATCAATTTGCAATGCTTACTTAATTGAAGAAGCATCGACATTTCTCTCCTATTATTTTGAGCCTCACATGCAGACAAGATATACAAGCATTGCTTGAAATGATGAAGGGGTTAGTGAACCAAACTTGCAAGGTCCTAGTTCGTCAATATGCAATATTTTAGGAAGGGTGATCGAGCAAATCCAAATCAGATATCTAACATTAGAGGAACTTGAGGCAACTACAATTTATATATTTCTCAATTACGATGAACTACAGCCGTTTATTAGTTCAGTTATAATAATATTACTATTACTTAAATCACGTATTACCTCAATGCTGATACACTAATCCTCACAGTAAGTGATTACTATACAGTAAATTCAATGGCGAATTACAAGCTGTTGCACCACAAATAATGGATAAATAAGTTGACAGGAAATTAGAGGATGAGTTTCCAGTATGGTTTAGGACTTATGTAATTGTTACCCCCTCATATTATTTTTTGAGTATTTTATAACTTACCATTCCTATTATCTGCCTAACTTACTTAATTGTTATAGGTTAACCATCCTGACAATCATGTTAGTGACAAAAATCTTAAAAGTTTGGCTTGGGGCCTTTTGAGGCAGGTGAAGTCTTTCCATAGGTACTTGATAAATGGTTTTAGATTTCACACGTACGCTTACGAAATGAGAAAGAAAACCGTTAATAGTGGGGTTTGCGTCAAAGGTGGAGAAGAAAATACGGGAGACTATTATGGAGTCTTGAAGGAGATTATTGAGGTGCAATTCCCTGGGTCTACTTGTTAGAACGTTATCTTGTTCAAGTGTGATTTGTTTGATCCAACTATTAATAGGGGAGTAAAGGTGCATCCGCAGTTTAGAATGGTGGACATTCACAGTAGGAGAAAGTACCCAAAATACAACCCATTTGTGTTAGCTCAGCAAGCCAGTCAGGTATATTATGCATCCTATCCAGGCTATAAGAAGAACAAGTCTGATTGGATAGCCGTTTGCAAACTGAAGGCTCGTCACGTAATTGACGTACCTACAGTAGATTGACCATATCAAGAGGTGACCAACGATTCTATGGCTGTTAATGTTTCCATTGAAGATGAGATGATTGGTGGACTTGCAAATGAATCAGGAGAAGGCGAAGTAGTAGCTATTGAAGAATCAAGAACGCAACAAAATGTGGATGTGGTTGTAGAAGAAATTAAATCAGATACGGATTCTCCTACGGATGATGATATGGAAGATGATTTATTAGATAATGAAGAAAATGAATATGATTAGTTTCTTTCAAACGTGAGCTAATATCTTACAATTTGATGAATAATTTATTTCATATTTATTGATGTAGACTGTAACTTTTTTATTGTCATATGTGTTAAACCAGATTATATCTACTGGCAGAGGACTACCAGAGCAGTTTGAAACTAGAGATGATGGTACTCCGTCTCCAATTCCAGGTTCGCATTTACGCAGCTAGCCACCATTGCACTCAGCAGAATCTATAAGACAGCAATGAATGCCTACATCGATACTTTCCACAGCTGCATCTGCGCTTGGAGCATATATCTAAAACACACGAGTTTTGATTACACCTAATGGTGACAAGTAAGTGCTAATTATTTTTAAATATTACTTGATGTTAGCCCTAAGGGCAAATCACGTAGTAATGATTAGTTTTGAATAATGGAAAACATTGATGAGGACTAATGTATTTGTATGTTGAGTGATAGTATTGATACATTGAGAAGTATGAAGTCTTATTGCCTTGAAGCCACAATCAAAGAAAAACTCAATTATGCCAAAAGTGATGGAAGATTGAAGAGTATGTTCAAGATGATTGAAGGCATTGAAGACTTAAAGTGTAGGGTTCATATGCAAAATAGGTATATTTTTCTGTAAACTTTACACTTATATGTCTTGGAATTACTTGAATACATAAGAGAGTACAAAACTTGTTTTTGAAATGATTTTAAATGAACTTCTTGATAACAAGTATGTTTTTGAAGTCTCAAATGATCTTAAGTAAACTTTGGATGATTAAAATATTTTGGTAACGGTTTTTGTGTTTAAAAGTGCTTAAATGACTTATCTATTTATACAAAATAATTTCAATGTTATTAAGGATGATTTTTAAATGATTTGACAAAATTTGATAAGTTTGGATGCAAGTTTGGACGTCCAAACTTTGAAAATGATCACTGTGCTTCTAGAGAAATTCGAGCGCAAGTTTGGACACATAGAGTAAAGTTCGAACGTCCAAACTTTCTCTGATAGCATGGTCATTGTTTTTCCAGAGAATTTCGAACGAATGTTCGGATGCATAAGGAAAAGTTTGGACGTCCAAACTTTTTCAGACAGTTTGGCACAGTGAAGTTTGAAAAAAAGTTCAGATGCATGGCAGATAGTTCGGACGTCCGAACTTCTCTGAGACTAGCCGTTTTATAGCTGTTGCATTTGATTTTTCAAAGCTATAAAAGCTATAAACTTCAAATTTTTTGTAAGTTTTGAATTTCTAAGAACTCTAGACATTCCAAAGTCTTTAGGAAACATTAAAGCTCTATTTTTCTTGTGCTTTCAATTAATCATTCAAAGATTCCAAAGACAACAAAGTGTGATGGTGCAACATTGTGTAATCATCTACCAACAAGTGGTAACTAACACAAGGTTGTTTGTAGATATAAAATCCTTTGGTAGGGTTAGAATTGCTAAAGAGGTTGTGAGTGTAAAACCATTGCCATGCTAGAAAGGACTATGAGCTATTCACTATGAAGCAAGGTGAGAATGTCAGGGATATGTTTACAAGATTTACTAACATTTCCAATGATTTAAAAGCTTATGGGAAGATCTATACAATGGAAGAGCAAAACAGAAAAATATTGGATGCTCTACCAAAATCTTGGCAACCAAAAACACTTACAATTGAGGAATCAAAGGATTTGAAAACTCTTTCCCTTGAAGAGCTCATTGGATCACTCCTCACACATGAGATGAAGATAAAGAGACTAAATGACAAAGAAGATGAAGAAAAAGGAAGAAAAGGAGTTGTACTCAAAGCCTCAAATCACTTGAGTGAACAAGAAAAATCATTAAGTGAAGAAGGTGGGAACAGTGGAGAAGAGGAGATAACCTTGGCTGTAAGAAAATTTTAAAAATTCTACAAGAAAGAATTCCTCAAGAAAGGGAGAAAGCCAACTAAGAAGAGTGGACAGTCATAATCCTTCAAATCTCAATGTGTTTGAATGCAAAAGAACAGAACATATTGTTGTTGATTGTCCTAAGGTTTTTGGAAAGGGAAAGAGAAAACAAATTGAAAAAGAAATCCGCCAAGAAGGGGAAAGGACTAGCTGGAACCTGGGATCAACAAGAAAGTGAAGATGACAGTGAGGGAAAGGCTAACATGTGCTTTATAGCAATTGATGATGAGGTACAATCTACTCCTTCTATCTCTAATTACTATGATGATGATGTTGATCGTAGTGATTTACTTGTAAAAAATGTATGAAGAATTAAAAAAGGGTTCAAAAAGGAATAAAGAACTGAAAGCTAAAATCAATGAGTTATTAAATGAGAATTCAAATTTATGTGTTAGAAATGGGAAACTTCTTGAGACTCTTAATTGCCTAAACATTGAAAAAGAAGTTTTAAATGTAACCATACAAAACATATCTTTTGAAAATAAAGAGCTTTGCACAAAAGTTAATTCGCTTGAAACAATGCTTAATGATCATGAAATTTTGAAAAAGAATGTTAATGATCTTACACTGTGCATTGAAAAATTTACAAATGAAAGAGAAAATTTAAATAAATTACTTGGTTATCAAAGATCTTCATATATTAAACATGGTCTTGGTTACACTCATGATAGTTATGCTCCAAAATATAAAAACTCCTTTGCTAAAAAAAATGTTAATACTAGGTCTCATATCTGTTGTACATATTGTGGCAAGCATGGACACAAAGTATCAAAATATTATATAAAAAGAAAAATAGAAAATGGTGTTAAGACTATTTGAAAAGTTAAAGGAACTTTCACTAACCCCCTTGGACCCAAGAAAATATGGGTACCAAAAATTACTTTCTCAAATTTGGTGTAGGTTCCCTTTGCTTCAAGATCAAGTGCCACAAAATGGTTTCTTGACCGTGGTTGTTCAAGACACATGACAGAAAATGCCTCTGTTGTTAGTGAGCTTCAAGCAACAAGTGAAGGTTTTGTCACATTTGGAGATAAGAAGAAAGGAAAAATACTTGGAATAGGTAACATTAGTAAAGATTCCTTCCCTCTTATTAAACAAGTATTGCTTATTGATGGTTTAAAGTATAATTTACTTAGCATTAGTTAACTATGTGATAGTGGATGTAAAGTATAATTCAAATGTGATACTTGTACTATTTTTGATAGTGCAAGTAGAAAACTCATCTTTGTTGCTAATAGAGTTAGAAATTTTTATGTGTTATATCTTGATGAACTTATCAAAAATGATATAAAATGTCTTGCCATTCATGATAATGATGGATATTTGTGGCATAGAAGATTAGGTCATGTGAGCATGGATTTATTGAATAAACTTTCCACGCAAGAGCTAGTTAGAGGTTTACCTAAAATGCATTTTGATAAAACTCATTTTTGTGATGCTTGTCAATATCGAAAACAATCAAAAACATCCTTTAAACCAAAGAAAATGGTTTCTACTTCAAAACCTCTTGAACTTGTCCATATGGACTTGTTTGGACCAATAAGGATCACTAGTCATAGTGGTAAAAGATATGCCTATGTGATTGTTGATGATTTTTCAAGATTTACATGGGTGATTTTCTTAGCTCAAAAGGATGAAACGTTTCATGAATTTGCAAAACTTTTCAAAAAAGTTCAAACTTCTCTTGAGCATAAATTAATTTTTATTAGAAGTGACAATGGAAGAGAATTTTTCAATCAAGACTTTACAAAATTTTGTGATGAATATGGTGTAACTCATAATTTTTTAGCTGCTAAAACACCCCAACAAATGGTGTAGTTGAAAGGAAAAATAGAGCCTTACAAGAGATGGCTAGATCAATGCTTTGTGAAAACTCGTTGCCAAAATATTTTTGGGCTGAAGCTGTAAATACTACTTGCTATGTAATGAATAGAGTTCTATTAATACCGTTCATAAGAAAAACACCTTTGAAACTTCTATTTGATAAAACTTTTTCAATTGTCTATTTTAAGGTTTTTGGTTGTAAGTGTTTAATCTTAAACACTAGTGATAATATGAGAAAATTTGATAGAGAATCAGATGAAGGTGTATTTCTTGGCTATTCATCAAATAAAAAGGCTTATAGAGTTTATAACAATAGAACATTATGTGTTGAAGAAGCCATACATGTAACATTTGATGAATCTAACATTTATCTTGAAAGAAGAAATGAAGATGATGCAGGTTCTTCAATGTTTGAGAATCAAACACTTCATCAAGTACCCATATTGGAAGAACATGCCAAAGAAGAAGAAATAATAGAGCAAGAAAAAGATGGTCAACCTAGCAATGATCAAGAACTTCCAAAGGATCTAAGATATGCAAGAGGTCATCCTAAGGAGCAAATCATTGGTGATGTCTCCTAAGGAGTTAAAATAATGTGGTATTTTATCGACAACTTTGCTCTTTTATCTCATATTGAACCTAAAAATATTGATGATGCATTGTGTGATGATTTTTGGATTATTGCTATGGCAGAGGAGTTAAATCAGATTGAAAGAAATAAAGTATGGACTTTTGTCCCAAGACCTCATGATCATTCTATTATTGGCACAAAATGGGTCTTTAGAAATAAGTTAAATGAATTAGGAGAAGTTGTTAGAAATAAGGCTAGGCTTGTTGCTCAAGGTTTCAACCAAGAAGAAGGTATTGATTATGATGAAACTTTTGCTCCGGTAGCTAGACTAGAATCCATAAGAATAGTTTTGGCGTTTGCTTGTTTTAAAGCTTTTAAACTATTCTAAATGGATGTTAAAAGTGCATTTCTAAATGGTTTTATTGAAGAAGAAGTTTATGTTGAACAACAACCTGGTTTCATACATGAAAAATTTCCTAATCATGTTTTCAAGTTAACCAAGTCTCTATATCGATTAAAACAAGCTCCAAGAGCCTTGTATGAAAGATTAAGTGGTTTTCTTCTTTCAAAAAGATTTGCAAAAGAAAAGGTTGACACAAGACTGTTTATAAATACCTCTAGCAATAATTATATTTTACTTGTACAAATTTATGTTGATGACATTATTTTTGGTGCTACTAACACATCCCTTTGTGAGGAATTTGCCAAATCAATGCAAAATGAATTTGAAATGAGTATGATGGGAGAACTAAATTTCTTTCTTGTGCTGCAAATTAAGCAAACTAAGGATGGAGTCTTTATAAATCAAGAAAATTATACCAAGGAGCTATTGAAAAGATTTGGAATGGATCAAGCAAAAGGGATAGGAACTCCAATGAGCTCATCAACCAAACTTGATAAAGATGAAAAAAGTAAAAATATTGATGAGAAGTCATATAGAGTTATGATTGGAAGTTTACTCTATCTCACAGCTAGTAGACCAGATATTATGTTTGCTGTGTGCTTATGTGCTAGATTTCAATCATGTCCTAAAGCATCTCATCTAATTCCTGTCAAACGTATTTTTCGCTATTTGATTGATACAGATGACTATGGTCTTTGGTTTTCAAAATCTTCATCTTTTGAACTCATTGGATATTCAAATGCTGATTATGCTAGATGCAAATTTGAACGAAAAAGTACAAGTGGTCATTATCAATTTATTGGTAGTTGTCTTGTGTCTTGGTATAGTAAAAAACAAGCATGTGTGTCTTTGTCTACTGTTGGAGCTGAATACATTGCAGCTAGTAGTTGTTGTACTCAAATATTATGGATGCAGCATACTCTACTTGATTATGGTCTTAAATTCAATAATGTGCCAATATTATGTGACAATACTAGTGCTATCAATTTGAGCATAAATCCCATTCAACATTCTAGAACAAAGCATACAGAGATTAAGCATCATTTTATTCGTGATCATGTTGCTAAAAGAGACATATGCATAGAATACATAAATACAAATGACCAAATTCATGATATATTCACAAAGCCTTTGGCTGAGGAAAGGTTTACTCATTTAAGAAGGCTCTTAGGAATCTCAAAATTCAATTACTAATGTGTTTATTTGAGTGTGACAAAAGCAGAAAAAAATTCGGATGCACAATTTGGATGCATTGAGTGAAAATGGAACGTCCAAACTCAGTCAGAAAATTTTGGACAGAAAAGTTTAGACGCATGTTCGGACGCATGACAGAAAGTTCAGACGTCCGAACTTTCTAAAACTGGAGAAACAGGGAAGTTCAGACGCATGTTTAGACGCAGACCAAAAAGTTTAGTCGTCCGAACTTTGCTGTTACAGCGGATTTAAAGAGACCAAAATAGCCGTTAGTCACATATTATAACATCCGAACTCTCTCTTCTTTGAAATTTCTCTCTACCCATTCGAGTCCAAACTTAAATCTCTCTGTGATTTCACCATTTTCGCATCAAAATACTTGGATTTTTGAATTCCTAACCCTACACACTTCTCATATTTCTCTGCTTTTATATTAGAAAATCATTATGGTGAGAACTAAGGGAGCAAATATTGAGAAAGGAAAAGGGAAAGTGCAGAACAAAGAAGGAGGATGAATTCTCAATGAACCAAGGAGAATTAGGGTTTCTCAGTCATCATCTAGAGCAGACAAATTTATCTCAATCAAAGCTGCATCAGAATTTGAAGATTGGAACAAGAAATCAAGGAAAATCATCACTGGAAACAGAGTTGATTTTGACAAACTCACCAATATGGGTAATGTCCTATCTTTATTTGGTGATATTTACTGGAGTAACTTGTTGGTTATAGATGAAGAGTATTATCCCTCTCTCATATATGAATTCTATGCAAATCTTAAAGAAGAAAGAATTGAAAATGAAGGAGATAATGTTATTCAATGGTATTCTTCTAGAGTGTCTCAAATAGATTTTGAATTCAATGATGCATTAGTGAATAGAATCTGTGAAGTGAGTGATGATGGAGCAAAGTATTTCTCTGTGGGACAACACTGCTATATTGGAGAGTTGTTTACAAATGAAAGATTTGAAGGGAATTTCACCAATGGTAGAGAGTTTAGGACCATTAAAGAAAGAGAAATCAAAGCTTTAGATGCAAGGGGAAGAGTTATGCATCATATGATAACTACCATGATTATTCCTAACTTTGGACATAAAACATTTGTGGGGAACATACATATGGTGATTATGTTTGCTTTGCATGAGCATAGGAGATTGAATTTTGGTTATATGGCACTGAAGCATATGTTTGGGGCTAAAAAGACGGACAACAAAGCTTTGCCATATGGAAGACTCTTAACAAGAATTTTCAAGCATTTTTGAGTCAAGCTTCCTGTTATGGGACAAACCTTCAAAAAGGGTCAGATTTATACTAATGAATCTCTCAAAAGAATGCAATTAACTCTTGATGATGAGGGAGTATGGAGAAGTAGAAAAGAAACTCCTCCAAAAGGAATAGAAGCTGAGAAAAGTGAGAAAACTGATAAAGAAGAAGATGAGGCATAAATTTGGGCAAGAGAGATGAAAACCAAGAGAAGGCATGATTCAACAAGTAAAGGGGAGCAACTTTCCTCTAAAAGAAGGCTCTTTGAAGAAGAACCAACCCCTCAATCACATCCTAATGTTAGAGAAGGGCCTAGTGCTGAAGGGATTTCAAGAGGAGATACAATTCAAGAAGCGCTGAACAACCACATCACGGACATGGAGAAAATGTACAAATTCTTTGAAGCATTTGCTCCTATGGTGCTTGGAAAGCTGGACAGTTTAGAGAATAGGGTCAAGCACATTGAGGAAATGTTGATGAAAAATCCTCAAAATGGTGAAGGACCTTCTAGGACTCAAGAGAAAATGGATGATGATGAGAATGATGAAGATGACAAGAAAACTGAAGAAAAAAGTGATGATGAAGATGATCATAGTGACGGTAACCAAGGGGATGGCAATGAGCAGGTCATTGAGTCACAAAGAGGAAATCAAGGAATGCAGCAAGTTGGAATGAGTCACGAAGGAGATCAAATTGCAAGAGCTGAAAAATCAACTCCATCTAATCCAACATTTGGCCAAGGAAGAGTCAAGCATGTTGCTATCAAGAAGAAACCTAGAAAGGACACTCCAAAAGACTGAGTATATCTTCACTTTCAACTCTATTTACCGTTTTTTTTAAGCTTAGCATGACTTATGAACACTTACTAGCCTAGTTATACAAATTTCTCTATGTGTGTTCTTTAAATTTCTACATTTTAAATTACTATTTTCATGTGGCTTATGTAATAGTTTTTCATGAAGCTCAATGATGAAATCTCAGTGTTGAGAGTTTCTTATTATGATATTTTTCCCCTAATTTCTTTCATAAAAAGGGGAGAAAAACAATAATCAGTCTCATTTTCACATTCCCATCTTTGAGTGATGACAAAAGGGGGAGAAAGATTTGTGCAAAAATATGTTTGGCATTGATGTGTGGCATTGTTGCATTGTGTGCTAATAATGTGAAACTTTGGCATATTGTGGCATATTTAGTTGAATTCCTTCATTTGAAACTTAAACTGAAAAGAATCATAATATGTGAGGGTAGAGTTCATAAGTTTGGACTTGAAGTTCGGATGCAAACCAAAAAGTTCGGACGCATCCAAACTGTCTTGCCAAAACTGATTTTTTTGCCGTTCAAATTGTTTGAAAACTGTTTTAATCCTTCCTATCATATTTGAACAATCTTATAAAGGCTTATTTTCAAATATTACAGCCTTCATCTTACATATTTTAATGTTTGGACTTGAAATTTCAAATTACGGATGCATAAGTCTAAAGTTTGGATGCATGTTCTGAAATTCGGATGCATTCATATTTTGTTGCCAAAAATTGCTCTTTTGTTGTTCAAATTGATCCAAATATGTTTTAATCTCTTCTAATATAATTGAACAACCTTAGGATAGCTTATTTACAAAATTTGTAGCTTTCATTTCACTTATTTGATTGTTTGGACTTGATATGTCAGAATTCGGATGCTTAGCATCTCAAATCCAAATTTGTTAAAAAATGAGCACAATCTAAGGGGGGGCATTGTTAATCTTTTCTGACCTTTAATACCTCTCTTAGAAGTTTTCTAAATACTTAAATGCTATATCTTCTATCCTAGTTGTTGGTTGGAAGGAAGGAGGTAAACGGAGGTAGGTTGGGCCATAGGCTCATATTGAGCCTTTGGTATGTCAATTTGCTAAATTGGTTATTATCTATCATTGACATCAATACTTATGTGCTACATTGTTTAAATACATCACATTTTGCATCAAAGTTTGTAATCATCAAAAAGGGGGAGATTCTTAGCCCTAAGGGCAAATCATGTAGTAATAATTAGTTTTGAATAATGACAAACATTCATGAGAACTAATGTACTTGTATGTTGAGTAATAGGATTGATATATTAAGAAGCATGAAGTCTTATTGCCTTGAAGCCACAATGCAAGAACAACTCAATTATGCCAAAAGTGATGGAAGATTGAAGAGTATGTTCAAGATGATTGAAGGCATTTAAGACTTTGAGTGTAGGGTTCATATGCTAAATAGATATATTTTTCTGTAAACTCTACACTTGTATGTCGTGGAATTAGTTGAATGCATAAGGGAGCACAAAACTTATTTTTGAAATGATTTTAAATGAACTTCTTGATAACAAGTATGTTTTTGAAGTCTCAAATGATCTTAAGTAAACTTTGGATGATTAAAATGTTTTGGTAACGGTTTTTGTATTTAAAAGTGCTTAAATGACTTATCTACTTATACAAAATGATTTCAATGTTATTAAGGATGATTTTTAAATGATTTGACAAAATTTAATAAGTTTGGATGCAAGTTTGGATATTAAGGATGATTTTTAAATGATTTGACAAAATTTAATAAGTTTGGGTGCAAGTTTGGACGTCCAAACTTTGAAAATGATCACTGTGCTTCCAGAGAAATTCAGACTCATGGAGTAAAGTTCGGATGTCCAAACTATCTCTGATAGCATGGTCACTGTTTTTCCAGAGAATTTCGGACGAATGTTCGGACGCATAAGGAAAAGTTTGGACGTCCGAACTTTTCCAGACAGTTTGGCACAGTGAAGTTCGGGCGAAAGTTAGGACGCATGGTAAAAAGCTTGGATGGCACAGTGAAGTTCAGACAATAGTTCGGACGCATGACAGAAAGTTCGGACGTCCGAACTTCTCTGAAACTAGCCGTTAGTAGCCATTTTATAGCTGTTGCATTTGATTTTTCAGATTTATAAAAGCTATAAACTTCAGACTTTTTGTAAGTTTTGAATTTCTAAGAACTCTAAACATTCCAGAGTCTTTAGCAAACATTAAAGCTCTCTTTCTCTTGTGCTTTCAATTGATCATTCAAAGATTCTAAAGACAATAAAGTGTGAAGGTGCAACATTGTGTAATCATCTACCAACAAGTGGTAACGTCTTACACATTCTCCTTTCTTCATTCAATTGTGTTTTCTACTAGCTTTTGCAAGGTTATCTTGAAAACATAAAATCTTTTAGATAAGGGTGATCCTTGAGATATTGACTCAAAGTTGTTTGTAGGTATAAAATCCTTTGGTAGGGTGAACCTTGTTTGTAGAATTGTCAAAGAGGTTATGAGTGTAAAACCATTGTGTGGTGAACCTCTTGTATAATTAGTGAACTTGAGCATATAGTAGATTGTTTGAAATCCTTCAGTGTAGGCTCAAGATAGTGGACGTAGATCTTGAAGATATCGAACCACTATAAATTACTTGTGTTTATTGATATTGCATTGTTTTAGTGGTTTGCTATTAATTGACATATTCTCTCATTGAACCAAGTACATATAATATGGTCTTGCTTAGAAGTGTACAAGGAAATTATTTTCAAAAATTAGCCAAAGACCTAATTCACCCCCTCCCTCTTAGGTCTTTCACTTAATTTGGATAACATTCAAGGTATTTCTAACTTGCGTATTTTTACACCGTTAAAAGTTTTTTTACTCATCGTTCCAATTTAATTTAACAAGCTTCTTTGTCAAATTTGTAATGGTTAATTGAATATTCGTTGTGTTGAAATAGTTTCTCCCCATCGATGGCTGCTATTAGAGATATATCACTGATATTTTAACGACATTACACTGCACCGTATGCCAGATTTGCAGATATTTCTGTGGATGTGAGAAACATGTGGTTCAACTTATGGAGTGTAAGTATAAAAACATCTAAATTTTATTCTTTTTATATTGTTGAGATATGTGTTAATATAATCATAATAGTAACTATGTAACAGACGTATTTTCATTTAATGATTTTGCAGGGTTATTTTAGGTGGCTCCCAGAACATAGCGATCAGATACGGGAGATTTGGAATAAGAAATGTCGTGAGCGGCTTTCTTACTAGTTATGTAAGGCTTGCGCTAAGCAAAAACGTCCAAATTAGATTACGCTTGAATTTTGGGACCATATGCAACATGAGTAGAGAACTGAGGGGTTTCAACGTATTTCTTCTACAGCTAAATGGAATAGAGCTGTTGTTAGTGGCACATCTCACACGGGAAGGTCTATATCTTTTACGGAGCATGAGAATCAGATGGTATGTTTTATTAATCTACATTTTTTAAACATGTTCTTAAATTTTTTTCTACAAAAATTAATATTTGTATCTTTCATGTTGAAATTATAGTGGAAAGAAAAAGGTGATGACTTTCGTTACGTGGAGTTCTTTAAAAAACTTCACACTTTTCAAAGAGGGTCAAAGCAGGGCGAGTTTGTCAGTGAGAAGTCACGACAAACTATGGTACGAATTAACTTTCTTTTACACTTATAAAATAGCAATTGTAATTGTTAATATTTATACAGTTTTTATTTTCTATTTCTGCAAGATAATGTTAACGCAATTAAGGAGCGTTATTCTCAGCCAGAGTCTGAAATTTCTGTGACTTCTCGTCAGGTTGTTGACGAGAAGTCATTATTTGTTGAGGTTGGGGGAGGTTTCAAGAAGAACCGTGTCTTTGGATTAGGCTCTGAGGGATCGAAGGTTAGACGGAGGTCGGATCATTCTTCTACTTCTGAGGAAGTACCTATTTTCTCGTCTCACGATGTTATCCAGTTACCAAAAAGGTTGAATGACGAGACAAAGATGCGGTAGAAAGTTGAATGACGAGACAAAGATGCGGTAGAAAGTTGAATGACGAGACAAAGAGTATGACAGATTACTTATCATTTCTATCACAGTCTTTGAATCTGCCTCCACCTCCGTTGCTTGGTGACAATGATGATACTGATGATGACTACACAGTTGACCCACCAGATCACCATCCTCCTCCCCAGGGCCCCATGGATTTGCCACCGCCCTCAACTCCGACTCCAGCATCTGCCATCCAAGCTAATTAGTATATTAAAATTTTAGTTTGCAAATGGATGACTGTATTTGATATTTGATATTTTTCAGGAATTTTATATATTGATTTGTAATTGTAAGAGTATTGCTTTCTCTTGATATTTATTCACGTACAATATTTTCATTTTATGAGGTTTTAATTTTTAAATTTTTACAGCATAATTACATATAATTAACAAAAATAATTAAAAATTAGCGCTGGATTAGCGAAGGATGTTTTTTATTTTTAAAAAGATATCAACCTGAAATACCTAAGAGGGGGGTGAATTAGGTATTTGGCTTATTATTGCAAATTCAAACTTTATAAATGTGTAGACCTATTGCAGATTAAGTGAATAAGAGAAAAAACAGTTTATGGCACAGCAATATAATAAATGTAGACAGAAGAACACAAGCAATTTATAGTGGTTCGATCCTCAAGATCTACCTCCACTACCTTAAGTCCACACTTAAGGATTTCAATAACTCTACTATGTGCTCAAATTTAAGACCATAATCGAGTAAAGTATGCTGCATCCATAACAATTGTGCACAACAACTTCCTGCAGCTATGTATTCAGCTTCTGCAATGGATAAAGACACACAAGCTTGCTTTTTACTAAACCAAGATTCAAGACAACTACCAAGAAATTGACAATGACCACTTGTGCTTTTACGTTCAACTTTACAACGAGCATAATCCGCATCAGAATATACAATAAGTTCAAAAGATGAAGTTTTTGAAAACCAAAGGCCATAGTCATGAGTATCAATTAAATAACGAAAAATTCGTTTGACAGAAATTAGATGAGATTCTTTAGGACATGATTGGAATCTAGCACATAAACATACAGCAAACATAATATCTGGTCTACCAGCTGTGAGATAGAGTAGGCTTCCGATCATACCTCTATATAATTTTTCATCAATACTCTTATCTTTCTTATCTTTATCAAGTTTAGTTGATGAACTTATTGGAGTACTTATCCCTTTTCCTTGATCCATTCCAAACCTTTTCAATAGCTCCTTAGTATACTTTGCTTGATTGATGAATACTTCATCCTTGGTTTGCTTAATTTGCAGCCCAAGGAAGAAACTTAGTTCCCCCATCATGCTCATCTCAAATTCATTTTGCATAGTTTTAGCAAACTCTTCACAAAGAGAAGTATTAGTAGCACCAAAAATGATATCATCAACATAGATTTGTACAAGTAAAATATCATTTTTAGAGGATGTTTTAATAAAAAGAGTTGTATCTACTTTTTCTTTAGTAAAACCTTTTGAAAGAAGAAAACCACTTAATCTTTCATACCAAGATCTTGGAGCTTGTTTCAGTCCATATAGAGCTTTAGTTAATTTGAAAACATGATTTGGAAATTTTTCATGAATAAAGCCAGGAGGTTGTTCTACATAAAATTCTTCTTCAATAAAACCATTTAGAAAAACACTTTTGACATCCATTTGAAATAGTTTAAAGTCTTTAAAACAAGCAAATGCCAAGAGTATTCTGATAGACTCTAATCTGGCCACTAGAGCAAAAGTTTCATAATAATCAATACCTTCTTTTTGATTGAAGCCTTGAGCAACAAGTCTAGCTTTATTTCTAACAACTTCTCCTAGTTCATTTAATTTATTTCTAAATATCCATTTTGTACCAATAACAGAATGATCATGAGGTATAGGAACAAGAGTCCAAACTTTATTTCTCTCAAACTGATTTAACTCTTCTTCCATAGCAATAATCCAGAAATTATCGCACAATGCATCATCAATATTTTTAGGTTCAATATGAGATAAAAGGGCAAAATTATCAATAAAGTACCGTCTTGTTTTGACTCCTTGAGAGACATCACCAATGATTTGCTCCTTAGGATGACTTCTTGCATATGTGAGATCCTTTGGAAGTTCTTGATTGTTTCTTGATTGACCATCATGTTCTTGCTCCATTATTTCCTCTTCTTTAGCATGATCTTCCAATGTAGGTACTTGGTGTTGAGTTTGATTTTCAACCATTGAGGAACCTGCATCATCTTCATTTTTCTTTGGAGATAAATATTAGATTCATCAAAAGTTACATGAATAGTTTCTTCAACACAATGTTCTTTTGTTATAGACTCTATATGCCTTTTTATTTGATGAATAGCCTAGAAATATGCCTTCATCAGATTTTTTATCAAACTTACCAAGATTGTCACTAGTGTTTAAAATAAAGCACTTACAACCAAACACTTTAAAATAGACAATTGATGGAGTTTTATCAAATAGAAGTTCAAAAGGTGTTTTTCTTATAAAAGGTCTTAGTAAAACTCTATTCATTACGTAGCATGCTGTATTTACAGCTTCAGCCCAAAAGTATTTAGGTAACGAATTTTCACAAAGCATTGATCTAGCCATTTCTTGCAATGTTCTGTTTTTCCTCTCAACAACACCATTTTGTTGAGGTGTTTTGGCAGCTGAAAAATTATGAGTAATACCATACTCATCACAGAATTTAGTAAAATTTGGTTGCAAAATTCTCTTCCATTATCACTTCTAATAGAGATTAAGTTGCAGTTAAGAGAAATTTGAACCTTCTTGAAAAGTTTTGAAAATTCATAAAATGTTTCATCTTTTTGTGATAAAAAGATTACCCATGTAAATCTGGAAAAATCATCAACAATCACATAAGCATATCTTTTACCACCAAGACTAGTAGTCCTCATAGGTCCAAATAAGTCCATGTGAACTAGTTCAAGAGGTTTTGAGGTAGAAACCATTTTCTTTGGTTTGAAAGATGTTTTTGATTGTTTTCCATATTGACAAGCATCACAAATACGAGTTTTATCAAAATGCATTTTTGGTAATCCTCTAACTAGTTCTTGAGTAGAAAGTTTGTTTAACAAATCCATGCTTACATGTCCTAATCTTTTATGCCATAGAAATCCATCATTGTCATGAATAGCAAGACATTTAATATCATTAGTGATAAGTTCATCAAGATATAGCACATATACATTACTCACTCTTTTAGCTACAAAAATAGTTTTATTACTTGTACTATCAAGAATGGTACAAGTAACACATTTAAACTCTACTTTGCAACCATTATCACATAATTGACTAATGCTAAGTAAATTATACTTTAAACCATCAATAAGTAGAACTTGCTTGATAAGAGGGAAGGAACCTTTACCAATGTTACCTATTCCAAGTATTTTCCCTTTCTTCTTATCTCCAAAAGTAACAAAACCTTCACTTGTAGCCTGAAGCTCACTAACAAGTGATGCATTCCCAGTCATGTGCCTTGAGCAGCCACTATCAAGAAACCATTTAGTGGCACTTGATCTTGAGGCAAATTGTACCTATACCAAATTGGAAAGAGTGATTTTTGGTACTCATATCTTCTTGGATCCAAGAGGGTTAGTAATAGCTCCTTTAACTCTCCAAATGGTCTTCACTCCATTTTCTATCTTTCTTTTTATAAAGCATTTAGAAACTTTGTATCCATGCTTACCACAATATGTACAACAAGTATGAGACTTATAATGAGAAGATTCATTAATAAATAACCCTTTAGGTTTTGGATCAAAACAATCATGTGTAAAACCGAGACCATGCTTTACAAATGAGGATCTTTGATAACCAAGTAATTTATTTAAATTTTCTCTTCCATTTGTAAATCTCTCAATGCATAAAGTAAGATCATTTACTTTCCTTTTTAAAATCTCATGATCTTTCAGCATTGATTCAGGAGAAGTAATTTTTGAAGAAAGCTTTTTGTTTTCAAGAGATACATGTTGTATGGTAGTATTCAAAACATCCTTTTCAATGGTAAGAGAATTAATGGTCTCAAGATGTCTATCATTTTCAATACATAATTTTGAATTTTCATTTGAAAGATCATTAATTTTGGATTTCATTTCTTTATTTCTTCTTGAAGCCTTTTTCAGTTCTTCATACAATTCTACAATTAAGTCACTAGAGTCAATATCATCATCACTTAAATTTGAAATAGAAGGAGAAGATTGTACCTCATCATCAATGGCCATGAAGCATATGTTGGCCTTTCCTTCACTTTCATCCTCACTTTCCTGTTGATCCCACGTTCCAGCTAGTCCTTTTCCTTTCTTGGCAGATTTCTTTCTGCTTTTGCTTTCTCTTTCCCTTTCCAACACTCTGGGACAGTCAGAAATAAGATGCTCAGTACTCTTGCATTCAAAACATTGAGGTTTATATGATGAAGATTGTCCACTCTTCTTGACTGCCTTTCTTCCTTTCTTGAGAAATTCCTTTTTGTAGAATCTCTTGAACTTCTTCACTGCCATTGCAATTTCTTCTTCTCCACTGTTTCCTCCTTCTTCTTCACTTGAAGATTTTTCTTGTTCACTCAAGTTGTTTGAGGTATTAAGCACTACTCCTTTTCTTCCCTTTTCCTCATCTTCCTTATCATTCAACCTCTTCATCTTCATTTCATGAGTAAGTAGCGATCCAATAAGTTCTTCAAGAGGAAGAGTTTTTAGATCTTTGGACTCCTCAATAGCAAGCGTCTTTGGCTGCCAAGATTTTGGTAGAGCATCCAAAATCTTTCTGTTTTGTTCTCCCGTAGTATATCCTTTACCATAAGCTTTCAAGCCATTGAAAATATTAGTAAACCTTGTAAACATATCACTAATATTTTCACCTTGTTTCATAGTAAACAGTTCATAATCTCTAACAAGCATAGCAAGTTTAGATTCTTTAACTTGATTAGTACCTTCATGTGTAATTTGAAGTAATCTCCACATATCATGAGCAGAATCACATCCACTAACTCTATTATATTCAGTAACATCTAATGCACAACTTAATATATTCATGGCCTGATAATTTAGTGTCATTTTCCTTGAGTCATGCTCATCAAATTCATCAGTGGATTTGGGTTCTAAGGTTACTCCATCTGCTCTCATTTTCATTGGGACATAGGGACCTTTCTCAATTATGTTCCATAAATCAAAATTGATAGAACAAATATATATTTTAACTCTAGACTTCCAAAAAGTGTAATTTGTTCCATCAAACAATGGAGGTCTGTTTGTAGAAGATCCTTCTAGGTAAGGTAGGATCTTTGCCTTCTACGTTGTAAAACCACACAAAGAAGTTCTAGCTCTGATACCAATTGAAATACCTAAGAGGGGGGTGAACTAGGTATTTGGCTAATTATTGCAAATTCAAACTTTATAAATGTGTAGACCTATTGCAGATTAAGTGAATAAGAGAAAAAACAGTTTATGGCACAGCAATATAATAAATGTAGACAGAAGAACACAAGCAATTTATAGTGGTTCGATCCTCAAGATCTACCTCCACTACCTTAAGTCCACACTTAAGGATTTCAATAACTCTACTATGTGCTCAAGTTTACAGATTACAAGAGAGGTTCAACACACTATGGTTTTACACTTATAACATCTTCTAGTAATTTTACAAATAAGGCTCACCAACCTATGGTTTTATATCTCAAACAACCTTGAATCACAACTTCAAGGATCACCCTTATCTAAAGGGTTTTATGTTATCATGATAACCTTGCTAGAGCTAGTAGATCAATACAATTGAATAAGTAAAGAAGAGTGTGTAGATGTTATCACTTGTTGGTAGAGTTTACACAAAGTTGCACCTTCACACTTTGATGTCTTTGGATTGATCAATTGAATGCACAAGACATAAGAGAGCTTGAGAAATGTTTGTAATAGACTTTAGAAAGCTTAGAATTTTCAAGGATTCAGAACTTGCAAAAGATTGCACGTTTATAGCTTTTATAAAATTTGAAAAGCAGTTGAAACAGCTATAAAACGACTAGTTAACGACTATTTTCAAGAAATTCGGATGACTGAATTCTGCGTCCGAATTTTTCGGACGATCGAATTTTTCTTGCTTCATCCGAATCTTCTTCCGAATTTCTCTTGAAGAACAGTAGCAAACTTTTGTTACCAAATTCGGACGACCGAATTTTATAGAATTGTGTTCAAACTTTGTAAAATTATTTGAAATCAATCTTCCAAGTATTTGAAATACATTTGGTATATATAGATAACTTATTTAGACAAATATAAGTTTGAAAACCACAATCAAACTCAATTGATCATTTAAAGTTTACTTAAAAACTTTTAGGACATAAAACCACATTTACTAGGAATTCATTCAACAAACTCTTAAACTTAAGAAACCAATTTTATGCTCTCTTATGCATTCAATAGACTCCAAGACATACAAGTGTAGAGTTCACATAGATATTACCTATCATCATACCTACTCTATACTTCAAGTCTTCAATGCCTTGAGTTCATCTTTGAATAAACCTCAAAAGACTCATAGCTTACTGAGGTTGTTCTTTGCTCTTCCTCTTGAAGGCAATGAGACTTCAAACTTCTTTCTTCACAAATCCTATTACACAATATAAACATATTAGTTCTCATCAATATTTGTCATGAATCAAAATTACATGATTTGCTCTTAGGGCTTACACAACCGATTAGCGACCGATCAGTGATGGATACTTTTAACTTTTTAAAAATATAGCGAGGGATTAGTGACGGAAGGCTCAAAATCTAAATATTTTTTAAATTTAAATATTCGTTACTAATCCGTTACTAATTAGCGACGGATTATCGACAGAAAATTAAATTAAAATAAAAATATAAATATAAATTAGCTACCAATTTTGCAATAGACTGATTTAAAAAAATTAAAATATTTGTAAATTAGTCGCAAATCCGTCCCTAATTAGCGACGGATTAGCAACCTATAATAATTTTCTTTAAAATCAATAAATCCGTCGCTAATTCGCTGCAAAATTCGTCGCTAATAGGATAGCCCAAGACTTTGACCACTTTTTATTTCGAACACAAATCCGTCACTGATTGAGTGGGAAATGAGTTTCTGTCACAATTAGCGACGCCCTTTTTTCCGACGAAGGGATCTGTCGCTAACATAAGCGACAGATCCATCCATCGCTAATATAAGCGACAGATCCATCCGTCGCTAATCCAAGTTTTTCTTGTAGTGTTTCTTTTTATTAAAGTAAACAAGAAAATCTTGAAGGAAAAAAAAAAAGAAAAAAGAATTTTTTATGGAAAATTCTTTTTATTATAGTCTAGATTTTTTATGGAAAAGAAAAAAAAGAGGAAATAAAATCTACAAATCTCAAGAGTTTTATGAAAAAGAATGACTAATGTTTGATTGGTAATTTTATGAAAAGATGAATGAGGATTGGAAATGAGTTTAAAAGAAATTCCTTCAAGAAATAGTAAAGAACAATACAAGAAGGGATTAAATGGATATTGGAAGGCCATAACATGAAATGGAACTTTTAGAATAAAATAAGAGACATCCCTATGATTGGGGAAAGAGAAACCATTGTTTTAAAGAGTTAGTAGACAACCTAATCACTAGAGTTGCAATCCTTTCATCGGTTAATTTAAGAGATAGGATTTAAATATTACAAAGGCTAATATAGTAATAAAGATTAGTTATTTAACTAGTCTTGGTCAACCAAAGTTAGTCTGAATCCAAAGTAGTCAATCTCATAAAACGATTGGTGCCTGAATATTAATTGTGGATAAGTTATAATCAACTTTGAGACAATTAGCCACATATTACTATAGTTACAAATAGAAATTCACCGAGTGAGTATGGTGCAGGAAGTATGATGTACTTACATGCGTGGTTATTGAAATTTATAGGTCCATAGACATCAATACTCTGTAGGACCTCATGTGAATTTAAAAATTGTGACAAATCTCATGAAACAAAAGCATTGTTTTGTAGCAAAACCATTTTTACATTGTCCTAATATGAAAAGTCATTGTTTTGGAAGCACTTTCTATTTATGGAAAGTTTCTTTTTTTTTGAAATATTCGACATTATTTATTTAATCATTACTTGCATTGAAAAAGCATGTGACTTTAATTCTATTAGGGTTTCTACTTTTAGAAACTTTTAGTTTTTGAAAGGAATATATGGAAACTTTATTCCAGAACCCAGTAAGTATCGGTAAAATATTTAAATAATAGAAATGGCTTTGGGAAATGAATCATGTACTTGAGCATAGCATAGTTAGAAACTTGCTTAGAATTGTTTGAAATTAAAGGTGGCGGTGAAATTTTGACCGATTGGTCAAACTACAAATTTGGTGAGGACATATAGCTATTTGGGGCCTATGTATCTTGAAAGACCTAAGAGGGGGTGAATTATGTCTTCGCTAATTATCGAAAATCTTTTCCCTTTGTGCAAACCCTTTACCTTAATGAAAGCTATTCTTTAAATTCACAAACTTCTAGTTTATATGTGATTTAATGGTTAAGACAAGATTATCAAACTATAAGATCACAACCAATCAATCAACAACTATGAACAAATAATAATAACACAAGTATGTAACAAGTAAAGCTATAAAGAAATGAACACACGATTTATAGTGGTTCGATCTCTCCAAGATCTACATCTACTACCTTGAGTCCACACTTAAGGATTTCAACCAATTCACTATATACTCAATTTAGGCAATTACACAAGAGGCTCATCCAACAAGGATTTTACATCAACAACCTCCTTTGTAATCCTACAAACAAGGTTCACCCTTCCATAAGGATTTTATATCTAAAGACAACCTAAAGACCAATCTAATCCAAGGCTCACCCACTCACGGGTTTTACACCATAACCTTGATTAATCTAGTCTATGGCTCGCCCTTACTAAAAGGGTTTTACGTCACAAAATAACCTTGTATCAATCACAATAGTAGTGTAAAGAAAGAGTTTGGATGTTACCAACACTTCTTGGTGGATGAATACAATTTCTAGTACCACTTCACTTCTTGCCTTTGGAATCTTGAATTTCAACCTTTGAGCACAAGGAAATTTGAGAGTTTTTCAAAAATTTTGATGTAAAAAAAGTTAGATCTTAAAGGATTTTGAAGGTTTAAAAGTTATTCAAAAAATCTGCAGTTTATGACTTTTATAGATTTGAAAAATTTGCTTCAACAGCCATAAAACGGATAGTAACGCCTAGTTTTTTTGAAGTTTAGGTGTCCAAACTTTCACCTATACATCCGAACATGCGTCCGAACTTTTTTTCTAAAAAGACTGTTTATGTGAACAGTGAACTGTTTATGTGAACAGTAAAGTTCGGCGTCCGAACTTTCACCTATGCGTCCGAACTTGCATCCGAACTTCTCTGGAAAAATAGTAGTATTGTTCCTGAAAGTGTTACTGTTTACGCAATGTTCATTGAATAGTAGTTACTGTTAATTGAACAGTGTTACTGTTCGCAATGAAGGAAAAAGTTCACGTCCGAACTTTTCCTTCTGCGTTCAAACTTTGCATCCGAACTTCTAAAACTTTGTCAAAATATGTTCAAATCAATTCAAACAAGTTGAAAAACCTTCAAGCCTATAAGATAATTCATTAAAAATATTTTAAGCGCAAAAACCATTAATGAAAACTTGATAATTAGGGTAATTTCAAAACCATTGAAACTTTTCAAATCAAGTTTTATGCTCTCAAATGCAACTCATAGATTCCAAGGCTAAAGAGTGTAGGGTTTACAAAGTTTACCTATTAAGCACATGTAACCTACACTTCATGTCTTCAAAGCCTTCTATCATCTTGAACAAACTCTTCAATCTTCAATCATTTTGACATATTGGAGTTGTTCTTGCATTTTGGCTTCAAGGGCAATGAGACTTCATACTTCTTAATTTACAAATCCTATCACAGAACATACAAGCATATTAGTCCTTATCAATGTTTGTCATTAATCAAAACTAATTATAACTACATGATTTGCCCTTAGGGCAAACATATCTAAACCCCGTCTCTAACTTGTATTGTTTATGTATGAAATGCCCAGTGACACCACTTAGCGAGTGCTCAAAAAACGTCTAGCGACACTCCTAACAAGAGTCTAGAAACAAAACGATTTCTTCAGATGAAATTGGAGACCTATCGAGTGTGAGCCCACTGTACAAGGCTAGTCAGCAAGAAGTGTGTACTGTACAATGCCCTAAAGTTACCATAGTTGAATTGTAGAATTATGGTAAAAGTGACAAGCTCAAGAATGAATTTGAAGATTTCATTCCTTTTGCTTCACATGTTTAGGCAAAAAAAAAAAAGAAAGAAAAACTGCTCATTTATAAACAAGAAAAGTAGAATATTGTTATAAATGTTTGAGCATCCTAAAATTTGTGAGTATTATATACTTGAAAAGTGTATACGGTTTGTAGATAAATTTTGCAATTTGATCTCTATGCATTAGTAAGATTACAAAATCTTCTAATTTAATGATGTTAAGGAAAAAGTTTGGTTAGTAGTGTAATATCTAGTAATGTAACATTGATAATATCATTACTAAAGTAAAAAATAAAAGTCTAGAGAGAAACAGTATGACGTTAGGGTGCACCTTATCAATGTGGAAGCAGCATAGATCACTTTATTTTGTACTCCAATGGAACTTACTAATGTCATTTATTTGCTAATGAATTTTACAACTAATAGTTCTTTTCTAAAGTAATATCATTAACAACTAATATCACTTTCTTTTCATTGGTTGCTTAGTAAACTGATTTGATTATATATAACATGCTTTAAATATGTTCTACATTAAAAAAATGCTTATTTAATTTGATCATATTCTCACGTAAATATATCAAAATAATGATATCAAATCATGAGTAAATACATATGAAGCTTATCACATTTCATAACAGAAAACATGCAGCTTCATACCTTCACCAAACACACAAATCCCATCTAAAAAGCTCAAACCACTAATTAATTTCAGTACTACGTTATATAGAAAAAAAACTTTTGGATATTTTCATTAGTCTCTCCTGATCTTCAAACAAAAACATATTCATACTAATCATTAACATTAAAAATACCATTAACAGTTTATGACAACATTCAAATTGCAAATTTTGCACAATCTGATTTATAATTTTGATACTTAACATCAAAGAGACAAATAAAAAAGCAAAAAAATGTACAAAAATTCACTTTTTTATAGAAAATAGAATTCAGAAGAATATAGCACAAAGAATCATCCATAATTATTAATCGAGATGCCCTTAAAATTGAATTACTACTTTACATCTTTATCTCTTCACGCTCTATCAACAACCTTTTGAAGAATTTTTTCATTAACATTCCGTATGAAATACGAATATCAAAAAGTTTTGATAGAAAACTCAAAGAAGGATAAGAATATTGTGCAAAAGATCATTCATAATTATTAATCGAGATTCCCTTAAAAAAGAATTACTACTTTACCTCTTTATCTCTTCATGCTCTATGAACAACCTTTTGACGAATTTTTTCTTTAACAGTCCATCTAGAATACAAATATCAAAAAGCTTTAATCGAAGAATCAAAAGAAGGTTATAAAAAGAAGAAATAGAAAGAACATTCACATAACTTTCGCTTCAATCATAAAATTTTAAATAATAAATTATATTCCATCAACTACATTTTTTTAATAAATAATTAGATCATTCCATAACATCTCCAACTTTTTTTCTTCAATGCACCCCCATATTTTGTTTCAAACTACCAACATGGGAAACCAAAAGCAATACATTAGAAAAAAAATATAGGAGATAAAACAAAGAGGAAAAATAAAATTCAAATAAATCAGTGAAATTTATTTACTAGCACAAGAAGACTTAGTGAAAAAAGTTAAAAATTCCTTACTATGAAACACAGAAGAAGCATGCATACCGTTTTTCTTTCTTAGTATGCGGATACTCTCGAACAAACTCTTTTTTTATCTCCAAATGGATTTATGGAAAAACAAATGAGCTGGAAGCAAAGTTAGTGATTAATCCACCGATAAAAAAAAATCTACCCTTTGCGAAAAGTAATCAAGAGAAATGAAGAAAGTGGAACAAAAATGGCAAACCCTAATGGAGAAAGGCAGGAATTGCCGGTGAAGAAGAAGAAGTAGTAGAAAGAGAGCCTTTGTGGAAATTGAAATGGAACAAGGAGAGAAAGGGTGAGAGAGCTAACAAAAGGAGATAGTTTCTCAGGAAGTTTCCTAATCAATCTCAACCACATATTTTTGACAAAGTAAAGGGTAAAGAATATTATTTGGTGACAATAAAGATGAACGCACTATTATAAGGCTTCACTTTTGAGAAAAGTAAAATAGAAAAATTGGCATCACAAATAGTTATTTCGTTGACAATGATAAATATGAGCTCCTAGTACTATCACTTAAACTAGCCAACACATACGAGCAGCAATTTAGCCAACGATCTTGTTAAAAGTTAGTTTAAATTTTAGATAATTTTTACATCTCTACTAAAGTAAGAAAATATACTACATTGATCTATTTTGGCAATGTCGATAAAGTTTGTAATAATAAATTCATATAGTACAATACGTTATATGGTATCTAATACTGAAAAATTGTTTAAAACAGTTGCAATTTACATTAACTCTATGCCATAATTTCAATTATACATAAAAAAAAACTCCACACCCATGCCGCTTCTTCTTCTCATCATCAGCTTGCATATCTAATTTGGCAAAGTCCTCAGCCGAATGATTCTTTTGTAACTACTTATCAATAATAGCTTAGAAAAGATAAACCAATTGTAGTTTTGCTAATTCTTGAGTAGAAAACAACTGGCAATTAAGAGTATAGACCAGAGGCCTGATGAATCATTCTTCTGTTCACCATTTGTATGGAATATCATAATAGTTAAGGAGTGCGGGCAATTTTCCAAGTTCAAGAAATAGAAGTGAGCAACACTAGATCAAATTAGCAAAACAGTTGGTATTTTATAATTCAAAGTGTAGACATCATAAGCTATTTGTAATAAAACTCTCTTGGTGCAAACAAGCATATTGCATTATACATACCAAGACTTGTAACATTGCTCCGAAGAAAACAAACAGTTCAAGTGCAGTATCAAATTAAGTATTCTAGTGAATCATGATAAAACACGGGCACAAATCAAGAGTGAAAGACCTAAGAGGGGGGTGAATTAGGTCTTTGGCTAATTATCGAAAATCTTTTCCCTTTTTGCAAATCCTTTGCCTTAATAAAAGCTCTTCTTTAAATTCACAAACTTCAAGTTTATATGTGATTTGATGGTTAAGACAAGATTATCAAACTATAAGACCACAACCAATCAATCAAGAACATATCAACCATGAATTCAATCTCATATCTTCAATGTTACCTAATCAACTTGATAGAAGCAATTGACAAGTCTAGTTGGCAAATTTTCAAATTTTAACAAAGCAATTCTTAACTGAAACTTTGCATGTTGGCATTTAATATCACACAATTGACTAATGCTAAGCAAGTTATAGTTCAAATCAGTACTAAGCAACATTTGTTAAAAAAGAAGAGAGGAACCTTTACCAACATTGGTTACTCCAAGAATTCCTCCTTTCTTCTTGCCTCAAAAACAAATCCTTCTTTGGTTGCTTTGACCTTGATTATAAATGAGGTGTTTTCCTTTATTCTTTAAGCCAACATCATCAATATACCTCTTAGTTGTGCTTGAGTTTGAATTGTAGTGTACCTGCAATAAAGGAGAGGAAGTATCCTTTGGTACCCATACTTTCTTGGGTCCGTGGGGATTAGTAATAGTTCCCTTAACTCTCCAAATGGTTTTTACACCATTCTCTACTTTTCTTTTAACATAACATTTGGTGACTTTATGTCCATGTTTTCCACAATAAGTACAACAAGTATGATGGAAAGAAGTAGAAGTAGCTCTAACAAAGAAGTTGTTATGTTTAGGCACATTATTGACATAATTGTAACCAAGACCATTTTTAGCAAGAGAAGATATTTGAGATCCAAGTAGTTTGTCAAAATAGTCTCTTCCATTTGTAAATTTTTCAACACATGATGTAAGATCATTAATTTTCTTTTTCAAAATTTCATGATCACTAAGCATTTTTTCAAGAGAAGAAACTTTTGTACAAAGAGATATATTTTCAAGAGATATGTTTTGTAAAGAAACATTTAAAACTTCTTTTTCAATATTTAAACAATCAATAGATTCAAGAAGTTTTTGTTCTCACAAAATAATTTTGAATTTTCATTCAATAACTCATTAATTTTGAGTTTCATTTCCTTATTCTTTTTGAAGCCTTTTTTAATTCTCCATACATCTCAACAAGTAATTCACTAGGATCATCAATATTATCATAATAAGAAGTAGAGGTAGATGAGTAGGTTGTACCTCATCTTCCATTGCCATGAAGCACACATTTGCTCTTTCTTCTTCATGAGTGACTTGAAGTAGCTTCCACATTTCATGAACGGAATCACATTCCATCACTCTATTGTATTCATTGACAACCAACGCACAACAAAGAATGTTCATTGCTTGGTAGTTTAATGTCATCTTTCTTGAATCGCTCTCATCATACTCTTCCATGGACTTAGGTTCCCTTGTAACTCCATCGGCTTTCAATCTCAATGGCACATAGGGACCTTTCTCAATAATATTCCACAATTCATAGTTAATAGAACAAATGTAAATCTCAATTCTAGACTTCCAAAAAATATAATTAGAACCATCAAACAATGGAGGTCTATTAGTGGAGGAACCTTCCACATAATGCAAATTTGATAAACTAGCCATATGATCTTTACTTCTAGGTTGTTAGACCTTAAAAAGAAGACCTTGCTCTGATACCAATTGAAAGACCTAAGAAGGGGGTGAATTAGGTCTTTGGCTAATTATCGAAAATCTTTTCCCTTTTTGCAAATCCTTTGCCTTAATAAAAGCTCTTCTTTAAATTCACAAACTTCAAGTTTATATGTGATTTGATGGTTAAGACAAGATTATCAAACTATAAGACCACAACCAATCAATCAACAACTATAAACAATAATAATAACACAAGTATGTAAAACAAGTAAAGCTATAAAGAAATGAACGCACGATTTATAGTGGTTCGATCTCTCCAAGATCTACATCCACTACCTTGAGTCCACACTCAAGGATTTCAATCAATTCACTATATGCTTACTTCAAGTAATTACACAAGAGGCTCACCCTTCAATGGGTTTTACCACAACAACCTCTTTTCAATTTAATAAACAAGGTTCACTCTTATCACAAAGAGTTTTATGTCACTAGACAACCTAGACCAATCTAATCCAAGGCTCACCCTCACCAATGGGTTTTACACAACAACCTTGATTAATTTAGTCTATGGCTCACCCTCCACAAGGGTTTTATGTCTCTTGACAACCTTGTATCAATCACAACAATAATATAAAGAGAGAATTTGAATGTTACCAACACTTCTTGGTGGATGAATACAATTGCTAGCACCACTTCACTTCTTGCCTTTGGAATCTTGAATTTCAATCTTTGAGCACAAGGCAATTTGAGAGCTTTTGATATAATTTTGATGTAAAACAAGTTATAGCTTCAAGGATTTCTTTTGTGCAAGTGTTCTTTCAAAAATCTAGAGTTTCTAGCCTTTATAGAATTTGAAAATCAGTTAAAACGGCTAGTAACGGCTAGTTTTAGAAAATTCGGATGACCGAATTCTGCATCCGAATTTTTCGCTTCAAAATTCGGACGACCGAATTCTGCGTCCGAATTTTTCGCTACAAAATTCGGACGACCGAATTTTTTCATGCGTCCGAATCTTCTTCCGAATTTCTCTGGAAGAACAGTAGCAAACTTTTGCTACAAAATTCAGACGATCGAATTTTTTGTCCTGCGTCCGAATCTTCTTCCGAATTTTTCAAACTTTGCCAAAACATGTTCAAATCAATTCAAACAAGTTGGAAAACCTTCTAGCCTCAAAGATAAGTCATTAAAGACCTTTTAAGTGCAAAAACCATTTATGAAAACTTGATAATTTAGATAAGTTCAAAACCATGAAACCATTTAAATCAAGTTTTGTGCTCTCAATTGCAACTCATAGATTCCAAGACTTAAGAGTGTAGGGTTTACAAAGTATACCTATTAAGCACATGCAACCTACACTTCATGTCTTCAAAGCCTTCTAACATCTTGAACAAACTCTTCAACCTTCAATCACTTTGACATATTGGAGTTGTTCTTGCATTTTAGCTTCTAGGCAATGAGACTTCAAACTTCTTAATCCACAAATCCTATCACACAACATACAAAATATTAGTCCTCATCAATGTTTGTCATTAATCAAAACTAATCATAACTACATGATTTGTCCTTAGGGCTAACAATCTCCCCCTTTTTGATGATAACTTTGATGCAAAATGTGATGGATTTAAAACAATGTAGTACATAGAAGTATTAATGTCAATGATAGAAAATAACCAATTTAGCACATTGACATACAAAAGGCTCATTATGAGCCTATGACCCAACCAACCTCCATTTGTCTCCTTCCTTCCAACAATTAGGATAGAAGATATAGCATTTAAGCATTAAGACAACTTCTAAGAGAGGTTTTAAGGTTGTAAAAGTTTAACAATGCTCCCCCTTAGATTGTGCTCATTTTTCAACAAATTTGGACTAGAGATACTATGCATCCGAATTTTGACATATCAAGTCCAAACTTGTAAAATAAGTGAAATGAAAGCTGTAATTTTTGAAAATAAGCTTTCCTAAGGTTGTTCAAACATATTAGAAGAGATTAAAACATATTTGAATCAATTTGAACAACAAAGGAGCACATTTTGACAACACAATATGGATGCATCCGAATTTTAGAACATGCATCCGAATTTTTAAACTCATGCATCCGAATTTTGACATTCCAAGTCCAAATTGCAATAAATTCAATATAATGAAAGTTTAATGTGAAATAAATCTTTCCTAAGGTTGTTCAAACATAATGAAAGAGAATAAAACATATTTGAATCAATTTGAACAACAAAGAAGCACTTTTTGGCAACAAATATGCATGCATCCGAATTTCTGAAACATGCATCCGAATTTTTAGTCTAAATTTTAGACAACAAGTTTGAAAAGGTGATTTTGCATTCAAATGAAATGTTGATGTACTCAAATATGTATGTCCACTATAGCATTCAGTTTAGCTTTGCAAAATCACAAAATTCATGCATTCAATTGTTTTCTTGAAGTAATTCAAAATCATAGGTCAAGTCAAGAACCAAGTTCAAGATTTCAATCTCAACTTAACCATATTCCAAAATCTAAGAAAACAACTAAAACCTCACATATTATAACACTTTCAATTTAAATTCAAATGCAGAAATGCAGCCAAATATTTTCACATTACTCATTACATATTGGACATCAACATATACACAACACACAACACATTTACAGCAAGCACATAGCACAATTTGTAGTCATTCTTTCTCCCCCTTGATATATGCATGGATTTTCAGAAAATTCACACATTTTCTCTTCATGCATGAGGAATTCCACTGCTATTTCACATTTTCACACATTTTGTCATCACATTTTCTTCTCCATGAGGAATTCCACTACTATTTCACATTTTCACACATTTTGTCATCACATTTTCTTCTCCCCCTTTTGTCATCAATCAAAGGTGGGGTAAGAGTACTTGGACAACAAAAGTGAAACAAAAGAAGCTCTTATCATAAAGATTTCATATATTGAGCTTCAAAACATTATAATGACTAGAAAGACACAAGTAAATTTCAATGTCAAAGCATAACATGTGCATCAAGGCATAAACTAAAATAAGCAACAAAATAGAGTTTAGGGATAGAAAGGCTTAGTCTTGGATGTGCTGCATGGTCTTCACTTCCAAATTTGTTTGTTGTGATGGCAATGTTTCCTTGATCTCTATATGATGGGGTCCTTCATTTGTTGACTCCCTTCACCTCCTTCTTCTTCCTTGTTCTCTTGGGCTTTACCTCTTTGTTCTTCATTCTCATGCTCTTCTTTTGCTTGGAGTGCTTCACTGCCTTTTCCTTCATCTTAGTCTTCTTCTTTAGCAACAAATTGATATCCATCTCAATTTTCACTGTCATTACTATCATCCTTATTGTTGCCATCTCCTTCCATATTTTTTTTACTCTAGTTTCTAAATCATCAAATTTGCCAAGAATTGTTAGAGCAAAGGACTCGAAGAATTTGTCCATCTTCTTTATTTTCTCTACATAGTTGCTCAATGTCTCTTGAAACACCTTGGCAACTGTGGTATCACTTCTAGTGAGATTATTACTTTCAAATTCTTTTCCTTCAATAGAGGGTACCTCGTCAAATAGTCTTCTTTTGTGGAAGGTTGCTCCCCCTTACTAGATAACTCATGCCTCATTTTGGTTTTCCTTTCTTCAGCAAGAATTTCCTTTTTTTTCTCTCTTCTTCTTCTTCATTTTCTTCTTCCTCAACATCCTCACTTTCTTGTTAATAGTCTCCCATAAGGTAAGGCTTCGTTGGCTGGTTTTCATGCACTAATCATATGCTTCAATGACATGAATCCAAAGTTTAGTCTTCTATGCTCATGCAAGGCAAGCATAATCACCAAATGCATAGTAGTAGTCATGTGATGCATAACCCTTCCTCTAGCATCAAAGGCTTTGATTTTCTTTTCCCTAATTGACCTAAATTGTCTACCATTTGTGAAAGCTTCTTCAAATCTTTCATTTGTGAACAATCCATGAATAAAGCAATGCTGTCCCAATGAGTAATACCTTGCCTCATTATCATCTACCTCACAAATTATGTTCACTAAGGCATTATTGAACTCAAAATCCACTTGATATACTCTAGAGGAATACAATTGAACTACATTATTCCCCTCATGTTCAATTCTCTCTTCTTTAAGATTTGCATGAAAATCATATATAATGGCAGTATAAAATTCTTCATCAACTACTATTAAATTGCTCCAATCAATATCATCAAATAGAGATAGAACATTACCCATATTGGATAGTTTATTCAAGTTTACTTTGTTTTTGGGAATAATTTTTCTGTTCTTCTTGCTCCATTATATTCTTTAGCACTATATATATCCAAAAATTCATATATTTTTTTTATGCATGGCTAGCATAATTACAGCATACATATAATCAACAGAAGATTTGTGCCCAAAGTATGCTATAATCAAGGTAATAAGCATGTGATGGTTAAAAATATATATATATTTTTAACCATCAAAAAGCTTTTATCTCTCTCTCCTTTCTAGTCTTGAGGCTTCTTCATTTATATAGGCATTCTCAATTCTTTCATATGAGTATAACTCACTTATAAAACAATGTCCCCCGGAAGAATAATGCCTAAACCCAACATTCTCAACATCACGAATTCTATTGAGAAATGCATTATCAATATCCAAAATCAACTTGTGATATTCTTAAAGAATACCACTTAATAGATTTATCACCAACTCGCTCACCTATTTCTTCCATACTATTTGCTTAAACTCCATAAACTAAGTAAGGTAATAGCATCAAACACAAGCAAACTAGTCCAGCTCATATTATTTAAAAACGAGAGTATATTACCCATTTCGGATAGTTTGATGACATCCACCTTGTGGCTTGGATTTGTCTTATGGATCCTTTTTGTCCAATCATCAAATTCAGTAGCAGCCTCCACTATGACAAATCTACCCAGCCATGACATGATTTGAGAAACATAAACCTTCCTTGGTTCGTTGGTTACTAGTCCTCCTTCTCTATATTTGGCTTTTCCCTTTCCTTTTCTCATGCTAGGCCTCTTTGTCCTCAGCTGGAGCTACACACTTGAATATACTCGTTAGTTATTGAATTTTGAAATCCCTAAGCTTCTTCTAAGATTGGTCAAACCTTTCTTCGACCAATGACTTAGTAACGATATCAATGAATGCAAACATGCTTTAAATAAGTATTATCCTTAGTAGAATTATATCTAATGAGATGAAGTTTGATCTCTATATGCTTTGTCCTAGTTTGTTGAATAGTATGATGGTCAAATCTATTGCATTAGTGTTATCACATAATATAGCCACACATTTGAAATATAGACCATAATCACTTAGAGTATTAATAAGGTAATAGAGAATGTGTTTAACAACAATCAAATGAGATTCTATAGGACAAGATGAAATCTAGCACACAAGCACATGACAAACATAATATTGTTTCTACTTGCTATCAAATAGAGTTGACTACTCCTATGAAACCTTTTTATTCTTGTCAAGCATGGTTGATAAACTTATGGAAGTGCTTATACCTTAACTTGATTCATGAAAGTGCCATCCTTGGTTTGCTTGATTTGTGGGCCAAGAAAGAAATTGAGTTTTCCTATCATGCTCATTTCAAATTTACTTTTCATTAACTTGGAAACACATCACAAAGTGAAGTATTAGAAGCACCAAAAATTGTATCATATATTTGGACAACTTATAGATCATTGTTACAAGAGGTTTTTATGAAAATAGTAGTGTTAACCTTTCCTCTTGAAAATCCTTTTGAAAGAATAAAATCACTCAATTTTTTCATACCAAGCTCTAGGAGCTTGTTTTAAATCATACAAAGCTTTGGATAATTTTTGAAAACATGTTTTGGAAACTATTCATGATCAAAACCGGGTGGTTGTTCCACATAAACTTTTTCCTCAATAGAACCATTTTAAAAAAGCACTTTTGACATTCATTTGAAAGAGTTTGAAACCTTTAAACATGCAAATGCCAAAATCATTCTAATTGATTTAAATCTACTAACCGGAACTAAAGTCTCATTATAATCAATGCCCTCTTTTTGATTGAATCCTTGGGCAACAAGTTTAACCTTATTTCTAATAACTTCTCCGGATTCAATAAGTTTATTTCTAAAAACCATTTAGTTCCAATAATGAAATGATCATGAGATTTAGGAATTTGCAAATTTTGTATCTTTCAAATTGATTTAATTTCTCTTGCATAGTAATAATCCAAAAATCATCACACAATACATCATTAATACTTTTAGGCTAATATGTAATAAAAAGAATAAAGTTATTGATAAAGTACCGCCTTATTTTTTTCTCCTTGGGAGATATCACCAATGATTTGCTCCTTAGGGTGCCCTCTTGAATATCTTAGGTTCTTTGAGAGCTCTTGGTCACCACTATGTTGGTCATCTTGATTTTGTTCAATCATTTCTTCCTCATTGGTGTGATCCTCCAGAGTTGGTGCTTGAAGATGGGTTTGATAGTCATTCATAGATGTACCTACATCATCTTCATCTTTTCTTTCCAAGTAAATGTAAGATTCATCAAAACTAACATGAATAGTTTCCTCATCATGTAAGGTTATTTTTCTTAGAAACTCTATAAGCCTTGTTGTTAGAGGAAAAACCAAGGAATATCCAGTTATTCAATTTTCTATCAAAATTTTCAAGTTATCACACATATTCAATATAAGGCACTTACAACCAAATATTTTGAAATAGGCAATATTAACTAGTAGTATACAATATAAAGTACTTTGTTATGCATATTCATGTATATTTGATACAACCTGTCATGTATGTTTAAATTCTAGAGTATTCTATCAAATAAAAGTTCAAAAGATATTTTTCAAAAAAAATGACTTCAAAAGAACTCTATTAAAAAACATAACACTGCAGTGTTTTCAGCTTTGTCCCAAAAATGTTTTGGTAAAGAATTTTCTCTTAACCATTTCTTGTAAGGTTCAATTTTTCTTTTCAATAACTCCATTTTGTTGAGGTGTTTTGGCAGCCAAAAAGTTTGTGAGCAATCCCATTCTCATCACAAAGTTTTGTAAAATCTTGATTGTAAAATTCTCTCCCATTGTGACTTCAAATAGAAATCAATTTGCACTCAAGAGAGATTTGGACCCTTTTGAAAAGTCTTACAAATTCATGAAAGAACTTCATCTTTTTGAGCTAGAAAGATCACCCATGTAAATCTAGAGAAATCATCAACAATCATATATGAATTCCTCTTACCATCAAGACTAGTGATCCTCATTGGTCTAAACAATCCATATAAAAAACTTTTAAGAGGTTTTGAAGTGAAAATCATATTCTTCGGTTTGAAAGATTCTTTTGTTTGTTTTCCATATTGACAAGTATGTCAAAGACAATTTTCTCAAAACACATTTTTAGCAATCCTCCAACTAAATCTTGAGAGGAAAGTTTGTTCAACAAATCCATGTTCACATGACCAAATCTTCTATGCCAAGAAAATCATTATCATAATCAACAAGATCATCAAGCTTATCAAGATAAAACACACATTGAAATATTTTGTGAGTAATTGATCAAAATCACAAAATATCATTTTGTCATACAAGTTCGGGCGACCGAACTTATGGCCTACATTCAAACTTCAAGTTCAAACATTTTGTAAAGTTTCATAAAGATGTTTTTGACCAAGCAAATGCATAGATATTCAATCATAGCTATTTTAATCATTTTATCATGACATATAATCAATTTCAAGAACATATCAACCATGAATTCAATCTCATATCTTCAATGTTACCTAATCAACTTGATAGAAGCAATTGACAAGTCTAGTTGGCAAATTTTCAAATTTTAACAAAGCAATTCTTAACTGAAACTTTGCATGTTGGCATTTAATATCACACAATTGACTAATGCTAAGCAAGTTATAGTTCAAATCAGTACTAAGCAACATTTGTTAAAAAAGAAGAGAGGAACCTTTACCAACATTGGTTACTCCAAGAATTCCTCCTTTCTTCTTGCCTCAAAAACAAATCCTTCTTTGGTTGCTTTGACCTTGATTATAAATGAGGTGTTTTCCTTTATTCTTTAAGCCAACATCATCAATATACCTCTTAGTTGTGCTTGAGTTTGAATTGTAGTGTACCTGCAATAAAGGAGAGGAAGTATCCTTTGGTACCCATACTTTCTTGGGTCCGTGGGGATTAGTAATAGTTCCCTTAACTCTCCAAATGGTTTTTACACCATTCTCTACTTTTCTTTTAACATAACATTTGGTGACTTTATGTCCATGTTTTCCACAATAAGTACAACAAGTATGATGGAAAGAAGTAGAAGTAGCTCTAACAAAGAAGTTGTTATGTTTAGGCACATTATTGACATAATTGTAACCAAGACCATTTTTAGCAAGAGAAGATATTTGAGATCCAAGTAGTTTGTCAAAATAGTCTCTTCCATTTGTAAATTTTTCAACACATGATGTAAGATCATTAATTTTCTTTTTCAAAATTTCATGATCACTAAGCATTTTTTCAAGAGAAGAAACTTTTGTACAAAGAGATATATTTTCAAGAGATATGTTTTGTAAAGAAACATTTAAAACTTCTTTTTCAATATTTAAACAATCAATAGATTCAAGAAGTTTTTTGTTCTCACAAAATAATTTTGAATTTTCATTCAATAACTCATTAATTTTGAGTTTCATTTCCTTATTCTTTTTCGAAGCCTTTTTTAATTCTCCATACATCTCAACAAGTAATTCACTAGGATCATCAATATTATCATAATAAGAAGTAGAGGTAGATGAGTAGGTTGTACCTCATCTTCCATTGCCATGAAGCACACATTTGCTCTTTCTTCTTCATGAGTGACTTGAAGTAGCTTCCACATTTCATGAACGGAATCACATTCCATCACTCTATTGTATTCATTGACAACCAACGCACAACAAAGAATGTTCATTGCTTGGTAGTTTAATGTCATCTTTCTTGAATCGCTCTCATCATACTCTTCCATGGACTTAGGTTCCCTTGTAACTCCATCGGCTTTCAATCTCAATGGCACATAGGGACCTTTCTCAATAATATTCCACAATTCATAGTTAATAGAACAAATGTAAATCTCAATTCTAGACTTCCAAAAAATATAATTAGAACCATCAAACAATGGAGGTCTATTAGTGGAGGAACCTTCCACATAATGCAAATTTGATAAACTAGCCATATGATCTTTACTTCTAGGTTGTTAGACCTTAAAAAGAAGACCTTGCTCTGATACCAATTGAAAGACCTAAGAGGGGGGGTGAATTAGGTCTTTGGCTAATTATCGAAAATCTTTTCCCTTTTTGCAAATCCTTTGCCTTAATAAAAGCTCTTCTTTAAATTCACAAACTTCAAGTTTATATGTGATTTGATGGTTAAGACAAGATTATCAAACTATAAGACCACAACCAATCAATCAACAACTATAAACAATAATAATAACACAAGTATGTAAAACAAGTAAAGCTATAAAGAAATGAACACACGATTTATAGTGGTTCGATCTCTCCAAGATCTACATCCACTACCTTGAGTCCACACTCAAGGATTTCAATCAATTCACTATATGCTTACTTCAAGTAATTACACAAGAGGCTCACCCTTCAATGGGTTTTACCACAACAACCTCTTTTCAATTTAATAAACAAGGTTCACTCTTATCACAAAGAGTTTTATGTCACTAGACAACCTAGACCAATCTAATCCAAGGCTCACCCTCACCAATGGGTTTTACACAACAACCTTGATTAATTTAGTCTATGGCTCACCCTCCACAAGGGTTTTATGTCTCTTGACAACCTTGTATCAATCACAACAATAATATAAAGAGAGAATTTGAATGTTACCAACACTTCTTGGTGGATGAATACAATTGCTAGCACCACTTCACTTCTTGCCTTTGGAATCTTGAATTTCAATCTTTGAGCACAAGGCAATTTGAGAGCTTTTGATATAATTTTGATGTAAAACAAGTTATAGCTTCAAGGATTTCTTTTGTGCAAGTGTTCTTTCAAAAATCTAGAGTTTCTAGCCTTTATAGAATTTGAAAATCAGTTAAAACGGCTAGTAACGGCTAGTTTTAGAAAATTCGGATGACCGAATTCTGCATCCGAATTTTTCGCTTCAAAATTCGGACGACCGAATTCTGCGTCCGAATTTTTCGCTACAAAATTCGGACGATCGAATTTTTGCATGCGTCCGAATCTTCTTACGAATTTCTCTGGAAGAACAGTAGCAAACTTTTGCTACAAAATTCGGACGACCGAATTTTTTGTCCTGCGTCCGAATCTTCTTCCGAATTTTTCAAACTTTGTCAAAACATGTTCAAATCAATTCAAACAAGTTGGAAAACCTTCTAGCCTCAAAGATAAGTCATTAAAGACCTTTTAAGTGCAAAAACCATTTATGAAAACTTGATAATTTAGATAAGTTCAAAACCATGAAACCATTTAAATCAAGTTTTGTGCTCTCAATTGCAACTCATAGATTCCAAGACTTAAGAGTGTAGGGTTTACAAAGTATACCTATTAAGCACATGCAACCTACACTTCATGTCTTCAAAGCCTTCTAACATCTTGAACAAACTCTTCAACCTTCAATCACTTTGACATATTGGAGTTGTTCTTGCATTTTAGCTTCAAGGCAATGAAACTTCAAACTTCTTAATCCACAAATCCTATCACACAACATACAAGCATATTAGTCCTCATCAATGTTTGTCATTAATCAAAACTAATCATAACAACATGATTTTCCCTTAGGGCTAACAAAGAGGCTACTTTAGTTGAACTACTTTCACTTGCAAGTAAATGTTAATTATGAGCCAAATAGGGGGCGTGGATTTTCTGCCACTAAATATTTATTGTACGATGTTTATATATTTTGGACAAATAAATTACATTTTTCTGGAATCATATTGCTTGCATAGTAATACCATTTATAGAGCGGCAACTAAGCTACTTGTGTGTTCTAACATCAACATAGGAGACCCTTGTGCCTATTTCTGTCTCTATTCATATGAGGTAAAATGTATTGTTTATATCATGACAAATACTTGATCATAATTGTCAAAGGAGGACAATAGCAAAAATCCCAATCTTCCAAGTGCAAGCAGTCCAATTAACTAGATAAAAATTGAAAGGCTCAAAACATTGAATTTGTAAGAATGAAACGAAAATTATAAGACAGAATAGTTACATACTGGAAAATTGCCCAGTCAAAAGACAGACTAATGCTTACAAGAGGACATCTATGAATTAAATGCAAAACATCGGTGCATCCAAGTGAAATTTGTCTATAATGGTTGTATTCATTGCTTAAATTGGGATGTTGAGATTGTAATCTACAAACTAGGATGCATAATAGATAAAGGAATATCTCATCTAGAACCAAAAATGTGTATCTATAACATATCTAAAAGCCATCATCCATTCTCAAATGATAAAGAAAATAATTTTTACTTGCATTGTGCAGTTTTTCCTTTGCCCATCTCCTAATACTCCAATAATTTACTTTATATTTTACCTTGCAAGTATCATAACCAATTATCAAATTAAGCAAATAATTCGAAAGATGCATGAAGGATTTCAGGTAATCGCCTTAGGGGGAGGTATGTCCCTTTATTTGAAAAACCAAATCTTTTTGAGCCTGTGTTTTCTTCTAGCTATATATTGTGCAATACTTTTTTCTAATTCAAACAATGATTTCTGCTTTCTCCTGCAATACAGACAAATGAATATAATCAACCAAATTAATTTTAAATTCACACACCTAACTTAAATCCAATGGCAGGTATTCTGGGCTCAAAGGTTAACAATTTGGGAAACCAAAGTTGAAAATACAAATGGACAAAAACAGAAAAATAGACTAAAGTTTTTAGCTATCTTTTTTTCTAAATTTTTCTAAGCCTCTACTTTATTCTAGTTGCATATTCCGCAACACTTTTTCCACTTTATCTTGCAAAGTAAACAACTAAAAAAATTAATCAACTTAATTTTCAAAACATGGTAAACTAAATCCAACATAACTTTAGGTATTCTGTACTCAGATGTTAACAAACCAAGAAACTGAAATTGAGTAATACAAAAAGGAAAAGAAGAGAAGAACAAAGGAGAGTTTCTACACAATTTTCTTGTATTTTTTCATTTTTTCTTTTGCCATTGGAGACCACAAAAATTGTAGTACTGTTTGTTGCAAGTGAAAATCATGACTGTTCTCACTTGTGGATACGGAAGGAATCAACAGAATAATCAAACCTCAAAAGGAGAAGGAGGAGAAACAAAAACTTGTGGTGCTGCAACGAAAGAGTAGAAATTTGGTGAAGGTGGAGCAAAAAGTGAGGGAGAGAAACAAGAGAAGAGAGAATTCAAAAACTTCTCAATGACTATCTATTTAGAGAAAGCGACTGCTGATTACAATGTGCTAAATTATTAATTGCGGCGCAGTTACCGTTCATTTATTAAAATCTTTCTCTTTATAAATTTTAAAATTCTCTCAACTTTCTTTCTCTTATTGACCTTCTAAAAACAATTTAACCTATTTATAAATCTAAAATAAAATTAAAATTAAAAATAAAAATAAAAACTTTAAAAAGGAGGAATACAAAAAAATAATAAAAACAAAAATTGAAAAAAGATCAAGGGGAATCTTCTTTTGGTTGCCCAAGAAGAAGAAGGAAAAATATCCAAAACAAGAAAAGAAAAAAATCTTATAAGCTTTTGGTTCCCCAAGAACCCAAAAAAGAAAAAAAGAACTGAAATTGCAAAACAACAATTCCCAGCCAGTACTGTTGGGTGCCCCTACGGAAATTTGGTTTAGGTCCTGCACATCCTTTTTCGCAGGATGTGCAGACCAAATCTGGTCCGTTGGATCAGTTTTTTTTTACCGCCTGTATGTATTTTTTTTCAGAAAATTTGATAAATTTTCACAGCCGAGATATGATCCGACGGCTGAGGATGAGTCTTGCACGTCCTGCAAAAAAGGATGTGCAGCACAGTAACCAAACCGCCCCTACAAACGTTGCTGGGGACCATTCCCTACAGCTCCATGTCGATGCTTCCGACGATCCCTGATAACACCAACGGGGAACGGTTTGGTTAATATGCTGAGCCCCCCTTTTTTTTCAGCATGTACGGAATGCCCTCCACAGACATTAAATCAGAATCTTTTGATCCAATGGTTGTGAGAGACCAGGGGTATTTTGGAGCAAAATTTATTTTTCAAGTCCCGCCTAAATCTATCAGATCAAGAAAGACAACTGTTACATCACAATTTTTACCAACTCTCGCCTCCTCTCTCTTCTCTTCCATTCCGGGCTTCCATTCTTCCATTCTCATATCATCTCTCTCTCATCTTTCTCATCTATTCAAGCGCAAGAACTCTTATCTCTTGAAGAAATCATGCATTTCGAATGGATTCCGTCAAGGTATTTTTTTGTGTTTTCTTGCATGTATTGAATCTAAAAGTTGGTTAAGTTTTCTTATGCTCAGTCTGAATCACAACGTATTGGGAATGAGATTCTTGCGGAATCAGTCACTGAATATCAACTTGCAAATGATGCTCAGTCTGAATCACAACATACTGGGAATGAGATTCTTGAGAAATCAGTCGTTGAATATCAATTTGCTCTCCCTACGATAAAGCAACTACATCGAATAATTATTCACTCCACTGAATAATTATTCAATCTTACATTATGTATAATTATTCACATGCATATGAATAATTATTCGGTGCATGTTTTTCAGGCAACGTTGAAGAACTCAAGAAACGGGAGTTCAGCATAGTAAAGGAGGCTCATGAATTATACACCGAATATGCTTACCGTGCGGGGTTTGCCACATGAATCAACTACGAGAAGAAATATACTTCCAATAAAATCAGTACAACGATAGTTCAGTACATAAAGTATGTATGTAACAAAGAAGAATTTAGGAAGGGCAGCAAACTAGACCCCAAGAATGAGAAAACACCAGTTAGGCACATTGAAGCTACACCCTTACTTCTGCGCATAAGAAGCGAGATGAGAATAGGATGTCCGGCACATATCAAAATGGTACTGGATCTGACTCGAAGTCTATACGTTATTGCTAGTTGTAGCTGAACTGAATAAAGATGTTGGAATTCGATTGAGGTCTTCATACGAAATGATTTTCTTTCCTTGGACCTCAACATCATACAAGGCGAAGATAGAATGGTATGAGGCTTGGGGAAGCCACAGTGTTGCAGGAACATTTTTGCGGAGAAGCATATCGCAATCCCTCTTTTTACTACGACATTGAGGTCGATAGTGAGGAGATGATTGCAAATATATTTTGGGAGGATTGCAGAATAAAGATGGACTACAGTTTCTTCGGGGATTCCATCACATTTGACACAACCTATAGAACAAATAAAAATTATAGACCCATTGGTTACATATTAGCTCTTATATGAATAGTTATTTATTTATTATATGAATAGTTTAACTTATAAATAATTAGTCTTTATTTTATAATGAAAAAAATGATGTCTGTTTGAATGTGAATAATTATTCGCTCTTAAGTAACTAATTATTCACTCTTAAGAGGGAATAATTAGTGAAATATGTGAATTATTATTCCATCTTAAGTGAATAATTATTCACACAGAGATAACTTACTCACTATTATGTGAATAGTTATTCACTACATAAGGAATAATTATTCTTGTTCCTAAGTGAATAATTATTCACTATTATTGGAAACAATTATCCACAAATTTGAAAAATTTATCCTTGACTCTGGCACGCAGAGTTGCATCTTCGGGCCGACCCTATTATATAATGAGACAACAGAATCGTTTGAGTGATTGTCAAGTCATTCCTGAGATGCATGTTAGGCAAAACACTTGCTACTATATTTACGAATCAGGATCCTGCTATGGCTGCCGCCATCAAAATTGCACTTCCTACAACATACAATGCTCTTTGCACCTGGCACATAAAGCAGAATGCGCAAAAGAATTTGGTGCAACTGTACACCTCAAACTTTGCAGACACTTTTTTTATTTAATATACGATGCAAAAGATAAACCTGATTTTGACTTTGTTTGGGCAAAGATGATCGCTGATTGCTTTCGAAATGAGTCCATAGATAGCTAGAGAGGATCTATGATTTTCAAACCCAGTGATCAGTTGTTTGGGTTAAACAGCATTTCACAGTGGGTATGCTGTCAACGTAATTGAGCGAGTCATGCAACAGTATAATCAGATATTTTCTGCAAGCATATCACAATCTCGTTCAATTTTTTACCTATTTCAACCAGTTGGTTGAACACAAACGGCATACTGAGAAGGTTAATGATTTTCAAGCTCAAGACAAGTTACCAAATAACCAATTCTCTTACAATCACCTAGTGCAGAGTACATTTGAGGTTTGTACTCCTAATGTTTTTGCAATGTTCCATAAACAATACCAACGGACTTTTGAGTATTTGATAGAGCCATGTACTGAGAAGAATGAGGATTGTAGCCTAGCTTACATTGTGTATAAGACACTTGATCACGGTTATTCAAAAGTTGATGAAAGGATCATTCTCGTTAATGCCTCGAATGCTGAGAATGCCATCCTCAAGTGTAGTTGTCGTCTGTATGAAACCTTGGGACTACTCTGTCGTCATGTATTAAAGGTTATGGACGTTCTTGGCTCTTTAGGCAATCAACAATTCAAATCGATTCCAGACCATTACGTACTTAAAATATGGACACGAAGTGCAAAGAATCAGCTCAACCTTCCGTCCACATTTGGTGTAAAGAAACCCTCGGAGTACGGTGAATGTTAATAGCTACTCAAAGCTAAGATGATTTTGTTGGCAACCACCGTCTGCATGGATGACAACATATACAAGATTGTTGATCAGGTAATGAAAGATCTATGCAAATGGACTAAATTACATCTCTCATCTGATCCTTGCGCCTCAACTTCTAAAAAACAGTAGTAGCCTCAATAAAAGGTCAGTTATTCCACTGTGAGTGTAGTCATTCAAGAGTGAATGAATGAAAATTTATTCCTGATTGTAAGAGTGAATAATTATTCACTTATTAGTGAATAATTATTCACTCTTAAATGAAAATTTATTCCTGATTGCAAGAGTGAATAATTATTCATTCCAGTTATGCATGGTTGAATAATTATTCATGTTGAAAGAATAATTATTCATGATTGTAATAGTGAATAATTGATCATTTTGTTTATTATTTTGTTGTTTTTTGACATATAGATCCACAACATCAACCCAACTGTGAGAATGGATATGTAATTCGCAATGCCATCAAACCTAGAAATAACCCAAATAGATCTCAAAAAAGGCTGCGGAGTATCCAAGAGTAGTTGCGGCAGAAGAGAAAGACCTTGATCAAAAGATTCCGAAAAAAAGTTCCTGAGCCGAATAATAATGTCGAGATTGGTTTAAGCGAAGTTTTGTTGAACAATGTAAACAATCATGGGACATCCCTATAGTTTTATTCAATCTTGTCATATGCTAAACCAATAATTATTCAATCTTCGATTAATAATTATTCACCCTTTGATAAATAATGATTCATCTTTGATGAATAATTATTCGCTTCACAACATTTAAAGGCAATTGTTTTTGAATAATTTTGAATTATAAGAAAGAATAATATTTTTGAATAATCATCATTGATGTACATTAAACCATAACTAACAATCAACAACAATTTACATCAAAAGAAAAAAAAATGTTGCTTTCCAACTATTGGGCCAAGATGAAAATGTTCAATAACCGCCGGCATGCTACAGTTGCTTTCCGGATATCATCAAGCAATGCATTTTCATCTTGGCCCAATAGCCGCGCCACAATTTGTCTCTGCCCGACATTGATATTTTCTGGTTTCACCCATGTAGCATAACACTCATGCTGTAAGTGACCAGCCCATGACTCCATTGTCCATTGTCCAGCACACAAAAACACCACAACTATGTAAGTCAGGCTGAACTGGAACTCCAAGGACATCCCAAGTGAACTTCTGCCAATCAACTTCCCACCTACCCCTTATACTGTTCCACATGGTGAAATACGTGATCACCAAGTTACCAAGCCGTTGGTGAGTCTCACGGAAAGTTGATTGGCAAGGTAGGCTGTTCAGGCAGAGGAAGCGGTTTGTCCCCACATCTATCGCGTACAAGAAAAATTAGTCCCCTATAATTCTGGGGAAGAAGTACTACATGACTAAAAATAATTCATAAGTGAATAATTATTCACACAAGATTACTTAATTGTTCATTTCAAATTACTACTAAGGAGCAAATAATTATTCGTATTTATCATAGGGTGAATAATTATTCACCATTGCATGAATAATTATTCATTGTAAGTTAATAATTATTCACTCTGTAATCACCATAGCAAAGCATACTCACGTAGTCATAGACAGACGAGTCAAATCCACGACCGCCAGGTAAGCAATTAAGCCCTGATAAAATTCCCTCGACTTCTTGCTCCATTTCTTCAAGTGAAGGCTCCCTGACAACCTTCTGCCATTTCTGAAGGAAAAAGAAAAAGAATGCACTGAATAATTACTTCTCACAAAATATGAATAATTAAAGAGATTGGCATACCCCTATTGTGGCGGTGAAGAAAAATCAACACATCACACCACTGTAAACCTACTGGCGGTTGAGATAGTGGGCATATGCGTCAATCGTGGAGCAGTAAAAATTTTGTGTCGTCTGGCAGCCACGAACCTCTACTCTATTTAGTTACTGGATCTCATTCCTCAATAAAATATTGGCCATTCAAAAAGAAATGATATGATTATTATTCACCAGTCTTTGAAAAATTATTTATTTCAGAATGAAGAATAATTAACATGGGTGAATAATTATTCTTGACAGCATGAATAATTATTCACTCGTATGCTCAAATAGTTATTCAAATGCTCAAACAAGAATGAATAATTATTCAGTTACCAGAAAAAACTCTTACTCCATTCCATTTGGAGCAGTCTAGAGCCAAGCATAATCAACGAGTAGGGTTTCTTCTGCAGTAAGGGCGAATGGATTTGTCAGGCCAACCACGAAGGGAGACCGTAGAAATTTACCGAGCTTTATTAGTTGCCGGCACTTGCGCGATGGGTCTGCTAGGACGTCATCCACCAATACGGCGGGTTCATCCGTGTGCAGGACAATATCAGGAAAGCAGGCCTCTTCCGTGACCGCGTCGATCCCAATCACATTTGATAAAAGACCAAATTACACAAATGAATATTTCATATCACACAAAGGAGTGATTGTTCACTATAAATTGAATAATTATTCACTATGACGAGAATAATTATTCAATGTGCAAAGTGAAAACTGGAGTAATTATTCCCCATAACAACATTCACTATGTGAATAATTATTCACTATTCAGGCAATGATACAGTATAACAAATAATTATTTATTGAAATGAATAATTATTCATTGAAATAGCCTACTTCTTAGACCAACACATGAATCCTTTTTACCAGTTGTGACTGGGCATGCAGTTGTCTTTTTATCGACTCGCTTACGGGTTCTTGGCTTCTTTTGTAACTTGGACTGGAGGGGAGTGACCGGTTCTGCTCTAACATGTACCTCACTGTGCTCTTCCCCAGCCGGGACAACAGGTTCAGTAGTCGCTTCTACTGCTTCATGACTATAGACAACCATGGCCAACTCACTAGGGCTTCTCGCTCTAAATTCGTATAGGTCGGCCTCATCCTTAAGTGCATAATTATTCATTCTTAAGTGCATAATTATTCACTTCAGAGTGAATAATTATTCACTTTGTATTCAATAAATTATTCATGACCCATATTATCTTTTACCAGAAGGAGAAGTGCTGTCTGGCCAGCTACTGGACATTTTTAAAACAAACTTGCCCAAACTGTTGTGCAGAAACTGGAGTATATGTCGCAGCCAATTAAACACCTTTACAAATCGGAAGTCTTCTAGAATGGGGCAGTATACACCCAAGTCAATCTTTGAAGATGCTTTCGGGGCCAAAATGGTCCCAGCGCCAAGAGAATATAGAGCTTGGTAAAATCCTCTGCTGGCAAGTTTGGTCGGAAAATTACTTCTCAAATTTCATCAATAGAGACATGATTCTTGGGCAATGGTGACAGACCAATAGTCTTGGTAAAGCTCGTAACCCTTTTGGACTTGATTGCCAAGTTAGTCGAATTAATATCTTGGTCTGATGTTCGAAACCCATACAAAGTCCGAATGTCACTCTCTGTTATTTTTAGATCATCTCCATTTTCAAGAGGGAAACCTCTCTTATGGGTTCATAGCTTCGGTATAGGTGTTCTACCATCTCTGCTTTAATGGTCATCAGCTTTAATTCGATCAGGGTTTCAAAACCAGTTGATTTAATAGTGTCCATCTTTGACTTGCACTGAGGATCCATTCGCAGTGCACGATTCACGTCCATAATAGGTTGTAGACGGCACTTAACTTGAAATCTTTGAGGACCCATGTCTGTTAATCGTTGAAGGAGAAGAGGAGAAGAAGTTTTGAGAGAGAGTTGGAGAGAATTTGAGCGGTTATGTGAGCAAGTGATGAATGTGAGGCTGCGCGACTAATAATATTCACCACTATTTACCGAAGTGAATAATTATTCACTCTTATCAGGCATAGTTAAGTGAATAGTCGTGATGTATTGAATAATTATTCACTCTTTTTAAAAGAGAATAATTAGTCACTCTTATAATCCATCGCTCAATGAACAGTCTTTTCACGTCAAACGAAGTTGTTAGCCCTAAGGGCAAATCATGTAGTTATGATTAGTTTTGATTAATGACAAATATTGATAAGGACTAATATGCTTGTATGTTGTGTGATAGGATTTGTGGATTAAGAAGTATGAATTCTCATTGCCTTGAAGCCATAATGCAAGAACAACTCAATTATGCCAAAAGTGATTGAAGTTTGAAGAAGGTTGTTCAAAGATGATTAAAAAGCATTGAAGACTTGAAGTGTAGGGTACATATGCTAAATATGTATATTTTTCTATAAACTCTACACATGTGTGTCTTGGAATCTATTGAATGCATAAGAGAGTATAAAATTATTTTTTCTTAATCTTAAATTGTTTTGACTGAACTTTTTGTTAATAAATGTGTTTTTGTATCTTAAAAGATTTTGAGTAAACTTTGCATGATCAAAGATATTTGATTATGGTTCTTAGGTTTAAAAATGTCTATATAACTTATCTACATACAAAATTTTTTCAAACTTATTGAAGTTAAATCTCAAATGATTTTACAAAGTTTGAAAACCAAACGTTAAAATGGCTATTGTGCTTCCAAAAAATTTGGTCGTCCGATTTTTATAGCCAGCAATGGTTACTGTTTTTCCAGATAAATTTAGACGCAAGTTCGGACGTATGAAAAAAATTCGGTCGTTCGAATTTTGGTTTTCAACATGGTTACTGTGTTTCCAGAGAAATTTGGACGAATGTTCAAACGCACGAGAAAAATTCGGTCGTCCGAATTTTCTGAAACTAGCCATTACTAGCTATTTTATGGCTGTTAAAACTGATTTTCAAATTCTATAAAAGCTATAAACTTAAGAATTTTTGTAAGATTTGAATCTCTAAGAACTCTAAACATTCCAAAGCCTTTAGCAAACATTAAAGCTCTCTTTTGTCTTGTACTTTCAATTGATCATTCAAGATTTCAAAGACAACAAAATGTGAAGGAGCAACATTGTGTAATCATCTACCAACAAGTGGTAACATCTACACATTCCCCTCTCTTTATTAAATTGTGTTTTCTACTAGCTCTTGCAAGGTTATCTTGATAACATAAAATCTTTTGGATAATGGTGATCCTTGAGACATTGACTCAAGGTTGTTTGTAGATATAAAATCCTTAGGTAGGGTGAACATTGTTTGTAAAATTACTAATAGGGGTTGTGAGTGTAAAACCATTGTGTGGTGAGCCTCTTATGTAATTGTTGAACTTGAGCATATAGTAGATTGTTTGAAATCCTTAAGTGTAGACTTGAGGTAGTGGACGTAGATCTTGAATAGATCGAACCACTCTAAATTGCTTGTGTTCATTGATCTTACATTGCTTTACTGCTTTGCTATTAATTGACTTATTCTTTCATTTAACAAAGCACATACAATCTGGTCTTGCTTAGAATTGTAAAAGAAATTTTGCGAAAATTATCCAAAGACCTAATTCACCCCCCTCCTTTAGGTCTTTCAATTAGTATCAGAGCAAGGGTTTTTTTGTGTGGTTTTGCAACCTAGAAGTTAAGATCTTATGGCTAAGATTTCAAACTTACCTTATCTAGAAGGATCTTCCACAAATAGTCCACCTTTGTTTGATGGAACAAACTATACTTTTTGGAAATCGAGAGTCAAAATATATATTTGCTCTATTAATTTTGATTTGTGGAATATTGTTAAAAAAGGTCCATATATACCCATGAAAATGAGAGCTGATGGAGTAACTTTAGAACCGAAGTCTATAGATGAATTTGATGAAAATGATTCAAAGAAAATGACATTAAATTGTCAGGCTATGAACATTTTAAGTTGTGCATTAGATGTAACTGAATACAATAGAGTTGGTGGTTGTGATACTGCTCATGACATGTGGAGATTACTCCAAATAACACATGAATGTACAAACCAGGTTAAAGAGTCAAAGCTTGCCATGCTAGTGAGAGACTATGAACTATTTACCATGAAACAAGGTGAGAATGTCAGTGATATGTTTACAAGGTTTACTAACATTTTCAATGGTTTAAAAGCTTATGGAAAGAGCTATGCAATTGGAGAGCAAAACAGGAAGATTTTGGATGCTCTACCAAAATCTTGGCAACCAAAGACACTTGCTATTGAGGAATCAAAGGATTTAAAAACTCTTCCGTTTGAAGAGTTTATTGGATCACTGCTCACACGTGAAATGAAGATGAGAAGACTAAATGAAAAAGAAGATAAAGATAAGGGAAGAAAAGGAGTTGTACTCAAAGCCTCAAATCACTTGAGTGAACAAGAAAAATCATCAAGTGAAGAAGATAGAAACAGTGGAGAAGAGAAGATAGCCTTGGCTGTAAGAAAATTCAAAAGTTCTACAAGAAGGAATTCCTTAAGAAAGGGAGAAAGCCAACCAAGAAGAGTGGACAATCATCATCCTTCAAACCTCAATGTTTTGAATGCAAAAGCACAGAACATCTTGTTGCTGATTGTCCTAAGGTTTTGGAAAGGGAAAGAGAAAACAAATTGAAAAAGAAATCTGCCAAGAAGGGGAAAGGACTAGCTGGAACATGGGATCAACAAGAAAGTGAAGATGACAGTGAATGAAAGGCCAACATATATGCTTTATGACAATTGATGATGAGGTACAATCTACTCCTTCTATCTCTAATTACTATGATGAAGATGTTGATCCTAGTTATTTACTTGTAGAAATGTATGATGAATTAAAAAAGGCTTCTAAAAGGAATAAAGAACTAAAACCAAAATCAATGAGTTATTAAATGAGAATTCAAAGTTATGTGTTGAAAATGGGAAACTTCTTGAGACTATTAATTGCCTAAACATTGAAAAAGAAGTTTTAAATGTAACCATACAAAACATATCTTTTGAAAATAAAGAGCTTTGCACAAAAGTTAATTCTCTTGAAACAATGCTTAATGATCATGAAAGTTTTAAAAAGAAAGTTAATGATCTTACATTATGCATTAAAAGATTTACAAATGGAAGAGAAAATTTAAATAAATTACTTGGTTATCAAAGATTTTCATTTGCAAAACATGGTCTTGGTTACACTCATGATAGCTATGTTCCAAAATATATAAACTCTTTGACTAAAGAAACATTTAATTCTAGGCCTCATATTTGTTGTACATATTGTGGAAAGCATGGACACAGTGTCAAAATGTTTTGTAAAAAGAAAAATAGAAATGGTGTCAAGACTATTTGGAAGGTTAAAGGAACTTTCACTAACCCCCTTGGACCCAAGAAAATATGGGTACCAAAAATCACTCTTTCTAATTTGGTGTAGGTTCGCTTTGGTTCTAGATCAAGTGCCACAAAATGATTTTTTGGCAGTGGCTGTTCAAGACATATGACAGGAAATGCCTCACTTGTTAGTGAGCTTCAAGCAACAAGTGATGGCTTTGTCACATTTGGTGATAAGAAGAAAGGAAAAATACATGGAATAGGTAACACTGGTAAAGGCTCTTTCCCTCTTATTAAGCAAGTATTACTTATTGATGGTCTGAAGTATAATTTACTTAGCATTAGTCAATTATGTGACAATGGATGTAAAGTAGAATTTAAATGTGATACTTGTACTATTCTTGGTAGTGCAAGTAGCAAAACCATCTTTGTTGCTAAGAGAGTTGGAAATGTATATGTGTTGCATCTTGATGAACTTATCGCAAATGATAGAAAATGTCTTGCCATTCATGATAATGATGAATTTTTGTGGCATAGAAGATTAGGACATGTGAGCATGGATTTATTGAATAAACTTTCCACACAATTGCTAGTTAGAGGATTACCCAAAATACATTTTGATAAAACTCGTCTTTGTGATGCTTGTCAATATGAAAACAATCTAAAACATCTTTTAAACCAAAGAAAATGGTTTCTACCTCAAAACGCTTGAACTTGTTCATATGGACTTGTTTGGACCAATGAGGACCACTAGTTTTGGTGGTAAAAGATATGCTTATGTGATTGTTGATGATTTTTCAAGATTTACTTGGGTGATTTTCTTAGCTCAAAAGGATGAAATATTTCATGAATTTGCAAAACATTTCAAAAAGGTTCAAACCTCTCTTGAGTATAAATTGACATCTATTAGAAGTGACAATGGAAGAGAGTTTTGTAATCAAGACTTTACAAGATTTTGTGATGAGTATGGTATGACTCATAAGTTTTTATCTACCAAAACACCTCAACGAATTGGTATTGTTGAAAGGAAAATAGGACCCTACAAGAGATGGCTAGATCTATGTTTTGTGAAAATTCTTTGCCAAAATATTTTTGTGTTGAAGCTGTAAATACTGCTGGCTATGTAATGAATAGAGTTTTATAAAGACCCTTTATAAGAAAAACACCTTTTGAACTCTTATTTGATAAAACTTCTTCAATTGTTTATTTTAAGGTATTTGGGTGCAAATGTTTTATCTTAAATACTAGTGATAATCTGGGAAAGCTTGATAGAAAATCAGATGAAGGTGTATTTCTTGGTTATTCATCAAATAAAAAGGCATATAGAGTTTATAACAAAAGAACATTATGTGTTGAAGAAACTATACATGTGACCTTTGATGAATCTAACATTTATCTTGAAAGAAGAAATGAAGATGATGTAGGTTCTCCAATGATTGATAATCAAACTCATCATGAAGCACCTACTTTGGAAGAACATGCCAAAGAAGAAGAAATAATAGAACAAGAACAAGATGGTCAACCTAGCAATGATCAAGAGCTTCCAAAGGATCTAACATATGCAAGAAGTCATCCTAAGGAGCAAATCATTGGTGATGTCTCCCAAGGAGTAAAAACAAGGCGATACTTTATTGATAACTTTGCTCTTTTATCTCATATTGAACCTAAAAACATTAATGATGCATTGTGTGATGATTTCTGGATTATTGCAATGTAAGAAGAATTAAATCAGTTTGAAAGAAATAAAGTTTGGACTCTTGTTACAAGACCTCATGATCATTCTGTTATTGGTACAAAGTGGGTCTTTAGAAATAAGTTAAATGAACTAGGAGAAGTTGTTAGAAATGAGGCTAGGCTTGTTGCTCAAGGTTTCAACCAAGAAGAAGGTATTGATTATGATGAAACATTTGCTCCAGTAGCTAGACTTGAATCCATTTGCCAGTTTTAAAGGTTTTAAATTATTTCAAATGGATGTAAAAAATGCATTTCTAAATGGTTATATTGAAGAAGTTTATGTAGAACAACCACCCGGTTTTATTCACGAAAAGTTTTCTAATCATGTTTTTAAGTTAACCAAAGCTCTATATGAATTGAAACAAGCCCCAAGAGCTTGGTATGAAAGATTAAGTAGTTTTCTTATTTCAAAAGGATTTACAAAAGGAAAAGTAGACACAACACTTTTTATAAAAATATCTAATAATAATGATATTTTACTTGTGCAAATTTATGTTGATGATATCATTTTTTGTGCTACTAACATCTCTTTGCGAAGAATTTGCTAAACCAATGCAAAATGAATTTGAAATGAGCATGATGGGAGAACTAAATTTCTTTCTTGGGCTGTAAATTAAGCAAACTAAGGATGGAGTCTTCATAAATCAAGCAAAGTATACCAAGAAGCTTTTGAAAAGATTTGGAATGGATCAAACAAAAGGGATAGGTACTCCAATGAGCTCATCAACTAAACTTGATAAAGATGAAAAAGGTAAAAATGTTGATGAGAAATCATATAGAGGTATGATTAGAAGTTTACTCTATCTCACAGCAAGTAGACCTGATATTATGTTTGTTGTGTGCTTATGTGCTCGATTTCAATCTTGCCCTAAGGAATCTCATCTAATTTCTGTCAAATGTATCTTTCTTTATTTGATTGATACATATGACTATGGTCTTTGGTTTTCAAAATCTTCATCTTTTGAAATTATTGGATATTCAAATACTGATGCTGGATGCAAAGTTCAACGTAAGAGTATAAGTGGTCATTGTCAATTTCTTGGTAGTTGTCTTGTGTCTTGGTATAGTAAAAAAACAAGCTTATGTGTCTTTGTTTGCTGTTGAAGCTGAATACATACCTGCGGGTAGTTGTTGTGCTCAATTATTATGGATGCAGCATACTTTACTTGATTATGGCCTTAAATTCAGTTGTGTGCCTATACTATGTGATAATACTAGTGCTATCAATTTGAGCATAAATCCTATTCAACATTCTAGGACTAAGCATATAGAAAATTAAACATCATTTTATTCGTGATCATGTGATCAAAAGAAATATATGTTTGGAATATATAAATGCAAATGATCAAATTGCTGATATATTTACAAAGCCTTTGGCTCAGGAAAGGTTTAATCACCTTAGAAGGCTCTTAGGAATCTCAAATTTCAATTGCTAATATGAGTGTTGAAGTTTGGTGAAAACATGAAATTTTCGGACGCATGATAGAAAATTCGGTCGAATTTTCTGAGCTGAAGAAACAGAGACATATACCTGAAAAATTGGTCGTCCAAATTTTACGGATACAATGATTTAAATGAAGACCAAACAGTTTTCTCAACACATCAACTTCTGAATTTACTCCTATTTTCAAAATAATTCTTACCCATCCACATCCGAATCACAATTTCTCCAAAACATCACCATTTTTATTTCGATTTGCTTTCATTTTTGAATTCCAAGCCCTAGATACATCCTAAAAAGCACTACTTTTTAAGCAACAACATCATGGTGAGGACAAAGAAGCCAAATGTTGAAAAGGGGAAAGGAAAAGGCAAGGAAGGAGATGGAGACTTAATCATCAACGAACAAAGAAGAGTTTGAATTCCTCAAGCATTATCTGGAGTTGACATGTTTGTTTCAATCAAGTCTGCTCATGAATTTGATGAATGAAACAAGAAAAACAGAAAGATTATTCATGGGAATAAGGTGAATTTTGATAAGCTATCAAGTATTAAGTCATTTATTGGTAACATGCACATGGTAATTATGTTAGCCTTGCATGAACATAGAAGATTGAATTTTGGATATATAGCTTTAAAGCACATGATTACTGCAAGGAAAACTGTAACCAAGGCTTTTCCATTTGGATGGATGTTAACAAGGATCTTTAAGCATTTTCAAGTTAAACTTCCAGGGAGAGGACAAGCATTTAAGAGTGGAGATATTTATACTAATGAAACTCTTAAGAGAATGCAGCTAGTTCTTGATGATGATGGCATATGGAGAACTAAAAGAGAAACCCCTCCAAGAAGAGAGGAGAGTGAAGAAAGTGAAGAAGTTGAGGAAGAAGAGGATGAAGAAGAAACTCTTGCGAGAGAGATGAAAGCTAAGAGGAAATATAATACTTCAAGTGAGGAGGAGCAACCTCCCTCAAAAAGAAGATTATTTGAAGAAGTCCCTCAACCAAATGTTGGAATTGATTCTAGAAGTGAAGGAATAACTAGAGGTGACACCATAATAGCTAAGGCATTCGAAGAAGCCTGGAATAATCATATAAAGAAAATGGAGAAAATGTATAAGTTTTTTGAATCCTTTACTCCAATGATTCTTGGAAAACTAGATGGATTAGACAGTAGAGTAAAGAATATTGAAGAAATTCTAATGAAGTATACACAAAGTGGTGAAGGACCTTCTAGGCATCAGGATAGAGATGAGGATGAGGGAGATAAGGAAGGAAAGAAAGAAGATGGAGATGTTGACAGTGATGATGGGGATGATGATCAAGAAGGCAATGATGAGAATGTGGCAAGACAAGAAGAAGAAGAAAATGAACTCGTACATGAAGAGCCACAAGAAGGAGGAAGTCAAATAGAAAAAGCAGAAATCATCTCACCTTCAACCAGCTCCTTCAGCCAAGGAAGAGTGAAGCATTTGGCAATCAAGAAAGGATTTAGCAAAACCTCTCCATCAACATCACAAGACTGAGCATTTCTTCAATCTTATCTTTTTACTGCTTTTTAATTACTTATTTGTACTAAGTTTATCTTATGTGTTTTAAATATCCAACTTATGAAGTTGTTGGGCCTTATGCTTCATTTTAAGTAATAGTGAAGCTCAATCATGAAATCTCAGTGATGAGAGCTTCTTTTCAACTGTTATACGTGCTAAATTGTTAGTCTCATTTTCATTGATCCCATCTATGAGATCAATGAAAGGGAAATCAAAGCTTTAGATGCAAGGGGAAGAGTTATGTATCATATGATAACTACCATGATTATTCCTAACTTTGGACATAAAACATTTGTGGGGAACATACATATGGTGATTATGTTTGCTTTGCATGAGCATAGGAGATTGAATTTTGGTTATATGGCACTGAAGCATATGTTTAGGGCTAAAAAGACTGACAACAAAGCTTTGCCATATGGAAGACTCTTAACAAGAATTTTCAAGCATTTTTGAGTCAAGCTTCCTGTTATGGGACAAACCTTCAAAAAGGGTCAGATTTATACTAATGAATCTCTCAAGAGAATGCAATTAACTCTTGATGATGAGGGAGTATGGAGAACTAGAAAAGAAACTCCTCCAAAAGGAATAAAAGCTGAGGAAAGTGAGAAAACTGATAAAGAAGAAGTTGAGGCATAAATTTGGGCAAGAGAGATGAAAACCAAGAAAAGGCATGATTCAACAGGTAAAGGGGAGCAACCTTCCTCTAAAAGAAGGCTCTTTGAAGAAGAACCAACCCCTCAATCACATCCTAATGTTAGAGAAGGGCCTAGTGCTAAAGGGATTTCAAGAGGAGATACAATTCAAGAAGCACTGAACAACCACATCACGGAGATGGAGAAAATGTACAAATTCTTTGAAACATTTGCTCCTATGGTGCTTGGAAAGCTGGACAGTTTAGAGAATAGGGTCAAGCACATTGAGGAAATGTTGATGAAAAATCCTCAAAATGGTGAAGGACCTTCTAGGACTCAAGAGAAAATGGATGATGATGAGAATGATGAAGATGACAAGAAAACTGAAGAAAAGAGTGATGATGAAGATGATGATAGTGACGGTAACCAAGGGGATGGCAATGACCAGGTCATTGAGTCACAAAGAGGAAATCAAGGAATGCAGCAAGCTGGAATGAGTCACGAAGGAGATCAAATTGCAAGAGCTGAAAAACCAACTCCATCTAATCCAACATTTGGCCAATGAAGAGTCAAGCATGTTGCTGTCAAGAAGAAACCTAGAAAGGACACTCCAAAAGACTGAGTATATCTTCACTTTCAACTCTATTTACTGTTTTTTTAAGCTTAGCATGACTTATGAACACTTACTAGCCTAGTTATACAAATTTCTCTATGTGTGTTCTTTAAATTTCTACATTTTAAATTACTATTTTCATATGGCTTATGTAATAATTTTTCATGAAGCTCAATGATGAAATCTCAGTGTTGAGAGTTTCTTATTATGATATTTTCCCCTAATTTATTTCATAAAAAGGAAGAAAACAATAATCAGTCTCATTTTCACATTCCCATCTTTGAGTGATGACAAAAGGGGGAGAAAGATGTGTGCAAAAATATGTTTGGCATTGATGTGTGGCATTGTGGCATTGTGTGCTAATAATGTGAAACTTTGGCATATTATGGCATATTTAGTTGAATTCCTACATTTGAAACTTAAACTGAAAAAAATCATAATATGTGAGGGTAGAGTTCATAAGTTTGGACTTGAAGTTCGGATGCAAACCAAAAAGTTCGGACGCATCCAAACTGTCTTGCCAAAAATGATTTTTTTGCTGTTCAAATTGTTTGAAAACTGTTTTAATCCTTCCTATCATATTTGAACAATCTTATAAAGGCTTATTTTCAAATATTACAGCCTTCATCTCACATATTTTAAAGTTTGGACTTGAAATTTCAAATTTCGGATGCATAAGTCTAAAGTTTGGATGCATGTTCTGAAATTCGAATGCATTCATATTTTGTTGCCAAAAATTGCTCTTTTGTTGTTCAAATTGATCCAAATATGTTTTAATCTCTTCTAATATAATTGAAAAACCTTAGGAAAGCTTATTTACAAAATTTGTAGCTTTCATTTCACTTATTTGATTGTTTGGACTTGATATGTCAGAATTCGGATGCTTAGCATCTCAAATCCAAATTTGTTAAAAAATGAGCACAATCTAAGGGGGGGCATTGTTAATCTTTTCTGACCTTTAATACCTCTCTTAGAAGTTTTCTAAATACTTAAATGCTATATCTTCTATCCTAGTTGTTGGTTGGAAGGAAGGAGGTAAACGGAGGTAGGTTGGGCCATAGGCTCATATTGAGCCTTTTGTATGTCAATTTGCTAAATTGGTTATTATCTATCATTGACATCAATACTTATTTGTGCTACATTGTCTAAATACATCACATTTTGCATCAAAGTTTGTAATCATCAAAAAAGGGGAGATTCTTAGCCCTAAGGGCAAATCATGTAGTAATAATTAGTTTTGAATAATGACAAACATTCATGAGAACTAATGTACTTGTATGTTGAGTAATATGATTGATATATTAAGAAGCATGAAGTCTTATTGCCTTGAAGCTACAATGCAAGAACAACTCAATTATGCCAAAAGTGATGGAAGATTGAAGAGTATGTTCAAGATGATTGAAGGCATTGAAGACTTTGAGTGTAGGGTTCATATGCTAAATAGATATATTTTTCTGTAAACTCTACATTTGTATGTCGTGGAATTAGTTGAATGCATAAGAGAGCACAAAACTTATTTTTGAAATGATTTTAAATGAACTTCTTGATAACAAGTATGTTTTTGAAGTCTCAAATGATCTTAAGTAAACTTTGGATGATTAAAATGTTTTGGTAACGGTTTTTGTGTTTAAAAGTGCTTAAATGACTTATCTATTTATACAAAATGATTTCAATGTTATTAAGGATGATTTTTAAATGATTTGACAAAATTTGATAAGTTTGGATGCAAGTTTGGACGTCCAAACTTTGAAAATGATCACTGTGCTTCCAGAGAAATTCGGACGCATGGAGTAAAGTTCGGATGTCCAAACTATCTCTGATAGCATGGTCACTGTTTTTCCAGAGAATTTCGGACGAATGTTCAGACGTATAAGGAAAAGTTTGGACGTCCGAACTTTTCCAGACAGTTTGGCACAGTGAAGTTCGGACAAAAGTTCGGACGCATGGTAAAAAGCTTGGATGGCACAGTGAAGTTCGGACAAAAGTTTGGACGCATGGCAGAAAGTTCGGACGTCCGAACTTCTCGGAAACTAGCCGTTAGTAGCCATTTTATAGCTGTTGCATTTGATTTTTCTGATTTATAAAAGCTATAAACTTCAGATTTTTTGTATGTTTTGAATTTCTAAGAACTCTAAACATTCCAAAGTCTTTAGTAAACATTAAAGCTCTCTTTCTCTTGTGCTTTCAATTGATCATTCAAAGATTCCAAAGACAATAAAGTGTGAAGGTGCAACATTGTGTAATCATCTACCAACAAGTGGTAACGTCTTACACATTCTCCTTTCTTCATTCAATTGTGTTTTCTACTAGCTTTTGCAAGGTTATCTTGAAAACATAAAATCTTTTAGATAAGGGTGATCCTTGAGATATTGACTCAAAGTTGTTTGTAGGTATAAAATCCTTTGGTAGGGTGAACCTTGTTTGTAGAATTGTCAAAGAGGTTATGAGTGTAAAACCATTGTGTGGTGAACCTCTTGTGTAATTTGTGAACTTGAGAATATAGTAGATTGTTTGAAATCCTTCACTGTAGGCTCAAGATAGTGGACATAGATCTTGAAGATATTGAACCACTATAAATTACTTGTGTTTATTGATATTACACTGTTTTACTGCTTTGCTATTAATTGACATATTATCTCATTGAACCAAGTACATATAATATGGTCTTGCTTAGAAGTGTACAAGGAAATTATTTTCAAAAATTAGCCAAAGACCTAATTCACCCCCTCCCTCTTAGGTCTTTCACTTAATTTGGATAACATTCAAGGTATTTCTAACTTGCGTATTTTTACATCGTTAAAAGTTTTTTTACTCATCGTTCCAATTTAATTTAACAAGCTTCTTTGTCTAATTTGTAATGGTTAATTGAATATTTGTTGTGTTGAAATAGTTTCTCCCCATCGATGGCTGCTATTAGAGATATATCATTGATATTTTAACGACATTACACTGCACTGTATGCCAGATTTGCAGATATTTCTGTGGATGTGAGAAACATGTGGTTCAACTTATGGACTGTAAGTATAAAAACATCTAAATTTTATTCTTTTTATATTGTTGAGATATGTGTTAATATAATCATAATAGTAACTATGTAACAGACATATTTTCATTTAATGATTTTGCAGGGTTATTTTAGGTGGCTCCCAGAACATAGCGATCAGATACGAGAGATTTGGAATAAGAAATGTCGTGAGCGGCTTTCTTACTAATTATGTAAGGCTTGCGCTAAGCAAAAACGTCCAAATTAGATTACGCTTGAATTTTGGGACCATATGCAACAGGAGTAGAGAACTGAGGGGTTTCAACGTATTTCTTCTACAGCTAAATAGAATAGAGCTTTTGTTAGTGGCACATCTCACACGGGAAGGTCTATATCTTTTACGGAGCATGAGAATCGGATGGTATGTTTTATTAGTCTACATTTTTTAAACATGTTCTTAAATTTTTTTCTACAAAAAATAATATTTGTATCTTTCATGTTGAAATTATAGTGGAAAGAAAAAGGTGATGACTTTCGTTACGTGGAGTTCTTTAAAAAACTTCACACTTTTCAAAGAGGGTCAAAGCAGGGCGAGTTTGTCAATGAGAAGTCACGACAAACTATGGTACAGATTAACTTTCTTTTACACTTATAAAATAGCAATTGTAATTGTTAATATTTATACAGCTTTTATTTTATATTTATGCAGGATAATATTAACGCAATTAAGGAGCATTATTCTCAGCCAGAGTCCGAAATTTCTATGACTTCTCGTTAGGTTGTTGACGAGAAGCCATTATTTGTTGAGGTTGGGGGAGGTTTCAAGAAGAACCGTGTCTTTGGATTAGGCTCTCAGGGATCGAAGGTAAGACAGAGGTCGGATCATTCTTCTACTTCTGAGGAAGTACCTATTTTCTCGTCTCATGATGTTATCCAGTTACCAAAAAGGTTGAATGACGAGACAAAGATGCGGTAGAAAGTTGAATGACGAGACAAAGAGTATGACAGATTACTTATCATTTCTGTCACAGTCTTTGAATCTGCCTCCACCTCCGTTGCTTGGTGACAATGATGATACTGATGATGACTACACAGTTGACCCACCGGATCATCATCCTCCTCCCCAGGGCCCCATGGATTTGCCACCGCCCTCAGCTCTGACTTTGGCATCTGCCGTCCAGGCTAATTAGTATATTAAAATTTTAGTTTGCAAATGGATGACTGTATTTGATATTTGATATTTTTCAGGCATTTTATATATTGATTTGTAATTGTAAGAGTATTGCTTTCTCTTGATATTTATTCACGTACAATATTTTCATTTTATGAGGTTTTAATTTTTAAATTTTTACAGCATAATTGCATATAATTAACAAAAATAAATAAAAATTAGCGCTGGATTAGCGAAGGATGTTTTTTATTTTTTAAAAAGATATCAACCAATTAGCGACCGATCAGTGATGGATACTTTTTAACTTTTTAAAAATATAGCGAGAGATTAGCGACGGAAGGCTCAAAATCTAAATATTTTTGAAATTTAAATATTCGTTACTAATCCGTTACTAATTAGCGATGGATTAGTGACAGAAAATTAAATTAAAATAAAAAATATAAATATAAATTAGCTACCAATTTTGCAACAGACCGATTTAAAAAAATTAAAATATTTGTAAATTAGTCGCAAATTCGTCCCTAATTAGCGACGGATTAGCAACCTATAATAATTTTCTTTAAAATCAGTAAATCTGTCGCTAATTCGCTACAAAATTTGTCGCTTATAGGATAGCCCAAGACTTTGACCACTTTTTATTTCTAACACAAATTGAGTGGGATATAGTCTAGATTTTTTATGGAAAAGAAAAAAAAGAGGAAATAAAATCTACAAATCTCAAGAGTTTTATGAAAAAGAATGACTAATGTTTGATTGGTAATTTTATGAAAAGATGAATGAGGATTGGAAATGAGTTTAAAAGAAATTCCTTCAAGAAATAGTAAAGAACAATACAAGAAGGGATTAAATGGATATTGGAAGGCCATAACATGAAATGGAACTTTTAGAATAAAATAAGAGACATCCCTATGATTGGGGAAAGAGAAACCATTGTTTTAAAGAGTTAGTAGACAACCTAATCACTAGAGTTGCAATCCTTTCATCGGTTAATTTAAGAGATAGAATTTAAATATTACAAAGGCTAATATAGTAATAAAGATTAGTTATTTAACTAGTCTTGGTCAACCAAAGTTAGTCTGAATCCAAAGTAGCCAATCTCATAAAACGATTGGTGCCTGAATATTAATTGTGGATCAGTTATAATTAACTTTGAGACGATTAGCCACATATTACTATAGTTGCAAATAGAAATTCACCGAGTGAGTATGGTGCAGGAAGTATGATGTACTTACATGCGTGGTTATTGAAATTTATAGGTCCATAGACAGCAATACTCTGTAGGACCGCATGTGAATTTAAAAATTGTGACAAATCTCAGGAAACAAAAGCATTGTTTTGTAGCAAAACCATTTTTACATTGTTCTAATATGAAAAGTCATTAAATCGAGAAATCTTCCCATTTTGGAAGCACTTTCTATTTATGGAAAGTTTCTTTTTTTTTGAAATATTCGACATTATTTATTTAATCATTACTTGCATTGAAAAAGCATGGGACTTTAATTCTATTAGGGTTTCTACTTTTAAACTTTTAGTTTTTGAAAGGAATATATGGAAACTTTATTCCAGAACCCGGTAAGTTTCGGTAAAATATTTAAATAATAGAAATGGCTTTGGGAAATGAATCATGTACTTGAACATAGCATAGTTAGAAACTTGCTTAGAATTGTTTGAAATTAAAGGTGGCGGTGAAATTTTGACCGATTGGTCAAACTACAAATTTGGTGAGGACATATAGCTATTTGGGGCCTATGTATCTTGAAAGACCTAAGAGGGGGTGAATTAGGTCTTTGGCTAATTATCGAAAATCTTTTCCCTTTCTGCAAACCCTTTACCTTAATGAAAGCTCTTCTTTAAATTCACAAACTTCTAGTTTATATGTGATTTGATGGTTAAGACAAGATTATCAAACTATAAGATCACAACCAATCAATCAACAACTCTGAACAAATAATAATAACACAAGTATGTAACAAGTAAAGCTATAAAGAAATGAACACACGATTTATAGTGGTTCGATCTCTCCAAGATCTACATCTACTACCTTGAGTCCACACTTAAGGATTTCAATCAATTCACTATATACTCAATTTAGGCAATTACACAAGAGGCTTATCCAACAAGGATTTTACATCAACAACCTCCTTTGTAATCCTACAAACAAGGTTCACCCTTCCATAAGGATTTTATATCTAAAGACAACCTAAAGACCAATCTAATCCAAGGCTCACCCACTCACGGGTTTTACACCACAACCTTGATTAATCTAGTCTACGGCTCACCCTTACCAAAAGGGTTTTACATCACAGGATAACCTTGTATCAATCACAATAGTAGTGTAAAGAAAGAGTTTGGATGTTACCAACACTTCTTGGTGGATGAATACAATTTCTAGTACCACTTCACTTCTTGCCTTTGGAATCTTGAATTTCAACCTTTGAGCACAAGGAAATTTGAGAGTTTTTCAAATAATTTTGATGTAAAACAAGTTAGATCTTAAAGGATTTTGAAGGTTTAAAAGTTATTCAAAAAATCTGGAGTTTATGGCTTTTATAGATTTGAAAAATTTGCTTCAACAGCCATAAAACGGATAATAACGCCTAGTTTTTTTGAAGTTTAGGTGTCCGAACTTTTACCTATACATCCGAACATGCGTCCGAACTTTTTTTCTGAAAAGACTGTTTATGTGAATAGTAAAGTTCGGCGTCCGAACTTTCACCTATACGTCCGAACTTGCATCCGAACTTCTCTGGAAAAATAGTAGTACTGTTCCTGAAAGTGTTACTGTTTATGCAATGTTCATTGAATAGTAGTTACTGTTAATTGAACAGTGTTACTGTTCGCAATGAAGGAAAAAGTTCATTCCTTTTGCTTCACATGTTTAGGCAAAAAAAAGAAAGAAAGAAAGAAAAACTGCTCATTTATAAACAAGAAAAGTAGAATACTGTTATAAATGTTTGAGCATCCTAAAATTTGTGAGTATTATATACTTGAAAAGTGTATACGGTTTGTAGATAAATTTTGCAATTTGATCTCTATGCATTAGTAAGATTACAAAATCCTCTAATTTAATGATGTTAAGGAAAAAGTTTGGTTAGTAGTGTAATATCTAGTAATGTAACATTGATAATATCATTACTAAAATAAAAAATAAAAGTCTAGGGAGAAACAGTATGACGTTAGGGTGCACCTTATCAATGTGGAAGCAGCATAGATCACTTTATTTTGTACTTCAATGGAACTTACTAATGTCATTTATTTGCTAATGAATTTTACAACTAATAGTTCTTTTCTAAAGTAATATCATTAACAACTAATATCACTTTCTTTTCTTTGGTTGCTTAGTAAACTGATTTGATTATATAGAACATGCTTTAAATATGTTCTACATTAAAAAAATGCTTATTTAATTTGATCATATTATCACGTAAATATATCAAAATAATGATATCAAATCATGAGTAAATACATATGAAGCTTATCACATTTCATAACAGAAAACATGCAGCTTCATACCTTCACCAAACACACAAATCCCATCTAAAAAGCTCAAACCACTAATTAATTTCAGTACTACGTTATATAGAAAAAAAACTTTTGGATATTTTCATTAGTCTCTCCTGATCTTCAAACAAAAACATATTCATACTAATCATTAACATTAAAAATACCATTAACAGTTTATGACAACATTCAAATTGCAAATTTTGCACAATCTGATTTATAATTTTGATACTTAACATCAAAGAGACAAATAAAAAAGCAAAAAAATGTACAAAAATTCACTTTTTTATAGAAAATAGAATTCAGAAGAATATAGCACAAAGAATCATCCATAATTATTAATCGAGATGCCCTTAAAATTGAATTACTACTTTACATCTTTATCTCTTCACGCTCTATCAACAACCTTTTGAAGAATTTTTTCATTAACATTCCGTATGAAATACGAATATCAAAAAGCTTTGATAGAAAACTCAAAGAAGGATAAGAATATTGTGCAAAAGATCATTCATAATTATTAATCGAGATTCCCTTAAAAAAGAATTACTACTTTACCTCTTTATCTCTTCATGCTCTATGAACAACCTTTTGACGAATTTTTTCTTTAACAGTCCATCTAGAATACAAATATCAAAAAGCTTTAATCGAAGAATCAAAAGAAGGTTATAAAAATGAGAAATAGAAAGAACATTCACATAACTTTCGCTTCAATCATAACATTTTAAATAATAAATTATATTCCATCAACTATACTTTTTTAATAAATAATTAGATCATTCCATAACATCTCCAACTTTTTTTCTTCAATGCACCCCCATATTTTGTTTCAAGCTACCAACATGGGAAACCAAAAGCAATACATTAGAAAAAAAATATAGGTGATAAAACAAAGAGGAAAAATAAAATCCAAATAAATCAATGAAATTTATTTACTAGCACAAGAAGACTTAGTGAAAAAAGTTAAAAATTCTTTACTATGAAACACAGAAGAAGCATGCATACTGTTTTTCTTTCTTAGTATGCGGATACTCTCGAACAAACTCTTTTTTATCTCCAAATGGATTTATGGAAAAACAAATGAGCTGGAAGCAAAGTTAGTGATTAATCCACCGATAAAAAAAAAATCTACCCTTTGCGAAAAGTAATCAAGAGAAATGAAGAAAGTGGAACAAAAATGGCAAACCCTAATGGAGAAAGGCATGAATTGCCGGTGAAGAAGAAGAAGTAGTAGAAAGAGAGCCTTTGTGGAAATTGAAATGGAACAAGGAGAGAAAGGGTGAGAGAGTTAACAAAAGGAGATAGTTTCTCAGGAAGTTTCCTAATCAATCTCAACCACATATTTTTGACAAAGTAAAGGGTAAAGAATATTATTTGGTGACAATAAAGATGAACGCACTATTATAAGGCTTCACTTTTGAGAAAAGTAAAATAGAAAAATTGGCATCACAAATAGTTATTTCGTTGACAATGATAAATATGAGCTCCTAGTACTATCACTTAAACTAGCCAACACATACGAGCAGCAATTTAGCCAACGATCTTGTTAAAAGTTAGTTTAAATTTTAGATAATTTTTACATCTCTACTAAAGTAAGAAAATATACTACATTGATCTATTTTGGCAATGTCGATAAAGTTTGTAATAATAAATTCATATAGTACAATACGTTATATGGTATCTAATACTGAAAAATTGTTTAAAACAGTTGCAATTTACATTAACTCTATGCCATAATTTCAATTATACATAAATAAAAACTCCACACCCATGCCGCTTCTTCTTCTCATCATCAGCTTGCATATCTAATTTGGCAAAGTCCTCAGCCGAATGATTCTTTTGTAACTACTTATCAATAATAGCTTAGAAAAGATAAACCAATTGTAGTTTTGCTAATTCTTGAGTAGAAAACAACTGGCAATTAAGAGTATAGACCAGAGGCCTGATGAATCATTCTTCTGTTCACCATTTGTATGGAATATCATAATAGTTAAGGAGTGCGGGCAATTTTCCAAGTTCAAGAAATAGAAGTGAGCAACACTAGATCAAATTAGCAAAACAGTTGGTATTTTATAATTCAAAGTGTAGACATCATAAGCTATTTGTAATAAAACTCTCTTGGTGCAAACAAGCATATTGCATTATACATACCAAGACTTGTAACATTGCTCCGAAGAAAACAAACAGTTCAAGTGCAGTATCAAATTAAGTATTCTAGTGAATCATGATAAAACACGGGCACAAATCAAGAGGCTACTTTAGTTGAACTACTTTCACTTGCAAGTAAATGTTAATTATGAGCCAAATAGGGGGCGTGGATTATCTGCCACTAAATATTTATTGTGTGATGTTTATATATTTTGGACAAATAAATTACATTTTTCTGGAATCATATTGCTTGCATAGTAATACCATTTATAGAGCGGCAACTAAGCTACTTGTGTGTTCTAACATCAACATAGGAGACCCTTGTGCCTATTTCTGTCTCTATTCATATGAGGTAAAATGTATTGTTTATATCATGACAAATACTTGATCATAATTGTCAAAGGAGGACAATAGCAAAAATCCCAATCTTCCAAGTGCAAGCAGTCCAATTAACCAGATAAAAATTGAAAGGCTCAAAACATTGAATTTGCAAGAATGAAACGAAAATTATAAGACAGAATAGTTACATACTGGAAAATTGCCCAGTCAAAAGACAGACTAATGCTTACAAGAGGACATCTATGAATTAAATGCAAAACATCGGTGCATCCAAGTGAAATTTGTCTATAATGGTTGTATCGTTGCTTAAATTGGGATGTTGAGATTGTAATCTACAAACTAGGATGCATAATAGATAAAGGAATATCTCATCTAGAACCAAAAATGTGTATCTAGAACATATCTAAAAGCCAGTATCCATTCTCAAAATGATAAAGAAAATAATTTTTACTTGCATTGTGCTGTTTTTCCTTTGCCCATCTCCTAATACTCCAATAATTTACTTTATATTTTACCTTGCAAGTATCATAACCAATTATCAAATTAAGCAAATAATTCGAAAGATGCATGCAGGATTTCAGGTAATCACCTTAGGGGGAGGTATGTCACTTTATTTGAAAAACCAAATCTTTTTGAGCCTATGTTTTCTTCTAGCTATATATTGTGCAATACTTTTTTGTATTTTTTTGTATTTTATTGTATTTTTTTCATTTTTTCTTTTGCCATTGGAGACCACAAAAATTGTAGTACTGTTTGTTGCAAGTGAAAATCACGATTGTTCTCACTTGTGGATACGGAAGGAATCAACAGAATAATCGAACCTCAAAAGGAGAAGGAGGAGAAACAAAAACTTGTGGTGCTACAACGAAAGAGTAGAAATTTGGTGAAGGTGGAGCAAAAAGTGAGGGAGAGAAACAAGAGAAGAGAGAATTCAAAAACTTCTCAATGACTATCAATTTAGAGAAAGCGACTGCTGATTACAATGTGCTAAATTATTAATTGCGGCGCAGTTACCGTTCATTTATTAAAATCTTTCTCTTTATAAATTTTAAAATTCTCTCAACTTTCTTCCTCTTAATGACCTTCTAAAAAAATTTAACCTATTTATAAATCTAAAATAAAATTAAAATTAAAAATAAAAATAAAAACTTTAAAAAGGAGGAATACAAAAAAAATAATAAAAACAAAAATTGAAAAAAGATCAAGGGGGATATTCTTTTGGTTGCCCAGGAAGAAAAAGGAAAAAAAATCCAAAACAAGAAAAGAAAAAAAAATCTTATAAGCTTTTGGTTCCCCAACAACCCAAAAAAGAAAAAAAGAACTGAAATTGCAAAACAACAATTCCCAGCCAGTACTGTTGGGTGCCCCTACGGCAATTTGGTTTAGCTCCTGCACATCCTTTTTCGCAGGATGTGCAGACCAAATCTGGTCCGTTGGATCAGTTTTTTTATCGCCTGTATGTATTTTTTTTTTAGAAAATTTGATAAATTTTCACAGCCGAGATATGATCCGACGGCTGAGGATGAGTCTTGCACGTCCTGCAAAAAAGGATGTGCAGCACAGTAACCAAACCGCCCCTACAAACGTTGCTGGGGACCATTCCTTACAGCTCCGTGTCGATGCTTCCGACGACCCCTAATAACACCAACGGGGAATGGTTTGGTTAATATGCTGAGCCCCCTTTTTTTTTCAGCATGTACGGGATGCCCTCCACAGACATTAAATCAGAATCTTTTGATCCAATGGTTGTGAGAGACCAGGGGTATTTTGGAGCAAAATTTATTTTTCAAGTCCCGCCTAAATCCATCAGATCAAGAAAGACAATTGTTACGTCACAGTTTTTACCAACTCTCGCCTCCTCTCTCTTCTCTTCCATTCCGGGCTTCCATTCTTCCATTCTCATATCATCTCTCTCTCATCTTTCTCGTCTATTCAAGCGCAAGAACTCTTATCTCTTGAAGAAATCCTGCATTTCGGATGGATTCCGTCGAGGTATTTTTTGTGTTTTCTTGCATGTATTGAATCTAAAAGTTGGTTATGTTTTCTTATGCTCAGTCTGAATCACAACGTATTGGGAATGAGATTCTTGCGGAATTAGTCATTGAATATCAACTTGTGACTAAGAATGAGATTCTTGCGGAATCAGTCGTTGAATATCAACTTGTAAATGATGCTCAGTCTGAATCACAACATACTGGGAATGAGATTCTTGAGGAATCAGTCGTTGAATATCAATTTGCTCTCCCTACGATAAAGCAACTACATCGAATAATTATTCACTTCACTGAATAATTATTCAATCTTACATGATGTATAATTATTCACATGCATATTAATAATTATTTAGTGCATGTTTTTCAGACAACGTTGAAGAACTCAAGAAACGGGAGTTCAGCATAGTAAAGGAGGCTCATGAATTATACAACGAATATGCTTACCGTGTGGGGTTTGCCACACGAATCAACTACGAGAAGAAATATACTTCCAAGAAAATCAGTACAACGATAGTTCAGTACATAAAGTATGTATGTAACAAAAAAGAATTTAGGAAGGGCAGCAAACTAGACCCCAAGAATGAGAAAACACCAGTTAGGCACATTGAAGCTACACCCTTACTTCTGCAAAGAAGAAGCGAGACTAGAATAGGATGTCCGGCACATATCAAAATGGTACTGGATCTGACTCGAAGTCTATACGTTATTACTAGTTGTAGCTGAACTGAATAAAGATGTTGGAATTCGATTGAGGTCTTCATACGAAATGATGTCAATGGCAGCCGGTGGCAAGGAAAGCATAGGTTTTCTTTCCTTGGACCTCAAGAACCATCTTACAAGGCGAAGACAGAATGCTATGAGGCATGTGGAAGCCACAGTGTTGCAAGAACATTTTTGCGGAGAAGCATATCGCAATCCCTCTTTTTACTACGACATTGAGGTCGACAGTGATGAGATGATCGTAACTATATTTTGGGCGGATTGAAGAATAAAGATGGACTGCAGTTTCTTCGGGGATTCCATCACATTTGACACAACCTACATAACAAATAAAAATTATAGACCCGTTGGTTACATATTAGCTGTTATATGAATAGTTATTTATTTATTATATGAATAGTTTAACCAAATCGTCTTATAAATAATTAGTCTTTATTTTATAATGAAAAAAATGGTGTTTGTTTGAATGTGAATAATTATTCGCTCTTAAGTAATTAATTATTCGCTCTTAAGAGGGAATAATTAGTAAAATATGTGAATAATTATTCCATCTTAAGTGAATAATTATTCACACATAAATAACTTACTCACTATTATGTGAATAGTTATTCACTACATAAGGAAGAATTATTCTTTTTCCTTGACTCTGGCACGCAGAGTTGCATCTTTGAGGCGGCCCTATTATATAATGAGACAACAGAATCGTTTGAGTGATTGTCAAGTCATTCCTGAGATGCATGTTAGGCAAAGCACTTGCTACTATATTTACGGATCAGGATCCGGCTATGGCTGCCGCCATGAAAATTGCACTTCCTACAACATTCAATGCTCTTTGCACCTGGCACATAAAAGCAGAATGCGCAAAAGAATTTGGTGCAACTGTACACCTCAAACTTTGCAGATCACTTTTTTTATTTAATGTACGATGCAAAAGATAAACCCGATTTTGACTTTGTTTGGGCAAAGATGATCGCTGATTGCTTTCGAACAGAGTCCATAGATAGCTAGAGAGGATCTATGATTTTCGAACTCAATGATTAGATGTTTGGGTTAAACAGCATTTCACAGTGGGTATGTTGTCAACGCAATTGAGCGAGTCATGCAACAGTATAATCAGATATTTTCTGCAAGCATATCACAATCTCGTTCAATTTTTTACCTATTTCAACCGGATGATTGAACACAAACGGCATACCGAGAAGGTTAATGATTTTCAAGGTCAAGACAAGTTACCAAATAACCAATTCTCTTACAGTCACCTGGTGCAGAGTACATTTGAGGTTTGTACTCCTAATGTTTTTGCAATGTTTCATAAATAATACCAACGGACTTTTGAGCATTTGATAGAGCCATGTACTGAGAAGAATGAGGATTGTAGCCTACCTTACATTGTGTATAAGACACTTGATCGTTGTTATTCAAAAGTTGATGAAAGGATCGTTCTCGTTAATGCCTCGAATGCTAGGAATGCCATCCTCAAGTGTAGTTGTCGTCTGTATGAAACCTTGGGAATACTCTGTCGTCATGTATTAAAGGTTATGGACGTTCTTGGCTCTTTAGGCAATCAACAATTCAAATCGATTCCAGACCATTACGTACTTAAAATATGGACACGAAGTGCAAAGAATCAGCTCAACCTTCCGTCCACATTTGGTGTAAAGAAACCCTCGGAGTACGGTGAATGTGAATAGCTACTCACAGCTAAGATGATTTTGTTGGCAACCACCATCTGCATGGATGACAACATATACAAGATTGTTGATCAGGCAATGGAAGATCTATGCAAATGGACAAATTTCATCTCTCATCTGATCCTTGCGCCTCAACTTCTAAAAAACAGTAGTAGCCTCAATAAAAGGTCAGTTATTCCACTTCACTCTTGAATGAAAATTTATTCCTGATTGTAAGAGTGAATAATTATTTACTCTTAAACGAAAATTTATTCCTGATTGCAAGAGTGAATAATTATTCATTCCAGTTATGCATGGTTGAATAATTATTCATGTTGAAAGAATAATTATTCATGATTGTAATAGTGAATAATTGATCATTTTGTTCTTTTTTGACATATAGATCCACAACATCAACCCAGCTGTGACAATGGATATGTAATTCGCAAGGCCATCAAACATAGAAATAACCCAAATAGATCTCAAAAAAGGCTGCGGAGTATCCAAGAGTAGTTGCGGCAGAAGAGAAAGACCTTGATCAAAAGATTCCGAAATAAAGTTCCTAAGCCGAATAACAATGTCGAGATTGGTTTATGCGAAGTTTTGTTGAACAATTTAAACAATCATGGGACATCCCTATAGTTTTATTCAATCTTGTCATATGCTAAACCAATAATTATTCAATCTTCGATTAATAATTATTCACCCTTTGATAAATAATGGTTCACTCTTTGATGAATAATTATTCGCTTCACAACATTTAAAGGCAATTGTTTTTGAATAATTATGAATTATAAGAAAGAATAATAATTTACATCAACAACTAACTAACAATCAACAACAATTTACATCAAAAGAAAAAAAATGTTGCTTTCCAGCTATTGGGCCAAGATGAAAATGTTCAATAACCGCCGTCATGCTACAGTTGCTTTTCGGATATCATCAAGCAATGCATTTTCATCTTGGCCCAATAGCCGCGCCACAATTTGTCGCTGCCTGGCATTGATATTTTCTAGTTTCACCCATGTGGCGTAACACTCATGCGGTAAGTGACCAGCCCATGGCTCCATTTTCCATTGTCCAGCACACAAAAATACCACAACTATATAAGTCAGGCTGAACTGGAACTCCAAGGACATCCCAAGTGAACTTCTGCCAATCAACTTCCCACCTACCCCTTATACTGTTCCACATGGTGAAATACGTGATCACCAAGTTACCAAGCCGTTGGTGAGTCTCACGGAAAGTTGATTGGCAAGGTAGGCTGTTCAGGCAGAGGAAGCAGTTTGTCCCCACATCTATCGCGTACAAGAAAAATTAGTGCTCTCTAATTATGGGGAAGAAGTACTACATGACTAAAAATAATTCATAAGTGAATAATTATTCACACAAAATTACTTAATTGTTCATTTCAAATTACTAATAAGGAGAAAATAATTATTCGTATTTATCATAGGGTGAATAATTATTCACCATTCCATGAATAATTATTCATTGTAAGTTAATAATTATTCACTCTGTAATCACCATAGCAAAGCATACTCACGTAGTCATAGACGGACGAGTCAAACCCACGACGGCCATGTAAGCAATTAAGCCCTGAAAAATTCCCTCGACTTCTTGCTCCATTTCTTCAAGCGAAGGCTCCCTGACAACCTTCTGCCCATTTCTGAAGGAAAAAGAAAAAGAATACACTGAATAATTACTTCTCACAAAATATGAATAATTAAAGAGATTGGCATACCCCCATTGTGGCGGTGAAGAAAAATCAACACATCATACCACTGTAAACCTGCTGGCGGTTGAGATAGTGGGCATATGCGTCAATCGTGGAGCAGTAAAAATTTTGTGTCGTCTAGCAGCCACCAACCTCTACTCTATTTAGTTGCTGGATCTCATTCCTCAATAAAATATTGGCCCTTCAAAAAGAAACGATATGATTATTATTCACCAGTCTGTGAAAAATTATTCATTTCAGAATGAAGAATAATTAACATGGGTGAATAATTATTCTTGACAGCATGAATAATTATTCACTCATATGCTCAAATAGTTATTCAAATGCTCAAACAAGAATGAATAATTATTCACTTAACAGAAAAAACTCTTACTCCATTCCATTTGGAACAGCAGTCTAGAGCCAAGCAAAATCAACGAGTAGGGTTTCTTCTGCAGTAAGGGCGAATGGATTTGTCAGGCCAACCACAAAGGGAGACCGTAGAAATTTACCGGGCTTTATTAGTTGTCGGCACTTGCGCGATGGGTCTGATAGGACGTCATCCACCAATACGGCGGGTTCATCCGTGTGCAGGACAATATCAGGAAAGCAGGCCTCTTCCGTGGCCGTGTCGATCCCAGTCACATTTGATAAAAGACCAAATTACACAAATGAATATTTCATATCGAACAAAGGAGTGATTGTTCACTATAAATTGAATAATTATTCACTATGACGAGAATAATTATTCAATGTGCAAAGTGAAAACTGGAGTAATTATTACCCATAACAACATTCACTAAGTGAATAATTATTCACTATTCAGGCAATGATACAGTATAACAAATAATTATTTATTGAAATGAATAATTATTCATTCAAGTATGAATAATTATTCATTAAAATCGCCTACTTCTTAGACCAACACCTGAATCCTTTTTACCAGTTGTGACTGGGCGTGCAGTTGTCTTTTTATCGACTCGCTTACGGGTTCTTGGCTTCTTTTGTAACTTGGGCTGGAGGGGAGTGACCGGTTCTGCTCTAACATGTATCTCACTGTGCTCTTCCCCAGCCGGGACAACAGGTTCAGTAGTCACTTCTACTGCTTCATGACTATAGACAACCATGGCCAACTCACCAGGGCTCCTCGCTCTAAATTTGTATAGGTCGGCCTCATCCTCATCAATATTAGCCGTTTCATCTTTTTCAACCTTCTGACTATCTAGACGTTCTTCTGCATCAGATAGCTGTCTCAGCTCATCATCAATCCGATCAAGCTCCCACTAGAGCACCCCCTCCTAGCATGTAAGTCAGCCTTTCGTGCAGCTCTTTGTCTCCCTGTCCCATGTCTCCGCCTATAGCCATCCCATGCATCCAAGACCTTGTTGGCAGTCCACCAGCTGCAGGTGCATTGGACATCTTTCGGCGTGCCAGCCATTTTTTGTAAGTAGCATATCTGGAATCAAATGTATTCATTAGTGAATAATTATTCAATCAATAAGGAATAATTATCAGCATAAGAGCTAATAATTATTCTTTCTTAATAATTATTCACCTAACAGCAAGTGATTATTCACTTAAGAATGAATAATTATTCACTTAAGAGTGAATAATTGTTCCATGTTAAGTGAATAATTATTCATTCTTAAGTGCATAATTATTCACTTCAGAGTGAATAATTATTCACTTCGTATTCAATAAATTATTCATGACCCATATTATCTTTTACCAGAAGGAGATGCATATTGCCGTCTGGCCAGCTACTGGACATTTTTTAAACTTACTTGGCCAAACTGTTGTGCAGAAACTGGAGTATATTTCACGGCCAATTAAACATCTTTACAAATCGGAAGTCTTCTAGAATGGGGCAGTATACACCCAAGTCAATCTTTGAAGATGCTTTCGAGGCCAAAATGGTCCCCAACGCCAAGAGAATATAGAGCTTGGTAAAATCCTCTGCTGGCAAGTTTGGTCGAAAAATTACTTCTCAGATTTCATCAATAGAGACATGATTCTTGGGTGACAGTGACAGATCGATAGCCTTGGCAAAGCTCGTAACTCTTTTGGACTTGATTGCCAAGTTAGTTGAATTAATATCTTGGCCTGATGTTCGAAACCCATATAAAGTCCTAACGTCGCTCTCTGTTATTTTTAGATCATCTCCATTTTCAAGAGGGAATCCTCTCTTATGGGGTCATAGCTTCGGTAGAGGTGTTGTACCATCTCTGCTTTAATGGTCATCAGCTTTAATTCGATCAGGGTTTCAAAACCAGTTGATTTAATTGTATCCATCTTTGACTTGCACTGAGGATCCATTCGCAGTGCACGATTCACGTCCATAATAGGTTATAGACGGCACTTAACTTGAAATCTTTGAGGACCCATGTCTGTTAATCGTTGAAGAAGAAGAGGAGAAGAAGTTTTGAGAGAGAGTTGGAGAGAATTTGAGCGGTTATGTGAGCAAGTGATGAATGTGAGGCTGCGCGACTAATAATATTTACCACTATTTACCGAAGCGAATAATTATTCACTCTTATCAGGCATAGGTAAGTGAACAGTCGTGATGTATTGAATAATTATTCAGTCTTATAATTATTCACTCTAATCCCCCGTTTAATGAACAGTTATTTTTTAAAAGAGAATAATTATTCACTCTTATAATCCATCACTCAATGAACAGTCTTTTCACGTCAAACGAAGCTGTTAGCCCTAAGGGTAAATCATGTAGTTATGATTAGTTTTGATTAATGACAAATATTGATAAGGACTAATATGCTTGTATGTTGTGTGATAGGATTTGTGGATTAAGAAGTATGAAGTCTCATTGCCTTGAAGCCATAATGCAAGAACAACTAAATTATGCCAAAAGTGATTGAAGTTTGAAGAAGGTTGTTCAAAGATGATTAAAAAGCATTGAAGACTTGAAGTGTGGGGTACATATGCTAAATATGTATATTTTTCTGTAAACTCTACACGTGTGTCTTGGAATCTATTGAATGCATAAGAGAGTATAAAATTATTTTTTCTTAATCTTAAATTGCTTTGAATTAACTTTTTGTTAATAAATGTGTTTTTGTAATTTTAAAAGATTTTGAGTAAACTTTGCATGATCAAAGATATTTGATTATGGTTCTTAAGTTTAAAAATGTCTATATAACTTATCTACATACAAAATTTTTTCAAACTTATTGAAGTTAAATCTCAAATGATTTTACAAAGTTTGAAAACCAAACGTTAAAGTGCTTCCAAAAAATTCAGTCGTTCGAATTTTATAGACAGCAATGGTAACTGTTTTTCCAGAGAAATTTAGATGCAAGTTCGGACGCATGAAAAAAATTCGATCGTCCAAATTTTTATTTTCAGCATGGTTACTGTTTTTCCAGAGAAATTCGGATGAAAGTTCGAAGGCACGAGAAAAATTCGGTCGTCCGAATTTTCTGAAACTAGCCGTTACTAGCTGTTTTATGGCTTGTTAAAACTGATTTTCAAATTCTATAAAAGCTATAAACTCAAAAATTTTTGTAAGATTTGAATCTCTAATAACTCTAAACATTCCAAAGCCTTTAGCAAACATTAAAGCTCTCTTTTGTCTTGTACTTTCAATTGATCATTCAAGATTCCAAAGACAACAAAATGTGAAGGTGCAACATTGTGTAATCATCTACCAACAAGTGGTAACATCTACACATTCCCCTCTCTTTATTAAATTGTGTTTTCTACTAGCTCTTGCAAGATTATCTTGATAACATAAAATTCTTTGGATAAGGGTGATCCTTGAGACATTGACTCAAGGTTGTTTGTAGATATAAAATCCTTATGTAGGGTGAACCTTGTTTGTAAAATTACTAATAGGGGTTGTGAGTGTAAAACCATTGTGTGGTGAGCCTCTTATGTAATTGTTGAGCTTGAGCATATAGTAGATTTTTTGAAATCCTTAAGTGTAGACTTGAGATAGTGGACGTAGATCTTGAATAGATCGAACCACTCTAAATTGCTTGTGTTCATTGATCTTACATTGCTTTACTGCTTTGCTATTAATTGACTTATTCTCTCATTTAACAAATCACATACAATCTGGTCTTGCTTAGATTTGTAAAAGAAATTTTGCGAAAATTATCCAAAGACCTAATTCACCCCCCCTCCTTTAGGTCTTTCAATTAGTATCAGAGCAAGGGTTTTTTGTGTGGTTTTGCAACCTAGAAGTTAAGATCTTATGGCTAAGATTTCAAACTTACCTTATCTAGAAGGATCTTCCACAAATAGTCCACCTTTGTTTGATGGAACAAACTATACTTTTTGGAAATCTAGAGTCAAAATATATATTTTCTCTATTAATTTTGATTTGTGGAATATTGTTGAAAAAGGTCCATATATACCCATGAAAATGAGAGCTGATGGAGTAACTTTAGAACCGAAGTCTATAGATGAATTTGATGAAAATGATTCAAAGAAAATGACATTAAATTGTCAGGCTATGAACATTTTAAGTTGTGCATTAGATGTAACTAAATACAATAGAGTTGGTGGTTGTGATACTGCTCATGACATGTGGAGATTACTCCAAATAACACATGAAGGTACAAACCAGGTTAAAGAGTCAAAGCTTGCCATGCTAGTGAGAGACTATGAACTATTTACCATGAAACAAGGTGAGAATGTCAGTGATATGTTTACAAGGTTTACTAACATTTTCAATGGTTTAAAAGCTTATGGAAAGAGCTATACAATTGGAGAGCAAAACAGGAAGGTATTGGATGCTCTACCAAAATCTTGGCAACCAAAGACACTTGCTATTGAGGAATCAAAGGATTTAAAAACTCTTCCGTTTGAAGAGCTTATTGGATCACTGCTCACACATGAAATGAAGATGAGAAGACTAAATGAAAAAGAAGATAAAGAGAAGGGAAGAAAAGGAGTTGTACTCAAAGCCTCAAATCACTTGAGTGAACAAGAAAAATCATCAAGTGAAGAAGATAGAAACAGTGGAGAAGAGAAGATAGCCTTGGCTGTAAGAAAATTCAAAAGTTCTACAAGAAGGAATTCCTTAAGAAAGGGAGAGAGCCAACCAAGAAGAGTGGACAGTCATCATCCTTCAAACCTCAATGTTTTGAATGCAAAAGCACATAACATCTTGTTGTTGATTGTCCTAAGGTTTTGGAAAGGGAAAGAGAAAACAAATTGAAAAAGAAATCTGCCAAGAAGGGGAAAGGACTAGCTGGAACATGGGATCAACAAGAAAGTGAAGATGACAGTGAATGAAAGGCCAACATATATGCTTTATGACAATTGATGATGAGGTACAATCTACTCCTTCTACCTCTAATTACTATGATGATGATGTTGATCCTAGTTATTTACTTGTAGAAATGTATGATGAATTAAAAAAGGCTTCTAAAAGGAATAAAGAACTGAAAACCAAAATCAATGAGTTATTAAATGAGAATTCAAAGTTATGTGTTGAAAATGGGAAACTTCTTGAGACTATTAATTGCCTAAACATTGAAAAATAAGTTTTAAATGTAACCATACAAAACATATCTTTTCAAAATAAAGAGCTTTGCACAAAAGTTAATTCTCTTGAAACAATGCTTAATGATCATGAAAGTTTAAAAAAGAAAGTTAATGATCTTACATTATGCATTAAAAGATTTACAAATGGAAGAGAAAATTTAAATAAATTACTTGGTTATCAAAGATTTTCACTTGCAAAACATGGTCTTGGTTACACTCATGATAGCTATGTTCCAAAATATATAAACTCTTTGACTAACGAAACATTTAATTCTAGGCCTCATATTTGTTGTACATATTGTGGAAAACATGGACACAAAGTGTCAAAATGTTTTGTAAAAAGAAAAATAGAAAATGGTGTCAAGACTATTTGGAAGGTTAAAGGAACTTTCACTAACCCCCTTGGACCCAAGAAAATATGGGTACCAAAAATCACTCTTTCTAATTTGGTGTAGGTTCGCTTTGGTTCTAGATCAAGTGCCACAAAATGATTTTTTGGCAATGGCTGTTTAAGACATATGACAGGAAATGCCTCACTTGTTAGTGAGTTTCAAGCAACAAGTGAAGGCTTTGTCACATTTGGTGATAAGAAGAAAGGAAAAATACTTGGAATAGGTAACATTGGTAAAGGCTCTTTCCCTCTTATTAAGCAAGTATTACTTATTGATGGTCTGAAGTATAATTTACTTAGCATTAGTCAATTATGTGACAATGGATGTAAAGTAGAATTTAAATGTGATACTTGTACTATTCTTGGTAGTGCAAGTAGCAAAACCATCTTTGTTGCTAAGAGAGTTGAAAATGCATATGTGTTGCATCTTGATGAACTTATCACAAATGATATAAAATGTCTTGCCATTCATGATAATGATGGATTTTTTTGGCATAGAAGATTAGGACATGTGAGCATGGATTTATTGAATAAACTTTCCACACAATAGCTAGTTAGAAGATTACCCGAAATGCATTTTGATAAAACTCGTCTTTGTGATGCTTGTCAATATGAAAACAATCTAAAACATCTTTTAAACCAAAGAAAATGGTTTCTACCTCAAAAAAGCTTGAACTTGTTCATATGGACTTGTTTGGACCAATGAGGACCACTAGTTTTGGTGGTAAAAGATATGCTTATGTGATTGTTGATGATTTTTCAAGATTTACTTGGTTTTCTAAGCTCAAAAGGATGAAACATTTCATGAATTTGCAAAACATTTCAAAAAGGTTCAAACTCTCTTGAGTATAAATTGATATCTATTAGAAGTGACAATGGAAGAGAGTTTTGTAATCAAGACTTTACAGGATTTTGTGATGAGTATGGTATAACTCATAAGTTTTTAGCTACCAAAACACCTCAACGAATTGGTGTTGTTAAAAGGAAAAATAGGACCCTACAAGAGATGGCTAGATCTATGTTATGTGAAAATTCTTTGCTAAAATATTTTTGGGTTGAAGCTGTAAATACTGCTGGTTATGTAATGAATAGAGTTTTTTAAAGACCCTTTATAAGAAAAACACCTTTTAAACTCTTATTTGATAAAACTCCTTCAATTGTTTATTTTAAGGTATTTGGGTGCAAATGTTTTATCTTAAATACTAGTGATAATCTGGGAAAGTTTGATAGAAAATCATATGAAGGTGTATTTCTTGGTTATTCATCAAATAAAAAGGCATTTAGAGTTTATACCAAAAGAACATTATGTGTTGAAGAAACTATACATGTGACCTTTGATGAATCTAACATTTATCTTGAAAGAAGAAATGAAGATGATATAGGTTCTCCAATGATTGATAATCAAACTCATCATGAAGCACCTACTTTGGAAGAACATGCCAAAGAAGAAGAAATAATAGAACAATAACAAGATGGTCAACCTAGCAATGATCAAGAGCTGCCAAAGGATCTAACATATGCAAGAAGTCATCCTAAGGAGCAAATCATTGGTGATGTCTCCCAAGGAGTAAAAACAAGGCGGTACTTTATTGATAACTTTGCTCTTTTATCTCATATTGAACCTAAAAACATTAATGATGCATTGTGTGATGATTTCTGGATTATTGCAATGTAAGAAGAATTAAATCAATTTGAAAGAAATAAAGTTTGGACTCTTGTTACAAGACCTCATGATCATTCTGTTATTGGTACAAAGTGGGTCTTTAGAAAATAAGTTAAATGAACTAGGAGAAGTTGTTAGAAATAAGGCTAGGCTTGTTGCTCAAGGTTTCAACCAAGAAGAAGGTATTGATTATGATGAAACATTTGCTCCAGTAGCTAGACTTGAATCCATTTGCCAGTTTTAAAGTTTTTAAATTATTTCAAATGGATGTAAAAAATGCATTTCTAAATGGTTCTAAATTTCTAAATGCATTTAACCATTTCTAAATGGTTAAATGAGCTTGAGCATATAGTAGATTGTTTGAAATCCTTAAGTGTAGACTTGAGGTAGTGGACGTAGATCTTGAATGGATCAAACCACTCTAAATTGCTTGTGTTCATTGATCTTACGTTGCTTTACTGCTTTGCTATTAATTGACTTATTCCCTCATTTAACAAAGCACATACAATCTGGCCTTGCTTAGAATTGTAAAAGAAATTTATTTGCAAAAATTAGTCAAAGACCTAATTCAACCCCCCTCCCCCTCCCCTCTTAGGTCTTTCAACTTTGAAAGAAAAGATGAAAATGATGTAGGTACATCTATGAATGACTATCAAACCCATCTTCAAGCACTAACTTTGGAGGATCATACCAATGAGGAAGAAATGATTGACCAAAATCAAGATGACCAACCTAGTGGTGACCAAGAGCTCCCAATGAACTTAGGATGTCCAAAAAGGCCACCTTAAAGAGCAAATCATTGGTGATATCTACCAAGGAGTAAACATAAGGCGGTACTTTATAGATAACTTTTTTCTTTTATCTCATATTAGCCTAAAAGTATTGATAATACATTGTGTGATGATTTTTGGATTATTACTATGCAAGAGGAATTAAATCAATTTGAAAGATACAAAATTTGAAAATTCCTAAATCTCATGATCGTTCCATTATCGGAGCTAAATGGTTTTTAGAAATAAACTCAATGAATCCGGAGAAGTTATTAGAAATAAGGTTAGACTTGTTGCCCAAGGATTCAATCCAAAAGAGGGCATTGATTATAACGAGACTTTAGTTCCGGTTAGTAGATTTAAATCAATTAGAATGCTTTTGGCATTTGCATGTTTTAAAGGTTTCAAACTCTTTCAAATGAATGTCAAAGTTGCTTTTCTAAATGGTTCTATTGAGAAAGAGGTTTATGTGGAATAACCACCCGGTTTAAATCATGAAAAGTTTTCTAACCATGTTTTCAAATTTTCCAAAGCTTTGTATGATTTAAAACAAGCTCCTAGAGCTTGGTATGAAAAATTGAATGGTTTTCTTCTTTCAAAAGGATTTTCAAGATGAAAGGTTGATACTACCCTTTTCATAAAAACCTCTTGTAACAATGATCTATAAGTTGTCCAAATATATGATACAATTTTTGGTGCTTTTAATACTTCACTTTGTGATGTGTTTACCAAGTTAATGCAAAGTAAATTTGAAATGAACATGATAGGAAAACTCAATTTCTTTCTTGGCCTATAAATCAAGCAAACCAAGGATGGCACTTTCATGAATCAAGTTAAGGTATAAGCACTTCCATAAGTTTATCAACTATGCTTGACAAGAATAAAAAGGTTTCATAGGAGTTGTCAACTCGATTTGACAGCAAGTAGAGCCAATATTATGTTTTTCATGTGCTTGTGTGCTAGATTTCATCTTGTCCTAAAAAGTCTCATTTGATTGCTATTAAACACATTCTCTACTACCTTATTGATCCTCTAAGTGATTATGGTCTATATTTCAAATGTGTGGCTATGTTATGTGATAACACTAATGCAACAAATTTGACCATCATACTATTCAACAAACTAGAACAAAGCATATAGAGATCAAACTTCATCTCATTAGAGATCATTCCACTAAAGGTAATATTTGTTTAAAGCATATTTGCACTAATGAACAAATTAATGATATTTTTAATAAGCCATTAGTTGAAGAAAGGTTTGACCAATCTTAGAAGAAGATTAGGAATTTAAAAATTCAATAACTGATGAGTGTATTCAAGTGTTGTAGCTCCAGGTGAAGACAAAGAAGCCTAGCATGAGAAAAGGAAAGGGAAATCCAAAGAAAGAGAAGGAGGACTAGTGATCAATGAACTAAGGAAGGTTCATGTGCCTCAAAGCATTTCATGGCTGGATATATTTGTCAGAGTGGAGGCTGCTACTGAACTCGATGATTGGACAAAAAGGAACCGTAAGATAAATCCAAGCCACAAGATGGATGTCAACAAACTATCTTAAATGGGTAATATACTCTCATTTTTAAATGATGTGAGCTGGACTAGTTTGCTTGTGTTTGATGAATGCTATTACCTTCCTTAGTTTATGAAGTTTATATTAAAAAACAAAAAGGGGTTGAGCAAATTGATATTAAAACTACTTAGTGGTATTCTTCAAGAATATCACAAGTTGATTTATGAGATTGATAATGTATTGCTCAATAGAATTTTTGATGTTGAGGATGTTGGGTTTCGGCATTATTCTTCCAGGGGAAATTGTTTTATAAGCAAGTTGTAAGCCCTAAGGGCAAATCATGTAATTTTGATTCATGACAAATATTGATGAGAACTAATATGTTTATATTGTGTGATAGGATTTGTGAAGAAATAAGTTTGAAGTCTCATTGCCTTCAAGAGGAAGAGCAAAGAACAACCTCAGTAAGCTATGAGTCTTTTGAGGTTTATTCAAAGATGAACTCAAGGCATTGAAGACTTGAAGTGTAGAGTAGGTATGATGATAGGTAATATCTATGTGAACTCTACACTTGTATGTCTTGGAGTCTATTGAATGCATAAGAGAGCATAAAATTGGTTTCTTAAGTTTAAAAGTTTGTTGAATGAATTCCTAGTAAATATGGTTTTGTGTCCTAAAAGTTTTTAAGTAAACTTTAAATGATCAAATGAGTTTGATTTTGGTTTTCAAACTTATATTTGTCTAAATAAGTTATCTATATATACCAAATGTATTTCAAATACTTGGAAGATTGATTTCAAATGATTTTACAAAGTTTGAACACAATTCCATAAAATTCAGTCGTCTGAATTTGGTAGCAAAAGTTTGCTACTGTTCTTCAAGAGAAATTTGGAAGAAGATTCGGATGTATGAGAAAAAATTCGGTCGTCCGAAAAATTCGGACGCAGAATTCGGTCGTCTGAATTTCCTGAAAATAGCCGTTAACTAGCAGTTTTATAGCTGTTTCAACTGATTTTCAAATTCTATAAAGGCTATTAACGTGCAATCTTTTGTAAGTTATGAATCCTTGAATATTCTAAGCTTTTAAAGTCTATTACAAACATTTCTCAAGCTCTCTTATGTCTTGTGCATTCAATTGATCAATCCAAAGACATCAAAGTGTGAAGGTGCAACTTTGTGTAAATTCTACCAACAAGTGGTAACATCTACACACTCTTCTTTACTTATTCAATTGTATTGATCTACTAGCTCTAGCAATGTTATCTTGATAACATAAAACCCTTTAGATAAGGGTGATCCTTGAAGTTGTGATTCAAGGTTGTTTGAGATATAAAACCATAGGTTGGTGAGCCTTGTTTGTAAAATTACTAGAAGAGGTTATAAGTGTAAAACCATAGTGTGGTGAACCTCTCTTGTAATATGTAAACTTGAGCAGATAGTAGAGTTATTGAAATCCTTAAGTGTGGACTTAAGGTAGTGGAGGTAGATCTTGAGGATCAAACCACTATAAATTGCTTGTGTTCTTTTGTCTACATTTATTATATTGTTGTGCCATAAACTATTTTTTCTCTTATTCACTTAATTTGCAATAGGTCTACACATTTATAAAGTTTGAATTTGCAATAATTAGCCAAATACCTAATTCACCCCCCTCCCCCTTAGGTATTTCACAAGTTATATTCACATGAAAGGATTGAGAATGCCTGTACAAATGGTAGAATCCTCAAGACTATAAAGGAGAGAAAGATAAAAGCTTTTGATGCTAGTGAAAGAATTTTGCATCACATGCTCACTACCTTGATTATAGCATAATTTGGGCACAAATCTTCTATTGATAATATATATGTTGTAATTAGGCTAGCCATGCATAAGAAAAGAAAAATGAATTTTGGATATATAGTGCTAAGGAATATAATGGAGCAAGACGAACAAAAAAGTTATTCTTGGAAACAAAGTAAACTTGGATAAACTCACCAATATGGGTAATCTTCTATATCTATTTGATGATATTGATTGGAGCATTTTACTAGTAGTTGATGAAGAATTTTATCCTGCCCTTATATATGAGTTTTATGCAAATCTTAAAGAAAAGAAAATTGAACATGAGGGGGATAATGTAGTTCAATGGTATTCCTCTGGAATATATCAAGTGGATTTTGAGTTCAATGATACCTTAGTGAAGAGAATTTGTGGGGTAGATGATAATGACACAAGGTATTGCTCATTGGGACAGCATTGCTTTATTCATGTATTGTTCACAAATGAAAGATTTGAAGAGACTTTCACCTATAGTAGAGAATTTATGTCCATTAGGGAAAAGGAAATCAAAGCCTTTGATGCTAGAGAAAGGGTTATGCATCACATGATTACCACTATGCACATGGTGATTATGCTTGCCTTGCATAAGCATAGAAGACTAAACTTTCGATTCATGGAATTGAGGTGTATGATTAGTGCAAGAAAAACAGCCAACAAAGGCTTACCGTATGGGAGACTATTAACAAGAATTTTCAAACACTTCCAAGTCAAACTTCCTGTAAGAGGACAAGCTTTCAAGAGTGGAAAAATCTATACTAATGGCTCTCTTATAAGGATGCAATTAGTTTTTGATGAAGATGGTATATGGAGAACAAAAAGAGACCAGATTGAAGAAAGTGACGAGGTTGAGGAAGAAGAAAAATGAAGAAGAAGAAGAAGAGGATGAAGAGAAAATTCATCCTGGAAAAAGGAAAACCAAAATTAGGCATGAGTTATCTAGTGAGGGGGAGCAACCTTCCATAAAAGAAGAATATTTGAAGAGGTACCCTCTATTGAAGGAAAAGAAGTTGGAGGTTATAATCTCACCAGAAGTGATATCATAGTTGCCCAACTGTTTCAAGAGACATTGAACAACCATGTAAAGGAAATGAAGAAGATGGACAAATTCTTCGAGTCCTTTGCTCCAATGATTCTTGGAAAATTTGATGGTTTAGAAGCTAGAGTCAAGAATATGAAAGAAGACTTGAGAAAGATTTCTCAAGTGGTTTTAAATGGTGCAAGTTCCTATAAAGCCAAAGAAGAAGACAATAAAGAAGATTAAAAAGATAACAGTGACGAGGAAAATGAAGAAGATCAAGAAGATAATATGGGTGGAGATGGCAACAAGAAAGATGATAGTAATAATAGTGAAAATTGAGATGGCTATCAATTTGTTACTAAAAAATAAGACAAAGATGAAGGAAAAGGCAGTGAAGCACCCCAAGAAGAAGAAGAGCATGAGAACGAAGAACAAAGAGGTAAAGCACAAGAAAACAAGCAAGAAGAATGAGGTGAAGGGAGTTTAACAAAGTCAAACCAAAAAAATCCATCACCAATTTCCTTCAGCCAAGGGAGGAGAAAACTGTGATTCAAAGGAAGATGATCCAAAGATCTTCTCATCCAAAGCCGAACTACACGGGCAAGGAGTCGGCAAATGAAGGACCCCATCATATAGAGATCAAGGGAAACATGGTCATCATAACAAACAGATTTTGAAGTGAAGACCATGAAGTGCATCTAAGACTAAGCCTTTCTATCCCTAAACTCTATTTTGTTGCTTATCTTAGTTTATGCCTTGATGCACATGTTATGCTTTAATATTGAAATTTACTTGTGCCTTTCTAGTCATTATAATGTTTAAAAGCTCAATATATGAAATTCTTGTGATAAGAGCTTCTTTTGTTTCACTTTTGTTGTCCAAGTACTTTTGCCCCACCTTTGATTGATGACAAAAGGGAGAGAAGAAATGTGATGACAAAATGTGTGAAAATGTGAAATAGCAGTGGAATTCCTCATGCATGAAAAGAAAATGTGTGAATTTTTAAAAAAATACATGCATATGTCAATGGTGAGAAAGAATGATGACTGCAAAATGTGCTATGTGCTGATAATGATGTTGCAATGTGTGCGATATGAATGTGTTGATGAGTATCATGCTGCAATATGTGCTATGAATGTGCCGATGTTATAATATGTGAGATTTTAATTGTTTTCTGAGATTTTGGAATTTAGATAGGTTGAGATTGAAATCTTGAACTTGGTTCTTGACTTGACCTATAATTTTGGATTGATTCATGAAAACAATCGAATGCATGAGTTTTGTGATTTTGCAAAGGTAAACTGGGTGTCTTTGTGGACATACATATTTGAGGATTTCTATAGTTCTTTTAAAAGCTCAAAATCATCATTTCAAACTTATGACCAAAAGAATAGACTTAAAGTTCGGATGCAGACCAAAAGATCAAACGCATCCAAATTGTCTTGCCAAATATATTTTTCTGATGTTCAAATTGTTTGAAAACTATTTCAATCCTTCCTATCATATTTAAACAACCTTAAAAAAGCTTATTTTCAAAAATTAAAGCCTTTATCTCACATATTTTACATTTTGGACTTGAAATTTCAAAATTCAGATGCATGATTCAAAAGTTCGGATGCATGTTTCAAAAATTCAAATGCATCCATATTTTGTTGCCAAAAGTGTTCTTTTGCTGTTCAAATTGATCAAACTTTTACAACCTTAAAACCTCTCTTAGAATCTTTTCTAAATGATTAACCACTACATATCCTATCCTTATTGGTTGTTGGAAGGAAGGAGGTAAATGGAGGTTGGTTGGGTCATAGACTCATATTGAACCTTTTGAATGTCAATGTGCTAAACTAGTTATTATCTATCATGGACATCAATACTTCTTTGTTCTACATGTTTAAATCCATCACATTTTGCATCAAAGTTTATCATCATCAAAAAAGGGGGAGATTGTTAGCCCTAAGGGCAAATCATGAGGTTTTGATTAAGTTTTGATTAATGACAAACATTGATGAAGACTAATCTTTATGTCATTTGTAGTAGGATTGTTGGATTAAGAAGTATGAAGTCTCATTGCCTTGAAGCTAAAATGTAAGAACAAGTCCAATATGTCAAAGTGATTGAAGATTGAAGAGCTTGTTCAAGATAATTGAAGGCTTTGAAGACACGAAGTATATGTTACATGTGCTTAATAGGTATATCTTTTGTAAACCCTACACTTGTATGTCTTTGAATCTATTGAATGCATAAGAGAGCAACAAAAACTTGTTTTGAATCTTAAATGGCTTTGAATGAACATTTGAATAACAAGTATGCTTTTGAATCTCAAATGATCATGAGTAAACTTTATATGATCAAAGTGTTTTAATAACGGTTTTTGAGTTTGAAAGTATTTAAATGACTTACCTATTTATACAAAATGTTTTCAATGTTATTAAGGTAGATTTTCAAATGATTTGACAAAGTTTGATCAATTCGGATGCAAGTTTGGGCGTCCAAACTTTGAAAATGGTTATTGTGCTTCCAAAGAAATTCGGACGCAAGTTCGGACATCCAAACTTTCTTTGATAGCATGGTTACTGTTTTTCCAGAGAAATTTGGACGAATGTTCAGACGCAAAAGGAAAAGTTCGAACGTCCGAACTTTTCCAGACAACTTGGCACAGTAAAGTTCGGACGCATAGGAGAAAGTTCGGACGTCCGAACTTCTCTGAAACTAGCCGTTTTATAGCTATTGAAACTGATATTTGAAATTTGTAAAAGCCAAAAACTCTAAATTTTTTATAGAACTTTGAAACTTCAAAAATCCTTCAAGCTCTAACTTGTTTTACATCAAAATTATTTGAAAAGCTCTCAAATTGCCTTGTGCTCAAATGTTGAAATTCAAGATTCCAAAGGCAAGAAGTGAAGTGGTGCTAGCTATTGTATTCATCCACCAAGAAGTGTTGGTAACATCCAAACGCTTTCTTTACATTATTGTTGTGATTGATACAAGGTTTTCAAGAGACTTAAAACCCTTGTGAAGGTAGATTAATCAAGGTTGTTGTGTAAAACCCATTGGTGAGGGTGAACCTTGGATTAGATTGTTCTAGGTTGTCTAGTGACATAAAACTCTTAGTGATAAGGGTGAACCTTATTTATTAGGCCTCTTGTGTAATTGTTTGGATTAACCATTTAGTGAATTTGTTAAAATCCTTGAGTGTGGACTCAAGGTAGTGGATGTAGACCTTGGAGAGATCGAACCACTATAAATCGTGTGTTCACTTTTGTATAACTTTACTTGTTTACATACTTGTGTTATTATTGTTTGTTCTTAGTTGTTGATTGATTGGCTGTGGTTTTATTATTTGATCATCTTGTCTCAACCATCAAATCACATATAAACTTGAAGTTTATGAATTTAAAAAAGAGCTTTTATTAAGGCAAAGGATTTGCAAAAAGGGAAAAGATTTTTGATAATTAGCCAAAGACTTAATTCACCCTCCCCCCTCCCCCCTCCCCTCTCCTTCTTAGGTCTTTCAATTGCCATATACTTGAATTTTTTCATCAAAAATTTAGATTGCTTTGAAGAACTTGCACTGTTGTTTTTGTCAATTTTAAATTGGGATCACCACTTTACCTTGAAGGTTCTCATCAAAGCTGATCGACCATAAGGATCTGTGACTTTATTTAAATACCAAGATAAAATCTTAGGAAACTTGCGTTTGAAGAATAAGTGGTAAAATTTGACTATGGTTTGAGAACTTTAATTCTTAGGAATTTGAAAATTCTCAAAAATTATTTTTGCCTCTGGTAGAAGGATTCATTCATCAGATCAGAATAAATCAAGCCAGGTAAGAAACCACTTAGGCATCAAATTGATATCTCTCAAATTTTTATCAAAATGGATAAACTAGTTGTGATCAGTTCGCCTTAACAATAAAAAATTGTACCATGTTGTAACATAATCTTAGCATGTGTACACCCGAGTTTGAGAAGTTGGAGTAAATTTGACATGAACCAAATGATTCTTATTTGGCCAATCTTTTGGTAGAATAACTTTTTTGAATTTGACTTTTAAATAGGCAACCTCTTTGCCTTGTCCTGCAAAATTAGAAATTTCTATAGAACTTGATTCTACTAAAATATATTCATAATATAGTCAAGAATATTGAGGAAAAGGTGAAAGTAAATATTCATTTGGATAGAATATTTTTTGCACAAATTTGGAATGGAAAGAGATTCTCATTCTGGCTTGAAGAAACAAATTGGAGCTTTTTTGGATTTGACTACATAGTCGAAAAAATATTTAGTGGGAGGAGAAGAAGTAGCTAGAGTAGATGGAGTAATTGCTTGATTAAAATTTTTGAACTTGCCGAAGGGGTAAGTGATATGGTTCAAAGTCAAAGGAGGAAAATGAGAAGAATTTGCCAAAACAGTGTACCTATTAGAAACAAGTATCACAACTTTATTGTCACTTATGGCCCTATAGGAACTTACGAGAAAGAAATTAGGTAAAAAATTATTTTTTTTCCTTTGATATGATCTATTGAGAAGTCAAAAGCAGATAAAATTGCTTGCCATCTTGCAAAAATATGTTTACAAACAAGATTTTTAACATCTTTTTCTAAAGCATTGGCTGATCTACAATCAACCCATAACAAAAATGATTTATTTATCAAATTGTCTTGAAATTTGGCAATACATAAAATTGTTGCTGAAATTTTTTTTTAATTGTAGAATAATTCTTTTGAGCACCAAGCCAAATTCCTGAATCACATCGACCAAGTTGTTTAGAGGATGAATAAGAGTTTGGGTTGGGATTTTGTTTCAGAATACCTTCATGTCCAATATCAGAGGCATCTTTTTTCACAATCATAAAATGAGTAGACTAAGACAAGGGTTTTTACCATTCTCTTGACTTTTCTAACAATTTAACCATGTTGATTTGTTTAGGGAGGAAGATTTTTCCTAAGTCTCTGGTACAATAGTTCAATAAGTTGTCTAAGCTTAGGGATGAAATCAGAAATATAATTAAGATATCCTAAGAATCTGAAGTTAGGTTTTATATGCTATCTATCTAGGAATTTATCAACAAACTCAACAGACCTGCAAATTAGTTTATAGACACATTGATGCAAATCATGACCTAAAAATCTAATTTGAGTTTGAAATAATTAGGGATAGTATTGTTGTTATAAACGAACCTAAAATTGTTCATCTCTTAATTGTTTTTTAAGTTGGTTTACATCAAATTGGAGTTCGCGTTCACATAGAAGGGGAGGTTTTTTAAATTGTTCTATAACATCTTTAATTTGAAACGGTTTAATTTTTGTTTCATGAATTTCTGTTGTTATTACTTCTTTTAATTTCAACAAATATTCCTTTTTGATTCATGGATCTGTAATTGTATCAATTAATTCTAAAAAATGCTTGTTATAAGAAGAAATAACATTAATACATAATCCTATGTCTTTATCTGACTCGGATGAGAATTCGAAATCAAATTCAGAGTCTTCTTGTATAGCATTAATTTCATCTTTAGAATTTGTATGTAACTCTAATTGGGTATCAAGTATTTCTAGAATTTGAGTTTTAAGAGAATCATCTAATTCTAACTCAGAAATTTGAGATTTGACTCTACAATATCGAGCTATATGTCCAAACTTGCCACACTTTTTACATTTAATATTACTATAGGGAGAGGATTTGGTTTTTTGTGTAGTTTTGGAAAAACAGGGTTTAACAGAAGTTTGACTTGTTGTTTTCTTAGAATAAGTTGACTTTGACTTAGAAGTTTTGGACTTAGAATAATGTTTTCTTTTTTATTTAAATTTTTGGAAATGGGCTATAACTTTTTTTTTTGCTTAAGCCAAATTGTTCACAAAAACTTTCTATTTCTTAAGAAAGCATTCCAGATTCTTTTTGAACTTGATTTTTAAGTTTTAACATCAATGCAAAGTTCTACACCAATATTTTTAACAAAAGTAACTAATTCTCCATAAGCAATTGTTTGACTTGGTATATCTCCATTATATGCTTCCTTTAATTTAAGCTTAACCTTCTCAAAAAACAAAGTTGGTAGTCCTGCTAAAAACCTTTCTTTCTAGTAATTATTATCACAATTAGGTCGTAGCATAACTTTTGTTAAAAACATATCTTTATACCATTTAAAATCATGAAGACCTTGACACCTTAAATTTTGTAAAATTGAAGAGCTTCACTCTTGATACTTAACAAGGTCGCCAACAAAATTTTTTATAATTACATAAATAAAGGTTGCATCGTCTTCATTTGTACGAAGAGTAACATATTGAGAGAATACAGTGACAAATGATTTCCCTTTTTTTCCATTTTTAAGATTTAAGTTGTTTAATCTTTTTGTTATTTTTGAAAGTAACTCATTTGATTTTTCAAATTGTACATCGGGGGAATGGTTGGAAATTTGAATAAAGGAGTTTGAGAAAGAGTAGTCATTGGAGGTGATGAAGTGAAAGGTAGGGGCAGTTGTCTTTCAGCAACTAAATGTAATAGTTTGTTTGGAAAATTGTTTTGTTGTACTATTTTATCTATATCTTTGGTAGTGGTTGTTTTGTCTATATATGATGGAATAGAATAACCTAGCTGAAGCGTAATGATCATACATTTGTAATTCATTATATGTCCCATATTAGGTCTTATTCTTCTACCCTTTCCTAGAAGTTGATGACTATTCATAGCTATTACCTTGACACCAAAGAAGAATTCAACCCAATGCTTTATTTCTGTCCTAGTTGATCCTAATTCGACATTAGAAGTATCTTGATTTACCCTCAATAGCCAAGCTTACCCAAACGATGTATTAGAAGCAATTCCTTGGGATGGATGTACAGCTAAACAAATTGCTTATACTCCAAGAACGAAAGACTGTGTTGGTTGCAAAAGATGTGAATCCTCTTGTCCAATGGATTTCTTGAGTGTTCAGGTTTATTTAGGGGCTAAAACAACTCGAAGTATGGGTCTAGCTTATTAATACATAAGTGCTGTAAAAGTTGAAATGGGTCTAGCTTATTAATACATAAGTGCTGTAAAAGTTGAAGCTTTAATAGTAGTGCCACGATACGGGACCAAAATTTTCTCAAGTGGAGGGTTGACAGAAGATATGATAGAGTTTGATTCAGTATTCCAATTTTGAGAAATTAGGTTCAAAATCTTTTGATATGGATGATAAATTACAAACCACTTGAAAAACTCAATATGTAGACGTGTGATCTTTTGTTACAGAAATTATATCGAGTAAAATATTAAATAACACATATCTTAAAAAGTAGAAAATAGAAAAAGAAATAGGTGTTACTTCAAGAAGCTAACTCAAAAAGATGCACAAATGAGCAAAGAAAAAGAAAAGAATTTTTTTTAAAAAAAAGACAAATGAGGAAAATTGGATTCTATAAATTAATATAATAGTGAAACAAATGGAGGAACTTTTTTTCCAAAAAAAAATAAAGAAAATAAAGAAGGAAGTTATTCTAATGACGACTTCATACCCATCAACAGGAAGCATCAGCATGAGTCCTTCTTCAAAGGCTAAAAGACAATGCCAATTAGGAGTTGTTTATTAGAGCCCTTTATAAGCTAGTTAAGAGGAAGTGATAATTATAAAGTAACATGATTATAAACTTGAATTAAGAACTTAAATTCCAATTACACCTATTGATAGAGCTTATCACGTACCCATTTTTCAAGCATTAGTTTCTCTACTAATTTTGTATGAATATGAAATAATCAAAAGATATTAAAAAAAAGAGCACTTGTTATGAAATTAATATTGTGGATGTCCATTATCTGATATCAAAGAGGTAACTCAATATCAGAGTTATAATGATATTCAAACTATCCAGAAGATAGATGGTTGAGTTCTATCACATCTTTAATTAGTGATAGGATTTGTCTTTTGATTACTCTCTACCTCTTCGTACTAGATGTACCCCTGAACCCTATAAATAGGGCTTTAGACTGATGTATTTCATACACACACTCATTGATTCATTCATTTACTCTCAGAGAATTAATAAAAGCTCTTGTGTTCTCTTTCTCTATTTTCTTTCTATTTTCTTTCTATATTCTTCATTATAGTTTTCCTATTCAATTCTCTATATTACTATTACGATTTTGTTGTGCCAACGACGAATGCACGCTAACAAATTCATAACACATTATTAGCACGAGACTCTACTACTGCATCTTTGAAATTTATATGAAGGCAAGAAAGCACGAGTCTCTGCCACTGGAGTTTAAAGTCTACTCAAGATAAAAAAGAGATATTTTTTCTACCTTTGAATTCTCATGGTATACTTTTCAAAACTCTTTTTTTTTCATTCTTGATATTTATAGAAAGAACTACGTGTCATAGACACTAGATGCTCAAATTTATCGAGATGTAATGGGTCTGGCAGACGCCATTATTAAAAATAATGCATAATCATCTCAAAATCGTATAAAAGCGGAATATATTATCGTAAAAGATCCACTTATTTTGTGGAAAGATCTAAAAGAAAGATTTGACTATCAGAAGATGGTCATTCTACCAAAAGTGAGGTTTATTTTAAATCTGTAAGTGAATGCATTAGAACCAATAGTTATGGCCCTGGAAGAGGTCGTAGTCATGGTCGAAGCCGTGGACATAGACGTGGATATGATAAAAATCATCCATATAATCATGGTAATCAGAATATATGCATCTACATATAGTGGGTCCTGAAGACACCATTTAAGAAATACAAAGCATCAAAGCCACTTGATTGCTAGCAAATTGTGAATGAAATATACAATCACCAGAAGATGATTGTTATATAAATGCTAGTGATGATTTGTTATAAGTGTGCCTAAAAGATTTTATGTTTATCAGTATGTAAAATTTTATCGTATTTAGAATTTCTCCTCAATTAAAGTTATAAGGAGAAATATTACTAGTAATCCGAGGAATAAAAGATTTTTCCTTTCTCATATCTCTAACATACTCTTGTAGTAGAATATCGAGAAGAATTTTTTTCAGAAGTATTTTGAATTTATATCTTCTGAGACTAAATGAGACCTGAATAAAATTTTTTGATGCTTGACCAAATGATTTTATGCCATTCCCTGAAGTGAATGACATTAGAAATTATAATATATTTATGTACGAGATTTTGGTCGCGGCTAGAATAAATACACTTTGTTCTTATACTATAAGAATGACTCATTAAAATCCCCAGTGAATAAATATACTCACCAGAAGTGAGAAAATAATGAGAAGGAAAAAGGGAAAGTAATAATTATAACATGTCATCGATGCAATATGAAAGTTTGTCACATATCTATAGTACGTCAAACATGTTATGAATATCTATTAATGATTGATATTAATTTACTTTCATAAATTATGCTACTGATAATAATGATGCTTGCGTCAATAATACTGATATGGCATAGAATGTAGCCAATTCTTTTGAATATCTAGAAAGAGTTTTTAGTATTTTAAATGTTAATCAAAATTTTTGAATTATCAAATTACTACTTTTCTATTTTATCATTTTGTGATTATTGTTGAAATGTTTTCATACTATATACTTATATTTTAGTATTTATATATTATTTTAGTTTATCTTAGATCAAGAATGGTGAAGATACAATTTGTCTAAACAATAATTGTTGTTTATTTGGACAAAATTTAAAATATATATACAAAGTATAAATGCTAGTGCAAGGTTCCTGAAGAACTAATTGATTAATAACTCTAGAAGAGTTAATTGATTTAAAGCTCTAGAAGAGCTACATGATCTTCACGTAATGATCAAATCTGTAATGCATTATTCTTCATATAGTCTCATTAGTTTAGCATTAATGATACTATTATTGTATCGAGACATTAGATGAATAAACTTTTGAGGCATATGCATTACCATTATGGCATAAAATATATGTCAATTATAGATACCATCATTCATCTCTCCTGATTTATATTGCATAGAATTATGAAATTGAGATGCAATATTGAGTAAACTTGAAATTTACTGATAAATAATTAATTAGTTGGCATGACCGGTTAGACTATCCCATATCATTAAAATACAAAGTGAAATACCTAAGAAGGGGGTGAATTAGGTATTTGGCTAATTTTCACAAAAACAAACCTTTTATTCATTTAGACCAATAACAGATTATATGAGAAAAATAGAGACAATTTATAGCAAAGCAGTATAAGAAAGTAAGATCAAAGAACACAAGCAATTTATAGTGGTTCGATCCTCAAGATCTACCTCCACTACCTTAAGCCTACACTTAAGGATTCAATCACTCTACTATATGCTCAGGTTTACAAATTACAAGAGAGGCTCACCACACTATGTTTTTACACTCACAACCTCTTCTAGTAACTTTTACAAACAAGGCTCACCACACACAATGGTTTTATATCTCAAACAACCTTGAATCACAACTTCAAGAATCACCCTTATCTGAAGGGTTTTATGTTATCAAGATAACCTTGCAAGAGCTAGTAGAAAAACAGAATTTGATAAAAAGATAAGAGTGTGTAGATGTTACCACTTATTGGTAGAATTTTACACAAACTTGCACCTTCACACTTTGATGTCTTTTGATTGATCAATTGAATGTACAAGACATAAGAGAGCTTGAGAAATGTTTGTAATAGACTTTAGAAAGCTTAGAAATGTTTGTAAACCTCAAAAGACTCATAGCTTATTGATGTTGTTCTTACACTTTGGCTTGAAGGCAATGAGACTTCATACTTCTTAGTTCACAAAACCTATCACACAACATACAAGCATTTTAGTCCTCATCAATATTTGTCATTAATCAAAACTACATGATTTGCCCTTAGGGCTAACAATCTCCCCTTTTTGATGATGATGAACGTTGATGCAAAATGTGATAGATTAAAACAGTGTAGTACATAGAAGTATTAATGTCAAGGATAGAAAATAACCAATTTAGCATATTGACATACAAAAGGCTCAATATGAGCCTATGACCCAACCAACCTCCATTTACCTCCTTCCTTCCAACTAAACTAGGATAGAAGATATAGCATTTAAGCATTTAGAAAACTTCTAAGAGAGGTTTCAAAGGTTGTAGAAGTTTAACAATCCTCCCCTTTAGATTGTGCTCATTTTTCAACACATTTGAACTAGAGATATCATGCATCCAAATTTTAACATAGCAAGTCCAAACTTTAAAATAAAATAAATAAAAGTTTCAAATTCTGTAAATAAGCTTTCCTAAGGTTGTTCAATCATGGTAGAAGAGATTAAAACATATTTGAATCAATTTAAACAACAAAGGAGCACATTTTGACAATGAATTATGGATGCATCCGAATTTTTAAACTCATGCATCCAAATTTTGAAATTTTAATTCCAAACTGCAATAGTTTCAATATGAAGGATGTTTAGAGTGAAATAAGGCTTTCATAATGTTGTTCAAACATAATGGAAGAGATTAAAACATATTTGAATCAATTTGAACAACAAAATAGCACATTTTGGCCACAAATATGGATGCATCTGAATTTTTAAACCTTGCATCCGAATTTTGAATCCAAAGTTTTTGCAACTCAGTTTAGCTTTACAAAAGTTCAAGAAAATTCAAGCATAGATGTGTTCAAGCATAGATGCATTTATCACATTCATCACAGCAGGCATCATTCATCATATTTTTTATCATTTATTTTCTCCCCCTTTTGTCATCATTAAAAAAATAAAAGAGGGATCAATGAAAATGAGATTATTAATTTAGTACATAAAGGAAGCTCTCATCACTGAGATTTTCATCATTGAGCTTCACTATTACATGAAATGCAGCAAAAATACTTAACAAGTTCAGAATTACATAAAAAATCAGTATAGATAAGCAACTTAAAAGCAGTAAATAGAATAGAAGGAAAGAAAGCTTAGTCTTGTGATGTTGATGTTGATGGGGAGGCTCGGCTCACTCTTTTCTTTATGACCAGGTGCTTCACTCTTCCGCGACTGAAAGAGATTGTTGATGGAGAGACTATTTCAGCTTGAGCTACTTGGCTGCCTCCTATTTGTGGCTCTTCATGTACATGTTCTTCCTCTTCTTCTTCTGCCACAGTCTCTTCATCTCCACCTTGATCATCATCTTCATCATTGCTATCATTATCATCTCCTTTCTTTTCTTCCCTATCTCCTTCTTCCTCATTTCTATCTTGAGGCTTAGAGGGTCCTTGACCACTTTGAGTATTTCTCATAAGGATTTTGTAAGCCCTAAGGGCAAATCATGTAATTTTGATTCATGAAAAATATTTGTTAGCCCTAAGGGCAAATTATGTAGTTTTGATTAATGACAAATATTGATGAGGACTAAAATGTTTGGTTATTGTGTGATAGGTTCTGTAATTTGAGAAGTATGAAGTCTCATTGCTTTGAAGCAAAGGTTCAAGAACAACTTCCTTTAAGCAAGTATTTGAAGTTTGAAGAATGTTGTTCTAAAGATGATCAAAAGGCATTGAAGACTTGAAGTGTAGAGTGCATTTAATGTTTAGGTAAAATTCTATGTAAACTCTACGCTTGCATGTCTTGGTCGTCATTGAATGCATAAGAGAGCATAAAAATAATCTTATGATCTTAAAAGGCTTTGAATGAATCTTTTTTATAAGATATGTTTGTAAACCTCATATGTTCATGTTTTTCAAGCTTAAATATAGTTAAATAAGTTTTCTATATATATCAAATGTTTTTCAAACTCATTGAAGTTATATCTCAAATGATTTTACAAAGTTTGAAAATACTTTCAAAAAATTCGGTCGTCCGAATTTTGTAGCAAAAGTTTGCTACTATTCTTCCAGAGAAATTCGGAAGAAGATTCGGACGCAGCCAAAAAATTCGGTCGTCCGAATTTTGGCCTTCAGCATGGTCACTGTTCTTCCAGAGAAATTCAGAAGAAGATTCGGACGCAACAAAAAAATTCGGTCGTCCGAATTTTTTCTCAGCATGGTTACTATTCATCCAGAGAAATTCGGACGAAGATTCGGACGCAGCCAAGAAATTCGGTCGTCCGAGTTTTCTGAAACTAGCCGATTACTAGCCGTTTTATGAACGTTTTATGATTTTCAAATTCTATAAAAGCCATAAACATGCAAATTTTTGTAACTCTTGAAATCTTGAAAACTCCAAGCATTCAAAAGCATTTAGCAAACATTTATTAAGCTCTCTTATGTCTTGTGCATTCAATTGATCCATCCAAAGACATCAAAGTGTGAAGGTGCAAATTTGTGTAATATCTACCATCAAGTGGTAACTTCTACACACTCTTCTTTACTTATTCAATTGTGTTGATCTACTAGCTCTAGCAAGGTTATCTTGATAACATAAAACCCTTTAGATAAGGGTGATCCTTGAAGTTGTGATTCAAGGTTGTTTGAGATATAAAACCATAGGTTGGTGAGCCTTGTATTGTAAGAAATTACTAGAAGAGGTTGTGAGTGTAAAACCAAAGTGTGGTGAACCTCTCGGTAATTTGTAAACCCTGAGCAATTAGTAGATTTGTTGAAATCCTTAAGTGTGAGCTTAAGGTAGTGGGACGTAGATCTTGAGGATCGAACCACTATAAATTGTTTGAGTTCTTTGCTATTGCTTTCATTATTGTCTTGCTATCAATTATCTATAATTAGCTTACATAACTTGTTCTTGGTCTAAACGCATAAAAGGTTTAAGTTTGCGAAAATTAGTTAAATACCTAATTCACCCCCCTCTTAGGTATTTCAATTGGTATCGGAGCTGAACTTACGTGTGTGGCTTAACAACCTAGAAGACAAAGATCCTATGGCTAATATGTCAAACCTACCTTACCTAGAAGGATCTTCCACAAATAGACCACCTTTGTTTAATGGAACAAATTACAATTTCTGGAAATCTAGAGTTAAAATTTATATTTGTTCTATTAATTTTGATTTGTGGAACATAATTGAGAAAGGTCCTTATGTCCCAATGAAAATGAGTGTTGATGGAATAACCTCGGTACCCAAATCCATCGATGAATTTGATGAGCATGATTCTAAGAAAATGACTTTAAATTATCAAGCCATGAATATATTAAGTTGTGCTTTAGATGTAACTGAATACAATAGAGTTAGTGGATGTGATTCTGCTCATGAAATGTGGAGATTACTTCAAATCACACATGAAGGTACTAATCAAGTTAAAGAATCTAAACTTGCCATGCTAGTTAGAGATTATGAATCATTTACCATGAAACAAGGTGAAAATATTAGTGATATTTTTACAAGATTTACTAACATTTTTCAATGGCTTAAAAAGCTTATGGTAAAAGCTATACTATGGGAGAGCAAAACAGAAAGATTTTAGATGCTCTACCAAAATCCCTGGCAGCCTAAAACACTTGCCATTGAGGAATCCAAGGATTTGAAGACTCTTCCACTTGAAGAGCTCATTGGATCTCTACTTGACTCATGAAATGAAGATGAAACGGCTAAATGACAAGGAGGATGAAGAAAAGGGAAGAAAAGGAGTAGTGCTTAATGCCTCAAACAACTTGAGTGAACAAGAACAATCTTCAAGTGAAGAAGAAGGAGGAAACAGTGGAGAAGAAGAAATTGCAATGGCAGTGAAGAAATTCAAGAGATTCTACAAAAAGGAATTTCTCAAGAAAGGAAGAAAGCCGATCAAGAAGAGTGGACAATCTTCATCATATAAACCTCAATGCTTTGAATGCAAGAGTACTGAGCATCTTATTGCTGATCGTCCCCGAGTGTTGGAAAGGGAAAGAGAAAGCAAAAATAGAAAGAAATCTATCAAGAAAGGAAAAGGACTAAGTTTGGAACATGGGATCAACAGGGAAAGTGAGGATGAAAGTGAAGGAAAGGCCAACATATGCTTCATGGCCATTGATGATGAGGTACAATCTTCACCCTCTATCTCAAATATATATGATGATGATATTGATTCCAGTGATCTTATTGTTGAGTTATATGAAGAATTAAAAAAGGATTCAAAAAGAAATAAGGAAATGAAACTCAAAATAAATAATTTATCTAATGAAAATTCAAAATTATGTGTTGAAAATGGAAAACTTCTTGAAACCATTAGTTGCATTGCTATTGAAAAAGAAGTTTTGAATACAACTATACAAAACATATCTTTTGAAAACAAAAAGCTTTGCACTAGAATTATTTCTCTTGAGTCAATGATAAAAGATCATGAACTTCTAAAAAGGAGAGTTAATGATCTAACTTTATGCATTGAGAGATTTACAAATGGAAGGGAAAATTTGAATAAATTACTTGGTTATCAAAGACCTTCATTTGTAAAATATGGTCTTGGTTTTACTCATGATTATTCTGCTCCAAAACAGAGAAAATCTTTTGTTAAAGAATCTTATCATTCTAGATCACATATTTGATGCACTTATTGTGGTAAACATGGACACAAGGTTTCTAGATGTTTTGTCAAAAGAAAAGTAGAAAGTGGTGTTAAAACCATTTGGAAGGTCAAAGAAACTTTTACTAACCCCCTTGGACCCAAGAAAATATGGGTACCAAAAATCACCCTTTCAAATTTGATATAGGTACAATTTGCCTCAAGATCAAGTGCCACAAAATGGTTCCTTGACAGTGGATGCTCAAGGCACATGACGGGAAATGCATCACTTGTTAGTGAACTTCAAACTACAAGTGAAGGTTTTGTCACATTTGGAGATAAGAAGAAAGGAAAAATACTTGGAATAGGTAACATTGGTAAAGGTTCTTTAAGGAAAAATACTTGGAATAGGTAACATTGGTAAAGGTTCTTTCCCTCTTATCAAGAAAGTATTACTTATTGAAGATTTAAAATATAATTTACTGAGTATTAGTCAATTATGTGATAATGGATGCAAAGTAGAGTTTAAATGTGATACTTGTACTATTCTTGATAATGCAAGTAACAAAACTATCTTTGTTGCTAAAAGAGTTGGTAATGTATATGTGTTGTATCTTGATGAGCTTATTACAAATGATATTAAATGTCTTGCCATTCATGACAATGATGGATTTTTATGGCATAGAAGATTAGGACATGTAAGCATGGATTTATTAAACAAACTTTCTACACAAGAGCTAGTGAGAGGATTACCTAAATTGCATTTTGATAAAACTCGTCTCTGTGATGCTTGTCAATATGGAAAATAATCAAAGACATCATTTAAACCAAAGAAAATGGTTTCTACCTCAAAACCTCTTGAACTAGTTCACATGGATTTATTTGGACCTATGAGGACTACTAGTCTTGGTGGTAAAAGCTATGCTTATGTGATTGTTGATGATTTTTCAAGATTTACATGGGTAATCTTCTTAGCACAAAAAGATGAAACATTTCATGAATTTTCAAAACTCTTCAAAAAGGTTCAAACCTCTCTTGATTGCAAACCGATGTCTATTAGAAGTGATAATGGAAGAGAATTTTGTAACCAAGACTTTACAAAATTTTGTGATGAATATGGTATTACTCAAAATTTTTCAAATTTGCCAAAACACCTCAACAAAATGGTGTTGTTGAAAGGAAAAAACAGAACCTTACAAGAAATGGCTAGATCAATGCTTTGTGAAAACTCATTACCAAAGTACTTTTTGAGCTGAAGTCATTAATACAGACTTGTTATATCATGAAACAGAGTTTTACTAAGACCTTTTATAAGAAAAAACACCTTTTGAACTCTTATTTGACAAAACTCCATCAATTGTCTATTTCAAAGTTTTTGGTTGTAAATGCTTCATTTTAAACACTAGCAACTATCTTGGTAAGTTTGATAGAAAATCGAGATGAAGGATTTTTTTCTTGGTTATTCATCAAATAAAAAAGGCATATAGAGTCTATAATAAAAGAACATTGTGTGTTGAAGAAACAATTCATGTAACCTTTGATGAATCTAACATTTATCTTCAAAGAGGAAATGAAGATGACATAGGCACATCAATGGTTGAAAATCATACTCAACACCAAGCACCCACAATGGAAGATCATGCCAAAGAAGAAGAAATAATGGAGCAAGAACAAGATGGTCAATCAAGCAATAATCAAGAACTTCCAAAGGATATCACATATGCAAAAGGTCATCCTAAGGAGCAAATCATTGGTGATGTCTCCCAAGGGGTAAAAACAAGGCAGTACTTTATTGATAACTTCGCTCTTTTATCTCATATTGAACCAACAAATATTGATGATGCATTGTGTGATAATTTCTGGATTATTGCTATGGAAGAAGAGCTAAATCAATTTGAAAGAAATAAAGTTTGGTCTCTTGTTCCTAGACCTCATGATCATTCTGTAATTGGTACAAAATGGGTTTTTAGAAATAAGTTAAATGAACTAGGAGAAGTAGTTAGAAATAAAGCTAGACTTGTTGCTCAAGGTTTCAACCAAGAAGAAAGCATTGACTATGATGAGACCTTTGCTCCAGTAGCCAGATTAGAATCTATAAGAATACTTTTGGCATTTGCTTGCTTTAAAGGTTTTAAACATTTTCAAATGGATGTTAAAAGTGCTTTCCTAAATGGTTTTATTGAAGAAGATGTGTATGTAGAACAACCTCCTGGTTTTATTCATGAAAAATTTCCAAATTATGTGTATAAACTAACCAAAGCTCTATATGGACTGAAACAAGCTCCAAGATCTTGGTATGAAAGATTAAGTGGTTTTCTTCTCTCAAAAGGTTTTACTAAAGGAAAAGTAGACACAACTCTTTTTATTAAAACATCCTCTAAAAATGATATTTTGCTTGTACAAATCTATGTTGATGATATTATTTTTGGTTCTACTAATATTTCTCTTTGTGAAGAGTTTGCTAAAACTATGCAAAATGAATTTGAGATGAGCATGATGGGAGAACTAAGTTTCTTCCTTGGACTACAAATTAAGCAAACCAAGGATGGAGTCTTCATCAATCAAGAAAAATATACTAAGGAGCTATTGAAAAGATTTGGAATGAATCAAGCAAAAGGAATAAGTACTCCTATGAGTTCATCAACTAAACTTGACAAAGATGAGAAAGGTAAAAGTATTGATGAGAAATTGTATAGAGGTATGATTGGAAGTTTACTCTATCTCACCTGCTAGTAGACCGGATATTATGTTTGCTGTTTGCTTGTGTGCTAGATTCCAATCATGTCCTAAAGAATCTCATCTAATTTACATCAAACGAATATTTCGTTATTTGATTGATACACATGACTATGGTCTTTGGTTTTCTAAAACTTCATCTTTTGAACTTATTGGATATTCCGATGCTCGACTATCGCTGGATGCAAAGTTGAGCGTAAAAGTACAAGTGGTCATTGTCAATTTCTTGGTAGTTGTCTAGTGTCTTGGTTTAGTAAAAAGCGAGGCTTGTGTATCTTTATCCACAAATTTGAAGTCTGAATACATAGACTGCGAGGAAGTTGTTGTGCACAATTATTATGGATGCAACATACTTTACTTGATTATGGTCTTAAATTTAAGTGTGTGCCTATACTATGTGATAATACTAGTGCTATCAATTTGAGCATTAATCCCATTCAACATTCTTGGACCAAGCATATAGAGATAAAACATCATTTCATTCGTGATCATGTGATTAAGAAAGATATATGCTTAGAACATGTAAACACAAATGATCAAATTGCTTTGACATATTTACAAAGCCTTTGGTCGAGGAAAGGTTTAATCACCTAAGAAGACTCTTAGGAATTTCAAAATTCAATGACTAATGTGTGTATTAATGTTGTGATGAAAACGAGATTTATTGATCAAAAATTCGGACGCAGACGTGAAAAATTCGATCGATCGAATTTTCCGAATCAAAGAGACGTAAACTTTCGATCGAAAAATTCGGACGTAGACCTAAAAATTCGGTCGTCCGAATTTTGCGGATGCATCTATTTAAATGAAAATCGAAACGGTTTCTTCCAAACATTACAACTTCCGAATTTTAAATCCTTTCAAAACCTCTCATACCCATTCACGTCCGAATCAAAATCTCTTCAAATCCACACACTCTCATCCCGATTTGCGTCCATTTTTAAACTTCTAAGCCCTAATTTCATACAGAAAACAAACCCTTCTCAAGAGAAAACATCATGGTGAGAACAAAGAAACCCAATGTTGAAAAAGGAAAAGGAAAGGCTAAGGAAGGAAATGGAGACCCAATCCTCAATCAACCAAGAAGGATTCGCATTCCTCAAACACAATCTGGGGTTGATGAGGTTTATCTCTATCAAATCTACTCATGAATTTGAAGAATGGAATAAGAATAGTAGAAAGATTATTCCCTGGATATAAGGTAGATGTTGATAAACTATCTAGTATGGATATGGTTTTGTCCTATTTCAATGATGTTGGATGGAGTAGTTTGTTGTTTATTAATGAAGATTTTTATCCTACTTTGGTATATGAATTCTATGCAAACCTAAAGGAAGAAAGAATTGAGATTGTTGGGGATGATAGGATACAATGGTATTCAACTAGAGTATCCCAAGTTGATATTGAATTAAGTGAAGATCTGATTAACAGAATTTGTGGGGTAAGTGACAGTGGGGCTAAATATTATGCACCCTCAATGCATTGCTATGATCGTCAACTCTTTACATATGACAGATTTGAACAAGCATTTACAAATGGAAGAGAGTTTAGATCTATAAAAGAGAGGAAATCAAGAATTTGGATGCTAGAGGTAGGGTATTGCATCACATGGTAACTACTATGATTGTTCCTAACTTTGGACATAAATCATCGAGTAGGGAATATGCATATGGTATTAATGTTGGCCCCTGCATGAACAGAGGAAATTCAACTTTGGATATATAGCCTTAAGACACATGATTATCTGCTAGAAAAACAGTAACCAAGGCATTCCCCTTTGGAAGACTAGTAACCGAGATCTTTAAGCATTTTAAGATTAAACTTCCGGGGAAGAGGACAAGCTTTTAAAAGTGGAGAAATATACACCGATGAATCTCTTAAGAGAATGCAGCTTATCCTTGATGATGATGGATTATGGAAGACAAAAAGAGGATCCTCTCCAAAAAGATTAGGAAGAAAGGAAAGGACAGAAAGTGTAGAGGAGGAAAAGGAGGAGGATGAAGATGAGGAAGATGAGGAAGAGACCCTTGCAAGAGAAATGAAGACAAAAAGAAAGCATGACACTTCAAGTGAGGGGGAGCAACCACCAACAAAAAGAAGGGCAGTTGAAGAAGAAACTAAAGATGAGTCAAGTGGTGAAGGAATAACTAGAGGTGACACCATAATAGCCAAAGCATTCCAAGAAGCCTTGAACAATCAAGTCAAGGATATGGAGAAGATGTATAAGTTCTTTGAATCATTTGCTCCAATCATTTGAATCATTTGCTCCAAAATGTGCTCTATTGTTGTTCAAATTGATTCAAACTGGTTTTAATCTCTTCCTCTATGTTTGAACAACCTTAGGAAAGCTTATTCTCAAGATTTTAAGCTTTCATTTAACCTATTTTAAAATTCGGACTTGATATGTCAAAATTCAGATGCATAGTATCTCAAGTCCAAACTTGTTGAAAAATGAGCAAAATCTAAGGGGGAGCATTGTCAAACTTTTACAACCTTTAAAACCTCTCTTAGAAGTTTTCTTAATGCTTAAATGCTATATCTTCTATCCTAGTAGTTGGAAGGAAGGAGGAAAATGGAGGTTGGTTGGGTCATAGGCTCATATTGAGCCATTTGATGTCAATGTGCTAAATTTGGTTATCTTCTATCATTGACATCAATACTTCTATGTACTACATTGTTTAATCTATCACATTTTGCATCAAAGTTTGTCATCATCAAAAAGGGGGAGATTGTTAGCCCTAAGGGCAAATTATGTAGTTTTGATTAATGACAAATATTGATGAGGACTAAAATGTTTGGTTATTGTGTGATAGGTTCTGTAATTTGAGAAGTATGAAGTCTCATTGCTTTGAAGCAAAGGTTCAAGAACAACTTCCTTTAAGCAAGTATTTGAAGTTTGAAGAATGTTGTTCTAAAGATGATCAAAAGGCATTGAAGACTTGAAGTGTAGAGTGCATTTAATGTTTAGGTAAAATTCTATGTAAACTCTACGCTTGCATGTCTTGGTCGTCATTGAATGCATAAGAGAGCATAAAAATAATCTTATGATCTTAAAAGGCTTTGAATGAATCTTTTTTATAAGATATGTTTGTAAACCTCATATGTTCATGTTTTTCAAGCTTAAATATAGTTAAATAAGTTTTCTATATATATCAAATGTTTTTCAAACTCATTGAAGTTATATCTCAAATGATTTTACAAAGTTTGAAAATACTTTCAAAAAATTCGGTCGTCCGAATTTTGTAGCAAAAGTTTGCTACTATTCTTCCAGAGAAATTCGGAAGAAGATTCGGACGCAGCCAAAAAATTCGGTCGTCCGAATTTTTGGCCTTCAGCATGGTCACTGTTCTTCCAGAGAAATTCAGAAGAAGATTCGGACGCAACAAAAAAATTCGGTCGTCTGAATTTTTTCTCAGCATGGTTACTATTCATCCAGAGAAATTCGGACGAAGATTCGGACGCAGCCAAGAAATTCGGTCGTCCGAGTTTTCTGAAACTAGCCGTTACTAGCCGTTTTATGAACGTTTTAACAGATTTTCAAATTCTATAAAAGCCATAAACATGCAAATTTTTGTAACTCTTGAAATCTTGAAAACTCCAAGCATTCAAAAGCATTTAGCAAACATTTATTAAGCTCTCTTATGTCTTGTGCATTCAATTGATCCATCCAAAGACATCAAAGTGTGAAGGTGCAAATTTGTGTAATATCTACCATCAAGTGGTAACTTCTACACACTCTTCTTTACTTATTCAATTGTGTTGATCTACTAGCTCTAGCAAGGTTATCTTGATAACATAAAACCCTTTAGATAAGGGTGATCCTTGAAGTTGTGATTCAAGGTTGTTTGAGATATAAAACCATAGGTTGGTGAGCCTTGTATTGTAAGAAATTACTAGAAGAGGTTGTGAGTGTAAAACCAAAGTGTGGTGAACCTCTCTGGTAATTTGTAAACCTGAGCAATTAGTAGATTTGTTGAAATCCTTAAGTGTGAGCTTAAGGTAGTGGACGTAGATCTTGAGGATCGAACCACTATAAATTGTTTGAGTTCTTTGCTATTGCTTTCATTATTGTCTTGCTATCAATTATCTATAATTAGCTTACATAACTTGTTCTTGGTCTAAACGCATAAAAGGTTTAAGTTTGCGAAAATTAGCTAAATACCTAATTCACCCCCCCCCCCTCTTAGGTATTTCAATATTGATGAGAACTAATATGTTTATATTGTGTGATAGGATTTGTGAAGAAAGAAGTTTGAAGTCTCATTGCTTTCAAGAGAAAGAGCAAAGAACAAACTCATTAAGGTATGAGTCTTTTGAGGTGTATTCAAAGATAAACTCAAGGCATTGAAGACTTGAAGTGTAGAGTAGGTATGATGATAGGTAATATCTATGTGAACTCTACACTTGTATGTCTTGGAGTCTATTGAATGCATAAGAGAGCATAAAATTGGTTTCTTAAGTTTAAAAAGACTTTGAATGAATCTTTAGCAAATGTGGTTTTGTGTTCTAAAAGTTTTTAAGTAAACTTTAAATGATCAAATGAGTATGATTGTGGTTTTCAAACTTATATTTGTCTAAATAAGTTATCTATATATACAAAATGCATTTCAAATACTTGGAAGATTTATTTCAAATGATTTTACAAAGTTTGAACACAATTCCATGAAATTCGGTCGTCCGAATTTGGTAGCAAAAGTTTACTATTGTTCTTCCGAAGAAATTCGGGGAAGAAGATTCGGACGCATGAAGAAAAATTCAGTCGTCCGAATTTTGGTCTTCAGCATGGTCAGTGTTCTTCCAGAGAAATTCGAATGAAGATTCGGACGAAGCAGGAAGAATTCGGTCGTCCGAAAAATTCGGACGCAGAATTCGGTCGTCCAAATTTCCTGAAAATAGCCGTTAACTAGCTGTTTTATAGCTGTTTCAACTGATTTTCAAATTCTATAAAAGCTATAAACCTGCAATCTTTTGTAAGTTCTGAATCTTTGAATATTCTAAGCTTTCAAAAGTCTATTACAAACATTTCTCAAGCTCTCTTATGTCTTGTGCATTCAATTGATCAATCCAAAGACATCAAAGTGTGAAGGTGCAACTTTGTGTAAATTCTACCAACAAGTGGTAACATCTACACACTCTTCTTTACTTATTCAATTGTGTTGATCTACTAGCTCTAGCAAGGTTATCTTGATAACATAAAACCCTTTAGATAAGGGTGATCCTTGAAGTTGTGATTCAAGGTTGTTTGAGATATAAAACCATAGGTTGGTGAGCCTTGTTTGTAAAAATTACTGGAAGAGGTTGTATGTGTAAAACCAAAGTGTGGTGAGCCTCTCTTGTAATCTGTGAACTTGAGCACATAGTAGAGTTATTGAAATCCTTAAGTGTATACTTAAGGTAGTGGAGGTAGATCTTGAGGATCAAACCACTATAAATTGATCGTGTTCATTTGTTTACATTTCTTATATTGCTTTGCCATAATTGTTTCTCTCTTATTCATATCATCTATAATTGGTCCATACATATAAAAGATTTGAATTTACGAAAATTAGCCAAATACCTAATTCACCCCCCCCCCTCATCTTCTTTCTTTTTTGATTACCTTCCTTGCGTATGTATAAGACCGAATCCATTCGATTTCTAAAAAGGATTACTAATCCTTAACTTTTCGAGGAATCCTTCATCAGTGGTTGTGAATGACTGATTTTTTCATTGGCTCGAGGCATTTTCTCTACCCTTCTTACCCTGAAAAAGCAGGGGCACCTTATGTTATTGAACCGATAACCATCTTTCGGCTAACCTAGCCTCCTCCGTCCCTCGGGACCAACAAACGGTGGCTTTTCCCGGATGAAATGAAAATTGGATTCATGTAACGGGAGAAAGATTTCCCATTCCTTAGCCGGAAAGAGATGTGGTCGGGCCTTCTTTTCGCACTAGTACGGATATGAAAATAATGGTCAAAATCGGATTAAACTGCCCCTATCGGAAATAGGATTGACTACCGATTCCGAAGGAACTGGAGTTACATCTCTTTTCCATTTCCATTCAAGAGTTCTTATGTGTTTCCACGCTCCTTTGAGACCCCGAAAAATGGACAAATTCCTTTTCTTAGGTTTCTCTGAATTTGAAAGTTATCACTTAGTAGGTTTCCATACCAAGGCTCAATCTAATTAAGTCCGTAGCGTCTACCGATTTCGCTTAGGTATTTCAATTGGTATCAGAGCTAGAACTTCTTTGTGTGATTTTACAACCTAGAAGGCAAAGATCCTATGGCTAATATTTCAAATCTACCTTACCTAGAAGGATCTTCTACAAACAGACCTCCATTGTTTGATGGAACAAATTACACTTTTTGGAAGTCTAGAGTTAAAATATATATTTGTTCTATCAATTTTGATTTATGGAACATAATTGAGAAAGGTCCCTATGTCCCAATGAAAATGAGAGCAGATGGAGTAACCTCAGAACCCAAATCCATTGATGAATTTGATGAGCATGACTCAAGGAAAATGACACTAAATTATCAGGCCATGAATATATTAAGTTGTGCATTAGATGTTACTGAATATAATAGAGTTAGTGGATGTGATTATGCTCATGATATGTGGAGATTACTTCAAATTACACATGAAGGTACTAATCAAGTTAAAGAATCTAAACTTGCTATGCTTGTTAGAGATTATGAATTGTTTACTATGAAACAAGGTGAAAATATTAGTGATATGTTTACAAGGTTTACTAATATTTTCAATGGCTTGAAAGCTTATGGTAAAGTATATACTACGGGAGAACAAAACAGAAAGATTTTGGATGCTCTACCAAAATCTTGGCAGCCAAAGACGCTTGCTATTGAGGAGTCCAAAGATCTAAAAACTCTTCCTCTTGAAGAGCTTATTGGATCACTACTCACTCATGAAATGAAGATGAAACAGTTGAATGATAAGGAAGATGAGGAAAAGGGAAGAAAAGGAGTAGTTCTTAATGCCTCAAACAACTTGAGTGAACAAGAACAATCTTCGAGTGAAGAAGGGGAAGGAAATAGTAGGGAAGAAGAAATTGCAATGGCAGTGAAGAAGTTCAAGAGATTCTACAAAAAGGAATTTCTCAGGAAAGGAAGAAAGCCAGTCAAGAAGAGTGGACAATCTTCATCATATAAACCTCAATGCTTTGAATGCAAGAGTACTGAGCATCTTATTGCTGACTGTCCCAAAGTATTGGAAAGGGAAAGAGAAAGCAAAAACAGGAAGAAATTTGCCAAGAAAGGAAAAGGACTAGCTGGAACGTGGGATCAACAGGAAAGTGAGGATGAAAGTGAAGGAAAGGCCAACATATGCTTCATGGCCATTGATGATGGGGTACAATCTTCTCCTTCTATTTCAAATTTATGTGATGATGATCTTGATTCTAGTGACTTAATTGTAGAATTGTATGAAGAACTGAAAAAGGCTTCAAGAAGAAATAAAGAAATGAAATACAAAATTAATGATCTTTCAAATGAAAAATCAAAATTATGTATTGAAAATGATAGACATCTTGAGACCATTAATTCTCTTACCATTGAAAAGGATGTTTTGAATACTACCATACAACATGTATCTCTTGAAAATAAAAAGCTTTCTTCAAAAATTACTTCTCTTGAATCAATGCTGAAAGATCATGAGATTTTAAAAAGGAAAGTAAATGATCTTACTTTATGCATTGAGAGATTTACAAATGGAAGAGAAAATTTAAATAAATTACTTGGTTATCAAAGATCCTCATTTGTAAAGCATGGTCTCGGTTTTACACATGATTGTTTTGATCCAAAACCTAAAGGGTCATTTGTTAATGAATCTTCTCATTATAAGTATCATACTTATTGTACATATTGTGGTAAGCATGGACATAAAGTTTCTAAATGCTTTATAAAAAGAAAGATAGAAAATGGAGTGAAGACAATTTGGAGAGTTAAAGGAGCTATTACTAACCCTCTTGGACCCAAGAAGATATGGGTACCAAAAATCACTCTTTCTAATTTGGTATAGGTACAATTTGCCTCAAGATCAAGTGCCACAAAATGGTTTCTTGATATTAGCTGTTCAAGGCACATGACTGGAAATGCATCACTTGTTAGTGAGCTTCAAGCTACAAGTGAAGGCTTTGTTACTTTTGGAGATAAGAAGAAAGGGAAAATACTTGGAATAGGTAACATTGGTAAATGTTCCTTTCCTCTTATCAAACAAGTTTTACTTATTGATAGTTTAAAGTATAATTTACTTAGCATTAGTCAATTATGTGATAATGGTTGCAAAGTGGAATTTAAATGTGATACTTGTACCATTCTTGATAGTACAAGTAATAAAACTATTTTTGTAGCTAAAAGAGTGAGTAATGTATATGTGATATATCTTGATGAACTTATCACTAATGATATTAAATGTCTTGCTATTCATGACAATGATGGATTTCTATGGCATAGAAGATTAGGACATGTAAGCATGGATTTGTTAAACAAACTTTCTACTCAAGAACTAGTTAGAGGATTACCAAAAATGCATTTTGACAAAACTCGTATTTGTGATGCTTGTCAATATGGAAAACAATCAAAAACATCTTTCAAACCAAAGAAAATGGTTTCTACCTCAAAACCTCTTGAACTAGTACACATGGACTTATTTTGACCTCTGAGGACTACTAGTCTTGGTGGTAAAAGATATGCTTATGTGATTGTTGATGATTTTTCCAAATCTACATGGGTAATCTTTTTATCACAAAAAGATGAAACATTTTATGAATTTTCAAAACTTTTCAAGAAGGTTCAAATTTCTCTTAACTACAACTTAATCTCTATTAGAAGTGATAATGGAAGAGAGTTTTGCAACCAAGATTTTACAAAAATCTGTGATGAGTATGGTATCACTCATAATTTTTCAGCATCCAAAACACCTCAACAAAATGGAGTTGTTGAGAGGAAAAACAGAACATTACAAGAAATGGCTAGATCAATGCTTTGTGAAAACTCTTTACCAAAATACTTTTGGGCTGAAGCTGTAAATACAGCTTGCTATGTAATGAATAGAGTTTTACTAAGACCTTTTATAAGAAAAACACCTTTTGAACTCCTATTTGATAAAACTCTATCAATTGTCTATTTTAAAGTTTTTGGTTGCAAGTGCTTTATTTTAAACACTAGTGGCAATCTTGGTAAAGTTTGATAGAAAATCAGATGAGGGCATATTTCTTGGCTATTCATCAAATAAAAAGGCATATAGAGTCTATACCAAAAGGACATTATGTGTTGAAGAAACTATTCATGTAACTTTTGATGAATCTAACATTTAGCTTCAAAGAAGAAATGAAGATGATGCGGGTTCCTCAATGGTTGAAAATACAACTCAACACCAAGTACCTACATTGGAAGATCATGCTAAAGAAGAAGAAATAATGGAGCAAGAACATGATGGTCAATCAAGCAATAATCAAGAGCTTCCAAAGGATCCCACATATGCAAGAAGTCATCCTAAGGAGCAAATCATTGGTGATGTCTCTCAAGGAGTTAAAACTAGATGGTACTTTATTGATAATTTTACACTTTTATCTCATATTGAACCTAAAAATATTGATGATGCATTGTGTGATAATTTCTGGATTATTGCTATGGAAGAAGAGTTAAATCAGTTTGAGAGAAATAAAGTTTGGACTCTTGTTCCTAGACCTCATGATCATTCTGTTATTGGTACAAAATGGATCTTTAGAAATAAGTTAAATGAACTAGGAGAAGTGGTTAGAAATAAAGCTAGACTTGTGGCTCAAGGCTTCAATCAAGAAGAAGGTATTGATTATGATGAAACTTTTGCTCCAGTGGCCAGATTAGAGTCTATCAGAATACTCTTGGCATTTGCTTGTTTTAAAGACTTTAAACTATTTCAAATGGATGTCAAAAGTGCTTTTCTAAATGGTTTTATTGAAGAAGAAGTTTATGTAGAACAACCTCCTGGATTTATTCATGAAAAATTTCCAAATCATGTTTTCAAATTAACTAAAGCTCTATATGGACTGAAACAAGCTCCAAGATCTTGGTATGAAAGGTTAAGTGGTTTTCTTCTCTTAAAAGGTTTTACTAAAGGAAAAGTAGATACAACTCTTTTTATTAAAACATCTTCTAAAAATGATATTTTGCTTGTACAAATCTATGTTGATGATATCATTTTTGGTTCTACTAATGTTTCTCTTTGTGAAGAGTTTGCTAAAACTATGCAAAATGAATTTGAGATGAGCATGATGGGAGAACTAAGTTTCTTCCTTGGACTGCAAATTAAGCAAACCAAGGATGGAGTCTTCATCAATCAAGCAAAATATACTAAGGAGATATTGAAAAGGTTTGGAATGGATCAAGCAAAAGGAATAAGTACTCCAATGAGTTCATCAACTAAACTTGACAAAGATAAGAAAGGTAAAAGCATTGATGAGAAATTATATAGAGGTATGATAGGAAGTTTACTCTATCACACAGCTAGTAGACCAGATATTATGTTTGTTGTATGCTTGTGTGCTAGATTCCAATCATGTCCTAAAGAATCTCATCTAATTTCTGTTAAACGAATTTTTCGTTACTTGATTGATACTCATTACTATGGCCTTTGGTTTTCAAAAACTTCATCTTTTGAACTTATTGGATATTCTGATGCGGATTATGCTGGTTGTAAAGTTGAACGTAAAAGCACAAGTGGACATTGTCAATTTCTTGGTAGTTGTCTTGTATCTTGGTTTAGTAAAAAGCAAGCCTGTGTGTCTTTATCCACTGCAGAAGCTGAATACATAGCTGCAGGAAGTTGTTGTGCACAATTGTTATGGTTGCAGCATACTTTACTTGATTATGGTCTTAAATTCAATTGTGTGCCCATATTATGTGATAATACTAGTGCCATTAACTTGAGCATAAATCCCATTCAACATTCTAGGACTAAGCATATAGAGATAAAACATCATTTCATTCGTGACCATGTGATTAAGAAAGATATATGCTTAGAATATATAAATACAAATGATCAAATTGCTGACATATTTACAAAGCCTTTGGCTGAGGAAAGGTTCAGTCACCTAAGAAGACTCTTAGGAATTTCTAGATTCAATGACTAATGAGTGTATTGAAGTTATGATGAATATAGGAAATTTTTGATTCAAAATTCTGATGCACTGCAGAAAATTCAGTCGACCGAATTTTCTGAGTGTCGAGAAACAGAGACTTTTGATCAAGAATTCGGATGCAAGTCAAAAAATTCGGTCGACCGAATTTTCTGAACTGAAGAAACAGAAAATTTTGCTAGAAAATTCGGACGCAGACCTGAAAAATCGGTCGACCGAATTTTACGGACGAGACTCTTTAAATGAAGTTGAAACAATCTTTCCAACACTACTACTTCCGAATTTCACATCCTTTTTAAAACCTCTCATACCCATTCACATCCGAATCAAAATCCCTTCAAAATCCCACATTCTTATCCCTATTTTCCTTCATCTTTTAACTTCTAAGCCCTAATTTCATACAGAAAACCAATCCTTCTCAAGAGAAAACATCATGGTAAGAACAAGGAATCCCAATGTTGAGAAAGGAAAAGGAAAGGCTAAGGAAGGAGATGGAGACCCAATCCTCAATCAACCAAGAAGGATTCGCATTCCTCAAACACAATCTGGAGTTGACATGTTTATCTCTATCAAATCTACTCATGAATTTGATGAATGGAATAAGAATAGTAGAAAAATCATTGCTGGATATAAGGTGGATATTGATAAACTTTCAAATTTGGATATTGTCCTATCTCATTTCAATGATATTGGTTGGAGTAGTTTACTCTCCATTGATGAAGAATTTTATCCTACTTTGATATATGAATTCTATGCAAATTTGAAAGAGGATAGAATTGAGATGATAGGGGATAATGTGATACAATGGTATTCATCTAGAGTATCACAAATGGACATTGAATTCAATGAAGGATTGATAAATAGAATTTGTGGAGTGGGTGACGAGGGAGCTAGATATTATTCAGCATCCATGCATTGCTATGATCGTGAACTCTTCACACATGTTAGATTTGAAGATGCATTTACAAATGGAAGAGAGTTTAGGGCCATAAAGGAAAGGGAAATAAGAATTTGGATGCTAGAGGTAGAGTTTTGCATCACATGGTGACTACAATGATTGTTCCTAATTTTGGACACAAGTCATCAGTTGGAAATATGCACATGGTAATCATGTTAGCCCTGCATGAGCATAGAAGAATGAACTTTGGGTATATAGCCTTGAAACATATGATTACTGCCAGAAAAACAGTAACCAAGGCATTCCCATTTGGAAGATTATTAACCAGAATCTTCAAGCATTTTAAGATCAAACTTCCTGAAAGAGGGCAAGCTTTTAAGAGTGGTGAAATTTATACAAATGAAACTCTTAAGAGAATGCAATTAGTTCATGATGAGGATAATGTATGGAGGACAAAAAGAGAAACCCCTCCGAAAAGAATAGAAAGAGAGAGAATTATAGAAAGTGAAGAGGAAGAAGAAGAAGAGGATGAAGAGGAAACCCTTGCTAGGAAAATGAAAACAAAAAGAAAGCATGACACCTCAAGTGAGGGGGAGCAACCTCCAACAAAAAGGAGATTATTTGAAGAAGAAACTGGAATTGGGTCTAGTAGTAAAGGAGTAACTAGAGGGGACACCATTATAGCCAAAACAGTCCAAGAAGCCTTGAACAACCATGTCAAGGAAATGGAGAAAATGTATAAGTTCTTTGAGTCATTTGCTCCAATGGTTCTTGGAAAATTGGATGGACCGGAAAACAGAGTAAAACACATTGAAGATATTCTTGTAAGAAACACTCAAAGTGGTGAAGGAACCTCTAAGCCTCAAGATGGAAAGTAGGAGGAAAGAAATAGAGAAGCAGAGAAAGAAGATAATGAGGATAGCAGTAATGAAGAGGATGATCATGTGTAAATGATAAGACCACAGCAAAAGAAAAAGAACAAGAACAGGCTCATGAAGATCTACCAGTGGCAGGAAGTCAAGTAGCTCAAGCTGCAATTGTATCTCCAGCTACAATCTCTTTCAGTCAAGGAAGAGTTAAGCACTTGGCAATCAAGAAAGGAGTGAGCCGAGCCTCCCCATCAACCTCACCATCACAAGACTAAGCTTTCTTTTCTAATCTCTTTACTGTATTATGTTCAATTTTCTAAGCATTTTGCTGCATTTTCTATTCTGAACTTGTTAAACATTGTTTTTTGTAATAGTGAAGCTCAATGATGAAATCCCAGGGATGAGAGCTTCTTTTATATAATAACTTGACCATCTCATTTTCATTGATCCCTTTTATTTTTTATGATGACAAAAGGGGGAGAAAATATGCTCATCCCAAATTCATTTTGCATGGATTTGGCAAACTCTTCACAAAGGGAAGTATTAGTAGCACCAAAAATAATATCATCAACATAAATTTGCACAAGTAAAATATCATTTTTAGAAGATGTTTTTATAAAAAGAGTTGTATCCACTTTTCCTTTTGTAAAACCTTTTGAAAGAAGAAAACCACTTAATCTTTTATACCAAGCTCTTGGAGCTTGTTTCAGTCTATGTAGAGCTTTGGTTAACTTGAAAACATGATTTGGAAATTTTTCATGAATAAAACCAAGAGGTTGTTCTACATAAACCTCTTCTTCAATAAAACCATTTAGAAAAGCACTTTTGACATTCATTTGAAATAGTTTAAAATCTTTAAAACAAGTAAATGCCAAAAGTATTCTTATAGACTCTAATCTGGCCACTGGAGCAAAAGTTTCATCATAATCAATGCCTTCTTCTTAGTTGAAACCTTGAGCAACAAGTCTAGCTTTATTTCTAACAACTTCTCCTAGTTCATTTAACTTATTTCTAAAGACCCATTTTGTACCAATAATAGAATGATCATGAAGTCTAGTAACAAGAGTCCAAACTTTATTTCTCTCAAACTGATTTAACTTTTCTTCCATAGCAATAATCCAGAATTTATCACACAATGCATCATCAATATTTTTCGGTTCAATATGAGATAAAAGGGCAAAATTATCAATAAAGTACCGCCTTGTTTTAACTCCTTGGGAGACATCACCAATGATTTGCTCCTTAGGATGACTTCTTGCATATGTGAGATCCTTTGGAAGTTCTTGATTATTGCTTGATTGACCATCTTGTTCTTGCTCCATTATTTCTTCTTCTTTGGCATGATCTTCCAATGTAGGTACTTGGTGTTGAGTTGTATTTTCAACCATTGAGGAACCCGCATCATCTTCATTTCTTCTTTGAAGCTAAATGTTAGATTCATCAAAAGTTACATGAATAGTTTCTTCAACACATAATGTCCTTTTGGTATAGACTCTATATGCCTTTTTATTTGATGAATAGCCAAGAAATATGCCCTCATCTGATTTTCTATCAAACTTTACCAAGATTGCCACTAGTGTTTAAAATAAAGCACTTGCAACCAAAAACTTTAAAATAGACAATTGATAGAGTTTTATCAAATAGAAGTTCAAAAGGTGTTTTTCTTATAAAAGGTCTTAGTAAAACTCTATTCATTACATAGCAAGCTGTATTTACAGCTTTAGTAAAACTCTATTCATTACATAGCAAGCTGTATTTACACCTTCAGCCCAAAAATATTTTGGTAAGGAATTTTCACAAAGCATTGATCTAGCCATTTCTTGTAATGTTCTGTTTTTCCTCTCAACAACACCATTTTGTTGAGGTGTTTTGGCATCTGAAAAATTACGAGTGATGCCATACTCATCACAGAATTTTGTAAAATCTTGGTTACAAAACTCTCTTCCATTATCACTTCTAAAAGAAATCAGTTTGCAATCAAGAGAAATTTGAACCTTTTTGAAAAGTTTTGAAAATCCATAAAATGTTTCATCTTTTTGTGATAAGAAGATTACCCATGTAAATCTTGAAAAATCATCAACAATCACATAAGCATATCTTTTACCACCAAGACTAGTAGTCCTCATAGGTCCAAATAAATTCATGTGAACTAGTTCAAGAGGTTTTGAGGTAGAAACCATTTTCTTTGGTTTAAAAGATGTTTTTGATTGTTTTCCATATTGACAAGCATCACAAAGACGGGTTTTATCAAAATTCATTTTTGGTAATCCTCTAACTAGTTCTTGTGTAGAAAGTTTGTTCAATAAATCCATGCTCACATGTCCTAATCTTCTATGCCATAAAAATTCATCATTGTCATGAATGGAAAGACATTTAATATCATTAGTAATAAGCTCATCAAGATATAACACATCTACATTACTAACTCTTTTAGCAACAAAAATAGTTTTATTACTTGCACTGTCAAGAATAGTACAAGTATCACATTTAAACTCAACTTTGCAAACATTGTCACATAATTGACTAATACTAAATAAATTATACTTTAAACCATCAATAAGTAAAACTTGCTTGATAAGAGGGAAAGAACCTTTACCAATGTTACCTATTCCAAGTATTTTCCCTTTCTTCTTATCTCCAAATGTTACAAAACCTTCACTTGTAGCTTGAAGCTCACTAACAAGTGATGCATTTCCAGTCATGTGCCTTGAGCAGCCATGTCAAGAAACCATTTAGTGGCACTTGATCTTGAGACAAATTGTACCTATACCAAATTAGAAAGAGTAATTTTTGGTACCCATATCTTCTTGGGTCCAAGGGAGTTAGTAATAGTTCCTTTGACTTTCCAGATGGTCTTAACACCATTTTCTATCTTTCTTTTTATAAAACACATAGAAACCTTGTGTCCATGCCTACCACAATATGTGCAACAAGTATGAGACCTATAATGGGAAGATTCTTTAACAAATAATCTTTTTTGTCTTGGATCAAAACAATCATGTGTAAAACCAAGACCGTGCTTTACAAATGAAGATCTTTGATAACCAAGTAGTTAATTTAAATTTTCTCTTCCATTAGTAAATCTCTCAATGCATAAAGTAAGATCATTAACTTTCCTTTTTAAAGACTCATGATCTTTTAGTATTGATTCAAGAGAAATAATTCTTTTACAAAGCTTTTTGTTTTCAAAAGATACATTTTGTATAGTAGTATTCAAAAATTCTTTTTCAATGGTAAGGGAATTAATGGTTTCAAAAATTTTATCATTTTCAACACATAATTTTGAATTCTCATTTGAAAAATCATTGATTTTGAATTCATTTCTTTGTTTTTTTTAAATCCTTTTTCAACTCTTCATACAGTTCTACAATCAAATCACTAGAATCAATATCATCATCACAGAAATTTGAAATAGAAGGTGAAGATTGTACCTCATCATCAATGGCCATAAAGCATATGTTGGCCTTCCCTTCCCTGTCATCCTTGCTTTCTTGTTGATCCCACGTTCCAGCTAATCCTTTTCCTTTCTTGGCAGATTTCTTTCTGTTTTTGCTGTCTCTTTCCCTCTCTAACATTTTGGGACAGTTAGCAGTAAGATGCTCTGTGCTCTTGCATTCAAAGCATTGAGGTTTATAGGATGAGGATTGTCCACTCTTCTTGACTGGCTTTCTTCCTTTCTTTAGAAACTCCTTTTTATAGAATCGCTTGAACTTCCTCACTGCCATTGCAATCTCTTCTTCCCCATTGTTTCCTCCTTCTTCTTATGAAGCATTGAGTACAACTCCTTTTCTTCCCTTTTCTTCATCTTCCTTATCATTCAACCGTTTCATCTTCATTTCATGTGTGAGTAGTGATCCGATAAGCTCTTCAAGAGGAAGAGTTTTTAAATCTTTGGACTCCTCAATAGCAAGCGTTTTTGGCTACCAGGATTTTGGTAGAGCATCCAAAATCTTCCTGTTTTGCTCTCCCATAGTATAGCTTTTACCATAAGCTTTCAAGCCATTAAAAATGTTAGTAAACCTTGTAAACATATCACTAATATTTTTACCTTGTTTCATAGTAAACAGTTCATAATCTCTAACAAGCATAGCAAGTTTAGATTCTTTAACTTGATTAGTACCTTCATGTGTACTTTGGAGTAATCTCCACATATCATGAGCAGAATCACACCCACTAACTCTATTGCATTCAGTAACATCTAATGCACAACTTAATATGTTCATGGCCTGATAGTTTAATGTCATTTTCCTTGAATCATGCTCATATAATTCATCAGTGGATTTGGGTTCTGAGGTTACTCCATCTGCTCTCATTTTCATTGGGACATAAGGACCTTTCTCAACTATGTTCCATAAATCAAAATTGATATAACAAATATATATTTTAACTCTAAACTTCCAAAAAGTGTAATTTGTTCCATCAAACAACGGTGGTCTGTTTGTAGATGATCTTTCTAGGTAAGGTAAGTTTGAAATATTAGCCATAGGATCTTTGTCTTCAAGGTTGTAAGACCACACAAAGAAGTTGTATCTCTGATACCAATTGAAATACCTAAGAAGGGGGTGAATTAGGTATTTGGCTAATTTTCACAAAAACAAACCTTTTATGCATTTAGACCAATAACAGATTATATGAGCAAAATAGAGACAATTTATAGCAAAGCAATATAAGAAAGTAAGATCAAAGAACACAAGCAATTTATAGTGGTTCGATCCTCAAGATCTACCTCCACTACCTTAAGCCTATACTTAAGGATTTCAATCACTCTCCTATATGCTCAGGTTTACAAATTACAAGAGAGGCTCACCACACTATGGTTTTACACTCACAACCTCTTCTAGTAACTTTTATAAACAAGTCTCACAACACACAATGGTTTTATATCTCAAACAACCTTGAATCACAACTTCAAGGATCACCCTTATCTGAAGGGTTTTATGTTATCAAGATAACCTTGCAAGAGCTAGTAGAAAAACAGAATTTGATAAAAAGATAAGAGTGTGTAGATGTTACCACTTGTTGGTAGAATTTTACACAAACTTGCACCTTCACACTTTGATGTCTTTTGATTGATCAATTGAATGTACAAGACATAAGAGAGCTTAAGGAATGTTTGTAAAAGGCTTTAGAATGCTTAGAGTTTTAAAGAATTCAAAACTTGCAAAAGATTGCACGTTTATAGCTTTTATAAAATTTGAAAATCAGTTTTAACAGCTATAAAACGACTAGTTAATGACTATTTTCAGGAAATTCGGACGACCGAATTCTGCGTCTGAATTTTTCGAACGACCAAATTCTTCCTGCTGCGTCCGAATTTTCGTTCGAATTTCTCTGGAAAAATAGCGATCATGCTGAAGGCCAAAATTCGGACGACCGAATTTTTCTTCATGCGTCCGAATCTTCTTCCGAATTTCTCTGGAAGAACAGTAGCAAACTTTTGCTACAAAATTTGGATGACCGAATTTTTTGGAAGCATATTCAAACTTTGTAAAATCATTTGAGATTTAATTTCAATAAGTTTGAAAAACATTTGGTATGCATAGAAAATTTATTTAGACATATATAAGTTTGAAAACCAAAATCAAATTCCTTGGATCATATGAAGTTTACTTAAAAACTTTTAGGACACAAAACCACATTCACCAAGAGATTCATTCAAAGCCTTTTAAGATTAAGAAACCTACTTTATGCTCTCTTATGCATTCAATAGACTCCAAGACATATAAGTGTAGAGTTTACATAGAGATTTACCTATTATCATATCTACTCTACACTTCAAGTCTTCAATGCCTTGAGTTCATCTTTGAATAACCTTCAAAAGACTTCATGGTTTATTGATGTTGTTCTTGCACTTTGGCTTGAAGGCAATGAGACTTCATATTTCTTAGTTCACAAAATCTATCACACAACATAAAAGCATTTTAGTCCTCATCAATATTTGTCATTAATCAAAACTACATGATTTGCCCTTAGGGCTAACACAAAGAATGATTATGAATTTATTATGGAATCGGAAGTTTCCTGATATGAAGAATTTATATTTGCTACTTGTTTTATTTAAAAGTTACTAGTATTACTTGGGGTTGAATATGTTATTTTGGGATGAATATGGAAGAATTATTAGTTGATGCATCAACAAATAATCATATATATATTATTGCTTTTGCAACCTGTAGTTTGCACAATTTATTGACAATGAGCTCATGTTTTAACATTCTCCCAAAGATATAATTTGTCCTAATAATACTAGCTGTATTGACATAAATATTGAACATCCTGCAGAATGGTCATGACTGTGATATATTAGCACTTATTTCGTATTTTGCCAAAACATTTTGATTCTCCTCATAGTAGTTGGTTTGTGGTCGAAACCAAATATTTCTCATCCTAAATTTAGAGATGCACTATATATGTTGCTCCACCACAAAGGTAATGAGAGGGGTTCTCAAAGAGATTATTAAATATGTTGGGAGCAAATCTCAAGGGAGAGATTCGTATTTTGTTAATTTTGAATATGTTGACCCAACATAAAGAGGAGAAAGCATGAGGCTGGATAAAGATATTAGTATGTGTCTCATCTTGATCTTCTATTTTGATATTTATAGAAGATACCTTGAACCAGAAATGCAAATGATAATTTATACAGCCAGGTATATTAACTGACCAATATCCGGCAAAGAATGCTCCTATTATATTTGATGTCCCTGAAGGACAATCTGCCACTATAAATAAATTCGAGACACAATTGAAACATGGTAGATAAGTCGGTTCCAAATATACAAACTCCTCACTGGAGCAAAGATTTAAGAAGTTCATATATGTTAAATTGAAGAGATTTAAATTTCAGCAGAATTTTTTTCCAAACATGATTGATATATTATTTCCAGAAGAAATTCAGGTGCTTGAAAACTGTGACAAATGATGAGATCTCAACATGATTGGGAACTATTGGAACCACACAAGTATATAACTTTAAAGATATTAATGCACATAATATATTAATTTAGAATGAAGATTTCCAAATCGAGGTCTGCAGACTCGAAATGATAAAGTTTAAACTATTCACAAGTACACTTGAAGTATAATCTCAAATAGATAGCAATTAATATTTGCTTATAAAATGTGAATTACAAAAGTGAATATTTGCCATGGTTTATGGCGTATGATTATTCGTAAGACCTGACACTGATAACGAAGAAATATATTTCTAATAGTGGATATAATAGTGCATGATAACACTTAATATATATTTATCTTTGTTATCACTTGGTAATGATACTTATATTTGAAGTCCCTGATGGACTCAATATGCTTGAAGCATATAATTGTTCCTGTAGAACATAATAAGTTGTCTTAATGAATTTTTATTGAAAGAATGATCAATTATGTCCATATATGAAGAAATTTTATACATAGTTATACTTGCTATATGTATTTCTTTATCAGAAGATATCATCATTGTACAATCTATTGATTGGCATAGTGTTCTCCACATTAGGGGGAGAAAATCATCAATTAAAAGAGGATATCATTTATGACTTTTATTATCTTGATCTATGCACAAGCATTAATGAACTTGAAATTCAAAATATTATTTATTTGTATAATATTGCATATTGATTATTTGTCTGACTCCTGTAGAGTAAATCAATATATAACATTCTACTTATAGATATTCCTATTTGGATAAATGTCCCAGCAGAACAAATATATAAATTCTATAGCCATATGATTTTTTACACACGCTTAAAACGTTGTTGATCTCTTGATTTTGAAAATAAAATCCGCAAAAGAGAAAAGGATTTGATGATCAAGATATTTTCTTGAAGAATTTAAAGGAGCAAGTATTGTGATCAAGGTTTTGAAAAGTCAACATTTTATTTTGATTGAACATCCTGAAGATGTTTCATATGAACATAGTACATCAATTGTTATTGGGTTATTATATGTGAGATCCTTTATATCTATTAAAGGATATTGAAGAACTATTTGGTCTTGAAGTACCACAATTCTGCAATTGAGTGCATGAATACACTTGTCCATGTGCAAATAGATATCTATTTTAGTTCTTCTCTACCCAATGAATTTTGAAATGGCATTAAGCTTGCTTTTGATTTCTTTGAGATAGTTTATCTTGAATATTGAGAAAATCCAACTCCTATTGAGATGGATATTATAGGTATAATTTACCTATATGATCCACATAAAACATGCATTTATAGGCCTATGTTGATTATAATAGCCACATCTTCAACTCATGTTGAAGAAATAGAAATTCATGATGTTGGTCGAGAATATGTCTGATCATGATTAATGTATCTGAGATAAATCTATATCATCTAGTAAGGATTTTTAACTGTACTGTTGGATGATAATAAAGTTTAGAATATATTTAAGAAGATATGATAAAGTATACTTTTAATCACAAGCTCCAGAAGAGATATGATATTGAAGTGCAATGAATTTGATCATTTGACAAATCTATGCACTAAGACCTTACCGATAGCAACATTTGATTGGAAAGAATCGGTTAAGAAATATCAAAAGATTATCTCATCGGGGGAAATAAATATGGCACAAAGAGTGGTGTAATCTTTTTCCTTCAGTAGGGGTTTTCCCACTGGGTTTTTATCTAGTAAGGTTTTAATGAGGTATACTCTTATGCAATGGACATCCAAGGGGGAGTGTTATGAAATTAATATTGTGGATATCTATTATATGATATCAAAGATGTAACCCAATATCAGAGTTATAATGATATTCCAACTATCCAGAAGATAGATGGTTCAGTTCTATCACATCTTTAATTAGTGATAGGGTTTGTCTTTTGATTAATCTCTACCTCTTCTTATTGAGATGTACCCCTGAACCCTATAAATAGGGCTTTAGACTGATGTATTTCATACACACACTCATTGATTCATTCATTTACTCTCAGAGAATTAATAAAAGCTCTTGTGTTCTCTTTCTCTATTTTCTTTCTAGTTTCTCTTTATATTCTTCATTATAGTTTTCATATTCAATTCTCTATATTACTATTACGATTTCGTTGTGTCGACGATGACTGCGCGCCAAGAAATTCATAACAGCACTCAATATCTTTTTTAATATTGGTCAGAGGAGGTTCCAGTATGTAATTAAAACTAAAGATATAACAAATTCCTGGTTCCTTATATATATTACCTATCATGTTGATATTAATTACCTATATTATTTCCTAAAACAAAAAATAATTTCTAAATTATTTTATGAACTTAAGCATTCAAAATAGTAAATTATAATTAACTCCTAATTCCTCAATTTTTTACCTGTAACCCCTAGTCTCTTATTTTCCTTCCTTTTTCTTCTCTCTCAACCTCTCTATTTTGTCTAGCATTTCGGAAGGAAAAAACTCAATTAAAGGGATTCAACTTGAAATAAGACAAAATCCAAACTCTACACTAGTTTTTTCATTGTTCTAACATAATTTTTATGTGACGTCATTTGAAAATCCACTATTTTCTCCAAAAAAAAATTGCCACTTAAATGACACTCAAAAGAAGCTACATGGAGGGTGAGCTGAACCCTTCGATCGGTCATCCCAGGGGTTGTGAGCAATGCCTTGGAAATTTAAAATTCGAACCCTTCGGGTGCTGCTTACAAACCCTCAGGTCAGCCCCACTGTGGTAGCCTTGAATTCCAAAGAAATTTCTTTTCTTTGAGCTTTTTGTGGGATTTTACCAACAAGTTTAATAGTGTCATTAAAGTCGTTGCTTATTGAGTTATTGTAAAGTCTACCAGTTTGTGATCTTTAAAAATGTGAGAAGAAAGAATGACTTCCTTAAGAAAAAGTTCCTAAATGTAACCCCCTAATTTTTTTAATTAAAACTACACATAATTCATTTTAAACGAGCTTATTATAATTTGTAACCATCGATTTTTCATTTCCCTCCGTTTCTTTCTCCCACTATCTGTATATTTTCTCTAACATTTCGAGAGAAACAAATTAAATCAAGCGATTTATTATGAAATAAGAAAAAATCTAACACCTACACTTATTATTTCATTGTTTTAACATTGTTTTTATTCAAAATTGGTCGTCAAAATCGGTCATGTGGAACCCCCTAATCAATCAAACTCACAAGCCCTAAGCAATCAACCCGGGATTAGTTATCGACTAGGTATTAACAAAGGAGTAGTTTTATCATAGTATCTTTAAAATTTGTTTTATCACATAAGTTATATAACTATTAAAAAAATAATTCATATAGATAAAAAATTCCAACTCATTAAAAAGTTAACTACCCATAAGTTAGTTAGCTGACATTTTTCATTCACATGAATTGTCCTTTATTGATAGTTGTATAAGTTGTGTGAACTGTGATAAACATAAGTTATAAGCATTTTTCATTCACATTATTTTTTTATTAGTAGTTCTATAAGTTGTGTGAATCGTGATAAATATAAGTTTAATAGAATGTCATTAAAGTCATTGCTCATTGACTTATTGTAAAGTTTGTGAGTTTGAGATCTTTAAAAAACTATTTAATTTTAGAGAGAGAATGTGTAAGGTAAAGAAAGAATGACTTTCTTAAGAAAAAGTTGTCAAATGTAACCCCTAATTTTTTAATTAAAACTATACATAATTCATTTTAAAAGAGCTTATTACTATTTGTAACCACCAATCTTTCATTTTCCTTCTGTTTCCTTCTCCCATTTATCTTTATATTCTATCTAACATTTTGAGAGAAAAAATCAAGCAATTCAGTATGAAATAAGATAAAATCTAACATCTACACTTATTATTTCATTGTTCTAACATGATTTTTATTCAAAAGTGTTCTAAAATCGACCAATTTTCAAAAAGAATTACAATCTGTTAAAATTTCAGATCGATCAAACTCACAAGCCCCAAGCAATCAACTCGGGATTACTTATCGACTAGGCATTAATAAAGGAGCAATTTTATCATAATAGATTTATAATTTATTTTATTATATAAGTTATATAACTATAATTAAAATAATTTATATAGATAAAAAATACCAACTTATTAAAAAATTAACTATCCATAAGGTAGTCAGCTGATATTTTTAATTCACATGAATTGTCTTTTATTCGTATAAGTTGTGTGAATTGCGATAAATATAATTTATAAAATTATTAAAATAAAATTACTCTTTGACAAATATCTTGGGTGGCTCAAAATTTTAAAAAAGGTTTTTTCAATTTTTTTGCAAAATCTTACCAATAAGTTCAACAAAATACCATTCTAGCCGTTACTTATTGAGTTTTTGTAAGTCTACAAATTTCAAATCTTCAAAAATTTTCAAAAAACTCATTTATTTTATTAGAGAGAAAATGTGTAAAATAGAGAGAGAATGACTTCTTTAAAGATGAATTAAGGAAGATCACAATAACAAACTTAGGAACTACAATTTTAACAACTCCTTTTAACCTAATACGGGAAAAGTTTATCAAAAAAAAAAAAGTTAATTACTGCAACAGATATTGAAGAACCTAGAATGACCCGATAGCGATAGTGATGCACTACCGGATCCTGTGTCACCGTGGCCGCTGAAATCTTTCACTTCAATGATTCTGTCTGGAGGAGCCTCTTGAAGTCGCCGGCTCCGAGCCTTTCCTCTGCAATCTCCGCTGACTTCATCTATTCCGTCTCTGTTCACCCCCCTCTTGAACTCACAGCATCTGTTCAACCCCCTCTTGAATTCACAGCATCTGTTCACCCTTTCTACCATCGTCCCGAGTCTCAGACCTTTAATGGCATCTCTTGCCCACTTTAAGTGGGCTCAACAATCAAGGATGTTCGCGGATCACCCACAACAATCGGAAAGAAGATCGAGTAGCAAACAGTAAGAATTTGTTTATGTTCCTCTTTGATTTTGATGTGAGTGGTTCGAAAGACTGATATGTTCGTCTTATTGTTGAAGATTGTGTAATTGTTGTCAATGTGTATTGATTCGATGTGGTGGGATGTCAGAAGAATAAAACATTTTTCACTTTTCATTTTTGTAATTTTGCAGAAATATTTTCTCTATCTGCATTCTTATAGTATTCAATTTTGTAATTTTCATATGGGCTGATATCGAAGATTGTAAAATAGTGATATAGATTCAATCTGGTGGGATGTCATAAAAATATGATAAATTTCATTATTCACCCTTGTAATTTTACAGATCTTTTCATAGATATCTGACTTATTTTTCTTTGAACCAGCGGAGTTTTCTGCCTTTTTCTCGTTTCCTTCTTTATTTTAACTAACCTGCGGCTTAACCGTCGTAACTCCGCCGAGTTGCGGTTTGGTTGAACTGAATTTTGCAATTATAAGATTTAGCTGCTATAGTTTTCTGTATATTCGTTTATATAGTTATAACTTGACCTATGCGTCTGTGTCTGTATTTCTGATTAATTTTGTTCCATAGCTGAAGTTTGTCTTTGCAGAACTGCTTAGAACAGCTTCCTGAGCTTTGAAATTTGTTCTCCCTTGATCAGTTTTGTTTTTGCCCAAGATGCATTTATGCCTTGACTCCAGATGGTTATTGAGAAACGCATACTATATATTAGCAACTTGTTACTGCACAATGCCATTGCCTTAGGTAATTTAAAGTTGGCACAACGTTTCCAAAATAATTGAATTCTATGGATTTGGAAAGTGAAATTTCACAACTTGAGAATTTTTTTTCTTTTTGATTTGCCTAGATTATGTTGAAGAGGAAATGAACTGTAAATTAGTTGTTGTTGCTGACTATCAATTTTCTTTACCGTCTACTGAACTTGATAAGCTTATTTAATGACATTGCTATAAATTTTAGATTGTATGTTTTTGTAGGATAATATTTGAAAAATCCTCTTGCTATATTAATAGCAAACTGTTGCTACAGAGAAATGGATTGTTGTACCATTCTACTGACTTTGGATGGCATCATTTTTCCATCAAGGATTATATGTATTGCTTGTTCCCCTTCTGAGTGATTGGCATCTGCATGCTAGTTAGTGTTGGGATTTTGCCTTCTCAAGCTATTACTCATTATAATGCTTCTTAGGTTGTTGAACTTTCACCTCTTCTTTGGAAAAGAATGTCTCTTCTGTAACTGTTTGTAATCCAAGTATGAAATCCTTTTAGAAATTCTGAGTGTTGATCATAATAATATAATTGTCAAATATGCAGGCCATAATATTATGGTGAGCCTTCATTTCTATTGTGTTTCTTCCACTCTTTAGACCTTTAGAGAATTTTTATATCAGCGAATCTGCTGCCCATCCTTCTGAAGAATCAGCATGCAGAAAGCACCAAATCTTTCCAAGAATAGCTCTTTAAGGCTTACACCTCAGCAATCTCTTCGGCGGTTGGGCCTATGTTCTCAAATAACAACAGGACAGCAGACATCTCCAATTGTATTTCCAGAAAAACGCAATAGGGGAAAAGCTTTGACACGTGGTAGTATCAGTATAAGCAAAGATGATCCTAAGAAAGCTACAGCAGAGGAACATAGGATTGATATTGGAGATGAGCAGTCTGACTTATTAGGATATGATGTACTTTCTGGGAAGCTGGTCCTGGATAAGAGAAAACCAAGCAAACTGACTGATGTACAAGCGCCAACAGAAACCGCAAGCCAGGATGCTGTGGATGCTAAGCTGACTAGCAAAGCTTTGGTTTGGGATACTCAAGTGTTGCGTCTTGAAGATGTGGTTTCGGTGAGCGTATCCTTTTTTTGATTTTTTTAAAAAAAACTATAGTAATTGTAGGATACTAAAGAGGGAAATTTAATTATGGTAATTCATGGGGATAGTTTCTGCTTGGCAGGTTTCATATTATTCTGGCCTCAGACATTTTACTGTGCATTCTTATCCATATAGAAAAGCCTCTTGTGGCCTTTCTTGCTTTGTGAAAACTCAGAGAAGTCGTAAGGACTTCCGGTTTTTAGCATCTACTGCTGATGAAGCCATTCAATGGGTTAGCGCATTTGCAGATCAGCAGTGTTATGTGCATTGCTTACCTCATCCTCTGAAGCAAGCAACGGAGTTGGTTCTTAATGAATTTCCTCCTGAATCATATATCAAATGTAAAAGCCCGCCTAAAATGCTTGTGATTTTAAACCCTCGGTCTGGACGTGGTCGTTCAAGTAAAGTTTTCCATGGATTGGTTGAACCAATATTTAAGGTATGTTTGCTAATATTTTCTACTCAATTTTCTGGACAACCTATCTGCGTATGTTTGATACGTGACTGATATTTAGCTTATTCTTCTGTTGATTCCTAGTAAAAACTACATAATGATTGGTGATTAGGTCCAATCTATTGGGTAATTGATGAAGGTAAATCCTAGGAATTATAGTGTGGACCTTAAGGCATCATACTTGAGTCTTGATTGCATTAGACAATCCAATCGTAGTGCAAAGCTGCGAAAATTATTTATTTAACTCAAAACAACCTTACCTTCTTATGAGAAGATTTACATTATTTCAAAAGCCCAATCCTAATCTAACTTGAACTAGACTCATGAAAGCACATAATTGCAATAGATCTGCAATGATAAGTTCTCCGGACTTCCTGTAATCAATAACTAAAGACTCTGAAAGTTTCTGCAAATCCAGAAATTTTCTTTGCTAATGACTTAGACTATGATCTTCAAGGCTTAGGTTCAATTTGTTGGTGCTGAAAAAAAAAAAAAAAGAAGTAGAAAAAAATTCGGTTTTTGAGAGTGAAAGCTACCTAATCCAAATGATTTTCATCTCAAAACATGCCATGCACTCCAAAGACATCACATTCTCTCCTTGGTCCTGCTTCTTTTTCCTTTTTTTTTTGGGGGGGGGTTTAAGTTCTATTTCCATCTCGAATTTAGAACAGAAATGAAAAGGAAGAGTCAGTCCAAAATTGAGCCCAAAGCTATTGTGTAGAATCATTGCTTGAGCTACAACTTCCCAAGTCTTGAGGCCCCGTGTATTTTGTATTAGTGACTATGAAAAGAAAAATGTAAAGAAAAGCTCAATTTCCATTATTTATTAGTCAATATATCCTAACACTCTTTGGACAACAGTTTTTTTCTTTTCCACAGTCTACCTTTCTCACATGGATCCATTTTCATGTTCAAAATCATGTAACATAACTAAATCTCTTTGGATGATCATAACTGTATATTTCTTTAGTCAGAAACTTTTAAAATAATGTTTGCAACCTTAAAAGAAGCAAGTATATAAGAAGGTGAGCAGAGATGACCAGGGTTTAGGGTTTATCCTTTTTGGATCTATCATGAGTTCCTATTTGTTTGCGTTGGGAGAAAGAAGATATACCCTCTTGTAAACTTGATTAGAAAGATATCGCTGAAGATATACCCTCTTGTAAAATTTTAAAATAATGTTTGCCACCTTAACAGAAGCGGGTATATAAAAAGGTGAGAAGCTATGACCAGGGTTTATGTTTTATTCTTTTTGGATCTATCATGAGTTCCTATATGTTTGCGTTGGGAGAAAGAAGATATACCCTCTTGTAAACTTGATTAGATAGATATTGCCAATGATATTCTTTGGATACTAACGATTCATATTTGTTAGATATTTTAGATGTTGGTCTCTTTCTACCGGATTATGTTCTTATAAAAATCTGAAACATAAAGGGCGTCGGTAGCATTTGCTTATTGAAATATAGTTGAACAGAATTTGACAAGATTCACCACTATTTGAGCTACAGATGAACTTCTGTAATATTTTGAAGATTGCATAAGATGAAATGCATTTTTATGTTGATGAAATGCCTATTGCACCAGGAATGTAGATTCTGCTCCACTGGAATTTAGCTTACACAAAGATACAAGATTAGTAGATGAGGCTTATCGTCCCAAGATGGCCTTATTACTAAGTCAGCCTTAAAACTTCAGGAGGGAAAGAGGTTCATGTTTTTCTAAACGAGAAACTTAGCAATGAATGATAAACACCTTTTTCACTTTGCAATATATAATAAGATTAATTAATTGGAGTAGAAGTCCCTTATATAGGGTCTTATACGGTTGGAGAAGGTTATTGTATCCTATTTGGGGAGGATCATTGGGTTGGTGAGGGATCTTTGTGAATTTCCTTTAGAAATCTGTTTCAACTCTCTTACCTTCATAACGCGCCGATATCTCTTCTATTCATCACCTGATGGTTCTGTTTCCTGAGATATACATTTATCTCGAAATCTCATAGATAGGAGTTGGATGTTTAATATCATTCCTTCCACATCCAAGAGTAGATTCCATGTCATGGTTGCTCCATCACTTTAGAGTTATTTGCTCAAAATCATGTGTTTCTTATGTATTGAACATAATCATCTCCCGTCTCCTTTGGAGAAGGGAATCTGGAAGGCTAATATTCCCTTTTAAATTCAAATGGTTCATTGGGATAATTGAAGTAGGACAAGCTCACCAAAAGTTCCCGAAGAAACAAAACTAATTCTGCATACTAGTTTAAGTGAAGAAATCTGAGAGAACTTTTATGTAGAAGCTAGAATATAAATTTGGGTTAATGACAACAAAGTAGGGGGAAAAAAAAAGAGAACTCATAACGTCACATCAAGAGGGAGATAAAGCCGAGCAGTCCCGCCTAGGCCCTTAGGATGTCGCACATAGGCTTGATTGTGTCACATAATCCCAGTCCCTATGGAAATCCTTGCGGAACTCTTTGCACCTCAAAATAACCTTAGCTTCGTGTGAGAAGATTGCATTCTTTGTACCTCCAAAACAAAATCCTAATCAGACTAGGATTAGACTCTTAAAAGTAGATAATTTCCTGAACCAAGAATAAGGAAGAGGACTATCAAAATAACTAAGTCTGACCCAGCTTACAATTCCTAGAAACAATAACTAGAGACTCTAGGGAAATACTGCAAATCTGGAAATACACTTGAGCATTAAAGACCCATAAACTGAAGTAAACTAAATGTTCATAGCCAACAACTCAAAAGCAAACTGGAATTTCCAGTGACAACTCATTAACTGGAACTTCCAGGACTAAAGACTTGGTTGTAGAGTCATTGCTTGAGCTAGAATTATCCAATCTTAGGACTATTTTTGTTATGCATAAAAAATGGTTCTTAACAGGATCAACCCCAATGATTTGTTCCAGGTGAGAAGGGCTGGCTAAACTCTAATTTCCAGGTATGCATTTTACATGCAAGCCCAGCAATGAAACTAATAATCACCTTTTTCTTCATCTTTAGATAAAAGGAAAGTTCTGGGAGAATTTTTCCTCCTTGTCCCATGGGTGTTGGTGTGTCCTAGTCTGCCTCTAATTCATGCAGATAAATTTTATGATTTTGGCAACACTGAGGTTTTTTATTTTTTTTTTGTTTTTTTTATGGGTTTTTTGGGGGTGGCGGGAGATCCTAGGCACTGTGCTTGATTTGCAATTCTTTTGGGGCTTATGTAAAGGAATAACAGATTCGGAAGATTACTTTGGGTTGGAGTTATTTTTCTGTCATTTATTTGGCTGGTACAATCAGCATTGATAGAATAACAATGAGATTGAAGAGCTGTACTGATGTAGCTTTTAATTTCTTTTCTCAAGGATGTGTCATCCTTGTTCTTTTATTTCTTCTTTTATCTAAAAGGGGGAAAAAAGAAGAAATCCTTTACTGGAAAAAACACTTTTGAGTGTAATATACTATGCTCCTTTCTGACACTTTTCCTTTTCACATTTTATTTGGTATGATGAGTAGGTGCTCCCGATCACATCTTGCCATGTGGCAAGTTGTTTTAAGATTGTTGGTTCAATAACCAGTTGGTCCAATTATTTGTTTTTTGTTACTAAAGTTTATTAGTTTTGGTTTTGCTTGTGCATATCTCATATATCTATTGTGAATCAACAGCTTGCCGGATTTCAGTTGGAGGTAGTGAAAACTAAATCTGCTGGTCATGCTAGAAAGCTTGCATCGACAGTTGACTTCAGCTCCTGCCCTGATGGTATTTGTCCTTGTATACTTTCTAGTTTGTCTTTTATTCCGTTTCCGTCATTTGTTTGACTATCTTTACCTTATTTATTTATTCTAGTGATATACTTATTTCAGGGATCATCTGTGTTGGGGGTGATGGTATAGTGAATGAGGTCAGTGTTTTGCGTATTCTTTTGCAATGCTTATCAAATTGTATTTCATTGTAGGTGGATTCTTATTTTCTCCATTTTTGCTTTAAATTTTGATTTGTTGTCTTCAACCATCATCTTCTTGAGATAGTAATCTATCATATTAGTGCTTTGTTATAATTTTAACCCAGGAAAAAGGCCAAGGTTGCAGAGAGAATGCATGGAGCCAATGGTAGATCTGGACTCTAAATAAAGAAAAATATCAAGTTTCACTGGAAATTCTTGTCGCTCTAGACATGAATGGCTGGATCAAATTGGTTATATGACAAACAATAGATGGATAAGGAATCCATCTACTTTTCCTTTCCATTTTCTAAAATGAGGGAAAATGAAGGATAATAAATTTTAATATGAGGATGTCAAATAAAGTTCTCGTGATCCACAACTTCTTGGGGAGAAGTGAATCCAACCCATGATATAGGATAAACATGGGATAGAACCGTCCTGCAATAGATGCTGTAAATAATGCAGGATTTAGGGTTTATGGGACTTGTCTAAGGGACAAACAAGGTCGAAATTTAAAAAGATTGTAGTTGAAGAAGCTGGGTTGTTAAGGGAAAGAACAATTACAAATAGAGTGAAAAGGTCTCTTCAATGGAGTTGTATAGTAGCCTGGAGGAGAAATTCACTTAGAAAATATAACAAGAAGAAATCACTCTGTTCGATTCTCTTATAGTCGCCACCTAAAATGAGGTACTATATCAGATTTTGGTGACATCCGACCGAGAATTACAAAATAATGCTCAAATCATCATACTCATCAACTCTCTGCTTGGACAGAAACACATAGGTAAAGAGGACTTCTAGTGGAAACAGAAGAGTCCTGACCATTCAAATAACAATGCATCCAAATAAGATAAGAACAGTTACAAGTTCAGCAAGTAATCTTTAGAAGGAGGGGGAAAAAAAAAGCAAAAGGATAATACTCTCGACTCTCGAAAACCATAGAGTGAAGAATTTAAACACAATATTCACGAATTGAGACTGCCTGCATGTTATTTACTTCAAACCTCCAATTAATGTTTGAGCTAAACCATTTTTAAGCCCTTTGTAATTGTCATCATTCTATAATCAAGCTTCTACATGTTATTGAATGGTTTGGAAATATCATGATGTTGTATTGCTTGATATTGTTGTTGCAAAAAAGTAAGTCAGGTTGTTTGCCTTTTAAAGTTAATTGTACAAGCTCATCAGCTATGTGGATTTGAGCACCTGGTTCAATTTAGTCTGGTACAAGACAGGACTTGCTTCCACCCAATGCTCAGAAAATGTTGGACTAAATGCTATTTTGGAGGAATGTGGAGGTCTGCTGATGTGCTTTTGTTTGTGCATCTACAGTTTCTTGTAGAACAAAATATGAAAAGCAGCGTGATGCTGATGTTAAAGCTGCAATCCTCAAATATAGTAATTATTTGTTTTGAGGAGGGAGAGGAGATATTGAAGAAGACTCGGAAATTGAGAAGGGTGACGTGCTATAATTGAAGCATTTCTCTGGGGTATATCTTAGACATCACGGCTGGTGGAGGAAGGAATTAAGTTTTGTCATAGTGATGATTCAGTTTGAATAGCTTCTGTTTTTAATTAAGTTTTCCCTAACAAAATATGCAATCTGGAAGTCATATGATCTGTTAGGCTAATCCTGGGGGCTAAGAGTGACAGATCTCTGATGTATTTGCAAAGTTCCAGGGACACACTAATACGGTCCTGTACATATTAGCCATGTGTGTCAAATTTGGAAATATGCTTGGTGGAGGCTGTGGGCTCCGATATGTGCTGTTGAGAACAAAACTTTAACTATAACAATGAATGGAGAATTATACGAGGAAAATGCAAACCATATTTTGCTATAAGCACAAAGATTTGATGGTTAGAGATGTTATTTTTTGGTATATGTTCTTTTAATCATTAGCTGCTTTACTAATTTGTATTGTCAAAGTTGAAATTCCTTCTAGGTATATGTGTTCCCGTACAGGAATTTCAAGCCACAGACCTTACAGAAAGAGAGGAATTAGAACTCTAGGGGAAAAAGAATCTCAAAGATCAAAGTTCCTACTTTTTGAGATACAGGATTTCTCAAGAATTGGATGAGATGATGATATACAAGTTTACAAAAGAAAGCTTTGTTATGAAGAAACTCACGTGATAAGGAATTTGTGGGTTTTCAAATGATAAGAATCTTGCAATCTATGGGATTTTGTTCTATCAGCTGTTATTTTTCAAAAAAAAAAAAAAAAAACAAAACCATTTAGTTATCACATGGTATTTCCACATGGTTTTCCATGTAAGCAAGAAAATGTGAATTCTAGATGGAACTTCTTCTTTCCAAATGTTTTTAGAAAATATCTGATTTAGAGAGGTGACTGTTGGCATCTTTTAGCAAGGAACTTATCTTTTGGTAAAATCTGTAGCAATAATTGTTTAATATTGGTCTGTTAATAGGTTGATGTTGTGACTCAATACATGGAAACCAAATTTGTATCAACCAGAAGATATGTTTTTAGAAGCCATTGTAGTTTGGTTTTGTGTTTGGAATTTGAGGAAGATAATGTTTGTAGAGACGTTATACATGGGCAAGGCTTTCCCCAGAAAAAGGAAAGAGTTTTGTTTCCTTGTAATTTAGAATCACAGAACTATTCAGTCGCTTTATTTGCTACTTTATTGGACAGAATCCTAATTAGGTTATTATTAGCTACTTTGTAAATTTCTGTTTTCCCCCTTGTAAGGGTGTTTATATCTCTGGCGTTTAATACAAAATAGCCTTTCACTTTATGTTCTTTATTAATAATCTAAGTTCTGCTAAATTAGCCCCCAAATGTGCTTGTGTTGGTTTTGCATTAAAAATCCTTAGCTTCAACATAAATCAAAGTTCCTTTGCTTGTACCAGAGCAAAGAATTTCTGTTGTGGCAATTTAGATTGGTGAAGATTGATATCAGATTGTGGAGTTAATTTTTGGTGAACTCATTAATCAAGAGGTAAATGAAGGTTACAGCCACGATTCAAACATACTGGAAGGTAGTTGTGGAGAATATCATTTTTCTAAACCTATTATGCTGATGTATGGGAAAACAAGAGATAGATTAGAATTATTTACCCAATGATGGTGAGGGTGTTAAATAATTTACTCTGCTCTCCTTTTGCAGCATCAAGTGTTATCCTGGGTTTGAATATTCTTGATAGTTTGTGCTATAATAAGTGATATATCCTTGATTTGTAAGATTGGGTGAAGTTATTATTTTGTATAGTTCGATTCATTTGAGTTTATTAAGGAGAAGAAGAATTTGAAATGTCAGGATTACTTCACTAACCAAAAACTTTGGATACTAAATGTTCACTAGATATGCGGTAGTGATATGTAATGGTGTTCATGGAGTTTCTAATTTCATAAGGATCATGATTTACTCTTGGGAGACTCTTGTGTATAGTGGGCCAAATTGTTCTAAAGAACAGCAAAATCCTCATTTTATCTGAACTGCAGAAAGTGAATGCAGCCTTAGCATTGTACATTCTTTGAGTTCTATTAAGTGTAGAATTGAGTATCCAGCAGTGAATCTGATTGGTTTTCTGCTGCTATCTAGTGAAGTTGGAGTTGTGGCTGAAACTGAATTCTGATTGCAGAATGATAAGCTGTGGGTTTTAGTAGTCCTGTTTAGTTGAGCACTAAAATATACTACCGAACTTAAATCGTTTTAATGAGCTAAAAATGAAAGGTCAACATTGTTCAATTTCTACAATTTTGCCTGCCCATTGATCAATGCTTTTGTTGCAAGGGCTTTAAATTCAAGGATCAAATTGGTTTTGAGAAGTTATAAGTTCTAGGGCATAAGATAGTCCATTAGTATATTGATTTCAAAAACTCTGGAAGGAAGTTGAATATGTGATCAAGTGGGTGCCATCTTGAAAACTTTTGTGCTGCATACATCTGGTCCGTGTCCTTGCAATAATTTCTGTATAATTTACCGAAGATACTGTATATTTAAATAATGAATGAAATCCGTCATTTGCCTTGAGGCATTTATGATCTCCCCTGTCATTTCTCTGTCCTACAAGTTGGACATGTTCTATTTTTCTAATGGATGCAATATGTTGATAGTGCATTTTTCTCTACTGCTTGTGACTTGTGTATAAGTGCAAAAATTTTCTGCAGGTTGCATCTGCTATTGATATGGCAATACTGGATTTTCAGTTGGAATTCATGATAATTTAATAAATAGTTTAATATCAATAAATGCAATTTGTTCAACGCAAGACATACAACTGATGCTTTTATTTCAATATGAATTTTTTCGGCAGAGACCCTGTCAATCTATTTGCACCCAGTGATTTCATTTGAAATATTTCTGGTCAATCTATTGATTTTTCTCTATAATTTCCTAGGCTGGCTTATCATTCTACTATCACACAGTTAACGCACTTGAAAATTTTATCAACAGCTTATTAAGTTACTCTGCAAGACGAATTTGCATTTACATAAGTCAGTGTGATCTGCAGGTTTTGAATGGTTTACTTAGTCGAGACAACCAAAAGGAAGCAGTTTCTGTTCCTATTGGAATTATACCTGCTGGTTCTGATAATTCCTTGGTATGGACTGTTCTTGGAGTTAGAGATCCAGCGTCTGCAGCAATGGCTATAGTTAAGGTAATTTATTCTTATTAATTTGGTGGTTTTCTAGCAAGGAAGGGATTCAGCCATTTTACATGCGTGATCTTTTCCTTTAGTTCCATTTGCAGTCATTCCCAGATTTTGTATTTGAAGGCTATTCATTGAGACCACCATTATTGCTGTGACCTAACTTCCTTCAGCCCCTAGCCTCGTTGCAAAATCCTGCCAGGCACAACTTTTGAGGGTTGCTAACCTCAAAGTCAACCCTTTTACTGTTCAGCTCATCAGTTATCCTCTCCTTTTCGGAGTTCCAATGGAGTTTGGTGAAGGGTTTCAATTTCAAAGTTTGAAAGATTCTTGTTTCAGTAAATAGTTCCTATACACTACACAGATGGTCTTTTCATTGCAGAAGTGTCATTTTTGGCTGAAACTCTGGGAAAATGGTTTCTTTCTGAATTCCATTTCAAGTATGTACGACTTAAAAAACTAGAATGCATTCCTCAAATTGTTTCAGCAATTTAATTAATTTCTAACTGAAATTTAGATAAAAAAAAGTAAACTGAGGATGAATATCTTTAATTCATTTTTATTAGAAAAGGATGTGTGTAGATGATGACTCGATGTTAAATTTTAATAAATCTGTTTGGTGTTGATTCACGATGTATCCATTATCAGTCAAAGCTGTCATTAGATGTATTCGTGGAAATGCCTAAGCTTCAAGACCCTATTACCAATGCACATTTTGTAGAGAGAAGGTTGGAAGTTAGAGTGATGTGCCACAAGCTCACCAATGCTGCTCTATACTATGTCCTGTTAAGTTTAAAGTAGGAAAAATAGGCTGATAATAATGATCAACTTTCAGGAAAATCTGCCTAATAGAGCCAAAAAAGAAAATAAAAAGAATCAAATAGGAGTTTAATCAGTTAGCTAGGTTATAAGTATGAATAGATTACAAGAAGTAAAATAAAGAGAGTAAGTGTGTGTCATACCAAGGAGGGATAAACCCTGGGAGTCACACCTAGGATCTTAAGGCATTGCACCTTATGTTTGATTACATCATACAACCATGTTTACAGAGAACGTTCTCGTGACTCCTTATTGACTGAACAAAAATGGCAAGACATAATTGCACAGAGAACTGAATTATATCGTTTCGAAGGTCAAATCCTAATCTAACTAGAACTAGGCTCTTGAGAGACATAATACCCTGTCCTCATTTAACAAAGAGACTGAAATCAACTCAACCAACCTATCTTAGAATTCCTGTGAAGAATGACTAATGATTCTGAAAATTACTGCAAATCTGGAAAATACTGAAATACCATTGGCCTCTTGAGACTCAAACTGAAATAAACCAAATATCCCAAGCTATTGTCTCATAGACTAGAATTATCAAGACTATAGCTAAATTCTAGAATTATTGCTTAAGCCAGAAGTTTCTGGTTCTTTGACACTTCCGTGGTCCGCATCCGCGAGACTTGTTTGATGGCATGAAAACAGTGGTAGTTCTAGTAATGAAATAAACACATTACGAAGGTGATGCAAGGGAACAGGGATGAAGATTAAAAAAAAATAATTCTATTTGGTGGAGGGAATTGGCCAAGGCTTGATTATTGCATATTGGAAATGTTTCATTTATTTTTGTTTCACCAATTTTTCCCCGAATACTGTAGTATCTGTTTGCTTTAAAGAAATGAAAATCATATTCCTCAAACATTATGTTGTGTGTTAAGAATACATTTGAATGTATTACCTAGAATTAGAAGAGGTTTTTAAAGAACTCCAGGAGGAACCTTCGATCAAGAGAAGTATGTACTTGGAACACAGAGCTCTGGAGCGATATATAGAGCGTTACACCACTACTCTGGATCTTGCAGACTTCAGCTAAAAGGACCATTTTTCTGGTGGAAAATCCATATAGAGATCCTGTACTATTTTGAGATTAGTGGCTGGAAAAATATCTTTACATTTTTTAGCTGATTTACACGATAGAGAACCTAGTGAATACTATTTTGATAGGCTTTGAAGGAGCCTTTGAAGTTTGAAGCTTTTTAATATGAGTGAAAAAATGGACTCTTTTGAGGTGTAATATAGAAAACCTGTAATTACCTCTGAAGTCTTTGAAAGTGTGTATTCAAACAATGAGTCTCACGAATTCATCTAGATGCATCTTAATCGGTCATCTTTGGGCATTCTTGAGTTGTGTTGCCTCCACCTGCTGAAAATTCAGCTAGATTGCTAAAAAGGTACTGTTCTTGGTCTGCTGAAGAATTTGGTTCAGTTTTCACCCACAATGGAGGATGTTCCGGATCTGCTTCAATATTTTCCTGATTGAAATTTGGAAAAATTTGCAAAAGAATGAGGGTGATGGGCTCTTGCAATGTTCTGATATTTATCTGGTCCCTGAAATTTGGTATTCTTGTTTGGAATCCATGGATGACAAAATATTGGATTATACCTCATATCCATGCTTGAGACTGAATTAGACCCGGGTTGTAGTAGGATGTTTCCTTGGTTTGCCTTTAGGTATGGCTTTGGATATGATGGTTGAATGATGACTATAAAGTGGTGGGAACTCAGCATCAAGACATAGGTTTTGGTCCCCTTGGTGAAGTATTCAGCATGAGATCAGATTTATTGAGGATTGAGGATTGAGCATTTTCCTTATTCTGATTTTAAAAAGAGGGTGGCGGTGGGTGATGGTAGCGGTTGTTAGTGGTGGTGACTCTGCGCTCTGTCCATGGCTACAATGAGAGGTGGTGGGATGAGATGGGAAGTTGGGTGGCGGTGGCAAAGCATGCGTGGTAGTGACAATGGGGTTGTGTCCATGGCTATGATGCAGCAAGAGCAGGGAGGGAGGAGGGCAAGATTCAAGCTTTTTAAAGTTAGCAAAACCTGAAATCAAGGAAAGTTCAGCATTACAGAGGTCTTTTACCAAAAAATATGGGAAGTAATCGCAAAATAGAAAGAACTGTAGTTGTGTAGCCATAATCCCTGTTTAATCTGGGTGAGTTAGCAGGTAGGGTTGATTATCCATAATCTTAAATAAAAAAGAAGTTACTGGGTGATGATCTCTGTAGGACTAATTGAAATAAAACCTTTCTAAAACATGGATTTAGGCCGACTTCCAACACATAGTGCTATGAACGACTTAATATACTATTAGAGAGAGAATAAAAGGCTGACAATAGATGGGAACTTAAATAACCAGGTAAAAAAGAAAAAAAGATGGGAACTTAAAATAAGCTTTATAATTGGTAAATGTATATCAAGAAGTATAGGAAGCTCCACCTGTTGCATGTTAGATCTACTGACCGTACTATGTTATTTTATACTAATATGTGAGTTACTTTTTGCTTTCTTCAGGGTGGTCTGACTGCGACAGATGTTTTTGCTGTAGAGTGGATTCAAAGTGGTGTCATTCACTTTGGGACAACTGTCACATACTTTGGTTTCATTAGTGATGGTAATCTAACAACACTTTTCCTAACTGATTCCTTTCTTCGTTTGTTTGGTAACTTACAAATTCTAATACAATGGGATGCAATCCAGATGGTAGTTTCATTTAGATTTCTTCTATTATGAAAATTATGCATAGGATGCTTGAAAGTTTCACTTGTCTTCATATCCTATTTCTTCTATTTGGATATTTGGAAGCCAATAATTTTCTTTTTTTCGTTACTCTTTTCTGTTCTTTACACAATTTACTCATTATTTTAGGATGTCCCCAAATGTTTCACTTATTTTACGCGGCTTGGTAGTTATTATAAGTACATATTTTTTCTTGGGAGATGGGGGTGGAGCGACCTATTAGGAGGAAAGGGGAAGGGAAAACCCAACAAATGCTGGAGCTGAGATTTGAGCCCCTGGCCTATAGTCTAGGGACAATGGTGCTAAACTACGCCACCAATTCAGTTCTTGGCTCAATAATCCTCTTATATTTCTGTCCAAAATTAACTACACATTAGGACATGTTCCCGAGTTTTATTATTCCATGTTCTGTTATCAACTCTCATGTAAAATATTCTGCATTAATAGCTATCACACAAATTAGGAGAGTGGTCTTTTTATTTTTTTTCCCTTTTGGGTTTTGAGGGGCTTCGTGGATTCTTTCAAAGTATTTCCCCATATTTCAGGGTTGAGAATCATGAGATATATGGAGGGGCTTCAATTCCTAGGTTTTATTTGGTTGTATAGGTTGCAGGTCTACTGGTTCATCCATGGACTCTTTTGTTTCTTTTGCATATCCTCTTTGTGTATAGTTTCTTATGATTATTGCTGTCATTTATATCATGCGGTTCTATAGAAGAAATTAGTTTAAAAGTTGGTAACATTCAGACTATTTTTTAATCCTATCCAATTTCTCTATGTTTGGCAGTTTTGGAACTTTCTGAGAGATATCAAAAGCGCTTTGGCCCTTTACGTTATTTTGTTGCTGGTTTTCTCAAATTCTTTTGCTTGCCAAAGTACAGTTATGAAGTAGAATATCTACCAGCTTCGGAAGAGGCTGCAGGAGAAGGAAAAGGCTCAGCTGATGAGGAAGTAATTGATATGGCAGACCTTTATACGGATATAATGAGGAGGTCCAGCAAGGAGGGCCTTCCTAGAGCTTCCAGCCTATCAAGTATCGATTCAATAATGACCCCAAGTAGAATGTCTGGAGCAGACATGGATACTACCTGCAGTAGTACTGAGCCATCCGAATTTGTGCGTGCAATAGATCCAAAATCCAAACGACTTTCAGCTGGAAGAAGTAACACTACAGCTGATCCAGAAGTTATCCACCCTCAGCTTCCACTTTCAGCAGCTCCAAACTGGCCTAGGACGAGGTCAAAATCTAGGGCAGATAAAGGATGGACGGGATTAACTGTAACCAATGATCCTACTAGATCTTCTTGGGCAAATACAGCAACAAATGATAAGGAGGATATCTCATCTACAATGTCTGATCCTGGTCCAATTTGGGATGCTGAACCAAAGTGGGATACTGAGCCTACCTGGGATGGAGGGAATTCTCGAGAACTGCCTGGTCTGTCGGATGATAATGACCTTGTTTCAAAGAAGGAAATCGCCTCAATATCTGAAGATAAATGGATGGTTGCAAGGGGACATTTTGTTGGTGTCCTTGTCTGCAACCATTCCTGTAGAACTGTTCAAAGTTTGAGTTCACAGGTCATAGCTCCTAAAGCTGAATATGATGACAATACCTTGGATTTGTTGTTGGTTCATGGAAGTGGAAGATTGAGGCTGTTAAGATTCTTCTTGCTTCTGCAAATGGGTCGACACCTTTCACTGCCTTATGTTGATTATGTTAAGGTAAAGCTTCTTAACTTTCTATTTTAATTCCTGATGGTTTTCAGAGTGAGAAGATTTTGAGGATTATCACTCAATTCTTTTATGCACCTCTCAGAAACTAACTGCACAGGTCAAGTCTTATGGCTTTTGCTAAAAATTTCTTGCAAAAAGATTCACTATTATCATCATCTGAAAATCTGGTAGTAATTAGGCCATTAATAATAATTGATGAAATATATATTATATACTATATAAACGATGAGGATGGGAGTGAGGACTTGAATTTATAACAAGTAAACTAATTTATTTCCTTAGTTGTCTGGTGGATAACATTTCTATATCTTCACTCAGCTGTAGATATCTAAAGCTTGTAATCAGATCTAAATGCACCAAGTTGCAGCATTCAAATCTAACCAGGATTTCATGGTATGTAGGTGAAATCAGTGAAGGTGAAACCTGGAAAGCACACACACAGTGGCTGCGGTATTGACGGTGAACTTTTTCCAGTGAATGGTCAGGTCGTTTGTTCCTTACTTCCCGAGCAGTGCCGGCTTATTGGCCGCTCACCCTGTAAATAAGAAATGATAGCTGCATTTCTTCTGTTCTGAACCGTAGGAGGTAATAGAGGTGCATGTTGTTTCATATGTGTCTAAATGTCATCCTTCTATTGTTGTGGTTACTCTCCCTTGCAAAATTGAGGTCCCTGTTAATTTTGTCGCTGTTATTGTTTTTTTTTTCTTTTGGTATTTTTATTGGTTGCCCCATGTGACTGTGCGCTGATCTTCTTGAGCTTTCCTTTTATGTTGTTGGTATGGAATCATTCCTGCATATTACCCTTTCAAATTTGTGCTGTAATGTATTTGATTCAAGTGTGATGGCATAAATTTTCCAGAAGCTCTTAGGTTCTGCTTCGATGCAGGCATAGGATTATCTTGCTTACGAGTGTTATATTCAACTGTTAAGTTATTCATTCTCCAACTATAATGAAGCATTTGGATGAAAAATACCGCCACACTGCTTATGTGGGTAGTTGATTTTTTAATTTGAGATGGCATTTTTCATCCATGTACTTCGTTGTAATCGGTGGATGGGTAATTTGTAAAGTGAACATAAGTTAGTACGATGATCGAGATAAAATTACTTATTGTTACTAATCCATTTTAGAAGGCTCACATAATATCCAGTGATAATTCTACCTGGTTATAGAGTTGAAATCAAACTGAATAAAGCTTATCTAAGTTCGAATATTTTCTATTCATTTAGTAATCAAGTTGGTTCAAGCATGAAATTTGGTTCATTAGTTCGCTTATAAACAAATGATAACGCTGACGTTTGGTGTGCAAGTCTTCGAACATATACATTAATAAGTTAAATATATTTATATTGACATTAATAAATATTTTTTATTTATTTTCACAGATATATATTTGCTCTAACAGTTCAGATGTTGAAGAATGCCTTTCTTTCAGGGTTGTACGAGTAATACATCGGAGTAATTAAAGTAGGAGTTGCTCAAAGTCGTCTCTCTGTGTGCCTTTGCAGAAAAGTGTGTTTGAGTTGTTTTTAATGGCTTGTAAAATTATTATTATATGAGCTATAATACTCTGTACGTTTTAATTTAATATTTTAAAATTATTTGTACATAATAAGAGACTAATTAAATAAGAAATTATTATCATTTATAGTACAAAATGCAATTGTTTTGTTAAGAAAGTAAATAAGAAAAGGGAAGTTAAATTTTTGTTCTGGCATTTATTTTGTTACTTCTATACCATGCATGCCTCGATTCTTGGAATGTAGCCTAATTTTCTGGGATTCCTCCAAAGAATACAAGGCCTGTATTGAATAGCAATCTAAAATTAACATACGAAGGAAAAATAAGTCATGGAATCCAAAATTAACATGCTATGGAGAGATTATGAAATGGCTATGAAAAACTTAAAAAGGGAGATGAATTAGGTTTTTTAGCTAATCTTTCAAAAAACTTTTCTTTTGATGAAATCTTTTTGTGAAGAATACAACTTTCAAGAAATAATCAGTCTTAGTGGTTGGAAGAAGGTAAACAATTAATGCAGCAACAATTAACATCAACTGCAATAAGATGAATTAAGAAAAGTAGAAATCAATGCAAAGAATAAGTTAGAGGCAAGACACAATATTTATAGTAGTTTGAACTCTTTAAGATTTATATTTGTTACCTAGAGCTTACACTAATAGATTTTAACCAAATCACTATAATTTCAATTACACTAATAGATTTTAACCAAATCACTATAATTTCAATTTAGTAAATACAACATAGGCTAACCTACCAATGATTTTACATCAATAAAATCCTTTTCAATACAACAAACAAGGTTCATCTATATCAAAGGATTTTATGTTCTTAAGATAATCTTGAATAAACCAATAGGAAAGGAGAGATAGGAAGACGTTACCTAATAAGTTGGTAGATGATAAACAATTCTAGTACTACTTCACTTTTGTTTTGGAATCCTGGAATGATCACATGAATCACATAAACAATGAAAGCTTTCTGTTAGCCCTAAGGACAAATCATGTAGTTATGATTAGTTTTGATTAATGACAAATATTGATAAGGATTAATATGGTTATATGTTATGTGATAGGATTTGTGGATTAAGAAGTATGAAGTCTCATTGCCTTGAAGTCATAATGCAAGAACAACTCCAATATGTCAAAGTGATTGAAGATTGAAGAGTTTGTTCAAGATGATTGAAGGCTTTGAAGACATGAAGTGCAGGCTACATGTGCTTAATAAGTAAACTTTGTAAACCCTACACTCTTAAGCCTTGGAATCTATGAGTTACAATTGAGAGTACAAAACTTAATTTAAATGGTTTCAATGGTTTTCATCTTACATAAATTATTAAGTTTTTCATCAATGGTTTTTGCACTTAAAAGGTCTTTAATGACTTATCTTTTAGGCTAGAAGGTTTTCCAACTTGTTAGAAGGGATTTGAATATGTTTTGACAAAGTTTAAAAAGTTCGGACCATACGTCTGAATTTTTTCTGCATTGTGAATAGTAACCTTGTTCACATGAACAGTACCGACTATTTTTTCAGAAAAATTCAGACGCACCTGAAAAAATTCGGTCGCCTAAATTTTAAACAGTACCAGTGAACAATAATAGTGTTCACATGAACAGTTTTTCTAGAAAAATTTGGACGTACAAGAAAAATTCGGTCGTCCGAATTTTGAACAGTATTGTCTAAATTTTCTGAAACTAACTGTTACTAGTTGTTTTATGACCATTTTAACTGATTTTCAAAATATATAAAAGCCACAAACTCCAGATTTTTGAAAGAACGTTTGAACTTAAGAAATCCTTGAAGCTCTAGCATGTTTGACATCAAAATTATTTGAAAAGCTCTCAAATTGCCTTGTGCTCAAAGGTTGAAATTCAAGATTCCAAAGGCAAGAAGTGAAGTGGTGCTAGCAATTGTATTCATCCACCCAGAAGTGTTGGTAACATCCAAACTCTATCTTTACATTATTGTTGTGATTGATACAAGGTTATCTTGTGAAGTAAAATCCTTTTGGTAAGGGTGAGCCATACACTAGATTAATCAAGGTTGTGGTGTAAAACCCGTGTGTGGGTGAGCCTTGGATTAGATTGGTCTTTAGGTTGTCTTTAAATATAAAATCCTTGTGGAAGGGTGAGCCTTGTTTGTAGGATTGCAAACGAGGTTGTTGGTATAAAACCCTTGTTGGGCGAGCCTCTTGTGTAATTGCCTAAATTGAGTATATAGTGAATTGGTTGAAATCCTTGAGTGTGGACTCAAGGTAGTGGATGTAGATCTTGGAGAGATCGAACCATTATAAATTGTGTGTTCATTTATTTATAACTACCATTACATTCTTGTGTTATTATTATTTGTTTTTAGTTGTTGATTGATTGGTTGTGATTTTATTGTTTGATCATTTTGTCTCAACCATTAAATCACATATAAAATTAGAGTTTGTGAATTTGAAGAAGAGCTTTTACTAAGGCAAAGGATTTGCAAAACACGAAAAGATTTTGATAATTAGCCTAAGACCTAATTCACCCCTCCCCCTCATAGGTCTTTCACTTTCCTTTAACTTTTTGAAGATCTCAAGAGTGTAGCATGTAAAGTTCATCAAAGTTCGAGAAGGTTATCAAAAATTTGAAGTTTAAGCCTTTTATACTAGTCAAGTTTTCAAATACAATGTTCAAAAAATAGTTAGTAACGATTAGTAACGGTGCCATTCGATCAACCGAATCAAGTTTATTGCTTTCGAGTTGGTCATTTGAACTTCCCTCTTATTATGCTACACAAGTCAATTCAGTCGACTGAATTTAGACATTCAGTCCTCTGCGTCCAAATTGGTCGTTTGAATTTCTCTGAAAATTAAATAGAAATAGGTGCATTCAGAAGTCCAAATTGGAGTCTGAACTTTTTTGAACTTTGTAAAATCATTTAAAACTCAATCACAACAAGTTTCAAATCAATTTGAACTACAAGATAGATCATTTAAAAGCTTTTGAGTTATAAGTCACTATCAGACACTTTGATTTTCAAAGAATCATGAAAACTTTGAAACTTATCAACGATGTTTAGGCTAGATTAATATGATTTGTGCTTCAACATGTAATACATAGAATCCAAATGCAAAAGGTTTAAGGTTTACAAGATATACCTATAGAATACACAACATCTTACACTATTAGATCTTAAAAGCCTTTGACTTGACACCCTCTTCAATCTTCAAGCTTTTAAACTCATTTGAGATGTCTTTTTTACTTTACTTCCAAGGCAATGAGATCACTTTGCTTCTTCAATCCAAGAATCCTATCACACAATTATTGCTCAGGTTAGCCTATATCACTATTTGTCATTAATCAAAACTACAAGATTTGTCCTTAGGGCCAACAATTTAGCATAAAAACAGATGAAATTGTCACTACCATGACCAATAGATTCACTGATATTGTGAACTCATTAAAGGCACTTGGTAAAGAACTGACCGGTGAACAGCTTGTGAAAAAGATCCTCAGATAATTGATTGAAAACTGAGAAGTTAAAGTCGCAGTTCTTTGTAAAGGTAAAGATCTGACAAGATTTGGTTATGACGAGCTAATTGGCTCTCTCTTGACTCATGAAGTGATGAAGATCCATAGCAATGAATCCTCTTATGAAAGAAAGAAAAGGAATGACCTTGCCCTTAAAATATTAGTCAATTGTGTGATAAGGACATGGAAGTTTTATTCGAGTCTAATCATTGTGAAGTGGAAAAAAGCATGATGATCAAATTTTATTTGTTGGTGAAAGATTTGGAAATGCTTTTGAAAATTTATGTTTAGCTTCTTTGACTTACGATACTTGGCTTTGGTATAGAGGACTAGGACATGCTAGTATGCATTTTATTTCTAATTGTCTAACAAACAACTTGTTAATGGTCTTCTTGAGCTAAGATTTTAAAAAGATAATGTTTGCAATGCATGACAACTTGCTAAACAGACCAGAATATATTTTAAATCTAAAAAAGTTGTGTTAACATCTAGACCACTTGAGTTGCTTCATTTTGATTTGTTTGGTCTTATTACACCTTTGAGTTTGATTGGTAAATCTTATGGTTTTGTTGCAATAGATGATTTTTCTAGATTTATCTGGATCCTCTTCGTAACGACGAGACATTTTATTAGTTTGTTAATTTTTGCAAGAAAATCTAAAACTAGGAAAGATGCAATGTGATAACCATCAGGAGTGATCATGGAAAATAATTTGAAGATTAACATTTTGAGGAACTTTACAATCAAATGGGAATCACTCAAAATTTCTCAACTTCAAGGACACCACAACAAAATGAAGTTGTTGAAAAAAAAAAAGAATGTTGCAAGAGATGGCTAGAACAATATTGAGTGAAACTAAGCAACCAAAATACTTCTAGCCTGAAGCTATAAACACACAGTATGCTACATTCTGAAATGGGCTTTAGTGAGATCTTCTCTAAAGAAAACACCTTATGAGTTGTGGAAAGGTAGAAAACCAAACATCGATTATTTCAAAGTCGGATGCAAATGCTTCATTCTAAAAAATAAAGAAGGACAATTTGGCAAAATTTAATGCTAAAGCTGATGAAGAAATGTTCTAGATTTTTAGAGCACAGTAAAGCGTACAGTGTCTTGGCCAAGAGGACTCTTGTAGTGGAAGTCCATACATGTGACATTTGGTGAAGCTAACCTAAAAGATGAAGAAGACAATTTTTTTGAAGGAGAAAAGTGATGAAGTTAAGGATGAGAATCAACCTGAAAATGGGCAAACAAAAGAAAGTAGAAATCAGAGAGAGCATCCTGAAATTGTTGACACACAACAGTTTGAAAACATAGATTCTCAAGCTAATCTAAATGACCTACCAAAGGGATGGAGAAACCATCAATACCACTCTAATGATAATATCTTAGCAGATCCCTCAGAAAGGATACTCACAAGAAGTCAACTGAGAAAAATGATGAGAAATGTGGAATTTGTTTCCTAGATTGAGCCTAAGAAGTATGAGGATGCAAAAGATGATGAAAATTGGATGATTTCAATGCAAGAAGAACTGAATCAGTTTAAAAGAAATAGTTTTTGGAAATTGGTTCCTAGACCATAATAATCTTATTGGAACTGAATAGGTCTTCAGGAACAAGTTTGATGAAAATAGAAATAAAACACAATAAGTAGCTCAAAGGTGCAATCAGGAGGCATGTATAGATTTTGATAAAACCTATGAACCTGTTAGAGGGGGTTAGAATTTTTTGTGCATTTGCAAGTTTAAAAAATTTCTTACTTTACAAAATAAATGTAAATAGGGCATTTTTATATGATTTTATAAATGAGGAAGTTTATGTTGAATAAACACCAGGTTTTGAAAGTTTTGAAAAGCCAAACAACGGTTTCAATCTAACCAAAGCATTGTGTGATCTCAATTTCTAGGACATGCATTGGTTTCTTGGGCTAGTGCGAAACAACATTCGTTAGCTTGTCAAAAGCAGAGGTTGAATAGATAGCTACTGGAAGCTACGTGGTAAAAGTTCTATGAATTAAACATTAGTTTGAAGATTTTGGTTTGAGGTATGATCATATCCCTATTTTCTATGATAATACAAGTTCAATCAACCTTATGAAAATCCCTATCCAGCATTCTTGAACTAAACATATTAAGATTAGACATAATTTTATTAGAGAACATGCTGAAAATGAGACTATCAAGCCAATCTTTGTTCCATTAGAAAAATAACTTGTAGATATCTTCACCAAACCCTTGTGTGGAGAATTTTTTGGAAAAATTAGAATATATTTGGGTTTGATGCATTATACTATAGCTACGAGAGTGAAATCTTTATGTGGAATCTCACTATGCATCTATTCTTGAAGCATTAAGTGAAATCCATTTCCTTGCTCTCAAAAGTTTGAATCGTTTTTGAAACTACACTTTGATTCTCCTAAACCCATGGTACCCAAGCAAAAATAACTGAAAAAGACATCTTTAGTTGCTTCATTAGAGTCAAACTCTGAGAAATTGCCAAAGAACTGAAAAAAGGAAGGAGAAGCTTTCGACAAGAAAAGTGGTGGTTAAAACCGAGAAGAAAGAAAAGAAGGAAAAGCCCAGACTATTGATTCCAAACTGGGATAATTGATGTGCACACTATCAACTAGAAGTATTATCGTGATTCAGGTATGTCCTTCGAAAATTGGTTCAAGATTCAAGGTTGAACTAGATTTCTCCAAATCCACACTGTGGCCAACATCAACTTGCTAAAATAGTTCCATCACTTGATGAAAATCTTGAATGGTAGTGCGGTGGAGGTAAAGCTTGGAAAAATCGAAACCAAGTACACCATGGACTTGGATTACATTAGTTAGGCCATGGGGATTCTAATGATAGTGCTAGAATTGCAAAGCACTATGACAACGTCAAAGGCTATAGTGAGATCAAATTCAAAAGAGAAATCTCTGGATATTCCTTCTTGTAAGAATTAGATACAATAAATGCCTTTGATCTCAAATCTGACAGTAGGATTCTGCATAAGTTTGTTAGCCTCTATATTATTCAATAGTAGTTTTAGTTACATGATTGGGTTAAATTTCTATGTTATGTGGCATGTACAAAAACACATGAGGCTTAATTTGTTTTATGTGATCTTGAATATCATGATGGGAGTGGTGAAAGGGAAGACTTAGTTGTTTTTACCTTGTGGGATGATTCTCACTAAGAGTTTTATGTATCTAAATGTTGGCCTGAGAGGAGAGGACTTTAGAGAGTTGTTGAGAAGAAAAGTATTACTGGGAGTTTTGTGAATAAAACAAAAAGAAAGAAGATGGACAGATTAAAAAAGAAAAAAAGAAAAATGAAATTTGTGAGAAGGAAGAAGGAAGTAAGGATTTTGAGAAAATTGAGTCAGAGTAAAACTTTGGCGTCAGAGTGAGAAGGAAAAAGATAAGTCTAAAAATGATCGTGATAATGGTGAGAAATCTGAGTTTGAGGAGAGTGAGAAAGAAAAAGAAAATAAGGATGAGGAAAAGGAAGAAAGTGAGGAAGAAAAAGATAAGGATGGAAATGTTGAGGCTGTGGAGGTAGACATTAGTCCAGAGAGTGCTGAGAAGAAACCAAAGAAGGTGAGTCAAGGCTAAGGTTGGGGTATCTCAAGCTAAAGGAGCAAACACTAACGGAAAAGAAAATAAGAATAAGGAAAAGGAAGAGAGTGAGGCTGAAAAAGATGAGGAAGGAAATGTTGAGGATGCAGACATTAGTTTAGAAAATGTTGAGAAGAAACCATAGAAAATGAGTCAGCTTGAAAAGGCTGAGGTTAGGGTAGCTCAAGCTAAAGAAGAGTGAGGAAGAAAAAGAAAATAAAAATGACGAAAAGGAAGAAAGTGACAATGAAAAATAGGAAGAAAATGTTGAGGCTGTGCAGGTACACATTAGTCCAGAGAGCAAAGAAAATGAGTTAGCTTGAAAAGGCTGAGGTTGGGGTATCTCAAGCTAAAAAAGAGTGAGGAAGAAAAAGAAAATAAGAATGAGGAAAAGGAAGAAAGTGAGGATGACAAAGATGAGGAAGGAAATGTTGAGGTTGTGGAGGTAGACATTAGTCTAGAGAATGTTGAGAAGAAACTAAAGAAAATGAGTTAGCTTGAAAAGGCTAAAGTTGGGGTATCTCAAACTAAAAGTGCAAAAGCTAAGAGAAAAGGGAAGGTTGAGAAAAGTGCTCGTAGTAAGGCCTTTCGGTATCTTGTACAAAGGTCACTCAGTGCCCTGGGCACTTTCCCAAAATTTAAATCTTTCTGAGGAAGTGTTGATCCTAGAATTTGGTGCTGAATTATAAGATTAGGTAGAATCTGTATATGCACATGCTTACTAATTACGATGGCAACAGTGGTTTTCTCAATACACTTTCACAGTAAAACATATCCCTGGTAAGGCTAAAATCTTAGCAGATTATTTGAGCTATTCAGAGGCTAATGGAAAGTAAAAAGAAGCAACTTGAAATCAAGCCTAACATAAAGGAGGATGACCTTACTGGAGAAAATGATTGGGAAAAGATTGGTGAGATATTGAGAGATATTGGAGGAAAAGGGAAAGAATCTGGTTGAGGAAGATACTGGTGAGAAGAAGGAAGAAGCAAAACAAACTAAAGGAGATGGATTTGAGATTAGTGAGATAAGAAAGACAGCTCAAGAACAAATGAAAATTGCATTGATGATCGAGGAAGCTGTGATTGAGATAAAGGCAAAAAGTGATAAGCCCATGTCTAGAGATAGACCTAGTGAAGTGAAAGAGAGAGATCTAGAAGAATTATGGGAAAAGTTCGTGGAAGTGCATGAATACATACAGAAAATGGCATTGGTAGAATGTGAAAATTGGTTTAAAAAATTGACTGGTGAGATGAAGGAAGGAAAGGTCAGGAGGAAGCTAAGAAGGAGGTAGGGAATGTTGATGCTGAAATGTCTAAGGAAATGGAGAATATGAAAATAGTTCTTATAACAATTCTACTTAGAACTCCTCTAATTCCCATTCTCAAGCTAAATCCCCCTTAAAGCTAATTTTCCAGCCAAAGAGAGTCCTATAATAATAACTAATTTGAATTGTTATTTTTGTATTTTTTTTCAATCTACATAATCTACACCTATCTTACTTCCTTTTTTCTATTCTTCCATCAATGGCATTATCTGTGCCTTTAGCTATTTTGCCTCTTTTGGCTATTCTATGGATGCTTTCTCAAGCTAGTATGTCCACTAATACTGTGATTATCTAATCTGAGACTGTCCTTCCTCAACCTTGGATGCTTTTACACCTTCCAAGAAGGCAAACCATCAAGGACATCCTAGCGCCTTCGTAGCAAGTCCACCAAGACTAGAGAAGAGGATAACTAAGCAAGAAGTTGAGTCTAATATTTATGATATGTTACCATTGTTGGCTTGAAGTCATGAACAATTAGTCTCTCTAAGTATTTTTTTTATTCTGGATATTATTTCTTTTTTGATCTCTTCATGGAAAAAAGGGAGAGTAGATATTTAGATATTTCTTGTATATTTTGTCAGCCATTTTGCTTTTGACTTTGCTCTATTATTGTTTTAGCTTGACAATTTTATTATTTTGATTATTGCATTACTTTTGCCTCTAAGATGCTTTGATAAGCTTTGATTAGACTATATTTGATTCCTTCTACAATTGAGATTTTCAAGATAGTTATTGTAAGCCCTAAGGGCAAATCATGTAATTTTGATTCATGACAAATATTGATGAGAACTAATATGTTTATATTGTGTGATAGGATTTATGAAGAAAGAAGTTTGAAGTCTCATTGCCTTCAAGACACAGAGCAAGAACAACCTCAGTAAGCTATGAGTCTTTTGAGGTTTATTCAAAGATGAACTCAAGGCATTGAAGACTTGAAGTGTAGAGTAGGTATGATGATAGGTAATATCTATGTAAACTCTACACTTGTATGTCTTGGAGTCAATTGAATGCATAAGAGAGCATAAAATTGATTTCTTAAGTTTAAAAGTTTTTTGAATGAATTCTTAGTAAATGTGGTTTTGTGTCCTAAAAGTTTTTAAGTTAACTTTATATGATCAAATGAGTTTGATTTTGGTTTTCAAACTTATGTTTGTCTAAATAAGTTATCTATATATATCAAATGTATTTCAAATACTTGGAAGATTGATTTCAAATGATTTTACAAAGTTTGAACACAATTCCATAAAATTCGATCGTCCGAATTGGGTAGCAAAAGTTTGCTCATCGTTCTTCCGAAGAAATTCGGAAGAAGATTCGGACGCATGAAGAAAAAATTCGGTCGTCCGAATTTTGGTCTTCAACATGGTTACTTGTTCTTCCAGAGAAATTCGGAAGAAGATTCGGACGCTAGCGAGAAGAATTCGGTCGTCCGAAAAAATTCGGACGCGAAGTCGGTCGTCCAAATTTCTCGAAAGTAGTCAGTTAACTAGCCGCTTTTATAGTTGTTTCAACTGATTTTCAAATTCTATAAAAGCTATAAACGTGCAATCTTTTACATGAACTTACAATTTGAATATTCTAAGCTTACAAAAGTCTATTACAAACATTTCTCAAGCTCTCTTACATCTTGTGCATTCAATTGATCCATCCAAAGACATCAAAGTGTGAAGGTGCAAATTTGTGTAATATCTACCATCAAGTGGTAACTTCTACACACTCTCCTTTACTTATTCAATTGTGTTGATCTACTGGCTCTAGCAAGGTTATCTTGATAACATAAAACCCTTTAGATAAGGGTGATCCTTGAAGTTGTGATTCAAGGTTGTTTGAGATATAAAACCATAGGTTGGTGAGCCTTGTATTGTAAGAAATTACTAGAAGAGGTTGTGAGTGTAAAACCAAAGTGTGGTGAACCTCTCTTGTAATTTGTAAACCCTGAGCAATTAGTAGATTTGTTGAAATCCTTAAGTGTGAGCTTAAGGTAGTGGACGTAGATCTTGAGGATCGAACCACTATAAATTGTTTGAGTTCTTTGCTATTGCTTTCATTATTGTCTTGCTATCAAATATCTATAATTAGCTCACATAACTTGTTCTTGGTCTAAACTTAATAGGTTTGAGTTTGCGAAAATTATCTAAATACCTAATTCACCCCCCTCTTAGGTATTTCAATGGGTATCAGAGCTAGAACTTCTGTGTGTGGTTTAACAACCTAGAAGACAAAGATCCTATGGCTAATATGTCAAACCTACCTTACCTAGAAGGATCTTCCACAAATAGACCACCTTTGTTTAATGGAACAAATTACACGTTCTGGAAATCTAGAGTTAAAATTTATATTTGTTCTATTAATTTTGATTTGTGGAACATAATTGAGAAAGGTCCTTATGTCCCAATGAAAATGAGTGCTGATGGAATAACCTCAGTACCCAAGTCCACAGATGAATTTGATGAGCATGATTCTAAGAAAATGACTTTAAATTATCAAGCCATGAATATATTAAGTTGTGCTTTACATGCAACTGAATACAATAGAGTTAGTGGATGTGACTCTGCTCATGAAATGTGGAGATTACTTCAAATCACACATGAAGGTACTAATCAAGTTAAAGAATCTAAACTTGCCATGCTAGTTAGAGATTATGAACTGTTTACCATGAAACAAGGTGAAAATATTGGTGATATGTTTACAAGATTTACTAACATTTTCAATGGCTTAAAAGCTTATGGTAAAATCTACACTATGGGAGAGCAAAACGAGAAAGATTTTAGATGCTCTACCAAAATCCCGGCAGACCTAAAACACTTGCCATTGAGGAATCCAAGGATTTGAAGACTCTTCCACTTGAAGAGCTCATTGGATCTCTACTTGACTCATGAAATGAAGATGAAACGGCTAAATGACAAGGAGGATGAAGAAAAGGGAAGAAAAGGAGTAGTGCTTAATGCCTCAAACAACTTGAGTGAACAAGAACAATCTTCAAGTGAAGAAGAAGGAGGAAACAGTGGAGAAGAAGAAATTGCAATGGCAGTGAAGAAATTCAAGAGATTCTACAAAAAGGAATTTCTCAAGAAAGGAAGAAAGCCAGTCAAGAAGAGTGGACAATCTTCATCATATAAACCTCAATGCTTTGAATGCAAGAGTACTGAGCATCTTATTGCTTGATCGTCCCCGAGTGTTGGAAAGGGAAAGAGAAAGCAAAAACAGAAAGAAATCGCCAAGAAAGGAAAAGGACTAGCTGGAACATGGGATCAACAGGGAAAGTGAGGATGAAAGTGAAGGAAAGGCCAACATATGCTTCATGGCCATTGATGATGAGGTACAATCTTCACCCTCTATCTCAAATATATATGATGATGATATTGATTCCAGTGATCTTATTGTTGAATTATATGAAGAATTAAAAAAAGGCTTCAAAAAAGAAATAAGGATATGAAACTCAAAATAAATGATTTATCTAATGAGAATTCAAAATTATGTGTTGAAAATGGAAAACTTCTTGAAACCATTAGTTGCATTGCTATTGAAAAAGAAGTTTTGAATACAACTATACAAAAATATATCTTTTGAAAACAAAAAGCTTTGCACTAGAATTATTTCTCTTGAGTTAATGATAAAAGATCATGAGCTTCTAAAAAGGAAAGTTAATGATCTAACTTTATGCATTGAGAGATTTACAAATGGAAGGGAAAATTTGAATAAATTACTTGGCTATCAAAGACCTTCATTTGTAAAACATGGTCTTGGTTTTATTCATGATTATTCTGCTCCAAAAGCAGAGAAAATCTTTTGTTAAAGAATCTTATCATTCTAGATCACATATTTGCTGCACTTATTGTGGTAAACATGGACACAAGGTTTCTAAATGTTTTGTCAAAAGAAAAGTAGAAAGTGGTGTTAAAACCATTTGGAAGGTCAAAGAAACTTTTACTAACCCCCTTGGACCCAAGAAAATATGGGTACCAAAAATCACCCTTTCAAATTTGGTATAGGTACAATTTGCCTCAAGATCAAGTGCCACTAAATGGTTCCTTGACAGTGGATGCTCAAGACACATGACTGGAAATGCATCACTTGTCGGTGAACTTCAAACTACAAGTGAAGGTTTTGTCACATTTGGAGATAAGAAGAAAGGGAAAATACTTGGAATAGGTAACATTGGTAAAGGTTCTTTTCCTCTTATCAAGAAAGTATTACTTATTGAAGATTTAAAGTATAATTTACTAAGTATTAGTCAACTATGTGATAATGGATGCAAAGTAGAGTTTAAATGTGATACTTGTACTATTCTTGACAATGCAAGTAACAAAACTATTTTTGTTGCTAAAAGAGTTAGTAATGTATATGTGTTGTATCTTGATGAGCTTATTACAAATGATATTAAATGTCTTGCCATTCATGACAATGATGGATTTTTTATGGCATAGAAGATTAGGACATGTAAGCATGGATTTATTAAACAAACTTTCTACACAAGAGTTGGTGAGAGGATTACCTAAATTGCATTTTGATAAAACTCACCTCTGTGATGCTTGTCAATATGGAAAACAATCAAAAACATCTTTTAAACCAAAGAAAATGGTTTCTACCACAAAACCTCTTGAACTAATTCATATGGATTTATTTGGACCTATGAGGACTACTAGTCTTGGTGGTAAAAGCTATGCTTATGTGATTGTTGATGATTTTTCAAGATTTACATGGGTAATCTTCTTAGCACAAAAAGATGAAACATTTCATGAATTTTCAAAACTCTTCAAAAAGGTTCAAACCTCTCTTGATTGCAAACCGATTTCTATTAGAAGTGATAACGGAAGAGAATTTTGTAATCAAGACTTTACAAAATTTTGTGATGAATATGGTATTACTCACAATTTTTTTAGCTGCCAAAACACCTCAACAAAATGGTGTTGTTGAAAGGAAAAACAGAACCTTACAAGAAATGGCTAGATCAATGCTTTGTGAAAACTCATTACCAAAGTATTTTTGGGTGAAAGCTGTTAATACGACTTGTTATATCATGAAACAGAGTTTTACTAAGACCTTTTATAAGAAAAAACACCTTTTGAACTCTTATTTGACAAAACTCCATCAATTGTCTATTTCAAAGTTTTTTGGTTGTAAATGCTTCATTTTAAACACTAGCAACTATCTTGGGAAGTTTGATAGAAAATCGGATGAAGGAATTTTTTCTTGGTTATTCATCAAATAAAAAGGCATATAGAGTCTACAATAAAAGAACATTGTGTGTTGAAGAAACTATTCATGTAACCTTTGATGAATCTAACATTTATCTTCAAAGAGGAAATGAAGATGACACAGGTACATCAATGGTTGAAAATCATACTCAACACCAAGCACCCACAATGGAAGATCATGCCAAAGAAGAAGAAATAATGGAGCAAGAACAAGATGGTCAATCAAGAAATGATCAAGAACTTCCAAAAGATATCACATATGCAAAAGGTCATCCTAAGGAGCAAATCATTGGTGATGTCTCTCAAGGGGTAAAAACAAGGCGGTACTTTATTGATAACTTCGCTCTTTTATCTCATATTGAACCAAAAAATATTGATGATGCATTGTGTGATAATTTCTGGATTATTGCTATGGAAGAAGAGCTAAATCAATTTGAAAGAAATAAAGTTTGGTCTCTTGTTCCTAGACCTCATGATCATTCTGTTATTGGTACAAAATGGGTTTTTAGAAATAAGTTAAATGAACTAGGAGAAGTAGTTAGAAATAAAGCTAGACTTGTAGCTCAAGGTTTCAACCAAGAAGAAGGCATTGACTATGATGAGACCTTTGCTCCAGTAGCCAGATTAGAATCTATAAGAATACTTTTAGCATTTGCTTGCTTTAAAGGTTTTAAACTTTTTCAAATGGATGTTAAAAGTGCTTTCCTAAATGGTTTTATTGAAGAAGAGGTTTATGTAGAACAACCTCCTGGTTTTATCCATGAAAAATTTCCAAATTATGTGTATAAGCTAACCAAAGCTCTATATGGACTGAAACAAGCTCCAAGATCTTGGTATGAAAGATTAAGTGGTTTTCTTCTCACAAAAGGTTTTACTAAAGGAAAAGTAGACACAACTCTTTTTATTAAAATATCTTCTAAAAATGATATTTTGCTTGTACAAATCTATGTTGATGATATTATTTTTGGTTCTACTAATATTTATCTTTGTGAAGAGTTTGCTAAAACTATGCAAAATGAATTTGAGATGAGCATGATGGGAGAACTAAGTTTCTTCCTTGGACTACAAATTAAGCAAACCAAGGATGGAGTCTTCATCAATCAAGAAAAATATACTAAGGAGCTATTGAAAAGATTTGGAATGAATCAAGCAAAAGGAATAAGTACTCCTATGAGTTCATCAACTAAACTTGACAAAGATGAAAAAGGTAAAAGTATTGATGAAAAATTATATAGAGGTATGATAGGAAGTTTACTCTATCTCACTGCTAGTAGACCGAGATATTATGTTTGTCTGTATGCTTGTGTGCTAGATTCCAATCTTGTCCTAAAGAATCTCATCTAATTTACATTAAACGAATTTTTCATTACTTGATTGATACTCATGATTATGGCCTTTGGTTTTCGAAAAATTCATCTTTTTGAACTTATTGGATATTCTGATGCGGATTATGCTGGATGTAAAGTTGAACGTAAAAGCACAAGTGGGCATTGTCAATTTCTTGGTAGTTGTCTTGTATCTTGGTTTAGTAAAAAGCAAGCTTGTGTGTCTTTATCCACTGCAGAAGCTGAATACATAGCTGCAGGTAGTTGTTGTGCACAATTGTTATGGATGCAGCATACTTTACTTGATTATGGTCTTAAATTCAATTGTGTTCCCATATTATGTGATAATACTAGTGCCATTAACTTGAGCATAAATCCTATTCAACATTCTAGGACTAAGCATATAGAGATAAAACATCATTTTATTCGTGACCATGTGATTAAGAAAGATATATGCTTAGAATATATAAATACAAATGATCAAATTGCTGACATATTTACAAAGCCTTTGGCTGAGGAAAGGTTTAATCACCTAAGAAGACTCTTAGGAATTTCAAGATTCAATGACTAATGTGTTTGTTGAAGTCATAATGAATGCAGGAAATTTTTGATTCAAAATTCGGATGCACTGCAGAAGATTCGGTCGACCGAATTTTCTGAGTGTCAAGAAACAGAGACTTTTGATCAAGAATTCGGACGCAAGTCGAGAAAATTGATCGACCGAATTTTTCTGAACTGAAGAAACAGAAACTTTCGCTCGAAAATTCGGACGCAGACCTGAAAAATCGGTCGACCGAATTTTACGGACGAGACTTTTTAAATAAAGCTGAAACAATCTCTTCAACATTACTACTTCCGAATTTCACATCTTTTTTAAAACATCTCACACCCATTCACATCCAAATCAAAATCTCTTCAAAATCCCACACTCTCATCCCGATTTTCCTTCATTTTTTACACGTCTAAGCCCTAATTTCATACGGAAAAACAAATCCTTCTCAAGAGAAAACATCATGGTGAGAACAAAGATCCCCAATGTTGAGAAAGGAAAAGGAAAGGCTAAGGAAGGAGATAGAGATCCAATCCTCAATCGACCAAGAAAGATTCGCATTCCTCAAGCACAAGGAGTTGACAGGTTTATCTCTATCAAATCTACTCATGAATTTGAAGAATGGAATAAGAATAATAGAAAAAATCATTCCCGGATACAAGGTTGATATTGATAAGTCTGTCAAATATGGATATTGTCATATCTCATTTCAATGATATTGGTTGGAGTAGTTTGCTCTTCATTGATGAAGAATTTTATCCCACTTTGATATATGAATTCTATGCAAATCGAAAGAGGATAGAATTGAGATGATAGGGGATAATGTGATACAATGGTATTCATCCGAGTATCACAAATGGACATTGAATTCAATGAAGGATTGATAAATAGAATATGTGGAGTAGGAGATGAGGGAGCTAGATATTATTCAGCATCCATGCATTGCTATGATCGTGAACTATTCACACATGTTAGATTTGAAGATGCATTTACAAATGGAAGAGAGTTTAGGGCCATAAAGGAAAGGGAAATTAAGAATTTGGATGCTAGAGGTAGAGTTTTACATCACATGGTGACCACAATGATTGTTCCTAATTTTGGACATAAGTCATCAGTTGGAAATATGCATATGGTAATCATGTTAGCCCTGCATGAAAATAGAAGGATGAATTTTGGGTATATAGCATTGAAACATATGATTGCAGCCGAAAAACGATTACCAAGGCATTCCCATTTGGAAGGTTATTAACCGAGAATATTCAAGCATTTTAAGATCAAACTTCTCGGAAGAGGGCAAACTTTTAAGAGTGGTGAAATTTATACAAATGAAACTCTTAAGAGAATGCAATTAGTTCATGATGAGGATAATGTATGGAGGACAAAAAGAGAAACTCCTCCAAAAAGGATAGAAAGAGAAAGCTATAGAAAGTGAAGAGGAAGAAGAAGAAGAGGATGAAGAGGAAACCCTTGCTAGGGAAATGAAAACAAAAAGAAAACATGACACCTCAAGTGAGGGAGCAACCCCCAACAAAAAAGGAGATTATTTGAAGAAGAAGCTGGAGTTAAGTCTAGCGAGTAAAGGAGTATCTAGAGGGGACACCATTATAGCCAAAACATTCCAAGAAGCCTTGAACAATCATGTCAAGGAAATGGAGAAAATGTATAAATTCTTTGAGTCATTTGCTCCAATGGTTCTTGGAAAACTAGATGGATTGGAAAACAGAGTAAAACACATTGAAGATATCCTTATGAGAAATACTCAAAGTGGTGAAGGAACCTCTAAACCTCAAGATGGAAAGGAGGAGGAAAGAAAAAAGAGAAGCAGAAAAAAGAAGATAATCAAGATAGCAGTGATGAAGATGATAATAAGGGTGGAAATGAAGAGACTATAGCAGAAGAAGAAGAACAAGAACATGCTCTTGAAGATCCACCAGTGGCTGGGAGCCAAGTAGATCAAGCTGCAATTGTATCTCCAACAACAATCTCTTTCAGTCAAGGAAGAGTCAAGCACTTGGCAGTCAAGAAAGGAGTGAGCCGAGCCTCTCCATCAACCTCATCATCACAAGACTAAGCCTTCTCTTCTAATCTCTTTACTGTATTTTGTTCAGTTTTCTAAGCATTTTGTTGCATTTTCTATTCTGAACCTGTTAAATATTTTCTATTCTGAAGCTCAATGATGAAATCATAGTGATGAGAGCTTCTTTTATATACTAACTTGAACATCTCATTTTCATTGATCCCTTTAAATTTTTTTATGATGACAAAAGGGGGAGAAAAATATGATGCAATATGAACTCAGTCCTTAATGAAATTCGGATGCAAGGTTTTAAGATTGGATGCATTCATATTTATGGTCAAAAATTTTTTTTTCCTTAATGAAATTCGGATGCAAGGTTTTAAGATTGGATGCATTCATATTTATGGTAAAAATTTTTTTTTCCTGTTTATCCACATTGGTTCAAATCTGTCTTACTCTACTCCATTATGTTTGAACAACAGTATGAAACCTTTATATCATTTCAAATCTTCAATTATATTGAATCTGTTGCAGTTTGGACATGAGTTTAAAAATTCGGATGCATGTGATTCAAAATTCGGACGCATGTGATTCAAAATTCGGATGCATGATATAAAATTCGGATGCATCCATATTGTGTTACCAAAAAGTGCTCATTTGTTGTTCAAATTGATTCAAATATATTTTAATCTCTTCTAATATGTTTGAACAACCTTAGGAAAGCTTATTCACAAAATTTGGAGCTTTCATTTATCCTATTTTAAAGTTTGGACTTACTATGCACAAAATTCGGATGCATGATATCTCTAGTCCAAATGTGTTGAAAAAATGAGTACAATCTAAGGGGAGCATTGATAAGCTTTTTAACAACCTTAAAACCTCTCTTAGAAGTTTTCTAAATACTTAAATGCTATATCTTCTATCCTAATTGTTGGAAGGAAGGAGGCAAATGGAGGTTGGTTGGGTCATAGGCTCATATTGAGCCTTTTGCATGTCAATGTGCTAAATTGGTTATTATCCATTATTGACATTAATGCTTCTTTGTACTACATTGTTTAAATCCATCACATATTGCATCAAAGTTTGTCATCATCAAAAAGGGGAGATTGTAAGCCCTAAGGGCAAATCATGTAATTTTGATTCATGACAAATATTGATGAGAACTAATATGTTTATATTGTGTGATAGGATTTATGAAGAAAGAAGTTTGAAGTCTCATTGCCTTCAAGACACAGAGCAAGAACAACCTCAGTAAGCTATGAGTCTTTTGAGGTTTATTCAAAGATGAACTCAAGGCATTGAAGACTTGAAGTGTAGAGTAGGTATGATGATAGGTAATATCTATGTAAACTCTACACTTGTATGTCTTGGAGTCAATTGAATGCATAAGAGAGCATAAAATTGGTTTCTTAAGTTTAAAAGTTTTTTGAATGAATTCTTAGTAAATGTGGTTTTGTGTCCTAAAAGTTTTTAAGTTAACTTTATATGATCAAATGAGTTTGATTTTGGTTTTCAAACTTATGTTTGTCTAAATAAGTTATCTATATATATCAAATGTATTTCAAATACTTGGAAGATTGATTTCAAATGATTTTACAAAGTTTGAACACAATTCCATAAAATTCGATCGTCCGAATTGGGTAGCAAAAAGTTTGCTACTGTTCTTCCGAAGAAATTCGGAAGAAGATTCGGACGCATGAAGAAAAAATTCGGTCGTCCGAATTTTGGTCTTCAACATAGTTCTTGTTCTTCCGAGAGAAATTCGGGACGCGAGCGAGAAGAATTCGGTCGTCCGAAAAAATTCGAACGCAGAAATTCGGTCGTCCAATTTCCCTGAAAGTAGTCGTTAACTAGCCGCTTTTATAGTTTGTTTCAACTGATTTTCAAATTCTATAAAAGCTATAAACGTGCAATCTTTTACATGAACTTACAATTTGAATATTCTAAGCTTACAAAAGTCTATTACAAACATTTCTCAAGCTCTCTTACATCTTGTGCATTCAATTGATCCATCCAAAGACATCAAAGTGTGAAGGTGCAAATTTGTGTAATATCTACCATCAAGTGGTAACTTATACACACTCTCCTTTACTTATTCAATTGTGTTGATCTACTGGCTCTAGCAAGGTTATCTTGATAACATAAAACCCTTTAGATAAGGGTGATCCTTGAAGTTGTGATTCAAGGTTGTTTGAGATATAAAACCATAGGTTGGTGAGCCTTGTATTGTAAGAAATTACTAGAAGAGGTTGTGAGTGTAAAACCAAGTGTGGTGAACCTCTCTTGTAATTTGTAAACCTGAGCAATTAGTAGATTTGTTGAAATCCTTAAGTGTGAGCTTAAGGTAGTGGACGTAGATCTTGAGGATCGAACCACTATAAATTGTTTGAGTTCTTTGCTATTGCTTTCATTATTGTCTTGCTATCAAATATCTATAATTAGCTCACATAACTTGTTCTTGGTCTAAACTTAATAGGTTTGAGTTTGCGAAAATTATCTAAATACCTAATTCACCCCCCCTCTTAGGTATTTCAGTTATTCTTTCTCAAGCTAATGTATCTTTCAAGCTATCTTTGACCTCTCATGCTTGTTTGATTTTCTAGAATTCTAGAATTTTTGAAATGTCATGATACTCTTTAGATGAGCCAGATATATCTTGATCATTGTAGTGCTTAATTTAGAATTATTCATCTATGCAAGTAATATGCATCTATGCAGGGGAAGCTCTCTTGAAAAACTTCAAAATTCCATCCTGCATGGTTTACTGTTTAAATTATCTAATAAATGCACCTTTTTAAAGATATCTATTTTGTCTTTTATAAAAGAGATGGAGAATACTGACTCAATGGTACAATATTCCAAGATTTTGATGACTAAAAATAAAGATGAAATAATTTGACATTTTGTTAGTGTGTTTAGATTATCTAAGTGCAAGAACAAAGATCAATTGTGCTATTTGGGAAACTCAAGACCTGATTTTCTAGGGTTATTTTGGTCTTTTGCATCTTGAAATTTCTGTTAAGAGTAGAAGAAGAGATAATGTAAAATTATAGGCTTAAAGCCTTTTCAAAAGCTCTTCTCAAAATTGCTTTTGAAAACACTTCAACTGGGTAACTTGTCTTGAATTTGAATTTTTGAAGAATAAGTTTTTCAAACTAAAGTTTTTCTTAAGCTAAAATGATCTTCAAGCTAACTATCTAGATTTGCAATATCTTGAGGCAAGTTTGACTAGCAGTACCTACTCACTAGTACTTTTTAGCATGACTGCTTTACTTTTCAATAAAGTAATTTAAATTTTCTAGACTTACACTCAATTGGTTAAAAGGTGTTTTGAACCATTATTGAAGCAAAAAGAACTTTTAACCATTTCATGAAATTTGATTTTGGCCAAAGTCAAATATATAACATGTTAGTATTGACTTTTTAAAAAGATGATTTATCAAAAGAAATCCAAGATTTCTAATATGATTTCCATGAGAAGTATCTTGGCATTATACAAAGTCAATTTTCATTAAATGCAATCAGATTTTCTTTGATTTAAGTTGACCATAATCTCATCTTTTTACCCTATCTCTCTTATGTACTCATAGGCATATATATAACCTCTTAAGTCTCAAATTGTGGCTTGGTAAGATCATTTCACAGGTATGAAGATATAGAGGAAGCCCTCAAGAGAGTTCAAGAGAGAAGAGTGAAAGCAAGAGTATAAATTTTAGAGAGTGTTATGTTGAACTACTCTAGTACCTTCAATCCTTTTCATTCACTTTCATTTGTGTCCAATGGTAGGCACCATATCAGCCTTTGCAGAATTGAAGTGGGGAAACTTCAGTTTTAGTTTGCAAATCTAAGTCAAAATCTATGAGGGATAGTTTAGTTGTCTATTCAGATCAAAACAGCCAGGTTTGTAAACTGTCATAATTCAGGTTGTGAATTTTGAGTTGTAAATGGGTTTTAATCTATCTTGGTTAAAGAGTTTATGTCTAGTGGAATAGCGAGTGGATGTAGACAAGTTGAAACCACTATAAAAATCCTTATATTCTCTATTTTGCGTCATTTGCTTTCATTTTCGGTACACTATCATTTTTCATTCCGAAATGGGTTTGAGTTAAAATCCTTTGAAAAATAAAATGTTTTGTACATTGATTACAAGGATACAAGGTATTTTTCCAATGTATTTTCTTAAGTGAGTGTCTGAGCAAAATTTCATCTATAATCTATTTGTTGTTCAATCCTAACTTGATAACTTACTGGAAGTCTATTTCAACCTTCTAAAGCACATTTTTCATAGTTAGCATGATAAAAGATTTTTTGTACAGTTAGCTCAAAAGTTTTTGTTTGCGAAAAAGTTTGTAAACTACAATTCACTCCCTCTTGGACTATATTCGAGACCCATAACCATTATAAAGGAGAATACATCATCATCACAATATTGAGCTAAAGCCATAATTTTCCTCTGCCATCATATTTATGAGAATATTTTTAAAGTAAATATCTTACAGTGAAAGATCCACTTATTTTGTGAAAAAATTTGAAAGAGATTGGACCCATAGAAGATGGTCATCCAATCTAAAACACTGCATGATTGGATGCATTTACAGCTGTAAGATTTTAAATCCGTTAGTGAGTATAATTTCGCTATGTTTAAAATTACTTCTCATTTAAGATTGTGTGGAGAATATCATTGACGCCGACATGTTAGAAAAACATTCTTTAATGTTCATGCCTTGAATATTATCTTGCAGCAACAATAATTAGGAAAATATTTTAAGAAATATTGTGAATTAATTTCTTGTCTTCTTATGGCTTAACAAAATAGTGAATTGTTGATAAAAAGTAATGAATCTCGACCAACAAGTTCTACTCCATTCATTGAATTGAATATTGATAGTGCCTAAGGTTTTGGTTCCCCAATGGTAATGGTAATGCATGCGACTAAAATAGAATTCATTGATATATTCATGATGGCAAAATAATTTACCAGGCATGAAAAATAACAATAACTACCAAAAATAGACCAAAAATAGTGAGAAAGAAAAAAGGAAGGATGTGGTTCCTATAAAGTATAACGATAAATGTTATCGATGTGGCATGAAAAGGCATTTTCCCGTGCTGGTTGTATACTATTAAACATGTCCTTGAGCTTTATCAAGCATCGCTCAAGCAGAAAGACAAAAGTGGTGGAGAATATTTTACTTCCATACAAACTTTTGATGATGATGATGATAATGATAATGATGATACTAATCTTGAAAATGTTCAAGTTGATTGACTCATTTGGATGTGGCTGATTCTTTTGAGAATCTAGAAGGGAAAATTTATCATTTGATTGGTGATGACAGTATCCAAAAGAACAAAAAATTTTCATGGTTATCTCTCATGTAAATATTAGTTTATGTTTTTAGTATTGTAGCATGGTTTAGTATTTCATTTCAAACTTCATTGTAAATAACTTTAAAAAAATTAGTTCTATTTGCCTTCAACTATTATGACTTTTCTCTTCTCAACCAAAAACTTTTATTTTGGCTTTTTACGTACATGAACTTTTTTCAAATAACTATATCTATCAAATTTTGAATGTCGAGGTAGATTTCAAAAAAAAGAGTCATGCTACAAGTATGAACTATCTTTTTCAATGATAATTTTGTCCATTCATGACTTTTCTTCCATTCTTTCACATTATCCAAACAATATGGGTAAAAAATCAATCAGCAATAAAATAGCATTTCCTTAGCTTTCAAACCATTTTTTCTATTCCTCCTCCTTCTAAGCCATGAATAGATAAAATTGTCCTTAAAAATAGTGACATGTATTTGTAGCATGACTCTTTCTACCGAATTTGCTACAACATTTATAATTTGATAAATATAGTTGTATAAAAAAATTTCAAGTATAAAAAAAGCTAAAATAAAAGTTTTTCATTAAGAAGAGAAAAGCAAAAATAGTTGAAGGGTAGTCATAGCTGATTTCTGATAAGTTTATATGTAAATATTTTGTTATTTCTAGACGCTCTTGTTCCATATTCTGAATTCAAAAATGCCACTGGGATACATGGCTTATTGGTAGTGGAACTCTACAAACTATTTTGACATATGAGAAATAATTTTCGCAGTTGAAAATGGGAGAAATAAATGTTAACACTATAAATGATAGTGCAAAGTTAATTAAAGGCCCTAAAAGAGCTATTATATTACTACCTGGGGGAACAATCATTATTTTTCATAAAGCGTTACGTTCCTCAAAATGTTGAAGAAATTTGCTAAGTTTTAAATATATCCATTAGAATGGTTATCATGTTGAGTCAATGGAGGAAAATGGTTTTGTTTATGTGTGTATTACTCAAACTGTCTTGGGTAAGAAATCTATATTATAAAAACTATCATCTCTTTCTTTTGGCTTGTATTACACAAAAATAAATATTGTTGAACTGCATTTGGCACGACTGATTAGGTTATCAGGGAGCTATCATAATGTGAAAAATAATTGAAAACACAAATGGTCACCCCTTGAAAAATCAAAGGCTTTTGAAATCAAAAACATTTTCAAGTGATGCTTGTTTTCAAGGAAAGTTGGTTATTAAACCATCTCTAGTATAACTTGTAGTTGAATCTCTAACGTATTTAGAATGGATTCATGGTGATATTTTCAGAATGGATTCATGGTGATATTCTTAGGACGAATGTGGACAATTGATGCATTGACTTAATGGTCTAATGTTTTTTTTCCATGCACAATCTAGTGTTTGCAAGATTACTTATCCAAATTATTCATTTAAGAGCATGATTTCTAGATTATCCTCGTAAAAGAATTTATCTAGATAATGCTATTGAATTTTCTTTTGATACCTTGATGCTTATTGCATGTAAATTGACACTACTGTTGAACATTCTGTAGCCCATGTTCATACCAAAATAGGATGCAACTTATTGCTAGACACTTTTAATGAGAACAAATCTTCCTACATTAGCATGAGGACATGGCACTTTATATATTAATCTCATTTGAGAATTTTTAGGTGTGTAGTATATGTTCCAATTGCATCAACTAAGAGAACTAAAATGGGTCCTTAATCATAAGATATCTTGAACCTTTGATAGGAGATTTGCTGATTGCCATTATGTTGAAACTCTCTTTCCTAAATTAGAGGAGACAATAAACACAAAAGAAAGAGCTCATCTGGACACATCATTGAATAATCTTGATCCGTACACAAGCGTGAGCGAACTAGAAGTTTAGCAAATCAATAGCCTGACCCATTAGCCAACTCCACAAGGGTAAATAAATTGCATACCTAACTATAGATGCTCCTATTTACGTTGCAGTTCTAAAAGACCAAAATCTTTGAATCCAAAGCACGTCAGAAGTGTGGACGACCTCTTAATTTTGAAGGACAAAAATCTACAAACAAAAAGTGTAACAATTGATGAAGAAGATCATGTTGAAGAAATTTAACAAAAATACTAAGAGAAAACTGATGAAAAGAACCAAAATTCTACAAATAGTGAGAATAATATGGAGATTTCCATCAATTATATCACTTCTAGCAAAAAGTGGAATCAGATTGATACAATTGTAGATGATTCTTTTTGTTACAATGTAGCCCCTGATATTTTAAGTGATAATGAGGATCTTGAACTAACATCAGTTAAAAAATGTGGGCATAGAGATGATTGGCCAAAATAGAAATACGTGATTCAATTGAAACATAATTCACTGGCTAAACATGATGTTTTTGTACTTGAAGCCAAACAACAGAAGGTATAAAGCCAATTGGCTATAAATGGGTGTTTGTGCAAACATGAAATGAGAATGATGAAGTTATAAGGCATAAGGAGTGATTTGTGGCACAAGAGTTTTCACAAAAACAAATGTTATTTACAATGAAATATATTTATATGTAATTGATACCATTACATCCCGACCTTGTAAATCTAGCAATACATGCATCTAATGGATGCAATTACTACTTATTATTATAGAAACATTGACAATTGTATTTATATGAAAGTTCCAAAGGATTTAGTATGCCAGCAACAACTCAAGTTTTAATGGAAATTATTATATTAAATTGCAAAAGCCATTATATAATTTGAACCAATCTAGACGCATATGGTACATTTGTCCTAGTGAATACTTATCGAAAGTAGGATATAAGAATGATCTAATATGTCCATTGTCGTCATCAAGCAATTAGGATAATTTTTTTAATCCTTTTTATATATATTGATCACATTAACCTTATTAGAACATTGAAAGAGCTTCAAGAAGCAACGGATTACTTGAAACATAAATATGAGATTAACGATTTTGGAAGAACCAAGTTTTTTATTGGTTTGCAAATGGAACATTTCGAAGATAGAATTTTTATTCATTAATCAACATATACAACAAAGGAGAAAGACCTAAGAGGGGGGGTGAATTAGGTCTTTGGCTAATTATCGAAAATCTTTTCCCTTTTTGCAAATCCTTTGCCTTAATAAAAGCTCTTCTTTAAATTCACAAACTTCAAGTTTATATGTGATTTGATGGTTAAGACAAGATTATCAAACTATAAGACCACAACCAATCAATCAACAATTATAAACAATAATAATAACACAAGTATGTAAAACAAGTAAAGGTATAAAGAAATAAATACACGATTTATAGTGGTTCGATCTCTCCAAGATCTACATCCACTACCTTGAGTCCACACTCAAGGATTTCAATCAATTCACTATATGCTTACTTCAAGTAATTACACAAGAGGCTCACCCTTCAATGGATTTTACCACAACAACCTCTTTTCAATCTAATAAACAAGGTTCACTCTTATCACAAAGAGTTTTATGTCACTAGACAACCTAAACCAATCTAATCCAAGGCTCACCCTCACCAATGGGTTTTACACAACAACCTTGATTAATTTAGTCTATGGCTCACCCTCCACAAGGGTTTTATGTCTCTTGACAGCCTTGTATCAATCACAACAATAATATAAAGAGAGAATTTGAATGTTACCAACACTTCTTGGTGGATGAATACAATTGCTAGCACCACTTCACTTCTTGCCTTTGGAATCTTGAATTTCAATCTTTGAGCACAAGGCAATTTGAGAGCTTTTGATATAATTTTGATGTAAAACAATTTAGAGCTTCAAGGATTTCTTTTGTGCAAGAGTTCTATCAAAAATCTAGAGTTTCTAGCCTTTATAGAATTTGAAAACCAGTTAAAACGGCCATAAAACGGCTAGTAACGGCTAGTTTCAGAAAATTCGGACGACCGAATTCTGCGTCCGAATTTTTCGGACGACCGAATTTTTTCTGCTGCGTCCGAATCTTCTTCCGAATTTCTCTGGAAGAACAGTGACCATGCTGAAGGCCAAAATTCGGACGACCGAATTTTTAGCTGCGTCCGAATCTTCTTCCGAATTTCTCTGGAAGAATAGTAGCAAACTTTTGCTACAAAATTCGGACGACCGAATTTTTGGACTGCGTCCGAATCTTGCATCCGAATTTTTCAAACTTTGTCAAAACATGTTCAAATCAATTCAAACAAGTTGGAAAACATTCTATCCTTAAAGATAAGTCATTAAAGATCTTTTATGTGCAAAAACCATTTATGAAAACTTGATAATTTAGGTAAGTTCAAAACCATTGAAACCATTTAAATCAAGTTTTGTGCTCTCAATTGCAACTCATAGATTCCAAGGCTTAAGAGTGCAGGGTTTACAAAGTTTACCTATTAAGCACATGCAACCTACACTTCATGTCTTCAAAGCCTTCTAACATCTTGAACAAACTCTTCAATCTTCAATCACTTTGACATATTGGAGTTGTTCTTGCATTTTAACTTCAAGGCAATGAGACTTCAAACTTCTTAGTTCATAAAACCTATCACACAACATACAAGCATATTAGTCCTCATCAATATTTGTCATTAATCAAAACTACATGATTTGCCCTTAGGGCTAACAATCTCCCCCTTTTTGATGATTACAAACTTTGATGCAAAATGTGATAGATTAAAACAATGTAGTACATAGAAGTATTAATGTCAATGATAGAAAATAACCAATTTAGCACATTGACATACAAAAGGCTCAATATGAGCCTATGACCCAACCAACCTCCATTTGCCTCCTTCCTTCCAACAATTAGGATAGAAAATATAGCATTTAAGCATTTAGAAAAAGTTCTAAGAGAGGTTTTAAGGTTGTAAAAGTTTAACAATGCTCCCCCTTAGATTGTGCTCATTTTTCAACAAGTTTGGACTTGAGATGCTATGCATCCGAATTTTGACATATCAAGTCCAAATTGTAAAATCAGTGAAGTGACAGCTTCAATTTTTGAAAATAAGCTTTCCTAAGGTTGTTCAAACATAGTGGAAGAGATTAAAACAAGTTTGAATCAATTTGAACAACAATAGAGCACTTTTTGACAACAAAATATGGATGCATCCGAATTTCAGAACATGCATCCGAATTTTTAAATCTGAAGTCCAAACTGCAATAAATTCAATATAATGAATGTTTAAAGTTAAATAAAGTGTTCCTAAGGTTGTTCAAACATAATGGAAGAGATTAAAACATGTTTGAATCAATTTGAACAACAAAAGAGCACATTTTGGCAACAAAATATGCATACATCCGAATTTCTGAAACATGCATCCGAATTTTAAGATATCAAATCCAAAATGTAAAATATGTGAGATAACAACTTTAATTTTTGAAAATAAGCTTTTCTAAGATTTTTCAAATATGATAGGAAGGATTAAGACAGTTTTTAAACAATTTGAACAACAGAAAAACATTTTTGGCAAGAAAGTTTGGATGCATCCGAATTTTTGGTTTGCATCCGAATTTCAAGTCCAAATTTTTGGTAGCAAGTTTGAAAAGGTGATTTTGCATTCTCAAATGAACTATAGAAGTACTCAAATATGTATAGCTACAATAGCACTCATTTTAGCTTTGCAAAACCACAAAACTAATGTATTCAATTGTAGGTCAAGTCAAGAACCAAGTTCAAGAATTTAATCTCAACTTAACCATATTCCAAAAACTCAGAAACTCACATAGTATAACATAGTCAATTTAAATTTCAATTGCAGCCATATATTTTCACAAAACACATTCATTTTACATTTCAACCTATAGCACATATACATAGCACATTTACAGCAAGCACATAGCATATAGCACATCTTGCAGTCAACATTCTTTCTTCCCCTTGACATATGCATGGATTTTCAGAAAATTCACACATTTTCTATTCATGCATGAGGAATTCCACTGCTATTTCACATTTTCACACATTTTGTCATCCCATTTCTTCTCCCCCTTTTGTCATCACTCAAAGATGGGGTTAATGAAAATGAGACAACATGTATCACATATAAGCAGTATATTGATCAACTCTCATTTGGCAATTTAGCAATGTATTGACCAACTCTCATAAATAGTATAGTTCTAGTCAAATAATTATCATCCTAATCAGTAATAATCATTATGTAGCATCTCAACAATAATAAATCAACCTCTCTCCCTTTTTATCCCTTTTTATCAGCAATTAAACTTGGGGTGAGAGTACTTGGACAACAAAAGTGAAACAAAGAAGCTCTTATCACAAAGATTTCACATATTGAGCTTCAAAGCACTATAATGACTAGAAAGGCATAAGTAAATTTCAATGTTAAATCATAACATGTGCATTAAGGTATAAAATAAAATAAGCAACAAAATAGAATTTAGGGATAGAAAGGCTTAGTCTTGGATGCGCTTTGTGGTCTTCACTTCCAAATTTGTTTGTTATGATGGCCATATCTCCCTTGATCTCTGTATGATAGGGTCCTTCATTTGTTGACTCCTTGCTTGTGTAATTCTGCTTTGGAAAGCTACCAATCAAGAGGATCTTGGATCTTCTTTCTTTGAACCACATTTTCTTGCTCCCTTGGTTGAAGGATATTGGTGATGGATTTGTGATTTGACTTTGTTAAACTTCATTCATTTCCTTCTTCTTGCTTGTTCTCTTGGGCTTTATAGGAACTTGCACCATTTAAAACCACTTGAGAAATCTTTCTCAAGTCTTCTTCCATATTCTTGACTCTAGCTTCTAAACCATCAAATTTGCCAAGAATTATCAGAGCAAAAGACTTGAAGAATTTGTCCATCTTCTTCATTTCCTCTACATGGTTGTTCAATGTCTCTTGAAACACCTTGGCAACTCTTCAAATAGTCTTCTTTTGTGGAAGGTTGCTCCCCCTCACTAGATGAGTCATGTTTCATTTTAATTTCCTTTCTCTAGCAAGGATTTTCTCTTTATTCTCTTCTTCTTCTTCATTTTCTTCTTCCTCAACCTCCTCACTTTCTTCAACATCACTAGCATCTCTTCTATCACCCCTTAGAGGAGTTTCTCTTCTAGCCCTTCATACATTATCATCATCAAGTATCCAAAGCATTCTCTCTAATGAGTTGTTGGTATAGACTTCTTCACTCTTTATTGGTAAACCACTAGAAGACAATTGTACTTGGAGATGCTTGAAAAATCCTGTTAATAACCTTCCATATGACAATACCGTATGCTCGATTCTTCTAGCTGCCATTTTATTCTTTAGCACTATATATCCAAAATTCATTTTTCTTTTTTTTTATGCATGGCTAGCATAATTACAGCATACATATAATCAAAAGAAGATTTGTGGCCAAAGTATGCTATAATCAAGGTAGTAAGCATGTGATTCCAAATTTTTTCTCTTTTTTTTTAAACTACCATCAAAAAGCTTTCATCTCTCTCTCCTTTCTAGTCTTGAAGCTTCTTCATTTATATAGGCATTCTCAATTCTTTCATGTGGGTATAACTTACTTATAAAACAATGTCCCCCAGAAGAATAATGCCTAAACCCAACATCCTCAACATCACAAATTCTATTGAGCAATGCATTATCAATCTCAAAAATCAACTTGTGATATTCTTGAAGAAAACCACTGCATAGCTTTATTACCAACTTGCTCAACTCTTTCTTCCTTAATATTTGATTAAACTTCATAAACTAAGGAAGGTAATAGCATTCACCAGACACAAGCAAACTAGTCCAGCTCACATCATTTAAAAATTGAGAGTATATTACCCATTTCAGATAGTTTGATGATATCCACCTCGTGGCTTGGATTTGTCTTACGGTTCCTTTTTGTCCAATCATCAAATTCAGTAGTAGCCTCCACTGTGACAAATCTATCCATCCATGACATGCTTTGTGGAACATGAACCTTCCTTGGTTCATTGATCACTGGTCCTACTTCTCACATCTTTTGCTTTCCCTTTCCTTTTCTCATGTTAGGCATCTTTGTCCTCACCTGGAGCTACAACACTTGAATATACTCATTAGTTATTGAATTTTGAAATCTCTAAGCTTTTTCTAAGATTGGTCAAACCTTTCTTCGGCCAATGGCTTAGTAATGATATCATTAATTTGTTCATGAATGCAAACATGCTTTAAATAAGTATTATCCTTAGTAGAATGATATCTAATGAGATGAAGTTTGATCTCTATATGCTTTGTCCTAGTTTGTTGAATAGTATAATGGTCAAATCTATTGCATTAGTGTTATCACATAGCATAGCCACACATTTGAAATATAGACCATAATCACTTAGAGTATTAATAAGGTAATAAAGAAAGTGTTTAACAGCAATCAAATGAGATTCTATAGGACAAGATGAATCTAGCACACAAGCATATGACAAACATAATATTGGCTCTACTTGCTATCAAATATAGTTGACTACTCCTATGAAACCTTTTTTTTTATTCTCCTCAAGCATAGTTGATAAACTTATGGAAGTGCTTGTACCTTAACTTGATTCATGAAAGTGCTATCCTTGGTTTGCTTGATTTGTAGGTCAAGAAAGAAATTGAGTTTTCCTATCATGCTCATTTCAAATTTACTCTGCATTAACTTGGAAAACACATCACAAAGTGAAGTATTAGAAGCACCAAAAATTGTATCATACATTTGGACAAGTTATAGATCATTGTTACAAGAGGTTTTAATGAAAAGATTTATGTCAAGTTTTCTTAAAAAATAACTTTTGAAAGAGGAAAACCATTGAATATTTCATACCAAGCTTTAGTAACTTGTTTCAATCCATATAAAGCTTTGGAAAATTTGAAAACATAGTTAAGAAACTTTTCATGATCAAAACTGGGTGGTTGTTCCACATAAATCTCTTCCTCAATAGAACCATTTAGAAAAGCTCTTTTGACATTCATTTGAAATAATTTAAAACCTTTAAAGAAATTAAAAGTCAAAATCATTCTTATGGACTTAAGTCTAGCATTCGGAACAAAGGTTTCATCATAAACAATTCACTCTTCTTGATTGAATCCTTGGGTGACAAATCTTGATTTATTTCTTACACCTTCCTTGGATTCATTGAGTTTATTTCTAAAAACCATTTAGTTCCAATAATGTAATGATCATGAGATTTAGAAATTTCAAAATTTTGTATCTTTCAAATTTATTCAATTCCTCTTGCATAGTAATAATCCAAAAATAATCACACAATGCATCGTCAATACTTTTAGGCTCATATGAGATAAAAGGAATAAAGTTATTGATAAAATACCGCCTTATTTTTACTCCTTGAGAGATATCACCAATGATTTGCTCCTTAGGGTGCCCTCTTGAATATCTTAGGTTCTTTGAAAGCTCTTGGTCACCGCTGGGTTGGTCATCTTTATTTTTTTCAATCATTTCTTCCTCATTGGTATGATCATCCAAAGTTGGTGCTTGAAGATGGGTTTGATAGTTATTCATAGATGTACCTGCATCATCTTCTTCTTTTTTTTCCAAGCAAATGTAAGATTCATCTAAACCAACATGAATGGTTTCCTCATCATATAAGGTTCTTTTCATTATAAAATCTATAGGCCTTTTATTAGAAGAATGGTTAAGAGATATACCTATATCTTCTATCAAATTTAAGTAAGCTATCACAAGTATTCAAGATAAAACACTTTAAAATATGCAACTTGAGAAGTTATATAAAAGTGAACTTCAAAAGATGTTTTTCTTTAAAATGATCTTAAAGAATTCTATATATCATAGCATGTGTTGTTTATGGTTTCGGCTCAAAACAAATTTTTTGAGGAATTTTTACAAAGCATAGATCTAACCAATTTTTACAAAGTTCAAATTTTCCTTTCAATAACACCATTTTGTTGTGGGGTTTTTACAGTTGAAACAATTATATGAAATTCAATTTTCATCACAAATTTTGCAAAGACTTGGTTGTAAAATTTTCCCATTGTCACTTCTAATGGGAATCAATTTGCACTCAAGAGAGATTTGGACCCTTTTGAAAAGTCTTATAAATTCATGAAAAGAACTTCATCCTTTTGAGCTAGAAAGATCACCCATGTAAATCTAGAGAATCATCAACAATCATATATGAATACCTCTTGCTATCAAGACTAGTGATCCTCATTGGTCCAAACAATCCATATAAACAAATTTTAAGAGGTTTTGAAGTGAAAATCATTTTCTTCAGTTTGAAAGATTCTTTTGTTTGTTTTACATATTGACAAGTATGTCAAAGACAATTTTCTCAAAACACATTTTTAGCAATCCTCCAACTAAATCTTGAGAGGAAAGTTTGTTCAACAAATCCATGTTCACATGACCAAATCTTCTATGCCAAGAAAATCATTATCATAAGCAACAAGTTCATCAAGCTTATCAAGATAAAACACACACTGAAACATTTTGTGAGTAATTGATCAAAATTACAAAATATCATTTTGTCATACAAGTTCGGGCGACCGAACTTATGGCCTACATTCAAACTTCAAGTTCAAACATTTTGTAAAGTTTCATAAAGATATTTTTGACCAAGCAAATGCATAGATATTCAATCATAGCTATTTTAATCATTCTATCATGACATATAATCAATTTCAAGAACATATCAACCATGAATTCAATCTCATATCCTCAATGTTACCTAATCAACTTCATAGAAGCAATTGACAAGTCATGGTTGGCAAATTTTCAAATTTTAACAAAGGAATTCTTAACTGAAACTTTGCATGTTGGCATTTAATATCACACAATTGACTAATGCTAAGCAAGTTATAGTTCAAATCAGTACTAAGCTACATTTGTTTACAAAGAAGAGAGGAACCTTTACCAACATGGGTTACTCCAAGAATTCCTCCTTTCTTCTTGCCTCAACAACAAATCCTTCTTTGGTTGCTTTGACCTTGATTATAAATGAGGTGTTTTCCATTATTCTTTAAGCCAACATCATCAATATACCTCTTAGTTGTGCTTGAGTTTGAATTGTAGTGTACCTGTAATAAAGGAGAGGAAGTATCCTTTGGTACCCATACTTTCTTGGGTCCGTGGGGATTAGTAATAGTTCCCTTAACTCTCCAAATGGTTTTTACACCATTCTCTACTTTTCTTTTAACATAACATTTGGTGACTTTATGTCCATATTTTCCACAATAAGTACAACAAGTATGATGGAAAGAAGTAGAAGTAGCTCTAACAAAGAAGTTGTTATGTTTAGGCACATTATTGACATAATTGTAACCAAGACCATTTTTAGCAAGAGAAGATATTTGAGATCCAAGTAGTTTGTCAAAATTGTCTCTTCCGTTTGTAAATTTTTCAACACATGATGTAAGATCATTAATTTTCTTTTTCAAAATTTCATGATCACTAAGTATTTTTTCAAGAGAAGAAACTTTTGTACAAAGAGATTTATTTTCAAGAGATATGTTTTGTAAAGAAACATTTAAAACTTCTTTTTCAATATTTAAACAATCAATAGATTCAAGAAGTTTTTTGTTCTCACAAAATAATTTTGAATTTTCATTCAATAACTCATTAATTTTGAGTTTCATTTCCTTATTCTTTTTCGAAGCCTTTTTTAATTCTCCATACATCTCAACAAGTAATTCACTAGGATCATCAATATTATCATAATAAGAAGTAGAGGTAGATGGAGTAGGTTGTACCTCATCTTCCATTGCCATTAAGCACACATTTGCTCTTTCTTCTTCATGAGTGACTTGAAGTAGCTTCCACATTTCATGAGCGGAATCACATTCCATCACTCTATTGTATTCATTGACAACCAACGCACAACAAAGAATGTTCATTGCTTGGTAGTTTAATGTCATCTTTCTTGAATCGCCCTCATCATACTCTTCCATGGACTTCGGTTCCCTTGTAACTCCATCGGCTTTCAATCTCAATGGCACAAAGGGACCTTTCTCAATAATATTCCACAATTCATAGTTAATAGAACAAATGTAAATCTCAATTCTAGACTTCCAAAAAATATAATTAGAACCATCAAACAATGGAGGTCTATTAGTGGAGGAACCTTCAACATAAGGCAAATTTGATAAACTAGCCATATGATCTTTACTTCTAGGTTGTTAGACCTTAAAAAGAAGACCTTGCTCTGATACCAATTGAAAGACCTAAGAGGGGGGGGGGGGGGGTGAATTAGGTCTTTGGCTAATTATCGAAAATCTTTTCCCTTTTTGCAAATCCTTTGCCTTAATAAAAGCTCTTCTTTAAATTCACAAACTTCAAGTTTATATGTGATTTGATGGTTAAGACAAGATTATCAAACTATAAGACCACAACCAATCAATCAACAATTATAAACAATAATAATAACACAAGTATGTAAAACAAGTAAAGGTATAAACAAATAAACACACGATTTATAGTGGATCGATCTCTCCATGATCTACATCCACTACCTTGAGTCCACACTCAAGGATTTCAATCAATTCACTATATGCTTACTTCAAGTAATTACACAAGAGGCTCACCCTTCAATGGATTTTACCACAACAACCTCTTTTCAATCTAATAAACAAGGTTCACTCTTATCACAAAGAGTTTTATGTCACTAGACAACCTAGACCAATCTAATCCAAGGATCACCCTCACCAATGGGTTTTACACAACAACCTTGATTAATTTAGTCTATGGCTCACCCTCCACAAGGGTTTTATGTCTCTTGACAGCCTTGTATCAATCACAACAATAATATAAAGAGAGAATTTGAATGTTACCAACACTTCTTGGTGGATGAATACAATTGCTAGCACCACTTCACTTCTTGCCTTTGGAATCTTGAATTTCAATCTTTGAGCACAAGGCAATTTGAGAGCTTTTGATATAATTTTGATGTAAAACAAGTTAGAGCTTCAAGGATTTCTTTGTGCAAGAGTTCTATAAAAAATCTAGAGTTTCTAGCCTTTATAGAATTTGAAAATAAGTTAAAACGGCCATAAAACGGCTAGTTTCAGAAAATTCGGAAGACCGAATTCTGCGTCCGAATTTTTCGGACGACCGAATTTTTTCTGCTGCGTCTGAATCTTCTTCCCAATTTCTCTGGAAGAACAGTGACCATGCTGAAGGCCAAAATTCGGACGACCGAATTTTTTGGCTGCGTCCGAATCTTCTTCCGAATTTCTCTGGAAGAATAGTAGCAAACTTTTGCTACAAAATTCGGACGACCGAATTTTTGGACTGTGTCCGAATCTTGCATCCGAATTTTTCAAACTTTGTCAAAACATGTTCAAATCAATTCAAACAAGTTGGAAAACATTCTAGCCTTAAAGATAAGTCATTAAAGATCTTTTATGTGCAAAAACCATTTATGAAAACTTGATAATTTAGGTAAGTTCAAAACCATTGAAACCATTTAAATCAAGTTTTGTGCTCTCAATTGCAACTCATAGATTCCAAGGCTTAAGAGTGCAGGGTTTACAAAGTTTACCTATTAAGCACATGCAACCTACACTTCATGTCTTCAAAGCCTTCTAACATCTTGAACAAACTCTTCAATCTTCAATCACTTTGACATATTGGAGTTGTTCTTGCATTTTAACTTCAAGGCAATGAGACTTCAAACTTCTTAGTTCATAAAACCTATCACACAACATACAAGCATATTAGTCCTCATCAATATTTGTCATTAATCAAAACTACATGATTTGCCCTTAGGGCTAACAAAAGGTTTTAAAAAGATTTTACATGGGCAAAGCATATCCATTGAGTGATCCTATGATCATTCGATCATTAGATGTGAATGACGATTCATCCAAACCTTGAGAGGATAATGAAGAATTCTTGGTTCTGAAGTACCATATCTAAATGTAATTGGTGCACTAATGTACTTTGCTAACAACGCTAGTCCTGATATAACATTTTTTGTGAATTTATTAGCAAGATTTAGCTTTTCTTGTATGCAACAACGTTGGAATAGTGTTCAACATGTCCTTATATATCTCCAAGAGACTATAGATCTAGAATTATTTTACTCAAGTAAAACTAGTCCAAAATTAGTTGATTATACAAATGCTGGTTAATTATTTAAACCTTATAAAGGACGTTCTCAAAATGGCTATATATTTACTTGGTGTGATTTTGCCATATTATGGCAAATTATTAATATAATCTATTGTGTCGACTTCTTCTATTCATGCTGAAATTATAGTCATTCATTAGACAAATCGAGAATGTATATGATTGATATCTAAGATCCATTATATCTAAGAATGTTCTAGTTTATCCTTCAGTAAAGGAATTCTGTTAGCCCTAAGGGCAAATTATGTAGTTTTGATTAATGACAAATATTGATGAGGACTAAAATGTTTGATTATTGTGTGATAGGTTCTGTAAACTGAGAAGTATGAAGTCTCATTGCTTTGAAGCAAAAGTTCAAGAACAACTTCAGTTAAGCAAGTATTTGAAGTTTGAAGAATGTTGTTCTAAAGATGATCAAAAAGCATTGAAGACTTGAAGTGTAGAGTACATTTAACTTTTAGGTAAAATCTCTATGTAAACTCTACACTTGCATGTCTTGGTTATCATTGAATGCATAAGAGAGCATAAAAATAATCTTATGATCTTAAAAGGCTTTGAATGAATTTTTTTATAAGATATGTTAGTAAACTTCATATGTTCTTGTTTTTCAAGCTTATATATGGTTAAATAAGTTATCTATACATATCAAATGTTTTTCAAACTCATTGAAGTTATATCTCAAATGATTTTACAAAGTTTGAAAATGCTTCCAAAAAATTCGGTCATCCGAATTTTGTAGCAAAAGTTTGCTACTATTCTTCCAGAGAAATTCGGAAGAAGATTCGGACGCAGCCAAAAAATTCGGTCGTCCGAATTTTTGGTCTTCAGCATGGTCACTGTTGTTCCAAAAAAATTCGGACGAAGATTCGGACGCAGCAAAAAATTAGGTCGTCCGAATTTTTGTTCTCAGCATGGTTACTATTCACCAGAGAAATTCGGACGAAGATTCGGACGCAGCCAGGAATTTCGGTCGTCCGAATTTTCTGAAACTAGCCGTTTCTAGCCGTTTTATGAACGTTTTAACAGATTTTCAAATTCTATAAAAGCTATAAACATGAAAATTTTTGTAACTCTTGAAATCTTGAAAACTCCAAGCATTCAAAAGCATTTAGCAAACATTTCTTAAGCTCTCTTATGTCTTGTGCATTCAATTGATCAATCCAAAGACATCAAAGTGTGAATGTGCAACTTTGTGTAAATTCTACCAACAAGTGGTAACATCTACACACTTTTCTTTACTTAATCAATTGTGTTGATCTACTAGCTCTAGCAAGGTTATCTTGATAACATAAAACCCTTTAGATAAGGGTGATCCTTGAAGTTGTGATTCAAGGTTGTTTGAGATATAAAATCATAGATTGGTGAGCCTTGTTTGTAAAAATTACTAGAAGAGGTTGTATGTCTAAAACCAAAGTGTGGTGAGCCTCTCTTGTAATCTGTGAACTTGAGCACATAGTAGAGATATTGAAATCCTTAAGTGTATACTTAAGGTAGTGGAGGTAGATCTTGAGGATCGAACCACTATAAATTGTTTGAGTTCTTTGCTATTGCTTTTATTACTGCCTTGCTATCAATTATCTATAATTAGCTTATATAACTTGCTCTTGGTCTAAACGCATAAAAGGTTTAAATTTGCGAAAATTAGCCAAATACCTAATTCACCCCCCCCCTCTTAGGTATTTCAATTGGTATCAGAGCTAGAACTTCTGTGTGTGGTTTAACAACCTAGAAGACAAAGATCCTATGGCTAATATGTCAAACCTACCTTACCTAGAAGGATCTTTCACAAATAGACCACCTTTGTTTAATGGAACAAATTACACTTTCTGGAAATCTAGAGTTAAAATTTATATTTGTTCTATTAATTTTGATTTGTGGAACATAATTGAGAAAGGTCCTTATGTCCCAATGAAAATGAGTGCTGATGGAATAAGCTCAGTACCCAAGTCCACTGATGAATTTGATGAGCATGATTCTAAGAAAATGACTTTAAATTATCAAGCCATGAATATATTAAGTTGTGCTTTAGATGTTACTGAATACAATAGAGTTAGTGGATGTGATTCTGCTCATGACATGTGGAGATTACTTCAAATTACACATGAAGGAACTAATCAAGTTAAAGAATCTAAACTTGACATGCTAGTCAGAGATTATGAACTGTTTACCATGAAACAAGGTGAAAATATTAGTGATATGTTTACAAGATTTACTAACATTTTCAATGTCTTAAAAGCTTATGGTAAAAGCTATACTATGGGAGAGCAAAACAGAAAGATTTTAGATGCTCTACCAAAATCCTGGCAGCCTAAAACACTTGCCATTGAGGAATCCAAGGATTTGAAGACTCTTCCACTTGAAGAGCTCATTGGATCTCTACTGACTCATGAAATGAAGATGAAATGGCAAAATGACAAGGAGGATGAAGAAAAGGGAAGAAAAGGAGTTGTACTCAAGTCTTCAAATCACTTGAGTGAACAAGAACAGTCTTCAAGTGAAGAAGGAGGAGGAAACAGTGGAGAAGAAGAGATTGCGATTGCAGTAAGGAAGTTTAAAAGATTCTACAAAAAGGAGTTTCTCAAGAAAGGAAGAAAACCAATCAAGAAGAGTGGACAATCCTCATCCTATAAACCTCAGTGTTTTGAATGTAAAAGCACAGAGCATCTTGTTGCTGACTGTCCTAAGCTTTGGAAAAAGAAAGAGAAAGCAAAAACAAAAAGAATTCTGTCAAGAAAGGAAAAGGATTAGCTGGAACATGGGATCAACAAGAAAGTGGGGATGAAAGTGAAGGAAAGGCCAACATATGCTTTATGGCCATTGATGATGAGGTACAATCTTCACCCTCTATTTCAAATGTATATGATGATGATATTGATTCCAGTGATCTTATTGTTGAGTTATATGAAGAATTAAAAAAGGATTCAAAAAGAAATAAAGAAATGAAACTCAAAATAAATGATTTATCTAATGAAAATTCAAAATTATGTGTTGAAAATGGAAAACTTCTTGAAACCATTAGTTGCATTGCTATTGAAAAAGAAGTTTTGAATACAACTATACAAAACATATCTTTTGAAAACAAAAAGCTTTGCACTAGAATTATTTCTCTTGAATCAATGATAAAAGATCATGAGCTTCTAAAAAGGAAAGTTAATGATCTAACTTTATGCATTGAGAGATTTACAAATGGAAGGGAAAATTTGAATAAATTACTTGGCTATCAAAGATCTTCATTTATAAAACATGGTCTTGGTTTTACTCATGATTATTCTGCTCCAAAAGCAGAAAAAAAATCTTTTGCTAAAGAATCTTATCATTCTAGATCACATATTTGCTGCACTTATTGTGGTAAACATGGACACAAGGTGTCTAGATGTTTTATCAAAAGAAAAATAGAAAGTGGTGTTAAAACCATTTGGAAAGTCAAAGAAACTTTTACTAACCCCCTTGGACCCAAGAAAATATGGGTACCAAAAATCACCCTTTCAAATTTGGTATAGGTACAATTTGCCTCAAGATCAAGTGCCACAAAATGGTTCCTTGACAGTGGATGCTCAAGGCATATGACTGGAAATGCATCACTTGTTAGTGAACTTCAAACTACAAGTGAAGGTTTTGTCACATTTGGAGATAAGAAGAAAGGGAAAATACTTGGAATAGGTAACATTGGTAAAGGTTCTTTCCCTCTTATCAAGAAAGTATTACTTATTGAAGATTTAAAGTATAATTTACTGAGTATTAGTCAATTATGTGATAATGGATGCAAAGTAGAGTTTAAATATGATACTTGTACTATTCTTGACAATGCAAGTAACAAAACTATCTTTGTTGCTAAAAGAGTTGGTAATGTATATGTGTTGTATCTTGATGAGCTTATTACAAATGATATTAAATGTCTTGCCATTCATGACAATGATGGATTTTTATGGCATAGAAGATTAGGACATGTAAGCATGGTTTTATTAAACAAACTTTCTACACAAGAGCTGGTGAGAGGATTACCTAAATTGCATTTTGATAAAACTCGCCTCTGTGATGCTTGTCAATATGGAAAACAATCAAAAACATCTTTTAAACCAAAGAAAATGGTTTCTACCTCAAAACCTCTTGAACTAATTCATATGGATTTATTTGGACCTATGAGGACTACTAGTCTTGGTGGTAAAAGCTATGCTTATGTGATTGTTGATGATTTTTCAAGATTTACATGGGTAATCTTCTTAGCACAAAAAAGATGAAACATTTTATGAATTTTCAAAACTCTTCAAAAAGGTTCAAACCTCTCTTGATTGCAAACTGATTTCTATTAGAAGTGATAATGGAAGAGAATTTTGTTACCAAGACTTTACAAAATTTTGTGATGAATATGGTATTACTCACAATTTTTCAGCTGCCAAAACACCTCAACAAAATGGTGTTGTTGAAAGGAAAAACAGAACCTTACAAGAAATGGCTAGATCAATGCCTTGTGAAAACTCATTACCAAAGTATTTTTGAAGTGAAAGTCATTAATACGACTTGTTATATCATGAACAGAGTTTTACTAAGACCTTTTATAAGAAAAAACACCTTTTGAACTCTTATTTGACAAAACTCCATCAATTGTCTATTTCAAAGTTTTTGGTTGTAAATGCTTCATTTTAAACACTAGCAACTATCTTGGTAAGTTTGATAGAAAATCGGGATGAAGGAATTTTTCTTGGTTATTCATCAAATAAAAAAGGCATATAGAGTCTATAATAAAAGAACATTGTGTGTTGAAGAAACTATTCATGTAACCTTTGATGAATCTAACATTTATCTTCAAAGAGGAAATGAAGATGACACAGGCACATCAATGGTTGAAAATCATACTCAACACAAAGCACCCACAATGGAAGATCATGCCAAAGAAGAAGAAATAATGGAGCAAGAACAAGATGGTCAATCAAGCAATAATCAAGAACTTCCAAAGGATATCACATATGCAAAAGGTCATCCTAAGGAGCAAATCATTGGTGATGTCACCCAAGGGGTAAAAACAAGGCGGTACTTTATTGACAACTTCGCTCTTTTATCTCATATTGAACCAAAAAATATTGATGATGCATTGTGTGATAATTTTACGGATTATTGCTATGGAAGAAGAGCTAAATCAATTTGAAAGAAATAAAGTTTGGTCTCTTGTTCCTAGACCTCATGATCATTCTGTTATTGGTACAAAATAAGTTTTTAGAAATAAGTTAAATGAACTAGGAGAAGTAGTTAGAAATAAAGCTAGACTTGTTGCTCAAGGTTTCAACCAAGAAGAAGGCATTGACTATGATGAGACCTTTGCTCCAGTAGCCAGATTAGAATCTATAAGAATACTTTTGGCATTTGCTTGCTTTAAAGGCTTTAAACTTTTTCAAATGGATGTTAAAAGTGCTTTCCTAAATGGTTTTATTGAAGAAGAGGTTTATGTAGAACAACCTCCTGGTTTTATCCATGAAAAATTTCCAAATTATGTGTATAAGCTAACCAAAGCTCTATATGGACTGAAACAAGCTCCAAGATCTTGGTATGAAAGATTAAGTGGTTTTCTTCTCTCAAAAGGTTTTACTAAAGGAAAAGTAGACACAACTCTTTTTATTAAAACATCTTCTAAAAAATGATATTTTGCTTGTACAAATCTATGTTGATGATATCATTTTTGGTTCTACTAATATTTCTCTTTGTGAAGAGTTTGCTAAAACTATGCAAAATGAATTTGAGATGAGCATGATGGGAGAACTAAGTTTCTTCCTTGGACTACAAATTAAGCAAACCAAGGATGGAGTCTTCATCAATCAAGAAAAATATACTAAGGAGCTATTGAAAAGGTTTGGAATGGATCAAGCAAAAGGAATAAGTACTCCTATGAGTTCATCAACTAAACTTGATAAAGATGAGAAAGGTAAAAGTATTGATGAGAAATTATATAGAGGAATGATAGGAAGTTTACTCTATCTCACTGCTAGTAGACCAGATATTATGTTTGATGTTTGCTTGTATGCTAGATTCCAATCATATCCTAAAGAATCTCATCTAATTTCTGTCAAACGAATATTTCGTTATTTGATTGATACACATGACTATGGTCTTTGGTTTTCTAAAACTTCATCTTTTGAACTTATTGGATATTCCGATCGTCGACTATGCTTTGGATGCAAAGTTGAGCGTAAAAGTACAAGTGGTCATTGTCAATTTCTTGGTAGTTGTCTAGTGTCTTGGTTTAGTAAAAAGCAGGCTTGTGTATCTTTATCCACAGCAGAAGTTGAATACATAGCTGCAGGAAGTTGTTGTGCACAATTATTATGGATGCAGCATACTTTACTTGATTATGGTCTTAAATTTAAGTGTGTGCCTATACTATGTGATAATACTAGTGCTATCAATTTGAGCATTAATCCCATTCAACACTCTAGGACCAAGCATATAGAGATAAAACATCATTTCATTCGTGATCATGTGATTAAGAAAGATATATGCTTAGAACATGTAAATACAAATGATCAAATTGTCGACATATTTACAAAGCCTTTGGGTGAGGAAAGGTTTAATCACCTAAGAAGACTCTTAGGAATTTCAAAATTCAATGACTAATATGTGTATTAATGTTGTGATGAAAACGAGATTTATTGATCAAAAAGTCGGACGCAGGGACGGAAAAATCGAGTCGACCAATTTTCTGAACCAAAGAGACAGAAACCTTCGACCGAAAATTCGGACGCAGACCTAAAATTTGGTCGTCCGAATTTTGCGGATGTATCCCTTTAAATGAAAATCGAACGGTTTCTTCCAAACATTACAACTTCCGAATTTTACATCCTTTCAAAACCTCTCATACCCATTCACGTCCGAATCAAAATCTCTTCAAATCCACACACTCTCATCCCGATTTTCCTTCATTTTTAAACTTCTAAACCCTAATTTCATACAGAAAACAAATCCTTCTCAAGAGAAAACATCATGGTAAGAACAAAGAAGCCCAATGTTGAGAAAGGAAAAGGAAAGGCTAAGGAAGGAGATGGAGACCCAATCCTCAATCAACCAAGAAGGATTCGCATCCCTCAAACACAATCTGAGTTGACAGGGTTTATCTCTATCAAATCTACTCATGAATTTGATGAATGGAATAAGAATAGTAGAAAGATTATTCCCTGGATATAAGGTGGATCTTTCGATAAACTATCTAGTATGGATATGGTTCTGTCCTGTTTCAATGATGTTGGATGGAGTAGTTTGTTGTTTATTAATGAAGATTTTTATCCTACTTTGGTATATGAAATTTATGCAAACCTAAAGGAAGAAAGAACTGAGATTGTTGGGGATGATAGGATACAATGGTATTCAACTAGAGTATCCCAAGTTGATATTGAATTAAGTGAAGCCCACGATTAACGGGAATTTGTGGGGGTAAGTGACAGTGGGGGCTAAATATTATGCACCGTCAATGCATTGCTATAATCGTCAACTCTTTACATATGATAGATTTGAACAAGCATTTACAAAAGGAAGAGAGTTTAGATCTATAAAAGAGAGGGAAATCAAGAATTTGGATGCTAGAGGTAGAGTATTGCATCATATGGTAACTACTATGATTGTTCCTGTTAGCCCTAAGGGCAAATCATGTAGTTTTGATTAATGACAAATATTGATGAGGACTAATATGCTTGTATGTTGTGATAGGATTGTTGGATTAAGAAGTATGAAGTCTCATTGCCTTGGAGCTAGCAATGCATGAACAACTCAAATATGTCAAAGTGATTAAAGATTGAAGAGTTTGTTCAAGATTAATGAAGGCTTTGAAGACATGAAGTGTAGGTGACATGTGGTTAATAGGTAAATATTGTAAACCCTACACTCTTAAGTCTTGGAATCTATGAGTTGCAATTGAGAGCACAAAACTTGATTTAAATGGTTTCAATGGTTTTGAACTTATCTAAATTATCAAGTTTTCATAAATTATTTTTGCACTTAAAAGGTCTTTAATGACTTATCTTTTAGGCTAGAAGGTTTTCCAACTTGTTAGAATTGATTTGAACATGTTTTGACAAAGTTTGAAAAAATTCGGAAGAAGATTCGGACGCGAGTCCAAAAAATTCGATCGTCCGAATTTTGTAGCAAAAGTTTGCTACTGTTCTTCCGAGAGAAATTCGGAAGAAGATTCGGACGCATGCAAAAAATTCAGTCGTCCGAATTTTGAAGCGAAAAATTCGGATGCGAAATTCGGTCATCCGAATTTTTACAAACTAGCCGATTACTAGCCGTTGTATAGCCGTTTGAACTGATTTTTGAATTCTATAAAAGCCATAAACTCCAGATTTTTTTAGTAGAACTTTGAACTTAAGAAATCCTACAAGCTCTAACTTGTTTTACATCAAAATTACTTGAAAAGCTCTCAAATTGCCTTGTGCTCAAAGATTGAAATTCAAGATTCCAAAGGCAACAAAGTGTGAAGGTGAAATATTGTGTAATCATCTACCAACAAAGTGGTAACATCTTACACACTCTCTTTTCTTATCTTAATTGTGTTTTTCTACTAGCTCATTGCAAGGTTATCTTTAGACATAAAACCCTTTTGTGTTAGGGTGAGCCATAGACTAGATTAATCAAGGTTGTGGTGTAAAACCCATTGTGTGGGTGAGCCTTTGATTAGATTAGTCTTTAGGTTGTCTTTGGATATAAAACCCTTGTGGAAGGGTGAACCTTGTTTGTATAATTACTAGAAGAGGTTGTGAGTGTAAAACCATAGTGTGGTTAGCCTCTTATGTAATTGTTGAACTTGAGCTTATAGTGGATTGGTTGAAATCCTTGAGTGTGGACTCAAGGTAGTGGATGTAGATCTTGGAGAGATCGAACCACTATAAATCGTGTGTTCATTTTCTTATAGCTTTATTTATTTACATGCTCATGTTATTACTTATTGATTGTTGTTGATTGATTGGTTGTAGTTTGATGATATTATCTTAACCATCACATCACATATAAACTTGAAGCTTGTGGAATTAAAGAATAGCTTTTATTAAGGCAAAGGATTTGTAAAAAGGGAAAAGATTTCGACAATTAGCCTAAGACCTAATTCACCCCCCTCTTAGGTCTTTCAATTGGTATCAGAGCAAGGTCTTCTTGTTAAGGTCTAACAACCTAGAGGTAAAGATCATATGGCTAGTTTATCAAATTTGCCTTATACGGAAGGTTCCTCCACTACTAGACCTCCATTGTTTGATGGTTCTAATTATATTTTTTGGAAGTCTAGGATTGAGATATACATTTGTTCTATTAACTATGAATTGTGGAATATTATTGAGAAAGGTCCCTATGTGCCATTGAGATTAAAAGCCGATGGAGTTACAAGGGAACCAAAGCCTATGGAGGACTATGATGAGAGCGATTCAAGAAAGATGACATTAAACTACCAAGCAATGAACATTCTTTGTTGTGCGTTGGTCATCAATGAATACAATAGAGTGATGGAATGTGATTCCGCTCATGAAATGTGGAAACTACTTCAAATCACTCATGAAGAAGAAATAGCAAATGTGTGCTTCATGGCAATAAATGATGAGGTACAATCCACTCCTTCTACCTCTACTTGTTGTGATGATGATGTTGATATTGTAGATGATCCTAGTGAACTACTTGTTGAATTGTATGAAGAATTAAAAAGGGTTTCAAAAAGGAATAAGGAAATGAAAACTAAAATTAATGATTTATTGAATGAAAATTCAAAATTATTTTGTGAAAATAAAAAGCTTCTTGATTCTATTGAATGCTTGAATATTGAAAAAGAAGTTTTGAATGTTTCTTTACATAACATATCTCTTGAAAATAAATCTCTTTGTACAAAAGTTTCTTCTCTTGAAAAAATGCTTAGTGATTATGAAATCTTGAAAAAGAAAGTTGATGATCTTACATTATGTGTTGAAGAATTTACAAATGGAAGAGACAATCTTGACAAACTAATTGGACCTCAAAGATCTTCTCTTGTTAAAAAATGGTCTTGGTTACAATTATGTCAATAATGTGCCTAAATATAACAACTTCTTTGTTAGAGCTACTTCTACTTCCATGCATCATACTTGTTGTACTTATTGTGGAAAATATGGACATAAAGTCACCAAATGTTATGTTAAAAGAAAAGTAGAGAATGGTGTAAAAACCATTTGGAGAGTTAAGCAAACTATTACTAACCCCTCATGGACCCAAGAAAGTATGGGTACCAAAGGATACTTCCTCTCCTTTATTGCAGGGAACATTTTAATTCAAACTCAAGCACCACTAACCGGCACATTGATGATGTTAGCTTAAAGAATAAAGGAAAACACCTCATTCATAATCAAGGTCAAAGCAACCAATGAAGGATTTGTTTTTTGAAGAAAGGAAAAATTCTTGGAGTAACAAATGTTGGTAAAGGTTCCTCTCTTCTTTTTAAACAAATGTTGCTTATTGCTTATTTGTACTATAACTTGCTTATCATTATCCAATTGTGTGACAATGAATAAGAAGTTAAATGCCAACATGCAAAGTTTCATTTGAGAATCCCTTTTGTTAAGATTTGAAAATTTGCCAACCATGACTTGTAAATTGTTTCTCTAAAGTTGATTAGGTAACATTGATGATATGAGATTGAATTCATGGTTTATATGTTCTTGAAATTGATTATATGTCATCATGAAATGATTAAAATATCTATGAGTGAATATCTATGCATTTGCTTGGTTAAAAACATCTTTATGAAACTTTACAAAATATTCGGACTTGAAGACCATAAGTTCGGTCGTCCAATTTGTATGACAAAAATGATATTTTGTGATTTTGGTCAATTACTCACAAAATGTTTCAATGTGTGTTTTATCTTGATAATCATGAATGTATTGTGGCTTATGATAATGGATTTTCTTGGTATAGTAGATTTGGTCACGTGAACATGAATTGTTGAACAAACCTTCCTATCAAGGTTTAGTTAGAGGATTGCTAAAAATGTGTTTTGAGAAAATTGTTTTTGAGATACTTGTCCATATGGAAAACAAACAAAAGAATCTTTCAAACACATGAAAATTCATTTAGACCTCAAAACATCTTGAGCATGTTCATATGGATTGATTTGGACTTATAAGGAACTCTAGTATTGATGACTTGAAGTATGCTTTACTAGTAGTTGATGATTTCTCAATATTCACTTTAGCATTCTTCTTTGCTCAAAAAGGATGAAGTGTTTCATAAGTTTGAAAAACTACTGAAAAAGATTCAAACCTCCCTTGAGTGCAATTGATTTCTATTACAAGTGTCAATGGGAGAATTTTACAACAAAGTCTTTACAAAATTTGCTTTGAAAATTGAATTTCATATAATTGTTTCAACTGCAAAAACTTCACAATAAAATGGTGTTATTGAATAGAAAATTTGAACTTTGTAAAAATTGGCTAGGTTCATGCTTTGTGAAAATTCTTCTTCAAAAATATTTCCGGTCCAAAGTCATAAACATCACATGCTATGATAAAAAGAATTCTCTCAAGATCATTTTTGAAGAAAAACGTCTTTTGAATTCTCTTTTATAGAACGACTCAAATTGCATAGTTTAAAATGATTGGTTAATGTCATATCTTAAAGACTTGTGACAACTTACTTAAATTTGGTGGGAAAATGGATATTGATATATCTCTTAGCTATTCTTCTTACAAAAAGGCCTATAGAGTTTATAATGAAAAGAACCTTATATGATGAGGAAACCATTCATGTTTATTTTGATGAATCTTACATTCACTTGGGAAAGAAAAGATGAAGATGATGTAGGTACATCTATGAATGACAATCAAACCCATCTTCAAGCACCAACTTTGGAGAATCATACCAATGAGGAAGAAATGATTCAAGATGACCAACCTAGTGGTGACCAAGAGCTCCCAAAGAACTTAAGATATCCAAGAGGCCACCCTAAGGAGCAAATCTTTGGTGATATCTTCCAAGGAGTAAAAATAAGGCGGTATTTTATCAATAACTTTATTCTTTTATTTCATATGAGCCTAAAAGTATTGATGATGCCTTGTGTGATAATTTTTGGATTATTGCTATGCAAGAGGAATTAAATAAATTTGAAAGATACAATATTTTGGATATTCCTAAATCTCAAGATCATTCTATTATTGGAACTAAAATAGTTTTTAGAAATAAACTTATTGAATCCGGAGAAGTTGTTAGAAACAAGGTTAGACTTGTTACTATGCCATTAGCCGAAGAAAGGTTTGACCAATCTTGGAAGTAGCTTAGAGAATTCAAAATTCAATAACTAATAAGTGTATTCAAGTGTTGTAGCTTCAGGTGAGGACAAAGATGCCTAGCATGGGAAAAGGAAAGAGAAAAGCCAAAGAAAGAGAAGGAGGATCAGTGATTAATGAACCAAGGAAGGTTCATGTTTTGCAAAGCATGTCATGGCTGAATAGATTTGTCACAGTGGAGGCTGCTACTAAACTTGATGACTGGACAAAAAGGAATCATAAGATATATCCAAGTCACAAGGTGGATGTCATCAAACTATTCAAAATGGGTAATATACTCTCATTTTTAAATGATGTGAGCTGGACTGGTTTGCCTGTGTTTGATGAATGCTATTACCTTCCTTAGTTTATGAAGTTTATGCAAATAATAAGGAAGACAAAGTTGAGCAAATTGGAAATTAAGCTATTCAGTAGTATTCTTCAAGAATATCACAAGTTAATTTTTGAGATTGATAATGCACTGCTCAATAGAATTTGTGATGTTGAGGATGTTGGCTTTAGGCATTATTCTTCCGGGGAACATTGTTTTATAAGTAAGTTATACTCACATGAAAGGATTGAGAATGCCTGTACAAATGGTAGACAATATAGGTTCATTAGGAAGGGTTATGAATCACATGATTACCACCATGATCATCCCTAATTTTGGACATAAATCATCCGTTGGAAATATGCATATGGTAATTATGCTTGCCTTACTTGAGCATAAACTTTGGATTCATCGCATTGAAGCGTATGATTAGTGCAAGAAAAACAGCCAACAAAGCCTTACCTTATGGGAGATTATCAACAAGGATCTTCAAATACTTCCAAGTCAAACTTCCCATAAGAGGACAAACTTTCAAGAGTGGAGAAATCTACACAAATGATTCTCTTAATAGTATGCAGTTAGTTCTTGATGAGAATGGAATATGGAGAACAAAAGTAGAAACTCTTTTAAGAAGAGAAGAGGTTGAAGAAACTGAAGAGGTTGAGAAAGAAGAAGATGAAGAAGAAATATTGGCAAGGGAAATTAAGACAAAGAGGAGGCATGACTCATTTAGTGAGGGGGAGCAACCCCACAAAAGAAGACTATTTGAAGAGGTACTCTCTATTGAAGGAAAAGAAGTTGAAGATGAAAATCTCACTAGAGGTGATACCATAGTTGCCAAGGTGTTTCAAGAAATATTGGACAACCATATAGAGCAAATGAAGAAGATGGACAAATTTTTCAAGTCTTTTTGCTCTGATAATTCTTGGCAAATTTGATGGTTTAGAAGCTAGAGTCAAGAATATGGAAGAAGACTTGAGAAAGATTTCTCAAGTGATTTTAAATGGTGCAAGTTCCTATAAAGCCCAAGAGAACAAGCAAGAAGAAGGAGGTGAAGGAAGTTTAACAAAGTCAAAGCACAAATCCATCACCAATATCCTTCAGCCAAGAGAGGAAAATATGGTTCAAAGAAAGAAGATCCAAAGACCCTCTCAAATTGGTAGCTTTCCAAAGCAGAACTACACGAGCAAGGAGTCAACAAATGAAGGACCCCATCATATAGAGCTCAAGGGAGACATGGCCATCATAACAAACAAATTTGGAAGTGAAGACCATGAAACGCATCCAAGACTAAGCCTTTCTATCCCTAAACTCTATTTTGATGCTTATTTTAGTTTATTCCTTGATGCACATGTTATGCCTTAATATTGAAATTTACTTGTGCCTATCTAGTCATTATAATGATTTGAAGCTCAATGCATGAAATCCTTGTGATAAGAGCTTTTTTTGTTTCACTTTTTCTATCCAAGTATTCTTATCCCAAGTTTAATCATTGCTAAAAAGGAGGAGAAGAAGTTGATAATATATTGCTTATTGTATTATTATTGTTGAGATGCTACACAATGATTATTGCTGTTAGAATGATAATTATTTGACTAGAACTATACTGTTTATGAGAGTTGGTCAATACATTGCTAAATTTCCAAATGAGAGTTGATCAATATACTGCTTATATGTGATACATGTTGTCTCATTTTCATTAACCCCATCTTTGAGTGATGACAAAAGGGGGAGAAGAAATGTGATGACAAAATGTGTGAAAATGTGAAATAGCAGTGGAATTCCTCATGCATGAATAGAAAATGTGCGAATTTTCTAAAAATCCATGCATATGTCAAGGGGAAGAAAGAATGTTGACTGCAAGATGTGCTATATGCTATGTGCTTGCTGTAAATGTGCTATGTATATGTGCTATAGGTTGAAATGTAAAATGAATGTGTTTTGTGAAAATATATGGCTGCAATTGAAATTTAAATTGACTATGTTATACTATGTGAGGTTTTGGTTATTTTCTGAGTTTTTGGAATATGGTTAAGTTGAGATTAAAATCTTGAACTTGGTTCTTGACTTGACCTACAATTGAATGCATTAGTTTTGTGGTTTTGCAAAGCTAAAATGAGTGCTATTGTAGCTATACATATTTGAGTACTTCTATAGTTCATTTGAGAATGCAAAATCACCTTTTCAAACTTGCTACCAAAAAATTTGGACTTGAAATTCGGATGCGAGACTAAAAATTCGGACGCATCAAGATCTTCTTGTAAAAAAATGTCTTTTTCGTTGTTCAAATTGTTTGAAAACTGTTTTAATCCTTCCTATCATATTTGAACAATCTTAGAAAAGCTTATTTTCAAAAATTAAAGTTGTTATCTCACATATTTTACATTTTGGACTTGAAATCAAAAAATTCGGATGCATGAGTTTAAAAATTCGGATGCATGTTCTAAAATTCGGATGCATCCATATTTCATTGTCAAAATGTGCTCTTTTGTTGTTCGAATTGATTCAAATATGTTTTAATCTCTTACTATACGTTTGAACAACCTTAGAAAAGCTTTATTTCAATTTAAACATTCATAATATTGAATTTATTGCAGTTTGGACTTGAATTGTCAAAAATTCGGATGCATGTTCTGAAATTCGGATGCATTAATATTTTGTTACCAAAATGTGCTCTATTGTTGTTCAAATTGATTCAAACTTGTTTTAATCTCTTCCACTATGTTTGAACAACCTTAGGAAAGCTTATTTTCAAAAATTGAAGCTTTCATTTCACTTATTTTACAATTCGGACTTGATATGTCAAAATTCGGATGCATAGCATCTCAAGTCCAAACTTGTTGAAAAAATGAGCACAATCTAAGGGGGGAGCATTGTTAATCTTTTCTGACCTTTAATACCTCTCTTAGAAGTTGTCTTAATGCTTAAATGCTATATCTTCTATCCTAGTTGTTGGAAGGAAGGAGGCAAATGGAGGTTGGTTGGGTCATAGGCTCTTATTGAGCCATTTGAATGTCAATGTGCTAAATTGGTTATCTTCTATCATTGACATCAATACTTCTTTGTACTACATTGTTTAAATCCATCACATTTTGCATCAAAGTTTGTCATCATCAAAAAGGGGGAGATTGTTAGCCCTAAGGGCAAATCATGTAGTTTTGATTAATGACAAATATTGATGAGGACTAATATGCTTGTATGTTGTGATAGGATTGTTGGATTAAGAAGTATGAAGTCTCATTGCCTTGGAGCTAGCAATGCATGAACAACTCAAATATGTCAAAGTGATTAAAGATTGAAGAGTTTGTTCAAGATTAATGAAGGCTTTGAAGACATGAAGTGTAGGTGACATGTGGTTAATAGGTAAATATTGTAAACCCTACACTCTTAAGTCTTGGAATCTATGAGTTGCAATTGAGAGCACAAAACTTGATTTAAATGGTTTCAATGGTTTTGAACTTATCTAAATTATCAAGTTTTCATAAATTATTTTTGCACTTAAAAGGTCTTTAATGACTTATCTTTTAGGCTAGAAGGTTTTCCAACTTGTTAGAATTGATTTGAACATGTTTTGACAAAGTTTGAAAAATTCGGAAGAAGATTCGGACGCAGTCCAAAAATTCGGTCGTCCGAATTTTGTAGCAAAAGTTTGCTACTGTTCTTCCAGAGAAATTCGGAAGAAGATTCGGACGCATGCAAAAAATTCGGTCGTCCGAATTTTGAAGCGAAAAATTCGGATGCAGAATTCGGTCATCCGAATTTTCTGAAACTAGCCGTTACTAGCCGTTGTATAGCCGTTTGAACTGATTTTTGAATTCTATAAAAGCCATAAACTCCAAATTTTTTAGTAGAACTTTGAACTTAAGAAATCCTACAAGCTCTAACTTGTTTTACATCAAAATTACTTGAAAAGCTCTCAAATTGCCTTGTGCTCAAAGATTGAAATTCAAGATTCCAAAGGCAACAAAGTGTGAAGGTGAAATATTGTGTAATCATCTACCAACAAAGTGGTAACATCTTACACACTCTCTTTTCTTATCTTAATTGTGTTTTTCTACTAGCTCATTGCAAGGTTATCTTTAGACATAAAACCCTTTTGTGTTAGGGTGAGCCATAGACTAGATTAATCAAGGTTGTGGTGTAAAACCCATTGTGTGGGTGAGCCTTTGATTAGATTAGTCTTTAGGTTGTCTTTGGATATAAAACCCTTGTGGAAGGGTGAACCTTGTTTGTATAATTACTAGAAGAGGTTGTGAGTGTAAAACCATAGTGTGGTTAGCCTCTTATGTAATTGTTGAACTTGAGCTTATAGTGGATTGGTTGAAATCCTTGAGTGTGGACTCAAGGTAGTGGATGTAGATCTTGGAGAGATCGAACCACTATAAATCGTGTGTTCATTTTCTTATAGCTTTATTTATTTACATGCTCATGTTATTACTTATTGATTGTTGTTGATTGATTGGTTGTAGTTTGATGATATTATCTTAACCATCACATCACATATAAACTTGAAGCTTGTGGAATTAAAGAATAGCTTTTATTAAGGCAAAGGATTTGTAAAAAGGGAAAAGATTTCGACAATTAGCCTAAGACCTAATTCACCCCCCCCCCCCTCTTAGGTCTTTCAGTTCCTAACTTTGGACATAAATCATCAGTAGGTAATATGCATATGGTATTAATGTTGGCCTTGCATGAACAGAGAAAATTGAACTTTGGATATATAGCCTTAAGACACATGATTACTGCTAGAAAAACAGTAACCAAGGCATTCCCTTTTGGAAGGCTGTTAACAAAGATCTTTAAGCATTTTAAGATTAAACTTCCAGGAAGAGGACAAGCCTTTAAAAGTGGAGAAATATACACTGATGAATCCCTTAAGAGAATGCAGCTTATCCTTGATGATGATGGAGTATGGAAAACAAAAAGAGGATCCTCTCCAAAAAGATTAGGAAGAAAAGAAAGGACAGAAAGTGTAGAAGAGGAAAAGGAGGAGGATGAAGATGAGGAAGATGAGGAAGAGACCCTTGCAAGAGAAATGAAGACAAAAAGAAAGCATGACACTTCAAGTGAGGGGGAGCAACCACCAACAAAAAGAATAGTAGTTGAAGAAGAAACTGAAGTTGAGTCAAGTGGTGAAGGAATAACTAGAGGTGACACCATAATAGCCAAAGCATTCCAAGAAGCCTTGAACAATAAAGTCAAGGAAATGGAGAAGATGTATAAGTTCTTTGAATCATTTGCTCCAATGGTTCTAGGAAAATTATATGGACTAGAGAGTAGAGTGAAACACATTGAGGAAATCCTAATGAGAAATACTCAAAGTGGTGAAGGACCCTCTAGGCCTCAAGATAGAAATGAGGAAGATGATGATAAAGAGGAAGATAAGAAGGACAAAGATGATGACAGTGATGATGGGGATGATCAAGGAGGAAATGATGAGACAGTGGCAGAACAAGAAGAAGAAGAAGAACATGTACATGAAGAACCGCAAGAGGCAGGAAGCCATGTATCTCAAGCTGAAATTGTCTCACCATCACACATTTCATTCAGCCAAGGAAGAGTGAAGCACTTGGCCATCAAGAAAGGGATTAGCAGAGCCTCTTCGTCAACATCACAAGACTAAGCATCTCTTTCATTCTATTTACTGCTTTAAGTTATTTAAATGTTTAGTTATGCATCTAATGTTATAATCTTCTTCAGTATTTTTCTTGCATCTTATGTAATAGTGAAGCTCAATGATGAAATCTCAGTTATGAGAGCTTCCTTTATATGTTAAATTGTTAATCTCATTTTCATTGACCCCATCTTTGACTGATGACAAAAGGGGGAGAAGAAATGAGATGACAAAATGTGTAAAAAAACTGTTGTATGGGATGAGATAATGAATTTTCTGTATATGAATTTTCTGTATAAAAAAAATGCTGTATGGGATGAGATAATGAATTTTCTGTATATGAATTTTCTGTATGCATGTTTTTTTTCTTTTTAGTCTTATGTCTCAATCCTATAGATGTTTTCTATGTGTTTTCTGTAAATGAATAACTTGCTCTTGAATTGTTACTCTATGAAAACTCTATGAAAACATTTGAATGCATGAGCTATAACTTGTTGCCAAAAAGTATTCTATTGTTTGTTCAAATTGATCTAAATCTATTTTAATCTCTTCTATTATGTTTGAACAACCTTAGGCATTCATTATATTGAATTTATTACAGTTTGGACTTAAGATTTAAAAATTCGGATGCAAGATCAAAAAAATTCGGATGCATGTTCTGAAATTCGGATGCATGCATATTTTGTTGCCAAAATGTGCTCTATTGTTGTTCAAATTGATTCAAACTTGTTTTAATCTCTTCCACTATGTTTGAACAACCTTAGGAAAGCTTATTTTCAAAAATTGAAGCTTTCATTTCACTTATTTTTCAATTCGGACTTGATATGTCAAAATTCGGATGCATAGCATCTCAAGTCCAAACTAGTTGAAAAATGAGCACAATCTAAGGGGGAGCAATATTAATCTTTTCTTTCCTTTAATACCTTTCTTATAAGTTGTCTTAATGCTTAAATGCTATATCTTCTATCCTAGTTGTTGGAAGGAAGGAGGCAAATGGAGGTTGGTTGGGTCATAGGCTCATATTGAGCCTTTTGTATGTCAATGTGCTAAATTGGTTATTTTCTATCATTGACATTAATACTTCTATGTACTACACTGTTTTAATCTATCACATTTTGCATCAAAGTTTGTCATCATCAAAAAGGGGGTGATTGTTAGCCCTAAGGGCAAATTATGTAGTTTTGATTAATGACAAATATTGATGAGGACTAAAATGTTTGATTATTGTGTGATAGGTTCTGTAAACTGAGAAGTATGAAGTCTCATTGCTTTGAAGCAAAAGTTCAAGAACAACTTCAGTTAAGCAAGTATTTGAAGTTTGAAGAATGTTGTTCTAAAGATGATCAAAAAGCATTGAAGACTTGAAGTGTAGAGTACATTTAACTTTTAGGTAAAATCTCTATGTAAACTCTACACTTGCATGTCTTGGTTATCATTGAATGCATAAGAGAGCATAAAAATAATCTTATGATCTTAAAAGGCTTTGAATGAATCTTTTTATAAGATATGTTAGTAAACTTCATATGTTCTTGTTTTTCAAGCTTATATATGGTTAAATAAGTTTTCTATACATATCAAATGTTTTTCAAACTCATTGAAGTTATATCTCAAATGATTTTACAAAGTTTGAAAATGCTTCCAAAAAATTCGGTCGTCCGAATTTTGTAGCAAAAGTTTGCTACTATTCTTCCAGAGAAATTCGGAAGAAGATTCGGACGCAGCCAAAAAATTCGGTCGTCCGAATTTTTGGCCTTCAGCATGGTCACTGTTCTTCCAGAGAAATTCGGAAGAAGATTCGGACGCAGCAAAAAATTCGGTCGTCCGAATTTTTGTTCTCAGCATGGTTACTATTCATCCAGAGAAATTCGGACGAAGATTCGGACGCAGCCAGGAATTTCGGTCGTCCGAATTTTCTGAAACTAGCCGTTTCTAGCCGTTTTATGAACGTTTTAACAGATTTTCAAATTCTATAAAAGCTATAAACATGAAAATTTTTGTAACTCTTGAAATCTTGAAAACTCCAAGCATTCAAAAGCATTTAGCAAACATTTCTTAAGCTCTCTTATGTCTTGTGCATTCAATTGATCAATCCAAAGACATCAAAGTGTGAATGTGCAACTTTGTGTAAATTCTACCAACAAGTGGTAACATCTACACACTTTTCTTTACTTAATCAATTGTGTTGATCTACTAGCTCTAGCAAGGTTATCTTGATAACATAAAACCCTTTAGATAAGGGTGATCCTTGAAGTTGTGATTCAAGGTTGTTTGAGATATAAAACCATAGATTGGTGAGCCTTGTTTGTAAAAATTACTAGAAGAGGTTGTATGTGTAAAACCAAAGTGTGGTGAGCCTCTCTTGTAATCTGTGAACTTGATCACATAGTAGAGATATTGAAATCCTTAAGTGTATACTTAAGGTAGTGGAGGTAGATCTTGAGGATCGAACCACTATAAATTGTTTGAGTTCTTTGCTATTGCTTTTATTACTGCCTTGCTATCAATTATCTATAATTAGCTTATATAACTTGCTCTTGGTCTAAACGCATAAAAGGTTTAAGTTTGTGAAAATTAGCCAAATACCTAATTCACCCCCCTCTTAGGTATTTCAAATTCCAATTCCTCTATGTAAGGATAATGGAGGATATATTAAAGGAGATATGACAAAGCATATTTCACTATTTTTTTTTTTTACTCACGAACTCTAGAAGAGAGGTGATACTGATGTGCAAAAAATTCGATCATGCAACAATTTGGTAGATTTATTCACTAAAACTTTGCGAACAATAGCATTTGAGAAATTAGTGAATAAAATTAGAATGTGTTGGTTAACAAATCTAAAGGGATTATCACATTAGGGGAGTAATGTTTAAAATAAAACATAATGTGATCTTTTTTCTTCAGTGGAGCTTTTTGTTTTTTCCCACAGGGTGTTTTTATCTAGTAAGATTTTTAAAGAGGCATATTCCTTATGTAATGTACATCCAAGGAGGAGTGTTATGACATATTATTGTGAATGGCCATTATCCTATAGAGTAGCTTGTAAAAGCATGGTGAAAATACTTAATAAAATTCTAGATTCTCTCTATGTTTTCTGGAGCTCTCTCTCTCTCTCTCTCTCTCTCTCTATTTTGTTATAGTTCAAAGTCTTGTTAGTTGAGATTTTGTTTGTGATAGTTAATTTTGTATCCATTGCAATCAAATTCACAATAGTTAGTGTTTTTTTGTTTTTTTATTTGAAAAATAAAAAGGTATGAAGAGAGTATCCAATAAGCCGTGGCTAGTGGTTATGAGTTTGCCTCCATGAAACCTTAGATATTCCGTCTTTCGATGGATATTCTAGCTAACATCTGATTTAAATCTTCAAATGTTATGTACCATAAACTTTCTCATCTCAACATTGTCTTTTTTCTTTTGGTATGACTTGCTTCAAATGAAAGCTAACACTCCTTTTGCTCTACCTCAAGGGATAAAGTTGATCGAATTGGATATCAATCATCACTTCTAATTTAGTACATCTAAACAAGAATTTTAATTCTAGTGCATCCATAATCATTATTATTACTTCACTTCATAGTGGAAATCGCAACCATTATTTTTTGTCTCTATCTATAATCATGAGCAATAAACTGAATCATTTTTTATCTTTTGAAAAATTAGCACCAGGATCCATTAAGAAAAAATAAAACTTTATTGGAATATTCCTTAAATTACTCATGTCCATATTTACATCAATTCAGGACAATTGCAGTGCAATATAGACCCAAATCTCTACTGTGTGCATCCTAAAACATAAATCAAGATAGAACATGCTATCTATACCAAGGAAATAGAACAAAGAAATCATGTGCTTAATATGTCTCTTTAGATCTTTCCAATCTTAGGAATGATATTTTAGTTGGAAATATTCTCTTCACTTAATTTCCTTTTCTTTGCCAGGATCTCTAACAAAAACATAATGGAGAATAGAGATATCTTGTAAAAAATCTCTAGAGATAAATTCCATTATGCTAAGTTGTTGAAGAGATAGCCACAATTATTTGAGAACTCCTACAAATCTGGAAATAAATTCGGTCAAGACTGCCCAAGCGTCACCAATTGCAAGTTGCCAAGTTTGCATCTAACATGGAATTCTTGCAGTCGCCTAGACCAATTATGGGGAGAAATATCATCAAGAGTAAGTGTATGCATGCTCGATCCCACATTTTGTAATATTTGAAGATGAACCTCTTGTTTCATAATTATGGACTCCTTTATATTCTTCTAATTTTACTAGGAAGATTTCTAGTTCTTCATTTGAGCAACCAAAATTAGTTTATAATTCTATCTCAGAATTACATGAATGGATTTGCTCAGAGGACACCATATTGGACTCATTTTCTTCAACCTCAATTCTTGCAATATCAGGTGTTTGTGGAGTTTGTAGATTTGAAGATATGTTTTCAATGGATTTAAGACCATTAGAGAATCCAGATTAGATTTTTTTGAAGGGTTTGATCTAGGTTCTTCTTTGGCAGAGGCATTAGACACTTTCTTTTGTTTTTTGATATTCACCCATCATTCTTGATAGGACTTGTGAAGATCAAAACTGTTGAGTTTTGCAATACTGTTATATCCTCCAAAAGCTTACTATGCTAGGCTTTTTGATGCTGTAGACCCGAAGATAGAGGTGTATGATTGAGGCTGTAGATCGAAAGGAAGTTCCATTGAAGTACTTACTATAGGACAAATGCAACAAAAAAGCTAGCAAAAAAAGTTTTTTTCAGTAAATAATATTTAGTGAAAAAATTAAAGTTGTCGCTCAAATAATAACTAAATTGAATTTTAGTGACGACTATGAAAGTTGTTACTAAATGTTGTCACTAAATCTTCACGCCAGCTTACTAAATGTGTGTGTGTGTGTGTGTTTCTATATGCATATATCTGCTATATATATTTTGCTATGTGTAGTATACAAATGTATATGTTATGTATTATATATATATAAATAATATATACTATCTATGGTGTATAATATATATACAACATAGGATATATATACTATTGATTATACTCTTTCTGTCCCATTTTTAATGATCTTTTTACTATATTAGGATATTTCAAAATATTTGATACTTTCCATGAAATGAAATATTTTAATATATTATATACTATTAATCAATCATTAACCCACATCTATTACTTTTATATGTGTAGATTTGACATAAAGTACTCGCTGACCCTCATGTTTCTTTTATATGTGTGTGTGTGTGTGTGTGTGTGTTTCTATATGTATATATATGCTATATATATTTTACTATGTGTAGTATACAAATGTATATGTTATGTATTTTATATATAAAAATAATATATACTATCTATGATGTATAATATATATACAACATAGGATATATATACTGTTGATTATACTCTTTCTGTCCCATTTTGAATGATCTTTTTATTATATTAGAATATTTCAAAATATTCGATATTTTCCATGAAATAAAATATTTTAATATATTATATACTATTAATCAATCATTAACCCACATCTATTACTTTTATATGTGTAGATTTGACATAAAGTATTCGTTGACACACATGTTTCTTTCTTTTTATTATACTATATTACTTTTATAATACAATTCAAACTTTTATATAAAACTTTATACTTGATTAAACACTGTCAAAAGAAATGAGACTGAGAGGGAGTTGTATATGTATATATGTGTATGCATGTGTGTGTGTATGTGTACATACACACACACCGCTAAACTCTAATATTTTAGAAAAATAAGTAATTTACCCTTGAATTTTCTTTAAGTTTCAATTTGGTATAATCATATATTGAACAATAGTCCCTCTAGTTTTCAAAATTACTATTTTGATCCTTATAATTTACACTAATATTGAATTTACTACCCAATTTTAGGGTGAAAAATATTTTCAAAAAATAGAGGGGTAGTTTTTGCCATTATTTTTTGACCAAATTGAAAAATGATCCAATAGTTTGTTTTTTAAGCTTTTGGAATTTAAAGGATTAGGAGCTCAAGTGATTAATACCATAAAAATATCTATATGTGTGTGTGCGTGTGTGTATATATAGGTACTATACAGGCATGTTAATACTCTAGATACCTAGTATCCAAGGGAACCAATCTTGCTACCACAGGAAGTTCTTTTCTACCATGATAAGAGATTGCTAAGTAGATAGCTCCAAAATAGAAATGAGTAAATCCATAATGGTATCAAGGCCAAGAACAATTTGAGAAAGGTTTGGTAGCGGTCAGTTTTCATATAACATGGATACCTCTCATACTTCTTTAGTTTATTATTCATCTCCAACTTATTTAGATTTAGCTTCTCTATATCGCACTTCTTCTGGCAATAAATTAGGTCAACTTTATGAAGTTACTATACTTGCAAAATGTGATAAGATTCCTCCTACTTCTCTTCCCCTTATGAATCCATATTCTAATGTAGGATGCTGAATTAACAATCGCATTCTTCAAAAAATTGTTGAGAACTCAAAAATGTATAAGTGAAGTTAGGAGAGAAAACCATGAATGAATAATTCCTACTTGCATGGTTCCTATTCTCTTAAGCACAAGGCCTTAAGAAAACTGTCCTCTTAAAAGGTATTGAACTATAATATAATTCCATTTTATTCTATTTTCTATTTTAATTTACACTTTTTTACCCGATAGATGGCTCACTGGCATACAAGTCCATGCACCACTAGCTTCTTGTGCCAAGATCAAATTACAGTGAGCGACTTTTGAGACCATAGTAATCACTCTAATGATGGAATCATGGGACATTTGGACTATCTGAAGTTTTTTTCATTGCTAATTTTCTCTACATTTTTTAACTTACCATGGTTACAGTAATCGCTTTTATCATAGTTAATTTGTTTCCTACATTTTTAACGTACCATATATTTGGAATGTTTCAATATGCTTCACTACATCTTTAGTTCAAAAAGTTACGAAAAAAGGGAAAACTAATATGCTTTTTGATATCCTTATGGAAGCCACTAAAGAGTAATGGTTCATGAAATGAGGGTTCTCTAGTGAATGCGATTTTTACCAAACATTTCTTTATCCCTTGAAGAATGGTTCAGTTAGTTACCTCGGTTAATCCGTTTGTCCGCAGGTATGCTACCGAAGTGAATCTCTGTTCTATGTGTAACTCTATACAAACTTCCAAAATTCCATCGAGTCAAATTGCCTCCCATTGTCAGTTAACAAGATGTATGGGATCCTGAAATTATGATTTCTTCCTACAAAAACTCCTTTTATCCTACTAGTTGTAATAGTGATTGAGGCACAAACTTTAATTCACTTGGTAAAATAGTTGGTGGTGACTACCAAGTAGCTTCTCCCTTTGAGAACCTTCGAAAAAAGCCCCAAGAGGTTTATCTCCTATTATGCGAAAGGGATCATATTTCTTAGGGATTGATATTTAGTGGCCGACAAAAGATGCATATTGGAGTGTAACTAGCATTTTTCGTAATGTTTAACCAACTTTTTTGTGTCCTCCTCCATGCTAGGCCAAAAGTAGTCATAACTCATTATTTTCAAACCAAACTTCAAACTCCGTTATGAGCACCACATACCCCTTTGTGAACCTCCCGCAAGGCATAATTTCCATCTTTTGGGGGTAACACACTTCATCATAAGCCATGAATAGGATCTCTTATATAAGGTTCCATTGATTATTGCGCATTTGGAGACCGTAGCTTTTACTTTTCTTGCTTGGTGTTGTGTTTTGTTGTCTATGCCTTTATACTCAATTTTATCACAATCTTCAACAATTTGTACACAAACACAAGCAAGTGCACCCATCGTTTAAATTAGTATAATGGCAAGCAAGTTTAAATATCGTATCCACGGGGATGGTTAAATATCATTACTCACTTTCGACTCTGTTGTTTAGCCTAACAAATTTGTTTGGGAAAATGATTGGAATAACTAATAGGAAAAGAAATCTAACTTAACTAATTAAACCAACTTAACCAATCTTGCTTGCAAGAGAGAATTCAATAGAGACAACAATAATTGGATGGAAAATCCCCCTAGAATTATCTATGTGATAGAAAGTCCCTTAGTTGACGAATTGCCCTTCTTATGTTTGATGAAATTCCTTAATTAGAACTCACTCTATCTCTAGATGAAAGTTCTCTATTCTCAAATTAATTAGTTGAAATCTCTTTGTAACCAATTTAATCCAAGAATGCATTAAGATTTGTCAATTTCCAATTAGATTTCTCTAATTACCAAGAAGATATTGAGGTTTCTATCTCTAGTCACCTAAATCATCCCCATTGTTTGTGTATGGTCTATTTCACACTTACTTTCTCAATTCCAAGTGAAAAAAATTGCAGATTATACATCAATAATCTACTCAATCAATTCAACCATTCAAACCCACAAACAATCCACAAGAAATTCGAATTCAATCAACTAAGGAAACAATTCATTCACATAGGCAAAATCTAGGGTTCATACCCATCCAAGTATTCAAAAGTTTAGTTCATCAACATATTACACTTCAAAGAATATAAACTAATAAAGAAAGAGTAAGAATTGCTCATTTTCATGGTGTAAAATCTTCTCTTCTTCAAGGTTTGAAATTCGTCACTATAGCGTTGAGAAAATTGCAGCTTTTTCCATGAATCTTCAAGGAGGATATTCTCCTTCTTCAAGGATTCAATCTTCTCTCTTGATTTCTCTTGCAAGATTGATGGATTGGAAGAAGAATTTGGTGTGTTTTCTTGGTGTTTTGCAGCCTTTTCTTCCACTCCAACCGTCTCCTATTTTTGCCCTAAAAGGGTATTTATATCCAGCCCGAAAGAGAGAGAAAAGCAGCAAGAAAACAGCTTCAGATCGACACAAACGGTGACAGTAGTTTTGATTTGTAGGTGAATTCAGAGCACTAAATCGGCTGATATAGGTCTTGATGTCTCCTGAAAGTTGTAGATCCGGATCTTATATTTCCATAGAGATTTGAATCACCTCAAGATATGATCATTCTACCAAAATGTGTCAAAATTGGAACACTATGCAGGACATGTGAATTTGTAGCATAAGCAGGGTAGAAAAATAAAATCTGATTGACACAAATTTTACCATTATAAAAACTTCAGAATGTTCACTATAATTTTCTAAAATACCACTTTTGCATTTGAAATCTTTATGGAGGATAAAATTACACTTGAAAAGTCTCTACCAGTCTATTTTTTCTCTGCATTTCTATGTTTTTCTCCTTGTTTGCTTCATTTAATTCCAAATCTTCAATAATCTCACCTAACGCAAATAAGAGATAAATGGAGTGTAAATGGTGATTAAAACACCAAAATTTAACATAAATGTAAGCTCAAAATGATAATTATATAGAACACAAATATGGAATATCACTTGGTTTTGGTCATCAGGCAATATACTAGAAATAATATACCTTATGATCGGTGTTATCCAAATCTCATCCTGGTGAGTACTTAGAACTTCCTTATCAATACTCTTCTTTTTCAATGGTTCTACCCACGTTCCTGCTATAGGTTCTCCATCAGCTAGTTTGGAAAGGGTATCAGTTTTTACATTCTATCATCTCCCAATTTTTTTGAATTTCACAAATTGGAACCTATTGTGTAAGTTACAAACGATCTATAAATTCTTCCTCATATTTTTCTCCCGAGCATAACCATGTAATCTGCCAAAAAACTATCTGGAAATCTCCCCAAATGACTAAGTTTTCAATAGGGAGTTGTTGGGCAAGTCTAATTCCCGCTATCAAGGCTGCGTATTCTGCCTCATTATTACTAACTTCAACGAGATGCTTGAGGGTGTAAGTGAATTCCTTGCCATCTAAATTTTCTAGAATAACCTTGCCCCAACTGTGTGAGAAGAAACGACAGAACAAACGTCTCAATTTGGTTCTGCAGGGTTAACTTCATTTTCTAGAGTATCTGCTCATGCCATGCATTCTACCACGAGATTCGCCAAAGCTTGTACTTGGACAATCTTCCTAGAGACGTACTCCATGTGGTATTTGCTTAGCTCTAAAGTGCATAGAAGCATTCTTCCCTACATATTGAGTTTGTGTATAACCTGTTTGATGGGGGCATTGGTTAATTCTTAAAATGGGGTGACTCTAAAAGTATGGTTGCAATTTTCGAGTTGCCATAACAACAGCTAGTATATATTTTTCTAAAGTGGAATATCGTTCCTATGCATGTGCAAAATGTGACTGAGGTAATATATTGGTCTCATGACCTTTTTTCTAAGTGTGCATAAAACTAAATAGCTGCCACATCGGATATAGCCAAGTAAAAATACAAAATTTCTCCACTTCTAGTGGCTACCAATAGTGGAGTCTAACACATATGCTGTTTTAAGTGATCAAATGCTTGTTGTTAGTTCTTAGTGCATTCAAACTTCCCTTCATTCCTTAGGATGTGATAGAAGGGGGCTCATTTTTCTCCCTTTTTGGCAAAAAAAAGGCTGACTGCAGTCATTCCTCCTGTCAATCTTTATATATCCTTTATGGTTCAGGGACGTTCCATATTTAAGAGTGCTTGTATCTTCTCAAGGCTTGCCTCAATCCCTCGATGGGAGACTAATATCCCAAGAACTTGTCCGACCATACTACAAAAGTACACCTCTGCAAATTCAATTTCATACATATATGTCTCAAAGTTGAGTATTTCTTGAACATCGTGTGCTAGATCAGGCATTTTTTTTTTTTTTTTGCTTGTTAATGATATTTTCAATGTAAACCTCCATTTTTTGCCCAATCTGTTTAGTGAACACTTTGTTAACCATTTCCTAGAAGTCAACCCCGGCATTAAATGACATGCGAGTGTAACAGTAAATTTCATCATCAGTCAAAAAAGACATCTTGTCCATATCTTCCTCTACCATTAGTATCTGATGGTATCCCTTATAAGCATCTAGGAAACATAGTACCTCATGTTCGGTAGTTGCATCAACCAATCAATTGATCTTGGGGAGAGGATATGTTTTTTTGAGATGGGTCTATTTAAGTTTGTAAAATCCATCCATGTAATCCATACTCTTGCCTTTTGGAACTTCTATCGGGTTTGATAACCACGTAGAAAAATGTACAGGTTTAATTATTCTAGCACTTGGTAGCCCATTTACCTCCTATCTTTGTTTGTCAAAAACTCTATTGTTTTGGAACAAGCTGGGACTCGGGCTTAATTCCCAACAGATGTTCTGCGATTGTGAGAAGACTGCCTTGAGGTCAGTGTTGCTGCAGACAAATACATCCTTTTACTCCATTACGACTTCCTGGAGTTGCTGGCGAATATGTTCTAGTAGTTCTCGCCTATGCCTTATCTGTCGGTCAGGTTGTGAGGAATCAATGCAAATTTGTTCAAACTCTACGTCGGGGTACTAGTCATGTCATTTGCCTAGTGTCATCTGGTTCTGCAATTACTACTTCCTATCCTCATAGTCTCAAGCTCTACTAAATAGCATTGTTGGGTTCCACTCTCTTCTCCTCTGAGCATTGGGTGTTGGTATGACAGAAAGGAGGAGGAAGAAGAAAGAAAAGGAAGAAAAAGGGAAGATAGATAAGAATTGAATAGTTTGGTAAGTGACTAAGAAAAAATGATGAATGGAGGGTTTGGGTACTAGCACAAAGAAAGAAGAAATCAGGAAAAAATTGAAAAAAGACAGAGAATATTAGTGTTAAAAAAGAAAAATAAAAAGGATCATGGTTGTGCCACCTAAAACACCATTAAAAATGGTGCATGTAATCTTTGATTGTTAGCGCTTAATGTCACAATTTGATAGCAATGTAGGTTTGGCCCATTTTGATAGTTAGAGGGAAAATTTTAAATATTTTAAATTTTAAGTGCAAAATTCAAAATTCGAGAAATTTTTAAGCATTAGGATATTTTACCATTTTATATAATTTTTTAAGTAGAAAATACATTTTTATATGGACGAGTGGTAAGACAACATAAATAGCAAACTATTCCATCTTGAGACTTTTGCCTTCAAGTCTTTCCTCAAATCTTCAATCTTCATCCAAAACCTTCTTAATCAAACTTGTGATATTTAATTTGCTTCTCAAGATTGATGAGAGTATCCTTAAATATTGATTAAAAGTCTTCGAACCTTCAAAGTTAATCATCTTCATAGCGCTCCACTTGGAACCATCTTCATCAAATGTGAAGTTTTGAATTCCTTGAGTTGTATCAATGTTCTATTTTGAATTCAAGAATTGTCATCTTCATCAAACAAGAGCTTCTATCTTCGTTATCATCCATGCAGCACTTGAAACCTAGATTTGATGAAACGGGTCGAACTAGTTTTATTTTTTTTAATAACATATTTTTAATTTTTTTTCTTAAATAATTTTATTTGTTTTTCTAAACTTTTTTTGTCTAATTTAAACCAATGTATTATGATTTGATACTATGTACTTTTCTTGAAGGACCACCTTTGTTTTATGTAAAAATGAAATTTCTATATATATGATAATGATATGAAATAATTAATTCATTTGAAGATCTTAGAACAAGACAAAAAATTGTGAACAAGGCAAAAGAGAATTGACCTACTCCAACTTACGATGATTCGCAGATTAAATAAGATAAACTGATAAGATCCGTTTATATTGTCAAATGGACCAACTCACGGGCTGCTAACCCGTTTGATAGTGCTAGACTTGTACAAACTATTTCTCAATTTGATAATTAGGGGTGTTCATTCGATTTTTCGGTTCGATTTCGGCGTGATAATTCGATTTTTGGTTCGGTTTTTCTGAAATTTTATAAAACCGAACCGAACCGAATTTTAGTGTGATAATTCGGTTCGGTTCGGTTAAAAATCGAAATTGAAGAAAAGAGAAAAGAACGCATTTCGATAATGCGTTCTTGAGGTAATTTTATTTAAAAAAATTAAATTTTATTAAAGAACGCATTACAAAAATACGTTCATATATAATTTTTTAAAAAATTCAGTTTTTCGGTTCGATTTTCGATTTGAGAATAAAAATCGAAAACCGAACCAAATTTTATTATAATCCAAAAATCCGAACCAAACTGAACCGAAAATCTGAAAAACCGAACCGAAATGTATATTTCGATTCGATTCGATTCGGTTCGGATTGCACCAAATAATAAACACCCCTATTGCTAGTCCATAATATATCAGTTCTATTCTTGGTGTTTTTCCTTTTTTAAGCCTCACGAATTCATTATATAACAGTTCAAATTTCCTATTCCTACATAACACAATAGATCTTCTGTAAGTTCTCTTATAGTTACATCATGTTGAAAACTGACAAGGTCAAAAGCAACTTGAATTTCCCTTATTATCCCCTCAAGATCCTCCTCTAACCATTTCACCAATGTTTTCATCCTCGGTTACTATCTTCCCAGTGTCTGTTCAAAGAGGTCCTCACAAAAGTTTCTGAAGTTGGAAATGACAATCACATGGTTAACATCAGAATCAAAGCATTGATTGTAAAATAAATATCTTTTAAGCGAGATTTCCTCAAATCCAAGGGTGAAATTTTTCTTACTTTCATACAGTGAACCAGCTTTCATCTGAATAAACATAAATAACCATCATATTTTATAGTTCACAGATTTTTTGCCTTTTTGGTAAGAAAGTAACTAATATAAGAATGAAACACTTCAGACTCACAAATGTTGCCTAACTGGCAAAAGAAGTGGAAAATTTCAGAATTCTTCACTCAGTTCCATACAAGCCCGAAAAAGTGGAAGCTTGATAGGAGGAGGTTTACAGTTCTCCTTGCATGGAAGAAGCTTCCCCCTATGTAAGCTCTTTATGATCCAGTAAGTCGACTGTATCAAAAACAAAGTTCAGTTGGGCATTTAGGAGCTGAAGAAAGAAATGATAACACAGTTTACTGTATTTATAACATTTAGGAACTTAATTTCAGAATGGATTGCCAAAAAATTCATTAGATGATAAGCAGAGTGTACCAACCAGCATAGGTATTTTCCGCTCCAAGGCACAGTGCTTCAGATGACGTGATGTCCTCGTCTCATTTTCAGTAACAATAGCTCCGAAAGAAATCCTTCCAGAATCAAGACTATTTACCAAACAATTAAGGGTTTTGCAGACCTCTCCCCCACCATGCTGTACAGCAAAAGGACAAGGAAAACTAGATAATAGTTAGTTCAGGATAACAAAGAAAAAATCGCATTGGCTAATTATCAACAAACAGAGTGAGTAATGCGATTCTGACTGTGTTTCAATCATATGCATAGAATAGAATAGACGAGTAAGAGATTATGAAAGATACACAAATAAATTCAGACAGACATGAGGGACTAGATAATCAGAAAGCATAGTTATTAAACATTAGAATGAAGGTTTACGGCCTATAACTCATAGCAATTAAAGTTTTTTTCTTTTTTAAATAATTTTTCTTATACCAAGACAAAATCATGCAAAAATTGGATGTCAATGCAGGAAGTTCTAAACTGAAATATGGATGATGCTCACACCAATAAATTAAACCAATGTTACAACGGACATATCTGTATCAAGGCATTGGGATTGATATTAACAAAACATATGATGAGGAAAGAATAACTGAAAGGAGAATGCTATGTTCATGGCATTAATCAACGCATCTAAAAGGTAAGGAAATATGTTGAATGAAATATCTAATGACTCCAACCAATATAACCATGAAGTTCTGATGAACAATGTAAAACTTTTCAGTGATTCACCACCTTAGATTCTTTTTTGATTAACTTCAAAAACTTGGATAGCTTCTTTTTCTGACATTTTCTCTTTCCCATTTATGATAATAACTTCTAGAATACAACTTCTTGGAAATATTTGAGAAAAACTAAAAGTAGCTCTTTAGATCTATAAAGAAGAGAGCAAGCCAGCAAAGCAGCAATTGTAAAGCTAAAGCACAATAGCCTCCGATTAACAATGTAATCTACTTTGTACCTTTATAATTTTTGCCATTTCAGTGTTGAATCGGTTTGTCCCATGAAGCATGATCGCTATATTGCCAAAGATGGGTTGATGACCATTGGAATCCATAGGCTCTCCAATTCTGGAACAACTTCCAACAGAAAAACTCTTGGGAAGAATGGTATATCTATGGAAGGAAAAAGAAAGAAAAATATCAAGAAATATGCAACACCAGTAAACTACAAGTACCTCAAAATATTAAAAATACACTTAAAGCTAAAAATGTTGCATGCAGAAACATGATCTTTTAGGAATATCGAGATTTTATTATGCTCCATCAATGACGGTGTAAAATCAAGTTTGTATAACAATGCTGAAGCTTACAAATAGTTTCAACGCTAGAAGAAAAAGAAACCAAAAGACATTTTTAGGATCTTCTTTTACTGATAGAGCTTTCTGCCAGAGATTATTGTTATTATTAGGTAAATATTCCACTAGAGATAAGTACTGAATATATTATAGCAACATATAGTTTAAACCATTGAAGTATAAGATTGTGAATCTGAACATGAAGAGAGAAAATATCAGAACTAGATTTTAAACTGCAAAGATTGGATTTCATATGATATTCTTTTAAAAAGCAAAACAATGGGCAATAAATTTGCTATTATTTTCCTAGAAGAGTGCAAAGCAAATCCAATAAAAGCCTATTTCATCTATGAGATGTATTACGAAAAAAGATATGTTTTCTACATGTATACTGCTCTATGTCGGAAGAAAACGAAAACTGAATACAAGACAAGAACGCAGCTACACAGGACATCCATCATCTATATGGTAGCAATAAATAATCCAACATTTTGGCAATGGAAGTATAAATCAAGATTCAGGCTGTTCTAGGACATACCGCTCAGGAGGTAAGAGAGAACACGCCATGATTGAATCTGTAAGCCATCCGATTTTAAGCACAAACGTATTCACAGCACAGCCATACAAGAATTTGATTGTTTGAAGCTGAGATAGCAATAGCATTACCACCAGGAATTAGGTAAGGACAAAGTTGTGTTCTAAAGCTCATGCCCATCACAGAAATTTTTACATTTACCCTTAACATACTATATAGTGCATCAGCTCACATATCTGCTTCTGATTAGACTATACAGATTAAAGCCACAATTGTTAATAGAAAAAGCATTGATGTTTCAATGGTAGAATCCTTGAATTGCACCTTTATCATTATTGGTTAGGAAAATGTATATAATCAAAGCCCTTGAATTGCACCTTTATCATTATTCGCTAGGAAAATGTATAGAATCAAAGCGAAAGAAAACATTAAAACATCTTTTGAACTTTGAATAACAAGATGAAGGTCAGAAACCAATAGTTGAACATCAATATTGATCATATGCAATAGGCACCTAACGCCACAGAAAAGTTTGATAGCATTATGGTGACTAATGAGTGGAAAAGCTAACCCAAGCAAGTAAAGTGGATACACATAGATGCAACAGACCTTCTTTGGACACAGAATGATGGGAAGTTTGTGATGGTTAAGTTTTGAGATACTCTTTCCTCTAAATTTTGGAGGCAAAGGAATATCTGACAGCACAATCCCGCCGTGGTTTCTAATGATATCCTCAAGTTCCTTTTCCTTCCGATGAGAAAATCCTGTCAGCAAGAAGTCCATATTTTGGAATATCAGTCCATTCTCATCTTTCTTGGAATGACTTATTTTACATCTTTTGCATCCTTGAGCTCTAGAATAAGATCTCAGTCTTTTAGCAGTTCTGCTAAGACAACCTATCATGACAGAAAACAATTGTCAGTCAAGGTGTTCAAAGCTTAAGACTTAATGGTGAACAAAAAATCATATTTTTCTTACTAATTTTAAGCGGTCGTTGTTGCTGTTGAAGTGCCTTCTTTGGGCCATAATTGGTCTCGGCTTCTAGAAAGCGGACACGTGTTCTTGCTGGAATTCGATCATTAAATTCAGTGTGGCGCATAGAATGTAAATTCTCAGCATCCTTGCTAGGCAAAAGATCAATAGCAGTATCCTGTACCAGAGACGTTACTTCCCAACCAAAATCAGATCTGAAGTGAGAGAATGCCTGGGATCCGCAGTGTGATTCGCTGTGAGGAATATGAGCTAAGAGCTCCTTTTTCTTTAGCATTAGTGATTTGGCCACTTCCGTCATCATATTACAGTTTTTCTCATTTTCCAGGTGAGAGATCGAAATATCCACAATTGAGTTTTTGGGAATGCCATCTAGTAGCAACGGTTCATCACGACTACTTTCTTTTACTATATTAGTCCTACAGCTAGCAGGTATCACACTATAAGTATTAAGGGAGGTCATCTTCCTATTAAATGCAGGCTGGAGCCTTTCAAGTTGAGTCACAGCAACATTGGTCTCTTCTACATGTACCAGCTTATTTTGTGAAGTTGTCATCCCGAGCAAGTTGTCAGTTCCACATTCTGTTGTTCCCATGGAAGATCTTCTAAGCATTTTACCCTCATGTTTAACCAATGAAGTAGAGATAGTATTTTCTGGGGAAATGCTACATGGAACAATAGAGCAAAGAGGGTCACTAGAGGCACTAGGAGATAGATTAGAACATCTCGCAATATCCTGAGAAAGCAATGTCTCCACATCTGTTTTGTCGCATGAAACAACAGAAGGCAAGCTTGAGCAAGAGTTGAGAATGCCTCCATCTTGATTATGAGCAAATGAGTTCTCATCTGGGGCAATGTCAGCTGATTCTGACAAAAAGCTTGTCTCGCCTATCAAAGGTTCAGGAATGGCTTTAACATTTCCACATGCCAATGGAGGAGAGGCTTTCACTTCTTTCTGAAGTAAGAAAAAAGGTGAGAATTAAAAGATGTAAATCTAATTAATATAAATGGTTAAAAACCAATTAAGCAGACAAAAAATACAGAAAAGCAATTTGCTATTTCCTTCACTAAAAGATGTAAAGGAAGCCAGAATCATCCCAAGATGAATAGATGAAATGACCTACATCAAGTATCAAGTTAGATATTCGGAAATGCGAGACTAACTGACAGAGAGTAATTTTTCCGGTGAAATCGGCACAGAGTGATGCTAGTCTGCACAAGGAAAACAGGCTGAAATAAAGGCTAAATTGCAAAAAACTATTAGAAAAGGGAACAAAAAAAAAACAAAAGTCTTAGGTATTGCACCATGAGAGATCCAAAACCCTGAATCACTGCTAAAGGCTGTCGGGCATACTTCTTGAGACCGTTAGGCATCAAACCTAAGGCATAATTGCATCAAACAATCTCAATCTACTGAAGAATGGTGCAGAGAATTTTATTAATAACTGAAAACATCCAATCTTCAACATCATGAAAAATCATATACTAGTCAATCCCATACCAGCTAAAGTTCAATCATGAGTTACTTATACATAGAGGGCTGAAAGACTCGGTACCTACAAAAAGCAATGTAAAAGAAAAGATGTGAAAAGAACCCCTAGAGCGCACCGGACCCTAAAGGCCATATACATCTCTTGCTTTCCTCTTTTTACACAAGAAGATAGAAAGCAGAAAACAGAAGAAAAGAAAAGATAAAATGTTATCCTCTTAACATGTCAGTTGCTTCACATTTTATTCCAATGTTTTCCGTAACACGCTATGTTCTTTTTGCTATCTTCCCTCTTGAATTTCCTTTCTTTTCTAATTTTGTGAAAGGAAATAAAAGAAAAGCAAGAAATAAGGAAAATAACATTTCGTGACCATCTGATATTAGAATAACTAACTCTATTTCAAATTTTTTCTTTTCTCTGAATAGCTCATATTATTACAGTGAAGTTACTTTTGCTATAACAGCTTTTGAAGGTTCTGGTTTTTCCTTATTTGGTCAATTTATTTTTTATTTAGTTTGGTGCTTACATTCTTTTTTATTGGGATTCTTCAGCAGGGAGTTAACTTGGGATTATAAGGAAGTTTTCCTTATTTATATATCTGGACTAGAATTCTACAATATGTACCATTATTATTCTCAGACTTGGTATAGCTATTTGCCATGGCTACTTCTCAGTCAGCGAGGAAGCATTATGCAAGGAAATGGATACAGAAAGTAAACATTAATCAGTCAGAGAGTATCATGCAAGGAAATGGATAAAGAAAAAAAATAACAATTACCTTCCAAGTCCAACCGCCAAACCAATGGCTTTGATATTTGCCAGGAATTATATTTAAAACTGTATCATGTTTTCCTACAAAAAGCAAAACAAAAGTTAAAACCACAAGTTATTCTTCAAGGATTGAAGACTATGGACTTGAGCTTAAGCCCATGAGGGAGGGATGTTTTAAATTTGGGTTACATGTTATTTATCTTGGACTTATTATATATGTACAGCTTGCACATAAGTATATTGTTAAAAGAAAAATTATATTCTACTCCTATTTTATGTCTACCTGATTTTGAGAAAGATTTTGAGGTTGAATGTGATGCTTCTGAGATTGGTATAGGTGCTGTGTTTTTGCAGAAGAACAGACCAATTGCATACTTCAATGAGAAGCTTAGTGGTGCACAACTCAATTATCCCACATATAATAAGGAGTTGTATGCGGTTGTGAGAGCATTGGAGGTGTGGCAACATTATTTTCAACCTAGAGAGTTTGTCATTAGGACAAATCATGAGTCCTTAAAGAACTTGAAGAGAGAGAGCAAGCTGAGCAAGAAACATGCAACGTGAGTGGAATTTTTGGAAACATTCCCCTATGTACTGCAATACAAGCAAGGGAAGAAAAACGTGGTAGCAGATGCTTTATTTAGGAGGTATTTTTTTATTACTACTCTACATTCTAAATTATTAGGATTTGAGCAATTTAAGAATTTATATGCCTCTGATGACGATTTTGCTACTGTATATTCTGCTTGTGAACATACTGCATTCCAAAAATTCTATAGGCATGAAAGTTATCTCTTTCGGGATAATCAATTGTGTCTGCCTAATTGTTCTATACGTACTTTATTTGTGCATGAGGCTCATAGTGGTGGATTGATGGGACATTTTGGGGTTGCTAAGACTTTAGATATTTTGCAAGAACATTTTTATTGATATCTCTATGGACTTTGTTTTGGGCTTGCCTAGGACAAAAAGGGGACTATGATAGCATCTTCATTGTTGTTGATAAGTTAAGTAAAATGGCGCATTTCATTGCATGTCATAAGACTGGTGATGCTGTGCAAGAGGCTGATTTATTTTTTAGAAATGTTGTTAAGATTGCATGGTCTTCCTAGATCTATTATTTCATATAGAGATGCTAAATTTCTAAGCCATTTTTGACGGGGAAAATCAGGTACCAAACTACTTTATTCTACTACTTGTAACCCACAGACTGATGGTCAAATCGAGATTGTTAATAGGACCTTGGGAACCTTATTACGAGCTGTAGCTGGTAAGAATTTTAAAACTTCAGGTGAATGTTTACCATTTATTGAGTTTGCATATAACAGGAGTGTACATTCCACCACAGGTTATTCACCATTTGAGCTTGTATATGGCTTTAATCCTTAAACTGTTTTGGATTTGATGCCTTTATCGTTCAATGAGTTATCAAGTACAAACGGTAAGAGAAAAGCTAAGATGGTTCGAGCCCTGCGGCAAGACAGCATATCGAGCAGAAGAACAAGGTCTATACGAAACAGGCCAATAAGGGGCGAAAATTGTTAACTTTTGAACCTAGTGATTGGGTTTAGGTACACCTAAGGAAGGAACAATTTCCTGCCCAAAGAAAGTCCAAATTAGCTTTTAGGGATGACGGTACATTTCAGGTGTTGGAGCGGATCAATAACAATGCCTACAAGCTTGATCTGCCAAGTGAGTATGTTGTTTTTGCAACCTTTAATGTTGTTGACCTTTCTCCTTTTGATATGGATTCAGATTCGAGGACGAATCTTCTTGAGGAGGGAGGGACTGATGTGAGCAGGACTACGAACCGCCACGATGGATTGGACATGTCAAATAGAGAGCCAATAATACCAATTGGGCCCATGACCAGATCTAGGGCCAAGGGGCTTCAAGAGGCCTTGTTTGCATATGTAGGCCAACATATTAAGAGAATGGAACTAGCCAAACCTATTGGAGGAGAGTTAATTTTGTCATAATCTAAATTAATCCACTTGTCTAATATCGTTAGGCCAAATAATTTGGACATTTGAAGACTATGGAGTTGGGCTAAAGCCAAGAGGGAGAGATGTTTTAAATTTTGACTGCGTGTTATTTATCCTGGACATATTATTTATGTTGGACTTGCACATAAGTATGATGTAAGCAATGACATCATAATAAATTGTGATGTAAGTCAGGATGTCATAGTATAATATGAGGTAAGCCATGGCGTCATAGGGCAGTGTGATGTAAGTCATAATGTCATAATATAGTATGAGGTAAGCAATAACATCATATGACAGTGTGATGTACGCAATGATGCCATTGTCCAATAATGTTGTATTCTAAAATTTTCATGAGTTCTTTATAAACTCCTAACTTGTAAGGTTAAGGGATAATTTTGGAGTCATTTTTTAAGGTGCTACTGCCACCCTAGAGAAGAAAGTGCTACTGCCATCTTGAGAGAAAATTTCCTCTTATTCTTGTTACACAAAGAACTACTCTTTAATTATCAATTGAATTTCCGGTTGTGGCATGTGAGTATTCTTCTTATTAAATTAATTTCTGATTATCAGGATTGTTTAGAACAAGTTTCTAAGAGGTGTCGTAGGGATTTAATTTGTTTTTGAGTGATTCTTCACAATTTTTACTTCGAAAGAGAATTCTGTGTTTTTCTTGCTTCAAGACCAAAAATCAATCCTTTCCATCTTGTATTCCACGGAGTGCGTGTTATATTATATCTTAACCTTGATTTGTTCAGACATAATCACTTGGAAAAAGCTGCAGAAATTCTTTATTTGTCTCAAACCATTCTTATCTTCTTATGAGAAGATTTACATTATTTATAGGTTTCAAAACCAAATCGTAGTCTAACTGGAACTAAACACAGAAAAGGACAAAATACCCTAAACAGTAGCAAAAAAGACAACCAAAACACCCAAATAGAATTCCCCAAATAATAATTAAAGATTCTGAAATTACTAAAATATTTTTTACCAATAAAAGACATAAATCTTAATTATGCTAAATGTTCCTAGTCATTTACTCAAAACCTAGAATTTCAAAGACTAAAGCAAGATCATAAGAAGTTTTATGATACGCATCATTAGATGCTAGATATAAGTACTTCTAAGCGGAACTTACAGGGTAATGCTAACATGAGACCCTTTGCACATTTTTTTCCCTTTTGGTCATCTGACAATGAATTTTGCATATCTAATTCTGCTTTTTATGAGAACATAACTACATTTTGAATTAAGAGACAATTATTCTATCTAATTTTTTTATGCATTTTGAATTACTCACTCTGCTTCCCCAATCTATCTAGTTTTAACTTTTCACACATATTAAGGGTGTCATTGAAGAGTTTAAATTATAAGTTAAATTGACAATTTTGCCTTCGTGGAAACTGAAAGATCAATTAATGAAATTTAGTAGAGCAATAAAGGGTAAGGGTGAAATTGGAAAAAAAATACAATGAATGACCTTTTGGTATTCTAAAGTGAAAGTTATTTGAGAACAAAAACTAAATCAAATCTAGACAGATGAAAGGAGAACGAACGGAGTAAATGGTAAGGTATTAGGGGACATTAAGAAACATCTGTTTTCTCTCACCTATATAGGCACAATTCTCAATAATGAATTAAAGGTACCAATGGATTGAGAGTAGCTAAATCTGTTCAACAGATTAAACTAAGAGTCTTCTTTCAATCCCTGTAAAAGAACTGTGACGTTTCACCTCATCACTCTATTTGCTGTAGTAAGAGTACTTTTGACTTTTCTGGTCCATGATTTTGTAAATTCACATTCTATATTGGGTTCATATAATTTCTAGAGTTCTAAAATTTCCATGAGAAGTATTATTATTCTTCAGGTTCAGAAAACTAGATTGCTTAAGTAATCTAGTTATGAGAACAACTCTTCCAAAAAAAGAAGTCAATCAAGGTGTTATACAACTAGGATAAAGAGAGTATAGAAATCAGGTTATAACTCCATTCCTCCTAAGTCTTAGCATATCCTTTATGGGAAACAAGAAAATAAAATAATCTATCAAAGTGCGCCAGGGTTGAGGAGTGGAACCAACCACTTACTATTATGTTGAATACAAAGACAAGACTAAGAAGATCACATAATATTAGAGTTAGAAACTTTTTAGTTGTTTTGAACTAATATTAAGTCTTGTAATTGTGGGGCCTTATTGTCTAGGTTGCATTGGCAATTTACTTTTTGCAGTAAAAATAGTTTCAGCTGCTGTTTAGGTTAACTGTGGGGTCTCTTAAATGCATCCAAATTGCAGCTTTTCTAGCTCTATCAAGTCCATGCAATTATTCAATGCATTTTTGTGAGGTTTTGGCCCTTTCCCCTCCATTCTCTTGCTGAGTTCTTTTGTTCCTTTTTTCCTTTTCTTTTCTTCAAAACCTAATACCTCTCTTCTATAAAATGCATCACTGCTTCCTATCTTAAGCAACACCATACCAACCACCACTTAGGTTCAAACAGTGCTGAATCACAGTCTTGAAGAATTTGACTAACATTAAAAAGGCATATCCTACAGGAATTCAAACATGACAAGATGATTTGTCTTACAACTGCCCTTTTTCTTATAAATGTATGATGAGATTGGTTCTTTTACAAGCAGAATTAGGTTAGTTGAAACCTCTCCCTCTCTTCCCTTTCTACTCAATTTTGAACCAAGTCCATTTAAGACAAATAAATGGATTAAGATGGACAAATTGGAGAAAGAAATTCAATGCAAATCCCCTGAAATTTCAACAATTCCTTACAATTAGTAAGGCAAGAAAATAGCATCTTAGGTGGGAGAAGTACAGGCTATTGTTGGATAACCAAAAATTGGTCTTCAGGCACAACTATGCCTATTTTGCTGATACTAAACAGGTTGACTACACCGTCATCCCATGTCCCTCAGTTACAACATGGCTGAAAGACAGTCAATATATCCAATAAGAATGACTGTACCAAAGAACACAAAAAAGCCCTTCATCCTCCTAATATCCTAAGCTTGTGACCAAAAACAATAAAACAATCAATAAGTTCAAGAAAAGAGAAAAGAAAATCCTCCACCAAAACAATGTCAACAAAGATATACATTAGAACAAGAGCAAAAGTGCACAGCATTGGAAGGATTAGAATCGGGTCCTCTACTGGCAGCATTGCAAGATCATACGCTAACAGGAGTAATTATTACATTTTCAAGAAATTAAATGCATCATTCTTTTATGGTCAGCATTAAATTAGAAAAAGCAAGAGCGGAGAGAGATCTAAAATTACCGAAAGGCGAAACTTAAAGACTTCCCTAAGGTGAAGAGCTGATTTCTATTTTCTGTTTCTGTTTCAGAAGCAGGGCCACTATGCAAAATATCCAATTAAACTGCTAGCCAAATTTTCTTTGCACAATGCCATTTGATAATGGGTGCATGTGGAGTCAAATGAGTCTTATTCCTCTGCATGCTTACACTGAAGAGCACAGGATGCAGCAAGAGAAAAGATTGAAGGAGTTAGCTGAAAACAGCAGATTAGCCACTTTCTTAGACTACTGAAACTATGCACCGGAGGCTACTTAACTGATGAACTCTAATCATTAGAAGTCTGCAGAAAACTTCTATACCAAAATGACCCAAGAAATAAGTAACATTAACTCCAGAAGTAACAAAAACCAAATTTACAAAAGGAGATATAGAAAAGTAAATTTTATCCACATATCCCCAATGTCAACTTTTTAATTCACGCTTAAAATTGGGTCAAATAAACACAACAGACATTGAAATTTCCCATAAATGTTAAAATATATCTCGAACTGAACATTACAATTCATAATATATTCAAGAACCAGATTTAGTTTTTTATTTGCAAAACTTGAACAGCTCTTGCTTTACAGTCATGTTACAACTTTTCTTCACTTAAGAAACCGATAATCTGGCTTCTTGTTGCCAAAGAACCATGGTTTCCAGATATTTTCACTCATATTGAAAAAGGAACAGATATATAAATACCTTTTGTGTAAGAACATTATCATTTTCAGAGAATTTTGGGTTTTTCATTCAGTATAGTTTCGTATTACCAACTGAAATTCAGTTTCCACCACCATAGGGCATAGTTTTCTATACCTCCTAGCTCCAAAGTTATAAATAATGTTAGAACAGTACAACCCAGCTATCAGAAAGAGAAATACAGAAAAGAAGAAGTGCAGAAAATTATGAATGTTCATAAAGCAGCTTTAAACTTAAGTGTACATACTCAAAAATAGATAAAGACTATTAAATAAATATGAAGAACTTTGGAAAGAGAAGAAGATCAAATGATGCTCAACCAATAAAAGCAACACCATATGAATTCATTCAGCACAAGTAGATACAAAACACAGGAAATATCATTTAAAATTTGAGCATTTAATTTAGCAACCTAAAACTATAATTTAGTCACCTAAAAAGCCACAGCAAGAAAGCATCCTTTTCTAGGGTATAGAAAGTATTCATGGCACATATGTTGAACATTTAACCCTTTTTGTTGCTTTCTGGGTACTTACATCCTCAGTAGATGGAAGACAGCCAAAAGGTGAGCTTTCATCAGCAGAGAGCAACAAATGACAACTCTTATAACCCTCGCAGCTTGCTGATAAAATGGCATTCTCTTCCTTGGCAATTGTTTGCCCTAGAAACTGAAATTCCTATAAGATTTGTAAACAGGACTGTGGGTCATTATCAACTTCTAAACAATCATTCTAAGATTAAAAAAAAGAAAAAAAAAATGTGCAAGAATCAATTCTCTCCTCCTATAGGTGAGTGGGAAATGGACTGCAGAAGCAAACACATAATAACAAAAATAGGGAGAGTACAACAAAGTGACTTGTGAACTAACCGAAAAATAAATCCAAATGATCATTTAACAGCAAACAATTCCTATTTCTGATGTTTCTCATCTTATTATTAAAGCAAACAGAATCAGCCTCTGAAAAGCAAAATTTTCTCACTGTAAGCATTAATTCCATGCAACCTGCAACAAGACAATACAAGAACAAAAGTGGCAAAATAGAAAATCTTTAACCTTAATACGTTGCTCAAATGAGGTCTCTCCTTTACTGATGAGTTCATCAAGTGACTCCCCATTTTTCTGCAGAAGACGAGTAGGAAGCCAAGCCGCTTCCTATCAAATTGAACAATGGTTGCCACAAATTGAACATCTTTATTCTAAACAATGGTTGGCTATACGTGATGATGATAATTGGGAATCGAGAGAACTTAGAGAAGGGCCAGAAATTCATACCTCAGAGAACTGAGGAGGCCGAAACCCTAATAAGCTTCCCATGGACTGGCCTATACGAAAAGCATTGATTTTTTGCTTACTTATATTCCTAGGAAGAGACTTATACCCCTAAGATGAGCATTGGCATTGGTTTACCTCAAACTGAATCTGCCCTTGGCGCCAAAATGACGTCTATGGGATTTGCATTGCAGAGGTATGAAGGGCTGTCAGCATTGACCCCGACCGAGACCCGATCCGGGATAATCCGGTGGAGTTAGCAAACGTGTCAGGGCAGTAATAAATGCAACCCTCCTTTCTTATATTTGCAGTCGCCGCTATTTTTTTTGTTTTCTTTTATATCATTTTCTTTATCTCCAGAGCTTGCATATGCAATTCCCAAGTTTTCGAGGATTGCATACTACCCCCAAGAGTGCTCTTGGGGTAGAAAAAAGTGAAAGAGAGAAACAGAGAGAGGAAAATGTAAAGAGAGGGGGCTGCATATATTAATGCTCCTAAATTATATAACAAGTTGATTATTTAGTGTGTTGCACCGATATTTTAGTATTTTGTAAATAATAATTTTAATAAACAAATTAATTAAGTAAATAAATTTTCGGTATAAAAAATAGTAATATTATATAGATATAAAAAGAATAGCTCTCTTAGCCCTTATAATTATAAAATCAATATCAAGAGATCTAAAATAATTTAAATTTACTCAAAAAATATCAAAACAAAGGAAAAAATGGACGAATACCTTAATCACTCCTAATAGTAGCTGAGCTTAGTAAGCCATAAATCCTAAAACTAGAGATAGAGTCTTGTTTTGTATACGCTTGTACAAAGACAAAAAAGATGATGGTAGACACAAGAAGGAAACAACATTAGTAGATACTTTCCTTCATTCTTACCCACTTTAACACCCAAGAGGGAAACAATATTAGTAGCTAAATCAGAGGGGACATTTTTACTAAAGTAGATTAAACTCTTATCCACATTTTTATTTGATGAGAGCTTTGGTAGCACAAAATTTTATGTTCTCAAAAATATTTGGAATGCCACTTGGAACTTCCCAGAAAAAAAGTTTAGTTTCCAAATTATCACATATCACACTGCATAATTCTGCCTCAATTTTACACAAACACACTAAATGGTACTTGGGAAATTTTGATGAATAATATATTTAATTTGATTGATGACTTTGTAGTTCTTGCATCAATATGTTAGAGAACTATATTCGAAAGCAAAACATTTGCTCATACAAGAATGGCATAGCAAAAGATAGCCATATAACAACTTTTTGGCTATGATGTTGTATGCACAAGTGGTGTTTTGACAAAAGATATATAGATTTACATTGAAGATTTAGTGTCAATATTTATAGCCTATATGCAACAAACTTTTACTTTGTTTTATAAGCTGCATTCCCAAAAACAAAAGCTTATTGTGCGGGATTTTATTATTTTAGTTAATCTTCATCTTCGTTGAAGAAGTTTCTGCTTTTTCTTCCTCAAAAGTTGTAGCCAATCTCCTTGTTTATTTTTTTGGTGAATTAATTGGGTAGTTGAACTGCAATAGTTTTGATAAAAGTTTTGGTGTTGTTGTTGGTCCTAAAGTCTGAGAATCTTCCACTTGTTTATGTACATCTTTTTTAGTTGAACTTAGACTGTGATACCCCTAACTCATCCGGTAGATTTCAATATTGCTGAATAAAGTATCAGCATGCCTCTTGGTACTAACATATGCAAGTATAAATCGTGTCTGGAGAAATATAAGGAAATATATATATATTACAATACAACCAAAGAGAACAACAACGGAAGTTATATAAGTACATAGGTAGATCCTTCATCCGTGAACATAATAGATTCAACATTCGTCTACAATTAACTATAATACATACTTCTTTCTCTAACTAGCGAGAAAGAACAAAAGATACAAGATTTCTAAGAAGGGATAAAAGATACAAGATTTCTCAATCACACACATACTATATACATTGTTAAAGTTCTTCCACGAGCTAATGCTACAACTAATAAGAAGATCACTGCTCAGTTTCTTGGTTTAGGCCATTTGAACTAAGCATTAAAATATGTGTAACCTAGAAAGCTCAGTGAATTTATGTGTGCACATGTGTTTTCAAAACTATGAGGTGGATGCACATGCGTGGTAGTGTTAAAAGTTCTTTATGAGCAAATAAGTTTCTCTTCTTCAAGTTAAAAGTGCAAAATTGGTGAAGGGGTTTGGGTGTAGTTGGAAAATCTGAGCTAATCAAGACACATCAGCAGAGCTTCTCAACTTGAATTTCTAGAACATGATAAATATTTAAATATTGGCTCAACAATAGAACCACTGAAACCAATAATAGGGTAATCAAGAGTCGAGTTCCTGTATCCCGTAGTCAATACCAATCACAAACCAGAGCGAATGTTTGACTTCTCAAACTACCTTATGCATCTCAAACCGAACACTAGGTTACGAAATTTTGGGGCACCTACCAGTCAACACCTGGCGAACAACTTCAATATTGAGCCTTCCTAATTTGTTGTTAGGTTGTCAGACACATAAACAAACAAAAACAGTACTAGTCGGGGCTGATCCATCCCAAACACTACTCTACCTTTCAAATGGATCCACAATGTAGATTATAGGCATCCCATGTCAGCAGAAGAGTCCCTAATACATAGTTTTTATGGTCAGGACAGAGTTTTTATGCAAATTTTTAAAACACTAAAGCCATTTAGATAGCCCTCAAATGAATCCAAATTGATAAACAAATCCATTTCTAAGGTAAATTTGAGATAACAAATCACTCTTTTGCTAGTTTAAACATGTAAATGCAAGTTTTACAAATATGCCATGATTTTCTAAAATCACATAATAAAATCGTTTCCATAACTTACCTATATATATGAAACCTATCCAAAATTATAACATTCTAAACCAAATAATACCTACTCATTGCATTGAACATATGCATTTCTAGTACACAAGTAAAAAAACATTGTGAAAAACCTCTTCAATTTAAAGAAACTTGCAAGAGAAGTACTAAAGCAATTTTCAAAATAACATATTAATACTTGTGAATAAAAAATATTCTTCTTTTTTTTATGGCACTAAAATTTGGTAAGTCTCGATTTGTAAATTCACCTAGTAGCAAGAGCTAGCTACTTCCACACGAAACTTGCGAAGTTCCTACAATTTCAAGTGGCTCAACATAGTCGAAATTTTTTTAGGTGATACATGTTAATTATCGAACGTGCCTGCCTAGGACACTTTAGGCATAATTCTAAGCCTTAATTTACAACGACAATGCCTATATTATTTAAACACACAATGCTTATATTTTCTATATTCACATATTAATATTATTCTTATATTTTATATTAATGTAAGAAAGCTTCTCATATACCAAAATCCTTATTTAACTTTTGTAAATAAATAGGGTAAATCCTTTTGCTGGTCACCAAAAGTAATCACTTCCTAGAAAAATATGTAGTTAAAACTCATTTATTATGTTTCTTTTGGAGAGAATAAAGAGATCAATTGGGCATGAAAGTCGTCATATGCACACACACACACTTACATACATGCATACATACATACATATATAAAAACACATATTCATACACATAAAAATAATCTCATATTCAAACGTCATTTCTAAACATTTACTATCCCTACCTCAAAGTTACTCAATTCTCCATTTATCATATCTGATTCCAAAAACGAGCTTGAAAAACCTAAGAATAGGTGAATTAGTTTTTGCTAATTTTTGAAAGCTTTATCTTTAATAGAATCCCTTTCTTCAAATTCACAACCTCCAAGATTTTATGTGTTTGAAAAGAGTGTTAAGAGAAAAAGAGCAATTAATAAGTCTACAACCAATACTAACAACCACAAAGATCAAATAAAGATAGCATAAATAAAAGAAAGTAATAAGTGTAGAGAAAGAAACACAATATTTTATAGTGGTTTGATCTCTCCAAGATTTACATCTATTACCTTGAGTCCACACTCTAGTATTTCAACCAATCTACTAAATGCTCAAGTCAAGCAATTACACAAGAGGCTCACCCTTAAAGGATTTTATATCAATAACCTCTTTTAAATCCAATAAACAAGGCTCACCCTCACCAAAAAGGGTTTTATGTCACGAGACAACCTTGAACAATCAAATCAAGACTCACCCTCACCAAAAGAGTTTTATGCCACAGGATAACCTTGAATACACAAAGTAAAAGATGAGATAACGATAGATATTACCAAACAAGATGGTAAATATTCAACAATTCTAGCACTACTTCTCTTTTGCTTTTGAAATCCTTGGATAATCACATGAAGCACATGAACAATGAAAGATTTTCTTTGATCTTTTATATTCTCCAGATAATAGCATGTAGGCTCATCAATCTTTTTCTGAGTTTCTAGCCTTTTATATAACTCAAAAAGTCAAATACAACATTTAAAAAATGTCTAGTAACGACTAGTGATTGTGTAATTTGATTGTTCGAACTTGGACTTCTGTGTCCGAATTAGTCTTCCGAACTTTTCTATTTTCTAGGTTGCAGGAAAAGTTTGGTCATTTGAATTTCGCATTAGAATTGGAGTCTGAACTTTTCAAAACTTTGTCAAATCATTTGAAATTTAACCACAACAATTTTGAAATCATTTTAGACTAAAATATAAGTAATTTAAAAGCTTTTGAACTATAAGTCGTTATCAAGATTTTGTTTTTCAAAGAATCATGAAAAAATTTTATGCTCATCAACAAAGTTTAGGCTAGATCAAAATGTTCTGTGCTTTAACATGCAATGCATAGATTCTAAATGCAAAGAGTGTAGGGTTTACAAGATACACCTATCAAGCAAAAGTAAACCCACACTAAAGTGTCTTCAAAGCCTTTAATCTTCTTGAACAAACTCTATATTCTTCAATCGCTTGAGCATACTTGTGTTGTCCTTAGTGTTATAGCTCAAAGGCAATGAGAACACTTGGTTTTCAATCCAAAAATCCTATCACAAAATTAGCATATGGATTAGTCCTCATCGATGTTTGTTATTAATAAAAACAACTAGATTTGCCCTCAGGGCTTACAATCTCCCCCATTTTGATGATGACAAACTTTGATACAAAATATGATGAATTTAAACAATATAGAACAAAGAAGCATTATTGTCATAGATGAATGATAAACCATTTGACACAATGACATTCGAATCAATCATGATGAGCCTATGGCCCAGTCCACCTCCATATGCCTCCTTCCTTCCATCTAAATAAGGATATATAACATTTAGGAAATAAAGATATCTCTAAGAAAGGTTTTAAGGGTTAGAAAAGATTTAAAAAGCTCCCTTATAGATTGTGCTCATGTTTCAAAAAGTTTGGACTTGAAGTGTTATAAGTCTGAATTTTAAAATATCAATTCTGAATTTCAAAATATACAAGATAATGACAATAATTTTTTAAAAACAAGCTTTCCTAAGGTTGTTCAAAAATGGTAGGAAAGATTGAGATAGTTTATGTACAGTTTGAACAATAGCAAAGCACTTTTTGGTAAGAAAATTTGACTAAGTCCAAATTTGACAGTGTGCATCTAAATTTCAATTTTGGGTAGAAAATTCAAAGATTGAACTTTTCAACTTCACATAAACCTCATAAGTGCAAAAACATAATCAATATCATGTAAGCAATATTCCACATAATTTGGAAGACATGATTGCTAGCCAAGAAGAACAAGTACAAGTCATTTCATATTGCAAAATTTAACCACATTTGACAAATACAAGAAAATTGAGCAAGGCATCCCATTTGCAATCATATCATATTTCAAAGGTAACCACATTTTGAGAATATAGCGAATATAAACTACATTTTGAACATTCTCACTGCTATTTCCATACAAAATTATCACACAATCTCACACAATTCATATACTACTTAAACATGCTTACTCCCTTTTTGTCATCAAACCGTTCTCACACACAAGCATATCTTGTCATATTTTGTCATTAAACTACTCATTCCCCCTTTTATCATCAATCAATAAGGTGGGAAAATTAGCGAAAGAAGCTCTCAATGCTAATGTATCATCATTGAGATTCAACTAGAATGAGGTGCATATAGCCAATAAGTACATGTGAGCAATCTTTAAAAATAAGTATAAAACATAAAGATGTAAAAGAGATAGGGAACAGAAGTCTTAGGCCTCCTTGATAGCATCATTGTTCATAATTCTATTCATTTTCTTCACTCCATATTTGTTGGTGGTGATCGCCATGTCTCCTTTAAGCTCAATATCGAATGGGTCGTCGCCTGCACGTTCCTTGCGGGTATAATTTAGGTTTGGAGTTGAGTCAATCGAGAAGATCTCTTTTTTTCATTCTAGTCTTTCAGTCTTTAAAGATGTCTCCCTTTTGTTTCTCCATATGCCATCCTCATCAAGAGATAGTTGCATCCTCTTGAGAGATTCATTTGTATATATCTCTCCACTCTTGATGGCTAGTCCTCTTCCAGGGAGTTGAACTTAGAAATGCTTGAAGATTTTTGTAAGCAATCTACCATAAAGCAAAGCCTTGTTTCTCGTCCTTGTTGTTCCCATCATGTGCCTTAAAAGCCATATATCCAAAATCCATTCTTCTACATTCATGAAGTGCAAGGCATGTTTCTAATCGATGACATATGACCAAAATTGGAAATTATCATTGTGGTTAGTATATGATGCAATACTCGGCCTCTAGCATCAAATGCCTTGATCTTTCTTTCTTTAATTAATCTAAATCTCCTACAATTTGTGTGCCTCTTCAGACCTTTCATTGTAAATAGTTCATGAATATAATAATGTTGCCCCAAGGAATAATATCTAACCCCATCATCATCTACTCCACAAATCCTATTAACTAATGCATCATTGAATTCAAAGTCAATTTTAGACACTCTTGATAAATACCATTCAACAATATTATCTCCCTCTTGTTCAACCCTTTCTTCTTTAAGATTTGCATAAAATTCATACGTAAGGGTGGGGTAGTAATCTTCATCTACTACTAACAAGCTACTCCAATTCATTTCTCCAAAAAGAGAGAGAACATTACCCATTTCAAAGAGCTTTCTACGTCAATCTTGTGTCTGGGATCGATCTTTCTATTTCTCTTATTCCAATCTTCAAATTCCACGGCAGCCTTTGTTGACACAAAACATTCCACTCGGAGGCACTTTTAGGAATTCAAACCCTTCATGGTTCATTGATAATCAACCCACTATCCACTTGTTTTTCTTTGCATTTTCTTTTTCCTTTTCCAACATTTGCCCTCTTTGATCTCACCATGATGGTTTTCTTTGAAAAGAAGTGATTTTCAAGGTAAATCTAGGGATTAGAACACAAAAATGTGGAAGATTTCAAGTGAAAATGGTGAAATTTGGAAGAAATTTTGGTTTGGATGTGAGCGAGTTTTGTGGGTTTAGATAGGATAGGGTAATTTGGATAAGGGATTTTGATAAAAATGAAGAGAATGACAGTTTGAATCCTTTTAAAAATACTGAAACCACACAATTCGGATGATCAAATTTTATAGTCTGCGTCTGAACTTGCATCCAAACTTTTATGATCTTCCTATTCTAGCAAATTCAGACGATATATTTTTTGATCATGCGTCTGAACTTGCATTCGAATGTTTCTGTCTAGGATCTTCAGAGATGCATTTTGGATGTCCGAATTACAAAGCAAGCATCCGAACATCTCATCCAAATTTTGCCTATTTTTTCAACACTTGAATATACACATTAGTAATTGAATTCTGATATTCCTAGACTCTCTAAGATAGCAAAACCTTTCCTCGGCCAATGGCTTGGTGAAAATGTCAGCAATTTGTTCATTAGTACATAAATAATCCAAACATATATCACCTTTAACTACAAGATTACAAATAAAGTGATGTTTAATCTCTACATGCTTAGTTCTAGAATATTAAATATGTTGAATTGTCAGATTTATAGCACTAGTGTTATCACATAAAATAGGCACACATTTGAAATGTAAGCCACAATCAAGTAGAATGTGCTTCATCCATAGCATTTGAGCACAACAACTATTGGCAGTGATATATTCGGCCTTGGCAGTAGATAATGAATGACACACATTCTTATTTCTTGTTATACCAAGAGACAAGATAACTACCAAGAAATTGACAATAATTACTGGTACTTTTACGCTAGACTTTGCATCTGACTTAGTTGGCATCCGTATAAGCAATAAATCTAAAGAAGATGATTTTGTAAACCAAAGTCCATCATCTGTATCAATGAGATAATGAAGAATACACTTAACAGAACTCAAATGAGACTCTTTTGGACAAGATTGAACTCTAGCACATAAACACACAACAAACATGATGTTTGATTTACTAGTGTAAGATTAAAGCAAGCTTCCAATAATATATCTATACACCTTTTCATTGATATTTTTACCTTTCTCATCTTTGTCAAGCTTGGTTGATGAACTCATAGGTGTGCTAATACTTTTTGCTTGATCCATTCCAAATCTCTTCAATAACTCTTTGGTATATTTTGCTTGATTTATGAAAGTGCCATCCTTGGTTTGCTTGATTTGAAGGGCAAGAAAGAAGTTGAGTTCTCCCATCTAGCTACCGGAGCAAAATTTTCATCATAGTCATGCCCTCTTCTTGATTGAATCCTTGGACAACAAGTCTATCCTTATTTCTAACCACTTCTTCGGATTCATTTAATTTATTTCTAAAACCCACTTAGTACCAATAACGGGGTGATCATGGGGTCTACAAGATTCCAAAATTTGTTTCTTTCAAATTGATTTAGTTTCTCTTGCATAGCAACAATCCAAAAATCATCACACAATGCATCATCAATTTTTAGGCTCAATGTGAGATGAAAGAGCAAAGTTATCGATAAAGTACTACTTTATTTTAACTTCTTGGAAGACATCACTGATGATTTGCTCCTTAGGATGACCTCTTGCATATCTTAAATCTTTGGAAAGCTCTTGGCTACCACTAGTTTGGCCATCTTGTTCTTGCTCAATTGTTTCTTCTTCATTGGCATGATCTTCTATAGTTGGTGCTTGAAGATAGGTTTGATTGTTATTCATTGAAGTACCTACATCATCTTCATCTCTTCTTTCAAAGTAAATGTTAGATTCATCAAAGCTCACATGAATGGTTTCCTCAACACATAATGTTCTTTTATTATAAACTTTATAGGGCTTTTTGTTAGATGAATAACCAAGAAACATTCCTTCATCCAATTTTCTATCAAATTTTCCTAAGTTATCATGGCTATCCAAGATAAAGCACTTACAACTAAATATTTTAAAATAAGCAATTGAGGGAGTTGAAAGACCTAAGAGGGGGGGGTGAATTAGGTCTTAGGCTAATTATCAAAATTCTTTTCCTGTTTTGCAAATCCTTTGCCTTAATAAAAGCTCTTCTTCAAATTTACAAACTCTAAGTTTATATGTAATTTAATGGTTGAGACAAGATGATCAAACAATAAATTCACAACCAATCAATCAACAACTAAGAACAAATAAGAATAACATAAGTATGTAAACAAGTAAAGCTATAAACAAATAAACACACGATTTATAGTGGTTCGATCTCTCCAAGATCTACATCCACTACCTTGAGTCCACACTCAAGGATTTCAATCAATCCACTATATGCTCAAATTCAACAATTACATAAGAGGCTCACCACACAATGGTTTTACACTCACAACCTCTTTTAGTAATTATACAAACAAGGTTCACCCTTCCACAAGGGTTTTATATCTAAAGACAACCTAAAGACCAATATAATCAAAGGCTCACCCACAAACGGGTTTTACACCACAACCTTGATTAATCTAGTCTATGGCTCACCCTAACACAAAAGGGTTTTATGTCACAAGATAACCTTGCAATGAGCTAGTAGAAAAACAGAATTAAAATGAAGAATGGAGTTTGGATATTACCAACACTTCTTGGTGGATAATTACAATTGCTAGCACCACTTCACCTTTGCCTTTGGAATCTTGAATGTACACCTTTGAGCACAAGGCAATTTGAGAGCTTTTCAATTTGATTTGATGTAAAATAAGTTAGAGCATGTAAGATTTGTTAAGTTCAAAGTTCTACTAAAAAAATCTGGAGTTTATGGCTTTTATAGAATTCAAAAATCAGTTCAAACGGCTATACAACTGACTAATGTAACTAGTTTAGAAAATTCGGATGACCGAATTCTGCATCAAATTTTTCGCTTCAAAATTCGGACGACCGAATTTTTGCATGCGTCCGAATCTTCTTCCGAATTTCTCTGGAAGAACAGTAGCAAACTTTTGCTACAAAATTCGGACGACCGAATTTTTTGTCTGCGTCCGAATCTTCTTCCGAATTTCTCTGGAAGAATAGTAGCAAACTTTTGCTACAAAATTCGGACGACCGAATTTTTTTGGACTGCATGTCCCGAATCTTCTTCCGAATTTTTCAAACTTTGTCAAAACATGTTCAAATCAATTCTAACAAGTTGGAAAACCTTCTAGCCTAAAAAGATAAGTCATTAAAGACCTTTTAAGTGCAAAAAATCATTTATGAAAACTTGATAATTTAGATAAGTTCAAAACCATTGAAACCATTTAAATCAAGTTTTGTGCTCTCAATTGCAACTCATAGATTCCAAGACTTAAGAGTGTAGGGTTTACAATATTTACCTATTAACCACATGTCACCTACACTTCATGTCTTCAAAGCCTTCATTAATATCTTGAACAAACTCTTCAATCTTCAATCACTTTGATATATTGGAGTTGTTCTTGCATTTTAGCTTCAAGGCAATGAGACTTCAAACTTCTTAATCCACAAATCCTATCACACAACATACAAGCATATTAGTCCTCATCAATGTTTGTCATTAATCAAAACTAATCATAACTACATGATTTGCCCTTAGGGCTAACAATCTCCCCCTTTTTGATGATGACAAACTTTGATGCAAAATGTGATGGATTTAAACAATGTAGTACAAAGAAGTATTAATGTCAATGATAGAATATAACCAATTTAGCACATTGACATACAAAAGGCTCAATATGAGCCTATGACCCAACCAACCTCCATTAACCTCCTTCCTTCCAACAACATATAGAAGATATAGCATTTAAAGTATTTAGAAAACTTCTAAGAGAGGTTTTAAAGGTCAAAAAATATTAACATTACTCCCCCTTAGATTGTGCTCATTTTTCAACAAGTTTGGACTTGAGATGCTATGCATCCGAATTTTGACATATCAAGTCCGAATTGTAAAATAAGTGAAATGAAAGCTTCAATTTTTGAAAATAAGCTTTCCTAAGGTTGTTCAAACATAGTGGAAGAGATTAAAACAAGTTTGAATCAATTTGAACAACAATAGAGCACATTTTGGCAACAAAATATGGATGCATCCGAATTTCAGAACATGCATCCGAATTTTTAAACCTTGCATCCGAATTTTTTTGATCTTAAGTCCAAACTGCAATAAATTCAATATAATGAATGTTTGAAGTGAAATAAAGTGTTCCTAAGGTTGTTCAAACATAATGGAAGAGATTAAAACATATTTGGATCAATTTGAACAACAAAAGAGCACATTTTGACAACACAATATTGATGCATCCGAATTTTAGAACATGCATCCGAATTTTTAAACTCATGCATCCGAATTTTGACATTCCAAGTCCAAATTGCAATAAATTCAATATAATGAAAGTTTAATGTGAAATAAATCTTTCCAAAGGTTGTTCAAACATAATGGAAGAGAATAAAATATATTTGAATCAATTTGAACAACAAAGAAGCATTTTTTGGCAACAAATATGCATGCATCCGAATTTTTGGTCTGCATCAGAATTTCAAGTCCAAATTTTTGGTAGCAAGTTTGAAAAGGTGATTTTGCATTCTCAAATGAACTATAGAAGTACTCAAATATGTATAGCTACAATAGCACTCATTTTAGCTTTGCAAAACCACAAAACTAATACATTCAATTGTAGGTCAAGTCAAGAACCAAGTTCAAGATTTTAATCTCAACTTAACCATATTCCAAAAACTCAAAAAATAACCAAAACCTCACATAGTATAACATAGTCAATTTAAATTTCAATTGCAGCCATATATTTTCACAAAACACATTCATTTTACATTTCAACCTATAGCACATATACATAGCACATTTACAGCAAGCACATAGCATATAGCACATCTTGCAGTCAACATTCTTTCTTCCCCTTGACATATGCATGGATTTTCAGAAAATTCACACATTTTCTATTCATGCATGAGGAATTCCACTGCTATTTCACATTTTCACACATTTTGTCATCCCATTTCTTCTCCCCCTTTTGTCATCACTCAAAGATGGGGTTAATGAAAATGAGACAACATGTATCACATATAAGCAGTATATTGATCAACTCTCATTAACAGTATAGTTCTAGTCAAATAATTATCATCCTAACAGCAATAATCATTATGTAGCATCTTAACAATAATAAATCGACTTCTTCTCTCCCTTTTTATCAGCAATTAAACTTGGGGTGAGAGTACTTAGACAACAAAAGTGAAACAAAAGAAGCTCTTATCACAAAGATTTCACATATTGAGCTTCAAATCATTATAATGACTAGAAAGGCACAAGTAAATTTCAATATTAAAGCATAACATGTGCATCAAGGAATAAACTAAAATAAGCATCAAAATAGAGTTTAGGGATAGAAAGGCTTAGTCTTGGATGCGTTTCATGGTCTTCACTTCCAACTTTGTTTGTTATGATGGCCATGTCTCCCTTGAGCTCTATATGATGGGGTCCTTCATTTGTTGACTCCTTACTCGTGTAGTTCTGCTTTGGAAAACTACCAATTTGAGAGGGTCTTTGGATCTTCTTTCTTTGAACCACATTTTCCTCCCTTGGTTGAAGGATATTGGTGATGGATTTGTGATTTGACTTTGTTAAACTTCATTCATCTCCTTCTTCTTGCTTGTTCTCTTGGGCTTTATAGGAACTTGCACCATTTAAAACCACTTGAGAAATCTTTCTCAAGTCTTCTTCCATATTCTTGACTCTAGCTTCTAAACCATCAAATTTGCCAAGAATTATCAGAGCAAAAGACTTGAAGAATTTGTCCATCTTTTTCGTTTCCTCTACATGGTTGTTCAATGTCTCTTGAAACACCTTGGCAACTCTTCAAATAGTCTTCTTTTGTGGAAGGTTGCTCCCCCTCACTAGATGAGTCATGTTTCATTTTAATTTTCTTTCTCTAGCAAGGATTTCCTCTTCATCCTCTTATTCTTCATCATTTTCTTCTTCCTTCTTCTTCATTACTTTCTTCCTCCTTTTCTTCATCATTGCTAGCATCTCTTCTATCACCCCTTAGAGGAGTTTTTTCTTCTAGCCCTTCATACATTTTCATCATCAAGTATTCAAGGAATTCTCTTTAGTGAGTTGTTGGTGTAGACTTCTTCACTCTTTATTGGTCAACTACTACAAGACAATTGCACTTGGAGATACTTGAAAACCTTGGTAAACAATTTGCTATGTGACAAAGCATTATGTTCGGTTCTTCTAGCTGCCATTATATTCTTTAGCACTATATATCCAAAATTCATTTTTCTTTTCTTATGCATGGCTAGCATAATTACAGCATACATATTATCAACATAAGATTTGTTCCCAAAGTATGCAATAATCAAGGTAGTAAACATGTGATGCAAAAATTCTTTCACTAGAATAAAAAAAAAGCTTTTATCTCTCTCTCTTTCTAGTCTTGAGGCTTCTATCATTTATATTGTGAGTATAACTCACTTATAAAACAATGTCCCCAGAAGAATAATGCCTAAACCCAACATCCTCAACATCACAAATTCTATTGAGCAATGCATTATCAATCTCAAAAAATTAACTTGTGATATTTTTTGAAGAATACTACTGAATAGCTTTATTACCAACTAGCTCAACTCTTTCTTCCTTAATATTTGCTTAAACTCCATAAACTAAATAAGGTAATAGCATTCATCAAACACAAGCAAACTAGCCCAACTCATATAATTTAAAAAATGAGAGTATATTACCCATTTCGGATAGTTTGATGACATCCACCTTATGGCTTGGATTTGTCTTATGGTTCCCTTTTTGTCCAATCATCAAATTCAATAGCAGCCTCCACTGTGACAAATCTATCCAAGCATGACATGCTTTGAGGAACATAAACCTTCTTTGGTTCATTGATCGCTAGTCTTCTTTCTCTTTCTTTTGCTTTTCCCTTTCCTTTTCCCATGCTAGGCTTCTTTGCCCTCACTTGGAGCTACAACACTTGAGTACACTCATTTGTTATTGAATTTTGAAATCCCTAAGCATCTTCTAAGATTGGTCAAACCTTTCTTCGGCCAATGACTTAGTAATGATATCATAAATTTGTTCATGAATGCAAACATGCTTTAAATAAGTATTATCCTTAGTAGAATTACATCTAATGAGATGAAGTTTGATCTCTATATGCTTTGTCCTAGTTTGTTGAATAGTATGATGGTCAAATCTATTGCATTAGTGTTATCACATAACATAGCCACACATTTGAAATATAGACCATAATCACTTAGAGTATCAATAAGGTAATAGAGAATGTGTTTACAACAATCAAATGAGAATCTTAGGACAAGATGAAATCTAGCACACAAGCACATGGCAAACATAATATTGGCTCTACTTGCTGTTAGATAGAGTTGACTACTCCTATGAAACCATTTTATTCTTGTCAAGCATAGTTGATAAACTTATGAATGCTTATACCTTAACTTGATTCATAAAAGTGCCATCCTTGGTTTGCTTGATTTGTAGGCCAAGAAATAAATTGAGTTTTCCTATCATGCTTATTTCAAATTTACTTTGCATCAACTTGGAAAACACATCACAAAGTGAAGTATTAGAAGCACAAAAAATTGTATCATGTATTCGGACAAGTTATAGATCATTGTTGCATGAGGATTTTATAAAAGGGTAGTTTCAGTTTTCTTCTTGAAAATCTTTTGAAAGAAGGAAACTACTCAAGGAAACTAGGGGCTGGTTTTAAACCATTCAAAACTTAGGATAGTTTGAAAATATGGTTAGGAAACTTTTCATGAGCAAAACCGGGTGATTGTTCCATATAAACCATTTCCTCAATAGAACCATTTAGAAAAGCACTTTTGACATTCATTTGAAATAACTTAAAACAAGTACAAGTCAAAAGCATTCTTATGGACTCAAGTCTATCATTTGGAACAAAGGTTTCATATCATAATCAATTTCCTCTTCTTGATTGAATCCTTAGGCAACAAGTCTAACCTTGTTTCTAACAACTTCTCCGGATTCAATAAGTTTATTTCTAAAAACCATTTAGTTCTAATAATAGAATAATCATGAGATTTAGGAATATCCAAAATATTGTATCTTTCAAATTTATTTAATTCCTCTTGCATAGCAATAATCCAAAAATCATCACACAAGGCATCATCAATACTTTTAGGCTCATATGAAATAAAAGAATAAAGTTATTGATAAAATACCGCCTTATTTTTACTCCTTGGGAGATATCACCAATGATTTGCTCCTTAGGGTGGCCTTTGTGGATATCATAAGTTCTTTGAAAGCTCTTGGTCACCACTAGGTTGGTCATCTTGATTTTGTTCTATCATTTCTTCCTCATTGGTATGATTCTCCAAAGTTGGTGCTTGAAGATGAGTTTGATATTCATTCATAGATGTACCTACATCATCTTCATCTTTTCTTTCCCAAGTGAATGTAAGATTCATCAAAAATAAACATGAATGGTTTCCTCATCATATAAGATTCTTTTCATTGTAAATTCTATATGCCTTTTCGTAAGAAGAATAGCTAAGATATATCAATATCCATTTTTCTACCAAATTTAAGTAAGTTGTCACAATAATTTAAGATAAGACATTTATAACCAAACATTTTAAAATATGCAACTTGAGGTATTCTATAAAAAAAATCAGAAGATGTTTTTCTTCAAAATGATCTTAAAAGAATTCTATTTATCATAGCATGTGGTGTTTAAGGCTTTGGCCCAAATTTTTTTTTTTTTTTAAGAAGAAGAATTTTCACAAAGCATAGACCTAGCCAATTTCTGCAAAGTTTAAAATTTTCTTTCAATAACACCATTTTATTGTGAAGTTTTTGTAGTTGAAACAATTATATGAAATTCAATTTTCAAAGCAAATTTTGTAAAACCTTTGTTGTAAAATTCTCCCATTGAAACTTGTAATAGAAATCAATTGCACTCAAGGGAGGTTTGATCTTTTTGAGTAGTTTTTCTAACTTATGAAACACTTAATCTTTTTGAACAATGAATAATGCTAAAATGAATATTTAGAAATCATCAACTCTAGTAAGGCATACTTCAAGTCATCAATACTAGAGTTCCATATAAGTCCAAAACAATCCATATGAAAAAGCTCAAGATGTTTTGAGGTCTAAAATCATTTTCATGGGTTTGAAAGATTCTTTTGTTTGTTTTCATATGTACAAGTATCTCAAAGACAATTTTCTCAAAACATATTTTTAGCAATCCTCTAACTAAATCTTGATAGAAAAGTTTGTTCAACAAATCCATGTACACGTGATCAAATCTTTTATGCCAAGAAAATCATTATCATAAGCAACAAGACATTCAAGCTTATCAAGATAAAACACATATTTAAAAAATTTGTAAGTGATTGATCAAAATCACAAAATATCATTTTGTCATACAAGTTCGGGTGACCGAACTTATGGTCTACATCCAAACTTCATGTCCAAACATTTTGTAAAGTTTCATAAAGATGTTTTTTGGCCAAGTAAATGCATAGATATTCAATCATATCTATTTTAATCATTTTATAATGACATATAATCAATTTCAAAAACATATAAAGCATTAATTCAATCTCATATCATTAATGTTACCTAATCAACTTAATCGAAGCAATTGACAAGTCATGGTTGGCAAATCTTCAAATCCACAAAAAAATTCTCAACTGAAATTTTGCTTGTTGGCATTTAACTTCTTATTAATTGTCACACAATTGGCAAATGCTAAGCAAGTTATAGTTCAAATCAGCAATTAGCAACATTTGTTTAAAAAGAAGATAGGAACCTTTACCAACATTGGTTACTTCAAGAATTCTTCCTTTCTTTTCAAAAAACAAATCCTTCATCGATTGCTTTGACCTTGATTATGCATGAGGTGTTTTCTGTTATTCTTTAAGCCAACATCATCAATACGCCATTTAGTGGTGCTTGAGTTTGAATTGAAGCGTACTCGTGATAAAGGAGAGGAAGTTTCCTTTGGTACCCATACTTTCTTGGGTCCGTGAGGGTTAGTAATAATTCCCCTTAACTCTCCAAATAGTTTTTACACCATTCTCTACTTTTCTTTTAACATAGCATTTGGTGACTTTATGTCCATGTTTTCCACAATAAGTACAACAAGTATGATGCATGGAAGTAGAAGTAGCTCTAACAAAGAAGTTTTTATATTTAGGAACATTGTTTACATAATTATAGCCAAGACCATTTTTAAAAAGAGGAGATCTTTGAGCTCCAAGAATTTTATCAAGATTGTCCCTTCCTTTTGTAAATTTTTCTATACATAATGTAAGCTCATCAACCTTCTTTTTCAAAGTCTCATGATCAACAAGCATTCTTTCAAGAGACAAAATCTTTTCACAAAGAATCTTATTTTCAAGAGACATGTTTTGTAAAGAGACATTTAAAACTTCTTTTTTCAATATTCAAACAATCAATAGATTCAAGAAGCTTTTTGGTTTCACAATATAATTTTGAATTTTCATTCAATAAATCATTAATTTTGAATTTCATTTCCTTATTTCTTTTTGAAGAATTTTTTTAATTCTTCATACATTTCAACAAGTAGTTCACTAGGATCATCTACATCATCAACATCATCATTACAACAAGTAGAGGTAGAAGGAGTGGATTGTACCTCATCATTTATTGCCATGAAACACATATTGGCTCTTTCCTCGTGTGTTGCTTGTAGAAGTCTCCACATATCGTGAGCGGTGTCACATTCACTCACTCTATTGTATTCATTCACGTCCAATGCACAACTCAAGATGTTCATTGCTTGGTAGTTTAAGGTTATCTTTCTTGAGTCGTTCTCATCAAGTTCCTCCATAGACTTTTGTTCCCTTGTAATTCCATCAGCTTTTATTCTCATAGGAACATAGGGACCTTTCTCAATGATACTCCACAAATCAAAGTTAATAGAACAAATAAAAATTCTAATTCTAGATTTCCAAAATGTAAAATTAGAACCATCAAATAAAGGAGGTCTATTTGTAGAGGAACCTTCCATATAAGGCAAATTTGATAAACTAGCCATAGAATCTTTACTTCTAGGTTGTTAGACCTTAAAAAGAAGACCTTGCTCTGATACCAATTGAAAGACCTAAGAGGGGGGGTGAATTAGGTCTTAGGCTAATTATCAAAATTCTTTTCCTGTTTTGCAAATCCTTTGCCTTAATAAAAGCTCTTCTTCAAATTTACAAACTCTAAGTTTATATGTAATTTAATGGTTGAGACAAGATGATCAAACAATAAATTCACAACCAATCAATCAACAACTAAGAACAAATAAGAATAACATAAGTATGTAAACAAGTAAAGCTATAAACAAATAAACACACGATTTATAGTGGTTCGATCTCTCCATGATCTACATCCACTACCTTGAGTCCACACTCAAGGATTTCAATCAATCCACTATATGCTCAAATTCAACAATTACATAAGAGGCTCACCACACAATGGTTTTACACTCACAACCTCTTTTTAGTAATTATACAAACAAGGTTCACCCTTCCACAAGGGTTTTATATCTAAAGACAACCTAAAGACCAATATAATCAAAGGCTCACCCACAAACGGGTTTTTACACCACAACCTTGATTAATCTAGTCTATGGCTCACCCTAACACAAAAGGGTTTTATGTCACAAGATAACCTTGCAATGAGCTAGTAGAAAAACAGAATTAAAATGAAGAATGGAGTTTGGATATTACCAACACTTCTTGGTGGATAATTACAATTGCTAGCACCACTTCACCTTTGCCTTTGGAATCTTGAATGTACACCTTTGAGCACAAGGCAATTTGAGAGCTTTTCAATTTGATTTGATGTAAAATAAGTTAGAGCATGTAAGATTTGTTAAGTTCAAAGTTCTACTAAAAAATCTGGAGTTTATGGCTTTTATAGAATTCAAAAATCAGTTCAAACGGCTATACAATCGGCTAGTAACGGCTAGTTTTCGAAAAATTCGGATGACCGACTCTCGCATCCAAATTTTTCGCTCAAAATTCGGACGACCGAAATCTTTTTGCATGCGTCCGAATCTTCTTCCGAATTTCTTCTGGAAGAACAAGTAGCAAACTTTTGCTACAAAAATTCGGACGACCGAATTTTTTTGTCTGCGTCCCGAATCTTCTTCCGAATTTCTCTCGGAAGAATAGTAGCAAACTTTTGCTACAAAATTCGGGACGATCAAATTTTTTTGGATCTGCGTCCGAATCTTCTTCCGAATTTTTCAAACTTTGTCAAAACATGTTCAAATCAATTCTAACAAGTTGGAAAACCTTCTAGCCTAAAAGATAAGTCATTAAAGACCTTTTAAGTGCAAAAATCATTTATGAAAACTTGATAATTTAGATAAGTTCAAAACCATTGAAACCATTTAAATCAAGTTTTGTGCTCTCAATTGCAACTCATAGATTCCAAGACTTAAGAGTGTAGGGTTTACAATATTTACCTATTAACCACATGTCACCTACACTTCATGTCTTCAAAGCCTTCATTAATATCTTGAACAAACTCTTCAATCTTCAATCACTTTGATATATTGGAGTTGTTCTTGCATTTTAGCTTCAAGGCAATGAGACTTCAAACTTCTTAATCCACAAATCCTATCACACAACATACAAGCATATTAGTCCTCATCAATGTTTGTCATTAATCAAAACTAATCATAACTACATGATTTGCCCTTAGGGCTAACAGGAGTTCTACCAAATAGAAATTCAAAATGTGCTTTTCTTAGGAAGGTCTTAAAAGAACTCTATTCATAATATAGCAAGCAGTGTTTATGGCTCCGATCCAAAAATATTTTGGTAAAGAATTTTCACAAAGCATAGACCTAGCCATTTTTTGCAAAGTTTGATTTTTCCTTTCAACAACACCACTTTTTGGGGTGTTTTGGCAGCTGAAAAATAAATATATTTCAGTTTCATGATCTATCACTATAAGAAAAAAGCAATTTTAAAACTGACAAATTGGTTTCAAAACAAGGATTTGAAGCCACAGAAAATCTGTTTCAAATATGGTGGTCGCAGCCTGATTTTTGAAATTGAAAAAATCTATTTCAATTTGAAACTGAATATAGTCGGATTCGGTTTCAAAATTAATCGAAAAACCAACCCTTTTAAACAAATGCAACAACTAATTTTGAAACCGTTTTGAAACTGATTTGAAATCGAATTGAGGAAAATACAAAAAAATAAATAAATTATCAGGTCGATCCGACGCGACCCAACCGGACAAGACAACCCAGTTGGATCAGGCATATGTAAGTATGCTCCTGACGCATCGCTGTAAGCCCAAGCAAGCACGCATGTGCACTCGCCAATAATTTGGGCCAAAATCGCCCCTTGCATAACTCAAACCCTAGTTGATGGTGTTGGGAACATGTGCTCCTTCACTAGACTAAGCTTCTTATTGTGACATTCTTCTTTTATTCATACAATATATGTATATAGTATATTTTTAAATCAATAATACATTTTCTCTTTATTTAGTAGGTTATAAACTCATTATTAACTTATTAAGTGTGTTTAATAATAAATAAAAGGCAAATTGGCATGTTTTGTCCTAAATGTTTTATCACTTGGTATGTTTAGTCCCCTTTGAAATTTTTTAATTTTTATAGTTCCTATTGTTTTTTCGAGACCAGTGACGAGGACTTTTGGCAACTGTTGCGGCAGTTTCCGGCCAAGTTTAACACAACCTTCTCACGTGAGTAGATTCTCAAGGGTAAAAAAGGCAAAACAACACCCAATGTCTTTTTTAAAAAAAAACTCATACCCGCCATGTGTGAAACAAAAGTCGGAAGCAGTCATGGTATCCTCCAAAATTGAAGTTAGGGCATTTTCACTGAAATTTGAGATAGCAGGAGAATGAAAGAGTGAAGAAGATCGAAGAAGATTGAAGAAGATTGAAGGAGATCGAAGAAATTCTGTTAGAAGAAGAAAGCAAGGCGAAGTAGCTTTGGCATTCAACCGAAAGAATCTGGAGATGGCTTCTAATGGGCCAATGCGATGCTTTTGTGGAAATGTCTGTGTGAAGAGGACTTCGTGGACCAATCTGAATCCCGGAAGAAGATTTCTTGGTTGCCAGAAGTATGGGGTAAGCCATCTGAAGTGTCTGAATTTCTAGGGCTGAGAAATTTTGAATTATTTTTGAGCTCACCTTTTGCAGGAGATGGGTTGCTGTGGATACTTTTCTTGGTACGATCCTCCTATGTGTGAAAGGGCAACAGCCGTTATCCCAGGTTTATTAAGAAAGATCAGGGAGTTGGAAGGTCGATAATGAAGCGTAAAAAAACGCAGTGAGGAAGTCGTGGATTACCGTGATGTTGTCTTGGTTTATCATGCTCGGCAATGTGGGTTGCCACGGTGTAAAATTAGTTCTTAGGTATTGGTGCAGAAATAGACTTTGTTTGTTTCAAAAATTTCAAGCACATGAAGCAAATGTATTGGTTATTATACCGATTATGGTAGTAGAATGGGCAGAAAAAGCATTGGCCATGTTATGGTTAAAGATTTGCCTTTTCATTAATTAATATTATTATCTTTCATCATTTTCAGTTCAGTATCTTGTTATCATATATAGACAAATTCAACAGAAGGATAACAAATGCATTTAAAATGCTTGGCAGACTATATTTCTCTTGTAACTGAAGGCAAAAATTTACAGAAGTTATGTATTTAACAGCCTGTCAAACAAGAAAACCCTGAAGAAGCTTGAGCTCAGTTCTGCAAATCCAAAAACTACCTAACATGTTGATACAAGGAATAAAATCAAAACACAGTAACAGCTAATCAGAACTTCGTCCAGGCTACAGTCTATCCTAACTGAAGGCAAACTCCAGTATCATGAAGCTAAATAAACATGATATGCCCCTCCATATCCCCTTAGGCTCAATCTTCCTTTCGCAGAAATGAGTCACATGTTCTTCTCGGATGCAAAGATGCCCCTGATTTGCTGCATTTGGCCCTGTTATGGCCAACATCCAAACACCAATTGCATCTAACTTGTCTTCTTTTTTTGTTTGTTGTGACCTGTAATTAAATGACTAAAGTTAAGTAATGTGTTAGGGATACTAATTTGAACTAATCCAACAGTTAGGACAATACCTGTTCGGCAGCATTATCAGCAGCCCCAGAGTCTTCAGTATTTTGTGACTGTAAAGTTTGTGACTGTAAAGTAACAGTTGATTCCTGGGTATATGGTATTTCTGCTTCACTCTGGTGATCATTTACTTGGCCTGAAGTTCCCTCTTTATGTGTTGTAGTGTTTTGAATTGAACAGGTCCTTCTGTTGTGCCCTAATGCACCACACCTGCTGCATTTGTTGACATTATGCCCATAGGTCTGAGTGGGATTATTATCAACACTGCCTTCTACAGTAGGTATTTGATTATCAGTTCCAGTTATGCACTTCCTTCTGTTATGCCCAACTTGCCCACAAACAGTACACTTTTGATTCCAAATGGTCGCCTTGGACATCTTCTCAACTCCATTAGGTCCAACCTTGGACCGTTTCTCACCAGGTTCCAGTCTTCTCTGTTTTTTGGGCCTCCCAGGTAGCCGTAATTTGGCTGGAGGTTGAACTGGGGGAATTCCTGTCCTAGGCCAATTATTTGGTCCATTAGTTGGATAAATAATTGGTGCATATGCCCTGGTATATGCTGCTAAACTATAGCATTCATCAACATATTCCTCTGGATTTTGACCATCCATCCCAAGAGCAGCAACTGCATGTGTGCAAGGTATTCCAGAAATGTCCCACCTCTTACATGTGCATGTTTTTGCTCGAATATCAACTGCAAATTGCTCTTGGTTGGACTGCCTGACTTGAAACATTGAACCACCAGCAAATGAAGGGTAACAGTGTGCAGATTCATCCTTCACTCTTTCTAGAATCTTTGTTATCCGGGGACATATCTTACCCTTCTGTCTACTGATCCAGTCTCTCTTTGACTGTTGTCTTAACATAAGATATGCTCGTATACGTTCTAACATACCCAGGATAGGCTTACTTCTTGCTCCAATTATTTGCTTGTTGAAGGTTTCACTGTGATTGTTGAGTAGGATATCACACTTGATGGTATCCCTGAAGTGTGACCGCGTCCAGTGAATGGGACTTGTCTTCAACATCATCCCACAACGGCAGGTTTTCTGTCCTACATTTAGTTGAAGTTGCAGTGTGACCCTTTAATGTGTCAACTGTTACGCTTTGCCCTACAGGTCTTCCAACGTTTGTTACAAGGCCATCTAAGTCTGGTTCAACAATATTTACGTGGCTTGTATCAGTATCAGTTTCAGTTTCACGGTTAATAGGATCATCCACATTACTACAATGAACATTATTTATCCCACCACCAAAACCAGCACATTCACCCACATCAGAATCACCAATAACACTTCCTTCATTTGCATCTGCTGCTTCATTACCCTGATTCTCATCACCAATAACACTATCCCCATCACCTATTGTTTTGACATCTCCAGACTTTTTCAAAAATTTAATAAACTCAAATTCAGGTGTGTCCTTATCATGGCGAAAGTACAACTCCACAACACATTTCTCCTCACCAAAAACACACATTTCTTGGACATCATCTTCACTCTCCAAGAATTTCCAGGCATCTCCAGTATCTATTCCTTTAATTTTCCAAAAGAAGCCAACATAGTTGTTATAACCCAATGTATAAGCCAACTTATCCAAAACCACCATGGACATGGTGTCACGGGAGCAGTAGTCAAAATGAGCAGCTTGCCCCCCTATATATTGTTTACAACCATCTCTTTCAACTAATTCCCCTCCATGAAAAACCCTTATAGTAAAGTCATTACAGCAGGCTCCTACCAGATTAAATGCCAAAGGCAACAATTCAAAGAGCAATTAGTTTCCCTCTAATCTGTCAGTCAAATGCACAAAAACAGTAATGAATGTGAAGGGGGACTAGGAATGTAAAACAAGCACAAGGCAGTAAAACAAGCAAAAGCCCATCAAAGTTAGAATTTGTTTCAGAGAGCAAAAGCAGAAACATCAATCACTTTTTCTCTGTTCTACCAGTCAAATTCACCAAAAATGTACATACCAGCCACTTCGAATAGCAAAGCAATTTACCGACAGAACTTATCGCTTTAAGCTAATAAACAAACATAGCCAGCAAGTAGGATTTCAGAAACTTCGATTAAAGGTTACAACTTTATCATCAACCCTTAACATTTTTCGGATGAAAATTAACCCCACTCATGCGCACTTACCGTAACGAGGCTCCTCCTCATCTGGTTGTCTAAATTGCATCATCAAACGAACCATTCTGCCCTTGGAGTGACGAACCTTCAATCTTATTCGATTTCCCCTTTGCCTGCCTTCTCAGATTTCAATGGTTTTGCAATTTCAGTAACCCTGCCGTAACTTCAGTTTTGGGGGAAAATCTGTTTGAGGCTTCCGACTTTTGTTTCACACATGGCGGGTATGAGTTTTTTTTAAAAAAAGACATTGGGTGTTGTTTTGCCTTTTTTACCCTTGAGAATCTACTCACGTGAGAAGGTTGTGTTAAACTTGGCCGGAAACTGCCGCAACAGTTGCCAAAAGTCCTCGTCACTGGTCTCGAAAAAACAATAGGGACTATAAAAATTAAAAAATTTCAAAGGGGACTAAACATACCAAGTTATAAAACATTTAGGACAAAACATGCCAATTTGCCTAAATAAAAATTTGCAATTGTACTTATATAGACAAAACATATTAGCATTATATATAATTATTATTTTACATACTTGTATACTTATACGAGTGTTAAGTATAGATCACTTGTGTAATATTTGATTATGCTTTGTATAATAATTGAAAATAAGTATATATAGATCAACATATATATTAAACATAAATTGTACATAACAAGTACATTATACATCTGTTTACTCGACTATAGATAATTATATACATGCTTAACCAAATACATACATATACTAATTATATGTTGTTCACAATAATTCGTTTAAATTCATCAAAGATGTAGAATTTCAAATCATAAACCTTAATTACAATCTACAAATCTTAATATTAAATATCGAGTTTGAAACCGATTAGAAATTAATTTAAGACCGGCAATCATATTAGAACTGATTTAAAACTGCATTAGGGTTTTGCAATCGATTAGAAACCAATTTAGAACTGCTCTAGAGTATAGGATTTAGAAACTGATTTTTTTTAAAAACTGATTGGAAACTATTTAGAATCTGAATTTTGAAACCGATTTCAGTTAGTTTCTAATTAGAAACCGATTTGAAACTAATTATAAAATATATCAAAATAATTTTAAAAATTGATTTTAAAACCGATTTTGTTAGCCCCTAAAGGCAAATCATGAAGCTATGATTAGTTTTGATTAATGACAAACATTGATAAGGACTAATCTTTATGTCATTTGTGTGATAGGATTGTTGGATTAAGAAGTATGAAGTCTTATTGCCTTGAAGCCACAAAACAAGAACAACTCAAATATGTCAAAGTGATTGAAGATTAAAGAGTTTGTTCAAGATGATTGAAGGCTTATATGACATGAAGTGTAGGTTACATGTGCTCAATAGGTAAACTCTATAAACCCTACACTCTCATGTCTTGGAATCTATGAGTTGCAATTGAGAGCACACAACTTGATTTAAATGGTTTCAATGGTTTTGAACTTACCTTAATTATCAAGTTTTCATCAATGGTTTTTGCACTTAAAAGGTCTTTAAAGACTTATCTTATAGGTTAGAAGGTTTTCCAACTTGTTTGAATTGATTTGAATATGTTTTCACAAAATTTAAAAAGTTCGGACGCAGAAGGCAAAGTTCAGACGTCGAACTTTGCCTGCATTGTAAACAGTAACTATTGTTTAGTGAACAGTAACACTGTTTAATGAACAGTAGCACTATTTTTCATAGAAATTTAGACGCAAGTTCGGACGTAGAAAGCCAAGTTCTGTCGTCCGAATTTGTGAACATTACGTGAACAATACATGAACAATATTTTCCAGAAAAGTTCGGACGCAGGTTCGGATGCAGAGGAGTAAGTTCGGACGTCCGAACTTCTCAAAAACTAGCCGTTCTAGCCGTTTTATGACTGTTAAAACCAATTTTTAAAATCTATAAAAGCCATAAACTCCAAATTTTTTATAAAATTTTGAAACTTCAAAAATCCTTCAAGCTCTAACTTGTTTTACATCAAAATTATTTGAAAAGCTCTCAAATTGCCTTGTGCTCAAAGGTTGAAATTCAAGATTCCAAAGGTAAGAAGTGAAGTGGTGGTAGCTATTGTATTCATCCACCAAGAAGTGTTAGTAACATTCAAACTCTCTCTTTACATTATTGTTGTGATTGATACAAGGTTGTCAAGAGACTTAAAACCCTTATATTATTATTATTAGTTCTTAGTTGTTGATTTATTGGTTGTAGTCTTATTGTTTGATCATCTTGTCTCAACCATCAAATCACATATAAACTTGAAGTTTATGAATTTAAAGAAGAGCTTTTATTAAAGCAAATGATTTGCAAAAAGGGAAAAGATTTTTGACAATTAGCCAAGAAGTGTTGGTTCAAAGGACAGGCTAAGTACCTCTGACAATCTATCATTGACATCTTTCTAGCTTTGACTCTGGATATTAAGGGGTTCACCATCTTCATCCTTTCTCTTATAAATTTCATATCTTCCTATCCTAGCCAATGGAATTTCATCATTTTCTATCATCAATCCACTTGAGTGCAATGCTTAGACATAAATCCATTCCTATGATTATGTCGTAACCCTCAAAACGAAAAATGATAGATCAAGAGATAGATCTTCATCACCAATAGAGATTTTACTCTCTATGTGTGCTTCTTCCACTAGTTTATTGACTCCATTTGGAGTTCTTAGCATAAACTCCTATCACTTTAGTATTAGGGCTAATAATTTGAGAAATTCTTCTTCCTCTATAGCTCCTCATTCTTCTACTGGCTACTAGGAAATGACTTACTGACTACTACTCGATCAGTTGAAAAGGCCCAAAGGGCATCAAGTTCCAATTTCTAATGGAAACTTGATAGTAATCTAACTTCTTGGCTTCTCAGAATTTAGAGGTTAATAACGATAATTATTTCATTCTAAATTGCGAAAGTAAAATGAGAAGAGTTCCATAACTTCAACCATGATGATCAAGGAGGTTGATGGAGATCAAGTTTCAAAGAATGAAGAAGATGGAATTCCAAGAATTCCTCAAGGGCCTATAACTCGTTCAAGGTCCAAGAAGTTGAGGCAAGCTATGATCAACTACCTTCAAGGAAAATAAGGCAAATTGGACATGTATATTGAAGAAAAGATGACTAAAGATTTTAGAATCCCAAGACCAACACCTATTAATCATTCAAGATGACATGGAGGCTGATCATGTACGCTTGGAATGGAGGGCATTCTTGGAAATGGAAGTGGTGACCACGAAAACTTGGAATAAAGCTAAAAGGAGATTTCCTAACCCTACTGGGAAATCCAAGGTGTTTGGATTCTCCATGTGGCATTAGGAGTTACCACAAATCTAATGGGATTTCCTAATCTAACTTGAAAATCTAATTTATGTTCACACTTATTTAGGGCTTTTTAAACGCTTATTTTCCTTTGTTAAAGTCCAAATTAATTGGGCTCAATTTTTTTCCAGATTTAGGGTTATCCATTTGGGCTTTTAGTTAGAGTTTCCTAATCCAATTTGGAGAAGGGATTTCCAACACTTTGTACACTATTTAAAGACCAAAATAAGGGAAAAAATACAAAAAAAAAATTGCGTGAAATATGAGAGACTTTTCTCTTCAATTCTAGGGTTCATCTTGAACCACTTTGACTTACCATACAAATTGCTAGAGTTTGCTTGTGGTGTCACCTTTTAGATATTGGTTTTTGTTTGAAAAACAACAAGTGTCAATATAAAATCAAGCTCAAAATTGCTAGAAAAATTTTGGGGAATTAAAATCCAACAAAGGATGTTGGGTCTTGCTGATTCTAGAGCAAGGTTTGCATTAGTTTGTATCAGAGCAAGGCTTTTCCACCAAGTTACGATCCTTTTAGTTTTTTCTTTTGTTTTTTGATTTCACGTTCTTGTGTTTCTTGCATCAATAAAAAAAATCCTACCTTTTCTTAAATCTGTTGCGTTCTTGTTATTCTTGCTTTTAAAGTCGTGTTCTTTCATCTTCTAGAGTTTTAAACTTTCTTGATTAAAAGTCAGTTGTTTCTTCTCCTTCTTGGTTCAAAATTTATAGTCATGTGTTTTCTTTGCTGTCTTTTGCAACAAAGTTGTATTCTTTGCTTTCTTCTTGAAAGAAATTTGAACCCTAGGAACCTAAAACAACCCCTCGGACTGAATTTCTGGTTTTGTGTTCTTGAATTCTTGTTTTGTTTCTTGTGTTCTTGCATTCTTCTTGTTTTCTTGAATTCGTTTCTTCCCAAAGCTCCAATTTGTTTGAATCTTGAGCAATCTTGTTTAAGCAATCAAGGCTAAAGGAATTGTTTTGTGGTCTTGATTGAAAAAAAAGAAGAAGAATCAACACTAAACCAAAAAAAAGAAGAAGAAGAAGAAGAGAACGACCGAAATAGAAAAAGAAAAGAAGGAAAGACATTATGGCTAAAAGTTTGGTTCTTGAATTCTTGATCTTGTTTGATTGATTAAAGCTGAATTCTTGAATCAAGATTGGTGAAAACTTGAAGTTCTTGCACATCCGTGATTTGCTATCAACATCTTGAACAAGAACTTGTTTTGCTCTTTAAAATAGAAGTTTTCTAAATTCCTGGAGTTTGTTGGAAACAATCTTGCATTCTTGAGCTTCAAATAGAAATTCTTGATCCCAATCTTAACAAATACCTTGTTTGCATATTGACCTTGATCTTTGGCTTCTTTTTCTTTGGTTCTTGAGTTGTTAATCAAACTAGAACCAATAGCATTAAGGCTGATTTGTTGCTTGCATTCTAAGTATTTGTTTGGAATAAGTTGCTAGTTGTTCTTGGAGAACCCCAAGAAGGAAGAGAGGCAAAAGAGGAAAGAGTGTTGAGTTCATCTTGATAAAAGCCATTACAGAGTGATAAACAAGAGAGTGAATGTTCATATCAAGAGTGAAAACACATAAGGGAGTGAATGTGAGGTTCTACTTTATTGAATAAATATCTTTTTTTGCAAGTATTCTATGATGTATAAGAGACTTTCTTCTCCTGGAAAATGGAGCTTTGAAAGGGAGGAAGATTATGGATATGAAAGTGATGAATATTATGAGGAGAAGTGTTATGTGAATTCATGGTATAATGAAAGAATGAAGAGTGATTTGTATAGAGGGAATTATGACAATGTAGATAGGTAGAAAGATGATGATAAAAGGAGTGGAAAAAGAGAGTAGGATATGGAAGTATGAAAAGGGAGAGAATAGAGTTAGTGGTGAAAGGTTGCACTTACCTCTTTTCCAAGAGAAATTTGAACCAGAACCCTACTTGGAATGGAAAAGGAGTGTGGAAATGTCCTTCAAATGCTATTGCTTGACCAGAGAAGAGAAGCTGAGCTTGTTGTGGGAACCTTTTCTCACTTTTCCATTACATGGCGGGAAATGCTAAAGGAATATAGAAAGAAGAAGGGGAAGAAATCCATTAAGTCATGGAGTGAGTTAAAGGAAGTAAAGAGGTTGGGCTGTGGAGTGAAGCATTTTGAATGTTTAAAAAGAATATAGCAAAGAAAGAAGAACAAGAGGGAGAGCGGAGCTTCTAAAGTACTTGGAAAAGAAAGCAAGGTGGGGACTATAGAACCTCAAGGGGCGAATGAAGTTATTGAAGATATATCAAAAAGGATGATGGAATTGAATATGAAGCTAATGAAGAAGGAAAATAAAATTACAAGATTAGTCCTACTTTAGTTGAGGGAAGAGAAATTGTAGAGGGGAAGAAAGAACAGAGTGAAAGTATTGAGAGCTCCAAAGAAAGGGAAGGATGTGAGCTTGAAACAAAAGAGATTAGGGAAAATGAGAGTCCTCAAAATGTGAGTGAATATGAGGATGAAGAGAACGAATATGAGAGCATGAGAGGAAAGAACAAGAGTGCATGAGCGAAACTTCAAAAGAAAGAGATTGTGAAAGTAGATCAATTATAAAGCCCTAATGAACTCACTTTCTAGTGAGGAGGTGTGCTTGGTTTCTAATGAACTAACTTATTTTCTTCCTAATGTTTATTCATTTGTGCAGGATTTTGGAGCTTCAAGTAAAAAGATGGAAAGAAAGCTTGCCATGGAAATCATTAAAAAAAACCAACAAGCTTCCTTCCTTATTTTCCTAGTCCATGCTTTGAATTTTTCTTTAAGGAAGATAAATTGTTTTTACTTGCTTGCTATTCTCTTGTGACTTGTCTTATGGCTTTTGATTTTACTTGCTTAAATGATGTTTCATTTGTTCATAGGAATCTTTTGCTAGAGTGCTTGAATGATCATAGAAGTTCTCTTGATTTTAATGACTCTACAAATGCCTTGTGGTAGGAGATGATCATGTCAAAAATATATATAGAAGTTTTAAAATTGAGAGACTTCTTGGAAATATGCATGGTTTATTGTTGAACTATTCTTGTAACAAGCTTTCTTATTCTATAGCTCTTTTTGGATCCTTTCCTATGTTCAGTCAAGATAGTTACATTAAGACGTCGCATATTCTTGAAAGAAGTTATAGTTTCTATTTGCCCTATACGGATCCATTTCTTGTACCAATTTGTTCTTTCCATTGGTTTTATGAGGTGATTTATATGGTGAGGGAACATAATTTTTGTATTGGTTACCTTTGTTGCAAAGTCAAGAAGAGCCTTGGTTGGAGAGCATGCAACCTGTTTCCTTGATTTGTGCTAAAATAATTCATTCATCTATGAGATTCTATACTAAAAAGGTTGCATATTGCTTAAAGCCAACTCAGAGTTTGTTATTGGAAATTAAATACGTTAGCCTAATTGTTTTACTTCCCTTGATAATAAAGTTGTTGAAGTCCTTTGAGTTTCAGTTCCCTTATGACCAAGAAGGTTCTACATATTTGTGTTGCTTCTCATTTTCCATGACTATAGATTATTTGAGCTTGATGCACCTCCCTTCCCATACATGGATCTATTGTCAAGAACCTTGTTCTACATTGGTTCCTTTAGAGCATATTACATGCTTTGATGATGTTGGTAACAAAGATTCAAGGACAAATCTTTTTGAGTACAGGAAGAATGATGGAGATCAAGTTCAAAGAATGAAGAAGATGACATTCCAAGAATTCCTCAAGGGCCTATAACTCGTTCAAGGTCCAAGAAGTTGAGGCAAGGCATGATCAACTACATTCAAGGAAAAGAAGACAAGTTGGACATGTATATTGAAAAAAAGATGACCAAAGATTTTAGAGAATCCAAAGACCAACATCCATTCATCATTCAAGATGACATGGAGGTTGATCATGCATGCATGGAAATGGAAGGCATTCTTGGAAATGGAAGTGGTGGCTAAGAAAACTTGGAATAAAACTAAAAGAGGATTTCCTAACCCTACTGGGAAATCCAAGGTGTTTGGATTCTCCATGTGGCATTAGAAGTTGCAACAAATCTTATTTGGGATTTCCTAATCCATCTTGGAAATATAATTCTTATTATGTTCACACTTATTTAGGGCTTTTTAAACGCTCATTTTCTTTTGCTAAAGTCCAGACTAATTGGGGTTTTAATTAGGATTTTCTAATCCAATTTGGAGAAGGATTTCCAAGACTTTATACTTTATTTAAAGGCCAAAATTCAGCCAAAATAAGGGAAAATTCATAATTTTTTTGTGTGAAATATGAGAGGCTTTTCTCTTCAATTCTAAGGTTCATCTTGAACTACTTTGACTTACCAAACAAATTGCTAGAGTTTGTTTGTGACGTCACCTTTTAGATATTGGTTTTTATTTGAAAAATGATGGTCAATATATAATCAAGCTCAAACTTGTTGGAAAATTTTGGGGGAGGAAAATCCAACAAAAGGTGTTGGGTCTTGCTGATTCTAGAGTAAGGTTTGCATAAGAGATTTTTGCCTAGCTACCCTAACTCCGTAGTTGTTTGAACATGTTTTCAGCCAAAGTGGCAACAATCAACATTCCTTTTGAATTTTCAAATCGGAGGCATATAAAAAATAAGAAACAGAATCTAATTATTTTATATACTTTATCTAAAAAATTCTATCCATCTATAAAATTAAAATAGATAAGATGCTTCTCGACGAGATGGATAAGAGTATGGATTATGATCTAAACTATAAGTAAATATGTTCAGAACAATTAATTTATGGAATACAGACTCATGCAAGTTAATTATTTGTCAGGAACAAGATTTGAATTGGGACACGAGAGTTTACAATCCTTTAGTCTACCAGTTGAGCTATTCTGACTAAGCTCAAATACATTGAAAATCAATGGGCCCACATACACTTGACCAACTTGGAGGTGCAATTATTAATTGATAATTGGACTAAGGTGACGTGATGACAACAAGAATATGTTTGGGAAAGCTATGCAGATCCCTTCAACATTGACATGAATGGAACAAGTATGGGTAATAGCACAAATAGTATGAGAATAGAGACAAAGAGTGAGCCATTGGAGCTAAAGGTAAGAGGGTTCGAATAGGTAAGAGAGCTACGTTAGTTTTGATTCTTCTAAACCCTGAAAGGATACATAGGCAATTTCTTTAAACTCAAACCATTTTATTTAACTCTTAAATTTATTTTACATATGCTTATACATTTATGATTACATAGTTTTTCGATTTCGGTTACAATTCCATTTTCATAGTTTTTTAGTTCTAATTTCACAATTTTTTGAATCTAGTTTCACGATTTTGAGATTTGTTTTTAGGTTTTTGGTTCCCATTTCATGATTTCTATAGTTTTGATATGAAATTGTAATATATGGTGAAATGTGTAGAATTAAAACTTGTTGACATCGGAACCAGAATTGGAAAATCAGAACTATGAACACTACAATATAAAAGTCATCTATGTTACAAGTTATGTATTGAAGATTCACTGTTTCAAATTATTTGTCGAAGATTCACATAAACTTTGATAAAGTACTATCTATGAAGGATGGATGGGAAAGCAATACCTTAAAATCATTGCTTATCCTTTTTTTTCCATGTTGAATGATTATAAAAGCGAAGTCAAAGATTCACTGTTTCAAAATTGTTCTATCTTAAGTTTACGCTAGAGTCGAACTGTGTGTTGAAAGAAGTATGATCCTGGTTATATTTATGTATTTGTTATTGACAAGTATCAAATATGGAAGGCAAATTACTTGGAAGAAATCAAAGAAGGGAAAAATAGTCGATTTAGTCCTCCAAGTTAATGCCTCGTCATCATTTGGTCCAACAATTTTTTTCAATCTTTATAGTTTTTAAATATTTTACATAATGCTAAAATGCTTCCATCACCGCTCCCCTTGACAAATTTCTGTTGAAAAGTAGCACGCACTGAGCATGTAGCATTTCTACGAGGGCATACTTGTCCAAATAATATAAAGAACTTAAACAATGACATGTTATTGTGACAATCTACTAAATTTTTTAACAAAATAGATTTTTTAAAACTTTTTAAAAATTTGTTGAATAAATATGCATTTGTAGGAATTTCATGTGCACAGCATATGCAATTTTCTGGCAAAAGTCCTTCAAGAAGGTGATTGCAGGACCATTTTGATTGAACATAAATGTAGGGACCTTAAAAGTTGAAAAAAAAATCTTTTAAGATCACATGATGATGAGGCTCTAATTTTAGAGACCAAATTAACCATCCTCCCAATTAAGAAAAGAAGAACTAAGGTTAAGAAAATTCTTGAGACCCCTAACCGTATTGTAACCAAAATCAAATAATACTCCAACAATCTGTATAGAGCTAAGGTATAGGAACTTTGGAAATAGAAGTTTGATTTTTTTCCCATAACAACCCAATAACTTAAGAATAGCAAAGAGACTTGAACCTTTGGATTATATTTGAAGACACCCATTGCTATACTAATTAGTAATCCTAAGACAACAAAGAAACAAAACCTCTAATTGAGTGTGGAATGGATTATTCTAGAGTTTAGAGACATATCTAAAGGAGGAATATGCATATCTCTCACTTGGAAGTGGAATTTGACTCAAAAATGTTTGTTGAGCTCATTAATAACATTAAGCAAAATTTTGACCCACTTTCGGCTAGTATTGATGATTGCAGGGGAATGCAGTTGCAGTTTGTAGGATTTAGGCTAAGCCATATCTAACGAGAAGCAAACAAGGTTGCAGATGCACTGGCAAGGATGGGAGGGCCTGCACAATGCACTTCCATTATTTTTTTAAACCTCCTTATTTTGTGAACTAGTTAGTGGCTTTTGATGTATTTGTTGGCAATACTATTAGGATTGTGCAACTCTTTTGAACCCTATTTCTTTAAATCAATGTATTCCCTTTTGACCAAAAAAATAAAAAGGAGGACTATACCCTACGAGTAGTTTGATGGGAGGAGGGAGAACAAGCTCATCATTCTTATTCAAAATAGCAAATATAACTAAGCTCATCATTCTTATTCAAAATAGCAAATATAACTAAGTTAGAATTTCACTTTGAAGAGAGTATTTATAGTTGCACAATCGTAATAGGATTAGAGATAGTAATGTAATTTTTTGTGGATTAATTCCCACTTAAATATGTCATATACAGTTTAAAAATAGGCCTTAAAGCAATCCTAAATTCCTAAAATTATTATTAAAGATAAAAAAATTAAAGGTTGACTACGATATATACCTTGCGCCTAAGTCCTATTGTCTAGGTTTTAAGCGCTTGCTAACCTAATTTATTTGGTGCCTAGTTCATTTTGATTGGCTATGATAAGGTTGTTTTGATTAATTTTGCTCTTTTTTTCAATTCCTTTGATTTTCCTCTTATATAATCAACATATTTAGCTCCTTTTCATCTTCCTCAATCTATCAAAAGTTTAAATGCTTCAATGCTTCAAGGAAATAGGCTTGGAGCTCTTATTTAAACCTTTTAACCCTCATTCTTGTAACTGGTCCCTCGATATTGGTCCCTCGATTTGAGCTAGTTTGGTACCTTTCCCTTCTTTTCACTTGATTCATTTTTTTACTCTCCCTATTTACAATTGAATGTCCCATTTTCAATTGCTATAAAAATTAAAGGATGATATTTGACTTATCTAATTTATGAACTTTATCCTTATTAACCTCATAATATTCTTATTAATTATAGAGTTTAGTGGTTGGATCAACTTGTTAGTGAAACTTAAATCCCTTAAATCAAAGGAGTTAAAGAGTTTAGTAGTGGACCCATGTATTAGTGGAACTTACTTTTTTTTTTAAAATTAAGAAGGTTAATAGTGAAAATTTAAATAAAATATATAACTATTTCATGAATGTTGACATTCAATTATAGACATCCTAAAAATAAATGTGGACATTCAATTTGTGGATAGCAAGTGTAATATATCATGGGTAATAATAAAATTATATAGTAAATATGCTATGCAGATTGATATAAAAGTGCACAGGACTCAACAAAGTACAAACACGGGTTATGTTTAAAGCTACATATATTAATAGTGAAAAGTCATTAGGTGAAAATTTCTTAAATTAAGAAAATGATTGAATTATATTTTACCTCTTTAAAAATTTTGAGTAAGAGAGTGTGAATTTAAATTATTAATTTTTAATCATATAATAGTTTGTTTACAACTAAAACGTCATTCTTTAACAGTGAAGAGTACTTGTTGGATTTGGAAGGTGAAAATGCTATCGTGTATGAGAAATTGTTAAATACAAGATATTGAAAAGAATAGCGCAATCTGTCTTTTTACCTTATTGTATTTGAATAAAAAAATATTATGACAGATTAAGTATTTTAGTGATTGTTGTTTTAACTATCTTACTATAACTACAACAGTCAATGTATATAGTATGTTTGTTTGATAATTGAATTGATTACATCAAATACTAATTATAGTTATTTTTATATTTCTTGATAATTTATAAATATTTACCCTATACTCAAGTACAAGTCAATATTTAGTTTGAAAAATATTTTTCTTTTTTAAAAAGATAATTTTTGATAAATAATTTTTTAAAATATAAAATCAAGAAATTGACAAGTTTAATCCTAACTTATTTTGTTTGTTTTACAATTATTCTTAATTTTTAATTTTGTCTTTTTAATTAGCAAACTATTTTATTTGTCTTATGATTGTTCTTAGTCTTTAATTTTTATCCCTAGACTATTCTTTTTATTTTACAATTGTCTTTAATATTTAATTTTCTTTTCAAACTTAATAGTTTCAGCTAGGTGGCAAAATTTGATCACTCTCTTCATGTATATGACACATATGGCAATTAGTAAGGGCAAATAAGTTGTTTTAGATAATGTTTTCTTTCGAATACATGCTATTTTCACGTATATTAAAACTTAGGGTATATTTGGACTGGGTTTCAAAATGAATATAAAATTTTTATTGAGTCACAACTCTCCTCTCACAAATAATGTATTTTTGTAAATTTCAAACTAAAATATATCAAATCCAAACTCAATCCAATCGCATCATTATATTTTAAAGTAATGGATCTTATTTGCAAAGTTTATAACAGTATAATTGATTTTGATACATGTGAGAATGTCGTGCTATAAGTTTCAAAGGAACGTTATTTAAAGTGAGTTATTTGCCCTCACTAAATATTGCACATGATAGAGTGGTAAAATTTATTATAGATTAGGTATAGTCATGCAAATTTAGGAGACATTATTAGGAGATTCAAAGTTGAGATCATCAAATGTAAAAGCAAAAATAGTTTGCGGACTACAAAAGATAAATTTGAAGATTAAAAACAATCGTAAGATATATAAATTATTTTGGGAGCTTAAAAAAATAGAATTAAAATTTTATAACAAAACAAATAAAATAGTTTGGAGGTTATGAAAATTTGCCAATTTCCCTACAAAATTTGTTCTTTGCTTCCGATAGCAAATTACGATCATATCACCCCTTACCAAACATCAGCAAACATCACCAGCTCCGTTTCTTCCCATAATACCCTTTTACTTTATTCTTTTTCCCCGCAAAAGATATCAAAAAAGGTGTAAAAATCGCCTACCGAAGAAATGGGTTGGCTACGCAGCCCTGGAAAGTGGAAACTGCGACTAGCCTCCGTTACAGCCGATAGAAAATACTTACAAAAAAAATATTTAAAATAGAAAAAAATCAAACCCCAAATTCTGTGAAGTTAAAACCCCTCTGCGATCGTTTTTACTCATTTTCTCTCTATCATCACTCTCCTTCATGGATCTGCTCCTCGCTTCCCCTAAATCTCCATGAAGGAAAGCTTGAGAAAAGCTTGAAACTTGAAGCTTAGATTGGAAGAAAGAGGGAAAAGAAGGTAAAACGAATCGGAATTCTGGTGTGATTGGTGTTAATCATGAGGGTGCCGTGTTGTTCAGTGTGTCAGAATCGATACAACGAGGAAGAGCGCTGTCCTTTGTTGCTGCAATGCGGCCATGGATTCTGCAAAGAGTGTCTTTCTAGAATGTTCTCTGCGTCTCCGGACACTTCCCTCTCTTGTCCCCGGTGCCGCCATGTCTCCACTGTGGGGAATTCTGTAGCCGCGTTGAAGAAGAACTACGCGATCCTTGCCTTGATTAATGATTTGTCGGCGGCGAATAATTCTTTTATTGAGGAGGATGAGGATGAGGATGACGATGAGGAGGAGGAGGACGGGAAAGAATTGGTTCAGAGTAACAGTAATGTGGTGGATGATGATGTTGCTAGGAGGTGGCGGATAGGTGTCCATGCTGCCACCAGCTGCGGTGGTGGTCGGAGCGGGAGGGTTGAGGTCGGAGCGCATCAAGGAGTGAAGTTGCTGAGGAGGATCGGAGATGAGAGTACTAGTAAGAGAACGGGTGCAGTGGAGATGTGGGCAGCTGTGGTGATAGGGAGCAGTGGGCGGTGTCGCCATAAGGTGGCGGTGAAGAAGTTGCCGGTAGGTGAGGAGATGGATGTGGTTTGGGTGCAGGGACAGCTTGAAGGACTGAGAAGGGCGTCGATGTGGTGCCGCAATGTTTGTGCTTTTCACGGTGCAGCTAGAATGGAAGATGGGAGCTTTGGGCTTGTAATGGATAGGTATAAAGGGTCAGTGCAGACAGAGATGCAGAGGAATGAAGGGCGGCTTACCCTTGAGCAAATCCTCAGGTGCTGTTCAAAAATTTCTTGCTTTATGTATTGGTACTATGTCCCTGAGATAAACTTTTAACCGTCATTCTTTTGTATTTTTGTTATTTTGGCTGATTGAAGCTTTATTTTCTGTCTTCATGTTGTAAAAGTGAAAGAAGAGGAAAAAAGATGGAACTTTGAATGAATTATGGGTAATCAGTATATTAGAAGTAGAAATCTCTTGGTTCTTTACTATTTGTAACTCTCGAGTGTGAGAAATAGCATTTACTATACGTTATGAGACTTGCTTTTTAGAATTCTGTTCGGTGAAGAAGATGGCAAGGACAATGATAATGAGATTTGGAATGCATTCAAGAAATTATTTTAAAGTCTGTCATGGTTTTTGTGTCTTTCCAACTTTCGTTCATTTAAAATCCGTGCCAAGTCTATGTATTATCTCTATTATCGCATAGCTTTTCTTTCATAGTATTTTGGATTCTACCCAGATGTCTTTAAAGCATATCTTCTTTCTGATCCTATAGTTGTGCAGTGGGACTTAAAATGTTTTCTAATAAAATGCTGTAAATGTCCTCAGTACAAAGCGGAGATTGCCATACTCGTTCATCTTCATAGGGGTGATTGTGTTCATGAAAAGATCATTAGATTCTTTCATTTTTGGATGTCGACAAAATCAACTATTTGAAGTTTGTGTCCCAAGTAGAATCATTCGAACAGTTGTTATCAGTTGTTGCATATCCCTGTTAAGCAGCCATTTATGGCTGTCAATGGAACACAAATTGGCTTACACATAATCAAAATGATGAGACATTATTGCCTAATGAGGCATAGGTAATGCTTGAAGAAATACATGGTAATGAGGTTTTATCATAATTTTTGTAATCATTGTCTGAAATAAGACTCAAGGTCCGCAACAGGGTTTTTTCATAATTTTTGTCTGAACTAAGATTAAAGGTCTGTTGTTATGTCTTATATTGTCAATAACTTTCAAGCATATAATACTCTCTCATACTCGCAAAAACTGGGCCATATTTCCTTATTATTGTGCCCAATGTCTCTGTGCCAAATTGAAAAAGGGTTCTAAAGCTGTCGTTGGGTGTAGATATTTTGGAATGTTTATAGTATCTTGAGGATCTTCTAATCTTTATTAGCCTGTAGTTTTTCTTTTCTTGATGATCTTGTCATTGAGTACAGATATGGGGCAGATATTGCTTGTGGAGTTGCTGAACTCCATGCAGCTGGTGTTGTGTGTATGAATATCAAACCATCTAATCTTCTCCTGGACTCAAATGGTCGTGCTGTTATTTCTGATTATGGCCTTCCAGCAATTCTGAAACGCCCTTCTTGCCGAAAAGCTCGACCAGAGTGTGAATCCTCTAGAGAGCATTCATGCATGGATTGCACGATGCTTAGGCCAAACTATACTGCTCCGGAGGCATGGGAACCTGTAAAGAAGTCACTGAATCTTTTCTGGGATGATGCAATTGGCATATCTCAAGAATCAGATTCTTGGAGCTTTGGCTGTACATTAGTAGAAATGTGTACTGGTTCTGTCCCGTATGTAATCACCTTTTCTAGTTTTGTGGCAAATGTTGTACTATTCTTTTCCAACTCAAGGCAGGGGATTGGTGATAATTACTTGATGTTTGTTCTGCAGGTGGGCTGGGTTAAGTGCAGAAGAAATCTATCGGGCAGTTGTTAAGGCGCGGAAACAGCCTCCTCAGTATGCAAGTGTGGTGGGTGTTGGGATTCCAAGGGAGTTGTGGAAAATGATTGGTGAATGCTTGCAGTTCAAGGCGTCCAAGAGACCACCTTTTAGTGACATGTTAAAAATATTTCTTCGCTGCTTGCAAGAGATACCTTGCAGTCCTCCTGCAAGCCCTGATAAGTATGAACTCTGGATGAATGCTAACTTGTTGCCTTAAGTTTGTCTGGCTTAATTTTTATATGGTGGAAGTGCTAATGATAGATTAAGTGTGGTAGTTAGATGGTCTTGTTTTCATATCTTTTCTCCAATTTGCACTTTAGTTGTTGATTTTTGATAGATATTTTCTCCATTTCGTCTATAGTGACATGGCTAAATTTCCGGTAGCAAATGGGATGGAGCCATTACCTTCAGCTGGCTTAAAAGTTGACCAAAATAATCATATCCTTCTTCACAGACTTGTTTCTGAGGGTAATTTAGGTGGTGTCCGGTTAGTCTTCTTTACTATGCCCTTTTTGTTGCCTCGAACTTCATGAGTTATAGTTTTTGTTGATTCAAACATAACAATAGCTTCCTTCATACTTCTTATCCTGTTAACCCCATATGTTCAATGTAGAGAGTTGCTTGCTAAGACTGCATCAGGACAAGGTGGGAGGTCATTAAGTTCTCTTCTAGAAGCACAGAATGCTGATGGCCAAACTGCTCTCCACTTGGCTTGTAGAAGGGGCAGCGTGGAACTTGTTGAGGCCATTTTGGAGTACAAAGAGGCAAATGTGGATATTCTGGATAAAGATGGTGATCCTCCACTTGTATTTGCATTGGCTGCTGGATCAACTGAATGTGTCCGTGCTCTCATCAAAAGAAATGCCAATGTCAGATCTGTATTAAGGGAAGGCCTTGGACCGTCAGTTGCTCATGTTTGTGCCTACCATGGCCAACCAGACTGCATGCTTGTAAGTTACTTTTGGCCTTAAAAATGGGAAATATGTGTGTATAAGTATGTTATTTGAACAACATGCATTAAAAGCAGGGTTAAGGAAAAAGAAAAAACAGAGATATGTTTGAGAGGACAAAAAGAAAAATGACTATCCAGTTGACATAGTAATTAGTAAAGTATTCAAGAACTGAAGGCCCAAGTAATAAGGACTATTTCCCTTCCTAGCTCTGCAGGAATTGGGGGATTGATGGCTATATTTGTTAGTTCAGTTTCTTTATTCTTTTATTTCTTCCAGAGCCTACTTATATTGTGAACAATGACAGGAATTGTTATTGGCTGGTGCTGATCCAAATGCAGTTGATGATGAAGGAGAATCTGTTCTCCATAGAGCGGTTGCAAAAAAATACACGGAATGTGCTATTGTTATACTGGAAAATGGGGGTTGTAGATCAATGGGTATCCTGAACTCCAAAAATTTGACGTACGTGCAAGCTTATTCTTTCATTCTTATTGTACAAGCATAATAAGATGAAGTTCTTTTGGCTTTTTTGGAAGGGGGTCCAGAAAAGAAATTAGGAGAGAATTCTACCTTTCCCATTTTTGAGTGTTTATGCAAGGAGAAGCTAATTCATTTATCTATCGTGTTTACCATGCTTTTGTTACTAACAGTGGGGGCTTTTACAATAGATGTCCTAAGGCATCTAATGATGAATTACTACCATCTGCAACAGCTGCTTGTAGGGTGCAGACAGTGCTTTTGGGAAAAGAAACTCTTTAAGTATACTAGGAAAATTATGACCTCCATGATCATCTTTCTGAGAAACCTTTGGGATATAGTGTGTGTTAGAAGGTCTTCATTACTATGATTCCCTGGCATTTTATATACCCCATATTTTCTATAAAAAGTTATTGATACTGTTCTCAAGTGCTAAGGACTTATGTTCTTAGATCTTTCCGGGCTCGAAACTGCATCAATAGACTGAGAATATCTTTAAGCCAAATCTTCTGGAAACCACTCCTTGGGTTTCTTTTTTCTTTTTCTTTCCTTCTGTCTGAAGAGATGATACTTTCTAAGGAGAGAATATTGGTCATTTTGCACTTCTTGATATGGAAGATAATTCCTTGAGAAGATGAGATATTTTTTGTAAATCACTTCCCTGCACCATGTCAATGTAACAGACCCTTAACTTTTGATGGGAAAAGAATGAAGTTGAAAAGGACCTGGTGACGCGCCAAGCAAAATACAGTGCAGGCTGGAATCTTTGTACCTGTTGCAGCCTGAATAGATCAAATAGTATTATCAGATGGACCATGCTTTATAAGGAGAAAATGCCGGTGATTGGGCGCTTTTGTGCCTCTTCAGAAGACAATTCCTCTGGTATTAATGGATGATGGGCATACTTTAGTAAACACTTCCCTGCACTATATTGATGTGATGGACCCTTAGTTTTAGAGGGAAAAGAAATTAAAGCAAAAAAAACTGGTAGGAATACAAAGTGCCAAGTGAGCTATCCAGTGTAGGCTTGAATCTTTGTACTCTTTTGTACTTTTGTAGTGTGAGTATATCTATCAATTAGAACCTATATGTTTCAATTTTTTTCTGGTTGATTGAATCAAGTTTATATTGTAAAATTTAACCTTTTTCATCATTGTTGTAACAGACCACTCCACTTGTGTGTAATGACATGGAATGTGGCTATAGTAAAAAAATGGGTGCAACTTGCCTCAATAGAAGAGATTACTAGTGCCATTGATATTCCCTGTCCTGTTGGGACCGCTTTGTGCATGGCCTCTGCCCTCAAGAAAGATCATGAAGCTGGTATAGCTTGAATTTTTGTGAATTAATTGTCATTTTGTTACATCAACCCAATTATAAACAAATTGAACAAATCTTTCTTGGTTCAATTATACTCCTACTTTTGTTGTATTTCATTTATTCTTCAGTTTTGTAATACTGCCGATTTTTTAATGTTTGCTGTCAGCTGGGAGAGAACTTGTACGAGTACTTCTAGCTACTGGAGCAGATCCATCTGCTGAAGATACACAGCATGGGAGAACAGCTCTTCATACTGCTGCCATGATTAATGATGTTGAGCTGGTCAAGGTAGAGTATATACAGCTACTTGAATTATAACTGTGGTGTGCTTTGTGCTTATACTGAACAAATTTCAAAATACATATTTCTATAGCCCCGTCACGTTAATCTCTCTGTGGTTACAAAAGTTTATGCATTTGATTATTTTCTTTCATCTGTAGGTAATTCTTGATGCTGGAGTTAATGTGAACATAAGGAACATGCATAATACCATACCTCTGCATGTTGCATTGGCCAGAGGTGCAAAATCATGTGTGGAATCACTCTTATCTGCAGGGGCAAATTGTAATTTGCAGGTCGATTTTGGTTCTACATAAAATTTTTATTCTTTGCTTTCTCTTTAGCCATGCTTTCTATATATATTTAAATTACTGTGTAAAGCACCCTAATTCAACATGAAAATTATTTTTGAGGGCAAAAGAAACTGTAGAAGAAACTCCTTTCCGTTATGATTCTGTATAATGATGGAATAGTAGGATGGTATAAGATGCTGACGCAGCCTATTAAGAGTACCTTTACAGTAAATTGTGATTTCTTTTTAGCCATGATTTCTCTTTATCTTAAAAGTACTATGTAAACACCCCAATTTAATCATGAACAAATCAAGACTGTTTCTTAGAGCACAAGAAACTGTAGAAAAATTTTCTTCTCATATTTGTGTAAAATGCTAGAATAGTAGGTAGGATGGCAAAAAATGCTCTGAGGAATGTTGTGTTCGATGTCCTCAAGCAAATAGTTATTGTTTCCTTATTTTTCCTTTTTTAGCTATTTGAGTATTGTTAAAAGAGGTGGTTCAAAATTCTAAAGCAACATTTTTATTTGAGAAATTTTGATAAATTTCTGAAAGCTATTCAGAAATGCAAAATTAGAAAGATCAAAAGCCAGTGTTGTAAAGAACTGTTTTCTAAAAGCTACCAACTGAAGGGTTTCAGCGTCTTTTAGCTTCATTTAGGCTAAAACAGATGGGAAAAAGCTTATGAGAATACTTCACCCCCATATATATATATATATATATATATATATATATATATATACGTACATATATATATACATATATATATATCCCAAAAATATATATATATATACGTACATATATGTATGTAGATATATACGTATACGTATACATATACGTATACATATATGTATACATATACGTATACATATACGTATATATATATGTACTTATATATATGTACGTATATATATATATATATTTTTTTTTTTGGGATATATATATATATATATATATATATATATATATATATATTTTTGGGATATATATATATATATATATATATATATATATATATATATATATATATATATATATATATATATATATATATATATATATATATATATATATATATATACATATATATATAGGTTTGGAAATGATGGAATCTACCTGTTTTAACAAATAAGAATAGGGCCCTGCCTTTCAGGTTTTGTTAAGAAATTGAATATGCCAAGATTATTAGTGTATTAATTGATTGGAATAGCGTGAAATATGTGTCTATCCCTATTCATCAGAATTGTTGGTTCATTGTTGCTGCTATTGTTTCTTCATTTTTCTTTCCACCTTCATGCAGTTTATATTTCATTATGTCAGGATGATGATGGTGACAATGCCTTCCATATAGCTGCTGATACAGCAAAAATGATACGAGAGAATATTGAGTGGATTATTATCATGCTTAGACATCCTGATGCTGCTGTTGAAGTTAGGAATCACAGGCAAGTTCTAACCAGGATGCTGCTCCTAAAATGTCTATATTTCTTAGCAGCCTTATGCTGCATTTTAGTTTCAGGACTTGTAAGAAATTCTCATTGTTTTGCAAATGTTGATCATGCATGGCAGTGGTAAGACTTTACGTGACTATTTGGAGGCTCTACCCAGGGAATGGATCTCTGAGGATTTGATGGATGCACTCATGGAGAGGGGAATACATTTGTCTCCTACAATGTAAGGAAAAAATACTTCCATACTTTTTTCTTTAGTCACAGGGCCTATTAACTATTACTACAATGCTATGTTTTGCAATTTTGAATTGTTCAATGGTCTGCAGATATCAGGTTGGAGACTGGGTAAAATTCAAGAGATGTGTTACAACACCCACATATGGGTGGCAAGGAGCAAAACATAAGAGTGTTGGTTTTGTGCAAAGTATTCCTGATAAGGATAATCTGATTGTATCATTTTGTTCTGGTGAAGCTAGAGTGCTGGCAAATGAAGTTATTAAAGTAATACCACTTGACAGGGGACAGCATGTGCAACTGAAGCCAGAGGTCAAAGAGCCAAGGTTGGTTGTAAATGGTTGCAATGATATCTTTTTAAGCTATGTTAGATAGACTCATTCACTTGTTAAATTGCTGTGCATGGTATTCCAACACTCCAGCATAACTTTTCACTGATTGTTGATTATTAAGGAGTTTCATATGTTTTACTCATTCTGCTCTGCATTTCTCATCCTATGGTTGGTTGGCATCCGCATGCTTATAATTGCTATTAAGTTTTAGACTGTTGACTTCTGGTTTTTATAATCTTGTTCTGGACATCTTTGATTGTCACAGTTAGTTTTGGTTGAGCATTGTCTATGGTGGATCATAGTTACTCTATGTAGCTGGAGTTGAAAGAGTGGTCTATTGGAATTTTAGACCAGGCGGTGTATTAATTGAGATTCTAATAAGGTAGATATGAAGGCTTTTAAGATTTTCTTATGCCATATACCTGGTGAAACAAGAGTGAGTCAATCTTTTATAAAGCTGAGATTAAACAATATCAGTAGTTGCTGAAGAAAGGAATCAGAAGAAGGTAAAGGAGTGAAAAAGGATCTCAAATTCTCCATGATAAGGATAGTTTTTGGCTTTGTTTTTTGTAGAGTGAAGATTCAGAGACCTAGTAAATTTGACTGCAAAAATGACTTCTTTACTGTCCTTAATGAAAAACAATTTTGTCTGATTATGCGATTCATTCATTTTTCATTTTTCTTTTTGGGAATTCGTATCTAGGATGAGACATGAACTGACAATCAAAGTTGAATCTTACCTAAACCTGGTAGAAATGACAGGGACTGATCTGAAAGGTCTTCTTGCTTGTGCTCCTTCTGTCTGGAATTGAATGTTGTATATTGACTTGGCACAAAAATGCAGGGGAGCATATGACTTTAGTGAAGTTACCACCTTACAGTCTTTAATTAAGAAGGTTAGGAGTAGGACCATGCATTACTGGAGCTAAATTCCTTAAATGAAGGGCCTAAGGAGGTTTGCAGTGGGAGTATGTGTTAATGAACTTAATTCCTATTGTTTGGGGGGTGGGGGTGGGGGAGGGGGTTATACCGGAAGTTTCGATGAAAAATATTAAAATTTTAGGAAAGTGGGACATTTAATTTGAGACATCCTAAGAAGGAAATGTGGATTTCCAATTCTGCACTGGGGGAGTATTATTTCTTCCATGCTATTCGTTCTAAACTTGTAACCTTGCACTATTTTGAAGCCAATTAATAGTCACTGCCATCTGACCAATCCTAATATTGGTGTAGATAGTGTACTCACAAATTAATCTGAGCTGTATGAGTTTTCAATTCTTGTTAAATGACCTCTAGTTTCTTTCCTATTACAGATTTGGTTGGCGTGGTCATTCACGTGACACTATAGGAACTGTTTTATGTGTTGATGATGATGGGATCTTGCGGGTTGGTTTTCCTGGAGCATCAAGAGGATGGAAAGCTGATCCTTCAGAGATGGAAAGAGTTGAAGAATTTAAGGTTGGGGATTGGGTTCGTATTCGCCCTTCTCTTACTACTGCCAAACATGGATTGGGATCTGTAACTCCAGGAAGCATTGGTGTAGTATACTGCATTAGACCAGATAACAGTCTATTATTGGAGCTAAGCTATCTTCCTACTCCATGGCATTGTGAACCGGAGGAGGTCGAACCGGTTGAACCATTCAAGGTAAGGGCACTTGCCATCATGTTGTCCACTTAATCTTCTTTGCTTTCCTTTGTCTTCAATAAGGTAATTTAGGTGATGCAAAACATGACTCCACAGATTGGTGACCGGGTTTGTGTGAAGCGCTCTGTTGCTGAGCCAAGATATGCTTGGGGTGGTGAAACACATCATAGTGTCGGAAGGATATGCGATATAGAGAGTGATGGGCTTTTAATAATAGAAATTCCTAATCGGCCTATTCCATGGCAGGCTGATCCTTCTGACATGGAAAAACTGGATGATTTTAAGGTATTGACAACCTTTTTCCAATTTGTGTATGTATGCAATTTGAGGATGAATATATGTAATTATCTTATTATTTTGTCTTCATTTCTGTGCAAAGGTGGGGGGTTGGGTTCGAGTGAAAGCTTCAGTGCCTTCCCCTAAATATGGATGGGAGGATATAAATAGGAGTAGTGTGGGTGTAATCCACAGTCTCGAGGAGGACGGTGATGTGGGAATTGCCTTCTGCTTTAGGAGCAAACCTTTTTGTTGCTCGGTCACGGATGTGGAAAAGGTGCCTCCATTTCAAGTGGGGCAAGAGATTCATGTGATGCCTTCAGTTACCCAACCACGGCTTGGATGGTCAAACGAGACACCAGCTACTGTTGGGAAAATTGTCCGAATTGACATGGATGGTGCTCTAAATGTAAGCCTGTAGTGCATTTACTTTGTTTTTGCTTCTTGACTAAACTTAAGTGTTGATTCATATTGGTGTACATTTGGTGTTACTGTTCTCTTTTTAGAGAATGATTTGGTATTCCGTGATAGTCCTATAATGCATGTATTAGTAGTGCAACTATTAAGGAAAAAGAGAGTAATTTTCATCAACTGGTAGGGCTTTCTTTTTCGACTAAGTTATTTGAATTGGTAACGAGTAGTAACTTTTGGTTATCTTTGTAGGTTAGAGTTGCAGGAAGACATGCTGTGTGGAGAGTCTCTCCTGGAGATGCAGAACAGCTATCGGGTTTTGAGGTAGGTGATTGGGTACGTTCAAAGCCAAGCCTAGGTGTAAGACCCAGTTATGACTGGAACAGCATTGGAAAAGAAAGTTTAGCAGTCGTACATAGTGTACAGGAGACTGGCTATTTGGAATTGGCATGTTGTTTCCGGAAAGGAAAGTGGATCACTCATTTTACAGATGTTGAAAAGGTTCAAGGATTTAAAGTTGGGCAGCATGTCAAATTTAGAGCTGGAATTGTCGAACCTAGGTGGGGTTGGAGAGGAGGTCAACATGATTCACGAGGTGTTATAACTAGTGTTAATGCTGATGGAGAAGTCAGGGTGGCATTCTTTGGTCTATCAGGTTTGTGGAGAGGAGATCCTGCAGATTTGGATATAGAACAAATGTTTGAAGTGGGAGAGTGGGTCAAATTAAGAGAAAGCACTAGTTCTTGGAAGTCTATTGGCCCAGGCAGCATTGGGGTGGTTCAAGGGATTGGATATGAGGGAAATGAATGGGATGGAAATGTGTTCATTGCATTCTGTGGAGAACAGGATCAATGGGTAGGGCATACTGCTGATCTTGAAAGGGTTAACAAACTTATGATTGGACAGCGGGTTAGAGTTAAAAACTGTGTGAAACAGCCGAGATTTGGGTGGTCCGGGCACAGTCATGCTAGTGTTGGTACCATAACATCTATTGACGCAGATGGAAAGCTGAGAATATACACCCCAGCTGGTTCAAAAGCTTGGGCATTGGATCCTTCTGAAGTTGACCTTGTGGAGGAAGAGGAACTGTGCATAGGTGACTGGGTTAGGGTTAAGGCAACTGTGTCTACGCCAACGCATCAGTGGGGAGATGTTTGTCATTCGAGTATAGGTGTGGTGCACCACATGGAGAATGGCGATCTTTGGGTGGCCTTCTGCTTTATTGAGAGGCTATGGCTTTGCAAGGCATCAGAAATGGAAAAAGTCAGACCATTTAAAGTGGGTGACAGGGCGAGAATTAAAGAAGGGCTGGTGACACCTCGGTGGGGCTGGGGGATGGAAACTCATGCAAGCAAAGGCGTGGTTGTTGGCGTAGATGCAAATGGGAAATTGAGAATTAAGTTTCAGTGGAGAGAAGGTAAACCGTGGATTGGAGATCCTGCAGATATTGTTCTTGATGAGAGCCCTTCTGATTCCAGTGGCTCGTGAAACAATGGTTTTCATTTTACCTCATACTATGGGTTGAGAGATAAGCCCTTCGCCTCTCAACTTGTTAGAGAGGCCGAAAGAGGCGGGAAGCAACTGCTGCACTGGTCGAAATTTGTTTGAATTAATTCCTTTGGTGCAGTATATGCGACAGGAACTGATCAAATCCTATTGTTAATAGGAGCACAGCTTGACCTGGGTCAAAATGAGATAGAAAGGAATTACAGACGGGTCTAAATTAGGTAACAGTAGGCCATTTTGTATTCTACAGATTTTGTTGTTAGCTGAGTTTTTAGATTTCTTTTTTTCCCCACTTTTCTATGGTGACTGTTGTTAGTTAAGGAGTCTGTAAGTATACATGTTGGACGTTTGTTTTTTGTTAATGTTATTTTGTACAAATTACATAATTTGAGAAGTTTTATTCCTTGTTAAGATCTATGGCATTAATTCCCTTAATCATGCATTCTTTAATATATTTAAAAAACAAATCGATTCTTGGAAAACAAAGTACTTGTGTGCGTTCCATGCCCAAGACATACCTTCTTCTTCTTAGTCTATTCGTCTGTTCATTCTTATTTGTTTATATGAAAATTTCAAATCCTCAAGTTTCTTTGCTGCTGCCAAAAATTTTGTCCTAATATTCACAATTGCCCTAAAAATTTGTTCTTTAAATTCAAAGTTCTTGTTTATTTAAGATAAAGAAGACTATTGTTCCGTTATTATAGCTTCCATTGGAGATTATTGGCTGCTTATATTTGAGATAGATGTCAACAATGAAGGCATCCACTTCAATCTTGAATAAGGATATGGGCTTGAATAAGGATATGGGCAAAGGGAATTGGGGCTTGCAAGAATTGGGTTTCTATTACGGCTAGTCCGTAAACATATAGTGCTCAAGATATATTTTATAGTTAAAAAATACATTGAATAACGGTATATGTTTATGATGATATGTTTTTATCAAATATGGTAAAAATATAAAAAAGATAAAAAAGTAAATTGAATAGTGTACATAATATGCGTATATATTAGTCTAAAGTCTTATTTATAATGTTCAAGGGTATATATCAATAAGAAGAGGTAGGAATGAATCAGAAGATAAATCCTATCAATATTTATAGATATGGTAGAATTTTATCATCTATCTTATAGTATGATAAAGTATCTCTATATCTGATATTGGATTATCTCTTTGATATCAGATGATGGACATCCACAATTATATTAATTTTATAACACTTCTCATTGAATATCCATTAAATAAAGAATATGTCTTACTAAAATCTTATTAGATAAAAATTCAGTAAAAAAAATTTAATAAAAGAAAAATAGTATATTGTTATAAATTTAAGTGTTGGCAATACAGAATTAAAGGGAAAAGCCACTCAATATATTTGGAGAATAACAATATAAAACTAAGGAAAAGAGAAGAGATTATATAGAGAGAAAAGTAAAACTCAAGAATCAAGAGTATACATCTATTATTAATGTGATCATATGACCCTATGTATAGGCTCATAATATAAGAGTTTATGGAAATCCAAAATCTAATAGGGAAAGGAAATCAAATCCAATCAAGAGTCATATTTTGAGAGTTTAGTTCTTTTTAGAAAACTGACTGATATGACCATCCACGTATTATGAATTAGTTCATAACACCTCCCTTTGGATGTTTATAACATAAAGAATATGCCTCGTTAAAATCTTACTATATAAAAATTCAGTGGGAAAAAAACTCTAGTAAGGAAAAAGAGTAAATTATTCTTTATATCATTATTATTCATCCTGATAAGAATCCTTTGAGATTTCTTAACCGATGCTTTCCAATCAAATGCTACTATTGGTAAGGTCTTAGTGAATAGATTTGTCAAATGATCAAATTGTTGCACATCAATATTAGATATATTCTAGAGTTCATGAGTAAAAAGAATCTCATAGAAGTATACTTTATCATATCTCCTTCAATATCTATCAAACTATCCTATCATCCAAAAATAAAGTTAGAATTCTTTCTTAGAGAATATAGATTAATCTCGAGTACATTAATCATGATGACACATATTCTCAACCAATATCATAATTTATATTTCTTCAACATAAGTTGAAAATGTAGCTGTTATAATCAATACATGCCTATAAATACATGGTTTATGTGGATCATATAGGTAACTTATACCTTGCATAGCTATCTCAATAGGAGTTGAATTTTTTCAACATTCGAGATAAACTATTTGAAGGAGATATAAAAAGGCAAACTTAATACCATCTTAAAATTCACTGGGTAGAGAACAACTAGAATAGATATCTACTTGCACATAGACAAGTTTATTCATGCACTCAATTGCAAAATTGTGATGCTTAAAGACCAAAGAGTTCTTCAATATCTTTTAATAGATATAAATAATCTCATGTATAACAACCCAATGACCATTGATACGCTATGTCCATGTGAAAACATCTTCAGAATGTTCAATCAAAACAAAATGTTAATTTTTCAAAAGTTTGATTACAATACTTGCTTTTTAAAATTCCTCAAGAAGAATATCTTGATCATCAAATCCTTTTTTTCTGTTTTCAAGATTTTATTTTTAAAATCAAGAGACCAGTCACGCTCCAAGTGTGTATCAAAATCATATGGCTATATAATTCATATATTTTTCTTGTTGGTATATCTATCCAAATAAGAATATCTAAAGCTAGAATATTATATTGACTAATTCTACAGAAGTTAGTCAAACAATCAATTTGTAATTTTATGCAAATAAACAATATTTTGAACTTCTAATTCATTAATGCTTGTGCATAGATCAAGATAATGAAAGTTATAACTGATATCCTTTTGATTGATGATTTTCTCCCCCTAATGTGGAGAACACACTATATCAATCAACAGATTATATAATGAGGATATATTCTGATACATATACCAAGCATAGTTACGTATATGATTTCTTCATATATGAACATACTCGATCATTTTTTTAATAATAATTCACTAAGACAATCTTATTATATTCTTCAGGAACAATTATATACTTCAAGTATATCGAGTCTATCAAGAACTTCAAATATATGTATCATTATTAAATGATAACAAAGATAAACACATATTAAGTGTTATTATGCACTAATATATCCACCACTAAAAATATTTTTTTCGTAATTAGTGCCAGATCTTATGAATAATCACACACCATAAATCATGACAAAAATTTATATTTATATTTTAAATTTTACAAGCAAATATTTATTGATATATCTTTGAGATTACACTTAAGGTGTATAATTCCTACTGCGAATACATGTACACTTTAAGTGTACTTGTGAATAGTTTAAAATTTTCATATTTTCGTGTGAACTTTATCATTTCGAGTCTGCAGATCTGGATTTGAAAATTCTCATTCTTAATCAATATATTATGCGCATTAATATCGTTCACGTCATATACTTGAGCGGTTTCAGTAGTTTCAAATCATGTTGAGATCTCATAATTGTCAAAGTTTTCAGGTACTTGAATTTCTTTTAGAAATAATACATTAATCATATTTGGAAAAATTATGCTGGAATTTACATCTCCTTGACTTAACATATATGACCATCTTAAGTCTTTGTTCCATTAAGGAGTTTATATCATTGGAACTGACTTATCCACCACGTTTTAGTTGTCTCTCAAATTTATTCATAGTGATTGATTGTCCTTCAGGGACATCAATTATAATAGAAGCATTCTTTGTTGGATATTGGTTAGTTAATATACCTGGCTATATAAATTATTATTTGAACTTCTGGTTCAATATATCTTCTATGAGGATCAAAATAGAAGATCAAGATGAGACACAAACTAATATCTTTATTCAGCATCATGTTTTCTCCTCTTTATGTTGGGTCAACATATTCAAAATTAACAAAATACAAATCTCTCTCTTGAGATTCGCTCCCAACATATTTGATAATCTCTTTGAGAACCCATCTTATTACCTTGTGCACTTCTAAGCCTATGATGGGAAATATTTAGTTTTTGACTATTAAACAACTAATATGAGGAGAATTATAATGTGTTGGCAAAATACGAAATAAGTGCTAACAAATTATAGTCATAAATATTTTACAGGATATTCAGCATTTATCTCAATATAATCAGTATCATTAGGACAAATTGTGTTATTAGGAGAATATTAAAACATAAGCTCATTATCAATGAATTGTGCAAACTACAGGTTGCAAAAACAACAATATACATATGACTATTTTGTTGATGCATTAACTAATAATTTCTTCATATTTATTCCAAAATAACACATTCAACCCCAAGTAATATTGATAATATTTAAATAGAATAAGTAACACATATGAATTTGTCGTATTTGGAAACTTCTAGTTCCTTAATATTTTTACAAAATTTCTTATCATTCTTCGTATTTTAATGATGCGGGATGATCCAACTGGTCATGTCAACTAATAAATTATTTATTAATAAACTTCAATTTTACTCAATATTACATTTCAATTTCATAAATTCTATGCAATTTAAACTAGGAGAGATGAATGGTGGTATCTATAATTGACATATATTCTATGTCATAATGGTAATGCATATGTCTTAAAAGTTCATTCATCCAATGTATCAATATAATAATTATATAATCAAGGTTCAAAAGTTTTATGAGACTATATAGAGAGTGATGCATTACAATAATTGACCATTAGGTGAAGATTTGGTAGCTTTTCTGGAGCCTTTAATCTATTAACTCTTCTAGAGTTATTGATTAACTTGTTCTTCAGAAAATTTATATTACTATTTATGCTTTGGACTTATATTTCAAAATTATCCAAATAAACTATTAATATTATTTAGACAAATTATATCTCCACCATTCTTGATCCGAAATGAAATAAAATAACATATACATACTAGAATATATAATATGAAAACTTTCAAATAATAATCACAAAATGATAGAAAATAGAAAAGTAATAATTTGATAATTTAAAATTTTAATTAACATTCAAAATGCTAAAAAATCTTTTTATATATTCAAAAGAATTAGCTATATTCATATTTGCCATATCAATATCATCAATACAAGCATCCTTACTATCAGTAGAATAATTTAGGGAAGTAAAGCAATATCAATACTTAATAGAGATTTATAACATGCTTGACGTACTACAGGTACATGAAAAACTTTAATATTGCATTAATAATATGTTGAAATTATTACCTATCCTTTTTTCCTTCTCATTATTTTCTCCATTCTGGTAAGTATCTATTCACTGAGAATTTGTTGAGTCATTTTTACAGTATAATAATAAAATGTATTTCTACTAATTGCGACCAAAATCTCTTTCATAAATATATTATAAGTTCGAATGACACTCACTTTAGGAAATGACAAAAAATCAACTGGTCGGACGTCAAAATGTTTTATTAATGACTCATTTAGTTTTAGAAGATATAAATTTAAAATACTTCTAAATTTTTTTTCTCAATATTGCTACTACAGGAGATGTTAGAGATATGAAAAAGGAAAATATTTTATTCATCACATTACTTGTAATATTTCTCTTTATAACTTTAATTGAGGAGAATTTTTAAATGTGATAAAATTTTGCATACTGATAGATATAAAATCTTTTAGGTACACTTATAACAAATCATAACTAGCATTTATATTACAATCATCTTTTGGTGATTGTATGTTTCGTTAGAATTTGCTAGTAATCAAGTGGCTTTGATTCTTTGTAATTCTTAAATGATGTCTTCAGGACCCACTATATCCAGATTATATGCATGATTCCTGCCATGGCTATATTTGTGTCCATGACTTCGACCATGACCATGACCATGACCTCTTCCAAGGTCATAATAATGTGTTCTAATGCATTCATTTACAGATATAAAGTAAACTGTGAGTGCATTCAATCATACATTATTTTTGGTAGAATGACAATCTTTTGGAGGCCAAATCTTTCTTTCAATTCCTTTTACAAAATAAGTGGATCTTCACGGTAAGATATTCTGTCTTTAGATCATCATGTATAATAACCCAATGAACATTGATGTACTATATCCGTGTGAAACATTTTCAAGATGTTCAATCAAAATAAAGTATTAGTTTTTCAAAACCTTGGTCAAAATAATACTTTCTTTAATAAATTCTTCAAAAAAAAATTATTTTATTCATCAAATCGTACTTTCCTTTAAGGATTTTATTTTCAAAATAAGAAATCAGCCACACTTCAAGCGTGCTTCAAAACATATGACTATAGAATTTACATATTTGTCCTGTTGGACATCTATCCAAATAGGAACAATTGATTTGAAATTCTATGCAAATGAATAATATTTTGAACTTCCAGTTCATTAATACTTGTGCTTAGATCAAGATAATGAAGTTCGTAATTGATATTCATTTTTTTGATTGATGATTCTCTCTCCCTAATATGTACAACATATGCCAATCAACAAATTGTGCAATTAGGATATCTTTTGACTAAGAAACACATATAACAAGTATAGTTTCGTATAAACTTTCTTCATACATGGACATACTCGATTACTCTTTCAATAAAAATTTACCAAGACAATCTCATTATGATCTGTAAGAACAATCCACTTATATCTTCGAGCATATTGAGTATATCAAGGACTTTAAATATAAATGTTATTATCAAATGACAGTATTAATAAACACATATTAAGTATATCGTGAGCTATTTATTATATTCACCACAAAAAATATATTTCTTTATAATCAATTCCAGGCTTTTACAAAGAATCATATACAACTAGTCATAAGAAATACTTAACTTTTATAGTTCACATTTTATAAGCAAATATATATTGTTATATCTTTGGGATTACACTTCAGGTGTATAATTTCTACTGAGAATACGTGTACACTTCAAGTACACATGTGAATCGTTTGGACTTTTCATATTTCTCATTTTAAGTCTGCAGACTTTGATTTTTTAAAATCCTCATTTTGATGCAACATATTGTGCACATTAATACAATTGATGTGTTATACTTTTGTAGTTCCATTAGTTCCCAATTATGTTGAGATCTCATAATTGTCACAGTTTTTAGGTATATGAATTTCTTCTAGGAATAATATATTAGTTGTGTTTGGGAAAAAAATTCTGCTGGAATTTACTTCTTTTTGACTTAAGATATATGACCATCTTAAGTCTATTCTCCTTTCATAATGTGAGGAGTTTTTATCCTTGGAACTGACTTATTTACCATGTTCTAGTTGTGTCTCAAATTTATTAGTAGTGGTAAATTGTTCTTCAGGACATCAAATATAATTAGAGCATTCTTTGTTAGATATTGGTCAGTTAATATACTAGGCTATATAAATTATCATTTGAACTTCTGGTATAAGGTATTCCATAAGGATCAAAAGAGAAGATTGAGATGATTTACAAACTGAAAGACCTAAGAAGGGGGATGAATTAGGTCTTTGACTAATTTTCAAAATATTTTCCCTTCTTTGAAATCTTTGTTTAAGATGACTTATGAGATCTTGACAAAGAGTAGTTGAGGGTAGATAGCACCTTAATGACAACAACGAATGCTAACACTTTTGAAATACCTAAGAGGGGGGGGGGGGTGAATTAGGTATTTAGCTAATTTTCGCAAACTTAAACCTTTTAAGCGTTTAGACCAAGAACAAGTTATGTAAGCTAATTATAGATAATTGATAGCAAGACAATAATGAAAGCAATAGTAAAGAACTCAAACAATTTATAGTGGTTCGATCCTCAAGATCTACGTCCACTACCTTAAGCTCACACTTAAGGATTTCAACAAATCTACTAATTGCTCAGGTTTACAAATTGCAAGAGAGGTTCACCACACTTTGGTTTTACACTCACAACCTCTTCTAGTAATTTCTTACAATACAAGGCTCACCAACCTATGGTTTTATATCTCAAACAACCTTGAATCACAACTTCAAGGATCACCCTTATCTAAAGGGTTTTATGTTATCAAGATAACCTTGCTAGAGCTAGTAGATCAACACAATTGAATAAGTAAAGGAGAGTGTGTAGAAGTTACCACTTGATGGTAGATATTACACAAATTTGCACCTTCACACTTTGATGTCTTTGGATGGATCAATTGAATGCACAAGACATAAGAGAGCTTAAGAAATGTTTGCTAAATGCTTTTGAATGCTTGGAGTTTTCAAGATTTCAAGAGTTACAAAAATTTGCATGTTTATGGCTTTTATAGAATTTGAAAATCTGTTAAAACGTTCATAAAACGGCTAGTAACTGCTAGTTTTCAGTAAAAATTCGACGACCGAATTTCTTGGTCAGCGTCCGAATCTTCGTCCAATTTCTCTCGGATGAATAGTAACCATGTTTGAGAACAAAAATTCGGACGATCAATTTTTTTTGCTGCGTCCCGAATCTTCTTTTCAATTTCTCTCGGAAGAACAGATGACCATGCTCGAAGGCCAAAAATTTGACGATCGAATTTTTTTGGTCTGCGTCCGAATCTTCTTCCGAATTTTTCTCGAAGAATAGTAGCAAACTTTTGCTACAAAATTCGGACGACCGAATTTTTTGAAAGCATTTTCAAACTTTGTAAAATCATTTGAAATATAACTTCAATGAGTTTGAAAAACATTTGATATATATAAAAAACTCATTTAACTATATTTAAGCTTGAAAAATATGAACATATGAAGTTTATAAACATATCTTATAGAAAGATTCATTCAAAGCCTTTTAAGATCATAAGACTATTTTTATGCTCTCTTATGCATTCAATGATAACTAAGACATGCAAGTGTAGAGTTTACATAAAAATTTACCTAAAAGTTAAATGCACTCTACACTTCAAGTCTTCAATGCTTTTTGATCATCTTTAGAACAACATTCTTCAAACTTCAAATACTTGCTTAAATGAAGTTGTTCTTGAACTTTTGCTTCAAAGCAATGAGACTTCATACTTCTCAAATTACAGTAACCTATCACACAATAATCAAACATTTTAGTCCTCATCAATATTTGTCATTAATCAAAACTATATAATTTGCCCTTAGGGCTAACAATCTCCCCCTTTTTGATGATGACAAACTTTGATGCAAAATGTGATAGATTAAAACAATGTAGTACATAGAAGTATTGATGTCAATGATAGAAAATAACCAATTTAGCATATTGACATTACAAAAAGGCTCAATATGAGCCTATGACCCAACCAACCTCCATTTGCCTCCTTCCTTCCAACTATTAGGATAGAAGATATAGCATTTAAGCATTTAGAAAAAGTTCTAAGAGAGGTTTTAAGGTTGTAAAAGTTTAACAATACTCCCCCTTAGATTGTGCTCATTTTTCAACACATTTGGACTAGAGATATCATGCGTCCGAATTTTTTGCATAGCAAGTCCAAACTTTAAAATAAGTAAAATGAAAGCTGCAAATTTTGTAAATAAGCTTTCCTAAGGTTGTTCAAACATAGAGGAAGAGATTAAAACCAGTTTGAATCAATTTGAACAACAATAGAGCACATTTTGGCAACAAAATATGCATGCATCCGAATTTCAGAACATGCATCCGAATTTTCTGATCTTGCATCCGAATTTTTAAATCTTCAGTCCAAACTATAATAAATTCAATATAATGAATGCCTAAGGTTGTTCAAACATAATAGAAGAGATTAAAACAGATTTAGATCAATTTGAACAACAATAGAATACTTTTTGGCAGCAAGGTATAACTCATGCATTCAAATGTTTTCATAGAGTAAAAAATTAAGAGCAAGTTATTTATTTACAGAAAACACACAGAAAACATCTATAGGATTGAGACATAAGACTCAGAAAACATGCATAAAAAAAAATTCATAAGCAGAAAAATTCATTATCTCATCCCATAGAACAGTTTTTCACACATTTTGTCATCCTCAGTCATCCTTATTTCTTCTCCCCCTTTGTCATCAGTCAAAGATGGGGTCAATGAAAATGAGATTAACAATTTAACACATAAAGGAAGCTCTCATCACTGAGATTTCATCATTGAGCTTCACTATTACAGAAGATGCAAGAAAAAATACTGAAGAAGATTATAACTTTAGATGTATAATTAAAAATTCAAATAACTTAAAGCAGTAAATAGAATGAAAGAGATGCTTAGTCTTGTGATGTTGATGAAGAGGCTCTGCTAATCCCTTTCTTGATGGCCAAGTGCTTCACTCTTCCTTGGCTGAATGAAATGTGTGACGGTGAGACAATTTCAGCTTGAGCTACTTGGTTTCCTGCCTTTTGTGGTTCTTCATGTACATGTTCTTCTTCTTCTTCTTGTTCTGCCACTGTCTCATCATCTCCTCCTTGGTCATCCCCATCATCACTGTCATTATCTTTGTCCTTCTTATCTTTTTCTTCATCATCTTCCTCATTTCTATCTTGAGGCCTAGAGGGTCCTTCACCACTTTGAGTATTTCTCATTAGGATTTCCTCAATGTGTTTCACTCTACTCTCTAGTCCTTCTAATTTTCCTAGAACCATTGGAGCAAATGATTCAAAGAACTTATACATCTTCTCCATTTCCTTGACTTGATTGTTCAAGGCTTCTTGGAATGCTTTTGGCTATTATGGTGTCACCTCTAGTTATTCCTTCACCACTTGACTCATCTTTAGTTTCTTCTTCAACTACCCTTCTTTTTGTTGGTGGTTGCTCCCTCACTTGAAGTGTCATGCTTTCTTTTTGTCTTCATTTCTCTTGCAAGGGTCTCTTCCTCATCTTCCTCATCTTCATCCTCCTCCTTTTCCTCTTCTACACTTTCAGTCCTTTCCTTTCTTCCTAATCTTTTTGGAGAGGATCCTCTTTTTGTCTTCCATAATCCATCATCATCAAGGATAAGCTGCATTCTCTTAAGAGATTCATCAGTGTATATTTCTCCACTTTTAAAAGCTTGTCCTCTTCCCCGGAAGTTTAATCTTAAAATGCTTAAAGATCTTGGTTAATCAGCCTTCCATAGGGGAATGCCTTGGTTACTGTTTTTCTAGCAGTAATCATGTGTCTTAAGGCTATATATCCAAAGTTGAATTTCCTCTGTTCATGCAGGGCCAACATTAATACCATATGCATATTCCCTACTGATGATTTATGTCCAAAGTTAGGAACTATCATAGTAGTTACCATGTGATGCAATACCCTACCTCTAGCATCCAAATTCTTGATTTCCCTCTCTTTTATAGATCTAAACTCTCTTCCATTTGTAAATGCTTGTTCAAATCTATCATATGTAAAGAGTTGACGATCATAGCAATGCATTGAGGGTGCATAATATTTAGCTCCACCTGTCACTTACCCCACAAATTTCGTTAATCGATCTTCACTTAATTCAATATCAACTTGGGATACTCTAGTTGAATACCATTGTATCCTATCATCCCCAACAATCTCAGTTCTTTCTTCCTTTAGGTTTGCATAGAATTCATATACCAAGGTGGGATAAAAATCTTCATTAATAAACAACAAACTACTCCATCCAACATCATGGAAACAAGACAAAACCATATCCATACTAGATAGTTTATCAACATCCACCTTATATCCAGGAATAATCTTTCTACTATTCTTATTCCATTCATCAAATTCATGAGTAGATTTGATAGAGATAAACCTCGTCAACTCAGATTGTGTTTGAGGAATGCGAATCCTTCTTGGTTGATTGAGGATTGGGTCTCCCATTTCCTTCCTTAGCCTTTCCTTTTCCTTTCTCAACATTGGGCTTCTTTGTTCTCACCATGATGTTTTCTCTTGAGAAGGGTTTGTTTTCTGTATGAAATTAGGGCTTAGAAGTTTAAAAATGAATGCAAATTGGGATGAGACTGTGTGAATTTGAAGAGATTTTGATTCGGACGTGAATGGGTATGAGAGGTTTTGAAAGGATTTAAAATTCGAAGTTATAATGTTTGGAAGAAACCGTTCGATTTTCATTTAAATAGATGCATCCGCAAAATTCGGACGACCGAATTTTAGGTCTCACGTCCAATTTTCGGTCGAAAGTTTCGTCTCTTTGATTCGAAAAATTCGGTCGATCGAATTTTCGTCCCTCGCGTCCCGAATTCTTGATCAAAAAATCTCTGTTTTCATCACAACATTAATACACACATTAGTCATTGAATTTTGAAATTCTTAAGAGTCTTCTTAGGTGATTAAACCTTTCCTCGACCCAAAGGCTTTGTAAATATGTCAACAATTTGATCATTTGTGTTTACATGTTCTAAGCATATATCTTTCTTAATCACATGATCACGAATGAAATGATGTTTTATTTCTATATGCTTTGTCCTAGAATGTTGAATGGGATTAATGCTCAAATTGATGGCACTAGTGTTATCACATAGTATAGGCACACACGTAAATTTAAGACCATAATCAAGTAAAGTATGTTGCATCCATAATAATTGTGCACAACAACTTCCCCGCAGCTTTATGTATTCGATTCAGCTGTGGATAAAGATACACAAGCCTCGCTTTTTTACTAAACCAAGACACTAGACAACTACCAAGAAATTGACAATGACCACTTGTACTTTTACGCTCAACTTTACATCCAAACGATAGTCAGCATCGAATATCCAATAAGTTCAAAAGATGAAGTTTTAGAAAACCAAAGACCATAGTCATATGTGTCAATCAAATAACGAAATATTCGCTTTGATGTAAATTAGATGAGATTCTTTAGGACATGATTGGAATCTAGCACACAAGCAAACAGCAAACATAATATCTGGTCTACTAGCAGTGAGATAGAGTAAACTTCCAATCATACCTCTATACAATTTCTCATCAATACTTTTACCTTTCTCATCTTTGTCAAGTTTAGTTGATGAACTCATAGGAGTACTTATTCCTTTTGCTTGATTCATTCCAAATCTTTTCAATAGCTCCTTAGTATATTTTTCTTGATTGATGAAGACTCCATCCTTGGTTTGCTTAATTTGTAGTCCAAGGAAGAAACTTAGTTCTCCCATCATGCTCATCTCAAATTCATTTTGCATAGTTTTAGCAAACTCTTCACAAAGAGAAATATTAGTAGAACCAAAAATAATATCATCAACATAGATTTGTACAAGCAAAATATCATTTTTTAGAAGATGTTTTAATAAAAAGAGTTGTGTCTACTTTTCCTTTAGTAAAACCTTTTGTGAGAAGAAAACCACTTAATCTTTCATACCAAGATCTTGGAGCTTGTTTCAGTCCATATAAAGCTTTGGTTAGCTTATACACATAATTTGGAAATTTTTCATGGATAAAACCAGGAGGTTGTTCTACATAAACCTCTTCTTCAATAAAACCATTTAGGAAAGCACTTTTAACATCCATTTGAAAAAGTTTAAAACCTTTAAAGCAAGCAAATGCTAAAAGTATTCTTATAGATTCTAATCTGGCTACTGGAGCAAAGGTCTCATCATAGTCAATGCCTTCTTCTTGGTTGAAACCTTGAGCAACAAGTCTAGCTTTATTTCTAACTACTTCTCCTAGTTCATTTAACTTATTTCTAAAAACCCATTTTGTACCAATAATAGAATGATCATGAGGTCTAGGAACAAGAGACCAAACTTTATTTCTTTCAAATTGATTTAGCTCTTCTTCCATAGCAATAATCCAGAAATTATCACACAATGCATCATCAATATTTTTTTGGTTCAATATGAGATAAAAGAGCTAAGTTATCAATAAAGTACCGCCTTGTTTTTACCCCCCTTGAGAGACATCACCAATGATTTGCTCCTTAGGATGACCTTTTGCATATGTGATATCTTTTGGAAGTTCTTGATCATTTCTTGATTGACCATCTTGTTCTTGCTCCATTATTTCTTCTTCTTTGGCATGATCTTCCATTGTGGGTGCTTGGTGTTGAGTATGATTTTCAACCATTGATGTACCCTGTGTCATCTTCATTTCCTCTTTGAAGATAAATGTTAGATTCATCAAAGGTTACATGAATAGTTTCTTCAACACACAATGTTCTTTTTATTATAAACTCTATATGCCTTTTTTATTTGATGAATAACCAAGAAAAAATTCCTTCATCTGATTTTCTATCAAACTTCCCAAGATAGTTGCTAGTGTTTAAAATGAAGCATTTACAACCAAAAACTTTGAAATAGACAATTGATGGAGTTTTGTCAAATAAGAGTTCAAAAGGTGTTTTTTCTTATAAAAGGTCTTAGTAAAACTCTGTTTCATGATATAACAAGTCAGTATTAATGACTTTCACTCAAAAATACTTTGGTAATGAGTTTTCACAAAGCATTGATCTAGCCATTTCTTGTAAGGTTCTGTTTTTTCCTTTCAACAACATCCATTTTGTTGAGGTGTTTTGGCAGCTGAAAAATTGTGAGTAATACCATATTCATCACAAAAATTTTGTAAAGTCTTGATTACAAAATTCTCTTCCGTTATCACTTCTAATAGAAATCAGTTTGCAATCAAGAGAGGTTTGAACCTTTTTGAAGAGTTTTGAAAATTCATGAAATGTTTCATCTTTTTGTGCTAAGAAGATTACCCATGTAAATCTTGAAAAATCATCAACAATCACATAAGCATAGCTTTTACCACCAAGACTAGCAGTCCTCATAGGTCCAAATAAATCCATATGAATTAGTTCAAGAGGTTTTGTGGTAGAAACCATTTTCTTTGGTTTAAAAGATGTTTTTGATTGTTTTCCATATTGACAAGCATCACAGAGGTGAGTTTTATCAAAATGCAATTTAGGTAATCCTCTCACCAACTCTTGTGTAGAAAGTTTGTTTAATAAATCCATGCTTACATGTCCTAATCTTCTATGCCATAAAAATCCATCATTGTCATGAATGGCAAGACATTTAATATCATTTGTAATAAGCTCATCAAGATACAACACATATACATTACCAACTCTTTTAGCAACAAAGATAGTTTTGTTACTTGCATTGTCAAGAATAGTACAAGTATCACATTTAAACTCTACTTTGCATCCATTATCACATAGTTGACTAATACTTAGTAAATTATACTTTAAATCTTCAATAAGTAATACTTTCTTGATAAGAGGAAAAGAACCTTTACCAATGTTACCTATTCCAAGTATTTTCCCTTTCTTCTTATCTCCAAATGTGACAAAACCTTCACTTGTAGTTTGAAGTTCACTAACAAGTGATGCATTTCCAGTCATGTGCCTTGAGCATCCACTGTCAAGGAACCATTTAGTGGCACTTGATCTTGAGGCAAATTGTACCTATACCAAATTTGAAAGGGTGATTTTTGGTACCCATATTTTCTTGGGTCCAAGGGGGGTTAGTAAAAGTTTCTTTGACCTTCCAAATGATTTTAACACCACTTTCTACTTTTCTTTTGACAAAACATTTAGAAACCTTGTGTCCATGTTTACCACAATAAGTGCAGCAAATATGTGATCTAGAATGATAAGATTCTTTAACAAAAGATTTTCTCTGCTTTTGGAGCAGTAATAATCATGAATAAAACCAAGACCATGTTTTACAAATGAAGGTCTTTGATAGCCAAGTAATTTATTCAAATTTTTTCCTTCCATTTGTAAATCTCTCAATGCATAAAGTTAGATCATTAACTTTCCTTTTTAGAAGCTCATGATCTTTTATCATTAACTCAAGAGAAATAATTCTAGTGCAAAACTTTTTGTTTTCAAAAAGATATATTTTGTATAGTTGTATTCAAAACTTCTTTTTCAATAGCAATGCAACTAATGGTTTCAAGAAGTTTTCCATTTTCAACACATAATTTTGAATTCTCATTAGATAAATCATTTATTTTGAGTTTCATATCCTTATTTCTTTTTGAAGCCTTTTTTAATTCTTCATATAATTCAACAATAAGATCACTGGAATCAATATCATCATCATATATATTTGAGATAGAGGGTGAAGATTGTACCTCATCATCAATGGCCATGAAGCATATGTTGGCCTTTCCTTCACTTTCATCCTCACTTTCTCGTTGATCCCATGTTCCAGCTAGTCCTTTTCCTTTCTTGGCGATTTCTTTCTGCTTTTTGCTTTCTCTTTCCCTTTCCAACACTCTGGGACAGTCAGCAATAAGATGCTCAGTACTCTTGCATTCAAAGCATTGAGGTTTATATGATGAAGATTGTCCACTCTTCTTGATTGGCTTTCTTCCTTTCTTGAGAAATTCCTTTTTGTAGAATCTCTTGAATTTCTTCACAGCCATTGCAATTTCTTCTTCTCCACTGTTTCCTCCTTCTTCTTCACTTGAAGATTGTTCTTGTTCACTCAAGTTGTTTGAGGCATTAAGCACTACTCCTTTTCTTCCCTTTTCTTCATCCTCCTTGTCATTTAGCCGTTTCATCTTCATTTCATGAGTCAAGAGAGATCCAATGAGCTCTTCAAGTGGAAGAGTCTTCAAATCCTTGGATTCCTCAATGGCAAGTGTTTTAGGTTGCTGTGGATTTTTGGTAGAGCATCTAAAATCTTTCTGTTTTGCTCTCCCATAGTGTAGCTTTTACCATAAGCTTTTAAGCCATTGAAAATGTTAGTAAATCTTGTAAACATATCACTAATATTTTCACCTTGTTTCATGGTAAACAATTCATAATCTCTAACTAGCATGGCAAGTTTAGATTCTTTAACTTGATTAGTTCCTTCATGTGTAATTTGAAGTAATCTCCACATGTCATGAGCAGTAATCACATCCACTAACTCTATTATATTCAGTAACATCTAAAGCACAACTTAATATATTCATGGCTTGATAATTTAAAGTCATTTTCTTAGAATCATGCTCATCAAATTCATCTCATGGACTTGGGTACCGAGGTTATTCCATCAAGCACTCATTTTCATTGGGACATAAGGACCTTTCTCAATTATGTTCCACAAATCAAAATTAATAGAACAAATATAAATTTTAACTCTAGATTTCCAGAAAGTGTAATTTGTTCCATTAAACAAAGGTGGTCTATTTGTGGAAGATCCTTCTAGGTAAGGTAGGTTTGACATATTAGCCATAGGATCTTTGTCTTCTAGGTTGTTAAACCACACACGTAAGTTCTCGCTCCGATACCAATTGAAATACCTAAGAGGGGGGTGAATTAGGTATTTAGCTAATTTTCGCAAACTTAAACCTTTTAAGCGTTTAGACCAAGAACAAGTTATGTAAGCTAATTATAGATAATTGATAGCAAGACAATAATGAAAGCAATAGTAAAGAACTCAAACAATTTATAGTGGTTCGATCCTCAAGATCTACGTCCACTACCTTAAGCTCACACTTAAGGATTTCAACAAATCTACTAATTGCTCAGGTTTACAAATTACAAGAGAGGTTCACCACACTTTGGTTTTTACACTCACAACCTCTTCTAGTAATTTCTTACAATACAAGGCTCACCAACCTATGGTTTTATATCTCAAACAACCTTGAATCACAACTTCAAGGATCACCCTTATCTAAAGGGTTTTATGTTATCAAGATAACCTTGTTAGAGCTAGTAGATCAACACAATTGAATAAGTAAAGGAGAGTGTGTAGAAGTTACCACTTGATGGTAGATATTACACAAATTTGCACCTTCACACTTTGATGTCTTTGGATGGATCAATTGAATGCACAAGACATAAGAGAGCTTAAGAAATGTTTTCTAAATGCTTTTGAATGCTTGGAGTTTTCAAGATTTCAAGAGTTACAAAAATTTGCATGTTTATGGCTTTTATAGAATTTGAAAATCTGTTAAAACGTTCATAAAACGGCTAGTAACGGCTAGTTTCAGAAAATTCGGACGACCGAATTTCTTGGCTGCGTCCGAATCTTCGTCCGAATTTCTCTGGATGAATAGTAACCATGCTGAGAACAAAAATTCGGACGACCGAATTTTTTTGCTGCGTCCGAATCTTCTTCCGAATTTCTCTGGAAGAACAGTGACCATGCTGAAGGCCAAAAATTCGGACGACCGAATTTTTTGGCTGCGTCCGAATCTTCTTCCGAATTTTTCTGGAAGAATAGTAGCAAACTTTTGCTACAAAATTCGGACGACCGAATTTTTTGAAAGCATTTTCAAACTTTGTAAAATCATTTGAAATATAACTTCAATGAGTTTGAAAAACATTTGATATATATAAAAAACTCATTTAACTATATTTAAGCTTGAAAAACATGAACATATGAAGTTTATAAACATATCTTATAGAAAGATTCATTCAAAGCCTTTTAAGATCATAAGACTATTTTTATGCTCTCTTATGCATTCAATGATAACCAAGACATGCAAGTGTAGAGTTTACATAAAAATTTACCTAAAAGTTAAATGCACTCTACACTTCAAGTCTTCAATGCTTTTTGATCATCTTTAGAACAACATTCTTCAAACTTCAAATACTTGCTTAAATGAAGTTGTTCTTGAACTTTTGCTTCAAAGCAATGAGACTTCATACTTCTCAAATTACAGAACCTATCACACAATAATCAAACATTTTAGTCCTCATCAATATTTGTCATTAATCAAAACTATATAATTTGCCCTTAGGGCTAACAACTTTGTCAAAGGAAACAGAAAGAGATCAATAAATAAACATGCAATGCAAGAAATACAAAGAACACAACTAATTTATAGTGGTTCAATCTCTTCGAGATCTACATCCACTACCGTAAGCCCACACTTAAGTATTTCAACCAACTGTACTATAATAATAATGCACACAAGTACCCAAGAAGTTCACCCAACAAGGATTTTACACCACAACCTCTTTTTCAATTCAAGAATCAAGGTTAACTCCTATCAAAAGGGTCTTAATTCGGATGACCATTCGAACGCTTGTGTCCAAATCGGTCGACCGAATTTACACTTGCAGTCTCAAAATAGAAAAATTAGGACGAATGTTTGGACGATTCTGCCCAAATTCGATCGAATGAATTTTACTGTTACTAGTCGTTGCTAGCCGTTATTTGAATGTTGTAACTAAATTTTAAATCTTATAAAATGTATAAACTCCAGATTTTTTGTTAGTTTTTGAGCCAAAAAAATTCCCTAGTCCTCTTAATTGCTCTCTATCAAAAAGTTATATTTTTCCTTGTGCTATAAATTCAAAGTCAAGATTCTGTAGATAAAAAGGTGAAAGCGTACTAAATCTACCAAAAGTGTTGGTAATTTTCTTATCTCAAACTTCATCTTCTTGTTATTTTTCAAGTTTATCTTGTTGATATAAAACCTTGTGTTAAGGTGAATCTTGATTGCTTGTACTTGAGAAGCGGTTGTTGTGTAAAACCCTTGAAGGATAAGCCTCACTCATAAGAATTGATCAACTTAAAATTATAGTTGAACTTATTTGAAATCTTTGAGTGAATGCTTAGGGCAGTGGATATAGATTTTGTATGATCGAACCACTATAAATTACTTGTGTTATCTCTTACTTTTTATTTCATTTAAACTTGAATCTTATTGTATTTGCTTGCATAGTTTTTGAAGTATTTAATTCCAATCATTTTCAAAATCAACATTGTCAAAAAATGAAAAGGTTTTCAAAAAATTAGCCAAAGACCTAACTCACACCCTTGCACTTCCTCATTTAGCTTCAGGTTTACAGTGTCAATATGGTTTATCAATCCGTAAAGGTCATTCAAGTGCTCAAATATATTTTCTCCTTCTTTGTACAACAATTGTGTGATATGTTTCAAAAAAGAAACATTATTAAGACTATATTTTCTTTCAAACATGGTTTCTAATTTCTTCCAATGACTTTTGCCTTTGTTTCACCCGAAACATGATTCGACACACTTTGTTCAATCCAACTTCTAACGTGACCAATAATTTTTTAATGCATTTTCACCCATGCAACATCAGATATACCATCTGATTTAGCACCATCACTAGGAATAGGCTCTTACATATCTTTGCAATATAGAAAATTCTTCCATTCTAGGCACATTGCACAATTACTAGAAGTCAATTTAATCATGTTGCTAAAAGATGAGGTTGACTCCTCCATTTTAAAAAAGAAATAGACATTGACTAAAGCTCTGATATCACTTTCTTGAGAGATTGGGACAAATAAAAGACACAGTAAAATCACAAATGAAAGACTCATACTACCAAGATTAAAAATTACTATCTCAAAAAAAAAAATGTAGTGTTTATAAAATGAGAATTTATCAATAACCATTAACAAAGATAACTCTGGTAACAAAAATATAGTAAATGTAATGGCTCCATGATTTACATGAAAAAACTCTAAAATGGATAAAAATCATGAGTCAAATATTGATTGAAACTTCCACTATGAAAATATGGTAAGAAATTTCTCTTCTAGATATATTAGAAGACGGTACAAATATTCTCACAAAAAATGAGAAAATGAGAGATTAAAAATGATCTACAAGAGAATGCCTAAACAACTCTCATTCTATTTTTCTCTCTCCTCTCTTCTTTCTTCTCTTCTTCTTGCTGGTGCGGTTCATTCCTTTGAAAGGCTTGGTATTTATAGGCTAGAAAAATGTAGACACAATTCGTCAAAAATGGTAGGCGCAGAATGGCCTTCAGCCAACATTTTCAACTTCACATGTCTTTTCCTAATTATTCATTAAAAACCTCCGCAGAAGATTGTGTTTTGTGGGGTGGTTGACATGATAAAGTTGGTGGATTTAGGTTTTTGGGGTGGGAGCCTACTTTGGGTAATAAAAGATTGGATGAATGATATACATGGGTATGTATGGATAGAGGGTTTAGAGATGTGGAGTGGAAAAATATTTTCCCTCAAGCTGTTGTTGAGGCTTTACATTCTTTCTACCCTGATCACAGACCAAACTTACTAAGGTTGGGAGGAAAGGCTTCGCGGGTCCAGCGAAGGAAAGTGAGGGTTTTCCATTTTGAACCCATATAGGTAAAGGATCAGGAATGCAAAGGGATCATAGAGGAGACGTAGGGTAGATGCTAAGTCAGGTTGTGGAACTTTTCGTTGGCAGGAAAAAGTATGGGGAGATGCAGAAAAAATTAGAGCAGTTATTAGAGAGACAAGAGGATTATTGGAAGGTGAGATCAAGGTCGAATTAGTTAGTAAAAGGGGATAGGAATATAACCTACTTTTGACACCATACAAGCTTTAGGAAACGGAGGAATTTTATAGAGAAGATGAGAGGAGTAGGGTCTTATATAAACTGTAAGGACATCGAAGAGCATTTGGTAAGATTCTATGAATCCTTATGTACATATCAGAGTCTCTCGAGATAAATTTGATTTGTTGTTGGAGGATTCCCCTGTAAGTAGCTTGGGAAGAGATCGAATAGAGGAATTGGAGAAGCATTGTACGAGGCAGGAAGTCTTAAGGGATTTAAAGCATATGCATCCATCTAAATCATCCAGTATTGAAGGGTTTCATGCTTTGTTTTACCAGAAATATTGAGATATTGTTGGTAAGAAGATTTTATCTATGGTTTTGGGTTTTCTTTATTGGGGGCATGATATTTGTGATCACAATGATTCCTTTGTTATATTGATACCTAATGTTAAATGTCTTATGAAAATAACTAAATTTCGTCTGATTAGCCTATGTAATGTGGTTTATAAATTAGTCTAAAAAACCATTGCAAATAAGTTGAAGTGGGGTTTTGCTGGAGTTGATTGATGGGGCTCAAAGCACTTTTGTTAAGGAAAGGTTAACAACAAATAATGCCATCCTTGCAATAGAAGCTTTCCATTCCATGTAAGTTGGGAGACCTTACTTGATGGAAAATTTTATGGATAAAAATTTAGATGTGATGAAGGCTTGCGATAGGTGGAATGGAGTTGTTTGGAGTGGATGTTTAAGAGAATGGCATTTTCTAGGGAATGGGTTGGCATGATTATGAAATGCGTCTCCTCAGATAACTTTAGGATCTTGGTGAAGGGTCAACCTACTCATAGGTTTAAACCTAGCTAGGGAATGTGCGAAGGAGATCCTTTTAATCCCTTTCTGTTTGTTATTTGCCCTGAGGATGAATCAAGAATAGACAACATATTATGGCGAAAGAGCAATTCCGGTAAATTATTATAATTTAGATTTACATATTGATTATATTTTAGAGTGAATATTAGATGGATATTTTTTATAGTGTTTTTCAATAAGCTATGAGTTTGATTAGTCAACGATAGAGATTTATATTTAAATGAATTTAAGAAAATTGCTTTACAAGATTCACAATTCGAGGAAAAAATATTGTTTGATGTTTTTGATATTCACATCAATATTATGATATAAAAAAATTTCCTCATGCTTCTTATGGATAAATTTCTGCACATAAGCTTACCCTTACAGCATCTAAATTTTCTTCAGTTTCAAATTATGGCATGACAACTTATAATATTTATTCATCATATTACATGTGATATGAAGAAACATAAGTTGAAATGCGTGAGAACTAAATATGCAAATTTGACAGTTTTAGAGGGAGAAGAATACATTCATAAAGTTTCTGAACTAGAAAGAGGAGGAAAATTCAAAATTTTGCTACTTGTGAATATAATTCCAATTTATGTTCTATTCAATCTAGAAGGAGTTGGTATGCTAGACTTAATCACTAGGAGAAGAAGTTATATTCAAAGCATGTGAATGATTTGAAAAAGCAAAAGCTAGACATGATTGCTTCAACTACATCTACTTCAAATTAGAGAAGATCAAAAGCACAAAATTGAATGGTTTCTTAAAACTGAAATGGTTGTAAACTAACATGGAGGTATATAATATGATCTAATTATGTTATAAATTTATTATGATACTATTTCAATTGCAAGATTTTTTAATTATCTTTTTAATATATTGGATATCTAAAAAAGAATTTCTACAAAATAATGATTATCTAAATTTCTTTTGCTGCGAACAAATTAGAATTTTAACTCTCACCTTAATATAATTAACTAATTGAAATTGAAATCACAAATCGGTAAAAAGAAGTTAAGAACCTAACGTGATTCTACAAATTTAGATGGGTATTTTAATGCAGGTTGAGCAAAGGATGATCTTCGTTTGATTGTTATGGTAAACACATTAAGGGATGAATTTTGTCTTTTTCGATAAATTATTTAAAGTGTTGTGCTAAATATTTTATCTATATCAAATTAAAGTATTTTTAAATATTGAATTATCTAAATGAATGCTCATCTTTAATTATACATACATACATACATACATACATACATACATACATACATACATACATACATACACACACAGATATATATATATATATATATATATATATATATATATATATATATATATATATATATATATATATATGTATATACATAATTAAGAGTATTTAATTTTTTAAGAATATTTTTTAAAAAATTGAGACTCTAACTAATAACAGTTATTAACAGATATTTTTCATTAAAAATTACATTATTAATTAGTTATTTTAAAAAATTAATAGTTTTAGAACAATCAATTGAAGTACAAGAATGACCATATTATACATAATTTTAAATATTAGTAAAATACCAAAAAGTAAGTTGAAAGGCAACCCATGTGACCTTTCTAATGGGATACAAATAGTGAAACAGGTTCTGCAAGTATATGAGCAAGTTTTTGGTAAGAAGGTGAGTGTGCAAAAAACCTCAGTTTCTTTCTCAAGAGGAGTGAAATACTTAGATTTTGTAAAAACAAAAGAGCAACACTTAATATGAAAACATAAAATATTGCTGAATAATATAATCAATATAAAATAAACAAAGACTATAAGAAGAAGACAAATATCCGAGGCTCATATTCAACACGATCTCCATAAAATAGATTCGCCTCCTCTGGCAATGTGCTCGAGGTTGAATAGGACGTCTGTCTCCCACAATACAATAGAAGCGGTGAAATAGTAAGCACAAAACTCTTCATTCGTCGAACTTAAACAAACTAATCAAGAACACTAAGTAAAATATGCATATGAAAATAGGTAAAAGAAAGAGGATTTGCTTGTTAGTTATACATAAAATAGAATTGGAGGCACCTATTTATAGATTAGGTAAAGTGGTAGGAACGTGAATTTGGCATTAAACAATAGCAGAATTCTAATTGAAACTCTTTGAATAATTACTAGAATTCTTTGCAACTATCCATCATACATGTATTCAAGTTACATATATCTATGTAGAGATTCATCTAAACACAATGATCCATGTATAAAAAATCCAAATGAATAAATTTGTATTATCCAAGATATATCTAGTTGTTGCCACTTAAAGTGAGTATACACTACGAGAAATTTGATTTTTTGAGACGAACTATTCCGTCGCAAATCCGTAGAAAAACACAAATTGTGACAGATTTGCGAGGAAAAAGTTCGTCGCAAAAATATAAGTCTCAAATTTGTGATGGACTGGATATCCGTCGCATATTTGCAACAGAAACATATCCGCCGTTGATTTGCGACGGATTATCTTCCGTCGCCGATTTGCGACGGAATATATCTGTCGCAGATTTACTACAGATTATCATCCGTCGCCATTTTGCGATGAATTATCATCCGTCGCAAATTTTGATTATTAATTATTAATTATTAAAATAATTATTAATTACAAATATAATTTAATCTAAAATTTTAATTTTTAATTAAATATTTTAAAATTTTTAAATAATAGTTTTCAATAAATTTTATGTAATTATTTTTAAAAAATAATCATAATTAATAGAATAATTAAAAATAAAAAATTAAATTAAATTAAATATAATTAATCCGTTAAATGTCAATTTTTTTATGATGCAGACAGTGGAGGAGGCGGATGTGGATATGGAGGGCCAATCGTTGAAGGATGGTTGTCAGGCGGATCGATCGTGTAATCCTTATCAGCCTCGTCTGTCTGCTATTCAGAATCTGATATTGGAAAGGGAGGTGGAGGTGGAGGTGGAGAAGGCGGCGGAGGCAGATGTAGTGCCTTGGATATTACTCTCAAATACTGGTCCAAGCTAGCAAAGCGTTGCTGGAAATAACCGCGCATCGACCTCTCTCAATGCAATTGACTGTGAAGAGATGCGTACTCTGGATGCGATGTAATCGAGCAAGCTGTTGGAACAGAGGGTGACGTGGACTGACATAACTTCCGTCGCATGTGAACTGCCTCGGAACCTAATCCAAAAATCCGATTCTTCAAAGCACCGCCAGCAACCTCCACAAATAGGGACTTCTCATCTGGTGGATGCTGAGAAGTCACCGAATCCTGAGACTCCACCTGCGAATAGCGCTCCTTCAAAACGTTGACGCTATCTTGCAAATTGTATACATCATAAATTTATAACGGTGTCTAACAATAAAATAATTAATATAAAATACAGAGTAATATAATCTGTAAACTTACCAACGTATGTTGTGATTTCTCACTGACAAACGTGTCCTTTTTTCAGCCATTCTTATATGTGTGAGTCGCCTCGTACATATCGGTAAAGTGGAAGTCATCTCCGCGCTCTTTATGCTAGAATTATATTAATATAAATATTTAGTAATTATATTAGAATTAAATAACAAGGATAAAAATAATAATTACCTTCTGACACTCGTGCTCGCTCAAGGAAATGCATCCTTCCGTGTGAGTTTGGCCCAGAGTCGGCCGTTTCTATTCCCGCTTAGCAAAGCGTCGTAACACGCTTGAATTGTTCCATGCTCCAGTGATCCCGCCAGAGTTGGCTCCAAAATTCAGGAGATATCCACGGTCGACATTTTCCCTTACACCGAGCCTTTGATAGCTGATCTGATAGACGACAAGTCTGATCAGCATGCTCTAGAAGCCATCGATAACGCCTCTCGCAAAGTCATTTAAAAAATCAAATATAATATATATATATATATATATATATATATATATATATATATATATATATATATATATATATATATATATATATATATATATATATATTACACTCCACATTTGGAACCACAAGTCCCGAGGTGGCGGTGTTGCAGCGGGAGGGGCAAGGGCTGGTGCGGAAGTGGCTGAGACTGCGTGGGTGCGGTTGGGGTTGGCGCGACAGGGGAGGTACGGTGTGGCTAAGCGTGGCACAGCTGGGACAAGGCTCCGCGGCGAGCGGCGCAGGGCAGTGGGAAATTGGGAAAGAATGGGTGTTCAGATTATGAATAAGAAGAAAGTGTGCGACGGAAAGTATTTCTAATTTATTTATGAATATGTATGTCCACGTATTTGCTACGTAAAATTTTTTACAACGGCTTTTTTCGCGGGTGAAAATTTCAAATTTCGTTGAAAACTGTCGCAAATTTGCTACACAGTTGAGACGGATTTGTGACCAAAATTAATTTCTAATGTGTTTCTTAAGTTTTTTTCTTTCTCTTCCACTCTTCCAATAAGTTTATGGTTAAAATTTGTTAATAATCAATATTTATGAAATATACTCATTTTAATTATCATATATGTTTTGGTAGTATATGAATTAACTTCATCAACACTATAACTTGGTCATATTCAAAGTTATAACTATTAATATAATACACATATGTAATATACATTTATATGTTTTGTATAATGTTTTATAATACTCAATAGATATGGTATATCAAAATAAATTACAAAATACATATTCTCATGTGTCTTTATATAAAGACTACTAACTATAGAGTACCAATATTTTATAACACATATTACAAGTGTACTTCTTGCAATATACGTTTAATTAAAATGACATTTATGAACATTGTGAGATATGGGTCATAAAAAAACGAATAAGGATGCAAGAATATGAGGGAAAAAAATATTCCGTTGCAAATTTCAGTGTTGTGGCTTTTTTTGCGGGTGAAAATTTCAAATTTGCGACACTGTTGAGACGGATTTGTGACCAACTTATGCGGTCACAAATTCATCTCAATTTGGCCACGAATTTGCGACTGAAAAAAATATATTTTTTAATATTTTCTTTTTCTTTGCCGTCGTAAATCTGTAGCGAATCTGCGACGAATTTGCGACGGAATATATGTAAACATTTTTAAATATTTATTTTTTCATTTTGGTCGTAAATCCGTTGCAAGTTGCAACGGAATGGCGACGGTGTCTAGTTCGTCGCTATTTTTGCCCACTTCTTTCCTTAGTAGCAATTCTGTCTCAAATTAGTAGCAAATTGGCGACGGACTTTGCCGTCGCAAAATTCGTTTTTCCTTGTAGTGATACATCTCACTTATACATCATTAATAGGTGATGCATTGAAAATAATTTCTCATTCACCCATTCATGCCAATATCCAACAGGTTTTTCATATATGAGTAGAAGGTCCAAAAAGGAGATCTTTGGTTTTGTTAAAGAAAGAGTAACGAAGAAGGTGAGGGGATAAAAGGAGAAATTGCTATCTACTTGAAAGACCTAAGAGGTGGGGGGGGGGGGGGACGGGGGGTGAATTAGGTCTTTGGCTAATTATAAAAAATCTTTCCCCTTTTTTTTTTTGCAAATCCTTTGACTTAATAAAATCTCTTCTTTAAATTCACGAACTTCAGGTTTATAAGTGATTTGATGGTTAAGACAAGATTATCAAACTATAAGACCACAACCAATCAATCAACAACTATGAACAAATAATCATAATACAAGCATGTAAACAAGTAAAGTTATAAAGAAATGAACACACGATTTATAGTGGTTCGATCTCTCCAAGATCCACATCCACTACCTTGAGTCCACACTCAAGGATTTCAACCAATTACACAAGAGGCTCACCCTTCAATGGTTTTTACCACAACAACCTCTTTTGCAATCCTACAAACAAGACTCACCCTTCCACAAGGATTTTATATCTAAAGATAATCTAAAGACTAATCTAATCAAAGGCTCACCCACTCACAAGTTTTACACAACAACCTTGATTAATCTAGTCAATGGCTCACCCTTATTAAAAGGATTTTGTCACAAGATAACCTTGCAATGAGCTAGTAGAAAGACACAGTTTAATAGAGAAGGAAGAACGTGTAGATTGTGCTCATTTTTCAACAAGTTTGGACTTGTGATGCTAAGCATCCGAATCTGACACATCATGTCCAAACAATAAAATAGGAGAAATGAAAGCTACAATTTTTGAAAATAAGCTTTCCTAAGGTTGTTCAAACATATTAGAAGAGATTAAAACATATTTGAATCAATTTGAACAACAAAGGAGCACATTTTGACAACAAAATATGGATGCATCTGAATTTCAGAACATGCATCCGAACTTTTAAATTTTAAGTCCAAACTTTAAAATATGTGAGATGAAGGCTGTAATATTTGGAAATAAGCCTTTTCTAAGGTTGTTCAAATATGATAGGAAGGATTAAAATAGTTTTCAAATAATTTGAACAACAGAAACAATAATTTTGGTAAGAAGGTTTGGATGCGTCCGAACTTTTGGTTTGCATCCGAACTTTAAGAGTGAACTTTTGGTCATAAGTTTGAAATGATGATTTTACACTTTTAAAAGAACTATAGAAGTACTCAAATATGTATGTCCACAAAGACACTCAGTTAAGCTTAGCAAAATTACAAAACCTATGCATTCAATTGTTTTCATGAATCAATCCAAAATCATAGGTCAAGTCAAGAACCAAGTTCAAGATTTCAATCTCAACTTAACCATATTCCAAAATTTCAGAAAATAACCAAAACCTCACATATTAAATATATTCAATTTAAATTTCAAATGCAGCCAAATATTTTCACAATACACATTCATTTTACATTTTAACCAATAACACATCAGCACATAGCACATTTACAGCAAGCATATTCATTTTACAACAAGCACATAGCACATTTTGTAGTCATTCTTTATCTCCCTTGACATATGCATGGATTTTCAGAAAATTCACACATTTTCTCTTCGTGCATGAGGAATTCCATTGCTATTTCACATTTTCACACATTTTGTCATCACATTTATTCTCCCCCTTTTGTCATCAATCAAAGTTGGGGTAAGAGTAATTCGACAACAAAAGTGAAACAAAAGAAGCTCTTATCACAAGGATCTCATATATTGAGTTTCAAAACATTATAATGACTAGAAAGGCACAAGTAAATTTCAATGTTAAGGCGTAACATGTGCATCAAGGCATAAACTAAAATAAGCAACAAAATAGAGTTTAGGGATAGAAAGGCTTAGTCTTGGATGTGCTTCATTCACTTCCAAATATGTTTGGTATGATGGCCATGGTTCCCTTGATCTCTTGGCTGAAGTAAATTGGTGTTGGATTTGTGATTTGACTTTGTTAAACTTCCTTCACCTCTTTTTTCTTGCTTGTTCTCTTGTGCTTTACCTCTTTATTTTTCATTCTCATGCTCTTCTCCATGGGGTGCTTCACTGCTTTTTCCTTCATCTTTGTCTTCTTCTTTAGCAATAAATTGATAGCCATCTCAATTTTCACTGTCATTACTATCATCCTTATTGCCGCCATCTTCACCCATATTATTTTCTTGATCTTCTTCATTTGACTTTATATGAACTTGCACCATTTAAAACCACTTGAGAAATCTTTCTCGAGTTTTCTTCTATATTCTTAACTCTAGCTTCTAAACCATCAAATTTTCCAAGAATCATTGGAGAAAAGGACTCAAAGAATTTGTCCATCTTCTTCATTTCCTTTACATGGTTGTTTAATGTCTCTTGAAACACCTTGGCAACTATGGTGTCACTTCTAGTGAGATTATTACCTTCAAATTCTTTTCCTTCAATACAGGGTACCTCTTCAACTAGTTTTCTTTTGTGGAAGGTTGCTCCCTCTCACTAGATAACTCAAGCCGCATTTTGGTTTTCCTTTCTTCAGCAAGGATTTCCTCTTCATCCTCTTATTCTTCATTTTCTTCTTCCTCAACTTCCTCACTTTCTTGTTAATAGTCTCCCACACTGTAAGGCTTTGTTGGCTGGTTTTCTTGCACTAATCATATTCTTCAATGCCGTGAATCCAAAGTTTAGTCTTCTATGCTCATGCAAGGCAAGCATAATCACCATATGCATAGTGGTAATCATGTGATGCATTACCCTTCTTCTAGCACCAAAGGCTTTGATTTCCTTTTCCCTAAATGACCTAAATTGTCTACCATTTGTGAACAATTCATGAATAAAGCAATGTTGTCCCAATGAGTAATACCTTGTCTCATTATTATCTACCCCACAAATTATGTTCACTAAGACATCACAAAACTCAAAATCCACTTGATATACTCTAGAGGAATACCATTGAACTACATTATTTTCCCTCATGTTCACTTCTCTCCTTTTTTTTTTTTAAGATTTGCATAAAACTCACATATAAGGGCAAGATAAAATTCTTCATCAACTACTAGTAAATTGCACCAATCAATATCATCAAATAGAGATAGAAGATTACCCATATTGGTGAGTTTATCCAAGTACTTTGTTTCCAAGAATAAGTTTTCTGTTCTTCATGTTCTATTATATTCTTTAGCAATATATATCCAAAATTCATTTTTCTTTTCTTATGCATGGCTAGCCTAATTACAGCATACATATTATCAACAGAAGATTTGTGTCCAAAGTATGCTATAATCAAGGTAGTAAGCATGTGATGCAAAACTCTTTCACTAGAATCAAAAAGCCTTTATCTCTCTCTCCTTTCTAGTCTTGAGGCTTCTACCATTTATATAGACATTCTCAATTCTTTCATATGAGTATAACTCACTTATAAAACAATGTCCTCCAGAAGAATAATGCCTAAACCCAACATCCTCAACATCACAAATTCTATTGAGCAATGCATTATCAATCTCAAAAATCAACTTGTAAAATTCTTGAAGAATACCATTGAATAGCTTTATTAACAACTCGCTCAACTTTTTCTTCCTTAAAATTTACTTAAACTTCATAAACTAAAGAAGGTAATAGCATTCATCAAACACAAGCATACTAGTCCAGCTCATATCATTTAAAAAATGGGAGTATATTACCCATTTCAGATAGTTTGATGACATCCACCTTGTGGCTTGGATTTGTCTTATGGTTCCTTTTTGTCCAATCATCAAATTCAGTAGCAGCCTCCACTGTGACAAATCTATCCAGCCATTACATGCTTTGAGGAACATAAACCTTCCTTGGTTCATTGATTACTAGTCCTCATTCCCTTTCTTTTTCCCATGCTAGGCTTTTTTGTCCTCACCTGGAGCTACAACACTTGAATACACTCATTAGTTATTGAATTTTGAAATCCCTAAGCTTCTTCTAAGATTGGTCAAACCTTTCTTCGGCCAATGGCTTAGTAACGATATCATTAATTTGTTCATTAATGCAAACATGCTTTAAATAAGTATTACCCTTAGTAGAATGATCTCTAATGAGATGAAGTTTGATCTCTATATGCTTTGTCCTAGTTTGTTGAATAGTATGATGGTCAAATTTATTGCATCAGTGTTATCACATAACATAGCCACACATTTGAAATATAGGCCATAATCACTTAAAGTATCAATAAGGTAATAGAGAATGTGTTAATCAGAAATCAAATGAGACTCTTTAGGACAAGATGAAATCTAGCACACAAGCACATGGCAAACATAATGTTGGCTTTACTTGCTATCAAATAAAGTTGACTACTCCTATGAAACCTTTTTATTCTTGTTAGGCATAGTTGATAAACTTACGGAAGTGCTTATACCTTAACTTGATTCATGAAAGTGCTATCCTTGGTTTACTTGATTTGTAGGCCAAGAAAGAAATTGAGTTCTCCTATCATGCTCATTTCAATTTTACTTTGCATTAACTTGGCAAACACATCACAAAGTGAAGTATTAAAAGCACCAAAAATTGTATCATATATTTGGACAACTTATAGATCATTGTTACAAGAGGTTTTTATAAAAAGAGTAGTATCAAAAATCCTTTTGAAAGAAGAAAAACACTCAATTTTTCATACCAAGCTCTAGGAGCTTGTTTTAAGCTTTGGATAATTTGAAAACATGGTTAGGAAACTTTTCATGATCAAAACTGGGTGGTTGTTCCACATAAACCTCTTCCTCACTAGAACCATTTAGAAAAGCACTTTTGACATTCATTTGAAAGAGTTTGAAACCTTTAAAACATGCAAATGCCACAAGCATTCTAATTGATTTAAATCTACTAACAGGAACTAAAGTCTCATATAATCAATGTCATATTCATGATTGAATCCTTAGGCAACAAGTCTAACCTTGTTTCTAACAACTTTTTCGGATTCAATAAGTTTATTTTTAAAAACATTTAGTTCAAATAATGGAATGATCATGAGATTTAGGAATATCCAAATTTTGTATCTTTCAAATGGTTTCCTCATCATATAAAGTTCTTTTCATTATAAACTCTATAGGCCTTTTGTTAGAAGAATGGTTAAGAGATATACCTATATCCTTCTTTCTATCAAATTTAAGTAAGTTATCACAAGTATTCAAGATAAGACATTTAAAACCAAACACTTTAAAATATGCAATTTGAGGAGTTCTATAAAAGAGAACTTCAAAAGATGTTTTTCTTCAAAACGATCTTAAAGAATTCTATTCATCATAGCATGTGTTGTTTATGGCTTCGACTCAAAACATATTTTTGAAGAAGAATTTTCACAAAGCATAGATCTAACCCATTTTTTTACAGTGCAATTTTTTTTTTGTTTTAATAGCACTATTGTGTTGTGGAGTTTTTACATTTTAAAAAAAATATGGAATTCAACTTTTATCACAAATTTTGTAAAGACTTGTTTGTAAAATTCTCTCATTGTCACTTCCAATGGAAATCAATTTGCACTCAAGGGAGGTTTGAACCTTTTTGAAAAGTCTTACAAATTTATGAAAAGAACTTCATCCTTTTCGGCTAGAAAGATCACCCATGTAAATCTAGAGAAATCATCCACAAGAACCTATGAATATCTCTTACCATCAAGACTAGTGAACATCATTTGTCCAATCAATCCATATAAACAATTTTAAAGAGGTTTTGAAGTGAAAATTATTTTCTTAGGTTTGGAAGATTCTTTTGTTTGTTTTCCATGTTGACAAGTATCTCAAAGACAATTCTCTCAAAACACATTTTTAACAATCCTCCAACTAAATCTTGAGAGGAAAGTTTGTTCAACAAATCCATGCTCACGTGACCAAATCTTCTATGTCAAGAAAATCAATCATTATCATAAGCAACAAGACATTCAAGCTTATCAAGATAAAACACACATTGAATTATTTTGTGAGTAATTGATCAAAATCACAAAATATCAGTTTTTCATACAAGTTCAGGCGACCGAACTTATGGTCTACATCCAAACTTCAAGTCCAAACATTTTGTAAAGATTCACAACGATGTTTTTGGCAAAGCAAATGCATAGATATTCAATAATAGCTATTTTAATCATTTTATCATGACATATAATCAAATTCAAGAACATATCAACCATGAATTCAATCTCATATTATCAATGTTACCTAATCAACTTCATAGAAGCAATTGACAAGTCATGGTTGGCAAATTTTCAAATCTTAACAAAAGGGATTCTCAACTGAAACTTCGCATGTTGTTATTCAAATTTTTATTCACTGTCACACAATTGACTAATGCTAAGCAAGTTATAGTTCAAATCAGCACTAAGCAACATTTGTTTAAAAAGAAGAGAGAAACCTTTACCAACATTGGTTACTCCAAGAATTCTTCCTTTCTTCTTGTCTCAAAAACAAATCCTTCATTGGTTGCTTTGACCTTGCTTATGAATGAGGTGTTTTCCTTTATTCTTTAAGCCAACATCATCAATGTACCACTTAGTGATTCTTGAATTTGAATTGAAGAGTACCTGCAATAAAGGAGAGGAAGTATCCTTTGGTACCCATATTTTCTTGGGTTCGTGGGGTTAGTAATAATTCCCTTAACTCTCCAAATGATTTTTATACCATTCTCTACTTTTCTTTTAACATAACATTTGGGAACTTTATGTCCATATTTTCCACAATAAGTACAACGAGAATGATGGATGGAAGTAGAAGTAGCTCTAACAAAGAAATTGTTATGTTTAGGCACATTATTGACATAATTGTAACCAAGATCATTTTTAGCAGGAGAAGATCTTTGAGATCCAAGTAGTTTGTCAAGATTGTCTCTTCCATTTGTAAATTCTTCAACATATGATGTAAGATCATAATTTCATGATCACTAAGCATTTTATCAAGAGAAGAAACTTTTGTACAAAGAGATTTATTTTCAAGAGATATGTTTTGTAAAGAAATATTTAAAACTTTTTCAATATTTAAACAATCAATAGATTCAAGAAGTTTTTTTGTTCTCACAAAATAATTTTGAATTTCATTTAATAACTCATTATTTTTGAGTTTCATGTCATTATTCTTTTTCGAAGCCTTTTTTAATTCTGCATACATCTCAACAAGTAATTCACTAGGATCATCAATATCATCATCATAAGAAGTAGAGGTAGATGGAGTAGGTTTTACCTCATCTTCCATTGCCATGAAGCACACATTTGCTCTTTCTTCTTCATGAGTGACAAGTAGCTTCCACATTTCATGAGCGGAATCACATTCCATCACTCTATTGTATTCATTGACAACCAACGCACAACAAAGAATGTTCATTGCTTGGTAGTTTAATGTCATCTTCCTTGAATCGCTCTCATTATACTCCTTCATGGACTTTGGTTCCCTTGTAACTCCATCGGCTTTCAATCTCAATGATACATAGGGACCTTTCTCAATAATATTTCACAATTCATAGTTAATAGAACAAATGTAAATCTCAATTCTAGACTTCCAAAAGCTATAATTAGAACCATCAAACAATGGAGGTCTATTAGTGGAGGAGCCTTCCGTATAAGGCAAATTTTACAAACTAGCCATATAATCTTTACTTCTAGGTTGTTAGACCTTAAAAAGAAGACCTAACTCTGATACCAATTGAAAGACCTAAGGGGGGTGAATTAGGTCTTTGGCTAATTATCAAAAATCTTTCCCCTTTTTTTTTGCAAATCCTTTGCCTTAATAAAAGCTCTTCTTTAAATTCACGAACTTCAGGTTTATAAGTGATTTGATGGTTAAGACAAGATTATCAAACTATAAGACCACAACCAATCAATCAACAACTATGAACAAATAATCATAATACAAGTATGTAAACAAGCAAAGTTATAAAGAAATGAACACACGATTTATAGTGGTTCGATCTCTCCAAGATCCACATCCACTACCTTGAGTCCACACTCAAGGATTTCAACCAATTACACAAGAGGCTCACCCTTCAATGGTTTTTACCACAACAACCTCTTTTGCAATCCTACAAACAAGACTCACCCTTCCACAAGGATTTTATATCTAAAGATAACCTAAAGACTAATCTAATCCAAGGCTCACCCACTCACAAGTTTTACACAACAACCTTGATTAATCTAGTCTATGGCTCACCCTTATCAAAAGGATTTTGTCACAAGATAACCTTGCAATGAGCTAGTAGAAAAACACAGTTTAATAGAGAAGGAAGAATGTGTAGATGTTACCACTTGTTGGTAGATGTTTACACAATGTTGCACCTTCACACTTGTTGTCTTTGGAATTTTGAATGATCAATTGAAAGCACAAGATAAGAGAGAGCTTGAAATGTTTGCTAAAGGCTTTGGAATGTTTAGAGTTTTCAAGAATTCAAAACTTACAAAAAATCTGAAATTTATAGCTTTTATAGATGTGAAAATTCAAATGCAACAGCTATAAAACGGCTAATAACGGCTAGTTTCAAAAAAGTTCGAACGTCCGAACTTTAAGCCATGCGTCCGAACTCTCGTCCGAACTTTACTGTGCCAAGCTGTCTAGAAAAGTTTGAACGTCTGAACTTTTCATCATGTGTCCGAACTTCTTTGGAAAAACAGTGACCATGCTATCAGAGAAAGTTTGGACGTTCGAACTTTACTCCATGAGTCCGAACTTGCGTCCGAACTTCTTTGGAAGCACAGTAACCATTTCCAGAGTTTGGACGACCAAACTTGCATCCAAACTTATCAAATTTAGTCAAATCTTTTGAAAATCATTGTTAATAACATTGAAAACATTTTGCAAGAATGGACACATCATTTAGGCACATTTAAACACAAAACCCGTTACCACAACATTTTAATCATACAAAATCTTCTTAAGATCATATGAGATTTCAAAAACATACTTGTTATCACAAATTTTATTGAAAACCATTTTAAAAACAAATTTTGTGCTCTTTCATGCATTCAACAGATTGCAAGACATACAAGTATAGAGTTTACAGAAAAATATACCTATTTAGTATAAGAACTCTACACTCTAAGTCTTCAATGCCTTCAATCATATTGAACATACTCTTCAATCTTCAATCCCCTTTGGCATAGTTGAGTTGTTCTTGCATTGTAACTCCAAGGCAATAAGACTTCATGCTTCTCAATCCATCAATCCTATCACTCAATCATACAAGTACATTAGTTCTCATCAATGTTTGCCATTATTCAAAACTAATCATAACTACATGATTTGCCCTTAGGGCTAACACTACTAAAACAAAAAGTATTTATTTCCACGTTTATTATACGTTGCAAAAGCTCAAAACAATATCGGTATAATTATATATTAACATTTGTTATATTCCCTATGGTCTTTTTAGGATATTTGTAACAAACTTCGGTACCTATGATCTATTTCGTCATTTGTTATATCATTTTAAAGTATATAAACATATTTTTTCCAATATTTGTAAATGGCCCCAATACAATACCTCTTCAAACATTTGTTTTGATATTCAAAGTATATAAAAAAAATATTTTGACATTTGTTACAATATTTTGAAGTGTTACAAAAAAATACTTTCGACATTTATTAATTTACTTATTTCGATATATCATAAATCGAGAAATACATATCTAGATTCCTAAAATTTATTTGTCTTTTCTGTATTTTATTTTTTAAATTTTTAGAACTCTTATTTAACGCTTGCAAAGTCAAAAGCCGATATTATGATAGATGTCTATGTCTCATGTCTTATTATATAGGACTTGGTAAGCAACATATTTGTAAAATAATTCAATGTGGGATATGAATTTGACGGTTAATAAATATCGTTGAAATGGAGGAAAAATCAGTACAACACCGACGTTTAATACAAATGTCACTAATTTAAATCAAAATCTCTAAATGCATTGATATTTATATGTAAGTGTAATATGCTATAATGACATTTACTATACATGTCAATATGAAAGTTGCAAAAATAGTATTTTAGTGACGTTTAATATAAATATTGTTAATTCATATTAAAATATCATTATAAATAACACTATTATAACATTAATTGTAAATGTTGTTGAAAAATATCATATAAAATTTAAAATTACCCACGGTTATATAAAATATTACTATAACTTATACTTCTTGTTTTAAATCGATATTTGACAAAAACATTAACGTAAAAATGTCCAAATAGACTTATTTTGTTGGACTGAGCTAGAACTGAGATGTTAATCAAATGAGTCCTACAAATGATTGCGACTTATGTAATGTCAATTTTCTTCCTTCCAAAATCATGAAGTAAGGATATTACTTCTACAATTCGGCAGTTTTGGTGGAGTGTGTGTGGGAGGGGGGGGGGAGAGGTTTGGCATGGACATGTTGGGAGTTTGTTGCAGGAAAGATGATGGTGGTGTAGGGTTCAGGGATAAGGAGGTATTTGATTGTACGATGCTTGCAAAACAGGGATGGAGAATCCTTTAGAATCCTAACTCTTTACTAGCTCAATGCTTGAAAGTAAAGTGCTATCCAGGAAGTGACTTTCTGGAGGTTGCAATGGGGTGAAGCATCTCTTATGCATAGTGTTCTATTTTGCAGGGGCAAATTTGTTATTAGAGGGATCGAGATGGAGAGTTGGGAATGGGAGGTCAATCAAAGTGTGGGGAGATAGGTTGTTACATGACCCTATGATTTTATGGTTATCTCTGAAATTTTTTCTTGAAACAAAGTTTGCAAGTTGGTGACCTGATCGATGAACGTGTGGCATCCTGGAAGGTAGATGCCATTAGGGTATCTTTTTTTGAAAGAGATGCTGAAGCCATTCTTAAGGTCCCATGTTGTGTTATTTTCCATGCCCTTATACTAAATTTTATCACAATCTCTAACAATTTTCACACAAAACACTAGGCAAGTGCACCTATCGTTTTGATTAGTATAATGACAAGTAATTTAAATGTCGTATCCATGGGGGTGATCAATTACCATTACTCACTTTCTACTCTATTGTTTAGTCTATCAAATTTGCTTGTGAAAATGATTGAAATAACAACTAGGAATAAAAATCTAACCTAAACAGAAAAATTCAGTTTATGTAAATTTCAGTTTGCAAGAGAAAATTTCAATTGAGAGAATAATACTTGAATGGAAAATCCCCCTAGAATTACCTATGTGATAGAAAAGTCCCTTGGTTAATGAATTCCCCTTCTTATGTTTGATGAAATTCCTAAATTAGAACTCACTCTATCTCTAGATGAAAGTCCTCTACTTATAGATTAATTGGTTGAAATCTCTTCCTAACCAATTCAACCTAAAAATGCATTTACATTAGTGAATTTCCAATTACATTCTCTAATTACCAAGAAGATGTTGAGGTTCCTATCTCTAGTCACGTAAATCATCCCTATTGTTTGTGTATGGTCTATTTCACCCTTCATTTCTCAATTCCAAGTGAAAAATCCAGATTATGAGCCAATCAACAACTGAATTAATTCAAGCAATCAAACTTCCAAATTAGATTTCTCTAATTGACAAGAAGATTTTGAGGTTTCTATCTCTAGTAACCTAAATCATCCCCATTGTTTGTATATGGTCTATTTCACCCTTCCTTTCTCAATTCCAAGTGAAAAAAATCCAGATTATGAATCAATTAATAGCTGAGTCAATTCAAACAATCAAACCCACAAACAATCCACAAGAATTCGGAATTCAATCAACCAAGAAAACTAATCATTCACATAGATAATAACTAGGGTTCATAACCATCCAACTATTCAAGAATTTAGCTCATCAACATATTACAATTCAAAGAACATAAAGCAATAAAGGAAGAGTAAGAATTTCTCATTTTCATGGCTCAAATCTTCTCTTCTTCAAGGCTTGGAGTTCTCCAACTTGGTTGTGAAAAGTTGTGTTCTTCAGCTTGAATCTTCAAGATTGATGTTCTCCTTCTTCAAAGATTTGATCTAATCTCTTGATTTCTCTTGCAAAGATTTAATATTTGGGAGTGGTTTTGGATGTTTTTCTCTCTTTTTTTCTCCTCTCTGGAACCCTAGATGGCCGCTGCCTTCAAATGCCCTAAAAGGGTATATATATACCTCACAAAAAGAGAGCAACAATTGAAGAAAATTCTGTTTCTGCCAAAAAGGTACCGTTTGAATTATTGGTGATTGAGAGCATTAAATCGGACGATCTAGGTTTTCCTGTCTTCATGAAAGTTGTATATAATACTCTTATGTTTCTACAGAGCTTTGAATCACCTCCATTGGACATGTATAACTCTTGATATGGTAATTACACCACAATGTGTCAAAACTGGAACCAAATCCAGAAATACTGAATTTGCACCATATGTAGGGTGACCAAACGAATTCGGATTGATGTAAATGTTACCATTCTGGAAATTTCAGAATCTCCTCTATAATTGTCCAGAATATCATGTCTGCATTTGAAATCTCTAAGGAGGTTAAAATACCACTTGAATTGTTCTGTCCGGCTGCCCTATTTTGCATTCTTCTTTTTTTTTCTCTTCATTATAAGTATGTAGAATCTCTTTCATTTCTTCATTGTGCTCCAAATCTTCAATAAACTCATCTAAAACAAATAAGAGATAAAGGGAGTGTAAATGGTGTTTAAAACACTAAAATTCAATAGAAATTTTAGCTCAAAATGATCATTATATTAAGCACAAATATGAAATATCAAACTTCCCCACACTTAGACATTGCTTGTCCCCAAGCAATACTACAAAACAACTAAGAAATTTGAACAATAAACCACAGGAAATTAAGAGTGTTTTGAAGCATTTTAAAGGGAGGTAGCATAGAGACAACATTACTTCTTAAGAAAATTTTGAGCATGTCTACACAAACAATCTAAACGTCGTCCCAAATACCCATCACAAAGATTAAACAATCATTCCCTTGTCTTATAAAGCAACTAAGAATTCTTATGTATGTGTGTGTCCAGCCAATGCAAATGTTCAACAATTATAAGAGGGGAATGTCATATTATTGGCCAAGGAATTCACATCAACAAAGTATAATGCCCCATAAGCCTGGCATTCACAAAACCTCTCCACTAATACGGTAACCAAAATTTAACCTCGATTAGGTAGGACTTTCAAGCTTGTAACTTTAGGCTCAGGGAAAGTTTAAGGTGTCAAACGAAAGGTAAGGAATTCAAAGTCAAAGAAATAAGAGCTAAATAGAAAGGAATGAGACATAAAACAATTGTAATAATCCTTATTAGCCATAAGAAATATCACCATTCCCATATATTTAACCACAAACTCCCATTCTCTACAAAATTCCCTCACCTTGGATTCAACAAACTTGTACAAATCATAGTCCATCCCACAACTTTTCCATCATTACCCATCTATGGCAACCCAAAAGTTTATACCTCAATCATGACAAAATTTACAATAATACAATGAAAACAATGAAGGCATCAAGAAATCTGAGAAGCCTTCAAAGCAATAAACATACACATATTTTTCTCCTTTTTTTTGTTTTTTGATTTTTTTTTTTTGAGTTATAAATCAATTTCCAATCATATAAGGTCATCACACCCCTCTTTTTTTTCTACCCATAAAACCTATTTTTCCTGTCTTCCATTCCACCATTTGTTCAAATTTCCACCATACTCTTTGCTAACTTAAGGGTAAAAATGCATTTAGCTCTCGCAAAGAAGGGTCAATAAATTTAAAGAGTGGAGTTTAAAATTTGAAAGAAGGAAAAAATATATATATAGATTGAAAAATTTATGCATAAAGGCTTCAAGTAGGGTACTATAGATAAAATAAAAAGGGATGGCTAGAAAGGCTCAATCGGGACAAAGAAGGCCTATTCATTTCAAGATCAAACTAAGGTTACCTATTCATTTCGCCTCAAGGCAAGTGAATGCGGGTTCTAGCACAAAAATTTTGTTCAATTCTAAGGCCAATAATGCAAGATTCAACTCCATAATTAGTACAACAAAAGCAAAGGAAAATGTGCTTAAAAGATGAATTTTATACAAGCAAAGAATACAAGGGGTGCTTAGTTAATCAAGTTTAAGGTACTAGTTAAGACATTTAGAATGATTGTATAACTACTCTCTGAGAAAAGATTGAACAAGCAAGTTTTGAAATACCTTGATGATTCCAAAAATAAAAATAAGAAAATTCATCCATAATTCATAAAATTAAACTATACTAAAGCCAACTCCCCCACACTTAAGGCAACATTGTCCCCAATGTTGGGAGAAAGATACACAAAAGACTATAAATAGAAATTTAAAGATTGCACTCCAAAAAACCAAACACAAAAATGGTTAACAAAAGGGTTGTTTCGTACGTGAAGGCTGGGTAAACCCATATGAGCAGCAAGCTGCACCTTCTATATACTACACAACAAGAATGCATAAGAGAAAGTTGGAAACAAGGACAAAATTAGAATTCAAGCATAAAAACATAAGAAGAAAATAAAGAAAGAGAATGAGAAAAAGAGAAAAGATAACTCCCCAGATGTAGCGTTCATGCACCGCTTGCTCCACCACTAGCTTCGGGGCCAGCTTCGCTCTCCTCTTTTTTTTTTTTTTCCAAGAATCCAGATCATGGAGGATTGAAGAAACGTTTTCAAGTCCCTTAGGATCCCCACCATGATAGAGTTTGAGTCGATGACCGTTAACTTTAAATGTTCCTTTATCTGGATGTGCAACCTCTACTACACCATAAGGGTAGACCTTGTTTACTTCAAACGGTCCAGACCATCGAGATTTGAGCTTTCCGGGAAAGAGCCTCAACCGAGAATTGAACAATAATACTTGATCTCCTTCCTTAAATTCTCGGTTCGGCAACACATGTTTGTCGTGCCATTGCTTCACCTTTTCTTTGTAGATTCGTGAATTATCATAGGGTTCTCTCCTCCATTCATCAATTTCGTTGATTTGGAGCATTCTTTGCTTTCCTGCAATGTTAAGATCAAAGTTAACCAACTTGATAGCCCAATATGCTTTATGCTCAACCTCCACCGGTAAATGACAAGATTTCCCATAATCTAATCTATATGGAGTAGACCCGATGGGAGTCTTGTATGCTGTCCTATATGCCCACAAAGTATCATCAAGCTTAACACTCCAATCCTTTCTAGTATGCTCAACAATCTTTTCCAAAATCCTTTTGATTTCTCTATTAACAACTTCTACTTGACCACTAGTTTGAGGATGATACGGCGTCGCCATCTTGTGAGTAACACCTAATCGATGCAAGACTTTCTCAAGTTGTTGGTTACAAAAATGAGTTCCCCTATCACTTATTATAGCTCTAGGAATGCCAAAGCGAGTAAACAATTTCTTCAAGAACTTAACAACTACTCTAGCATCATTTGTGGGCAAAGCTTGGGCTTCGACCCATCTACAGACATAATCAACTACAACCAAAATATATGTATTACCAAAAGAATTTGGAAAAGGACCCATGAAATCAATACCCCAACAGTCAAATACTTCACAAACTTGAAATGTAGAGAGAGGCATTTCATGTCTTTTTGAGATATTACCTGTACATTGGCAATTATCACACTTTTCAACATACCTTTGGGCATCCTTAAACAAAGTCGGCCAATAGAATCCCGATTCTAGTACCTTTCTGGCTGTCCCATTAGCTTGATAATGACCACCGGCTGGACCTTTATGGCAATGCTCCAAAATGTCCATATTCTCAGGATATGCTACACATCTCCTTATGATTTGATCTGCACAAATTCGAAATAGATATGGATCTTCCCAAAGAGAGTACTTTAACTCCGAAAAGAATTTCATTTTTTGTTGAGGAGTCAAGTTCTTCGGTAAGATCCGACCTACAATATAGTTAGCATAATCTTCAAACCAAGGAGTGTGATCATTATGACCTACGACCGAGTATAACCTCTCATCAGGGAATGTATCATTGATGTCTTCCTCATTCAATCGCTCCAAATGTGGGTTCTCCAATCGTGATAGATGATCGGCAGCAAGATTTTCTGTTCCCTTTTTGTCCCTTATCTCCAAATCAAATTCCTGCAACAAAAGTACCCACCGAATTAGTCTAGGATTTGCATCATGTTTGTTAAGAAGATATTTGAGTGCCGAATGGTCAGTATAAACAACAACTTTAGACAATATGAGATAAGAATGAAATTTTTCAAAAGCAAAAACTATAGCAAGCAGCTCCTTCTCAGTTGTGGTATAATTCTCTTGTGCTTCCGTTAAGGTCTTGCTTGCATAGTATATTGGTTGAAAATACCTTTCTCTCCTTTGTCCAAGTACTGCTCCTACTGCAAAATCACTTGCATCACACATTAGTTCAAAGGGAAGAGACCAATCGGGGGCAACCAAGATAGGAGACTCTATCAGTTTTTGTTTCAACAAATTGAAAGCAAATAAGCAATTCTCATCAAACACAAAGGCCACATCTTTTTCAAGTAAATTTGTGAGAGGTTTGGAAATTTTAGAAAAATCCTTTATAAACCTTCTATAGAAACCAGCATGACCAAGAAAACTTCTAATTGCCTTCACCGAAGTTGGTGGTGGTAATTTCTCTATGGTTTCTATCTTGGCTTTATCAACCTCTATGCCCTTGCCAGAAATCTTATGCCCCAAAACGATACCTTCTTTAACCATAAAATGACATTTCTCCCAATTCAAAACTAAATTGGTTTCTTCATATCTTTACAAAACCTTTTCAAGATTTTTCAAACAAAGTTCAAAGGAATCACCAAAGACAGAGAAATCATCCATAAAGACTTCCATAATATCCTCCACTAGACCTTCAAAAATAGCTAACATGCATCTTTGAAAAGTAGCAGGAGCATTACAAAGACCAAATGGCATACGATGGTAAGCAAAAGTACCATAAGGACAAGTAAAAATAGTTTTCTCTTGATCCTCCGGGGATATTAGAATTTGAAAATACCCCGAAAAACCATCAAGAAAACAATAATACCTGTGACCCGCAAGTCTCTCAAGCATTTGATCAATGAAAGGCAGTGGAAAATGATCTTTCCGAGTGGCATCATTGAGCTTCCGGTAATCGATACATACCCTCCATCCCGTCACGGTCCTCATGGGAATCAGCTCGTTTTTCTCATTTGGTACCACAATCATCCCTCCTTTCTTGGGGACTACTTGGACGGGACTAACCCATGGACTATCCGAGATAGGATAAATAAGACCGGCATCAAGAAGCTTGATTACCTCCGCGTTTACCACTTCCTTCATGTTTGGATTTAACCTTCTTTGGGGTTGCACCACTGGCTTGAAGTCTTCTTCCATCAATATTTTGTGGGTGCAAATGAAGGACTAATACCATTGATGTCAGAGATTTTCCATGCCATTGCCTTTTTATGCTTCTTTAACACTTTGATGAGCTCTTGTTTCTGCTCTTTTTGAAAATTGTTTGCAATGATCACCGGAAGTTTAGAATTATCTGCAAGAAAAACATATTCCAAATGATCTGGTAACTTCTTCAGCTCCAACTCTGGGGGATCTTCAATGGAAGATTTCATTCTACTCCCTTTTTCCTTTTCAATCTTCTCAAACATCATCCCTTTGGTTGTGAATGGGGATGACTCCAAATGTGCTATAATTTTGTCAACTTCATGCTGCCCCTCCTTTATTTCTTCACCTTGAAATAGAGATATTTTCAAAGGGTCATCAATCAATAATTCATGCACATAATCGGAGACAATGTTACCAATAACATCTATCCTATAACAAGAATCATCATGATCAAAAGAATGTTTCATAGCCTCAGGAACTTTAAAAATAACTTCTTCTTCTCCTACCCTAAGGGTCAATTTTCCTTCACATACATCTATATTAGCCTTAGCGGTAGCTAGAAAAGGTCTCCCTAAAATTAATGGCGCATCAATATCCTCATTCATGTCAAGTATCACAAAATCAACAGGAAATATGAATTTATCAACTTTCACAAGCACATCTTCAATAATTCTCCTAGGATACTTAACCGATCTATCTGCCAATTGAATGGTCATCCTAGTAGGTTTAGGTTCACCCAACCCTAACTTTTTAAACATGTCATATGGCAACAAATTAATGCTAGCTCCTAAATCTTCTAATGCTCTACCAATTGACAAACTACCAATAGTGCAAGGGATAGTGAAACTCCCTGGATCCTTTAGCTTTTGGGGTAACTTGTTTTTATTCTGAAGAATGGCTGAACATTCCTCATTCAATGTCACCATTGAGAACTCTTTGAGTGGTGTTCTGTGCGTACTTGATTTGAGGAAAGATCTTTTATCTATTCAGCATTTTTCTCGTGATAATAACTGTTCTTTTGAACCGGATTCTAGTGGTTTCACTATAAAGGACAAACAGACGGGACAATGCCTTCTCAATGGGAGTAATGCTAGAGGACTTTATCACCTACGTCAACCTACATGTTCTTCAAACAAACTTATTTTCTATGGTGAGCGTGCTACACAAGATGTGTGGCACACACGTCTGGGACATCCTTCTCATGAAATATTGCAAGTCTCAAGTAATAAGTATACAATTTCTGGCTCTTTAGTTCGGAATAAAGTTTGTCACATTTGTCCTTTAGGGAAGTCTTGTAAATTGCCATTCTTAGATCGGCGATATATTTCTCAAACTCCTCTTGAGTTTTGATTTATGGGGACCTGCTCCTATCACTTCAAATCATGGATATCGATTTTATTTGTCTATTGTTAATGATTGTACTAGATATGTATGGCTCTATCGACTTGCAAGAAAATATGATACTGTCTCTGTTTTTGTGGCATTTAAAAGAATGGTGGAGAACACGTTAACTTTGTTGATTAAAAGTATTCAATCCGATGGAGGGGGTGAATTTACTAGTCGTATGTTAACCAATTTTCTTACTAATTATGGAATTTCTTATCGAATTACCTGTCCATATACACCCCAACAAAATGAAGTGATAGAGCAAAAGCATTGACACATTGTTGGAATGGGATTATGTCTAAATCTTTGTCTCCATTTAGATGGGGGGATATTGTCTTAGGATGTGGGCTCCGGATAATGGTGTATGCGCTGTCCATGGTTGTCGTTGGATGGGTGTGCTTCAGTGTAAATTACAATAAGCGAGTATTGGAAGATGCCATAATTCACACAGATGGAATATGGTGTGGTATGGGTGATCAGGGTGATTGTGAATACCCCGAAAAACTGATGTTCCGTGATGCTGCAAAAGGAGTCTGTGAAACAGTCTGTAGTTCAAAGAAGTTCTGAGAGGCAAGGTATAGTCCAAAATAGTTTCAATGACTAGACTACTCTGTGTGAATTATGGCATCTTCCAAAACTCACTTCCTCCATACCACCTCAGTCAATCATGACCTTCACAGATCCTAACCCAATATCTTATCTTCTCAAGCAAGTCATCACTCCACCATCACAAATCTTGCCCATCGTCCCTTCAGAACCCATGTCTTCCTCAGATACTGACCCAGAAAGCCCTTGATGAGAAAGGCCAGCCAAAACCTGTTTCAGCTGCAGAAGCAGTTCTACTCTCACAAGCTTCTTTACCACCTAAATTTCGGCTCGAGGCATTTTCAACTGCAGTTTTTCTCATTAATCGGCTTCCAATGAAACGCTTGAATTATGTTTCACCTTTTGAGAAGCTTACTGGTCGGCCTCCGGAATATTCCTTTCTCAAAGCCTTCGGCTGTCTTTGCTTTCCTTTTCTAGTGCCCTACAATGCTCACAAATTACAGTCGAAATCATCAAAGTATTTATTTATTGGATATGATGGTTCGCATAAAGGGTATTGGTGCTTAGAATTGGAATCTAGAAAGCTTATTATCTCCCGTCATGTCTTGTTTGATGAGACTATTTTTCCATATAAAGAGCAGTACCCTTCTTCTGACTTGTCGATGCCTTCTCCTGCTCGATCTCCATCTAGTGATATTTTTCTTTCCTCTTCAGATGTACCAGTTCAGGTCTCTTCCACTCCGAGCACCAACATAGAAATTGATATCTCTCCCTCGGTGTCTTCTACTCCAATAACACCTACTAACCACCATACTACATCATCACCCGCATCTCGGCCATATTCTCCTATAGGATCTTCTTCCACTTCCGCTGAGCAGCCTTCTTCACCAGATTCTTCCCCTCCTCCGAGGAAGTATCGCAGCATCAATGAACTGACCTATGGGTCTACTGTTTATACTCTTCCTCATGCCTTTTCCACCGAAATTTCTAATCGCCCCATTCTGTGAGCCTAGTTCATACACCCAAGCTGCCAAGCTTCATCAATGGCGCTCCGCTATGGAGGATGAATTTGCTGCACTTCAGCGTAATTCCACTTGGGTTCTTGTTCTTGCAACTCCATCTATGAACATTATTGGCTGTCAACGGGTATATAAGATCAAGCAGCGTGCCGATGGCTCTATTGAGCGTCACAAAGCTAGGTTAGTTGCAAAAGGATATACTCAACAAGGTTGTCTAATAATATAAAATCTAATTATAGGATAACTCTTAGTTTATATGTGAAAGACTGAATTAAGTTTTGACTAATTTTTAAATTTTTTTTTCTTGTGGAGGTCTCTTTTAAAATATCACAACCTCTAAGTATTTAATGAAATTGAAAGGAAGTGATTGAATGGAAGAAAACAAATAAATATTACAACAATAAATGGCAACCACCATAAATGACAAGAGGAGTTTGATCAATTAAAAGAAGAAATCAATGAATGAAGAAAGAGTGACACATTGATTTATAGTGGTTTGATCTTTTTAAGATATATATCTATTATCTTGAATCTACACTTAAAGATTTTAACCATTCCACTAAATCAACAAAGTACACAAGAGGTTCACTTTATAAGGGTTTTACTCCAATAACCTCTGAAAGATCTAAGAGGGGGGGGTGAATTAGGTCTTTGGCTAATTATCGAAATCTTTTCCCTTTTTACAAATCCTTTGCCTTAATAAAAACTCTTCTTTAATTTCACAAGTTTCAAGTTTATATGTGATGTAATGGTTAAGATAAGATCATCAAACAATAAGACTATATCCAATCAATCAACAACTATGAACAACTAATAATAACATGAGCATGTAAATAAATAAAGCTATAAGGAAATGAACACACGATTTATAGTGGTTCGATCTCTCTAAGATCTACATCCACTACCTTGAGTCCACACTCAAGGATTTCAACCAATTCACTATATGCTCAAGTTCAACAATTACATAAGAGGCTAACCACACTATGGTTTTACACTCACAACCTCTTCTAGTAATTATACAAACAATACAAGGTTCACCAAACACAATGGTTTTATATCTAAAGACAACCTCAAGACTAATCTAATCCAAGGCTCACCCACACACAGGTTTTACACTACAACCTTGATTAATCTAGTCTATGGCTCACCCTTCCACAAAAGGGTTTTATGTCACAAGATAACCTTGCAAATGAGCTAGTAGAAAACACAATTAAGATAAGAAAAGAGAGTGTGTAAGATGTTACCACTTTGTTGGTAGATGATTACACAATGTTTCACCTTCACACTTTGTTGCCTTTGGAATCTTGAATTTCAATCTTTGAGCACAAGGCAATTTGAGAGCTTTTCAATTCAATTTGATGTAAAACAAGTTGGATAATGTAAGATTTGTTAAGTTCAAAGTTCTACTAAAAAATCTGAAGTTTATGGCTTTTATAGAATTCAAAAATCAGTTTAAACAGTCATAAAACGGCTAGTAACGGCTAGTTTCAGAAAATACTGTTCATGTGAATAGTGGTACTGTTCATACACTATTCACAAAATTCGGACGACCGAATTTTTCTCCATGCATCCGAATCTTCGTCCGAATCTCCATGCACTGTTCACAGAATAGTAGGTACTGTTCACATGAACAGTAGTCACTGTTCACGTGAATAGTGTTACTGTTTACAGTGCAGAAAAATTTCGGATGACCGAATTTGCATCCGAATTTTTCAAACTTTATCGAAACATGTTTAAATCAATTCAAACAAGTTGGAAAACATTCTAGCCTTAAAGATAAGTCATTAAAGATCTTTTATGTGCAAAAACCATTTATGAAAACTTGATAATTTATGTAAGTTCAAAACCATTGAAACCATTTAAATCAAGTTTTGTGCTCTCAATTGCAACTCATAGATTCCAAGGCTTAAGAGTGTAGGGTTTACAAAGTTTACCTATTAAGCACATGCAACCTACACTTCATGTCTTCAAAGCCTTCTAATATCTTGAACAAACTCTTCAATCTTCAATCACTTTGATATATTGGAGTTGTTCTTGCATTTTAGCTTCAAGGAAATGAGACTTCAAACTTCTTAATCCACAAATCCTATCACACAACATACAAGCATATTAGTCCTCATCAATGTTTGTCATTAATCAAAACTAATCATAACTACATGATTTGCCCTTAGGGCTAACAATCTCCCCCTTTTTTGATGATGACAAACTTTGATGCAAAATGTGATGAATTTAAACAATGTAGTACAAAGAAGTATTGATGTCAATGATAGAAGATAACCAATTTAGCACATTGACATTCAAATGGCTCAATATGAGCCTATGACCCAACCAACCTCCATTTGCCTCCTTCCTTCCAACAACTAGGATAGAAGATATAGCATTTAATCATTACGACAACTTCTAAGAGAGGTATTAAAGGTCAGAAATGATTAATATTGCTCCCCCTTAGATTGTGCTCATTTTTCAACAAGTTTGGACTTGAGATGCTATGCATCCGAATTTTGACATATCAAGTCCGAATTGTAAAATAAGTGAAATGAAAGCTTCAATTTTTGAAAATAAGCTTTCCTAAGGTTGTTCAAACATAGTGGAAGAGATTAAAACAAGTTTGAATCAATTTGAACAACAATATAGCACATTTTGGCAACAAAAGATGCATGCATCCGAATTTCAGAACATGCATCCGAATTCTTAAACCTTGCATCCGAATTTTTAAAATCTTAAGTCCAAACTGTAATAAATTCAATATAATGAATGTTTAAAGTGAAATAAAGTGTTCCTAAGGTTGTTCAAACATAATGGAAGAGATTAAAACATATTTGAATCAATTTGAACAACAAAAGAGCACATTTTGGCAACAAAAGATGGATGCATCCGAATTTTTGAAACATGCATCCGAATTTTAAGATTTCAAATCCAACATGTAAAATATGTGAGATAACAACTTTAATTTTTGAAAATAAGCTTTTCTAAGATTGTTCAAATATGATAGGAAGGATTAAAACAGTTTTCAAACAATTTGAACAACAGAAAAAACATTTTTGACAAGTCCAAATTTTTGGAAACAAGTTGAAAAGGTGATTTTGCATTTTCAAATGAACTATAGAAGTACTCAAATATGTATAGCTACAATAGCACTCAGTTTATCTTTGCAAAACCACAAAACTCATGTATTTAATTGTTTTCATGAATCAATCCAAAATCATAGGTCAAGTCAAGAACCAAGTTCAAGATTTCAATCTCAACTTAACCATATTCCAAAATCTCAGAAAATAACCAAAACCTCACATATTATAACATATTCAATTTAAATTTCAAATGCAACCAAATATTTTCACAGTACACATTCATTTTATATTTTAACCTATAACACATAGCACATAGCACATTTACAGCAAGCACATTCACATTACATAGCATATTGCAGCCATCATTCTTTCTCCCCTTTGACATATGCATGTATTTTCAGAAAATTCACACATTTTGTCATTCACATTTCTTCTCCCCCTTTTGTCATCAATCAAGGATGGGGTAAGAGTACTTGGACAACAAAAGTGAAACAAAAGAAGCTCTTAACAAAAGGATTTCACACATTGAGCTTCAAAACAGTATAATGACTTAGAAAGGCACAAGTAAATTTCAATGTTAAAGCATAATATGTGCATCAAGGCATAAACTAAAATAAGCAGCAAAATAGAGTTTAGGGATAGAAAGGCTTAGTCTTGGATGTGCTGCATGGTCTTCACTTCCAAATTTGTTTGTTGTGATGGCAATGTTTCCTTGATCTCTATATGATGGGGTCCTTCATTTGTTGACTCCCTTCACCTCCTTCTTCTTGCTTGTTCTCTTGGGCTTTACCTCTTTGTTCATCATTCTCATGCTCTTCTTTTGCTTGGAGTGCTTCACTGCCTTTTCCTTCATCTTAGTCTTCTTCTTTAGCAACAAATTGATAGCCATCTCAATTTTCACTGTCATTACTATCATCCTTATTGTTGCCATCTCCTTCCATATATATTTTTTTTTACTCTAGTTTCTAAATCATCAAATTTGCCAAGAATTGTTAGAGCAAAGGACTCGAAGAATTTGTCCATCTTCTTCATTTTCTTTACATAGTTGCTCAATGTCTCTTGAAACACCTTGGCAAATATGGTATCACTTCTAGTGAGATTATTACCTTCAATTTCTTTTCCTTCAATAGAGGGTACCTCGTCAAATAGTCTTCTTTTGTGGAAGGTTGCTCCCCCTTACTAGATAACTCATGCCTCATTTTGGTTTTCCTTTCTTCAGCAAGAATTTTTCTTTTTTTTTCTTCTTCTTCTTCATTTTCTTCTTCCTCAACATCCTCACTTTCTTGTTAATAGTCTCCCATACGGTAAGGCTTCGTTGGCTGGTTTTTTTTTTTTTTGCACTAATCATATGCTTCAACGCCATGAATCCAAAGTTTAGTCTTCTATGCTCATGCAAGGCAAGCAAAATCATCAAATGCATAGTAGTAGTCATGTGATGCATAACCCTTCCTCTAGCATCAAAGGCTTTGATTTTCTTTTCCCTAATTGACCTAAATTGTCTACCATTTGTGAAAGCTTCTTCAAATCTTTCATTTGTGAACAATCCAAGAATAAAGCAATGTTATCCCAATGAGTAATACCTTGCCTCATTATCATCTACTCCACAAATTCTGTTCACTAAGGCATTATTGAACTCAAAATCCACTTGATACACTCTAGAGGAATACCATTAAACTACATTATCCCCCTAATGTTCAATTCTTTCTTCTTTAAGATTTGCATAAAGCTCATATGTAAGGGCAGTATAAAATTCTTCATCAATTACTAGTAAATTGCTCCAATCAATATCATCAAATAGAGATAGAACATTATCAATATTGGAGAGTTTATCCAAGTTTACTTTGTTTCCAGGAATAATTTTATTTTATTTTTGTTCTTCTTGCTCCATTATATTCTTTAGCAATATATATCCAAAATTAATTTTTTTTATGCATGGCTAGCATAATTATCGCATACATATTATCAATAGAAGATTTGTGTCCAACGTATGCTATAATCAATGTAGTAAGAATGTGATGTAAAACTCTTTCACTAGCATAAAAAATCTTTTATCTCTCTCTCCTTTCTAGTCTTGAGGCTTCTACCATTTATATAGGCATTCTCAATTCTTTCATGTGAGTATAACTCACTTATAAAACAATGTTCCTCGGAAGAATAATGCCTAAACCCAACATCCTCAACATCACACAAATTCTATTGATCAATGCATTATCAATCTCAAAAATTAACTTGTGATATTCTTGAAAAATACCACTAAATAGCTTTATTACCAACTCACTCAACTCTTTCTTCCTTATTATTTGCTTAAACTCCATAAACTAAATAAGGTAATAGCATTCATCAAACACAAGCAAACTAGCTCAGCTCATATAATTTAAAAAATGAGAGTATATTACCCATTTCGGATAGTTTGATGACATCCACCTTATGGCTTGGATTTGTCTTATGGTTCCTTTTTGTCCAATCATCAAATTCAGTAGTAGCCTCCACTGTGACAAATCTATCCAGCCATGACATGATTTGAGAAACATAAACCTTCCTTGGTTCGTTGGTTACTAGTCCTCCTTCTCTATCTTTGGCTTTTCCCTTTCCTTTTCTCATGCTAGGCTTCTTTGTTCTCACCTGGAGCTACACACTTGAATATACTCGTTAGTTATTGAATTTTGAAATCCCTAAGCTTCTTCTAAGATTGGTCAAACCTTTCTTCGGCCAATGACTTAGTAACGATATCAATGAATGCAAACATGCTTTTAAATAAGTATTATTCTTAGTAGAATTATATCTAATGAGATGAAGTTTGATCTCTATATACTTTGTCCTAGTTTGTTGAATAGTATGATGGTCAAATCTATTGCATTAGTGTTATCACATAATATAGCCACACATTTGAAATATAGACCATAATCACTTAGAGTATTAATAAGGTAATAGAGAATGTTTTTAACAACAATCAAATAAGATTCTATAGGACAAGATAAAATCTAGCACACAAGCACATGACAAACATAATATTGGCTCTACTTGCTGTCAAATATAGTTGACTACTCCTATGACACCGTTTTATTCTTGTCAAGCATAGTTGATAAACTTATGGAAGTGCCTATACCTTAACTTGATTCATGAAAGTGACATCCTTGGTTTTCTTGATTTGTAGGCCAAGAAAGAAATAGAGTTTTCCTATCATGCTCATTTCAAATTTACTTTACATTAACTTGGCAAACACATCACAAAGTGAAGTATTAAAAGCACCAAAAAAGAATTGTATCATATATTTGGACAACTTATAGATCATTGTTACAAGAGGTTTTTTTTTTTAATGAAAATAGTAGTGTCAACCTTTCCTCTTGAAAATCCTTTTGAAAGAAGAAAAAAACACTCAATTTTTTTTATACAAAGCTCTAGGAGCTTGTTTTAAATCATACAAAGCTTTGGATAATTTGAAAACATGGTTAGGAAACTTTTCATGATCAAAACCGAGTGAGTGTTCCACATAAATTAGAAAAGCTCTTTTTGACATTCATTTGAAATAATTTAAAACCTTTAATGAAAGTAAAAGTCAAAAGCATTCTTATGGACTTAAGTCTAGCATTCGGAACAAAGGTTTCATCATAAACAATTCACTCTCTTTGATTGAATCCTTGGGTGACAAATCTTGATTTATTTCTTACACCCTCCTCGGATTCATTGAGTTTATTTCTAAAAACCATTTAGTTCCAATAATGGAATGATCATGAGATTTAGGAATTTTGAAGTTTTGTATCTTTCAAATTTATTTAATTCCTCTTGCATAGTAATAATTCAAAAAATCATCACACAATGCATCATCAATACTTTTAGGCTCATATGAGATAAAGAATAAAGTAATCGATAAAATACCGTCTTATGTTTACTCCTTGGGAGATATCACCAATGATTTGCTCCTTAGGATGCCCTCTTGAATATCTTAGGTTCTTTGAGAGCTCTTGGTCACCACTAGGTTGGTCATCTTGATTTTGTTCAATCATTTCTTCCTCATTGGTGTGATCCTCCAAAGTTGGTGCTTGAAGATGGGTTTGATAGTCATTCATAGATGTACCTACATCATCTTCATCTTTTCTTTCCAAGTAAATGTAAGATTCATCAAAACTAACATGAATAGTTTCCTCATCATGTAAGGTTATTTTTCTTAGAAACTCTATAAGCCTTGTTGTTAGAGGAAAAACCAAGGAATATCCCATCATTCAATTTTCTATCAAATTTTTCAAGTTATCGCACATATTCAATATAAGGCACTTGTAACCAAAACTTTGAAATAGGCAATACATGCAAGTAGTATTCAATATAAAGTACTTTGTTACACGTATTAATGTATATTTGATACAACCAGTCATGTATGTTTAAATTCTAGAGTATTCTATCAAATATAAGTTCAAAAGATTGTGAGCAATCCCATTCTCAGCACAATGTTTTGTAAAATCTTGATTGTAAAATTCTCTCCCATTGTTACTTCCAATAGTAATCAATTTGCACACAAGAGAGATTTGGACCCTTTTGAAAAGTCTTACAAATTCATGAAAGAACTTCATCTTTTTGAGCTAGAAAGATCATCCATGTAAATCTAGAGAAATCATCAACAATCATATATGAATTCCTCTTACCATCAAGACTAGTGATCCTCATTGGTCCAAACAATCCATATAAACAATTTTTAAGAGGTTAAGTGAAAGTCATTTTCTTAGGTTTGGAAGATTCTTTTGTTTGTTTTCCATATTGACAAGTATGTGAAAGACAATTTTCTCAAAACACATTTTTAGCAATCCTCCAACTAAATCTTGAAAGGAAAGTTTGTTCAACAAGTCCATGTTCACGTGACCAAATCTTCTAGGCCAAGAAAATCAATCATTATTATAAGCAACAAGACATTCAAGCTTATCAAGATAAAACACACATTGAAACATTTTGTAAGTAATTGATCAAAATCACAAAATATCATATTGTCACATAAGTTCGGGCGACCGAACTTGTGGTCTACATCCAAACTTCAAGTCTGAACATTTTGTGAAGTTTTATAAAGATGTTTTTGGCCAAGCAAATGCATAGATATTCAATCATAGTTATTTTAATCATTTTATCATGACCAAATTTACTATGCCATAAATAACAGTCATTATCATGAGTGGAAAATCATCTAACTTTATAAGCAACAAGTTCATCAAGGCAAGGCATTAATACAATTTGCAACAAAAATAGTTCTACTATTGACACCATCAAGTATAGTGCAAGTATTACATTCACATTCACCTTTTCACACTATCACATAATTGACTAATGTTAAGCAAATTATATTTCAAATTATCACTAAGCAACATTTGTTTAAAAAGAAGAGAGGAACCTTTATCAACATTGGTTACTTCATCGGTTGCTTTGACCTTGATTATGCATGAGGTGTTTTATGTTATTCTTTAAGCCAACATCATCAATATACCTCTTAGTTGTGCTTGAGTTTGAATTGAAGTGTACCTGCAATAAAGGAGAGGAAGTATCCTTTGGTACCCATACTTTCTTGGGTCCGTGGGGGTTAGTAATAGTTTCCTTAACTCTCCAAATAGTTTTTATACCATTCTCTACTTTTCTTTTAACATAACATTTGGTGACTTTATGTCCATGTTTTCCACAATAAGTACAACAAGTATGATGCATGGAAGTAGAAGTAGCTTTTAAAGAATTTGTTATATTTAGGCACATTGTTTACATAATTGTAATCAAGACCATTTTTGATAAGAGGAGATCTTTGAGCTCCAAGAATTTTTAACAAGATTGTCCCTTCCTTTTGTAAATTTTTTCTATACATGATGTAAGGTCATTAACCTTCTTTTTCAAAGTCTCATGGTCAATAAGCATTCTTTCAAGAGACAAAATCTTTTCACAAAGAATCTTATTTTCAAGGGACATGTTTTGCAAAGAGACATTTAAAACTTCTTTTTCAATATTCAAACAATCAATAGATTCAAGAAGTCTTTTGTTTTCACAATATAATTTTGAATTTTCATTCAATAACTCATTAATTTTGAATTTCATTTCCTTATTTCTTTTTGAAGCCTTTTTTAATTCTTCATACATTTCAACATATAATTCACTAAGATCATCACTATCATCATCACAACAAATAGAAGTAGAAGAAGTAGATTGTACCTCATCATTTATTGCCATAAAGCACACATTGGCACTTTCCTCATGTGTTATTTGAAGAAGTCTCCACATATCGTGAGCGGATTTGCATTCACTCACTCGATGGTATTCATTCACGTCCAATGCACAACTCAAGATGTTCATTGCTTGGTAGTTTAAAGTTATCTTCCTTGTATCGCTCTCATCATACTCCTCCATGGGCTTTGGTTCCCTGGTAACTCCATCGACTTTCATTCTCATAGGCACATAGGGACCTTTCTCAATGACACTCCACAAATCAAAGTTAATAGAACAAATAAAAATTCTAATTCTAGATTTCCAAAATGTATAATTAGAACCATCAAGCAAAGGAGGTCTATTTGTAGATGAACCTTCCATATAAGGCAAATTTGATAAACTAGCCATATAATCTTTACTTCAAGGTTGTTAGACCTTGAAAAGAAGACCTTGCTCTGATACCAATTGAAAGATCTAAGAGGGGGGGTGAATTAGGTCTTTGGCTAATTATCGAAATCTTTTCCCTTTTTACAAATCCTTTGCCTTAATAAAAACTCTTCTTTAATTTCACAAGTTTCAAGTTTATATGTGATGTAATGGTTAAGATAAGATCATCAAACAATAAGACTATATCCAATCAATCAACAACTATGAACAACTAATAATAACATGAGCATGTAAATAAATAAAGCTATAAGGAAATGAACACACGATTTATAGTGGTTCGATCTCTCTAAGATCTACATCCACTACCTTGAGTCCACACTCAAGGATTTCAACCAATTCACTATATGCTCAAGTTCAACAATTACATAAGAGGCTAACCACACTATGGTTTTACACTCACAACCTCTTCTAGTAATTATACAAACAATACAAGGTTCACCAAACACAATGGTTTTATATCTAAAGACAACCTCAAGACTAATCTAATCCAAGGCTCACCCACACACAGGTTTTACACTACAACCTTGATTAATCTAGTCTATGGCTCACCCTTCCACAAAAGGGTTTTATGTCACAAGATAACCTTGCAAATGAGCTAGTAGAAAACACAATTAAGATAAGAAAAGAGAGTGTGTAAGATGTTACCACTTTGTTGGTAGATGATTACACAATGTTTCACCTTCACACTTTGTTGCCTTTGGAATCTTGAATTTCAATCTTTGAGCACAAGGCAATTTGAGAGCTTTTCAATTCAATTTGATGTAAAACAAGTTGGATAATGTAAGATTTGTTAAGTTCAAAGTTCTACTAAAAAATCTGAAGTTTATGGCTTTTATAGAATTCAAAAATCAGTTTAAACAGTCATAAAACGGCTAGTAACGGCTAGTTTCAGAAAATACTGTTCATGTGAATAGTGGTACTGTTCATACACTATTCACAAAATTCGGACGACCGAATTTTTCTCCATGCATCCGAATCTTCGTCCGAATCTCCATGCACTGTTCACAGAATAGTAGGTACTGTTCACATGAACAGTAGTCACTGTTCACGTGAATAGTGTTACTGTTTACAGTGCAGAAAAATTTCGGATGACCGAATTTGCATCCGAATTTTTCAAACTTTATCGAAACATGTTTAAATCAATTCAAACAAGTTGGAAAACATTCTAGCCTTAAAGATAAGTCATTAAAGATCTTTTATGTGCAAAAACCATTTATGAAAACTTGATAATTTATGTAAGTTCAAAACCATTGAAACCATTTAAATCAAGTTTTGTGCTCTCAATTGCAACTCATAGATTCCAAGGCTTAAGAGTGTAGGGTTTACAAAGTTTACCTATTAAGCACATGCAACCTACACTTCATGTCTTCAAAGCCTTCTAATATCTTGAACAAACTCTTCAATCTTCAATCACTTTGATATATTGGAGTTGTTCTTGCATTTTAGCTTCAAGGAAATGAGACTTCAAACTTCTTAATCCACAAATCCTATCACACAACATACAAGCATATTAGTCCTCATCAATGTTTGTCATTAATCAAAACTAATCATAACTACATGATTTGCCCTTAGGGCTAACAATCTCCCCCTTTTTGATGATGACAAACTTTGATGCAAAATGTGATGAATTTAAACAATGTAGTACAAAGAAGTATTGATGTCAATGATAGAAGATAACCAATTTAGCACATTGACATTCAAATGGCTCAATATGAGCCTATGACCCAACCAACCTCCATTTGCCTCCTTCCTTCCAACAACTAGGATAGAAGATATAGCATTTAATCATTACGACAACTTCTAAGAGAGGTATTAAAGGTCAGAAATGATTAATATTGCTCCCCCTTAGATTGTGCTCATTTTTCAACAAGTTTGGACTTGAGATGCTATGCATCCGAATTTTGACATATCAAGTCCGAATTGTAAAATAAGTGAAATGAAAGCTTCAATTTTTGAAAATAAGCTTTCCTAAGGTTGTTCAAACATAGTGGAAGAGATTAAAACAAGTTTGAATCAATTTGAACAACAATATAGCACATTTTGGCAACAAAAGATGCATGCATCCGAATTTCAAGAACATGCATCCGAATTCTTAAACCTTGCATCCGAATTTTTAAAATCTTAAGTCCAAACTGTAATAAATTCAATATAATGAATGTTTAAAGTGAAATAAAGTGTTCCTAAGGTTGTTCAAACATAATGGAAGAGATTAAAACATATTTGAATCAATTTGAACAACAAAAGAGCACATTTTGGCAACAAAAGATGGATGCATCCGAATTTTTGAAACATGCATCCGAATTTTAAGATTTCAAATCCAACATGTAAAATATGTGAGATAACAACTTTAATTTTTGAAAATAAGCTTTTCTAAGATTGTTCAAATATGATAGGAAGGATTAAAACAGTTTTCAAACAATTTGAACAACAGAAAAAACATTTTTGACAAGTCCAAATTTTTGGAAACAAGTTGAAAAGGTGATTTTGCATTTTCAAATGAACTATAGAAGTACTCAAATATGTATAGCTACAATAGCACTCAGTTTATCTTTGCAAAACCACAAAACTCATGTATTTAATTGTTTTCATGAATCAATCCAAAATCATAGGTCAAGTCAAGAACCAAGTTCAAGATTTCAATCTCAACTTAACCATATTCCAAAATCTCAGAAAATAACCAAAACCTCACATATTATAACATATTCAATTTAAATTTCAAATGCAGCCAAATATTTTCACAGTACACATTCATTTTATATTTTAACCTATAACACATAGCACATAGCACATTTACAGCAAGCACATTCACATTACATAGCATATTGCAGCCATCATTCTTTCTCCCCTTTGACATATGCATGTATTTTCAGAAAATTCACACATTTTGTCATTCACATTTCTTCTCCCCCTTTTGTCATCAATCAAGGATGGGGTAAGAGTACTTGGACAACAAAAGTGAAACAAAAGAAGCTCTTAACAAAAGGATTTCACACATTGAGCTTCAAAACAGTATAATGACTTAGAAAGGCACAAGTAAATTTCAATGTTAAAGCATAATATGTGCATCAAGGCATAAACTAAAATAAGCAGCAAAATAGAGTTTAGGGATAGAAAGGCTTAGTCTTGGATGTGCTGCATGGTCTTCACTTCCAAATTTGTTTGTTGTGATGGCAATGTTTCCTTGATCTCTATATGATGGGGTCCTTCATTTGTTGACTCCCTTCACCTCCTTCTTCTTGCTTGTTCTCTTGGGCTTTACCTCTTTGTTCATCATTCTCATGCTCTTCTTTTGCTTGGAGTGCTTCACTGCCTTTTCCTTCATCTTAGTCTTCTTCTTTAGCAACAAATTGATAGCCATCTCAATTTTCACTGTCATTACTATCATCCTTATTGTTGCCATCTCCTTCCATATATATTTTTTTTTACTCTAGTTTCTAAATCATCAAATTTGCCAAGAATTGTTAGAGCAAAGGACTCGAAGAATTTGTCCATCTTCTTCATTTTCTTTACATAGTTGCTCAATGTCTCTTGAAACACCTTGGCAAATATGGTATCACTTCTAGTGAGATTATTACCTTCAATTTCTTTTCCTTCAATAGAGGGTACCTCGTCAAATAGTCTTCTTTTGTGGAAGGTTGCTCCCCCTTACTAGATAACTCATGCCTCATTTTGGTTTTCCTTTCTTCAGCAAGAATTTTCTCTTTTTTTTTTCTTCTTCTTCTTCATTTTCTTCTTCCTCAACATCCTCACTTTCTTGTTAATAGTCTCCCATACGGTAAGGCTTCGTTGGCTGGTTTTTTTTTTTTTGCACTAATCATATGCTTCAACGCCATGAATCCAAAGTTTAGTCTTCTATGCTCATGCAAGGCAAGCAAAATCATCAAATGCATAGTAGTAGTCATGTGATGCATAACCCTTCCTCTAGCATCAAAGGCTTTGATTTTCTTTTCCCTAATTGACCTAAATTGTCTACCATTTGTGAAAGCTTCTTCAAATCTTTCATTTGTGAACAATCCAAGAATAAAGCAATGTTATCCCAATGAGTAATACCTTGCCTCATTATCATCTACTCCACAAAATTCTGTTCACTAAGGCATTATTGAACTCAAAATCCACTTGATACACTCTAGAGGAATACCATTAAACTACATTATCCCCCTAATGTTCAATTCTTTCTTCTTTAAGATTTGCATAAAGCTCATATGTAAGGGCAGTATAAAATTCTTCATCAATTACTAGTAAATTGCTCCAATCAATATCATCAAATAGAGATAGAACATTATCAATATTGGAGAGTTTATCCAAGTTTACTTTGTTTCCAGGAATAATTTTATTTTATTTTTGTTCTTCTTGCTCCATTATATTCTTTAGCAATATATATCCAAAATTAATTTTTTTTATGCATGGCTAGCATAATTATCGCATACATATTATCAATAGAAGATTTGTGTCCAACGTATGCTATAATCAATGTAGTAAGAATGTGATGTAAAACTCTTTCACTAGCATAAAAAATCTTTTATCTCTCTCTCCTTTCTAGTCTTGAGGCTTCTACCATTTATATAGGCATTCTCAATTCTTTCATGTGAGTATAACTCACTTATAAAACAATGTTCCTCGGAAGAATAATGCCTAAACCCAACATCCTCAACATCACACAAATTCTATTGATCAATGCATTATCAATCTCAAAAATTAACTTGTGATATTCTTGAAAAATACCACTAAATAGCTTTATTACCAACTCACTCAACTCTTTCTTCCTTATTATTTGCTTAAACTCCATAAACTAAATAAGGTAATAGCATTCATCAAACACAAGCAAACTAGCTCAGCTCATATAATTTAAAAATGAGAGTATATTACCCATTTCGGATAGTTTGATGACATCCACCTTATGGCTTGGATTTGTCTTATGGTTCCTTTTTGTCCAATCATCAAATTCAGTAGTAGCCTCCACTGTGACAAATCTATCCAGCCATGACATGATTTGAGAAACATAAACCTTCCTTGGTTCGTTGGTTACTAGTCCTCCTTCTCTATCTTTGGCTTTTCCCTTTCCTTTTCTCATGCTAGGCTTCTTTGTTCTCACCTGGAGCTACACACTTGAATATACTCGTTAGTTATTGAATTTTGAAATCCCTAAGCTTCTTCTAAGATTGGTCAAACCTTTCTTCGGCCAATGACTTAGTAACGATATCAATGAATGCAAACATGCTTTAAATAAGTATTATTCTTAGTAGAATTATATCTAATGAGATGAAGTTTGATCTCTATATACTTTGTCCTAGTTTGTTGAATAGTATGATGGTCAAATCTATTGCATTAGTGTTATCACATAATATAGCCACACATTTGAAATATAGACCATAATCACTTAGAGTATTAATAAGGTAATAGAGAATGTTTTTAACAACAATCAAACAAGATTCTATAGGACAAGATAAAATCTAGCACACAAGCACATGACAAACATAATATTGGCTCTACTTGCTGTCAAATATAGTTGACTACTCCTATGACACCGTTTTTATTCTTGTCAAGCATAGTTGATAAACTTATGGAAGTGCCTATACCTTAACTTGATTCATGAAAGTGACATCCTTGGTTTTCTTGATTTGTAGGCCAAGAAAGAAATAGAGTTTTCCTATCATGCTCATTTCAAATTTACTTTACATTAACTTGGCAAACACATCACAAAGTGAAGTATTAAAAGCACCAAAAAAGAATTGTATCATATATTTGGACAACTTATAGATCATTGTTACAAGAGGTTTTTTTTTTTTTTATGAAAATAGTAGTGTCAACCTTTCCTCTTGAAAATCCTTTTGAAAGAAGAAAAAACACTCAATTTTTTTATACAAAGCTCTAGGAGCTTGTTTTAAATCATACAAAGCTTTGGATAATTTGAAAACATGGTTAGGAAACTTTTCATGATCAAAACCGGGTGAGTGTTCCACATAAATTAGAAAAGCTCTTTTGACATTCATTTGAAATAATTTAAAACCTTTAATGAAAGTAAAAGTCAAAAGCATTCTTATGGACTTAAGTCTAGCATTCGGAACAAAGGTTTCATCATAAACAATTCACTCTCTTTGATTGAATCCTTGGGTGACAAATCTTGATTTATTTCTTACACCCTCCTCGGATTCATTGAGTTTATTTCTAAAAACCATTTAGTTCCAATAATGGAATGATCATGAGATTTAGGAATTTTGAAGTTTTGTATCTTTCAAATTTATTTAATTCCTCTTGCATAGTAATAATTCAAAAATCATCACACAATGCATCATCAATACTTTTAGGCTCATATGAGATAAAGAATAAAGTAATCGATAAAATACCGTCTTATGTTTACTCCTTGGGAGATATCACCAATGATTTGCTCCTTAGGATGCCCTCTTGAATATCTTAGGTTCTTTGAGAGCTCTTGGTCACCACTAGGTTGGTCATCTTGATTTTGTTCAATCATTTCTTCCTCATTGGTGTGATCCTCCAAAGTTGGTGCTTGAAGATGGGTTTGATAGTCATTCATAGATGTACCTACATCATCTTCATCTTTTCTTTCCAAGTAAATGTAAGATTCATCAAAACTAACATGAATAGTTTCCTCATCATGTAAGGTTATTTTTCTTAGAAACTCTATAAGCCTTGTTGTTAGAGGAAAAACCAAGGAATATCCCATCATTCAATTTTCTATCAAATTTTCCAAGTTATCGCACATATTCAATATAAGGCACTTGTAACCAAAACTTTGAAATAGGCAATACATGCAAGTAGTATTCAATATAAAGTACTTTGTTACACGTATTAATGTATATTTGATACAACCAGTCATGTATGTTTAAATTCTAGAGTATTCTATCAAATATAAGTTCAAAAGATTGTGAGCAATCCCATTCTCAAACGACAATGTTTTGTAAAATCTTGATTGTAAAATTCTCTCCCATTGTTACTTCCAATAGTAATCAATTTGCACACAAGAGAGATTTGGACCCTTTTGAAAAGTCTTACAAATTCATGAAAGAACTTCATCTTTTTTGAGCTAGAAAGATCATCCATGTAAATCTAGAGAAATCATCAACAATCATATATGAATTCCTCTTACCATCAAGACTAGTGATCCTCATTGGTCCAAACAATCCATATAAACAATTTTTAAGAGGTTAAGTGAAAGTCATTTTCTTAGGTTTGGAAGATTCTTTTGTTTGTTTTCCATATTGACAAGTATGTGAAAGACAATTTTCTCAAAACACATTTTTTAGCAATCCTCCAACTAAATCTTGAAAGGAAAGTTTGTTCAACAAGTCCATGTTCACGTGACCAAATCTTCTAGGCCAAGAAAATCAATCATTATTATAAGCAACAAGACATTCAAGCTTATCAAGATAAAACACACATTGAAACATTTTGTAAGTAATTGATCAAAATCACAAAAATATCATATTGTCACATAAGTTCGAGCGACCGAACTTGTGGTCTACATCCAAACTTCAAGTCTGAACATTTTGTGAAGTTTCATAAAGATGTTTTTTGGCCAAGCAAATGCATAGATATTCAATCATAGTTATTTTAATCATTTTATCATGACCAAATTTACTATGCCATAAATAATAGATCATTATCATGAGTGGAAAATCATCTAACTTTATAAGCAACAAGTTCATCAAGGCAAGGCATTAATACAATTTGCAACAAAAATAGTTCTACTATTGACACCATCAAGTATAGTGCAAGTATTACATTCACATTCACCTTTTCACACTATCACATAATTGACTAATGTTAAGCAAATTATATTTCAAATTATCACTAAGCAACATTTGTTTAAAAAGAAGAGAGGAACCTTTATCAACATTGGTTACTTCATCGGTTGCTTTGACCTTGATTATGCATGAGGTGTTTTATGTTATTCTTTAAGCCAACATCATCAATATACCTCTTAGTTGTGCTTGAGTTTGAATTGAAGTGTACCTGCAATAAAGGAGAGGAAGTATCCTTTGGTACCCATACTTTCTTGGGTCCGTGGGGGTTAGTAATAGTTTCCTTAACTCTCCAAATAGTTTTTATACCATTCTCTACTTTTCTTTTAACATAACATTTGGTGACTTTATGTCCATGTTTTCCACAATAAGTACAACAAGTATGATGCATGGAAGTAGAAGTAGCTTTAAAGAATTTGTTATATTTAGGCACATTGTTTACATAATTGTAATCAAGACCATTTTTGATAAGAGGAGATCTTTGAGCTCCAAGAATTTTAACAAGATTGTCCCTTCCTTTTGTAAATTTTTCTATACATGATGTAAGGTCATTAACCTTCTTTTTCAAAGTCTCATGGTCAATAAGCATTCTTTCAAGAGACAAAATCTTTTCACAAAGAATCTTATTTTCAAGGGACATGTTTTGCAAAGAGACATTTAAAACTTCTTTTTCAATATTCAAACAATCAATAGATTCAAGAAGTCTTTTGTTTTCACAATATAATTTTGAATTTTCATTCAATAACTCATTAATTTTGAATTTCATTTCCTTATTTCTTTTTGAAGCCTTTTTAAATTCTTCATACATTTCAACATATAATTCACTAAGATCATCACTATCATCATCACAACAAATAGAAGTAGAAGAAGTAGATTGTACCTCATCATTTATTGCCATAAAGCACACATTGGCACTTTCCTCATGTGTTATTTGAAGAAGTCTCCACATATCGTGAGCGGATTTGCATTCACTCACTCGATGGTATTCATTCACGTCCAATGCACAACTCAAGATGTTCATTGCTTGGTAGTTTAAAGTTATCTTCCTTGTATCGCTCTCATCATACTCCTCCATGGGCTTTGGTTCCCTGGTAACTCCATCGACTTTCATTCTCATAGGCACATAGGGACCTTTCTCAATGACACTCCACAAATCAAAGTTAATAGAACAAATAAAAATTCTAATTCTAGATTTCCAAAATGTATAATTAGAACCATCAAGCAAAGGAGGTCTATTTGTAGATGAACCTTCCATATAAGGCAAATTTGATAAACTAGCCATATAATCTTTACTTCAAGGTTGTTAGACCTTGAAAAGAAGACCTTGCTCTGATACCAATTGAAAGATCTAAGAGGGGGGTGAATTAGGTCTTTGGCTAATTATCGAAATCTTTTCCCTTTTTACAAATCCTTTGCCTTAATAAAAACTCTTCTTTAATTTCACAAGTTTCAAGTTTATATGTGATGTAATGGTTAAGATAAGATCATCAAACAATAAGACTATATCCAATCAATCAACAACTATGAACAACTAATAATAACATGAGCATGTAAATAAATAAAGCTATAAGGAAATGAACACACGATTTATAGTGGTTCGATCTCTCTAAGATCTACATCCACTACCTTGAGTCCACACTCAAGATTTCAACCAATTCACTATATGCTCAAGTTCAACAATTACATAAGAGGCTAACCACACTATGGTTTTACACTCACAACCTCTTCTAGTAATTATACAAACAATACAAGGTTCACCAAACACAATGGTTTTATATCTAAAGACAACCTCAAGACTAATCTAATCCAAGGCTCACCCACACACAGTTTTACACTACAACCTTGATTAATCTAGTCTATGGCTCACCCTTCCACAAAAGGGTTTTATGTCACAAGATAACCTTGCAAATGAGCTAGTAGAAAACACAATTAAGATAAGAAAAGAGAGTGTGTAAGATGTTACCACTTTGTTGGTAGATGATTACACAATGTTTCACCTTCACACTTTGTTGCCTTTGGAATCTTGAATTTCAATCTTTGAGCACAAGGCAATTTGAGAGCTTTTCAATTCAATTTGATGTAAAACAAGTTGGATAATGTAAGATTTGTTAAGTTCAAAGTTCTACTAAAAAATCTGAAGTTTATGGATTTTATAGAATTCAAAAATCAGTTTAAACAGTCATAAAACGGCTAGTAACGGCTAGTTTCAGAAAATACTGTTCATGTGAATAGTGGTACTGTTCATACACTATTCACAAAATTCGGACGACCGAATTTTTCTCCATGCATCCGAATCTTCGTCCGAATCTCCATGCACTGTTCACAGAATAGTAGGTACTGTTCACATGAACAGTAGTCACTGTTCACGTGAATAGTGTTACTGTTTACAGTGCAGAAAAATTTCGGATGACCGAATTTGCATCCGAATTTTTCAAACTTTATCGAAACATGTTTAAATCAATTCAAACAAGTTGGAAAACATTCTAGCCTTAAAGATAAGTCATTAAAGATCTTTTATGTGCAAAAACCATTTATGAAAACTTGATAATTTATGTAAGTTCAAAACCATTGAAACCATTTAAATCAAGTTTTGTGCTCTCAATTGCAACTCATAGATTCCAAGGCTTAAGAGTGTAGGGTTTACAAAGTTTACCTATTAAGCACATGCAACCTACACTTCATGTCTTCAAAGCCTTCTAATATCTTGAACAAACTCTTCAATCTTCAATCACTTTGATATATTGGAGTTGTTCTTGCATTTTAGCTTCAAGGAAATGAGACTTCAAACTTCTTAATCCACAAATCCTATCACACAACATACAAGCATATTAGTCCTCATCAATGTTTGTCATTAATCAAAACTAATCATAACTACATGATTTGCCCTTAGGGCTAACAACCTCCTTTCAATTACAAGAAACAAGGTTTAACCTCACGAAAAGGTTTTATATCCACAAAACAACTTTAAATAAACAATTAGAAGATGAGAGATAGAAAGATATTACCCAACAACTTGGTAGATGATAAACAGTTTTTGTACCACTTTACTTTCGCTTTAGAATCTTGGATTGATCATATGTAGCACAAGACAAATGAAAAAATTTTGTTCAACTCTTCGAAGATCTCAAGATAATGGAATGTAAAGCACTTCAAAGAATCAAAAGTTATAAAAAAATCTCAAGTTTTAAGCTTTTTATATGGTTTAAATTTCAATTGTACGTTCAAATAACAATTAGTAACAGTGTCATTCAGTCAACTTAATCGAGCTTATTGCATCCTATTATTCATCTGAACTTTCTATTCACTAGGCTACTTAAGGTAATTTGATCGACCGAATTTAGACAACTATGTCCAAATTTCTTTAGAAATTCAGCAGCATTAAGAACATTTGGACGTCCGAATTGGATTCCAAACTTCTCAAAACTTTGTAAACTATTTGAAACTTAATGACAAGAAGTTTGAACTCAATTTCAATCATAAGATAAGTTATTTAAAATTTTTTGAACTTTATGACGTTATCAAATACTTGTTTTAACAAAGAATCATTAAGAACTTTTAAGACTAAAAGCCAATGTATAAGTTTGATAAAAGTACTTTGCGCTACTATATGCAATGCATAGATTTCAAGCGCAAAAAGTATACAAGATAAGCATAACCCTACACTGTAAGATCTTCAAAGCCTTCAATAATAATGATCCAAAAATTTCTATCATACAATAACTATACAAGTTAGCTTTCGTTAATATTTGTCACTAACAAAACTACTAGATTTACCTTTAGAACCAATAATATGTTAATCTAATTCACATTCTCTTAGATTTTTTGAGTTGTATGTATATTTGGTCTACTTTTTTCGGTTTAACAACCTAAAAGGAAAATATCCATGGTCGACTCTTCCCTCCCGACAAGTTGTCTACTTTAGAATTATTATCTTTGGAGAACAAGGACTTGGATGAAAAAGTGAAATCACTTGATATTTTGATTTTGAGGGTTTGAAGAAGTCATTGCCTTGAATGCTAGTGTTATTAAGTTCACTAGTGGAAAAGATAACTTGGATAAATTACTCTGTGCTCAACCTGCTTCCTCTGATAGAAATGGCATCGATAAAGCATTTTTATAACTATATAAATAATATGACTTATTTTGTTGGAACTTCTTCTAGATTGCCAAATTTATACTGTATTTATGCTGGAAGGCATGGATATAGATTAAATAGATGCTTTGCTAAGAAGAAAACTGAAAGTAGAATGAAATCTATTTGAATTATCAAGAATCTATGACTAAACACAAAGCAATTAAGATATAGGGGCAAAGTTGATATTTCATATCAAACTAACGATTGTTTGTCTTAACTAACAATTAATAAATTATAATAATGCAATTTAAAGGACCAAAATGCCAAAAATCCCAAATGGTAGTTAAATGCAGATTTAAACTTTAGTAAAAGTACGAACTTATCCACCAAATTTGTTGCACAATTGGACACACACACACACACACACACATATATATATATATATATATATATATATATATATATATATACTGCTCCTGTTTTCTATTAGAGAATCTTCTAACCTTTATAGTTATATTGCTTCTCCAACCATTTTGAGGAACTCCAATTAACAATGCTTTCGGGCCATTCATCTGATTGGAAGTTTATATATTTCCAAGAAATATGTATTGAAGGAAATAATCTTATGCAAGGGAAAATATTACCAGACGGGGACTTCCATTGATCCTACATTAGAGCAGGTCGGGAACGAAGCACGAGACTATTGATCTCTTTGGTGCTGTTTGAGGTGCCTTTGTTCAAAAGGTTAATGTCAGATCCTCTTTCAGAGCAACTGACTTAACTATTGCAAATTTGAAGATTGTGTTATTTCTGTCCACTTTTGAGGAATCTCACTTTTCGGACTAGATCTAAATTCTCTTTGATAATTTTTTATTCTTTCTTAGATAATTTTTAAAATTATCATCTTTTAAAGAAGAAGTTGAAATAGATTTAAACTTGATTTTGAAGTTCGGGAATGAAAATCAAAATGTTGCGAAGAAGATAAAAATATGTTTGTTTATTATCTTAATACAATTAATGCTATTGTATTTTACTCAAATAGAGTTTTTCAAGTATAAAATATTTTTTATTACTATAATTTTAAAATTATTGTGTAATTTTTTTTCTAGTTTTTAAGTTATCCCAATTCCTCTCAATTCTCTTCTTTAGATGTATTAAAGAAGAAAATTTAGGGTTACTTTATTTGTAATAATGCTAACTCTTTTATTATTAATGAATAATAAATGTAAACAAATGTACTCCCTCCATTCAAAATTAAGAGTAAGATTGAATAATATTTTAATATAAAATTTTTTATCTTGAATTTTGTGAAAAAAAAATTTTATAAAACAATAAAATAAAATTTAAAGTGAAAAATTTTACATTAAACTTTATAATAAAACTCAATTCAAATACACTTTAAATAACCACTTTCGTATACAAAAAGACTAGGAAGGTGAACGTTCAGTATTAGTTTAGAATTCAGGGACAAATTTACTACCAAATGTTTTACGGGATCAATTCATCAACCATTGTTAATTTAACCCTTCGAGTTACCACAAAAGAAAAGAAGAATAAGAAGCTTAGAGGAACATAAGGATTTGACAAAGAGAGAAACCACTCCTCAATGTCATTTCAATTCGCTACACATATTTTACAAACATTATTTTTCCTTGCATATATTGACCAAGTTTCTAGAACTGAAAATTCTCGATAACTCTGCACATGACATCCCTTCTACAAGAAAGCACAAACATAAAGGATGTAAACTTTTTCCTTCCCTTGAATACTTTGGGAGGGTCATGAAGAGAAGGTTAAGTAACAATTTCTATAATTTAGCCGCCATCAATCTCACAACCCTGAGGTCTGACTCCAATTAAGTTTCCAGCAATTTTGAACGAAGTTACCAGGGCTCTGAGTTGTTTGAAAGGAAATCTTGGGCTTCCGAAAGTCTGCGCCAACTCCCCTCCCTCAAAATGAGCTTAAGGCGAATCATTAATTTCTCCATGGCTTCTTCTTCTTCCGTATCATCCAACAGATCGGATGATTTCTCCAGTTCAAAAGTTTTCTTGAATATAAAGTGCTATGTCAATGAGCTTATATACAAAATGAAGTAAACACCACCATAAGTAGAAGTAACTCTTACCTTGACCTCCAGATACAAATTCAGGTACTGTAAAGCATCTTCGTAACGTCCACAGTGGTAAAGGAGAACACTGTAGTCTCTAAGCTCTCTTGGATCAGTCTCCAGAAGGATAAGACGTTCACATGCTGCATACAGAACAATAACTCTGGTCAAAGAAGAGGGACCCGCTTGTTTACAGAATAATGGGTAAAGAAGAAGGTGTTCCAACAGAACTAGACTATGGCATTTTACATGGAAAATAAAGATATTCTGCAATCAGGCACATAAAACAGAGAATCCTAGAACCCGGATTGCAATTTCGATGTGATCTAAAGGCAGAATCAGGTAAAAACAAAGGAGAAGCCTAGAACCCAGTTTACACCTTTGATGTAATCAAAAGGGACGCAACTTGCATATTTCTTCACTAGGAAAAATTGCACACTGCCAAAGATGTAATTGCATCAATTTTTGAATATCAACAACGTATGTTTACTCCTTTTGGAGAAATGCTGTAATACTACTATTTGGCTTCACTTAAATATGTCAACTGTATGGTGGGTTTCACATAAGCATCTTTATGTCATGTGAGCAACAGCCTTTTTCAGGATCATCTTTATCCATGAATTTTCTTATCTCATCAAGAATGCCAGCCGAAATCTATGAGCTAGCCAAGACCACCAACAAGTTTTAACTTTTTATCCAAGCTTACCATTCCACATTCATTTTCAAATCAAGCTATCAGTTGCTTGTGGCTACTATTTTTCACTGATAGTCGTGCAGGTTCTTTTCTTGCTAGAAAGCCTCACTCTCATCTAATTTGAAACTAGCCAATGACGTAGTACAGTTTCTAATCTCACAGTCCACCAAAGATAGACTCTTACTTTGAAGCTTTCTTTGTAAGCACAACTTATTGTCAAGCTAAAAGAGCAACAACAAAGAGAAAATAAACAAATCATATAATGAAAAGGCCCCACCTAAAGGAGTGTTTGTGCAGCTCAAATAGGCATTTCAATGTTAAAAGTTTCTTGTCAAGCTGTCTTGCAACCAAACAGCTTTAGTTTTCATATTCTAAAATGTGACATGATCAAAAGACACTGGGACACCCAGCTTCTGTTGATGCTCAATTCAAGACACTGGGACACCTAGCGTACCTTGTCAAAACACATCCTGTAGATTTTCAACCTTAGTAGCAAAAGATCAAGGCAGTAGCAAATAACAGAGGCTCCACTAAAACTCTTGATTAATGAGCTTGTCAAGCAGCTCAACTAACCCCATTTTTTTTCTTTTCTTTTTCTTTTCAAAGTTTATATTCAATATTTACATATGTGATTTAGACCAAACATATCAAAGCCCAAATGTTATAACTCAGGGTTGGTTTGGTTCGCTTAGCTAGAGTTATATTCGAACATGAGAGAGCAAGCATCAATGGTTTCAGCTCCGCTCGTTTAGTACTGGAACACTCCTTCGAGTTCAAAAATCCACCATTGGAGCTTAAATTTTTGTTTGTGTCATTTCCTCAACTTATTTTTAAGGTTAAAATTTAGTTCGCATTTGGCTCATTTAATTTCAGAAGTTGTACGAACAACTTGAACAGTGAGACATACATGTCTGCCTATACTCAAATTTGTTTGCAAAAAAATCGTATCCACTCATTTAATGTACAAGTCAAAATAATGTGTTTGAGCTCTACTGAAGTATTAGACTACTAAGTAACATTTGAACACAAATAAACAAGGACAAGCTTTGTCAGCGAATTGGTTCAAATGCAGCTCTAGGCTTAACTAATAAATCAGCCAAACAAAGTCAAGTTCGAACAAAGTTTTCACCAAATGCATTGAGCTTGAGCTATAATATTCATAATCAACGCTCCAATTAGGTCCAATTTGGTAACCTTAAGTCATACTTAATAAACTATATACTTGACTTGATTGAGCCTCCTCCTCCCCCTGCCCAAATTGTTTTATATTTACATAACTTGTCCTGTTTAATTTCAATGAACAATCATGAATAATAACTCTACACAAACTTCTGCTTATAGAAGACAAAGGCAAAAGAAAACTTACCAGCAAGTGCACGTCTCATATCCCCAAAAGCAACAGTGGTCCAAACACCTCGACGTAACCTATGCTCAGCAGCTTTTGCAGATGCAATCTTTAAGCCACTGTCGAAAACGAAAATTGAAACTAAAAGAGAAAGTTGATGTTTGCAAAATTGAGAAAAGCATAAATGATATCTAACTTTTCTGTTCAAGAAAAATTCAGTAGAGATTTCAGATTGAGTAATACCTTGTTTCAATGCTACTGGATCTCTCACAGCAGTGAGCAGCTTGTGCTGCCCTTAGGAAAAGACTCCTTGTATGAACAAGTTGAAACGGCCAGAATGCATCTTTTAAATCTTTCAAGATCTGCAGAGTAAGTGTAAGTGAAATTACTGGTTAACCACTGACAGATTGATACACAAATGCAGATGAAAATTAACAACTCCCTCCATCCCAAATTGCATTTTTCTCCACCCGCTTAAAAACAAGTAACAACTACATCCGGGGGGAAAAAGCAGTTCAATATTAAAAACAAATACAAAGTGAAACAATCAAAAAGGAGAAAATTTTGATTATCAGATACTGATGAAAACCCACTTTTGTGCCATGTCTCTAAGTAGTTCCTTCTTTATGCAGTAGCATAATAGAAGACACTCAAGATTATGGCAACCATTTCTCTACTACATAATTGGTTACTTCATAGAATTTGTTTTCCTGAATAGGATCATCATTCGAATTTGATTGTTATGAACTTCATGATGACTAACAGAAATGTGAATTAGAAAAAATGGATTGGCAAAGTAAAATACAGTCACACACAGAAGATCCTCCAAAGAATAGGTTATAGTAAAATTGGCCTACCTCTTTTACCCCCTTGAACTCAAAGAGAGGACATTCCATCCATATTGGAGGTCAAATAAGGCATAAAGCTACACTAAAAGCACTCGCATAAAATAAAAAATCAGTATGTTGCCCAACCAACTGCAGAGAGAGGCAAGACACCACTTGCTACGACTAAAATTTTCTTTTGGCATATGTCTCACAGAAAATCACTATGTTGCCTAAACAACGACAGAGAGAGGCAAGAAACCACTTGCTACTACTAAAATGTTCATTTGGCATATGTCTCATAGTATTTCCGCGGGCTATACAAGAAAATAAAACAAGATTAGGTTTTAAAACTCTTACTGCATTTTGGCATGAGAAGCAATAAAAGGAAGCTAGGATGTCAATCCATCATTGGCTAGTTAAAACCACTAATTCTATACTTTGGGGAGCCTGACGATTGAGCGACCCTTGTATAGCTATTAACAATTGAGTGTCAAATTTGGGCATGTGTAATTCCTTTGTTGTCATTTTGATGTGTCTTTCACCCTATTAGTCATTTAAAATTTAAAAAAAAAAAAAATCATCTCCTTCACCAATTGTGACCACCATCCTCAATCCTTTCTTCTTCATCTCCTACCTCCACCTATAACATCCTACCATATAGAGGTTCTACGTGTGTTCGTTTTATGATAGAATACGTAATTTTAGTAAAGCCAAATTAGAATAATAAGCTTTGAAAACACTATCATAAGTTAGACTAATTTATTTTCGAAATATTCCAAAACATAATCTTGCACATTCTTGACCATTCTTGAATATGCTTGATTATTCTTGAACCTTCTAGGTTAAAATAAAAAATTTAAAAAAAAAAAGAGAAGAAACCAACAAACAAGTGACACGCAGGTCAATTGATTTTTTGTCATCAAAGCCGGTGAACCAACTTGCTCTCTAGTATATAAACCTTTGTTCCTTTTGTTTCTTTCATTTTCTCCCTTTCTTTATTTCTTCACAGTTTGCTTCTTTTTTTTTTTTTTTCAATTTCAACTGGTTCTTCTCTTCTTCTACTTAAGGTGAGTTTTTCTTTAATTTTTATTTGTGAATTCTTTAGTCTGTTTTATGGTTTCCTTAAATTTGTGGTATAAATTATTTGGTTAGTAAAACTTGTATATTTTGATTTCAAATTTTTGTGTTAGTTTAGTTTGATTTAAATTTTTGTTTTAGTTACTAATGGTTATTCTTTAGAATTTGAAATCGGATTTGAATGGTTAATTACCTAATGAGATTTTGATGTTTTATTTTATTTGAATTAAAATGATGTTTTATTTTATTTTCTATGCTTTTAATAAAAAGTGCAGTAATTGAAAAGTTTTATATATATATATATATATATCATCTAGTGAAAGTACTGGGCAGATGAGCTACCTCAACTAGTAAAGACTGAGATGTCATAATATGTGAGTGATGTGCCTCCTTGCTTTTCAATTTATGGTATCCTGTGGGAGGACTATGAGAATCACGAGGGAAGAAAATCTCAGCATCAAAATTCAGCATACCCCACAATCGAAGCATTTTTAGGACTTCAGAGTATATAAGGGACAGCATAGAAGCAGATCCTGCACGGTGAGTTAAAACCTGATCCAACCACAGAAGATTTTTTAGACTGACGCCCTTTTGACATCCCTTAGAATTAGGGAAGAAGGAAGAGGAACATACTGAGTGAAGATAAAGAGACCGCTGCTCCACTTGACTGCTCATGATAGATCTCCTGAAACCCTGAGAAAAAGAAGCCGCCATTTCAGGCTACAAATTATTTTCCTCTGGTTGGTTAATCTAATTTTGCAGTACACAACTAGTTGCTGAGAGACAGCACATAAGTGAACCTAGCTATCTCCTAAATCTCTTTTACATATTTATGCTCGTAGTACTTGCTCCCAACCTCCGAGAGAACCTTCTGAAAAATATCTGCAACGTGCAGAAGACTGAAAGTTAAAGTCAAGATAATCTCATTGATAACCAAGCAGACATTGCTAATTCGTATCAAGTAGGACTACGTGTTGGATGTGATAGGACTTAGGAGCATATGCAGATACTGACATCTTATTGATGTCATCATTTCCCTATTTGCTAATCTTACGTGTTGCTAATCTTCAGAATAAAGAAAAGGGCAATTTTCAACACAATCTAGGTGAAGTATAAATTTGGTTCCTTGATTTAACTGCAACATCCGTTAACAAATTTGTATTATTATTTCTCCCAAGTAAACATCAGAGGTCTTATGAGAGATGGACTTCCAAACTATTAGCAAAGGCATCAACCTCATTCCCGTCAACTTACTAGATAACCAAACAGATAGAATTCCAGCTTCCAGTATTCTGGATACAGCTTTCCTTCAGAGGTAGGTAGCCACTAGGCAACAGCATGTAGCCACTTATGCGTGAATGAAATTTAAAAGATCTTGCACATTAAAACTGTTGTTGTTGATTATGCATTTAAAACTAAGAATGAGGCTTCACAATCATTATGCATATAGTTCCTTCTTAGTATATTCCTTCCTTACATAATCAAACTACTCCTCCAACTTTACCCAGTGAAGCCTACCATGTTCCAGTCAAGAATGAAAAGAAAGGAGGAGACGGAAAAAAGAAACCAAAAAAAACACCATCTAGGCTGTAATCTTCTGTTTGCAAGATTGCAAACAGTCCGTTTGAGGATCCTTAGCATATGAAGGTTAACTAGACAAAAATGACAAAGAAAAAGCCTATTCCAAAAAATAGAAAGGAGCAAGAGAACATACCTTATCAATATAGAAGTATTTGTCCAAGCACTCAAGAAATTTTTCGGGCGAGTATCTGAATGAGGAACCATAGTGGGAGCAGTAACCCATAGAAAGATCATCCAACCTGTTGATGAAATCATCCACTGGAAGTGGAACAGAAGAGTGAGAGATAAGGGAGTCATCCTCTGCTGCTATATGAAGAGCTGTCTTTGCCAAATCAACTACTCTATTTATGCTAATACTTGTATCTCTTTCAATATCGGTTAACTTTTTAATCTGTAAGCAGAAACCATCCCTTGCTGCCTGTTAGCCATCAGTGCTTCAAGTAAGCAAAAATCCAAGACAGTGAAGAACTAAAACATGCTAAACACACATATACACCTGTAAGTGTCTATGTATTTTATGTACCTTCTTGCATATTCGTATTACTCCAAGGATTCTTCTTTGTAAAACACCAAATACCTTTTCATTTCATAAAGACTTATGAAATATGATTTAAAAATTTAATCCTTCACGTACGGTGTTCATTATAATTGAATAAAAAAGAAATGAATCCAAAATGCAACAGATATCCCTGAAGAAGCAACCCAAAAATTACTTGTCTTAATTTCTGATTGAAAATGTCCTCAGATCAGTCACATCTTTCATTAATTGTTCACAATGCCCATGAAGAAGCAACAAACCCCTCATGTATGGTGTTTGTCATAATTGAATAAGAAAGAAACAAAACCAACAAGCAACAAACACCCATGAAGAAGCAACCAGAAAAATTATACTTGTCTTAATTTTTGGTTGAAAATGACCTTAGATAAGACACATTTTTATTACTTGTTCAACTGATGCAGCAACATTTCAGCTCAAGTTGTGGCTCATATGGTGTTGCTGCGTGCATTTGGATTGGGTCTTGTTTGAGAATTTTGTCTCAATTTTCATAAGAGTGAATTGTTTGTGAAAGGAGAGGTTGGACCCAAAATTGAGGCTTTTGTATTGGTTTTCAAACCAAAAGTGAATCCAAATACTTATGAAGCAGTGATGGAAATATAGAAGGGAAACAAGTTTAGTTTTAGAACAGAAAGAACAAAGATTAGTAAAGAATTCATAGAGAACAGAGGGAAAAGAGACAGAAGCATGTGAAACAAACTGGATTTCATTATTCAATAATCGCCTCCCGTTTAGAATTCTTGGCCCAAAAACTACAGCAGGTTGACAGCAGCTACCAATTTACTGCAAGTTGACGGCTATTAAAACAACATCAAGGAGAAATAAACATGCAACAGTTACAAGATTCAATATTTGTCACGAACAACTAAAAATATCTTCAGCTTTATTATTATGTGTAATCTTCCAAAACCTTAGTCTTGTCGTTCCGTTCTACATCACTAACATAATTGAAGCAACCTCGAATAGAAATAAACATGCAACAGTTACAAGACTCAATATTTGTCACAAACAACAAAAACTATCTTCAGCTTTATTATCATGTCTAATCTTCCAAAACCTTAGTCTTGTCTTTCCTTTCTACATCATTAACATAATTGAAGGAACAGAAACAGTTTTGGAATCCCCAGTCTTGTCTTTCCGTTCTACATCATTAACATACTTGAAGGAACAGAAACAGTTTTGGAATCCCCTTTCTTCATTATTTAATCTATGATCCCTCTTGCTTTCGCCAGGTTCTTTTTCCTTTATTTCAGTTGGTTCTAAATTTTTTATTTGAAATACATTCCCCTTTTTGGTGTAACATAAATGGCTGTCCTTCGTTTGTTCCCCCGTACAACCATATGAAGCTCCTAAGAGTAGTCTTTTCATTCTGTTTTCATAACCTCTACAAGCAAAAACTTCAGCAGCATACTGACTCTTCACATCCATTACCAAATACAAGAAAGACTCAAGAGTAAATCAAGTCCATACTGAAGAACATATAGAGAGAAGGCTAATAAAAATTGCACCGAACCCTTGAACAGAGCAAAAGTCTTGAATCTGGATTAATTATTATGTGTATGATGAAATATGGCAGAAAAATAATACTAATGATAATGATGATGATGATAATAATAATAATAATAACAATAATAATAACAATAACAACAACAACAACAACAACAATGATAATAATCACCATGAAAAAACTTTCATATTATGCAGTATCATTATCTATCACCCTAGACTTGGGTGCACAAGGCATATAACTTCCCCAGAAGAAACTAAAGCATAGGCATGCAATCTTTTTGTCTTTCAGTGTCTTTCTTTTCCATTCTATATGAAATAGTGCACTATATACAAGATGAAACATGCCCAATATCTAATAATGTCAAATCTGAAGCCATTTGAAACTGACATATGTGTGGTTCATCCATAAAATCAAAAAGTTGCTGTCAATACATGCCATAGTTGTGAAAGTAGTTTTTTTCCAAACTGTGGAAGGAAAATAATTAACATGTGCTAGAAGCAACCAAATGCTAATGCATGGGTTCATGCTGCACAAAATGAGCAAAGTTGCTAAAGATCTCAAAGAAGTTAGATTTCATGGTTGCTAAAGGAAGAAATTATAAACCTGTTTCCACCAGCAAAATTTGCAGAATCTATCAGCAAATACATGCATTTCAGGAAAGGAAATCAAGCAAATATTAAATTAAAGAATTAGGTTGTGGTGCTGCACAAACTACCAAAATCAGGACATATTTTCGAGTCTCACAACATATTTCCCCACTTAAAACAACACAAAGGAATTTGCGCTTTATGCAAGAACAATTACGGTAAGCCAGAAAAAGAGAAACTCACGCAAAAATAACCATTAATCAAGGACATTTTTTGCAATTGAGTTCTATATAATTTCAATTGCCAAATATTAAACTGCTACAAGTATAATTTGTCCTATGTCCATTTCAAAGAATTGCCTTCTTCTGGTTCCAAGTAATTCTCTGAAACCAAAAACAAAACGGATAATTTCTACCACTTAATTTACAACCTACCTAAGTAAAATTCCCCTAGAAAATGGGAAGGTCTTTATTAATATGAAATGAACAACCAATTAGTTACCGGATGATAATTCCAACTTCCAATTAGTACTTTCATTGAACAAACACACAAATAAACGAAAACAAAGTAGAAAATTCAAGTACCCGAGCATAAGTGGTATCGTGGCCGGAAGATTGAAGCGCATCATGAAGGACGAACTTTATCTCATTCACGGGCAAAGAAATTTTACAGCACGACACAGGGCGCTTGCTGCTATAGCCACAGCAGTTAGCATCGACCAGCGGAAGAGAGCAGAACTGATATTTTAGGGATTTTAGAGACTCAAGTCGCACCGCTGATAAAGTGATGGTTCCAGAAATCCATGGACAACTACCCATGGCGCAGCTGTCTAATAACTATGTTGAAATTCAGTTGAATTTCACCGAACAGAGGCAACAAGGAATGACGAGAATGAAGAGGTTGAAAACATGCCTGGACTTCCAACCATCTAAACGGTAACCGTTGATTCATCAAAAAAAAAATACACGATAGCCGTTGGATTAAATCAATTGAAATATCTTCCGTCCAATATGATTCCACCATATTGAGGCAGGCAACAGGATGAAGAGGTTGAAAACGATGCCTGGACTTCCAACCATCTAAACGGTAACCGTTGATTCATCCAAAAAAAGGCAAATACACGATAGCCGTTGGATTAAATCAACTGAAATCTCTTCCGTCCAATATGATTCCACAATATTGAGGCAGGCAACAGGAAACCGGTGCTTCAAGTAAATTTCTCAGGGTAATAAAAACAAACTCTTTCTCCTCCTCCTCGGTCCTTCCTCATCTTCCTCACTCCTAACCCTGCAACAACCATCGTCCACTGCTCAAGACCCCCCCCCCCAACCCCTCCTCTTCCTCTTCCTCTTCCTCTTCCTCTTCCGCGTTTCTTTTCTCCTCCGACACCACAGGCAACCACCTATCCGCCAACTCCCTCTCCCCACCCCGTATGCAATTTTTTTGAACGGAAGAAACATGGGAGCGAGAAATAGTACTTGGAAAATTTCAATTCTTTTATCCCAGTTCCAAACAAACCATCATTCGACACCCAAACAGCCAAACGAAACAAGAGCAACGAGGAAAACAAACTAACCAGAACATCTGTTCATTAAATTCGTTTTCAACCAGTTTAACAATGAAAAAAATGAGATTAAGAGAGAGAAACCACTCACCCATCTGCAATTCACACCCTACGCCACCATATACACTACCATAGCCTTCCTCGTCACTGCAATTCAAGAACCACTGTTTTCGCTCCCCTCGGTAAGCGGCATTGGGTCTTGAAGAAGAAGAAGGGGCGTATTGATGGGAGAAGAAGAAGAAGGTGGAATAGATCGTTTGCGCCGAAGCCACTGCCGCTGATTTGTGGTTGATGCCGTTTCACGTCTGACGGAGAAGATGAGGAAGTTGGAGAAGCAGCAAGGAAAGTATATTATGTTTTGGACACTAAATTTGAGCAAATCTATACACAATTTTTTTAATTATATATCGTAACAAAATTAATCATTTAACAAATATTCTCTCCCTCTCTCTCCCTAAATTACAAATGCAACTAATGCTTCAAATTCGCCAATGCATCGTAATAATTAACAATTTTTAAAATAATTAATTATATTTTAAAATAAAAACTCTTAAAATTATCATTTTAAAAAAATAGATCGAAACTCTCTATAAATTTTTAAAATATAATTTTATTTATTAAATATTATTAATAAAATATTTTATGTAGTTAGTATATTTTAATATAATACAAACGACAAAGATAAAGTTATATCAATTATTAATAATTGATATATATATAATTTATATATACTTTTTCACGCTAACATATAATTCTAACTTCTAATGAACTGTCTCATCCAACTATCGAGCTTCGTTTGTAATGAATCCATGAAAGATACATATCTGGCACTGGAAATTCATTCTCCATCCGAAACTGTAAAACAACCAAAAAAAGTACATGTTAATAATGGATAATAAAAAAATTTTAAATGCATCAATTACTTTTACATAATGCACCGCAACAAAATGAACAACGTTATCCAGTAGTTCAATCACCATAATTGCATTTGCATTTCCATATACAGATCACAAATATCTTAATGATCCATGTGGGATCTTCTTGGGACATCATATTCACTCCTCCCCCCAATCAGGGTGTGAGACTCCAAAAGTGGATCTCACTATGCACGATGTAGTACGTAGCTCTCACACGTCTGGTAATCACTCTGATCCTATAATGTCACGTCCCGCGCCCACGACTGGTAATCACTCTGATCCTATAATCCTATAAGTGGATCCTATATGAGACTCATGGACCTACCAGCACCCACGACTAACTACTTGACAATTGTTCTCGCTATGTCAAAATAGATATCTCAAGTTGACTATAAATACTTAGGCCCTTACTTATATATAGATAACAAATATATAACATTGTCAATACGGGCCAAAGCCCGCGGGTTGGCCCCCGGGCTGGCCCGTATTAGCGGGCTTGGACTTAGGATGTCCAAGCCCGTTTAATCGCGGGCTTTTTTAGCCCGCTCTATCTAGTTCACGGGCTAACGCGGGCCGGACGCGGGCTAGCCCGTTTTCCTTTTTATTTTTTTTGAATTTTTTTCTAAAAACGACGTCGTTTTAATCTTTTTAAAATATTAAAAAATATATTTTTTCTCAAAACGATGTCGTTTTTGTAAAAGCCCGCGGGCTAGCCCGTTTTAAGGCCAGCCCGCGACGGGCCGGGCCGGGCTGGAGCGGACCGGCCCGTTTGACGCTGCTACAAATATAGTAATGATCTTATGTAGGATCTTCTTGAGGCATCACACCCACGATACCCTCGTATAACCTTGAACTATTGTGAAGCTCCCGCTATAATTTTTGTCAGACCTAGAACCACGTGTGTTCATCCCCGTGTCGCAAATGGGAATCACTCAGAATCTGCAATGCTCATCCTTTCTAACGTTAACCCAATAGGATAAAAAAGGTGTGATGAATGAAGAAAACTAATCCCCCATGGAAAGATGGAGGTTCCCGTATCTCCATAGCCAGGCCAAAAGCACCCTGAGAGGAACCAAAATCTCAGCATCTCAACACCAACTCCAGCCCTCTAAAACTGTTGCAGCCTCTGGACCGCCTAGATGGGCACCTCAACATCGGGAACTGCTACTACCAGACGAGCGCTTGAAGACATTGTGAGAAATTTAGATGTATTCCCAATGAAACTTATCTCTTTTGGTCGAGTTCCTCTTTGAACGGCCCTTGTTACCTGAGGGGATCGGTTCTTAAAGACCACTGTATTAAAAAAAACATATGACTCATTTGAATCGCAAATAGTTAACACTGTTATTGACCCATCTTCAACATCAACTTTACAAAGTCTCGAATTGCGCTATGGTCATCATATAGATGTGGTAAAGAATGATTGAGGTAGTACAAGACTGGCGTCGAGAAGTCTAGGCCACTTCAAAATGGATGCAAATCATCAACCAAAAGAGGTTTTTTATTGCTCATATGTGTAAGAATCTCGCAAGAACAAGGAAGTTCATGACTTTCCCGCAACCAACATTGGCAAAGATTGATATCGTGTCGTATCGTATCTTTTTTACATGATCCCACTCATTTAAAATGAGTTACAATGCCTTGTGTATTACTTTGTAGCACAGGGGACCCAAGATGGGATACAAATGGATATCATACTAGTCAATGAACCAACACTACTCCAACGTCCCTCCTACTCTCTACGATTTGAGCCTCAATGATGGAATAAACATTTTATCAAATGGTGTCGAACGCACTAGAAGCCCTCCCGAGATAGGACTTCATAGTTGAGTGAGAGCTCTCGGCAGGATTCGTCATTTCTTTTTTGAAATGTAAGATCCGTCTCTCCAGACTCGAACAAACTAATCCTGATGTGGATCATGTTTCTCGTCCTAATACCTCAGCATATTATGGAATCACAATCAGGATGATTGCATATTTGAATAATTAACATGGTACTCCTCTTCTGTAAGGGAATCAAGCAGCTTTCTCCATGAACCCTTCGAAAAATTTTATCCAGTGCTTTATCGTAACATGCCTTATGGCATCGATACTTAACATTTTGGAGAAGGCATCATGCAAGACTTGTATCACCTTGCCCTCATGATCAATCACAATTATGTGTGTGGGACAACCTCTATCGAAGATAGTCTAAATGCACCATCGATAACTGTTCGTATGCTCATTGGTCATCTGAGCACCAGCAACCAGAAAGTTTTGGCCAGTTGGCGTAACACCAATAATCTCTAAGTATGACATGTTGCATTTATTTCAAATAAATTATGATACACTATAATACATACCAATTTTGGCCCTATATTATTAATGACATGGTGTCAAATATAATTAAAAAAAACAATTCTTCATTATCAATATAATGTATCGATTAGTCTTGTACGTCGTACCCATTATTAATACAAATGGATATGCACAAGCAAGTGCACATGAATTTGAGCGAATACACAGTCACTGATAATTTTGGCACCTAGCTCCACTTTGTACCGATGAATATACCTATGGTCAGTGAATAATTTGAAAAGTTGCTAAACTACTATCCGATCTTCCATGCTTGCCACCCTTAGCTTGTGTCTAGCATTGTACAAAGTCTTTGCCTTGTGATAACCAACAAGATATTTTAAATATACCATCAACATATGTTAATACAAAGATATACGTAGACCGGTAAGAAGCATGAACAAACCTGATGACAATATTTGGGTTCTCATGTTTTAAATGATCTAATATATGTTTCTCTTTAACGTGATATTTACTAATTTTTTCCGTAATCTTCAACTATAGGTTTGTCATTCTCAATGCTAATATATGACTATTGTGGGTCTTGTTTAGGTCGTGGTTGTGTTTGTAGCATATCAACGCAAGACTTCATGCTCCCGCATAATACTCTCTACCCATTAATTTTAGCGGACAATGACACTTCTTCGTACTCTTAGGCTTTCGACCTATGTTTTTCTTTGCTTCTGATGTTATCGCCTTCACTATTGGCCCATCCTTGGGCACAGAAACAAATTTTCTCCAACGCTCAACAAATCCACTGCCATTTTCGTCACCTCATTTCAAAAAAGTAATTATCAACAATGCCTTCATCTGCTATGCCTCTGTCTTTGCCCAATTTACCAACTCCTGCTTACTCAAAAATATATTATATGTCTCCAAATAAGGACTCAAATCATCGATTTTATCACGATATAGGAATTCTTCAAATGAATCGGATGATGATGAATACCTTTGACCATCCTATAAAGTGCTTGCTGAAATCTCATTTTACGGGCTTTGTTCATTCTCTTGCAATTCATATATCAAGTGTTAATAAATATGTGTCACTAATACTTGTGACATTACAAAAAAAAAAAAAACAAAATACTGATGCAAATAATTAAGACAATTACTATAAATTTAACTTAACAAATTACATGGTAATAAAATATCCTAACTACATAAGTTCATTAATAAGAAATAAAAATTTTAAATAAAAAAATCTCGGGTTCTGAGTTCAATCTACATGGGGTAGAACTCAGCACCGAGTTCCTCCCATATGTGGCAGAATTGGGAACCAAATTTATGCCAGTATGTGGCAGAACTCATGCTGAATTCAAAAAAAAAATTGCAAAATAAGGAAAATTAGAATGATTTTTCAAAGTTTTTACCTCAAAATCAAGGGAATCTTTTTTACAATTGCTACTCAATGCATTGTTTTGTCTAATTTGATGTGTTATCCATCGATTTTATTGTTTGGTGAGGGACAGATGGAGAAAGAGGAGAGAGAGATTTGAATTTGAAATGAAAAGTTTTGTTACGTATATAGTCCGTGTATTAAATTTTGATCATTTAAATTCGACCTTTATGAATCTTGCTTATGTCTGATTTTATAAACGAGTAATATGTAAAAATACTCTCTAAATTATATTATTTGTTTTAACTTGGTTTCTAATGTTATATTTTAATCTTTTAGGTCTAACATCTACAATTCTTTTATTGTTTACAATCTCAAATGCCACTTATGCGATAAAAACTAGTGAAAACAGTCAAAAGTGGCACAAGTGCACTTAAGGAAGAGGGGCAAATTCATCTCTTCACAAATTTTCTCTCCAAAAGTTTAACTCACGTGTGACTAGTTGATTAGGATAGAAAATAGTTTCTCCAATCCCTAATTTATCTTTTGATTATTGTCATTTTAAACTATACTTATACTCGAACACATCTAAACTGGTGATAATAAACATTATAATTACCAGATTATGACTGATATTTCCTTTTACAATTGTTCTCCTACACTCAATTGAATATTTATTCATGTTTGCAGCACATGACCTTTTTTGCCAGTTTCCATCCTATAAGAGATGGTTGAGACTATAAACACTTAAAAGATTATAGGTGTTGGATCTAAAATATTAAAATATAATATTAGAGACTAAGTCTAAACATGTAAGAATAAGCTATTTTTATAGATTGCTCTTTAAGAAAAATGTGCTATGACAAATAGTACAACCTCCTTAATGATTATAGATTAAATCATTTATTAAATTGACATATTTTATTTTGTTCTTTTGATATATACAAGTTTACGCCTTTGCACATTAATTGTGCGATTGCAGTGGAGTGAAATTTTGCGTCTTTCTTAGTGTAATTTTTCTTCTTCCCATTTATGTCAATTGCACAAAGTAGTCATGGCAGAACATGTAGGCAGAACATGTTTAGATTTCTTCCCTATAAAAAGGGAAATCACAAGGGATAAGATATGTGAAATGACAAGCAATTCTTTTCACTATTTGATCAAATTTCAAATTTCTAGTAGATTGCACAAGTTAGTCTAGTTTCCATATTGCGTCATCAAATATTGCGTCATCAATTGCAAATGCACACATGTTAGATCCCAAACTATTAACAGTGGCAATTCACTTCACTTCCACAAAATTTCTTCGCATGTCAAATTGCAAGGAATTGCAATCTGCATGTAAAATACAGTTGGTTGTTGATCTATGAAAGACCAATAAACCAAATGCAAAAATATTAGAATGAAAAAATCTCAAAGTAATATATACAAATACAAAAAAAAAAAAGGAAGAGAATCCATATATCTTGACTTAACATGACCAAGAGCCCAAATTCCCTTTCTCTATTCACTGGAAGATAATATCAAGTTTCTTGGAGCCCATTACATGTTAGGGGCAGAGCCTAATACACCAGATGTGAAGCACAAGCTTCAATATCCAAATTCTTCAATTTCTAAGATGTGACTCATTGTTGACCCCACAATCTAGCACATTACCAATGTTCAATGTAACATCCCGTTCTTTAAACATTTTTTGTGTGTCTATTGTGTGGTAGAATACACCAGTTCGACAACAGTAAATTAGGCCTGAGATATTTTGTATTTGTAAAAAAAAATAATAATAAACCGATGGAATTACCATCAAGTGGCACATGGCCACTTGAATGGTGACTCACCGCATAGGAGCCCTTGACCGCTTCACCGAGTATATATATATAGGATTCGAATTGCATTTCGTTTCATTTGCACTGTTCTTCTCTTGCTCTCAGATCATCTTCCTCTCGTCTCTTCTTACTTCAAAATTCCTTTTTACAATTAAGTTAATGATTCTAGTTATCTTCTTTATTTAATTTTCTGGTTCATAATTTCTTTAACCTTATATTATAACTTGGTTATTTAGAAGAAATTATTTATTTTAGTATGAATTATTTATTTTAGTAGAAATTTGATGTCTGTGGAATTTGTGAAATTTTATTCTAGAATTGATATTTATGGTATTTATGACATTTTTATTACCTACACCATATAGTTGAAAATAGAATAAATAAAATAAATAAATACTATTCTGGTAATTTATCATAATAAATAATTATTTTCGTATAATTTGTACACATAAATAAAATCCTATGATTTTTACATTATTTTATTAATAATGGTATTAGTTTATTGTTATATTAATAATAGGTACTTATTTTATTATGTTTTGCATTACTTTATTGATAATGGAGTTAATGTATTATTATATTAATAATAGATACTTATTTTATTATGTTTTGTATTATTTTATTAATAATGGTATTAGTTTATTATTATATTAATAATAGGTACTTATTTTATTATGATTTTGTATTACTTTATTAGTAATGGTATTAGTATATTATTATACTAATAATAGGTACTTATTTTATTTATATATATAATAAACTCATAATACATTAGATTATATTTTTGACACTAAGTATAGATATATGTATATAGTCTTGAACTATCCGATAAATATGTGTTTTATTTAGGTTTATATTTACGCCTAGAGTAGTTAAAAGCTACACCTGATAAATTTAAAATTTATCATCGTTTAGAAGGGTTTTGACTAAGGCTTAGTCACCTGCATTTGTAGGAAATTCGCACACTTTGATAGGCAGCGAGTAGCCTATACACCTATATACAGTGATCAGGTGAGTTTACAAATCCCAAACTCACTATATTTTTAATGTTGTCAAAATTTACTGTTCACAAGTGGTAATATATTATTTTATTTTGAGAATTTTTTTTACTACCTGTTTTTAAATTGGAGAGGTTCTCCACGAGAATTGCTTTATTTATTTATTTTAAATCGGAGAGGTTCTCCATCATATATTCTTACTGGTGCTTTAGAAATATTTCGGAGCGGTGCTCCAAATAAGTATTTATCTAATTTGAATATTAAAATATCTAAACATGATCTACAAATGCAAGTGATCTTCGAGAAATATTTTATTGTGTATTTTTAGAAAGTCATGTGCATTTTCATGGCATATTTGGAAAACTTGCATTTATATGTTTGAACTGGCGGGCGGTTGTTACTTTGAAGCTATATTGAAATTTGAGTTGATTATGAATTTGGAATCATTTGGGTGGCTACTTGAGTGGCCTTGATATTTGAAAATGTGCATAAAAACTCCGTCCTGACCAGATATGATTTGGATATGATCTGAGCCTGAAGCGTCAGTGGACTGCACTGTACGTGGCTAGTCCCCCATACTAGGGCCTCTTCCGCTGGCGTGCAATGCGTAAACTTTGTCTTGTGGATCCACTTGATAAGGACGTAGTATGTCGGGGAGGGCGTGGCCCAACTGGCACTACGGGTTTTTGTCTGTGGTCACTTAACAGAGAGTCAGGAGGGGTTCAATGTTAAAGTTGATCACCAGGATTGGACTGGTAGGTGCCCCAGATCCTTAGCCTGGGGTTTGTTTGGGGAGGCATAAGGTAGTCTGTAAATCTAATATTCGTACTGGTGTATGGCTGGTATTGACTACGGGATGCCGGGATTTGTTTCCTGATAACCCCGTTAATTGGTCCAGGTAATTTTACCGTTGAGCCACCATTTGACTGTTTGTCATGTTTTGAAAATTTAGATTGATGCGTTATGCTGATGTGTCTTGATTCGCTCAGACTTTCCAGCTATGCTCAATCTCTACCATCGGTTTGTATATGTCCATTTAAAATAAGAAAAATATTTAATTGCATAAAAAGGAGTATGTACATATATAGGAATTCATTCGCAAAATTTTGAAATTACAACGACACACGTAAACTCATTGAGCTCTTCTACTCACACCTATTTTTAACACATCTATTTCAGATGAAGCATACTCGGGGACCGAGCAGTGAGTCTCGTGTTTACTATAACTTTAATTCCAAGAAGATTGTTCGCCCTGCATATGTACTGTTGTAGCATATTGTATATTTTGTTTCTCTTTCGCTAGTAAGAGAAAATATTGTATTAAGGATCTACTTTCATATATATAAGAACTTTTGCTGTTGTTTCTGTTGATTATATTATTTTATAACTTTATTATTATTATTATTATTGTTATTATTATTTCTTCTTCCCCGAACACTAGTACTTGAATATATTAGTGCCGAGAGGCACACTGGTACCTTACTCAGCCGCAGTGGAACCTAGCGGCGGGGTTGGGGGTAGCACATTCAAAGTATTTGGAAGCTTTTTAGAAGAATCAACAAAGTAGCTCTGAAATAAATGAGGACACATGAATCTTATGAAGAATACTACGAATTATATCAGATCTATCTCTATTTTGCATATTCAATGTTTTACTTTAACACTGTTTTGATGTTACCATTGTTGTGTCAAAGGTTAGCATCAATATTTGAAATTAAAGTTTGGAATACCTTTCCGGACTTCTTATTATAAAACCGAATCAATGTTGTAAATTTTGATTAAGCTCCATGTAACCCATGGCTTAGTCAGTTACCATACTACATGGTCAATGATAAAGTAATAATACTTGATGATCAGAAGCTTCATGATTCAGTAGATGTGTCATTCCAATGCTCAATAGAGAGAACATATGGAAATCTAAGATAAAACCTTAATTTTAAAGTAAGTAAACGATCCCAAATAGAACTTAATAACCTACGAAAGCATGAACTTCTAGGACACATATCAAGCTTCACTTGCCATCTATAGCAAATCTAAAACTGTGAGGTTGAACTATAGAATAACTAATTTAAGAAGATGAAGAGTAATAGATCAAAGTTACCTGATGCAAGATTCCTTATTTATTCTACTAGAATATCTATATTTAACTTTCGTGTTATGTCTTTCCTTACAATAGTTGATATAGAATTTGAAGGCCCTAGCAGCATAGGAAGTTGATGGAACATGAAAGATTACAAGAGTTCTTGTCTCCATGTATTTGCTTGCACATGGTATAATTTTGCCCTTTCATCATTAAATTTTATGAATATTACAGATATAGTGATCTTACTCTCGACTCTAGTTCTCAAAAATATTTAAGAAGCTTTATTTTCTTTCTAATTTTGGATAACTTGAATAAATTTCTATGTAGTGTTTTGTCATCTCATATTAGCTTGTTGATTGAATATTTGAATATAAGATAAGCATAAATAACCATTCTGAACTTGGTATTTTTTTCTACAAGCACCATACCAATTGGGAGAATGCAGATGAATACTTAGTATACACTACAAAAAAATAGCAGATTTGAAACCGCCAAATCGCTTTTAAAATTCTAGTTTTGGAACCAATTTGAAACAGAAAAATATTGGTCACAATTTTGGTGATCGCAACTCGATATTAAAATCGAATAAAGTCAATTTTAGATTTGAAACCTATTTTCAGTTTCAAAACTGACTCAAGAACCAACATTTTTAACCAAATATAGCAACAGGTCTTGCAATGGCATCAGAAGCTGATTTGAAACTGATTCGGCCAAAAAGTAAATAGTTAAAATTTTGTTTAAAAACTGAATTGAAATTGATTTTAAGAAATAAAGAAAGAAATGCAAAAAAAAAAAAGATCTAGGAGCATCAGATCGAGCAACCCAACCCAACCCGAATCCATTACAGGCTAGACCTGGTCTTGCAACTGCATTAGAACTGAATTTGTTAAAACTATAAACCAATTTGAAACTGACTTAAAATTGATTTGGGCAATAAGTAAATAGTTAAAATATTGTTTAGAAACTGAATTATAACCAATTTTAAGAAATAAAGAATAAAATTAAAAAAAAAGATCTAGAAAGACTAGGTCGGCAACTTGACCGAACCTAAATCCAAAGGGGCTAAACTTGGCACTTGAGAAGACACGACCCCTTGCTCGGGAACTAATCTTTTTAACAAAGTTTAGAAACTGGTCTTGCAAACGCATTGGAACCAAATTTATTAAAACTAGATACCGATTTGAAACCAACTTGAAACTTTTTCAAGCTATAAGTAAATAGTTAAATTTTGTTTAGAAATTGAATTGAAATCGATTTTAAGAAATAAAGAATGAGATGCACAAAAAAAAAAATTCTAGGATGATCGGGTTGGTTGCCCAACCCTACTCAAATGGCCCAACCCAAATCCATTTACGGGCCAAATCTGGTCTTACAACCACATTGGCACCGAATTTGTTAAACTAAAAACTAATTTGAAACTGATTCGAGCCATAATTAAATAGCTAAATTTTATTTAGAAACTGAATTGAAACTAATTTTAAGAAATAAAAAATGAAACACAAAAAAACTAATATAGGGATCGAGCAACCCTACCTTACTTGAATACACTACAAGCCCGACTTGGTGTGTGAGAAGACTCGCCCCGTCTGTTAAGGAACCAGGTATGGCTGGACACACAGAAGTTGTCGGCACCGAACCGTAAAAGGCTACGCGGGCAGCCAAGGCACCATGGTAGAACTGTCGTTTAGCCTCATACGAGGGTCTGTGGGAAACTTTGGCTATAAAGAATAATGAGCAAGCCACAATGAATACTGGACAGTTACCAATGGCTGACATAACTAAATGAGGGAATTGTGGCATAAAATTAGGGAAACGGTTCATAACGGCTGCCATAATTAAGGGGACCGTTACTAACGGTTACAATAATTAAGAGGAGGAGATTGTGGCTGAAATTATGGTGACACCAAGACCATAGTTAGCATCTATAAATAAGAACTCTTAAGCTCATTGTATCAGCTATTGAGATATCATTATTCAGACTTGTAATAACATAGGCTATTGACATACCTTCGACTTCCTTTGCGTAGCGCTTGGAACGCTTGGGCATAGCAATATTGGTGTAGTGCCAGGTTGTTGAGATTATAGGCTTAGCAACTCTAGTGTCGTGTTGGGTTGTTGAGAGTGTTGGTGTTGTGCCGGCCAATTATCTTGTACTCCCTTTACATTTGCTTTTCCTCATTATAAACAAAAAAACGTGAAACTTTCACATCAAAACTGAGTCTCTACTTTACTTTGCCCAATTCAGCCTTAATGTTATTATATTTATTATTTGTTTGTTCTAAGGCATAACTATATTTTGATAAAAAATTAAAATATTATAATATGATATGTTTTACTTATATTCTAGAAAAAACTCCAATCTTCCTCCTTCGCCTCTTTATCCCCAGATTGTGAATTTGTTCATGGTATCACAGCAAAGGATGTCTTCACCACATCTTTCTTGGTTTGATTTGTGTTCTGATTTCCATGTTATTGAGGGTGTCTTCTTCTTCTTTCCCTTCAATTATCCGTTGTAGTGAGTTCAAAGATTTCTTCAGTTTAGTAATAGTTATTTAATTAATATATGTATACATACACACCCATATATATGCTATCACTCTATTAGAAATTCATTAATAATTTAATTTAATAATACTTATTTATTACTATATATTTTAAATATATAAATGTTTACTAAAATATGTCAATAAATATACTAATAATTACCAACTATAAATGTTTACACAAAGATTTTTCTATAAAATAATTAGAAATTTTATGAAATAAGAAATGTTTTGAAATATGTCTTGTACAGATATGATTATATTTTGAAGTATTAATTGAAAATAACCATTAAAAGGTGTGTGGGGGTGTGGGAGTATGAGTGTGTGTATTTTGATACTTTTTACAAAAATTTAAGAAGAAAAAATAAGGGATATTTTTCTATTATATCCTTAAGTAATTTAATTTATTCACTATTAATATGAGAGATACGTGAGGGTAGCTTTAAAATTATTCTATATATAATATATATACTAGAGCATTATATATAATTCTATGATATTAAATCACTTGTATGATATTATATAATAGTTATATAATAATTAAAATAAGTATAGATCAATATATATCTTAGGCATAAGCAATATAAAACAAATATATATTGATCACTACAACTCGTCTAAATCCATTAAAGGTGTAGGATGTCACATTATAAATCATAATTATAACATACAAATCCTAATATTAAATACATAGTTCGAAACCAATTAGGGGTTTGGCCACTAGATTGAAACCGATTAGAAACCGTTTTAGGGTTTTGTAACCATATAGAAACTGATTTACAATTGCTCTAGGATATAGGGTTCAGGAACCGCATTAAAACCGATAAATATAGAAATCAAATTGAAATCGGTTTGAAAACCCCATCAAAAAATGATTTTGAAACCAATTAGGAATAGACGTATGATAACTAAACCATACTAAGCATCCAGATAGAATTGAACCCTTTTTGAAACTGATTAGAATTGAAGTCCTTGGAACCGACTAGAAATTGCACTTTTAGAATCGATTTGAAGCAGGTATATTTAGAAACAGATTTGAAACATGTATATTTAGGAACTGATTTGAAATAGATATATTTAGGAATCGATTTAAAACTGATAAATTTAGAAGCTGATTTGAAATGGATAAATTTAGAAACTAATTTGAAATTGGTAAATTTAGAAACTGATTTGAAATCGATGGATTGTGAAACACATTTGAAACCGTTGAATTTAAAAACTCATTTGAAAGCTTCTCCAAAAAATATTTAAAAAGAATTAATTTTGAAACCATTTTGAAATTTGAAACTGATTAGAAACCAACATCTGATAACCCGATCCATACTAAGTATCTAGATAGAATTGAACACTTCTTAAAATCGATTAGAAACTGAAATATTTTGAAATCGATTAGAAATCGCTGTTTTATAACTGATTTGAAATTGATTTTACAATTACCTGATTTGAAACAAAATAGAAATCAATTTTATTTATTTGATTACGTTTCTTTTTTTAAAAAACTTTTTGAAAGCAATCTGGTGGTTTCAAAATAGTTCTAACGTTTCCTAAAATTCTCTCCATGTAAATTTCGAAAAAATATGAAGAAACTTATCATATACACTTTTCACCCAAACTCAGAGTGCGTGCAACAACAAATGTGCATATTAGGGAGAAATTTGCAAGAGAGAGCTACCTTAAAATTTTGATTTCTCTTTTGGTCATAAGTTCAAGTTCAAATACCCCAAAGAAGCTATTGTATATTGTACCTATAAGCATCATACCAAATTATTAAATTGAGCAAATAATCAAATCATTTATGAAAGATTTGAGGTAATCACCTTGGGGGGACTAATTTTCTTTTTTTCTTCCTTACAAATCTTTCTGAGTCACTGCTTTTTCTAGCTGCATATTATGTGGTACTTTTCCCACTTCAAACAATGATCTTTGTTGTCTCCTATAATAAAAACTACTAAACAAACACTATTGGAAAGTAGCCTCCCAGACATGGACAAAACAGTAGCAAAGTCAGTAAAATCCGTGAAAAATTTAAGCTAACCACAGATTTCCTACCAAATAAATCTGTAGCTAAAACCAGCGTAGGTAAATAGGTAGCTGCGGAAAAAATTTTCGTAACTAATTTTCTAACAAAATTTTCGTAGCTAAAAAATATAATCTGTAGCTAATTGTGGAAAATGAATGAATAAATTTGTTGGTGTTAGCCATGGAAATATTCTGTGGCTAACACCACAAAAATAAATTAATATTTGGTCAATTTAGCCACCGAATTTCCGTGGCTATATTTCCATGGATTTTTCACAACTATTTGCTATAGAATTTTGGGAGATTTTGAAAATTTTCATACTATTTAGCTACGGTATTTTCGTATCCAATTTACTATAGAAATGTTACGTAGCTAATTTGCTATGGAATTTCTGTGGGTAATTTTGATTGTTACGTAGCTAATTTGCTATGGAATTTCTGTGGGTAATTTTGTTTCGTTTTTCATTTTGAAAAAGTTAGCCACGGAATTTCGGATCAAATTGGTTACATGGGTAATTTTTTTTCATTTTTTTTTAAAAAATTTATCCAGATAAATTTCGTGGCTATTTGCCTAAGCTCTTTCCATGAGCTATTGTTAACGTACGGCCATGTGCAATTTCTACACCATAATTGCTACTATCATCCTGTATACAATCACAAAAAAATCTCCAATAAATTCATTATACCAATTACCTAATTTATAATAATAAATCATCTTCAACAGATATATACCATAACAATAAATCATATCCAACTTTCTAATACTAACACTAGAACACTAGAGCAATCCGACAAGACAAAAGTGTTAGATTAGTATTCTAAAAAGATAAAATGCCACTGGCCTTCAAATATATCATCCAAAATACATAAGCATAATACGTATCAGTACAAATTGCTGCTATCATCAACATGTGATGCTCTGCAATTTGCCTGCATACACATAAAAGATAGAACCACTTGCATCTAAGACCTAGTATCCTATAAAAGCTGCTCTTGCTTAGAAAGCTTGTGATCATAGCCTTCCTTCATCTCTTGCATATCTTGAATTTGGCCGCCATACTACTCATGCAACTCTTGGATTCGTTGGCCATAGTCAACAAATGCATTACTAGAAGATGCACCACGAGCCCTCAAATTTATTCAATCAAAATTTTGCCATAATCAATCTCTAGGGGGTTCTGAAGTAGAACCCAGAGAATTCGATGTCTTAGAAGCCAAAGAGGCTTGCGTCTAAGCCTCCTCAACCAGCTTTTGAGCTCACTCTTATCCAAAAATTTTAATTAGTAACATAGCCTCTATTGAAAGTAAATAATGTGTAAAAAATTAATCATGTAAAAATATATAGTAATTTACATAGAGGATACGAACTGCATCTCTTATAACCCTCAAAGGGGTTTGGCAAAACTCCACCATTCTTCTCGACATGTATTAAGCTAGAAGAATTTCAAGAGAAAGTGGATTGGAAGTTTTTAGCAACTATACATAAAAAGTGGTCAGATGCAACGACATAAAAGAATGGGGGAAAAGCAATAAAGTTAGCTTCAGACATACCATTCGTATTTGACTTCAAATCATAAATAACAAATTATCAAAAATTTAAACTTGTGTAGCAAATTTAGGAAAATGTATTTTTATATACGTAATACTTATATTTCATTGATATACATATAAGTATATATGGTTATAATTTTTTACTTATGTACAATATATACCACACATTATTATAATATATAATACTTATAATGTGCTTGTATACATAAAGTTTATACTCTTCAAAAAATACAACATACCATGTGATACGTATGTGTAAGATGACAGATGGATCTTCCAGTTGGCAAGGTTGCAGATGCAATACCCTGACTCAATGATTTTGGGTGTTCTGTTTGCCAAGGTACAAGCCTTTGGTCTTCTAGCCTACTATTTTCCACAATCTTTTAGCATTTAGGATCATTACTTTGAACAACTAGCTAGCACGAGAATCCCAAGCTGCACGTATGGTAGCATGTTCATCTGGGTTCCACTTATACTGTTTCTATAATTACCAAAAAGTTAGTTAGCAACTTTGTTGAACAAAAAAAGTTGTAAAGAATATTTCAATGAAATTTAAAATAACTCAACAACTTTCCTCAAACTCAATAAACTACATATTCCTTGTGTACTGTCTATGTGCTTCAATCGCTTATGTGGGGCATCAAACTTCAACTTCATGCAACCTAAGATGGTGCAATGAATTTGGGACTGCATAGAAGTAGGTTCGAACTTGTTCAAAATGTTTAAATGAAAGAATGTGCAACACATTGTAATGTTAAAGAAAGTAGCATATCTATGAAGCATACTAATGATCTAAAAGTAAAAAAGCATGATATCATACTTACACATTATTCGACAGTGGCTAAAAATATATTTCTGGAGCTCTGACAGTGGAGAAGACGTAGGTATGGATATGGGATGCATATGATCCTCCCTGTCAACTATGAATGCCTGTGTAGGAGCAGTGTTGGTGGTGGGGGAATCGTTACTCTCCACTAGAGTATCAAAAAGACTTCGTTTGGAAGAGGGTGGCCGAGACAACTCATGCATCGAAGAACAAAGCATATCTGCACATAAAATGTGAAGGGTGGATAATGTTAGATATTAAACAAAGATGAAGACAATTGTGAAGTAATGAAATAAAAATTAATATCAAATAATCATAGCACTTATTACAAAAATATCACACATATAGCTCCTAACACTTACAGCTACTTTGAATCATCATTAGCTTCACTGCACTTACGATCAGACTCACAGTCTATTTCATCTTCGGAGTCCTCATAAATAGTTTCATTCTCGATATCATCTTCATCTTCATCAACATCCAATCATGTAATGATTGTATTTGATCATCTTTCATACCAACTTTATGTCTCTACTCTATTCCTCTTGGTATGCACATTCTGTTTTTGGTACATCATAAGATTCTCGAGTAGTTATTGGAAATACAGCCCACCAATCACTCTTATCTCACTGTACTGCAGTACAAGGCATAATACACTTGAACAACTTGATGAGCAAGAATAAAGGGTTCATATTTTGGCCATCTCTGGCTATGGTTTATATCTACAATTTTGTATTTTCGGTGAACCTTCATACTCTCACTAGACCGCGGATCAAACAAAAAATACTTAAATAAGATAGTAATATTTTTCAGCAGCCCAAAATATTGCAATAGCAATATTTCTTCAATAATTCCATAATATTCACCCTTATTTGATTGAGCATAAGCTGTGCCCCTAATGCATACACCACTAATTCATTGTTGTTCTTTCATTCCCATGACTCGTAATATGTAAACAATATCTATTTACATAGTAAATAGGATATGTTTCAGTCGCCATTAGTGGTCCACAAGAAAGATGCTTTAAGGCTTGATTACTAATATCATTATTAGGATCCCAAACCTAAGTAGAAAGAGCACAAGAATATTACTTTGGTAGTTAGACTCATCAGTTTGAAAACTAAGATAAAGCTGGGGAAAATATCACTCACATATTGATGAAACCATGAAGCAAACTTTTGCTTTATGTGTCTGTAGGTTTCATTTTCCCTAATATGTCACAATTGGGCAAGTAATTGTTCAATATATACACAAGAGGAATATGAACGAGAAAAAGTTGGAATAAAGATGTAACTTAAACAAAGAAAATGAAATAGAATAAATGTTATTGTACTCAACATATGGCTCAACCTCTGAACAATTAGTTAACATGTATAATTGCGTAGCCTTTCACTCCTCACTCACTAGTTAGCCACCTACACGCTGTTTTACCACCTGCTCGCCTTGGTAATTTGAAAATTTGGAGGTTCTCATTGAAACTCGGTAGGTCTCGTCCTTTATCATGGCGACTCGGGTGCCTATTTCTCGTTAGAACATGTGGCTTGAAATAGAAAGTGGTAAAATTAGATGCCTCTTCTACAAGATATGCATTTAATATTGATGCCTAGACGCACACCTTATTTCTAATTTTTTAGATGATATAAATATCTACGATGAAACAAACTTAATTTCAACATTATATTTGAAAGAGTTTTGTGTTAAACAAGAATTAAAAAAATAAGGTATTATTATGTAAAAGATTACCTCTCAAATGGGTACATCTGACGATATTGGACAAGCTCGCAAACACGTGCCTCATAAGGAAAATGAATTGGAAGATGTTCCATTGCATTGAGAAATGAGGGGGGAAGTATTCTCTCTAACTTACAAATATAATAGCAATATTTTCTTTTAGCTCTGCCATCTTGGTCACGGTCAACTTCATAGCGCATATTCCTAGAAACATATGCTAAACTTGGTCAAATCATTCCATATCATTTCAGGCAACATCTCCTTAAATGCTACAAGTAATAAGTGCAACATGAAAATATGGCAATCATGTCTCATGTAATATATCAACCTAGATTTAGCAAGATATGCACATCTAGATAAGTTAGATGCATAACCATTGAGAAACTTAAGATTTTTCATCCATTCATACACTATATGTTGTTCTCTTTTATTAAGGTAAGTTGCCTTTGATCTCGTTGTCTCGCCTGGATTAAGTGCCAATTCCCTTCGTTTTACAAACTTCACCTATATCATAACGAGTAGCCAAAGTAACTTTTGTTTTGCCCTTCCCATCCATGATTGTGTTTAACACATTTTCACAATGTGCATGACATCAAGATTATGACAAACTAGCAAGTCACGCCAATAAGGGAGTTCCCAAAATATACTATGCTTTGTCCTGTTGTGGGTGTCAAGGTAGCCTTGCGGAGTTAAGTCACCACCAGTTTCAGTTACACTTGGGATATCCTTTTCCCGATCCCATATTTGACTTCCTCTAAGATGAGGGGTGGAGAAGAATTTTCAGCACAATTTCTTATGAAATTTGTCTTATTCTGCCTGTATGGATGATATGGTTGGAGAAATTGCCTGTGACAATCAAAGAAAGTGGACTTCTTGCAATGACAAATATGAAAAACCTTTCTCTTTTCCATACAGATTGGACATATACCATATGACCTGATATTGTCCATCCTGATGACATCCTATATGTTAGAAAGTCCTCAATTGTCCACATGAGTGCCACCAATGCGTTGAAATTGAGTTTTCTCAAGACCTCATAACATGTAACGTCTACATCTTGACCTTCACTTGTGGCTTGTTGGTCATTTGCTCTAGAACTCCTCAAATAGTTAGTGGATGCCCAGCTCTTTTTGGGGCCTCAGCAGGTATTGGTCTTGCCTCCGGACACTCCTTGACTTAATGTCCTAGTTTGGTACATTGATAGCATAAACCCAATCTTCTATAGTACATATCAAAAGTATGCCCAACATGACCACAATAGTTACAAGTCTCATGAGTGCTTCTGCCTACAATAGTTTGACTACTAGTACCTTCTGACTTGAAACCACTCCAATCTTTCTTGTTACCTCTAATTTTCCATAACTCTTGTCCATCTAGCTTGAAAGGTTTGAACCTGAAATTGCGGTAGGTTTCTTCTATGCCAGAGCTAGATGTGTCATCTCAGTTCTAGTGGCTGCCTCTAGCACTGTGGAGAATCGTATAGGAGGTAAAGATGCTAGAGCTCTTTGCAATTCTACTCATAGTCTATAAATTGTCGAGTCTTGTTCTCCTTATTATCAATCATCCTTAGATAGTACTTACCCAATTAGTTGAACCTAGCTATTTACCGGACTACTATCACGTTTTCTTGCCGTAGTTGTTGGAACTCATCCCCCTATTGTTCTTGGATCTATCAGAGGATATATTCCTTCTTGAATTCCTCTTGGAAATCAGTCCAAGTCCATGGCTCACCTTTCAAAGTACAAGATTCTGACATTATTAATCACCAGTAATGAGCAGCTTCTCTCAAACAGAAAGTTGCAAATGTCACTTTTCAGAATTATAATATCCCAAAGTATCATAGATATGCTCAATATGCTCTTTATTTGCTAGGATATTATGCTCATTGAAATGCCTAAGAGGGGGGGGGAGTGAATTAGGTATTTGGCTAATTTTTTGCAAACACAGTTCTTTTATAAGTTTAAGCAAAAACCAGATTGTGTGTGCTTGGTTCACTAGAAGAGTAAGGCAATTAATAGCAAAGCAGTAGAGCAATATAAGAATAAAGTACACAAGCAATTTATATTGGCTCGATCTCTTCAAGATCTACGTCCACTACCTTAAGCCTACACTTAAGGATTTCAAACAATCTACTATAAGCTCAAGTCTACAAATTACATAAGAGGCTCACCACACAATGGTTTTACACTCACAACCTCTTTTAGTAATTATACAAACAAGGTTCACCCTTTTCACAAGGATTTTATATCTAAAGACAACCTAAAGACCAATCTAATCCAAGGCTCACCCACACATAGGTTTTACACCACAACCTTGATTAATCTAGTCTATGGCTCACCCTTATCAAAAGAATTTTATGTCACAAGATAACCTTGCAATGAGCTAATAGAAAAAACACAGTTTAATAGAGAAAGAAGAATGTGTAGATGTTACCACTTGTTGGTAGATGTTTACACAATGTTGCACCTTCACACTTTGTTGTCTTTGGAATCTTGAATGATCAATTGAAAGCACAAGGCAAAAAAGAGCTTAAAATGTTTGCTAACATTGGAATGTTTAGAGTTCACAAGAATTCAAAACTTGAAAAAAATTTGAAGTTTATAGCTTTTATAGATTTGAAAAATCAATTGCAACAGCTATAAAATGGCTAGTAACAGCTAGTTTCAAAGAAGTTCGGATGTCCGAACATCCTGCCATGCGTCCGAAATTTACTGTGCCAGGCTGTCTGGAAAAGTTTGAAAGTCCGAACTTTTCCTTATGCGTCCGAACTTGCGTCTGAAATTCTCTGGAAAAACAGTGACCATGCTATCAGAGAAAGTTTGGACGTTCGAACTTTACTCCATGCGTCCAAAATTGCGTCTGAACTTCTCTGGAAGCATAGTGATCATTTTCAAAGTTTGGACGACCAAGGAGCACATTTTGGCAACAAAATATGGATGCATCCAAATTTCAGACTCATGCATCCAAACTTTGAAAGTTTAAGTCCAAACTTTAAAATGTGTGAGATGAAGGCTAGAATATTTGAAAATAAGACTTTCTAAGGTTGTTAAAACATGGTAAGAAGAAGTAATACAGTTTTCAAACAATTTGAACAACAGAAAAATCAGTTTTAGCAAAACAGTTTGGATGCATCCTAACTTTTTGGTTTGCATCCGAACTTCAAGTTCAAACTTATGAACTATATCCTCACATATTATAATTCTTTTCAGTTTAAATTTCAAATGTATAAGTATAGTCAAATATGCCAAAAAAAATGTTCACAATGTATCACTTACTCATATTAACACACATTGCAAATATAACATATATTGCAGAAGCATACACATTTCACATTTTTGCAGCACATTTTTGCATTTTGCAGAACTCATTTCTTTCTCCCCCTTTTGTCATCACTCAAGAATGGGAAAATGAAAATGAGACTGATAATTACTAAAGGAAGCTCTCAACTCTAAGGTTTCATCATTGAGCTTCATTAAAGCTATTACATAGGCCACATTAAACTAGTGATAAAGTACATAAATTTAAAGTGCAAAAAACAGAGAGATTTGCATAAAACATGCTAGTAAAGGTTCAAAATAAATAAAAGCAGTAAATGAAAATAAAAGCGAAGATGTGCTTAGTCTTTAGATATTGATGGAGAGTCCTTTCTCGGTTTCTTCTTGACAGCAACATGCTTGACTCTTCCATGGCCAAATGTTGGATTTGATGGGGTTGCTATTTCAGCTCTTACAATTTGACCTCATTCTTGACTGATTCCAGCTTGCTGCAATCCTTGATCTCCTCCTTGAGACTCCATGACCTGCTCATTGTCATTCCCTTGGTCACCATTATCATCATCTTCATCATCACTTTCACTACCTTCTTCATTTTTCTTGTTATCTTCATCATTCTCATCATTCTTTTCCTCTTGAGTTATAGAAGGCCCTTCACCACTTTGAGGATTTCTTATCAATATTTCCTCAATTTTCTTGACTCTATTCACCAAACTATCTAGTCTTCCAAGCACCATAGGAGCAAATGTTTCAAAGAATTTATACATTTTCTCCATTTCTTTCATGTGGTTGTTCAGTGCTTTTTGAATTTTATTTTCTCTTGAAATCTCTTCAGCACTAGTATCTTCTTTTGGAAGGAGGTTGCTCCCCGTCACTTGTTGAATCATGCCTTCTCTTAGTTTTCATTTCCCTTGCCCATGTTTCGGCCTCATCATCATCTTCTTCTTCAGTTTCCTCACTTTCATCTGCTTCAACTCTCTTTGGAGGGGTCTCTCTTCTAGTTCTCCACACTCTCTCATCATCAAGAGTCAATTGCATCCTTTGGAGAGAGTTATTTGTATAAATTTGTCCTCTTTTAAAAGCTTGTCCTCTAACAGGAAGCTTGACTCGAAAATGTTTGAAAAATCTTGTCAAAAGTCTTCCATATGGTAAAGCCTTATTATCAGTCTTTCTAACCCCAAACATATTCTTCAATGCCATGTGTCCAAAATTCCATCTCCTATGCTCATGCAAATCAAGCATAATCACCATATGAATGTTTCCCACAAATGTTTTGTGACCAAAATTGGGAATAATCATGGTTGTTATCATATGATGCATAACTCTTCCTCTTGTATCTAAAGTTTTGATTTCCCTTTCCTTAATGGTCTTAAACTCTCTACCATTGGTGAAAGCTTCTTCAAATCTAGCATTTATAAACAGTTCTCGTTCATAGCAGTGTTGTCCCAAAGAAAAATATCTTGCTCCAACATCACTCACTCCACAAATTCTATTTACTAATGCATCATTGAATTCAAAATCTACTTGAGACACTCTAGAGGAATACCATTGAGTAACATTATCCCCTTCATGTTCAATTCTTTCTTCTTTCAGATTTGCATAGAACTCATATATGAGAGAGGGATAGTACTCTTCATCTATAGCCAACAAGTTACTCCATCCAATATCACCAAATAAAGGTAGGATATTACCCATATTGGTGAGTTTGTCAAAATCAACTCTGTTTCCACGGATGATTTTCCTTTATTTCTTGTTCCAATCTTCAAATTCTGATGCAGGTTTGATTGAGATAAACTTGTCTGCTCCAGATGATGATTGAGGAACCCTAATTCTCCTTGGTTTATTTAGAATTCGTCCTCCTTCACTGACCTTTTCTTTCCCTTTTCCTTTTTATACATTTGCTTCTTTAGTTCACACAATTTTGATCTTCTAACAGAAAAGCAGCGAGAGTTGAGAGGTGTGTAGGGATGGGAATTAAAAAATCCAAGTATTTTGATGTGAAAATGGTGAAATCACAGAGGGATTTAAGTTTGGATGCGAGTGGGCAGAGAGAAATTTTGAAAAGGAGAGAGTTCGGCTGATAAATTATGTGAGTAACGACTAGTTCAGTTTCTTAAAAACCGTTGTAACCTCAAAATTCAGACGACCAAACTTTTTGGTCTGCGTTCAAACATGCGGCTGAACTTCTTTGTTTCTCTAATTTCAGAAAGTTCGGACGTGTGTCCAGAATTTTCTGACAAAGTTTGGATGATCCATTTTCACTCAATGCATCCAAATTTTTCCTGCTTTTGTCACACTCAAATAAACACATTAGTAACTGAATTTTGAGATTCCTAAGAGCCTTCTTAAATGAGTAAACATTTCCTCAACCAAATGCTTTGTGAATATATCAGCAATTTGATCATTTGTATTTATATATTCTAAGCATATGTCTCTTTTAGCAACATGATCACGAATAAAATGATGCTTAATCTCTATATGCTTTGTTCTAGAGTGTTGAATGGGATTTATGCTCAAATTGATAGCACTAGTATTATCACATAGAATAGGTATATATACAATTAAATTTAATACCATAATCAAGTAGTGTATGTTGCATCCATAATAATTGAGCACAACAACTACCAGCTGCAATGTATTCAGCTTCAGCAGTAGACAAGGACACACAATCTTGTTTTTTACTATACCAAGACACAAGACAACTACCAAGAAATTGACAATGACCACTTGTACTTATTCATTCAACTTTGCATCCGGCATAATTAGCATCCGAATATCCAAAAGATCAAAAGATGAAGATTTTGAAAACCAAAGACCATAGTCATGTGTATCAATCAAATAACAAAAAATACGTTTGATAGAAATTAAATGAGATTCTTTAGGACATGATTGAAATCTAGCATATAAGCACATAACAAACATAATATCTGGTCTACTTGTTGTGAGATAGAGCAAACTTCCAATCATACCTCTATATGACTTCTCATCAATATTTTTACCTTTTTTATCTTTATCAAGTTTGGTTGATGAGCTCATTGGAGTTCCTATTCCTTTTGCTTGATCCAATCCAAATCTTTTCAAAAGCTCCTTGGTATACTTTGCTTGGTTTATGAAAACTCCATCCTTAGTTTGTTTAATTTGCAGCCCAAGAAAGAAATTCAGTTCTCCCATCATGCTCATTTCAAATTCATTTTGCATAGATTTGGCAAATTCTTCACAAAGAGATGTGTTAGTGGCACCAAAAATAATATCATCAACATAAATTTGCACAAGTAAAATATCATTACTAGATGTTTTTATAAAAAGGGTTGTGTCCACTTTTCCTTTTGCAAATCCTTTTGAAAGAAGAAAACCACTCAATCTTTCATACCAAGCTCTTGGGGCTTGTTTCAAATCATATAGAGCTTTGGTTAACTTAAAAACATGATTAGGAAATTTTTCATGAACAAATCTGGGAGGTTATTCTACATAAACCTCTTCTTCAATAAAACCATTTAGAAAAACACTTTTGACATCTATTTGAAATAGCTTAAATCCTTTAAAATAAGTAAAAGCCAAAAGTATTCTTATAGATTTCAATCTAGCTACAGGAGCAAAAATTTCATCATAATCAATACCTTCTTCTTGGTTGAATCCTTGAGTAACAAGTCTAGCCTTATTTCTAACAACTTCTCCTAGTTCATTTAATTTATTTCTAAAAACCCATTTTGTACCAATAATGGAATGACCATGGGGTCTTGGAACAAGAGTCCAAACTTTATTCCTTTCAAACTGATTTAACTCTTTTTCCATAGCAATAATCCAGAAACTATCACTCAATGCATCATCAATGTTTTTAGGTTCTAAATGAGATAAAAGAACAAAATTATCAATAAAGTAACGCCTTGTTTTTACTCCTTGGGAGACATCACCAATGATTTGCTCCTTAGGATGACCTCTCGCAAATGTTAGATCCTTTGGAAGCTCTTGATCATTGCTAGGTTGACCATCCTATATTTGCTCTATTATTTCTTCTTCTTTTGCATGTTCTTCCAATGTGGGTGCTTGATGATGAGTTTGATTTTCAATCATTGAGGAACTTGCATCATCTTCATTTCTTCTTTGAAGGTAAATGCTAGATTCATCAAAAGTTACATGTATGGTTTTTCAACACATAATGTTCTTTTGTTATAAACTCTATATGCCTTTTTATTTGATGAATAGCCAAGAAATACTCCTTCATCTGATTTTCTATCAAATTTTCCCAGATTATCACTGGTATTTAAAATAAAACATTTACAACCAAACACTTTAAAATAAACAATTGAAGGAATTCTATTAAATAGAAGTTCAAAAGGTGTTTTTCTTATAAAAGGTCTTAATAAAACTCTATTCATTACATAGCAAGCAGTATTTACAGCTTCAGCCCAAAAATATTTTGGTAGAGAATTTTCACATAACATTGATCTAACCATTTCTTGTAAGGTCCTATTTTTCCTTTCAACAACACCATTTTGTTGAGGTGTTTTGGCAGCTGAGAAATTGTGAGTAATACCATATTCATCACAAAATTTTGTAAAATCTTCATAGCAAAATTCTCTTCTATTATCACTTCTAATAGAAATCAGTTTATATTCAAGAGATGTTTGAACCTTTTTGAAAAGTTTTGCAAATTCATGAAATGTTTCATCCTTTTGAGCTAAGAAAACCACCCAAGTAAATCTTGAAAAATCATCAACAATCACATAAGTATATCTTTTACCACTAAGACTAGTGGTCCTCATTAGTCCAAATAAGTTCATGTGAACTAATTCAAGATGTTTTGAGGTAGAGACCATTTTCTTTGGTTTAAAAGATGTTTTTGATTGTTTTCCATATTGACAAGCATCGCAAAGACGGGTTTTATCAAAATGCATTTTGGGTAATCCTCTAACTAGTTCTTGTGTAGAAAGTTTGTTCAATAAATCCATGCTCACATGTCCTAATCTTCTATGCCACAAAAATCCATCATTATCATGAATGACAAGGCATTTTATGTCATTTGTAATAAGTTTATCAAGATATAACACATATACATTTTCAACTCTTTTAGCAACAAAGATGGTTTTGCTACTTGCACTATCAAGAATAGTACAAGTATTACATTTAAATTCTACTTTACATCCATTGTCACATAACAAGTGAGGCATTTCCAATCATATGTCTTGAACAGCCACTGTCAAGAAACCATTTTGTGGCACTTGATCTTGAACAAAGCGAACCTACACCAAATTAGAAAAAGTAATTTTTGGTACCCATGTTTTCTTGGGTCCAAGGGGGTTAGTGAAAGTTTGTTTGACTTTCCAAATGGTCTTAACACCATTTTCAATCTTTCTTTTTACAAAACATTTTGATACCTTGGGTCCACGCTTACCACAATATGTACAACAAATATGAGACCTAGAATTAAAAGTTTCTTTAGCAAAAGAGTTTTTATATTTTGGAGCATAGCTATCATGAGTATAACCAAGACCATGTTTTGCAAATGAAGTTCTTTGATAGCCAAGTAATTTATTTAAATTTTCTCTTCCATTTGTAAACTTTTCAATGCATGATGTAAGATCATTAACTTTACTTTTTAAAATCTAATGATCATTAAGCATTGTTTCAAGAGATACAACTTTTATGCAAAACTCATTATTTTCAAAAGATATGTTTTGTATGGTTTCATTTAAAACTTCTTTTTCAATGTTTAGCTAATTAATGGTCTCAAGAAGTTTTCCATTTTCAACACATAATTTTGAATTCTGATTTGATAAATCACTGTTTTTGAATTTTATTTCTTTATTTCTTTTAGAAGCCTTTTTTAATTCTTCATACATTTCTACAAGTAATTCACTAGGATCAACATCATCATCATAGATATTAGAAATGGAAGGAGAAGATTGTACCTCATCATCAATTGCCATAAAGCATATGTTGGCCTTTTTTTCACTATCATTTTCACTTTCTTGTTGATCCCATGTCCCAGCCAGTCATTTTCCTTTCTTGGTAGATTTCTTTTTGTTCTTGTTGTCTCTTTCCCTTTCCAAAACTTTGGGGCAATCAGAAACAAGATTTTATGTACTCTTGCATTCAAAACATTGAGGTTTGAAGGATGAAGACTGTCCACTCTTCTTGGTTGGCTTTCTTCCTTTCTTGAGAAACTCCTTCCTGTAGAATCTTTTGAATTTCCTAACAGCCATGGCAATCTCCTCTTCTCCACTGTTCTCATCTTCTTCTTCACTTGATGATTTTTCTTGTTCACTCAAGTGATTAGAAGTTTTAAGTACAACTCCTTTTCTTCCTTTTTCTTCATCTTCTTTGTCATTTAGTCTCTTCATCTTCATCTCATGCGTGAGGAGTGATCCAATGAGCTCTTCAAGTGGAAGAGTTTTCAAATCCTTTGATTCCTCAATTGCAAGTGTCTTTGGTTGCCAAGATTTTGGTAAAGCATCTAAGATTTTTCTGTTTTACTCTCCAATTGTATAGTTCTTCCCTTAAGCTTTCAGACCATTAAAAATGTTAGTAAATCTAGTAAACATATCACTAATATTCTCACCTTGCTTCATGGTAAATAGCTCATAGTCACTAACTAACATAGCAAGCTTTGACTCTTTAACTTGGTTTGTACCTTCATGTGTTATTTGGAGTAATCTCCACATATCATGAGCAGTATCACAACCACTAACTCTATTATATTCAGTTACATCTAATGGACAACTTAAGATGTTCATTGCCTGATAATTTAATGTCATTTTCTTTGAATCATGTTCATCAAATTCGTCAGTAGACTTTGGTTCTAAGGTTACTCCATCAGCTCTCATTTTCATAGGAATATAAGGACCTTTTTTAACAATATTCCACAAATCAAAATTGATAGAACAAATATATATCTTAACTCTAGATTTCCAAAAGGTATAGTTTGTTCCATCAAACAAAGGTGGTCTATTTGTGGAAGACCCTTCTAGGTAAGGTAAGTTTGAAATATTAGCCATAAGATCTTTAACTTCTAGGTTGTAAAACCACACAAGAAGTCCTTGCTCTGATACCAATTGAAATACCTAAGGGGGGTGAATTAGGTATTTGACTAATTTTTCGCAAACACAGTCCTTTTATAAGTTTAAGCAAAAACCAGATTGTGTGTGCTTGGTTCACCCTTTTCACAAGGATTTTATATCTAAAAACAACCTAAAGACCAATCTAATCTAAGACTCACCCACACACAGGTTTAACACCACAACCTTGATTAATCTAGTCTATGGCTCACCCTTACCAAAAGGATTTTACGTCACAAGATAACCTTGCAATGAGCTAATAGAAAAAACACAGTTTAATAGAGAAAGAAGAATGTGTAGATGTTACCACTTGTTAGTAGATGTTTATATAATGTTGCACCTTCACACTTTATTGTCTTTGGAATCTTGAATGATTAATTGAAAGCACAAGACAAAAGAGATCTTAAAATGTTTGCTAAGGGCTTTGGAATGTTTAGAGTTCACAAGAATTCAAAACTTATAAAAAATCTAAAGTTTATAACTTTTATATATTTGAAAAATTAATTGCAACAGCTATAAAACAGCTAGTAACAGCTAGTTTCAGAGAAGTTCGGATGTCCGAACATCCTACCATGCGTCCGAACTTTACTGTGCCAAGCTGTTTGGAAAAGTTCGGAAGTCCAAACTTTTCCTTATGCGTCCGAACTTGCGTTTGAAATTCTCTGGAAAAACAGTGACCATGCTATCAGAGAAAGTTTGGACGTCCGAACTTTACTCCATACGTCCGAACTTCTCTGGAAGTACAGTGATCATTTTCAAAGTTTGGATGACCAAACTTGCATCCAAACTTATCAAATTTGGTCAAATCATTTAAAAATCATCCTTAATAACATTGAAATCATTTTGTATGAATTGATAAGTCATTTAAGCACTTTTAAACTCAAAAACCGTTACCAAAACATTTTAATCATCCAAAGTTTACTTAAGATCATTTGAGACTTTAAAAACATACTTGTTGTTGAGAAGTTCATTAAAAATCATTTCAAAAACAAGTTTTGTGCTCTCTTATGCATTCAACTAATTCCAAGACATACAAGTATAGAGTTTATAGAAAAATATACTTATTTAGCATAAGAACTCTACACTCGAAGTCTTCAATGCCTTCAATAATCTTGAACATACTCTTCAATCTTCAATCATTTTTGGCATAGTGGAGTTGTTCTTGCATTGTGACTCCAATAAAACATACTCTTCAATCTTCAACGAAGACTTCATGATTCTCAGTCTATCAATCCTATCACTCAAACATACAAGCACATTAGTCCTCATCAATGTTTGCCATTATTCAAAATTAATCATAACTACATGATTTGCCCTTAGGGCTAACACTCATATATCACACACAGAGGGAAAAGTAAGGACCAGATGATTTACTCAACGACGACACAGATTTGGCAAATGCAGAAAAGGTTGCAGGTACAACAGCGATAGAGTCGGCAAGAATAGGTGAATCCGGCAACCCCTCTCCAACGTTAGTCTCTTGATAGGCTTGGCCTTATAAGGTAATTGACTAGGGTCATCCTCAATGGATCCTCCTATTATGGTGGCTCCTGCAGTAGGCACTTGCACTGATTCACCCTTATATGCATCTTCTAGTGGCGTTGTCAATCTCTCTAGAACTATCTTCTGTAGGGAATAAGATGAGGATAGCATCGATCCACCCATTGCATCCACAAGAGTGCCTGCTTGATAAACTCATTTATGCTTCCATGTAAGGCAATGCCAGTCTTGCCATACTGGTGACCTACAAAAAAAAATACTATTGTAAGTACTAGCAATAATTAACCATCTTCGAACATAAAAAAACTATGTAATAAACTCCTATAGCTCATCTAAGATCTACCAATTCAAACCTAGTAAAGAACCTAAAGATCTAATACCACATGCGATACTTGCAATCCCTACTAGTAAGGTACCAGCACGTACATATGACTTAAAATCGTGTATGGAGAAAAATAAGAAATAAAAATATATTAAAATATGAGTAAAGAGAACAATGACAGAAGTTATATAAGTACATGAGTGGATCCTTCATATGTGAACATAACAGATTCAATTTTTGCCTACAATTAACTATAATACAAACTTCTCTATCTAGCTGGTGAGAAGGAACAAAAGGTACAAGACTTCTCAACCACACACATACTATATACATTGTTAAAAGATCTTCCACGAGCTAATGTTGCAGGTAATAAGAAGATCACTGCTTGGTTCCATAGTTCAGACCATCTAAAATAAATATTAAAATATGTGTGACCCCGTGTTTTCAAAACTATAAGGGTAGGGGCATATACGTGGTAGTACTAAAAGCTATTTACATGCAAATAAATTTTTCTTCACATTAAATGTGCAAAACTGGTGAAGGGATTTAGTTGTAGCTAGAAAGTTTGAGTCAATCAAGACACATCAGCATAGCTCTTCAATGCAAATTTTCTAAAACATGACAAATATTTGGATATTGGTTCAACAGTAATAATATCAAAACCAATAACTAGGCCATCAAGTGTCAAGTCCTGGCATCCCTTAGTCAATACCAATCACATACTAGAGTGAATGTTCAACTTCATGAACTATCTTATGTCTACTAAACCAAAAACCAAGCTAATAGATTTTGGAGCACCTACTAGTCTGCATCTGACGACCAATTCTAATTTTAAGCCCTCCTGACTCATTGTTAGATGGTCGAATACATAAATAAATAAATGCAGTACCACTCCAGGCATTCCACGCCAGTGCAAGAGGTCCAAGTACGGCAGACCAACCACATACAATGCAATCCACTGATACTTCTAGCAACCAAATCATATTACAAATCATACCTGGTTAGGACGGAGATTTTATGCAAATTTTCAAAACAATGCCACCTTAAATGAATCCAAGTATATATACACCGTAGAGAAGGTTGAACGTGTTATGTTCACGGATGAAGGATCTAACTATGTACTTATATAACTTCTACTGTTATTCTCTTTGTTTGTATTGTAATATACTTTTGTTCCTTATTTTTCTCCAAACACAATTCACACTTGCATATGTTAGTGTTGAGAGGTACGCTGATACCTTACTCAGTTGTTGTTTAACCTAGTAGAAAGGTTGGATGTATTACATGTTGTATCTAAATTAAATCAAGAAAGAAAAATTAGTTGAAAATCATAGTAGGCTTCTACTTAGAGGATAAATTATGACAACTTAACAAATATTATGGCAATTAGGGACATAGAATTAGTTACTATAACTACAACAAGAACAACAAATGATAAGTAGGAGTTATAATGATTACATAACTGCACACAATAACATTAACGACAAAAAAATTGTTGCAAAAGAAATAAGTTAACAAATAATTATATTAACCTATTTCTCCTAATTCTAGTCACAAGTACCTATTTTTCTTGTAGGTCGCATCCATTATCAGCACAAATGGATAAACATGGGTAAGTGAATATGAATTTGGGTGAACAAACATAAAGTCACTGAGAATATCTATCCCCGTCTCCGCTCAGTATCAATGGATGTATCCATGCTAGGTGAATTGCTTTAAAAGTTGTTGCACCACCATCTGACCTTCCATATTAGACACATTCAACTTTTTTTCAAGTGTTGTAAGCATTCTTTGCCTTGGGTTGTTAAGCAGGTTTGCAGAAACTTGACATTAACAAAAATATAAAGGTATTAATAAAAAAATAGTATAGAGAAGTAACATCAAAATTTCAACCTTGATAATAGTGTTTGGGTTCTCACGTCCTAGACGATCTACTATAGGTTTCAGTTTAATGCGGCATTTACTCATCTACTCCATAATATGCATCTTATGCTTGGTCTCGCTACTAAAACGTAACCATGATTGTACGCACCAAGCTCATGATTATATTTCTCATATACCACAACAACACTCCACACTCCATCCACTTCAAAAAAATGAAATGTTTGTGATGAGCGAATTTGTTGAAAATCCATTGCTAAAATCCATTAGAGATAGAGTTGTGATGGAAAGTTCATTGCAAATTACAGAGTCGCTAATTTGCAACAGATCTCTTTGCCATAAAAAAAGTGCAATAGTTTTGCATCGGAGGCAGTGTTGGTCAAATTCGTGAGTTTTTCGACAATTTTGCTATGACCTATAAAATATTTAAAAATTAATTGTAAAAGCTATTACTAATATGTCGCAAACTTGAGAGAGATTTTAGATGGTTTTGAGACGGTCAAATTTGTGGCACATCATTCCTTAAAAAATATGCTGAACTCAATCAAAGCATTCCATATCATTTCAGGCAACATCTCCTTAAATGCTACAGGTAGTAAGCGCAACATGAAAACTTGCCAATCATGACTCTTGTAATTTATTAACTTAGATCTAGCAAGATCTACATATCTAGATAAGCTAGATGCATTGCCATCGGGAAACCTAATATTTTTCATCCATTCATACAGTATATTAAGGTAGTAAGTTGTCTTTGATCTCATTGTCTCACCTGGATTAAGTGCCAATTCCTTTCGTTTACAAAATTCACCTAATATCATAACGAGCAATCAAAGTATCTTTTATTTTCCCCCTCGCATCCATGAATCTGTTAATTACATTTTCAAAATAGTTTTTTATAATACACATAACTTCCAGATTGAGATAAACTAGCAAGTCTTGCCAATAAGGGAGTTCCCAAAATATACTCTGCTTTATCTTGTTATGGGTGTCAAGATTGCCTTACATAGTGAAGTCAGCACCAGTTATAGTAACCCTTGGGATATCCTTTACCCGATCCCATATTTGATTTCGTATAAGACGAGGAGGTGAAGGCGAATTTTCAACACAATTTCTTATAAAATTTTTCTTATTTTGCCTGTATGGATGATCCTATGGGAAAAATTGCCTGTGACAATCAAAGATGAAAGATTTGGGGGGGGGGGATTGAATTAGGTCTTTGGATAATTTTCAAAGTATTTTCCTATTTTGAAAACTTTGCTTAAGATGACTCAAAATCCAAATATTTATGAGATCTTGATAAAAAGTAGTTAAGGGTAGATAACATCTTAATGACAACAAAAAATGCAAAAACTTTGTCAAAGGAAATAAAAGGAGCTCAATAAATGAACTTGTAAAGCAAGAAACACAAAGAACACAACCAATTTATAGTTGTTCGATCTCTTCAAAATCTGCATCCACTAGCTTGAGCTCATACCCAAAGATTTTAACTAATTCTACTATATAATAATTCACACAAGTACACAAGAGGTTCACCCAACAAAGGTTTTATACCACAACCTCTTTTTCAATTAAGGAATCAAGGTTCACCCTATCCAAAAGGGTCTTATATCTTCAAGACAACCTTGAAAAAACAAATAGATAAGAGAAAAAGGAAAGAGATTACCAACAACTTGGTGGATAATAACTAATGGTAGCACCACTTCACTTTTTGTCTTTGGAATCTTAAATAGTTATCGTAGCACAGGACAAAAGAGAAATTTTTATCTAAAGATGTTGAAGTATGAAGCTTCTCAAAATATTCCAACTTTATCAAAAATAAAATTTATGGCTTTTATAAGGTTTGAAATTCAATTGCAATGTTCAAATAATGACTAGTAACAGTGCAATTCGGTTGATCGAATTTGAACCTTTGAGTTCGAATTGGTTGTCCAAACTTACTGTGTACTAGGCTACTAGAGAAAATTTGGTTGACCAAATTTCTCTAAAATTCAGCAGCCAAGACACAGTCCGAATTAGAGTCTAAACTTTTCCAAACATTATCTAAACATTTGAAATTTATTCGCAACAAATTTGAAAGCATTTTGGACTAACAGATAAGTCATGTAGAAGCTTTTGAGTACTTAGCCGTTAATAAACACTTGGTAATTCAAGAGTGATGAAAATATTTTCAAGCTCATAACTAGGTTAAAGAAAAAGATTTATGCTACCACAAGTATTGCATAGATTCCAAATGCAAGGAGTGTAGGGGTCATAAGATGTACCTATTTAGCAAAAGCAAACCTACACTAAGGTGTCTTCAAAGTCTTCAATTTCTTGGACATACACTTCATTCTTCAATCACTTGAGCTCATTGGAGTTGTCCTTAGCACTTTAACTCCGAGGCGATGACACTTTGCCTTCTTAACCAAAAATCCTATCACATGATTGACATACAAAGAAGACCTTATCAATATTTTTCATTATCAAAACTATAAAATTTGCCCTTAGGGCTAACAAAAGAAAGTGGTTTTGTCCATCTTTTCCATATAGATTGGACATGCCATATGAACAGATTTTGTCCACCTTGATAGTATCCCATATGCTAAAAAATCCCCAATTGTCCATATGAGTGCCACTTGTATGCAGAAATTGTGTTTTCTCGAGACCTAATAACATGTAACGCCTACATGCCATAGTGTTTTCAAATAATTAATTAGCTGCTGTAGACATATATCAATCATTTTTCAATCCCTAGGACTTGGAATAACTGCTGCAAGAAACATATATGGAGTCTTCATACACATCCAAGGTGGCAAATTCTACGGTGTCACAATGACTGGATAACAAGAATAAGTATTTCCAGAGACACCAAATGGGGAGAATCAATCGGCACACAATGGCAATCTTATATTTTGAGGCTCTGTTACAAAATCAAGATGCATAACGTTAAAACTATTCCATGTTAATTAGCTAAATTTTTAACTAACATGCTTAAACTAAATCTAATCCTAAGTATTATTTACTCAAATATTAACAAATTGAGAAACTGAAATGAGTAATACAGAAAGGGAAAGAAGAATTGAATAGAGGAAAGATTTATGCCACTTCATTTTTTTTTCTTGTGAGTTTTCCATTTTTCTTTTTCACCGTTAGAGACAACAAAGATTGCAACTTACTATTCATTGATGACTATAGTTCTGACCTATGCCCATGGATGTAATTTATAAAAGTCAAAATAACCAAACCCAAAAGAGGAGGAAGGCGGAGAAGAACACCCAAAACTTCGTACCGGTGAAGATAGAGTAGAGAGTAACAATAATAATTTAGTCAAATATCTCAACTCAGAAATTCATCAATTACTAGCATACTTTTTTTCTCTCTTAGATTTTCATTTGCCTTTCAAATCTAAAATATAATTCTCTTAAGATTCCAAGTACTTGAGGAAAAAAAGGCAGATAATCATATTTCACAGAAGAACTTTCGGACTAGAAGGAGGCCAATTGTCATATTAGTATTCCATCATCCTTGTTGCTAGTGTTTTGCCAAAAGCTCCTCCTTTATCTCCTATTAATGCTTCATTTGCTCTCTCCTCTTTCCTCACTTAACAGAGATATGAGATAATATAGAATAGATTAGAAAAGGAAAAAGGATTAAACAATTGCACCAGTTGAGACGTAGAGAGAAAATGAGTTCTTTTTTATCTTTCTTGGTGAAGGATTCCTAATGTAAGGAAGGAAAAGGAAAGTGGCGTCAGAGATAGGGGATAGTTTTAGAGAGAAAACAGTAAAAAGCTAATGAAGTAAAGAGGACTTCCATGTCCAGAACCTTTTATACATAATCTCAGCCACACACCTGTCATCATCTGTCTCTTTGTTGCTAATTTTTACTTAACGACACATAACCATCATGCATCCAAATAGTAGAAAGTAAAAAAAAATTGACATCACAAACAACAATTGCATTAACGCCAAAGAAGATGGACAATTAGTAGTATCACTTAGAAAATGTGTAATAGTAATAGTTTAGTAGTTTTATTTCAAATCTTAAATTAATCTCTCCAAATTTATTAATTTTTTATCTTAAAATATTCCATTTAACTAATCAAAATAAAATATGTATTATGTAATATCTTAAAAATGTGAAAAACTATAATTTTACAAATAATCTTAGTTCTTTATATACGTCTTATGAATATTAATATCCACACGTCAATATCAATATTGCCATAATAAAGCATTACCATAAAAATTTAAAAGACACACATTTTTATCTATAATATATACACATATACAAATATTCTCGCTTATATTACATACCTTTTTGTCTTTTTCTGTTTTTGAATTTGACCTTTCTCTAGTTGACTTTTAACACTTGGACTCATGGTATGGTATGGGTTTTAGAACATATTTATGCCTCTCACAAGGCTTTTTTCGGCCCAAAAGCATTTCATATATGCATTTGGTAATTTTTAGTTGCAAAATGCAAAACTCGTGCACCATAAAGAAAGGAGATATTTGCTTATCTTTTAGATTTGCACTTTATCCATAGGTTCGTATATCAATACCAACATAAGTACTATACATCTTAATTAAGTTCCATGGTGGAAGAACCCTATCATCCTTTATTTGTAGACCTATTTACTATAGTTTTGTGTATCCATACCAAAATAAGTACAATATTATATGACATAAATGGCATACCAAATACACTCCGTTACCCTATTATTAGGAGGGTGCTATATACAATTTTTAGTTTGACTATATATAGTTTAGAAAACTTCATTTTAAACTACTCACTCCCTAAACTCTTTCACTTTCTCTCAAAGTTCTTGGATACCAAAGTTTAGATCTAGGGAAAACTAAATTTGATTTTTGTGAAAAAAGGTTCGTTCTTCAAAATACATCTAATTTTTTATTTTTGCACATAAAAAATTCATGAAAATTGGTTTTAAAATGGGTAGAACAAAGGAATTGAACAATCTAATACATTTTCTATTCTCTGGAAAGAGTGATTTTTGGTACCCATATCTTCTTTGGTCCAAGGAGGTTAGTAATAGTTCCTTTGACTTTCCAAATTGTCTTAACACCATTTTCTATCTTTCTTTTTATAAAACACCTAGAAACCTTGTGTCCATGCCTACCACAATATGTGCAACAAGTATGAGACCTATAATGAGAAGATTCTTTAACAAATAACCTTTTTTGTTTTGGATCAAAACAATCATGTGTAAAACCAAGACCGTACTTTACAAATGAAGATCTTTGATAACCAAGTAGTTTATTTAAATTTTCTTTTCCATTTGTAAATCTCTCAATGCATAAAGTAAGATCATTAACTTTCCTTTTTAAAGACTCATGATCTTTTAGCATTGATTCAAGAGAAATAATTCTTTTACAAAGCTTTTTGTTTTCAAAAGATACACTTTGTATAGTAGTATTCAAAACTTCTTTTTCAATGGTAAGGGAATTAATGGTCTCAAGAAGTTTATCATTTTCAACACATAAATTTTGAATTTTCATTTGAAAAATCATTGATTTTGAATTTCATTTCTTTGTTTCTTTTTGAAGCCTTTTTCAACTCTTCATACAGTTCTACAATCAAATCACTAGAATCAATATCATCATCACATAAATTTGAAATAGAAGGTGAAGATTGTGCCTCATCATCAATGGCCATAAAGCATATGTTGGCCTTCCCTTCACTGTCATCCTCGCCTTCATGTTGATCCCACGTTCCAGCTAATCCTTTTCCTTTCTTGGCAGATTTCTTTCTGTTTTTGCTGTCTCTTTCCCTCTCTAACACTTTAAGATGCTCTGTGCTCTTGCATTCAAAGCATTGAGGTTTATAGGATGAGGATTGTCCACTCTTATTGACTGGCTTTCTTCCTTTCTTTAGAAACTCTTTTTCGTAGAATCGCTTGAACTTCCTCACTACCATTGCAATCTCTTCTTCTCCATTGTTTCCTCCTTCTTCTTCACTTGAAGATTGTTCTTGTTCACTCAAGTGATTTGAAGCATTGAGCACAACTCCTTTTCTTCATCTTCCTTATCATTCAACCGTTTCATCTCCATTTCATGTGTGAGTAGTGATCCGATAAGATCTTGAAGAGGAAGAGTTTTTAAATCTTTGGACTCCTCAATAGCAAGCATCTTTGGCTGTCAAGATTTTGGTAGAGCATCCAAAATCTTCCTGTTTTGCTCTCCCCTAGTATAGCTTTTACCATAAGCTTTCAAGCCACTAAAAATATTAGTGAACCTTATAAACATATCACTAATATTTTCACCTTGTTTCATAGTAAACAATTCATAATCTCTAACAAGCATAGCAAGTTTAGATTCTTTAACTTGATTAGTACCTTCATGTGTAATTTGGAGTATCTCCACATATCATGAGTAGAATCACACCCACTAACTCTATTGTATTCAGTAATATCTATTGCACAACTTAATATGTTCATGGCCTGATAGTTTAATGTCATTTTCCTTGAATCATACCCATCAAATTCATCAGTGGATTTGGGTTTTGAGGTTACTCCATCTGCTCTCATTTTCATTGGGGCATAAGGACCTTTCTCAACTATGTTCCATAAATCAAAATTGATAGAACAAATATATATTTTAACTCTAGACTTCCAAAAAGTGTAATTTGTTCCATCAAACAACGGTGGTCTGTTTGTAGATGATCCTTCTAGGTAAGGTAGGTTTGAAATATTAGCTATAGGATCTTTGTCTTCTAGGTTGTAAAACTACACAAAGAAGTTCTAGCTCTGATACCAATTGAAATACCTAAGAGGGAGTGAATTAGGTATTTGGCTAATTTTCGTAAAAAAACAAACCTTTTATGAGTTTAGACCAAGAACATATTATATGAGCAAAATATAAACAATTTATAGCAAAGCAATGAAAGAAAGCAATAGCAAAGAACTCGAACAATTTATAGTGGTTCGATCCTCAAGATCTACCTCCACTACCTTAAGCTCACACTTAAGGATTTCAAACAATCTACTGTATGCTTAGGTTTACAAATTACAAGAGAGGCTCACTACACTATGGTTTTACACTCACAACCTCTTCTAGTAACTTTTTACAGTACAAGGCTCACCAAACACAATGGTTTTATATCTCAAACAACCTTGAATCACAACTTCAAGGATCACCCTTATCTAAAGGATTTTATGTTGTCAAGATAACCTTGCTAGAGCTAGTAGACCAACACAATTTAATAAATAAAGAAGAGTGTGTAGATGTTACCACTTGTTGGTAGATATTACACAAAGTTGCACCTTCACACTTTGATGTCTTTGGATTGATCAATTGAATGCACAAGACATAAGAGAGCTTAAGAAATATTTGTAAAAGGCTTTAGAATGCTTAGAGTTTCAAGAATTCAAAACTTACAAAAGATTGCACGTTTATAGCTTTTATAGAATTTGAAAATCAGTTTTAACAGCTAATTAATGGCTATTTTCAGGAAATTCGGAGGACCGAATTCTGCGTCCGAATTCTTCGGACGACTGAATTCTTCCTGCTGCATGCTGCACCCGAATCTTTGTTCGAATTTCTCTGGAAAAACAGTGACCATGCTGAAGGCCAAAATTCGAACGACCGAATTTTTCTTCATGAGTCCGAATCTTCTTCCGAATTTCTCTGGAAGAACAGTAGCAAACTTTTGCTACAAAATTCAGACGACTGAATTTTTGGAAGCATATTCAAACTTTGTAAAATCATTTGAGATTTAACTTCAATAAGTTTGAAAAAATATTTGGTATGCATAGAAAACCTATTTAGACATATATAAGTTTGAAAACCAAAATCAAATTCCTTTGATCATATAAAGTTTACTTAAAAACTTTTAGGACACAAAACCACATTCACCAAGAAATTCATTCAAAGCCTTTTAAGATTAAGAAACCTATTTTATGCTCTCTTATGCATTCAATAGACTCCAAGACATACAAGTGTAGAGTTTACATAGATATTTACCTATTATCATATCTACTCTATACTTCAAGTCTTCAATGCCTTGAGTTCATCTTTGAATAACCTTCAAAAGACTTCATAGTTTATTGAGGTTGTTCTTGCACTTTGGCTTGAAGGCAATGAGACTTCATACTTCTTAGTTCACAAAACATATCACACAACATACAAGCATATTAGTGCTCATCAATATTTGTCATTAATCAAAACTACATGATTTGCCCTTAGGGCTAACAGCACCTTATTGAGCTTTATCAAGCATCGATTATGAACAAGGGTAAAAGTTCTTGAAGCAAACTTTACTTCCCAAAATTTCATTCCTAATTATGGTGATGAAAATAATCATATTGATGCCATTGTTGATGTAACTTACCTGGATGTGGCTGACTTCTTTGAGTATCTAGAAGGAAGAGTTGACCATTTGATTGGTGATTGAAGTGTCCAAAATAAATAAGAGTATTGTTCAATGTTCTTTCTAGTTTTTTCCTAGTTAAGTTTTTTATGTTTAGTTATATTTTCTTTGTAATAATACTTAGTGATTTATTTCAAATTTCCTTTGTAATAGAACTTTATTTATTTAAGTATCTAAATTTATATTTTGATGTGTTCAGATTGCTCTTATTCCTTATTACGACTCTAAAAATACCACTGAGGATATTTGCTTAGTTGATAGTAGTACTACGCATATTATACTTAGAAGCGAGAGATTTTTCTCTTGTTTGAATATGGGAGAAACAAATGTTTACACTATAAATGGTAGTGCAAAAGTAATTGAAGACTCTGGAAAAGCTAGTATTTCACTGCCTAGAGACACAATAATTGTCATCAATAAGGCATTATTTTTCACGAAATCTAAAAGAAACTTATTGAGTTTAAGGATATCTGCCGAAATGGATATCATGTTGAAACAATGGAGGAAAATAAATTTAAGAATCTCTACATAATTCAAATTGTCTTGGGAAAGAAATCTATTTTAGAGAGATAGCCATCTATTTCTTCCAACCTATATTTCGCAAGGATTAATTATGTTGAGATGCATCATTTAGTAAACCAAAAGTTTACTGATTCTGCTACGTTTAGTATTTGGCATGACTGTTTGGGTCACTCATGATCAATTATGATGCAAAAAATAATTGAAAATACACATGGCTACCCATTGAAAGGTCAAAGGGTATTGAATAAATTTTCCTGTGCTGCTTGTTTTCAAGAAAAATTGGTTATTAGATCATCCCAAGTAAAAGTAGGAGTTGAATCTCCCGCATTTTTAGAATGGATTCATGGTGATATATGTGGGCCTATTCACCACTATGCAAGCAATTTAGATATTTTATGGTGTTAATTGATGTATCGACCCAATGGTCGCATGTTTGTTTATTATCAACTCGCTTGCGTTTGCGAGATTACTTACCCAAATAATTCGCCTAAGAGCATAATTTTCATATCACCCTATTAAGAGGATCTATCTAGATAAGGCAGCTGAATATTGTTCTCATGCCTTTGATGCTTATTGCATGTCAATTGACATTACTATTGAACATCTTATAACACACATTCACACTCAAAATGGTTTAGCTGAGTCATTTATTAAGAGACTGCAATTAATTACTAGACCATTTTTAATGAGAATACATCTCCCTATATTTGCTTGGGGACATGCAATTTTTGCATGCTGCAGCACTTGTGCGTATTAGGCCATCAAGTTATGATGAATTTCTCCCTTGCAATTAGCCTTTGGCATTGAACCAAATATTTCTTATTTGAGAATTTTTGGATGTGTAGTGTATGTTCTTATAACACCTAATCAGTGAACTAAAATGGTTCCCCAAAGGAGATTGGGGATATATGTTGGATATGAATCTTCCTCTATATTAAGGTATCTTGAACCTATGACAGGAGGTGTATTTACGGTAAGATTTGCTAATTGCCATTTTGATGAGTCTATGTTTCCCAATTTAGGGGGAGAAAATAAACCAAAAGAAAAAGAGCTTGTCTGGATAACATGTTTGAATTATCTAGATCAACACGCAAGCATGAGTAAACTTGAAGTTGAAAAGATAATTCATTTATAAAAGATAGTAAATAATTCTCAATTGCTTTTTCCAACTCTACAAGTGAAACAAAATCGCATCTACCAACTAGAGATACTCCTATTCGAGTTGAAGTCCCAAAAGAGCAAAACTCAACATTTGTAATTGTTGAATCAAAACCCCATTAGGAGCATGGTTGAGATTTGTTGGTTCAAAAGACAAAAATCGTCGTAAGAAAAGAGGATTAAAAGATCAAGGTGATCATATTGAAGAATCTGAGAAAACAGACTGAGAAATAAATGATGAAAAGATCTAAGATTCTGAAAATAATACCAAAATTTTCATCAATTATATAACCTCTGGAAAAAGTTGCAATCGAATAGAAATGATTGTTGATAGCTTATTTGCTTACAATGTAGCACTTGATATTTTAAAATATAATGAGGATCTTGAACCAACATCGGTTGAAGAATGTCGACATAGAGATGATAGGTCAAAATGGAAATATACAATTCAATCAAAATTGAGTTCACTTTCGAAGCTTGAAGTTTTTGTACCTGTAGTCCAACCACTAGAAGGTGTTAATCCCATTAGCTGTAGATGGGTATTTGTGAGAAAACGAAATGAGAATAATGAAGTTCAGAGATATAAGGCACGTCTAGCTGCACAAGTTTTTTTTGCAAAGACTAGGTATCAATTATGACGAGACATAGTCACATATAGTGGATGCAATCACATTTTGATATCTTGTGAGTTTGGCAGTAAATGAAAAGGTTAACATGCGTCTAATGGATGTAGTGACTGCTTATCTATATGGGAATTTTGACAATGACGTTTATATGAAATCCCAGAAGGATTCAACATGCTTACATCATGTAAATCTAGTTGTCATTGAGATTATTCCATTAAGTTACAAAAGTTATTGTATGGATTAAAGCAATTTGGACGCATGTGGTTTAATCATCTTTGTGAAAACTTATTGAAAGTAGAATATAGAAATGATCCAATATGTCCATGTGTCTTCATTGAGAAATATTTTTTGGGATTTGTGATACTCGCAATATATGTTAATAATATCAATTTTATTGGAACTCCAGAAGAGTTCAAAGATGAGGTGAATTATTTGAAACAAGAGTTTGAGATAAAAGATTTTGGAAGGACCAAGTTCAGTCTTAGACTACAATTGAGCATCTAGAAGATGAATGTTTTATTCACCAATCGACATATACAATGAAAGTCCTGAAAAGATTTTATATGGACAAAGCGCATCCATTGAGTACTCTAATAGTTGTTAGATCACTAAATGTGAATAAAGATCTTTTTCGACCTCGAAAGGATGGTGAAGAACTACTTGGTTCTCAGGTACCTTATCTTAGTGCAAGTGGTACACTAATGTATCTTGTTAATAATACAAGACTTGGTACATTATTTTTTGTGAACTTATTAGCAAGATATAGTTATTCTCCCACAAGACGATATTGGAATGGTGTTAAGCATGTCCTTAGATATCTTCAAGGTACTATAGATTTTGAATTACTTTATTCGAATAAAACCAACACAAAGTTGATTGGTTATGCGGATGCTGGATATTTATCCGATCCACATAAAAAAGTTCTCAAACTAGTTATGTATTTATCTATGATGGTACTGCTATTTCATGGTGTTCTGTGAAACAATCGATGGTAACCACCTCATCTAATCATTCTGAAATTATAGCCCTTTATGAGGCAAGTCGAGAATGTGTATAGTTAAGATCTATGATCTATTATATTCAAGAGAATTCTGGATTATCCTATGGGAATAAAATTCCAACTCCTCTATACGAGAATAATATAGCTTGTATAATTCAATTAAAAGAAGGATATATTAAAGGAGATAGGACAAAACATATATTACCAAACTTTTTCTTTACTCATGAACTCCAGAAGAATGGTGAAATTGATGTGCAACAAATTCGATCATGTGATAATCTGATAGATCTATTAGCTATAACATTTGAGAAATTGGTGAACAAAATCGAAATGTGTCGGTTAAGGAATCTTAAAGAATTATCTTATAAGGGGAATAACTAGGGGTGCTCAAACGGATTTCGGTTCGGTTTTGATTTTACTATTCAGTTTTTCGGTTAGGTTCAAACCGAAATAACACAAGAACACATTATGGTAATGAGTCCTTGTATTTATTTTTTTAAAAATAAATAAAAGAACACATTACCATAATGCGTTCAATAACCTAAACCAAAAATCGAACCAAAATTTATATAATTTTACAAACCGAACCGAACAACTACAAAAACCAAACCGATTCGATTTTTGAACACCCCTAGGAATAAAAATGACATAAAAAAGTAGTGCATTTTTTTCCTTCATTAGAGATTTTCTCATTAGATTTTTTTATCTAGTAAAGTTTTAACGGACCACTCTTTATGCAATGGATATCCAAGGAAGTGTATTATGAAATATTGTGAATGTTCATTATTCTAAGAGATAATTTATCTAAATTATGGAATATAGAAGATTAGGGGTTACAATCAAAGTTGTAACATCCATTGTTTATAGACTACTATCCCCATTACCTCTATTATTTTAGAGACATGAGAGATCATGGGAGGTAGGTTATGTAAATTATAGAGAATGTTATTAATGATATATGATGAGAATGGTCATTCTCAATTTTATAAATAAGAGCTTGTAAGAGTACGTATGTATTGTGAAAAAGAAGCTCTCAATAAAATTTTAGTTTCTTTTGCCATAGTTCAAAATTCTCTTCGTTGTTATTTCGTAGTTAATTTTTATGTCTATTGTGAGCAAATTTACAATAAACAGGTAATTATATGGATTTTTCTTAAAAAATTTCATAGATTCAAAAATTAAAAAAAATTCATAAAGAACGAAAATTTACTAAACAAATTCAATAATAGAAAATAAAATTTTTGAGTACAAGAATTAAAAAAATTAAAAGTTTTTTAAGGACTAAAATAGTCCATAAAAAACTTTTAGGAAGGAAATTGGTTAAAATTCCTAGTCCGAAATCGATGGTGTACCTTCTATAACAAGAAGAGCAAAAGGGCACGTGGAAATCCAACCCATATACTGAACGCGATTTCTATATGCTGTTTTTTTTAGATTATATGTAGTGCAAAAAATTTTTATTTTCAAACTCATCTCCCTCTCTCTCCTCCAACAACTCTCTCTAGCATTTCTTAAAAAAAATTACACTTTTCATACAAAAACAGAAGAATTTTATCGGAATATAGCAATGAGCAAAGATTCTACGAAGGATTCTCTCGAGTTTGAGGTAAAAAGTTACTACATTCTAATTAAATTCGTATTTATATAGTTTTTTGAAAATTTTGCACAGGTTTCGCCACTGAGTGGCGAAACTTTCCGAAGAGTTCCACCACAAAGTGGCGAAACTAATGGCAGTATATCGCCAGTTTCTGACGAAATTTCTGGACAAATTTTGCTAGTTTCTGGCAAAATTATTGGCTGAATTTCTCCAGAATCTGGCAAAATTTGGCCCATAGTTTTGCCAAAAACTAGCGAAAGTGTTGGCCAAATTTTAAATTTTTTAATTTTTTTGTGATAATCAATTATTTAGTTGTATTACTGCATATTTTTATACTTTGTAATTATATTGTATGTTAGATTACATATCATAAATATCTTTATTGTTACGGTTCTTGATGCCTTAAAAATAATCAAGAGACATGTAATGTACTAACTGACATTGGACAAGTGCGTTTTATGTATTGCAGGAACACCAAAAGGGCCGGAAGGCCAGATTTCATCGTACGCTTTACAGGGATGGCCTAGGCCCCTCATCATCGTCAGATTCGTTTGAAGAATTTTTTGATCTTGACCATATGAAAGATCTAAGTTGCTTTTTAGGTACGCAAGATATATTTTCAAGTAAAGAGGAGCTAGTAAAGTGGGCGAAGGCGGCAGCATTACAGGTGAGGACCTTATTGATAATTGCTCGGCCGTGAAAAGGTGACGAAACGGGTAACGGCTTTGTCGAGCTTAGGTGTGAGAGGGGCGGAGCTTATAGAAAATTCATTACTGTTCAGAAAGATGGAGCAGAACCGGAGGTGCAGATGAAGTCACGAAAGTCGAAGGGTACTAAAAAATGTCACTGCCCGTTAAAACTGATGGGTAGAGAGCATTACGAAGGGGCGTGAAGTCTTGTGGTAATATGTGGCAAGCACAATCACGAGCTAGGAATCCGACATGGTCATGCCCTCGCTACCCGCATGACAGAGCGGGAGATGAAAATCACAGAGGAAATGAGCAAATGTCACGTTTAGCCTAAACATATTCTGGATCATTTGAAACGGGAGAACCCAATAACCGTTGTTAGGTATGTTTGCCTTGAACAAATATATTATGCTCATTACTTGAGCACTTATTCACTGGTTTTAAATTTTGAAAATGCGTGGATAATTTTTATTTGAGTTTCGTATTGCCGCAGAGCAAAGACAGTGTATAATGCTCGACACAAATTAAGAGTTGCGAGTATGGAAGGACGGACAGTCGTACAATAACTTTTCAAGTTGTTCACTGATCATGGATATATCCATTGGAACAGAGTTGAGCCAGGAGCCGAAATCCTCAGTGATTGTGTTTTTTCTCATCCAGATTCAACATTACTTGGTCGTTTGTATCCATTTGAACTGATAATGGATACGACGTACAAAACTAACCGGTTTGTTACATTACAGTTCTTTGTAATTTTGCGTTGCACTACAGTTACACATAACGTTCTTCAATTTAAACAAATGGGAAAGACTGTTCGCTTATACGTTTTTCCTGATTAATTATAATATGTACAATATGTCGTATTTGGAGATCGTAGGGGTGACCCCGACGGGGCGCAACTTCCTCATTGTCGGCGCTTGGATCAGCATTGAGCAAGCAGACAGTTACCGATGGGTGTTAGAGTGCGTGAAGCAGATATTTGACATAAATTGTCATCCAAACGCTATCGTGACTGATCGGGAGCCCGGGTTGATACAGGTGTTGCTTGATGCATTTCCCAACTCTGAGCACCTGTTATGTCGCCGACACATTTCGAAGAACGTGGAAGCCAGATGCTACAAGGCCTGTGGGGGCAAACGACAGAAAGTACAGGTATATCCATGCCTCAAGCAGTGTCGTTGGCCCACCCAACTATCTACAGTCTGCCCTAGATGTCGTCCCAAGAGACCGGTAAAAATACGCAAAACAGCCAGCACCCCATGCATAGCCATGGATATCATCAACAGAGCTAAGGAACGGCCAGTAGTGATAAGGCATCCGGTCCTTACCCTTATCTATGAATAGGGTGGCGCCTAACAGATACTTAAGATACCCACGAGCATATCTAGACGCCTCAAGGGATCCTTGGGCAACGTAGTCCTTCAGGACGTTAAACCGTATCCCGCCATTATCTAGCTAGCTCTGAACGTGTACGGCCGGTATGCCGAGCATAGCAGATAAGTCAATGATAATATCTTCCTTACTCAGGTCATGTCGTAGGATGTAACCAGTCACAGGAATCGCAAGGATATGCGCCACATTGTGAAGGGTGATGGTTATCTCACCAAACGGCATATAAAATGTGTTAGTATCAGGTTGCCACCTCTCAACAAAAGTAGATATCAGTGCACTGTTAGGTCGAGCGAAAATGCAATACCTCAATCCCTCGAGACCACTGCAAGCCACAATTGCAGCCACTGCCTCGTCCCGAATCGGGCATTTATCGATGTACCCCTGCCGTGAATGAACAGTTAGCACCGGTCACTCCTGTCCAAAGAATATTCAAATTTTCACAATTGCGCGTGACAAATAGAGAACGAATATTTCGGTCATTGACAATTATAACAGTACCGTACTAACCGCTCCGCGCCAGATAAGGTTGGCAATGTGGCCAGAAAAAGATGGGATGAGTGACGGATCTTGTGGACCCCCAAGTACTAGTCCCGTCAAACGCCACTCCTTTGTGGTGCCGCTCCGGCAAGTTCGACGTCGAGTAAACTGGGAGTGTCACCCAGCAGCGCCAGCTGTCGGCCCGTTGAGGGGCCAGGTCTCTCCACATTGTCAACAAAAACCCTACTCGAGTTGGGGGGAACTCGTGGCTCATCCGCAAATGCTCTGCTGATACGTGGGCGCGCCGACAAACTGACACCGTATGTAACAGGACCCGGTGACCTATCCCTGTGGGCGGAAACTCCAGATCTGGATACCGAACGAGCTAGGTTGCCTACCCCTTCTGCAACACGGCGTAGGAAACCTCTACGCGGTCGTGCGGAAGATGTTGTCGGGGCCGTGTGCGGTGTCAGGATCCCGTCAGCGGCACTCGGCACATTTTGCCAAATAGTCGAACGGAGGCTCGCGGCCAAAGGCTACGTTTCGGCCAAACGGGACAATTTAGGGCCAAGTGCAAATAAATGGGACAAAGAGTATAGTTTTGGTGTGGAAGTTCCACGTTTTGTGTTTATTGAGTAAAAGCAAACGTAAAGGAATACAAGATATTTGGCCGGCACAACACCAGCACTCTCAACAATCCAGCACGACACTCGAGTTGCTAAGTCTATTAATCCTAACAACCTGGCACTACACCAGCATTGCTAAGCCAAGCGTTCTAAGCACTACGCAAAAGGAAAGCCGACGATACAAGAATAGCCTATGCTATTACAAGTCTAAATAATGATCAAGATTCAATAATCCCCACAATGAGCTAATGAGCCCTTATTTAAAGGGGTTAAGGAAAGTCCTTGTATTTAAATCCTCTCCTTTATTGAGATGGCCGTTTCAGCCGTATCCGTCCGTTTCCAGCCGTTTCCATCCGTTTCCAGCTGTTTCAGCAGTTTCCGACTGTTTCCAGCCATTTCCATCCGTTTCTAGCCGTTTCCAGCAGTTTTCCCGCCACATTGTCCTCCTTTATTAATTGCAGCTATTTTGTAGCTTGCTCTTTATTATTTATAGCTAATGTTGCCCGCAGACCAGTATTTGAGGCCAAACGGCCGTTCTGCCTTGCAAATTTGGTTGCCCGCGTAGCATTCTGCCGTTCAAGACTGGGGCCAACAGCTTTCGTGCATCCAGCGGTTCCTCAACAATCCTCCCTTCTTCAAGTATTACCTTGTCCTCAAGGCAGATGTCTTTAGGCCAGTTGAATTGGAGTTCGTTATGGTCTTTCTTGTAAGCCTCATCTTTCAGCTTGCTTTTCCAGCATTTGAGCATCATCATGCCTTGACTTTCACGATTTGTAATTTGTGGTTGCCGCAACATTCGACCATCCTTTGTAGAACTGGCCAACTTCTGCATATTGTCAGCCTGGTTCACCATCTCCAAGCTGTTAATTCTGCACTTTTTTGGTTCTTGAGAATATAGGGCCTGCCAAGAACATTTTCTACCTTACCGCATAAAATCCATAGTCATAGCAGTGTAATCAAAATTTATTTTACCAACTTCTCGAAGCCAAGTATTGCCCAAAATAACTTCTAAACCTGTCAAATTCAATACATGTAATGAGGCTTTTACCGTTACCCCTTGGATTGCAATTTCCACATCACGAACTATGGTTGTGCATAATAACTTGTGGTCGTTTGCAACTTTAACATTGAATGGGGCAATCGAATTGGTGCTGAGCTTCAACTTTTGCACCACCTTGGCATTGATGAAGTTGTGGGATGCACTATCATCGATTAACACAGCAACTTTCGTTCCTGCCATCATTCCTTTGAGCAGCATGGTAGAGGGTCTTGCTGCACCATTAAGAGAGTTGAGGGTCAATTCACCTTCTGCCTCTCCTTTCTTGGGCTTGTTTTCATTGCCCTTGTTTTTCAACAATTCATCATCGTCACTTGAGTCCTCCTCCATAACCAAGATCTTTCCTTTCATACATCGGTGGTCAGGTTGCCACTTGCTATTACATTTAAAACACAAACCCTTATCTACCCATTTTTTTACCTCGTCAGGGGTCAATTTCATGTCTGTTTTATTTCTCCATTTTCTTTGGAATTGGCTCTCTTAAAATGGGTTTCGATGTCCTTTTTTCTTACTTTCTACCATCGTCAATCAATCGAGCCAATTTAATGCAATGAGACAAAGTTTGTGGGTCTCGAATTTTTACCTCTCTTCTTAAGTTTGGACGAAGGCCTTCCAAAAACGTGCCCATTAGAGCACCTTCTGACAAGTTGCCTGATGCTTCGGCCAAACGTTCAAAGTCCTCCAAGTATTCCTCCATGCTAGCCTCTTGCTGGAGTTTAGCCAACTGTCCGTCATAGTTCACAATGTTGGAGGGGCCAAAACGATCAAATAGCTCCTTGGTGAACCGTGTCCAACCAAGCTGTCTTCGGTCACGTTCATAAGCCGATCTCAACCATCGCCACCACTGGTTTGCTTTGCCGCAAAGGAAGTAAGAAGCATACTCCACTTGTTTCTCCCGTGGAATGTTCTGCTTGGCAAAGAAGTATTCGGCTTTGGAAATCCATTCTGTAGGGTCTCCTTTCTCGAAGGTTGGGAACACCATTCGGGGTCTTTTAGGACTGGCACGATGTTCATGCCGTTCAATTCGTCTCCTTGGCCTTATAAGCGAACTGCCAGGAGAATCATATGCCTCATCATCTGTCCACCTTTCAAAGTCATCGTACAGTGTGTTAGACCTGGTTCGTCTATCCCGTTCAGGACTGATTTGTATTATGGAACAGTGTGATCCACCGTCTTCTTCATCGCTGGGGCCAATAGTTCTCCTCACAATATGGGACCGCAAGCGCGGTTCAAGAGCTGGTTTGCTCGAAGAACCCACATTCCGATTCTCAAGCATGCTAAAGAGTTTGGAGAAATTAGCCTGCATACCTTCCATCTCGAATGTCACCTGATCCATTCGGCTCAAGAGTTGAGCATGACTTCTTTCCAGTTGCTCGATACGAAACCGATTGGAGTGTGAGCTTTCCTCACCAACTTGTTGTTCTGGGGCAACCATCACAAATAAACGAAGGTCACTTGAGAAAGTATACCTTCTCTCACAGAAAGCACCAATGTCAGGATCCCGACAGCAGCACTCGGCACGTTTTGCCAAATAGTCGAACAGAGGCTCGCGGCCAAAGGCTACGTTTCGGCCAAACGGGACAATTTATGGCCAAGTGCAAATAAATGGGACAAAGAGTATTGTTTTGGTGTGAAAGTTCCACGTTTTGTGTTTATTGAGTAAAAGCAAACGTAAAGGAATACAAGATATTTGGCCGGCACAACACCAGCACTCTCAACAATCCAGCACGACACTCGAGTTGCTAAGCCTATTAATCCTAACAACCTGGCACTACACCAGTATTGCTAAGCACAAGCGTTCCAAGCACTACGTAAAGGAAAGCCGACGATACAAGAATAGCCTATGCTATTACAAGTCTAAACAATGATCAAGATTCAATAATCCCCACAATGAGCTAATGAGCCCTTATTTAAAGGGGTTAAGGAAAGTCCTTGTCTTTAAATCCTCTCCTTTATTGAGATGGCCGTTTCAGCCGTTTCCGTCCGTTTCCAGCCATTTCAGCCGTTTCCATCCGTTTCCGACCGTTTCCAGCCGTTTCCATCCGTTTCCAGCAGTTTTCCCGCCACATTGTCCTCCTTTATTAATTGCAGCCGTTTTGTGGCTTGCTCTTTATTATTTATAGCCAATGTTGCCCGCAGACCAGCATATGAGGCCAAACGGTCGTTCTGCCTTGGAAATATGGCTGCCCGCGCAGCATTCTGCCGTTCAAGACCGGCGCCAACAGCTTTCGTGCGTCCAGCCCTACCCGGTTCCTCAACATGCGTGATGCCCTGGTCATATGTCTCCTCCTCCTGCATCACTGTGTCTGTCACGGGTCCCTGCATATCCGCACCCCGCATGCATATCATAGTTCGCATCAGTTGCCAGATCATCCACATCCTGCACATCATCCGCAGCACTTGATCCCTCGTCGTAGTCCTACCGATGTCTGTACGGCGTAACCGGGACCGATGGTGGCCACTATGTGTCTGAACTGAGTAGGTAGGTCCCCCCGAATAATAGCCTGGTGCGACCGGAGTCGGCGACGTCATCGGGGGCCAAGGATACTGTATGTATCCCGGCATGGACACGTACATCCCGGGAATCCACGGTATATGTGGGACGAATTGCTTCGAATCAATATCTCGTGTGATGTCCGTCGTAGTGACGGGGATGTCGCTGGTACTGCGCCTCGCCACACTCACTCGCTATCTGGCAGACGCCGTAATAGGATATCGACCGTGCAATCAACCGCTGCAGTTAGCAACTGGTACCAAATCTTGTGATGCGTCGCGCCGTCGTTGAGAAGGATTCGTCATCTGCAACACTTATTTAATAAAGACTACTAGCAGTAACAATTAAATTAAACTATCATTAACTAAGGTAAACAAGTAAATATATATTTAAAATTTAATTAAACTTATATTAATTAAGATTAAACTAAGATAAATTAAATTAATACAACTAAGATAAATTAAATTAAACCTACAACGTCGATCGTCAAAATTCTCATTTTCGGACAAATGGCCAAGGGTTCCACCAATTTCTGGCGGAATTCTTGGCGAGTTCTGCCAGATTACGGAATTCTTAGCTCCAATGCTGCCAGTTTATGACAGAATTCTGGCCACCAATTCCGCCAATTTATGACGAAATTAGAGGCCGGAATTCAGCCAAAATCTAATGAAATTTGCCAAATTATGGCAGTATTCCGGCCACTAATTCTGCCAAATTTTGGGGGAATTAGCTGGATAATTGTACCAAAATTGGGTACAATTTAAGGAATTGTGACCAGTAAATTCCGTCAGCTTTTGACAGAATTTGCTGGTGAGTTCCGACAACTATTGGCGGAATTCGATAGTGAATTCCACCACTCAGTTGGTGGAACTTATGCAGTAAATGACTGACTTCAAAATCGGTCATTTTTAGGTCACTTTTGAAGTTTTTTTAATGTGAAACGATGTAAAATGATAAGTAGTTGAATAAACTAACATTTTAACGTAAAAATTTACTGTCGTTATTCGTAAATCTGAATTTTTCTTCCCAAATAGATTTTAAATATTCTTCAAAATTCAAATAAAATAATAAAAAATTTTCTAATTAAAAAAAAAAGGCCCTATACTGAAAGCAAGAAAGAAGTATGAATTTGTGGCGGCTTACGCTCTCAGCCACAGCGGCCATCTTTCTCTCCGTAGCCTACCATCCTCTCGTTGATAAAACTGTCTCCAGCAGCAACATTTTTGCAAGTACTCCAAAGAATTATCTTTGCCTCTGTCTCTGTCTCTGTCTCTGTCTCTGTCTCTGTCTCTTCCTCTCTATCTTTAGCAATTTAGTTAGTTTGGTGATATATTGACGCTTGTCAATTTGCTTCCTCATTAGATTTCTTGAGTTCATTTTCAAGAAAAACTGTTGGAGAAGTGGCGGATTTTATAGTTACCAATGGGACCATTTACACCAGTGACGATTCTCTGCCGTTTGCAGAAGCCATGGCCATTCGCAAGGGTCGGATCATCCATGCCGGGGACTCCTCTTCTATCAAGGTTCTGCTAACAATCTTTTCTTGGTTTCTTATGGTTTTATATAAATTATACAATGTTAGCCTGAGGCTACGAATCTTTATGATTGGCAAGATTCTTTTTCCCTGCCTTTTCTATTCATACCATTATCCCATTGACAGTTAAGGGGACACTAATGTTGTACATGTCCTGTGATAATTTTACCCTGTTTTTAAGTTTTAAATGGGGAAGAATTTGTAGTGGCTGAGAGTAGTTCCCTAGTAAAAGGGAAAAAAAAAAAAAGAAGAGGCAGAATTTATTTGATATAGATGGACTTCTTCATGCAAGTGCAACTCTTGTTCTTTTAAGTATAATCAGGACTGGGATGACAATGTAGTCACATGAAATCAGTCATTTTACCTTCAGAGGATTGATACAACAATGAGATGCCACCGCAATAATGTGGTTAAGTATTTCTTCTGATTTTTTCTTAGTTTTGAATATTTTGTGACGTTAATAATTGTTGAATTTTTAAAATTTTTGTATAACTCCAATTCAGATATTTTTGGACCACAGGTATATGATGTTTTATTCTATATACAAATGAATTTTAAGATTTTTTTTTCAATGATCCTCAATTTTTCAAATTTCAGATAAAATTATATGATTGAACTATTAGGGTAGTGGGACTATAAAAGAGAAACTAATTGTTTGATGACTAAAAAAATTAAAAACATTGTTTAAAGACTAGCTTAAAAAGGATCAGTTTAAATAACCAAAAACTGTTCGAGGACTGAAAAATTTAAACTAAAATTTGTTTGAGGACTACAGAAGTTGAGAAAATAGTTTGAGGACTAATCTAAACAAGTGAAAATTGTTTGTGGATTAAAAAGGTTAAAAGGACTAATTTTAGATGAGCAAAAATAGTTGAAGGACTAAGGTGACTAATTTTCCATGGTAATAGCTATAGATACAGATTGAAGAAGCATTTCAGAACACCCAGTAGAAAGAGCCATCTTAATTGGAACTTGATGGTAGGCTTGTTCAGTGGAAGTTATGCATCATATTAAGTCTTCTACGTAAATCTTGAGCAAAAATGTTCACATTATGCCATACCATGAAACTGTGGTGCTGTTAACATTCTTTCTTGCTCCGAGCTAGGATAACGGAAAGACTAATTAATTGCAAACCCTTCAGATTGAAATTTCATAGATATTCTCTAAAGTTGCTGCTAATGGTTGCTCATACTTTGGAAGCTTGTTTCACATGCAGTGCTTTTTTTGCTCGAGTGCTGACTTTCAAATTCATGAGTTCTCATCTTTTGTTTGTGGGATATCTGAATGCAGGATTTTTTGGGATCTGAAACTAAGCTGTTGAATCTGGAAGGAAAGACCGTGGTTCCTGGATTTATTGATTCCCATGTGCACTTAATATTTGGTGGATTACAGGTATTCCACAACTCTACTGTCTTATTCCTATCCTTTGCCTACTGGAAATGGTTAGTCAATGAATTTCTTAGCAAAAAAGGAAACATGATTTCTGAAGTGATTCCATCTCATTCTAAGACTTGTTTTGTAGAGATGGTGGCATCTTGCGATTAGCACTATGTTATCGATGTTTATGTCATTGCGATTATGTGTGGTAATCTTCACAGAGACCTTAGTGAATTAATACATGGAAGTTGGCCTCATGTAATGGCTGAACTAGAAGCTCCATAAATGACTTCTAAGGCATTGCTGAATCTGAAGCTTTGGATTACTTTTTATGATCTGTGTCTAGAATTAGCTAATTGACAGAACTGTATGTTTACTTCCTGATCTGAAAAGTGGCAACAGAACCTTGTGTTAAGCTGCTACTAGCGAGTGACACTACTGTTGGGTATAACTGTCTGGTTCTAGAAGACAAAATAGATTTCTGTAGATTAGTTACGTGTGTTATTGTGATTCTCATTATCCAATTTCGTTGCGTACCATAATCAGTTTGGTTATTTGCAAACTAATTTCCTTCAAATGTCAATCTTCAAAATAGTTTCTTCAAAATTGTAATTGGGGCTTCATTTTTCCAAAGATCATCGGTTCGTATTTTATTTGTGGAATTTTCTCTCTTACAAACATTGTATTATAATTTTGAATAACTTCTGTCTGTTTATTTCTTGTTCTAATTACATTGGATATCAAATGGTTTCCAAATCTGAAACCCTCCTCTTGCGGATCTGTTTGAGCTTATTTGCAGTGTGGAATCTTTATCCTCTTTTCATATAATTTTAATATAATAAAGTTCCATCTCAATTGACTGCAAATTCAACAATAAACACCAATGAATTTTTTCTTAATTGAGCCATGATCTCACCTCTGTTCTCACAATGGACAGATTTACTGAAATTCAAGGTAATATAACAACAGTGAATTGTCATTTTCTATTTATTTATGAGTAAGCTGGACTGGAATTACTTTCAAGTCAAGTTTTTCTTCTTACCGTCAACATGTCTGATAAAATTGGCATTTATTGATTGATTTAGGGGGGGGGGGGGCAGTTTTGCGTAACTGCTGACTTACCTTACTGAATATGAACCCAATATTTGTCTGTTGATATGATTGGTTCTCGAACTGCAAAAGTATCACTGAAAGAATCTGTTTAATTCTTAAGGATGTGAAAGGCTCAAATCACTAGGTGGGTTTTTTTTAGATCCTCCCTTTCCTAGAATTGAAATTTTGTTGTCATCAACTCTTCACTTCTGAAAGTGCTTTTTCCTTCTTTTGAAGTTTTCCTATCCTCTCCCCCGTGATATATGCCTACATGGAAAGGTCATGTGGGAAGGGCTTTTGAATTTCCCTCGTTTTTATTTTGTAAGTTCATATTTTTAAGTTGAGGCGTTGAACAATATTTTGGTAATCTCTCATTAGAAAGTTAGGTTACTCTAAGGAGAAAATAGTTGGATAAATGGAGGAGCTTTGCCTGTTGATATTCTCAGTTAACTCAGGCTCCTTCTTTGATTTGCTCCCTTTGAAAGATTATCTAAAAAGCATGGCATCATGGTACTTGTATACTTCTGGACACAAAACAGGCATAATGCTTAAACAGGTCTATTACATTCCATTTGATTGAGACTTGGATGTACTAATTTTGATCTAGAAATTGGAAACAGATGGGAAAGGTAGAACTTCGTGGTGTGAATGGTCAGGATCAATTTGTAAGCAAGGTGGAGGAAGCTGTAAGAAGTAAGTTCCTTTTTTTCTTTTGGGCTCATGTGTTGTATTATCTTTGTTATTTACTGAAACTTATTATTTAAACTCTGCGTACAGCAAGTACATTTCCCAAATTTTGATTTTTCAGTTCTTTGTCTCCCAATTGGTCGCACCTTTTCAAAAGTAAGTTTGGTCTTTGTGATAGGACTTGAGTCCATTAACCGAGCTCTCTTACTACTGTGGCTTGCCCATGTTAAATTGTAGTATTGCCCTAACTCTTGTGATTCTGTCGCTTGTTGCTTAGCTTGTATTCTACTTGAAAAATATATTTGTTTGTGATTCTTGTTCAAAATCTTTTCACCTACATTCAGTTATGTGAATAAAACGGTGTCATTGTAGGAATGTCATTAGCTCGTTTCAACTTGACTGTTACATTTCCAAAGTCCAGGCTCATAGCTAAAGGCATTCATTATAGGTGAAAAAACACATACAAGAAAGCTCGTCTCTTTTATGCATTTTTATATCGGTGATGGATGTCTGTTTGACCTTTGTCATATCCCTGGTCCTTTGAAGAGATTTTAATGATTTCATATCATAAATTTGTCATTCTCATCATTCTTTATAGATAAAAGTCGAAATTTTATAATGAAATGAAGAAAGATGAGGAAAGTGGATGATGCATCCTGAATAAGTAAATTAGAAAATGGATCAATGTTGCCCCTAATATCTCTTTGTAGATCCGTCAGTGCTGTGTCAAGAAACACCAGACGCTACTTTCCAAAGAGATTAAAGAAAAGTAACTATCACAAAGTAGCTCAATAATGTTGTAAGATCTCTAAACTCCTGTTTGATATAGAGTGCAAGTTAGGCCTAAGAGGATATGGTAAATCACATATGATGTTAGACTTTAATATATACAAATTTTAGTTGTTTGTAACCAATACTCCTCTAGGTTGTTTTGATAACTTTCAACATTGCTATAAATAAGTTTAACTACAAGCTATCTGCGGCCTTCTGGTGGTCTTTAAGTTCCTCAGTATTCAGGTTACATATTGCATAAATCGATGTACTTGTTGTGTATGACAGCAGTGGTGACCACTTGTTGAGTCTTCTGAATCCATCATGGGTCACTATTTTTTGTAGCACTTAGGATTCCTTGCTTGTCAGCATATGCCATATTGTGCCACACAGGCCTTTAAGTTACCATTGCATCCTTACATCAAAATTTTTGCACATTGAACATTGGTATTGCATTTATCTTTATAGGCTATAACAGCCATACAGATTTCTTGGAAACAATTGAGTACTTGATGCTTAGACATTCCATCAACATGCACTCACAAATACAATCTGCATTATATTGAGTCTAAGTGAATAGGTGTCTTTCTTTGTATTGAGCATCTGTAAGAGAAGGTATTGGGTAATAATTCGGGGTGTAATGATGTTGAGAGGATTGAGTGGGAAGTTTTGTTTCGAACTTTATTAATTTCAGAAAGCTTAAAACTGATTCTTTATCTAACACTTCTCCCTAAACAGCATTGTTAATTTGAGATAGGTTTATTTGACACCTGAAGATTTGAGAGTTGTTGGGTGATTTCATCAATGGTTTTTCTATTGGAATATAAAATAGGCTTTTAATTTTGTAGTGCAAATGTCAAACAACGGTTTTTGTGTTTCTACAGGGGGTTCTGATGGATACTGAGATATTGGTTTTCTACTTCAAAAGTTTGAGTAGCTATAGCTATAATATGGAGAATTTGGTTTGTATAAAATTTTTGTTGGAAGATTTTGTTGATATCCTTAAGGATGGGTGGTTAATTTTCTGGGTTGGAAACATTTTTAAATGCAGAAGCAGAGGTTGTAGATGTAGTGAACAAACTACAGTAATTGAACTGTATGCCAGCTTTGTGGGATCATCAATGCTGACTGGTGCTCACAGAAAACTTCAAACCAATGAAAGGAATTGATATGCATTTTGATTCTTTCAAGATTAGAACAGTATTGATCTCTTATTTTGATCTTTTTCTTTTAGAGGAAATGTGTTGGAGAACCAATGTCTTTTTGTAGTATTTTTTTTTTCTCCATCCATGTACCTCTTTTCCAAGTAAGTCTATATGGAGGCTAAAGGGGGTTTGAATCATATATTTAATTGGTGATTAGTTGGATTTTTATCTTGGAATGAATTGAAGACATAGATATGATTGATGTAGATTCATACATGGAAGTATGAATTTTAGTATGAAAATTGACACCTTTTAGAATAGTGTTGTCTGTCATGTCAAAGGAGCTAACAGATTGAACTTGTAGGTGGTCTAGCACATCTTGAAAATTGGATCTCTACCAAACCATCTTTATGTTCAATAACTTGAGAAATTGTACTGGACTCTGGTTGAATCGGAGGACAAATTTCAGAAAGATTCCAGCCAGAGGAATTCGTGATTTGATCCCAAGTAAGTCGTTCTGGAATGGGGAACAATTTGAATGTAAAAACTGGCTTAAAAAAGAGTTTCTTTTGGATTTATACTAGTCTTCATGGCTTTGTAAATGGTATAGTAATTGCCAACTAAATGAGCTTGCATATCCTCTTCTGAACTCCATGAGTTGACCTACATAACATTACATTTTCTTGATCTGTTTGGACATGCATTACATCCAGAAAATGTAAAATACTAAAAAGTGTAAATTAATTTCTTGGCCTAAAGTATCACTAATATGAGCTTGAATAGGGCTGCGAACTTGATTATGTATTTTCTGTAAAAGTCTTTTCTTTGTGTTGCACCAAATTGTGAAATTTCTTTTATGGTATTATATTGCCAACTATTCTTTGTTTCAGGTTTATTGCAATTGAGCCTCCATTAAGTTGGGGTTATAAACACTTTAGTCCCTCAAGTTTAAAAACGTACAATGGACTGTTAGTTAACTAACTTTCCAATTAAATGTGCATGAAATGACATCTGCCTATGATGTATTAGTTGAAATTTTGTGCACTTTATGTCATTTGGGTACAAACCCTCAAGGTAAAAAATAATCACTTCACCCTGTCAATCAAATGACTGCTTGTTGGAATTCATTAAAGGACTAGATGTATCCACACTTTCTCTTTTCCATTTTTGTCTATTCTTTCCTTTTATTCTTATTTTTCGACGAGAAAAAGACAAATTATATGAAGGAAAATAAAAGCAGCCAAATATAGAGGATAGAAAAATTAAGCTATAAGTTGGAATTGTAAAGGATGGATTTTGAGGAATCAAGGTCATAGAGGAAGGGAGGTCATTAATGCCATCCACTATCACTTCTCTAATCACTTTCCTTTAACCTAGACCTTCTGGTTCCAGTCAAGGCAATTGGAAGTCTATCTTGATAGAGACGCCAATTAAGAGGTGTGGTGAGAGAGAATGGCAGAATTGAGGACGTTTGGACCAAAGGAATTCAAGGGATTAGAGATAGTTGCATGAATGGTGTCTATAACCTTGGTTCCCTCCTTTCCCACATTGACTAGTTCAAATTTCCCTCTCCAGTTGTAACACCAGCTCTAGTCCACCTCTCGTCCATGTTTGTCTGTTTTACTATTTTCCCTTGGAAAGGGTGAAGATGGAGAGAGGGTGGGTCACCTTGACTTGTAATAAACCCTAGTTTGTGATCAATTGACTAATGGGTGAAGTGGAGATCTAATAAAGGGCTAAAGCGGTGGTACCACCAGATTCAATGAGGCAAACTGCAAATTCATAAAACTAGCATTCCAGGGCACACGTCACTTTATATATTTTTTGAAAATTACTTTGACTAACGGTTAATCGAGGTTAAGTGAATCTTTTGGGAAAATGGCCATTTTGGCCCCCAAAGTTAGAGTCTCAGAATCACTTGGTCTCCAAAGTTAGACTCTCGTAATCACTTGGTCCTAAGTTTTTTTGGCCATTATGATCCCAAAAGATTTTACACGTGTCCTAAGTAGTACGACCAACAATATTAGTAAAGAGATGATTCACGCACATGCTAACTTTCTTCGGGAAAAATAGTTTTGTGTGTGTTTTCCTCTCGTGGAGCTCACATGGCCAAAAATTTCAAAGTTTTCTCTCTTTTAAAATAGGACTATGTGAGATATACGGGCCAACAATTAGAGAAGTAACAACATAAATAGACTATTTTACCCTAAGAAAGTTAGCACGTGTGTGAATCGTGCTCTTTTTTGGTTGGATTTAGTGGCCGAGAATGGTGGTCATACTACTTTGGACACGTGTAAAATCTTTTGGAACCATAATGGCCCCAAAAAAAAAAAAAAAACTTTCTGGACCAAGTGATTTCTAACTTTGGGGGACCAAAATGGCCATTTTCCCGATTCTTTTTGAACTCAAGGGACTGAAATGCTTGTACCTTAAACCTATCTTTTCTTCTTTTGGCTTTTCTGTGTCACTAAAACATTTTCATCCTGTTTTTGCTTTTAATAGACATGGAATATGGTTCTTGGTTACTTGGTGGTGGCTGGAACAATGACCTTTGGGGAGGAGAGTTGCCAATGGCTTCTTGGATTGATGATATTACTCCTCATAACCCTGTAGGAAGTCTAAACTTTAAAAGCTAAACTTTGGTATGCTTGTTTGCATTTCACCGATCAAAATTTTGATATTCAGGTCTGGCTGTCAAGGATGGATGGTCATATGGGTTTGGCAAACTCATTTGCACTAAAAAGTGCCAGGGTTTTTAATTACACAAGAGATCCAGTTGGTGGAGCTATCATGAGAAATAGTGATGGAGGTACTTTTAACGGCACTTTTCTGTTTCCTTTTTGCGGGGATAAATATTTTGACTTTTTGATCGTAGGCACTTCTAATGCTCAAACGAATGCTTTGTTTGCTCTGATGAAGGCACGTAAAACAAATCTGCTCATGGAAAAAAGGAAAAAAGGAAAGCAAAAGAAAAAATGCTGTGTTAAAACACAAATGAGATTTCTGAATTTCACCAGCTGGCATACCACTAACCTTATGTTGCAACTCAGATTTGTTAATTTTCTTGAACGCTATGTGCAAAATATTTGCCTTTCCAAGATTTTGGCCAGGAGTTCAGTTGGATTTTCTGCTAGCTATACATTTGACAATTTTCTAATGTTAGCAATTTAGGCACATGCTTGTGCAAAAGTGTAAAGCAACTGCAGCCTAAACTTAGAAGGAGAAAACATTATGTCACTATTTTGTTTTACTCAAGTTTAAATAAGTAACAATGCTAATTTTCTTGCCATGGCTTATCTAAATTCTAATGTTTGTGGAAAAGCCTAGAAACTGGCTTAACTAAAGGACAAAGGAAAGATAGGAAGTAAATCTATAAATTACAGAAGATTAGAGTGACAGGGAATTATATATGAATGATTAGAAAGGGCCACGCCATGGAAGAGGACTAGGACAAATAAAGCCTGAGAACTAAAAGGGACTTGAAGAAGTTAAACAAAAGTATTTGTCTTCCAGATCTTGTACCACACATGATGACTGCAGTATGTGAAAGAGTGCCTACTTGGGATGATGGCTTGCTGCCATTATCAGAGTGTAGGATCTAAGTATTGGGATAGGTTACATGTGTGTCAATGAAGTACAAAAGTGGTGATATTTTTGTTGGTGTTTTGGTGAAATTGTCGCTACTGCAAGCTTTGGATATGATCATTGGTATGAGGACAGTTACAGTTTGAGAGATTAATTCGATAGTTTTAATTCATAGTAGTAAGAGTTACGGCCTGCAAAGTAGTGTTAGGATCTAAATTCTTTCTTTAGAAGAGTGTGGAAAGGAAATTTCATGGCACAGTAAATTTGGATGTTATCACTTGTCTGTTCTCCTACTCTTGAAAGAAAACCATGATTATGAATTTTCCGCAGCAGTATGCTCAGATAAATTTTTGCCTCCTGCGGCCAAAATAGTCCTCCATTGCAAATTGGTTGATTCATGATAGTGGTTTTGCACAGAATATCATCCAAGCTTTGATTTTGGTTAATTAATAAAGTGACAAAATATCACCAGATACAGCTTCTCCTCCATTGCAAATTGGTTGATTCATGATAGTGGTTTTGACATAGAATATCATCCAAGCTTTGATTTTGGGTAATTAATAAAGTGACAAAATATCACCACATACAGCTTCTCTCTAGGTACTTGTTCATCGTTATGAATGTATTTCAATTATGAACTTTTAGCTGTTTGATTACATTATAATTAAAGGTATATTTACTCTTTTATGTGCACTTGCATAAGAATAGGTCCTTAACTGTATTTTTCGTAATATTTCGAGCATGATGTTGAAATTTCATTAATAGAATAATAGACCAAGAAATCAATGTCACGAAACAAGTGCCAAAACATTCTTACTTTTGCATTGGATTATCATATGCAGAACCAACTGGATTGTTGATTGATTCTGCCATGAAGCTCATCTCGTCTTGCATTCCAGAAGTCTCAATAAATGAAAGGAGAGAAGCTCTTTTGAGAGCTAGTAGTCTCGCCTTAGCAAGGGGTGTGACAACAGTTGTTGATTTTGGGAGATATTTTCCTGGTGCATCAGCTGAACTACCGTGGAAAGACCTTTCAGGTTTTGGCTATTTACAATGAGATTTCATATTTTTAGTCATAAAAGTAGATTGGTCTTAAGGGAACATCTTGCTATTAAATTTTTAAATCAGCCTTTCATTATGAAAACAGTTGAAGCATTTATTTAGGATCTAGGAAATATATAATCGGGTCCAAATTATGTAGTTGGGAAATGAGAAATGGTCTTTATGCTGTCTGATTACAAATGGAATTTATATTTTCAAAACAGCATAAGGCAATTCAAGTTACGTATTGTTGGTGATTGCAGATGTTTACATATGGGCTGACTCTTTCGGGAAGATGTCAATCAGAGTGTGCTTATTTTTTCCTATGGAGACTTGGCCACGCTTACATGTATGTCCTGAATCGTGTAACAGAAATGAAATGCTATCGCTGTTTACTTTCCATCATATGGAACTTATAATATTTTATCCTATATCCTCATTTATGACTAACTGGTGAGAATTATCAGGAATCAGACCATGAAATCACTTAAGACTGATGCTCTCCTACTTGTTCATCTTTTAAGATATAACAAGTAGGATCAAAAACAAATGGGAAATGAAATGGTAATACAACATTATGAAGAGTTTTCTTTTTGCTATTGTATTACACTAATTACAAGGTAGTCATTTGTTTAGTTTACTTTTTTTATCTTCATTGATTGTTTTAGTTTGAATAAGCATAATATGATATAATAGTTTATTTTAAGTTTATAATAAATGAGTGGAGCTGAGTCACTTGTAAGCTACATATGAGCTAAGCCTGAGCCAAGAAAATTGGCTTGCATTGAACATGAGCGAGATGAGGTTGAGTTAGTCTTAGCTTTGGCACATTTCCACCATACCCACTCCCCTCTCCATTTCAAGACCTTGTTTCTCTGCATATTCTGTGTTTCCCTGATTCACTATCCTCCCTTGTACTCCTTTGGAATGGTGCTGGCTGTAATCTCCACCATTTCTACCAAACCACGAGCTCCACCAACCACCACTTCCTAAACCAGAAATGCTGTCGCCCCATTGTCTCCTTTTACACCACAAAAGTGGAAAATTGAATACCATATTTAGTTCAAATGGTTGTAGTTCACTTATAGACAGATCTTCAATATTTATGGTCTGGAGATCATAAGAAGTTGTACCGATGATTGATTTAGAATCAAATTTCTTATTTTCAAGCTGATGACCAAGTCTCAAATTTCCTTTATCAGCATTCCATCAAATTGTATGTTGGGTTTATTGATTTTAGTGGTATTTTAGATTGAGTTTAGAGGAGGCTGATAGTCTAATATCACTTATTCTTTTTTATCCATTCCCTTTTGTATGACATATAGTGCAAAATTTATTGAATTCTTTGGAAATTTCTGTTTGAGGCTGGTTGGTGTGGTTAAGAGGGGCAGGAGTTAGTGTCTTTTTGGGGCATCGTGGGGTAAAGATGAAGATGTGCGTTGTGGTGGTGGTCAACAGGGGTACAATAGGGATATTGTGAGTGAGAATAATTTTTTGACAAGAAATTAAAATAAAAGAAATTATTTTACTTGTAGGGAGAATTGCTGATTTGATCCTAAAGTACAGGGTCAATTAGGTTATGGGCTTGAAGACTTTGTTAGCCTTCATGATCCATAAACAAATCATGGGCTGCCAAAAGAGTCCCACTTGGGTCTCCAGTCGAAAATATTACATGAGTCTCACATGCCTGAAGTTTTAGGGGGAAAAAAGAAAATTCAGAGTTTTTGTTTTACTTTCCTTTAGTTTTTTTTGTAGTCATCTTTATTTCTGTCTTTCCTCCATCTTTATTCGTTAAAAACCCACAGCCACCACCCACCGTTTCAATGTTTGGCATGTTTGCAGGTCAATTACACAGATTACAGATGTTAATTACACAGGTCAATTACTCATTTGGTAATACAAGTGACAGATAAAAGTGAATCTAGAGATACAAACCAATTTTTCAAAATCGACATTTTTATCTTTTTGTGAATTGATTTGTTTCCCACGATTGAATGATTTGTACTTATATATGTCTAGGGTTATTTGTTGGTTTTTGTTATTTAATTGAAAAGGATGATCTTGCAATATTTTATTGTGTGGAAAATAAACTAGAAATAGAAAAAGAATGTTAAAAAATGCTTGAGAACAACGTCTCTGAATTCTTGTGTATTTATTGTGTACAGTGTTCCTTTATTTACAATTAATTTCACTAATTGTGGGAACTAATTAAACTCTATACTATATCCCTGATAAAATCAATAGAAGTTCACAAACCCATTGTACAATATATCATCAATCAGTCAGTCAATCAACCATACAATCAACACACTTGCTCAAGCTAGAGCATGTAAATCATAGACTCGAGCTTAATATGTCTTTACTCTACTTTGTTCCTCTTGACGAATTTGGTGAAAAGATCAGCAAGTTCATCATTTGAACCAACAATTGATGTGACAATGTCTTTTGCACTAGAAAGCACAAATGCACTTTGTTTCTTGCTTTTTCAAGAAATTATATTGCGTCCAATCAAAATACAATGTCTAGAAGTTGAATGTCAACCCCCCCCCCCACCCCCCCACCCCGGGCGGCACCCCCGTCCTTCCTTTTCTCCTTTCTGGTATTTGTTGATGCATCTTAGAATATGTACAACCTCCATGACTATCACATGCTGAATCTAGGAACTGACTAACAGTGCGTACTGAAAATGAAATGTCTGGACGTCTAATTGTCAAGTATTCAGTTTTCTTACCAACTGTTAATATCTTCCTGGATCTTGTAATGGCTCCCCCATCTAGGTAGAAGTTTAATATTTGGACCAATCAGAGTATCTATTATTTTAGAATCCAGCATCCTGATCTCTGTAAGCATATCAGGAGATTACTTTCTTTGCAAAATGGATACACCATTACTGGATTGAGCTACTTCATTCTCAGAAGTAATTGACTGTACAGGAAGAAGATAAGGAAGTTAACCCAAGTCTTAACTTATTAGAAATTGATTTATGAATAGAAGAAATATACCTTTGCAGGTAAAGGAACTAGGTTATTATGGTAGACTCCATGACTGAGAAAATACCTTTACCCGTCTACTTCTCTTCCAGAGACAATCGGTATCAAACAGGATATCCAAGGGTTTAGATCCTTGATCACTGATATTATGATCAATTATGAGGTCCTTATGGTTTTTTCTGTTCTGTTGCTTATTTCTGACCTTTTTGTGGCTATCTTATCCTCATTGGTTGTTTAGAGTTGGATTTAGCTGTGGAGATGTCAAGGGTTTCGTATGGATTTCAGGAATCTTGTAGAAGCTCATAATTGTCATTTCTTGCTTGCTTAAGAATCTGCCATCTGGAAATATGGTCTTCATATACATTTACCCTAGTAAGAAGAGGCCTTAAAAGCCTTAAAATCACCGAAGAAGCAGACAATAGAGAAAAGCAATCTTGATTCTTTTTCTAAATCTCAACCAGAGCTTAATTCCTCTCGTTTCACTATGCACATGATCAATGATTCAGATTTTTTATCTCTAAATAGCTTTGTGAAAATCCATTCTTTTCATAACCCCAAATGTTGTTCACAAAACTGAAGTTCTTCCAGGAGGTCAAACTACTGTATCTTTCAAGATGGAAGGTGCGTGGTTGATTATTCATTTCTTCATCCTCGGCACTGCTAGAGGTTCTTCCTGTTTTGTTAGAGCTGTCAAAAACCTCAGTTTCTTCTTCAGAACTTCGAAGAAATAATGCATCGTCTTCTTTGTTGCTGTAAAAGAAAATTTTATAGCTCTTGTTATTGAGGGAAGGAGGAAGAAAGAAACAGGGCATTATTTTGTTTTGGGGGGAGCGAAAAAATGTTATCTAAAATCTCTGCCCAGCTGGTTTAGAAACGAACCAATTATGTTAAAAGGAAGTGTTGTAATTGATTTTGATTACATTTTTATCATTCTGATTCCAAAACCCTACTTGGAAAATTGAACCAAAAGCATTGTTAGTTTGGATGAATCCATTCTTTTGGTTATATTCATAGCATTGTTAGTTTGGATGAATCCATTCTTTTGGTTATATTCATACTCTTTAGTAGTGTATCTTTGCCTCTTTGTATTCTTGTTTTCTTGTTTGATCAAAAAAGGTAATCCAAAGGTGGTCAGCATTATGAATGCAAATGTCTAATTTGTGGTATTGGAGAGCACTCACTTAAGTACTTCAGCAGTGAATGTGATACAACCACTTTGTAGCGAAATATAAACTTTTTTATCTTTATTTGCATCTTATTTATATTTTGTTTTCCTCTTTAGGATTTGATTAAAGATGCAGGTCGTGAGCAGAGCCCGTGGCTTTACTTTGGTGGTGTAAAGGCTTTTGCGGATGGATCCTTGGGATCCAAAAGTGCCCTGTTATATGAGGTGAAAATTTTTCTTTTCTGACCAAAATATGCTTTAGTGTTTTCTGGGGAGTGCAGAAGTTTTTTGATTTAATTTCTAGCCCTTGCTTCATATAATTGCATATTTTTTCCCTTTGGAAATATCAAAATTTTCTTAGAAATCCTTTAAAATATTCGCTTTTGAACCCTCCCCCCATATTATTGAAAATGTATTTCGTTGTCCTCTGGTATTTGTTTCTGTGGAGTTTTCATCCCGCTAATCTAGTTTCTTTTCCGAATTTTATTATATGGTTTGATGTTTGAAAAACTGGGAGAAGTGTTTCTACAGCCTTATGCTGACGAGCCTGATAATTATGGTCCACAAGTAGCAGACCTGGAGAGCCTACGAAACATGACTCTTTTGGCTGATAGGTCTGGTCTTCAGGTGCTTTATAACTCGGACTTTATATCTCTTTGACACATCAATTATAGCATATCCTATGTGACTCTTGTGTGTAACATTTCAGGTAGCAATCCATGCTATCGGTGACAGGGCCAATGACTTGATCTTAGACTTGTATGCATTGGTGGTTTCAAAAAACGGGATGAGAGATAGAAGATCAAGGGTAAATCTGAAGCTAATTGATTTTAAGATGCTGAAACTTTACATTTTTCTTGTTGCATGCTTTCATATAGTTATTTTTCTTAAACGAAACAAATATGACCTGTTTTCTTACAATGACCAATTATGACAGATAGAGCATGCTCAGCATTTGGTGCCAGGGACAGAAGCACGGTTTGGTAAACAAGCTATTATTGCCTCAGTTCAGGTATTTGTATACACATTTGATGTAGCAGATGCTATCTTCCTATTCAGTACTTCTTACTTCAAATTTGATGCAGCACATGTAAGCGCTCTTAGTGTTCTCCAGACACATTAATTATCTTGTCTCTGAAACGTTCATGTCTTACTTCGTAAAAAGGCATAACATGGCAAATTATTTACCAAGTACCTGAAACATATAGTGGGTATCTAATTTTCTGTTAAAGCCAGTCTGAGACTCTCTGATAGGCAAGCAGTTCAATCTCTGCTGCATTACTAACTAGTTGAGGCTTATGCAACAATAATTGTGAAAGCTATAGTGAGAACCCCACGAGATTTAGATACATGAAAGAACATTGATCGAGTCTGCTGCTTGGATGTTTTGTGCCCATTTCTAGGTTTCTCTTCTCTACTTACATACAATTTTTACAGCCAGATCACTTGTTGGGTGATGCTGATTCTGCAATTAAAAAACTTGGACTTGAGAGAGCAAAAAAGAGTTCTTATCTGTTCCAATCACTTCTGGCCAGTAGTGCAAAGTTGGCTTTTGGCTCAGATTGGCCAGTAAGCATGTTTATGGCTTACAATAAGGAGCTCTTTTGGAATTATATCTATCAAATTACAAGAAAACTTCTGCAAGTATCCAGCATCCCAAGTTTTCATCTTTTTGTTTCAGGTTGCAGATCTTTATCCTTTACGTGGCATCCAGACAGCAATTAACAGAATTCCTTCTGGTTGGGAAATGTCTTGGATTTCACCAGAGTGCATTGATCTTAATAATGCATTAAAAGCGTAAGGAAACCTGAGGCTCATTATCTTGGAGATGTGTTACTTTTTGCAAGTTTAATTGCTGAAAAATTACTAGCTAACCACCCTTGCATGCACGTGGATTATAATCAATCTACTGGATAGATTAAGGAATCATAAAGTCTAATTGTGATAAAACACGCAAAATACTGATCCAATAAAGTTTTACAGGAGAAAAATTTGTTACACTATACTCCCTCTGTCTAGAATTGAATGTCCACATTTCCATTTTAAGATGTCCAGAATTGAATGTATTTTGTGTAAACTTCCATTACTAACCTCCTTATTTTAAGGGAATTAAGCTCCACTAACGCAATGATCCCACCACTCCCTTAATTTATGGATTCAAGCTTCACCAACTAATGGATCCCACCAGCAACCTCTTAAGTTGGTAAGGATATTATAGTAATCTATCTATAGTCAAATTACTCTCCTTAATTTTTGTACAAGTCAAAATAGGACTTCCAATTCTGGATGGAGGGAGTATATACATATCTTTTGTGAAACAGAAGGAATGATAAGTAAAATGTTTTTATTATTGATATTTATATTTCTCAGAACTATGTTTTGAAAAGTCAAACATTATATGTCTGTATAATTTCGTTGTAGATATTACTTTAGCCATCTTCCTTTTTCATTGCTTTAACTGGTTGAGTGAATTAGAGATCAAGTTCATAATCTTACTTTAGTCCAAGCGTTTCTAATCTTATACATGGCATCCCTAACTTTTTATATATTTTCTTGATTTTAGTTCCTCTCCCTGCAAACAGGCAGGTTCCAAGTTAGTTCACTAACTAGAGACAGATAAAATTGCTCAGTTGTGCCATGTTGACGCTAGTGCTTTCTTGGTGCTGCAAAATTACTCTGCAAAATTGTAGAACCTGTGATATTTCATAAAAAAACAGAAGAGAAGGAGAAGAAGAAGAAGAAAGAAGGAAGGAAGAGAAGGGAAAGTTTAAGCAGAGGAGTGCGAGAGAATTTCAGAATAAACAGGAAAAATATGAGGGAAATGAGAAGTCAGGAGGAAAGGAGAAAAATAGATAAAGAAAGAGAAGGGGTTGGCCAATGTGGAGGAGGAAGATGTTAAGAAGAGAATGTGGAGAAGTGGTTAAGCTGGCAGAGAGAGCGCAGAATTCTGATGGAGGATTGACATTGTTTTGGCATAGTCAATAGGTACTTTTATTTTTTGTTAGGCAGAATCTGTTGTGGTCACACTTTTGAGATGGATGGCTTAGGTTTTAACTCTGATCAGTTAGAAAATATTTGAAAGAAAAAAGTTGACTGATTAATTTTGGGAAAAGTAAAACGCCAACATTTTAGGGCTTTTTTGTGCTTTAGACCTTCTGCATGTCTACCCTAAAAGCATGCACTTTCCACACAGCAGTGCTTCAAAATAACACGAAATGCTGGACGTGTGCTTTGGTGAATTTTCATCTCCTATAATCCTATGGCATGTAGGATTTTAGGTTGAGACTCTTTTTTCTTGGCTGTACTTTACTTTAAATAACGGTTCATTGGTGGTTATAATAGAGTAGTTTAAAGTACTTCATTTAGTGGAATCTAAGTATCACGGCACCAGAAACTCCCATTATAAAGGTTCTAGAATTTTTTGAAATGATTTCTCGCAAACCTGTCTTCTTTCATTTGACTTTGTCATCTACTACTTTTAACTCATATATAAGGAGTCTAGAGTTCAAGTCGAGTTTCTACTTGGATTACAAGTCTTGCAGCACCAGTGTTTAAAAAATATGTGTAAATCTTGAACTTTAGAGCAGATCAAAGATTTATGCATAACTGAATCATGGCTGAACCCTATTGGTGATTGATACACTGACATCTATTATCACGGAGTTATTTCCTGAGTTCACTTGGGCAGACAACTAGATGCCCATAGCTATATAAGTTCACTCAATGTTCCTCTAACCGCCTTCATTACCTTATATAATATAGAATATAGAATATTGTTGAATCAAACCTGTAAGGTGAAATTTAAACAAGTGGCTGCAGCCTTTATAGAAGGTGTGCCAGGTTATACTTTGGGGAATCAGTTCCAATCATCACTGTTTTAGCTAAATGTCACCCACTCTGGAAACACCGTGCCTTTTGTGCCCCAAATCTTCCTGGGTGGGGTATGCTGAATACCCTATTACGCACAAGCATTCTCATCCAAGGGTCAACAAGTTGGGAAAACGATTGGTGTTTCCCTGTCCCTGGCATAGCATCCTTCTGCTCTGGTATATATGAACATCAGGGTTATCCGCTGCGTTTTTTCCTGGTAATAATGGTTGTCTCATTGAATAGAGAAAGCTTGTCTCCATGTTCTCATATCATCTCCTGTGCACACTTCGTTATAGTTGAATGTGTGCCTTGAATAGTTCTATAATAAGAATTTGGATAATTTCTAGGAACAAAACATGGAACTTCTTTACTATGGGGATGTGATCTTCCAATTTTCTAGCGTATTTAGTAGCATTGTCAACTTTGTCCTCAATGCTAATGTAGCTTTCATGTCATAAAGATACACTATCTGGGCCGCTGAAGCATGCTTTCTTGATGAATATGTTGGATCCCTGTCTCCTGGAAAATATGCAGATTTCGTGGTTTTATCCACTGATTCATGGGATGACCTCACAGCAGGAGGATCTACTTCTGTCGAGGCAACTTATGTAGCGGGAACCAGGGCATTTCCGTGAAGTCTTTTAGAATGGTTGTAAATATTGAATTTATGAGAATTAAGTACGTACAGTTGGTCAGTATCTTTATTTCAACATTTCTTGGATATCATCACCTCCTCCCCTTCTCCTAGATAGGTTCGTCTCGAAATAAGAAGTATCAAATTTGCTAGAGGGTAGCATGAAAATAGATGAAGGTTGTTCTGTACTTCCAGCCTACGCTCGGTTAACCGTCTCTGGCTCTGGGATGGCAGCCTTTTCAGGTGCTGCTTTGCTTCCCTAGTTCGTGGCTAGCTGGTCAAGTGAGAGAGAATGAGAAAAGCATTGCTCCCACCAGAATATAATATAATACACTTTTCGATCGGGTTAAATATTTACTTTTTTTTATATTCATAGTTAAATATTTATTTTTTAAAAAATAATTACATATTTTTATTAATAACTTTTTTAATTTAACAAAAATAAGTTCTACTAATATCATTGTTTACTAATATTATGGTTTTACCATTAATTTTATCATTAATCTTTTTAACTTCATTGATTTAAGAAATTTAAGTTTCACTAATATTTATATTTTTTCTCTAACTTTTTTAACTAATAAGGATATCATAATAATTTTTTTACAATCAAATTACTCTCTTTAATTTCATGCCTAATTAAAATAGGAGATTCAATTTCAAACAGTGGGATAACATAATTAATTTTACACAATTTTCACGAACTGAAGAAACTCATTTGAGTGGAGTCCAACATCCGCAGAACTGCATTTATCAGCTGTGTCTACAACTTACATCATGTACGAAGTGCAAAGAGATTGTTTATTAATTATAAGCATATTATAAACACATATTTTCCATTGCATTTTTCATTTGTATAGATTGCACATCATTTCCAAACATTTGGATTATTAATGATCAGAGATTTATTTCTTCATTAGTTAGAAATAAGAACCCCTGCATGATTTTTACGGAGGCCTTGATTATTAGTAATTAAATGTTTATGTTTGACGTAGCATGAAAATTTAGGAAAGCATTTCATCATATTTAAATTATTGTGTTATTTAATGAATAAGGAGGTTAGTTTTGAAATATATGTATAATCAGAATCAAATCCTTCAAAACTTCATGATTATGGAGGTAGATGAGAGAATTTGTAAACTGCATTCCATATATGACTTTATGGCATATTTGGGGAACTAGATTCAAATTGGCGTTAGAGCGATTTAGTTATAGAGTTGATAAGGGGTTTTCCTCAACATGTGTTGAACGGGTCCAACAGTTGAATTAGCATCTTGTTGATTCAATTGCTAAGGTTCATATGTGGTGAATAATAATTATTTCTTTTGAAAAGGGAAAGATGACATTTTAATCATGAGGCAACTTAGCAAACAATGCACGGCTATATATATTGAAAACCCTATCTTATCCTCCCTCCCCATTAATATGAGATATTTCAATTTCTTATCTTTAAATAATAAAAGATTTACCCTATGACCTACATATGGGAGAAGCTATGGGATTAGACTAGAGATATGATATTGAAGAATAGAATTCCATTTATGTTATTTTCTCTTTTCTCCCTTTATATGCTTTATTGTTATTTGCTCAAATATTGAAGTAAATTTCACAACACATTATTAGAACAAGTTTCTACATTTTGTTATTTTGGAAAGAGTAATACTGCTTTTGCGATTTGAATGTGAAGGTACGTTTTTATATTATAAGTTTTTATTTTCATCACTAATCTTACTAAATTTGAGTTTATAACTCTTGATATTACTAGAAAAAATTTAGCTATCTTAGACATTTGATACTAGAATATATTTGCATGCAATAGGTCTTGGGAAACGCTATCAAAGAAAATAATACAACATCAAATCAAGAGTTTGCCAAAGCAATGACTTTTCTCCGCCATCATCTTCACGAATATTTGAAAGTGGAATATCTTATTTTAAAAGATTCACTTATGTTTTGAAATCATTTGAAGGAAAGATTTGATCATCTGAATATGGTTGTCTTTTCAAAGGTACGATATGATTGGTTACATTTGCGACTCCAAGATTTCAAATCTATCGGTGAGTATAATTTAGCCATGTTCAGAATTGCTTCTCAATTGAAATTATGTGGAGAAAATATTACTAATGTTGATATGATGGGAAAAAAGTTCTCCACATTTTACGCCTCAAATATGCTCTTGCAAGAATAATATCGAGAGAAAGATTTTTAGAATTATTCTGATTTGATTTCATGTCTCCTTGTGGTTGAACAAAATAATAAATTGTTAATAAAAAATCACAAAACTTGACTAATTGGCTCAACTCCATTCCCTGAAGTGAATGCAACTAGGGCTTATCACCATGGTCATAGATGTAGTCGTGGTAAAAAATATTCCGTATAGTAAAAATGAAGGTTCCTCACAGTTGAAAAGAAATGAGAAAAGAAAAAGAAAAGAAATTTATTCAGTAGACCATGAGGATGCATATTATCAATGTGGAATGCAAGGACTATAGTCACATACTTTTCGTACAGCTAAACACCTTGTTGGTCTCTACTAGACATCCTTAAGAAGAAAAATAAAAGTATTATATGGCTCATTTCGATGTGGCTGATTGGTGATCCTTTATTTTCGTCATCTAGTTTGTCATAAATTTATATTAATTATGACTAGTTTTATAATACCTTTCATGATGAACTTTTTTGTGATGAAGCCAAATTCGTCACGAAATGTCATACCTATAGTGACGAAATTAGCACTTCATCACAAAAAGTCAATCTATCATAACAAATTCAGCTTCATCACGAAAAGTATGACTTTTCATGACAAAAATAGTTTTGACTTATCGTGACAAAGTAGCACTTCGTCATAGGAGATAGATCTTTTGCGACGAAGCCATAACTTTTTGTGAAGAATCTTGTCATCACTAATAGTCTTGAAAAATTTTAGCAATTTTTTTGATAAAATTTTTTAACTCTTGTATGTAAATTATTTTTTTACAATAATTAAACTAATTTTCATTTATTTCATACTCATATGGTACCCAAAAAATCTAAAATGAAGATCCATTATACGAAGCAAGAATTGCATAAAATTACATTAAATACTATTCTATAACAATTTGTGTGATCAAATTAGATTTTTGTTATTATAATAAAGTTATCTTTTACAAGATAAAAAATGATAAGGAGATAAAAGAAAGACTACAAATTAATTACTTTCCTAAATAAGTTGTAAATTTGAAAATAACACAATAATATATATAATATATTTAGTGTGTGTACATACACACACATATATATATATACATATATATATATAAGCATGCACACAAGGTATGTATATAAATATATATACAATATAGCATACGTATATACTATTATAATAGAGTATAACATACATACATGTTTCATTGTAGATATATTTACTTTATAACAATTTGATCTCTTAAACCCATAAGCCAAAAAAAAGTTCAAGATATAACTATTTCACCTTTAAAATTTTGATACTTTTACAAATTGGTCTCAAATATTCGTAAAAATGGTCCCTTAAGTTTTAGAAATGATTTATTTTACAATTATTTTAAAGTTGGTCCTCAATTAAGTGCCAAAATATTTTTTTAGAAAATTAAGGACTACATTTTGCAATTACTTGTGGACAAAAATATTAAAATTTTAGGGGGTGAAATTGTTTTGTTATCTAACTTTTGGGGCTTAGGTGTTTATGGTGTCAATTATTTATATTATACATATATACTATAAATAAATAAATAAATATATATATATATATATATATATATATATATATATATATATATATATATATATATATATACGCCGTATGCCATATGTACATATAGTATATATAAAGACTCAATATAGCACATTTATATACATTACAAATTATAAATACTATATAATCATATACAGAAGATTAAAAACATTTTAAGTTAATCATCCAATAATTTTATTTAATCCTTTAGCAATCCAGAAATATTGATTTTTCAATGGTTTAGATCAATATATGCAAATATATCATTTATTACAATTGGTCAATTTTTTAAATATAGTGAATAAATTAATGTATTTATTTTTGTTATTGAAGTTTGTTTAATATAAAAAAATAATAACAAAATATGAACAAAACACAGAATAAATACAAAAAGGTAAGGAATTATTTTGCACATGTGCGCGTCTGGCTAGCCGCGTGCTCTGGTTGTGCTAGTTGTTGCTATAGGTTGGGTCTGTCGAGTTGACCCAATCTGTCCTGATAAAACCTCATCCTCTTTTTTTTTCTTCAAAAAAAATTTAAACTTTTTTGTGATGAAGCCTTTGTCATGAATGATAACTTTTTCGTGATGAATTTGGGCTTCGTCAAGAAAAATTTGCGTGATGAAGCCATTGTTCTGTCACAAAAGACTTTTCGTGATGAAGATTTTCATCATGAAATATCTTTCGTGATGAAATTTCCTTGTCAGCAAAGCCTTTTTTTTGTAGCATATTTTGTGATTTTTATACTACAATAAATATCAATATCTTACTTTTTTAATTTTACTTCAAAAGCAAATTATTTAAATTTTTTGTTTTTGTTGAAGGTTGTGTATCTCTTATTCCCTCTTATGTTGAAGGTTGGATTAAAGAATAGACATAGAAATATTTGTCTTAGTGATTGTGCAAGTACACACATGATAATTAAGCATAAATTTTTTATTTGAATATGGGAGAGACAAATGTTTATACTATAAATAGCAATGCAAAATTAATTGAAGATTCCAGAAGAGCTTGTATATTTTTACGATAAGGAACAATATTAGTCATTCATAATGCATTGTTCTATACAAAATCTTTGAAAATTCTATTGAGTTTTAGACATATCCACCATAATGGATATCACATTGCGAAAATGAAAGACAAGAATTGTAGAATATCTATGTATTGTAATAATTTTCTAGTAAAAAAAATGTGATTGAAAAACTACCATCTCTCTCATTGGACTTATATTATGCCGAAATAGTAGAAATTCAAATACATCATTTGGCAAACTAGAAGTTTATTCATCCATCATAAGATATCTTGAGCCATCAACAGGTGATAGCTTTACTGCACGTTTTTTGATTGTTACTTTGATGAAATAGTGTTCCCCACATTAGGTAGAGAAAATCAGATGGGAAAAGTCATCATTAGGTCATCTTGATCCATACATAAGTACTATTGAAATTGAAGTTCAAAGGGTAATTCATCCGCAAAAAATTGCAAAATAGTCTCCTAATGCTTTTATAGATTCCATAAGAGTTACCAAATCATATTTTTGAACTATAGATGCTCCTATTTGAATAGATGTCTCAATAGGGCAAAATGTAAGTTCTATACTACGGATTCTAAAGCATGCAAGAAACATTATAAACCTCTGGGTTCTAAAGATAATAATTCTCATAAGAAAAGCGGTTTAAATGATTAAAGTGTTCCTCCAAAAGAGTGGGAGTAAAAGAACAAGAGATTATTGACCATAATGTTTAGGATTCTAGGAATAATGAAAATATAAAGAATTCCATAAATTGTATTACTATAGGTGACAGTTGGAATCCTATGGATTAGATTTCTGATCATGCAACATATAATGTAGCACTTGATATTTTAAGTATAAAAGAAGATCATGAGCAAAGTTCATAGATCCATCATCAGGTATCTTGAGCCACCAATAGATGATGTATATGTACTGCACGATTTGTTGATTGTGACTTTGATGAATCATTGTTCCCAACATTAGGTGAAGAAAATCAGCTCCTGAAAAAAGGCATTACATGGGAAGAGTCATCATAAGGTCATCTTGATCCATATACAAGACTAGCAAACTTGAAGTTCAAAGGATAATTCATTCGCAAAGAATCACAAATCAGTTGCCCAATGCTTTTGCAAACTCTATAAGAGTTACCAAATCGCATTTTCTAGTTATGGATGCTCCTATTTGAATACATGTCTCAATAGGACAAAATGTACATTCAATAGCTACTGATTATAAAGAAAACATGCAATGTAGCCAGCCTCTTGGTTCTAAAGATAAAAATCCTCGTAAGAAAAGAGGTTAAAATGATTAAAGTGTTCCTCCAAAAGAGTGGGAGTAAAAGAACAAGAGATTATTGACCACAATGTTTAGTATTCTAAGAATAATGAAATTATAAAGAATTCCATAAATTGTGTTGCTATAGGCAAAAGTTGGAATATTATGTATTAGATTTCTAATCATGCTTTAACATATAATGTAGGACTTCATATTTTAAGTTCAAAAGAAGATCTTGAACCAAGTTCACAGATCCATCATTAGGTATCTTTATCCATCAATAGATGATATATGCATTTGTCGATTGTGACTTTGATGAAACAGAGTTCCCAACATTAGGTGGAGAAAATCGGCTCCTAAAAAAAGGCATTAAATGGGAAAAGTCATGATAAGGTCATGTTGGCCCATATACAAACACCAGTGAACTTGAAGTTCAAGGGGTAATTCATTTGCAAAGAGTTACAAATCAGTTGACCATAACTTTCACAAACTCTATAGCAGTTACCAAATCGTATCTTCAAGTCATGGATGCTCTTATTAGAATACATGTCCCAATGGGACAAAATGTACATTCAATAATTGCTGATTATAAAGCACGCATGAAACTTGGCTGACCTCTTGGTTTTAAACATAAAAATCCTCGTCAAAAAAGAGGTTTAAATGATTAAAGTATTCCTCCAAAAGAGTGGGAGTAAAAGAACAAGAGATTAGTGACCTTAATGTTTAGGATTCTAGGAATAATGAAAATATGAAGAATTTCATAAATTGTGTTGCGACAAGTGAAAGTTGGAATCCTATCAATTAGATTTCTTATCATGCAACATATAACATAGCACTTGATGTTTTAAGTAAAATAAAAGATCTTGAACCAAGTTCACAATAGATGAGATATATGTACTGCACGATTTGTTGATTGTGACTTTGATGAAGCAGTGTTTGCAACATTAGGTGTAGAAAATCAGCACTTGAAAAAAGGCATTACATGGGAAAAGTTATCATTAGGTCATCTTGATCCATATACAAACACCAGTGAACTTAAAGTTCAAAGGATAATTCATTTAGAAAGAATCGCAAATCAGTTGCGCAAATCTTTTGCAAATTCTATAAAAGTTACCAAATAGCAACTTTTAGTTGTAGATGCTCTTATTTGAACACATGTCCAAACAGGACAAAATGTACGTTCAATAGCTACTGATTATAAAGCATGCATGAAATGTGGGTGACCTTTTGGTTCTAAAGATAAAAATCCTAATAAGAAAGAAGGATAAAATATTGAAGTGTTTGTACAGAAGAGTGAGAGTAAAAGAACCAAGAGACTATTGACCATAATGTTTAGGATTCTATGAATAATGAAAATATGAAAAATTTCATAAATTGTGTTGTTGTAGGTGAAAATTGGAATCAAATGGATAAGAATTCTGATAATGCTTTAACATATAACGTAGCACTTCATTTTATAAGTGACAAAGAAAATCTTGAACAAACTTAGTTGATCCATCATCAGGTATCTTGATTGATCAATATGTTATATCTTTGCTGCGCAATTTGCCGATTGTTACTTGGATGAAACTTTGTTTCCTGTATTAGGTGGAGAAAATCAGCTCCCAAAAATGGCATTACATGGAAAACGTCATCATTAGGTCATCTTGAACAATGCACCAACAATAGTAAACTTGATGTTTGAAAGATAATTCATTTACAAAGAATTACAAATCAGTTGCCTAATATTTTTGCAAACTATGTAAAAGTTACAAAATGGTAACTTCTAGCTATAGATACTTGTTAGCCCTAAGGGCAAATCATGTAGTTTTGATTAATGACAAATATTGATGAGAACTAATATGTTTATATTGTGTGATAGGATTTGTGAACTAAGAAGTTTGGAGTCTCATTGCCTTCAAGACAAAGTGCAAGAACAACCTCAATAAACTATGAAGTCTTTTGAAGGTTATTCAAAGATGAACTCAAGGCATTGAAGACTTGAAGTGTAGAGTAGATATGATAATAGGTAAATATCTATGTAAACTCTACACTTGTATGTCTTGGAGTCTATTGAATGCATAAGAGAGCATAAAGCATGTTTCTTAATCTAAAAAGGCTTTGAATATATTTCTTAATGAATGTGGTTTTGTGTCCTAAAAGTTTTTAAGTAAACTTTATATGATCAAAGGAATTTGATTTTGGTTTTCAAACTTATATATGTCTAAATAAGTTTTCTATATATACCAAATGTTTTTCAAACCTTTGGAAGTTACATCTCAAATGATTTTACAAAGTTTGAATATGCTTCTAAAAAATTCGGTCGTCCGAATTTTATAGCAAAAGTTTGCTACTGTTCTTCCAGAGAAATTCGGAAGAAGATTCGGACGTAGCAGGAAGAATTCGGTCATCCGAAAAATTCGGACGCAGAATTCGATCTTCCGAATTTCCTGAAAATAGCCGGTAACTAGCCGTTTTATATCTGTTATAACTGATTTTCAAATTCTATATAAGCTATAAACGTGCAATCTTTTGTAAGTTTTGAATCCTTGAATACTCTAAGCATTCTAAAGTCTTTTACAAACATTTATTAAGCTCTCTTATGTCTTGTGCATTCAATCGATCAATCAAAAGACATCAAAGTGTGAAGGTGCAACTTTGTGTAATATCTACCAACAAGTGGTAATATCTACACACTCATCTTTATTTATTAAATTGTGTTGGTCAACTAGCTCTAGTAAGGTTATCTTGATAACATAAAACCCTTTAGATAAGGGTGATTCTTGAAGTTGTAATTCAAGATTGTTTGAGATATAAAACCATTGTGTGTGGCGAGCCTTGTTTGTAAAAGTTACTAGAAGAGGTTGTGAGTATAAAACCATAGTGTGGTGAGCCTCTCTTGTAATTTGTAAACCTGAGCATATAGTAGATTGTTTGAAATCCTTAAGTGTGAGCTTAAGGTAGTGGACATAGATCTTGAGGATTGAACCACTATAAATTGTTTGCGTTCTTTGCTATTGCCTTCTTTCATTGCTTTGCTATAAATTGTTTCTATTTTGCTCATATAATCTGTTCTTGGTTTAAACGGATAAAAGGTTTGTTTTTGCGATAATTAGCCAAATACCTAATCCACCCTCCCCCTCCCCCTTCTTAGGTATTTCAATTGGTATCAGAGCTAGAACTTCTTTGTGTGGTTTTACAACCTAGAAGACAAAGATCCTATGGCTAATATTTCAAATCTACCTTACCTAGAAGGATCATCTACAAATAGACCACCTTTGTTTGATGGAACAAATTACACTTTTTGGAAGACTAGAGTTAAGATATATATTTGTTCTATCAATTTTGATTTGTGGAACATAGTTGAGAAAGGTCCTTATGTTCCAATGAAAATGAGAGCAGATGGAGTAACCTCAGAACCCAAATCCACTGATGAATTTGATGAGCATGATTCAAGGAAAATGACATTAAATTATCAAGCCATGAACATATTAAGTTGTGCATTAGATGTTACTCATGATATGTGGAGATTACTCCAAATTACACATGAAGGCACTAATCAAGTTAAAGAATCTAAACTTGCTATGCTTGTTAGAGATTATGAACTGTTTACTATGAAACAAGGTGAAAATATTAGTGATATGTTTACAAGGTTTACTAACATTTTCAATGGCTTGAAAGCTTATGGTAAAAGCTATACTATGGGAGAGCAAAACAGGAAGATTTTGGATTCTCTATCAAAATCTTGGCAGCCAAAGACGCTTGCTATTGAGGAGTCCAAGATCTAAAAACTCTTCCTCTTGAAGAGCTTATCGGATCACTACTCACACATGAAATGAAAATGAAACGGTTGAATGATAAGGAAGATGAAGAAAAGGGAAGAAAATGAGTTGTAGTTAATGCTTCAAATCACTTGAGTGAACAAGAACAATCTTCAAGTGAAAAAGAAGGAGGAAATAGTGGAGAAGAAGAGATTGCAATGGCAGTGAAGAAGTTCAAGAGATTCTACAAAAAAGAGTTTCTCAAGAAAGGAAGAAAATCAGTCAAAAAGAGTGGACAATCCTCATCCTATAAACCTCAATGTTTTGAATGCAAGAGCACAGAGCATCTTATTGCTGACTGTCCCAAAGTGTTAGAGAGGGAAAGAGACAATAAAAACAGAAAGAAATCTGCCAAGAAAGGAAAAGGATTAGCTGGAACATGGGATCAACAAGAAAGCGAGGATGAAAGTGAAGGGAAAGCCAACATATGCTTTATGGCCATTGATGATGAGGTACAATCTTCACCTTCCATTTCAAAATTCTGTGATGATGATATTGATTCTAATGATTTGATTGTAGAACTGTATGAAGAGTTAAAAAAGGTTTCAAAAAGAAATAAAGATATGAAATTCAAAATCAATGATTTATCAAATGAGAATTCAAAGTTATGTGTCGAAAATGATAAACATCTTGAGATCATTAATTGTTTTACCATTGAAAAAGAAGTTTTGAATACAACCATACAAAATGTATCTTTTGAAAACAAAAAGCATAGTACAAGAATTATTTATCTTGAATCAATACTAAAAGATCATGACTCTTTGAAAAGGAAAGTTAATGATCTTACCTTATGTACTGAGAGATTTACAAATGGAAGAGAAAATTTAAATAAACTACTTGGTTATCAAATATCTTCATTTGTAAAACATGGTCTTGGTTTTACACATGATTGTTTTGATCCAAAACAAAAAAAGTTATTTGTCAAAAAATCTTCTCATTCTAGGTCTCATATTTGTTGCACGTATTGTGGCAAGCATGGACATAAGGTTTCTAGATGTTTTATAAAAAGAAAGATAGAAAATGGTGTTAAGACCATTTGGAAAATCAAAGGAACTATTACTAACCCCCTTGGACCCAAGAAGATATGGGTACCAAAAATCACTCTTTCTAATTTGGTATAGGAACAATTTGCCTCAAGATCAAGCGCCACTAAATGGTTTCTTGATAGTGGCTGCTCAAGGCACATGACTGGAAATGCATCACTTGTTAGTGAGCTTCAAGCTACAATTGAAGGCTTTGTCACATTTGGAGATAAGAAGAAAGGGAAAATACTTGGAATAGGTAACATTGGTAAAGGTTCTTTCCCTCTTATCAAGCAAGTTTTACTTATTGATGGTTTAAAGTATAATTTACTTAGTATTAGTCAATTATGTGACAATGGTTGCAAAGTTGAATTTAAATGTGATACTTGTACTATTCTTGATAGTGCAAGTAATAAAACTATTTTTGTTGCTAAAAGAGTTAGTAATGTATATGTGTTATATCTTGATGAGCTTATTACTAATGATATTAAATGTCTTGTCATTCATGACAATGATGGATTTTTATGACATAGAATATTAGGACATGTGAGCATGGATTTATTGAACAAACTTTCTACACAAGAACTAGTTAGAGGATTACCAACAATGCATTTTGATAAAACCCGTCTTTGTGATGCTTGTCAATATGGAAAACAATCAAAAACATCTTTTAAACCAAAGAAAATGGTTTCTACCTCAAAACCTCTTGAACTAGTTCACATGGATTTATTTGGACCTATGAGGACTACTAGTCTTGGTGGTAAAAGATATGCTTATGTGATTGTTGATGATTTTTCAAGATTTACATGGGTAGTCTTTTTATCACAAAAAGATGAAACATTTTATGAATTTTCAAAACTTTTCAAGAATGTTCAAATTTCTCTTGATTGCAAACTGATCTCTATTAGAAGTGATAATGGAAGAGAGTTTTGTAACCAAGATTTTACAAAATTCTGTGATGAGTATGGCATCACTCATAATTTTTCAGCTGCCAAAACACCTCAACAAAATGGTGTTGTTGAAAGGAAAAACAGAACATTACAAGAAATGGCTAGATCAATTCTTTGTGAAAATTCCTTACCAAAATATTTTTGGGCTGAAGCTGTAAATACACCATGTTATGTAATGAATAGAGTTTTACTAAGACCTTTTATAAGAAAAACACCTTTTGAACTTTTATTTGATAAAACTCCATCAATTGTCTATTTTAAAGTTTTTGGTTGTAAGTGCTTTATTTTAAACACTAGTGACAATCTTGGTAAGTTTGATAGAAAATCAGATGAAGGCATATTTCTTGGTTATTCGTCAAATAAAAAGGCATATAGAGTCTATAACAAAAGGACATTATGTGTTGAAGAAACAATTCATGTAACTTTTGATGAATCTAACATTTATCTTCAAAGAAGAAATGAAGATGATGCAGGTTCCTCAATGGTTGAAAATCAAACTCAACACCAAGTACCTACATTGGAAGATCATGCCAAAGAAGAAGAAATAATGGAGCAAGAACAAGATGGTCAATCAAGCAATAATCAAGAACTTCCAAAGGATCTCACATATGCAATAAGTCATCCTAAGGAGCAAATCATTGGTGATGTCTCCCAAGAAGTTAAAACAAGGCGGTACTTTATTGATAACTTTGCCCTTTTATCTCATATTGAACCGAAAAATATTGATGATGCATTGTGTGACAATTTCTGGATTATTGCTATGGAAGAAGAGTTAAATCAGTTTGAGAGAAATAAAGTTTGGACTCTTGTTCCTAGACCTCATGATCATTCTGTTATTGGTACAAAATGGGTCTTTAGAAATAAGTTAAATGAACTAGGAGAAGTTGTTAGAAATTGCTACCAACATCAACAAAGGGTGACATTGTGTCGTATCTTGTTAACATAATCCCGCTCATTTAAAATGAGCGGCAAGGCCTTGTGCGATACTCTGTAGCATAGTGGAGCCAAGACAGGATGTAAACAAAAATCATTCTTGTTGACAAACCTGCACTGCTCTAGTGTACCCTTCATCTCTGCAATTTAAGCATCGATCATAGAATGTACCTTAGCCCAAACAGTGTCGAATGCACCGAAAGCCATCCCAAGATACGATTTCATAGTTGAATGAAAGCTCTTGTACGATTTGCCATCTCCATTCCAAAGTGTAAGATCTGTCTAGTCTAACCTCTAACAAACTACTCACAGTGTGAATCCAATCAGGTCTCATCTAAGTATCTCAACATGTTCCTGCATCTCGATGGGACTTTCCAAGCTTGTGATTGTGTTTGCAATGTATCCCCACAAGACTCCATGCTCTTTTGTAATACTCTCTACCCATTAATTTCAAAGGACAATGACACTTCTTTGTACCCTTAGGCTTGCCACCCTATTTTTCTTTGCAACTAATGTCCCCATATCCATTGTTGGCTCATCTTTGGGTACATAAACAAATTTTTGATAGGCTCCACCACTATCACACCTAAACTCGAGAAATCCATTGCCATTTTTATCATCTCGTTTCGATCCGGCAAATTTCAAGAAGGTTCTCACCTGTAATGTCGTTGCCTTTGCCCAATTTACTAACTCATCTTTACTAGAAAATATATCATGTGTACCCAAGGACTCAAATCGTCAACTCTATCAAGATTAGGAATTATCCAAAAGAATTGTCCAACAATGACGCTATTCCTATAGAAGACACAATGAAATTTTATTTTACAGCCTTGTTCTTGCTCTTGCAATTCATATATTGAGTTTTGTTGAATAAGTGTTAGTAATAGTTGCGAGAATACCAAACTTGAATGTTACTGATGCATGAATTAAGCAATCACTACAACTTTAACTTCTCAATGCATTATAATAAAATATACTACTTACACAAGTTATTTTATTAATAACATTTAACAAAATATTATTAAAAAAATTAAAAATAGCCACACTAAGATCGTGAAGTACCACCGTCTATGGGCGAAACTCACCAAGGAGTTCCGCCGTGAGTTGTGTCAATACATAGCAGAACTCTTTAGATGGAACTTGCTAAAGAGTTCCACCATACTCACTGCAAAAATTACAAGAAAACAAAACAATTCGTAAGTTGATGATTTTTTAATTTTTATCTTAAAATCAAGTGAATCCCTTGTAAAATCACTACTCAATGTGTTGCGTTGGCCGATTTGATGCGTTTTTAATTGAATTTGCAATTTACAGAGAGGGAGAGAATTTTTTAAAAAATAATTAATTTTATTATTATATATAGTAAAAAAATTATATATAGTAAACGCGATTACTTAAGCTCCACCGTAATTGAATTGGGCACATATAAAAATCCAAAAGATCCAAAACAACAGACATCTATGCATTGATCATGGAATCTATATTCTACCTTCTTTGTAAATGTTTCGGCCTTCACACTCGATCAATGTACCTATACTCTCAGTAGCAAGTACTTTGCTAGACACAAATGTCCAACCATTAAGCTTAGCAATATTAGCAATAACACAAATCAAACTAACAAGGACTTGAGAAAACGGGGAGAAGAAACAATTCTAACTACGTAAAGCTTGCCTTCTAATGTAAATGGAATAGAGAAGCAAACCATCTAACCTCTATAAAAGTAAAATACATTTCTATTTTAGAAAAACTAAAACCACCTAAAAAATAATTATGCTAATTAAATATATTGAATACCATAACAATTTATAAAAATTTCAAAATATAACCGTATAAGATTATAAAAATAGACTAAATCATTTCTCAAAATATAACAGTATATGATTATAAAAATAAACTAAGTGATTTCCATGAAAACAATTATATGATTAGTAAAACTTATTATCTTATTAGAATAATTAATTAAATAAATGGTAAAAAAGTGAATGAATATTTTTTCTTAGAAAGACTAAAACAAACACGAGAAATAATTTTGTGAATTTTAAATTTTAAACACTAATAAACAAATTTTATATGTCATTACATTTACAGCAGTTTCTGTATCTCAGCAAATTTGTGCATTTTTAGATGAATCTTAACTTCTTTTCGCTCAAAAGTTACTGGTACTTTTCGCTCCCTGCCCTTGATGAGAAATGGCACCCGCATGCCCCTTGGATTCTAAACTAAATGTCGATGCAACATGGGAATCTGGAACTTGTAGTACTAGTAGTATACTTCGAAACCACTCAAAGGCTTTAGTTGCAGCTCAAAGGAAATTCATTCCCAACATTCAATCAACCCTTCATGGAGAAATTTTTACAACAGCAGAAGGCCTTTAATTTGCTCTTTCATTGGGAATATCTAAATTATTTCAGAGGGTGACTCAGTCCTGTTAATCTCCAGACTCTCGGGTCATGAGGAAGATTTTTCAAAAATTGGGTGCTCTAATCAAGATGATAAAAGAGGTTTTTCTCTTATTTCCAATATATGATTGTAATGCATGTAAGGGGATCGATAATATCCCATTTCACGTAATGGCCCAAAAAGCCAATATAATCGGTTATAAATCTTAGCAGTCAAAATTTCCTTCTGATATTTGCTCTGCTGTAGAACTTGATATTTCGCGATAAAAGTTTTTTTTCAAAAAAAATATTTATAGAAATGTTCAAAACATAATAGCATGAGATACCAAGAAAGACTATCTAACCTTTCTTGAAGAAACAAAATGTGTATCTTGTTCAAACGAATATCATAAAAATAACTAAGAAAATAGTAAACACGGATCCATTATTAGAGTGAAAAAAAAGAAATTGAAAATAGTAAAATAGAGAAGATTGTTATTTAACAAAAGAAGTTAAAATGACCGCAACAAATTATTATGTTAATTAAAAATCTCAAATGCCAACATTATTTAATGAAAAATATAATGGCATAAGATGTAAGAAAAAATTACACAACTTCCATAAAATAGTGTACATTATTAGTGTAAAAGCATGCATCTTATTGGAATATTATAAAATAATTAAATAAAAAATAAAAAATACTCTTTATCCTCTATTACTAGGGCAAAAAAAAGAAGAATATTTTTTATTAAAAAAGATAAATAAAGCATTCCAAATGTGCAATTGCACATACATGGTGCTAGTGTTATTATAAATGAGCCCAGACATCAAACATCTATATTTGAGCAATCCAATAGTGAGTTTGAGAAAACTCAAGATGCTGTTTGTGCTACATTGCAAATAATTATGATGATCACTTCACAAGAGGTATGATTATGTTAACTCATTATGTTTCGTAGTGTATTACTAAACCCATAAGTGACTCTAAATGAATTATTCTTTATGTTTGTTTTTATATGACCAGCTGGTAAAGGTTCCAGCAATGCACACAAGGAAGAGATATCATATTTTGTTTCAGAGTCCAAATAAATGGGGAGCAAAAAGTCCACAACATGAATATTTTTGGTTTGACACAAGGACTATATCCTTATGGTTTGTGCTTTTGATACTAGCAAGTACATATATTTTTTTCATGATATCCAAATTGTTTCTCTCTTTTTATATGTTAGTAATGAACTTATACTCTTTAGCATCTGTTTGCAGCCATCATTCCCAAGAGAATTTTCACTTTGGCTCTGCCCCTGGAAAAATGACTACATATTCAACAACAGCTCCAGCTAAAATCATTATGAAGTAATATATTCATAACATATAGAATTCAATATTTTATAGAATTTAACAGTCATGATTAATTTGAATACTACAGTCATGGCTTCCAATCAAAGCAATCTTGTACATCAAGCTACCTTTTCAAACATAAATGATGTACCATAAATACATACAAGAAAAATATCTCCACTTTCAGATAAAAGCACAAGATGACGTTTGGCAATTATTGTAAAGGTAACAATGTGTTAATATTTCAACTCATATTAAAGTCAATTTTTGCGGCTCAACAAACTCAAATTGAAGTCAACAAAGGAGGCAGTGCCTGCAATTTTGCTGAAATGCTGAAGATGGTTACACTTATCGCCTATAAATAGCAGGTAATTCAGAAGAGTGAGGCACACTGGGAGAGAAGGAAAGGAAAGAGAGAAGAGAAAGGTAGAGAGAATAGAGTGAGGTTTTGCTATTTTTTTGTGAGTTTGTTTTTCATCTCTTTTCCTGATATCCACCTATTTTGGTGAGGATAGTTGTGTTACCTTCTCGTATATCTAGAAGAAGACTTGTTACCTCATTATATAGTGGAAGTTTCGGTCAATATTTGAACTGAGATTTTTACCCGTTTTGGAGTTTTCTACATAAATCCTAGTGTCAGTATATGAAATACCTAAGAGGGAGGTGAATTAGGTATTTGGATAATTTTCACAAATTAAAACCTTTTATACGTCTAAGCAAAGAACAGATTATATGAGTCAAGTTATAAGCAATTTATAGCACAGCAATACAATAAAGTAAGATCAAAGAACACAAGCAATTTATAGTGGTTCGATCCTCAAGATCTACGTCCACTACCTTAAGCCTACACTTAAGGATTTCAATCAATCTACTAAAATGCTCAGGTTTCCAAATTACAAGAGAGACTCACCACACTATGGTTTTACACTCACAACCTCTTCTAGTAACTTTTACAAACAAGGCTCACCACACACAATGGTTTTATATCTCAAACAACCTTGAATCACAACTTCAAGGATCACCCTTATCTAAAGGGTTTTATGTTATCAAGATAACCTTGCAAGAGCTAGTAGAAAAACACAATTCGATAAAAAGATAAGAGTGTGTAGATGTTACCACTTGTTGGTAGATTTTTACCCAAACTTGCACCTTCACATTTTGATGTCTTTTGATTGATCAATTGAATGCACAAGACATAAGAGAGCTTAAGAAATGTTTGTAAAAATCTTTAGAATGCTTGAGTTTTCAAGAATTCAAAACTTACAAAAGATCACACGTTTATAACTTTTATAGAATTTGAAAATCAGTTTTAACAGCTATAAAAAGGCTAGTTAACGGCTATTTTTAGGAAATTCGGACGACCGAATTCTGCATCCGAATTTTTTGGACGACCGAATTTTTCTTCATGCGTCCGAATCTTCTTCCGAATTTCTCTGGAAAAACAGTAGCAAACTTTTGCTACAAAATTCGGACGACTGAATTTTTTGGAAGCATATTCAACTTTGTAAAATCATTTGAGATTTAACTTCAATAAGTTTGAAAAGCATTTGGTATGTATAGGAAACTTATTTAGACATATATAAGTTTGAAAACCAAAATCAAATTCCTTTGATCATATAAAGTTTACTTAAAAACTTTTAGGACACAAAACCACATTCATCAAAAAATTCATTCAAAACCTTTTAAGATCATAAACTCATTTTATGCTCTCTTATGCATTCAATGATAACCAAGACATACAAATGTAGAGTTTGCATAGAGATTTACCTACTAAGTATATACACTCTACACTTCAAGTCTTCAATGCCTTTAGATCATGTAAGAACACCCTTCTTCAAACTTCAATCACTTTGCTTTACTGAAGTTGTTCTTGCACTTTGGCTTCAAGGCAATGAGATTTCATACTTTTTAGTTCACAAAACCTATCACACAACATACAAGCATATTAGTCCTCATCAATATCTGTCATTAATCAAAACTACATGATTTGCCCTTAGGGCTAACAGTATATTTTCTATATTTTTTATTTTCAGAATTATAGTTTTAGTGGTTATTGATAAATTTTCATTTTATCAATACCGGTATTTTTGGAAGAGTCACTTTTATAATCCTGGTAGTGTGATTTATTTTGTAGTATTGTCTTTATTTGTCCCAACCTCCCAAAAAAAAGGTATCAGAGCTTTGGTCAGTTTTTTTAAAATGGAGGAGTTAACTTTTTCTTCTGGTAGCATGATTAAATTGACCTCTAATAACTACGTTGTCTGGAATCCTAGAATGGAAGACTTGTTATATTGTAAAGATATGTATGAACCCATTCTTGGTGATGTTGCAAAACCAGAGGGTATATCTGATGCTGCATAAGCTAAAATGCATAGAAAAACTATTGGTCATATTAGAAGTTGGATTGACCAAAGTGTGTTCTATCATGTTTCAGGCAAAATGAGGGCAGATGTAATGTGGAAAAAATTAGAGACCATGTTTGAAAGAAAATATGGTCTTAACAAAGTTTTTTTGTTGAAACAGATTACAAGGCTACGATACAAAGAAGGGGCAAATATGTCTGAGCACCTGAATAATTTTCAGGGATTAATAAATCGAACCGATGCTGTAAATCTGAAGGTAGATGAGGAGGTGCAAGCACTCTTACTATTCACTTCACTTCATGATAGTTGGGAAACACTTGTTGTCTCTGTCTTAAATTCTACTCTAGGTGGTGTTGTTACATTAGAGATGGTCAAAGAAGCTTTGTACAATGAAGAAATCAGGAGGAAGGATCAAGGTTTAAATCCGGAGCCTCAAGCACTTGTTGCAGAAAAGAATCACAAGAGGGGGAGAAGTAAGTTCAAAGGTCCCTACAACAGATATGACAAATCAAAAGGTAAGTCCAAGTCTAAAAAAGATATTGAATGCTTCTATTGTCACAAGAAGGGGCATTACAAGAATGAATGTCGGAAATGGAAGAAAGATCGAGCCAATACGAAAGGTGAAGACAAGGAGGAAAATTCAGAGACAACTGCCACAGTAACGATGATGAGATTGAACTTTGTTGTGATGATTCTAGTATTAACCTAGTCTGTCACAACAGTGACTAGGTTATTGACTCAGGAGCTTCTTATCATGTTACTTCTCACAGGGAATTCTTCTCATCTTACACTCCAGGAGATCTTGGTGATGTAAAAATTGGAAATGATGGCTCTTGCAAAATAATCGATATTGGAGACATTCACCTTAATTCCAGTACCGGTTGTCAACTAATTTTAAAGAACGTGAGACATGTACCAAATGTTCGTCTCAACCTCATCTCCACTGGCAAGCTTGATGATGAAGGTTATGCAAACCAATTCAATGACGGAAAGTGGAGTTGACAAAAGGAAATCTTTTCATCGCTAAAGGTATAAAAGCAAGCTCACTTTATGTGATGAAAGCAAAGCTGAGCAACGGAGAAGTAAATGCAGTTTAAGAATTCTCCTTAGATCTTCGGCACAAAAGACTTGACCACATGAGTGAAAAAGGGCTCCAGAGGCTTGTCAAACAACAACTCCTGCCTAATGTAAAAGGTGTAAGTGTCAAATCCTGCACTCATTGTTTAGTTGGAAAACAACATAGATTTACATTTCAAAAATTCCATCCATCTAGAAAATTATTTCCTCTGGAGCTGGTTCATACTGATGTATGTCATATGGGTGAAAGAGCACTTGTTGGTGCATTATATTTTGTGACCTTTATTGATTATTTTTCTTGGAAGATATGGTGTTTTTCTTTGAATTCAAATGACCAGGTACTAGATGTTTTCAAAGACTTTCATGTCAAGGTGGAAATAGAAACATGAAGAAAATTGAAGTGTGTTAGGCCAGACAATGGTGGTGAATATAGAGGCCCTTTTGAAGCTTTTTGCAGGAGTCATGGCATCAGACTTGAGAAAAGTGTACCAAAGACTCCACAACACAATGATGTAGCTGAACGAATGAATAGAACAATCACAGAACGCATCAGATGCATGCTTTCTCATGCCAAACTGCCAAAACCTTTCTTGGGTGAGGCAATGAGAACAGCAGTCCACTTGATCAATCTTTCTCCGTCAGTTCCTTTGGGTAGTGATATTCCTCAAAGAATTTGGACAAGGAATGAAGTCTCCTACAAGTATTTAAGAGTTTTTGGCTACAGAACATTCGTTCATATTCCCAAACATGAAAGGTCTAAACTTGATAGTAAGGCCAAACAATGTATTTTCCTGGGATATAGACGTGAAGAGTTTGGATACAGACTCTGGGATCCTGTTGATAAGAAATTATTAGAAGTAGAGATGTTGTCTTATTTAAAGATCAAACCATTGAAGACATCAAGAAAGATGACAAACCAAAACTGGATCCAGAAATTCCAGTTAACCTAGAACCAGCACCTCAACAAATCAATCATGACGAGCACGAGGAAGCTGAGGCAAAGTAGGTCAACAATGATGTGTTCCAATAGCTGAGCTAGCAATACAACCAGTTCCACAACCACTACCAGGACTCAGGAGATCCACCAGAGAAAGAAGACCTTCAACTAGATATAGTACTCAAGAGTACGTGCTGCTCACTAATGAAGGAGAACCAGAGACTTATGAAGAAGCTGTTACTCACTGAAAGTAAGAATGAATGGTTGAAAGCTATGAAGAAGAGATGAAATCCTTGCATGACAATCATACAAATGATTTGGTAAAACTTCCTAAAGGAAAAAGAGTCTTGAAGAACAAATTGGTCTACAAGATGAAGGCAGAAGAAAATATCTCCAAACCAAGATACAAGGCCAGGTTGGTTGTGAAAGGCTTCTATCAAAAGAAAGGTATTAATTTTGAAGAAATATTTTCTCCCATAGTTAAAATGTCTTCTATTTGAGTTGTTCTTGGATTAACAACTAGCTTGAACTTGGAGATTCAACAACTTGACGTGAAGAAAACCTTTCTTCATGGAGTTCAAATTGAAAGGAAAGGAACACCTTGTTTGTCAACTCAAGAAAAGATTGTACGGGTTAAAGCAAGCACTAAGGCAGTGGTATAAGAAATTTGATTCTTTCATGTCAGAACATGGCTATCGCAGGACTGCACCAGATCTTTGTGTGTTCGTAAAGAGATTTTCTGATGGTGATTTTATTATCCTTCTACTTTATGTTGATGACATGCTAATTGTTGGTCATGATACTGCCAAAATTGCCAGGTTAAAGAAGGATTTAAGAAAGTCTTTTGCAATGAAAGACTTAAGGCCAGCAAGGGAAATTCTTGGAATGAGGATCACTCGAGATAGACAAAATGGTAAACTTTGGTTGTATCAGGAGAAGTATAATGAGAAAGTTCTTGATTGTTTCAACATGAGAAACGCCAAGAAGATTTCTATTCCACTAACAGGTCACTTTAAGCTTAGTACGAAGTAATGTCTTAAAAGTGAGTAAGATAAGAAATATATGAAGAAGGTTCCTTATTTTTCAACAGTTAGTAGTTTAATATATACTATGGTGTACACCAGGCCATATATAGCTCATGCAGTTGGCGTAGTCAGTTGATTTCTCTCTAATCCTGGTAAAGAGTATTGGAATGTGGTCAAATGGATACTCAGGTATCTTAAAGGTATAACGAAATATTATTTGTGTTTTGGTAATACAAAACCTGTATTAGAATGCTATACATATGCAGACATGGCTGGAGATATTGATAGCAGAAGATCCATATCAGGATATCTGATGAAGTTTGGAGGAGCAGCAGTTTCTTAGCTAAGCAGATTATAAAAATGTATCGCTCTTTCTACTACAAAAGCAGACTATATAGTAACTACTAAAGGATGCAAAGAAACCTTGTAGTTGAAGAAGTTCCTATGAGAATTAGGAATAAAACAAGAAAGGTATGAACTCTACTATGATAGTCAAAGTGCTATTCATCTTTGCAAAAATTCAACTTTTCATTCTCGATCAAAGCACATCGATTTTCGGTATCAAAAGAATTAGTACTTGAAAAGATATACACTGACGAAAATGGTGCAGACATGATGGCCAAGTCATTGTCTAAAGAGAAGTTTGATTTTTGTAGAAGAGAAGCTGGTATAGTGAAACTCTCTCAATGAGTTGAAAGGGGGAGATTTGTTAATATTTCAACTCATATTAAAGTCAATTTTTGCGACTCAACAAACTCAAATTAAAGTCAATTTTTGCGGCTCAACAAACTCAAATTGAAGTCAACAAAGGAGGCGTGCATGCAATTTTGTTGAAGATGGTTACACTTATCACCTATAAATAGCAGGCAATTCAAAAGAGTGAGCCACATCGGGAGAGAAGGAAAGAAAAGAGAGAAGAGAAAGATATAGAGAATAGAGTGAGGTTTTGTCATTTTTCTTGTGAGTTTGTTTTTCATCTCTTTTCTTAATATCCACCTATTTTGGTGAAGATAGTTGTGTTACCTTCTAGTATATCTAGAAGAAGATTTGTTACCTCATTTTATAGTGAAAGTTTCGGGCAATATTTGGCACGTAGTTCTTATCCATTTTGGGGTTTTCCACGTAAATCTTGGTTTCGGTACATTTTATATATCTTTTATTGCCAAAATTATATTTTTAGTGGTTATTGATAAATTCTCATTTTACCAATACCAGTATTTTTGGAAGAGTCAATTCTATAATCCTAATTGTGTGGGTAATTTATTTTGTGATTTATTTTATAGTATTATCTTTATTTATCCCAACTTTATAACACAATGATACTCCTTCATTCTTATTATTGGTTAATATATCAGCGTTGGTCTTGTCACAGCAAGGCTGTTGTTCATCACCATTGAAGCTTCATCACTAGTAATCTGTGACACTGAAGCAATTTAATTTGCTTTTTACAAGGTTCCATAAGTAGCTTGTAACTGTGACATGAGGTTCCCTAAAATTTTTGTTCGATTTTATTGGATGGGAAGGTAGCACACACGACTCAAGGGTGTTGTTTCTATACTTTAAGATTTATCGATCCTTATTATTATTATTATTATTTTGCATTCAAAAATAGTATATGAAAATAAAATAAGATAATTGTACCAATGGTACGCTAGAGACATGCTATAAAAGAGTTCTCGGCGAAGGATGATACTTGCATGCAGAATCGTCTAAGAACGAAGTATTTGGTAAGAATTGACATGATGATTTCCTATGAGCTTATAAAGTCATAAAAGAAAATTTTAAAATATAACAAGCATCTCTCATCCGTATGAAATATGATAGAATGTACTTCCTTCATTTCAAAATATATAATTTATTTTTGTTTATAAATAAATTAAAATATCGATAAATTTTATAAGAAAAAATTTACAAATGTCTAAAATGCTCATATTTAAAACTGTTGATTAGTGTATTAAATTTAAATTTAATATTAAAAATTAATATTTAAAGTGGTTAATTAAAAAATTAATAATTTTTAAAAAATAAAAATATTTAAATAGTTTGTTAAAGATAATAGTAAAATTAAAAATAAATTAATAAATAAATATTTATATAGAAAAAAAATTTATATTTTAAAATAAACAAAAATAGAAAGTATAAGGTCTATTTTAAAACATAAAAAGTATATTTTGCACTTTCAAAACATGTTTCCCAATTTTCAACAAGGAGGGTATGCCACCTTATAGCTTGCAAGCACGTTGCATTGTGCAAAACTTTATCTGCTCCAATGATATTGAAAACCCATTCTTCTGAGAGTTCAAGGCTAAGGGTGCCGTGGGCTAGGAATGATGAGGCAGGAGGTGGTGGATATAGAGATTAGCCTAAATGCTGAAATTCCACAACATGAAATACAAGCACGGTCGAATTTTAGGGACAGAATTGCAATATTGCTGTGGGAGAATTACCTTGCGGATAATAGATAGAGCGGAACATGTGAAATTCACAGAATAGATTTGTTAATATGCATTTTTTATGTGTTCTCTTGGTAAGGTTCTACTAGACATTGTGTATGAAGGCAAAATCATTTTTTAAAGGTTCATTTCCAACTGATTTTTTTTTAAAAAAAATTATTGGAATTATACAAATAAGTTTAGATCCTCAGATTTTCAAAGACTATCAAAAGGGAGCCCCGGGGAACCCGAAAGGCGGGGTGGGGTGGGGTGGGGTGTTGGGACAGTAAAACTAAAAAGTCAAAAGATTAAAGAAGTTCTTCCTCAAGTATTTATACTCCCGCCGTTTTAAAATATATATATCTTTTATTTTTTAAATTTATTTTAAAACATATATTATTTTTTTATAAATATTTTATTTATTATTTTATTTTAAACATTATTTTTATTTATAATTATATATTTAAATACTTATATATTTAAAAAATATTAATTTTTTTGCTAACTACTTAAAACAACAATACTTAATATTAAATTTATATTTAACATACTAATTAATTTTTTAAAATAGAAATATTTTAGACCTCCATCAATTTTTTTTTATAAAATTTACAAAAATCTTAATCTCCGCGTAAAAAAAATTATATATTTTAAAAGGTAAATTTCATTAAAGCCCATTAATCTTTGCTCCAAAATCAGTCTCCCTCCTTGATCTTCCAATTGAATTAATGTCCCCCTTGATGTTACCAAACCATATCCATTTTGTAAACTAACCCATTCCATCTGGGTCAAACTGATGAAAAAGCCTATTTACCCTTTAATCAAAGGAAAGAAAACCCATCTTCCTTACCTCTCTTCATCTCCTCGAACTGATATGTGGCCACATTGACTGCTCTCTTTTCCCCTCTCCCCTATGACTTTCTTCTACTCGGCTCTCAATGAAATTCAACATGATGAACTCATTGTTGCCTGTGAATGGATCCTACTGCTTTGGCTGAGTTTCATTGTAGAAACAAAAAAAAATTGTCCCCGACCACAATCCAAAGGATAAAAAGTATGAATTGCCGAACTCCATTGAAGATGCTCACGTTATTGAAGAACATGAATAAAAACATATGGAGAAAACCATTCTATACCTTTCTCTTCCCTTGCATGGAGCATTCACCATGGTGGGGACCGCAGTAACATTGGGAATCCTATGCTAATTTAAAATCTCAATAGATATTGGAAAGATACAACTGCTTCATCCCCAGTGAAAGTCAGCTAGGGACATAAAGCATATTGCAACATCCCCAGGGCCTAGAATGGAGAGTTTGAGATTGTCTTAAAAGAAACAACAGCTGATAGGTATTCGAAAAGATGAAGAGGTGTGAGGAAGAGGACTTTGCTTCTCTGATTAAGGGTAAATGGGCATTTTCATGATTGACCCAAGTATTGAATGGGTTGGATTACCAATGGGTATGAATTTGGTAACATTGTCCTTAAATGGTACACCCTCCTCCCTCGGTTTCAAAACAAACGACCTATTTTTATTTTAATTTATTTTAAATCATATGATTTATTTTTTTATTATAAAATTATTTATTAAATTTTTTTCTATTTTGTTCTTGTTTTCAAATATCTACTTTAAGTACTTTTATTTTCAAAACATTCAAAGACATTAAGTTTAATATTAAATTTTAAATTCTCAATAAACAGAATATTGACACTTTGAGATAGAAGGAATTAGTAGAATTAACTACTATTAATTAAGGGGAGAGAAAAAAAAAGATATTTAAGATATTTTCTTAATTTTTCCATGAAAATTAACAAAACCTTAATAATCATGTAATGAGAAAAATATATTATATATTTTAAAACAGAAGAAATACAATTTATAATATGAGGATATTATTTCAATTGAAAAATCAAGGAGGAGACTGATTTTAAAGAGAAGTTTGAGGGGGTTTAATGAAACTTACCCTATTTTGAAACAGAGGGAGTAAGTGAGAGACCAATTAGGCGCTATTTTTGGAAGAACAGGCTCCTTTGAAACTTGGTTTGCCTTAGGTTGCTCCAGTATCTGTGTGGCCGCTGCCAATGAATTACACAAACGAGTTCGTATCATTCGGCACGAATCAAAGATTAAAAGATCCATTTCTAGGATATTTTCCAGCTGCTATTTGACTCTCGGATAGGTAGGTAGTAACTATGATGCAAATGTTGTAGTAAGTCATTCTCCAAGCACATACCAAATAGAGACAATGCCACATAGCTTTCCAGAACCTCCTGGCCCTACTCTAACCTAGGTAGTGCTGTGTAACCAAATACGAAAGAAAAAAAAGACCATTAACTGAAAAATATTAGGGGCTATTCACCAACACACAAAGAAAATCATTTGACCATAGAAGGGTCATTAAACCTAGAGGGAAATTCTAAGACCAAAGTAGTGTCAATACAAGGAACACTATGAAAGCCAATCCGAAACAAAATGCAGTTATTGCCATGAAAGCCTGGAGATAAAAGAAGAGCTTAGTAAATCGGCATTGTCCATGATATAATAAAAAAAGAAGAAATTAGAAAACTTCCCAATTATCATACCTTTCCTCGTGATTCAAACTTAAATTTAAGAGTGAACCATGATAATCCCTGGTCTACAAAGGGTGCAAGTGCCAGAGCCCTGTACGGAAAACAGGTCAAATTTTTGGATAAAAGAAGGCATCTAAGAACTAGAGCTCTCGTCAAGAACTCCACCATCTCAAGATACAACTCTAGTTCTGTAAAACTTAAAACTTATTTTAAACGGTAAAAAGCTTTGTTGACTCATATTTACACACGGAAACAACAAATTATGCCAAACCAGTATCCACGTTCATCAAATATCCTGTAATAACATAGTCTGAAGAACTCTATAGCCTAAACAAATCCTAGTTTAGAACTAAGATGCTGTAAATATATGAAAGCTAGATGCTCATTCTGAAATTCTCCATCTTGCTCCTCTCTCCCCCCTCCCGGTCATTTCATTCTCAGCTTTACACAACAGTACCAGATCATATAAACCACTAGAAAATTTGAAGGGATAAGATCAATTTAACCAAATAGTTGCACTATTGTAGTATATTCCAATCCGCATCTTTTCGATTTCAGTTTATACACATATGTTTCTCCCCATTGTTACAGAACAATACAACATAAACAATCATATGCCAGTAGAGAAGCGCTTTCCAAGCTTCCTGGGTATTCTATGTGCCTGAATTTTGAGTTTCAAATGTTATTCTTTTGAGATGCATTGCTTGTTTTCGTACTGTTTTATTCATAGAAGGGGGAGAAGAAACATGAGATTCCCGCTATTCAGGTTTACTATTTGAGCTGCATAGTGGACACTAGGTCAACGCTATCAGTTGTTAATACCAATCCCAATATGATATGGCCTTTTACTTCTATAGATACCTACACTTTTTTCTTTTGTTGCCTTTTCGTGAGTAGCGGCATCAAAAGTCCAATTCCACTCCACAAGATAATTGGGGGATAAATTAAATAAACAGGAAATGAATCCTAAGAAACACCAAAGGAATTAAAAAGGCACAAAATGAACAAAGAATTATGCTGGTAAACACTGGCACCAACGGAAAAATGTCATACAATCACAGGACAAGAAAAACAAAATTGTGGCTGGATAGCTCACCCGCCAGCTCTCACAAGTTTAGTTACTTGGCTACCAGCCCAGACCATAGCCAAAACTTTAAGCAATCTGCAAATAAAATGCATATGTTCTGTAACAGTTTATTTTGTCCAATATATAATAGGTAGGACTGTCAATTGCACCAGCCTAGCACAAGCCTGGACCACCCAACCTGAAAATCTGGGGTTGGGCTTGATTTCAAATGTGTTTGGCCTAGCTTGGGCCTAAAAATCAAGCTCAAGTTATGATCTGAATAATTAAAATATAGTTTTTTCCCTTTTTGAAAGGCAAATGTAGCCTAAACTTTACATATATACAGTACATTGTAAATGTATGAAGTGATTTTAAATCCGCTGATATTGGATGACTGATTAACTGTGCTCTTACTGTTAAAAATCTCTATATTGGAATACATGCACAAGCACTCACATTTAAATTTTATTTTATTTTCTATAAAATTGATAAATTTTTCCCAAAACCTACATACCAAATTAAAACATATGTCGATATAAATTACATGTGGTTAAATAAAAAAGGAAGTTAATGGGAACATTTTTCTTCCAAGACTCATTCATACATTCAATAAGCAATTCCATGAATCATTATGGGAATAATAACTGCATACACGTGTAAGCCTTCAGAGCAGTTTGAAATTTTATTACAAAGAATAAGGAAAATTCTCTTCCAACAACATACATCAGCATTTGAAAGTGCAAATGATCAGATTATTGATGTATTCCTATCTTTACTTTTGCTTGTATTATGGTTCATAAAATTTACAATGCACTATAGTTCATCCAAAATATCTAACGGATTACTATATTTGCTGTTTTTGTGAAGTTGAACTTGTTTTTGCCTTTGAAAAATTTAATATATTCTGGTTGGAATATGTATTTCAACATATAATTAGTTTTATAACAATTTTTCTTTGTACATTTCAAATATTTAAGTCATTATATTAAGAGAAGCTAAAAAAGAATGGGTGAGTTTGGTCAGAAACAAACTCAGCTCCACAGATCAGAGACTTTGTAGGGTAAAGCATGGTCAGTACACTTGTGAGCTTCTTATGGGCTGAGCTTGGGGAAAAAAAATGCAATTTCAGATTCGGCCAAGCTTGGACATCAAAAGCCAGTTGACAGTTCTATTGCTGGACCAGGGAGTTGGGGGGTGCAGAGATAAAACAGGAATTGATGTACCTCTCAGCAGCTCCAAGAAAACCCATTCTTCCACGTGCAGGAGCAACATAAAGCCTAGGATTTAAGCAATGAAATAAATGAAAATGAACACTAGGGAACAAGGTATGGACGAGCAAGCAACATTTTAGACGCAAAGAATACCATAAAATTTGATAGCCTGAAATTCTTCAACTTGTATAACCAGTCTCTAGCATACAAATTTCAGTTATTTTCACCTTTGATTCCTTGGTTGTTTTTCCTTCATTCACTTTTTTATCTCTTATTTTTTTACACTGGAGACAAATTTTAAAAAATTAAAAGCCTAGCCTAAAAGTACACAAATTTGTGCCACTTCTCTCAAGGACCTTGGCTGTTTAATCACTTATATAACTGTCTAAGAACGCCCTCAAATTCTCTTCTTATTATAAAAAATGGTTATGGAGTACAGAAGTTCTGTTGACAAAAATTATGTAACATCACATATCAAAAAAGAGTAATGTGGATTATAAACAGTCAAATGAAAAGTCTTTAAAGCATGAATTCTGAAACATTACCACGACAATTAAATAGATTGTGCCATATTAGTAGTGTATTTGACTCTCAGTTTTTTACTTTTCAAAACTACCTACAGCTAATATCAAACTTTTAAGTAATAGATCAGTTAATCACTATTGATCCGAAAAAATAACAGTACTTTTTATTGAAAAGAGAAAAAGTATATTGAAGTGAATTACAATACTTAGAATTAATTCATTTAGTGAGTTTGAAAACTGATACTCCATCTAAGATTTGATGTCCTATTTTCACTTAGCACAAAGATTTAAGAGAGTTTTTGATTATAAGTTATTTACTAACCTTTTTAAATTAGAAGATAATCAGTAGGACTCATGCATTAGTGGAACTCACATTCCTCAGATATCAATAGTTAGGAGGTTAGTTATGATTCAGATGTAAAATATCTTTATTTTTGAAAAATATAGATATTTAATTTTTTATGAAGACAGTAATATTATGTTTTTTATCTGCTTCAGCGTATCTGATAATAGATTCTTGTTATTGCTTTTTGCTTAAGAATTAATTATATCTTGCTATAATATTTTAAGTGAAAGTTACTTAAGAATTGAGATCTAAATATATTATTCGCTTATCTAATCTTCTTAATTCTTTTCTTTTTAAACCAGACAACAATAGAACATAAAATAAAAATGATATTGCAAGATAAAAACTTTATAATCAACTAAAGAGCAATTAGTATAAATAGTCCCAGAATTATTTTATTGCGGCAACTTAATCCCAAAACTGCTCTTTAACCTTTTTTCCTCTTAAAAGAACTTAGGATTTGGTGAAAATGGTTTCAACTGCCATCATCCCTTATCTAGAGGACTCTTCCCCTGGATTACACATATAACTAAAGGAAAATAAGGTTGATTTATCAATGTTTTTCATCTCCCTTATCTCTACCCACCTCCACCACCAACAGCAGGCATCCCCACACGCTGCACCAGCCATTGTGGTTTTCACTCGTTCTCCCTCCACCATAACCTGTCACTCTCTACTGCACTTAATTAGATTAATTGTTTTATTGTGAAAACATCATGTTTTGTGCAATGGGCAGTTTTCCTAAAAGAAGCCTAAGCATAGCTGAGAGGAACTTTGCACAACTAAACTACTACGCATAAGCCACTTGTTTCACATAGCAAAGTGGATTCTGGAGAAGGAAATTTTATGAGATTCAGAGCTCTTCTTTCTTTTATTAAAGATTGTTGAACTCTTATTTTGTAACCAAAGACACATGAGTATAATAGTAGTCACTCAATTACTTAAAACTAAGTTCTAAGGTTCCATCATGATACCAAAACTAATTAATACAAACTAGTCTAATCATATGCCCTATGACATAGTTATTTACAAAGAAAAGCCTACAGCTTACTCAAAGAGTAAAGGATTTCTAAGTCAAACACTTTTCTAATATTCCTCTCTTTGAAGTTTTGACTGCATTAGAAACTACTTAACAGTACTGTAATTAAGCAATTCCATAAAACTACCTGCAAAGGCATTTAAGCTCAAATTATTTAAATCATGGCTGAGAACAAATCGAACTTTTCATGAACTGATCATGGAAAGCTCAACCAAAACTGGCCACCAGCCGTGTCTTAACAGAAAATCCTGCGCTTGGCTCAAAGTTCATTAAGGGCTCCACTCGAATGCTCGGCTTGTGAACTCGAGCTCAAATATATAAACACATATTCGTATTTTTTATTAATTAAACATGTATAATATATACTTATCTAGTTGTTTAGACACATATAAGTATCTATACATGACTAAAAAAAAGAAAAGGTAGATATATAACTAGGTAAATAAATTTGGGGTTTCCATCATTAAAGTACCCTAACCTTTGTACTACTTTTTCACTTTAATACGCTAGCTTTCTTTTTTTGGGGTCAAAGTACCCTATATTGTTAATGTCATGAAAAAAGTAATATTTGACATTTATTTATTGTTAGTTGTTTGTATCTCATAGGTAATTTCTTTAATCTAATTTTTCATGTCCTCTTAGCAATTCTTCGTACATCTTTTGTAAAATCTCCATTTTGCATTTCACTTTGTCTAATCAGGACAAAAGAATCCTTACATATTTTTCTTTTTCTCACAAATTTCAGGTTCAATTCACTTGAAAATTTTGCAATTTTCTCATTCAAAAGTTAAGGGATCCATCAATATTTAATGGATTGTAAGAAGTGTTAGAAAAATGAGAATAGTTGTAACAAGCTACACATGACCTCTGAAAGTTGCAAATTTCTGCTGAAAAATTGAATAAAGTAGTTGTTTGTTTGTATTGAACAAGAAGGGGCGTTTTCGTCAAGAAATTGTAGTCCTGACAAGAACCACATTTTATCCAAAATTTATAATGGCAAAAAAACACTTTTTCATGACATTAGAAAAGGAGAGTTCTTTAATTAAAAAAAATAAGTTAAGGTACTAAAGTGAAAAAGCACAGCAAGATTAAGGTACTTTAATTACAAAACCCAGAAATTTGTGTAGATATCAATTTTTAATTCTATAATTATTAAATAAATTGTGTAGTTTCATAGAGAGAAATCTTATACTACAATACAGAGAATCATGTTTTTAAATTCTCTAATTAGTTTTTAGTGACTTAGTAATGCGAAATTAGAAATTTTATACTCCTAAAATTCAGGAACTAGAAAGAATTTTGGTTAGACCAATCTTTGATTTGGTATTCAAGTCTTTTAACTATTGAATTTACAGTAACTATTCTTATTTTAATTCAATTGAAAATTTTACTTTCTGGCAAGTTCTTAATGTGCTTTGTTGGATTCTTTTTATCTTCTCAATTTTTATGATTTTGAATTAATTAAATTCTAGATTACCTTGTGTGTAGAATGGTGATAATATATTGAATATTTTTGTTTTGTTAAAATTGAAGATGCTGAAAGTGTTTAGATTTAAAATTTTTGAAATGGTAAATTTAAAAATTTAATAGCATATTGATTTTGTAAAGTTCAGTTTTCTACTTTTCTAAAAATTAAGTTACCCAATTTCAAGCTCGAGCTCTTCTAAAAGTGCATCAAGCCGAGCTCGAGACCAAAACTTTTTGTTCATTCAAGCTCAAGCTGAGCTTAAGCCTTGGCATATTTCAATTGAGCTCAGGCTAAAGCTTCACTTAGCAGGACTCATTTGCAGCCTTGGTCTAGATCATCCACAATATCGTGATTATAATGCTGTTCAATTTCATGAACCACCATATTTCTTCTAAGGCCCTTCGAGTCTGATTTACTTATAATTTTAAGATAGAAAATTTCATTGCTTTTGTTCCATAAGTAAATAATAAAAAATATTAGCTGAACACACTATTCCCCACTATTAGTTCCAATTCATACCAATCAACTCACCACACAAAAAGGAAGGTAGAAAGATAGTAAGCTGTATTTAGCAGGCCATAGGATAACACTCCTGATATGCCATATCTCTTCAGTCTTTGCAAGATCCTGAAAAGTAATGTAGCAAAGGAGATCTCAAAATATTAGAAAACAAGAAAGCCTAGATCTCTTTTAGTTTCATGCATAGATTAAGTAAAGCTGGACTAAAATAAAAGCACAAGTATTTTAAATTTCATATGTACATCACTTAGAGCCAGAACATTAAAATTCAATAAATATTCTTTTCATTTTCATAAAACCAGCATGATTTCTCATAACAGAGATGGAAAAGTGGTCAAAAGGCACAAGAAAGCTACACACTCTCCAAGATGCAAATACTGCAGGAAGAATATCCAACATGTTAACTTGTATCTCATGTAGTAGCATTTCATCAAAAGCAATTTATCTATTATGTCCATTGCGTTGTCTTAGTAGAAAGTGATGATGGAGTTCTCAAAAGTCAAAACCTATAACATCTATGTACAAAATATTATGCAAACTAATTATAGAGAAGGACATGAAAATGACTAATTTTTAGTTTCCACTTTCTAAGAATCTACTCCAGAGGACACATTCCATTGAAATGCAAAAATCTTCCTGCATTTATTATAAGTTGTCTCTGATGAGTTTAAGATAATGTACCAATTTTATGCTTGAGATCCCACTACTTCAGTAACACATTAAAGACTGAAATTGGAAAATAACTTCCAGTAAGGTGTGCTGATTGTATATTCAAAAAGTATAAAAGAAGATCTCTATAATAATAGCAAAACTTAGGGAAGGTTAATGTAATTTCACTGATTATATGAATGCCATAAAAGTCTTGAGATATCACTATCAAGATTCTGTACATGGTAGAAAATGGTCAACTCCTATCAAGTTTGTGGAAGTACCAGTCAAATATTTTAAGAAATAGAGTCAAACTGCTTTTAGTGAAAGGTGGGAGATTCTAATTTATTTTGTTAATTGGCCAACTCTTGATGAATGAAGAAAGAACTGGATAGACTATTTTAACTGTAGCCATTTATTTATACATCAAAATTAAAAAAAGCAAAAGAAATGCAAAGTCAGAACCATGTAAGCCTCTAATTTACTGGTCCTTTTTCACTATGAGAAAAAAAAAGATCTAAATCTAGAGTTATAATGCAACAACCATAGACAAAGCACAGGGTACACTTCTACAAATAAAGAAAAGTATAAAATATAGATTGCATTTCTGTTGCAGAACCAAAAATAATAAAAATAAGAAAGAAGAGGAAAAGAAGTAGACAAGATTTAACAGCCAGCTATTCATAAAATAGTTGCATTTATTATTGACCAAATGCATTATAAAGTGTGCAGAAAGTACTTCTTGGTTGTGAGTGATTCTCCTTGATGATTTTCTTCTCCCACGGAATCTAACAGAACACAGATAAAGCAACTGTTAGATCATTCTGACAGAAAAACAGATTATTCTAGATGATCATATATCTATATTGTTAATTCTCTTCTGCATATCAATACCTTTCTGGTCTGCTGAATTTACATCAGATGACTTATTAGCCTATAGTTGCATGAAAATGGAAAAAATTAAATGCCATACAGATAGTAATATTGCATTGAACACTTATCATTTCATAAAACAGGAAAACAGTCAGAAAAGATAGTTTCCATGACTTTTGAGCAAGGATTGATTATTTTACTGGAAAAGATGTACTATTTTAGGCAAAGATAGCCCTTTTTTCCCTTAAAAGGTTTGTCATTTTTCCCAATCACTGTTTCATAAGAAAGTCACCAATAAAATAGTGTCTATCAATTACTTAAATTTCTTTAACTTTTGTAACCCAAGAAGATAGCAGTGGCAATTTTTTCAGCAATTATGTGCTACAGTCCATGAAAACTACACTCCGGGACCTATATTGCCATTGAAATGAATGTGAACAATTAGGTACTACAAAATTCTAGAAAGGAGTTTAAATAGTTTTAGGACAAATATACTTCATACAATCCAGAATTATGAGAACCTCTCAACTTCATTTCTTCTCATAACAAAAAATAACCAACAAAAATTCTTGGAATTGCTAAGAAAGTTTTTTTCAACGGTTGGCACTAAGACAAATTCAAACTACTTTTGTTCGACTAATAATTCACCAATAATTACAAGTTACTTCAATAAATTTAAACACAACAATACGTTAATTCTTCATTAAGGAAATCAGTTACCGAACTGCAAAAACAGAGAGATGTTAGTGAATTTCTAGATAAACATAATTATTTTAAAAACAGAAAATATACGAACAATCAAGTACGGTAAATGAAATGAAAATGAACTCACGAAACATCTATGGCAATTGAAAAAGTAGCATCTGTATTGATAATATGCGGAAAATTGAGTTCGCTTACTCCGTAGATAGAATACTTGAGGTGAGAATAACATGGGCAATCTAGCCTTCAACCAAAGAGATAAACATTAAGCATATTTATGCATTCAACAAGGTTAAAAACTAGGAAGGAATTGAAGCAAAAAATTACCTGAAGAATTGAAGAATGGGAGAGCCCAGAGATATGGTTTGGCGATAACACTGCCATCCTCACTGGCAGGTGAATGCAGTGGTTCCTTCTTTTCCATTTCCTGTTTTACTAATTTGATCGTCCGTTGTAGGAAAGGAAAATTTTCAATTTCGTCCCTCAAAGTATGCAATTGTCTTGATTAAGGACCTCATAATTGAAAGTTCTCTAAAGAATCCTTGGAAAAGGGAAATCTGTGTCAACAAATCCTTGGTTCAACTTGCATAAGAGAATTGACGGTCAGCATAGAGGGTCAACAATTTAGGGCAAAAATAAATTTCCAAAGTTTACTCAAGGATTTATGTATCCTTTTCCCTCTAAAATTCTTTTTTATCTCTATGAGATTTGTTGACTTAGATTTATCTATTTTATTAATCCTCTAACTGGTTGGTGCCAAATTTTTCTTCAAACCACAAAATTTGGTGGTATGCATATATTGGTGTCAGTTAAACTGCAGAATTAAGAGGCGGGAATGAAATTAAGTTGGAGGACGTTGTTTAGCGAGTAAAGTGGGTTATGCGCTGCCGTTTAAGAAATAATCTTGGAGCATTGGATATTTGGCGGTTGATCATGAATAGCCCAGATTTCTTCCCTTGCCATTTAAATTTTAGTTAGAAAATTGCAGAAACAGTGTGAGTTTTGCCCTGTTGAACTTGTTCTTCTGCTTTGTGATTTCCTGCATTTTCTTCCCCAGTCTCTGTATCCCTCTATTAGTTCAATAAAATCCTTATGTTCTCTCAAATTTATGCGTTAAAATTCAGTCAGATTATAACAATTTGGTATCAGAGCTGTTGATCCTCGGCAGGAAGTGAAAATGGCGAGAACTAGGAGTCAGAGTCATCAAGAGCAAGTTGCAACTGATGCTGGATTGCACAATGATATTCAGGAGTTATGTACGATGGTGGAAGTTCATAGGAACAAAATAGAGGATGTGGATAGAACCATCAGGAGGTTAACACTTCAACATGATGAGCTCAAATCTACCATGGCGAAGGTCTATTCTGAGTCTTTCAAGCACAGGTTTGAAACTCAACAAATCAGCTCTATGGTGAAAGGATTGGAGAGTAAGTTTGAATCTCTTACACTTATGTTAGATCAGCTATTGAATTTGAGCGGAGTTGATGGTAATGTGCTTGGCTCTTTGGGGGGTCTCCTGGAAATCAAATGAATATTGGAGTTAGGGAAACAATGGTGGACAATCTGGGGAGAAGTATGGGGCTAAACTACCTAAAATTGATTTTCCCTATTTTGATGGCAGCAACTCCAGAGAATGGATTGGTAAATGTCAATGTTATTCTCACGTCCATGAAATTCCTGATCACTTTAAAGTAGAGATAGTTGATATGTATGTTAAGGGTAAGGCTTACATATGGTTGCAGAGTTATCGATCTAAGGTGGGGGATGGTGTAGTGAGTTGGTTAGAGTTTGCAGAGGCTGTCTGTAAGACATTTGGAGAAGGAAATTCAACAACAGTGGTTGGACAATTTTGTAAGATCAGGCAAATGGGGAGGTGTCTGACTATATGAAGCAGTTTGAGCAATTAAAAGCTGTGTTTATGAGATCCATTAAAGGCATGCCTGAAGAATATTGTGTATCAGTTTTTTTGAGTGGACTTAAAGAGGAGATTAGGGTGCCTGTTCAGATGTTTCAGCTTGATACATTGGAGAAGGCATTTGAGCTATCCTTATCACAGGAAGAAAACATTGAAAGCTCTAGTAAGAGTTCTAAATCTTTCACTAAGATAGCTTCAGTTACTAGTTCAGTGTTGTCCACTACGAAATCAAATTTTGCTCATCCAGAGAAGGGTTCCAGTTTTCAGAATTCTAGGCCTGAGCTGAAATAGCCTATTAAGTTTAAGAAAATTTCTCAGGAGGAAATGCAGAGGAGAAGGGAGAAAGGTTTATGCTTCAAATGTGGAGAAAAATATCATGCTAATCACAAGTGTTCACTGAGAGAGATCAATGTTATGGTGGTCAATGAAGGAGTGAATGAGAATAAGGGGGATAGGGAGCTGTAGTTGATGCAGGAAGTGATTAATGAAAGGAAAATTGTCCTAATAGTGGGGGAGGAAGTAGAGGATTCAATACATATTCTGTGAATGCAATGGAAGGCAATGGTACTTTCAATACCATCAAAATTGAAGGAAAAATTAAGAAGAAGGAGATCTCCATATTAATTGACACAGACAGCACTCACAGTTTCAATGACACTAAGTTAGTGAAAGAGTTGAGTATGGTAAAGGAGCAAACAAGGCCATTGGTGATTAATGTGGCTAATGGAGCTTAAATGTGGTGCACTGATGTGTGTAAGGGAGTTACTTGGGTAATGCAAGGGTATGAGTTTCATCACAATCTAAACGTGCTGGAACTAAATGGGAGAGATGTAGTTCTGGGGGAAGATTGGCTTAGACAATTCAGTCCTATCATTTTTTATTTTGAAAAGCTGAATCTCTCTTTTGACAAGAAGGGAACTAGAGTAAGTTTATATGGAGGAATGCAGAGGGCTGAATTGAAATCCATTCAGGGTAAGACACTAAAGAAATGGGTTAAGGGTGCTACTAGAGTATGATTGGAACAACTATGTTCCATCACAGTTGAAGGAGCAAGTGAGCAACAAATTCCAGACCGGGTGAAAGTAGTTATTGATGAGTTTGGAGATGTGCTTGGGACACCAAAAGGACTACCCTCTTTTAGGGGGGCATGAGCATAGAATTCCACTGATTAGTAGGGCTCAACTTTTTAAGCAGAGACCCTATAGATTTTCACACTGTCACAAGACTAAAATTGAGAGGCTTGTGGAAGAGATGTTGCAGGAGGGAATTATCCAACCCAGCTCCAGTCCTTTTTCCTCACCAGTCATTTTGGTCAAGAAGAAGGATGGTTCTTGGAGATTCTATATGGACTTTAGACAGCTAAATTCTATCACTGTTGTAAGACCTAAGAGGGGGGGTGAATTAGGTCTTAGGCTAATTATCGAAATCTTTTCCCTTTTTACAAATCCTTTGCCTTAATAAAAGCTCTTCTTTAATTCCACAAGCTTCAAGTTTATATGTGATGTGATGGTTAAGATAATATCATCAAACTACAACCAATCAATCAACAACAATCAATAAGTAATAATAACATGAATATGTAAATAAATAAAGCTATAAGAAAATGAACACACGATTTATAGTGGTTCGATCTCTCCAAGATCTACATCCATTACCTTGAGTCTACACTCAAGGATTTCAACCAATCCACTATAAGCTCAAGTTCAACAATTACATAAGAGGCTAACCACACTATGGTTTTACACTCACAACCTCTTCTAGTAATTATACAAACAAGGTTCACCCTTCCACAAGGGTTTTATATCTAAAGACAACCTCAAGACTAGTCTAATCCAAGGCTCACCCTCACACGGGTTTTACACTACAACCTTGATTAATCTAGTCTATGGCTCACCCTAACACAAAAGGGTTTTATGTCACAAGATAACCTTGCAATGAGCTAGTAGAAAACACAATTAAGATAAGAAAAGAGAGTGTGTAAGATGTTACAACTTTGTTGGTAGATGATTACACAATGTTTCACCTTCACACTTTGTTGCCTTTGGAATTTTGAATTTCAATCTTTGAGCACAAGGCTATTTGAGAGCTTTTCAATTTGATTTGATGTAAAACAAGTTAGAGCATGTAGGATTTTTTAAGTTCAAAGTTCTACTAAAAAATCTGGATTTTATGGCTTTTATAGAATTCAAAAATCAGTTTAAACAGCCATTAAACGGCTAGTAACGGCTATTTTCAGAAAATACTGTTCATGTGAATAGTGGTACTGCTCACGTACTGTTCATGTGAATAGTGGTACTGTTCACGCACTATTTATGCACCGGTCACAAAAATTCGAACGACCGAATTTTCCAGCTTCGTCCGAATCTTCGTCCGAATTTCTCTGGAAAAACAGTCGTCACTGTTCATGTGAACAGTAGGCACTGTTCATGCACTATTCACAAAATTCGCCGAATTTTTCTCCATGCGTCCGAATCTTCTTCCGAATTTCTCTGGAAGAATAGTAGTACTGTTCATGTGAACAGGGTTACTGTTCACTTGAATAGTATTACTGTTCACAGTGCAGAAAAATTTCGGATGACCGAATTTGCATCCGAATTTTTCAAACTTTGTCAAAACATGTTTAAATCAATTCAAACAAGTTGAAAAACATTCTAGCCTTAAAGATAAGTCATTAAAGATCTTTTATGTGCAAAAACTATTTATGAAAACTTGATAATTTAGGTAAGTTCAAAACCATTGAAACCATTTAAATCAAGTTTTGTGCTCTCAATTGCAACTCATAGATTCCAAGACTTAAGAGTGTAGGGTTTACAATATTTACCTATTAACCACATGTCACCTACACTTCATGTCTTCAAAGCCTTCATTAATCTTGAACAAACTCTTCAATCTTTAATCACTTTGACATATTTGAGTTGTTCATGCATTGCTAGCTCCAAGGCAATGAGACTTCAAACTTCTTAATCTACAAATCCTATCACACAACATACAAGCATATTAGTCCTCATCAATATTTGTCATTAATCAAAACTACATGATTTGCCCTTAGGGCTAACAACTGTTAAGGATAAGTTTTCCTATACCTGTAGTGGATGATTTACTAGATGAGTTGAAGGGAGCTGAATTTTTCACCAAGATTGACCTGAGGGCTGGTTAGTTTCAGATCAGGATGAAAGAGGCAGACATACATAAAATAGCTTTCACTATCCATTTGGGCCATTATGAGTTCAGAGTAATTCCATTTGGACTTGTTAGCCCTAAGCGCAAATCATGTAGTTTTGATTAATAACAAATATTGATGAGAACTAATATGTTTGTATTGTGTGATAGGATTTGTGAACTAAGAAGTTTTGAAGTCTCATTGCCTTCAAGCCAAAGTGCAAGAACAACCTCAATAAACTATGAAGTCTTTTGAAGGTTATTCAAAGATGAAATCAAGGCATTGAAGACTTGAAGTGTAGAGTAGGTATGATAATAGGTAATATCTATGTAAACTCTACACTTGTATGTCTTGGAGTTTATTGAATGCATAAGAGAGCATAAAATAGGTTTCTTAATCTTAAAAGGCTTTGAATAAATTTCTTAATCAATGTGGTTTTGTGTCCTAAAAGTTTTTAAGTAAACTTTATATGATCAAAGGAATTTGATTTTGGTTTTCAAACTTATATATAATGTGGTTTTTTGTCCTAAAAGTTTTTAAGTAAACTTTATATGATCAAAGGAATTTGATTTTGGTTTTCAAACTTATATATGTCTAAATAAGTTTTCTATATATACCAAATGTTTTTCAAACCTTTGGAAGTTAAATCTCAAATGATTTTACAAAGTTTGAATATGCTTCCAAGAATTTCGGTCGTCCGAATTTTGTAACAAAAGTTTGCTACTATTCTTCCAGAGAAATTCGGAAGAAGATTCTAACGCATGAAGAAAAATTCGGTCATCCGAATTTTGGCCTTCAGCATGGTCACGGTGTTTCCAGAGAAATTCGGACGAAGATTCGGACGCAATAGGAAGAATTCAGTTGTCCGAATTTCTTGAAAATAGCCGTTTTATAGCTATTTTAACTGATTTTCAAATTCTATAAAAGCCATAAACGTGCAATCTTTTGTAAGTTTTGAATTCTTGAATACTCTAAGCATTCTAAAGCCTTTTACAAACATTCCTTAAGCTCTCTTATGTCTTGTGTATTCAATTGATCAATCCAAAGATATCAAAGTGTGAAGGTGCAACTTTGTGTAATATCTACCAACAAGTGGTAACATCTACACACTCTTCTTTAATTATTAAATTGTGTTGGTCTACTACCTCTAGCAAGGTTATCTTGATAACATAAAATCCTTTAGATAAGGGTGATCCTTGAAGTTGTGATTCAAGGTTGTTTGAGATATAAAACCATTGTGTTTGGTAAGCCTTGTATTGTAAAAAGTTACTAGAAGAGGTTGTGAGTGTAAAACCATAGTGTGGTGAGCCTCTCTTGTAATTTGTAAACCTGAGCATATAGTAGAGTGATTGAAATCCTTAAGTGTAGGCTTAAGGTAGTGGAGGTAGATCTTGAGGATCGAACCACTATAAATTGCTTGTGTTCTTTGATCTTTCTTATATTGCTTTGCTATAAATTGTCTCTATTTTGTTCATATAATATGTTATTGGCCTATACACATAAAAGGTTTGATTTTGCAAAAAATTAGCCAAATACCTAATTCATCCCCCTCTTAGGTATTTCAATTGGTATCAGAGCTAGAACTTCTTTGTGTGGTTTTACAACCTAGAAGACAAAGATCCTATGGCTAATATTTCAAACCTACCTTACCTAGAAGGATCATCTACAAACAGACCACCATTGTTTGATGGAACAAATTACACTTTTTGGAAGTCTAGAGTTAAAATATACGTTTGTTCTATCAATTTTGATTTATGGAACATAGTTGAGAAAGGTCCCTATGTCCCAATGAAAATGAGAGCAGATGGAGTAACCTCAGAACCCAAATCCACTGATGAATTTGATGAGCATGATTCAAGGAAAATGACATTAAATTATCAGGCCATGAAAATATTAAGTTGTGCATTAAATGTTACTGAATACAATAGAGTTAGTGGGTGTGATTCTACTCATGATATGTGGAGATTACTCCAAATTACACATGAATGTACTAATCAAGTTAAAGAATCTAAACTTGCTATGCTTGTTAGAGATTATGAACTGTTTACTATGAAACAAGGTGAAAATATTAGTGATATGTTTACAAGGTTTACTAACATTTTCAATGGCTTGAAAGCCTTGTATTGTAAAAAGTTACTAGAAGAGGTTGTGAGTGTAAAACCATAGCGTGGTGAGCCTCTCTTGTAATTTGTAAACCTGAGCGTATAGTAGAGTGATTGAAATCCTTAAGTGTAGGCTTAACGTAGTGGAGGTAGATCTTGAGGATCGAACCACTATAAATTGCTTGTGTTCTTTGATCTTACTTTCTTATATTGCTTTGCTATAAATTGTCTCTATTTTGTTCATATAATCTGTTATTGGCCTATACACATAAAAGGTTTGATTTTGCAAAAAATTAGCCAAAATACCTAATTCACCCCCCTATTAGGTATTTCAGGACTGACTAATGCTCCTGCCACATTCCAGGCCTTGATGAACAAGGTATTTGGTCCTTATATTAGGAAATTTGTGTTAGTTTTCTTTTATGATATTCTGGTCTATAGTCCTGATTTGATTGCCCAGGTGGATCATGTTAGAACAGTTCTTTCTTTGTTGAGACAGCATACTTAATTGCAAAGATGAGTGAGTGTTCTTTTGCTCAAAAGGAAGTGGAATATTTGGGTCATGTGATTTCTGGGGAAGGAGTAAAAACTTATCCTAGAAAATTACTAATGTCATGAATTTGCCATCACCTAAATCTGTTAAACAGCTCAAAGGATTTTTGGGATTAACTGGGTACTATAAAAGATTTGTGAAGAACTATGGTATGCTATCTAGGCCTTTAACTGTCCTATTGAGAAAGAATGCTTTCTGTTGGGATATTGGGGCTGAACAAGCTTTTCAGAAGTTGAAAGAGATGATGTGCCAAGCACCAATGTTAGCGGTACTAGATTTTTCTAAAACTTTCATAGTGGAAACTGGTGCCAGTGATGTGGGTATGGGGGTAGTATTGATGCGAGAAGGGAGGCCTATTACTTATTTCAGCAAGGCATTGGGTGTTAGAAGTCTAAGCTTATCCGTATATGAAAAGGAGTTACTGGCATTAGTCACTGCAGTTTCTAAATGGAAGCACTACTTGGAAGGACAACATTTTATTGTCAGGACTGATCATCATAGTTTAAAGTTTCTACTGGAACAAAGGGTCACTACCACTACTCAACAGAAATGGTTGGCTAAGTTAATGGGATATGATTTTAAGGTACATTATAAAAAGGGTTCTAAGAACGGGGTTGTTGATGCTTTGTCTAGAAATGAGGAATTGCAGGGTGAAGTTCACGTGATGACTTTAGTAATGCCCTCATGGGTAAATGAGATTGTGGAAAGCTGTGGAAATGATGAGAAACTCTATGATATAATGGCCCAATGCATTCTTGGAACTACAACAGATTACTCTTATAAGAATGGTATTCTCAAGTTTAAAGGCAGGATTGTAGTGGGAGAAGAAAAGGAACTGAGAACCAAATTACTACTAGCAATTCCCGAATCTCAGATTGGCTGGCATTCTGGGATAGAAGCTACATATCAAAGAGTTAAGAAGATTTTTTATTGGCCTAACATGAAGGAAGATGTGCAATCAGTGGTGCAAACTTGTGATACTAGTCAGAGGAATAAGGATGAACATGTTCATTATCCAAGATTATTGTAACCAATTCAGGTTCCTAACAGACCTTTCTCTCATATCACAATAGATTTCATTGTGGGATTACCAAAATCAGAAGGCAAGAATGTCATTTGGGTAGTGGTGGACAAGTTCACTAAATTTGCTCATTTTGTAGGCCTAACTCATCCTTTTTCTGCTCAGAAAGTTCCTGATGAATTTATTGATAAAGTGTTCAAGATGCATGGACTTCCCAACTGTATTACCAGTGATATGGACACAATCTTTACTAGTCAATTCTGGAAAACCTTGTTTTCTTCTTTGGGGGTTAAGTTGCAGCTTAGTACTGCATATCATCCCTGAACGGATGGGCAAACTAAGAGGATGAAGAAGTGTTTAGAAATGTATTTGAGGTGTTTCTACAGTCAAAGACCTCATAAATGGCATCATAATTTGCCTTTAGTATAATGGTGGCATAATTCCACTTATCATACTGCTATCAAGATGAGTCCTTTTGAGGCTTTATTTGGACTCAAACCTGTAGCATTTGGGGAGAATGTGTATTAGAAGAAGTCAGACATGCTTAGGTCGTTGAAATGCTACATGAAATAGGGAAGCTGAATGCTTTGATTAAAGAGAATTTGGGTAAAGCAGCTAATAGAATGAAGCAATTTGCTAACAAAAACAGAAGAAAAAGGCAATTTGAAGTAGGAGACTGAGTGTATTTAAAATTGCAACCTTACAAGCAGAGTTCTGTATCACAAAGGAAAGACTGTAAATTGGCTTCTAGGTTTTATGGACCGTATATGGTGATTGCAAGGGTGGGAAAGGTTGCTTACATACTACAATTACCTTCAGAATCTAAGCTACATCCAGTGTTCCATGTTAATCTGTTGAAGAAGAAAATAGGAGAGGGGGCAGTGGCTCAAATTCACCTTCCTATGATTGACAGACATGGTCAACCATTGTTGGAGCCTTATGCAATTCTGCAGAGAAGGCTAGTTAAGAAGTAGAACAGAGCTGCATTTCAATGGTTGATCCAGTAGACTAATCTTGGTCCTGAGGATGCTACGTGGGAGGATACAGATGAATTTTTGCAGAAATGGCTTGAGGACAAGGCTTCTTAAGGGGGGAGCATTATTAGTTAAATTGCAAAACTAAGAGGCAGGAATGAAATTAAGTTGGACGACGTCATTTAGCGAGTAAAGTGGGTTCTATGCTGCCGTTTAAGGAATAATCTTGGAGCATTGGATATTTGGCAGTTGATCATGGATGGCCTAGATTTCTTCCCTTCCCATTTAAATTTTAGTTAGCAGATTGCAGAAACATTGTGAATTTTTCCGTATTGAACTTGTTCTTCTGCTTTGTGATTTCATGCATTTTCTTCCCCAGTCTCTGTATCCCTCCATTAGTTCAATAAAATCCTTTTGTTCTCTCAAATTTATGCGTTAAAATTCAGTCAGATTATAACAACTGGCTCAAGTACATAAGTATAATCGTGAGCATGACTAGAGAAGCCATCTAATGGATCTTGCTCTTCTTCTTCTTCTTTTGGGAAGGGAAGGTGTTTGAGCAAATCGGAGAAAAGTGAAAGGATGAGAAATGATAATATGAGGTGAAGGTGGTAGCTCGAGCAAAGAAAAAGAGAGGAGAAGAGAACATCAGTGGTGGTAGAGGAGTCAGAAGACCAATAATGATAGCTACAACTACTTGAGTCTTTAGGATTACGGTTTTTTTTTAAAAAAAGGATATAGCTTAAATGTATTGTTTTACCCTCATATACTTAAGTGCATTTTAATAAGATTTACTCTTGTAGTTTTGACTTTTAGATTTAATTTAGATTTAATGAGGAGGACAGAAGGAGATTTGATGACTTTAATTAATTTTAGGGGTCAAATTGAAAAGATGGAGATCAAATTTATATCCAAACACTATTTATATTTCCTTTTTGGTATGAATGTGATCTTTGAAATATGCATAGCAATATGCAATATGTATGAACCTATGATTGTCGTGAAGTTCTTGTTGCATAATTACCTTTTAATACTGGAAGAGAGGAATTTTTTTTTAAAAAAAGAAAATGTGATAAATATTATTCATCAAGGGTTAATAATATTATTGCAAAAGAACAATATATATTTTATGCATTGTTTTTATAAAGATCAAAACTTATGGTCTACTTTGCAACATTTCTTAGGTGCTAATAATTGTAGGAACAAATGGGTACAAATATAGCGGGAAAAAAAAGTGACAAGCTAGAACTAGGAGTAAACTTACTTTTCTTTCTTGGAATATGGTGGATACTCGGTGTAAAAATGGGGTTATCTTGGTTGTGATTGTTGTTTTTCTAGTACTTTTATGCTCGATTTTGCATCCAGCATAGTCGTCATCAGTATATGCAATAAGCTCAAAACATGAAGATTTTGTAAACCATAGCCCATGGTCATATGTGTCTGTAAGGTAACAAAGAATACGTTTAACATCAATCAAACAAGATTCCTTTGGACACGATTGAAATATAGCACATAGGTATACAACAAGCATAATATCGGGTTTATTTGTGGTAAGATAAAGCAAGCTACAAATCATGCCTCTATATACTTTGTCATCAATATTTTTACCTTTTTCATCTTTATCAAGCTCGGTTGATGACCTCATGAGAGTACTAATTCCTTTAGTTTTATCTATTTCAAACTTCTTTAAAAGCTCTTTGGTATATTTTTCTTGATTTATGAATGTGCTATCCTTGGTTTGTTTGATTTGAAGACCAAGAAAGAAGTCGAGTTCTTTGCATCATCTTAGCAAACTCATCACAAAGAGAGATGTTAGTAGCACTGAAAATAATGTCCTCCACATAGATTTGTGCAAGTAAAAGATTATTGTTATAAGAGATTTTTATAAAAAGTATTGTATCAACCTTTCCTCTTGAAAATCCTTTTGAAAGTAGAAAGCCACAAATTCTTTCATACTAAGCTCTAGGAAACGTTTTAAACCATATAATGCTTTAGAGAGTTTAAAAACATGATTTCAAAATTTTTCATTAGTAAAACTGGAGGGTTGTTCCACATATACTTCTTCTTCAATAAAAATATTTGGAAAAGCACGGTTGACATCCATTTGAAAGATTTTAAAACCTTTAAACCATGCAAATGCCAAAAACATTCTAATGGACTCAAGCCTAGTTACCGGAGTAAAGGTCTCATCACAATCAATGCTCTCTTCTTGATTGAATCCTTGGGCAACAAGTTTATCTTTATTTCTAACAACTTCTCAAAATTAATTTAATTTGTTTATAAAACCCACTTTGTACCGCCTTCTTTCTTTTCAAATTTGTTTCTTTTCAAACCCACTCGACACAAGGAAACTTTTTTTCTTTTCAAATTGATTTAATTTCTCTTGCATAGCAATAATCTAAAAATCATTACACATGGAATCATCAATACTTTTAGGCTCAATATTAGATAAAAGAGCAAAATCATCAATGAAGTACCGCCTTGTTTTAAATCCTTGGGAGACAGCACCAATGATTTACTCCATGGGGTGACCTATGTGAATATCTCAAATCCTTTGGGAGCTCCTAGTCACCGTTAGGTTGGCTTTCTTGTTCTTGTTCAATCATTTTCCTCTTATTGGCATGATCTTCCAAAGTTGGGTCCCTGAAGATGAGTTTGATCATCATTCATTGGGTACCTATATAATCTCTCTCTTCTTTCAAGAAAGCTGTTAGATTCATGAATGGTTTCATCAACACATAAAGTTTTTTTGTTGTAAACTCTATAGGCCTTTTTTATTTGAAGAGTAGCCAAGAAAAGTACCTTCATCCGATTTTCTATCAAATTTACCTAAGTTATCTCAGGTGTTCAAGATAAAGTATTTACAACCACACACTTTAAAATATGCTATTGAGGGAGTTCTACCAAAGAGGATTTCAAAAGGTGTTTTTTTCAAAAATGGTCTTAAATGAACTCTATTCATCACATAGCATACAATGTTTATGACTTCAAGGCCGTAAAATGTATTTTTTGATATTTGATTGATACACAAGATTATGGCCTTTGGTTTACAAAATCCTTTTCTTTTGACCCTGTTACATATTCAGATGCCTATTATGCCGGATGCAAAATTGAGCATAAAAGCACAAGTGGTCATGGTCAATTCCTTGATAGTTGCCTTGTATCTTGATTAATCTTGACATGGACTAATGTGCTTATATGATGTGTGATATGATTTTTGGATTGAGAAGTATGCAAGTCATATTGCCTTGAAGCTCAAAGTTCATGAACAACTCAAGATTATCAAAGTTGTTGATGATGAAAGTGTTTATTCAAGATTATTAAAGGCTTTAAAGACCTAAGTGTAGGTCTACAAGTGCATTATAGGTATATCTTTGTAAACCTTGCACTTGTTTGTCTTTGGAATCTAAAGTATTTTCAAGAGAACTTCAAACTCGATTTTGAATCTCAAATGATTTATCTTATAAATGTTTCTACCAAGTTCTTAACGACGGCATTTGGGCTAAAAGATTTTATAGTCCAAAATAATTTTAAGCTTATTGTGCTTGATTTCTAATCATTTTGACTAAGTTTGAAAAGTTTGAACTCCAATTCAGACATCCGAACTATATTTCATGGCTGTTGAATTTTCAAAGAAATTCAGAAGACCATTCGGACCCTTGTGTCCAAATTTAGTCGATCGAATTTACCTTGGCAGCTTGAATTTACCGAATTTACCATTCAGACGCAGAGGTCCAAGTTCGACCGATCAAATTTTACTGTTACTAGTCATATTTTTTATATTTTTTGAGTTTTAAAGATTCTTTACTCTTCCTAGTCATTCTCTATCAAAAAGCTCTCTTTTGTCCTGTGCTAAAAAGTTTAAATTCAATATTTCTTATAAAAAAATTTTAAGATGTGCTAATTTTTCATCATCTACCAAGTTGTTGGTAACTTTCTTATCTCATACTTCATGTACTTGTTATTTTCAAGGTTATCTTGTTGATATAAAACCCTTGTGTTAAGGTGAGCCTTAATTATTTGTATTTGAGAAGAGGTTGTGGTGCAAAACCCTTGAAGGTGAGCCTCTAGGGTATGGTTTGATCAACTTGTGATTATAGTTGAGTTTGGTTAAAGGCCTTGATTTGGGTGCTCAAAGTAGTGGATATAGATCTTGTGTGATCGAACTACTATAAATTGCTTGTGTTGTCTCTTGCTCTCTACTTTCTTTAAATCTGAATCTTATTGTATTTACTTGCATATCTTGTGAAGTATTTGATTCCAATCATCTTCAAATTAATTTTTTCAAAAAAGATTAAGTTTTCAAAAATTAGCCAAAGTCCTAATTCACCTCTCCCCCTCTTAGGTCTTTCAAGGAGTACTTTCCATTGCCAAGTTATCTTCACGTTGGAATTGAAAATTTCAATTGGCAATTGTAATCTTTCACCACCTTTATTTTCCTATATAAAGGACATGTACTGCACATTTTCCTCAACTAAAGACAAAGTATCTGAACGAAAGTTTCGGTTTCTAAATCAACGTTCAAGGTAAAACTCAACCTTTGCTTATTTATTTTTCCTTTGTTTATTACTTTAATATGTCTTGTTTGCTTTCCTTTGAACCAAACATTTTTCTCTTTTGAAGATAACAGCGTCAGCCCAACTGCATATTCCATTGGAAATTTATGCATATTCACCAAAAGTTCATGATTTTCAACTCTTTTTTTCCATTTTTTGATTTTTTAAATTTTTCTAATCAAATATTTCTTCTTCTTTTTTTCTTTTACAAATCTCTCTCTCTTTCTCTCTCTGTGTGTTTGTAGGAATCATAGTGTACTTTACAAGTCCAAAGTCTTCTTTAAGCCAACATTCCTTAGTCATTCGCAATAGTGAAAGTAATTTTGTGGAGATGGCAACAACTTTAACAGTCTTCAAGGCAATCTCCAACAAATATGCACGACCTTTGCCAAAGGTGACAACAATGCGACTAATGAAAGATTAGTCAAGGGAGATCAACTTCAAAAACTTTCGCTCACCAAAGGAGTGGATCCTTTGCTCCTCAACTCATCAGTTAACAAATTGTCTTGAGGTGCTTCCTGCGCTTAGTTACAGAAAAATCAACAAAGCGGTTCGATGGGGCTCTGCACTTGACTTTTCTTGCAAGTTTCACATCAAGGAGAGATATTGGAAGTGGACGTAAGATGTTTTGAATCGCTATGAGAAGAACATGTTGGGTATTAAGATCTATGACACCTTGTATGAATCACTCTTCACCTACAATCACAACTCCAACATCATGAAGGAGTTCTATGAGGCTTGGTGTTTCTCTATCAACACACTCTTGATGACGGCTGGCAAGGTGTCCATCTCACTTTGGGATTTGCACGAGCTTGGTGGCTTGCCAATACTTGAAATCATTACGATGAAGTTGTTCCTCTCATAGTAGAGCTGACTGGAGTGGCCTATAACAATGAGAGATTCATCCCAAGAAGGTACAAGTTTCTCTTGCAAGTATACTACTTGATCAAAAAGGGTAGCGACATTAACTCAGGAGTCACCATCAACAAATTGATGGACTTTTATTTCAGGAAAGCTGCAAAGTATGAAGCACCTTCCAAGGGAAGAAAGATTACCATAAATTCATCAAGAACTCTTGTCACATTATTCCACAACATGAAGAATGGATATCTGAATAAGATGCTTTATTCGCCAAGTTGGACATTAAGAGTATCAACAACTAGAAATGTAACATTCCTTGTAACTTTTCTATCCTGCTAGCTTTGCATCTTTGTATTGCTCAAAGAAGCAGTGGATTTAATTAACCTCAGCACTTTCAAGATAGTGAGTTTGATAGCATAAAGTGATCAAATCAACTTGAATATCCCAGTTTTAATGAGCATTTATAGAGGATAGAACCTTATCTCCAACTCAAAACATCCAAGAGAAGAAAAAAATGTTTTCCCAACTCATTATATGTATGGCTGGTTGGCTCATTTCTTCAAGACTCATTTTGAGGTTCAGTAAAGTCTTCAAGGTCCTTGTCTCTAGGGACAATAAAATTTAAGTAGATAAAATGTTAGATTGTTCATAAGTAATCTAAAGCATTTTAGGCATCTATTAATGTTAAATATATTACTATTCAATGTAATATAAATATTAAGTATATAAATGCATTTGTTTGTTATATACTTTACAAATGATAAGTATATAAATGTTGCTGAATAAATGTTAGTTACGTACTTTATTGTTAAGTATATAAATATTAGTTATGTATATAAATGTATATTAATTAGAATAAACGTTAATCAATCTATTTTAATCTAATTGTTTGGTTATTGACACTACTAGTTAGTGTGGTACTTTATTTGTTTACTTAAATTGATTTCTTTTTTTATTATTTAATTTGTAAATTATGTACTTAGTTACTTAGTTTTGTTTGTTACTTTCAGTTCTATTTCTTGATGCAGGCAGGGAAGGGATAAAACTCAGTGATAGAGTGTCACCTTGACGTGGTGGAAGTCATCATTTCGAGCCTGATTATCCATAAACCTAATGTGAGTTTTTCTATTTGGCTTTGCTCTCCCGCTGCGATTCAATGAAGAAGCTCGTGGGATTGACATGAGGGGACAGGGATGGCTGTATTTCTGGGAGTGAACTCTGGGCAAATATGAAGCGCATGGATACAAGTTATGCCTTGAAATGAAAGACAATTCCGAATCCGTATTGTATACAAACAAGAAAGCTATAAGTAATGCAATTATAAATCTCATGGAGAGTTCGATCCTGGCTGAAGATCAATACTGGTGGCATGCTTAACACATGCAAGTCGGACGGAAAGTGGTGTTTCCAGTGGCGGACGGGTGAGTAATGCATAAGAACCTACCCTTGGGAGGGGAACAATAGCTGGAAATGGCTGCTAGAGGAACAAAAGGATGAATCCGCCCGAGGAGGGGCTTGCGTCTAATTAGCTAGTTGGTGAGGCAATAGCTTACCTGTCTTTGCATTCTATCCCATCGTATCACATTCTGCGAGATTTGAAAATCACCCGGTGTAGGTCCAAGATAATCCTTTGTTACATAGCCCTGAGGCTATTTACAACTAGCCAATTAAGAATTACTAGTACTAGTACTAGCACTGCATCTTTGATGCAGTCATCGATTCTCTAGAGAGGTCACAATTGCCGCAAGATATTATTGACGAAGAAGGATTTCTTATTATGCTACTAATACTTATACTTTCTCTGCTATTCTGCCCAAGCCTGGCTGAGGAAGATTTACGGAGCATAAAACAAAAAAATACGCTGACGGGGACCGGACATACTATGTGTAATGATTCTACCATTCACAATAAATAGATGAGAAAAGAAAAACCATTCCAAAGACCCACACCCAAGTTCCATAGCTTTTGATCCGCTATCCCCATCATTCTACCCCCAGAGGGAAAGGTACTTCCCCTTTGGGCCGATTGTGGGCAAGGAGGGATTCGAACCCCCGACACCATGGTTCGTATCCACGTCCTTTAATCCTCTGAGCTACAGGCCCCACCTCGTCTCCAGCAGATCTGTTCTCGAGAGTACCTTCAAAAAAAGGACTCTTTCCTCTCCCCAGCCATTTCCATTTCGGGTTAAGAAAATGTGAAGGCGTATTTATCTCTATAAGAGGTACGTTCTGAGGTGTGAAGTGGGAGAGAAGGGATGTCATAATTGGGGTTTTGAATAAGACGACCTTTTGATTTTTCATTTTTTGGTTTTCATATTGAAAAAGTAATAAGAATGAGAGGTGTTAAGCATTTTATCATCTTGGCGTCGAGCTATTTTTCTTCAGGACCTCCCCTACAATATTGTCACCGCAGTAGAGTTTAACCACCAAGTTCGGGATGGATTGGTGTGGTTCCTCTACGCCTAGGACACCCGAATATTGAACCATGAACGAAGAAAGGCATGAGAGAAAAGCATGTTGGCTAGTGATTATGAGGCCCCACCAATTCTTGACTGGAGAGGACACCAAAAGCTTTGCCCTTCCATCAGAGAAGGAGGGCAGAGCTTTTGTTTTTTTCATGTTGTCAAAGAGTTGAACAATGTTTTTTCGTGTTGTCAAAGATTTAATTAATGAAAATAGATGGCGAGTTCCTCATCGAATTGATCAGGTCATGTAGGAACAAGGTTCAAGTCTACCGGTCTATTAGAATGCCTCAGCTGCAAACATCACTGCACTTCCACTTGACACCTATCATAATGATAAACGGCTCGTCTCGCCGTAACCTTCTCTTGAATTCTCAAAACTTCTATCACTCCATCCCCGCAGGGGCAGAGAACTTGTCGCTATCTCGACTGTGCTACCAGAGGCTCCGGGGAAGTCGAAATAGGAGAGCACTCATCTTTGGGTGGGCTTACTACTTAGATGCTTTCAATAGTTATCCGCTCTGCACTTGGCTACCAAGCGTTTACCGTGGGCACGAAAACTGTACACCAGAGGTGCGTCCTTCCCGGTCCTCTCGTACTAGGGAAAGGTCCTCTCAATGCTCTAACGCCCACACCGGATATGGACCGAACTGTCTCACGACGTTCTAAACCCATCTCACATATCGCTTTAATGGGCGAACAACCCAACCCTTGGAACATACTATAGCCCCTGGTGGCGAAGAGCCAACATCGAGGTGCCAAACCTTCCAGTCGATGTGAGCTCTTGGGGAAGATCAGTCTGTTATCCCTAGAGTAACTTTTATCCGTTGATAATTAGCCAAAGATTTTGATAATCAATCTATTTTAATCTAAGAGGGCGGTGAATTAGGTCTTTGGCTAATTATCAAAATCTTTTCCCGTTTTGCAAATCCTTTGCCGTAATAAAAGCTCTTCTTTAAATTCACAAACTTCAAGTTTATATGTGATTTGATAGTTGAGACAAGATGATCAAACATAGGACCACAACCAATCAATCAACAATTAATAACAAATAATAATAACGTAAGTATGTAAACGAGTAAAGCTATAAGGAAATGAACACACGATTTTTAGTGGTCCGATCTTTCCAAAATCTACATCCACTACCTTGAGTCTACACTCAAATATTTTAACCAATTCATTAAATGCTCAATCCAAGCAATTACACAAGAGGCTCACCTTTCAATGGGTTTTACCACAACAATCTCTATTCAATCTAATAAACTAGGTTCGCCCTTATCACAAAGAGTTTTACGTCACTAGACAACCTAGACCAAACTAATCTAAGGCTCACCCTCACCAATGGGTTTTACTCAACAACCTTGATTAATCTAGTCAATGGCTCACCCTTCATAAGGTTTTTAAGTCTCTTCACAACCTTGTATTAATCACAGCAATAATGTAAAGATAGATTTTCGATGTTACCAACACTTCTTGGTGAATGAATACAATAGCTAGCACCACTTTACTTCTTGCATTTGGAATCTTGAATTTCAACCTTTGAGCACAAGGCAATTTGCGAGCTTTTCAAATAATTTTGATGTAAAATAAGTTAGACGTCTTATGTGTCCGAACTTTCTCCTCTGCGTCCGAACTTTCATCCGAACTTTACTGTGCCAAGTTGCCTGCAAAAGTTCGGACGTCCTAACTTTTCCTTATGCGTTCGAACTTTCGTCCGAATTTCTCTAGAAAAATAGTAATCATGCTGTCAGAGAAAGTTTGGACGTCTGAACTTTATCCCATGCATCCGAACTTGCGTCCAAATTTCTCTGGAAGCACAGTAATCATTTTCAAAGTTTGGACGTCTGAACTTGCGTCCAAATTGATCAAACTTTGTCAAATCATTTGAAAATCAACCTTAATAATATTGAAAATATTTTGTATAAATATGTAAGTCATTTAAACACTTTCAAACTCAAAAACCGTTACTAGAACACTTTGATCATAATAAGTTAACTCAAGATCGTTTGAGGTTCAAAAATATACTTTTTATTCAAAAGTTCATTCAAAGCCATTTAAGATTCAAAACAAGTTTTTGTTGCTCTCTTATGAATTCAATAGATTCCAAGACACACAAGTGTAGGGTTTACAAAAGAATATACCTATTAAGCATATGTGACCTACACTCCAAGTCTTCAATACCTTTAATCATCTTTGAACAAAACTTCTTCAATCTTCAATCTTCACTCACTTTGACACATTGAAGTGGTTCTTGCATTTTGGCTTTAAGGCAACAAGACTTCATACTTCTTAATCCAACAATCCTATCACACAATTGGCATAAAGATTAGTTCTTATCAATATTTGTCATTATTCAAAACTCAATTAAAATTTCATGATTTGCTCTTACGGCTAACAATCTCCCCCTTTTTGATGATGACAAACTTTGATGCAAAATGTGATGGATTTAAACAATGTAGTACAAAGAAGTGTTGATGTCAATGATAGATAAACTAGTTTAGCACATTGACATACAAAAGGCTCAACATGAGCCTATGACCCAACCAACCTCCATTTACCTCCTTCCTTCCAACAACCAATAAGGATAGGATATCTAGCGTTTAATCATTTAGAAAAGATTCTAAAAAAGGTTTTAAGGTTGTAAAAGTTTGACAATGCTCCCCCTTTGTGCTCATTTTTCAACAAGTTTGGACTTGAGATGCTGTGAATATGAGTTTTGACATATCAAGTCTGAAATGTAACAAATGACAACTGCAATTTTTTAAAATAAGCTTTCCTAAGGTTATTCAAACATAGTAGAAGAGATTAAAAACATATTTGAGTCAATTTGAACAACAAAAGAGTACTTTTTGGCAACAAAATATGGATGTATCCGAATTTTGAAATTTCAAGTCCAAACTGTAAAATATGTGAGATAAAGGCTTTAATTTTTGAAAATAAACTTTTCTAAGATTGTTCAAATATATCATATGTGATTAAAATAGATTTGGCTCACTTTAAACAACAAAAGAGCATATTTTGACAACACAATATGAATGCATCCAAATTTCTAAAACATGCATCCGAATTTTGAGATTTCAAGTCCAAACTTCAAAACATGTGAGATGAAAGCTGTAATTTTTTTTAAAATAAGTTTTTCTAAGGTTTTTCAAATATGATAGGAAGGATTGAAACAGTTTTCAAATAATTTGAACATCAGAAAAATATTTTTGGCAAGAAAGTTTGGATGCGTCCGAACTTTTGGTCTGTATTCGAACTTTAAGTCCGAACTTTTGGTCATAAGTTTGAAATGATGATTTTTCACTTTTAAAAGAACTATAGAAGTACTCAATTTAGCTTTGCAAAATCACAAAACTCATGCATTCAATTGTTTTCATGAATCAATCCAAGATTCAGTTTAGTCTCTATTTTGTATTCGTGGTTATTCATGTTCAAGAACAATTATTATGTTATTCGAGAACAATTATTAGAACAAACAAAAACAATTATTCTGTACAATTTTGAATTAAATATTAAATGTTGACATTTCACCATAGTGTCCACTTCTACTTGCGATGAGTAGAATAAATATTCATTCATTTGAGAAAAATTATGAAAATGAACTAAAAAATTATTTAGAACACACTACATTACTATTCATAAATATGCATAATTACAACATTTTTTCAATTTCTTGAGCTTACTTTCGCCTATTTGCGTCTAGCTTTTTCCCTATCCAGGGTCTTTTGGGAGTCAACAACAGACATATCTCCAACTTTTTCTACCACTACACTCGATATGGGATTCATAGTGCAAACTTCAGATACCCTACTGCAACTCACCCTTCACCTTTCTACTAACTACTTCAAGATATTGTACTTGGGTTGGGAATTGATGAGGTTTAGTCAGAATTCATACAAGAATTTTTGTAAATAATTATCCATGGTTGCGTGAATAATTGTTCATATATATGAAGAATTATTCAAGCTAAACAAAATAATTGTTCACGTTTAACTGAATAATTGTTCACATGAATAATTTTATCCCGAAGACTAGATAAATATTTACTGAATAAACATGGATACAAAATGTAGACTAAACTTGCTATGAACAATTGTTCTTGGGCAATGAATAATTGTTTATTTTGCGCTTTCAAGACACAAGAATGATTACTTGCACATAAACCAACAAGAAAGGCAAAAAATCCAAGTAGTGTGCTCAAAAAAGAAAATACACTAGGTAGTAAAAAATTATATACATTGTCAATGCCCTAAACTATTAAGATTTGGATATTGTACGCTACATATATATAACATATATTTCTTCGTGAACAATTATTCTCTAGCTAAATACATTTGTTGTTGTGAACAATTAATTAGTGTATTGTAAATAATTATTCTTATGCAAACACTGGTCTGCCTTTGTTCTTCTCCTTACCTTTCTACGAAGTATCATATCCTATAGAATCCATGAGCTTTGTCATTTTAGCCTGCATGGTTTGCACAATTGCAAGTTCACGTTCAGCCTTCAGTGTAAGAACGATTTGTTAGAATGAGACTAATTATTTCAGACAAATGTGTCAGCAAGAAGTGTAGCTTTGTCTTTTTTTGTTCTGTGCATGCTCAAAAGAGAGATCGAAAAGCCAAAAAATTTTAAATTTTGATATGATAACAAAGGCAGATTTTTAAAAAATATAGAAAAAAAATCGTAGCATTACCGTAATTGTGGTTTCAAATGCATTGACTAACACGGAGTGTATCTAGTTTGCAACCAATTTCAGCAAAAAATGAGGTTGAGAAGAAAAAGGGAAGAAAGAAGCGAGAGAGGGAGAAAAAAGATAAGAGAGAGTGAGAAGGAAGATTATTTGAGTTCAAATTGTGATGTTGAACCTTTGAATTAGTTTTGGACCGAAAGTAGTCAGAAACAAAAATCTTTTTCATCTCCAAAATGCCTCTTTTAGTCCCCAATCGTCAAATCAAAACAAAGTCAATCCAACGGCTATGATTGTGTCTTACATGTGCAGCAAAAATGTGTGTAGGACCGTAGTCGCTTCGTACTTAGATCTGGTTGTTGAGGCCTCATCGTTGTCCTTGCGATGAGAGAGCCAAAGTGAATCCTTTGTCACGTTGTCGCTGTCTCGACCGCTTTCGCTTGAAACAGAGGAAGGGACTGGCCATGTCACCCACTTTTCTTCACCTTGTGCATCTGGAGTTGTGGAGGAATTAGCTGCTCCTTCCCTCGAGGGTTGAGAGTCAGGTATATGCCTCTGCCTTCTCACGCATGACAGTGCTATCTAAGCTGCCTCCTCCTCTCAAGATACAATACAAGTAATTCAGATCCAGATTGAATAGCGAGCCATGCCTAATATGCTCAGTTTTTGATCTTTTATGCATTTCTGTTCAACTCGGTTTACCAGAAATGTCCTCATCATTGTTGAGAAGGAAACGAGCCATTCAAGCCCTTTTTCCCAACTGTCCAAAAATCCCATTTGGGCATTTATTCCTTAAACCCTCTCAAAACCCTCGAGCGCCATGCCGCTCTTTGAACAGGTTTTCGGTGATTAGACCCTTTTCAACCAAGTCCTGTAAATTCCCTGAATACGAAATGCCATCTGTCACATGGGGTGTCATACAGGGCCGGAAAGAGAAACTCGTTTCTCGGGTCATAATTTGTGATTATTTGAAGAGCATAGGCATAGTTCCTGATGAATTGGAGGACCTCGAGCTGCCATCCACTGTCGAAGTGATGCGTGAACGAGTTGAGTTTTTGCAGAAAATAGGCTTGACGATAGATGATATTAACGAGTATCCTCTGATGCTTGGTTGCAGTGTGAGAAAAAACTTGATTCCTGTTTTAGGATATCTAGAAAAGGTTGGGATACAAAGGTCCAGGCTAGGTGAGTTTGTGAAAAATTACCCGCAATGCCTTCATGCCAGTGTTATCGTGGAGCTTGTTCCTGTGGTTAAGTTTCTAAGAGGGCTTGATGTTGAGAAGCAGGATATTGGGTATGTCTTGATGAAATATCCGGAGTTATTAGGGTTTAAACTTGAAGGGACAATGAGTACTTCAGTGGCTTATTTGGTGAGTATAGGGGTTAACCCTAGGGACATTGGGCCAATGGTAACACAATATCCGTACTTTTTGGGAATGAGAGTGGGGACAATGATTAAGCCACTTTTAGATTATTTGGTTTCTCTGGGGTTACCAAAGAAGGTTTTAGCTAGAATGTTCGAGAAGCGGCCATACATACTTGGATATGATCTTGAAGAGGCTGTGAAGCTGAATGTGGACTGTCTAATTAGTATTGGTATTAGAAGAGATGCACTTGCTTCAATTATTGCACAATACCCTCAAATTCTTGGATTACCGTTAAAGGCTAAATTGTCTTCGCAACAGTATTTCTTTAACTTAAAGCTCAAGGTTGATCCTGATGGTTTCTCTACTGTAATTGAGAAAATGCCGCAGATTGTGAGTCTTAACCAAAATGTGATTATGAAACCTGTTGAGTTTCTTCTCGGACGCGGTATTCCAGCAGAAGATCTGGCAAAGATGATTGTGAAGTGTCCTCAGTTAGTTGCTTTACAAGTTGGACTCATGAAGAACAGCTATTACTTTTTCAAGAGTGAAATGGACAGATCAGTGAAGGAGCTTGTGGAATTTCCAGAGTTCTTCACTTATAGTTTAGAATCGAGGATCAAGCTGAGGTATCAAAGATTACAAAGCATGGGAATCAGATCTTCTTTGGCTTGGTTTCTGAATTGCAGTGACCAAAGATTTGAAGAGAGGCTGCATGGGTATTATATTGAGGCTGAGAGTCCTGGTCCATCATTTTGCATGGGTGGGAAGTTAGAACTACCAGGGAAAGAACCTGTATCAGAAGAGCAGGATGAGAGTGATGATGAAATACTTTATAGACACACAGTTTCGCTGTAGTGAACCTTGTTTTCTATATTTATGACCATTTTTAATTTATATTATTACTGACGAATTGGTTCCGGCATCCTTAATGCTCATTGTTTTTCATTTCTTTCTGGTTGGTTCAGTAATGCATATTTTAAAACTCAATCTTGAAAAAAAAAAAAATCTTTGCCATAGCCAATACTTATTTGTACTTGAATTAGTTGGCCCTTTATACTGCCATTTTACTTGGTATTTGTTCTAAAACACTGTCTTAGTAGCATTAGCTATTCTATACCATTTTGCATTTCTATGGATATATCAAGAAGGAAGTTGAAATCAGAATTAATAAAGAAGCGGCCCAGTTTGAGATTGTAAGACTCATAGGCTAAGTTTTCTTTGAAATTAGTTTCATTGTTTTAGTTTAGTTAATATCAATTACTGCTTTCATATCTTTACTTACTATAAGTCTCTGGTTGAGTTTAGTGAAAGAGAGAGTAAGAAGAAAAAAGAAACAAAACATGTAGGGAAACTTGATTTTATGATTTGCATTGTCAAGAAGAAGAAAGTAAAGAAATTGAAACATGTGGCATGTAAAGAAATTGAAACATGTGGCATGTTATTGATCTTTCTTCTTTCTATAAGTTTCTAACTATACCTGAGAAACTTTTGTTATGACTTTGGGATTTCATTAGTAGGATGAATTTTTTCTTTTCTTAGGAACTAGGAACACTTCCATATAACATTTTCTTGTGTCTTTTCCTATTATTAAAGTTGTTTAAGGAGCCTCTTTTATATTACTTTTTGAACTACTATAGGATAAGCACCATAATAACATTTCTTACCATACTTATTCATACTCGTGGTTCCCTCTAACCTTTCGTTGTTTTACTTGCAATCTGCTCACCATCTGAGACTTATTTTTTCTAAAGCTATTGCTACGCAAAACTCACCTCCAGAGCTCAAGTATTTTGTCAAACTAGACCATTACACTAGTCCAATATCACCATTGGCATATTTTGACAAATTCTTCTCCAGATAATAGAAAACTGCTAAGGAGAACAGTTTTTCGTGAATAAAATGTACTTTTTCTGAAAGTAATCTCCTGGCCTGAAATGTTTTCTGCCCAAAACATTGAACATTTGTGTTTAAATATCAGAATAATTGTAAAATTTCCTTTCATTTTTCTTTCTTTTACTTCTGATGATTTCAGGCAGATATACCCTTGAAAAACTTAAAGTGAAAAATATCTAAGTTTTTGAAGCAAAAGATAATGTGTGGAATTAATTCATACTATAAAGTGGTGGTGGACTGAGTGGGGATTTAACCTTCAAAGAGGCTTAAGGTGAGTGACTCTACTGTATAAAATTCTACAAATTCTGTAGCAGAATTTGTGAGACAAATATCACATGTTCTGCATTTGGTTCTATGAGAGCTTTTCACATATTTTTCTTGGATCAGGTGGGTAAGATGTGAGTGAAATGATTATGAGTACCACCAGCAGTAAACATTTGACTGCAAAAAAGGAAAAAAGATTGCAGAAGTTCAGGAGGCTCGGTCGGCAATGTATGCAAAACTGGAAATCATTGGAAACCTCGTGCATGATTCAGTTCCAGTCAGTGATGATGAGATGTATACTACATTTCCGTTGTATTTTTATGTTTAACGATTTCAGATCAAGTTTTCCCAGATACTTTATCAATTTCATTGAAACATGAGATACTTTTGTAGGAAAATAATGCTGTTATTCGAACTGGGGGAGAGAAGAGAATTAAGCCAAAGCTAAAATATCATGTTGAGCTTGTTGAGCTTTTTGGAATTGCAGATGCGAAGAAAGGTACTATTACTGCTTATTGACCATGATTTTCATGCACATTCTATTCTGCTCTACTATTTTCCTCACATGGAGGAATAATGATATAATGCAACTTGCATACTAGGGTTATACCTGTTGCTGTTTCATTTAAACTCTGATAATCAAGTATCGTATCCTTCTTAAAAAATTATAAGAAACCGAGGTTTACATTATAGTGCAATTTTAATTAACGTATAATGCTTTAAATGAATTCACATATCAAATATGGTTCATAATCAGAATGAAAGTTAATCTAGTTTTCATAATTTTTGAACCATGAATTCAGGGATAGGTTTTTAGTTAGTTGTTATCTTTCCCATTGGTTGAGCTGATGATTTTTTTTGCAAATTTAGTCTCCCCATGCTGTTCATGTCATCTTTCTTGACACTAATTTCAGCATTGAAGGGATATTTGATGCACTGAAAAGCATGATGATAAGCGGTAGCGTTAACCACTGTACCACTTCTGTCCCAAGAGTGGAGGTGGGGTTATACATTGAGAAGATAGCAATGCAGAGAAGGGAATAGGATGGTTGGGAGGATTGCCTGTTGGTCAATTCTCATGTTGTCCGTGCCATTCCCGTTCAAGAGCATGATAAGATTTCTTGTGTTGAAGTGGCGTAATGTTATTCTGATAATTATTGCTGAAATAAGCTACCAATCTTTGACTAAATAATGACAATAACAAAAATTTTGATTAGAATAATACTAAATGCCAGTGGTTTTTTCTGGTTTATACTAAGCTCCTACCTGCCAGCCATCTTGAGTCGTTTTGGTTAAAGGCGGGATGTATTTGAAATGCAAGAACACCACCCAAAAAGCAACATTGTTATTATTGTTAGTCTTCTCTTTGTTGCTTCGGCCTCCAGCCTTTTCTTTCAATGTGAATTACTCTGTTTTGTTGTTTAGAAAAGGTGAATTACTATTTTTGGGGAAGAACTGCTTGAACAGTGATAGTATGACTTCTGTTGGAAACCTGTTCCTTTGTAGCAAGTATGATTTATTGTTTTCTAATAGGTAACTGGTTAAGGAGATGACGAGTATCTCATTGCCACAGCTGAGACCACACTGCGCTTTATCATCTAGATGACTGGGTTCATTCATCACAGCTTCCAGTTAGGTACCATGGCTATTTATATGCCTTGACAAACTAGTTCTATGGACTGCTTCTTCTTAATTCGTTGCATCCTTTTCCATTCGATCAAGACTAAAGTCTATGATTTCAAACCAATGTGTTACAATCCTCCGGTTATGCTGGATATTCATCTTGCTTTCATGAAGAAGCTGGTTCCCACGGTAAGGGCACTCAGAATTTTCAGAGTTCATGAATTTGAGAAAGTGGGACAGTTCTGCATTATCAGTCAACTGGCAATGACTCCATGAGGAGATGATCAAGAACTGTGAGTTCTACTAGATGGTATAGGACGTTTCATTCGTCAGTAAGAGAATGCATCTTATTGCAGTTTAATGGTATTTATCATGGAAATACTGGACATTATGTTTTTGAGGCGCAGTGTTGCATGTTGGGGATCACTGCGTAGATTTTGCGTGTTTTAATTTACTTTAGTCATGTTTCGCAATAAATCTTGATGTGTAATGTACTTTCGACGGTGGTGTAATAGAAATTTAAACATGTAAAAAAATTAGAATGATAACGGAAACCTTTTCATTGCAATTCCTTTCCTTTAATTTAGAGGTACAATTATCCGACTAAACATGTAAAAAATAATAGACGACAAGCTAAACATTTTGCTGCTGCGTCAACGCCCCTCTCCAGCTGATGCAGGAGTCCTTGACTACTCACAAGTGATATTGCGCACCTCCAAGATGAAGGTATGCACCTGCTTAACAGTCAAGCGCGAGGGATCGATCTCCACTTGAAGCAAACGGTGAATCATGTCCCATTTTTGTTGTATAAAAACATATTAATGAAATGTGCTGTGGTACAATTAAGTAATTGACACAAACATAGAGTTATACACCACTACATGGTAAATGGCACTAGGCCTAACGGTGCGACACTTGTCAATAGATGCTCTAGGTTTTGAATCCTCGCATGTGCATGCTACAAGTACCACTCTACGTATCTGGACCATATGTTGATAAAGGTATTGTTATAGAATCGAGTTAAAATACTCCAATACTCATCTGTACTGATGTATTTCGTGATATTATTAAAGAGCTCCTTGGGCAGGATTAGCATCTTCAGGATGCGTTGAATACAGCCGAATTGCCGTAAAACCCAATTAGGCATATATGTAGTTTGGTTCAGGTCCTGCACTTGCTTTTTGCAGCACGCGCAGGACTGCACTCCAGCCGTCGGATCAGATTTCGAATCTGATCCGACAACTGTGAAATTTTATCAAATTTTTCGAAAAAAATTTATACAGGGATAAAAAATCTGGTCAGTTGGATCAGATTTCAAATCTGATCCAACGGACCAGATTTGGTCCTGCACGTGTTGCAAAAAACAGGTGCATGACCTGAATCAAATTTGCATATAGGACTTGATGATGTCACTGTAGCTTAGACACTTATCAACACTGAAGTTCAGTGCATAGCTAGGGGATCGGGCCCATACGGCATCCAACATATATAGAATCCTGCATCTCTATGATATGTTTATTAAACAAAAATTACATAAAAACAACATAATTATATTTTTTTTTAAAAAAAATGCAAGTGTCTCTCGACCGGGCCCGTCGTTGAGCTGCAACCTTATACTACGTAGATCCTAGAACTTCATCAGATTGCTTTGTACTACATCAATCGAAGCATATGAGGGCAAAACTTCCTCCACATTTGCAACTATTATAGGACAAACATCTAGAAATATAAATATATCCATGGCTGTATAAAACGTGTCAGATAACATATCTCATTTTTTCACATGCAGTCATGATCTGTGGGTACTGTTGCATCAAATAGCTACCCAAAATCTACTCTTAACGCCGTCCCTAGCTAGTGATAGTAGGTCAGACATCCTGTGCCTCAAATTTACTAACTAGAAGAGTCCAAATGATAAGAATCAAGATGCGTCAAATTTAAGTGATCAAGATTCATTGAAGATATCCAATAGTCCAATAACAAATGAGTTTTAAAAGGTTATATTATATACAAGATGGATCAACAATCATTAAATTACTACAAGCAAGCTATCTAACTACTTTGGAGTCCATTGGGCAGCCAAATTGGTGTCCAAGATAGCAAATTGATGGGCTCACAAATTCAGCCTAAGGCTTGGACGAAATTTTCTAAATTTTAGAAGTCTTTTAATTAGTTTTTAAGTTTGTTTAGGACTTGTATTTCAGCCACCAACTCTAAATCCAAAACCAATTAGGTTAGGGTTTTGAGATGTCTATTTATATAGGATCTTTTTAGAAATTTAAAAAAAGATGAACATGATGTCATTAGTATTTTTGTGAGAATACATTCTCTCTTTGGTTCTTGAAAGAACTTCTTGAACTTATCAAGTTATTCAACTTGTGGTGTTCATTCATTTGAATTATACCTTAAGTTCTTGTCTTTATTGATAACGGATTTAAGGATTCTATTTATACCTTTGGTTCTTGGGTCATATATGTAACGAGTTAAGGGTTCTTTAAGCCTTTTTCACACATCCTTGGGCATTTGTGAAAGTTTGCTGTTGGGTTCTAGGTTTTTATACCTAGGGTTCGCATCACCAAATATCTGAACAGTGGCCAAAAATGATACTAAACTCAGTCTTGTGACTTGTTGTTCAAAAATGATACTAAACTCAGTCTTGTGACTTGTTGTTCAAAAATGATACTAAACTCAGTCTTGTGACTTGTTGATAAACAACGTACAACCAAACAAGTACGCTAGATATGCCCGGGACTACTTTGAAGGCGATAACTTCTCATTCGATCCAACCTTATGAAGAGTGGTGGTTTAAAGGCCTCTTATTATCTAGCTAGCTTCTCACAAACTCAAGCAACTTATGTAGACAAGTCGTCATCTCCAAAATAACTACCTCATATCCAAAACTATGGGTAATCAACTGACTTTATGCCACATCATGGAGTGTGACCGTCGTCTCACCAAATGACATATGAAATGTGTTAGCATTTAGTTGCCTTTTCTCAACAAAAGTAGAAATCAGCAATGTTGACATGATTGAACATGTAGCCAAATAAGTAGGTTAGCCAGGATGCTCGTCCATGGCAGAAGGAGTGTGCAATCCCACCTTGTAAAAACAAGAGCCTTCTAGTGGACCCTAGTACAGGGCACTCTTGAAAAAATGAGTAAAAAAATCTAATGTGGTTAAATATATATAAGAAAAAAAGTAAGTAATACACACTGATCCTAAGGTCCACTTGAAGCTAGTGCTTGGTTAGATACCTAGTAAGGATACCCAAACATATGAAACGTATTTGTGTTTGATTGCCATCTCTCAACAAAAGGTAGAAATTAGTAGTGTTTTGACATGATCAAACATAGGGCCACATAATAGGTCAGCCAGGACGCCTGAACAATTTCTGCAATGGAAGGACTAAGAGATCCCACTTTACAAAAGCATGTGCCTTCTAATGGACCCTAGTACGGGACTCTTCTACAAAAATGAATAAAAAATCCAATGTGGTTAAACATATATAAGAAATAAGTAAGCAACACCCACGGATCTTGAGGTCCTCTTGAAGCTAGTCTAATAAGCCAAAAGTCATCCTTCGTGGCTCGACGCCTTGTCATGTAGCTTACTATACCAGCCATAGAAGTTGCATGTAGTAGTGCTCAGGTTGGATCTTAGGCAGGTACAGGGCTAGGATGGCCACAATTATAAGAATGGATTTGCGGGATCAATGCTGCTGCAGGAAAAGTTGATCTCTTAGTCCAATCAACATCTACAGGCTCTCAACTCACCAGTGTTCTAGGTCCAGTAAACTGGCTAACAACACATGAGGGAGGATATACTATCCTCCCTAAGCAACAAGATTCACTAGTGCTAAATACTGGACGTGCTAGAATCTCCATCTTGGCAGCAATACATTGCCCCATCGATGTCTGTTGAGTAAAGGAACCATTGCAGTGTCCCTAGTGGGTTCAGACTTATTCGACAGCTCATTTCAAGGCTCCTGTTACTGCTCCGTTTGCATCTCCTCTCCCTAAACCTGATGATCCTAGTACTGCTACTCTGCATCTGGTGTGGAATTGTCAATCTTATTTTTTTAGTCCTCTAAATATCAAATGGATAGCACAAGAATTAGAGGCTGAAGCAAATATGATGGTCCAGCTGCATCGGAGTAATACCCCTACCTGATAGTAGACCGATCGCTAGATATTAGCAGTAATAAGAAGCCATTGGAGAAGTTGATGCACCTGGGTGCCACAGGTAGGGTGGATAGGATGGATATGGCAGTAAACATCTTGTGCCCATGTGATAGAGAAAAAGAAGGGCCTTCTTCCTCTATCAATGCCCAAGACCTCCTCCAAGCATGAGGTTGTTAGAGGCCTTTAATGAAATGGCTCAACGAACCTTCTTCAATGCTAATTAATGTTCCTAACTCAACTAGGAATCAAGTACACCTAAAAAGCCCTGAGGAAATTGAAGAAACAAGACTTAATTAGACTTTTGAAGAAAAGCCCCAATTTGAAACCTTAATTTCTAACATAACTTCAAAGAAGTAATTGAACCCTAATTCAACTAGGAAATAGAACCCTAATACCAGTAGAAGGAAAAATAACATCAATTTAAACAAAATAACCTAGGATTGGAAACTATTCACAAGACTCATTTGAAGAAAATGAGAGATTTTCATAAACCCTTGAAGAGATTCAACAAGAATCCATGAAATAGAGTGTTTAAAACACAAGGAAATCAACCCTTGATGACTCAACTAGAAAAAATCATCTCTCACAAGAAAAGATGAAACCCTAGTGGTTTCTCTCAAGAAGAAAAACCAAATTTTCTTTGAACTCAAAACATCATTGATAACTGTTAGCCCTAAGAGCAAATCATGTAGTTTTGATTAATGACAAACATTGATAAGGACTAATTCATATGCTATTTGTGTGATAGGATTTTTGGATTCAGAAGTAAAGAGTTCTTATTACCTTGGAGCTAAAGTGCTAAGGACAACTCAAGTGTGCTCAAGGATCAAGAATATAGAACATGTCATATGAATTGAAGGCTTTGAAGACTCTAGTATAGGTTTACACTTACTTAATAGGTATATTCTTGTAAACCCTACACTTCTTGATCTTGGAATCTACTGAATGTATAAGAGAGAACAAAACTTGTTTTTGAATCTTAAATGGCATTGAATAATCTTTGAATTACCAAGTACTTTGATAACGGTCTTTGAGTTCAAAAGATTTTATATTACTTATCTTTTAGTACAAAATGATTTCAAACTTATTGAGGTTGATTTTAACATTTTTTAACAAAGTTTGAACAGTTCAAACTCAAGTCCGGACGTCCAAACTGTGAAAACGACTGCTGAATTTACAGAGAAATTTGGATGCAAGTTCAGATGCAACGATCAAATTTGGTTGTCTAAACTTTCCCTGACAGCATGTCATAGTAATTTTTGGACAATAGTTCAGACGTAGAGCATCAAGTTCGATCGTCCGAACTTCTCAAAAACTAGCCGTTACTAGCCGTTTGATGACCGTTGGAATTGATTTTCAAAATCTATAATAGCAATGAATTCCATATTTTAAGCTAGTGCTGAACACTTGAAGAATCCTAACATTCCAAAATCATTTGAAATCATTAGAGCTCTCTTTTGTCTTGTACTTTCAAATGATTATTGAAGATTTCAAAGACAACAAGGTAAAGTGGTGTTAACTACTGTAATCATCTACCAAGCAGTGGTAATATCTTATTAAATTTGTATTTATGTCTTTATCTATTTGCTCAATACAAGGTTCTTGTGACATAAAACCCTTTTGGTAAGAGTGATCCTTAAGGCATTAATTCAAGGTTGTCTTTAGATATAAAATCCTTGTGGTAGGGTAAACCTTGTTTATAGCATTGCAAAAGCGGTTGTCGGTGTAAAACCCTTGTGGGATAAGCCTCTTGTGTAATTGATTAAATTTGAGCATTGAAAAGATTGGTTGAAATCCTTGAGTGTGGACTCAAGGTAGTGGATGTAGATCTTGAAGAGATCGAACCACTATAAATTGCTTCTGCTCTTTGCTCTTCCTTGTGTATTAGATTCTCATTGAAGCAATTGAATATAATCTTTCCAAACCAAGTTCATAAAAAGGAAATAGTTTTCAAAAATTAGCCAAAGACCTAATTCACCCCCTCCCTCTTAGGTGTTTCAATTGGTATTAGCACAAGGGCTTCTTTGTGTGCTTTTACAACCTAGAAGTTAAGATCTTATGACTAATGTTTCAAATTTACCTTCTTATTTAGAAGGATCTTCCACAAATAGACCTCCTTTATTTGATGGAACAAATTACACTTTTTGAAAATCTAGAATTAAGATATATATTTGTTCTATTAACTTTGATTTGTGGAATATTGTTGGCATACCAATGAAAATGAGAGCTGATGGAGTTACTAGTGGAAGATCCTTCTTATTTAGAAGGGTCTTCCACAAATAGACCTCCTTTATTTGATGGAACAAATTACACTTTTTGAAAATCTAGAATTAAGATATATATTTGTTCTATTAACTTTGATTTGTGGAATATTGTTGAGAAGGGTCCTTACATACCAATGAAAATGAGAGCTGATGGAGTCACTAGTGGTCAGTGTCAGTTTTTTGGTAGTTGTCTTGTATCGTGGTATAGTAAGAAACAAGCATGTATGTCCTTATCTACCACAAAGGTTGAATATATCGCCACCGGTAGTTGTTATGCTCAAGTGCTATAGATAAAGCCCACTCTACTTGATTATGGTCTAAATTTTAATTGTGTGCCCATTCTATGTGATAATGCCAGTGCCATCAATCTAAGCATAAATCCCATTCAACATTCTATAACTAAGCATATAGGGATTAAACATCATTTTATTCGTGATCATGTAGCTAAAGGTGATATATGCTTGGACTATGTGAATATAAATGATTAAATTGCTTATATATTTACCAAACCTTTGGCCGATAAAAGGTTCTGTTACCTAAGAAGACTTTTGGGAATTTCAAAATTCAATTACAAATACGTGTGTTGAAGTATGCTAAAAACAGGGAATATTCGGACGCATAATTTGGATGCATTGAGTGAAATTCGGACGTCCAAAATTTCTCCAGAAAATTCTTGACAGAAAGATTCGGACGCGTGACAAAAACTTCAGTGGCCTGAATTTGCTGAAACTGAAGAAACAGAGAAGTTCGGACGCAAGTTCAGACGCAGACTAGAATATTCAATCATCCGAACTGTACGGGTATAACAACTTTTAAATAGAATCAAACAATTATTCCTCTCATTTCTAAACTTTCGAATTCCCTCTTCCTTCAAAACCCACACGACCCAAGAACTCTAAACATTCCAAAGTCTTTAGAAAACATTAAAGCTCTCTTTTGTCTTGTGCTTTCAATTGATCATTTAAGATTCCAAAGACAATAAAGTGTGAAGGTACAACATTGTGTAATCATCTACCAACAAAGTGGTAACATCTTACACATTCTCCTTTCTTCATTCAATTGTGTTTTCTACTAGCTCTTGCAAGGTTATCTTGAAAACATAAAATCCTTTAAATAAGGGTGATCCTTGAGATATTGACTCAAGATTGTTTGTAGATATAAAATCCTTTGGTAGGGTGAACCTTGTTTGTAGAATTACTAAAGAGGTTGTGAGTGTAAAAGCATTGTGTGGTGAGCCTCTTATGTAATTTGTGAATTTGAGCATATAGTAGATTATTTAAAATCCTTGAGTGTAGGCTCAAGGCAGTGGACGTAGATCTTGAAGAGTTTGAACTACTATAAATTACTTGTGTTCATTGATTTTACGCTGTTTTACTACTTTACTTTTAATTGACATATTCTTTCATTGAATCAAGTACATATAATCTGATCTTGCTTAGAAGTGTACAAGGAAATTATTTTCGAAAATTAGCCAAAGACTTAATTCACCCCCCTCTTAGGTCTTTTGGAACCTCTAGGCCTCAAGAAAGAGAAGAAAAGAATGATGATGAAGATAAGGAAGACAAAAAGAAAGAGAAAGATCATAATGATGATGATGATGGTGACCAAGGAGATGACTTTGGGCTAGTGGCTAGAACAAGAGAAAAGAATGAAAAAAAAGGATGCCGAGTCACAAAAGGAAGATCAAGGGGAGTAGCAAGTTGGCATTAGTGAGGAAGGAAGCTTGATTGCAAAAGCTAAAATTATTACTCCCTCCAACCTGACATTCAATCAAGAAAGAGTTAAACATATGGCAATTAAGAAGGGATCTAGCAAATACTCTCCATCAACAACACAAGACTAAGCATCTCTTTTATCCTATCTTGCTTCTTTACTGCTTTAGTAACTTAGATGTACTTAGTATAATTTATGCACTTCACAACTGCATGGTTTCTGCAATTTCACAGTTCTTTCTAGTTTTTGTGACGTTTTTATGAAGCTCAATGATGAAATGTTAGTGTTGAGAGCTTCTTTGGTTAATGATACTTTGATCACCCCAAGTTCAATTAAGGGGAGAAGAAGTTGATCTACCCAAATGAGCTAAATGTTGCTTATAATCGTTAGATGTTGCTTATTTGACTTGAGAATTAATTGATATACTGCTTATTTGTAATGTAACACTTAATAATGTTGATTGTGATAATGTTGTCTCATTTTCATTTACCCCATCTTTGAGTGATGACAAAAAGGGGAGAAAGAATGATGACAAAATGTGTTATGTGTAATGGTGTTATGTGCTATGGTAAAAGAACTATGTACGTTCATATATGATTTGTTCTTGTGGCTGCATTTGGCTGCATTTTGAATTTTAAATGGGATGCATTTGGAATTTAAATTGACTGTGTTGTTTTATGTGAAATGTGGTTGTATATGATGCTATATTGAAAACTATCTCAATATTTCCGATCATAGTTGAACAACCCTAGGAAAACTTGGAATTTCATTTTACATATTTTACAGTTTAGACTTGGAATTTCAAAATTAGAATCCACAACATCTCAAGTCCAAACTTCTTGAAAAATGAGAACAATCTAAGGGGGAGCATTGCTAATCTTTTCTGACCTTTAAAACCTCTCTTAGAAGATTTCTTAATGCTTAAATGCTATATCTTCTATCCTAGTTGTTGGAAGGAAGGAGGTAATTGGAGGTTGGTTGGGCCATAGGCTCATATTGAGCCATTTGAATGTCAAAGTGCTAAATTGGTTATTGTTTATCATTGACAAAAATGCTTCTTTGTACTACATTGTTTAAATCCATCACATTTTGTATCAAAGTTGTCATCATCAAAAAGGGGGAGATTGTTAGCCCTAAGGGCAAATCATGTAGTTTTGATTAATGACAAACATTGATAAGGACTAATTCATATGCTATTTGTGTGATAGGATTTTTGGATTGAGAAGTAGAGTTCTTATTAACTTGGAGCTAAAAGTGCTAAGGACAACTCAAGTGTGCTCAAGGATCAAGAATATAGAACATGTCCTATGAATTGAAGGTTTTGAAGACTCTAGTGTAGGTTTACACTTGCTTAATAGGTATATTCTTGTAAGCCCTACACTTTTTGTTCTTGGAATCTACTGAATGCGTAAGAGAGCACAAAACTTGTTTTTGAATCTTAAATGGCGTTGAATAATCTTTGAATTACCAAGTGCTTTGATAAAGGTCGTTGAGTTCAAAAGATTTTAAATGACTTATCTTTTAGTACAAAATGATTTCAAACTTATTGAGGTTAATTTTAAAATTTTTTGACAAAGTTTGAACAGTTTTGATGCAAGTCCGGACGTCCAAACTATGAACATAATTGCTGAATTTCCAGAGAAATTCGGATGCAAGGGTCAAAGTTCGGTCGTCCGAACATTCCCTGACAGAATGTCACAGTAATGTTCAGACAATAGTTTGGATGCAGAGTATCAAGTTCGGTCATCCGAGCTCCTCAAAAACAAGCCGTTTTATGACCGTTGGAATTGATTTTCAAATTTAAAAAGCCATAAACTCCAGATTTTAAGCTAGTGCTAAACATTAGAAGAATCCTAACATTCCAAAATCATTTGAAATCATTAAAGCTCTCTTTTGTCTTGTACTTTCATATGATTATTGAAGATTTCAAAGACAACAAGGTGAAGTGGTGTTAACTACTGTAATCATCTACCAAGAAATGGTAATATCTTATTAAATCTCTATTTATCTCTTTATCTATTTGCTCAATACAAGGTTATCTTGTGACATAAAACCCTTTTGGTAAGAGTGATCCTTAAGGCATTAATTTAAGGTTGTCTTTAGATATAAAATCCTTGTGGTAGGGTAAACCTTGTTTATAGCATTGCAAAAGAGGTTGTCGGTGTAAAACCCTTGTGGGATAAGCCTCTTGTGTAATTGATTAAATTTGAGCATTGAAAAGATTGGTTGAAATCCTTGAGTGTGGACTCAAGGTAGTGGATGTAGATCTTGAAGAGATCGAACCACTATAAATTGCTTCTGCTCTTTGCTCTTCCTTGTGTATTAGATTCTCATTGAAGCAATTGAATATAATCTTTCCAAACCAAGTTCATAAAAAGGAAATAGTTTTCAAAAATTAGCCAAAGACCTAATTCACCCCCTCCCTCTTAGGTGTTTCAATTGGTATTAGCACAAGGGCTTCTTTGTGTGCTTTTACAACCTAGAAGTTAAGATCTTATGACTAATGTTTCAAATTTACCTTCTTATTTAGAAGGATCTTCCACAAATAGACTTCCTTTATTTGATGGAACAAATTGCACATTTTGAAAATCTATAATTAAGATATATATTTGTTCTATTAACTTTGATTTGTGGAATATTTGAGAAGGGTCCTTACATACCAATGAAAATGAGAGTTGATGGAGTTACTAAAGAATCAAAGCCTATAGACCAAATTCATGAGGGTGACTCTAAGAAGATGACATTAAATTACCAAGCTATGAACATATTGAGCTGTGCACTAGATGTGAATGAGTACAATAGAGTTAGTGGATGCTACACCAATCATGATATGTGGAGAGTTCTTCAAGTAACACATGAAGGAACAAATGAAGTAAAGGAGTCAAAGTTTGCAATGCTAGTAAGAGATTATGAGCTATTCACCATGAAGCAAGGTGATAATATTAGTGATATGTTCACAAGATTTACCAACATCTCAAATGGTCTAAAAGCCTATGGGAAGAATTACACAATTGGAGACCAAAATAGAAAGATATTGGATGCTCTACCAAAGTCTTGGTAACCGAACTATTGAGGAATCAAAATACTTGAAAATTCTTCCACTTGAAGAGCTCATTGGATCACTACTTACACATGAGATGAAAGTCAAGAGATCAAATAATATTGAAGATGAAGAGAAGGGAAGAAAGGGAGTCGTACTTAAACCTCCAATCATCTTAGTGAACAAGAGAAATCATCAAGTGATGAAGATGGAAATAGTGAAGATGAGGAGATGGCTATGGTAGTAAGAAAATTCAAGAAATTCTATAAAAAAGAATTTTTCAAGAAAGGAAAAAGGCAACTCAAGAAAAGTGGACAGTCATCATCATTGTTCAAAACTCAATGCTTTGAATGCAAGAGCACCGAACATCTTATTGCCAATTGTCCTAAAGCTTTGGAAAAGGAAAGAGACATCAAACTCAAGAAGAAATCTCTCAAGAAGGGAAAGGGACTTGTTGGCACTTGGGACCAACAAGAAAGTGAAGATGACATTGAAGGAAGAGCCAAGATATGCTTTATGGAAATAAATGATGAGGTACAATCTACTCCTTCAATTTTCACTTGTTGTGATGATGATATTGATCCTAGTGAATTACTTGTTGAGATGTATGGAGAATTTAAAAAGGTGTCAGAAAGGAATAAGGAAATGAAAACCAAAATTAATGAGTTATTGAATGAAAAATCAAAATTATGTTGTGAAAATGAAAAACTTCTTGAATCTATTAATTACGTAAACATTAAAAAGGAAATTTTAAATGTAGCTTTACAAAACATATCTCTTGAAAATAAAGATCTTTGTACAAAAATATTTTCTCTAGAAACAATACTTAGTGATCATGAAATGTTGAGAAAGAAAGTTGATGACCTTACATTATGCATTGAAAAATTTACAAATGGAAAGATAATCTTAATAAACTATTTGGATCTCAAAGATCCTCTCTTGTGAAAAATTTTCTTGGCTACAATCATGAAAAGAATGTACCAAAATATGAAACATTATTTATTAAAGCTACTTCTACTTCAATGCTTCATACATGTTGCACTTATTGTGGTATATATAGACACAAAGTCTCCAAATGTTATGTGAAAAGAAAAATAGAGAATGGTGTTAAAATCTCGTGCAGCTACTTGCAACTACTATCTCATGGTTGTAAAACTTTCAGAGCAAGTCTAACGTTCATATGCCTTACCCAAGGCCTCAGAGCTAGTAGTATTGCCTCACATTAGAGACATTCCAATCACATTTACGAGCCCTTCCTCTTTTTACGTTCCAATCATGCAACAGTTGTCTTCTAACCTGCAAAATGATTTGTTTCTTGCCCATCAGCATGCAGTGGGAGAGCCTAAACTGGCTGAAGAGTGGAACTATTTTTGGTGTTTTTTTCATATCCTTCTCCTGTTGGTGAATTATGTTCCACCAATAAGAATAACCTTCACTACTGGCCAAAACACCCTATAATTAGAACATCCAAAGATGCCATCTACGAAGAATCTACCCTTCTAAAAGGTGGACCTCCTCTGGGGTAAGCTTCAGATCCTGTTGAGGAAGTTGGAGATGGAGAGATAAAGTCGGGGGTGCTTTTTCTCTTCCCTCCCGGTCCATCCCTATTTGTTGATATACGGAATTGGATGAGTATCTTCATGAATGTTGTAGATAATGATCTTAGATTTTCAAATAATCACGAATCACTCCAATTAGATTCCTATAAATAATGTCAATTCTGGAATAGAGTCTAGGATCACTATGTTTGTGCCATTCTTTGAAGCTTCAAATGAGCTCTGTTTGGGATGATATTTACGACTTTGGACACCTAAACCAAAAACCTCGTAACTTCTAACTCCATTGCTAAGGGCTGTTTTTGCATGTCTTCATTGCAACCTTCCCAACCCTTTTACCTTGTCTTTGGACAACTTTTAAGCTCTAAAATTCTTCCATAACGGTTGAAATTGGCCTTGAAGAATGGCATGCATCTTTGCTTTTCCTTGCTCTAGACATTCCAAGTCACAATTTCCTTCATATTCTTCAAAATTCTTTCATGACGATAAAGCATTCCAAACTCCTCCGAGTTGACCTCTAGCTGTGCTCATAGCACCATGGCATAAAAGGGATCAACTACTAACATACTCTAAATCCTCATCATAATTTTAAAGAGATCAAAATCAAATCACCAATAATCACAATGTTCAATTTCATAAACCTAATCTAACAACAATAAATGAATAAATCAACGAATCAAATATTACATATATAGACAAAAGCAAATAGAATGTCCTAATTTTTGTACCATTTTGAGTGAGAAGAAATTGTTACTTGGAATGTAAAATTAAACCTTCGAGCTTTTCTACAAGTATCTAAACTCAATTGGAACAACTTTTAAACACTACTGTAATACAAGTCAGGGACGACCGTGGCTAATGGCAGTTTTATAGATAGTTGGGATGCACTTGTGATACCCCCAACCTCTTCGCTAGGTTCCATTGCGGCTGAGTAAGGTACCAGCTTACCTCTCAGCATTGATATACGCAAGTACTAGCATGTACAGAAAAGAAATAAGAAATAAACATATATAAAATAATAAGACAAATGAAAACTACAACAAAAATGTTATACATATAAAGGTAGTTCCCTAATACAATATTTCTCTCTCAAACTAGTGAGAGGAAACAAAAGATACAATATCTCTCAATATCAGATATACTATACACATAATAAAAGATCTTCGTTGAGCTAAAGTCACGGTAAACAAGATGCTCACAGTTTGGTCTCCTGGTACAGTCCATCTGAAATAAGTATTAAAGCATGTGTGAGCCAGAAAACTCAATAAGTTTACGTGTATTCTTGTGATTTCAAAATGATATGGATAAATGCACATGCATGATATTGTTCGAGTTAGTTACATACAAATAAATATTTTTTCTTTACAAAATGCACAAACTAATGATGAAGTTTGGGCCTAGCTAGAAATTCTGAGCAAATCAAGACACATCAACGTAGCTCCTCAAACCAAATTTCTCAAACATAACAAACAATCAATGCTAGCTTAACGGTAAATCTATCACAACCAATAATGGGGTCATCAGGACTCAAATCCCTACATCCACATTGTCAATACCTGTCACACACCAGTGCGAATATTCGACTTCACAAACTACCTTATGCCTCTCCACACAATGACCAGGCTAAGAATTCTGGGGTACCCCAGTCCAACCCTTGTGATTAATCTCAACATTAAGCCCCTCCTGACTCGCTGTTAGGTGACAGCAAATAAGTAAACGCAGTACCAGTTAGGTTACACCCTCCCTGACATACTACACTGCCTTTCAAGTGATCCAGAGTCTATGAATTCCACGCTAGTGAAAGAGGTCATAGTACGGGAAATTAGCCACATACAATGCAATCGACTGATACTTTAGGCTCAAATCAAATTTCAATCACACTATATTCTTATTCACATCATATTCCAAATTATATCTTGTCGGGATTTTATGCAAATTTTCTAACATGAAGGTCACCCAAGTAGCCATCCAAATGAATCCAAATCCATAAACAAATCTAATCTCAACATTATTTCAAAATAACAGTCGTCCGCCAGTCTAAACATGTAAATGCAAGCTTTTTCAAAAATGAAATGAAAATGCTCATGATTTTTAAAAAATTCATAATAAAATATTTTCCCAAAGCTTACTTGCATCTATAGAACATGTCCATACATTATAATAATTCAAACCAAATAAATACCTGCTTGGAGCACCGTTCCTAAGTATTTCAAGTGTACAAGTAAAATCATATTGTGGAGAACCTCTCTAATTTAAAAATAAGTAATTAAGGTAATTCTCAAAATAATATATATTCATACTTGTGAATAACAATATCTTTATTTATAAATATTGATAGCACTAAAAATCTAGTGAGTCTCTGTTTGTAAACTTACCTGGTCACTATAGATATGATACTCACTACTTAGGAAAGATGTGAATTTCGTACAAATTTAAATGGCTAAATCTTAATCAAAATCTCTAAAAATGATAAATTCTAATTTATCGAGTAAACCTCTCTAGACTATTCTTCGTATAAATTTAAGCCTAAATAAAACACTCAATAATCAAATATTCTATAAATATGTATATATATATATATATATATATATATATATATATATATATATATATATATATTTAGAGTCCAATATATTCAAATATATTATGATTTTTAATATTTAAATCATAATAAAATATTCAAAATCATATTTCAAATTCTATAGATTAAACATTAGTAACTAAAACAAAATTTAAATCAAGCAAAACTAAACAAAACATGAAATCAAAAAATACAATTTTTTACTAACCAATTAATTTATTCCACAAGTCTAAGAAAACTATTAAGCTAATTAAAGAATTCACATGCAAAATTTAAAGAAAACTCATCTCAAGAAGAAGAAGAAGAAGAAGAAGAAGTCGGTTGAGATTTGAGTAACAAAGAAGCAAACTTTGAAGAGAACAAGAAAAGGAGAAAATGAAATAAGAAAATAAAGAAGAACAAAGCATATATACATACATACATACATATATATGTGTGTGGTTAGATGATTATTGTTGTGTATGACTTAGAGAGAGTACTTTTCCTTAGTTTGGGTTTTTTTGTGCGGCTAAAAAAAACTATTGCCACCAAGTGTTGTCAAGATTGTTTCTTGCTTTTGATGAATCAAAGGATTCAGTTGTTGTCTTCTGAAGATTCTTTTGTTTATTGATTTAACGATTCAGTTGTTGTCTTCTGAAGATTGTTTTGTTTATTGATTTAACAATAGATAAAATCTCTACAATTAGTATCAGAGCCTAGAAGTTTAACTTTTTCCAAGAACTAATCTCGACAAAGAAGCATCGAATTTGTATTCCCAAGTCTAAGAAGAGGAAAAAAGGCACAAATTGATCTTGAAGTCCTAAGAAATTTCACAGATAAACCTTTAGAGTAGGAGTTTCCTGATCAACAGCTTGGTACTCTTCAAGTAGTTGTAAATTTCATGGATCTATGTTATGAATAAAATTGATTTGGGAAAGTTCGTGATTTGGCGAAGAGCCATACATAATTCTAGATTTTTCGAGCAGCCTTGACTGCAAGCAGCTTGCTTGGGGCCTTTACTTCGATTAACTTATAGGTAGTTAGTTTGCCTTGTCGAGCCATAGTTTGTCAAAATATTTGAACGACAAGGAGAGTAAAAACAGAAAATTATTCTAGGTTGGTTAAGCATATGTCCATTGACTTTCACTCCTTGTCCAATTTTTGTCTTGGATGCTAAAAATATTTTAATGTGTGGCAACAACAGATGCAAAGTTTCTTTGAAATAATTGTAGTTTAGGATATTATTGAGAAAGGTTTTGAGAAATCGTCTCCTTAGGCCGAATTAACTGAAGATGAAAAGAAGAAAAATACCCAAGATTCTTTTGCAAGATTCTATCCTTTTAATAAAGTGGAGTTACATGTGGACCATTGGTAAATTCTAATGGAGGCAATAAAGATATGAGATAAGTCCAATTTGTGTGAAAGACCTAAGAGGGGGGGGGGGTGAATTAATCCTTTGGCTAATTTTTGAAAACTTTTTCTTTTTTTAAAAAATTGATTTGAAAGATGATAGAAATCCAACACTAAACTAGATAGGTAAGATAACACACTAAGAATCAACTATAAAGGAAATAGAAGAAAAAGACAACACAAACGATTTATAATGGTTCAATCACACAAGATCTACATCCGCTACCCTGAGCACCCACTCAAGGATTTCAACCAAACTCAACTATAATCACAAGTTGATCAAATTATACAATAGAGGCTTACCCTTCTAGGGTTTTACATCACAACTTCTTTTCAAATACAAATAATCAAGGATCACCCTAACGCAAGGGTTTTATATCAACAAGATAACCTTGAAAACAACAAGTAGATGAAGTATGAGATAAGAAAGTTACCAACAACTTGGTAGATGATGAAAAATTAGCACAACTTTACCTTTTTGTCTAAGGAATCTTGAATTTGAACTTTTTAGCACAAGATAAAAGAGAACTTTTTGATAGAGAATGATTGGGAGGAGTAAATAATATTGAAAGTTCAAAAAATATTAAAAAATCTGAAGTTTATATCTTTTATAAGATTTGAAAATCAGTTGTAAACTTCAAATAACAGCTAGTAACAGTAAAATTCGGTCAACCGAACTTGGACCTCTGCATCCAAATGATCGTCCAAATTTTTCTATCTTGAGGCTACCAAGGTAAATTTGGTCAACTGAATTTTTACACAAGCATTCAAATGGTCATTCAAATTTCTCTAGAAATTCAGCAACCACGAGTTCTAATTTGGATGTTTGAATTGATCAAACTTAGTCAAAATGATTAGAAATCAAGCACAACAAGTTTGAAATCATTTTGGACTATAAGATGGATCCTTTAAAAGGATTTTAGTCCAAAGGCCATTATCAAGAACTTGGTAAAAACATTTGTATGATAGATCATTTGAGACTGAAAACCAAGATTGAAGCTCTCTTGAAAAATTTCTAGATTCCGAAGACAAACAAGTGTAAGGTTTACAAAGATATACCTATAATGCATTGCAAACCTACACCAAGGTCTTCAAAGCCTCAATAATCTTGAATCAACTCTAACCACTTTGATAATCTTGAGTTGTTGATGTGTTTTTATCTTCAAGTCAATGAGACTTATATTCTTCTTGTTCGCCCTAAGGGCAAATCATGAGGCTATGATTAGTTTTGATTAATAACAAATATTGATGAGGACTAATCTTTATGTCATTTGTGTGATAGGATTGTTGGATTAAGAAGTATGAAGTCTCATTGCCTTGAAGCCATAATGCAAGAACAACTCAAATATGTCAAAGTGATTGAAGATTGAAGAGTTTGTTCAAGATGATTGAAGGCTTTGAAGACATGAAGTGTAGGTTAAATGTACTTAATAGGCAAACGTTGTAAACCCTACACTCTTAAGCCTTGGAATCTATGAATTGCAATTGAAAGCACAAAACTTGATTTAAATGGTTTCAATTAGGGGTCTTCAAACGGATTTCGGTTCGGTTTCGATTTTACTATTCAGTTTTAGGTTCGGTTTTTTTTTCATTTTTTTACTGTTCGGTTTTACTATTCGGTTTTTAGGTTCGTTTCGGTTCGGTTCAAATTGAAATAACACAAGAACGCATTATGGTAATGAGTTTTTGTATTTATTTTTTAGGAGAACTTTTGAACTTTAAAAATTCTTCAAGCTCTAACTTGTTTTACATCAAATTTATTTGAAAAGCTCTCAAATTGCCTTGTGCTCAAAGGTTACAATTCAAGATTCCAAAGGCAAGAAGTGAAGTGGTGCTAGCTATTGTATTCATCCACCAAGAAATGTTGGTGGAATCCAAACTCTATCTTTATATTATTGTTGTGATTGATACAAGATTGTTAAGAGACTTAAATAAATCAAGGTTGTTGAGTAAAACCCATTGAAGTGGGTGAGCCTTGGATTAGATTGGTCTAGGTTGTCTAGTGACATAAAACTCTTTGTGATAAGAGTGAACCTTGTTTATTAGATTGAATAGAGGTTGTTGTGGTAAAACCCATTAAAGGGTGAGCCTCTTGTGTAATTGCTTCAATTGAGCATTTAGTGAATTGGTTAAAATCCTTGAGTGTGGACTCAAGGTAGTGGATGCAGATCTTTGAGAGATCGAACCACTATAAATCGTATGTTCATTTTCTTATAGCTTTACTTATTTACATACATGTGTTATTATTATTTGTTCTTAGTTGTTGATTGATTGGTTGTGGAATACGCGTAAACCTCCTTCCTTCCATCAACCTAGAATTTATAGCATTTAAGCAAACATAAAATTACTTCTAAGAGAGGTTTTAAAGGTTAGAAATAGTTTTCAAAGCTCCCCTTAGATTGTGGTCCTTTTTCAGAAAACATTTGAATTGTGGACTACGCGTCCAAACTACAATAAATCCAACATAGTGAATGTTTAAAGTGAAATTAACCTTTCCTAAGGTTGTTCAAACATAGGAGAAGAGACTAAGACATATTTGAATCAATTTGAACAACAAAAGGGTATTTTTTGGCAATAAAATATGGATGTGTCCGAATTTCAGTCCTACATTCAAATTTCAAGTCCAAATTTTTGGTAAAATCATCCAAATGCAAAACTAATCCCACAATCATCAAAATAATGTAATCAACTATATCACACACACATAATCATCTTAACCAATGCATTGAACAAAAATTCAAGATCATCATCCTTAAACTTCCAAAATCCCTAAAATATAACATTTCTTCTCCCCAAGGTCATAACATTCAACCAAATGTAACTGAAAAAGGCCAAATATCCAATGATGTAGCTAAATTCTACCAAACCATCTTGAAAAACATTTTTGAATTCACATTTTGCATTTACTTATTCTCCCCCTTTGTCATCAAGCAAATGTAGGGTGATGAAAATGTATCACAGATGAAAACAAAACCTCTCAATACTAGTGTATCATCATTGAGCTTCACAATATTACATAGTGTATCATCTTCCTTCTTTTCTTCATCATTACTAGCATCTCTTCTTTCACCCCTTAGAGGAGTTTCTCCTCTTGTCCTCCATACACCATCCTCATCAAGTGTCAATTGCATTCTCTTGAAGGTGTCATTGGTGTAGATTTCTCCACTTTTCACAGAGCTAACTCTCCCGAGAAGTTGAACATTGAAATGCTTAAATATCCTCGTCAATAATCTTCCATAGGGAAAGACTTTATTAGCCGTTCTTCTTGCACTAAACATATGCTTTAATGCCATAAACCCAAAGTTTAGTCTTCTATGCTCATACAATGCAAGCATAACCATTATATGCATATTCCCAATAGATGATTTATGTCCAAAATTAGGGATGATCTTGTTAGTGATCATGTGATGCAAGATAAGACCTCTAGCATTAAAAGCCTAAATCTCTCTTTTCCTTGAGGACCTAAAACTCCTACCATTTGTAAATGCTCCTTCAAATCTTTCATTAGTAAACAACTCATGGATATAACAATGTTGCCCAGAGAAATAATATCTTGCGCCAATGTCATCAACTCCACATACACGATTCATCAAAGCATCATTAGTTTCAAAATCTACTTGGGAAACTCTAGATGAATACTATTGTATCATGCTACCGCTAACATGCTCAATCCTTGGGAAACTCTAGATGAATACTATTGTATCATGCTACCCCTAACATTCTCAATCCTTTTTCCTTAAGATTCGCATAGAATTCACAGACAAGTGGGGGATAATAATCTCCATTTACCCCACGTAAACTACCCCAACCAATTTCACCAAGAAGGAAAGCACGTTACCCATGTTAGTGAGTTTATCTACATCCATTCTGTGGTCGGGTATGAATATCCTACTCTTCTTGCTCCAATCTCTACAGTAGCTCTTGTGGAGATGAATTGTTCCACTCCAAGACTCAATTATGGAATGTGAACCCGCCTTGGTTCATTGAGAATGAGCCCTTCATCTCCTACTTTGGCATTTCTTTTACCCTTTGCTACATTAGCCTTCTGTGAACGAACTGTGATGATTTTGTATAGAGAAAGATGAAGTTTAAAGACCACAAGGGATTGGGAACATAAAAATCAAATGATTTTTGAAGAAGAATGATGAAATTTTGGATGGATTTGAGTTTGGAAGAGAGAGTGTCTTGTGGGTTATGAAAAGGAGGAGAATTTGGATGGTTTAAAATGAGGGATTTGAACGGTTAAACAGTTTAATATTTTCTAAAATCGCAATGTTCGAACGACCAAATTTTCAAGTCTGCGTCCGAACTTGTGTCTGAATTTCTCTGTTTTCTGTTTTTGCCACACTTTAACACACATATTAGTAATTGAATTTTGAAATACCCAAGCTTCTTCTAAGATAGCAAAACCTTTCTTCGACCAAAGGCTTGGTGATATATTAGCAATTTGATCTTTAGTATTTATATAGTCTAAGCAAATATCAGCTTTAGCTCCATGATCTCTAATGAAATGACGTTTGATCTCTATATGCTTAGTTCTGGAATGTTGAATGGGATTTATCCTCAAATTGATAGTGCTTGTATTATCACATAGAATGGGCACACATTTGAAATCTAGACCATAATCAAGTAAAGTATGCTTCATTCATAGCACTTGAGCACAACAACTACCAGCGACAATAAACTGAACACCATTGCAAGTTCACACTTGATGACATTCCCCCGTCCAAATGTAGTTTGAAGTTTGAATGAGAAGTATATAAGTTTGTATACTTTCCAGTTTCCAGTTTGGACACAGAGTTTTTCGAGTGCTTGTTGCATCAATTGCCAAAGCTGTCCAATGTATATGAATTAGATTATGTTTCAGAAAATGATAAATATCCATTGTCTAAAAGATTCTACATCATCAACCAGATTGATGACATCAGCCTAAAACAAGCTTTTGTAAATTCTGTTCCTGAAGAATTAGCTGATGAAACCATGAGACAAGTTCGGTCGCAGAATGGTGATTGGCAGCAACTTACAATTGGACAGCTTTGGCAATTGATGCAACAAGCACTCGAAAAACTCTATGTCCAAACCAGATTTTGGCAGAAGTACCAAACCAGTACCAATTTACTTGGTCCTGCTTGTTCTAAGAAATATATGTCAATCAAATGCAAAGATGATAAAAAGTGTGATTTCTTCCTATCCTACCTACCACCTCAGAACCAATCTCTCTCTCTGATACAGATCCAGGAACCTCTTCTGTTGAATCTATTGAGCCATTAGATTCTCCTGACCAAATCTACATGATGGGCCCAGAACCAGTTGTCGAACCAGTAGAAACACCCATGGAGGATGAACCTCCAGAACTTTCCCAAACAGTCAGAACTGTTGTTAAAACTGAACACCATTACAAGTTCACACTTGATGACATTCCCCGTCCAAATGGAGACAACGATTCCAGTCTCTCTATGCTTGGATAGTGACCGACATGCAGCAGTACCCAATGGAGGAAGAGAAGCATATAAGTTTGTATACTTTCCAGTTTCCAGTTTATCTTTCAATTCCAGTCTTAGTTTATTCTAGCGTCACATGATTCTTTGAATTTGAGTATATCGAGATAGTGATTTATCGCCATACTACCAAATTAATAGGCCACATGTATACCATGGGGTGCCTCAGTACTTGAATGATTTGAGTTTTGAGAGATTTCGTTTCGTTAGCTTCTGCAGTAGTTTGTATCAGAGCCACACTCTCACTTTACATATCAATTAGACACACCTATGCATAGTATGCATCAAACTACAACTACCTCTAAACTCCGTCTGCTTGGAATGGCTGAGGGCTTGAGGTATATTAGGCCTCGGTGGTGGACAATGACACACATGCTTGTTTCTTACTATACCAAAATCCAACAAAACTAACAAGAAATTGATGATGACCATTAGTGCTTTTTTTTTCGACTTTGCATCAGAATATGCAGCAAGGCCAAAGGAAGATGATTTTGAATACCAAATACCGTAATCTTGTATATCCATCAAATATCTAAGAATGAATTTTATGGCAATTAAATGAGCCTCTTTAGGACAAGATTGGAATCTAGCACATAACCATATGACAAGCATAATATCCAATCTACTTGCAGTAAGATAAACTACCAATCATGTCTCTATATACGTTTTCATCAACATTTTTACCTTTCTCATCTTTTTCAAGTTTGGTTGATGAACTCATTGGAGTGCTTATACTTTTTGCTTGGCCCATTCTAAATCTATTCAAGTGTTCCTTAGCATACTTGGATTGATTTATGAAGGTGCCATCCTTGGTTTGGTTGATTTGCAGCCCAAGAAAGAAGTTGAGTTCTTCCATCATGCTCATTTCGAACTCACTTTGCATTAACTTGAAAAATTCCTCACAAAGTGAAACATTAGTAGCTCCAGATATGATATCATCAACATATATTTCCACATGTAAAAGGTCACTATTGCAAGAGGTTTTTATGAAAAGAGTAGTGTCAACTTTTTCTCTTGAAAATTCTTTTGAAAGAAAAAAAACTACTAGATCTTTCATACCAAGCTCTAGGAACTTGTTTTAAACCATACAAAGCTTTGGAAAGTTTGAAGACATGGTAATGATACTTTTCATGAGCAAAACCATTTAGAAAAGCACTTTTGATATCCATTTGAAATAACTTAAAACCTTTAAAGCAAGTGTTAGCCGTAAGGGCAAATTATGTAGTTTTTGATTAATGACAAACATTGATGAGGACTAATTCATATGCTATTTGTGTGATAGCATTTTTGGATTAAGAAGCAAAGAGTTCTTATTGCCTTGGAGCTAAAACTACTAAGGACAACTCTAGTATGCTCAAGGATCAAGAATATAGAGCATGTCCTATGGATTGAAGGCTTTGAAGACTCTAATATAGGTTTACACTTGCTAAATAGGTATACTCTTGTAAATCCTACACTTCTTGTTCTTGGAATCTATTGAATGCATAAGGGAGCACAAAACTTGTTTTTGAATCTTAAATGGTCTTGAGTAAACTTTGAATGATCAAGTGCTTTGGTAACGGTCTTTGAGTTCGAAAGATTTTAAATGACTTATCTTTTAGTACAAAATAATTTCAAACTTATTGAGGATGATTTTCAAATGTTTTGACAAAGTTTGAGCAGTTCAGATGCAAGTTTGGACATCCAAACTGTGAACATGACAACTATTTTTCCAGAGAAATTCGTACACAAGTTCGGATGCAAGGGGCAAAGTCCGATCGTCCGAACTTTTTCAAACAGCATGTCATAGTAATGTTCGGATGACACAGTTCAGACGTAGAGGATCAAGTTTGGTCATTTGAACTACTCAAAAACTAGCCGTTACTAGCCGCTTTGTGAATGTTAAAATCGATTTTCAAAATCTACAAAAACCATAAACTTCAGATTTTTTGTAATTTTTGAACACTTAAAAAATCATAACATTCCAAAATCATTTGAAAACATCAAAGCTCTCTTTTGTCTCGCGCGTACATGTGATTATTAGAGATTTCAAAGACAACAAGGTGAAGTGGTGCTAACTTGTGTAATCATCTACCAAATAGTGGTCATATCTCATTCATTCTCTATTTAATCTTGTTATCTACTTGCTCAATCCAAGGTTATCTGGTAACATAAAATCCTGTAGGTAAGGGTGATTCTTCAAATAGTGATTCAAGGTTGTTTTTAGATATAAAATCCTTGTGGTATGTTGAACCTTGTTTGTAGCATTGAGAAAGAGGTTTTTGGATTAAAACCCTTGTGTGGTAAGCCTGCTGTGTAATTGATTGAATTTGAGCCTATAGTAGATTGGTTGAAATCCTTGAGTGTAGACTCAAGGTATTGGATGTAGATCTTGAAGAGATCGAACCACTATAAATTGCTTGTGTTCATTACTCTTCAATTGTTTATTGCTTTGTCATTGAGTTCATATTCTCTCATTGAAACAAGTGAATATAATCTTTCCAAACTAAGTTCATAAAAGGAAATAGTTTTTGAAAATTAGCCAAAGACCTAATTCTCCCCTCTCTTTGGTCTTTCAATTGGTATCAGAGCAAGGGCTTTTTATGTGGTTTTACAACCTAGAAGTTAAGATCTTATGGCTAATGTTTCAAACTTACCTTATTTGGAAGGATCTTCCACAAATAGACCACCTTTGTTTGATGGAACAAATTATACATTTTAGAAATCTAGAATTAAGATATATATTTGTTCTATTAACTTTGATTTGTGGAATATTGTTGAGAAAGGTCCTTACATACCAATGAAAATGAGAGCTGATGGAGTTAATCGAGAACCAAAGTCTATAGACGAATTTGATGAGGATGACTCTAAGAAGATGACATTAAATTACCAAGCTATAAACATATTGAGCTGTGCACTGGATGTGAATGAGTACAATCAAGTTAGTGGATGCGACACCACTCATGATATGTGGAGACTTCTTCAAATAATACATGAAGGAACAAATCAAGTAAAGGAGTCAAAGCTTGCAATGCTAGTAAGAGATTATGTGCTATTCACCATGAAGCAAGGTGAGAATATTAGTGATACGTTCACAAGATTTACTAACATCTCCAATGGTCTATAAGCCTATGAGAAGAATTTACAATTGGAGAACAAAATAGAAAGATATTGGATGCTTTACCAAATTCTTAGCAACTGAAGACTCTTGCTATTGAGGAATCAAAAGACTTGAAACCTCTTCCACTTGAAGAGCTCATCATATCACTGCTCACACATACGATGAAGGTCAAGAGCTTAAATGATATTAAAGATGAAGGGAAGGGAAGAAAGGGAGTTGTACTTAAAGCCTCCAATCATCTTAGTGAACAAGAGAAATCATCAAGTGAAGAAGATGGAAATAGTGAAGACGAGGAGATGGCTATGGCAGTGAGAAAATTCAAGAGATTCCATAAAAAGAAATTTCTCAAGAAAAGCGGACAGTCATCATCATTCAAACCTCAATGCTTTGAATGCAAAAGCACCGAACATCTTGTTGCCAATTGTCCTAAAGCTTTGGAAAAGGAAAGAGACATCAAACTCAAAAAGAAATCTCTTAAGAAGGGAAAGGGACTTGTTGGTACTTGGGATCAATAAGAAAGTGAAGATGACAGTGAAGGAAGAGCTAACATATGCTTTATGTCAATAATGATGAGGTACAATCTACTCCATCAATTTTCACTTGTTGTGATGATGATATTGATCCTGGTGAATTACTTGTTGACATGTATGGAGAATTAAAGAAGGCCTCAAAAAGGAATAAGGAAATGAAAACCAAAATTAATGAGTTATTGAATGGGAATTCAAAATTTTGTTGTAAAAATGGAGAACTTCTTGAATCTATTAATTGCTTAAACATTGAGAATGAAATTTTAAATGTAACTTTACAAAACATATCCCTTGAAAATAAAGATCTTTGACAAAAATCATTTCTCTAGAAATAATGCTTAGTGATCATGAAATATTGAGAAAGAAAGTTGATGACCTTACAATGTGCATTGAAAATTTTTCAAATGGAAAAGAAAATCTAAACAAACTACTTGGATCTCAAAGATCTTCTTGTATGAAAAATGGTCTTGGCTACATTCATGAAAACAATATTCCAAAATATAAAACTTTCTTAGCTAAAGCCACATCTATTTCAATGCCTCGTATATGTTGCACGAATTGTAGACATGGACACAAAGTTTGAAAATGTTATGTGAAAAGAAAAATAGAAAATTGTGTTAAAATTATTTGGAGATTTAAAGGAATCATTACTAACCCCCTTGGACCCAAGAAAATGTGGGTACCAAAAGTCAGTTTCTCAATTTTGGTATAGGTTTGTTTTGCACCAAGATCAAGCACCACTAAGTGGTTTCTTGACAGTGGTTGCTCAAGACACATGACGGCAAATGCCTCACTTGTTAGTAAACTTCAAGTTACAAGTGAAGGTTTTGTCACATTTGGTGATAAGAAGAAGGGAAGAATACTTGGAATTGGTAATATTGGTAAAGGTTCTTTCCCTCTCATTAAGCAAGTATTACTTATTGATGGTTTGAAGTATAATCTACTTAGTAGTAGCCAATTTTGTGATAATGGTTGTAAAGTTGAAATTAAATGTGACATTTGTACTATCCTTGATAGTGTAAGTAGCAAAACTATTTTTGTTGCAAATAGAGTTAGAAATGCATATGTACTATTTTTGTTGCAAATGATATTAAATATCTTGCGATTTATGATAATGATGGATATCTATGGCATAGGAGATTAGGTCATGTGAGCATGGACTTCTTGAACAAACTTTCCACACAAGAATTGGTTAGAGGACTGCCTAAAATGTACTTTGATAAAACTCGTCTTTGTGATGCTTGTCAATATGGAAAACAATCAAAAATATCTTTTAAACCAAAGAAAATGGTTTCTACATCAAAACCTCTTGAACTTGTTCATATGGACTTGTTCGGACCAATGAGGACCACTAGTCTTGGTGGTAAGAGGTATGCATATGAGACTGTTGATGATTTTTCAAGATTCACATGGGTGATCTTTCTAGCTCAAAAGGATGAAGTTTTTTATGAATTTGTAAAACTTTTCAAAAAGGTCCAAATCACCTTTGAATGTAAATTGATCTCTATTAGGACTGACAATGGGAGAGAATTTTGTAATAAAGACTTTACAAAATTTTGTGACAAAATTTTGTGATGAAAATGGTATTACACAAAATTTTTTGGTTGCCAAAACACCCCAACAAAATGGTGTTGTTGAAAGGAAAAATAGAACTTTACAAGAGATGGCTAGATCAATGCTTCATAAAACTCTCTACCAAAAGATTTTTGGGCCGAAGCTATAAACACTGCTTGCTACGTAATGAATAGAGTTCTTTTAAGACCTTTTATACGAAAAACACCTTTCAAACTCCTATTTTGATAAAACTCCTTCAATTTCTTATTTTAAGGTATTTGGCTGTAAGTGCTTTATCTTTCATACTCACGATAACCTTGGAAAATTTGATAGAAAATCTGATAAAAGTATATTTCTTGGTTATTCATCAAATAAAAAGGCCTAGAGAGTTCATAACAAAAGATCATTATGTGTTGAGGAAACCATTCATATGACCTTCGGGAATCTAACATTTACCTTGAAAGAAGAAATGAAGATGATGTAGGTACCTCAATGATTGATAATCAAGCTCATCTTCAAGCACCAAATTTGGAAGAACATACCAAAGAAGAAGAAGTAATCGAGCAAGAACAAGATCTAAGATATGCAAGAGGCCACCCTAAGGAGCAACTCATTGGTGATGTCTCCCAACGAGTTAAAACAAGACGGTACAACTTTGCTCTTTTATCTCATATTGAGCCTAAAAATATTGATGACGCCTTATGTGATGATTTTTGGATTATTGCTATGTAAGAGGAGCTAAATCAATTTGAAAGAAATAAAGTTTGGACTCTTGTCCCAAGACCTCATGATCATTCCATTATTGGTACGAAATGGATTTTTAGAAACAAATTAAATGAACTAAGAGTAATTGTTAGAAATAAGGCTAGACTTGTTGCTCAAGGATCCAATCAAGAAGAAGGCATTGATTATGATGAAACTTTTGCTCCGGTAGCTAGACTTGAATCCATAAAAATACTTTTAGCTTTTGCTTGTTTTAAAGGTTTTAAACTATTTCAAACGGATGTCAAAAGGGCATTCCTAAATGGTTTTATTGAGGAAGAAGTTTATGTGGAACAACCACCCGGTTTTACTCATGAAAAGTTTCCTAATCATGTTTTCAAACTAACCAAGGCTTTATATGGATTGAAACAAGCTCCTAGAGCTTGGTATGAAAGAATAAGTGGCTTTCTTCTTTCAAGAGGATTTTCAAAAGAAAAAGTTGACACAACATTGTTTATAAAAACCTCTTGCAATAATGATATCTTACTTGTGCAAATTTATGTAGATGACAACATATTTGGTGCTACTAATACATCTCTTTGGGATGAGTTTGCCAAATTAATGCAAAATGAATTCAAAATGAGCATGATGGGAGAACTCAATTTCTTTATTGGGCTACAAATTAAGAAAACTAAGGATGGAGTCTTCATAAATCAAGCAAAGTACACTAAAGAGCTATTGAAAAGATTTGGAATGGATCAAGCAAAAGGGATAAGCACTCCTATGAGCTCATCAACTAAACTTGATAAAGATGAGAAAGGTAAAAATGTTGATGAAAAGGCATATAGAGGTACGATTGGGAGTTTACTTTACCTTATCACAAGTAGACCAGATATTATGTTTGCTTTGTTCTTATGTGCTAGATTTCAATCTTGTCCTAAAGAGTCTCATTTAATTCCTGTTAAACGAATCTTTCATTATTTGATCGATACACATGACTATGGCCTTTGGTTTTCAAAATCTTCATCTTTTGACCTAGTTGGATATTCGGATGCTGATTATGCCGGATGTAAAGTTGAGCATAAAAGTACTAGTGGTCATTGTCAATTTCTTGGTAGTTTTGCAAATCTAAATTGAGTGCCACTTTGGCTATACATATTTGAGTACCACTATAGTTCATTTGAAAATGCAAAATCACCTGTTAGCCCTAGGGGCAAATCATGTAGTTTTGATTAATGACAAATATTGATGAGGACTAATACGTTTATATTGTGTGATAGGATTTGTGAACTAAGAAGTATGGAGTCTCATTGCCTTCAAGCCAAAGTGCAAGAACAACCTCAATAAGCCATAGTAATTGAAGTCTTATGAAGGTTATTCAAAGATGAACTCAAGGCATTGAAGACTTGAAGTATAGAGTATATATGCTAATAGGTAAATCTCTATGTAAACTCTATTGAATGCATAAGAGAGCATAAAATAAGTTTCTTAATTTTAAATGGATTGGAATGAACTTTTTGATGAATGAGGTTTTGTATCTTAAAAGATTTTGAGTAAACTTTGCATGATCAAAGAAATTTGATTATGGTTTTCAAGCTTATATATGTCTAAATAAGTTATCTATACATATAAAATGTTTCCAAACTCACTAAAGTTAAGTCTCAAATGATTTTACAACGTTTGAAAATGCTTCCAAAAAATTCGGTCGTCCGATTTTTGTAGCAAAAATGGTTACTACTTTTCCAGAGAAATTCGGACAAAGATTCGGACGCATGAAGAAAAATTCGGTCGTCCTAATTTTCTGTCTTCAGCATGGTTACTGCTTTTCTAGAGAAATTTGGACGAAGATTCGGATGCAGTGAAAAAATTTGGTCGTCCGAATTTTTCCAGAATGTGTAACAGTAACGTCCGAAAAATTCGGATGCAAAATTCGGTCATCCGAATTTTCTGAAACTAGCCGTTATTAGTCGTTTTATGGCTGTTAAAACTGATTTTCAAATTCTATAAAAGCTAGAAACTTGAAATCTTTTGTAAGTTTTGAATCTTTGTGAACTCTAAACATTCCAAAGCCTTTAGCAAACATTTCAAGCTCCCTCTTGTCTTGTGCTTTCAATTGATCATTCAAGATTCCAAAGGCAACAAGGTGTGAAGGTGAAACATTGTGTAATCATCTACCAACAAAGTGGTAACATCTTACACACTCTCTTTTCTTCTCTCAATTGTGTTTTCAACTAGCTCATTACAAGGTTATCTTGTGACATAAAACAGTTTTGGTAAGGGTGGTCCATAGACTAGATTAATCAAGGTTGTGGTGTAAAACCCGTGTATGGGTGACCCTTGGATTAGATTGGTTTTTAGGTTGTCTTTAGATATAAAATCCTTGTGGAAGGGTGAACCTTGTTTGTATAATTACTAAAAGAGGTTGTGAGTGTAAAACCATTGTGTGGTGAGCCTCTTATGTAATTTGTTGAACTTGAGCATATAGTAGATTATTTGAAATCCTTAAGTGTAGGCTTAAGGTAGTGGACGTAGATCTTGAAGAGATTGAACCACTATAAATTACTTGTGTTTATTGATCTTACATTGCTTTACTACTTTGCTATTAATTGACTTATTCTCTCATTAAACCAAGCACATACAATCTGATCTTGCTTAGAATTGTAAAAGGAATTTGAACTTTGAGAAAATTAGCCAAAGACCTAATTCACCCACCCTCTTAGGCCTTTCAATTGGTATCAGAGCTAGATCTTCTTTTTAAGGGCTAACAACCTAGAAGTAAAGATTATATGGCTAGTTTATCAAATCTGCCTTATGTAGAAGGTTCCTCTACAAATAGACCTCCTTTATTTGATGGTTCGAATTATACATTTTGGAAATCTAGGATTAGAATTTTTATGTGTTCTATTAACTTTGATTTGTGGATATCATTGAGAAAGGTCCCTACGTGCCTATAAGAATAAAAGCTGATGGAATTACAAGGGAACTAAAGCCTATGGAGGAACTTGATGAGAACGACTCAAGAAAGATAACTTTAAACTACCAAGCAATGAACATCTTGAGTTGTGCATTGGACATGAATGAATACCATCGAGTGAGTGAATGCGAGACAGCTCACAATATGTGGAGACTTCTTCAAATAACACATGAGGAAAGAGCCAATATATGCTTTATGGCAATAAATGATGAGGTACAATCCACTTCTTCTACTTCTACTTGTTGCGATGATGATATTGATAATCCTAGTGAATTATTTGTTGAAATGTATGAAGAATTAAAAAAGGCTTCAAAAAGAAATAAGGAAATGAAATTCAAAACTAATGAGTTATTGAATGAAAATTCAAAATTATATTGTGAAAACAAAATACTTCTTGAATCTATTGATTGTTTGAATATTGAAAAAAAAGTTTTAAATGTCTCTTTACAAAACATGTCCCTTGAAAATAAGATTCTTTGTGAAAAGATTTTATCTCTTGAAAGAATGATTGTTGATCATGAGACTTTGAAAGAGAAGGTTGATGATCTTTCATCATGTATAGAGAAAATTTACAAAAGGAAGGGACAATCTTGATAAAATTCTTGGAGCTCAAAGATCTCCTCTTGTCAAAAATGGTCTTGGTTATAATTATGTAAACAATGTTCCTAAATATAACAACTTCTTTGTTAGAGATACTACTACTTCCATGCATCATACTTGTTGTACTTATTGTGAAAAACATGGACATAAAGTCTCCAAATGTTATGTTAAAAAGAAAAGTATAGAATGGTGTAAAAACCTTTTGGAGAGTTAAGAGAATTATTACTAACCCCCACGGACCCAAGAAAGTATGGGTACCAAAGGATACTTCCTCTCCATCATCGCAGGTACTCTTCAATCCAAACTCAAGCACCACTAAGTGGTATATTGATGATGTTGGCTTAAAGAATAATAGAAAACACCTCATTCATAATCAAGGTCGAAGCAACCAATGAAGGAGTTGCTTAAGAGACAAGAAGAAAGGAAGAATTCTTGGAGTAACAAATGTTGGTAAAGGTTCCTCTTTTCTTTTTAAACAAATGTTGCTTAGTGCTGATTTGAACTATAACTTGTTTAGCATTAGTCAATTGTGTGACAATGAATAAGAAGTTAAATGCCAACATACGAAGTTTCAATTGAGAATCCCTTTTGTTAAGATTTGAAAATTTGCTAATCATGACTTGTCAATTGCTTCTATGAAGTTGATTAGGTAAGATTGATGATATGAGATTGAATTCGTGGTTGATATGCTTTTGAAATTAATTATATGTCATGATAAAATTATTAAAATAGCTATGATTGAATATCTATGCATTTGCTTGGCCAAAAACATCTTTATGAAACTTTACAAAATGTTCGGACTTGAAGTTTGAATGTAGACCATAAGTTCGGTCCCCCGAACTTGTATGACAAAATGATATTTTGTGATTTTGATGAATTACTCACAAAATGTTTTAATGTGTGTTTTATCTTGATAAGCTTGAATGTCTTGTTACTTATGACAATGATTGATTTTCTTGGCATAGAAGATTTGGTCACGTAAGTATGGATTTGTTGAACAAACTTTCCTCTCAAGATTTAGTTGGAGGATTGCTAAAAAATGTGTCTTGAGAAAATTGTCTTTGAGATACTTGTCAATATGGAAAACAAACAAAAAAATCTTCCAAACCTAAGAAAATGATTTTCACTTCAAAACCTTTTAAAATTTGTTTATATGGATTGTTTGGACCAATGAGGATCACTAGTCTTGATAGTAAGAGGTATTTATATGTGATTGTTGATGATTTCTCTATATTTACATGGGTGATCCTTCTAGCTCAAAAGGATGAAGTTCTTTTCATAAATTTGTAAGACTTTTCAAAAGGGTCCAAATCTCTCTTGAGTGCAAATTGATTTCTATTACAAGTCACAATGGTAGAGAATTTTACAATCAAGATTTTACAAAACTTTGTGATGAGAATGGGATTGCTCACAAACTTTTTGGCTGCCAAAACAGCTCAACAAAATGAATTTACTGAAAAGAAAATTTGTACCTCACAAGAAATGGTTAAGTCTATACTTGGAGAAAATTCTTTACCAAAATATTTTTGGGACAAAACTGAAAACACTGCTTTGTTATGCTTTTTAATAGAGTTCTTTTGAGGCCATTTTTTTAGAAAAACATTTTTTGAACTTGTATTTGATAGAATACTCTAGAATTTAAACATACATGACAAGTTGTATCAAATATACATGAATATACGTAACAAAGTGCTTTATATTGAATACTACTAGCCTGTATTGCCTATTTCAAAGTATTTGGTTCCAAGTGCCTTATATTGAATATGTGCGATAACTTGAAAATTTGATAGAAAATCGAATGACGGGATATTCCTTGGTTATTCCTCTAATAACAAGTCTTATAGGGTTTATAACAAAAAGAACCTTACATGATGAGGAAACCATTCATGTTAATTTTGATGAATCTTACATTTACTTGGAAAGAAAATATGAAGATGATGTAGGTACATCTATGAATGACTATCAAACCCATCTTCAAGCACCAACATTGGAGGATCATACCAATAAGGAAGAAATGATTGAACAAAATCAAGATGACCAATCTATTGGTGACCAAGAGCTCCCAAAGAACTTAGGATATCCAAAAAGGCCACCCTAAGGAGCAAATCATTGGTGATATCTCCCAAGAAGTAAACATAAGACAATACTTTATCGATAACTTTATTCTTTTATCTTATATGAGCCTAAAAGTATTGATTATGCATTGTGTGATGATTTTTGGATTATTGCTATGCAAGTGGGATTAAGTAAATTTGAAAGATACAAAATTTGAAAATTCTTAAATCTCATGATCATTCCATTATTGGAACTAAATGGTTTTTAGAAATAAACTCAATGAATCCGGGAAAGGTGTAATCTAGATTTGTCACCCAAGGATTCAATCAGAAGAGGGAATTGATTATGATGAAACCTTTTGCTCCGTATGCTCGACTTAAGTCCATAAGAATGCTTTTGAATTTTACTTGACTTAAAGGTTTTAAGTTATTTCAAATGAATGTCAAAAGAGCTTTTCTAAATGGTTCTATTGAAGAAGAGATTTATGTGGAACAATCACCTTGTTTTGATCATGGAAAATTTCCTAATTATGTTTTCAAACTCTCAAAAGCCTAATTATGTTTATCAACTATGCTTGAAGAGAATAAAAAGGTTTCATAGGAGTAGTTATATTTGACAGCAAGTAGAGCCAATATTATGTTTGTCATGTGCTTGTGTGCTAGATTTCATCTTGTCCTAAAGAGTCTCATTTGATTTCTGATTAACACATTCTCTATTACCTTATTGATACTCTAAGTGATTATGGTCTATATTTCAAATGTGTAGCTATGTTATGTGATAACACTAATGCAATAAATCTGACCATCATACTATTCAACAAACTAGGCCAAAGCATATAGAGATCAAACTTCATCTCATTAGAGATCATCCTACTAAGAGTAATACTTATTTCAAGCATGTTGGCATTGATGAACAAATTAATGATATCGTTACTAAGCCATTGGCCGAAGAAAGGTTTGACAAATCTTCGAAGAAGCTTAGGAATTTCAAAATTCAACAACTAATGAGTATATTCAAGTGTATAGCTCCAGGTGAGGACAAAGAAGCCTAGCATGAGAAAAGGAAATGGAAAAGCCAAAGAAAGAGAAGGAGGACAAGTAATCAATGAACCAAGGAAGGTTTATGTTTCTTAAAGCATGTCATGGCTGGATAGATTTGTCACAGTGAAGGCTGCTACTGAATTCATCTTTCTCTGCCTTAGTCGGTGCACCCTTTTCTTCCTTTTCTGCTTGAGAGTATAAAGTCAAAGCAAAATTCTTCCACTCCGTAAAGACAAATGAAAACTAGGCTAGTGAAACATACTTCTAGCCTTGTCGCTGGGAAGCGGATAGTTAGACCGAGTTCATAACTTGGGCGCTTATCAAGCTTTGTTAGCGGCGGGGACCCTATTCAAGTAGTTCCACAGATCTTTCTCTTGTTGGAGACGAGAGCCTCAACGAAAGCTAGCGCCTATCAATGCAAGGACTTCGCTAAAGAAGGTCTGTCTGTGCGCGAGGAAGACAGGGGTAGGTAAGTATGTCCTTTTCGGTCTTTGCGTATTAGAGCGGAGTTCTTAGTCTCAGTTGAGTGTCTGCTTGGTTGAGGATAAGGGCGAAAGACCTTATCTCTCTCCAAAAACTAGGCTTGTCTGGGATAAAAGCCTTAGCCCAAAAAAGAGCAAAAAAGAGCATAACCTCCGATACAATAAAAAGAATAAAACCATATCGAAGTCCTAATTGTTGGATTCGCGTAGAACATCGCGACGGGACAACCACTTGCTTTCTATGGTTCTTGGACTTCCCTTCGCTCACGTCCGAATCCATCATTGTTGGATTTCCACCAGCGGCGGAGACACCCCAGCAGTTGCTTCTGTCTTCTCCCTCACAGCGGGGCTCTGCTTTCTTTCAACTCTTTCTGGCTGAAAAGTTTCTATTAAAGTCTTGGAGTGAAAGACATGGTCTAATCATGAGGGTAGTATTTTATCATGGTGTCGGATCCTAAGTTTTTATGGATTCCTTCTTTTTTACCAAGGTCGACCCCAAAGCCACAATGTCACAAAACGAGGAGGCCATAGAGAAAGTCTTTTTTATTCCTTTGTTTCGAACTTCATGAAGAACTCTCGGTGAAGTGAAAGGCTTCTTTGGACAAGGTTTCTAAGCAAATAGGCCCGATGCGAGCTGAACTAAATCATCAAGTAGAAGGAGCGGATACACCTTTTCAAAAGGCTACCGAGGCTGTTGCCAACATCATAATGGAGATCTTGATGTACTTGGACAGTAAATGCCAGAGTGAGCCAGGCAGGCAATTCGAGGTCAGTTAGATAAGCTACAGCCCTTACGCCAGCAGAAGGCTAAATAAAGCCTTTTGAGCCCTGAAGCCAAGGAAGAGTATTTAGGGGGAGTATTTGTTAGGGTATTTCCTGCCCTCTATGACAAATGCCAGATGCCCAGAATCCACTCTTATTTCATCCCCTACTGGTTGGCTGACTGATTGCAGAGGGCAGCGCTTTTTAGCCTTCTCTTCGCTCTGGACAGGAGCGCTAGTGGACACGGGGAAGGAGCAGGCGAAGCGTGTCGTTCGTAATGGAAAAGGAAATGATTGGATCGACCACATTGCTTGATTAGATTCATTGATCGAAAGGAACTTTTTCCTTAGTCGACCGAGAAAGGCACCCTATTCTTAGGAGGAAAGTAAGGTTTCTTTCTCTTCTTCTTCCCGACCAAGCTGACATTACTATACGCAACTGGGACTGGCTTCGTCGCTGCTACCTGCACCGGCTATTCCCAAGGCGGAATTTCCTTTCTTTTACAAGTCTGGGACAGAGGCTTTTTATCAAAATGTCACGTTGATGAAAATATACTCCGATCCATAAATTTCAAGTTTCATACCAAGAAGATAGTCCTTGAAGCCACAAAGAACTTCGACAAAATGATGATGGCCTAATTGGAAGATAAATTGTTATCCTATGAGTTGTCTTTAGATAAACAAGGAATTAGTGTCCCTAATGAGAAGACATTAAAAGCGTAAGTAGATGTGAAAAGGGAGAAACCTGAAACCTCAAATCAAGGATAATCTTATCAAAGAGGTAGCCAAAATTTTTGAGGAAAGATTGCCATTACTTTGAATGATGGGTCTTCTAATTTTATTTCTATTGTTATCAATGTTTCAATTGTCATCATCACAATTTATTGAGGATTGACTGGCTATCTACCAAAGGGTAAAATATTACTTTTGTTAGTCCTAAGGACAAATCTTGTAGTTTTGATTAATGACAAACATTGATGATGTCCAACTTGAATATTAATTCTTTGATAGGATTTTTGGTTAAAGAAGCTAAGTGATCTCATCGTCTTAAAGCTATAAGGCTAAGAATAACTCAAATGAGCTGATGTGGTTGAAGAACGAAGAGTAATCCCAAGAACTTGAAGGTTTTGTAGGCACCTTAGTGTACGATTGCTTTTTCTTTATAGGTAAATCTTGTAAACCCTACACTCCTTATATTTGAAATCGAAGCAATACATGTGGCAGCACAAATTTTTTTCTAAATTGGTTATGAGCTTTGAAAGATTTTGATCATTTTTGAAATACATACTGTTTGATAGCAACTTAGTAGTCAAAGCTTTTAAATGACTAATCCTTGTGTCCAAAATGATTTCAAACTTGTTATGATTAAGTTTCATATGATTTGACAGAGTTTGAAAATTTTTAGACTCCAATTAGGACATCCGAATTGAAACTTGGCTGCTAAGTTTTCAAAGAAACTAGGAACACCAATTCGGTCATAGTGGTCTAAATTCAGTTGATCGAATTATCCTTGGTAGCCTAGTGTATAGAAAGTTTTGATGATCAATTCAGACACATTAAACTCAATTAGGTCGATCGAATTGCATGTTATTAGATGTTATTTGAACGTTACAATTGAATTTCAAACCATATAAAAGGCTTAAAATTTAGATTTTTTTGTAACTTTTGCATACATTGAATATATTTTTACTCATTCTCTTGAAAACATCAAAAAGCTTTCATTTGTCTTAGGCTACATGTGATTATCTAAGATTCTAAAGACAAAAGTGAAGTGGTACTAGTATTTGTAATCATCGACAAAATATGTTGGTAAACTCTTTCCTTATATTCTCATCTCTTTGTTTACTCAAGGTTGTCTTGAGAACATAAAACCCCATTGGAGAGGGTGAACCTTGATGCTTGATTTGTAAAAGAGGTTGTGGTGTAAAACCTTTTTAGAGTGAACTTCTTGTGTACTTGTGTAGATTGTGATATTAGTTGATTTGGTTGAAATCTTTGAGTGTAGGCTCAAGGTAGTGGACGTAGATTCTGAAGAGATCGAACCACTATAACTTTGTTATGTTCTTTGTGCCTTTTACTTTAAGTCCTTATTTGTTGATCCTACTCAATTTTCTTCAAGAGGTGTTGGCATTTATTATTGTCACATTAAAGTGTTACTCTCCTCTCAAGTACTCTCTATCTAGGTTTCGTAAATACTTGGAGGTTAGGTTTCTTAAAAGTAGTTTCCAAAAAGGAAAATTTTTCAAAAATTAGCCAAAGACCTAATTCATCCCCTCTTAAGTCTTTTTCCCACTCTTTGTCAGTTTTGGAGATTTACCTTGCTTCAACACTATAGTGTCTGATGATAACTTGTTGTGGCATATGCATTTTGGGCAACTAAATTTTTCTAACCTGAATTTTCTTGCTAAGAAAAATTGGTTTTGGACTTACCTTCTTTTAATTATGGTAATAAAAAAATTGAGTCTTGCATTATTGGAAAAAACCATCAAGATTCTTTTCCAAAAGATAAAGCATGGGAGAGCAAATTCACCACTGGAGTTGATTCATTCAAATTTTTATTATGTGGAGGCTCTTTCTTTTAGTGGTAAGAAGTATTTGCTCCCATTTATTGATCAACTTAGTTGGAAGAGTTGGGTATATTTTCTGCAACATGAATTTGAGGCTTGTGATGTTTTTAAGAGTTTCAAAGTTTATGTAGAGAATCAAAGTACTTATTTTGTTAAGACTTTGAGAATTGATAAAATGACAGAATTTCCTGTTTGTGATGAGTTTCTGAAAAAGCATAGTACTAGGCCTTAATTCATAGCTAGTTACACTCCTCAGCAGAATGGGGTTGTTGAGAGGAAAAATAGAACAATAATAGATATGGTGAGATCCATGATGCATTCTAAACATTTGCCTAAAGAATTTTGGCCAGAAGCTATTGCTTGTGCCATTTATGTTTTGAATCGATGTCCTACAAGAAGTAATGATGCAAAGACTTCGCAAGAACTTTGGACGGGTCACAAACTCAATATTGGTCATCTTAAAGTCTTTGGATGCACTGCATATTCTCATGTCCTTGATGCACTTCAAAAACAATTGGATGATAAAGTAGAAAAGTGTATCTTTTATGGTTGTAGCCATGACATAAAAGGGTACAAGTTGTATAATCCTAATATTGAAAAGGTCATTATTAGCAAAGATGTCACTTTTGATAAGCAAGCAAGTTGGGATTGATCAAGTAAGTCTGAAAAGCAAGTCTTACCTTCATATATCCTTTTGAGATCTTATACTTTGGCATAGTTAGGATCTGCTAGACATGATGGAGAACAGATTAAGTAGCCAATTACTGTGCAGTCAAATCCTGCACAACCATCTGTAATCTCTAAAGAAATCTTGCATAGTCATCCAGTTGTCCCTAGTCAGAACATCTTCTTCTTGCTCTTACAAGATTATGTAGTTGGTGGTACTACTTTCTCTGATGAAGATATTTTAAATTGTGCTCTACTTAAAGATTGTAACCCTGTCATTTATGAGGAGGTAGCGAATATTGGTCGTCAGATACATGCAATGGATGAGGAGATTCATGCCATAAAAAAAAATAAACCTTGGGAGTTGATTTCTCTTCTACATGATAACCAACCCATTGGAGTCAAATGGGTGTACAAGACCAAATATAAGCCTTCTAGAGAGGTGGAGTGCTTTAAAGTAAGGTTAATGACCAAAGGATATAAGCAAAAATCTGATGTTGACTATTTTGAGATTTTTACACCTGTTACAAGACTTGATACAGTACATATTATGATTATTTCTCTTGCTGCTTAAAGTTCTTAGAATATTTATCAAATGAATGTCAAGTCTGATTTTCTAAATGGAGTGTTGGAAGAAGAAATATATGTTGAGTAGCCTATAGGATATATTAAAAAGGGTCAAGAAGATAAGGTTTATCGATTGAAGAAGGCATGCATTATACAAGTTGAAGCAATCCCCAAATCTTGATACACTTGGATTGATTCTTATTTTCTTGATCTTGGTTTTGATAGATGCCCTTATGAGCATACATTATATGTGAGGTTTAATGGTGCTGGTGATATTCTTATTGTGTGCTTGCAACCAAATCATAGTCAATTAGTCCAATTGCAAGTGCCTTTGACCTAGAACTAACAATCAATATTGGTCATCTTGTTGGACTCAACCGCAGCTTTGTGGATGTTGCAATAATTTAGGCCAACCCACCCAGCTAGAAAACCAAAGGTTTTCACGGTGATGATGTAGAAGGAATTAAATTCTATGCAATATCAAATTGAATAATAATATATACGTATAAAAACTTATATCCATATTAGAAGATTTGTTCATATGCTCAATAAGCATATAATATAGTATTGATTTCAATTTCACTGATGATTAGGTCTCAACCAAGGATGGTACTTGTATTACAATTATTTCTACTTCTTTTTCCCAAATATATTTCCAATCTTCTAATAAAGCATGTGGAGAGAGAAGAAAGAAAAGATGAAAAGGATGTCAGATGTGAAAAAGCAATAGTCTTTCAACTCATATAAACATCTATTAGAAACCTAAAAAACTATGTTCATACAGGAAAAGAGGTGAGAGATTAATGTAGATGTCAAACTTGCCAAGCTAAAAGTGAGAGGGAAAAAAATGCCTACCATTTTTTTATAAAAAGATAAAAAAGGCATTTAAAAAAGTTCTTACTTTTTAAAATGAGCTTTTTTTCCCCCAAAATTTGGATGGGAAAGTATATCATTTATTTTCATATTTCATATCTATTTTGATGTTAAATAAATCAAATAAATGAATATTGTTCTCTATTTGTGTATGTATATATATATAGACACACACACATACATATCTTAGATTTGGAGTTTTCTGGAGTTCTGAAGATGAGAATTCAATTTTTTAGATTTTTTTACTTTGTAATTATTAAAACTTGCCAAGTTAAAAGTGAGGGAGAAAAAGAAGCCTACTTTTTGTATAAAAAGATTTTTTAAAAAAGGGATTTGAAAATGTTCTTGCTTTTCAAAATGAGTTTTTTTTAATTGGATTAGAGAGTATATGGTTCATTCTTGTATTTCATATCTAAGCTCAATGTTAAACAAATCAAATAAACAAAGCACACATGCACACACATACATGTCTTAGATTTGGAGTTTTCTAGAGCTTTGAAGATGTGAATACAATTTTCTAGATTTTTTAGTTTTCTAACTAGTTTTTAGTAACATGATTGGTTAAAGCTATCTCTAGTACGTTATAGAAACACATTATAGAATCACATTTATCTTCTATACGTTATCAAATTTCAAATTTCAAAATTCCTTTCTAATCTCAACTACTTTCAGATGACTAACTCATGATAAGAAATGCATGTTCTCATCTCTTTTAACACTATTCAAGCTCTTTTAATTAATGTCCTCCCTTCCACACTTCCAATTCTAACCCAACCCAAATATACAGAGACAGAAACCTTCTTTTCTCCATTCTTCTCTCATTACCATAAGGAGGTAAAAAGCAGAGGTAAACTTCCCTTTTTTTCCTAACATGCTTGTGAATTTATTCCTCGAAGAAAGCCTCTAAGATGAGGCTTTCTATGTCTTATGTATTCTATTACATTTTTTTTCCATTCTTTAGCTTTATATAAAATAAATGTGTTGTTTTGATACTTCTAAGTTATTTCTTTTCCTTTGTTGTTGTTTTAGATGCTAGTCCTACTGCACCAACACTAATGAAACATAAATGAGGAAGGATTAGACTATTTTCTTTCAATATGAATCTTCTATTCATGGATTGTGTTAAAAGGTGAGTCTTCTTCCTGTTTAACAATCTCTTTAAACTTTTAAAATTATAGACAGTAAATGACAAACCTAAGAGGGGGGTAAATTAAGTTTTTAGCTAATTTTTTGAAAAACTTTTCTTCGATGAAATTTGTTTTTGAAAATTACAACCTCCAAGGAGCAATTTGTCTTAAAGAAAGTAGTTGAAAGAAGATAAAATATTAATGACAATCAATAGCAACTACAAGAGATGAAATTAGGCTAGCACAAATTAATGCAGGTAATAAATGCAAAGAGAAAAATAATATTTATAGTAGTTCGATCTCTTCAACATCTTCATCCACTACATTGAGTCTACCAATTGGCTAAATATTCAAATCACACAAATACAAAAAAACGTTTGTTCACCTACCAAGATTTTACACCAAAACCTCTTTAACTCAAATAATCAAGGCTCACCCTCACCAAAAAGGTTTTATGTCTCAAGACAACCTTGAAGAAACAAGTTAAAGTAGAAAAGTTGGAAAGAGATTACCCAAAAATTTGGAAGATAATAAACTATTCAAGCACTACTTCACTTTTTGCCTTTGGAATCTTTGAATGATCACGTGAAACACGTGAACAATGAAATATTTTCTTTAATCTTTGATGTTTTCAAGTGTATGGCATGTAAAGTTGATCAATCTACACCAAATATGAGATTCTAGCATTTTATGTAGTTTGAATTTTGAAGTCTAACGTTCAAAAATAGCTAGTTTTTTAAACAAAGCAAAGTAGTTCAGTCGACCAAATCGAGCTTCCTACATCCAAATTGGTAGCCCAAATTTTTCTATTCAGTTTGCTATACAAATCAATATGGTCGACCGAATTTTCACATCCAAGTATGAATTGGTTTTCTGAATTTCTCTAAAAAATCAATAACAAGTTCAGGTGTCCGAATTGGTGACACACAATTCGAACTTTTCTACATTTTACAAAAACAAATTCTAACTCAATCAAATCAAGTTTTAAAGAATTTGAAACATAAGATAAAATGTTTAAACTGCTATCAACCAAAAAGCTGTTAACAAAGACCAAAAACTTTATTCTTTAAAGATCATAAAATCACTTTAGACTCAAAAACAAAGTTTAGGCTAGAATTATAGGATCTGTTCTTCAAGGTGGAATTCATAGACTGCAAATGGAAAAAGGTATAGGATTTACAAGATATACATATAGAATAACCAACACCCTACACTATTAGATCTTCAAAGCCTTCGATAACTTGACATTCACTTCAATATTCGAACTTTTAAATATGTCCTTGTTTCTCTCTAGCTCCAAAGATATGAGATCTTTCGCTTCTTAGAACCAAAAATCCTACCTCACAAGAATTGTTCAAATTAGCTCACATCAATATTTGTCATTAATCAAAATAACAAATGTTGCCCTCAAGGTTAACAATCTCCCCTTTTTTGATAATGACAAACTTTGATGCAAAATATGAAGGAATATAAAAACAATGAAGCACAACGAAGCATTGATGTTACAAAAGATAGACAAACAAATAAATATAGTGACAATAAAATAGCTCATAAAGTGCCTATGGTCCAACCAATCTCCGTATGCCTCATTTCTTCCAACTTACTAAAAGATTTAGCATCAAGGAATCAAGAATACATCTAAGGGAGATTTTCAAAGATAGAAAAGGGTTCACAAAGCCCTCCCTTAGATTGAGCTCACTTTTGAAAAATTTTGGACTTGTAGAGAGATAAGTCAGAATTCAAGTTTCCAAGTTCGAGTTGTAAAATTTACAAGACAATGACTAAATTTTGAGCAAATAAACTTTCTCAAAGTTATCCAATCAAGGTAAGAAGGGTTTTAAGGATAGTTGTAAAATTTGGAAAACAAAAGGATTGATTTTGGTGAAATTTTGAATCCAGTCCAAATTTGAAAAAGTTTAAAACTTTTAACATCAAGATACCAAATCAATAAAAAACAATTTCTACCTTCAAGTTGAATAGCCAAAAGATCTCCAACACCAAATCATAGTCAAACGCCAACCAAAACTTTTAAACTTCATCAAGCATAAAGCTTCATATCAACTATCCAAAACATGCAATAACCATATAAAACCACATTTTGCACAACTCACTCCCCTTTATGTGTATAACACATTTTTCTCTACTTACTCCCCTTTATGTGTATAAAGCCATGTATAACCACAGTTTGCAAATCACTTACATTGAACATTTTTCAAACCACACATCTTGAACATTTTGCACCAAACTACTCACTCCCCCTTTTTGTCATCAATCAAATAAGGTAGGCATAGTGAGTTAGTCAAGAAAATAGAAGCTCTTAACACTATGTTTTTATCATTGAGCTTCAACTAAAGTGTGTTCATTTGATAAAGCTCATAAATTACATTTGGCAAGTAAGATCATATGAGCAAATTGACCATGAAAATTTTCTAAACTGAATCATCAACTCAGCATTAAACATAAATACCCTAATCAACATAAATGAAGCAATAAAAGAACCTCATAAAGTTCATAAATGGTTAATGAGATAAAAGATAGAAGGCTTAGTCCTTTTCTTTCTATGAACATCATCCAAAATTCTTCTCATTGTCTTCACTCCAAATTTTTTGGTGGTGATTGCCTTGTCTCCTTTGAGCTTGATATGGAGTGGACCATCACTTGTGAAAGATTGAAGAGGGGGGTGAATTAAGTCTTTGGCTAATTTTTTGAAATTTTTTCCTTTTAGAAAACTTTGTTTAAGAAACCTCCAAAAATTTATGAAACATCGATAAAGAGTGGTTGAAAGTAGGATAGCACTTTATTGGCAGTAATAAATGTCAACAACTCTCAAGAAAATTGAGTGGGATCAATAAATAGAGACTTAAAAGCACAAGGAACACAATCAATTTATAGTGGTTCGATCTCTTCAAGATCTACATCCACTACCTTGAGTCCACATTCAAGGATTTCGACCAAATCAACTATAATCACAATCTGCACAAGTACACGAGAGGTTCACCTACAAAGGTTTTACTCCACAACCTCTTTTACTAATCAATAATCAAGGTTCACCATTTTTCAAAAGGATTTTATGTCTTCTAGACAACTTTGAATATACAAAAAGATAAGAAGATAAGGAAAGAGTTTACCAACAAATTTGGTGGATAGTTACAAATGCTAGCACCATTTCAATTTTGCTTTTGGAATCTTGAATAATCACATGTAAAACATGACAAATGATAGTTTTTTTGGTGTTCTCAAGATATTGAAGTCAAAAGGTATTCAATGTATGTAAAATTTGTAAAAAATATGAAGTTTAAGCCTTTTATAAGATTTGAAATTTAATTGCAGCGTTCAATTTAGTTGACCGATCGGGCTTACTGCGTCCGAATTTCACTAAAAATTTAGTAGTCAGGTTACAATTTGGACATCTGAATTGGAGTTTGAACTTTTCCAAACTTTTTCAAATTATTTAAAATTTAACCACAATAAGTGTGAAATCATTTTGGACTAAAATAAAAGTCATTTAAAAGCTTTTGAGCACTAAGTCGTTATCAAACACTTGAGCACTAAGCTTTTGTTCTACCAAATGTATTGCTTAAATTCAAAATGCAAGGAGTTTGGGGTTTACAAGATATACCTATTAAGCAAAAGCAAACTCACCAAAAAGTGTCTTCAATGCCTTCAACATCTTGAACATACTCTTCATTCTTCAACCATTTGAGCTCAATTGATTTCTGGCATCCAATTCTTTTGCTTCCAATGAGCTCGAACTCCAACCTCATCCCAGTATAGGGGTGTTCTACATTTCCTACCATATAATGCTTCAAAAGGTGCTATTCCAATTGATTAATGATGACTATTATTGTAAGCAAATTCCGCACAAACAAGATTATCAATCCATTTATTTCCAAAATCCAAAATGCATGCTCGCAACATATCTTCCAAAGTTTGAATTGTTCTTTCCGTTTGTCCATTTGTTTGTGGATGCGCAGTGGTACTATAGCTTAGGTTGGTTCTAAGAGCAGCCTGAAATTTGGGCCAGAATCTATAGGTAAATCTTGGGTCCCGATCCGAAACAATATCAACAGGTACTCCATGCAACCTTACTATTTCGTCCACATATAACTGAGCTAACTTTCCAGATGATAGGTCATATTGATAGCTAGAAAATATGATGTTTTGGTCAGCCTATCAACAATTACCCAAATAGCATCTTTCTGTCCTTTTGTACGCGGTAATCCCATAATGAAAACTATGGTAACATATTCCCACTTCCATTCTGGCACCGGTAAGGATTGCAATAGCCCTGCTGACTTTTGATGTTCAACTTTCACTTTCTGACAGGTAAGACAAGTAGATACATATTCAGCTATGTCCTTTTTCATTCTATTCCATCAAAATTTCTACTTCAAATCTTTATACATCTTATTTTCATCTAGATACATAGTATATTTACTCTTATGTCCCTTTTCTAAAATCATCTGCTTCAGCCCCTTGTTATCAGGAACACAGAGTCACTGCCAAAAATAAAGGCTCTCATCTTCTGGGTTTACTTGAAAGTCAGGCAGTTTCTTGGCTCCCATTCGTTTCTTAAATTCTTGAAACTCATTATTACTCTTTTAGGCACTTCGAATCTCCTGCTACAATGTAGATATGAAGGCCAAACTTGTTATCTTCACTTTTGTACTGAGAGCATCTGCTAATGGGACACCGATACTCTTCTAATAACTCCATCCATCGTCGCTGCTACATATTCAGATATTTTTATTAAAATAAGTACTTTAAACTCTTGTGATAAGTATAAATCTCATACTTTGCCTCATATAGATAATGTCTCCACTTCTTCAAGGCGAAAACAATTGCTGCCAATTTCAAATTATGGGTTGGGTAATTTTTCTCATGATCTTTTAACTTCCTAAAAATATAAGCAATTACGCTTCTTTCCTGCATCAATACAGCTCCCAATCCTTCTTTCGAGGCATCCGTGTATAATGAATATTCCTTGCTTGGATCTAGCAAGATCAAAATTGGTGCTGACATAAGGCGTCTCTTTAGTTCTTGGAAACCCTACTCACATCGATCAGTTCATTTAAACTCAATTGCCTTTCTTGTTAACTGTGTCAAAGGTGTAGAGATTTTCAAAAAATATTTAATAAATCTCCTGTAATAGCCTGCCATACCTAAGAAAATGCATACTTCAGTGGGTGTTTTAGGTTATTCCCAAAGTGTTACATCTTCTACCTTGGCAGGGTCCACTGAGATACCTTCACGATTAACCACATGACCCAAGAAAATTACCTGTTCTTACTAAATTTTGCATACAATTTATGTTCCCGAAGAGTCTTTAATATGGTTCTGAGATGCTCCTCATGTGTCTCCGAATTTGGTGTATAAACAAAATATCATCGATAAAAGTGACGACCAATTGATCCATATAAGGTTTAAACACTCTATGCATCAGATCCATAAAAATAGCGGGTTCATTTGTCAGTCCAAAGGGCATGACCATAAATTCATAATGCCCGTACCGAGTTTTAAAAGTAGTTTTAGAAATGTCTTCTGCTCGCACCCATACCTAATAATATCCTTGTCTTAAATCCAATTTAGAGTAACACCCTACTCCTCGAAGTTGGTCAAACAACTCATCAATCAATGGCAGTTGATATTTATTCTTAGTGACACTATTAATCCTCGATAATCTATAGACATTCTCAGAGTTGCCTCTTTCTTTTTCACAAATAAAACAGGTGCTCCCCACAGAGATGTGCTTGGACGAACAAAACCTTGTTGCAACAAAATTTGCAACTGCTCTTTCAATTCCTTTAACTCTTCTTGTGTCATTCGATACAATGTTCTAGATATAGGTTTCGTTCCTGGGGTTAACTCAATACTAAATTCCACTACTCGCTTTGGAGGTAAAGCTACCAATTCTGGAAAAACATCCTTAAATTCTTTTACAATAGCTATTGAGTCTAACTTTAGTTTTTCCCCGGGTTTATTCAATAGATATGCCAAATATCCCTGGCAACCTTTCCACAATAACTTCCTTGCCTTCATACCAGAAATCAAAATAGTATCCACCTTAGTTTTATTGCCTTTGAACCCAAGAATTGGCTGGCCTGGTCGACTAAATTTGACTATTTTCTATCTACAATCCACTTGTGCATAATGATTTGATAACCAATCCATTCCTAATATCACATCATAACCTTCAAAGGCTAAAACAATCAAATTCCCGCACATATTACGTTTTTGATAAAAATACAACACTCAGGATATACCATTTCAGATACCCTACAATCACCCATTGGTGTACTAACTAACATCTCATAACTCATCAAGTCAGAAGGTATAGGGATATGTGGTGTAAAATGCAAGTGAAAGACCTAAGAGGGGGGGGTGAATTAGGTCTTTGGCTAATTATCGAAATCTTTTCACCTTTTTGCAAATCCTTTGTCTTAATAAAAGCTCTTCTTTAAATTCACAAACTTCAAGTTATATGTGATTTGATGATTAATACAAGATTATCAAACTATAAGACCATAATCAATCAATCAACAACTAAGCATAAATAATAATCACAAGTACGTAAACAAGTAAAGCAATAAGAAAATGAACATACGATTTATAGTGGTTCGATCTCTCCAAGATCTACATCCACTACCTTGAGTCCACACTCAAGGATTTCAACCAATCCACTATAAGCTCAAATTCAATAATTACATAAGAGGCTCACCACACAATGGTTTTTCACTCACAACCTCTTTTAGTAATTATACAAACAAGGTTCACCCTTCCACAAGGGTTTTATATCTAAAGACAACCTAAAGACCAATATAATCAAAGGCTCACCCACAAACGGGTTTTACACCACAACCTTGATTAATCTAGTCTATGGCTCACCCTAACACAAAAGGGTTTTATGTCACAAGATAACCTTGCAATGAGCTAGTAAAAAAACAGAATTAAAATGAAGAATGGAGTTTGGATATTACCAACACTTCTTGGTAGATAATTACAATTGCTAGCACCACTTCACCTTTGCCTTTGGAATCTTGAATGTACACCTTTGAGCACAAGGCAATTTGAGAGCTTTTCAATTTGATTTGATGTAAAATAAGTTAGAGCATGTAGGATTTGTTAAGTTCAAAGTTCTACTAAAAAAATCTGGAGTTTATGGCTTTTATAGAATTCAAAAAATCAGTTCAAACGGCTATACTAACGGCTAGTAACGGCTAGTTTCAGAAAATTCGGACGACCGAGTTTCAGCGTCCGAATTTTTTCGCTTCAAAATTCGGACGACCGAATTTTTTTGCATGCGTCCGAATCTTCTTCCGAATTTCTTCGGAAGAACAAGTAGCAAACTTTTGCTACAAAATTCGGACGACCGAATTTTTTGTCTGCGTCCGAATCTTCTTCCGAATTTCTCTGGAAGAATAGTAGCAAACTTTTGCTACAAAATTCGGACGACCGAATTTTTGGACTGCGTCCGAATCTTCTTCCGAATTTTTCAAACTTTGTCAAAACATGTTCAAATCAATTCTAACAAGTTGGAAAACCTTCTAGCCTAAAAAGATAAGTCATTAAAGACCTTTTATGTGCAAAAACCATTTATGAAAACTTGATAATTTAGGTAAGTTCAAAACCATTGAAAACATTTAAATCAAGTTTTGTGCTCTCAATTGCAACTCATAGATTCCAAGACTTAAGAGTGTAGGGTTTACAATATTTACCTATTAACCACATGTCACCTACACTTCATGTCTTCAAAGCCTTCATTAATCTTGAACAAACTCTTCAATCTTTAATCACTTTGACATATTTGAGTTGTTCTTGCATTTTAGCTTCAAGGCAATGAGACTTCAAACTTCTTAATCCACAAATCCTATCACACAATATACAAGCATATTAGTCCTCATCAATGTTTGTCATTAATCAAAACTAATCATAACTATATGATTTGCCCTTAGGGCTAACAATCTCCCCCTTTTTGATGATGATAAACTTTGATGCAAAATGTGATGGATTTAAACAATGTAGTACAAAGAAGTATTGATGTCAATGATAGAAGATAACCAATTTAGCACATTGACATTCAAATGGCTCAATATGAGCCTATGACCCAACCAACCTCCATTTGCCTCCTTCCTTCCAACAACTAGGATAGAAGATATAGCATTTAAGCATTAAGACAACTTCTAAGAGAGGTATTAAAGGTCAGAAAAGATTAACAATGCTCCCCCTTAGATTGTGCTCATTTTTCAACAAGTTTGGACTTGAGATGCTATGCATCCGAATTTTGACATATCAAGTCCGAATTGTAAAATAAGTGAAATGAAAGCTTCAATTTTTGAAAATAAGCTTTCCTAAGGTTGTTCAAACATAGTGGAAGAGATTAAAACAAGTTTGAATCAATTTGAACAACAATAGAGCACATTTTGGCAACAAAATATGGATGCATCCGAATTTCAAAACATGCATCCGAATTTTTTGATCTTAAGTCCAAACTGCAATAAATTCAATATAATGAATGTTTGAAGTGAAATAAAGTGTTCCTAAGGTTGTTCAAATATAATGGAAGAGATTAAAACATATTTGGATCAATTTGAACAACAAAAGAGCATGTTTTGACAACACAATATGGATGCATCCGAATTTTAGAACATGCATCCGAATTTTTAAACTCATGCATCCGAATTTTGACATTCCAAGTCCAAATTGCAATAAATTCAATATAATGAAAGTTTAATGTGAAATAAATCTTTCCAAAGGTTGTTCAAACATAATGGAAGAGAATAAAACATATTTGAATCAATTTGAACAACAAAGAAGCACTTTTTGGCAACAAATATGCATGCATCCGAATTTCGAAACATGCATCCGAATTTTTGGTCCGCATCCGAATTTCAAGTCCAAATTTTTTGGAAACAAGTTGAAAAGGTGATTTTGCATTTTCAAATGAACTATAGAAGTACTCAAATATGTATAGCTACAATAGCACTCAATTTAGCTTTGCAAAATCACAAAATTCATGCATTCAATTGTTTTCTTGAAGTAATTCAAAATCATAGGTCAAGTCAAGAACCAAGTTCAAGATTTCAATCTCAACTTAACCATATTCCAAAATCTAAGAAAACAACTAAAACCTCACATATTATAACACTTTCAATTTAAATTCAAATGCAGAAATGCAGCCAAATATTTTCACATTACTCATTACATATTGCACATCAACATATACACAACACACAACACATTTACAGCAAGCACATAGCACAATTTGTAGTCATTCTTTCTCCCCCTTGATATATGCATGGACTTTCAGAAAATTCACACATTTTCTCTTCATGCATGAGGAATTCCACTGCTATTTCACATTTTCACACATTTTGTCATCACATTTTCTTCTCCCCCTTTTGTCATCAATCAAAGGTGGGGTAAGAGTACTTGGACAACAAAAGTGAAAAAGAAGCTCTTATCACAAAGATTTCACATATTGAGCTTCAAAACATTATAATGACTAAAAAGGCACAAGTAAATTTCAATATTAAAGCATAACATGTGCATCAAGGAATAAACTATAAAATAAGCATCAAAATAGAGTTTAGGGATAGAAAGGCTTAGTCTTGGATGCGTTTCATGGTCTTCACTTCCAAATTTGTTTGTTATGATGGCCATGTCTCCCTTGAGCTCTATATGATGGGGTCCTCCATTTGTTGACTCCTTGCTCGTGTAGTTCTGCTTTGGAAAGCTACCAATTTGAGAGGGTCTTTGGATCTTCTTTCTTTGAACCATATTTTCCTCTCTTGGCTGAAGGATATTGGTGATGGATTTGTGCTTTGACTTTGTTAAACTTCCTTCACCTCCTTCTTCTTGCTTGTTCTCTTGAGCTTTATAGGAACTTGCACCATTTAAAACCACTTGAGAAATCTTTCTCAAGTCTTCTTCCATATTCTTGACTCTAGCTTCTAAACCATCAAATTTGCCAAGAATTATCAGAGCAAAAGACTTGAAGAATTTTTCCATCTTCTTCATTTCCTCTACATGGTTGTTCAATGTCTCTTGAAACACCTTAGCAACTCTTCAAATAGTCTTCTTTTGTGGAAGGTTGCTCCCCCTCACTAGATGAGTCATGCCTCCTCTTTGTCTTCATTTCCCTTGCCAATATTTCTTCTTCATCTTCTTCTTTCTCAACCTCTTCAGTTTCTTCAACCTCTTCTCTTCTTAAAAGAGTTTCTACTTTTGTTCTCCATATTCCATTCTCATCAAGAACTAACTGCATACTATTAAGAGAATCATTTGTGTAGATTTCTCCACTCTTGAAAGTTTGTCCTCTTATGGGAAGTTTGACTTGGAAGTATTTGAAGATCCTTGTTAATAATCTCCCATAAGGTAAGGCTTTGTTGGCTGTTTTTCTTGCACTAATCATATGCTTCAATGCCATGAATCCAAAGTTTATGCTCAAGTAAGGCAAGCATAATTACCATATGCATATTTCCAACGGATGATTTATGTCCAAAATTAGGGATGATCATGGTGGTAATCATGTGATTCATAACCCTTCCTAATGAACCTAAATTGTCTACCATTTGTACAGGAATTCTCAATCCTTTCATGTGAGTATAACTTACTTATAAAACAATGTTCCCCGGAAGAATAATGCCTAAAGCCAACATCCTCAACATCACAAATTCTATTGAGCAGTGCATTATCAATCTCAAAAATTAACTTGTGATATTCTTGAAGAATACTACTGAATAGCTTAATTTCCAATTTGCTCAACTTTGTCTTCCTTAATATTTGCATAAACTTCATAAACTAAGGAAGGTAATAGCAATCATCAAACAAAGGCAAACCAGTCCAGCTCACATCATTTAAAAATGAGAGTATATTACCCATTTTGAATAGTTTGATGACATCCACCTTGTGACTTGGATATATCTTATGATTCCTTTTTGTCCAGTCATCAAGTTTAGTAGCAGCCTCCACTGTGACAAATCTATTCAGCCATGATATGCTTTGCAAAATATGAACCTTCCTTGGTTCATTGATCACTGATCCTCCTTCTCTTTCTTTGGCTTTTCCCTTTCCTTTTCCCATGCTAGGCATCTTTGTCCTCACCTGAAGCTACAACACTTGAATACACTCATTAGTCATTGAATTTTTTTTTAATTTCTAAGCTTCTTCTAAGATTGGTTAAACCTTTCTTCGGCTAATGGCATAGTAATAATATCATTAATTTGTTCATTAGTGCAAATATGCTTTAAACAAATATTACCCTTAGTAGAATGATCTCTAATGAGATGAAGTTTGATCTCTATATGCTTTGTCCTAGTTTGTTGAATAATATGATTGTCAAATTTGTTGCATTAGTATTATCACATAACATAGCCACATATTTGAAACATAGATCATAATCACTTAGAGTATCAATAAGGTAATAGTGAATGTGTTTAATAGCAATCAAATGAAACTCTTTATGACAAGATGAAATCTAGCACACAAACACATTGCAAACATAATATTGGCTCTACTTGCAGTCAAATAGAGTTGACTACTCCTATGAAACCATTTTATTCTTGTCATGCATAGTTGATAAACTTATAGAAGTGCTTATACCTTAACATGATTCATGAAAGTGCCATTCTTGGTTTGCTTGATTTGTAGGCCAAGAAAGAAATTGAGTTTTCCTATCATGCTCATTTCTAATTTACTTTACATCAACTTGGAAAACACATCACAAAGTGAAGTATTGGAAGCACCAAAAGTTGTATCATATATTTGGACAAGTTATAGATCATTGTTACATGAGGATTTTATAAAAAAAGATAGTTTCAGTTTTCCTCTTGAAAATCCTTTTGAAAGAAGGAAAATACTCAATTTTTCACACTAAATTGTAGGAGCTAGTTTTAAATCATATAAGACTTTGAATAGTTTGAAAATATGGTTAGAAAACTTTTCATGAGCAAAACCAGGGTGATTGTTCCACATAAACTACTTCCTCAATAAAACCATTTAGAAAAGCACTTTTGACATTCATTTGAAATAACTTAAAGCAAGTACAAGTCAAAAGCATTCTCATGGACTCAAGTTTTCATTCGGAACAAAGGTTTCATCATAATCAATTCCTTCTTCTTGATTGAATCCTTAGGCAACAAGTCTAACTTTGTTTCTAACAACTTCTTCGGATTCAATAAGTTTAATTCTAAAAACCATTTAGTTCCAATAATGGAATGATCATGAGATTTAGGAATATCCAAAATTTTGTATCTTTTAAATTTATTTAAATCCTCTTGCATACAAATAATCCAAAAATCATCACACAATGCATCATCAATACTTTAGGCTCATATCCAATAAAAGAATAAAGTTATTGATAAAGTACCGCCTTAGATATCACCAATGATTTGCTCCTTAGGGTGACCTCTTGGATATCTTAAGTTCTTTGAGAGTTTTTGGTCACCACTAAGTTGATCATTTTGTTCAATCATTTCTTGCTCATTGGTATGATCCTCCAAAGTTGGTGCTTGAAGATGGATTTGATAGTCATTCATAGATGTACCTACATCATCTTCATCTTTTCTTTCCAAGTAAATGTAAGATTCATCAAAGCTAACATGAATGGTTTCCTCATCATGTAAGGTTCTTTTTGTTATAAAATTCTATAAGCCTTTTTGTTAGAAGAATAGATAAGAGATATACCAATATCAAGATTTCTATCAAATTTTAAGTAAGTTAACACAAGAATTTAAGATAAGACATTTATAACCAAACATTTTAAAATATGCAATTTGAGGCATTCTATAAAAGAGAATTCAAAAGATGTTTTTCTTCAAAATGATCTTAAAAGAATACTATTTATCATAACATGTAATGTTTACGACTTTGGACAAAAAATTTTTTTGAGGAAGAATTTTCACAAAGCATGGACCTAGCCAATTTTTACAAAGTTTAAATTTTCTTTTCAAATAACACCGTTTTGTTGTGGGGTTTTTGCAGTTGAAACAATTATATGAAATTCAATTTTCAAAGCAAATTTTGTAAAAACTTTGTTGTAAAATTCTCCCATTGACACTTGTAATAGAGATCAATTGCACTCAAGGGAGGTTTGATCTTTTTGAGTAGTTTTTTTTTTTTTAAACTTATTTAACACTTCATCTTTTTGAGCAAAGAAGAATGCTAAAGTGAATATTGAGAAATCATCAACTACTAGTAAGGAATACTTCAAGTCATCAATACTAGAGTTCCTCATAAGTCCAAATCAATCCATATGAACATGCTCAAGATGTTTTGAGATCTAAATGCACTTTCATGTGTTTGAAAGATTCTTTTGTTTGTTTTTCATATTGACAAGTATCTCAAAGATAAATTTCTCAAAACATATTTTTAGCAATCCTCCAACTAAATCTTGAGAGGAAAGTTTGCTCAACAAATCCATGCTTAAGTGACCTAATCTTCTATGCCAAGAAAATCCATCATTATCATAAGCTACAAGACATTCAAGCTTATCAAGATAAAACACATAATGAAACATTTTGCAAGTAATTGATCAAAATCACAAAATGTCATATTGTCATATAAGTTCGGACGACTGAACTTATTGTCTACATCCAAACCTTTTTGTAGAGTTTTAAGAAGATGATTTTAGCAAACCAAATGCATAGATAGTTAATCATCTTATCATGACATATAGTCAACTTCAAGAACATATCAACAATGAATTTAATTCCACATTATCAATGTTATTTAATCAATTTCATAGAAGCAATTGGTAAGTCATGGTTGGCAAATCTTTAAATCTTAACAACAAAGAATGCTCAACTAAAACTTCACATGTTGGTATTTAACTTCTTATCCATTGTCACACAATTGGCTAATACTAAGCAAGTTAAAGTTCAAATCAGCAATAAGCCACATTTGTTTAAAAAAGAAGAAAGAAACCTTTACCAACATTGGTTACTCCAAGAATTCTTCCTTTCTTCTTGTCTCAAAAACAAATCCTTCATTGTTTGTCTTGACTTGATTATGAATGTGATGTTTTATGTTATTCTTTAAGCTAACATCATCAATATACCCCTTTAGTAGTGCTTGAGTTTGAATTGAAGCGTACCTGCAATAAGGAGAAGAAGTATCCTTTGGTACCCATACTTTCTTGGGTCCATGGGGGTTAGTAATAATTCCTTTAACTCTCCAAATAGTTTTAACACCATTTTCTATTTTTTCTTTTAACGAAGCACCTAATGGCTTTGTGTCCATGTTTTCCACAATATGTACAACAAGTATGAGGCATTGAACTAGAAGTAGCTTTAACAAAGAAATTTTTTATATTTAGGTCCATTATATACATGATCATAACCAAGACCATTTCTAATAAAAGAGGATCTTTGAGAGCCAAGTATTTTGTCAAGCTTGTCTCTTCCATTTGTAAATTTGTCAATACATAATGTAAGATCATCAACTTTCCTTTTCAAAATTTCATGGTCACTAAGCATTCTTTCAAGAGAAGAAACTTTTGTACAAAGTGCTTTATTTTCAAAAGATATATTTTGTAAAGAAACATTTAAAACTTCTTTTTCAATATTTAAACAATCAATAGATTCAAGAAGCTTTTTATTTTCACAATATAATTTTTGAGTTTTCATTCAATAACTCATTAATTTTGAATTTCATTTCCTTATTTCTTTTTGAAACACTTTTTTAATTCTTCATACAATTCAACAAGTAGTTCACTAGGATCATCTACAATATCAACATCATCATCACAACAAGTAGAGGTAGAAGGAGTGGATTGTACCTCATCATTTATTGCCATGAAGCACACATTTGCTCTTTCTTCTTCATGAGTGATTTGAAGTAGTTTCCACATTTCATGAGCGGAATCACATTCCATCACTCTATTGTATTCATTGATGACCAACGCACAACAAAGAATGTTCATTGCTTGGTAGTTTAATGTCATCTTTCTTGAATCGCTCTCATCATAGTCCTCCATAGGCTTTGGTTCCCTTGTAACTCCATCGGCTTTCAATCTCAATGGCACATAGGGACCTTTCTCAATAATATTCCACAATTCATAGTTAATAGAACAAATGTATATCTCAATCCTAGACTTCCAAAAAATATAATTAGAACCATCAAACAATGGAGGTCTAGTAGTGGAGGAACCTTCCAGTATAAGGCAAATTTGATAAACTAGCCATATGATCTTTACTTCTAGGTTGTTAGACCTTAACAAGAAGACCTTGCTCTGATACCAATTGAAAGACCTAAGAGGGGGGTGAATTAGGTCTTTGGCTAATTATCGAAATCTTTTCACCTTTTTGCAAATCCTTTGTCTTAATAAAAGCTCTTCTTTAAATTCACAAACTTCAAGTTATATGTGATTTGATGATTAATACAAGATTATCAAACTATAAGACCATAATCAATCAATCAACAACTAAGCATAAATAATAATCACAAGTACGTAAACAAGTAAAGCAATAAGAAAATGAACATACGATTTATAGTGGTTCGATCTCTCCAAGATCTACATCCACTACCTTGAGTCCACACTCAAGGATTTCAACCAATCCACTATATGCTCAAATTCAATAATTACATAAGAGGCTCACCACACAATGGTTTTACACTCACAACCTCTTTTAGTAATTATACAAACAAGGTTCACCCTTCCACAAGGGTTTTATATCTAAAGACAACCTAAAGACCAATATAATCAAAGGCTCACCCACAAACGGGTTTTACACCACAACCTTGATTAATCTAGTCTATGGCTCACCCTAACACAAAAGGGTTTTATGTCACAAGATAACCTTGCAATGAGCTAGTAAAAAAACAGAATTAAAATGAAGAATGGAGTTTGGATATTACCAACACTTCTTGGTAGATAATTACAATTGCTAGCACCACTTCACCTTTGCCTTTGGAATCTTGAATGTACACCTTTGAGCACAAGGCAATTTGAGAGCTTTTCAATTTGATTTGATGTAAAATAAGTTAGAGCATGTAGGATTTGTTAAGTTCAAAGTTCTACTAAAAAATCTGGAGTTTATGGCTTTTATAGAATTCAAAAATCAGTTCAAACGGCTATACAACGGCTAGTAACGGCTAGTTTCAGAAAATTCGGACGACCGAATTCTGCGTCCGAATTTTTCGCTTCAAAATTCGGACGACCGAATTTTTTGCATGCATCCGAATCTTCTTCCGAATTTCTCTGGAAGAACAGTAGCAAACTTTTGCTACAAAATTCGGACGACCGAATTTTTTGTCTGCGTCCGAATCTTCTTCCGAATTTCTCTGGAAGAATAGTAGCAAACTTTTGCTACAAAATTCGGACGATCAATTTTTTGGATCTGCGTCCGAATCTTCTTCCGAATTTTTTAAACTTTGTCAAAACATGTTCAAATCAATTCTAACAAGTTGGAAAACCTTCTAGCCTAAAAGATAAGTCATTAAAGACCTTTTATGTGCAAAAACCATTTATGAAAACTTGATAATTTAGGTAAGTTCAAAACCATTGAAAACATTTAAATCAAGTTTTGTGCTCTCAATTGCAACTCATAGATTCCAAGACTTAAGAGTGTAGGGTTAACAATATTTACCTATTAACCACATGTCACCTACACTTCATGTCTTCAAAGCCTTCATTAATCTTGAACAAACTCTTCAATCTTTAATCACTTTGACATATTTGAGTTGTTCTTGCATTTTAGCTTCAAGGCAATGAGACTTCAAACTTCTTAATCCACAAATCCTATCACACAATATACAAGCATATTAGTCCTCATCAATGTTTGTCATTAATCAAAACTAATCATAACTATATGATTTGCCCTTAGGGCTAACAGCAAGCTTACAAATAAATGCGATGATTCAGGGTCTATGAGTACTTTAGCTTGACGAGAAAACATCTGTAACGTACCTTCTACCACATTTTCTGCAGCTTCTATTGGTTGATCATCTACTGCGTACACTCTGGCCTTTACTTGTGACTTGCTATTCTTTTGCTCCATAACTCCTCATGCAGTAGGTGGACGTCCAGCTCTTTTTGGTTCCTCAGCAGAGACTGACCTCATCTCCGGACATTGCACTTTTTGATGTCCTGTCTTACCACATCGATAACACAAACCCATTCTTTTGTAGCACTTATCAAAAGTAGGTCCAATAAGACCATAATAATTACAAGTCCCACGATAACTTCCCCCTGTCATGTTTTGATGATTAGTCCGGCCTCTCTTATTATCCCTAGCTCTCCATAATTATTTTTCAAGCATTTAACAAATCGTGAGCTTGATATAGAGGCAGCCTTCTTCTGCATTAATGCTCGATCTGCCATCTCAGTTCGAGTGGCTGCCTCAACGGCTGCATAAAATCCCGTAGGGGGTAAAGATGCTAAAGCTCTTTGCAGTTCCACTCGTAATCCCTTCACAAATTGTCGAGTCTTATTTTCCTTAGTATATATTATTCTTAGATAGTATTTAGCCAATCGATTAAACTTAGCTGTGTACTAGGCTATTGTCATGTCTCCATGTCGTAATTGCCGGAAGTAATCCTCACGTTGTTCCCGAATCCAACGCGGGATATATTATATCTTGAATTCCTCTTGAAAGTCAAACCAGGTCCAGTGCATGCCTTTCACAGTCTGAGATTCAGACATTCTCAACCACCAATCACGAGCAGCTCCTCTTAGACGGAAAGCTACAAAAGTCACTTTTCTATTATCATCATATCCCAGAGTATCATAAATGTCTGTCAGTTGTTCCAAAAATAGCTCAGCGAAACTTCTTGCTCTGCCTCCCTAAAGAATTCTGGAGGTCGAAATTTTAAAAATCTCTCCAAAGATTCATCTATTTCCGGAGTTGATACTCGCTTAGTCCTTCGCGTTCGAACAGCTGTCTCCAAAAATGCAGTCATTCTAATCATAAACTGTTCAATTTTATCTGCCCCTGTCTGCTCCGGATAAGATGGCTGCCCTTCAGGTTGTGTTGGTTATGAGTGCTGGGGAGTTTCATCTTGAGTCTCAGCACTAAAGGTTGTTGAACGGGGTTGTGAGGCCATTCTGTGCATACATAAGGCTTATAGCTAATGAAACATATATCTACACTCAAATATCAAATAAAGTAACGGAAAGGAAAAAAACAAATAGTTTATTGAAAATTATACATCTAAAGTTAATATCAAATAAGAAGGAGTTGTGTCCAAAAGAGTATTGTTATATATATATATATATATATATATATATATATATATATATATATATATATATATATATATATATATATATATATATATATATACTTACATTCACATACCAAAACAAAGTTAGATACAAAATATGAATGGCCTACTAAGTCATCTTACTTAAGGCAATACAAAAGGCCTCATCAACGAACTGTTACACTACAAAATTTGGGATCCTATACTACCCCCAAGTCCTAAGGGACTACAATCCTAAGTTAGACAAACAGATACATATAGCAAAATAAATATATACAAGTAGTCAAATAAAAGTCTGGGACTAAGCATCGCGACTCCCTGAGAATCCAGCTCGAGCCCTCAACTGCTCTCGAAGCCCCTGAGACCAGGCTTCCATAGATTCTATAGTCTCCTCAACCCATCGAACCAAACTGTCATGGTCCTCAATCACCTCATCGATCTCACGTAAACGTGTAGCATGAACTTCTATCATCTTATCTAGCTGCACCTCTAGCATTTCGGCTCTGTAGCCTCATGCTCCCTATCACGAAGTAATGAGTATAATAAATGATCAGTTCGTCTTAGCTCCCTCTCTAACTCTGAAATACACTCACCCTCTACCTGAATACAGCGCTCATAAAGCACACACTGCGGGCACAAATAAGGAGTGGTCGGTTCAAACAAAAATGATAGAACTGATAATGAAGAGGCTGATCTAACAGATGTAGACAATGTTGTAGGCACAACAGTAATAGGGTCAACTGGAATGGGCAAATTTGCAATCCTCTCTCCACCAGCAGTCTCTCCCTCATCAGTATTCCCAACTATCTCGACAGGCTCCAACTCCTCAGTAAAATCATGTCCCTCAACAAGCTCAGGCTCCTCTACTGGCTGAGAAGGTAGTTTGCTCGGATCCTTCTCCTCCTCAACCGATCCTCCTAGCATAGGGGCTCTCATAGTAGGTTCATCCACCGACTCATCCCTTGTGGAAGATCCTTCTAGATAAGGTAAATTTGAAATATTAGCCATAAGATCTTAACATCTAGGTTGCAAAACCACACAAAGAAGCCCTTGCTCTGATACCAATTGAAAGACCTAAGAGAGGGGGTGAATTAGGTCTTTGGCTAATTTTCAAAAATAATTTACTTGTACACTTCTAAGCAAGATCAGATTATATGTACTTGGTTCAATGAGAGAATATGTCAATTAAAAGCAAAGCGGTAAAACAATGTAAGATCAATGAACACAAGTAATTTATAGTGGTTCGATCTCTTCAAGATCTATGTCCACTATCTTGAGCCTACACTCAAGGATTTCAAACAATCTACTATATGCTCAAGTTCAGAAATTACATAAGAGGCTCACCACACAATGGTTTTACATTCACAACCTCTTTAGCAATTCTACAAACAAGGTTCACCCTACCAAAGGATTTTATATCTACAAACAACCTTGAGTCAATATCTCAAGGATCACCCTTATCTAAAGAATTTTATACTTTCAAGATAACCTTGCAAGAGCTAGTAGAAACCACAATCGAATGAAGAAAGGAGAATGTGTAAGATGTTACCACTTTTTGGTAGATGATTATACAATGTTGCACATTCACACTTTACTGTCTTTGGAATCTTTGAATGATCAATTGAAAGCACAAGGAAAAGAGAGCTTTAATGTTTGCTAAAGACTTTGGAATGTTTTGCATCCGAACATTCGTCCGAAATTCTTCAAAAAATAGTGACCATGCTATCAGAGAAAGTTTGGACGTCCGAACTTTACTCCATATGTCCGAACTTGCGTCCAAATTTCTCTAGAAGCACAGTGATAATTTTCAAAGTTTGGACGTCCAAACTTGCATCCAAACTTGTCAAATTTTGTCAAATCATTTAAAAATTATCCTTAATAACATTGAAATCATTTTGTATAAATAGATAAGTCATTTAAGCACTTTTAAACACAAAAACCGGTACCAAAATATTTTAATCATCCAAAGTTTTCTTAAGATCATTTTGACTTAAACTTCAAAAACACATTTTTTATCAAAGAGTTCAATAAAAACCATTTCAAAAACAAGTTTTGTACTCTCTTATGCATTCAACTAATTCCAAGACATACAAGTGCAGAGTTTACAGAAAAGTATAACTATTTAGCATATGAACCCTACACTCTAAGTCTTCAATGCCTTCAATCATCTTGAACATACTCTTCAATCTTCAATCACTTTTGGCATAATTGAGTTGTTCTTGCATTGTGGCTCCAAGGCAATACGACCTCATGCTTCTCAATCCATCAATCATATCACTCAACAGACAAGCACATTAGTCCTCATCAATGTTTGCCATTATTCAAACCTAATCATAACTACATGATTTGCCCTTAGAGTTAAAGATCTTCTTCGAGTTAAAGTTATATTAAACATGAGACTCACTGCTCGGACCCCTAGTATGCTTCATCTGAAATAGATATCAAAATAGGTGTGAGCAAAAGAGCTCAGTGAGTTTACGTATGTGTTTGTAATTTCATAATGGTGTGAATGAATGCCCATATATGTACAAACTCTTTTCATGCAATTAAATATTCTTCTTATTTTAAATAAACATGTACAAATTGATTGTAGAGATTGAGCTTAGCTGGAAAGTCTGAGCGAATTAAGACACATCAGCATAGCACATCAATCCAAACTTTCAAACATGACAAACAGTCAAATTGTGGCTTAACGGTAACTCTATCAAAACCAATAACAGGGTCATCAGGAAATAAATCCCAGCATCCCGTAGTCAATACCAACCATATACCAGTACGAATATTTGATTTACAGATAGTACCCAAGCTAAGGATTTGGAGCACCTACCAGTCCAACCCTGGTGATCAACCTTAATATTGAGCCCCTCCTGACTCACTGTTAAGTGACCGCAAATAGATACCCGTAGTACCAGTTGGGTCACGCCCTCCCTGACATACTACGTCCTTATCAAGTGGATCCACATTACACAGTTTATGCATTCCACACCAACGTAAGAGGCCCTAGTAAGGAGGACTAGCCACGTACAGTGCAATTCGCTGACGCTTAAGACTCAGATCATATCCAAATCATATATGGTCAGGGTGGAGTTTTTTTTTATGCACCTTTTCAAACATAAAGGCCACTCAAGTAGCCATCCAAATGATTCCAAATTCATAACCAAATCAAATTTCAACATAGCTTCAAAATAACAACCGCCCGCCAGTCCAAACATGTAAATGCAAGTTTTGCAAATATGTCATGAAAATGCACATGACTTTATAAAAATATACAATAAAATGTTTCTCAAAGATTACTTGTATTTATAGATCATATTCAAATACTATAAGATTTTAAATCAAATAAATACTTATTATTATTATAAGAATAAAATAATACAAATATTGCAGGATTTTATTTATGTATATAAATTATACTAAAATAATTATTCATTATAATAAATTAACAAAATAGTATTTATTTATTTTATTTATTCTATCTTCAAATATATATGGTGTAGGTAATAAAAATGTCATAAACACCATAATGATAGATTGAATTCGAGCCAAGAAGAGAAGAAAGAAAATGGACTGTCTGAGAGCAAAGAAGAAAGGAGAAATTGGAGAATGGAATTGAGGAAAAGAAATAGCAAAGAAATAGCAGGCAAAGCATTTTTATATGGGTGAAGGCGGTCACCGTCTTCCTTTCTCATGAATCAGCCATTCAAGTGGCCACGTGCCACTTGATGGTGATTTCACTCTTTCACTTTTTTTTTTTAAGAAAAATCCAAAATATCTCAGACCTAATTTACTATTTCCAAAGTTATGTATTCTATCACACAATAAACACACATAAAAGTTTGGGATGTTACATTCCTTGCAAGTTATCTGGGCTTTGAATTTCCAGAAATTCAGGCTAGCTTATTATTTTGCCTAAAATTCTCAAAATTGTAGTTCTTTAAAGTCCTTTTCAACCATTCCTATCATAACTACTCAAACTACTACTAGATTTTCTTGTAAGTGATGAGTATAATAGCTTTGTTTACTATGCTATAAGCTGTCCTAATTCTTTGCTCTTCCAGCATACACTTTAGAAAATCATTTATGCAAGATCCTATTCTTTTTCTCGAACTATAATGCTTTATTCATTACAAAAGCCCTTACTAGTCTCAACTATATCCTTCCTGCCTTTAGCCATTACACCTTATCATTAAGGCTATTTTTATCTCTTATACCACCAGCTTTTAATCACCATAACCAGTCAGTGTTTACCTCATTTCTTGAATTTATATTTCAGCAAAAACATCCAGAAAATAAGGCCATTCCAAGTCATTATATACAATCCTTCTAAAACATCATAACTATCGCACGCACTTATTGTTGCATAGAAGAGTTTCTATCTTTTTCTACATGTAATGCAAGCTGTCCAATAGGTTAACATATTATTTACCAAATATTTTAGATTGCTCATCCATAAAAATAAGAAATAAATTCTGATTTGGACCTCTTTCTCAATAAAAAATTGTGCTACCTTTTAGAACTTATCTACACTAGATTTTGTAGTAAAATTGCAGCTTTTTTCTTGAGGAAACCAGGGCTGTTCCAAATCATTTTCTTATAAAACACAAAGATTTACATTTTCATCACTAACATCTGAAGATTTCGTGCACCACAAAACGACAAAAAATTCCATTCTTTCAAGAGTTTCAAACAAAAATGAAGCAATAGAAATGGTTCAAGAAAATCTTTTGTCCTTTTGCATTTTCAGCTTTAAAATCCTAGAAAACCAAACTGAAAATTAGAGATCTATGTATTCTTGATAGATTTATTTGATGAAAGTAAAATATTTTCACAAAATCTCACATAAAAATCCATATTTCATGCTAAGGAAATAAGGTATGCAACATAAGTCTAGCAAACAAGCTCCTAGTTGACTAAACACGAAGTTTTCAGCCAAAGGTTTCAATAAACCTTAACCAACTTCTTAGATATTCATTAAACAACCTCAAAACCATAAGAAAATGAAAATTACCTTAAGAGTTCTATCAAGCCATAAGAGAAAGAAGAATGTGTAGATGCTACCACTTGTTGGTAGATGTTTACACAATGTTGCACCTTCACACTTTGTTGTCTTTGGAATCTTGAATGATCAATTGAAAGCACAAGACAAAAGAGAGCTTAAAATGTTTACTAAGGGCTTTGGAATGTTTAGAGTTCACAAGAATTCAAAACTTCCAAAAATCTGAAGTTTATAACTTTTATAAATTTGAAAAATCAATTGCAGCAGCTATAAAACGGCTAGTTTCAGAGAAGTTCGGACGTCCGAACTTCCTGCCATGCGTCCGAACTTGCGTCTGAACTTTACTGTGCCAAGCTGTCTGGAAAAGTTCGGACGTCCAAATTTTTCCTTATGCGTCCGAACTTGCTATCAGAGAAAGTTTGGACGTCCGAACTTTACTCCATGAGTCCGAACTTGCGTCCGAACTTCTCTGGAAGCGCAGTGATCATTTTCAAAGTTTGGACAACCAAACTTGCTTCAAAACTTATCAAATTTTGTCAAATCATTTAAAAATCATCCTTAATAACATTGAAATCATTTTGTATGAATAGATGAGTCATGTAAGCACTTTTAAACACAAAAACCGTTATCAAAATATTTTAATCATCCAAAGTTTACTTAAGATCATTTGAGACTTTGAAAACATACTTGTTGTTGAGAAGTTCATAAAAAATCATTTCAAAAACAAGTTTTGTGCTCTCTTATGCATTCAACTAATTCCAAGACATACAAGTGTAGAGTTTACAGAAAAATATACCTATTTAGCATAAGAACTCTACACTCTAAGTCTTCATTGCCTTCAATCATCTTGAACATACTCTTCAATCTTCAATCACTTTTGGCATAGTGGAGTTATTCTTGCATTGTGACTCCAGGGCAATAAGACTTCATGCTTCTCAATCTATCAATCCTATCACTCAAAACATACAAGCACATTAGTCCTCATCACTGTTTGCCATTATTCAAAACTAATCATAACACAAGAGATAGCAAAAAGAGAGTGTCTAGAAGTAAGATTGTGTGAAATAGGTAGAATAGAGTTTGTCTTGCATTCTAGAATGAATATGTCCGGATCAAGTGGAGAGAAAAGTGTGGGAAATATTTGGTTTGTGTAGGTTCGCGTGTGGGGTACAAGATAGCATAATTCTCAAGTGTAATATTGGTTAAACTAGAGAGAGAAGCAAGAACATGTATTAGTCAACTTGTGAGGTGGAAAATTATTAAGTTTGCGTGCTCATTTTGATTTTATTTGTTTTTCATGCATTCCAGAGTATAATGGATGGTTGTAAGGAGAATAATATGGAACCATTTTAGACTAATGAGGGTCAAAAATTGGAAAATGACATTAGGGTGTAAAATGACCATTTTACCCTTCTTTTACTATAAGACCTTTTAACATTTCTAAGGGCATTTTTGGTTTTTACGCCAGGTTGTACGGCAAGTTTAAATTTTAATAAATTCTTCACTATGACTTAGGTTCTCTAAGCCTTATAACTCATTACTAAGCCTTGTACAATTCTAAAATCTTGGTTTGGGACCTTTCAAACCTGAATTCTAAGGTTCAAAAGCCTAGTTCTCGGCACGATATTCTCCAAAACCCTAATTAGCTGGTAGCGTGGTACAATATCCTTATGTTCGTTATTATTTTTTTGACATACGTGCAAAACTCATGTGCCTATATATTTATGAAAACTTTAGTTGCAAGAACATTAAGTGCTAGTATTCAAAGTTTCAACATTCACCTAGCATTTCGTAGAGGGGTGAAATATGATATTTAATAAATTAGAATTTATATCTTTAATAAACTTCAATTGAGTTGTTGAGCCATTTGTTCTATGGGAAATATTCAAATGTTGTGAGGAAGTTGTTTGCTACAACCAGGTGACTTCACAGTCGAAGTTTACTGTATTTATAGTGAATTTATATCTTTAATAGACTTCAATTTAGTTGTTGAGCCATTTAGTCTATTGGAAATACTCCAATGTTGGGAAGAAGTTGTCTGCTATTGCCAAGTGACTTAACAAACTAAAGATTACAATATTTCCAATGCTATTTCTATTTTAGAGAATAATTGGTTTTCACATGTGATAATCTACTATTCTTGGAAAGTTCTTTAGTTATTTCTCTTGCAAGTTTCTGTAAATTGTTGAGGTTCTCCATAATGTATTTTACTTGTACGCTAGACATACATAGGAGTAGTGTTTCAAATAGGTATTTATTGTTCTTAGATTATTAATTTTGGACAAGTTTCAAAAAAATATGTAAGTCTTGGGAAAAGTCTAATTACTTGAAATGATTTTGAAAGTCATGTGCATTTATATGACATGTTTGTTAAACTAGCATTTGGATATTTGGATTGGCAGACAAGTGATCGAATAATTTGAGTGTCTTAGAGTAGGAATTGATTTTGAAATTTGTATTTGTTTAGATAGCTATTGAGTGGCCTTTTGTGTTTGAGAATTTTCATGAAAGCCCTGTTTTGATTAGGTATGTTTTGATATGGTTTGTATATAAATTGATCACCAGAATCATTAGTAGATTGTACTATACATGGTTGATTCCTCGTACTAGGGAGGGCCCAACCTAACTAGTATTGTATTTATTTGTTTGTGACACACTGCATTCCGTGCATCCAGTCACTTCACAATTTGTCAGGAGGGGCTCAAAGTTAGAGTTGATCACCAAGTGTGAGTTAATAAGTGTCTTTGGATCTCGTAGCCTAATTTTTAGTTTGGAATACATAAGGTAGTTTGTGAAATCAAATATTTACCCTAGGTGAACCTAGTATTGATTCTAAGAGGCCAGAACTTGACTCCTGATGACTTTTTTTTATAGTTCTAGAATCAGGTCCAACGAGCTTGTGTTTATATTCTTTACATATTTTGAAACTCGAATCTAGGACTTGTCATGATGTGTCTTGATTCACTCAAACTTTTTAACTATGCCTAAACCCCTTCATATGTTTTTGTGCACTATTCTAAACTTGTCGAAAGAAATTATTAACCTGCACGTAAAGAACTTTTGGAACCACCATGCATATGTATTCACCCAACAACTTTAAAATGTGTAGGCACACACGTGAGCTCATTAAACTTTTTGGTTCACACATGTTTTAATATTTGATTTTAGATGTCTTGAACCAAGGAATAGATCAGCAATCCTATTTATGGCCTCAATAATAGCTCGTGGAAAATCGTTAACTTATGTATATAGTGTGTGTTTTAAGAAGACTTGTTTCTTTTGTTACTTCTTGACAACTCAAGAGAGTATACTGTATTGAAACCATATGTAGTTGAAGCTTAAATTTGTTATATTATCATATGAAGGATTTGCCTATATAAGATGTATAACTTCTGTTGTCTTTTATTAGTTGTATTTTACTTCAATATATATTTCTTGTTTATTTTTCTCCAGATGCGATTAATGTTTGTATCTTTTAGTGCTGAGAGACACATTGATATCTTACCTAACCGCAATCGAACTTAGTGAAGGGGTCAGGGTATCACATTTAGTACCCAAAAAAAAAATTCTTCATGCATTGCTCTAACATGAGACAAGAAGAGAGTAATAAGCTCACCTCAAAATTTTCGCCCATAAGAAAATAGTCTTTTAGGTAGGAATGGATCCAAGAAGTATGAAGTGATGTAAAAGTAGAACCATTTGGTTGACGTAATTGTTTTCCCTTCAAGTGATTTACTTATGCTAGAGCAAACCCAAGTATTCTAACATAGCAAAAAGACAAAAAAAATCAAGAACTATAGCCTCCAATTTGTCAACCCACAGTTGCTAATATCTTTTTTGGTCATTGTTTTTAAGGAAATCCATTTCGATTAACAAATTTACCATTAAAAAATAAGGCACTTGAGCTATATGTGGGCAAATTGTCAAATTTTGTCATTTTCTTGTTGATTGAGACAACTTATTTTAAGAAAAATTAAATTTAGAAATTAAATTTTTAGAAAAAGTGGATATAGGATAGAGTTGTAAACAAGTTGAGTTGTTCGCGAGCAAAGCTTATTTGTATTATTTAGACTAAATTATACTCATTTACTAAATGAACAAATTCATGCATAAAAGAAATAAACAATAATAAGACAATGGGGTAATAGAAAGCTCAACTTGAGACAGGAAATAACGTAGGAAAAAAACACACACACACACACACACAGATATATATATATATATATATATATATATATATATATATATATATATATATATATATATATAATTTATTCACTTATATTTTTATTTTTAATAGAATTTCTTCTAAAATTAGTTAAACGAACTTTGAGTTCGAGTTCGAGTTCGAATAAAAATCAAGTTGTTTAAGTTAGGTTTGTCAAATTAAACAAGCCAAGACAAACTGTTCATGAATATTTTGAACACTTAAATGAATAATTTTGAATTAGAACATAAACTCGAAACATAAATAAATTAATCTAGAAATATTCCAAAATGATTTATGGGCTCTCCTTTCATTTCATCATATGGAGTGTAAGCATCTGGCTGTCTAAGTGATGATGTTACCCCAGCATAATCTGTAACTAGTCTGTTAAAGGTTCTATTTGAAGTTTGTCCAGAACTAGTACTTGGTATATCTATTACATGTGGATTCCATTCAGGTTTTGGTTTACTTATCTCAGGTTTTAAATTAACAAATGTTTCAATTATATCCATATTTCCTATCTGGGTAATCAAATTATTTATTTCTGGTGGAACTGTTTCTGTTTGAGAACTAGACATTTCCTTTATATCCAAATGGGATTTTTAAATTCTTTAAATACCTATTTAAAAGATTAATATCTTCTTTAATTTTTTCAGATGTTATTTTTTCTGTGTTGTTTCTGTTGGATATAATATTAATTCTTTGCCTTTATCTTTTTCTTTTTCTTTTTCTATTCCTTTTTTGACAATTAATGTTCCCAAGAAATTTCCTAATTTATTGATTTCTGTTGCTATTTCTTTCCCAATATAAATTATATTTTTTGTATTTCAATTAAATCTTTATCTGTTTTTAACTAAACTTCTGATTCTTCTAATATTTTATATTTATTATTATCCATTTGATAAATGATCTTGCCTATGTATGTTTTGTTGTCTTTCCTTTGTTATGCCCCAAGTTATAAAAATATTTTCATATCTTTCTTGTATCATATTTATTGTAGATCTGTGTACTCCTATCATTCTTAGATAAATTAATCTGTTCTGATAGTAATATTTATCTTGTTCTAATTGTCTTATTTGATTATCAATTTGCCTAATTTCAGTTAACAGATTATTACAAATTTCACAGTCTATTAATCAGTATTATATCCCCACTTAGTGTCATCAATTATATGATCTATATTATTTATTAATTCATTATTATCATAAAACTTTACTAGAATTGTTTCATTTAGATAATTATCCAAATCTTGATTATAATTAATTTCAAAATTTGTAAACTCTTTATAAAAAATATCATTGATAGGATAAGGATCACTATTATTTATGTCGATATCTATAGATTCTAATCTTTCCTGGATACTAATTTCAAAATTTTCTATTTCTATCATGGCTCTGATACCACAGTTGGCCAAGAACTCACAAGGCTCGGGAAAGCCGTACCTCAAAAGGCCCCCTGCCAAGGTAGGAGAACCCTCACACCATTGACCACAGTCCACGATGCGACCTGCTTACACACTAGGTCCACCACGAATCCGCGGGCTCTGATTCCACGGTTGGCCAAGAACTCACAAGGCTCGGGAGAGCGGTATCTCGAAAGGCACCTGTCAAGATAGAAGAACTCTCACACTTATGAATGTTTTCAGTTCTTGCTGAGCATCCTATGTGGGATTCTTAGCAATAGTAGACCATTGACCACAGTCCGCAATAGACCTGCTAGCGTGGTGGTCTTGGATATACACAAAAACCCATTTTTCCAAAAGGAACACCATTGTTAGAATATCAAGTAGATATAAGATACCTTGATACTGAAATAGAAAATATAAAATTTAGATTAGAACAATGCTATAGTGAAAACCCCTTACAATTTTGGGATAAAAATCAGTTATTAGCTACCTTAGAAATGGTAGATGAAAATAAGATAATTAGAGTAACACCAATAAGATATAATGAAATAGACCAGAAGGAATGTAAAGAAGAAATAAATGAATTACTAAATATGAATTTGATAAGACCTACTACATCACCACATAGTTCTCTTGCTTTTATAGTTAGAAAACATGCTGAAATAGTTCGATGAAAAACAATAATGGTAATCAATTTTCTGCCACATAAAGAAAGTTTGATAAATTTGACAAAACATAAAAATATTTTTTCTAAATTTGACTATAAAAGTGGATTTTGGCAGATTAAAATGCATCCACATAGTATACCATACACAACCTTCTCTACCCCTGCAAGGGCAATACGAATGGCTAGTAATGCCTTTTGGATTAAAAAATGCTCCTCAGATATTTCAAATGAAGATGGACAATATCTTTAGAGATTATGATTATATTTTTGTCTATGTAGATGATATACTAGTTGCATCCGATAATATTCATGATCATATTAAACATTTGGATATGTTCTGTAAGCTTTGTGTTGACCATGGATTAGCTTTATCAAAAAAGAAAGCAAAAATATTACAAAATAAAATAGAATTTCTTGGTATGAATATATATGGTAAATGTATAGAATTACAAAATTATATTTTAGAAAAAATAGCTAGATTTCCTAATAAATTAATTGATAAAAACAGGTACAAAATTTTTTAGGAATATTAAATTATGCCTCAGATTTTATAGAAAATTTATCAGCAGTAAAACAACCTTTACAAAGTTTATTAAGAAAAGATAAAATCTTTTCCTTTAATCAGACATTAGAAAATCATATAAAATTGATGAAAGAAAAATGTAAAACATTGCCAAAATTATAGCTTCCTGCTGATAATGATAATTTGATATTTGAAACAGATACTTCTGAAAAATTTTGGAGCGGAGTATTAAAAAAGATAGATTATGACAACCACAATAAAATAGAAGAATCTTTATGCAGATATACATCTGGTACATTTAGTGACACAGAAAGTAGATATCATATCAATGAAAAGGAATTACTTGCAATAATCAAAAGTTGTAAAAAAATTTTATTACTTTTTTTATCAAAGAAATTTTTATTATGAACAGATAATACTCATGTTAGACCTAAAGGCAAATCATGTAGTTATAATTAATTTTGATTAATGACAAACATTGATAAGGACTAATATGCTTGTATGTTGTGTGATAGGATTTTTGAATTAAGAAGTATGAAGTCTCATTGCCTTGAAGCCACAATGCAAAAACAACACCAATATATCAAAGTGATTGAAGATTAAAGAGTTTGTTCAAGATGATTGAAGGCTTTGAAGACATGAAGTGTAGGTTACACGTGCTTAATAGGTAAACTTTGTAAACCTTACACTCTTAAGCCTTGGAATCTATTGAATGCATAAGAGAGCAACAAAACTCGTTTTGAATCTTATATGACTTTGAATGAACTTTTGAATAACAAGTATGTTTTTGAACCTCAAATGATCTTGAGTAAACTTTGTATGATCAAAGTATTTTAGTAACGACTTTTGAGTTTGAAAATGTTCATTTAACTTATTTCTAAAAACCCATTTTGTACCAATAATGGAATGATTACGAGGTCTTGGAACAAGAGTGTTAGCCCTAAGGGCAAATCATGTAGTTTTGATTAATGACAAATATTGATGAGGACTAATATGCATGTCATTTGTGTGATAGGATTGTTGGATTAAGAAGTATGAAGTCTCATTGCCTTGGAGCTAGCAATGCAAGAACAACTCAAATATGTCAAAGTGATTAAAGATTGAAGAGTTTGTTCAAGATTAATGAAGGCTTTGAAGACATGAAGTGTAGGTGACATGTGGTTAATAGGTAAATATTGTAAACCATACACTCTTAAGTCTTGGAATCTATGAGTTGCAATTGAGAGCACAAAACTTGATTTAAATGGTTTCAATGGTTTTGAACTTACCTAAATTATCAAGTTTTCATAAATGGTTTTTGCACATAAAAGATCTTTAATGACTTATCTTTGAGGCTAGAATGTTTTTCAACTTGTTTGAATTGATTTAAACATGTTTTGACAAAGTTTGAAAAATTCGGATGCAAATTCGGTCATCTGAAATTTTTCTGCACTGTGAACAGTAAAACTATTTACGTGAATAGTAACATTGTTCACATGAACAGTACCTACTATTCTTCCAGAGAAATTCGGAAGAAAATTCGGTCGTCCGAATTTTGTAAATAGTGCATGAACAGTGCTGACTGTTTTTCCAGAGAAATTTGGACGAAGATTCGTACGAAGTTGGAAAATTCGGTCGTCTGAATTTTTGTGACCGGTGCATGAACAGTGCATGAACAGTATAAATATTCACATGAACAGTCCATGAACAGTACCACTGTTCACATGAACAGTGTTTTCTGAAACTAGCCGTTACTAGCCGTTTTATGGCTGTTTAAACTGATTTTTGAATTCTATAAAAACCATAAACTCCATATTTTTTATAAGAACTTAACAAATCTTACATGCTCTAACTTGTTTTACATCAAATTAAATTGAAAAGCTCTCAAATTGCCTTGTGCTCAAAGGTGTACATTCAAGATTCCAAAGGCAAAGGTGAAGTGGTGCTAGCAATTGTAATTATCCACCAAGAAGTGTTGGTAATATCCAAACTCCATTCTTCATTTTAATTCTGTTTTTCTACTAGCTCATTGCAAGGTTATCTTGTGACATAAAATCCTTTTGTGTTAGGGTGAGCCATAGACTAGATTAATCAAGGTTGTGGTGTAAAACCCGTTTGTGGGTGAGCCTTTGATTATATTGGTCTTTAGGTTGTCTTTAGATATAAAACCCTTATGGAAGGGTGAACCTTGTTTGTATAATTACTAAAAGAGGTTGTGAGTGTAAAACCATTGTGTGGTGAGCCTCTTATGTAATTGTTGAATTTGAGCATATAGTGGATTGGTTGAAATCCTTGAGTGTGGACTCAAGGTAGTGGATGTAGATCTTGGAGAGATCGAACCACTATAAATCGTGTGTTCATTTTCTTATTGCTTTACTTGTTTACATACTTGTGATTATTATTTATGCTTAGTTGTTGATTGATTGGTTATGGTCTTATAGTTTGATAATATTGTATTAATCATCAAATCACATATAACTTGAAGTTTGTGAATTTAAAGAAGAGCTTTTATTAAGACAAAGGATTTGCAAAAAAGGGAAAAGATTTTGATAATTAGCCAAAGACCTAATTCACCCCCCCTCTTAGGTCTTTCAAAGAGTGCAAACTTTGTTTCTTTCAAACTGATTTAACTCTTCTTCCATAGCAATGATCCAAAAATTATCACACAAGGTATCATCAATATTTTTAGGTTCAATATGAGATAAAAGGGCAAAATTATCAATAAAGTACCGCCTTGTTTTGACTCCTTGGGAGGCATCACCAATGATTTGCTCCTTAGGGTGGCCCCTTGCATATGTTAGATCCTTTGGAAGCTCTTGATCATTACTTGGTTGACCATCTTGTTCTTGCTCCATTATTTCTTCTTCCTTGGCATGTTCTTCCAAAGTGGGTACTTGATGATGAGTTTGATTTTCAGACATTGAGGAACCTGCATCATCTTCACTTCTTCTTTGAAGGTAAATGTTAAATTCATCAAAGGTTACATGTATAGTTTCTTCAACACATAATGTTCTTTTATTATAATCTCTACATGCCTTTTTATTTGAAGAATAGCCAAGAAATACACCTTCATCAGATTTTCTGTCAAACTTTCCAAGATTATCACTAGTGTTTAAGATAAAACACTTACAACCAAAAACTTTAAAATAGACAATTGAATGAGTCTTATCAAATAAAAGTTCAAAAGGTGTTTTTTTTATGAAAGGTCTTAATAAACTCTATTCATTACATAGCAAGCAGTATTTACATCTTCAGCCCAAAAGTATTTTGGTAAGGAATTTTCACAAAGCATTGAGCTAAACATCTCTTGTAAAGTTCTGCTTTCCTCTCAACAATACCATTTTGTTGAGGTGTTTTGGCAGCTGAAAAATTATGAGTAATACCATCACAATATTTTGTAAAATCTTGAATTCAAAATTTTCTTCCATTGTCACTTCTAATAGAAATCAGTTTAAATTCAAGAGATGTTTGAACCTTTTTAAAAAGTTTTGCAAATTCATGAAATGTGTCATCCTTTTGAGCTAAGAAGAGCACCCAAGTAAATCTTGAAAAATCATCTACAATCACATAAGCATATCTTTTACCTCCAAGACTAGTGGTCCTCATTGGTCCAAATAAGTCCATGTGAACTAGTTCAAGAGGTTTTGAAGTAGAGACCATTTTTTTGGTTTAAAAGATGTTTTTGATTGTTTTACATATTGACAAGCATCACAAAGACGTGTTTTATCAAAATGCATTTTGGGTAATCCTCTAACTAGCTCTTAGGTAGACAGTTTATTCAATAAAACCATGCTTACATGTCCTAATCTTCTATGCCACAAAAATCCATCATTATCATGAATGGCAAGACATTTGATATCATTTGTGATCAGTTCATCAAGATATAGCACATATACGTTTCCAACTCTTTTAGCAACAAAGATGGTTTTGCTACTTGCATTATCAAAAATAGTACAAGTATCACATTTGAATTCTACTTTACATCCATTGTCACATAATTGACTAATGCTAAGTAAATTATACTTTAAACCATCAATGAGCAATACTTGTTTAATAAAAGGAAAGGAACCTTTACCAATGTTACCTATTCCAAGTATTTTTCCTTTCTTCTTATCACCAAATGTGACAAATCCTTTACTTGTTGCTTGAAGCTCACTAACAAGTGAGGCATTTCCAGTCATATGTCTTGAACACCCACTGTCAAGGAACCATTTTGTGGCACTTGATCTAGAAGCAAATTGAACCTACACCAAATTGGAAAGAGTGATTTTTGGTACCCATATTTTCTTGGGTCCAAGGGGGTTAGTGAAAGTTCCTTTGACTTTCCAAATAATCTTAACACCATTTTCTATCTTTCTTTTTACAAAACATCTAGAAACCTTGTGTCCATACTTGCCACAATATGTGCAACAAATATGAGACCTAGAATTAAAAGTCTCTTTAACAAAAGAGTTTTTATACTTTGGAATATAGCTATCATGAGAAAAACCAAGACCATGTTTTGCAAATGAAGATCTTTGATAACCAAGCAAATTATTTAAATTTTCTCTTCAATTTGTAAATTTTTCAATGCATGAAGTAAGATTATTAACTTTTCTCTTTAAAATCTAATGATCACCAAGTATTTTTTTAAGAGAAATAACTTCTATGCAAAACTCTTTGTTTTCAAGAGATATGTTTTGTAAGGTTGCATTTAAAACTTCTTTTTCAATGTTAAGACAATTAATGGTCTGGAGAAGTTTCTCTTTTTCAACACATAATTTTGAATTTTCATTTGATAAATCATTGATTTTGGATTTCATTTCTTTATTTCTTTTTGAAGCCTTTTTCAATTCTTCATATATCTTTATAAGTAATTCACTAGGATCAACATCATCATCATAAAGATTAGGAATAGAGAGAGAAGAATGTACCTCATCATCAATTGCCATAAAACATATGTTGACCTTTCCTTCACTGTCATCTTCACTTTCTTGTTGATCCCACGTTCCAGCCAGTCATTTTCCTTTCTTGGAAGATTTTTTTTGTTCTTGCAGTCTCTTTCTCTTTCCAAAACTCTGGGACAATCAGCAACAAGGTGTTCTGTACTCTTGCATTCAAAACATTGAGGTTTAAAGGATGAAGACTATCCACTCTTCTTGGTTGGCTTTCTTCCTTTCTTGAGGAATTCCTTTTTGTAGAATCTCTTGAACTTCCTAACTGCTATGGAAATTTCCTTTTCTCCACTGCTACCATCTTCTTCTTCACTTGAAGATTTTTCTTGTTCATTCAAGTGATTTGAAGCCTTGAGTACAACTCCTTTTCTTCCCTTTTCTTCATCTTCTTTGTCATTTAATCTTTTCATCTTTATTTCATGTGTGAGCAGCGATCCAATAAGCTCTTCAAGTGGAAGAATTTTTAAATCCTTGGACTCTTCAATAGCAAGTGTCTTTGGCTGCCAAGATTTTGGTAGAGCATCCAAAATTTTCCTGTTTTGCTCTCTCATAGTATAGCTTTTATCATAAGCTTTTAAGCCATTAAAAATGTTAGTAAACCTTGTAAACATATCACTAACATTTTCACCTTGTTTCATGGTAAACAACTCATAATCTCTAGCAAGCATAGCAAGTTTAGATTCTTTAACTTGATTTGTGCCTTCATGAGTTATTTGGAGTAATCTCCACATATCATGAGCAGAGTCATAACCACAAACTCTATTATATTCAGTTACATCTAAAGCACAACTTACGATGTTCATGGCTTGATAATTTAAAGTCATTTTCTTTGAATCATGCTCATCAAATTCATCAGTAGACTTTGGTTCTAAGGTCACTCCATCTGCTTTCATTTTCATAGGAACATAAGGACCTTTTTCAATAATATTCCACAAATCAAAATTGATAGAACAAATGTATATCTTAACTCTAGATTTCCAAAAGGTGTAGTTTGTTCCATCAAACAAAAGTGGTCTATTTGTGGAAGATCCTTCTAGATAAGGTAAGTTTGAGATATTAGCCATAGGATTTTTAACTTCTAGGTTGTAACACCACACAAAGAAGTTCTAGCTCTGATATTAATTGAAATACCTAAGGGGGGATGAATTAGGTATTTGGCTAATTTTCGCAAACAAAAACTTTTTATAAGTTTAAGCAAAGAACAGATTATATGTATCAAGTTAAAGACAGTTGATAGCACAGCAATAAAGGAATGTGGTTCGATCGTCAAGATCTACGTCCACCATCTTAAGCCTGCACTTAAGGATTTCAATCAATCTACTATATGCTCAAGTTCACAAATTACATGAGAGGCTCACCACACAATGGTTTTACACTCACAACCTCTTCTAGTAACTTTTACAAACAAGGCTCACCACACAATGGTTTTATATCTACAAACAACCTTGAATCACAATTTCAAGAATCTCCCTTACCTAAAGGGTTTTGTGTTATCAAGATAACCTTGCAAGAGCTAGTAGAAAACCCAATTTGATAAGTAGAGAAGAGTGTGTAGATGTTACCACTTGTTGGTAGATGTTTTACACAAAATTGCACCTTCACACTTTGATATATTTGGATTGATCAATTGAATGCACAAGACACAATAGAGCTCAAGAAATGTTTGCTAAAGGCTTTGGAATGCTTAGAGTTCACTTAGATTAAAAAACATACAAAAGATTTCAAGTTTCTAGCTTTTATAGAATTTGAAAATCAATTTTAATAGCCATAAAATGGCTAGTTTCAAAAAATTCGGATGACCGAATTTTGCATCCGAATTTTTGGACTTTGCTGTTGCACATTCTGGAAAAATTCGGACGACCGAATTTTTTTTCCTGCGTCCGAATTTCTCTGGAAAAACAGTAATCATGCTGAAGACAGAAAATTCGGACGACCAAATTTTTCTTCATGCATCCGGATCGTCGTCCGAATTCTCTGGAAAAATAGTAGCCATTTTTTGCTACAAAAATTGGACGACCGAATTTTTTGGAAGCACTTTCAAACTTTATAAAATCATTTGAGACTTAATTTCAATAAGTTTGAAAACATTTTATATGTATAGATAAATTATTTAGACATATATAAGCTTGAAAACCATAATCAAATTTCTTTAATCACGCAAAGTTTACTTAAAATCTTTTAAGATACAAAACCACATTCATCAAAAAGTTCATTCCAAGCCAATTAAATTAAGAAACTTATTTTATACTCTCTTATGCATTCAATAGATTCCAAGACACACAAGTGTAGAGTTTACATAGAGATTTACCTATTTAGCATACATACTCTACACTTCAAGTCTTCAATTCCTTGAGTTCATCTTTGAATAACCTTCATAAAACTTCAATTACTATGGCTTATTAAGGTTGTTCTTGCACTTTGGATTGAATGCAATGAGACTTCATACTTCTTAGTTCACAAATCCTATCACACAATATATAAACATATTAGTCCTCATCAATATTTGTCATTAATCAAAACTACATAATTTACCCTTAGGGCTAACACACTTATTTTAAACATTAATTTATTAAGCACTACTTTTTTTGAATTGATATTACTTATAGTTTAAAGTATCTAAATATATATTAATTATCATTTCTTCTATTGATGTACATCTGTGTCTATTTCTGCACATATGTATGTTATATTATATTTATATTATACTTATAAATATTATCTTATATGTATGTGCTATTAATATATTATACTACTAGAAATGCATGGTTTATTACATGTGTATTACATAGAAATAATCCTACTTAGTAATTGATATATATTATTCAATATAATTTATTTTACTTCTATTCATATTCTTATGTCAAGTAGAAAAATAATATTACTAAACTAAATAAAAATAAAAAATATCTTAAATTAAAAAATATTATTTCGTTGCTAATCCGTTGCTAATTAGCGACGGAAAAAATTAAGAATTTTAAAAAATTATTTTTAATATTTAAATTATTTTTTCGTCGCTAATTAGCAATACATTAGCAATAAAAAAATTTGAGAATTTTAAAAAAGTATTTTTTTATATTCAAATCATTTTTCCATCGCTAATCCATTGCTAATTAGCGACGGATTAGTGACGGAACAAATTGAGAATTTAAAAAATTATTTTTAATATTTAAATAATTTTTCCGTCGCTGATTATCAACGGATTAGAGACGGAAAAATTTGAGAATTTTAAAAAATTATTCCCACATGGGATGCTCAGCAAGAACTGAAAGCATTCGTAAGTGTGAGGCTTCTACTACCTTGACATGTGTCTTTTGAGGTACGGCTCTCCCGAGTCTTGTGAGTTCTTGGCCAACTGTAATTCCTTTATTATCCAAAAAAGATTTACAAGAAAAATTACAAAAAATAAAGTCAAAAATAAGAAATACATTAGGCTAGATACATATAAGGGCAATACAGATAATAATAAAAGCAACTTTTAAAGAAGGATTAAATACCCTATTGATTTAGCACTCATGGATAATAGAATAAGAAATAAAGAAGAAGCTTGTTTAGGCGTATTAAGAGGAAATCTACAATATGGAAAGTTAAAATTCAACATATACCCTCGAATATCTTATCATTTAAATGATAAAGATTTTGATAAAACATTAAGTTTAATCCAAGATTTTAAAAGACCAGAATTCTTTTATAATCATAATAGACCATTTTCGATAACATATGTCATATCATATGCTATTTCTAATACACATCATTCAAAATATTTTGAAATAAAAGACATAATAGATTATCCATACTTATTTAATGAAGTCTGTCAAAAACAACTTCCTACTTTACATAAAATAGAAGAAATAGAATCTCTTCCATTATAATAAGATTTAAAAGAAAAAACTACTTTTATTATCTAATAATTTACCTCATCGACTCAGTTTACCAATACAGGAGTAAAGAATTTACCTCTTACTAAAACAAACTCCATTAGATATATTACAGAAAAAGATGATAATATAAGTAATTATAAAATTGATGGAGAATATTTTAATGGGATAACATTTCAACATGTAAAAATTTTAATAGATACAGGAGCTAATGAGAATTATATTAATCATCAACTTTGCAATACTCTACAAAAACATAAATTAGAAAGTCCTCATCAATATTCAAATTTTAATAGAGAAATCCATGAAATAGATTGTGCAGTAGAAAAATTAATTAAGTTTGGAGAAACTATAATCCTAATAAGATTACTTATAGAAAATGAAGGTGCAAATGATACTTTAGAAATTATGTTAGGATTAACATTTTTAGAGAAAGTAAAACCTTATCAAATAACTTCATATGGTATAAAACTTACCTATAATGGACGAATAATTTATATTCCAAAATGACTAATTCTTATAGTATATATTGCAATAGGAATTACTTACTCAGATTATAAAGTAGAATATTTTGCAGCATATATTGATAGTGGATCAAGATCTTGTCTCTGTAAACTAGATTGTTTTCTTGAACAATACCATACTACCTTAAACCTCATTAAAGAATGAGATATTTTTAATCAACTTATTGAAATAAAATATGGAATAGCTAAACCAATAATTTTACTTGGAGCATTTTTAATTAAATGTCCTCCTTTTTACTTTTATAATACTGGTACAAATGTTTTATTAGGAAATAATTTCCTTCAATTATTTAATAAAGTTACTTTTGATACTTTAGCTTATAAAATTCTTTTTAAAACTCCTTGTCATCATCTGATTATTGTTAAAAGATTAAAAAATCTTATGCTAAGCCACTACCCATATCCTTAAAACCTCTCACAACTCAGCGTGATGGTCTTAGATATACACAAAAACCCATTTTGACCTAGTGTGTAAGCAGGTCGCACCGTGGACTGTGGTCAATGGTCTACTGTTGCTAAGAATCCCACATGGGATGCTCAACAAGAACTGAAAGCATTCATAAGTGTGAGGGTTCTCCTACCTTGACAGGGGCCTTCTGAGGTACGGTTTTCCCGTGCCTTGTGAGTTCTTGGCCAACTATAGAACATAAAACTCGAAACATAAATAAAGGAACAAAATTGAATATTATTCGAATACTAGATGAGACAAGTTTGAAACTTTAGAGCTCAAATCGTTCGAATTTATTCGCAACCCTCATGACTTTAGAGGGACAAAAAAATAGATATAAGATTATTTTTACCAATTTCTCTATTAAGAAATTGTACAATTGAAAAGTAAATTTAATTGGGAAAAAGTGATTAATATTTTAAATTTTTGTGAATTATATATTTGACTTTTATGAGAGAAAATGTATAACTCAAAGTGAAATAAATTTTAATTATATCTTAATTTCTTTTTCAGAAAGATGAGAAAGAAGGAGGGTATAACATGTCGGAGAATTACTGAAAGATTTAGATAGAGAGAAAGTAAATTTGAGATAAAAAGTAAATTATAAAAAAGTTCCCCCCAAAGATAATTTAAATATAATCTGGATTTGGAAAAAAAAAAAAAATTAAAAGCGTCTCTTGAGTAACCTTGCCCCAAAGGATAGATTCTTATTTCGGAGTTAACCCGAAAAAATTTCTGCTTTCTAGCCGCGGAGCCTCCGGAATTGCAAGTAAAGGGGGTTTTAGAAGTTGGCGCGCAAGAGCCTTGTCCAAATTTCTCTAGGGTTTTACACTTTGCTCACTCTATCTCAATCAGTCCTTTCGTTTTCTTCTTCAAAGCTTCTTCAATTCTCATGGCATGAACCTGCAATACCCGACCCGAATCAACCCATTTCCGGGACTCTACGTATACGAACCAGAACCCCAAACCAAAGCCATAGCCATGGCGGCCAGTGTTACCAGAGGTCTCGGCCTGCTGCGTAGTTACTCTCACTACCGTCTCTCCCGTATGCCTTCTACTAGACCTGCTCCGGCACATTTTTTGGGGCGCCGTAGTGGAACTGCGGAGCTCCGTTTTCTCTCTACATCAACGCCTGGGAAATCGGGAAAACCGGTGCAGGCTAGGCAAAGGGAGTCTGAGGAGAGAGGAGAAGAAGATGGAATGGAAAATAATAGTAATGGTAGTGTTGTGGTTACTGGGGAGAAGATACGAAATGGTAGTGGAGGAGGCAAGGGTAGAATTGTTGTTTCGGAGCTTCACAAGGAAGCCACTGAAGCTTACATGGCTTATGCTATGTCTGTTCTCCTCGGCCGTGCCCTGCCGGATGTTCGTGACGGGTTGAAGCCAGTGCATCGAAGAATTTTGTAGGTTAATTTTGGTTTTCTTTAAGTTTCACTCTTTTTTCTTTCTTTTTGAAGATTAGAATTTGCAAATATCTAAAACATAGAAGTTCTTAGATATTATCTACTGACCTGACTGTTGCACGTTATGCTTTATGAGTCGTAAATATTTGGAATGTGCTTCTTGGCAGTAAAATTCTAGAACTCCATCTTTATTAGTAGCTTGCCTAGAATGGATTTAATTGTGGATTACAGTGTCAAATTTAGCTTTCCCTTATTGAAAAAAATTCTTGGCCTTGTTGAGATATTAAAGTAGCATAGCTCTTGTATAGATTTTACTAGGACAGACTCATCTGTCTAATTTAATATGTAGCTATTATATGTTCAGCTTGAGGATATTAATTAAAAAGGAAACAAAAGCTTTCTCCAGTAATATTTTATCTTTCTAAAGTATTTCCTTTTTAGTTAAGTTTTTGTGCTTCAGATCAAGTCCACAGGGCTGGTGATGATGCCTGAATTGTTGCACATTTCAGTGTTACCAGTAAAGAGTGCATAGGATGTCAATTTGCAGCTTCTCTTTCATTTTTTTTCTTTTTCAGAAGGCGAGTGGGGAAGAAATGATTTTATTAACAGTTGACTAAGTTTTCTTTTCTGAAGGAGAATCATGACTTTTATAGTGTTGATATTTTCATTTTCAACTGTTTGACAAGTAGTATAAAAGTATATGTGGATAGGGATGATAGGATTAGGGGAGTACTCCAGATTTCTGTTATTGTGCACATTCTCTGGATGTTCCCACCAATCACCTTTGAGTAACTTATAGACCTTTACATAGGGGATTTTTCTACATTTTTGTTATTGTACACATTCCCTGAATGTTTCCACCGTTCACTTTTGAGTAACTTATGGACATTTGCATTTAGAAACATTTAGAAAACTCTCAATTCCTCCACTTTGGGAGGGTAATGATTTGCTGATGCGGAGTCCTCACTTAGGGTGGTTTGGTTGGGGTGAAAAGTGGAAGGAAAAGGAGAGGGGATGTAAATGTGGAAGTAAATGAAGGATTTACTTTGTTTGGTATGAAGGAAATTGGCGAGGGGAAGTAAATGTGGTTGGGGGGCCCTCCACGTCAGATATCTAGCCCCTCCAAAATGGGATGGATTGGGGAGAAAATTAGAAACGACAAAAACCAATCTTTGCCGTCTTCCATTGCTACACTCCCTTCTTTCTCTCTTCCTTTTCTTCTTCTCCTCCAATATATTACCGAAACCTCAATGTTTCACCATGTGAACTGTTGAACAATTCCAAGAAGATGAATTAACCAAATAATTCTATTGAGCTCAGCAAATCGAACTAAGAAGAAATGGAGAGGGAGAAATTAGAAATAGGGAAGAAAGAAACAGAAAAGAAGATGGTGGAAAGACAGGGAGAGAGAAGCGAGACAAGAAATGGAGATATAATGGAGTCGTCGGTGGTGTTGAAGGTTGCAAGTCATTAAGAAGCTTCTGCAACTAACGTGTTCTTTTATTTTTTAAAATGTTTTTGAGGCTTTAAGTGGATTTATTTTTTTTAAAAAGGGATATGATAATGTTAGAATTTCTTTCTTTTAGAAAAAAATAAAAAATTCCATTATTGAGTTTTATTTCAAGAAATAGGATAATTTCGTGATTAATAAAAGGGTATAATAGTCAACTTAAGAAAATAAGTAATTTAGTTAAACAATAAAAAATATTTTTACATTTACTTCCTGTCCTGCCTTACCAAACAAGATGGAATTAAATAAATTTACTCCTCTAGTGGAAGTACAAGGTGCCACTTCCCCTCCCGTCCTGTCCCCGTCCCCATTTGTGAACCAAACTAAGCCTTACTTCCCACTCATCGCCCCTTCCAACTGAACGAGGTAAGTCATCCAAAGGAGGTAAAAAATGGATCTGAGAATGTTAGAATTTCTTTCTTTTAGAAAAAAGTAAAAAATTCCATTATTGAGTTTTATGAAATAGGATAATTTCCTAATTAATAAAAGGGTATAACAGTCAATTTAATAAAATAAGCAATTTAGTTAAATAATAAAAAATCTTTTACATTTACTTCCCCTCATGCCTTACCAAACAACATAGAAGTAAATATATGTACTTCCTCTAGGGAAGTAAAAGGTACCACTCTCCCTCCCGATCCCCGTCCCTAGTTGTGAACCAAACTAAGCCTTACTTTTCCACCCGTCTCCCCTACCAACAAATGAGGTGAATCATCCATTTACCTCCTCATTCACTTCCCTTTCCCTTTTTGCCACCCCGCCGAACAAGATGTTAATTTACAAGCTTTAAGTCGCTCAGTAAATCCGGAGACCTGTTATCCCCTTAAGAAAAGATCTCTGTTTCTTGAACTACTGGTTGTCTATACATACTAATCTCCAGATTATATCTTTGCTGAAACTGCATCTGACTTTCTCTTTCTGGTACTTCAACTACAGATTTGCAATGCATGAATTGGGCCTTTCATCAAGAAAGCCTTACAAGAAATGTGCACGAGTTGTTGGGGAGGTTGTACTACATTAAATTCTTTTAAATTCCTCTTCTCCAAACTGAATCTAAGTTTGACTAAAACAGGGAAATAAATCGAGGATCAACTAGCTTCTTACTTATCCTTAATGTAATCATGTTATTTTCATTCCTTTCTTTAATGAGTTCTTTACCTCCATCTTCCTGTTTGAAACCAGGTTCTTGGTAAGTTTCACCCGCATGGAGACACAGCGGTATATGATTCCTTGGTTCGAATGGCACAGGTAATTTTGGAATTTGAATGCCTAATAACTTATTTAGTTATTCTGGTTGAAGTTGTTGTCGATTGACTTCATTCTGCTACTACTGAACTTATAAATTGTCAGATAATAACTTATCCTTGTAACATCTGATGCTATTTTTTGATGAGGCTGATTTAGACATAGAATTTGAATAAATTTTCTTTTTCTTGGGGGGGGGGGGAGGTGGGGGGTGACAGGGAATCTATGTCATTCCACTGAAATTATTTAATGTAACAAGTAATATATGTTTTGTATCTTCTATTTTTATGGAATCTCAATTTTAACCAATGCTCAAGATTTTCTAGGAATGGTTGTCTGCCTGGGGAAGTTGCATGAAAATCTTAAACAAAGTTCTACTTTGTCTCTATATTATGTGAATATGATAGTTTTCTAGATAAAATGTATAATATGTAATAAGTTGCTAGAAAATAAAGGAACAGACTCTTGAACATAGCTGCTGAAAAATTGTGACAGTAGTGCAAATACATGATTCTGTGAAACCTTAGGAGTTCCAGTTATATTACCACAAATGAGTACTTGACAACCTAATTTCTTTGGTGACATCTGTCCGGGATGGAAAGACATGATTCTGTGGAAATTGTAGAAGGTGCTCTGCTCTGCAGGATTTGAAATTAAAGATTGGATTCAGGACTATCCCATAAACAGTTTTTATTAGGTTGTGTTAGTTTCTTTATTGTCTTGTCTGTATATATATTATTTTTTAATTTTGAATGCTCTGATTTGCTTGACCCAACAATTGATTGTTATTTCTTGATATGCAGGTTTTCTGAGAGTTAGGGTATATTTGAGTGAGTGATGGAATCAGTTCTCGGAATAAAATTCAAAATTTCTGAAGTTGAATAGTTAGCCATATAGTAGGGCATGTGATTTAGGGATGTATTTTTCCTCACAGAGACCTGATAAGTATCTGTTGTCTTATGCTTATTTCAAAGACTCATTTCTGTGCAATTATTGGACAGATGTATGGTGCTATTTTTGGTTACATCAGGGTTACAATGTTCATCGGATATCTGTGGTTGTTTATGAAGTCTACTTGTTTTTCAATAGAGAAAATATATTGTTAGTTAAAAGGACTTCTCGGAAGATCTTCTAAGCTGTTTTCAAGATGCACCAGTTTAAAAATTTTTGAAGGGTGAAACCCTAGATGAAGTTGATGTGCAAATGAACCCCCCTGGTTTATTGCTTACTCTTGTGGTACTCTTGGGGTAGTGAAACCCTGGATCTGTTTTTCTCCAGAACATACTAATTTTATTATTTTTTGCCTCCATCTGTTCAAGTAGGTAGATCTCATTGTTTGCCATTTTGGAATTCTTAGGAGTCCTGATTGTAAAGCTGTCATCTTCTTGATAATTATCCTTTTTAGCTCTATGCTGGTTATTAAATTTCTCCAACTTGAATTTTTCCTTTTTCCTTATCTCCAGGATTTCTCCTTGCGTTGCCCTCTTATTCGAGGGCATGGAAATTTTGGTTCTATTGATTCTGATCCTCCTGCTGCAATGCGTTATACTGAATGCAGACTGGAAGTAGGTGTATTTTCTATACAATTATGCTTTAGTTGGTTTGGGATTTTGTTTGGATAATATTACAGTAGTTGCTTTGTAGGCTTTCACATTGAGTGCCCAAAGCCCTTCTGCAGTAGAATTTTTTTCTTTTAATTTTTTTTATAAACTAATTTTGATTAAGATTATGTCCCTCGTGCACAGTAAACAAAGAATAATCTTTTACTCTTCATGGGAAGAAAGGGAAAAAGATGTTGTTACTTTTAGAAGGATGGTGTCTGCATCGTAAAGATATTATTTAAAGTTCACTGCTAGAGACATTGTATGTCCTAGGACTGTGTCTGAGCTGAAACATGCCACACCTTAGCATTTCAAATTCAATTTCCATCCTTATAGATAAGAACAAATTTGAGTTTGAGTCTGGCTCTGAAGTAAGGCTCAGATTCTGTTTAAATGTTTTTCAATGGTTTGATCTCAATTTGAAGAAATATCTCATTAAAGCTACTAAATTCCGAAAATTATTCAGAAAATTAAAGTTTGAATCCGAGAAAATTGAAGAAGGAAGGGAAACTGCGGGAAAAAAAGAAAAATTTTGTGAACTCCATCCCCTTTCCCCAATCTCCTTTCTGCAACAGTCACATTTCCCAGGCACCTCTCTTGTCCTCCATCCTTTTCTCTTCTCAAATAATCAAGCTGTCACTGCCTAGTCAAAATCAAGTCTTCCCCATTAGTACATTCTCTTTATTTTGTCATTCACACATTTCTCTTCTCACCGCTTCTCCTTGAATCTTCAAATTTTGCCCTGATTTTTTACGTTTATAACTTTGTTCACATGTTTGGCTTTTCTTGTGTTGGACATGAAAGAATAGAAAGACTTTGGGGGGCTGAAGAATGAGACTTGGAAGCGTTTTGGAGCCGACATGTTGTTTAGAGAAATAAATAATGTTAGGATTCGATTCATGTTTTAATCATCTTCTATTGTTTTAAAATTTAAGAAATGACCTCAACTTCATCATAAACTAGGAAGACCCTGATTTTCAATTTGTGTATACATTTAAAATATCTACTGATTGAACGGGCTTGCAAGCTTTTTAATTGAATTTATGTCTAATCAAGTTCGCTTCACAAACTAGTTGTGCTTCAGTGCTCATTTAGAAAATCTTGCTCATGCTCATTATGCAAACCATCTTGAATTGGCTTCAAATAGCTCGATAAATGCTTGACTGGAGTACAGCTGAAGTATGTTGCAAAGACTTGCTTTTTGGTCAACTTCTTCATTTTTTACCATATGATTTAAAATGAACTTAGCAGTTATTTAGCAGGGGGGAAAAAAAGAACTTATCAGTTTACGTGAAGCGAAATTATTTCAGCTGATTTCACAAGATTCCTGGTTATCTTTTTAATATTATATTTTCCACAAGCAAATTTGAAATATAAGGCAGACTTACTTTTTTACTTTCTTCAGGCACTTACGGAAGCAATGTTATTGGCTGACCTTGATCAAGACACAGTCAGTATTCTTTTTACATTTTTCTGGAGGAACAATCCTCTGCAACTTTTAGTGTACTGAGTTTGTATTTGTATTTTTGTCTGTATTTGTTTCCTGGATGCAGGTTGATTTTGTTCCAAATTTTGATAATGCCCAAAAGGAACCATCGTTGCTTCCTGCTCGCATACCTAACTTACTGTTGAATGGTGCTTCTGGCATAGCAGTGAGTTTCCTATTTCAGGGTTTCTATTTCTTGATTTCCTTTCTTCATCTTTCTTCTTGACCAAATCTAGTTAAACCTAGTACTCTATTTTGATGGAGTATTCAGTCAATTTCAGCAAACACTTGAAATCTTTTACTTCGGATGGTGGTACCTGAAATTCTGCAATTTGTTTCGGTTTTCAGGTTGGAATGGCAACAAACATTCCTCCCCACAATCTGGGGGAGTTGGTGGATGCAGTCTCTGTCTTGATCCATAATCCAGAAGCCACGGTATTTATAATATTATGTTACTTACTGCCTCAGGAGGTAATTTTATGTACTACTATGTAGAATATGGGGGGGGGTGGGTGTATCAAAATGGACCGAGGGTCTGAATTCATTTACTCTCGTCAGTTGTTTTTCTTGATTGAAAAGGAAAGTGCTAAAGCCATACACTGAGCTTTTGAGGCCTTCTATTCTCATTGGATATGATTATCTTGAAAAGTTCCTATTTTCATTCCTAAACGTCAATATCTTGACCTTACAACTTGCCACAGCATCTTATATTTAACTTGCTCAAGACACATTGGTTTTTTTTTGGAATTGGGAATAAATGATACTTGAATAACTCATTACCGCTCAATGTATACAAAACCGGAACAAGAATGAACATTTTTACTGGATAGCAACTGGCCATAGTTTTTTGATATTTTTGCTTCTATGGTTTGCAAAGTTTAGATACTAGAGGTTGCATCCTATAGTAGTCTTTAAAGGCAATGATCAGTAGCTAAGGTGTTCATGTGGTCTATTGTGTTACTGAGTCATAGTCTCTTTCTTATGTTTGCAATATTTGCCACATTGTCTGGACGAAACAAGGTAGGGCGCAGTTAGAGAAGAACTTACTCATAAAAAGGAACTATTTCCTTAAATTGATCTCAATTCCTAACCGTAACTGAGGTTGCAGTCTTAGGAGTTAGCTTGGTTTTCAGGAAAATGGGTTTAATGACAGATTATTATGTCAATCCTACTTTTCTTGGCCATCTTGCCAAGTTCATGGCTGCATTTTTCCTTTTGTTTCATGATACTCTGCTGATGTCGAAATATGCAAGATTTCTAATAAAGAATCACAATTAATTGTTCATTTTTTCTGCATTTTCTTTTGGTTCTGAATCTACTATGATAGTTACAAGTATTGCTGGAATACATGCCTGGACCAGACTTCCCGACTGGAGGGATAATCATGGGTAACATGGGGTAGGTGGCTTTTCTCTCTCTTTGTCTCTGACAATGGTTTCAATACATATAATAGTAAATAAATGTCATAAACACTGTGATCAAATCATCAAAGCCTTTGCAATTTTCTGCATCTAGACCTAGGCTAATGTGAAGTATGCTTACTGCCTAGTGTTCTCTAATATATTTATGCTGCCAAGGATCTTAGAAGCATACCGGACTGGAAGAGGACGTATCGTAGTAAGAGGAAAGACTGATGTTGAAGTACTTGATTCCAAAACAAAGCGTACAGCAATTATTATAAAAGAGGTTCTCATCTGTATCCTCTATAGTGGAATTACTTTGAGATCTGTATTTTTCATTTTAATATTTTAGTTGCAATGTATTGCCTAATACATTAACCCTTTGCTCTGTATTAACTTGTATAATGAAACAGATTCCATATCAAACAAATAAAGCATCTCTTGTTGAGAAAATTGCTGAGCTTGTAGAAGACAAGGTACCTTACTTTTATTTATTTTTTGTTTTGGGAATTTATTTGAATATGATGTGGGGACTACTGTTATTTATTTTTCGTTTTGGGAATTTGATTGAATATGATACGGAGACTATCTTTCCTTTTAAAATGTCATCCTTCCCTTGCCTTTTGCCACCATCTCCTTGACCCATCCTGATTTGCTGATAAGCCTTTTGCCCCTTACCTATTTCTAATTTTTTTGGCTCTCTTTTGTGGGCACAATAAAACGTCTCTTATCTTTTGCCCTTCTTTTGCCTTTTGAGACTGAAAACTATAGAAAGAAAACTGTCTTTTATAGGATTAGATGTTGCAGGTTAGTATCAGTTTCAGAGAAGGAAAATCGTTTTGTTAGTTACACCACGGCCATAGCAAATATCCATGAAGCCCTTGTTCTACATGTGGGTATCTCCCCAAATACATGGTGCTGTCACCTGCCTTTTTACCCCAAAGCACTCAGTTTTCTTTATGCTTTTCTCGTGCAGTAGAGAAGCCAGATATGCTAGTTAGCTTTATTAATGCTACAGTTTCGTTTCTAGATGTCACATTATTTAATTACTCGGGATTGTGTAGGGTACTAGAAACAACTAAGCAAATTATTTGTGCCTTGTAACCTGTTCTGGATTTCTGTTTTTTGCGGTCTAGTGGTTTCGGCTTGTTATCTTTTAACATCTGTAGGGTTTTTACTTTTGTTTATTTGCCTCTTTTAGAATTCATTAGCTACTCAATCTTCATATTCTTTCTATAATTCTTCTTGTGTTTTAGACTCTGGAGGGTATAAGTGATATCCGCGATGAAAGTGATCGGACTGGAATGCGCATTGTGATTGAGGTATTCAATCTGACAGTGATCTTTTGATCAATTTGCTTTAGAGAGTGGAGTGATGGATTTTTCTCTTTCTATTTTCCAGCTTAAGAGGGGATCGGATCCATCAATTGTTTTGAACAATCTGTTTCGTCTTACTGCGCTTCAGTCAAGTTTTAGTTGTAACATGGTGGGGTAAAGTGTTTCAACATCAACAGCAGAATAGATATTGTAGTTGCTATTTGCGAAACATAATTTACAAGGAACTGAGAAGTTGGCGCATCTGATGTGTCATAGGCATGGGTTGCCTTTTATTCACTGAGTTCCTCAAGCATGGCAGATTTACATTGATGGACATAAAACTCAAAACTTCAATGTTCATATTCAAGATTTAGGTTCATTTGGATTGGTTTTCACCTTGAAATCCAATGCAAATCTTCTACCTTTTTCACTTTGGGTCACACATCTTCTCTTACGAACAATTTACTTTTTCCGTTCTCAAAACCGAAATTTTTGAACAGAAAACCAATCCTGATGCACTCCTAGGGTGCATTTGGATTGCTTTTTGAAAAGGAACCCCAAGCAAATATTTCACTGTGGGTCCCACTTCTCTTCCCACGAATCATCTATTTTTGTGAAGCCCAAGATGAAAAATTACAAACAAAGATCCAATCAAAAACAATCTTAAGAGTCCTGTGCATTCCTCCTTAGCTAATGCCAGGGGTAAAACAGAAGGAAACAGAAAAGATGAACATAAACTTTTTGTCTTTTGATCTATCCATTTTGTTAATGGAGATATTGTTTACATTACATGGCTGATTACATGAAGAGGTTTGTTAGCAACTACTGCTTCTTATTTTTCCTTTGCTTAAATGTTGTATTCACAGTATACTGAACGGGCACCCTAAACAGATGGGCTTGAAGGAATTACTTCAGGTGACAAGATCTTATTAAATTATTTTTTCAGGATCTAAATGCATATATGTTTTTTATGTTTGTCTTTCTGGTTTTTTCTTTATCTTCTACTGGCTTCATTTTCATCCACTCTTTTCTTGTTAAACCTTTTCACTTGCATTTATCTGTAGCAGATGGTAGATATTTTAAGATACAACATTTAAAATATATCTTGTAAATCTTGTTGGTACTCATTAGACTACTAATTAGGTGTCTTTTCTTTCTCTTCTTTTTATGCTTCTTTAATGTGAACTTATGCTAGATGAATCTTGATGTCTTTGTTATGACTCAAGAAGCTTTATCCATCTTGAAAACTTGTCAGTTGCAAGAAAAAGAAACCCTGGTGGTCGTGTCGCTATTCAGCATGTCCTAAAATCTTTATTTAGATTTATCTTTCAAATAGAGGGAAGAGTTTTGACACCATGAATTCCTCCTCTATTATTCTCAGAAAGAGGGAGTTTTATCCAATAAATCTGTTAAGAGGTGCTCGACTGATGCTGCACCATTTTCCACACAAGTGGCATCTGATGTGGTGCTGCTAATTTTTGAAGCAATGATGGCATTCTAGAAGAGAAAAAGGTTTAGCTTCAGAAGCTCAGAAAGAATAAAGTGTGGGATAAATTCAGCAAGAGAATGGAGGGAAAGAGGCAAAACCTCACAACAAACAAGCTATTAATCTGAATAATCTCCTCCCTTTTGAGCTGTTAAATGAGTATTACTTGGACATAAAAACCAAGAAACAAAACTACTTGGAAGCTAAGTAACTTCATTCCTGAGCAACTCAAAAGCCAAAAACATCAACCAAACAGCCTAATTTGCTGCAAGTTGAAGATAACTAAAATACCCTAGGCTTTAAGCCCTAGACAAACAAACACACAACTATTGCATGACCTTGTATTTGTCAGAAATAACCAAAATATCTTCAACTTTAATATCATATAAGTATTATCTTTCAGATCCTCATAGTTTGTGTCTTTGCATTCTATGTCATTGATACTAAATACTTGCAATAACATAACAGTGAGAGGAATATTCAGATTTTAAAGTTATATCATTCCACTTCCATGCAACATATCCATATTTAGTGCACATGCACTGATATAGAATTTTGATGCCTGAGTAGGAAATATTGCTTGCATCTAAAGCTTGTTTTTCATCTTACTGGTGATAAACTACTCCTTGCTGTCTCATATATCGTATAGATTCTGTTTCAAACTTATCCAATATTTAATGTGACAATGTCCCAATGAAAAATTCGCTCATTTGTTTCTTTAACTATGTATTTTTAGTGCATAAGAAAGTAATATAGGACGCAGAATTTCATGTGGAAATTCTGGATGGAATTGGTTTGTATTTCTGCATGCTAGACCTGGAACATTAATTGTGTGTCTCTGAATGTCCTCTAACCACTTCATGTACGATTTTATGTTCATTTCTTTTATTTTCTTTCTTTCACAGGCATTTTTAGATTTTAGATGCTCTGTGGTTGAAAGGCGTGCCAGGTTCAAGCTTGCTCAGGCTCAAGATAGAAATCATATTGTTGAGGTTTTTACACAACTTCTGAATGTTTGTTTATCCAGAGCTAATATGTCTTAAACTTTTGAATATATATTCTATACCTCTAATTGCTTGACTGCAAAATAATTGTTTTTGTTCAATTTTATGTTTTTTTAATCAAGACATTTTGAAGATTGAGGTGGAAGTTTAAAGTTCAATGCTTCTGAAACCTTAGATGGTACTTTACTGCTAATTTTGTGGCTGCTGTGCAAAAGTTTTCCATTTTGAACTCTTTTAATTTTCCTTTGGATGCCTGATGAATTAGGGTATCATAGTAGGGCTTGATAATTTGGATGGGGTAATTGACATGATCAGGAAAGCTTCAAGTAATACCATGGCTGCAGCTGAATTGATAAAAGGTACTCGGCCATCACTTTCTCTCTCTTACACTTGCAGTGATCAATACACATGAAGAATGCAGGGTCTGCGCATTTCACAATTTTACGTGTTCACTAATCTATGAAAAATTATCTACATCGTGAAAAGATAGAGTATTTATGGACAAATGATTCTTGGATGGCTTCCATTACTTGCTATGGAGATGGAATTTATATGAAAGAACTCCTATGTAAGTTACAATGAGTGATGACATGAAAAGCTGAATGATGGAATGCCAATCTATCACATATATGCCTGTGACACCAAAAGTAGTAGAATCAAACTCTCATGTAGCTTAAAAAGTAAGAAACGGTGCTAAAGTTCACTGTGAACCGTGGTATTAGTTCAGTCTGAAATTGAGGAGCATTCGTGGCATGCTTCTCCTTGTGTAATCCCTGGTGTTCTTCTAACAATTTTCTAGTTATTAATTAAGTGCTATTTTTATTAGAGGCAGAGTTATGTTCCTGTGTTAACTATGCTTGTTCACCGTCCTACGAAGTTTGATAGTTAGCATGCCATGCCCAATCTAGGCTTAGTTATGTGTTTAATCGTGGGCCATTTATCAACATGGTATGTAGGAAGATTGTTATTGCTGCTTGCATGATGTTTAAAGTCAACAGGGAGCGAAGACTAGTTTGTTTAAAGAAACTTTCCCAATACAGTAAGAGAGATGCAACTCAACTCTGGCATATCTTTGTTATCTTCCCTTATCTTTAGTATAGTTTCATATGCTTAACTGCTGTGGCGCCCCCCAACAAAAAAAAAAAGTTAGAGATTCATCTCTACTAATGATTCTGGATATTTTCGAGAGAAGACTGCCATAAGTAGTCTCTGAAAAACTTCCTTCACTCCATTCTTTTCCAGAAAGCTTCCTAGTGTAAAGCATGTTTGAGAAGTTTTTGAGGCCCTTGATAGAACAACAAAGATTTTCCACGTCACAGTCATATCCATTCATGGGCTCACATATATGCAAAGTTCAAGATTGTGCAAAGATATGATATTGATTCGTGGTACCATGGGAATGAGGTTGGGATGTGTTGTCCAGTGCTATGGAAAGATTTTCATTTGCCATCTCCTTTACTGAGAATTGATATTACTCTCCTTCCTTGTTCCTGTTTATATGTGGGTATATTTTTCCCTTTTTCTCTCTTTAAGGTGGGATTGGCTTTTTTTGATGTGCATATGTTTAGGGGTTGCTGGGTGTTTCTTTCCCCCTTCTCTCTTTTAGAACTAATATATTTTAATTATAAGTTCATGTCGAAATAATTTGAGGTTTTATGTCATGATGTTGGTGGCAAGACCTACAACTGGTCAAATCAATTTATCATGTAATTTTTGCTCTGTTACAGAGTTCAATTTGTCAGAAAAACAGGCGGAAGCTATATTGGACATAAGCTTGAGAAGGCTCACACTGCTTGAGGTTTGTTTAATGCTATGCAATAATCTTTTCATTAAGTTTAATTGCACATCACAACCTTGTATAAGTTATATTTCAACTACCTTTGTCATGTTCAATGTATTTATTTTATTTTGCAGAGAAATAAATTTGTCGATGAAGGGAAATTGCTGATGGAACAAATTTCCAGGTTAGAGGAACTTCTGTCAAGTGAAAGGAAAATCCTACAGGTAATCCTGCCAAGTTTATGTCTCAAGAACTTATAGCATGAAGAATTAAAACCTTTTTGGTCATAGTCTAGCCTTACTGAGATGTCCACTGGAATATTAAACCTGTGTTTTCTTCTTTGAAGGATATTTTTTGACAGAGCTATGGATTATAAAGTCGCATTTTCTATCTCTATGTTTCTTTTCTTTCTTATTTCTCTTAATTTCTTGGTGTGGCCTATGGTATGGAATAATTTGCAGCTATTTGTGGGATCATCTATGGTATTAAATGATTCATCACTTTCACATTTCCTCCTTAAACCAGCTGATAGAAGAGGAAGCTGTAGAAATAAAGAACAAGTTTTCCACTCCAAAGCGTTCAACATTGGAGGACACTGATAGTGGGCAACTTGAAGAGATAGATGTTATCCCAAATGAAGAAATGCTATTGGTAGTTAGCTTCATACTTTTTTTGGATTGAAAACATAACATTCTACTGTTACTCATGAAATGGTTTAATGTCAGGCAATTAGTGAGAAGGGTTACGTCAAGCGGATGAAGCCTGATACATTTAGTCTACAGAACCGGGGAACTATTGGTAAATCAGTTGGGAAACTAAGAGTAAACGATGCAATGTCTGATTTTCTGGTTTGCCGTGCCCATGATCATGTGTTGTATTTTAGGTATACCTCTTCAAATATAGAATTTTGTTATAGTGTTCTTGATGCAAAGATGTTTTGCTCTTTTGTCCTATCATGAATCAACTGTTGCTTTTGAAAGTGTTTCTTCAATTGCATTTCACCTCTTCTATCTTGCCTTTTATTTTATTTTTCTGTGGTGGAAGGAATTTCATTCTTTTTAACTTTTGGTCTTTTTCCTGTTATCTTTTCACTTCTTTTGACAGTGATAAGGGAACAGTTTACTCTGCTCGAGCTTATAGAATTTCTGAATGTACACGAGCTGCTGCTGGTGTACCACTGGTTCAGGTATTTGACATCTCAGGTATCAACTAATTAGAAGTTTCTTAAATTATATCTTTCTTTGATCGATTACCTTTTCATGTTAAGTTCAGATTCTGTCATTATCTGATGGTGAGAGAATAACTTCCATTATTCCTGTAAGCGAATTTGCGGGGGACCAGTATCTTCTGATGCTTACTGTGAAAGGATACATTAAAAAAGTGTCTTTAAGCTATTTCTCGTCAATCAGATCAACAGGAATCATAGCAATTCAATTGGTTTGCGCTCATCTTAGTTGCTTCAGTATTCAGATCAATTTTGTATGACCTGTAATATTCAGCCTAAAAATGAATATCTGACTAAGCAGGTTCCTGGTGATGAATTAAAATGGGTGAGGTGCTGTACCAATGATGACCTTGTTGCCATGGCATCAGAGAATGGAATGGTTACCTTGACTTCCTGTGAGAAAGTAAGTTGCTTTATTCTCGTATTTCTAACGCAGCTACAAGAGGATACTGAACTAGATACTGGGGCATTTTTACATTTAATTGGCTGTGATGATCCTAAGCAGATGACACTTCAATTCCAGCTTACATTCATTTCATTATTTATTCATTGGCCATCAGTTCAGGCATAATTGCTACATGAAAATGCTTCCACTGGGTGGGTGACAAAGTTAGAGCTTACTTATGTAGGACTTGTTGTTGTAACCTTGTTAAGAGCTATTTGTAAAGTTCTGAGTAACTGTGAACTTAGATCCATTATGGAATCCCAAAGCATAAAGCTTCTTTGTTATTCAATCTCACTGTGTCTCAGAAGCTTGGAGTAAGGACCATTCACTAAATAATATCACAAGATGCATAATCCAAGTCTGATGATATACAAAGAGTTTGGTTGGTTATATCTTTTCCCATCTATTCCATTGTTCGGATGCGTCTGCTGGGTGTCTTTGTAAAATTATGTTTATAAATTTTATGATGGTAATGTTGTTTGGTTTTGACTCGATTGATTGTGGTCTAAAATTGAAAAGAGCTCCCAGCTTTTGGTGACAGACTGGCATAAAAGCATTTCAAATTCTCCCTGGGTTGGGAACTTTTGATGATTGGATTAGCTTTTTTTGTTTCTTTCTGAATTTGAAGACCATCTTCTCTTTCATGCTTGACAAAATGACCTATAGCCATGTGGTTCCTCGGGCTTTTTCCACTGATGATTTACTTGATGTTCTGTTTTCTTTTTTATTTCTTTCTCAGATTAGATCGCTTGGAAGAAATACTAGAGGTTCAGTTGCCATGAGATTGAAAGGAGGTGATAAAATGGCTTGCATGGACATCATTCCAGCTGGTTTGCGTAAAGAATTGGAGAATCTGTCAGAATCTTATCTAAAGAAGTATTTCTCATTTATTTCTGTCTGCACACACATATATATTACATGTATGAATATACGTAGGTATAGAGGTATTTTGTGTGTGTGCATAGTCTTGCTAACCTACTACATTAGAAGAGTGGGTTTGAACTGTGCCCATTTTTATAAGACAAGAAAACCAGCTTTCTTGTGGCCACTTATTAAATATAATGATACTTGTAAATTTGAAAGATTAAACAATAACAATGAGGTCCAAAAGGATTCTCATTCAGATAATTTATTGTGCTTTCCTTGTGAAACCCGCAGTTTAGAGTATCTTGGAGCAGAAAAAGTAAAGAACATAAGAATTTTATTAATCGGACGCAAAAGTATAATTTTTTATTTACTAAATTTCTGTCACGTGTGAAGAAAAACATGAAGAAGAATTTCTCCAAGAGGGCCTTTGGTAAAGCTCCCAAAATATTATACATTTCCCTCCCTTCTGGGGCCCTTCTTTATTTGTGTTTTTTGGGGTTTTAGACTTTTGGAATCTGTCAACCAGATTGTCAATTTTAATGGAAAATGTAACAACACTGAATATTTTATAAAACTCTAATATGCAATTTATTGAAGTAGCTAGTTTTCTTGGTTTCATTCGATTTACGCTTTTGGTTTAGGAATGGATTTGTTTAATGTACACACAGAAGTGTGCACAGCATGGGTTTATGACAGTTAGTATTTATAACAAGAAACCCTTGCATTCATTTTTCTTAAAATTTAACCTATATGAGTGTGCATAGCATGGGATTATGGCTGGTTAGTATGTTTAAGGGAAACAAAAGGGGGAAACCTTTGCATTCATTTAAATCTTTTAACGCAAAATTAAACCAGCACCATCTGATAACTTACTTCACCAGGATGAATATGCAGGTTGCATACTTGGCTGGATTGGAATGGGAATACCTAGTTTTGCTTGCACATTCAGTACTCCCAACCTTATATATAGAGTATTTTTTCCGGCATTTAATTAGCTGATAAATTTGAATATGAGATCCTCACTCTTGTTTATCATTCAATCTTTTGAATTTCGAAAGTTTCGTTAAATTCAGTGACGTGGCAATGAGTTTGCTTAATTTTGTACTTCTGTGTGTCGGGTGTGCATGTGCATATACATATGCATTAGCAGGTTTTTCTAGGTGCACCTTCTTTCTTTCCTAAATATGTGGCTATCTATTAGCTATTATTGTCATAAATCAGCCTTTCCTTGATTTCCGGTAGATAGACAAGTAAACTAGAGGGAGAAGAAATATCAACAGGAGGATTGATGCCTGATGCCACATATCGAAAACAAACTTCAGTTATGATGATTGACTCCTTTTCAATTGTATACTTATCTGATGTGGTTTCTACACCTTCAATCTATCCGATGCCCTAATTTTATTAGTTAATGTTCATTCTTCTATTTATTCAGTGATGTCTGCCATTATCCTTAAATAAATGTATTTCTGTTTTTTCATATTTGGATGCAGTGGCAAGGGCTTGAGAGGACCGTGGTTACTTTTTGTGTCTGAAAGTGGATATGGGAAGCGGGTTCCTCTCAGTAGATTTCGTATGACAGCTTTGAACAGAACTGGATTAATTGGTTACAAGGTACATATGTTGAAGAACAGGGTGAAAGTGGATGAGCAGAAGACATTGTTTTTCCTTTTTGTGCGTGTGCGCGTGTGTGTGTGTGGTGGGGGCCGTTTTAGGCACATAGGGAGGTGAAGAAATGGAAATTGGTGTTTTCTTCACCCTATTTTGGTGCTTAAGCTTACCTTTTTTTGGCATTTGTAACAGTTTGCTGCTGAAGACCGGCTGGCAGCAGTATTTGTTGTTGGGTTTTCTTTAGGAGGTAATGTTTATATTCTATTTTGTTCTTTCCTTTTAGCTTCACCTGGTTTTTATTATCAAGGAAGTGCTTCCAATCTTTTCTGCAGAAGATGGTGAAAGTGATGAACAAGTTGTTCTTGTGAGCCAGAGTGGGACTGTGAACCGCATTAAAGTGCGAGACATATCCATCCAGTCACGATTTGCCAGGTTACATATTAAATAATTCCTTTACCTCGTTTGGTGTTCAAAGCTGACATGTACTGTATTTGCTTCCAATCACCAAGAGGCTCATGATGTCCCCTTCTAATTTATGGAATTTGTTATAATAAGAGGCTTACAGGGAAGAAATACCAAAATAGCTACATATCTGCTCCTGCTTACATCTTGGTTGACAGAACTACCAATATTACAACAATTAATTATCTATTATTTAATCATTAGATATCTAGTTAGACCTTGAAATTTCTATTGTACTTTGTACATTGAAAATGTTACAGAAAATGCATTTGGTGGATAAAATTTGTGAGTTTATGACAGAGGACTAGGCATGCACTGATTTTGAAGTGTAGCTGGCTAACCTTTTACCTGTCTTTTCTAATTGTCATTTTCATCTTTGTCCAGAGGTGTGATCTTGATGCGGCTGGAGCATGCTGGAAGAATTCAATCTGCTTCTTTGATATCTGGTTCTGAGGCTGAGCCCGAGGAAGGTGAGGCAGGCGCTACGGTGGCTGCAGTATAAGAACTGTACCGTGGAATTTCTCACAATATCAAGAAGGAATACGAGATTTTTTTTTTTTTTTTGACTGGGATGATCCTGTCATTCTTAGCAATTTGTACATGCTAAGATAATTTTCTATTATCTTTGGCTTTGTATAATTGTATTCACTAGCTGATTACTGTACAATATGGATGATGCATAGGCTCCACAGCAACGGTTCTAAAACTTCACTCTGCATGGAGTCGAAAAGGTTTCAATCAAGATGAGTAAAGGTGATATCCAAAACAGGATTATCTGAATGCAGATTTTCCTGCGTGGGACGCTTTTTCACGAGGAAACCGATTCAAGCAAAAAACTGTCGCTAGGCGTGGAAATGAGTTGAGCTGAGCTGACACTAGCCCAGGCTTGGCTTCCTTGACTTTAGCGTGGTTCTTGGTTCAGTACATATTTGATGTGAGTTAATTTTTTCAATTTAGACTCAACTCATACATAGCTCATGAGTTACTGGCTCACTTGTCGTATCAGTAACTAAACCATCAAACAATAGTTATGATGATACCAGTAGTACATGACATAATGGAACAAAAACTGAGATTTTTTTTTTTGTAATAAAACTTTTAACAGAACTTTGCAATGTCTAATATAATTTCAATATCTTAGCACCAATCACAATATGCTAGACTCAAAAATTATGTTGCAACTAAAATAATACTAAAACTTGTATAATCAAATGAAAATCTAATTAACAAAAATTAAAATACTATTAAGTAGTGATTATTTATTGTCTCGTTGCATAAGCAATTTAACTTTAGTGGTATCTTTCTTCACCTAGAAATATAAAAATATAATATATTATACAAAGAGTATAATACTTATAATATATGAGATTCATCAATAATAAGAGATAGATATAAGTATTAACTTACCTTAGGTTTTTTCTTAACATAAGAGACTTGAAGCCAATCTCTTGCACAAATAATTGTAGCCCTCACTTTTGAGTCTTTGTTCATAGCTATGTTTTGGATCTCATATGATTAATTATATTTTGCAACCAATATCTGTTTACTTAAATTTACATATTATTTATTTATATCGAGCCATCCCAGGAGTCAAATGAGTCAAACTTGACACATATTTTAGTTGAACAAAATATCTTACTCATATATTGCTTATTTGGCTTTTGGCTTTATGAGTTGAGCCAAACATCAATCGAATCATGAGCTACTCGTGAGTTGGCTCAACTCATTTCCACCAGTAACTATTGCCTATTCATGTGCAACATTTGGGTTTGTTTGGGTCTCACTATTAAACGCCTACAAGATAATAAATATAAATTCTTTTTCACTAGCGAAGAGAAGTTGACAAAGGTTGTGAATCTGGCTTGTGCTGCTTCGAGAATGAACTAATAGTGCTTAAGTGGTGGCTGCAAGATCTGCAGATTTTCGATGAGCTCTTTTCCCATTGCCCGTTTTAGCTACATGTGATAGGATTACTTAGGGCTTGTGTGAGCAAAGAGGTTATATAATAACCAGCCTCTACCTTCATGCACTGTATGCATGCGCGGATCCATGAGGATGAGGATGGTGAGAAATTCTTTCGATTTAGAGTAGATTTTAATGTATCTAATCCTATTGATAGGTCTTCCTAATTGACGCTCCTGCCTATGGTGAAATCTGGTGCAATACGTGTTGAAAACAAAGGGATATATCTAAATAGCAATGGAAATAGAATAATACAAAGCATTCCTGCAGCAAGAGCCATAATTATTCAAGTTGAATTTGAAAGTGTTCTAACCTATGTCAATAGAAAGGGAAAAAAAAAAAAACTCATAGATCTCATAGACTGATGGATGTCATAGGCATTAAATATAGATAGGCTAGAGACCCTGCAGAGTGAACCATTTACATGTGTGTTTCTGTCCATCAAGAAAACTAATTAATATACACAATCTAATCTAATCCTTGACTATTTAACTTACCATAAGTAGGAGGTCTCCATTACCTTAATTTATGGTAAATAAATGGGTGGGCCATACTTAAATCTCTAAATTTAGAATGATTTCAAGCATTCTCTCACTTGGCTTATACATTGTAAGCTAGATAACCTCATTGAGTGACAAAATCAATAATATGGCCATATAATTATTTAGTCAAGCAAAACCAAAGGACATGCAACAAACACTTAACCAAAGGACATCAATATAAGAACCATGGCGGTCATGCTTGGAAACAAATACTTCCTTTCACGTATTACAATGTATAATATTTCTTAATCAAGTTTTAAAAACTTTATTAGTGTACTTAGTATAAGTGTCATTTAGGGTCCATTATGTATCTAATATAGATCACAACTTGATACATGAAAACTATATGTGCATAGTCATATAAAATAAAATAAAAACAATCAGAGAAAAGTAAGTCTAAGATGAGCTTCTAGGTCCAATATGGTTACATGATCTTGAAAGATATTAGATGATAATCCTCTAGTCAAAGGATTTCCTATCGTCAAAGTGGTACTAACGTGCTCAAATGACACATATTTCTTCTTGATGTAATGTCTGACCAACAGATACTTTGGTGTCTATGTACTTACAATGACGATCACTCTTATTGTTTTTAGAAAAGTATACACAATAGTCAAGTTATCAGAATAGGCCTTTAATGGACTTGAAATAGAATCAACTACTTGATGGTTAGTGATGAAAACTTTCAACCATAATGCTTATGGTGTTGCTTCAAAGCATGTACAGACTCAACCTCCATTGTAGACGTCACAACAATAGTTTTCTTAATACTCCTCCAAGGCATGACCCCTCAAGCTAGAAGGGAAATGTATCCTGAAGTAGATTTACCACTATATTTGCATCGATCCAAATCTGAGTTCGAATATCTGATTACCTCCAAGGAATTAGAACGTTTGTGGTGAGTTTGAAATTTTTGGTTCTTTGCAAATATCTCAAAACCTTTTTACTAGCTTTCCAATAATCAAGCCCAAGACTACTTTAATACCTGCCATGCATTCCTACTACAAAAGCAAAATCAGGTCTAGTGCAATGTCTTTTAATTGCTCTTTTTCCCATGAATTTTGATGACATTGTTGTAGATTAAGCGTGTTATCTTTTGCAATAGGCGATGTAGTAGGTGAGCAATTTTTCATTCCTAATCTTTCTGAAACCATTTCAATATAGGTCTTTTGAGATAGTCCAAGTGTCTTGAATCTTTATGCCAAAAACATAAGAAGTTTCACCCATATCATTCATTTTAAACTATAGGATAAGAAATTGCTTAGGATACAATCTACATAAACAACTACAAGGATATATTTTCTCCCACTTGTTTTAAGTTATATATATTTATGAATGATGTTCTCTGTAAATCTATATGAAGAAACAACATTGTGAAATTTAATATACCATTAGCAAGAAGCCTGTTTAAGTCCATATATAAATTTTTTTAGCTTGCAAACAAGATGACTTTTGTCATTATCAACAAGTGCTTATGGCTGACACATGTTACCTTTTCTTCAAAATCCCCATTTAGAAATGTCATTTTCACATCCAGTTGATATAAAAATGTGCTACTAAAACCATGATTATTTTGAATGAATCTTTCTTGAAACTAGAGAGAAGGTCTTCCTTTTGAGTGAATCCCAAAGTTTGGATTTATGTCACTGGATATTATCAGAAAAACCTCTTTTAATTTTGAAGGCCATTTAGATCCTATAGTAGAGGTTCCTTTTGGTAATTCAAGGAGATCCAACACTTTGGTTTTTAGCCATGGATTCCAACTCATCTTTCATAACATTGTACTGAAGTGTGGAATTTTCTCCATTTATAAGATGAACATGATCATCCTTTATTCCAAGATCATAGTTAGATTCTTTGAGGTATACAATCATTAGAAATGGCTGATTACGTTAATCTTATGGATCTCCTAATTCTCACTTGTTCAGGTATTTCTATCATGAGAGTAGTTACAATGTGTTGCTCAACATGTTCTTCTTGGGGAGGTGGTGAATCTTGAATGTGTGAATCCTCAACTAACTCGTGGGAATTAATTTTAGAGGTGTTCATGTTTCCATAGTATAAAGGTACCACTGATAAAATAGATGATTCCCTTATTTCTTCAGGTTCCACCTTTTGAGATAACCCACTCCCACTTACTTCATGAACCTCAAGAAATTTATCATTTCTACCTTCCACAATTTTAGGAGTATGAGAGGGACAATAAAACCTAAATCTTTACGAGTTCATTGGATAGCATATAAAATAACCACTAACTTTTCTTTCATCCAACTTCCTTAGAGGGTTATAAACCTAACTTCAGTTGGACAACCCCAAATGTGTAAATCACTTAAACTAAGTTTCCATCCATTCCACAATTCAAATGGTGTCTTAGGGACAACCTTGGACGGAACCCTATTTAAAATATACATTGTGGTTTCTAAGGCTTCACTCCATAAAGACATAGGTAAGCTTGATCTACTAATCATGCTTCTTACCATATCCGTTAAAGTGCGCTTCCTTCTTTCAATCACAAAATTTTGTTGCAGTGTTCTGGTATAGTACACTGGGAAATAGTATCCTCACTTTCAAGGAACTTAGCAAATGGTGAAACACCCCATCCTATAGACGTTCTACGCGTGCGCTTTTTGATTTAGAGTATGTAAGATAGGGAATGGAGCTTATGATTGTTATATATAAAAGCACTAAAAATATTTTTTGTAAGGTTAAGAATACTAGATATAAACTTATTAAGGCTAAGTGCATGATGAGTGTACATGTTTGTGGCATTTCATTAGCTAAATGTGAGCCTTAGAAGATACGTAATGAAAGACCTAAGAGGGGGGGGGGGTGAATTATGTCTTTGGCTAATTTTCAAAAACTTTACCCTTTTGACAAAATTAACTTGGAAGATGATTGGAATCAAATACTTCACAAAATATGCAAGTAAAAAAAAAAAGATCAAAATTTAAAGAAAGTAGAAAGCAAGAGACAACACAAGTGATTTATAGTGGTTCAATCACACAATATCTACACCCATTACCTTGAGCACCCACTCAAGGATTTCAACGAATCTCAACTATAATCACAACTTGATCAATTTCTACAATAGAGGCTCACCCTTCAAGGGTTTTACACCACAACCTCTTCTCAAATGCAAATAATAAAGGTTCACCTAATACAAGGATTTTATATGAACAAGTTAACCATGAGAACAACATGTAGATGAAGTTTGAGATAAGAAAGTTACCAACAACTTGGTAGATGACCAAAAATTAGCACATCTTCACCTTTTTGTCTAAAGAATCTTGAATATGAACTTTTTAGCACAAGAAAAAAGAGAACTTTCTGATAGAGAATGATTGGGAAAAGTTAAGAATCTTTCAAACTCAAAACTACTTAAAATCTGAAGTATATGCCTTTTATAAGATTTGAAAATCGGTTGCAACATTCAAATAATGGCTAGTAATGGTAAAATTTGATCGATCAAATTTAGACACTTGCGTTAGAATTGTCATTTGAATTTATTTTGGAATTTTTACTATAGCACAAATTTGGCCGACTGAATTTGGACACCCTTGTTTGAATTTCTATAGAATTTCTATTGTAGCAAAAATTTGGTCGACCGAATTTGGACACCCTCGTCTGAATTGGTCGTCCAAATTTTGCTAGAAATTCAACTTTCATGAGACTTTTTCAAACTCAGTTTAGAATGACTTGAAATCAACCACAACAATTTTGAAAATATTTTGTACTATAATATATCATTTAAAAGTCTTTTTAGTCCAAAGGCTATTATTGAGGACTTGGTAAAATCATTTTGTAAGATAGATCACTTGAGATTTAAAAATCAAGTTTGAAGCTCTCTTGAAAAAAGTTTAGATTCCAAAGACAAAAGAGTGCAAGGTTTACAAAGAAATACCTATAATGCTTAGTAAACCTACACTAAGTTCTTCAAAGCCTTCAATCATCTTGAACAAACTCTTCTATCTTCTTGCCATATTTGAGTTGTTCTTGCATTGTAGCTTTAAGGCAATGAGACTTGTATACGTCTCAATCCAAAATTACTATCACACAATAATCAAACACATTATTCCATATCAAAGTAATCAACAATATTCTCTTAGGATTATGCAATGACCAATGTTTGTCATTACTCAAAACAACATGATTTGCCCTTAGGGCTAATAGTCTCTCTCTTTTTGATGATTCTAAGCATTAATGCAAAATTGATGGATTTAGACCATTTGTGCACTGAGAAGAATTTATGTCATATACTAGTTGAAGGTGATACCAATTGAAAATCAATTTTACACATATTATAACAAAATGACATAAACATGGCTCAAAATGAGCCTATGGCCCAACCAACCTCCATAAACCTCCTTCCTTCCTAAATACTAGAAGATATAGCATATAAGCAATCACAACAATACTTCTAAGAGAGGTTTTAAAGGTTAGAAATTGCTTTCAAAGCTCTCTGAAATACCTAAGAGGGGGGGGGGGTGAATTAGGTATTTGGATAATTTTTGCAAACTTAAACCTTTTATGCGTTTAGACCAAGAACAAGTTATATAAGCTAATTATAGATAATTGATAGCAAGGTAGTAATGAAAGCAATGGCAAAGAACTCAAACAATTTATAGTGGTTCGATCCTCAAGATCTACATCCACTACCTTAAGCTCACACTTAAGGATTTCAACAAATCTACTAATTGCTCAGGTTTACAAATTACAAGAGAGGTTCACCAAACTATGGTTTTACACTCACAACCTCTTCTAGTAATGTTTACAATACAAGGCTCACCACAAACAATGGTTTTATATCTTAAACAACCTTGAATCACACTTTCAAGGATCACCCTTATCTAAAGGATTTTATGTTATCAAGATAACCTTGCTAGAGCTAGTAGAAATACACAATTTGATAAATAAATGAGAATGTGTAGAAGTTACCACTTGATGGTAGATATTACACAATTTTGCACCTTCACACTTTGATGTCTTTTGGGTTGATCAATTGAATGCACAAGACATAAGAGAGCTTAAGAAATGTTTGCTAAATGCTTTTGAATGCTTGGAGTTTTCAAGATTTCAAGAGTTACAAAAAATTTGCATGTTTATAGCTTTTATAGAATTTGAAAATCTGTTAAAACGTTCATAAAACGGCTAGAACGGCTAGTTTCAGAAAATTCGGACGACCGAATTTCTCGGCTGCGTCCCAAATCTTCGTCCAATTTCTCTCGGATGAATAGTAACCATGCTTTGAGAACAAAAATTCGGACGATCGAATTTTTTTGTCTGCGTCCGAATTTTTTTGGAACAACAAAGTGACTATGTTTGAAGACCAAAAATTCGGACGACCGAATTTTTTTTGGTCTGCGTCCGAATCTTCTTCTGAATTTCTCTGGAAGAATAGTAGCAAACTTTTGCTACAAAATTCGGACGACCGAATTTTTTGGAAGCATTTTCAAACTTTGTAAAATCATTTGAGATATAACTTCAATGAGTTTGAAAAACATTTGATATGTATAGAAAACTTATTTAACCATATATAAGCTTGAAAAACAAGAACATATGAAGTTTACTAACATATCTTATAAAAAGATTCATTCAAAGCCTTTTTTAAATCATAAGATTATTTTTATGCTCTCTTATGCATTCAATGATAACCAAGACATGCAAGTGTAGAGTTTACATAGAAATTTACCTAAAAGTTAAATGTACTCTACACTTCAAGTCTTCAATGCTTTTTGATCATCTTTAGAACAACATTCTTCAAACTTCAAATACTTGCTTAACTGAAGTTGTTCTTGAACTTTTGCTTCAAAGCAACGAGACTTCATACTTCTCAGTTTACAGAACCTATCACACAATAATCAAACATTTTAGTCCTCATCAATATTTGTCATTAATCAAAACTACATGATTTGCCCTTAGGGCTAACAATCTCCCCCTTTTTGATGATGACAAACTTTGATGCAAAATGTGATGGATTTAAACAATGTAGTACAAAGAAGTATTAATGTCAATGATAGAAAATAATCAATTTAGCACATTGACATGCAAAAGGCTCAATATGAGCCTATGACCCAACCAACCTCCATTAACCTCCTTCCTTCCAACCTCTAGGATAGAAGATATAGCATTTAAGCATTAAGACAACTTATAAGAAAGGTTTTAAAGGTAAGAAAAGATTAACATTGCTCCCCCTTAGATTGTGCTCATTTTTCAACAAGTTTGGACTTGAGATGCTATGCATCCGAATTTTGACATATCAAGTCCGAATTTTAAAATAGGTTAAATGAAAGCTTCAATTTTTAAAAATAAGCTTTCCTAAGGTTGTTCAAACATAGTGGAAGAGATTAAAAACAGATTTAGATCAATTTGAAAAAACAATAGAATACTTTTTGGCAACAATTATAGCTCATGCATTCAAATGTTTTCATAGAGTTTTCATAGAGTAACAACAAGAGCAAGTTATTCATTTACAGAAAACACATAGAAAACATCTATAGGATTGAGACATAAGACTCAGAAAACATGCATACAGAAAATTCATATACAGAAAAATTCATTATCAATTCATATAGAGAAAATTCATTATCTCATCCCATACAGCAGTTTTTCACATACAGCAGTTCTTCACACATTTTGTCATCCTCATTTCTTCTCCCCCTTTTGTCATCAGTCAAAGATGGGGTCAATGAAAATGAGATTAACAATTTAACACATAAAGGAAGCTCTCATCACTGAGATTTCATCATTGAGCTTCACTATTACATAAGATGCAAGAAAAATACTGAAGAAGATTATAACATTAGATGCATAACTAAAAATTTAAATAACTTAAAGCAGTAAATAGTATGAAAGAGATGCTTAGTCTTGTGATGTTGATGAAGAGGCTCTGCTAATCCCTTTCTTGATGGCCAAGTGCTTCACTCTTCCTTGGCTGAATGAAATGTGTGATGGTGAGACAATTTCAGCTTGAGCTACTTGGCTTCCTGCCTCTTGTGGTTCTTCATGTACATGTTCTTCTTCTTCTTCTTCTTGTTCTGCCACTGTCTCATCATTTCCTCCTTGATCATCCCCATCATCACTGTCATCATCTTTGTCCTTCTTATCTTCCTCTTTATCATCATCTTCCTCATTTCTATCTTGAGGCCTAGAGGGTCCTTCACCACTTTGAGTATTTCTCATTAGGATTTCCTCAATGTGTTTCACTCTACTCTCTAGTCCATCTAATTTTCCTAGAACCATTGGAGCAAATGATTCAAAGAACTTATACATCTTCTCGATTTCCTTGACTTGATTGTTCAAGGCTTCTTGGAATGCTTTGGCTATTATGGTGTCACCTCTAGTTATTCTTTCACCACTTGACTCAACTTCAGTTTCTTCTTCAACTACTCTTCTTTTTGTTGGTGGTTGCTCCCCCTCACTTGAAGTGTCATGCATTCTTTTTGTCTTCATTTCTCTTGCAAGGGTCTCTTCCTCATCTTCATCCTCCTCCTTTTCCTCTTCTACACTTTCTGTCCTTTCTTTTCTTCCTAATCTTTTTGGAGAGGATTCTCTTTTTGTTTTCCATACTCCATCATTATCAAGGATAAGCTGCATTCTCTTAAGGGATTCATCAGTGTATATTTCTCCACTTTTAAAGGCTTGTCCTCTTCCTGGAAGTTTAATCTTAAAATGCTTAAAGATCTTTGTTAGCAGCCTTCCAAAAGGGAATGCCTTGGTTACTGTTTTTCTAGCAGTAATCATGTGTCTTAAGGCTATATATCCAAAGTTCAATTTCCTCTGTTCATGCAAGGCCAATATTAATACTATATGCATATTACCTACTGATGATTTATGTCCAAAGTTAGGAACAATCATAGTAGTTACCATATGATGCAATACTCTACCTCTAGCATCCAAATTCTTGATTTCCCTCTCTTTTATAGATCTAAACTCTCTTCCATTTGTAAATGCTTGTTCAAATATATCATACGTAAAGAGTTGACGATCATAGCAAAGCATTGAGGGTGCATAATATTTAGCCCCACTGTCACTTACCCCACAAATTCTGTTAATCAGGGCTTCACTTAATTCAATATCAACTTGGGATACTCTAGTTGAATACCATTGTATCCTATCATCCCCAACAATCTCAGTTCTTTCTTCCTTTAGGTTTGCATAGAATTCATATACCAAAGTAGGATAAAAATCTTCATTAATAAACAACAAACTACTCCATCCAACATCATTGAAACAGGACAGAACCATATCCATACTAGATAGTTTATCAGCATCCACCTTATATCCAGGAATAATCTTTCTACTATTCTTATTCCATTCATCAAATTCATGAGTAGATTTGATAGAGATAAACCTGTCAACTCCAGATTGTGTTTGAGGAATGCGAATCCTTCTTGGTTGATTGAGGATTGGGTCTCCATCTCCTTCCTTAGCCTTTCCTTTTCCTTTCTCAACATTGGGCTTCTTTGTTCTCACCATGATGTTTTCTCTTGAAGATTTGTTTTCTGTATGAAATTAGGGCTTAGAAGTTTAAAAATGAAGGAAAATCGGGATGAGAGTGTGTGGATTTGAAGAGATTTTGATTCGGACGTGAATGGGTATGAGAGGTTTTGAAAGAATGTAAAATTCGAAAGTTGTAATGTTTGGAAGAAACCGTTCGATTTTCATTTAAAGGGATGCATTCGCAAAATTCGGACGACCGAATTTTAGGTCTGCGTCCGAATTTTTGATCAATAAATCTCTGTTTTCATCACAACATTAATACACACATTAGTCATTGAATTTTGAAATTCCTAAGAGTCTTCTTAGGTGATTAAACCTTTCCTCAGCCAAAGGCTTTGTAAATATGTCAGCAATTTGATCATTTTTATTTACATGTTCTAAGCATATATCTTTCTTAATCACATGATCACGAATGAAATGATGTTTTATCTCTATATGCTTGGTTCTAGAGTGTTGAATGGGATTAATGCTCAAATTGATAGCACTAGTATTATCACATAGTATAGGCACACACTTAAATTTAAGACCATAATCAAGTAAAGTATGCTGCATCCATAATAATTGTGCACAACAACTTCCTGCAGCTATGTATTCAGCTTCTGCTGTGGATAAAGATACACAAGCCTGCTTTTTACTAAACCAAGATACTAGACAACTACCAAGAAATTGACAATGACCACTTGTACTTTTACGCTCAACTTTGCATCCAGCATAGTCAGCATCAGAATATCCAATAAGTTCAAAAGATGAAGTTTTAGAAAACCAAAGACCATAGTCATGTGTATCAATCAAATAACGAAATATTCGTTTGACAGAAATTAGATGAGATTCTTTAGGACATGATTGGAATCTAGCACACAAGCAAACAACAAACATAATATCTAGTCTACTAGCAGTGAGATAGAGTAAACTTCCAATCATACCTCTATACAATTTCTCATCAATACTTTTACCTTTCTCATCTTTATCAAGTTTAGTTGATGAACTCATAGGAGTACTTATTCCTTTTGCTTGATCCATTCCAAACCTTTTCAATAGCTCCTTAGTATATTTTTCTTGATTGATGAAGACTCCATCCTTGGTTTGCTTAATTTGTAGTCCAAGGAAGAAACTTAGTTCTCCCATCATGCTCATCTCAAATTCATTTTGCATAGTTTTAGCAAACTCTTCACAAAGAGAAATATTAGTAGAACCAAAAATGATATCATCAACATAGATTTGTACAAGCAAAATATCATTTTTAGAAGATGTTTTAATAAAAAGAGTTGTGTCTACTTTTCCTTTAGTAAAACCTTTTGAAAGAAGAAAACCACTTTATCTTTCATACCAAGATCTTGGAGCTTGTTTCAGTCCATATAGAGCTTTAGTTAATTTGAAAACATGATTGGGAAATTTTTCATGAATAAATCCAGGAGGTTGTTCTACATAAACTTCTTCTTCAATAAAACCATTTAGAAAAGCACTTTTGACATCCATTTGAAAAAGTTTAAAACCTTTAAAGCAAGCAAATGCTAAAAGTATTCTTATAGACTCTAATCTGGCTACTGGAGCAAAGGTCTCATCATAGTCAATGCCTTCTTCTTGGTTGAAACCTTGAGCAACAAGTCTAGCTTTATTTCTAACTACTTCTCCTAGTTCATTTAACTTATTTCTAAAAACTCATTTTGTACCAATAACAGAATGATCATGAGGTCTAGGAACAAGAGACTAAACTTTATTTCTTTCAAATTGATTTAGCTCTTCTTCCATAGCAATAATCCAGAAATTATCACACAATGCATCATCAATATTTTTTGGTTCAATATGAGATAAAAGAGCAAAGTTATCAATAAAGTACCGCCTTGTTTTTACCCCTTGGGAGACATCACCAATGATTTGCTCCTTAGGATGACCTTTTGCATATGTGATATCCTTTGGAAGTTCTTGATCATTGCTTGATTGACCATCTTGTTCTTGCTCCATTATTTCTTCTTCTTTGGCATGATCTTCCATTGTAGGTGCTTGGTGTTGAGTATGATTTTCAACCAATGATGTGCCTGTATCATCTTCATTTCCTCTTTGAAAATAAATGTTAGATTCATCAAAGGTTACATGAATAGTTTCTTCAACACACAATGTTCTTTTATTATAGACTCTATATGCCTTTTTATTTGATGAATAACCAAGAAAGATTCCTTCATCTGATTTTCTATCAAACTTACCAAGATAATTGCTAGTGTTTAAAATGAAGCATTTACAACCAAAAACTTTGAAATAGACAATTGATGGAGTTTTGTCAAATAAAAGTTCAAAAGGTGTTTTTCTTATAAAAGGTCTTAGTAAAACTCTGTTCATGATATAACAAGCTGTATTAACAGCTTCAGCCCAAAAATACTTTGGTAGTGAGTTTTCACAAAGCATTGATCTAGCCATTTCTTGTAAGGTTCTGTTTTTCCTTTCAACAACACCATTTTGTTGAGGTGTTTTGGCAGCTGAAAAATTGTGAGTAATACCATATTCATCACAAAATTTTGTAAAGTCTTGGTTACAAAATTCTCTTCCATTATCACTTCTAATAGAAATCTGTTTGCAATCAAGAGAGGTTTGAACCTTTTTTAAGAGTTTTGAAAATTCATAAAATGTTTCATCTTTTTGTGCTAAGAAGATTACCCATGTAAATCTTGAAAAATCATCAACAATCACATAAGCATAGCTTTTACCACCAAGACTAGTAGTCCTCATAGGTCCAAATAAATCCATATGAATTAGTTCAAGAGGTTTTGAGGTAGAAACCATTTTCTTTGGTTTAAAAGATGTTTTTGATTGTTTTCCATATTGACAAGCATCACAAAGACGAGTTTTATCAAAATGCAGTTTTGGTAATCCTCTTACTAGCTCTTGTGTAGAAAGTTTGTTTAATAAATCCATGCTCACATGTCCTAATCTTATATGCCATAAAAATCCATCATTGTCATGAACGGCAAAACATTTAATATCATTAGTAATAAGCTCATCAAGATATAGCACATATACATTACCAACTCTTTTAGCAACAAAGATAGTTTTGTTACTTGCATTGTCAAGAATAGTACAAGTATTACATTTAAACTCTACTTTGCATCCATTGTCACATAATTGACTAATACTCAGTAAATTATACTTTAAACCTTCAATAAGTAATACTTTCTTGATAAGAGGGAAAGAACCTTTACCAATGTTACCTATTCCAAGTATTTTCCCTTTCTTCTTATCTCCAAATGTGACAAAACCTTCACTTGTTGTTTGAAGCTCACTAACAAGTGATGCATTTCCAGTCATGTGCCTTGAGCATCCACTGTCAAGGAACCATTTTGTGGCACTTGATCTTGAGGCAAATTGTACCTACACCAAATTTGAAAGGGTGATTTTTGGTACCCATATTTTCTTGGGTCCAAGGGGGTTAGTAAAAGTTTCTTTGACTTTCCAAATGGTTTTAACACCACTTTGTACTTTTCTTTTGAAAAAACATCTAGAAACCTTATGTCCATGTTTACCACAATTAGTGCAGCAAATATGTGATCTAGAATGATAAGATTCTTTAACAAAAGATTTTCTCTGTTTTGGAGCAGAATAATCATGAGTAAAACCAAGACCATGTTTTACAAATGAAGGTCTTTGATAGCCAAGTAATTTATTCAAATTTTCCCTTCCATTTGTAAATCTCTCAATGCATAAAGTTAGATCATTAACTTTCCTTTTTAGAAGCTCATGATCTTTTATCATTGATTCAAGAGAAATAATTCTAGTGCAAAGCTTTTTGTTTTCAAAAGATATGTTTTGTATAGCTGTATTCAAAACTTCTTTTTCAATAGCAATGCAACTAATGGTTTCAAGAAGTTTTCCATTTTCAACACATAATTTTGAATTCTCATTAGATAAATCATTTATTTTGAGTTTCATTTCTTTATTTCTTTTTGAATCCTTTTTTAATTCTTCATATAACTCAACAATAAGATCACTGGAATCAATATCATCATCATATACATTTGAAATAGAGGGTGAAGATTGTACCTCATCATCAATGGCCATAAAGCATATGTTTGCCTTTCCTTCACATTCATCCCCACTTTCTTGTTGATCCCATGTTCCAGCTAATCCTTTTCCTTTCTTGACAGATTTCTTTTTGTTTTTGCTTTCTCTTTCTTTTTCCAAAGCTTTAGGACAGTCAGGAACAAGATGCTCTGTGCTTTTACATTCAAAACATTGAGGTTTATAGGATGAGGATTGTCCACTCTTCTTGATTGATTTTTTTCCTTTCTTGAGAAACTCCTTTTTGTAGAATCTTTTAAACTTCCTTACTGCCATCGAAATCTCTTCTTCTCCACTGTTTCCTTCTTCTTCTTCACTTGAAGACTGTTCTTGTTCACTCAAGTGATTTGAAGACTTGAGTACAACTCCTTTTCTTCCCTTTTCTTCATCCTCATTGTCATTTAGCCGTTTCATCTTCATTTCAAGAGTCAGTAGAGATCCAATGAGCTCTTCAAGTGGAAGAGTCTTCAAATCCTTGGATTCCTCAATGGCAAGTGTTTTAGGCTGCCAGGATTTTGGTAGAGCATCTAAAATCTTTCTGTTTTGCTCTCCCATGGTATAGCTTTTACCATAAGCTTTTAAGCCATTGAAAATGTTAGTAAATCTTGTAAACATATCACTAATATTTTCACCTTGTTTCATGGTAAACAGTTCATAATCTATAACTAGAAAGGCAAGTTTAGATTCTTTAACTTGATTAGTTCCTTCATGTGTAATTTGAAGTAATCTCCACATGTCATGAGCAGAATCACATCCACTAACTCTATTGTATTCAGTAACATCTAAAGCACAACTTAATATATTCATGGCTTGATAATTTAAAGTCATTTTCTTAGAATCATGCTCATCAAATTCATCAGTGGACTTGGGTACTGAGGTTATTCCATCAGCACTCATTTTCATTGGGACATAAGGACCTTTCTCAATTATGTTTCACAAATCAAAATTAATAGAACAAATATAAATTTTAACTCTAAATTTCCAGAAAGTGTAATTTGTTCCATTAAACAAAGGTGGTCTATTTGTAGAAGATCCTTCCAGGTAAGGTAGGTTTGACATATTAGCCATAGGATCTTTGTCTTCTAGGTTGTTAAACCACACACAGAAGTTCTAGCTCTGATACCAATTGAAATACCTAAGAGGGGGGTGAATTAGGTATTTGCATAATTTTTGCAAACTTAAACCTTTTATGCGTTTAGACCAAGAACAAGTTATATAAGCTAATTATAGATAATTGATAGCAAGGTAGTAATGAAAGCAATGACAAAGAACTCAAACAATTTATAGTGGTTCGATCCTCAAGATCTACATCCACTACCTTAAGCTCACACTTAAGGATTTCAACAAATCTACTAATTGCTCAGGTTTACAAATTACAAGAGAGGTTCACCAAACTATGGTTTTACACTCACAACCTCTTCTAGTAATGTTTACAATACAAGGCTCACCACAAACAATTGTTTTATATCTTAAACAACCTTGAATCACACTTTCAAGGATCACCCTTATCTAAAGGATTTTATGTTATCAAGATAACCTTGCTAGAGCTAGTAGAAATACACAATTTGATAAATAAATGAGAATGTGTAGAAGTTACCACTTGATGGTAGATATTACACAATTTTGCACCTTCACACTTTGATGTCTTTTGGGTTGATCGATTGAATGCACAAGACATAAGAGAGCTTAAGAAATGTTTGCTAAATGCTTTTGAATGCTTGGAGTTTTCAAGATTTCAAGAGTTACAAAAATTTGCATGTTTATAGCTTTTATAGAATTTGAAAATATGTTAAAACGTTCATAAAACGGCTAGAAACGGCTAGTTTCAGAAAATTCGGACGACCGAATTTCCTGGCTGCTTTCGAATCTTCGTCCGAATTTCTCTAGATGAATAGTAACCATGCTGAGAACAAAAATTCGGACGACCGAATTTTTTGCTGCGTCCGAATCTTCGTCCGAATTTTTTGGAACAACAGTGACCATGCTGAAGACCAAAAATTCAGACGACCGAATTTTTTGGCTGCGTCCGAATCTTCTTCCGAATTTCTCTGGAAGAATAGTAGCAAACTTTTGCTACAAAATTCGGACGATCGAATTTTTTGGAAGCATTTTCAAACTTTGTAAAATCATTTGAGATATAACTTCAATGAGTTTGAAAAACATTTGATATGTATAGAAAACTTATTTAACCATATATAAGCTTGAAAAACAAGAACATATGAAGTTTACTAACATATCTTATAAAAAGATTCATTCAAAGCCTTTTAAGATCATAAGATTATTTTTATGCTCTCTTATGCATTCAATGATAACCAAGACATGCAAGTGTAGAGTTTACATAGAAATTTACCTAAAAGTTAAATGTACTCTACACTTCAAGTCTTCAATGCTTTTTGATCATCTTTAGAACAACATTCTTCAAACTTCAAATACTTGCTTAACTGAAGTTGTTCTTGAACTTTTGCTTCAAAGCAACGAGACTTCATACTTCTCAGTTTACAGAACCTATCACACAATAATCAAACATTTTAGTCCTCATCAATATTTGTCATTAATCAAAACTACATGATTTGCCCTTAGGGCTAACACTCTCCATTAGATTCTACTCATTTTTGGAAAAATAATTGAATTGTGGACTATGAGTCCAAACTATAATAAACCCAACGTAATGAATGTTTAAACTGAAATGAAGCTTTCCTAAGGTTGATTTAACATAGTATAAGAGATTAAAATATATTTGGATCAATTTGAATAATAAAAGAGCACTTTTTGGCAACACAATATGGATGCATCCGAATTTCAAGTCTGAATTTTTGTGAAGTCCTCAAAAGGTAGATTTGGAAATTCAAATTACATACATTCAATTATACAATCAATAAAGCATGATGATCAAACATTCTAATCAATATATATACCGAATGGAGTTCAAGATTAGACTAGATCATCAAAAAACAGCCATATGCCAAATATATGCTAAACAAACATAACACATATTAACACATATTGCATTACTATTTAATACCACAACCATATGCCAAATATATTCTAAACAAACATAACACATATTAACACATATTGCATTACTATTTCTCCCCCTTTTGTCATCATTCAAATGTAGGGTGATGAAAGTGACGCAAATTTTAAAGCATAAGCTCTCAATACTAGGGTCATCATGCTCGTAATCTAGAAAGTCCCATTAACAATTTAAAGCATGAAAATACATTAACATTTCTAGGTAGATTAAGCATAAACTAAACATAACATAAAACTAAATAGACTAGACAAAATATATAAGTAAATAAATTGAGTTGAGAGGGCTTACTCTTAGTGTTTAGTCTTCTTGTTCCTTGCTTGGAGTGATCACCAATTGAGAGGATTTCTTTGATTGCCTTTTCTTGATAACATGCTTCACTCGTCCATGCCCAAATGAAGTGGTGGATGGTGTGGTAATCTCAACTTGCTCAATTAGGCTTCCTTCTTGGCTTCCTCTTTGTGACTCCTCCTGTACTTCTTCTCTAGCTATGGCCCCGAAGTTGCCTCCTTGATCATCACTCCCATTATTGTCCTCATCATCATCCTCATCGTCATTGTCATCATCCTTCCTTTCTTCCTTGCCTTCCTTATCTCCTTCATCTTTTTTGTCATCCTTAGTTTGAGCTCTAGAGGTTCTTTCACCACTTTGTGTGTTTTTCAATAATAAACTGTCTATATTTTTCACCCTAGTGTCCAGGCTATCCAATTTACTCAATACCATAGGTGCAAAAGACTCAAAGAACTTGTACATCTTTTCCATTTCCCTTATATGGTAGTTTAAAGCCTCTTGGAACACTTTAGCCACAATAGTGTCCCCTCTAGTAACTCTCTCCTCACTAGGCATATCTCCAACATCTTGATGAGTTTGGTGAGTAGTCTCCTCTCAAAATAATCTTCTTTTAGATTGAGGTTGCTCCCCCTCACTGGAATCTTCATGCCTCTTCTTATTCTTCCTTTCTCTTGCAAGCATTTCCTCATTATCTTCCTCTTCTTCTTCTCTAGCTTCTTCTTGCTTTTCTTGATCATCACTTGTAGCCCTCCTCTCACCTCTTAGAGGAGTTTCTCTCCTAGTTCTCCACATACTATCTTGATCATGAGTCAATTTTATTCTCTTGAGAGTGTCTTTGGGGTAGGTTTCTCCAATTTTTAAAGTGTTCCCTCTTCCGGGAAGTTGAACCTTGAAATGCTTGAACACTCTTGTCAAAGTATTCCATATGGCAAGGCTTTGTTAGCTGTCTTTCTAGCACTAAACATGTGCTTCAATACCAAAAACCCAAAACTAAGCCTTCTATGCTCATGCAATGGAAGCATAACTACCATATGCATGTTACCAATAGAAGTTTTATGTCCACAGTTGGGAATTATTATGGTAGTAATCATATGATGTAAGACCTGACCCTAGCATCATGAACATTAATATCTCTTTCACTAGTGGATCTAAACCTCCTACCATTTGTAAAAGCCCCTTCAAATCTTTCATTTGTGAACAACTCATGAATGTAACAATGTTTTCCTAAGGAATAATATCTAACCCCAATGTCATCAACTCCATATATATGATTTAACAAGGCATCATTCAATTCAAAATCTACTTGTGAAACTCTTGAAGAATACCGTTGTATCATAATGCCATCAACTTACTCAACCCTTTCTTCTTTAAGATTAGCATATAATTCATACACAAGAGAAGGGTAATAATCCTCATTCACATCAACTAAACTACCCCAACTTGTATCACCAAAGAGAGAAATTACGTTACCCATGTTGGAGAATTTGTCTAAGTCCACCCTATAGCTTGGAATAATCTTCCTACTTTTCTTACTCCAATTTTTAAATTCCATGGTGGCTTTTGTTGATCTGAATTGATCCACTCCAAGATTTGATTGAGGAATACAAACTCATCTTTGTTCATTGATGATGAATCCTTCATCTCCAACTTTGGGTTTTCCTTTTCCTTTTTCAACATTGGGTCTCTTTGTACGAACCATGATGATTTATGATAGAGAGATTGAATTTGAAGGTAACAAGGGATGTAGTACACGAAAAGCAAGTAATTTTTCAAGAAGAATGGTGAAATTTTGGATGAAATTGGGTTCGGACGAGAGGAAGTCATATGGGTTTTCAGATGGGAGAGAATTCGAATGGTTTAAAGTGAAGAATTTGAGTGGTTGAACAGTTTAATAACTGCTGAAAACGCAAAATTTGGTCGATCGAATTTTTGGTCTGAGTCCAAATTTTTCTGTCTAAGTTTGAGAGAAGTTCGTTTGTCCCAATTTTTTTCCATTCTTCCGAATTATGCGTTCGAATTTTTCCTACTTTTGCCACACTTGAAAAACACACATTAGTTATTGAATTTTGAAATTCCCAAGCATCTTCTAAGATAACAAAACATTTCCTTGGCCAAAGACTTGGTAAATATATCAGCAATTTGATCATTGGTATTCACATAGTATAAACAAATATCACCTTTAGCTATGTGACATCTAATAAAATGATGTTTGATCTCTATATGCTTGGTTCTAGAATATTGGATTGGATTTATACTCAAATTGATGGCACTTGTGTAATCGCATAGAATTGACAAATATTTGAAATCAAGGTTATAATCAAGTAGAGTGTGCTACATCCATAGCACTTGAGCACAATAACTACCGGAAACGACATATTCGGCCTCGGCGGTAGACAATGGCACACACGCTTGTTTATTAATAAACCAAGATACAATGACAACTAGTACTTTTACACTCGACTTTGCATCCGACATAGTCGACATCCAAATATGCAACAAGGTCAAAAGAAGAGGATTTTGAAAACCAAAGGTCATAATCATATGTATCAATTAAATATCTAAGAATGTGTTTCACAGCAGCTAAATGAGACTCTTTAGGATACAATTGAAATCTAGCCACAAGTATACATCAAACATAATATCCGATTTTCTTGCGGTAAGATAATGCAGACAACCAACCATGCCTCTATATAACTTTTCATCAACATTTTTACCTTTCTCATCTTCGTCAAGTTTGGTTGATGGACTCATTGGACTGCTTATACCTTTAGCTTGGTCCATTCCAAATCTTTTCAAGAGTTCATTGGTTTGCTTGATTTATAGCCCAAGAAAAAAGTTGAGTTCTTCCATCATGCTCATTTTGAACTCACTTTACATTAACTTGGCAAATTCCACACAAAGTGAAACATTAGTAGCTCCAAAAATGATGTTATCAACATATATCTGCACAAGTAAAAGATCATTGTTGCAAGAAATTTTTATAAAAAAAGTGGTGTCAATTTTTCCTCTTGAAAATCATTTAGAAAGAAGAAAACCCCTCAATCTTTCATACCAAGCTCCAGGAGCTTGTTTTGAACCATATAAAGCTTTGGAAAGTTTGAAGACATGGTTAGGATACTTTTTATGAGCAAAACCGGGAGGTTGTTCTACATAAACCTCTTCTTCAATGAAACCATTTAGAAAAGCACTTTTGAGATCCATTTGAAATAAATTAAAACCTTTGAAGCAAGCAAATGCCAAAATCATTCTTATAGATTTAAGTCCAGTTGCCAGAGCAAAAGTTTCATCATAATCAATGCCCTCTTCTTGATTGAATCCTTGGGCAACAAGTGTAGCCATGTTTCTAACAACTTCTTCGGATTCATTAAGTTTATTTCTAAAAACTCATTTTGTACCAATAACGGTGTGATCATGGGATCTTGGGACAAGAATCCAAACTTTGTTTCTTTCAAATTGATTTAATTCCTCTAGCATAGCAACAATCCAAAAATCATCACATAGTGCATCATCAATATTTTTAGGCTCAATGTGAGATAAAAGTGCAAAGTTGTCAATGAAATACCGTCTTGTTCTAACACCTTGAGATAAATCACCAATGATTTGCTCCTTAGGGTGTCCTTTTACATATCTTATATCCTTTGGTAACTCTTAATCACCACTAGGTTGATTGTCTTGCTCTTGCTCAATCATTTCTTCTTCATTGGTATGATCTTCCAAGGTTGGAACTTGAAGATGAGTTTGATTATCATTCATGGGTATACATACATCATCATCATCTTTTCTATCCAAGTAGATGTTAGATTCATCAAAACTCACATGCATGTTTTCCTCAACACATAAGGTTATTTTATTGTAAATTCTATAAGCTTTCTTGTTAGAGGAATAACCAAAGAATATGCCTTCATCCGATTTTCTACCAAATTTTCCCAAGTTGTCACACATATTTAATATGAAGCACTTACAACCAAACACTTTAAAATAGGCAATAGATGGTATTCTACCAAATAGAATTTCAATAGGCAATAGATGGTATTCTACCAAACAGAAGTTCGATAGGTGTTTTTCTCAAAAATGACCTTAAAAGAGCTCTATTCATAACATAGGATGTGGTATATACGACTTTGGTCCAAAAATATTTTTGCAAAGAATTCTCACAAAGCATAGACCTAGCCATTTCTTATAAGTACGATTTTTCCTTTCAACAACCCTATTTTGTTGAGATGTTTTAGCAGTTGAAAAGTTGTGAACAATACCATTTTCATCACAAAGTTTAGTAAAATCTTGGTTGTAAAATTCTTTCCCATTGTCACTTCTAATGGCAATTAATTTGCAATTAAGGGAGGTTTGAACCTTTTTGAAAAGTTTCATAAATTCATGAAATGCTTCATCCTTGTGCAATAAAAGAAATCCCAAGTGAATCTTGAAAAATTAGCAACAATTACATATGCATACCTCTTACCACCTAGACTAGTGGTCTGCATTGGTCCAAATAAATCCATATGAACAAGTTCAAGGGGTTTTGATGCTGAAACAATTTTCTTGGGTTTGAAAATAATTTTGTTTGTTTTCCATATTGGCATGCATCACAAAGGCGATTTTTCTCAAAATGATTTTTTGGCAATCCTCTCACCAAATCTTGAGAGAAAAGTTTGTTTAACTAATCCATGCTCACATGACCTAGTGTTCTATGCTAAAGAAAACCATCATTATTGTGAACGGAAAGACACTTTACATCATTTGCAACAAGTTCATCAAGATATAGCACATGTACATTCCCAACTCTATTTGCAACAAAAATGGTTTTCCCACTTACACTATCAAGAATGGTACATGTATCACATTTAAACTCAACTTTGCATCCATTATCACATAGTTGGCTAAAGCTAAACAAATTATATTTCAAGTCATCTATAAGTAAAACTTGTTTAATGAGATAGGAAGATCCTTTATCAATATTACCTACACCAAGAATTCTTCCTTTCTTTTTGTCCCCAAATGTGACAAATCCATCACTTGTAGCTTGAAGTTCACTAACGAGAGAAGCATTCCCCATCATATGCCTTGAGCATCCATTATCAAGAAACCATTTGGTAGCACTTGATCTTGAGGAAGTGACTTTTGGTATCCACACTTTCTTGGATCCAAGGGGGTTAGTAATAATTCCCTTAGCTCTCCAGATAGTCTTAACACCACTTTCAACCTTCATTTTCACAAAACACCTACTGACCTTGTGACCTCTTCTACCACAATAGGTGCAACATGAATGAGGCATAGAGATAGATGTAGCTTTGACAAAGTAATTTTTGTATTTTGAAGCATTGTTGACATGATTATATCCAAGACAATTTTTAACAAAAGAGGGATCTTTGATATCCAAGAAGTTTGTCAATATTATCTCTACCATTTGTAAACTTTTCTATACATGTCTACAAGCAATTCACTAGGATTATCAATGTCTTCATCACAATGTGTGGAAGTTGAAGGAATAGATTGTACCTCATCATTCATACCCATGAAGCACACATTTGCTCTTTCATCATTGTCATCTCCACTACCAATCATTTGCCTTTCTTAATAGACTTCTTCTTCTTCAATTTAGAATCTCTTTCTTTCTCCATTGCTTTAGGACAATCGGCTATAAGGTGTTGGTACTCTTGTACTCATAGCATTGAGGTTTGAACAATAAAGATGATTGTCCTCCTTTCTTGGGGGGCCTCTTTCCTTCTTGAGAAATCCCTGTTTGTAGAATTTCTTGAACTTTTTCACCACCATGGCCATTTCGTTATCTTCTCCATCTTCATCTCCATCACTAGATGAGTCCTCTTGTTCACTTTGATTCTTGGAGGCTTTAAATACTACTCCTTTTCTCCCTTTGTCCTCAACTTCAAGATCATTTAATCTTGTTATCTTCATCTCATGAGTGAGCAATGATCCAATGAGTTCCTCAAGAGGAAGAACCTTTAAATATTTTGATTCTTCAATTGCAAGAGTTTTAGTTGCCAAGACTTGGGTAGAGCATTCAAGATCTTTCTATTTTGTTCACCAAGACAGTAATTCTTCCCATATAACTTCAATCCATTTGAGATGTTTGTGAATCTTGTGAACATGTCACTAATGTTCTCTCCTTGCTTCATACTGAATAATTCATAATACCTTACTAGCATTGCAAGATGTGAGTCCTTCACTTGATTTGTGCCTTCATGTGTTACTTGAAGAAGTCTCCACATATCATGAGCGGGTATCACATCCACTTACTTGGTTGTATTCATTGACATCTAAAGCACAACTCAAGATGTTCATAGCTTGATAGTTCAAGGTCATCATTCTTGAGTCACTTTCATCATATTCGTCCATAGGCTTTGGTTCCCATGTTACTCCATCGGCTCGCATTATCATTGGTATATATAGACCTTTCTCAACGACACTCCACAAATCAAAGTTAATAGAACAAATGTATATCTTAATTATAATTTCCAAAACGTATAATTTGTTCCATCAAATAAGAGAGGTCTATTTGTGGAACATCCTTACAAATAAGGTAAGTTTGAAACATTAGTCATATGATCTTATATTCTAGGTGGTAAAACTGTTTTAAAAGAAGTCCAAGCTCTTATACCAATTGAAAGTCCTAAGGGAGAAGAGAGAGGGGAGGGAGGGGGGGTGGGGGGAAGGGGAGAAAAGGTGAATTAGGAGTTTGGCTAACTTTTGAAAACTTTACCCTTTTGAAAAAATTAACATGGAAGATGATTGGAATCAAATACTTTACAAAATATGCAAGTAACAAAATAAGATTCAAATTTAAAGAAAGTAGAAAGCGAGAGACAGCACAAGTGATTTATAGTGGTTCGATCATACAAGATCTACATCCATTATCTTGAGCACGCACTCAAGGATTTCAACGAATCTTGCGAACATGTCAGTAATGTCATCTGAATTTCTTTGGAATTTTCACTATAACACAAATTCGGTATAGTGGTTCGATCACACAAGATCTACATCCATTATCTTGAGCACGCACTCAAGGATTTCAACAAATCTTGTGAATATGTCAGTAATATCATCTGAATTTCTCTGGAATTTCCACTATGGCACAAATTCGGTCGACCAAATTTGGACACCCTCGTTCGAATTTCTCTAGAATTTCTACTGTAGCAAAAATTTGGTCGACCGAATTTTGACGCCCTCATCTGAATTTTCTGAATTAGTCGTCCGAATTTCTCTGGAAATTCAGCTTTCATGAGGATTTTTCAAATTTAGTTTAGAATGACTTGAAATCAACCACAACAATTTTGAAAATATTTTGGACTATGGGATATCATTTAAAAGTCTTTTTAGTCCAAAAGCCATTATTGAGAACTTGGTAAAAATATTTTGTAAGATAGATCACTTGAGATTTAAAAACAAAGTTTGAAGCTCTCTTGAAAAAATTTTAGATTTCAAAGACAAAAGATTGCAAGGTTTACAAAGATATACCTATAATGCTTAGTAAACCTGTTAGCCCTAAGGGCAAATCATGTAGTTATGATTAGTTTTGAATAATGACAAACATTGATGAGGACTAATGTGCTTGCATGTTGTGTGATAGGATTTATGGATTAAGAAGTATGAAGTCTCATTGCCTTGAAGCCACAATGCAAGAACAACTCCAATATGTCAAACTGAATGAAGATTGAAGAGTTTGTTCAAGATGATTGAAGGTTTTGAAGACATGAAGTGTAGGTTGCATTTGGTTAATAGGTAAACTTTGTAAACCCTACACTCTTAAGCCTTGGAATCTATAAGTTGCAATTGAGAGCACAAAACTTGATTTAAATGATTTCAATGGTTTTGAACTTACCTTAATTATCATGTTTTCATCAATGATTTTTGCACTTAAAATGTCTTTAATAACCTATATTATAGGCTAGAAGGGTTTCTAACCTGTTTGAATTGATTTGAACATGTTTTGACAAAGTTTTAAAAGTTCAGATGCAAAGTTCGGACGCAGAAGGAAAAGTTCAGACGTCCGAACTTTTTCCTTCATTGTGAACAGTAACATTGTTTAATGAACAGTATCACTATTTTTGCAGAGAATTTCGGACGCAAGTTCAGACGTCCGAACTCATGAACAGTAACACTATTTGCGTGAACATTATTTTTCAGAAAAGTTTGGACGCATAGGAGAAAGTTCGGACGTCCGAACTTAAAAAAAAAAACTAGCCGTTTTATGGCTGTTAAAGCCAATTTTTCAAATCTATAAAGGCCATGAACTCCAGATTTTTTAAACAACTTTTGAACCTTCAAAATCCTTCAAAATCTAACTTGTTTTACATCAAAATTATTTGAAAAGCTCTCAAATTGCCTTGTGCTCAAAGGTTGAAATTCAAGATTCCAAAGGCAAGAAGTGAAGTGGTGATAGCAATTGTATTTATCCACCAAGAAGTGTTGGTAACATTCAAATTCTCCCTTTACATTTTTGTTGTGATTGATACAAGGTTGTCAAGAGACTTAAAACCCTTGTGGAGGGTGAGCCGTAGACTAGATTAATCAAGGTTGTTGTGTAAAACCCATTGGTGAGGGTGGGCCTTGGATTAGATTGGTCTAGGTTGTCTAGTGACATAAAACTCTTAGTGACAAGAGTGAACCTTGTTTATTAGATTGAATAGAGGTTGTTGTGGTAAAACCCATTGAAGGGTAAGCCTCTTGTGTAATTATTTGAGTTGTTCTTGCATTGTAGCTTTAAGGCAATGAGACTTTTATACTTCTCAAACCAAAATTCCTATCACACAATAATCAAACACATTAGTCCATGTCAAAGTAATCAATAATATTCTCTCAGGATTATGCAATGATCAATGTTTGTCATTACTCAAAACAACATGATTTGCCCTTAGGCATAACACATAATATTAGTAAACCCAAAGTAGGATGCTAGAACTTGAGGAAACTATCATGAATTAGGTTAATTTTTGGGTAAATTCTTGACCATGTGTAAAAAAAAATTAAAAAAGCTAATAGCTTAGTGACATGCAACTCACTTCTCTTCATTGACTTTCACCCCCCGTTTTAGTTAAACTTTCTCCTTTATATTTAAACTTTCTATCTTCATTCCTATCATCTTTCTTTTTTTTCTTTCTTTCACTCTTCTTCTCTTTCCATGATTTTCATCGTTTGTTTCTTATCTCAAGTTCAAGGTAAGTCGTGAGCTTATATTTTACAACATTATGTTACTACTTTCGTCAATATATAGGAAATCTTTAGCACATTTTTTGTGTCAAATTTAATAAATAGAGCATTGAGTAAATTTGAGATAGTGATAGTAAATATGTAAAAATTAAGTTTGAATATGATACTATTTTTATATGTATATGTGTATGTATATGTTTTTTTAGACATGTCTACATATATATATTATGATTTTCATACGCAATTGAGCTCTTTATTCTCTCAAAATAATAATAATAATAGTAATAATATATTACTATTTTATTATTATATAAACTACAAGGATTATGTGTTTTAATATTATAGGCATTGTAGTTGTAAGCCTAGGTTTAGAGATACGCCTAGGGTGTCCTAGGTAGGCATGCTCAATAATTATAATCTATCACCTTAATAGATTTTGACTAAGTATGATTCACTTGAAATTGTAGGAAATTCACAAGTTGCATGAGGAAGTGACTAACTCTTGCTACTAGGTGAGTTTACAAACTTAGACTTACAATAGTGCCATCAATATTTTTAAAATAAAAACAAATAAGAATATTTTTATTTACAAATATTAATACGTTATTTTAAAAATTGCTTTACTTCTCTTGTAAATCTCTTTAAATTGGAGAGGTGCTCTGTAGTATATTTTTACTTGTGCACTAGAAATGAATAGGGGTGGTGCTTTGAGTAGGTATTTATTTGGTTAAATACTATAATTTTTGGACAGGTTTCATAGATACAGGTAAGTTTTGGGAAAGTTTTCTAACATGATTTTGAAAAATCACGACATATTTGTGAAAGTTGCATTTACATATCTAGAATGGTAGGCGGTGACTTATTATCGAATTTACTTTGGAATAGGAATTTTTTATAATTTTGGATTCATTTGAGTGGCTATTTGAATGACTTGTGTTTTGAAAATTTGCATAAACGCTTCTTCCCGACCATGTATGATTTGTAATATGATTTGGTTGTTGGAAGCGTCAGTGGATTGCATTGTATATGACCATAATTTTGTAGCTTGTTTTTTGGCTTGGGAGGCATAAGGTAATTCACGAAGCTAAACATTCGCTCTAATATGTAGAAGGTATTGACCACAGGATGCTGGGATTTGATTGTTGATAGCCTCGTTATTGGTTCTAGTATTATTACTGTTGAGCCAATATTCAAATATTTATTATGTTTTAGAAATTCAGGTTGAGGAGCTGTGCTGATTTATCTTGATTTACTCAGACTTTCCAGCTACACCCAAACCCCTTCCACCAGTTTTACGTATTTAAGGTGAAGAAGAGAAACTTATTTGCATGTAAAGAATTTTTAACACTACCACACATGTTCATCTACCCTTATAGTTTTGAGAACACAGGTACACACGTAAAATCACTCAGTTTTCTGGCTTACACATATTTTAATACTTGTTTTAGATGGCCTGAACCAAGGAACCGAGCTGTGATCTTCTTATTAGCCACAACATTAGCTTGTGGAAGAACTTTAATAATATATATGGTATTTGTGATTTGAGAAGTCTTGTATCTTTTGTTCCTTCTTGCTAGCTATAGAGAGACATTTGTATTATAGTTAACTATAGATGAAGGTTGAATATGTTACGTTCGTAGAGGAAGGATCAACCTATTTACTTATGTAACTTTCTTTTTGGTTGTGTTGTAATATGTTTTTCTCCTTATTTTTCTCGGGACACAATTCTCACTTACATATGTTTGTGTGGAGAGACATGCTAGTACCTTACTCAGCTACAGCGAAACCTAGTGGAGGCGTGGGGGTATCACCAATGGACATGTTCATTAAACAACCATAAAAAATTAATTAATCAAAGTGATCCAATGTCAATCATATCCTTCCTGTGAGTAGAGGTTGCAACTCATGTATAGAATTTACATTGACTTCATAATGAAATTAGTAAATAGGGAAAAAAATCCTTGCCCATGGGCATAGGAAATTTTTAAATTAAAGTTTTACTGTTTCATTCTAATTAATCTTACCAAAATAGTTACCTCCCTGTGGGTCGAGTAACTATTTAATAAGAAAATTATACTTTATGAATGTCATTAAAAATAATCACTTAAGATGTTGTTGCTAGTATAGAGAACTACAAAAATGACATCTCAAAATCTAAAAAATCAACACAATTAAACTATTGATTTAATTCAAATGGATATTATGTAAAATAATCTAAATAAGAATTCTCTAGTTACCTATGTCAAAATGGGCCATTGTAGTAATTAAACTTAATATTACCAGAATTTATAGAGAAAAAATAACATAAAAAAAGTTTCTACAATAAACTTGAAAATTGTGGACAAAACCATAAATTTCTTAAGAAACAGATTTTTTAAAATGTAAATACGGGTTTAGAAAATTTTAAAAATTTTCAAAAAACAAAAGCCATTTGATATAGAATGCAAAAACTGCAACCGAAAAAGAACAAAATCTAAGTGTCCTTGTAAAGTTTATATGCAATAATTATGTACACCAATGCTTCATAAGACAAGGAAATTCAAATAAATATGGGAGTAATATATCAGTTGACTAAAAACATGTGAAGAAAAAGAACCAATTAAAACAAAATTCATCATGCAAGATTCATAGATTCCCTACGTGAACAAGTACATCAAACAAGAGAAAATATATATAACCAAAATTGGGATAAAATAACGTAGGTTATAAGACATTCAAACTCAGTGAAATTGTAATGGGAAGCTAACGAACAAGAACTGAGGCGACGAGAAGTATAACTAGATTATGTACCTCAAACAATATGTCAGACACCAAATACGCTAGAAAAAGCAGAGCTACACGTTTTGGAAATAAACTTATTTGGCAAATGGAGAAAAGAATCTAATTTGATTGAATAATCAAAAAAAGAAAAGAATGGTAGAAAAAGATCATAGCATCAAATCACCTAAACAACATACGAAAGAACAATCAATCGATACTAATCCAAAGATATCTAAAACATATATACCAAACAAAATTCCTAAAGAAGATTCTGAGGCCACATGTTGAAAACAAATGCATATATCTTAATAGCAGCAAAAATGGATTGATACAAAATGTACTTTCAAAAATAGCCATAATTGTTCAAGTTGAATTTGAAAGTTTTCTAACCAAAATTTGTAGTTGACGATAGAATATTGGAGTCTTCATGCCTATGTCTATTAAAAAAGAAAACCTGTAGGTTGATGGATGTCACAAGCGTTAAACATAGACAGGCTAGGGATCCATCAGAGTAGATTATGTACATGTATTTTTTCATCTATCAAGGAAACTAATCGATATGCACAATCTAATCAAATCCTTAGCTATCTAACTTACAATAAGTAAGGGATCTATGTTACCTTAATTTATGGTAACCAAATGTGTGGGCCACACTTAAATCCCTAAATTTGAGATGATTTCTAACAATATAGCCGACCAACATCTAACTCAAATATGTTTTAAGTGTGGAGGATTTGATCACATCATTATGACTTGTCTAACCCTCCTTAATGGTGTGCTTAAAGAGACCAAGAAGAATTAGAGTTTGGTCCTTAGTTAATTTGCAAAAGATCCATGGTTCTAGTATCTCTCAAACTCGATGCAGAAGTTGAAAGCCTTCTTAAGAAATAGGCTTCTTCTAAGAAACTACTCACATCTGGCAAGGCAACATCAACACGTCAATCAAACCCCAAATACAAATCCCAAAGCAAAGAACCAATAGTTCCAACTAAGGGGAGCAAAAGGAGAGAAAGGCCTACAAATAGAATCCTACTGTAGATAGAGCTGTAAAAAAGAGGTTGTATTTTCATGTGACAAACTAAGGCAATATCAGGAACTCTAATTCCCATTCGGTGAAGGTTGTTATTTAGTTGCCTTATCCTTACCAATAAGTCACTGTAGACTAGGGAATTCCTATATAATTCAAGAATTACAATGTCTCATTGAGATGAATAGTCTACTATACTTTAATTTTCGAAACTAAATGTGTTAGTGAAGCTATGGATAGTATTTTGTCAACTCTTCGTTCTCCTCATGGCTACTATGTTGATTGTGATGGCCTAAGTGGTGGACTATGTATATTTTGGAATGATGAAATAAAAGTTGAGGTTTTACCTTACTCTTTTGGCCATGATTATTTGCTAGTTTCTTATACTAATTTCACAATTATATGGAGGTTCACTAGATTCTATGGAACCTCGAAGACTGAATTATACCATCATTCTTGGACACTCAACTCTCTTGAAGAGAATCCTTTCATCCTGTTCCCTTCTATGGTTGTGCATAAGAGATTTTTATGATATAACATGCCGATTTGAGAAAACAGGGCACACGGAGAGAAGCATAGCTCAAATTAGTACTTATAGGGATGTAATGGGTCATTGCAACTTTATTGACCTTGGGTTCCCTAGAAGTCCTTTTATATGGTATAGTTTTAGATAAGCAGAAGGTAATGTCTTGGCTTGGTTGGACCATAGTTTGCCAAAACCCAGCTAGAGATATATCTTTCTTGAATTCTCTTGCAAGCATTTGTCATCTTTCTTTTCAGATAATATCCCTATATGGAAGATCTCAGAGGGGGTGAATTAGGTTTTTAGCTAATTTTTAAAATCTTTTCCTTTTTAAAAACTCTTTTAAGAAAACTCAACCTCCAAACATTTAAGAGACCTTGATAGAGAGAAGTTGAAAAGAGGATTGCAATTAAACGTGAGAGTAAAAAATGTGAACCACCCTCAAGATAAAAGTAGGATCAATAAAAAGGGCAATTAAAGAAACAAGAATCAAGGAACACAATGATATATAGTGGTTTGATCTCTTCGAGATCTACATCCACTACCTTTAGTCCACACTCAAGGATTTTAACCAAATCTACTATGATCACAATCCACACAAGTACACAAGAGATTCACCCTACAAGTATTTTACACTACAACCTCTTTTGCAATTCAAGAATCAAAGTTCACCCTCTTCAAAGGGATTTTATGTCATCAAGAAAACCTTGAACAAACAAGATAAGATAAAGAAATATTTTACCAACAATTTTTGGTAGATGATTACAAATGCTAGCAGTGCTTCACTTTTGCTTTTGGAATATTGAATAATCACATGTAGCACGAGACAAATGAAAACTTTTTGATGTTCTCTAGATAATGGAGTGAAAAAATTTTCAATATGTGCAAAGCTTTCTAAGAAGTATTGATGTCATGAATAATTGATAGACAAATAAGTAAAATAAATATAGAATGGCTCATGAGGAGCCTATGACCCAACTAAGACCATATGCCTCATTCTTTCCAAAATGTTAGAAATATAGTATTTAAGCATCAAGAATACTTCTAAGAGAGGTTTTAAAGATAGAAAAGGGTTAATAAATCTTCCCCTTAGATTGAGTTCACTTTTCAATCAGTTTGGACTTGAAGGGTTTTAAGCCTGAATTTTGAGTTTTCAAGTCTGAATTGAAAAATATGTAAGGTAATGACTATATTTTTTGAAAAATGAGCTTTCTCAAAGTTTTCAAAGTGTGGTAGAAAAGATTGAAGGAAGTTTTGCATAATGTGCACAACAAATGAACGCTATTTGGTGAGAAAGTTGGACTGAGTCCGAATTGGAGGTTGAGTTATGTGTGCCTTCATCACCTTCTCCTTCTTCTTTTATTCCACTACCTCTAGCCACGAACTCAAAATCATTTGCATCATTATCATCACTATCTCCTCCTTTGCTATCATTGCCATCATTATCCTTTTCTTCTTCTTCTTCTTCATTTTCTCTTTCTCTTCATCTTTATTTTTCTCTTCACTTTCTTGTGCCTTAGATGTTCCTTCAGCATCATGAGAGTTTTTATTCTATAGATCTTCAATCTTCTTCACTCTCTCTTCTAATCCATCAAGTTTACCAATACCATAGGAGCAAAAGCTTCAAAGAATTTGTACATCTTTTCCATCTCCATGGCATGGTTGTTGAGGGCCTCTTGGAAGACTCAGGCAACAATGGTGTCTCAGAAGTGATCTCCTCACCAATAAAGTCTTCCACCTCTTTGGAGTGGGATTGAGGATTTTGTTCTTCTTCAAGTAGTCTCCTCTTGGAGTGAGGTTGACGCCCTCACCAGGTGACTCATTTATTTTTTTTATTTTTCTTTCATTTGATTGCATTTATTCCTCATCCTTCTTTTCTTCTTCTTCACCATTTCTATTTCTTCACTCTCTTCTTGTTTTTCTTTCTTTGATGGAGTCTCCCTCTTGGTTCTACAGGCTCCATCTTTATCAAGAGTAAGTTTCATTCTTTTTAGGGATTCATTGGTGTAGATGCTTGTACTTTTGATTTTCAAGCCTCTTTTGGGAAGTTGAACTTGAAAATGCTTGAGGAGCTTTGTAAGTAGCCTTCCATATGGAAATGCCTTGTTCTTCATTTTCTTTGCACTCATCATATGTCTCAAAGAAATGTATCCAAATAAATATTTTCCTATGCTTATGAAATGCAAGCATCACAACCATATGCATGTTACTTGCGGAGACATATGACCAAATTTAGGGGATAATTAGTGTAGCAAGCATGTGATGTAGAACACGTCCTCTAGTATCTAGTGCCTTAATCTCCTTATCCTTCACGTGTCTAAATCTACCTCCAATTGGAAAGGCGTCTTCAAACCTTTCATACGTAAAGAGTTCATGAATATATTAATGTTGTCCCAAAGAGTAGTATTTAATCCCTTCATCTACCCCACAAATTTGGTTGACTAAACCATCATTAAACTTAAACTCAATTTGAGATACTCTAGGTGAGTACTATTGTACAATTTCCTCACCAACATGCTCTACACTTTCCTCCTTCAGATTAGCATAGCACTTATATACAAGAGATGGATAATCATCCATAACTAATAGACTACTCCATCCAAGAGCAATAAAGAGTGATAGTACATTGTCATTACTAGTAAATTTCTCGAAATCAACTTTGTGCTTGGGGATGATCTTTCGGTTTCTCTTGTTCCAATATTCAAACTCAACCCCAACTTTGGTTGAGATGAATCTATCCATTCTAGAGGATGCTTAAGGCACTCGAATCCTTCTTGGTTCATTGATGAATAACCTGGTATCTACTTGCTTCACTTTTCCCTTCCTTTTGCCAATGTTAGGCTTCTTTAATCTCACCATGGTGTGTTTTTGTGAAATGAAGTGGGTCTGAGATGAAATCTAGGTTCTAGAACACAAAAATAGGAAATTTTTAAGGAAAAAATGATTAAATGAATATGAAATTTGAGTTTGGACTTATGAAGGTTTGGTGGGTTTTGAGAGAGAAGAGAAATTGGTTGAGAGAGATTTGAATGGAATAAGAGAAACTATTGTTTTGACTTTTTAAAATGCACTGAAATTGCTTGATTCGAATGATTGAATTTTCTATCATCCGTTCGAACTCCCAAAACTTTTCTCAACTTCAGCAAATTCGGACTACCAAATTTTGGGTCATGCGTTCGAACTTGCATTTGAAATCTTATGTCTGGAATTTCAAAGATTCAACTTGGATGATTGAATTTCAAGCCATGCATACATACTTCACATTCGAATTTTACCTGTTTTTCTTGTACTTGAATACACATTGGTGATGCAATTTTGATATTCCTAAACTTCTTCTTAGGTAGCAAAACCTTTCCTTAGCCGATGGCTTAGCTAAAATGTCGGCTTTTCACTCATTAGTACAAACATAATCTAAACATAAATCATCATTAGCAACGTGATCATGGATAAAGTGATGTTTGATGTCTATTGCATAGTTCTAAAATGTTAGATGCAATTAATTGTTAGATTTATAGCACTAGTGTTATTACACAAAATAGGCACACATTTGAAATCTAACCAAAATCAAGTAAAGTGTGCTTCATCTAAAGCACATGAGCACAATAACTATAGGCGGCAATATATTCGGCCTCGGTGGTAGGTATTGAAACCCAATCTTGTTTCTTGCTATACCAAGAGACAAGATAGCTACAAAGAAATTAACAATGACCACTAGTACTTTTGCGCTCGACTTTTGCATCCGGCATAATTGACATTCGTATAAGCAGCAAGTTCAAAACCAAAATGAAATACCTAAGAGGGGGGGGGGGTGAATTAGGTATTTGGCTAATTTTCACAAATTAAAACCTTTTATACGTCTAAGCAAAGAACAGATTATATGAGTCAAGTTATAAGCAATTTATAGCACAACAATACAAGAAAGCAAGATCAAAGAATATAAGCAATTTATAGTGGTTCGATCCTCAAGATCTACGTCCACTACCTTAAGCCTACACTTAAGGATTTCAATCAGTCTACTATATGCTCAGGTTTACAAATTACAAGAGAGGCTCACCACACTATGGTTTTACACTCACAACCTCTTCTAGTAACTTTTACAAACAAGGCTCACCACACACAATGGTTTTATATCTCAAACAACCTTGAATCACAACTTCAAGGATCACCCTTATCTAAAGGATTTTATGTTATCAAGATAACCTTGCAAGAGCTAGTAGAAAAAATACAATTTGATAAAAAGATAAGAGTGTGTAGATGTTACCACTTGTTGGTAGATTTTTACACAAACTTGCACCTTCACACTTTGATGTCTTTTGATTGATCAATTGAATGCACAAGACATAAGAGAGCTTAAGAAATGTTTAAAGGCTTTATCAAAACAACATGATTTGCCCTTAGGGTTTACAAAGTGTTGTGTCAACCTTTTCTCTTGAAAATTCTTTTGAAAGTAAAAATGCACTTAGTCTCTTATACAAAGCTCTAGGAGCTTGTTTCAAACCATATAAAGCTTTACAGAGTTTAAAGACATGCTTTGGAAATGTTGGATGAGTAAAACTTGGAGGTTGTTCTACATATACTTCTTTATCAATAAAACTATTTTGAAAGCACTTTTGACATCTATTTGAAATAGTTTAAAACCTTTAAAGCAAGTAAATGCCAAATAATTCTTATGGATTCAAGTCTAGCTATCGGAGCAAAATCATAATCAATGTCGTCTTCTTAATTAAATCTTTGGGCAATAAGTCTAGCTTTATTTCTCACAACTTCTTCAGATTCATTTTATTTGTTTCTAAAAATCCATTTTGTAACAATAATGGGGTGATCATGAGGTATAGGGAAAAGGCACCAAACTTTTTTCTTTATATTTGTTTAGTTACTCATGCATAACAATAATCCAAAAATCATCACACAAGCCATCATCAACGTTTTTAGGCTCACCACTAAATTGGCTTTCTTGATCTTGTTCAATCATTTCCTCCTCATTGGCATGATCTTCTAAATTTGGTGCTTCAAGATGAGTACAATCATCATTCATTGAGGTACTTACATTATCTTCATCTCTTCTTTCAAGATAGATGCTAGATTAATTAAAGCTCACATGAATGGTTTTATCAACTGATAAAGTTCTTTTATTATAGACTCTATAGGCCTTTTTGCTTTAAAATAGCAAAGGAAGATACCTTTATCCGATTTTCTATCAAATTTACCTAAGTTATCATGAGTATTTTAGATAAAGGATTTACAACCAAACACTTTAAAGTGTGCCATTGAAGGAGTTCTACTGAAGAGAAGTTCAAAAGGTTTTTTCCTTAAAATTGGTCTTAAAATAAATCTATTCATCACGTAGCATGTGGTATTTATGGCTTCAGCCCAAAAATATTTTGGTAAAGAGTTTTCGCAAAGCATAGACCTAGCCATTTCTTGTAAGGTTAAATTTTCCTTTCAACAACACCATTTTGTTATGTTGTTTGGGCAGCCAAAAGGTCGTGTAAAATTTCATTTTCATCACAAAGTTTTGTAAAGTTTTGATTATAAAATTCTTTCCCATTGTCACTTCTAATAGAAATCAACTTTCAATTAAGGGAGGTTTGAACCTTTTTGAAAAGTCTTACAAACTCATGAAAGGCTTCAACTTTTTGAGCAAGGAAAAGTACCCATGTGAATCTTGACAAGTCATCAACCAATACATAAGCATACCTCTTACCACCAAGACTAGTGGTCATCATAGGTCCAACTAAATCCATATGAACAAGTTTATAAGTTTTTGAGGTAGAAACCCTTTTCTTGGGTTTGAAAGAGGTTTTTTTTTTCTATTGACAAGCATCACACAAGCAATTTTTCTCAAAATGCATTTTTGGCAAACCTCTAACTAATTCTAGAGAAGAAAGTGTGTATAACAAATCCATACTCACATGACCTAATATTCTATGCCATAAACCATCATTATCGTAAATAATAATGCCTATAACATCACTAGCAATAAATTCATCAAGATAGAGAAAATATACATTTTCAACAAAGATTTGCAACAAAAATATTTCTGCCACTCACACTAACAAGAATAGCACAAATATTACATTTAAATTCAAATTTGCATCATTGTCACACAATTGGATAATGCTAACCAAATATTACATTTAAATTCAACTTTGCATCCATTCTCACACAATTGGATACTGCTAACCAAATTATATTTCAAGTCATCAATAAGCTAAACTTGTTTGATGAGAGGTAAGAATCTTTACCAATATTACCTACACCAAGGATTTTTCCGTTCTTCTTATCACTAAATGTAACAAAGAATTCATTTCTAACTTGAAGCTCACTAATGAATGAAGCATTCCCTGTCATATTCCGTAAGCATCCGCTACAAGAAACCACTTAGTGGTACTTGATCTTGGAGGAAAATATGCCTACACCAAATGGGAGGAAGTGATTTTTGGTACCCACAGTTTCTTGGGTCCAAGGGGATTAGTGATGATTCCTTTAATTCTCTGAATAGTATTTACACCATTCTATACCTTTCTCTTAATATGGTATCTGGTAGATTTACGACCATATTTTCAACAATAAGTACAACATGTATGAGGCATTGAACTAGAAGTAGCTATAACAAAGAAATTTTTGTTTTTGGAAGCATTGTTCACATAATTGTAACTAAGACTATTTTTAACAAAAGAGGAATTTTGGTATCTAAGAAGTTTGTCAAGATTGTCCCTTCCTTTTGTAAAACTTTCAACACACAAAGTGAGATTGTCAACTTTTGTTTTTAAAATTTCATGATCAACGATCATTTTCTCAAGAGAGAAAATCTTTGCAGAAAGTGCTCTATCCTCAATGGACATGTTTTCCAAGGAAATATTTAAAAATTCTTTTTAATGTTCAACCATTCAATAGAATCAAGAAGCCTTTTATTTTCACAGAATAATTTTGAATTATCATTCAACAATTCATCAATTTTTTATCTCATTTATTCGTTTTTCTTTGAAAATTTTTTTAACTCACTATACATATCAACAAGTAGCTCATTAGGGTCATCAATATCATCATTATAAGAAGTACAAGCAGAGGGAGTATGTTGTACCTCATCTTCCATTGCCATGAAGCGTACATTGGCTCTCTCATCATTCTCTTCTTCACTTTCTTCATTTGCATCCCAAGTGCCAACAAGTCCTTTCCCTTTCTTCTTTTGCTTAGCTTCCCTTCTCTTTTCAAAGGCTTTTGGACAACCAGTTACAAGATGGTCGGTGCTCTTGCATTCATAACTTTGTGGTGTCTCAATAAGGATGAAGATTGACCACCTTTCTAGAAAGGTCTCTTGCCCATCTTGTAGAGTTTTTTGAATTCCTGAACACCATTTCCATTTCACCATCTTCACCATCTTCTTCCTCATAACTTGATGATTTTTCTTATTCACTATAATGTTCATTGGCTCTGAGGACCACTCATTTCCTTCCTTTTTGTTCATCTTCCAGATCATTTAATCTCTTGATCTTCATTTCATGTGTGAGGAGTGATCCTATGAGCTCTTCAAAAGGAAGAGTCTTCAAGTCCTTTGATTCTTCAATGGCAAGTGTCTTTGGTTGCCTTGTCCAACTCAAATGCAATATGCTCGATTTGGTCGATCAAATGACACTGTTACTAACTGTTACTAGTCATTTTTGAACGTTATGTTTGAAGTTTTAGGTTATGTAAAAGGCTAAAAATTTAGATTTTGAAGAAGATTGATGAACTTACATTCTATTAACTTTAGAACTCAAAGATCAAAGAAAAATTTTCATTGTTCATATGCTTTGAGTGATTATCCAAGGATTCCAAAAGCAAAAGAGAAGTAGTGCTTGAATTGTTGAATATCTACCATTTTGTTTGGTAATATCTATCCTTATCTCATCTTTTACTTTGTGCATTCAAGGTTGTCTTGAGACATAAAATCCTCTTGATGGGGGTGAGCCTTGATTTGATTGTTCAAGGTTATCCTGTGACATAAAACATTTTTTGGTAAGGGTGAGCCTTGTTTGTTGGATTGGAAAAGAGGTTATTGGTGTAAAACCCTTTAAGGGTGAGCCTCTTTGTATTTGCTAAACTTGAGCATTTAATAGATTGGTTGGAATACCTAAGCATGGATTCAAGGAAGTGGATGTAGATCTTGAAGAGAGAGAACCATTATAAATTGTTATGTTTCCTTTTCTATACTTATTAATTACTTTTATTTGTGCTATCTTTAACTGTTTTTTTGGTTGTTAATTTTGTTATGGACTTACTGATTGTTCTTATTCTTTCAACTACTCATTTCCAAACACATAAAATCTTGGAGGTTGTGAATTTGAAAAAAAAGATTCTATTAAAGAAAAAATTTTCAAAAATTAACCAAAAACCTAATTCACACCTACTTTTTGGTTTTTTAGTTGGTATCAGAGCTAGGGTATATTTTTTGCGGTATAACAACCTAGAAGTTAAGGTCTTACTACTAATATTTCAAACCTCCCTTATTTGGAAGGATCTTCTGTAAACCAGTCTCTACTTTTTGATGTAACAAATTATTCTTTTTTAGAAATATCATATTAATATGAAAATTCGTCCTATTAACTTTTATTTGTGGAATATTATTGATAAAGGGTAATATATACCTATGAAATTGAAGGCTGGTGGAATTATAAGAGAACCAAAGATGATTGAAGAATTTGATGAAAATTATTCAAAGAAGATGACTTTAAATTATCAAGATATGAACATTCTTAGTTGTGCATAGGATGTAAATGAGTGCAAAAGGATGAATGGATGCGGCATCATGAAATGTAGAAGCTACTTCAAGTCACTCGTGATGAAGAAAGAATGTATGTGTGCTTCATGGCTATGATAATGATGTTGATGATCCTAGTGATCTACTTGTTGACATTTATAGAGAATTAAAAAAGCTTTCAGAAAGAAACAAGGAAATGAGATTGAAAGTTGATGATTTAAACAAAAATTCAAAATTGTTTTGTGAAAATAAAAAGCTTCTTGATTCTATTGAATGCTTTAATATTGAAAAAAAGTTTTAAATGTTTCTTTACAAAACATGTCCTTTGAAAACAAGATTCTTTGTCTCTTGAAAAAATTCTTGTTGATCATGAAACTTTGAAAAAAATAAGGTTGATGACTTTATTTCATGTGTTGAAAAATTTACAAAAGGTAGGGACAATCTTGATAAACATCTTAGAGCTCAAAGATCCCCTCTTATCAAAAATGTTCTTGGTTACAATAATGTAAACAATGTGCCTAAATATAAAAACTTCTTTGTTAGAACTATTGGTTAAAGTTCTCCCCCTCTCATCAAACAATTATTACTTATTGATGACTTGAAATATAACTTGCTTTCTATTAGTAAATTATGTGACAATGGTTGCAAAGTTAAATTTAAATGTGATACTTGTACTATTCTCATAGTGTTAGTGGTAAAGCTACTTTTGTTGCAAATAGAGTTGGGAATGTATATGTGTTATATCTTGATGAACTTTGCTAATGATTTTAAATGCCTTGCCATTATGATAATGATGGCTATTTATGGGATAGAAAATTAGGTCATGTGAGTATATGTATGCCCTAAGGGCAAATCTTAGAGTTTTGACTATGACAAACATTGATATGAGCTAACTTGAGTAGTTGTTGTGTGATAGGATTATTGGATTGTGAAAGTTAAGAAGTCTCATTGCCTTGAAGTCAAAAGTTCTAAGGACAACTCAAATGTGCTCAAAGGGTTAAATTATATAGAGCATGTCCTAAGGATTGAAGGCTTTGAAGACTTTAGTGTAGGTTTACAATTTCTTAATAGGTATATCCTTGTAAACCTTACACTGTTTTGTCTTTGGAATCTAAAGAATTTTTAAGAGAGCTTAAAACTTGGTTTTCAATATTAAATGATTTATCTTACAAGTATTTTACCAAGTTCTTGTCAACGGCTTTAGGGCTAAAAGCTCTTAAAAAATCTATTTTATAGTCCAAAATGTTTTCAAACTTGTTGTTCTTGATTTCTAATCAATTTGACAAAGTATGAATAGGTCAGACTCCAATTCGAACATCTTAATTGAATACCATGGCTGCTGATTTTTTAGGAAAATTAAGACGACCATTCGCATGCATGTGTCCAATTTCCATCGACCAAACTTATCCTGGCAGCCTGAAAACAGAAAAAATCAAACAATCATTCGAACGCAGGGCTCTATGTTCGGTCAACTGAATTTTACTGTTACTAGCTGTTATTTGAACATTATAACTAATTTTAAACCCTATAAAAGACATAAACTTCATATTTTTGGGCAGTTCTTGAGCTCTTAAGATTCTTTACTCATCCCAATCATTCTTTATCAAAAAGCTCTATTTTGTCTTGTGCTAAAAAGTTAAAATTCAAGATTCCTTAGACAAAAAGGTGAAGGTGTGCTAAATTTGTCATCATCTACCAAATTGTTGGTAACATTCTTTTCTCTTACTTCATCTAATTGTTTTATTCAAGGTTATCTTAAGGATATAAAACTCATTTGGAAGGATGAACAACCTTGATTATTGTAAGTGTGAAAAGGTTGTGGTGTAAAACCCTTGTAGGGCAAGCCTCTCTTGTATTGTGATCAACTTTTGTTATAGTTGAATTTGGTTGAGATCCTTGAGTTAGGGCTCAAGGTAGTGGACGTAGATTTTGAGTGATTGAACCACTATAAATTGTTTGTGTGATCTCCTCTAATCTCTCTTTTAATTTGGAAACTCATTGTGTTTATTTGTAGTGGTTGTTGTAAGTTTGATTTCAAACATCTTCCAAGCTATATTCTCAGCAAAAAAAAAAAAGTTTTCAAAAATTAACTAAAGACCTAATTCACTCCCCCTCTTATGTCTTTCGAAATGGATTTGTTGAACAAACTTTGTTCTCAAGAATTAGTTAGAGGTTTACCAAAAATGAGGTTTGAGAAAATCATCTTTGTGATGCTTATCAATATGGAAAACAAACAAAAACTTCTTTTAAACCCAAAAAAATTGATTCCTACTTCAAAGCCTCTTGAGCATATTCATATGGATTTATTTGGACTAATGAGGACCACTAGTCTTGGTGGTAAAAGGTATGCTTACGTTATTGTTGATGATTTTTCAAGATTCACATGGGTACTCTTTCTATCACTAAAGGATAAACATTTCATGAATTTATAGGACTTCTCAGATAGGATCAAACATCCCTTGATTGAAAATTAATTTCTATTAGAAGTGACAGTAGAAGAGAATTTTATAATCAAGACTTTACAAAACTTTGTGATGAAAATAGGATTTCTCACAATTTTTTGGCTGCCAAAAAACTACAACAAAAATAGTGTTGTTGAAAGGAAAAGTCAACCTTTGCAAGAAATGGCTAGGTCTATGCTTTGTGAAAACTCTTTGCCAAAATATTTTCGGGCCAAAGCCATATATACCGCTTGCTATGTGATGAATAGAATTCTTTTGAGACATTTTCTAAGAAAAACTCCATTTGAACTTCTCTTTGATAGAAGTCCTTCAATTGCACACTTTAAAGTATTTGGTTGTAACTGCTTGATCTTAAATACTTGTGACAACCTAGAAAAAATTGATAGAAAATCTAGTGAAGGCATTTTCATTGGTTATTCTTCAAACAAAAGGGCCTATAGAGTTTATAATAATAAAACTTTATGTTTTGAAGAAACCATTCGTGTGAGCTTTGGTGAATCTGACATTTATCTTGAAGAAGAGATGAATGATGATCAAACTTATCTTCAAGTACCAACTTTGGACGATCATGCCAATGAGGAGGAAATGATTGAACAAGAACAAGTGAACCAACCAAGTAGCGACCTAGAGCTCTCAAAGGATTTAAGATATGCAAGAGGCCACCCTAAGGAGCAAATCGTCAGTAATGGCTCCCAAGGAGTTAAAACAAGGCAGTACTTCATTGATAACATTGGTCTTTTATCTCATATTGAGGCTAAAAACATTGATGATGGTTTGGGTGATAATTTTTGGATCATTTCTACGCAAGAGTAACTAAACCAATTTGAAAGAAACAAAGTTTGGAACCTTATCCCAAGACCCCATGATCACCCCGTTATTGGTACAAAATGAGTTTTTAGAAACAAATTAAATAAATCTGTAGAAGTTGTGAGAAATAAAGCTAGACTTGTTGCCCAAGGATTCAATCAAGAAGATGCCATGATTGTGATGAAACTTTTGCTTCGGTAGCTAGATTTGAATCCATAAGATTTTAAAGGTTTTAAACTATTTCAAGCGGATATCAAGAGTGTATTTTTAAATAGGTTTATTGATGAAAAAGTTTATGTGAAATAACCTCCTGACTTACTCATGAAAAAGTTTAAAATATTGACGAAAAGGTGTGTTAGCCCTAAGGGCAAATCATGTAGTTATGATTAGTTTTGATTAATGACAAATATTGATGAGGACTAATATGCTTGTATGTTGTGTGATAGGATTTGTAGATTAAGAAGTTTGAAGTCTCATTGTCTTGAAGCTAAAATGCAAGAACAACTCAAATATGTCAAAGTGATTGAAGATTGAAGAGTTTGTTCAAGATGATTGAAGGCTTTGAAGACATGAAGTGTAGGTTGCATGTGCTTAATAGGTAAACTTTGTAAACCCTACACTCTTAAGCCTTGGAATCTATGAATTGCAATTGAGAGCACAAAACTTGATTTAAATGGTTTCAATGGTTTTGAACTTACCTAAATTATCAAGTTTTCATAAATGGTTTTTGCACTTAAAAGGCCTTTAATGACTTATCTTTGAGGCTAGAATGGTTTCCAACTTGTTTGAATTGATTTGAGCATGTTTTGACAAAGTTTGAAAAATTCGGATGCAAGATTCAGACGCAGGAAAAAAAATTCGATCGTCCGAATTTTGTAGCAAAAGTTTGCTACTGTTCTTCCAGAGAAATTCGGAAGAAGATTCGGACGCATGAAGAAAAATTCGGTCGTCCAAATTTTGGCCTTCAGCATGATCACTGTTCTTCCAGAAAAATTCGGAAGAAGATTCGGACGCATGAAAAAAATTCGGTCGTCCGAATTTTGTAGCGAAAATTTTCGACCAAAAATTTGGTCGTCCGAATTTTCTGAAACTAGCCGTTACTAGCCATTTTATGACCGTTTTAACTGATTTTCAAATTCTTTAAAGGCTAGAAACTCTAGATTTTTTATGAAACTTTTGCACAAAAGAAATCCTTGAAGCTCTAACTTGTTTTACATCAAAATTATATCAAAAGCTCTCAAATTGCCTTGTGCTCAAAGATTAAAATTCAAGATTCCAAAGGCAAGAAGTGAAGAGGTGCTAGCAATTTTATTCATCCACCAAGAAGTGTTGGTAACATCTAAACTCTATCTTTACACTATTGTTGTGATTAATACAAGGTTGTCAAGAGACATAAAACCCTTGTGGAGGGTGAGCCATAGACTAGATTAATCAAGGTTGTTGTGTAAAACCCATTGGTGAGGGTGAGCCTTGGATTAGATTGGTCTAGGTTGTCTAGTGACATAAAACTCTTTGTGATAAGAGTGAACCTTGTTTATTAGATTGAAAAGAGGTTGTTGTGGTAAAACCCATTGAAGGGTGAGCCTTTTGTGTAATTGCTTGGATTAAGCATATAGTGAATTGATTGAAATCCTTGAGTATGGACTCAAGGTAGTGGATGTAGATCTTGGAGAGATCAAACCACTATAAATCGTGTGTTCATTTCTTTATAGCTTTACTTGTTTTACATACTTGTGTTATTATTATTATTTATAGTTGTTGATTGATTGGTTGTGGTCTTATAGTTTAATAATCTTGTCTTAACCTTAAATCACATATAAACTTGAAGTTTGTGAATTTAAAGAAGAGCTTTTATTAAGGCAAAGGATTTGCAAAAAGGGAAAAGATTTTCGATAATTAGCCAAAGTCCTAATTCACCCCCCCTTAGGTCTTTCAATTGATATCAGAGCAACGTCTTCTTTTTAAGGTCTAACAACCTAGAAGTAAAGATTATATGGCTAGTTTATCAAATTTGCCTTATGTGGAAGGTTCCTCTACAAATAGACCTCCTTTGTTTGATGGTTCTAATTATACATTTTGGAAATCTAGAATTAGAATTTTTATTTGTTCTATTAACTTTGATTTGTGGAGTATCATTGAGAAAGGTCCCTACGTGCCTATGAGAATGAAAGTCGATGGAGTTACAACGGAACCAAATCCCGTGAAAGAGTATGATGAGAGCGATTCAAGGAAGATAACTTTAAACTACCTAGCAATGAACATCTTGAGTTGTGCATTGTATGTGAATGAATACCATCGAGTGAGTGAATGTGAGTCCGCTCACGATATGTGGAGACTTCTTCAAATAACACATGAGGAAAGAGCCAATGTGTGCTTTATGGCAATAAATGATGAGGTACAATCCACTTCTTCTACTTCTACTTGTTGTGATGATGATATTGATGATCTTAGTGAATTATTTGTTGAAATGTATGAAGAATTAAAAAAGGCTTCAAAAAGAAATAAGGAAATGAAATTCAAAATTAATGAGTTATTGAATGAAAATTCAAAATTATATTGTGAAAACAAAAGACTTCTTGAATCTATTGATTGTTTGAATATTGAAAAAGAACTTTTAAATATCTCTTTGCAAAACATGTCCCTTGAAAATAAGATTCTTTGTGAAAAGATTTTGTCTCTTGAAAGAATGCTTATTGATCATGAGACTTTGAAAAAGAAGGTTAATGACCTTACATCATGTATAGAAAAATTTACAAAAGGAAGGGACAATCTTGTGAAAATTATTGGAGCTCAAAGATCTCCTCTTATCAAAAATGGTCTTGGTTATAATTATGTAAACAATGTGCCTAAATATAACAAATTATTTGTTAAAGCTACTTCTACTTCCATGCATCATACTTGTTGTACTTATTGTGGAAAACATGGACATAAAGTTACCAAATGTTATGTTAAAAGAAAAGTAGAGAATGGTGTAAAAACTATTTGGAGAGTTAAGGGAACTATTACTAACCCCCAAGGACCCAAGAAAGTATGGGTACCAAAGGATACTTCCTCTCCTTTATTGCAGGTACACTTCAATTCAAACTCAAGCACCACTAAGAGGTATATTGATGATGTTGGCTTAAAGAATAATGGAAAAGACCTCATTTATAATCAAGGTCAAGGCAACCAAAGAAGGATTTGTTTTTGAGGCAAGAAGAAAGGAGGAATTCTTGGAGTAACCAATGTTGGTAAAGGTTCCTCTCTTCTTTTTAAACTAATGTTGCTTAGTGATGATTTGAACTATAACTTGCTTAGCATTGGTCAATTATGTGATAATGATTGAAAAGTTGAATTTAAATGTAATACTTGCACTATACTTGATGGTGTCAATGGTAGAACTATTTTTGTTGAAAATTGTATTAGTAATGGTTATGTGCCTTGCCTTGATGAACTTGTTGCTTATAATACTTCCACTCATGATAATGACGTTTATTTATGGCATAATAAACTTGATCATGTTAGCATGGACTTGTTGAATATTGTTTTTACTTGTTAAAGGATTATCAAAAATTCTTTTTGAGAAAAATCATCCTTGTAATTCTCGTCAATATGAAAAAAAAAACAAACAAAATTTTCTTTCAAACCTAAGAAAGTGATTTCACCTGAAATCTTTTTGAAATTGATTATATGTCATGATAAAATGATTAAAATAGCTATGATGGAATATCTATGTGTTTGCTTGGCCAAAAAAAAAAAACATCTTTATGAAACTTTACAAAATGTTTGGACTTGAAGTTTGAATGTAGACCATAAGTTCAGTCACCCGAACTTGTATGACAAAATGATATTTTGTGATTTTGATCCATTAGTCAAAAAATGTTTTAATGTGTGTTTTATCTTGAAAAGCTTGAATGTCTTGTTGCTTATGATAATGATTGATTTTCTTGACATAGAAGATTTGATCACGTGGGCATGAACTTGTTGACTTTCTTCTCAAGATTTAGTTGGAGGATTGCTAAAAATGTGTTTTGAGAAAATTGTCTTTCACATACTTGTCAATATGGAAAACAAACAAAATAATCTTCCAAACCTAAGAAAATGACTTTCACTTCAAAACCTCTTAAAATTGTTTATATGGATTGTTTGGACCAATGAGGATCACTAGTCTTGATGATAAGAGGAATTCATATATGATTGTTGATGATTTCTCTAGATTTACATGGGTGATCTTTCTAGCTCAAAAAGATGAAGTTCTTTCATGAATTTGTAAGACTTTTCAAAAGGGTCCAAGTCTCTCTTGTGTGCAAATTGATTACTATTAGAAGTCACAATGGGAGAGAATTTTACAATCAAGATTTTACAAAACATTGTGATGAGAATGGGATTGCTCACAATCTTTTGAACTTATATTTGTTAGAATACTCTAGAATTTAAACATACATGACTGGTTGTATCAAATATACATGAATACGTGTAACAAAGTACTTTATATTGAATACTACTTGCCTGTATTGCCTATTTCAAAGTTTTGGTTACAAGTGCCTTATATTGAATATGTGCGATAACTTGAAAATTTTGATAGAAAATTGAATGATGGGATATTCCTTAGTTTTTCCTCTAACAACAAGGCTTATAGAGTTTCTAAGAAAAAGAACCTTACATGATGAGGAAACTATTCATGTTAGTTTTGATGAATCTTACATTTACTTGGAAAGAAAAGATGAAGATGATGTAGGTACATCTATGAATGACTATCAAACCAATCTTCAAGCACCAACTTTGGAGGATCACACCAATAAGGAAGAAATGATTGAACAAAATCAAGATGACCAACCTAGTGGTGACCAAGAGCTCTCAAAGAAGCTAAGATATTCAAGAGGGCACCCTAAGGAGCAAATCATTGGCGATATCTCCCAACGAGTAAAAATAAGGCGGTACTTTATCAATAACTTTATTCCTTTTATCTCATATGAGCCTAAAAGTATTGATGATGCATTGTGTGATGATTTTTGGATTATTACTATGCAAGAGGAATTAAATCAATTTGAAAGATACAAAATTTCAAAATTCCTAAATCTCATGATCATTCCATTATTGGAACTAAATGGTTTTTTAGAAATAAACTCAATGAATCCGAGGAAGGTGTAAGAAATAAATCAAGATTTGTCACCCAAGGATTCAATCAAGAAGAGTGAATTGTTTATGATGAAACCTTTGTTCCGAATGCTAGACTTAAGTCCATAAGAATGCTTTTGACTTTTACTTTCTTTATAGGTTTTAAATTATTTCAAATGAATGTCAAAAGAGCTTTTCTAAATGGTTCTATTGAGGAAGAGATTTATGTGGAACAATCACCCGGCTTTGATCATGAAAAGTTTCCTAACCATGTTTTCAAATTATCCAAAGCTTTGTATGATTTAAAACAAGCTCCTAGAGCTTTATATAAAAAAATTGAGTGTTTTTCTTCTTTCAAAAGGATTTTCAAGAGGAAATGTTGACACTACTATTTTCATAAAAAAAACCTCTTGTAACAATGATCTATAAGTTGTCCAAATATATGATACAATTCTTTTTTGGTGCTTTTAATACTTCACTTTGTGATGTGTTTGCCAAGTTAATGCAAATTAAATTTGAAATGAGTATGATAGGAAAACTCTATTTCTTTCTTGGCCTACAAATCAAGAAAACCAAGGATGTCACTTTCATGAATCAAGTTAAGGTATAGGCACTTCCATAAGTTTATCAACTATGCTTGACAAGAATAAAACGGTGTCATAGGAGTAGTCAACTATATTTGACAGCAAGTAGAGCCAATATTATATTTGTCATGTGCTTGTGTGCTAGATTTCATCTTGTCCTAAGAGTCTCATTTGATTGCTGTTAAACACATTTTCTATTACCTTATTGATACTCTAAATGATTATGGTCTATATTTCAAATGTGTGGCTATGTTATGTGATAGCACTAATGCAACAAATTTGACCATCATATTATTTAACAAACTAGGACAAAGCATATAGAGATCAAATTTCATTTCATTAGAGATCACTCTACTAAGGGTAATACTTGTTTAAAGCATGTTTGTATTAATGAACAAATTAATGATATCGTTACTAAGTCATTGGCCGAAGAAAGGTTTAACCAATCTTAGAAGAAGCTTACAGATTTCAAAATTCAATAACTAATGAGTGTATTCAAGTGTTGTAGCTCCAAGTGAGGACAAAGAAGCCTAGCATGGTAAAAGGAAAGGGAAAAGCAAAAGAAAGAGAAAGAGGACCAGTGATCAATGAACCAAGGAAGGTTCATGTTCTGCAAAGCATGTAATGGCTAGATAGATTTGTCACAATGAAGGCTGCTACTGAATTTGATGATTGGACAAAGAGGAACCATAAGACAAATCCAAGCCACAAGGTGGATGTCATCAAACTATCCGAAATGGGTAATATACTCTCAGTTTTTAAATGATGAGAGCTGGACTAGTTTGCTTGTGTTTGATGAATGCTATTACCTTCCTTAGTTTATGAAGTTTAATCAAATATTAAGGAAGAAAGAGTTGAGCATGTTGGTAACAAAGCTATTCAGTGGTTTTCTTCAAGAATAACACAAGTTGATTTTTGAGATTGATAATGCATTGCTCAATAGAATATGTGATGTTGAGGATGTTGGGTTTAGGCATTATTCTTCCGGGGGACATTGTTTTATAAGTGAGTTATACTCACATGAAAGAATTGAGAATGCCTATATAAATTGTAGAAGCTTCAAGACTAGAAAGGAGAGAGAGATAAAAGCTTTTTGATGGTAGTAAAAAAAAAAATTTGGAATCACATGCTTACTACCTTGATTATAGCATACTTATGGGCACAAATCTTCTGTTAATTATATGCATGTTGTATTTATGCTAGTCACGCTTAAGAAAAGAAAAATGAATTTTGGATATATAGTGCTAAAGAATATAATGGCATCTAGAAGAACCGAGCATAAGGCATTGTCGTATGAAAGGTTATTAACAGGAATTTTCAAGCATCTCCAAGTGCAATTGTCTTCTAGTGGTTTACCAATAAAGAGTGAAGAAGTCTACACCAATAACTCACTAAAGAGAATGCTTTGGATACTTGATGATGATAATGTATGAAGGGCTAGAAGAGAAACTCCTCTAAGGGGTAATAGAAGAGATGCTAGTGATGTTGAAGAAAGTGAGGAGGTTGAGGAAGAAGAAAATGAAGAAGAAGAAGAGAATGAAGAGAAAATCTTTGCTGGAGAAAGGAAAGTTAAAATGAGGCATGAGTCACCAAGTGAGGGGGAGCAACTCCCCACAAAAAGAAGACTATTTGAAGAGGTACCCTCTATTAAAAAAAAAAGTTGAAGGTGATAATCTCACTAGAAATGATATCATAGTTGCCAAGCTGTTTCAAGAGACATTGAACAGCCATGTAAATGAAGTGGAGAAGATGAACAAATTCTTCGAGTCCTTTGCTCCAATGATTCTTGGCAAATTTGATGGTTTTGAAGCTAGAGTCAAGAATACGGAAGAAGACTTGAGGAAAATTTCTCAAGTAGTTTTAAATGGTGAAAGTTCCTATAAAGCCAAATGAAGAAGATCAAGAAGATAATATTGGTGAAGATGGCAGCAACAAGGATGATAGTAATGACAGTGAAAATTGAGATGGCTATCAATTTGTTGCCAAAGAAGAAGACAAGATGAAGGAAAAGGCAGTGAAGCACCCCAAGAAGGAGAAGAGCATGAGAATGAAGAGCAAAGAACAAGCAAGAAGAAGTAGGTGAAGGAAGTTCAACAAAGTCAAATCACAAATCCATCACCAATTTCCTTCAGCCAAGAGATCAAGGGAACCATGGCCATCATAACAAACAGATTTGGAAGTGAAGAAGAGCATCCAAGACTAAGCCTTTCTATCCCTAAACTCTATTTTGTTGCTTATTTTAGTTTATGCCTTGATGCACATGTTATGCTCTAACATTGAAATTTACTTGTGCCTCTCTAGTCATTATAATGTTTTGAAGCTCAATATGTGAAACCTATGATAAGAGCTTCTTTTGTTTCACTTTTGTTGTCCAAGTACTCTTACCCCACCTTTGATTGATGACAAAAGGGGGAGAAGAAAACGTGATGACAAAATGTGTGAAAATGTGAAATAGTAGTGGAATTCCTCATGCATGAATAGAAAATGTGTGAAAATATGAAATAGCAGTTAAATTCCTCATGCATGAATAGAAAATGTGTGATTTTTTTCTGAAAATCTATGCATATGTCAAGAGGGAGAAAGAATGATTCTGAAAATCTATGCATATGTCAAGAGGGAGAAAGAATGATGCTGCAATGTGTATGCTAATGCTGAAATGTGTATACTGAAAAGTGTGCAATGAGTAATGTGAAAATATTTGGCTGCTTTTGAAATTTAAATTGAATATGTTATAATATGTGAGGTTTTGGTTATTTTCTGAGATTTTGGAATATGGTTAAGTTGAGTTTGAAATCTTGAACTTTGTTCTTGACTTGACCTATGATTTTAAATTACTTTAAGAAAACAATTGAATGCATGAATTTTGTGGTTTTGCAAAGCTAAACTGAGTGCCATTGTGGACATACGTATTTGAGTACTCCAACATTTCATTTGAAAATGCAAAATCACCTTTTCAAACTTGTTGCAAAAATTTTGGACTTGATATTCGGATGCATGATTTAAAAATTCGGATGCATCCACATTTGTTGCCAAAAAGTGATCTTTTGTTGTTCAAATTTATTCAAATATGTTTTAATCTCTTCCATTATGTTTGAACAACCTTAGGAAAGCTTTATTTCACTTTAAACATTCATTATATTGAGTTTATTGCATTTTGGACTTGAAATCAAAAAATTCGGATGCATGAGTTTAAAAATTCGGACGCATGTTCTAAAATTCAGATGCATCCATATTTCATTGTCAAAATGTGCTCTTTTGTTGTTCAAATTGATTCAAATATGTTTTAATCTCTTACTATATGTTTGAACAACCTTAGGAAAACTTATTTACAAAATTTGGAGCTTTCATTTATCTTATTTTAAAGTTTGGACTTGATATGTCAAAATTTGGATGCATAGTATCTCTAGTCCAAATTTGTTGAAAAATGAGCACAATCTAAGGGGGAGAATTGTTAAACTTTTACAACCTTAAAACCTCTCTTAGAACTTTCTCTAAATGCTTAAATGCTATATCTTCTATCCTAATTGTTGGAAGGAAGGAGGCAAATGGAGGTTGGTTGGGTCTAAATTGGTTGTTTTCTATCATTGACATTAATACTTCTTTTTACTACATTGTTTAAATCCATCACATTTTGCATCAAAGTTTGTCATCATCAAAAAGGGAGAGATTGTTAGCCCTAAGGGCAAATCATGTAGTTATGATTAGTTTTGATTAATGACAAATATTGATGAGGACTAATATGCTTGTATGTTGTGTGATAGGATTTGTGGATTAAGAAGTTTGAAGTCTCATTGCCTTGAAGCTAAAATGCAAGAACAACTCCAATATGTCAAAGTGATTGAAGATTGAAGAGTTTGCTCAAGATGATTGAAGGCTTTGAAGACATGAAGTGTAGGTTGCATGTGCTTAATAGGTAAACTTTGTAAACCCTACACTCTTAAGCCTTGGAATCTATGAATTGCAATTGAGAGCACAAAACTTGATTTAAATGGTTTCAATGGTTTTGAACTTACCTAAATTATCAAATTTTCATAAATGGTTTTTGCACTTAAAAGGCCTTTAATGACTTATCTTTGAGGCTAGAATGGTTTCCAACTTGTTTGAATTGATTTGAACATGTTTTGACAAAGTTTGAGAATTTCGGATGCAAGATTCAAACGCAGGACAAAAAATTCGGTTGTCCGAATTTTGTAGCAAAAGTTTGCTACTGTTCTTCCAGAGAAATTCGGAAGAAGATTCGGACGCATGAAGAAAAATTATGTCGTCCAAATTTTGGCCTTTAGCATGATCACTGTTCTTCCAGAAAAATTCGGAAGAAGATTCGGACGCATGGAAAAAATTCGGTCGTCCGAATTTTGTAGCGAAAATTTTCGACCAAAAATTTGGTCGTCCGAATTTTCTGAAACTAGCCGTTTTATGACCGTTTTAACTGATTTTCAAATTCTATAAAGGCTAGAAACTCTAGATTTTTGACAGAACTTTTGCACAAAAGAAATCCTTGAAGTTCTAACTTGTTTTACATCAAAATTATACCAAAAGCTCTCAAATTGCCTTGTGCTCAAAGATTAAAATTCAAGATTCCAAAGGCAAGAAGTGAAGAGGTGCTAGCAATTGTATTCATCCACCAAGAAGTGTTGGTAACATCTAAACTCTATATTTACACTATTGTTGTGATTAATACAAGGTTGTCAAGAGACATAAAACCCTTGTGGAGGGTTAGCCATAGACTAGATTAATCAAGGTTGTTGTGTAAAACCCATTGGTGAGGGTGAGCCTTGGATTAGATTGGTCTAGGTTGTCTAGTGACATAAAACTCTTTTTGATAAGAGCGAACCTTGTTTATTAGATTGAAAAGAGGTTGTTGTGGTAAAACCCATTGAAGGGTGAGCCTTTTGTGTAATTGCTTGGATTAAGCATATAGTGAATTGATTGAAATCCTTGAGTATGGACTCAAGGTAGTGGATGTAGATCTTGGAGAGATCGAACCACTATAAATAGTGTGTTCATTTCTTTGTAGCTTTACTTGTTTTACATACTTGTGTTATTATTATTATTTATAGTTGTTGATTGATTGGTTGTGGTCTTATAGTTTAATAATCTTGTCTTAACCTCAAATCACATATAAACTTGAAGTTTGTGAATTTAAAGAAGAGCTTTTATTAAGGCAAAGGATTTGCAAAAAGGGAAAAGATTTTCAATAATTAGCCAAAGACCTATTTCACCCCCCCCCCCCCTCTTAGGTCTTTCAAGGTGTATAGAGGTATGATTGGAAGCTTACTTTAAATTACCAAGGATAGTAATATATTTAAATTTTAAAAATAAAAATTATTGTTAATTCTATAAATTTTAATTTTAAAAATTATTTTTAGAAAAAACATCGCAAATTAGCAACAGAATTGCAACGAACATAAATTATAATTTAAAATAAATAATAAAAGAAAATATAAATTATTATTTAAAATTTTTTAAGATAAAAATTTAAAAATAATGTGGATCGGGCTAATCCAACCCGATTTTGCCCAAAAGTAAATTTTTAATTTAAAAATTAATAATATAAGAAAATATTAAATTTAGTATTTAAAATTTTGAAATTAAAATTTAAAAATAATATGAATTGGGCTAACCCAACCAGATTGGGCACTATTGGATCGGGTTAGCCTGATTCGGCTCCAATGGATCGGGAATTTAATTCCCTTGAAGGCTCCAAGGGATTTGAACCTTTATTCCCTCAGAGTTGGATGATATCTTCCTCTATTGGGTCAAGTCACTTCTTGTGTTTTATTTTATCATATAATATATTTGTATTATAAATTTTTGTTATCATACATTATTATATTAATAATAATATAATACTATAATATAACATATTATTATAATCGCGTATTTTCTTGTAGTGGTTGTCTTGTCCCTTGGTGTAGCTAGAAACAAACTTGTGTGTCATTATCTACTGTAGGTAGTAGTTGTGCTCAAGTGCTATGGATAAAGCATACCTTGCTTGATTTTGGTTTAGATTTCAAATATATACCTATCTTGTGTGATAACACTAGTGTTATTAACTTGACAATCAATCCTATTCAACATTCTAGAACTAAGCATATAGAAATCAAACATCACTTTATTCGTGATCATGTTGCTAAAGGTAATGTGTGTTTAGAATATATGTACACCAATGAACAAATTGCTAATATTTTCACTAAGCTATTGGCCAAGGAAAGGTTTTGGTAACTTAGAAGAAGTTTAGGAATATCAAAATTCAATTACTAATGTGTGTATTCAAGTGTTCAGACATGTTCTATAATTCGAACGTCCAAACCACATATTTGAGGATTCCAGAATGAAAAATTCAAACTCAAGTTCAGACGCACAACAAAAAATTCAATCGTCAGAATTAGATAAAGTTGAGAAGGGTTTAAGAAGTTCAGACGCGAGTTCGGACAGACTAAAAAATTCAATCGTTCAAACTATACAATTTTAGAGCTTTTATAAGGAGTTCAAATGACTATTCACTTCATTTTATTCAAAATCTCACATCTGAATTCTCTCTCCTCACAAAATCCATCAAACATACCTACGGCCAATCTCATGTTTCTCCCTTATTTCACCATTTTCACTTGAAATCCTTCACTTTTTCATGTTCTACACCATTTATTGCCTATAGAACTCACTTCATTTCATAAAAATACATCATGGTGAGTACAAAGAGAGTGAGCATGGGAAAAGGAAAAGTCAAAGGAAAGTAAGTAGATAGTGGGCTAATAATCAACAAGCCAAGAAGGGCCTAGAGTCCTCAAGCTTCCTCTGGAGTAGACGAATTTGTTTCAGCCAAGGCAGAAGTGGAATTCGAGGAATAGAGTAGGAGAAATCAAAAGATAATCCCCTGGCACAAAGTGAAGATGGAGAAATTCATTGGAATGGGCAATGTGCTCTTTCCATTCGGTGCTATAGAGTGGAGTAACTTATTAATAATTGAATTGTTTGCAAATCTTAAGGAGTAAAGAAATGAGCATACTAGAAATGATATTGTGCAGTGGTACTCATCTAGAGTATCACAAATAGATTTTAAATTTGTGATGCACTTATAAATAAAATACGTGGTGTTGATGATAATGGGATGAGATATTACTCTTTACGGCAAAATTGCTATATTCATGAGCTGTTCACAAGTGAGAGCTTTGAAAATCCATTTACAAATGCTAGGGAGTTTAGAAGAGTAAAGGATAGGGAGATCAAGGCCTTTGATGCTAGAGACTGTGTCTTGCATCACATGTTAACTACCATGATAATCTCCAATTTTTGTCACAAGTCCTCTGTAGGAAATATGCACATGGTGCTCATACTTGCACTGCATGAGCAAAGAAGAATGAACTTGGGGTATATAGCTTTGAGACATATGATGGGAGCAAGGAAGATGAAGAACAAAGCATTACCTTATGGAAGATTGTTCACAAGGATATTCAAGCACTTCCAAGTCCAACTACCTAGAAGAGGTCTAACCATCAAGAGAGGATGCATTTACACAAATGAGTCTCTCAAAAGAATGTAGCTAACTCTAGATGATGGTGGTGTATAGAGATCTAAATAAGAGACTCCCTTGAAGAGTGACAAGCAGGAAGAGAGTGAAGATGTGGAAAATGATGAAGAGGAAGAAGAAGAAGAAGAAGAATATGATGATGAAGAAGAGTTGCGAGCTAGAGAATTGAAGCCAAAGAAGATACATGAGCCACAAAGTGAGGGGGAGCAACCTCCCTCCAAAAGGAGATTGTTTGAAGATGAACCAACTCCTCAATCATACTCCAATGAGGATGATGATTTAGTTGGTAAGAGGATCACTCAAGAAGATACCATGGTAGCCAAGGTATACCAAGAAGCCCTCAACAACTACACAAAACAAATAGAGAAAATGTACAAGTTTTTTGAGACCTTTGCTCCAATGGTCCTTGGAAAGCTAGTTGGGTTAGAGGAAAGAGTTAGGAATATTAAGGATCTCTTGAAGAGGAATTCTCAAAGTGGTGACGGTACTTCCAAACTTCAAGAGAGAGAAGAGAAAGATGATGAAGAAGAAGATGAAAAGAATGATGAAGAAAAAGAAGAGAAGAATGATGAAAATGATTATGAGAACAAAGGAGAAGATAGTAATGAGGATGATAACGGTAAGGATGGGGATGATTTTGAGCTAGTAGCTAGAGATAGTGGGAAAAATGAAGAAGAGGATGATGATATGCAACAAGAAGAGGGAATGGATGATGAACAAAAGAAAATACGTGAAGGAGACAGGGGGGTCCAAGAAGAAGTTAGCAAAGAAGGAAGCTTAATCAAACAAGCCAACATTGCCACTCCAACCACCACTCTTTTTGAAAAAGAAAGAGAGAAACATGTCATCAAGAGGAAGGGCACAAGGAGATCCTCTTGGTTGTCCATAACCCCTAGGCCCAACTATAGAGGGAAGGAGCAAGCAAGCCAGGGTCCCCTTCACATTGAGTTCAAAGACAATATTGCCATCACTACCAACAAATATGGAGTGGAGACCATGATAATAATCCAAGACTAAGCCTTTCTCAACTTATCTCTCATTTGTTATCCTTCTAATTTGTGATCATGTATTTAGCATAGCTTATTTACTTTGTGATCTTTTGTGGAACTCTAGTCCATGTATCTTTACATTCCTAGTATATGTATCTAGCATAGTCCATGTAATGTTTAAAGAAGCTCAATGATAATACATTTGTGTGGAGAGCTTTCATTATTGATACCACTTCACTTTAACTACCCCAACTTTGATTGATAAAAAAAGAGGGCAGAAAGTGTAGTGTTGATGCAAAATATGTTGTTTTGTGCAAGATATATGAAATGTGGTCAATGAATTGATGTTGAGTTATGTTGCTTTGGGGAAGACATATGAAATATATGAAATGTGGTTGACAAATTGATGTTGAGTTGGATTATGGTTGATTGCAAAATGGTATTGTGATATTGTGGTTGGTTTGTTGCATTAGCTACTTTGTGCAAAATATATCCAATGTGGTTGCTTAAGTTGAGTAATGTGGTTGAGTTTGAGTATTTTTCAAAGACTAACTAAGTGCTACTGTGATCATATATAAATTATGGACGTTTGTGGACTTATGAAGTTCATTTGAAAATGCAAAAATCACCTTTTGAAACTTTTACCAAAAATTCAGACGCATCCAAATTTTCATACCAAAAACATTTTAACATTGTCCAAAATGCTCAAAAACTATTTCAATCTTTCCTGCATTGTTTGAACAACCTTAACAAAGCTTACTTTCAAGAATTACAGTCACTATCTTGTATATTTTGTAATTTGGACTTGGAATTTCAAAATTTAGACTTACAACACTTCAAGTCCAAACCTATTGAAAAATGAGTGCAATCTAAGGGGGAGCATTCTTAACCCTTTTTTATCTTTTAAAACCTCTCTAGAACTATTTTTGATGTTTAATGGTTAAATACTCTATCTAGATTGTAAGAAGGGTAGAATATGGAGGTTGGTTGGGTTATAAATTCATTATGAGTCATTCTATTGTCATCATGCTTATTTGTTTATCATTCATCTATGACATAAATGCTTCCTTCTACTACAATGTTTAAATTCTTTGCATTTTGTTCCAAAGTTTGTTATCATTAAGAGGGAGAGATTGTTAACCCTAAGGGCAAACATTTTTGATGAGCTTAAAACTTTTTCATGATTCTTTAAAAAACAAAAGTGTTTGATTATAGCTTATAGTTCAAAAGCTTTTAAATGACTTATCTTTTACTCCAAAATGATTTCAAACTTGTTGTGGATAAATTTCAAATGATTTGGAAAGATTCAGAAAATTTTGGCAAAATTCAGAACAGTTTGGACTCCAATTCCGACATCCAGCTTGAAACTTGGCTACTGAAGTTTTTGAGAAATTTGAACTTACATGTCAAATTTTGGATGACCAAATTTTTTAAATGACAAATTAGGACGATCGAATCTTTCCTAGTGGCCTAATAAAAAAAAAGTTCAGATGCCCAACTCAAACGTAGTAAGTTCGATTTGGCTGACTGAATGGTACTGGTACTAGTCCTTATTAGTCATTTTTTGAACATTGTATTTGAATTTTGGAGTTATATAAAAGACTAGAAACTCATATTTCAAAGAAGATTGATGAACTTACATGCTATTATCTTGTGAATATCAAAGATCAAAGGAAACCTTTCATCGTTCATGTGCTTTATTAATTATTCGAGGATTCCAAAAGCAAGAACGAAGTGGTGCCAGAATTGTTAATATCTACTATTTTGTTTGGTAATCTCTATCCTTATCTCATCTTTTACTTTATGTGTTCAAGGTTGTCTTGAGAAATAATGTAACACCCCACATGCTAAATAGGGTTTAGATAACCTTGGGCCAAGAATTAGGCTTTTGAACTGTAGAATTTAGGACCAGAAGGCCCCAAACCGAGATTGACGATTGTAAGAGTGAGTAATGAGTTATAGGGCTCAGAGAACCTACGTCACAGAGAATAATTTATTAAAATTTAAACTTGTCATATAACTGAGTGAGAAAACTAAAAGTAAACATACGTGATAAACCAATTTTAGTTAATAAATAGCTTACAAGGAAAATAATAAGCTTAGAAGACTTATAAGACAGTTCTTGAAGAAAGAAAGTACCAAAAATGTCCTTAGAAATGTTAAAATATATTATAGTAAAGAAATGGAAAAATAATCATTTTACATTCTAATAAGATTATTCAATTTTTATCCCTCATTAGTCTGAAATGCTTTCAGATTATTCTTCTTAAAACTGGCTACTAGACTCTAGAATGCATGCAAAACAATTAAAATCAATGCATGTTCTTCCTCACAAGTTGATCAATGCATGCTCTTCCTTCTTTCTCTAGTTTAACCAATATTACACTCAAGGATTATGCTATCTTGAATTTTAGTTAATAAATAGCTTACAAGGAAAATCATAAGCTTAGAAGACTTAGAAGAAGGTTCTTGAAGAAAGAAAGTACCAAAAATTCCCTAAGAAATGTTAAAAAACATTATACTAAAGAAATGGCAAAATGGTCATTTTACACCCTAATGTGATTTTTCAATTTTTGCCCCTCATTAGTCTGAAATGCTTCCAGATTATTCTTCTTAAAACTGGCTACTAGACTCTAGAATGCACACAAAACAATTAAAATCAAAACAAGTGTGCAAACGTAATTATTTTCCACCTCATAAGTTGATCATTGCATGTTCTTCCTTGTTTCTCTAGTTTAACCAATATTACACTCAAGGATTATCCTATCTTGCACCCGACATGCTAAACTACACAAACCAGGGATTCACATGCTTCTCTCTCCATTTCAGCCTGCCATATTCATTCTAGAATGCAATACAAACTCTATTCTACCTATTTCACACAATCTCACTTCTAGATACTCTCTCTTTGCTATCTCTTGTTTCTTGATCCTCCCCTTCACCTAAACAAGAGCTTCTTAGGCTAGAAGAAGTGGTACATTATGATTGATGTGCACAATAATTAGGTGTTTTGGTAGGTGATGACCTGGGATTTTGGAATTGTTTTCTCTTAATTGTTTTTGTTGTTATGGCCTCTTGATAGTAGCAGCTGACTTTGGTATTTCTTGAGGGCCTAGATCTTATTTAATAAATTTCAGATGTGTTTATGTTAGCCCTAAGGGCAAATTATGTAGGTTTGATTAGTTTTGATTAATGACAAATATTTATAAGGACTAATATGCTTGTATGAAAAGTGATAGGATTTTTAGATTGAGCAAAAAACAAGTCTCATTGCCTTGAATCCACAGTGCAAGAACAACTCAAATATGTCAAAGTGATTGAAGATTGAAGAGTTTGTTCAAGATGATCGAAGGCTTTGAAGACATAGAGTGTAGGTTACATGTGCTTAATAGATAACCTTTGTAAACCCTACACACTTAAGTCTTGGAATCTATGAGTTGCAATTGAGAGCACAAAACTTGACTTGAATGGTTTCAATGGTTTTGAACTTACCTTAATTATCAAGTTTTCATCAATAGTTTTTGCCCTTAAAAGGTCTTTAATGACTTATCTTTTAGGCTAGAATGTTTTCCAACTTGTTTGAATTGATTTGAATATGTTTTGACAAATTTTTGGAAAATCTGGATGAAAGTTCGGATACAGAATGAAAATTCGGACATGAAAATTCGGTCGTCCGAATTTTCCCTGCAATGTGAACAGTAACTACTGTTCAGTAAACAGTACTGATTATTTTTTCAGAGAAATTCAGACGCAAGTTCGAACGCAGATGGTCAAGTTCGGTTGTCCAAATGTGAACAGTGTACTGTTTTCGTGAACATTACTTTCAAAAAAATTCAGACGCAAGCCTTTTCTAGTCGTTTTATGACTGTTAAAACTGATTTTTAAAATCTATAAAAGCCATAAACTCCAGATTTTTTATAGAACTTTTGAACTTTAAAAATCCTTCAAGCTCTAACTTGTTTTACATCAAAATTATTTGAAAATCTCTCAAATTGCCTTGTGCTCAAAGGTTTAAAATTCAAGATTCCAAAGGCAAGAAGTGAAGTGGTGCTAGCTATTGTATTCATCCACCAAGAAGTGTTGGTAACATCCAAACTCTATCTTTACATTATTGTTGTGATTGATACAAGTTTGTCAAGAGACTTAAAATCCTTGTGGAGGGTGAGCCATAGACTAGATTAATCAAGGATGTGGTGTAAGACCCTGTGTGTGGGTGAGCCTTGGATTAGATTAGTCTAGGTTGTCTAGTGACATAAAACTCTTTGTAATAAGAGCGAACCTTATTTTTTAGATTGAATAGAGGTTGTTGTGGTAAAACCCATTGAAGGCTGAGCCTCTTGTGTAATTGTTTGGATTGAGCATTTAGTGAATTGGTTAAAATCCTTGAGTGTGGACTCCATGTAGTGTATGTAAATCTTGGAGAGATCGAACCACTATAAATCATGTGTTCATTTCCTTATAGCTTTACTTGTTTACATACTTGCATTATGATTATTTGTTCTTAGTTGTTGATTGATTGGTTGTGGTCTTATTGTTTGATCATCTTGTCTCAATCATCAAATCACATATAAACTTAAAGTTTGTAAATTTAAAGAAGAGCTTTTATTAAGACAAAGGATTTGCAAAAAGGGAAAAGATTTTTGATAATTAGCCAAAGACCTAATTCACCCTCCCCCCCTCCCCCCGCCTCTTAGGTATTTTATTTGGTATCAGAGCGAGGTCTTCTTTTTAAGGTCTGACAACCTAGAAATAAAGATTATATGGCTAGTTTATCAAATTTGTCTTATGTGGATGGTTCCTCTACAAATAGACTACCTTTGTTTGATGGTTCTAATTACACATTTTGGAAATCTAGTATTAGAATTTGTATTTGTTCTATTAACTTTGATTTGTGGAGTACATTGTGAAAGGTCTCTATGTGCCTATGAGAATAAAAGCTGATATGGAGGAACTTGATAAGAACGACTCAAGAAAGGTAACTTTAAACTACAAATCAATGAACATCTTGAGTTGTGCATTGGATGTGAATGAATACAATCGAGTGAGTGAATGCAACACCACTCACGATATGTGGAGACTTCTTCAAGTAACACATGAGGAAAGAGCCAATATGTGCTTTATGGGAATAAATGATGAGGTACAATCCACTTCTTCTACTTCTACTTGTTGTGAGGATGATATTGATGATCCTAGTCAATTATTTTTTGAAATATATGAAGAATTAAAAAAGGCTTCAAAAAGAAATAAGGAAATGAAATTCAAAATTAATAAGTTATTGAATGAAAATTCAAAATTATATTGTGAAAACAAAAGACTTCTTGAATCTATTGATTGTTTGAATATTGAAAAAGAAGTTTTAAATGTCTCTTTACAAAACATGTCCCTTGAAAATAAGATTCTTCGTGAAAAGATTTTGTCTCTTGAAAGAATGCTTGTTGATCATGAGACTTTGAAAAACAAGGTTGATGACCTTACATCATGTATAAAAAAATTTACAAAAGGAAGGGACAATCTTGATAAAATTCTTGGAGCTCAAAGATCTCCTCTTGTCAAAAATGGTCTTGGTTATAATAATGTAAACAATGTGCCTAAATATGACAACTTCTTTGTTAGAGCTACTTCTACTTCCATGCATCATACTTGTTGTACTTATTGTGGAAAACATGGACATAAAGTCACCAAATGTTATGTTAAAAGAAAAGTAGAGAATGGTGTAAAAACCATTTGGAGAGTTAAGGGAATAATTACTAACCCCCACGGACCCAAGAAAGTATGGGTAACAAAAGATACTTCCTCTCCTTTATTGCAGGTACTCTTCAATTCAAAACTCAAACACCACTAAGTGGTATATTGATGATGTTGGCTTAAAGATTAACGGAAAACACCTCATTCATAATCAAGGTCAAAACAACCAATGAAGGATTTGTTGTTGAGACAAGAAGAATGGAAGAATTCATGGAGTAACCAATGTTGATAGAGGTTCCTCTCTTCTTTTTAAACAAATGTTGCTTAGTGCTGATTTGATCTATAACTTGCTTAGCATTAGTCAATCGTGTGACAATGAATAAGAAGTTAAATGCTAACATGCGAAGTTTCAGTTGAGAATCCCTTTTGTTAAGATTTGAAAATTTTCCAACCATGACTTGTCAATTGCTTCTATGAAGTTGATTAGGTAACATTGATGATATGAGATTGAATTTATAGTTGATATGTTCTTGAAATTGATTATATGTCATGATAAAATGATTAAACTAGCTCCAATTGAATATCTATGCATTTGCTTGGCCAAAAAAAACATCTTTATGAAACTTTACAATATGTTCATACTTGAAGTTTGGATGTAGATGATAAGTTTGATCGCTTGAACTTGTATGACAAAATGATATTTTGTGATTTTGATCAATCACTTACAAAACTTTTGAATGTGTTTTTTATCTTGATAAGCTTGAATGTCTTGTTACTTATGATAATGATGGATTTTCTTGGCATAGAAGATTTGGTCACGTGAGCATGGATTTGTTGAACAAACTTTCCTCTCAAGATTTAGTTGGAGGATTGCTAAAAATGTGTTTTGAGAAAATTGTCTTTGAGATACTTTTCAATATGAAAAACAAACAAAAGAGTCTTTCAAACCCATGAAAATGCTTTTAGACCTCAAAATATCTTGAGCATGTTCATATGGATTGATTTGAACTTATGAGGAACTCAAGTATCGATGACTTGAAGTATGCCTTAGTAGTTGATGATTTCTCAATATTCACTTTATCATTCTTCTTTGCTCAAAAAGATGAAGTGTTTCATACAATTGAAAAACTATTCAAAAAGGTTCAAACCTCCCTTGAGTGCAAATTGATTTCCATTAGAACTGACAATGGGAGAATTTTACAAACAAGTCTTTACAAAATTTGTGATGAAAGTTGAATTTTATATAATTGTTTCAACTGTAAAAACCCCACAACACAATGGTATTATTAAAAAAAAATTGCACTTTACAAAAATTGGTTAGATCTATGCTTTGTGAAAATTCTTCTTAAAAAATATGTTTCGAGCCGAAGCTATAAACAACACATGCTATGATGAATAAAATTCTTTTAAGATCATTTTGATGAAAAACATCTTGAAGTTCTCTTCTATAAAACTCCTCAAATTGCATATTTTAAAGTGTTAGGTTATAAATGTCTTATCTTGAATACTTGTGATAACTTACTTAAATTTGATAGAAAGCCGGATATAGGTTTATCTCTTAACCATTCTTCTAACAAAAGGCTTATAAAGTTTATAATGAAAAGAACTTTATATGATGAGGAAACCGATCATGTTAGTTTTGATGAATCTTACATTTGTTTGGAAAGAAAAGAAGAAGATGATGTAGGTACATCTATGAATTACTATCAAACCTATCTTCAAGTACCAACTTTGGAGGACCATACCAATGAGGAAGAAATGATTGAACAAAATCAAGATGACCAACCTAGTGGTGACCAAGAGCTTCCAAAGAACTTAAGATATCCAAGAGGCCAACCTGAGGAGCAAATCATTGGTGATATCTCTCAAGGAGTAAAAATAAGGTGGTACTTTATCGATAACTTTATTCTTTTATCTCATATGAGCCTAAAAGTATTAATGATGTATTGTGTGATGATCATTCCATTATCGGAACTAAATGGTTTTTAGAAATAAACTCAATGAATCCGGGGAAGGTGTAAGAAATAAATCTAGATTTGTCACCTAAGGATTCAATCAAGAAGAGGGAATTGATTATAATGAAACCTTTGCTCCGAATGCTAGACTTAAGTCCATAAGTATGCTTTTGACTTTTACTTACTTTAAAGGTTAAGTTATTTCAAATGAATGTCAAAAGTGCTTTTCTAAATGGTTCTATTAAGGAAGAGGTTTATGTGGAACAATCATTCGGTTTTGATCATGAAAAGTTTCTAACCATGTTTTCAAATTATCCAAAGCTTTGTAAGATTTAAAACAAGCTCCTAGAGCTTGGTATGAAAAATTGAGTGGTTTTCTTCTTTCAAAAGGATTTTCAAGAGGAAAGGTTGACACTACTCTTTTCATAAAAACCTCTTGCAACAATGATCTTTTACTTGTGCAAATATATATGTTGATAATATCATATTTGATGCTACTAATGCTTTACTTTGTGAGAAATTTGCCAAGTTGATGCAAAGCGAGTTCGAAATGAGCATGATGGGAGAACTCAACTTCTTTCTTGCATTAATATGTTCAAAACTCTTCAAAAATCTGGAATTTATAACTTTTATAGATTTTGAAAATCAATTTCAATAGTTATAAAACAAATAGTAACGGTTAGTTTCTGAAGAGTTCGGACAACTGAACTTGATCCTCTGTGTCCGAATTGTCGTCCGAACATTATTGTGACATGCTCTTTGGGAAAGTTCAGACAACCAAACTTTACCCCTTGCATCCGAACTTGCGTTCGAATTTGTCTGGAAATACAGTAGTCATGTTCATAGTTTGGACGTCCGAACTTGCGTTCGAACTATTCAAACTTTGTCAAGACATTTGAAAATCAACCTCAATAAGTTTGAAATCATTTTGTACTAAAAGATAAGTCATTTAAAATCTTTTGAACTCAAAGACCGTTACCAAAGCACTTGATCATTCAAAGTTTACTCAAAACCATTTAAGATTAAAAAACAACTCTTGGTAATTTAAAGTTTATTCGAAGCCATTTAAGATTCAAAAACAACTCTTGGTAATTTAAAGTTAATTAAAAGCCATTTAAGATTCAAAAACAACTCTTGGTAATTTAAAGTTAATTAAAAGCCATTTAAGATTCAAAAATAAATTTTGTGCTCTTTTATGGATTTAATAGATTTCAAGAACAAGAAGTGTATGGTTTGCAAGAGTATACCTATTTAGCAAGTGTAAACCTACACTAGAGTTTTCAAAGCCTTCAATCCATAGGACATGCTTTATATTCTTGATCCTTGAGCATACTGGAGTTGTCCATAGCACTTTTAGCTCCAAGGCAATAAGAACTCTTTACTTCTCAATCTAAAAATCCTATCACACAAATAGCATATAAATTAGTCCTTATCAATGTTTGTCATTAATCAAAACTAATCAAGAAAACATAATTTGCCCTTACGGTTAACAACTACAAAATTCAATTATGTTGTCACAGCCATAGAGGAGTCACATGATCTGGATAAGATGACGATTGATGTGCTACAAAACTCATTACATATTCTTGAACAGAAAATTAGAAGGCAAGAGAAGAAGTAGCAGTGTCGCAAGCTCAAACGCAGGCATTACAGGTCTAGTCTAAGTCCGATGCACGAGGGAAATGAAGCAGGGAAGAAGATAGACCGAAGAAAGGACAGCCTTGGGAATGGCCGAAAGGGGAAAGCAGCATAGGGAAGTCCAAAGCACACATAAAGTGCTTCAAGTGCGAGAAATACGGGTACTCCAAATCTGAATGTAGAACCAATCAAAGCAAGGTAGTGAAGCCCAACTTTGCTGAGCAAGAAGAGAAGGATGCTGAAGTTTCATTGTCAATGGTCGGTCATTCCAGAAAAAAATAGTGCAACAAAAATGTGGTACTTCGACAGAAACCATCGCAATCACTTGTGTGGCGATGAAGAGGCATTTTCAACACTTGATGAGGCTTTAAATATACAGTAAAGTCTGTGGCAGCCGAATTAAAGGTGAAGGTGAGATACAAACCAAAACTAGTCTTAAAAAATCTATTTTAGATGTTCTTTATGTTCCTGATCTGAAAACTAATTTGTTGAGTCTCACTAAATTTCCAAAAAAAAAAAGGTTATGAGATTATAATCAAGGATGGAATCTGTCAAGTTCGAGATTCCAAACTTGATTTAATTGCAAAAGCTGAGACCAGTGGTAGAATATCCCCTGTATATCTGCAGAACATGAAGTTGAGAATTATGATTGCACAACAGCAAGAGTTCACTTGCTTATGGCACTACATATTTGGAAATCTCCATTATGGAGGATTGCAAAAGCTACAACAAAAATGGCTTGCGATAGGGCTGCCTAACTTTGATCAACCTGCAAAGATTTGTGAAGAATGCAATCTTAGTAATCAGCATAGAGATACATTCCCAAAAGGAAAGGCTTGGAGAGCACCACATATCCTAGAATCGGTATATACAGATCTTTGTGTTATTTTTTGCAAAATTAATCTGAGGCACTTGCAACCCTTAAACGGTTTAGAGTACTAGTCGAAAAGAAAGCTAGCTGTCTTATACAAATTTTAAGGTCAAATAGGGGAGGTGAGTGTAAATCAGAAGAGTTTATCAAGTATTGTCAAGATGCAGGTATTCAAAGGTAATTAACTGCTCCATATACCCCATAACAAAATGAAGTATGTGAAAGAAAGAACAGTGAATGATTCTCGACATGGTCAGGAGCATTGTGAAGAGTTCATTACCAGAAATATTTTGGCCAAAAGCAGTAGCATGGAGTGTTCGTGTGCTGAATAGAAGTCCTTCACATGCTCTTGGTAGCACTCCTGAAGAAGCTTAGAACAGGAAGAATCCTATTGTACACTATTTCATAGTTTTTGGCTTAGCTATTGTGCACATGCTAGACCAGAAGAGAACCAAATTAGAAGATAAAGAGGAGAAATGTATACTGCTTGGTATTAGTGATAAATCCAAGGATTACAAATTATATAATCTACTTACAAAAAGCTGAATATTAGAAGAGATGTTGTGCTTGCAGAGAATTAGTTTTGGTCTTCAGAATCATTGAAGGAAGAGCAGAAATCAGGAATCATTCCTGATGAAGAGGATAATGAAATGGAACATCAAGGAGTTGTACCGACAACACCTCAGTAGCGAGTGTAGGAAGAAATAGGGGCTCCTTCTAGATCTCAGTGCACCAGAAGGAGGCCGGCTTGTAAGCAAGATTATGAGGTAACTAGCCTCCCTGATTTTAAAACAATCACACAACTAGCTTTGTTTGTAGATTGCGATCCAATCAGCTTTGATAAAGTTGTAAAAGAGGAGAAATGGCAAAAGGCAATGACTGAGGAGATGAAAGTGATTGAAGAAAAATGTAATTTGGGAGGGGAAAAAGCCATTGGAGTCAATTGGATTTACAAAACCAAAAGAAAGCTAAATGGAGAGGTTGACAATTTTAAGGCTTGATTAATTGTAACTAGGAAGTTTAGTTGCATTGTTTTAGTCGCTTGTTGCAGTCTTGTTCCTAGAGTTTATGATATGATCTCACGAGTATCAGTGTATAGATTGGTACTTGATGTAGTCCTAAATGTGTTCTGTATTTTTCCCCGTGTTCATTTACACTAATAAAAGCCTTGTTTTAGCATTTTTTTTCTTTCTTCCGTAAAAATTCTTTGCTTCAATAACAAGAAGCTCCCCTCAGTGTGCCCAAAGTAACCCCTTGTGTGGTATCCAGCATCTTCAAGTTGAGGCGATGCAAGCTGGCGACTATTTTATTTTTGTCAATTCTGGATTTAAATATAGCGACACCATTCAATGTTTGAGAACTTCATAAATGCTTCTAGCCATCATATTCGCTCTGTAAGCAACGAGGTTGGAATTTCATAAAAACTCGAAAGTACTGATGTCAAGGCATGTCTAAAAGGCCACTACTATATGTAGTTTTTTTTTACTATATATAGTGCGAAAAATTTTAATTATTTCATTTGAATTTTGAAAAGTATTTAAATCCTCTGAAGCATTTGGGCGGAAAAATTCATATCTACGAATAACGACAGCGAATTTTCACGTTAAAAAGTTAGTTTATCGAATTACTCATCATTTTACATCGTTTCACATTAAAAATGGCCGATTTTGAAGTCGCACATTTGCAGCATGAGTTCCGCCAACTGAGTGGTAGAATTCACTGACGAATTCTGCCAGTAGTTGGTAGAATTCACCAGCAAATTCTGGCAGAATTTGCTGGTCAATTGTACCCAAAATGGGTACAACTAGCTGGATAATTCCGCCACAATTCTGGCGAAATTAGCCAGATAATTTTGCCAAAATTTTGGCAGAATTCCTGGCAGGAATACCGCCAATGTCTGGCAGAATTGCGAAATTGCTAGCCTGAATTCCGCCAGAAACTGGCGGAATTGCGGGCTGAATTCTACCAGAAACTGGCAGAATTCTTCGTTGAATTTTGCCAGAATCTGGCGGAACTTGCTAATAATTCCGCCCCTTGGCCATTTGTCCGAAAATGAGAATTTTTACGGTCGACGTTGTAGGTTTAATTTAATTTATCTTAGTTGTATTAATTTAATTTATCTTAGCTTAATATTAATTAATATTAGTTTAATTATGTTTACTTATTTACCTTAGTTAATGATAGTTTAATTTAATTGTTACTGATAGTAATTTTTATTAAATAAATGTTACAGATGACGGATCCTTCTCAGTGACGATGCGTTGCATCACAAGATTTGGAACCAGTTGCAGACCGCAGGGGTCGATTGCACGGTCAACATCCTATTATTGCATTTGCCAGACAACGAGTGAGTGTGACGAGCCGCAGTACTAGTGACATCCCCGTCACTACGGCGGACGTCACACGAGGCATTGATTCGACGCAATTCGTCCCACATATGCCGTGGATTCTCGGGATGTACGCGCCCATGCCGGGATACATACCGTATCCTTGGCCCCCGATGACGTCGCCAATTCCAGTCGCACCAGGCTATTATTCGGGGGGACCTACCTACCCAGTTCAATCACATAGCGGCCACGCTGAAGATATGGGCCCAGTATACTACCGGCCACCATCTATCCCGGTTACGCCGTACAGAAATCCAGAGGATTACGACGAGGGATCAGGCGCTGCGGATGATGTGCAGGATGTGGAAGATCTGGCAACTGATGCAGACTATGATATGGATAAGGGTGCGGATATGCAAGAACCCGTGACCGACACTGTGATGCAGGAGGATGAGACATATGAGTAGAACATCCCGCACACGGCCCCGACGACATCTTCCGCAAGACCGTGTAGAGATTTTCTACGACGTGTTGCAGTAGGGGTAGGCAGCCTGGCTCGTTTGATATTAGGATCTGGAGTTTCTGTCAGCAGGGATAGGTCACCGGGTCCTGTTCCATATGGTGTCAGTTTATCGGCTCGCCCACGTGTCAGCAGAGCATTCGCGGATAAGCCACGAGTTCCCCCCACCGCGAGTAGGGTTTCAGTCAACTATGTGGAGAGACCCGACCCCTCAACGGGCCGACAGCAGGCCGCTGCTGAGCGACACTCCCAGCCTACTCGACATCGAACTTGCCGGAGTGGCACCACAGAGGAGTGGCGTTTGACGGGACCAGTACTTGGGGGCCCGCAAGATCCGTCCCTCATCCCATCTTTTTCCGACTACATTGCCGGCCCTATCTGGCGTGGCGAGGTTAGTACGGTACTATTATAATTATCAAGTATCGAAATATTCGTTCTCTATTTGTCACGTGCAATTGTAAAAATTTGACTGTTTTTTGGACAGGAACGACCGGTGCTGACTGTTCATTCACGGCAGGGGTACATCGATAAATGGCCGATTCGGGACGAGACAGTGGCTGTAATTGTGGGCGAGTAGCAGTATTTCACAGGCACAGAGAAGGCCGTGCGAGGTCCGGACCCAACATCCATAAAGACTTACATCATGGCGAATCTTTTTCACCCGATCCCACTCGTTTAGCACGATTTATTGTTTCAGTCCCGAAGTGCATGATCTGTCCTGTCCAAACCCGTACAAATTGTTCCCGATGCAGGTCCAATCAAGTCTCATCTATGTAACTCATCAACTTCCCGAAAGTGGACCATGACGAGCGCATATTCAATTGGTGAAGCTGAAACTCCTCATCGGTAATGGAATCAACCAAACGTCTCCACGTGCATTTCGAAAAACGTTCGGCTACAACCTTGTCCCCGCTTCCACATTCTTCAAAATGTGTCGGTGACATAACAGGTGCTCAGAATTGAGAAATGCATCACGCAACGCCTGTATCAACCCGGGCTCCAGATCAGTCACGATACCGTTTGGAGGACAATTTATGTCAAATATCTGCTTCACGCACTCCAGCACCCATTGGTAACTGTCTGCTTGCTCAGTGCTAATCCAAGCGCCGGCAATGAGGAAGTTGCGCCCCGTCGGGGTTACCCCTACGATCTTCAAATACGGTATATTATACCTATTATAATTAATCAGGAAAAATGTATAAGCAAACAGTCTTTCCATTTGTTTAAATTGAAGAACGTTATGTGTAACTGTAGTGCAACGCAAAATTACAAAGAACTGTAATGTAACGAACCAGTTAGTCTTGTACGTAGTATCCATTATCAGTACAAATGGATACGCACGAGCAAGTAATGTTGAATCTGAATGAGAAAAAACACAATCACTGAGGATTTCGGCTCCTGCCTCAACTCTGTGCCAATGGATATATCTATGATCGGTGAACAACTTGAAAAGTTGTTGTACGACTGTCCGTCCTTCCATACTCACCACTCTTAATTTGTGTCGAGCATTATACACTGTCTTCGCTCTGCAGCAATACGAAATCCAAATAAAAATTATCCACACATTTACAAAATTTAATAATAGTGAATAAGTGCTCAAGTAATGAGCATAATATATTTCTTATAGGCAAACATACCTAACAACGGTTCTCGGATTCTCCCGTTTCAAATGATCCCGAATATGTTTAAGCTGAACGTGACATTTGCTCATTTCCTCCGTGATTTTTATCTCCCGCTCTGTCATGCGGGCAGCGAGGGCATGACCATGTCGGATCCCGAGCTCATGATTGTGCTTGCCGCATATTACCGCAAGACTCCACGCCCCCTCGTAATGCTCTCTACCCATAAGTTTTAACGGACAGTGACATTTTTAGTACTCTTCGGCTTTCGTGACTTCGTCTGCACCTCCGATTCTACTCCATCCTTCTGAACAGTAATAAATTTTCTGTACGCTCGTTCTGTCACCTTTTCACGACCGAGCAATTATCAACAAGGTCCTCACCTATAATGCTGCCGACTTCGCTCACTTTACTAACTCCTCTTTACTCGAAAATATATCTTGCGTGCCTAAAAAGCGACTTAGATCTTCCATTTGGTCAAGATCAAAAAATTCTTCAAACGAATTTGACGACGATGAGGGGCCTTCGCCATCTCTGTAAAGCGCTCGATGAAATCTTGCCTTCCGGCCTTTTCGGTGTTCCTGCAATACATAAAACGCAGTTGTCCAATGTCAGTTAGTATATTACATATCTCTTGATTATTTTTAAGGCATCAAAAACCATAATAATAAAGCTATTTACGATGTGTAATCTAACATACAATATAATTATCAAGTATAAAAATATGCAACAATACAACTAAATAAGTGATTATCACAAAAAAATTAAAAAATTTTGAAATTTGGCCAACAATTTCACTAGTTTCTGGCGAAACTATGGGCCGAATTTCTCCAGAATCTGGCGAAATTCTTGGCATAATTTTGCCAGATTCTGGCGAAATTCTTGGCATAATTTCGCTAGATTCTGGCAAAATTTGTCCAGAAATTTCGTCAGAAATTAACGATATAATGCCATTGGTTTCGCCACTTTGTGGCGGAACTCTTCGAAAAGTTCCGCCACTCAGTGGCGAAACCTGTGCAAAATTTTCAAAAAACTATATAAATACGAATTTAATTAGAATATAGTAACTTTTTACCTCAAACTCGAGAGAATCCTTTGTAGAATCTTTGCTCATTGCTATATTGCGATAAAATTCTTCTGTTTTTATATGAAAAGTGTGGCCTTTTTTAAGAAATGCTAGAGAGAGTTGTTGGAGGAGGGAGAGAGAGGAGTTTAAAAATGAAAAATTTTCGCATTACATATAGTCAAAAAAAATTGCATATAAAAATCGCGGTCTAAGGCTCCTTCCAACTGTGACTACACATGTATTCCACAGTAATATAAGTTGTCATTCTTTTGCTTGGGGTGAATTACTCAATCCTGCTGGGCGTGGTCCTTGACACCATATTTTGTTAATTCCTGTTGTTGCCAATATTTGCCTAAAATTTTCTTGCTTTATCTAATGGTCTAGAATCAATATATATGGTAGCTAGCAATGTCTTACACATTCTTTTTGGATAACTGTTGAACCATTTTGGTAAAGCCCCTGGTGTCATGTTTCTGCTGAGATCGCTGATACCTTTTGTCTCTGTTCTGTATCCTTCCAGTGAAATTATTTTGAACTTTGAGTATCATTGCTTATGCAATCTCTGCCAAGTGCCAACATACATAGAGAGAGTGTGTAGGAAAATTTTTTATTGTTGGTTCTACTTCTACTAATACCCTTTTGGAGAAGAATATCCTTCTTTGAAATTCTCCAATGGATTTATCCTAATTCTGTCTTTGGTGCCATGGAACTGAAGGCTTGGAATTGGAGCCTCCGATTCCAATTTTTTTGTTTGGCTCTAAATTTTGTAAGAGAATAGAAATTTATTTTCAATTACAGAAATCCTATTCCATAATAAAACATGAGACTTGCAATTCCAATTCTATGAGATTTATTTAAATTATAAATATTGTATAATAAATAATATAAACGCGTATTCGAAGTAATTTTATATTAGTATTATGATTTCCAACGCCATAAATTTTTTGATGTTCCAAACAAAGAAATTAGAATTTGAAATGAATTCAACACCAATTTCACAATTTTTTCAAATAAAGAAATTTAATAATTTAGAATTATAATTCTTAAAATTCTAATACCATGGAATTGCAATTTCAATTCCAAGAACCAAACGCAACCTAAAGAATTTTGTAATAGCTATCTTATCCTTTTCTCTTTTTTTCCCCTTTTTTCTTTGTAGTTTTCCGCGTATTGGAAAATTGTTTTTGGAAGGAAAAAGATGTCTTCTTCCTTACCACTATTGAAACTTGTAATATCAAGTGTTTAAAATACAATTATTATTAGCAACAAAATAATATAACCAATGTATTATGCAAAATCCCAAAAAATTGGTCACGAAAATAAGTTTAAACAATGGGACCAGAACAAGTTTTAAATTTGTGGATCATGTGAACAAAGACCATCTAATTTTTAATCCCCGATTTAGGTTTTTTTTTAAAAAAAAATGAAACCTATCAATCTGGATCCAAGAAATAAAAATAAAACGAAGTCTAAAAGTGTCAAGTTATAAGGTGTAAAAGACAGTCTAAAATTAAAAATAAATAAGACATAACTTAATTAAAATTAAAAAGAAAAACAAATTTAAAAAATAACTCTAAAAAATTATTTAATTTTTCAAACCTTAACGCTAATTGGAAAACTGAAAAAACTTAAGGAGGGGAAATTTTTTCTGGGGGTGAAGTTTAATTTTTAAGAGCATGAAATATTTTAATTAAAGTAATATAAGACTTTTTAAAAAATGTTGTGCCAGCCGCCACCGCTTCCTCCTTTGGCCACAATGAATATACTCCACATAATTTGTTCCAAGATTGACCCCTTAGCATTTATTTATTACAATAATTCCCCCACCGGCGTGGCATGCAACAGCCGACGGCTCTTCTAGTCTTCTTCAAGACTTCAACTGCGGAAAGCATCCTCTTCAACAGTATTTCTCTTCTAATAAATCAATTCCCTTCTCTTTGCTCTCTCTCCGATCGTCCATGGTCAACTCTTTATTCGAATCCGTTGGGAAGTAGTGTTCGGAAGGAAAAGATCAGTACGGAAGTAGAAACACTCAAAGTTTGGAGTAGAAAGAACAATGGAAGCAGCACTTAAAGCTCCAGCGGTCATCAATGTCGCTGCTGTCTGCGGGTCGCTTCGTAGAGGCTCTTATAATCGAGGCCTCCTCCGAGCTTGTATATATATAGTCGTGCTTAAATTTGTACAGTTTCTTGCAAATTTGTGAACTTTGTCTGCAACGTTTTTTGTTGATTTGGTATTATTGGGTTGAATTTTGCAGCAATTGAGATATCGAAGGAGATTAAGGGACTCCATGTGGAATATGTAGACATCTCGCCATTGCCGTTTTTGAATACTGATCTCGAGGTGGATGGGACTTATCCTCCTGAAGTGGAGGCTTTTCGGCAGAAGATTCTCAAGGCGGACAGCATTCTCTTTGCTTCTCCAGAGTACAATTACTCCGTCACTGGTATTAAACGTGAATTTTTTCCTGTTTTTATTGTGATATTCTTTCTGAATCTATTTGTGATTTTGATTCTTTCGTTGGATGTTGATGACGTACTTCTGAATTCTGAATATGGTGTTTACATATGGAGAGAATGTTGTGTTTTTTGGGAATAGTTAAGGAACCATAATTTGACTATGTCTAAGAAAGAACTCGATAATCTTTCAAATTCTGGATTTAAGTATGCTATGGTCGTTTCTAGATTTGAATATGTTAGGTGATAGTTTTTTCAGTTTCGAAAACTTTATCCGTGGGTTGTGTAACTAAGTTAGATGTATTCTTCAACCATATTGCTTGATTGTATTGTAATATTAAATTTTAAAACAGTTCTCTTTTCTTTAGAGAAAGATGAAGGGGTAGCTGCTTGTTTGGTGGTTGTAATAAACTGCAAACATTTAATACTTTGTCCTTTATAGCCTCTCTTTGAATGGTTGAGTTTCACACAATAAATCAATTGGGTGATCTAAGAGTGATAACATACAATGAACTGGTTTCTAACTTGATTTGTCAACCTGAAGGCCACTTCTATTCAAAGAAAACCTGGAACTTTTCTTCTCTGCTTCTGTTGGAATTTTGTTTTGATGCAATTGAAGAGAAATAGAAGAAAAATGGACTAAGAATTCTCATTGTAACTTGTTTATCTAGTTTCACAGAATGTAGTACTTTTTTTGCCAGAAACTTTCTGTAGGTCAGAGGTTCATGTCTGTTGATTATCTATTGCGAAAATTATGTCAACCTTATATGTCTTAGCAGCCTTTGGCTGCCTGTATCTCTTGAAACCCTGCAGATACATCCCTTTTCTAGGATTTTTTGAGTTGCCTTTTTAAAAACATGTGAATTTAATTTAACATTTTTTACTTTTAAAATGAGGTGACTAACATGAACTGGAGCAAGCTATTTGCATTTCCCCTGTTTCAAAATGTCCAGTACAAGTTAAGATATCTGGATATCCAAAGTTCTTGTTTCTAGTTAGACCTTGCTGACTTCCTATATTAATTAGTGTATTTCACCAGCAGAAGGCTTTCCAAGCATTATATTTTTTTCCTAGTTGCTTTCTTACTTGTGAAACTCATCTATTAAATTTAGCGAATGTGGACATGTTAGGCAAGGTTTCTAAACTAGCTCATAGCACAATTTGAAGAAAAATACGTGCTTAAAAGTGAGGCTATCTTGGGTTTCGCATCCATAAGTTCCTGTATTTGCTGCTTGATTTGCAGACAGATGTACTAGTATTTGGACATTAGCAAAAGTTGTAATTGGAACATACGCTAGAGGATTCGACTTTAGATGTCCACACAGACTCTTGGGAGTTTCAGAGCTACGGCATTGGAAACAAGAGCTCATTTTTATGGGTGATTAGAAAGAAAAAAAGAAAAACACAGAAAAAGCCAACAATGGGTCCAAGTTTTGCATTCTTGATAATCTTGGGGATGGATGGCCCCTCCTATCCCTGAAAATATCTGCCTCCGGCTTCATGCAATGGCATATATGTAGCATTACGTGCTATGCTGCTCATTTGAGAATTCTACATTACGATTTTCTTCCTCTCTTACTAGGACCTTTGAAGAACGCTATTGATTGGGCATCTTGACCTCCAAATGTTTGGGCTGATAAAGCTGCTGCAATTGTCAGTGCTGGAGGAGGATTTGGTGGGGGTCGATCACAATATCATCTTCGCCAGAGTGGTGTTTACCTTGACCTTCATTTCATCAACAAGCCTGAGTTTTTCCTCAATGCATTTCAACCACCGGCCAAGTTTGATGGCGATGGCAATCTGTTGGATGCTGATGCCAAAGAGAGGTTGAAGGAGGTTCTCTTGTCCCTGCAAGCTTTCACCCAGCGACTCCGGTGCCAGTCGTGATAGACCATCATTTCTGTTGAATATGGACATCTTTCTTGTATTCATAAGCAATTTTAATAATGGCGTGTGCTTTGTTATCGGTTTCATAGATTTGGATAAGAGTATGGCCTTAGAAAAAAATGGAGAGAATATGTTCATGTTGACAATCACACGTAATCCTTTCATTGATTTATGTAGCCGATTCCGACTTTGGAATAAGGCTTGGTTGTTACTTTGAGATTGATTTCGGTGTCGTTTATTTTTAATTTGTTGCATATTTTTTAGCCAGAGTCAACTTTGTGATGATATTTATCCATTCATTTTTCTTGGGCAGTTTATAGCTTACAAAATTGTTCTAACATTGGGCCTTTAGCAATTTTACCCTTCAGATATTATAAATTTTTGGAGTAAAAAATGGGGCCCTTTTAAATGTCTATTTAGTTCCAATCCTTGCCCCTCGGTTACCTTTGTAACAGCTACGCCTTGAGTGGACCAATACCCTGAGTTCGCTAAAATCATCTAAAACCATCAAAAACTATACAAGGACAATTGAGTCAATAATTGTCTTACCTTCCCCACCCCCCACCCCGCCCCGCCCCGCCCCGCTTACTCTTGGTTTCTTTCTCTGCTGACATCACAATGCTTCCTCTTCCCTGCTTCTCCCTTCTTAAGGAAATTATTTATAAGTAGATTTACCCTTCTTTTTTTTTTAAAAAAAAGTTTGGTCAGTATAAAGAAGAAGAAATAGGAAAACATTCTTTTCTCATTAACAAGGACTCAATACCAAAGTCTTTTAAAGAAAAGAGGAGTTTGCATGTCCTAGGAGGAACACTGTGTATAAATATGTATGTATATCATTGTATGTAATATATATAGGGAAAGTCTTTCTAAATATCATAAAACTATATGCACAAATTATATTATTCTATCTACATTCTTCATTTTCATTCTTTTAATATACATAAACTAATTTTTTGTATCAAATTATGGGATGTTGCCCACCAACATGGTGGTTTCGAGTGAGATCTTGTACGTGTAACTATGGTATCAAATAAGAGATATGACCCTCAAATCAAGATAAAAGAAAATAATCCAAGTCTTAAAAATCATAAATGGATAAATTACAATAAATAAAAAACAAATAAATAGTAAAACCTCCTTTGGCCCCTTTCAAACCAACTCTCGATCCTATTAGCTAGTAGCACTTAGCAACAATTTGATAGGTAAAATGCCAATGTCATGCTCAATACTTAATAACTAACATCGGGTCTCTAATATTACATCCTTAAACTCATAACTAAGCAACACATATAAAACTTAATAACTTGAACATTTACATCCTCCAAGAAAAAAGCTAAAGAATCCTTAAACACAATAGTTTCATTACATTTGCAGCGAAAAAATTGAATTTAAAGAACAAATAGTATTTGACTAATCGATAACAACACTTCATTGTAAATAAAACCAAACACCAGGGATATGTCTTCTTTCATCAGTGCAAGACCTCTTCCCAGAATCTATAAACAGGCAATGGCTTTTAAGCCATTGTTTGGTTTTTCTTTTTTTTTCTTTTTTGTTTCATTCAACAGATTTGTTGGCAGATTCTAGCACTATAACTTTTGTCCTTTCCACCTAAGTAAACAATTGAATGCACCTAGCAGAAAGGTAGCTGTAGGGGACTGATGGTTCAACAATTATGCATAAGAAAATTTATCAGTTGCAAAGTATACATAAAGAAAAAGAATTGCAAAATCGTGTAACAGAAGAGATTAAACTTGAAATACTGAAAAAATGCAACACTATTACTTTACATAAACTTGTCTAAAATAACGATGGCACAATACATGTGTATCATCGGGGATCATTAGAAATTGGCCGCTAAGTTACGGATATTGACTGAAAATATCCGTAGAAAACTATCCATGGAATAGCTACCATTTATATACCGAAACAAATTAGCTACCGTTTTCTTACAGAAATATTTTATATTTTTTGAAAGTAAAAATTAACACTCCATAGAAAACCATAACTGTTATGAAATGATACGTGGATGTTCATATTAATCAGTTTCCTGAAGAGAACTGAACTCCCAAATATGACTCCTAATCATATTTGATTTCCTTTCCCCATTAGAATTTGAGTTTTCATAAAACTCTTGTATTATGAGCCTATATATAGGGCCATATGATGACATTAATAATAGACAAATTTTAGTCTTGATTCTTGAGTTCTACTTTCTCTCTCTATATTCTCTTCTCTTTTCTTATTTTTATATTATTCTTCAAATATATTGAGCGACGCTTTTGCTTTAATTCTGCATTGTCAACACCTAAATTCATAACACGTTATCAGCACGAATCTCTGCCACTGAAGTTGAGAGTTTAATCAAGAGAAAAAGAGGTATTTTTCTATCTTTGAATTCTCATGGCAAACTTTTCAAAACTCATATTTTTTACTCTTGATATTTATAGAAAGAATTATATGTTATAGACATTAGATACTTAAATTTATTGAGATATAATGGGTCTGGCAGACACCATCTCAAAATCGTATAAAAGCCATGATTTTTCTCCGTCATTATTTCAATGAGAATCTAAAGGCGAAATATCTTACCGTGAGAAATTCACTTATTTTGTGGAAGGATCTAAAAGAAAGATTTGACTACCAGAAGACGGTCATTCTATCAAAAACACATTTTACTTTAAATTTGTGAGTGAATACTTTAGAACCAATGGTTATGACCCTGGAAGAGGTCATAGTCATTGTCGAAGCCACATAGACGCGGATATTGTAAGAATAATCTATATAATCATGGCTACTAGAATATATACATCTGGATATTGTGGGTCTTGAAGACACTACTTAAGAAATACAAAGTATTAAAGCCACTTGATTACTAGCAAATTGTGAACGAAACATATAATCACCAGAAAATAATTGTTATATAAATGCTGGTGATGATTCGTTATAAGTGTGCCTAAAAGATTTTTATCTATCAGTATGTAAAAATTTTATTATTTTTATAATTTCTTCTCAATTAAAGTTATAAGGAGAAATATCACTAGTAATGTGATGGATAAAAAAATTTTCCTTTCTCATATTTCTAACATACTCCTGTAGTAGCAATATCTATGAAATTTTTTTCAAAAGTATTTTGAATTTATATCTTCTGAGACTAAATGAGTCATTGATAAAATATTTTGACGTTCGACCAAATATTTTTATATCATTCCCTGAAGTGAATGACATTAGAAATTATAATATATTTATCTACGAGATTTTGATCGCAACTAGTAGAAATACACTTTGTTCTTATACTATAAGAATGACTCATTAAATCCCCAGTGAATAGATACTCACCAGAAGTGAGAAAATAATGAGAAGGAAAAAGAAAAAGTAATAATTCTAACATGTTATTGATGCAATATGAAAGTTTGTCACGTACCTGTAGTACGCCAAGCATGTTATGAATCTCTATTAATTATTGATATTGCTTTACTTCCCTAAATCATGCTACTGATAGTAATGATGCTTATGTCAAAAATATTAATATGGCATATGTGAACGTAGGAAATTTTTTTGAATATCCAGAAAGAGTTTTTAGTATTTTGAATGTCATTCAAAATTTTAAATTATCGAATCGCTACTTTCCTATGTTATTTTAGTTTATTTTGATAAATTATTTCCAGAAGAAATTCAGGTACCTGAAAATTATGATAAATGATGAGATCTCAACATGATTGGGAACTATTGGAATCGCACAAGTATATGACTTTAAAGATATTAATGCGCATAATATGTTGAGGATTTTCAAATCGAGGTCTGCTGACTTGAAATGATAAAGTTCGCATGAGAAATATGAAAAGTTTAAACTATACACAAGTACACTTGAAGTGTACATGTATTCCCAGCAGGAATTATACACTTGAAGTGTAATCCAAAGAGATAGCAATTAATATTTATTTATAAAATGTGAAGCACAAAAGTGAATATTGTCATGAGTTATGACGTATGATTCTTCGTAAAACTTGACACTAATAACGAAGAAATATATTTATAGTGGTAGATATAATTGTGCATGATAACACTTAATATGTGTTTATATTTGTTATCATTTGATAATAGTATTTATATTTGAAGTCCCTGATGGACTCGATATGCTTGAAGCATATAATTGTTCTTATAGAACATAATGAGATTATCTTAGTGAATTTTTTATTGAAAGAATGATTGAATATGTCCATATATAAAGAAATTCTATACGTAACTATACTTGCTATATGTATTTCTTTATCAGAATATATCCTCATTGTACAATCTATTGATTGACATAGTGTTCTCCACATTAGGGGGAGAAAAACTTCAATTAAAGAGGATATCATTTATGACTTTTATTATCTTGATCTATGCACAAGTATTAATTAACTGAAAGTTTAAAATATTATTCATTTACATAAAATTGTATATTGATTGTTTGTCTAATTCCTATAGAGTTAGTCAATATAACATTATACTTATAGATATTCCTATTTGGATAAATGTCCTAGCAGGACAAATATATGAATTATATAACTATATGATTTTTTATACACGCTTGAAGCGTTGTTGATCTCTTGATTTTGAAAAGAGAAAATGATTTGATAATCAAGATATTTTTCCTGAAGAATTTAGAGGAGCAAGTATTGTGATCAACATTTTGAAACGTCAATATTTTATTTTGATTGAACATCCTGAAAATGTTTAATATGCACATAGCACATCAATTGTTATTGGGTACGAGATCCTTTATATCTATTGAAGAATATTGAAGAACTATTTGGTCTTGAAGTACCACAATTCTGTAATTGATTGCATGAATATACTTGTTCACGTACAAGTAGATATCTATTATTATTCTTCTCTACCAAATGAATTTTAAGACGACATTAAACTTGCCTATTGATATCTCCTTGAGATAGTTTATCTCGAATATTGAAAAAAATCGACTCTTGTTGAGATAGATATGCAAGGTATAAATTACCTATATGATCCATATAAACCATGCATTTATAGGTATGTGTTGATTATAACAGCCACATCTTCAACTCATGTTGAAGTAATAGAAATTCATGATGTTGGTTGAGAATATATTTGATCATGATTAATGTATTCGAGATAAATCTATATCCTCTAAGGAGGAATTCCAACCATGTTGTTGGATGATAATAAAGTTTGAAATATATCTAAGGAGATATGATAAAGTATATTTTTAATTACTATCTCCAGAAGAAATGTGATATTGATGTGTAATTAATTTGATCATTTGCTTATTTGACAAATTTATCCACTAAGACTTTACCGATAGCAACATTTGATTGGAAAATATCGGTTAATAAATCTTAAAATATTTTCTTATCAAGGGGAGTAATAAAGACATAAAGAATAATGTACTTTTTTTCCTCTACTAGAGTTTTTTTCCTACTGGGTTTTTATCAAGTAAGGTTTTAACAAGGCATATTCTTTATGTTATGAACATCCAAGGGGGAGTGTTATGGAATAATATGTGGATGTTCATATTAATCAGTTTCCTGAAAAGAACTGAACTCCCAAATATAACTCCTAATCAGATTTGATTTCCTTTCCCATTAGAATTTGAGTTTTCATAAAACTCTTGTATTATGAGCCTATATATAGGGTCATATGATGACATTAATAATAGATAGATTTTAGTCTTGATTCTTGAGTTCTACTTTCTCTCTCTATATTCTCTTCTCTTTTCTTAGTTTTATATTATTCTTCAAATATATTGAGCGACGCTTTTGCTTTAATTCTGCATTGTCAACACCTAAATTCATAACAATAACAAATTTGTTACAGTTTTCCTACGAAAAAATTTTCGAGCTAAAAGAAAAGTAAGAAATCGATCCGTAAGAAATCCATGGAAAAATTGATACCGATTTCCTACGGATATAATTTTTTATTTTTTTAAAAAATAAATAATATGTATGCAATCTGAAACTAATTAACTACCATTTTCCTACAAAAATACTTTATATTTTTTAAAAATAAAAAAATCAACATTCCATAGGAAAACCGTAACAAACTTGCGACAATTTTTCTATGGAGTTTATAATCGGTGGGTAAACTATGACTAATTATAGGTGTATAAATTAGAATTAAAATAAATATTAATTTGAAAATTTTGGTATCAATCTAGAAAGAGTGATTCCCTCATGAAATTATGCTAGATATTATTGATTCTTATATACTTTTTCATTTCAAGATGTCTTACATGATTCACTACTCGAAAGTAGTTGTCAGTGTAAGAGAATTATTCCTCTATCACTTGACGGAGTGTACACATTTTTTTCTTTCCAAATTCTCTTATGTGCTAATAACCATATGATTCTATACTCTTGTGTGTGTGTATTTCTATAGCATGCAATTCCATATATATATATATATAATACCTAGAATAACATACTTTAATTTGACTACCTCAATATCATAATTATAATTAATATGTTACGAATAATTAGTATATATGAAAATATATTTAATTACCTCGTTGGCTATTAATATCAACAATTATTAAACATTTTGACCTAATATAAAGTTGTTGAATTTTAATGAAGATATCAAGTATTGTTTATTTCACAAGTACCCATTTCAAAATGTAAAATAGAAATATAGAGGAGGTACCCACAGACTTGCCATACTTTTCTACGAAATTTGGAGAATTTCGTAGCTAATATCTGGCCTTTTAAATTAATTTTTTAAAAAATATATGTAAAATATATGTGGATAATCTTTAGTTGTTTGCTATGAATTACCTACAGAATTATCCGTTGCTAGACTTAATCACTTTCTAACACTTAGCGTTCTCCACAGCACAGCTTCAACAAACAGTCCTTCAATGCAAATCTCTCTCCACCTCTCTCTCCAACAGAGAGCACTCCCTCTCATAGCATTAGGGGCACGACTTAAGCTCAATCAAATGAGGGTGAATATTACATACTTTTTAAAGAAATACTGCAATTGCAATATCCCGAAATGATAGAAAATAGTACTATCTTATTTAAGTATTTGGTTTGATTTGTGTTCTATTGAGAGTATGACAGTTTACCAGAAATACAAACTGGTGGATGTAAATGATACCAAGATATGGACAAAATATGAATCCCTATTCTTTCTTATCAAGATGTTCAAGTTTATTATGCCTCCTACCTTAGTGCAAAATGAGATAAAAGAGATTGGTGAGCTGTATTTCCAATAAAAGCTTGAGAATCTTATGATATGCTTGAAGTAGAATGTGCAAACCAAGAGGAACATAGTAGAGGACTTCAATTTGGTATGAAAGATGATCAAATATAATCATTACGTGATTAGGATGTTGATGGAGATGAAGGTGATATCAGGAATGAAACCATTAATGAGGACTCTGAGATGAAATAGAGTATGAGTTTGATTGCGAGTGCGGTGAAGCTGGTGGTTACTTGGAGTAGTCGGAAATATTAGGTGCTATATGTGCAAGTTGCTGTAATAAGTGTTATGATTATTTAATATATAATTGTTATTTCTCTAATTGAGAATTGTCATCATCTAGGTTTAATATCTAACAGTGTCTACCCTTTACATTTTGTATGTAGATATGCCTCGTTCTTCATTGTACAAGTTGTCTCGGACCCTCTCTTCCCAACAGAGTCCTTATGATACTTCAGTGGAGAGTAATGAATCCCCCGCCATCAGCATCACTCCTACACAGACATCCGCGCAAGATAGGGAGGATCATATGCATCTCATATCCATACCTTTGCCTGTTCCACTATCAGATCCACAAATATATGTCCAGCCATTGTCAAATAATGTGTAAGTATGATATCATGCTTTTCTACTTTTAGATCATTAGTATGCTTTATGCATATACTACTTTCTTTAACATTACAAATGTGTCACATATTCTTTCATTTAAACTGTTTGAATAGGTTTGAACTTGCTTCTATGCAATCCTAGATTCATCATGCCATTGCATGAAGTTGATTTGATGCCCCAAATAAGCGATGGAAGCACATAGAAGTAACATGAAGAATATGTGGTTTATTGAGTTTTAGGAAATTTGTTGACTTATTTTAAATTTGTTGAAATATTCTTTACCACTTTTTTGTTCAACAAACTTGGTTACTTACTTTTTGGTAATTACAGAAGTGTTATAAGTTGAACTCAAATGAACGTGCTGCCACACGTGCAACTTGGGATTCTCATGTTGGCGAGTTGTTCAAAGTAATGATCCCAAATGCCAAAATATTATGGAAGAAATTGGGCCAGAGGATTGCCTGGATGCCTTCTGACATATTTCAAGCAATGATTGAGTATTGGAGAACACCAGAGGCTTGTGCCCTGGCAAAATAAAACACCTATAATCGTTTGAGTCAAGGCACTGCATCTACACCCTTGAACACTGGAGGATTGGTCTATCACCTTACACATATGTATTGCATGGTATGTTATATTTTTTGAACAATATACGCTTTATGTATACAAGTGCATTATAAGTATTATATATTATAATAATATGTAGTGTATAATCATAACTTTATAACCATATATACCTAAATGTATAACTATGAAATGTAAGTATTACATACATAATAATACATTTTCCTAAATTTCTTACACAATTTTAAATTTTTGATGATTTTTATTTATGATTTAACGTCAAATATGAAAGGTATGTCTAAAGCTAACTTTACTGCTTTTCTACCATTATTTATATTGTTGCATCTAACCCCTTTTTATATATAGTTTTTAAAAGCTTCCAATCCAGTTTCTCTTGAAATTATTATTGCTTAATATAAGCCGAGAAGAATGGTGGAGTTCCGCCAAACCCCCTTGAGGCTTATAAGAACTTGCACACTCATCAAGCTAATGGACAGATGTAGTTCGTATCCTCTATTCATGCAAAAAAGTAAGCATGTATTAAATTTTTATATATTTTACATGATTAATCTTTTGGACATTATTTAATTTCACTAGAGGCTATATTACTAATTAAAATTTTTGGATGGGAGCGAGCTCAAAATCTAATTGAGAAGGCTCGGATGCAAGCCTCTTTGGCTTCTTTGACATCATATTCTCCTAGTTTTACTTCAAAATCCTTAGAGATTGATTACGACAACATTTTGATTGAGTCTGTTAGAGGAATTAAGAAGGGATAGATTCCAGGCCTTGGATCAGTTTGTCAAACAATTTTAAATTCAAGGGCTTGTGATACATCTTCTAGTAATGCTTTTCTTAAATATGCCCAACTAATCCAAGAGTTGCATGAGCAATATGGCTATCAAATGGAAGAGAGGCAGGAGGAGCACTATCAATAGATGAAAGAGATGAAGGAAGGCTATGATCAGAGGCTTCTTGTGCAAGAGTAGCTTTTACAGGATACTAGGCCTCAGATGCAAGAGGTTCTATCTTTTATGCGTTTGCAAGAAAACACGTAGATGGTACAAGCAATTTCCACTTATGGGTATTGTGATATCCCCAACTCCTCTACTAAGTTCCACTGTAGCTGAGTAAAGTACACGTGTGCCTCTCGTCACTGATGTATGCAAATACAAATCGCTTTTGGAGAAAAAAGGAGAAAAGTGTACATATATTACAATATAATACAATTATAGGAAACATCAGTAAAAATACATAAATACATAGGTAGATCTTGTATCTTATATTATCCAAATTTAACATTTATTTACAAATAGGTATCAAACAAACTTCTCTCTCTATTTGGCGAGAGGTAATAAAAAGGTACAAAGTGATCAAACACATATGTGAGCCCCTCCACGAGCTAACTTTCAAGCGAATCAAAGAATCACTATTCTAATCCATAGGTTATGTCATATGAAAATAAATATTAAAAAAAACATGTGTGACATAGAAAGCTCAGTGAGTTCACTGTGTGCTGGAGTATTTCAAAACTATGAGATTTTCAAAATACTAGGGTAGATGCGTATGTATAGTAGTTCAAAAGTGTTTTACATTCATATAAGTTTTCTTGTTCAAAAATAATACACAAATCTCATGATCAGGTTTTGGGCTTATCTGGAAAGTCTGAGCAAATCAAAATACATCAGCTTAGCACTTCAAACCGAATTTCTTAAACATGTCAAATAATCAAATGCTGCTCAACGGTAAATCTATCGGAACTAATAACGGGGTCATTAGAAAATAAATCTCGACATCCTATAGTCAAAATTTGTCATACACTAATGCGAATATATTTGACTTCACATATACCTTATGCCTCCCCAAACAAAACCAGGCTGAGGATTCTTGGTTACCTATCAATCCAACTCTGGTAATCAACCTCAATATTGAGCCCCTCCTGACTCACAGTTAGGTGACCGTAAACAAATAAACGCAGTACTAGTTGGGCCACGCCCTCCCTGACATACTGCGTCCCCCTTTTAAGTGGATCCAAAGTCTATGCGTGCAAGCCACATACAGTGCAATCCATGACGCTTCGAGTTCAAATCATAATCCAGTCACATCATATTCTAAATTATATTTGGTCGGGACAAAGTTTTTATGCAACTTTTCAAACATAAAGGCTACTAAAGCAGCCATCCAAATGACTCCAAATCTATAACCAAATTCAATTTCGACATAGCTTCAAAATAACAACCGTCCGCCAGTCCAAACAGGTAAATTCAAATTTTTCCAAATATGTTATGAAAATGCACATGACTTTTCAAAAATACACAATAAAATATTTTTTAAAGATTACTTGCATTTATAGATCATGTTCAAATGCTATAATATTTCAAATCAAATAAATACCCGCTCCTATTATGGAGAGCCTCTCCAATTTAAAACAAGTAAGTAAAGTAATTCTTGTGGAGAACCTCTCTAATTTAAAACAAGTAAACAAAATAATTCTCAAAATAATATATTTACACTTGCGAATAGCAAATATTGATAGCACTAAAAATATAGTGAGTTTCGATTTGTAAACTTACCTGGTAGCAAGTATTAGAGTTACTTTCTATTTTACAAAAAATGTTAATTTCCTACAAATCCAAATAGCTAAACCTTAGTCGAAAACCTTGAAGATAATAAATTCTAAGTTATCGAACGAATCTCCCTAGGATATTCTAGGTATAAGTCTAAGTCTAAACTTACAATTATAAAAACGCTCAATTATTAAATACTATATAAACATATATTCTTATAAATAGTCATATATATCATTATCATTATATATATATATATATATCTGTGTGTGTGTGTGTCTGTGTTAATGAAATTTCACAAATACTAAATTTTCTCAAATACTAAATATTCTCAAATAATAAATATTGAATGTTTAAGAGAGCAAAAATATAGAATGAAAATATTAGTTTAAGAGAAAAAAATATCACTTTAATTTAAATCTCAAATCTCAAAATCTCAATATTTATCCACTTTCAAATCTATTTAAAATTCTACATTATAAAAGTTGCAACTAAAATAAAGAAATTTAACTCAAATTAAACTAAAATAAAAACTTTAAATCAAAATATATTAATTTTTCTAAACAAATAATTTCTACGACAATTCTTTAGGAAACCATAAAACAAATTAAGAAAACCACAAACAAAAATTATATGAAATCTTACCTTAATTAAAAAGGAGGAACTCAAGCCAATGAGAAGAAAAAGAACTAAAGAGGGGGAAAAAGAGGAAAACCGAGAAGAAAAAGAGGCAAAAGAAAATTGGAGAAAAGCAAGAAACAAAAGAAACAAAGAAGGAGAGAAATAGCTGAAAGAAAGAAAAAGAAAGGAAATGTAAGAAAACGAAGAAGCAAAATATTATGCAAAGCGAAATAAGAACAACGAAATCTGGAGACATAAGACCCAACTTGTAGGACAAGGTATTTTACGAGAAGCAAGTGTTGACTATGATTGAACATATTCATCTAAAATTGATGGCATTATATTTTGATACCTTGTGAATCAAGCAATACATGAGAAGATTTATATACACATTGGAAGAAAAGAAATCCTATGATACCCCTAACCTCTCCGCTAGGTTCCACTACACCTGAATAAGGTATTGGCATGTCTTTTGGCACTAACATATACAAATACAAATCAATTTCAGAGAAAATAGAAGAGAAAAGTATATATATATTATAATATAATACAATTATGGAAAACATTAGCGAAAATTATACAAGTAAATAGGCAGATCATGTATCTTATATTATCGCAAATTCAACATTCGTTTATAGGTAATTGAAAAACAGACTTCTCTCTCTAACTAGTGAGAGGTAGCAAAAGGTACAAATTGACCACACACACATATGCGTCCCTCCATAAGCTAACTCAGAAGCAAATCAAAGGATTACTACTCTGGTCCATTGTAAAATGAGCATTAAAACATAATTGAGTTAGAAAGTTCAGTGATTTCACGTTTGTATCAATGTGTTTCCAAAACATGATGGTAGATGCATATGCACAGTAATTCCAAAATTGTTTTATACTCACAAACATTTCTTTGTTCCAAATAATGCACAAATCTTAAGATAAGGCTCTAGGCTTAGCTAAAAAGTCTGAGCAAATCAAGACACGTCAGCGTAGCTTCTCAACCTGAATTTTTCAAACATGAAAAATATTTAAATACTGGCTCAATTATAGAACTACCGTAACCAATAATTGGGTCATCATGAGTCAAGTCATGGCATCCCATAGTCGATACCAGCCATATACTTAGACGAACGTTTGATTTCACAAACTACTTTATGCCTACCAAACAAAAACCAAGCCACAGAGTTTTGAGGCACATACCATCCCAACACTGATGACCAACCTCAACATTGAGCCCCTCTTAACTCGTTGTTATGTGATCGTAAACAATAAGCACAGTACCAATTGGCCCAAAACCTTCCTGACATACTATGCTCCCTTTCACGTAGATCCACAATCTAAAGTCTAGGTGATCCACGCCAGTAGAAGAGGCTCTAGTACCGGGGACTAGCCACGTACATTGCAATCCACTCACACTTCAGGCATTCAAATCATATCTAGTCAGGATGGAGTTTTTATGCAAATGTTTAAACAAAAATGTCACTCAAGTAGCCATCCAAACTAATCCAAATCCATAATCAAATCCAATTTCTACATAATTTCAAAATAGCAAACCGGCAGCCAATCCAAACATGTAAATGCAAGTTTTTCCCAAAAAAACATGAAAATTCACATGATTTTTCAAAAATATGTAATAAAACCTTTCCCAAAACTTACTTGCATCTATAAATCCAAAAATTATAATTTCAAAATCAAATAAATACCTACTTGGAGGTATTTCTAGCGTGCAAACAAAAATATATTATGGAAATCTCTCTAATTTTAAAATAAGTAATTAAAGTAATTTCTAAAACAATATATATTTACACTTGTGAATAACAAATATTCTTATTTATAAATATTGATGGCACTAAAAATATAGTGAGTCTCAATTTGTAAACTCACCTAATACAAGGGTTAGAGTTACTCGCTTTCTCACAAAAAGTGTGAATTTCCTACATATACAAATGACTAAACTTTAGTTCAAATATCTGAAGATGATAAATTCTAAGTTATCGAGCGAGCCTCCCAAGGATATTCTAGGCATAAATCTAAGTCTAAACGTAAAACTATAAAAACACTTAATTATTGTATATTATAATACATATATTCTAATACATAGTTTATTAGTTTATATCATAAGAAAATAGTATTATTATTATTTTTTAAATAAAAATTCTCAAATACTAAAATGTTTATAAATCTCAAAATCTAAATATTTTCTTAAGCTATGTTCAAAATCTAAATATTTACTAAAACAAAAATTTACAGCAAAAATAAACAAAATAATTTCTACAAAATTTACAAAAATCACAAGCTAGTCCTCTCTTTAAGTATCAAAACAAGAGTTAAAGGAGGCGAAGTAGGAGACATCAGAGGCACCTTTAGTGGGAAGATCTTTTGTTCGATCTACCTTGCGTAGGGCGATGAAAAAATTCTAGTTCGCAAATTAAAGAAACCACAAACAAAAATAACATTAAAATTGACCTTAATTAACAAGGAGGAGATCCGTGAAAGGGGGAGAAGAAGAAAACAAACAGAAAAGAGAAAAGAACAAACCAAGAAGAGAAGAAAGAAGGAAAGCAAAGGCACAAGAAACATGAGAAAAAAACAAGAATCAAAGATGAGATAACAAAGAAGAGAAAGTCGATGGAAACAAGAAGATCACTGACTTGGGTGAAGTAGCATCCGTGTCACTTTGCTATAAGCTTCTATTTTTTTTTTTTTTTTTTGCAAACATGGTCACAAATGTTCCCAAAACCAAAGTAATATATTTTATAATAGTTTTTACTTCAAAACAAACCCATTTATACCGTTCTAACGTGAGATGTTACATTCTTCCCTTCTTAAAAGAATTACGTCCTCGAAATTCAAAGGTATCTACTTAAGAGTTCGAATGTTTTCTCCATATATACTATTCTGTTTCCCATGTTTCTTCTTTAGTACAATGATGTCTCCCAATCTTCTTTGCACATTAGAATCTGCTTTTCTCTTTGTTAGCCCTAAGGGAAAATCATGTAGTTTTGATTAATGACAAATATTGATGAGAACTAATATGTTTATATTGTGTGATAGGATTTGTGAACTAAGAAGTTTGGAGTCTCATTGCCTTCAAGCCAAAGTGCAAGAACAACCTCAATAAACTATGAAGTCTTTTGAGGGTTATTCAAAGATGAACTCAAGGCATTGAAGACTTGAAGTGTAGAGTAGATATAATAATAGGTAATATCTATGTAAACTCTACACTTGTATGTCTTGGAGTTTATTGAATGCATAAGAGAGCATAAAATAGGTTTCTTAATCTTAAAAGGCTTTGAATTAACTTCTTAATGAATGTGGTTTTGAGTCCTAAAAGTTTTTAAGTAAACTTTATATGATCAAAGGAATTTGATTTTGGTTTTCAAACTTATATATGTCTAAATAAGTTTTCTATATATACCAAATGTTTTTCAAACCTTTGGAAGTTAAATCTCAAATGATTTTACAAAGTTTGAATATGATTCCAAAAAATTCGGGCGTCCCAATTTTGTAGCAAAAGTTTGCTACTGTTCTTCCAGAGAAATTTGGAAGAAGATTCGGACGCATGAAGAAAAATTCGGTCGTCCGAATTTGGCTCTCAGCATGGTCACTATTTTTCCAGAGAAATTCGGACGAAGATTCGGATGCAGCAGGAAGAATTCGGTTGTCCGAAAAATTCAGACGCAGAATTTGGTCGTCCGAATTTCCTGAAAATAACCGTTAACTAGCCATTTTATAGCTGTTTTAACTGATTTTCAAATTCTATAAAAGCTATAAACGTGAAATCTTTTGTAAGTTTTGAATCCTTGAATACTCTAAGCATTCTAAAGCCTTTTACAAACATTCCTTAAGCTCGCTTATGTCTTGTGCATTCAATTGATCAATCCAAAGACATCAAAGTGTGAAGATGCAACATTGTGTAATATCTACCAACAAGTGGTAACATCTACACACTCTTCTTTAATTATTAAATTGTGTTGGTCTACTAGCTCTAGCAAGGTTATCTTGATAACATAAATCCTTTAGATAAGGGTGATCTTTGAAGTTGTAATTCAAGGTTGTTTGAGATATAAAACCATTGTGTTTGGTGAGCCTTGTATTGTAAAAAGTTACTAGAAGAGGTTGTGAGTGTAAAACCATAGTGTGGTGAGCCTCTCTTGTAATTTGTAAACCGGAGCATATAGTAGAGTGATTGAAATCCTTAACTGTAGGCTTAAGGTAGTGGAGGTAGATCTTGAGGATCGAACCACTATAAATTGCTTGTGTTCTTTGATCTTACTTTCTTATATTGCTTTGCTATAAATTGTCTTTATTTTGTTTATATAATCTGTTATTGGTCTATACACATAAAAAGTTTGATTTTGCAAAAATTAGCCAAATACCTAATTCATCCCCCCCCCTCTTAGGTATTTCAATTGGTATCAGAGCTAGAACTTCTTTGTGTGGTTTTACAACCTAGAAGACAAAGATCCTATTGCTAATATTTCAAACCTACCTTACCTAGAAGGATCATCTACAAACAGACCACCGTTGTTTGATGGAACAAATTACACTTTTTGAAAGTCTAGAGTTAAAATATATATTTGTTCTATCAATTTTGATTTATGGAACATAGTTGAGAAAGGTCCCTATGTCCCAATGAAAATGAGAGCAGATGGAGTAACCTCAGAACCCAAATCCACTGATAAATTTGATGAGCATGATTCAAGGAAAATGACATTAAATTATCAGGCCATGAACATATTAAGTTGTGCATTAGATGTTACTGAATACAATAGAGTTAGTGGGTGTGATTCTGCTCATGATATGTGGAGATTACTCCAAATTACACATGAAGGTACTAATCAAGTTAAAGAATCTAAACTTGCTATGTTAGTTAGAGATTATGAACTGTTTACTATGAAACAAGGTGAAAATATTAGTGATATGTTTACAAGGTTTACTAACATTTTCAATGGCTTGAAAGCTTATGGTAAAAGCTATACTATGGGAGAGCAAAACAGAAAGATTTTGGATGCTCTACCAAAATCCTGGCAGCCAAAGACGCTTGCTATTGAGGAGTCCAAAGATCTAAAAACTCTTCATCTTGAAGAGCTTATCGGATCACTACTCACACATGAAATGAAGATGAAACGGTTGAATGATAAGGAAGATGAAGAAAAGGGAAGAAAATGAGTTGTACTTAATGATTCAAATAACTTGAGTGAACAAGAACAATCTTCAAGTGAAGAAGAAGGAGGAAACAGTGGAGAAGAAGAGATTGCAATGGCAGTGAAGAAGTTCAAGAGATTCTACAAAAAGGAGTTTCTCAAGAAAGGAAGAAACCCTGTCAAGAAGAGTGGACAATCCTCATCCTATAAACCTCAATGTTTTGAATGCAAAAGCACAGAGCATCTTATTGCTGACTGTCCCAAAGTGTTAGAGAGGGAAAGAGAAAGCAAAAACAGAAAGAAATCTTCCAAGAAAGGAAAAGGATTAGCTGGAATGTTGGATCAACAAGAGAGTGAGGATGACAGTGAAGGGAAGACCAACATATGCTTTATGGCCATTGATAATGAGCTACAATCTTCACATTCTATTTCAAATTTCTGTGATGATGATATTGATTCTAGTGATTTAATTGTAGAGTTGTATGAAGAGTTGAAAAAGGCTTCAAAAAGAAATAAAGAAATGAAATCCAAAATCAATTATTTTTCAAATGAAAATTCAAAATTATGTGTTGAAAATGATAAACTTCTTGAGACCATTAATTCTCTTACCATTGAAAAAGAAGTTTTGAATACTACCATACAAAATGTATCTTTTGAAAACAAAAAGCTTTGTTCAAGAATTATTTCTCTTGAATCAATGCTAAAAGATCATGAGTCTTTAAAAAGGAAAGTAAATGATCTTACTTTATGCATTGAGAGATTTACAAATGGAAGAGAAAATTTAAATAAATTACTTGGTTATCAAAGATCCTCACTTGTAAAGCACGGTCTTGGTTTTACACATGATTGTTTTGATCCAAAACAAAAAGGGTTATTTGTTAAAGAATCTTATCATTATAGGTCTCATACTTGTTGCACATAATGTGGTAGGCATGGACACAAGGTTTCTAAGTGTTTCATAAAAAGAAAGATAGAAAATGGGGTTAAGACCATTTGGAAAGTCAAAGGAACTATTACTAACCCCCTTGGACCCAAGAAGGTATGGGAACCAAAAATCACTCTTTCCAATTTGGTATAGGTACAATTTGCCTCAAGATCAAGTGCCACTAAATGGTTTTCTTGACAGTGGCTGCTCAAGGCACATGACTGAAAATGCATCACTTGTTAGTGATTTTCAAGCTACAAGTGAAGGTTTTGTCACATTTGGAGATAAGAAGAAAGGAAAAATACTTGGAATAGGTAACATCGGTAAAGGTTCTTTCCCTCTTATTAAGCAAGTTTTACTTATTGATGGTTTAAAGTATAATTTACTTAGTATTAGTCAATTATGTGACAATGGCTGCAAAGTTGAGTTTAAATGTGATACTTGTACTATTCTTGATAGTGCAAGTAATAAAACTATTTTTGTTGCTAAGAGAGTTAGTAATGTATATGTGTTATATCTTGATGAGCTTATCACTAATGATATTAAATGTCTTGCCATTCATGACAATGATGGATTTTTATGGCATAGAAGATTAGGACATGTGAGCATGGATTTATTGAACAAACTTTCTACTCAAGAACTAGTTAGAGGATTACCAAAAATGCATTTTGATAAAACCCATCTTTGTAATGCTTGCCAATATGGAAAACAATCAAAAACATCTTTTAAACCAAAGAAAATGGTTTCTACCTCAAAACCTCTTGAACTAGTTCACATGGATTTATTTGGACCTATGAGGACTACTAGTCTTGGTGGTAAAAGATATGCTTATGTGATTGTTGATGATTTTCAAGATTTACATGGGTAATCTTTTTATCACAAAAAGATGAAATATTTTATGAATTTTCAAAACTTTTCAAGAAAGTTCAAATTTCTCTTGATTGCAAACTGATCTCTATTAGAAGTGATAATGGAAGAGAGTTTTGTAACCAAGATTTTACAAAATTCTGTGATGAGTATGGCATCACTCATAATTTTTCGGCTGCGAAAACACCTCAACAAAATGGTGTTTTTGAGAGGAAAAACAGAACATTACAAGAAATGGTTAGATCAATGCTTTGTGAAAATTCCTTACCAAAATATTTTTGGGCTGAAGCTGTAAATACAGCATGCTATGTAATGAATAGAGTTTTACTAAGACCTTTTATAAGAAAAACACCTTTTGAACTTCTATTTGATAAAACTCCATCAATTGTCTATTTTAAAGTTTTTGGTTGTAAGTGCTTTATTTGGTAAGTTTGATAGAAAATCAGATGAAGGCATATTTCTTGGCTATTCATCAAATGAAAAGGCATATAGAGTCTATAACAAAAGGACATTATGTGTTGAAGAAACTATTCATGTAACTTTTGATGAATCTAACATTTATCTTCAAAGAAGAAATGAAGATGATGCAGGTTCCTCAATGGTTGAAAATCAAACTCAACACCAAGTACCTACATTGGAAGATCATGCCAAAGAAGAAGAAATAATGGAGCAAGAACAAAATGGTCAATCAAGCAATAATCAAGAACTTCCAAAGGATCTCACATATGCAAGAAGTCATCCTAAGGAGCAAATCATTGGTGATGTCTCCCAAGGAGTTAAAACAAGACGGTACTTTATTGATAATTTTTCCCTTTTATCTCATATTGAATCGAAAAATATTGATGATGCATTGTGTGATAATTTCTGGATTATTGCTATGGAAGAAGAGTTAAATCAATTTGAGAGAAATAAAGTTTGGACTCTTGTTCCTAGACCTCATGATCATTCTGTTATTGGTACAAAATGGGTCTTTAGAAATAAGTTAAATGAACTAGGAGAAGTTGTTAGAAATAAAGCTAGACTTGTTGCTCAAGGCTTCAATCAAGAAGAAGGCATTGATTATGATGAAACTTTTGCTCCAGTGGCCAGATTAGAGTCTATTAGAATACTTTTGGCATTTGCTTGTTTTAAAGATTTTAAACTATTTCAAATGGATGTCAAAAGTACTTTTCTAAATGGTTTTATTGAAGAAGAAGTTTATGTAGAATAACCTCCTGGTTTTATTCATGAAAAATTTCCAAATCATGTTTTCAAGTTAACCAAAGCTCTATATGGACTGAAACAAGCTCCAAGAGCTTGGTATGAAAGATTAAGTGGTTTTCTTCTTTCAAAAGGTTTTACAAAAGGAAAAGTAGATACAACTCTTTTTATAAAAACGTCTTCTAAAAATGATATTTTACTTGTGCAAATTTATGTTGATGATATTATTTTTGGTGCTACTAATACTCCCCTTTGTGAAGAGTTTGCTAAATCCATGCAAAATGAATTTGAGATGAGCATGATGGGATTTTTGGTGCTACTAATACTCCCCTTTGTGAAGAGTTTGCTAAATCCATACAAAATGAATTTGAGATGAGCATTATGGGAGAACTAAGTTTCTTCCTTGGGCTGCAAATTAAGCAAACCAAGGATGGAGTCTTCATCAATCAAGCAAAGTATACCAAAGAGCTACTGAAAAGATTTGGAATGGATCAAGCAAAAGGAATAGGTACTCCAATGAGTTCATCAACTAAACTTGACAAAGATAAGAAAGGTAAAAGTATTGATGAGAAATTATATAGAGGTATGATCGGAAGCTTACTCTATCTCACAGCTAGTAGACCAGATATTATGTTTGTTGTATGCTTGTGTGCTAGATTCCAATCATGTCCTAAAGAATCTCATATAATTTCTGTCAAACGCATTTTTCGTTATTTGATTGATACACATGACTATGGCCTTTGGTTTTCAAAAATTTCATCTTTTGAACTTATTGGATACTCTGATGCTGACTATGCTGGTTGCAAAGTTGAACATAAAAGTACAAGTGGTCATTGTCAATTTCTCGGTAGTTGTCTTGTATCTTGGTTTAGTAAAAAGCAAGCTTGTGTGTCTTTATCCACTGCAGAAGCTGAATACATAGCTGCAGGCAGTTGTTGTGCACAATTGCTATGGATGCAGCATACCTTACTTGATTATGGTCTTAAATTCAATTGTGTGCCCATACTATGTGATAATACTAGTGCCATTAACTTGAGCATAAATCTCATTCAACATTCTAGGACTAAGCATATAGAGATAAAACATCATTTCATTCGTGATCATGTGATTAAGAAAGATATATGCTTAGAATATATAAATACAAATGATCAAATTGCTGACATATTTACAAAGCCTTTGGTTGAGGAAATGTTCAATCACCTAAGACGACTCTTAGGAATTTCAAGATTCAATGACTAATGTGTGTATTGAAGTTTTGTTGAAAACATGAAATTTTCGATCCAGAATTCGGATGCACTACAGAAAATTCGGTCGACCGAATTTTCTGAATGAAAGGAAGCAGAGACTTTTGATCAAGAATTCGGACGCAGGTCAGAAAATTCGGTCGATCGAATTTTCTAAACTGAAGAAACAGAAACTTTCTACCGAAAATTCGGACGCAGACCTGAGAATTCGGTCATCCGAATTTTACGGACGTGACTATTTAAATGAAGATTAAACAGTCTTCTCAACACTTCAACTTCTGAATTTCACATCTTTTTTAAAGCCTCTCATACCCATTCACATCCGAATCAAAATCCCTTCAAAATCACACATTCTCATCCCGATTTGCCTTCACTTTTAAACTTCTAACCCTAAATTCATACAGAAAATCAATACTTCTCAAAAGAAAACATCATGGTGAGAACAAAGAAGTCAAATGTTGAAAAAGGGAAAGGAAAGGCTAACGAAGGAGATGGAGACCCAATCCTCAACCAACCAAGAAGAATTCGAATCCCTCAATCATTATTTGGGGTTGACAGGTTTGTCTCAATTAAAGCTACTCATGAATTTGATGAATGGAATAAAAGTAGCAGAAAAATCATTCCTGGATATAAGGTGGATATTGATAAATTGTCAAGCATGGATATTGTTCTATCTTATTTCAATGATATTGGTTGGAGTAGTTTGTTATTCGTTGATGAAGAATTCTACCTTCCTTTGATATATGAATTCTATGCAAACTTGAAAGAGGAAAGAATTGAGATGGTAGGGGATAATGTGATACAATGGTATTCATCTAGAGTATCCCAAGTTGACATTGAGTTTAGTGAAGGATTGATAAACAGAATTTGTGGAGTGGGTGACAATGGAGCTAGATATTATTCACCTTCCATGCATTGCTATGATCGTGAACTCTTTACATATGTTAGATTTGAAGAAGCATTTACCAATGGAAGAGAGTTTAGATCTATAAAGGAGAGGGAAATCAAGAACTTGGATGCTAGAGGTAGAGTGATGCATCACATGATAACTACTATGATTGTTCCTAATTTTGGACATAAGTCTTCAGTTAGAAATATGCATATGATAATCATGTTAGCCTTGCATGAGCATAGGAGAATGAACTTTGGTTATATAGCCTTGAAACACATGATTACTGCAAGAAAAATAGTAACCAAGGCATTCCCATTTGGAAGGTTGTTGACAAGAATATTTAAGCATTTTAAGATTAAACTTCCGGGAAGAGGGCAAGCCTTTAAGAGTGGGAAGATTTACACTAATGAAACTCTTAGTAGAATGCAATTAGTTCTTGATGAAGATAATGTATGGAGGACAAAAAGAGAAACCCCTCCAAAAAGAATAGAAAGAGAGAAAATGATAGAAAGTGAAGAGGAGAAAGAAGAAGATGATGAAGAGGAAACCCTTGCTAGGGAAATGAAGACAAAGAGGAAGCATGACACCTCAAGTGACGGGGAGCAACCTCCAACAAAAAGGAGATTGTTTGAAGAAGAAACTGGAATTGGTTCAAGTGGTGAAGGAGTAACTAGAGGTGACACCATAGTAGCCAAAGCATTCCAAGAAGCCTTGAACAATCATGTCAAGGAAATGGAGAAGATGTATAAGTTCTTTGAATCATTTGCTCCAATGGTTCTTGGAAAGTTAGATGGACTGGAGAATAGGGTAAAGCACATTGAAGAAATCCTTATGAGAAACACTCAAAGTGGTGAAGGACCCTCTAAGCCTCAAGGTGGAAATGAGGAAGAAAGAGAGAAAGAAGCAAAGAAAGGAGATAATAAGGACAGCAATGATGAAGATGATGATCAAGGTGGAGATGAAGAGACTGTGGCAGAAGAAGAAGAGGAAGAACACGCTCATGAAGAGCCACCAATAGCAGGCAGCCAAGTAGCTCAAGCTGAAATAGTCTCTCCATCAACAATATCCTTCAGTCAAGGAAGAGTGAAGCACTTGGCCATCAAGATAGGAGTGAGCCGAGCCTCCCCATCAACATCAACATCACAAGACTAAGCTTTCTTTTCTATTCTCTTTACTATTTTTTTTTAATTTGCTTATCTATATGTGTTTTGTAATTTTGAACTTGTTAAGTATTTTGCTGCATTTTATGTAATAGTAAAGCTCAATGATGAAATCCCAGTGATGAGAGCTTCTTTTATGTGCTAAATTGATAGTCTCATTTTCATTGATCCCTCTATTTATTTATTTTTTTTTTGAGTGATGACAAAAGGGGCAGAAAAATAATGATATGATGACTGCAATATGACTGCAATGATGCTGCAATATGAATCTTTAATTTTTGTACAACTGAGTTTTGCATTACAATTCGGATGCAAGGTTTAAAGATTCGGATGCATCCATATCTATGGTCAAAATGTACTCTTTTGTTGTTCAAATTGATTCAAATTTGTTTTTAATCTCTTCCATTATGTTTGAACAACATTATGAAAGCTTTATCTCATTTTAAACATCCATTATATTGAATCTATTGCAGTTTGGACTTATAATTTCAAAGTTTGGATGCATGAGTTTAAAAATTCGGACGCATGAGTTTAAAAATTCGGATGCATGCTCTAAAATTCGGATGCATCCATATTTCATTGTCAAAATATGGTCTTTTTTTGTTCAAATTGATTCAAATATGTTTTAATCTCTTCAAATATGTTTGAACAACCTTAGAAAAGCTTATTTTCAAAAATTACAGCTTTCATTTCACTTATTTTACAATTCGGACTAGATATGTCAAAATTTGGATTCACAACATCTCAAGTCCAAATATGTTGAAAAATGAGCACAATCTAAGGGGGAGCATTGTTAATCTTTTCTAACCTTTAAAACCTCTCTTAGAAGTTTTCTAAATGCTTAATTACAATATCTTCTATCCTAGTTGTGTTGGAAGGAAGGAGGTAAACGGAGGTTGGTTGGGTCATAGGCTCATATTGAGCCTTTTGTATGTCAATGTGCTAAATTAGTTATTTTCTATCATTGACATTAATACTTCTATCTACTACATTGTTTTAAATCCATCACATTTTGCATCAAAGTTTGTCATCATCAAAAAGGGGGAGATTGTTAGCCCTAAGGGCAAATCATGTAGTTTTGATTAATGACAAATATTGATGAGAACTGATATGTTTATATTGTGTGATAGGATTTGTGAGCTAAGAATTTTGGAGTCTCATTGCCTTCAAGCCAAAGTGCAAGAACAACCTCAATAAACTATGAAGTCTTTTGAGGGTTATTCAAAGATGAACTCAAGGCATTGAAGACTTGAAGTTTAGAGTAGATATAATAATAAGTAATATCTATGTAAACTCTACACTTGTATGTCTTGGAGTTTATTGAATGCATAAGAGAGCATAAAATAGTTTTCTTAATCTTAAAAGGCTTTGAATTAATTTCTTAATGAATGTGGTTTTGTGTCCTAAAAGTTTTTAAGTAAACTTTATATGATCTAAGGAATTTGATTTTGGTTTTCAAACTTATATATGTCTAAATAAGTTTTCTATATATACCAAATGTTTTTCAAACCTTTGGAAGTTAAATCTCAAATGATTTTACAAAGTTTGAATATGATTCCAAAAAATTCGGTCATCCGAATTTTGTAGCAAAAGTTTGCTACTGTTCTTCCAGAGAAATTCGGAAGAAGATTCGGACGCATGAAGAAAAATTCGGTCGTCCGAATTTTGGCTCTCAGCATGGTCACTGTTTTCCAGAGAAATTAAGACGAAGATTCGGACGCAGCAGGAAGAATTCGGTCGTCTGAAAAATTCGGACGCAGAATTTGGTCGTCCGAATTTCCTGAAAATAGCCGTTAACTAGCTGTTTTATAGCTATTTTAATTGATTTTCAAATTCTATAAAAGCTATAAACGTGCAATCTTTTGTAAGTTTTCAATCCTTGAATACTCTAAGCATTCTAAAGCCTTTTACAAATATTCCTTAAACTCTCTTATGTCTTGTGCATTCAATTGATCAATCCAAAGACATCAAAGTGTGAAGATGCAATATTGTGTAATATCTACCAACAAGTGGTAACATCTACACACTTTTCTTTAATTATTAAACTGTGTTTGTCTACTAGCTCTAGCAAGGTTATCTTGATAATATAAAATCCTTTAGATAAGGGTGATCCTTGAAGTTGTGATTCAAGGTTGTTTGAGATATAAAACCATTGTGTTTGGTGGGCCTTGTATTGTAAAAAGTTACTAGAAGAGGTTGTGAGTGTAAAATCATAGTGTGGTGAGCCTCTTTTGTAATTTGTAAACTTGAGCATATAGTAGAGTGATGTAAATCCTTAAGTGTAGGCTTAAGGTAGTGGAGGTAGATCTTGAGGATCGAACCACTATAAATTGCTTGTGTTCTTTGATCTTACTTCTTATATTGCTTTGCTATAAATTGTCTTTATTTTGTTTATATAATCTGTTATTGGTCTATACATATAAAAGGTTTAATTTTGCAAAAATTAGCCAAATACCTAATTCAACCCCCTAGGTATTTCACTCTTAATTCCTTTATCCGTTATGCTATGCTCCATAATTCATATCGGTTTTTCTTCCTATATTAAATCTGCTTTCAAATCCAATACTTATCATTCAAAACATGGTCTAGTGATGGATGATACTTTTTCAGTTGTGACATGTGAAACACATCATGTAGTCCAATCAGCTTTTCCATAATGATAATTGATATGCCACTCACCGATTTTGCTTGAAATTTTGAATAGTCTGATATATCTTGGACTCAATTTTTTCCCTCCAGATTGTCCAATTTTTCCCAGTGAGGTGCAACTTTTAAGCATACTTTATCTCCAATCTCAAATTCTAGATCTCTTCTTTGAAGATCAATGTAACACTTCTGTCTACTTTTGGCCGCTATAAGTCTACTATGGATAATTTAACTTGCTTTTGCATTTCTTCCACTATCAGCATCAAATTTCTTTGCTTCCAATGAGATCAAACCCTAATCTTATCCTAATATATGAATGTTTTGTACTTTCTGCCATATAATGTCTCAAAAGGTGCCATGTCAATTTATGAATGATAACTATTATTATAAGCAAATTCTACACAAGCAAGGTTATCACTCCATTTGTTTCCAAAGTCCAAAGTACATGCTCGTAGCATATCTTCCATGTTTGAATTATTCTTTCCCTTTGTCCATTTATTTGTGGATGTGCTGAGATACTATAGCTCAAGTTGGTTCAAAGAGCAGCCTGGAATTTGGGCTAAAATAGAGAGGTAAATCTTAGGTCTCAGTCCAAAATAATATCAATAAGTACTCCATGCAATCTTACTCTTTATACAACTAAGCTAGCTTCTCTAGAGGATATGTCACATTGCTATAAAAAAATGAGCTATTTTCACAATTACCCAAATAACATCTTTTTGTCCTTTCGTGCTCGATAATCCCACAACGAAATCCATGGTAACATGTTTCCACTTCTATTCTAACACTGATAATGGTTGCAACAATCCTACTAACTTCTGATGTTCAGCATTCACCCTTTGACAGGTAAAACAAGTGGATATATATTCAGCTATGTCCTTCTTTATTCCATTCTACCAAAATTTCTATTTCAAATCCTTGTACATCTTGTTTTCACCTAGATGCATGGTGTACTCACTCTTATATGCTTCTTCTAAAATCTTCTACTTACGTTCCTTATCATTTGGAATGCAGAGTCTCTATCGAAAATAAAGGCTCCTATCGTTTTAACTTACTTGAAAGTTTCGATAGTTTCTTGGCTTCCATCCATTGCTCGAATTCTTGAAACTCACTATTTTCTTTTGGGCATCTCTAATCTCTTGTTGCAATATAGATGTTAGGATCATACTTGTTATTTTCACTTTTCGACGTAGAGCATCTGCTACACCATTAGTTTTTTCCCACGTGGTAAATAATGACACACCTATAGTTGTCTAACAACTCTATCCATTGTTGTTGCTGCATATTCAGATCCATAAAAATAGTGGGCGCATTAGTTAGTCCAAAGGGCATGGACAATAGACTCATAATGCTCATAGCAAGTATTAGAGGTAGTCTTAGGAACCTCTTTTGCTCGCACTCGAACTTGATAATATCTATCTTAAATATAATTTAGAGTAGCACAAGGTCGCTCCTCGAAGTTGATCAAACAGCTCATCAATCAAATATAGTGAATATTTTTTTTTTTGGCTATGACACTATTCAATCCCTGATAGTCTATACACATTCTCAAGGTTCTCTATTTCATTTGAACAAATAACACAGGTACTCCCCATGGAGACATGCTTGGGCAAATAAACCCTTGTTGTAGCAAACCTTACAACTGCTTCTTCAACTCATTTAGTTCTTCTTGTATCATTTGGTACAATGTTCTAGATATGGGTTTCAGCTCTTGGCATCAACTCAATACTGAACTCCACTTCTTGCCTGGAGGTAAAGTTCTCAATTCCTTTAGAAAGAGATCCTTAAATTCCCTAACCACAAATATCAAGTCCAATTTCAACTTCTTCTAAGGTTTATTCAATAAATATGTTAAATATTCCTGGCAATCTTTCCACAATAATTTTCTTGCTCTCATTCAAAAAGTTAAAGAGTCTCTGACTTAGTTTTCTTTTCCTTCGAACTCTAGAAGTGGCTGACTTGGACGACAAAATATGACTATTTTTTGTTGCCAAACCACTTGTGCATAATGTTTCTATAACCAATCCATTCTTAATATCATATTGTAATCTTCTAAAGATAAAGCAATTAAACTTTTGAACAATTCTACTTTTTTGACTTTTTAACCTAAATGTGGCATTCAAGATATATCACTTCAAATACCCTATAGTCACCCATCAGTAAACCAACATCTGATAATTCATTATGCAAGGTGTAAGAATTCTAAAGGTTGAAATTTCACGAAGTGCTCCAAAGTTTTATCCATTTCAGTTGTTAATACCCACTCAGTCCTTCGAGCTCCAATAGCTATCACCAAAAATGCAGTCATCCAAACCATAAAATGCTCAATTATATTCGTATCCATCTACTCTACATACGATGGTTACCCCTTAGTTTTTTCTGACTATGAGTGTTAGAGATTTTCATCTTGAGCCTCAATAGTACATGTTGTAAAACATGGTCGTGATGCTATTTTATGCATACATAACCCTAAAGCTAAGAAACATACAACCACACGCAAATATATACATATAGCCACAAAAAGTAAACTTATCCACTATCATACACCCAAAAGTAATATCAAAGAAGAAGGCACCATGTCTAGAAAAAGTGGTGTTGTATATACATATATCCGCAAGTCCAAAATAACATCAAATATAGAAGATGGATGACATATTAGGCTACCTTACCTGGGACATACAAAATACACAAATAATAGGGGGTTTTTACCCAGTTTGGACTTTTTCTCTGAAAAATGGACTACAGTGGATCGAGATTGTTGGCGGAAGTACTATAGTGGACATAACCCCAAAAGCAACAGTGTTATGTCCCTGCTATAATGCCATCAGAGATGGCGTTATACCTTTTCCTATGACGCCATCTTGGATGGCGTTATAGAGGAGTATAACATATTTAGAGATGGTGTTATAGTATTAATTCCCAGTTCCCTCACTATTCAACAGCATTCTTACCCGTGAACCAACAACATTTTTTTCTATAACGCCATCTCGGATGGCATTATAGTGTTGAATAATGCATCCCGACAAAGCGTTATAGGCTTAATTTCTTGTCCCCTTTTTCCACAGCATCCTCACCCGTGATCCAACAACATCCTCCAAATCATCTTTTTCCATTTCAACTTCAAAATTATTGCGTCATTTCGATGGCTTTTTTATCCTACCGAATCCATCTACAAGATATTTCGCAAATAAATCGCCACAATTTTTGATAATTTTAATTGTACGCTACTGTAATAATATTGTCAATATATGAACAGACTCGACTATATAAAGCAGTCTCTAAAGATGATTTTCACTCACAATCTTCTCCTTCTTCTTCTACTTATCATTCCTCAAAACTCTCAAATTTTTAGTCACTAAATTTTCCTGACTCAATGGCTCTCCTGAATCCAATTAGAATATTTTTGTTCTAGGATATCGAAATCCATCACAATTATCACAGAGCATACTTTCCTGGAGCAGCATAGAAAAGTTGGATCCTTAGGTACAAAGTCCCCTACAATGAGTTGGTGCAAAAGATATGTGGCATTAGAAATATGGACCCAGCTTCGTGGTGTGTTCGTATGATTCTACGATGACCATATTTTTCGCTAGAATTCAATCAAGTGTTCTACAGCGCTATTGCCTTAGATGATGAAGATCAAATGGATCTACTATGGGATATCCAACTAGAGTTTGGTCATGCTGGTGTGCACATTCTTATAGATTTTCAACCGACGCATGTTCAAGATCAACAGTACGGGGAAATTGGTGTCAACACAGATAGAAATTTTGATGGGTATGAATTTGTTGACTATCCTGAAACTCATACCATAAATGAATCATCGATGAGGAATCATAAGACACAGGTGACTAAGCTCGTGGCATCCGAACCGATAATATTATACAAAGCAACTCATTAGGTCCAACTTCCAACGTTGATGGTGATCCTAAGTCAGAAGTACCAGTTGAAGTGGAGGCTGAAAGTTCAGACGATGATGAAGAGCAACCAATTCTCCAAGCAAAGACATTCCATCTGCCGGTCATGCCATATTATGCAACAGAAAATTCGCAGACTGGATCTAACACCCACATCGTAGAAGATCACCAAATGTACGAGTGCTTACAAGATATAGGATCGGGAGCACAGTTAAACAATTGGACATGCGATGATGCTGTGCAATTAGATGATTGGAATGAGTCAATACATGAACTCAGACGAGGCATGCGATTTCGAGACAAGGAAGAAGCTGTATATGTCGTTCGGAAGTAGTCTATTTGGGTGGGTCGTGCGTTCAAAGTTATGAGGAGTAAGTCAGATCAATGAACGGCGAAGTGCTCACAATCAAGCAATAAGAACATATGTTCGTGGTATATACACATAATAAAAAAGGCTACGCATACTATGTGGCAGATAATTGTATACAATGCAGAACACACTTGCTTGGCACAGGTGATAGACAACAACCACCAGACATGTCAAGTTGCTACATCGGCAAACACATTACCCATCTTATAAGGGTCAACCCGGAAACACCAGCGAAATGGATTATAGAGGAGGTTCAAGTACTGTTTCAAACCGGATGCAGTTACAAGAAAGGTGGTATGCTAGGAAAGCTGCAATCGAAATGTTGTTTGGAGATTGGAACTCAATGTTTGTCGTTCTTCCACGGTATATGCAAGCAATACAAGATAGTAATCCAGGCACCATTGTGAGATGGCTACGCCATCATTCAAGTACACCAAAACAATTGGTGTTTAATATTTTATTTTGGGCATTTGAACCTTCAATTGTAGGTTTAAGCACTGTCGGCCAGTTATATCAGTTGACGGACTTGCGAGATGTTTATAAGCGAGTACTGTTAATTGCTAGCGGGTGGGATGCCAATAGTCAAGATTACCCTCTAGCATTTGTGATTGTCGATGAAGAGTCTTCGGCAAGTTAGAATTGGCTCCTCGGCCTTCTTTGAGAATGTGTTATTGATACCCGTCCGATTTGCTTGATATTTGATCAACACAAGGGTATTTTGAACTCAATTAGCCAGCAGCAGCAATGGCAACCTCCTTATGCTGAGCACGGATTTTGCCTGCGCCACTTAGGGCTAATTTCAATCTAAAATTCAAGAATAAAGAGCTTAAAAGTTTGATGTGGCAGGCGGGGACGGCAACTAAAGTTTTAAAGTTTAATTACTTCATGAAAGAAATTAAAAGAAGGTGTCCGAATACATTCAACTGGTTTGCGGTAATTCCATTTGAGAAATGGACCTTGGTACATGACGGGGGCTACTGGTATAGAGTAATGACTACAAACTTATCGGAGTCACTGAATAGTATCTTGAAGAAGTCACGAGTGTTGCAACTGAAAGCACTCATGGAGATGATTTTTCACAAAATAGTTGAATACTTCAACAACACATGTAAGAGGCTCACAGCGGTAAACATCCATTTTCCAAACGGATTTGGGATAATTTTGAGGAAAACGAAGGAAAATGCAGGTCACACAGAGTGGTGTAGTATAATGCTCAAACAAGATTGTACAGCGTGCAATCAGCTATAAGAGGCAATAGTAGAGGTAACCATGTTTATAGAGTTTATATGGAAGACAGAACATGCACCTGTAGAAAATGGCACATATATGGGCAACCTTGTTCACATTCTCTTGTAGTTTACAGGAAAAAAAGCTGGAACGGTGGGGAATTTGTATTGCCAATATACTCGATGGAATCGTACAAGAGGACCTGTGATTTCAGCTTCTACCCGGTCGCAAATGAAAACTTGTGGCGAGATGCACCGTTTCATATGTGCTTTTATCTCCCGAATATGAAGAACAATCGAGGACGGCTCAAAACAACGAGGTTCCACTCTGACATGGATTACTGTAATCCAGACTCTCCTCCAAGATGCAGGCATTGCCATGAAGTTGGACATAACAGAAGAAATTGTCCAACTAATGCTCCCGATGGACAGAGTACTAGTTAGGTTTGCAATGTTTAAGTTGTTATGCTTCCATGATTATGTACTCTTTCGGCTTAGAATGTATTTGTTTGGATTAGTTCTTCCCAGTTGGTCTATTTGCGCACTTTCTATCAACTAAATGATTTCAGCTAAAATTATTGAAAGCTAAATATAGTCCATTAAAGGGCTATCATTCAAGTTTCAAAACACATAAATGAAAATAAATAAGAACAACATAAACAAACAACTATCTCAACTCTACTGCCAATCGGATGGGGTATATATATTATGGTCGAAAAGGGTCAGTGTCGACCTACGTAACTGTATCTCCGGGGTCAGATGCTCTCCAAAGACTTGTGACATAATTGTCTCATCGTCAAGAACATTCGCAACTCCTGATGGACTAGCAACGTCGGTGATCTGATCTTTGAAAATTGGGTAATAGTCTGCTGACGGCATCTTGGGAGTCAAGCTAGTATCAGGAGAAGGGAGCTCGGGAGATTGGTCCTTGGGAAGGTATGATGCGTCCTCAGGATGGCCTATTGCGGCATCGACACTAGCTACTGGCTATCTTTGTTGTTGACGCTCAACTCGTCACCTGCCACCTCTGTGAACATCTACTGCTCTGCGCTCTGGAATGCGATCCCAGGGCCGTCACCGAGATGATGGGATTGCAGCATCTACTCCACAGTGTACAGGCCCATAACCAATGACATCTCCAACTACTGCCAGGCATCTGCTGCACAGATCTATTATACGTTGGAATACGGATCGAGAATGAAAAAGGGCCGATGACATAGCGTCTTACACTACATTCGTACATTGATGTAGTGTCACACCCTGCTAGAATTACAAACATAAACTAATTAATTATTGTAAAAGATTTAATTAAAAAATGACTCAAAAATAAATCGAGAGAAAATATATGATCATACCAGGATCGTAGAAGTAGAGCCAGTAGTATGGTACTCATCAACAGTCCTCCGGCGGTGGATGGGGTTTTCTACTAGTAATCTCGTCTAGGTACCATACCACTCCATGTAGTTAGGTCGGGCGATGCTAATAGAGGCTGCAAAAATGCCATCAACCATGTAATCTATATGACTAGCCCAAAGGCTAATCAACGATGCATGCATTGTACACCAGTCACATCCACTGGTCCCACATATCTCATAACGATGTAAATCTCGGCGAGTGTCACAGTCCGGAGGTATAGATTGCTCCAGCCCGAACTGTGTCATCACCCGCGGGGGAAAATTTCACTCTATAATCTCAAAGCAAACTAAAGGGACCTCTGCCCACCAGATATCATCTATTGGGAAAGATCTGATAGCATATGGCAACCAGGTAAATTGCAGATAAAATATATATAACTTCATATGAAAAAATAATCAATGAAGCATATAAGTTTGAGTAATAAATTATTGAAATAACTATAAATTTGCTGATCAGACATCGCATCTAACTGATCCGGTATGTTAGTAGCACATATGTCGGCAATAGACTGGCATCAAATGGCACACAATCCTGCTCTGATGGATGATCACCAACTGGTCTCATAATAAATGCCTCCAGAAGTTCCTTGCACAACTTGTATCCCACAACGTCAGATGGCATAACCCTAAATCTGAGAAGTCTATTGATCATCTCAATCTACTCAAATTTAGAATGAGTGTACAGACGATCGATCACTGGATTACAATTAAATGGAAACCCCCCACAAGATCGCTACATCCTGCAACATAATGGTAGTCTCACCACATGTCAAATGAAATGTGTGCGTCTCCCGACGCCATCACTCGACCAACGCTGTGATTAGTGCATAATCAACGGACCTGAACCCGACTCTATCTATTAGCTCATGAACTCTAGTTGGAGCTGCACCATATGCATCATAAAATATAAGGTCAAAGCGGCGTACTCTCAGAAGTTTTTCTAAAGTCTTCCTATAGCCCTCTCATACTAATGCTGACCGATGCTCTGACTGTCTAACCAGCAAACTCGGATCTACCGATTCAGGATGAACAACTACAGAAACTCTACTAGTATCCATCTACAATTTAGTCCATTCAATATCTTTCAAATTTATCGAGCAAAATTATATATTTTATACATTTATAGGACATATCATTACCTACTTAAAAAATTAATGTCAACTAAAAATTATTAACATAATATTAAATAATAACTACGCCTCACATTTTCTAACTTTCATCAATAAAAATCATTTATAATACATATTTGATGAAACACTTTCTTTAAATAATAATAATAAAATAGTAATAAAAATTAAAAAATAACTAATTACTTATTATTATCTAATTAAGAAATTAATGTCAACTAAAAATATTAATATTATATTAAATAATAACTATGCAAAAATAAAAAAATAAATATGCTAATCATAAAATAAAATAAAAAATAACTATGAGAATGATAGGCTATGCATAAAATAAAAAAAATTAAGCAAAATAGAATAACAAAACTGCAAAATTAATCTGTTGACTGAGAAGCAAAATAATACAAGAAAAAAAAACAAAGGGGGAGAAGGCAGCAAGAAGAACCAAGAAAGGCAGCAGAAGGAAGAAGAAGAGGCACCAGTCGATGAAGAAAAGAACAAAATGCAACAGAGGGAAAAAAAACCACTTGGGAGAGAGAGACACGAACCTGACTCGGGTTGGTGTCACTGTTGCCGGTGGACATGCGATGCGTCGGCGCTGAGGTGGGGCTGGGAGGACCGTTGAAACTGCTGGGGGCCGCTGAAAATGCTGGAGGGGACCGCTGAAAATGGCTGAAGGGAGTTATACTCCTCTATAACGCCATCCGAGACGGTGTTATAGAAAAAGCTATAACACTATCTCTGATGTCGTTATAGTGGCATTATATCCACTATAGTACTTCCCCCCATAATCCCGGTCCATCGTAGTCCATTTTTCAGAGAAAAAGTCCAAACTGGGTAAAACCCAATAATAGGTAGCTACACTATGAAATTCAAGATCTTATACGACCCCAACCCCTAATAGACTATAGTCATAAGTCAGTCAATCTTACACATGTATACACATAACAAAAGAGAATATATACAAGTAGTAAGACAAGAATCTCCATCTAAGGGTTGTGACTCCCTAAGAATCCTGCCTGAGCCCACAACTACTTTTGAATCCCTTGAAACTAAGCTCTAGCAGATGCTAAGGTATCATCAAACCATTGAATCAAACTATCTCGATCCTGAGTCACTTCATCAATCTCACGTTGACGAGTAGCATGAGATTCTAAGATCCTATCTAGCTACTCCTCTAGCATGTCAGCTTTGATAGCCTCATGCTCTCTATTGCAATGTAAAGAGCACAACAAACAAATTAATTGTCATAACGCCCTCTCTATCCCCGCAAGATGCTCTCTCTGTGCTTGGATACGATGCTCATATAGCACATACTAAGGGTAGAAATAGGGCTAGCTAGCTTAGGCAATGGTGACAAAACTGGGAATGAAAAGACAGATCTGACAGATACAAAAAATGCTGCAAGAAAAAATAGTAATAGGGTCAGCAAGATCTGGTGAATTTGGTGACCCCTCTCCAAGGACAGTCTCTCAATTAAAATTACCCTGACTGGCCTTACTGGCTCAGGCTTAGAAGGTAATTCACTAGGGTCATCCTCAATGGATCCTCCTATCATGAGGGCTCCCACAGTAGGTCAATCCATCAACTCACCCTTATACACATCCATCGGTGGTATCGTCGTTCTATCTGGAACTATCTCTCATAGTACTAGAAATACTAACCATCTCTGAACGGCTAAAGCCAATGTAACAGACTCCTATGGCTTGTTTAGGAGCTACAAATTTGAACTTAGCAATGAATCTCGATCTCTGATACCACCTGTGATGCCTCGCACCCGTGAGCCCAAGCAAGAGACTCTTGGGCCTAGCAAAACTCACGGAAAACTACTTGGCAACCATTCTCACTATGCCAAAATGGATATCCCAAGTAGACTACAGATACTAAGGCCCATCTTCATAACATATCACAATTCTCATAGGTATCCCATGTTGGATCTTGGGACAACATACACATGCTAGATATAGTTACTTCCAATTTAAATGAAAATCTTGACAATGATACTTCATGAAAGTTTGGAAGGATTTGGTACGCCTACAAGATTTAACTCTAGTTTTCTTGGACATTGTTCCATTAACTTGCAAAATTCCTTACATTGAAAAAGAAATCGCTTTAAGTTGTAGGCTTGCATGTGCAAAGATTCTAAAAAGAACTCTGCTAATGCTTGTTGTCAAAAGTCTTCAAACATTATGGATTGAAATCGAAAATGGGAGTCAGTAGGAATAAATATAATGAATACAACAAAGCAAGCTTTCATCCGATGGATTTTGTAAAGGTTGGGCAAGAATGGAATACTAGAAAGCATTACACATATTAGGAAATTGTTGATGCCTTGGCTAGTGATGGCATTCCTTTTACCACCATAAAGAAATTGAAGATGGAAAAATTTTATGATGCCCAAGTCAAGGGGGAGCCTGCAAGGTCAAAAGAAACATAGTTGGTGATACTCTTGAAGTAAAAGAAGGAAGCAAAGAAAAGGAAACTCCAAGTAACGAATATCAATAGAAAGTTTTGAGTTTGATGCTACCATCACAAGGACTTACATGGAAACCTTTCAAACCCTCATTAATGAACTAGCAGTTTGTCTAGTTGAGGTGAAAATAGGGAAGAAATGAGTAGGGGATGTAAATCAGGAGGTAAATAGACTATTTACCTCGTTTGGTTAGGACATAAATGTGGAGTGAAAGTAAATATGAAGGGCTCTCCTCTGCATCAGCAATTCTTTCCCTCCCAAAATAGAGTGTTTAGGAAAGATAAAGTGCTTGAAATGCATTAATTGACTAGGTTTATCCCATTTTTTTATCTTAGAAATTAAGTAATAGAAAGGAATAAGGATAGAAGTCATATAATATTTCTCTCTCCTCTCCTCTTTCCTTCCCTCTCCTTTTTCCCTTTCAACCAAACAAGAAAAAAGTTTGCAAATACTTCCCCTACGTGAAATATTTGTTTCCGCTTCTCCTCCTCCTTCCTTCCCCTTTCCCTTCCGTGAACCAAACTAAGCCTAAGTGAGGTGGACAAAAATGTAAATATGCTTGCCACTCATGTTGATAAGAGAATCATGAGGACTAAGTATGGTGGTAGTGATCATGATAATAGTAATGGAAAGTTGATAGTAATGATAATGATCTTGGAAATGGAGATAAACATGATAGTGATAGTGATAATAAGAGTGATGATGGAGATGGTGGCAAAGAAAATGAAGGTGATAAGGGCAAAGATGACAAAAACAATAAAGATGATGGAGAGAAGAAAAGGAAGATGATATTTTTGATGTGGATGAAGTGATGAAGAAAGTGATTAAAGATGATGTTGAAGACGCGGTGAAAAAAGACAATGAAGAAGAAAGGTACAATGAAATTGAAGAGATGAAAGAGGAAAGTGATGATGATGAGCTCACTCCATCAAGCAAAGAGATGAAATGGACATTCAAGAGGAGTTCCATGAGGATAGCTACAATGGAGAGGCTAAATTATACTGGAAAGCCTAGAGATGAAGTTGGTGAGACCATTGAATTCAAAGGTAGAATGTGCAGTTCTCAACTCTTCACTTTATATTTAGATTGTGATTAACATATATTTAGTTTATGACTATTTTATGTCTATGAATTCTACTTTGTATTAATGTTATGTTTGTGATGGTTTAATTGTAATGAAATGTTTTTTTTAGTTGAAGCTCATTGCTAAAATCCTAGTAATGAGAACTTCTTTTGTTGTTTAACTCATATCATCCCTCAATCCATTTTGAATGATAACAAAAAAGGAAGAAATAAGATTGATGCAATAATTTGGCTATGATATGGTTGTTGGCAAACTCTCTTGTTATGAGGTTTGTAAATATTATTTATATGCCAACCACTTTGTTTTGGATTAGTAATGATTGATATAAAGTGGGTCTGGCCTATTTTAAAGTGATTTAGAAAATGACTACCCTAGTTATTTATGGCTTGAAACTTTTTCAAATAATCCTAGGGTATGATTTTCAAGATTTTGAAGTTTTTATACTCAAAGCAACTTGATCTTACTTATTTTCAACTATGAACAGTTGCTCAAAATTGTTTGGTGAGGTTTTAATGAAGTTTAGTTGGTATTTAGAAAGGATTTATTGTTGCAGCAAAAATCTCAGTTGAACCAGATACCAAAATCTCAGTCAACTAAAGCTTCTTGAGCTTGACTGAAATTCTAAAAATTTGGGAGAAACTTCAATCTACTGAGGATCCTTGCTATGTTATCCAAAGTTTCACTGTTTTCAATCTTAGTTCAATTATTCCAATCTTTTCAAGTTGAAAGACCTAGGAGGCGGGATGAATTAGGCCTGAGGGTAATTTTTAAATACTTTTTCTTTTTGAGAAAATATCTTGAAAGTGTTATGAAATCAAATACACAATAAAATAAAACAAGATAACACAAAGAGTTTTCAAATTAAAAGAGAGAGGAGATAAAGATCACCCAAGCAATTTATAGTTGTTCAATCACACAAGATCTACATCCACTACCTAAAGCTCTAACTCAAGGATTTCAACTAAATGCAAAAGTTATTCAAGATACAAGAGAGGCTCACCCGACAAGAGTTTTACTCCACAACCTTTTTTTACTTACAATGATCAAAGTTTACCCTTTCAAAAGGGCTTTATATCCTTAAGATAACCTTGAATAAAACAAATAGATGAAGTAAGAGAGAAGAATATTACCAACAATTTGGTAGATGATGACAAATTTATCATACCTTAACTTTTTTGTCTAAGGAATCTTGTAATTCAACTTTTTAGCACAAGAAAAAAGAAAGCTTTTTGATTAAAAAAAATGATTGGGAAGAGTAAAAATTCTTAAAGGCTCAAGAACTACCCACAAATCTAAAGTTTATGCCTTTTATATAGTTTTAAAATCAATTGCAATGTTCAAATAACGGCTAATAATAGTAAAATTTAGTTGATCAAACATAGACTCTTGCGTCTGAATGATCGTCTAAATTTTTCTATTTTCAAGTAGCCAGGATAAATTCGGTCGACCGAATTTGGACACAAGCGTCCAAATGGTTGTCTGAATTTCTCTGAAAATTCAACATCCAAGGTTTTCAGTTCAAACATCCAAATTGGAGTTTAAACTATTCAAACTTTGTCAAAATGATTAGAAATCAAACACAACAAGTTTGAAATAATTTGGACTATAAAATAGATCTAAGAGCTTTTAGTACAAAATCGTTGTCAAGAACTTGGTAAAAACACTTGTAAGATCAATCTTTTAAGATTGAAAACCATGTTTTAAGCTCTCTTGAAAATTCTTTAGATTCCGAAGACAATCAAGTATAAGGTTTACAAGAATATACCTATTTAGCAATTGTAAACCTACACTAAGGTCTTCAAAGCCTTCAATCCTTAGGACATGATCTATACACTTTAATATTTGAGTACATTTGAGTTGTCCTTAGCATCTTATCTTCAAGGCAATGAGACTTCTTAGCTTTCACAATCCAATAATCCTATCACACAACAAATACTCAAGTTAGCTCATATCAATATTTGTCATAATCAAAATTGAAAGACCTAAGATGAAGTGAATTAGTTCTTTGGCTAATTTTTAAAATCTTTTTCCTTTTTGACAAAGTTGATTTGAAAGATGATTGGGGTGAAATACTTAACAAGATATGCAAGTCCAACACAATAAGAGTCAAGTTTAAAAAAGGTAGAGAACAAGAGGCAACACAAACAATTTATAGTGGTTTGATCACTCAAGATCTACATCCACTACCTTGAGCATCCAACTCAAGGATTTTAACCAAATTTAACTAGAATCACAAGTTGATCAAATCATACAATAGAGGCTCACCTTTAAAGGGTTTTACACCACAACCTCTTCTCAAATACAACTAATCAAGGCTCACTCTAACACAAGGGTTTTATATCAACAAGATAATCTTGAAAGAAACAACTAAATTAAGTATGGAGAGAGAGAAGTTACCAGCAATTTGGTAGATGATGACAAATTAGCACCCCTTTACTTTTTTTGTCAAAGGAATCTTGAATTTGAACTTTTTAACAAAAGACAAAAGAGAACTTTTTGACAGAGAATGCTTGAGAAGAGTAAGGAATCTTTAAAGCACAAGAACTACTAAAAAATCTGAATTTTATGTCTTTTATAAGATTTAAAAATCGGTTGCAATGTACAAATAATGGGTAGTAACAATAAAATTTGGTTGACCAAATTTGGACTCCTGCATCCAAAGTGTCGTCTGAATTTCTCTGGAATTTCCACTGTAGCATAAATTCAATCGACCTAATTTGGACACCCTCGTCCGAATTTCTCTAAAAATTCAGCTTTCATGAGGTAAAATTCAGATGTCCGAGTTGAAGTTAGAATTTTTCAAACTTAGTTTAGAATGACTTGAAATCAACCACAATAAGTTTAAGAACTTTCTGGACTATGAAATAGATCATTTAAAAGTCTTTTAGTCCAAAGGGCGTTATTGAGAACTTGGTAGAAACATTTGTAAGATAGATCATTTGAGATTTAAAAACCAAGTTTGAAACTATCTTGAAAAGCTTTTAGATTCCAAAGACAAAAGAGTGCAAGGTATACAAAGATATATTTATAATGCATGGTAAACCTATACTAAAGTCTTCAAGGCCTTCAATCATCTTGAACAAACTCTTCAATCTTCAATCATTTTGAAATATTTGAGTTGTTCTTGCATTGTAGATTTAAAGCAATGAGACTTGTATATTTCTCAATCCAAAAATCCTATCACATAATAATCAAATACATTAGTCTATATTAAAGTAATCAACAACATTCTCTTAGACTATGCAATGATCAATTTTTGTCATTACTCAAAACAACATGATTTACTCTTGGGGCTAACAAAAACTATAAGATTTTCCCTTATGGCTTACACAAGTGATTCCCAAGTCCATGAACTTCATTTATAAGGATTAAAAACTTCTTGATATTTCAAATTCACCAAATCAAACATACTTGTTCTAAGGAAGAGTTGCTTATACTTTTCAAAATCTTTGAAAACTCCCTTTCAAAATGATTTAATCTATATTCTTTCAAAAAATATCTATTTAAAGGAAGGAATGAGGCTTATGGAGGTTGGTTAAGCAATAGCCCTCCAGAGCCAAATTTTGTCAATGTGCTTTCATAAATTTATATCCTCTGTGACTTATTTCCATGAACTTAAATGTGATTTTATCCTCTTAGATTGCGTGAAAGTTTGTTATCATAGAAAGCGGGAGATTTGTTAGCCACTAAGGATAGTTCCTAGTTTTGATTATGACAAATATTGGTGAGGACTAATGAGTAGTCTTAAGTTTAGAAGGATTTTTGGAGTGGAAGTATCGAGATCTTCAAGATTGAAGAATATTGATAAAAGGTAAGAGTTTTATCAAAGATTCACCCAAGAATCTATCATACGATGAAGACTCTTGAAAACTTAGTAATTAGGATTTTAGGTTGTTAATCTATATTTTCTTGTAAAGTCCTTTAATCCCTTTATTGAATTCCTACCTTGAAGCATGACATTGGTTTTGAAAACGGGAATGATCGATTTCATAACTTTTACTATTCTTTAAGTTTGATCTTTTATTTTTTAAAAGTTTTAATTTGATATAGATGTGTTTTTCAATGTTAGGAGGATAGTGAAATAAGCTTAGTTAGAGTTAGAACACTTAGGTTGATGAGTTTAAAGTTATTTAACTTAAGTTGAAGGTTTGATCAACCAAGGCTTTAGGTTTTAGACCTAGACTTCACATTCTAGCGCATGAGTTTGAATTAATATTTCATTTTCCTACTTGGGTTTTAAACTTTGAAGGTTCGGTCAACCAAGACCTTAGTGTCTGTCGATCGAGATCTTTCCAAAATCTTAGCATAATGCCTTCGGATGATAATAGGTTGGTCAACCGAGACTCTCATTTTTTTTAACATAATAGAGTTGTTATATAGTTGTTTTTAAACATTTTATCTCATTATATAAGGCTTTTCACTCACTTTTTAGACCTTTCGCCACTCTAAAGTGTTTACAAGCTATGTTCTCGTTTTCTATCGTTCCTAAACATCTTTATAAGCTTCAATGTGTGAATTCTTTCTAAAAGGGGATAAAAGACAAGGTGCTTCAAAGATTGTCTTCTTCCACATTAAGTGCTGAAACACTTTTCTCAACCAAGATATGCCAGTATTTATTATGAATATAGTGTGCATCCCATTAGGTCATGGGACTTATTACTTTGAAAATTTTCAAAGCTATTAGTACCTTCTGCCTTGAAAGGGTTTGTTGAGACACTATTGTGCCTCCTCAAATAAGGTGCGACTGATTAGTCCTTCAAAAATCACTGTAGCAATACCATTTGTTAAGAATAGATCCTAAAAGTATGTGGTGATTACTCTCTCAAGGTTGGCCTTGTCATTCACCAGATTGCCAATATCGTCTAAGAAATGTGATGTGAGATTTTTCTTCAGGCACAAGGATGATTTTCAATGAAATAACTAGTGTTTGTCACCTTTAGTGAGCCAGGATGATCTAGATTGAGTACGCCAATAATGCTTATGTAGCTCAAGGTAGTGATCTAGTTTCCTACAAAGATCTCTTTCCAAGGTTGGGAAAAATTTGAAGGACATGTTGAGTTTGAGAAGTTAATCCTACAACTTCTTTACTTTCTTTGCCAAGAACCAAATTCTGATGAGCTCTATAGAATTAGGTAGTCAAGGATCTAGCTGAAATTCTGGTGCGCTTCCAAAGCAGTATGGGTTTAGATAGAATCCAAAATCTACGAAAGATTTCTTCATACTCCCCACCATGAGTCCATAAGGGCTCGAATCTCCTAGGCACTTCCTTGGAAAGCCTATTCACATCTAAGGTCGGGGCAAGAGTGATTGTTAATAGTAGATGATTTGAATAACTAGTTGGCAGCACATCAACAGAGATAGAAGGAAATAAAGTGCAAAGTGAGGTATTACCAAAAGCGCTATCGAGTTTGACACGAACTAAATTTCCTTTTCTTTCATATTACTCCCAATTGAATTTGGGACCATGAAAGCCAAGGTCTATGATATTCATTTCTTCAACCACCTCCCTAAAATGCTCCATTTGCTAGTGTTTCCACTCTTTCCCATTTGTTCATTTGAAAAAAAAATCAATAAAGTCAACAGTGATTAGCCACAGGAGATTAGAAATCGGTTGAAGCATACAAAGCAGCTCTCAAGACTCCTTTCATTTTTCAACTTTAGGATTCCCATAAAAACCTGTAAATCTAAAACTCTCATTGACCCATTATAAATAATGTAGTCATTATGATCACGAGAAAATCCAAGCAAAGAAACAAAGATGTCATTATTCCAAAATAAAATCTAATCCACAACTAGTATATATATCGTTTCCAATTCTCATTCATTGTTATTTTGCTAGGCCTCGTTTGGATTAATTGGAATAGAGGGAAAGGAAAGGAAATGAGATGGAAGGGTTATATTTTTAGTGTTGATTTAATTTTTTTTATAAAGGAAAGGAATGGATGAGAATGAAAGGAGCTCTATGTTTAAAATACCAATCTCCTTTATGTCCAAAAGTGGATGGAAACATAGGGAAAGGAGACCAACTTTGATGAATTTGTTTACACTACCTAAATTATCCTTATTCTAAGATGGTTATATTAACATAAAATAAAGATGAATATATAAATTAGCACATTTATCTTCTTTTACTCTTATTAGCTACTTAATTATCATAATAACTTAACATAAATATTAACTGCAAGATGGTTTACTAGTACATATATATATTGATGTATTAGCTAAAACTTAAAATACTATGAAATTTTAAAATAAAAATAAAAAATAAATCGAGTCTGCAATAAAAAAACGCAAGTAACTATCCCTAAGTGAGTGAGTGAGAGTGAGAGAGAGAGAGAGAGAGAGAGAGGAAAAGTTCTCCCTAAAAAAACATGCTTTGGAGCAAATTATTGGAGAGCAAATTCATGACATTAACTTGATCTCAAAGGGAAGATGATTAATAGTTGAACTTTAGAAAAGGGAGGTACGACAATTGAGCAAGAAGACATAATAAGAAGAAAGAAACAAAGCAAGTGGCAGTGGCAGTGATCAGTTGTAACAGTAGTAGTTAAGCAGCATCTTTAATTAGATAGAGGGAAGGAGATCAATAGGGGGAGATTAAAAGGGTAGTGACAAATGATTGATTACAAAGAGTGGAGAGGAATATGAATTAGAGATAGGATGACTATGGTGACTTGGACAATGTTAACTAGTGTTAGTGGTGTTATTGGCAATGATGCGATTACTAGTGGTTATAACTTCTTTTTATTTTTTTGAGAGAACAAATAGAGTTTCTATCAAAAATGAGAAAAGAAAAAGAATGAGCAAATAAAATACAAAAAGAAAAAAATTTTAACTAATTTTCTCTTAACTCTTAGTTTTTTTATAAAGAATAAAACTATTCTTAAATCAATGGTCAAAGATGTCAAATTCAATAATTGACTGAGGTCAAATGATCATTAATATATAATTTGGAAGAAGTGAGTTTTTTTTTAAAACATAAGTCTAAAATCAAGGGTCAAATGTGTCAAATTCAATAGTTGACCTAGGTCAAAAGATTATTAATACATAATTTATAGTTTAGAATAAGTGAGACGTAAATGTAAACTTCCTCTAACTTAGGGATAGTTGATTGCGGCTAACCTTTAAAATAGACATGGATAATCTGATAAGTTCACAAAATAAAGTAGGAATAAAGATGACATTTCAGTACCCATAAATGGTAATTATGGTTAATTAGTGGTTAAGAGATTGCAGTGTGTCATTTTTTGAACGTTGTGAACTGAAGTGTAAGAACTCTTAACCTAGGGTACTCAAAAAAAAAAGGAACAACTTGCAGTCATGGATGCATCTCAACAACCCCGGTCCGGTTACGGTGCTGACTCCCATTTTTTCCGCACATGCGGATGAGTTTTACACCGTTAGATTGGATAATATTTGTTATCTTTTGATCCAACGGTTAGGAAGCATGAGGGGTATTTTGGGTAAGCAAAATTATGGGAAAAAAAAGAGAAAAGTTTGAAACGATTTGAAATCTACTTTTTCACCTACTTTTCGACACATACTTTTTTTCACCCACCTTCTTCAACCAATTCCACCAAATTCTCTCTCTTTTTTTTCTCTCTCTCTTTCTCTGTCTTCATCTCTTCTTTCTATCTTCTGTATTCTCTCACTCTACTTTGCTCCGAAAGTCTTCAAATATTAAAGAACAAAATGATTCATTCTCTTCAAGATCGTCATTTTGTGTTAAAGCGATTTCGACTGAACCTTCAAGTTTTCTTTCGAGCTTAAAAAATTATTTTTTTCAGATTTACTAATAGTCATAATGAAGTTAGATATTATGAGTTTTTGTTAGACTATTAGTGACTTCTAGGCTATAGAAATCTTCACTAAAAATAGATTTATGGTATGCTTTGCGGAAGAAGGAAAATGATGTGTTAATTTTTTTGGTTTGAAGAATGATTTGACGATGGAACACTCTTATGACTACAAAGAATGATTTTGATGGTAGAGAATTTGGTCGGATATTATCTTAAGAGTGAACAGTTATTCTCCCAGTTAAGTGAATAATTATTCACTTAAGAGTGAATAATTAAGTGAATAATTATTCACTTGACATATCAAGTGAATAGATCTACTATATCAAATAATTATTCATAAAAATCTGAATGGATATTTACGTAAAACTAAAAATATCTGATTTGGTCAAATGTTATCTTAAGAGTGAATAGTTATTTTTTGCTAAGCGAATAATTATTCACTTAATTCTGATTTGGTAAGATGTTATATTTAGATTGAGCAGATTATTCTCCGCTAAGTGAATAATTATTCACTTGACATATCAAGTGAATAGATCTACTATATCAAATAATTATTCATAAAAATCGAATGGATATTTACGTAAAACTAAAAATATCCGATTTGGTCAAATGTTATCTTAAGAGTGAATAGTTATTTTTTTGCTAAGCGAATAATTATTCACTTAATTCTGATTTGGTCAGATGTTATATTTAGATTGAACAGTTATTCTCCGCTAAGTGAATAATTATTCACTTGACATATCAAGTGAATAGATCTACTATATCAAATAATTATTCATAAAAATCTGGATGGATATATACGTAAAACTAAATATATCTGATTTGGTCAGATATTATCTTAAGAGTGAATAGTTATTTTTTTACTAAGCGAATAATTATTCACTTAATTATTATTTGGTCGAGATGTTATTTTCGAGTGAATAATTATTCTCCGCTAAGTGAATAATTATTCACTTAAGAGTGAATAATTAAGTGAATAGTTATTGCTTTGGTTATTAGTTAGTTAGTTACGATTCAATGTACAAAAAACATTTACTATACATAAACTTTGATTGTAAATGGCTAAGTTTTTATTTTATTAACTTGTATGATGAATAAATATTCACCAAATAGAATATCGTTTACATGGCTAGGGTAACATCGACGTAGTTATTCGATTGAACACTCCATTTCGCATTCTTTTGAACAAGGCCTTTCTCTACGCTGCATATTGCTCTTGGATACTCTGAGCCTTTTCGCGATCTATTTGGGTTATTTCTGGATTTGATAGCCTTGCCAAGCACACGGCCGATCCTCGCATCTTGGTTGATGTTGTGGATCTAACATGTCAACAAAGAATAAAATTATTATTCACTCAGACAAACGAAAATTAAAAAAATCATAGAGTGAATAATTATTCTCTCTTACAAGCTGAAACGTAAAGAATACAAGAACGAGTAATTATTCACTCTTACAAGCGGAAATGTAAAGAATTATGGAGTGACTAATTATTCACATCAATCACTTCAGCAAATAATTATTCGCTCTTACAGATCGGGTACTGGAAGATAATCCAAGAGGAATAATTATTCACTCTTTCGATCAGTCTGTGAAAAGAATCCAAGAGCGAATAATTATTCACTCTTACGAGTCGATCTTGAAGAGAATCCAAGAGAGAATAATTATTCACTCTAACAATCAGATCTTGAAGAGAATCCAAGAGGGAATAATTATTCACTCTAACAGTCGGTACTGAAGAGAATCCAAGAGGGAATAATTATTCACTCTTTCAGTTGGTACTGAACAGAATCCAAGAGCGAATAATTATTCACTCTTACAGTCGGTACTGAAGAGAATCCAAGAGAGAATAATTATTCACTCTAACAATCGATGTCGAAGAGAATCCAAGAGAGAATAATTATTCACTCTAACGATCGATCTTGAAGAGAATCCAAGAGGGAATAATTATTCACTCTAACAGTCAGATCGAAGAGAATCCAAGAGGGAATAATTATTCACTCTTTCGATCAGATCTTGAAGAGAATCCAAGAGCGAATAATTATTCACTCTTTCGAGTCAGATCTTGAAGAGAATCCAAGAGAGAATAATTATTCACTCTAACAGATCGGAACCCGAAGAGAATCCAAGAGCGAATAATTATTCTCTCTACAGATCAGATCTTGAAGAGAATCCAAGAGCGAATAATTATTCACTCTAACGATCAGATCTGAAGAGAATCCAAGAGCGAATAATTATTCACTCTTACGATCAGATCTTGAAGAGAATCCAAGAGCGAATAATTATTCCCTCTTTCGGTCAGATCGAAGAGAATCCAAGAGCGAATAGTTATTCACTCTTTCGAGTCAGATCTGAAGTGCATCCAAGAGCTAATAGTTATTCACTCTTTCGATCAGATGTGAAGTGCATCCAAGAGCGAATAGTTATTCACTCTTACGATCAGATCTTGAAGTGCATCCAAGAGCGAATAATTATTCACTCTAACAGATCGGTGTAAAATTCACGAGCCTCCTCTCTGTTTTGAACTCCCGTTTCTTGAGTTATTCAACGTTATGCTGAAAACATGCACCAAATAATTATTCATTTGCATGTGAACAAGTATACATAATGTAAGAGTGAATAATTATTCAGCGTATTTGCTTTACCGAGTGGGGAGAGGAGAGCCGATTGATGTTCAATGACTCGATTCCACTAGGATCTCATTCCCAGATGCGTTGTGATTGGGATCGAGCATCATTCGTTTCCTTCTTTTTGGCCATGCAAAGGAAAATAAGAAAACATAACCAACTTATTTAATGCATCCAAGAAAACAAAGAAAATACATCTATCGAATCCATCCGAAATGCAGGGATTTCTTGGCCAAGATAAGCGTTCTTGGCTTTAAGAGAGGAAAAATAATACTGGGAGAAAGATGAAAATGGAAGAATGACAGACTCGGAATGGAAGATTATTTAATACATCCAAGAAAGCTGAATCCATTCCAAATGCGAGGGATTTCTTGAAGACATGAGCGTTCTTGGTTTTAAGAGAGAGAAATAACATGGGAGAAAGATGAAAATGAAGAATGGCAGCCCTAGAATGGAAAAGATGGGATATTTAGGCGAGTTGGTAGAAACAGATAGCATGACATTTGTCATTCTTGATCCGATAGTTTTAGGCGGAACTTAAAAAATAAATTTGGCCCAAAATACCCTCAGTCTCTCACGACCATCGGATCAAAAATTTCTGATCTAATGGCTGTGGAGGGCAGCCCGCACATGCTAAAAAAAGGTATGCCCAGCATATTAACTTCTCCGCAACAACCCGGCCCACATATGCATACTTGGATATCCGCACCACCACCTTAAACCTTGTTCGTCTGTCTTAAACCCATCGCTTGGAATTCCAGGGAGCACCACTCTATTAGCCGCTGGGGTTCGGTATCCAAAAGTAGTATCCTTTTTCAACCATCAGCGAAGCTCGTCTTCTCCTTTTCATTAGAGCTCATGTTTCCTGTCTTCAATTTTCTCCCTTTCCACTCTAATGGCAATCCTTCTCCAGCACCTCAGGTTTATATCACTCTATGCTTTTAGCTCCTTTATGGGTTTTTTGTTTTGTCAATTTTGTGGTTGCTAATTTTAGGGTTCTTGATCTTGAATCAGCAGGGAATGGCGAATCCAGGAAATTTTGGTCCAAAGTCCCTGCAACCTCCTCAAATGGGACTTCCAAATCCTCAAACAGCAATTCCTTTTAGTAATTCCAATGCCCTTTTCGTCCCTAACCAGTTTTTTCCTATGCAAGCTCCTCAAAACTTTAATAATCCTATCCCTGTGAACCAATTTAACAATATGAGTGCCCATAACCCTGTGCCTCAATTTTTCTACCAAAATTCTGTGAACCCGTCTCAGTTCTTGAACCAAAGTCTCAACTTGGGACTGGGCTTCCCAAATCAACTGCAAAATATGAACCAATTTTTCCCAATGCAACTGCCGAATATAACTGGACAAGTTGTAGCTGGAAATTTTAATCCTCAGAATCTGGCTTTTGTTGCGAGTAATCAGTTGGGTTTTGGGAATGGTAGTGGAGCTCTGCAACATCCGTTGAATTTGAACGCTATGAACCAGACGCGTAATGCTTCTTCTCAGAAACTTCAAGCAGTTCAGGCTTTTGCTCCCTTTCAACCACAGCAAAATGCAAAAAATTTCCAACCTCTGCCCCGAAAGTTGAAGGTGTTTAATTGGTTTTTTCTGCATTTTACTATACTACTTACTCTAGCATGTACCTGTGCTTGTTGTTCTAAATCAATACCAATACTAGGTCATATAGTCTTCTTGTCAATGCATTACTAGGTCATTAAACTTGGAATTTGAAAAAGACTATACCAAATTTGAGTGGATTTGGTTCAACCTAGCGTATAGTTGCTATGCATTAACAACTCACTTGGTTGATACTGTAGTGAGGGACAGTTTCTGTTAACCATTGGCAAAAGTAAAATTGTAGCTTTACATTCTTTTGTTTTCTTCAGGGGAATAACAGAAATAATGATAAGATGCAAAGAAATGGTAGAAATCTGAAGAACAAGAACTTTTCAAGGAATCCAAAACTTGAAACATCTCGGGATAGGTATGTTCGACATTACCATTCATATTATTTCTTTTCTATGTTTGTGCTAAGTTGAATGAATGAATTTTCGTTTTTCTCCTATGCTTCACTATCTGCAGATTTATGAAGTCCCAATCTCATAATTTCCAAAATACAAAAGGAAGCTTCAGGGCTCATCCTGTGCAATCAAGAAAAGGTTGGTTTTCCATAACCTAAGGATTGAAGAATTGTTGAATCTCCTGCATGCTGAACACAAAGTCATTTTTCTTTCAAATTGTTCTTATCATATATACTCCTGATGTTGCTTCTGCATTACAGTTCATTATGCTCCTATGGCTGTATATTGATTGCTGTAGAATGACATCTGTTTTTCCAAGGTTTTTGTTATTTTTTGATAGGTTAAGGATCTATTAGTTTGGTTATTGTTTGATTTTATTTTTTTTTATTTTAGTTTTTTTTTTCATGTCCAGCTATTGCTTAAGGATCTTACTTATGCATTGATTTTTGGCAAATTGATAAATCAGTGGCAGGTTCCTTTTTATGATCCTGCAGACCAAGAAACTCTCATTCTTTGTTGTTTCATTCTCCTTTTCATCTTCAACCGTCATTTCTGCATCATGTGTAAAGGTTTCTTTTAGTCTTTTCCAATTACACCATGAATTGTAATTAAAGTATTCATGAATCTTTTCCATTTTCAATGCTCCTCACTGTTTTACTGAACTGGAGCCTACCTCTTCAATCTAGTCCTAGAATTTGAGAACTTCCTGGCTCCTAGATAATCTTTTGTTCAATTTATCTATTTAGGGGAAAAGGACTCAGATGATTTTTTCTTGATTGTGATTTCTTTTAACATGCTTCTATTGAACTAAAATATCTGCTGCAGGGCTGAGGTCGTCATGCCTGAATAGTGCTACCATGTAAATGATTAAAGTTTGACAGCTGTGGAATATCTTGACACAGTCTATAGAGAATAGTAGAGCTCCTTTGGATCTAATATTCTGACTGTTTCCATTGGACATGTTTGAATATGAAAACAACGAAGATCTACTAGGAAAAACTGTGGGAGTGTAGTCAAGATTTTACGACAGAAATAGTCTTCTCCTAACATGGGGGGGGGGGTGTGGCGGGAGGCGGTGGAATTGCTAAAGTAGTAAGTTCTGCAGTAATATATGATGTATTCTTTATTCCAGTGTGCCAATTTTGAGTATTAACTTAAAATTGTTCTGTTGTTTTTTTGAATTGCATATATATTTTGGCTATATATCACCTGAATGATCTATTTTCTTGCTGCTGTATGTTGAAAATTTAATTTAGTGGTTCCTCATTCGTGTCTCTGTCCCTCCTTAATAGGAAATGGCAAGGATGATGGACATAACACGTTTGTTGCTAATTCTGCCCATAAAGCCCAGGTTGTGGAAAAGAGGTAATTTCTATAACATCTGATGATTAATGATCATTGACCCGGAAAATATTTCTATTGGAATTGTTTATGATTTTATGTATAGATTTTTGCTGGCAGTCTGTGAGAGAAATGTGTTGTAAAAAAAAAAAAGGACAAGTTATATGGTTTCATTAGCCGAACAAACTTCTTTTAGGAGGTGCTTTTTTATTGGTCTATGATGCATTGTACTGAGAAGAGTTTAGAAGACTTTGACAATCATACAAGATTCTGAAATTTATGTATTATAGGTCTTGAAGAACTTAATCAATTAATGAATACCCACAAAATATGTCTTTATATGAAGTTGGAAATTCATCCCTTTGATCTTCCGGGTTTCCATTTCCAGCATTTTTTATGGCGTCAGTTTTTTGGTTGAAGCAACATAATATTATCAGAAATTCTGCTTTGATGTTGATAAGGTTGTGGTATTTTATCTCTATTTTGCAATTGTAGAGGTCAGCTCCTTCAAGGTTCCATTATGGGCTTTGGTATTGAATTAATGAAGGGTGTATAGTATGAGCTTGCTATTCACTGTTTTGCTATTATGGAGTTCAGCCCCTAGAACTGATTCCTGTCTCGGTTTCAAAGTGTTTGTTGGTCTTGGTTTAAGCAAAATGCTGGGTTCATTTCAACTATAGAAGAGATAGTTTAGTTTAGATGTAAAAATAAGATAAGTAATTCTTTTTTAAGACAATTATACATATGTAGTAAGGGTTGAAATTAGAATCACAAACTAATCATACCTAGATCCGGTAAATGTTATCGTCAGGTGGGTTGCTTGCTATATTCAGGTGCTTCAAGTATTCAAAACTGTAGAAGCATCAATCTGTTGGAGATGCTGGAGTTATATGCTATTCCACTTGCAAGAGTAACTATGTGTCGCTCTAATTCTTTTCTACTTGGAGATGAACTTTTTATTGGTTGAACTTTCAAGGTGAATTAATGCTCTGCTAAACTCCTATGTCCATAGTTTAATGACCAAAGACCCAGCAAATTATGCTACTTTGACAAATTTCAGAAGTTTGGCATTTTCAAATATACTGCTACACCTCTTTCTGACTGGAAAGCACCCAAAAAAAAAAAAAAAAAAAGAGAACTAATCAACTTTCTGTAGCCAGAATGATTATATGATTTGGATTTTAGTTTCTTCGATGCATTTCCAAAAGCATTGGATGGTCATGCTAAATTTCAAAACGTTCTCTGTTGTTTTTAATTGCTCTATCACTGCTAATGCATAGATATATTTTGGCTTATTGAATCTTATTTTTGAAAGGTAATTGTGTACTTGAGCCTTTCTGGTTGAGAAACTGAATAACTGTCTTGATAGATGTATTGCCTGTAAAAGTGCATAATTTTGTTTTTTATTCTTACTTATTTACTGTTTTGTAATTTATTTTGGAGTTATGGGGAGGCTTCAGGGACAATGGGAGATGCGTTTTGGTTGGATGCTATACGTTAGGATGAATCCTTAAGCTTTTTAGGAGATTGCTTGTTGACCCATGCTCAAGGATGAAGTTAGTGGTAATTTGGTTTCAGAGAACATCTCTTTAGTAGGAGTGCTATCTGAATATTCTGTGGATCCAAAGCTTATGCGAAACAATCTTAGAGAGAAAGGATGGCAATATTTTCAACACCTGCACATTTGAGCCTACCCAACTGAAACACAGTAGATATTGCAGTACCAAGCTTACACCAAAGCTTGATTGGTTTTAATGCTTCTCTTGACTTTATAGCTTCTACAGACCAATGCCTGCCGCTTCATCAGTGACAAAAGAATCATAGAGAAGATCAGCAATAAATAAAAGGACCCTGGTTCCATCCCATTGATTTTTCCTTGATATGTAGGTCACTAATTTATGGAAGGAAATGAGCATAATCCTTTTGCCTTTCCCTGCCATCTCATTCTTCCTGGGCTGATATCAAAAGACTTTATCAAAATAAAACCAATTATTATTCTGAAGGATTAAAACGTAAAAGTGAGCTAAAGCAAGAACACATGGTGAATTAAAGTTTTGACTCCTCAACCAGCACTGCTTTGATAAGAAAATATTTCCTGTCATGCAGAGTCACAATTCTTTAGAAATCTCAAGCTAAGATAAACCATAGATCTAGAACTGAAGAAGAAAGTTCAGCAAACAGCAAAATGTTCGTTATGACAGAATAGCATAATCTGGTTTTACTCAACCGTAACCAGATCCAAAAGCAATAATCTTACATGTGAGCAACTGGAGATATATGGCTCATTTCCAAAAGGGTTCCCTGAGAGAAATGAAAGCATAAGTTAGTTCAGATAAGCTTTCCTCAGGATAATGTCCAGCTAAAGAGATACTGATGGATAACAGAATATGAGCCTTATATGAGTTATAAATGCATTTCCGTAAAATGAACGTTTATGTCACTTAAGAGCTGTCTTGCTTGGCTGAGGGCTCATTTCCTTTTTTGTACTTGTTTTTTTTCTTTTGTAAATGATTAAACTCATAAAACAGATTGAAATTGAATATTTTTCTCCTTTCTGCGTACTTATAATGCTTTTTCTGTCAATTGAAAAGAAAAGGTATCAGTAATACTTTTCTATGCCAGTACTTCCCTTGAGCTAGTTGTACTTTTTCCGTGAAGTGTGTTTATTTCTTCTCCTTCTGTATTAAACAAAAGGTTCCTGATTGTATCTAAATGGATTTTTCGGTTTTTTTAGTTACAGTTCCCTATTTAATAATTTATTTTGCAGTATGCTGTTAGGTCCCATTGTTTTACACATTTGTTTCTTTTTCCTTTTAACATGAAGATTGATCTCTTTGAATTACACGGAACAAGAAATTCAACAGTGGCGTGAAGAGCGGAGGAAAAACTATCCATCAAAGTCCAACATAGAGAAGGTTCGTTTATTTAATTTTTAAATACATATGCAATCTTTAACTCCACCTAAGGTATTTTGGTGTACTAACGAGCTTCAGTTTCTGTAGAAATTGGCAGCTATGCTGAACAAACCAGGTACAGCTGATTTAGATGCCAAACTACGACGCCAGGTATAGCTCATATTGTCCATGTTTGTAATTTGACCTCAAAGCTAAGGGAATGAGATCTGGTTATGGAAATTTCTTGTAAACATGAAAAGATACTGTTATATTGCTTGTTTTATGTAGTTGCAGTAACGCAAAATCGCCCCTTGACCTAATGCGGCAATTTTTTTAATTTGAGTTGAAGATCCTAAGGGCTTCACTCCGAAGGACTCTGGATATAGAGACCTGATGACATGAAAGGATGATTTCATTCATGTCTTAGCCAAGGGTTAAGATCTGGAAATGAATTGAAATTCAGAACTATACAATTAGAGGGGAAAATAAGGAAAAGATTTTTCTTGTCCTCCTTCTATTAGCTTTTTCACACGTCTTCCCACTTAACTTTCAAAAGTTACCCTCAACCCGTTAATATTTTGTATATTATGTAGGTTCTCCTAGATCCTGTACCATTTTCAACCGGTCCACCATTGCAGTCTCTTAGTTCTTATCCCTGCCTCCCAACATTTTGTTCCTTTTGTATGTCTGGTTTTGCCCATATTTTACGTCAAAACATTTTTCAATATTTTGTTGGACAAACATTTTTCAACTGTGTGCGTGTGTTGATATTGTTCCTTAATTCTTTTTAACTTGATTAATCTTTTGAACTTCTATTACCCGCACCACTAAAATGACCATTGCTGCCATGCCATTATGACTACTTCAACTTCCATTATTTCATTGCATGCTGCTTCCACTACTGACGCATGTCTTCAATGATTTCGTAGTGCTTTGAATCTAAGCAAATTAGATACGGACACAAGACATATCTATGACAATGTATATAATGCTGATATTTGTTCTTTTAACTGCTTTTGATTGAAACAGTTTCTACTTTCATGTATTAACTATTATTTTTTCCTAAAAGTGAGTTGTTTAAGCACATTTAAGAATTTACTTCTTGACATTCTGAAGCTGTATCAATGTTTTGTTCTCTATGCATCTTATTACATTTCCCATTTATTTGTGCCTTTTCTTCTAGTGCTGTCCCATTGTATGAATATCAAATTTATTTTACTATTAAGGCATTAGATGTGGTCTTTAAAAGTGCAAACAGACCATGGAGATGTTTATGGACGTGTTTATGCAGTTGGATGCTTACTTTGATGTGTGTCCTTGCTTCCTTATGGAACTCTTAATGTTATAATTGTATTGGGAACCATGGAGATTCTGTGTATGATAGCTGGAATGGTAATGCTGATAAAAGGCTGAATGATTAGGTTATATTGGTGCCATTGGCTAAATATATGGCAGCTAATCAGGGGTATATGACTACATACAAACATTGGTACTTCAATGCACCTTCTTTTCGTGCCTGCAGGAATAACTTGAAGCTTGACAGTCAACCATTTGTTTTAAGAAAATTGAGTGCTAAAAATCATATGAAATTTATGGAGAATTATAGATAATGATCTTATTAGTCCACATCTCTTTCTCAATAATTTTTGCTTTGCTTTTGTGTAGCCATAGCCAGAGGAAAGTTAAGCTGTGTAAATTACTGCTAATTAGACTTTATGACTATTATTCTAGTGAGTCAATGCCACGTTTCTAGACCAAGATTGGCTTGAGCAAAAAGGAAAATAAATGGTTCTCTCTCTCCATAATACTTATTTGAATTTAGTGATTAGATGATTAGCTTATGTTGTTCTGCTGGTGCTAAGAAATTTCTGGCAAATACCCATTTTTCAATCTTAAGTGGAAAGTAGTTTGTGTTTTCTACTATCTATGCAGGCATATTCATTTCGCTTCCTTGATTTCATGTCCTCAAAAAAGTGTTATCTATCTTTTCATGAGCACATCATTTACTTTTAAAAATGAACTCTTTCCTCAGCAACTGAAGGAGATATTGGCAAAGCAAGCTGAGTTAGGCTGTGAAGTAGCAGAAATACCAGCATGCTATTTATCAGATTCAGAGAAACAAGTGCATGACAGGAAAGACAATGGAAGAGCATTAAATAAGAAGGAAAAATTCCAGAATAAGTTCAATAAAAGAGGGAGATTCAATCAGGATGATCGCTTCTCTAAGAAGAGAAGTTATGTTAACCGTGATGCATCAGGCACTTACAGTCAGATTAATCACTTGGTCAAGAAACGGAGAGTGGGAAATGATGACTCGATTATTACTCATGCAGCAAGCAAAAGGGAGCCCACTCTACTGCAGAAACTTCTGAGTGCAGATATTAGGAGGGATAAGCAGCACCTGTTGCAGGCCTTTAGGTTCATGGTGATGAACTCTTTTTTCAAAGATTGGCCTGAACAGCCTCTGAAATTTCCTCACGTGGTTGCCAAGGAAACAGGCAACGGAGATGTACTTATTGATGGAAAATCTAAAGATATTAGTGGAGGCATTTTACAGGAATCTGAAGATTCCGCTGATACCCGTCAGGGTGACAACAGTAATGGGGAAAAAGCTGATGCAGAGGTTGAAGCTGTAGAATCCAATGAGTTGGAAGATGGTTTTCGAGGAGAAGGAACCCTGGAAGAAGAGGGTGAAATTATTGACTAATATCTCTTCTGTGCCTAATGTATATTCTCAATCTGTTTGTAATCTAATTTAGCATTAGGGTTTTGAAGTTTGAGATGACAATCAAACTTTGCTGCTGTATTGCAAGGTGAAGTGCCTCTGAGAATTCCTTCGCCCACCGCTCTTTGTTTCCCCCTTACCCGGACACTTTCTTCAGCCAGCTTTCCAGCTAATCTAAATATTTTCAGCGGATTGATTGAACTGTGTCTTCTCGTGCAAGCTCGATCCAAAGAGCTAGGCTTTGAGCTTCCTTTTCACTTCATTTTTAGGCCTGGGTAAAAGAAGAAATGCATGAAGTGTTGCGACAATGGTCATGGTACTTCGTAAATAAACATGACAGGTAAAGGCCTTTGTAACCTTTGGTATTGCCTATCAAGTTCATCCATAATTTCTTTACAACATAACAAAGAGGAATAGTGACTTAGTAGCATAATTTATAAGAAAAAAAGGGAAATTAAAAATAAAAAGTTTATATTAAATTTTGTAACAGAAATTAATTTAAATACACCGCAATTTAATAATTAATCGATTTGTATAGTAATATTTTACTTATAGATTGCACATTATGATTTCTCAAAATCTCAAAAAATTTACTTTTTTTCATGTCTTTTTCTCATAAGATTCTCAATATATATATAGATATTCATAAACTAATCGTAAAAAATTCACTTTTCTTCATGTTCTTTTCTCATAAAATTACCAATAGATATTCATAAACTAATCATAAAGATATATCATTACGCATTTTAATATGTTCCTCGTGGTCAATGCATGTCAATTGAAGGTCTACAATGACGTTCGAATCGAGAGAGAAAAGAAAAGGAAAAAAAATTTGTCTGAAATTGGTGCACAAATAAATTGGATATTAAATTGGTGCACAATTAGAATAATCAGAAATTGATGGGGGCCTCAAAATGAAGAGAATGTCTCAATAAAAAAATGTTATATACTATCCTAAGTCCTATAAATATAATACATTTATGAAATTCTCACCTTTTTAACTTAATATATTTTTTAATTTTCTTTTTAAGATAAATTGACTAAAGCTCAAAAAAGTGCATTTTTGCGTGGCGCCTTATCACTGATAATGTTCTGGTTGCTTTGAGGCTTTTCTTACTCTTAATTCTGCAACACGTGGGTCTGGGGATTTCTTTATATTAAAACTTGATATGAGGAAGGCTTTTAATGGAGTCGGGTGAGGATTTCTCGACCAGCTGATTATTGCAATGGGATTCCCAGACCACTTTTTGGAACTCAACATGTCTTGTGTTCGAACGGTATATTATTAATGGTATCCCCACAATTCGATTAGTGTACTAACACTGCTTTTTCTGCGGACATATTTTTTACAACTGAATATGTTGTCTTTTAATGATAGTTAAAAAATTAGAAGATTATTTTGAGTAATTAAAATAGTGAGATATTTAAAAATTTTAAAAAGTTATTATTTCTTTCTTAATATTTATTGTTTCTTCAATTACTTTTATTAAATTCTCTCTCTTTCTCTTTCTTTTTTTTTCTCTCTCTCTCTTCTACCTTCTCTCTATTACTACTTTGAAACTTTACAAATATTAAAAAATAAAATGATTCATTCTCCTCAAGATCTTTATTTTGTATCAAACGGTTTTAAATAGAGTCTTAGAGTTCTCTTTTGAGATCAAAATTTATTTTTTCAGATTCATTTATAGTCAAAATCAAGTTAGATATTGTAAGTTTTCATTGGGATGTTTGGTAGCTTCAACGTTGTAGAAATTTTCAACAAAAATAAGATTTGTCTTGATATTTAATAGTCTACTTATGAAGATAAAGAAAATTTTGTGTTGATTCATCACTTATAAAATACTCGTCGTGAACTGAATAATTTATTATGATAGAGTGAATAATTATTTACTACTTATCGAATACTCATTATGAAGTAAATAATTATTCACTTGTCGAATACTAATTGTTAAATGAATAATTATTTGCTTGTCGAATACTAATCGTGAAGTGAATATTTATTTCTATACTCATTGACTTAAGATTCAACTGTTTAGCTATTCAACAAAGAGTGAATAATTATTCACTTAAGAGTGATTCATAACAGAGTGAATAATTATTCACTTTAAATAATTATTAATTTAAGAGAGTGAATAATTATTCACTACTTGTCGAATACTCGTCATGAAGTGAATAATTATTCACTTGTTGAATACTAATTGTAAATTGAATAATTATTCACTTGTCAAATATTCATCGTGAAGTAAAAAATTATTCGTTGATATTTAGAATTAAACTGATCAATTACTCAATAAGGAGTGAATAATTATTCACTTGTAGAACACTAATTCTAAAGTGAATAATTATTACTCTATTAATGAACTTAGGATTTAACTAATTAATTATTTAATAAGGTGTGAATAATTATTTACGAAATTTTGTAAGTATTAAGTGATAAGAGAATTCTAGTCATAGTTGCAAAGTTGTGGGTGATGAATCTATATTTCAACATTGTACATAATAATTATTTTTTGATTTAGTATTGAACCGATCAATTATTTAATAAGAAATTAATAATTATTCATTATAGAGTGAATAATTATTCACTTATCGAAACTTTGTACGCGTTTTTATTTTTGTATACAATGGTTGCCAATCGCAAAACCATCATAAACAATTCATAATTATTCATAATATATGGAATAATCAATACATAAAATTTTTAGAAAATATGCATTTTATTGTCAAAAATATACCTTTCAAGGTTAAAGAGATGAGAACAAGAAAAGATAATATGTAATATAATAATTTTCCTCTAACAATAATAGTAGATGTTTTATCTTCACTATCAAGATTCAACAAATTACTATTCTTCTTGACAACCCACTCTTTATATCATGAACTTTATCTTTGTCGATGATGGCCTTGATTGCAGAAGAATAATAGCAAAGAGAAGAGAGAGAGGAGGAGGAGGAGGAGGAGGAGGAGGAGGAGGGGGGAGGGGAGAGAGAGAGAGAGAGTCAAAGATTCAAGAAAATATAATCTGATGAAGATTCAAAAGAAGAACAATATGATAGAAATTCAAGAGATATGATAGATAAAAAAGGAGATCTTTGATAGAGATTCAAGAGAGGAGATAGATGTGAGAGAGAGAGTCTAATCTGCAAAAGAGAGGAAGGAGATAAATGAGAGAAAAGAGTAATCAAAAATAGAAGTGAGAGAGAAATGAGAGAAGAAAAGACAAATTCTCTTATCCTAATAAGACTTTTTTAGGCAGAATCGTGAATAATTTTTTGACGGCCACTACTATATGTAGTTTATTTTTGGATTATATGTAGTGCGAAAAATTTTCATAGTTTTATTTGAATTTTGAAAAATTTTCAAAATCCTCTGAAGCATTTAGTGAGAAAAATTCAAATCTACGAAAAACGACATCGAATTTTAGCGTAAAAAGGTTAGTTTTTCGAACTATTCATTAATTTACATTGTTTAATGTTAAAAAAACATCAAAATCGGCAAAAAAACGACCGATTTTGATGTTAAATTCTTCCTGCAAGAGTTCCGCCAACTGAGTGGCGGAATTCTTCAGAGAATTCCGCCAGCAATTGGCGAAACTCCAGCAGAAAATTCTGCCAGTATCTGGCGGAATTTTCTGCCGAATTGTGCCCAAAACGGGTACAATTCGAAGGTAAATTCCGCCAGATTTCTGGCGGAATTTACCGTTGAATTCCGCCAGATTTCTGGCAGAATTCCTATGCGCGATTCCGCCAGGAATCTGGCGGAATTCCTATGCGGGATTCCGCCAGGATTCTGGCGGAATTTACGCCAGAATTCCGCCGGTGCATGGCGGAATTCTGGCCTAGAATTCCGCCGGTGCATGGCAGAATTCCTGCTTGAATTCCGCCATGCACTGGCGAAATTCCGGCAATAATTCCGCCATGAACTGGTAGAATTTTTGCCGTGAATTTTAATTTATCTTAGTTTTAATAATTTAATTTATCTTAAGTTAGTATTAAATAATATTAGTTTAAATACGTTTATTTATTTACCTGGATTGATTATTGTTTAATTTAATTATCACCGACAGTATTTTTTGTTAAATAAGTGTTGCAGATGACGGATACTTCTCAGCGCCGACGCGGTGTATCGCAAGACTTGGGACCAGTTTCAGACCGCAGCGGTCGATTGCATGGTCGTCATCCTATTACTGCATCTGCCAGACAGAGAGATGGCAGCCAGACACTAACACATTTCATATGCCGTTCGGGGAGATGACCATCACCCTCCACGATGTGGCGCATATCCTTGCTATTCCTGTGACTGGTTACATTCTCCGGCATGACTTGAGCAAGGAAGACATTGTCAGAGATTTATCAGCGACACTGAACATACCCAGCGCACACGTTCAGAGCCAGCTGGATAATGGCGGGATGCGGTTTAACGTCCTGAAGGAGTACGTGACCGAGGGATCACTTGAGTCGTCTGCATATGCGCGTGGATATTTGAAGTATCTGTTAGGCGCCACCCTTTTCATAGATAAGGGTAAGGATCGGATGCCCTACAACTACTGGCCGTTCCTTAGCTCAGCCGATGATATCCACGGATATGCCTGGGGTGCTGCCTGTCTTGCGTATCTGTACCGGTCTCTCGGGACGGCGTCTAGGGCCGACTGTAGACAGCTGGGTGGGCCCACGGCGCTACTAGAGGCATGGATATACCTGTATTTTCCGTCCTTCGCCCCTCAGCAGTCGCCAGACTGGCGTGAGTCACAGCCTCACATCCTACGGTTCCAGCGCAGGGGGGCCGCTCCGCGGAAATCCGATGATCTGCGCTCTATACGCCTACACTTAGACGATATGACTGCGCGCGAGGTAGAGATAAACAGGAGAACGCGACGTTGTATGTTGTTGCGATGACCCAACCCATGTCTGGTAAGGTTAGCCACCTATCCATAGGGGCTGGCTGATCGGTAACCCAGTGCTCCAGTTGATGTAGAAGGGAGATAACCCCGCCCGATCCACCAACGATCTCTGCGTACAGTGACGCGTTACGATGGACATCTCGCCAAAGCTCCTGTCTCACCTGAAACCAAGCATCCTCGCCCCCGTACCTCAAATGTGCAATAGCTCGAAATCCACAATTACCATCAGCCCTAACATCGACCCAATCGTGGATATAGGGGACGATGAAGGACGGAAACTGACTGCCCCATGGGAATATTGGGTACGCGGAGTCACCGCATCCTGAGGCACCCGTGGACGAACCATATCCGCGACCGCTGGACCTCGAGCCCCTACCTCTCGACCCGCTACGCCCACGAGAGCCGCTAGAAGATCTGCCACGAGACCCACTGCTACCGGACGACCGTTTGAAGGCACTGCGTGAGACCTGAATGTACTCCCAGTGGGACTTATCTCTTTTGGTCGAGTCTCGTTTTGGCCGGCCTTTGGTCACTTTGCTTAGGGGGCTCCTGCGACCACGAGAACTCGGGATATAACATCTGAGACATCTAAACTGCAAAATGTCGGCGCTCAGCTGGTCCTCGCTTCATCATCAACTTTGCAAAGTCTCGAATTGCCCGCATATCATCAAACGGGTGGGGCTGAGAAATGTGCAAATATTGCGATGCAGCCGTCGAGAAGTCCAGTGCGCTCCAAAACCGATGCAGGTCATCAACAACAAACGGCTGGCCCGTGGTCATACGCGGCAGTATCTCGCAAGCGCAGGGAAGCCCGTGGGAGGTCCGCACCCAACATCCACAAAGACTTGTATCATGACGAATCTTTTTGACCCGGTCCCACTCGTTTAGTATGATCTGTATTGCTTTGTGAGACACTTTGTAACAAAGTGGATTCAGGATCGGGTGCGTGCTGAGGTGGTACTTATCCACGTAACGGCATTGTTCGAGAGTTCCTATAATCTCCGATATCTGAGACTCGATCATCGAATGTACTTTTGACCATACAGTATCGAACGCGCCGGACGCCGTCCCAAGGTACAATTTCGTCGCTGAATGTGCGCCCTCCGCCCGATTGGTCGTCTCAGTCCCGAAGTGCATGATCTGTCCTGTCCAAACCCGTACAAATTGTTCCCGATGCGGGTCCAACCAAGTCTCATCTATGTAACTCATCAACTTACCGAAAGTGGACCATGCCGACCGCATATTCGAATAGAGCATATGAAACTCCTCGTCCGTACTGGAATCAACCAAACGTCTCCACGTGCTTTTGGAAAAGCGTTCCGCAACAGCCTTGTCCCCACATGCCTTGTAGCATCTGGCTTCAACGTTCTTCGAAATGTGTCGGCGACATAACAAGTGATCAGAAGTAGGAAATGTATCACGCAACGCTTGCATCAACCCAGGCTTCCGATCAGTTACGATAGCGTTTGGAGGACAATTGATGTCAAATATCTGTTTCACGCACTCCAGCACCCATCTGTAGCTATCTGCTTGCTCATTACTGATCCAGGCGCCGGCAATGAGGAAGTTGCGCCCTGTCGGGGTTACCCCTACGATCTCCAAATATGGCATGTTGTACCTATTACAATTATTCAGGGAAAAACACATAAGCAAACATTCCTTTCAATTTGTTTAAATCGAAGATCGTTATGTCTAACTGCAGTGCAAATGAAAATTACGAAGAATTGTAATGCGACGCACCGGTTAGTCTTGTACGTCGTGTCCATTATCAGCACAAAAGGGTACGCACGAGCAAGTAATGTTAAATCTGGATGAGAAAAAATACAATCACTGAGGATTTCGGCTCCCGACTCCACTCTGTGCCAGTGGATATATCCATGATCAGTGAACAGCTTGAAAAGTTGTTGCACAACTGTCCGTCCTTCCATACTCGCAACTCTTAATTTGTGTCGGGCATTATATACTGTCTTCGCTCTGCGGCAAAACAAAAGCCAAATCAATATTGACTACACATTTACAAAATTAAACAGTACTGTATAACTCTTCAAGTAATGAATATAATATATTTGTTACATGCAAACATACCTAACAACGGTTCTCGGATTCTCCCGTTTCAAATGATCCAGAATATGTTTAGGCTGAACGTGACATTTGCTCATTTCCTCCGTGATTTTCATCTCCCGCTCTGTCATGCGAGCGGCGAGGGAATGCCCATGTCGGATCCCGAGTTCGTGATTGTGTTTGCCGCATATTACGGCCAGACTCCACGCCCCCTCGTTATGCTCCCGGCCCATGAGTTTTAACGGACAGTGACACTTTTTAGTACCCTTCGGCTTTCGTGACTTCGTCTGGACCTCCGGTTCTGCTCCGTCCTTCTGAACAGTAATGAATTTTCTGTACGCTCCGCCCCTCTCACATCTAAGCTCGACAAAGCCGTTACCCGTTCCGTCACCTTTTCGCGACCGAGCAATTATCAACAACGTCCTCACCTGTAATGCTGCCGCCTTCGCCCACTTTACTAACTCCTCTTTACTTGAAAACATATCTCGCGTGCCTAAAAACCTACTTAAATCTTCCATTTGGTCAAGATTAAAAAAATTCTTCAAACGAATCTGATGACGATGAGGAGGGGCCTTCACCGTCTCTGTAGAGTGCTCGATGAAATCTTGCCTTCCGGCCTCTCCAGTTTTCCAGCAATACATAAAACACACTAGTCCAATGTCAGTTACTACATTACGTGACTCTTGGTTATTTTTAAGACATCAAGAACCGTAACAATAAAGTTATCTACGATGTGTAACCTAACATATGATATAATTATCAAGTATAAAATTATATAACAATACAACTAACTACACAAAAAAATTAAACAAGATTGAAACTATATCATAAGAATCTGGCGAAACTCGTGGAATAATGTCGCCAGAATCTGGCGAAATTCAGCCATTAATTTCGCCAGAATCTGGCGAAATTATTCCACAAATTTCGCCAGATCTTCACGGTATTAATCCAAGAATTTCGCCGGAAGCTGGCGAAATTTGTCGGATACTTCCGCCACTCAGTGGCGAAACTGTGCAAAAATTCAACAAACTAAGAAAATATGAATTTAAAGACAATGTAATAGATTTTTACCTCAAACTCGAGAGAATCCTTCGTAGAATCTTTGCTCATTGCTATATTGCGATAAAATTTGAGTGTTTTTGCATGAAAAGTGTGGACTTTTAAAAGAAATGTTAGAGAGAATTGTTGGAAGAGAGAGAAAGAGAAGTTTGAAAATGAAAATTTGTAACACTACATATAGTCTAAAAGAAAACTATATATAGAAATCACGTTTTTTGACACCAAAATAACCTTACTTTCTCATAGCCATTGGATCAAAAATTACCAATCCAATGATAGCAAAAAGGGTACCGCATATGGTGACAAAAACTATTGTCAGTATAGTAGCCAAAATGGTATGTATCCCTACACCTACTTTTAAGCTTTTTGGGGGAATTCAACAAGGAGATCATTTTTCTCCTTTCTTACATATCTTATGTGCACTAAAGGCTTATCCACTCTACTTTGTAAGGCAAAATATGATGGCTAGTTGGGGGCATGCCCTTTGGAAGAGTTGGTCTTTTAAGTGTATTTAAATTGAGATTTTTTTAAATTGATTTGTATTGAGAATTATAAAAATAAATTATTTACAAGAAGAAAAATGAGATTCAAAGTGAAAATTTTTTTAAAAAAGTTATTTTTTTTTTGGAAAACCAATCTAAATAACGATGGAAATGATAGTTTGTATTTTGCAAAATCTATTCAATCTAATAATCAGGCTGCTAACAACATTCTTCAAATATATGAAAGTCTCTCAGGTCAATTAGTTAATAGTGTTTGAACCCATAGATGAAGGACTTGAAAACTCTCAAATTTTTAGAGTTTTTACTTATTCTAGTCTTATTTTTAAAATATAGTATTAAAATAATCAAATTTCTATAATGTAATTTATTTTTTAAAATAATAGCACTAATTAATCTAATGCCTTAAAAAAAGCTTTATAACTTTGTATAATGCCTTCTTCTTGACGCGTTATACTTTTGTCCAAACCTCTTTGCAATTCCAAACTCAACGTCGACTTTCTCTTGCTTCTATATCAATGCCTTCCTTTAAAGTCTATAAGCTGTCCGTTATTTACATCAACCAATCAAGTCAACAAATGTTATATTCCTTCTTTTTTTTCATTTTTAAATAAGATTTTAGTTTTTTTCACTTTTAAATAAGATTTTAGCATAAAGAGATGGTTAGAAATGATTTTTTTCCCCTTAAAATCCAGCTCGAGGAGTAGGGCGAACAACAAAAGCAAACAAAAGCCCCCCGGATAAGTGAGTCATCGATCCAGAGACATTTACAGTGGAGCTTCATCTTGTTTCGCTTTTTATTTATTGAGAGCATTGGGTCCCTTTACTTCCTTCTCCTACTTCTTACTCGGAAAGCAAATAAAGCTCTTTGATCAATCGGTTTCCAATCATTCTTATACTAATACCAACATTTGTTGAACAAAAACCAAATCTATATGAATCAAATACGCTGAATCGGCGTATGGAGGAGAAGGCAAGGCTTTATAAAGTCTCCTTTTTATCTGTTGTTGACTTTATTATATTTTGAAATTTTTCATGTTGATTGTTATATTTTCATTAAACTTTTCTATTCAAAAATTGAATTATATTTTAACTTAGTAAATAATATTAGAATTTTATGCCAAAAATATTAAGAAAGAAAAATGCCAAACCTCATTTATTCCATTAGACAAGATAGCACAAGTACAATATAATATTGAAATTAAATAGAAATACAACTAACACAAACAATACTAAGAGTTGTTGAGTGCAATAGAGTTAATTAAGCCATAATTTCTTTTGTATGACCATGCATATGAAGTTGTTACATCTTAGAGGAGCATTTGGGTTACAGTAATTCATGTCACTTGGGTACTTTATAGTTGGTAGTCGACCTTGACTGTTTCTCTACTTGAAAGATATTGTGTCAAATTGAACAGGGTTGCTCTCTACAATGTTTCGTTACGTATTAGAAAAAAACTAACTTCGTAGATCTTTTTGTAACATTCTTCGGAATAGATATTTAATACTAGTTGTCAATCATTCCATTTCTTACTTCGACAAACAGTCGATATATGCGCATGACCATAAATGTACCACTTTCCACAACAAATACACGATGTTTCACGCATATTTTCTTTATACACGTGCTTTTCTTTACTATCATCTCTTATAGGTGACTAAGCACTATAAACTCCTGTACGTACAATTTATTGGAACACCTTATGTGCTTTGGTTTTTCTTTCATTTGTCACCAACTTTTTCCAAATACTCGTAGATCATTTTATAAGATTTCTTGGAGGAGATATCTAGTACCAGTTTTGCACCACTCCATTTCTTGCTCCGACAAACAACCAATGTATGCAAACAACCATAAATGTGATACCCTCCACAAGTACATGATGTGTCACTTGTATTTTTTATATACGTGCTTCCCTCTACTATCATTCTTATAGGTGACTGAATACTTTAAATTCCTATTTGTACAATGTATTGGACCACCTTATGTGCTTTGAATTTTCTTTCATTTGCCAATGTATGCAAACAACCATAAATGTGCCACTTTCTACAAGTATATGATGTGTCACTCGTGTTTTTTTATATACCTACTTTCCTCTACCATCATCTCTTATAAGTGATTGAATACTATAAATTCCTATTTGTATAATGTATTGAATCACTTTATGTGCTTTAGATTTTCTTTCTTTTGCAACAAGCTTATCTCTCAAATCCTCTTGGGAAACGAGCATCTATCTTTATATATTTCTTTCTTATTCTAGTTAAAGTACTCGATGACTTTGTTGAACACTATTTACACCTCAGCTTCCAACGATAAAGTCCTAAATTTTTTCAAGACGTTATTTAATGACTCTGATAAATTAATTATCATGATTTCATGTTTATAACTATCATCATACATCATGGTTTATTTTTCTAGCGGAATGTCATTTAGCTACTAGCAAGAAAAACTAGTATACGGTTCAGCAGAAGAGGATGAGAGTACGGTCGTGTTTTTCTTTCTTTTTTTTTTTTTTGTGTGCAGGAAGAGGGGTGCGGGGAGGTTTGTCAGTTGGTCTTGGGTCTAACCATGGTTAGTTAGTCAAGAAACTAATTTTTTTAGGGAGAGTCAAGATTTTAATGCAGAAAGAACAAAGAAAAAGTTGAAATCTCTGGTAATTAATGCAGAGGATAGGTGTCGTAATTAAGTGAATTTAGTTTACAGGTGGGACCGTAGAACATGTTAACCTAAGAATTTCTCCTATTTGAAATAGAGGCAGAAAGTCCTAAATTGAATTTTTGTTAAGTGGTTGTTAATGACGAAGTTGGTGCCCAGTGACATTGGTCCAGATGGATTCCTCAAGGATATTAATAGTCGGCGGCGGAGTCAGATGAGGAAACACCAATTGCTGGACTTCAGATGTAAGAAGCGGCCTAGATATGACTGCTGATGTGGTCCCCTCGTACAACCTAAAAGTGGGCTACCGTGACTTCAATAGATATGAAGTTGCAAAGCAAAATGAAGTTATTCCCAGAAGAAGAAAAGGGTTGTACAACTTAAGAGGAACTTGAGATCAAGAATAAAGTCGAGAGAAAAATATTCTATTATGCCTAAAAAAATATTTATACTTTTATTTTTTAATAAAAAAATTTTTATTTTATCTTTTGATATATATGAACTATTTTTTATTATTATAATAATTAATTTTTTTATGTCACAACGGAATTCAGCAAAATGTACCACAATTTACAAAGGCAATTTTGAATTAGGAATTTAAAAATTTTTTGGAAGATTGGAACTCTACTGGCAATTGAAGTGGGTCTAGATGTGTTATGAATTGGATTAAATTTTTAACCCGTATAATTTAGGTTGGATAGTAAAGAATAGAGACAATATTGTGAATGAACAAATTTACTTTTGAAAATAATGACACGTAACTACAATAATTTATTTGTATTTAAAAAAATTATAATAGTTGATTTATATCTAAAGATAATATAAAAGTTTTTTTGTTAAAAAAAACATAAATATTTTCTAAACAAGAAAGAGCTAATATCTTGGTGTTTATGTACATCGGTTATGATACTAATACCAATTGTAGTGAAACTCTTGTTAAGATAGATGATGAGATATAGAAAATATCTAAATAAAATTAAGGACATGAAATTCAAGATCATCTATCTTTTGTCACTTTAATCTTATAGAAAGCACCTACACTTATATATATTAATAAAACACTTTTACTTTCTCTCATTCTTTAAAATTTTCAAAACTCTATTCCTATTTTATGAAATTTTGAGCGTTTTTATATTAGTTTGAAAATTTTTTATTGGTTCAACATATTTTTTGTTTAATAAATTAATTAAAAATTTATTCATATCTTTTCCCAATATCTTCTCATACTCTCTCTTTATCTTCTCACACTCTCCTAATCAACCATCACCACATGTCTATTCCAATTCTATAACTGCTTTTTTATCTCTTTATTATCCTAATCAACATACATATACAGAAATTATGTTTTTGTCTCGATTTTATTCTTACATTTTTTATTCAATTTAAGTTTCTTCTCCTTGTTCAAAGATGCATAAATAAATTTTTGAAGAACACTCCTTCTCACTATTCATTCCAAGTAGAATATTACTTCATTACATATTACTAGAGTTTATTAGAATTGATGGATTTTAGTATTTCATTCCATGTTCCCACTATTCTTTTATTTAAATATATATGATTTACTTTTAGCAATCATTAACCAATCATTGTCACTTTTCAGTCTTTTTTTTAATTTTTAATACAAGAGATGACCCACTATTGGTAAAAATTATATAATCAATTTAATGAGGAACATCTTCTTAGTTACAATACTTATACAAGTAGAAAATATTTCTATAAATGAGAGACTAATAAAACTCTTACCAAACAGAGATTGAACCATCGACCTCAGTATTAAAGGGCCTTAACTCTTGCTACTAGGACAAAGCCTTACGGCTATTACTTTTTGGTCTTAAGTGGCTATACTAAATTTTTCTTTTCCACCTCTTTAGATTTTATTAAACAATTCAAATTTCTTCCGTTAGTTTGAGAGTTTCTTCAATTTTCTTAGCATTCCAGACAATTTTGTTTTTAAATAACCAAATTTTTATTATACTATGTTAATAGCATATTAAACACAAATAGTATGTCAAATTATTTATTTACCTTTTCTTTTAAATAGTTTTTTAAGATGCTTTCTACTTTTTGTTTTTAATAGAAAAAATATCACTATTTTTTTCATTGTGGAGCTCATCATTTACAATTGGAGTTTTTATTTTTATGTCTTTTTTATTTCTCTTATGAAATAAATTTTATACTTCATGAACTTTTAATTTTTTAAGTAATAAAAACTCTTGACCAACATATTAATATTTTCTCAAAGAGTATGTGGATAGACATGGCAATTGCAAATTGGCAAACATCAATTCTAAAAGCCAAAAGGATGGAGAGCAGCAACTAGCTTAATGGATATTGATGTTAGGAAGACCATTCATGGACTAGAGTTTTCCATTTTTTTCCTTTTACCAAAGATACAATAGAAATAATAGTATCTTATGCAACTATCGTTAAGTAAATCTAACATAAAATAGTTGAATTTAGATATTGTTAGTAAATAATTGTTAGATACTTTTATTATGAAAATCCCATTTCTCCCATCTTCAACCCAAAACAGTTGGTAATTATGATTGCAACATCGTTATATTATTTGTAATTCATACATCATTATTAATTACTTATTTTAAGTAGAAGCTAATAATTATTTCTCTTTTTATAGTGCATTTTTAGCTAATTCCATAAACTAATATGATTTACTTTTGTTTGTGAGCAAAAACAAGGGGAATTGTAAAATCATCTAAATGTTTTAAAGATTGTTTTCTTGACATGGAGACATTAAGAGCAGTTGATCCTCAGTTGGAAATAGAGATGTCGGGAACTAGGAGTCAAAGTCATCAGGAGCAGGCTGGAGCTGATGTGGGATTGCATAGTGAGATTCAGGAGTTGTATACCACAGTGGAGGTTCATGGCAGAAGAATGGAAGATGTGGATAAAGCCATAAGGAAGTTAACACTTCAACATGATGAGCTCAGATCTGCTGTAGCGAAATCTTATTCGGAGTCCTCCAACCACAGGGCTGAAACTCAACAGATCAGTTCTACAGTGCAAGGATTGGAGAGTAAGTTTGAATCTATTACCCTTAAACTGGATCAATTGTTGAATTTGAGGGGAATGGAGAGTCATGGACGTATGTCTGTTGAGGGAATTTCTGGGAATGAGGGAAATGCAATAGTTAAGGAAACAGTGAGTAGTAGAATTGGAGAAAAGTATGGAGTCAAATTACCTAAGATTGATTTTCCCTATTTTGATGGAAGCAATCCACGAGAATGGATTGGGAAGTGTCAACGTTACTTTCATATCCATGATATTCCACATCATCTTAAGGTAGAGGTGACTGAAATGTATGTTAAAGGAAAAACTTATATATGGTTGCAAAGTTATAGAGCTAGAGTGGGTAGTTATATATGGGAGGAATTTGCAGAGGCAGTGTGTAGGAGGTTTGGAGAAGAAAATTCAACAATTGTGGTAGGCCAATTCTGTAAAATTAGACAAAATGGGAAGGGTGTCTGACTATATGGAATAATTTGAGAAGTTGAAGGCTATGTTTTTTAGGTCTATTACAGGCATGCCAGAGGAGTATTATGTACCAGTGTATTTGAGTGGACTTAAAGAGAAGATTAGGGTACCAGTTCAGATGTTTCAGCTGGACTCACTGGAGAAGGCATTTGAGCTGTCATTATCACAGGAAAAGAACCTTGAAAGTTCCAGCAAGAGTTCTAAATCCTACACTAAAACTGTTTCAACTGCTAATTCAGTAGTGACCACTGCCAAACCAAATTTTGTTCGTCCAGAGAAGAGTTCTAGTTTTCATAGTCACATACCTGAGTTGAGAGAACCTATTAAGTTTAAGAAAGTTTCCCGGGAAGAAATGCAGAGAAGAAGGGAGAAAGGGTTATGTTTCAAATCTGGGGAAAAATATCATGCTAATCACAAGTTTTCAATGAGTGAGATCAATGTTATGGTGGTTAACAAAGGATTGATGGAGGATGATGGAGACGGGGAGTTGCAATTACTGCAAGAAGTGATAAATGAATGAGAAGATGTTCCTATGGTAGGAGAGGAAGTTGAGGATTCAGTTCACATCTCTGTGAATGCTATGGAGGGTAGTGCTGCCTATAATACCATCAGAATAGAAGGAAAAATTAAGAAGAAGGTGGTTTCTATATTAATTGACACTAGCGGCACTCATAGTTTCATAGACATGAAGCTAGCGAGGGAACTGAGTATGATTAAGGAGCAAACTAGACCGTTGGTGATTACTGTGGCTAATGGGGCTCAAATGTAGTGTACTGAGGTTTGTAGAGGAGTTGCTCGGGTGATGCAGGGGTATGAGTTCCAGCACAACCTTAATGTATTAGAACTAAATGGGAGCGATGTAGTGTTGGGGGTAGATTGGTTGAGACAGTTCAGTCCTATAATATTTGATTTTGAAAAGCTGAATCTCTCTTTTGATAAGGATGGAACTAAGGTGAGTTTAAATGGAGGAGTGCAAAGGGCTAAATTAAAGTCCATCCGGGGCAAGACACTAAATAAATGGGTTAAGAGGGCTACTGGTGTATGGTTGGGACAACTATGTTCCATTACAGCAGAAGAAACAAATGGAGAGCAAATACCAGATCAGGTGCAAGCAGTTATTGATGAGTTTGGAGATGTGTTTAGAACCCCAAAAGTATTACCTCCTCTTAGATGTCATGACCATGGAATACCATTGGTCAGTGGGGCTTAGCCTTTTAGGCAGAGACCCTATAGGTTTCCACATTGTTAGAAAGCTGAAGTAGAGAGGCTTGTGCAGGAGATGTTGCAAGAAGGCATTGTTCAACCTAGTTCCAGTCCTTTTTCCTCACCAGTTATTTTGGTCAAGAAGAAGGATGGTTCTTGGAGATTTTGTGTGGACTTTAGACAGTTAAATTCTATCATTGTCAAGGATAAGTTTCCTATTCCTATAGTGGATGATCTATTGGATGAGTTGAAGGGAGCTAAATTTTTCACCAAGATTGATTTGAGGGCTGGTTATTTCCAGATCAGGATGAAGGAGGCAGACATACAAAAAACAACTTTTACTACTCATTTGGGCCATTATGAGTTCAGAGTAATGCCATTTGGGTTAACAAATGCTCCTGCCACATTTCAAGCCTTGATGAACAAGGTATTTGGACCTTATATCAGAAAAATTGTGCTGGTTTTCTTTGATGATATTTTGGTGTATAGTCCTGATTTGATGTCCCATGTAGAGCATGTTAGAACTGTATTTTCTCTATTGAGACATCATAGCTTATTTGCAAAGATGAGTAAGTGCTCGTTTGCTCAGAAAGAAGTAGAGTATTTGGGTCATGTAATTTCTGGAAAGGGAGTGAAAACTAATCCTAAGAAAATTGTTGATGTTATGAATTGGTCATCACCTAAATCTGTTAAACAGCTTAGGGGATTCTTGGGATTAACTGGATACTATAGAAGATTTGTGAAGAATTATGGGGTTATATCTAGACCTTTAACTGCTCTGTTGAGAAAGAATGCCTTCTGTTGGAATAGTGAGGCTGAATAAGCTTTTCAAAGGTTGAAAGAGATGTTTTGCCAAGCACCAGTGTTTGTTGCACCAGATTTCTCTAAACCTTTCATGGTAGAAACTGATGCCTGTGATATGAGAATGGGAGCAGTATTGATGCAAGATGGTAGACCTATTGCTTATTTCAGTAAAGCATTGGGGTCAGAAGTATAAGTTTATCCGTTTATGAAAAAGAATTATTGGCCTTAGTAACTGTAGTTTTAAAATGGAGGCATTACTTGGAAGGACAGCATTTTATTGTCAAGACTGATCATCAGAGTCTGAAGTTTTTACTGGAACAAAGGGTTACTACTACTGCTCAACAAAAATGGTTGGCTAAACTGATGGGATATGATTTTGAGGTACAATATAAAAAGGGTTCTAAGAATGGGGTTGCTGATGCCTTGTCCAGAAAAGAGGAATTACAGTGGGAAGTACATGAGATGTCTACTTTGATACCTTCATGGGTAAATGAGATTGTGGAAAGCTATGGAACTTCATGATATGATGGCACAATGCATTCTTGGACCTGCATCAGATTATTCTTACCAGAATGGTATTCTCAAGTTTAAAGGCAGGATTGTAGTAGGGGCAGAAAAAGAATTGAGAACCAAATTGATAGCAGCAATCCATGAATCTCAGGTGGGAGGGCATTCTAGTATAGAAGCTACATACCAAAGGGTTAAAAGGATATTTTACTGGCCTAATATGAAGGAAGATGGGCAATCAGTTGTGCAGGCATGTGACACTTGTCAGAAGAGTAAAGATGAACATGTCTATTATCCAGGTTTATTGCAACCCTTACAGATTCCTGACAGACCTTTCTCTCATATCACAATGGACTTCATTGTGGGGTTACCAAAATCAGAAGGCAAGGATGTCATTTGGGTGGTGGTGGACAAGTTTACTAAATTTGCTCATTTTGTAGGTTTAACCCATCCTTTTTCTGCTCAGAAGGTTGCTGATGAGTTTATTGATAAGGTGTTCAAAATGCATGGACTCCCTAACTGTATTACCAGTGATAGGGACACAATCTTTACTAGTCAATTCTAGAAAATCTTATTCTCTTCCTTGGGGGTTAAGCTGCAGCTTAGTACTACATATCATCTAAAAATTATGGACAAACTAAGAGGGTGAACCAGTGTTTAGAAATGTATTTGAGATGTTTTCGCAATCAAAGACCTCACAAATGGCATCATTATTTGCTTTTGGCAGAGTGGTGGTATAATTCCAATTATCATACTGCTATCAAGATGAGTCTTTTTGAAGCTTTATTTGGCCTAAAACCTACAGCATTTGGAGAGAGTGTGGTGTTGGAAGAAGTCTGACATGCACAAGTGGCTGAAATGCTGCAGGAAAGGTGTAAGATAGATGCCATACTCAAAGAGAATTTGGCTAAAGCAGCTAACAGAATGAAACAGTTTGCTGACAAAAATAGAGCGGTGAGGCAATTTGAAGTGGGAGATTAGGTGTATCTGAAGTTGCAACCTTACAAGTAGAGTTATGTGTCTCAAAGGAAAGATTGGAAGTTGGCTTCCAGGTTTTATGGACCCTACTTGGTGATTGCAAGGGTGGGAAAGGTTGCTTATAAACTGCAGTTGCCTCCAGAATCTAAGCTGCATCCGGTGTTCCACGTTAGCTTGCTAAAGAGGAAAATAGGGGAAGGGACAGTGGCTCAAATTCACCTTCCTGTTGTTGACAGTCAAGGCCAGCCATTGCTAGAGCCTTATGCAATATTGCAGAGGAAGCTAATCAAGAAATAGAACAGAGCTGCAGTCTAGTGGCTAATTCAGTGGACTAATCTTGGTCCAGAAGATGTTACATGGGAGGATGCTGAGGAATTTTTGCAGAAATGGCCTGATTTCAGCCTTGAGGACAAGGCTTCTTAAGGGAGGGGCATTGTCAACATGTTTCAGATTAAAAGAAGTGGGAATAAAGAATAAGCTGGACGACGTCGTTTGGAGAGGAAAGGAGGCTCTGCGTTGCCGTTTCAAGATCAAACATGGAGAGTTAGATCTTTTGGCAGTTACTCATGGACAGCTCAGATCTTTTCTTTTCCATTTAAATTGTTGATCATCCAATTTCAGTGTATTGAGAATTTTGCTGGGTTATTTGAATTGTTCTTCTTCTTCCTTGAGTTTCCTGCGTTTTCTATTTCCCTATTTCTGTATCACTCCATTTAATTCAATAAAATCCTCTGTTTCGCTTAACTTTTTGCATTAGATTAGTTGAAATCATAACAGACAATTGTTGTACTTTTGCTCCAACTACCCAAAAAAAAAATAATGAGGAGAAGAACATCTCTTTATAATATGCATGAATTTCCCAATAACTAAGTGAAACTAGTATTTCTTTTTACTATTTCTCTCACTCAATAATTTTTGTGTAGTCACCTAAAAACAACAACAGAAAACAATCTACACACAAAGTATTACAATATATCAATTGAGAATCATATCTTTAGTCTGCTAAGACACTACAGAAAAATTAAAGTAACAAATAACTCTTTCTATCAATTGAACCAACATAACAGTACAATCAAACAAAATTTTTTATTTTTATTCTGTTAAATTTCTCTATTTATAGTTATATATTTTGACTACCACTTAGCTTGATAAATAACGCTAATAATTCTCTTCACTATCTACCTTAACTAAATTCTCTATTCACTGCACTACACTAATAATATACATAAATTCCATTGTTAATTAAACATCCAAACCATCATCACAATGAACAAAGTCATGACAAAGAACAAAGTAGACAAAAAAATCGAAACATTTCACCACAAACAAAACCTCAATGGAACCTTTTGGCATGCAATATTCGATTTATCAAAAAGAATCTCACCTAATTCTTAGCCAACCTTCACTGACCATAGCACACTTACCATTTTCCAAAATGAAGACAGCTTTTCCCTGTTTCTTACCAAAAATCCAAACTTGTAACAGTTAAAATTTAGCCATTTAACAGAAAATCTGAAAAATAATTCCAAAATTACAGGATAGAAACACAAGTTCAGACCCATTGTAAAGAAGAAGAAAAACCAGACAAATCCAGAATCTGCGGTTTGAACAACATTATCACAAAACATAAAAGCACATTCACAAGAATGCATGACCCATTTGATTTCTTACTTAATTCAATGTTGCATCTTGACCCATGCTTTAAATAGCATAATTTTGACCATTAACAATGCATTACTATATTGCACAACCAACCATCTTTTTACATCATAACACATTCCATGACAGCGTTCCAATGACAATGCATTATACTCATGCGTTCAATTGGAGAACAACCATTGAACCTCTTGAACCTCTATAGCGCAACGCGTTCTGTAAACGCGTTCTAGATTTTGCAATACTATTGTTCACGCTTGAACCTTCTAAAATTTTCTCCAAACACAGTAATGCATATTAAAAAAGTGTTGTCCAATCCATTCATGCTGAAGTTTACCTTCACAACACATTATCCAGATACATATTGGAACGCATTACGCAAATGCAAACTTGTTAGCTCTAAGGGCAAATCATGTAATTATGATTAGTTTTGAATAATGGCAAACATTGATGAGTACTAATGTGCTTGTATGTTTGAATGATAGGATTGATAGATTGAGAAGCATGAAGTCTTATTGCCTTGGAGTCACAATGCAAGAACAACTCCACTATGCCAAAAGTAATTGAAGATTGAAGAGTATGTTCAAGATGATTGAAGACATTGAAGACTTAGAGTGTAGAGTTCTTATGCTAAATAGGCATATTTTTCTGTAAACTCTATACTTGTATGTCTTGGAATTAGTTGAATGCATAAGAGAGCACAAAACTTGTTTTTGAAATGATTTTTAATGAACTTCTCAACAACAAGTATGTTTTCAAAGTCTCAAATGATCATAAGTAAATGACTTATCTATTCATACAAAATGATTTCCATGTTATTAAGGATGATTTTCAAATGATTTGACAAAATTTAATAAGTTTGGATGCAAGTTTGGTGGTCCAAACTTTGAAAATGATCATTGTACTTCCAAAGAAGTTCGGACGCATGGAGTAAAGTTCGGACGTCCAAACTTTCTCTGATAGCATGGTCACTGTTTTTCCAGAGAATTTCGGATGCAAGTTCAGACGCATAAGGAAAAGTTCAGACGTCCGAACTTTTCCAGACATCTTGGCACAGTAAAGTTTGGACGCAAGTTCGGACATATGGCAGAAAGTTCGGACGTCCGAACTTCTCTGAAACTAGCCGTTACTAGCCGTTTTATAGCTGTTGCAATTGATTTTTCAAATCTATAAAGTTATAAACTTCAGATTTTTTGTAAGTTTTGAATTCTTGTGAACTCTAAACATTCCAAAGCCTTCAGCAAACATTTTAAGCTCTCTTTTGTCTTGTGCTGTCAATTGATCATTCAAGATTCCAAAGACAACAAAGTGTGAGGTGCAATATTGTGTAAACATCTACCAACAAGTGGTAACATCTACACATTCTTCTTTATCCATTAAACTGTGTTTTTTCTATTAGCTCATTGTAAGGTTATCTTGTGACATAAAATTCTTTTGATAAGGGTGAGCCATAGACTAGATTAATCAAGGTTATGGTGTAAAACCTATGTGTGGGTGAGCCTTGGATTAGATTGGTCTTTAGGTTGTCTTTAGATATAAAATCCTTGTGAAAGGGTGAACCTTGTTTGTATAATTACTAAAAGAGGTTGTGAGTGTAAAACCATTGTGTGGTGAGCCTCTTATGTAATTTGTAGACTTGAGCTTATGGTAGATTGTTTGAAATCCTTAAGTGTAGGCTTAAGGTAATGGACGTAGATCTTGAAGAGATCAAACCACTATAAATTGCTTGCGTTCTTTGTTCTTATATTGCTCTACTGCTTTGATATTAATTGCTTTACTCTTCTAGTGAACCAAGCACATACAATCTGGTTTTTGATTAAACTTATAAAATGACTGTGTTTGCTAAAAAATAGCCAAACACTTAATTTACCCCTCCCCCTCTTAGGTATTTCAATTGGTATCAGGGCAAGGACTTCTTGTGTGGTTTTACAACCTAGAAGTTAAAGATCTTATGGCTAATATTTCAAATTTACCTTACCTAGAAGGATCTTCCACAAATAGACCACCTTTGTTTGATGGATCAAACTATACTTTTTGGAAATCTAGAGTTAAGATATATATTTGTTCTATCAAATTTGATTTGTGGAATATTGTTGAAAAGGGTCCTTATATTCCTATGAAAATGAGAGCTGATGGAGTAACCTTAGAACCAAAGTCTACTGACGAATTTGATGAACATGATTCAAAGAAAATGACATTAAATTATCAGGCAATGAACATCTTAAGTTGTGCATTAGATGTAACTGAATATAATAGAGTTAGTTGTTGTGATACTGCTCATGATATGTGGAGATTACTCCAAATATCACATGAAGGTACAAACCAAGTTAAAGAGTCAAAGATTGCTATGTTAGTTAGGGACTATGAGCTATTTACCATGAAGCAAGGTGAGAATATTAGTGATATGTTTACTAGATTTACTAACATTTTTATTGGTCTGAAAGCTTATGGGAAGAACTATACAATTGGAGAGCAAAACAAAAAAATCTTGGATGCTTTACAAAAATCTTGGCAACCAAAGACACTTGCAATTGATGAATCAAAGGATTTGAAAACTCTTCCACTTGAAGAGCTCATTGGATCACTCCTCACGCATGAGATGAAGATGAAGAGACTAAATGACAAAGAATATGAAGAAAAAGGAAGAAAATGAGTTGTACTTAAAGCTTCTAATCACTTGAGTGAACAAAAAAAATCATCAAGTGAAGAAGAAGATGGAAATAGTGGAGAAGAGGAGATTGACATGGCTGTTAGGAAATTCAAAAGATTCTACAAGAAGGAGTTTCTCAAGAAAGGAAGAAAGCCAACCAAGAAGAGCGGACAGTCTTCATCCTTCAAACCTCAATGTTTTGAATGCAAGAGTATAGAACATCTTGTTGCTGATTGTCCCAAAGTTTTGGAAAGGGAAAGAGACAACAAGAACAAAAAGAAATCTGCCAAGAAAGGAAAAGGACTGGCTGGAACATGGGATCAACAAGAAAGCAAAGATGATAGTGAAGAAAAGGCAACATTGGCTTTATGGCAGTTGATGATGAGGTACAATCTTCTCCTTCCATTTCTAATATCTATGATGATGATGTTGATCCTAGTGAATTACTTGTGGAAATGTATGAAGAATTAAAAAAGGCTTCTAAAAGGAATAAAGTAATGAAATTCAAAATCAATGATTTATCAAATCAGAATTCAAAATTATGTGTTGAAAATGGGAAACTTCTTGAGACCATTAATTGTCTAAACATTGAAAAAGAAGTTTTAAATGCAACCATACAAAACATATCTTTAGAAAATAAAGAGCTTTGCATAAAAGTTGTCTCTCTTGAAACAATGCTTAATGATCATGAGATCTTAAAAAAGAAAGTTAATGATCTTACATCATGCATTGAAAATTTTACAAATGGAAGAGAAAATTTAAATAAATTACTTGGTTATCAAAGAAGTTCATTTACAAAACATGGTCTTGGTTATACTCATGATAGCTATGCTCCAAAATATAAAAACTCTTTTGCTAAAGAAACCTTTAATTTTAGGCCTCATATTTGTTGTACATATTGTGGTAAGCATGGTCACAAGGTATCAAAATGTTTTGTAAAAAGAAAGATTGAAAATGGTGTTAAGACTATTTGGAAAGTCAAAGGAACTTTCACTAACCCCCATGGACCCAAGAAAATATGGGTACCAAAAATCACTCTTTCTAATTTTGTGTAGGTTTGCTTTGCTTCAAGATCAAGTGCCACAAAATGGTTTCTTGACAGTGGGTGTTCAAGACATATGACAGGAAATGCCTCACTTGTTAGTGAGTTTCAATCAACAAGTGAAAGCATTGTCACATTTGGTGATAAGAAGAAAGGAAAAATACTTGGAATAGGTAACATTGGTAAAGGTTCCTTCCCTCTTATTAAACAAGTATTGCTTATTAATGGTTTAAAGTATAATTTACTTAACATTAGTCAATTATGTGACAATGGATGTAAAGTAGAATTCAAATGTGATACTTGTTCTATTCTTGATAGTGCAAGTAGCAAAACCATCTTTGTTGCTAAAAGAGTTGGAAACATATGTGTGTTATATCTTGATGAACTTATCACAAATGATATAAAATGTCTTGCCATTCATGATAATAATGGATTTTTGTGGCATAGAAGATTAGGACATGTAAGCATGGATTTATTGAATAAACTTTCTACACAAGAGCTAGTTAGAGGATTACCCAAAATGCATTTTGATAAAACCCATCTTTGTGATGCTTGTCAATATGGAAAACAATCAAAAACATCTTTTAAACTAAAGAAAATAGTCTCTACCTCAAAACCTCTTGAATTAGTTCACATGGACTTATTTGAACCAATGAGGACCACTAGTCTTGGTGGGAAAAGATATACTTATGTGATTGTTGATGATTTTTCAAGATTCACTTGGGTGATTTTCTTAACTCAAAAAGATGAAACATTTCATGAATCTACAAAACTTTTCAAAAAGGTTCAAACATCTCTTGAATATAAACTGATTTCTATTAGAAGTGACAATGTAAGAGAATTTTGCAATCAAGATTTTACAAAATTTTGTGATGAATATGGTATTACTCACAATTTCTCAACTGCCAAAACACCTCAACAAAATGGTGTTGTTGAAAGGAAAAATAGGACCTTACAAGAAATGGCTAGATCAATGTTATGTGAAAATTTTCTACCAAAATATTTTTGGGCTGAAGCTGTAAATACTACTTGCTATGTAATGAATAGAGTTTTATTAAGACCTTTTATAAGAAAAACACCTTTTAAACTCCTATTTGATAAAACTCCCTCAATTGTCTACTTTAAGATTTTTGGCTGTAAGTGCTTTATCTTAAACACTAGTGACAATCTGGGAAAGTTTGATAGAAAATCTGATGAAGGAGTATTTCTTGGCTATTCATCAAATAAAGAGGCATATAGAGTTTATAACAAAAGAACATTATGTGTTGAAGAAACCATACATGTAAATAAAGATGATGCAGCTTCCTCAATGATTGAAAATCAAACTCATCATCAAGTACCAACATTGGAAGAACATGCCAAGGAAGAAGAAATAATGAAGCAAGAACAAGATGGTCAACCAAGCAATGATCAAGAGTTTCCAAAAGATCTAACATATGCAAGAGGCCATCCTAAGGAGCATTAAATAGAAAACATTAAAACAAACAAGTGTTCCTTCTGTTTGTGTGACTCTTGATTATGGCAGTCGATTTCATGTTGAGTTGTTTGGATCAAGTTTGACAATGATGTATATGTTTCCCCGGTGTATATCACAATATGTATAGAATTGTAAGGCAAAACAAGGATTTGACAGAAAATGTATATAAAATCTTAAGAAAAATCAGGTAATAGTTAATTTACTGTAATTGAACTCCATAATAACAAGGTTTCACTAACATGGCCTAGCAAGTTAATTTACAGCAAGCTTAATAAAATTTACTGCAATCGCTAATGTTACCTTAATCAGTGGAGTAGAAGAGGCCAGAGGTGAGCGGCGGTGGCTGTGATACCCCAAGAAGATCCCACATGGGATAACTATGAAACTTATGATTTGTATATAAGTATGGGCCTAAGTATCTATAGTCAACTTGAGATATTCATTTTGACAGAGTGAGGACGGTTGCCAAGAAATTGGCTGTGGGTACTGCCAGGCCCATGAGTCAATACTCAGACCTCCGGGCGTGGGGTGTGACATTATAGTATCAGAGCAGTTACCAAACATGTGAGAGTTAAGTACTACACCGTGCCGATGGGAGCTACTTCTAGAGTCTCACACACTAGTTCGGTCATGTGGTCTTGAGGACGCTATGGCCTTAAGGGCGGTGAATGTGATACCCCCATATGATCCCACATGTGACAACTATAAAACTTATGATTTATATATAAGCATGGGCCTAAGTATCTATAGTTAACAAGGGATATCCATTTTATTAGAGCGAGGACAGTTGCCAAGTAGCTGGCTGTGAGCGCTTGGGCCTACAGGCCCGAAGTGTGATATTATATTATTAGAGCGGTTACCAAATGTTTGTGAGCTAAATGCTACACTGTGTGCGATGGGAGCCACCTCTAGAGTCTCACACCCTGGTTCAGTCTTGTGGTCCTGGGGACGCCTAACGAGGATGTTAGGACCTTAAGGGGGGTAAATGTGATACCCCCATATGATCCCAAATATGATAACTATGAAACTTATTGTATATATAGTCAACTTGAGATGTCTATTTTGTCAAAGCGAGGGCGGAGCGTGACATTATGGTATCAGAGTTGTTACCAAACATTTTAGAGCTGCGTGTTACACCATGCGCAGTGGGAACCACCTCTAGAATCTCACACCCTAGTTCGATCATGTGGTTCTGACGACGCCTAGCGAGGACGTTAGGGCTTTAACAGGGGTAAATGTGATGCCCCAAGAAGATTTCACATGGGTTAATTATGAAACTTATAATTTGTATATAAGTATGGGCCTAAGTATCTATAATCAACTTAGGATATCTATTTTGGTAGAGCGAGAATAGTTGCCAAGTAGTTAGTTGTGGGTGCTGCCAAGTCCACGAGTCGCGTGCTTGAGCTTGTGGGTACGGGGCGTGACAGTTGTAACTCAATGGTGTGCAGCAGTGCCGGGGGTGAGGGAAGAGTTGAGCAGCAAAGCGTCAATTAGCAATATGAGTTAGGAGGTAAGAGTAGAGGAGAGCTAGAGAGTGGGGAGATTAGGGCTTGAGGCCAGTGGAGACTGGAGAGCAAAGGATGGAGAAGAGGAGAGTGGTAAGTGGAGACTGCAAATAGAAGAATGGCGAAAAACTAAAAACCTAGATATTTTTTAAGTTTGTTAACGCATAATAGTTATGGTTGTTTTTCTGAAGCAAATAAATGCTTTTTGTAATGCGTTCGGGAACAATTGAACGCATTATATACATGTGTTATTTAATTATTTTTAAAAAAAAATTAATTTTTCGGTTTGATTTTTGCTCTGATGATAGAAACCATAAATCAAACCAATTTTTTTTTAGAAATTTGACAAACCTGATCGAATTAATGAAAAAATGAACCAAATTGTAAATTTCAGTTCGGTTCAGATTTTCGGTTCACACCGAATACAGAACACCCTCTAGTCAGCACCATTTTGAACAATTGTCAAAAACAATTAGCAAAAAAAGGCAACCACAAGGAAGCAAGCAACTAAGCATCCATCCTTGCATTCCCAATCCAAGCAAGGAAATTAGATTAGAGAGAAAATCCTTTTGATCAAGAACAGTTTTAATTTTATTCATCAAAAAGAAAAAAAGAACAGTTGTAACTTTTTGCGATCCAAGCAATACATTATCTAAACATCTTGATATTACAATACTTTCAATATGGAATTTACAATTTTGGCATCCATTTTCTCTTATCTTATAATCTTAAGAGTATTTTTTGCATTAAATTTAGAATTTCAGGCTCCATTTTTCTTGATGTATGATCTTATCAATATCCAATTAACACAACTAGATCACTGATGAAACCCCGCATGTAGCGTGGGGACCTCAACTAGTGTATTTCTATTGTACTCATTGAGTGGAAGTATCAAAAACTACATTAAAATTATCAATAATGAGATGCTAATTGACAAAAACATTTTACGGCTCAATAAAAATTTTTAAAAAACATAGAATTCATGTTAGATATTATCATTTGGGTACTATATTTGCATTTCCAGTTTTAACCTCTCATTCATTTCCCTCATTCCTTTTCACAAAATGAATAGACTTTAATGCACATTATTAGTTTATTAAAGAGAAATCAGCCGTGTTTACCGTTCAACTATTTTTACTCTTCTCTTCTTAACCAAAAACTTTTATTTTATATTTTTATATACATAAAATTTTTTCAAACAACTATATCTATCAAATTATAAATGTTGTGGTAGAATTTGGGAGGAGGAATAGAGAAAAATAGTTTGAAAGTTAAGAAAATGTTATTTTATTGATGATTAATTTTTTTACCTATATAATTTAAATAATGTAAAAAATAGAAAGAAAGTCATAAAGGGCAAAATTATCATTGAAAATAATGGTTCATGCTTGTAGCATGACTCTTTTTGCCGAAGTCCACCGCGACATTCAAAATTTGACAAATATAGTTGTTTGAAAAAAGTTCAGGTATATAAAAAACTAAAATAAAAGTTTTTGGTTAAGAAGAGAAAAGCCATAATAGTTAAAAGGTAAGTAAAACCAATTTTCTTTATTAAAAGTAAAAAACTTTTGATTCTTTTTTGGCATTAGGGCTTTTTGATTATGAAAAAAGGGAGAGGAATATGAGAAGTTAGAAAGTGAGTGTGGATGTTGAAATACCTAAGAGGGGGGGTGAATAAGGTATTTAGCTAATTTTCGCAAACTTAAACCTTTTATGCGTTTAGACCAAGAACAAGTTATGTAAACTAATTATAGATAATTGATAGCAAGACAATAATGAAAGCAATAGCAAAGAACTCAAACAATTTATAGTGGTTCGATCCTCAAGATCTACGTCCACTACCTTAAGCTCACACTTAAGGATTTCAACAAATCTACTAATTGCTCAGGTTTACAAATTACAAGAGAGGTTCACCACACTTTGGTTTTACACTCACAACCTCTTCTAGTAATTTCTTACAATACAAGGCTCACCAACCTATGGTTTTATATCTCAAACAACCTTGAATCACAACTTCAAGGATCACCCTTATCTAAAGGGTTTTATGTTATCAAGATAACCTTGCTAGAGCTAGTAGATCAACACAATTGAATAAGTAAAGAAGAGTGTGTAGAAGTTACCACTTGATGGTAGATATTACACAAATTTGCACCTTCACACTTTGATGTCTTTGGATGGATCAATTGAATGCACAAGATATAAGAGAGCTTAAGAACTCGTTTGCTAAATGCTTTTGAATGCTTGGAGTTTTCAAGATTTCAAGAGTTACAAAAAATTTGCATGTTTATAGCTTTTATAGAATTTGAAAATCTGTTAAAACGTTCATAAAAGCGGCTAGTAATCGACTAGTTTGAGAAAAATTCGGACGACCGAATTTTCTTGGTCGCGTCCGAATCTTCGTCCAATTTCTCCGGATGAATAGTAACCATGTCTGAGAACAAAAATTCGGACGACCAAATTTTTTTGTTGCGTCCGAATCTTCTTCCGAATTTCTCTGGAAGAACAGTGACCATGCTAAAGGCCAAAAATTCGGACGACCGAATTTTTTGGTTGCGTCCCGAATCTTCTTCCGAATTTCTTCGGAAGAATAGTAGCAAACTTTTGCTACAAAAATTTGGACGACCGAATTTTTTTGAAAGCATTTTTCAAACTTTGTAAAATCATTTGAGATATAACTTCAATGAGTTTGAAAAATATTTGATATATATAGAAAACTTATTTAACTATATTTAAGCTTGAAACACATGAACATATGAAGTTTATAAACATATCTTATAGAAAGATTCATTCAAAGCCTTTTAAGATCATAAGACTATTTTTTATGCTCTCTTATGCATTCAATGATAACCAAGACATGCAAGTGTAGAGTTTACATAGAAATTTACCTAAAAGTTAAATGCACTCTACACTTCAAGTCTTCAATGCCTTTTGATCATCTTTAGAACAACATTCTTCAAACTTCAAATACTTGCTTAAATGAAGTTGTTCTTGAACTTTTGCTTCAAAGCAATGAGACTTCATACTTCTCAAATTACAGAACCTATCACACAATAATCAAACATTTTAGTCCTCATCAATATTTGTCATTAATCAAAACTATATAATTTGCCCTTAGGGCTAACAATCTCCCCCTTTTTGATGATGACAAACTTTGATGCAAAATGTGATAGATTAAAACAATGTAGTACATAGAAGTATTAATGTCAATGATAGAAAATAACCAATTTAACACATTGACATACAAAAGGCTCAATATGAGCCTATGACCCAACCAACCTCCATTAACCTCCTTCCTTCCAACAACTAGGATAGAAGATATAGCATTTAAGTATTTAGAAACCTTCTAAGAGAGGTATTAAAGGTCATAAAAGATTAATATTGCTCCCCCTTAGATTGTGCTCATTTTTCAACAAGTTTAGACTTGAGAATCTATGCATCCGAATTTTGACATATCAAGTCCAAATTGTAAAATAAGTGAAGTGACAGCTTCAATTTTTGAAAATAAGCTTTCCTAAGGTTGTTCAAACATATTGGAAGAGATTAAAACAAGTTTGAATCAATTTGAACAACAATAGAGCACATTTTGGCAACAAAATATGCATGCATCCGAATTTTTGAAACATGCATCCGAATTTTGAATCATGCATCCGAATTTTAAGTCCAAATTTTCGGAAACAAGTTGAAAAGGTGATTTTGCATTTTCAAATGAACTATAGAAGTACTCAAATATGTATAGCTACTATAGCATTCAGTTTAGCTTTGCAAAATCACAAAATTCATGCATTCAATTGTTTTCTTGAAGTAATTCAAAATCATAGGTCAAGTCAAGAACCAAGTTCAAGATTTCAATCTCAACTTAACCATATTCCAAAATCTAAGAAAACAACTAAAACCTCACATATTATAACACTTTCAATTTAAATTCAAATGCAGAAATGCAGCCAAATATTTTCACATTACTCATTACATATTGCACATCAACATATACACAACACACAACACATTTACAGCAAGCACATAGCACAATTTGTAGTCATTCTTTCTCCCCCTTGATATATGCATGGATTTTCATAAAATTCACACATTTTCTCTTCATGCATGAGGAATTCCACTGCTATTTCACATTTTCACACATTTTGTCATCCTCATTTTTTTTTCTCCCCCTTTTGTCATCAGTCAAAGATGGGGTCAATGAAAATGAGATTAACAATTTAACACATAAAGGAAGCTCTCATCACTGAGATTTCATCATTGAGCTTCACTATTACAGAAGATGCAAGAAAAATACTGAAGAAGATTATAACATTAGATGCATAATTAAAAATTCAAATAACTTAAAGCAGTAAATAGAATGGAAGAGATGCTTAGTCTTGTGATGTTGATGAAGAGGCTCGCTAATCCCTTTCTTGATGGCCAAGTGCTTCACTCTTCCTTGGCTGAATGAAATGTGTGATGGTGAGACAATTTCAGCTTGAGCTACTTGGCTTCCTCGCCTTTTGTGGTTCTTCATGTACATGTTCTTCTTCTTCTTGCTTGCTCGCCACTGTCTCATCATCTCCTCCTTGGTCATCCCCATCATCACTGTCATTATCTTTGTCTTTCTTATCTTTCTCTTCATCATCTTTCTCATTTCTATCTTGAGGCCTAGAGGGTCCTTCACCACTTTGAGTATTTCTCATTAGGATTTCCTCAATGTGTTTCACTCTACTCTCTAGTCCATCTAATTTTCCTAGAACTATTGGAGCAAATGATTCAAAGAACTTATACATCTTCTCCATTTCCTTGACTTGATTGTTCAAGGCTTCTTGGAATGCTTTGGCTATTATGGTGTCACCTCTAGTTATTCCTTCACCACTTGACTCATCTTTAGTTTCTTCTTCAACTACCCTTCTTTTTGTTGGTGGTTGCTCCCTTCACTTGAAGTGTCATGCTTTCTTTTTGTCTTCATTTCTCTTGCAAGGGTCTCTTCCTCATCTTCCTCATCTTCATCCTCCTCCTTTTCCTCCTCTACACTTTCTGTCCTTTCCTTTCTTCCTAATCTTTTTGGAGAGGATCCTCTTTTGTCTTCCATAATCCATCATCATCAAGGATAAGCTGCATTCTCTTAAGAGATTCATCAGTGTATATTTCTTCACTTTTAAAAGCTTGTCCTCTTCCCCGGAAGTTTAATCTTAAAATGCTTAAAGATCTTGGTTAACAGTCTTCCAAAGGGGAATGCCTTGGTTACTGTTTTTCTAGCAGTAATCATGTGTCTTAAGGCTATATATCCAAAGTTGAATTTCCTCTGTTCATGCAGGGCCAACATTAATACCATATGCATATTCCCTACTGATGATTTATGTCCAAAGTTAGGAACAATCATAGTAGTTACCATGTGATGCAATACCCTACCTCTAGCATCCAAATTCTTGATTTCCCTCTCTTTTATAGATCTAAACTCTCTTCCATTTGTAAATGCTTGTTCAAATCTATCATATGTAAAGAGTTGACGATCATAGCAATGCATTGAGGGTGCATAATATTTAGCCCCACTGTCACTTACCCCACAAATTCTGTTAATCAGATCTTCACTTAATTCAATATCAACTTGGGATACTCTAGTTGAATACCATTGTATCCTATCATCCCCAACAATCTCAGTTCTTTCTTTCTTTAGGTTTGCATAGAATTCATATACCAAGGTGGGATAAAAATCTTCATTAATAAACAACAAACTACTCCATCCAACATCATGGAAACAAGACAAAACCATATCCATACTAGATAGTTTATCAACATCCACCTTATATCCAGGAATAATCTTTCTACTATTCTTATTCCATTCATCAAATTCATGAGTAGATTTGATAGAGATAAACCTCGTCAACTCAGATTGTGTTTGAGGAATGCGAATCCTTCTTGGTTGATTGAGGATTGGGTCTCCATTTCCTTCCTTAGCCTTTCCTTTTCCTTTCTCAACATTGGGCTTCTTTGTTCTCACCATGATGTTTTTTCTTGAGAAGGGTTTGTTTTCTGTATGAAATTAGGGCTTAGAAGTTTAAAAATGAACGCAAATCGGGATGAGACTGTGTGAATTTGAAGAGATTTTGATTCGGACGTGAATGGGTATGAGAGGTTTTGAAAGGATTTAAAATTCGGAAGTTATAATGTTTGGAAGAAACCGTTCGATTTTCATTTAAATAGATGCATCCGCAAAATTCGGACGATCGAATTTTAGGTCTCAGCGTCCCGAATTTTTGGTCAAAAGTTTCTGTCTCTTTGATTCAGAAAATTCGGTCGACCGAATTTTCTGTCCTGCGTCCGAATTTTTAATCAATAAATCTCTGTTTTCATCACAACATTAATACACACATTAGTCATTCAATTTTGAAATTCCTAAGAGTCTTCTTAGGTGATTAAACATTTCTCAGCCCAAAGGCTTTGTAAATATGTCAAGCAATTTGATCATTTGTGTTTACATGTTCTAAGCATATATCTTTCTTAATCACATGATCACGAATGAAATGATGTTTTTATCTCTATATGCTTGGTCCTAGAATGTTGAATGGGATTAATGCTCAAATTGATAGCACTAGTATTATCACATAGTATAGGCACACACTTAAATTTAAGACCATAATCAAGTAAAGTATGTTGCATCCATAATAATTGTGCACAACAACTTCCTCGCAGCTATGTATTCGACTTCAGTTTGTGGATAAAGATACACAAGCCTCGCTTTTTACTAAACCAAGACACTAGACAACTACCAAGAAATTGACAATGACCACTTGTACTTTTACGCTCAACTTTGCATCCGAAAGCATAGTCAGCGATCGAATATCCAATAAGTTCAAAAGATGAAGTTTTAGAAAACCAAAGACCATAGTCATGTGTATCAATCAAATAACGAAATATTCGTTTGATGTAAATTAGATGAGATTCTTTTAGGACATGATTGGAATCTAGCACACAAGCAAACAGACAAACATAATATCTCGGTCTACTAGCAGGTGAGATAGAGTAAACTTCCAATCATACCTCTATACAATTTCTCATCAATACTTTTACCTTTCTCATCTTTGTCAAGTTTAGTTGATGAACTCATAGGAGTACTTATTCCTTTTGCTTGATTCATTCCAAATCTTTTCAATAGCTCCTTAGTATATTTTTTCTTGATTGATGAAGACTCCATCCTTGGTTTGCTTAATTTGTAGTCCAAGGAAGAAACTTAGTTCTCCCATCATGCTCATCTCAAATTCATTTTGCATAGTTTTAGCAAACTCTTCACAAAGAGAAATATTAGTAGAACCAAAAATAATATCATCAACATAGATTTGTACAAGCAAAATATCATTTTTTAGAAGATGTTTTAATAAAAAAGAGTTGTGTCTACTTTTCCTTTAGTAAAACCTTTTGAGAGAAGAAAACCACTTAATCTTTCATACCAAGATCTTGGAGCTTGTTTCAGTCCATATAGAGCTTTGGTTAGTTTATACACATAATTTGGAAATTTTTTTCATGAATAAAACTAGGAGGTTGTTCTACATACACCTCTTCTTCAATAAAACCATTTAGGAAAGCACTTTTAACATCCATTTGAAAAAGTTTAAAACCTTTAAAGCAAGTAAATGCCAAAAAGTATTCTTATAGATTCTAATCTGGCTACTGGAGCAAAGGTCTCATCATAGTCAATGCCTTCTTCTTGGTTGAAACCTTGAGCAACAAGTCTAGCTTTATTTCTAACTACTTCTCCTAGTTCATTTAACTTATTTCTAAAAACCCATTTTGTACCAATAATGTAATGATCATGAGGTCTAGGAACAAGAGACCAAACTTTATTTCTTTCAAATTGATTTAGCTCTTCTTCCATAGCAATAATCCAAAAATTATCACACAATGCATCATCAATATTTTTTTGGTTCAATATGAGATAAAAGAGCGAAGTTATCAATAAAGTACCGCCTTGTTTTTACCCCTTGGGAGACATCACCAATGATTTGCTCCTTAGGATGACCTTTTGCATATGTGATATCCTTTGGAAGTTCTTGATCATTTCTTGATTGACCATCTTGTTCTTGCTCCATTATTTCTTCTTCTTTGGCATGATCTTCCATTGTGGGTGCTTGGTGTTGAGTATGATTTTCAACCATTGATGTACTCGTGTCATCTTCATTTCCTCTTTGAAGATAAATGTTAGATTCATCAAAGGTTACATGAATAGTTTCTTCAACACACAATGTTCTTTTTTATTATAAACTCTATATGCCTTTTTTATTTGATGAATAACCAAGAAAAATTCCTTCATCTCGATTTTCTATCAAACTTACCAAGATAGTTGCTAGTGTTTAAAATGAAGCATTTACAACCAAAAACTTTGAAATAGACAATTGATGGAGTTTTGTCAAATAAAAGTTCAAAAGGTGTTTTTTCTTATAAAAGGTCTTAGTAAAACTCTGTTTCATGATATAACAAGTCAGTATTAATGACTTTCACTCAAAAATACTTTGGTAATGAGTTTTCACAAAGCATTGATCTAGCCATTTCTTGTAAGGTTCTGCTTTTTCCTTTCAACAACACCATTTTGTTGAGGTGTTTTAGCAACTGAAAAATTTGTGAGTAATACCATATTCATCACAAAAATTTTGTAAAGTCTTGATTACAAAATTCTCTTCCATTATCACTTCTAATAGAAATCAGTTTGCAATCAAGAGAGGTTTGAACCTTTTTGAAGAGTTTTGAAAATTCATGAAATGTTTCATCTTTTTGTGCTAAAAAAGATTACCCATGTAAATCTTGAAAAATCATCAACAATCACATAAGCATAGCTTTTACCACCAAGACTAGTAGTCCTCATAGGTCCAAATAAATCCATATGAATTAGTTCAAGAGGTTTTGTGGTAGAAACCATTTTCTTTGGTTTAAAAGATGTTTTTGATTGTTTTCCATATTGACAAGCATCACAGAGGTGAGTTTTATCAAAATGCAATTTAGGTAATCCTCTCACCAGCTCTTGTGTAGAAAGTTTGTTTAATAAATCCATGCTTACATGTCCTAATCTTCTATGCCATAAAAATCCATCATTGTCATGAATGGCAAGACATTTAATATCATTTGTAATAAGCTCATCAAGATACAACACATATACATTACCAACTCTTTTAGCAACAAAGATAGTTTTTGTTACTTGCATTGTCAAGAATAGTACAAGTATCACATTTAAACTCTACTTTGCATCCATTATCACATAATTGACTAATACTTAGTAAATTATACTTTAAATCTTCAATAAGTAATACTTTCTTGATAAGAGGGAAAGAACTTTACCAATGTTACCTATTCCAAGTATTTTTCCTTTCTTCTTATCTCCAAATGTGACAAAACCTTCACTTGTAGTTTGAAGTTCACTAACAAGTGATGCATTTCCCGTCATGTGCCTTGAGCATCCACTGTCAAGGAACCATTTTGTGGCACTTGATCTTGAGGCAAATTGTACCTATATCAAAGTTGAAAGGGTGATTTTTGGTACCCATATTTTCTTGGGTCCAAGGGGGTTAGTAAAAGTTTCTTTGACCTTCCAAATGGTTTTAACACCACTTTCTACTTTTCTTTTGACAAAACATCTAGAAACCTTGTGTCTATGTTTACCACAATAAGTGCAACAAATAGGTGGTCTAGAATGATAAGATTCTTTAACAAAAGATTTTCTCTGTTTTGGAGCAGAATAATCATGAGTAAAACCAAGACCATGTTTTACAAATGAAGGTCTTTGATAACCAAGTAATTTATTCAAATTTTTCCTTCCATTTGTAAATCTCTCAATGCATAAAGTTAGATCATTAACTCTCCTTTTTAGAAGTTCATGATCTTTTATCATTGACTCAAGAGAAATAATTCTAGTGCAAAGCTTTTTGTTTTCAAAAGATATGTTTTGTATAGTTGTATTCAAAACTTCTTTTTCAATAGCAATGCAACTAATAGTTTCAAGAAGTTTTCCATTTTCAACACATAATTTTGAATTTTCATTAGATAAATTATTTATTTTGAGTTTCATTTCCTTATTTCTTTTTGAAGCCTTTTTTAATTCTTCATATAACTCAACAATAAGATCACTGGAATCAATATCATCATCATATATATTTGAGATAGAGGGTGAAGATTGTACCTCATCATCAATGGCCATGAAGCATATGTTGGCCTTTCCTTCACTTTCATCCTCACTTTCCTGTTGATCCTATGTTCCAGCTAGTCCTTTTCCTTTCTTGGCAGATTTCTTTCTGTTTTTGCTTTCTCTTTCCCTTTCCAACACTCTGGGACAGTCAGCAATAAGATGCTCAGTACTCTTGCATTCAAAGCATTGAGGTTTATATGATGAAGATTGTCCACTCTTCTTGACTGGCTTTCTTCCTTTCTTGAGAAATTCCTTTTTGTAGAATCTCTTGAATTTCTTCACAGCCATTGCAATTTCTTCTTCTCCACTGTTTCCTCCTTCTTCTTCACTTGAGGATTGTTCTTGTTCACTCAAGTTGTTTGAGGCATTAAGCACTACTCCTTTTCTTCCCTTTTCTTCATCCTCCTTGTCATTTAGCCGTTTCATCTTCATTTCATGAGTCGAGTAGAGATCCAATGAGCTCTTCAAGTGGAAGAGTCTTCAAATCCTTGGATTCCTCAATGGCAAGTGTTTTTAGGCTGCCGAGATTTTTGGTAGAGCATCTAAAATCTTTCTGTTTTGCTCTCCCATAGTATAGCTTTTACCATAAGCTTTTAAGCCATTGAAAATGTTAGTAAATCTTGTAAACATATCACTAATATTTTCACCTTGTTTCATGGTAAACAGTTCATAATCTCTAACTAGCATGGCAAGTTTAGATTCTTTAACTTGATTAGTTCCTTCATGTGTAATTTGAAGTAATCTCCACATGTCATGAGCAGTAATCACATCCACTAACTCTATTATATTCGAGTAACATCTAAAGCACAACTTAATATATTCATGGCTTAATAATTTAAAGTCATTTTCTTAGAATCATGCTCATCAAATTCATCTGTGGACTTGGAGTACCGAGGTTATTCCATCAGCACTCATTTTCATTGGGACATAAGGACCTTTCTCAATTATGTTCCACAAATCAAAATTAATAGAACAAATATAAATTTTTAACTCTAGATTTCCAGAAAATGTAATTTGTTCCATTAAACAAAGGTGGTCTATTTGTGGAAGATCCTTCTAGGTAAGGTAGGTTTGACATATTAGCCATAGGATCTTTGTCTTCTAGGTTGTTAAACCACACACGAAGTTCTAGCTCGATACCAATTGAAATACCTAAGAGGGGGGTGAATTAGGTATTTAGCTAATTTTTCGCAAACTTAAACCTTTTTATGCGTTTAGACCAAGAACAAGTTATGTAAACTAATTATAGATAATTGATAGCAAGACAATAATGAAAGCAATAGCAAAGAACTCAAACAATTTATAGTGGTTCGATCCTCAAGATCTACGTCCACTACCTTAAGCTCACACTTAAGGATTTCAACAAATCTACTAATTGCTCAGGTTTACAAATTACAAGAGAGGTTCACCACACTTTGGTTTTACACTCACAACCTCTTCTAGTAATTTCTTACAATACAAGGCTCACCAACCTATGATTTTATATCTCAAACAATCTTGAATCACAACTTCAAGGATCACCCTTATCTAAAGGGTTTTATGTTATCAAGATAACCTTGCTAGAGCTAGTAGATCAACACAATTGAATAAGTAAAGAAGAGTGTGTAGAAGTTACCACTTGATGGTAGATATTACACAAATTTGCACCTTCACACTTTGATGTCTTTGGATGGATCAATTGAATGCACAAGATATAAGAGAGCTTAAGAACTGTTTGCTAAATGCTTTTGAATGCTTGGAGTTTTCAAGATTTCAAGAGTTACAAAAATTTGCATGTTTATAGCTTTTATAGAATTTGAAAATCTGTTAAAACGTTCATAAAACGGCTAGTAACTGGCTAGTTTCGGAAAATTGGACGATCGAATTTCTTGGGCTGCGTCCGAATCTTCGATCCGAATTTCTCTCGGATGAATAGTAACCATGCTTTGAGAACAAAAATTGGACGACCGAATTTTTTCTGTCGCTCGAATCTTCTTCCGAATTTCTCCGGAAGAACGGTGACCATGCTAAAGGCCAAAAAATTCGGACGACCGAATTTTTTGGCTGCGTCCGAATCTTCTTCCGAATTTCTCTGGAAGAATAGTAGCAAACTTTTGCTACAAAATTCGGACGACCGAATTTTTTGAAAGCATTTTCAAACTTTGTAAAATCATTTGAGATATAACTTCAATGAGTTTGAAAAACATTTGATATATATAGAAAACTTATTTAACTATATTTAAGCTTGAAACACATGAACATATGAAGTTTATAAACATATCTTATAGAAAGATTCATTCAAAACCTTTTAAGATCATAAGACTATTTTTATGCTCTCTTATGCATTCAATGATAACCAAGACATGCAAGTGTAGAGTTTACATAGAAATTTACCTAAAAGTTAAATGCACTCTACACTTCAAGTCTTCAATGCCTTTTGATCATCTTTAGAACAACATTCTTCAAACTTCAAATACTTGCTTAAATGAAGTTGTTCTTGAACTTTTGCTTCAAAGCAATGAGACTTCATACTTCTCAAATTACAGAACCTATCACACAATAATCAAACATTTTAGTCCTCATCAATATTTGTCATTAATCAAAACTATATAATTTGCCCTTAGAGCTAACAGATGTCACTTTCTTATCACAAGACCGAATCAGGGTATGAGACGCTAGAGGTGACTCATATCGCACACAGTGTAGCACTTAGCTATCACATATCTGGTAACCGCTCTAATACCATATATACAAAAAGTTACCCTTTCTTTCTTATAACTCAAAACCTCTCATTCTAATTTCTTAGAACTTTTACTTTTTAAATTAGTCTTCAAAATTTTGATTAATTTGAATTATTTTCAATCTATTAAATAATTTTAAACTAACTTATAAATTAATTTTAAAATCTGTATATTAAGTTATTTTGTAAAGTATAAATTTTTAATTATTATTTTTAAAATTTTTGATTGGATAAAATCATTTTTAATCTATTAAAATTATTTTAAACTACTTATATATTAACTTGAAATTTGAATTACATATTTTTTTATTAAAATAAATTTTGTTGACTGAGCTACTTTGTAAAAGTAGTAAACTTTAATTATTCAATTCACTTTTAAAAAAATTATTGGTTAGGATCATTTTAAATCTTTAAAATAATTTTAAACTACTTATATATTAACTTGAGTTTTGAATTTAATATTTTTTAAGAAATTAAATCTCTATAGTCAACAAACGTGATCTTTATCATTTTTATTTAACCTAATCTCTCAATTGAAACTAAATTTATTAAGGCCTAGTTTGGTTGGGAGGAAAAGAGAATGGGAAGTAAATGCTCATTTTACTTCGTTTGGTTCAGAGAAGAGAAAGAGTAGAAGTAAATGTGGAGGGGGAGCCAATCCACTGGATTGGGATGTATTTGGTCTTAAAAGACCATTTTACCCTCTCAAAATATTACAAATTCCATTTATGTATTGCATTCTTGAGGCTTTCTTATTTACAAGTCTTTGAGCAGTATTTTTTTCCTTCTTAAAAATTGCAAGTTTTTATGAGTTTAAATAAATAAAATTAATTATCGAAGAGAAAATTCCTTCATCATGTTTAAAAGCATTTTAAGTTTGGGCATGAAAAATTTATCATAATTAGATATTTCAAGGGAAGGGTAATTTAAACACAATAAAATATTCTTCCTATCCCTTCCACTTTTCAGTCTTACCAAACAAGAAGAACTATTTTAAATTTTCTTCTCTTCCCCTCGTACCAAATAAAATTGAAATAAATACAAATACTTCCCTAAGAAATATAAATGGTGCATCTTCTCCTTCCCTTTCCCCTTTCCTTCCCTCCTCTTTGTGAACCAAACCAGGCCTAAAGTTGAACTCCTAATGACTGTCCATTTCTTCTACACACAATGCACATCGTTATCATTCTCTTCTGCACATTCTTTTCTTATTCTTTTCTCTTTCCTAAAATAAAACAATCTCTTCAACATTTATTTTTTGTTTAATAACTACTCAAATCTCACCATATATAGAAGCTCCAATCCTTATACTTTTTCCTTTTATCATCACTTCTTAAGGTGACTCTTTCACTTTCTTCATTCTTTTTCCATTTTATTTAGGTTTTTTCATAAGCATTTGAGTGTTATATTTTATAAATTCTTTTAAGTTCTCTTAAATAATGTTTTTACTTTAACTTGATTGAACTTACTAAAACCTCGTTTGAGTTTTTTCTTCCTTCAGATTAAACTCCTTCATTCTATGTCTAATATGCTTTTTTTTTTGTAATATAAAATTTAATGATTTTCTTTTTCGTATTTTATGAGTGCATCATTAAAGAATGCAAATGAATCTTATACATTAAAATTCGTTTAAACTTTGGATCAAAGTTTCTGCCTCAATGATAGCTTTTCGAATTTGGATTTTGCATAGGCGTCATAAGAGGATGTAAGTGCTCCAATTTTCTTTTTTTTTTCTTTCTCTCTTTAAAATACTAGAGTTATCTATTTCATTCACCTTTGATCATATGCTTCAATGCCTAAAAGTTTACATTATATTTGCTACTCCATTATTTTACCTATTATGTATTTTTCTCTAATATTATGTCTTCTGTTGTTTTGTAGTACTACAATAGTATGGCTCATAGTATCTACTTCTAGTGTTCTTCTAATTTCTTTTCTTTTTCTTTTCTTTCATACTTTTTCTCCCCATTTTATGATATATTCCGTTAGTGTATCTCCTAACATCTTTTTTGCTTATATTTGTTAAACTATTGTACCAAAATAATTATCTAATTGTTAGGAGAAAATAAACAGATAAACGCTATATAGCTTCAATAGAATAAATGAACTTTCATTTAAACCTTAATGTAAGTACTTTGTTTAAATTTTCATTTGCTTTGATTTACATTTATCTTCCCCCCCCCCCCCTCCCCAAGAAAAAGACTAAGAAATGGAAATCATTCAAATACATCAACTTTCAATTCCTTTGTTAAGTAATCTATTGAGATAATTTTTTAAATCGTTAATTATCTGACTTAATAGGTTAATTAGAAAATAATATTAAAAATTACGGTATAAATTAATTAATAATTATAATTTCTCCCATTGTTGATTAAGGGAATAGATTAGCTATTCAGGATTTTTTTCTTTTGAAAAATAGAAAACAAACATTTATTAATGAGGCAAATAAATGAGCTTCTCTAAGTTAAATAAGGGTTTGAATAAGTTCAACATTCTTTGAACTAATAAATGGCACATATTATTTATATTTTACAAAAAGACATATATGATATTTGTATGTGAATCAAAAATTTTAAAAAAATTAAAAATAAGTACATTTAACGTAACCGATGTAACTGCTAGTTTTGTACGAAGAGGAGTAAAAGAGGTAAAAATCATATGCTAAGAGTTTAAGATAAGAAAGAATGTATTAGATGTTTTTGAGCTAATGAAATTTTAATATTCTATATAATTTAATTTTTTCTTTAAACACATAAATTTTGGGAGGTAACAAAGGTTCCTCCTTGAATACTTCTTTTGAAAATCTAATTTTAATAATTTTTTAAATTTTAAAATATATATGTATATCGCTCGGATTTATGTTAGCTGTCATTATTATAACAATGGCCTCATATATCCAATACTCTTAGGTTCGTGCAAAAAAAAAAAATCAATATTTCTCTTATATTAGAGAGCAAGATATGAAGGATTTAGCCAGCTGATAGAATTCTCTATCATCAATTCAAGTTTGAACCTCTCATAAAACATAAGTTCGTTGCATAGAAATTGTCTGTTACATCTTATCTTCTCATAGCTTTGAAAATATTACATAGGACAAAATCTTCTGATCGCAATTGTACTTTCCTTGTCCCAAAAACCCCAAAAAAAAAAAAAAAAAAAAACTCTAGCTTGCTTTTGATGACCCTGCCTCCTGTGTCATGACAAGAGACTGATTGGAAATTGGCAAGACGTAAATGAAGGCTGCGGTCATTGGTTGCGTGGTTGTTGAGTTGATTAATAATGTGTTTGATGTCAAAAATGATCCCATGCAATGCATGCGTGATGCGTCGACCAAAACCAAAAACTATTACAAGATATAGAAAATTCTCTGTGTCTCCGTCAAATTCCGACGCCTAAGAGTTAAACCGACAAAAATCGATTGGATTTTGTGAACTACAAAAATTGCATATTGTCCCATTTTCTCCAGATATGTCCTTTACGTGCCCCCTTTATGCTGACCCTGAAATGAATCATTTTTCAGTCTTTTTAACAGAAATTAACATTAATTACTCAGTTCATAAATTGAAAAAAAGAGGGCATTTTTCACACTCTGTTGCAACCCAATCGCAAAGGCCCTCCAAAATGGCAATGGCTTCACCATGCTTTGGTGTAGAGAGTGATTCTAACTCAACTTAAATAAAATTTTTATTTTTTATTTTTAAGTCTCACTTCATATTTCACAAATAATTCTTTTAAGTCTCATTTTTTATTGTATTAGTTAAAATTATTTAATAAAATTTATTATTTAAAAATTATAATTTATGTTTTAAATTATTTAAAAATATTAATTTAATTTTTAAATCACACATCATTTAATATTTTACTCTTAAATTTAATCAATTGTTGATTTACTAATTAATCTCTTATAAATTAATCTAAAAGTTTAAAATTAACTTTATAAAAGTTATTATATTTTTCATGTCATGCATTTATTTATTAAAATATCATCATATTTTATAAAATTCTTATTTCAAGAGTCTTTTAATTTTTTTTTGAAGATATTTTAATAAAATGAAATCATATTTTGAAGGATAAATCACTTTAATAAGTTTTAGAAAGTCACGTTTGAATTTTTAAGTTAATTGTATATTTTAAAATGTTAAATAATTTGTCATTTAAAGAGTAAATTTGTAATTTTTTATTAGCTTAGAAATTTATGTTTTCTAGATAAGGATGTTTATTCCGTAATTTGAATTAATTTCAAAGCTGGTATTGAATTCATTTTTCTCCTATTATCGAATGTTCTGGAAGGGACTGGAAATTTCATTCAACTCACTCCATAGCAGCCGCATTGCCCCGTTGCGGACTGAAGGGGACAAAACGGTAAAAAAAAAACAAATGAAAAGTATCAATATCATTAATAATATAAAAATAAGAACCCCATTGAGTGAGACTGAGTCGGGTTGACTCGGCAGTTACTTCGCAAGAGAATCTTTATATAAATAAATAAATAAATATTAAAATCATAATGTTACAAACAGGATGGGTCCTCGTCAGAGTTTTCTATAGTAAGCAGCCCTTATTAGACTCACCACTTAACACGGGCATGACTCATCACTTAACGTTAATAGATATTTAGATTAAGCTTTTTTTTAATACAAGAAGTGTCTTACTATTAATAAAGATTATATAATTAAGTAATTAAAAATTATTTTTTAATTGCAATACTTATATATAAAAAATATTTTTATAAAAAATAAAAAATAAACTTTATAGAAGAGATACTAATAAAATAATTGAATCATATTGTCAAGGCCTTAGAAGAGTCTCAATGCTCCTACTAGAACAAGGACTCATGGACAGATATTTGGATTAAGTTTTGATTTGAAAATTTGTCATGAAAATCATAAAGTGAATTACTTATGAAAAGAAAAATGAGGTGCAAAATAATTTTTTTAAATAGGAATTGAAAGACTCAAATTGAAATACTTCGTTCGTTTCAAAATACATGTCATACTTCTTTTTTATTTTATTTCAAAATATGTGTCCTCTGTTTTTTATATAAAAATTTTATTTATTATTTTGTTCCTTAATTAAATTTGAATTTGATATACTAACTAATTATTTTTTAATAAATATATTTTAGAGATCTAATAAATTTTTTATAAAATTGATCAAAATCTTAATTCTTGTATAAAAAGAATAGGTCTATATTTTGAAAAGAAGCTTCCTAATCGATTGGAGACCCCGGAGCTATTCTCCTTTTCTCAGAGAAAATTCTCTACAATATTCTGGTGCACTTGGAGAGGTAATTTTTAAAAATTTTCAATTTTTCTAAAGAGTCAATTTTGAATCTTACAACAATCAACCCAATATTTCACATACATGAGAAGTTTTCAAGCAAGAAATTAATCAAAACACCAATGGTCGGCTCCTTTTGGATAGCAAAATTTTGAAAATTTTGTCTTATTTTTTTTTAAAAAAGTCAACCTTAAATTTCACATTTTCTCCTTATAAACATAAACTCAAATTACAAAAAAAAAACTATTAAAATTAAAAGAAAAAATAATCTAAGTACCCTTGACCAAGCCATAGTTGGCGGCTGCACAGCATAGCGTCCCTCGTATAGTATGGCCCCTAAAACCTCAAGCCAAACACCGCCGGCCACGGCAATCAAGTTTTCTTTAATTCTCGAGAGATATATTGTTTGAAGAATCAACTCTCCCCCCAACCCTACATTCTTGATGCAAGAAAATATAGCCCAACGTATTCTTAACAGGCAAATAGATATAAGGGTATCACCGTTTTGTAAACAAATCAAGAACACGACTTGAATGAAATAGAGGAAACAAAGCTTATGGAGAAGAAAATTCATTTTATTTATTTACGCTATTTTAACTTACTCCAAATTTTATTCAATTACAAAAAATTTTATGTGTTTTTTTTGTATAATGTGTTAGATAAATTAGGATATAATTAGATAAGATTTGATTTTAAAATTTTTGTCTTAAATTTTATAAAAATAAAATTATTTGTAAGAACATATATGTATTTCACATAAGAGTACTTTTATCGAATTATAAGTTTTGAATTGATTTACGTGTACTACCTCTTGATGTTAATATGTCTAGAAATTTATTTTTTCCCTTGCTTTCATTACTATTATGAAAAATAAAAGAGTGTTGAAAAAGAATTAAAATTTTTTCTCAAATAGAAAATAAAATATTATTTGATCACCTTGATGAAGAAAGATTTCCTAAAAAATAAGAATAGAAAAGGTCCACTAACAAACTGAAAAAGCCATTTTTCCAAAAGGTTGTGTACATAAAACAATTTCATAATACTACAAAGCAATTTTTTTCCTTTCTTTAATAAACAAATTGGTAAAATTGTTTTTCAAATTTTCTCCCCCCCAAAAAAAAAAAGATAAAAAAAGGAAGAAATAACAAAAGAACTAACATACAGAACTCCAACACATACTCCGCCATTAATGATGGGAAAAGAATTAGAGAGCAATTGGAAATGGGGGGAAGAGAGAGAAAGCAAGAAAGTAATTAGAAGCGAGAGAAAGTCACCTTCCAGATTTTCATCAACATTTCTTCAGCTTTATCCATCCTCTCTCCTTCTAGAAATACCAATCCAATCAACTACCAATACTCGTATGTCCTCTACTAATCAACTAGAAGAAGACGACTTTTCTTGCAAACTTACGCTGTTGTCGCCACCCATTAGGACTCTTTGTTTTTTCTCCTCTTCCCCCCCATTTTCTTGCAATCCTCGCCCCCCTATTTTCTTTTTCTCTCTGTGCATTGTGCCTTGACCTTTGAATCTTCTTCTCTTTTTTGGCTCAAATATATGGAAGAGCTTCCAACGACTCAATCGCCCCATTCAAAACATCAATCTGTCCATTCAGGACGTCACGTTCAAAGTAAATAAACTTCTTCTTCATCTCTCTCTAGAACCCTCTTGCAAGTAAGTTCTGGCAATTCAATCCAATTATTTAGACGTTAATTCTGTCTGCTTTTTGGGTTTGTATATTTTCTGTATCAGTATTGATGGCGAGCTGCCTTGTTTAGAAGGGAGGATAAGTCTAGAGAAATGAAGCATTAGTGTAGATTTTAAAGTTTTAATGAGGTTCTGGGGTGTGGGATTTTGATAAAGTTTCGAAATTTAGGTATTTCAATTAAAATCAGAATCTGGGTTTTGCAGTAAGCCTTTTATTTTTGCTGCTTTTTGTTGGAAAGAGTAACAGGGGCTTTTGAATTGTCTGAGGGGTTAGTGACTGAATGTTAATAGTTTTGGTAATTTTTGAGGGTGTTTATTAGCTGGGTAGTACATGAATTTGGTGGATTTTGAGTCTGAGCTGTTGAGGAGGTCTCTGATCTTGAGATCATGGCCTCACAACAGCGTCCCCTTTTGATTCCATCCCCACGGACTCCAGGAGCCCAAGAGCTTCCTTATACACCTATTTTTGCTGATCAGTTGAAATCAATTTCGGAGAACCCAAAACAATCTTCTGGGATGGATTCAAACTCTCAAACTGATCATTTCTCGGTTCCTGATAATATCACCCTGAATTCGTCATCGCGACGTAGTAATTCTTCCTCTCAGTCAAAGGCCTCTGGTAGGAATTCAATTAGAGAGGTGAACTTTGGTGGGAATTCTGTAAGGGAGGTGAGCTCTGGTGAGTTGGGGATGAAGCCAGTGAGGCATGGATCGAGAGCTGAATCTGAGGGTTTTAGCATGTCCCAGAAAGAGATTAATGAAGAAGATGCGAGGTTAATCTATATAGATGATCCTGGGAAGACCAACGAGCGGTTTGAATTTGCTGGAAATTCAATTAGAACAGGTAAATATTCTATCATCACCTTCTTGCCCCGGAACCTGTTTGAACAGTTCCATAGAGTTGCATATGTGTACTTCCTTGTGATTGCCATACTCAATCAGCTTCCCCAGCTGGCTGTTTTTGGTCGGGGAGTTTCTATTATGCCATTGGCCTTTGTATTACTAGTTACAGCAGTTAAGGATGCCTATGAGGATTTCAGGAGGCACCGTTCAGACAAGATTGAGAACAATCGATTGGCCTGGGTTTTGGTCAATGATTCATTCCAGCAGAAAAAGTGGAAAGATATACGTGTAGGTTACATGATCAGGATTTCCGCAAATGATTCGCTTCCTTGTGATATGGTGCTGCTCTCGACCAGTGACTCAACCGGTGTGGCATATATTCAAACAATTAATTTGGATGGGGAATCTAATTTAAAGACACGGTATGCAAAGCAGGAGACTCAAATGAAAAAATCCCGAGAAGGAGAAGATTAGTGGTCTGATAAAATGTAGAAACCCAATAGGAATATATATGGTTTTCAGGCAAATATGGAAATTGATGGCAAGCGTGTTTCTCTGGGACCTTCCAACATTGTCCTTCGAGGTTGTGAGTTGAAGAACACTTCCTGGGCAATTGGCGTTGCAGTTTACGCTGGCAAGGAGACCAAAGCTATGCTTAACAGCTCTGGAGCTCCATCAAAGCGAAGTCGGCTGGAGACAAGGATGAACCGCGAGATCATTATCCTCTCCTTCTTTCTTGTGGCATTATGTACAATAGTTTCTGTTTGTGCTGGTGTTTGGTTGAGGCGGCACAAGAATGAGCTGAATACTATGCCATTCTATCGGAAAAAGAGCTATACAAATGAAGTAGAGGACTACAATTATTATGGTTTGGGAATGGAGATATTCTTCGCATTTCTCATGTCAGTAATTGTATTTCAGGTCATGATCCCCATCTCACTTTACATATCAATGGAACTTGTTCGTGTTGGTCAGGCTTACTTTATGATTCGAGACAAACAGATGTACGATGCTTCATCCAATTCAAGATTCCAGTGTAGGGCCCTAAACATAAATGAAGATTTGGGGCAAATAAAGTATGTTTTCTCTGACAAAACTGGGACACTAACTGAGAACAAAATGGAATTTCAATGTGCTAGCATTTGGGGTGTGAGTTACAATGGTGCAAAGACGACTCTTCAAGAAGAACAAGTGGAATGCTCTGTCCAAGGTTCTACAATATGCCCTTCTATATTTATTTATTTATTTTTTGTGCTTTAACTTTCAAATTATTGGAAATCTATTATTTTTTAAGTTCAAATATTGTTTGATACTGATATGTCTTTGATAATTGTCTTATTTAATACCAGTGGACGGGGAGGTTTTTAAGCCAAAGATGATGGTCAAGGTTGACCCTGACCTTTTAAATATGGTAAAAAGTGGAAAACGCACAGATGAGGGAAGACATGTTTGGGATTTCTTCCTTGCATTAGCTGCATGTAACACGATTGTGCCTCTTACTGTAGAGACATCTGATCCTTCTGTAAGACTAATAGATTATCAAGGGGAGTCTCCAGATGAGCAAGCACTGGTTTTTGCAGCTGCTGCTTATGGCTTTATGCTGATTGAAAGAACCTCTGGCCATATAGTGATTGACATTCAAGGAGAAAGGCAGAGGTAATTCATATTTTATTCTCTATTTGGTTTACTTGAGTTGAGTTCTTTTGGTACTGCAATAAAATGCTTGCTTGTATTCCTTCTTTTATCCTCCATTTGGCCATAGTACATTTGCATTTGTTTAGTTGTTAAGGCCTTCATACATTTTATTTAGATCCTCATGGTTGTGCAAAATATCCATTAAATTATACGTTAAAATGTTGAAAAAACTTGCGTGGTAGCCGCAAGTCTCATAGACTATTCTTGTGATGAACCATCCATATTTAAACTAATGTTAATGCAATTGCTGGCTAAAATTTGGTTGCTTAGATGGACCAGTATTATCCTTCAACAAAATCTCTGACTCTACTTTCAATGTTTATAACCTTGTGTATATATGTGTGTGTTTTCTTACCCTCAATTAGTACTGTCACACAGTTAGAAGTATTAGTAGTTATTCACATAAGGGTAATTCTTTTGCTTTTTCCTTGCTAATTTTTGAAGGAGCTTGCCAAATCAGGTAAGGTCTCTGAAAGTTCTTCCTCTGTTTCCTTTGTTTTTCTTTTTCTCTTTGAGGGTTGCCCCTTGTTGTTGGGAATGGGTGGAAAGCTATACAAGATGGTTTCTGTATCCTCTTTATGATTTCCTGCTCCCTTTCATATGACTTTATTCCTGGCTGGTGCAGATTCAATGTCTTGGGCTTGCATGAATTTGATAGTGATCGGAAGAGGATGTCAGTTATATTAGGTTGCCCGGATAATTCTGTGAAGGTCTTTGTTAAAGGTGCCGATACATCTATGTTTAGTGTACTAAATAAATCCCTGAACATGAACATAATAGGTGCAACCGAAGCACATCTTCACGCCTACTCTTCAGTTGGTTTGAGAACTCTTGTAATTGGGATGCGAGAATTGAGTATGACTGAATTTGAGGAATGGCAATCTTCTTATGAGACAGCAAGCACTGCTTTGATTGGACGAGCAACTTTACTTCGAAAGGTTGCTAGCAATGTGGAAAGCAACCTTAGCATATTAGGTGCCTCAGGAATTGAGGATAAACTGCAGCAGGGTGTGCCAGAAGCAATAGAATCTTTGCGAATGGCTGGAATCAAGGTATGGGTTTTGACTGGGGACAAGCAAGAAACTGCCATTTCGATTGGATACTCCTCTAAGCTCTTAACCGGTCAGATGACCCAGATTCTGATTAATAATAAATCCAAGGAATCCTGCAAAAAAAGTTTGGATGATGCCCTGGTCAGGACTCAGAATGTTAGGGCTGACTTTGTTGCCACTAATGCTACAGATGAAAGTTCAGAGGCTGGAGTGGGTCCACTTGCCTTGATTATTGAGGGAACAAGTCTTGTCCATATTCTTGACACAGAGCTAGAACAACAGGTAAGATCCTGAATACTTGCAAGTCTTCTCCTCTTCTCTCCTGTTGTTATTGTTCTATACATTTACCTTTTGTACATTCTTTGCAGCTATTCCAGTTAGCCAGTAGATGCGCTGTGGTACTTTGCTGTCGAGTTGCTCCATTGCAAAAAGCTGGTATAGTTGCCCTCATTAAGAACAGAACTGATGACATGACTCTTGCCATTGGGGATGGTGAGCATGAAGCATTCTTTTGACTCAAATAACTGTTTTGAGCTTACTGATGAAAATTCTGGTAGAGAAATAGAAAAGAATCTGCCTTCTTGATGGCTTTGGAATCTGATGGAAGATCTGGTTTTTGTGATTTCAGGGGCCAATGACGTTTCTATGATTCAGATGGCTGATGTGGGAATTGGCATCAGTGGCCAAGAGGGTCGACAAGCAGTCATGGCATCAGATTTTGCAATGGGCCAGTTCAGATTTTTGGTTCCTCTGCTATTGGTTCATGGACACTGGAATTATCAGAGAATAAGCTACATGATACTATACAACTTTTACCGGAATGCGGTACTTGTTTTCATCTTATTCTGGTGAGTTTATTTTGTGTTAAGTACATGCTTTAATTCCTTTTGCAAGACATGGTGTCCTATAATGGAAATACTATATTTTAGTTTTTTTAAGTTTGTGCAACAGTACACTTGAAAAGGAAGGAAAAAGAACAGTGAAAGAGGTCTATCATTTCCCCAAGGAGGGGTCTACTAGAACAAATCTAGAATCAGGTGGTCTTAGTTGTTTTCTATCAGCTAAATCAACCCAATATTGAATAAAACTCACGAGTTAGCGCTAAATTTTCTGAAGTATCAAAACACTTATGTATTTTGTCAGTATCAGCATCTGGAACAAAGTTCAAGTTTAATTAATAGAACTAAGAGTAACAGAAGCCTGGTGATGTTACTTTGAAATCCTAAAACCTGAAAAAATGTTGATTCTTCAAATTGCATTTTTAGTGGAAAATCATTGTTGCCTTATGGAATTAGTTGAAATTGCTAATGGCTCAAATGACAAGTTGCTCTGGACTAATGAAATTCGCATCTCTATGCTGGATTAACAGAGACGATAGTAGAAACAAACTTAAAAATATAGATTAACAAAACTAATAACATGCTTCTATCTTGTTTACAGGTTTGTACTTTTCACGGCTTTCACTTTAACAACTGCAATCACAGATTGGAGCAGTATGTTGTACTCAATAGTATACACTTCATTGCCAACAATAGCTGTTGGGATTCTTGACAAGGATCTAAGTAGGGGAACTCTCCTCCGATACCCACAGCTTTATGGGGTTGGCCAAAGAGAAGAAAGCTACAATTCAGCACTATTTTTGTTAACAATGATAGATACATTATGGCAAAGCATACCTGTCTTCTTTGTGCCTCTCCTTGCATATTGGGCAAGCACGATTGACATTTCAGGTTTAGGAGACTTATGGACACTTGCAGTGGTGATCTTGGTTAACTTACACTTGGCCATGGATGTCATTCGATGGAATTGGATTGCTCATGCAGTCGTCTGGGGATCCATAGTAGCAACTTTCATTTGTGTCATAATCATTGATAGTCTGCCATTTTTATTTGGTTACTGGTAAGATCATCTCCTTATTTTGCATATCATTAATTAATTCTTATCTTCTTCATATTGTGCCATGAATTTAGTCTTACACAAGGTAAAAATGAGAGCTGTAGGTCATGATCATATTCAAGTTTAAACTTACTTTGTTGAAGTGCTTATACCTTTTTGTCCTCTCAAACCTTTGATTGCTATAGCACTTTCACCCCCTAATTTGTTTCTTGTTATTGGAAACAGTTTAACCACCGTGGAAAAAAGTTTGTTAAAAGAAGTGCTAAATAATAGAGAAAAATAATTAAAATCCCGTTGATGAATCAAATCTAATTTTGCTGCCTTGGTTCTAAATCCTTTGTCATTGTCCTCAATTTTCTGCCAGTAAACCTGTAATCAAAGAGTCCTATATATGGGAATAGTAAGCAATTAATTCTAATTATTATTGGTAATTCTAATAAGTGAATGATTTATTCCTTTAAGAATTCAATTTAAATAGGATGCAGCAACAGTTGTTCACTGAATAAGTAACAGAAAGGGGAAACTTTTTGGTGGGGTTAAGTGTATGTCTCACAATGGAAATAATTCATAGTCAAATAAGACAGGTTGTTTAATTTTGACTCTAGTACGTCAAATATACAATTATATTGATGTCAACAGTATTGGGCATTGACAACAGAGACTGGCCAGAGATGTAATAAGAAAGTTTGCAGGTTTCACAGACGTAGGCAAAAGAGAAACCTAGGAGTTTCAATCCAAGCGTTTCTTTGAATTAACTATGCAGCAAATATTTATTTTAGTTGATTGAACCATTGGAATATAGCCCTAAGAAAGTGTTACATCTTTAAGGATGTTGTTTCACAGGTCCATGTAGCCTGATTGTAGAATACAGCTATTTCCAGGAAGAATCCATGGTTCTTGATCTATTGTTGGTCACAAATGACATTTGGGAACATAATCACTTCTTGAATATAAATGAGTCAATCATTTGTTTTGAGGCAGTGTTCGGGTCAGGCAGGGCAAGTTTTGCAAAACAAATGCATTTAACTTTGGATTGACCAACATAGCATTACTCCAAGCGCACCTGCCTAGTTCATGACAATGATGCCTCAAGATTGCATTTTAGATTGTCTCAATTTTCCTAAGTTCTTTGTCCTCTGATGCTGCTTTGTCGGATTCTCAACTTTGAAAGGAATTGGATGTCAAAACATATTTTTTCTGAATTTCTGTTTCCCTTAAATATTATTATGATATTAGGATAAAATGGAATATCTTTGAGGTTAGGAGCTTCAGTCACATTCACATTTTGCATTTAGATATCTGCAAAATCTAGAATATCTGCATTTGCGCCTGTTTCTGGATCCAGTATTGGGACATAAAATATTGTTCTTCTAGAGCCAAAACTTTTGGCTATGAATAAATCATCACTTTCAGCCTTAGCAGCAGTTTGGATTTCCAATCTGCATAATTTGTCTGTGCTGCACGGTCTTGGCTTGTCAGCAGTTCCAACGCTCATCAACATCTTCGTGGCAGTTAGCTATTGAATTCTTTTCTGCTAATTTGTACATCAGTCACTCGAATTGCTGCATTCTTGGTGTTGCATGAGATAAATCTCTAATGACATATCTATGTCATTTTGCAGGGCCTTTTTCCATATTGCTGGAAGTGGATTATTTTGGTTGTGCTTGCTCGGTATCGTTGTTGGAGCATTGTTGCCACGTTTTGTTGTAAAAGTTTTCAATCAGCATTATAAGCCATCAGATATTCAGATTGCTAGAGAAGCTGAGAAGTTTGGAGATTTTACGGCCTTAGTTAATGGAGAAATAGAGATGAATTAGATTTTTTATTCTCCTCAGAGATGATTTTGATGGATTTTACCACTTTTCCCGATTCTGTAAAAAAATGGCTCATATTCTTTTGGCTGCTCGACAAATCCTTTCTTGCAAGCCGATGTTGTTGTTTGCTATCTAAAGGATAGTAATACTAGTACCTTAGGTTTTTTTCATTCTTTGATGTGTCCTATAGAAGAAGTAATTGTACATTACCTATGTTCATTATGCAATGTACATTGTGTATGTTTATTAGACAAGATCATATATGTTCAATGAAGAGGATTTTGTGCCAGCTTTCACTTATCTTACCTTTTTTTTTCTTCCTATTATGCAAATCATTTTATCTATAATAGCCTTTTATTCTACAAATGTTCAAGAATTTGTCGAACGTTCGATTATTTTGTCTTGGGAAAGGGTTCTTCTCCGACTTGGTATCCCTTTGCATTGGAAGGTGCTTTTCTTGACATAAGAGTGGACAGCAAAAGCTACAACCAAGCAGAAGCACAATACTAAGAATTACTTGCTGATTAACTCACTACATAAAAGCATCATATCTTCTACTGCATCTTCAAGTTGACAATTTGCCCAAGTAGTGTTCCATTGATCTAAGAAGTTTAGAGCTCTGTTCATATGTGATTTTACAGTGAAAAATGAGGTCCCAAAACTTTTACAATTGCTTTGCCAGACACTTTAAAAAATTGTATTACTTTCTCCGAGCTGCTTGTTTGAATATTTGAATTAGTGCTATCAAAACGGGCCTCAACCCGTGGGCCGACCTTTTTTTTTAGACATACGGACGGATATGGGCCTAATATATGCAGACCCGTTTCAACGCGGGCTTTTGTGGCCCGCTCTGTTTAGTCCGCGAGCTGGAGCAGGCCGGACACGGGTCAACCCGTTTTTTAATAAAAAATTTTCTCAAAACGACGTCGTTTTGATATTTTTAAAAATATTTTTAGATTTTTTAAAAAAACGATACCGTTTTTATATTTTTTGATAAAACTACGTCGTTTTGTAAAATTCGCGGACTGACCCGTTTAGTTCGCGAATTTACGGGCCACAAACTAGAGATATCTAGTCCGCGGGCCAAACGAACCAATCCGTCTCAGATCGTTTTGCTATTTAGCCCATACAGATCGATCCGTTTAACCGTACTAATTTGAATGAGCTTCAATTCTTCATCAATTAGAGATGAGCTATATGTACAAGAATTAGTCTCAAAGATCAAAGCCAGCCCCGGCCGGGAGATATGGTCAAAAGAATCAGCTGGAGGAAAAGGCATTGGACCTAACTGAATGGGCCGGGAGTCCCAAAAAGGAAACCCTCACACATTTAAACCCAAATGATCCAAAGAAAGGGTCCCTTAGTGGAAACCCAGACTAGGTAATGAGGTTCAGGCCACAGTCATGGTGATATTCCAGCCCAACGAAAAAGCAAGATGATGAATATCACAAAATAAACCCTCCAAATCGGGCGAGAGTGAAGATTTCAATGGAGCTTGGCGTTTTGGATTGAAATTTTATTTGGGTTTAGTTATATTAAAAATGTGATTGTATAAAGTTTAATTTTAAAATTTTGTTTTGAATTTTATAAAATTTAAATTATTTGTGAAATGGGATGTGAGTTTTATACTTAAAATTTTGAGTTTGGTTTTGAAATGAAATATTAACCTATAAGAATCGTAAAAATAAATTATTTGTGAGAACAAGAGTAAATAAGAAATAAGAAAAAAATAAGAAATCACATATGAAAGTAAATTAATTTACTTAAAATGCCAAAATGAAAAAAAAATAAGAAAAAAGTATATATATATTTTTTAATTTAAAGACCAATCAAGTATACTAGTTTTTTAAAAAAATTTAAAAACCAATCAAGTATACTCTAAGCCGACAGACTAGAATGCTGGGAAAGGAGGGAAGAACCGTGATACTACAGACATGGAGGTTGGAGAGCAGGAAGAGGTAGATAGAGACTCAGATCTTTCGTCAGGGAACATTGATACTCGGATGGAGGACATGAAACTCTCATTCTCTCTTTGTCGTGTATATATGGATTGCAACATTATGTTCTGGAATTGTAGGGCAGCGGCTTGAAGTTTTTTGGAGGACACTTGGATGTTGTGAGAAGGTATAAATCGTGTGTTCTGCTCCAGGTTGAAACCAGGACGTCAAGCAGCATAGCAGTTGGTATACTCCAAATGCCCACTTTGACTATATGGCAATAGCAGATGGTTTGCAGGAGGAATCTGGGTATTCTAGGATTCTACACACTTGCAGATTCAAGTGGTGGCAACTAATGAGCAGATGTTAGTCCTGCTGAGATTGAAAGAAGGAAAGGTTGATTGGATGCTGTCACCCATATATGCCTCACCAAACCCATCGTTTAGATCAGGACTATGGAGATATATCAGAGAACCGGGAAAATGCATTCAGGCACCATGGTTACTGATGGGAGATACCAATCAGCCCCTTGGGGAGACGACAAGCGAGGAGAAGGCCCATAAGCTGGAGGAAAGCACAAGATTTAGGGGAGGCTGTTGACACATGTGGCCTGCTGGACATGGGGCACTCGGGATCGGCATTAACAGGACAATCAATAGGTCGGGAACAGCTAAAATCCGAGAACGGATAAATAGAGGATGGTGCAATCAGAAATGGAGGCTCAAGGCACCTAGAGCAATGGTATAGCACCTACCAAGAACTCATTCTGACCATTATTCAATCCTAGTCAGCCGTGATACGGGAAAGGGAGGTAGAAGAGGAGAAAGAGGTTCAAGATGGAAGCTGCTTGGCTGAACCTCCCAAACTTCTGGGAGTTAGTGAAGGAAATATGGAAAGGTCATATTGGTGATCTCTCCAGAACTCTGTCGAACATTACAGCAAGAGCTACTTGGTGGAAAGAGGAGATTTTTTGGCAGTGTCCCTAAAAGGAAAAAGCGATGCCTAGCCAGATTGCTGGGCATACAAAATGCCTAAGCTCGCAGGGAATCTAAATACCTCGAGAAGTTGGAAGAAGGATTAATCCTGGAATACAAAGAACTCCTCCGTTGCTAGACGCTGTACTGGTTTCAGAGGGTCAGGGTTTAATGGATCAATGATGGGGAAAGAAATACGAAATACTTCCACACGAATCACAAACTTTGTACAAATGGCACTATACAGAGGATAAATTTGATAAGAAATTAAGCTGGTCAATCATATCTCTGATTCCTAAGACGTCAGCACCTGCAAGAATCTCTCAGTTCTGCCTAATTGCCTTTTGCAGTGTTATGGTAAATGTGGTAACCAAAGTGGTGGCAAACAGGCTCAATGTGCTCCTGCCTAAGCTCACAAGTGCAAACCAGTGCAGCTTTATCCCTGGGAGGCAAGCTTCGTACAACACCATACTTGCTTAAGAGGTTATACATTCCATTAGAAGGAAGAAAGAAAAAGGCGGATGGATGGCAGTAAAGATTGATTTGGAAAAGGCCTACAATTGCATCAATTGAGCATTTTTGGCAAAAGTACTTGAGGAAGCAGGGTTGGAAGCTTAGCTAGTAAAAACTCCCTATGTTCTGTGTATCATCGACATCTCTTTTGGCAATCTAGAATGGTGAATTATTGGAAGCCTTTCAACCTGAAAGAGGGCTGCGACAGGGCGACTCACTTTCACCATTTTTATTTGTACTATCCAAGGAAGTTCTAAGTCAGAAGATCCAGAAAGCAGTTAATGAAAGGAGATAGAATGTGTTCGACCGCCAAGTAGAATCCCAATGATATCTCACTTATTCTTCGCAGATGATTTAATACTCTTTGGTGAAGCCTCAATGCAACAAGCAAGAGTAATGGAAGCAACCTTAAATTTCTGCAGTATATCGGGTCAAAAGGAGTGTTGCAAAATCTAGACTTGTTGTGTCTTCCTATGTAAAACAGAGTGCAGCAAGAATACTAAGCCAGAACAAACAGATTCCCTTAATATCCAACCTCGGAAATTATTTAGGCATTCCACTTCTGCACCACAAAGTTAACAAGCGAAGGCCATCTTAATCCAAACAACCACCTCAGTGGTGCTGTTCTATACAATGCAGACTATGAGGCTTCCTAGTGTAATAATGCAGACTATGAGGCTTCCTAGTGTAATACTAGAGGAATTAGAGCAGATCAAAGGAAGTTTTTCTGGGGGGAGGAAGTTGGACAAAGAAAACTCCACCAAGTGGCTTGGAAAGAAATATGTCAACCAAAAAGGATGGGAGGGTTGGGATTGCGCAGGCTAAAAGAAACCAATCAAACATTCCTATCCAAATTGGTTTTGCAATTGCACAAGGAAAGGACTTCTCTGCGGGCTTCTGCTGTAAGACCAAAATATGGGGAGATTAGTGAAAACCGGTTGGGGGCTGGCCAAAATAAACAGTCATACGTTTGGAAGGGCATGTGCAAAAACTCGAAGGACCTAGCACAAAATTTTCTACGGAAACCAGGCAATGGCAGAACAGCAATATTCCTGACTGACAGATGGCACTTGGAGGAACCGCTTTTCAACAAACTCAACCGTTCCACATGGAGAGAAGAACTGAGAGATAGTGGCAGACTATTAGTACAAAGATATAAAGAGCTGGAAACAAGCACAGCTGAGGAAGCGGCTGAATACTGAGGCTATCCAAGAACTGTTTAAAGGAAGTCTCAATCCATTGAAAAAACAAAGAAGATCAAATATGGCGGAAGATATCAATGAAAGGCCAGTTTGATTCCAAATCAGCCAACGTGAAGCTGTGCAAGTTTGAAGATGGAAAACAGGAAGGCTACTTGGAGTAGAATCTGGAAATTTAAGGGGCCCATGAGAGCATCCATATTCCTATACAAAATGACCCGAACCTATACAAAATGACTAAAGCATTGCAAAAAGGCACTAATAGAACAAAGGAGACTATAGTATGGGCCAGAGGCAAAGGTTTGTGGAGGTTGAAAGGTGAATAGCATGCTTTCCATGTGTTTTGCCGCATGTAGAAATGAAATTGAAGCACAAGAAAGCAGCTCAACAAATTCCAACCAATTCAAATTGTCATCTTTCTAGGTTACTCTGTCCCAATATAAGTGCTCAATGGTAACTTTTTCAACAACATCATGAAGTCCTAAAATTATGAAATGAAATTTAAAGTAAAATAGCTAATATATACTTTTTATTCTATAGAAATTATTAGAACTCTATTGCAACAAGAAATCTTTTAAATTGCAATAGAAATTTTAAAATTAAATTTAAAAATTTAAATATAAGATCATATTATTTTTGACAAATAATTTAACTTACAAAATTTCAATATTCTCGAATTCAATCCGCAACCTCATTTGTGTTGCCACTACCAATATCTTTAGCAAATTTATCCTAATAATTCATAAAGAAAGCCAATTTTCCCAGCATAGCGAGGGAGTTCTCACAAATTGGGTTAAACAAATGAAACACATGCCCCTCGCCTGGGGTCTCTACTATCTCCAACTCCCCCTTCCACCCGCTCTTCTTCAAGGTGTCGTAGTAATAAACACCCCTCTCTTTCATGGGATCATCTCCGGCAACAAACACAAGAACTGTCAAAATTCATTCTTCAATGCTGTTAAGCAATTGATAAACACAAGAATCACACCTGCAATCATTTGCAGAATGGAGTCAACAGACTCAACAGAAAACAAGGCCAATCTGACAGAGAGAACAAATGCTAGACAGAGAAAAACAAACAAATGTGGAAATTCTGGATTTTCTTCATTAACTCAAATGTACACGAGGGACATGTATTTATATACAAGAGGCAACAGCCAAAAAAACTGAATAAATAAACACTAGCTAGTAAAATCAAAATTGGCTTCTTCTTCCTCCATATCAGCACTGGACAAAACGAATTTTGCTTTCTCCTTGTGCATGTCATCACCGACTCCAGTTCATTCCAGCTGGCAGCTTCTTTTATCTAGGTGGCACAACCTTTTGCCATGTCATCTTAATGTACTGCCACTGCATGCTAGTTACTGTCTGCATTTCCACTGCATTACCACATTACATAAACAAGTGCTGCAGCATTGATCTTATAGATGTCTACATTTACACTGCATGATCAAATATGATCTGCTACGACATTTCTTCAGCTACATTTTCAATAGCCCCCTCAAGCTGGACTGGTAAACACATTCTGTAATCCCAAACTAGCAAGAAGAGAAGAAAACCGAGGAAAACACAAGGACTTGGTAAACACATCTGCAACTTGTAATTGAGAAGCTATAGGCAAATGTTTAACCAGACCAGATTGAAACTTCTCTCTCACAAAATGACAATCTAACTCAATGTGCTTAGTTCTTTCATGAAAAACTGGATTTTCAACTATGTGAATGGCTGCCTGATTATCACAGTAAAGGGGAATTGCAGTAGGAATTTTAATGTGCAAATCATGTAAAAGATAGGATAACCATTGTAGCTCACACACAGTAGATGCCAAAGCTCGATATTCAGCTTCTGCTGAACTTCTAGACACAGTTGTTTGCTTCTTAGAACGCCAGGAAATTAGAGCTCCTCCTAAGAAAATGCAGAATCCTGTGACAGATCTTCTAGTTTCAATGCAGCCAGCCCAATCTGAATCTGCAAATGCTGTTACTTGTAGATTGGAAGTTGTAGGAAAGAACAACCCTTGACCTGGTGTTCTTTTCAGATATCTCAATATTCTATGAGCTGCTTTAATATGATTTGCAGTAGGCTTATCCAAAAACTGGCTAAGCTGTTGAACAACAAAGCTAATGTCTGGTCTAGTAATGGTTAAGTAGATAAGCTTTCCAATTAAACTTCTGTAAGAAGAACTATTAGGCAACAAAGGAGAATCTCCATGCTCAAATTTGGCATTAGCTTCCATAGGAGTAGAGACTGGTTTACATCCAAGAAAACCAAAATTAGAAAGCAGATCAACAGTATACTTTCTTTGTGACAAATTCAAACCTTGATGATTCCTTGCAACTTCTAGCCCCAGAAAGTATTTAAGTTCACCCAAATCTTTGATTTTAAACTGATTGTGAAGAAAAAGTTTAACTTCCTGAATAGCAGACAAATTATTACTTGCCAAAACCACATCATCAACATATACCAGCAAAGCAACAAAAGTAGTTGAATCAGCTTTAACAAATAGTGAGTAATCACTCTTAGACTGCTGAAAACCAAGACTGATCAAAGCTGAAGTGAGTTTAGCATTCCATTGCCGGCTAGCTTGCTTCAAACCATAAAGAGATTTCTGCAATTTACATGTCAAAGAAGAATCTGTACAGCAAAAACCAGGAGGAGGTACCATGTAGACCTCTTCTTCAAGATCTCCATGCAAGAAAGCATTATTAACATCACACTGATGTAAAAACCAACCCTTTGACACTTCTACTGCCAAAACAGTCCGGATGGTAGTCATTTTTGCCACAGGAGAAAAAGTCTCCAAATAATCTACCCCAGGCTGCTGAGTATATCCCTTAGCTACAAGTCTAGCTTTATATCTTTCCACACTACCATCTGAATGAAATTTGACTTTGTAAACCCATTTGCAACCAATAGGACGTTTTCCAGGTGGCAAAGGAACCATAATCCAAGTCTTAGTTTGTTCTAATGCTTCAATCTCATGCTGCATAGCATCCTGCCAAACAAATTCTACCAGCCTCTTCATAACACTTTGGTTCTTCAGTTAATGAAACATTTATTGCAAAGGTTTTGTAAGCAGGTGTTATCTGAACATATGTCAAGATATTGTTTATAGGATGTGGAGTTGTAAGAGTCTGGTTACAGACATAATCTTGTAAGTATGCAGGTTATGTTCTAATCCTGCTAGATCTTCGAGGAGAAGATTGAGAAACAGGTGTCATAGGAGAAACAAAAGAAGGAACTGATGAAGATGAAGTAGATGAAGAATGATCAGGTGTTGTGAAAGGAGCTGGTGATGATAATTCTGTACTAGAGGGAAACATTAGCAAGACAGGATGATCATTACTGGAAGGAGAATGTATGTAATCAGAAGACTGGAAAGGAAAAGTATCTTCATAAAACAAAACATTTCTGGAAACAAAAATGTGTTTAGAATGTAAGTCTAACAAAATATAACCTTTGCTGTTTTGAGATATTCCTAACAAAACAGCCTTTTTAGCTCTGGGATCAAATTTTGATCTTCCTTGTTCTAGAGTAGAGGCAAAAGAGAGACAACCAAACACTCTGAGGTTAGTAAAAGAAGGATGTCTACCATAGAGTAAGTAATATGGGGTTTTATGATGTAAGATAAGTGTAGGCAGTCTATTAATGAGATAGACTGCATGTTGAACTGAAAAACCCCAATAAGAAATAGGTACATTGGATTGAAGTTTCAGTACTCTTCCAATATTGAGGATATGCTGATGTTTTCGTTCTACTAGTCCATTTTGTTGAGGAGTTTCAACACAAGATTTTTGATGCAAAATGCCCTTGGATTGATAGAAAAGAGGCATATGAAATTCAGGACCATTATCTGTCCTGATAACTTGAACAGGCTTGGAAAATTGATTCTCAACAAAAATACAGAAATCTTGAACCAATTTCCTAACTTCTGATTTTTCTTTAAACAAGAAAAGCCAGGTATACCTACCATAATCATCAACAATGGTAAGAAAATATCGTTGGCCATAGACAGTGGTTTGCTTATAAGGACCCCATATATCCATGTGAAGTAATTCAAAGCATCTAGAAGAAGAAGATTGGCTCAAAGGATATGTAAGTTTTCTTTGTTTAGCTAAAGGACAAACATGACATTTACAATCAACAGGAATTGAAATTTCAGGCCAAATGCCTTTGAGCAACTGCAATCTTTGCAGAGAAGGATGTCATAATCTAAAATGCCAAGTAACTCCAGTAACAGAATTTGAAGCAGAAATATGTGAACTAGAAATGTCAACTTTAGTACCAGAATGTGGAATAGAAAAGAATGAACAAGGATCAAGGAGATAGAGGCCATTGCAGCATTTAGCTGATCCAATCCTCTTCAAGGTTACAGTGTCCTGTATCAAACAACCAGTAGAATGAAAAACAATTCTGCAATGGTTTTGCTGAATCAATTTATTAACAGAGATGAGGTTATATTGGAAAGTAGGAACATATAGAATCTCTTGTAAGAGTAAATATTCAGATAAAATAACTTGTCCTTTGTGAGTAACTGAAACAGAATGATTATTTGGAAGTTTGACAAAGGTGTTCTGAACAGAATGAAAGGTAGCAAAGGAATTCACAGAACAGACTATATGATCAGTTGCTCCTGAATCCAAAATCCAGTGCCTTGAAAGTTCAAAAGAGATGTTACCTGTGTAATCAGAAGGCTCAAAATTAGCTGTCAGAGCAGTGGTCTGGTTCACAGTAGAAGAAGGAATCGCAGCACCATGTGATCCTTTCAACTGCACTTCTTTTAACATCTGCATTAAATTCTGATATTGTTCTTGTGTAATCCCTGCATTGGACTGTACTGATGGTGCATTATGATTAACCAGTTTATCCTGTGTGTTTTCATGTCCTATAGACTGATTCACCATCATAGCCCCTTTGTAACCAGTATTATAGCCAGTATCTCTTGTTCTAAATTTAAAATTGGGAGGAAAACCATGCTTTCTGTAACACTTATCAATGGTATGTCCAGTTTTGCCACAGAAAGTACATAACAGATTCTTTTGGCCAAAAGTTTTCTTATAGTTACCAGCAACTGCATTAGCCTTGTAGCCAAGGCTTTCATTATACTGCATGTTTGACAATTTCCCCCCAGCTGAAACATTAGAACCAGTACTGAAGTTCTGATCTGCAACTATATGAGTAGGCTTTGCAAGCATGACATGCATCTCTGGTGTTTGATTTGTTGTATAGTTAAGTTGTCTTTCATGCTTGATAGCCATAGAAAAAACTTGATTGATCAAAGGCAAGGGATCCATAACTAGAACTTGTGATTTTACACTGTTAAAATGTTCAGTTAAGCCTTTCAGAAACCGTATCACAATATCTTCATCATAATAATCTCTGATTTGCTTAATAGCTCCACATTTGCAGCTAGGTTCACATGTACATGTAGGAAGTGGCCTTAGTACCCGCAATTCATCCCAAAGTATTTTAAGTTGTGTATAATACTCATTAACAGTTTTGGTTCCTTGCTTCACATTATGCAGCTCTTCAATTAGGTCTGAAAAATGATAAGAATCTCCACTAGAATATCTATTGTATAAATCTTCCCAAACTTCTCTAACTGTGTCCAGCCACATTACACTTTGTGCAATAGAAGAACTCATGGAATTTACTAGCCAGAAAAGCACCGTGGTATTAACTTGTTGCCAAAGAGTGAAATTTCTATTACCTCTTGGTGGTGGCTCAATTGTACCATCTATGAAGCCTAGCTTGTTCTTTGAGATCAAAACCATCCTCATTGCTCTGCTCCAGGAATGATAATTCTTCTCTGTGAGAATAGGCTGAACTAGAGGTTGAGTAGAACTATCATTCGGATTTAGATATAATGGATTGGTTGGCAGTTGTTCCATATTTGCCGCCATGTGTAAAACTCAACCAAAAACACCAAGGAAGATGAATTCAAAAAAAAAAAAAAAACTGAGCAAATGCAACCACTCCACAGCAAAATCGAAATACAAGTTTAATGCTCTGATACCATGTCAAAATTCATTCTTCAATGATGTTAAGCAATTGATAAACACAAGAATCACACCTGCAATCATTTGCAGAATGGAGTCAACAGACTCAACAGAAAACAAGGCCAATCTGACAGAGAGAACAAATGCTAGACAGAGAAAAACAAACAAATGTGGAAATTATGGATTTTCTTCATTAACTCAAATGTACACGAGGGACATGTATTTATATACAAGAGGCAACAGCCAAAAAAACTGAATAAATAAACACTAGCTAGTAAAATCAAAATTGGCTTCTTCTTCCTCCATATCAGGACTGGACAAAACGAATTTTGCTTTCTCCTTGTGCATGTCATCACCGACTCCAGTTCATTCCAGCTGGCAGCTTCTTTTATCTAGGTGGCACAACCTTTTGCCATGTCATCTTAATGTACTGCCACTGCATGCTAGTTACTGTCTGCATTTCCACTGCATTACCACATTACATAAACAAGTACTGCAGCATTGATCTTATAGATGTCTACATTTACACTGCATGATCAAATATGATCTGCTACAACATTTCTTCAGCTACATTTTCAACAAGAACCCTGGTGCATCCTAGGCCGGTGAGCCTTGAATCCTTCGCCGGATTCATCCTCGGATCATCTCCGCCGGTGGAAGTAGGACAAGCAAAGGTCCATGACTTGTAGACTTCACCTTGTTTACTCGCAAAATCAGGATGCATCAAACACAGTCCCACCACCTTCAGGCCCGGCAAAGCTTCGACCCCGGCTTGGACGACTGTGTTGGCGGAAATGTTTCCTCCGGCACTGTCTCCGGCGATGAAAACCCTCTGAAGATCGGCGTGCTCGTTAAGCCAAGCTTCGGGGCCGCATCCGTTAGCATGGGAAGCAACCCATTTTAGTGCAGTCCAAGCGTCTTCATAGGCTGCTGGCAGGAGATGTTCCGGGGCTAATCTGTAGTCTACGGACAGGGCCACCACGTTAGCCTCGTTTACGACGGAAGTGAGGTAGTTGTGGTAAGTTGTGCAGAAGGGTGATCCGAAGCAGAAGGCTCCTCCGTGGAAGTAAATCAAAAGAGGAAGCTTCTGCTGCGATTTGACGTTGCCCGGCAGGAACAGACGTGCTGTTACGTTGTTTTCCGGTACGATTTGGACGTCTTTGGAGGCGACGCAGAGGTTGGGCTCTGTAGATGCCGGAACTGTGTCGGTGCCGAAGAACCTTTCCACACGTCCGTCTTTGTGAGCACGGAAATATGGAAGGAATTCGAATGCTACACCGTCTGTTGTTGTGGTAGAATCCATTAATGGAAATTCTCCCTTCATTTTCTGGATTGAATCCATAGAAGAAGATGGCGAACAGTGTATTGTGGCTCTCTGGCTGGGGAATTGAGGAAGAAGAAAATTGTTTGTAGTTGTTGAGTTTAGATGGACAGCGGGCTGGTGTATGGCCTCTGAAATCTCGAAAAGCTCTAAATTTATAGGCTTGAAGCTTGATGCCGACAAATTTATTTCGGAAAGTGAATTATTGTGAGAGAAGTAAGGTTTACGGTAAAAAATATTTGAAAGATGTATAATCGTTTTGGTTGGAAATAGTCTCCAAGCACGGCCTAATAAACTAAGATTGTGTTTGGGGCATGAAATTGGAATTTCAATTCTTTTGTTTACTTGCAAAATTAGTTATAAAATAGAAAATTAACTTTTAATGTTATTAAAAAAATATATTATTATTGACTATTTATTAAATTTTATTTTTAATTTTTTACGTTATTAAATAATTTTTATATTTTTATGCTATTTAATAATATTTTTAATTTTTTATATATTGAACAACTTTCATATATCTTTTTATGTCATTGATAATTTTTTAGAGTTTTAAAGTAGTATTAAAAGTGATATAACAATTGTTCAATAACCTAAAAAGTTAAAATAAAATAAAAAAGTATAAAAAAAGATACAAAAAATTATTTAATAACATAAAATATTAAAAATAAAATTTAATGACCTGACCATCAATAATAGTATATTTCTTTAGTAATATTTAGAGCCAATTTACCTTATAAATTTACAATTAATTTTGAATTCCAATTCTCCAAATTCTACAATTTTAATTTCAATTCTTTAAGATAATAATAAATGTTAAAGTTACTTACTATTTTATAAAAAAATATAAATTTTTTTATAAATTTAAATAACTAAACTTTAATCTAAATTTTCATTCTAATCAAAAGTCAGAGAGTGACGTGCACATGACGATGGTGCCCGTTGCACATGCATCTCTCCAACGCTTGATCCGCTAATTTCACGTATGTGCATACTCTCTCTCACACACACTCATTTCATTAGTACAAAATGACAAATATACCCTTGCTATAAAACATCAAAAATACCTTGGTATAAAATGATAAAAATATCACTGGTACAAAATGAAAAAAAAAATCCCTATAGAAGAATGAAAAAAATGCCTTTGGTAAAAAAATTCATCAAAATGCGCTTAAAATGAGGAAAATTGCACTTGGTACAAAATGACCAAAATACCCTTGATATAAGACGGCATGGTCCCAAATCACCAAAATGCTCATGGTGCAAAATGACCAAAATATCTTTGGTGCCAAATGACGAAAATGTCGGTAGAACAAAATGACAAGAATACCCTTGGTGCTAAATGACAAAAATGCATTGGGACAAAGATGTCAAAAATACCGTTGGTGACAAATTGTCAAAATGCCCTTGATATAAAATAATGAAAATATGCTTGGTACCAAATGAAAATTCCAAATACTCTTGGTGAAAATGACCTAAATGTCCTTTGATGTAAATGATGAAAATACCCTTGATGCCAAATGACCATATGCCCTTAATGTAAAATGACAAAAACACCCTTGGTGCCCAATGACCAAAAATGTTTTTGGTGCAAAATAACCATATTTGTATTTTGGCTTCCAATTCTATGAATTTTTGTTGTTCCAAACAAAGAAATTGGAATTGGGATCGAAAATGAATTCCACACTAATTCCATAATTTTACCAATCGAAGGAATTCAAACATTTAGAATTGTAATACTCATAATTCTAGCTTGACATAATTGTAATTCTAATTCCAATTTCAATTCCATGCCCCAAATACAACCTAAGGAAAATTCAATTATTTGGTTCATTGTGTCCGTGTAACTTAATATTGATTACTTTGTACTTTTTAAGTTCTTAAATATTTTTAGCTAATTACCTTTTATGATATCAACCTAATGCATAAAAATTAATTTTTCTTTGAAAAGGCTAATAAATTAAGTGTTTGATAAGAGTTTTTTTAAAAAAAATTCAAGAAGCACCAAAATTCATTGATATTATAAGTCGCGATAGAGTTTGCTTACTCTCATCCTCTCTCTCATTTTTTCTGCCTCTTCTCTTCTACTTTTGTACAAGAAATTTCTCGGTACATGTTGTAAGTTGATTGGAATTTTTCTTGGTTGAGTCAAAGTGTGTTGGCCTCTCCAAAATTCTCTTCTTCCAAAGAAAGAAAGAAACAAGATAATCGAAGTGGAGGGTGGTCCTCTTTTATGCTGTGGAAGTTTCGTGCAAATTTCTTACCGTTGATTTCACCGTTGATTTTACGAGGAAAAAGTCAAAGACAAATGTTTATCTATGATTGGTGGTTCATGTGTAAGGCATGTAGAGGAATTTGCCAAATTTCACTATTAAAAGTCATAGAAGAGACCATTATTTTTTAAAAAAAAATTATTTGACCCTATAACTATTAATAATATAATTTTAAAAATTAATCAAAATAAAATACCTCTTTTACTTTATTTTTAATGATCTTCTTATTTAGAATTTTTTAAAATAATTAATATTTACTAATTCTATTATATATCATTTTTATATATTTAAATTTGATATAAAATATTTATTAAATTATATTTTTTATTTTTATTATTTTATTTTATTTTTATACTATAATTTAAATTTTTATATAAAATTTTATATTGTTAAAAGAAATAAGACTAAAAGGGAGTAAATAATTTTGATATGTATTTTGCCAATTTTTCTTTCTTTGCAGGCACAAACGCGAAGTTGGCGGTAGTCATCAAGTCTTGTTGGGAAAGATTTGTTGGAGGGGTTGCTCTGTGGGGGCCCCAGCTAGGAGCCACCTTTTGTCCACGCTGAGTGGCAAATGACTCAGCACTTTCCGCCAGACTATCAGCTTGACGACAAGCCAGTGTTTGTTGGCCCTACTGTATATGGATTGTTAAGAAGAGCCTAATTCAAAGACCAAAACGCCTTTTCGTTCCAATGCTTTGACGAGCCTTTAAAAAAGAAGAAGAAGAAGAAGACGAAGAAGACGTAGAAGACGGCTTCGTATTTGGTTCGTTTACTTTCGTTCAAAAGACTGTCAGGCTTCTCTCGCAGAAGAGTTGAGATGTCGGCCCGGAGCCCTACACCAGTGGAGTGGTGTTTTCTGTTTTTGACAAAAGATTTTTCTACCCATAAAAAAAAGATAAAAAATTTTTCAGTTGCTAATTGCAACTTCCTAATTTGTTAATTGTAATTCCGTCATATTTTATTTTTACTTCACACTTTCTCTCTACTTGGTACTCTTTCTCTAAATTTCTCTCTACTTGGTACTCTCTCTCTCTCTAAATACAATGCACATTTTGAAGATTTTAAGTTATAAATAAAGTCAAAACAACATTATGATTGATGATTTTCATATAAGATCTCACAACATTATGTAAATTATTGTTAAGAGAATGTGATGAAGTTAGATTTTTCAAACCAATGGCGTCGAGGATTTTGAAGGGGGATTAGATAGAGCTATTATTTGTATAATTTAGTGTCTTATTTCTATTAATTAATTATTTCAATTTATATTAATGAAGTATCTTAATTATCAAAAAATAAAAAATTTGAATTTTTTTTGATAATTTAAATAACTCTCGAGACAATTTATTGGAATAAGGTGCAACTCTCGTGGCCCATAACAGAATGAAAAAATAGTTAAGCAAATTCAACTATTAAACAAATAGTTAAGCAAGATACAATAGATGCTCACTTAACAAGGGTTTTACTCCATAACATCTTTTCAATACAACAATCAAGGTTTTACCCTCTTAAAAGGGTTTTATATCCTTAAGAAAATCTTGAATAAAGCAAGTAGATGAAGTAAGATAATAGGATATTACCGACAACTTGGTAGATGAAGACAAAGCTAGCACTACTTTACTTTTTTGTCTATAGAATCTTGAAAAGTTATTTTGGAGCACAAGTTTTTTGATATTCAAATAATTTGAAATTATAAAGATTCTTAAAGTTCTCAAAACTACTCAAAAATCAAAAGTTTATGGGTTTTTATAGGGTTTGAAATTCAATTCTAACTTTAAAATAACGGTTAATAATAGTAAAGTTCAGTCGACCAAACATGGACTATTGCATTTGAATGATCATTTGAACTTCTCTGTTTACCAACTGCCAAGATAAGTTGGGTCGACCGAACTTGGACATATGCATCCAAGTGGTTGTTCGAATTTCTTTGAAAATCTAGTAGACAAGGTTTCAGTTTAGGCTCCGAAGTATTCAAACACCGAACTTGGACATATGCATCCAAGTGGTTGTTCGAATTTCTTTGAAAATCTAGTAGACAAGGTTTCAGTTTAGACTCCGAAGTATTCAAACTATGTCAAAATGTTTGAAAATCAAATACAGCAAGTTTGAAATTATTTTGGACTATAAGATGGATCTTTTAAGAACTTTTGAGCTACAAGCAGTTATCAAAACCTCGGTAAATTAAGAATACTAAAAACCTTTATAGATTGAAAACTAAGTTTTGTGCTCTCTTATGAATTCTTTAGATTCCAAGGACAAGTGTAGGATTTACATGAGAATGTCTATTAAGCAAAGGTAAACCTATGCTGGTGACTTTAATGCCTTCAATCTCATAGGACAAGCTCCATATTTTTCAATAATTTGAGTACATTTGAGATGTCTTTTCATATTTGCTTCAAGGCAAAGAGATCACTTTGCTTACACAATCCAAGAATCCTATCATACAACAATTACTCAAGTTAGCCTATATTAATGTTTATCATAATTAAAACTATAAAATTTGCTCTTAGGGCTTACAATCTCTCATTTTTTCATGACGACAAACTTTGATGTAAAATGTGATAGATTAAAGCAATGTAGTATGGAGAAGTATTAATGTCATAGATGAATGATGAACAATTTTGGCACAGTGACATAGAATGACTCATAAATGAGTTTATGGCCCAACTAACCTCCATATTCCTCTTTCCTTCCATCAAGATAGAAAATATAGCTTGAAAACATTAAGAATACTTTTTATGAGGGGTTTTAGAGGTTAGAAACGATTTTCAAAGCCCCCTTAGACACAACTAAAATAATATTTGCTCAACTTTCAAACTATATTTTCTGTTATTCTACATTCTAAGTCATGAATAGACAAAAATGTCTTTGAAAATTGTGGAGCGTGTCTGTAAAACCTAGCTCTATTTGTTGAATTTCTTCACGACATTTATAATTTTATAAATATAGTTGTGCGAAAGAAGTTTATTTACGTAAAAATATAAAATAAAAATTTTTAGTTAAGAATAAAAAAGTAAAATTAGTTTAAAGATAAAGATAGCTTATTTTGCTAATTAAAATTACCTGATTTGGATTTAAAAATAAAAAAATTAAAACCTTTCGCTACCTAACTCATGCAAATTCCGTGAGACTATATTGGACAAGTTTTGTGAAGTTTCATAGCACATTCGTTTCGCGAAACTTCATAGGTCTTACTTCTTTTTCAACGCATAACGTTAAAAGAGTTTTTTTTTCAAAAAAAAAAAAAAGTTCATTACTGTTAAGTCCCTGAAGTTTATTCAAATTACAAATAACTCCGGGAAGTTTATTCAAAATACATTCTCTATCTTGAGCTAACAAAGGTTTATCAAATAAATCCCTACTATTTCTTTCTGTTAAGTAATTAACCAACAAAAGATTTAAAAACCAAAATATATTTCATATTCAAGGGTTGTTTGCCACAAAAAAAAAAAGAAGAAAAAAGTGAAGAGCCCAGTAGCCGGTCGGTCGCCTTTGTTTTCTGCTGCTTGATATAAGACATGCGTGAAACCTTCCTTCATGATCCTTCACCAAACAAGACCAGAAAGCTCGAAATAGAAGGTTTATCTTTGAAATCTTCCCTCGATTCCTTGAGGTGTCTGCAAATGGGAGCCATATAAAAACATTGCCACCGTTAAAACTCTACTATATGTCCTCCAAACTTCATTGATGCATTGAATCAAACACCATCTCAGCCATTTTTATCCAAACTCAAACAACCCCCTATCCTCAATTCTATCTACTCTCGTGTTGAACACACAAAAATGTAGCCTCATCTTTTAGTAGCTTGCTTATGCATCAAAGTTCTGTGTAAAAATCTCTGTTTTATCAAAAAGACAAAATTTATTTGCTGTTCTTAAGGCCTCTTTAAGAATTGTTCTTTAGGAGCTTTGTGATGGGTACACGGATTGAAAGAAACTTTTTATTTCACAGGTGGGGTTCACGATGACGTCTAGGTAGGATGGTAGATTATTTTAAAAGGTGATGGCGGAAGTCTTAGAATTAGTAAACTTTATGACCACTAACCATGATCAACTCCGACTCCACATAAGTTACTGACATAAAGGTTTACAATAAAAGTGATAATATCTATTATTTTTAAGGACCACACGCAATCTACGTTATCTTATAAATTATGAAAGATTATGAAAGATAAATTATGTACATTATATATATTAAAAAAAAGAAATAAAAAAATTTATAATGATTTATGATTATTAAAAGAGTCACTCATAATTATATAAATAGGATTCTTGGTTACTCTCTCCACTAACTATACACAAGTTAGGTAGGGAGGGAAGATCAAGTAACATGCGTGACACTCCCAACCTTTTTGCTAGGTTCAACTATAACTAAGTAGGATGTCTATGTACCTCAAGGCACTTATATCAGTCACATATTAGTGTCCGGAATCATAAAATTTAATAAAAGCCTAAACATAAACGTAATGGAAATAAACTTATATTCTAATTTTCAATTCATTCTAGCTGAGGACTAAAATTAAATTCTGTTAATTCAAATATAATTTTTTGAACATATTATTGGTATTTATTCTAGACAACTATGCACATATTATTTAATTAAACATAAAATTCATTCATGGGTATGACTGAATTATGCTTATTCTAAAATTTTGACCTCCAGGGGCTTTATTAGCTTACGATCTGAAGTGGGAATGTTACACCAAGCCTTAAGCCTTGATTGGATTGGGTCAGCAGTCTCAAATTCCAATCCCATTTCCAAATGGAAGTGAACATCATGGGTTTGCGACTGACATTGAGACAACTTTTGGTAGGGGCGTTTATATAATCGAGTTTGTTATTTATAGAAAAATTAATTTTTTTAATTTTTTTCAGAAACCGAACCAAACCTATTCAGTTTGGAGAAAATCGATTTTTTGAAAATAAATTAAAATTTTTATTCCTTAGTTCTCTTTTCCCGCCTTCCATCCACTTAAAGGAAAAAAATTAAACCACAATTACAACTCTAACAAATTGCAACCCATGTGCAAGCTGCAAACCGTCAAAGCAACATTATCAGAGGAATAGCTATAAATTACAAACAATAATATAATTCCATTATAGAAGTTCATATTCATGAAGGATTCACTTAGAGGTGCTTAACAGAAATCAAATCAAATGCCTCCATAGGATATGAAGTTTTCTGAAACGTAACCATTCATTTGCAAATTGACTGCAAACCAAATACTATGAAACTTGAATGCTAACAGGATATGAAGTTTTTTGAAGTTAAGTTACAAACCAACAAATATGCGTAAATACAAATTGTGACCAATAGACAACATTCAACTCCAATTGACTAGCCATTTTGTAAGACATTATATACTCAAAAAAATCAGTTGACTTTAAATCAAGCTAAAGTAAAAATTATAGTTCTTAAAGAATATAAATTAGGAATTATTCTCTCTGCTGCAAATATACATTCACTTTAATCTCATAGAAACTTAGATATTATGAATTCCAATAAACTTACTCTCTAATACCAATGCCAATGAGGAAGTAAGGGGCAATGTCTCAGCAATTTCTTCAATAGAAGAAAACCCATATTCCTCAAAATTCATCTGAAGATATCTCCTAAAACTTGAACAGCTAGCCAAAGCCTAATCCATGTGACAAATGCAATAAATATATTCAGAAAAGAAGACAAAACGTCAACCATTAGCATGCACATATTCTGGAGATGCGTTACTATGCACATATAGCAAAAGCTATGGCCGCAAGAGGTCAGAAAAGCATCTTTGATTATCTGCATACAAATTGGGCAAAGGAAATCTTTATCGAATTTCCCAACACCGTCTTCCCCTTCTCTTTCCCCTCCACAGCCGGCACCACCGCCCCCGTCGAGTTCTCCATTTCCTACAAGTAGGAGGCTCCGACAATTTACAGGCCAGCTCCATCAGCTTTTCACTGTTCTTTGCCATCACCGCTCTCCATGCTTCAGGCTTGTCTGGCCATCTCGGCTCTCGAGTAATCCCTAGCCCATATTGGATAGGAGAAATGTGACAATTTCTCTCCAGTCTTGTAGAGTAGGGCAAAGGCGGCAGAGAAAAGTAGGACGCACGACAGAATAGAAGCGAAACTGGTTTGATTTTAGGGTTTAGGGCCAAAGTTTTTTTTAAAAAATATTGGTTTCGGTTCGGGGTGGGGCTGGGAAATTCTTAGCCCGAACCCTAACCAAATTTATTCTTTGGATAACACAACACGAACCGAACCTGAAATTTTATCTCTAATATCCAAACCGAAAACTGAATTATAAATCGGTTCGGTATGTAAATTTTCTCCAAATTATGCACACCCCTTAGCTTTTGGCTGCCACATTGGACTGCAAAAATTTAATGCACTCGGGGTTAACCTGTCTGTGACCCGACCGCTAATTGCTACGCACAACCAGTGTGTGCGCGTAGGAAAGGTAAATCTGTTGCAAGAGTCAATTGAAATTATACACACACCGACCATGCTGTTTGAATTTGGTAGGCTGAATCGCCAGCAGATAAAATTCAATCAACTATTCGCATCAACCTTTATGCAATATTGTTTGCCTATTTTTTTTTCTCCCACGTGCGGTCAGACTGGATAACTAGTTCAAAATACACAAAAAATTTCACACAGCATGTTATTTCCGAATTACTCCTCAAAGCAACATTGACTTCTGCTGTTATCTTGATTAATGCCTGAACACAATTGATTCAACGAATTCCCTCAACGCAGAAGAAAAAGACAAACTTTTTTCTATAACATCTACAAAAATATCTTCAATACAAAAACAATCATTACAGACACTCGCTGAAATTTTAAGAAAAGAGAAGATATAGGCAGCTAAATTCGCATACACCACATGGAGACTTATCCCAAATATTACTCCCTTATTTCTCTCGCTACTCAATTAGAAAAGTTGGCATGCAAACTTCCAGAATTGGCAAATGCTATTTTGTACTCCTCCTGTACCCCGACGGAAGTATAGTTTACCTAGAAGGATTTAGCTAATGAATCCCTGAAGTCTGACCACGCTCGAAGTTGGCCAGGTGTCCACCCTTGCATTACATCTACAATGTACGGGAGGCATTCTGAGTATGTGTCATGAATGTGTCCATTCCTAGCTTCATTTGCAATCTCAGAAAAAAATGGGTCATTTATGTCATGTATACGAATAAAGTTATGAACCACACAACACGCGGCGACAATTGTTATTTGTCTCCTCATGCTGTACGATGGCATTCTCTCCATCAATATTGGAAACCGCTTATTCAACACTCCGAAGGTTTGCTCTATTAATTTCATATTGAAGAATGTCTGCGGTTGAACAATTCTAGTGCACCTTCAAAATGTCGAACACCCACAAAATAACTCTTGTGATACCACTCGCACTTGAATGGAGCGAGAAACCCTGGCTGATTAGCAAACCCCTCATCGACAAGATAGTATTTCCCTGTAACATTATCTGCGTATCATAATGTACAACTTCTCCAAAATTTTGGAAGCATTAAATTTAAAATCCCTTTTGGTGCCTTGAACACAAAGTTTCAGAATTATCCTAAACTTATGTATAAAATACGCAATGCATGGTACCTTCTGGTGGGATTGGAAATTCTGCGGCTTCCTTTGTTGTTGCATCGAAGAGAATTCTAGAATCGTGCGCACTCCTTTCCCAACCTACATAAACGTACACGAACTTCATGTCATGGTCACATGCAACTACCACGTTTTGTGAAATTGTTGCCTTCCTATTCTTATATGTCTCACGGGTCGATCCTTTAGTGTATGCTAAAATATGGATCCCATCTATCGCCCCAATACAGTCCTGCCATCATGTTACCATATTAGGGCATCATACATCTCCTTCATGGTTAGTCACAAACCCAAGGGCATACTTTTAGAATTCGTAGCAATGTATAATCAAACTGTTTATTGCCAATTAAATTAACGATAAAGTCCTTACCATGAACCATGAAAAATGTTCATCGTTGCTTATTATCTTCTGGTGTTGAACTTCAACATTTCTTGGCTTGACATACTGAGGTCCCAGTGCGTATAAGCAATCGTACGTTTTTTTAACATGCCTAGAAACTGTTTCAATAAAATGTTTGAAACGTTTAGCTTCATCACTGTGCTTGTTATTTTTCGTAACAACATGCAAGAAAATTGCCAGGCTTTCCTTCACATCAACTCTTTGCTGTGGTTTGTCGACCCAATGACCTGCAGTAACTAACGCATTGCATAAATGCATGAATGGATCCTTACCTATGTGTAGGTTTTGTCATATTTGCATGGGATGGCCATTGAGAAGCTCGTCCACCCACATTGCCCCCTTAGGATGGATGTGCGGCATGGCATTTTCTCCCTGCTGCGCTCCATCAAACTTTCGTATTGTATTAACGTCATTAGTTGCATCATCCGCAGGTCCTGTTCATCTTCGCTTGAACTTGTATCATTTGTTGTTGCCGAATCATCATCGATAAAGGCCGAGTAGAATTCAATTGGTTCACCCATTACTAATCTCAGAATATGATAGTCAAAGAAACGTATGAAAGCACTACAAATAGATATGCTTACTCATTAACCACCTCTCTTTCCCGTTCTCATACATCAATATTTTTATATGACATTGGGAGCTGGACTACAGTAGACCTCTCATGGCTATTTAACCCGTGTCCCATAAAGAATACTTTGAAGACAGAAGTCGAGTATGACACTGGTTAAAAATCAAAAGAAGCTGTGCTGCCCGTGAAACGTGTAAAGAGCAATCAAATTCATACCCTGTAAATGTAAAGCATCAGCAACATTTCTTCTACAGCGGAGTCGGAACTAACTTGGCTTGTTGAAAAAATGACAATACGGTGTATCTGGCCATATTGGTGATTTGCAATCTGTTGTGAAACCTTTTCCTCATTGCTGTACCTGGATCTGGATCACATGCCTTCTACCCTGCAGGTTACACCTGGACGACCTTTATGTAAAAGCCATCCACAGCATCCATGCAAAATGACCATGTTGAACAAAATTCTACAATCTTGGCATCGGCAAAATTCTCTCATGACAGTAAAAAGATGACGTCTGCCAACACAAAAACTTTATCATATTGGCTACGATAGCGAGAAAAAAATAGTGCCAATGCCATTATCCATGCGCGGACATTATTTTAATAGAACTAATTTTGTCCGATTGGTCATGTGCAGTTCTTCCAACCACCCATTACGAATGGCAGCTAAAATTTCTTTTGTGGTTCAGTACGTACATTTCTCTTCTTCCTTTTTTTAATTTTTTAAAAGAAGAAATGTCATATTATTTTTAAAATAACTTAAATAAGATGAAAATTTTGTTTTAATGATCACGTGTATGCTTTTTGAAATAGTTTTGCTTATTGAAATTGAAAATAATAAAAATTTTATTTTAATTTTAAAGTATAATTTTTTGGCAAAAAAACTCTTATTTTTGCTCGCATAAATAATTTTTGCAGGAGAGAACAGAGTCATATTAATCAAATTTAATGAAGAACATTTCTCTTTGTTAAAAATTTTCATTTTGACTTTGTTGAACATTGTGAACTTAACCATGTATATGAAAGATATACATCTACTTCTAAAATTGTTTTCCTGCTACGGATATATAACCATCCCGCTAACAATCCAATCTTAGAAAGCAGTTAAAAATGTAACAAAAAATGGGTTAAAGCCAGGCATGAAATTTGAAGAGGCTTTCAACAGAGATGGAAAATGTTCACAGTACAATCAATTTTAAAATAATTTTAAAATTGAAGAGGCTTTCTCTTTTCATTAATTTTTAAAATAATGAAAAGAGAAAATCTGACACATGACTCAACGACATTCTTCACCTAACAGTGCAACCAATTTCACATCCACCAAAAAGACATGATTACTATCCATGGAAACTTTAATAGTGCAGACTGATAATTAACATATATAATTCAAGGGAGATAATGACTAGGTGCAACAATAACTGCTTTTTCAGGCTAAATTGGATATTCCGGTAACTTCTAAATCTGAGCTTCATGCAGAAGATTGTCAAACGTTGGAAAACACTTTGGATAGACATATGGAAGCGGGGGCATCCCAGCAGCCGTGCTTTTAGGAATTAACTGAGTTGAAGGTGCAGATCCACAACAAATCCGGTAGCTGAGATTGGTGCTTCAAATGGATTTGTTGTGTCCAAACTGCTTGTATATTACGTAGTAGTTGAAAGCAAGTGATTGGCCCATGCAGTTCCTGCCGCACAGACGGAGTGGAAGCCCTTATAGCAGTTTTCTTTAAATCCGTTTACTGATTCTAGACATTCTGCCCAGCTGAGGAACACACTGGTTTTTCTTTCTTTAAAGACGACGTATGTCTCTTTCCTACCAATCGATAGCAGGATTGTTGAACTTAGACCCATTCTGCGGTTTATATGGAAGGATGCCACAGGGAGACGGGCCCCACGCCTGCAACCAACAGTAAGTGAAGTGCTGCAAGAAACGATATTGAAGAAGCATATTATATGCAAAAGAAAGACCTTGGAACATTTGCCTATCTACCAAAACTGTCACCAAGGAAGCATGGAAAAGATCAACCACATTGGGAAACATAAAGACAACAAACAACTAAAGCCATTTTGATTAAAACCATAAAGGAAAAATTATGACTTGACCAGTCAAACATTGGATCATAAATATTGGCACATCAAAGATCACTACCATAGAAGTTAATGTTTACAAATATAGAAGAGAAAGACCTTGATGCCAAATTATTCAAACAGCAAGAAGAAAAAATCCTCACCTAATGTCCATGGAAAGGTCACTTTCTGGAATCACCAATTCAGCAACTGAGACATTGTAATCAGGGATAACAACCTAGAAAACAAGAAATGAATCAATCCTTCCTATCATAATTGTTGATATAAGGGAATCTAAAGCTCAGTAGGTGCATCACCGCCTAGAGCCAAGCAAACAAAAACATCTAAGAGCAAAGATTCTTGGGTTAACCCGTTTACAATGGAGGAAACAAATGAACACAGACCTGCGCAAGTGTAGTATACACAGTACGTTGAACAATTCATGTCAACCAGAATGTATCCCGTAACAAGCACGAGCAGCTAAACTGAATGCATGAAATTGTAACAAGACATCTTGTCATTTGCGGTATGATAAGTTAGGAAAAATGTGATGGAAAACATGCATTAAAATAGTAATAGCCCAAAACCTTGTGAATGAGTTTCGGGCATTGAGCGCAAGTAACATATCAGTAGCATCAATATTAAAGTTATCACAGCAACATAGTTACACGCGGACTTGTCTGTGCATTACAATCCTAGAAATCTGAAGTAGAATGGGAATCTAATATGCTATCCTCTTCCCCTCCCACAAAGTAAAACTTCTGCCAAAGTCCATTACATTTGTTGTCATTGGGTTAATTGATGTATTACACATCAGATCCTTCCTTCTGCAGTGGGCTTAGTTGTTTCCACAGTGGGCTCAAGCAACTTGTTCCGCACGTGCCAAGCCCATCAATCCAGGTCCATGGACAGTCATCGCTTCCTCCACTGCTCACCACTGTAGAAGTTGTCTGCAACTACGTCGTACTCCTTGTGAGTGAGGTACTTGAAGTCTCAATTTACAACCTCTATGTGCTGCGAGATGTCATAGGCGTCGTCAGCTTGTCTTTGTCCCCTCTTCGCGAAACACATGCTCTCTTGTTCCTCAGCTCGGAGTTTCTCGATACGCCTCCAACTGCTGACCACACTAGCCCACCCTTCATCCATGTCACATTTAAGGGAGCCGTCGGAACTTTTTCGCTTGCAGCACCCACTGCCGCCACTGGCTTTCTATTTTTGGCCTGAAGAGATGGGCGTTGCGGTTCCTGTCACATCAACATTCGAAAAAGGCAACACTTTGGATGCTTGGTCATGCTGTAGCAACCTCGCGCCACGGAGTTGAAGAAAACCATCTTCATAAAGTCGTAAGTAGGCAGCCATTTGTACCGGAAGTGTTTGGAATCCGGCTTAATCTGCAAAGATGAAACAGTCGATAATAAATCAGCGCACAAAAAAAGTTGCTGTGTCCTACTCAAGTCACTAATGGGAGGTTAAATGTGGCAGTGAAGCTAACTGAAAACACAGCCAATCCAAGTCCTAACTAGTAGTTGCAAAGGATGTAATTGTACAACTAAAGCCATTTATTATTTCGAGCTTTACCAGTTCAAGATCCGTAGCAGATAATGCATACTAAGTCAAGCCAGTTTTGGTAAACATAGAATTAGAATTGAAATTAGAGAAAGAAAGTGCAAACATATTATTGAAATGCTTTTGCAATTTTATTCAATGTAAGAGATTTCTCTATTATTTTCAAGGGGTTTCTATTTAAAATAAAGTTGCTAACAAACAATTTTTTCTTTCATAAACGGCTTTTTTCCATCACAGTATCAGTCAATTGTTGATGTAGAGGGGAATATCAATTATGAAAATTGGAAAAATGTGTCAAGAGTGGTACCAAATTGTACTTTCATTAAAATTATCCATGTTGTTGTTCTATTACACCACCTATAGTAACTGTGCTTTGAACTATGTTTCTGTATTCCAACTATTGGCACATAAAATTTTCCTACTGAACCATGGAAAATGTAAACTTCCGTACTAGACAAAAGCCTATTCTTGCCCTAAACCATATCAAATGAAAGTGGTATACAGAAATAAGCATGTCTGATGCATAAATGCAGGCGTCGGGGAGAACCGAAATGATTTTAAAAATAGGTACCCGTATTAGCCGATCCCAAGTCTCCTCACTTGCAGTTATGGTGCCAGTTTATGGATCCCAACCGCACCCCGTCTGGTCCTCTAGGAGCCACTTCATAGTTCCATACTCCCTACGCATCTGGCTGTACTTCCCATAAAGTTGGTTGTGCCACTTATTGACCACCTATTTCCATCCCTTTGTAGTAAAGCCTCCTACGTACCACATTCCATTCTGTCCTTTAATGCGCAAACAAATGTTAAGAAATAGGTTCTCGATATGCAGCGGTCACATTTCAACTGCATCAAACGTTGCTCCATATTGGCTGTTACTTTCTTCCATCTGAAAAACGGGTACATATGAGAGTCACCAACAACACTTTCATTCAAATTGTGCACCTAAATGATACAACAAATGCCTTAATGTGCAGGAAAAAAATATGATTATGCCTGGTATGATTCCCATCTTTCCTAACGTTTTCAAATTCTTAGTTTGTTAAGCAGAGTTCAAAGAACTATTACTAACTTGACAAAAATAGCCTGAAAAATGAGTATAAGTAGTTCATTGAGAACCACAACTTCATTCACTCACTTAATTTTCTGAAAACAGGCTGCCCTAGCAGATAATTCACAATTTACGACACAATACGAATAGACGTAATGCAGTAATGTGCTGAAATAGGTCATAAAGTTAGAAAATGAGGCTAAATATTCAGTGAACACTATGCAGAAGTCCACAGATTTCTCTGTTACACTAAGTGATAACAGGGTTACCTGTACTCTTTGTCGACGCTTGCATGCCGGAAGTTGGAAGTGGTTGGAGTTAGTTGTGCTAAGGCGATCCTCAAGTTCAGGGGAAACAACCTGCACCTGGACGGCCTAAAAATGAGAGTTGTGAACCAAAGTCATTAACATCAATGCCAACTGCAAATACAATAAGGTAGCATGGAATGGGTTAGTGAACAGTAAAGCATAACCTTGTCACTCAGGACTCCACGGCAACGATGGCAGCGTCGGGCTTAGGAAGATAACAGATCAATGAGTAAAAATTTCAATCACTATTGCAAGTCACAAACTTTAAAAACCCATAACTCATAAGGTCAAAAATACCCAAATGAATATTAAGGAAAAAGTGGGGGAAGTTCCATAGAGACTGATTATTCATTTACCATAAATGAAAGATTTTGCACATGAAACCACAAAACATCCCTGGTTGAATCATAGGCACATGTAAACATTAATGATTAACGGGAATAGAACTTTCAATTCTTCCCCCATTCGAACCATGGAAAATTTTAACTTGGGTTGCACAGATTTCTAGGAAATAACAACAGCTCAAAGAATCCATTAAAGGAAAAGTAAGATGAAAAAATATTCGAGGCAATAGATCTTCACAACCTATATCACTACAATTGGAAAACTAGTAAATAAATTAAATTAGAGCATTGTGAACTATACAAGTCTAGAATGGTCCTGCATGTATGATAATGAGTCTGCCTACTCAAAAGTTAATAATCACTTAGTGTAAATTCTAGTTATGCACAAAGTGTAATACGGAACTTGAATAGATGAGATCAAAAGTCAGTTGTTGTACAATGATCTAACATATTCTAGAACTATGTGCGCTCTGATATTGAAGTTGCATTTCTACGGCCATCCTTTCCGGAATGTGGATAATGTTCCTTGCCCATGACACTGTTGCTGCAAAGCATCAGTAGGAGCAAGGACCATCAAATAATACACACAAAGGACCCTCTCAAGATAAATAGTGAAAAGATTGACACCAAATAAAACCTGTTCTTAAGCTAGCTAAAGTACAAACCGTAAAATTCTACAATCCAAAAACGACCTTATAATGCAGTACAAAAAATGTAAAACTTGGCTTGATACAAGAATAGCATTAAAATTCAGATGAGAAGAAAAAGCAGATTCTCAACTAACACATAGAAATACATGCATTATAGCAGTTAAAAATTTGTAGCACAACAAATCTCATGCTTGTTTCATGGACCTTTAGAATTTCAGACCAAACTCTTAGTTCTTGCCTGGGGACACCATTTTGCAACAGCCATAGATTCTCATTTCAGTGTGCAATAACTCTTTAACTTGTACTACTTGAGAATTGAGTTGGTATAAGTAGTTTAGCTCCATTGTTTCCAAGCTATATGCCAAAATTTGATTGGTTTCTCCTCCCCATATCCCCCCAGGTAAGTTTATCCATGCCAACCAAGAAAATAAAACATAAAATGGCCATAGTTACATCCAACAATGTTTTGACAAGAGCCAGTTCCGAAGAGTTTCTTTTGCAATTCCCTTGCAATGAACATTTAGAACCTGTGCACTCCTTCCAATGCATATACAAAATTACCATGTTACCATATGGATGTGTAGGCCATTTTAGCTCACTAATCTTTCTAGATATACAAATCTACGTCACTAACCACCACACCATTTGTATGAGAATTGAGAATATGCAAAACATGGACCGTATGAACAGCACCAACCTGAATGCTATAAGGAGAATCTTATAGAATAATCACAGTGGACTTTTCCCAAAACTTACAAAAATCTGACATTATAGTTTAATAAAGAAAATAACCATCATCACAACCGATAACTACTGAGAAACTAGTACAGAAAGCAGGAAAATCAAGATCGAGCAGCGAACGTTTCGCGAAAGTCGAAAGAAAGGCAGAGTTCAAAGAGGTGCAAATAAAATTTTGGTTCACGTGCAGAGGAGACGTCCAGATTGTCATGATCAGCAACTTTTGAAGCCTCAAATATGCCGGCAATATCGCGCCGACAATATTGCACCAACAAATTCAACTTATGTAAAACTTATTCCCAAATTCAAGTTATTTAATAATTATTCCCAACTTCTTATTTTCTACTTCCCGTGAAATAATGATAACTGGTTCAGAATGCAAAGGGCATGAAGAACAGAAAGCTAATTGTAGAGAAAAAAGTTTTATGAACAACTAACCCTGCAATCGGCAATCAAGGTGTTGCTTTCTTCACCGGTCGGCACTGTATTGTCGTCTAATTGAAACCCCCAAACTGTCTCGGTTGATTTGTTCTATTTTGAAGACATGGGATTCTTAAATACTTGTACGGCGGTTGGTGACCGAATCATTACTCCTCACTACTCCTCTTCAACGGTGGTTGTGGTCAAGTGGCCACAATAACTGATCGTGTTAAATATCAGGGATTGTTTACGCGCGGTTGTTACCGTTGGTATATGGGTCGCGTTAAACTAAAAGCTCACCCCAGAAAAACCAAAATGTTGAAGCCCACCACGTAGGATTTCTTTCCAAAACGGGTCACTATCTCAGTCGCAGTCCAAACAGCAAAAATTATGAAACTCATCTCGTTTTGAAATGGGCCGCATTTGGGACTGCATCCAAGTACACCCTTAGTCATCATGTCTCAAGGTAATGCAGGCAAGGCGTAATCCTTTATTTGTGTTATAATGTTTGGTTTATGATTCTTATTTTCTAAGATACGGTATCAACGCTAAAGTTGACGCCATACCACCTTTTATGTTATTTTCTTTTTTAAGTTTGTATGCTTATGGCTACTTTGACTGCTAAAAAATATGATAGGGTTAGTGGGGTAAGTGAACAAAATTTAGAGACGAATAATTTGGTTGATCAAAAGACAAGCAATTACCTTTCATTTGTGTGTTTTAAAACCATGTTTGTTGATGTTCCTTTTGACATTCGGTGGTTAGATTGTGGTGCAACTATTCACATATATAATAACATGCAAGAACTCCTTATAACACTGTGAGAGAAAGCTCAATTAATGACGATAAAAATTTTTACTAAATATTTTTACTCCTTTTCATCAACAACAAACTTCTTTAGCTGCACTGACAAGTTTCATTTTTCTAAATATGAACAACTTTGAGCTCAATGTTAAAAGTGTCATAAAGAGAGCACTGCAGACTCCGAAAATGCTTGATTTGACGATAACAATGAACTAATAAATTTCTGAGAGAGTAAAATATATACCACCGGTGATAAAATAGTAGATTGTTCTCATCATGCAGATTATGAAGAATTTTTTTAACAGTATTACACCAACTGGCCTTCCTCCACATAAATTGCATTTGAAGAAAAATTTCCCTGTAATGATTCTTTGAAATCTTGACACTACAGAAGGCTTGTGCAATGGCACATGATTGATACGCAAAGAACTGAAACGACATGTGATCTATCTTGAAATAGGAGTTGGTGAATGCTATGGCAACCCAATAATTTTGCATCTTACACCTCTGTAATCAAAGCATGATGAAAAACATGGGATTCGATTTAAACGAGTGAAGTTCCATATTAAACTTTGTTTTGCAATGACCCTACAAAAGGCTTGTGCAATGGCATAGGACTGATATGTAAAGAACTGAAACAACATGTGATCTACGCTGAAATAGGAGTTGGTGAATACTATACCAAACCAAATAATTTTGCATCTTATACCTTTGTAGTTAAAGGATGATGATAAACGTGGGATTCGATTTAAACGAGTGAAGTTCCTTATTAAACTTTGTTTTTCAATGACAATAAACAAATCAGAAGGCAAGACATTGGATTTCGTAGGCATATACTTGAAGGAACTTGTGTTTTCTCACGGTTAGCTTTACGTTGCAATTTCTAGAGCAAAATCATTCCACAAATGTCAAAGTCTTAATAGCACCTCCAACATTTACGAAAACCATCAACCAACAATGAAATAGAAAACGTAGTCTATCTAGAAGTCTTTTAGCTTTGTCAAAAAACTTTTGAAAGTAACAATAACATCAAGCATTTACATATTTTTATTTTGCATTTAACATCAATGTTTTGAAACACATATTCTCATTCATAATTGTCTGAATTACAGGATACTTGCTTTGCTTGCATGACTCATATTCAATCATGCCAAAATAGAGACATCTGCTAAACTCAACTACCGTACTATGATGCTTTTACAATCAAATGCACATTCTAATTACGTGTAGCCTTGATTTATTTATTTATTATTTTTTTTGTAGACAATGAAGATTGAAACTTCAATCAAATTCATTACTCCAACTATCAAAAGTAAGAGTCTAGGAGAAAATGCAAGTTCAAGATTTCATGAACAGTCTAGGAAAGAATTATCCAAAGATGATACTCATTGATGACGAAGAGAGTTTTGAACTATTATTTTCGTTCAAATTTAATGAGTAAAAATTTTAACTCTATGAATAAACTTTTTCATGGCAGCAAAGTCATTGGTACACTATTTGATAATGAGATTAAACTCTATCAAGACATGTTTACTATCTACAAAATCTACAATGTTTCAAATGTTATCGTTCAACTTGTTCCAAACAGATATAGAACTGATGGCATAGAATGGTAGTGGATAATCTCAAGAATCTAAATCGTCCAGGAAGCACAGGAATATTTCCTACAAATACTCACAAAATGTTTCAACTACACTCCATTTGCCAAATTTCCATTCTACGCTGACAAACTTGATTTCATAGGCAACACTGAACGTATATAAATTGTCATGATTCCTTTTGCACTTGAATTTAGCGTAATATATAATCAACAGATGTACTTGTTATTGTCTACGATGTCCACCAACAAAAAAATCAATCAACATAAATAGATCTCACAAAGATATCATCCTCATCAATGAAGAGTACCACAAATAATATCCATAAGCAAATTTTGCATATGCTTTCACTTATCTGTCAATTGATAATTGCTAATAGCAAGTAAAAAGATTTACTGACAATGTTTGCTATATGTTAGGCTTTCTACGATCAAGTTAACTTTGTGGGGGAAGGCTTGTAGAAGATGAAGGAAACATTCTTCACCAGTAGATCTTGCAGAAGAGTTGTAGTTGGAAACTTAAACAATACACAGAATAAATTTCAACTTCCAGTCACTTCAAACATATAGTCATATTTATCCGACTTTTAAAGTCCATGATCCATACACACTTATCATATTCCTGGAGGACTTGTGTTGAAAAGGCTGCAAATATAACTAATAGCGTAAACCCTCCTACTGTAGAAGCAATTATAAACTTTGTATGAATCAATAAACACAAGAGACACTGAAAGGAGATGATTCATTAATACCTTTCTTTATAGTAACAAAGTTGTTAAGAAATGGTCACTAATTATTTGAATAATTGTAGGGCTGTAAACGATCAAGGAAAACTACTTCAAAAAGTTTCAAATGACTGCTTTATAGAGAGTTAAGACCTCCCATAATGTTCCAAGATCTTTCACCTGCCCTGTTGCGCTAATTTTTACCTATATTTCAAAATACAAGAATTGGAGACATTCAATTTTAAAGATAGAAGTGGTTAATTTAGCATACATATACACTTACATTCTTGTCATAAATTGACAACATAAACTTCATATGATGCAAGGAAAGTATTGCAAAAGCTCATCCTTTTGTATAGTAATTTGGACATTACAATGTAATTTTATTGCATCATTCAATCAAAAATTTATTAATTGAAACTTGTTATTACGTACGGAAATTATGCATAAAACATTCGACTATGTACTCTTTTTCTTTTTCTTTTTTGAACGAATGCCACCTTTAGCGCAATCAATTTATTAATAACCAAAAGAAGAAAATACAATGCATAAGGAGGGAATAAGCCTTACCTCAATATGATGATGGAAACAAATTCACTTCAACAAAGCTATATGATTTGCAATGAAACCAAGAAAAGGAAAAAACAAATTAACTATTTAGACAATCTCAAAGAAGGTACACCCCACCATCACACATGATACATTATAAACAATGATATACATCGAGCTAGATGTCTTTTTTCAGAGCAGAACAGTGATGTAGTACTGGGATCAGATGTAGATCATCTTTTCTTCTAATTGTTGTCCCCATCCGTTCATCCATGTCCAAATCCTCAAGTTGCAACCCACCAGGAAGCTTCCAATCAAAATGGAACAACAATTGGGCTAACGGCAAGACAATGTTAGGCAGACCATACGATATACCTGGGCATATTCTTCTTCCAGCACCAAATGGAATATATTTGAAATCACTTGCCCTGTAATCGACATCAGAATCAAGAAACCTTTCGGGATTGAATGTTTCAGGCTCATTCCAAAACCTCGGGTCTCTGGCAATTGCCCATGCATTTACAACAATCCTGGCCTTGGCAGGTATGTCGTATCCGTGGATTTTGCATTGTTCACTACATTCTCTTGGAAGTAAAATAGGTGCAGGAGGACGTAGCCTCAAGGTTTCCTTAACGATGGCTTGTAGGTATTTTAATTCATCAATTCTCAACTCATCAACGTTTCCTTTCTCTCCAAACAAACTTCTTACCTCTTCTTGTGCCCTTTTGAGTATTCTTGGATGTTTTACTGTTTCCGATATTGCCCATTCTAAAGTTGTTGATGATGTCTCACTCCCAGCACTGAAAATGTCCTGAAATATATTAAAGTAGAAAACTTTAGATAGGGCTGCTAAATTTAAACAAGAATCCTTACTAGTCTACAAGACAAGACAATTTAAACGTTTCATATATTGAGTCGGAATCATAAGGATGCGACAGGTGCGCAAGTATTATTTAAGTTGCAATCTGAATTTGTTACATTTAATGACTTGCGTTTATGAGCAGGTTCATTGACGTATTCTATAAACTTATAGAACTATTAAATAACATAAATTTTGATAAAGTTAATAAGTTTATGAAAAAAAAATGAACTTCAAAAATCTATTTAACTATTCACATTTAATAATAAACAAAATCGAGTAAATGAATATATGTTCATCTGAATATAATTATCATTAATAAAAAAAATATTTATCTATTTTCATGGTGGAGAGAGAGAGAGAGAGAGAGAGAGAGAGTGTGTGAGAGAGCATGTATCTCTATGACGCTATCATAAATCAACAACAATTTAATTTACTTAGTGACTAATAAATCTTCATAATATTACTAGAACAACAATTTTTCCTAGTATTTGAATTGTTTTTTTCACTTGAGTTATATTAAAAATTATAAAAGTAAATTATTTGTTAGAAAAGAAATAATATCTAAAATGAAAAAAATTGAAATTTTATTTAAATTAAATTCTAATTTAAATATAACCTAAGTTTTAGCTTTTTCTATAAAAGTTGACTTGATTGCCTTGTATTTTAACTCTACGTGGTTTAAAAATACTTCCTCTTAAATGTCCACTCACCTATTCAATTGTATAAAAAATTAAACATTAGAGAGAATCCAAACTTACATCTAGAATTACTATTTCCTAGTCTTAATGCGTTCTTAATTAGCAATCTGTCTCAATCAATAGTTCAGCCGCCTGATCTTCTATCAGTCGCGGATAAAATAGCTTTGCTACAGTCTTCTAGAAACGGGTTAGGCAGCTATGCGTATAATTGCGTTTGCATCATTTTGTGGGTTTCGGCTGTACGCGTATGTTGAGACCTATCACTATTGACCATTTTTCCCCGTTTTGGACGGGAAAGTTGCTTACGTTCCTACCCTTTGCATTTGTTTATTTAGTAAATAGTTAGAAAAAGTTGTTCCTTTCAACTTTTGACTCCACTACTTCGTAACAGCCCACTAGAGGCAGAAAAAGGGGAAGGAAATCATTCATAATACTACAATAATAGAGCCCCTCCACTAGAAGCAGAGGAAAGGAAATCCAAGTGGGGGGGTTGCGGATAATCCCGAGTGTCGTAACATTTTCTCCAACTCTAAATTCTTCCACTACTGTAGATCTCGGGTCTCTGCCTAAAATTCTCACATCTTTCTCACCGAGGTAGTGTTCAAACCTAACAAGGATAAGGACTCCATTCTACCTCGTGATCCAAGATGGAGGGTAGGAAGGCAAAAAAACTCATACTTCATTGTTAGATTTTGTTCTATTATCAAAGTACTCTTGTTATTTGCAAACAAGTCCTATGAAATCTACAAAAATGTATGAACATAGCTTTTAAGTCATTCACTATATCCTTAGAGCTTGAACTAATGTCGGAATGAAACTATGCCAAACAACTTTCCTATTTCATCTAAAATCACTTGCTACCTAATGCTATTCAAATTTGATTTTGCAGCTTAGGAAGTAGAAGTAAGAAAATGAAAAGCTAATCCATAGAGTCAGGATCAACTTACCGAGATAACTGCTTTAATGTTGTTGTCAGTCAATGGAACCTCAGAATCTCCACTTTTCTGAATCCTTAGCAGAACATCAACTAAGTCCTCCCTTCCTTCTCCAATTTGACTCGCCATTCTCTCTTTGTGCTCATTAAGAATGTTTTGGACTATTTCGTCAACCTCCCTCTGTATTATCTGCACTTTCTTTTCCATTCCGCTGAGAAGCCGGAGCCATTTGACTGAAGGGTACAGATCTGATATGCTAAAACCTTCAGTTATCTCTGATATTTCCTCCATGAGCTTTTCAAATCTTTCTTGACTTTTGTTTCGTTTGCCAAAAGCAATTCTAGAAGTGATGCAATAAGTCAATGAGATGACCTTCTGACTGATATTGACAACTGATCCCTCCTGCAAAGATATTGATCTGATCAGATCAAAGGTCTCCTCTTCCCTAATCGGTCGAAATGTTTGCACACGCTTTGGACTTAGAAGCTCCATGGTGCAGATTTTACGTAGTTCTCTCCAGTAGCTCCCGTAGGGTGAGAATACAATGTTGGTATAATCATAAGTGATAATTCTGATTGTTTCGAAACAAGTAGGCCTTTGGGAGAAAAGAAGATCATGTGTTCTGTAAAATTCTTTGGCAACTTCTGGTGAAGTGACAACAATGGTTTCAACTTCACCAAGCCGTAAGTGCATCAGAGGACCATATATCTTGGCCAAATCCCTTAGTTTATGGTGGGTTAGACCACCGAAAAGCTGATGCATATTTCCTATAACGGGCAGCGGTCGAGGCCCCGGAGGCAGTTTGAGGCTTGGAGTTTTCTTGGTGAGTTTTACTAGCATGAAACAGAAGATGAAGAAAGCACAGAAGAGAAAGATGAGCTCCATGAGGATACGCTTGAAGAACCAATGCTAACTGCCAGTGGTGGATTGGAAGGGGATGGCTTGTTGACAAGCAACAACTGATATGGAACCTGGCAGCACAGCCACCGAGACATTTATATAATCAACCCAATGAGCCCATCATCATTGACGAGTTTTTGTATTTTTATAGGTATCATCTTTGACGAGTTGCATACGTTCCGGGTGAAGTTTGAATACATAAAACCTCAAATCGTCTGAGTGTTTCTTCCACGTTCAACTTAGCCGCAAAAAAAGAAAAGAAGGACGAGGAACATGGACTATTCTCTCGGTTTCAAATATAAGGTTATTTGGTACTTTTTGGATGTACTAAGAAACATGAATTGATTTTATTCTATTTTTTAAAAATAATTAATTTTATTCTTTATTAACATAAATAAGAATAGATGAATTAGATTGATAAGTGAGGAGAATTTTTAAAAAATAATTATTAAAATTTATAATAGACTAAATATTTTGAGAAGAGAAAAAAACCTCAAAAAAATTAATATTTTAAAACAAAAAGAGTGTTAAATTGACACATGTTAACTCTTTCTTTTTAAAAGATATAGAACTTAATTATGAGAAAAGAATAATCCTAAGAGAAAAATGATATACATGACGGTATTTTAAAATCCAGATCCTCTCTCTAGTTTTGTGTCTCATTCTACGTTCTATTATTATTGAGCTGTCAAATGTTAACTCTTTTTTTAAGAAAGTGTTGAATTTATAGGAAAAAAGTTAAGGCCCCAAGGTATAGGGGTATCCAAATTTGAGGGTAATTTTTATCTTAACATACATGTAATTTATATTTATCACACGAGTTATACAATCATCGATAAAATAATTGTTATAAATAAAAATATCAGTTCATTAAAAAAGTTAATTATTCATAAGGTACTAAATTGATATTTTCTATCCACGTGAATTGCTTTTATTAATAGTTATATAATTTGTATGATAAATATAAATTACAAAGCTATGAGGATAAAATTATTCCAAATTTGATAGATGCTTCCTTTATTCGATTCATTTGCAGCTAAAATCCTCTTCATCCTCTCTTGGGCTATTGCTTTTCCATGGGGTTTGTAGAATTTCCTTTCTCGTCTGGGCTAAACAAGAGAAGAATGAGATAACCAGCTCAGTTTTTGAGTTGGGAAAATAGTACTTCCTCAGTTTCAAAGCATAAGACCTTTTGTCTTTTAATTTTTAAATATTTGACTTTTTCCTAATTACCAAAATAACGTTATTCCCACCCTTAATCTCTACAGGTTAAAAGGCCTAAAACTCACCAACCCATGTACGTTCCCTGATCCACTTTCTATTCCGACCCTTCTTTCATTCACTGGAAACTATCATATTTTTGGTTTTTTTCTTCAAGGTGTCACGTTTTTTTTTTTTACAAGTTCTATATTTTTTAAAATAAAAATTTAATATGTGGCAACTTTAAAAAGTCCGAAAAAGAAATGGTACAAAGATTGGTGCGAAGATTCACCCTCTACGTGATAGTTTGAACATAAAACCTTAATTTTTTTAATTGTTTGATTCATGTTGAACAAATCAATGCTTAACTTAGCAAGCAAGAAAAAAGGACAAAAAAAAAAAAAAAGGAAGCAATGATGTTAACCGCTGTAGTGACTTGCATTTAGTTTCAAATTACTCTGTTTCATGTTAAAGTGTAAGAATTATTTTTGTCACGAGCATTAACGATTTAACGATTTACAAACTTTTACAATAAAATCTAATAAAATGTTTAATACCCTTATTTAAAATTTGAACTCCTAATAAAATTCTCATTCATCTTTTCTTTGTGTTTCATGGCTCTTCACTACTCCTTTTATTTATTTATTTTGTTTTCGCTTTATCTATCTAGATAAAGGATGTTACAAATATAATGACATTTGGAATTCTATAACAATTATGGACTAAATTGTCCTATTGCTTAGTTTTTAAATACTCTCTTTACTTCAATTTAAGTGTCATTTTAAAAATCTTTATATATATTAAAATAATAATAAAGCTAACTAGTTTACTATTATTTAAATATTCTCTCGGGAACCTACAACATATGAAACTATTATCATTTACTATACAAAATGCTACTGTTTTTTTAATTATAAAAGTAAATAAGGAAAAAATGTAAAATTTTGTTTTATGCCACTTATTTTTTGACAAAATAAAATTTCTACAATAATACTTATATTAAAATGGAGAGAGTGTCATTACTATTTCTTTTCCTAGCAAAAAGAAACTAACTATACATAGAAACTTTCATTTAACAAAATACTCATTTCTTACCATATTACTTGTCAAAATATTTATCAATTTTCGGTCCCAAAATACTTATCAATTTATCAATTCAAGAAAGCACTTATGCACTTTTTTTTAACTTTGTCTTCACATTTATTAATCCATTAAACATAAAATTAATTATACTTAAAGTTTCAAGAGAGTTTTTTTTTTTTTTTGTTAATCAACTCAAACCAACCCAAACTAATCATTTTCTTAATTTATGTAATAAAATCCCTAAATTTGACAAGTAATTTGAGACGGAGGGAGTAAAGTTAGAAATTCAAGAGTGATTAATGAGGGTAAGATTGTAAAAGAAACAAACAAACCTCCTTGGTTTTACAAAATAACGGATATTTATAAACAAACATTTCAACAAATCTAGAGATATAATTAATTTCAACAAAGGGGGGAATGGTTTGCTTGAAAAGTCAACATCCTTTTCGAGAAGTGAAAGATCTAAGAATGAGTGAATTAGGTCTGTAGCTAATTTTTGAAAACTATTTCCTTTTTATGAATTTGGTTTGGAAAGATTATAATCAATTGCTTCAATGAGAATGTAATGAACACAATGGTAAAGCAATGCATAAGGAAGTGCAAGGAGCACAAGTAATTTATAGTGGTTCAATATCTTCAAGACCTACATCCACTACTTTGAGTCCACACTCAAGGATTTCAACCAATCTATTCAATACTCAAATTCAATCAATTACACAAGAGGCCCATCTCATAAGGGTGTTACACCAACAACTTATTTTGAAAAACTACAAACAAGGTTCACCCTACCACAAGGATTTTATATCTAGAGACAGCCTTGAATCAATGCCTAAAGGATCACCCTTACCAAAAAGGTTTTATGTCACAAGATAACATTGTATTGAGCAAATAGATAAAGAGATAACTAGAGATTTAATGAGATATTACCACTGCTTGGTAGGTGATTACAAAAGTTAGCACCACTTCACCTTGTTGTCTTTGAAATCTTGAATAATCACATGAGAGCACAAGATAAAATAGAGCTTTAATGATTTCAAATGATTTTGGAATGTAAGGATTCTTCAAGTGTTCAGTACTTCTTTAAAATGTGGAGTTTATGGCTTTTATAAATTTTGAAAATCAATTCTAACAGTCATAAAACGGTTAGTAACGGTTAGTTTTTGAGAAGTTCGAATGACCGAACTTGATCCTCTGCGTCCGAACTATCATTCGAACATTACTGTGACATTCTGTCAGGAAAAGTTCGGACGACCAAACTTTAACCCTTGCATCCGAACTTGAATTTGAATTTCTCTAAAAATTCAGCAGTCATGTTCATAGTTTGGACATTCAAACTTGCGTCTGAACTGTTCAAACTTTGTCAAAATATTTGAAAATCAACCTCAACAAGTTTGAAATCATTTTGTACTAAAAGATAAGTCATTTAAAATCTTTTGAACTCAAAGACCGTTATCAAAGCACTTGGTAATTCAAAGATTATTCAACGCCATTTAAGATTCAAAAAAAAGTTTTGTGCACTCTTATGCATTCAATAGATTCCAAAAACAAGAAGTGTAGGGTTTATAATAATATACCTATTAAGCAAGTGTAAACCTACACTAGAGTCTTCAAAGCCTTCAATTCATAGGACATGTTCTATATTTTTTATCTTTGAGCACACTTGAGTTGTCCTTAGCACTTTAAGCTCCAAGGCAATAAGAACTCTTTACTTCTCAATCCAAAAATTCCTATCACAAAAATAGCATATGAATTAGTCCTTATCAATGTTTATCATTCATCAAAATTATATGATTTACCTTTAGGGCTAACAATCTCTCTCTATTTTATGATGACAAACTTTGATCCAAAATGTGATGGATTTAAACAATGTAATACAAAGAAGCATTGATATCAATGATAAATAATAACCAATTTAGCACTTTGACATTCGAATGGCTCAATATGAGCCTATGGCCCAACCAACTTCTATTTACCTCCTTCCTTCCAACTAATGGGATAGAAGATATAGCATTAAAGGTCAGAAAAGATTAACAATACTCACCCTTAGATCATGCTCATTTTTCAAGAAGTTTGAAATTGAGATGTTGTGGATTCTAATTTTGAAATTCTAAGTATAAACTGTAAAATATGTAAAATGAAGGCTGCAAATTTTTTTTTTGAAAATAAGTTTTCCTAGGGTTGTTCAACTATGATAAAAAATATTGAGATAGTTTTCAATATAGAATCATATACAACTATATTTCACGTAATACAATACGTTCAATTTAAATTTCAAATGCAACCAATTTAAACTTCAAAATGCAGCCACATGAACAAATCATATATGAACGTACATAGTTCTTTTGCCATAGCACATAACACCATCACACATAACACATTTTGTCATCATTCTTTCTCCCTCTTTTGTCACACTCAATGATGGGATAAATGAAAATAAGGCAGCATTATCACAATCAGTATTATTAAGTGTTACATTACATATAAGCAGTATATCAATTGATTCTCAAGTCAAATAAGCAACATCTAACGATTATAAGCAACATTTAGCACATTTTGGTAGATCAACTTCTTCTTCCCTTAATTGAACTTGGGGTGATCAAAGTATCATTAACCAAAGAAGCTCTAAACAGTAACGTTTCATCATTGAGCTTCATAAAAACGTCACAAAAACTAGAAAGAACTGTGAAATTGCAGAAACCTTGCTAGAAATAAAAATAAAAATTATACTAAGTATATCTAAGTTACTAAAGCAGCAAAGAAACAAAATAGGATAGAAGAAATTCTTAGTCTTGTTATGTCGATGGAGAGTTTTTGCTAGACCCCTTCTTAATTACCACATGTTTAACTCTTCTTTGATTGAATGTCAGGTTGGAGGGAGTAATAATTTCAGCTTTTGCAATCAAGCTTCCTTCCTCACAATGCCAGCTTGCGGCTCCCCTTGATCTTCCCTTTGTGACTCGGCATCCTTTTCTTCATTCTTTTCTCTTGTTCTAGCCACTAGCGCAAAGTCATCTCCTTGGTCATCATCATCATTATCATCTTTCTCTTTCTTTTTGTTTTCCTTATCTTCATCATCATCTGTTTCTTCTCTTTCTTGAGGCCTAAAGGTTCCTTCACCATTTTGAACATTTCTCATTAATATCTCCTCTATGTGCTTCACTCTATTTTCCAAATCATCTAGTTTTCCAAGAACTATTGGAGCAAAGGATTCAAAGAACTTGTATATTTTCTCCATTTCCTAGATGCGGTTGTTCAAGACTTCTTGGAATGCCTTAGCAACGATGGTATCACTTCTAGTAATCCCTTCACCACTAGGAGCCTCTTCAACGTTAGGATATGATTGAGGAGTAGGTACTTCTTCAAAGAGTCTTTTCTTGGAAAGAGGTTGCTTCTCCTCACTTGATAAGTCATGCCTCCTCTTTGTCTTCATTTCCCTTGCTAAAGTTTCTTCTTCTTCTTCTTCTTCTTCAACCTCTTCACTTTCTTCAACTTCTTCCCTTTTAAAAGGAGTTTCTCTTTTTGTTCTCCATATTCCATCTTCATTAAAAACTAACTGCATCCTTTTAAGAGAATCATTAGGGTAGATCTCTCCACTTTTGAAAGCTTGTCCTCTTTCGGGAAGTTTGACTTAGAAGTGCTTATAGAACTTAGTAAGTAATCTTCCATAAGGCAAGGCCTTATTTCCTGTATTTCTTGCTCCCATCATGTGTCTCAAAGCCATATACCCAAAATTTAGCCTTCTATGTTCATGTAGAGCAAGCATTATTACAACATGCATGTTACCAACGGATGACTTATGTCCAAAGTTTGGAATTATCATTATAGTAATCATATAATGCAACACTCTTCCCCTGGCATCCAATGCCTTGATTTCCCTTTCCTTGATAGATCTAAATTGCCTACCATTAGTGAAAGCTTCTTCAAACCTTTTATTGGTAAATAATTCATGAATAAAGCAATGTTGCCCCAAAGAGTAATACTTTGCTCCACTATCATGTACTCCAAAAATTCTGTTTCCTAGAGCATCATTAAACTCCAAAACAACTTGTGACACTCTAGATGAATACCATTGAACTACATTGTCTCTCATATGTTCAATTTTATCCTTTTTAAGATTTGCATAAAACTCATATATAAGAGCAACATAAAATTCTTCATTAATTGTTAGTGAACTGCTCCATCCAATTTCACCAAAGAGAGATAGGATATTACCCATATTGGAGAGTTTATCCAAATTGACTGTGTCCAGGAATGATTTTTTTGCTCCTTTTACTCCATTCTTCAAATTCAGTGGCAGCATTGATGGAGATGAATATGTCCACTCCAGATGAGGTTTGAGGGATTCGAATTCTTCTAGGTTCGTTGATGATTAATCCACCATCACTTTCCTTTGATTTGCCGTTTCTTTTTTGAACATTTTACTTTCTTTTTTCTCACCATGGTGTTTTTCTCTGAGAGAAAGCGAATTATAAGGTGTATTTAGGGCTTAGAGCTCGAAAATGCTAGTAATTTAAGGTGAATATGGTGAAATCACAAAGAAATTTGGGTTTGGACACAGGTGGGTCGTATGGTTTTTGAAGAAAGAGGGAATTCAGAAGTTTAAAGAAATAAACAAACCTCTTTGATTTTACAAAATATCGAATACTTATAAACAAACATCTCAACAAATCTAGAGATATAATGAATTTAAACAAAGACGGGAATGGTTTGCTTGAAAAGTCAACATCCTTTTCGGGAAGTTTAAAGTCAATTCAGAGAATTGGTGTTTTAATATAGGTAATAGATATTCTGGAAACTAATGAATTTAATAGATAGTTGGAAGGGAAAAATTGAAAAGCCATCATAAATGAACCCGTTATATAGATATAAGACAAACAATTTGAAACATGCACAAAAAAGAATGAGAACACTTATATTAAAAAGAGGGGAGTGTGTACCAATTTCAAATTAGTCACTCACTTAATATATGCACCATTTTTCAAACTACTTATCAATTTAGGATAAGACATACAAATTAAAAATCATAAAATTCATGAAAAGACAGCATACAATGGCTTAAGTAGTTCTTATTAAATAAGTACAATGCTAAAATAAAAATTTTCATTATTTTAGATGATTAAAGTTGAGCCCGGAATTATAAAGAGGTGACATGTGAAATACTTTAAGTTTATGTTAACTCTCATGATGCCAAGTTGGATTTTGTGAATTTATTACTGTATCGATTAATATGCCTATATAAACTCATATTCGTAACTCCTCACCTTAGCTATGGTGAGATTAAGATTAGTTCATAAATTCAACAATTATCTTCATTTGATAACTATCAAACCTATAATACATACAATGTATACAATAATAATATTGAAACTAGACTTTTCAAGTTTTTGATACCGATAATAGATTTAAAGCTATCATTAGATACATTCATAGATAATCATTCATATGCAGTTGTTCTTCCACTTTATAAATAGGAAAGAACTAAGGAATTTCTAGATTACATAGCTAAAAGTAGAAACTATAATTACATAGCTAAAAGTAGAAACTATAATGAATAGTTAAATGAATTAGACTTTGTACATAGCTAATTGCTGTTCTTCATAGGGATTAATTACATGCATTGGCAGTGAATCACATGGCCATATGAACGGTATATGAAGAGTCTAAGACCAAATTAAGTGAACCAACCCGTAATTGGAGAGACATTTGGAGAATTGAAGAATTGCAGAGGAAGTCAGAATTGCAGAGGTCCCTTTCATCTGAATCCATATCTGTAGAAGATAAGGCAAGTCAGAAGATAACCAACCTGTTGTAGCATGGGGAAAGGAAAGATGCAATATGTTTTCCTGGATCAATTGAGTAAAGGAAAACAAGATGAGGATTTTTGTACGTTATTAGATTATGGAATATATACAATGCAGAATGACTAGAAGAAATGATCAGTATAGATTAGTTGATACTGGATGAGAAGGTAAAGTAACATATTATGTTGTCTTCATTTCTGAGTAATTTGATGATGTTGTATGAAGTCTGAACATGTGTAATAGTAATTTCATCATGCATTACAGTTAAAAAAATGTAGAATCAGTTCATTCTTGAAGTTGGTTATCATATAAAAAATTGAAAATGTATCATGTGTTATGTTGATTGCTGAATTTGTAGATAATATATAATATTGAATATGTATCATGTATTGTTGTTGTGTTAACTAAATGTTTAGTCATTTTGTTAAGTTTTTTAAATATCTCAGTTGTTCTTATCTCTTGAAATGATTGCAATATTTTTCTTTACCTTTCAAACTAGAAAGAGTAATCTTCTATCTGCTTACAATTCAAAGCCTATGTACCAAAAAACGACCAAAAATGAGATTATGTTGAACAAAATAAGGAACAGAGTATTTTATTCTCATAAAAAATCAAATAGCCATAAATTCTTAATTTCTCTGCCTTTTGTAGATATTCACAAGATATTTTGAAATCACATTGCAATGCTTTCTTTCACTCAAGATACAATTTGAATCATTAGCACCTAAAACAGAACAAAATTTAGATTATGTTCAACAAAATAAAGAACATATTATTTTATTCTGGTGGGAAAAAACTTATGCTTTCCACTGATTACAGTTTGATGTTGCAAGATAACATGAACCATTGTAGTATTAGAAGCAAGTTTATTCCAGAATATCTTGATTCTATAGAAGAAGGAAAGATCTACATAATGAAGAATTTCACTGTGCAAAACCCCAAACCATTTTACAAAGTCATAGATGAAGAACTATATATATAGACTGATGGAAGCACTTATATTGAAAAAGTCATCAAGGATATGCCATATATTCCTAGACACAGATTTACGTTGGGATCTTTTGAAGATGTTCAGTCTCAGGCTGCATATCTTGGGATTTTAGTAGGTAAAATTTTTCTATATATAAGTGATGTTGTAGCATATATTTATCTGTGAAGAAATTGTAGACTGAATTCTAATATTACTATGAATTACAGATATGATAGGACTGATCACTGGCATCTCACAAGTGCAAGATCGAATAAGCAAAGGTCATCACATAAGTTTGCAATCAATGACAATCAAAAACCAGAAGTAAGTACATTTTATGTTGTTTGATTCCATCTATATATTGTTAGCCCTAAGGGCAAATCATGTTGTTTTGAGTAATCAAAAACATTGATCATTGCATGGTTTTAAGAGAATAATATTGGTATCTTTGTTATGAACTAATGTGTTTTGATTATTGTGTGATAGGATTTTTAGATTGAGAAGTATATAGGTCTCATTGCCTTGAAACTACATTTCAAGAACAACTCAAATATGTCAAAACGATTGAAGATTGAAGTGTTTGTTCAAGATGATTGAAGGCTTTGAAGACATGACGTATATGTTACATGCGCTTAATAGGTAAACTTTGTAAACCCTACACTCTTAAGTCTTGGAATCTATGAATTACATTTCAAAGCATAAAAGTTGATTTGAAAAGACTTTCATTAAGTTTTGAACTTGAACTATAAAGTTTCATTAACGGCCTTTGCATCTAAAAATGTTTTCAATGACTTATCTTTAATGCTAGAATGTTTTCCAACTTGTTTGAATTGATTTAAATATGTTTTGAAAAAGTTTGTAAAATTCAGATGCATGATGAAAATTTGATCGACTGAATTTTTCCTGCACTGTGAACAGTAACTACTATTTTTCCAAAGAAATTTGGACGTAGAGGAGAAAATTCGGTCTTCCGAATTTGAACAGTAACAGTGACCAGTAACACTGTTTTGGTGAACAGTACTTCCAAAAAAATTCGAATGCAAAATTCAGATGCACAAGGTGAAATTCAATTGATTGAATTTTATTGTTACTGAACATTTGAGCTAATTTTTAAACCCTATAAAAATCACAAATTTAAAATTTTTGTGTAGTTCTTCAATCTTTGGAAACCCAAGAATCTCTAACTTGTTTTATATCAAAATTATTTGGAAAGATCTCAAATTGCCTTGTGCTCAAAAGTTGAAATTCAAGATTCCAAAAGTAAGAGATGAAGTGGTGCTAGCTATTGTATTTATCCGCTAAGAAGTGTTGGTAACATTCAAAACTCTATCTTTACATTATTCTTGTGATTAATACAAGGTTGTCAAGAGACTTAAAACTCTTGCGGAGGGTGAGCCATTGACTAGATTAATCAAGATTATTGTGTAAAACCTTTTCGTGAGGGTGAGCCTTTCATTAGATTAGTCCAGGTTGTCTAGTAACATAAAACCCTTTGTGATAAGGGTGAACCTTGTTTGTTGGATTGAAAAGAGGGTTGAGCCTCTTGTGTAATTGCTTGACCTGAGTATTTAGTGAATTGGTTGAAATTCTTGAGTGTGGACTCAAAGTAGTGGATGTAGATCTTTGAGAGATTGAACTACTATAAATCGTATGTTCATTTCTTTATAAGTTTAATTGTTTACATACTTATGTTATTATTATTTGTTATTAGTTATTGATTGATTGGTTGTGGTTTTATTGTTTGATCATCTTGTCTCAACCATTAAATCACATATAAACTTGAAGTTTGTGAATTTAAATAAGAGCTTTTATTAAGACAAAGGATTTATAAAACAGAAAAAGATTTTTTGATAATTAGCCAAAATCCTAATTCATCCCCTCTTAGGTCTCATACATATATTGTATCTATGAACGATTGAAGAATTTAGAGTAAATTAAACTTATTGTATGTATGTTGTTGTGTAGAGATGAAGCACTGCAAGTCACTTTGGGGGATGTATCCTCTATTTTGAATACTGAAGAGCCTCAAGTTGTTATTTTAACATCCATGATCATGAAAAAGGATGATAATCAGTATTCCATTTCAAGCAATAGTGCAACCAAGATCTATATAAATTTAGATGTATTTGAAGTTTGGAATTTTAGGAAAATGTAAGTATTCATTGTCTGCAAAAGTAATTTTGTACTAAATCATTAACTTGAACCAAAACATGGGAGAACTTGCAGGTGTCAACAGTTTGAATTGAATGAAAAAGCAATTGAAATCAATGTCACCGTTGTTGTTCTAACAAAAGCAAGTTATGAGTTAAACAAGAAGACAATTGTGGAGCTGAATGATATTATTGAAAGGGAAGAAAGCATGGTATGTGTTGATTGTGTATAGATTGTAATGGTGTTTATTGTTTATTGCATATACTTTTACAGATGCTCATTCCATGACATAAAGTTTTTTCAAAACAATTCAGGAAAAGTTAATTTACAGTAATGTCACTGTCATTGAAATTGATTCATACAATGGATGACAAAATAGCTATTGAACAAAATGTAGGCTTAAACTCAGGGTACATGAAAGTAAACTAGCTTATGATTTTTGCCTATGGATAGAGAATATCCTGGGACAAGGTATGAAAGGCCATAGATTAGTGTAATGAAAGTGATAACAAGATTTTTTTTGTTAAAAATGTATAGCTAGGCCCTCGTATTATAAAAAAATGATAATGATTTCAATTGTAAGCCAGATATCATTGAAGTAATGGTAGAAGACCATAAAGGACAGAGTCGATTTGTTTTATTTGACAAAGTTTGTAGAAAAGAATATTACTATACTAGATTGATAAGTGATTTAAAATAAAAATAGAAACATTTCACAAGTCAAAAAATAAATTTGAGGGCAAAAAGATCTAATCGTGCACATTCTTTTCGCGAAACGTACAGATCAAATTTAATCTGTTAGATCAGATTTGAATTTGATCCAACGAATTATATTTTTTATTATTTAAAAATATTTTAAAAAGAAAATTTTTAAAATTTTATAGCTATTGAATCATATATCTGATTCAACATTAGATTCAATTCTACGCGTGCAATAAAATTAATGTACAGAGTGGGATGGGACTGAAGTTGAGGGACTCTTATCATCTATTACCTATCGAACTATTGATACTTTGAAATTAGGAAAAGGCTTCCAGATTCTTGACCATTAGGAATTCTTCTGTCAGTCATGACGCATGAACGATGGAGACTATAGGAAGAATGAAACCGTGTCCACGAAAGCCAAGCGTTGGAGATTATAATATTACAAGAGTGAGTGAATCTCGGTGGGATAATTTAAATACTTCTTCCTTTTGAATAGTTTACAATACTTTTGGGATTTAAATTGCACCGCTTAAGTTAATTAATTGACAGTATTATTGAAAAATAAATGAGAGCTATTTTGCGGTCTTACCGAGTTGAAGAAGCATATGGAAACGTTTCCCTAAGACCCTCCGCGAAGCATCTCTTTTATTCTTTCCCTTTTTTTATATTAATTAAATTATTTAAAAACTCAGTCTTCTTTGTCTGAATTCAAAATAATTAGAAGTAGTTTTTTTTTAAGAAAAAACCAACTACCATTTAGAAACATAATTAGAAGTAGTTGGATTTCTAGATGTTAGTTTTGAGTTTTGAAATTTAGGTAGCTCCCTTATGATGACGACATATAATCAGCACGACATGTGAACAGAACTGTAGGCGCATAAGAGCTGCATAAATTTATTGAGAAGATCCTCTCCATTTTCTTCCGAATCGGACATCATCCATCGCTGTCCTATGTATCTGTATACTTTTCGTTGTTCAAGTTTCGTTGGGTATTGTATGCAGTCTTTTTCGTTCCGTTTTGTCAAAATTTTCTCCTTTTTTGTATGAAATCAACTAGAACCAATCCTTTGTAATATTTTTCCTGACAGAGTTGAGCCTTATCCTACGTTCCATGAATAGAGTCAAGAGCTTGCCCATGTGAGTTAGCAATAAAGTAACTCTTAAAATGGATTTACTTATCTAAAATCTTAAAGTATGAAATCTTATAAATATATTATTTTTTTTCTTTATTATTGATTCAATTTTAATACTAATTTAAGCATCAAAGAGTTTTTGATGTTATATTCCTTCAATTTAATTGGACTTTGTTTTGCAACCTAAGCCTTCTAGCAGTTTCGTGCCTGCAAAGGTTCGACCCCTAACAATTGAGGCATGAACCCACACAAGGTTAAGTGTTATGCAAAATCAAAGATAGTCGAGCAAACCTTGACTAAAAGCTAGATGCCGCATGAGAAGGAGCATGAATGGTGGTCAATGCACTTGGGAACGAGAGTTAAAGGTTAAAAGATGCACAAGGAAGAGAATTGGCTCGACCTTTGAAATGTGACGAATTTGCGAAAATTTTATTTGTAAATAGTATATTTGGCATTATACTTTTTATAAGTTCTATCCTTTCAGTTTCCAAGTAATACCATTGCAGTTAGGAAATCAAATACAATGAAGTGCCTTTTTTATTGAGCATTTCAAAGTAAATACAATTAAACAAAACTAAAAATAGATAAAATCATTAGAGTTACTAGATTCATTAGAAATACTAGGAGATAGATATACTCTGTAACATCTCACTTTAATGATAGTCTAGACATATTTATTTTGAAGTGAAACTTATAATTTTTTTATTGAATATTTAAAAATACTATTATGAGTTAACTAATTTATTTATGAAATTATTTTAGAATATATTCTTGTACATTTTTAACCATTCTAGAATATTCTAAATTTTTGTTAAAAAAACAAAAACTAGCTTGCCAATTGTTGCATTAGCATGCCACAAAGCCCAATTTACTTCTTCCATGTGGCATGCCAAAGTGCCATCACTGACTTCCACCTTTTCTTTTTAAACTTTTGCTTCTTTCTTCTCTTCTTTCATTTTCTCTTTGCCTTCTTCCTTCTCTTGGTTATTTCTTTTGTATTATTTTTCTCTTCCATTTCAACCGATACTTCCTTCTCTTCTTTAAGTTGAGATTTTCTATAATTTATTTGTGATTGTTTTAGTTTGTTTTATGGTTTCCTTAAGAATTGTGGTAAAAATTATTTATTTAGTAAAATTAGTATATTTTGATTTAAAGTTTTTGTTTTTTTTAATTTAAGTTAAATTTATTTGTTTTAGATGCAACTTTTATATTTTAGCATTTGAAATAGATTTCAAAGTGACTAAATATTGAGATTTTAGATTTAAATTAAAGTGATATTTTTATTCTATATTTTCACTCTCTTAAACATTCAATATTTAGCATTTAAGAATATTTAATATTTGAGAACTTTTATTAAAATATATAGATAAATATTTGAGAGCATAATAATAATACTATTTTATTATTTTATTATGATATAATGATAATTATATATATAATTAATTATAAGAATATATGCTTGTAGATTATTAAATAGTTGAGTGTTTTATAGTTGTAAGTTTAGGCTTAGACATATGCGTAGAATATCTTGGAGAGACCCGCTCGACAACTTAGAATTTACCATCTTTAGAATTTTCGACTAAAATTTAGCTATTTGGATTTATAGGAAATTCACATGTTTCCTAAAACTCTTAACACTTGCCACAAGGTGAGTTTACAAATCGAAACTCACTATATTTTTGGTGCTATTAATAGTTATTATTCGCAAGTATGAGTATATATATTATTTTGAAGATTACTTTAGTTACTTGTTTTTAAGTTAGAGGGTTTCTCCACGAGAATTACTTTACTTACTTGTTTTAAAGTAGAGAGGTTCTCCACAATATATTTTTCATTTGTGTATTAGGAATATTTTGGAGCGTGTTCCAAATAGGTAATTATTTGATTTGAAATATTATAGTATTTCAACATAATCTATGAATACAAGCAATCTTCAGAAAATATTTTATTATATATTTTTAAAAACTCATGTGCATTTTCATGGCATATTTGGAAAAACTTACAGTTACATCTTTGGACTGGCGAATAGTTATTATTTTGAAGTTATATTGAAATTGAATTTGGTTATGGATTTGGATTCATTTGGATGGCTACTTTAATGGCATTTATATTTGAAAAGTTGCATAAAAACTCCATCCTGATTAGATATGATTTGGAATATGAGATGAATCTGAATATGATGTGATTGAAATATGAATTGAGCTTGAAGCGCCAGTGGATTGCATTGTACGTGGCTAGTCCCCATACTAGGACATCTTCTGCTAACGTGGAACGCACAGACTCTGAATTGTAGATCCACTTGAAAGGGCGTAGTATGTCAGAGAGGGCGTGACCCAACTGGTATTGCGTTTATCTGTCTGTGATCACCTACAGCGAGTTAGAAGGGGCTTAATATTGAGGTTGATTACCAAGGTTGGACTGGTAGGTACCTCAGATCCTCAGCCTGGTCTCTGTTTGGGAAGGCATAAGATAGTCTGTCAAATCAAATGTTCGTCCTAGTATATGGCTAGTATTGACTACAGCCGTTATTGGCTCTGGTAATTCTACCGTTGAGTCAGAATATAAGTATTTGTCATGTCTAAGAAATTATGATTTGGGGAGCTATACTGATGTGTCTTGATTCGCTTAGACTTTCCAACTAAACCCAAAATCTAATCATGAGATTTGTGCATTATTTTAAAACAAAAAAATTTATATGAACATAAAACACTTTTGAACTACTGTGCATATGCATTTACTCTCATATTCTAGAAATATCATATTTTTGAAACACACATGAATTCACTGAGTTTTCCAACTCACATATATTTTTTAAATATTTATTTTCAAATAACATAAATCATGGATCACATATGTGTTTGATCAGTTTGTACCTTTTATGTTACCTCTCACCAGATAGAGAGAGAAGTTTGTTTTACAACTATCTATAAATGAATATTGAATTTGGATAATATAAGATACATGATCTACTTATGTATTTATGTATTTCCACTAATATTTCCTATAATTGTATTATATTATAATATATGTATACTTTCTCCTTCCTTTTTCTCCTAACGCTATTCGTATTTGCACACATCAGTGCCAAGAGGTACTCTGGTACCTCAGTCAGCTGCAGTGAAACCTAGCGGTGGGGTTTGGGGTATCATATACTGGTTCTCCTAACATAAATTATGGATACTCCGTCTGTGTCTCTTGAATGCAGACAACATAGTAGAAAAAGAATTTCAAAACCCTTTGTGCACGAGGGTAAAATTTTAACAAGAAAGCATCATAGCGCCTACTTAACCATTAACCTCCATGGTAAGATAAAAACAATGAATATTGAACTCAGGAATAGAAGTATGGTTCAAAAAAGACACATACACTTGGACCATCAAAAGACGTCTCTCAAGCTTTTCCCTAGAGGGCGTACAAGAATGACAGAGAGCATCTAATTTGATCTTCAACACTTCACGACCGTCCCTAATCCCACTAAAAATAGATTGGATCAGAGGATCCCTTGTACGAAAGAAAGCCAATTGGGGACGAATAGCATAGGGAAAGGTAGGAAGAGCAACCATGAGCCAATCACAATAGCAAGAGAGAAAGAAGATGAAAAGAAAGACAAAGATGACCAGCACTCTAACACACGCAATCAAATAAAAGGCCTAGTGAATGTCCAATCTAAAGAGGGACGTGTCGATAGATGAAAAATCGTGGGACTGGTACAATAATGTAAGCTCTGGATATATCCAAAAAAGAGGTAAAGTGAGCCTCAATTATGAGGAGAAATATGTGCAATGATTGGCAAAGCCCAAATGCGGTGACAGTCTAACGGCCAAACACAGAGGGAAATGGGAATAGCCTGCCCACAAATGTGTTAAATTGCTCATGACCAAAAGAACAATGAATACTCAAGAAAAAGACAAAATAATGATTCGGTCTATAAGTACCCAATTTGAAAAATTGTGTAAATAATTAAAATAAAGTTTGACCAAAAATATGGTTCAGCAGAAAAGCTAGGCCAAAAGACACGTAACTCAGTAGAAAAGATTGGACCAAAAATATAGTCTAGCAAAAATAAGACTAGCCCTAAAAAGAATGATAGAACAAAAAGCATGGATAAGACTATGAGGAATGGTCAATGTTGTTCGGGGGAGGTAGAGTTCAAGTAGGCCCGAGAGAAACACTTAAAGAAGATGCAACGGGCCAAGAAAACTTCGGCATAGACGTTGTGGCGCATATAGCCCCCGAACGATCTCAAGAAGTTCGAAATTGGGATGTTGCTCCCTTACTAAATTAACAACTAGGGTATAGTGATTTGAGCGAGAGGACTAGCAAAGCAATTGAACAAATCACCCATGTCTTTAATTTTTCACAAAGGAAATCTAGACCCTTTCCACAATTGGCGTACAAAAATGCACCACTTGGCTCTAAGACTTGATCAATGGTACCTTGTAACTCTTCAATTGACTTGGCGAGATTTGCCTTCTTAGTCTCAAAATCCTTACGAAGCTCTTCAATTTGTCGCTCAGAAGTCCTTTTTGCGGCTGAGTAGCTTGATCTGTTTGGAGTTGAGCCCTCCACAACTTGTTGCCATGGTCACCCAAAATTAGTACAAGGATGCTTGCCCGAAGAAATAGACAAAGGGCCTATGGAGGGACTCTTCCCTTTTTGAGATAGGTAAGCAACCAAGGAAACCTCATCCTCATTGTTAGACCGAGGCCCTGTGGTAGAAGGGAGGAATTCAAAAACTACATAACATAGGAAAACATCCATCAACACAATTATTGAATGAGACAAGTTAGAAACAATGTCACCAGAACCTACCTACGAGACGACCATCCTTATTGAAGGGCTATCCAAGCTATCAACAAAAGAACTCTGCCCATGCCCATACAGAGAAACCACAATATTCTCTGAAATGGCCTCACCTACAAGAACATTAGGCTATAAGTACATATGTCAGATATCAAAGAGAGGCCAAGGTAGGCACAAAACAAGTTAAAGGAAACAGAACTAACTTAGTCTTTCTAGATTAAAATCATTTGAAGAAAGTAACCTACCAACTCTTAAGATCCCTTCTGCCCAACCTTCACCAATTCTTAGCTCATATGCATATTGAGTTAAGATCTCTACAGCTGAGTGGTTCACTTGAGAATCCTTCATTGGAGGATTAGGAAATCTCTCCTGATGATTCCAAACTATGTGACGGTAAGGATCAGTAGGTCATACAAGAACAAAGAAGTCCTTCCACCCATGAATGGATGAGGAAGCTTTGTCAATTAGTCTTGGCAAGAAAGAAAACTGGTATTCACATGGGCTTTGACAAAATGAAGACTTTTGCCTTTTGCAAAAGCGACAGTTTACAATAGAAACAAAATCATATTTTTCTTAGGACTTCAAGTTGACAAAAGAGACATCTTTTCACACCATCTCTCATTTATTCTTAGGTTTTGTATATCCTTTACATATGTAATCTTCAGAACAAAAAATTATAGAAGAGATGAGATTACCAAGCTGAAACAAAGAGAGAAACATATCCAAGGCCATAGGAAGAAAATGTGCAAAGTGTGAACTGAAACTGTAAGCAACTAAAAGCTTCAATCTTTTCATCTTCATCTCTTTAAGGTTTATAAGTACCAGTTACAATCTTAGCCACCAAGGCTGAGGAGGTTTTTGGGTAGAAAATAGTTGCTAGATCTATTGAAAACTAGTAGTAATATATTTGCTAGATCTATCTAATAAATTAATGTGGAAAACTTGAGAGTATCTTAGGTGTAATTTACTTAGGGTTGTATGGTTTGATCTCACCGTTAAAAAGGTTGTTTTCAGTAAAATTACTTGAGATGGAATTTTCACGGAGTAGATTTAGGCATGTTGCTGAAGCACTATGAAAATCCTTGTTGCCTTATTCATTTCTTGCTTTACCTTACTTTCATTTACTCGTCATAAGGCAAATATGTTTTTTGCAAGAATGATTAAGTTCAAATTGTACTCTCACGCAATAGAAATATGTGCTGAAACTATCATTCATACAATATTGTGGAAATGGTGTTTCAAACTCTCTGTTGAGAAAATTTAGCTTGATAACTTTTTGAAACTAATTTAGTCTTGCAATGATTAGCTTGTCTATTTGCTTCCATTCAACTTTCAAAGGAATGAAAAGTTGCACTTTGAGTCCAGTAAAGCTTTTATCATATGTTCAAAATAATATCACTCCGTGTTTAGTTCGAATTTAGAAAAATAGCCTGATACTCAAATTGGACTTTAACTTTTGTTTCACTAGCTACCTAATAGCACTTCAAAATGCTGTCCAATTCACCTCTCTCTTGGAGATTGCTTGGGGCCTACGAATACCAATTAATTTTATTTTCAAATTTTTTATTTGAGAAAGAAATAATGTCATTGCAAATCTCTTGCTAATTAGAAAACCATTTGTAACGGCTAACAATTAAAGTTTATTTTAAAATTTTTAATTTAGAAAAAATAGTTCTGTAGCAAATTCGTTGTAAAATTGCATAGGATTTGCAATCGATCTCAATGCAACTTTTACTTTAAAATTTTTATTGAGAAAAATAATGTTCATTACAAAACCCTTGTAAAATTGCAAATGATTTGTAATAATTTATTTTCCATCATAAACATAAATTTTACAATGCCCCGCCGATGTAAAAGCGTCACTATAATTTTTGGGAATGCGGTATATTTGCAACGGAATTGTGACAGTCTTCATTTGTAGCAAATTCATTGCAAAACGGTCGCTATTTTACGACGATCTTGCAATGCTCTTTGATTCCATTGCAATTTGTTAGTATAGTTATTTAGCTGTTGTAGATCTATTGCTAATTTACAGTGGCTTTATTTATTCTTGCAAAAGCACTCAGTGGTTGTGGTTGATCCAAAGTGGAGAGAGGTAATGAAACAAGAAATCAGTACACTTGAGTAGAATGGTACATGGACATTGATAACTTTGTCTCCAAATGAATGAGCTTTAGGAAACCGAGTTGGCTACGGTGAGAATAGCCATTTCTTTTGCACGTGCAGAAAGGCTTTCTAGCCGTTCAATTGGCTTCATTTTAATCTAACGTTTGAGACTGATCAAGGGTAATTTTGACATTAAAAAAATTTCAACTCCCGCTCTTTCAAATTCATATTCAGATTTTGAATTCAAATTCTTCTATCAAATCCAACTCTTTCACTCTCTCTCTCTCTTTATCATATCTGATTCTCTTTCTCTCTCTTCTCTCTGCCATTGTTCTAAATCATTGTTACAGAAAAATAGTAAATACGGATGGACAACAACGAGTTCGAAATCTGGAGTCAGGTAAGATATGTTTGTAATTTTTTTTAGCTTTGACCTTTCCTTTCTTTCAGTAAATTTAGTTTTTAACTATTTTTATTAAGTAAAAATCCTTTTGTGAATGGTATTTGTACGTTTGGAACGAATTATTGATCTTAAAAATTGAGAATTTTTAAAGTTGAACACTACCGCTTTTTTTAATTGTATCTTGGTAGTGTATGAAGTATTTATTTGGGTTGATTTCAAAATTGAATGAAATAATATTCAGATTCGAGTAGTAAAGAATTATTCATTTAGTAGTGAATAATTATTTAATACAATATGTATTGAATGAATTGGTTGTGAATTGTTTTGTGTTGATTCTCATGACTTGAAAAATGATTTTGGTGATGAAAACTTTTAGTTGTAGATCCTTTTTTAAGTTATTTTAGAAACACTCATATCTATTTTGACTTCTCCTATATTGCTTCGCATTGTTTTGAATCATGACTTTTATTGGTTTAAAGACTAATGATTGAAGAGAGAAAATTGTGTCATGAATAATTATTCAAACACCTATGAATAATTATTCATTACTATGATAACATAGAGTTGATGTAAATATTGATGTTTTGTTACGTAATAATAACTTTGTAATTTTGTGGTAGTGTTTGCAGGTTTAGCAACGAATTTTGATCTTGAAAAATTGAGGAATTTTAATGAAGAACATCTCTTCTCTTGACTAGATCTTGGTGGTACAGGGAATAGATTCTTGAGATAATTTCAAATTCGAGTGATGATTATTCAAGATAATGTGAACTGAAAGTATTGTAGTGAATTAGTTTGTGGCGATTCTCAAGACTTGAAGAAACAATTTTGATGATGAAGGATTTCAATGCTGGACTTTCTTTTGTTACTTTAGAAAAATTAATGTCTACTTTGAATTCTCCTATAATGATTCTTATTGTTTTGAGTAATGATTTTTACTATTTTATTCAATATAGATTAATTTTTATTGTGGTGAATAATTGTTTTATTTATATTTAATCATTTTTCCACGAATGATTGGATAATTATTCAACACTTTGCAAGTAAAATCTGACATTAGAAATGTCAATACATAATTGTTAATGTAAAGGTGTACAAAATAATTATTCTTGTTCATTTTAATAATTATTTTTAAATGACTGAATAATTATTCTACTCATTACAAGTAGAAATTGATATTAAGGTGAAATGTCAACCCTTAATGCTTAGTTCAAAGTTGAATTTTATAGTGAATTTTTAAAACCAAAGGATAAAATTTAACTTTGAACTAAGCACTAAGTATTGACATTTTACTAAAAAACTCCTAGAAGATTAGCCTAACAAACTACTCAAGGTATTTTGATGATATGAAAACATTCCACACGTACAATTGGGCAAGACAAATCGCTGAGTTCCCGAGTACAGGGGCAGAATTTTTTGCAAAGAAAATCAAGAAAAAGCCTTCCTCCTGGCCAGAAGGCAACATGCACCTTCTGTTGGTACGAATAATTATTCAGTGTGAACATAATAATTATTCATTTACTAGTAGATGCATTGGTTTAGGATCTAATTAGTAATCCTAGGAGGCTGAATAATTATTCTTATGTTTGCATAATAATTATTCACTGAAATAGTGCTTGTGGACTAAATGTTGCTTCTTAGAGACTAAAAAATTATTCTTGTGTTTGAATAATAACTATTCATTGGTATGATGATTGTGGATTGAATTTTGCTTCTCGAAGACTGAATAATTATTCTTGTATTTAAATAATAATAATTCACTAATATGATGATTATGGTTTGAGTGACGAATGTAGATGCTGTGCATAATTATTCTTGTGTTTGGATAATAATTATTCATTGATGATTATGGATTGAGTGACGGGCGTGGATGGTGTGCATAATTATTCTTGTGTGAGGAATAATAATTATTCACTGATGTAGGTACGATGTGCTGAAGTTTTGTAAGGAAAACCTGATGGTGAGTTGTCCTGCTCTTGATGGAATGGGAGTAGGGTTTCTGAGGCTTGTGCCTTGCTACCCCAAGCTAGGGCGGGGGGTTGAGAAGGATTGATCGGAGGCTGGAGGAACTTGATGCCGAAGAGCAATCTATTGCCTCAATATGGTTAACATTTTTTCCTTTCGCATGTCGGTCTTGCCTCAATATGGTTAGCATTTGTTTTACTGTTCTTGGGGTCAAATTTGCTTCCCTGTCGAAATTCCTCCTTATTACACACGTATTTCATGTATTGCATTATATCTATCTTGGGGCATCTCCTCTCATACATTATCTTTGTTCCAAATTCAATATTATGGGCATATCTATTGTAGAAAGCATGAGTATCACTGACAGTTGAGAACATTTTATCCCTATGTTCGCTTCTACTGGCAATGACCATAATAATTATTCAATCATTCAAAAATAATTATTCTGTGCATTGTGAATAATTATTCTCATGCTACTCCTCTTTACATTTCTTAGGTATCAAACAAGATCAATCTTGATAATTATTCATATCGATTTGAATAATTATTCACAACATAGCTTTCTCTGTTGAATAATTAACCTCCAAAACAATAAAATTCATTGCTCAAAACAGTAAGAATCATTACAACGGAATTCAAAGTTTACATGAATATTTATAAAATAACAAAAAAAAATCCAGAATTGAAATCCTTCATCATCAAAACGTTTATTCAAGTCACAAGAATCAACATAAACCAATTCACCGCCAATGCCTTCAGTTTAAGTTGTCTTGAATAATCATTCACTCAAATATGAAATCATCCCAAGAACCTAACCTATGCACCACCGAAATCCAGACAATATAAGAGTTGCTATTCTTTAAAATTCCTCTATTTTTCAATCAAAAGTCTTTTTCATACCTGTGAACACAACCACAAAGTCTTCACTCATTCAAAAAGGTGAAAAACTAAAATTATCAATAAAAAATAAGAACAATCAAGACCAAATCAACAAAAAGAATGAGAATAGTCAAAGCAACAAAATTGTAATAGTTATATCAATAATATGTTGTCACAGTAATGAATAATTATTCATAAGTGGTTGAATAATTATTCACAACATAGTTTTCTCTCTTAAATAATTAGTCATTAAACCAGTAAAAACCATGCTCAAAACAAGAGAATAATTACAGGAGAAGTCAAAGTAGATACGAGTGTTTTTAAAATAATTAAAAAAAAAGATCCACCACTGAAAGTTTCCATCATCAAAATCGTTCTTCAAGTCATGAAAATCAATACAAAGTAATTCACAATCGATTCTTTCGATTCACATTGTCTGAAATAATTATTCACTATTCGAATCTAAAAATTATTTCATTCAATTTTGAAATCAACCCAAACAACTACTTCATACACCACCGAAATACAATAAAGAGAAAGAGTTGTGTTCAGTTTTAAAATTTTTTAAATTTTCATGATTAATAATTTGTTTTCAAACCCGTAAATACCATTCACAAAAGAGTTTTTACTCATCAAAATGGTAAAAGCTAAATTTACTGAAAAAAATGGGAGAAAGATCAAGAGTAAACAAAAATCATAAACATATCTTACTTGGCTCCAAATCTTCGGCAAGTTTTGAAACTATTCTTAAATTGCGCTTTCGAACTTGTTGTTGTCCATTGATATTTAACCTTTTTCAGTATTTTTTGTAACAATGATCTAGAGTAATGACAGAGAAGAGCAAAAAAAATAGAGAAAGAAAAGAGAAAGAAGAGAGGTGTGTGAGAGAGAGGATCGGATATGATAAAGAGAGAGAGTAAGGAAATTGAATTTGATAGAAGAATTTGAATTCAAAATTAGATTTTGAAATTGATTTTTAGTTTGAGCGGAAATTGAAATATTTTTTGAGTCCAAAATTACCTTTGATCAATCTCAACTGTTGGATTAAAATGAAGCCGATCGAACTGTTAAAAAACCTTTTTGCACATGCAGAAGAAATGGTTATCCGCACCGTAACCAACTCCTAAGGAAACAAATAGGTCTACTGCATAAAGTACAAATCAGATGGTTCGATTGACCACTACGAAGCAAGCCAGGTTATCCTGGGACACACTCAAGTGGGGGGAAATGATTTCACTGAGACTTTCACACCTGTAGCTAAAATGGTTATGGTGAGAAACCTTTTTGTTGTAGTACCTCTTCAAACTCCTAGATTTACCTCTCAAACTCCTAGTCAAGTTTTCCATTTCAAAAAATCATATATGGATCGGACCAAGCACGTAGAACAAGAAAAGTCGCCGCATTGAAAAGTTGCAGTTTCAAATAATCTATTCTCTTTTTACCTTCATCTCCAAGGATATTTTTCTGTGTACTTATTTATGTGGATGACTTTATTATTATCAGAAATCGTTCTGAAGTCATTGGTAAATTCAAGAACACTTGAGTAAGTGTGTTCATATGAAAAAATTGGGTGAATTAAAATATTTTTTTAGAATTGAGGCTAATCACAACAAGAAAGGACTTTACCTTTGTCAACATAAATATACAGTTGATATTCTCTCTGAGAGAGGAATACTCGGTGAAAAGTTGGTGTTTCCTCAAATTGAGAAGAATCATCAGCTTGCTAAAAGCGCAAGAAATCCTCAGTGAACCCGAGCACTATAGAAGGGTAATGGGGGGCTCAACTACTTGACGATTACATAACTAGAACTTGCTTATTCTATCCATATTGTCTCTCAATTCATTTGCAGTCACCATGTAAACAGCATTGGGAAATTGCTTTGCAGATTCTTTGTTATCTCAAAGGATGATAGAAAAAATAGAGCAAAGTGACTGGAAGAAACACTTGTATTTCACACATCTTTACAATCTGTAAGTGTTACAATATATAAAGAAAACAAAAGAGAAAATTTAGGAGGTTGTACGGCTACTCCTATTTTAGGGTTTACAACACATGAAGTAAAAATACCAAAAAGTACACAATACACATGAGGAAAGCATATCCTAAGGTGATCCCATATTGTCATTTTTGTCTACAATTTTAACACCCCCCCGCAAGCCAGACGGTGGGTAAATAGTAGTAAGACCAAGATAGTCTACCAAGAAAGCAAAGCTAATGAAAAGGACAGCGTGTTGACATTTTAGGGCGCGAGCAACATTTAAAATATGTTGATGTTGCACTCAACCATCCCATTTTGTTGAGGTGTTTCAACACAAGTTCGTTGATGAATAATGCCCTTTGAATTATAAAATTTAGGCATGATAAACTCTGTACCATTATCAGAAAGGATAATTTTGATTGTCTTGTGAAATTGGGTTTGGACAAATGTACATAAAGTTTGTAAAAATTCACGTGTTTGGGACTTTTGCTTCATGAAGAAAACCCAAGTGTATCGAGAGAAATCGTCCACAATGGTAAGAAAATAACTATAACCATGAACACTTTGAATTTTACTTGGTCCCCAAATATCAACATATATCAAATCAAAACAAGAAGAAGTAGAGTGTTCATGTAAATGAAAAGAAGCACGTTTCTGCTTTGCCAAAGGGCATATTGAACAAAGTGGAGAATCAACAATATTAATTGAAGAGTCTATATCATGCAAAAGCTTTAGTCTAGAATTAGAAATATGGCCTAGTCGGTAGTGCCATAGTTGATCGTTATGAAAGTGCTCAAGAGTACTATGAGAAATAGAAGCTGCAAGTGAAATAGATGGCAAGGAATGAGAGGAAAAGTTAGCTGATTGAAGGAAGTAAAGTCCATGCTTTTCCCTAGCCAATCCAATCGTCGTCCATTTCGCTAAATCTTGAAGAAAACATAGACCAGATTGGAATATTGCACAAATATTAGATTGCTTGAATAATTGGCTCAAGGATAGTAACTTAAAACGAAAAGATGGAATATAGAAGACATCATGTAAGATTAATGACGATGTTACCCGCACAGTTCCTTTCTTTGTAACTGGAAATAATGAACCATTAGGAAGACGAATGGTGTGATTAGAAATGGGATAAAGGGCAGAAAAAACTGATAAGAAACATGCTATATGATTTGAAGCACCCGAATCCACAATCCAAGGCAGTAAAGGTGTGTCTAAAAAGATACATGTGTTCTTACCAGATTGTCCAGCAGAATTTGCAGTGAATGCTAAGGCATGATGATTAGTAGCAGAGGCCGAAGAAGCATCAGCCATAGAGGCAGCAACAGAAGGCTTGAGATCTTGCAATAGATTCATCAATTGGTTATATTGCTCATGAGTAATGAGAGGAACAGGACTTGAAACACCACGATTTCCGTCTACTGAAACTTGGTAGATGATTGCAGGTGATGAACCTTTTCCTTTGGGAGGATACCCATGTTTCTTATAACATTTTTCATGGGTATGACCGGTTTTTCTACAGAATGTACAAACAATAGTTCGTTTCTAAGAAAAATTTCCAGACCTTTTGATTTGAACAGCATTAGCATGCATTGAGTTTGTCTGTAACACAGGTAAAGTATTGGTACTATTTATAGGTGAACCCAACAAAGATGGTTCCCCAAAAATCACTGAAGAGGGTGATTGGAGTTGCCTTTCATGCTGAATAATTATACTGAAAATTTCCTTAACTGAGGGAAAAGGATTCATCAGAAAAATTTGAGATCTAACATGAGAGAAATTGTCATTTAATCCCATCAAGAACCTAATAGAATGATCCGACTCCATATAACCCCGCATAATTCAATATCCACCGCAAGAACATTGCACATCATATGTACAATGAGGAATAGGACGCAAAATACTGATTTCATCCCAAAGAATCTTTAGATTAGTATAATAGTCTGTGACAGCGAGAGTACCTTGTTTGATGGAGTGAAACTCTTGCAATAGATTTGAGAGTCGCACCTGATCTCCTTTTGCATATCGACTCCGTAGATCTTCCCAAACCTCCGAGGTTGATTCCATAAACATAACACTTTGAGAAATTGGTTTCTCCACTGAGTTTACAATCCATGACAAGACGGTACTATTACACTATTTCCATCTGCTTAGAAGTGGATCATCTGTTCTCAGACGAGGGAGACTGCAATCAATAAAACCCAGTTTGTTCTTCGATTCTAATGCCATCTGCATGGCCCTAGATCAAGAATGGTAATTTTTTGATGCTAACGACACAGTGACAAGAGACATTGAAGGATTCTCATTATGAGACACAAAATAAGGATTGGAAGATGTATTATCCTCTTTCGCCATTGTATGAGGAAAAAAAACAGCAAAGTAATAGAAGAAGGAATTTACTCTAGGCAAAAATTAAGCTATGATACCATGATAGAAAAAGTAGAGCAAAGTGACTGGAAGAAACTCTTGTATTTCACACATCTCTACAATCTGTAAATATTATAATATATAAAGAAAACAAAAGAGAAAATTTAGAAGGTTGTACCGTTACTCCTATTTTAGGGTTTACAACACATGAAGTAAAAATACCAAAAAGTACACAATAGACATGAGGAAAGCATATCCTAAGGTGATCTCATATTGTCACTTTTGTCTACAATTTTAACAAAGGAGAATGCCATAATCCTAATCAACAATTCTCAATTGAATTAGAAATTCACGAAGTTAGTTGATACTATATACATCAAAAGATTACCCGTAAAGTTTTACAGTGAAGAAATTGTGAATCCAAACTTGCATTACATAAAGTATAAGTTTTTTTTTTTAGATTTTGATTCTAAAACTAAAAATTTTTATTTATTATCTTTTATAGGTTCCACATTTTATCTTTCTATAGAGCAGCTACTTTGCATAGATTAGGCATACAAGCATTCCAGCCCATTTTAGCTGAGCGTGCTATTTGTTTACATCCACTAGTTTGTAAGGGATCCAATGCAGATTTTGATGGTCAAGAACCTTTATCTTTGGAGGCCCAAGCGGATATATATTATACTTTATGTAATGCAGTGAAATTGAGTTTGGATTCACAATTTCTTCACAGCAAAACTTTACGGGTAATCTTTTAATGTATATAGTAACTTTTGAATTTGTAATTCAATTCAGAATTGTTGACTCATTTTACTGGTCAATAATAAATAATTTTAAAAATAAAAAATAAATTAAATTTTTACACAAAACACTTGCTCGACCACTGTAATTACTTATGGATTCTTTAGTCGATAAATTAAAAGTTTCAGTAGTTAATCGTTTAATGGATAGTAAAATATTTCGATTGGGAATTTTTAGCTAACTTTTTTAGTTGGTAATTCAATCGAGAAATATTGACCTTTTTTATAGTAATAAATAATTAAAATAAAATATTTAAATTTAAAAAATTAAATATACTTCATTCATTTTCTATTATATTTAGTGATATAATAAGAAAATACATCTTTGTTTCTTCTCTCTTCACCTATGCAAAAAAGACTAAAAATCCTTATATTTTTAAACTGAAGGATTATGACATAAGAAAAGTATTGCAAAAGCTGTCTTTTGTACTGGTAATTTGGACACCACAATATAATTTTTCTGCATTATTAAACAAAAAAATCACTATTTGGAAACTCTTAATCCAACTTCTGCCACTGTACACAACAACAATCATCTTGCTAAATCTCCTTTTTCAGATCGGAATGGGGATCTAGGATTGGTATTAGACGTAGATCATCTTTTCTTCTACCTGTTAACCGCACGTTTTCCTCCATGCCTAAATCCTCGAGTTGCATCCCACCGGTAAGTTTCCAATCAAAATGAAACAACAACTGGGCAAACGGCAAGATAATGTTAGGCAGAGCATATGATATACCAGGACACACTCTTCTTCCGGCACCAAATGGAATATAGCTGAAATCGTTTCCCCTATAATCAACTTTAGAATCAAGAAATCTTTCGGGGCTGAATTTCTCAGGCTCATTCCAATACCTTGGGTCTCTGGCAATTGCCCATGCATTTAAAATAATCCGGGCCTTGATAGGTATGTCGTATCCATGGATGTTGCATTGTTCATTGCATTCTCTTGGAAGTAAAAGGGGTGCAGAAGGATGTAGTCTCAAGGTTTCTTTAACAATAGCTCGTATGTATTTTAGTTCATCAATTTTCGATTCATCAACATTTCCTCTCTCTTCATACACATTTCTTACCTCTTCTTGTGCCTTTTTGAGTATTATTGGATTTTTTAGTGTTTCAGATATTGTCCATTCTAGAGCTGTTGATGATGGTTCACTCCCAGCACTGAAAATATCCTGAAATTCATTAAAATAGAAAACTTTTGAGGGTGTTGCCGAATTTTAACAAAAACCTTAGGCAGTCTACCGCACAATTATAAATGTTTTTATATGCGTATCATACTAAAAACCTCTTTACTAAAAAAATATTCTCTTCCTTCAAAATTGTATATTCACATTTTTTTGAATATCCGGAATTGAATGTCTATTTTTTCTTAAATAATCACATATTTTTTTCAAACTTCCATTAATAATATTTTTTGTTTAAAATAATTAAACTCCACTAATATAATGATAGCACAACTAACTTCTTAGACACTAATGATTTAAGTAATTGCTCCACTAACTAATGGGTTCCACAACTAAAATCTTTAATTGATAAGGATATTGTAATGACTTATTAGAATTAAACTAGTCTCCTTGATTTTGACATCTAATCAAAATAAGACATTAATTCCGAAAATAAATATCCATTTTCTTATTTATTTTTTTATAAAAAAATGAATATTTAGTTTTACATAAAAAAATATTAACTTGACATCCCGTAGCTACCTTTCTTTTATGCTAGGACATTTAATGGGCTAGGGGTCGGTCCATTTGGCCCAAATAAATATGAATCTCCACCTAATTTTAAAAGTCCAAATTATCTTCGATCTAAAATAAGCTCAACTATTTTTAATTCCGCATACATAATATATAATATATATATTATATAATAATATTATTATTATATTTTATTGAAAAGATATTATTATTATTATATATATATAATAATAGTATAATTAATTAAATTTTTGCTTTTACTTTTAATTAATAAATATTTAAGATTCACATACAAATTTAAAAAGTTTTTAGAAATATAACATAAATTATTTTAAAAAAATTAAACAAATTTTATAGAGTGAAAATAAAAAATATAAAATAATTAATGCAAAATAAAAAATTTTGAAATAGGGCCAACCCGAATCCAAGTAAGCTGAGCTTGGATCTATTTTTATGAGCCTAAACAAAGCCATACTTGAACTTGGCAAAACTTGAGTAATTGAGCCCACAATCCTATTTATGTCCCCAATGGAATGAAAATGTTCCTATAAATTCTAGAGTTTTGGGGTATGGTGCAGCTGTTTTAGTTTTAGAAGTGACATCACTAATCTTCCTGGGAGATCCAAAAGAGCTTAAAAAAAGTGGACCTCGCGTACTGCTAAACTTTTTCTATTCCTTCAAAAGAGAGAGAAGTGCATAATGGCCAATGTGTAGACAAAATTGTTTTCAGATTAGGAAGTGGAAATAAACAATTCAAAAACTAATCGATAGAGGATTAGTCAGAATCAGCTTACCAAGATTACTGCTTTGATATTGACGTCAGTCAATGGAACCTCAGAATCTCCACTTTTCTGAATCCTTAGAAGAACATCAATTAAGTCCTCGTTTCCTTCTCCACTTTGACGCAGCATTTTCTCTTTGTGCTCATTAAGAATGTTTTGGACTATTTCATCAACCTCCCTGTGTATCATCTGCGCTCTCTGTTCCATTCCGCTGAGAACCCGAAGCCATTTGACTGAAGGGTACTGATCTGATATGCTAAACCCCGCAACCACCTCTGTCATTTCGTCCATGAGCCTTTCAAATCTCTCTTGATCCTTGTGTCGTTTGCCAAAAGCAATCCTAGAAGTGATGCAATAAGTCAATGAGATGACCTTCTGGCTGAGATTGACAACTGATCCCTCCTGCAAAGAAATTGATCTGATCAGATCTAAGGTCTCCTCTTCCCTAATGGACCGAAATGTTTGCACACGCTTTGGACTCAGAAGCTCCATGGTGCAGATTTTACGCAATTCTCTCCAATAGCTTCCGTAAGGTGAGAATAAAATGTCGGTAAAATCGTAACTGATAATTCTCATTGTTTCGAAACAAGTAGGTCTTTGAGAGAAAAGGAGATCATGTGTTCTGTAAATTTCTTTGGCAACTTCTGGTGAAGTGACAACAATGGTTGAAACTTCACCAAGCTGTAAGTGCATCAGAGGACCATATGTCTTGGCCAAATCCCTTAGTTTGTGGTGGATTAGACCACCGAAAAGCTGATGAATATTTCCTATTACGGGTAGAGGACGAGGCCCCGGAGGCAGTTTGAGGCTTGTGGTTTTCTTGGCGAGCTTTACTAGCATGAAACAAAAGATGAAGAAAGCACAGAAGAGAAAGATGAGCTCCATGAGGATACGTTTGAAGAGCCAATGCTAACCGGTGGGGTGAATTGAAAGAGGAATGGATACACTACAACTGCCACAGCACTTGGCAGCCAAAACTTGGTGCCATTTTATAATAAACCAGGCAATACGCATTATTTTTGGAGCGATCAAGCCAAATATTAAAAAAGAGCATTCAAAATTAAATAAATAATTTAAGTTCATATATATTTTTTAAAACAAGACAGATAAAATTATCTTATATTTAATTAATTAAAAAAATTTAAATGGACCGCCACTCCTTAAACGGTCTTCCACTGAAGCATAGTCAATCTTAAATGGACCCCCACTTTTAAACGATCTTCCACTGAAGCATAGTCAATCTTAAATGGACCGCTACTCCGTAAACGGTCTTCCACAAAGGTAGCAGCCCACATCTTTGACAATGTGCATTTAGACAATCCTTTATGTGATAGTTTTTCTTATCCTTTTTTCCGCTTTCCATGTAGGCCTGTAAACGGGTCATTCCGGATCTGAGGGGTTCATAAAGTGCGAATATGTATTTGATCGTATAGTATATTGGGTCAGGTCTGAGCATACTTAATTGTAGTAAAGATTAAAAAATAATTACATCATAGTTTATTAAACTCATCAACACAAATAAAATTTTAATATAATATGATATTTCTTTAATAAAGTAAAACTATAATATTCATATGCTCCCTACAAAAATTTAGTAAAATAACACGTAAAGAATTTACGGAGTAGAATAAAAGAGATTAAAATATTTATTATTTTAGTAAAATAACAACTTTAATCAATATACTAATTTAAGAATTACTTCTTAATTTCATACATAAAAGAAGTTCAGCTCTCAAACTAAGATCAACATGTACTACCAACAATCACTTGCCTTCTTCAAGGAAAAAAGAACGCTCATGAGAAAAAATTATTAATCCAAAATATATATATAACTTTAGAATATATATATATATATATATATATATATATATATATAAGACATAAAAATTACATGTAATTCCAAGTCAATTTATTTTTTAAAAACTTTTTAAGAACTATAATGGCAGAAAAAAATTTTGGGATTATAATATATCAGACACCTAATTTTTGGGACTAAACTGACTATTTTCTGGAAAGAAAAAAGAAGGAAGAAATGTAACCACTAAAATGACTTGCAATTATTTTTTAGTTTCAAATCACTCAGTTTCATATTAAATGAACTAATCGTTTATATTTCCAGAATTAAGGATTTATAAATCTCATGATAAAATCTAATACTCCCTTCATTATCTTTTAGTTGTCAAAAAAGACCAAAACACGTAAAGAATTTGTAGAATTTCATATGAGTTCAAATAAACTATTTTAATTTTTTTATTGATTTAAGTGAAAAATAAATATCTCTCTTCCTTAATTACCATTTAAAATTTTCTTTAAATCATAGTATATTTGAAACTTAACTAGTCAAACATCCTCAAATTTACAAATTTGACAAATAAAAATAAACAAAAGAAACAATGAATTTTGACAAATAAAAATGGACAAAGGGAGTAAAATGACCCCTATTAATTCAAAATTCTAACTCAAGAGTAATAAAATTTTTGTCTTTTGACAAATAAAAATGGACAAAGGGAGTAAAATGACCCCTGTTAATTCAAAATTCTAACTCAAGAGTAATAAAATTTTTGTCTCATTCATGCCACTTTCCTACTCATTTCTTTCTTTTTTTTATTTATCGAGATTTAAGATTTTGCGGGTACTAAAAAATCTGGATATCTTGAATTCTATAGCACTTTAATACTAATTAAATTGCCTTCTTATTGGTTTCTACAACGAATGAGATTTTGTGGGTACAGTCAAAAATTATTCTTCCTCTATTGAGTTAGCTAACATCAAAAACTTGTTTTTCCCCCTTCATTTTCACTTTGGATATAGTGAAAGTGATTGTTCCTCCTATTTAAACAGAGAAAACTCTATTGGAAAAAAAGAAAAATTAACCGATCCATATGTTATACTAATTTTCTTGTACTAATTTATAATTTATAATCTAAATTTATTTTTATATGCCCTCTTCTTCTACACCGTATGTCAATTCTTATTTTTTAACCTTAGATTTATTACTTTATTGCCATAGTAAGACATTGAATATTATACTTTAAAGTTTTAAAATGAGTTTGTAGTCATATAACTCCTTCTATGCTAAACCCTCAAGTATGGCAAGTAATTTTAGACATATTTCTTTTGATTCAAAATAGTTACAGTATTACTTTTAAAGAACATGTGTAAATTATGATTTTGATAAAATTCTTACAAAATTAGTGAAGATGACTACAACAACATCATTAAAGGAATACTGAATGGTTGTCCATATCGGCATAAGCCACTTTGTCTTTGGAAAGTTATTGTTAAAATTAGTTCTCCACATCAATTTATCATTTGGCTGAAGATATAGAGTGATATTTAGACCTCAAGTTGTAGAGAATACATCTTTCATATTAAATTCATTATTTATAATTAATTTGATTATAGTGCACGATATATTCATTGAATGAATATATTTACCAAGGATGTAGCACTCATAAATACCACTCTATGTGTCATCAAAGGTTGAGCTTAGTCCTTTGCAATCATTTGTGTACATCCAATTATCCAATGACCCATTCAAAGACTGAAGACTGCATGCTATGCTATATAGTGAGGAAACATAGAGGTAGCTTAGTGAAGCGTCATAAAGAATACAAAGAGTCTCTATTCCTTATTAGCCACAAATCAAACCACGAAAACGAATGCTACTGACTTGAGCGGAGATAAAACCAGAAAACTGCTTCAGCCAAATAGCTCTGCGGGCAGTTTCTTATCCGTTTTTTGGTTATTTTGACCTGGAGGCCAGCGACAAAGAAACCCTAACCCTAATTGTGTTTGTCCTTTTGTTTTCTTTTTTTAATCTCCTGTAGTTGGGAGAAGATGGAAGGCGACAAATCCATCCCGCGTTGCTTTTTCTCTTCGGAAGGAGTCAGAATATATAGGGTTGCTTTTTCCATTTGAGATAAATCAAACCATAAAAAAAGAAACTAGTAATCTTCGCATATCATTAATTTAGCAATCTGCACCATGCCATAACGAATATACTGCAACATAAAAAACAACGTTGTTTTGTTTTTTTGACTCTTTCGCAAGCTAAGCGAACCTTCCCGGCGGAGAAAAAAAATTTATTTATTTATACATTTTCTCAGAACTCAAATAATCAGCTCCGTATCCTTCAAAACCCTTAACGCCCAAACTTGACTCACTGACCCCAATCTTCCCTACTCTCTGCTGTGCACATTCTCCGTAACTGTTCACTACTATCCACATTCTCCGGCCACTATTCCTCATCTGACCCCATTCTTCCCTACTCTCTGCTATACACATTCTCCGTAACTGTTCACTAATATCCACATTCTCCCACTCTTCCTTCTCACTATTATCCATATTCTCCAGCCACTATTCCTCCTCTGACCCCATTCTTCCCTACTCTCTGCAATACACATTCTCCGCAGCTGTTCACTAATATCCACATTCTCCCACTCTTCCTTCTCTAACCCCATTCTTCCCTACTCTCTCCTATACATATTCTCCGTAGCTGTTTACTGCTATCGACATTCTCCGCAGCTCTTCACTGCTATCCACATTCTCTGGGCACTTTTCCTTCTCATCTACACTCTCCACACATTTTTTAACGGTGCATACTTTACTAATCCTAAAGTCTATTTTTTGGCTTTCACCAACGTCACTTTGCTTTAAACTATGTCTCGTAACAGTGAAGCTGTTAATCTGATATATTTTTGGCTGTTTTTTTTTCCTTCATGAATTTCTTTGGTTGGTACATTTTATTAATCGTTAAGAATGTGTTCTTCAGCTTTAACCATGTCCTGTAACTGATGTATTTTTTTTCTGGCTTTAACCGTGTTTGTGTTCTTCCACTTTAAACACGACTGTGTTCTTTTTTTTCTTCTTGAATTTCTTTGAGTATGTGTTCTGTAAAATCTGACTTTTTGAGGTTTATCTGTGCTTTTGTTGTTGTAGTTGCAACTATTCTTTGGTCTCCCATGGTGTTTAAACTGGTGAAGAACAAATTAAGTGCAGAATTTCTCTCGAGGTTTAAAGCTAATATTAAAGAAATTAATAATCGGGTTAAGTTAGGCATTCATGCAACTGGAAATTCCGTTAAGCTCGTTGTTCTGAACCCATATGCAAAATTTCGATCTTCGGTCTACAATATCTTACACTGGACATCTGTTTTGGGATTCCAAGTATTCAAAAACAATGTTTGATTTATGTCATCTTTACAAAACATATTTAGACGGATTATATAAACGAAAGAAATTACTTATCCAACTATATGAGCTCACAGAGGAACAAGATGAAAAAAAAGATACATTGGATGATCTTCAATCTGTATTAGATATCATTCAAAAAATATGTAGATATATTCAAGAGTTTGCAAATTAGAAACCTTACTATCTAACATAAGATTTTGCAAAACAAATCATGTTTCTTCGTTTTGTTTTATGGCGACATCATCTGCATGGATTATATAAAGAAAAAAGAGATTTGTGGTGTATGTGGAGACTTGCAGAAAAAGATGAATAAAGACAAGAAATCTTCAATATTATACAGGAAGTCTTAGTGGCTATCGACATAGTCCAAGGATATCTAAAAACATACGCTTATTAAAAAAAAAATCCCAGCGCAGCGCCTAGTTGCTCTACCGGCCACTATTAGATTCCAAGAAAGAGAAAAGATGGAAAGGACAACACAGCAGGACAGGATGTTCCTTTGATTTGTTGTACTTTGTGGGTCCCATAGGAATTTAACACGAAAACGTAAGGCACAAGAAAGTGTAGTTGTCCCATGTGTGTCAGTAGTTTTATATCGTTTTCATTTTTTCTTAATTATCTGAAATGTTGGTTACTGAAATTTTAATTAGAAAATTCGTTTCTTTTCATAAGAATTTAAAAATAGAATTTTCTGTTAAAAAATATTCATCATTTTTAATAATATGCGGAAATTAAAATTTTGATAAAATTATTGCAAAATGTCGCAGAAATGTGTTTGTGGCCGTAAAAAATCTTAGTTCTCGCAGACATAATTTTTGGCTTCCTAAAATTTTTCTTCTCGACTTTATTTATGGTTCTACTGTATTTTTTTCCTTTTTTTACATTAATCTTGAAAAGAACAGAAGGAAAGGGAAAATGCATGTTTAGAAAGAAAAGTCAAAAAAAAATATTTTCTTTTTTCGCTTTGTATTTGGAAAATGAAGGCGGTATCCATGCTATAAATCTGGTAGCGGCTGATGAAACTTATAAGGCGTAGTTAAATTGAGTTTTAATTTGAGTTAAATTATATTGAGAATCATAAAAAATTATTTATAGAAAATAAAATTTAAAATAAAAATACAAAAAAACTTTAAATTGAAATCTAATTCAAATTTACCCTTAATTTCTCGTCTTCAATCAATCCTTCACAAACTGCACGATTCCTCAAAAGAGTTGTCAAATATTCTCATACTCAAAGAGACTTGTGAGTGTCGTTGATATGAAAATGGGCCACGTGGTTCGTTAAGAATTATTTTTTCTGTATGACTACACATTATAATTCGCCAGAAAGTAGTTTTTGTAACAATGCACACGGAACATAAAGGTGAGAGAAAATGAGTTCCGAGGGAGATACCCCCAATTACGAGATTATGGTAGTTACCCTGCCCCCCTCCCCCTAAAAAAAAAAGAAAAAGATTACACCTTATAAAATCTGACCCTTGATACCTTTAGGAATTTGACCCTTGATTTAAAACCGAGAAATCAAAAGGTGAGTCCAATCTTTTTAGACCGTAAGTGATGAAGTTACTACAACGAATGAGATTTTGTGGGTACAGTAAAAAATTATTCTTCCTCTGTTGAGTTAGCTAACATCAAAAACTTTTTTCCCCCTTCATTTTCATTTTGGATATGGGGAAAGTGATTGTTTCTCCTATTTAAATAGAGAAAACTCTATTGGAAAAAAAAAGAAAAATTAACTGATTCAATTGTTATACTAATTTTCTTGAACAGATTTATAATTTATAATCTAAATTTATATTTATATGCCCTCTTCTACACTTTATGTCAATTCTTATTTTTTAACCTTAGATTTATTATTTTATTGCTATAGTAAGACACTGAATATTATACTTTAAAGTTTTAAAATGAGTTTGAAGTCTTAAAACTCCTTCTATGCTAAACCCTCAAGTATGGCAAGTAATTTTAGACATATTTCTTTTGATTCAAAATAGTTATAGTATTACTATTAAAGAAGGTGTGTAAATTATGATTTTGACAAAATTCTTCCAAAATTAGTGAAGATGACTACAATAACATCATTAAAGGAATACCGAATGGTTGTCCATATTTGCATAAGCCACTTTGTCTGTGGATAGTTATTGTTAAAATTAGTTCTCCACATCAATTTATCATTTGGTTGAAGATATATAGTGATATTTAGACCACAAGTTGTAGAGAATACATCTTTCATATTAAATTCATTATTTATAATTAATTTGATTATAGTGCACGATATATTCGTTGAATGAATATATTTACCAAGGGTGTAGCACTCATAAATACCGCACTATGTGTCATCAAAGGTTGAGCTTAGTCCTTTGCAATTATTTGTGTACATCCAAATATCCAATGACCCATTCAAAGACTGAAGACTGCATGCTATGCTATATAGTGAGGAAACATAGGGGTAACTTAGTGAAGCGTCATAAAGAATTCAAAGTGTTTCTTTTCCTTATTAGGCACAAATCAAACTACGAAAACGGATGCTACAGACTTGAGCGGAGATCAAGCCCGAAAACAGCTTCAGCCAAATAGCTCAGTGGACAACACAGCAGGACAGGATGTTCCTTTGATTTGTTGTACTTTGTTGGTCCCGCAAGATTTTAACGCGAAAATGTAATGCAAAATAAAGTGTAGTTGTCCCATGTGTGTCAGTAGTTTTATATTATTTTTATTTTTCCTTAATTATCATAAATGTTGGTTAATGAAAGTTTAATTAGAAAGTTCGTTTCTTTTCATAAGAATTTAAAAATAGAATTTTCTGTTAAAAAATATTCACTATTTTTAATAATGAGTGCAAATTAAAATTTTGATAAAATTCTCGCAAAATGCGGCAGAAATGTGTTTGTGGCTGTAAAGAATTTTGGTTCTCGCGGACAGACTTTCTTGTTTCCTAACATTTTTCTTCTCGACTTTATTTACGATTCTACTATCTTTTCTTCCTCTTTTTACATTAATCTTGAAAAGAACAGAATGAAAGGAAAAATGCATGTTTAGAAAGAAAAGTCTAAGAAAATATTTTTCTTTTTTCGCTTTGTATTTAGAAAATGAAGGGGTATCCATGCTATAAATCTGGTAGCGGCTGATGAAACTTTTAAGGCGTAGTTAAATTGAGTTTTTATTTGAGTTAAATTATATTGAGAATCAAAAAGATAAATTATTTATAAAAAATAAAATTTAAAATAAAAATATAAAAAATTGTAAAATTAAATTCTAATTCTAATTCACCCTTAATTTCTCGTCATCAATCAATCCTTCACAACTTCATGATTCCTCAAAAGAGTTGTCAAATATTCTCATTCTCAAAGAGACTTGTGAGTGTCGTTGATATGAAAATAGGCCACGTCGTTCATTAAGAATTATTTTTGCTGTATGACTATACATTATAATTCTCCAGAAAGTAGTTTTGAGACAATGCACAGGGGACATAAAGGTGCAAGAAAATGAGTTCCGAGGGAGATACACCCCCTTATAAAATCTGACCCTTGATACCTTTTCGGCAAGGAATTTGACCCTTGATTTGAAACAGAGAAATCAAAAGGCGAGTCCAATCTTTTTAGACCGTAAGTGATGAAGCTACTACAACGAATGAGATTTTGTGGGTACAGTCAAAAATTATTCTTCCTCTGTTGAGTTAGCTAACGTCAAAAACTTGTTTTTCTCCCTTCATTTGCATTTTGGATATGGTGAAAGTGATTCCTCCTCCTATCTAAACAGAGAAAACTCTATTGGAAAAAAAGAAAAATTAATTGATTCAATTGTTATACTAATTTTCTTGAATTGATTTATAATTTGTAATCTAAATTTATATTTATATGCCCTCTTCTACACCTAATGTCAATTCTTATTTTTTAACCTTAGATTTATTACTTTATTGCTATAGTAAGACACTAAATATTATACTTTAAAGTTTTAAAATGAGTTTGTTGTCATATAACTCCTTCAATGCGAAACCATCAAGTATGGCATGTAATTTTAGACATATTTCTTTCGATTCAAAATAGTTACAATATTACTTTTAAAGAGGGTGTGTAAATTATGATTTTGATAAAATTCTTCCAAAATTAGTGAAGATGACTGCAATAACATCATTAAAGGAATATTGAATGGTTGTCCATATTGGCATAAGCCACTTTGTCTTTGGAGAGTTATTGTTAAAATTAGTTCTCCACATCAATTATTAAAATTAGTCCTTTGCAATTATGCGAAAATATTCGCTCTTGGAGTCCCGCGATATCTTGCACTGGACATCTGTTTTGGGATTCTAATTATTCAAAAGCAATGTTTGATTTATGTCATCTTTACAAAACATATTTAGACTAATTATATAAACAAAAGAAATTGCTTATCCAACTATATGAGCTCACAGAGGAACAAGATGAAAAACAAGATATATTGGATGATCTTCAATCTGTATTAGATAGCATTCAAATGATACGTAGATATCTTCAAGAGTTTCCACATTAGAAACCTTACTACCTACCTTAAGATTTGGCAGAACAAATCATGTTTCTTCAATTTGCTTTATGGCGACATCATCTGCATGAATTATATAAAGAAAAAAGAGATTTGTGGCATATGTGGAGACTTGCAGAAACAGATGTACAAAGACAAGAAATCGTCAATATTATACAAGAAGTCTTAGTGGATATCGACATAGTCCAATGATATCTAAGAGCATACGCTTATTCCAAAAAAAAAATCCCAGCGCCTGGTTGCTCTACCGGCCACTATTAGGTTCCAAGAAAGAGAAAAGATGGAAAGGACAACACAGCAGGACAGGATGTTCCTTTGATTTGTTGTACTTTGTTGGTCCCGCAAGATTTTAACGCGAAAATGTAATGCACAAGAAAGTGTAGTTGTCCCATGTGTGTCAATAGTTTTATATTATTTTTATTTTTCCTTAATTATCATAAATGTTGGTTAATGAAAGTTTAATTAGAAAGTTCGTTTCTTTTCATAAGAATTTTAAAATAGAATTTTCTGTTAAAAAATATTCACTATTTTTAATAAAGTGTGCAAATTAAAATTTTGATAAAATTCTCGCAAAATGCGGCAGAAATGTGTTTGTGGCTGTAAAGAATTTTGGTTCTCGCGGACAGACTTTCTGGTTTCCTAACATTTTTCTTCTCGACTTTATTTACGATTCTACTATCTTTTCTTCCTCTTTTTACATTAATCTTGAAAAGAACAGAATGAAAGGAAAAATGCATGTTTAGAAAGAAAAGTCTAAGAAAATATTTTTCTTTTTTCGCTTTGTATTTAGAAAATGAAGGGGTATCCATGCTATAAATCTGGTAGCGGCTGATGAAACTTTTAAGGCGTAGTTAAATTGAGTTTTTATTTGAGTTAAATTATATTGAGAATCAAAAAGATAAATTATTTATAAAGAATAAAATTTAAAATAAAAATATAAAAAATTTTAAAATTAAATTCTAATTCTAATTCACCCTTAATTTCTCGTCATCAATCAATCCTTCACAACTTCATGATTCCTCAAAAGAGTTGTCAAATATTCTCATTCTCAAAGAGACTTGTGAGTGTCGTTGATATGAAAATAGGCCACGTCGTTCATTAAGAATTATTTTTGCTGTATGACTATACATTATAATTCTCCAGAAAGTAGTTTTGAGACAATGCACAGGGGACATAAAGGTGCAAGAAAATGAGTTCCGAGGGAGATACACCCCCTTATAAAATCTGACCCTTGATACCTTTTCGGCAAGGAATTTGACCCTTGATTTGAAACGAGAGAAATCAAAAGGCGAGTCCAATCTTTTTAGACCGTAAGTGATGAAGCTACTACAACGAATGAGATTTTTGTGGGTACAGTCAAAAAATTATTCTTCCTCTGTTGAGTTAGCTAACGTCAAAAACTTGTTTTTCTCCCTTCATTTGCATTTTGGATATGGTGAAAGTGATTCCTCCTCCTATCTAAACAGAGAAAACTCTATTGGAAAAAAAGAAAAATTAATTGATTCAATTGTTATACTAATTTTCTTGAATTGATTTATAATTTGTAATCTAAATTTATATTTATATGCCCTCTTCTACACCTAATGTCAATTCTTATTTTTTAACCTTAGATTTATTACTTTATTGCTATAGTAAGACACTAAATATTATACTTTAAAGTTTTAAAATGAGTTTGTTGTCATATAACTCCTTCAATGCGAAACCATCAAGTATGGCATGTAATTTTAGACATATTTCTTTCGATTCAAAATAGTTACAATATTACTTTTAAAGAGGGTGTGTAAATTATGATTTTGATAAAATTCTTCCAAAATTAGTGAAGATGACTGCAATAACATCATTAAAGGAATATTGAATGGTTGTCCATATTGGCATAAGCCACTTTGTCTTTGGAGAGTTATTGTTAAAATTAGTTCTCCACATCAATTATTAAAATTAGTCCTTTGCAATTATGCGAAAATATTCGCTCTTGGGTCTGCGATATCTTGCACTGGACATCTGTTTTGGGATTCTAATTATTCAAAAGCAATGTTTGATTTATGTCATCTTTACAAAACATATTTAGACTAATTATATAAACAAAAGAAATTGCTTATCCAACTATATGAGCTCACAGAGGAACAAGATGAAAAACAAGATATATTGGATGATCTTCAATCTGTATTAGATAGCATTCAAATGATACGTAGATATCTTCAAGAGTTTCCACATTAGAAACCTTACTACCTACCTTAAGATTTGGCAGAACAAATCATGTTTCTTCAATTTGCTTTATGGCGACATCATCTGCATGGATTATATAAAGAAAAAAGAGATTTGTGGCATATGTGGAGACTTGCAGAAACAGATGTACAAAGACAAGAAATCGTCAATATTATACAAGAAGTCTTAGTGGATATCGACATAGTCCAATGATATCTAAGAGCATACGCTTATTCCAAAAAAAAAAAAAAAATCCCAGCGCCTGGTTGCTCTACCGGCCACTATTAGGTTCCAAGAAAGAGAAAAGATGGAAAGGACAACACAGCAGGACAGGATGTTCCTTTGATTTGTTGTACTTTGTTGGTCCCGCAAGATTTTAACGCGAAAATGTAATGCACAAGAAAGTGTAGTTGTCCCATGTGTGTCAGTAGTTTTATATTATTTTTATTTTTCCTTAATTATCATAAATGTTGGTTAATGAAAGTTTAATTAGAAAGTTCGTTTCTTTTCATAAGAATTTTAAAATAGAATTTTCTGTTAAAAAATATTCACTATTTTTAATAAAGTGTGCAAATTAAAATTTTGATAAAATTCTCGCAAAATGCGGCAGAAATGTGTTTGTGGCTGTAAAGAATTTTGGTTCTCGCGGACAGACTTTCTGGTTTCCTAACATTTTTCTTCTCGACTTTATTTACGATTCTACTATCTTTTCTTCCTCTTTTTACATTAATCTTGAAAAGAACAGAATGAAAGGAAAAATGCATGTTTAGAAAGAAAAGTCTAAGAAAATATTTTTCTTTTTTCGCTTTGTATTTAGAAAATGAAGGGGTATCCATGCTATAAATCTGGTAGCGGCTGATGAAACTTTTAAGGCGTAGTTAAATTGAGTTTTTATTTGAGTTAAATTATATTGAGAATCAAAAAGATAAATTATTTATAAAGAATAAAATTTAAAATAAAAATATAAAAAATTTTAAAATTAAATTCTAATTCTAATTCACCCTTAATTTCTCGTCATCAATCAATCCTTCACAACTTCATGATTCCTCAAAAGAGTTGTCAAATATTCTCATTCTCAAAGAGACTTGTGAGTGTCGTTGATATGAAAATAGGCCACGTCGTTCATTAAGAATTATTTTTGCTGTATGACTATACATTATAATTCTCCAGAAAGTAGTTTTGAGACAATGCACAGGGGACATAAAGGTGCAAGAAAATGAGTTCCGAGGGAGATACACCCCCTTATAAAATCTGACCCTTGATACCTTTTCGGCAAGGAATTTGACCCTTGATTTGAAACAGAGAAATCAAAAGGCGAGTCCAATCTTTTTAGACCGTAAGTGATGAAGCTACTACAACGAATGAGATTTTGTGGGTACAGTCAAAAAATTATTCTTCCTCTGTTGAGTTAGCTAACGTCAAAAACTTGTTTTTCTCCCTTCATTTGCATTTTGGATATGGTGAAAGTGATTCCTCCTCCTATCTAAACAGAGAAAACTCTATTGGAAAAAAAGAAAAATTAATTGATTCAATTGTTATACTAATTTTCTTGAATTGATTTATAATTTGTAATCTAAATTTATATTTATATGCCCTCTTCTACACCTAATGTCAATTCTTATTTTTTAACCTTAGATTTATTACTTTATTGCTATAGTAAGACACTAAATATTATACTTTAAAGTTTTAAAATGAGTTTGTTGTCATATAACTCCTTCAATGCGAAACCATCAAGTATGGCATGTAATTTTAGACATATTTCTTTCGATTCAAAATAGTTACAATATTACTTTTAGAGAGGGTGTGTAAATTATGATTTTGATAAAATTCTTCCAAAATTAGTGAAGATGACTGCAATAACATCATTAAAGGAATATTGAATGGTTGTCCATATTGGCATAAGCCACTTTGTCTTTGGAGAGTTATTGTTAAAATTAGTTCTCCACATCAATTATTAAAATTAGTCCTTTGCAATTATGCGAAAATATTCGCTCTTGGGTCTGCGATATCTTGCACTGGACATCTGTTTTGGGATTCTAATTATTCAAAAGCAATGTTTGATTTATGTCATCTTTACAAAACATATTTAGACTAATTATATAAACAAAAGAAATTGCTTATCCAACTATATGAGCTCACAGAGGAACAAGATGAAAAACAAGATATATTGGATGATCTTCAATCTGTATTAGATAGCATTCAAATGATACGTAGATATCTTCAAGAGTTTCCACATTAGAAACCTTACTACCTACCTTAAGATTTGGCAGAACAAATCATGTTTCTTCAATTTGCTTTATGGCGACATCATCTGCATGGATTATATAAAGAAAAAAGAGATTTGTGGCATATGTGGAGACTTGCAGAAACAGATGTACAAAGACAAGAAATCGTCAATATTATACAGGAACTCTTAGTGGATATCGACATAGTCCAATGATATCTAAGAGCATACGCTTATTCCAAAAAAAAAAAAAAAATCCCAGCGCCTGGTTGCTCTACCGGCCACTATTAGGTTCCAAGAAAGAGAAAAGATGGAAAGGACAACACGAGCGAGACAGGGATGTTCCTTTGATTTGTTGTACTTTGTTGGTCCCGCAAGATTTTAACGCGAAAAATGTAATGCACAAGAAAGTGTAGTTGTCCCATGTGTGTCAAGTAGTTTTATATTATTTTTTATTTTTCCTTAATTATCATAAATGTTGGTTAATGAAAGTTTAATTAGAAAGTTCGTTTCTTTTCATAAGAATTTTAAAATAGAATTTTCTGTTAAAAAAATATTCACTATTTTTAATAAAGTGTGCAAATTAAAATTTTGATAAAATTCTCGCAAAATGCGGCAGAAATGTGTTTGTGGGTCAGTAAAGAATTTTGGTTCTCGTGACGGACTTTCTCGGTTTCCTAACATTTTTCTTCTCGACTTTATTTACGATTCTACTATCTTTTCTTCCTCTTTTTACATTAATCTTGAAAAGAACAGAATGAAAGGAAAAATGCATGTTTAGAAAGAAAAGTCTAAGAAAATATTTTTTCTTTTTTTCGCTTTGTATTTAGAAAATGAAGGGGTATCCATGCTATAAATGCAGTAGCTGGTGATGAAACTTTTAAGGCGTAGTTAAATTGAGTTTTTATTTGAGTTAAATTATATTGAGAATCAAAAAGATAAATTATTTATAAAGAATAAAATTTAAAATAAAAATATAAAAAATTTTAAAATTAAATTCTAATTCTAATTCACCCTTAATTTCTCGTCATCAATCAATCCTTCACAACTTCATGATTCCTCAAAAGAGTTGTCAAATATTCTCATTCTCAAAGAGACTTGTGAGTGTCGTTGATATGAAAATAGGCCACGTCGTTCATTAAGAATTATTTTTGCTGTATGACTATACATTATAATTCTCCAGAAAGTAGTTTTGAGACAATGCACAGGGGGACATAAAGGTGCAAGAAAATGAGTTCCGAGGAGATACACCCCCCTTATAAAATCTGACCCTTGATACCTTTTCGGCAAGGAATTTGACCCTTGATTTGAGACAGAGAAATCAAAAAGGCGAGTCCAATCTTTTTAGACCGTAAGTGATGAAGCTACTACAACGAATGAGATTTTGTGGGTACAGTCAAAAATTATTCTTCCTCTGTTGAGTTAGCTAACGTCAAAAACTTGTTTTTCCCCCTTCATTTTCATTTTGGATATGGTGAAAGTGATTCCTCCTCCTATCTAAACAGAGAAAACTCTATTGGAAAAAAAGAAAAATTAATTGATTCAATTGTTATACTAATTTTCTTGAACTGATTTATAATTTGTAATCTAAATTTATATTTATTTCCCTCTTCTACACCTAATGTCAATTCTTATTTTTTAACCTTAGATTTATTACTTTATTGCTATAGTAAGACACTAAATATTATACTTTAAAGTTTTAAAATGAGTTTGTTGTCATATAACTCCTTCAATGCGAAACCATCAAGTATGGCATGTAATTTTAGACATATTTCTTTCGATTCAAAATAGTTACAATATTACTTTTAGAGAGGGTGTGTAAATTATGATTTTGATAAAATTCTTCCAAAATTAGTGAAGATGACTGCAATAACATCATTAAAGGAATATTGAATGGTTGTCCATATTGGCATAAGCCACTTTGTCTTTGGAGAGTTATTGTTAAAATTAGTTCTCCACATCAATTATTAAAATTAGTCCTTTGCAATTATGCGAAAATATTCGCTCTTGGGTCCAGCGATATCTTGCACTGGACATCTGTTTTGGGATTCTAATTATTCAAAAGCAATGTTTGATTTATGTCATCTTTACAAAACATATTTAGACTAATTATATAAACAAAAGAAATTGCTTATCCAACTATATGAGCTCACAGAGGAACAAGATGAAAAACAAGATATATTGGATGATCTTCAATCTGTATTAGATAGCATTCAAATGATACGTAGATATCTTCAAGAGTTTCCACATTAGAAACCTTACTACCTACCTTAAGATTTGCGGAACAAATCATGTTTCTTCAATTTGCTTTATGGCGACATCATCTGCATGGATTATATAAAGAAAAAAGAGATTTGTGGCATATGTGGAGACTTGCAGAAACAGATGTACAAAGACAAGAAATCGTCAATATTATACAGGAACTCTTAGTGGATATCGACATAGTCCAATGATATCTAAGAGCATACGCTTATTCCAAAAAAAAAAAAAAAATCCCAGCGCCTGGTTGCTCTACCGGCCACTATTAGGTTCCAAGAAAGAGAAAAGATGGAAAGGACAACACAGCAGGACAGGATGTTCCTTTGATTTGTTGTACTTTGTTGGTCCCGCAAGATTTTAACGCGAAAATGTAATGCACAAGAAAGTGTAGTTGTCCCATGTGTGTCAAGTAGTTTTATATTATTTTTTATTTTTCCTTAATTATCATAAATGTTGGTTAATGAAAGTTTAATTAGAAAGTTCGTTTCTTTTCATAAGAATTTTAAAATAGAATTTTCTCGTTAAAAAAATATTCACTATTTTTTAATAAAGTGTGCAAATTAAAATTTTGATAAAATTCTCGCAAAATGCGGCAGAAATGTGTTTGTGGTCAGTAAAGAATTTTGGTTCTCGTGACAGACTTTCTCGGTTTCCTAACATTTTTCTTCTCGACTTTATTTACGATTCTACTATCTTTTCTTCCTCTTTTTACATTAATCTTGAAAAGAACAGAATGAAAGGAAAAATGCATGTTTAGAAAGAAAAGTCTAAGAAAATATTTTTCTTTTTTTCGCTTTGTATTTAGAAAATGAAGGGGTATCCATGCTATAAATCGGTAGCTGGTGATGAAACTTTTAAGGCGTAGTTAAATTGAGTTTTTATTTGAGTTAAATTATATTGAGAATCAAAAAGATAAATTATTTATAAAGAATAAAATTTAAAATAAAAAATATAAAAAAATTTTAAAATTAAATTCTAATTCTAATTCACCCTTAATTTCTCGTCATCAATCAATCCTTCACAACTTCATGATTCCTCAAAAGAGTTGTCAAATATTCTCATTCTCAAAGAGACTTGTGAGTGTCGTTGATATGAAAATAGGCCACGCTGCTCATTAAGAATTATTTTTTGCTGTATGACTATACATTATAATTCTCCGAAAGTAGTTTTGAGACAATGCACAGGGGACATAAAGGTGCAAGAAAATGAGTTCCGAGGAGATACACCCCCTTATAAAATCTGACCCTTGATACCTTTTCGGCAAGGAATTTGACCCTTGATTTGAGACAGAGAAATCAAAAAGGCGAGTCCAATCTTTTTAGACCGTAAGTGATGAAGCTACTACAACGAATGAGATTTTGTGGGTACAGTCAAAAAATTATTCTTCCTCTCGTTGAGTTAGCTAACGTCAAAAACTTGTTTTTTCCCCCTTCATTTTCATTTTGGATATGGTGAAAGTGATTCCTCCTCCTATCTAAACAGAGAAAACTCTATTGGAAAAAAAGAAAAATTAATTGATTCAATTGTTATACTAATTTTCTTGAACTGATTTATAATTTGTAATCTAAATTTATATTTATTTCCCTCTTCTACACCTAATGTCAATTCTTATTTTTTAACCTTAGATTTATTACTTTATTGCTATAGTAAGACACTAAATATTATACTTTAAAGTTTTAAAATGAGTTTGTTGTCATATAACTCCTTCAATGCGAAACCATCAAGTATGGCATGTAATTTTAGACATATTTCTTTCGATTCAAAATAGTTACAATATTACTTTTAGAGAGGGTGTGTAAATTATGATTTTGATAAAATTCTTCCAAAATTAGTGAAGATGACTGCAATAACATCATTAAAGGAATATTGAATGGTTGTCCATATTGGCATAAGCCACTTTGTCTTTGGAGAGTTATTGTTAAAATTAGTTCTCCACATCAATTATTAAAATTAGTCCTTTGCAATTATGCGAAAATATTCGCTCTTGGGTCCCAGCGATATCTTGCACTCGACATCTGCTTTTGGGATTCTAATTATTCAAAAGCAATGTTTGATTTATGTCATCTTTACAAAACATATTTAGACTAATTATATAAACAAAAGAAATTGCTTATCCAACTATATGAGCTCACAGAGGAACAAGATGAAAAACAAGATATATTGGATGATCTTCAATCTGTATTAGATAGCATTCAAATGATACGTAGATATCTTCAAGAGTTTCCACATTAGAAACCTTACTACCTACCTTAAGATTTGGCAGAACAAATCATGTTTCTTCAATTTGCTTTATGGCGACATCATCTGCATGGATTATATAAAGAAAAAAGAGATTTGTGGCATATGTGGAGACTTGCGTAAAACAGTATGTACAAAGACAAGAAATCGTCAATATTATACAAGAACTCTTAGTGGATATCGACATAGTCCAATGATATCTAAGAGCATACGCTTATTCCAAAAAAAAAAAAAAAATCCCAGCGCCTGGTTGCTCTACCGGCCACTATTAGGTTCCAAGAAAGAGAAAAGATGGAAAGGACAACACAAACGAGACAGGGATGTTCCTTTGATTTGTTGTACTTTGTTGGTCCCGCAAGATTTTAACGCGAAAAATGTAATGCACAAGAAAGTGTAGTTGTCCCATGTGTGTCAGTAGTTTTATATTATTTTTTATTTTTCCTTAATTATCATAAATGTTGGTTAATGAAAGTTTAATTAGAAAGTTCGTTTCTTTTCATAAGAATTTTAAAATAGAATTTTTCTGTTAAAAAATATTCACTATTTTTAATAAAGTGTGCAAATTAAAATTTTGATAAAATTCTCGCAAAATGCGGCAGAAATGTGTTTGTGGGTCAGTAAAGAATTTTGGTTCTCGTGACAGACTTTTCTCGGTTTCCTAACATTTTTCTTCTCGACTTTATTTACGATTCTACTATCTTTTCTTCCTCTTTTTACATTAATCTTGAAAAGAACAGAATGAAAGGAAAAATGCATGTTTAGAAAGAAAAGTCTAAGAAAATATTTTTTCTTTTTTTTCGCTTTGTATTTAGAAAATGAAGGGGTATCCATGCTATAAATCGGTAGCGGCTGATGAAACTTTTAAGGCGTAGTTAAATTGAGTTTTTATTTGAGTTAAATTATATTGAGAATCAAAAAGATAAATTATTTATAAAGAATAAAATTTAAAATAAAAATATAAAAAATTTTAAAATTAAATTCTAATTCTAATTCACCCTTAATTTCTCGTCATCAATCAATCCTTCACAACTTCATGATTCCTCAAAAGAGTTGTCAAATATTCTCATTCTCAAAGAGACTTGTGAGTGTCGTTGATATGAAAATAGGCCACGTCGTTCATTAAGAATTATTTTTGCTGTATGACTATACATTATAATTCTCCAGAAAGTAGTTTTGAGACAATGCACAGGGGACATAAAGGTGCAAGAAAATGAGTTCCGAGGGAGATACACCCCCTTATAAAATCTGACCCTTGATACCTTTTCGGCAAGGAATTTGACCCTTGATTTGAGACAGAGAAATCAAAAGGCGAGTCCAATCTTTTTAGACCGTAAGTGATGAAGCTACTACAACGAATGAGATTTTGTGGGTACAGTCAAAAATTATTCTTCCTCTGTTGAGTTAGCTAACGTCAAAAACTTGTTTTTCCCCCTTCATTTTCATTTTGGATATGGTGAAAGTGATTCCTCCTCCTATCTAAACAGAGAAAACTCTATTGGAAAAAAAGAAAAATTAATTGATTCAATTGTTATACTAATTTTCTTGAACTGATTTATAATTTGTAATCTAAATTTATATTTATTTCCCTCTTCTACACCTAATGTCAATTCTTATTTTTTAACCTTAGATTTATTACTTTATTGCTATAGTAAGACACTAAATATTATACTTTAAAGTTTTAAAATGAGTTTGTTGTCATATAACTCCTTCAATGCGAAACCATCAAGTATGGCATGTAATTTTAGACATATTTCTTTCGATTCAAAATAGTTACAATATTACTTTTAGAGAGGGTGTGTAAATTATGATTTTGATAAAATTCTTCCAAAATTAGTGAAGATGACTGCAATAACATCATTAAAGGAATATTGAATGGTTGTCCATATTGGCATAAGCCACTTTGTCTTTGGAGAGTTATTGTTAAAATTAGTTCTCCACATCAATTATTAAAATTAGTCCTTTGCAATTATGCGAAAAATATTCGCTCTTGGGTCTCGTGATATCTTGCACTCGACATCTGCTTTTGGGATTCTAATTATTCAAAAGCAATGTTTGATTTATGTCATCTTTACAAAACATATTTAGACTAATTATATAAACAAAAGAAATTACTTATCCAACTATATGAGCTCACAGAGGAACAAGATGAAAAACAAGATATATTGGATGATCTTCAATCTGTATTAGATAGCATTCAAATGATACGTAGATATCTTCAAGAGTTTCCACATTAGAAACCTTACTACCTACCTTAAGATTTGGCAGAACAAATCATGTTTCTTCAATTTGCTTTATGGCGACATCATCTGCATGGATTATATAAAGAAAAAAGAGATTTGTGGCATATGTGGAGACTTGCAGAAACAGATGTACAAAGACAAGAAATCGTCAATATTATACAGGAACTCTTAGTGGCTATCGACATAGTCCAAGGATATCTAAGAGCATACGCTTATTCCAAAAAAAAAAAAATCCCAGCGCCTGGTTGCTCTACCGGCCACTATTAGGTTCCAAGAAAGAGAAAAGATGGAAAGGACAACACAGCAGGACAGGATGTTCCTTTGATTTGTTGTACTTTGTTGGTCCCGCAAGATTTTAACGCGAAAATGTAATGCACAAGAAAGTGTAGTTGTCCCATGTGTGTCAGTAATTTTATATTATTTTTATTTTTCCTTAATTATCATAAATGTTGGTTAATGAAAGTTTAATTAGAAAGTTCGTTTCTTTTCATAAGAATTTAAAAATAGAATTTTCTGTTAAAAAATATTCACTATTTTTAATAATGTGTGCAAATTAAAATTTTGATAAAATTCTCGCAAAATGCGGCAGAAATGTGTTTGTGGTCAGTAAAGAATTTTGGTTCTCGTGGACGGACTTTCTCGGTTTCCTAACATTTTTCTTCTCGACTTTATTTACGATTCTACTATCTTTTCTTCCTCTTTTTACATTAATCTTGAAAAGAACAGAATGAAAGGAAAAATGCATGTTTAGAAAGAAAAGTCTAAGAAAATATTTTTTCTTTTTTTCGCTTTGTATTTAGAAAATGAAGGGGTATCCATGCTATAAATCAGTAGTGCGTGATGAAACTTTTAAGGCGTAGTTAAATTGAGTTTTTATTTGAGTTAAATTATATTGAGAATCAAAAAGATAAATTATTTATAAAGAATAAAATTTAAAATAAAAATATAAAAAATTTTAAAATTAAATTCTAATTCTAATTCACCCTTAATTTCTCGTCATCAATCAATCCTTCACAACTTCATGATTCCTCAAAAGAGTTGTCAAATATTCTCATTCTCAAAGAGACTTGTGAGTGTCGTTGATATGAAAATAGGCCACGTCGTTCATTAAGAATTATTTTTTGTCTGTATGACTATACATTATAATTCTCCGTAAAGTAGTTTTGAGACAATGCACAGGGGGACATAAAGGTGCAAGAAAATGAGTTCCGAGGAGATACACCCCCCTTATAAAATCTGACCCTTGATACCTTTTCGGCAAGGAATTTGACCCTTGATTTGAGACAGAGAAATCAAAAGGCGAGTCCAATCTTTTTAGACCGTAAGTGATGAAGCTACTACAACGAATGAGATTTTGTGGGTACAGTCAAAAATTATTCTTCCTCTGTTGAGTTAGCTAACGTCAAAAACTTGTTTTTCCCCCTTCATTTTCATTTTGGATATGGTGAAAGTGATTCCTCCTCCTATCTAAACAGAGAAAACTCTATTGGAAAAAAAGAAAAATTAATTGATTCAATTGTTATACTAATTTTCTTGAACTGATTTATAATTTGTAATCTAAATTTATATTTATTTCCCTCTTCTACACCTAATGTCAATTCTTATTTTTTAACCTTAGATTTATTACTTTATTGCTATAGTAAGACACTAAATATTATACTTTAAAGTTTTAAAATGAGTTTGTTGTCATATAACTCCTTCAATGCGAAACCATCAAGTATGGCATGTAATTTTAGACATATTTCTTTCGATTCAAAATAGTTACAATATTACTTTTAGAGAGGGTGTGTAAATTATGATTTTGATAAAATTCTTCCAAAATTAGTGAAGATGACTGCAATAACATCATTAAAGGAATATTGAATGGTTGTCCATATTGGCATAAGCCACTTTGTCTTTGGAGAGTTATTGTTAAAATTAGTTCTCCACATCAATTATTAAAATTAGTCCTTTGCAATTATGCGAAAAATATTCGCTCTTGGGTCCAGCGATATCTTGCACTCGACATCTGCTTTTGGGATTCTAATTATTCAAAAGCAATGTTTGATTTATGTCATCTTTACAAAACATATTTAGACTAATTATATAAACAAAAGAAATTACTTATCCAACTATATGAGCTCACAGAGGAACAAGATGAAAAACAAGATATATTGGATGATCTTCAATCTGTATTAGATAGCATTCAAATGATACGTAGATATCTTCAAGAGTTTCCACATTAGAAACCTTACTACCTACCTTAAGATTTGGCAGTAACAAATCATGTTTCTTCAATTTGCTTTATGGCGACATCATCTCGCATGGATTATATAAAGAAAAAAAGAGATTTGTGGCATATGTGGAGACTTGCGTAAATGGATGTACAAAGACAAGAAATCGTCAATATTATACAGAACTCTTAGTGGCTATCGACATAGTCCAAGGATATCTAAGAGCATACGCTTATTCCAAAAAAAAATCCCAGTGCTCTGGTTGCTCTACCGGCCACTATTAGGTTCCAAGAAAGAGAAAAGATGGAAAGGACAACACAAACGAGACGAGGATGTTCCTTTGATTTGTTGTACTTTGTTGGTCCCGCAAGATTTTAACGCGAAAATGTAATGCACAAGAAAGTGTAGTTGTCCCATGTGTGTCAGTAATTTTATATTATTTTTATTTTTCCTTAATTATCATAAATGTTGGTTAATGAAAGTTTAATTAGAAAGTTCATTTCTTTTCATAAGAATTTAAAAATAGAATTTTCTGTTAAAAAATATTCACTATTTTTAATAATGTGTGCAAATTAAAATTTTGATAAAATTCTCGCAAAATGCGGCGTAAATGTGTTTGTGGTCAGTAAAGAATTTTGGTTCTCGCGATGATGACTTTCTCGGTTTCCTAACATTTTTCTTCTCGACTTTATTTACGATTCTACTATCTTTTCTTCCTCTTTTTACATTAATCTTGAAAAGAACAGAATGAAAGGAAAAATGCATGTTTAGAAAGAAAAGTCTAAGAAAATATTTTTCTTTTTTCGCTTTGTATTTAGAAAATGAAGGGGTATCCATGCTATAAATGCAGTAGCAGCTGATGAAACTTTTAAGGCGTAGTTAAATTGAGTTTTTTATTTGAGTTAAATTATATTGAGAATCAAAAAGATAAATTATTTATAAAGAATAAAATTTAAAATAAAAATATAAAAAATTTTAAAATTAAATTCTAATTCTAATTCACCCTTAATTTCTCGTCATCAATCAATCCTTCACAACTTCATGATTCCTCAAAAGAGTTGTCAAATATTCTCATTCTCAAAGAGACTTGTGAGTGTCGTTGATATGAAAATAGGCCACGTCGTTCATTAAGAATTATTTTTGCTGTATGACTATACATTATAATTCTCCAGAAAGTAGTTTTGAGACAATGCACAGGGGACGTAAAGGTGCAAGAAAATGAGTTCCGAGGGAGATACACCCCCTTATAAAATCTGACCCTTGATACCTTTTCGGCAAGGAATTTGACCCTTGATTTGAGACAGAGAAATCAAAAGGCGAGTCCAATCTTTTTAGACCGTAAGTGATGAAGCTACTACAACGAATGAGATTTTGTGGGTACAGTCAAAAATTATTCTTCCTCTGTTGAGTTAGCTAACGTCAAAAACTTGTTTTTCCCCCTTCATTTTCATTTTGGATATGGTGAAAGTGATTCCTCCTCCTATCTAAACAGAGAAAACTCTATTGGAAAAAAAGAAAAATTAATTGATTCAATTGTTATACTAATTTTCTTGAACTGATTTATAATTTGTAATCTAAATTTATATTTATTTGCCCTCTTCTACACCTAATGTCAATTCTTATTTTTTAACCTTAGATTTATTACTTTATTGCTATAGTAAGACACTAAATATTATACTTTAAAGTTTTAAAATGAGTTTGTTGTCATATAACTCCTTCAATGCGAAACCATCAAGTATGGCATGTAATTTTAGACATATTTCTTTCGATTCAAAATAGTTACAATATTACTTTTAGAGAGGGTGTGTAAATTATGATTTTGATAAAATTCTTCCAAAATTAGTGAAGATGACTGCAATAACATCATTAAAGGAATATTGAATGGTTGTCCATATTGGCATAAGCCACTTTGTCTTTGGAGAGTTATTGTTAAAATTAGTTCTCCACATCAATTATTAAAATTAGTCCTTTGCAATTATGCGAAAATATTCGCTCTTGGGTCTGCGATATCTTGCACTGGACATCTGTTTTGGGATTCTAATTATTCAAAAGCAATGTTTGATTTATGTCATCTTTACAAAACATATTTAGACTAATTATATAAACAAAAGAAATTACTTATCCAACTATATGAGCTCACAGAGGAACAAGATGAAAAACAAGATATATTGGATGATCTTCAATCATGATTAGATAGCATTCAAATGATACGTAGATATCTTCAAGAGTTTCCACATTAGAAACCTTACTACCTACCTTAAGATTTGGCAGAACAAATCATGTTTCTTCAATTTGCTTTATGGCGACATCATCTGCATGGATTATATAAAGAAAAAAGAGATTTGTGGCATATGTGGAGACTTGCAGAAACAGATGTACAAAGACAAGAAATCGTCAATATTATACAGGAACTCTTAGTGGCTATCGACATAGTCCAAGGATATCTAAGAGCATACGCTTATTCCAAAAAAAAAAAAATCCCAGCGCCTGGTTGCTCTACCGGCCACTATTAGGTTCCAAGAAAGAGAAAAGATGGAAAGGACAACACAGCAGGACAGGATGTTCCTTTGATTTGTTGTACTTTGTTGGTCCCGCAAGATTTTAACGCGAAAATGTAATGCACAAGAAAGTGTAGTTGTCCCATGTGTGTCAGTAGTTTTATATTATTTTTATTTTTCCTTAATTATCATAAATGTTGGTTAATGAAAGTTTAATTAGAAAGTTCGTTTCTTTTCATAAGAATTTAAAAATAGAATTTTCTGTTAAAAAATATTCACTATTTTTAATAATGTGTGCAAATTAAAATTTTGATAAAATTCTCGCAAAATGCGGCAGAAATGTGTTTGTGGCTGTAAAGAATTTTGGTTCTCGTGGATGGACTTTCTCGGTTTCCTAACATTTTTCTTCTCGACTTTATTTACGATTCTACTATCTTTTCTTCCTCTTTTTACATTAATCTTGAAAAGAACAGAATGAAAGGAAAAATGCATGTTTAGAAAGAAAAGTCTAAGAAAATATTTTTCTTTTTTCGCTTTGTATTTAGAAAATGAAGGGGTATCCATGCTATAAATCTGGTAGCGGCTGATGAAACTTTTAAGGCGTAGTTAAATTGAGTTTTTATTTGAGTTAAATTATATTGAGAATCAAAAAGATAAATTATTTATAAAGAATAAAATTTAAAATAAAAATATAAAAAATTTTAAAATTAAATTCTAATTCTAATTCACCCTTAATTTCTCGTCATCAATCAATCCTTCACAACTTCATGATTCCTCAAAAGAGTTGTCAAATATTCTCATTCTCAAAGAGACTTGTGAGTGTCGTTGATATGAAAATAGGCCACGCTCGTTCATTAAGAATTATTTTTTGCTGTATGACTATACATTATAATTCTCCAGAAAGTAGTTTTGAGACAATGCACAGGGGACGTAAAGGTGCAAGAAAATGAGTTCCGAGGGAGATACACCCCCTTATAAAATCTGACCCTTGATACCTTTTCGGCAAGGAATTTGACCCTTGATTTGAGACAGAGAAATCAAAAGGCGAGTCCAATCTTTTTAGACCGTAAGTGATGAAGCTACTACAACGAATGAGATTTTGTGGGTACAGTCAAAAAATTATTCTTCCTCTCGTTGAGTTAGCTAACGTCAAAAACTTGTTTTTTCCCCCTTCATTTTCATTTTGGATATGGTGAAAGTGATTGCTCCTCCTATCTAAACAGAGAAAACTCTATTGGAAAAAAAAAAAATTAATTGATTCAATTGTTATACTAATTTTCTTGAACTGATTTATAATTTGTAATCTAAATTTATATTTATTTGCCCTCTTCTACACCTAATGTCAATTCTTATTTTTTAACCTTAGATTTATTACATTATTGCTATAGTAAGACACTAAATATTATACTTTAAAGTTTTAAAATGAGTTTGTTGTCATATAACTCCTTCAATGCGAAACCATCAAGTATGGCATGTAATTTTAGACATATTTCTTTCGATTCAAAATAGTTACAATATTACTTTTAATGAGGGTGTGTAAATTATGATTTTGATAAAATTCTTCCAAAATTAGTGAAGATGACTACAATAACATCATTAAAGGAATATTGAATGGTTGTCCATATTGGCATAAGCCACTTTGTCTTTGGAGAGTTATTGTTAAAATTAGTTCTCCACATCAATTATTAAAATTAGTCCTTTGCAATTATGCGAAAATATTCGCTCTTGGGTCTGCGATATCTTGCACTGGACATCTGTTTTGGGATTCTAATTATTCAAAAGCAATGTTTGATTTATGTCATCTTTACAAAACATATTTAGACTAATTATATAAACAAAAGAAATTACTTATCCAACTATATGAGCTCACAGAGGAACAAGATGAAAAACAAGATATATTGGATGATCTTCAATCTGTATTAGATAGCATTCAAATGATACGTAGATATCTTCAAGAGTTTCCACATTAGAAACCTTACTACCTACCTTAAGATTTTGTAGAACAAATCATGTTTCTTCAATTTGCTTTATGGCGACATCATCTGCATGGATTATATAAAGAAAAAAGAGATTTGTGGCATATGTGGAGACTTGCAGAAACAGATGTACAAAGACAAGAAATCGTCAATATTATACAGGAACTCTTAGTGGCTATCGACATAGTCCAAGGATATCTAAGAGCATACGCTTATTCCAAAAAAAAAAAAAATCCCAGCGCTCGGTTGCTCTACCCAGCCACTATTAGGTTCCAAGAAAGAGAAAAGATGGAAAGGACAACACAAACGAGACAGGGATGTTCCTTTGATTTGTTGTACTTTGTTGGTCCCGCAAGATTTTAACGCGAAAATGTAATGCACAAGAAAGTGTAGTTGTCCCACGTGTGTGTCAAGTAGTTTTATATTATTTTTATTTTTCCTTAATTATCATAAATGTTGGTTAATGAAAGTTTAATTAGAAAGTTCGTTTCTTTTCATAAGAATTTAAAAATAGAATTTTATGTTAAAAAATATTCACTATTTTTAATAATGTGTGCAAATTAAAATTTTGATAAAATTCTCGCAAAATGCGGCAGAAATGTGTTTGTGGCTATAAAGAATTTTGGTTCTCGCGGACAGACTTTCTGGTTTCCTAACATTTTTCTTCTCGACTTTATTTACGATTCTACTATCTTTTCTTCCTCTTTTTACATTAATCTTGAAAAGAACAGAATGAAAGGAAAAATGCATGTTTAGAAAGAAAAGTCTAAGAAAATATTTTTTCTTTTTTTCGCTTTGTATTTAGAAAATGAAGGGGTATCCATGCTATAAACTGCAGTAGCGGTGATGAAACTTTTAAGGCGTAGTTAAATTGAGTTTTTATTTGAGTTAAATTATATTGAGAATCAAAAAGATAAATTATTTATAAAGAATAAAATTTAAAATAAAAATATAAAAAATTTTAAAATTAAATTCTAATTCTAATTCACCCTTAATTTCTCGTCATCAATCAATCCTTCACAACTTCATGATTCCTCTAAAGAGTTGTCAAATATTCTCATTCTCAAAGAGACTTGTGAGTGTCGTTGATATGAAAATAGGCCACGCTCGTTCATTAAGAATTATTTTTTGTCTGTATGACTATACATTATAATTCTCCGTAAAGTAGTTTTGAGACAATGCACAGGGGACATAAAGGTGCAAGAAAATGAGTTCCGAGGGAGATACACCCCCTTATAAAATCTGACCCTTGATACCTTTTCGGCAAGGAATTTGACCCTTGATTTGAGACAGAGAAATCAAAAGGCGAGTCCAATCTTTTTAGACCGTAAGTGATGAAGCTACTACAACGAATGAGATTTTGTGGGTACAGTCAAAAATTATTCTTCCTCTGTTGAGTTAGCTAACGTCAAAAACTTGTTTTTCCCCCTTCATTTTCATTTTGGATATGGTGAAAGTGATTGCTCCTCCTATCTAAACAGAGAAAACTCTATTGGAAAAAAAAAAAAATTAATTGATTCAATTGTTATACTAATTTTCTTGAACTGATTTATAATTTGTAATCTAAATTTATATTTATTTGCCCTCTTCTACACCTAATGTCAATTCTTATTTTTTAACCTTAGATTTATTACTTTATTGCTATAGTAAGACACTAAATATTATACTTTAAAGTTTTAAAATGAGTTTGTTGTCATATAACTCCTTCAATGCGAAACCATCAAGTATGGCATGTAATTTTAGACATATTTCTTTCGATTCAAAATAGTTACAATATTACTTTTAAAGAGGGTGTGTAAATTATGATTTTGATAAAATTCTTCCAAAATTAGTGAAGATGACTGCAATAACATCATTAAAGGAATATTGAATGGTTGTCCATATTGGCATAAGCCACTTTGTCTTTGGAGAGTTATTGTTAAAATTAGTTCTCCACATCAATTATTAAAATTAGTCCTTTGCAATTATGCGAAAAATATTCGCTCTTGGGTCTCGCGATATCTTGCACTCGACATCTGCTTTTGGGATTCTAATTATTCAAAAGCAATGTTTGATTTATGTCATCTTTACAAAACATATTTAGACTAATTATATAAACAAAAGAAATTACTTATCCAACTATATGAGCTCACAGAGGAACAAGATGAAAAACAAGATATATTGGATGATCTTCAATCTGTATTAGATAGCATTCAAATGATACGTAGATATCTTCAAGAGTTTCCACATTAGAAACCTTACTACCTACCTTAAGATTTGGCAGAACAAATCATGTTTCTTCAATTTGCTTTATGGCGACATCATCTGCATGGATTATATAAAGAAAAAAGAGATTTGTGGCATATGTGGAGACTTGCAGAAACAGATGTACAAAGACAAGAAATCGTCAATATTATACAGGAACTCTTAGTGGCTATCGACATAGTCCAATGATATCTAAGAGCATACGCTATTCCAAAAAAAAATCCCAGTGCCCTGGTTGCTCTACCGGCCACTATTAGGTTCCAAGAAAGAGAAAAGATGGAAAGGACAACACAGCAGGACATGATGTTCCTTTGATTTGTTGTACTTTGTTGGTCCCGCAAGATTTTAACGCGAAAATGTAATGCACAAGAAAGTGTAGTTGTCCCATGTGTGTCAAGTAGTTTTATATTATTTTTATTTTTCCTTAATTATCATAAATGTTGGTTAATGAAAGTTTAATTAGAAAGTTCGTTTCTTTTCATAAGAATTTTAAAAATAGAATTTTTCTGTTAAAAAATATTCACTATTTTTAATAATGTGTGCAAATTAAAATTTTGATAAAATTCTCGCAAAATGCGGCGAAATGTGTTTGTGGTCAGTAAAGAATTTTGGTTCTCGCGATGATGACTTTCTCGGTTTCCTAACATTTTTCTTCTCGACTTTATTTACGATTCTACTATCTTTTCTTCCTCTTTTTACATTAATCTTGAAAAGAACAGAATGAAAGGAAAAATGCATGTTTAGAAAGAAAAGTCTAAGAAAATATTTTTTCTTTTTTCGCTTTGTATTTAGAAAATGAAGGGGTATCCATGCTATAAACTGCAGTAGCGGTGATGAAACTTTTAAGGCGTAGTTAAATTGAGTTTTTATTTGAGTTAAATTATATTGAGAATCAAAAAGATAAATTATTTATAAAGAATAAAATTTAAAATAAAAATATAAAAAAATTTAAAATTAAATTCTAATTCTAATTCACCCTTAATTTCTCGTCATCAATCAATCCTTCACAACTTCATGATTCCTCTAAAAGAGTTGTCAAATATTCTCATTCTCAAAGAGACTTGTGAGTGTCGTTGATATGAAAATAGGCCACGCTCGCTCATTAAGAATTATTTTTTGCTGTATGACTATACATTATAATTCTCCGTAAAGTAGTTTTGAGACAATGCACAGGGGACATAAAGGTGCAAGAAAATGAGTTCCGAGGAGATACACCCCCCTTATAAAATCTGACCCTTGATACCTTTTCGGCAAGGAATTTGACCCTTGATTTGAGACAGAGAAATCAAAAGGCGAGTCCAATCTTTTTAGACCGTAAGTGATGAAGCTACTACAACGAATGAGATTTTGTGGGTACAGTCAAAAATTATTCTTCCTCTGTTGAGTTAGCTAACGTCAAAAACTTGTTTTTCCCCCTTCATTTTCATTTTGGATATGGTGAAAGTGATTCCTCCTCCTATCTAAACAGAGAAAACTCTATTGGAAAAAAAGAAAAATTAATTGATTCAATTGTTATACTAATTTTCTTGAACTGATTTATAATTTGTAATCTAAATTTATATTTATTTGCCCTCTTCTACACCTAATGTCAATTCTTATTTTTTAACCTTAGATTTATTACTTTATTGCTATAGTAAGACACTAAATATTATACTTTAAAGTTTTAAAATGAGTTTGTTGTCATATAACTCCTTCAATGCGAAACCATCAAGTATGGCATGTAATTTTAGACATATTTCTTTCGATTCAAAATAGTTACAATATTACTTTTAAAGAGGGTGTGTAAATTATGATTTTGATAAAATTCTTCCAAAAATTAGTGAAGATGACTGCAATAACATCATTAAAGGAATATTGAATGGTTGTCCATATTGGCATAAGCCACTTTGTCTTTGGAGAGTTATTGTTAAAATTAGTTCTCCACATCAATTATTAAAATTAGTCCTTTGCAATTATGCGAAAATATTCGCTCTTGGGTCTGCGATATCTTGCACTCGGACATCTGCTTTTGGGATTCTAATTATTCAAAAGCAATGTTTGATTTATGTCATCTTTACAAAACATATTTAGACTAATTATATAAACAAAAGAAATTACTTATCCAACTATATGAGCTCACAGAGGAACAAGATGAAAAACAAGATATATTGGATGATCTTCAATCTGTATTAGATAGCATTCAAATGATACGTAGATATCTTCAAGAGTTTCCACATTAGAAACCTTACTACCTACCTTAAGATTTTGTAGAACAAATCATGTTTCTTCAATTTGCTTTATGGCGACATCATCTGCATGGATTATATAAAGAAAAAAGAGATTTGTGGCATATGTGGAGACTTGCGAAAACGAGATGTACAAAGACAAGAAATCGTCAATATTATACAGGAAGTCTTAGTGGATATCGACATAGTCCAATGATATCTAAGAGCATACGCTTATTCCAAAAAAAAAAAAAAAAATCCCAGCGCCTGGTTGCTCTACCGGCCACTATTAGGTTCCAAGAAAGAGAAAAGATGGAAAGGACAACACAGCAGGACAGGATGTTCCTTTGATTTGTTGTACTTTGTTGGTCCCGCAAGATTTTAACGCGAAAATGTAATGCACAAGAAAGTGTAGTTGTCCCATGTGTGTCAGTAGTTTTATATTATTTTTATTTTTCCTTAATTATCATAAATGTTGGTTAATGAAAGTTTAATTAGAAAGTTCGTTTCTTTTCATAAGAATTTAAAAATAGAATTTTATGTTAAAAAATATTCACTATTTTTAATAATGTGTGCAAATTAAAATTTTGATAAAATTCTCGCAAAATGCGGCAGAAATGTGTTTGTGGTCAGTAAAGAATTTTGGTTCTCATGACGGACTTTCTCGGTTTCCTAACATTTTTCTTCTCGACTTTATTTACGATTCTACTATCTTTTCTTCCTCTTTTTACATTAATCTTGAAAAGAACAGAATGAAAGGAAAAATGCATGTTTAGAAAGAAAAGTCTAAGAAAATATTTTTCTTTTTTCGCTTTGTATTTAGAAAATGAAGGGGTATCCATGCTATAAATCTGGTAGCGGCTGATGAAACTTTTAAGGCGTAGTTAAATTGAGTTTTTATTTGAGTTAAATTATATTGAGAATCAAAAAGATAAATTATTTATAAAGAATAAAATTTAAAATAAAAATATAAAAAATTTTAAAATTAAATTCTAATTCTAATTCACCCTTAATTTCTCGTCATCAATCAATCCTTCACAACTTCATGATTCCTCAAAAGAGTTGTCAAATATTCTCATTCTCAAAGAGACTTGTGAGTGTTGTTGATATGAAAATAGGCCACGTCGTTCATTAAGAATTATTTTTGCTGTATGACTATACATTATAATTCTCCAGAAAGTAGTTTTGAGACAATGCACAGGGGACATAAAGGTGCAAGAAAATGAGTTCCGAGGGAGATACACCCCCTTATAAAATCTGACCCTTGATACCTTTTCGGCAAGGAATTTGACCCTTGATTTGAGACAGAGAAATCAAAAGGCGAGTCCAATCTTTTTAGACCGTAAGTGATGAAGCTACTACAACGAATGAGATTTTGTGGGTACAGTCAAAAATTATTCTTCCTCTGTTGAGTTAGCTAACGTCAAAAACTTGTTTTTCCCCCTTCATTTTCATTTTGGATATGGTGAAAGTGATTGCTCCTCCTATCTAAACAGAGAAAACTCTATTGGAAAAAAAGAAAAATTAATTGATTCAATTGTTATACTAATTTTCTTGAACTGATTTATAATTTGTAATCTAAATTTATATTTATTTGCCCTCTTCTACACCTAATGTCAATTCTTATTTTTTAACCTTAGATTTATTACTTTATTGCTATAGTAAGACACTAAATATTATACTTTAAAGTTTTAAAATGAGTTTGTTGTCATATAACTCCTTCAATGCGAAACCATCAAGTATGGCATGTAATTTTAGACATATTTCTTTCGATTCAAAATAGTTACAATATTACTTTTAAAGAGGGTGTGTAAATTATGATTTTGATAAAATTCTTCCAAAATTAGTGAAGATGACTACAATAACATCATTAAAGGAATATTGAATGGTTGTCCATATTGGCATAAGCCACTTTGTCTTTGGAGAGTTATTGTTAAAATTAGTTCTCCACATCAATTATTAAAATTAGTCCTTTGCAATTATGCTGAAAAATATTCGCTCTTGGGTCTCGCGATATCTTGCACTGGACATCTGTTTTGGGATTCTAATTATTCAAAAGCAATGTTTGATTTATGTCATCTTTACAAAACATATTTAGACTAATTATATAAACAAAAGAAATTACTTATCCAACTATATGAGCTCACAGAGGGCCACTATTAGGTTCCAAGAAAGAGAAAAGATGGAAAGGACAACACAGCAGGACAGGCTTTCTGGTTTCCTAACATTTTTCTTCTCGACTTTATTTACGATTCTACTATCTTTTCTTCCTCTTTTTACATTAATCTTGAAAAGAACAGAATGAAAGGAAAAATGCATGTTTAGAAAGAAAAGTCTAAGAAAATATTTTTCTTTTTTCGCTTTGTATTTAGAAAATGAAGGGGTATCCATGCTATAAATCTGGTAGCGGCTGATGAAACTTTTAAGGCGTAGTTAAATTGAGTTTTTATTCGAGTTAAATTATATTGAGAATCAAAAAGATAAATTATTTATAAAAAAAATTTAAAAAATAAAAATATAAAAAATTTAAAATTAAATTCTAATTCAAATTCACCTTAATTTCTTGTCTTCAATCAATCCTTCACAGCTGCATGATTTCTCAAAAGAGTTGTCAAATATTCTCATTCTCAAAGAGACTTGTGAGTGTCTCAGATATGAAAATGGGCCATGTGGTTCGTTATGAATTATTTTTGTTGTATGACTACACATTATAATTCGCCAGGATGTAGTTTTTGCAACAACGCACAGGGGACATAAATGGAATACCTAAGAGAGGGGTGAATTAGGTATTTGACTAATTTTCGCAAACAAAAACCTTTTATTAGTCTAAGTAAAGAACAGATTATATGTATCAAGTTAAAGACAGTTGATAGCAAAGTAATAAAGGAATGTAAGAGCAAAGAACTAAAGCGATTTATAGTGGTTTGATCGTCAAGATCTACGTCCATTACCTTAAGGCTACACTTATGATTTCAATCAATCAACTATATGCTCAAGTTCACAAATTACATGAGAGGCTCACCACACAATGGTTTTACAATCACAACCTCTTCTACTAACTTTTACAAACAAGACTCACCAAATAATGGTTTTATATATACAAACAACCTTGAATCACAATTTCAAGGATCCCCCTTACCTAAAGGGTTTTATGCTATCAAGATAACCTTACAAGAGTTAGTAGAAAAACACAATCAAATAAATAGAGAAGAGTGTGTAGATGTTACCACTTATTGTTAGATGTTTTACACAAAATTGTACCTTCACACTTTGATGTCTTTGGATTGATCAATTGAATGCACAAGACACAATATATAAACATATTAGTCCTCATCAATATTTGTCATTAATCAAAACTATATGTGATTTGTCCTTAGGGCTAACAATAAAGGTGCAAGAATATGAGTTCCGAGGGAGGTACCCCCAATTACGAGATTACGGTAGTTAGCCTGCCCAAAAAAAAATGAAAAAGATTACACCTTATAAAATATGACCCTTGATACCTTTTTTGAAAGGAATTTGACCCTTGATTTAAAACTGAGAAATCAAAAGGCGAGTCCAATCTTTTTAGACCGTAAGTTATGAAGCTACTACAACGAATGAGATTTTGTGGGTACAGTCAAAAATTAATCTTCCTCTGTTGAGTTAGCTAACATCAAAAACTTGTTTTTCCCCCTTCATTTTCATTTTGGATATGGTGAAAGTGATTGTTCCTCCTATTTAAATAGAGAAAACTCTGTTGGAAAAATAGAGAAATTAATTGATTCATTTGTTATACTAATTTTCTTGAACTGATTTATAATTTATAATCTAAATTTATATTTATATGCCCTCTTCTACACCTAATGCCAATTCTTATTTTTGAACCTTAGATTTATTACTTTATTGCTATAGTAAGATACTGAATATTATACTTTAAATTTTTAAAATAGGTTTGTAGTCATATAACTCCTTCAATGCTAAACCATCAAGTATGGGAAGTAATTTTAGACATATTTCTTTTGATTCAAAATAGTTACAGTATTACTTTTAAAGAAGGTGTGTAAATTATGATTTTGATAAAATTCTTTCAAAATTAGTGAAGATGACTACAATAACATCATTAAAGTAATACTGAATGGTTGTCCATATTGATATAAGCCACTTTGTCTTTGGAAAGTTATTGTTAAAATTAGTTCTCCACATCAATTTATCATTTGGCTGAAGATATAGAGTGATATTTAGACCTCAAGTTGTAGAGAATACATCTTTCATATTAAATTCATTATTTATAATTAATTTGATTATAGTGCACGATATATTCGTTGAATGAATATATTTACCAAGGGTGTAGCACTTATAAATACCACTCTATGCGTCATCAAAGGTTGAGCTTAGTCCTTTGCAATTATTTGTGTACATCCAAATATCTAATGACCCATTCAAAGACTGAAGACTGAATGCTATGCTATATAGTGAGGAAACATAGGGGTAGCTTACTGAAGCGTCGGAAAGAATACAAAGTGTTTCTTTTCCTTATTAGGCACAAATCAAACCACGAAAACGGATGCTACAGACTTGAGCAGAGATAAAGCTAGAAAACTGCTTCAGCCAAATAGCTCTGTGGGCAGTTTCTTATCCTTTTTTTGGTTATTTTGACTTGAAGGCCAGCGACATGTATGTTTTGTAACACAAAAAGAAACTCTAACCCTAATTGTGTTTGTCTTTTTTTTTCTTTTTTTAATCTCCTGTAGTTGGGAGAAGTTGGAAGGCGACAAATCCATCCCGCATTGCTTTTTCCCTTCGGAAGGAGTCAGAATATGTAGGGTTGCTTTTTACATTTGAGATAAATCAAACCATAAAAAAAGAAACTAGTAATCTTCACAGATCACATTAATTGAATCATTAAAGGAATCTGTCTTCTCTCATTTTTATCGTCAATAACTGAATCTCTTAGTTTTTAAACTCAAAGCTATTTCAATTGATTAGCAGTAGCGCAAGGAGACTTTTTGCCAGTTGCCTATGAATATTCTTTGGCTCTTTACTCAATGGGAACTGTAGAAACTCCATGATTGTTATGTATCTTATTAATTCCATCATCTATTTGCATCTATTTTATTTAGCTATTGCAATTGTACATGAATTAACCTCTTTGCATAGATATTAAGAATAAAATTCCGCCATTTCTATATGCGGTTTTTTAGACTATATGTAGTGCGAAAATTTTTGATTTTTCGTAAACTCTCTCTCTCCCCTCCTATAGTTCTCTCAAGCTTTCCTTAAAAAAATCACATTTTTCATAAAAATAGGTGAATTTAGTCGCAACTAGACAATGAACAAAGATTGATAGAATGATTCTCTCAATTTGAGGTAAAAAGTTGCTGAATTCTAATTAAATTGGAGTTTGTAATATTTTTTGCAAATTCTGTGTGAGTTTTGCCACTGAGTAGCGCAACTTACAGTATAGTTGCACCACAAAATGGTGAAATTTTATAACAAATTTCTCCAGGTTTTGGAGAAATATGTTGTAAAATTTCGGGTCAATTTATGCCAAATCTTGGTGAAACTAAGAGTATCGCCAGGTGTTGTGTTTTGTTTCTATGCGTTTATACTCAATTTTATCACAATCCTCAATAATTTCCACACAAACACAAGGCAAGTACACCCATCGTTTAAATTAGTATAATGGCAAGTACGTTTAAAATTGTATCCACATGGATTTGTAACAGATAACATGGAGGTTTATGGCGAGCATGGCCATTGCATTGACAGTTTTCTACATTGCCACAAAGCCTCCAGCCCCTAAGGTGTCTGTGAAGGTATACAAAATCTAAATGTTTTTTTTTTCTTCTTTCTTTTATTCCATGATGATCAGAGTAATAAAGACATCCTATTTCCTAGTCTTAGTATAAAGAATCACTCTGTTATAATCTAATAGACTGAGTTTTATTGAATCAGAATTTTAAAATATTTGACCTCAAGCCCTAAGAAAAATTGAATAATTTAATCTCTCTGATATGGTCTTTTGGACTAGAATTGTCAATATAATATTATATGTTGAACTAATAATGTAGTGTAGTAATATATTAAAAAAGTAAACAACTAGAATTACTACATGCATATAGTAATTCTGCCAAAAAAAACTGGCGGAATTATGGGCCATAATTCCGCCAGAAATTGGCCGAATCTGGCCTATAATTCTGCCAATTTCTGGCAGAATTCCTCCACGAATTGCAATTTTATTTGACGAAATTCATGGGGAATAATTCCAACAGCGAATTGTACCCCATTACAATTCCACCGAAATTCATATTATCACTGGTCGACTTTAAAATATGCCTTTTTAAGGCCGTTTTTTAAGTTTCTTTTATGTAAAACGTTGAATATGATGATAAACTAACATTTTTTATGAAGATTCTTCGCCATTGTTCGTAAATCTGATTTTTTCTATCTGAGTACTTTAGAGAATTTTAAAAACTCTTCGAAATTCAAATGGAATAATGAAAATTTTTCGTACTATATATAGTCTAAAAAAACTGCATATAGTAACTCCCTAAATAAAGCGTGAGAGGAGCCACGGATGGGAATTTTTTGTGTTACTGTTTCTTTAATATATGAAGCACAAGAAATAATTATATGCATTCTAGAGTAAGTATTTACGTTGTGTTTTGTTTGTTTTTACCTTTATACTCAATTTTATCACAATCCTTAATAATTTACACACAAACACAAGTCAAGTACACCCATTGTTTAAATGAATATAACGGTAAGCAAGTTTAAATATCGTATCCACGAAGATGGTTAAATATCATTACTCACTTTCTATATTGTTTAGCATATTTGCTTGTGAAAATAGTTGAAATTACTATTAGGAATAGAAGTCTAACTTAGCTAATTAAACCAAATTAACTAATTTTTGTTTGCAAGAGAGAATTTAATTAAAAAAACAATAATTGAATGGTTGATTCCCTTAGAATTACTTATGTGATAGAAATGTCCCTTGGTTGATAAATTTCCCTTCTTATGTTTGACGAAATTTCTCAATTAAAACCCACCCTATCTCTAGATGAAAGTTTTCTACTCTTAGATTAATTAGTTGAAATCTCTTTCTAAGAATGCATTAAGAATTGTGAATTTCTAATTAGATTTCTCTAATTATTAAGAAGATGTTGAGGTTTCTATCTCTAGTCACCTTAATCATCCCCATTGTTTGTGTATGGTCTATTTCATCCCTTTTTTTCTCATTCCAAGTGAAAATTTCTAGATTATAAATCAATTGTCAATCACCCTTCCTTTCTCAATTCCAAGTGAAAAATCCGAGATTATGCATCAATAATCCACTCAATCAATTCAACCATTCAAACCCACAAACAATCCACAAGAACTTTGAACTCAATCAACCAAGGAAACAATTAATTCACATAAGTAAAATCTAGGGTTCATACCCATTCAAGTATTCAAAAGTTTAGCTCATCAATAAATTACAATTCAAAGAATATAAAGCAAAAAAGAAAGAGTAAGAATTGCTCATTTTCATGGTGGAAATCTTCTCTTCTTCAAGGCTTGAAATTCATCACTGTGATGTTGAGAAAATTGCAGCTTTTTCCATGAATCTTCATGGTGGATGTTCTCCTTCAAAGATTCAATTTTTCTTTTGCAAGATTAATGGATTGTAAGAAGAATTTGGTGTGTTTTCTTTATGTTTTGCAGCCTCTCTAGCGAAACCTAGCTGCCCCCTCTTCTTGCCCTTAAAGAGTATTGAAATCCAGCCCAAAAGAGAGATAAAAGCAGCAGAAGAACAATTTTAGATCAACACAAACGGCGCCACTTGGTCTGGACTAAACGACATCGCTTGCTCCCAGTTTTGGTGCAATGTTTTGCTGCACGACTGTGATAGTGGTTTTGAATTCTAAGTACATTTAAAGCATTAAATCGGCCGATATAGGTCTTTATGTCTTCTTGAAAGTTGTAGATAAGGATCTTAGCGTTACATAGTGATTTTAGTCACCTAAATTGGAGATCTAGAAAGCAAGATATGAGCATTCTACCAAAATATATCAAAACTGGAACAAAGTCCAAGACATATGACTTTCCAACATAAGCAGGGTAAGCAAATGAACTCCGATTGACATATATTTTACCATTCCGCAAACTGGAGAATGTCTTCTATAATTTTTTAGAAGACCACATTTGCATTTAAAATCTCCATGGAGGTCAAAATCCCACTTGAAAATTTTATACTAGTCTATTTTTCACTGCATTTCTCTATTTTTTTTATTGTGTAAAATCTCCTTGTTTACTTCATTCAATTCCAAATGTTCAACAAACTCACATAAAAGCAAGTAAGAGATAAAGGGAGAGTAAATGGTGATTAAAACACGAAAATTTAGAAGAAATTTGAGTTCAAAATAATCATTGTATGAAGTACAAATATAGAATATCAGTTTACTATGTCATAATAATTATTTTTTGTTTATGGGTCTTCTTTAGAGAAAATTACATTAAATATTGTGAGGGTTTTGACGGGGACTCTTATCATTGCCAAAAGAAAATGTACAAATAAGAGAATTTTAAGTATTTACATTTTCAACTGGAAATAAAATAAATTACGCTTTATAATGCAACATCCTACGCTTGGTTATTTAGTCTGGGGAGGAGAGAGGAAGAGGTGCAGGTAGAATAGCAAGCGTAAAATGAACTTATATCACCAAGAAATTTTAGTTCAGTAGAAAGTAATTAGATGTTTCAAGTGATAAGATATTTGATTTGGTCTAAACTCTAATTTCTAATTTTCTCAATTCTTTATAGCTACTATAATACGGCATGTACCAAAAGAATGAATCTAAAAGATTTCATAAGCATATCAATTCATGCAAACATCACACTTTGCATTTGTGGTGCGAATCTTTGAGTAATAATTTAAGGTTGTTCTGCAATGTATTACTTAATGGTGTAAAAGTTTGTGCTATATATGGTATTTAAATTTGTAGACTTTGTCCTTCAAAAGTTGGTAACGTACAAAAGTCAAACACTTTTCACCTAACAATTATCATACTGGTGGTGACAAGTAATATTGTAAAAAAAAGTAACAAAAAAGGCAAATGTGAAAGAAATTAAACGGTATGTATAGTTATTTTTGTATTTTTATATACATAATTTGCTACTTCCTTCTCTTTGTGAGAATTTACTATTTTTTCCAATTGTTACATATATTACTACTAAGTAGATAAATTTTTTCCATTAAACACTTAACTTTACTTTATAGTCCACTTACTATGTAATTGAAAATAATTTTTGATTTGCTTTATAGTTATAATTTTTATTAAAATTAAAAAATTTAATATCCGTGTATAACATAAATTGCTTAATAAATTTATTTGTAAAGTCCTGAATCTAACCACTCAAACATGATTAAATTTATTTGGTTTTTCTTTCCTTTTTTTTTTTTTGTAGTGTATGGGAAGAGGGTGTGAGAGAGGGGATAGCATTAGCTTTATTTTGACCTTAAATAAGTTAATCATTAAAAAGAGTATCTAATGGTGTCAAAATGGGCTCCACCTTGTGGCCTGACCTGTTTGGCCCGAAATATGAACTTGTTTGGGTTTGGTTTCCTAAGCTCGTTTAAATGCCAGCCAATTTCTATTTAGCTAGCGGTCAGAGCTGAAAAAATTATTTTTTAATGTTTATATTAGAAACATTATAAAAATAGAATGTATGATAATTTTAAAACTACATTTGCTTATTTCATATATTCTAATCATACCTATAATTAAAGTTAATTAATTTATTTTATTTTAAATATTTTTATATAAATTTATTTATTTAAATATATTAATAATTAGTCAAAGATTCTTTCTATTCTAATTTTAGATTTATAATTTCATATATGATAGAAAAAAAGTATAATATAAAATTTATATTAAAAAAAACTAGACATGTGAATCTAATACAAATAGACATGAATTGAAAGTCTTTTAACCCACCAAAAAAAAAAAGAAGAAGGCAGCCCACTCTGTCCGCTTAAAGGGTTACCCATGACGGGCCGAGTTGGAGTAAACTGGCCGTTTGATGGTAATAATAGTATCTCATAGCGTTCCCATTTGTTTATTTGAGAAACAGTGGCAAAATATTGACGGGTGAAGTTGTAATTGAGCCCACAGTTCTAATGTTTCTTTTGGAAGGAGAAGAAGAAAAGTGAAAACCTATTAACCTATCTATCTGCAAGAATCAAACCGGTGGTTGTTTCCTAAATCCCTTGCTCGGCAAAAGATCCCGAATTCTCCTCTTCACCCCCCTCTTAGGTCCTTCGGTTTTAAAGTGGTTTATATGCCTTGAGTTGATTTTGAGCCTATATGATTTTAAACGGAGCATTGGTTGATCAAGATGATTATGTATGGTTGTTATAGTTGATCATCTTGCCTTGATAATTGAGTGATTGGTTTTAAGCACTTATGTTGCAAAGTTTACCTTTAGAAGCTTTTACCAAAAATTTAGACTTGAAGTTCGGACGCAAACCGAAAGTTCGGTCGTCCGAACTTTCTAATCAAAAATGAAGATTTTTCACTTTTTGCTTAAAATTGTCTTGATCGTCCCTAAAATGATTAAGCAACCCTGGGAAGGTTTACTCTTATAAAATCAAATCATTATCATGAATATTTATGCAACTAGGACTTTATTTTTCAAAAATTTGGATTTTCACACCTTAAGTCCAAAAATAAGCACCATCTAATAGGGAGGCTTGAAAATCGATTATAACCTCTAAAACCTCTCTTAGAATGTAGTCTAAATGCTTTAATGCTGTATTTTCTATCTTGATGGAAGGAAGGAGGATTATGGTGGTTGGTTGGATCATAGGCTCATCTTGAGCCATTTAAATGTCATTGTGCCAAGTTATTCATCATTCATCTATGACATTAACGCTTCATTGTGCTATATTGTTTAAATCTATCATATTTTGCATCAAATTTTGTCACCATAAAAAAGGAAGAGATTGTAAGCCATAAGGGCAAATCATATAGTTTTGATTATGACAAACATTGATTTGAGCTAACTTGAGTAATTATTGTGTGGTAGGATTTTTGGATTGGAGAAGCAAAGTGATCTCATTGCCATGGAGCTAATGTGAAAAGGACATCACAAATGTACTCAAGTGGTCAAAGAATGGAGAGTATGTCCAAGAAGTTGAAGGCTTTGAAGACACTCTAGTGTATGTTTGCTTTTCCTTGATAGGTATATCATGTATACCCTACACCCCTTGCATTTAGAATCTATACATTGCATGTTGAAGCACAAACTATTTTGATCTACCCTAAACTTTGTTGATGAGCTTAAAAGTTTTTTCATGATTTATTAAAAAACAAAGTGTTTGATAATGAATTATAGCTCAGAAGCTTTTAAATGACTTATCTTTTAGTCCAAAACGATTTCAAGCTTGTTGTGGTTAACTTTCAAATGATTTGACAAAGTTTCAAAAAGTTTGAACTCAACTTCGGATGCAAGTTAGAATGACTGAACTTTCCCTGCAGCACTAGTAAATAGAAAAGTTCAGATGCTGAGGTCCAAGCTTGGATGACCAAATTAATTGTAACTAGCCATTTTTTGAATGTTGTAGTTGAACTTTTGAGTTACATGCTATTATCTTGAGAATATCAAAGATCAAAGAAATACTTTCTTTGTTTATGTGCTTAATGTGATTATCTAGGTATTCCAAAAGAAAAAGTGAAGTGGTGCTGGAATTATTGAATATCTACCATATTGGTTGGTAATTTCTATCTTTATCTCATCTTTACTTTGTTTAATCAAGGTTGTCTTGAGACATAAAACTTTTATGCCAAGGGTGAGCCTTGATTTGATTGTTTAAGGTTGTCTTGTGACATAAAAACCTATGTGGGGAGGGTGAGCCTTGTTTGTTGAATTGAAAAAGAGGTTGTTGGTGTAAACCCTTTAAGGGTGAGCCTCTTGTGTAGTTGTTTGACTTAAACGTTTAGTGGATTAGTTTAAATCCTTGAGTGTGGACTTAAAGTAGTGGATGTAGATCTTGGAGAGATCGAACCACTATAAATTGTCATGTACTTATCCAGTTATTTATTGCTTTCACTTATATGTGCTATCTTCATTGCATTGTTATTGTTGTGATTGATTGTTAATCTTAATTGCTATTTCATTGGCTGCTCTTTTTCTCTCAACCACTCTATTCCAAACTTATAAGTACTTGGATGTTGTGAACTTTTGAAGGGGAATTTTGTTAAAGGAAAGTTTTCAAAAATTAGCCAAAAACCTAATTCACCCCCTCCCCCTCTTAGGTTTCTCATAAAGAATTTACAAGAAAGCACAAAACTTGGTTTTCAATCTTAAAAGGTCTTCCTTATGTATGTTTTACCAAGTTGTTGACAACGACTTGTGGTTTAAAAACTCTTAAAAAGATATATCTTAAAGTCTAAAATGATTTCAAACTTGTTGTACTTGATTATCAAACATTGACAGCTGAATTTCTCGAACATTGACAGCTGAATTTCTCGAGAAATTCTGACACTTATGCCCAACTTTGGTAAACTAAATTTATCCTAGCAGCTTGGTAAGTAGAGAAGTTTGGATGCCAGAGTCCACATTCGATTGACCGAACTTTACTGTTACCAGCATCTACTGATCGTTATTTAAATGTTGAAACTAAATTTCAAATCCTATAAAATCCATAAACTTTAGATTTTTGAAAATTTTTTTAACCTTTAAAAATCTTTACTGAAATACCTAAGGGTGGTGAATTAGGTATTTGGCTAATTTTCGCAAACAAAAACCTTTTATTAGTCTAAGCAAAGAACAGATTATATGTATCAAGTTAAAGACAGATGATAGCAAAGCAATAAAGGAATGTAAGAGTAAAGAACTCAAGCAATTTATAGTGGTTCGATCATCAAGATCTACGTCCACTATCTTATGCCTACACTTAAAGATTTCAATCAATCTACTATATGCTCAAATTCACAAATTACATGAGAGGCTCACCACACAATGGTTTTACACTCACAACCTCTTCTAATAACTTTTACAAACAAGGCTCACCAAACAATGATTTTATATCTACAAACAACCTTGAATCACAATTTCAAGGATCACCCTTACCTAAAGGGTTTTATGTTATCAAGATAACCTTGTAAGAGCTAGTAGAAAAACACAATCATATAAATAGAGAAGAGTGTGTAGATGTTACCACTTGTTGGTAGATGTTTTACACAAAATTGCACCTTCATACTTTGATGTCTTTGGATTGATCAATTGAATGCGCAAGACACAAGAGAGCTCAAAAAATGTTTGCTAAAGGCTTTGGAATGTTTAGAGTTTACTTAGATTCAAAACTTATAAAAGATTTCAAGTTTCTAGCTTTTATAGAATTTGAAAATAAGTTTTAACAGGCATAAAACGGCAAGCAACGGCTAGTTTCAGAGAATTCAGATGACCGAATTTTGCATCCGAATTTTTCGGACGTTACGTTGCACATTTTGTAAAAATTCTGTATTAGTCCTCATCAATATTTGTCATTAATCAAAACTACATGATTTGGCCTTAGGGCTAACAATCATCAAAGAGTTATGGGAAATCAAAAGGAACAACATGTAGCATTAACCCATCAAGGAAATTCAATCTTCAAATCTCAGAAAGCTGAAATTTGGCACAAGAATTTTCTACAATATTTCAGCCTGCTTTAGCTCTATCGTGTGTTGTTTTCTCAAAAAATGCACTCCAAATAAACAATAGAACATACAAAGATGATTTCCCAACAATGAAACTCACAAAACTTGAAATGTTTGAGCACCTAAATGGTGAAAATCACCACCCTCTATTTTGGTTCTTCTTCATCTTCAACCTTGTTGAAATGGGTACCAAGATTTCATAAACAATGGAGCCAATGCTCTATTATTATGTTGAGTGTGAACAATTATTTTTAGCCCTAAGGGAAAATCACGTTGTTTAGATAAATCACAAACATTGATCATTGCAAAATCCTAAGATGTTTGATTATTGTGTGATAAGATTTTTAGAGTGAGAAGAATACAAGTCTCATTGCCTTGAAGCTAAAATGCAAGAACAACTCAAGTATGCCAAAGTGATTGAAGATTGAAGAGTTAGTTTAGAATGATTGAAGGTTTTGACGACAAGAAGTGTAGGTTACATGTGCTTAATAGGCAAAATTTGTAAACCCTACACTCCTGAATCTTGAAATCTATGAGTTGCATTTAAGACAAAAAACTTGATTTGAAAAGTTTCAATTGTTTTGAACTTACCTGAATTATCAAGTTTTCATCAACGGTTTTTGCACTTAAAAGGTCTTTAATGGCTTATCTTTGAGGCTAGAATGTTATCCAATTTGTTCGAATAGATTTGAATATGTTTTAACAAAGTTTAAAAAATTCATATGCAAGTTCAGATGCAGCATAAAAATTCGGTCGTCCAAATTTTTCCTGCACTGTGAACAGTAATAATGTTTCAGTGAACAGTAACTACTATTTTTCTAAAAAAAATTCAAACACCAATGTGGATGCACAGGGCCAAATTCAGTCGTCCGAATCTTGTACAATGAACAGTGCTACTGTTTTAATGCACAATAAATTGCAGAAAATTTTGGATGCAATTTCAAACGAAGAGGGTCAAATTCGGTCATCCGAATTTTACTATTACTAGCCGTTTCAACCACAAACTTCATATTTTTGTGTAGATCTTTAATCTTTTGAAATATAAGAATCTTTAACTTGTTATACATCAAAATTATTTGAAAAGCTCTCAAGTTGCCTTGTGTTCAAAGGTTGAAATTGAATATTCCAAAGGCAAGATGTAAAGTGGTGCTAGCATTGTAATCATCCACCAAGTTTTTTTGGTAACATCTAAATCTATACTTCATCTATTTACTTTGTTGATACAAGGTTGTCAAGAGATATAAAACCCTTGTGAATGGTGAGCCATTGACTAGATTAATCAAGGTTGTTGTGTGACATAAAACTCTTTGATGAGGGTGAGCCTTTGATTAGATTGGTCTAGGTTGTCTAGTGATATAAAAACCTTTGTGATAAGGGTGAGCCTTATTTATTGGATTGAAAAGAGGTTGTTGTGGTAAAGCCCATTGAATAGTGAGCCTCTTGTGTAATTGTTTGACTTAAGCATTTAGTGAATTGATTGAAATCCTTGAGTGTGGACTCAAAGGCAATAGATATAGATCTTGGAGAGATCTAACTCCTATAAATCGTGTATTCATTTCTTTATTGCTTTACTTGCTTACATACCTATGGTACTGTCACTTATTCTTAGTTATTGATTTATTGGTTGTGGTCCTATTGTTTGATCATCTTGTCTCAACCATTCTTTTTAAATCACATATAAACTAGGAGTTTATGAATTTGAAGAAGAGCTTTTATTAAGGCAAAGGTTTTGCTAAACGGGAAAAGAATTTGAAATTAACCAAAGACCTAATTCACCCCTTACCCATCTTAAGTCTTACAATTATTTTGTCTGACACAAATAATTATTCATATATGAACAATTATTCACGCAGCCATGACCAATTAGTTACCAAAAATACTTTTCTGTATTCTGACTAAACCTCGTCAATTCTTCACGTAGATACAATATCTTAAAGTAGTTAGCGGAAAGGCAAAGGCTGAGTTGCCATGTTCCTGGTGGAACCCGAGTAGGGTATTTGAGGTTTGCACTGTGAATACCATAACAAGTGCAGTGGCAGAAGAATTTGGAGACGTATCTGTTGTTCATGCCCAAAGGGTCCTGGATAGGGAAGAACTAGACCCAAAAAGGTGAAAGTATCATAACAAGCATGAGATAATTGAAAAAAATGATATAATTATGCATAATTATGAAAAACTAGGCACTATTTTATGAATAATTGTTCTATTTCTTTTTTATAACTATTCTTGAATGATTGAATAATTATTCAATGCTTTGCAAGTAGAAGTGAACACTGAAGTGAAATGTCAACACCTAACTGTTAATGTCGAAGCTATGCTAAATAATTATCCATATTTACGAATAGTAATACAATGTATTCTGAATAATTGTTCTCCTTCATTTTAATAATTGTTCTTGAATGACCGAATAATTATTCTACTCATCATGGGTGGAAGTGGATAGTAAGGTTAAATGTCAACAAATATCGCTTAATTCAAAGTTATGTAGAATAACTGTTCTCGTTTGTTTTAATAATTGTTATCAAAAGACTAGATAATTATTCTACTTATTGCATGTATAAGCGGACACTAGAGTGAAATGTCAACACTTGGCGCTTAGGTCAAAGCTATGCAGAATAATTATCCCCACTTGTTTTTATAATTGTTCTCTAATGACTGAATAATTATTCTACGCATTGCGAGTAGAAGCGGACACTAGGGGCATTTGTTTTGTTAGTGTGTAATGAAGTGATGCTCTGAATAATTGTTCCCCCTAGTGTTAAGGATTATTTTCTATTGACTAAATCATTATTCAACAGGCATTATGACCCCAATATTGCGATGAATTTTATCTCAAAGACTGCATAAATATTTACTATGTAAACATGTGTACAAAATACATACTATACTTAGTATGAACAATTATTCTGGCGGTAATAAATAATTGTTCATTCTGCTCTTCCAAGACAAAACAATATCTATTTGCACATAACCAGAAAAAGAAGCAAAAAAACCAAGCAGCGTGCACCAAAAAAGGAACTGAAATAATCACACTTGACTATCTTTGGTGTACGCGTATTTCAGGAGTTGCACTCTATTTATTTTGGATAATTTATTCTCATATATGATCCTTATAGCTAATCCTGTGTAGTGGGTATATTTGTTGGGGAACAATATTCGAGAACAATTATTAAAAAAATAGAATAATTATTCAGAATACATTGCATAACTACTCGGATTCCTCTAGGAACTAGCAAAACATCTTTTACCTTTCCACTAACTACTTCAAAATATCACACATGCATTGAGAATTAATGTGGTTTAGTAAAACAAGAATTTTCTGTAAATAATTGTTCACGGCCTCGTAAATAATTATTCATATATATGAATAATTATTCAAAGCAAATAAAATAATTGTCAAACTCAATTAAATAATTGTTTACACTTAACGGAATAATAATTTGATTGAATAATTATTCGTGCTCAAATAAATAATTATTCATATATATAAATAATTGTTCACACTCAACTGATTGATTGTTCACATGGATAATTGTTCTCTTAATGAGGGATTACAATTACTCACGTGAATAATTATTTTTCACATTTGAAATTATACAATTTGCATGAATAAACAATTATTCAGCTAAGTGTGAACAATTATTTTGTCTAACTCGAATAATTATTCATATATATGAACAATTATTCATGCGGGATCAACAACTATTTATAAAATTCTTGTCTAAATTCTAACTAAAGCTCACTAACTCTCAACGCCGGTTTGATATCTTAAAGTAGTTAGTAAAAAGGCGAAGGGTAAGTTATCTTGTTCTTGGTGAAACCCGAGTAAGGTATTTGAAGTTTGCACTACGAATCCCGTACTAAGTGCAGTTGCAGAAGAAGTTAGAGATGTGTCTATTGTCGACACCCAAGGGCCCTAGATATGGAAGAGCCAGATGCAAACAGAAAAAAGTATCAGAGGGAGCTCGAGAAGATTGAAAAATATTGTTATTATACATAATTAGCAATAGTTATGCAATGTATTTTGAATAATTGTTCTATTTCATTTTAATAACTGTTTTTGAATGATTAAATAATTATTTAAGATTTTACAAGTAGAAGTAGGCACTAAAGGGATGTCAATACTTAATTTTTAATGTTAAAGTTGTGCTAAGTAATTATACATATTTATGAATAGTAATACAATATATTTTGAGTAGTTATTCTCATTCATTTTAATAATTATCTTGTTTGCCTTTTCTTCCATTATTTAATTCCTCATTTGATTTGCCCAATTCTTGCTTCTGTTTCCACTATTAGATGAAGCTTTGCGTTCTACTATATTGCCGTGCGAGAATGTGCCGAATTCGGAGGATGTAATGTTTACGGAAATAAGTAGAAAGCATTCTGACTTCATTGGTTTCTACCGTGCGTTTTCCTTGTCTCGTTCGTTTTTTGTTTTCCTTCTTAAAACAAAAATAAAAAAGTCAACCAGTGGTTACCTTCTGTCCAAATGAAGGTAGCCGTTTCAGTTCCATTAGAATCCAGCCAACTTAACGAAATTCTCGGAGGAGTTTATGATATATGTTGATGAATTATTAGTAGTGAAGTGCTTTTGTTCCTAAAAAGGAAACTCTAAACTTTGTAATAGAAGATGTTTTCTGGATTATAATCACTAGATTCCTCTCGATTAGAACTTTTATGAGTACGGATTCTCCATATGTAGAGACCTTGTCTTATAGGAGTTATTCTATGAATACGGGTCACTGATTCGGGTTCAAAGTGTGAAGTGTCTAGTCAATTTTTTTTCCCATGCACCCCCCCCCCCCACACCCTCTCACCCCGTGTCCCTTAAATGCAGCACTACTCCTTAAATGCTCTGTGACATAGGTAGCAAGCAGCCCATGACCCTTGACAATTTGCATTTAGATAATCCTTTCCGCGTTAGTTTTTCTTTTCTCTTTTCTTGAAAGGCTTTCCCTGCGATATCTTGAATATAAAGCCTCAAATTTTCTACTAATTACTTAACTTAAGCGAGAAAGAAAAAAAAAAGGAAGAAATGATGTTAACAGCTGTAAAAACTTGCATTTAGTTTCAAATTACTCTATTTTGTTTTTGTCACAAGAATTAAGGATTTATAAAATCTCATGATAAAGCCTAATATTCCCTTCGCTGTGTTTTAGTTGTCAAGAGAGTCCAAAATGCTAAAAGAAATTGCAGAATTTTCATATGAGTTCAAAAAAACTATTTTACTCTTGTTTTACTGATTTATGTGTAAAATAAGTGTCTTTTTTCTTTAATTACCATTTAAAATGTTCTTTAAATAATGATATATTTGAAACTTAACAAGTCGAACATCTTTAATATACGAATTTGACAAATAAAAATTAAAAAAAATGATGAATGATTCTTATTTAAAACTCTTAACTCATAATAAAATTTCTCTCATTCATGCCTCTTTCCAACTCCCTTCTTTCTTTTTTGATTTGTCGGGATTTAAGATTTTACACATATTAAGAAATTTGGACATGTTAAATTCTATAGCAATTACGTACTGATTAAATTGCCTTCTCCTTGGTTTTTAAATATCATTACTTTCTCTTTTCCCGACAAATATTGAAACTAACTACACCTGGAAACGTTCATTTAACCAAGCAATTAGAACCTCAAGAGCGATTGATAAGGCTATGACTAGAAACAAAAGAACCAAACCTCCTCGGATTTAAAAAATATCAGATATTTGTGAACAAAAATTTTAATAAATCTGGATACATAATAAAAAAATGAAGGAAGTAGTTAGTTTGAAAAGTCAACATCTTTTTTTGAGAAGTTCAAAGTAAAAAACAACAAGAAATTGAAAAAGTTTGTTGATTCCAATTCATTTTAAATGCACATGTCAGCTTCTCATCGGAGGCTGTTAGATTTGTATCCTTTTCTTATCTCCAATTGTGAGTAGAGATGTGCAAACTATAAATACTAAACGCGTGATAATTTTATTAATATAAAATTATTTTTATATAATATTGATATTTTTATTTTTTAAATATTTTATATAAAATTTATAATTTATATATAAGTATGGGTTTAATTATTTATAGTCAATTTGAGATATCTATTTTAGCATAATGAAGACGATTCTCAAGTAGTTAATTGTGGATACAAGGCGTGACATTATGGTATCAAAGCAGTTATCAAATGTGTGAGTGATAAGTAATACTACGTGCATGGTACAAACTAATTCTAAAATCTCACACCTTGGTTTGGTCATGGAACTTTAAGCGAGAATGATAGGGCCTTAGAGTGGTGCATGTATTGCCTCAAGAAAATTTTGTATGGGATAATTATAAAATTTATGATCTATATATAAATATGAACCTAAGTATCTATATTAAACTTCAAATATTTATTTTAGCATAGCATGGACGGTAGGGGTGTTCATCGGTTCAGTTTGTAGAAAATTCTATTTTACTATTTGGAGAAAAATCAAATTTTTTCATTTTTCTTCAAAACCGAACCAAACCTAATTTACCTTCAAACAGAATTTCCTCCAAACCGAAATATTTCGGTTTGAAAAAAAATCGGTTTGGAGAAAATTGAAATATATAAAATTAAGAATTTAAATATTAAAATAACATTAATTATACTCTAATATTGATTATAATATTAATTAAAATTTAATTTAGTTTGAGTTATTATTCTTTAAATAATATTTCTGAAAGTATACAAAAATTAATTATTTTAAATTTTAAAATAACTTTAATTAAGAATTAGCTTAATTAAAATTATTAATTTTAATTATACTTAATTGCTACAAATTTTAAACTAAAAATTAATAAAATAATATTTGTCAAACAATAACTTATTATTATTTTTAAAAAATTAAAACGGAGAAAAGAAACAAAAAATAGAAAACCGATAAAGAGAGAAAAAAAAAAGGGCATGCGGCGGTTCCCTGTTATGAGTGGCGCCACTCTCCTTTTCCCTTTTTTCATTTTTTTCTTTTTTGTTTATAAAATTTATGAAAAAATTAAAATTATTAAAATTATCTTGTATTTAACAATTTTTTTTTTCAAAATTATTTCTCTATGGCAGGAATTTTGCCGTCTGGGGAGAAGTCATGCTCAACTTCCGCCCTTCTAGGCAAAAGTTTTGAATCTTCCGCAGCCCACATGAAATGATGAGGCCGAGGAAGGTCATTGCGATTTCCGCTGCAAGCAATGGAATTAACTGTAAACAACCACCGCCGCTGGCAGAAGTCATCGGAAGCTTCTACCGACGGCGATGGAAATTTTCGATGACTTCCGCCCCCTTCCTTCCCCTTTGATTTTAGTTAATTATTATAATTAATTTATATGTTGTTCTTTGTTTCTTAGATAAGTAGCATAGTTAATTGCAACTAATTTATTTGCAATGAACTTAATTAATTACTAATAATTATTATTTTGTTTGCTACTATAATAAAGTAGATTAATTTTATTACTTATTTTTAATTTCTTGTTATTTTATATTTTTAATCAACCTGAGTCCCTTATTTATTTTTTTGTGTTAATTATTTATTTTTTTATGTTTTATTTATTTATTTATAATTTTTATTTGTAATAAATTGTTGTTTAGTTAAGAAATTTATTTTTTAGTATACTTTAAGTTGCAGGAATGTACTTATAGCCTCTACGTATGCGGTCAAAATTAGAAATTTAGTAGTTTAATTATTTATAAGAAAAAATATATATAGGAAATGGAGCAACTGAAACTGAAGAGGCTTAAGTTGACCTCTTAAATTGACCACCAAAGTAAACAAAAAAAGCGTAGAGTCTTGACATTTTAAGAATAGAGAAAAAAATCTCTTAGAATATCAAAGTCTCTCAGCTCCCAATGTTTATGAGAACTTCAAAAGTTTCCTTCCATATTATATCTTGGGCTAAACATGCATTAATCTTTCTACATAGTAATTGGGACATCTTTTGCTTCTTGTTGAACATGATCACAAGATCCAAATTTGCAATTTTTTTTATTTTTAAATATATTTATGATTATATAGATGGAGAAAAACCCTAAAATATTGCTTAGAAGTTTTCACCTCAGAAAAAATTAAGAAAGAGTTTTATTAAGTTGCGAATTGTGTAAGTATGTACGATTTGTAAAATTTTGTAAGTTGGTGTGATTATATTATGAGTCTTGACTTTTAGATATAAAAAAATTTACTGTCCACAAAAAAAAAGAATTTACTAATATTTTCAAGTGCGTCATGTTTTCTTATTTGTTATTTGAAAACTATAATCTCAAGACATTCTTCCTCTTTATTCTACTATTTATCATGGTTTTGATCTCTTTAATAATTTTGTGATTAAATCTATATTTTGTTTTCCAACTATGAGAAGTTTAATTGATTCAAATGGTATATTTATACAGTTTAAATTTTTAATTTTTATATCTATTTTATAATAGTTCAATATAATTTGCTATATAAATTTATTACATGACAAGCAAAATAACAAATCAACGGCTAGTGCACGGCACTCACACTAGTTGAGATCTTATTATTGGTGCTGCTGCTTGTCAAAGAATGAGGTATCTCGCTTCACGGTCCAACTTCCGAAGTTCTTTTGAAATATACTGCCCATTTATAATTAGTTTTTAATTAAGCTTAACAAGTAAATCCGTTATGATATAAAAAGTTTAATTCGTAATGTTAAAAGGGTATGAATCTATTAAATATCTTTCCTTGATTTAATGAAAATTTGGACAATGTATTGTATGACTCTTTCATTCTCTCACCGCGTATTCTCATTCGCCTATCACAGCCATCTCTTTCATATTATTAATCCACGTTTAGGACCACTTATTTCTTTCTCTTTTTCTTTCTTTTTTTGGCTAAACTATTTCTTTCGTTTTCTCTGCTGCTGGAGGACTACATGATTCAAAGACTTGGAAAAAGTTGTACAATATCATAACTTCATGGAAGGATCACGGCAAGTATTGATCCATGAAATACAAGTTCTTTACAATATTTTTGCATAAATTAAAAAAGAAGAAAATAAGAAATATTTTTTATTATATTATTAAATAATTCTACTAATATAATAAAAAATGAGAAAAATATTTTTATAATGAGGATAATTTATAAAAGACCAGTCATATGAAAAGAGAAAAAATGGTCAAAAAGTTTTATATTTTAAAATAAAGAGAGTAGCAATTACTCTCTCTGTTCACCAATATAAGGTATCTTGATTCCTTTTTGTTATAGTAAGAAAAAAATAAAGTGTATTTTTATATTAATTTTCTCCTAACTAATATCATTGATACAATAAAAAATGATATAATTGCATTTATTATGATGATAACTTTGAAAAATTATTATCATTCGGTAAAAGGCTAACATTTTGAGGAAAAAATTAGTTAAAAGATCATATATTTTGAAATGAAAGGGATGGAGTGTCACGATTGCAAATTCCATATACCTCTAGTTTTCCTACTAGGCAAGAGCCGCTCAAAATTCTCTCCCTCTTTCTTTCTCCACGCCTCTCCCGCACTATTCTTAAATTGTCATGTATCCTCATATTACTCAACTTATCTTAGGTTCTTCAATTTATTTTATGGTTTATATTTTTTAAAACTTTTTTCATAACCATGTGTAGTATTATATTGGTAGGGCATAGGATCCGGGACTTGCCCACAGGCCAAGGATCCTGTCCAAGGCCTAGGAAGGCCCCTTCTGGTGATGAACCGAAAATGTCCGTGTTGATGGGGTAAGACCAACACATTGACTTGGCGATGGATAAGTAGTCGATGCATTTCGATCTCCGAACGCGCAAAATGGCAATGATAATCTCTACTCTGGTTGGTCTTGTGCTGGCTATGTCTAATGCAGGAGAATCAGTCTCAAATCGTTCGGCAGCGGTGGCGCCGGTACCAGTGATCAACTGCGCCAGCCTTGTGTGGAATCTGGCCAACTGTTCGTCATTTCTGACAGGAGGAAGCACCACAGATAAGCCTGAAAGTAGTTGCTGTTCTGGGCTGAAAGTCGTGGTTAAGACGCACCCTGGCTGTCTTTGTCAGACCTTTCGGAGCAGTGATCGGCTTGGTTTTACTCCTAACAAAACCAAGGCTTTGAGTCTTCCCGCGGTCTGCAATATCTCTGTTCCCTTCTTTAACAGCAGCACTTGTAAGATGCCTTCCATCCTAATAAAAGTGTTCTGCATCATAATATTAATAGTGAAGAAGAGGGAAAAAAGTACGAAGCATAGTTTCTTATAGTAAAACATTCCTTACCAAATCAAAAAAATCTTGGGTTTGATGTCATTGAGCGCAACGTTCATCCATATCCTTCTCCTTCTCCTTCTCCTTCTCCTTCTCCTATCCTTCTTTCTAATTATGACGTTAATCTTGTTATTTTTATCATCATAATTAATAATGAATAAAATATTTGATGTAGTGAATCATATAATCAATTCCTGAAAGAATGCTGTCATTCGCCACTGTAGTGGTATCCATAATCAATTACCTTTTATCACTCACCATTGAAAGAAAAATAGGGGTATAGTCACGATATGCAGCATTAATTTTACGTATTGTTTGGCTCTAGATATATTGTACTGATGGTTTTTTTATATCAGGTCATTCTCGGGCTCCCTCTGATCCTGCTCCTCCGCCTGGTCTGGCCCCGGCTTTTCATAGTTTCTATGGCGGTAAGCTTTGATTTATAAAAAGTAATTAAAACTTAAAATATTTCAGATATCGAAAAAGGAGTCTGTTTCCTTCTTCAGGTGCGAAGTCCCTTCGGAATGCTGATGGTCATGACGATACTAACCAGTCAAAGAAAAGAGGTACGAAACTACAAGTCCTGCATGCAGAAATCGTTCTGATGCTGTTGATGTTAGTTTCAGGCGATAGCGTGTGACAGTACACCCTTTTTTCAGTTGTTATAGGATCATCCTTAGCTGCAGCACTCACACTGATCGTAGTTGGCATGGTAGGAGTTCCCTTAGCGGCAGTTGTAACGACAGCCCTCCTAATCTTCTGCAGGAACTGTAGGATCAAGAATCCATTAAATAAGCAGAAAGATAACCAGGTTATTGATGACTTCATTAACCGACATGGATTCCTTGCCCCTAAAAGATATAGCTACTCCCAAATTAAGGAGATGACAAACTCGTTTCGCGATAGACTTGGTGAAGGAGGATTTGGTGAAGTATATAGAGGAACGCTCCTCGATGGCTCACCTATTGCGGTAAAAATTCTGAAAGCCACTAAAACTGATGGAGAAGAGTTTATAAATGAGGTCCTAAACATTAGTAGGACTTCCCATGTGAACATTGTCACACTATTAGGATTTTGCATTGATAAGAAAAAGAGAGCTCTCGTTTACGAGTTCATGCCAAATGGATCGCTAGAGAAGTATATCTACAAGCAAAAAATATCTAGGTCTTCCGCTAATCACATAGGATGGGAAAGACTCTACCGAATTGCACTTGGGGTAGCTCGAGGACTCCAATACTTGCATAAAGGATGCAACACTCGGATTCTTCATTTCGACATAAAACCCCACAACATCCTTCTTGACAAGGATTTTTGTCCAAAGATATCAGATTTCGGGTTGGCAAAGCAGTGCACGAGAAAAGAAAGTATCATATCAATGATAGAAACTAGAGGAACAATAGGTTACATTGCCCCTGAAGTAATCAGCCGAAACTTCGGAGGAGTTTCCCACAAATCTGATGTTTATAGCTATGGAATGATGCTTCTGGAAATGGTCGGAGGGAGAAAAAATGTTAGTTTTCAAGTTAGCCGCACCAGCGAGATATATTTCCCACATTGGGCATATCAGCGGATTGTTATTGGCGAAGACTTGAAATTAAAAGGTATTATGTCTGAAGAAGAAAATGACATTTCCAAAAAGATGGTAATTGTGGGGTTGTGGTGCATACAGAATAATCCTTTGCAGAGGCCAGCAATGAGCAAAGTCATTGAAATGCTCGAAGGAAGCTTGGACGCCATGGAAGTCCCTCCGAAGCCCTTCTTTGGTTCTCCATCAAGATCAGAAGCAGACTCTTCTGATAATATTGTAGAAATAAGGGGATAACTTGGCAATATAATGCTCGCAGCAGCCAGTATGTTTAATTTTTGTTCAAGAGACGAGTTGGAGTTCCATTGCATTTGGTCTAGGGTTGTAATTGAACATTTATATCTGGGCTTTCTCAGAAGTGTATCGTTTACCGGAGCAAATTAGATGAAACCTGAAATGAAATTTTTAACTTCATTCGTTCAAACTACAATAATAGTTCTTGAAATGCAATCTTGTATAGTGAATTTGGAAAATATATCTCTAACTTTCTGATTCACAATATATTGGAATAACATTATTGTACAAATACAAAAAATGAAAGGAACAGAAACGTATAGATTATCAGCTATACTTTACAAAAAGAAAATAGAGAACGTTATCAATAGGAAGCACCTTGAATCATGATGATCAATGTTTTTTATTTGATTTTGAAAGTTTTGAAAATAGTAATCTTTAACAATAGATGTTGCAATTTCGATTTTAGCCCTAGTACTTCATTTTCATAATGGGTTTACAATATATATATATATATATATATATATATATATATATATATATATATATATATATATATATATATATATATGTGTGAGGGGCACAAGCCCACAAGGGTTAATCAAAGATTATCCACTTGTTTTGTTTTAATTTAGCGTCTAAGTAATTTTCGTATTAAGCATACATTATTAGGTCATCAAGATAAAACTATTCAAATTTTGCAATTTTGAGTGATAATTGTGTAAATATTTACTCCATCCAATCTATAATTAAATGTCTAATGTTGTCTCCTACACCAGAGAATTGACCATGAATCCTCGCAAATGCATTCGGCACATTGTATAAAGTGTCACCTCCAAAAACCTTGAAACAATGGAAAACAATTTAACTTGTTGCCCGAATTGAAATCCAAAAGCCTTGAGCAGTCTCATTGTTAACGTTCTCTTCTTCTGTTCTAGATCTGCTATGCTCTTTCATATCTGGCATAGAAATGCTAATTTTTGTGCATGTTTTTAGTCAACGTAGCTGGAAAAATGTGCATCATGAAGATGTGAACATGTGTATAGCATATTTCCACAGGACAAATCCCTATAATTACCCACTAACTATTTACAAAAATTTCATTATATTGAAAATTTTTATTTTTATTTTTAAGTATCATCATACTATTTTCATGTTTCTTTTCTTAGATTAATGTCCACTAACACGATGGTAGTCCACAATAGAATGCACGTGCATTCCTTATAATCACCCGTAAACTTAGAAAAAATCACTACATGGGTGGGTGGCATTTTATAAATTAATGTACTATTATAATTCATGGTTATAAAAATATATAAAAATAAAAAATATGTAAAATGAGACTTTTGTAAATAGTTTCATGATTTCATGGTGGTTAGATAGATTTTCCCGTGTGTATATTACACTGTACAAGAATCTCTGCATCCCTAAGAATGTATCAACATTCAAGTTTGTTCAATATAAATGAACCGGCGATTCTTGATTGCTGTTGGCATCTCTGCGCCATAAGTCTTGAACTTGCGCTGCAAACTGCATGTTCCAGATAATATCTTCGATAGAAGGCCGGTCCGACGGAGCGTTTGATAGACATTTGACGCAAAGATCCATCACAGTCCTCAACGAAGCGCCTGAGCATTCCTCGTGGACTGCTGGATCAACAATACTCCTCCCAGCAACTTCGTCTGCTGTTAAGCTTACTAATAACTGCAGAGGATTTCGTGTCAAACGAAGGATGGGAAAGAACAAATCTGAGTACCAAAAGTTAAACTAGCTTGAACAAATCCTGAGTGTCCCTTTAAAGTTCTTGTCATAATTGAATAGTTTAGAGTTTGTAAAAGCTCTTTAGGATAGGTAAAACGAATGCTATAATGAATATTATTCGATAAAGAACTTAGTGATAATCCAATAAAAAAGAAAAGGAAAGAAAAAACTATAGGAATTGAAATTGACTTACTATATCTTTGGAAACATTGATGTCATTTTCTGAAATGATTGTCCTTCCCGAAATAGTTTCAAGCAAAATTACTCCAAAGTCGTAGATATCAATTTTCTCATCGTGGTTCAACCTGCAGAATAATGATGAAACATATATCAATTACGAGGGATGCAAATGACCTAATCATCCCAGACTTCCAAATTGCAAATCACTAAGTAATAATCAGTTGTCTACAATGGCTTGGAATGACCATTTTTTCTTTTTTTCACTTCTAGACTGGCATTAAGTTGAAACGAAAATTTTGGAAAATACAGTGCATGATAACTGAACAGGCAACAAAAGAATATGTAGAATTATCTAATCTCCGAAGAATATCTCACTCTGGTGGCTAAAAGAAGGAGAATCTAAATGCACTTTAGTGAAAAGAAAATGAGCTTCTACATCTGTAGAGTTTCTTGTGATTTTGCAGAAAAAAGAAGAACAAATTGAGAGTCAAAATTTGCCAACCTCTGCCTTGTACCATGCTTTGATACACTGGAAGAAAAGCCCACATTATCCTAGACAGATTCCGATAGAGAATTTAGGCAAGTTATAGTCAGGTTCATCGAAAGATAAATTTACACTGATCTTTTCATTAGTATCTGAGTGAAATGAAAGTTTTAAGATACCACTCTGTTATCTTCAGCCAACAAAGGCAGATTGTATTTGCCAATCTTCACGTGAAAATCAGAATCTAACAGAACATCTGTTATCTTCAAGTGATTTGCAAAAATTCCGGGCACTATGCCTGTATGAAGAAATTGGATACCCCTAGCCACCTCAGTTATTGCAGCCATCCTCTTTGCCCATGAAAAATTTTGTCCAACATGACCTTCTGCAAAAGTACATGGGGAAGGAGGGGATAAAATCATTCCTATAACAATGTACGTAATCTAACAAACAATAAAAAGGAAAAAAATCGAAGAAGAAGAAGAAGAAGAAGAAGAAGGAAAACTACGATGTAAACTCTTACTAGCATGTAACACGGAGCACAATATATTAATTTGCAGGTACCTGCTGCAATATTAGGACAAAGCTATTCTCTGGTTTTGGATGGACAAGTGTTGTTCACAGTGATTTTGAAACATGGAATATTTTTCAATGAACCCCTCAAATTGATCAACAAAAGACTGTTGTTGCCTTAAAAGAAGTAGACACATCTTATCTTCCACAGACGAAGCTTACAGAATATGTGTACCACGCACAAAGAAAAATGCCACAAGGCATATTGACTTCACTATGTTATGGAATGTAAACTTAGAATTATTCTAGTAATTGGAATTGAGAACAGCAGGATTTTTACTAGCACCTGTTAAGTACCACATAAATTTTTCACTTTGAGCAACATTTACTCATTATATTCCCAATTTCAAACAGCCTCCAGAATATGGTTTTAACGAAGGAATCACGTTCAACAGAAAGATTATCACAAAATTTATGTAGCTATACCTGATATTTGGCCTCTTAATGTCCCATTTGGTACATATTCGAATACAAGAAGTATCTTGTTGACAGTTGAATCATCTTGGTAGCACTCAAAGCAGTGGCCAATAGCACTAACCAAATGGCTATGTCTAAGTTTTGCAATCAGCTCAAGTTGAGGAGTATATGTCTGAATTCCATGCCTCTTTCTCATTTTCAAGTTTCTGATAGCAACAATAGTCCCATCCGTTAGCCACCCTTTGTAAACCTAAATTCAAAACGAAAGGGAGTCATCATATATTTTTACACTTCTCCTATACGAGAAGACAATAAAGATTCTTCAACAAAACGAAGAAAAGAAAATAACTGAGGGAAATCCAATCATTGTGCAGAAAGATCCAAAGAAACCTAACTTGTCAAACATTTGACCAGCCTAGTTTATTCAGTTTTCACTGGCCTAAAACTAGCAAATGTTAACCGAGGAAACTTGTTCCTATCACAAATATGATCAGCAGCAGTTCTATAGAAAAAGTGTATATTATACTACGCTTGCAAATCAATTAAACATCTTTGCAAAGTGAATTTTGAAATAGAGGATGACTTGTTGATTCATTTATCTGTATTACATATCCGATTAAAATTTTCAGGTAAATTGTAATATCCAGTAGGGAAGTGGAGATTCTTTTCTTCATTCGTTCTCATTTCTGACTTGCTAGGTTCTTTAAAGAATTAATTCATTCTTGAAAGGCATTGTTTATACAGGATATATAGAACCTGAGGTCAAAAAGGTTTGCTCCGGCATTAGGAGAAGAAGACTTACTAGATTTAGAGAAAGATTTCTTACTTAGTCTGAAGGAAAGTAAGTTTGGAGGAAAAGTTATAGAAAGTACAAAATCTCAGTGAAGAAATGGAAAAAGGGCAGATAAATCTTCAAATCAAATTAGGTGTTCTAATATTCTGTAATTCATTACCTGCCCACGGGAACCTTCACCAATGAGATTTGATGAGCTGAAGTTGTTTGTGGCCTCCTTCAGTTCATCCAGTACAAAAGTTCTATAAGGGGGAAGCCCAAGTGGTCCCAACTTCCGAGTTTCCGAGATATAACCTGCAAAAGAAAGATGCCGACCCTTCTGTTATTGATTCATAGAGTAGTCAAGAAGAAAGTTGATTCCTTCATTTCCTAATAGAACCACCCCTTTTTCACAGGGGCTGCTTCAAAGATGTCTGCGGGAATTGGAAAGAGTTGAAGCAATTACTCAAGCAACTTGGTTAATTTGAAACCCCCTATTGAGATTCCTCACTAGAAATTGCAATGAAACATTTCCAAATTCATGAATGAACTGAACCTTAATCAACTAAAATCTATAAAACTTCAAATCTGATCCGTTTTCTCCACAATTTCGGGACAAATTCTTGATAGAAAAATTGAGAAAAGAAAAGGGATGAGGCACAACGTAATCTTACTTGCATCCTTGAGCAGTTTAAGAGTGAGAGCAGGTGAAACCTTCTCCACAATTAGTCTTGTGTGAGGCGCTTTATCTGTTTTCTGCTTCGCATATTCTCTTCTAACAATCATAAAAGCCACACCAAGAAGTGCTATTCCTCCAACAACCCCTCCAACCATACTTAATGCAAGTACTGCTTTACCATGTGTTTTCCTTTCCTCCTTCCGAGGTAAGACTCTAACAGCCAAAGCTTCATTATGGCAGTATGAATAAGGATGCTGCTCTGGGTAACTCTTTGACAAGCAATTTCCAGAATAAAGAACCGCCCTACTTCCACCATTTGGTTGTAAACAAGAGGGCAATTCTCCGGTCAAGCGATTAGATGAAAAATTAACAAAAGTTAGTTCTGCACTGCAAGACATGTTCTCCGAAAAGCCTTCCAGGTGAATTTGTTGGCAGAAATGTCCAGATAATTTAGAGAAGGCAGCGACAACAGAGTTGGTGAAAATGGTCCAACAAATAAGTTTAAAGAAACATCTAGCTTCTGCAATAGATAGCAGGACTTGAATTTGGCTAAGTCTACAAAACTAAAGTTGTTCTTTCTGAGCACCAAAGAAACCAACTTAGTTGGTAAAGAAGGAATATGAGGTCCAAATTTGTTATCTTCCAAATCAATAACTTGAAGGTTTGTCAACTTTTGAAGATTAGGCACTTCTCCAGATAAAAAATTAGCAGAAAGCACAAGAGCCCTGAGAGTCTGCAAACTTGATAAAGAACTTGGCAGTGAACCCACAAGTGAATTGTTCTTTAAGCTCAAAACAGATAAAACTGATAGTGAACCTATCCAATCAGGAACCTCACCAGTGAACATATTGTGATCCAAAATTAGAGTTTGGAGGCTCTTCAAATGTGAAATTTCCTTGGGAATGGTGCCGTCAAAGTAGTTTGAACTAACGTTCAATATTTCTAGAGACGATAAACTACCAATAATGGGAGGCAATGGTCCTCTCAAGCCCAAGGAAACCAATGAAAGAACCTTCAAATTTGGCAGACTAACCAGGTTGGAGAAGAAGGCAAAAGTTGAGAAATCCTCAGCCAATTGAGGGAAAAAACTGTTTCCACCAATATGCAGCTGTGTTACATCATCTTCGCAGCACACAAGAGTGAGAAATGGATTCGGTTCACTGTTGCAAAAATCTGAACTTTCACTCCAACCGTTCAGCTCTGCTGGAAAGTTCAGCTGCTGCTTGATTCTCCAGAGAGATTCATATTGAGAAGGTTGCAACTGGACTGAGAAATCAACCAATGAGAACACCAAGAAAACAATAAATACTGAATTGTATGCTGATTTTGCCATTGCCAGTCTCAAGTGAAAGGAGATTCCACATAAAGATAACTTACAAAGAAGTCTATGGAAAAGACTGAGAATTACTCAAAGATGCATGCTTAGTTTTTAGCGCAAATAATATACCAAACTTTCTTTACAAAGAATTTATGATCCACTAATTAATGAACTTTCAAAAAGAAAAAAAAAACAAAAGAACTTTCTGAGTTCTTGAGATGCAAACAAACAAATGACAGTTGTACCATGAAATTAAGAATTAAAAAGTTTCAGAGGTGTGCATGCCTTGTTTAAAAACAAGTACAACAATAATTGTGGGGTTGTTTTCTATTTGGGTAATTTTTTTAATCTGTTGATTAAGATCTTGCATTAATATGAAAAATAAGAGGTTACAAATAAATAAGTTAAATAAATTTGGGTTTTGGGGGGTGGGGGGGGTTGTGACTTATACGAAATTCTTTTTTTTTTCCGAAATAATGGATAAAAAATTCTTGAGTTCATATTTCTTGTGAGAAGTACAAGTTCAGTACGCAAAAATTAGAATTAGAAAGATTTGTAATTTATTAATGTGAAATTCAATACATTAAAAAAAAAAGGAATACAAGAGAGATGGAGATAAAAAGGAGACGGAAGGGGCGGCGGGGGGGGGGGGCCTGGAGAGGCGGGGGGGCTGTTGTTGTTGGAGAACGGACAGGATTTTATAAGGGAAGAGGACATGCAAAGAGGGCAGCGAAAACGCCAAAATATGAAGCATCAGAAACACTCAGCCCAAGTAATAAGGTAAGCGTATTCACATGGTGCATCCATGCCTAAAAAGAGTCAAAGAGGGCTTGCTTTTTGGCACAAAATTCCAGAGAGGATTATGAGAAGAGTAATATCTCTATGTTTCAATCATTACTATTTTCTTTTGTGAATATTTCAATCAATCATTACACTTCCGTTTATTATTGAGGTTTAAATAAAAAATGAATAATCAAATTATATTTCGATTTGACTGTTGATTTTAAATTGGTTTTAAGTTCGTGAAAAACCCAAAAAATTGAAATTCTTTAGAAATCAATAAAATTTATAATAATTATAAATATAAAAAATTATTTTTTATTCTAAGTGAAAATAAAGTAAATAATTAAAAATTTTAAAATTTATTAAAAATTTAAACAAATAATAATTCAGTTGAAATCGAACCAAACTTCGGTTCCATTTTTATAAAATTAAACTAAAATTAAAATTTTAAATCGAAACCTAAATAAAAAAATCCCAATGAATGTCTCAAATTACAATCCTTCTCTTTCTTTTTTTTTTTTAATTCTACTTTTTGAGGAAGATATCCCTATGAAACTATAAGAATAATGTGAATTTTTGACATTATTGATTAACAAAGTTATTAATAATATATTTTTTTAATATAAGAAGTGTCAAATTATTAGTAGAGATTACATGATTCATAATTAATTATAATGCGGGAGGCCTATTAATAATATATCGTAAGATAGATAGACATATTTTAAAAATGGGAAGCTAATTATATTTAGTTTAGTGAAATAATAAAAAATAAGAGTAAAATTTAAAAATTGTGAATATCTGTTTAATCCTTTAAAATCATAGACAATTTGCAAGAAAATAAAAAGAGAAGATCTTTCAAAACATTTTTTTTAAAGGTTGCTAAGCGCAACATTATCAATTGCTAAATGTAGTACCGTCATATTTCATTTTCTAAACTTCCTACTTCAATCAAATCTTCCAATGTTTGGACAAAATCGATTTTGAAGTAAAATTTCAAAAAAAAAATCACAAAAATTCATCAAGTTCACCATTTTGTATCACTTTCGAAATATTTTACAAAAGTGGTGACATAATTTTTGGAGAGGTCAAGAGATAATATTTTTAAATAATTTTTATCATATCGGGCAGAAATATCAATTGAATATTGGACCTAACAAAAAACGAATGATTGTAAGTCCAAGCCAGAAGAATTCAACTGGGCAATTTCACATGATATTGTTCCAAATAATTCCAGTTTTCTCTCTCTATAGACGAAGGAACTGGACAAAGTACTGCCACCAGAGGCTGCCATTTAAAGCCAAAACGGTGTCACTTTCAGAGCAGAAGTAGGAAATTTTTCACATCAGATAGAGACAGGATGTTATTGCAGCAGTCACGGGTGTGCTTGTCTCGTTTTTCACTTCTATTGTTTCCAATGCAATAATCAAATTGAAAAATACAGAACGAAGATAAGACTGCGAGGGGCATTTTTACAAGTAGGTCTGCCAATGGGCCATTCGACCCGAATTTGGACCCGACACAAATGAATTGGGTCCACATTTATACTTGTGTATCAAGGTCAATGAACATTTGGAAGGGAAGATGGCTTTGCTAGATTTTTAGATGAGAGAATAGCTTTGGATAGAAAGAAATGGAGAGGATATATTTATCGTAACGGATCACACATAATTTGCTCTTTGGTTCATATAGCGATTTCGATTTGCAGTTTAAGGCTTGATTATTGTTGTTGTTATTGTTCAGTGTGTAGAGAGAGAGAGAGAGAAAAAAGTTGTTGTTCTTTTTTCCTACCATCTGTAATTTCTTCCTTCCTTGCATTCTTTTCACTACAAAAAAATGAAGTTGAATTTAAAAAAAAAAAACAAGAAGGAAAAACAGACGCGGCCTGAGATCCAAACTCATTCCTTATTACATCCCAAAAAAAAAAAAAAAAGGCTTCTTGATATATGCATAGCATTTCTCTAACTCTCTTTCTAAAGTTCTATATTTCCATACCACATTTTCAAACACCTTCAAAATCATATGTAAAATAATAAAATGGTGAGCTACTAACCCAATAAGGTCTAATATAAAACTTGTTAAAATCTAAACTTGAATGTGAAAAAAGAATCCTTTGCTTCGAATATATTTGCTTAACAAAGAGTTTGCTTAACTTGTTTCAAGCTACTCAAAGTTCACACAAAGAAAGCACAAATCATCTGAACAAATCAACCAATTTGCAACCCTTAACTTTATCAAACCATTCTTCTAAAAGAACATTACTTCATTCGGTAAACCAATTGTTTCCAAAGTTTCCCAATTCATTTCACAGTTCTTAGCAATTTCACCATAACACTCACACATAATGTTGCAAAAAAATTTATAGCAACCAACTCCAAACCATTTCAATTTTAAAAAAATATAAATTATCAGATTTTAAATTCACTTAAATCACATATTGTGCAAATGAATTATCAAAGATTAATAAGTATATGAGACTATGGACACAATGACAGTTAAATATATCAACTCCTAACTATTATACCCGTTAGGAGAGTGTCAAATGAACAAATACTAGATATTTGATATTTCTCCTTAAATGATCACATATTGTGCAAATGAATTATCAAAGATTAATAAGTATATGAGACTATGGACACAATGACAGTTAAATATATCAACTCCTAACTATTATACACGTTAGGAGAGTGTCAAATGAACAAATACTAGATATTTGATATTTCTCCTTAAATGGGTCGGACGAAATAGTTGAGATATGTCCCACCAAACTCTCCAAGAATCATATGAGCACATTATCTTTTCATTTAAACATATCTTTGAACACGTAAGTTTCAAATCGTCCCATTGGCAAATAAGTAAGAAAAAAGCTAACATATGTACTACCCAAATAAGTTTATTCACACATTTCTTCGAACACTTAAACTTTGAAATATTTCAATAAAATTTATGTAACCAATACTGAATATATTGAATGCTCATTCCTTTTCAATATTAAAATAATGGTATTTTAAACAGAAGAAGAATAATCCAGCAATTTCAACGAGTATATAAAAAATAAAAGAGGGTTTATATCCCTCACTTCAAAATAACAACCTTTTTCCTATTTTCCTGAAAGAAGCACTAAATTTACACACCAAAAACACTCCTAGAATCAATTTCCAGCAAAAGCACAAGGCATCTACTGTAGCCCTAAGTCCATATTACATCACAAGTACAATAATTACTAAAATGAAAAGTCAAAAAGATAATTTTATAACGGTTAGATAATGAAAACTTATCTGAAATCGCAATCTTAGACTTCTATAATCAACCTCCTATATTTCTGAAACAAGTGATGTTCAGAACCATATTCTTAATGAATCACTACAAGAAAACACAGATTTTGCGACAAAAATTTTGAGATGGATTGTCCATTGCAAAACTTTGATTAATTTGCCACCAATTTGAAAGAGATCAAAATAGAATAAAAATAGTGACACATAATACTTTCGTCACAATTTCGTCGCTATATTGCTATAAATTTTTAATAGAAAAAAGAAAATTAATAAAAATATACATATTATGTTACCTGTCGCAAATCCGTTCCAATGTTGCAACGCATTTGTGACCAAAAAAAATAAAAATAAAAAATATATTATATAATCAGTTGCAAATCTGTTGCAATATTGCAACGCATTTGTGATGGAATTTAAAAAAATAAACCAAAAAATATTTATTTTTATCCTTTGCAAATCCCTCGTAAATTTTTGGAGAAAATAAATAAAAAAAATTTCATCCGTCGCAAAATTACAATAGATTTGCAGCGAACTTTTGTAAAAAATTAAACAAAAAATTATTATATTTAATCCATCACAAATTTTTGGCAAAATTACAAAGAATTTTCAATGGGTTTTTTGAAATAAATAAATAAATAAAATTTTCTATCAGTTGCAAATCCTTTACAATTTTGCAACAGATTTGTGACGGTATTTTGAAGAAAAATAAACCACAAAATATTATTTTTATCAGTCGCAAATTCCTTGCAAAATTACAACAGATTTGCGACATTTTTGGAGAAAATAAATAAATAATATTTTTCTTATCCATCGCAAATTCATTGCAAAATTGTAACGGATTTGCGACGAAATTTTACAAAAATTAAAAAATTATTATTATTAAATTCGTCGCAAAATTACAACAGATTTCTGACAAATGTTTGTAAAAAATAAACAAAAAATATTATTATTTTATTTGTAACAAAATTGCAACTGACTTGGGATAGATTTTTTTAGAAAATAATCAAAAATTATTATTATTTTATCCATTGCAAATCTGTTGCAAAATTGCAACGGATTTGTGATGGAATTTTTTTTCCTTGTTTTTAATTTTATAGTTGCCCCATATTGAATTTGTGAGCCATGTATCATGATGTTCTTAAATATTTTATTTTATTAAACATAGACGGCATGCAGTGCATGTATAATGTATATTATTATATATTATTAATGCGTATATAGTCTGTAAGAAATATAAAAAAAACTAATACACAACTTACAGTGCATGTTTTGATATTGCGTATTTATTGACTATTTTGAGCCGTTTATATAGGACACATAGAAGTATATTGTAGATGCTTATAATACTAATAGTTTTAACTATGATCGTTTCGTAATATGTAATAGTATATAAATATTACACAAATGTATTGATAATATGTATTATTTCAATCTACAATTATACAATACACAATGTACCTACCAATATAACATATTTATTCATTATACTAAAACATTATACAAGACAAGTAAAAGTATATTACATATATATGTATATAATAGTAATAGTTTTAATTATAACCAATTTATAATAGCTAATACTATGCAACATAATGTGATAATGGGTTAAGTACATATATTAGTTTAACATATATGATAATTTCATGTGTATATTTTATAAATATGAGTTCTTAACAAATCTTACCCATAAAATTATTCATTGCTTAGGGGAAAAAAGAAAAATTTCAAAACAAATAATCAGAAATCAAAGTCATCGCAAATTCATCACAAAACATCACAAAACAACTACAGATTTGCTACAAATTATGAAATTAGGCGCCAATATGAAAATTAAATCTGTCACAAATCCGTTGGCTACTGGTGACGGTTCTGCGATAGAATTTTAAAATTTTAAAAATTTGAAAAGAATAATAATAAATACCATTTCGTCGCAAAAAAATAGGAAAATAAAATAATAAATTATATCCGTCTCTAATTTGTGACGAATTTGCGACATATTATTTTAAAAAATAAAAAATAAATAGAGTTCTGTCACAAATATATCACCAATTAGGGAAAAATTTGCTACAAAATTGTCCATTGCAAATTTCATTAGTAATAAATATTACAGACTCTTCTTCTTCCTCTCATTTCTCACACTCTCTCTCATTCTCTATTTGTTGAACCCACTTCTCCCTCTCTCTCCCCTCTCCATCTCTCTCTCTCTCTCTCTCTCTCTCTCTCTCTCCCCCACCAACCTCACTCACCTCTCTCTTGCCACCGCACCACTACTGGACTTCCACTACCGCCATTGTAACATCCCACTCTAGAGACTATTTATGCATGTTTGTTTTGAAGTGTGATTTATATTTTTTATATATATAAATTATTTGAAAAACTTATCATGATTTAGTTTAATTTATTTTTAAAAATACTTTAGAATATATTTTTGTTCATGCTTGACTATTATTGACTATTCTAGGATATTCTAAGTTTTTGTTAAAAAAAACAAAAAAGCCAAAAAGCCAAAAGAAGCCAAGCAGCATGCATGTCACTAGTCCCTGAATCGATTTGGTTCCGGTCCTGCACGTCCTTTTTGCAGGACGTGCAGGACCAAATCTGGTCCATTGGATCAGATTTGAAATCTGATCCAACGGATCATATATTTTAAACCCTGTATGTATTTTTAAAAATTCAAAAATATATAATTTTCATAGCCGTTGGATCAGATTTGACAACTGATCCAACATACCATATTTGGTCCTGCACATCCTGCAAAAAGGACGTGCAGGACCGAAACCGAACGCTCTCTGAATTGGCTTGCTTAGTCATCAATTTCCACGTATTCATGATTCCTATAAATGGTTTGATTGTTTTGTTTTTTTCTTCATTTATTTATTTCTTTTCTTTCTATCTTGGCTGCCTTCTTTTCTCTTCCATTTCTCTTGCTTTCTTTTGCTTCACAGATTGCTCCTTTCTTTCTTCTCTTAGGCCTTTCTCCATTTTCTCTGTGATTTCTTTCTTCTCTCGGTTTGCTCTTTTTATTTTTCTTTCTTTTTCATTTCAACCGATTGTTCCTCCTCTTCTTTAAGGTAAGTTTAATGTTATTTTATTTATGAATTCTTTTTTTGTTTTGTGAGTCTTGGAATTTTTGAAGAAATTATTTTGTTTATGTTTGCTATAAAGTATGATTTAGTAAAAATTGTTAAAGTTTTTGTTTTAGTTTAATTTGAGTTAAGTTTCTTTGTTTTGGTTGCAACTTTTATATTTGAGAATTTGAAATATAAAAAGTGGCTAAATATTGAGATTTGATATTTTAATTTAAAGTGATATTTTTATTCTCCTAAAATGATATTTTTATTCTAAATTTTCACTATCTTAAACATTTAATATTTAGTATTTGAGAAAATTTAATATTTGTGAAATTTCATTATATATATATATATATATTATACTACAATATATATTAAATATTTGAGAATATAATAATAATACTATTTTATTATTTTATTATGATATAATGATATTGATATGTATGACTATTCATAAGATTACATGAGTATAGAATATTTAATAATTGAGTGTTTTTATAATTGTAAATATAGGTTTAGATTTATGCCTAGAATATCCTAGAGAGACTCGTTCAATAACTTAGAATTTACCATCTTTAGAATTTTTGACCAAGAGTTAGCTTTTTGGTTTTGTAAAAAATTTGTATTTTTCATAAATAGTAAGTAACTTACTATATTTTTAGTGTTTTTAAAATTTACTATTCACAAGTAGAAATATATTATTTATTTTGAAAATTTCTTTTACTACTTGTTTTAAATTGCATAGGTTCTCCACGAGAATTACTTCAATTATTTATTTTAAATTGAAGAGATTCTCTACCGTATGTTTTTACTGGTGCCTTAGAAATATTTCGGAGCAGTGCTCTAAATAAGTATTTATTTAATTTGAAATATTATAATATTTGAACATGATTTATAAATGCAAGTAATCTTCAAAAAATATTTTATTGTGTACTTTTAGAAAGGCATGTGCATTTTCATGGCATATTTGAAAAAAAAAACTTGTATATTTATATGTTTGGACTGGCGTGTGGTTGTTATTTTGAAATTATGTTGAAACTTGATTCGATTATGAATTTGGAATCATTTGGATGGCTACTTGAGTGGCCTTTATGTTTGAAAAGGTACATAAAAACTTTTTTTCGACCAGATATGATTTAGATATGATGTGACTAGACATGATCCGTGCCTGAAGCGCTAGTGAATTGCAATATATGTGGCTAGTCCCCCGTAATAGGGTTCTTCTGCTGGCGTGAAAAGCACAAATTGTGTACTGTGAATCCACTTGAAAGGGAGTGTAGTATGTCAAGAAGGGTGTGGCCCAACTGGTACTGCATTTTTCTGTCTACGGTCACCTAACAGTGAGTCAAGATTAAGGTTGATCACCAAGGCTGGACTGGTAGGTACCCTAGATCTTTAGTCTGGTTTTTGTCTGGGGAAGCATAAGGTAGTCTGTGAAATCGAACGTTCGTACTGGTGTATGGCTGGTATTAACTGCGGGATGTCGGGATTTAAGTCCCGATGACCCCGTTATAGGCTCCGATAATTCTACCGTTGAGCAAGAATCTGAATATTTGTCATGCCTAAGAAATTTTTGTTTGAGAAGCTATGTTGAGGTGTCTTGATTCGCTCAGACTTTCCAGTTAAGCCAAAACCTGATTATGAGATTTGTGCATTATTTTGAAACAATAAAACTTATATGAATATAAAACACTTTTGAATATTATGCATATACTTTTAACCTCATATTATGAAAATCTCATATTTTTGAAACACACCACAACACACGTGAACTCACTGAGCTTTTCAGCTCACACATATTTTTAATGTTATTTTTTAGGTAACATAAACATGGATTAGAACAGCGATACTTTGAATCGCTTTGGAGTTAGCTCATTGAAGGGCTCACATATGTGTTCAACTAGTTTGTACCTTTTTCTGCTACCTTTCGCTAGAGAGAGGGAAGTCTGTTTTACAGCTATTTGTAAATAAATGTTAAATTTAGATAATATAAGATATAGGATCTACCTATACATTTGTATACTTCCGAACGAGATTAGTAGCTGCACACCTCAGTGCCAAGAGGTACGCTAGTACCTTAATCAGTTGCAATGGAACCTAGCAGAGGAGTTGAGGGTATCACAGTTGGTATCAGAGCTCGAGATCCTAAATAAGTCATAGGTGTTTATTACGTAGGTTTTAGCTATTGGAGTTAGTTATTTCTAGTGCTACAAAAGATATTTCCAAGGAAATCAGCATCACTGCTGGTAGATGTGTTGAGGGTAAGTCAATAGACTGGCCTACTGCGTGAGCCCTCGTAATTGGTGGATGCATTGAGGATGACCTTAGTGAAGTATCCGGTGAGCCTGAACTTATCTAGTCAGTCGAAATACATTCGACGAAGAGATTGTCATTTGAGAGAGGTTACTCGATTCACCAAATCTTGTTGACTTTATTACTATTATTTTTGAAGCATTCTCTGTATTTGTTCGAATGGTCTTTTCATTCTTAATTTTTGTCACCATTGCCTGAGTTGGCTAGTCCATATTTCTATCTTCAATATGTACTATATAAGCATTGTATCTAAGCAACAGAAGAGTGTTTTGCGAGGTTAAAAATGGAGTTACGATGACTAGATAGTCCATTGAGTTCTTTACGTCGCGATAGAAAAATAGGATTATCAAAGCTGACATATTAAAGGAGCTGTTAGATAGGACGGTCTCATATTGCTCATATATGTGAGATTAACAAGGTGACTCAAGATCATGATAGTTTGATTCTGTGGTAAGATAAGACCTTGATGTCTACCAAAGCTTAGTTTCCAGGGATTCTAGAGTATTTAAGGGTTCCAGCAGAATTCTCATGAAGTCGTGACCCTTAGATAAAGACCTTTATTTAATTATTTGTATACTTTTTCTTTTTTTATGTGTCTGTGTGTGTACGATTATCTGAATCTTGACCATAGTTCATTAGGGCTTGGGATCGTATAGGATCTCGAATTTTGTAGTATAGTGAGCCGTTGCTTGAGTATTTTGTATGTTTTGGATAAGATAACCTGGTAGGTCGTATATTTTCTGTCTCCAACACTATGTTTGACTTGTCAATATATGGATACACAACACGACTCTTTCTGGGTATGATGCCTATTTTCTTTGAGATTATAAGGTGTATAATATTAGATATGTTTATATTTAGTTGTGCTTTATGTATATTTAGGTGCGAAAGGTAAGTTACAAATCTTTACGTACGAACACTAAGTCACAGGTAGAAACCTATGAGCTTTACTAGCTCTCCACTCTATAAACAAGACTTAGGTTTCCCTCTGTCCTTCATCACTATGTTTATTAGTGCCCTATTAATTTTTTTTTTCATCAAACCAGAGCATTTATACATCTTGGATTCTTACGTTTGTTTGTAAGCAGGCCTTTTGCACTATATATCCCTACATCTTCCCACGTGATGTATATTTAGTATATTTATTAAATAAGCCTGGAGAGAAACCAGAGTTGGATTTGATATTTATGGTTGACGAATTTAAGGATATCTTTCCAAAGAAATTGAGAACTTTATCTCCAAGGGAGATTGGAGTTTCGTATTTAGTTGATGCCAAAAGTTGAATCAATTTTAAAACACTATATCGAATAATACAATACGAATTAAAAGAGTTGAAGAAGCGATTGTAAGGTCTATTGCAGCAAGGGTTATCCGCCTAAGCATATCTCCATAAAGAGCACCTGTGTTCTGTGTTAAAAAGAAAGAGAAAATCTTGGGAATGTGTATCGACTATTTGAGATTGAATAGTGTGTGAGCCAACAAGAACAAATATCTACTGTCATTCACTGATGAGTCATTTGATCAACTTGAGAAGTTGAGTGTTACTATAAATTGATTTAAAACAGGAATATTACCCAGTACGAGTGAAAGCACAAGATGTTCTAAAGACTGCTTTATCTCAGTATGGACATTCGAATTTTGGTCATGCCCTTTGGACTGAAGAGTGCACTAGCTTTTTTCATGGATCTGATGCATAAAGTTTTCAACTTTATCTGAATCAACTTGTCGTTGTTGTCATCGATGATAACCTTGGCTACTCACCAAATCTGGAGACACATGAGCAACATCTCAGAACCATATCGTAGACTCTTCGGGTATGTAACTTGTATGCTAAATTCAGTGAATGTGAGTGTTGGATAGAACAAGCAACTTTCTCCAGTCACACAATTACCTATGAAGGTATGTCATTAGATTCTGCTAAGGTAGAAGCAGTGACCTGTTGGGAACAACCCAAAACACCAACCAGAATATGTAGCTCCTTGAGAATAACTGTTTGTCATAAGGATCTCTGCACTTCTGACATAGTTAAAATGAAAAGCAACTGAATTCAAGTGGATTGATAGCTGTGCGAAAAGTTTTCATGAACTATTACGATGACTCATTTTAGAACAAATTTTAATCTTACTAGATCCGACCAATGAATATTTCTTGTACACTGATAACTTGAAAGAATGTTTACGGTTGCATTGATGTAGAAAAGAAAAATAGTTACTTATAGTCTAGAAAATTAAAAGAGGATGTGCAAAATTACCCAACCCAAGACTTGTTATTTATAAGGATATGTTTCGCGTTGCAGACATGGAGATATTATTGGTATAGACCAAGTATGAAATTCACACTAATTAAAAGAGTTTGAAGCATTTAATTTTGCAGAAGGATTTGAATATGTGACGACAGTATTGGATAGAGTTGTTAGACAACTATAGGGGTCCCATAATTTACCACCCAGGAAAGGCCAATGTTGTAGCAGATACTCCAAGTAGAAAGGCGAAGATAATAAGTTTGACCATAATAGCTATTTTACTGCAAGATATTGGAAATGCCCAAAAGAACAAATGAGTTTCAAGAATTCAAACAACGAATGGAAACCAAGAAATAGCCAGACTTTCAGTTAGGCCAAGACGATTGGAGCTTTTATTTTTGACAGCGACTTTGCATTCCTGATGACAAGGAACTCAAGCAGAATATTCTAGAAGAAGCATGTAAGAGTAAATACACCATGTATCTAGGTGAAAACCAGATGTACAAGGATTTGGAGTAGAAATTTTGGTGGAATATAATGATGAAGTACATAGCTTAATATATATTTACTTGTTTTACCTATTAGATAATGAAGGTTGAACATTAGAAGCAAGCAAGACTATTGCAACCATTAGCCTGAATGGAAGTGAGAACATGTTTCCATGGATTTTGCTGTGAGATTACCTCGAACAAAAGGACAAAAAGACGTCATTTGCATAATTATTGATTGACTGATTGAAGCAGCACATTTTCTTGTTATTAATATGATATATCATGGATAAGTTAGCTTAGTTGTATGAAGATGAAATAGTAAGGTTGCACAGAGTGCACGTTGATAATATTTTCAATTCAGACCTAAGAATTACCTATCGATTCTGACCTAAATTTTTGGCTGCTCTAGGAACCAACTTGAATTATAATACCTCAGAATATCCACAACAAAGAGAACAATTCAGACATTGGATGATATTTTGCGAGCATGTACTTTGAATTTTGGAAACAAATGGATTAATAATTTGCTTGTACATAAGTTGTTTATTATAATAGTTATACTCATCAATTTGTACAGCATCTTTTGAGATATCATATGAAAAAAAAAATAAAGTACTGAACATCCCTATATTAGGATAAGGTTGGGGATTGATCTTATTGGAAGCAAAGAAATTTGATGCTGAAAGTAAAAGACATGTAGAAAACAAGTAAGAATTAGCCATCGTAGACTTACAGTGGCCAAAAGTAGATAAAGAGTTATGTCGATCTTCGAAGAAGAGAACTCTAGTTTGAAGTTGAAGATAAGGTATTTCTGAAATTGACATCTCACCAGGGAAGATATGAACCTCCAATAAAAAAAAATTAGTTCCAAGATATGTCGGGTCATTTTAATTTGAAAGCAGAATCGATAAAATGGCATATCTGTTAACATTACCGGAAGACCAAACTAGACTACATGATGTGTTTTAGGTGTCATAACTGACAAGTATCAAGCATCACCAGATCATGTTTTGAATGATGAAGTATTGGAAATGAAAGCAAATTTAACACATGAAGAAAATACCGACACGAATTATGGAGTGCAGTGTAAAAGAATTAAGAGGAAAGCGGATTCAAATGTGTAAAGATGTTTGGAAGACATTATGGGATTAAAGAAGCAACATGGGAAAACAAAAGAGTATACGAAGAAAACATCCCGAATAGTTAGGTACATGCATTTAAATTTCGAGGGAAAAATTCTTTTAAGAAGGGGAGAATGTAACATCCGCTCTAAAGACTGTTTAGGATGTTTGTTTTGAAGTGTGATTTATATTTTTTGTATATATAAATTATTTGAGGAAACTATCATGATTTTGTTTAATTTATTTTTAAAAATACTTTAGAATATAATTTTTGTACATGCATGACTATTTTTGAATATTCTTAACTATTCTAGAACATTCAAGGTTTTTATAAAAAAAAAGCCAAAAAGCCAAAAGAAGCCGAGTGGCATGCATGTCACTAGTCTCTGAATTGGCTTGCTTAGTCATCAATTTTCCACCAATTCATGATTCCTATAAATGGTTTGATTGTTTTGTTTTTTTCTTCATTTATTTCTTTCTTTTCTTTCTATCTCGGTTGCCTTCTTTTCTCTTCCATTTATCTTGCTTTCTTTTGCTTCACAGATTGCTCCTTTCTTTCTTCTCTTTGGCCTTTCTCCATTTTCTCTTTGCTTTCTTTCTTCTCTCGGTTTGCTCTTTTTATTTTTCTTTCTTTTTCATTTCAACCGATTGTTCCTCTTCTTCTTTAAGGTAAGTTTAATGTTATTTTATTTATGAATTCTTTTATTTGTTTTGTGATTCTTGGAATTTTTGAAGAAATTATTTTGTTTATGTTTGCTATAAAGTTTGATTTAGTAAAAATCGTTTATTTTATTTAAAGTTTTTGTTTTAGTTTAATTTGAGTTAAGTTTCTTTGTTTTGGTTGCAACTTTTATATTTGAGAATTTGAAATATTAAAAGTGGCTAAATATTGAGATTTGATATTTTAAGTTAAAGTGATATTTTTATTCTAAATTTTCACTATCTTAAACATTTAATATTTAATATTTGAGAAAATTTAATATTTGTAAATTTTCATTATATATATATTATACTAAGATATATATTTAAATATTTGAGAATATAATAATAATACTATTTTATTATTTTATTATGATATAATGATATTGATATGTATGACTATTCATAAGATTACATAATTATAGAATATTTAATAATTGAGTGTTTTTATAATTGTAAATGTATGCTTAGATTTATGCCTAGAATATCTTAGAGAGACTCGTTCGATGACTTAGAATTTACTATCTTTACAGTTTTTGACCAAGAGTTAGCTATTTGGATTTGTAAGAAATTTTTATTTTTCGTAAAACAGTAAGTAACTCTAACACTTGCTACTAGGTGAGTTTACAAATTACAAACTCACTATATTTTTAGCGTTATTAAAATTTACTATTCACAAGTAGAAATATTTATTTTATTTTGAGGATTTCTTTTACTACTTGTTTTAAATTGCAGAGGTTCTACAGGAGAATTAATTTAATTATTTGTTTTAAATTGGAGAGGTTCTCTACCGTATGTTTTTACTGGTGCCTTAGAAATATTTCAGAGCGGTGCTCCAAATATGCATTTATTTAATTTAAAATATTATAATATTTGAACATGATCTATAAATGCAAGTAATCTTCAAGAAATATTTTATTGTGTACTTTTAGAAAGGCATGTGCATTTTCATGCCATATTTGAAAAAAAAACTTGTATTTAAATGTTTGGATTGGCGTGCGATTATTATTTTGAAGTTATGTTGAAACTTGATTTGATCATGAATTTGGAATCATTAGAATGGCTACTTGAGTGGCATTTATGTTTTAAAAGGTGCATAAAAACTCCGTCCCGACCATATATGATTTAGATATGATGTGACTGGATATGATCTGAGCTTGAAGCGCCAGTGAATTGCACTGTACGCTAGCATGGAACGTACAAACTATGTATTGTGAATCCACTTAAAAGGGAGCGCAGTATGTCAGGGAGGGCGTGGCCCAACTGGTACTACATTTATCTGTCTGCAGTCACCTAACAGTGAGTCAGGAGGGGCTCAATATTAAAGTTGATCACCAGGACTGGACTGGTAGGTGCCCCAGATCCTTAGTCTAGTTTCTGTCTGGAGAGGCATAAGGTAGTCTGTGAAATCGAACTTTCGTACTGATGTATGACTAGTATTGACTATGGGATGTCGGGATTTAAGTCTCGATGACCCCGTTATAGGCTCCGATAATTCTACCGTTGAGCAAGAATCTGAATATTTGTCATGTCTGAGAAATTTTAATTTGAGGAGCTATGCTGAGGTGTCTTGATTCGCTCAAACTTTCCATCTAAACCAAAACCTGATCATGAGATTTGTGCATTATTTTGAAACAATAAAACTTATATGAATATAAAACACTTTTGAATACTATGCATACACATTTAACCTCATATTATGAAAATCTCACTGAGCTTTCCAACTCACACATATTTTTAATACTATTTTCAGATAACATAAATCATGGATCAGAACAGCGATTCTTTGATTCGCTTCGGAGTTAGTTCGTTGAAGGTCTCACATATGCGTTCAACCAATTTGTACCCTTTTCTGTTACCTTTCGCTAGAGAGAGAGATATCTGTTTACAACTATTTGTAAATGAATGTTGAATTTAAATAATATAAGATATATGATCTAACTATACATTTGTATACTTCCGCTGATGTTTACTATAATTGTATCGTATTATATTATATGTATCCTTTTTTGCCTTCATTTTTCTCTGAACGCGATTAGTAGCTGCACACCTCAATGTCGAGAGGCAAGCTGGTACCTTACTCAGCCGCAGTGAAACTTAGCAGAGGAGTTGATGGTATCACAGCAGTCGCAAGGTAAGCCATTTCAGTTCATTTTTTTGGTTGTTTCATTAGTTGTTTAGTATTATATTATTATTTTTTGTATTTTGTTGTTTTAATTACTGTATTTTTAATTTGGTGTAAATTATAACAAAGTGGAATTGTTAGAAGAAAGAGAAAAAAAAGTGTGGTATTTAAGTAACCTTTCTGTTTTTGCCAACAACATTAGCAGAAATGGGATTGTTGCTTTCTGCTAATTCTTTGCGAATCAGCAATTGGCTACTAATGCAAGTGTTATTTTGAAAATGAACTAGAGCAAACTAAATTGCAATCCATTGTAACTGACAGAAATTAAAAATCAGGTGAAGAAATTCATTTTAGGGAAAATGACAGAAAGTAAATAAAGAATTAAGCTGCTTGTTATTTTCTTTTTCCTCTTGCCCCCCAACCCCCCACTTCTTGGCTGAATAATTCCTCTTCTTTCACTATCTAGAAATGAACACATGTAGATTCAAGGGAAAACTATAACAAGAAATAGAACTTTTTGAATAATTAAGATTCCTTTGAACTAAGCCTTATCATGAAATGAAATCTTGCATTCAGATGTTGCTCATATAAATGATCTACAACAGTGGACATATTGCTACATACTTCCCACAGTAAACTACTATCAAAAAGTCTAGACAAGATGTAATATCCCACCCTAGAGATGGTTTAGGCATGTGTGTTTTGAAATACAGTTTATAATTTTTTATATATAAAGTATTTGAGGAAATAATTTTTATATATAAAGTATTTGAGAAAACTATCATGAGTTAAGTTAATTTATTTTAAAATTTTTTGTGATTATGTTTTGCAAAAAAAAATCCAATAAGTAAGTGACACATGGCCATTGATTTTTTTTTACCAAAGTCGGTGCCAAGCACCAACTCTCCCATCTTGCTATATAATATTTGGATCTTTGTTTTCTTTCATTTCCTTTTTCTTTCTTTCTTTCTTTCTTTTGGCTTTCTCTTCTTCTTTGTTTCTTGCATTTCTCCATTTTTCTCTTTGCTTTCTTTCTTCTCTCGGTTTGCTTCTTTTATTTTTCTTTTTTCCCATTTCAACCAATTGTTCCTCCTCTTCTTTAAGGTAAGTTTTAAAGTCATTTTATTTATGATTTCTTTTATTTGTTTTGTGAGTTTTGGAACTTTTGTAGAAATTATTTTGTTTATGTTTGCTATAAAGTTTGGTTTAATAAAAATTGTTTATTTGATTTAAAATTTTGTTTTAGTATAAAAATATATATATTCTTTAGGATTTGAAATATATTTGAAAGTGGCTAAATATTGAGATTTGAGATTTAAATTAAATGATATTTTTATTCTCTTAAAGTGATATGTTTATTCTTTATTTTTACTCTCTTAAACTTTCAACAATTAGTATTTGAGAATATTTAGTATTTGAAAATATTTAGCATTTGTGAAATTTTATTATATATATATATATATATATATATATATATATATATATATATATATTTTTGAGAATATAATAATAATACTATTGTATTATTTTATTATGACATAATGATAATAATATATATATGACTATTTATAAGAATATATATTTATAGAGTATTTAATAATTGAGTATTCTTATAGTTGTAAGTTTAGGTTTAGACTTATGTCTAGAATATGCTGGAGAGACTCGCTCAATAATTTAGAATTTATTATCTTCAGGGTTTTCGACTAAGGTTTAGCTATATTTATAGGAAATTCACATTTTTCGTAAGATAGCAAGTAACTCTAACACTTGCTACCAGGTGAGTTTACAAATCAAGACTCACTATATTTTTAGTGCCATTAATATTATTATTATGAATATTTTATTCACAAGTATGAATATATATTATTTTGAGAATTACTTTAGTTGCTTATTTTAAAATTGGAGAGGTTTTCTAAAATATATTTTTACTTGTGCATTAGGAGTACATAGGAGTTGTGCTCCATGTAAATATTTATTTGGTTTGGAATATTATAATTTTTGGACATGTTCTATAGATGCAAGTAAGCTTTGAGAAATGTTTTATTGTACATTTTTGAAAAGTCATGTGCATTTCCATGATTTTTTTTGAAAAGTTTGTATTTATATATTTAGACTGACAGACGGATGTTATTTTGAAATAATGTTAAGATTGGATTTGATTATGGATTTGGATTCATTTGAATGGCTACTTGAGTGGCCTTTATGTTTGAAAAGTTGCATCAAAACTCTGACCAGATATGATTTGAAATATAATGTGATTGAAATATGATTTGAGCTTGAAATATTGGTGAATTGCACTGTACGTGGTTAATCCTTCGTACTAGGGTCTCTTCCGCTGATGTGGAACGCATAGACTCTGGATTGTAGATTTACTTGAAAGGGGGCATAGTATGTTAGGGAGGGTGTGACTTAACCAATACTACGTTTATTTATTTGCAGTCACCTAACAGCGAGTTAGGAGGAACTCAATGTTGAGGTTGATCACCAGGGTTGGATTGGTAGGTAACCCAGAATCCTTAACTTGGTTTTGTTTGGACAGGCATAAGGTATGTGTTAATTTAAATATATTCATACTTGTGTTTGGCTAGTTTTTAACTACGAGATGCATGGATTTAAGTAATGATGACCACATTATTGGCTCCGATAATTCTACCGTTAAGCCAGAATCTGAATATTTGTCATATTAAAAAATTTTTGGTTTGAGGTGCTATGCTGATATGCCTTGATTCGCTCAAACTTTCCAGCCAAGCCCAAAACCTCATCATAAGATTTGTGCATTATTTTGGAACAAGAAAATTTATATGATATAAAACACTTTTGAACTACTGTACAAACACATATACTCTCATATTTGTGAAAATCTAATATTTTGAAATCGCACTGTCACACATGTGAACTCACTTAACTTTCTAACTCACACATATTTTTAATGCTTATTTTCAAATTACTTAAACCATGCATAGAGCAGTGATTCTTTGATTTGCTTCAGAATTAGCTCATGGAGGGGCTCTCATATGTGTTTGATAAGTTTGTACCTTTTCTGTTACCTCTCGCCAAATAGAGAGAGAAGTATGTTTTACAACTATCTACAAATGAAGGTTGAATTTGGATAATATAAGACACATGATCTACCTATGTATTTATGTATTTCTACCGATATTTTCTATAATTGTATTATATTATAATGTATGTATACTTTTTTCTTCGAACGCAATTCGTATTTACACACATCAGTGCTGAGAGGCACGTTGGTTCCTTATTCAGCCGCAGTGAAACCTATCGAGGAGTTGGGGGTATCACACAAGAGGTATTACAAACCACTTAAAATGCTCTCTCTCAAGAAACTCACTAACAAAACTAATACACAACTGAGAGGCGAACTTTTCATGCAAGACATGATTTTCTGTACACAAAATGTTTTGAGGAAAGAATTAATTTTCACTATGATGTGATAAAAAGATTCTCAGAGAGGAGATCAAGAGGGATGCATTTTTTATGTAAATTTCAATTATGTATAATTTTTGGCTAATTTTTTATTTGCATGCATTATTTTTATTTAATTTAGAGTTTATGGGTTTAGTGTGATTTTCTTGAGGTGTATAAACTTTTACTTAGCCTAATAAATGATAAATTGTGCTTGTGTATAATTAATTATGGTGGTCTTGTGCCTAAAAAATATTTATTTTATATGGGAGATTTTGTCAAAATTTCCTGACGTTAATTCTATTTTACTTAGTTTATTTGTGTACTGTTTGTTTAATTTCTAGTTATTTCTTTTTGTTTACTTTTTTATTTTTTGTAATTTCAATTTTTGACATTTCTTTAATTTTATGAAAATGTTTATAATATTTTTTTCTAACTTATGAGTTTTGTCTAAATCTATGTTAGATAAATTTTGTGAGAATGTTTTTATGTAAATTTTAATTATGTTTAATTTTTTGTTAATTTTTTATTTGTATGTAATATTTTTGTTCAATTTAGAGTTTATGGGCTTAGTGTGATTTTCTTGAAGCGTATAGACATTTACTGGCCTAGTAAATGATACTTTATTAGAGGATGACAACAGTGAATAACTTCTATTTGAATGTATATGTATATTTATATATATATATATATATATATATATATATATATATATATATATATATATATATATATATTTGTGTGTGTGTATTTTACTTTAGTTATTCAATATTTAAATTTATTTAAGGTTAATTTTTATAAATAATTAATGAGTATTTATTTTTAATTAATATTTTTTTCCTTTTCAAATGCCTACACGTAAATCACGTTCAATACCATTACTTGGGATGGGTGACTGTACTCCTTCTCCTTCCTTACTCAGACCTCTGTCTTTATCGAGTGAGAACGATGCACGAGCAGAGGAGTCGGAGCATATGTCTTTGAACACAGCTTCTGTAGTAACATCTACGACTAATTCTACGGGTGGGGTTCAGATAGAGGATACATATATTTTGATAACTCAGAGTGGCGACGAGTAAATTTCTATTTACTTTTTAAAAAAATTATTCTAATTTTATGTTTAATTTACTCTACTAATTTTTTAATTTCTAGTTATTTATTTACTCTGTCGTTGCCTCCATTTTCGATACCAAATTCTCAAGATGCAACAAACGATATTGATGAGGATTACACGATCGACCCGCTTGACGATCATCCTTCAACAACTGGCTCATCAGATCCACCTTTGCTTCCTCCACCAACTACATCGCCGCCTTCTATAGCAACATAAGTTTTGCAAAATATTTTTTAATGTTGTACGTTTGTAATATTGACATTTAATATTTGAATTATATTTATTTTGATTTATATTTTTTATTTTTTATTATTATAAAAATTTTTAAATTATCAGTTCAAAATTTAAATAAAATTAATTAGAAATAATGAATTCCATCGCAAATTAATTTGAAATAAGAATTAATTTTATTTTTTTAAAATAGTAAAATTTCATCTCAATATTGCAAGATTGTGAAGGATTTGTGACCGATTTTTTTTTTGTAAAAATAATTTATTTCTTTTGCCATGAATTTGTGTTGAAAATATTAATTTATTAAAAGATAATAAAATTTTATGGTAAATCGGTAGTAAAATTACGATGAAAATAAATTATTTTTACAAAAAATAAAATTTCATCGTAAATTTTAAATTTTTTTCGTCGCAATGTTACGCAAACTCTTGTTTCTTTAATTACAAAAATATTTCGCTATTTTAGGATGGATCTGTGGTGGATCGCAAATTTGCGACAGAAGTTCCATCCGTTGTGAATTTGCGACTTGTGTTTCTGCTACGGAATGTTTCATCACAAATTTTCATTTTCCTTGTATTGAATCTAAATCTCTAAATACTATGAATGCACCCCCAAAGACTTTTAATCCTCTAAATAATCTGCAACTTCTGCATGGTCTTCATACGGTCAACCAAAATTATATTTAACACTTATTTGAGGCCCAAAACATGGAAAAGTAATCACTAGATTCACGCATATGTTACACTAATTACAAACCCTATTGAACCCCATAATTACAGACCTAATAGGAACATTTTGCTGCAATAATAAGCAAAAAAAAATTTACTGATTAAAATGGCATGCATGTACTAAATTATTATATATTCATTTCTAATGGTAGCTGCTGCGTCTTTATATTCACTACTCACTATTTAAGTACTTCCAAATCCAAAACGTTTCGAGATTCAATTTTTCTTATTTTAAGAATAAAAATATTGATTTTTTATTGATTTTATATCTCTTCTAAGTTTAATTAGATTAAAAAAAGAATTCAATCTCGTGATTAACATTTGTTGACACCATGGTGGTAATTGCTGTAACGTTACATATTTGCTTACGAAGATTTTATGCAAAAATTCTTTTTGCTAAAATTCAAGGAAAGAATAACCTCAAAAAATAGATTTATATATTAATAATGTACCATATATAGATGTAGTATTTTATATAATGTAATAGAAGAGAGAAGACTCTCCCTCCGAAGGCCTTCAAAATCTCCATTTCCTTTTTTTTTTTTTTTTGAATTTTAAAATTTCAATTACTTAAATTTCTTATTGTTGGTTAAAGTTTAAACTTATCTTAGGTAACACTTATTTGATTAGTTGGTTTAAAATTAAAGAATTTGATTGGAAAGTTTTGCTCATTATGTCTATGAGTGAAATACCACTTTGGAGTAAGCCCCACCTTAAGGTGACACACAACTTAATTTCTGAGATGTTGAACATTATAATTTTACATCTTATCTTATCTCAAATGTTAAAATTTATATAAATAAATAATTTATCCTAAAAAATATAATAAATAATTAAGTAATTTGCAAAAATAATCCTATAACTATTTTATTTATTTTAATATTAATTCTGAAACTATTTTTTTAAAAAAATATGAGACTTTTTGCAAATTGCACTCATAATTTTATCTAGCTGAGCTGATTCATGGGTATGATAATAGTGCATAGCAAGTAATATAAATAGTTTTTCCCTGTAGTGCTAACAGAGAATCCCATAAAGAAAAAGACAGCAGAAGAACAACAATCTGCAAGTTACAACTACATTTCTTAGAGGAAAACTTGATGCCAAAACTTGGTCATCTCAATAATCATTAGGCACTTTCAATTGCTCTCTCTTCCCTTTGACGGGAAATAAAACTTGTGGGGGAAAAGAAAATTCAGCATGGTCATATAAATTGCCTTTGAACTTCAGTTGTCCATCAATCTTCAAGAACATATCTATTCCTTCTAGCACCAAAAGCCAGTCTCTGTCAAACAAACAGCGGATGGAGGGGGAGCAAAACATTATCAGATTACAAGTTAGACTATGCTCATTTCCGGAGAAAACAGTGAAAAGATGGACAAAGAATCGCATCTTAGAATGACTTAACTGAAAATATCTGGGAGTAGGCCTTCCATCCATTGAGAAAGCGAATGTATGTTGGCTTTGCCGATTGATTGCTGGGGATTGATCTAATATTTGGAACCAAGTACTCCGCAACCTGCAAAGGTCTCATGGGTGGGTTCAAAAGTGGGGTGGGGGGTATGGAAGTTGAGAATATATAGAGGGAAAGGAAAAATAGCATAAGGGGTAATGGATTCAATGTCCGAACGTAACCTTAGCCTTACCACATCTGCTGGTTCAGCTAAAACATTAATGAAGAACTTGGCCTGCAAAGAGCAGAAGCTCATTACGACAGAAACTAAGGTTAAACAGAAAACTTTGGCACATCAGTCACCTGTTTTGTGTTAGCTCCAGACATGAGAAGATCAGTTGTGACCATGCCCGGCTGCCAAAAACAGGAAAAGATTACAATTAAGAGAGAGGTGGGGAGTGGCACTGAAAATTCAACAACTTTATAATGGCATTTTGTCTTCAGAAAATTAAAAGATACCACCGAATTTCAACTTGACTATGGCCAGACTTTGTCCTAGGTAAAGCTTCATTACTGAGAAGTTAATGCTGGGTTTTAGGATCGATTTTGTGAGGCATAATTATAAAAAAACAATGTTTAGAATGGAAATGAGAGTTTTGTCTTTTCAATGGAGGATGACTGATGATTTTTGAGAAGGGAGAAATTTGGTATTAAAAAGAGTGGTTTAGGAAGAGACAACAAGGATTGCTATAACTTTTGCTTTATTCACCTCACAATAATTCCATTTCAAATACATTATGCCTATTTATAGGCTGCACCAAGTCGGTAGGCAAAGCCCTTTGTTCAGATCATTTACAGCAATCCAAATTAGCTCAGAAAATCTTCTTCACAAACTACCAATACATCTAATTATAGCCCCCATTGTAGGTGAGATTTTTATCAATAATTTTTTTCAACAATGCATGCTACTATGGCAGCTTTCTCTATAAACTTGAAGATCAAAATTAACTACCATTTCCCGAATAAATGCCCTCCCTTTTCTTCAGAGAAACTAGTGTTATTATTTTGAATTCTAGTACCAATAATCTTTTCTGAATGACTGGGAATTTTGCAATTTTTGCATCTCAAACTGCATTCTTTCAAGCTATAAGTATTTTTCTTGCGAATAATGCAGTAGGGATCAGAGAATATTTGGTATTTGGATAGTGGCTACTGTAATCACAACAGGAAATCAAAAACATTTTTTGAGCTGGAATCATTAAAATGCACAATGTTGAAGGAAAAGGAGTTGTTGCTGTCTACATAAAAGGGAGAGAGAAAAAATTAATTAGAAATTTCTTTTGTGCCCTTGAATTAGCTCAAAATTTACTACGTGACGGATTAATACAAAAAGGGATATACAATAAATTTTGATGCTGGTGAATGCGTTTTTCCTGATAAAAAGAAAACTATCACAATGGCAAGGGTCAAAATGACCCCTAATAAAGGATTTCCTCTTGAAATGCCACTGGAGAAAAATTTTGCATTGAAAGGTGAAGAAATTGATGACTTATTTTTGGAGAACTAGAAGAAAAATCTTGACGAAAATCTTACCTATGGTAGGGATTGTATACTAGTTTAGTGATTCTTTGTGAATAAGATTCTCCCAGCTAATGTTGATGGTTGTAAACATATGAAGAAGGGGTTTTTTCCTTAAATGTATTTGAGTGCAATGCAGTGAGGCAAAACAAATAAGTTACAGAGTTCCTGTTGCCTCCTCCTAAATCACTCTTTTTATCTGTAAATTTCTTCCTTCATAAAAATCATCATCCATCCTCCATTAAAAAGAAAACCTCTCCTTTCAGTTCTAAATAAAATTCTTCTTCAATTATTCCTGATAAAATTGATTTTGAAACCCAACATTTTTGGTATCAAAGCATCCTTAACCCATATTCTTCAAAACCTTAAATATCAAAACCTTTATATATCTAAAATATGGAAACTAGCAACGAATTTGGCTCCCACTTTCAAATACACTTGACAGCCTTTTCTCCAGTTTCTAGCAGTGAAAATTATGAATTCTGGAACAAGCAAATGAAGACTCTTTTATCTCAAAAACTTGTGGGAGCTGATGACTGAAGGTCATGCAGAACTAGTAGATGTAGTAGCCTTGATGGATGCATAGAAGACTGCATACCATTAGAAGGAATGCTTATGCTCTACTCCATATACAAAGGGGGCTATGCAAAACTGTTTTTCCAAGAATTGTTGGTGATGTTAAAATCAAATGAAGCATCGGATTTTTTTGAAAGTGAATATAAAGGCTATGAAAAATTATCCATAAGACTTCAATCCTTGTGGCATTATTTCGAAAATCCAGTCATGAGGGAAAATGAATCAGAGCGAGAATTGTTTTCCCGAGTAGTTGGAATAGTCAATGAAATCAAAACCCAGGGAGATTGCATCACTGACCAAAATATTTGTTAAAAAAGTATCGAGAAGTTCGGTCCAAAATTTGAGCATGTCGTAGCTGCTATTGATGAATCAAGAGATCTAACAAAACCAACATGCCAGCAACTACTGAGGTTTTTGAGGCACATGATAAAAGAATGAGTAAGTTCTTAAAGCTTTGGAGCAAGCATTCCAGTCAAAGACCATAAAAAATGGAAAGGAGGAACTTGCGAAGTCAAAAATAAGCCAAAATCGAGGACAATACTGAAAAGGATGAAGAAGCCAAAAACAGTGGCAAGCCTGGGACAACCAAAATGGTTGCCCTGATAACAAAAAGTTAGAAAGGGTTCCACTTCCTTAGTCTCGGCAGGACGCTTCGCCATAGAATATACATAGATGCCGATCTCCTTATATCCTATTAACTTATGCCATTCCTTCACAAGCTAATTCCAAGGCCATAGTAAATGGAAAGGAGGAACTTGCAAAGTAATAACAGTCAAAAGTGAGGCCAACAGAAAAAGGACGAGGAGGCTAAAAACACCGGCAAGCCCAGGACAACCGGTATGGTTGCTCATATACCAAAAAGTTAGAAAAAGTTTCCACTTGTTTCTTTAGTCTTTGTGGGACAGTTTGCCATACAATATACATGGATTTGTACTCCCTTAAAACTGAAAAAAATTCGTTTTGTTTTTCAATTATCCTATTTTGAATTTATCTAATGACCTGCCTAAAACTGCAGCCTGCCTTTCCTAAACGGATTTATTTCTTTCTTCCTATTTCAATTTATCTAACTACCGTCCTAAAAGAAAATTGAAATAGGAAAGGAAATTGACTTCAACTAAGGTCCAAAACCACAAAGGAAATAAATAACTAAAGTAACAATACGAGAAGGACCAGTAAAATAAAAGAATAAGTAACTTCCTAAAAGAATTCAAGTAGGTTGTTTCTTATTCTGTGTTTTTCCTGCATTTATGATGGAGGATAAGTATCCTAATTAGCTAGTGTTCAAAACCACAAAGGAAATGGAATCTCTTCCTCCATGTTTATTTTCCTATCTCATTTCCTTCCCATCCAAAAGACATAAATGGGACATCTGCGTCCTAATTTACATCACCTCCCCTTTTTTCTCTCTTGTCACCCGAACTAAACTAGCAATAAAGTAGTATTTTAATTACTTTACCATCAAATTGGAAAAAGACGTTGAACAACTTTGTATCATTATAAATTTGAGAATATTTGAAGGAAAACTCAGGTGGACATAGAGAGGTGGTAAGACTGATGCTTCAAAATTCTAATAGATTAGAACTTGGAATATACATATATCGTAAGTAAAAACAAGCAAATCTACATGCAATGAATTCAAAACATTCAGCATATAAGCAGAGTAGAAATCACAACATACCGACAAATTATGCACGATTACATTTCTAACATCTTGCATTTGTAACTCAGCCTGCAAAGTTCAGAGGAGGATTCAGTAGGGAAGGAGGGAACAACAACAAAAAATATGGAGGAGTTTGAAGGGAAAAAGGGGGACAAAAAAACCGCAATTGAAGACTGATAGTTGGAACAGATCATTCTTTCTTTTAAGTGATACTACCCATCTTAGTAGTAATATTTGATTGACCTTTATGACAAGTTATAATAAGTGACTCATCTCTGTATGGGTGACTGAAGGGCACCTTGGTGCTTCATGATTGAAACTTATTCTTTCTTCTCGAAAAGAAAATCAAAGATACTTTCTATGGTCAAACAAACACTGTAGTGATAATTTGGATAGAAAATTCTGCCAAGAAACATTAATAAGAGTACACTCACCATCCAGGATCTCAGTGGTTCTCAAAATTTTTGGTTTCTAAGGACAAATTGTCAATGTGTTATAATGAAATAGATGGGAATAAAACTGGCTTTGCATGTAAAAATTTTGGAAAGTCAATCAACGATCAACATTTCATATCACCGTTTGCATTTTTCACTCCCTTATTTTCTGATTTTATTTATATGAACCAAGCTATCATGCCTTCAAGAGAGATATAACATCTGCCAAGTGGAACTATGGCAAGATCAAGAGACATCAAATTCAAGGAAGTTTTGAGTTAGCTTAATGAAGTCTTGAATAGTTTAGTGAAAAATTACTTGTTTGATCATTCTTCCAAGACTCAAGTGACATGTTTGAAGCTCAAAATGCCCAAGAGTGCCTTGCATTGTTCCAGTTGAACTGGAAACTGAAGAACGAAAATAATGAACAACTTGGAAGGTAAGCTTGGAAGCTTAACTGGTTCAGAAAAGAAACTCAACTGGTGCTGGTCCAATCCAGCATTGTGCCAGTTTGATTGAAGTAAGCAGCACCAATACAAAGTGGGTGTCAAACCCTTCTTTTTGTTCTAGCCAATTTGTCTTTGTATTTTCAAGCCTTTGACTTGTTTGCAAGTGCTGCTGGAATGTAAGTAAGTGAGATTTAAATACTTATCAATAGCTATGTTACGCTCCTAGGCTTCAAATGTATAAATATCCCCTTTCTAGAGAGAGAAACTTGGGTCATTGTATGAAATTTCAAGAGAGCTTTGAAAGCTTCTCCTTCTTGGTTCTTCAACCAATGCTAGACTTATCTAAGATCTATCCAACATCTGTGGCTTCTTTATCAAGTTTAGGTTCTTGAATTCTTGCTAATTCAAGAGTTTAAGTGATCAACAAATACCTTCCTCAATTAAAGGTTCTAGTTTCTTAGTTATTGTAGAGTTCTTAGTTGGATTGGGAATAGAACCTTCTTTGAATGTGATTGGGGTCCTAATTCTTTACTTGTCTTAGGGTTTTAGGCACTTCAATTGAAGCAGACTAAATGAATTTGTCCTATTGGTTCTAGTTGCTTAGTTCTTCTAGGGTTTTAGGGTTCAACGGTGGGTTTTCTACCTATTGAGAGATCTCGGGTTTGCTTCCATAAATACATTTCATCCTTCTCAATCCCAACTTTGATTCGTATCATTTCTGGTGTGCCAAAGAACTAAAGAAGCAGAGGAAAACAGATACAAGCTCATATGAAGAGACCATAACAACGCAATAGTTCAAATGGTAACCAGTAACTGCCACATGTTGTTCAACTGAGAGAAAATTGATGGGAATCAAGCCAAATAAGGAGGAGGTGGCAAACTAGCTCAAATCGAGGGACTGATGACAAGGGTTAGTGCTAAAAGGTTTAAAGAAGAGCTCCAAGCCTGTTTTGTTGAAGCATTGAAGCATTTAAACTTTGGAAAGTTAGAGGAAGAAGAAAAGGAGCTAAAAATGTTGACTGTACAAGAGGAAAATCAAAGGAATTGGAAAACGGAGCACAAGGAATCAAAACAACCATAGCATAGCGCTCGACACCTAGGCAAAAGGACCAAGGTGGCTAGTATATCATTATGTCACGGCTAGCTTTTATTTTTTTGTCTTTAACAACATTTAGGCATTTAGTTTGTCTATGGCCTATTTTCAGACCCAATACAATGTATTTAAGTGGGAATTAGCCCACAAACAATAGATTACTATCACCAGTCTATTAGGGTTGTGTAACTATAAATATTCTCTAAGAGAAAACCTACCTTTGTGATATTTTGTTATCTTGACTGAGAATGGTGAGCTTGTTCTCCCTACCTTCAATCAAGACTATTCATAGGGCTCAGTCCTCCCCTGAATGTGTCTTTAAACTCTTAGAATAATCCATTTTTCACTCAATTAGAGGTTCTATTTCCTTGTTGTCTAAAGATTACTAATTGGTATAATAGTGAGTGCCTTTAAACCTAATCCAAAGGTCCAAATCTCTTTGCTATTCTTGGGATGTTAGGTTGTTTTGTTAAGGTTCCTGTAGCTTAGTTCTACTATAGGAACTGTTGGAGGATTGTTCGACTTTGGTTACACTACACTAGGGTGTTTTGGGAATTTACCTTACCCTAGTTCTTCTTTTTCTGAATTTTCGCAAGCAATTTGCTTTCCTTCTGTGATTCTCATAAAAAATGGACTGCAGCTTTGGTACTATCATATTATTTACTATTTTGTGTGTGTCTCTGCACGTCTTTTAACTTCCTTTTTTTTTTTCCCCTGGTGGGGTGTGGCGAGAGGAGTCTTAGCTAGGGAAGGGAGCTGCAACACAACAAATTGTGAAGGTGAGAATTGAGCACTAGAATTATGGTTTGCAGGCAAGGGTACTAACTAATTGCACAATTCAATTCTCAATTGATGAACTCCACCAGTCACCTGTAGAGATTTTGTTAAATGCACCACACTTCGTTTAGTTGCCCCATATGCAGCAAACCTAAGGACAAACGACACAGATCATCATTAAAGAAAATTTAAAGTTTCCCAGATTAATTGCATAAAACTGAACTTTCTACCATCATTACTTAGGAAAACCAAAGAAGCAAATGGATATGTTAACAGTAAATTAAAGTTGTAAGGCAGCAAATGGATATGTTAACAGTAAATTAAAGTTGTAAGGCAGCAAATACACTTCATTGTGAATACTACTTGTTCAATGAAATTCTTGAGCACCAACCAATATGGTCTTTCTACTCAGCCTGTGTTTTTTTGGGGTCAAGAAGATTGGAAATTCTAGAAGAATGCATTCTGTTGAATCTGTGTATTCCATATGGAAGACAAGCAAAACATTTACAAGCTCGGAAAACCACCCTCCAGCATGAATGTATCTTCTGCAAAAGTTTTTTAATATAGCCATCCACATTATTTTAAGGCATATTATTATACGAAGCCTCTGGTCTCTCCATAACAGAGCAGTAACGTAAATGGGGATATTTGGACAAATTTAATGCCATTTATGGATGGTTATGTGAGCCGAAGACACTACCAAACCATCTAATTCATGCTTGGATGTTTCTCAGAGCTGATTCACTGTTCAGAAACATTTTTGGGTCCCAGGCTATTTAAAAAAGTTGGCAATTGTTTGGAGAATATTTAGCAAGAGGAGGCTGGGAACTACAACAGATGATGTCCCGTCCAGGGCCTATAGTGATTGATTAGGCAATTTGAATCCATTAATAGATCCTCTGCTTCTAATCTATGTTTTAAATAGAAAAGAACCTAAATATGCAAGGAACGGTTAAGCTTTTACGAACTTACTTAAGGACATTGAAGATGCAAACTAAATATTAGTCTCTTTGCTACTTAAGCCTTTAAATTAGGTGATATTTCAATATGAGTGGATGAAAGTTCTTGGAATGATTTCCAACAACCACTACCAATCTTGTGAAAAAGGTTAAGATTTTAAGAAAGTACTGATTCACAAAGGTCAAAGCATGATACAAAAGGAAATTTTGTCTTTCTATATGGAAGTTTTGACTTGCTAAAGCAACTTGGCAGCTCAAAGAATATTATTTGCAGCAATTATATTGTCTACTTACTGCTCTGTCATTTAAATTATAAACTCAGGAAGGGATGTACTGCTGATCCGACACATTGTAAATTACTTTGTAAGCCTAATTTAACCAGTTCAGCAAAATGATCAAACAGTGGCCAGTTGACCTGTTTCTTTGACAGGGTAAGTCAAAGAACATGACCAAAGGGTGATGCCATTATTCATAAAAGTTCAACTACTTATGCAGTTTTATCAAAAGAACTGCAATGATAAAGGTCAAGCATGAGCATCTTAATAAATAAATTATACATGCATTGGAAAGATTGGCTGGTCAATCAATTCCTTCCCAACAGGGTGAGAGGATATAGAGACATGACAGGTCATCTTTTTTTTCTCCTCCCCCGCTTCCCCCCACCCCACCCCACCCCCCACTTTTTCCCTTCTCTAATCTATTAGGAGTTTTGTGGAAGGAAACACAAAGCTATGCTGTATTGCAATTGTGAAGGCTAGGATTGGTCAATCTAGTCATGTGCCAACACAAGGACACCAGTAGGAGTTAGTTGTGATGGTAGTAGTTGTAACAGTAATACTACCTCCATTCTACAATAATAATCATATTTTGATATTTTTCATCTTCCAAAATACTTGTCAAATTGTGAAAATCAAGATGTATTTATTGTATTTTTCCAACCTTACCCCCTAAATAATTGTCAACTAGCAGTAAGCTGTGTTGTTGTGACTTCGAACAATCCATTAATAAAAGGTAGCTTAGACTTTTTCCTCAATAATAATGATTTTTCTAATCATTTCCTAGATCATGTGCAACCCCAAAATGTGACTATTATTGTGGAATGGAGGTAGAAGTAATAGTAGTAACAACAACGACAACAACAATACTAATGATAATAGAGAACAAAAATGCAAATATGCCATGAGAAAGGAAGTACAAATATGTAGTAGTAAATAGGATTGTGTAGAGGAGTGGGTGGCCCCCAAGCCCTTCTAGCTCCGGTGCTCAGGGCCACAATACTGACACCAGATTTCCTTAACAAATTCACATACAAAATCCAATTTCTCTAGGGAACCAAAGAAGCATGCCAAATTATCATCCACATTTAATCAGTCCCCAGCAGTTTTGTATCCCTTCAACTATTTCAGTCTCCTACCTAAGATATCCATTTAATTTTAAGAAAAATGGAAATTCTCTATTTTTATTTTGTGCAGAGGTTTTCTCTTTACTTGTTATAGCAACAGATGAAGCTAATAGAAAAGACAAAGTAAAATGAAATAAAAATTACTAAACACAACACACTGTGATAAATAAACTAGAGGGTAATAATACATTTAACAGTTCAGGATACATCTAGTGCATTTTCTAAGAATGCAGTTGTATAACGTGATTCTGTTGCCTTGGTCGCCACATAATGCCATAAATAGGAATATGTCCAGACCAGTTGAAGACCAAATGGATTATTTAGCACAGCTATATAAACATATGCAGAGAAGACTTGCCCTACTTAGGATCCAACTCAAGAGTAAATTTAAGCAATGGACAATTCAGCTGGAGTTAGGAAAGAGCTAAAGCGAGATGCTGAAACTTCTAATTTATATGAATACCGTTAGATAGTACTCCCTCCGACCCAAAATACTAGCTCCATCTGCCCATAACATTCAAAACAAAAAGGCTTAGGTGCCCTTTGGCTTTAACTATGATTCATTAATTAGAGTACTTGGAATTTGGAGTAGTTAGGAATCAAAGAAAGGTAGGAATGGAAAACCCTCATTAAATTTTCACTGATATTAGAAATGGAGCAGAAATTATGGGATACGTGAGAAAGGCGAATGGAACAAATATTTCGGGATGGAGGGAATAACTTATAAGGACGAAACAACAATTCTTCCACTTGGCACCAGCAAATCAATGTTATCCAAATCCCTTGTTGATAATAAGAAAAGAGGAGAGGAGAGGCGATGACTGAAATAACTCAGTGATAAGAAAGAGCAATAATGAGCATCTGTAAATTAACCATAACGAGAGAAAATGGTCCTAGGCAATTGCTGTCTCTCACCAAATAATTGTGCATGAGCACTAATGAAAAAAGGATGTAAATGTGAAACTAAAGAGCTTAGCCAACGGAAGTTGCTCCAAACTCCAAATTAGCAAAAATTAACGGACATACTGGTTATAGGCCGTAAATGAAAACAAACAGCAAAATATCTCTTTGGTTTTCATTTTTCATAAGGCAATTATGTTGTAGTATGAGCATGTAATCCTTGAGAAAAAGTACCGAGGAGTTGGTCTTCCATCTGAACCAGCTCCATCAATATTGAATATATGGCCACCGCGAGATTGGTTTAGCATCATTTTGATGGCCTGTAACAGTTGAACGAGCAAATGGGATTCTACCAAACTGGATTTGAGAACCTAGCAAATCGTTTTACCTCTCGACAACATATCATCAAGCCAAGAGTATTTGTGGACACAACCTCCCTGAACAGAAATTGTGGTCCAAAGATTGATGAAAAAACTAGCCCAAAAAGGTTGTAAGGAGAAACTTTAATAAGAGCTTACATTAGATCTTCATCTGAAGATTCCGCCAGAGGTTTATAACTATATGCATTTGATCCTGCATTGTTTATCTGCATCAATTTTGAAAAGGTAAGAGACCAGAACTCTGAAAAATATTCAGATGCAAATACTTTGAAATATAAAAACAAATTTGCAGAACTGTTCATCTTGTGAAAATTAATTAAATTAATTTAGCTCATCCGTAGATGTGAAAGTGACAAATAGCACACTTTTATTTGATACACAAAAGAGATGCTGTATTTGCCAAATTATTCATAGGTTAATTCATTAAACTACGTGGAAAAACTGCTTATTCTTTTTGGAATAACAAAAATCAGTTATTCAAGCTTAACCAGAAATACTGCTTTCATCACACCATGAATTTCACAATTGAGCATTGCAAAAAATGCTACAAAAGTTACTGTGTCCAATGACGTCAAAAATGTTGGAATTAGGTCTCCGGTCCAGATGAGATCAATTTGGCTGAAGGCCGGTAATTTTCTTTTTTCCAGAAAATTCTTGTGCTCATAACACAAACAAAAGATGCATGATTTTCATCATTGCACGCACTATGCCTCTGAAAGTTCTATATTAAAGAATAAACAAGTCAGACATACTCTAAACAGAAGCTTTTCAGCATAAAGCAACCCTACGACTGTTTGTCAACTAACAGCACCTCCTCATGACCTTTCAGAAGGATGAATAATAGTCAGTTGATGAGTTAATGAGTTATCTCTTGAGATTAAAAAATTGAACGTGAAAGAAATTTTTATTTCTTTCTGATTTAGTTCTTATTTCATGGCTATTATGTAAACAAAAAAAATAGGAAAATAGAGGTATATATTAGGTTAAGGGCCATATATCCTTGAACAGTTCAACTGCAAACATAGGCCAGAGATCAGAATAATTCTCATCTTGAACACATGCATGCTGATGGGATGAATTAGAACTACACTTGGTTTCCTGGTGGTGATCCCTGTAACTTTTGGAGAGACATTTGGTTACAGTATCTTCTGCTTTAGATCATTGAAACCTCCAACTAAATGTCACATGTCATCAAATATTTAATAATCCTAACTTAGAAGTGTGCATAATTCACCAATTCACCATTGTTGCATAAATTGTTTAGATGCAGGGGTGAAAGAAAATTAAAATTAGAACCTATAGGGAAAATTTTCTATTTAGATTATTAGACAAGAAGATAGCTTCAAATACAGTACCCATATGTCTATGTACTTGAGGTTTTCCTGTGCAAATGCAATTAAATTCTTCACATCATTAGCCTCTCTAACGTCACATGTAGTACCCTGCAGGGAAGAAAACTGGATGTCATAAAAGCGAAATTGCTGCAATGAGAAGAGAGCCGCAACAAGAAGTTATAGGCAAGAGAAATTATTTATGCAGCTATACTTTTATTCTCTCAGAAACTTATTTTTAAGACGTATATATTATCTCAAAGAAAAACAATAAGATTCTTGAGCAAACGCAAGGGAAATAAAGAAGAGAGAAGAATAATGAGATGCTACTTCTTGGGTTATGATTCAAAATATGCCAGGAACCTTTGACATGCAAAATTGACCAAAGAAGAGAAGGAGGTACCCACACATGCTGCTTCCCTGATTCCAATTTCAAACTATCAACAGCAGATTCCACGCGTTCAACTGCAACGAGAACAGTCAGTAAAGTCCGAAAACTCAATGCTGATGAAGGAAGAAGAAATTTTGGATTTTCTTGTGTGTTACTTTTCTTTCTGACTTTTAGCACACATGAAAACAATGAGAATTTGTAAAATTCAATTCAGAACATATAACGAAGTAATTCATTTTGCAGACATTTACCAATAAAAATAGGTTTCAGTTGTTTAATTGGGCATTGGAAACTGCATATCTTAGCTTGCTCTTCAGAAGTAATTAGAGCTTAGATGCTCGAATAACAATACCAACCACAACAAAGCCCTAGGTAGGCTACACGAACCAAAGAAAGGATTACTTGTGGTCATCAACATGAATACATTCCCTCCAAATAATGAAGACATGAAGAACTAAAATTCTTTGAAGATAATTTAGTTGTTTCCCAAATTGAAACAATCACTCTCTTTTTTGAAACTTTCAGCAGATGACTAAGTAGTCGAGAAATCTGAAGTTATGGTTTCTCCACTAGTATGTAAAGATTAAATCAAGCTTTTCAGGCCTCAATATTATCAAATGAGAGCGCATCTTCATTTCTGTTTCTTATTATGGTTTTCATGCATTCCATATCATTTGCCCAGATCAATAGTTTATACTCTGGACATAGAATGAAAATACTTGATATTTGACTAGCTTTCTATCTTGTGAAAATAAGTTGGTAACATAAACAGAAAACTTTGAAAGTTTTTGACAAGATCCTAGAATGTCAAACATTAATATTTATGTGCTAATGATTGTATTCACAGATGCATATCCCAATATAGCAACCCATTAGATAGTGTACAATTGTTCTTAAATATTCTTTGGAGAAAGACAATACATTGCCAGAAATATCTTCAATGAAATAAACAAAAGGAGTTGTTATTTAAAAGAAGAATGAAAACAGTTTAAGTGATGCATGAGCTTCTCCCAATATAGCAATCCATTAGATAGTGTACAATTGTTCTTGAATATTCTTTGGATTTGAAAGACAATACATTGCCAGAAATATCTTCAATGAAATCAACAAAGGGAGTTCTTATTTAAAAGAAGAATGAAGACAGTTTAAGTGATGCATGAGCTTCAAGAAGTGCTTGCCCTAGCACTCAATTCTCTTTATAATCTAAAGTGAGGAAGCATAAGCATAAGATACAAGTACTATTCAAGAAAGAAGGCAATGGCTAATTCTTCAATAAATCACTCTTTCCTTTTAATGGACTAACTATTCAAGAAAGTAGGTAATGGCTAATTCTTCAATAAATCACTCATTCCTTTTAACAGACTAACAGTAGGGAGCAGCAACTTGCTTTCATATTCCATTGTCCTTTTAGTCATATAGAATTTTAAGATTTTATATCCAAAAACCAAGATCCAAGATTGGTGCTTTATTTTATTTGTTATTTCCTCTCTCCTCTCATTGGACAATTCAGAATTTATGTTATTAAATTCAAGAAGACTTTCACTGTCATTCACAGAAAACCAGCTGAACAACTAACAGCCATGATACATTTGCTGAGGTCAATAAACATTCATGTTTAATCACTTAAGCAACCCTGCACCTGCTAATCGAGAAGCCTACACCAACATATTACCCCTATCTCATTCAATGGAAGAAAGAAATGCAAGTCCTATAATATCAGAAATATTAATCTTGCAGATTCCATTAGGCATCAGGTAAACTAACACCTTCGTTATGCCACAAAACATCATAAACCCAAAAGGAGAAGAATTCAACTTTAGCATGAGTGACGCAGAACTCAACATCTTACTTGATCTAGAGCAAATAATAACATTGTCGCCTGCCTTCAGAAATTCTTTAGCTAAAGCATAACCTATTCCTGCATTGCGAGAAGAATACGATAAAGCAGTCACAGTCAAAATTAGATGCCATCGTACATTCATAGTAATTGCAGTACACACACGCAGAACAACAGATATCAGAAAATGGGACCATATTTATTAGCTTCTCAGAATCCTTAAGCATAATATCTGCTTCTTCATGAATAAAATATTCCTTTGAACCTAATGAATGATGATTAAACTACAAACAATATGCAGAGATTTGACTCGAAACCATCTAAAACAATGATGGTTGAGGAAGTGTTGCAAGGAATACATTCAGAGACACAAAAGAGAAATAGGAGTAACAAACGGTACAATCTCCAGCAAGACTTAAATAGCCGTATAGAAAGATATGAAAGCAAGCCTTGATACATCAAGACATTCACGAAAGAGAAAAGTAAGCAAAGGTCATCAAACAAAAGATGTGCATGGATAGGCAAAGGTCTCGCAGTAATTATTAGAAAAAATACACTTCACTGAAACATTTCTTGTAAAAGAACCACGAATTTTGCAAAATAAGGTAAACCAATCCTTTTCCAAAAGAACAGGTCCAGAAACAAGTCAGAAAGAGGGTGGGTCAGAAAGAGGACTTGTAGACCAGATAGAACTTTACAATTTCAGCAGCCATTAATGTAAAGGTAAGACTATCACTCCTTATAACATCAGCATGAATTCTATAAGAATATCCATATCATAAATTCACTTCAGCATCCCTGAATTACAAGTAAAATGTTGCTCAATAAATGTTTTTGCATTATGATCCTAGATAACTAATAAGATCAGTACAGGTAATCTGTTCCAATAGATTGATTTTCAGTTCAGGCACTAAATGCAATACCAGAAAAATGAACCATTAAGCAATCACCTCACTGGAGCAACTTGATTAGGCTTCACTAGTTTGAAATGCCAAGCGAATGACTGTAAGTTGATTAGGACATATAAAAATTTAAAAGTGAACGAAGGGCCATTCATTTACGTAAGAAAACACTATTCTAATCATAATCAAGAATAAGCAATTCCTAATTCATATCTGGTTAATATGGTATTTAGCGAATTTTGGATGAATATTATTAGATTTCAGCATGTTCAATGCTCTTTTAATTACCTCAGAACATAAGTCTACCACATGAAAATTGATTTTAGCCAAGAAACTGCCTTACTGACACTGAAATGGTACGCTTTACCTATATTATATGATTTTCCCAGCACTAATAAAATTAAACGGATAGCATCCAGGCCATCGAAGAGTTGTAAGACATAAAAGATCCCAGCTTATCATCTCTAGTTGTATCAAGAATTTCCCCATTTAATGAAAACAGCATCTCAAGTTAGAGAATATTAAAATATGAAATGAAGCTGACTTTTACATAAAACAATTCTTTCTAACTTTTTCACTCAAGTTCAGGAAAAGAATGCTGAACTGATATGAAAAAAGACACCAAAGAATTCTCACACCTCTACATAGTTTACACTTCAATTCTTACTTTATGAAGGAGGTTAATCCTTCAACAGTCTATTGGGATTTTCATTAGTCTACTAATTGCTTAACCACAGTTCTCAATTTGTTATTTCTTCAAACAGCAGCTAAAAAAAAAAGAAACTAAGGACAAAAGTAGAATTAAAAAAAATAGAAAAAAGAAGCACACTTGTCATGTACTTAGATACTGGAATCTGAAGGGCTATTTTTCTCTTAATACAACACTAGTCCAAGCATCTCCTTCATGCATTTCCAGACAGCTACACACCATTCAATGAAGTTATTATTTCAATTTGTGCATGCATAGAAACAAAGCAATCCACAAAAGGGAAGAGCCTCCATTTAGAAATGCCAATTAAAAGAGACCAACGATAATCAATTTGGTTATCAAATATCCGGGGAAAAATGGGAATTAACCTTTAGAAGAGCCCGTGATCAAGACGTTGTACGGGGGAATCATCGGCTCCATTGCGTTCTTCACTACTGATGATGAAGAAGAAGGAGGAGGAGGAGGAGAAGAAGATGCGTCTCTAGTTGAGATACTGGAATCAAATGAACTGAATTTGAATTCCAATGCGACGAACTTCTTAGGTGAACCAGCATTCAGAAGAGTGAAATTGAATCTGTTTTGACTCAGAAGTGATGTTTTCGGAAAGGAAAAAGAGCAAGCTGAGGATAGCGTAGCCATATGTATTATCGTTCTGTTCTTGCAGTGGAGAAGAGAAGTAAGAACTCTTAACGATGAACAGATAACATGGCCTCGAGCCGCAGCAGTTTTGAGTTAACCATCGTCTGCTCTCCGTTCCAAAATAATTGTCACATAAGTATAATTTTTATTTTTCACAATAATTAAGAGAAATTGATTATATTTGTTCAAAAAATTACTTATATTTTTTAAACTATTTTTTTAATTTACTTGAATTATTTTAAACAATTATATCTGTAAAGTTTTGAATGTTGTAGCAGAATTCGGTAAAAAATATAATAATGCATTATGTGTCATTATTTTTTGATTTTGTCAAATAAGTCGGTCCATCCTATTTTTTGATAGGGTGTGAAACCCCCAACCCATACTCTCCACACTAGGCTTGCGAGCCTAGTCTCTTTCTATTTTTTAAAATTAAATTTTTTACTATGTATTTCTTAAGCCTAATCTCTCTCTCTTTTAAATTAAATTTTATACTATGTATTTTTCCTCTATTTTTCTCTCTCTATCATATTTGAGAATATAAATCTATGATTGAGATAAAAAAATTTTGAACAATCACCAATATTTTTAAAATAAAAAATAATTATTAATTATATATATCATACCGATATGAATAAATTTATATAAGAAAAATATTTTAAAATAAAATAAAATTAATTAATCTTAATTGTAAGTATGATTAGAATGTATGATATAGGCAAATTTGGTATCAAGATTACTATACATTCTATTTTTATAATGTTTATAATACAAAAGTTTTAAAAAAAATAATACAGCTCACTCCAACCCACGGGCTAAAACGAAGCGGGCCAATTCGGTTGGTATTTAAACGGACTTGGGAAACAAACCTAAGCACGTTCATATTTTCAAAGTTAATTTTATCCATTCATAATATTCCTTCCATCCTTTAAATTTCCATACAATTATATGAATCAAAAATCAATATAACTCATAACACATTTTGAAACACAGCTTAATTGACTGCAAGTTTCAATTGTCCAAAATCCCCAAGATTAACTTCAAATCTAAAATTACCCTTGTGAATAGTGGCACGTGTCTACTAGGGCTGTAAACGGGTCCAAATGGGTCCGGGATACCCTATCCCGAACCCGGATCCGTTTATTATTATTGGTACCGGACATGACCCGATTACCCGACGAGTCCAAATAGAGTAGACGCGTACCCTACCCTATAGGGTCTCGGATCGGGTCTGGGTAGACCTGATAATATATTTTAATATAAATTTATAGATAATTAACCGTTGGATCAAACACATCTAACGGTTATAAAAAATTTAAGTATATAAAATATTTATTATTCAAAATTTAATCGGATAATCGGGTAATCGTGTCAAAAACTTTGTGGACCGTACCCGTACCCATTTAGAAGATGTATTATCGGGTCCGGGTTCGGATCCGGGTAAGTGGATATAAATATTGTCCCGGACCCGAGATTATCGGAGATAGTGAAAATATCTTAGTGATAAAACACTTACATTGATGAGTTCAAAGCTTGGTCAACCTAAGTTTCTTGTTCTAACCTCAAAGTTTGAATATTTCACTTTCTCACTTAGGTTTAAACTTTGAAGGTTCAATCAACCAACACCTTAGGTTCAATCGAGCAAGATCCTTCCAGAATGTTGGCATAATGCCTTTGGTTGAGGGATCAGTCAACTAAGCCATATTTTGGTTAACTAATGCTTCAACTTATGCGCGAAATATAGCCGTTATATTGTTTTTTTAAAACTTTCTAACACTTCTATATAAGATTTGTAACTCAAATTTTGAGTACTTTTTTCTACTCTGAAATGGTTAATTATAAGTTATACACTCATTCCAAGTTATTCCCAAATATTTTAAGTACTTTATTGTGTGAATTCTTCATAAATTGGGTAAGAGACAAGGAGATTCGAAGTTGTAATCTTCCACATCAAGTGTAATAACTTTATTCTATCTTTATCTATCTCTCCTATATTTGGATACAAGGTTATCTTCTGACATAAAATCCATTTGGAGTATAGTGAGCCTTATTTATTGCTTATAAATAGATTATAGTGGAAAACCCATGAAAAGTGACATAAAAACCACTTAGAGTATGATGAGCCTTATTTATTGCTTATAAATAGATTATAGTGTAAAACTCATGAAAAGTGAGTGTCGTGTGTAATGTTGACATTCCCTGCCATCATTAATTTGAGAAAAGAATTTAGTGGTATGTGTGGAAATCCTTGGGTGAGTCTTAAGTTAATAGATTTAGACTAATGGGGTAGTCGAACCACTATAAATCATTGTGAGAACAACAAGTTGCTTGATTCCTTGGATTGCATGAAACTTGTAAAAGATGATATGTGCTTCCTTGCATGATCTATTTCTTGAAAATAAATGCTCATGTGATAAAGTATGCTCTCTTGAGAAGTTATTCATTGATTATGATGATTCATTGAAGATGAAGGTGGATGATTTGAATGTTTGTGTAGAAAAATTTACAAAACATAGATATACTCTTGATAAATTATTTGGTATACTATGTGCTCTATATGGTAGAAATGGCCTTATGTACTTATGTGAACAATGTACATAAGTATAAAAAATTCTTTTGTGATAGTTACCTCTTCATCTATGCCTCATATTTGTTACACTTATTGTGATAGACACAACCAAAATGCCACCAAATGTTATGGAAGGTAGAAAATGGTGTAAAAACTATAATATATATATATGGCGTTCAATTAGCATCCACGTGGACAACCTCTTTATTCTCTTTTTAGGTGAAACCCTTGTTTTAAAACTAATAATTGAAAAAGAATAGTCAAATATCCATAACTATATATCTATATCGAATATCTTCTTCAAACTTTGAAGATAATGTAAAATGAAAACCATTATTTCCGTCTATTTCAAATATAACAATAGACATGATAAAATATCATTTTCTCTGTTTCAAATACTTCAACTCTTTCAAGACACTTGAGGTGTGCATAGGATGACCGATGGCTTCCAAATTGTAACCACTTTCTTTTACTCTCTCCTGATTTCGATAGTCCTCTTGACTTCAAGAAAGCTTTTTTTTTAATATTTTGGCCAAATTTCCTGCAAAAAATGGCCAAAATGAGGAATAATAGAAAAAGAAGAACAAGTAAGAAAAAGAAATTTTATTGGCATTACTGCTTTTGCTTTCTTTTTTTCTCTTTTTTTAAATTTAATTTGTTTGTAACGCATCCTTTTTGCTTAGCTATAAATTTTTGTTCTTTTTGCTATTGAATATATAAATCTATTCTAGAGAAAAATTAAAAATTATTGATTAAGTATGCAGCTATGTACATTAGAAAAGAAGATTTATGATTTCGTAAGAATACGAGTTTTTAAATTATTTTCCTACATGAAGAGTCAAATATAGCTCTTCCTCTGATTTTGCCTTAAGTAATCATTAAAATCAATACTTCATATTAGATTTACAAAAACTATATTTTTTCTCCTAGCATTTATTATTTTGAAATATCTATTTTAAATTAGATATTTTAATTAAAATTAAATCAAGCATCCTTCCTTAAAGTCACGAAATAAATTCACTCTCCTTTTCTTCTTTTCTTTATGTATTTCCTTCTAACACTATATATTATATTTTTATTCTTGCAACTTCCTTTTTATATATTTTATTTATTATTTTAATATTTGAAACTTGATCTTGTTATTAAAAATTATTTTTTTAAAAAAATAATTTTATGCTATTAATGCGCAAGGGAATAGCTAGTTTGGACAATAAAGAAAATCCTTGACTAATCCCCATGGATCCAAGAAGATGTAGGTACTAAAATTTACTTATTCTCCTTTGGTATCACTTCTCCTTTTGTATAGATTCATGCTCCTTTAACATCGAGTGGCACTAAGTGGCTCCTTAATAATAGATGTTGTGGGATATCCACCATAAAAGATACCATAGTTTGTGATTTCTCTCAAATATTTCTTTAGTCTTACCAATGCAGACCAATACTATGATTTGAATTATGAGTATACGCATCTACTCAATTACATACAACATATGTAATGTCTTGTCCCGTAAAATTCATTAAATACATCAAACTCTCAGTAATTTGAGCATATTTAGATTTTGTCATCTAATAACCTTTATTTTTTTCAATTGGGAGTTAGAATCAAAAGGAGTGGTAACAAGTGTCATATCAAAATTATTGAACTTCTTAAGAAGTTTTACAATATAGTGGTCTTGTGATAGGATGGTATCATTGCCTCTCATTATGATTTTGTTGCCCAAAAATATTTTAAGTTCCCCCATATCCTTCATATTGAAGTTAGAAGCTAAAAAGGATTTAGCGCTATTTACTTCACCATATCCTCCTTCATATAAAAGTTAGAAGCTAAAAGGATCTAGCACTATTTACAATGTCCAAATTAATACCAAATATAAGCATGTCATCCATATATAAATTAACAATCCACTCCAATAGATGAAAAATCATCACTCAGCAATGCTTAATTGAATTTCTTATCCCCTTGCTTAGGAGCTTGCTTTAAGCTATAAAGGGATTTTAACCATTAACAAAATTTATTTTCTTACCCGTAACATATCCTTCCGGTTGAACCATATAAATCTCTTCTTGTAAATCACTATTTAAAAATACAATTTTAACATTCACATAAAAGATTTGCGAATTGAAGTAAAAGGAAATAAAACTTAGATAGAAGCAATTTTAGTTACGGGAGCAAAAGCACCAAAATAATAAAACTTTCATTAAGGGATAAAATTTTTTCTAAAGCAAGATTCAAGACAATTTTTTAGTTACCCATATATTAAGGGTTCTTGAGTCTCCAAGATAGATTGCTTCGTTATCATCTTCTATTGGTTATAGGAGGAAAAGGTTTCTCGATTGTCACAAAGGGTTCTTGTTGATTTATGTGCAGCCCCTGGCAGCTGAGTCTCTCAATTTTGTATGAACATTGAGAATATATAAATATGAATGAATAAGTAGTGAAGGAGTAATTGGTTTTGGGCTTATTGAGGGACGAAATCGGGCAGCCTAGAAACCAGAAAGGGCACCTTCTCTTCGAACTGAGTTTGTCTAGAATAGAGAGAATTAGGTAATCAAGCTCCACAAATTATTAACCCTTAATTTTTCCGTTCAAGTATGCAATCTTCCAGGTGCTTAGGTGGGACCCATATATGGATCCATTAGTGCCCTATTTAGGACTTTTTCTTTGAATGATGTTCTTGTTCTAGTAATGTTCCTGTTCTCTTAGTTTGTTAGTTGGTATCAGAGCCACCTCATCGATCATCACCTTCATTTATGCATTTCATATCATACATACTTAGGTTAGATTGTGCCTCCTGGAGAAGGTTGAGGATTACTATATTCTTTGTTCACGGCCAACCTTAGTGATTATCATTGTTCTGTGATGATTAGGGCTGTCAATTTTGCCCGTTTACCCGGACCCGGCCCGGGACCCGGCCCGATAACTCCGGGTCCGGAACAATAGTCATACCCATTTACCCGGACCCGGACCCGCACTCGATAATATATCTTCTAATAGGGTCCGGGTCCGGGATAGGGTATCCAGGACCCGAATATCCGATTACCCGATTTAAATTTTAAATAATAAATATTTTATATATTTAAATTTTTTATAACCATTAGATGTGTTTGATCAACGGTCAATTATTTATAAATTTATATTAAAAATTTTATCGGGTCTACCCGGACCCGACCCGAAACCCTATAGGGTAGGGTCCGGGTCCATCTTATTTGGACCCGTCGGGTAATCGGGTCCGGGTCCGGAACCATTAATGTCAATCGGGTCCGGGTCCGGGACAGGGTGTCCCGGACCCATTTGGACCCGTTGACAGCCCTAGTGATGATTATTAACCCTGCTCAATTTCTTGGATTAGTATGATCAGTGTTCCCATATAACACCATCAGAAAATCATGCACGAATTGAGTACCTGAACACTTCACTTGAATATTGATTCCACAGACCGTTCCAAGTTTCTGCTAGGATTACATAATTAAACACGGGAAAAGGTACTTTTCAGGCCAACCAGAGACAGTGCCGTTTTTAGCACGGACTCGTGACAGGTTCTTCTTCTTATCATACATTCTTGGAGTTCTTCATTATTTTACACATGGCCAGTTTATAGAAAGACAATTCCCCTTCATTCCCTAGGATGCATATTTCTTCCTTACAGCGTATTATGTCTTCTTCTTCCAGTATTGTTGCATTACCTAAATCTAGTACATCTCAGTCTTCTCGTTTATCTAATGTATATGAGCTTGATTACATTTCAGAAAATGAAAATATCCTTTGTCTTCATATCCTATTGTTAATCCATATAGTGTTTATCAAAAATCCAAAAACAGTGTTGGTGTCCGTCTTAAACAAGTATTTGGAAAATCCCAATTCCATTCTCATTCTAAAGATTTTGTTCAAGCCTCCCAATTCTCAACCCACAAACTCACTGCTTCATCTGAGGAGCAATATGTCACTCTTGAAATCCCTTCGGAGTTCCCTGCCAATTGGATCAAGGAAGGATATTCACATATTCATTTTGGGGCAGTACGGTCAGCGTTGACACTACATGCAAAGAAATGTTTACCCATGCTTTCCTGGATTGCTTTATTGGATTCCAGATTTTGAAAGTATGAGCATGCAGTAATTGGGACAGTCCAGACTACACTCAATTCCGGTACCATCTTCATTACTCTCTTTCCCAATTTCACCATACATCTTGAAGACCCATCTTTACCCATGTCTTCCGAGTCCAAATCCAAATCTCAGACCCAGAGTTAGAAAACACCTACCTTGCCACTCTTTACCATCAGATGGCCTATCGCATCCAAAACCATGCCCTATACCTCCCTTTGCCTCCACAACTTCAAAATGGTGAATCCATTTTGTAAGACCTAAGAGGGGGGGTGAATTAGGTCTTAGGCTAATTATCAAAATCTTTTTCCTATTATGCAAATCTTTTGCCTTAATAAAAGCTCTTCTTTAATTCCACAAGCTTCAAGTTTATATGTGATGTGATGGTTAAGATAATATCATCAAACTACAACCAATCAATCAACAACAATCAATAGGTAATAATAACATGAGCATGTAAATAAATAAGCTATAAGAAAATGAACACACGATTTATAGTGGTTCGATCTCTCCAAGATCTACATCCACTACCTTGAGTCCACACTCAAGAATTTCAACCAATCCACTATATGCTCAAGTTCAACAATTACATAAGAGGCTAACCACACTATCGTTTTACACTCACAACCTCTTCTAGTAATTATACAAACAAGGTTCACCCTTCCACAAGGGTTTTATATCTAAAGACAACCTCAAGACTAATCTAATCCAAGGCTTACCCTCACACGGGTTTTACACTACAACCTTGATTAATCTAGTCTATGGCTCACCCTAACACAAAAGGGTTTTATGTCACAAGATAACCTTGCAAATGAGCTAGTAGAAAATAACACAATTTAATAAGGAGATAAGAATGTGTAGATGTTACCACATGTAGGTAGATTTTTACACAATGTTGCACCTTTACACTTTGCCTTTGGAATCTTGAATGTACACCTTTGAGCACAAGGCAATTTGAGAGCTTTTCAATTCAATTTGATGTAAAACAAGTTAGAGAATGTGGGATTTGTTTTGTTCAAAGTTCTACTAAAAAATCTGGAGTTTATGGCTTTTATAGAATTCAAAAATCAGTTTAAACAGCCATAAAACGGCTAGTAACGGCTAGTTTCAGAAAATACTGTTTATGTGAATAGTAGTACTGTTCATGCACTATTCATGCACCGGTCACAAAAATTCGGACGACCGAATTCTTCCAGCTGCGTCCGAATTTTCGTCCGAATTTCTCTGGAAAAATAGTAGGCACTGTTCATGTCAACAGTAGGCACTGTTCATGCACTATTCACAAAATTCGGACGATTGAATTTTTCGCGTCCGAATTTTCTTCCGAATTTCTCTGGAAGAATAGTAGGTCCTGTTTATGTGAACAGTATTACTGTTCACGTAAATAGTATTGCTGTTCACAGTGCAGAAAAATTTCGGATGACCGAATTTGCATCTGAATTTTTTAAACTTTGTCAAAACATGTTTAAATCAATTCAAACAAGTTGAAAAACATTCTAGCCTCAAAGATAAGTCATTAAAGATCTTTTATGTGCAAAACCATTTATGAAAACTTGATAATTTAGGTAAGTTCAAAACCATTGAAACCATTTAAATCATGTTTTGTGCTCTCAATTGCAACTCATAGATTCCAAGGCTTAAGGGTGTAGGGTTTACAATATTTACCTATTAACCACATGTCACCTACACTTCATGTCTTCAAAGGCTTCATTAATCTTGAACAAACTCTTCAATCTTTAATCACTTTGACATATTTGAGTTGTTCATGCATTGCTAGCTCCAAGGCAATGAGACTTCATACTTCTTAATCCAACAATCCTATCACACAAATGACATGCATATTAGTCCTCATCAATATTTGTCATTAATCAAAACTACATGATTTGCCCTTAGGGCTAACAATCTCCCCCTTTTTGATGATGGTAAACTTTGATGCAAAATGTGATGGATTTAAACAATGTAGTACAAAGAAGTATTGATGTCAATGATAGAAGATAACCAATTTAGCACATTGACATTCAAATGGCTCAATATGAGCCTATGACCCAACCAACCTCCATTTGCCTCCTTCCTTCCAACAACTAGGATAGAAGATATAGCATTTAATCATTACGACAACTTCTAAGAGAGGTATTAAAGGTCAGAAAAGATTAATATTGCTCCCCCTTAGATTGTGCTCATTTTTCAACAAGTTTAGACTTGAGATGCTATGCATCCGAATTTTGACATATCAAGTCCGAATTGTAAAATAAGTGAAATGAAAGCTTCAATTTTTGAAAATAAGCTTTCCTATGGTTGTTCAAACATAGTGGAAGAGATTGAAACAAGTTTGAATCAATTTGAACAACAATAGAGCACATTTTGGTAACAAAAGATGCATGCATCCGAATTCAAAACATGCATCCGAATTCTTAAACCTTGCATCCGAATTTTTTAAATCTTAAGTCCAAACTGTAATAAATTCAATATAATGAATGTTTAAAGTGAAATAAAGTGTTCCTAAGGTTGTTCAAACATAATGGAAGAGATTAAAACATATTTGAATCAATTTGAACAACAAAAGAGCACATTTTGGCAACAAAATATGGATGCATCCGAATTTTTGAAACATGCATCCGAATTTTGAATCATGCATCCGAATTTTAAGATTTCAAATCCAAAATGTAAAATATGTGAGATAACAAATTTAATTTTTGAAAATAAGCTTTTCTAAGATTGTTCAAATATGATAGGAAGGATTAAAACAGTTTTCAAACAATTTGAACAACAGAAAAAACATTTTTGACAAGTCCAAATTTTTGGAAACAAGTTGAAAAGGTGATTTTGTATTTTCAAATGAACTATAGAAGTACTCAAATATGTATAGCTACAATAGCACTTAGTTTATCTTTGCAAAACCACAAAACTCATGTATTTAATTGTTTTCATGATGTAATGTAAAGTCATAGATCAAGTCAAGAACCATGATAAAAACTTCACAATCCCAACTTAACCATTTTCAAAATCTCAGAAAACAATCATTTTAAATTTCAAATGCAACCAATTAGTTTCACAGTACACATTCATAACACATTCACATTACACATCACAATTACATCAAGCAATTGATGTACAACAAACACATAGCATATTTTGTTCTTTCTCCCCCTTGACATATGCATGGATTTTCAGAAAATTTATGAAAACTTGATAATTTAGGTAAGTTCAAAACCATTGAAACCATTTAAATCAAGTTTTGTGCTCTCAATTGCAACTCATAGATTCCAAGGCTTAAGAGTGTAGGGTTTACAATATTTACCTATTAACCACATGTCACCTACACTTCATGTCTTCAAAGCCTTCATTAATCTTGAACAAACTCTTCAATCTTTAATCACTTTGACATATTTGAGTTGTTCATGCATTGCTAGCTCCAAGACAATGAGACTTCATACTTCTTAATCCAACAATCCTATCACACAAATGACATGCATATTAGTCCTCATCAATATTTGTCATTAATCAAAACTACATGATTCGCCCTTAGGGCTAACACATTTTTCTCTTTGTAGACTCACCCAATACTCCTCACTGTACCTTTGTCCCCAGACAAATGACCAAAGACCAGTTACAAGCTTTATTACCTTCTTCTTGGACCACTAGTTATGAAAGACACCAAACCACCACTTCCAAACCTATCCAAAACACATCTCCCACTTTCCATACCAAAAAGGATGGTACTATTGAAATCCATTTCTCAGGAAGGAATGAGGTCTCAACTGTTTTCCCAACAGAGTTCTCTGTCATGGATGGCGACCAATGGACTTCCTTAAACGTTCCTATTGTCAAGTTTGCTTCTGACGGTCGACCAGTTTTTCAAGAAAAGGATTCCAATGGACATATTTGGTATGATATCTGCTCTTGCCCAGATTGTTTGGCAGATGACATAGAAGAAGATTTCTCTCTTTCTGAACATTCTTGGAAAGTCAAACCTCCAAATGCACTTGATAAAAAGGGTCAGCCTAAGCAAGTTTCAGCTGCAGAAGTTGTACTTAATTGGCAAACAGATAATGCAGTGGCCCAAAATTCGGCCCTTAAGCAAATTCTGCCAAATCAGGAGTCTCTCAAGATCCAAGCCCAGCACCAATCTTCCCAGACTTCTTTCTTGGCCCAAACTATTTTTGAGATACGTTCTAAGGTTGAAAGCCTACACCAGCAACTTTCTTTCTTAGTCCAATACACCACATAATGGTCTCCAAAAATGAGTCGCCTACTCTCTGAAAAAGAATCATTGCAACACCAGCTTCGATCTCTTGAGAGCCAATACCAATCCCTTAATCAACAGTCTCAAACTAGACGGTTTACCACTCCTTCATATTTTCCACAAATATTTCCTACAACACCATCTCTCACAACTCATACATCCAATTCAACTTACTCTCCATCTTTGGCTCTTTGAAAAAACTTTCCACATCATAAGAAATGTAGTCCAAAGCCACCAACAGAACCCTAGATACCAAAGCCTTCACCAAAGCCCACATAGACACCTGCCTCCTTACCTATCACGGCCCCAATAGATCCCATTATACGAGCCTCTTCCACACAGACACAATCATTCATGACCTTCCAAGATCCTCTAAATCCTATTTCCTCTTTCCTCAAACAGGTTACCCCATCCTCGTCAATCCTTCCCATTCTTCCTGCTTCTTCAGACCTAAACTCCTCTTGAAAGATTCTTCAGATATATCTTCCATAGAATCCATAGAACCTGTTGATAAGATTTACATGATGGGACCAGAACCAGTGGTAGAACCTATTAAAACACCCATGGATGATGAACCTCCAAAACCTCTTCAAGCAGTACAAACTGTCATCAAAACTGAGGTATAGGGCCTAGCAAAGCAGATATTTCTCTGAACAGGCAGGGCCTAGCAATTTGGTACTGGTTTGGTACTTCTGCCAAAACCTGGTTTGCACACAAAGCATTTCCAATGCTTGCTGCATCATCTGCCAAATTTGTCTAATGGTAAGCTGCTGCCAATCTCTATTCTATGAACGGATCTATCTCATTGTCTCATCAGTAGTTCTTCAGGAACAGAGTTAACAAAGTCTTGCTTTAAGCTAATATCATCAATCTGGTTAATGATATAAAATCTTTTGCACATGCAGTCAAAATGTTTCTCTAAGTCCTTATGTTGAACAGAACAACATTTCATCTTAAGGAACTCAGTTCTTGCATTGGTAATATCATGAGTGATTTCTCCCAAAAAATGCCATCGAAGGATTGTAACAATATCTTCAGCACTATTTAATTGGAGAAATTGTAACTGTCTGTACTCACGAAGTGAATTTCAAAAATCTCCGAGACTACCTTCAAATCGTACAACAAATCTTTTGACAACCTCATTCAGGGGATACTGCTGCATGTCAGTGACTAACCAAGCATATAAGGACTGGAATCTTTGTCTCCATTTTGAAGGGGGAATATCATCCAAAGTAAACTTGCAATGATGTTCAGTTTTGATGACAATTTGTACTGCTTGAAGAGGTTCTGGAGGTTCATCATCCATGGGTGTTTCAATAGGTTCTACCACTGGTTCTGGTCCCATCATGTAAATCTGATCAACAAGGTCTATGGATTCTATGGAAGATATATCTGAAGAATCTTCCAAAGAGGAGTTTAGGTCTGAAGAAGCAGGAAGAATGGGAAGGATTGACGAGGATGGGGTAACCTGTTTGAGGAAAGAGGAAATAGGATTTAGAGGATCTTGGAAGGTCATGAATGATTGTGGCTGTGTGGAAGAGGCTCCTATAATGGGATCTATTGGGGCCGTGATAGGTAAGGAGGCAGGTGTCTGTGTGGGCTTTGGTATCTGCGGTTCTGTTGGTGGCTTTGGACTACGTTTCTTATGATGTGGAGAGTTTTTCCAAGGACCCAAAGATGGAGAGTAAGTTGAATTGGATGTATGAGTTGTGAGAGATGATGTTGTAGGAAGTATTTGTGGAAAATATGAAGGAGTGGTAAACAGGCTAATTTGAGACTGTTGATTAAGGGATTGGTATTGGCTTTCAAGAGATCGAAGCTGGTGTTGCAATGATTCTTTTTCAGAGAGTAGGCGACTCATTTTTGGAGACCATTATGTGGTGTATTGGACTAAGAAAGAAAGTTGCTAGTGTAGGCTTTCAACCTTAGAACGTACCTCAGAAATAGTTGGGCCAAGAAAGAAGTCTGGGAAGATTGGTGCAGGGCTTGGATCTTGAGAGACTCCTGATTTGATAGAATTTGCTTGAGGGCCGAATTTTGGGCCACTGCATTATCTGTTTGCCAATTAAGTACAACTTCTGCAGCTGAAACTTGCTTAGGCTGACCCTTTTTATCAAGTGCATTTGGAGGTTTGACTTTCCAAGAATGTTCAGAAAGAGAGAAATCTTCTTCTATGTCATCTGCCAAACAATCTGGGCAAGAGCAAACATCATACCAAATATGTCCATTGGAATCCTTTTCTTGAAAAAATGGTCGACCGTCAGAAGCAAACTTGACAATAGGAACGTTTAAGGAAGTCCATTGGTCGCCATCCATGACAGAGAACTCTGTTGGGAAAACAGGTGAGACCTCATTCCTTCCTGAGAAATGGATTTCAATAGTACCATCCTTTTTGGTATGGAAAGTGGGAGATGTGTTTTGGATAGGTTTGGAAGTGGTGGTTTGGTGTCTTTCATAACTAGTGGTCCAAGATGAAGGTAATAAAGCTTGTAGCTGGTCTTTGGTCATTTGTCTGGGGACAAAGGTACAGTGAGGAGTATTGGGTGAGTCTACAGAGAGAAAAATGGATTTGCCATTTTGAAGTTGTGGAGGCAAAGGGAGGTCTAGGGCATGGTTTTGGATGCGATAGGCCATCTGATGGTGAAGAGTGGCAAGGTAGGTGTTTTCTAACTCTGGGCCTGAGATCTGGATTTGGACTCGGAAGACAGTGGGTAAAGATGAGTCTTCAAGATGTATGGTGAAATTGGGAAAGAAAGTAATGAAGATGGTACCGGAATTGAGTGTAGTCTGGACTGTCCCAATTACTGCATGCTCATACTTTCAAAATCTGGAATCCAATAAAGCAATCCGGGAAACCATGGGTAAACATTTCTTTGCATGTAGTGTCAATGCTAACCGTACTGCCCCAAAATGAATATGTGAATATCCTTCCTTGATCCAATTGGCAGGGAACTCCGAAGGGATTTCAAGAGTGACATATTGCTCCTCAGATGAAGCAGTGAGTTTGTGGGTGGAGAATTGAGAGGCTTGAACAAAATCTTTAGAATGAGAATGGAATTGGGATTTTCCAAATACTTGTTTAAGACGGACACCAATACTGTTTTTGGATTTTTGATAAACACTATATGGATTAACAATAGGATATGAAGACAAAGGATATTTTTCATTTTCTGAAATGTAATCAAGCTCATATACATTAGATAAACGAGAAGACTGAGATGTACTAGATTTAGGTAATGCAACAATACTGGAAGAAGACATAATATGCTGTGAGGAAGAAATATGCATCCTAGGGAATGAAGGGGAATTGTCTTTCTATAAACTGGCCATGTGTAAAATAATGAAGAACTCCAAGAATGTATGATAAGAAGAAGAACCTATCACGAGTCCGTGCTAAAAGCGGCACTGTCTCTGGTTGGCCTGAAAAGTACCTTTTCCCGTGTTTAATTCTGTAATCCTAGCAAAACTTGGAACGGTCTGTGGAATCAATATTCAAGTGAGTGTTCAGGTACTCAATTCGTGCATGGTTTTCTGATGGTGTTATATGGAAACATTGATCATACTAATCCAAGAAATTGAGCAGGGTTACTAATCATCATAAAACAATGATAATCACTAAGGTTGGTCGTGAACAGAGAATATAGTAATCCTCTACCTTCTCCAGGAGGCACAATCTAACCTAAGTATGCATGATATGAAATGCAGAAATGAAGGTGATGATCGATGAGGTCGCTCTGATTCCAACTCCACGCATCAGTCAGACACGAAGTAGGCTTTCCTCTAGATGCATCTTATTTACTTTGTGCTATTGCTTTCTACATTTGGTGGTATTGATCCAACAACTATCCAATTTGCCCAATTCGGTCCCCAGAGACACTGCACAAATTGGGCCTTTGTCCTGAACGCTTAGGTTTGGTTTAGTAGTGGATTGGAAAATGCACCTATCATAGGCGTTCCTAAAACTGGTGTTGTCACTTGCCCGTTAAGATTGCTTTTTAATTTATTACATTCTTTTTATTAAGAACTAAGTGCTTATTTGAAATAAATAAAAAGGTAAATATTTTACATAAGCCCTATAAAAACTTTTAATATTTAAATAATGACTCTAATTAATTAATGATTGGCTGATGAAATATCCTATAAATTAATCTAAAAGTTTAAAATTACCTTTTTAAAATTTATGAAAATTATTATATTCTCCATATTATGGATTATTTTATTAAAATATGGTCATACTTTATTAACTTTTTTATTTTATGAAAGTATAATGTAGATAAATCCTTTAATTTACAAGAGATTCATCAATAAATCATTACTTTATTAATTTTAATTATACAGTTTGTGATTTAAAGGATAATTTTGTAATTTTCAAAATAACTTTTTCAAACAAAAATATTTATTACACAGTTTAAACAAACTTCAATGGTACTATTGTAATGCTTCCTACGTTTTTTTGTTGAAGAAGAAATACTAAAAATATGTCGTCTTAAATATTTTTGTCGAACAAAAATTCTATCTTCTATCCATATTTCACTCATCCAATGCATCAAAAGAGAAAAATGTCACCTATTTGATCAAGATTTCTTGTAAATATATAAAAATAATATTTCCTTCGTCCACAGTTCTTTTTAAAATGTCTATAATTGAATATCTATTTTCTTAAAATAATTATATATTTATCTAAATTTTCATTAATGACCTTCTTATTTAAGCGAAATAAGCTCCAGTAAAACAATGGCTCTACAACTAACTTCTTTCATTCCCTTGTTTTAAGAGAATTAAATTCAACTAATATGTAGATATTAATATTCACTTTTTTAATTAATAAAAATATCATAATATTTTTTATAATTAAATTACTATCTTTAATTTTATATTAAATTGAAATAAGATTATGAACAAAAGAGTAATAATAATAATGATAATATTAATAATAATATGTAGCCCATAAGCCAGGGTTTTTGACTTGTATGACCTTCAGTTTTTTAGTGCAAAGCTCCCCAAAAGACCTTATTTTTGAAAGTTGGATGTAAAAAGTCTAAATGCATAAGTTGATGCGTTACTCAAAGAATGCGCTCAAAATATTATTATTTTTTAATCCAACAAAAAATTGTGTCTTGGTCTATTTTAGTCTTGTATTTCAAAACTTGCATGACCATGTTTGAGCAGTCAAGTTCCGGTCTTGGACTCAATTTGTGCAGTATGTGCAGGACTTCATCCTGGCCGTTGGATCTCACTGCCTCTGATCCAATGGCTAGAGAAGATCAGGGGCAAAGAAGGCAAATAAAATTAAAAAAAAAATTAAAAATTTTCAAATTTTAAAATGTCTGTCCCAACCGGTCTTGTCATACTGTAAGGTTGTAAAAATGTCAGCAATCAAACTCAGCTTTGGAAAGAAGAAGAAATTGCTATCTCTTCTTTGTTCACTTTTCTATCGTTCTCCTTTCTCTTTCTTTGCTTCTGTCTTCCATGTTCTCTCTTCTGTCGTTCTTCTTCTTCTGCGTTTCTCGCGACAAGCTTCTCCAATGGCCAGAACAAAAGCACCCACAGCTGAGGTAATATTGTTGCTATAATTTTCCTTATTTTTCTTGCACTATTGTATTTTTCGTCTATTTTTTTCTTTTTTAGCACTGCCTTCTTCGTTGTAGGCCTTCATTCCTCCTCTATTGCAGGCATGTGGCAACAGATAGGTAAAAAGAAAGGTAAGGAAAACGACCCTCCAAAGAAAGAAAGATGCGGTGGAGAATGATTGGTAATATATTGGTGAACTACCAAAATATTTTTAATCAGTGGCTTAAGATTTTTATGATGGTGTAGAAAACTTGGAAAACATAAAGAAGATAGAGTTTACAACTTGGGAGGACGCCCATGAATTCTACAATAGATATGCTCATCGCAAAGGGGTGCTGTATTTCGCCTAAAAGGCAAGAAGAACACTGGAAGATGGCCAGGAAACATGCACCTTTTGTTGTGGTTTGAACAATTATTCTGTGGAGTTTGAACAATTGTTTGGTTTATTTTTTTCTTATTTTGAGCTTGAAGAATTATCCAGTTAGATATGAAGAATAAAGGCTAAACTAATTTTTGTCTGTTGGTCGCGAGCAATTGTTCTGTTATTAGTCTAGTGTATTTGTCAAGTATTTATTTCTCGTGAACAATTGTTCCGTTGTTAGTCTAGTGTATTTGTCAAGTATTTATTTCTCGTGAACAATTGTTCTGTTGTTAGTCTAGTGTATTTGTCAAGTATTTATTTCTAGTGAATAATAATTCTGGTCAATGTTTCAGTGTGAGTAATTTTGTAGTTTAGTGTGAACAGTTGTGATGTTATATCTTTCGTCTGTTTCTAATGTTAATTCACTATAGAATAACTATTATGTGACCAATATGTGATCACTTACAATGTAAATTTAAAATATTAAACTCTACTTAAAAACTATTTCATTTCAAACCAAAACTAAAATTTTCAAGATATTAAATTATTTAAGGAAAAATTAAATTGTTTATCCTTTAGCTATTAATGAATTATTTTACCCATTGCATTAATTGTACAATTGTATATTAGATAGTTACTTAATTGGTGAACATGAACAACCAGTAACAATTGTTCTGAAATATTTACCCAACTCTTAGTCCACCAGTTGGTGCGAAAGAACAATTATTTTCGATAAAAACTGTTAAATTGAGAGAGAACCACATTCGATCGCGGAAGTGATTGAAAAGCCTTATGGAATAGGCCAGACAATGAAAGAAAGGGCAGTTGCGGAGGCAACATGACGCTATAACCCTCAATAATTTGCCAAACATAAACACTTCAGACTTGTGTCTAACATTGTGATAAAGAATTGTGCTGTGGTAGAATATAAGAATTTGATAGACAAGAATATTGCTATTTTTGGGAGAACACTTGTGCACGAACAATTATTCTCAATGAACAATTGTGAACGAACAATTGTTCACCCACATCCCTTTTATTAGTTTGTATTTGATAAGTATTTTAAATGCAACCGGTAAGTAATTGTTGTCGATTTATACTTGTGCACTGTGAAATTGTTAGTGTATGATCATTAGAAGGAAAAAATAGTAGTTAACAATATCCGCCTAATAATTGTGCAAACATTAAGAATCCAGTCACGAACAATTGTTCGAGAAAAATTTGTAAAAGACATAGATCATCGTTTTTTTCTGAATGAAGCATCTGAATGTTTTATTGATCAAAAAAATTACAAGAGAAAATAAATTCTCTTTACAAGTAATAATTGTTCAGTACAATAATTTTTTAGGAAAAATAGAACAATTGTTCAAAACATAGAATTTATCGTAACAATTAATGCCATCCAACCGAACAATTGTTCACACCCAACACATACTTGATACAACCTAGAAGAACAATTGTTCACTACCAACACAACCTATAAAAATAATTGTTCAGGAGTAACAGTTGTTACAACTTAAGCATTCAACTGAATGACTTCGAAGACATAACAACACAACTGTTCACACTAAACTAAAAAATTACTCACACTGAAGCATTAACCAGAACAATTTTTCACTAGAAATAAATACTTGACAAATACACTAGACTAGCAATGAAACAATTGTTCAAACCACAACAAAAGGTGCATGTTTCCTGGCCATCTTCCAGTGTTTTTCTTGCCTTTTAGGCGAAATACAGTACCCCTTTGTGATGAGCATATCTATTGTAGAATTCATGGGCGTCCTCCCAAGTTGTAAACTTCATCTTCTTTATTTTTTCTAAGTTTTCTACACCATTATAAAAATCTTAAGCCACTGATTAAAAATATTTTGGTAGTTCACCAATATATCACGAATCATTCTCCACCGCATCTTTCTTTTTTTGGAGGGTCGTTTTTCTTACCTTTCTTTTTACCTATCTGTTGCCACATGCCTGCAATAGAGGAGGAATGAAGGCCTACAACGAATAAGGCAGTGCAAAAAAAGAAAAAAAATAGACGAAAAATACAATTGTGCAAGAAAAATAAGGAAAATTATAGCAACAATATTACCTCAGCTGTGGGTGCTTTTGTACTGGCCATTGGAGAAGCTTGTCGCGAGAAACGCAGAAGAAGAAGAACGACAGAAGAGAGAACATGGAAGACAGAAGCAAAGAAAAAGAAAGGAGAACAATAGAAAAGTGAACAAAGAAGAGATATCAATTTCTTCTTCTTTCCAAAGCTGAGTTTGATTGCTGACATTTTTACAACTTTACAGTATGACAAGACCGGTTGGGACAGACATTTTGAAATTTGAAAATTTTTAAATTTTTTTAATTTTATTTACCTTCTTTGCCCCTGATCTTCTCTAGCCGTTGGATCAGAGGTAGTAAGATCCAACGGCCAGAATGGGATCCTGCACGTACTGTACAAATTGAGTCCAGGACCGGAACTTGACTAATGTTTGAGGGGATTTTGTTATGTTTGACGTTATCGTCTTTTGAGAAGACTCAATATAATATATTTTCAAAATGTGTTATTTGATTATATTTATAATAGTAAAAAAAATTTAAAGTAATAATGTACATTGAAATCTCGTTATTTATTGTTTTTAAATTAATAATGCAAAATTGAATGATGTTATTACTTTAAAATCAATAAGGTCAATTAGTTTAGTATTATTGATTACTTATTACTTTAAACAATCACCTCATTATATTGTATTCTCTTCTTCCTTTTTTTTCTTTTTTTTGGTTTATCTATTTCATTTCTTTTCAAAAGTCGGCTATTAAATTTTTTTATTTTTCTTTTAGTTTTTTTAGATTTAGTATAAGTAATTTGTGCCAACTAATTTTTTTATTTTTTAATTTAATTAAATATCATGTATATTTTTATTTTATTCTTTATTTATTATTTTTATTTTATTATTATTTAGTTTTTATTTTTATTAGAATAGTTGTTTATTTACTTTTATATTAATTATTATTTTTAATAAACTATTGACATAAGTTGACATTTGTTAATATTATTTAACTTTTTATTCTATTGAGATGAATTATTAGTTAAATGTTGATATGTTTGAAGAATTTTAAGAAAAATATAATACAATATACATAAACATGACCTATAAATATTAATTTTAAAATTACTGATTTTTAAAAAAAATCATGGCCTACAAAATTGTCAAAAAATAACGACCCTTAGGGTCAGGGTTAAGATTTTTGTATTGTCATGAAATTCGAAATCCACCAGCGAACTTTCTCTGATCGCCGGCTAAGCTGGTAGCTTCCTTGGTTTAGTCCAATTTGCTTCCGGAGGCCCCCAGCGACATAGTATATTTTTCACTAGAACATCTGCTGCTCTGGAGGCTTTCATCTTAGCATAATCTTTTGCACCTTTCTGTTTGATGGGTAATCTTCTTCATTTACCTATTCGTACTACGCATATTCCTCTCTGTGTTTAACCCTCAAAAATAAGATCGTGGACAATGTCCATCAACTGTTTGAGATAATACCTGACTTGGATTTTCAGTAAATTTAGTTTTTTCTTCCTATCGAATGAGTCAATAAAAGGGCGTTTGTGCACTTCAAGTAACTCTTGAAATCGTGTTTCGAATTATTGGCATTTTCTTCGTTTTTCTGGTTAAAAAAATGTTGCATGCATAGAATCCTAATATATACTAGATAATATCAGTCATCAACCTATCCAGCCAACCTATGTTCTCTTACCTTCTTAATCTCTCACGTTATTACTCTCTCCTTCACATTATTACTGTCCGGCAAATCTGATACTCTCTCGCTTGTTTATGTTCTCTCAGTTACGTTTTCTCATTTAAATGTGGTAGATTTAGTTATATTTCTTCTCTTATAGTAATTTTTGGATTGATAATTTCGATGATTTAAGTGAATTAAATTTGTAAAGTTGAACTGATTATTGTTCAGATTTCAAATTTAATTGCATTTTAGGGTCTCCAAGGGGAAAGTACTTCAAGATTCTTGAGTTTGTCGAGGATGAGTATTTGAATAACAACCGGAATGTTCCTAACTTTACTTATAATGCACCATGTAAGATTACCTTTTGAAAGGAATTTGTAGTAGTAACTGTAGCTGTAGTAAAAGAATAACAATAAGAACAGTTTCTTGATTTCTTCTCAGCAGTTAAGAAGGGATGATACAATCTCTGAGTGAGGGACCCATTGAACTAAGTGGTCAATGTATATAGTAAATTAGGATATTTGCTGATCCATATTTGGTGGCATGCAGAAAGTAGATATGCAAAAATGAAAATTTTAATCCAAATAGCTGTAGGGTAAAGGTTGCATACAATAGGTACATGCCTCTATACTGCATGCTAATGCATTGAGCCCTTTTCTCAGCAGTTTGATCTGTCTCATGGTTTTACTTGAAATCATCTTGCACTACGCACTGACATTTCTACTATTTCATTGTGCTTTTCAATTTGGTATTGACTTTGCAATTGAAAATTGACAAAGGATTGGTCATATTGACTTTTCAATTGGGCTTTAAGAAGTAATGTGGGATACCTTTTTCCTATCTGTTTTTCCGATTCTCTCCTTTTGCCCATTCATTGTGGTCTCTTTTGATTGCAACTTCGGTGCTTGGACAAACACTTTCTCTTCTGTCTTTTTCTCCATATCTCTCTCTTAGATTCCTGGAGCAAAAGCTTTTGCCTGTGTTTGGAGGAAGTTTCTGAAGCTCTGAATTTTCGGGGTGATTCATCTGTGGCAAATTGTTTGATTGTTCCCTTTAATTCTAGATCACTTTGCTCTGCTTTATATTGTCCCTTGGGGACTCAGCTGCTTCTTTCCTTTTGTTTTCATTGTACTCTTTTTTAAATTTTTTAATAAAGGAAAAGAAAGAAGTAAACTTTATTTTTGGGTTAATGCTTTTTGCTGAAATTTTGGAGGCGGGCCATGTTAAAGTTGGTTCACTTTTCCGTAAATTGTTGCTGAAAATGGCATCCGGATAAACAAAAGGCTAGTATAGAGTTACTTCAACAGTCCAGGAAATTAATGATGCTTATCAAGGTGAATTTGAAACTATTAGCTCTTTGTTTCAAAACTTTTCTCTTAATTCTTTGGGTAGATATGGTTGCATATGTATTTCAAAAGCTACAAATTGGAAAATAAATAGTATTTTGTCAAAGATTGTTTCTCTTGTACATATTTATTTCGTTGTTGTACTGGAAAAGTCTCTCTCAAAACACCCCCCTCCCAAAACACTTGCGTTTTCTTTTTTCTCCTTTTCTGGTTATTATTCTGAACACAAAATACGTGGGGCTGATTGTGCTGCTGTGCTATCCATACGTGGAAAACAATGTTTGAGTGTATTAATTTATATTCTTGACGAATATTTAGTTATCATTGTAAAATTTCTTTATTTTTTCAATGCTAATTTGTTGATAAAAAGATGCAATAGTTTTTTTTTTTTTTGTGATAATGACGTGAATGTACCTAGCAGAACAGGGATCTGGTCTACTTTGTCTTTTGGTCTGTGTGTGAGAGAAAAGATTTTTTTGTCTGTGGATTTGGTGTAGATAAACCAATAGTAGAGAGAGGATCAGTTGCATGTAGTACTTGGTACACCAACGTGTTAGTGTCAAATTTCGTGCCACATAAGAGCAAGTGAATATGAACCTACTTTTTCAATCCATGACCTATGCTTTACCTTTAAATAAGATGCAGAAAAGCAAAATTCCTTTTTATCATCCATATTTCAATGATTTTGAGCCTCTAAATTGAGTTGATTTCAGATAGCCGTTCGTGATACACACTGTTAATGGTCTTATACAAGCCAAAATGGGAGTGGGCAGAAAAAGGAAAATCTGGAAAAGAATCTACAGTTAAGACCAACTGGAAATTCATTAGCACAAGTTGTATTATTTAGCTTTGTCAGAATACGATTCTCCATTCATGCTTAAAGTGGGAATGTCTCCCTTACCATGATTTATCATCTTTTCCTCAATAAGAAATAGGCATACGCAAAGTTGCATCTTTTTTCCATTTTTTATTGTAAGGAGAGGGGGCTTGTTTTTGAAGTTTTCCCATTCCTAGCTGGGACATAGACTTGGCTTTGCCTCTCTGTGTTTTTTCATACTCTAGCTGTGAGAAGTTCATGCCTCTCCACTGTCAATTATTTGTTAATGATCTTGAAGGATGCTTTCTATGTATCAAACAAAAAAGTTCTTGATGTAAACTTTTGCCTTGCAGTTTGACGTTTGCATTTTGACCACCGTGGTTGAGAAATTCTTTTTGCTTATCAATCAGGCCCAATTGCATCTTTCTAACATCTACTTGGTCAGTAGTGCACTACAAGTGACACGCCTCTGCAAATAGTTGTGGGAATCTATCCTTCCTAATCAGTGCAAAACTCTACTCTTGACACACTAATTCTGTGGATTCGATAACCCCAAAACCTACCATGAGTATCTCAGTTCATCTTTTCATCAATAACCCACTTTCAAAATCTAAAAATCCTGTCTATTTATTTCATCCCAATTCACCCAAAGGGCCATCTTCAATCTCATCTAGCCTTGCTAGAGGTGTGTCAACAGCATGTCTCAATGTGGACATGCACTTACCTTTGAAGTCATCCAAACAAGCAAATGGTGAAAATGTTGGCATGTGTAATAAGATCATGGAGGAGGAAAAGAAGGTTTTGGTAGGGACCTATGCTAGAACTCCTGTCGTGCTCTCCAGTGGTAAAGGTTGCAAATTGTATGATGTTGATGGCCGAGAGTATTTGGACTTGAGCTCTGGCATAGCCGTAAATGCACTTGGACATGGTGATCCTGATTGGCTATGGGCGGTTATTGAGCAGGCAAATAAGCTCACCCATGTCAGCAATATTTATTACTCTGTTCCACAGGTTTGAAGGCCTTGTTTCTTTCTTGTTTTCTTCCTTTTATTAAATTCTGTATATATTATCTTTGTGGACATAATGGAAATTTTGCTATGAACTTGCAGATTCTATAAATTAATATGGTTTCTTTGCAGTATACTGGATGCTTCTTAAAAGCTTTGAATGATTAGGAAGAAGACAAGATATTCAAGAGTCTCCTACATAATTTTACATTCATGGACGTGAATTTAATTGTGTCTTTAAGCTTTAGAAGATCAAAATATGTTTTTTCTTAAAATGTTTCATTTTTTTTTAGGTCAATCAAATATGATTTGCTTCTACGCTTTGAGCAAGGGAATCAAGTGTTTTATTAAATGTATTTTGAGACCTAGTCACTGAAGGATGACAGAAATTATATTTGGATCCATAATTCAATATTCTGCACGCTTTTTAGTGGAAGTTATATGAATTTGGAGCAAAATATGATTGATGATAAATGTCGTATGGAGCTCGCGAAAGATGTAGCTCTCTAAGAAGTCCTAATTTTGTTCCTTGTTTGAAGATTTTTGTGGTATAATTCCTTAAATTAGTCACTCGTGAAGTTTGATCATAAGCATGCAAATTAATTATTTTGAATGGGCAAATCTGGACAGAATTAAATGTCCTTGAGTATTTGTGTTATTGAACGATAAATTATATCCTGCATATTTGAAACTTAAGGATGATAAAGACTGTTAACTGATGCTGAAAGTAGTTAGGGTTTTAAGTTTTGAACAGGATATGCAATGGGCTCCAAAAATGCCAAATTGTTGGGCTGAGACATGATGAATGGTTGCAGGTCGAGCTTGCAAAACGTTTAGTTGCTCATTCTTTTGCTGATCGTGTTTTCTTTACCAACTCTGGAACTGAGGCAAATGAAGCTGCAATCAAATTTGCCAGAAAGTTCCAACGATCATCACATCCTAATGAAAAGGAGCCACCGGTAGAATTCATTGCTTTCAGTAATTGCTTCCATGGGAGAACTATGGGAGCCCTTGCTTTAACTAGCAAGGAACATTATCGGTCACCATTTGAACCAGTAATGCCTGGAGTTACCTTTTTAGAGTATGGCAACATCAAAGCAGCTACAGAGTTGATTCAAAGTGGCAGGTTTGCAGCAGTATTTGTGGAACCTATTCAGGGTGAAGGTGGGATATATAGTGCCACTGGGGAGTTTCTGCAGTCATTGCGTGAGGCCTGTGATAATGCTGGGTCTCTTCTTGTTTTTGATGAGGTAAGGAAAATTTCATAACAAATTTATAGATGTGGAGTTGATATTTGTCTTTGCCATATCAAATTTTATGTATCATCCGGGAATGATATCTTTTTGTTTAGAATGGAGCATTACTGCTCTAAGATGTGTCTAAAATGGTTCTTCTGCAAAAACTAAGTGGAAACCCGAAGTTAGAAATGCTTTGGAAATTCACATTGAGAAAATTTCAGCATCTTAAAACGTGATGGCTCAAAAGATAAGGATACAAAGGTGGTTTTTAAAACTGTAATGGCAGTAATAGTATTTTGGTCATCTTCCTTAATCTCTTTATCTTGATCATTTTAATGTTCTCATTGAGTGATTGATTAGGCATTTTATCTTTCTACTTGCTCTAGGTCCAGTGTGGCTTAGGCCGGACTGGTTATCTTTGGGCTTATGAAGCCTATGGCGTTTACCCAGATATTATGACACTTGCCAAGCCCCTTGCTGGTGGTCTTCCAATTGGGGCCGTGTTGCTGACTGAAAGGGTATCTAGCTCCATCAGTTTTGGAGATCATGGTAGCACTTTCGCTGGTAGCCCACTTGTTTGCAGTGCTGCGATTGCTGTGCTGGATAAAATCTCAAAACCTAGATTTTTGGCTGGTGTTTCTAAGAAAGGTCAGTACTTTAAAAACCTGCTAGGTGAAAAGTTAGGAGGAAACCCGCATGTGAAAGAAATACGAGGCATGGGGCTTATTATTGGTATAGAACTGGACGTATTGGCCACAGGACTCGTGGATGCATGCCGGAATTCTGGTCTTCTTGTATTGACTGCAGGCAAAGGTAATATTGTCAGGCTTGTACCCCCATTGATTATATCAGAGCAAGAACTAAGTACTGCAGCTGAAATCTTACTCAAATGTTTGCCAGTTCTTGATGAGAGTAACTAGAGAAAGATGGTGACTACAATATTGCTGTATTGGCAATTTGTGAGATTTTGAGACTAATGTTTCGCGTATAATTATGTCCCAAATGGGCCGTATGCAGCAGTGCCATGATAAGCCACTGTGACCTTAGACATGGATGAAACCTATCTGAGAACAGTGAAATTTCCCTCTTTCTAAAAAGCACCGGTAATAAAAAAAATGTTTCAGCAATCTTTGTTAGAGGCCTTGATAATTCAATTCAGTGTTGAAATTAATTGATTAAGCACTTCGTTGTCATAAAATAATATTCTTACTTTAGAATAAAAATTATTAATATTTTTTAATTTCTTATAATTTTGATTTTTGACAACTTTTATCAATTAAAAGTAATTATTTCAATTACGAAGTCATTAAATCTTTTAAATTTATGTTGCAACAATATTGTTGAACAAAATCAATATCGATTTTTAAAGTAATAATTAAGAGGGTTGAATAAAAAATCATCTTGTTAATATTTCCCTGAGCAGAAAATAAAATATGAAAATTTTGATTTTTAGAACCCAGTGATAGATAAATAATAATAACATATTAAATAATTTAGTTTTAGGAGTTAAATTGACACTTCAGTTTTTAGATTTAGTGTTCAAATATTTCAAACCTGAGTGTTCAATTTTCAATTTATATTGAACAAGTCTTTAGTTAATAAAATTAAGTCTTCTCCTGAAAAGACAGAAAATTAGTGTGCAAGAAAACAATTTATCAACATTATGTTATAAATATATTAATTATGTAGATGTTCGTTATTCTAAATATTAATCAATGTTTGAGGTTATAGAATATAAAAAGTTAAGGATTATAACTAAAGTCGTAACATCTATCTTTTATAAATCACTATCTCCATTATCTTAATTATCTTAGAGAATATAAGATATTATAGAATGTAAGTTATGTATGATGATAGGATTTATAGAAAGGGAAGAAATAAATGAGCCTTCTAATGATTATAATAAGAATTATCACTTCCAACTCTATAAATAAGATCAGATAGTTTGTAAATTGATGCGTGGTGAAAACTCTCAATAAAATTTTTATTTTTATATTTCTTGAGTTCGCTCTTCCTCTCTTTTGATATAGTTCAAATTCTTCCTCATTCTTATTTTATAGGTTGTTTTGTGTCTATTGCGATCAAATTTTACAACACGTGATCATCATAAGGCTCTGTCGCTGAATTTTTTAGATTTATATAAAGGCAAGCAACATGAGACTCTACTGCCAAAATTTTCAAATTTATAATCAAGTAAGAAAGGAACTTCTCTTATTTAACTTTGAATTTTTGTATCCAACCTCAAAATTTGAATCTTTGACTTTTGATATTTTTGAAATGAGACTACTTTTCTTATAAATGATGCTAAGATCCATCTAAGTATAGTGGTTTTTGAAGATACTATTTAAGAAATACTAAGTCAAATGATTTTATTAGCAAATTTTGAAGGAAAATATAGAATCACTAGAAGATTATTGTTATATAAATGCTAGTTCTGATTTGTTACAAGTGTGGTTACAAGTATGTCTATTAGTATACAAAATTTTATCAAGCTTAAAATTTCTCATCCATCAAAGTTGTAAGGAGAAATATACTAGTGATGTGATATAGAAAATATTTTTCCTTTCTTATACCTCAAACATACTCCTGTAATAATAATATCGAGAATAAGTTTTTTAGAAGTATTTTATATTTATATCTTTTGAGACTAAATGAGTTAATAATAAAATATTTTGACGTCCAACCAATTGATTTTATGCGTTTCCTTGAAAGTGAATGCCATTAAAAGTTGTAATTTATTTATGAAAGAAATTTTGGTTGCGATTGTTAAGAATGACTCATTCAAATTTCAATGTATAGATATTCACAAGAAGTGAAGAATTAATGAGAAGGGAAAAGGGAAGTATCAAATATGTTGTAAATCTCTATAAAGTATCAATTTTAAAAAAGTAAAATATTATTTTAATTCCTTAAATTATGTTACTAATAGTATTGATACTAGTATCGATAACATTGATATGACACATGTGAGTGTAGTCAATTCCTTTAAACATCTAGAAGGATTTTTTTGGGTGTTTCCAATGTTGATAAAATTTTTTGAATTAGCAAATTATTACTTTTCTAATTTATACCATTTTGTGATTATTATTTGAAAGTTTTCATATTGTATATTTATATTTTAATATTAGTTTATTATTTTAGTTTTTTCTAAATTAAAAAATGGTGAAGATACATTGTACCAAATCAATAGTGATTCATTAGGACCTATTTGAAATAAATGTCCAAAGTATAAACGCTAATATAAAGTTCTTGAAGAACTAGAAGAACTTTAAAATAGTTAATTGATTAAAAGCTCCAAAAGAGATAAAAGATTTTTATTTAATAGTCAATTTTATAATGCATTATTATCTATATAATCTTGTTAGTTTAGCTTTAATGATATTCTCATTATATCGATACATTAGATGAATGAACTTTTGAGACATGTGCATTACTATTATGACCTAAAATAAATATCAATTGTAGATACAATCATTATTATCTTCTAGTTCATATTGCATAAAATTTATAAAATTTAGATGTAATATTAAGTAAATTTAAAGTTTACTGATTTAAATAATCTATTAGTTGGCATGATTGGTTGGACTATTCCAAATAATTGAAATACAAAGAATAATTAGGAATTTGTGAAAATATTACGAAACCAGAAGTTTTCTAATATGATGAATTCTTATGTACTACTTGTTTTACATGTAAGTATTACTTGGGGTTGCATGTGTCAAGTTTGGGATTAATATGAAGAAATTTTTAGTTGATGTATCAATAGAATAGTCAAATGTAGTCTTTTTATTTTTGCAATATGTAGTTTGCAATTTATTAATAATGAGCTCATACTTTACATTCTTCCAATAGTACAATTTGTTCTAATAATACTAGTTATATTAGAATAAATGTTAAACATCCTACAGAATGTCTAAGATTGTTATGTAGTGGTACTTATTTCTTATTTTGCCAACACATTATGATTCTCCTTGTAGTAGTTGATTTATGGTCTTAAACTAAATAATTCCTATCATAGATTTAGAAGCGCGCTATGTATATTACTCCACTACAAACTAATGAGACATGTCCTCATAGAAGTTAAGTAAATATATTGGGTGCGAATCTCAATAAAAAATTTTTATATTTTATTGATTTTGAATATGTTATCCCAATATAAAGAAAAGAGAACATGAAATCAGATAAAGAAATTAGTTTGTGTCTCATCCTGATCTTCTATTTTGATCCTCATAGAAGATGCATTGAACTAGAAGTTCAAAGAATAATTTAAATAGTAAGGCATATTTAATGATCAACATCCATTAAAGAATGCTCTTATTATATTTGATGTCCTAAAAGGACAATCTACTACTAACATTAAATTTGAGATACAACTAAAGTATGATAGATAATTCGCATTCATGGATATAAATTCCTCACACATAAAAAGAATAGCGGCTAAGATGGTCATATATGTTAAGTTGAAGAGATGTAAATTTTAGGAGAATATTTTTCCCAAACATGATTGATGTATTATTTTTAGAACAAATTTAGGGACTTGAAAACTATGACAATGATGATATCTCAACATGATAGGAAACTGTACAAGTTGGTTAAAAATGTGATTCATAGTAGCCAATAGCAATTAATAACTAAGTATATCTGATATAATTGTATTGTATCATTTAAGAAAAGAATTTTATATTATTAGATGATAATAAAGTTCAAGAAAATACTAAAGGAGATAGAATTCACCATTCCTTCTATAAAAAAGTGAATTTGATGTGCCACAAATCAAAAGTGAAAATCGAGAACATTTATTCACTAAGATATTATCGACTGCAATATTTGATACTCATTCCGTCCCATGTCAAATAGAATAGCAATTAATAACTAAGTATATTCGAGATAATTGTATTGTATCCTCTAAGAAAAAGAATTTCATATTATTGGATGATAATAAAGTTTCAGAATATACTAAAGGAGATAGAATTCACCATTCCTTCTATAAGAAAGTGAATTTAATATGCCACTGATCAAAAGTGAGAAGATTTATTCACTAAGATATTATCAGTTGTAATATTTGATACTGGCTCCATCCCATTTTATTTACAGTATTTGACCGGGTACGGAGTTTTGTGTAAAAATTTAAATTATATTATAAAAGTAATATATTATAATAAAAAGTAAGAAACATGTTGGCCGATAGATATTTTATGTCAAATTTAAATAAATAAAAATAATATATAGTAGGGTTAGTAGTTGATTGATAGTATAAAATATATTAAAATATTTCTTTTTATGAAAAGTGTTAATTAATTTGAGATGTCCCCATATAGTAAAAAGGTTAAATGAAATGGGATAGAGGGAGTGTTTGAATTTTTACATGTGTCGATTCAATGATGTTCAAAAAAGGGAGAGAAAAGAATAAAAAATAGTGTACTCTTTTTTCTTTACTAGAATTTTTTTATTGAATTTTTTTATCTACTAAGATTTTAATGAGACATATTCTTTATATAATAGATATCGAATGGGGAGTGTTATGAATATATCAACTATGTGGATGTCCATTATCTCAAATATTAATTCATGTTTGAGGTTATGAAATATGAATGGTTAAGGGATATAACCAAAGTTGTAATATCCATCCTTTATAAGTCACTATCTCCATTACCCCAATTATCTTAAAAAATATGGGAGGCCATGAGAGGTAAGTTATATATGTTATATGAGTTATAGAATTGGAAGAAATTGAAAGACCTAAGAGGGGGAGGGGGATGAATTAAGTCTTTGGCTAATTTTCAAAAAATTATTTCTTTTTATAAATTGAGTTAGATCATATTATGATTACTTGTTTCAATGATAGAATAATTAAATCAATGACAAAGCAATAAACAATCTAAGCACAATGAACACAAACAATTATAGTGGTTCGATCTCTTCAAGATCTACGTCTACTACTTTGAGTCTACACTCTAGGATTTCAATTAATATACTATATGCTCAAGTTCAATAATTACATAAGGGTTCACCACACAATGGTTTTACACCAACAACCTCTTTAGTAATTCTACACACAAGGCTCACCCTACCAAAAGGATTTTATATCTACAAACAATCTTGAATTAAAATTTCAAGGATCACCCTTACTTAAAGGATTTTATGTTTATAAGAAAACCTTGTAATGAGTTAGTAGAAATCAATATTAAATGCAAAATGGATGAGATGTTATCACTTCTCGGTAGATAATTATACAATGTTACACCACTTCACTTTGTTGTCTTTGGACTCTTGAATGGTCATTTTTAAGCACAAGACAAAAGAGAGCTTTGATGTTTGCAAAAGATTTTAGAATGTTAAGATTTCTCAGAGCAAAACTTGCAAAAATTTTGAAGTTTATGACTTTTATAGATTTCAAAAATCAGTTTTAACAGTCATAAAACGGCTAGTAACGGCTAGTTTAAGGAGAATTCGGACGACCGAATTTTTTTTTGTGCGTCTGAACTGTCGTCCGAATTTTACTATTAATGCTGTCTGGAAAAATTCGGATGACCGAATTTTTTCCAGTGCATCTGAACTTCGTCAGAATTTCTCTGGAAAAACAGTAACCATGCTGTCAGGGAAAATTCAGATGATCGAATTTTTTCCCTTGCATCCGAACTTGCGTCCAAATTTCTCTAGAAGCACAGTAGTCATTTTCAAGGTTTGGACATCCGAACTTGCGTTCGAACTGTTCAAACTTTGTAAAATCATTTGAAATTCAGCTTTAATAAGTTTGAAAACATTTTGTATGAATAGATAAGTCATTAGATATTTTTAAATTCATAAACCGTTATCAAAACTCTTTGATCATACAAAGCTTACTCAAAAACACACTTATTAATCAAAAGTTCATTCAAAGCCATTTAAGATTAAAAAAAAAATTATACTCTCTTATGCATTCAACAGATTTCAAGACAAACAAGTGTAGAGTTTGCAAAAGATATACCTATTAAGCACATATAACCTACACTTTATGTCTTCAAAGCCTTCAATCATCTTGAACAAACTCTTTAATCTTCACTCACTTTGACATATTGGAGTTATTCTTATATTTTGACTACAAGCCAATGAGACTTCATACTTCTTAATCCAACAATCCTATCACACAAATGACATAAAGATTAGTCCTCATCAATGTTTGTCATTAATCAAAACTAATCATAACTTCATGATTTGCCCTTAGGGCTAATAGAAATAAAGGAGCCAACTAATGATTTATGATGAGAATGGTCACTTCTAACTCTATAAATAAAATCATATGAATTAGCTTATAAGTTGATGTGTGGTGAAAACTCTCAATAAAATTTTAATTTGTATATTTGTTGAATTCTCTTTTTTTCTCTTTTGCTATAGTTCAAACTCTTTTTAATTATCATTTTATAATTATTTTTATGTTTATTGCGACTAAATTTTACAATACTTAAGATTTTTTCAAAGTCTCTCTTCTTTCTCCTTCTACGCGAAGTCTCTCCACGTCTGCATCTCAGTCATCTACAACTTTCCACTGACAAGCTTCTAGTGGTCTTCTTCAAAATCTTTAGCTCCATTTTTATTTCTTTCAATCTTCATAGATTGGTATGTTATCGGATGTGGTATTTTCTCTATTAATATAAGTTTTTAACCTATTTGTGTATCCTTTTCTATTTGTATTAATGAAATATTTTAATTAACAAAAAAATACAGATGTTTTCATAAAAGTAATATTTGCACTTCTTGCGCTTTTGTGCAAAAGGCGATTTTTATAGGAGTCTTTGTGCAAGTCATGTTTCACATAATTTTATAGAAATAAAATCTTTTTGGAGGTTTTGTAGCAGGTAAATATATACAGTCATGCAAAAAAAGATTTGTTCTTTGATTCTATTGCTTTATTTTGTAGACTTTAACAAATTAAATAGTTGTGAAGAAGAACTAATATGAGAGATATATGATTTCAAAGTTACTAATACTAATCTTTAAAGATAGAAAATTCAGGAGATAATGTTATTAATAAAAGAAGCTGCATGCTTCCGAATCTTATTACTGATGTTCCCTTACTGCAATTACCAAAAATGGTTGATTCCTTAACTTCTGCTTTCTCCTAATCATTCTCCTCAAGATCTATATATAGGCCGAAAGGGCTTTTCCTCCAATTAGGAAAGTACAGAGACTTCATTCTTTAGGTGTTTGAGATTCTCTTCAAGATTTAATCATGGAGTTCACAAAAGCTATGGTGTTTCTTTCTTTCATGATTGCTCGCATTGGGAGTTCCATGGCTGCTGAAAAGCAAGTTGATTGGACAGTGGGCAAAGATTACAAGGACTGGGCTTCTGACCATGAATTTCAGGCTGGCGACACTCTCGGTTAGTCAAGAATCCCTAAGTCTTCTTGAACATCAGTTCAGAAACCTACATATCAAACAACTTTGATTACTTTGCACCCCCACACAATATTTGTGTCTGGACCTTCTCCCCCCACCCCTTTTAAACACGGGTTGAGATAGAAGCCAGCACCACCATTGTAGCTAAATCACTGGTAGCGACAAGCCCTCCTCATAATATTTCTTGTAGGCTCTATTTTATATGTTGGATCGCTGGATAATGTGAAAGTAGGCTGAGGTTAGGACCACTAAGACTATCCTAACCCCCAAATGATCCCTATTATGTGAATCAAGAAACAATCGTAATAGTCTTGCTTATGACGAAAGTTATTTGATGAGACTAATTCCTAAAGCGTGTTGTAATGCAGTTTTCCAGTACGATGCTCAATATCACAATGTTCTCCAGGTGAGTAAGGAAGACTACAAATCATGCTCTAGAGCATCTCCCATGGCTTCATATTCAAGTGGAAGAGACTCAATCCCCCTTGTGGCACACGGTTCATACTACTTCATTTGTGGGTTTCCTGGACATTGTGAATCTGGACAAAAGCTAAAGATCAAAGTTAAGAAAAGTGATCAAAATGGTGAAGAAACTAATACAAATACCACTGGACAAACTTCTGTTAATCCAAGAACTCCTAACTGTGTCCCAATGCCGAAGAGTTCATCTCCTCTTAGTACTGCAAATTGGTTGACAGCCACTGGAGCTTGTGTTGGCATTTTTGTTGCTTCTTATTTCTATGGGTTTTTTCTCGGAGGATATATCTCTCTGTAGTTTATTATGGTTTCGTATTGGTTTTCATTTTGATTCTCTCTCTTTTAGGGGAAAAATTAGAATAAGATTACTACAGGTTCGATTTTTAGAAGATAAAATCGTTATTCTTTTTTTATTTTTATTGTGCTTCATATTTTAACATTTTTGTCAAATTATATGATTTCTCTTCTCGATATAATCTCTGGGCTGATATATATGTGTATAAATTTATGTACTACGTATGTTCAAATATGATGCCAGTGTGTCTCAGTAATAAAGTTTAGAGGTAGCCAACCCTAGTAGGTTGAGGTGTATTTGATTTTGAATGGAAGTATTATTATATTAGTTTTAGTGTTTTGACGTAATTCTTCCATTTCAAAATATATCAGTCGTTTTAAATTGAAAGAATTGCTTTATAATGTAAGTTATTTTATACTTTTTAAAAATTATTTATTATATTATTTTTAATTATATGCTTCTATCTCCTTGTTATTTTTCTCTCTATTTCTCTTTCTCTATCTTTCTCTTCTTATTTATTAAGGATAAAAAGGGTACCTTGTAACAAAATGTCCCATTATTTTCAGAACTTTAATTCTCGTGCAAAAGATTAATATTTTGAAATGGACAGAGTATGTGGTTATTCTTAATTGTAATTTTTCCACCAACAGTATGCATTTATGATTAAGCTTTTGGTTATCTTCAATTAATGTGACACTAGTAATAAGTATTTCAATCTTTTGTTTTGCACAACATTTATGTATCTATTGGCCAAAACCCTCAGACACCTTCAAGCCAACCATTCCCACTGTATATCCCAAATAATGTTGAAGAGATGAGGTGAATTGGACAACAAAAATTGATCTTTTGAATGCAGAAATACAGTATCAAAAGTTTTCTTAAGTTGAATCCAAAGCACACAGCTATTAACATGCCAAAAATTTTAGATTGAAACTCAAACCAAGTATCAAGCTAATTTCTCAAAGTGAACTTGTCCTAAAAACAAAATAGCTCAAATGACTAATTTTAGTAATTTGTTGGATTTAGAGTATTAGATTCTATAAGTGTGGAAAATATGCATGTTTTAAATAGTCTGACTAGTCATTGCATAGTTTGATTGGGATCAAGAGAAATTTTCAGAGTTGCCAAGCCAATTTCACTTCAAAAAATTGTCTGTACCAGATAATGATTGTGTCTTAATGTAGATCACAGTGTTATAGCATGATTTCATGTGGAAATCATAATTTCAACTTAATCATTTTTGTATAAAATATGTTTGCTAGAATAAAGATAATCCAAGAATAAAAAGGAAAAACATACAAAATAAAGCAAAGCAAGAAATAAAAGGACACTAGAAATTTACATCCACTTCTTGAGGATCCCACCTCAAGTATTCCAATAACACATTCTCAGTTCATAAGTAGAGATTAACCTTCATTGCAACTCAAGATTTCACTTTCTAAAACTATGAAATTGTATACTAATTTTCAATAGATTAGCAAAATATTTAACGCCAAGATTTTCAATAAATTTAGCAACTATTTTCCAACCAAAACTTCGTATATTTTGCTAGCAAAAGATTGGACGGGTGCTTGAGAACCTTGAAGAGATAAAGATTAAAGATTTACAGCTCTCTCTTTGCTTCCTTTATTTGACTTACACTTTGTACTCTTGTCTTCTTCAAGTTCTTGCTAAGACTCTTCTCTTCACTCTTCCAATCTCTTGAGAAGATTTAGTACAAAGGATAACCATTAGGACTGTCAAATTGGGTTGAGAGTTGGCCGGAACCTGGCCTGTTCGGCCCGATATTTAAGGGCCCAATTTTTTTTCAAGTTAAGGTTGAATTGGACTCGAGCTTTAGTTTTGAATCTAAATATATTTTTGGACCAAGTTCGGACTAATATAGACTCAACACGTTATAAGTTCGGTCTGAATATATATATATATATATATAATTTATAATTGTATATTATAATTTATTAATATTATAGTAATAATTAATGCATAATACTATGTATTATAAGTTTATAGATTAAAATTTTATATTTTTTTGTATAAATAAATTTGTTTATGTATTATTTTTTAAGAATTGGGTATGTTAAATTTTTATTTCAATCTTTATCATTATAATTTTATAAAATAGATATGTATATATGCTAGAAAGATTTTTCATATTTTTTCCAAAGGAAGAGACTAAAGGCTTGAAAGATTTATGATTTTATGTAGTTGTATGATTCTTAAGAGACTAAAGACTTGAAAGATTTATAATTTTATGTAGTTGTATGATTCTTTGTTTTCTTAGAAAAAGAATCTTGATTATATATATTTACGTATGTCGAAAATATCATAATCACAATATACTAACTTCTTTTTATTATAAGCATTTATTAGTACTTATGAATATATCTATTGATGTAAATAATTCTTTTTCTTTGTTGCTAAATATAAATCAATCTTATTATTTATAATGTCTATTAAATTATATATTACTATTATATTTATTATAACAATTTCTATCTATGTTATTATATTAGTTCATACTATTAACTTCTTTTCATTAATTATTTTAATTGATATACAAAACAATCTTAATGAGTTTTATTTTTAGACCACAAAAATACCCAACATCTTGCGTGCATGAAATTTGTTTCTAATTATAATTGTTGTGAAAAAACTACTATAATTGCACAGAAACTATTTTTACTTTTCTCATTTTGTCCAAATTTTTTTTAATCTTTTTATATATATAAACTATTTTTCCAATGTTCGTTCTGTCAAATATTACTTTCTACGGCAAAATTCGAAAGGAGACACAAGAGTAGGCAAATTCCATCGGATTCTGGTCAAATTTCGTCACTGAAGACAAGATTTGATAGATTGAGCCACACGAAAGTAGTTTGTGTATAAAAAGATAAAAAAAATTTTTGAACAAAATGAGAAAAATAAAAATAATTTATGGACAATTATAACAATTTTCTCTAACTGTTGTTGATAAAATTTCTTTGTAGGAGAGATGATATGACAACTAATGATTTGATTATTTATAAAAATATATACTTTTTATATTTACACAAACTCATATATATATATATATATATATATATATATATATATATATATATATATATATTCTTTCATTACTCAATTTAAATTTATAAAGACAAAAAATTTAATAATTATATCTTTTTTATTTTTAATATTTAATATTTAATACATGTATTTAATTATTTAATATTATATCTTTTGAAACATATGATTATTTAATACTTATATCGAATTTCATATCCTTTTTATTACTTAGTAGTAATAAGTATATTTTTATTATTTAAATAAATAAAACAAAAACAAATTATTTCAGGCCAACCCAAGCTTAGACCGAGCTTGGCTAAGCCGGCATATAGAGCCGATAGACCTAATTACCATATATAAAGCCTTATGAATAGATAAGAAATAATATAATCATGTGATGCTTCAATCAACTCTCTTCAAATAGTACAGATATAACATTTTGAGAAAATAATTAATTTAGTCTCTAAAGTTAAGACATTGTCATCGTTTGATCCTACAAATTTCTTTTAACTTCTAAAGCCTCTAAATATTTTATGTGCCGCCAAAATATGATCCTCCCATCATCTCTGGGTGTATTTCTTCCAGAAATCAGCATGTGACCAATGGATAATGTAGCCAGTACCCTCCTTTTAATCCAAATGGCAATCTCTACACGAACCTGGTGGAGAAAATCCCCACTAAAACTCAGGTGGACAAATATACCCTGGGACAAGTGGTCCTCCCCTTGCTTTGAAGTGGTTGACAACCTTCAAAGCTTGGGTTGCCACCGGTCATACTTCCTATACCTGGGCTTTTGCTCTCTGAGATCTCCAAGTCAATTCTATAGATTCTGTCCTTTAAAGATAGGTTTGGTGGAATAGATGCAACATCCTATTACTTACAGATCCTTTTCGCAACTACCAACACAAATCAAGCAACGGTAAACGAAAACTTTGGACCTTTTTCATGCTTGTGCTTCAGAAATATTTCTTTATTCTTCGATCAAATGTCTCAATTTTGACAGAAACAGACCACCTTAGTTTCTCAAGGTTGTGATTGCATTTTGAATTCCAAATTGCCTTAATGCTCCAACCCGTTTCGTTATTATGCATTCATAAATATAAAGTGATCCAATTATCCGGTAACTTTGCACACTCCAATGTCTAGGTAGAGAAAATAAACACTACCCTGAAGGGGGATAAGAATGCAAATGCACAACTTCTAATTCTTTTTCTACTACAATGTGAGAAATGGAAAAAATAAGAAGAAAAAATTTAGACATGAATATTAAATGAAATGTTCACATTCCATATCTTTTCAGCAAAAAGATGTACACATGTAGTGTTCGTAGTTAAAACATCGGAATTTTTCTATACTTATATCCATCCTGTCAAACCATACCTGTCAGCGACATTGTACATTACTAGGTCATTCCAAACATGGCCAAAGAGATACTCTCCTCCCAAGGCAAAGGTAAGAGCCCAGGAAAAAAGTAGGGCGGTGAAAACGAGGAAGCCAATTGCTGATCCAACAACATCTGCAAAATTAAATGTTTCTCAGAGACTTCTAAAATCTTTTAAAAAGTAGGAGGATTAAAGTAAAATATCAAGCATGATTGATATAGTAATAGAACTTCAATCAGGAATATGCATTCAATTGTTTTTGGAACATTGTATGGTATTAAGCGTTAGATTGTGGCATCATAATTCCATATCATAACCAAGACGCCATAGTGTCAAATTAATAATGTAATTGCACAGCTATATTCACCCTCCTGATGATCAACAAAAGACAATTTCTCACAAGCTAAATAGACAGATTGATTAACCAAGGGGAAGAAAAAATCATAATACTGATAAAAACTGAAGGATCATTGTTTCATTTATGTCAAACATTTGAAACCAATAACATTATGAACTACTCCATAAGAACTGTGGTTTAACTGCCATGGTGAACTTTCCTCCTAGACTTACATTTAGGATTCTAGAAATACTTTGCTAAATGCTTCCTCATCTCTAAGGTTTCTATTATGTTTGATGTAGTATTTTAAGTAAGAACTATCAAGAAACTTTAGGGTGCCTGGAATAGAGTTGCTAAAGATGTTAGCACATCACTGTACTTGAACTGCAAATTTTGATATGATCTTGCTTAACAGAAGTACAAAAGAATAGGATAGAGAAGAATAATATAAGCACTAATGCAGGTTAAAATGGTTAATCTATCACATTGGCAATTAGCAGATGCTGTTTACTAACTAAAAATTGGATTGGATTACAAACAAGCTTGAATGCTGAAATTCAGTTTGAGATACATAAGACAAAACAAACAATGTGATAGACTGAATAAGGCAAGGTTGCCAAAGTTTGTTTGTACCATTATTCACCAAAACCTCAAAATTCGTTTGCTCTAACCACTACCATTAGAGCTCTACCTAAAGAAAGCAAAATTGGCTGGTAAATTATTTGACCAAAGCACTTCTTTGATTGGTTAAGTAGTGTTGGCAGTCAACTTTCATAATTGTAAAAATGAGGTTGGACCAATCAATCACAATATACAGGTGGGTACAGAAAAGAATGTCCATAATCCATCCTCTGCTCAGATTCTACAAAGCAGTGAGTGAAGGAAAGAACTGGATAAAACCACAAAATTAAAAGCAAAAGAAAGGAACAAATATCAAACTTCAGCTTTCAATTCCACTCCAACCACCGGCAGTTTACATGAGTGGAGCCTTGCCCAAAGAAAATAAAATTATACAACTACTTGAGTTTCTTAATGTGTGTAATTTTGTAGACAAAAATATTTGTTTTAGCCCACAAAATTTCAGTTTCATTGTAAATGTTGACATTTAATTCTCATAATTTTGGGATTCTCTTTTGTCATTTTTGATAGTGAATGGGACTGGAAGCTTAAGCTAAAACAGAAAAATATAAACTTAAAAATATAACTATGAAATTATTTTACCATCTAGACAACAAGGCTCAGCAATATACTCAGTCATTTTCTTTTGAATCACAGAAACTACACAACTAGTCATGACTACAAATTTTACAGCATTGATGACCTCAATCTAAGGAATATTGGAAGATCAAAAACACTCTTTTCTGACCCTCCTCTATCTCCATTCAAGAGCTCTCAAATTATTACACTACAGCCAACTAATATGTTCATGTATGAAACGTATTTCAATTCTCAGTAAAATAAGCCTATGTCATCAATCCATCCTCTTAATTTATCTATCGAACAATTACACAACAAATGCCTTGGCTTCTCTACCACAAGCTATTTGAAACTTCACCAACTGCATCCATGTTTCCTTTTCCTGGCCATTTCTTCAAAAGGTAAAACTTAACTTTCCCCCATTCTTATCTTGTTGCTCAATTGAGAACAACAAGGAGAAGTTGGGGAATCAAGAATCAGGAATACTAAAAGTGCAGCCTTAAGGAACTCAACAGACTAAGTTTTGCCACCCAGAAGTTGGAAAGGATCTCCTTTCCTGTCATTGAGCTTACCTTTATAATAATGGAACCATTTGGTCTCCTAAGGAAGCTTCATATTGCAAATGAATAAGGTCCATTTGGTAGAAATGGAATAGGTTTTATTACACATCTGAGTAGATATATTGTGCATGGAAGTGGAAGAGCATCTAAATACAAAGGAATATGCCAACAGTCTTAACGACTTGTGCCTCCAATGAAAGGCTTCAGGCGTGCTTCTGCTTAGAGACTGAATGGAGCAACTATTTTCCCTTTTCACCATGATATCTAAGAGCAGGAACAAGTTTCAGACTGAATTCCCTTTCTTTAGAACTAATAAAGACAGCCACCATGTCTGCATTTCACAGGGTTTAATTCTCTGACTAGTATTAAACCCCACAAGATTTTACTGAATTAAGCAACATTGTTACCTCAATTAGAGAGAAAATGAGCACCTTTTCAGATGTTTACATCTAACCAGCCCCAAGAATTGAGTATAAGCTAAAGGCCTGACGTTTACTGAATGTCCTTCTGGCTTAAAATTAGCAATCATAAATATAAAACTTGAACAGCTTCCTCGGTTGCTCGGACTGTTTTGTTGTGCCTAAGTTTTGTTATACTAAAATTAGCTCTCTAAAATTGAAACAAAAGGAAATTAGTTTTGTTATACTAGTCCTTCGCTCATCCCGCTGGTATTAAATGATAATAGGACAAAAGGGAAACTCAAAAGCCACACAATATAACCTTGTCCGAACTCGTATCCATGGAATGTTAGAGGTTCAATACATAAGGAAATTGTTTCAAAGGACCGATTATATAACTCAATTCAAACAAATTTATTAACACAGAATTTCTCAAATCAACCATACTTTATCCAATTAGGAAACTTAATTTTGGTGAACTATCTACTACATCGACCGCTTAGTTCTCGAATCATTAATACCAATATAAAATAACAGATGCAGAGAGAGAGAGAGAGAGGTTACAGTAACGGAGCTGAGGATAAGAATGAGAACTGGATTTTCTGAGAACCGGCCAGAAGTAGAAGCAATTAACAGCCCAAAGCCACGGAAGCAATAGAAATCCGAATCTGAAGAAGTTTCGAGCCTGCCCTAGTGATTCTTCCTCCGAGAGACCAAACGGACCGTCAATTGTCGGCCACCTGACGCCTCCCACGCCTCTTGATGATAATGGTGAAGAAATGTTTCCGTTGTTATTTCCATTGTTGTTAACACCTTCGGCAGCGACATTGGCGGCCGTGGCGGCGATGTTTATGACGGCGTCATCAGAGGATGGCGCTTCACTTGACCTCTCCATTTCGGACTGCCTAAAGGAACTCAACTGTGATTCTGTGAAATCACTTCAATTATTTCTAAGGAGATTTATTTAGCGAAAATATAATTGGAAAGGAATATACTGTAAAATGAATAATTAAATTTTTCCCTGATAATATTTATAAATAATTACAGTTTTACTCTTGAAGTTTGTATAAATTACAAAATAAACTTCACTTTTGAAAAAAAATAAATATACCCTTCAAACTATATAGAAAATTATAAATTTTCCTTTTAATCCAGAAATCAAATAACATTATAATCATTGTTATTAATTAGCTAATAATAAACTAATGAATTTCTTATAAAATTATCTTAAAATTTTAAATTTATTATGAAATAATATGTGAATGTTTATATTAGTCAATTTTCCTGAAGAGAACTAGACTCCCAAATATAACTCATAATCAGATTTGATTTCCTTTTCCCATTAGATTTTAGGTTTTCATAAACTCTTGTATTATGAGCCGATATATAGGGACATATGATGACATTAATAATATACAGATTAGTCTTGTTTCTTGAGTTCTACTTTCTCTCTCTTTTTTATCTTCTCTTTTTTTTAGTTTGATATTATTCTCCAAACATATTGGGTGACGTTTTTACTTTGATTCTGCATTGTCAACACTTAAATTCATAAAATGTTATCAGCAAAAGACTCTACCGTTACATCTTTGAAATTTATATGACGGCAAGAAAGCACGAGTCTCTGCCACCGGAGTTTAAAGTTTACTCAAGACAAAAAAGAGTTTTTTCCTATCTTTGAATTCTCATGACAAACCTTTCAAAACTCATTTTTTTACTCTTGATATTTATAGAAAGAACTATATGTCATAGACACTAGATGCTTAAATTTATAGAGATGTAATGGGTCTAACAGACACCATCATTGAAAATAATGCATTAAAATCATATAAAAGCCATGATTTTTCTCCGTCATAATTTTTATGAGAATCTAAAGGCAAAATATCTTACCATAAGAAATTCACTTATTTTGTGGAAAGATCTAAAAAAAAAATTGACCACCAGAAGATGGTCATTCTACCAAAAGCACAATTTACTTTAAATCTGTGAGTGAATGCATTAGAACCAATGGTTATGGCTCTAGAAGAGGTCGTAGTCATGGTCGAAGCCGTAGACATAGACACAAATATGGTAAGAATAATCCATATAATTATGGAGATTAGAATATATGTATCTGGATATTGTGGGTCATGAAAACACTATTTAAGAAATACAAAGCATCAAAACCAATTGATTACTAGCAAATTGTAAATAAAAAATACAATCACCAGAAGATGATTATTATATAAATGCTAGTTATGATTTGTTATAAGTGAGCCTAAAAGATTGTATGTCTATCAGTATGCAAACTTTTATTGTGTTTAGAATTTCTCCTTAATTAAAGTTATAAGGAGAAATATCACTAGTAATGTGATGAATAAAAGAATTTTCCTTTCTCATATCCCTAACATGCTCTTGTAGTAGCAATATTGAGAAGAAGTTTTTTAGAAGTATTTTAAATTTATATCTTCTGAGACTAAATGAGTCATGGATAAAATATTTTAACGCTTGACCAAATGTTTTTATGCCATTTCGTGAAGTGAATGACATTATAAATTATAATATGTTAATGTACGAGATTTTGGTCGTTGCTAGTAGAAATACACTTTGTTCTTATACTATAAGAATGACTCATTAAATCCCCAGTATATAGATACTCACTAGAAGTGAGAAAATAATGAGAAGGAAAAAGGGAAAGTAATAATTCTAACATGTTATTGATGCAATATGAAAGTTTGTCACGTACCTGTAGTATGTCATGCATGATATGAATCTCTATTAATTATTGTTAATTATTTACTGTCCTAAATTATGCTACTGATAATGATGCTTGTGTTGATAATATTGATATGACATATGTGAACGTAGCCAATTCTTTTGAATATCTAGAAAGAGTTTTTAGCATTTTGAATATTAATCAAAATTTTAAATTATTGAATTGTTACTTTTCTATTTTATCATTTTGTGATTATTATTGAAAAGTTTTAAATACTATATTCTACTATTTACATATTATTTTAGTTTATTTTGGATCAAGAATGGTGAAAATACAATTTTTCTAAACAATATTTGTATTTATTTGGATAAAATTTAAAATATATGTCCAAAGTATAAATGATAGTACATGGTTCTGGAAGAACTAGTTGATCACTAACTCTAGAAGAGTTAATTGATTTAAAAGAATTAGTTGATCACTAACTCTAGAAGAGTTAATTGATTTAAAGCTCCAGAAGAGCTACATGATCTTCACCTAATGGTCAATTCTGTAATGCATTATTCTCCATATAGTCTCGTAAAACTTTTGAGCATTGATTATATTATCAGTATATCAAGATATTGGATGAATGAAATTTTGAGACATATGCATTACCATTATGACATGAAATATATGTCAATTACAGATACCACTATTTATCTCTCCTGATTTATGTTGCATAAAATTATGAAATTGAGATGCAATATTAAGTAAACTTAAAGTTTACTGATAAATAATTTATTAGTTGCATGACCGGTTGTACTATTCCGGATCATTAAAATATGAAGAATGATTTTGAATTTATTAAAGAACTGGAAGTTTCCTAATATCGAATTTATAGGTGTTGATTGTTTTATTTAAAAGTTATTATTATTAGTTGGGGTTGAATGTGCTATTTTGGGATGAATGCGGAGAAATTATTAGTTGATGCATCAACAAGTAGTCTTATGAATATTGTTGTTTTTGCAACCTTTAGTTTGCACAATTCATTGATAATGAGCTCATGTTTTAACATTCTCTCAAAGACATAATTTGTCCTAATAATACTGGTTGTATTGAGATAAATATTAAAATCATGCAGAATATTCAAAACTGTGATATATTAGCACTTATTTTGTATTTTACCAACACATTTTGACTCTCCTCATAGTAGTTGGTTTGTGGTCAGAAACTAAATATTTTCCATCATAAATTTAGAGATGCACTATATATGTTGCACCAACACAAAGGTAATGAGATGGGTTCTCAAAGAGATTATTAAATATTTTTGGAGTAAATCTCAAGGGAGAGATTCGTATTTTGTTAATTTTGAATATGTTGCCCCAACATAAAGAGGAGAAGGCATGAGACTGGATAAAGATATTAGTATGTGTCTCATCTTGATCTTCTATTTTGATCATCGTAGAAGATACCTTGAACCCGAAGTTCAAAGGATAATTTATATAGCCAGGTATATTAATTGACCAACATCCAGCAAAATATGCTCCTATTTGATATCCTTGAAGGATAATCTACCACTACAAATAAATTTGAGACACAATTAAAATGTGGTAGATAAGTCGGTTCCAAGGATACAAATCCTCATTGGAGCAAAGGCTTAAGATGGTCATATATGTTAAATCGAGGAGATTTAAATTCTAGTAGAATTTAAGATGGTCATATATGTTAAATCGAGGAGATTTAAATTCTAGTAGAATTTTTCTCCAAACATCATTGATATATTATTTCTAAAAAAAATTCAGGTACCTGAAAATTGTGACAAATGATGAGATCTCAACATGATTGGAACTATTGAAACCGCACAAGTATATGACTTTAAAGATATTAATGCACATAATATATTGAGGATTTCCAAATCGAGGTCTGCAGACTCGAAATGATAAAGTTCGCATGAGAAATATAAAAGTTTAAACTATTCACAAGTACACTTGTAGTGTACATGTATTTCCAGCAGGAATTATACACCTAAAGTACAATACAAAGAGATAGTAATTAATATTTGCTTATAAAATGCGAACTATAAAAGTGAATATTTAGCATGAGTTATGGTGTATGATTCTTCGTAAGATTTGACACTGATAACGAAGAAATATATTTTTAGTGGTGGATATAATAGTAAATGATAACACTTAAGATGTGTTTATCTTTGTTATCATTTGATAATAGTACTTATATTTGAAGTCCTTGATGGACTCGATATGCTTGAAGCATATAATTGTTCCTGTATAACATAATGAGATTGTCTTAGTGAATTTTTATTGAAAGAATGATTGAGTATGTCCATATATGAAGAAATTCTATATGTAGCTATACTTGCTATATGTATTTCTTTATTTGAAGATATCCTCATTGTACAATCTATTGATTGGCATAGTGTTCTCCACATTAGGGGGAGAAAATCATCAATTAAAGAGGATATCGTTTATAACTTTCATTATCTTGATCTATGCACAAGTATTAATGAACTAGAAGTTCAAAATATTATTTATTTACATAATATTGCATATTGATTATTTGTCTGACTCCTGTAGAGTTAGTTAATATAACATTCTACTTATAGATATTCCTATTTGGATAAATGTCCCAATAGGACAAATATATGAATTCTATAACTATATGATTTTGATACATGTCTGAAGCGTGATTGATCTCTTGTTTTTAAAAATAAAATCCTCAAAAGAAAAAGGGATTTGATGATCAAGATATTTTTCCTGAAGAATTTAGAGGAGTAAGTATTATGATCAACATTTTGAAAAGTCAATATTTTATTTTGATTGAACATCCTGAAGATGTTTCACATGGACATAGCACATCAATTGTTATTGGGTTATTATATGCGAGATCCTTTATATCTATTGAAGGATATTGAAGAACTATTTGGTCCTGAAGTACCACAATTCTGTAATTGAGTGTATGAATGCCACTGAATACTAATAATGCTAGGGAGAATAACCAAAAACGATTTATGTGGTTCATTCACTTGATACACTTGGAGAAGATTTGAACTGATAGAAGAAAAGGACATGGCGATTGGAGAGCTTTGTTGCCATTGTTGTGTTGTCCAATTCTCTTAGTCCTCTAGGATACTTCGTAGGAACAAAGTTTTGCTATAATGTTAAAGAATTTTAATCTATCTTTTTTATGGTGTTAGTATAAAATTCGTCTTGCATAAGCGAAACACATACTGTTGTAATATGACAATGGATATTTTAGATATGTGGTCGTATAATCTGACAGTGTATATATTGTTAACTCTATATTAAGTATAACTTTTACTTAGTAAATAAGTTTTGTGTTAAGATAGGAGCAACTTTTGGAGATAAAAAGCTCCAAACTTTAGAAGGTCATTAATTGCATTACTATTGGGGCCATCTAAAAGGAAATTTATGTTTATCTAGAACAAGAAATATTTAGCAATCTAAATTATGATTATGCCATGTCTGCTTAACGGTAATAAGCACTTCATAATCTCTTATTACATTTTATTATGTGAAGAAATGATGCTGCTCCAAGGGTATATCTGTACATATATGAAATTTCAAAGCTTTCAAAATCTCAATCATTTTTAATGAAATTTTGAGTTTTTAATTAGTTTGAAAAATTTTTAAAGGCATCATTGTAAATTGTCACCATTGAATATGATCTTTGTTTTATTTTTTATTTATTGAGAGGTCTTGAGAAGGATACCTGAAAGTTGTTGTTCCTTTTCTTCAAGCTATGAAAACTTCGAAATTGTGTATATGATTTGTTTTCTTTTTTTTAATATAGGAGTGTATATGATCATTTTCGAAATTTGGAATCTTTCAATAACACCATAAGTCCATCTAAAATGAAGATTTTTAAGAATATATTCAATGCAGTGGTTAGACTCTAAATCATACAGATTATAATTATCATATAATTTAAATATTAGTTAGCCAAAATAACTACCATTTATTTTTTTAAAATATTATGTACATGTGCATAGCACAAGTTGTTTTTGCTAGTGAGTATATATTACAAATGGTATAATAACATTCATAAATTTAGAAATGCTAATTTTAATCATTTATGTTAATTTCATGAGAGATAGGTCAACTAATTATTAATTAATTAATTATAAAATTAAATAGTTACATAGTTCGTGAATTAAAACTTCACAATTCTTCAAATAATTTGAAAAGCAAATACATATATTTTCAAGCAAGGGAGTTTATTTTGTAGTTTGGATAAATTTCAAACAAAAAAGTATAATTATCTCTAAAATTTATTCAAACTATATAACGGCTTGAGCAAGAAGCATGAGGCGATAACATGTTGTCAACTATAAGTTAAACTGAAACCTCAATTTACGAAGTAGAATTGTACAGCTTAGAGTTGTGTGTATTTGTACATCTAGCCAGTAAACATCAAATGAAGCAATGGGATATTGGGAAATTATCCATGTGTTTAGATTCGTATTCTAAAAGACTATTTACATAGTTCAAGTCAAATTTATATTGTCATCTCAAAAGGCAATCAAATAGCCATACAACGACAATTCAATTTTTTGGATGAGACTTCTACAGTAGAAAACTCTATTTTCGGGGAAAAATAACAAAATTTAAAAGATAGAGAAGAAGGAAGCATTTGCAGCATGACAAAGGAAGGATGCAATGTGTGTTTTGGACCAATTAACTAAAGGAAAGGAGGAGAAAAAGATTTTGTTCTAAGTTATTAGATTATGGGATTCATATGATAGAACAAAAGTCTGAAAAGATGATTAGTATGGATCTTTTGATATTGGATGAAAAGGTAATATGAAATTTCCTACGTAGTTTTTGGTGACATATGAAATGTTCTATAAAATGTTTTTGGTCTATGTATACGATTTGACAGTTTATTTTTTTCATTTTTTAATTTTCATTTATTGTTTATGTGAATGATTATACAGATATAGTATTTTGCCTTACGTGTTTTTAGACCTATTCATAATTAAAAGTGATATGTAATATCTATAACAAGTAGTTCTTATATGTGATCTACTAACTGAATAATCAAATAACCACAAATCGGATCCTTTATAGTTACTTGACATGAAGAATATCTAGCAATCTTTCTTACAAACCAATATGAACTATTTTACATTAGAAGTGAATTCATCCCTGAGCATCTTTATAATATTGAAGAAGGAAAGTTCGACATGATGAAAAATTTCATCTTGCAAAATAATCAGTTTTTAAGGTGATGAATGAAGAACATCATGAAAGACCTAAGGGGGGGAGGAGGGGGTGAATTAGGTCTTTGGCTAATTTTTAAAATCTTTTCGTTTTTTGACAAAATTAATTTTGGAAGATAATAGAGATCAACCACTTAACTAGATATGCAAGTAAACACTATAAAATTCAAATTTAAAGGAAATAGAAAGCAAGATGCAACACAAGCAATTCATAGTAATTTGATCACTTAAGATCTACATCCACTACCTTGAGCTCCCACTCAAGAATTTTAACCAAACTCAACTATAACACAAGTTGATCAAATAATATAATATAGGCTCACCCTTCAAGGGTTTTACACCACAACCTTTTTTCATTTACATCATAATCAAGGCCCACCCTAACACAAGGGCTTTATATCAACAAGATAACCTTGAAAATAACAAGTGGATAAAGTATGAGATAAGAAAGTTACCAACAAATTGGTAGATGATGATAAATTAGCACACCTTCATATTTTTGTCTAATTAATCTTGACTTTAAACTATTTAGCACAAGACAAAAGAGAGATTTTTGGATCAAGAGTGATTGGGATGAGTAAAGATTTTTAAAAGCTCAAGAACTACCCAAAAATCTAAAATTTATGTCTTTTAAAATCATAAAATTGAATATATGGAAGTTTTCAGGAACATGGAGCATAATTAACTTACTGCAATACTGTTATTTTCTATTCCTAAAACACTATGAGTCACACTGTGAGGTTCTTTGGCAAATGTTGTTGATGCGTCTTCAGTTTTGAATATTGGAGAGACCCAAGTTGCAATCCTAACCTCAATGATCATGAAGAAGGATGATAATCAATTTCTATTTGAAGCAATAATGCAAGTAAGATATATGTAAATTTAGAAGTATTTGATGCTCTAATTGTTTTTGTAAAATGTAAGTATAAACATCCTCATACTATATATGTTTAGTATAAATATTCTTATACAAGTTCAATTCTATGTATATGTAACATATAATAGTTATGTATATGTCAATAGTGAATAAAAACATGTGTAAAATTTTTGATAAGAACAAAAACAATTAAATGAAAAAGTAATTGAAATCAAAGTCCCATTTGTTGTGCTAACAAGAGCAAATTATGAATCAAATCAGAAACACTTTCAAAATTAAATAAGGTGTTTGAAAATCGAGATGATATGGCAAATTATGATGAGCTATTTAAAATAATTATGTATATTGTTAATTACCTAGGGATTTTTATATATACTATTACTATATACTTTTTATTTTTTAGTGTATATAGTCCAAAATAGCCCTCCATTACCCCAAACCCTTTCTCTTTCTATCCCATCCCTTCGCTCTCTCCAACTTCTCTAAATTCACAAAATATTGTCATATTTTGGATTAAAACGAGTTATATGACCCAATGAATGATGATTCTACACAATACTCACTCGATTTTGAGGTAAAACTCTCCAAAATCCTCAAAATTTGATTTGTTTGGAATTTTGAGTAGCTTCTGCCCAATTTTATAAAATTTTCTATCAAGTTTCAGAAAGTAGGTGTGGAACTTGACAGCAAGTTTTGCACAATCATGCGGCTACTAGAATGCAAGTTCCACCCAGTGTGGCAGAACCCCTGTGAGAGAGTTCTGCTAATTATGGCAAAATCATGTGTTGGCCCAATGGGCAAACCTTGGAGTTTTGATTAATGATAAACCTTGATATAGGCTAATTTGAGTAATTCTTGTGTGATGGGATTTATAGATTGAAGAAGCAAAGTGATCTCATTCCCTTGAAGCTAAGGAGAAACAAGGACAATTCAAGTGAAGCCAAAAGCCAGAAGATTAAAGTGAATGTCAAGTGTAGAAAGGCTTTAAAGGTCCAATAGTGTAGGGTGTTAGTTATTTAATAAGTATATCTTGTAAATCTTGCACCCTTTTGTATTTGGAATATATGAATTCCACTTTAAAGCACAAATCATATTGTTCTACTCTAAACTTTGTTTTTGAGCCTAAGTGATTTCATGACTTTTGAAGAACAAAGTTTTTAATAAAAGCTTTTTGGTTAATAGCTCTTTAAACATTTTATCTCTTGACTTTTGAAACTTGATTTGGTTAAGTTTGAATTGGTTTTGCAAAATCTTGATAAGTTTGTACTTTATGACACCAATTTGGACATCCGAATGTGTTTCACACTATTGGATTTCTAGAGAAGTTCAGACTTGGATGTCCAGATTTGGTAAACCAAAATTTTCCTATCAAAGAATAAATAAAGAAATTCGAACAACAAATTTGGATATACAAATCCCGATTCGGTTGACTGAATTGCATTGTTTTGTTTAAAAAATTATCCATTACTATCCATTTTTGAATGTTTAAATTTAATTTTTAAACCATAGTAAGGGCTAGAATCTCAGTTTTGAATATGACAAACATTGATATATGCTAACTTAAATAATTATTGTGTGATAGGATTCTTAGATTGTGGAAGCTACGAAGTCTCATTGCCTTGAAGATAAAGTGCTAAGGACAACTCTAATATACTCAAAGAACTAAAGAAATAGAGCATGTCCTAAGGATTGAAGGTTTTGAAGACTTTAGTGTAGGTTTACACTTGTTTAATAGGTATTTCTCTTGTAAACCATACACTTGTTGTCTTTGGAATCTAAAGAATTTATACGAGAGCACAAAACTTGGTTTTCAATCTTAAAAGATTTTCATTATACTTGTTTTACCAAGTTCCTGGTAGCAGCTTGTGGTTTAAAAGCTATTAAAAGAACTATTTTATAGTCCAAAACGATTTTAAACTAGTTGTAGTTGATTTCCAAACATTTTGACAAAGTTGAATAGTTTGTATGTTCGAATCTTTATACTTCCCAATCATTTGAATATCAAAAATGTCTCCTTTATCTTGTGCTTCAAATAGACCTCATTTGTTTGATGGAACAAACTATACTTTTTGAAAATCTAGAATAAAGATATATACTTATTCTATTAATTTGCATATGTGGAATATCATTGAGAAATGTCCTTACATACCAATGAGGATGAGAGCTGATGGAATCACTAGGGAACCAAAGCCATTGGATGAATATGATGAAAGTGATTCAAGAAAAATGACTTTGAACTACCAAGCAATGAATATCTTGAGTTGTGTATTGGATGTGAACGAATACAACTGAGTAAGTGGATGCGCTACCGCTCATGACATGTGGAGACTTCGTCATGTGATGCACGGAGGAACTAATCAAGTGAAAGAGTTAAAGCTTGCAATGCTAGTATGAGATTATGATCTATTCACCATGAAGCAAGAAGAAAACATTAGTGACATGCTCACTAGATTTACCAACATCTCCAATGGTTTAAAGTCCTATGGAAAAAATTATTCACTTGGATAACAAATTGGAAGATATTGTATGCTCTACCCAAGTCTTGGCAACCAAAGACTCTTGCTATTGAATAATCAAAAGACTTAAAGCCTCTTCCTCTTAAAGAGCTCATTGGATCATTGCTTACACTTGAGATGAAAATCAAGAGACTAAATGATCTTGAAGATAAAGAGAAAGGAAGACAAGGAATTTTACTTAAAGCCTTCGATAATCGTAGTGAGCAAGAGGAATCATCAAGTGATGAAGATGAAGATGGAGAAGATGATGAGATGGCAATGGTAGTGAAAAAGTCCAAGAAATTCTATGAAAAAGGCTTTCTCAAAAAGGGAAAAAGGCTTTCTAAAAAAGGTAGACAATCATCATCATTATTCAAACCACAATGTTATGGAGTTATGGATGCAAGAGTACAGAGCACCTTGTAGCCAATTGCCCTAAAGCATTAGAAAAGGAGAGAGAAGCCAAACTCAAGAAGAAGAAATCTCTCAAGAAAGGAAAGGGATTAGTTGGCACTTGGGATCAATATGCTAATGAAGAGAGTGGAGATGACAATGAAGAAAGAGCAAATGTATATTTCATGACTATGAATGATAAGGTACAATATACTCCTTCAACCTCTACTTATCGTGATGATGATACTGATGATCCTAGTAAATTACTTGTTGATATGTATAGTGAATTAAAAAAGGTTTCAAAAAGAAATAAAGAGATGAGATTCAAAATTGATGAATTATTGAATGAAAACTCAAAACTATTTTGTGAAAGCAAAAAACTAATTGAATCCATCAATTGTTTAATATTGAAAAGAAAGTTTTAAATGTTCCTTGCAAAACATGTCTCTTGAGAACAAATCTTTTTGTACTAAAATTTCTTATCTTGAGAAAATGATTGTTGACTATGATACTTTGAAAAAGAAAGTTGATGATCTCATCTTATGTGTTGAAAAGTTTACAAATGGTAGAGACAAACTACTAGGATCTCAAAGATCTTCATTATTAAAAAACAGTTTTGGCTACAATCATGTGAAAAATGTTTTAAAATATAAAAATTACTTTGTTAAAACTAATATACTTCTATGCCTCATACTAATTGTACTTATTTTAGTAGACATGAGCATAAGGTCACCAGATGCTATGTGAAAAGAAAGGTAGAAAGTGGTACCGCTTGGAGAGCTAAGAGAACAATTATTAACCCCCTTGGACACAAGAAAATGTGGGTACCAAAAGTCACTTCCTCTCAATTGATGTAGGTACATCTTCCCCCAAGATCAAGTGCCACTAAGTAGTTCCTTGATAGTGGATGCTCAAGATATATGATGGGGAATGCATCACTCATTAGTGAAATTTAAGCAACAAATGATGGATTTGTCACCTTTGGTGACAAGAAGGAAGGAAAAATTCTTGGAGTGGTAATACGGGTAAAGGATCTTCCCTTCTCATTAAACAAGTTTTGCTCATTGATGATTTGAAATACAATTTGCTTAGTATTAGCCAATCGTGTGACAATGGGTGCAAAGTTGAGTTTAAATGTAATACTTGTATCATTCTCGATAGTGTAAGTGGTAAAACCATTTTTGTTGCTAATATAGTTGGAAATGTATATGTACTATGACTTGATGAACTTGTTGCCAATGATGTTAAATGTCTTGTTGTTCACGATAATAATGCATTTCTTTGGCACAGAACATTAGGTCATGTGAGCATTGATTTGTTGAACAAACTTTTCTCACAAGATTTGGTTAAAGGATTTGCTATGCATGTCAATAGAGAAAATAAACGAAAACATCTTTCAAACTCAAGAAAATGGTTTCTACTTCAAAAACTATTGAACTTGTTTATTTGGGCCAATGAGGACGACTAGTCTTGGTGGTAAGAGGTATGCATATGTTATTATTGATGATTTTTCAATATTCACTTGGGTACTCTTTTTATCGCAAAAGGATGAAGCATTTCATGAATTTGTGAAACTTTTCAAAAAGGTTCAAACTTCCCTTGACTACAAATTGATTTCTATTAGAAGTTACAATGGGAGAGAGTTTTATAATTAATATTTTACAAAACTTTGTGATAATGATGGAATTGTTCACAATTTTTTGGTTGCCAAAACACCTCAACAAAATGGGGTTGTTGAAAGGAAAAATTAAATTTTACGAGAAATGGCTAGGTCTATACTTTGTGAAAACTCTTTACCGAAGTATTTTTGTGCTGAAACATTATACATAGCTTGCTATGTTATGAATAGAGTTCTTTTGAGACAATTTTTAAGAAAAACACCTTTTGAACTTCTATTCGGTAAAACTCCCCCAATTTCCTATTTCAAAGTGTTTGGTTGCAAGTGTTTTATATTGAATATGCATGACAACTTGGGAAAATTTAATAGAAAATCTAATGAAGGCATCTTTCTTGGTTATTCATCTAATAAAAAGGCTTAAAGATTTTACAACAAAGAACCTTATGTGTTGAAGTAACCATACATGTTAGCTTTGATGAATCAAACATTTACTTGGAAAGAAGAGATGACGATGCTGTAGGTATTTCAATGAATAATAATCAAACTCATCTGCAAGCACCAACTTGGGAAGATCATGCCAATGAAGAAGAGATGATTGAGCAAGAACAAGATGAACAATCTAGTGATGACCAAGAGATTCCCAAGGACCTAAGATATGCAAGAGGCCACCTTACGGAGCAAATCATTGGTGATGTCTCCCAAGGTGTTAAAACAAGGTGGTATTTTTTCTGCAACTTTTCCTTTTTATCTCACATTGACCCTAATAACATTGATGATGCTTTGTGTAACGATTTTTGAATCGTTGCTATGCAAGAGGAATTAAATAAATTTGAAAGAAACAAAGTTTGGATTCGTGTCACATGACCTCGTGAATACCCTGCTCTTGTACAAAATTAGTTTTTAGAAATAAACTAAATGAATTCGGAGAAGTGTTAGAAACAAATCTAGACTTGTTGCTTAAGGATTCAATCATGAAGAGGGCATTGACTATGAAGAAACTTTTGCTCATGTAGTTAGACTTGAATCTATAAGAATGCTTTTGATATTTGCTTGCTTTAATGGTTTTAAGTTGTTTCAAATGGATGTCAAAAGTGCATTTCTAAACTGTTTTATGCATTTGGAAGTTTATGTGGATCAATCCCCAGGTTTTGCTCATGAAAAATTTCCTAACCATGTCTTCAAACTATCCAATGCTTTATATGGTTTGGAACAAGCTCCTAGAGTTTGGTATGAAAGATTAAGTGGTTTCTACTTTCAAAAGGATTTTCAAGGGGAGAGGTTGATACAATTCTTTTTATAAAAACCACTTACAACAATGATCTCCTACTTGTGCAAATTTATGTAGATGATATAATATTTGGTGCTACTAATGTTTCTCATTGTGAAGAGTTTTCCAATTTAATGCGAAGTGGATTTGAAATGAACATGATGGGAGAACTCAACTTCTTTCTTGGCCTATAAATCAAGCAAACCAAGGATAGCACTTTCATAAATCAAGCTACATATACCAAGGAGCTACTGAAGAGATTTGAAATGAACCAAGCAGAAGGTATTAACATACATATGAGTTCATCAACCAAACTTGACAAAGATGAGAAAGGTAAAAATGTTGATGTGAAGGTATGTAGAGGTACAATTGGAAGTTTGCTTTTTTTTTACCTTAAGTAGACCAGACAATATGTTTGCCGTGTGCTTATGTATTAGATTTCAATCTTGTCCAAAAGAGTCTCATTTAATTGCCGTTAAGCGTATTATTCATTATCTTATTGATACACATGATTATAGCCTTTGGTTTACAAAATCATCTTTCTTTGATTTTATTACTAATTCGGATGCCGACTATACCGGATGCAAAGTCGAGTGTAACAGTACAAGTGGTCATTGTCAATTTCGTGGTAGTTGTCTTGATTTTTGGTATAGCAAGAAACAAGCTTGTATGTCATTGTCTACTACCGAGGCTGAATATATCACCACCGGTAATTGTTGTGATCAAGTGCTATGGATGAAGCACACTCTACTTGATTTTGGCTTAGATTTCAAATGTGTACCTATCTTATATGATAATACTAGTGCCATTAATTTGAGCATAAATCACATTCAACATTCTAGAACTAAGCATATAGATATTAAGCATCATTTCATTTGTGATCATGTAGGTAAAAGTGACAATATGTTTGGATTATGTGTGTATAAATGAACAAAATTTTGACATATTCATGAAGCCTTTGGTTGTGGAAAGGTTTTGCTACCTTAGAAGAAGTTCAGAAATATCAAAATTCAATTACTAATGTGTGTTTCAAGTGTGACAAATACAAGAAAATTTAGACGCATGGTTGGATGCATGTTTTGAAATTCGGACGTCCAAGTTTGGAAGCATGAACAAAAATTCAGTCGTCCAAACACAGTTGAAGAAACAAAGAAATTTGGACACGAGTTTGGACGCATACCAGAAAGTTTGGCCATCCAAACTTTGCCATTATAGAGGTTTTAAAACTGTTTGAACAACCGTTTCCCTCATTTCTATCATCCGAATTCTCTCTTCTCTCAAAACCCACGCAACCACTCTCATCCAAACTTAAATTTCTTCCATATTCCACCATTTTCAATTGAAATCTTTCCCATTTACATGTTCTAAGCCCTAGATTAATCTTGAAACTCACCCTCCTTCAAAAAAATCATCATGGTGAGGTAAAAGAGAGCCAATGTTGCTAAGGGAAAAGGGAAAGTGAAGATGGTTGATGAAGGGCCAATAATCAATAAACCAAGAAGGGTTTGTGTTTCTCAAACCACCTTAGGAGTGGATAGATTCATTTCAACAAGGGTAGTCGTGGAATTTGAAGGATGAGCAAGAGAAATAGAAAGATCATCCAGGGACATAAGGTTCATTTGGACAAGTTTTCCAATATGGGTAACGATCTATCTCTATTTGGTGAAATTGGATGGAGTAGCTTGCTTGTGGTTAATGAAGAATAATACCCTACCCTTCTGTATGAGCTCTACGCAAACCTTAAGGAGGAAAGGGTTGAGCATGTTGGGGGTAATGTAGTTCAATGTTATTCTTCTAGAGTATCTCAAGTTGATTTTGAATTTAATGATGCTCTGGGCAATGGGATTTGTGGTGTAGATGATAATGGTGCAAGATACTCCTCTTTGGGGTAAAATTTTTATATTCATGAATTGTTCACAAATGAAAGATTTGAAGAAGCTTTCACCAATGGTAGGAGATTTAGATATATAAGAGAAAGTGAAATCAAATCTTTTGATGCTAGGGGATGAGTGTTGCATCACATGATTACTGCTATGATAATTCCAAATTTTGGACATAAGTTTTCCGTTGGTAATATATGCATGTTGTGATAATGCTTGCTCTACATGAACATAGAAGGTTGAATTTTGGGTGTATGGCTTTGAAACATATGATTGGAACAAGGAGGATAGCAAACAAGGCCTTGCCTTATCGAAGATTGCTAACCAAAATTTTCAAGAACTTTCAAGTTTAACTTCCCAGAAGAGGACAAGCTATTAAGAGTGGAAAAATCTACACCAATGAGTCTCTCAAGAGGATCCAACTATCTCTTGATGAGGATGTTGTGTGAAGGACAAGGAGAGAAACTACTCAAAGAAATGAAAAGATTGAAGAAAGTGAGGATATTGAAAAGAAAGAGGAGAATGAAGAAGAAGGAGACGAAGAAGAAGCTTTAGAAAGGGAAAGGAAAACAAAGAAAAGGAATGATGTATCGAATGTGAGAGAGCAACCTCCCTCAAAAAGGAGATTATTTGAAGAAGTGACTACTCTTTAACTCTCTCTTACTTTACTTATGTAGTTATTATAGCTTATGTGATGTTTTAAAGCTCAATAATGATACACTTGTATTGAGAGATTGTTTCTTTTGCTTGTGCACTTACTTCACTTTCATCACCCCACATTTGATTGATGACGAAAGGGGAAGAATTAAGAAGTGATTGCAAAATGTACATCATTGACATCTTTGATGAATGTGATATGATTGCTATTATGAGGATTGATCAAGTGTTTTGAGTTGATTTTGAATTGATAAGATTTTTAGTTAACTTTGAGTTGATATAATTGTGAGTTGAGCTTTAATTGATCAAGATGATTATGTATATTTGCTATAGTTCATTACCTTAACTTGATGATTGAGTGATTGAGTTCAAGCACTTTTATTGTAAAAATCGCTATTTGAAAATGTTTATCAAAAGTTCAGACTTGAAGTTCAGATACAAGCCAAAAGTTTGGACACCATAATTTTTTTGTCAAAAATAACGATTTGCTATTTTTAATTAAAACTGTCTTGATCTTCCTTAAAATGGTTGAACAAACTTGAGAAGGCTTATTCTTAGAAAATCAAATCATTATCTTGAACAATTTGGACTTGATTTTTCAAAATGTGGACTTATAACACTTCAAGTCCAAACTTGTTGAAAATAAGTACAATCTAAGGGGAAACTTGAAAATCATTTCTAACATCTTAAACCTCTCTTAGAAAGTATTTCAAATGCTTTCAAGCTATATATTTTTTATCTTGATGGAAGGAAGGAGGATTATGGAGGTTGGTTGGGTCATAGGCTCATTTATGAGCCATTCTATGTCATTGAGTCAAATTTTTCATCATTCATCTATGACATTAATGCTTCGCTATGCTACATTTTTTAAATCAATCATATTTTGCATTAATATTTGTCATCATCAGAAAGAGAGAGATTGTAAGCACTAAGGGCAAATCCTATAGTTACATTTTCATGTAAGACAGAATCAATTATTACAAATAATTAAATAAATGATGCCTAAAGAAGCAAATAGAAAAAAAATTAATTTCAACTTCTTTTTTTTTTTTGCTAAATTTGTTTAATTTCAAATCAAATTGATTAAAAACATCCTAAAAGTCACATTGAAGAATGACATTCTGTCATTCCTCCTATATATTTTTTTATATATTGTAAATGAGTATTTGTTTTTTTTGCCAAGGGCTCATTACCTCTATCCAAATTTCTATTATACTTTGTAGAAGAACAAGTTTTGTATTGTTTTTTAGTGAATATAAGATTGAGAAATGTTTTAATTTTAATTTTTTAAAACTAGTCAATTTTATCCCTAAAATTAGGATTTCATCATCGTCTGGTCCTATAAGCATTTTTTTAAAATTCTTTTTTAGCTTTCATGGTCCTTGAACATTATGTGTTCCAAAATTGTCCTACAATCACTTTCTCAGCACATGGCATTTTTGTGAGGACATATTTATTCAATCAAAGTTAAAAATCTTCAAAAAAAAAAAAAAGTCTACTTTGTTCCAAAAGTTAGCAGTTTGTCACAGAAATTAGTCTTTTTTTAAAACTATTTTATATTTTATGATAAATATGCATTAATAGAAATGCAGCATACTCAATGTGTATTGTTTTCTAGCGAAATTTCACTGAAGAGAGTGGTGGCTAAACTACTTTTGTAGTGGGTAAAAATGTGTAGGGATTATAAAGATAGAAAAAACTTGTGAGGCCAAACGATAATGAAGCCCAAACTTAAGGGACCAAATATGCTATTTTTTAAAATTTGTTGCAATGAAACAAAAATATTTCTTTCTTTGTGCACCTCTATCATTTTAATGTCTCTCCATTGTGAATATTCAATGTGCTGTTCAAACAGTAACGCTATGGAGTAGAGCTCTTACATCATACCATTATACTATGGGATGGTTTCAACAAACATTCATTTCGATGATGCATTGTACATGAACTTTGCTATAGAACAAAAAATTGTAACTTATTCGAAGCATTGACCATAAAAAAATTTTGAAATTTGAATATCTTTATGGTCAAAAACTTGAAATTATATTCAAACAAAATATTATTATATCCCAAAGATAAAACAAAAAAAAAACTGTCAATTTTCTCAACTATTAAAGAATATCGTGTGCTATAAAAAATGTATATATTTCACACTTCTAAAAAAGAATGCTCCTTTATTTACTGGTATTGAAAAACGCAAGTGAGACGTGAATTAGATTTTTGACTAATTTTTGAAAACTTTTCTTTAACAAAATCCTCTTTGAAAGTGCACTACCTCCAGGAATTTATGAGTTCGAAAGAGAGTGGTTAAGAGAAAAGGAATTAATCAATGAAATAGCAATTAAGATCAACAATCACCACAGTCTCAAGGCAAATAAAGATTGCTCAAATAAGTGAAAGCAATAAATAACAAGAAAAGTACACAGCAATTTATAGTGATTCGATTACTCCAAGATCTACATCTACTATCTTGAATCCACACTCAAGGATTTCAACCAATCAACCAATTGCTTAAGTCAAACAATTACGCAATAGGCTTACTCTCAAAGGGTTTTATACCAATAATCTCTTTTTCAATCAAACAAACAAGGTTGACCCTCACCAAAAGGTTTTGTTATCCTCAAGACAACCTTGAATAAACAAATAAAAAAGAGAGATGGAAAGATATTACCCAACAAGCTGGCAGATGATAATCAATTCTAACACCACTTCACTTTTGCTTTGGAATCTTGAAATGATCATATGAAGCACATCAACAATGAAAGCTTTTCTTTAACTTTTGACGTTCTCATGATAATGGCATGTAAAGTTCATCAATCTACTAAAAGTTTGAAGTTTAAGCCTTTTACATGACTCAAATTTTTAAATACAATGCTCAAATAATGGCTAATAACGAGTAGTAATAGTACTATTTAGTTGCCCAAATCGGCCTGACCGCGTCCAAATTGGTCATTCAAACTTTTCTGTTCACTATGTTGCGTAAGTCCATTAAATTGACTGAATTTGGACCTTTAAATCCGAATTGGTCATCTGATTTTTTCTGGAAATCCAACAACAACAAGTACATTCGGACGTTTGAATTGGAGTTTGAATTTTCCCAAACTTTGTAAAATTATTTAAAACTTAATCACAAGTTTTAAATCAATTTGAATCACAAGATAGATTACTTTGAAGTTTTTGAACTACAAGCCGTTATCAAACACTTTGTTTTTCATAGAATTATGAGAAACTCTTAAGCTTATCAACAAAGTTTAGGCCAGATCAAAATGGTTTGTGTTGAAGCATGCAATACATAGATTTCAAAAACAAAAAGATGTAGACTTTACAAGATATACCTATAGGATACACAATACCCTACACTATTGGATCTTAAAAGACTTAAATGACTTGAGATCCTCTTCAATCTTTAAGCTTTTAAACTCATTTGGGATGTCTTTTTCACTTTAGTTCCAAGACAATGAGATCACTTTGCTTCTTCAATGGTAAAATCCTATCACACAACAATTACTAAATTTAGCCTACAATAATGTTTGTCATTAATCAAAAAGGTCAACAATCTCTCCCTTTTTGATGATAATAACTTTGATGCAAAATGTGAAGGATCGAGAATAGTGTATTGCAAAGATGCATTAATGTCACAAAAGATAAATAAACAAGAATACTTATAAGGGAGGTTTTAAAGATAGGAAAGGGATTACAAAGCTCCCTCTTAGATTGAACTCATTTTTGGATAAGTTTGGAATTGAATGAAGATAAGTTTGAATTCAAATTTCCACGTCCGAGTTGTAAAATATGCAACATGATGGGTACATTTTTAACAAATGAACTTTCTCAAAGTTATCCAATCACAGTTAAAAGGATTTTAGAAGTAGTTTGCAAGTTTTGGACCACAAAAGAACTGAATTTGGTGAAAATTTAAACCAATTCCTAATTGGACTACATCAAATCCAAATTTGAAAAACTCAATCATCATAATACCAATTAACCGACAACAACATCCATCTCTATCCTTATAATCTCCAACACCAATTTCCCTCACAATATCACAATTGTAAATAATCCATAATACAATATAACCACATTTGCATTGATAATATATCACAAACACTATCACATGTGCACATAAGCAACAACACACATAATTTGCAAAATGTAACCTCATATAAAACCATGATCTCCAACCATGCAAAATACAACCTCATATATAACCATGATTGCCAACCATAAAGGACAAGTACAAGTCACCTCATATTTCCAAATTAAACCATATTTTGACAAGTACAAGTCACCAACAAATTAAACCACATTTTTTAAAAAATTGATTTAATTCCTCTTGCATAGCAACAATTCAAAATCATCACACAAGGCATCATCAATAATTTTAAACTCAATAGGATATAGAAGAGCACAATTTTTAATGAAGTACTGCCTTGTTTTGACTCCTTGGGAGACATGACCAATGATTTACTCTTTAAGGTGGCATCTTATCTTTAGTCCTTTGAAAGCTCTTGGTCACCACAAGGTTGGTTTTCCTGTTCTTGTTCTATCATTTCCTCTTCATTGGCATGATCTTCCATAGTTGATAATTAAAGATGAGCTTGATCATCGTTCATTAGGTATTTACATCATCTTTATCTCTTCTTCCAAGATAGATGTTAGATTCTTCAAAGCCCACATGAATGGGTTCTACAACGCATAAAGTTCTTTTATTGTAAACTCTATAGGCCTTTTTACTTGAAGAATAGCCAAGAAAGATACCTACATTCAATTTTCCATCAAATTTTCTTAGCTTATCACAAGTATTCAAAATAAAACATTCATAACCAAACACTTTAAAGCAGGCTATAAAAGAAGTTTTACCATAGAGAAGTTCAAAAGGAGTTTTTCTTAAAAATGGTTTTAAAAGAACTCTATTCATCACATAGCAAGCGTTGTTTTTGGCGTCAGCCCAAAAATATTTTGCTAATTAATTTTCACAAAGCATAGACCTTCCATTTCTTGTAAAGTGCAAATTTTCCTTTCAACTACACCACTTTGTTGAGGAGTTTTACTAAAAAATTATAAGAAATTCCATTTTTATTGTAAAGTTTTGTAAAATCTTGCTTTTAAATTCTCTTCCGTTGTTAATTGTAATGGAAGTCAATTTCTTGGTCTTCATCTCTTGTTCATATGAATTTATTTAGAGTTATGAGAAGCACAAGTCTTGGTGGTAAGAGGTATGCTTATATGATAGTAGATGATTTTTCAAGATTCACTTTGGTACTCTTCCCTACTCAAAAAGACTCTTACTCTTGAAGAGCTCATTGGATCATTGCTTACACATGAGATGAAGATCAAGAGACTAAATAATCTTGAATATGAAGAGAAAGGAAGAACAGGAGTTGTACTTCAAGCCTCCGATAATCCTAGTGAGCAAGAGGAATCATCAAGTGATGAAGATGAAGAAGATAATGAGATGACAATGGTAGTGAATAGTGATGATGATTGTCCTCTTTTCTTGGAAGGCCTTTTATCCTTTTTGAAAAACTATTTTTTGTATAATTTCTTTTTAAAATTCTCTTCCGTTTTTAATTCTAATGGAAATCAATTTCTTGATCTTCATCTCTTGTTCTTATTAATTTATTTAGAGTTATGGGAAGCACAAGTCTTGGTGGTAAGAGGTATGCGTATATGATAGTTGATGATTTTTCAAGATTCACTTTGGTACTCTTCCTTACTCAAAAAGACTCTTACTCTTGAAGAGCTCATTGGATATTGCTTACACATTAGATGAAGATCAAGAGACTAAATAATCTTGAATATGAAGAGAAAGGAAAAACAGGAGTTGTACTTCAAGCCTCCGATAATCCTAGTGAGCAAGAGGAATCATCAAGTGATAAAGATGAAGATGAAGAAGATAATGAGATGACAATGGTAGTGAAAAAGTTCAAGAAATTATACAAAAAAGAGTTTCTCGAAAAGGATAAAAGGCCTTCCGAGGAAAGTGTGTTAGCTCTAAGGGCAAATCATGTAGTTATGATTAGTTTTGATTAATGACAAACATTGGTAAGGACTAATATGCTTGTATGTTGTGTGATTGGATTTGTGGATTAAGAAGTATGAAGTCTCATTGCCTTGAAGCCAAAATGCAAGAACAACTCAAATTTGTCAAAGTGATTGAAGAATTTGTTCAAGATTATTGAAGGCTTTGAAGACACAAGTGTAGGTTACATGTGCTTAATAGGTAAACTTTGTAAACTCTACACTCTTAAGCCTTGGAATCTATGAGTTGCATTTGAGAGCACAAAACTTGATTTGAAAGTTTTAATGGTTTTACACTTACATTAATTATCAAGTTTTCATCAATGGTTTTTGCACTTAAAATATCTTTAATGACTTATCTTGTAGGCTAGAAGGTTTTCCAACTTGTTTGAATTGATTTGAACATGTTTTGACAAAGTTATGAAAGTTCGGACGTGGAAGGAAAAGTTCGGACGTCTGAACTTTTCCCTTCATTGTGAACAGTAACACTATTTAATGAACAGTATCACAATTTTTCCAGAGAAGTTCGGACGCATGAGGCCAAGTTCGGTGGTCCGAACTTTGTGAACAGTAACACTGTTCATATGAGCTGTACTTTCAGAAAAAAGTTCAGACTCATGTTCGGACGCATTGGAGAGAGTTCGGACTTCCGAACTTCAAAAAAACTAGCCGTTACTAGCCGTTTTGTGGTTGTTGAAGTCAATTTTTCAAATCTATAAAAGGCATAAACTCCAGATTTTTTGTACAACTTTTGAACCTTCAAAATCCTTCAAACTCTAACTTGTTTTACATCAAAATTATTTGAAAAGCTCTGAAATTGCCTTGTGCTCAAAGTTTAAAATTCAAGATTCCAAAGCCAAGAAGTGAAGTGGTGCTAGCATTTGTATTCATCCAACAAGAAGTGTTGGTAACATCCAAACTCTATCTTTTTATTATTGTTATGATTGATACAAGGTTATCTTGTGACGTAAAATCCTTTTGGTAAGGGTGAGCCATAGACTAGATTAATCAAGGTTGTGGTGTAAAACCCGTGTGTGGGTGAGCCTTGGATTAGATTGGTCTTTAGGTTGTCTTTAGATATAAAATCCTTGTGGAAGGGTGAGCCTTGTTTGTAGGATTGCAAAAGAGGTTATTTGTATAAAACCCTTGTTGGGTGAGCCTCTTGTGTAATTGCCTAAATTGAGCATATAGTGAATTGGTTGAAATCTTTGAGTATGGACTCAAGTAGTGGATGTAGATCTTGGAGAGATCGAACCACTATAAATCGTGCGTTCATTTCTTTATAGCTTTACTTGTTTACATACTTGTGTTATTATTATTTGTTCATAGTTGTTGATTGATTAGTTGTGGTCTTATTGCTTGATAATCTTGTCTTAACCATCAAATCACATATAAACTTGAAGTTTGTAAATTTAAAGAAGAGCTTTCATTAACGCAAAGTATTTGCAAAAAGGGAAAAGATTTTTGATAATTAGGCAAAGACCTAATTCATCTCCCCCCTCCCCCCAGGTCTTTCAAGGTGGACAATCATCATCACTATTCAAACTACAATGCTATGAATGCAAGAGCACCAAGCAGCTTGTAACCGATTTTCCTATAGAATTAAAAAATGAGAGAGAAGTCAAATTCAAGAAGAAGAAATCTCTTAAGAAAGGAAAGGGATTAGTTGGCACTTGGGATCAACATGCCAATGAAGAAAGAACAAATGTATTTGAAATACCTAAGAGGGGGGGGGGTGAATTAGGTATTTGGCTAATTTTTGCAAACTTAAACCTTTTATGCGTTTATACCAAGAACAAGTTATATGAGCTAATTAGAGATAATTGATAGCAAGGCAGTAATGAAAGCAATAGCAAAGAACTCAAACAATTTATAGTGGTTCGATCCTCAAGATCTACATCCACTACCTTAAGTTCATACTTAAGGATTTCAACAAATCTACTAATTGCTTAGGTTTACAAATTACAAGAGAGGCTCACCACACTTTGGTTTTACACATACAACCTCTTCTAGTAATTTTTACAAACAAGGCTCACCAACCTATGGTTTTATATCTCAAACAACCTTGAATCACAACTTCAAGGATCACCCTTATCTAAAGGGTTTTATGTTATCAAGATAACCTTGCTAGAGCTAGTAGATCAACACAATTGAATAAGTAAAGAAGAGTGTGTAGATGTTACCACTTGTTGGTAGAATTTACATAAAGTTGTACCTTCACACTTTGATGTCTTTGGATTGATCAATTGAATGCACAAGACATAAGAGAGCTTGAGAAATGTTTGTAATAGACTTTAGAAAGCTTATAATATTCAAGGATTCAGAACTTACAAAAGATTGCACGTTTATAGCTTTTATAGAATTTGAAAATCAATTGAAACAGCTATAAAACGGCTAGTTAACGGCTACTTTCAGGAAATTCGGACGACCGAATTCTGCGTCCGAATTTTTCGGACGATCGAATTCTTCCTGCTTCGTCCGAATTTCTCTGGAAGAACAGTGACCATACTGAAGACCAAAATTCGGACGACCGAATTTTTCTTCATGCGTCCGAATCTTCTTCCAAATTTTTCTGGAAGAACAGTAGCAAACTTTTGCTACCAAATTCGGACGACCGAATTTCATGGAATTGTGTTCAAACTTTGTAAAATCATTTGAAATCAATCTTCCAAGTATTTGAAATACATTTGATATATATAGATAACTTATTTAGACAAATATAAGTTTGAAAACCACAATCAAACTCATTTGATCATTTAAAGTTTACTTAAAAACTTTTAGAACACAAAACCACATTTGTTAAAGATTCATTCAAAGTCTTTTTAAACTTACGAAACCAATTTTATGCTCTTATGCATTCAATAGACTCCAAGACATACAAGTGTAGAGTTCACATAGATATTACCTATTATCATACCTACTCTACACTTCAAGTCTTCAATGCCTTGAGTTTATCTTTGAATACACCTCAAAAGACTCATAGCTTAATGAGGTTGTTCTTTGCTCTTCCTCTTGAAGGCAATGAGACTTCAAACTTCTTTCTTCACAAATCCTATCACACATTATAAACATATTAGTTCTCATCAATATTTGTCATGAATCAAAATTACATGATTTGCCCTTAGGGCTTACAGTATGTTTCATGACTATAAATGATAAGGTACAATCTACTCCTTCAACCTCTACTTATTGTGATGATGATATTGATAATCCTAGTGAATTACTTGTTGATATGTATAGTGAATTAAGAAAGGTCTCAAAAAGAAACAACAAGATGAGATTCAAAATTGATGAATTATCGAATGAAAGCTCAAAACTATTTTTTCAAAACAAAAAACTCATTCAATCCATTGATTGTTTGAATATTGAAAAGGACGTTTTAAATGTTTCCTTGCAAAACATGTCTCTTGGGAACAAATCTCTTTATGCTAAAATTTTCTCTCTTGAAAAAATGATTGTTGACTATGATACTTTAAAAAAGAAAGTTGATGATCTCGCCTTATGTGTTGAAAAGTTTACAAATGGTAGAGACAATCCTGACAAACTACTAGGATCTCAAAGATCTTCATTTGTGAAAAAATGCTCTTGGCTACAATCATGTGAACAATGTTTTAGAATATAATTACTTTGTTAAAGCTATATCTACTTCTATGCCTCATACATGTTGCACTTATAGTGGTTGAAATGGTCACAAGGCCACTAGATGCTATGTGAAGAGAAAGGTAGAAAGTGGCATTAAAATCATTTGGAGAGCTAAGGGAACTATCACTAACCTCCTTGGACCCAAGAAAGTGTAGGTACCAAAAGTCACTTCTTCTCATTCAATGTAGGTACATATTCCTTCAAGATCAAGTGCTACTAAGTGGTCCCTTGATAGTGGATGCTCAAGACACATGAAGGGGGACGCTTCACTCATTAGTGAACTTCAAGCCACAAACACTTTTGGTAACAAGAAGAAAGGAAGAATTCTTAAAGCAGGTAATATAGGTAAAAGATCTTCCCCTCTCATTAAGTAATTTTTGCTCATTGATGATTTGAAATACAATTTGCTTAGTATTAACCAATTGTGTGACAATGGATACAAAGTTGAGTTTAAATGTGATACTGATACCATTCTTGATAGTGTAAGTGACAAAACTATTTTTGTACCTAATAGAGTTGGAAATGTATATGTGTTATACCTTGATGAACTTGTTGCCAATGATGTTAAATGTATTGCCATTCATGATAATGATGGATATCTTTGGCATAGAAGATTAGGTCATGTGAGCATGAATTTGTTGAACAAACTTTCCTCATAAGATATAGTTAGAGGATTGCCTAAAATGTGTTTTGAGGAAAATCATCTTTGCGATGCATGTCAATATGGAAAACAAACTAAAAAATATTTCAAACCCTAGAAAATGTTTTCTACTTCAAAACCTCTTGACCTTGTTCATATGGATCTATTTGAGCCAATGAGGACCACTAGTCTTGGTGGTAAGACGTATGCATATGTTATTGTTGATGATTTTTCAAGATTCACTTGCATACTATTTTTATCACAAAAGGATAAAAAATTTCATGAATTTGTGAAACTTTTCAAAAAGGTTCAAACATCCCTTCATTGCAAATTGATTTCTATTTGAAGTGAGAATGGGAGAGAGTTTTCCAATCAATATTTTAACAAAACTTTGTGATGAGAATGGAATTGTTCACAATTTTTTGACTACCAAAACACCTCAACAAAATGGGATTGTTGAAAGGCAAAGTCAAAATTTACAAGAAATGGATAGGTCTATACTTCGTGAAAACTCTTTGCCAAAATATTTTTGGGACAAAGCCTTAAACTTAGCTTGCTATGTTATGAATATAGTTCTTTTGAGACCATTTTTAAGAAAAACACCTTTTGAACTTCTATTTGGTAGAACTCCCTCAATTTCATATTTCAAAGTGTTTGGTTGCAAGTACAATATATTGAACACGCGTGACAACTTGGAAAATTTTGATAGAAAATCGGATGAAGGCATCTTTCTTGGCTATTTATCTAACAAAAAAACTTATAAAGTTTACAATAAAAGAACTTTATATGTTGAGGAAACCATACATATGAGTTTTGATGAAATCTAACATTTACTTAAAAAGACGAGATGATGATGATGATGTAGGCACCAACTTTGAAAGATCATGCCAACGAAGAAGAAATGATTAAGCAAGAACAAGATAACTAACCTACTGGTGACCCAGAGCTTTTCAAGGACCTAAGATATGCAAGAGGCCACCCTAAGGAGCAAAATATTGGTGATGTCTCCCATGGTGTTAAAATAAAGTGATATTTTATCAAAAACATTGCCCTTTTATCTCACGTTGAGACTAAAAACATTGATGATGCGTTGTGTGAATATTTTTGGATTGTTGCTATGCAAGAGGAATTAAATCAAATCGAGAGAAACAAATTTTGGATTCTTGTCACAAGATCCTGTAATCACCCCGTTAGTGGTACAAAATGGGTTTTTGGAAATAAACAAAATGAATCTGGATAAGTTGTTTGAAACAAGGCTAGACTTGTAGCGCAAGAATTCAATCAAGAAGAGGGCATTGACTATGATGCAACTTTTGCTTCGGTAGCTAGACTTGAATATCTAAGAATGCTTTTGGCATTTTCTTACTTTAAAGATTTTAAGTTTTTCAAATGCATGTCAAAAGTGCATTTCTGAATGGTTTTACTCATGCAAAATTTCCTAATCATGTCTTGAAACTATCCAAAGCTTTATATGGTTTAAAACAAACTCCTATTATTGGTATGAAAGATTAAGTGGTTTTCAACTTTCAAAAGGATTTTCAATGGGAAATGTTGATACAACTCTTTTTATAAAAACCTCTTGCAAAAATGATCTCCAACTTGTGCAAATTTATATAAAGGATATAATATTTGGTGCTACTAATGTTTCTCTTTGTGAAGAGTTTTCCAAGTTAATACAAAGTGAATTCAAAAACAGTATGATAGGAGAGCTCAACTTCTTTCTTGGCCTACAAATCAAGCAAACCTAGGATGGCACCTTCATAAATCAAGCTAAATATACCAAGGAACTACTGAAAAGATTTTAAATGGACCAAGCAAAAGGTAAGCATACCCACGAGTTCATCAACCAAACTTGACAAAGATGAGAAATTTAAAAATATTGATGAAAAGGTATACAGAGGTATGATTGGAACTTTGCTTTATCTTACTGCAAGTAGACCGGACATTATGTTTGTCGTGTGCTTACGTGCTAGATTTCAATCTTATCCAAAAGAGTCTTATTTAATTGTTGCTAAGCGTATTCTTCGTTATCTTATTCATACACATGATTATGATTTTTGGTTTACAAAATCTTCTTTCCTTGATCTTATTGTTTATTTAGATGCCGACTATGTTGGATGCAAATTCAAGTGTAAGAGTACTAGTAGTCATTGTAAATTTCTTGGTAGTTGTCCTGTGTCTTGGTATAGCAAGAAACAAGCTTGTGTGTCATTGTCTACTGTCGAGGCCAAATATATTGCTGCGGTAGTTGTTGTGCTGATGCGCTATGGACGAAGCACACTCTACTTGATTTTGGCTTAGATTTCCAATGTGTACCTATCTTATGTGATAATAGTTGTACCATTAATTTGAGCATAAATCCCATTCAACATTCTAGAACTAAGTATATAGAGATTAAGCATCATTTCATTTGTGATCATGCAACTAAAAATGACATATGTTTGGATTATATGTGTATAAATGAACAAATTGTTGACATATTCACCAAGCCTTTGGTTGTGAAAAGGCTTGACTACCTTAGAAGAAGTTTAGGAATTTCAAAATTAAATTACTAATGTGTGTTCGAAGTGTGAAAAATACAGGAAAAATTCAGACGCATGGTTGGGATGCATGTTTTGAAATTTGGACTCCAAGCTAGTCTTCAGAAGATTTCAGATAGAAATATTCAGATACAAGTTTGGACGCATGAATAAAAATTCAGTCGTCCAAATTTGTTATAGCTGAAGAAACAGAGAAATTTGGACACGAGTTTGGACACATACCAAAAAGTTTGGCCATCCGAACCTTGCAATTATAGAGGTTTTAAAACTGTTCGAACAACCATTTCCCTCATTTCTATCATCCGAATTCTCTCTTCTCTCAAAACCCACACAACCACTCTCATCCAAACTTAAATTTCTTCCATATTCCACCATTTTCAATTGAAATATTTCCTATTTTCATGTCCTAAGCCCTACATTAACCTTGAAACTCACTCTCATTCAAAGAAAATCATCATGGTGCAGTAAAAGAGAGCCAATGTTGCTAAGGGAAAAGGGAAAGCAAAGATGGTTGATGAAAGGCTGATAATTAACGAACCAAGAAGGGTTTGTATTCCTCAAACCACCTTAGGAGTCGATAGATTCATATCAATAAGGGCAGCCGTGGGACAAAATGTTGATTTGGACAAGCTCTCCAATACGGGTTACGTTCTATCTATATATGGTGAAATTGGATGGAGTAGCATGCTTGTTGTTAATGAAGAATACTACCCTACCCTTGTGTATGAGTTTTATGCAAACCTTAAGGAAGAAAGGGTTGACCATGTTGGGGATAATATAGTTCAATGGTATTCTTCTAAAGTATTTGAAGTTGATTTTGAATTTAATGATGCTCTAGTCAATGGGGTTTGTGAAGTAGATGATAATGGTGCAAGATACTACTCTTTGGGCCAACATTGTTATATTCATGAATTATTCACAAATGAAAGAATTGAAGAATTTTTCACCAATGGTAGGAGATTTAGATCCATAAGATTAAGGGAAATCAACGCATTTGATGATAGAGGACGACATTGCATCACATGTTTACTACTATGATAATTCCCAATTTTACACATCTTCCATTGGTAATAATGCTTGCTCTACATGAATGTAGAAAGTTGAATTTTTAGTATATGGATTTGAAGCATACGATTGGAGCAGGGAGGATGGAAAATAAGGCCTTGCCTTACGGAAGATTACTAACCAATATTTTCATACATTTTCAAGTTCAACTTTTTAGAAGAGGACAAGCCATTAAGAGTGGAGAAATCTACACCAATGAGTCTTTCAAGAGGATGCAACTACCTCTTGATGAGGATGATGTATGGAGGACAAGGAAAGAAACTCCTCAATGAAATGAACAAATTGAAGAAAGTGGGGATATTGAAGAGGAAGAGGAGAATGAAGAAGAAGATGATAAAGAAGAGGCTTTGGCAAAGGAAAGGAAAACAAAGAAAAAGCGTGAGGGAGAGCAACCTCTCTCAAAAAAGGAGATTGTTCGAAGAAATGACTACTCAATGTCATCCAAAAGTAGGAGAAGTACATGGTGATGAAGGGATTATTAGAGGAGACACCATCATTCAAATAAATGGAGAAGATGTATAAATTCTTTGAATTCTTTGCCCCTACGGTTCTTGAAAAATTGGATAGATTGGACACTAGAGTGAGGAACATAGAGGAGCTATGAAAGACCTAAGGGGGGGGGGTGAATTAGATCTTAGGCTAATTATCAAAATCTTTTCTTGTTTTGCAAATCTTTTGCTTTAGTAAAAGCTCTTCATCAAATTCACAAACTCTAAATTTATATGTGAATTAATGGTTGAGACAAGATGATCAAACAATAAGATCACAACCAATCAATCAACAACTAAAAACAAATAATAATAATGCAAGTATGTAAACGAGTAAAGCTATAAAAAAAATGAACACACAATTTATAGTGGTTCGATCTTTCCAAGATCTACATCCACTACCTTGAGTCCACACTCAAGGATTTCAACCAATTTACTATATGCTCAATTTAGGCAATTACACAAGAGGCTCACCCAATAAGGGTTTTACACCAACAACCTCCTTTGCAATCCTACAAACAAGGTTCACCCTTCCCCAAGGGTTATATATCTAAAGACAACCTAAAGACCAATCTAATCCAAGGCTCACCCACACGCGGGTTTTACACCACAACCTTGATTAACCTAGTCTATGGCTCACCCTTATCAAAAGGATTTTACGTCACAAGATAACCTTGTATCAATCACAACAATAATGTAAAGATAGAGTTTCGATGTTACCAACACTTCTTGGTGGATGAATACAATTGCTAGCACCACTTCACTTCTTGCCTTAGGAATCTTGAATTTTAACCTTTGAGCACAAGGCAACTTGAGAGCTTTTCAAATAATTTTGATGTAAAACAAGTTAGAGCTTGAAGGATTTTGAATGTTCAAAAGTTCTACTAAAAATCTGGAGTTTATGACTTTTATAGATGTGAAAAAAAAATAATGTTCATAGTGACTGTTCACCGTTACTGTTCACACACATGGAAAATTCGGCCGATCGAATTTTCATCCCGCGTCCGAACTTGCGTCCGAATTTCTCTGGAAAAATAGTGGTACTGTTCATTCTATAGTATTTTCTCTTATGCGTCCAAATTTTGCTTCCGAACTTTTTAAACTTTGTCAAAACATATTCAAATCAATTCAAACAAGTTGGAAAATCTTCTAGCCTAAAAGATAAGTCATTAAAGACCTTTTAAGTGTAAAAACCATTGATGAAAAACTTGATAATTTATGTAAGTTCAAAACCATTGAAACCATTTAAATTAAGTTTTGTGCTCTCAATTGCAACTCATACATTCCAAGGCTTAAGAGTGTAGGGTTTACGAAGTTTACCTATTAAGCACATGCAACCTACACTTCATGTCTTCAAAGTCTTAAATCATCTTGAACAAACTCTTCAATCTTCAATCACTTTGACATATTGGAGTTGTTCTTGCATTATGGCTTCAAGGCAATGAGACTTCATACTTCTTAATCCACAAATCCTATCACACAATATACAAGCATGTTAATCCTTGTCAATATTTGTCATTAATCAAAACTAATCATAACTACATGATTTGCCCTTAGGGCTAACAAGCTATTATCAGAGAATGCCCAAAGTGATGAAGGAGCCTCTAGACCTCAAGAAAGAGGAGAAAAGTATGATGATACAAATGAGGAAGAAAAAGAAGGAAGAAAAAGATGAGAAAGATGATAGTGATGGTGATGGTGATGATAATGATGATGATGACATGAAGATGACTTTGAATTTGTGGCAAGTGGAAGTAAGAAGAATGAAGAAAGGGTAGAAGATTCGCAAAAAGGAGAAGGTGATCAAGAGGAATAGCAAGAAGGTGGAAATCAAGAGGAGCAACATGATGAAATTGGTAAAGATGGAAGCTTAATTGAAAAGGCCGAGATCACCTCACCATCCACCAAGATGTTTAGCCAAGGAAGAGCCAAACATGTGGCTAAGAAGAAGGGAACAAAGAGATCATCTCGGTTGGCTACAACTCCAAGGCCAAATTACACTGGCAAGGAACTAGCTAGTGAAGGCCCTCTGCATATTGAACTCAAAGGGAATATGGCTATCACCATAAACAAATATGGAGTGAAGAAGATTAAGAGAATTCAAGCCTAAGCAATCCTTAACTCTCTCTTACTTTGCTTATGTATTTAGTATAGCTTATGTATTTCATGACTATTATGCGTCATGCCTAGTCCATGTATCTAGTATAGTCTATATATCCTCATGCTTCATCCTTCCATGTGCCTTTCTAGCTTATGTGATGTTTTAAAGCTCAATGATGATACACTTGTGTTGAGAGCTTGTTTCTTTTGTTTATGCACTTACTTCACTTTCATCGCCCCACATTTGATTGATGACAAAAAGGGGAGAAGAAGTGATTGCAAAATGTACATCATTGATGAATGTGATTTATGAATCTACTTAGCATTAATATATGTTAAGGGTTGATGATGAATTGTTGTTATACTGATTGATCAAGTGTTGATATATATTTTTGAGTTGATTTTGAGATGATATGATTTTGAGTTGAGTATTGATTGATCAAGATGATTATATATGTTTGCTATGGTTGATGATTGAGTGATTGAGTTCAAACACTTTTACTACAAAAATCATTGTTTGAAAAAGTTTTCCAAAAGTTCGGATTTGAAGTTAGGATGCAGGCCAAAAGGTTGGACGCCCAAACTTTCCTATAAAAAATAATGATTTGCTATTTTTACTTAAAACTATCTTGATCTTTCGCCAAAATAGTTGAACAACCTGGGAAGGCTTATTCTTAGCAAATCAAATCATTATCTTAAATATTTTTGCAATTTGGACTTGATTTTTACAATCTAAGGGGGAGCTTTGAACATCATTTCTAACCTCTAAAACCTCTCTTAGAAAGTATTTTAAATACTTTCAAGCTATATTTTTTTATCTTGATGGAAGGAAGGAGGATTATGGAGGTTGGTTAGGCCATAGGCTCATTTATGAGCCATTCTATGTCATTGAGCCAAATTAATCATCATTCATCTCTGACATTAATGCTTGGTTCATTGTGCTACATTGTTTAAATCCATCACATTTTGCATCAAAGTTTGTCATCATCAAAAAGGGTGAAATTGTAAGCCCTAAGGGCAAATCTTATAGTTTTTATTATGACAAACATTGATATAAGCTAACTTGAGTAATATTTGTTGTGTGATAGGATTCTTGGATTGTGGAAGCTAAGAAGTCTCATTGCCTTGAACATAAAGTACTAAGGACAACTTAAATGTACTCCATGAACTAAAGAATATAGAACACGTCCTAAGAATTGAAAGCTTTGAAGACTTTAGTGTAGGTTTACACTTGCTTAGTAAGTATTCTCTTGTAAACCCTACACTTGTTGCCTTTTGAATCTAAAGAATTTATAAGAGAGCACAAAACTTAGTTTTCTATATTAAAAGGTTTTCATTGTATTTTTTTACCAAGTTCTTGATAACAACTTGTGGTTTAAAATCTCTTAACATATCTATCATATAGTCCAAATGATTTCAAACTTTTTGTAGTTGATTTCCAAACATTTTGATAGAGTTTGAATAGTTCATACTCCAATTCAGATGTCCGATCTGAACTGAAACCATGGCTGCTGAATTTCCAGAGAAATTCAGACTACCATTCAAATGCATATGTCCAAATTTGTTTGATCGAATTTATCCTAGTAGCTTGGTAAACAGAGAAGTTAGGATGATTATTAGTACGCAGGAGTCCATATTCGGTCGACTGAACTTTATTATTACTATATATTATTTGAACGACAAAATTCAATTTCATACAATATAAAAGCCATAAACTTTAGATTTTTAAGTAGTTTTTGAGACTTTAAAAATCTTTATACTTTCCAATCAAAAAGCTCACTTTTGTCTTGTGCGTCACAGTTTCTTTTCAATATTCCATAGACAAAAAGATGAGTGGTGCTAGATTTGTCTTCATCTACTAAGTTTTTGGTATTATCCTACTCTCTTATTTCTTTTAATTGCTTTCTTCAAGGATTTCTTAAGGATGTAAAACCATTTTGAGAGGGTGAACCTTGATGATTGTAATTGAAAAGAGGTTATGGAGTAAAACTCTTGTTGAGTGAGCCTCTATTATATCTTGCTTAACTATTTTTTATAGTTGAAATTGTTTAAAATCCTTGTGTGATCGAACCAGTATAAATTGCTTATGTGATCTTCTGTCTTCTTCTTTACTTGGTAATTATGTGTTGACTTGAATATCTTTTTGAACCTGATTTCAAATCTATTCTAAATTCTATTTACAAAAAGAAAAAAGTTTTTAAAAATTAGATAAAGGCCTAATTCACCCGTCTCTTAGGTTTTTCAATTGGTATCAGAGTTAGTGCTTCTTTGCGTGATTTTACAAAGCCTATATTTCGCCACCTCTATAACGCCTTTTGGTTTGGTGTTATGGAGTCCTACTACCATAGGTGACTCCTGTACTTCCATGAACAATAGGAACCAACTAAAAGTCTTCAATCAACAAAACAAGTAAACCTCAAAACAAACTAGTGGGACCACTGCTAGCCAAACATCATCAACTGGGAATACTCAAACAACGTATGGCAACCAGATAAACTACAAATACAATATCTATAATATAGTAAGAAAAACTTAATAAAAGATTAAATAAATTGATTCAAAAATAGTGGATATGAAAAATGAACCTCTTCTATAGACATAGCATCCAACTGATCCCGGTAGGTGAGTAGCACGTGTGTCAACAACAAGCTCACGTCGAATGGCAAGGACCAACGAGACTCGTATGCAGCATCTGGAGAGGTGTATACATTAGGCTCTAATCTACCAGGCCATAACAATGAGATCTACTCCCGGGCTCGCAACTGAACAAGGGTTTAGAGGATTGTGAATCTTATGTACATCCCCTAAAGAGGCATCATAGAGAAGTACCTTAGAACTCCATTGCCCAAACTATATGACTCGGCAGTATCCAAATCTTCTAGGAAGTGGAGATAATGTAGTGGTATCCTGTTGTTCGATTGTTCAAAGAACAAATGAACTCCTGGAAACATAAGCTACAATCCACGTGGTAATCACATGCAATTCTGCTTTGATGGATGATCACGATGTGGTCTCATAATAAACACTTCCAACAGTTCCTTCTACATCTTGTGTTCCACAAGGTCAAGTGTCGTGGGTCTAAATCTGAGAAGTCTATCTATAATCTCAATCTACTCAAATTGTCTCCCTAAGATCGCTATATCATGCAGCATAATAGTGATCTCATCACACGTTAAGTGAAAGTGGGGGGTCTCCGGACGCCATCGCTCAACTAACGCTATTATAAGTGTGTAGTCAACATATCTGAACCCAACTCTGACTATTATTCCAAATCTGACTCTATTTGTCAATTCAAGAACTCTAGTCGAAGCCTTGCTATATGTATCATAAAATATGCAATCGAAGCACCGTACTATTAAATAATCCTGTAAAGTTTCTTTATAACCCTCCCAGATCAATGCAAACTGATGCTCCGACTATCTAGTAATCAAAGTCGGGTCTAGCGGTTCGAGATAAACCTCTACAGGTACTCTACTTGCATCCATCTATAATTCCTCACATTGAGTTTAGCATTACAGATTGCAGTTTTAGACGGATTTTAAGGTTAGAGTTTATAGTTAGCGTTTAGGGTTACATTTTCACCCTTTATGTTCCAAGTGATTATTTGGAGTTTTTGTATTTTCATGAATTATTTTCTAATTAGTGGTTTGCAAATATTCTTTTTTCGTGTATTAATATTTTCTTCCATCATTTGTAGAACATATCAACACAACCAACAATTTATTTTAACAAAATAAAAAGTTAAATAACACAACAATAATAAAGAATTCTCAACTTATACCAACCAAGATTTTACCAAAAATAATAAAAATATATAATCAGATAGACAAATTTTCTACCAAAAAATTAAAACCAAATAATACTGAAACAAAAATTGCAAAAATATTATATAAAGAAGAAAAAAATTCAAACCAGCCTTTTGCACAAAAAATACACAATATTTAATTAAATTAAAAATTAAAAAAATAATCAAAAATAGAAAAAATATCCAAAAAAGGCTTAACTAAATTAAAAATTAAAAAAATGGAAACAAAATGAACGATTCCAACAAAAAAGTCTTAATTAAACTAAAAACTAAAAATTAAAAAGAAAATGAACCAGAAAGAACAGTTCCACATAATAAGACTTAATTAAACTAAAAATTAAAAAAAGAACTGGAAACAAACAACAATATCTATAAAAAAACATTTAATCAGATTAAAAATTCCAAAAAAAAGTACCCAAAGCAGAAACCATTCAAGAGATAACCATGTATACCAGAAAAAACAAACCAGAAATATATATATATCTTCAAAGCCAGGCATAACCGAAAACAGAATAAAAGAAAAGAAAACAAATGAAGAAAGTGAAAAAGGTGGACCGAAACCCAACCTCAGCCGCCGCTGCTCCGGAGATGGACTTCCTCGCTGCTTCGTTGGTGCTGCACCGCTATTGTTCTCGCTGAGTTTGCCAGTGTCGATGGGAAGAGTTTGCTCAAATAACACCTGTGAGAATGGCATTATTACAGATTGGGCACTGTTATACGCAGTTTTTTTTACTATATGTATTACAAAAATTTTTTATTATTTTATTTTAATTTCAAATAGTTTCTAGATTTCTCTAAAGCATTCGGACAGAAAAACTCAGATCTACGAACAACGACGAATAATCTTCATGTAAAAATGTTAGTTTATCAAACTACTTAACATTTTACATTAAAAAAACTTCAAAATTGGCCTTAAAATGGCCGATTTTGATGTTGGTCGTAATATTGATGAATTCCACCAACTGAGTGGCAGAATTTACTGGAGAATTATACCCAAATTGGGTAAACTTTCTTAATCGAATTGTACCCTTAGCCCAAGGAATTCCGCAAGAGAAATTTTGGAAGAGAATTCTGCCAATAACGCCACAATGTGGCGGAATTTCTTGGCAATTTCTCTACTATGTGGCAGAATTTTTTTATTTATTCAATACATTTTAAATTAATTTCGTGTATAGTTGTGCTAATTAAGTTAATTATATCTTAATATTTTTATTACTTATGAAATTAGTATTTCGTTTACCTCTTCCGTCGATCGACGATATGTGTTTACTTATTTTTTATCTTATTTATTTATAATTTAATTTAATTATTATTGATCTATATCTATTTTAAATTAATAGCAATTTTCATATGACGTAAGGTTTTGTGAACAATATATATAAATTTTTAGTATGAGTTGTATAATAATAATATTTATTTAATACGTGTTGCAGATGGTGGATCCTTCTCGACGACGACGCGATACATCGCTTGATTTGGAACTAGTTGCCGACCGTAGCAGTCGATTGCATAGTCGACAGCCTATTATGACGTCTGCCAGGCAGCAAGTGGGTCTGGTAAGGTACAACACTAGTGACATCTCCGTAAGTACTACGGACGTCACACGAGGCGTTGATTCATCCCAATTCGTTCCACATATGCCGTGGGTGTCAGGAATGTACACGCCTATGCCCGGATACGTACCGTATCCTTGGCCCCCGATGACGTTGCCGGCTCCGATCGCACTCCCGCAGTGGCCACGCTGACAATGCAAGGTCATCATACTACTACCCACCATCGGTCTCTGTTATACCATACAGACATCCGGAGGATTACGACGAGGGTGCAGGCGCTGCAGAGGATGTGCAGGGGATATGGATGATACGGGCCACTGATGTAGATTATGATATGGATGCGGGTGCGGATATGCAAGAGCTTGTTGCCAATGTAGTGATGCAAGAGGAGAAGACATTTGGTTAGGCCATCCCACACACGACCCTGACGACTTCTTCAACAATACCGCAGAGAGGTTTCTTACATCGTGTTGCAGTAGGGGTAGGCAGCTACGCTTGTTCAGTGTCCTTAGCAGGAGTTTCGGCCCGAAAAGATAGGTCACCTGGTTCAGTTCCGCTCAATATCAGCGCGTCAACACCGTCCCGAGTCAGTAGAGCAGCTGTAGATGTATCACGCGTATCCCTCACCTCAAGTAGGGCTTAATCGACGATGAAGAGAGACCCAGACCTGCAACAAGGGTATAGGAGGGCTTTGCCGAACGGTGCACCCAGGCTAATGCTCGGAGGCAAACTTACAAGAGCGGATCCACGAAAGAATGGCGTCTTACGGGACCAGCAATTGGGGGTCAGCAAGATTCATCCCTCATCCCATCTTTTTCCGTCCACATTGGCAGCCTCATATGACGAGGCTAGGTTAGTAGACTTGAATATAATTTTTAACATATGAAACATCTGTTGAATATTTGAGACATACTTATGAAAATTTGCATGTTGTTGTGCAGGAGCGACCAGTACTGACAGTTCATTCCTGACAGGGATACATCGATAAGTGTATTGTTCAGGACGAGGCGGTCAATACGATTATGGCGTGCAGCGGTCTCAAGCGATTGAGACATTGCATTTTCGCGAGACCAAAAGTGCGCTGATATCTGCTTTTATTGAGAGATGACAGCCTGATACCGACACATTCCATATGTCGTTCGGTGAGATGATCATTACCTTCCACAATGTGGTACATATACTTGCGATTCCCTTGACTGGTTCGATCTTCCGCCATGATATGAGTAAGTAGGATATTATAAATGACTTATCCGTCATACTCGGCATACTGGTCGCACACGTTCGCAGTCAGTTAGATAATGGAAGGACGAGATTCAACGTCCTGAATGACTACGTGGCCGAAGGATCCCTGGACGCATCGAACTATGCTCGGGTGTACCTAAAGTATCTAATTAGTGCCACACTATTCATCAAAAAAGGGTAGGGCCACGACACTTCTTGAGGCGTGGATATATCTTTACTTTTCGGCGCTTGCCCCTCAGCAGTCACCAGCTTCACATTCTATGCTTCCAGCGCCGGGGGGGTGTCCCAAGAATGCTCGGGTTCTCCCATTTCAAATGATCCAGAATATGTTTAGGTTGAACGTGACATTTGTTCATTTCCTCCGTGATTTTCATCTCCCGCTCTGTCATGCGAGCAGAGAGGGAATGACCATGTCGGATTCCAAGCTTGTGATTGTGCTTGCCGCATATTACCGCAAGACTCCACGCCCCCTCGTAATGCTATCTACCCATGAGTTTTAGCGGACAGTGACATTTTTTATACCCTTCGGCTTTCGTTCCTTAGTCCGCACCCCCGATTTTGTTCCATCCTTCTGAACATAAATACATTTTCGGTATGCTCCGTCCCTCTCACACCTAAGCTAGATAAAGCCGTTACCTGTTCCGTCACATTTTCTCGAACGAGCAATTATCAACAAGGTCCTCACCTGTAATGCTGCCATCTTCGCTCACTTTACTAACTCCTCTTTACTCGAAAATATATCTTGTATGCCCAAAAAGCGACTTAGATCCTCTACTTTGTCAAGATCAAAAAATTCTTGAACGAATCTGATGATGATGATGGGTCTTGGCCACACCTGTAAGGTGCTCGATGAAATCTCGCCTTCTGGCCCTTTCGGTATTCCTGCAATGCATATATCGCACTTATCCAATATCAGTTACTATATTACGTGTGTGTCAATTATTTTTAAAATAATGAAAACCGTAATAATAAAACTATTTACGATGCGTAATGTAACGTACAATATAATTACAAAGTAAAAAAAATACAACAATACAACTAAATAAGTGATTACTACAAAAAAATAAAAAAACATTTGTGAAACCTGGTCAATGTTTCACCAGAAACTGGCAAAACTAGTGGCAAAATTTTGCAAGGTTTAGGCAAAACTATTGGCCAGATTTCACCAAAGCCTGACTAAATTTATGGTAAAATTTCGCCAAGATTTGGCGACAATTCGCTAATAATTTTGCCATATTCTAGCGAAATTTTGCCACAAATTTTGCCCTGATTTGGAGAAATTTGTAGGTGATTTTCACCACTTTGTAGCACAACTACACTAAAAGTTGTGCCACTCAGTGTCAAAACTTATGCAGAATTTTCAAAAAATTATACAAACGCCAATTTAATTAAAATTTAGCGACTTTTTACCTCAAATTCGAGAGAATCTTTCGTAGAGTCTTTGCTCATTGCCTTGTTGCGACTAAATTCGTCTGGTTTTTGTGAAAAATGTGATTTTTTTTAAAGGAAAACTTAGAGTTATAGGAGGAGAGAGAGAGAGAGAGGATTTTTGAAAAATGAAAATTTTTTGCACTACGTATAGTATAAAAAAATTGTATATAGAAATTACGTTTGTTTGTGGTTATCTCATTATCATGGACATTCGTAGGTTGGAAAATCTATGTAATGATTGTTTTATTTTATATTAGTGATTATTCCATCCTAATTATTGTAATTATTTGTTTTATAGATTTTCGAATTTGGGAAAGTTTTATACCACACATAACTTTCACTCATATCTTATTTTATTATTAATTTATTTACTTAACGAGAATAAAAATCTTATATATTTGACAAAATAAGCAAAAAGAATAAAAATAGAAATATTTAGAATTAAGTTGAACTAGTTATCAAACAATCTAACTAAATTTAGGATTCATATTCAGATAATACAAAGTATATTTTTAATTTTCAAAATTTAGATACTTAAAGTATTCAATATTCAGATGTCAATTTTATCAAATGTACAAGACAGAATTTGGTCCATCATATCAAATTTGATGACTGCAAAAATTTACAAATTTTTATAAAAATATATATATAAAGGATAAAAAAAATATAACTCGTTCGATCAAATTTTAAATCTGATTCAATGAGTCAAATTCAGTGCTACACGCCCTTCAAAAAAAATGTGCAAGACCGCAGCCACAGCATCCCCTAAGTAGTTAGTAATGATGATTTCAATATTACTTTGGAAAGGCACTTGGATTCATATCTTTGTCATTTAAAGGCCTTTTGGAAGAAACATTTGCTGCATCAACTTGGTTGAAATTAGAGGCAGTTCAATTCAACAGCAACGTGCAAGGGAACTTGATTGTTTGTACACTACGAGGAATCACTAGATGTCATAGAGATATGTATATTCTTATGTACCTTTTGAAAGAGTATCACAAGAATCAAACTTCGTTACTCTTCATGTATCATATGTCGAGTTGAAAATTGGAGTCTTACTCAATATTGACTAAGTTGAACAAGAAAGACATCGGTTAATATTGTTCAAACAACCATACATCTTATATTCTCTATAGTTTAAAGATTATCGACACATTTTACTATTTATGAGCATACTTAATATTTAATAATTACAAACCATAACACTTCTTGTTTGTTAAGGTACGTAATTATTATTATTTTATTATAAAAAAGCATGAAGTTTATTCCCTTTATACTTTTACTATATTATAAATAAATTTTCTTCATTTCAAAAATAAATTTAAATACAAATAAAAAATACAAAAAATGCATTATATATCTCTCTTGCCACTTTTTATGGTAAGTGCTACTAAAATCGACTAACAGACCCTATAAATATTTGATGGATAAAGCACCGAATATACATCTTGTGGACATTATCTCCTTACAACATATAAAGATCAATCAGAACTAACTCTAAATTTCAGGCTAGTCATGGAAAATCGGTCAAAAGCACTAGGCCATCTCCACGTATGTTGACCTCACAAATTGCTGTATGTCTCTGAAGAAATCCTATCATCATATTAAGTACTGCCTGTTATATATACATAAACAGCTCCGGAAAACAGATAGCAGATCTCTGGACAACCAACCAAAGACGGACACACTAACCTGTAGACTTAAAGCCATTAGCATCACTCCTGTCACTGATCAAGCAGGTCTCACTGGAAATCTGGAACAAGTCATGCAAATGAAACGAAGCCATTATGAACAACTGAATCCTGGATCAGTGACGAGGTCACTTTCCGGTGTATACCGATGCCGGTTGCATTTTGCTTCCATATACAGGAAGTTTGCAGGCATGTCATGAACACCACATTCGTCTGCAATCAGAAGTATCACTACAGCTAGATGAGCCATCTTAGTGTATGCAACCTAACGCCTTTTTGACCTTCGTCTTTTCCCAAGTAGTTTTAGCATGTTGTCTGTTACATCAGGTGGTGAACCATCATCTTCATCGCAATTCTTGTCAGAGGTGTGAGTCAACCAAGCCAATGCCTCTATTGCAGCATCCTTCTCCGCCAGTGCTTTATTTCTCTTGGGTTTTCCAACAAACTGCACCCCCTTGAACTCAACTAGTGCTCTAAATTCATTTGTCTTAAGATGATTGGTTTTATATTTAGGAGGGGAGTGACCTGCTCTCATCAATAGAGTTTGCAGCAGGCTCTTGGGATTTGTCCCATCTCTAGTAAATCTATCACTATCAGCAGATTCTTTAGGTCTCTTGCTTTCACGACCAAACACGAATCTCCCCTCACATTGGTCACCTGACACCAATTCTTGGATTGAAAGCATAAGGTACTTGCCTTCTTTGTGGATATCCACATTAGGATCTTCAAGCTGTTTTTATCAAATAAGAGGTTAATCAGTATCTTTGAGAGGGGCAAAATCAGCAACTGCAAATTATGGACTCAGGAAACATATGAATCAAAATGTACTGCACGGATGAGTAACTGCAGCAATACATCAAGTAAAATGAGATAAATTCACACTATGGGAAAAGGATATCAGAACCTAAACCCAAAGGCGTTTCATGGAATATCCCAACTGCAAATGGGAAACCTGATGTCCAAGGTTCCTGCCAAAATAAAGCTATGAAGTGTGTGTAATACCAAATGACCATTTTGAGCGACTCTGCTAGTACTTACCTTCCCTAGTAGAAATTGAAAGATACCTAAAGATGACCATTTCTTTTTGAAGGTGAGTTCATAAACAAATAGTCGGTCATTGAATGGGCACATAGCAGATATCTAATGTAGGCACTTTCAATTTCAAGCATCCAAGTCAAAAAGATTACTGCCCAAAAATTATATACAAAATATAAAAATAATCGCTGGAAATGAATAAAAGCTTTATTAAGTAGGAAAACATCCAGCAAGTTAACAGCTTGAACCCTCTCCTGTTGTAGGAACCAGACTAGCGAGTCATTTTCCCTCTCCCTTTAGTCCTTGTAGCAACCCCACCTACCAAATCCCTAAGGTGAAACATAAAGACTAATAAACACATCAGATATCAGAAATTACACTTCTAGGAGTACCTATATAAACCCGAAAAGCCATGCAGAAGAGCTAACTGAGAGCAATGGAGTTGTTTCAAAAACCATATTGTGCATAAAAAGGTAAGTCAGTGATTGCAATTATCTGGTTGATCACAAGTACTTCTCCATGCAACTTATCATAATAGCAAAGAGACAGCTCATCAATGACTAAAACATACCTTTAAGAATCACAGTTTTTTTCTCTGCATCCTTCATTTATACACCAGCAAATCTATTCAGTTGGCAAACATGGCAACATAGTTAACAAGAAATCTCTATGCTCACCATGAATCCACAAACCCCGTTTCAAAATGAATTGACTGCTTTTGTCTTGACATAAAGATCAATGAGTGTGTTTTAACTATGAAGTAATTTTTCACCTTACCCCTTGAAACATATTCTAGGCCACCCAACATATGAGGAAAGTTCCACAAGTTTTTCTTTAGATGAGAGTAATGATGTAAAATTAAGATTGGAAAGTGGGTTTATTTTAAGAAAATCATATCACTTTGGATAATTTTCAAAATAAGAAATGAAGACATGAATTTGAAAAAATGAGTATTAGGAAATATCAACAATAAATATATTTGAGTAAGCTTGCCAACGAAAGGCCTATTTTCAGTTCCTAAAGCTTCTTTTGATCAGCTGGAAAAAATTTTCTTTTCCAAAAAGCTGCTTTGGAAATTAATATTATCTTCAACAGCATTGACAAGCAAAAGTAGTTTTTGGAAGCACCTCCAAGGTACCTTCCTCAAAAACTTTAGCTGTCTTATAAGCTAAAAATCAAGAGCAAAAGAACGAATGAGAAGCGCTCAAAAACAGCTTCGAGGTTTAAAAAGAAAAAATGGCTGAGAACAAACTATTTTAAGCAACCAAGAATATGCCAAAAGTCTCAAAATCCAAAAATGATGCTTTATAGGGCATTAATTTTAAGATCATAATTAGAAGTTGTGGATGGTATTATGTATAAAAAATTACCCTCTTAAAAGTTTCACATTATTATACACTTGATTTAGCATCGATGTGGAAACATTGGCAATATGGCCTCTCATGCTTTAGGGAAACAAATGCAGCAAAATCAACCATTTAAAGGTGAATTGCGTTGTCTTCCAGCTGTTCATATATAGCAGCGTACTAAGCTCCATATGGAATAGCCAAACAGTACGGAATAAATTCTAAAACAATAAAGTAAAGAAATCTTAAAGCATCATACTACTGCAATTTTCTTCAATCAACAGATCAACAACAAGGGCTGGAAATATAAATGTGAAACTTTTTTTTGCACAGTATCAAATAGTTTAGTCACACCAATATCCAATATGGAGAAGTGATATCTCTTGATTTACTGTTGAATGCTAAACAAGGAATGAGTAGCTTCTGACAAGACATGGATCTAGAAACATAGATGTAATGTTTACTTGTACAAGAGGATATGAAAACTGCATAAATACTTGATTTCATTTTACAAGACTCAACATTAAAGCCAACTGATAAACTCTCTAGTTGTTTAGGGAACATATTCTTGTTAAACATCCTTCTCTAACATGTAGTAACCCGCCTACTTACTTTCTTCAATAATCTTTTCCTCAGAAAACATTATACTGTTACTGCTCATCCTAAAACATATTTGGCTCACTTTCCCAATTAGTTTTTTTTCCTTTTGAAACAATCATAGTGTTGCAAAATCCAATGCTGCAGAAGGTACACAATTTCCTAAAGCAGAAATCCATAGTAGACATATTCTGTCAAATTAGCACTTGAAAAGAATTACAACGGGAATGTCCATGAGCAAGTTCAACTCCGGCTAGCCTTTCATCTCTGAAAAGGGTAACACCTTGTACATCTCAGCTAACCAAATAGCCCCAATCATTTGTGGAAAATAAATAGAGAGAGAAGATGTTTGAGAATACTTAAAGTGAGAGCAATGTCTCTCAGCTCTTGGGTATTTATACTGTACAATATTTCTTATTTACAATAAGTCTCAATAATTATGGGAATCATGCTAATCACTAAATTGCTCTGATTAAGCCCCATAATAAATCATAATGAATCAATCATTATGATCAACAAAAGTCAAATAAGTATATTCATTCCTTTCAAGAACCCATAATAATTGCATCCTTTATTAGTAGGATGGGTAGAAATTTACTTTAGGAAACCATTCCAAATTATGAAACAAATGAAAGACACATCTGAGAAAGATGAAGGATTTTCCAAAATTCACCTTCTTTTGTAGTAGTTTTTGGAGCTCCTCCTTGAGCTTCAAGTAGCAGTCTGCCAAGTTGGGATCCATAAAAAATTCAATATAACCTTCTAACATCTTCAAGTGTCCTGCCTGAAACCCAAAAAGAGAAGAGGAGATTAAAAGAAAAAGGTTATTAAAACCAATAAATCATAAGCTGAGTATTCCTAATATGACATAAGCAACCATATAAATATTACCATAGTTCCAAGGCTGAGTAGACCACCAAAAATGATCAAGATAGAATCAGATACTCCAGTTGAATCACGTATGAAAACAGTATTCACCTTCACCTTTTCACCAAAAACCAACCATGGATATGGTATCGTTTGATAGCGAGAGTTCACAGAATTCTGAGAAGGGGGGAGAAATTTGCAATATCAGATAACTTGATTACTAAAATGAATAATGGTTTCCCAGAAAATAATTCCTAATCAATAAAACCAGGATAAAATTGCCTCTTCAGCAGAGATGCTATAGAATACTTAATTTTTCTCAGTTTCTATTTCATGAAATGAATCAATTCTATGAATTGCCAACGGACAACACTGGCATAACACTTGAAATGGAAAACCCTTGGGAACTAGAGATTAGATACCTATACAGTAAACCCTGGCCGAATGGATAAAATAAAAGCTGACATGGAAAGAGAAATCTCAAAAATTATTAGTGACACCATTGAACAACAATTTTTGTAGGACAGAAAAAAGTTCAGTATCACATACAACTTTTGAGTAATTCTACCTTATTACAATCACAAAACTCATACCAACCTAATATAAAGTGAAAACATAAACAGAAATAATCTGGGAGTATTAATTCTAAAATGAACAATATATAATTTTCCTCGTGTAGCAGTGGTTTTCACTGAGCTCATTTTTCCATTTAACTTTCAGTTAATATTATTATTTCTTTTCTGTTCCTTCTAATCAAAATTTTCCTCCATATCCTTCCTGCACATGCAGGAAAATTTTTATTTTCCCTTTTAATAATAAATAAAACAGTATGTCTGTGTGATAGGATACTCATGCCTGACTCACTGTAGATTATATTTTCTTTAGGTTTTACTTTGGGAAAATATCAATAAGGGCACAAGAAGACGTCAGATATTCTCCTTTGTCCACCAAAAATTACAAAATTTTACGACCACCAAAATTACAATGCTGAAGGAAATACACCAAGTGAAAAAAAATTTATCAAGTATTTGATCTATAAAACATACCGCATAAAGTAAGACCTGTCCATCATCCATTGTTTTGAATGACATTGATGTCTCCCTGTGCTGAATAAGATTAACAATTAATAAACAGTAAGTCTAGTCAGGATGAAATGTGGATGTAAAAGGGAAGTGAAAGTAAAAATGAATGAAAATGGCATGGTTACGTTGCCATTGGCCATTTTTGCCATTTAGTTAGGATGAAAAAGTAGACAAGTAAATTAAAAGGGTTACCACTCACCAACATGATCATTTCTTTCCCTCCCAAATGTGGAAAGAGATAAGTTGAAAGAATTAATTACAAGATTAACCTTGTTTTTAGCTTTAAAAAAAATTCAATATGTGCATGTGTGAGAGAGAGAGACAAAAAAATAAACTAATTCTCTTTCGCTCCCCTCCTCCTTCTCCTCCTCTTTCCTTCATACCAAACAAAACAAAGAAAAAAGAAATGCTTCCCCAAAGTGAAAAATTTGTTCCCCTTCCCCTCCCCCTCCCCTTTCACATACCAATCTATTCCCAAGTTGGATTTGCAGAACTATAGGCAAGTGGAAAAACCTGAAGGCAGAGAAATCTTACCACTACAGATGCAACTCCCGGAAAGAGACCAGAACATATAACTGCACGAACCAATGATTGATTATGACTTAATTTATTGTTTATTGCAGCATCAGCATCCAACAATCCGGCTTCTTTTAAAATAAAGGTGAATTGCTTCCGAAGAGAATGGATGGCTTGAAGAGTCTGGGAAGAAAGGAAGTTCCTCCAGCAATACTCATATGCAGATCCCTCTCTATCTGCATCCTTCCATCCTTCATATGCGCGGACAAGAGCCATATGGTCACTGTAGTCCTTTGCCGAGAATCGGGATTTAGCTGTCCCTGCCAACTGAATAAAAAACATCATAACAATAAACCTGCAGAGTAGGAACTATATTCAGGTTTTAAAAGCAGGAATCTCAAAACATGAGCAGCCTCACCAAGTATTTAGCAGAAAATAATACCAGACTTTATTTGTATAATTAAACATGGGGGAATGCTAAGATCCTTAATAGGCATTTGTTTTAAGCAAGCAAGAAATGACCAACAAATTGAGCCCATAAAAACCTTGACACACCACACCTAAAGATGAGTTTATAAAAGACGCAAACATGGGAAAAATACAGTTTAAAGCATTAAACTTATACAGAAGTGAACTAACTAATTATTCAAAAAAAGGTTATCTATGTATATATTGTGTGAGAGGGGGTGGGGAGGCATGGACAGAGTGCATTTGTCTGTTTGCATGTATTTATTTCTATAAACAACCTCATACAAGGGTCAACTGACTAATTATTCAACCCAAAAAGCGCTCTACAACTATTTCATGAACAGCATCATTTCGGGCAATTTTGTTGTCACAATCCTAAAAATTTCCAATTGGATCACTTCAGCTCTTCTTTCTCTGCAGGCCTATCAATAATGCATGCGGCCTCACTGCGTCAGTTTCACATACATGAGAATTACCTCTATGTTGATGCTCTAAAATATGCTACTTTCAGCATTCAGCTAATAATGTATTCTTGAATTTCACATGTGCCATGTCATAGAAAGTTAAATTTGACATACATCCCTGCCGCCTGAATTTTCTTCTGGAAAGAAAAATTGTCATCTATGCAACTCAAATAGAAATTCAGTAGCTCTATAAATCACCAAAAAAAAGAAAAAACGAAGAATAATTACCGTACAAAATAATTATCTAAATTTAGCTTCTTTAACCACTGTCCTCACCGCCTAAATCCTATCAAGAGATGTAGTCCAACAAAGAATTCAAAATCCAATTACCAGGGGAAAAAGGAAATTCAACATTAAATTCTATAATATAACACCAACAAATAAGCATTTGCCATGCATATAATGAACCGAAAATCTGAATCCCCACCCTGACCTATATATACATATATATACACCGCATAAGAGTAGCCATAGTGTGCTTAGACTTCAAAATGCATTTCATTTCAGCCCTGCAGACATTTCCTGTGTGTGTTAACCAAATCAAAATATTCAGTGTAACAGTTTTGTGCATCTTGTAATAGCCATAAAAGGGCAGGCACCCTTTGTATGTGCACAATATCAGGAGAGCAGACTCTACAGCTGCTTTACCATAGATCAGGAAAAGAGCTACATCTGAAAAGGCCTGACAAGAACTCATAATAGTTGTGAGTGGAAAATTCTCTCACATCCTCGCGAACTTCTGAAGCCAGTATTCTTTTTGGTTACTTCTTTCCTCCTAAAGCAAGCTCCACTCTCACCATGAGATCCAGAACACACAAATGAGATGATCCAGTTCTGCTTTTCCTTTCCCACGGGCATGAGAATATCCAGCTTTAAACTAGCCATTATCTAAGGAAACCTACCTAATTAATTATAGAACGGCAAGAAATTTTGCAAGTAACACCTCAGGGAAACACAAAAGATGATCGCCTCTTAAACGAGACTCTTACAGGACGTTAAGAAACCACCTAATTTACATTATACACAGTCCAAGGTAGACTGTCAAAATGAATGTCCAGCTAACCTCCTAAGTGAAGAAGACAATCTTCATGGAGGCCGTCATCTTCCATATATTTTACGAAGAAAACATATCACATTCTGAGAGAGGAGAATAATATAATCACTATGAAATAGCCTTTATAATTTCCTTTCACAACACATTATCGACCCAATTTGAGACAATTTACTGACAGAAGCCGTTGAAGAGTTGATCAACTGAATCAAGTCGTTCCATGTTTTCAACCAATGACCTCTAAACCCATTACAAGTAGAGAAGGGCTGACTTGAAGCAAAATATGAAATGAGGCAATGCTGCAACAAGTCGAAGATGGAAGGTTGGAAAACAATAAAAGATTCTATTGTTCTTTGAAACATACTCCTAGTATAATATCATTGCCCAAGGATTTTATACAAATTGCAGAAGATCTCATAAACAAGACCTAAAATAGATATCGATAATTAAATTAAAAGTTAGCCTCATCATATCAAGGATAGCAGCAGTTTAACAGTAGTGGTAGGGAATGAATGGTGATTGGTACTTATTTATTAAAGAAAGCAAGAAAATGAAATATATCACAAATTATTGTTAATTTCATTCATACTAGTCTACTAGGAGCATTCTCTAAGTAGATTGTGCGCTATCTACCATAATCTTCTTTGAAATCAGTAACTTCATAAAACCATTCATCCTTCTCATCCATTCAAGTATACTTGAATTCAGAAAATCTCCCATTTGTCCTCAGAATGCTTCAGCTTTCTTTTTCAATTACGTTGGCATTTGTGACCATAGAATTTGGAAATCAAGCAAATACCAAGTTTTTTCCTGGATAAATCCTTCTAACTGCTTTTAAAGCGCACACAAATGATATCATGACCAGAACTACTAGATTGTTGTTATCTTTATCCTACTAAAGCAAAGTAGATAGGTAATTAACATGACTTCAAATATCTTTTTAGAAAAAATGCAGTAGCAGTAAAAGGTAGTTTTAGTTGGCTATACTTACATCCTTTTTATCTTGAGGCAAAAGAAAAGGATCCCTCATACTAAGGCCAGCCACAATAGTCAAGACAGGATCAAAGCAACGAAAAATAGCACCAATTATCAGCATTTTCCCTAGCTTGGGATCCACAGGAAGCACTGACAAAAACTTTCCTGATTGATAAAGACCAAAATCACATAAAATAATTAACTAATAAGAACGATCCCATGTGCCAAACCCAAAAAGAAAAAATAGTTTGAGAATAGACCATACCAAGATGCGTAAGATTCTCATTTTCATCTAGTGCACCAATCATCTTCAAAAATTCTACAGCATTCTGAACCTGCGATACATTGAAGCTTTGTACATCAGTCAATTGATGACAGCAAACCAAATTCATGTAACAGATGAGCCGCATATATAATCCAATTATAGAGCAGAGGCAGATCTGCTACCTCCTGCTGCATAACATTTGAAATTTTGATATTCCCCAGAAATTATTTCTCCAATAGAGTTATTAGTTTTGAGATATGCCTCCTCAACACCCGCCCACCCCCCACCCCCCGCCCCCGCAAAGGAAAAAAAAAAAGCAAAGTAATATTTTTGAAATTCCACTATATCCCTTAAAGACATCACATTTTTGAAATAGGCCTTATGAGTTGCCTAAGAGCTGGAAATACAGACATCATGTTCTAAATGACAATCTCAGTTACTTAGGAAATATAGTAAAATGAGATGCAACTCCATAAATCAAGAAAATTACACCCGCCATCCAAAATTGAACGTCCACATCTCTAATTTAATTCGTCCAAAAGTGAATGTCCATTTTCCTAACATGAACATATTTTAAATATGAACTTCCACAACTAAGCTCCTTAATTTAACATATTTTAAATCTAAACTTCACCAGTATCTCCTTAACTTAAAGAATATAAGCTCCACTAACATATGGGGCATACCACTAATATCTTTAATATATAAGCCTGTGTAACGTGGTAAATTGCTTATGGTCAAATGCTCTTCCAAAACTTTTCTGCCAAGTCAAATAAGAGATCCAATTTTGGACAGACAGAGTATATATAATAATATTAAAAACTAGTTAACCATGTTAGAAACATGCTTAAGCAAAAAATATCCAATATAACCTATCCTTTTCTCCTTCCTGCACCAAAAACTAATGTGTGTGTGTTTGTGAGTGTGAGAGAGAGAGATAGAGTTTTATATAACTCCTCTCTTTCTAAGGGCCCGTAGGTTTCCCTTTTTTGGTTAAAAACATTATTGCATTCTTTTAACAAAAGTAAATAAGGGTTAATTCCATTTTAGTACCCCAGAGTTAGAGGGTGCCCATCGATTATCACATCCCCTAAAATTATCAATCAATGGACTAATTTTGCCGGCGGCAGAATTAATTTGGCCGTCAGTAACTAAATGTTCAATTTACCCTTCAAATTAACACAGAAAAATCCAAATTTGTACTTTTATTTATCTAGTTTTTTAAGAAAAGAAAATTCACTTTAACTCTTGTTTTAAAAAAAGAAAAAAACTTATTCATTTAACTTCTTTGTTTTTCCTTTGTCTTCCGCTTCACTGACTGTTTGCTGGACACTGCCACTGCTGGCAACCACTACAACCACAGATCAGATACCCTCCTTCGTTACAATCGTCATCCTAACTGCAAAACTTCTGCCCATCTACCTCATCTTCTCCTTCTCCAGCCACATATTACCACCAAATACTACCGCTGCCAACATACACCACGGCCACTGTGAACCTTAATATCTTCCTTCTGCTACAACCGCCACTCACAACCATCAATGGCCTCTTCCGCTTCCTAAATCCTCCCTGTCTTCCTCGCCCCTATAGAACTTCATAGTTTACACACCCACTGCCACCACATGCACGACACACCCTCCCTCACCTCTGCAAGCCAAAGCTGCAGTGGTCCAAACCATTCTCTTCTCCGTCTCCTCTTCCCCGATGCAAATCAAAGTCCCACTAGCGAAGAGAAGCTCCATGTGATTAGGCAATGGAGCAGAAGAGAAGATGAAAAAGCAGAAGCCAAGAAAGGAGGAAGGAAGAAAAAATGGAAAAAAATGAAAATTGGTAAATGAACTTAGAACGCATTTTCATAATGCGTTCAGTTATACATTTTGTTTTTTAGAAACAATTTTGTTACAAGACTCGTATACCCTCATGAATGCATTACTTGGATGCATTTATTTTTGCCGCGGGTCAAATTGGTCCCCTGGTGGGAATTTTAAAAGATGTGGTACTCAATTGATAGGCCCCCAAACTTTGGGATACTAATAAATTATCCTTCTATTTTACTTTAGATGGAAAGAAGATAAGCAGAACCTAAAACTAACTATTAGGCGGATACGGTTTTTATCTTGTTAGGATATAGAAGATCTCACAATGCATTACTAAACACTGCCATAGGATCCAACAAAAAAAACAGTAAATACTCACAGCTAGCGGTTCAGGAGGCTGCAAAGCAGATGATAGGAATTCTCCTGCACTTTTAACTTGCAAAGATTTTATTTGCAAGCAGAGAGAGTTCAAAGGTGTCCTCAAGAGTTCAGGAAGTTGGTATTCAGGAAAGGCTTCAAAAACACATCTGGGATACAGGTGGTAACATTCACCTGGCTGCACCCGACCAGCTCTACCCCTTCTCTGCAATCAAGCAGTGCATATATTACACTTGTATAGTTAAACATGGAAATGGTAGCAGTCACAATTTGATACTTGCTCCTTTCTTTGAAAATGAAATCTACCAAAGCAGGAAAATCCAAGATGCAAAAGAAATTAATAAACACAAAATAAAAGTAAGAGAAAGTCTTACAGCAAGATAAAATAGCCAAGAAGCAGATACAGATCTAAAAGATCCTGAGATACCTACATTTGTACAGGGCACCTATTTACAAATACTAAAATAGGGTGGCCTCCAACCTAACAGCAAAGTCACTAACATACTCTCACAATGTTATGGAGCAACTCTGAATATCACAGCAGGAAAACACTGGAGTCCAAATAGGTCCAAAGAAAGATTTTGTGGATTCATACGATAAAAATATTATGTTTCAAGATGGAAATAAATTTTATTAGGATTTGTCAGTGTAATGTAAAAAACTTAACATTTCCTTGCTGTAACTTCCCCTTCTGTTGAATTCGTGTAATGTAAAATACTTAACATTTCCTTGCTGTAACTTCCCCTTCTGTTGAATTAATTTTCATCAAACCCACGAAAGTCACTGGTTTTGTTCTTCCTTTACTAAAACTTACCACTTTGACCAAAAATATTTATACCATGAAGTTACTATTTTGGTAGATGCCTCTCAGCAGCACAGCATTTTCCATCTTAGCATAAGCAAATATTTTATAAACAAATAAATATGGACAACTCCACATCCACATCCTAAAAGACCACCCGCTGATATTGACAATCATCTAATCTAAAAGAAATCCATACTCTGCAAAGCCAGCATGATGAACTGGACAAAAATGAATATCACCAAAATGTAACTAATGAAGAAGGACCATTAAGTTAAAGCAAGCATAGAGATAGAAATTAACTCACTTGCCGAGCTGAAGCTTTGGATATCCATGAAGGTAGTAAACAAGGAGTGTTATTTAGTGCATCGTATGTTGTCTCCTTGGCTTTTCCACAATCAACCACAAATACTATGTCATTGATGGTAATACTGGCTTCAGCCATGTTAGTAGCAAGTACAATCTTACGAATATTTGGAGGTGGCCTCTCAAATATGAGTTTCTGTTGAAGACAACGACTAAAGCTATTTAATTAAATAAAAAAATACATATATGATTTAGGAATTAAAAGGTAGGCAAAGAAAATTCAAGAGAAAGCCTGCACATCCAGTAAGAAATAAGAATATATGGAAATGCTCTCAAGAAAACAAAGTGAAACTAGCATATCTGCTATGATCAATAAGAACAAGTTGTATATACATGGAGAACACCAGGAATTCTGCCCAGGTACCAACACCCAGAAAAGCCTAGAATGCTCTGAAGTTTGCATACCAAGGGAAAGAAAGCAATGCAGAAAATAAGATTAAGACAATTGTCTTGTTCTTGTCAAAGTTAATAATCTAGAGGAACACGTGTATAATCATACCCTTCTAGGAACCATCTCCCCAGTATGAGTTCCTCTAAGATTTTAATGTGGACCGCTATAAAACAACTATACAGCCCAGAAAGGGATCATAAAGTAATCTAGTCTGAGAAGCTGCACTAGACTATGAGAAATCAATCAATTATTCAACTTATTGGAGCGTATCACTGGTGGATCATAATGATATTTGCTCTAAGATTATCAATGTGGCTAAGATTGGTATTCAGCATCAAAGCAAGGAAATAATAAACTTAGGGCTAGTCCTGGGCAACAACTGTCAAACATGAATTCATTGACAATGCTTTTAGTAATTGTGAATTTTGAAAATCATAAACTGCACATGATAAATTTTATGTGTGTTACAGTTCTATTGGAAGAAATTTTAAATTGCAAAAAGTCCAAAATAACCATCACATTTACTCAAAATATTGGTTAGTTATTCAGTTCTTACTAACCATTTCTACAACACCTTTTACAATAAATGGTATTTTATGGTACATTTTTAATATTTATATTACTTATTTAGGAACATTAATCTCAAAATAATAAATATTCATCTACTAAAAATCAAACATGAAAAAAATGTTAGAATTTTAAAATAATAAGTCTTTCTTCATTGATGAAAGATTTCGAATGTTGATATTAGTATTTACAAAATTAAATAATTGCTAAATTACACTCCCTCCATCCCGTTTCAAATGATCTTCTTATTATATTAGAATGTCCCAAAATATTTAACTCTTTCCATAGAAAGAAAGATTTCAGTATAATATATACTATCAAAAAGTCATTGTCCCTTCTATGTATTACTACTGAGTAAAATCCGCCAAAATACAAGCCATACTAACTTCCATTATGCAGGCCACAATGAGTGAGGAAGTGTTTGAAGGGTGTATGAGGCATTATTTGACTGATTTACCCCTCCAGAATGTGGCACAGGAGATGCACGTGCGAAATCCCACCGAAAACCACCAGTATTCCATTAATTAATAAAAAAATAATTAGTTGATGGATGTAAAATATTAAAATTGAAGAATGTGGGTAGATTGGGACTTCCATGAATAGTTTTTGGATAAATTTGAGGGATTTTCTCTATTACTTTTATATGTCTAGATTTGATATAAAGTACGTACTGACCGACATGTTTCTTACTTTTTATCATACTATATTACTTTTATAATACAATTCAAAGTTTTACATAAAACCCCGCAACCAGTCAAACACTATCGATAGAATTGGGACGAAAGGATTAGCAATTTAAATAAAAGAGAAACAAAGAAAATCAGAAATTTATAAACAATTGGGAGTTATGTTTCAACTTAGCATTTAAGTAATTCAGCTTTTCTCAATCTTGGCAATACCATGTTTCAAGACACTGAAACAAATACAGTTCTTGGTTGCCAAATGGCCTAAGAAACAGCATTTGTAACTCCAACACCCATCAATGCTGAACAAACTCTCCAAATGGGCTAACTGATCCACTGTTCAGAAATTGATGCACAATGTCACGTGTGTTCTAACCAATGTGCTCCCCTAGTGGCCTAAGAAATCTAGTAACTAAGCAATTAACTTTATAGGTCAAACATCAACCCCCTTTCATAAGAGACAACAGGATAAAGCAGGCTAAGTACAAATCCATCTTCAGTTCCCAAATATTGAATGCTGCTTGCATTAAAGGTTTGCTACAATCAAAATATAATCAGATCAGTGTTTTATAAAAAGAAGAAATTCTACAGTCAACTACTGAGAACCTTGGGTTCCATGCATCATAAGTCATAGAAGCCTCCCCCACCCCCACCTGGCATTTTTCTTTTAAAGGATAAGAATCTTCACCAAAAACTGAGCGTGAAAGTAACATGGTCAGAACACTTAATTGCTCCTCCCCAAAGAACATCCAAAGACGACATGGATAAGGCTCATATCCATAACCTCGTTAAAACTGGTTTACAAATTCCAAGATTCAAGGACTTTTGGATCATAAATGTGCAAGCAGCCTCCTACTTAGATGAAATACTTCAAACCCAAAAACTTATCCCTTTAGAAGATTCATATTTACATACTACTACCCCTGTCCCATAAAGATAGACCAAAATCTCATTTTCAAACGGATCAAGGAAAGGTAGTTAATGTAGTTAAATAAATCATTTTTACACATTAGTTTTCTCATATACCCCTCTACTAACACAGTCAAATTACTAAATTATTCTAGAAAATGTAAATGATGAATCTATTCAAAGTCTGAAAGTTGATTGTTTTGACTAGCTTATATTACTAATATTCTCAGAAATGCAATGATCAATTAAATCTATTCAAATTACTTGTTGATAATGATGCATCATAATTGAGGGGATATTAGGAAATGACAATTTAACTACTCTTGAATATATGAAGCAGGCCTATAATTTAGAACAAAAGAAAAGAAAAGCGGGACAATCTTTATGGGATGAAGGTAGTAGTTTATTGCAAGACCCATGTCCCGATAACTCACAGCTGTCCTTTTTCTTTCTAACTTAAAATAAGGCAGAAATTTAGAGTGAAAAGAATTCTTGTCTTAAGACAGTAGGCATTCATTTTGGGATAGCCCAAAGAGGGAATGGACTGTCTGTGCAAACTTGTATGTACAGACATAGAAGGTAACCCTCTTAAATCTTGAAACCTCCATTCTCTGAAGTCAATGGTAGAATCAACAATCCATATTAGTTACTAACTGCACTTCAGACAGGCAGAAACTCATTCTTAACTATAACTTTATTATCAAAAGGAGGCAGAGTAATATCTACTAGCTTGCTATGTCTCAATGTCTTTTGCAAGCCATAGTAATTAATAGCCAAAAGGAAACTTCTTAAATATGACTAAACAAACTAGATAAAATTTTACCCATATCAAAATGGGCCTCTTGAGAGGACTAGGCTCCAGAAATTACATCACTATGAAAGTTGACAAAGTTTTTATACATGTTGGTACAAGAACAGTCCTCTGTACGAAATAGAGGGAGAAAAAATTTATACATTTTATTTTCTATACTGCATAATTGCATATCTTCAAATGACTACAGAAGGTAAATCACGTGCATGACTTCAAGTTATCCCCATGAGCTTCATGAAAGTGAAGCATTGCAAATCGGATATGTTTGTAACTCATACTTAAGCTGCCAGCTCCATAGAAGACCAACTTGCAGATGGCTTCCTGATATCAATTTGAAGGCGTTCTCATTTGGCCTTTCAACTGCAAGGATTTTTTTTTTTTTTTAATCATCCTTTTTCTTTAGTTCTTTTTAACATGTAGGATCAGCTGTTTCATCTTCCTTATCAATTATATCCTAGGTCAGTTAAAGCATCCGTAATTGACTTTAAGGGAAAAAGGAGAAGGCAACTAGGTTGTTGCCCAGCTTTCAAAGAAGTTATTCCAGGACTAATAGCCTGACATAGAGATCAAAGAGTCATACAGTGAAGTAAGTCATTTATGCCATATTCAAAATTGTTTCAAGGAAAGGTACCTAAATGATGTTGGTTCCACCTTGACAAGCCAGAGAAAGAGTGAAGAATAGCATCTTAACATTAGAACATACACAAGCAACTCCTACTGACAACCTGGTGGGTACAGAGACAAGCTACCTAACATTCCAAATAAAATTTGACATACTAATCCAATGCCACAATAACTCAACGTTTGATTAGTGTCAGAACGCTAGGCCAGATCTAACTGAAGACAGACCTAAGTACGAAGAGGCAATTTTGAATGGAAGATTGTCTAAAAACTTTTCTATAGAAATACTACACCTTATTTCTGAGGGACAAGGGCCAGGAGAACCAAAGCCAGATGGATGCATCTTTCCCTATTTACCTGATGATAAAACAACATTGTTTGGGCAACATTAAGTATGACCAGGCAAATACCAAAATCTTCTTCCCATATGACCAGGCAAATACCAAAATCTTCTTCCCATACGAAGTACCTAAATAGATAAAAAATAAAAAAGCTCCCATTTAACAAATTCCATCTAAAAGCCCTCTCAATAAGATCAAACTACAATGACTTCCTCACCATCACATCCCACAGCTGGCGGTCGAGAGGGTTCACATATAAATCTTCTGAATCAAATTTAATAAACTTCAACTGCCTTCTATTTCAGACCCCAAACAGCATAAGGTCTCAAAGGGAATTTTATTACTTCTACCTACTCTAATTCCAAGGGGAAAAATTATAAAATAAATAACAACCGCAGTGTAACTATGGCAAATAGAAACACAAGATATCCTCCCCAAAAAGAAAAGCTAATAAAAAAAAATCTTGAATGGAAATCCCAAGACAATCATCCAGACAGATAAAAGTAACAATTATTTTGATTTAAGGGATGATTATGACAGCGGCACCAAACAACTACAAATACTAGGTGGATGGCAAATGGAACAACTATCCAAGGGAACAAACAGTTACGGAAGATGCAACTTGTAGGAAAATCTTTATAATTGAATATGTACAAAATAGGAACTTTCCTAAAAGTAGAAAATAGGAAAGTTTCCTAAGATTGGAATTAGCAGCTGTAACTTACGGTTGTCAAGGCTAATATTTAGAAATAGGATATTTAACTGATATTGTTTCTAAAATTAGTTTAGGAAAACTTGTATATATAATCCTACTCATGTAATCAATACGGAGTATATACAAAGAGAGACATTCTTTCTCTTCTTCTCAGATTTTGTCATGGTATCAGAGCAAGACTCAATCTGAATTTTTTTTTGGGCCTTTAATTGCCGGTTACCCGGATTGTTTCCCGGTATTCATTGTTAATTTCGGCCTTCATTGCCGGAATAATTGCTTCCGAATCCAGGTCGTAACCGCTGCCAAAGTCACGACGAATTTTCGCTGATTATTCTTTGCCTAGATCAGCCAGAGGAAGTGATTCAAACCGTTGTCAAAGAAGAAGAATATAGTCAAAGACATGTGTCGGTTTCAATACAAGAATTCGGAGAGGATGATTGGACATGCTAGGGAACGGGATAGCCTCTACTATCTTGAGATACCAAGTCAGTCAAAAGTTCCGTATTCCTTTATGTCAGAGCCTATCCTGTCTAATAAAGAGAAGATTTTACTGCATCATTCCCGCTTGGGACATCATTTATAATTATTATAATTATTAAGACTTTGTTTCCCTAATAATTTACAAATTAGAATATTGAGGATTTTCATTATGAAGTGTATGAGTTTGCAAAACATAAACGTGCATCTTTCCCAATTAGCAATAAAAGAAGTTTTGTTCCTTTCTATCTCATCTATAGTGATATTTGGGGTCCATCTAATATTCCTAATGTTGCTAGGGCAAGATGGTTCGTTTCTTTTATTGATGATTATACCCGTGTCACTTGGCTATTCTTACTTAAACATAAGTCGAATGTTAGTACCGTACTTCCAAAATTTTGTTCCATGATCAAAAATCAATTTGCAGTCACAATCAAAAGGTTTAGGTCAGATAATGCCAGGGATTCCTTCAATCAAATTCTTACCCATACTTACAGAAAACAAGAATAGCCCATGAGTCATCATGTGTAACGACCCCCCAACAAAATTGGGTAGCTAAAATAAAAAATGACCATATTCTTGAAAAAACCTGAGCACTCTTGTTTCAAAAACATATTTCAAAAGCCTTTTGGGGAGAAGCAGTTCTTACAGCAACTCACCTCATAAATCGATTGCCTTCTAAAATTTTAGGTTTCAAAAGTCCTATGGATATCCTCTCATCTTTTTATCCGAACCTAAAGACTACAAACAATCTTACTCCAAGAATTTTTGGGTGTATAGCCTTCGTTCATGTCCATGGTCCAAATAGAGAAAAACTAGATCCAAGAGCTCTAAAGTGTGTTTTTGTAGGCTATTCATCAACCCAGAAAGGGTATAAATGTTATCATCCTTCTCAAAGAAATTCTCTGTCTCCATGGATGTCACATTTAATGAACACGAATCCTATTTTCCCAATCCTTATCTTCAGGGAGAGAACCTGACTAGAGAAAGTAAGAAAAGTTTTCTGAACTTAGATTTGACAATAAACCCCGTACCTTCTAATTCTAAGTCCAATTATAAATCTATGCATAAAAATTACTCAGAATCTCCTAATTTGATAGTAAATCCCGTACCTTCTAATTCTGAATCCATGCATAAAAATCACTCAAAATCTCTGATTTGTCATCTTCCCCTGAGTCTTTTAATTTATCACCATCCAAATTATTGACAGTCCTAAACCCTAGTCCCGTGTCTCACTCAACTCCGGAAACTTGGAGATTTGACAAGGTGTCTTCCAAAAGAAAAGTGGTTGTTTCAGAGCCCACGCAAGTTCAAGAATCCAACTCGAATTCTTTCAATGAGGAAAGGAACTTGAGAATGCACAACACGGCCATTATACTCCCTTGCAAATTTTTCTATCTTTTAAAAATTTCTCACTAGCTCACAGAGCCTTCCTTGTAAGCCTCAATTCTATTACCATCCCTACCAGTTTATCTGAAGCATTGTCTAATGAAAAGTGGAGACAAGCTATGAATGTTGAAATGGAATCCTTAGAAAAGCACAAGACTTGGGAGTTGGTGAAACTACCAATAAGAATTGCAAGTGGGTGTATACGGTGAAGTATAGAGCAGACGGGTCAATTGAGAGATATAAGGCCAGATTAGTAGCGAAAGGATATACTCAAACTTATGAAATTGATTATTTAAAAACTTTTGCTCCAGTTGCCAAAATGAATACCGTAAGAGTATTTGCTGTCGATAGCTGCTAATTACAGTTGGGAGTTACAACAATTTGATGTCAAGAATGCATTCTTGCATGGAGACCTAAAGGAGGAGATTTACATGGAAGTTCCACCTGGCTATAGAAAGAACTTAGCTGCTCATACTGTATGTAAATTGAAAAAGGCATTGTATGGCCTTAAGCAATCACCAAGGGCATGGTTTGGGAGATTTGCAAGGGTAATGTTGACTATGGGATATAAACAAAGTCAAGGGGATCACATACTCTTTATTAAACATTCTTCGTCAGGGAAAGTTACTATTCTATTAGTATATGTTTATGACATAATAGTAATCGAAAATGATGATAAAGAAAAACGAGTTTTGAGCCAATGCTTAGCGAAGGAGTTCGAGATCAAGGCATTAGGAAGGTTGAAGAATTTTCTTGGGATTGAGGTTGCACACTCTAAGAAGAGAATTTTTATCTCTCAACAGAAGCATATTACAAATCTTTTAAAGGAAACAGGCAAGACCGCATGTAAACCGGCAAGCACTCCCATCGACCCTAACCTCAAGCTTGGACTTGCAGAAGAAGATGAAGCAATGGATAGGGAAATGTATCAACGCCTTGTGGGAAGGCTCATTTATCTTTCTCATACACGACCATATGCAATGAATGTGATTAGTCGATTTATGCACAGTCCAAAAGAGATTCATTTGCAAGTGACTCATAGGATACTTCAGTACATTAAGGTAACACCAGGAAAAGGCATCTTGTTCAAAAGAAATGAAAGATTGATACTTGAAGCCTACACTAATGCTGATTATGCTGGTTGCATTGTAGATAAAAGGTCAACCTCTAGTTACTGTATATTTCTTGGTGGAAACCTTGTGACTTGGAGAAGTAAAAAACAAAGTGTGGTGGCCAGGTCTAGTGCTGAGACAGAGTTTCGAGCAATGGCTCAAGGCGTGTGTGAGTTAATTTGGTTGAAAATTATTCTACAAGATTTGAAGATTAAATGGGATGGCCTAATGAGACTCCACTGCGATAATAAGCCTGTAATCAGCATGTCACATAATTAAGTGCAACACGATCGAACTAAGCACATTGAAATTAATAGACACTTCATCAAAGAAAAGCTGGACAGTGGTTTAATTTGCACCCCCTATGTGTCTACACAAAGACAACTAGCTGATGTGTTGACAAAATGATTAAATAACTCAATTTTCCAAGCAATTGTTTCCAAGCTGGGAATGGAAAATCCCTATTCTCCAGCTTGAGGGGGAGTGTAGGAAAATCTTTATAATTGAACATGTACAAAATAGGAAAGTTTCCGAATATTGGAATTAGCAGTTGTAGCCTACGGTTGTCAAGGCTAATATTTAGAAATGGGATATTTAACTGATATTGTTTCCAAAATTAGTTTAGAGAAACTTGTATATAAAGTCCTGCTCATGTAATCAATACAGAGTATATACAAAGAGAGACATTCTTTCTCTTCTTCTCAGATTTTGTCACAACTCAGTGAAAATTAACTACCTATTCAGATGTTGTCATTGAACCATGGCAGGTAAGTAGCAACACTATTTGGGTCTCCTAGGAGAGGATGAGCTTTCAGTTGATCTCTCAAGCAACTAATATCCTCCCAACCAGTCATAAAAATCAAACTACAATGACTTCCTCACCATCACATCCCACAGCTGGCGGTCGAGAGGGTTCACATATAAATCTTCTGAATCAAATTTAATAAACTTCAACTGCCTTCTATTTCAGACCCCAAACAGCATAAGGTCTCAAAGGGAACTTTATATAAAATAAATAACGACCGCAGTGTAACTATGGCAAATAGAAACACGAGATATCTTACCCAAAAGAAAAGCTAATAAAAGAAATTTTTCTTGAATTGAAATCCCAAGACAATCATCCAGACAGATGAAAGTAACAATTATTTTGATTTAAGGGATGATTATGACAGCGGCACCAAACAACTACAAATACTAGGTGGATGGCAAACGGAACAGCTATTCATGGTAACAAACAGTTATGGAAGGCGCAACTCAGTGAAAATTAACTACCTGTTCAGATGTTGCCATTGAACCATGGCAGGTAAGTAGCAACACTCGATTTGGGTCTCCTAGGAGAGGATGAGCTTTCAGTTGATCTCTCAAGCAACTAATATCCTCCCAACCAGTCATAAAAACTAGCACTGCACCAGGTCTTTCCTTCCGGCAGATGTGACATAGAACAGCCTCTAGAAGATTGAATCCAATAGAATCAGGCATCCAACAAGAGAGTGAATCACGTGCCCTCGAACTGTAGTTCTCAAAATTTGAATTATTCAGAGCATCCTGTCAGATAACCAGAATTTAAATGCATCAAAAACATTATCTTCAGAAGTATGATATGGAAGAGATATCCACAATGGAAAGGCATAAAATTTTGTAAATTTTAACAAGAAAAAAGTCAACTACTAAAAGAAGCATTCACTAGTATTATAAATGGAGGGGGTACAGAGACTCTCCTGCAACCTGATCCCCTCATAAAAGGGATCAGAAGTCGGACAACGCTTTAATATTGAGCATAATAATTTCTCTACTGTCAATCTGGAATCTCTATAATCTACCTACCCCAAGCATCACATCAGATGTCATCATGTTATTATACTGTATTTCAGTTTCTCTTGCAAGCATTATGGTGCTCTTAGTCTTCTGATAATCTCAATGTCAGGGGAAAAGATAACATGTGCAAAATGACAAAATCTCTCAAGGCCTAGGTAAAAAGAGCAATGCAAGGCTTTATGTGCCGGAAACCTAGGCCTACATAGTGATGCAGCAAAGGATAAATATATTAAGCAAAATGAAGCAGGAGACACTTTATAAGAGGGTCAAAATACAAAGTGGTCCATTACCTCCACAAGGGCATTTATTTGATTCCTTTTCTTTCGCGGAGCTAGCTGTTTTTGAGTCTTCCAAACCTTTTCTTGTCCATAGACATCAATTTGGTTGAACGAAGTGAGCTTATATCCAGTTATTTCTAGTACATCTTCCAAAAAGTGAGATCTCACAGGATATGTGAAGCCCTGCATTTGCATAGAAGAAAAACTTGAATAAAGAACATCTAATTGCAAAGGACTATTTTGACAATGTTCATTTATTTTGTTTAGAAATTTATTAAAAAAACAAACAAACAAACAAGAGAAAATGCTCATATGAGATTATGTAATATGCAATTCCTATTTCCAACAGGTTGCCCCTCGACTCTTGCATTCTGTTAAAGCAGCACCAGCACTGACTGGCTGAAAAGAGCCTTGAGTGTAGTTATTTTGCAATGTACGATTGCTTTTGCATTAGGTTCTGCCACAGTTTTTTCACTCTTATAATATTTGTATTAGGTGTAAGTTAGGTTTCATTACAAAACACCATTTACAGATTCCTATCTGCCCACAGATAAATAAAAGGCTAACTAAAGGTGACAACTAAAAGATTTTATTAAAGTTATCAAACATGATTGAAACTTCAAGTAAAAAAGAAAAGCAATACCAACACAGAAGAGTCTTCTGTTACTAAGTTCTATAAAAGTTACAAACTGCCAACTGTCCTCCATCAGAAAGTGTATTTCCAAAGCTAAGGTTTAGCGAATTGTGTGACGACATCCACAAATCAGTCTGCTATTTGGAATCTTACATCATTGATACTTCAAAATTTCCTCTTTTAAGTTTCATTTTAAGAAATAACATCAACTGCAGGGCCAATATCCTCATTATGAAATGGAAAAAATCTTAAGAGTTGAGGAAAAATTCCAAATATAAATATTATGAATTTACCGGAATGTGAATTATTGGTGCTCCTCCAAAATAACTGGAAAAAAGATCAGCATTCAAAGTAGCACTCATCAAAATCAATCTTAAATCCTGCCGCTGTCGAAGAAGATCCTTCAACACAATCAACAGGAAGTCTGATGAAGAGAATAGGAAAAAGAATATATTAATAACCATAATTCGAGCTCTTTCATCGGGAAACCAAGATTACAAGTGGAGAAAGAAACAAAGAACAAGATATATACCTTCATTCATCCCCCTCTCATGAATTTCATCCACAAAAACATGGGTAATGCCATCCAGGTTGCGGTCACTCAGAAGTCGACGCAGCAAAATACCACTTGTGCAGAAAAGAAGTTGTGTATTTTTTCCTTTCATTCCCTCTAACCGTACTTTGTAACCAACCTATCACAAAAATCTCGGCTGAATAACAGTATTTTTTCTTCATTTTTTTCTTTTGGGTGAATACCAGTAACTAATGAAGAAGTTTTCAAGTCGAACTATCTTTCCAGCAAGTTGTGAACACATAATCCTAAAAAGCTAATTATAAGTGTTAAATGACGATTAAAGCAGGGAACCTACTGATTCACCAAGAGGTTCTCCCCTCTCTGCAGACACCCTCTCTGCAACAGTCATGGCAGATATTCTGCGTGGCTGAGTGCAAATTATGCTACAAAATGCGCCACGGCCAGATTCTACTTCCGACTCTAGGATGTACTGGGGGAGTTGAGTGGTCTTTCCACACCCAGTCTCCCCAGAGATTACCACCACCTGTCAAAAATATTAAATAACTTAAAACTTCAATAATGCTAAATAGCAGTCATATTTTCAATACGCGTGAACTACAATACCAACTCAAAATTCACATCCCAAGTTAACCCCAATATAAAAGTAAGAACCTCTCCTTTCAACATATAATCTTGGTTTTTTCTATTTGCCACGAGAAGTTGCAAACAGCAAAATAGTAGAAGTTCAATATTTAACCTGATTACTGGCGATAGATTGAAGTAGCCTTTCCTTCTCTCTAAAAGCAGGTAGAGACTTCCGGAAATCAATCATCCTCTTTCCTTCAGGTGATTCCTACGTCAAAATAGCACATCCTCTCAAGATAGCTTAAAATACAAATTCAATGCGCAACAATTAATAGATAGTATCAACTGAAAAACAATCATCCAACAAAGCACAATAGATAGAAGCATAATTAGTAAATCAGTCCAACACAAAGTGTGGCATCCAAAAGAATGCATATTTTGTTCCACACAATTATCATTAGGTACAAAATGAGAAAGAGTAGCACAAGCAAGTGGTACTCAATAGAGTTTGAGTGAGATTTTCTATCTTAGATTTTACAAAATTAAATTATTCATGAAGAGGAAGTGGGACCCAAAATGAAAATTTTGCATTGGGTTTCAGGTTGAAACTCATTCCAAATACACCTAAATAATACTTCACTCAAGGTTCGCATGCCGAAATCCACATGGTAGGCTTTTGCAATGCTAGATTCAAAATAAGCCAAGAATACAGAGGCTTTAGGCTGCAGAAATAAACAAGAAAAAGAAGAAGCTACAAAGAGTTGTATCAGTGCATAGGTCATCACGTATGCATTATAAACATGTTGAAGATTGCTACTTTAGACATTCTGCAGATATGATGTGAAAAAGGAAGAACTGTATGTTTCAGACAGAAATCAAGGTTTGGAAGGGAAACTGACGAGCAGGAGGCGAAAGGAGTTACCATCTAGATAGAAACAGCCAAGTACAGAACACAAGCTTTAGTTCAATAAGCAATTAAAGTGGCTAAGATACAAGCCTTAAGAGTTATCTTACAACAGATAGATATATCCACTCCAAAATGCTGCCAGATTCTTGTCTGGAACCATGGAATCTTGTGATCACAGAAGTAAGGGAGATCATTGAAACAGCAAGCACCAGAAAGTACCTGCCAAGTCCTCTGCATATTGCGCATGCGCAAGCTTCGTCTCTGTAGAACTTTCTCCACCATAGATTCATCTAGGAATGGATCTCCATTTTCATCAATATTCCCTTCAACTTGATCAACAGAATTGGATTCTCCAGCAGAGACATTATTTTTATTGGAATTCAGCTGCATTCGGTCAAGATGTTCTTGAAGCAGACCTTCAACCCTCTTTTGCAAACTCAATGGGATGATAACCTGCACACATAGGGACATGTGTTCCAAGTGTCCAAAAAAATTTGAAAAACTATAGAAGATTATAATAACCTACCTGTAATAAACCGGAACTGAATTTTTACCTCTCTCTGAGGTCGCTTATCATCAAGATCTGGCCTATAATTGGGAAGCGGATCCTTGCTTGCAACTACCACTTTCCCATACATTTCACTGAACATCATTTCAGAAAAAACGACAGAAGAAACACTAGCTCATGCAGAGATTAGGATAAAGAAAAGAAGCAAATAACATCATATTCAGACAAGGTTCATTACCAGTAAAGTCCCATCCTTTTGGCGAGATTGGATATTTGCTCAAAGTCTCTCCTGTCCCTCTTATCTCTTGATACAATTTCTTTATCCTTTTCACTGCGCAATAGCATGCTAAATTTCCATTTCCATTCATCAATGTTTGCCACTGATGATGATGCCTACCATGAGAAACACATCTAAAAGTACTGAGTCTTCAAAGTCTTTATCTTTTAGAAATTTCACTTTTGGGTAAGATCCTAACTTCAGATACTCATACAAATCAGTGAAATTGCACACTTCTTCCAACATAAATAAAAACTTTTCAGCAGAATAACCGCTGCATAAACTATCTAATGGAGAAATTTAAACCAAAAAACCTCTAATTAATTCTTCAACAGAATTTAGAAAATTAATAAAACCCAAACATGAATAAGTCGAGCTTTCATTCTAGGAGGCCTAAAATTATTGAATTGTGATCCAAGAAAGTCAATTTCTTTCATTCAGAACGTAAACTTACTCGTCAGTTATATAAGAATAGAAGTAAACACTAAACCATTAAATGATAAAGCTGTAAGCTACATTCTTGAATAAAAGCTAAAGGAAAAGATTGGCAAAAGTGTGAAACTGAAACTCATGCCAACAAAAGTACAAGCGGTTCAACTTTTCTCCACTCCGAACTCGTATTGCGACATATCACAAACCTGTGTCGACTTCATTTTCTTCCAACCAAAACATATATCAAGGTTTAAACACAAAAAAAAAACTCGAATTTCAATCAGATAAAGGGAAAACAATTGCAAACAAACAATTACCGGTTGATTATCGTAATCACACTCGTACTCATCATCGGAGAATTGCTCAGCTGCATAACTGCAATAGCTCCTGTAGTAATGTCGACGAAATATGATAACAGCAGAAGGATTGAATACCAAAAATGAGTTGCATACTCCAGCCTGAGCATTTGGAACTCTTCTTATTACTTCTGAACTTGAAAACGGAAATTGTGACGATGGGACAGCAGAGAAAACCGAAGAAGATAATGGTCTTTTAACTCTTTTACTGCATGCTGAGAAAAACCCTAACCTTGGATGCATCCTAATTTTGACCAAGAACAAGTTTCAGGCTAGTTCAGTAGTTTGGATAAAGGGATTTGGAGAGGAGAAATGATTTGGAGAAAAAGGGCGAAGAAACCTCCGGCTTGCCAGTTTTCATAGGAAAGAAGTGGAAAGGAGAGAGAAGTGGAGGATGAAATCTCCCAATTTCGTTTACAAAACTTGGGGAAGGGTTTAGTTGAATTGTATTTTTGTTTAAGTTGAATGGTATTAAAAAATGTAAAATTTAATTGATTGTATGGTAGAAATATGGCTAAAACTGAGTAAAAAAGCAAAAAAGTGAATATTTTTTATTTAAAAATTAATTAAAATTTATTTCCACTAATTTGTAAAAGTAATTTTTTGATTTTTTAAAGTAATAAATGAACATAATTTTTTAATTATTATAAATTTAAGTATTGATAATGCATAATTAGAGTAAAAGCGTCACTCAATATGTTTGAAGAATAATAATATAAAATTAAAAAAAAAAGAGAATATAGAATATAGAGAAAAAAATAAAATTCTAAAATCAAGATTAATATGTATATTATTATTGTTATCATATGACCCTATATATGTTCATAAATATAAGAATTTATGAAAACTCAAAATTTAATATGGAAATGAAATTAAATTTGATTAGAAGTCATATTTTAGAATTTTAATTCTTTTCAAGAAATTAATTAATATAAACATCTATATATTATTTCATAACACTCTTCCTTCGGTATTCATAACATAAAAAATATGTCTAGTTAAAATCATACTAGATAAAAATTCAGTGAGGAAAAAAAATTTTAGTGAAGAAAAAATAGTACATTATTCTTTATATCATTATTACTCCTCCTGATAAGAAAATCTTTTGAGATTTTTTAACTGATATTTTTCAATCAAATATTGCTATCGGTAAGGTCTTAGTGAATAGATTTGTCAATGATCAAATTCATTGCACATCAATATCACATCTCTTCTAGAGCTATTAAGTAAAAATATACTTTATCATATCTCCTTAGATATATTCCAAACTTTATTATCATCTAACAGTACAATTAGAATTTCTTCTTAGAGGATATATATTTATCTCAAACATATTAATCATAATCACACATATTCTCAACTAACATCATGAATTTATATTTCTTCAATTATAAGTTAAAGATGTGGTTGTTATAAATAACACATATCTATAAATGCACAGTTTATGTGGATCATATAAGTAACTTATACTTTGTATATCTATCTTAACAAGAGTTAAATTTTTTCAATATTCAAGATAAACTATCTCAAGAAAATATCAAACAGGCTTAATGTCGTCTCAAAATTTATTGGGTAGAGGAGAATTATAATAAATATATATTTGCACGTGGACAAGTGTATTTATGCACTCAATTATAAAATTGTGGTAATTTATAACCAAATAATTATTCACTATACTTTAATAGATATAAAGGATTTCACTATAATAACTCAATTACCATTGATGTGGCATGTCCATGTGAAACATTTTCAGAATGTTCAATCAAACCAAAATGTTGACTTTTCAAAACGTTGATCACAATACTTACTCTTCTAAATTCTTTAAGAAAAATATTTTGATCATCAAATCATTTTCACTTTTGAGGATTTTATTTTCAAAATTAAGAAATCAATCATGCTTCACGCATGTATCAAAATTATATGACTATAGAATTCATATATTTGTCCTGCTGCGACATTTATAAGAATATTTATAGTTAGAATATTATATTGACTAACTCTACAGAAGTCAGTCAAATAATCAATTTGTAATCTTATGCAAATAAATAATATTTTGAACTTCTAGTTCATTAATGCTTGTGCATAGATCAAGATAATGAAAGTCATAAATGATATCCTCCTTTAATTGATAATTTTCTCCCTCTAATGTGGAGAATATTATGCCAATCAATAAATTGTACAATGAGGATATCTTTTGATAAAGAAAAAAAAATATAGCAAGTATAGCTACGTATAGAATTTTTACATATATGAACATACTCGATCATTCTTTCAATAAGAATTTACTAAGATAATCTTATTATATTCTACATGAATAATTATATGTTTATTGAGTCCATCAGGGATTTTAAATATAAATACTATTATCAAATGATAACAAAGATAAACACATATTTAGTGTTATCATGCACTATTATATACATCACTATAGATATATTTTTTCGTAATCAGCGCCAAATCTTACGAAGAATCATATGTCATAACTCAAGGGAAATATTCACTTTTGTAGTTTACATTTTATAAGCAAATATTAATTACTATCTCTTTGGGATTACACTTCAGGTGTATAATTCCTGTTGGAAATACATGTACACTTTAAGTGTACTTGTGAATATTTTAAATTTTTCATATTTCTCATGCGAACTTTATCATTTCGAGTCTGCAGACCTTGATTTGAAAATCTTCATTTTGAATTAATATATTATGCACATTAATATCATTGACGTCATATACTTGTGCAGTTTTAGTATTTCCCAGTCATGTTGAGATCTTATCATTGTCAAAGTTTTTAAGTACCTGAATTTTTTCTAGAAATAATATACCAATCATGTTTGAGGAAAAAATTCTACTAGAATTTAAATCTCCTCGACCTAACATATATGGCCATCTTTAAGTCTTTGCTTCAAGGAGGAGTTTGTATCCTTGGAACCGACTTATCTACCACGTTTCAATTGTATCTCAAATTTATTTATAGTGATAGATTGTCCTTTAAGGACATAAAATATAATAGAAACATTATGTACCGGATATTGGTCAATTAGTATACCTGATTATATAAAGTATCCTTTAAACTTCTTATTCAAGGTATCTTTTATGATGATCAAAATAGAAGATCAAGATGAGATACAAACTAATATCTTTATCCGGACTCACATTTTCTCCTCTTTATATTAGGGCAACATATTCAAAATTAACAAAATACGAATCTCTCTCTTGAGATTCACTCCCAATATATTTGATAATCTTTTTGAGAACCAATCTCATTACCTTTGTGGTGGATTAACATATATAGTGCATCTCTAAATTTAGAATGAGAAATATTTGGTTTCTGACCACAAACCAACTACTATGAGGAGAATCAAAATGTATTGGCAAAATACAAAATAAGTGTTAATATATCACAGTCATGAACATTCTGTAAGATTATCAATATTTATCTCAATACAACCAATATTATTAGAAAAATTTATGTCTTTGGGAGAATGTTAACACACGAGCTCATTATCAATGAATTGTGCAAACTACAGGTTGTAAAAACAACAATATACATACGATTATTTATTGATGCATCAACTAATAATTTCTTCATATTCATCCCAAAATAACACATTCAACCCCAAGTAATACTAGTAACCTTTAAATAAAACAAGTAGCACATATAAATTTGTCATATTAGAAAATTTTCGGTTCCATAATAAATTCATAATCATTCTTCGTATTTTAATCTTCCGAGATGGTCCAACCGCTCATACCAACTAACAAAATATTTATCAGTAAACTTCAAATTTGCATCTCAATTTCATAATCCTATACAATATAAAACATGAAAGATGAATAGTAGTATTTATAATTGACATATATTTTATGTCTTAATAGTAATGCATATGCCTTAAAAGTTTATTCATCTAACGTCTCGATATATTGATAATATAATCAAGGCTCAAAAGTTTTATGAGACTATATAAAGAATGATGTATTACAACAATTGACCATTAGGTGAAGATCTGGTAGCTCTTCTGTAGCTTTTAATCAATTAACTCTTCTAGAATTATTGATCAGTTAGTTCTTCAAGAACCTTGCACTACCATTTATACTTTTCACATATATTTTAAATTTTATCCAAATAAACTATAAATATTGTATAGACAAATTATATCTTCACCTTCTTGATCCAAAATAATATATAAATACTAGAATATAAATTTATACTATTAAAACTTTTCAATAATAATCACAAAATGATAAAATAGAAAAGTAACAATTCGATAATTCAAAATTTTGATTGACATTCAAAATATTAAAAATTTTTTCTGGATATTTAAAAGAATTGGCTACATTCACATGTGCCATATCAATATTATAGATACAAGCATCATTACTATCAGTAGGATAATTTAGGTAAGTAAAGAAATATCAATAATTAATAGAGATTCATAACATGTTGGACGTACTACAGGTATGTGACAAACTTTCATGTTGCATCAATAATATGTTAGAATTATTACTTCTCATTTTTCCTTCTCATTATTTTCTTACTTCTGGTGAGTATTTATTCATTGGGGAATTTAATGAGTCATTCTTATAGTATAAGAACAAAGTGTATTTCTACTTGCTGTGACCAAAGTTTCTAAGTATATTATAATTTCTAAGTCATTCACTTCAGATAATGGTATAAAAACATTTGGTCGAGCGTCAAAATATTTTATCCACGACCCATTTAGTCTCAGAAGATATAAATTTAAAATACTTCTGAAAAACTTCATCTCGATGTTGCTACTACAGAAGCATGTTAGAAATATGAGAAAGAAATTTTTTTTATTCATCACATTACTAGTAATATTTCTCTTCATAACATTTAATTGAGGAAAAATTCTAAATGTAATAAAATTTTTGCATACTGATAAACATAAAATATTTTAGGCACACTTATAACGAATCATCACTAGCATTTATATAACAATCATCTTCTGGTGATTGTATATTTTCTTTAGAATTTGCTAGTAATCAAGTGATTTTGATACTTTGTATTTTTTAAATGGTGTCTTCAGGACTCACTATATCCAGATACATATTTTCTGATTGCCATTTTTATATGGATTATTCTTATCACATCCGCATCTATATCCATGACTTCGACCATTACTACGACTTCTTGCAAGGCCATATCCATTGGTTCTAATATATTTACTTACAGATTTAAAGTAAACTATGAGTGCATCTAATCATACCATACTTTTGGTAGAATAACCATCTTCTGGTGGTCAAATCTTTCTTTTAGATCCTTTCACAAAATAAGTGATCTTTCACGGAAAGATATTCCATCTTTAGATCCTCATGGAAATGATGGCGGAGAAAAATTATGGCTTTTATGCGATTTTGAGATAATGATACATTATTTTCAATAATAGTGTCTACCAGGCCCATTCCATTTCTATAAATTTGAGCATCTAGTGTCTATAATATATAGTTATTTCTATAAATATCAAGAGTAAAAAAAAAAGAGTTGTAAAAAGTTTGCCCTGGGAATTCAAAGATCGAATAATACCTCTTTTTTCTCTTGATTAAGCTCTCATCTTTGGTGGTAGAGACTCATACTTTCTTGTCTTCATATAAATTTCAAAGATGCAGTAGTAGAGTCTCGTGCTGATAACGTGTTATGAATAAGTAATGTTAACGCAGAACTAATGCAAAAGTGTCACTCAATATGTTTAGAAAATAAAAATATAAAACTAAGGAAAATAGAAGATAGAATATAGAGAGAGAAAGTAGAACTCTAGAATCAAGACTAATATGCATATATTGTTAATGTCATCATATAACCCTATATATAGGCTCATAAATACAGGAGTTTATGGAAACCCAAAATCTAATAGAGAAAGGAAATCCAATCCGATTAGGAGTCATATTTTGGGAGTTTAATTATCTTTAGGAAACTGACTAATATGAACATTCATATATTATTTCATATTAATTATTTTATTTGTCACAACAGTGTGTTTGTATTGCAATTAAAAGTAGAAAAATTTTAACTTTTTCAGTTTGAACTCTCATTCTTTCTCTCATAAATAATTTGCTTTTACACTTTTCAAAATAAAAAAAATTAAAACAAAACACAATTTAAATACACTCCTAAGTTTCACTTCTTTTATTTCAATTTCTTTAATCTGAAATCTATATAAGTTCAATAATTTTAGTTGATCCCACCATGAATGAGATGGAATCGGTGAAGCCAACCATGTGCATATCTCTATGAGGGCAAAATCATCCTTTCAAAGATCAAGCCTTTCCAACAACTAGATAGCATGTGCTACCAAAGTCACAACGTCAAAAAAGCTAAAGAAAAGGGGAAAATATGTTCATCTTCCCGTCATTCCTTCTCTACAAGTATTTGTCATTTCTTTCTTTTAACATTCCATGGAAAATTTCACTCAATTGATTCATAAGGTGACAGGGCCAACACCATCATTCCATTCGACTTTCAAACACCCCATTGCCTCTTTTTCTTTTCCTTATTCTCCTCTCTTAGATTAACCACCAATTTCAGAAAACAATATCTTACCTAAATCATTGGCATCTAAGTTTGCCTTTATCCCTTTAAGCAAAAACCTCTTCCCACTCTTATCCTTCTCCAGTGCACCTCACACTCTCCAAAACCCCCTGCACCATCTTCCATGGTCTGTGCTACTACGTTATCTGGGTTTTTTCCCCTTTTATTTCTTTTAGGACTAAGAGGAAGGATATGAAGGATTATAATGAAAAGTCTCCAAAGTAATTAAGGTAATCCATCTAGTTGAGTGCTACCCATGAGTTCTTTAAGCAGTCCAATTTTCTACTTTTCTTTTTTGTTTTGCTAGTCTCCTATTTCTTGAAAATCCTTCTATTTCAAATATTTTTCAGGAAGAGGAGTTGGAAAAAGGAACTGATTTTTGTGCTTGTTTTCTCACTAACTTTCTTGCGGTCTATGTATAGTTTATGCTTTTATTAATTTTTCTCAAATAGAAGAAAGATAAATAGAGAGGTGCAAGGTAGAATTATTGGGTCGAGGGGAGGTGTGGGAGTTATATAGAATAGTCAATATTCAATGTGATTAGAGATTATAATGGACTCAAATTGAAGAGGTAGAGTCTCAACCTTAACATTAATTGATAGAGAAATTCATAAGATAATGACTTGTACTTAGTTTTTAATATAACTTTGTCCTAGTCAACTTAGGTAGCAATTTTTGAAGGGATTTGACATAAAAAGACAATTTCACTCTCCTAAAGATGTAAACATGCACATGCTTGCTTCATTGAATTTTGTCGCATTCATGGCATTGAGGACTTAAAATACTAAAAATATATAGATTTAGGACTAAAAGAAAACTAAAACTATATAGATTTAGGACTAAAAACTTGAAATAAAAGATCTAGGACCAAATTGTGACAAGTAAAATAATTGAGGGACTATTTCTACTAATTAATTTTTTTCCTTAAGTATGTCTCTTAACTTTTATTGTTATAATTTTAATCATGAATCTGTTTTTTTAAAAAGAATATAGTCTTTGTTGTTTGTATCACAGTAGAGTTGGGCTCAAATTCACGTGTGTCCCATTTTGATAAAAAAATACTTGCACATGAATACTACATGCAGTTCGTAATCGTAATTCAATAGCGAATCATCTGATTTGGTCTGTTATATTTTGAATAAATGCTCATAATCTTCATTTCAAACCATTTTTGAGGGTATTTGACAAGACATGATGAATTTGCCCTTCAAATCATCACACACGTGAATTTTAGTTAAACTCACCGAAGATTGAAAGAAAGGGCAATACTCCTTTGAGACAAATAGATTTGGACTAAAATTATATAAATTAAAATTAAGGGACACGTTGAAGACAAAAACATAGTTATGAGACTATTTTTGCAAATTACTTACGAAATTTTCTTCTCCCAAATGGAGAGAAAGGGATGGATTTAAGACTCCAATATAAAAATTCAAAATGCCCAAAATACTCATAAAAAGTTGAGGTTGGAAATTTTTATTCTATCTTGGCTTATTAGATAAAATTGCTTCTCCCCCTTCTAACAAATCTAGTGCACGATTCAAGAGAGGTGCCATCTTCTGCCATCATCCCACCTCTTATATTCCTTCCATCATCATCTTAGTGCCATCGACATCTATTCATCATCTCAATTTGCCATTGGCATCCATTTTGCTACCCAAAGATCCTAAATCTACTCCAAATTTTGGCAATTTCTTCCTCTTCTTTCTTGTAAGCAAAACCCAAATTTCTAAATTTTTCTTTACCAACTATATTTTTGAAAAATTGCACCCCATTTCGTAATGAATGCATATTCTGTTAGCCCTAAGGGTAAATCTTGTAGTTTTAATTAATGATAAATATTGATAATGTCTAACTTGTATGTTAATTGTGTGATAGGATTTTTGGTTAAGGAAGTTAAGTAGTCTCATTGCCTTGGAGCTAAAGTACTAAGGACAACTTAAATGAGATCAAGTGGTTGAAGAATGAAGAATATGCCCAAGAAGTTGAAGGCTTTGAAAACATTTTAGTGTAGGGTAAAAGACCTTTCAAGAAAGGTGGTCAACTAGCATCTCTATTCAAACTGCAATGCTATGAATGTAAGAGCACTAAGCATCTTACGAATTGCCCTAAGACCTTGGAAAAGGAAAGAGAAGCCAAGCTAAAGAAGATGAAATCACTCAAGAAAGGAAAAGGACTTGTTGGCACTTGGAACATGCCAATGAAGAAAATGAAGATAAAAATGAAGAAAGAGCTAATATGTGCTTCATGGCAATGGATGATGAGGTACAACCTACTCAATCTATCTGTACTTATTGTGAGAATGATATTGTTGACCCTAGTGAACTACTTGTTGACATGTATAGTGAATTGAAGAAGGTTTCAAAAAGAAACGAAGAAATGAGATTTAAGATTGATGAGTTGTTGAATAAAAATTCAAAACTATTTTTTGAAAACAAAAAACTTCTCGAGTCTATTGAATGCTTAAATATTGAAAAAGAAGTTTTAAATGTTTCCTTACAAAATATGTCCCTTAAGAATAAAGCTCGTTGTGCTAAAATCTCCTCTCTTGAGAAAATAATTGTTGATCATGAAATTTTGAAAAAGAAGGTTAATGACCTTGCTTCATGTGTCGAAAAATTTACAAATGGAAGGGACAATCTTGACAAATTTCTAGGATCTCAAAGATCCTTATTTGTGAAAAATGGTCTTGGTTACAATTATGTAAAAAATGTTCCTAAATATAAAATGGTCTTGGTTACAATTATGATGGGGAATACCTCACTCATCAGTGAGCTTCAAGCTAGAAATAAAGGATTTGTTGCATTTGGTGATAAGAAGAAAGGAAAAATCCTTCGTGTAGGTAATATTGGTAAAGGCCCTTCATATTTCATTAAACAAGTGTTGTTAATTGATGATTTGAAATGCAATTTGCTTAGCATTAGCCAAATGTATGACAATGGATGCAAAGTTGAATTTAAATATAATACATGTACAATTCTTGATAATGTAAGTGGTAATAAACAGTGGGTTGATTATTAATGAACCAAGAAGGATTCGAGTTTCTCAAGCATCATTTGGGATGGATAGGTTCGTAAACACCAAGGCTGAAGTTAAATTTGAAGATTGGAGTAAAAGAAACCAAAAGATTATCCCTGGGCACAAAGTGGAAATGCTAAAATTCTCAGAAATGGCTATCGCGCTATCTGTTTTTGGTGCTATAGGGTAGAGTAGTTAATTGATTATTGATGATGAGTACTTCCCTTCTCTAGTATATGACTTGTATGCAAATCTTAAGGAAGAAAGAGTTGAACATATTGGAAATCATGTTGTGTTGTGGTGCTCATATAGAGTATCACAAATTGAATTGAATTCAATGATGGTTTAGTGAATAGAATATCTGGAGTTGATGATGAATGTGTTAGATCTTATTCATCGGGACAACGTTGTTATATCAGTAAATTGTTTACCAATGAGAGAATTGAAGATCCATTCACAAATGGTTGTAGATTTAGAACAGTGAATGAAAGGGAGATCCAGGCACTAGACGCTAGAGGTTGTGTCTTACATTACATGCTCACCACTATGGTCATTCCTAATTTCGGGCACAAGTCTTTTGTAGGGTACATTTCCAAAATACATATGATGGGGGCAAGGAAGATGGAGAACAAAGCATTATCGTATGAAATATTGCTCACTAAGCTTTTCAAACACTTCTAAGTTCAAGTGCCCAGAAGAGGCTTGGCCATCAAGAGTGGAAGCATCTACGCTAATAAATCTCTCAAAAGAATGTAGTTGCTTATAGATAATCGAATTTTTCATAAAGATAGATGATTCTAACGTCCCATTGGCATTAGAAAGAGAAATTGGCTCAGCTGGGGAATAAATAGAGTTTATTACTCTTCTCATCTTGGTTTTCCATGATTTAGTAACCATACACAACCTCTACTGTTGGGACAACACATAAAAGGCTGTAAACCATGGTATAAAATACATATAGTATTGTATTTCTATAAATGATTGTAGTAATCATTTTTCCATTTCATTGTGGTTTTAGAATCAAACATTGGAAGCATACCAATCCCTAAAGGGTTTGTTTTGCTCACGGTTGAATTTTGCAGATAAGGTAAGTCTTACCTTACTTCCTGGAGAAAAATCATATGTTTGATTTTTCTTAAGAAATTTATAATGTTGAGCAAAGAAATCAGGTTCTGGTAAGGAAGTAACCCAATAACCTGTTCTATCAGATTGATTGTCAATTTGAGTTATATCCATTAAGTAATATGGAAACTCATCTCTGATTCAATTGGAAATTCTCTCCTATTAGGAGGTTGACTATATATTCCATGTGGAATCTTTTGACGAGATAATTGTATCTCATAAATTATTTCCTCTTTTATCTCAGAAGATACAACAAATTCTGAAACAGAAGATCTTGAATTTCTTGAATTTTAGATTCGTTTCTTGAATTTCTTTTATTAGTTCAAGACCTAATTCACCCACTGAAATGGAATCTAAAATACCTAAAAGGGGTGAATAGATCTTGAGCTAATTTTTGAAATATTTTCTTTTTTATAAACTTTGTTTAAAAAACTTAACCTTCAAATATTAATGAAACATTGATAGAGAGTAGTTTAAAGAAGAATAGCACTTTAATGAAAATAATAAATCCCCCAATATCCATTACCATGAGTCCACATTCAAGGATTTCAACCAAGTCAACTATAATCTCAATCCACACAAATACACGAGATTCACCTAACAAGGGTTTTACACCACAACATCTTTTTCAATTTAAGAATCAAGGTTCAAGGATTTTATATCTTTAAGATAACTTGGAATAAACAAATAGATGAGAGAATAAGAAGGAGTTTACCAACAAATTGGTGGATAATGATAAATGCTAGCACCCAGTTCACCTTTTTGTCTTTGCAATCTTGAATAGTTACATGTAGCATAAGACAAAAGAGAACTTTTTGATGTTCTAAAGATGTTGGAGTATAAAGCTTCTTAAAGTATTCAAAAGTTGTAAAACATCTGAAGTTTATGGATTTTATAAGGTTTGAAATTTAATTTCAATGTTCAAATAATAACTAATAATAGTACTAATTTGCCAGGGTAAATTCAATCGACCAAATTTGGACCTCTGTATTTGAATTAGTAGTCCAAACTTACTATGTACTAGGCTATCAGGATAAATTAGGTCGACCGAATTTGGGGCCTTGATTCTGAGCTATTAAAGTCGTTAATAAACACTTGGTAATTTAAGAGTGATCAAAACCTTTTAAAGCTCATAACCAAGTTAGAAAAAGTTTTCTGCTGCCACATATATTGCTTAGATTCTAAATGCAAAAGTGTAGAGTTTACAAGAAATACATATTAAGCGAAAGCAAACCTATACTAAAGTGTCTTCAAGGCCTTCTACTTCTTGGACATACTCTGCATTCTTCAATCACTTGAGTCCATTTGAGTTGTCCTTGGCACTATAGCTTCAAGGTGATAAGAACACTTAGCTTCTTTAACCAAAAATCCTATCACAGAATTAATATATACATTAGACATCATCAATGTTTATCATTACTCAAAACCATATAATTTGCTCTTAGGGTTAACAATCTCCCCCCTTTTTGATGATGACAAAATTTGATGTAAGATGTGAAGGATCATTGGATCCAAAAATTTTTCTGGATTGTCCATTCCATTTGTAAATTTCTCAAAACATAAAGTAAGATCATCAACCTTCTTTATTCAAAATTTCATGAACCACAACCTTTTTTTGTAAATTTCACAAAACATAAAGAAAGATCATCAACCTTCTTTATTCAAAATTTCATGAACCACAACCTTTTCTCAAGAGAGAAAATCTTAGTATTTGTTTTCACAAAATAGTTTTGAATTTTCATTCAACAACTTATCAATCTTAAATCTCATTTCTTTGTTTCTTTTTGAGACCTTCTTTAATTCACTATACATGCCAATAAGTAGCTCACTAGGGTTATCAATGTCATCATCACAATAAGTAGAGATAGATAGGGTAGCTTGTACCTCATCATTCATGGCCGTGAAGCATACATTAGCTCTTTCTTTATTTTCATCTTCACTTTCTTCATTGGCATGTTGATTCCAAGTGCCAACAAGTCCTTTTCCTTTCTTGAGTGATTTCTCCTTCTTTATCTCGGCTTCTCTTTCCTTTTCTAAGGCCTTTGGACAATCGGAAACAAGATACTCACTGCTTTTACATTAATAACATTGAGGTTTGAATAAAGATGATGCTTGTCCACCTTTCTTGAAAGGTCTTTTTCCGTTCTTGTAGAATTTCTTGAACATTTTGACCGCCATTTCCATCTCAGTATCTTCACTATCTTCTTCTTAATTACTTGATGATTCGTCTTGCTTAATAGGATGGTCACTTGCTTTGAGAAAAACTCCCTTTCTTCCCTATGAGCTTGTCAAGGGGAATAGTCTTCAAGTCCTTTGATTCTTCAATAGTAAGTGTCTTAGATCGCCATTACTTTGGTAGAGCATCCAATATTTTTCTATTTTGCTTTCCAAGAGAATAATTCTTCCCACATAATTTTAGACCATTTGAGATGTTGGTGAATTTTGTAAACATGTCGCTAATGTTCTGTCCTTGCTTGATTGTGAATAATTCATAATCTCTCACAAGCATAGCAAGCTTTGACTCTTTCACTTAGTTTGTCCCTTCATGTGTCACTTGAAGAAGCATCCACATATCAAGAGCGTGTTGCATCCGCTCGCGTGATTTTATTCATTCATATTCAAGGCACAACTTAGAATGTTCATTGCTTGATAGTTCAATATCATTCTCTTTGAGTCATTTTCATCATATTCTTCCATTGGCATTGGTTCCCTTGTGACTCCATCGGCTCTTAACTTCATTGGGACATAAGTGTTAGCCCTAAGGGCAAATCATGAGATTTTGATTAAGTTTTGATTAATGACAAACATTGATGAGGACTAATCTTTATGTCATTTGTGTGATAGGATTGTTGGATTAAGAAGTATGAAGTCTTGTTGCCTTGAAGCCAAAATGCAAGAACAACTCTAATATGTCAAAGTGATTGAAGATTAAAGAGTTTTGTTCAAAGATGAGTAAAGGCATCGAAGACTTGAAGTGTAAGTTACATATGTGAAATACCTAAGAGGGGGGGTGAATTAGGTATTTGGCTAATTTTCGCAAATTCAAATCTTTTATATGTATAGATCAATTACAGATGATATGAATAGGAGAGAAACAAATTATGGCAAAGCAATATAAGAAATGTAAACAAATGAACACGACCAATTTATAGTGGTTCGATCCTCAAGATCTACCTCCACTACCTTAAGCATACACTTAAGGATTTCAATAACTCTACTATGTGCTCAAGTTCACAGATTACAAGAGAGGCTCACCACACTTTGGTTTTACACATACAACCTCTTCCAGTAATTTTACACAAACAAGGCTCACCAACCTATGGTTTTATATCTCAAACAACCTTGAATCACAACTTCAAGGATCACCCTTATCTAAAGGGTTTTATGTTATCAAGATAACCTTGCTAGAGCTAGTAGATCAACACAATTGAATAAGTAAAGAAGAGTGTGTAGATGTTACCACTTGTTGGTAGAATTTACACAAAGTTGCACCTTCACACTTTGATGTCTTTGGATTGATCAATTGAATGCACAAGACATAAGAGAGCTTGAGAAATGTTTGTAATAGACTTTAGAAAGCTTAGAATATTCAAGGATTCAGAACTTCCAAAAGATTGCACGTTTATAGCTTTTATAGAATTTGAAAATCAGTTGAAACAGCTATAAAACGGCTATTTTCAGGAAATTCGGACGACCGAATTCTGCGTCCGAATTTTTCGGACGACCGAATTCTTCCTGCTTCGTCCGAATCTTCGTCCGAATTTCTCTGGAAGAACAGTGACCATGCTGAAGACCAAAATTCGGACGACCGAATTTTTCTTCATGCGTCCGAATCTTCTTCCGAATTTCTCTGGAAGAACAGTAGCAAACTTTTGCTACCAAATTCGGACGACCGAATTTCATGGAATTGTGTTCAAACTTTGTAAAATCTTTTGAAATCAATCTTCCAAGTATTTGAAATACATTTGGTATATATAGATAACTTATTTAGACAAATATAAGTTTGAAAACCACAATCAAACTCATTTGATCATTTAAAGTTTACTTAAAAACTTTTAGAACACAAAACCACATTTGCTAAAGATTCATTCAAAGTCTTTTTAAATTTAAGAAACCAATTTTATGCTCTCTTATGCATTCAATAGACTCCAAGACATACAAGTGTAGAGTTCACATAGATATTACCTATCATTATACATACTCTACACTTCAAGTCTTCAATGCCTTGAGTTTATCTTTGAATGCACCTCAAAAGACTCATAGCTTAATGAGGTTGTTCTTTGCTCTTCCTCTTGAAAGCAATGAGACTTCAAACTTCTTTCTTCACAAATCCTATCACACAATATAAACATATTAGTTCTCATCAATATTTGTCATGAATCATAATTACATGATTTGCCCTTAGGGCTTACAATCTCCCCCTTTTTGATGATGACAAACTTTGATGCAATATGTGATGGATTTAAACAGATTAGCACAAAGAAGTATTGATGTCAATGATAGAAATCAACCAGTTTATCATATTGACATACACAAGGCTCATTATGAGCCTATGACCCAACCAACCTCCATTTGCCTCCTTCCTTCCAACTATAAAAACTAGGATAGAAGATATAGCATTTAATAATTTTAGAAAACTTCTAAGTGAGCTTATAAGGTTGTTAAAAGCTTATCAAAGCTCCCCCTTAGATTGTGCTCATTTTCAACCAATTTGGACTAGGGATATTATGCATCCGAATTTTGACATATCAAGTCTAAACTTTAAAATAGGATAAATGAAAGCTCCAAATTTTGTAAACAAGCTTTCATAAGGTTGTTTAAACATATTAGAAGAGATTAAAACATATTTGAATCAATTTGAACAACAAAAGAGCACATTTTGGTAACACAATATGGATGCATCCGAATTTTGAATCACATGCATCCGAATTTTTAAACTTATGTCCAAACTGCAATAGATTCAATATAATTGAAGTTTTGAAATGATATAAAGGTTTCATAATGTTGTTCAAACATAACGGAATAGATTAAGATAGATTTGAACTAATTTGGATTGAACAGAAAAAAATTTTGACCATAAATATGACTGCATCCAATTCTTAAAGCCTTGCATCCGAATTTTAAGGCATAAAAAGTCATATGCAACATAAGTTCACATAAGATTAAGTTTTCACATGTATTGCATCATATTTTCTCCCCCTTTTGTCATCATAAAAAATAAAAGGGATCAATGAAAATGAGATGTTCAAGTTAGCTTATAAAAGAAGCTCTCACCACTGGGATTTCATCATTGAGCTTCACTATTACAAAAACAATATTTAACAAGTTCAGAATAGAAAATGCAGCAAAATGCTTAGAAAACTGAACATAATACAGTAAAGAGATTAGAAAAGAAGGCTTAGTCTTGTGATGGTGAGGTTGATGGGGAGGCTCGGCTCACTCCTTTCTTGATTGCCAAGTGCTTAACTCTTCCTTGACTGAAAGAGATTGTAGCTGGAGATACAATTGCAGCTTGAGCTACTTGACTTCCTGCCACTGGTAGATCTTCATGATCCTGTTCGTGTTCTTTTTCTTCTGCTGTGGTCTTATGACTTCCACCCTGATCATCCTCTTCATTACTGCTATCCTCATTATGAACTAATTGCATTCTCTTAAGAGTTTCATTTGTATAAATTTCACCACTTTTAAAAGCTTGCCCTCTTCCAAGAAGTTTGATCTTAAAATGCTTGAAGATTCTGGTTAATAATCTTCCAAATGGGAATGCCTTGGTTACTGTTTTTCTGGCAGCAATCATATGTTTCAAGGCTATATACCCAAAGTTCATTCTTCTATGCTCATGCAGGGCTAACATAATTACCATGTGCATATTTCCAACTGATGACTTGTGTCCAAAATTAGGAACAATCATTGTAGTCACCATGTGATGCAAAACTCTACCTCTAGCATCCAAATTCTTAATTTCCCTTTCCTTTATGGCTCTAAACTCTCTCCCATTTGTAAATGCATCTTCAAATCTAACATGTGTGAAGAGTTCACGATCATAGCAATGCATGGATGCTGAATAATATCTAGCTCCATCGTCACATACTCCACAAATTCTATTTATCAATCCTTCATTGAATTCAATGTCTATTTGTGATACTCTAGATGAATACCATTGTATCACATTATCCCCTATCATCTCAATTCTATCTTCTTTCAAATTTGCATAGAATTCATATATCAAAGTAGGATAAAATTCTTTATCAATGAAGAGCAAACTACTCCAGCCAATATTATTGAAATGAGATAGGACAATATCCATATTTGACAGTTTATCAATATCCACCTTATATCCAGGAATGATTTTTCTACTATTCTTATTCCATTCATCAAATTCATGAGTAGATTTGATAGAGATAAACCTGTCAACTCCAGATTGTGTTTGAGGAATACGAATCCTTCTTGGACCTGTCAACTCCAGATTGTGTTTGAGGAATGCGAATCCTTCTTGGCTGATTGAGGATTGGGTCTCCATCTCCTTCCTTAGCCTTTCCTTTTCCTTTCTCAACATTGGGCTTCTTTGTTCTTACCATGATGTTTTCTCTTGAGAAGGATTGGTTTTCTGTATGAAATTAGGGCTTAGAAGTTAAAAGATGAATGAAAATCAGGATAAGAATGTGAGATTTTGAAGGGATTTTGATTCGGATGTGAATGGGTATGAGATGTTTTAAAAAGGATGTGAAATTCGAAAGTAGTAGTGTTGGAAAGATTGTTTCAACTTCATTTAAAGAGTCTCGTACGTAAAATTCGATCGACCGATTTTTCAGGTCTGCGTCCGAATTTTCGAGCAAAAGTTTCTGTTTCTTTAGTTCAGAAAATTCGGTCGATTGAATTTTCTGACCTGCGCAGAATTCTTGATCAAAAGTCTCTGTTTCTCGACACTCAAAAAATTCGGTCGACTGAATTTTCTGCAGTGCATCCGAATTTTGAATAAAAAATTTCCTGCATTCATCATAACTTCAATACACTCATTAGTCATTGAATCTTGAAATTCCTAAGAGTCTTCTTAGGTGACTGAACCTTTCCTCAGCCAAAGGCTTTGTAAATATGTCAGCAATTTGATCATTTGTATTTATATATTCTAAGCATATATCTTTCTTAATCACATGGTCACGAATGAAATGATGTTTTATCTCTATATGCTTAGTCCTAGAATGTTGAATGGGATTTATGCTCAAGTTAATGGCACTAGTATTATCACATAATATGGGCACACAATTGAATTTAAGACCATAATCAAGTAAAGTATGCTGCATCCATAACAATTGTGCACAACAACTTCCTGCAGCTATGTATTCAGCTTCTGCAGTGGATAAAGACACACAAGCTTGCTTTTTACTAAACCAAGATACAAGACAACTACCAAGAAATTGACAATGTCCACTTGTGCTTACGTTCAACTTTACAACCAGCATAATCCGCATCAGAATATCCAATAAGTTCAAAAGATGAAGTTTTTGAAAACCAAAGGCCATAGTCATGAGTATCAATCAAGTAACGAAAAATTCGCTTTAATGAAATTAGATGAGATTCTTTAGGACATGATTGAAATCTAGCACACAAGCATACATCAAACATAATATCTGGTCTACTAGCTGTGAGATAGAGTAAACTTCCTATCATACCTCTATATAATTTCTCATCAATGCTTTTACCTTTCTCATCTTTGTCAAGTTTAGTTGATGAACTCATTGGAGTACTTATTCCTTTTGCTTGATCCATTCCAAACCTTTTCAATAGCTCCTTAGTATATTTTGCTTGATTGATGAAGACTCCATTCTTGGTTTGCTTAATTTGCAGTCCAAGGAAGAAACTTAGTTCTCCCATCATGCTCATCTCAAATTCATTTTGCATAGTTTTAGCAAACTCTTCACAAAGAGAAATATTAGTAGAACCAAAAATGATATCATCAACATAGATTTGTACAAGCAAAATATCATTTTTAGAAGATGTTTTAATAAAAAGAGTTGTATCTACTTTTCCTTTAGTAAAACCTTTTAAGAGAAGAAAACCAGTTAACCTTTCATACCAAGATCTTGGAGCTTGTTTTAGTCCATATAGAGCTTTAGTTAATTTGAAAACATGATTTGGAAATTTTTCATGAATAAATCCAGGAGGTTGTTCTACATAAACTTCTTCTTCAATAAAACCATTTAGAAAAGCACTTTTGACATCCATCTAAAATAGTTTAAAGTCTTTAAAACAAGCAAATGCCAAGAGTATTCTGATAGACTCTAATCTAGCCACTGGAGCAAAAGTTTCATCATAATCAATACCTTCTTCTTTATTGAAGCCTTGAGCAACAAGTCTAGCTTTATTTCTAACCACTTCTCCTAGTTCATTTAACTTATTTCTAAAGATCCATTTTGTACCAATAACAGAATGATCATGAGGTCTAGGAACAAGAGTCCAAACTTTATTTCTCTCAAACTGATGCAACTCTTCTTCCATAGCAATAATCCAAAAATTATCGCACAATGCATCATCAATATTTTTAGGTTCAATATGAGATAAAAGTGCAAAATTATCAATAAAGTACCGTCTAGTTTTAACTCCTTGAGAGACATCACCAATGATTTGCTCCTTGGGATGACTTCTTGCATATGTGAGATCCTTTGGAAGCTCTTGATTATTGCTTGATTGACCATCATGTTCTTGCTCCATTATTTCTTCTTCTTTAGCATGATCTTCCAATGTAGGTACTTGGTGTTGAGTTTGATTTTCAACCATTGAGAAACCTGTATCATCTTCATTTTTTCTTTGAAGATAAATATTAGATTCATCAAAAGTTACATGAATAGTTTCTTCAATACACAATGTTCTTTTATTATAGACTCTATATGCCTTTTTATTAGATGAATAGCCTAGAAATATGCCTTCATCAGATTTCCTGTCAAACTTACCAAGATTGTCACTAGTATTTAAAATAAAGCATTTACAACCAAATACTTTAAAATAGACAATTGATGGAATTTTATCAAATAGAAGTTCAAAAGGTGTTTTTCTTATAAAAGGTCTTAGTAAAACTCTATTCACTACATAGCATGCTGTATTTACAGCTTCAGCCCAAAAGTATTTAGGTAAAGAGTTTTCACAAAGCATTGATCTAGCCATTTCTTGTAATGTTCTGTTTTTCCTCTCAACAACTCCATTTTGCTGAGGTGTTTTGGCTGCTGAAAAATTGTGAGTGATACCATACTCATCACAGAATTTTGTAAAATCTTGGTTGCAAAACTCTCTTCCATTATCACTTCTAATAGAGATTAAGTTGTAGTTAAGAGAAATTTGAACCTTCTTGAAAAGTTTTGAAAATTCATAAAATGTTTCATCTTTTTGTGATAAAAAGATTACCCATGTAAATCTGGAAAAATCATCAACAATCACATAAGCATATCTTTTACCACCAAGACTAGTAGTCCTCATAGGTCCAAATAAGTCCATGTGAACTAGTTCAAGAGGTTTTGAGGTAGAAACCATTTTCTTTGGTTTGAAAGATGTTTTTAATTGTTTTCCATATTGACAAGCATCACAAATACGAGTTTTGTCAAAATGCATTTTTGGTAATCCTCTAACTAGTTCTTGAGTAGAAAGATTGTTTAGCAAATCCATGCTTACATGTCCTAATCTTCTATGCCATAGAAATCCATCATTGTCATGAATAGCAAGACATTTAATATCATTAGTGATAAGTTTATCAAGATATAGCACATATACATTACTCACTCTTTTAGCTACAAAAATAGTTTTATTACTTGTACTATCAAGAATGGTACAAGTATCACATTTAAATTCTACTTTGCAACCATTATCACATAATTGACTAATGCTAAGTAAATTATACTTTAAACCATCAATAAGTAAAACTTGTTTGATAAGAGGGAAGGAACCTTTACCAATGTTACCTATTCCAAGTATTTTCCCTTTCTTCTTATCTCCAAAAGTAACAAAGCCTTCACTTGTAGCTTGAAGCTCACTAACAAGTGATGCATTTCCAGTCATGTGCCTTGAACAACCACTATCAAGAAACCATTTTGTGTCACTTGATCTTGAGGCAAATTGTACCTATACCAAATTAGAAAGAGTGATTTTTGGTACCCATATCTTCTTGGGTCCAAGAGGGTTAGTAATAGCTCCTTTAACTCTCCGAATTGTCTTCACTCCATTTTCTATCTTTCTTTTTATAAAGCATTTAGAAACTTTATGTCCATGCTTACCACAATATGTACAATAAGTATGATACTTATAATGAGAAGATTCATTAACAAATGACCCTTTAGGTTTTGGATCAAAACAATCATGTGTAAAACCGAGACCATGCTTTACAAATGAGGATCTTTGATAACCAAGTAATTTATTTAAATTTTCTCTTCCATTTGTAAATCTCTCAATGCATAAAGTAAGATCATTTACTTTCCTTTTTAAAATCTCATGATCTTTCAGCATTGATTCAAGAGAAGTAATTTTTGAAGAAAGCTTTTTATTTTCAAGAGATACATGTTGTATGGTAGTATTCAAAACATCATTTTCAAGGGTAAGAGAATTAATGGTCTCAAGATGTCTATCATTTTCAATACATAATTTTGATTTTTCATTTGAAAGATCATTAATTTTGTATTTCATTTCTTTATTTCTTCTTGAATCCTTTTTCAGTTCTTCATACAATTCTACAATTAAGTCACTAGAATCAATATCATCATCACATAAATTTGAAATAGAAGGAGAAGATTGTACCTCATCATCAATGGCCATGAAGCATATGTTGGCCTTTCTTTCACTTTCATCCTCACTTTCCTGTTGATCCCACGTTCCAGCTAGTCCTTTTCCTTTCTTGGCAGATTTCTTCCTGTTTTTGCTTTCTCTTTCCCTTTCCAATACTTTGGGACAATCAGCAATAAGATGCTCAGTACTCTTGCATTCAAAGCATTGAGGTTTATATGATGAAGATTGTCCACTCTTCTTGACTGGCTTTCTTCCTTTCTTGAGAAAATCCTTTTTGTAGAATCTCTTGAACTTCTTCACTGCCATTGCAATTTCTTCTTCCCCACTATTTCCTCCTCCTTCTTCACTTGAAGATTGTTCTTGTTCACTCAAGTTGTTTGAGGCATTAAGAACTACTCATTTTCTTCCCTTTTCCTCATCTTCCTTATCATTCAACCGTTTCATCTTCATTTCATGAGTGAGTAGTGATCCAATAAGCTCTTCAAGAGGAAGAGTTTTTAGATCTTTGGACTCCTCAATAGCAAGCGTCTTTGGCTGCCAAGATTTTGGTAGAGCATCCAAAATCTTTCTGTTTTGTTCTCCCGTAGTATATACTTTACCAGCTTTCAAGCCATTGAAAATATTAGTAAACCTTGTAAACATATCACTAATATTTTCACCTTGTTTAATAGTAAACAATTCATAATCTCTAATAAGCATAGCAAGTTTAGATTCTTTAACTTGATTAGTACCTTCATGTGTAATTTGAAGTAATCTCCACATATCATGAGCAGAATCACATCCACTAACTCGATTATATTCAGTAACATCTAATGCACAACTTAATATATTCATGGCCTGATAATTTAGTGTCATTTTCCTTGAGTCATGCTCATCAAATTCATCAGTGGATTTGGGTTCTGAGGTTACTCCATCTGCTCTCATTTTCATTGGGACATAGAGACCTTTCTCAATTATGTTCCATAAATCAAAATTGATAGAACAAATATATATTTTAACTCTAGACTTCCAAAAAGTGTAATTTGTTCCATCAAACAATGGAGGTCTGTTTGCAGAAGATCCTTCTATGTAAGGTAGATTTGAAATATTAGCCATAGGATCTTTGCCTTCTAGGTTGTAAAACCACACAAAGAAGTTCTAACTCTGATACCAATTGAAATACCTAAGAGGGGGGGGGGATGAATTAGGTATTCGACTAATTTTCGCAAATTCAAATCTTTTATATGTATAGATCAATTACAGATGATATGAATAAGAGAGAAACAAATTATGGCAAAGCAATATAAGAAATGTAAACAAATGAACACGACCAATTTATAGTGGTTCGATCCTCAAGATCTACCTCCACTACCTTAAGCATACACTTAAGGATTTCAATAACTCTACTATGTGCTCAAGTTCACAGATTACAAGAGAGGCTCACCACACTTTGGTTTTACACATACAACCTCTTCCAGTAATTTTACACAAACAAGGCTCACCAACCTATGGTTTTATATCTCAAACAACCTTGAATCACAACTTCAAGGATCACCCTTATCTAAAGGGTTTTATGTTATCAAGATAACCTTGCTAGAGCTAGTAGATCAACACAATTGAATAAGTAAAGAAGAGTGTGTAGATGTTACCACTTGTTGGTATAATGTACACAAAGTTGCACCTTCACACTTTGATGTCTTTGGATTGATCAATTGAATGCACAAGACATAAGAGAGCTTGAGAAATGTTTGTAATAGACTTTAGAAAGCTTATAATATTCAAGGATTCAGAACTTCCAAAAGATTGCACGTTTATAGCTTTTATAGAATTTAAAAATCAGTTGAAATAGCTATAAACGGCTATTTTCAGGAAATTTGGACGACCGAATTCTGCGTCCGAATTTTTCGGACGACCGAATTCTTCCTGCTTCGTCCGAATCTTCGTCCGAATTTCTCTGGAAGAACAGTGACCATGCTGAAGACCAAAATTCGGACGACCGAATTTTTCTTCATGCGTCCGAATCTTCTTCCGAATTTCTCTGGAAGAACAGTAGCAAACTTTTGCTACCAAATTCGGACGACCGAATTTCATGGAATTGTGTTCAAACTTTGTAAAATCTTTTGAAATCAATCTTCCAAGTATTTGAAATACATTTGGTATATATAGATATCTTATTTAGACAAATATAAGTTTGAAAACCACAATCAAACTCATTTGATCATTTAAAGTTTACTTAAAAACTTTTAGAACACAAAACCACATTTGCTAAAGATTCATTCAAAGTCTTTTTAAATTTAAGAAACCAATTTTATGCTCTCTTATGCATTCAATAGACTCCAAGACATACAAGTGTAGAGTTCACATAGATATTACCTATCATCATACCTACTCTACACTTCAAGTCTTCAATGCCTTGAGTTTATCTTTGAATGCACCTCAAAAGACTCATAGCTTAATGAGGTTGTTCTTTGCTCTCCTCTTGAAAGCAATGAGACTTCAAACTTCTTTCTTCACAAATCCTATCACACAATATAAAACATATTAGTTCTCATCGATATTTGTCATGAATCAAAATTACATGATTTGCCCTTAGGGCTTACAATATGCTTAATAGGTATATTCTTTTGTAAACCCTACACTTGTATGTCTTGGAATCTGTGGAATGCATAAGAGAGCACAAAACTTGTTTTGAATCTTAAATGGCTTTGAATGAACTTTTGAATAACAAGTATGCTTTTGAGTCTAAAATGATTTTGAGTAAACTTTGTATGATCAAAGTGTTTTAGTAACAATTTTTGAGTTTAAAAGTGTTAAATGACTTACCTATTTATACAAAATATTTTCAAAGTTAGTAAGGTTGATTTTCAAATGATTTGACAAAGTTTGATCAGTTTGGATGTAAGTTTGGACGTCCAAACTTTGGAAATGGCTACTGTGCTTCCAGAGAAATTCGGATGCAAGTTCGGACGTCCAAATTTCTCCTGATAGCATGGTTACTATTTTTCTAGAGAAATTCGAACGAATGTTCAGACGTAGAAGGAAAAGTTCGGACGTCCGAACTTTTCCAGACAACTTGTTACAGTAAAGTTCATACAAAAGTTCGGACGCATAGGAGCAAGTTCGCACGTCCGAACTTCTCTGAAACTAACCGTTTTATGACTGTTAAAGCTAATTTTTAAAATCTATAAAAGCCATAGACTCCAGATTTCTTAGAGAAATTTTGAATTTTAAAAATCCTTCAATCTCTAACTTGTTTTACATCAAAATTATTTGAAAAGCTCTCAAATTGCCTTGTGCTCAAAGGTTACAATTCAAGATTCCAAAGGTAAGAAGTGAAGTGGTGCTAGCTATTGTATTCATCCACCAAGAAGTATTGGTAACATCCAAACTCTATCTTTATATTATTGTTGTGATTGATACAAGGTTGTCAAAAGACTTAAAATCCTTGTGGAGGGTGAGCCATTTACTAGATTAATCAAGGTTGTTGAGTAAAACCCATTGAAGAGGGTGAGCCTTGGATTAGATTAGTCTAGGTTGTCTAGTGACATAAAACTCTTTGTGATAAGAGTGAACCTTGTTTATTAGATTGAATATAGGTTGTTGTGGTAAAACCCATTGAAGCGTGAGCTTCTTGTGTAATTGCTTGGATTGAGCATTTAGTGAATTGGTTAAAATCTTTGAGTGTGGACTCAAGGTAGTGGATGTAGATCTTGGAGAGATCGAATCACTATAAATCGTGTGTTCATTTTCTTATAGCTTTACTTGTTTACATACTTGTGTTATTATTATTTGTTCTTAGCTGTTGATTGATTGGTTGTGGTCTTATTGTTTGATCATCTTGTCTCAATCATCAAATCACATATAAACTTGAAGCTTGTGAATTTAAAGAAGAGCTTTTATTAAGGCAAAGAATTATAAAAAAAGGGAAAATATTTTTGATAATTAGCCAAAGACCTAATTCACACCTCTTCTTAGGTCTTTCAAAAAGGATCTTTCTCACTAATGATTCGTAAATCAAAGTTAATAGAAGAAATGTATATCTTAATTATATATTTTCAAAATGTGTAATTTGTTCCATCAAACAAAGAAGGTCTATTTGTGGAAGATCATTCCATATAAGGTAAGTTTAAAATAATATCAATAAGATCTTAATTATAGGTTGTTAAACTGCAACAAGAAGTCCTTGCATTGATACTAATTGAAAGGCATAAGAGGGGATGAATTAGGTTTTAGGTCTTTTGCTAATTTTCAAAATATTCTCCCTTTTTGGAAACTTTGTTTAAGATGAGTCAAACTTCTAATATTTATGAGACCTTGAAAGGTAGATGATGAAAGGTAGAAGAACTCTGAGAATTACAATAAATGCTAGCAATTTATCAAAAGGAATTAAATGAGATCAACAAACGAGCAAATAAAGCAAGAAGCACAAAGAACACAATCAATTTATATTGGTTCGATCTCTTTAAGATCTATATCCATTACCTGGAACCCACAAAAGGATTTCAACCAAATCAACTATAGATAATTCACACAAATACACAAGAGGTTCACCCAACAAGGGTTTTACACCACAACCTCTTTTTCAATTCAAGAATCAAGGTTCACCCTATCGAATAGGGTTTTATATATCTTTAAGATAACCTTGAATAAACAAATAGATGAGAGAATAAAGAAGGAGTTTACCAACAAATTAGTAGATAATGACAAATGCTAGCACCACTTCACCTTTTTATCTTTGGAATCTTGAATATTTACATGTAGCATAAAACAAAAGTGAAATATTTGATGTTCTAAAGATGTTGGAGTATAAAGGTTCTTAAAGTATTCAAAAGTTGTAAAAAATATGAAGTTTCTGGCTTTAATAATGTTTAAAATTTAATTTCAACGTTCAATAACGACTATTAACGGCTAATAATAATACAATTCGATCGAACAAATTTGAACTTTTACGTCCGAATTGGTCCTCTGAAGTTAAAGTGTAATAGGCTACCAAGATAAATTTGGTTGACTAATTTTGGACCTCTACGTTCGAATTATAACAAATTAAAATCATTTTAGACTCAAAGATATATCATTTAAAAGATTTTGAGTATTAAGCCATTAACAAACACTCGGTAATTCAAGAGTGATCAAAACCTTTTAAAGCTCATAACCAAGTTACAAAAAGTTTTGTGCTACCACATGTATTGTTTAGATTCCAAATACAAAAAGTGTAGGGTTTACAAGAAATACCTATTAAGTGAAAGCAAACATACACTAAAGTGTTTTCAAAGCCTTCAACTTCTTGGACATACTTGACATTTTTCAATCATTAAAGCTCATTTGAGTTGTCCTTAGGACTATAGCTCCAAAATGATGAGACCACTTAACTTCTTTAACCAAAAATCCTATCACATAATTAATATGAAAATCAGACATCATCAATGTTTGTCATTACTCAAAACTATATGATTTACCCTTAGGGTTAACAATTTCCCCCTCTTTGCTAATGACAAACTTTGAAGCAAAGTGTGAAGGATTTAAATCTTGTAGCACAAAGAAGCATTAATGTAATAGCTAAATAGTAAACAAATAAGCACAATGATAATAGAATGGCTCATGATGAATCTATGACCCAACCAACCTCTGTATACCTTATTTCTTCTAACATGATAGAGGATATAACAATATTTAAGCATCAAGATCATTTTTTGAGAGAGATTTTAAAGATAAAAAGGGATTAATAATGTTCTCCCTTGGTTGTGTTCATTTTTCAACAAGTTTGGACTTGAACTGCTGTGAGTACTAATATTGATTTTCAAGTCCGAATTGCAAAATACACAGGGTAAAGGCTGAAATTTTTGGTGAATAAGATTTCCTAAGATTGTCCAATTATAGTAGGAAAATTTGAGATAGTTTTTGTAGGGTTTGGACAACGGCTAAATACTTTTTGGTTAGAAAATTTGGATGCATCTGAATTTTGGGATTACGTTAAATTTTAAATGTGAATTTAGGGTACAAATGTCAGAAATATATATTTTTTTCACAAAATCAACCAGAAAATCAATTTTGCAAATGCAATACTCAAACTTAACCACAAAATCCTTCGTCACACATCATTAATCATAACATCATAACATTATTTCATATAAACACAAGTCAAACTATCAACCACAATTTATAACCATTTTGCTCTCAACCACAACTCATAACCATTTTGCAATCAACCCTACACCAATCCATAACCATTTTTACAATCAACATTGCACTTTCGCCCTCTTTTGTCATCAATCAAAGTTGGAGTGATAAAAGTGAATTAGAAGAAAAATGGAAGCTTTTAACGCACTTGTATCATCATTGAGCTTCACTAAACATTACAAAGGCCAGAAATATACATAGAATCATGACATGTGAAGATACATTGACTATGCTAGATACATAGACTAGAAATGCAAGGATAAATGGACTAGAGATCCACAAGAAGTAACAAAATACATAAGTTATACTAAATACTTGATCATAGATTAGAAAGATAATAAAATGAGATAAGGTTGAGAGATTCTTAGTCTTGAATTTTCTTCATGGTCTTCATTTCATATTGGTTGGTGGTGATGGCCATGTTTCCCTTGAGCTCGATGTGAAATGGACCATCACTTGCACGTTCTTTTCTGAAGTAGTTTGGCTTCGGGGTTGTGGCCAATCTTGTAGACCTTCTTGAGCTCTTTCCTTTGTCCTTGACTAAATGAGATGGTGGAAGGGGAAGTGATCTTGGTCTTCTAAAACAAGTCTCTTTCTTCACCACCTTCCTCTTGCTTGTCTTCTTAATCTCCACTTGCTTGTTCTTTCTCATTACCATCTCCTTTTCTTCTTGCATCTCTTCATCACCTTGTCCCTCTTCATCTCTTCTATAATCTCTAGCTACCAATTCAAGCTCATCCCCATTATCATTATCATCATCATCCTCATTACTATCTTTCCTTTTTTATCATCATTATCATTATTCTTCTCTTCATCTTCTTTATCATTCGTTTCCTGCTCATCTTCATCATCTTTCTTATCACTTTCTTGTGCTTTGGAGGTTGCTTCACTACTTTGAGAATTTTTCTTCAAGAGTTCTTCAATGTTTCTTACCCTTGTCTCCAACTCATCAAGCTTTCCAAGGACCATGGGAGCAAGGGTCTCGGAAAACTTGTACATCTTCTCCATTTCTTTAGAGTGGTTATTGAGGGCCTCTTGAAAGACTTTGGTAACAATGGTATCTACTCGAGTGATCCTCTCACCAACGAAATCATCTTCCTTAAGGGAGTGTGATTGAGGGGTTGGCTCATCTTCAAATAGTCTCTTTCTTGAAGGAGGTTCCTTCCCCTCACTTTGTGGATCATTTCTTTTCTTGGTCTTTGTCATCTTGGATCATTTCTTTTCTTTCCTCTAGCTTGTATCTCTTATTCATCATCATTGTCTTCTTCTTCTTCTTCTTCACATTCAATTTCTTCACTTTCCTCTTACTTTTCATTCTTTGAGGGAATCTCCTTTCTAGATCTATATAATCAATCATCATCAAGTGGTAGCTACATTCTTTTAAGGGATTCATTTGTCTAGATGCATCCATTCTTGATGGTTAAGCCTCTTCTAGGGAGTTGAACTTGGAAGTGTGTGAATATCTTTGTGAGCAACTTTCCATATGGCAATGCCTTGTTTTTTGTCTTCCTTGCCCCATCATGTTTCTCAAGGTTATATACCCAAAGTTCATCCTCCTCTACTCATAAAGTGCAAGCATGACCATCATATGCATATTTCCCACGAATGAGTTGTGACCAAAATTTGGAATTATCATGGTGGTTAGCATGTGATGCAAGACATGAACTCTAGCATCTAGTGCCTTGATCTCCCTATCCTTCACCTTTCTAAATTCACTACCATTTGTGAATGCATTTTCAAATCTCTCATTGGTGAACAATTCATGAACATGACAATGTTGTCCTTAAGTATAATATCTAGCCCTTTTATCAGCAATTCCCATATTCATTTCATCAAACCATTATTGAATTTGAAATCTATTTGCAATACTCTAGATGAGTGCCACTGCACAATATCATCTCCAACATGTTCAAATCTTTTTTCCTTAAGATTTACAAAAAATTCATAAACTAGGGAGGGGTAGTAATCATCATCAATTATCAATAGGTTACTCCAACCTATAGCACCAAACAAAGCAGCATATTACCCATTCTAGAGAATTTTTAAATGTCCACCTTGTGCCCCAGGAATTATCTTTCAGTTTCTTCTATTCCAGTCTTCAAAGACATGAATCTATCCAATTCGAATAAAGCTTAAGGAACTTGAATTATTTTTGGCTCGTTTATGGTCAGCCCCCTATCGATTTATTTCCCTTTCCCCTTTCCTTTTCCAACACTAGCTCTCTTTGACCTTACCATGATGAATTTCAAAGGAATAAATGATTTAAAACACAAAAATGCAGGATATTTCAAGATAATATGGTGAAATAAGGGTGAAATTTGAGTTGGGACATGGTAGGTTTTGAGAGGAGAGTAGAGTTTGAATGAAGAAAATTGAAAGAAATAAGGAGAATGGTTGTGGAAACCCTTTTTAAAATGCTAAAATTGCACAGTTTAGAAGACTAAATTTTTTGGTGCATGTTCGAACTTGTCTCTGAACTTCTTAAGCCCTTCTTAGCTTTAGTGAATTCAAATGACCCAATTTTTGGTCGTACGTCCAAATTTTTCTGTCTGGAATCCTTAAAAAAATAGTTTGGATGTCTAAATTTTAGGGCCTGCGTCCAAACACTTTATTCAAATTTTACCTATTTTCCTACAATTGAATACATACATTAGTAATGGAATTTTGATATTTCTAAGCTTCTTCTAAGGTAGAAAAACATTTCTTTGTCCAGTGGCTTAGTGAAAATGTCAACAATTTGTTTATTTGTACAAACAAAATCTAAACACATATCACCTTTAGAAAATCTAAACACATATCACCTTTAGCAACATGATCACGGATAAAGTGATGTCTGATTTCTATATGCTTAGTTCTAGAATGTAGGATAGGACTGATTGTTAAATGGATAGCAGTAGCGTTATAATACAAAATAAGCACAGATTTAAAGTCTAAACCAAAGTCAAGTAAGGTAAGTTCATCTATAGTACCTGAGCATAACAACTATCGGCGGCGATATATTCGTCCTCAGTGGTACATAGTGACACACAATCTTGTTTCTTGCTATACCAAGAGACAACAACTACCAAGGAATTGACAATGACCACTAGTAGTCTTGTGTTCGATTTTGCATTCGACATAATCGACATCCATATGAGCTATAAGTTCAAAATTGGAAGATTTAGTAAACCAAAGCCCATAGTCATGTGTTCAATGAGATAACGAAGAATATGTTTAATGAAAATTAAGTGAGTCTTTTTTGGACAAGATTGAAATCTAGCACATAAATATGCAACAAACATAATATCAATTCTACTAGTGGTAAGATAGAGTAAGCCTCCAATCATACCTCAAAAAACCTTTTCATCAATATTTTTTTCTTTTTCATTTTTTCAAGCTTGTTTGATGAACTCATATGTATACTAATTCCTTTAGCATTATCCATTCCAAATCTCTTCAATAGCTCTTTGGTATATTTTGCTTGATTTATAAATGTGTCATCTTTGATTCGCTTGATTTGAAGTCCAAGAAAGAAGTTGAGTTCTCCCATCATGCTCATTTCAAATTCATTTTGCATCATCTTGGCAAAGTCATCACAAAAAGATATATAAGTAGCACCAAATATGATATTATCTGCATAGATTTGCACAAGTAATAGATCATTTTTGCAAGAGATTTTTATGAAAAGTGTTGTAACTACCTGTTCTTTTGAAAATCCTTTTGAAAGTAGAAAACCACATAATCTTTCATACCAAGCTCTAGGAGCCTATTTCAACCCATATAAAGCTTTGGATAATTTGAAAACAATATTAGGAAAATTTTCACGAGTAAAGTTGGAGGTTATTCTACATAAAATTCTTAATTAATAAAACCATTTAAAAATGCACTCTTGATATCCATTTGAAATAGTTTAAAACCTGTAAAATAAGCAAATTCCAAAATCTTTCTTATTGATTCAAGTCTTACTACCGGAGCAAAAGTTTCATCATAATCAATGCCCTTTTCTCGATTGAGTTCTTGGGCAACAAGTCTAGCTTTATTTCTTACAATTCCTTAGATTCATTTAATTGTTTCTAAAAACTCATTCTATACAAATAATGGGGTGATCATGGGGTCTTGGGGACAAGGTTCCAAACTTTGTTTCTTTCAAATTAGTTTAGTTCCTCTTGCATAGCAATAATCCAAAAATTATCACGCAAGGCATCATCAGTGTTTTTAGGCTAAGTATGAGATACAAGAGAAAATTTATAAATGAAGTACTGCTTTGTTTTAATTCCTTGGAAGACATCTCCAATGATTTGCTCCTTAGAGTGGCCTCTTGTATATCTTAGATCTTTGGAAAGCTCTTAGTCACCGCTAGGTTGGTTTTCTTGTTCTTGTTCAATCATGTTTTCTTCATTGGCATGATCTTCCAAAGTTGGTACTTGAAGATGAGTTTGATCGTCATTCATTGAGGTACGTGCATCATCTTCATCTCTTCTTTCCCAATAGATGTTAGATTCATCAAAGCTCACACGAATAGTTTCTTCAACACATGAGGTTCTTTTATTATAAACTCTATAGGCATTTTTTAGATAAATAACCAAGAAAAATGTCCTCATCCGATTTTCTATCAAATTTACCTAAGTTATTACAATTATTCAAGATAAAGAATTCACAACCAAATTCCTTGAAGTACGCAATTGAAGGGGTTCTAGCAAAGAGAAGTTCAAAAGTATTTTTCTTAGAAAAGATCTCAAAAAAACTCTATTCATTACATAACAAGAGTGTTTACGGGTTTGGCATAAAAATACTTTGGCAAAGAGTTTTCACAAAGCATAGATCTATACATTTCTTGCCAAGTTCGATTTTTTTCTTTCAATAACACCAACTTGTTGTGATGTTTTTGCAGCTAAAAAATTGTGTGAAATACCATTTTCATCACATAGTTTTGTAAAGTCTTGATTATAAAATTCTCTCTTATTGTCACTCGTAATGGAAATCAAATTGCAATCAAGAGAGGTATGAAGCTTTTTAAAAAGTCTTACAAATTCATGAAAGGCTTCATCCTCATGTGAATTTTGAAAAGTCATCAACAATTATATAAGCATACCTCTTACCACCAAGACTAGTGGTTCTCATTGGTCCAAATAAATCTATGTGAACAAACTCAATATGTTTTGTGCTAGAAACCATTTTCTTGGATTTGAAAGAGTTTTTTTTTCTGTTTTTGTTTTCCATATTGACATGCATCAAAAAGATGATTTTTCTGAAAATGCATTTTTGGTAAACTTCTAACTAATTCATGAGAGGAAAGTTTGTTCAACAAATTCATACTTACATGACCTAATTTTCTATACCATAAATAACCATCATTATCATAAACGGAAAGACATTTAACATCATTGGCAACAAGTTCATCAAGATAAAGGACATATACATTTCCAACTCTATTTGCAACGAAAATGGTTTTACCACTTACATTATCAAGAATAGTACATGTATCACATTTAAATTCAACTTTGCAACCATTATCACACAATTGTCTAATGCTAAGCAAGTTATATTTCAAATCATCAATAAGCAATACTTGTTTAATGAAAGGCAAAGGACCTTTACCAATGTTACCAACACCAAGGATTCTTCCTTTATTCTTATCACCAAAAATGGCAAATCCTTCATTTGTGGCTTGAAGCTCACTAATGAGTGAGGTATTTCCCATTATGTGTTTTGAACATCCACTATCAAGAAACTACTTAGTAGCACTTGATCTTGGAGAAAGATTTACCTATGCCAAATGAGAGGAAGTGACTTTTGGAACCCATATTTTTTGGGGTCTTGGGGTTTAGTGATAGTTACCTTAATTCTCCGAATCGTTTTAACACTACTTTCTACTTTTCTTTTCACATAACATCTAGTGGCCTTGTGTCCAAGTCTTCCACAATATGTACAACATGTATGCGGCATAGAAGCAGAAGTTGCTCTAACAAAGAAGTTTTTGTATTTAGGAACATTGTTTATGTGATTGTAACGAAGACCAATTTTTATAAATAAGGATCTTTGGGACGCAAGAAGTTTGTCAATATTGTCATTTTCATTTCTAAATTTCTCTATACATAAAGTATGATAATCAACCTTCTTTTTAAAAATTTTGTGATCCACAACCATTTTCTTAAGAGAAGAAATGTTAGTACAAATAGCTTTATTCTTAAGGGACATATTTTCTAAAGAAACATTTAAAACTTCTTTCTCAATATTCAAGCATTCAATAGACTCAAAAGGTTTTTTTTTTTTATTTTGACAAAATAATTTTGAATTTTCATTCAACAACTCATCAATCTTAAATCTCATTTCATTGTTTCTTTTTGAAACATTCTTTAATTCACTATACATGTCAACGAGTAATTCACTATGGTCATCAATATCATCATCACAATAAGTAGAGGTGGATGGAATAGCTTGTACCTCATAATTCATTGCCTTAAACACACATCAGCTCTTTCTTCATTTTCATCTTCACTTTCTTTATTGGCATGTTAATCCCAAGTGCCAACAAGTCCTTTTCCTTTCTTGAGTGATTTCTTCTTCTTTAGCTCGACTTCTCTTTCCTTTTCTAAGGCCTTTGGACAATCAGAAAACATGATACTTGGTGCTCTTGCATCGATAACATTGAGGTTTGAATAAAGATGATGATTGTCTACCTTTCTTGAAAGGTCTTTTGCCCTTCTTGAGAAATCCCTTCTTGTGGAATTTCTTGAACTTTTTGACCACCATTGTCATCTCATCATCTTCACCATCTTCTTCTTTATCACTTGATGATTCTTCTTACTCACTAGGTTTGTCACTTGCTTTGAAAACAACTCCTTTTCTTCCCTTTTCTTCATCTTCTAGATCATTTAATCTTTCGATCTTTGTTTCATGAGTAAGGAGTGATCCTATTAGCTCTTCAAGAGGAAGTCTTCAAGTCTTTTGATTATTCAATGGCAAGACTTTGGTAGAGCATCCAATATTTTTTTATTTTGCTCTCCAAGAGAAAAATTCTTCGCATAGGATTTTATTATCTGAGTATAAGAAATTCACTAGATGGCATATTTGATTATCTAAGTATACTTTTGATATTGAAGCGATAAAAACTAATAAAAATATTCTTGCAAATTTTCTCGCCAGAGATGGCAGAGTTCACGAAACAGATTCTTGAGACTTTTAGAGGTTAATGAAGTTAATTCGATTCAGCATATTGATTATGAAATTATTGATATTGCTAACTTTTCTAGTAACTTGAAAGATGTTGCAGATTTATTGATTGTAGAATGTTCCATGAAAACTTCCAAGCTTGAAAGTTATAGAGTCTGTGCAGTTAAAAGAACAATTATTTTAAAAGGATTGAGTTTGAAAAAAATAGATATTATTACTACCACAGAGAAAAGTAGTGCTCAATGTCCTAAGCAAGACAGTTTAAAAACTACTCGTGATGATATTTCACTGAGGCTCCAAAAAGGGATCAAGATGATCAGTGCAAAAAGAATGCTATATATGTTGCATCCAGTAGTTGAACATTAGCACTCAATAATGCAAGAATTATTTGCATTAGAGAATATAAAAAACAGATTTGTTAATTTTTCTAGGATTTATCCTAGAATTAATTAATTATCGTAAATTGCAGAAAATGTTTCCAATAAGAATATATGATCATTAAAACATGATGAAACAGAGTTGAATGCAACTAAGAATAGTATTTGGAGAAAAGGGACTTCAATATTATATTAATTTGATCTAAATGTATCTGATAACACAAGCAAGCTTTAAAAACAAAGGAAACCAAACTTAAACAAGTTGGAAAACTGGAAATTAACAGAAAGCAAAATAAACCTAATCTAAATAAGGTTCTAGAAAGATAGAAATTAAAGTACAAATTGACTTTTTTTATTTTTTTGGATGATCTATTCTCTTTAACTTGCTTCTCTTATTTATAATAGTTATAGCCATCACCAAGTCCTTTACCACGCCGTAATAGCTACCTATTATACTCCATATAATGGTCATGATGATGGTAGGTGAGAGAGTGTTGTTACTACCCTTAGAAAGTAGAAACCACAATATCTTGACGAACTTAAACCCTCTGCTAGGACCACTTTTTCAACTACTTTCCTCTTGATTTTAGGCATAAAGTCTGATCTATAAATAAAAGGATTCCTAATGAACCTGACTAATCTTGTTCGATCACATCTCGGCTGACCAACCCGATATTACCATGACAAATAGATCGGTTGATCAACTTCTTTTAGCCATTCATGATCTTTCAAGTCTTCAACAAGTAAGTTAACAGATCCTTATTAATTGCTAATCGTCCAAGTGTTTTGACTGATAACACTTGCTAACCAACTACTTCCCAATCACTTTTTTAAATAGATTTGCTAGTGACAATATATCATGGGTGTCAATAATTTCTCCATTTGTTCTTGGATTCAGCTGAAAATTCAAGAACAAGTATGTCTCCTTGGCATTTGGATACCCTCTTGTGCAAACTGTACTAGGCTGAGCTTGAAGCTACATACTGATCTAAAAGCTTCCATTCCTTCTTCTAATTGATAAGTCATTTTCCTTGATCAGTTATTCAATTGAACTACCTATAACCAATCTTTGAATTTTTAAATGTGTTATTCATAATGGTTGATCTATACCATTTATCTTTTGCAACTCCTTAAAGCATTCATTTAGTCTTACTTATATCTTTGATAAGTCTTTTTTCCTTTGCAACATTCTTCTCTTAGTTTGAATAGCTGGCTGTGACTTAATAGAACCATCTATATGCAATGCTAAAATTTGTAGAACGATCCTTTCTCCTTGAACAAGGAATTTCGTAGTCCGTCTTTCATTGTTGTGCATTTATTGATTTTCGTTTATAAATTTCCAACCCTCGAACAACTGACACCTGTTCTTGCCATTCCCCAAGTTGATTTGTTGATATATTGTCCAAGTCGATCTTCAACTTTAGATGACTTAGATAGTCGTCAAGGTACCTCCTTAGGTACAATAGTCAAGCAGTATCTTTCTTTCTCCATTCTTTTGAATTTTTTGTCGCCTATGCTTAGTTAGGTCATCATATCCATATTAGTTGTTGAAAATGTATCAGAGACAAGAGCTTCTTTCTCAGAAAATTTTAACCTTCCTTCTTGAACAACCTTTTGAATGGCATCTCTTAAAAGAGTACAATTATTAGTAATGTGGGTAAAAGTATTGTACTAATTACAATTTATTTTCTTCTTCAAATTTCCAATGGAAGGTTTTGTTATCCATTGGATAGTTAATTCGATTTTTTATATAATAAATGATCAAAAATCTGATAAGCTTTTGTAATATCGAACAGACAGCATTCCTTAGCATTGCCTTTAGCTTTTGCTACTCTTTTGCTGTTGTTGGTTTCAAGGTAGGACATGCATATGTTGGACTAACAATGAGCTTAGCTACCATGGCTTTGCCCAGTTGCTCTTCTTTAAATTCTAGCAAATTATTTATTGGAATCATCATTGTTAGCCCTAAGGGCAAATCATGTAGTTTTAATTAATGACAAATATTGATGAGGACTAATATGCTTATATGTTGTGTGATAGGTTTTGTGAACTAAGAAGTATGAAGTCTCATTGCTTTGAAGCCATAATGCAAGAACAACTCTAATATGTCAAAGTGGTTGAAGATTGAAGAGTTTGTTCAAGATGATTGAAGGCTTTGAAGACATGAAGTGTAGGTTGCATGTACTTAATAGGTAAACTTTGTAAACCCTACACTCTTAAGCCTTGGAATCTATGAGTTACAATTGAGAGCACAAAACTTCATTTTAATAGTTTCAATGATGTTGAACTTACCTTAATTATCAAGTTTTCATCACTAGTTTTTGCACTTAAAAGGTCTTTAATGACTTATCTTTTAGGCTAGAAGGTTTTCCAACCTGTTTGAATTGATTTGAATATGTTTTGACAAAGTTTAAGAAGTTCGGACACAAAATTCGGACGCAACTTGAAAAATTCGGTCGTCCGAGTTTTTTCAAGATTGTGAACAGTAACACTGTTCACATGAACAGTACTGCCTATTTTTCCAGAGAAATTCGGACGCACGTTCGGACGCAACTGGAAAAATTCGGTCGTCTGAATTTTAAAACAACAATGTGAACAGTACTACTATTTTTCCACAGAAATTCGGACACAAATTTAGTCACGGCCCTCATTGTGAACAGTCGTGAACAGTACGTCAGAAAAATTTGACCAAAAATTCAGTCGTTCGAATTTTCTGAAACTAGCCGTTACTAGCCGTTTTATGACTGTTTTAACTAATTTTCAAATTCTATAAAGGCTAGAAACTCTAGATTTTTGAAAGAACTTTTGAACTTAAGAAATCCTTGAAGCTCTAACTTGTTTTACGTTAAAATTATATGAAAAGCTCTCAAATTGCCATGTGCTCAAAGGTTGATATTCAAGATTCCAAAGGCAAGAAGTGAAGTGGTGCTAGCAATTGTATTCATCCACCAAGAAGTGTTGATAACATTCAAATTCTCTCTTTACATTTTTGTTGTGATTGATACAAGGTTGTCAAGAGGCTTAAAACCCTTGTGGAGGGTGAGCCATAGACTAGGTTAATCAAGGTTGTTGTGTAAAACCCATTGGTGAGGGTGAGCCTTGGATTAGATTCGTCTAGGTTATCTAGTGACATAAAACTCTTAGTGATAAGAGTGAACCTTATTTATTATATTGAAAAGAGGTTGTTGTGGTAAAACCCATTGAAGGGTGAGACTCTTGTGTAATTTCTTGGATTAAGCATATAGTGAATTGGTTGAAATCCTTGAGTGTGGACTCAAGGTAGTGGATGTAGATCTTGGAAAGATCGGACCACTATATATCGTGTGTTCGTTTATTTATAGCTTTACTTGTTTACATACTTGTGTTATTATTGTTTGTTCTTAATTGTTGATTGATTGGTTGTGGTTTTATTATTTGATCATATTATTTCAACCATTAAATCACATATAAACTTAGAGCTTGTGAATTTGAAGAAAAGCTTTTATTAAGGCAAAGGATTTGCAAGAAAGATTTTTGATAATTAGACAAAGTCCTAATTCACCCCCCCCCCTCTTAGGTGTTACAATTGGTATCAGAGCTAGGTCTTCTTTTTAAGGTCTCAACCTAGAAGTAAAGACTATATGACTAGTTTATCAAATTTGTCTTATACGGAAGGTTCCTGCACTAATAGACCTCCATTGTTTGATGGTTCTAATTATATTTTGTGGAAGTCTAGAATTGAGATCTACATTTGTGGAATATTATTGAGAAAGGTCCCTATGTGCCGTTGAGATTGAAAGCCGATGGAGTTACAAGGGAACCGAAGTCCATGGAGGAGTATGATGAGAGCGATTCAAGGAAGATGGGATTAAACTACCAAGCAATGAACATTCTTTGTTGTGCGTTGGTTGTCAATGAATACAATAGAGTGATGGAATGTGATTCCGCTCATGAAATGTGGAAGCTACTTCAAGTCACTCATGAAGAAAAAAGAGAAAATGTGTGCTTCATGGCAATGGAAGATGAGGTACGACCTACTCCATCTACCTCTACTTCTTATGATGATAATATTGATGATCCTAGTGAATTACTTGTTGAGATATATGGAGAATTAAAAAAAGCTTTGAAAAAGAATAAGGAAATGAAACTCAAAATTAATGAGTTATTGAATGAAAATTCAAAATTATTTTGTGAGAACAAAAAACTTCTTGAATCTATTGATTGTTTAAATATTGAAAAAGAAGTGTTAAATGTTTCTTTACAAAACATATCTCTTGAAAATAAATCTCTTTGTACAAAAGTTTCTTCTCTTGAAAAAATGCTTAGTGATCATGAAATTTTGAAAAAGAAAATTAATGATCTTACATCATGTGTTGAAAAATTTACAAATGGAAGAGACAATCTTGACAAACTACTTGTATCTCAAATATCTTCTCTTGATAAAAATGGTCTTGGTTATTATGTCTATAATGTGCCTAAACATAACAACTTCTTTGTTAGAGCTACTTCTACTTCCTTCCATCATACTTGTTGTACTTACTGTGGAAAACATGGGCATAAAGTCACCAAATGTTATGTTAAAAGAAAAGTAGAGAATGGTGTAAAAACCATTCGGAGAGTTAAGGGAACTATTACTAACCCCCACGGACCCAAAAAAGTATGGGTACCAAAGGATACTTCCTCTCCTTTATTGCAGGTACACTACAATTCAAACTCAAGCACCACTAAGAGGTATATTGACGATGTTGGCTTAAAGAATAACGGAAAACACCTCATTTATAATCAAGGTCAAAGCAACCAAAGAAGGATTTGTTTTTGAAGCAAGAAGAAAGGATGAATTCTTGGAGTAATCAATGTTGGTAAAGGTTTCTCTCTTCTTTTTAAACAAATATTGCTTAGTTCTGATTTGTACTATAACTTGCTTAGCATTATTCAATTGTGTGATAATGAATAAGAAGCTAAATGCCAACATGCAAAGTTTCAGTTAAGAATCCCTTTTGTTAAAATTTGAAAATTTGCCAACCGTGACTAGTCAATTGATTCTATGAAGTTGATTAGGTAACATTGATGATATGAGATTGAATTCATGTTTGATATGTTCTTGAAATTTATTATATGTCATGATAAAATGATTAAAATAGCTATGATTGAATATCTACGCATTTACTTGGCCAAAAACATCTTTATGAAACTTTACAAAATGTTGGACTTGAAGTTTGAATGTAGACCATAAGTTTGGTCGCCCAAACTTGTATGAGAAAATGATATTTTGTGATTTTGATCAATTACTCACAAAATGTTTCAATGTGTGTTTTATCTTGATAAGCCTGAATGTCTCGTTGCTTATGATAATGATTGATTTTCCTGACATAGAAGATTTGGTCATGGAAGCATGGATTTGTTGAAAAAACTTTCCTCTCAAGATTTAGCTAGAGGATTGCTAAAGATGTGTTTTGAGGAAATTTTCTTTGGGATACTTGTCAATATGGAGAACAAACAAAAGAATCTTTCAAACCTAAGAAAATTATTTTCACTTCAAAACCTCTTAAAAATTGTTTATATGGATTGTTTGGACCAATGAGGATCACTAGTCTTGATGGTAAGAGGTATTCATATGTGATTGTTGATGATTTCTCTAGATTTACATAGGTGATCTTTCTAGCTCAAAAGGATGAAGTTCTTTTCATGAATTTATAAGACTTTTCAAAAGGGTCCAAATCTCTCTTGAGTGGAAATTGATTTCTATTTGAAGTCACAATGGGAGAGAATTTACAATCAAGATTTTACAATACTTTGTGATGAGAATGGGATTGCTCACAAACTTTTTGGCTGCCAAAACACCTCAACAAAATGGAGTTATTGAAAAGAAAAATTGTACCTCACAAGAAATGGTTAAGTCTATACTTGGAGAAAATTATTTACCAAAACATTTTTGGGACAAAACTGAAAACACTGCATTGTTATGTTTTTTAATAGAGTTCTTCTGAAGTCATTTTTTCTTGAGAAAAATATCTTTTGAACTTCTATTTGATAGAATACTCTAAAATTTAAACATACATGAGAGGTTGTATCAAATATACATGAAAATGCATAACAAAGTACTTTATATTGAATACTACTAGTTAGTATTGCCTATTTCAAAATATTTGGTTGTAAGTGCCTTATATTGAATATGTGTGATAACTTGGAAAATTTGATAGAAAATTGAATAACTAGATATTCCTTGGTTATTCCTATAACAACAAGGCTTATAGAGTTTATAACAAATAAAAAAAGGGAACCTTACATGATGAGGAAACTATTCATGTTAGTTTTGATGAATCTTACATTTACATGGAAAGAAAAGATGAAGATGATGTAGGTACATCTATGAATTACTATCAAACCCATCTTCAAGCACCAACGTTGGAGGATCATACCAATGAGAAAGAAATGATTGAACAAAATCAAGATGACCAACCTAGTGGTGACCAAGAGCTCCCAAAGAACTTAAGATGTCTAAGAGGCCACCCTAAGGAGCAAATCATTGGTGATATCTCCCAAGGAGAATAAGGCGGTACTTTATCAATAGCTTTGAAAGACCTAAGAGGGAGGTGAATTAGGTCTTTGGCTAATTATCTAAAATCTTTTCCCTTTTTGCAAATCATTTGCCTTAATAAAAGCTCTTCTTTAAATTCACAAACTTCAAGTTTATATGTGATTTGATGGTTAAGACAAGATTATCAAACTATAAGACCACAACCAATCAATCAACAACTATAAACAATAATAATAACACAAGTATGTAAAACAAGTAAAGTTATAAAGAAATGAACACACGATTTATAGTGGTTCGATCTCTCCAAGATCTACATCCACTACCTTGAGTCCACACTCAAAGATTTCAATCAATTCACTATATGCTTACTTCAAGTAATTACACAAGAGGCTCACCCTTCAATGAGTTTTACCACAACAACCTCTTTTCAATCTAATAAACAAGGTTCACTCTTATCACAAAGAGTTTTATGTCACTAGACAACCTAGACCAATCTAATCCAAGGCTCACCCTCACCAATGGGTTTTACACAGCAACCTTGATTAATTTAGTCTATGGCTCACCCTCCACAAGGGTTTTATGTCTCTTGACAACCTTGTATCAATCACAACAATAATATAAAGAGAGAATTTGAATGTTACCAACACTTCTTGGTGGATGAATAAAATTGCTAGCACCACTTCACTTCTTGCCTTTGGAATCTTGAATTTCAATCTTTGAGCACCAGGCAATTTGAGAGCTTTTGATATAATTTTGATGTAAAACAAGTTAGAGCTTCAAGGATTTCTTTTGTGCAAGAGTTCTATAAAAAATCTAGAGTTTCTAGCCTTTATAGAATTTGAAAATCAGTTAAAACGGCCATAAAACGGCTAGTAACGGTTAGTTTCAGAAAATTCGGACGACCGAATTCTGCGTCCGAATTTTTCGCTTCAAAATTTGGACGACCGAATTCTGCGTCCGAATTTTTCGCTACAAAATTCGGACAACCGAATTTTTTCCATGCATCCGAATCTTCTTCCAAATTTCTCTGGAAGAACAGTAGCAAACTTTTGCTACAAAATTCGGACGACCGAATTTTTTGTCATGCGTCCGAATCTTCTTCCGAATTTTTCAAACTTTGTCAAAACATGTTCAAATCAATTCAAACAAGTTGGAAAACCTTCTAGCCTCAAAGATAAGTCATTAAAGACCTTTTAAGTGCAAAAACTATTTATGAAAACTTGATAATTTAGATAAGTTCAAAGCCATTGAAACCATTTAAATCAAATTTTGTGCTCTCAATTGCAACTCATAGATTCCAAGACTTAAGAGTGTAGGGTTTACAAAGTATACCTATTAAGCACATGCAACCTACACTTCATGTCTTCAAAGCCTTCTAACATCTTGAACAAACTCTTCAATCTTCAATCACTTTGACATATTGGAGTTGTTCTTGCATGTTAGCTTCAAGGCAATGAGACTTCAAACTTCTTAATCCACAAATCCTATCACACAACATACAAGCATATTAGTCCTCATCAATGTTTGTCATTAATCAAAACTAATCATAACTACATGATTTGCCCTTAGGGCTAACAATCTCCCCCTTTTTGATGATGACAAACTTTGATGCAAAATGTGATGGATTTAAAACAATGTAGTACATAGAAGTACTAATGTCAATGATAGAAAATAACCAATTTAGCACATTGACATACAAAAGGCTCAATATGAGCCTATGACCCAACCAACCTCCATTTGCCTCCTTCCTTCCAACACAACTAGAATAGAAGGTATAGCATTTTAGCATTTAGAAAAGATTCTAAGAGAGGTTTTAAAGGTTGTAAATGCTTAACAATGCTCCCCTTAGATTGTGCTCACTTTTCAACAAATTTGGACTAGAGATACTATGCATCCGAATTTTGACATATCAAGTCCAAACTTTAAAATAAGTAAAATGAAAGCTGCAAATTTTGTAAATAAGCTTTCCTAAGGTTGTTCAAACATATTAGAATAGATGAAAACATATTTGAATCAATTTGAACAACAAAGGAGCACATTTTGGTAACAAAATATGAATGCATCCGAATTTCAGAACATGCATCCGAATTTTTGACAATCCAAGTCCAAACTGCAATAAATTCAATATTATGAATGTTTAAATTGAAATAAAGCTTTTCTAAGGTTGTTCAAACATATAGTAAGAGATTAAAATATATTTGAATCAATTTGAATAACAAAAGAGCACATTTTGACAATGAAATATGGATGCATCCGAATTTTAGAACATGCATCCGAATTTTTTGATTTCAAGTCCAAACTGCAATAAACTCAATATAATGAATGTTTCAAGTGAAATAAATCTTTCCTAAGGTTGTTCAAACATAATGGAAGAGATTAAAACATATTTGAATCAATTTGAACAACAAAAGATCGCTTTTTGGCAACAAATATGGATGCATCCAAATTTTTAAATCATGCATCCGAATTTCAAGTCAAAAATTTTGCAACAAGTTTGAAAAGGTGATTTTGCATTTTCAAATGAAATGTTGAAGTACACAAACATATATGTCCCCAATAGCACTCAGTTTAGCTTTGCAAAACCACAAGATTCATGCATTGAATTGATTTCATGAATCAATCCACAATCATAGGTCAAGTCAAGGTCCTAAATCTCATGATCGTTCCATTATTGGAACTAAATGGTTTTTAGAAATAAACTTATTGAATCCGGAGAAGTTATTAGAAATAAGGTTAAACTTGTTGCCCAAGGATTCAATCAAAAAGAGGGCATTGATTATAATGAGACTTTAGTTCCAGTTAGTAGATTTAAATCAATTAGAATGCTTTTGGAATTTGCATGTTTTAAAGGTTTCAAACTCTTTCAAATGAATGTCAAAAGTGCTTTTTTAAATGGTTCTATTGAGGAAAAAGTTTATGTGGAACAACCACCCAGTTTTGATCATGAAAAGTTTCCTAACCATGTTTCAAAATTATCCAAAGCTTTGTATGATTTAAAACAAGCTCCTAGAGCTTGGTATGAAAAATTGAGTGATTTTCTTTTTTCAAAAGGATTTTCAAGAGGAAAGGTTAACACTACTATTTTCATAAAAACCTCTTGTAACAATGATCTATAAGTTGTCCAAATATATGATACAATTTTTGGTGTTTCTAATACTTCACTTTGTGATGTGTTTTCCAAGTTAATGAAAAGTAAATTTGAAATGAGCATGATAGGAAAATTCAATTTCTTTCTTGGCCCACAAATCAAGCAAACCAAGGATGGCTCTTTCATGAATCAAGTTAAGGTATAAGCACTTCCATCAGTTTATCAACCGTGCTTGCCAAGAATAAAAAGGTTTCATTGGAGTAGTCAACTCTATTTGATAGCAAGTAGAGACAATATTATGTTTGTCATGTGCTTGTGTGCTTAATTTCATCTTGTCCTATAGAATCTCATTTGATTGTTGTTAAACACATTCTCTATTACCTTATTAATACTCTAAGTGATTATGGTCTATATTTCAAATGTGTGGCTATGTTATGTGATAACACTAATGCAATAGATTTGACCATCATACTATTCAACAAACTAGGACAAAGCGTATGGAGATCAAACTTCATCTCATTAGATATAATTCTACTAAGGATAATACTTATTTAAAGTATGTTTGCATTCATGAACAAATTAATGATATAGTTACTAAGTCATTGGCCGAAGAAAGGTTTGACCAATCTTAGAAGAAGCTTAGGGATTTCAAAATTCAATAACTAATGAGTATATTCAAGTGTGTAGCTCCAGGTGAGGACAAAGAAGCCTAGCATGAGAAAAGGAAAAGGAAAAGCCAAAGATAGAGAAGGAGGACCAGTAATCAATGAACCAAGGAAGGCTCATGATCCTCAAAGAATGTCATGGATGGATAGATTTGTCACAGTGGAGGCTGCTACTAAATTTGATGATTTGACAAAAAGGAACCATAAGACAAATCCAAGCCACAAGGTGGATGTCATCAAACTATCCAAAATGGGCAATATACTCTCAGTTTTTAAATGATGTGAGCTGGACTAATTTACTTGTGTTTGATGAATGCTATTACCTTAGTTTATAAAGTTTATGCAAATCTTAAAAAAAAGGAGAGAAGTAAACATGAGGGTAAATAATGTAGTAAATGGTATTCCTCTAGAGTATATCAAGTGGATTTTGAGTTCAATGATGCTTTAGTGAACATAATTTGTGGGGTAGATGATAATGAGGCAAGGTATTACTCATTGGGACAGTATTGCTTTATTTATGAATTGTTCACAAATGAAAGATGTGAAGAGGCTTTCACAAATGGTAGACAATTTAGGTCAATTAGGGAAAAGGAAATCAAAGCCCTAGTGAAATAATTTTGCATCACATGCTTACTACCTTGATTATAGCATACTTTGGGCACAAATCTTCTATTGATAACATATATGCTGTAATTATGCTAGCTATGCATACGAAAAGAAAAATGAATTTTAGATATATAATGCTAAAGAATATAATGGCAGCTAGAAGAACTGAGCATAAGGCATTGTCGTATGGAAGGTTATTAATAGGAATTTTCAAGTATCTCCAAGTGAAGTTGTCTTCTAGTGATTTACCAATAAAGAGTGAAGAAGTCTACACCAACAACTCACTAAAGAGATTTTCTTGGACACTTGATGATAATAATGTATGAAGGACTAGAAAAGAAACTCCTCTAAGGGGTGATAGAAGAGATGCTAGTGATAATGAAGAGAAGGAAGAAGAAAATGAAGAAGAAGAAGAGGATGAAGAGGAAATCCTTGCTAGAGAAAGGAAAATAAAAAAATGAAGCATGAGTCAACGAGTAAGAGGGAGCAACTCCCTATAAAAAGAAGACTATTTGAAGAGGTATTCTCCATTGAAGGAAAATAAGTTGAAGGTGATAATCTCACTAGAAGTAACACCATAGTTGCCAAGGTGTTTTAAGAGGCATTGAACAACTATGTAAATTCTTCGAGTCTGTTGCTCTAATGATTCTTGGCAAATTTGATGGTTTAGAAGCTAGACTCAAGAATATGGAAGAAGACTTGAAAAAGATTTCTCAAGTGATTTTTGAATGGTGCTAGTTCCTGTAGAGCTAAAGAAGAAAACTACGATGAAGGAAAAGGTAGTGAAGCACTCCAAGAAAAAGAAGAGCATGAGAATAAAGAACAAAGAGGTAAAGCCCATGAGAACAAGCAAGAAGAATGAGGTGAAGGGAGTCAGCAAATGAAGGACCCCATCATATAGAGATCAAGGGAAACATAGCCATCATAACAAACAAATTCGAAAGTGAGACCATGAAGCACATCCAAGACTAAGCCTTCCTATTCCTAAACTCTATTTTGTTGCTTATCTTAGTTTATGCCTTGATGCACATGTTATGCTTTAACATTGAAATTTACTTGTGCCTTTCTAGTCATTATAATGTTTTGAAGCTCAATATATGAAATCCTTATGATAAGAGCTTCTTTTGTTTCACTTTTGTTGTCCAAGTACTCTTACCCCATCTTTGATTGATGACAAAAGGGGGAGAAGAAATATGATGACAAAATGTGTGAAAATGTGAAATAGCAGTGGGAATTCCTCATGTATGAATAGAAAATGTGTGAATTTTCTGAAAATCCATGCATATGTCAAGGGGGAGAAAGAATGATGCTGCAATGTGTATGCTAATGCTGAAATGTGTGCAATGAGTAATGTGAAAATGTTTGGCTGCAATTCTGTATTTGGACTCATTGTGAAAATATTTGGCTGCTTTTGAAATTTAAATTGAATATGTTATAATATGTGAGGTTTTGGTTATTTTCTGAGATTTTGGAATATGGTTAAGATGAGTTTGAAATCTTGAACTTGGTTCTTGACTTGACCTATGATTTTGAATTACTTTAAGAAAACAATTGAATGCATGAATTTTGTGGTTTTGCAATGCTAAACTGAGTGCCATTGTGGACATACATATTTGAGTACTTCAACATTTCATTTGAAAATGCAAAATCACCTTTTCAAACGTTTTGCAAAAATTTTGGACTTGAAGTTCGGATGCATGATTTAAAATTTCTGATGCATCCATATTTGTTACCAAAAAGTGATCTTTTGTTGTTCAAATTGATTCAAATATGTTTTAATCTCTTCCATTATGTTTGAACAACCTTAGGAAACTTTATTTCTCTTTAAAAATTCATTATATTGAGTTTATTGCAGTTTGGACTTGAAATCAAAAAAATTCGGATGCATGTTCTGAAATTCGGATGCATCCATATTTTGTTACCAAAAAGTGATCTTTTATTTTTAAAATTGATTCAAATATGTTTTAATCTCTTCTAATATGTTTGAACAACCTTAGAAAAGCTTATTTTCAAAAATTGCAGCTTTCATTTCACTTATTTTACAATTCGGACTTGATATGTCAAAATTCAGATTCACAACATCTCAAGTCCAAATGTTTTGAAAAATGAGCACAATCTAAGGGGGAGCATTGTTAATCTTTTTCGACCTTTAAAACCTCTCTTAGAAGTTTTCTAAATGCTTAATTACAATATCTTCTATCCTAGTTGTGTTGGAAGGAAGTAGGTAAATGGAGGTTGGTTGGGTCATAGGCTCATATTGAGCCTTTTGTATGTCAATGTGCTAAATTGGTTATTTTCTATCATTGACATTAATACTTCTATGTACTACATTGTTTTAATCTATCACATTTTGCATCAAAGTTTGTCATCATCAAAAAAAGGGGAGATTGTTAGCCCTAAGGGCAAAACATGTAGTTTTAATTAATGACAAATATTGATGAGGACTAATATGCTTATATGTTGTGTGATAGGTTTTGTGAACTAAGAAGTATGAAGTCTCATTGCTTTGAAGTCATAATGCAAGAACAACTCTAATATGTCAAAGTGGTTGAAGATTGAAGAGTTTGTTCAAGATGATTGAAGGCTTTGAAGACATGAAGTGTAGGTTGCATGTGCTTAATAGGTAAACTTTGTAAACCCTACACTCTTAAGTCTTGGAATCTATGAGTTGCAATTGTGAACAGTACTACTGTTCATGAATAGTGCGTGAATAGTATTGTAGAATGAACAGTACTACTATTTTTCCACAAAAATTCGGACACAAATTTGGCCGCAGGATGAAAATTCGGTAGACCAAATTTTCCCCCGCATTATGAATAGTACGTGAACAGTAACGTCCGAAAAATTCGACCAAAAATTCGGTCGTCCGAATTTTCTGAAACTAGCCGTTACTAGTCATTTTATGATTGTTTTAACTAATTTTCAAATTCTATAAAGGTTAGAAACTCTAGATTTTTGAAAGAACTTTTGAACTTAAGAAATCCTTGAAGCTCTAACTTGTTTTACATCAAAATTATATGAAAAGCTCTCAAATTGCCTTGTGTTCAAAGGTTGATATTCAAGATTCCAAAGGCAAGAAGTGAAGTGGTGCTAGCAATTGTATTCATCCACCAAGAAGTGTTGGTAACATTCAAATTCTCTCTTTACATTTTTGTTGTGATTGATACAAGGTTGTCAAGAGGCTTAAAACCCTTGTGGAGGGTGAGTCATAGACTAGATTAATCAAGATTGTTATGTAAAACCCATTGGTGAGGGTGAGCCTTGGATTAGATTGGTCTAGGTTGTCTAGTGACATAAAACTCTTAGTGATAAGAGTGAACCTTGTTTATTATATTGAAAAGAGGTTGTTGTGGTAAAACCCATTGAAAGGTGAGCCTCTTGTGTAATTGCTTGGATTAAACATATAGTGAATTGGTTGAAATCCTTGAGTGTGGACTCAAGGTAGTGGATGTAGATCTTGGAAAGATCGAACCACTATAAATCGTGTGTTCATTTATTTATAGCTTTACTTGTTTACATACTTGTGTTATTATTGTTTGTTCTTAATTGTTGATTGATTAGTTGTGGTTTTATTATTTGATCATATTATTTCAACCATTAAATCACATATAAACTTAGAGCTTGTGAATTTGAAGAAAAGCTTTTATTACGGCAAAGAATTTGCAAAAAAGGAAAAGATTTTTGATAATTAGCCAAAGACCTAATTCAACCCCCCCTCTTAGGTCTTACAATCATCTATTTATTGTCATGTTTGGGTTCTCTTTTTCTTTTCCTTCTTTTTAAGATCCCCTCAACCTATAATGCATTGGAAGCAAAACATGACAAATTCGAAAAATCCTGCAAAATAAGCATTTCTTTAAGTTAAGGATGCATTCAATTGGCTACAGTTCTAGCATATTCTAACTCTGATAGCCATGTTGAACATTTGCCTTTAAGCTGTTTGAAACAGTGCAAGTCTATTACTGTTTCATTGGCTTTTTCTTTTATGTCTAATAGATCAGCTATTGAAACTTCTGGAAACGGCTAGTAGAGCCTCTCATGGAATAGTCACTACATCTTACCCTACTTTACATAGAATTTGGTAATAAATTTTTATGCCAATTAAAAGCTGCGCCAATCAAAGATAATGGAAACAATTATAATTTGTGAAATTCGCTACCTCTTTACTCAGTCCACTTGGCTGTGAACCATCTTATGTGTTCCATCATTATCTTATCATCACCTCCATAAAAGGTTTTTAAACTTACCTTAAGCCAATTATTTAGTGAACTAACAACATCCATCTATTTAAGATAACGTTTTCGGTACACTAGCTATTCCATCCCAGTGACGTTCAAGCTAAACTACTTCCGTAATACTTTAACAATTGCATGTAAATTAATTTACTGACGAGGAACAATTCCATAGGAGTGTACAATGTTCCTTTAAATCATTGGTGTTGAACAACTAGGACAATGAGGCTCCTTGGCTGATAGCCCTAACTAGGATATACATTTGAAATGTACATAATTGGTTTGTGGTATTATTTGTTGGAAATTCTACCCAACTCTAATAATTTGTGTACTTGGATCATATCAAATTTCAGTACATTTTTTTAGAACACCTCCCATTGATGTTTACCCTCTAGCATAGGATGGTATATGCCACCTAGCATAAGTTGGAGGTTGCCCCCAAGGGAAATTGTACTCTAATGTTGAACAACAATATTCCATAGTTGAATAGGTATCACCCGGTGTTGAGTAGTTGCTCCTATTCAAAGAAACTAGTTGCTTGCATGACTGGAAGAGTGAAGTTGTTTGCAAGAATTGAACTGTTCAACTCAAGATGCATATACATTCCTGAACACATTCCAACACTTGTTATCATGGACATGCTAGTGCCTGTATTCGAAGGAAAGTTTTGATCTCTCCATGTAATGGTAACTTCACCTACACCAACTAATTTTGAGAGATTGATGCCCCCAATTTGAAATACTTATAATTTATTTTTGTAGTAATGGCTTGCAGACTGCTATCAATTACTAGACAAATGTTTGCAGCAACTCACTAGTACTTTCATCAAACTGTTGACTAGTTACTACTACGAAAGTCGGGTAAGTTGCTACAGCACCAAATGATTGATGTTCAACATTTTCATTGTTGTTAGAAGCAGTGTTGTCATTTCATTCCATTTTGAAGATGATTCTTCCAAATCTTAATTGCAATCCTCAAGAAAGGAATCACTTTGAGTTGATCCCATTCTCTATACTAGATTTTTGCCAACATAATTTACATAGTTGTTTCGTCAACCTACTTATGTTTGGCAAACTAGCTGTTTGATAAGGATTGAATGACAAGCAAGGGTCAAATGGTAAGCACGAAAATTTTTAAAATTTTCCTAACATTTCCAAAAAAAAAAATTCAACAAGAATATATTATTATTAAAACACAATAATTTGGAGGAAAAGGACTTCGATATTGTACTAATTTGATCTAAATAATCTGAGAGCATAGGCAAACTTTAAAAACTAAGAAAGTCAAACTTGAACAAGGTTAAAAATTTGGAAATTAACTAAAGGCAAAATAAACATAATATAAACAAAGCTCAGAAAAGACAGAAATTAAAGTAAAACTTGAGTTCTTGGATGTTTGTGTATGATCTCTTCTCTTTAACTTGCTCGTTGATACTCTATATTTGTACTTCATATAATGATCATTTTGAGCTCACATTTTTGCTAAATTTTGGTGTTTTAATCACCATTTACACTCCCTTTATCTCTTATTTTCTTTAGTTGAGTTTGTTGAAGATTTGGAATTAAATGAAGCAAACAAAGAGATTTTACACAATGAAGAAAAAAACAGAGAAATGCAGAGGAAAACATCCTGGTAGAGACGTTTCAAGTGGGATTTTTACCTCCATGAAGATTTCAAATGCAAAGGTGGTATTCTAGACAATTATATAGGATATTCTGAAGTGTTCATAATGGTAAAATTTGTGTCAATCGGAGTTCATTTGCCTGCCCTGCTTATGCTGTAAAGTCACCTGTTCTGCATTGTGTTCTATTTTTGACACAATTTGGTATAATGATCATATCTTGCTTTATAGATGCCCAATTGAGGTGATTCAAATCTTTGTGGAAAGAAAAGATCAGGATCTACAACTTTTATGAAGATATCAAGACCTAGATCAGCCGATGTAATGCTTTGAATTCTAGGTTGAATTCACCTAGAATTCAAAATAGTGTCACAGTCGGGTAGCGGAACCTTGCACCCAAACTGGGGGCAAGAGGCGCCGTTTGGTGTGATCTAAGTGGCACCATTTTTGTCAATCTGAAGCTATTTTTAAGCTGCTTTTTTCTCTCTTTTGGGGCAGATTTTAATACCCCTTTAGGGCAGAAACAAGAGGGACGGCTGGAGTGGACAGAAAACAGCAGAAACCTACTAAAAACTCACTCAAATCCCATCCCAAATCTTCATCTTTGCATGAGAAATCAAGAGAGAAGATTGAATCTTTGAAGAAGGAGAACATCCACCTTGAAGATTCATGGAAAAAGCTGCAATTTTCTCAACACTACAGTGACGAATTTCAACCTTGAAGAAGAGAAGATTTTACACCATGAAAATGAGCAATTCTTACTCTTTCTTTATTGGTTTATATTCTTTGAATTGTAATATGTTGATGAACTAAACTTTTGAATACTTGGATGGGTATGAACCCTAGATTTTGCCTATGTGAATGAATTTTTTCCTTGGTTGATTGAATTCGAATTTCTTGTGGATTGTTTGTGGGTTTGAGTGGTTGAATTGATTGAGTGAATTATTGATGCATAATCTGGAATTTTTTCACTTGGAATTGAGAAAGGAAGGGTGAAATAGACCATACACAAACAATGGGGATGATTTAGGTGACTAGAGATAGAAACCTAAACATCTTCTTGATAATTAGAGAAATCTAATTGGAAATTCACAATTCTTAATGCATTCTTGGGTTGAATTGGTTAGAAAGAGATTTCAACTAATTAATCTAAGAGTAGAGAACTTTCATCTAGAGATAGAGTGAGTTCTATCATTAGAATTTCATCAAACATAAGAAGTGAAATTTATCAACTAAGAGACATTTCTATCACATAGGTAATTCTAGGGGGATTAACCAATCAAGTATTGTTTTCTCAATTTAATTCTCTCTTGTAAACAAAAATTAGTTAAGTTGGTTTAATTAGCTAAGTTAGACTTCTATTCCTAGTGGTAATTTCAATCATTTTCACAGACAAATTTGTTAGGCTAAACAATAGAGTAGAAAGTGAGTAATGGTATTTAACCATCCCCGTTGATACGATATTTAAACTTTCTTGCCATTATACTAATTTAAACGATGGGTGCACTTGCCTTGTGTTTGTGTGCAAATTGTTGAGGATTGTGATAAAATTGAGTATAAAGGCATAGACAACAAAACACAACACTCGTCTTATTCATAATAGTTATTAACCATAACCAAGTCCTTATACTATGCCCTAAAAGCTGCCCATAATCCGCATATAATGGTCATGGTGATTGTGGGTAGAAAAGTGTTTTTAGTATCATTAAACAGTGTAAACCTCCATACCTTATCCAGCTTAAACCTCCTGCACTTAAGACTAGTATCTTAACAATATTCCCTTGATTTTAGGCAAAAACTCGTATCGCTAACTAACTCCTCAAAATTTGGGTTGTTGGCCAACCTGACTGATCCTGCTTGACCACATCTCGATCGACCAACCAGATGTCACCTTTACAAATATATTAGCTAGACAATTTCTTCTTTTAGTCTTTCATGATCATTTAAGGCTTCAATAAGTCAACATATCCTCATTGATTGTTGATCGACTAAGTGTTTTGATTAGCAATACTTTGTTGTCCAACCATTTTCGATCGATCATGACTTTTTTTAATGGAGATACTGGCTACATATTATGGGTTCAACAAATTCATTGTCATATGAGATTCTGTAATTCTTCCCAAACAATATGGAGGCCTAAAAATAAGAAACATGCAATTTCAAAACTTAGCCCTAATAACACATACTACTTGAAGTTTTCTTTTAAATTTTAGAAAAATTCCTTGTGCCCAACTTTTAAAAGATAAAAATATGTGTAATAATAAACTTTGTATAAAACCATTCCTAAGCAAAAAAAAACAAATTCCTCTCTTGTTTGGAAAAACTTGTTGAAGGGATGGAATGTATGTAATTAAGAAGTACAATGGAATTATGGTAGTGATTCAAAAGTAAATTTTTAGACTAGTAAAATTGTTTGACTTAAGGCCTATTATAACTTTATATGTGGTCTATTAAACAAGAATACAAAAGATTTAACCAGATCAACTTTACAACAAATCACCATTAGAACTTAAATGTTTTATCTTTCCAACTACCCAAAAACCTTAAGGCTATCGTTTTTTCTGCTGCCATCCATAAACTCTTTCAAAACCTAATAGTTATTTCTAGAAATTCACCCCTAATAGTTTATTTATAGCTAATTTAATCTAACAATTCCTTTGTGCTAATTACATAAATTCACATGAACCCTCTACTAATGGGAAAAAAGATTTTAGATGGACTTGGAATTTTCCTAGTTTAAGGAAAATATAAACTTTTATATTGCTAAGTTTATTAAATGGACTCCCTTATAAGAAAATGTTGTATACAAGGGAAATTTCATTGAAGATATTGACCACATACTTCTCCATTGCATTTTGCTCAAAAACTTGGGTAGACCTTTTCCCTATCCTCAACTATGAGTTATCAGTGACTTATTCTCTAATGACTACTTTGATTGTTTAATAATAATTTTACTTCAAAAGATGTTATTTTGTTAAATGTACCCCAGCCAACAAATTTTCTATTAACTTGACTTTTCAGAAAACATAGACATTTTCATCCCAATGGAAGCTTCTATTTTGATTGTTATTTAATCCTTTCTCACTACAAGAAAATTGTAAAACAACGACCACAATAGTGACTGTTAGGATCTGGTCACAAATTCAAGACCGATAGGGAAAATGTTTCTATTTTGGTCATAACTGATCGGTAGGAGATATGCCAAGAATTTGAAAGTAAAGTTTGCAACCAACTTGAAAACAAACATCGGTGGCAAGATATGAAAATTTAATTTTTAAAATATTCGATCTCAAATCAATCGGAAAATACATGCAGTCATAAATTAGTCACAAAGCAATGTGGTCACAAGTCAGTCGCAAACTACACTCAGTTCCAAATCTACTGCTCACTGGTCACAAAGTATAGTCGGTCATAAAACAATCACCAAACAATGCAATTGCAAATTGATTGTGACTTCTCTTTAGTAGCAAATCAGTTATTATTCAATTGCAATATGTTTTTAAATTTGTTATTTTTCTCTTCAATTACAAATCGGTTGCAAAATAACTTGGTCACAAATTGGTTGTAAAAATAGTCTGATCGTAAACAGTTGTTGATCAGTTGAAATATTTTTTAAAATATTTTAGGAATTTTTCCTTTGGTTTCTATCAGACACAATCTTGAAATTAATTTATTTTTTAAATTGAAATCAATTATAAAGAATTATTTTTAATGTTTTGTAACTGGTTAATAGCTACATTGTCCTAATATAATATTTAAATTTTTTATTTTTTCGTTCGATTGTTAATCAGTTGCAATATTCTTTTTTAATGTTTAATTTGTTTTTTCGGTCACTAATAGACCATTCTTTATATTTGTGAATTGATTTTTATGTTTATATATAATTTTGGTGAATTGGAGTGTGTATTTGCATATTCACTTATATATGCGTGTGTATATATACATATATATATATAAGTGAACCATATATATCCAAGCTTATATGCATAAACTTGTATATATACACAATTATACACATACATTATACGTAATACACCTCATATAGATACACTAACTTATACTATGTATAGTATTCATGCATTTATACTTATGTATACACATTTCTTTTTGAAACTACACTCATATATATACATATTATATAAAATATATACAAAAGACTAGAAGCATATTTTCATACATTTTTATAAAATATATATAAATGTGTATATATATATATATATATATATATATATAATACTGATTATTACATATTTACTTGAGATATATATACAAAATATATACCTATCATATAGAATGTACTTTTATTTGTATAATATATGCTCTAAATTAATAATGGACAAATAGAATTATTAGTTCTATGAACGAAATTATGGCATAAGTAACATAATTTGTCGAACAAAAATACGCAACTCAAACCATGTAGTGGTTGAATGAAAGTTTGAATTATGGGAGGTCATGGGTTCATGTTGTTGGCTTTCTAACAGTGAAATGTATTCTTTTATTTTTTGAACTATTAGTCAATAAAGTGCTGAATTTTCTATTTTATATTTTGCGACATTGGTTGCAAATCTGTGACCAATTCACCTTCTGTCACCATAGCGACCATCATTTTTGCAACCAACACTATCGCTAGTAAATAGATCGCAGATTCCATTTTATCAACCAATTAAATATGCAACTGATTCATTGGTCACTATTTCATTGTTTCCTCTCTAAAGCTATAGAAATCACAAATCTTTTATTTATTAAACGACCTGGAAATCTTATTCTTATCTTAACCAATTGGATTCCCACTCTCCCAAATGCCACAAACTTGAAGATTAATGGTTTTGCATTTCAAAATCCGAGTCGGGAGACATGATGAAGTATTTAGAAATTTAAAAAGGAGAATGGATTCTCGGTTTTTGTAAGAAAAATGCTTATACTAGTAATGTACAAGCATAATTATTAGCACTAAGATCTGAATTACAAACAGTAGTAGCTTTAAATGTAGAAAATTTAATGTCAATTATGATTCCCTAACTGCTGTTATACCAATTAAGCATTACAATAATTTGAGCTATAATTATATTGTGGATGATTGCAGGTCTCTGCTAGCCCAAATCTTGAATTGGAGCTTAATGCACGCGTATAGTAATGAAATATATGCAAAATAAATTACATCTAATTGCTTTAAACAAATGTCTTCTAAAATTAAGGTAAATATTCTTTGAGAAAAAATAACATAAATATTTAAGAAAAACATATTTCACTTAGTCATTCAATTCCTTTTGTAATTTAAACAATCTACTTAGACAAATAATATCCATAAAATTTGAAATCTAAATTTTCGTTAAATCCTCAATTGTAAATCCTCATACCGTTAAATCCATTAGATAAGATCACATGTTTTGTCACAAAAATATTTAAATTCAAGAAGAAATCTCTCTTAGACCACTAAAACACATAGAAATTCAAAAATAGCTCAGGAATAGTCAATCAGATTCCTTTTTTCCTACTCAAATGAAGGCATATTCAATTACTTTTTTATCTTGATTGGTGGATGAAGATTTATGATTTCCCTGGTTCATTGGTTGGGAACTACTGGTGCCATCCAAAGTATTTGGATGAGGCATTGATCCATATGATCTTCTTGCACTCTTATGTTTTGGGAAACCATCAGCAATTGGAGATGGAGGATGAGCTCCCTTGGGTTGATCATCTGGTTCATGCCATGTGCCATTTCTGCATTTCTGATTCAAAAAGGAAAATATGATTAAACAAACAATTAGATACCTTTGCCCTTAACATGAGAAAAGATTAGAATTTTAGTTCCAGCCTCATAAGTATTATAAATGGTGCAACTTAATCTAAGTTTAATTCCGGTAAGAAGAAGGAACAAAATAAGTTACCAGAATAGTGTATAAGTATTCATCATATTATTACAAAATGTACATGCTACATACACTTATTTAACAAAAAGGGACATGTTTATTCAATTGAAGATATTTTGCAACCAATTATATATATACACTTCATATGAGAATCTTTTAATCTTAATTCAATGAGGAAGAATGAGCACATCTACTAAAAGGCCATTATGAGAGGTTCCCAAAATAACAAAAAGAAAAAAAAAATGAGGCCATTGTTAGAGGTGATAGTTCTCGAAACAAATATGATTCAAAGAAAAGAACAAGTAAGAAAAATGATACAAAATGTAGCTTCTTTGTCTTATTCACTAAGTGTAATGAACTGTAAATTTCAAAACCTAAACTTCCCTTTACAAAAATATACCACAACTTTTGTACAAACTCTTATTATAACAGAACAAGAATATGCATAATTTTGGCTATCTAATTTTTTCCTTAAAAATATATGCTTGAGGATGCAATAAAATGCAACCTCAAGAAAAGAAAATTGTCGAAGTATTCCAAAGTCATATGATACTTCCCTGTAACACACAGAAGGCAACCACTTCGAAAGCAATTTATTGTAAATTATAATCATTAAATTAAGAGACAAACCTGAAGATGACTTGCAACTTGCAACCTTGTAAGACCAGGCACCTTCATAATTTCAAGAATATCTGAAGGGTAGCATTCTAATTTGAAAATGATAAGATACATGTCACTTGCAGTTCTAAAGATAATAATTAATTAAAAATCTGTAATTTTCACCTTGGTACAATGTGATTCAGGGACATGTATAAGAATTAGTTAGCAGTGGATTGGAAATCTACCTTCAAGTTCCAAAAGTGAAATAGTAAACAATCTAACCAAATCTACTATATGCAGCATTAATTTTGAACATGTTTTAACTACCATGCGACAATCTTTAGAGACTAAGAAAGAGATCTTAAGTTTTGAAATTCTAGGCTTAAGTTATACAAGTATATAAGAAGTTCGTACTTTTAGTAAAAAGGCTGAGCGTAATATGCAAAAAGAACAAAGGGAAAAGGAGAAAGGAGATAGGAGAAATTTCTTCTAGGTTTCAAATTTACTTAGGCAATCAACTTTCATTATTCACAAATTTCAAGGAATTTCATATTCATTCATAAACTTTTTTCTTTTTTTCAATTCCATCCCTGAATATTTCAGTGTTACAAAATGGTTTTACAAGCAATTCTTATTGTATCTTTAAGGGTAAAATTATTTTTGTTATTATTCCATAAAAATATTGATTGATAAAGATTAATATTAGTGCAAATTCACAATGAAGACAATTTTACCCTTCATGATCCTCAAGACCACTTTGGGACTGCAAAAAGTTTACGAATAAAAGTAGGTTTGAAAATAAAAGCAATACTCCATAATTTTTTTTAAAGGAAATACTCCAAAAAATTTTGAGGACTAAAAAGTTGGTCATCTAATTTCCCTCTATGGAATACAAGTTTATTAAAAACCATACGTATAAAAATGGAAAAGAGAGAAATTGAAAGAGACTTACTTCCTTCACCTAATTGATTGACAGCATCCATGAACTTTGTATGAAGTTCAAGAGTCCATTTTATACAAACCTTTCCCCTAATCTTAATTTCACTGCCCTCTGTTTCTATACGTTTTGAGCCTTGGAATTCACATTCTCCAACTTTTGTGCTTTTTTTGTTGACATTCTTCTCAATAGCAACTCCCAGACTACCATTCACATTAGGAACTTCTAGTTTCACCTTGGCGAAACTTCCATATCCAATAGCTTTCTCTACATGTTTTCCTTTCTCTTTATTCCTTTCCATTCTCTCCCTCTCCACGTGCTGCCATAGGCTCTTCAGCACTTCCATGGGTGGTGGCTTCTTGAGAAAACTAAATGCTCCATTTTCCAAAACCCTCTCAGTCACACAGGCATTTTCTTTTTCGGCAATTACTTTATCAAGAATTCAAAGAAATATTAAAAGGATGGTTAGGAAATAAAACGTAAAGGCACCATTTAGATGTTGAAGTTAAAAAAAAAAAGGAAAATGAAAAGAAAATGGTGGAAAAAGTTTTCTTCTATGCTAAACTTAGATTGAGGTTTTAAATACTTCACTAATGATTTATAGTTAAACAAGTGAGGGAAACATATGTAGATTGATAAAGTGCAAATATTTAATTTTTATATGCGAAATTCGATTGGTTAGAGTTTCATTTGGATGTTAAATTGTATGAGAGAAAGTGAAAAGGAGAAGAAAAAAATGAAGGAAAAGCCTTTTCTCTTCGATTATATATTATTTCAAAAAGTAAAATAAGTTTTAAAAATTTTTTAACTTTAGGAGATAATAGTTTTTTGTCTTATTGGCTTTCTAAAGTCTCAAGATTTTTAGAATTTTTTATATTAACTAAAAAAAAACATAAGTTCCAAATAGACATACTTATGATAATTGAAAAGTCATTTTGAACATCTTGGGTTACTGTTTGAAATTCATATAAATATAATTTTTGACAAAAATAAACGTATTTTTTCATAAAAATCATTATACTTTCTTTCTTTCACCAAAATAACCAAATTCAAAAGAGGTGCCAAAGGAAAATAAATGGAAAGTGATCATGAATGGAATACTTACATACTACTAGTACTTCTCTACGAACAGCTTCTTGGAGAAGCTTAGGTGTTTGGAAGTCAGGAGAGTTAATATTTGCCATTACGATATCGAATTCCCATCCATCTAAAAACATCTTCAAAGCATTGGAGGCAAGTCTACTAGTTGTAACTAAATCAACTCAAAAGAAAGATTGAGTAAGAAAATTTAGAAAATGCAAAAACAAAAAATAAAAAATAAAAAATAAAAAATTCAACATATATTGTACAACATTGTAAATAGAGTGATGTTTATGTAGGTTATCAAGACTTTTGAAATCATAGACGTTTTAACTAATATTACTATTTTCATATGTACAAATTAAAAGGGAATAGATGTATGTTTGTGTGTTTGTATATTACAGACATATAAATACACACACAGACACAAACTATTTGGATAATGGAAGGGCTTGACAGAAAATTAATTATTAGTTAAAGATAAGCTGCAACAAATTCAAAAACTTATGACAAATACTATATTAATTTCCTAGATTTTTTAAGGATAGCATACCAAAACCGAAAATCACTTTCCTCAAGAAAAAGAAAATCACTTACAAATTAGCTAGGTTAGCGCCATGAGTGGCTTCATTTTGAATTTTAAAGTTTCTTTAGGATTGGAGAAATTAGGAGATTAGAGACGAAAGATTCTTAAGTTGGGGTAAACACAACTAGAAATTCAAAGAGAAATTAAACAAATAAACATAAAATATACATAAAATATTTTGTTTGGGTATAAAATCCTAGAATATAAAATATACATAAAATATTTAATTGTTTGAAAATTTTCTTATAAATGATATGAGATTTGAAAAAATTTGTTAACCAACAAAACAATAAACGCAAAATTTTTATAATCGATAGAACTGATGAGAGAAGAATTATGTATAGCATTCAACTACGACTAATTCAAACAAGTTAAAGTAATCGAATAGAGAAACAAGATTAAAAACATAGTAAAACAAGATTTGATTAAATCTAGCCCCAAATATAGATTTAATTTACCTTTGTATGAACATAACTCAAGCATTTTGGCTACAGAAAAAAGAGATTCCACATCATGATCGACCAATAAAACATGAATTTCATGTTTTACTGTATTTTTTAGAACGAATGAATTCATGGGATTCGTAACCCATGAACCTCTTGGTCTTTCATACATTTTGAAAAGATCAAAATTTAATTGATTAGACACAATTAGATTTAGTGAAAGGGGGAAGATATACTTGAAGAAAAGGGGAAAATGACCGCTTTTAGAAGAAAACTACTATGCAAGACAAAGCTTTTAGGACACAACATATGTCTATTTATACTTCTTAGAAGTTACATTTGGCTATGTGTTCCATTTGTTTATTTTTTATTTAGTGTTTTATTTCATTTTTTTTTACCAAAGCGTGAATTCATCATAGAATCGTTACTGTTCTAGTTGCTTCTTTAGTTTGTTATACCGCCTGATGTTACTGTTCTAGTTGCTTCTTTAGTATGTTATACCGCCTGATGACAGATAGATTCTAATTAATCTTGTTCTTATTCTTTCTATTCTTTTTTCTAAAGGAATCTTATACTATAGAAAGGAGATATGGAAAAGAGATGGGCACACATCCAATAATCATTAAACTTATAACCTTTTGATCTGGTAAGGAGTACTTTACCAATTATTCTACCATTTTATCATTTTATTAATCTTTCTTGTACTTCGAGTAAATAATCTCATTAAATTCCATTATGTCATATAGGAGGAACAAAATACATGTAGCAGCACAACTATTGATCCTAAAGAAAATGTTACTCAAAATTAAATACAAACTAGACATGTTTTGATTTTTATTTGTTCTAGATAAGATTTTTATACTATACAAAATATTATTTATTTTTATTTACTCCTAATATGGTAATTTGCTATCAATCTAATATAAACCCAAAAAAGGGTGACATTCTTATGAACAATTATTGATAGAGTAAGATGCTTAGTCTTAACACTCTCGTTTGGTATAATTCAGTTCAGAAAATAAACGAGCCCATTTTTTATTTTAATACTTTTTCTACGCTGCCTATCCTAATAAGAGCAAATTATTTCATTTGTTTTACTGATAAATTGTCTAAAACTTTATTCTTCATATAATTACTTTTGTTTGAGCATTTATAAAGTGTATAATGCTCTTAAATTTCTTCAAATCCAATTATTTCATAATTAAAGAAGATAATTTTCATAACATTTGATTATCTTCTTTCATTCCTTGAGATCTCTTTATCATTATTATTTATTCATTTCATGATTATTATTATTACCAGTTAGATTATAAAAATCTTATTCAAGAATTTATTTCCACCCTTCTTATTATTAAGAAAAATTTTGCAATGGAGAATGCTTTCTTTTTGTGGGCAACAAAAGTGTTAAACGGACTCCCAAATGCTTGCCACATGTATGTCATGAAAATCAAGGTGGTTTTGCACATGGTTTTGCACAAGGGCAGCTCTCGGTTATGCTAGTTAGTCTTTTTACTAGCCCAAAAAACCTCATAATAAGAGTTGTTTGATGGTCAGTAAACATGTAATCAGTTAAACGCTAGTATGCTTTGGCATTGAAGTTTTCAAGGAGAATTTATTATTAAATTTTTTTTTGTGATCCTGTTAAGTGTGGTAAAGGAGAAGGCATTTGCCATACAATAATGCAACAACCGGTAGATATTGAATTGTAACAAAAGTCTAAACTGCAAATGTGATTTATGTAGCAAGTATATATCTATACAATGTGCTCCTGTCCAATATATAGACCGAAGAGTCTTAGGAAAATAAAGACCTATAGACGGAAGAGTCTTAGGAAATAAAGACCTATAGACTGAAGAGTCTTAGGAAATAAAGACCCAAACAAACTCAACATCCTAACTTCATGAATACGAAAATCCTCTGTAGATAAACATATAAACATATACAAATATACACATATCCGATACTCCCTCTCAAGCGTGGGAGTGAAGATTGTGAACTCCAAGCTTGAAGAGTAAATGAAGAAAAGCATCCTTGCCAAGAGCGTTGGTGAATAAATCAGCGATTTGATCCGTGGTATGAATTTTAGCAGGTAGAATGTCACGAGACTAGATGCGCTCACGAACGAAATGACAATCTAACTCAACATGTTTCGTGCGCTTGTGGAAAACAGGATTGACCACAATATGTATAGCGGCCTGATTATCACAGAAAAGAACTATAGGCACCAGCTGAGCTATCGTAAGTTCCTTTAGTAAATAGCGTAACCAAATTAATTCACTGACTGTAGAAGCCATTGCTCGATATTCGGCTTCAGCAGAAGAGCGTGCAACAACCGATTGCTTCTTGGTCTTCCAAGAAATAGGAGAATGACCAAGCTTGATCAAAAAACCAGTGGTGGACTTCCGAGTGTTTTTGCAACCAGCCCAATCTGCATCACAATAACCAATTAACTCCAATGGGCTATGTGTTAGGGATTCGAGTATTAGCATACACGCACAATCTATACTGTAGAAAAGTAAAGAACACGAGACACAAGGATTTATGTAGTTCGGTCGATGTGACCTACGTCCACGGCTAGATTTCCCTTAACAACTTTCCACTACCCGTTCCCGAACATAACCTCATGTCCTTGTTCATCCAACTGCTCGACAGAAATTAACCTTTTCTTCAAATTTGGAATCACCCTGACATCCTTCAAAGTCCATGAACCGGCTGAAGTAACCAAATCTATATCACCCATGCCCGTAACTTCAAGAACATCATTATTCGCCAGTCTTACCTCACCAAAGTCTCCTTCTTTCAGATTCTGCAATGCTTCACTATTATGGGTAGCATGAAATGAAGCACCAGAATCCATGACCCAGGAATCCACCATGCTCTCTACACTGCAGATCAAGGCATCATCTTCTGTGCAGTCTTCTGCATAGTTCACTTCTTTCTTTTCATTCGGACACTGATTCCTAAAGTGTCCCACCTCTTTACATTTCCAACAGGTCACATCATTTCGAGCCCTAGATTGACTCCTTTTTCTATTCCCGCTCCCACTACCTCTGTTATTCTTTCTTCCTCTGCCAACATTCAACAATTCACTAGATGATTCACCTGAACTTCTTCATCTGACGTCTTCGCCCAGAATATTATCCCGAATCCATCATAAGTGAGCTTGCTGGTGGAACTAGTAATCGCTGTAAAAGTTCCATACCAGCTATCTGGCAATGAAGATATAAGTAGTAAAGCCTGAACCTCATCCTCAAATTTTTTATCGACCGACCCAAGTCTGGACAAAATTGAGTTCATATTATTGATGTGCACTGTTACTGAATTTCTTCTTTCATCTTTGTGTTCACCAACTCTCGAATCAAGAAAACCTTATTAGCTGCTGATGGCTTTTCATACATATTCTCGAGCCTTTCAACAAATCCGCCGTTGACTTTTCCTTGACGATGTTAAACGCCACGTTTCTGGACAGCGTCAATCGGATCAACCCTAGAGCCTACCGATCCTTGAGCTTCCACTGCTCCTCGGTCATGGAATCCGGTTTCACCCCAGACAAGGGTTCGTGAAGATCTTTCTGGTACAAATAATCTTCAATCTGCATCTTCCAGAAACCAAAATCGGATCCATCAAACTTCTCGATTCCAATCTTCGTACTCTCCATCTGTATAGATCGTGGTGAATTTCTCCTAGCTCTGAAACCAGTTGTTAGGGATTCGAGTATTAGCACACACGCACAATCTATACTATAGAAAAGCAAAGAACACGAGACACAATGATTTACGTGGTTCGGTCAATGTGACCTACGTCCACGGGCTGCAACCAGAATTTTTTCTATTGCTTTCTGCCTCTCCCCTCGTCTAGAATTTCAAGTACAAAGTGTTATATTTATAAAGACTAACTAGGGTTTCTAACTTAGACAACAAGAAATATAAAACAGGCCCAATTAGACTGAGCCCATCAAGACTTCATAACCCAACACTATGCTTATTCAAGAGAACGCCTTGTCCGGGGGACTGTTTGATATAACGCAGCACTCGCATCATTGCATCCCAATGCATTTGTTGTGGAGCAGCAACAAATTGACTAAGCACATTCACTGCAAAAGATATATCCGGCAGTGTGATGGTGAGATAGAGAAGGTGCCCGATAATCCTCCGGAAGCGACCATGATCACAAAAAGAAATCATGGTTTCAGTAGAGGGATTGTGGAGCTGATGGTTCTATTCGAGTGGCGTGGAAATCGAGCGACAGCCTAACATACTACATTCTTTCAAAATATCCATCGCATACTTGTGTTGACTTAACACCAAACCGTTAGGAGCAACAGCAGCGTCTATGCCAAGGAAGAACTTCAGTCGACCTAAATCTTTGATGGTGAACATTTTATCCAATCGGTGCTTAACTTTCTCAACAAAAGACAGAGAATTTCCTGCGAGGAGAATATCGTCGACATACACAACAGCAGCAACATAAATAACGCCTTTGTTGAAGACAAGTAAAGAATAATCTGCCTTGGATTGATAAAACCCGAGAAAGAAGAATTCTGTGGTGAGACGATGATGCCAATTTCGAGAGGCTTGTTTGAGGCCATACAAAACCTTCTCAATTGACATACCCGTGTATCTCCTGGACGGTGAAAGCCTTGAGGAATACGCATATATACCTCTTCTTCAAGGTCAACGTGAAGAAAGGCATTATTCACATCCAATTGATGAACAAACCATCCTTTGACAACTGCCACTGCTAATAGAGTTCTAACTGTGACTAACTTTGCCATTGGCGCGAATGTTTCATGAAAATCTTCGCCTTCCTTTTGTGTGTAGCCTTTAGCTACCAGCCGGGCTTTGTACTTTTCAACATGACCATTAGGCTTAAACTTGATTTTATAAACCCATTTGGAATCAATAGCACGTTTGCCAGGAGGCAGGTGTTGGAGCTCCCATGTTTGATTTGCTTCTAAAGCTGCTATTTCCTTTTTCATTGCTTCACGCCAGCAAGCTTGCTGCATAGCCTGAGAAAAATGTTTTGGCTCATCTTGGGTCACAATGGCCGTGAGGAAGGCTTTATGTTGAGATGTAAAATTCCTGTAAGAAACGTAATTTGCTAGAGGATAGACCTTGGAATTTTCTGTTGAAGATGGGCAAGTTTGAGCAGTAAGGGAAGCTGGTAAATCAGTGATGTAGTCTGCAAGATAATGTGGTCTTGTGCGGCAATCTTTGTCATGAGTTGAGAATCTAGAGGCTTTTCTGTTTCAGCTTCTGTAAGAGATGGTGAAACTTGATGAGGTGCCTGAATAGTAGTTTCTGGAGAGGCGGCAGGTTCTTTCGGGCTGCTCTCTGGCCTTGGTGAGAAATCTTCAGCCAACAGAAATTCTTGAACACTATTTGGTTGGTTTATAGGGTGTGGATCAGTATAGGACGCATCGGTGAGACTTGAAGGCTGGAATTCTACAGCTGAAGTCTCCTCTAAATAAGGGAATCTATCTTCTATAAAATGAACATCTCTAGACACATAGATCTGTGCGTTGGTTTTATCATAAATTTTATACCGTTTCTGTCCACTAGGGTATCCCACAAAAATTCCCGGTTTCCCTCGCTCATCAAATTTATCAGAAACTTTCTTGTTATGCACATAAACCAAACAACCAAATGTTCTCATGTGATCATAAGTAGGACTCTTGCCAAACAAAACCTGATATGGAGTTTTATTGTTTAATGCTTTAGACGACAATCTATTGATGATATATACCGCTGTAGAAATACACTCCCCCCAAAATGATATTGATAAACCAGCCTTAAAACGAATAGATCTTGCTACTTCAAGAATATATTTATGACTCCTTTCTACTACGCCATTTTGCTGAGGCGTGTAAGGACATGAATTTTGAGTCATAATACCTTTTTCAGAATAATATTGAAGTAATTTACTAGACAGAAACTCACCTCCATTATCACTTCTGACTTGCTTAATTCTAGCTCCAAACTGAGTTTCAAGCATGTTGGAAAAATGCGGTATAACAATCTCAATTTCAGATTTTGTTTTCAATAAGTATACCCAAGTAGCTCTACTATAATCATCCACCAAAGTAAGAAAGTAATGAGCTCCACTCATTGAAGGAGTTCTATAACCTCCCCAAATATCACAATGTACAAGCTCAAAACACGCCTTGGTTTTTATTGAACTACTACCAGAACAAAAACGATGAAATTTTGCTCTTAAACAAGAATCACATGAGTTCAACTTAACTGTTTTAACACCACAAATATGCTTCAATTTTTCAACTGAAGCATGTCCCAACCTCTGGTGCAACACTTCTAGTTCAACCTCCCTTTGAGCTGCCAAGATCACATGCTACTGATTAAGATTTTTGAAGACATACAAGCCCCCTTACTGCTTACCCACTCCAATCAGATTCCTCCATGGTAAGTCCTACAAAATACAAAATTCCGACAAGAAAGTTAAAACACAATTGTGTGATTATGTTAATTTTGATATTGAAGTTAAATTGCACTTGAAATCTAGTATAAACAGGACATCATCCAAAATTAGATTGCTGGAAAGAGAAACTCTTCCAACTCCTTGTACTCGAATACTTTCTCCGTTTGGCATCTTGACTGGTTGTTGCAAGTGAACTGTTGTTCTAAGATTTGTCATCAGATTTTTGTCTGAGACAATATGATTAGTTGCTCCTTAATCTATGACCCATACACCACCACTACCGAACTTACCAGCCATGTTCACCATGGGTCCTTGATCTATGCTCTTTTCTGGTACTTCTTGTTTTGGATTTAGGTGATCCATAAGCTTCATATAATCTTTCATCGACAAGCCTGGTACCGGACTTGTATCTGCACCAACGAAAGCTGGCCTTGAAAATTCTACCTGTGTACCACCTCGCCTACCTGTATCTGGCCTTTTCCAATGTGGAGGATAGCCAATGATCTCAAAACATTTTTCTGCCTCATGCCCTAGCTTTTGGCAATTAGAACAACGCCTTCTGTCTTTCTTGCTCTTCCTTTTGTCACCTTCTCGCCATTTCGTTTCTTTTCTAACTACGGCAACCATCGCATTAGCTTGTACATTGAAAGCTGTTGCTTCTGTGGAGGTTCTCCTACTGGTAGCAATAAATTTCCGTTGTTCTTCCTCGGCCACCATGTGATAGGCTTCTCCTAAAGTTTGCACATGTCTCATGACAAGAATCTGGGAAATAACATGATGGAATGATTCATCAAGTCCCACCAAAAAATCATACAGCTGCTCCTTTTCTCTCATGCGAACGAGATTCTTGTTGATGTCACATGTGCAACCTGCACACATACAACTCGGCAAGGGTAAAATAGATTGAGGCTCATCCCACAGCATTTTGAGTTGAGTATAATATGCCGATACACTCAACCGCTCCTGCTGTAACAAACTTACTGCTTGTCTTAACTCATATTGCCTTGGTGAATTCCCTTTACCGTAACGTTCTCTGAGATCTCGCCAAATCTCGTTTGCAGTTTTGGCATAACGTATGTTGTTTCTGAGTGATTTCTCCATTGAACTCTTGAGCCATCCTCGTACCATGGCATCACTCTGAATCCAATGAGCCAGATCTGATGAATTAGGCAGAGGCATAACAATGGTACCATCCACAAAACCCATCTTGTTTTTGGCCGACAATGCTGTTGTCATATCCATTACCCACTCTCTGTAATTGGACTCAGTGAGTAATTCTGTAACAAAAATCTGACCAGGATTGTCGGATAGGTGTATATAATAGGGTGACATTATGTCAGTAGCAATGGCCTGTTGCCCAGAACTGAATTCAGTTTCAGCTTGCCTGCCAATTGACTCAGACATGTCTGACGTTTGATCAAAGAAATATTTTTGGTGAGAAACCTTGCTCTGATACCATAACAAAAGTCTATACTACAAATGTGATTTATGTAGCAAGTATATATCTATACAATGTGCTCCTGTCCAATATATAGACCGAAGAGTCTTAGGATAATAAAGACCTATAGACTGAAGAGTCTTAGGAAATAAAGACCCAAACAAACTCAACATCCTAACTTCATGAATACGGAAATCCTCTCTAGATAAACATATAAACATATACAAATATACACAGATCTGATACACATATCCGATAAATTGCAAGTATGTTCAACATGCTATGTAAGCGTTCAACTTATTCTATTTCATCAATTTAGGAACTTAACCATATTTCTATTTATTTATTAATTATTATTTGTTTCCATTATAATTGTATATTTATTTATTTCTAGAATGGCAACTGTTTTTGTCTATCTTCAATAATAATGACTTTTGTTGTGGTTTATAATTCTTGGTGATTTTGATGGCCATGCAATTGAACATAGAGTTGTAACAATAAGATATATCTTCCAAAGTTATGGAATATGAAAATCATAAAACACCTAGTTTTTAAATTAAGGCACGAATTTTTAAGGCAACATGAGACATTATTTGGAGAAATATCATTTTAATATTAGAATATTAGTAATGCTGCATTGTTTTATCATTTTCTTGATACCACAATTGTGTAAGAATTTGTGATATTGGTACCTCTACAAATGTGTGTATAATAGTTACCAAAGACATTGTTGTTTTTACTTCGAGCATCTTATAAATGGTAGTTATGAATTATATGATTCAAGTACCACTTTGTTTTTCCGAAACTAAAACAATTGCCCTTAGTATCTTGGAAAAGTACTTGCATGTTACACACTACGGGTACTAAAATGTATTTTAAAATTTATGAAGCCAGTAGTAAGAATAAGGGCAGTAGCTATACTTTTCGTGGCATCTTCTAAATTTATAAATAGTTATTTATAAATGTTTAAAACATTTTCCATAATGTAATTCCCAATGAGAAAACATAGTTATCTGTGTACTTTATGACAAGCCCATTTAACTAGTATTTTCTATAGTTGTTATTGGTATATGTCATTGTTAATTTTTTTGAGAGATTTTGAATACCTTAAAACAAATGAATATAATATGGAGTGCGAATTTACATTTATATTTTTATTTTATAGAAAAATGTTTCTTTCCATTTCCTATGATTGTAATTCTTAAATGTCACTGTTTTCCTAGTATATTCCACTAATTATATGTGAAATTTTAGTTAATTGATATTGATATTGAAAATGAATGATTCATATGGACGAGACAAAGAAGTGAATCTTGAATTTAATTATTTTTTGTCCACACATAGATTTTAAAGGGAGTGCAAGGAAAAATGGATTGAAGAATACTTCAGTGCAATTGAGAAGAAATATTTTTCAAAAGGTAGATGCACATTACGAATTAGATTGAAAAATGATTGATAAGTGACAGTAAACTTTCCAGCTAAAAACTTCAAATGATCCAAAAAACAAAGGCTAGACGGTTGATTTAAATGACACTTGACAAAAAATTAGCTAAACAATGAGCTTCTAGGTAATTTAGATGAGAAAGAGCCTAAAAAAATCTTAAGATTGCAACTAGGGTTGAAGAAATTTCAATTTGAAGTATGAAACATACACAAGCTGACAAATAATTTACAACATGAGAGGCATAAAAATCCAATTGGAACAAATCAAATTCTTATGGAAACATAAGATTCGAATGGCATCGCATCAAATGATAATTTCAAAAAGGACATAATGAACATGACAATTAATTCGGTTGAAGCTACCAAACAATTTTATACTCTGTACAATAGATATGTTGGTTTTGGTATTCAAAGATGGATTGAAAAGTGGATAAAAATGGGAATGTCCAATTTAAGAAATGAATATGCCACGAAGATGGTTTCTCTTTATTACGAGAAAAAAATTGTTCATCTATTGCAGGCACTAATCTCTACATACGCTTGCAATTGATTGTTGTTTGTTAGCCATATATTGTGGGTTATTGATTGTTAACTTCTATCTTTCAAACATTATTCTTTTTACTGTTTATGACAAGAAAAAAAGGTTACTTGCGACAGCCCAACAACACCAATTTTGGCGAATGATCCTATGATGGATGGTTTTTGGGCCATCTAAAAAAAAGAAATGAGTCAGAAAAGCATACACATTGATCGTGGCAAAGTTGTAAAGCTCTTGTGACAATTATATACAATGGTCAAGATAAGCATCATAAAAAATTCTCTATATATGATTATCCTATATAAAACTCTTAAATAAAATATAATGCAAAAATTTTGGAAAAATCATATTGGGTGAACCCAATCCTTCAACCAACACAAATAGATCACATAAGTAGAGAATCATTCACACAACTATAAATATCTTCAAATAATAAAGCATATATAAGGTTTGGGTAATCAAGGAGATTTTCATAAATAAAATATTGTAATTTAGCTCAAACAATATCCACACAAGCAAAAAGGCATTTTTGAAAAGGTTTAACGTTGAAAACAATTTTTTTTAAAAAAAGTTGAAATTTGGACGTCCAAATGTAGAAATTCATCCTTCAAAATTTTAGATCTTGTTGCATCCAAGATTCGAATTGTTTAACGACAAACTGGACCAAAAACCAATTAGATCAGGTCCAATTCAAGTCAAACAAACTCCAACAAATTTCTTATGGTAAAATCAATTGGGATCAAGTAATTGTTGGAGTCAAAACTCAGTATTTTTTAAAATCAATCGTTGAGTTCATTGCAAAAATGTTGTAAACAACTTAAAGTACGAAATTTCAATCATTCAATGTCAAGCATCAAGACCATTTTAAAACAAAGTTGTGGACACACTTTGCTAACTCAAACAACAGAATATAAGCAAGTTTGATACATGAATATTCAAAGAAGTACAATCTTGCCAAAATAATGGCAAAAACACAAGATAACTCATTAAATCATATTGCATTCAGACTATCAACACATACAATCACATTCATCCGATTACATTGCATTCAACACCATGTCTCCCATAATAAGGAAGTTCTCACCGTCATCCTCAAAAACAAGATTATCCATAATATTATCAAAATCTTCAACAAGCTATACCTTCAAAGCTTCTTCAATCATCACATAAGTTCATGACACTTTATTTTCACCAATCCAATCCACAAGCTTCGGCATGGTAAGAAATTCATATGAATATTATCGTAGAGTTAATGATCTCAAAGTCTAATAATGTAGTACATGGAGCTATATAGAAACATATCGAAAGATAATAATGCCCACAAGTATATCATTATATAAGAGATGGATAAATCGCATATATGAATGCATATGAGAAACATACAATCATAGTAAGTACAATCAATCTATTTATATGCATATAAGATCACAAAGGTAATACAATGCATATGCATATCGCAAAAGTCACATGACAAGTATACAAACATATAAATCATGAACAATCTAACATCAATTATAATCAATTAGCATTCCCAAACGTAGAAGCATATAGAGTACATAAGCTAGTAGACTCTTGAGCAGCTAAACATATAAGAGACACTATAAGAAAACAGTAGATTTGAGACTGATATTAGAAACCATGAAAAATTAGTTTATAATATAATTAGAAATTGATTTGAAATTGCTTTCAAATCACTTGCAAAATGGTTTCTGATATAGGTTTCAATATGTTACTAAATAATGTGCAAAGGACAATCGCAAAATATTAGAACTGTTTTAAAACTGCCATATCTGTTTCTAAATTTTTTTAAAAAATAATGTAATTAAGTAAATAAAATAGCTTTCTATTTAGTTTCAAATAAGGTAATATTGTAAAATTGGTTCTAAAAGCGTGGTTTCTAATTGGTTTCAAAAAGCATCAGTTTCAAGAAGGTTTCAATTTTATCCTGATACTTAGTATGAGTCGAGTAATCTGATATCGGTTTCAAAATGATTTCAAAATTAATTTTTTAATATTTTTTGGAGTGTTTTTAAAAAATTTCAAATTGGTTCTAAAAGTGAGGTTTCTAATCGATTTCAAGAAGGGTTCAATTCTATCCAAATACTTAGTATGAGTCGGGGTTAGAAGATATCAATTTCTAAATATTCGATTTCAAATCAATTTTAAAAAATCATTAGTTCCAAAGTAGTTTCAAAATCAATTCCTTTTTTTAAGGGGGTTTTCAATTAAGTTTCTAATTTACATGTTTCAATGCAGTTCCTAAACCTAATACCCTAGAGCAGTTGTAAATCAATTTCTATATGGTTCCAAAACCATAAAAAGAATTTTAATCAGTTTCAAACGTAATATTTAATATTAAGATTTTTATATTATAATTAAAGTTTATATGTGATATATATGTTATGAAATTAATATTATTATGGATGTCTATTATTAGAGTTATAGAGATACTCCAACTATCTAGAAGATATATGGTAGAGTTCTATCATATCTTTGATTAGTGATAGGATTTGTCTTATGATTACCCTATACCTCTTCTGATTAGGATGTACCCCTGAACCCTATAAATAGGGCTCTACACTGAGGTGTTGTATTCACTCATTCATTGATCAATATACTCTCAGAGAATCAATAAAGATCTCTTGTTCTTTCTCTATATTTTCTTTCTATGTTTTCTCCTATTCCCTACATTATAATTTCTTTATTAAGTTCTCTACATTAGTATTACGATTTTGATGTGCCGATGACGACTGCGCATCATCAAATTCATTACACGTTATCAGCACGAGTCTCTGCCACTGGAGTTTAGAGATCAATCAAGATAAAAAGAGGTATTTTTCTACCTTTGAATTCTCATGAATTTTCTCCTTTACAGTTAGCCTTTGGCTTTGAACCAAATATTTCTCATTTGAGAATTTTTGGATGTGCGGTGTATGTGCCTATAACACCTAATCAGCGAACTAAAATGAGTCCTCAAAGGAGATTGGGGATATATGTTGGATATGACTCTCCCTCTATAATAAGGTATCTTGAACCGATGACGGGAGATATATTTACGGCAAGGTTCACTGATTGTCATTTTGATGAGTCTATGTTTCCCAAGTTAGGGGGAGACAATAAACCAAAAGGAAAAGAGCTTGTTTGGACAACATCTTTGAATTATCTAGATCCTCGTACAAGCGTGAGTGAACTTGAAGTTCAAAAGATAATTCATTTACAAAAGATAGCAAATCAATTGCCAGATGCATTTGCCGACTCTACAAGAGTAACAAAATCGCATCTACCAGCTATAGATGCCCCTATTCTGGTTGAAGTCCCAAAAGACCAAAATTCAACACCTGTAGCTATTGAATCAAAAGCACGCTTGAAGCGTGGTCGACCTATTGATTCAAAAGATAGAAATCCTCGTAAGAAAAGAGGAACAAAAGATCAAAGTGATCATATTGAAGAATATGAGAAAACGGACCAAGAGATAATTGCTGAAAATGTTCAAGATTCTGAAAACAATACAAAGATTTCCATCAATTATACGACTTCCGGCAGAAGTTGGAATCGAATGGAAATGACTATAGATAACTCATTTGCTTACAATGTAGCACTTGATGTATTGAAAGATAATGAGGATCTCGAACCAATATCAGTTGAAGAATGTCGACATAGAAATGATTGCTCAAAATGGAAAGATGCGATTTAATCAGAATTGAACTCGCTTTCAAAACGTGAGGTTTTTGGACCTGTAGTTCGAACACCTGAAGGTGTAAAACACATTGGTTATAAATGGGTATTTGTACGAAAGCGAAATGAGAATAATGAAATTGTGAGATATAAAGCACGACTTGTTGCACAAGGCTTTTCACAAAGACAAGGTATTGATTATGATGAGATGTATTCACCTGTAGTGGATGCAATTACATTCCGATACCTTGTGAGTCTGGCAGTAAATGAAAAGGTTAATATGCGTCTGATGGATGTAGTAACTGCTTATTTATATGGAAATCTATATAATGATATTTATATGAAAATTCCAGAAGGATTCAACATGCCTGCAGCATGTAAATCTGGTTGTCGTGGAGATTACTCTATTAAGTTACAAAAGTCATTGTATGGCTTAAAGCAGTCTGGACGCATGTGGTATAACCGTCTTAGTGAAAGCTTATTAAAAGCATGATACAAAAATGATCCAATATGTCCATGTGTCATCATTAAGAAGTATATTTCAGGATTTGTGATACTTGTTATATATGTTGACGATATCAATCTTATTGGAACTCCAGAAGAGCTTCAAGATGCGGTGAATTATTTGAAACAAGAGTTTGAGATAAAAGATTTTGGAAGAACTAAGTTTTGCCTTGGTTTACAAATTGACCATCTGAAAGATGGATGTTTTATTCACCAATCAACATATACAACAAAAGTCCTAAAAAGATTTTACATGGACAAGGCATATCCATTGAGTACTCCAATGATCGTTAGATCACTAGATGTGAATAAAGATCCTTTTCGACCTCGAGATGATAGTGAAGAACTACTTGGTCCTGAAGTACCTTATCTTAGTGCAATTGGTGCACTGATGTATCTTGCTCACAATACAAGACCTGATATATCATTTTTAGTAAATTTATTAGCAAGGTTTAGTTCTTTCCCCACAAGACGACATTAGAATGGTGTTAAGCATGTCTTTAGATATCTCCAAGGTACTATAGATCTCAGATTATTTTATTCAAATAAAACCAACCTGAAGTTGATTGGTTATGCGGATGCAGGATATTTATCTGATCCACATAGAGCACGTTCTCAACTGGTTATCTATTTACCCATAGTGGTACTGCTATTTCATGTCGTTCTGCAAAACAATCCAAGGTAGCTACTTCATCTAACAATTCTGAAATTATAGCCCTTCATGAGGCTAGTCGAGAATGTGTATGGTTAAGATCTATAATCTATTATATTCAATAAAATTCTGGATTATCCTCTGGAAATAGAATTCCAACTCCTCTATATGAGGATAATGCAGCTTGTATAACTCAATTAAAAGGAGGATATATTAAAGGAGATAGGACAAAGCATATTTCGCCAAAATTTTTCTTTACTCATGAGCTCCTGAAGAGTGGTGACATTGATGTGCAACAAATTCGATCATGTGACAATCTGGTAGATTTATTGACTAAGGCAGTACCAACCGCAATATTTGAGAAATTGGTGAACAAAATTGGAATGCGGCGGTTAAGAAACCTTAAAGGATTATCTTATCAGGAGGAGTAAATACTGCATAAAGAGTAGTGTTCTCTTTTTCCTTCACTAGAGTTTTTCCCACTGGGTTTTTTTATCTAGTAAGGTTTTAACGAGGCATACTCTTATGCAATGGACAACCAAGGGGGAGTGTTATGAAATTAATATTATTATGGATGTCCATTATTAGAGTTATAGAGATACTCCAACTATCCAGAAGATAGATGGTAGAGTTCTATCATGTCTTTGATTAGTGATAGGATTTGTCTTATGATTACCCTATACCTCTTCTGATTAGGATGTACTCCTGAACCCTATAAATAGGGCTCTACACTGAGGTGTTGTATTCACTCATTCATTGATCAATATACTCTCAGAGAATCAATAAAGATCTCTTGTTCTTTCTTTCTATTTTCTCCTATTCCCTACATTATAATTTCTCTAATAAGTTCTTTACATTAGTATTACGATTTTGTTGTGCCGATAACAACTGCACATCATCAAATTCATAACAATATACACCTTTTATCGGTTTATATGAATTATTATATTTAATATATATTTGTTTTGTATTGCTTACATCGAAGATATATATTAATATATGACTATTTCGATTATTATACAAGTATTATCTAAATCATAAAAGTATATATAATGCTATTTTATATATTATATATAGAATATTACTCATATATAGAATAATTTTAAAGTTACCCTCACATATCTCTCATGCTAATAGGAGAAATTAAATTAATTAAGGATATAATAGAAAAATATCCCTTATTTATTCTTCTTAAATTTATGTAAAAATAGAAAAACACCTTATATTTTAAAATAGGTGTGTGTGTGTGTGTGTGTGTGTAACATAAAACAACATAATGAAAGTTGTCTTACAGGGCATGGAGGCACAATTCAAAAAAGGATTAAGAACTGACCAAGTTAAAATTTTTCTTGATTTTTTCTAAAGATATTCTGATTTATCTAATTCTTATAAAACGTTTCAGCCCCAACTTAAATTTTTAAGTTAGGTAACTTCTCTGCCATTCCTTTAGCGTAACTCAACTTAGCCTAGCTTCGTATCTTAGCTCCAGGTGTATGGATGAAAGGTAAGAAGTGTTTGAACACTTCTTATTTTAAATGAAGAAATAATGTGCTATGGAAACAAAAAGATGTTCACTCTTAAGTATTTACTCTTGTATTAATATCATAAAGACTTTAAAGAGAGAGGAAGCAATCTATCGGTTATATGTAAGAAGATATTTTTAAGTGCAAAAGTTATTATTCAGAGGAAGGGTTTCTAAGAATTTCAGGGATTTTCAAAAGATGTCTAACAGCAATTACAAGAGCTTATTTATATCGATCATTGGATTTTAAATCTGGACTTCATTCTTTTTTTCTTTAACTATTACTATATCTATTATTAAAGGTTTGAGTCATTTGTCTCCTTTTGATAATTGAAGTATCCTTTGATGTATGTCTTGTATCTTTTGCGTCTTTAGTCAACTCTTGCCAAATTTCTTGTCCATCTTTTCAACTTTGTACTAAATCTTTTGCCAAACTTTTAATCTCTTCATGAATCTTTTGCCAAATCTTTTTTCTTCATGTGGTCCTCCTAGTCTCCCCAAGCATTTATCATTATTCACTAGAAGTATCTGTTTGGTAACTTTCACTATAGACATTTTCTTTTAGGGGAGAACAAGTCGGGCACGTCCCCCTATCATGTTGTTAGTATTGACAAATCTTTTTCCTGTGCCTGTGGGCTAAATCTAATCAATTCATTGTCAGTCATCTTGATGTTTGTCTTCAAATAATTTTCAACTGATGGTGGAGTGCTTTTTATAGGTGCAACCATCACTGAAGAATATACAATTTTACCTCCATAAGTTCTTAATCCTTTTTTGAATCGTGCCTCTATATTTTTTAGTCTTGGAATCTTCTAGTTAACTTTTGAGAGCACAAAACTTGGTTTTAAACTTTCAATGGTTTTGAACTTACGAATTAACAAGTTTTCATCAATGGCTTTAGCACTTAAAAGGTTTTTAATGACTTATTTGTAAGGGTACAATGTTTTTCGACTTGTTCGAATTGATTTGAATATATTTTGACAAAGTTTGAAAAATTCAAATGCAACTTTGGGTTCAAGATAAAAAAATTCGGTAGTCCGAATTTTTTCTGCATAGTGAACAGTGACTACTGTTTTTCCAGAAAAGTTCAGAGGTTCGAACTCCTTGGAAACTAGCCATTACAAGCCATTTTTTGAACGTTGGAGCTAATTTTTAAACCCTATAAAAATCACAAACTTCAAAATTTTGTGAAGTTCTTCAATCTTTTGAAAACCAATAAGCTCTAACTTGTTTTTCATCAAAGTTATTTGAAAAGCTCTCAAATTACCTTGTGCTCAAAGGTTGAAATTCAAGAATCCAAAGGCAAGAGATGAAGTGGTGCTAGCTATTGTATTTATCCACCAAAAAGTGTTGGTAACATCCAAACTCTATCTTGACATTTTTATTGTGATTGATTCAAGGTAGTCAAGAGACATAAAACCCTTGTGGAGGTGACCCATTAACTAGATTGATCAAGGTTTTCGTGTGACATAAAATCCTTTGGTGAGGGTGAGCCTTTGATAAGATTGGTCTAGGTTGTCTAGTGACATAAAACCCTTTGTGATAAGGGTGAGCCTTGTTTGTTGGATTGAAAAGAGGTTATTTTGATAAAACCCATTGAAGGGTGAGCCTCTTGAATAATATCTAAACTTGAGCATTTAGTGAATTGATTGAAATTCCTGAGTGTGGACTCAAGGTAGTGGATGTATATCTTCGAGAGATCGAAACACTGTAAATCGTGTGTTCATTTATTTATTACTTTACTTGTTTACATACTTGTGTTACTATCACTTGTTTTTAGTTATTGATTGATTGGTTGTGGTTCCATTGTTTGATCATCTTGTCTCAACCATTTTTTTTCAATCACATATAAACTTGGAGTATATGAATTTGAAGAAGAGCTTTTATTAAGGCAAAGGTTTTGAAAAACTAGAAAAGATTTTGAAAACAACAAAGACATAATTCACCCTCTCCCCTCTTAGGTCTTTCATATAATATGGACAAAATGGAAGAAATTGAAGATTGTATTAAATTCTGCCAGCTAATGTTAGGTGTTTAGTTTTCTAGATGCCTAACCTGCTTTGAATCTTTTGGAGAGTTTCTTTAAAATCATTAACTTTAGGCTTGCATTGGTTTAATAAAGAGAAAATAAGATAATTAATTACTAAAAGATGTAAGAAGGGGTGAATTAGGTCTGGTTAATTTTCAAAATGTTTTTCTTTTTGGGAATATAGCTTGGAATGAAAGACCTAAGAGACGCGGGGGGGAGAGGGGAGAATTAGGTCTTTGGCTAATTTTCGAAAACTATTTCCTTTTATGAACTTAGTTTGGAAAGAATATATTCACTTGTTTCAATGAGAGAATAATGAACTCGATGACAAAGCAATAAACAATTGAAGAGTAATGAACACAAGCAATTTATAGTGGTTCGATCCCCTAAAGATCTACATCCACTACCTTGAGTCTACACTCAAGGATTTCAACCAATTTACTATATGCTCAAATTCAATCAATTACACAAGAGACTCACCACACAAGGGTTTTACTCCAATAACCTCTTTTGTAATGCTACAAACAAGGTTTACCCTACCGCAAGAATTTTATATCTAAAAACAACCTTAAATCAATATTACAAGATAATCTTATATTGAGCAATTAGATAACAAAATTACTACTAGGGATTTCAATGGGTCGGGTTTTACCTGGACCCAACCCGATAACATCAGGTCTGATATACCATTTATACCTATGTACCCAGACCCATACTTGGACCCGATAATACATATCCTAATCGGGTATGGGTACGGTATGCAATGTTCAGGACTCGATAGACCCGGGATCCGATTACATTTTTTAATAATAAATATTTTGTATACATAATTTTGTTACAATCGTTAGATCCGTTTTGATCCAACGGTCATTTATATTTTTTTATATTTTTTATTTTTTAAATTTTTATTGGGTCTACTCAGACCCGAACTGAGACCCTATAGGGTCGGGTCAGTTCGGGTCCAGGTCTATCCTATTTGGACCCGCCGGGTAAACGGACCGAGTCCAGTACCGATAGGTATCATTCGGGTCCGGTACAAGGTGTCCCGGACCTGTTGACACCCCCATTTACCACTTCTTGGTAGATGATTACACAAGTTAACATCACTTCACATTGTTGTCTTTGGAATCTTGATTAATCACATGAAAGCACAATAAAAAAAGAGCTTTGATGTTTTCAAATGATTTTGGAATGTTAGGATATCTTACGTGTTCAAAAATTACAAAAAATCTGAAGTTTATAAATTTTATAGATTTTGAAAAACAGTTTTAACAGTCATAAAACTGCTAATAATAGCTAGTTTCTGAGGAATTTGGACGACCGAACTTGATCCTCTACGTCCGATCTATTGTCCAAACATTAAGATGACATGCTATATGGGAAAGTTCGGACGAACGAACTTTGCCCCTTACATCAGAACTTGGGTCTGAATTTCTCTAGAAAAATAGTAGTCATGTTCACAGTTTGGAAGTCCGAACTTGCGTCCGAACAGTTCAAACTTTGTCAAAACATTTGAAAGTCATCCTCAATAAGTTGAAATCATTGTGTACTAAAAGATAAGTCTTTTAAAATCTTTTAAACTCGAAGACCGTTACCAAAGCACTTGATCATTCAAGGTTTACTCAAAACCATTTAAGATTCAAAAAACAATATTTGGTAATTAAAATTTTTTTTCAAAGCCATTTAAAATTCAAAAACAAGTTTTGTGCTCTCTTATGCATTCAATAGATTCCTAGACTAACAAGTGTAGGTTTTACATGAATATACCTATTAAGCAAGTGTAAACTTATACTAGAGTTTTCAAAGCCTTCAATTCATAGGACACTTTAGTTGTCCTTACCACTTTTAGCTCCAAGGCAATAAGAACTCTTTGCTTCTTAATCCAAAAATTCTATCACACAAATAGCAAATGAATTAGTCCTTATCAATGTTTGTCATTAATCAAAACTAATCAAAACTACATGATTTTCCCTTGGGGCTAACATAGAAGATTTTTGAAATCAAATTAACAATAAGATATACAAGATATCACAATGAGTTCTCTAATAAAAAAAGAGAAGAGAGAAGATCACACAAGCAATTTATAGTGTTTTGATCACACAAGATCTACATCCACTACCTTGAGCTCTAACTCAATGATTTTAACCAAATACCACTATAAAAAATATTATACAAGACACAAGAGAGGCTCACCTAACTAGGGTTTTACTCCACAATCTCTTTTCATTTCCAACAATCAAGGTTCACCCTTTCAAAATGGTTTTATATCCTTAAGATAATCTTTAATAAAATAAATAGATAAAGTAAAAGAGAAGGATATTACAAACAACTTGATAGATGATGACAAATTCAGCACCACTTCACTTTTTTGTCTATAGAATCTTGAAAATTAACTTTTTAGCTCAAGATAAAATAGAGCTTTTTGATAAAGAATGATTGGAAAAAGTAAAGATTCTAAAAGGCTCAAGAATTACCCAAAATTTTGAAGTTTATGCCTTTTATAGAGTTTTAAAATCAGTTGCGACGTTTAAATAACAACTAGTAACGGCTAGCAAAAGTAAAATTTAGTCGACCAAACATGGATTCATACGTCTGAATGGTCATCTAAATTTTTCTATTTTCAGGCTGCCATGATAAATTTGCTCGACTGAATTTGAACACAATCATCCAAATGGTTGTACGAATTTCTCTGAAAATTCAATAGGCAAGGTTTTCAGTTCGGATGTCTGAATTGGAGTCCGAACTATTCAAACTTTGTCAAAATGATTAGAGATCAAGCACAACAAGTTTGAAATAATTTTGGACTATAAAATAGATTTTTTAAGAGCTTTTAATCCAAAAGCCATTGTCAAGCACTTGGTAAAACACATGCACTGAAAACCTTTTAAGATTGAAAACCAAGTTTTGAGCTCTCTTGAAAATTTTTTCAATTCCAAGGACAATCAAGTGTAGGGTTTATAAGGATATATCTATTGAGTAAGTGTAAACCTACACTAAAGTCTTCAAAGCCTTCAATCCTTAGGACATGCTCTACACACTCTAATATTTGAGCACATTTGAGTTGTCCTTAACATCTTATCTTCAAGGCAATGAGACTTTTTATCTTCCTCAATCCAATGATCCTATCATACAACAAGTACTCAAGTTAGCTGATTTCAATGTTTACCATAATCAAAACTATAAGATTTGCCCTTAGGGCTTACAATCTCTCCCATTTTGATGATGAAAAATTTGTGAGAAGAGAAAATTTGGATGGGTTAAAATAAGAGAAATGGCCGGTTGAGAGGTTTTAAAACCTCTGTAGTCACAAAGTTTGGACTACCAAAATTTCTAGTCTGCGTCCATATTTTTTTTGTTTCTTCAGTTCAGAAAATTTGGACTATCGAATTTTTGGTCATGCATCAGAATCTGTGTCCGAATCTTTCTGTTTGAAATTTTCTTAGGAGGGTTTGGATGTCTAAATTTCACACCATGCATCTAAACCATACGTCCAAATTTTTCTTGTTTCTTTCACACTTCAATACACACATTAGTAATTGAATTTTGAAATTCTTAAACTTCTTCTAAGGTAGCAAAACCTTTCCTCGGACAAAGGCTTGGTAACGATGTCAGCAATTTGTTCATTTGTGCACACATAATCCAGGCATATATCACCTTTAGCAACATGATCACGAATGAAATGATGTTTAATCTATATATGCTCAGTCCTAGAATGTTGTATAGGATTTATAGTCAAATTACAGGCACTAGTATCATCATATAAAATAGGCACACATTTATAATCTAGGCCATAATCAAGTAGACTGTGCTTCATCCATAGAACTTGAGCACAACAACTACCGGTGGCGATATATGTAGCCTTAGCGGTAGACAATGACACACATGCTTGTTTCTTACTATTCCAAGATACAACACAACTACAAAGAAATTGACAATGACCACTTGTACTTTTATGCTCGACTTTACATCCGACATAGTTGGCATCCGAATAGGCAATAAGGTCAAAAGAAGATGATTTTGTAAACCAAAGACTATAATCATGTGTATCAATTAAATAATGAACAATACGCTTGACGGCAATTAAATGAGACTCTGTTGGAGAAGATTGAAATCTAGCACGCAAGCATACGACAAACATAATGTTTGGCCTATTTGCGGTAAGATATAGCAACTACCAATCATACCTCTATAAACCTTTTCATCAATGTCAAGTTTGGTTGATGAACTCATAGGAGTGCTAATACCTTTTGCTTGGTACATTCCATATCTCTTCAAAAGCTCCTTGGTTCGCTTTATTTGTAGCCCAAGAAAGAAATTGAGTTCTCTCATGATGCTCATTTTGAACTCACTTTGCATTAACTTGGCAAACTCCTCACAAAGAGAAATATTTGTAGCACCAAATATGATATCATCTACATAAATTTGCACCAGTAAAAGATCATTGTTGCAAAAGGTTTTTATGAAAAGTGTTATGCCAACTTTTCCTCTTGAAAATTCTTTTGAAAGTAGAAAACCACTCAATATTTCATACCAAGCTCTAGGAGCTTGTTATAAACCATACAAAGCTTTGGATAGTTTGAAGACATGGTTAGGAAATTTTTCATGACCAAAACCAAAGGGTTGTTCCACATAAACTTCTTAATTAATAAAACCATTTGGAAAAGCACTTTTGGCATCCATTTGAAACAATTTAAAAGCTTTAAAGAAAGAAAATGCCAAAAGAATTCTTATAGATTCAAGTCTTGCAACCGGAGCAAATGTTTCATCATAGTCAATTCCTTCTTCTTGATTGAATAACAAGTCTAGCCTTGTTTCTAACAACTTATTCAGATTCATTTGGTTTATTTCTAAAAAACCCATTTTGTACCAAAAACAAGGTGATCAAGGGGCCTTGGGACAAGAATCCAAACTTTGTTTCTCACAAATTGATTTAATTCCTCTTTCATAGCAACAATCCAAAAATCATCACACAAGGCATCATCAATGTTTTTAGGCTCAATGTGAGATAAAACTGCAAAGTTATCTATAACGTATTGTCTTGTTTTAACACCTTGAGAAATATCACCAATGATTTGCTATGTAGGGTGGCCTCTTGCATATCTTAGAACCTTTGGAAGCTCTTGGTCACCACTAGGTTGGTCATCTTATTCTTGCTCAATGATTTCTTCATCATTTGCTTGATCTTCCAAAGTTGGAACTTGAAGACGAGTTTGATTGTTATTTATAGAAGTACCTACATCATCATTATCTCTTCTTTCCAACTAAATGTTAGACTTGTCAAAACTCACATGTAAGGTCTCCTCAACACATAAAGTTCTTTTATCTATAAGCCTTCTTGTCGGAAAAATAACCAAGAAAGATGTCTTCATATGATTTCTATCAAACTTACCCAAGTTGTCATACATATTCAATATAAAGCACTTGCAGTCAAATACTTTGAAATGGACCATTGAGGGAGTTCTACCAAATAGAAGTTCAAAAGATCGTTTTTCTCAAAAATGGCCTCAAAAGAACTCTATTCATAACATAGCAAGTGGTATTTATGGCTTCGGTCCAAAAATATTTTGGCAAAGAGTTTTCACAAAGCATAGACCTACCCATTTCTTGTAAAATTTGATTTTTCCTTTCAACAACCCCATTTTGTTGAGGAGTTTTGGGCCAAAAAAGTTGTGAACAATTTCAATTTCATCACAAAGTTTTGTAAAGTCTTGGTTGTAAAATTCTCTCCCATTGTCACTTCTAATAGAGATCAATTTGTGATCAAGGGAGGCTTTATCCTTTTTAAAAAGTTTTACAAATTCATGAAATGCTTTATCCTTTTGTGATAGAAAGAGCACCCAAGTGAATGTTGAAAAATCATCAGCAATAACGTATGTGTACCTCTTACCACCAAGACTAGTGATCCTCATTGGCCCAAATAGATCCATATGAACAAGTTCAAGAGGTTTTGAAGTTGAAACCATTTTCTTGGGTTTGAAAGATGTTTTTTTTTTGTTTTTCATATTGGCATGCATTACAAAGATGATTTCTCTCAAAAGATATTTTAGACAATCCTCTTACCAGATCTTGTGAATAAAGTTTGTTTAACAAATCCATGCTTACATGTCCTAATCTTCTATGCCAAAGAAATCCATCATTATCATGAACAGTTGGACACTTAACATCATTGGCAACAAGTTCATCAAGATAAAGCAGTTATACATTACCAACCCTATTGGCAACAACAATAGTTTTGCCATTTACATTATCAAGAACAGTACAAGTATCACATTTAAATCTAACTATGCATCCATTGTCACACAATTGACTAATGCTACGCAAATTGCATTTCAAGTCATTAATGAGCAAAACTTGTTTACTGAGAGGGGAAGATCCTATACCAATATTGCCTACTCTAAGAATTCTTCCTTTCTTCTGGTCAAGGTGACAAATCCATCATTTGTGGCTTCAAGTTCACTAATGAGTGAAGCATTCCCCGTCATGTGTCTTGAGCATCCACTATCAAGAAACCACTTATTAGCACTTGATCTTGGAGGATTATGTACCTATATCAAATGAGTGGAAGTGACTTTTGGTACCCACATCTTCTTGGGTCCAAGGGGGTTAATAATAGTTCCCTTAGCTCTCCAAATGGTTTTAACACCACTTTCGACCTTTCTTTTCACATATCATCTAGAGGCCTTGTGACCATTTCTACCACAATAAGTACAACATGTACGAGGCATAGAGTTAGATGTAGCTTTGACAAAGTAATTTTTGTATTTTGAAACATTATTCACATGATTATATCCAAGACCATTTTTCACAAATTAAGACCTTTGAGATCCAAGTAGTTTGTCAATATTGTCTCTACCATTCGTAAACTTTTCAACACATAAGGTGAGATCATCAATTTCTTTTTCAATAGATCATAATCAATAATCATTTTCTTTTCACATATCATCTAGAGGCCTTGTGACCATTTCTACCACAATAAGTACAACATGTACGAGGCATAGAGTTAGATGTAGCTTTGACAAAGTAATTTTTGTATTTTGAAACATTATTCACATGATTATATCCAAGACCATTTTTCACAAATTAAGACCTTTGAGATCCAAGTAGTTTGTCAATATTGTCTCTACCATTCGTAAACTTTTCAACACATAAGGTGAGATCATCAATTTCTTTTTCAATAGATCATAATCAATAATCATTTTCTTAAGAGAAGAAATTTTAGCCTTAACTAGACCAATGCGAAAGAACTTTTTTTGTTTGATTCATTCGCATATACAATATGGATATACTTATTTTGTTTACAAACAAATGGGTTAAGTCAATAAGTGTTTTGAGGTTTTTCTAAAAAAATTAATTTACTCTTTTTTTTTATTTAATTAGTTCAAAGGGCCAAATATAAATTATTTGATCCATACACAAACATAGAAAGTTTAGTAGTACACACTGGTAGTATATTGTATGGTTAAGTTTATGCAACTTTTACGTCTTTGTCAAACTCCATGTGTTGAAGTCAATTTTGAACAGTTTAACACAATACACACAAAAAGAATAATAAGTTTGACGCAAGAAAATTGATAATGCAGTTTGACTCAACAACATACAATTGCAGGGTCATGCCTAGGAAAGCAATCCACTAAACCTTTAGTTCCAAAAATACATGAACACACTATTAATCTCCTCTAACAGTTAAAAATTCAACAACCACAATGTTGTCTCAACAGCTAGTAATTCAGTCAATCACAATGTTTCCTTCACGATTGGAAACACATCAATCACAACTCTTACCTTTACGATTGTTGAACTATATCATCTAGCCATAGTCATTACCTCTACGATTGTTAAACTGTCTTCCAACTACGGCTGACTTTTGTTGAACTCGCCTCAATAGGATGTATTGAATGCCTTTCGATAGGATGTAACAACATCACACTTGCACAACTTGTCAAGTGCCTCCTGTTGTTGTTGAAGAATCAATTTTCAACACTTGAACAGAAACTGCACACTTTAATACATGAACAACATAACAGGAAGATAAAGTGTATTGTTGATCTCTCTCAAGATGAAACCTCTATATCATGAGTTCATAAATAACTCTCTCAAGAATGTTGCTTAAGATGTAAAGAGTTTTCTCATTAATATTTCCAAGAATTTCCACAAGAATTCCGAGAGAGTTTAATTTGCTTTACCTTGAAGCTTGACTATATATAATTGTTAGAGAGTCTTGAGCTTTTTCTTCTCCAAAATTGATATCCCTAAAATATAGTAAGAGATCCATATATATTATGATATTAGTCTCCTTTACATTTGGTATAGATAGATTGCCATGGGATCCACCAAATCATATGATTTTAAAGCGATACCAAATAACTTCTCCTTGTCATAATGGAGTTTTGCTCAAATAATGATAACTTTATATATAAACTCCTTAAAGCCATAAAAGTCTTATTGGAAAATGATATTACATCAAATCCTTGTAGCCAAGAAACTTTCCATAACAAACTTCTCCATGTCATAACACATAATAATGAAGTAAAAATCGATCCGAAAAAGACTTGTATTTGAATATCAAAAATACTATTTTGATCTAATCCTAGCTGATCGAATTTGAATGCTCAATTTGAACTAACTTAAAACACAAATAAACAACAAGATAATCAAAGAAAAATCAATGATAAATAAATTAACCATGTTTAATGATCCTACTAGTGTTTTATTAATGCAAATATACTATCTTTCTTACTTAACTGTTTTCGACTTAAGTTATTAATGGCGGAATTCCATAAATCAAAACTATATCCAATTTCTTGACACAAAATCCCTACTTTAATTAAAACCCCACTATATCTCTATGTAGATCATTAAATAAAAATGGATTAATTTTCTTGAAATTATGAGTTTTCATTATATAGATCAATTATTCACATAAATCGCACTTAAAAAGTTTTTATTTTATTTCTAGTCAATTTTATAAAGTATTCTTTTTACCCTAAATTTCATTTAATTTATCATCTTTCAAGCTCAAAATTGACTATTAGATCACGCAAAAGATGAACAATCAATTACAAGCAATAAGAATTAATAACAACAGTAATTTGGTAATGTAAGAATCTTCAAATCAATTAGATTAAAAAATTACTGTTCTGAAATTAATATAATTGTGGATGTCCATTATTCGATATCAAAGAGATAATCTAATATCAATGATTGAGATACTCTATCCTTCTAGAAGATAGATGATAGAGTTTTATCATATCTTTAAATATTGATAGAATTTATCTTCTAATTCTTTCATAGCTCTTCTTACTAATATGTACCCCTAAATCCTATAAATAGGGTTTTAGACTGATGTATTGAATACAATCATTGATTCATTCATTTACTCTTAGATAATCAATAAAAGTTCTTGTATTCTCTATATTACTATTACGATTTCGTTGTGTCGACGACCATTGTGCCGACATATTCATAATACGTTATCAACACGAGACTCTACCACTAAATCTTTAAAGTTTATATAAAGGCAAGAAAGCACAAATTTTTGTTACCGGAGTTTAGATTTTAATCAAGAAAAAAGAGGTATTTTTCTATCATTGAATTCCCATAGCACATCTTAAAAAGTTGAATTTTTTTTTCTCTTGACAATTTTAAAAAGAACTATCTGTCATGGACACTAGATGATCAAATTCATGTAGATGCAATGGGTTTGGCAGACACCTTTGTTGAAAATAATGCATCATCATCTTAAAAATTCTCTACATTTCATGCCTCAAATATTGTCCTACAGCAACAATATTAGGAAAAAGGTTTTAAGAAATATACTAAATTTTTGAGCTTTGTAATCATGCAAGAAAGGTATTTTTCTTACTTTGAATTTTCATAACAAACCCCAAAACTTGAATCTTTTATTTTTTAAAAAAAGGAAACATTTTTTATAGAAATGATGCTAAGATCATTGTGGATATAGTGGGTCCTGAAGATACCGTTTAAGAAATACTAAAGTATCAAAATCACTTGATTACTAGCAAATTTTGAAGGAAATATACAACCACTAGAAGATGGTTGTTATATAAATGCTAGTTATGATTTGTTATAGTATATCTAAAATATTTTATCTATCAGTATCCAAAATTTTATCACGTTTAGAATTTCTCTTCCATCAAAGTTGTTCAAAGTTTTAAGGAGAAATATTACTCGTGATTTGATGAATGAAAAAAAATTTCTTTTCTCATATCTCGAACATACTCTTGTAGTAGCAATATCAAAAAGAAGCTTTTTAGAAGTATTTTGAATTTATATCTTCTGAGATTAATGAGTCCTTAATAAAATATTATGATGCTAGACCAATTGATTTTATGCCATTCCTTAAAGTGAATAAAATTAGAACTTATAATATATTTATGTAAGAGATTTTGGTCGCAACTAATAGAAATACGCTTTGTTCTTATGTTAGTAGGAATGACTCATTCAATTCTCAATATATAGATACTCAATATAAGTGAGAAAATAATGAGAAGGAAAAAAGAGAAAGTAATAATTCCAATATGTTATAGATATGAGAGAATTTTTGTCACGTACTTGTAGTACGTTAAACATGTTGTGAATTTTTATTAAGTATCCATTTAAAAGAAAAGCAAAATATTGCTTTATTTCCCTAAATTATGCAACTAACAGTAATGATGTTTGTATCGATGACATTGATATGGCACATGTGAATGTAGCTAATTCTTTCGAATATCCAAAAAGAGTTTTTATCATCTTTAATGTTAATCAAAATTTTGAATTATCGAGTTATTGCTTTTCTATTTCTATTATTTTGGGATTATTATTTGAAAGTTTTCATATTATATATTTATATACTAGTATTTGTATATTATTTTAGTTTGTTTTGGATCAAGAAGACGAAGATATAATTTGTCTAAACAATATTGGTAGTTTACTTTAAAAAATTTGATATAAATGTCCAACATATAAATGGTAGTACAAAGTTCTTGAAGAACTAGTTGATCAATAATTCTAGAAGAGTTAATTAATTAAAAGCTCCAGAAGAGCTACATGATCTTCACCTAGTGGTCAATTTTGTAAAACATTATTCTCCATATACTCTTATTATTTTAGCATTAATGATTCTATCATTATATTGAGATATTGGATGAATGGACTTTTGAGACATATGCATAGAATTTATGAAATTGAGATATAATATTAAATAAAATTGAAGTTTAATAAATTAAATAATTTATTAGTTGGCATAATCGGTTGGACCATCTTGGATCATTAAAATACGAAGAATAATTAGAAATTTATGAAAATATTAAGGAACCGAAAATTTCCTAATATGGAGAATCCATATGTGCGGCTTATTTTATTTAAATGTTACTAGTATTACTTGGAGTTGAATGTGTTATTTTGTGATGAATATAGAGAAATTATTACTTGATGCATCAACAAAATAGTCGTATGTATATTGTTGATTTTTGTAACCTGTAGTTTGCAATTCATTAATAATGAGCTCATATTTTACATTCTCCCAATGACACAATTTGTCCTAATAATACTGGTTGTATTGAGATAAATATTGAACATCTTGTAGAATGTTCATGACTATGATGTATTAGTACTTATTTCATATTTTGCCAACACTTCTCCTCATATTAGTTGGTTTATGGTCAAAAACTAAATATTTCTCATCATAGATTTAGAAGTGCACTGTGTATGTTGCTCCTCCACAAGGTAACAAGACGGGTTCTCAAAGAGATTATCAAATATATTGGGAGAGAATCTCAGGGGAGAGATTCGTACTTGTTCTCCCAACATAAAGAGGAGAAAACATGAGTTCGGATAAAGATATTAGTTTGTGTCTCATCTTGATCTTCTATTTTGATCCTCATAGAAGATACAGTGAACTAGAAATTCAAATGATAATTTATATAGCCACGTATATTAATTGCTTAACATCTGGCAAAGAATACTCATATTCTATTTGATGTCCTTGAAGGAAAATCTACCATCACAAACAAATTTGAGACACAGCTGAAAAGTGGTAGAAAAGTTGGTACCAAAGATATAAACTCCTTGAAAGACCTAAGAGGGGGGTGAATTAGGTCTTTGGCTAATTATCGAAAATCTTTTCCCTTTTTGCAAATACTTTGCCTTAATAAAAGCTCTTCTTTAAATTCACAAACTTCAAGTTTATATGTGATTTGATGGTTATGACAAGATTATTAAACTATAAGACCACAACCAATCAATCAACAACTATAAACAATAATAATAACACAATTATGTAAAATAGGTAAAGCTATAAAGAAATGAACACACGATTTATAGTGGTTCGATCTCTCCAAGATCTACATCCACTACCTTGAATCCACACTCAAGTATTTCAATCAATTCACTATATGCTTAATCCAAGCAATTCCACAAGAGGCTCACCCTTCAATGGGTTTTACCACAACAACCTCTTTTCAATCTAATAAACAAGGTTCACTCTTATCACAAATAGTTTTATGTCACTAGACAACCTAGACCAATCTACTCCAAGGCTCACCCTCACCAATGGTTTTTACACAACAACCTTGATTAATCTAGTCTATGGCTCACCCTCCACAAGGGTTTTATATCTCTTGACAACCTTGTATTAATCACAACAATAGTGTAAAGATAGAGTTTAGATGTTACCAACATTTCTTGGTGGATGAATACAATTGCTAGCACCTCTTCACATCTTGCCTTTGGAATCTTGAATTTTAATCTTTGAGCACAAGGCAATTTGAGAGCTTTTGATATAATTTTGATGTAAAACAAGTTAGAGCTTCAAGGATTTCTTTTGTGAAAAATTTCTTTCAAAAATCTAGAGTTTTTAGCCTTTATAGAATTTGAAAATCAGTTAAAACGGCCATAAAACGGCTAGTAACGGCTAGTTTCAAAAAATTCGGACGATCGAATTTTTGGTCGAAAATTTTCGGACTCACTGTTCATTACTGTTCAAGGCACTGTTCACAATGCAGTGAAAATTCGGTCGACTGAATTTTCATCCTGTGTCTGAATTTCTCCGAAAAAATAGTTGTACTGTTCAAATGAATAGTGTACTGTTCACATAAATAGTACTACTGTTCACGGTGACCGAATTTTTCATCATGCGTCCGAATCTTGCATTCGAATTTTTCAAACTTTGTCAAAACATGTTCAAATCAATTCAAACAAGTTGGAAAACATTATAGCCTCAAAGATAAGTCATTAAAGACCTTTTAAGTGCAAAAACCATATATGAAAACTTGATAATTTAGGGAAGTTCAAAACCATTGAAACCATTTAAATCAAGTTTTGTGCTCTCAATTGCAATTCATAGATTCCAAAGCTTAAGAGTGTAGGGTTTACAAAGTTTACCTATTAAGCACATGCAACCTACACTTCATTTCTTCAAAGCCTTCAATCATCTTGAACAACTCTTCAATCTTCAATCACTTTGACATATTGGAGTTGTTCTTGCATTTTAGCTTCAAGGCAATGAGACTTCAAGCTTCTTAATCCACAAATCTTATCACACAACATACAAGCATATTAGTCATCATCAATATTTATCATTAATCAAAACTAATCATAACTACATGATTTGTCCTTAGGGCTAACACTCCTCACTGTAGCAAAGATTTAAGATGGTCGTATGTGTAGTCGAGAAGATTTAAATTCCAGCATAAATTTTTTTCCAAACATGATTGATATATTATTTTTCAAAGAAATTCAGGTACTTGAAAACTTTAACAATGATGAGATCTCAACATGATTGGAAACTACTTAAACCGTACAAGTATATGACGTCAATGATATTAATACGCATAATATATTGATTCAAAATGAGTATTTTTTAATCGAAGTCTGCAGATTGGAAATGATAAAGTTCGCATGAGAAATATAAAAAGTTTAAACTATTCATGAGTACACTAGAAATATATATGTATTCCCAGCATGAATTATACACCTAAAGTGTAATTCCAAAGAGAAAGTAACGAATATTTGCTTATAAAATGCGAACCATAAATGTGAATATTTGCATGACTTATGGTGTATGATTCTTCATAAGACCTGAAACTGATGACAAAGAAATATATTTCCAGTGGTGGATATAATAGTGCATGATAACACTTAATATGTGTATATATTTGTTATCATTTGATAATGGTACTTATATTTAAAGTCTCTAATGTACTCGATATGCTTGAAACATATAAGTGGATCATTTCTGTAGAACATAATGAGATTTTCTTAGTGAATTATTATTGATAGAATGATCAAATATATCCATGTATGAGTAAACCTATATATAGCTATACTTACTATATGTGTTTCTTTTTCAAAAGATATCATTATACTTACTATATGTGTTTCTTTTTCAAAAGATATCATTATTACATAATTTATTAATTGGCATATTGCTCTCCACATTAAGGGGAGAATATCGTCAATCAAAAATAATATCATAATTGACTTTCATTATCTTGATCTATGCACAAGTATTAATGAACTAGAAGTTCAAAATATTAGTTTTTTGATATCAATCAAAAAATATCATATATGACTTTCATTATCTTGATCTATGCATAAGTATTAAGGAACTGAAAGTTCAAAATATTATTTATTTGCATAAAATTTTAAATTGAATGTTTGACTGACTTCTGCAGAGTTAGCCAATATAATATTCTAACTATATATATTTCTATTTGGATAGATGTTCCGGCAAGACAAATATATGAATTCTATAGCCATATGATTTTAATGGACACTTGAAGCATGGTTGATCTCTTGATTTTGAAAATAAAATCCTCAAAAGAGAAAAGGATTTGATGATCAAGATATTCTTCCTAAAGAATTTAGAAAAGCAAGTATTGTGATCAAAATTTCAAAAAATCAACATTTTATTTTGATTGAGCATCTTGAAGATGCTTAACATGGAGAAAGCATATCAATGATCATTGGGTTATTATACATGATAAAGATCCTTTATATCTATCAAAGAATATTTAAGAACTCTTTGGTCCCGAAGTACCATGACTCTGTAATTTAGTGCATGAATACTCTTGTCTACAAGTAAGTAGATATCTATTCTAGTTCTTCTCTACCCAATGAATTTTAAGATTACATTAAGCTTGCCGTTTGATATTTTTTTGAGATAGTTTATCTCAAATATTAAAAAAAATCCAACTCTTGTTGAGATGGATTTGTAAGGTATAAGTTACCTATATGATCCATACCAACCATGTCATTTATAGACATGTTGATTATAACAGCCACGTCTTCGACTTACGTTGAAGAAATAGAAATTTATGATGTTAGTTGAGAATATGTGTAACCATGATTAATGTATTCGAGATAATCTATATTCTCTTAGAAAGAATTTCAATTTTAATGTTGGGTGATAATAAAGTTTGATGTATATCAAAGTATAATTTTATGAGATTCTTTTTACTCATGAACTCTAGAAGAGATCTGATATTAATGTGTAATAAATTTGATCATTTGATGATTTGAAAAATCTATTCAGTAAGACCATACTGATGGCAAAATTTAATTGGAAAACGTTAGTTAAGCAATCTCAAAAAATTATCCCATCAGGGAGAGTAGTAATGACGTAAAGAATAATGTACTCTTTTTTTTCACTAGATTTTTTTCCACTGGATTTTTATTGAGTAAGGTTTTAACGAGGCATATTTTTATTGACCAACATCTCAAATTGGTTGAAGTCCTATGGGAAAAACTATTCCCTAGGTGAACAAAATAGGAAGATATTGGATGCTCTTCCAAAGTCATGGCAACCAAAGACACTTGAAGACTCTTCCTCATAAAGAGCTCATAAGATAACTCTTTACACGTGAAATGAAGATTAAGAGATTAAATGATCTAGAAGATGAAGAAAAGGGAAGAAAAGGAGTCATTCTCAAAGCCAATGATCATCCTAGTGAACAAGTAGAACCATCAAGTGATGAAGAAGAAGATGGTGAAAATGATGAAATGGCAATGGTAGTCAAGAAGTTCAAAACAATTCTACAAAAGGGGATTTCTCAGGAAGAGCAAGAGACCTTTCAAGAAAGGTGGTCAATCATTTTCCCTATTTAGACCACAATGTTATGTAAGAAATTCGCATTTTTTGTAAGATAGCAAGCAACTCTAACACTTGCTAACAGGTGAGTTTACAAACCAAGGCTTACTATATTTTTAGTGCCATCAATATTTATAAATATGAATATTTTTTATTCACAAGCATGAATATATATTATTTTGAGAATTACTTTAGTTACTTATTTTTAAATTGGAGTTCTCCACCATATGTTTTTACTTATGCATTAAAAATACCTAAGAGCGGTAGCTATTTATTTGGTTTGGAATTTTATAATTTCTGGACATATTTTATAGATGCAAGTAATCTCTGAGAAATGTTTTATTATGTATTTTTGCAAAGTCATGTGCATTTCCGTGGTATATTTGAAAAAGCTTGCATTTATATGTTTGGACTAGTGTACATTTGTTATTTTGAAATTATGTTGAGATTGGAATTGGTTATGGATTTGGATTCATTTGGAATATTACTTTAGTGGCCTTTATGTTTGAAAAGTTGCATAAAAACTCTGTCCTGACCAGATATAATTTAGAATATGAGATAAATATGAATATGGTGTGATTGAAATATGATTTGAGCATGAAGCGTTTGTGGATTGCATAGTATGTGGCTTAGTCCCCTGTACTAGGGTCTCTTCTGCTAGCATGGAATGCATAGACTCTGGTTTGTGGATCCAACCGGTACTACGTTTATTTATCTGCGATCACCTAACAGCGAGTCAGGAGAGGCTAAATATTGAGGTTGATCACCAGGGTTGGACTGGTAGGTACCCTAGAATCCTCGACTTGGTGTCTGTATGGGGAGGCATAAGGCAGTCTGTGAAATCGAACATTTGTCCTGGTGTATGGCTAGTATTGACTATGAGATACCAGGATTTGATTTCTGATGACCTTGTTATTAGCTCCGCTAATTCTACCGTTAAGCCAAAATTCAAATATTTGTCATGTTGAGAAATTTGATTTGAAGAGCTAAGCCGATATGTCTTGATTTGCTGAGACTTTCTAACTAAGCCTAAAACCATATCATAAGATTTATGCATTATTTTGGACAACAAAAATTTATATGATGTAAAACATTTTTGAACTACTGTGCATAAACATCTACTCTTATATTTAGGAAATGCACTGGCACACACGTGAACTCAATGAGCTTTCCAACTCACACATACTTTTAATGCTTCTTTTTAGATAACTTAAACTATGGATCAGAGTAGTGATACTTTGATTCACTTCAGCATTAGCACATGAAGGGATGCATATGTGGGTGTGATCAATTTGTACCTTTAGTTATCTCTTGCTTGTTAGAGAGAGAAGTCTGTTTATTTCTTTCAAATATTGATTTTTTGATAAAGTAAGATACAAGATCTAACTATGTATATGTATATTTCCGTTGACATTTTCTATATTTGTATCGTATTGTATTATATGTATAGATTTCTCCTCCTTTTTTCTCTAAACACGATTTGTATTTACAAACTTCAAGGCCGAGAGGCACGCTGGTACCTCACTCGGCTGCTGTGAAACCTAGCGGAGGGGTTGGGGGTATCACAGATGACTTGAAATATAATTGCTTAGCATTAGTCAATTATGTGATAATGGATGCAAAGTTGAATTAGTGGCAAAACTATCTTTGTTGTAAATAGGGTTGGAAATGTACATGTGTTCTATGTCAATGACTTGTTACTAATGATGTTAAATGTCTTACCGTTTATGATAATGATGGTTATTTGCGGCACACAAGACTAGGCCATATAAGTATGGATTTGTTAAATGAGTTTTCTTCTCAAGCTTTCTTCTCAAGAAGTAGTCTACCTAAAATGCATTTTGAGAAAAATTGTCTTCATGATGCTTGTCAATATGAAAAACAAACAAAAACCTCTTTCAAACCCAAGAAAATTGTTTCTACCTCATAAATTTTTGAGCTTGTTTCATATGAATTTATTGGATCAATAAGAACCACTAGTCTTGATGGTAAGAGGTATGTCTATTTAATAGTTAATGATTTCTCAAGATTTACTTGGGTACTTTTCCTTGCTCAAAAAGATAAAGCTTTTCATGAATTTGTAAAACTTTTCAAAAGGGTTGAACCTCCCTTGAGTGCAAATTGATTTCCATTAAACGTGACAATGGAAGAGAATTTTACAATCAATACTTTACAAAATTTTATGATGAAAATGGATTTCACATAATTTTTTGACTGCCAAAACTCTGTAACAAAATGGTATTGTTGAAAAGAAAATTTGAACTTTGTAAGAAATGGATAGGTCTATGCTTTGTGAAAATACTTAACCCAAATATTTTTGAGTCATAGCCATTAACACCACATGTTATATGATGAATAGAGTTCTTTTAAGACCATTTTTAAGAAAAGCACCTTTTGAACTTCTCTTTGGTAGAGCTTCCTCAATAGCATACTTTGAAGTGTTTGGTTGTAAATGTTTTATCTTGAACACCGTGATAACTTAGGTAAGTTGGATAGAAAATCAGATGAAGGTATTTTCCTTGGCTACTCTTCAAACAAAAAGACCTATAAAGTTTATAATAAAATAACTTTATGTGTTGAAAAAATTATTCATGTGAGCTCTGATAAATCTAATATCTATCTTGAAAGAAGAGATAAAGATGATGTAGGTACCTTAATGAAAGATAATCAAATTCATTTTCAAGCTCCAACTTTAGAAGATCATACCTGAAAGACCTAAGAGGGGGGGTGAATTAGGTCTTTGGCTAATTATCAAAATCTTTTTCCTATTATGCAAATCCTTTGCCTTAATAAAAGCTCTTCTTTAAAACAATAAACTTCAAGCTTATATGTGATTTGATGGTTATCACAAGATCATCAAACAATAATGTCATAACCAATCAATCAACAATTATGTAGGCAAGTAAAGCAATAAGAAAATGAGCATACGATTTATAGTGGTTCGATCTCTTCAAGATCTACATCCACTACCTTGAGTCCACACTCAAGGATTTTAACCAATCCACTATATGCTCAATTTCAACAATTACATAAGAGGCTTACCACACAATGGTTTTACACTCACAATCTCTTTTAGTAATTATACAAACAATACAAGGTTCACCAAACACAATGGTTTTATATCTAAAGACAACCTTAAAACTAATCTAATCCAAGGCTCACCCACACATGGGTTTTACACTACAACCTTGATTAATCTAGTCTATGACTCACCCTTCCACAAAAGGGTTTTATGTCACAAGATAACCTTGTAAATGAGCTAGTGGATCAACACAATTGAATAAATAAATGAGAGTGTGTAGAAGTTACCACTTGATGGTAGATATTACACAAATTTGCACCTTCACACTTTGATGTCTTTGGATTGATCAATTGAATGCACAAGACATCAGAGAGCTTAAGAAATGTTTGCTAAATGCTTTTGAATGCTTGGAGTTTTCAAGATTTCAAGAGTTACAAAAATTTGCATGTTTATGGCTTTTATAGAATTTGAAAATCTGTTAAAACGTTCATAAAACGGCTAGTAACGGCTAGTTTCAGAAAATTCGGACGACTGAATTTCTTGGTTGCGTCCGAATCTTCGTCCGAATTTCTCTGGATGAATAGTAACCATGCTGAGAAAAAAAATTCGGACGACCGAATTTTTTTGCTGCGTCCGAATCTTCTTCCGAATTTCTCTGGAAGAACAGTGACCATGCTGAAGGCCAAAAATTCGGACGACCGAATTTTTTGGCTGCGTCCGAATCTTCTTCCGAATTTCTCTAGAAGAATAGTAGCAAACTTTTGCTACAAAATTCGGACGACCGAATTTTTTGAAAGCATTTTCAAACTTTGTAAAATCATTTGAGATATAACTTCAATGAGTTTGAAAAAAATTTGATATAAATAGAAAACCTATTTATCTATATTTAAGCTTGAAAAACATGAACATATGAAGTTTACAAACATATCTTATAAAAAAGATTCATTCAAAGCCTTTTAAGATCATAAGACTATTTTTATGCTCTCTTATGCATTCAATGATAACCAAGACATGCAAGTGTAGAGTTTACATAGAAATTTACCTAAAAGTTAAATGCACTCTACACTTCAAGTCTTCAATGCCTTTTGATCATCTTTAGAACAACATTCTTCAAACTTCAAATACTTGCTTAAATGAAGTTGTTCTTGAACTTTTGCTTCAAAGAAATGAGACTTCATACTTCTCACATTACAGAACCTTTCACACAATAATCAAACATTTTAGTCCTTATCAATATTTGTCATTTATCAAAACTACATAATTTTCCCTTAGGGCTAACAATCTCCCCCTTTTTGATGATGACAAACTTTGATGCAAAATGTGATAGATTAAAAACAATGTAGTACATAGAAGTATTAATGTCAATGATAGAAAATAACCAATTTAACACATTGACATACAAATGGCTCAATATGAGCCTATGACCCAACCAACCTCCATTAACCTCCTTCCTTCCAACACAACTAGAATAGAAGGTATAGCATTTTAGCATTTAGAAAAGATTCTAAGAGAGGTTTTAAAGGTTGTAAATGTTTAACAATGCTCCCCCTTAGATTGTGCTCATTTTTCAACAAATTTGTACTAGATATACTATGCATCCGAATTTTGACATATCAAGTCCAAACTTTAAAATAAGTAAAATGAAAGCTGCAAATTTTGTAAATAAGCTTTCCTAAGGTTGTTCAAACATATTAGAAGAGATGAAAACATATTTGAATCAATTTGAACAACAAAGGAGCACATTTTGACAACACAATATGGATGCATCCGAATTTTAGAACATGCATCCGAATTTTTAAACTCATGCATCCGAATTTTGACATTCCAAGTCCAAATTGCAATAAATTCAATATAATGAAGGTTTAATTTGAAATAAATCTTTCCTAAGGTTGTTCAAACATAATGGAAGAGATTAAAACATATTTGAATCAATTTGAACAACAAAAGAGCACATTTTGGTAACAAAATATGGATGCATCCGAATTTTTGAAACATGCATCCGAATTTTGAATCATGCATCCGAATTTTAAGATTTCAAATCCAAAATGTAAAATATGTGAGATAACAACTTTAATTTTTAAAAATAAGCTTTTCTAAGATTGTTCAAATATGATAGGAAGGATTAAAATAGTTTTCAAACAATTTGAACAACAGAAAAGACATTTTTGACAAGAAGATCTTGATGCGTCCGAATTTTTGGTCTGCATCCGAATTTCAAGTCCAAATTTTTGGAAACAAGTTGATAAGGTGATTTTGAATTTTCAAATGAACTATAGAAGTACTCAAATATGTATAGCTACAATAGCACTCAGTTTATCTTTGCAAAACCACAAAACTCATGTATTTAATTGTTTTCATGATGTAATGTAAAGTCATAGGTCAAGTCAAGAACCATGATAAAAACTTCACAATCCCAACTTAACCATTTTCAAAATCTCAGAAAACAATCATTTTAAATTTCAAATGTAACCAAATATTTTCACAGTACACATTCATTTTACATTTCAACTTATAGCACATATACATAGCACATTTACAACAAGGACATAGCACATAGCACATCTTGCAGTCAATATTCTTTCTCCCCCTTTTACATATGCATGGATTTTTCAAAAATTCACACATTTGCTATTCATGCTTGAGGAATTCCTCTGCTATTTCTCATTTTCACACATTTTGTCATCACATTTCTTCTCCCCCTTTTGTCATCAATCAAAGATGGGGTTAATGAAAGTGAGACAACATGTATCACATATAAGCAGTATATGGACTAAACTTCATTTGGCAATTTAGTAATATATTAGCCAATTCTCATAAACTGTATATTGGCAATATTCAGCAATTCTCTAGTCAAATAATTATTATCCTAATAGCAATAAGCATTATGTAGTATCTTCAGTAATAATACAATAAGCAATATATTATCAACTTCTTCTCCCCCTTTTTTAGTAGCAATTAAACTTGGGGTGAGAGTATTTGGACAACAAAAGTGAAACAAAAGAAGCTCTTATCACAAAGATTTCACATATTGAGCTTCAAAATATTATCATGACTAGAAAGACACAAGTAAATTTCAATATTAAAGCATAATTTGTGCATCAAGGAATAAACTAAAATAAGCATCAAAATAGAGTTTAGGAATAGAAAGGCTTAGTCTTGGATGCGTTTCATGGTCTTCATTTCCAAATTTGTTTGTTATGATGGCCATGTCTCCCTTGAGCTCTATATGATGGGGTCCTTTATTTGTTGACTCCTTGCTCGTGTAGTTCTGCTTTGAAAAGCTACCAATTTGAGAGAGTCTTTGGATCTTCTTTCTTTGAACCACATTTTCCTCCCTTGGCTGAAGGATATTGGTGATGGATTTGTGCTTTGACTTTGTTAAACTTCCTTCACCTCCTTCTTCTTGCTTGTTCTCTGGGGCTTCACTTCTTGTTCTTCATTCTCATGCTCTTCTTCTTCTTTCGCTTTATAGGAACTTGCACCGTTTAAAACCCTTGAGAAATCTTTCTCAAGTCTTCTTCCATATTCTTGACTCTAGCTTCTAAACCATCAAATTTGCCAAGATTTATCAGAGCAAAAGACTTGAAGAATTTGTCCATCTTCTTCATTTCTTCTACATGGTTGTTCAATGTCTCTTGAAACACCTTGGCAACTATGGTATCACCTCTAGTGAGATTTTCATCTTCAACTTCTTTTCCTTCAATAGAGAGTACCTCTTCAAATAGTTTTCTTTTGTGGAAGGTTGCTCCCCCTCGCTAGATGAGTCATGCCTCTTCTTTTTCTTCATTTCCCTTGCCAATATTTCTTCTTCATCTTCTTCTTCCTCAACCTCTTCACTTTCTTCAACCTCTTCTCTTCTTAAAGGAGTTTCTACTTTTGTTCTCTATATTCCATTCTCATCAAGAACTAACTGCATACTATTAAGAGAATCATTAGTGTAGATTTCTCCACTCTTGAAAGTTTGTCCTCTTACGAGAAGTTTGACTTGGAAGTATTTAAAGATCCTTGTTAATAATCTCCCATAAGGCAATGCCTTATGCTCGGTTCTTATAGCTGCCATTATATTCTTTAGCACTATATATATATATCCAAAATTCTTTTTTCTTTTCTTATGCATGACTAGTATAGTTACAGCATACATATTATCAACAGAAGATTTGTGCTCAAAGTATGCTATAATCAAGGTAGTAAGCATGTGATGCAAAATTCTTTCACTAGCATAAAAAGGCTTTTATCTTTCTCTCCTTTCTAGTCTTGAGGCTTCTTATCATTTATATATATAGGAATTCTCAATTCTTTCATGTGATTATAACTCAATTATAAAACAATGTCCCCAGAAGAATAATGCCTAAACCCAAAATCCTCAACATCACAAATTCTATTGAGCAATGCATTATCAATCTCAAAAATTAACTTGTGATATTTTTGAAGAATACTACTAAATAGCTTTTATTACCAACTTGCTTAACTCTTTCTTCCTTAATATTTGCATAAACTTCATAAACTAAGGAAGGCAATAGCATTCATCAAACATAAGCAAACTAGTCCAACTCATATCATTTAAAAATGAGAGTATATTACCCATTTCAGATAGTTTGATGACATCCACCTTGTAGCTGGGATTTTTCTTATGATTCCTTTTTGTCCAATCAGCAAATTCAGTAGCAGCCTCCACTGTGACAAATCTATCAAGCCTTGACATGCTTTGAGGAAAATGAACCTTCCTTGGTTCATTGATCACTGGTCATCTATCATTTTCTTTGGCTTTTCCCATTCCTTTTCCCATGCTTGGCTTTAGTGTCCTCACTTGGATGCTACAACACTTGAATACACTTTAGTTATTGGATTTTGAAATTCCTAAGCTTCTTCTAAGATTGGTCAAACCTTTCTTCGACCAATGGCTTAGTAACAATATCATTAATTTGTTTATTAATGCAAACATAGTTTGTTGAATAGTATGATGATCAAATTTATTGCATTAATGTTATCACATAACATAGCCACACATTTGAAATAGACCATAATGACTTGGAGTATCAATAAGTTAATAGAGAATGTATTTAACAACAATCAAATGAAACTCTTTAGTACAAGATGAAATCTAGCACACAAGCACATGGCAAATATAATATTGGCTCTACTTGCTGTCAAATAGAGTTGACTACTCCTATGAAACCATTTTATTCTTGTCAAGCATAGTTGATAAACTTATGGATGCTTATACCTTAACTTGATTCATAAAAGTGCCATCCTTGGTTTGCTTGATTTGTAGGCCAAGAAAGAAATTGAGTTTTCCTATCATGTTTATTTCAAATTTACTTTGCATCAACTTGGAAAACACATCACAAAGTGAAGTATTAGAAGCACAAAAAATTGTATCATGTATTTGGACAAGTTATAGATCATTGTTGCATGAGGATTTTATAAAATGGTAGTTTCAGTTTTCCTCTTGAAAATCTTTTGAAAGAAGGAAACTACTCAAGGAAACTAGGGGCTGGTTTTAAACCATTCAAAACTTAGGATAGTTTGAAAATATGGTTAGGAAACTTTTCATGTGCAAAACCGGGTGATTGTTCCATATAAACCACTTCCTCAATAGAACCATTTAGAAAAGCACTTTTGACATTCATTTGAAATAACTTAAAGCAAGTACAAGTCAAAAGCATTCTTATGGACTCAAGTCTAGCATTCGGAACAAAGGTTTCATATCATAATCAATTTCCTCTTCTTGATTGAATCCTTAGGCAACAAGTCTAATCTTGTTTCTAACAACTTCTCCGGATTCAATAAGTTTATTTCTAAAAACCATTTAGTTCCAATAATAGAATGATCATGAGATTTAGGAATATCCAAAATATTGTATCTTTCAAATTTATTTAATTCCTCTTGCATAGCAATAATCCAAAAATCATCACACAAGGCATCATCAATACTTTTAGGCTCATATGAAATAAAAGAATAAAGTTATTGATAAAATACCGCCTTATTTTTACTCATTGGGAGATATCACCAAAGATTTGCTCCTTAGGGTGGCCTCTTGGATATCTTAAGTTCTTTGGGAGCTCTTGGTCACCACTAGGTTGGTCATCTTGAATCATTTCTTCCTCATTGGTATGATTCTCCAAAGTTGGTGCTTGAAGATGGGTTTGATTGTCATTCATAGATGTACCTACATCATCTTCATCTTTTTCTTTCCCAAGTGAATGTAAGATTCATCAAAATAAACATGAATGGTTTCCTCATCATATAAGGTTCTTTTCATTATAAACTCTATAGGCCTTTTTGTAAGAAGAATAGCTAAGAGATATATCAATATCCATTTTTATACCAAATTTAAGTAAGTTGTCACAAGTCTTTAAGATAAGACATTTACCAATCATTTTAAACTATGCAATTTGAGTCGTTCTATAAAAGAGAATTCAAAAGACGTTTTTCTTCAAAATGATCTTGAGAGAATTCTATTTATCATAGCATGTGATGTTTATGACTTTGGACCGGAAATATTTTTGAAGAAGAATTTTTCACAAAGCATGGACCTAGCCAATTTTTACAAAGTTTAAATTTTCTTTTCAATAACACCATTTTATTGTGAAGTTTTTGCAGTTGAAACAATTATATGAAATTCAATTTTCAAAGCAAATTTTGTAAAGACTTTGTTGTAAAATTCTCCCATTGACACTTGTAATAGAAATCAATTGCACTCAAGGGAGGTTTGAACCTTTTTCAGTAGTTTTTCAAACTTATGAAACACTTCATCTTTTTGAGCAAAGAAGAGTGCTAAAGTGAATATTGAGAAATCATCAACTACTAGTAAAGCATACTTCAAGTCATCAATACTAGAGTTCCTTATAAGTCCAAATCAATCCATATGAACATGCTCAAGATGTTTTGAGGTTTAAATGAATTTTCATGTGTTTGAAAGATTCTTTTGTTTGTTTTCCATATGGACAAGTATCTCAAAAACAATTTTCTCAAAACACATTTTTAGCAATTCTCTAACTAAACCTTGATAGGAAGGTTTGTTCAACAAATCCATGTTCACGTGACCAAATCTTCTATGCCAAGAAAATCCATTATCATAAGCCACAATACATTCATGATTATCAAGATAAAACACACATTGAAACATTTTGTGAGTAATTGACCAAAATCACAAAATATCATTTTGTCATTCAAATTCGGACGACCGAACTTATGGTCTTCAAGTCCGAATATTTTGTAAAGTTTCATAAAGATGTTTTTAACCAAGCAAATGCATAGATATTCACTCATAGATATTTTAATCATTTCATGATGACATATAATCAATTTCAAGAACATATAAACCATGAATTCAATCTCATATCATCAATATTACCTAATCAACTTTAGAGAAACAATTTACAAGTCATGGTTGGAAAATTTTCAAATCTTAACAAAAGGGATCTCAAATGAAACTTTGCGTGTTGGCATTTAACTTCTTATTCATTGTCACACAATTGGATAATGATAAGCAAGTTATAGTACAAATAAGCAATAAGCAACATTTGTTTAAAAAGAAGAGAGGAACCTTTACCAACATTTGTTACTCCAAGAATTCTTCCTTTCTTCTTGTCTCAAAAACAAATCCTTCATTGTTTGTCTTGACTTTGATTATGAATGTGATATTTTCTGTTATTCTTTAAGCTAACATCATCAATATACCCCTTTAGTAGTGCTTGAGTTTGAATTGAAGCGTACCTGCAATAAGGAGAAGAAGTATCCTTTGGTACCCATACTTTCTTGGGTCCATGGGGGCTAGTAATAATTCCTTTAACTCTCCAAATAGTTTTAACACCATTTTCTAATTTTCTTTTAACGAAGCACCTAATGGCTTTGTGTCCATGTTTTCCACAATATGTACAACAAGTATGAGGCATTGGACTAGAAGTAGCTTTAACAAAGAAATTTTTATATTTAGGCACATTGTTTACATAATTATAGCCAAGACCATTTTTAAAAAGAGGAGATCTTTGAGCTCCAAGAATTTTATCAAGATTGTCCCTTCCTTTTGTAAATTTTTCTATACATAATGTAAGCTCATCAACCTTCTTTTTCAAAGTCTCATGATCAACAAGCATTCTTTCAAGAGACAAAATCTTTTCACAAAGAATCTTATTTTCAAGGGACATGTTTTGTAAAGAGACATTTAAAACTTCTTTTTCAATATTCAAACAATCAATAGATTCAAGAAGCTTTTTGTTTTCACAATATAATTTTAAATTTTCATTCAATAAATCATTAATTTTGAATTTCATTTCCTTATTTCTTTTTGAAGCATTTTTTAATTCTTCATACATTTCAACAAGTAGTTCACTAGGATCATCTACATCATTAACATCATCATCACAACAAGTAGAGGTAGAAGGAGTGGATTGTACCTCATCATTTATTGCCATGAAACACATATTGGCTCTTTCCTCGTGTGTTGCTTGTAGAAGTCTCCACATATCGTGAGCGGTGTCACATTCACTCACTCTATTGTATTCATTCACGTCCAATGCACAACTCAAGATGTTCATTGCTTGGTAGTTTAAGGTTATCTTTCTTGAGTCGTTCTCATCAAGTTCCTCCATAGACTTTTGTTCCCTTGTAATTCCATCAGCTTTTATTCTCATAGGAACATAGGGACCTTTCTCAATAATACTCCACAAATCAAAGTTAATAGAACAAATAAAAATTCTAATTCTAGATTTCCAAAATGTAAAATTAGAACCATCAAATAAAGGAGGTCTATTTGTAGAGGAACCTTCCATATAAGGCAAATTTGATAAACTAGCCATAGAATCTTTACTTCTAGGTTGTTAGACCTTAAAAAGAAGACCTTGCTCTGATACCAATTGAAAGACCTAAGAGGGGGTGAATTAGGTCTTTGGCTATTTATCAAAATCTTTTTCCTATTATGCAAATCCTTTGCCTTAATAAAAGCTCTTCTTTAAAACAATAAACTTCAAGCTTATATGTGATTTGATGGTTATCACAAGATCATCAAACAATAATGTCATAACGAATCAATCAACAATTATGTAGGCAAGTAAAGCAATAAGAAAATGATCATACGATTTATAGTGGTTCGATCTCTTCAAGATCTACATCCACTACCTTGAGTCCACACTCAAGGATTTTAACCAATCCACTATATGCTCAATTTCAACAATTACATAAGAGGCTTACCACACAATGGTTTTACACTCACAACCTCTTTTAGTAATTATACAAACAATACACGGTTCACCAAACACAATGGTTTTATATCTAAAGACAACCTTAAGACTAATCTAATCCAAGGCTCACCCACACATGGGTTTTACACTACAACCTTGATTAATCTAGTCTATGGCTCACCCTTCCACAAAAGGGTTTTATGTCACAAGATAACCTTGCAAATGAGCTAGTGGATCAACACAATTGAATAAATAAATGAGAGTGTGTAGAAGTTACCACTTGATGGTAGATATTACACAAATTTGCACCTTCACACTTTGATGTCTTTGGATTGATCAATTGAATGCACAAGACATCAGAGAGCTTAAGAAATGTTTGCTAAATGCTTTTGAATGCTTGGAGTTTTCAAGATTTCAAGAGTTACAAAAATTTGCATGTTTATGGCTTTTATAGAATTTGAAAATCTGTTAAAACGTTCATAAAACGGCTAGTAACGGCTAGTTTCAGAAAATTCGGACGACCGAATTTCTTGTTTGCGTCCGAATCTTCGTCCGAATTTCTCTGGATGAATAGTAACCATGCTGAGAACAAAAATTCGGACGACCGAATTTTTTTGCTGCGTCCGAATCTTCTTCCGAATTTCTCTGGAAGAACAGTGACCATGCTGAAGGCCAAAAATTCGGACGACCGAATTTTTTGGCTGCGTCCGAATCTTCTTCCGAATTTCTCTGGAAGAATAGTAGCAAACTTTTGCTACAAAATTTGGACGACCGAATTTTTTGAAAGCATTTTCAAACTTTGTAAAATCATTTGAGATATAACTTCAATGAGTTTGAAAAACATTTGATATAAATAGAAAGCCTATTTATCTATATTTAAGATTGAAAAACATGAACATATGAAGTTTACAAACATATCTTATAAAAAAGATTCATTCAAAGCCTTTTAAGATCATAAGACTATTTATGCTCTCTTATGCATTCAATGATAACCAAGACATGCAAGTGTAGAGTTTACATAGAAATTTACCTAAAAGTTAAATGCACTCTACACTTCAAGTCTTCAATGCCTTTTGATCATCTTTAGAACAACATTCTTCAAACTTCAAATACTTGCTTAAATGAAGTTGTTCTTGAACTTTTGCTTCAAAGCAATGAGACTTCATACTTCTCACATTACAGAACCTATCACACAATAATCAAACATTTTAATCCTTATCAATATTTGTCACTAATCAAAACTACATAATTTTCCCTTAGGGCTAACAATACCAATAAAAAGGAAATGATTGGATAAGAAAAAGAAAGCCAACCTACTAGTGACCAAGAGATTCCAAAGAATTTGAGATATGCAAGAGGCAACTCTAAGGAGTAAATCATTGGTGATGTGTCTCAAGGAGCAAAAACAAGGCAGTATTTTATTCATAATCTTGCACTTTTATCTCACTTTGAGACTAAAAACATTGATGATGCCCTGTGTAATGATTTTTGTATCATTAGTATGTAAGAGGAACTAAACCAATTTGAAAGAAACAAAGTTTGGAACCTTGTCCCATGACCACATGATCACCCCGTTATTGGTACAAAATAGGTTTTTAGAAACAAATTAAATGAATCCAGGGAAGTTGTTAGAAGTAAAGCTAGACTTGTTGCCCAAGGATTTAATCAAGAAGTGGACTTTGATTGTGATGACACTTTTGTTACGGTAGCTAGACTTGAATCCATAAGAATGCTTTTGACATTTGCTTGTTTTGAAAGTTTTAAACTATTTCAAATGGATGTCAAAAGTATTTTTCTAAATGGTTTTATTGATGAAGAAATATATGTAGAACAACCTCCCAGTTTTACTCATAAAAATTTTCCAAATCACGTCTTTAAACTCTTTAAAACTTTATATTTTTTGAAACAAGCTCCTAGGACAAATCCACTAAGTCTTTCAGGCTTAGTTGATTTGTCCTTTCAAAAGGATTTTCAAGAGGGAAGGTTGACACAACGTTTTTCTAAAAAATCTCTTGTAACAATAATCTTTTATTTGTACAAATCTATGAAGATGATATTATTTTTTGTGCTACTAATATTTATCATTGTGATGAGTTTTGCTAAGATGATGTAAAGTGAATTTGTAATGAGCATGATGGGAGAACTCAACTTCTTTCTTGGCCTTCAAATCAATCAAACCTATGTTGCACCTTCATAAATCAAGCAAAATACACCAAAGAGCTACCAAAGAGTTTTGGAATGGATGAAGCTAAAGGAATTGGTACTCCTATGAGTTCATTGACAAAGATGAGAAAGGTAATAATGTTGATGAAAAAGTATATAGAGGTATGATTGATAGTCTACTTTATCTAACTGCAAGTAGACCCGATATTATATTTGGCATATGCCTTTGTGCTAGATTTTAATCATGTTCAAAAGAATCTCATTTAATTGTCGTTAAATGTATTCTTCGCTATCGTATAAATACACATGACTATGGGTTATGGTTAACAAAATTATCTTGCTTTGAACTTGTTGCATATAGAGACACCGACTATGCCGAATGCAAAGGTGAATACGAAAGTACTGGTGGTAATTGTCAATTTCTTGATAGTTTTCTTGTCTCTTGTTATAGCAAGAAACAAGCTTGTGTTTTATTGTCTACTGATGGGTCGAATATATCGCCAATGGTAGTTGTTGTGCTCACGTGCTTTGGATGAAGCACACTTTACTTGATTTTGGTCTAGGTTTCAAATGTGTGCCTATTTTGTATAATAACACTAAAGCTATAAATCTAACAATTAACCCAATCCAACATTTTAGAACTATGCATAGAGAGATCAAACATCACTCTATTTGTGATCATGTTGCCAAAGGTGATGTGTGCTTAGGATTATATTTGTACAAACAAATAGCTGACATTTTTACAAAGCCATTGGCAGAGGAAACTTTTTGCTTTCTAAGAAGAATATTAGGAATATCAAAATTCCATTATTAATGTGTATATTCAAGTATAGGAAAAACAAGAAAATTCGGGCATGAAGTTCAGACGCATGTCCTGAAAATTGATCGTCCAAATTAAACAAGTAAAATCCCAAACAGAAAAACTCTGATGCAAGACGCAAAATTCAGTTGTCCAAATTTGCTAAAACTAAGACAGATTTAAGAAGTTTGGACGTAGGTTTGGACACACGGCTGCAAATTTAGTTGTCTGAATCGAATGGTTTTGGATTATTATAAGAAGTCCAAACGGAAGTCTATCTTGCTTTATTTCAAATTCACTCAAATCGATTTCTATGCTTTCTCAAAACCCTTTAAACTCTCACTCGTCTAAACTCAAATCTCACCCTATTTTCATCAAATTCTCTCGAAATATTCCTTATTTTTGTGTTCCACACCCTAGATTTTGTCTCAAAAGTACTTCACTTCACAAAAACACATCATGGTGAGATTAAAAAGGGCTGGCATTGGAAAAGAAAATGGAAACAGAAAACAAGTGGATAATGGGCTAATCATCAATTAACCAAGGAGGATTCGAGTGCCTCAAGCATCCACAGGGCTTGACAAATTCATCTCAACCAAAACTATGGTTGAGTTTGAAGATTGGAGCAAGAGGAACCGTAAGATCATCCCTAGGCACAAGGTCAATTTACAAAACTTCTCTGGTATGGATAATGTATTATCACCTTTTGGTGCACTTGGATGCAATAGTTTATTGGTTGTGGATGATGATTACTTTCCTTCTCTAGTATATGCGTTTTATGCAAATCTAAAGAAGGAAAGAGTAAAGAATGTTGGTGACAAAACTGTGCAATGGTATTTATTTAGAGTATTCTCAAATAGAGTTTGAGTTTGATGATGGTTTAGTGAACCAAATTTGTGAGGTAGATAATGAAGGGATTATATATTATTTATAGAGGCAACATTGCTATGTTCGTGAGATTTTTACATATGGAAGTTGAAAGACCTAAGAGGGGGGTGAATTAGGTCTTAGGCTAATTATCGAAATCTTTTCCCTTTTTACAAATCCTTTGCCTTAATAAAAGCTCTTCTTTAATTCCACAAGCTTCAAGTTTATATGTGATGTGATGGTTAAGATAATATCATCAAACTACAACCAATCAATCAACAACAATCAATAAGTAATAATAACATGAGCATGTAAATAAATAAATCTATAAGAAAATGAACACACGATTTATAGTGGTTCGATCTCTCCAAGATCTACATCCACTACCTTGAGTCTACACTCAAGGATGTCAATCAATCCACTATAAGCTCAAGTTCAACAATTACATAAGAGGCTAACCACACTATGGTTTTACACTCACAACCTCTTCTAGTAATGTTTACAATACAAGGCTCACCACAAACAATGGTTTTATATCTTAAACAACCTTGAATCACACTTTCAAGGATCACCCTTATCTAAAGGATTTTATGTTATCAAGATAACCTTGCTAGAGCTAGTAGAAATACACAATTTGATAAATAAATGAGAATGTGTAGAAGTTACCACTTGATGGTAGATATTACACAATTTTGCACATTCACACTTTGATGTCATTGGTTGATCAATTGAATGCACAAGACATAAGAGAGCTTAAGAAATGTTTGCTAAATGTTTTTGAATGCTTGGAGTTTTCAAGATTTCAAGTCTTACAAAAATTTGCATGTTTTTAGCTTTTATAGAATTTGAAAAACTGTTAAAACGTTCATAAAACGGCTAGAAACGGCTAGTTTCAGAAAATTCGGACGACCGAATTTCTTGGCTGCGTCCGAATCTTCGTCCGAATTTCTCTGGATGAATAGTAACCATGCTGAGAACAAAAATTCGGACGACCGAATTTTTTGCTGCGTCCGAATCTTCTTCCGAATTTCTCTGGAAGAACAGTGACCATGCTGAAGGCCAAAAATTCGGACGACCGAATTTTTTGGCTGCGTCCGAATCTTCTTCCGAATTTCTCTGGAAGAATAGTAGCAAACTTTTGCTACAAAATTCGGACGACCGAATTTTTTGGAAGCATTTTCAAACTTTGTAAAATCATTTGAGATATAACTTCAATGAGTTTGAAAAACATTTGATATGTATAGAAAACTTATTTAACCATATATAAGCTTGGAAAACAAGAACATATGAAGTTTACTAACATATCTTATAAAAAGATTCATTCAAAGCCTTTTAAGATCATAGGACTATTTTTATGCTCTCTTATGCATTCAATGATAACCAAGACATGCAAGTGTAGAGTTTACATAGAAATTTACCTAAAAGTTAAATGTACTCTACACTTCAAGTCTTCAATGCTTTTTGATCATCTTTAGAACAACATTCTTCAAACTTCAAATACTTGCTTAACTGAAGTTGTTCTTGAACTTTTGCTTCAAAGCAATGAGACTTCATACTTCTCAGTTTACAGAACCTATCACACAATAATCAAACATTTTAGTCCTCATCAATATTTGTCATTAATCAAAACTATATAATTTGCCCTTAGGGCTAACAATCTCCCCCTTTTTGATGATGACAAACTTTGATGCAAAATGTGATAGATTAAAACAATGTAGTACATAGAAGTATTAATGTCAATGATAGAAAATAACCAATTTAGCACATTGACATACAAAAGGCTCAATATGAGCCTATGACCCAACCAACCTCCATTTTCCTCCTTCCTTCCAACAACTAGGATAGAAGATATAGCATTTAATCATTATGACAACTTCTAAGAGAGGTATTAAAGGTCAGAAAAGATTAATATTGCTCCCCCTTAGATTGTTCTCATTTTTCAACAAGTTTGGACTTGAGATGCTATGCATCCGAATTTTGACATATCAAGTCCGAATTGTAAAATAAGTGAAATGAAAGCTTCAATTTTTGAAAATAATCTTTCCTAAGGTTGTTCAAACATAGTGGAAGAGATTAAAACAAGTTTGAATCAATTTGAACAACAATAGAGCACATTTTGGCAACAAAAGATGCATGCATCCGAATTTCAGAACATGCATCCGAATTCTTAAACCTTGCATCCGAATTTTTTAAATCTTAAGTCCAAACTGCAATAAATTCAATATATGAATGTTTAAAGTGAAATAAAGTGTTCCTAAGGTTGTTCAAACATAATGGAAGAGATTAAAACATATTTGAATCAATTTGAACAACAAAAGAGCACATTTTGGCAACAAAATATGCATGCATCCGAATTTCTTAAACATGCATTCGAATTTTAAGATATCAAATCCAAAATGTAAAATATGTGAGATAACAACTTTAATTTTTGAAAATAAGCTTTTCTAAGATTGTTCAAATATGATAGGAAGGATTAAGACAGTTTTTAAACAATTTGAACAACAGAAAAACATTTTTGGCAAGAAAGTTTGGATGCATCCGAATTTTTGGTTTGCATCGTAATTTCAAGTCCAAATTTTTGTAGCAAGTTTAAAAAGGTGATTTTGCATTCTCAAATGAACTATAGAAGTACTCAAATATGTATAGCTACAATAGCACTCATTTTAGCTTTGCAAAACCACAGAACTAATGCATTCAATTGTAGGTCAAGTCAAGAACCAAGTTCAAGATTTTAATCTCAACTTAACCATATTCCAAAAACTCAGAAAATAACCAAAACCTCACATAGTATAACATAGTCAATTTAAATTTCAATTGCAGCCATATATTTTCACAAAACACATTCATTTTACATTTCAACCTATAGCACATATACATAGCACATTTACAGCAAGCACATAGCATATAGCACATCTTGCAGTCAACATTCTTTCTTCCCCTTGACATATGCATGGATTTTCAGAAAATTCACATATTTTCTATTCATGCATGAGGAATCCCACTGCTATTTCACATTTTCACACATTTTGTCATCCCATTTCTTCTCCCCCTTTTGTCATCACTCAAAGATGGGGTTAATGAAAATGAGACAACATGTATCACATATAAGCAGTATATTGATCAACTCTCATTTGGCAATTTAGCAATGTATTGACCAACTCTCATAAACAGTATAGTTCTAGTCAAATAGTTATCATCCTAACAGCAATAATCATTATGTAGCATCTTCAACAATAATAAATCGACTTCTTCTCTCCCTTTTTATCAGCAATTAAACTTGGGGTGAGAGTACTTAGACAACAAAAGTGAAACAAAAGAAGCTCTTATCACAGAGATTTCATATATTGAGCTTCAAATCATTATAATGACTAGAAAGGCACAAGTAAATTTCAATATTAAAGCATAACATGTGCATCAAGGAATAAACTAAAATAAGCATCAAAATAGAGTTTAGGGATAGAAAGGCTTAGTCTTGGATGCGCTTCATGGTCTTCACTTCCAAATTTCTTTTCCCTAATTGACCTAAATTGTCTACCATTTGTGAAAGCTTCTTCAAATCTTTCATTTGTGAACAATCCAAGAATAAAGCAATGTTATCCCAATGAGTAATACCTTGCCTCATTATCATCTATCCCACAAAATTATGTTCACTAAGGCATTATTGAACTCAAAATCCACTTGATACACTCTAGAGGAATATCATTAAACTACATTATCCCCCTAATGTTCAATTCTTTCTTCTTTAAGATTTGCATAAAGCTCATATGTAAGGGCAGTATAAAATTCTTCATCAATTACTAGTAAATTGCTCCAATCAATATCATCAAATAGAGATAGAACATTATCAATATTGGAGAGTTTATCCAAGTTTACTTTGTTTCCAGGAATAATTTTATTTTATTTTTTGTTCTTCTTGCTCCATTATATTCTTTAGCAATATATATCCAAAATTCATTTTTTTTATGCATGGCTAGCATAATTATCGCATACATATTATCAATAGAAGATTTGTGTCCAACGTATGCTATAATCAATGTAGTAAGAATGTGGTGTAAAGCTCTTTCACTAGCATCAAAAAACTTTTATCTCTCTCTCCTTTCTAGTCTTGAGGCTTCTACCATTTATATAGGCATTCTCAATTCTTTCATGTGAGTATAACTCACTTATAAAACAATGTCCCCCAGAAGAATAATGCCTAAACCCAACATCTTCAACATCACAAATTCTATTGATCAATGCATGATCAATCTCAAAAATCAACTTGTGATATTCTTGAAAAATACCACTAAATAGCTTTATTACCAACTCACTCAACTCTTTCTTCCTTATTATTTTCTTAAACTCCATAAACTAAATAAGGTAATAGCATTCATCAAACACAAGCAAACTAGCCCAGCTCATATAATTTAAAAAATGAGAGTATATTACCCATTTCAGATAGTTTGATGACATCCACCTTGTGGCTTGGCTTTGTCTTATGGTTCCTTTTTGTCCAATCATCAAATTCAGTAGTAGCCTCCACTGTGACAAATCTATCCAGGCATGACATGTTTTGAGGAACATAAACCTTCCTTGGTTCATTGAATACTGGTCCTCCTTCTCTATCTTTGGCTTTTTCCCTTTCCTTTTCTCATGCTAGGCTTCTTTGTCCTCATCTGGAGCTACACACTTGAATATACTCATTAGTTATTGAATTTTGAAATCCCTAAGCTTCTTCTAAGATTGGTCAAACCTTTCTTCGGCCAATGACTTTGTAACGATATCATTAATTTGTTCGTTAATGCAAACATGCTTTAAACAAGTATTACCCTTAGTAGAGTGATCTCTAATGAAATGAAGTTTGATCTCTATATGCTTTGTCCTAGTTTGTTGAATAGTATGATGGTCAAATTTATTGCATTAGTGTTATCACATAACAAAGCCACACATTTGAAATATAGACCATAATCACTTAGAGTATCAATAAGGTAATAGAGAATGTGTTTACAACAATCAAATGAAACTCTTTAGGACAAGATGAAATCTAGAACACAAGCACATGACAAATATAATATTGGCTCTACTTGCTGTCAAATGTAGTTGACTACTCCTATGACACCGTTTTATTCTTGTCAATAAACTTATAGAAGTGCCTATTCCTTAACTTGATTCATGAAAGTGACATCCTTGGTTTTCTTGATTTGTAGGCCAAGAAAGAAATAGAGTTTTCCTATCATGCTCATTTCAAATTTACTTTGCATCAACTTGGTAAACACATCACAAAGTGTAGTATTAAAAGCATCAAAAATTGTATCATATATTTAGACAACTTATAGATCATTGTTACAAGAGGTTTTATGAAAATAGTAGTGTCAACCTTTCCTCTTGAAAATCCTTTTGAAAGAAGAAAAACACTCAAATTTTCATACAAAACTCTAGGAGCTTGTTTTAAATCATACAAAGCTTTGGATAATTTGAAAACATGGTTAGGAAACTTTTCAAGATCAAAACCGGGTGATTGTTCTACATAAATCTCTTCCTCAATAGAACCATTTAGAAAAGCTCTTTTGACATTCATTTGAAATAATTTAAAACCTTGAAAGAAAGAAAAAATCAAAAGCATTCTTATGGACTTAAATCTAGTATTCGGAACAAAGGTTTCATCATAAACAATTCACTCTTCTTGATTGAATCCTTGGGTGACAAATCTAGATTTATTTCTTACACCTTCCTAGGATTCATTGAGTTTGTTTCTAAAAACCATTTAGTTCCACTAATGGAATGATCATGAGATTTATGAATATCCAAATGTTGTATCTTTCAAATTTATTTAATTTCTCTTGTATAGCAATAATCCAAAAATCATCACACAATGCATCATCAATATATTTAGGCTCATTATGAGATAAAAGATCAAAGTTATTGATAAAGTACCGCCTTATTTTTACTCCTTGGGAGATATCACCAATGATTTGCTCCTTAGGGTGTCCTCTTGAATATCTTAGGTTCTTTGAGATCTCTTGGTCACCACTAGGTTGGTCATCTTGATTTTGTTCAATCATTTCTTCCTCATTGGTGTGATCCTCCAAAGTTGGTGCTTGAAGACGGGTTTGATAGTTATTCATAGTTGTACCTGCATCATCTTCTTCTTTTCTTTCCAAGCAAATGTAAGATTCATCTAAACTAACATGAATGGTTTCCTCATCATGTAAGGTTGTTTATGTTATATACTCTATATGCCTTTTTGTTAGAAGAATAGCTAAGAGATATACCTATATCAGTCTTTCTATCAAATTTAAGTAAGTTATCACAAGTATTCAAGATAAGACATTTATAACCAAAACATTTAAAATATGCAGCTTGAGGAGTTATATAAAAGAGAAATTCCAAAGTTGTTTTTCTTCAAAATGATCTTAAAAGAATTCTATTTATCATAGCATGTGGTGTTTAAGGCTTTGGCCCAAAAATATTTTTGAAGAAGAATTTTCACAAAGCATAGACCTAACCAATTTCTGCAAAGTTTAAAATTTTCTTTCAATAACACCATTTTATTGTGGAGCTTTTGCAGTTGAAACAATTATATGAAATTCAATTTTCAAAGCAAATTTTGTAAAGACTTTGTTGTAAAATTCTCCCATTGTCACTTGTGAAACACTTCTCCAATTTTCAAGGGAGGTTTGAGCCTTTTTGAATAATTTTACAAACTTATGAAACACTTAATCTTTTCGAACAATGAATAATGCTAAAATGAATATTTAGAAATCATCAACTACTAGTAAGGCATACTTCAAGTCATCAATACTAGAGTTCCATATAAGTCCAAAACAATCAATTTGAAGAAACTCAAGATGTTTTGAGGTCTAAAATCATTTTCATGGGTTTGAAAGATTCTTTTGTTTGTTTTCCATATGGACAAGTATCTCAAAGACAATTTTCTCAAAACACATTTTTAGCAATCCTCTAACTAAATCTTGATAGAAAAGTTTGTTCAACAAATCCATGTTCACATGACCAAATCTTTTATGCCAAGAAAATCATTGTCATAAGCAACAAGACATTCAAGCTTATCAAGATAAAACACATATTCAAAAATTTGTAAGTGATTGATCAAAATCACAAAATATCATTTTGTCATATAAGTTCGGGCGATCGAACTTATGGTCTACATCCAAACTTCATGTCCAAACATTTTGTAAAGTTTCATAAATATGTTTTTGGCCAAGCAAATGCATAGATATTCAATCATAGCTATATTAATCATTTTATCATGACATATAATCAATTTCAAGAACATATCTACCATGAATTCAATCTCATATCATCAATGTTACCTAATCAACTTCATAAAAGCAATTGACAAGTTATGGTTGGCAAATTTTCAAAGCTAAACAAAATGGATTCTCAACTGAAACTTTGCATGTTAGAATTTTAACTTCTTATTCATTGTCACACAATTGACTAATGCTAATCAAGTTATAGTTCAAATCACCAATAAGCCACATTTGTTTAAAAAGAAGAAAGAAACCTTTACCAACATTGGTTACTCCAAGAATTCTTCCTTTCTTCTTGTCTCAAAAACAAATCCTTCATTGTTTGTCTTGACTTTGATTATGAATGTGATGTTTTCTGTTATTCTTTAAGCTAACATCATCAATATACCCCTTTAGTAGTGCTTGAGTTTGAATTGAAGCGTACCTGCAATAAGGAGAAGAAGTATCCTTTGGTACCCATACTTTCTTGGGTCCATGGGGGTTAGTAATAATTCCTTTAACTCTCCAAATAGTTTTAACACCATTTTCTAATTTTCTTTTAACGAAGCACCTAATGGCTTTGTGTCCATGTTTTCCACAATATGTACAACAAGTATGAGGCATTGGACTAGAAGTAGCTTTAACAAAGAAATTTTTATATTTAGGCACATTGTTTACATAATTATAGCCAAGACCATTTTTAAAAAGAGGAGATCTTTGAGCTCCAAGAATTTTATCAAGATTGTCCCTTCCTTTTGTAAATTTTTCTATACATAATGTAAGCTCATCAACCTTCTTTTTCAAAGTCTCATGATCAACAAGCATTCTTTCAAGAGACAAAATCTTTTCACAAAGAATCTTATTTTCAAGGGACATATTTTGTAAAGAGACATTTAAAACTTCTTTTTCAATATTCAAACAATCAATAGATTCAAGAAGCTTTTTGTTTTCACAATATAATTTTGAATTTTCATTCAATAAATCATTAATTTTGAATTTCATTTCCTTATTTCTTTTTGAAGCATTTTTTAATTCTTCATACATTTCAACAAGTAGTTCACTAGGATCATCTACATCATCAACATCATCATCACAACAAGTAGAGGTAGAAGGAGTGGATTGTACCTCATCATTTATTGCCATGAAACACATATTGGCTCTTTCCTCATGTGTTGCTTGTAGAAGTCTCCACATATCGTGAGCGGTGTCACATTCACTCACTCTATTGTATTCATTCACATCCAATGCACAACTCAAGATGTTCATTTCTTGGTAGTTTAAGGTTATCTTTCTTGAGTTGTTCTCATCAAGTTCCTCCATAGACTTTTGTTCCCTTGTAATTCCATCAGCTTTTATTCTCATAGGAACATAGGGACCTTTCTCAATGATACTCCACAAATCAAAGTTAATAGAACAAATAAAAATTCTAATTCTAGATTTCCAAAATGTAAAATTAGAACCATCAAACAAAGGAGGTCTATTTGTAGAGGAACCTTCCATATAAGGCAAATTTGATAAACTAGCCATAGAATCTTTACTTCTAGGTTGTTAGACCTTAAAAAGAAGACCTTGCTCTGATACCAATTGAAAGACCTAAGAGGGGGGGTGAATTAGGTCTTAGGCTAATTATCGAAATCTTTTCCCTTTTTACAAATCCTTTGCCTTAATAAAAGCTCTTCTTTAATTCCACAAGCTTCAAGTTTATATGTGATGTGATGGTTAAGATAATATCATCAAACTACAACCAATCAATCAACAACAATCAATAAGTAATAATAACATGAGCATGTAAATAAATAAATCTATAAGAAAATGAACACACAATTTATAGTGATTCAATTTCTCCAAGATCTACATCCACTACCTTGAGTCTACACTCAAGGATTTCAACCAATCCACTATAAGCTCAAGTTCAACAATTACATAAGAGGCTAACCACACTATGGTTTTACACTCACAACCTCTTCTAGTAATGTTTACAATACAAGGCTCACCACAAACAATGGTTTTATATCTTAAACAACCAAGGATCACCCTTATCTAAAGGATTTTATGTTATCAAGATAACCTTGCTAGAGCTAGTAGAAATACACAATTTGATAAATAAATGAGAATGTGTAGAAGTTACCACTTGATGGTAGATATTACACAATTTTGCACATTCACACTTTGATGTCTTTGGGTTGATCAATTGAATGCGCAAGACATAAGAGAGCTTAAGAAATGTTTGATAAATGCTTTTGAATGCTTGGAGTTTTCAAGATTTCAAGTCTTACAAAAATTTGCATGTTTTTAGCTTTTATAGAATTTGAAAATCTGTTAAAACGTTCATAAAATGGCTAGAAACGGCTAGTTTCAGAAAATTCGGACGACCGAATTTCTTGGCTGCGTCCGAATCTTCGTCCGAATTTCTCTGGAAGAACAGTGACCATGCTGAAGGCCAAAAATTCGGACGACCGAATTTTTTGCTGCGTCCGAATCTTCTTCCGAATTTCTCTGGAAGAATAGTAGCAAATTTTTGCTACAAAATTCGGACGACCAAATTTTTTGGAAGCATTTTCAAATTTTGTAAAATCATTTGAGATATAACTTCAATGAGTTTGAAAAACATTTGATATGTATAGAAAACTTATTTAACCATATATAAGCTTGGAAAACAAGAACATATGAAGTTTACTAACATATCTTATAAAAAGATTCATTCAAAGCCTTTTAAGATCATAAGACTATTTTTATGCTCTCTTATGCATTCAATGATAACCAAGACATGCAAGTGTAGAGTTTACATAGAAATTTACCTAAAAGTTAAATGCACTCTACACTTCAAGTCTTCAATGCTTTTTGATCATCTTTAGAACAACATTCTTCAAACTTCAAATACTTGTTTGACTGAAGTTGTTCTTGAACTTTTGCTTCAAAGCATTGAGACTTCATACTTCTCAGTTTACAGAACCTATCACACAATAATCAAACATTTTAGTCCTCATCAATATTTGTCATTAATCAAAACTACATAATTTGCCCTTAGGGCTAACAGAAGTTTTGAAGATGCATTTACAAATGGGGTCAGATTTAGAATCGTGAAGGATAGAGAAATTAAAGCACTTTATGCTAGAGGGTATGTCCTACACCATATGCTTACCACATTGATATTTCCTACCTTTGATCACAACTCATTTGTAGGTAACATGCATACGGTTGTGATGCTTACACTTCATGAGCATAGAAAAATTAATTTTGGATATATTACCATGAAAAGTATGATGAGTGCAAGGAAAATGGAGAACAAGGCATTTCTATACGGGAGGCTACATCGACAAATCCCTCAAGAGAATGCAACTTACCCTTGACGAAGATAGAGTTTGGAGAATCAAGAGGGAGACTCCATCAAGAAAACAAATGCAAGAGGAAAATGAAGAATTTGAAGTTGAAGAAGAAGAAAATGAGAAGGATGAGGAAGAAATGAAAGCAAGAGAAAGGAAAACCAATAGAAGAAATGAGTCACCTAGTGAGGGGGAGCAACCTCCCTCCAAAAGGAGACTATTTGAAGAAAGGCAAACTCCTCAATCCCACACCAAAGAGGTGGAAGAGTTCATTGGTGAGGATATCACTCGTGGACACACCATTATTGCCAAAGTATTCCATGAGGCCTTTAACAACCATGCCAAGAAGTTGAAGAAAATGTACAAGCTCTTTGAAATTTTTGCTCCTATGGTATTGGTAAGCTTGACAGATTAGAAGAGAGAGTCAAGAATATTGAAGATCTGCTGAAGAAAATCTCCCATGATGTTGAAGGAACTTCCAAAGTACGAGAAAGTGAAGAGAAAGATGAAGTGGAGGAAAAAGAGAAAGATGAAAATGAAGAAGAAAAGAATGATAATGGCCATGAAAGCAAAGAAGGAGAAAGTGATGATGATGATGATGGTGGGAATGATTTTGAGTTGGTGGCTAGAGATTGTGGAAGAGGTGAAGAAGTATAAGATGATGAAGGAGGTCAAGAAAGAGAAGACAAAGGTAACAAACAAGAACAAGTGATTAGAGGAGAAAAGGGAGGAGAAGAGGGGAGGTGAATTATGTCTTTGGCTAATTTTTTAAAAACTATTTACTTTTATAAATTGAGTTTGGTCAGATTATGATTACTTGTCTTAATGAAAAAATGAATAAATCAATGACAAAGCAATTAACAATTTAAGAGTATTGAACACAAACAATTTATAGTGGTTCGATCTTTTCAAGATCTACGTCCACTACCTTGAGTCTACACTCAAGGATTTCAATCAATCTACTATAAGCTCAAGTTCAATAATTACATAAAATGCTTACCACACAACAACCTCTTTAGTAATTTTACACACAAGGTTCACCCTACCAAAGGATTTTATATCTACAAACAACCTTGAATCAATATTTCAAGGATCACCCTTACCTAAAGGATTTTATGTTTACAAGAAAACCTTGTAATGAGCTAGTAGAAAATAAAATTAAATGGAGAATGGATGAGATGTTACCACTTCTTGGTAGATAATTACACAATGTTGCACCACTTCACTTTGTTGTCTTTGGAATCTTGAATGATCACTTATAAGCACAAGACAAAAGAGAGCTTTGATGTTTGTAAAAGATTTTTGAATGTTAAGATTTCTCAGATATTCAAAACCTACAAAACTCTAGAGTTTATGGCTTTTATAGATTTCAAAAATCAGTTTTAACAGTCATAAAACGGCTAGTGATGGCTAGTTTCTGAGGAGTTCGGACAACCAAATTTTCTTCTCTGCATCCGAACTGTCGTCCGAACTTTACTGTTACATGTTGTCTGGAAAAATTTGGACAACCAAATTTTGTCTAGTGCATCCGAATTTCTTTAGAAAAACAGTAATCATGCTGGCAGGGAAAATTCGGATGACTGAATTTTTTTCTTTGCATCCGAACCTGCGTCTGAATTTCTCTGGAAGTACATTAGCCATTTTCAAAGTTTGGACGTCCGAACTTGCGTCCAAACTGTCCAAACTTTGTGAAATCATTTGAAATTCAACCTCAATGAGTTTGAAAATATTTTGTATAAATAGATAAGTCATTTAAACACTTTTTAGCTCAAAAACCGTTACCAAAACACTTTGATCATACAAAGTTTACTCAAAATCATTTAAGACTCAAAAACATACTTTTTAGTCAAAAGTTCTTTCAAAACCTTTTATGATTCAAAATCAAGTGTTGTGCTCTCTTATGCATTCAACCGATTCCATGACAAACAAGTGTAGGGTTTACAAAAGATGTACCTATTTAGCACATGAAACATACACTTCATGTCTTCAAAGCCTTCAATCACCTTGAACAAACTCTTCAATCTTCAATCACTTTGACATATTAGAGTTGTTCTTGCATTTTGGCTTCAAGGCAATGAGACTTCATATTTCTTAATCCAACAATCCTATCACATAAATGACATAAAGATTAGTCCTCATCAATGGTTGTCATTAATCGAAACTAATCATAACTTCACGATTTACCCTTAGGGCTAACAATCTCCCCCTTTTTAATGATGACAAACTTTGATGCAAAATGTGATAGATTTAAACAATTGTAGAACAAATAAGTATTGATGTCAATGATAGATAATAACTAATTTAGCAAATTGACATTCAAAAGGCTCAATATGAGCCTATGACCCAACTAACCTGCATTAACCTCCTTCCTTCCAACAAACAACTAGGATAGAATATATAGCATTTAAGCATTAAGAAAAGATTCTAAGAGAGGTTTTAAAAGTTGTAAAAGTTTAACAATATTCCCCCGTAGATTGTGCTCATTTTTCAGAAAATATTTGAGCTGTGAACTATTCATCCAAATTGTAATAAATCCAACATAATGAATGTTTAAAATGAAATAAAGCTTTCTTAAGGTTGTTCAAACATATTAAAAGAGATTAAAGCATATTTGAATCAATTCGAACAACAAAAGAGCACTTTTTGGCAACAAAATATAAATGCATCTGAATTTTAAAATTTTAAGTCCAAACTATAAAATATGTGAGATGGAAGCTTTAATTTTTGAAAATAAGCTTTTTTAATGTTGTTCAAATATGATAGGAAGGATTGAGACAGTTTTCAAACAATTTGAACAACAGATAAACATTTGTGGCAGCAGAATTTTTATGCATCAGAATTTTTTGTCTGCATGCGAAATTCAACCTCAATGAGTTTGAAAATATTTTGTATAAATAGATAAGTCATTTAAACACTTTTAAACTCAAAATCCGTTACCAAAACACTTTGATCATACAAAGTTTACTCAAAATCATTTAAGACTCAAAAACATACTTTTTAGTCAAAAGTTATTTAAAAACCTTTTATGATTCAAAATCAAGTTTTGTGCTCTCTTATGCATTCAACCGATTCCAAGACAAACAAGTGTAGGGTTTACAAAAGATGTACCTATTTGGCACATGAAACCTACACTTTATGTCTTCAAAGCCCTCAATCATCTTGAACAAACTCTTCAATCTTCAATCACTTTGACATATTGGAGTTCTTCTTGCATTTTGTCTTCAAGGCAATGAGACTTCATACTTCTTAATCTAACAATCCTATCACACAAATGAAATAAAGATTATTCCTCATCAATGTTTGTCATTAATCAAAACTAATCTTAACATCATGATTTGCCCTTAGGGCTAACATATCTATTTGGAAGGAAGGGGTATATGGATTTTGGTTGCATCATAGGTTTCTCATGAGCCATTCTATTATCGTTGTGCTTGTTTATCTATCTATCATTTATAACATCAATGCTTCTTTATTCTACATTGTTTGAATCTATCACATTTCGCATCAAAGTTTGTCACCATAAAAAAAAAAGATTGTTGGCCATATGGAAAAATATAGTGGTTTTGACTAATGACAAACGTTGATGTTGACTAACTTGGATAATAATTATTTGATAGGATTTTTGGATGAAGAAGCTAAGTGAATTTATTGCCTTGGAGGTAAATTGATGAGCTCAAATAGTTGAAGGATGAAGAGAATGTTCAGATTGTTGAAGGCTGTGAAGACACTTTAGTATAGGGATATACTTGCCTTATAGGTATAACCTTATAAACCCTACAACTCTTGCATTTGGAATATATGCATTGCATGTGATAGTACAAACTATTTCCAACCTTGGCTTTAAGCCTAAAGAATTTTGATCATTCTTTGAAATACCAAGTAGTTGATAACGTCTTATAGTTCAAAAGCTTTTAAATGAATCGTCTTTTAGTCCAAAATGATTTCAAACTTACTGAGGTTAAATTTCAAATGATTTTACAAAGTTTGAAAAAGTTCAGACTCCAATTCAAACATCCAAATTGTAACTTTACTGCTAAATTTCTAGTGAAATTCGAACAACCAATTTAGAAGTAGAGGTCCAAATTGGGTCGACTGAATTGTCCTTAGCAGCCTAGTATACAGAGAGTTCGGATAACCAATTTGGACACAATAAGCCAGATTCAGTCGACCGAATTACACTGTTAATACTGTTACTAGCTATTATTTAAATGTTGCACTTGAATTTTAAACCATATAAAAGACTTAAACTTCATATTTTTTATAACTTCTTCATTATATTGAGAATATCAAAAAACTCTCATTTGTCTTGTGCTACATATGATCATTCAAGATTCCAAAAGTAAAAGTAAAGTTGTGCTAGCATTTGTAATCATCTACCATACTTGTTAGTAAAATCTTTGTTTATCTCATCTTATTATTGTTCATTCAAGGTTGTCTTAAAGACAAAAAACCCTTTTAGAGAGGGTGAATCTTAATTTTTGAATAGTAAAAGAGGTTATGGAGTCAAACCCTTACAGGGTGAACCTCTTGTGTACTCGTGTGTTGTGCATTTTTTGGAGTGTAGACTCAAAGTAGTAGATATAGATCTTGAAGAGATCATACAACTATAAATCGTTGTGTTCATTATTCTTCTTTCATTGATAGTCTTTTTATTGACCCTACTGCTTTTATCATGAGGGTAGTTCACATTTATTATTCTCACATTTTATTGCTATCTTCTCTTTAACTACTTCCTATCGCCAGAGATCTAATTCAATTCCCTTAGACCTTTCAAAAACCCTACAACTTATAATGGATTTGCAACGATTTCTAAAAGTATTTTTCACACCAAATTTGCAATGGCTTTTTGAAGATAATTTTTAAAAAATAAAAATAATTTATAGAAGCCTTCTTGGGTCCCACACAAGGCCAATTGGCACCTTGTGGATTGCCACGTAGCATTGCGCATGGCAGCCTCATTAGTGCCTGCATTGCACCAATCATATAAATTGTGTCGATATTGAATTTCATCACCTATTTAAATTTTTAACAATTAAGATAGAAGAATGGAATCTTAAAAATTATAATTGATTGTAATTGTTAAATTAATTTTGAATCATTTTAATTAAATTCTAATTTTAAATCTTAATATAAAAATTTTAAAACTTAAAAATTAAAAATTTAAAATATAGTAAAATAATACTTATTAAAAAAAAATTGTTATTTTTTAAAAATTAAATACAAAAAATTTTAAAATAACTTTGTTGCTCCAACTTTTGGCATAAATCACAAGAATTGGTAGTAGGTCAAGTGGGCCAACCCGCTCCGACCCAACCCATAGCAGGCTGGCCCATTTTTTCCTCGAGCTGGAAAACTCCAGTCCACGGTCCGCTATAGTAAACCCGCTGGCTAAACTAGCCAGCATGCGGGCTTCGCAAAACGATATCGTTTTAGAAAAAAAATATTTTAAAAATATCAAAACGACATCGTTTTAAAAAAAATAAAAAGAAAAAACGAGCTGTCCTGCGAGCTAAACTGACCAAAAAGCCCGCGTTTAAATGGGCTTGGACATACTAATCCCAAGTCCAGGCTTTGGCCCATATTGACATCTCTAAGAATTGAGCGTCCGTAAAAATGGGTGCTCCCAAACATAATTAATTTTTTAAAAAAACAAAAATATTATGAAATATTAAAATTATCAAAAATTATTATTCATCAATAAAATTGTCCTATATTGATCAATTTTCTAAATAGTTTCATGATATTTATGAGGATTTTTCCATTGAAAAGTATTACATACAAGAAAGTGAAAATGTACGCGAGCCAAAACTTGTTTACAATATGTTAAAAAAAAATACTAGCAACTTGCACGACGCAATTTGTAACACGGACCAACAAATTGGATGTATCATTCCTAATATGAACAAATTTATTTAAAAATTATTTAAAATAAAATAAAATTAATTAACTTTAATTGTAGACATAATTATAATGTATAATATTTCTATAAAAAAAAAAAGATTGACAAACTTCTCCCCGCCTTAGCTCGGAAATTAAACAAAGTGAGCCAAATTAACCTAGCAATTTAAACTGGTCTAAAAAATTAAATTCAAATTCGTCTATATTACGAATTAAATGGACCAGCCCGCAAGCCTCGGTCTATTTTGACACCACTAGACGTGCAAACTGATTGTAAGTGAAAGATGCAGCATTCTCAACAAAAATATACTAACATCACACACGGTGCTATTTTGTACTCACTGTTACAGTGGAAAATGGATAGTACTGTTGCTTCTTGGATTATCTTCGGACTTATTGTACATCAATACTTCGAAAATGTTGCCGATGTCTCAGAGCATAGTTGACAATGTTCTGAAAGGCATCTAAGGATGAAGAGTCCGATTAGCTTTAATCACGATTGATGATCTCAAGAGGAAATAAAACAAGATTAAAAAGAACATTTTTAAAATCACATTCAAAAAGATGATAACGTTCAAAGTTGAAAAAAGAAAAGAAAAGGAAACGTCCGTTCACTGTTGTATAAGGTAACCTATTATCAATCTATTGAAAAATCTGTTACCATCTTCTTTTTTTTTTTTTTTTTTTGGTGAGAGGAATCTGTTGCTCTCCTTGTTTGTTAAAGGTTGAGAGAATCCCCATGTTCGAAAAAGGTAAACATTCATGAGGCAGGAGGTAATTTGTTCAAAATCTAACAATAAAGCTATTGATAGATATTTTCAATTAATGCAATAAAGTAACCAATCACTTTTAAGATATACACAAATTCAGGGTGACGATAGCTGTTAAAACAACTATTAAATTCAATTAGTACATTATATAACATTTCTAATACACTATATAATATATACAATATAGTGATGATATAAGTTTACAGGCAATTTATATATATATATATATATATATATATATATATATATATATATATATATATATATATATATATATATATATATATATATATATATATATATATATATATATATGCATCTTATAATATATCACGTTTTCTAGTGTGTATACATATATGTACTATTTAGGTGCAGCACAGTAAAAGATATATCAATCGCCAAAAGAAACTAATTGCTTACCAAGTACACTATTCAATGTACTATGTACATTATAGTACATTATAGTGTAAGTGAACAGTGTACAAAAACACATGCTCTATCCCCTTCTTTTACTTTCTCCCACTTTGTGAAGATTATGTAAAAGCGCAGAAATAAACTTCTTCGCAACTTAATTAGCAAGCAAAACAAAAGAAAATAAAGGAAAAAGAAAAAGAAACCTACTTGTAACAAATGCAGGAGGAGAGCAATCTTGCCACCTTAAAGATTTCCTCCTCTTAACTTTTTCAACCACAAACCAAAAGAAAATAGAAGTGAGATGAAACATGGAGAAGGAATGAAAGATAGAAATTGAATTTATTTTTTTATGCCTTTGTTCTTTAATAGCCTTAAAATCAGCATCATCAATTATAAAACAACCCCCTCCTCCCCCTCTCCTGTCTTTCCCTAAATAACCAAATGACAGAAAAATGCAACGAGTTGGGAAAGTAGTTTTGCTTTTGATATGTTATTTTGCATTTTCTAACCAAAAGGTGCTCCTCTGTGTCTGAGTGTCTCTGTGTTTGTGTGTGTGGGCGCAAGCACGAGCAAGAAGTGCATGTTGCTGCTGTCACAAACCATACTGGTCTCAGATTTTTTGCTCAAATTTGGAACCGATCATGATGTAATGTAGATGAAATACAGATTGTATCAATGGCAGCTCATCTGCTAGAAATCTGGTTTTCAAGTTGAAGGTTTACCTTGAAAGTACAACCCTAAAAGTACAAAAATGATCAGAGTGGATACATAAGGCCGGCTAATAGCACCAGTTGAAGCAGAAGTTGACCTGGAGAAAACAAAATCAGCGATTAGTTTTACTTGCAATGTCATGGATACTTCAGAATACCGAATGTTGAAAGGTAGCTGTCAAAATTTTGAAATAATACACTAGAAAGTTTCAGACCAAATCACTAATTTTTCATCCCTAGTCTTGAATAGAAGCATGCAATGAGGAATATACTATCTGAACTCGAGAACTGGAAAAGAAAAATGCATTTTAAAATGAAAAAAAAAGGGTGAAGAAGCAGAGGAATAAATAGAATAATCACTGGAGTAAACAAGTAGAAATGGTACAGATATAATACGTTTCAATAAAAGCATCCATATTCTACTGATTCGGCAGAAAATCCAAATAAAGGCATGTGCAGAAAAAACTTTTATACTAGTTATATTGTTTGACTTCCATATCAAGTTATATCAATACCTTGTCATGCTGGACCTCTGTGTTGTGAGTCCAAATCCAAATGGAAAAAGTGGATCGTAGTTAGAGTCTCCAACATTCATTGGAAGTTGATCTACGGTTCTGAACCATGTTCTTGGCAGCTTTCCAGTGAACTCATAGTCCCCAAAGAGGGCATCAGTTACACCATTACCTTCGGTGCCAGGTAACCAAGCAGCAATCAATGCATCTATTGAAGAAATGTATGGTTCAACTACTATTGGCCGACCAGATATAATGATGACAACACATTTGACATTCCCACATACGTTGCTTATGACACTAGGTCCAGGATCAACCATTGTAAGATTCTGGCTATCACCTGCACTCTCAGTATAAGCATACTCGCCAACTATGATAATGGCATAATCAAAGTTGCTGGATTTGACATACTGAGAGTCAGGGTTCTCAAGGTAGATGACTTCTGTGTCCTTGTCAACAGTAGATTTAATTGCCTCGAGGATGGTTGTTCCTAGAAAAGACCAAAAACTTTGCTAGTGAATTATTGCTACTAACACAAGTAATCAACAAAAAAACAGTGAACTGTAAAAATGTTCAGATTCATAACCCTATACATAAAATTTTCTTAAGTACATATGAAAGAGAAGGCCCAAGCAGTATAAAAGACCTTATATGAGGTGAGATACGGTTGTAACCCCGTAATGATAAATCTAGGCCCAGCGTGAGAGTTCCTAAGCTAATTTAGAGCAATGGAACATCTTCTTGGAGATTATTATTTGATCACGTTCCTAAGCTAATTTAGCGCAATGGAACATCTTCTTGGAGATTATTATTTGATCATTTTTTTCATCTGTGATTGACAATTTGCTGAGCTTCTGTATTATTGTTCCATTTTAAAGAAACCTTCTCCTGAAAGATTATGCATGCAATTCCTTGACTAGGACTAAAGTGCTTTTCCATTTAAAAAGAAAATCCTGTCTTCTGACACATTTTGCTCGATTTGAGAACATAAATTACAAAGAGAATATGAGAAGCATTTTCTTTCACCTTTCAATAACCGAAGCAGCAACTTAATTTTTGTCATGCAATTTGCATTTCCCATTTAAGATTATATAGTAAGTGGTAATTCTACCTTAGCTGCTACCTGATTTTTGCATATCTTTAATTATCTCTAAGAAAATGGAAGGAATTTTGAGGACCTCTTCACAATAATTTGAGCAATCCAATACGAGACTGAGTATGAAGGAAAACATAAAGATTTTGAAGATGAACATACCTCCTGTGTCATTGTTGCCACTAAATCCCTGCCAAGTTATTGTCCATCCACCACACTGGTAGCCCAAATTATCAGCATGAGTACCAGCCACTAGAACTTTGGATACCTTATTTGGAAGAGGAACCAATGGGTCATTCGCACTCTTCCCATTCTTGAGTAGAACAAGAGACTTCCTGACAGCTTCCCTTCCCAAATCTCTGTGTGCCTGTTGAAAAACATGTTTCCTATAACACGTTACAAAAATGACTTTCACATAACATCAAGTACAAGATAAAAGCAAAAGAAAAAAAAAAAAGCTGGGGGGGATTTTGGTCCTCTCCCCAAAGAAATTTTACATAAATACTCATAGCCAAACATTGGAACTTTTTGCGAAGAAAGATTAGAACTATTACTAAGACAACATCGAACTTGGATGAATTTATGACCAGTCAGAAACTTTGGAGCGAAACTAGATATCTAAACATTTTAGAAAGCTGGAGAATAAATACAAACAAAATTGTAATCAAGCAAGATAAAAGTTACTCTTCGGAAGAGATTGCACTACCTGACTTCCAATCTCATTTATCAAACTAAGATCAGCAAGGGGATTCTCAAAGAGTCCCAAGGTAAATTTGACAAGCAGAATCCTCTCCACAGCATCATCGATACGATCCATCGGTATAAATTTGTTTTTGACTTGGTAAGTGAGACCATCAATGAAGTCAGTATACTTATACGGGATCATAACCTGTAAAAGACGAAGGTGACTCCTTGCTTTTAAAAGTTGAATAAGGTTGCATCAGTTAAACGAGGGTAGATGAACAATAATTTAGTCTCAGAATCTGCAGAGGCAGAGGTAAGGGTGGCTACCATGTCAATGCCAGCTAGAATACCAGCCTGAATGGAGTAAGAATAGTTCGAATGTGGGGGAGAGGTAATCCTGTCAATGCCTTCCCAGTCTGAGATAACAAAACCCTGTAAATTTGAAATCGGTGAAGTGAATCTATAAAAAGAATATAGATAAAGGTAGAGGATACAAGCTGCATTTTCCAACATGAAATGTAAACATAGTATTTTCATTCAAATTTACACTCCATCAATCTAAATCACTGTTTCCCTTGAGCTTTTATTTATGTTTATTTAGCAACATTCACCTGAAATTAATTATAAAAGCAATATAATTAAGTAAAAGGAAAATTAAGATAAGTGCCTAAATACAAGAAAGGATATTAATATTTTCCTCTGATTGTTTTTCTACTAGCTTAATTCTGAGCTTTCAGTTTCTGCATAAATATCTCCTCATCAAAAGAAACATTTCAATGTTCAAATCATATTTATGAAGCATTCGCTATCGTCTGAAGAAAGCATCAATATTCAAAAATCAAGCCCAGGGTTAGGTTAAGGAAAGTGGTATAAAATATAAGAAAATAACAATAAATACTTTGAACTATTGGAACAGAATTCTAAGAGCACGTGCATCTATTGCTAAGAAAGCTCTTGTTGATAGCAGCACCATCAGATTAGCAACTACAAAGTCAAATTCTATTAAAAAATCAGGCCCAGGGTTAGGTTATGAAAGTGGTATAAAATATAAGAAAATAACAATAAATACTTTGAACTATTGGAACAGAATTCTAAGAGGACGCGCATCTATTGCTAAGAAAGCTCTTGTTGATAACAGCACCATCAGATTAGCAACTACAAAGTCAAATTCTTCAATCAATCACTTAAAATGACTCATATCATTAACCATTTTACATACTACCATCAGATTTAAATTGATTGAACAAACACACTTAACACATTTAATGAAATCATCTCCTACCAGGTTCTTAAAACCTACCACCAAAACCTGTGATAACAAACAGCAACCTTTCATAATGCTACCTACTCAAAGCTCACTAGTTCAGTCATCGTTGGAACAAAATTGAAAATGGAAAAGGAAAATAACAAAGGACACTTCATAAACATGTCCCATAATATCACTTTCCTCTTTCATGGGAACAACATACACCAAAATCAACAGTCAGCATAATAAACTGCCACTCAATTAATTTCGCTGATCATAAATCAGCCAAATCACCTTCAACATCAAATGCGATGCATTGTAGCAATCATATCAACCTAAACGTGATAGAGTTATTGATCAATATTGTGCTCCCTGAGTCAATTCAAATAGTTAATTGAAAGCTAATGAGCCTTTCTGCATTTTCAATAGAAAAGACATTCTTATTGTAGAGATTATTTGGTGTAGAGATGCAAGAATCAATGAAAGTGTAGAAAGTGTGGAACATTGGAAAAAGAGATGAAATGTAAGATGATGTGGTCTGTCTTTGCAGGGAGGAAAATTTTGAGATAGGTTCTTTCAAATAAGATTTTGGAGCCATCACAGATGAAGCATAGATTGTGACTATCAAGAGTGTAAGGGGATCAATGAAGCATGATTACTAGATTCCTTCACATGCTTATGTCTTCTATTTGTTTTCATTTGATGAATCCAATTTATTCTTCAAAGCTTGCAGTAATAAAGGAATTAAGAATTCAAGTAGCCATCATGTGTGAAGCTCAAGACAGCAAACCAAACTGGTTAGTTAAGAGTGAACTCAAAGCATCAATGGGGCAATATGCATTTGCTTTCACACTTTAAAGGGATGTATCACAAGGTCCATAATTCTTACTCATCACACTGAAAATTTCAGAGTGAGAAGTCTAAGCGTATTTGCTAGAAACTCCGAGACAACTAAATACAATTCATACAAATTGAATTTTCACTTTAACTGAATCCAGCAACAATCTGCCTACGATGAGTTTTTTTTTTTTTTTTTGACAACATTTCACATTATGACTTGTCAGAGCTATTCCAGGAGATTATCAAGAGAGAAATATCAAGTTGATGTCAAAATATTATATGGCTATCTTACAGAATACAGAAACTGAAATTTAACGAGCATCAGATTAACATACATATTTGGCAGACATTAAAACTGAAACTTTGATTTGACTGCATATGAAAAGGATGCGTAAAATTTATACAAAATTTCTTGGAAAACCCATAATTTATTTGATGTATTGCAATGATAGCAAGCAACAAAAGTAGTAATCTAGCAGTCAAATATAACCTTGAAATTAAGCGTATCCTTGAGAAATCTAGTAATCATATCATGATTTGCGTGCATCTTTTTTCCATTCCAGCTGGAATAGGAAACCATGATAGTGGAGGCACCCTTGATAATGGAATCATAATAAGCAGGCATGTGGATACTAAGTAACCCATGCCTATCAATCAGAGTGTTATTCTCATTAATCCCCTTGATTGTTCCACCATCACCAACAAAGTGCTTAGCACAAGCTGCAACCTTTTTCCTGAGAGAAAGGGCAGATTTTCAGAAAAAAACTAAGATGATCAACCAGTGCAAAGCCATGTTGTGGTTAAGGAGAATAAGAGTTAAGTAAAAGTTGACTAGCAAAATTCTCATCTCATAACACTTTAGCAATAGAAACAACTTCATAAGACAATAGTTTCAAAAATAGTTGTCTATATACAACGTAAGGAGAAATGTTCAAAGTTTATTATCTGAAGCGAACATGTTTTAACTTTTATAGCATCCTTACTTTCCAGCAACATAAGGGACACCCTTCCGAAAGCCATTGGGAATTTCACCTTGCAATCCAAGTATGATTTCTGTCATTTCTTGAACAATTTTGGGATCCTCACTGTAACTTTCATAACATCGACCCCATCGAGGATCTCGGCATACCTAAAAATTGATTCCAGAGTTGTTCAGGGCCTCCAGTTAATACTGAAGATTAATTGAAAACAGTCTTTCATGGATTAGATTGCTGCCTTTTCAGCTGGCAATATGTGTAAATAAAAACTTAATATACCGGATATTTGTATCATATATTAACTTACAGCTATGCAAGGAGCGAATACGTAAGGAATCCCTGTACCTCTTACTTCAAGGGCAGTTGCATCACCTATTCTCCTCAATAGTTCAGGATCCCTGCAGTTTAGTTATTAAAGATTCGAACACAAATGCATATCGGGCACCTTTAGCCATAATTAATGTGTGAAATATATTCCTCGGACGATAATTAACTTTGAACCAATACCTTTGCAAATTCTGCTATACATAAAAAGGTATAGAAATATGACTGATTGACTATCTTTAGTTTATATCTGATATACAACGGGCCCCAAAATTTAGGCCCCTTCTTCTTTACACTACTGTAAACTTTGTGACTTTAAATTAATATTTGTATCAAGTAAAAGTAACACATTCGACTTGAAATTGAAAGAATATCTAATCTGACCCAAATTTTCAAAATGAATGTCATCTCTGAAAAATACGTTCACACTTTTTTCCTGAACCAAAATGTTGAGAACAAGAAATGCAGTAGTTCAACCATGTAATATCTATATGAGTAGAACATCTGAAAAAAGGAAGCAGAAGTACACAGTAAGTCGTGAAAGAGATTACAGAAGAAAAAGCATTATTATGTTTGTTTATTTTCTCTCTTCTCTTATTCAGGTGATATTTACCATGATTCATTTCTCTCCTCTTTCTTTTTTTTTTCCACCCCCTCCTTTTGGGATGGAAAAGTTATCATATGTTTAAATTTATAAAAATGTGAGAAATATATTTTTGACTTGCCTTGTAGCACCAAGACCAATGTTATGTGGAAATATGGTGGCATTGAAGACGTTGTTGTGTCCATGGACTGCATCAATCCCATAAATCATTGGAATACCCAGCCTGGTAGATAAAGACCCATTTTGAAAGTCATTCACCATGTTGACCCAATCTACAACACTAGCTTGTGGACGAGGTGTACTCCCTCCACCACTTAAGAGGCTTCCTGAATCAAACAAGAAGTTTTTCTTTAATGACCTTATCTTTCTGTTTGTGTCAATCTTCATGTTCTTATTACATCATTTCACTGAAAATTAGAAGTTAACTTTGTAGTTTTAGTTCTTATTCAGAAATTAGTTTTGAGGAGGCAAATCCATTTTACTACTTATGCCTAATATGCAGGTGTACAAAGAGCTGAAAAATAGTAGAAATTTTAATGAATCTTTTCAAGCCCCAAAACTGATAAGGAGCTTCTAAAATAACTCCAGAAGCTGAAATCGCACAAGAAGAAATTTCCGCATATTTGTTTCAACTATTAAAGTCTCAGAAGGGTTATGTCTATACCGTGTCAATGACTTCTTGGTCTAACACTACACAGAAAGTAGACAAAGAGCTTTCACATATAACTCCAGAAGCTCAATTTCTCTAGCATTCTTTCACTGAAAATTGAAATGCCATTCCATCATCTGATAATTTTTCTCTCTGCCCTTAACTTATGTAGATTATGCTGTTTCACAGATGAAACACAACATACAAAGATAAAAGATTGTGTCCAAATTCAAATTAGTACATCGAAAGTTCGAAACTGGAAGCCACGATTTAGAACAAAATAAATATACAACTTCAGCCAAGCTCAAATCATTTAATGTATATGGTAGTTCAATACCAGTGCCATAATGCAGGTCAATTCTCCACCCATAGCCTTCTTATTGGCTATTCCGGAATTCACTTTAAACTTTTACCTTAGCATATTGACATCAAATAAAATTTATGGATCAGCAATCCACAAATTTGAAATGCACTTTAGAGAATAAAAATTCTATTCCAATTGGATGACCATTCTCATCTAACGTTCAAGAATCCAACTGTCTCTGTGCCTTATATTATGAAAACAGCTAATGCACCAATGGCCATGTGTAAGACAATGCATTGAAAAGAACAATTTTACTATTTTTAATAAATAGCAGATCAAGACTAGTAGCATATATTAACAAGAACAGTCTTTCATTAATCAAGAATCAAGCTAAGAATTATTTCTACTGCACAAGCAACACACCATCTGATGGGGAAAATCTTATCAAAACAAATCATCTGATGTGTAAAATGTTGTACCTAATAATGATTTTTACTTGTATTATTCAATTGAAAAAATAAGCCTATTTAGCACCAGATATGAAGAATAAACACTAAAACTTCCATAAATTCATCTGGTAACCGATTTTAGAATCTCGAATGCCATTCAAGTTTGTAAAATAAAAATATATGCAGAAGTCCAATATCTCAGGCTCAATCGCTTGCATTGCTTCAGAAATCCTACCCTATAAGCCAATGAATTAACTACATTTCCCTCAGATATCAATAAAAGAAGTACTCATTCATTATCCACAAATAACAAAACCGCAAAAAATACATCCAGTTGCACTAAAATAAGTATATGCATGGAATCATGAACAAAGTACCAATATAATAATCTTTCATAACATCACGGGTGGCAACACTCCTATCAATCTGAACCATCTGACCAATCTTCTCCTCCAAAGTCATTCGACTCAAGAGATCCTTAACTCTGACCCCCAATGGCTGCTTTGGGTCCTTGTACTTCACGTACTCTTCTCCTACAGCACCGCCATTGCTGCTACTCCGCCATGCCAATACCAACAGCACCACCCACAGCATCCCAGCTCTTCCACCCATAATGCCGAGAACCCAGTTGGAGAAAATGAAGAACCCACCAAGAACAGGCAGAAAGAGACCAGTTTTAATCGAGTAGAGCAAGAAATTCAGCGGCAGTTCAGTATAGAGGTGAACATTGAATCAGTTGCCCAAGAGGCCGCAGGGGGCAGCTCATCGTAGTGGAGAATGGAGAGCGCAGTGGGGAGATTCCACAAGGACATGATTGGGCAAAGTCAAAATTAATAATGTGAAAAGTGCCAGCTTATATTTGACATTTATCAGCGAATATAAACGTGAGGCGCAGTCGGTGGACCCACTTCTTCTGGACCTGCTTTTTTTGCCACAAAGCTAGCAAATCGACAACAGGAGCCGAGAAACTCTCCGGTAGTTCAAGGTTTAGTTTTTTTTTTAGTGTGTGTTTAAATTTGTAGAGATTATATAATCGATAAATTATTATAACACAAGTTATAAATTTTAATAAATAAAAAATAAATTTTATAAAAAATAAAAAGTTCAACTCTTAACTTGAGACGGCTAGTATTTGCTATTAAAAGATATGTGAGATTAGATAGTATTTTAATTTTAAATTTTATAGAAAAAAATTATTTATCAGAGAATAAATATAACTCAATAAAAAAAATTTATATTAAGTTTCGAAGGGTGAAGTAGTGTCTAAATACATCCTAAAACCTTGCAGCCATTTTAAGTTTAGTTGATTCTAATTCTTGGTCCAGTTTCCAAATTGGAGAGTCAAGAACAGTGTGGTTCTAGATCTGCTCGTTTATTTTCATTTTTGTTTTAAAGCTTGAAAATTTATTAAAAAATTAAAAAAACAAAAAGGGCCATGATGAACTGGATGATGCACGGTCCAAATCTCTTGACTGTTACAATCCTTACAACTAGGGCTAGCCAAACTTGAATCAGACTGGGAATACAATTCATAAAAAAGTTGATCAAATGGAGCTTTGCCAATAAGTGGAGCTTTGTTAGGTTGTGGCGAAGCTCCATTTGGAATTTCGCTAGGGCATGGAAAGGCTCTACTATAATTAATAAATTTTAAATTTGGAATGACTTATTATATATAAATTACCTCAAAACTAATTAAATTTGGATTAAATAGAGAATTAATCTTAAATTTTTGAATTTCAATAAATTTTAGTTCAAAGTTAAATAAAAATACTTAAAAGCTTTTTTTTAAAGAGAGAAGTATTTAATTATATAGTAAGGGTGAAAGCGTAATATGTTCGATATGCCTACAAAATATTTATCGTGCTTATCAAATTTAAAAAAAATAAAAGGTTATAATGAATAGTAGTGTTAAAACAAACTCCATCACATGAGTTGACTTGTTTGGCCCGTAATATGAATGAGTTTGGATTTAGTTTTTCAAACCCATTGAAATATAGGCTAAATCTTATTTTTTAATATTTATATTTGAAACATTATAAAAAATGTATAGTAATGTTGACACCAAATTTGTCTACATCACACATTTTAATTATACTCACAATTTAAAATTAATTAATTTAATTTAATTTTAAATATTTTTTAAATATAAATTTATTAGTATTATGAATAATATATATAATTAATGATAATTTTTTATTTTAAAAATATTGATGATTGGTCAAAAATTCTTTCTATCTTAATTATAAATTTAGATTTTCATATATGATAGAGAAAAAACGAGATAAAAAAGTATAATATAAAATTTAATTAAAAAAACTGAACGCCAAGAAACCAAGTTTTGGATTTTTGGCACTGGAATAACATCCTACGTTGTATTGCCAAGCTCTTCAAATGCATATTAGTAAGTTATTTTGATACATTTAAGATTTTTTTCTTATTAAACAGTGATTTTACTACTACACTACTCTACTGTCTCGCAATATATATTGGTCGGTTGATACATCTATCTATATCTATATATTTGTGAAAGCTCTTCTAAATCTCTCAAGACCTTAATCAAATTTTCAATAATTTTGAGTTTTTTAACTATTTTAAAAATCATTCAAAAGTTGAGAATATTTCTCACATGATTAAATAATGTTGTAGTATTAAGATTTCACCTAATCTTAAATCAATCTCTTAGGGTATATTGGAATATGTCCATGAGAATCTCAATGCAAATTTATCAACGATAAATGGAAAAGTCTATTTTGCACCGTGATGTTCTAAAGCATCTCGAGTCCAAATGAAAATTTAGATTTCTTGCCAAATGACCCAAAAAAAAAAAATCATTGTTCGCCGGGATTGTAAGTCAGCTTAAGCTAGAATGAAAAAACTTGTCAAGGTCGTACTTATCGGTTGGGACCATTCCCGATCACTAAATTTTAAATAGTACTTTAACCACGTTTAGTAGGAAAGAATAAACAAGGAAACCCTAGGGGCTACGAACGATAAATCCAGCTCTGATAGCAACGATTATCTTGTATTCTATATCCTTTCCCCTATTGAGACTCGAGGCCAGACCCTGGGGAGCAATGGCTCCAGTCTACTTTAGTCTCGATCTCCTTTTCCAAATTTGTTTTCTAATTTCTCAAGATTGAACGAATGAAGAATATGCACCAGAAGGCTTCCACCACAAAATGTTATCCTGCCACTTCCTTATTTCTTATTGACTTCTCATACTTTCTATCATTATTTATGCCCTTGCCTCATCCCTTACCTATTTTTTCCAATGACGTCATTTTGCTGTAGGGGTGTTTATATAGTCGATTTGGAGAAAAATCGGGTTCATTATTTAGAGAAAAATTAATTTTTAAATTTATTTTTTATAAACTAAACTAAACTTAATAAGTATTTAAACCAAATTTTCTCCAAACCAAAATAATTTGGTTTGGATAAAACCAAATTTTATAAAAATCAATTAAAATTTTGCATTGTTAATAAATAAAAAATCTAGCCTAGTTTTAACGTATTAAGTTTTCAAAAATCTTGGCATTCTCCTCATTAAATCAAATACAATTATACAAATATAATAATAATTGAATTATATAACTAATTAAACAACTAAAATTATACAAATACAATAAGGATCGAATTACATAATTAACAAAAAATCTAAACATTCTGCTCATTGTTCAGTACTTGACTTCCGCGCAAGGCTGATTCATGATCGCTTTCTTTGAAAGCTTTGATCTTCAAAGATCAAGAATTGTTGATTCATGAACGTTCTTGTCAAATTCTGATAAAGATATGGAAAAAATAGTCAAATGATGAATATGCTAGTTAGTACGTAAATGACAAAAAAAAAATTAAATAGATAAGTAAAAAAAATTATCATTGTCTATTCTTTCAAGAAAATCAACATCTTTCTCAACTCTAATTGAATGTGTCTCATTTCGTATCCAATCTCTAGCACACATTAGGCATTGCGCCATCCTAGGAGTTAATGAACTCCTAAATGTATCAAGAATCTGTCATCCCGTACTAAATGCAGATTCAGAGGCAACTGTAGACACGGGAACAGCCAATATATCACGAGCTATTCTAGCAAGAATGGGAAATCTTGGAGCATTTAACTTCCACCATTTCAAGATATCGAACTCATCCTTCCCCTCTTCACACTCTTCTCCAAGATACTTGTCCAATTCATTCTTATTATCAATCCCTCCCTCTTTCTTGTGCAAACTATACTCACACCTGCTATCAATAATCACAGATCGCCTTTTCAATGGCGGGACACATGAGTCGCTTGAATATTGACTTGAAATTGAAGTAGAAGAGACATTCGAAGATGACAACCAAAAAGACACAGGAGTATGAGACTCTTGACAAGAACTTGACTTCTTATACTCCTCGAAAAGTGTATAAAGCCCTACTTTTACCTTACTCGCAAGATCAAGTTCAATATCATATGGATACATTTTTTCAATCACCCACCTAACATAATCATCCTTAAATCAAGGATCAACAACAACTGCATAAAACACAATAAAATTAAACTTTACTACCATATTTCTCAACTCAATATCATCACTTTCTTGCCATGTACTTAACAACTTAGCAACATCACTAAGCTCATGAAGCACTTGATTACAAGTCACATACAATGAACCTGAAATCCGAAGTGTGAGTTCATAAAAATGTTTAAAAAACTTCACAAAACGTGAAATGTTCTCCCAATCATCCTCACAAGGTAGCCTATCATTTTCCCTTAATAAATCAATCTTGTAATGTAGATCTACCTCTTCAAGTCTTTCAAATGCTTTTGCAAGCATCAAAGCCGTGTCCAACATAAAGTAAGTTGAATTCCACCTAGTAGGAATATCCAAGCACAATAGCTTCTTACTTTCAATTTTTTCCATATCAACACACTACTTAAATTTCCTCAACCTACTTGGAGATTGTCTTATGTATCTAATTGCTCCCCGAACACAAGAAACAGAAGGAGTTATTTCTTTTAAACCATCAGTCACAACAAGATTTATTATGTGAGCTAAACATCTCATATGAAGATATTTACCACCAAGCAAACAAGTACCCCAACAAGAAAATTGTCTTTTTAAATAATATATGGCAACATCATTCGAACTTGCATTATCAACAGTAATTGCAAATACATTGTCAATCCCCCAATCAAGTAAATACATTTCCACCCCTTTTCCAATAGCTTCACCTTTATGACTATCAATTGGACAAAAATTCAAAACTTTCTTATGCAACACCCAATCATCATCTATAAAATGAGCAGTCAAACACATGTAATTGATTCTTTGCTCAGAAGTCCAAGAGTCAGTGGTAAGACTAATCTTTTTAGCTGAATGTTTCAAAAAAATCTTCAATTTCACTTTCTCCTCCAAATAAAAATTATAACAATCTCTTGTAATGCTAGTACGAGATGGGATTTGAAAAGATGGACATGCAATGGACATAAAATGCCTAAACCCTTCCTTCTCAATGAAACTAAATGGTAGCTCATCAACAATAATCATGTATGCACATGCCTTCCTTGTATCTTCTTGATTAAATCTCCAATTGAATATGGAACCAGCTTTACTGCACTCATATGTTGAAAGTGGTTGTTGTTTTAACTAAGTTATATTTGTAGGGTTGTTGTGTGATTTTTCATGCAACTATCCACGTAATTCTTCAATGTACTGGTGCCATGTTTGTAAGAACTTGTAGAATATTCATACTTACAATAGTTGCAAGAAGCTTTTACTTCTCCGGCGTCATTGGTATACTTTGTGAAATGATCCCATACTTTAGACCGAGGCTTCATCGCTTTTCTTTGCTTCCCTTTGCTAGAGTTGGAAGAAGTAGATTCTTGTTGGCTTGGTGGAATACTCGTATAATTTTCTTCATTCATTTCAAAACTATTTGGTTGATCTGTCATCCTTCAAGCAAAAAATAAATAAATTAACCTAAACCAGTCCAAATAATTCAAAAAATGCCAGAATTGTAAATGTATCACTAAAAATTGAAGTACAGATGTTTAGAATGTTCACGATGTAATTGGTAAATAAGAGTGATCTGCAACAAGACAGAACAATATCAGTGGAATATATATGAAAATATCACCTTGAATTCAATATCGATGTAGTCTGCTCCCAATTTTTTAGCTAATTGAAGTGCCTTCAGCTGTATGTTTTGAACTTTTGATTAATCTCAAACTGACATCTAAAATTTGAATACTGGGTTAAGCCAAGGTAAAGCATCTTATTTCATCATGATTTTTAAAAGCAGTTGACTAACACAAAACAGTTTTTAAGCTCCAACCATATCCTTGGCATATTCTCTTGCTGTTTATGTTCATTAACAAAGTTAGCCTTTAAATATACATCTCCACTGATAACGATAATACAAATAACAGTTAAAAGTCACAGTAAGAGCAATGCTAAGTTGCTAACTCTTTCATTATCTAGAAACACTACAACTGGAAGTGCTCAGAATTGTATTTGTGCAGTAACTAGTATATACACTGCTGTCACGCGGAAGAACTAGAACATTTTCTTCATGGCAATATAGGGTAAAAGATTCAGTTTGAAACAGTAAGTGATGAGGACACCCAAAGGGAGTAAACAAATTTCCTAAGAAGCCGTTGAAAAACTTGACAAAATAAACAGTGCAAGCAAGACTTACACATCTAAAGAACTATCTTACTTTCCTTGATTCATTTTTACTAAAATCAAATTACGATGCACCATTTGCGTAATTTACCTCACTAAGTATGGGATTGATTTTGCAAGAATGACCTCAGGTATAAAAATTAGCAAGAGAGATTGGTAAAACATGCCATGAATCACCAAGAAAAGGCCTACACCGCCAACGAAGGATGTGTCCTCGATATCATAATTCACACAATGTAAAATCATTCACCCTCTCTCTGATAAATTAAGGACATAAATCAAATCCTCTCTTAAAAAACAAAAACTAAGAAAGTCACTACAACTAACAAAAAAGAAATGACTCCAAAAATAAATAAAAGGATTTAAGTGGAAAAATAAATAAAATAAAGCATACCCTGCGAAATGGCTTGATAGGCCGAGTCGAGATCTCCAATTCTATTAAAGGCTTAAAGGAGGATGGATGGAGAGGAAGGGAAGAAGTCCCGTAGCACAATGAAAGCCCTAAAAGATGCAGCGCCCAACGCCGCTAAGTGATGGCGGTTTAGTGGGAAATGTGAGGGACCCGGCAAGAAGATTGGGCTGAGCAGTACTCTGTAAGGTGGTAGAGATGAGACTTGAGAGAGTAGTTGATAACTTAGTTTGCTTTTAGGTTTTGGGTTGGAGGTTAAAGTTTTTATTTCAAGAAAATATATCCGTTCCGGTTCGGGTTCGGGCTGATAATTTCCTAACCGAACCCGAACCGAATTAGTTATTTGGCCACACCAACCCGAACCGAACCCAAATTTTTATCCTTAATATCTAAACCGAAAATTGAAATATTATTCGGTTCTGTTCGATTCGGTTCGGTGTGTAAATTTTTTGCGAATCGTGCACACCCCTATTTTGTTGTATTTTTTTAATATTTAAAAAATATTTCTTCAAAATGATGTCGTTTAATATATTTAAAATAAAAAAGAAAACGTATTGATTCGCAAGTTGGCTATAACAGGCTAGGTTGGACCGAAGCGGATCAACCCGTTTGACACTACTACAAATTGATCTCATATTTCAATTAGAAGGGCACTTATAAAATAATATTTTTGTACATAAAATAGTAGTTGATATCCAATCATTAAATTATGTATAGGGCAAATGAAAAAGTAAATGATTTGTAAGTATTGGATTTGTTTCCACCTACACATTAAGGTAAGGCTCTCATATCCCCATCTTGCTTCGTATCTTGTTTTTCTTCTTTAATAAATTGATAGGGGTCCATGCTAAATTCCTGCCACTAAAGATAGCTTTTCTTTCTTTTTTTTTGAAAAAAAGACAAAATAAGTAGAGACAAAACCGTAATCTCGTTCTCTCAATAAATGTGCATGATTTCACTACCCGTGGAAACCCAATCTGAATCAAACCACTAACTATTCAATACTCTAAATTACATAAACTACTATCATAATAACTATTTATAGTATAATGTCCTTTTACGTCACTGAAGAAAGGTGGTAGATTACAACCATTTCATTTAATCAATTTAAGCCTTAAATTTTATCTAATCAAACTAAACTTACATGTCATCGCAACCTCCTCTTGTATTTTTCGTGTTAGTGGATAAAACTTAGTTTACATCTCACAATGTCTCTATTACATTAAGTTTTTTGATCTTTATCATATCAAGCATCTTCTTTTAAATTAAAAAATATTACTAATTTCAAAAGCTTTGTGAATATATTTATATCTTGTTCTTCAATTTAGCAATAGTCGATAGTAATGTCCTTCTCTTGAACCAATCCTTGAATGTAATGAAGTAATATCAACGTACTTACCAACATGTGTCACTTGAACTCCATGAGAAAACACTGATCCTAGGTAGAATGCATAACTTGATGTGTTTCTTTTCTTAATTGTGTCACTTGACCAATCATTTATGGATAATTAATTAGATTTATGATATCAACATCTAAATAAAATATTCCACAATTGCTATATATGCTACGATTTTCAAGAAAATCATCACAAACAAGATTTCTTGACACCTATCATTTCTCAAAACATTAATATGGCAACCACTTTGTTTTTCAACCCAAGACTTGAGCTTTTTAAATGTATCACATGTCTTAGATTTATACTTTAGAAAATAAATCTAGTCTTTTATACTAAAATCATCAATGAAAATTGTAACACCTAAGAGGGGGGTGAATTAGGTCTTAGGCTAATTATCAAAATCTTTTCGTTGTTTTGAAAATCCTTTGTCTTAATAAAAGCTCTTCTTTAATTCCACAAGCTTCAAGTTTATATGTGATGTGATGGTTAAGATAATATCATCAAACTACAACCAATCAATCAACAACAATCAATAAGTAATAATAACATGAGCATGTACATAAATAAAGCTATAAGAAAATGAACACACGATTTATAGTGGTTCGATCTCTCCAAGATCTACATCCACTACCTTGAGTCCACACTCAAGGATTTCAACCAATCCACTATATGCTCAAGTTCAACAATTACATAAGAGGCTAACCACACTATCGTTTTACACTCACAACCTCTTCTAGTAATTATACAAACAAGGTTCACCCTTCCACAAGGATTTTATATCTAAAGACAACCTCAAGACTAATCTAATCCAAGACTTACCCTCACACGGGTTTTACACTACAACCTTGATTAATCTAGTCTATGGCTCACCCTAACACAAAAGGGTTTTATGTCACAAGATAACCTTGCAAATGAACTAGTAGAAAATAACACAATTTAATAAGGAGATAAGAATGTGTAGATGTTACCACTTGTAGGTAGAGTTTTACACAATGTTGCACCTTTACACTTTGCCTTTGGAATCTTGAATGTACACCTTTGAGCACAAGGCAATTTGAGAGCTTTTCAATTTGATTTGATGTAAAATAAGTTAGAGCATGTAAGATTTGTTAAGTTCAAAGTTCTACTAAAAAATCTAGAGTTTATGGCTTTTATAGAATTTGAAAATCAGTTCAAACGGCTATACAACGGCTAGTAACGGCTAGTTTTAGAAAAATTCGGACGACCGAATTCTGCGTCCAAATTTTTCGGACGACCGAATTTTTCCTGGTGCGTCCGAATCTTCATCCGAATTTCTCTGGAAGAACAGTGACCATGCTGAAGGCCAAAATTCGGACGACCGAATTTTTTGGCTGCGTCCGAATCTTCTTCCGAATTTCTCTGGAAGAATAGTAGCAAACTTTTGCTACAAAATTCGGTCGACCGAATTTTTGGACTGCGTCCGAATCTTGCATCCGAATTTTTCAAACTTTGTCAAAACATGTTTAAATCAATTCAAACAAGTTGGAAAACATTCTAGCCTTAAAGATAAGTCATTAAAGATCTTTTATGTGCAAAAACCATTTATGAAAACTTGATAATTTAGGTAAGTTCAAAACCATTGAAACCATTTAAATCAAGTTTTGTGCTCTCAATTGCAATTCATAGATTCCAAGGCTTAAGAGTGTAGGGTTTACAAAGGTTACCTATTAAGCACATGCAACCTACACTTCATGTCTTCAAAGCCTTCTAACATCTTGAACAAACTCTTCAATCTTCAATCACTTTGACATATTGGAGTTGTTCTTGCATTTTAGCTTCAAGGCAATGAGACTTCATACTTCTTAATCCAACAATCCTATCACATAAATGACATGCATATTATTCCTCATCAATATTTGTCATTAATCAAAACTACATGATTTGCCCTTAGGGCTAACAAAAATGATAAAATAATTGTTACCTCTGTTGGAATGAAACTCCATTGAATATAGAACTGAATGAACAATTTCTAGAGGCTGTTTTGCTATCAAGTTTTCTAGTTTGTAAAAAGATTCTAGTTTGATAGACTACTATAGAACTATGAACAATTTAGTACTTGAAACATGATAAAAAATGTGTGTCTGCCAACTTATTTTGGGGTAATGCATATTCTAAGTTTAAAGTATTGCCAAATGCATCTGTATTCTTTCTACTAAACTTTGCAATGTAGCTATATATTTTTGAAAAGAACAACATTGCTATAGAAAACTTGTACATGATATAACTTAGACATTTGTTATGCCTTTCTAGAACCTTTCTAGGACAATTACTTTGAAATTTGCTATCACAAACTAGACTATTATAGACTAGAATAGTGTGCTAATTCAATAATAAGATTTTTCAATACCAGCATAACTTTTTTTAAAACTAGTAATTATCTTTTGTACTCACATTAACTACTTGTATTTCTCAATTTTTATAATTTACAGTAGAGGTTTACATGGATCAAAACCTGGATGCTACTCCTAGGGAATATTTTGAGCAAATTAGTGATATAAGCTCAAAAAATATTCTATACAAAGGAAACATAGTAGGAAAACAACCACAATTTATGAGTGATAGGGTCTATGTAAAAGCAAAGGAGAGCATTGGTCTATGTAGCTTTTAAGAAACTGTCTAACATCAACAGTGCTAACCATTTAAATGATTGAGTAGGGTTTGGTCCATCAATTCATGCTCGTGGCTTACACTCTACCTTAAAAGTGCATGCTATCCTTTGTATAGATCTTTTTACTCCATATATATTTGAACAAATGTGCATTAATTATCGTTATTGTTTTGTCTTAAAAAAAACACCATGTTCATATTTTCCTATGATGCATCAAAAAGATTTAAAAAGGAAGCCAAATCGCATTAATCTCAACAACGATGGGAAATTATCCAAGAAAAAGCGAGAATTTGTGGATCTAAAGTCCAAGAATGTTTAGGTAATATTTGATCTGGTTTATGAATTAAACGGAAGTTAGACACTTACTAAAGAAGTCAATTATAGTCTATGTGATTTCGTTTGGTTGGAGTTTTGGTATTAGGCTTTGTTCTTGCTATCACCTGTGGATTTGAGGTTCAACTTTCATGCACCAACTGATTGACGATGTGCAAGTTTCTCTAAGGTGAGAATAGCACCAAATCCCCTATAGGTGAGATGCTCTACCCAACTCTAGAAGCATCTTCATTGACCTTTAATATACTTTTAGTGTAAGATATGGGCACCATGTAAGAAGTGTTAGGATCAAGAACACACCACACAATCTCTAATGAAGAAAACAAGAAACGAAGAAGAAAAGAGAGAGAGAAATCTGAGAAGAAATAAAATATGTGGTAACGTTCGTAGGTAAACTCTATAGTGGTAGGGTTATATATTAATGATTTTGAGTATTTACAGTTACTGAGAATACATACTATAAAAATAGATACACGGATAATAAAAGGCACAGCCTAAAATATTAATCAAATATTAATCAGGCTCCACAACCTAACAATTCTTCCATTTGGAGACTGATCCAGTCACCAAAAGAAAATACATTCTCAAAAAAATTTATCTTCATCATCAATATCTTCACCGTACTGCAACATCTGTAGAAGCTACAGAAGACCAACCAAGATTTTGCACAACACCAATTTCCCAACATCAACACATTTTGTCAACATGTCTGCTGGATTCTTTGCACCTTCTATCTTCTCCAAACATATATCACCATCTTCCACTGTCATGCGAGTGAAATGACACCGTCTTTTGATGTGTTTTGTTTTCAAATAATAGACTGGGTTCTTCACCAACTGTATGGCACTCTGGCTATCTATGTAAAGAATCTTCTCACGCTGCTTCTTGCCCAACTCTTCCAAATAATCTGTCAGCCATAGCATCTCCTTCCCAGCTTCAGCTATTGCTGCATACTTAGCCTCAGTAGATGAAAGGGCAACACACTTCTGAAGCCTAGACATCTAGCTCACTGATGTTCCATCTATAGTATAGATATACTCGGAAGTGCTCTTGCTTGAGTCCACATCCCCACTAAGATCAGCATCCACAAAACCCTGTAGAATCACTTTGCCATTTCCATAACAATGTATAGTACTGGATGTACCTCTCAGATATCTTAGAAGCCACTTCATAGCTTCCCAATGTTCTTTCCCCGGGTTTGTCATCTACCTGCTAACAACTCCCACTATATGTGCTATATCTGGTCTAGTGCAGACCATAGCATACATCAAGCTCCCAATTGCAGAAGCATATGGAACGAGTGCCATGTGCTCACGTTCCTCAGCTGCCTTGGGCACCTGAATCTGGACAATATTTTCTCAATGTACTGCTCTTGAGATAGATTTAAAGTACCAGTAGATCTGTCCCAAGAAATTCTCATCCCAAGAATTTGCTTAGCTGCACCCAAATCCTTCATCTCAAACAGTGAAGACAGGCTTGCCTTTAGATTATTTATCTCCCTCATACTAGAACCTGCAATCAACATGTCATCCACATACAAGAGTACAAACACATAAGAATCAGTGTATTTCTTGAGGTAACAACACTGATCCTTTTTCACATCACTCCTGTGAAAACCATTCTTGCTCATGAAAGAGTCAAACTTCTTGTACCACTGTCTAGATGCTTGCTTTAGTCCATACAAACTCCTGTTGAGCTTACACACCATATGTTCTTTCTCTAGAATAACGAATCCTTCTAGTTGCTGTATATAGATCTCCTTATCTAAATCTCCATGCAAAAATGCTGTTTTAACATCCATTTGCAAATTTTCTAATGCAACAATACTCAACAAAATTTGAATAGTAGTTAATTTCACCACAGGAGCAAATATTTCAGTATAATCAATACCTTTCCTCTATGAATATCCTTTAACCACTAACCGAGCCTTGAACCTCCTTTTGCCATCCGGTTCAGCCTTGATTCTGAACACCCACTTGTTCAACAAATCTCTCTTCCCTACAGGTAACTCAGTTAACACCCATGTGTTATTCTTTTCAAGTGAGTGCAGCTCATCATCCATGACTTGCTCGTACTTGATTGAATCCTCCACCTGCAGGGCTTCATCAAAAGACTTTGGTTTCCCTTCATCAGTTAGCAACAAATAATGTAATAAAGGTGAATACCTATCCGGTGCTCTGATGGTCCTCGATGATCTCCTCAACACCGGCTTAGGTGTCACTTGATCCGCCTTTGGTTCTTCAGTAACAATCTCATGAGTTTCTTGAGATTTCGTTGCAGCATCAGTAGGCAAACTCTCCTATAACTCAATCTCAACTCCCATTTGCTTTGTAGTCTCTGAATCCTTCTTATATTTGTCCTTGTACAATAATTTTCATCAAAGGTCACGTCACAGTGTCTCAAGATTTTTCTGTTTTTGTCATCCCAAAACCTGTAGCCAAACATGTTAGAACCATAGCCTATGAAGTAACACCTCACAACCTTAGCATCAAGATTGTCTCTTTTCTCTGGATCAACACGAACATAAGCAGTGCAACCAAAAGTTCTCAAGTGAGAGTACTTGAGTTCTTTTCCTGCCCATACCTCTTCCAGAATCTTGAATCTAGAGGAACTGATGGTCCTCTTTTAAATAAGTATGCAGTCGTCTCACAACATCTGCCCAAAACGTCTTTGGGGGCAATCTAGAATGTATTCTCATGCGCCTTGCCTGCTCATTCAATGTTCTGTTTATCCTCTCAGCAATTCCATTCTGCCTTGCCTTACTAGGAACTGTCCTCATCAATTTGATTCACGCAGCTGCACAAAATGTTTTGAATTCTGACTTGTCGTATTCCCCTCTATTGTCAGACTTTTGGCATTTGATCTTCAAACTGGTCTAATTCTCCACTTCAGGTTTCCACCTCTTAAATGTGGCAAATACATTTGACTTGTATTTCAAGAAATAAATCCATACTTTCCTATCGAAATTATCAATGAATGTGACATAGAACTTGGATCCAACAAGTGATGAAACTGGAGATAGTCCCCAAATGTCAGTGTGGACCATTTCCAATTGCACTTTCTTTGGTTCTCAGGGGACCTTTGTGAAACTAACTATTTTCTGTTTGCCCATAACACAGCTTTCACAAAGACCCAAATCAACAGATTTCAAACCCTCTAAAGCTCCTTTTGCAACCATCATCTTCATTCCTTTAGCACTCATGTGTCCAAGTTTGTTGTGCCACAGACTTGAACTGAAAACACATTCAGCAACAGCAACCATATTTATATATCCTGCAGTGGTGTATAAGGTTCCAGATTTTGTGTCACGAGCTACCACCATAGCACCTTTCACAATCTTCCACGAACTCTTCCAAAACTCTGCTGCATAGCCTGTGCTTTCCAACTGACCAACAGAGATCAGATTCTTCTTGAGACCAGGAATATATCTGACATCCTCCAATGTCCAATGACTTCCTGTTGGAGTTTGTATGCATACATCCCCTTTTCCTTCAATGTCCAGGCTCTTATTATCAGCAAGATACACCTTTTCAAAATTTCCAGACTTGAAATTTCAGAACAATTCCTTACTTGGAGAAGAATGTAAAGATGCACCCGAATCCAAAATCCAGGATTCAACTAGGCTATCGACACTAAGGATTAGAGCATCCCCAATATCTTCTGCTGAATTTACAGAATCATTATCATCTTCGGATTTGTGATTCTGCTTCTTCTTTGGTTTTGTACAGTTAGTCCGAAAGTGCCCTTTTTCTCCACAATTCCAACACGATATGTTTGGTTTGTTTTGAGATTTTCCTCTGTTCTATGATTTTGATCGGCCATGTTTGATTTGGCCCTTCGATCTGCTTCTCTCCCTTCGGTCAACGCTGAGAGCACTACCTGATGAATCCTTAATTTCTCATTTGCAAATACTTTCAATGAGAACAACATCTCGGATTTCATCAGACTTCAGTTTCTCAAACACCCAGGAACTGCTAATCGCAGCAACAACAATATCCTAAGACTCGGGTAAAGAAGACATCAAAATAATTGCTTTAATTTCATCTTCGAAATTAATATTCACAAAACTCAGTTGATTCACAATCTTATTGAATTTGTTTATATGATTCACAATAGATCTACTTTCAAATATCTATAAATTGAACAATTTGCGCATCAAATATACCTTGTTCATAGCCGACGATTCTTCGTACATATTCATGAGCGCATTTAATAGATCCGCCGTTGACTTCTCCTTGACGATGTTGAACGCCACGTTTCTAGACAGTGTCAATCGAATCAACCCTAGAGCCTATCGATCCTTGAGTTTTCACTACTCCTCAGTCATGGAATCCGACTTCATCCCTGACAAGGGTTCGTGAAGAAATTTATGGTATAGATAATCTTCAATTTGCATCTTCCAGAAACCAAAATCGGATCCATCAAACTTCTTGATTCCAATCTTCGTACTCTCTATCTAAACAGGTCGTGGTGAATTTCTCCTAGCTCTGATACCAGTTGTAAGGATCAAGAACACACCACAGAATCTCTAATGAAGAAAACCAGAAACGAAGAAGAAAAGAGAGAGAAATCTGAGGAGAAATAAAATATGTGGTAACGCCCGTAGGTAAACTCTACGGCAGTAGGGTTATATATTAATGATTTTGAGTATTTACAGTTACTGAGAATACATACTATAAAAATAGCTACACGGATAATAAAATATTAATCAACTATTAATCAGGCTCTACAACCTAACAAGAAGCTAGCATAGATGTAAATGGGGATAGCAATAACAGTTCAACATAGCTTTCTACATGGGACTAGGCTAAGTGGGAGGTTAGGTGTTGATTTTGTAAAGTTTGGGATATTTTGCTTAAGGGAAATAGGAAATGTGTTGCTTTGTATTTACGGACTAGAGAGGAGTCCTAATTTTGTATCAAATCTAAAACCTGGAAGAGTGTTATGAGGTTGGGACAAATAAAGACAATACTACAAAATAAATTACCCACACTACCAGGATTATAAATTGACTCTCCCAAAATACCGGTATTGATAAAATAAAAATTTATCAATAACTACTAAAAATATAATTCTGGCAATAAAAAATATAGAAAATATACTGACACTAAGATTTAAGTGGAAAACCTCAAAACGGGTAAAAATTACGGGTCAAATATTGACCGAAACTTTCACTATAAAATAGGGTAACAAATCTTCTTCTAAATATACTAGAAGCTAACACAACTATCCTCACCAAAATAGGTAGATATCAAGAAGAATGACAAAACCTCACTCTATTCTATCTACCTTTCACTCTCTCTTTTATTTCCTTCTCTCCCGGTGCGCCTTCTTCTGAATTGCCTGCTATTTATAGGCAATAAGTGTAACCATCTTCAGCAAATTTGCAGGCACCACCTCCTTTGTTGACTTCAATTTGAGTTGTTGAGCCGAATCTGACTTCAATTTGAGTTTGTTGACCCGCAAAAATTGACTTTAATTTAAGTTTATTGAGCCTCAAAAATGGACTTTAATATGAGTTGAAATATTTGGTAATGGATTCATTTATAATAGAATACAATTGAATGTGAATTCAATCTTGTGAAAAACTGTGTCGTATGTTCACAAAAATTATATGAATTGTATGAAAGGTTGAAATGCAAGAGCATTGTCGTGAGCATTATGAAGGGAGAGCAAATAAAGCTTTTCTTTTTCCTTTTCTTTGATGGAAACAAGGCCGCCAATGCTTTATTATAAGCATGTGTGGCAACTACTCAAATGGTCCAAATTTGTTGAATTGAAACCTAAATAGGGTAACCCGAAGAATTTGGTGTAGTGACCCATTGTCCGTCTTTTTTATTTCTTATCTACGTAGATGAATTTTCAGGGTTGATTAAAATATTGCAATCTTTCAGCATTTGGCAATGCATTAAAATGAGATGCAATGCGTCTTCGTTGACTTATTAGCTATTTTCTAATGATAGCTTAGTTTTTATGAACACTAACCATAACCTATTTATTTGGAAAACAAATTGAAACCAATTAAAAAAATAAAAATAAATATGCTATTTAGAAACTAATTTAAAACTCATTTTAAATTTAATAAAAATTTAAAAATATTAAATTTAGAAACCAATTTGAAAATCCATAAAAAAATAAAATTTATTGGATTTAGAAACCAATTAGAGACCTCATTTTTAAATGGATTTCAAATTCCATAAAAAATAAAAATATATTTAGAAACTGATTAGAAAGTAATAAAAATAAAAAAATATGTTATTTAGAAACTAATTTTAGTGCCAAACGACTCCGTCGATAAGAGCTCTTGGGAGTCATCAGCCTGTTATCCCCGGCGTAACCTATTAGGACATCCCATTAGTAAGCCGGTTCGGACTGATTTATCAGATTCTGATATTATGGACAGATTTGGGCGTATATGCAGAAACCTTTCTCTCCCACAACGATGCTGTCCATAGATCAAATTATTTCGTGGATTGGATTTCACTTGACTGTCTACGGTTCCATTGCGTGTGCTCGGGGTAGAAGTTTTGTATAAATGTATCGCCATGCTATTAAGTATTTTGATTTAAGTTCTTTTCTTTCTAAGAGGTGGAATAGAATAACCCGGTTGAAGCGTAATGATCATACGTCTGTAATGCATTGTATGTCCCATAATAGGTCCCATTCTTCTACCCTTTCCCGGAAGTCGATGACTATTCATAGCTATTATTTAAAATTTAATAAAAAGTAAAAATATTGGATTTAGAAACCGAGTTGAAACTTATTAGAAAATCCATCAAAAATAAAAAATATTATATTTAGAACTTATTTTTTTGAATCTGATTTGAAACCAATTAGAGACCCCATGTTGAAATCTCCATCAAAATTTTAAAAAAATTATTTAGAAACTAATTTAAAAATAATAAAAAATATGTTATTTAGAAACCAATTTAAAATTTAATCAAAATAAAAATATTAGATTTAGAAACCGATTGGAAAATCTATCAAAATAAAAAATATTGAATTTAAAAATTGATTTGAAACGATAAGAAACCCCATTTTGAAACTGATTTCAAATTTTCATCAAAAAATTTTAAAAAATTATTTAGAAACCTGATTTGAAACTGATTACAAAATAATAGAAAAAAGTATTATATTTAAAAACTAATTTGAAACTAATTTTAAATTTAATAAAAAATTAAAAAATATTAGATTTAGAAACTAATTGGAAAATTCGTCAAAAATAAAAATACTGGATTTAGAAACCAATTATTGATAACCCGACCCATACTAAGTATTCGAGTAAAATTAAAATCGATTAGAAACTATTTGCTTTATTGAATTATATTTTTTTTCTTTAAAAAGTTTGAAACCGATATGGCGGCTTCAAAACGGTTCTAATATTGCGTGGATATTTTTCGCGGCAATGGATTGAAACCAACTTGAAACCGATCATGAAACGATTTTAGAGTAGTTTTAAATCGATTTTAAATTACAAAATGACTTTAGCTGTTTCAAATTTTAGTTTCAAATCTACTGTTTTAACCATTCCACACCCAAATCTTTTCCTACACCTTCTCAGGCTGAGGAGCTAGCAAAGCTTACTAATCTAAATATTGAGTCTCTTTTTTCTAAACAAACTACTCCTCGGACATCTAGTGCATCTCTTAGCACTTCAATTCTTGTTACTTCTGCTTCTATTGTAATTGATCCTATACAGGCTATCCCGCAGAAAATTTTGGTGGCTATTCCTATTCCAACATCCACTCATGCTACTCCTATTACTACTCCACAGTTGTCAAGAAAAAGACAGACCAGAGCTTCAAAGAGTGTTGTTGCTGCTCAGGCAAGAGAAACAAGATCCCAAGCCCCATGACTCTATTCATCTTTTTGTGATAATTTATCTAAGTTGAAGCAAAAGAATATGAATAATGTTTTTGTTATTCTGTCTATTGGATGTTTTCCTTGGATATTTGTTTCAATTTAGTTACTTTTCTTTTAGCCTACGGCTTTCTTTTGTTTCATGACCAAAAAAGGGAGTAGTATTTGGATATTTCCTTATTTCATTTGGATACTTTTGGATATTCCAATTGTTGCTGCCTTAGATATTTTAATCTTTTACCTCTCATTTATACATTGCTTTGCTATGGATTGTGCTCTGACTCGTACCATTTTGATTTTTTGATGTTTAAGCTATGTTGGCAAATCTTTCAAGCTAAGTTTTGGTGTCCCAAGCTATTCTAATATCCTTTTGCTCTAACAATCTATACTTGAGATTTTCATGCTATCTTTATGTTTTCAAGCTAACTAAGCATTTTGAATCAATCCTTATCTATGTTTCTACCGTGATATACTACTTATTTGTCCCAATATCTATTAATTTTTAAAATTTTCTTATCTTTAAAGGTGTGCATTGATTTAGAGGGAACTTATTCAAAAATCTCAAAACATTTTCTTTTTACCCTGTATGTCTTTATCTTATACTTGTTTAGTGAGCTCAATCAAAATCCAAAATCCCAAAAGCATTTTTGATGACTTAAGGGTACAACATTCTTAGGTTTTGATGACTAACAAAATAAGATAAAATCATTTAATCAGTTTGTGAGTGTATTCAGTATCTATTACAAACTAAACTCCAAGATCAAGATAATGTTTCAATTGCGGAAGTTCAAGACAGATTCTTCTAGGATATGATTTTTGGAGTTTTCATCTAGCAAGGAATCAATTATTACTCCCATTTCCTTGGTTTTCTCAACAAGTTTCTTCAATTCATCATACATATCAAGAAGACCATCACTAGGATCAATGTCATCAGCATCACAAGAAATAGAAGTATACGGTACAGAGTCCACCTCACTTCCCATAGCCATGAAGCATACATTTCCTCTTTCATCTTCTGATTCTTCTTCCTCACTTCCACTACCTTCTTGATCCCTAGTACCGACTAGGCCTTTTCCTTTCATGCCCTTGACCGCTTCCTTTTTTTTTTAGCTTTCTTTTCTTTAGCTTGGGGATAATCTACCACAAGATGATTAGTGCTCACATATTCATAGTATTATGCCCTAAACAAGGAGAATTGACCACTTTTCTTGAGGGGCTTCTTTCCTTTCTTGAAGTTTTCCTTTGTACACTACAAAAAAATGGAGCTTTGGTGACAAAATTTTTGTCAGAAATAAAATTTTGTGCTAAAGACACTCTTTAGTGACAAAATATTTTGTTGCTATTGAGGTGTAGATTTGGCAACGAAATTTTAATTTTCTCACCAATGATGACCTTATGGCGACAATAAGTATTGGCGAGGAAATTTAACTTTCCTTGCTAAATGATGTCCTTTTGCTACAAAATTACAATTTTATCACTAATACATGACGAGAGAAACTATTGTTCCTAGGTACAATGTGTTTTTAGCGACAAAAAAATTTATTTGTGGTCAAAACCTACTCAATAGTGACAAAACTTTATTTTTTCTAGCAAATACTGGCCCTATTAATGACAAACTATTTCCTACCTAAAAATGTCTATTTTTCTCACAAACATATGCTCTGACAAAGAAAATTCTATATTTGTTAAAAAAATTGCATTACATACATACATACATATATTCATACATACATACATATATACATACATACATATATATATATATATATATATATATATATATATATATATATATATATATATATATATATATGAAATCTTTTAACTGTTAATACTTCTGTTCATAAAATATATTACAAATTACTATTTTTGAAAAATAATTCTAGCATTATGAGAATAAATATAATAATCACTACTTATAAATATTTGTTAAAGAAAAACTATATATGGTCAACGTATTATTTTAATAAACCCTTAAGCCCTGATATTTTAAATCCTCCAGGCCCATTATTTTTATAAAATAATAATTTTACTCCCAAAACTTTGATTTATTTTTGAAAGTAGTCCAAATATAATTGCAGAATTATCCTTATAGTTTTTCAAAATGTTATTGTGTCCTCAAATTAAGGACTAAATTGAATATAATTTCAAAGTATATGGATCAAAATAGTCATTTTTTAAACTTGAAAACTAGTGCAAAAATATTATTGAAAAAATTTAAAAATTATGAAAATATGGTACACAGAATATATGCAAGACATATGGTATATATATTTCTGCAGTGTATCTATTGCAAGTATAATAAGTAGTGTGTGTATATTGCAGTGTATCTATTATAACGTATCTATTGTAACATGTGTGTGTATATATATATATATATGTGTGTGTGTGTGTGTGTGTGTGTGTGTATGTATGTATATGTTTCTATTTGTATAATTAGTATTATGCATATATGTATAGGTTCTTGTAATTAAAAAAATGTATGAGCTTATACTCTGCATAGTATATATAATGCTATAATATATATTATAGATAGAATACTTATAATATAAGTAGGATATATATTACATATTATAGATAACGTATATATTGATATATCTATGTAGTATATATATATAGTTATATATTTTATTTTTATCTACTTATATTATAACTTTATAGCATGAAAAGTCAGCTAAATCTAACTAAAAAGATTCTTTTGATGACTTTGCAATTGTCTAATTTTGATTAAAAATATTTATTAAAAATAAAAATCTCTAAAATTTTTGATGAAATATTAATATTTTTATTCTACGTGTTAGATACATATAGAGAATGATGCACATGTATAATTAAAGTTAGTTATAAGACATTACTATACCAAATCATTGAGCTTTATACACTACTAGAAAATGCGGCGTTATCTCCGTCGCTAATTCATTGCTAACTAAGTTTACGTCAGAAAAAATATTGGTCAAATCTTTAGTGCCAACTTATTAGCAAAGGAAATTTTAAATTAAAATAAAAAATTTTTGAAATCGGTTGCTTAACCCTCACAAATTAGCGACGAATATTAAATATTTTAATATTTGATTTTCTTATCACTCTATCGCAAAATTCGTTGCTAATTTACAAGAAATTAACAACTGATTTTAAAAAGTTTTTATTTCAATTTAAATTTTTTGTCGCTAATTCTTTGCTAATTAGTGACGAATATTTAAATTTCTAAAGTATTTACATTTTAATTGTCCATTGCTAATTCGTCACTATTTCTTTAAAAAAATTTAAGAATGTCCGTCGCTAATCCGTCGCTAATCCATTGCTAATTGTTTAATTTTTAAAAAATATTTTAAATAATTATATAGGATTGTCCTGTAAAAATTCAAAAATTGAAACATAATAAAATGTTTCAATTGAATAAATATCAAGGGAAAGCAATACTCTTATAATACAAATCGATAAATATAATATCTGTAAAATATCAAATATCAAATAATGTCATACATTTACAAAGTAAAATTCTAATATATTAATTAGCCTTCACGGCAAATGCCGGAGTTGGAGTTGAGGGTGGTGGCGGTGGCGAATCTGTGGGGCCCTGGGGAGGAGGATGGTTATCCGGTGGGTCAACTGTGTAGTCATTGTCATCCTCATCATCTGTATCACCATTGCCACCAAGCAACGAAGGCTGAGGTAGATTCAGAGTTCGTGACAAAAACGATAAGTAATCTGTCATACTCTCTTGCACGTGACACAACTTCTTCTCAACTTTCTGTCGCATCTTTGTCTCATCATTCAAATTCTTCTCTACTTTCTACCGTATCTTTGTCTCGTCATCCAACTTCTTCTGTAGCTAGATTACATCATGGGACAAGGATATAGCTACTCCCTTAGAAGTAAAAAAATGATCCAACCTCCGTTTGACCTTCGATCCTCCCTCAGAGACTAATCCAAAGATGTAGTTCTTCTTGAAACCTCCCCCAACCTCAAGGAATAGTGACTTCTCATCAGGTGGTTGACGAAAAGTCACAGAACTTTCAGACTTTGGATGAGAATAACGCTTTTTAATTGCGTTAACATTATCCTGCAGAAATAGAAAATAAAAACTCTGTATAAATATTAACAATTATAATTGCTATTTTATAAATGTAAAAGAAAGTTTATTTGTACAAAAGTTTGTCGTGACTTCTCATTGACAAACTCGCCCTACTGTGACCCTCTTTGGAAAGTGTGAAGTTTCTTAAATAACTCCACATAACGAAAATCATCACCTTTTTCTTTCCGCTACATTTCAATATAAAAAATACAAAATGTTATGTTTTGTAGAAAATATTTAAGAACAAGTTTAAAAAATGTAAACTAATGATACCATCCAATTCTCATGCTTCGTAAACGATATAGACCATCCCGTGTGAGATGTGTCACTAGTAATAGCTCTATTCCGTTTAGGAGCAGAAGAAATGTGTTGAAACCCCTCAGTTCTCCACTCATGTACCATCTACTCTCAAAATTCAGGTGAAATTCAGTTTGGACGTTTTTGCTTAGCGCGGGCCTCGTATAACTGGTCAGAAAGTCGCTCATGACATTTCTTATTCTAAATCTCCCGTATCTGATCGTTATGCTCTAGGAGCCAACTAACACGACTCTACAAAATCATTAGACAAAGAAACATATGTTACATAGTTACTATTAAAATTATATTAATACCTATATCTACAATATAAAAAGAATAAAATTTATACATTTTTATACTTACAGTCATTAAATTGAACCACATTTTCCTCACATCTACAGGAATATCTACAAATCTGGCGTAAGGCACAGTGTAATGTCTTTGAAATATCAGTGATGGGGAGAAACTATTTCATTAAAATGAATATTTAATTAAATAGATTCTTTAACAAGTTGATATTCTGATATCTTCAACATTGTTAACTATTACATGTTTTGACAAAGAGGCTTCTTAAACACAATTTCAAAGATGATAAAAAAACTTTAACAGTGTAGAAATATACTTTTTCTCAAAGATAGCTTCAATGTGTACCAAATCAAAAAAATTTTAAAAATAGATAGTACTTACCTGTCACCATTAGGTGCAACCAAAATGCATGTCTCTGAGATATCTGTTCCAGGCAGAGATGTAGCTATGGAAGGTATCAATGTAGGCATTTGTTGTTGTCCTGACGAGTCTAGAGAGTGCAAAGGTAGCAACCTGCGTAACTGCGAACCTGGAATTGGAGATAGAGTACGATCATCCCCAGTCTTAGATTACTCTAGTAGTGCTCTGCCGGTAGACATAATCTAAACACACATAACAATAAACAAGTTAGAGTCTACATCAATGAATACAAAATAAATTATTCGCCAAGTTGTAAAATATTAGCTCACGTTGGAAAGAAACTAATCATATTCATTTTCTTCATTATCTAATAAATCATTATCCATATCATCATTCGTAGGAGAATCCGTATCTAAATTAACTTCTTCTACACCCATATCTACTATTTCACCTTTTCTTGCTTCATTTGCAAGTCCACCAATCATCTCATAATGGTTACATTAACAGCAATGCAGTCATCGACCTCCTCTTGATATGGTCGATCCACTGTAGGTGTGTCAATTACGTGATAAGCCTTCAATTTGCAAACGGTTATCTAATCAGACTTTTTCTTTTTATAGCCTGGGTAGGATGCTTAATATACTTGATTGGCTTGCTGAGCTAACACAAATTAGTCGTATTTTGGGTTCTTCCTCCTACAGTTAATGTCTATGACTCTAAATTGTGGATGCACTTTCACTCCCCTATTAACAATTGGATCAAACCAATCAATCACACTTAAACAAGATAACCTTGTGGCAGGGAGACCCAGGGAGATGCACCTCAATAATCTCCTTCAAGATTCCCTGATAGTCTCCCATATTCTCTTCTCTGCCTTTGACGCAAACTCCATTATTGATGGTTTTCTTTCCCATTTCGAATCGTACATGTGAAATCTAAAACCATTTATGAAGTATCCATGGAAAGACTTCACCTGTCGCGAAAGGCCCCAAGCTAAACTTTTAAGATTTTTGTCACTCACATGATTCTCAGGATGGTGAACCTATAACAAAACTAAATGTTAGGCAGATAATACGAACGGTAATTAAAACATACTCAAGAAAAAAGGCAAGTAGAAGAATTACTTAAGTTCTAAACCATGTTGGAAAGTCATCCTCTAATCTCCTGTCAACTTCCTTATCTGTTCCGTTATATGAGGTGCAACGGCTTGTAATTCGCCCTTGAATTTACTATATAGTAATCATTCCGGCTTGAATTAGTCTATAAGAATTGGGTAATGCGTGACTTACGTAGTAGTAATATTATGCAAACTTCCCTAATAAACGGTTATAAATAGTAGCTGCCATAAGTTCTTCTGATGTTAAATATCAGGTTTGAATTTACCCGGTCACCTTTCTTGAAATATTGTATATTGACAAACTAGGGCCATGCAAGTTTTGTTTGCTAACACCTTCATCATTTCGAGCAATGCTTGTATATCTTGAGGCTCAAAATAATAGGAGAAAATGTCGATGCTTCTTCAATTAATTAAGCATTGCAAATAGATCTTTCAACCCTTGACTTATTCTTAACCTTATTTTTCATGCGATACAAAAACCTGAAGTAGCAGCAACAAAGTTATGTATGATCTCGATCGACCGACCCTTAGCCCCCTAACAAAATCATTCTAAAATCTCTATCTAAATTTTGTGTTATAATTAAATAAGAAACTTGCATCGGGTTTCACTTATATTGGCATGGCACATAGCATCTGGATTGAATAAAACCCATTCAGATCCTCCGGCACATTTATTTCTTTATTTAGTTTCCAATGCTGTTATAGTTAACTATATCCTATCATGAAATAATGTTTGAAAGAAAAAGAAAGGAGGCAATTCAGAACGAAAGACATGCAAACCAGAAATGCAACAAAGTGAAGCTCCAACGAATAAGGCCATTCCGAATCTTATACCAATTATTTTTTAAATTATCATTTCCGATCCGGATACCTATCCATTAAATTTGGAGTGCTTGATACTAAAATCGTTGGTCAATCTAGTTACCAAATACTGAACCGATCATCGATTAAGAATTAACATTTATTTTTTAAACTTTTTTGGACAAACTTACCAAGAAAAGAAAAATCATCAAATTGCATTAATATTTCCTAGTTATTTAACCAATACAAATTCAAATTAGGTAGCCCACAAATTCTATTAGTTAAAACAGGACCAAATTTAGAACAAAATTTTCTTCTACATAGTTCAAAATAAAATTACGTTGAAATTATCTTAAAAAAGATTGACCAATTGAACTTTCATGTTTCCTTGCTGCCTTTTTTATAATATAGTCCCAATGCACGTGGAAAAACAAAAATCTTTTCATTAATGATTAATTATTCATAAAATAAATATAATTGAAGCTACAAAATAATTGACAATTTTATAACTACCTTAACCCATATCACCTTCAATATTTTCTTTTTCTTTATAGTCAAAGTATTTTTTATATTCCTTGTGTAAATAATAAGTTTATTTATTTATTTACTTTACTTATGTATATATAATATAAATAATATGTTGTATATAATTGCTATTGACGGTTCGATATGAGCAAGTTACCAAAACCTACCCGACTCAGTAACGATTGACCTCAGAGATAACCAAAGCCTAATGGATTAACTGTCGGACATATAATTCGTCTCATAATTAGTTCAATAATTATTAAAATCAAAAGAGAACTGTTCTAATAAAAAAAATAAAAATCTTATAAAATAATAAAATAAAATAATAATCTATTCTTTTCATTGAAAATATTATAAAATATTTAAATTAATATGTAAAAATTATCCTGTATCATTTAAACTGTATTACGTTTAATATTTATTTATTTTTGTTTTCAAGCTGAAGGACAATGAACGATGGTGCTAGTCAAAGTCAAAATAAATACCTCATCCCGCATCCGAAATTCTATTTCTTTTTCTTTTATAAACGCTACTTTGAGATTTTAACATAAGCAATCAATATTTATATTCTTTTCCTTCTTTTTGGGCGAGGTTTTGGGGGAACTTAAGCGGCATATAAACTTAAAATCTTTTTATAAATTTTTATTAAGAGTTGATTTTTAATTTTTAAAATTTATTATCAATATTTTCATAACCATATATAGTGTTGACGCATAATGTAGGACTTCTAGAATAGGGTTATAATAATATATATTGTGTCAGAATTAGAGACTAATATATATTAGCATTTGGTACACTTCATAGTTCACGTTTCTTCAATTCAAAATTGAAGTATAATTCTACATACCAAATCAATATATAAATAAAATGTATTAAATTTCTGACGGAAGAAATATGTAAATCAAAATTGAGATAAATAAATTTTCTGAATGAAATCATTCAATTAAGTGTCTATCTTTAAATAAATTCCATTAACAACTCCTTAACTCATTGAATAACGCTCTTTAATTGCATTAACATGATCCTGCAGAAATAGAAAATAAAAACCCTCGTCTAAATATTAGCAATTATAATTGTAATTTTATAAATGTAAAAGAAAGTTGATTTGTACCAAAGTTTGTCGTGACTTCTCATTGACAAACTCGCCCTGCTTTGACCCTCTTTGGAAAGTGTGAAGTTTCTTAAATAACTCCACATAACGAAAATCATCACATTTTTCTTTCCACTACAATTTCAATATCAAAAATACAAAATGTTATTTTTTTGTAGAAAATATTTAAGAACAAGTTTAAAAAATGTAAACTAATGAAACGTACCATCCGATTCTCATGCTTCGTAAATGATATAGACCCTCCCATGTGAGATGTGTCACAAGCAGTAGCTCTATTCCGTTTAGCAACAGAAGAAATGCATTGAAACCCCTCAGTTCTCCACTCATGTACCATCTGCTCTCAAAATTCAGGTGAAATCCAATTTGGACGTTTTTGCTTAGCGCAGGCCTTGCATAAATGGTCAGAAAGTTATTCACGACATTTCTTATTCTAAATCTCCCGTATATGATCATTATGCTCTAGGAGCCACCTAAAACGACTCTGCAAAATCATTAGACAAAAAAACGTACGTTACATAGTTACTATTAAAATTATATTAACACATATATCTACAATATAAAAAAATAAAATTTATACATTTTTATACTGTCCTTAAATTGAACCACATGTTCTTCACATCTACAGGAATAGCTACAAATCTGGCGTAAGGCACAGTGTAATGTCTTTGAAATATCAGTGTATCTCTCTAACAGTATCCATCGATGGGGAGAAACTATTTTATTAAAACGAATATTCAATTAAATAGATTCTTTAACAAGTTGATATTCTAATATCTTTAGCATTGTTAACCATTACATGTTTTGAGAAAGAGGCTTCTTAAACACAATTTCAAAGATGATAAAAAACTTTAACAGTGTAAAAATACACTTCTTCTCAAAGATAGCTTCAATGTGTACCAAATTAAAAAATTTTTAAAAATAGATAGTACTTACCTGTCACCATTAGGTGCAATCAAAATGTGTCTCTGATATATCTGCTCTAGGCAGAGATGTAGCTGTGGAAGGTATCGATGTAGGCATTTGTTGTTGTCCTGACGAGTCTAGAGAGTGCAAAGGTAGCAACCTGCGTAACTGCGAACCTAGAATTGGAGACAGAGTACGATCATCCCCAGTCTCAGATTGCTCTGGTAGTACTCTGCCGGTAGACATAATCTAAACATACATAACAGTAAACAAGTTAGAGTCTACATCAATGAATACAAAATAAATTATTCGCCAAATTGTAAAATGTTAGCTCACGTTTGAAAGAAACTAATCCTATTCATTTTCTTCATTATCTAATAAATCATCATCCATATCATTATCCGTCGGAGAATCCATATCCGAATTAACTTCTTCTACATCCATATCTACTATTTCAGCTTTTCCTGCTTCATTTGCAAGTCCACCAATCATCTTATAATGGTTACATTAACAGCAATGGAGTCATCGACCTCCTTTTAATATGGTCGATCCATTGTAGGTGCGTCAATTACGTGATAAGCCTTCAATTTGCAAACGGTTATCCAATCAGACTTTTTCTTTTTATAGCCTGGGGAGGATACTTAATATACTTGATTGGCTTGCTGAGCAAACACCAATGGGTCGTATTTTGGGTACTTCCTCCTACAGTTAATGTCTATGACTCTAAATTGTGGATGCACTTTCACTCCCCTATTAACAATTCGATCAAACCAATCAATCACACTTGAACAAGATAACCTGGTGATAGGGAGACCCAGAGAATTGCACCTCAATAATCTCCTTCGAGATTCTATAATAGTCTCCCATATTCTCTTCTCCGCCTTTGACGCAAACTCCATTATTGATGGTTTTCTTCCCCATTTCGTAATCATACGTGTGAAATCTAAAACCATTTATGAAGTACCCATGGAAAGACTTCACCTGCCGCGAAATGCCCCAAGCCAAGCTTTTAAGATTTTTGTCACTCACATTAAGGGTGTTCACTATATGGGTTGATCCGAAAATCTGAACCGATCCGATTTTTTATTAATTTGGTTCGATTCGGTTCGGATTGTCAATTTTTTGAAGAATTTTGGTTCGGTTTTCGGTTCCAAAAATCAAACCGAAAACCGAAAATATAAACAAGAACGCGTACTTGTAATGCGTTCAGTGGTTTTGTTTTAAAAAAAATGACGCATTAGTAGAATGCGTTATTCACGATTGATGACTTAGGGCTTTCAGTCTTATTCTATTAGACAATTATCTTCTCCTCACCGTTGGTGCCTCCATTCTCCATACTCTCCTTTTTCGCTGCAGCCACACATCCCCGACGGCCGACGCACCACCAGACTCAAAGAGGTAGGAACACTTTTATGTTTTGTGTGTACAATTTGCAAATTTTTCTTCCAGTTTTTTCCTTTCCCTAATCTGGTTGTCCGCAAATTTAGAGTAGGGCATTCTTTATATTCATCAGAGTATTTCAGTTTCTCATTGTTGATAATTTAATTATAATGTTGAAATTGTTTGAGGATAGGGTTGTTCATTGATGGTCTTCTTCGTTTCAGATCTGTTAATTGAAGTTAAAATGTCGATAAACCGGTATTATCTATGATCTAGGTGAATCAAGTTGATTTATGGTATTTGAAGCCTTTGTTTCTTGGGCTTATGGGAAAGAAGATGAATTTTGGTGCTTGATTGTGGGGTGGGAGTTGGGATTTTAAAGATATTCCCGGGCAAAATGCTTAAATTTTGTAGTGGATGAGATGTTGATCGAATTGCTATCTTTCACAATATTTATGTTGTAATGACTCTAGAGCATGCTTGTTCATATTGGTATTGTTGCAAGTCTTCAATTGAATTGAGTACCCCAATGTGTTTATTTGGAATACTATGATGAAACCCTATGTTACAAAGAACCATCCCTAGGATGCAATCCTTCTGTAAAAACAATGTTGAAGAAGTGCCAAATAAATTTCTAATAAATAACAAGTTTTTCAGTCTTCATTCTCATATACAGCACATATTTAAATTTATAACTTCATCATTCCTGAATTTACTTTTTGAAATCTACTACTTGATATGGTTCTACTGCAAAAACTTCAGTAAGGCTAATTGGTTCATTTCAAAAGAGTAGTGTGCAATTTGCCACTCTACTTCCCCTTCCTCTCCCAGTGGACCACCAAAAAGCTCTACGGAGCAAAGGAAGGAGGCTGCCAAAGACCAAACTGACATCATCGTGTACATTTCTTAATAAAAATTACAATATTGAAGAACTCTCCAGTGTCAGGATTCTTATATGAAAAAAGTGTCATATCTGTTCATCTCTGTTTTTTTTTTTTTTTTTTTTTTTTTTTGGCTAAATCATTTCTGTTCATCTCCACATCTGTAACTATTGACTCTTACCTAAGGTTGCAATTGAGTGCAGTTCGGTTAGCTTGGCTAGGCTTGACTCAGGCAATTAAAAACAAGCTTAAATGCAAGTTTCACTCAGAATTTGAGAAAAGCTTAACTGCAATTCTGAAACTCTTTCAATCTTTTCTCCTATTTTTTGAATTTCTGTTTCAGATACATATTTTTCTATAATCCATGCACTTTGCTCTTTTGCACCAAGTGTAACTACAAACACCAAAGAGCCTCGAGCCGACCAGTTAACTAATTTTAATTTTGGATGGAAACAACTAACTTCATCCATGAGAACACTTTTCTGTTTTTCTTTTCTTCTGTTTTTCTGAAATAGTTTCTCAATTTTTATGTTTTGCTTTTCTTCTATTTTTTCTGAAATAGGATGTCAGATCAAGCAGAAAGTTCACCATTACCCGTTCAGAATGAGGCACGAAGTTATGATGCCTCTGATATGAGCTTGCTGCCAAGTTGGGAAGGATCGACTGATGCCAACGACTCTGAAAAATAGATCAAGCAGAGAAAACAAATGCGCCCTCGATCTGCGGTTTGGTTACACTTCACCAAGCTCACAAACGAAAAATGAGAGAAGAAAGTACGTTACCATTACTGTAATGCATCATATGCTGCGAATAGCACCACAAATGGAACAACCACCCTGAAAAATCACCTGAAAGTTTGTATGAAGAATCCTTACAACAATAAGACACATCAATTGCAGGTAAATCAACAGTTGCCTACTTCTGCTCATGGTGGGATATGAGGTAAGACTGGTTCTATAATAAATTGGAGATTTAACCAAGAAGAGGCAAGAAAAGCATGTGCATATATGATAATTGTTGATGAACAACCCATTTAGTTCTGTTGAAAAATAGAGATTTCGCCACTTCATGTCTATTACTTGTCCTACTTTTCAAATTCCTTCTCGTGCAACTGTTACTAGGGATTGTTATGAATTATATGCATTAGAAAAAGTCAAATTGAGGGAATTTTTGCGGCGTAAGGCTAAAAGGGTTAGTCTTACTACTGATTCTTGGACATCTGAACAGAGAATTAACTACATGTGCCTTACTGCTCATTTTATCGATGATGATTGGGTCTTGCATAAGAAAATTTTAAATTTCTCCCAATAGATAGTCATAAAGGTGAAGCTATTGGTAAAGGAGTTGAAAAATGCTTGCTTGACTAGGGGATTGACAAAGTCTTTACAATTACTGTTGACAATGCTAGTTCAAATGATGTTGCGGTTAGTTATTTGAGGAAACGGTTGGGGAATTGGGGTACTAGTTTGCTTGCGGGTAAGCATTTACATGTACGATGCATTGCACATATTATAAATCTTGTTGTGGTTGATGATTTGAGAGAAGTTTCTGGTTCTGTTGATCATATTAGGGCTGCTGTTCGGTACATTAGGCAGTCACCAAGTAGGTTGAAAAGGTTTAAGGAATGTGTTGAAATGGAAAAATTAGAATGTAAGAGATTACTGTGCTTAGATGTTCCCACTAGGTGGAATTCAACGTATTTAATGTTAGACACTGCCTTGAGTCTTATGAAAGCTTTCGAAAGGCTTGAAGAAACAGATCCATACTTTAGTTTTGATTTGACTCATGAGGATGGTAGTGGGTTGCCTAGTGAGGAGGATTGGGGTAATGTCTCACGGTTTGTAAAGTTTACATCACACTTTTATGATCTCACATTGCGAGTTTCGTGCTCATTATATGCAACTTCTAATCAAGTTCTCCATGAACTTAGTGATGTAGTGAAATTATTGAGAGCATGGCAAGACAGTGACGATGTTGAGTTGAGTGAAATGGCAACGAGAATGAAAATGAAGTATGACAAGTATTGGGGGAACAATGAAAAAGTTAAACTTTATTATTTTTTTATGCGAGTGATTCTTGATCCTTGTTTCAAATTACATTATGTTGAATGGGTAGTTAATAGAATGTATCCCCAAAACAGTGATATTGTTATAAAGGTAAAAGAAGGGATGTATGCATTATTTGAGGATTATAAGAAATTAGAAGAAAGTCAAGTTCCAAGTGCACCATCCCCGCATGTAGTTTCAAGTGCATTGTGTAGTTCAACGTCAAGTGAACCTAACAAAGAACTAAGTGGACCACATTTGAAGAGGAGAAATCTAGATTTGGACACTAGATGAGAGTATGATACTTTTATCAACGAGGTTGGAGGTTTTGATAACAAAAATGAGTTGGATAAGTATGTTGGAGAAGAAAGAGAGAGAGAGATAAGGATGGATTTGACATTTTGAAGTGGTGGAAGTTGAATGCCCCTAGATTTCCTATACTTTCTCAGATGGCTCGAGATATTCTTGCTATTCCTGTTTCCACAGTTGCCTCCGAATCAGCTTTTAGTATGCGAGGGCGTGTTCTTGACACATTTAGGAGTTCTTTAACTCCTAGGATGGTGCAATGCCTCATGTGTGCCAAGGATTGGATGAGGAATGAAACTTGTCCCGTTGCTATTGAAGAGGATATTGATACTCTTGAAAAAATGGATTCCGGTAATTTTCTTAAACCTCTTTTTGGTATGTATTATCTTATATTATTTTTTTGATTGACTTCTTCTTTATTTAATTTCGCAGAACTTACAAATTTGAGTCATGAATCTACCATTTTGGACCTATGATATTCTTCTGGTAGGTTTGATATTTTTCTGGCTGGATTTCATTTTCTGCATTTAGTTTTTTTGACCTATATTTATGGGAACAATATTTTTAGAAATAAATTCCCTCTGTAACTTTAGGTAGAATTCCAAATTATTATCTTACTGTGACATTCTTTTTCTTTACTTATTTCAGTAATAAAGATTTGGGTGCATTTTGGTGCCAATCCGTGTGGATATTATCAATTTGGGTGCATTTTGGTGCCATTCTGGTTTGGTAATAACGTGTGGATATTATCAATTTGTCATGCCTCCGATGGTCAACTCGCTTTACGATTTTTTTAATGAAATTGGTATAAACTGTGTAGATATTATCAATTAGCAATTCATTGTAATGTAATAATGAACATTTGATGAGCTTTATTTCTAAGAAATTGTTAATGATTGTTTCTTGTGAGCTTGTTAATGATTATTTCTTTCATATATAGTTAGTTTTTCCAATTCCAGTTTCTTAGAAACTGTTTTTTTCTATGTTTTTTTTTCTCTCTTTGAATTTTGATTTTAGCTCAAACCGAACCGAACCGAAATTCATTATTCGGTTCGTTTTGGTTCGGTTTCTGTTAATAATTCGGTTCGGTTCGGTTTCCTCAAAAAAAAAAAAAACCGAACCGAAAATCGAATTTTCACACCGAAACCAAACCGAAAAACCGAATGAACACCCCTAACTCACATGATTTTCAGGATGGTGAACCTATAACAAAACTAAATGTTAGGTAGATAATACGAACGGTAATTAAAACATACTCAAGAAAAAAGGCAAGTGGAAGAATTATATAAGTTCTAAACCATGCCGAAAAGTCATCCTTTAATCTCCTGTCAACTTCCTTATCCGTTATATGTGGTGCAACGGCTTGTAATTCGCCATTGAATTTACTACATAGTAATCATTCCGGCTTGAATTAGTCTATAAGAATTGAGTAACACGTGACTTACGTAGTAGTAATATTATGCAAACTTCCTTAATAAACGGTTGCACCTCCTCGCAATTGAGAAAGATATAAGTCGTATCTGCCTTAAGTTCCTCTGATGTTAAATATCTGGTTTGAATTTACCCGGTCACCCTTCCTGAAATATTGCATATTGACAAACTAGGGCCATGCAAGTTTTGTTTGCTAACACCTTCATCATTTCGAGCAATACTTGTATATCTTGGCTGCACATGAGGCTCAAAATAATAGGAGAAAAATGTCTATGTTTCTTCAATTAATTAAGCATTGCAAATAGATCTTTCAACCCTTGCCTTATTCTTAACCTTAGTTTTCAAGCGATATAAGAATTTGAAATATCAGTAATAAAGTTATGTATGATCTCGATCGACCGACCCTTAGCCCTCTAACAAAACGATTCTAAAATCTCTATCTAAATTTTGTGTTATAATTAAATAAGAAACTTGCATCGGGTTTCACTTATATTGGCATTGCACATTTATTTTTTTATTTAGTTCCAATGCTGCTATAGTTAACTATATCCTATCATGAAATAATGTTTGAAAGAAAAAGAAAGGAGGCAATTCAGAACGAAAGACATGCAAACCAGAAATGCAACAAAGTGAAGCTCCAACGAATAAGGCCATTCCGAATCTTATACCAATTATTTTTTAAATTATCATTTCCGATCCGGATACCTATCCATTAAATTTGGAGTGCTTGATACTAAAATCGTTGGTCAATCTAGTTACCAAATACTGAACCGATCATCGATTAAGAATTAACATTTATTTTTTAAACTTTTTTGGACAAACTTACCAAGAAAAGAAAAATCATCAAATTGCATTAATATTTCCTAGTTATTTAACCAATACAAATTCAAATTAGGTAGCCCACAAATTCTATTAGTTAAAACAGGACCAAATTTAGAACAAAATTTTCTTCTACATAGTTCAAAATAAAATTACGTTGAAATTATCTTAAAAAAGATTGACCAATTGAACTTTCATGTTTCCTTGCTGCCTTTTTTATAATATAGTCCCAATGCACGTGGAAAAACAAAAATCTTTTCATTAATGATTAATTATTCATAAAATAAATATAATTGAAGCTACAAAATAATTGACAATTTTATAACTACCTTAACCCATATCACCTTCAATATTTTCTTTTTCTTTATAGTCAAAGTATTTTTTATATTCCTTGTGTAAATAATAAGTTTATTTATTTATTTACTTTACTTATGTATATATAATATAAATAATATGTTGTATATAATTGCTATTGACGGTTCGATATGAGCAAGTTACCAAAACCTACCCGACTCAGTAACGATTGACCTCAGAGATAACCAAAGCCTAATGGATTAACTGTCGGACATATAATTCGTCTCATAATTAGTTCAATAATTATTAAAATCAAAAGAGAACTGTTCTAATAAAAAAAATAAAAATCTTATAAAATAATAAAATAAAATAATAATCTATTCTTTTTCATTGAAAATATTATAAAATATTTAAATTAATATGTAAAAATTATCCTGTATCATTTAAATCAGTATTACGTTTAATATTTATTTATTTTTGTTTTCAAGCTGAAGGACAATGAACGATGGTGCTAGTCAAAGTCAAAATAAATACCTCATCCCGCATCCGAAATTCTATTTCTTTTTCTTTTATAAACGCTACTTTGAGATTTTTAACATAAGCAATCAATATTTATATTCTTTTCCTTCTTTTTGGGCGAGGTTTTGGGGGAACTTAAGCGGCATATAAACTTAAAATCTTTTTATAAATTTTTATTAAGAGTTGATTTTTAATTTTTAAAATTTATTATCAATATTTTCATAACCATATATAGTGTTGACGCATAATGTAGGACTTCTAGAATAGGGTTATAATAATATATATTGTGTCAGAATTAGAGACTAATATATATTAGCATTTGGTACACTTCATAGTTCACGTTTCTTCAATTCAAAATTGAAGTATAATTCTACATACCAAATCAATATATAAATAAAATGTATTAAATTTCTGACGGAAGAAATATGTAAATCAAAATTGAGATAAATAAATTTTCTGAATGAAATCATTCAATTAAGTGTCTATCTTTAAATAAATTCCATTAACAACTCCTTAACTCATTGAATAACGCTCTTTAATTGCATTAACATGATCCTGCAGAAATAGAAAATAAAAACCCTGTCTAAATATTAGCAATTATAATTGTAATTTTATAAATGTAAAAGAAAGTTGATTTGTACCAAAGTTTGTCGTGACTTCTCATTGACAAACTCGCCCTGCTTTGACCCTCTTTGGAAAGTGTGAAGTTTCTTAAATAACTCCACATAACGAAAATCATCACATTTTTCTTTCCACTACAATTTCAATATCAAAAATACAAAATGTTATTTTTTTGTAGAAAATATTTAAGAACAAGTTTAAAAAATGTAAACTAATGAAACGTACCATCCGATTCTCATGCTTCGTAAATGATATAGACCCTCCCATGTGAGATGTGTCACAAGCAGTAGCTCTATTCCGTTTAGCAACAGAAGAAATGCATTGAAACCCCTCAGTTCTCCACTCATGTACCATCTGCTCTCAAAATTCAGGTGAAATCCAATTTGGACGTTTTTGCTTAGCGCAGGCCTTGCATAAATGGTCAGAAAGTTATTCACGACATTTCTTATTCTAAATCTCCCGTATATGATCATTATGCTCTAGGAGCCACCTAAAACGACTCTGCAAAATCATTAGACAAAAAAACGTACGTTACATAGTTACTATTAAAATTATATTAACACATATATCTACAATATAAAAAAATAAAATTTATACATTTTTATACTGTCCTTAAATTGAACCACATGTTCTTCACATCTACAGGAATAGCTACAAATCTGGCGTAAGGCACAGTGTAATGTCTTTGAAATATCAGTGTATCTCTCTAACAGTATCCATCGATGGGGAGAAACTATTTTATTAAAACGAATATTCAATTAAATAGATTCTTTAACAAGTTGATATTCTAATATCTTTAGCATTGTTAACCATTACATGTTTTGAGAAAGAGGCTTCTTAAACACAATTTCAAAGATGATAAAAAACTTTAACAGTGTAAAAATACACTTCTTCTCAAAGATAGCTTCAATGTGTACCAAATTAAAAAATTTTTAAAAATAGATAGTACTTACCTGTCACCATTAGGTGCAATCAAAATGTGTCTCTGATATATCTGCTCTAGGCAGAGATGTAGCTGTGGAAGGTATCGATGTAGGCATTTGTTGTTGTCCTGACGAGTCTAGAGAGTGCAAAGGTAGCAACCTGCGTAACTGCGAACCTAGAATTGGAGACAGAGTACGATCATCCCCAGTCTCAGATTGCTCTGGTAGTACTCTGCCGGTAGACATAATCTAAACATACATAACAGTAAACAAGTTAGAGTCTACATCAATGAATACAAAATAAATTATTCGCCAAATTGTAAAATGTTAGCTCACGTTTGAAAGAAACTAATCCTATTCATTTTCTTCATTATCTAATAAATCATCATCCATATCATTATCCGTCGGAGAATCCATATCCGAATTAACTTCTTCTACATCCATATCTACTATTTCAGCTTTTCCTGCTTCATTTGCAAGTCCACCAATCATCTTATAATGGTTACATTAACAGCAATGGAGTCATCGACCTCCTTTTAATATGGTCGATCCATTGTAGGTGCGTCAATTACGTGATAAGCCTTCAATTTGCAAACGGTTATCCAATCAGACTTTTTCTTTTTATAGCCTGGGGAGGATACTTAATATACTTGATTGGCTTGCTGAGCAAACACCAATGGGTCGTATTTTGGGTACTTCCTCCTACAGTTAATGTCTATGACTCTAAATTGTGGATGCACTTTCACTCCCCTATTAACAATTCGATCAAACCAATCAATCACACTTGAACAAGATAACCTGGTGATAGGGAGACCCAGAGAATTGCACCTCAATAATCTCCTTCGAGATTCTATAATAGTCTCCCATATTCTCTTCTCCGCCTTTGACGCAAACTCCATTATTGATGGTTTTCTTCCCCATTTCGTAATCATACGTGTGAAATCTAAAACCATTTATGAAGTACCCATGGAAAGACTTCACCTGCCGCGAAATGCCCCAAGCCAAGCTTTTAAGATTTTTGTCACTCACATTAAGGGTGTTCACTATATGGGTTGATCCGAAAATCTGAACCGATCCGATTTTTTATTAATTTGGTTCGATTCGGTTCGGATTGTCAATTTTTTGAAGAATTTTGGTTCGGTTTTCGGTTCCAAAAATCAAACCGAAAACCGAAAATATAAACAAGAACGCGTACTTGTAATGCGTTCAGTGGTTTTGTTTTAAAAAAAATGACGCATTAGTAGAATGCGTTATTCACGATTGATGACTTAGGGCTTTCAGTCTTATTCTATTAGACAATTATCTTCTCCTCACCGTTGGCGCCTCCATTCTCCATACTCTCCTTTTTCGCTGCAGCCACACATCCCCGACGGCCGACGCACCACCAGACTCAAAGAGGTAGGAACACTTTTATGTTTTGTGTGTACAATTTGCAAATTTTTCTTCCAGTTTTTTCCTTTCCCTAATCTGGTTGTCCGCAAATTTAGAGTAGGGCATTCTTTATATTCATCAGAGTATTTCAGTTTCTCATTGTTGATAATTTAATTATAATGTTGAAATTGTTTGAGGATAGGGTTGTTCATTGATGGTCTTCTTCGTTTCAGATCTGTTAATTGAAGTTAAAATGTCGATAAACCGGTATTATCTATGATCTAGGTGAATCAAGTTGATTTATGGTATTTGAAGCCTTTGTTTCTTGGGCTTATGGGAAAGAAGATGAATTTTGGTGCTTGATTGTGGGGTGGGAGTTGGGATTTTAAAGATATTCCCGGGCAAAATGCTTAAATTTTGTAGTGGATGAGATGTTGATCGAATTGCTATCTTTCACAATATTTATGTTGTAATGACTCTAGAGCATGCTTGTTCATATTGGTATTGTTGCAAGTCTTCAATTGAATTGAGTACCCCAATGTGTTTATTTGGAATACTATGATGAAACCCTATGTTACAAAGAACCATCCCTAGGATGCAATCCTTCTGTAAAAACAATGTTGAAGAAGTGCCAAATAAATTTCTAATAAATAACAAGTTTTTCAGTCTTCATTCTCATATACAGCACATATTTAAATTTATAACTTCATCATTCCTGAATTTACTTTTTGAAATCTACTACTTGATATGGTTCTACTGCAAAAACTTCAGTAAGTCTAATTGGTTCATTTCAAAAGAGTAGTGTGCAATTTGCCACTCTACTTCCCCTTCCTCTCCCAGTGGACCACCAAAAAGCTCTACGGAGCAAAGGAAGGAGGCTGCCAAAGACCAAACTGACATCATCGTGTACATTTCTTAATAAAAATTACAATATTGAAGAACTCTCCAGTGTCAGGATTCTTATATGAAAAAAGTGTCATATCTGTTCATCTCTGTTTTTTTTTTTTTTGGCTAAATCATTTCTGTTCATCTCCACATCTGTAACTATTGACTCTTACCTAAGGTTGCAATTGAGTGCAGTTCGGTTAGCTTGGCTAGGCTTGACTCAGGCAATTAAAAACAAGCTTAAATGCAAGTTTCACTCAGAATTTGAGAAAAGCTTAACTGCAATTCTGAAACTCTTTCAATCTTTTCTCCTATTTTTTGAATTTCTGTTTCAGATACATATTTTTCTATAATCCATGCACTTTGCTCTTTTGCACCAAGTGTAACTACAAACACCAAAGAGCCTCGAGCCGACCAGTTAACTAATTTTAATTTTGGATGGAAACAACTAACTTCATCCATGAGAACACTTTTCTGTTTTTCTTTTCTTCTGTTTTTCTGAAATAGTTTCTCAATTTTTATGTTTTGCTTTTCTTCTATTTTTTCTGAAATAGGATGTCAGATCAAGCAGAAAGTTCACCATTACCCGTTCAGAATGAGGCACGAAGTTATGATGCCTCTGATATGAGCTTGCTGCCAAGTTGGGAAGGATCGACTGATGCCAACGACTCTGAAAAATAGATCAAGCAGAGAAAACAAATGCGCCCTCGATCTGCGGTTTGGTTACACTTCACCAAGCTCACAAACGAAAAATGAGAGAAGAAAGTACGTTACCATTACTGTAATGCATCATATGCTGCGAATAGCACCACAAATGGAACAACCACCCTGAAAAATCACCTGAAAGTTTGTATGAAGAATCCTTACAACAATAAGACACATCAATTGCAGGTAAATCAACAGTTGCCTACTTCTGCTCATGGTGGGATATGAGGTAAGACTGGTTCTATAATAAATTGGAGATTTAACCAAGAAGAGGCAAGAAAAGCATGTGCATATATGATAATTGTTGATGAACAACCCATTTAGTTCTGTTGAAAAATAGAGATTTCGCCACTTCATGTCTATTACTTGTCCTACTTTTCAAATTCCTTCTCGTGCAACTGTTACTAGGGATTGTTATGAATTATATGCATTAGAAAAAGTCAAATTGAGGGAATTTTTGCGGCGTAAGGCTAAAAGGGTTAGTCTTACTACTGATTCTTGGACATCTGAACAGAGAATTAACTACATGTGCCTTACTGCTCATTTTATCGATGATGATTGGGTCTTGCATAAGAAAATTTTAAATTTCTCCCAATAGATAGTCATAAAGGTGAAGCTATTGGTAAAGGAGTTGAAAAATGCTTGCTTGACTAGGGGATTGACAAAGTCTTTACAATTACTGTTGACAATGCTAGTTCAAATGATGTTGCGGTTAGTTATTTGAGGAAACGGTTGGGGAATTGGGGTACTAGTTTGCTTGCGGGTAAGCATTTACATGTACGATGCATTGCACATATTATAAATCTTGTTGTGGTTGATGATTTGAGAGAAGTTTCTGGTTCTGTTGATCATATTAGGGCTGCTGTTCGGTACATTAGGCAGTCACCAAGTAGGTTGAAAAGGTTTAAGGAATGTGTTGAAATGGAAAAATTAGAATGTAAGAGATTACTGTGCTTAGATGTTCCCACTAGGTGGAATTCAACGTATTTAATGTTAGACACTGCCTTGAGTCTTATGAAAGCTTTCGAAAGGCTTGAAGAAACAGATCCATACTTTAGTTTTGATTTGACTCATGAGGATGGTAGTGGGTTGCCTAGTGAGGAGGATTGGGGTAATGTCTCACGGTTTGTAAAGTTTCTGTCACACTTTTATGATCTCACATTGCGAGTTTCAGGCTCATTATATGCAACTTCTAATCAAGTTCTCCATGAACTTAGTGATGTAGTGAAATTATTGAGAGCATGGCAAGACAGTGACGATGTTGAGTTGAGTGAAATGGCAACGAGAATGAAAATGAAGTATGACAAGTATTGGGGGAACAATGAAAAGTTAAACTTTATTATTTTTTATGCAGTGATTCTTGATCCTTGTTTCAAATTACATTATGTTGAATGGGTAGTTAATAGAATGTATCCCCAAAACAGTGATATTGTTATAAAGGTAAAAGAAGGGATGTATGCATTATTTGAGGATTATAAGAAATTAGAAGAAAGTCAAGTTCCAAGTGCACCATCCCCGCATGTAGTTTCAAGTGCATTGTGTAGTTCAACGTCAAGTGAACCTAACAAAGAACTAAGTGGACCACATTTGAAGAGGAGAAATCTAGATTTGGACACTAGATGAGAGTATGATACTTTTATCAACGAGGTTGGAGGTTTTGATAACAAAAATGAGTTGGATAAGTATGTTGGAGAAGAAAGAGAGAGAGAGATAAGGATGGATTTGACATTTTGAAGTGGTGGAAGTTGAATGCCCCTAGATTTCCTATACTTTCTCAGATGGCTCGAGATATTCTTGCTATTCCTGTTTCCACAGTTGCCTCCGAATCAGCTTTTAGTATGCGAGGGCGTGTTCTTGACACATTTAGGAGTTCTTTAACTCCTAGGATGGTGCAATGCCTCATGTGTGCCAAGGATTGGATGAGGAATGAAACTTGTCCCGTTGCTATTGAAGAGGATATTGATACTCTTGAAAAAATGGATTCCGGTAATTTTCTTAAACCTCTTTTTGGTATGTATTATCTTATATTATTTTTTTGATTGACTTCTTCTTTATTTAATTTCGCAGAACTTACAAATTTGAGTCATGAATCTACCATTTTGGACCTATGATATTCTTCTGGTAGGTTTGATATTTTTCTGGCTGGATTTCATTTTCTGCATTTAGTTTTTTTGACCTATATTTATGGGAACAATATTTTTAGAAATAAATTCCCTCTGTAACTTTAGGTAGAATTCCAAATTATTATCTTACTGTGACATTCTTTTTCTTTACTTATTTCAGTAATAAAGATTTGGGTGCATTTTGGTGCCAATCCGTGTGGATATTATCAATTTGGGTGCATTTTGGTGCCATTCTGGTTTGGTAATAACGTGTGGATATTATCAATTTGTCATGCCTCCAGTGGTCAACTCGGTTTACGATTTTTTAATGAAATTGGTATAAACTGTGTAGATATTATCAATTAGCAATTCATTGTAATGTAATAATGAACATTTGATGAGCTTTATTTCTAAGAAATTGTTAATGATTGTTTCTTGTGAGCTTGTTAATGATTATTTCTTTCATATATAGTTAGTTTTTCCAATTCCAGTTTCTTAGAAACTGTTTTTTTCTATGTTTTTTTTTCTCTCTTTGAATTTTGATTTTAGCTCAAACCGAACCGAACCGAAATTCATTATTCGGTTCGTTTTGGTTCGGTTTCTGTTAATAATTCGGTTCGGTTCGGTTTCCTCAAAAAAAAAAAAAACCGAACCGAAAATCGAATTTTCACACCGAAACCAAACCGAAAAACCGAATGAACACCCCTAACTCACATGATTTTCAGGATGGTGAACCTATAACAAAACTAAATGTTAGGTAGATAATACGAACGGTAATTAAAACATACTCAAGAAAAAAGGCAAGTGGAAGAATTATATAAGTTCTAAACCATGCCGAAAAGTCATCCTTTAATCTCCTGTCAACTTCCTTATCCGTTATATGTGGTGCAACGGCTTGTAATTCGCCATTGAATTTACTACATAGTAATCATTCCCCGGCTTGAATTAGTCTATAAGAATTGAGTAACACGTGACTTACGTAGTAGTAATATTATGCAAACTTCCTTAATAAACGGTTGCACCTCCTCGCAATTGAGAAAGATATAAGTCGTATCTGCCTTAAGTTCCTCTGATGTTAAATATCTGGTTTGAATTTACCCGGTCACCCTTCCTGAAATATTGCATATTGACAAACTAGGGCCATGCAAGTTTTGTTTGCTAACACCTTCATCATTTCGAGCAATACTTGTATATCTTGGCTGCACATGAGGCTCAAAATAATAGGAGAAAAATGTCTATGTTTCTTCAATTAATTAAGCATTGCAAATAGATCTTTCAACCCTTGCCTTATTCTTAACCTTAGTTTTCAAGCGATATAAGAATTTGAAATATCAGTAATAAAGTTATGTATGATCTCGATCGACCGACCCTTAGCCCTCTAACAAAACGATTCTAAAATCTCTATCTAAATTTTGTGTTATAATTAAATAAGAAACTTGCATCGGGTTTCACTTATATTGGCATTGCACATTTATTTTTTTATTTAGTTCCAATGCTGCTATAGTTAACTATATCCTATCATGAAATAATGTTTGAAAGAAAAAGAAAGGAGGCAATTCAGAACGAAAGACATGCAAACCAGAAATGCAACAAAGTGAAGCTCCAACGAATAAGGCCATTCCGAATCTTATACCAATTATTTTTTAAATTATCATTTCCGATCCGGATACCTATCCATTAAATTTGGAGTGCTTGATACTAAAATCGTTGGTCAATCTAGTTACCAAATACTGAACCGATCATCGATTAAGAATTAACATTTATTTTTTAAACTTTTTTGGACAAACTTACCAAGAAAAGAAAAATCATCAAATTGCATTAATATTTCCTAGTTATTTAACCAATACAAATTCAAATTAGGTAGCCCACAAATTCTATTAGTTAAAACAGGACCAAATTTAGAACAAAATTTTCTTCTACATAGTTCAAAATAAAATTACGTTGAAATTATCTTAAAAAAGATTGACCAATTGAACTTTCATGTTTCCTTGCTGCCTTTTTTATAATATAGTCCCAATGCACGTGGAAAAACAAAAATCTTTTCATTAATGATTAATTATTCATAAAATAAATATAATTGAAGCTACAAAATAATTGACAATTTTATAACTACCTTAACCCATATCACCTTCAATATTTTCTTTTTCTTTATAGTCAAAGTATTTTTTATATTCCTTGTGTAAATAATAAGTTTATTTATTTATTTACTTTACTTATGTATATATAATATAAATAATATGTTGTATATAATTGCTATTGACGGTTCGATATGAGCAAGTTACCAAAACCTACCCGACTCAGTAACGATTGACCTCAGAGATAACCAAAGCCTAATGGATTAACTGTCGGACATATAATTCGTCTCATAATTAGTTCAATAATTATTAAAATCAAAAGAGAACTGTTCTAATAAAAAAAATAAAAATCTTATAAAATAATAAAATAAAATAATAATCTATTCTTTTCATTGAAAATATTATAAAATATTTAAATTAATATGTAAAAATTATCCTGTATCATTTAAACTGTATTACGTTTAATATTTATTTATTTTTGTTTTCAAGCTGAAGGACAATGAACGATGGTGCTAGTCAAAGTCAAAATAAATACCTCATCCCGCATCCGAAATTCTATTTCTTTTTCTTTTATAAACGCTACTTTGAGATTTTTAACATAAGCAATCAATATTTATATTCTTTTCCTTCTTTTTGGGCGAGGTTTTGGGGGAACTTAAGCGGCATATAAACTTAAAATCTTTTTATAAATTTTTATTAAGAGTTGATTTTTAATTTTTAAAATTTATTATCAATATTTTCATAACCATATATAGTGTTGACGCATAATGTAGGACTTCTAGAATAGGGTTATAATAATATATATTGTGTCAGAATTAGAGACTAATATATATTAGCATTTGGTACACTTCATAGTTCACGTTTCTTCAATTCAAAATTGAAGTATAATTCTACATACCAAATCAATATATAAATAAAATGTATTAAATTTCTGACGGAAGAAATATGTAAATCAAAATTGAGATAAATAAATTTTCTGAATGAAATCATTCAATTAAGTGTCTATCTTTAAATAAATTCCATTAACAACTCCTTCACTGTCGGATTTTTAAGGTTCATATAAATTACTCGAACAAAATTAACATTAATTAAATTAATTTGCCACTTTTCTAGCTTCTATTTCAGTGCTTCAGGTATTTATCAAGAAATGAGTAACTTTACACAGTATTCATTTTTTTTTATCTGGTTTACTTGGAATAAAAGTTTTTCAAAAAAATAATTTAATTGCTTACTTTTTTCCTTTTGTGAGGGCTGTCTTGGGACCCCGGGGGGGAGGGGGTTGAGAATTTCCATTTTTTTTTGTTTTTCTGGGTTTTATTGAGATGTTTTATTGGTTGAAGTCACTTAGTGCTTTGTCCCTATTTACCGTTGCTTGCAACCATCAGCAAAGACTGTATGCGAGGAAAGCCAAAGCTCATGCTTGAAATTTTCCGAACTTGTTATTCTCGTATTTATTGTTGCATTTTCTAGAGTTTGGATTCCTTTTCCACTCAGGAGAAATTCTGGCTTCTAAAATCAAAATTTAATCCAAATACATATTAGAATTTTTTTTTAAAAAAAAGAGAACAAACAAAAGCAGAAAAAATTGTTAAAGGAACTTTTATTTCCATAAGAAAAGTTAGAAAAGATCAGTGCAGCAAATTCTCTCCCAAAACAAAATATTAAGCAAAATTTGTTCAATTCTAATTTCTAGGTAATTGCCAAAATCATTATCAATATAATAGTGCTATTATCTAGATAGGGACTACAAAATTAATAATAAAATATTTTTATTTAAAAATTTGGTTTCTAGAGCCCTAAATAATACGTAAAATAAAATAATAAAACAAATCTATACGGTTCAAACAGTAAATTCTTTATTGGCTAGATATCAATTATTCCTTTTGCATGTAAAAAAGGGATTATAATGGTAAGAACAATTTTCAGAAAATGCAATAGAATACGTGTACACTGCCTTTCCTAATGTGGGTTGCATGTTATGTGTCCAATTCGACAAAGAAAATTCTCTTAGAATTACTCCATTTTCCTGTAAGTCTTTATATGTCTCTTTTGAACTATATAGAACTTAAACTTTTTTTTTTTTAAGAAGAAGATGCTGTGTGACAACTTGACATGACATGAACAAATAGAGAATGGAGCAAGATCGGATATAGAAGATGCATACTCGTTATTAAAAAAAGTTATCCCTACCAAAACAGGCGAAAGTAGAATTCAAATTTCTTTAGAGATATGAAAATTTTAGTTTTATGAACATTAATCAAACAATAATATTTTGACGAAGAGGAGACTTGCACGGTGAAGTTCGTCTGCCAACCAACGTACGTAGGCATTGGAAAAGTGTACAAGGAAAGCAAAGAATTCTCCAAGCATTTTCTTCACAACAAAACCAATCACACTTGACACAAATTGGAGGCAACATGATTGGAATTGTTTCAATAGTAAGAAAACAAAGAAAACAAAATGAATATCTAAAACTCATCAAGAAATCAAATCCTTGAAACTATAATAGGAGACAGAAGGACATAGTGGTGAGCAATCACTAATATACGTTCTCATAGAAAAGAAAGCAAGGGCTATAGTAGAAACTTGGTGTTTGGAGAAATGGCAATGACCCCAAGAGTTGGAACACTTCTGAGTCGTCCTAGGCCAGCGGCTGCTGCCGTCCGACCTGTATATGAAGATATCAGACCTATGACGGAATGGAAAAAAGATGAAGAATCAAATAGTCTACTACTAATTTATCTTCCAGGTATTTTTGTTAGGCTTAAATTAACGTCTCTCAACTCGTTTTTATTTTTTATTATCTATTGGTTCTCTAATGTTAAACGTTAAAGTATTGTGATCCTTCTCTTTTCTTTCTATTTTGACATGCCTGCTCAATTTTTTTAAGAAAAAGGAAAAACAAATCCACGATTCAGCTTGTCCTTTTTTCTTGGCTTTTATCTTCTTCCTTTTTAAGGAAAAAATACTACTTTTATTAAGACTTGTAAGAATAAAGTTAGGTTCTATAATTATATACTCTGCGTCTACAAATATCTATCATCATCTAGAGTTTCAATTATTAAAAAAACACAATAAATTGAATTGATTTAAATGATCAAATGAACTTGTTAATATATACTTCTTGAAAGAATATATACATTTTGATATGCTATGTGGACCTGTTGATCTATAAGAAAATAACAACATTGTGTTTTCTTATACAATATATTCTACGTAGACCTGTTGATATATAGACCGAATATGAAAGTTAGGTTCCAATTTTCAGGTTTTCAAAAGGAACACCTTAAGGTTTCAACTGAAGGACGGAACACTCTGAGGGCCAGAGGAGAGCGAATAGTTGCTGGTAACAAATGGAGCCGATTCCAGGAGGATTATCCACTTCCAGAAGACTGCAACATTAGAGGAATTAGTGCAAAATTTGAAGGAGGGATCCTTACAATCACAATACCGAGAAAGAGAGAAGCTGAAGATGCCTCAAAAGAAGAGGCCGATAAGCCTTCCAAAAGAACTAAAGAGGATCTTTCTACTGGAAAGCGGCCAAGTCCTGCAAAAGCAGCAATGGAGAAAAGGCATCAAGAGGCTGCAGATGGTAATGGCGGTCCAGGTTCCATTCCCTCAGTTAATGTTGCTGAGAACGGAAGAGAGGAAAAACCTCTCGAAACTCTTCCTGATCAGAAAATGTTGACCCAGAAACCAAAATTGTTGCCGTATGAGAAACCAGCAGAGAAGTCTAAAGAAGAAACTGGAAATCAAAAGAGCACTCTGAAAAGAAATGCACAGACAGAAGCAAAATTGAAGATGGGCCCTAATCAGTTTGGAGATATCATCAGAGAAAATAGTAGGAAGCCAAAATCACAAAATGATGAAGGCAGCATGGAACCAAAGGAAAAGGAAACCGCAACTGCTTCCGGTACATCACGTGGTACTGACTTTCGGGTGGCAAAATATAAGCAGGCTGTTAAAAAATTTATGGATTTGAATGAAGAAAGACAGTTGCTGGTGAATGTCGGAGTTGCGGTGCTTGTGATGGTTGCGTTCGGCGCTTATGTTTACTATGCATTTCAGGATAAGCGACATGATATATAGTTTTCAAGATCCAAGCAACTGCAATCTGGCGATTACTGTAGTAAATATAAAGAATCATATGTAACTTATTGTAAAAGACTGTAATTCTCATTCGTTAAGCCCAACAATGATTCTACATATGCCATGTATGTAAGCAAAAGAAATAACCGTTAGTCTAAGAAAATATAAGATGATGCTAATTAGCATATTAATAGAGTTTCTTACAAGTACTAACTCCTTCGATCAAGAAATGCCCGGGAAAATCCGGGTTAAATCATGTATGAAATGCTTTGCCTTTTGCCAATCCACATGCGTCCACATTGTGTTGTGTAAAAATTCCAGTCAAAATTCTATAAGGAAGAAAACCCCTGTCCTCCATCGAAGAAACTCAAGTCCATATATACATCTCCAAATCGTGTAGTTCTAGTCCTACTGTAAATCTAGCACTATAAGAAAATACGCGATTAGAGACCGAAATTAGCGACGGCTAACGTCGGTTGCTAATTAGCGACGGCCCGACTCCGTTGCTAATTAACGACGGATTAGAGACGGATAAATAATTTAAACATTAAAAATTATTTTTAAAATTCTCAAATTATTCCGTCGCTAATACGTTGCTAATTAGCGACGGACAAATAATTTAAATATTAAAAATAATTTTTTTAATTTCTCAAATGGTTCCCTCACCAATCTGTTGCTAATTAGCGACGAACAAATAATTTAAATATTAAAAATAAATTTTTTAAATTCTCAATTTGTTCCGTAGCTAATCCTTTGCTAATTAGCGACGGATTAGCGACGGACAAATAAATTAAATATTCAAAATAAATTTTTTAAATTCTCAATTTGTTCCGTAGCTAATCGTTGCTAATTAGCGACAAATTAGTGATGGACAAATAATTTAAATATTAAAAATAATTTTGTCAAATTCTCAAATTGTTCCCTCGCTAATCCGTTGTTAATTAGCGACGGATTAGAGACGGACAAATAATTTAAATATTAAAAATAAATTTTTAAAATTCTCAATTTGTTTCGTAGCTAATCCGTTGCTAATTAGCGATGGACAAATAAATTAAATATTAAAAATATTTTTTTTTTAAATTCTCAATTTGTTCCGTAGCTAATCCGTTACTAATTAGCGATAGACAAATAAATTAAATAAAATAATTTTTAAAAATTGTCAATTTGTTCCGTAGCTAATCCGTTGCTATTTAGCGACGGATTAGCAACGGAATAGTATTTTCTAATTTAAGATATTTTTTATTTTTATTTAGTTTAGTAATATTATTTTTCTACTTGACATAAGAATTTGAATAGAAGTAAAATAAATTATATTGAATAATATATAACAATTATTAAGTAAGATTATTCTTATGTAATACACATGTAATAAACCATGCATTTCTAGTAGTATAATCTATTAATAACACATATATATAAGATAATATTTATAAGTATAACATAAGTGTAATATCACATACATATGTAGCATATATATGTCGAAATAGACACAGATGTACATAAATAGAAGAAATGATAATTAATATATATTTAGATACTTTAGACTATAGGTAATATCAATTCAAAAAATTAATATTTAATAAATTAAGGTTTAAAATAAGTGAGGTCAGACTAAATTAGTATTTATGAAGACTTTTTCTATTTTTACAAAGAAAGCCGTTGCTATTTTTTTTAGCAAGAGATTAAAAAATTTTATTTTTAATATTTAAAAACACTATTCGGTCTCAAATCCGTCGCTAATTAGCAACGGATTTGCGACGGAAAAATTAAGAAATTAAAAAAATTATTTTTTATATATTAAAAATACTATTCCGTCGCTAATTAGCGACGGATTTGAGACGGATAGTAACAGAAAATAAAAAAATTAATATTAATTTATAAATTATATATAATAGTAAATATAATTATATTATAATAATATATAATAGATTATTATTAATATAATAATATATGATAAAATAAAACACAAGAAGTGACTTGGCCTAGCGGAAGAAGACGTCATCCAACTTTTAGGTAACCAAGGTTCGAATCTCTTTTCAAGCAAAACAAATCGGGCTAACCCGGCCCAAATTCGGATCGGGTACCGATCCATTGGAGCTAAATCGGGCTAACCCGGCCCAATATGGTTGGGTCGGGTTACCCCAATTCATATTATTTTTTAAAATTTAATTTCAAAATTTTTAATTAATAACTTTAATTATCAATTAAATAATAAATCGGGCCGGGTTAACCCTATTTACATTATTTTTAAATTTTTATTTTAAATAATAATTTATATTTTTTATTATTTATTTTTAAATTATAATTTATATTCGTCGCAAATCCGTCGCTAATTAGCGAGAGATTTGCGACGATTTTTAAAAATAATTTTTAAAATTAAATTTCAGAAAATTAATATTAATTTTTTATTTTTAAAATTTAAATATATTATTTTCCGTCGCAATTAGCGACTCTTTATTTAGCGAGGGAATGTACCGTCGCTAATTAGTGATTAGCGACGGATTTGTCTGTCGCTAATTCCTTGTTTTCTTGTAGTGTAGTATCACAAAGAGATACAAACCATATCACATAATACAAAAAAAAACTCTTAACAAATCTTATCACCTAATACAAACAAACAACTCTGTCAACTCTATCTATCTCCAATACTCCCCCTCAAGTTGGAGCATGGAGATCAGTCATGCCCAACTTGCCAACGAAGGAAGAGAAAACAGACGACCCTAAAGCCTTTGTAAAAATATCAGCAAGTTGAGAGGAAGTGCGTATGTGATAGAGCTGAACACGGCCACGCTCGACCTCATCACGCACAAAATGACAATCAATTTCAATATGCTTAGTGCGCTCATGGAATACAGATTAGTGGCGATATAGATAGCAGCTTGGCTATCACAGAACAAACGAACTGGCGGAGGAAGAGGATCACCCAAGTCATGAAGTAGTTGACGTAGCCATTTGACTTCACAACAAGAAGTTGCCATGGCGTGATATTCCTCGTCAACAGAGGAACGAGCAACAGTAGCTTGTTTCTTTGTCTTCCACGATATAGGAGAACCACCCAAGAACACCAAATAACCTGTGATTGAACGGCGAGAAAGAGGACAACCGGCCCAATCTGAATCACAGTAAGCTGTAAGAGTAAGATCACATGTGGAGGAAAGAAAAACCCTGCGACCAGGACTTCCCTTGAGATACCGAACAACAAGCATGGCTGTCTCCCAATGGGGAAGCAATGGAGTAGCCATAAATTGAGCCAGCACATTAACTGAATAACAAAGATCAGGTCTAGTAATAGACACATAAATTAACCACCCAACCAAACGTCTGCAATGATCCGAATGAGCACACAATTCCCCCTTTGCACGAGCTAAATTATGTTGTTGCTCAATAGGTGTAGGAATAGGTTTGGCCCCTAACAAGCCAGCTTTTGCAATAATGTCTAGTGCATACTTCCGTTGATTCATGAAGAGACCAGTTTAACTACGTGCAACCTCAATACCCAAGAAATACTTGAGAGCACCCAGATCTTTCATGTGGAAACAAGTACTCAAATGCTTTTTAAAATTTTCAAGAGAAGAATCATCATTACCTGTAATAACAATATCATCCACATAAACCAGAACACACAAGAGAATCCTATTTTTGTGATAAGTAAACAATGAGTAATCCGCCCAAGATTGAACAAAACCATACTGTTGCAATGCCATTAAGAGTTTAGAAAACCAACACCTGGGTGCTTGACGAAGACCGTACAAGGATTTTTGCAGTCGGCACACTTTTTCACTTTCAGTTGCTCCAAATCTTGGGAACAGCTTCATGTACACCTCCTCTACAAGATCACTATAAAAAAATGCATTATGGACATCCATCTGATGTAATTTCAAATTTTTTGCTACTGCGACAGCAAGCAAAGTTCGAACTGTAACCATCTTTGCCACAGGTGCAAACGTTTCATGATAATCAATCCCCTCTACTTGTGTATTACCAAGAATAACCAACCGTGCTTTACACCGTTCAATGGTTCCATTCAAATGACGCTTAATTTTATACACCCACTTACAGCCTAAAGCTTTCTTGTGAGGTGGTAAGGTGGTCAACATCCAAGTGGCATTCTTTTCCAAAGCTTCAATCTCTTGTTTCATTACCATACGCCATTCCGGCTGTCGTACAGCATCAGAAAAATTTGTAGGCTCATAGGAAGCAGTTACAACAGCCAAATATTGTTTGTGTGAAGAACAAAATCGAGCACAATCAACATAATTAACTATAGGATACAAGGATTTACCTAAGGAAGTAGATTGGCATTAGGAATCAGTGAGGAGAGGGGATTTAATACAACTAGTCGTATGACAGAGATAGTCCTTTAATTTTTCAGGAATCTTCCGTGTCTGAGTACTACGCCAGAGACCATCTGATGACATATCCTCTGACGGGGTCTCAGTGTTATTCTGATGCAACTCGACAGAGGCATTAGCAGAAGCATTTTGATTTACCTGAGGAGTGGCAGATGTTTCTGGTTCAATAAAAGGATCAACCGAGGTCATATCTGATCCTTGGTGTTCATCGATAGTTTCATGAGCAGCGAGCTGGCCACTTTCAGCATTTCTACTTCCATCTCCATTGTGTCCAATACTCCCCCTGACTAAGTCACCTGAGGCACACTCCCTATCAGGAGGAGACATAAAGACATCAGAGGAAGCAACACAGGACGTATCTGGAAAAAGAGAAATCGAAAGAGAAGAACCGACAGAATCAATAGGAGGACTGGCAACAAAGGAAAGTGAGATTCATGGAAAATGACATCACGGGAGACAAACAAAGTATGAGTTTCAAGATCATAAAGCTTCCAACCTTTTTGACCGAATGGATAACCTAAAAACAAACATTTTCTACTACGTGAACTAAACTTATCTCAGGGACGAGATTGATTATATGTGTAGCACAAGCAGCCGAAAACTCGGATGTGAGAATATGAGGGACTAATTCCAAACAAACACTCAAAAGGGGTACGACCCCTAAGTAATTTGGAAGGAGTGCGATTAAGAAGATATACAGCCGTAAGTATACACTCTCCCAAGAATTTCAAAGGTAGATTGGCCTGAAAACGCAAAGCACGTGCAATGTTTAAAATATGCCTATGTTTGCGTTCGACTCGACCATTTTGTTGAGGGGTACCAACTACAGAGGTTTGATGTAAAATACCGGCTTCAACAAAGTATGATCTTAGACATAGAAATTCAGTGCAGTTATCCATTCGGACAACTCGCAAAGTTTTGGTGAATTGGCATTGCACCATTTGACAAAAATGCTTTAAATTAGATGCAACTTCACTCTTTTCAGCTAGTAGATACACCCAAGTAGCCCTAAAAAAATCATCAACAATAGTGAGGAAATAATGTGCCCCACAAGTAGATTTGACTCGATAAGGTCCCCATAGAACACAATGAATCAAGATAAACAAATCTAATGCTTTATTATCGCTAAGAGGAAATTCTAGACGTGTCTGTTTTGCTCGAGGCAAATATCACACACATTCATAGGGTGTACATTAGGAAACTGTTTGGTAATTGTGTCTGGTAAATGATTTAAAGGTAGAATAGAGGGATGACCCAAACGCTTGTGCCACAAATCTCGACCATCAGTCTGAGTCATTTTATGTGCGAGCTGCTTTTTCACTGGCTGAAAGTAATAAACTCCATTCCTCTCTTTACACACTCCAATAGGGATCCTCGAAGCGTGGTCCTGTAACACACATAGTATATTAGTAAATAGTGCGCTATACTTATGAGTGCGAAGCAATTGAGAGATCGAAATCAGATTGCAGTTTAACTTAGGAACAAACAAGACATTATGGAGTATTAAATCATGTCCAAGTTTTACACTGCCAGCTCTAGTAGCCATACTTTCTGTACCGTCCGCCATACTTACTAGACATGCAGGTATGGTATAAAGATCACAAAGAAAACCAATATTTCGAGTCATATGATTTGAAGCCCCAGTATCAAGAAGCCAAAAATCAAGATCAGTCTTACCACTCAGTTTTTCAGTAGAGGAGATTGAAGACTGACTATTGAGAAGATTGAGAAGTGTTGTCCACTGCTGTGAAGATAAACCAGGCAACCCAGAAGTATCATCATTAGAATGCAGCATTGGTTCATTAGGAGATGGCAATATTTGTGTATGAGATGCAATTGCTCAGTTGTGAGAAGAATGCATAATTGCTTAGGAACGACTGCGGCTGGAAAAACCTGTGTGCCTCCCTCCACCGCGACCACATATTTTATTCCTTTCCTTCCACCATTCTAGATACCCAATCACCTGGAAACATTCCTTAGCCTCATGTCCTATCTTTTGACAGACTGTGCACGAAAGAGATGACTTATCCACGACCGTGTTCTGTTGCCCTTGCCGGAAAGTTTGAACAGCAAACCCCACTGCAGTTTCTTGTTGTTCCTCCTTGTTCCGAGCCACTGTCTAATGTCGTTCTTCACGTATGACTATTGAATAGGGTTGATTGATGTTCGGTAGTGGTTCCATACTCAGTACATTCGAGCAAATAGTTCTATACACCGCATTATCTAAACGCATAAAAAACTTATGAACTTTTTCATCCTCTTGCTTCTTATTAAATCCTTGGGCCATTCGCAATAGAAAATCTTTGTTGCAGATCATCCCATAGATCCTTGGCCAGCTCGGTATACGTTACCGTGGAATGCAGACTGGGCTCAATTGTGTTAAAATCCCAAGAAACAATCATGGAATTTATCTGCCACCAGTTATCAATCTCTGGTGCATCATCTATGGGTTGTCTGCTTATGCTGTCGACAAATCCTAATATTTTCTTGGCTCGAAGAGCCGTTCTCATGGCTGAAGTCCATTCATCGTAGTTCTCTTGACGAAGCTGGACATGAGTGATCAATGTCCCTGGGTTATCCCCAGACATCAAGGTATATGCACCTACATCTTTGCTGGAATTCTCAGACAAATCTTTGCTGGATGTACTCATCCTAGTTTGGTTCTCAAAGACTGACTGGCTCTAATACCATGTAAAAATTCCAGTCAAGATTCTATAAGGAAGAAAACCCCTACCCTCCATCGAAGAAACTCAGGTCCATATATACACCTCCAAATCGTGTAGTTCTAGTCCTACTGTAACTCTAGTATCACAAAGAGATACAAACCATATCACCTAATACAAACAAACTCTTAACAAACCTTATCACCTAATACAAACAAACAACTCTATCAACTCTATCTATCTCCAATATGTTGCTAACTCAAGGTGAAATACCTAAGAGGGGGACGGGGGTGAATTAGGTATTTGGCTAATTTTCAAAAAAACAAACATTTTATGCATTTAGAACAATAACAGATTATATGAGCAAAATAGAGATAATTTATAGCAAAGCAATATAAGAAAGTAAGATCAAAGAACACAAGCAATTTATAGTGGTTCGATCCTCAAGATCTACCTCCACTACCTTAAGCCTACACTTAAGGATTTCAATCACTCTACTGTATGCTCAGGTTTACAAATTACAAGAGAGGCTCACCACACTATGTTTTACACTCACAACCTCTTCTAGTAACTTTTACAAACAAGGCTCACCACACACAATGGTTTTATATCTCAAACAACCTTGAATCACAACTTCAAGGATCACCCTTATCTAAAGGTTTTATGTTATCAAGATAACCTTGCAAGAGATAGTAGAAAAATAGAATTTGATAAAAAGATAAGAGTGTGTAGATGTTACTACTTGTTGGTAGAATTTTACACAAACTTGCACCTTCACACTTTGATGTCTTTTGATTGATCAATTGAATGCACAAGACATAAGAGAGCTTAAGGAATGTTTGTAAAAGGCTTTAGAATACTTAGAGTTTTCATGAATTCAAAACTTGCAAAAGATTGCACGTTTATAGCTTTTATAGAATTTGAAAATCAATTTTAAAAGCTATAAAACGGCTAGTTAACAGCTATTTTCAAGAAATTCGGACGACTAAATTCTGCGTCCGAATTTTTCCGACGACTGAATTCTTCCTTCTGCGTCCGAATTTCTTTGGAAAAACAGTGACCATGCTGAAGGCCAAAATTCGGACGATCGAATTTTTCTTCATGCGTCCGAATCTTCTTCCGAATTTCTCTGGAAGAACAGTAGCAAACTTTTGCTATAAAATTCGGACGACCGAATGTTTTGGAAGCATATTCAAACTTTGTAAAATCATTTGAGATTTAACTTCAATAAGTTTGAAAAACATTTGGTATGCATAGAAAAATTAGTTAGACATATATAAGTTTGAAAACCAAAATCAAATTCCTTTGATCAACTGAAGTTTACTTAAAAACTTTTAGGACACAAAACCACATTCACCAAGAGGTTCATTCAAAGCTTTTTTAAGATTAAGAAACCTACTTTATGCTCTCTTATGCATTCAATAGACTCCAAGACATACAAGTGTAGAGTTTACATAGAGATTTACCTATTATCATATCTACTCTACACTTCAAGTCTTAAATGCCTTGAGTTCATCTTTGAATAACCTTCAAAAGACTTCATAGTTTATTGAGGTTGTTCTTGCACTTTTGCTTGAAGGCAATGAGACTTCATACTTCGTAGTTCACAAAACCTATCACACAACATACAAGCATTTTAGTCCTCATCAATATTTGTCATTAATCAAAACTACATGATTTGCCCTTAGGGCTAACAATCTCCCCCTTTTTGATGATGACAAACTTTGATGCAAAATGTGATAAATTAAAATAGTGTAGTATATAGAAGTATTAATGTCAAGGAGAAAATAACCAATTTAGCATTTTGACATACAAAAGGCTCAATATGAGCCTATGACCCAACCAACCTCTATTTACCTCCTTCCTTCCAACAGAATTAGGATAGAAGATATAGTATTTAAGCATTTAGAAAACTTCTAAGAGAGGTTTCAAAGGTTGTAGAAGTTTAACAATGCTCCCCCTTAGATTGTGCTCATTTTTCAACACATTTGGACTAGAGATATCATGCATCCGAATTTTAACATAGCAAGTCCAAGCTTTAAAATAAGATAAATAAAAGCTTCAAATTTTGTAAATAAGCTTTCATAAGGTTGTTCAATCATAGTAGAAGAGATTAAATCATATTTGAATCAATTTGAACAACAAAGGAGAACATTTTGACAATGAAATATGGATGAATCCGAATTTTTAAACTCATGCGTCCGAATTTTTAAACTCATGCATCCAAATTTTGAAATTTTAAGTCCAAACTGCAATAGATTCAATATGATGGATGTTTAGAGTGAAATAAGGCTTTCATAATGATGTTCAAACATAATGGAAGAGATTAAAACATATTTGAATCAATTTGAACAACAAAATAGCACATTTTGGCCACAAATATGGATGCATCCGAATTTTTAAACCTTGCATCCGAATTTTGAATCCAAAGTTTTTGCAACTCAGTTTATCTTTACAAAAGTTCAAGAAAATTCAAGCGTAGATGCATTTATCACATTCATCATAGCAGGCATCATTCATCATATTTTTCATCATTTATTTTCTCCCCCTTTTGTCATCATTAAAAAAATAAAATAGGGATCAATGAAAATGAGATTATTAATTTAGTACATAAAGAAAGCTCTCATCACTGAGATTTCATCATTGAGCTTCACTATTACATGAAATGCATCAAAAATACTTAATAAGTTTAGAATTACATAAAAAAACAATATAGATAAGCAACTTAAAAGCAATAAATAGAATAGAAGGAAAGAAAGCTTAGTCTTGTGATGTTGATGTTGATGGGGGAGGCTCGACTCACTCCTTTCTTGATGGCCAAGTGCTTCACTCTTCCGCGATTGAAAGAGATTGTTGATGGAGAGATTATTTCAGCCTGAGCTACTTGGCTGCCTCCTATTTGTGGCTCTTCATGTGCATATTCTTCCTCTTCTTCTTCTGCCACAGTCTCTTCATCTCTACCTCGATCATCATCTTCATCATTGCTGTCATTATTATCTCCTTTCTTTTCTTCTTTATCTCCTTCTTCCTCATTTCCATCTTGAGGCTTAGAGGGTCCTTCACCACTTTGAGTATTTCTCATAAGGATTCCTTCAATGTGCTTTACCCTACTCTCCAGTCCATCTAACTTTCCAAGAACCATTGGAGCAAATGATTCAAAAATCTTATGCACCTTCTCCATTTCCTTGACATGATTGTTCAAGGCTTCTTGGAATGCTTTGGCTACTATGGTATCACCTCTAGTTACTCCTTCACCAGTTGAACCAATTCCAGTTTCTTCTTCAAACAATCTCCTTTTTGTTGGAGGTTGCTCCCCCTCACTTGAGGTGTCATGCTTCCTCTTTGTCTTCATTTCCCTAGCAAGGGTTTCTTCTTCATCCTCTTCTTCTTCCTCCTCTTCACTTTCTATCTTTTCTTCTCTTTCAATTCTTTTTGGAGGGGTTTCTCTTTTTGTCCTCCATACATTATCCTCATCAAGAACTAATTGCATTCTCTTAAGAGTTTCATTAGTGTAAATCTCCCCACTCTTAAAAGCTTGACATCTTCTCGGAAGTTTAATCTTAAAATGCTTAAAGATTCTTGTCAACAACCTTCCAAATGGGAATGCCTTGGTTACTGTTTTTCTTGCAGTAATCATGTGTTTCAAGGCTATATAACCAAAGTTCATTCTCCTATGCTCATGCAAGGCTAACATGATTACGATATGCATATTTCCAACTGATGACTTATGTCCAAAATTAGGAACAATCATAGTAGTTACCATGTGATGCATCACTCTACCTCTAGCATCCAAGTTCTTGATTTCCCTCTCCTTTATAGATCTAAACTCTCTTCCATTGGTAAATGCTTCTTCAAATCTAACATATTTAAAGAGTTCACGATCATAGCAATGCATGGAAGGTGAATAATATCTAGCTCCATTGTCACCTACTCCATAAATTCTGTTTATCAAACCTTCACTAAATTTGATGTCAACTTGGGATACTCTAGATGAATACCATTGTATCACATTATCCCCTACCATCTCAATTCTTTCCTCTTTCAGGTTTGCATAGAATTCATATATCAAGGTAGGATAAAATTCTTTATCAATGAACAACAAACTACTCCAACCAACATCATTGAAACAAGATAGAACAATATCCATGCTAGACAATTTATCAACATCCAACTTATATCCAGGAAAAATCTTTCTGCTACTTTTATTCCATTCATCAAATTCATGAGTATCTTTAATTGAGACAAACCTGTCAACTCCAGATAATGTTTGAGGGATTCAAATTCTTCTTGGTTGGTTGAGGATTGAGTCTCCATCTCCTTCCTTAGCCTTTCCTTTCCCTTTCTCAACATTTGGCTTCTTTGTTCTCACCATTGATATTTTCTGTTGAGAAGTATTGATTTTCGGTATGGATTTAGGGTTAGAAGTTTAAAAGTGAAGGCAAATCGGGATAAGAGCCTTTTATAAGTATGTGAAATTCGGAAGTTGAAGTGGTGAGAAAACTGTTTAAAACTGCTATGTGAATTCGGTCTGCGTCTGAATTTTCGGTCGAAAGTTTCTGTTTCTTCAGTTTAGAAAATTCGGTCGACCGAATTCTTGATCAAAAGTCTATGTTTCATTTCACTCAGAAAATTCGGTCGACCGAATTTTCTATAGTGCATCCGAATTTTGGATCGAAAATTTCATGTTTTCATCAAAACTTCAATACGCACATTAGTCATTGAATCTTGAAATTCCTAAGAGTCTTCTTATGTGATTGAACCTTTCCTCAGCCAAAGGCTTTGTAAATATATCAGCAATTTGGTCATTTGTATTTATATATTCTAAGCATATATCTTTCTTAATCACATGATCATGAATGAAATGATGTTTTATCTCTATATGCTTAGTCCTAGAATGTTGAATGGGATTTATGCTCAAATTAATAGCATTAGTATTATTACATAGTATAGGCACACAATTGAATTTAAGACCATAATCAAGTAAGATATGCTGCATCCATAACAATTGTGCACAACAACTACCTGCAGCTATGTATTCAGCTTCTGCAGTGGATAAAGACACACAAGCTTGTTTTTTACTAAACCAAGATACAAGACAACTACCAAGAAATTGACAATGCCCACTTATACTTTTACGTTCAACTTTGCATCCAGCACAGTCAGCATCAGAGTATCCAATAAGTTCAAAAGATGAAGTTTTTGAAAACCAAAGGCCATAGTCATGTGTATCAATCAAATAGTGAAAAATACGTTTGACAGAAATTAGATGAGATTCTTGAGGACATGATTGGAATCTAGCACACAAGCATACAACAAACATAATATCTGGTCTACTAGCTGTGAGATAGAGTAAACTTCCGATCATACCTCTATATAATTTCTCATCAATACTTTTACCTTTCTCATCTTTGTCAAGTTTAGTTGATGAACTCATTGGAGTACCTATTCCTTTTGCTTGATCCATTCCAATTCTTTTCAGTAGCTCCTTGATATACTTTGCTTGATTGATGAATACTCCATCCTTGGTTTGCTTAATTTGTAGTCCAAGGAAGAAATTTAGTTCTCCCATCATGCTCATCTCAAATTCATTTTGCATGGATTTGGCAAACTCTTCACAAAGGGAAGTATTAGTAGCACCAAAAATAATATCATCAACATAAATTTGCACAAGTAAAATATCATTTTTAGAAGATGTTTTTATAAAAAGAGTTGTATCCACTTTTCCTTTTGTAAAACCTTTTGAAAGAAGAATACAACTTAATCTTTCATACCAAGCTCTTGGAGCTTGTTTCAGTCCATATAGAGCTTTGGTTAACTTGAAAACATGATTTGGAAATTTTTCATGAATAAAACCAGGAGGTTGTTCTACATAAACCTCTTCTTCAATAAAACCATTTAGAAAAGCACTTTTGACATCCATTTGAAATAGTTTAAAATCTTTAAAACAAGCAAATGCCAAAAGTATTCTTATAGAATATAATCTGGCCACTGGAGCAAAAGTTTCATCATAATCAATGCCTTCTTCTTGGTTGAAACCTTGAGCAACAAGTCTAGCTTTACAACTTATCCTAGTTCATTTAACTTATTTCTAAAGACCCATTTTGTACCAATAAACAGAATGATCATGAGGTCTAGGAACAAGAGTCCAAACTTTATTTCTCTCAAACTGATTTAACTCTTCTTCCATAGCAATAATCCAGAAATTATCACACAATGCATCATCAATATTTTTCGGTTCAATATGAGATATAAGGGCAAAATTATCAATGAAGTACTACCTTGTTTTAACTCCTTGGGAGACATCACCAATGATTTGCTCCTTAGGATGACTTCTTGCATATGTGAGATCCTTTGGAAGTTCTTGATTATTGCTTGATTGACCATCTTGTTCTTGCTCCATTATTTCTTCTTCTTTGGCATGATCTTCCAATGTAGGTACTTGGTATTGAGTTTGATTTTCAACCATTGAGGAACCTGCATCATCTTCATTTCTTCTTTGAAGATAAATGTTAGATTCATCAAAAGTTACATGAATAGTTTCTTCAACAAATAATGTCCTTTTGTTATAGACTCTATATGCCTTTTTATTTGATGAATAGCCAAGAAATATGCCTTCATCTGATTTTCTATCAAACTTACCAAGATTGTCACTAGTGTTTAAAATAAAGTACTTGCAACCAAAAACTTTAAAATAGACAATTGATGGGATTTTATCAAATAGAAGTTCAAAAGGTGTTTTTCTTATAAAAGGTCTTAGTAAAACTCTATTCATTACATAGCAAGCTGTATTTACAGCTTCAGCCCAAAAATATTTTGGTAAGGAATTTTCACAAAGCATTGATCTAGCCATTTCTTGTAATGTTCTGTTTTTCCTCTCAACAACACCATTTTGTTGAGGTGTTTTGACAGCTGAAAAATTATGAGTGATGCCATACTCATCACAGAATTTTGTAAAATCTTGGTTACAAAACTCTCTTCCATTATCACTTCTAACAGAAATCAGTTTGCAATCAAGAGAAATTTAAACCTTTTTGAAAAGTTTTGAAAATTCATAAAATGTTTCATCTTTTTGTGATAAGAAGATTACCCATGTAAATCTTGAAAAATCATCAACAATCACATAAGCATATCTTTTACCACCAAGACTAGTAGTCCTCATAGGTCCAAATAAATCCATGTGAACTAGTTCAAGAGGTTTGAGGTAGAAACCATTTTCTTTGGTTTAAAAGATGTTTTTGATTGTTTTCCATATTGACAAGCATCACAAAGACGGGTTTTATCAAAATACATTTTTGGTAATCCTCTAACTTGTTCTTGTGTAGAAAGTTTGTTCAATAAATCCATGCTCACATGTCCTAATCTTCTATGCCATAAAAATCCATCATTGTCATGAATGGCAAGACATTTAATATCATTAGTAATAAGCTCATCAAGATATAATACATATACATTACTAACTCTTTTAGCAACAAAAATAGTTTTATTACTTGCACTGTCAAGAATAGTACAAGTATCACATTTAAACTCAACTTTGCAACCATTGTCACATAATTGACTAATACTAAGTAAATTGTACTTTAAACCATCAATAAGTAAAACTTTCTTGATAAGCGAGAAAGAATCTTTACCAATGTTACCTATTCCAAGTATTTTCCCTTTCTTCTTATCTCCAAATGTAACAAAACCTTCACTTGTAGCTTGAAGCTCACTAACAAGTGATGCATTTCCAATCATGTGCCTTGAGCAGCCGCTGTCAAGAAACCATTTAGTGGTACTTGATCTTGAGGCAAATTGTACCTATACCAAATTAGAAAGAGTGATTTTTGGTACCCATATCTTCTTGGATCCAAGGGGGTTATTAATAGTTCCTTTGACTTTCCAAATGGTCTTAACCCCCATTTTCTATCTTTCTTTTTATGAAACACTTAGAAACCTTGTGTCCATGCCTACCACAATATGTGCAACAAGTATGAGACCTATAATGAGCAGAATCTTTAACAAATAACCCTTTTTGTTTTGGATCAAACAATCATGTGTAAAACCAAGATCGTGCTTTACAAATGAGGATCTTTGATAACCAAGTAATTTATTTAAATTTTCTCTTCCATTTGTAAATCTCTCAATGCATAAAGTAAGAGAATTAATAGTCTCAAGAAGTTTATCATTTTCAACACATAATTTTGAATTTTCATTTGAAAAATCATTGATTTAGGATTTCATTTCTTTGTTTCTTGTTTAAGCCTTTTTCAACTCTTCATACAGTTCTACAATCAAATCACTAGAATCAATATCATCATCACAGAAATTTGAAATAGAAGGTGAAGATTGTACCTCATCATCAATGGCCATAAAGCATATGTTGGCCTTCCCTTCACTGTCATCCTCGATTTCATTCAACCGTTTCATCTTCATTTCATGTGTGAGTAGTGATCCGATAAGCTCTTCAAGAGGAAGAGTTTTTAAATCTTTGGACTCCTCAATAGCAAACATTTTTGGCTGTAAGGATTTTGGTAGAGCATCCAAAATCTTCCTGTTTTGCTCTCCCATAGTATAGCTTTTACCATAAGCTTTCAAGCCATTAAAAATGTTAGTAAACCTTGTAAACATATCACTAATATTTTCACCTTGTTTCATAGTAAACAATTCATAATCTCTAACAAGCATAGCAAGTTTAGATTCTTTAACTTGATTAGTACCTTCATGTGTAATTTGGAGTAATATCCACATATCATGAGCAGAATCACACCCACTAACTCTATTGTATTCAGTAACATCTAATGCACAACTTAATATGTTCATGGCCTGATAGTTTAATGTCATTTTCCTTAAATCATGCTCATCAAATTCATCAGTGGATTTGGGTTCTGAGGTTACTCCATCTGCTCTCATTTTCATTGGGATATAAGGACCTTTCTCAACTATGTTCCATAAATCAAAATTGATAGAACAAATTTATATTTTAACTCTAGACTTCCAAAAAATGTAATTTGTTCCATCAAACAACGGAGGTCTGTTTGTAGATGATCCTTTTAGGTAAGGTAGGTTTGAAATATTAGCCATAGGATCTTTGTCTTCTAGATTGTAAGACCACACAAAGAAGTTCTAGCTCTGATACCAATTGAAATACCTAAGAGGGGGGTGAATCAGGTATTTGGCTAATTTTCACAAAAACAAACCTTTTATGCGTTTAGACCAATAACAGATTATATGAGCAAAATAGAGACAATTTATAGCAAAGCAATATAAGAAAGTGCATGAGACTTCATACTTCGTAGTTCACAAAACTTATCACATAACATACAAGCATTTTAGTCCTCATCAATATTTGTCATTAATCAAAAGTGCATGATTTGCCCTTAGGGCTAACACAAGGCACAAAGGTCATGCTATCTGCTTCCTTCCTCACAGATTCAAAGAGCACAAAAGATAGATACCTCTCCCCTCAGCTAAGGAAAACCACATCAAAATTAGTTCCCTAGCATTTTCTGGGAACTTTGAAATTGAGGTTGCTGCAGCACCAGATGATATTTGAGTTGGTAATCCTTCTATAAGTGTAAGAAGCATTGCCGTTTCGATGGCTTCACCACTTCAAGCTTGAATAACTTCACAGCGTATCTTTGGGTTAGCGCAGGGTTCACAAACTGTTCAAGAATGTAGCAATTTGTTGTATTGGCCATTATTTCCTCAGCCTTCCAAATTGTAACTCTCGTTCCCTTACCAAGATCTGCAAGAACCAATTTAGTCTCACAATTGATTGTGTTTAAGTCAGCAAGTCTTACTTATGTAACTAACACTCTTGAAAATAATATTTTGCAAGGAAAAGATGGTGCTAGAATCAATATGACTTGTCCAACCCCCAATTTTTCCTATTCCAATGTTCCCATCAATCTGTTCAACTAATAAACATTCCCCAGGTTTTACAAGAACTTCGGCCTCAATATATGCTATCATGCTATAACCTATCCAATCCTTAACAGTACATCAGGGTTTTGCATAGCTACAACTACTAGGCCAACTTCTTCTTTTGATACAATGTGAAGGGTGGCTATATATCCAGCACGGTTTAGAGACAGAAGTTCCTCGTTCGATGGAAAAGTAGGGCTTCTCTTATGCAGACTGCAAATGGATGACCAAAGCATAAAACAAAAAAAATACATATACAGGGGCATGCCCTATCATTACAAGAAAACACATAATTAGCTAAGAAAAATTCCGTAGCTAATTTTGCGACCATTTAGCAAGAAAAAAGCTACCAATGTCATATTTTGACCAAAAATACAAATCCATCGCTAATCAGATAGATTAGTGGCAGATTTTTTAAAATTTTTTCTAATTTAAAAATTAAGAGGCCGTTGCTAATCCATTGCAAATTTGTAACAGATTAGTGATGGAATGTAAAAAAAATTAAAAAATATATAAAAATTTAAAAATTATGAGACTGCTGCTAATCTGTTGCAAATTTGCAAATGATTAGCTACGGAAATGTGTAAAAAAAATAAAAAAATTAAACAGCCGTCATTAATTACTCACAAATTTGTAATGGATTAGCGATAAAGAATCTAGTAAAAAGTAAAATAAAAATTTTTTTAAGAAATCACTCTTCCGTTCCTACTTCCTCTCAAATTTGCAAGTGATTAGCAACAGAAAAGTATTTTCTAATTTTTTTTTCTGTTTTTGTTGCTAATCCCTTGCAAATTTGTAAGGCATTAGCTACAAAATAGTATTTTCTAAATTAATAATATAGTCGTTTGACCATTTTTTTTTCAAAAATCCTTATTTATTGTCAATCACATTTTGATTTATTTCCAAGGATTTTTTTCATTTTCCTGAACAAGGTTTGCTCAGAAAGAATGAAATTTGCATGCAACCATTTCAGAGAACACATATATTTTCCTGAGGTATATCTTTTGTTTATTCATAATTAATTCACTTTATATCTTTTGTTATTCATAATTCATTCACTTTGGAAATTTCTATATATTGATTTTTGTATATAGATTTTTCTTTTTTGATTTTTTGTGGTAATAGGTGATGGACTTGAGTGTTGAGAAGTTTATTGCATTATAGAGTTTGTTTGTTTGTGGAAACTTAGCCGATTGACCTTTTGAAGGGAACGCTGTTAAATAAACGCTTTTTATTTTAAGTGTTTTATTGCTTCTTGAAATTTCACTTTATTTGTGTTGAATCTAAAAGTTGTAAAGATATAATACTATATTTCATATATTTATAAAAGTTCAGAAGATGCTAATGATCTGTATATACAAATAGATGCGGATTATTTTATTTTTTTATACAAAAAATTCGTTATTTGTGTAACAATATTAATTATAAAAATAAATCCAATATATGATAGCAACATTTTACTCAGAGTACAAAACAAAATGATTTATATATAAGTTTTTTATAATAACATCTTCTTTTATATGAAACATAGAATATTTATAGTTGCTTTGATGCTAATCTGATGCCTTTATTATCATTTTGCAGCCTGTTGCTTTGGTCGAATTCTGAAGCATCATTCTTCATTTCCAATCATATACATAATTTTTGTTCATTTTACATTCAAAAGCCAAAATACCGATATAAGTACAGGATAGAAATAGTGTTGCATGTAGAGATGTAACTATGATTTGACATTGTACAAAGGAAATTGATTTTCTTGCTCTAGATTGCTTCATCATGTCTTCTTGATGATGTCGTCCTGTTATTTTACCTCTCATGAAGTTTTTTTTCTCAAAAGTTAGTATTTGTATTGATTGCATGTAATGTGTTTCATGACTATAGACATTCACATAGTACTTATATTTGGGAGCTTATAGAAGACTTCTTCATAAATAATGTTCTTTGCATAGCTCTAGAATACACAATCATCTTCAATGATTAGAATTCATAGTAATTACATTTTGATTCATGGAAATGCAGTATTTTTAAAAATATTTTGATTCATTGAAAAAATTGAGTAAATTATTGCAAACACAATCAAAATGCATTCATGAGGATGTCTTAATTTATCATTGTTTTGCCTTCTTTGTAGTAACATATATATAACAAATTTGAATTGATAAAAATATTCATTGATGTTTAAACCATATAGTATTTTAAAATTCAAAATTCATTCCATGAAAAACAAATCTTCATCTTTCTTCTGTTTTCTTCAGTCTGCGTAGCTGTATCAACTTGGAATTAACTTCTTTTTCCTGATATTTTCTTCCTTTCTAGCATCTCTTGTTTGGTTACCTGACTCAGTTGGTTCTATCCTACATGAAGTCAATTTTTTTAGTAAATCATTACAAAATAATTGGGTAAATACTACAGTTTGTTATTCAATTACCTTAATCTTGCCCTCTTTTTCTTTTCTTCTTGAATCAAAAGCGCGTCAATCTTGTTCTTCTCTTTTTCAGTAGAGTTACCTCCTAATATTTCTTTCTCCTTGGAAATTGCAACATTCTGCAAAATATTTTAATGTTAGTTAAGTTGCTAAATATTTTGCATTTGGATCAATATATATTAATTATATGCAGATGAGAACTAACAGTCAACTGTTCTATAGCTTTTGCTTCTTCAATAATTTTAGACATTTCATATGTATGATTTACATTAAAGCTTTCTTACGCAGTACCATGGCTTTACTCATTGAATTTTACCTAATAGATAAACTTTTCCCTATCATTTTTTCAGCAGACTTCCTCGTCTATGTTTTCCAACATAATTTTATTTATGTTATATGTATCTCTTATTGGTATGTCTTCTATCTACATAATAGTATAAATTTATGTAATTGTGATTTATATTATCTCTGCAACTATTTCAGCAAGTTGACTGGTCTGTACCTCCACAATCTTTTTTGCATCTCTATCGAATAAAATAAATCAACTATGCCCTGTATGATCTCTTACCATTACTTCAACACAATATCTATTTCACAATTGAAATAATTATGATATTATTTGTAATATGAGAGCCTTAGCTATACATTTTTAACATCATTACATCAATCTATGTCTTTTCGTACCTTGTGCCAGGATATTCTTCTATCCACAAGAAAAAATCACAGGCTAGTTTTTTTTTTCATGTATCCTAAGTTTTCGCCTACATTTTGTGCAATAGCTATATCGCCATCCATTGTATGAATCAATTTCAATGACATTGACACAACTATAAATTGACTTTTCCTGCATTATTTGGAAAAATTTTATGTCATGAATTGAGCACCTGGAAAAAATATAAGTAGCAGACAGTGAACATCATTACAGTCCATACACAATCAACATATACCATGCTTTCTCTGCTTTCAATCATATCATTCAGCTCTGTAGTTGTCTTCTTGTTTAACTCATAACTTGCTCTTGTCAAAACAATAGTTGTGACATTGATTTCAGTTGCTTTTTCATTCAATTCATTCTTTTGACACCTGCAATTTCCCCCATGTTATGGTTCGAGTTAATGATTTAGTACAAAATTACTTTTGCAGACAGCGAATACTTACATTTTCTTGAAATTCCAAACTTCAAATGCATCTAAATTTACATAGATCTTGGTTGCACTACTACTTGAAATGAAATACTGATTATCATCCTTTTTCATCATCATGGATGTTAGAATAACAACTTGAGACTCTCTAGTATTCAAAATATAGGATACATCAATCTCAGTTGTCAAAGAACACCCCGTAAAGTGACTCGATCTCTACACAATAACATACATGCAGTAAGTTTAATTTACTTTGAATTCTTCAATCATTCATAGATACAATATATCTATATGGAAGCAAACAACATAAAATGTACTTACTTGTGGTCATTGATTGCCATTGATTGCAAACTTATGTGATGGCCTTCGCTTATTCGATCTTGCACTTGTGAAATACTAGTAATCACTCCTATCACATTTTCAATTCACATTAATAGTATACAATTTCCTATTTTTGTTACAAATGTGAAAACCTATAAGCTTGAATTTAGGTATCAAAATGCAGTTTAATTTTTGTTGAAATGGTATGATAAGTTGTCCTTAATAATGATCAAAGTCTTTTAAAATGCCAATGCAATTTAATGAATGGCTTCCCAATCTCCTTCTCCTTGATCTATTGGTTTTCCACAGGAATCATAGAGGTACACAACCCTCTTAGTTGATATCCATAGCAATGGTGATGAGTTGTAGTCCTTCTGATGTGTTTTTTTTTTTTTGCTTGAAAAGGATAGAGATATATATAGATTTGCATAGCTATAGTAGATCATAATACCTTTATGAAAATTTGAGATAGCTATTGTATTTATGTGATGAAATCTTTTGGAGTAAATAACAGTAAAGATTCATGTATGAATGTTTAGTTAATGATCATAGTCTTTTGATATGAGTTTATATATTCTTGTATTCTTGATCTATTGGTTGTTCGCAGGAATCACATAACTATTTATGAAAACTTGAGATTGCTATGGTATTTATGTTATGAAATCTTCTGCATAAATAGGAGGTAAAGATTCATGCATCAATACTTGAGTTACTGGAATCTTCTTGACTAGTTCAAGAACCATTTAATTTAAACAAAACTAAGGTGATTAGGCTATGTTATTAGTTAATGGAGGCCGAGAAATCAAATAAACCATTAAATGCTGCCTATGACACTTGGCACTTTAAGGTTTCAGTTTAGCTTTCAATTATTCACATGTCGCATTAGCATGCTTCTGCAATATATATATATATATATATATATATATATATATATATATATATATATATATATATATATATATATATATATATATATATATATATATATATATATATATATATATATATATATATATATATATATATATATATATATTTATATATATATATAGGAATTGGGACTCCTTTTCACTTCAAAAATTCTTCTCTTAGGTCTCATATTCTTTCTCATAAATAATTTACTTGTATAAAATTATTTTATGGATAGAGACAATAGAAATATTAATAAAATATTTTTCTTTATCAATTGAGTTGTGGGAACCCTAAGTAATATGTAAAATAAAAGGGTTCAGAGAATCCAAAGAACAAATTTTTATTTGCTAGAAACCAAATATTCCCCTTGTAGGGATTGCATTATACTACAAGGAAAATACAAATTTGAAATGGATTGAAAGACCTAAGAGGGGGGTGAATTCGGTCTCTGGCTAATTTTCAAAAATCTTTTCCCATTTTGCAAAATCTTTGTCTTAATAAAAGCTCTTCTTCAAATTCATAAACTCCAAGTTTATATGTGATTTAAAAAGAATGGTTAGGACAAGATGGTCAAACAGTAGAACCACAACCAATTGATCAATAACAAAGAGCAAGTGGTAGTAACACACGTATGTAAGCAATAAAGCAATAAAGAAATGAACAAATGATTTATAGTGGTTCGATCTCTCCAAGAGTTACATCCACTACATTAATTCCACTAAAGGATTTCAACCAATTCTCTAAATGCTCAAGTCATGCAATTACACAAGAGGCTCACCTTCAATGGGTTTTACCACAATAACCTCATTTACACAAACAATCAAGACTCACCCTTCACCAAAGGATTTTATGTCACTAGACAACATTGACCAAACTAATTAAGGGCTCATCCTCACCAAAACGTTTTCTATCACAAGACAACCTTGATTAATCTAGTCAATGGCTTGTCCTCACAAAGGGTTTTGTGTCACTTGACAATCTTGAATCAACAAAGTAAATAGATGAAGTATAGATTTAGATGTTACCAATAAAAACTTGGTGGATGATTACAATGCTAGCATCACTTCACCTTCTTCGTCTATGAAATCTTGAATATCATCTTTGTAGCAGAAGACACATGAGAGCTTAAAGAGTTTGGAGACTTGAGAATGTTAAAGCATTCAAAGATTTCAAGAACTTCACAAAAATCTGTAATTTGTGGTTTTTATATTGTTTGAAAATCAGCTCCAACATTCAAAAAAGGGTTAATAATGGCTAGTTTCTGATGAGTTTGGACTACCAAACTTGATCCTCTACGTCTGAACTTTTCTAGAAAAAAGTAGCCATTGTTCACTATGCAGGAAAATTTGGAAGATTGAATTTTATATCTTGCATCAGAACTTTCTAAACTTTGTCAAAACATATTCAACTCAATTCAAACAAGTTAAAAAATATTATGGCCTCAAAGATAAGTTATTAGAGACCGTTTAAGTGCAAAAGCCACTAATAAAAACTAAGTAATTCAAGTAAGTTCAAAAACATTGAAAGTTTAAAACCAAGTTTTGTGCTCTTAAAAGTTAACTAGAAGATTCCAAGACTAAAGAGTGTAGGGTTTACAAGGTTTAGCTATTAAGCATAAAACCGCCTACACTATATGTATTCAATGCCTTCAATTATCTTGAATCAACTCTTTTATCTTCAACCACTTTGGTAACCTTGAGTTGTTCTTGTAGTTTTGCTTCAAGACAATGAGACTTGTGTTATTCTCAATCCAAAAATTCTATCACACAACAATAAAACACATTCGTCTATATCAAAGTTAATCAACATTATTTCTTTAAGATTTTGCACTTATTAATATTTGTCATTAATCAAAACAACATGATTTGCTCTTAGGGCTAACATGGATAATTCAGTTACAAAAATACAATTTGAAATCAAACAATATTGATTTTAGTTTTGGTAGTTGTAACCCGATATTGAAATCGACGAGAGTGAGTTTCAAATTTAAAATCAAAATTTGAAACCAATATTAATTTCAAAATTGACTCGTGAAACAACCTTTTTAACCAAATAAAGCAATTGGTTTTGCAATTGCATTGGAACCGAATTTGTTAAAAATTGAAACCTATTTGAAACTGATTTGAAGAAATAAAGAATGAAATACAATGAAAAAAATGATCTAATAGCACCAGGTCGAGCGACCCGACTTAGAAAACCCATCTAAATCAACCAAGTGGGTTTAGATGAGTGCACACATGCACCTAGCTAGTGGCGGTACACCCTAGTGAGAGTGTGTGTGAATGCACCAATAAACCTCATAGATGATATAATATTTTTTAAACAATCTTATTTATAATAGAATTTAGAAAGATAAAATATACAGCTTATTGTATTATATTTTAATATGCAATTTTGCAACTGACCATGTGAATTTAAACTAGTAAAGAAACCAACTTCTAATTTTTTTATATCCCCAAACTAACTAAAAAATAATTTGAAATTGTTAATAAATTTTATTTTTAATGAAGCATAGCTATTGATTCATTTCTATTTTTTTATTAGGCTAGAAAATCTTGTTATTAAATTATTAAGTGTGTTTATCAATTAATAAAAAATTCGTAATTGTATGTATATGGATAAAATAAATAAGCATTATATATAATTATTATTTTATATACTTATATACACGAACATTAACTCTAATTCACTTGTCTGTTATTAAATAATACTTGTATAATAGTTAAAGTAAGTATAGATCAATATATACTTTAGTCATAAATGGACAAAATAAATACATGATATAACTATTTATTTGAATATATATGTGTGTGTGTATGCGTATGTGTGTGTGTGTATAATCAAAATATATACATATAGTAATTATATATTGATCACAATAATTTGTCTTAATCCATCTATGGTGTAAGATGTCATGTTATAAGCCTCAATTATAATTTAAAAATCATAATATTAAATACTAAATTTGAAACTGATTAGATATCGATTTTAGATTGGCAACTATATTGAAACAGATTCGAAACAGCATAAGGATTTTGTAACATATTAGAAACCGATTTACAAACGCTCTAGGATATAGGGTTTAAAAACTAATTTGAAAATCCCTCCAAAAAATAAAAAAAATAACTGATTTTGAAATCAATTGGAGACAAAATTTGAAAGCGAAGTAGATCAATTCTAATTAGAAATTGATTCAAAACCGATTCTTTTTTAAATAGATTTGAAATTGATTGGAGATCAAATTTTGAAACCAAAAAACATTGGTTTTTTTAGAAACCAATCTGAAGCTATTTGATTTAAAAACTGAATTGAAATTGATAGTTAAACACCTTAAAGAAAAGAATTTATTGTGAAATCAATTTTCTTAGAAACTGATTCGAGACTAAATTTTAAAATCAAAGTACATCAGCTTCTAATTAGAAAATAATTTGAAATCGTTTGATTTAGAAATCGAATTGAAACTTATTGGAGACTAGATTTGAAAACGAAGTATATCGATTTCTATAGAAACTGTTTTGAAACCATTTAGTTTAGAAAATGAATTGAAACCAATTTTTATACAACACAAAAAACATAAAAAAGAATTCATTTTTAAAACAAAATTTTGAAATTAAAGTATATCAGTTTCTAATTAGAAACCGATTTGAAACATTTTTGTGCAGTTTTAAATCTATTTCAAATTTCACTTTCAACTATGTTGTCTTCTTATAGTGCTACAGAATACTTGTAGACTGTTATGAAATAATATGTGGATATTCATATTGATAAGTTTCCTGAAGAGAACTAAACTCCCAAAATATGACTCCTAATCAGATTTGATTTTCTTTCCCCATTAGCTTTTGGATTTCCATAAACTCTTGTATTATGAGCCTATATATAGGGCCATATAATGACATTAATGAGATACATATTAGTCTTGATTTGTGAGTTTTACTTTCTCTCTCTATATTCTATCTTCTCTTTTCTTTAGTTTTATATTATTCTCCAAACATATTGAGTAACGCTTTGCTTTAATTCTGCGTTGCCAACACTTAAATTCATAACACGTTATCAGCACAAGCCTCTCCACTACATCTTTGAAATTTATATGAGGGCAAGAAAATACAAGTCTCTACCACCGAAGTTGAGAGTTTAATCAAGAGAAAAAGAGATATTTTTTCTACCTTTGAATTCCCATGGCAAACCTTTCAAAACTCTTTTTTTTTTTTTTACTCTTGATATTTATAAAAAGAATTATATGCCATAGGCACTAGATGCTCAAATTTATTGAGATGTAATGGGTCTGGCAGACACCATTGTTGAAAATAATGTATCATCATCTCAAAATCACATAAAAGCCATATTTTTGCTCTGCCATAATTTCCATGAGGATCTAAAGGCAGAATATCTTATCGTGAAAGATCCAATTATTTCGTAGAAGGATCTAAAAGAAATATTTGACCACCAAAAGATGGTCATTCTATCAAAAACACAGTTTACTTTAAATATGCGACTGAATGTATTAGAACTAATGGTTATGGCCCTGGAAGAGGTCGTAGTCGTGGTCGAAGCCGTCAACATAAACACAGATATGTTAAGATTAATCAATATAATCATGGTGACTAGAATATATGCATCTGGATATTGTGGATACTGAAGACACCATTTAAAAAATATAAAGCATCAAAGCCACTTAATTACTAGTAAATTGTGAATGAGATATACAATCACCATAAGATGATTGTTATATAAATACTAGTTATGATTTGTTATAAGTGTGCCTATAATATTTTATGTCTATCAGTATGCAAAAAATTTATTGCTTTTAGAATTTCTCCTCAATTAAAGTTATAAGGAGAAATATCACTAGTAATGTGATGGATGGATGATTTTTCCTTTCTCATATTTCTAACATGGTAGCAATATCTAGAAAAAAATTTTCAGAAGTATTTTGAATTTATATCTTCTGAGACTAAATGAGTCCTGGATAAAATATTTTGACGTTCGACCAAATATTTTTATGCCATTCTCCAAAGTGAATGACATTAGAAATTATAATATATTTATGTATGAGATTTTGGTCCGGGTAATAGAAATACACTTTTTTCTTATACTATAAGAATGATTCATTAAATCCCCATTGAATAGATACTCACCAGAAGTGAGAAAATAATGAGAAGGAAAAAATGGAAAGTAATAATTCTAACATGTTATTAATGCAATATGAAAGTTTGTCGCGTATCTGTAGTACGTCAAGCATGTTATGAAACTCTATTAATTATTAATAATTATTTACTTCCCTAAATTATACTACTGATAGTAATGATGCTTGTGTCGATAATATTGATATAGCACATGTGAATGTAACCAACTCTTTTAAATATCCAGAAATAGTTTTTAGCATTTTGAATGTCAATCAAAATTTTAAATTATCAAATTGCTACTTTCCTATGTTATTTTAGTTTATTTTGGATCAAGAATGGTGAAGATACAATTTCTCTAAATAATATTTGTGTTTATTTAGACAAAATTTAAAATATATGTCCAAAGTATAAATGGTAGCGCGAGGTTCCTAAAGAACTAATTGATCAAATAACTCTATAAGAGTTAATTAATTAAAAGCTCCAGAAGAGCTACCAGATCATCACCTAATGGTCAATGGTTGTAATATATCATTCTCTATATAGTCTCATAAAAATTTTGTGCCTTATCAGTATATCGAGACATTAGATGAATGAACTTTTGAAGCATATGCATTACCATTATGACATGAAATCTATGTCAATTATAGATACTACTATTTATCTCTTCTAATTTATATTGCATAGAATTATGAATTTGAGATGCAATATTGAATAAACGTAAAGTTTACTAATAAATAATTTATTAGTTGGCATGACCAGTTGGACCATTCCGGATCATTAAAATACGAAGAATGATTGTGAATTTATTATGGAACTAGAAGTTTTTTAATATGACGAATTTATATGTACTGCTTGTTTTATTTAAAAGTTACCAGTATTACTTGGGGTTGAATGTGTTATTTTGGGATGAATATGGAGAAATTATTAGTTGATGCATCAACAAATAGTCTTACGAATATTGTTGTTTTTGCAACCTGTAGTTGGCACAATTTATTGATAATGAGCTCATATTTTAATATTCTCCCAAAGATATAATTTGTCTTAATAATACTGGTTGTATTGAGATAAATATTGAACATCCTATAGAATGTTCATGATTGTGATGTATTAGCACTTATTTCGTATTTTGCCAATACATTGTAATTCTACTCATAGTAGCTGGTTTATGGTCAGAAACCAAATATTTCTCATCCTAAATTTAGAAATGCACTATGTATGTTACTCCACCACAAAGGTAATGAGATGGGTTCTCAAAGAGATTATTAAATATGTTGGGAGCAAATCTCAAGGGAAAGATTCGTATTTTGTTAATTTTGAATATGTTGCCCAACATAAAGAGGAGAAATCATGATGCTGGATAAAAATATTAGTGTGTCTCATCTTGATCCTCTATTTTAATCCTCATAGAAGATACCTCGAACCAGAAGTTCAAAGGATAATTTATATAGCCAGGTATATTAATTGACTAACATCTAGCAAAGAATACTCCTATTTGATATCCCTGAAGGATAATCTACCACTACAAAAAATTTGAGACACAACTGACATGTCGCAGATAAGTCGATTCCAAATATACAAACACCTCACTGGAGTAAAGACTTAAGATGGTCATATATATTATGTTGAGGATATTTAAATTCCAGTAGAATTTTCCTCCAAACATCATTGATATATTATTTCTAGAAGAAATTTAAGTGCTTGAAAACTGTGATAAATGATGAGATCTCAACATGATTGGGAACTATTGGAATCGCACAAGTATATGACTTTAAAGATATTAATGCGCATAATATATTGGGGATTTCCAAATCGAGGTCTGCAAATTCGAAATGATAAAGTTCGCATGAGAAATATGAAAATTTTAAACTATTCACAAGTACACTTGAAATGTATATATATTCCCAACAGAAAATATACACCTAAAGTGTAATCCAAAGATATAGTAATTAATATTTGCTTATAAATATGCGAACTACAAAAGTAAATATTTTCCATGGTTTATGGTGTATGATTTTTCATAAGACCTGCACAGATAACAAAGAAATATATTTCTAGTGATGGATATAATAGTGAATGATAATACTTAATATGTGTTTATATTTGTTATCATTTGATAATAGTATTTATATTTGAAGTCCTTGATGGACTCAATATACTTGAAGCATATAATTGTTCCTGTAGAACATAATGAGATTGTCTTAGTGAATTTTTATTGAAAGAATGATTGAGTATGTCCATATATAAAGAAATTCTATATGTAGCTATACTTGTTATATATATTTTTTATTAGAAGATATCCTCATGTACAATCTATTGATTGACATAGTGTTCTCCACATTAGGGGGAGAAAATCACCAATTAAAGAGAATATCATTTATGACTTTTATTATCTTGATCTATGCACAAACATTAATGAACTGGAAGTTTAAAATATTATTTATTTGTATAAAATTACATATTGATTGTTTGTTTGACTCTTGTAAAGTTAGTTAATATAAAATTCTACTTATAGATATTCTTATTTGGATAAATGTCCCAGCAGGACAAATATATGAATTCTATAGTCATATGATTTTGATACACGCCTGAAGCGTAATTGATCTCTTGATTTTGAAAATAAAATCCTCAAAAGAGAAAATGATTTGATGGTCAAGATATTTTTCCTAAACAATTTAAGAGGAGCAAGTATTGTGATCAATATTTTGTTTTGATTGAACATCCTGAAGATGTTTCACATGAATATAGCACATTAATAATTATTGGGTTATTATATGTGAGATCATTTATATCTATTAAAGGACAATGAAGAACTCTTTGGTTTTGAAGTACCATAACTCTGCAATTTATAGCATAAATACACTTGTTTGCACTCAAGCAGATATCTATTCTAGTTCTTCTTTACCCTATAAATTTTGAGACGACATTAAGCTTGCTTTTGAATCTCCTTGAGATAGTTTATCTCGAATATTGAGAAACTTCAACTCCTGTTGAGATGAATATGTAAGGTATGCATTACCTATACGATCCACATAAATCATGCATTTATAAGCATGTGTTAATTATAACAGTCACATCTTCAACTTATAGAAATTCATGATGTTGTTTGAGAATATATATGATCATGATTGATGTATTCGAGATAAATCTATATCATCTAAGAAGGAATTTTGTTGGATGATAATAAAGTTTGGAATATATCTAAAGAGATATGATAAAATTTTTCTTTACTCATGAGCTCTTGAAGAGTGGTGACATTGATGTGCAACAAATTCGATCATGCAACAATCTGGCAAATGTATTCACTAAGGCATTACCAGCCGTAACATTTGAGAAATTGGTAAAAAAAATTAGAATGCGGCGGTTAAGAAACCTTAAAGGGTTTTCTTATCAAGGGGAGTAATAATGACACAAAAAATAATATACTCTTTTTCCTTCACTAATGTTTTTTTCCCACTGGGTTTTTATCTAGTAAGGTTTTAACGAGGCATATTCTTTATGTTATGAACATCCAAGGGGGAGTGTTATAAAATAATATGTGGATGTTCATATTAATAAGTTTCCTGAAGAGAACTGAACTCCCAAAATATGACTCCTAATCAGATTTGATTTCCTTTCCCTATTAGATTTTGGGTTTCCATAAACTCTTGTATTATGAGCCTATATATAGGGTCATATGATGACAATAATGAGTTACAGATTAGTCTTGATTCCTGAGTTCTACTTTCTCTCTCTATATTCTATCTTCTCTTTTCTTTAGTTTTATATTATTCTCCAAACATATTGAGTAACGCTTTGTTTTAATTCTACATTGCCAACACTTAAATTCATAACATAGACAACCTTTTCTGATGTGGGTAGTATGTTGCGTGTTCAATTCAAAAGAAAAAAATAAAAATCTCTTCAAGATTACTCCTTTTCCTGCAAGTTTTATATATCACTTTTCAACTATGTGTATTTTTTTCCCCCTAAAAAAGCTCCTATGTGACAACTTAACATAAGCAAATAGACCAATGGACTAGGAGAGAATGGAATAGAATTACAAATAGAAGATATAGACTTGTACTTTAAAAAAGTTTACCCCTACCCAAAAACAGAAGAAAAAAAGAATTCATAGTTCTTTAAAGGAGAAATTGGCAATATGTACCAAAAAATTAGTTATGTTTTTCTTTTTTAAATTAAAAAAGTTTATTTTATCTTTTCATATAGATAAACTATTTTCAAACAATTATATCTATCAATTTTTTCAATGCAACGATTGAATCCGACAAGAAAGCCATTGTACCATCATGCACCGGGGCAATTTGGGATTGGAGTTAATTTCAGGAGATTTTGGAGAACTGGAACTCCATTGTCAATTGAGGTTGGCTTCAGATTTCTCTGATCATAATTTTTACAACTAAACCAATCACAGGTAACACAAATTCGAGGCAATATGATTGGAATTGTTTCAACCGTAGGAAAAGAAAGAAAACAAATGAATAACTAAAACTCTTAAAGAAATGAAATCCTCAACGCCTATAAAAGAGATACAAGGTGAGCAATCACCAATATGAGTTTTCATGGGAAAGAAAGCATGAGCTATTGTAGAAACTTGGTGTTTGGAAACTTCCAAGTCTTCCTAGACCAACGGTCGCTACCGTTCGACATATATTTGAAGATTCCAGGCCTATGACAGAAAGAAAACAAGATGAAGAGTCAAATAGTCTAGTACTAATTTATCTTTTAGGTTCTTAATATATTTTTACTAGGCTTAAATTGGTATCTCTTGTGTCTTTTTATTCGGTTAAATATTGATTCTCTAATTTAAAAGCTTAGTCCTTTTCTTGGACATTTTTCTTCTTCTTTTTAAAGGGAAAAACACATCGTTTATGGAGACTTTTTAAAATAAAATTGTGTAACTTATGCCAAGTAAAATAAAAGAGAATTTTAAGGGCCGGTGATTATATACTTTCTTGGTCTACAAATATATGTCACTATGTAGAGTTTCACATGTTAAAAAACTCACAAACTTGAATTGATTTAAATCAACCTATTGTTATATACTCTCTCCGTTTTAATATAAGTGTCACGGTAAAAGTTTTATTTTATTACAAAATAAGTGTCATTTAATAACAATTTAATTTTTTTTCCTTATTTACCTTCATTATAAAGTAGTGACATTTTGCATAGTAAATGATACTAGTTTTGTATGTTGTAATTTCTCATGAAAGAAATATTTAATTAAGAGAAAACTACACAGTTTAATACTATTTTAGTACTTGTGAAGGTTTTTAAAATGACACTTAAATTAAAATGGAAGGAGTACTTCTTCAAACTTATTATACAATTTGATACTGCTTATAAGAAATTGATTAAAACATAGTGTTTTCCTATACAATAAGCTCTGTTTCCTAGTGATGATAAATAGACCTAATATGAACATTAGATTCCAGGATTAATCAGTGTGATCAAAAGGTACCAAACTTTCAAGTTTTCAAGGGAAGCACCTTAAGGTTTCAACTAAAGGAATGACCACTTTGAGGGCAAGAGGAGAGCAATTAGTTGATGGTAACACATGAAGCTAACTCCAGGAGGATTATCCATTTCTGTGAGACTGTAGTGTCAGATGAATCGGTGCCCTCTAAGGGGTGAGAGAATGGAACCTAGTGGAGAAGAGGAGGAAGAGATTGAAGAGGAAGAGGAAGATGAAGAAGAGATACTAGCAAGAGAAAGAAAGACAAAGAAGAGACACGATTTATCAAGTGAGGGTAAGTAACCTCACACAAAGAGGAGATTGTTTGAAGAAGAGCCCACTCCTCAATCTCATCAAAATCTTGGAGATATGCCCAGTGAGGAGGGAGTTACTATAGGAAACACCATTGTAGCCAAAGTGTTCCAAGAAGCCTTGAACAATCAAATAAAGGAGATGGAGAAGATGTACAAGTTATTTAAATAATTTGCTCCCATGGTACTAAGTAAGTTGGATGGCTTGGACACTAGGGTGAAGAATATTGAAGAGTTATTGATGAAGAATAATCAAAGTGATGAAGGACCCTTTAGGTCTCAAGCTAGGGATAAAAAAGATGATGAAGGAGATGAGGAAGGAAAGAAAGAAAAGAGGATGAAGATGATGATAATGATGATGATGGGGATGACAATGATGATCAAGAGGCAACTTTGAATTTGTGGCTAGAGAAAGTGAAAGAAATAAAGGTGTTCAAGAGGAGTCACATGAAAGTGGAAGCCAAGAAGGAAGTTTGATAGAAAGAATAGAAGTCACTTCACCATCCACCATGTCATTTGGCCAAGGAAGTGTAAAGAAGGGTACAAGGAGATCCTCTTGGGTTGGCTACAACCTCAAAGACAAACTACATTAGCAAGGAGCAAGCAAGTGTAGGGCCACCTCATATTGAGTTTAACGAGGACATGACCATCACAACTAACAAATATGGAATGAAGACAATAAAGAAAATCCAAAACTAAGCACTCCTTAACCCTATCTCATTTTACTTATGTATTTATTCTATTTTATGTATTTTTATGCCATGCTTAGTTCACCTATCTAGAATAGTCCATGTATTCTCATGTTTTAACTTTCCATGTGTCTTTCTAGTCCATGTAATTTTTTGAAGCTCAATGATGATATCATAGTATTGAGGTCTAATGTTTTCAATTTTGCTTCACTTTCATCACCCCACATTTGATTGATGAAAAAAGGGAAACAAGAACTGTTGCAAAATTTACTTTCATATTTTGATATTTGCTAAAGATGATGAATGATTGAATGACTGGCATTATGCTGGTATATGGCATAATGGTTTATTGTGTGCTCATTGGCGCTTTTGCATTTTTGATAAGGTCTTGAAGTATATGCCTTGAGTTGATTTTTTTTAGGATATATGATCTTAGGTAGGTGAAGCATTGGCTGATCAAGACGACTATGAATATATGTTATAGTTGATAACCTTGCTTTTGAGTAATTGGTTTTAAGCACTTATATTTCAAAATATATTTTTTGATGATTTTTACCAAAAATTCGGACATGAAGTTCGAACTAGACCAAAAAAATTCGGTCGTCCAAACTTTCTGTCAAAAATGAAGTTTTGATTTTTTTTGTTTAAAACTATATTGATGATTGAGAAGCTTTGGGAAGTTTTATTCTTAGGAAATAAATTCATTGTGTGGAATACTTGCGCTTCTTGGATTTGACCTTTCAAAAATTTAATTTTCACAACTCAAGACCAAAATGAGCACTATCTAAGGGGGAGCCTTGAAAATAGATTCTAAACTCTAAAACCTCACTTATAATGTGTTTTAAATGCTTTCATGCTATGTTTTTCCTTTTCGATGGAAGAAAAGAGGATTATGGAGGTTGGTTGGGTCATAGGCTCATTCATGAGTCATGCTATGCCATGTGCTGGATTCTTGATCATTCATCCATGACATTAATGCTTCTTTGTACAATATTGTTTAAATTTATCACATTTTGCATCAAAGTTTGTCATCATCAAAAAAAGGAGATCGTAAGCCCTAAGGAAAAATCATAGAGTTTTGATCATGACAAACATTGATATAAGCTAACTTGAATATTTATTGTGTGATAGGATTACTGGATTGTGGAAGCTAAGAAGCCTCATTGCCTTGAAGGTGAAGTGGTAAGGACAACTCAAAATGTGCTCAAAGAGTTATAGCATGTAGAGCATGTCCTAAGGATTGAAGGCTTTGAAGACCTTACTATAGGTTTTGTTAGCCCTAAGGGCAAATTATGTAGCTTTGATTAATGACAAATATTGATGAGGACTAAAATGTTTGATTATTGTGTGATAGGTTCTGTAATGTGAGAAATATGAAGTCTCATTGCTTTAAAGCAAAAGTTCAAGAACAACTTCATTTAAGCAAGTATTTGAAGTTTGAAGAATGTTGTTCTAAAGATGATCAAAAGGCATTGAAGACTTGAAGTGTAGAGTGCATTTAACTTTTAGGTAAATTTCTATGTAAACTCTACACTTGCATGTCTTGGTTATCATTGAATGCATAAGAGAGCATAAAAATAGTCTTATGATCTTAAAAGGCTTTGAATGAATCTTTTTTTATAAGATATGTTTGTAAACTTCATATGTTCATGTTTTTCAAGCTTAAATATAGATAAATAGGTTTTCTATATATATCAAATGTTTTTCAAACTCATTGAAGTTATATCTCAAATGATTTTAAAAAGTTTGAAAATGCTTTCAAAAAATTCGGTCGTCCGAATTTTGTAGCAAAAGTTTGCTACTATTCTTCCAGAGAAATTCGGAAGAAGATTCGGACGCAGCCAAAAAATTCGGTCGTCCGAATTTTTGGCCTTCAGCATGGTCACTGTTCTTCCAGAGAAATTCGGAAGAAGATTCGGACGCAGCAAAAAAATTCGGTCGTCCGAATTTTTGTTCTCAGCATGGTTACTATTCATCCAGAGAAATTCGAACGAATATTCAGACGCAGCCAAGAAATTCGGTCGTCCGAATTTTCTGAAACTAGCCGTTACTAGCCGTTTTATGAACGTTTTAACAGATTTTCAAATTCTATAAAAGCCATAAACATGCAAATTTTTGTAACTCTTGAAATCTTAAAAATTCCAAGCATTCAAAAGCATTTAGCAAACATTTCTTAAGCTCTCTTATGTCTTGTGCATTCAATTGATCCATCCAAAGACATCAAAGTGTGAAGGTACAAATTTGTGTAATCATCTACCAACAAAGTGGTAACATCTTACACACTCTCTTTTCTTATCTCAATTGTGTTTTCTACTAGCTAATTGCAAGGTTATCTTGTGACATAAAACCCTTTTGTCGAAGGGTGAGCCATAGACTAGATTAATCAAGGTTGTAGTGTAAAACCCGTGTGAGGGTGAGCCTTGGATTAGATTAGTCTTGAGGTTGTCTTTAGATATAAAATCCTTGTGGAAGGGTGAACCTTGTTTGTATAATTACTAGAAGAGGTTGTGAGTGTAAAATCATAGTGTGGTTAGCCTCTTATGTAATTGTTGAACTTGAGCATATAGTGGATTGGTTGAAATCCTTGAGTGTGGACTCAAGGTAGTGGATGTAGATCTTAGAGAGATCGAACCACTATAAATTGTGTGTTCATTCCTTATAGTTTTATTTATTTACATGCTCTTGTTATTATTACTTATTCATAGTTGTTGATTGATTGGTTGTAGTCTTATTGTTTGATGATCTTATCTTAACCATCACATCACATATAAACTTGAAGTTTGTGAAATTAAAGAAGAGCTTTTATTAAGGCAAAGGATTTGCAAAACAAGAAAAAGATTTCGACAATTAGCCTAAGACCTAATTCACCCCCCCCCCCCTCTTAGGTCTTACAATTGGTATCAGAGCAAGGTCTTCTTTTTAAGGTCTAACAACCTAGAAGTAAAGATTCTATGGCTAGTTTATCAAATTTGCCTTATATGGAAGGTTCCTCTACAAATAGACCTCCTTTATTTGATGGTTCTAATTTTACATTTTGGAAATCTAGAATTAGAATTTTTATTTGTTCTATTAACTTTGATTTGTGGAGTATCATTGAGAAAGATCCCTATGTTCCTATGAGAATAAAAGCTGATGGAATTACAAGGGAACAAAAGTCTATGGAGGAACTTGATGAGAACGACTCAAGAAAGATAACCTTAAACTACCAAGCAATGAACATATTGAGTTGTGCATTGGACGTGAATGAATACAATAGAGTGAGTGAATGTGACACCGCTCACGATATATGGAGACTTCTACAAGCAACACACGAGGAAAGAGCCAATATGTGTTTCATGGCAATAAATGATGAGGTACAATCCACTCCTTCTACCTCTACTTGTTGTGATGATGATGTTAATGATGTAGATGATCCTAGTGAACTACTTGTTGAAATGTATGAAGAATTAAAAAATGCTTCAAAAAGAAATAAGGAAATGAAATTCAAAATTAATGATTTATTGAATGAAAATTCAAAATTATATTGTGAAAACAAAAAGCTTCTTGAATCTATTGATTGTTTGAATATTGAAAAAGAAGTTTTAAATGTCTCTTTACAAAACATGTCCCTTGAAAATAAGATTCTTTGTGAAAAGATTTTGTCTCTTGAAAGAATGCTTGTTGATCATGAGACTTTGAAAAAGAAGGTTGATGAGCTTACATTATGTATAGAAAAATTTACAAAAGGAAGGGACAATCTTGATAAAATTCTTGGAGCTCAAAGATCTCCTCTTTTTAAAAATGGTCTTGGCTATAATTATGTAAACAATGTGCCTAAATATAAAAACTTCTTTGTTAGAGCTACTTCTACTTCCATGCATCATACTTGTTGTACTTATTGTGGAAAACATGGACATAAAGTCACCAAATGCTATGTTAAAAGAAAAGTAGAGAATGGTGTAAAAACCATTTGGAGAGTTAAGCAAATTATTACTAACCCCCATGGACCCAAGAAAGTATGGGTACCAAAGGATACTTCCTCTCCTTTATTGCAGGTACACTTTAATTCAAACTCAAGCAACACTAAGCGGTACATTGATGATGTTAGCTTAAAGGATAAAGGAAAACACCTCATTCATAAGCAAAGTCAAAGCAATAAATGAAGGATTTGTTTTTTTTTAGACAAGAAGAAAGGAAGAATTCTTGGAGTAACAAATGTTGGTAAAGGTTCCTCTCTTCTTTTTAAACAAATGTTGCTTATTGCTTATTTGTACTATAACTTGCTTATCATTATCCAATTGTGTGACAATGAATAAGAAGTTAAATGCCAACATGCAAAGTTTCATTTGAGATCCCTTTTGTTAAGATTTGAAAATTTTCCAACCATGACTTGTAAATTGTTTCTCTAAAGTTGATTAGGTAACATTGATGATATGAGATTGAATTCATGGTTTATATGTTCTTGAAATTGATTATATGTCATCATGAAATGATTAAAATATCTATGAGTGAATATCTATGCATTTGCTTGGTTAAAAACATCTTTATGAAACTTTACAAAATATTCGGACTTGAAGACCATAAGTTCGGTCGTCCGAATTTGAATGACAAAATGATATTTTGTGATTTTGGTCAATTACTCACAAAATGTTTCAATGTGTGTTTTATCTTGATAATCATGAATGTATTGTGGCTTATGATAATGGATTTTCTTGGCATAGAAGATTTGGTCACGTGAACATGGATTTGTTGAACAAACCTTCCTATCAAGGTTTAGTTAGAGAATTGCTAAAAATGTGTTTTGAGAAAATTGTTTTTGAGATACTTGTCCATATGGAAAACAAACAAAAGAATCTTTCAAACACATGAAAATTCATTTAGACCTCAAAACATCTTTAGCATGTTCATATGGATTGATTTGGACTTATAAGGAACTCTAGTATTGATGACTTGAAGTATGCTTTACTAGTAGTTGATGATTTCTCAATATTCACTTTAGCATTCTTCTTTGCTCAAAAAGATGAAGTGTTTCATAAGTTTGAAAAACTACTGAAAAAGGTTCAAACCTCCCTTGAGTGCAATTGATTTCTATTACAAGTGTCAATGGGAGAATTTTACAACAAAGTCTTTACAAAATTTGCTTTGAAAATTGAATTTCATATAATTGTTTCAACTGCAAAAACTTCACAATAAAATGGTGTTATTGAAAAGAAAATTTGAACTTTGTAAAAATTGGCTAGGTCCATGCTTTGTGAAAAATTCTTTTTCAAAAATATTTCCGGTCCAAAGTCATAAACATCACATGCTATGATAAATAGAATTCTCTCAAGATCATTTTGAAGAAAAACGTCTTTTGAATTCTCTTTTATAGAACGACTCAAATTGCATAGTTTAAAATGATTGGTAAATGTCTTATCTTAAAGACTTGTGACAACTTACTTAAATTTGGTAGAAAAATGGATATTGATATATCTCTTAGCTATTCTTCTTACAAAAAGGCCTATAGAGTTTATAATGAAAAGAACCTTATATGATGAGGAAACCATTCATGTTTATTTTGATGAATCTTACATTCACTTGGGAAAGAAAAGATGAAGATGATGTAGGTACATCTATGAATGACAATCAAACACATCTTCAAGCACCAACTTTGGAGAATCATACCAATGAGGAAGAAATGATTCAAGATGACCAACCTAGTGGTGACCAAGAGCTCCCAAAGAACTTAAGATATCCAAGAGGCCACCCTAAGGAGCAAATCTTTGGTGATATCTCCCAATGAGTAAAAATAAGGCGGTATTTTATCAATAACTTTATTCTTTTATTGCATATGAGCCTAAAAGTATTGATGATGCCTTTTGTGATGATTTTTGTATTATTGCTATGCAAGAGGAATTAAATAAATTTGAAAGAAACAAAATTTTGGATATTCCTAAATCTCATGATCATTCCATTATTAAAACTAATTTTTTTTAAATAAACTTATTGAATCCTTAGAAGTTGTTAGAAACAATGTTAGACTTGTTGCCTAAGGATTCAATCAGGAAGAGAACATTGATTATGATGAAACTTTGTTCCGATTGCTAGACTTGAGTCCATAAGAATGTTTTTGACTTGTACTTGTTTTAAGTTATTTGAAATGAATGTCAAAAGTGCTTTTCTAAATGGTTTTATTGAGGAAGTGGTTTATGTGGAACAATCACCCGGTTTTGCTCATGAAAAGTTTCCCAACCATATTTTCAAACTATCCTAATTTTTGAATGGTTTAAAACCAGCTTTTACAATTTAGTGTGAAAGGTTGAGTAGTTTCCTTCTTTCAAAAGGATTTTCAAGAGGAAAACTGAAACTACCCTTTTTATAAAATCCTCATTCAACAATGATTTATAACTTGTCCAAATATATGATACAATTTTTTGTGCTTCTAATACTTCACTTTGTGATGTGTTTTCCAAGTTGATGCAAAGTAAATTTGAAATGAGCATGATAGGAAAACTCAATTTCGCCTACAAATCAAGCAAACCAAGGATGACACTTTTATGAATCAAGTTAAGGTATAAGCACTTCCATAAGTTTATCAACTATGCTTGACAAGAATAAAATGGTTTCATAGGAGTAGTCAACTCTATTTGATAGCAAGTAGAAACAATATTATGTTTGTCATGTGCTTGTGTGCTAGATTTCATCTTGTCCTATAGAATCTCATTTGATTGTGGTTAAACACATTCTCTATTACCTTATTAATACTCTAAGTGATTATGGTCTATATTTCAAATGTGTGGCTATATTATGTGATAACACTAATGCAATAGATTTGACCATCATACTATTCAACAAACTAGGACAAAGCATATAGAGATCAAACTTCATCTCATTAGATATAATTCTACTAAGGATAATACTTATTTATAGCATGTTTGCATTCATTGATATCGTTACTAAGCCATTGGCCGAAGAAAGGTTTGACCAATCTTAGAAGAAGCTTAGGGATTTCAAAATTCAATAACTAATGAGTGTATTCAAGTGTTGTAGCTCCAGGTGAGGACAAAGAAGCCTAGCATAAGAAAAGGAAAGGGAAAGCAAAAGAAGTGAGAAGGAGGACTAGTGATCAATGAACCAAGGAAGGTTCATGTTCCTCAAAGCATGTCATGGCTGGATAGATTTGCCACAGTGGAGGCTGCTACTAAATTTGATGATTGGACAAAAAGGAACCATAAGACAAATCCAAGCCACAAGGTGGATGTCATCAAACTATCCGAAATGGGTAATATACTCTCATTTTTAAATGATGTGAGATGGACTAGTTTGCTTGTGGTTGATGAATGCTATTACCTTCCTCAGTTTATAAAGTTTAAGCAAATATTAAGTAAGAAAGAGTTGAGCAAGTTGATAATAAAGCTATGCAGTGGTTTTCTTCAAGAATATCACAAGTTGATTTTTGAGATTGATAATGCATTGCTCAATAGAATTTGTGATGTTGAGGATGTTGGGTTTAGGCATTATTATTCTTTCGGGGGAACAAATCTTATGTTGATAATATGTATGCTGTAATTATGCTAGCCATGCATAAGAAAAGAAAAATGAATTTTGGATATATAGTGCTAAAGAATATAATGGCAGCTAGAAGAACCGAACGTAAGGCTTTGCCACATAGCAAATTGTTTACCAAGGTTTTCAAGTTTCTCCAAGTGCAATTGTCTTGTAGTAGTTGACCAATAAAGAGTGAAGAAGTCTACACCAACAACTCACTAAAGAGAATTACTTGAATACTTGATGATGAAAATGTATGAAGGGCTAGAAGAAAAACTCCTCTAAGGGGTGATAGAAGATATGCTAGCAATGATGAAGAAAAGAAGGAAGAAGAAAATGATGAAGAATAAGAGGATGAAGAGGAAATCCTTGCTAGAGAAAGGAAATTAAAATGAAACATGACTCATCTAGTGAGGGGGAGCAACCTTCCACAAAAGAAGACTATTTGAAGAGTTGCCAAGGTGTTTCAAGAGACATTGAACAACCATGTAGAGGAAATGAAGAAGATGGACAAATTCTTCAAGTCTTTTGCTCTGATAATTCTTGGCAAATTTGATGGTTTAGAAGCTAGAGTCAAGAATATGGAAGAAGACTTGAGAAAGATTTCTCAAGTGGTTTTAAATGGTGCAAGTTCCTATAAAGCCCAAGAGAACAAGCAAGAAGAAGGAGGTGAAGGAAGTTTAACAAAGTCAAAGCACAAATCCATCACCAATATCCTTCAGCCAAGGGAGGAAACTGTGGTTCAAAGAAAGAAGATCCAAGATTCTCTCGATTGGGAGCTTTCCAAAGCAGAAATACACAAGCAAGAAATCAACAAATGAAGGACCTTATCATATAGAGATCAAGGGAGACATGGCCATCATAACAAACAAATTTGGAAGTGAAGACCATGAAGCACATCCAAAGACTAAGCCTTTCTATCCCTAAACTCTATTTTGTTGCTTATTTTAGATTATGACTTAATGCACATATTCTGCTTTAACATTGAAATTTACTTGTGCCTTTCTAGTCATTATAATGTTTTGAAGCTCAATATGTGAAATCTTTGTGATAAGAGCTTCTTTTGTTTCACTTTTGTTGTCCAAGTACTCTCACCCCAAGTTTAAATTGCTGATAAAAAGGGAGAGAAGAAGTCAATTTATTATTGTTGAAATGCTACATAATGATTATTGCTGTTAGGATGATAATTATTTGACTAGAACTATATTGTTTATAAGAGTTGATCAATATACTGCTTATATGTGATACATATTGTCTCATTTTCATTAACCCCATCTTTGAGTGATGACAAAAGGGGGAGAAGAAATGTGATGACAAAATGTGTGAAAATATGAAATAGCAGTGGAATTCCTCATGCATGAATAGAAAATGTGTGAATTTTCTGAAACTCCATGCATATGTCAAGGGGGAGAAAGAACAAAATATGCTATGTGTTTGTTGTACTACAATTGCTTGATGTAATTGTGATGTGTAATGTGAATGTGCTATGAATGTGTACTGTGAAACTAATTGGTTGCATTTGAAATTTAAAATGATTGTTTTCTGAGATTTTGAAAATGGTTAAGTTGGGATAGTGAAGTTTTTATCAAGGTTATTGACTTGACCTATGACTTTACATTACATCATGAAAACAATTAAATACATGAGTTTTGTGGTTTTGCAAAGATAAACTGAGAGCTATTGTAGCTATACATATTTGAGTACTTCTATAGTTCATTTGAAAATACAAAATCACCTTTTCAACTTGTTTCCAAAAATTTGGACTTGAAATTCGGATGCATACCAAAAAATTCGGACGCATCAAGATCTTCTTGTCAAAAATGTCTTTTCTGTTGTTCAAATTGTTTGAAAACTGTTTTAATCCTTCCTATCATATTTGAATAATCTTAGAAAAGCTTATTTTCAAAAATTAAAGTTGTTATCTCACATAGTTTACATTTTGGACTTGAAATCAAAAAATTCGGATGCATCCATATTTCATTACCAAAATGTGCTCTATTGTTGTTCAAATTGATTCAAACTTGTTTTAATCTCTTCCACTACGTTTGAACAACCTTAGGAAAGCTTATTTTCAAAAATTGAAGCTTTCATTTCACTTATTTTACAATTCGGACTTGATATGTCAAAATTCGGATGCATAGCATCTCAAGTCCAAACGTCTTGAAAAATGAGCACAATCTAAGGGGAGGCATTGTCAAACTTTTACAACCTTTAAAACCTCTCTTAGAAGTTTTCTTAATGCTTAAATGCTATATCTTCTATCCTAGAAGTTGGAAGGAAGGAGGTTAATGGAGGTTGGTTGGGTCATAGGCTCATATTGAGCCATTTGTATGTCAATGTGTTAAATTGGTTATTTTCTATCATTGACATTAATACTTCTATGTACTACATTGTTTTTAATCTATCACATTTTGCATCAAAGTTTGTCATCATCAAAAAGGGGGAGATTGTTAGCCCTAAGGGCAAATTATGTAGCTTTGATTAATGACAAATATTGATGAGGACTAAAATGTTTGATTATTGTGTGATAGGTTCTGTAATGTGAGAAGTATGAAGTCTCATTGCTTTAAAGCAAAAGTTCAAGAACAACTTCATTTAAGCAAGTATTTGAAGTTTGAAGAATGTTGTTCTAAAGATGATCAAAAGGCATTGAAGACTTGAAGTGTAGAGTGCATTTAACTTTTAGGTAAATTTCTATGTAAACTCTACAGTTGCATGTCTTGGTTATCATTGAATGCATAAGAGAGCATAAAAATAGTCTTATGATCTTAAAAGGCTTTGAATGAATCTTTTTTTATAAGATATGTTTGTAAACTTCATATGTTCATGTTTTTCAAGCTTAAATATAGATAAATAGGTTTTCTATATATATCAAATGTTTTTCAAACTCATTGAAGTTATATCTCAAATGATTTTTAAAAAGTTTGAAAATGCTTTCAAAAAATTGGTCGTCCGAATTTTGTAGCAAAAGTTTGCTACTATTCTTCCGAAGAAATTCGGAAGAAGATTCGGACGCAGACCAAAAAAATTCGGTCGTCCGAATTTTTGGCCTTCAAGCATGGTCATCTGTTCTTCCGGAGAAATTCGGAAGAAGATTCGGACGCAACAAAAAAAATTCGGTCGTCCGAATTTTTGTTCTCAAACGATGGTTACTATTAATCCGAGAGAAATTCGGACGAAGATTCGGGACGCGACCAAGAAATTCGGTCGTCCGAATTTTCTGAAACTAGCCGTTACTAGCCGTTTTATGAACGTTTTAACAGATTTTCAAATTCTATAAAAGCCATAAACATGCAAATTTTTGTAACTCTTGAAATCTTAAAAATTCCAAGCATTCAAAAGCATTTAGCAAACATTTCTTAAGCTCTCTTATGTCTTGTGCATTCAATTGATCCATCCAAAGACATCAAAGTGTGAAGGTACAAATTTGTGTAATCATCTACCAACAAAGTGGTAACATCTTACACACTATCTTTTCTTATCTCAATTGTGTTTTCTACTAGCTAATTGCAAGGTTATCTTGTGACATAAAACCCTTTTGTGGAAGGGTGAGCCATAGACTAGATTAATCAAGGTTGTAGTGTAAAACCCGTGTGAGGGTGAGCCTTGGATTAGATTAGTCTTGAGGTTGTCTTTAGATATAAAATCCTTGTGGAAGGGTGAACCTTGTTTGTATAATTACTAGAAGAGGTTGTGAGTGTAAAACCATAGTGTGGTTAGCCTCTTATGTAATTGTTGAACTTGAGCATATAGTGGATTGGTTGAAATCCTTGAGTGTGGACTCAAGGTAGTGGATGTAGATCTTAGAGAGATCGAACCACTATAAATTGTGTGTTCATTCCTTATAGTTTTATTTTTTTACATGCTCTTGTTATTATTACTTATTCATAGTTGTTGATTGATTGATTGTAGTCTTATTGTTTGATGATCTTATCTTAACCATCACATCACATATAAACTTGAAGTTTGTGAAATTAAAGAAGAGCTTTTATTAAGGCAAAGGATTTGCAAAATAAGAAAAAGATTTCGACAATTAGCCTAAGACCTAATTCACCCCCCCCCCCCCTCTTAGGTCTTACAGGTTTACAATTGTTTAATAAGTATTGTTAGCCCTAAGGGCAAATCATGTAGTTTTGATTAATGACAAATATTGATGAGGACTAATATTCATGTCATTTGTGTGATAGGATTGTTGGATTAAGAAGTATGAAGTCTCATTGCCTTGGAGCTAGCAATGCATGAACAACTCAAATATGTCAAAGTGATTAAAGATTGAAGAGTTTGTTCAAGATTAATGAAGGCTTTGAAGACATGAAGTGTAGGTGACGTGTGGTTAATAGGTAAATATTGTAAACCCTACACTTTTAAGTCTTGGAATCTATGAGTTGCAATTGAGAGCACAAAACTTGATTTAAATGGTTTCAATGGTTTTGAACTTACCTAAATTATCAAGTTTTCATAAATGGTTTTTGCACTTAAAAGGTCTTTAATGACTTATCTTTGAGGCTAGAATGTTTTCCAACTTGTTTGAATTGATTTGAATATGTTTTGACAAAGTTTAAAAAATTCGGATGCAAGATTCGGACGCAGGGCAAAAAATTCGGTCGTCCGAATTTTGTAGCAAAAGTTTGCTACTATTCTTCCAGAGAAATTCAAAAGAAGATTCGGACGCAGCCAAAAAATTAGGTCGTCCGAATTTTGGCCTTCAGCATGGTCACTGTTCTTCCAGAGAAATTCGGAAGAAGATTCGGACGCAGCAGGAAAAATTCGGTCGTCCGAAAAATTCGGACGCAGAATTCGGTCGTCCGAATTTTCTGAAACTAGCCGTTACTAGCCATTTTATGGCCGTTTTAACTGATTTTTAAATTCTATAAAGGCTAGAAACTCTAGATTTTTGATAGAACTCTTGCACAAAAGAAATCCTTGAAGCTCTAACTTGTTTTACATCAAAATTATATCAAAAGCTCTCAAATTGCCTTGTGCTCAAAGATTGAAATTCAAGATTCCAAAGGCAAGAAGTGAAGTGGTGCTAGCAATTGTATTCATCCACCAAGAAGTGTTGGTAACATTCAAATTCTCTCTTTATATTATTGTTGTGATTGATACAAGGTTGTCAAGAGACATAAAACCCTTGTGGAGGGTGAGCCATAGACTAAATTAATCAAGGTTGTTTTGTAAAACCCATTGGTGAGGGTTAGCCTTGGATTAGATTGGTCTAGGTTGTCTAGTGACATAAAACTCTTTGTGATAAGAGTGAACCTTGTTTATTAGATTGAAAAGAGGTTGTTGTGGTAAAACCCAGTGAAGGGTGAGCCTCTTGTGTAATTACTTGAAGTAAGCATATAGTGAATTGATTGAAATCCTTGAGTGTGGACTCAAGGTAGTGGATGTAGATCTTGGAGAGATAGAACCACTATAAATCGTGTGTTCATTTCTTTATAGCTTTACTTGTTTTACATACTTGTGTTATTATTATTGTTTATAGTTGTTGATTGATTGGTTGTGGTCTTATAGTTTGATAATCTTGTCTTAACCATCAAATCACATATAAACTTGAAGTTTGTGAATTTAAAGAAGATCTTTTATTAAGGCAAAGGATTTGCAAAAAGGGAAAAGATTTTCGATAATTAGCCAAAGACCTAATTCACCCCCCCCCCCCTCTTAGGACTTTCAATTGGTATCAGAGCAAGGTCTTCTTTTTAAGGTCTAACAACCTAGAAGTAAAGATCATATGGCTAGTTTATCAAATTTGCCTTTTGTGGAAGGTTCCTCCACTAATTGACCTCCATTGTTTGATGGTTCTAATTATATTTTTTGGAAGTCTAGAATTGAGATTTACATTTGTTCTATTAACTATGAATTGTGGAATATTATTGAGAAAGGTTCCTATGTGCCATTGAGATTGAAAGCCGATGGAGTTACAAGGGAACCGAAGTCCATGGAAGAGTATGATGAGAGCGATTCAAGAAAGATGACATTAAACTACCAAGCAATGAACATTCTTTGTTGTGCGTTGGTTGTCAATGAATACAATAGAGTGATGGAATGCGATTCCGCTCATGAAATGTGGAAGCTACTTCAAGTCACTCATGAAGAAGAAAGAGCAAATGTGTGCTTCATGGCAATGGAAGATGATATACAACCTACTCCATCTACCTCTACTTCTTATTATGATAATATTGATGATCCTAGTGAATTACTTGTTGAGATGTATGGAGAATTAAAAAAGGCTTTTAAAAAGAATAAGGAAATGAAACTCAAAATTAATGAGTTATTGAATGAAAATTCAAAATTATTTTGTGAGAACAAAAAACTTCTTGAATCTATTGATTGTTTAAATATTGAAAAAGAAGTTTTAAATGTTTCTTTACAAAACATATCTCTTGAAAATAAATCTCTTTGTACAAAAGTTTCTTCTCTTGAAAAAATACTTAGTGATCATGAAATTTTGAAAAAGAAAATTAATGATCTTACATCATGTGTTGAAAAATTTACAAATGGAAGAGACAATTTTGACAAACTACTTGGATCTCAAATATCTTCTCTTGCTAAAAATGGTTTTGGTTACAATTATGTCAATAATGTGCCTAAACATAACAACTTCTTTGTTAGAGCTACTTCTACTTCTTTCCATTATACTTGTTGTACTTATTGTGGAAAACATGGACATAAAGTCACCAAATGTTATGTTAAAAGAAAAGTAGAGAATGGTGTAAAAACCATTTGGAGAGTTAAGGAAACTATTACTAATCCCCACGGACCCAAGAAAGTATGGGTACCAAAGGATACTTCCTCTCCTTTATTACAGGTACACTACAATTCAAACTCAAGCACAACTAAGAGGTATATTGATGATGTTGGCTTAAAGAATAATGGAAAACACCTCATTTATAATCAAGGTCAAAGTAACCAAAGAAGGATTTGTTTTTGAGGCAAGAAGAAAGGAGGAATTCTTGGAGTAACCAATGTTGGTAAATGTTCCTCTCTTCTTTTTAAACAAATGTTGCTTAGTACTGATTTGAACTATAACTTGCTTAGCATTAGTCAATTGTGTGATATTAAATGCCAACATGCAAAGTTTCAGTTAAGAATTCCTTTGTTAAAATTTGAAAATTTGCCAACCATGACTTGTCAATTGCTTCTATGAAGTTGATTAGGTAACATTGAGGATATGAGATTGAATTCATGGTTGATATGTTCTTGAAATTGATTATATGTCATGATAAAATTATTAAAATAGCTATGATTGAATATCTATGCATTTGCTTGGTCAAAAACATCTTTATGAAACTTTACAAAATGTTTGAACTTGAAGTTTGAATGTAGGCCATAAGTTCGGTCACCCGAACTTGTATGACAAAATGATATTTTGTGATTTTGATCAATTACTCACAAAATGTTTCAGTGTGTGTTTTATCTTGATAAGCTTGATGAACTTGTTGCTTATGATAATGATTTTCTTGGCATAGAAGATTTGGTCATGTGAACATGGATTTGTTGAACAAACTTTCCTCTCAAGATTTAGTTGGAGGATTGCTAAAAATGTGTTTTGAGAAAATTGTCTTTGACATACTTGTCAATATGGAAAACAAACAAAAGAATCTTTCAAACCGAAGAAAATGATTTTCACTTCAAAACCTCTTAAAATTTGTTTATATGGATTGTTTGGACCAATGAGGATCACTAGTCTTGATAGCAAGAGGTATTCATATATGATTGTTGATGATTTCTCTAGATTTACATGGTGATATTTCTAGCTCAAAAGGATGAAGTTCTTTTCATGAATTTATAAGACTTTTCAAAAGGGTCCAAATCTCTCTTGAGTGCAAATTGATTCCCATTAGAAGTGACAATGGGAAAATTTTACAACCAAGTCTTTGCAAAATTTGTGATGAAAATTGAATTTCATATAATTGTTTCAACTGCAAAACCCCACAACAAAATGGTGTTATTGAAAGGAAAATTTGAACTTTGCAAAAATTGGTTAGATCTATGCTTTGTAAAAATTCCTCAAAAAATTTGTTTTGAGCCGAAACCATAAACAACACATGCTATGATATATAGAATTCTTTAAGATCATTTTAAAGAAAAACATCTTTTGAAGTTCACTTTTATATAACTTCTCAAGTTGCATATTTTAAAGTGTTTTATCTTGAATACTTGTGATAGCTTACTTAAATTTGATAGAAGATATAGGTATATCTCTTAACCATTCTTCTAATAAAAGGCCTATAGATTTTATAATGAAAAGAGCCTTATATGATGAGGAAACCATTCATGTTGGTTTAGATGAATCCTACATTTGCTTGGAAAGAAAAGAAGAAGATGATGCAGGTACATCTATGAATAACTAACAAACCTATCTTCAAGCACCAAATTTGGATGATCATACCAATGAGGAAGAAATGATTGAAAAAAATAAATATGACCAACCCAGTGGTGACCAAGAGCTTTCAAAGAACCTAAGATATTCAAGAGGGCACCCTAAGGAGCAAATCATTGGTGATATCTCTCAAGGAGTAAAAATAAGGCGGTATTTTATCAATAACTTTATTCCTTTTATCTCATATGAGCCTAAAAGTATTGACGATGCATTGTGTGATTATTTTTGGATTATTACTATGCAAGAGGAATTGAATAAATTTGAAAGATACAAAATTTTGAAATTTCTAAATCTCATGATCATTCCATTATTGGAACTAAATGGTTTTTAGAAATAAACTCAATGAATCCAAGGAAGGTGTAAGAAATAAATCAAGATTTGTCACCCAAGGATTCAATCAAGAAGAGTGAATTGTTTATGATGAAATCTTTGTTCCGAATGCTAGACTTAAGTCCATAAGAATGCTTTTGACTTTTACTTTCTTTAAAGGTTTTAAATTATTTCAAATGAATGTCAAAAGAGCTTTTCTAAATGGATCTATTGAGGAAGAGATTTATGTGGAACAACCACCCAGTTTTGATCATGAAAAGTTTCTTAACTATGTTTTCAAATTTTCCAAAGCTTTATATGGATTGAAACAAGTTACTAAAGCTTGGTATGAAATATTCAATAGTTTTCCTCTTTCAAAAGTTATTTTTTAAGAAAACTTGACATAAATCTTTTCATTAAAACCTCTTGTAACAATGATCTATAACTTGTCCAAATGTATGATACAATTTTTGGTGCTTCTAATACTTCACTTTGTGATGTGTTTTCCAAGTTAATGCAGAGTAAATTTGAAATGAGCATGATAGAAAAACTCAATTTCTTTCTTGACCTACAAATCAAGCAAACCAAGGATAGCACTTTCATGAATCAAGTTAAGGTACAAGCACTTCCATAAGTTTATCAACTATGCTTGAGGAGAATAAAAAAAAAAGGTTTCATAGGAGTAGTCAACTATATTTGATAGCAAGTAGAGCCAATATTATGTTTGTCATGTGCTTGTGTGCTAGATTTCATCTTGTCCTATAGAATCTCATTTGATTGCTGTTAAACACTTTCTTTATTACCTTATTAATACTCTAAGTGTTTATGGTCTATATTTCAAATGTGTGGCTATGCTATGTGATAACACTAATGCAATAGATTTGACCATTATACTATTCAACAAACTAGGACAAAGCATATAGAGATCAAACTTCATCTCATTAGATATCATTCTACTAAGGATAATACTTATTTAAAGCATGTTTGCATTCATGAACAAATTAATGATATCATTACTAAGCCATTGGCCGAAGAAAGGTTTGACCAATCTTAGAAAAAGCTTAGAGATTTCAAAATTCAATAACTAATGAGTATATTCAAGTGTTGTAGCTCCAGGTGAGGACAAAGATGCCTAACATGAGAAAAGGAAAGGGAAAGCAAAAGATGTGAGAAGGAGGACCAGTGATCAATGAACCAAGGAAGGTTCATGTTCCACAAAGCATGTCATGGATGGATAGATTTGTCACAGTGGAGGCTACTACTGAATTTGATGATTGGACAAAAAGGAACAGTAAGACAAATCCAAGCCACGAGGTGGATATCATCAAACTATCTGAAATGGGTAATATACTCTCAGTTTTTAAATGATGTGAGCTGGACTAGTTTGCTTGTGTCTGCTGAATGCTATTACCTTCCTTAGTTTATGAAGTTTAATCAAATATTAAGGAAGAAAGAGTTGAGCAAGTTGGTAATAAAGCTATGCAATGGTTTTCTTCAAGAATATCACAAGTTGATTTTTGAGATTGATAATGCATTGCTCAATAAAATTTGTGATGTTGAGGATGTTGGGTTTAGGCATTATTCTTCTGGGGGACATTGTTTTATAAGTAAGTTATACCCACATGAATGAATTGAGAATGCCTATATAAATGAAGAAGCTTCAAGACTAGAAAGGAGAGAGAGATGAAAGCTTTTTGATGGTAGTTTAAAAAAAAAGAAAAAAATTTGGAATCACATGCTTACTACCTTGATTAATCTTTTGTTGATTATATGTATGCTGTAATTATGCTAGCCATGCATAAGAAAAGAAAAATGAATTTTGGATATATAGTGCTAAAGAATAAAATGGCAGCTAGAAGAACCGAGCATACGGTATTGTCATATGGAAGGTTATTAACAGGATTTTTCAAGCATCTCCAAGTACAATTGTCTTCTAGTGGTTTACAATAAAGAGTGAAGAAGTCTATACCAACAACTCATTAGAGAGAATGCTTTGGATACTTGATGATGATAATGTATGAAGGGCTAGAAGAGAAACTCCTCTAAGGGGTGATAGAAGAGATGCTAGTGATGTTGAAGAAAGTGAGGAGGTTGAGGAAGAAGAAAATGAAGAAGAAGAAGAGAATGAAGAGAAAATCCTTGCTGGAGAAAAGAAAGTTAAAATGAGGCATGAGTCACCAAGTGAGGGGGAGCAACTTCCCACAAAAAGAAGACTATTTGAAGAGGTATCCTTCATTGAAGGAAAATAAGTTGAAGGTGATAATCTCACTAGAGTTAATACCATAGTTGCCAAGGTATTTCAAGAGGCATTGAACAACCATGTAAAGGAAATGAAAAAGATGCATAAATTCTTCGAGTTCTTGGCTCCAATGATTCTTGGCAAATTTGATGGTTTATAAGCTAGAGTCAAGAGTATGGAAGAAGACTTGAGAAAGATTTCTCAAGTGGTTTTAAATGGTGAAAGTTCCTATAAAGCCAAATGAAGAAGATCGAGAAGATAATATGAGTGAAGATAGCACCAACAAGGATGATAGTAATGACAGTGAAAATTGAGATGGCTATCAATTTGTTGCCAAAGCCGAAGACAAGATGAAGGAAAAGGCAGTGAAGCACCCCAAGAAGGAGAAGAGCATGAGAATGAAGAGCAACGAACAAGCAAGAAGAATGAGGTGAAGGAAGTTCAACAAAGTCAAATCACAAATCCATCACCAATTTCTTTCAGCCAAGAGATCAAGGGAACCATGGCCATCATAAAGACCATGAAGAGCATCCAAGACTAAGCCTTTCTATCCCTAAACTCTATTTTGCTGCTTATTTTAGTTTATGACTTGATGCACATGTTATGCTTTAATATTGAAATTTACTTGTGCCTTTATAGTCATTATAATGATTTGAAGCTCAATATGTGAAATCTTTGTGATAAGAGCTTCTTTTGTTTCACTTTTGTTGTCCAAGTATTCTCACCTCAAGTTTAATTGCTGCTAAAAAAAATGGGGAGAAGAATTTGATTGATCATTGTTGAAATGTTACATAATGATTATTGCTGTTAGGATGATAATTATTTGACTAGACATATACTGTTTATGAGAGTTGGTCAATATATTGCTTAATTGCTAAATGAGGTTTAGTCCATATACTGCTTATTGTGATACATGCTGTCTCACTTTCATTAACCCCATCTTTGAGTGATGACAAAAGGGGAAGAAGAAATGGGATGACAAAATGTGTGAAAATGTGAAATAGCAGTGGACAAAATGTGTGAAAATGTGAAATAGCAGTGGAATTCCTCATGCATGAATAGAAAATGTGTGAATTTTCTGAAAATCCATGCATATGTCAAGGGGGAGAAAGAACAAAATATGCTATGTGTTTGTTGTACTGCAATTGCTTGATGTAATTGTGATGTGTAATGTAAATATGCTATGAATGTGTACTGTGAAACTAATTGGTTGCATTTGAAATTTAAAATGATTGTTTTCTGAGATTTTGAAAATGGTTAAGTTGGGATTGTGAAGTTTTTATCATGGTTCTTGACTTGACCTATGACTTTACATTACATCATGAAAACAATTAAATACATGAGTTTTGTGGTTTTGCAAAGCTAAACTAAGTGCTATTGTAGCTATACATAATTGAGTACTTCTATAGTTCATTTGAAAATACAAAATCACCTTTTCAACTTGTTTCCAAAAAATTGGACTTGAAATTCGGATGCAGACCAAAAATTCGGACGCATCAAGATCTTCTTGTCAAAAATGTCTTTTATGTTGTTCAAATTGTTTGAAAACTGTTTTAATCCTTCCTATCATATTTGAACAATCTTATAAAAGCTTATTTTCAAAAATTAAAGTTGTTATCTCACATATTTTACATTTTGGATTTGAAATCTTAAAATTCGGATGCATGATTCAAAATTCGGATGCATGTTTCAAAAATTCGGATGCATCCATATTTTGTTGCCACAATGTGCTCTTTTGTTGTTCAAATTGATTCAAATATGTTTTAATCTCCTCTAATAAGTTTGAACAACCTTAGGAAAGCTTATTTACAAAATTTTCAGCTTTCATTTTACTTATTTTGAAGTTTGGACTTGCTATGCAAAAAATTCGGATGCATGATATCTCTAGTCCAAATGTGTTGAAAAATGAGCACAATCTAAGGGGGAGCATTGTTAAACTTTTACAACCTTAAAACCTCTCTTAGAACTTTTTCTAAATGCTTAAATGTTATATCTTCTATCCTAATTGTTGGAAGGAAGGAGGCAAATGGAGGTTGGTTGGGTCATAGGCTCATATTGAGCCTTTTGTATGTCAATGTGTTAAATTGGTTATTTTCTATCATTGACATTAATACTTCTATGTAATACATTGTTTTAAATCCATCACATTTTGCATCAAAGTTTGCCATCATCAAAAAGGGGGAGATTGTTAGCCCTAAGGGCAAATCATGTAGTTTTGATTAATGACAAATATTGATGAGGACTAATATGCATGTCATTTGTGTGATAGGATTGTTGGATTAAGAAGTATGAAGTCTCATTGCCTTGGAGCTAGCAATGCATGAACAACTCAAATATGTCAAAGTGATTAAAGATTGAAGAGTTTGTTCAAGATTAATGAAGGATTTGAAGACATGAAGTGTAGGTGACATGTGGTTAATAGGTAAATATTGTAAACCCTACACTTTTAAGTCTTGGAATCTATGAGTTGCAATTGAGAGCACAAAACTTGATTTAAATGGTTTCAATGGTTTTGAACTTACCTAAATTATCAAGTTTTCATAAATGGTTTTTGCACTTAAAAGGTCTTTAATGACTTATCTTTGAAGCTAGAATGTTTTCCAACTTGTTTGAATTGATATGAATATGTTTTGACAAAGTTTGAAAAATTCGGATGCAAGATTCAGACGCAGGGCAAAAAATTCGGTCGTCCGAATTTTGTAGCAAAAGTTTGCTACTATTCTTCCAGAGAAATTCGAAAGAAGATTCGGACGCAGCCAAAAAATTCGGTCGTCCGAATTTTGGCCTTCAGCATGGTCACTGTTCTTCCAGAGAAATTCGGAAGAAGATTCGGAAGCAGCAGGAAAAATTCAGACGCAGAATTCGGTCGTCCGAATTTTCTGAAACTAGCCGTTACTAGCCGTTTTATGGCTGTTTTAACTGATTTTCAAATTCTATAAAGGCTAGAAACTCTAGATTTTTTATAGAACTCTTGCACAAAAGAAATCCTTGAAGCTCTAACTTATTTTACATCAAAATTATATCAAAAGCTCTCAAATTGCCTTGTGCTCAAAGATTGAAATTCAAGATTCCAAAGGCAAGAAGTGAAGTGGTGCTAGCAATTGTATTCATCCACCAAGAAGTGTTGGTAACATTCAAATTCTCTCTTTATATTATTGTTTTGATTGATACAAGGTTGTCAAGAGACATAAAACCCTTGTGGAGGGTGAGCCATAGACTAAATTAATCAAGGTTGTTGTGTAAAACCCATTGGTGAGGGTTAGCCTTGGATTAGATTGGTCTAGGTTGTCTAGTGACATAAAACTCTTTGTGATAAGAGTGAACCTTGTTTATTAGATTGAAAAGAGGTTGTTGTGGTAAAACCCATTGAAGGGTGAGCCTCTTGTGTAATTACTTGAAGTAAGCATATAGTGAATTGATTGAAATCCTTGAGTGTGGACTCAAGGTAGTGGATGTAGATCTTGGAGAGATAGAACCACTATAAATCGTGTGTTCATTTCTTTATAGCTTTACTTGTTTTACATACTTGTGTTATTATTATTGTTTATAGTTGTTGATTGATTGGTTGTGGTCTTATAGTTTGATAATCTTGTCTTAACCATGAAATCACATATAAACTTGAAGTTTGTGAATTTAAAGAAGAGCTTTTATTAAGGCAAAGGATTTGCAAAAAGGGAAAAGATTTTCGATAATTAGCCAAAGACCTAATTCATCCCCCCCCCCCCCTCTTAGGTCTTTCAAGTATATTGTTTGTAAATCTTACACTTGTTTATCTTTGGAATCTAAAGCATTTTCAAGAAAGTTTAAAACTTGGTTTTTCAATCTTAAATGATTTATCTTAAAAGTGTTTTACCAAGTTCTTGACAATGGTCTCTGGACTTAAAGCTTTTGAAAAGATCTATTTTATAATGCAAATTGATTTTTAATTTGTTGTGCTTAATTCTAATAATTTTGACAAAGTTTGAATAGTTCATACTCTAATTTGAACATCTGAACTGAATACCTTGGCTGCTAAATTTCTAGAGAAATTTGGAAGCTTGTGTCCAAATTCACTCGACTGAATTTTTCCTAACATCCTAAAATAGAAGAATTCGGACTATCATTCTGACGCAGGAGTCCATGTTTGGTCGACCAAATTTTACTGTTACTAGCCGCTATTTGAACATTTCAACTGACTTTTATACCCTATAAATACATAAACTTTAGTTTTTTTGGTAGTTCTTGAGTTTTTAAGATTTTTTACTCATCCCAATCATTCTTTATCAAAAAGCTCTCTTCTGTCTTGGGTCATAAAGTTGAAATTCAAGATTCTCTAGACAAAAAGATAAAGGTGTGCTAAATTTGTCATCATCTACCAAGTTGTTGGTAACATTCTTATCTCTTACTTCATTTATTTGTTTTATTCAAGGTTATCTCAAGGATATAAAACTCATTTAAAATGGTGAACCTTGATTATTGTAAGTGTAAAGAGATTGTGGTCTAAAACCCTTGTTGGGTGAACCTCTCTTATATTGTGATCAACTTTTGTTATAGTTGAATTTGGTTGAAATCCTTGAGTTAGGCTTAAGGTAGTGGATGTAGATCTTGAGTGATTGACCCACTATAAATTACTTATGTGATTTCTTCTCATCTCTCTTTTAATTTGGAAACTCATTGTGTTTACTTGCATAACTTGTTGTGAGTTTGATTTCAAGCATCTTCCAAGTGATATTTTGAAAAAGGAAAAAATTTTCGAAAATTAGTCAAAGACCTAATTCACCCCTCCCTCTCTTAGTTCTTTCACCCTCAATTAAGGTAGTTGGATGGAAGAACAACCAGCAGTTATAGGCCATACACTCAACTCTAATAGTTTTAGATTTTATTGTCGCTCTCATACTCCTAAAATTGTGAAAGCTAGAAATGCCAAATTTCTTGAACATCATGAAGAAAGTGGGAGTGGTTTATCTCTAAAGGTAGAACTTGAAGAAGTAAGGGAACCACCTATTGTATCAATGGCACCTTCACACTATGAAAACTTGAACACTTATGAAACTAATCCTCATGAGTCAGTTAAGGAACCACAAGTTCAAGTGAACAAGTAGGAGTTAGGATCTTCAAAAAGAATAAGGAAACTAGCCATTGATTATGTTGTATACCTCCAAGAATCCGAGTATGATCTTGGAGTAAAGGATGATCTATATTCATTTTCACAAGCCATAAGTTGAAAAAATTTCACACTTTGATACAATGCTGTGAAAGATATGTGGGAATCCGTGGCTAAAAATGAAGTTTGGGATCTCGTTGAATTACCAAAAGAAGCCTCTACTACAGGATCCAAATGGACCTTCTATACTAAAAGAGACTCATCTAGTAATATCGAAAAATATAAAGCCCGACTTGCAGCTAAGAGATTCACTCAAAAGGAAGGTATTCACTACCATGAAACTTTCTCTCTGGTTTCAAAGCAGCATTCATTCAAAAAAATCATGGATTTAGTAGCTCATTTTGATTTAGAGCTACATTAAATGGATGTGAAAATGAAATTTATGAATGGGGATCTTGAAGAAAAGGTATACATATGTAAACCAGAGAGATTTGTTGATGACAAAAGTCATCTTGTTTGCAAGCTAAAGAAATCTATATATGGACTTAAACAAGCTTCCTGCAAATGGTATATTAAATTTCACAACATCGTTTCTTTATTTAGATTTATAGGGAATATCATTGATGAATGTATATATCTCAAGATTAGTGGGAGTAAATATATTATTTTATTCATTAGTGTCGATAATATCCTACTGGCAAGTAGTGATTTAGATTTGTTGCTTGACACCAAGCAGTTTCTTATTCAACACTTTGAAGTGAAAGATTTGGGTGAAGCTTCTTATGTCCTTGGCATAGAGATTCACAAAGATAGATTCCAAATGATACTTGGACTAACTCAAAAGGCATACATTGAAAAGGTTCTAGAAAGATTTGGAATAAAATTTGTTAAACTATTACGGCACCTATTTCCAAAGGTGACAAGTTTAGTCTGCAACATTGTCCTCAAAATACATTGAAATTAGAGCAGATAAAAAGCATTCCTTATGCTTCTCTTGCTGGAGGAAGCCCCTTATGCTTCTCTTATTGGAAGCCTTATGTATGCACAAGTTTGTACTAATTTTGTATTGCTTTTAAGGTAGGAATACTAGACAAATATCAAAGTAACCCTAATCTTGATTATTAGAAAACTGGTAAAAAAGTTTTGAAATATTTACAACGAACCAAGGATTTCAAGCTTACATATAGTATTCTGGTTCCTCAAAGGTGCTCGGATATTCAGGCTCAGATTTAGGTGGATGCAAAGACAATGGTAAATCCACTTTAGGGTACATCTTTTCTCTTGCTAGAGTAGCCATATCTTAGAGAAGTATTAAGCAAACCATTGTTGCAACGTCCATAATGAAATCTGAGTTTGCTGCCTTCTATATAGCTGCATCAAAGGTGTTATGGCTAAAGAACTTCATTATTGGCCTTCATGTAGTTGATTCCATTTCAAGGCCATTAAAGGTCTATTGTGATAAATTGGCTATTGTATACTTTTTCAAGAACAATAAGAGTAGCAGTCACAATAAACACACAGGGATTATATGAAGAAGCAAATTGTTTCATTTGAGCATATTAGCGCCACCTTGATGGTGGTAGATACTATGACCAAAAGATTACCAGCTAATGCTTTTCAAGATCATTTAACATATCTGGGACTTATTACCTCATTTTGACTTGCTTTTCTCTTATTGTTTTGTCTATACTTATGGTTTTGTCTAGACAAATTAATGTTTTCATGTATTAAAGTGTGATCTATATTAGATCTAATAAGGTGAACCCTGAATAATACTTATATTAAGTAAAATTCATAAAGTTTTGACATTTGATTAGGAAATATTATACATAGTAATACATGGAAGGAAATGTTCGTTATAAAACTTGACTACTATTGTATTATGTCTTCTGGTTAGATGTTTGTTGCATGACGTTACAATTTTGAGTGACTACATGATTATATGGCCATGTTCTTGTTTTTGTGGCTCAATGCGGTTATCTAACTTCCAATGTGCATATTAGTGTATATACGCAATCTTGTACTTCTATTTGTTGAATTCCAGTGAAAGTACAAGAGTCAATTTTAGTATCTTCTTGGCATTCAGGATTTCATTTCCTTGAAGTTGGTTGAGATTATTATCACCATCTTCTAAGAGTTCCAGTAAAACCACTAGTTATCTTTTCTATGATTACATTGTCAGTATTTTGGCATGTTGCAAGTAGAATACATAAGCATTCTATGTAGTAGATTATGAATTTCGCCATCTGAAAGACCATCCAAATTCCATTCATAAATAGTTTTTGGGTGATAAGAATTATTGATTATATTATCACTTTCTTCATACAGAATATCTATAGGGGTTGGTCTTTTATAATAATGATGATCTAACCTTCTTTTTTCAAACTTCGTCTTGTTTATTTCAAAGAAGTTTTCTTGAATCGTATATTTTTTGATTTCATAGTCTGTAGATTCCTCTTCTAAAATAGATCCAGATTCTTCTATTGATGAATATTTTTTATCACAATCACCAAACATGCAATTTGCACTATTGGATTTTTCCTAGGGACTATTTTCGTCATTTTTTAAAGAATCTATTTTAAAATTCTTTAATTTTTCTTGCCAAACATCTATTAATGATTACGATTTAGAACAAAAATTAAATTCGGACACCTCAGTTTGCGGCTTGATAATTAATTATTTTGACTCATTAAGAGATATTATCTCCTTTTTATCTATTTTAGACAGAAGCTTTTTGAGATAAGCTTCAAGGGATTCAATATGTGATCCTAAATGCTAAAGATACAAATTAGTATAATTTACCTATTTATAAATATTGGAAATTTCTTTAACAAATACAAATTAGTATAATTTACCAATTTATAAATATTGGAAATTTCTTTAACAAAATTTCTTGCTTCATGAAGGCATATGTGTCTCATTATCTCTAGAAAGAGATAATGGCTCCATAGAAGGGTAAATAGAGTGAAAATAGTGTCTCATAAGAATGAGCCAAAACATTGAAAATATACTAGTACACCTTAAAAGCTTTAATCTTCAAAAATCAAGTATGGTTGATTCTTGGGTATCCTTGTCAAATTCTACTAAAAACATGGAAAAAATAGTCAAATGACAAATTAAAAAGTAATAAATGAAAAAAAAATTGAATGGTTAAACAACAAAATGAAATTACTATTATCCATTCTTTCAAGAAAATCAATATCTTCTCATTCCGCAACCAATCTCTAGCACACATAAGGCATTGCACCATCCTAGGAGTTAATGAACTTCTACAAGTATCAAGAATCCGACCTCCCATACTAAAAGCAAATTCAGGAGCAACAGTTGAAATAGGAACAACCAGTATATCACAAGCTATTCTAGCAAGGATGGAAAATCTCAAAGCATTTAACTTCCACCATTTCAGAATATCGGACTCATCCTCTCCCTCTTCACTCTCTTCTCCAAGATACTTGTCCAATTCACTTTTGTTATCAATCCCTCCCTCTTTCTTGTGCATATTACACTTATGCCTTCTATCTATCCCCCAAGATCGCCTTTTCAATGACGGAAACATGAATCTTGTGAATGACTTTAAATTGAAGTTGAGGAGATACTTGAAGATGATGGCAATAGAGATGTATGAAAATGAGATACTTGACAAGAACTTAACTTCCTATACTCCCCAAAAAGAACATAGAGCTCTTCCTTCACCTTGTTCACAAGATCAATATTATTTGGATATATTCTTTCAATCAAACATAATCAAATTTATACTGAGGATCAAGAATTGTTGCATAAAAGAGAATGAAATTCAAATTTTGTGAATTTTCCCAATATTTGTTACAGTTTTATTTCATTCTTTTTTCCATATGACTCAACTCAACATCATCACTACCTTCCTGCATCCTCAATAATTTTGATGCATCACTGAGTTCATGACCCACTTGATTAGAAGTCCCATATAATGAAGCCCTAGATCTACCTTTGCCACCCCAACTCCAAAATGGCGAATCCATTTTTCTCTCAGTTGACTCACCCAACATTCCTTACTGTACCTTTGTCCCCAAACAAATGACCAAAGACCAGTTATAAGCTTTACTACCCTCTTCATGGATCACCAATTATGAAAGATACCAAACCACCACTTCAAAACCAATCCAAAACACTGAACCCACTTTCCATACCAAAAAGGATGGTACTGCTAAAATACGTTTCACAGGACAGAATGAAGTCTCTACTGAAATCTGAAATGTTAATTCATAAAAATTTTCCAAAAACTTCACAAAACGTAAAATGTTATCCTAATCATCATCACAAGGCAGCCCATCATTCTCAATTGCTAGGTCAATTCTATAATGTGGATCTAGATCTTCAAATCTTTCAAATGCCTTTGCAAGCATCAAATAAGTTGAATTCCACCTAGTTGGAACATCCAAATACAACATCCTTTTACTTTCAATTTTTTCCATTTCAACACACTCCTTGAACTTCCTTAACCTACTTGAAGATTGTCTTATATATCTAATGGCTCCCCAAACATGAGAAATAGAAGGTACTATTTCTTTCAAACCATCGGTCACAACAAGATTCATTATGTGAGCCAAGCACCTCATATGAAGATATTTTTCCCCCAAGCAAAGAAGTTTCCCCAATTAGAAAACCTTCTCTTCAAGTAATTAACGGCAACATCATTTGAACTGAGATTATCAACAATGATTGTAGAGACATTGTCGATCCCCCAATCTAGTAAATATTTTTCTACCCATTTTTCAACAGCCTCACCTTTATGACTATCAATTGGACAAAAATTAAAAACTTTCTTGTGCAATACCCAGTCATCATCTATAAAATTAGTCAAGCACATGTAATTAATTTTTTGTTCCAAATTCCATGAATCAGTAGTGAGACTAATTCTTTGGGCTGAATTTTTCAATAATCTCTTCAATTTTGTTTTCTCTTCCAAATACAAATCATAACAATCTCTTGTAATAGTACTACTGGATGTGATTTGAAAGGATAGACATGCAGTAGAAATCAAATGTCTAAACTCTTCCTTTTCAATAAACTTGAAAGGTAGTTCATCCACAAGAACCATATATGCACAAGCCTATCTAGTATCATCTTGATTAAATCTCCAAACCTCCGAAGCTAGTGGAATTTGATTCTTGTTGACCTGGGGGATGACTCATATTATGTTCTTCATTATTTCCTATGTTTGCGAATGAAATCTTCTTTTCAAAGCTATCTACTTGATCTGACATCCTATTCATAACATCAAACCATAGAGAAATTAAAGAGTATGAAAAAATGCAAAAAAAGGGCAGTTTTGATAATTAGCAAGCAAAAGGAAAAAACAACAGAGTAGCTACAAAATGAAGCTCTAGCTTATGCATGTATTACTATATCGCATAGATAATGGTATTAGATAACTTTCTAAAATATTGTTGTTTCAGCATATTCAGTCCTTAAAAGCCAACCAATTAGAGTACCCTCCCTTTTTTCTATTCTTTTTTGGGAGGTTGTTGTATTGAAAAATATCCTGACAATATAAAAAATGCAACTTTCCAAATTTCCTTCTCTCCAAAAGTTGTAAATCAAGATTTCCACAAAGATAAAGATGAAGTTGTTGTACTATATGGATGAATAGGGAATCTTCTTTTATGAGATAGCAACTTGAAAAACCTGAATTTTTGTCATCTAACAAACTTGGAACAAATTGCACAAGAATAAACTAGTTTGTTAGAAAATATTAAATAGCTTATCATTCTTTTTAGGCTCTAAATTGTAACAAAATGACTTCACAAGAAACCAAGAAACCACATGCTCAACATTTAAACAATAAAATTTCAGTAAAATAGATGAATAAGTATTAGTAGCTGGAATTTTAGCAAAATTTCAGCCTGGAAAGCTACAAATTGTAGAGTAATCTCAAAGTGCTCATCAGGATAGGATCCTAAGAACTCACAAAGAAGTAAAAATTCTACTGTAACTACAAAAAAAAATTATAAGATAAAAGGTTAAAAAAACACTCAAACGAAACATTGGAAACTTAGCTTTACTTTATACAAGAGTCCCAACCCAAAGGGAAAAAAATTACGTGCAAATAAAAAGAAAATTACAATTTTTTGTCTAGCAGTTGATAGATCTCAAAATCAAATGGCTGAACTTTTCTGATCCTTCTTACTCTAGCAAATTTGGATGACTAAATTTTTGTTCATGCATCCAAACCTGTGTTTGAATATTTCTATCTTGGATCTTCAAAGATACAATTTGGATGTCCGAATTATAGAGCAAGCGTCCAAACATCTCGTCCAAATTTTACCTGTATTTTCAACACTTGAATACACAAATTAGTAATTGAATTTTGATATTCCTAGACTCATTCTAAGATAGAAAAACCTTTCATCAGCCAATCGCTTGGTGAAAATTTCAGCATTCTTTCATTTATACATACATAATCCAAGCATATATTACCTTTAGTTACATGATCACAAATAAATTGATGTCTACTCTCTATATGCTTAGTTCTAGAATGTTGAATAGGATTAATGGTAAGATTTATAGCACTAGTGTTATCACATAAAATAGGCATACATTTGAAATTTAAGCCAAAATCAAGTAGAGTATGCTTGATCCGTAGCACTTAAGCACAATAACTACCGGCGGCGATATATTTGGCCTTGGCAGTAGATAATGACACACAAGCTAGCAAGAAACAAAGACAACCACTAAGAAATTCACAATGACCACTAGTAAATTTACTTTTGACTTTGCATTTGACATAGTCAACATTTGTATAAGCAATAAGATCAAAAGAAGATGATTTTGCAAATCAAAGATTATAATCATGTATATCAATAAGATAACAAAGAATATTCTTAACAACAATCAAATGAGACTCTTTTGGACAATATTGAAATAGTACACAAACACACGACAAATACATATCTGGCCTACTAGAATTAAAATAAAGCAAGCGTCCAAATCATACCGCTATACACATTTTCATCAACGTTTTTATCTTTTCGATCTTTGTCAAGCTTGGTGTTGATGAACTCATAGGTGTGCTAATAACTTTTTCTTCTTCAATAACCCTTTGGTATGTTTTGCATGAAAAGTGCCCTCCTTGGTTTGCTTGATGTGAAGACCAAGAAAGAAGTTGAGTTATCCCATCTTGCTCATTTTGAATTCACTTTGCATCATCTTGGCAAACTCTTCACAAAAAGATATTAGTAGCACCAAATATTATATCATCCATATAGATTTGTACAAGTAAGAGATCATTGTTACAAGAAGTTTTTATAAAAAGAGTTGTGTCAACCTTTCCCCTTGAAAATCCTTTTGAAAATAGAAAGCCACTTAACCTTTCATACCAAGCTCTAGGAGCTTGTTTCAAACCATATAAAGTTTTGGATGGTTTGAAAACATGATTAGAAAATTTTTCATGAGCACAACCGAGAGGTTATTCCACATAAACTTCTTCATCAATAAAATTATTTAGAAATGCACTTTTGACATCCATTTGAAATAGTTTAAAACCTTTAAAGCAAGCAAAATGCCAAAAGCATCCTTATGGATTCAAGTCTAGCTACCGGAGCAAAAGTTTCATCATAGTCAATGCCCTATTGTTTATTGAATCATTGGGCAACAAATCTAGCCTTATTTCTATTAATTTCTCCGGATTCATTTAGTTTATTTCTAAAACCCACTTTGTACCAATGGGCAAATCATGGGATCATGGGACAAGATTTCAAACTTTGTTTCTTTCAAATTGATTTAGTTTCTCTCGCATAGCAAAAATCCAAAAATCATCACATAAGGCATCATCAATGTGCTCAATGTGAGATAAAAAAATAAAATTATCAATAAAATACAACCTTATTTTAACTCCTTGGGAGACATCACCAATGATTTGCTCCTTAGGATGGCCTATTCCATATCCTAAATATTTGGGAAGTTCTTAGTCACCACTAAGTTGGCCATCTTGTTCTTACACAATTGTTTCTTCTTCATTAGCATGATCTACCATAGTTGGCTTGAAGATAGGTTTGATTGTTATTCATTGAAGTATCTACATCATCTTCATCTCTTTATTCAAAGTAAAAGTTAGATTCATCAAAACTCACAGGAATGATTTCCTCAACACATAATGGTCTTTTATTACAAACTCTATAGGCCTTTTTGTTAGATGAATAACCAAGAAAGATGCTTTCATCTAATTTTCTATCAAATTTTCGTAAGTTATCACGTATTCAATATAAAATACATACAACTAAGCACATTAAAATAAGCAATTTGAGGGAGTTCTACCAAATAGAAGTTCAAAAGATGTTTTTCTTAGAAAATGTCTTAAAAGAACTCTATTCATAACATAGCAAGAGGTGTTTACGGCTTCGTCCCAAAAACATTTTGGTAACTAATTTTCACAAAGCATAGAGCTATCCATTCTTGCAAACTTCGATTTTTCCTTTTGACAACACTATTTTGTTGGGGTGTTTTGATAGCTGAAAATTTTCATTTTCATCACAAAGTTTTGTAAAGTCTTGATTGTAGAATTCTCTTCCATTGTCATTTCTAATAGAAATCAATTTGCAATTAAGGGAGGTTTGAACCTTTTTGAAAAGTTGTAGAAATTCATGAAAGATTTCATCTTTTTGAGATAGAAAGAGTAACAAAGTAAATCTTGAAAATCATCAACAATTACATATGCATATCTCTTATCACCAAGACCAATGGTCCTCATTGGTCCAAACAAATCCATACAAGCAAGTTCAAGAGGTTTTGAAGTAGAAACAATTTTTTTGGGTTTGAAAGATGTTTTGTCTATTTTCCATATTGACAAGCATCACAAAGATGATTTTTCTCAAAAACATTTTTTTTAACCCTCTAACTAATTCTTGTGAGGAAAGTTTGTTCAACGAGTCCATGCTTACATGGCCTAATCTTCTGTGCCATAGATATTCACCATTATCATGATCAGCAAGACATTTAATAACATTGGCAACAAAAATAGTTTGCCACTCACACTATCAAGAACAATATAGGTATCACATTTAAATGCAACTTTGCATCCATTGTCACACAATTGGCAATTGCTAAGCAAGTTGTATTGTAAATCATCGATAAGTAGGACTTGCTTAATAAAAGGTGAAGGACCATTACCAATATTACCTATATCAAGAATTTTTCCTTTCTTCTTATCACTAAATGTGACAAATCCATCATTTGTGGCTTGAAGCTCACTAATGAATGAAGCATTCCCTGTCATATGTCTTAAGCATCCACTATCAAGAAACCACTTAGTGGTACTTGATCTTGGAGGAAAATGTACCTATATCAAATGAGAGGAAGTGGCTTTTGGTACCCATATTTTCTTAGGTCTAAGGGGGTTAGTGATATTTTCATTTGCTTTCCAAATAGTTTTAACACTACCATGTCTAGTGGCCTTGTGCCCATGTCTACCACAATAAGTACAACAAGAACGAGGCATTGAAGGAGAGGTAGCTCTAACAAAGAAATTTTTATATTTGGAAACATTGTTTATATTATTGTAGCCAAGACCATTTTTCAGAAATGAGGATCTTTGAGCTCCAAGTAGTTTGTTAATATTGTCCCTTCCATCTGTAAACTTTTGAACACATAAAATGATGTCATCAAGTTTCCTTTTCAAAGTTTCATAATCAACTATCATTTTATCAAGAGAGGAAATTTTTGCAAAAAGAGCTTTATTCTCAAGGGATATGTTTTACAAGGAAATATTTAAAACTTCCTTTTCAATGTTTAAACACTCAATAGATTCAAGAAGTTTTTTGTTTTCACAAAACAGATTTGAACTTTCATTCAACAATTCATTAACTTTGAATCTCATATCATTGTTTCTTTATGACACCTTTTCCAATTCACTATACATATTAACAAGTAATTCAATAGGATAATAAATATCATCATCACAATAAGTGGAAGTAGAGGGAGTAGATTGTACCTCATCATTCATTGCCATGAAGCACGCGTTAACTCTTTCTTCATTGTCATCTTCACTTCCTTCATTGTCATATAGGTCCCAAGTGCCAACTAGTCCCTTTCCTTTCTTAAGAGATTTCTTCTTGTTGAGTTTGGCTTCTCTCTCCTTTTCTAATGCTTTAGGACAATCGGCAACAAGATGCTCGGTGCTCTTGCATTCATACCATTAAGGTTTGAATAATGATGACTATTGTCCACCTTTCTTGGAAGGTCTTTTGCCCTTCTTGAGAAATCCTTCTTTGTATAATTTCTTGAACTTTCTTACTACCATAGCCATCTCATCATCTTCACCATCTTCTTCTTCATCACTTGATGATTCCTCTTGCTCACTAGGACAGTCAGAGGCTTTAAGTATAACTGCTTTTGTTTCCTTCTCTTCATCTTCAAGATCATTTAGTCTCTTGATCTTCATCTCATGGGTAAGTAGTGATCCTATGAGCTCTTCAGGAGGAAGAGTCTTCAAGTCTTTTGACTCTTCAATGGCAATATATTTTGGCTGCCAAGACTTAGGTCGAGCATTCAATATCTTTCTATTTTGTTCTCTAAGAGAGTAATTCTTTCCGATAGGAATTTAGACCATTTGAGATGTTGGTGAATCTTGTGAAGATATCACTAATGTTCTCTCCTTGGTTCATGGTGAATGACTTATAGTCCCTTACTAGCATTGCAAGCTTTGATTCTTTTACTTGGTTTATTCTTTCATGTGTTACTTGAAGAAGTCTCCACATATCATGAGTGGTGTCGCATCCACTCACTCAATTGTACTCATTCATATCTAAGGCACAACTTAGAATATTCATAGGTTGATAGTTCAAAGTCATCCTCTTTGAGTCACTTTCATCATATTCTTCCAATGGCTTTGGTTCCCTTGTGACTCCATCGACTCTCTACCTCATTGGGATGTAATGTTCCACAAATCAAAGCTAATAGAACAAATATATATATATATATATATATATATATATATATATATATATATATATATATATATATATATATATATATATATTAATTTTAGATTTTTAAAAAGTATAATTTGATGCATCAAACAAAGAAGGTCTATTTGTGAAAGACCCTACCAAATAAGGCAAGTTTGAAATATTATCCATATGAACTTTAACTTCTAGGTTGTAAAACCACACAAAGAAGCATTTGCTATGATACCAATTAAAATACATAAGTGGCGTCAATTAGGCATTTGGGTAATTTTCAAAAACTTTTCCCTTTTTGCAAACTTAGTTTAGAACTGATGAAGATTCAAGTTTTCAAAGTAATTTTAATGAACACAATAAATAAACAACTAAGGAAAGAAGAACAAGGAACACACATGCAATTTATAGTAGTTCAATCTCTCCAAAATCTACATTCATTACCTTGAGTCCCACTTAAGGATTTCAATCAACTCAACTATAAAAAATAGTTAATCAAGATACAATAGAGGCTCACCCAACAAGGGTTTTACACCACAACCTCTTATCAACACAAGAATCAAGGCTCACCCTATCAAAAAGGATTTTATATCTTCAAGAAAACCTTCAATAAACAAGTATATGAAGAGATAAAGAAAGATATTACCAACATCTTGGTAGATGATGACAAAAACTACCACCACTACAACTTTTTGTCTTTGAAATCTTAAATAGTCACTTGAAGTACAAGAAAAAAGAGAACTTTTTGATATTCAAATGATTTGGAAATGAAATGATTCTTATAGTGTTGGGAACTATTAAAAAATCTGAAGTTTATGTCTTTGATATGGTTGGAAAATCAAATCCAACGTTCGAATAACAACTAGTAATGGTAAAGTTCGGTAGACCGAACTTGGACTTCTGCGTCCGAATGGTAGTCCAAACTTTTTTGTTAACTAGGATTCCAGGATAAATTCATCAACCGAACTTGTATATATGTGTCCGAATGGTCATTTGAATTTCTTTGAAAATTTAGCACACAAGGTTCCAATTCAAACGCCGAATTGGAGTCCAAACTTTTTGAACTTTGTAGAAATATTTGGAATTAACTACAACAAGTTTGAAATCATTTTACAAATAATAATATGTCAATTAATACCTTTTGAGTACTAAGCCGTTAACATTCACTTAGTAAATCAAGAATGGTCAAAGCCTTTTAATGTTTAAAAACCATGTTTTGTGCTCCCTTATGTATTCTGTAGATTCCAAGAACAAAAAATACAAGGTTTACAAGAAAATACCTATTTAGCAAAGGCAAACCTACGCTATGTAGTCAAAGCCTTCAATCATTTGAGCATGCTTGAATTGCCCTTAAAGTTATAGCTTCGAGGCAATGAGGACACTTCTCAATCATATAATCCCGTAACACAATTCGCATATAAATTAGTCCTCATCAATGTTTGTCATTAATCAAAACTACTAGATTTGCCCTTAGGGCTTATACTACATATGTTTACAAACATTACAATAGCACTTAGTTAAAACTCAAACACTACCACATCAATTTAAGCGACAAATCAATCACTACTACGAAATCATTTTGCAATTAGCCACAATAACCACAATCCAACTCAACATCAATTCAACAACCATATTTCATATATTTCATATATCTTGCAAGAAAAAAAAACATATTTTGCATCAGCACAACGCTTTCTCCCCATTTTGTCAACAAGCAAAGTTGAGGTAGTCAAAGTGAAGTAGTATAAATAAAGAAAGCTCTCAACACAAATATATCATCATTGAGCTTCACCAAACATCACATGGACTATGCTAGGTACATATACTACGAATGCAAAGATACATGGACTAGAGATCCACAAAGGATCACAAAGTACATAAGCTTTGCTAAATACATGATCATAAATTAAAATGATAGTGAAATGACAGATAGTATTGAGAAAAGCTTAGTCTTGGATTTTTGTTATGGTCTTCACTCTATATTTGTTGGTGGTGATGGCCATGTTGCCTTTGAGCTCGATATGAAGAGGACCCTCACTTGCTTGCTCCTTCCCGATACAGTTGGGCTTAGGAGTTATGGACAATCGAGAGCATCTTCTCGTGGCCTTCCTCTTGATGACAAGTTTCTCTCTTCTCTCTTAAATCTTTAGTAGATTGACCATTTTTCTCTCCCCTCTCTCTCTTCTCTATTTTGTTCGCTATTATTCTTTTGTAATCAAGGTTAGCAACAACAAAGGTAAAAGACATTGTGTGAAAGATCCATTAGTCAATCTTCACAGATTCATCCATTCCAGTTGCAGGCATTATAGATGGAGTTCTTGATATGAAAAGTGGGTTATCGAGAAGAGTGAAAGTTTGTTACTTCTAAAGAGTGAGGACAAAAAATTGAGTTATCAGGAAGAGTGGTAATTTGTTGTATCTAGGGGTGTTCAAAAACCCAACCGGATCGAATAGCTGAACCGAACCGAAGATTGTTTTTTGTATTTTTTCAATTCAGTTCGGTTTGGCTTTAAAATTTATGTACATTTCGGTTCGATTTTCGGTTTAGGTTACCGAACTGAAAAACCACAATTTGTTTTTAAAAAATACAAGAACGCATTATGGTAATGAGTTCTTGTATTTATTTTTAAAAAATAAATATAAGAACGCATAACCATAATGCGTTATTATATTTTTTTCGGTTTGAACCAAACCGAATAGTAAAACGGTTTGATTCGATTTTCAAAAAAATTAAAAAATTGGTTTGAACACCCCAAGCTGTATCTGAAGAGTGAAGACAAAAAACTACTATTATTGTTAGATGAATATTGTTATATTAAGTATTAATCTTGGTCTCTTCTATTTAATGTGTATTTTTTACAGTAAAAAATAATTATGGTAATAGGAGTTTGTGTTGAAAATAAGTGTTGTGTTATGTTGGAAAGAAAATTAAAATGTAATGATTGTCTTTATAATGTTGATGAGGAGGAGAGAACAATAGTGAAATGCCCATTTTTACTGAAAATTTTATATATAGATTAGAGTTTTATATAATAACAAGTGTAAATTTATGTAACTAGTATGTATCATTTCTTTTATTTGTACTACACTCGAGTGTGTTCAATGCAAAAATTCACATTAATGTATCATTTCTTTTATTTCATATAATTATTTATAAAGCATCCAAGAGTAGATATAGCAGTAGAGAACGACGGAGATTGTTGAATACGAAGCGAAACTATTGACAATGGGGTTGCGCTAAACATTGCAAATTAATGAGAGACATGTTAAGTGAATAATTATTCACATAGTATAGAATAATTATTCACTCTTAAGTAAATAATTATTCACTCTTAACATACCACCTGACCAAATCATATGTATTTAGTTTCATGTAAATATCCACTCATATTGTTATGAATAATTATTTGATATGGTAGATTATGTTAAGTGAATAATTATTCACGCTTAACATACCATATGACCAAATCAGATGTATTTAGTTTCATGTAAATATCCATTCAGATTGTTATGGATAATTATTTGATATGGTAGATCTATTCACTTGATATGTTAAGTGAATAGAATAATTATTCACTCTTAACATACTATCTGACCAAATCAGACGCATTTAGTTTCATGTAAATATCCATTAAGATTGTTATGGATAATTGATTGTTATATGTAAAAATCTTTTCAAATTGTTATGAATAATTATTTGATATGGTGGACCTATTCACTTGATATGTTAAGTGAATAGAATAATTATTCACTCTTAACATACTATCTGACCAAATCAGACGCATTTAGTTTCATGTAAATATCTATTCAAATTGTTATGGATAATTGATTGTTATATGTAAAAATCTTTTCAAATTGTTATGAATAATTATTTGATATGGTGGACCTATTCACTTGATATGTTAAGTGAATAATTATTTACTCAGTGGAGAATAATTATTCATTCTTAAGTGAATAATTATTCACTCTTAATATACCATCTGATCAAATAAGATGTATTTAGTTTCATGTAAATATGCATTCATATTGTTATGGATAACTGATTGTTATATGTAAAAATATATTCAAAATGTTATGAATAATTATTTGATATGGTGGATCTATTCACTTTATATGTTAAGTGAATAATTATTCACTTAGTAGAGAATAATTATTCATTCTTAATATACCATCTGACCAAATATGATGTAATTAGTTTCATCTAAATATCTATCAGATTGTTATGGATAATTAACTGTTGTATGTAAAAATCTTTTCAAATTGTTATGAATAATTATTTGATATGCTGAATCTATTCACTTAATATGTTAAGTGAATAATTATTTACTCTTACGTGAATAATTATTTACTCTTAACATACCATCTGACCAAATCAGATGTATTTGGTTTAATGTAAATATTCATTTAGATTGTTATGGATAATTGATTGTTATATGTAAATATCTATTCAATTTGTTATGAATAATTATTTGATATGATAGATCAATTTACTTGATGTGTTAAGTGAATAATTATTCACTTAATGGTCACTCTTAAGTAAATAATTATTCCCTCTTAACATACTATTTGATCAAATTAGACGTATTCAGTTTCATATAAATATCTACTTCAGTTGTTATGAATAACTAATTATTATATGTAAACATATGTTCAATTTCTTATTTGTAATTATTTGATATGGTTGATATATTCACTTGATATATTACATGAATAATTATTTACTTAATAGATAATAATTATTCACTCTTACGTGAATAATTATTTACTCTTAAGATACCATCCGATCAAATTAGATGTATTCAGTTTCATGTAAATATCAATTCAGGTTGCTATGAATAGCTAATTATTATATGTAAACATCTATACATAATAATTTGAATAATTATTCACAATATGTATTTTTCTTTAAATAATTAATCTTTAGAGTTATTATTCAAAACAATGAGAACTTTTACGAAAAAAGTTAAAGCAGATCGTTCTAAAATTAGAAAAAAAAAGATCCAATAGTCAAATTCTCTACTATTAAAATCGTTCTTTGAAGTCATAAGAGTATTTCACTGCCGAAATCATTCTTCAAGTCAAGAAAATCAACACATCGCTTTCTTTACCTCCGCAAGTAGACCATAAATATTTTTTTAATGAAGATTTTTATAGCGTAGAAGCCACTTTGAAGTCATAAAAGTATTTTAACACATCGCTTTCTTTACCTCCACAAGTATACTATAAATCTTTTTTTAGTGAAAATTTCTATAGTGTAGAAGTCACCAAATAGTTCAACAAAAACTTATAATATCTATCTTAATTTTGGCTATTAGTAAATCGGAAAAAATGAGTTTTGATCTTGAAAGAAAACTTGAAGGTTCGTTGAAACTATTGAACACAAAATGAAGATTTTAAAGAGAATGAATCATTTTATTTTTAAAAATTTGAAGACTCACAGAGCAGTAGCGGAGAGAAGACAGAAAGAAGAGAGAATTTGGTAGAAGTTGTTGAAGAAGGTCAGTGAAAAAAGTGGGTGTCAAAAGATAATGATAACTTTTAAAAACTTTTAAATCGTTTCAATATTTTTTCTCTCTAATTTTGATTACTCAAAATAGCTCTCATACTTTATGACCGTTGGATCAAAAGACAATAAAGAATAACAAATCAAATAGTAAAAAAACTATCACATATGCTAAAAAAAGGCATTCAGCGCTCGGACCGCCCAACCACAATTAAACGGGCTAACGGGCCAACTGCTGGCTAGCCCGAGCCCAATGACAGTCCTATCTCTCACACTCCGAAACACGCCAAAGTTCATACTTCTGGCGCCTTCTTATCACTTGCTTCAGACAAAGGAATACTTTTCCTCTCCTGAAGGGGTTGCAATTATCCCTTCTTCTTCTTAATCCACGTCTTGATATTCACGGGACTTTTTCTGCTCCTGGTATTCCGTTTAATTTTTCACATATTTGGTTTTGTACCACAAACAAGCACGCACAAGAACAAGGTATTAAACTGTACTTTTTAAAGGATTTTTTGTGTAAATAATTCTAGGATTTGTTTAATGTCCAAATCTTGCGTGTTGACTATACGGTTGCTTAATTTAATCTTAAAGATTACTGGGTTTTCAGCGGCAATTCTTTTCTTATTGGCAGTTTTGAATTTTGCTTATGCGTGGGAATTATAGCTTGTTCAAAATCAGTAAACTATATGTAGTTGCTCTGGATTTTTCTATTTTTCTATTTTCTGGTTAGTATGTTTGCTATTACTTGCAGATTTCGCACGACCATTTGCACCATGAATCCCAGTTCATTTTAATTTTTACTATGTTTTTGTTAATGTTCTTTTGCTGGGTTTCTCTTTGCAGATATACCAGGAAAGGTGGGGAAGAGGAAGGGAAAGGGAAAGAGAAAGAGCTGCGAATTTCTAAATTCCAGAAAGTTCAATTGTTTCATTTGAAAGTAGCTGGAAGCAGTGCCCATAAAGGGGGAGATATAGGTATGATTAGATAGAATTTCCTTGATTTCGGTGGTAAATTACTGTTCTATTGAGTTGTGCATTATCAAAAGCAAAGAAGTTTTTTATATGTTTTTGCTTTCTGTTGCTATTATTCTCTGCCTTGAGATGAAATATTGCGTTTGGTAAAATGAAAATAAAGAGTACACTAGATTTGATGAGCATATTATCTACTTCTTAAAATTTGTAGTTCTATCTTCAGTGAAGGCTTACCTTTTGGTATAAAAAGGGGTTTAGTTAACTCAAATCACCTGTTAGGCATTCTCAATTGAGTGTGAAATGCACAGTGGCACAGGATTTAGCCTTTAAAGTAAACAGTTGTTTCTGCATCATGTTTCCTGATTTCATATTAAGAATTATTTTGTCGTTGGTCAGACTTTAAAATCACCTATATAGAATTGATATGGCAGGAGAGGCTTTTATCTGGAATGAATTATAAAATCTTCTTTGAGGACTTTTTCAGCCACTGGCATCCTCGTTTAATAGCCTTAGGTATTCACTGATGACCTCATTTCTTCTCATTTTCTGATAATTGAAAAACCCTGTGCATAGTTGAGAGGCGATACTTGCACCTTTTGAAGAGTAAAATCTTTCTTATCAGAAACCACATGGCTAGGATTTATGGATATTCCAAAATTTTGCTCCTGTTTGTAACTAGAGATATCCATAAGTAGGAAAATAGAAGCTTCAGCTATAGCAAGGTTATCCATCATGATACTAAATTCAAATCTTTTTATTTGGTTTCATTAGGATCTTCCTTATTATAGATCTAGAATTACTTAAAAGCCCTATTCTTATGAGATAGCAAGGATGCTCATTCAGCTGTTTCTATAGTCAATTTTGCTGCACCTGTTGTTTTCTAAATTTGGTTATGGGAGTAAAGAATACAATGGCTATGTATGAAGAGATCTTTAAATCAGATTTTAGAATTTTCTATGTTTACAAAAACACATTTAAGGCTTTAATTTTTACCATTTCTTACAGACATAGTTTTCTTATTCTAGAAGATAAATAATTCACCAATGCGATAATTTTCACAACTTTCACATAAATTTTTTTCCCCTTTTTTTGACTCAAACATCTAATGTAAGTCCACCTATCCTGAACTTACTAGAAACATCGGTACAGAGCAAGCGTATTGAGTTGTTGTTAGATAGCTTTGGTTGTGGAGAAATCCAAGTGTCAATGCCCTTGGACAATTCATCTACGACCCTATGGACACTACATATATATTAGAAAATATCTTGACAGGGAACAATGGCTTATCTGAGTGATAGGGCTGAGGATTTTTGTGTGACGTCAAGTGAATCCTGTTGCAACATCTCAAGATCACTTATGCGAGTTCTCTTATGCAGCTATCCGCAGATATTGACCTTGTGTATGGAGAATTGAATGATAAACAAAAAATGTACTTTAAGAGGACAAAAGTATATGCTTGCAAAGGTGCGAATTTCCATCCAAAACTAGAGGATAAAACAGTAAATAAACACGGAAAAAAGATGTTTATGATCATTCTGAGTATAAGCCTACATATCCACATGATCTACTGGTGTAGGTAGATAAATCAAATGAAACTTAAAGAAGCCAACTATAATTGGATGTTGAAGGAAAGGAAAGAAAAGATGAGGAGGCTTAAGATTGAATTTAGAGAGATAAAGAAGGAATTGATAGAAAATAAAGAAATATTGATATTCAGTTACATACAGCCATCTGCTATTAATTTTATCTGCTTATTCTCCTTTCTGGTGCGCTGGTATGCAGAACAATATATTTGTTGAGAAATACCTGATCTTTGGTGACTTTTTAAACCAAAACAGCCAACCTGAAATGCCTAACCATTGACTTCGAAAGTATAGTTCCTCAAGTATCATATATCATAGTATGACTTCTTGTGTTTTAATGTTAGAGGAAAATTTAGAACACTACAATCTTTCCATACAAAAGGGCTTGTGTCTTTTTCCGGTCATCATTTCAGACTTTTAGAGGTGTTTTGGATATGACTTGGGTGTACATACACAATAGCAGCTTCTCTTGTAATATTTAGATGCTGGATGTTTGAGTTATTGCTTAATTTGTTCCCCTGTATACTTACTGCAATTTTTAGGCATTCTCAGCTGATGGACTTGTCTGAGCTTAATCCCTAACAAAATGCTTAATAAATTACTAATATACCTAAGTACTATTTATTGTAGGAAACTCTTTTGGGGTTTTTGAGAGGCAAGTGTAATCTTCATATCAGCAGTAAGGCAGAAAATATTTCTGTACTTGGTATTCCATTTAAGTTTTCATATATTTGATTTTGTACCACAAACAAGGATGCACAAGAACGAGTTATTAGACTGTATTTTTTAAGGATTTGTTGTGTAAATAATTCTTGCATTTGTTCATGTCCAAATCTTGTCTGTTCACTATGGCATTTGCTTGAGTTGATCTTACGATTACTGGGTTTTCAGTGGCAATTGTTTCTTTTCGCAGTTTTGAATTTTGCTTATGCGTGGGAATTATAGCTTGTTCCTGCTTTCAAAATCAGTTAAAACTATATGTAGTTGTTCTGGAATTTTTCCCCTATTTTCTGGTTAGTATATCTTTTCTGCTATTATTTACGGAATTTGTACAAAACTTTGGCCATGAATCCCAGTTCATTTTGTTTTTCTTACTATGTTTTTCCTATGCTGTTAATGTTCTTTTGCTGGGTTTTCTCTTTGCAGATGTACCTGGAAAGGTGGGGAAGTGAAAGTAAATGAGAAACAGGAGAGGATTTTTTGTTTTGTAATTTCCACAATGTTCAATTGTTTCATCTGAAAGTAGCTGGAAGCAATGCGCACAAAGGGGGACATATAGGTATGATTAGATGGAATTTCCTTGATTTCAGTGGTAAATTACTGTGCTTATATTGAGTTATGCATTTGCAAAAGCAAAGAAAGTTGTTTGCTTTCTGTTGCTGCTGTTCTCTGCCTAGAGATGAAATTTGGTAAAATGAAAATCACGGGGAAGAGTGCACTAGATTTGACTCTGAAGCTCAGTTTTTGTTAATATTAGAGAACCTGCTTTAGGACACATGCTGTTAAAATTAAGCAATTTTCGTGTTTTCCATCTTGTAGATAAATCATTATGAGATTAATGAGCATATTATTTAGTTCTTAAAATTTTTAGTTCTATCTTCAATGCAGGTCTACTTTTTGGTATAAAAGGGATTTAATGAACTCAAAACTCACCTGTTAGCCTTTCTGTTTGAGTGTGAAATGCATTGCGGCATAGGATTTAGCCTTTAAGGTAAACAGTTTTTTCTGCATCATAGATGACAATCTATTGGTGCATCAAGCATTTAAGTGTTCTTTCTTCAGAATGTGGTGTGTGTATGAAGTGTAAAAATGCTACGAAATTCACTATTCAAATCTGTGTGAGGCTTGCACTATCATTTACATACTTTCTTCACTTATCTTCGTTTCTTTTTTGACTTCTTGCCATCTATGGAAATGTATGCTTAATCTCAGAGCACAACGAATGCTCCATAAGGATGAAGGTTGCAAATGAGTCTAGTAATTCGCACAAACTAAGTTGGCCCAAGACTTTGACTGCATCAATTTTCTAGAGCTTGAGTTACTTGTATGCTTATTCGAGTAAAATATGAACATCCTTGTGCTTGGGCTTGATAATCTTTTTCTTTAATTTTTTTGGTGGTCACTGATAGTGATAAGTGCAATCACATCATTTTCAGCCTCCTTTCTGTAGTATGCTTCCCTCCATTGCTAGTGCAATATTAATAGGCCATCTGTAAAGTGTTGGGGACTAAACACATTACTATCTTTGTGCGGCATATTGTCAACCACTCTCCTGTTTATCTGGTGACATCAATCTCTCTTTGAGTTGAGTATCAAAGCTAGTTCCCAACAAATTCTTTGCATACTACAGAGTACTAACTGCATCCGCCATTCGCAATTAACTGATATCTGTTACTTCTATGACTGCTCATCTAGGTATTGCAGTTGGCAGAAAAATCCGTTTAGATGCAGATTATTGGGAGTCAATAGTACGGATGTGAATTTACGATACTATGTTTTAGGATGGACTATGTACTTCGTATATCTTCTCATACATCTTCTACTGTGAATCATTCCTTGGCAGGGGCAGCGCCAAGCAATGGGCAAACAATGAATTTGTGTGGTAATCTTGGCACCTCTGCCTTCCAACGCCCTGTACTGCCATCGCTCCACTCGCATCTCTCAAGGTACAGCCCTTCAAAACCTTCAATTTCCTTTGTCTCTGAATCAATATCTATGTACAAGAATTATATCTCTAGTACTTGTGCTTTAATTTGGGTAATGTAGAAGTGGTGGACTACAGAGAATTTGGCAATTGAATGTCAAAAATTGAACTATTCAATTGCCATGAGACATGGGAAATTGAAACCAATTCTCAATGATTGCTCGCTTAGCATTCCTACTGGGCAGCTGTGGATGCTTCTTGGTCCCAATGGGTCTGGAAAATATACCCTCTTAAAAGTATGAAATTTAGTTGTGGATGCATTTTCTGGGTTTCTTTTATTTTCTTTATCATGTGAACATATTTTATTTTTCTTCTGTGGTTTTTGCTTATGTGCTGTGGATGTTGATTTGCAGATTTTGGCAGGCTTATTGAGTCCAAATGGAGGGTTTTTGCGAGTGAAAAAGCCTCGGAGTTTTGTGTTTCAGAACCCTGATCACCAGGTTATCAGTGCTATAGAACTTGAGCTTGTTTAGTTATTGTGTAACTTTTAATAATTTAAAGAATTAGTCTTTAGGAGTAGGGGATATCAACTTATATGGATTGATTGGTTGATTGCTCCTGGCTTTAGTTGCAAACGAGGAGAAAGTGTTTTTGGGACTTGTTAAAATGGTTAGAATGAAAAGACCAAGACCAAGCGGTATGAGTTGTGAATTCATGTTCATTCAGTAAATTGCTTCATTGGAGAAAATATGTGATTGGGATTTGTTTAAATGGTAGAGAATAACAAGAGAAATGTACCTGTTAGATCTGTGCCGCAATTATTCTTTTTTCATTTCACTTTGTTTTCTTGAACTTACTCCCTTTTTTTCACCTTTACTTTTGTGAGAGGGTGTAGTTAAGGGATGAGACTGTAAAGACACTAATGGTTACATTGGTCAAATTGAAAGAATTTATGCATCATATAGGTGTCAATTTATATTTGAAATTTGAGTTTCAAATTATGGTAACATTCTTTTGGGCAATCTCAGTCACGTTAAAAGTAAAAACCAAATTGGGGTGTACTTCTGCATCTTTAGATGAATCATGTGTCGAATACTGCACTCCTAATGTTATGCCTCCCTAGTTCTAACTTGCTTCTTCAATGTTCTTTATTATTATTTTTGAGCACCATGTATCAAAGACATCCGTTGATTAGGCTTGACATATTGCTAGACTTGCTACTAAAGATTTCACATCTTTTTCCAATGTTTATCTATAAGGCTGTTTATTTAAGAAATTTCAATCGTACGTAATGGTGCTTGGCATTGAGCTTCTTCCATACAGTGTTTTGGGGCAAACATGTCCACGAAATGCAGAAGCCCATCTGATTTTTAACAGTATTTTCCCTTTTCTTTTAAGTTTTTCATCTCCCTCTCAACTTTTGTGTTAACCAGCTTAGGTTTCTAATGGTCAAAAGGTATTATTTCATTCAAGTTATTGTAAACATTTAAATAAGATGAGGAGCCGTGTGGACTAGGTTTTTGTTAGGTTCTTAATTTGAGTTTTGGAAAAACAAACTACTATTTCTTTTGTCATTCTTCTGAAAAATGAGAACACGATAATGTACTTCAGCCATTGCCAATTGCACTTAGACTCCTCTGTGTACACAATGCCCAAGAGCCTAGTATTTCTTTTAGAACTTAAGTTAGAAACAGATAAAATTGTCTCGCCAATCTTTTTTCTTCTCTCTTATCTGAATGCCTTTTCATTTCTTTAGTAGTTTCATCGGTTTTGAACTGAAGGTTGATGAAATGCAAGACAAAAAGTTCAGTTTTGGATGATTGCAAAATCAAATTAACTTATCTGTATGGCTGCTATTCCTGTTCGGCAATCAATCTATTAAGCTTTACTCAGGGAGGAAGGGTTTGACTTGATAGGGTTTCAGGCTATCCACTTGCACAGTTCATTTTCATACTTGATCACAATATCTAGTTTCACTTCTTGTTTATGAAAACTGCAAGCTTTCACTTAGAGGAATACATACATATACATTTATTCCCATTGCTCAAGCAATCGAATTAAAGAACATGCTAAAAATTAAGGTGTGAAGTTAAAAAGCTTGGCATATCTTTCAGGCTAAAGCGAAGTGAGGAATAACGATTGTATATGCAGGTTGTGATGCCTACGGTTAAAGATGATGTGGCATTTGGTCTTAGTAGATTTAATCTAACACTTGAAGAGATTAGACCTCGAGTTGCAAAAGCTTTGGATGCAGTTGGCATGTATGACTATTTGCAAGTAAGTAGTCAAAGCATTTTTTCCTTAGATTATGAGTCGTGAATGAAAACCTTTCTTATGCTGGGAACTTCCTTTTACCTTTACTTGCCAGAGACCAGTCCAAACTCTTAGTGGCGGTCAAAAACAAAGGGTTGCTATTGCTGGCGCTTTGGCTGAGGCATGTAAAGTATTGTTACTTGATGAGCTGACAACTTTTTTGGATGAAAATGATCAGGTACAGTGGCACATAGCATGTTTTGGGGGAATATAAATACATGAACAAAAGAACATTGGAAAGATTAACTGCTTTTCTGTTGCATTTTTTGTTGAAGTTTCTCAATTTTCTTAGAGGAAAAGGACATTATGGAATATTTCTATGTGAAATTCTATGCTCTGGAGTTAGTTGGGGAAATTTGCAAATGGATCTGAAGCAAAGAATGACAATAGTAGAAAAGAATTAAATGAAGATTGACTGTAAAATTATGTCTTCGAGTCCTCAAGATCTAGATTATCGGGAACTCAATATATTTATCAAAGCTGGAAGAAAGTTAATGCATGGGACTTTAGTTAGGATAAGAATATATGTAAAGGATGAGAAATATCAAAGCAGCCCGGTAATAGATTACACATTGAAATTCAAATACTAGTGAAATAATAAAGAATAACCCCCTTAATTAAATGAGAATTTGCCCAGTGGAGAAGACACCTCTGAGGTTTGCATCGCAGACATAATCCAGTAGATTTGAATGGGGAAAATTTCAGAAGATACATTCCAGTCCAGTTATAGTATACAGGAGATTTTATTGATAAAAGTAAGATAACAGAGAAGCATAATTGATACACTAGAGTAAAAAGTCTTAAGATAAATATTCTGTTCAACCACAAAAGCATGGAATCAGAAGTCACATCCACATAGTTGAAAACATGGCTTAAAAGTGACTATGGACAGAGTTGAATGATGAGAAAAGATCACCAGAACTAGAGGATATAGGATAAAAACATCTGTCTCTAACTGCTCTAAGAAACAGACAGACAGACTACCTTGGATTGTTTCCACTTTTTTTTTTTTTTTGGTTTCCTTAGGGAAAAATACCTTGGATTTCTGGTTCTGTTCATTTGAAATCGCTTTGATCTGACATCTTACATTCTAAGCCTGATTTTTGACTATCTTTTGCTAGGTTGGGGTTATAGAAGCAGTGGAAAACACCTTGGCCAATTCTAATGATATTACAGCACTATGGGTGACTCATCGTCTGGAAGAACTCATCGTCTGGACGTGGGATAAGCTGCTCCTTTCCCGTCTTCAAAGAAAAACGAAAAAAAGGCTCTTGCTGCGTAATTTGGTCCAAGATGTCCATTCATAAAGCTGACTATTATGTCATGAATGGTTGGATGGTAAAATTTCAAGCTTATAATTGCATCAATTATTATCCAACATCGTTGATTTATATCACATTGTTAGAGGGGATTACGAATTTATAATTAATTATTTATAACATAAAATTATAAAATTATTAAATCATATTAAAAATAAAAATAAAATTTATACTATGTTTGAATTTTAATAAGAATTTATTACTTATTACTGGGAAAGAATCTCACAAGTAATATAGTTAATATTTTATTAGTCTATTTTGCATTAAACAAAATGAACATATTGTCTTTTACTCATTTTAGACACTTAAAATTTAATTATTTTATTTATTTTAAATATCTAGAGTTTATCTTTTATCTATTTTTATAATTTATTTTTTATTATTTAATATAATTATTTATTTTTAAAAAATATTTATATTAATTTTTATTATTTAATGTAACTGCTTATTAAAAAAAAATCATAAAATGAAAGTAAACATTGGTGAAAAAGAAAAGGTAACTAAAATAAAACAAATAAATACTTCAAACACCGGACCATTGCTGGCTGGGCCTCCTGAAGTTCTAATGCAGTAATTTCAATAGTGAAGGACAATAAATTCACTCTTTATCTCTCGCACTTTTTCACACACGCACAGAGTTCATTCTTCTGGCGCCTCGTTATCACTACTTCAGACAAAGGAAAACTTTTCCTCTCCTAAAGGGGGTTGCAATTATCCTTCCTCCTCCTCCTCCTTCTTCTTCTCCATCCACATCTTGACATTCACGGGATTTTTTTCTGTCTCCTGGTATTCCATTTAAGTTGTCACATATTTGGTTTTGTACCACAAACAAGCACGCCCGAGAACAAGGTATTAAACTGTAATTTTTTAAGGATTTGTTGTGTAAATAATTCTTGCATTTTTTAATGTCCAAATCTTGTGTGTTCGCTATTGGCTTTACTTAATTTAATCTTAAAGATTACGGGGTTTTCAGTGGCAATTCTTTTCTTATTCGGAGTTTTTGAATTTTGCTTATGCGTGGGAATTATAGCTTGTTCCCGTGTTCAAAATCAGTTAAACTATACATAGTTGCTCTGGATTTTTCTATTTTTCTATTTTCTGGTTAGTATGTTTACTATTACTTGCGGAGTTCGCTCGACAATTTGTACCATGAATCCCAGTTTATTTTACTTTTTTACTATGTTTTTCCATCTGTTAATGTTCTTTTGCTGGGTTTCTCTCTGCAGATATACCAGGAAAGGTGGGGAAGGGAAAGGGAAAGGGAAAGAGAAAGAGCAGCGAATTTCTAAATTCCACAAAGTTCAATTGTTTCATTTGAAAGTAGCTGGAAGCAGTGCACATAAAGGGGGAGATATAGGTATGATTAGATTGAATTTCCTTGATTTCGGTGGTATATTATTGTTCCTCTATTGAGTTGGCATTAACAAAAGCGAAGAAAGTTGTTTATATGTTTTTACTTTCTGTTGCTATATAAGAATGCGCTAGATCTGACTCTAAAGTTCAGTATAGGTTGATATTAGAGTACTTGGTTTAGGGCACATACAGTTAAAATAAAGCAATTCACTGTTCTCCTTCTTGTAGCTAATGCATTATGAAATTACTGACCTTATTATTTACCTAGCAAAAATAATAATAATAATTAATAATAATAATAATAATGAGAACAAGCATATTATTTAGTTCTTAAAATTTGTAGTTCTATCTTCAATGAAGGTCTAATTTTGGTATAAAAGGGAATTTAGTTAACTCAAAGCTCACCTGTTAGGCTTTCTTATTGAGGGTGAAATGCATTCCAGCACAGGATTTAGCCTTTAAGGTAAACAGTTGTTTCTGCATCATGTTTCTTGATTACATAATAAAATACCTTTTGTCATTGCTCAGACTTTAGAATCACCTTTATAGAATTGCTATGGCCAGAGAGGCTTTTATTTTTAATGGATTATAAAATCTTGTTAGAGGAGTATTTCAGTCTCTGGTATCCCGTTTAATCCCCATTGGTATTCACTGATGACCTCTTTTCTTCTCATTTTCTAATAATTGAAAAGTCCTGTACATAGAGGACAGGTGATACTTGGACCTTTTCAAGAGTAAAATCTTTCTTATTAGAAACCACATTTGTAGGAAATTTAAACCGTTAAAACTTATGCTAAATTCTTAAATTCCTTTTGTGGATATTTTGAATTTTTGCTGCAGTTTGTAACTAGTTTTACGCATATGTGGGAAAATAGAAGCTTCAGCTAAAGCAAGTTTATCCATCAAGAAACTAATTTCAAATCTTTTTATTTGGCTTCATTAGGATCTTCTTTATTATAGATCTAGAATTATTTAACAGCCCTATTCTTATGAGATAGCAGGGATGATCAGTCACAAAATACCATCTCCTGAAACTTTTAACGGTTCTGAAGGCCTGCTTATGTAATTCTTTTTAAATGCTTTAGATGGGAAAAGACTGTGCAATTTTGTACAGTTAGTATAAATTGCCATTGTTATAATTAGAATGGAGAGATTTAAGGCCTAAGGCACTTGGATAAACTAATCTGAGTGCATAAATTCTTCTCATAAGAATCTGTGGTTTGCAGTTATAATATTGCTTCAAGAAATCTTGTTCTAGTAGTTGAATTGCCAGTTTGTGGACATTATTTTTTGGAATTCCTTTTCTTCTTCTTATTGGGTGTCTTGTCTGAGCTATGTAAAGAGGCATTTTGTAGGCCTGTGTTAATAGACTAGCACTGCTTCTTAGGGGGTGCTTTTGTTCTGTGAACACTTCATAACATTGGCTCATGAGACTGGCATAGGATTTGATAGAAGATGAGAGAAGAAAAGTAAAGGGGAAGTGAAGATGTAATTATCAAACCACTTTCTATCGACTACTGACAGTCACACTAGGCGTTGGGACCATTTTGACTTGAATGCAAAGGTTGTTAGGGAGTTGCTAAGGTCAATTTCGATGCACCTGTTAGTTGTGGCAGTAAAGAATGCAATGGCTACGTGTGAAGAAATCTTTTAGATCAGACTTTTGAATTTTCTATTTTTACAAAATCATATTTAAGGCACCCAAGTTTTACCAGTTCTTACCAGTACATTTTCTTTTTCTTGAAGAAAAATAATTCACCAATGTGATAATTTTTCACAACTTTCACATAAAATTTTTTTCCCTTTTTTGACTCAAACATCTAAGCTATGTCCACCTATCTTGAACTTTACCAGAAACATCGATACAGAACAAGCGTATTGAGTTCATGCTATATAGCTTTGTTTGTGGAGAAATCCAAGCTTCAGTGCCTTGGACTAGTCATCTAAGGTCCTATGGACACTAGTCATATATTAGAAAATATCTTGACATGGAGCAATGGCTTATCTGAGTGATAGGAATGAGGATTTTGGTCTTACATCTAGTGAATCCTGTTCCTCAATCTCAAGATGTTCTTCATTTTAAGCTCTTTGGTACAAAAGTAAGGAATAGAGTATCAAGAGAAACATTTCTAAAAAGGCTTCATTAGTGTGTGCTTGATGATAAAGTACTTTAACCATCCAAAAGTATATCCTTGCAAAGGTGCAAATTTCCATCCAAAGGGAGAGAATAAAATAGATCATAGAGATGGAAGAAAGATGTGTATGAACATCCTGAGTATAAGCCTAATATCCACATGATCCACTGATGTACGTAGATAAATCACATGATCTAGTGAATCCTGTTGCTCTATTTCAAGATCTTCTTCATTTTAAGCTCTTTGGTACAAAAGTAAGGAAAAGAGTGTCAAGAGAAACATTTTTAAGAAGACCACATTAGTGTGTGCTTGATGATAAAGTACTTTAACCATCCAAAAGTATATCCTTGCAAAGGTGCAAATTTTTATCCAAAAGGAGAGGATAAAATAGTCCATAGAGATGGAAGAAAGATGTTTATCATCATCCTGAATATGAGCCTTCATATCCACATGATCTACTGATTTACGTAGATAAATGAAATGAAACTTAAAGATGCCGACTCTAATTGGATGTTGAAGGAGAGGAAAGAAAAGAAGAGGAGGTTTAAGATTGAATTTAGAGAGATAAAGAAGGAATTGATGGAAAATAAAGAAATATCGATATTCAGTTACATACAGCCATCTGGTATTAATTTTATATGCTTATTCTTCTTTCTGGTGCGGTAGTACGTAGAAAAATATATTTATTGAGAAATACCTGATCTTCGGTGACTTTTTAAACCAAAACAGCCAACCAGAAATGCATAACCATTGACTTTGAAAGTATGGTTCCTCAAGTATCCTATATCATAGTATGACTTCTCGCAGGTTGATGTAAGAAGAAAATTTGGAACACTACAATCTTTCCATACTAAAGGGCTCGTGTCGTTTTCCTGTCCGTTGTCCAGTAATTAGGTCATCAGTTCTGAATTTCAGAGGCATTCTGGATATGACTTGGGTGTACATATGCAATAGCAGCTTCTCTTGTAATATTTAGATGCTGGATGTTTGAGTTGTTGCTTAATATGTTCCCACACAGACTTACTGCAATTTTTAGGCATTCTCTGCTTATGAACTTGTCTGAGTTTAAACCCTAACAAAATGCTTAATAAGAAACTTTTTTGGGGTTTTTTGAGAGAGAAGTGTAATCTTTATATTGGCAGAAGGCAGAAAATATTTTATTTTCAGTGGCTTCCATTCTCAAAGCAATGAAATTTAAAAGATTTGATGGAATCTGTACCATTTGTTGTCTATTCACTTATGTTCCTTAAATTATGTTAACAAATTTGGATTATTCTAGCTAGGACTTTTTAGAAAAGTTATCAACAAGTAAGAGATTCTGACGATATATGCAAATCTGTTGATGCTCAACTGTTGAATGTTAACACCTTCCATTTTTATGTAAAATACCATATAAGATATTAGAGATGAGATGTATAGATTTAAAGTTTACCTAATGTGGCCTTATGATTCATGAGTCTGCTCTTATCTGCATAGATTGCTGAACTTGTAACGTATGTTTCTTTCATCCCTAAATATTCACTCTGTCATTCCATTTAAGTTTTGCTAGTCATTCATTTGATCAAAAGTCAAAATCATGTCTGAGTCCACAATGGATGCTGAGGTTTATGATCCATGGACCTTTGAACCAGTGGCCATTGATTCATTTGAGTCTGTACTTGCCCCTTGGTAACTGTGCGATTCTCTATGATTTTGTTGTTTTTATTGCTGTTGTTACGGTTTTGGATTTATTATTCCTTGGAGTTGGTTGTGTGTCTTCGCGTCATGTAGAAGGTTGCGAGAATGATCTGTTAGTTTGAGTTGCATATTTTGCATGATCTGAAGATCCAATATCTGGTTCTGATTTCTAGCAATCTTAAGCATTGTGATAGTGTCTAAAAGTGTTTCTGAATGTGACATAAAGGATAACCTATGGGAACATAGGTGCAGCTCCCTCATGCTCTTTTTTTCTTTTGTTTTTCATTTCAGCGAGATGGGTTCTTCTATGAATTCCATCTTCCTGCTTTGTTCTGCCAAATCTATTTTATAAATTATAGTAAATAACTACAGTTAAAGCTGACGAGAACCTGCACCAATTTCTTATGCAAGAAAAGCATACAAAATTTAAACAAAAAGTTGTGTAATTCAGTGCCCATTTTGGTCATCAGGTATTGGTCAAATATGAAAAAGAGGTAAAATTAATTTTGGAAACAAAATTTTATAAGAATAATAAATGGTTAAGGGGATGCATGGACTTGTTTGGATGGCTTAAGTGCGAAGTGTGCTTTTTAGCTCACGTCTTTTTAGGTAGAAACTGACACTACCTACTGAAGATACTGCTTTAGTATTCTATTGGTTAATTTGTCATTTTTCACATGAAGCACTTATTGATTAAAGCATATTCTAACTCGCTTTTTACTCTGGATCTAAGTTCTTTTGCATCTTAGATTCTCTCCCTCCAGCCCCACCCACCCACCCCCCAAAAAAAAAAAGGGAAAAAAATTCTGGTGTTCGCATGTGAGCCTATCTGCCCTTGAATGGATCGAAGTATGAGCATCAGGCAATGGTCGACATGAAGGTTGAATGTCCAATCTTAGGGCATGGTAAATATTTTAGCGTGTCAATCTTTGGGCAAATTTTGCTGTCATTCAGATTTGTTTCCCGCATTCCCTTCCTACAAACCTGATGGCCACAAAAGGTACCTTTCTCAGTGAGTTAAGTTATGTGGATTGTGGGCTGAGACCTATGGTACAGGTTGTGGGTTGGAACTTCCCCCCATCATTTCCCTTTAAATCTATTTTTCTTGAGGTTGGAGATCTTTCCCCTTAATCTATTCATTGGTCAGGGATCAAAGGGATTCTTCTTGATTTGTGCATTAGCAATCTGGATAATGCATTTTTATTTGATATTTTCGTCGGTGTGTGTGTGTCTGTAGTAGAAGATATTTACAGATAGTATTACTGTAAATTGATATTTGTAAGATATCTAGTTATTTGATTGATTTACATGAGTTGTGCCCAAACCCTTGCCTAATAATGTTGGCTGATAGGCTTGCCCATAGATTTGCATTCTTTTTGGCTAGTTTTGTACATCTTATTCTCTCTGCCTCTGTAGGTTCATGTTGTTTACTTCCTCCTTTTGTGGCTATGGTCCTGAAGCCTTTTATATCTTGACAAGATAATAGTAGTATATTTTTTTCTCATATTTCAATTTATGTTTTTGAATTATTTTGTTTATTTCCAACCGCCAGGGGCAGGCTTTGGATGAATTAAAACTAGAGTCAAATCTTGTGTTGTCTAATTTGCTATCATATACAATTAGTAACTTGTGTGCAAATTTGGTCTTCATAGATTGAAGTTTATTTTGCAGATTTTATCCAAATATTTTAGCTATGTAGTTTAATTTGTTGGATATGCATGGATCATATGTTTTTAAGAATAGATCTTGTCAGACTTCAATCTAGGAAGTATTGAACTGCTAGGGTGGAAGAAGCTTTTGAAGGAAATTTGTAACCCGTCCTTTCTCCTTCCTGTTAACGGGTTGTTCAACAATTTATCAATTTTACCCGAAGAATTTGGATCTAGAGTCTGGGGAAACCTCTGGGTGGCGTAGTGGTCCACTTCACTTTTCCCAATTGAGCTTTATTCCTTAATTGTACTTTTTGCATTTTCTTTCTTGAGATTTTTGTCAAAAGCATGACCAGTTATTCTTGCACAGCTGAGAGTTTGTGCACTCTTGTATGGCTATATATATCTTGTATTTGGGAAAAATTCTTTTGCTTAAGACGTGGATGAAGAAGTCCAAAAGGATCTGCACCTAATTTTGAAAACAAATCAATTTGTTCTGAATCTTTTAATAATTGTTAGTGGAGTGAAAATAGAATCTTTGAAATTACCTTTAGATGCTCTTATCTCGATTGTCAATGCATGGGTTCCTAAATGCTTGTATTCCCGTAACTTTTGTTCTAATGCTGTAGGTAAGAAAATTTACATTCTTTCAATGTCTCCTTTGTTGTTCTTCAGTGAAGTGGTTATGGCTGAACCTAATCAAAATGTGGCCGAACCTGATCAAACTGTTACTGAACCTGATCCAGCTACTGCTGAACCTTCTCAGAGTACGGCTGAGCCTGATCAAGGGATCATTGAACCTGAACAAGAGATTGATGGACAAGAAGAAGAAATACACCCTGAGCAAGAAGAGGAACTGCAAAATGATTCCGTTCCTGGAGCTGGTAAAAGGTGGCCTGGGTGGCCTGGAGAAAGTGTTTTCCGGTTACTGGTTCCTTCACAAAAGGTTGGTAGCATAATTGGACGCAAAGGAGAATTCATTAAGAAAATGTGTGAGGAAGCAAAGGCTCGGATTAAGATCCTTGATGGTCCACCAGGAATTACAGAAAGGGCTGTAAGTTTAGTTCTCTGTGCTTGCACATTCTCTTTAGTTGGAAGTTGGTTGATTATTTGGATAGTATGTCCAAAGTAGTTAAAAGTTAAAAAAATATAGGCCCTTGGGGTCTGACTGTTATAAGATACGACAGCAATAAAAGGATGCTCTAGAGGAGAAAAACTAGAAACTGCCCAAAACCTAAGATATTACATATCATAACGTACTTTGAAAAACTTGGCTCTCTCAAGAATTTAGTCTCTCAGGGATTCGAGTACTAATTATTCTTTTGCTAGATAGAAGTGAAAACATCTGTTGTACAACAATATATTATCTCCTTTTGTAGTGGACATGCTGAGCAGAAGCAGCAGAAAATGGCATATGAGTCAGAAAATGGTTATGGATTTCATTTCTGAGCCATGAAGTAAAGTAGGTTGTTTAAGGTATTCCTCTAACACACACATAACAACCAAAAAAGAAAAAGAAACGGATAAAGAAACTTTAAACAAGTAACAATAGATGGACCATGATTTGGGTGTCAATCCTGAAGTTTAAGATTGACCCTGGTCTGTTAGATATTATGGATTTCGGCTAAGATTGTGGGCTATTAGGTATTGCTTAGTATAATGAAATCTGAATGTATTCTATTAAAGAATTTTGTACCGTAAATTTTCGTGTGATCTTGGCAAAGTTAACACTTTTCAATCAGCTTCCGAGGAACAAATCTACAATAATATATTGCTTGTCTGATCTCTGCAAAATTGGGATGTCTTCCTTTTTCATTATGGAATAGCTCTTGCAAGTGCATCTTTACTGCACACCGTGTTGATGTTCTTCATTTGTTGGAAAGGTAATGGTGTCTGCCAAGGAGGAGCCTGATTCTTCTCTTCCACCTGCTATTGATGGTCTGCTAAGAGTCCATAAACGGGTTGTGGATGGGCTGGATAGTGACTCATCTCATGTGCCGCCAGCAGGAGTCAAGGTTACAACTAGGCTGTTAGTTCCAGCTGCACAGGCAGGAAATTTAATTGGGAAACAAGGCACAACAGTCAAATCCATTCAAGAAGAATCTAATTGCATTGTTCGAGTTCTTCCAACAGGTTAGTCTTTACTTACATTTTTTGAGAAAATTTTGGTCAAATTCGAGAAGAAATTTTGAGTTTAGAATAAGGAAACACAGTAAAATTGCAACGAAGAGATAAAAGGAACCAGGAAATGACACCTGGCACAACTGAAGAATTTCTTTGTAGAAAATATTGGAGTCACATACTAAACTTTCTAAAGTATGAAAGTTTGCAACAAAGATTATATTTCTAGAATGGACTCATTGTTTATTCTAATAATCAGCATCATTTGATTGTATCCTATGTAGAGGAAGGATATTTAAATACCTGCTCATAGAATTGATAGAGGAAGGATATTTAAATACCTGCTCATAGAATTGAAGTACACGAAATTCTTTCTAGAGTATGACTTGCGAGTGATATGAATTCTTTTCCCCTTCGAAGTTGGAGATATGAAGTCAACGAGTAATAGAAATAGATCAGGATTTGGAATTTAGGTCCCTGAAATTTGATTCACATCCATGGCATCAAAACCATCAATGATCTAGTATAAAAACTTCAATTCACAACCTTTTCTCGTCTAGCCGATTGCAGAGCATGGGTTTCGTCTCCTTCCATACCCAAAAATAGCATATAAGGTGATGAATTTTGAATCAACTCTTTAAACTTCCGTATACAATACAACCTTTAGATGCACTGCTTAGATGAATGCCTGAATTATATGGATAGTGGGAAGTAGGATCCAAACAAGAGCAAGTGCCTTAATGTATGAAACTCTATTTGTTCAAAGCATCATTCCTGTGTCAATAGAAAATAATTATAAAAATCTACAAAATAACTAAAATATTGTTTGGAAAATATTTGAAAGATGAGGGATCAGGTAACAGAGACGAAGCTCAAGATTTTGAATTCTGATCATAATCCACCATAGACTTTTCAAAGTAAATGGTACCTTTACCGTGGAACTGGTACGGAGAGGGCTTCCTTATTTGTTGGTGGAGCCATTTGTCGCTGCAGGCCCTAAAAGTTTCATTATGGAGACGCCAGACTCCACTACTTCCATGCAAGTGGCAGATTGCTTTATGCCAATTTGTCCTCTTGGATAGTGTGTTTTTGAGCTTATCCCAAATCCACTTCGGACTTCCTAATTCAGCAAATTTCTTCCCATAGTTTGGGACAGATAAAGTAACCTAGTTATACATAGTGACTGGAGAAAGAAGCATCTTTAATTATCTAGGATATTGTAGGAAAGATATTCTTTGAAATATGAAAGTTCAATAAGTTCCTAGAATGAGTGACTGCTTGTTGTATGCCAATGTTCATAACGTTCATCATAAAAACGAAAAAAAAAGCTTATTAAGAAAGAGGTGGAGGAAGAAAAAATGCAGAGTCATTATCTACTTAGTTTTTCTAGCATGGGCTAATTGAGAGATGCTTGGGCCTTGATTACGGAGGAACAGAGAATATCATTAATTAATTGATTGAGCTGTTTTCATTGAAGGGCCGCCTAACATGCATTCATGTCCTCAGCAATATCTGAGCTTCTAGGGTTATCGTGAAGCTAAACTCTCTTAACACAAGAATTTTGATTTAGTAAAAATCTGTAGGACTTTCCTTGTACTAATGCAAGGTCTAAACAAATATTGCAGAAGACTTGCCAATCTTTGCTCTTCAAGATGACAGAGTTGTTGAAGTAGTGGGGGAACCTTTGGCTGTGCACAAGGCACTTGAATTGATTGCTTCTCATCTGAGAAAATTTCTGGTTGATCGCAGTGTTATTCCAGTATTTGAAATGCAAGTAAGCCTATTTTTTAATAAAATATTCACCTGAGGATCTGAAATTAGCAAGCTGAAGTAATGATTCAATCCTGATTTGTTAATTCTCTTTCTGCTAGATGCAAATGCCAAATACTCAAATGGAACACATGCCTCCTCCCCAATCATGGGGTCCACCCCAACCCTTTCCCCCAAATGTTTCTGGAGGTCCAGGATATGGAGTCGGATCTCATTATGCACCACCTCCGCGGCAGCGTGACAACTATTATCCACCGTCTGACATCCCCCCTCCACTGGAAAAACAGCCTCATCAGGGAATCTCTGTGTATGGCAGAGAAGCTCCAATGGCAATACACTCATCATCCAATAATCAGCCAGCACCATCTGTAGTCACTCAGGTTATCTTCTTTCTGATTTGGCTCTACTTTGATGAATCTGATGGATTTTGAGATTGTTAATGATAAACCATATGTTTTGGTTTCAAGCGGGGAAAAGAAAAGATGTAACGTCATTAGAGCTTAAATTTAGAAAAGAAGCTCAGGAAATATGACCACTAAATTGAACTGTGCACATAATTTTCCCAGCTCAGGAATTTCTGAAAGTTATTAAATTTGCAGATGACGCAACAAATGCAAATTCCGCTATCTTATGCTGATGCGGTCATTGGTACTGCTGGTTCCAGTATTAGTTATATCCGGCGGGTTAGTGGTGCTACTGTTACCATACAGGAAACAAGGGGAGTACCTGGGGAGATGACAGTAGAGATTACTGGAACTTCTTCTCAAGTTCAAACTGCTCAGCAGTTGATTCAGGCAATTCTTCTAACCCTCAATTTGTTAATCAATCCATGCATTTCTTCAGCCCAACTGTTTTTATCGTATAGTTCTGCGAAAAGCTAATGTTGAATCCCTTTTTGGGTTTCAGTTTGATCTATGTTTGCGAGGCTTGCATTCTAGGATATTTTCATTAGGTTTACGTAGTTCTGTTATCCTTATTGCCTGCCCCAAATGGCTAGCTAATCTGGAGGTCCAGTTCTTTATTTTTTGTTTTTTTCTCTCCTCTTCCCCCATGAAATGCTTTTGGATTGATTGCTAGTACCAGTTTAATTGAGAAGCTTGTCCATTTGCTAGCATAGATTTGAGACATCATAGAAACGATCCTAATGGTTATTCCAAAAGTTTGCACTATTACATCAAAGGGTCTACAGAGTACCGCTGTTATGTCGTTTACTTCTCATATTGCAAATAATTGGTTCTTATTACATGTAAGAAACTTTACATGCATTTTCTCTTGCAACTGCTGCTACTCCTTTCCATTCACCAGTACCAACTCTAACCCCAGAATAAATTATCTTGAAAACGTTTTACCTTCCTATACAGCCTTCCTTGTTGCAATTCTTTTTCTATTGCGATGCATCCCTTTCTTAAATGGAAATGATAAAATGTGAAAGAGGAGTGTCAAAGAGGGTACTAATTGAGGACTTCACCGAAAGGCACACTGCTTGAAACAGAAAAGTTCTCTCAAGAAAAGGCTTCTCTGCGTGATGGAATTTATCTTTCACTATCATATGCTCCAATTCTACTTGGTTTTACTTAAAAAGAAATATGCAAAGTCAAACTTGCCCGGTAATCCATTTATCAGGAATCCTTTATTACTCTTGGTTTCATGTTGCAGAATTTCATGGTGGAAGCTGCAGGCCCTGCTTCGTCCCAGCCAGCTGTGTCCACTGACCAAGGCTACAACCCTTATGCGCCCCACAGTGCTGTTTATGCATCTCCCCCTTCAAACACTGGTCTGGGAGGACAAACTGGGGCCTATGGTTCTGTCTACGGCAGCAATTACGGTTACTAAGCAGGGTGCTCTTTTGAAACTTTGACATGGTTATAGACTTTATTATCCTTTTTTAAGACATTTTGTATTATACTTGCTTTTCTGTTAAGGCCTAGAATAGTCTGCCAGCCGAAATTGTCCGCTTTAAGCCCACTTATTACAGTATTTAACCAAATGGATTCCTTCTGTTGTCTCTTTTGCCTATATATACTCTCTTCCTTTCTCTCTCTCTCTCTGTGATATTGGCCTGAAGAGAGGGATAATTTAACTAAGAATGCTGTATTTGAGGGTTTGGATCTAAAGAGATATAAGGTCAGACCTAATCGAATTTCATATGGATGTTGTAGGAGAAGCATGCAGGTTTGGTTGATAATCCCGAGGAAACCATGCCATTCCAGTTTGTGAAGTTGTTTTCTTTAACTTTTTCCTTTTTAGGAAATTCTTTAACCGCTATGATTGCTCGTGAATGTTTTAATTTATTTGGCCTTCGAAATTTTTGTCGTTTGACTGTTTTGATCCTTTATGAGGATTTTTAGTTGTTTTGGTCGCTGAAGCTTGTTTTCTTTAACCGTTCCCTTCCTATGGTGTTAATATGATATTTATTTTAAGGTCCCGGGGGACCAAATCGGTAAAAAAGTACAAAAAAGTCCGTTCCAGAGGGACTAAACACTTTAAAAAAAATTAGGGACAGAAAATGTTTAAATTGTTTTGGAGATTAGAGGTGCACTTGCATTGTAATTCAGATTTTATTTTTTTTCATTTTTTTGGCGGGTCCCATCCATTTTCTTACAAAAATCAGTTGTAGGTTTTAAAAATAAATTTACTTGTACAATTTTGAAGATAACAAAATTAAATTAAAACCCAATGCAAATAAACAGATTTAGGGTGAATTTGCATACTTTTTTCACCAAAAAATATTTTTTTATTATTTTTTTCACTTCGTGCCTAATTTATTTTTCATAAATAATATATTTTTACTTTTAATATAAATTATTTTTTAAAAAAATTAATTCAATTTCACCTTACAAAATTATTGTATGAGAAAGAGTGAGATTTTTAATAAAAAAAAAGTATAGAAAGAAATAGAGTCATATTTGAATTATAAATCGAATAAACTATAAAAAAGTTAGAGACAAAAAGAACTTTAAAGGCAAAAACAGTTAATTTTTCACACTTTTATTTGTCATTTGCTTTTATGTTTTATAATTTTTTTATTTTTGATAAAATATGTTTCTGATAAACTCTACACACTCGTGTGCTAGTAATAGGGAGTTATTGGCTCCATAACTTAATAGGGAGGCTCGATTGTGCTATGCGTGAATCTTTTTTATCTTTTTTCCCTCAAGAATGTAGGGGTCTATCTATAGATAGTCTTTTGGATTTCGATTCAAGCCATTAAGACAATTCTTGTGGGATTTCAAAGTCACCCGTGAAGTAGTGATATGTTGAATTTAACCGACATGTAGGTTTGTGTAAGTTATTCTAAGGAGAAGTAATTTGATGGCCCGTGGATTTCTCCTTAAAGAGTTTTAATGGTCGAAGTGTTAGATAACGAAAGCGATAAATAAATATAATAAAGAGAAAAAAATAAAAAAGTAACAAACAAGAACACTAAATTTAATATGGTTTGAACTGCCAAAGAAACACATATACATTGACAGCTCTCAAAGAGAAATTCTTTACAAAAGAACTCATAGCTTAAAATCCCTCAATTGATTAGGTTTAATGAGTTGGTAAAAAGAACCTCATTAGGAGGAACTTATTTATCAAGTATTCCTCCCTTGAACGTTTATTGAGAAACTTCTAACAGTAACATATGATCTCTTTTCTCAATTTTTGAATTTCAAGAAAATAAAAAAACCTAACTCTCTTCTCGGTTGTTGTGGGTCTTGTAGTTAAAAATTTCAATAGTGTTAAAAATTTCAAATGGATAACAGTGAGTCAGGAAGGGCTCAATGATAAAGTTAATCACCAGGGTTTGACTGGTAGGTGCCCCAAATCATTAACCTCGTTTCTGTATATGGAGGCATAAGGTAGCATGTGAAATCGAATATTTGTAATGGTGTATGTCTGGTATTGACTATCGGATGTCGGAATTGGTTTCCTGATGACCCCATTATTGGTTCCGGTAGATTTACCGTTGAGCCAGCATTTGATTATTTGTCATGTTTGAGAAATTGGATTGATGTGTTATACTGATGTGTCTTGATTCTTTTAGACTTTCCAACTAGGATCAATATTCACCATCAATTTGTGTATGTTTATTTAAAATAAAAAGAATATTTAATTGCATGCAAAGAATTTGTCCACTACCATGCATGTGCATTTATCCATATCATTTTAAAATCACGAGGATAAATGTAAACTCACTGAGTTTTTTGGCTCACATCTATTTTTTAATATTTATTTCAAATGGATTATACCCGGAGACTGAGCAGTGAGCTTCATGTGTACTTTAACTTTAACTCGAGAAAAATCTTTTGACATGTGTATACTATAACTACTTTTGGGAGATACTGTATCTTTTGTTTCTCTTTCACTAGTTTTAGAAAGAGAAAAGATTGTATTAATGATTTACTTTTGTATGTAAAAACTTCCGATGATGTTTATGTTTCTTATATATGTTTAATTTTTTTTTATTTCCCCTCCGGACGCTAGTACTTGTACATATCAGTGTCGAGAAGAAAGCTGGTACCTTACTCAGCCGTAGTGGAACCTAACGGAGGGCTTGGGGATATCACAGTTGGTATCAGAGCTCTAGGTTCGTTATTAGGTCCGAATTGGTAAATTCTAGACGAGCCGTAGGAGTTATGATCTATGTCTAGCTGTTCGGAGGTAGAGTTATGGTTAGTACAAATGATAGCATTTGTTTTGTAGGTTAGCAGTATTGCTGAGCGAGATAGTGCATTACATAGAGACCATGTCACGCCCCGTGCCCGCAGGGTTGAGCGCGACTTATGGGTCTGGCATCACTCATGGCCAACTACTTAGCAATTGTCCTCGCTATGCCAAAATGGATATCCCAAGTTGACAGTGGGTACTTAGTCCCATGTTTATATACAGAGAACTTTACTTACAGTTATCCCATGTGGGATTGGGGTATCACATACACCCCTCCTTAAGGCCCTAGCGCCCTTGCTAGGCACCCCAGAACAGAATTCAGAATAGAATTAGCGTTAAGCGCAGAACAAAATCATTGGCCTATGACCAAACCGCTCTGATACCATAATGTCACGCCCCGTGCCCGCAGGCTTGAGCGTGACTCATGGGTCTGGCAGCACCCACGGCCAACTACTTAGCAATTGTCCTTGCTATGCCAAAATGGATATCCCAAGTTGACAGTGGGTACTTAGGCCCATGTTCATATACAGAGAACTTTACTTACAGTTATTCCATGTGAGATTGTGGTATCACAGACCATAGATGGGCCCATCAGGTAGGCACTATTGTTGATGCATCGGGTGGCTCGACATCATCTTCATCATATTCTATCCGGGAGATAGTGCCATCGAGACCAGCGTTACCTTTGGTAGAGGTGTCTAAGGGTGAGTCGGTGGATGAACCTACTACGAGAGCCTCTTTGTTAGAAGGATCAGTAGAGGAGGAGGATCCGAGTGAGCTACCTTCTGAGTCAGTTGAAGAGCCTGAGCCTGTTGAGGAGTAGGAGCCTGTCAAGTCAGTTGGGGATGCTTATGAGGGGGAGACTGCTGGTGGAGAAAGGGTAGTAGATTTGGCCATTCCAACTGACTCTATTACTGTTGTGCTTACAACATTCTCTACATAGGAGAAATATATTGAGAAAGTTCTTGACTGTTTTAACATGAAAAATGCCAAGGCGATTTCTACTCCATTGCAGGTCACTTCAGGCTTAGCACGAAGCAATGTCCTGAAAGTGAGCAAGATAAGGAAGATATGAAGAAGGTTCCTTATTCTTCAGCTGCTGGTAGCTTAACGTATGCTATGGTGTGCACTAGTCCAATAGCTCATGCAGTTTGTGTAGTCAGTCAATTTTTCTCTAATCCTGACAGAGTGCATTAGAATGTGGTCAAATGGATACTCAGGTATCTTAAAGTCACAATTAGATATTATTTGTGTTTTGGTAATGGAAAACCTTATTAGAATGATATACAAATACAGACATGGCCGGAGACATTGATAATAGAAAATCCACATCATGATATCTGATAAAGTTTGGAGGTGCAGCAGTCTCCTTACAAAGTAGACTACAAAAATATGTCGCTATATCTATCACAGAAGCGTAGTACATACTAGCTATTGAAGCATGCAAGGAAACCTTGTGATTGAAGAAGTTCCTACATAAATCAGAAATGAAGCAAGAAAGGTACAAACTTTATTGTGATAGTCAAAGTGCTATTCATCTTTACAAAAATTTAACTTTCTATTCTAGATCTAAGCACTTTAATGTTCAGTATTATTGGATTTAAGATGTCTTGGAGTCAAAAGAATTAGTACTTGAGAAGATACATACTGACAAGAATGATGCTGACATGATAATCAAGTTATTGTCCAAAGAGAAGTTTGATTTTTGCAGAAGAGAAGTTAGTATGGTGGAACTCCCTCAATGAGTTGAAGGGGGAGATTTGTTGGTGTTCAACTCACTGAGACCACCACAAGAAATAAAAGATGAATAATTCAACGAGATTGCAAAAGCCATGCAAAATCAAGAATTACGACTGAAGGATGCAAAGTCTTCAATTGCAGCTAAAGCTTAGAGGAGGCCATACCTCGGCTGCCAATTTTGGCGAATGTTGTCTGCTTCTCTTGCCTATAAATAGAAGGCAGCTGAGAGAAGGATGCACTAGCAAGAAGAAGAATGAAATGAAGAAAGAATGGAACAATAGGAGAGAGGAGAGTAATCAAAGTGAAATAGAGAAAAAAATAGAGTGAGAGTTGTTTAGCCATTCTGATTTGTCATTCTTTTGTGAGATTATTTTAATCTCTCATTTTTTTATCCACCTAGTTTGGTTAGCCTATTTGTACTACCTTCTAGTATATCTAGAAGAGGAATTTGTTATCCTATTTTCATAGTGGATGTTTTGGTCAATGATCGACCCGTGATTTTTACCGATTTTGGAGTTTTTTACGTAAATTCAGGTGTCATTACATTTTCGATAATTTTTGTTGCCAGATTTATTTTGTTAGTGGTTTTGATAAATTCTCATTTTGTCAATACTGAAGTCTTTTGGAAGAGTTATTTTATTCCTAGTAGTGTGAGTCATTTATTTTTTAATTTAATTATGTCTTTTATTTCCCCTAATCTCCCAGCACTTCTCCACAGTAATATAGCACTTGACATTGTCATCATATCTTGCTCGAGATCATCCTCTTCCTTGGTTACTATTTTTCCTATTTCGACTCCTTCCTTTTCTAGAATCCTCTGTAGTTAGTATTCAACTTTCCTTGGGATGATCCTTATTCATTATCTGCTGAATTTATTTTAGAACCTTCAAGACCTCATTGAATTGCAGCCTACTTTTTCCTACTAGTAGTTACTACAAGCCAACAAAAGCAATTCCTGCTCGTCATTCTCAATATTTTCCCCTACATTTTGACGCTATAACTCATTAAATTTATTAGATTGATCAATAACATTACCCCTTTTCTCCATCTTGAATGATTATAGATCCATCTTTATCATCAAGCAATTAGTTAATGGCCTTCATGAGGCATGGGTTGCACTTCAAAGTCTTCCACAACTACTTTGGTGATGTATCCTTCAATACTATGATTTTAATTTGTGGGATCAGTTCTAACCGTCTTCTTTTGAATGGAAATCTACTATGAATCTTTCATCCCTTCTAGTTTTTTATTGGACAATGAATTGTGCATTGCTACAAAGTGATATCAATGTTTCCCTCAAAGAATGGAATTGATATTGTTACATCTTCATTAAAGATGTAATATTAGATAAAATAGCTCCATATTTGATAGATAATAGGTGAATGACCATATTTCTAGTATGCTTAACATGTCTTAAAGAGAACAAAAATAATCAGGTTCAGTTATAATCAACTGAACTATATATCTTATAAAGGTGGACAAGCTACGATGAGTGCATAAGGAGTATTGGCCAACACAGTCATGTGCAAATTGATTAATGAATGGAGATTCAAATACCACTTGTTTCAACCATACAACCTTTCAACGCAGACGATAAAATACTATTTACAAAATTAAAGATGAGAACAGGAACTATGTACAAACCAGAGGCAAATTTGCTCCCTTTTGGCTACTGTTTATGGCCATTTATTCTCCTCTAGGAGGGACAACCAAATGTTTACAGCTTATACAAGAATTCCAGGTTTCAAAATTAGGAGCAAACCACCATTGTGAGCTATCAAAACCCTACAGAAGATCGAAGGTACTAGAGGTATAAAAGGTATTCATCCAATAAAAAGCCTCTAGTCTGGATGGTTTCCATGCACTATTTTATCATCAATTTTTGAGGAAGGAGGGAGATAATGTTATACCATCCTCATATTTCTCAAAGGCCATATCGATTTGTCACCATTCAAAAAAACTAAAAATTGAAACCCCAGCTGACTGCAAACTGATTAGCTTGTGACAATGTGAGCTATAAGATTATAGCAAAGGTGCTTTCAGATTGGCTAAAAAGAATACTACCACTAGTGATTGAAGAAGAGTAAAGTGCCTTTTTTCTTCCCAAATGATAACAGATAATATTATCATGGGATTTGAGTTATTCCATTGGATGAACAGACCAAGCTGATCTCAAGCTGGACTTGAGCAAGGCCTATGATCTGGTGGAATGGGGCTTCCTTTATAACAAGATGATTAAAATGGGATTTCCCCAGAGATTTATATACCTTGTCATGCAATGTGTAAGGACTGTTTCATTCCAAATGCTGATTAATGGAATACATTAGAGACTTTCCAACCAAGCTATGGATTACATCTAGGGGACCCCTTATCTCCTTTCTTGTTCTTAATGTGCGCGAAAGTTCTCTCGGGGCACACTAGAGCAGCATAGGCTAAAGTGAATGGTGCTGCATACACATGGGATACCATGGAACACGAATGACACATATACTATTCTTTGATGCTTGTCTAATCTTCTTACAGGCCAATAAAATTATGATATCCATATTCAAATATCTTCTACTTACACGAGGCACTTTCAGGTCAGAAATTTAACTTTTCAAAATCATCTATTTTTTTCACCAAGAGCACTGCAGCATAGCTTCGAGTCGAGGTGCAACCGTCCTCTATATGAATATAGCATCTGGACGTATAGGTAGATATCTCACTATCATATCTCATCCGACAATTGAAGAAATAAATTGTTGAATAAATAAAAGAATGTATCTGAAAGAAAATACATGTGTGGAAAGAAAAACTCCTTTCGCAAACTAGAAGGGAGTTCCCACTTCAAGATGTCATCCAAGTGATACTAGTATATGCTATCCAGTGCTTTTTTTTACCGCTAATGCCAATTAAGGATATCACAGGTAGGGGGTGTTCATGATGAGGGGTGGTCCAATTTTATTAATTTTTCGAACCAAATTTTAAGAAAAATTTCAAACTGCACCAAACCGTTTAAAGTCTTAAACCGCTCAGTGCGGTTTGATGTGGTTACGTGTGGTTTGGTGGGGTTTTGCGATGTAAATCATGAATTAATATTCACTATGCATCCAAGTTTCAAGAAAATAAAGGAGAGAGAATATTTTAATGTTTCAAGTGATAACTAACAAATATAAGGAAAGAGTAAACCTATTAAATGATTCAAAGTTATTTACAATGCAAGCTTAACAAAAATAGCGCATATTTGGTCTTCAATCTCAGCAAATGACTTCAAAATCTTCAATTGATAATCCTACAATACTAAATTTAGAAGTATGTCAAACAACAATTAATTTCAAAACAATCATAATTTTGAAAAAAAAAATTAAAAGACATACCAATCGACAGTTGTCAATCATCAAGCGCATGGGCTATAGCGGTTGAAGAACTTGAACTTGAGAATTCTAATATAAAGCACACAAGTTAGTAATTACAATACAAATTCAAATTCAAAAGAAAAATAAAAAAAGATACTGAGACTAAATTAATAATAACGAATTACCATTCCCAATCACTTCATTTTGAAGCTCTATTGAGATGGATATGATCTTGTCTAAATTTGAGAACATAAAAGTGCCTCTACCATTTTTGGAGATAGTGAGCTCCTAAAGGGCTCAAGAATACGTCCTCTAGTACTAAAAGTTGACTTAGATGCTATAGTAGATTTTAATAGCTAACATATCTCTCTCACTTGAGAAAGAGTTAGATACTTTTCTAAATTCATTTTCCACCATCCCAATATATCAAATGAAGTACTATGTGTCTAACAAATATCCATCAAACATCTAGTAATCTCTGATTTACACTTGACAGTTTCTTCTTCATCTAGATTTTTTGCAAATTAAGATTCTACAATTAAGAAGTATCCTTAAAATCATCAATATCCATGGAACTACTTTGACCTTCAATAATTGCTTCGGTTCCAACATTACCATTGCCACAAGAGTAATAATTAGCATAGTGATCATGCAACTTATGCAAAGCAAACTCTACCTTTTCCACCAAAAGTTTTACCATGTGATTATCAGTCCCATCAACTGATGAAGCAAAACTTCACATACTTCATTTTATAGCGAGATTGAAGAATAATGGCAAAAAATAATAAGATATTAAGATTGTCAAGATTATCCCAATATTTCTCAAATTTAGATTGAATACGTGACACTATTGATTTCAATGAAAAATCCTGACTTTTCACCAATTGATACAATCTAGTTTGAATAGCCACAAGCTCACAAAAGAAGCAATTAGATGTCACATATAAAGAACAAAAAGTTTTAGTGTCACAGTTTAGAAAAGTCTCAAGAATTTCACAAAATACCTTGCATTTTCCCAATCAATAGATGTAGGATGTTCGAGATACATAGATACTTTTCCTTTCCCTTTTCTATAGTTTCCCTCAAAATTTGAATCATCTTCTTCATTGGCACTAAAGTAAACTAGATATTTGGATCTTCTTCTTCCAACCTTTCAAATGCTCTTTTAAACTTTCAAGTAGATTCTAACACCAAATATGTAGAATAGCACCTGGTTTCAGCACCAACACAAACAAGACTTTTGCTTTCAATTTTTCCTTTCTCTATACACTTCTTAACTGTCTGAAGTCTAGAAGTAGAAGACAACACATATCTCATAACATTTTGAATCTTCACAATTGAATCAATTTGCTCTTTGAAACCTTCTCTCATAATTAGATTCATGATATGATACAATGTCTTACATGAATGAAATCATGTCTCCCAAAATTGTTTCTTTCCAATCTTTAGTTTTTTCTTTTTAAGTATTTGATTGCCCCATCATTAGAACTTGTATTATCAATTATGTGAGTAAAAATTTTATCAATGCTCCATTCCAACAAACTCTCCTCAATAATTTTTCCAAGTGTTTCTCCTTTATGATTAGCAATTTTGGAAAACTTAAAATTCTCTTATGCAATTTTCAATCATCCCCAATCCAAAATGCAGTAAGACACATAATTTAAATTTTGAAATGAAGACCAAGTATCAGTAGTGAGAGACACTCTTTGCGATTTCAATTCCTTTTTCAGTTTATTCTTTTGTTGATGATACAAAGCCATACAATCACAATCATTAGTTACGCGATTAGGTACCACAAACTTAGGCTCTAATGCATTACAAAATTTCCGAAAGCCCTTCCCATCTAAAACTCTAAATGGAAGCTCATCAATGATGAACACTCTTGCCAATGCTTATCTAAAATTCTTCAGGATTGAATTTCTTAAATTTATTTTCATCTCCATCCGATATTGTTTTAGTCTTATCTATAGTTGTTCGCCTTCCACAAGGCGATAAGGATACTTCTTACTGAGGTTATTCAAATGATTCCACAAACTATTAGTTCCACTAGTATGAAGTGATGAAGTATAATCTTGCTCACAATAATTTCATGCAACCCTGTTCTTATTTGACTCCAATATAGTAACGTGGTCCCATATTTCACTTCTTTTCTTAGAGCATCTTTAGGAGGTAATATATGGCTTTACCTTTTGCTTTCTCCTAGGCTAGGGAGGAAGAACTGCCTTTATGTCTTTTGTATTTTCTAATTTTAGCTTGGAGATTTCAGCCTCATTTGAAATTAGGTGTTGTCCTTCAACTTTGTTTTCTTCCATCTGCATAGATAAAATATTAAGATCAGTAAAATCAGTCTTTTGGCTACTCAACATTGTAATAGACTACATATAATGATGAGGTAATCACAAGTACATGAACTTCTTGTACATTCAAATTCAGGATCAAATATTGCAATAGACTAAATATAATATGGAGGAAATATTATTAATTCATTTTGCCAGTATCAGTTGCTATTGTCTTTTAAGTTATACTTCATGTAGATTTTGAAAAATTTGAGCATAAAATGAAACTCAAGAAAGTACTGCAAATATCTGCACATGTTTTCAGTTTATAAAATTGGGTATTATTCCTTAACTATTGGGCATAAATGAGTCATTTGTCCAATTTATCTACGACACAATAATGCATGTTCTTGAATTAATAATCACACCATTTAAACACCAAGTAGAATGAGGTGAAAATTGCTAGAACTTCATCATAGTGAAATTCATTAAGGGTTTGTTTGGTTCAAGGATTTTACTAAGGAAAATGAAAATGATTAAAAGAAAAATAGAAACCTTAGGAAAATGAAAATCTGCATGTTGTTTGGTTTACTAAGGAAAAGGCTATGGAAATGGAAAATGATTTCTAAGAAAGCAATTCCCTTGTTAGATTTGTGAGATTTTATGATAAAAATGGAAAAGTCAATAATACATTAAGATTTTTTAAATAAAAAATTTATCTTGAAAAAATTAAAAATCATCTTTAAAAAAGTTGAAGGAAATAATAATTTGAATGGTTAAAATTTAGTCATTTTTAACTGGTAACCAACTTGCATATTCTGGAGTTGGAAGTAGGGTTTTATTTAACCATAAATGAACCGAGCATCTAATTTTTTAACTTAGTTTGTATAATACTCAAACACTATTCAAATTCGTTTGATTAACATTTCAAACTTAAAATTTTGTTCGAGCTCGTTGGTAAATTTCAAATTGCTTAGTGTTAGAGTTGTTTAACTTTTGTGAGTTGTTCAAATAACTCAAATAGTATTCAAGTTCAAATTGTTCGAACAAAATAATAAAATATAAAGTGAATAATGAAGTAAGAAAATAGATTTTAATATAAAATTATAAAATTTAAATAATATTATAAAATATATGAAAAATAAATTTATATATGTGTTAAAAAATGTTCGAATTTATTTACGAGTAAAGTTGTATTCGTTTGATTAATAAACAAACTATTTTTTTCAGCTTGAACTCAACTTGAATACTAAACAAATGAATAATGATAAAATATGAATTAGCTGTGTTTCTGAATATTCAATCAAAAAAATAGCTCTAGTTAGAAGTTAACATTCATTTTCAAATTGACTTTTACTTCAATTAGATTCTCATTAGTATTTTCCTTTCCTCACACTTTTGTGTGGAAAAGTATTTTCGACACTTTCTATTAAAATTTTTCTCACTAATTTCATTCATTTTATTTTCTTTAGTGTTTTCTTTCACTGTCAATTAAAAAAAAATTTCCAAGGAAAGTATTTTCCTTTTTACATTAAAATCTTTGAACTAAACAGACAGTAAACATGCATCTTCAGGGAAACACACAGAAACTTATATAGGATCCTACATCAATGTATGTGAAACTTCAAGGTATCTCTCTCAAATTGTTGATAGATATAACCCTTGATTTTGTTGTAGTACTTTTTATATTGGAAAATACGAACAGGAAAACAAAATGATCAAGAACGTATCTTTAGTTGCTAAACAAAGTAGTCTGTACAGTCTTGAATTTGCAAATGTATCCTGAAACAGAAGGGCACCTGAGTTATTCAAGAACTTCAAATTTTTAAGAGATTGCGAGAGGGTGACGTAATCATGGGATGATTTTGTCATCGACTACTATGCAGCAAATATGAGCAACCGTGTGAAATCTTCCCCTTTTTCGAAGTCCAGATGTGGTTCCAACAATTGGAGATTGTGATTCTTTCCAGCTGAAAAGGCAAACGGGCTTCGAGAAAGGACTCAATTTCAAGATAGAACCTTATGTACAAAGTCCAGAGTGATGGTATCTAAGCTTACCAAATAAACATAGTGATGGTATCTAAGTATAACTCAAATCATGGGTAGAACTCTCTAGTGAAATACGCTTTCGGAGGAAGAAAACGTTGGCCAGCTGAGATCTAATCAGAAACGTGAGTATAAGAGAGTCAAAGAATGAAAGAGACAGTTGCTATTGCAAAACTAGGGCATCAGTGGGTTTGGGAGAAATAAGAACGATCGAACAGAATGCCAGTATCGAGTATCGATTTACTAGTCTGCGCAATTTTCTTCTTGTAAATAAATACTCAAATTTATTTTTCTTTTGAAGGAATATATATATATATATATATATATATATATATATATATATATATATATATATATATATATATTAAGTATATACAATATATGTGGTGCAGTTCGGTGTGGTTTTAAAAACTTTTCCAACCAAACTAATTAAAAATTAAACCATATAATTGGTGTAGATTGGTGCGAGTTTCATGTTTTTGAACACCCCTGATCACATGTAGCGTTGCTTCCGGTGTGGTGAGAATGGTAGAGCCCATACCTTGTCCTGGAAGTGGTGGGAAATTCTCTACTCTTCAAAATTAGAAGGAGGGATGGGGTTTAGGAATCTGAAAGCCTTTAGCATGGTTCTTTTGGCAAAACAAGCATGGCATCTGCTTGTTGTTAATCCATAATCCTTGATAGCTGAGTCCTCAAAGCTAAATACTTCCCTTCAACAGACTTTTTGCATGTATTACTAGATAGCAGCTCTTCTTTTCGGTGGCGTAGTATCTGTCAATGGCGTCTACTGCTACAGCAAGGAATCCAATGGCGAGATGGAAGTGGGGAATCAAATCAACATATGGTTGGACCAATGGCTAATGTACCTTACAAAATCACTCCTAACAAATTTTGCGTTGTAGACCTAGTACTTCTGCAACGAGGCGATCGATTACAACGCTCATTAATATGCTATTCCACCAACGGGACGTAGAAATTATCAAGCAGATATTGTTATATGCCAACAACCTTGGCGGGATAAAATGATAGTGCCATTGAAGGTAAAGATCTGCGCTTAGAGATGGTGTCAGGGAGCCATGGCGATGAAGGACGCTCGGGTTTCTAGATCCATTCTCAATGATAGCATATGCTCGTCATGCCGCAATGCATCGGAAACAAATATTCATATTTTGTTCACATGCACCTTCAATCAAAAATTATGGCGCAGAGTTGGTCTGGACATCTAAAATGTTCCCAATCAAGCTATCTCACGCAATAAGGTTTGGTATAATCTAACGGCAAGGCCTCTAGAAGCGAGCAAGTCCCAATTAGTACCCATTATTATTCTCTGGATGGTCACTGAGGAGCCAAAGAAATGGCTGGTTTTTTTAGTAGCGTCCAACAAAGGAAACAGAAGTTTGATTGCTAGCTATCTCATTACTAAATGAATACCAAGTAGCCAAACATTCTACTCGGTCACTAACTGAACACTGGGGAAAGCAGAGTAATTCTGGTGTGGATGCAACATCACACGAATTGAATACCAAGCGACGGACTGGTCCTTCCCGCTAAGCAACACTTGCAAGTTGAATGTGGATGCAACAAACATTCAACATAATTTTGGTGTGGGTATAATAATTCGAGATTCATGTGGCGAAGTCATTGCCTCAGCCACCAAAATCCTCCAAAGGTCTGACAACATTTTAGAAGAAGAAGCAATAATCCAATTAAGGGGTCCACCTCAACAGAGATATTGTTATACTATTTAGTATGACCATGGAAACTGCCTGTCTGCTGCTTGAGCAGCGAGTTAGTTCGATGAACAAAGATTTTGGATCTGAAGGGGACTTCATCCATCAAATTTGGAAAGTGTCACTTTTGTACAGATGTTCTTCCTTGTCTTATGTTAGTAGGAAAGCTAATGGTGTTGCACACTAATTGGCCAAGTTAGGTTGTCAATTAAATGGGCTATATGTATGGTTAGAAGAAGTATCACCATATTTGCAGTTTAGTGTACAATCTGAAATGATGAAATGAAAGATGAGCTTCGGGCACAATTTTCCCTCAAAAAAAGAGTATTGTAACAAAAAAAAAGTAAAAGAATCAATTGATCAGGTAAATCTTTAGACAATTACCTTTAAATATATATAATTTGTTAATTTAGAGTTGAGATAAGAATATTAATAAATCACATATAGAAGTTAATTTGAAGAATTTATTGGAAAGCTATGCTATTACTGTCAAGTGTGTTAAGAAAATGGTTAAACGCAACGATAAAAATTACAAATGCAATGAAATTATACTTTATGAATAACGTTTCTCTTTCTATTCTCTCCTCTTTCTCTCTATACCCTTATGTTTTGCAAGAATGACCATTGGGTCACTCTTGAAATTCATGGGCAACAATAAGATTGCCCATGACTGTTTTATTTTATTTTATTTTATTTTTATGTGAACTCATGGTCCCTTGTGAAGAATCATGGATCCGTAATTTCTGACAAGAATCTGTTTTTCATTTTTTTCTTTTTTTTTTGCCAGAAAAAAAAAGAAAAAAGTGTCGCCCAATAAATCACCCATCAATTGTGTTGTGCTGGTGGCTACAACCCTCAACATTTCACGGGCTGTGGACTGGTTGCCCCATCCAATTTGCATGCGGGACAGTATCTTCATCTCTAAGATGCCGCCTATGCTTTTTCATAGTTTTTAGTCCAATTTTCTTTTTATGTAAATCTGGCCTTTTTGTGGTCAATTTTGACGTCTTTCTAAAATCAAAAAATAAAGGAACAAGTTAATATCAATAGTATAATTTGTTTTGGCTCAAGTTTGCTGTAAAATGTTCAAATTTGTCCAGTTTACATATGATTTTGTGTGTTTTTTGAGAGAGAATGAAGGAAAAAAGAAGAATTCAAATAAAGTATAATTTCGTTACTTTAATAATTTATATCATTGCATAAATATGTTTAGAAATTGACATATAATAAGACAATAATTACTCATGTTCTTGCCATATCCAGGGCGTCTCTTTTTGTCCCTTATATTAAGGTTTCTTTTCACTTTAATCTTAACTTGATAAGAAATTCTTACACTTTTTTGGGTATCTGGGCAACCAACATTTTTTATTTCAAAAAAGAGGGGAAAAAATGGCAACTATCTTATTGTGGTATAGATTATACTGAATTGCTAACCTTTGTAAAGGTGAAGATAATATTTGTTAACCAAAAGAAATGGAGAAATCTTTGTATGCAAACAAAGATGACAAAAGACCTAGCTTTCGAACTCAAAAGAAAAGAAACAAAAATTTCAATCCATTAAATATTTTTCTAATTCATTTAAACCATCTTACTTTGAAAAAAATATATATAATGACAAAAAATCTTAGTGACTTTTAAACTTTTGAAAAAGTTTTAACTTTCTTTCGCCCTTTAACTACAAAAAATAATTTATTTTACCCTCCAACGATTAAAATGATTGATTTTACCGTTTCATCAAGTTTTGTCCTCTTGAGGCTAATACAACTTGAGTCATTACATGAAACTTGACTATTACTTAAATTTCTAAATTTGTTTAGTTATTCTTATAAAAGAGGAATTAAAAATAAATATACTTCTTTATATTCTTTTTCTTTAGAATATTTAATTTTAAGTATATATATATATATATATATATACACACGCACATATATACGTATGTATTATTGTATTGTGGACTCTCAACCAACTTTTCTCTCTTACAAATTTTCCTAGGTAAGAGATGGGGAGCTATCCCTAAAAATCTTCTCATTCTTAAGTTAGTAAATATTGAAGAAAGAATAATAATGAATCCAAAGAATTGAAAGTAATAAGTATTTATAGAGATCAAACTTGTGAGAATAAGAAAGTGAATCATACTTGGAAAGTACCTTTTTATGTTGTCCAAACCTGAGTAAGAGTGAGTTTTGTAACTAGACCTATTTTTGATGTATTGCTTAATTAGCAACTGGACTTCTATCTTTGAGCCCAACTCCATCATCTGCCCTCTCCTTACAAGTCGGGTAAGGGAACTATCGAAACTTAACCGACGCAATTTTGCTAATGGGATACTTCAATGCTTTTGCTTACATCACGCCTTTTGAGGATAATTTTGAAAAACTACTTATATGTACTCTGAGAAGTGTTATCTTATCTTATCAGTCATCATTTCCATTGGTTTCATACTCCTTCCAAAAAGTGATTTTATTCAGCCAACAAAGAGGCATTTTTCATTCACAAACGTCCCCCCTTTTGTCAGCCTTTCTTACCCTACTTTCATGGTGTCAAAGTCTCCTCTCTCTTCCTAGCCATCCTGGGCAAGTAACTCTTCTTCTAATCCTTCCATGACTGTGTTCCCTACTGAGAATGGGGATTTAATTTTTTCATTAAGCGATTTGTCTATCATTTTTCCTCCAGTTAATGTAGAGTTTTCTCCAACCCACCTTCCTCCAGTTACAAAATTTGCCCTTTTTTGTCCTCCGAAAAGAGATTTCCTGGCCAAACCTTTAGCGGTGAATATCCATTTGGTAACCTCAGACAGACATATAGCCTTAGCGTACTCCCATTATCATTTTCGTCGAGAGAACTTTGAACTGATAAAGCTTTTCGACTCTGATAGGGCCAGCTCCTCTCTACCTGGATGTTTCAGCCTGTATATTAACTATCTGAAAGGTGGCCTAGGTCTATCATTTCCAGAGTTATTTACTAACATTCTTCTTTTTGGTCCCTTTCGCCTGCGCAAGTAGCCCCAAATGCTATAAGATTAGTTATAGGTTTTATTTTAGTATGTCGGTCATTAGGTCTCCCAACCAGTTTAGATTTGTTCCAGAAATTTTATATCATAAGTCTGGTACGTTGGGGGCTAAGCTTCTTTATGTTTAATCGTAGGAAAAATTCTCCAAAGATAATTGCTAAATCCCTTCCTCTATCCATGGATGGAAAGAGTTTTTTTATTTTTGTCCAGCCATCTGCCCCAGGTTGTCTTACCGTGTGGAATCGTTGGGCAAAATGTCAAATCCTCCTACAAAAGAGCCTTCGGCTATCTAGTCAGCTATAGGAATTCTTTGTAAATATGCCTTTGAGCTTCAGATTGGAGAAAACTGAGTGGGAGATATTCTGAAATCAGCTAGTCTATATTTCCCAAACCAACTTAACTTAGAAAGGCTACGTTAGTCCTCTATTTTTTCCTCTTTCTTTTCCTTCCAACCAAACTAAGCTTAATTTTTTTATATTTTTATACACACGAACAATTTCATTGCTACTAAAATTGACAAATTGTCATCTACACAGTGAAATCCGGCAAGGTAAGCCAGTCCCATTGCACGTGCAATTTTTTAGGAGGGTAATTTAACCAATTCAGATCCTTCTCTCCCTTTCCTCTGACTCCCACAGAATCCCTCATTTCAGCCCATGAAATGTCAAAGCAATTTTCTTCCTAGTTTCCAAGTGTATCCCTCTCTTAGTTTGCAAAAGAAGATATCCTCTAGCTTGGCCTCAAGGTGCTTCGGCTACACACAAAGATCACAACTTTGCCACTGTGCGAAGTTGGCTGTCATAGAGCGAAGTAAATAATACATGGCTTGTTAAAGAACCTAGATGGAAGGAAGAGGAGTTGAGAAGGATGACAGTGAAGATGAGAAAGTACCCTATGCCGGCTGCACTGTTGTTTGTTGTTGACCTTCTTTCAGTTGTACTGGTTGTGAAACTGAATTGGTAAATCTTTGTTTGAGTTAGAGTTGATGTGTAAATCAGATTTGTATTCCTGCGTGGTTCCATGTGAAACTGAAATTCGGTATTTGTAGAGATTAGAATTGGTAATTTTGTAATGCCAAAGTTGGGTTTGAAATTGCTGGTTTTGCATGTTCTGTAATATGTGGGTTGTGGAGAAGAGAAGGATTAGAGGTTTTTGCTCATTACGATACTAACATTTAAGGTTTGAAATGTTCTTCCCATGGGAGTTTCGAAGGGGAATTTAAGGGGATTTGGGTCTCAAGAGGTCAGTTGAGAATTTCCAAGTTCTGGGCACGGTGGGTTGGGTCGGGTTGCACTTATTCAATATGGGTTGGATTCCACCGTGTAGATGAAAATTTGTCAATTTTGACAGCACAAAAAAAAAAAAAAGGTTCATGTGTACAAAAAGACTTTTAAAAAATTCAGATGAAAGGAAAAAAACTAAAATTATTTATGAGCAAATATAGCCAGTTTCTCTTCTACATATATCTCATTTTTCTTTATCTTCTTTTCTCTTTTCGAGTACTCGGAGAAATGGACTTTCAGGATCAAACCTTAATTTTGCCCAACTGTAAGTTAGAATCCGATCACTCAGCTTTAACCCAATGCCTCGTTAGAACCTTATCTTGAGGATAAACAGTCATTACTTGGAAATGTTCCATAACACAATTTGAGAAATCAAATATCTAATCCATTTTTGACCATCTAGCTAGAAAGAGAGAAACAGAGGAGAAATCGTAGTGCTGAGAATAACCAAAAAGAAAAGCAAATATCTTCTTCTTTCCTGCACTTCTGAAAAGGAATGAAACAGAACCTTTCTTCTTTAGACACTCTAAATGTACTTTTTGGTTACACAATCCATATAAATGATAATTGTTGTTTCCTAATTTCTTCGCAGCAACAAAATATACCATTAAAAAAGTGTATTCTTCACTTTTTACTACTAATAAACACGGAACTTTTATTTTTCACGTGTTTCTTAAAACAGAATCTCATCCAGGAGGAATTGTATCAAGGTTACTAGTCTGCAATTTTTCCTCTTCCTGTACATGTTTAGAAAGATAGCACAACATAGCAATTATGCAAAGTTTCCACTCAATTTGGACAAACTAGATGGATTGAAACAGAGCAATAAGAAGAAATAAACACATAAGACTGATTATCAGGGTTTGCTAATTAGCCATGCTTTCCATCCTCATTACAATGCATTATTATATTACTCTAAATAGGATTCTTTATGATAAAAGAGCTTAATTTACTTCTGCCAATTACAAGAATTACCCTACAAATTAGTTAAGCTAACTACTACAATTCCATAAATAACAAATTCAAATAAGGAGAATCTCCATTCTGCACATGAAACATTTACCTAAGCTTTACGGTAGTGTCATAATAAAAGACTCAAATAGGTGCCGCACAGGTGGTCCTGAAATGGCCCGTCTGATTGCACCGGCTACAATGGACAACTCGCTTCACACGACCACGGTCTTCTGCTCGGACTCGTTTCTTCCTCGGGCGGCCAGGAGGCCGAAGAGATTTAGGTGGATTGATGACAATTTCGGCAGCTTTGCTGACATTTGGATCTGCTTCAGATAATTCCTTCCATAAGGTTTTATCCGGTATTGGATGTATAGTCTGTGAATACGTCTTTCGGTATGTGGCAACAGTGAAACAGCTCTCAGTAAAGCGATGCACATTCTGCCTGCAAGAAAGTAATGCTGCCACTGCATGTGCACAAGGCAAACCATAAAGCTGCCAGCCACGACAAAGGCAGCAGCGGTTTCGAATATCAACAATATTTGTGCCCTCATGAGATATTACCTCAAATTCAGCTTCATTAGCACGAAGAACCTGGTAAGTACGCGCACGCTCAAGAGCTTCTGCTACACGCCTCTCAGCTGTAGGCACAAGAATTGAGGTCCATTGCATACTAGTCTCTCGCCGTTCATTGAACCAAGTCATAAGCTGCCTTCTGATACATTCCATCATCTGAATTATCGGAAGCCCAGATGCTTCCAGTATCCAAGTATTCAGTTGTTCCACAATGTTAGCAGTCAAATGACCAAATCTTGTGCCTTCAAAATAGGCTGTAGCCCATAAACGGGAAGGAACTCGCCGAATCCAATATGCTGCATCTTGTGAGATCTCTTCAATCTCAAGGATTTTAGCTTCAAATTCAATCACTGTAAGAGCATGAGCAGCTTCCCATAATAGGTTGACAAGCATTGTATTGTTAAACTCCTTACGAAAGCTCTCACTCAAGTGACGCATGCAAAACCCGTGAAAAGCGGTTGGGAAGTTGGCTTCCACACCATCGACAATGCCCTTTTGCCTATCTGATAAGATAGTTAGCCTTGGCATATTCTCTGTGTTGACCTCAAGCAATTTGTGAAGTTCAGAAAGGAACCACATCCAGTTATCATCATTCTCCTCATCAACAACACCAAATGCCAAAGGAAAAAGACCCCCATCACCATCAAATCCAGTAGCTAGAAGTAAAGTACCCAGATACTTGCTTTTCAAGAAAGTTCTGTCAAGCCCAAGGAGGGGCCGACAAGCATTTAGGAAACCAAAGATCGATGCCTGAAATGATATAAAGAGACGTTGAAAACAATTATCAGTTGCATTCCCATAAACAGCAGCAATACTTCTGGGGTTTGTCCGTTTAACTTGTTCACAGTACTGAGGAAGTAGACGATAACCTTCTTCGAAAGAACCACGCATGGCAGCCATGATACGTTCTTTTCCACGCCAAGCTTGCTTGTAGGACAATGTGATGCCATGAACTCGGTGGATTTCCTCCAATATTTCCTTGGGCTTGTAGTTCGGGTTTTCCCGAAGACGCTGCTCTACAGAATTGGCAACCCATTGAACTGAGGCTTGCTGATGGCCAAGATGAGCAATCCCTCCACATGTATGATTGTCATGGATGGTCCTGATAGTGAAAGTAGGAACACCAGGAAGCTTCGCAGCATGAATTCGCCAAGGGCATCCCTCAGCAGCACATTTAGCAGTAAAACGGGTTTTGTCAGACTTTATGGTCTGCATTTCAAAGTGAAGTGCTATAGCTGTATCTCTCAAAGCCCTGCGACAGCTTTTAACATCAGGAAACTCTTGTCCTACATGCAGCTCATAATCCGCGCTTATAGCAAGTGTACGTGCCTGAATCATAGGAGACGAAGTGAGTACAAGCTGGCTGTGTTGTATGCCCATGTCATCAACAGATTCAATACCCATTCCCTGACTCTGAACCATGGCTAATTCCATATTCTCATCAAGTTCTTGGTTTCCAGAATCAGCTAAATGATCGTTGTCAGACACATCCAAGTCATTATTCTCAGCAGGTAGAGGTAATTCTTGTCCTTCATGTTCGGGCTTTTGCTCTGCGGCCAACCCATTCTCATGCTCATATTCTTGTCCACCATCCCCATCATCATCTTGGCTCTCCCCTAAAATCATTTCGTCATGAGCATGTCCCAAATCTAGATCATTCTCATGGCTCTGTCCCAGCTCCAAGCCATGGTTCTGAGCCATGCCCATCTCATGGTTAGGACCTAGTACCAACTGCTGATTCTGTCCAAGACCCAAACTATGGGTTTTTCCAAGCATCAAGTCATGGTTTGCCATTCTTCACCCGGAAATTCAATAACCTTACCAATACTGCGAACAATTACTCACTCACCTATATCAAGAATTTTACAACACCAAGCAGATTATTGTCAACATATATCAAAAAGAAATAATGGACATCTACACAATCAGATAAAAATTCTCCTGCTCTTTTGACCTTTGGTAACAAATTCTAATATTATTAATTACCATCTGTAGGGTAGATTTATTCTGCCTTCCAAATCACAATTGAAACACGAACAGAGGAATTACACATTGCCGGTAAAAAACTACTACATGAAAAATTGAGGAAACAAAAACATCAAACAAGAAAAGGAAGCCTTACCTCAATTGCTGATCAAATATTATACAACTCTAAGGATCAGTGTATGCACGCAAACCAAAGCTCCAAGACATCTTAGTTACAAGTCAAACAATTAATTCTCGACATAAAAGTTTCCAGCTGGTACGGAAAAAGAAAAACCAGTTACTGACAAAATCGAAAACCCGGAAGCAAAATTAAAAATTTTAAATTTAAAAATAAATAACTTGAATGACACCTGAAGAGCCCCGAGTTCCACATAAAAATCAAATCATTAATCACAGCCAACTCGAGCTCCGACTCCAAACGATCTGCCAGAATTCCAAAGACAAAAAACCCAGCAAGGAAAACAGACAAAGATTCGATCTCTCCACTTCTGAATTCTCGATTTCCCCGTACTCTTCTAAATATCCAAAGGAAGAGCGGAAACCCAATTAGGGTTTCGTAAATTGGGACCGAAGGGAGCAAGAAGAGGGGGAAGAATGGAGAAAGGCCGAAGAAGAATTTGAAAATGGCGGGTAAGTTGGTTGCGGGAGAGAGAGGGAGAGGGGAAAATCGGAAAAGAGAGTAAGGGCAAGGGAGGGACTATGGACTGAAGAGATGGCTGCAGCCAAAATAGAAGGGCAGAAGAGGGTGTTGCGAGGGTTGAGATGGGAATTACAGAGAGGGACAATCCCAAGAGATGGGTATTTAAGTCAAAATATCGGAACCCTCTTTTTTCCCTACTTTTCGTACTTACAATATTACCCCCCTTTTCTTCTATTTACTTATATTAATATTTTAGATAATATAAGCCTAAATACCTACTTATTTAAGCAGTCTAACTAGCTTCTGTGCTGTGTGTATCGCTATATATATACATATATATATACACACACATATATATTTATATATATATAGATATATGTATATACATGTATATATAAATCTCTGTGTATGTGCATGTGCGCGCTTGCATGCAAATATAATGTACATGTCTATTGCATTATCTAAAACTCTAAGAATTTAAAATTATAAGATTCATCAATACTAGGTGGTATGGATATAGTAATTGATACAAAGATAATCACCCTATCAATATTTTAGATTGTGTTTAAAATTAGTTTTTGATCTAGAAATTATTTGTGAAGTTTAAAATTGAGTATTAAGAAAAAAATAAAAGAATCAAAGTAAAGGTTTTTTAGAATACCCAATAATCTTTTTTGTTTGAATTTAACCAACTGCACTCTATTTTGGGTTAAAGATTTTTGTTTGATAAAAAAAATGCAATATCTGTATTCTGCATTTTTATTTTTATTTATTTTTGTTGCAGAAGATTTTTTAATAGAGAAGAAAATAATGTGGATATATAGTGTAGGAAAAAACATTTCATCTTGAAATGTTGTTATAATTTTTGAAGGGCTCCTTGAAGGGCAAATGAGAATTCCAAACCCTTTCAAACATATAGATCAATGATGATTCAAGGAATGCATTCAAGAAAGAATTCATCAATACTAACTCATGGCCAAACCTAGGAATTTCATTACTCCTAAAATATGTAGTAGTATCATCCATAAAATCCAACAAAAAAAAATTCATGAGATAATTCAGAAGTTTCTTCGTTGCGAAAACTTTTTCCCCTTAGGCAGCACGTAGACATTCTCCACCAACAAACCATGTGCACCATGAAACTTTTCTAGACGGCAATCATCAATAATTAAACACTGAAGGTCGTGACTCTCTTCGAGGAAAAATTCACCCATAGTACTTTTAAGTCCTTATGTCGAATCACTTGCTCAAGAAAAATCACACTTAGATCAACTATTTGCAAATGAATAGGAAAAGAAACAACGCAATTTTCGTTCAATAGGTAAGTAAATTGAAACAACTGAGCCTCTTTTTTTTTTTTTCCTTAAAAAGTTAGAATAAATAAAGAGTTGTAGAGAAGCTTTATTAGTGGCTTGATGAGACCAATAGCTAGCTCTCCTTTACCTCTTGTTTTTTGTTAATTACTCTAATTTCCTTTGCATGATGAAAAATACTAGCAAGAAAGCAATTAGGTTAATAAACAAGCAAACCTCCACATTGGAAGTGAGTTCATTGGTTGTTCAACCAGGAAAAGAACATTGAACTCTCTTTCTTTTGTAGGAAAATTATCATGCATTCCATTTCTATTCATGTTCAAGATGTCGTTCTAAATGAGGTTTTACAAGAAAACTCCTCCAAATGGATGAAATTGTTCAACAATTCTTCATTAAGAATAAACAATAACCCTAAATTATCAACTTGGAATTTAGGGCGAACGGTAGAGAATTGAAAGATTTTGACGAACCTGCTCCAATAATCCTAAGTTTCTAAAATATCAAGACCTTGAAAAATGAAGATTTGAAGGATCTTTTAAGAACCCTTACAATTAAATAGTCAAGAACTCATAAATTGAAGACAAACACCGAAAGTAGATCGACTCCTTGGTTGAAATTAGAAGAAGAATCACTCTCTCAGGAAGAAAAAAGAAAGCCTTTAGGTTTTTCTCTTAAAAACACTTTTAATTCATCATCATTCCTTAGCTAGATTGTGCATCCCTTTAAAGGGGTAAATATACCTTCAAACCCTAAGTAAACTAATTACAGATCAAATGGGGTTGAAACAAACTAACACTCCACAAGAAAACAACATATTCGAGACCGACATTTGAAATCAAAAAAATATGTTTCTAAACTAATTTGAAACCTTTTTAAAACTACACATAAAACAGTTTCAGATTGGTTGTCAAATAATGCGTGAAGGATAGTTGAGTGACGTTAGAACTGTTTTGAGAACACCGTATTGGTTTCAAATTTCTTTTTAAAAAGAACGTAATTAAATAAATAAAATTGATCTCTATTCAGTTACAAATAAGGTAATTATAAAATCGGTATCAAAACATTTAGGTTTATAATCGAGTTCAAGAAGGGTTCAATTCTATCTAGATACTTAGTATGAGTTGGGTTATCAAATATCAACTTCTAAATATTCGGTTTGATTCGTGAATTGTAAAAGAGGTTGTGGTGTAAAACCTTATAGGGTAAACCTCTTGTGTACTTGTGTGGATTGTGATCTTTGTAGATTTGGTTGAAATCCTTGAGTGTGGGTTCAAGATAATAGATGTACATATTGGGGAGAACTACTATAAATCATTGTGTTATTTGTTCTTCTTTCTTTGATTAACCTTTTATTAATCCTACTTCTTTTCTCTTGAGAGTTGTTGACATTTATTACTCTTATATTTAATTGCTATCCTCCTTTCAACTACTCTCTATCAAGGTTAATTTCTTAAATACTTGAAGGTTGAGTTTCTTTAAAGTGTTTTCAAAAAAAAAGAAAAGATTTAAAGACATAATTCACCCCAATCTTTCTTACGTCTTTCAAAAAGCTTTGTTATAGAACTTGAATCCTTTATCCTTAATTTTCTTTTCCCTCTTATCTTGCTTGCAAAGTGCAAAAAGGACTTGCTAGTTGTTCTATACTGAGTTTATTTATACTATACTTAACCCTAGTAAACTTAGGAAACTTGATAGAACTCAAAAGGCATTTAAAAATATATAGAAAGCTCTAAAATCGCTATTTGGACTACCCATGACCAATCAAACCAGCACAAAAATTAATACAAAACTGACTCTGATTATACGAATGAATCGACACTGGTTCATCCGAATTTGTGCCCTGTCTTTCTTTGCTTGAACGGGCACTGGTTGCGAGGTTGAACCGATGTCGGTTTAGTTTATTAACTTATCGGTGCTGTTTTTTCTAGACTAGCACTAATTTAGCTCTAAACTTTAATGTTTTCATCTTGATGGAGATTTGACCATTATGTTTGCAGAGCAATACCCAAATCAAGTGAAGAATATATCATTCTTTGCTCAAATCTATCATATTAATTCCATCAAATACAAAACCATAATGAAAATAGTTAAAAAATAGATAAATTATCAATTTATCATTACAAGAAAATGTTGCTCTAGTGACAAAATTTTAGCTAAGAAATGAATTTTGTCACTAAAGATGTTCTTCAGTGACAAAAAAACTTGTCACTACTAAGGTAACGCAGATTGTCACAAGGCATTTTGAATTTAGTTACAATAATAGTGGAAACCTCCTTACTAGGCCAGTCAATCGCGCTTGTGAACTGGGCTCGGCTCAAGCTAAAACATATTGAGAATGAGCTCAGCTTGGCCTGAAATAATTTCTTTTATCCTTTTTAGATAATAAAAATGTACTAATTACTACTAAGTAATAAAAAGGATATGAAACTAGATATATGTATTAAAGAATTATATGTTTCAGTAGATATAAATATTAAATAGTAATTAGATACATCTATTAACAATTAAATATTAAAATAAAAATGATATACGTATTACATTGTTTTTTGTCTTTTTAAATTTAAGTTGAGTAATGAAAGAAAAAGATATATATGTGGTGTGTAAATATCTAAAGTATATGTTTTTATAAATAATCAAATCATTAATTGTCATATCATCTTCCTACAAAGAAATTTTATCAACGACAATTATAATCATGAACAAATTACGTGCATGCATGATGCTATGTATTTTTATGTGGTCAAAAAATAAAATTCATTAACATTGTTTTGATATATCAATTAAAATAATTAATAAAAAGAAATTAATAGTATGAATCACTATAATAATATATCAAGATAGAAACACACTATAATAAATATAATAGCAGTAAATACTTAATAAATCACTATAACTAATAAGATTGATGTATGTCTAGCACAAATAAAAAGAATTATTCACGTCAATAAGTATATTCAAAATTTTTAATAAATATTTATAATGAGAAGAAGTTAGTTTATCGTGATTATAATATTTTTGATATACACAAATATATAAAATCAAGATTCTTTTCCTGAGAAAAAAGTAAGCATACAACTATATAGAGTTATAAATCATTCAAGTCTTCACTCATTCTCTTTGGAAAAAATAAGAAAAATATTTTATAACATATATACATATCTATTTTATAAATTATAACTGTAATGTTTGAAATGAAATTTTGATATAGCAAATTATTAAAAAATAATATATAAATAGACTTATTTATACAAAGAATACAAAATTTTAATCTACAAAGTTATAATATATAGTATTATGCGTAAACTATTACTATTATATCAATAAATTATAAAATACAATTATAAATTATTATTGTTATTATATATATATATATATATATATATATATATATATATATATATATATATATATATATATATATATATATATATATATATATATATATATATATATATATATATACTCGAGCTAAGCCAATGTAAGCCCGAGCTCAGCCTGAAAATACATTCAAGCTCAAAATAAAAGTTGGGGCCTATCTTTGCTCTAACTTGGAAAAAGCTTAGCCCTTAAATTTCGGGCCAACCCAACCCAGTTAATAGTCCTACTCCTTACGCTATTACAGATTTTGCCTATGTCACATAAGAGCTAACTTTAATTTAAAATTTAAGGACAGAGAGCTGAAAATTTTAATATTGCATGTAGGGACAGCAATAAGGTTTCAAGTCAACTGATAAATGAAATTAAAAAGAGATGGTTTGAGGCATTCAACTGGTAATACAATTTCATTAAAGAAATGGACCATGCTACATGACGGTGGATACATACATGGATTCATGACTACAAACTTTTCAAAATCATTGAACAACATCTTGAAGTAATATAGGGTATTACCAATAAATGCGTGTAGAGAGAGTGTTTAGTAAGATGGTTGAGTACTTCAACCAGCACAAGAAAGAAGTCATGCTAATAGACACTCCTTTTCTAAAAGGATATGGGATAAGTTTGCTGCAAATAAAACAAAAGCCAGAGCACATAGGGTAGTGAAATGTAACGCACAAACAAGAGTATACAGTGTTCAATCCCCTGTACGAGGTGATGGTAGAGGTAACCATGTATAAACAATAGACATGGGTGACATAACCTATACCTATAAAATATTGGTAATATGTTGGAAAAAAGGTGGAATGATGCACAATTTTTATTGGATATCTAATCTAAAGAATCATACAAAAAGATCTATGGGTCTAGTTTTTATCCGATAGAAAACAAAACTTTGCGGCGAGAAGCACCATTTCATATGACATTTTACCTTCCAAATATGAAGAACAGCTAAGGTTGACTGCGATCTACGAGATAACATTCTGATATAGATTACCGTAACTCAGACTCTCCTCCAAAATGTGGCAATTGTCACTTTCACGGTCATAACAGAATAAATTATGAGATTATTGACTCTGTAGGTCCAAGTAACACTTAGTTTTGCTTTGCCTTAAATGTATTCCTGTTTAATTTCAATGCTACATTATTCTTTCACGAGCACTTGTCTAATAGAATAAAAAATTAATATTTTATAAAACACTTGTATTTGTTTAGCTTTTCATTGTAAAATAAAATTAAAACCCTTAAGCAAATTTTAAAAAAATAAATAATGAAAATATTCATAATATACGATAGATAACAACGAATAAAGTGAAGAGAAAATGTGTTATAGCAGTTCTTGTTAGAAATTTAAATTCTTGAAGAAACTTAATATGGAAAGCAAAGTCTCCCTATTTTTGGAGATTTCTTCCATTAGAATTCGTCTTTTTAAATTACAACTATTTTTTAAGGAACTAAAACATGTATGGCACACAACACAACTCTTTTTATCTATGCACATGCATATAAGAATCTTTAAATTGTTGATGATTATTAAAAAGAAATTTGAAGAAACTACTATGATTATTAAAATGCAGCAGAAAAAAGAAAGAAAAGAAAACAGAAGAAGGGAGGATCTCCAACGAATTTCTTTGGCTAAGTAATAACGTCTTTTCTTTTGGTCTTATTACTTTTCAATGAGGCCAATTCTAATGGCGTCATTGAAAATAATAACGCAAAAAGGAAAGGAGTTATTACTTTGTTTTTTCCTAGTGAATGCTAGGAGGTCAATGACACCTTTTGATTTACCATCATAGCCTCAATGACACTAAACCAAAAGACGTTACGGTCATATGCGAAACACAATCTCAAAACCAGGCAATTTTAGTCTAAATTTAGAAAAGCAGGGCCGTACTTAGTAAAAACCCCTTGATAATATGGAGGCTGCAATTGATGGAGTGTCGAATTTATTGAGTGGCCAAGGGCCAACAAGCAATGATCCAAACTCTATCCAAAACACTATAGCTGATGTAAGTTTTTAAACACCAACCTGGCATTGCATTTACATACATTAGTCCTTTAGACATTAATGTAACTTTTATTATGTGAGTTGCCATTGGTTCTATAATAAATGTGATAGTTGAAACTCAAAAAAAAAATGCTACAAATGTTGCATGAAGAAGAGAAGAAGGTGCAAATTTTGTTAGGAGATTGGACATAAAAAACAAACATCTCCAACCCAACATGGAAGGGAATGGAGAGAAAATTGGGCTTGGAGGGTCTGAGAGGCCTATTCTTAATATCTTGCTATGTTAACAACATTTTGTTTTGTATTTAGTGAGATAGGATTTATTGTGTTTCATTGCAAATTTGTAGCAATATAGGGCCGAAATGTATAGAAAAGATGTCTTTTGGACAAAAATGTTGTCCTTTATTGTTTTGGACCGTGTGGATAATATAGTGCTATAATGTATTTAAGAATTGCATTTGTTGTTTTTGGAGGATACTAACACTATCCACATTCATTCGTACGTGACATAATTTTGTAAAATAAGCTCTTTTAGTTTATAATTTTTAAAATTAAAAGTATTTTTAGATTATATATTATATCTCTCCAAATTTAATTTGTTTGTTTTACAATCATACTTTATGTAATTATTATTATTCCTTAAGATAACTTCCAAATTACTCTTACTAAACTATAAATACTGAAGACCCTCAAGGTAATACAAGTTCTAATCTCCCCTATATCCAACTAGCATTGTCAAATGGGTTAGCAGCCTGTAGGCTGGTCTGTTTGATACTACATATAGGCGGCTTGGACCAACTTTAAATATGGTCTTGTTTGGCCTGCTTTGTTTAGCTTGAGCTGAAATGGGCCAACCTGTTCTTTTTAGAAACACCATGGAAAAAAGAAAGTATAGCAATCTTGGCATCAAATTTGCTTTAATTACTCATTCTATTCATGCCCACAATTACGGTTCATCAACTCAATTTTACGAAATCAATTCCTCTATTATCATTTTAAATATTTTTTTATAAACTATCTACATTATATATATATATATATATATATATATATATATATATATATATATATATATATATATATATATAATGATCATTATGTATTTGGGAAATATTGATGATTAAACTAAGATCTTTTTCATTCCAATCATAAATTTATATGCTCATATATGATAGAGAGAGAAAAAGAAAGTAAAAAAATTAAACTTACCGCAAAAAAAAAGACCTATGCATGCGCGCCGCAGGCCTACTCGGGTAGATATTGGATAAGAGTTTCCCAACTTGCAAAAACATGGGTCAGACCCACTCCACCCCATTTAAAGTTAGCTCGCGACGAGTCAAAGCAGACTGGACCCGTTTGACAATACTATATCCAATCTACTATCACTTGCATTGGTTAAACCGTTTATCCAGTGAATCAGGCAGGCTTGGACCTAGGTAGTCCAAATTCGTTTAAATGCGGTTCTAACTAACCCGCTCCGTTTGACCCACGGATTACAGTGAATTAGGGCAGGCTAGCCCCCAAAAAAAAATTTTTAATCAAAACATGAAATGACATCTTTTCATATTAAGTAGGTAAAAAAAATAAAAATTACATTTTTTGAAGTTATATATATATATATATATAACTTAGCCCGCGAGCATAGATCGGCTATATGTCAGTTTGATCGGCTGTGCTTAAGGCTAGTTCGTGGCGGGCTGAAACAGGCCGACCCGTTTAATAGTACTAACTATCACAACCCTTATTCTATTTTGGTATAATATGTTTTTCTTTACTTTTCAAATATTTTTCTTGAAAATTTTATATCCTTTCTATTAATATTTTAAATTTGTAAACATATAATGAAGTTGTAATTTGAAAAGTATAGATATTGATTATTAAATATCTTTAATTGTTGTTAGGCAAAAGAGATATTGATAATTACACTTAGTTTAAAAAAGAATTTGGTAATTGTTTATTATAGTAAGGTCTTTCTCTTTTATAATTTTTTGTAATAATGCATTCCTCTATTTCATTCTTTAAGTTCTTGATAGTAAGTTTACCTACACTTAACTTTTCCAAATTAAGTATTTCTCTATATAGCTCTCAAATAATTGTCATAAAAATGTCAAAGATCATCAAAATGACATGAATACATTTAAAAAAAATTAAAAAATAATTTTACTAAAGAGTATTTTAGAACATTCAAAAATATAAAGAAAAAAATAAATTTAAATCTCGATTACCATGTTTATACTTTTAATATAGTATAGATTAACATTCATCATTTTACCACTGCTTCTTACCTTTGTATGTCAAAGATTACTACTAAAAGATCATCCACTATTATCGCAGGTTGTTCTAAACAATACGTAAACTAACTCATGCCAAGAGATATGGTCATTCCATTATCGTATTTATCAAACGGTAGCTACAACAGAGCACAAAGGGTTGATTCATGTCAGAACACCCAACAACAAAAATAGGAGAGCCCGATAAAATCACTAAACTAAGCCATACGTAATCCAACTAATAGTCCACAAACTACATCTTTTCGGGAATGCCCATTAGCACAACAGCCAAGATGAGAACAAGAAGAATCCAGAGGAACTGCCAAGCTATTTTTCTGTTCCACAACTTCTTCCTTAACTCTTGATTTTCTTCTTCAAGAGTCTCTAGCCTCTTCAGTAGGCTTGAAATCACAGCCATTGATCTCTATCACATAGGCGGATCAATCCACTGAAAGAATCCACATCCACCTCCTTCTTGCATTTTTTTCCAACCTTAGCCTTACAAGATGGAAAATATACAGAACGAAATAGCAGTTAAAAAGTTGCAGAATATTGTTGTCTGATATTTCTCACACCCAATGACTCTCCTTGCAGAATATTGTGAACTACAGTAGCCTTGCCGTAGTAGCAGATTTGTTGCCTGGAAGCCATTGATGTCCTTTCGTTCTGAATCTTTGGAGACGAAGGGATTATTTGGTCAAGAGGAAAAAAGCACTTGCCCTGTGCCTTTGTTGGCTGTCAGGTTTTGGAGGGAGCGGTCTTCAAAAGATGTCTTTTGCCCTGCTCTGCAAGTATAAATGCATTGCACATGCCTCCCCCAACCAGACTCTGCAGCAAAAATGGTTTGGGGACTAAAAACGTGAAGACAACATACATCTGGGACGAAAAATATTGAAACAAAAGATTTGAGACGATTTTGCTACAAGTAAAATAATTTTAGGACTGTTTTGTAGATTAGTCTAAAAACCTTATCTTGTTTTTTTTATATCTTTTATTATACCGACCAATATCTAAGATGTTTATTATTTGGTATAATCAGAAATATCGAATCGAAATATATATGCTGGTTCACTTCAGTTCGATTTATAAAAACTTTGTAAAATTCAGTTCGATTTTCGATTTTTATTTTCAGATCGAAAATCGAATCAAAAAATCAAAATTTTAAAAAATTTATATATGAATGCATTTCGGTAATACTCTTTTTTATTAAAATTAAAATTTTAAGATAAAAATACTTAAAGAACATATTATCAAAATAATTTTTTAAAATTTTAGTTTCTAAACGAACTAAATTATTTCGGTTTGATTTTCTAAAAATTTAATTTTAATTCGATTTTATAATTTTTAAAAACATTAAACCAACCGAACCGAAATCAGATTGAACACCCAAACTAAAATTTTGACAGCTGCAGAGCTGTGAAGAATCCAATATCATATATGTTGGCATGCCGAGTGGAGGAAACTTACAAGATTGCAATCTCTCCTACTAGGGATTCTATTTTAAATAGGATCACATTACATTATTTCTCCTAATAAAACTGCTACTGATTAATGCGTTATCACTAACTAATGCACCACATGTTCTACGCTTATTTGTATTTTTTATTTCCTAATAATTATGAAGCAGTAAAAAGGAAGAAAAAAATTACCTGAAATAAATTTCCTTTTGGGGGTCATCCCAGGTCAAACCTTCTTTTCTTTTCAAGTCCTAAAAGCAATATAATGGAATACAAGAATTTAAATGAAATAAAATTCCTTCTTGGGGCAACCTTTTAAGTTAATTTTATGAGATATTTATAAGTAAATCATTAGTTTGTTGATTGTAAGGATTAGAAAATTATATGGTTTGTGATTTAAAGAGTAAATTTCTAATTTTGAGAACAGTTTGAAAAGTAAATTTAAATAAAAATAAAATAAAAGAAAAAATTTAAATGAAACTAAATTTCCTTCTTGGGGATCATCTTTTCAGGTCAAAATTTTCTTTCCTTCTCGAGTCCCTAAAGCAATATAAAGGGAAAAAATTAAATGAAATAAAATTAAATTAACTAGTTATTATTATGATTGGCATAAGGCTTTAAACCTAACTAGTTTGGGCTGTAAAATGGCTCAAACACGTTAAGCAATTAGTGGTATCGGATTTAACCCAACTATCCAAGGAGTCTACACACTATAAATCTGTACCTTACTTTGCAGGGTCTCAAGTTGAGTCCGGTTATATCCGATCAAATTAGGCAAAAAAAAAAAAAAATTTGAAAAAATTCATTACTACATAATAAATTATTTTCTAAAGGTTAACTAGAAAAGAATAAATAAAGTTCTCATATTAGTACATTGATCAAACCAAAATAACGAACTCAAGGTACAATAAAAATTATGAAATACTAGAATAAATACAGCGGATTCAGCTCATAGAACTTTTGGTAGTAAATTAAAAATTAATTTATATATATTTAAACTTAAAATTTTAATCAGGACTTTAATATCTTAATCTTGTACCGGACCTGTCAATATTATAAGAGCTTTTATCTGATTTAGGTCAGAATTTAAGGCTCCATTTGAATTGTAATTATCTCAACTAAAAATACAATTGAATCATACTTTTTTTAATAAAAAATATACTTTTACATATCTCAAGACAAAATATCTCTTATCTAACATTCCAAATACATCTAAGTGAACGAATATTTTTTATACTTTTTCCGTTTCAAAATATATGACATATTTGTTTATATAAAATTAAAATTTTAATAAATTTTATGAAAAAATTTGGTAGATGTTTAAAATATTCTTAATTAAAAATTTTAAATTATTGTGTCAAATTCATATTTAACATTAAGGATTAATATTTAAGATAATTAGTTGGAAAACTAAAGATTTTTAAAAAATAAAATAGTTAGTTATAAATAATGGTAAATTTAAAAATAAGTAATAAATAAAATTTTTATATAGAAAAAATTTATATTTTAAAATAAATAAAAATAAAAAATTTAATATATTTTTTAAAATAAATAAAAATAAAAAGAATGACATATATTTTAAAATGGGGAAAAGAATGCCAACTTTTCTAAGCTGGGGGTGGTGGCGGCGGCTACTTTCGGTAGTTAATGTCAGCTATGGTGAGGGAACCACACAGTTGCAGCCGACTCTTTGTTGTCTTTGAGTTGTCAAAGCCTCAACTTTTCTCTTTACATACTTTACATTTTTTCATTTCTACTCACAGTTGACATTCTTCTATTATCATATCCAAGCCAATCCCACATCTGAAAACAATGTGCTCACGTCTGCTACGAAATATTCAGCCAAACAAAAAGGGTTTAAGAGATTATGCTGATTGGCTTAATTGATCAAATAATTTTCTGGGTCAATGGGGGTAAAAGGAATAATTTTGTGCAAAAAAGAGTGGGCAATTGTAATTTCTTATTCTATAGACAATTTTACCTCCAATTAAGTCAAAAAATCTGACTCAACTTGATCCAAAAATAATTTTCCATATTTATAATGGGGCAGCTATTCAAAAGCTTCGTGTTGACGTCACAAATTATGAGTTTTTTTTTAATATAAATAACCAGATTGCATTGTGAGTTTGTATGTCATTTTCTTGCTCTAGAGTCAAATAACTCATCAAACTTCTTTTGTTTCTCCACTATCCCACAAAAGAGTGAAAAAGAAGGGCGAAAAAGAACTCCTAGATAAATATTCCCTCCATTTCAAATTTAATATATATATTTTTTCTTTTTAAAATATTTAAAATTAAATATTCATTTTTCAAAATAAAAAATGACCAATTTAATTTTTAAATTTTGGTTTAAGAAGTATTTTTTTTATCAGCATGATCTCAAAAAAATTAGGCTCAATTAAAAGCTCCTAACATCATCTTTCATTATAGCCTTTGGCTAGAAAAGCTAATGCTATATTTGTGTGATATTTTTTGGAGGAAAAAATAGGATTCGACATGTTTTTCTCCAAAACACATTTATTCTACCAGCTCGTGCACCCCCAATTTGGCAAAAAAAAATTGAATTGGAGAAATCCACTCACAAATTTCTTTAAAAAAAATGACAAGAGAGTAGTAAAAGAATATAAAAGTAGATAAGAATTCGTTACAAGAACGTAATGTATACATGTTTTCCTTCTAAAAGATCTCACGTGAGTGAAGTGTGGATTTTTATGGGTAAAAGTGGCGGTGACTTTTTTTAATTGACTGATCATTACTTTTTTTAGGATGATAATAGAAAGAAAATTTTATGGGATGATAGTGTATCAGGCCTTTAAGTTCGAGGATCAAATTGATTATTTTTTAAAAAATAATTATATATTTTATTTAAATTTTATTATTAATTTTATTAACTTAAGAAAATTAAATTCCAATAACATAACTGATTTTCTACTACTCTCTTAATTTAAAGAATTTAAGATTCATTATAATATGGGTCTTACTACCAAACTTTTTAATTAATAAGAATTTAATTATAGTAAAACCCTCCTTAATATTTTTACCAAGTTAAAATATGACATTCAGTTCCAATTAAAGAGAGGACTATGTTTAAGGCCTTAGCATGACAAAAAAAATACAGTGAAATTCTTTGACATGCAACATTCAATGCCGGAATTTTGATTAAAAAAACTTAGAGTGAGCAGATCGTTACTTTTGAAAATTATTCTTATATATAACGTTATACAGGAAAATGTCAAAACTTTTTGTTATAATCCAGGTTTTTGAGCTTAGCCTAACTATTTCTAGACCCTATAACTTTGTCCCTAAGCTATGGAGTATGTAAATTGCGGATGTGAACAAATTAAATTCCAGGTTCATAAGCCTCTTGTACATTACTGCGCATAAGGGACCTGCTCCAAACTAATTGTTCTACTATATCCCTATCAAATATAGCTCTCAAGTTCCCAACAGGAGTCGAGCCCCTACCCTGCCGCTGACAGTGAGAGTACCTTAATTGTTCTACCAACTCGTATGTGTCCGGAGAACTTTGATACCTTTAGTGGGATTTGAACCCTCAACCCAGCTAAACTCCTTTGCCAGCTGCGCTGGCTTCCTTTGGCAAATGTCAAAACTTTTATTTGGATAAAACAAAGGTTTCTTATTTTATCCCTCAAAAGTTGTTATTGTATCTCTATTTTGTGAAAAAATTTTTGAGACTAAATCTCGAAGCTTATTGAATTGTAAAACAAGAAATACTCGAATAATGTTACTATTTCTAATAGATGAGAATGGAACTTATTTGGTTATATTTATGAATTTTCCTTATATTTATATTTATACTCTGTTGGTCAAAGCAGAGTTTTTACAGAGTAGAAAACATAATTGGAGGCGAAAGAAAAAGAAAAAGAAAACAAAAACAAATGAAAATGTGGGGGCAAAGCACAAGAAGAATATTTCAAATATGGCTAAACTTTTTTAAAAATGGAGTGGAATATGTGAAGGTGAAGTAAAACCTTCAAAAGCAGATCAGAAGTACATTTGATACTTTAACATCGTCTTTCTTTGTTTTGTCTGGGGCTTCTTGAGAGCCATTACTGTTTCAATTCTCTGCCTATCTGTATATTTCTTTGCTCAGTGTTTCAGTTGATAGTTTCCTGATTGAAGCTCTTTGAATAACCAGTTGGGTTCCTCTGCTGATCAGGTTTGCTTCTGCAGCAAGCTTTTTGTTCCGTAATCTTATTCATTTACTTCTGATTGCATCGTGATTTTGATCACCTAATTGATTTGGGGGTCTTCGCATGCTCTTCTTATAGTTCCCCCCCCAACCCAAAAAAAAAAAAAAAAAGGGAAGAATTGCTTCTGGGTTTAATGATGGAGGTTCGCTGTTGGAAGGTTGTTTGAGTGCGTGCTTTTTGACGTCTGTTTTGCATCTTGAATGGAAATTTATGTTTGCTGTTTGAGTTTGATGAATTTGGGCTGTTTTGAACGCTTTTCAGTTTCGATTTCTTGTCATGAACACCTAGTTATTCTCCATCTTCGGAAGTTTTAAAACTTTGGTGGATCAAGGATGTTTCTTGGTTATTTTGTGTTGTGGTGGGATTTTTATATTCTGCCGAAAGTTTCAATTTCTGGTTTGAATAATTTGTTGAATTTTTGTTTCTCTTTGCTTTGTCTTATGTTTCATTGTATCACTTGCTCACTGTAATTTTTTCTTCAGCTGTGTCTATGTATATTTCTCGGATGAATCGGCATTTGGTTGGTACCAGATAGTTGATCTGGATTCTTACTGTGCTTTGGTTGGTGAACTTATTCTGGAACTGCATAATATACAAAATGGAGGGAAGGGGGAGTTCATCTGTTAACGTGAAGAATCAAGTAGTTCCCAACAACATCAGAACAGCTTTAGTTTCCGCTGTTCTTGAATGGTTTCTTATTTTCCTGCTGTTTATTGATGCTAGTTTCTCATTCATGGTAACCAAATTTGCTCGTTATTGCAAATTGCAAATTCCTTGTCTACTGTGCTCGAGGCTGGACCATGTTCTGGGCAAAGAAAAAGCAGAATTTTACTGGGACTTATTTTGCCACAACCATAAACTAAAAATCTCTTCTCAAGTTTTTTGTCATCTTCATGGGAGTCTTGTTGATGTCCATGGAATGTGTGAAAGTTGCCTCTTTTCTTTCGCCACAGTGAATAAGTTCAATGCTGAAACATATAGATTGCTGGTCGGAAAATTGGGAGATGAACCCCATGTTTGGATTGATGCCGATTCTCTGCTTGCTGATGATAATTCTAACTCTCTACATGGAAGGAAGTGTAGCTGTTGCAATGAGCAATTTATTTCCAGAAGTCACGCTGAAATGTTTCAGACCAAAACAATTGGGTATCGGGCATTTGAATTTGGTTCACCTTTGGTAGCAACTAATGGACATGATAGAGTTGAACTGAAAGAGAACACAGATGTTCTCTTTCAGAAAGTCATAGCTTTCCACTCAGGGGAGCAGGATATTGACGACTTACCACATGTAGAGTATCAAAAGGTGAAGATTACTTCTGATACAGAATCAACTGGGTATGAGGCAGCTGACTTCAATGAACCTTTATTGGCAACTACTGGACATGATAGAGATGAACTCAAGGACTTTGTAGATGTTCCGTCTCAGAAAGTTTTATCTTCCCTCTCAGAAAAGGATGATATTGATTCTTTGCTACATGTAGAATATGAAAAGATTACGATTACTTGTGATAATGAATCAATTGGGTATGAGGCAGCTGATGTTGATACACCTTTGTTGGTGACAAATGGAGATGATAGAAACAAACTAAAGGACTTGACAGATGTTTTGCCTCAGAAACCCAGGGCTTCAATAGGAGGAATGAATGACATGAATCTTTTACCGCATGTAGGATATGAAAAGGTCAAAATTACTTCTGATACAGAGTCAGAAGCCTGTTTTTCGGATGAGGAGTGTGCCACTAATCTAATGCATGTAGCCAATGATGCAAACCAAAATTTTCCTGCTGAATATAGAGAAAAAGATATATTTATTGGTGATCTTCCTTCAGAAATGGTGCTGAATCCATCTAATGTGCCTCAGTCTCAGTCTTCAAATTTGGACTCAGAAGTACATGTTGAAGCGAGTGATTTACATACTACAGCGTCTCCTTCACCTATTGGTCATGGACTAGAGGAACTCAATGGGCAGCATATTGACCACAAGACTGATGCTAATGCATCAGAGCTCATTTCTTTCAGCCACATGCTTCCATCTTATAATGTTTCTCAATCATCTGGCGTTGTGCCAGAAGGGACTTGTGAGTATTTTCTTTCTATTTTTATCATTTTCTTTTAAATTTCATGTTATTTCCATTTTCCTTCATTCACAGTGTAAACATTATTCATAGACCAGTAGTAAGTGGAAATGCTTTGAAACTGAACTATGCAAAGATGTTATGCAATGTCTCTAGACCATTAAAATTTAATAGAGCTTTCTGTCTCTTCTACTCTTGATTACCTTGCAGTTGATTTCAAAGTTGTGGGGCTGGGAAAAGTTGTTAAAGTGAATGATGAAACTGCTCAGTTCGCAAGTAATTTGACTTCTACAAATGAAAAACAATCAGAGTTAAAATCCGCTACAAGTGACAGTAGTTCACAGTCCAATCTGTTGGAACTTAGTGATGCTTATAAATTAGCTGTTAGAAGTCGGGGAAGGCAGTTGTCTGGAAAGCTTTTTGAACAGAGATCATTGGAGGATTCTACGAGACTAAGTGAAGATTTGAAGCTCTTGTTGTCTCAATTATCTGCTGCTCGAGGGATAGAACTACAGTTAAATGATATGAGCCCTAGGGTTTCTGGAAATATTGATGAATTAAGAACTGAAGCCTGTGGATCGATAGGGATGCAAATACTTCAGAAAAGGACCTCACTCGAGAGAAATGAATCAGGTTTATCTATTGATGGAAGTACTGTCAGTGAAATTGAAGGTGAAAGTGTAGTTGACAGGTTAAAACGACAAGTTGAGCATGACAAAAGAGTAATGGGTGCTTTGTATAAAGAATTGGAGGAAGAGCGAAATGCTTCTGCAGTTGCTGCAAATCAAGCAATGGCAATGATTACCAGATTACAGGAGGAGAAGGCGGCACTCCATATGGAAGCGCTGCAATGCTTAAGAATGATGGAAGAGCAAGCTGAGTATGATGGTGAAGCTCTGCAGAAAGCAAGTGATGTACTTGCTGAGAAAGAGAAGGAAATTCAAGATCTAGCAGCTGAGCTTGAAGTATACAAGAAAAAATTAGGTCACGCATCTCAGGCAGCAAATTTACCGGAACCTAATTGTGACTTCAATATACAAGAGACGAGCGTAGAGAAGTTAGAAGCAAATTTGGAACCAAAAGTTACTTCTATTTTCTGTTCAGGGGATATCATGTCAACTACATGCTGCAAAACTGACGATACAGCCAATTTCACCGGGGATGAAAACATATCTCTTGAGGAAGAATCATTGCATATTTGGCATTGTTTAAATAAATTGGAGAAAAAACTTGAACTATTTTCAAACAATGACTCCTTTCCAGACACAGCTAATGATAACTTTTCAGGAGAGGAAAAAGTTAAAGTGGGTAACTGGGAACAGCTTGATCATAGGTGGGATACTCTAGAAAATGGTGAAACCAATGTAAACCTGAAAAACTCTGTAGTAAATGTAGAAAGCTGTTCTGCTACAGGAGGATCATCTTTAGAATGCAGGGATTTAGAACATGAAAGCAAAGGAAATGGAGAACTCCAACCTGGGCAACACTTCTACAGGGATACTGAGTTAGATGCTCTGAGAAATGACTTTCTTGTATTAAATGGTAGATTAAAAGCTCTTGAAGCAGAACACAACTTTCTTCGACATGCTATGAGCTCACTCAGCAAAGGAGATGAAGGACTTCAATTTGTTCAGGAGATAGCTTGTCAAGTGCGAGAATTGCTGTCAATTGGCATCAAAAGAAGAAATTGACTTCCAGGAGGAAGGTCTCTGTACTCCATCGAGGTAAATGCTCTAATCCACATAAGACTCAGCTTAATATGATGATCTAGTTTCACTTGAAGTCCTTTCCTATGAAGTCGTTTCCTATTGCAACTATTTATTTCTCCAAGTTCCTCACTCTATTGTTGTTAAACCTTTAGTCTTCATCACTTGATCTGAAGTTTTTGTAACACCACAGTTTCAATTTTATAAGGTAAACATTCTATAAAACCGGTACTTTATGCTGGGTAGTCAGAATGAGTTAGCAAGGTTATTCATGTACTTCAAGATAGAATCATAAAGGAGAGAGATGACGGGTAACCTTTTTTTGTGATTCGTCAGAATTTGTTAATCTAGTGGGAAAGAGAACCTTCCAGCTTTTCTTTTTAAGATTTTTCCTTCTGCTCTAGGATCAACATTCAGCCAGCAGCCGTATGCAAGTCATAAATGATAAGACAAAATACTAATTGTTTAGAATTTTAAAATATATGCTACTTCCCATTTTCTAAATCATTCTACTTATGCTATAAACTTATGACTTTTCTGCCTGAGCACAAGAGATGAGAAATATGTGCCCCAATTCTATTTAGAATGAAACCTGCTATTCCTACCAGTTGTTTGCCCTCCTAGAAATAAATGAAGATGGTGGTGCGTCTACCAAATCTTGTCATTATTTTTCAAAAATGGCCTTTATATTCAAGAAGCTGGGTCTGCGACCAAGTTTTCTTATTGTATGACTAAGTCACAGAGCCATTAGTTTCTTTGGCAAGTATCTCTTCCATGTTTTTGTACTTTCTGGTCACATTGAAATGTATGGTCTTGAAACCATGACTTCGTTAGATGCAGAGAATAAGTTCTTTCCTTGTGCTTCACTTATTCTTGTTGGTGAAGTCTGGCTTGTGCAGATGGAGTAGTCATTGTTCATATAGTAGAGAGAAATGAAACTTATTCTAGATGTTTGCCATTTTTAGCAGTGTGCATTGTCATATTGTCCTATCTGTATCTTACTCTTATTGCTCATATTCTGTCTAAAAATGGTCCCCGCCATGACTGATGGAAAAGAAAATATCAATATGGATGAAGAAGAAACCAGAAACACAATAAAATTGAAGGAATTCAGGACAAAGGAGAAAAGTAAATAATGAATAGAGCAAGCAATCAATTTAATCCATTTGGCTTAGTCGTTTAATCATGCTTGAGTTGCATGAGCATGCATTTATGAAGTCCTATCGGGAGATCAGTGAGGAGTGGAGAGGATAATAGGTGGGAAGAGTGTAGGTTTGGCTTTTAAAGATTTTAATGAGGGCTATTTGTAAATTGCAAGAAAGCCCTGGTAAAGAGGTTCAGGGGAGAATTTTATGTATCCTGACTTCAAAAATCCTCATTGAATGATTTCATCGAACATTATTCATGGAGTAGAACTCTGATTATGCTGAATAGACATGCTTTTGCTCTTTGCTTTTCCCTTACATAATGATTGTGCACGGTTTTTAATTGTTTGGTTTATTGGCTTAGTCAATTCTTCTATAGTCTGCCCCTAAAACCTAGTTAAGTTGTCAAAGGAGTTATATAGATACCATTATCAAAATTTCAGAAGCCTGTTGTTAAGGTTGGTAAATATCTGGCTGTGGTTATTGTATTAAGTAAAATCTTTGGAAATTTTAAAACATGCCTGAAGTAGTTTGAACAGTTCCATTGAGGACGTTCTTTTCACGGAATCAACAACCAAGGGTTTCATGAAGTCTGGACTTTGAATTCCTTAATTTAGTTTCTCTGCATAAACTACTTAGTATTCTTTTCACTTGACAAATGATGTATGGAAATATACGATAAGATGGATAAGTATGAGGTTAATATTCTTGAGGTATTTTAATTTCCCTCAAATCTAACAAAAAGAACTGCATGAAATTAAATGCATTGGTTATTGAAATCCCTTCAAAATTTCCACCAAAAGGAACGCACCCTAATGACATATTACTACCAAAAGATCAAAGGAGAGAAAAGAAGCAAGAGATAAGGAAGAGAAGAAAAGGGTGGTCTAATCATGATGAAATCATTCTCTCCTTTTTTGTTCAAAAAGAATTACCATCAGCTCATAGTGATGTGTAAAATACAACCTACAACATTGTTTTCAAGCTACTCCCCCCCCCTCCCCCCTTCTTTGACTTGTTAATTTTTCAGCAGCAAAAGTTCTTCTTGAAGGTTCATGGTGACATATAATATTGTCTTACCAGGTGTCATAATTTGAAAAAGAAATGCCTTCAATAAGAACATTAAGACAATGTGATAAAATTTCGTTTTACTTTTCTTCTAGTTCTGAAGTATAATGAAGGCCATCTAAAACCAAAATGAAAAAATAAAAAATAAAAAAGAAATGAAGGGCATCTTCAGCTTGTTGACCTCGCTAGGTTCTTGGCTCCACCATCTTCAGCTTATATATTGATAAATAAGATATAGGAGTATATTTTAATATTCAAGGAATTTGTCATTAGCTATGTTCTTCCTTAGTTTGTATATGCTCTCTCCTTATACCATGCCATTCATCAAGAAATTTTCTCAATAGGTGTATAATATTTCACTTTTCAATTATTTCAGGTGCCAATATAAAAAAAGATTGATTTTCAGATGTTAATGTCGTACATATCTCATCATGGAGGTGCTAGTTTTCTTCAACACTAAGCAGCGTGTCATCATCAAGATGCAGGACCAAATGTACAGTATCATTAGCTAGCTTTCTTTGCGAAAGAGGTGTGCACTTTTTTGGCCACCATAGTTTCATTACTTCTTTTTGAGTCAGCTTTTTCCCTAAAGTTTCATGTTCCACGTTGGTTTTTTGTCTGATTGCTTGTAAAATTGGGTGCTTTGTTAGAGCTATTAAAGAATTTAGAAATTTATTTGTCCATTTACTCTGTTCTCTTTTGAGAAGATACTTATACCGCTGGGAGATGGATCGTTTGTAAAACTATTGTAAATTATTTCATTTGTTGTGTTGAAGAATTGCGATAATATTCTTGTGGAGTTTGTATGGATTTCTTGCACACCTTTTTACTTTTCCCCGTGATTGCTTCTGAGGTTTTAGCAGTACTGCATAGTTTCCCATGGTCATCGTGGGGAACCATTGAGAAGGGTGGGGTGAGTTGGAGGTGGTTGTAATGGCAGTGATCTATAGTATTCTTTATATGTTTCAAGTAGGCACTAATCAAAATATCACTTCCTTCTCCATGACAAGAACACATCTACACTGATTAGCGCACTAATTTATTGATGAAGGTGTATTTATTTTTTATTTATTTATTTTATTTTTTATTTTTAAAATTATTTTATCATTTTTTTAAAAAATTTAAACATCTTTTGAGGATTTGATATTTTTTAAAATATTTTAGTATATTTATTGTATAAATAATAAATAATGTATATTAACTAGATATTGAATTTCAAATAATTTCTGACTTCAATCTTGATTTTATTTAAAATTTTTTTAAATTTTATTAATTTTTTTTATAAAATTTTAAGAGATCTTTATTTTGAATTTGATTTTTTTATATGAGGAGAACTAAAAGAATGAAAATATTAAAACAAGGAGAATCGAAAGAAATGAAAAAAAGAAAGAATGTATTGTGGTTCCTCAGGAAAAGGCAAAAAAATTTTAAGAAAAATGAAAAAATGAAATCGAAGAAGGGGACCATTCCCTTCTTCTTCCAACTCCCTTCCCCCTGCCCAAAACAAATCGAAAACTGCAGTTGTAGTCGGCAGCATATGGAAGAAGTCGTTTGGGTTAGCTCTTGTCGCCCTAGCTACCTCGATGGTTTGCAGTCAGGAGTGGCTGTTTTTTAAGTTTTTTATATTTTTTTATTTTAAATTTTTTATATATTTTTTATTTTAACGAGTTGCAATCAGTATAACTTGACATAAAATAGTTTCAATAATTTTCTAGAGGCTCTTTCAATGTTAAGTGGACCAAATAATCTCTATTCTTGGGCTAAAGTTCCTCTCTTTTTCTGCACCTTTCAGTACTAAATTTCAGTATGTCACTAGTATAATCAAAGTTGTATGCCCATGAAACAGGAAGCAATTTTTATGTTTCTTCTTGTAGTGATAAATCCCTAAATAGTATGATATTAATCTCCTTTATATTTAGTATAGATATATTTTCATAAGATTCTTAAAATTCTATAATCATTAGGAGATATCAAATATCTTATTTTTGTTATAATAGAGTTTTGCTCAATTAATGATAATTTTTAAAATGACTCCTCAATGTCATAAAGGTCTTCTTCGCAAGTACCATCACCATCAAATTCTTGTGCCAAGAAACTTTCCAAAAATGATCCTCCATGTCGTAACATTTTGTGTTATAAGTTTTGGCTTATGATCCTAATTTTCTAACAAGAGATTCATTAGCATCTTGTAAAAAATGAGATTTATAGCTGAGATTAACTAAACTATTTATTGAAATAAAATCTACTTTATAACTGATATTTTTTTTCAAATTCTATAAACTAGTAATCACAGAAAAAAGAAGAAAAAAATCTATCAAACTCCATATGCTAAAGCTTCCTTGAAGCACGGATCTAATTTCATTTTTAAACTTCATCGTAGGCTTTAGGCCTAAACATTGAACCTCTCAGAACGCGTCACATCACTTATAATGGATAAAATGATGAACGGACAATGCCTCCGTTTCCTTATTTCTAGCACTGTCAAACAAGTTGATAAGTTGGTCTACTCTGACCCGTTGTAAACATTGGTGGAGCAAGTTAATCCGTTATTTACGGTGTGGGAGACCCTCCAACCCATATCAACCCTACTAGGCCTGTAGGCCTAGGGCTTTTTTTTTTCTCTCTTTTTCTGTCTATTATATATAGCCTCTCACCATGAACCCATGACAACGCTCAATGGACCAAAGCAGCTGCCCTCAGAGGTCGAGAGCCTACTAGCGCAACCACGTTCGTTTAACCGGAGCTCAAATCCCACAACTGAAAGGCAGAGCCCGTTCCACTGGCTACAACCGTGGTGCTAAATGGATAATGTTTCTTAATAGCAAGTTTGGTGCATTCGAAGTAACTAAATGGGTAAACATGGAAAAAGTTTCAAACTGTGAAGAAGTTTCAACAAGATTTTACATTTACTTGTGAAAATCTAGTCCAGATCAACGCCAAATCTACCCGATTCATGCTAACTTAAGAACTCCACCATGGATTGGCATAAACAAATTCTTCTGTGTTCGATCACTAAATTCTTCCACTCGACGGCATGATTTTGAAGACTCGGTTTTCTGCCAATCTCGATCTTCCTGCAGGAAACCAAAGATCAAGTTATGCTTCAAAACATAATAGTATGAAGCAGAAGAGAGAAACAAGAATTACTGGAAATTCTTACACTTATTCTCGCGGTTGTTTCGGACATTAGAAAGCCTAAGCATTTCAGCAACTCCCGGAATTGAAATATAGGAAAAGAAGTCATATGATGCTGTAAATGTTTGGAACGAGGAAGATGGCTGCATTGGCAGGATCTTCATGGATCCGTATATATATGCTCAAATTCATTTATTGATAGCTGACAAGTTGCAGGACTTTGATGCTGTTTTAATACGCTTTGCTTGCGTACTGATGGAAACTCTAGCCGCCTTATCGTTTGTGTGTGGTGCAAAGGACTCTGACGCTTCTTCCTCGGCCCCATTTATCGAACCTTCCATCCTTTTATGTTATAGAGTTTTTTTTTTTTTTTTAACGTGTGCATTCGAGAAATTTTTTTTCCCAAGGAAAAACAAGGTTTACATTGATATAAACAAGGCAAAAGCAGTCAAAATACGCCGCCCCATAAACAAAAGATTCATTTGTTTAACATGTGACAGAATATTTCAACTACAGATCCACAATACATCCACATAAGTCCAAAGCCATAAGGCATCTACTGCTAAAACTAATCAAAAGGAATGGAATAAGGATTTTTTCGTTAAACGAATAATTATTCATTCCAGTTTTGTAAATTCGTGGTCAATTATTCGAACATGCGAGCGAATAATTATTTATCCGTGTTGATTATTCAGTAATAACCATATCCAGCAACTCAACAAAATAGAGGTTCGTGGTTGCCGGCCGGTGCAAAATTTTTACTGCATGACTATTGACCCATATGCCCACTATCTAAACCGTCAGCAGGCTTACAGTGGTGTGATGCGTAGATTTTGCTTCACCACCACAATAGGGGTATGCCAATGTATTTAATGGTTTATATTTGATGAGAAGCTTTCTTGTGTGAATAATTTTTTTTTCTTTTTCCTTCAGAAATGGGCTGAAGGCTGTCAGAACTCTAGTAGGGAGCCTTCGCCTGAAGAAATGGAGGCCGAGGTCGAGGGCATTTTATCCGGGCTTAATTACTTGCCCGGTGGTAGCGGATTTGACTCATCTGCCTGTGACTACGTGAGTACGCTTTGCTATGTCATTCACTCTGCAAACATTCACTTCAAAGGGAATAGTTATTCACTCTTGCATTCAGCCAATCTATTGAATTCAGCAGCGAATAGTTATTCACTCTGTGATAAATAGGGATAGTCATTCACTCTGCAAACATTCACTTCAGAGGGACTAGTTATTCACTCTTGCATTCAGCCAATCTTTTGAATTCAGCAGCGAATAGTTATTCACTCTGTGATAAATAGGAATAGTCATTCAGTCTGCAAACATTCACTTCAGAGGGAATAGTTATTCACTCTTGCATTCAGCCAATCTATTGAATTCAGCAGCGAATAGTTATTCACTCTTTGATGTCAATTATTTGACTAATTATTACACTTTCTTGTGTGTGAATAATTAGTTATTCACTATGTGGATCTTATTTGGTCATGTAGTACTTCTTCCCCATAATCAGAGAGAACCACTTTTACTTGTACGCGATATATGTGGGGACAAACCGTTTCCTCTGCCTGAACAGCATACCTTGCCAATCAAATTTCAGCGAGACTCACCAACAGATTGGTAAACGGGTGCTCACATATTTCACCACGTGGTACAGTATATGGGGAATATGGGAAGTTGATTGGCAGAAGTTCATTTGGGATGTCCCTGCAGTTCCAGTTCAACCTGACTTACACAGTTGCAGCGTTTTTTTATGCTGGACAATGGAGTCATGGGCTGTACACTTACCGCAGGAGTGTTACGCTACCTGGGTAAGATCAGAAAATATCAACGCCGGGCGAAGACAGATTGTGGAGCGGCTGCTGGGTCAGGAGGAAAATGAATTGCTTGAGGATATCTAGAAAGCATCTGATGCATGTAGGCGGTTGTGAATAATTATGGTTGGTAGTTAATTACGATTCAATGTACAAAAACATTAACTATACATAAACTTTGACTTTAAATGGCGTTGAGTGAATAATTATTCACATAAGTTTTTATTTTATTAACTCTATGATGAATAACTATTCACGAATAGAATATCGTTTACATGGTTAGGGTAACATCGACGTTGTTATTCGGTTCAGGCACTCCATTTTGCATTCTTTTGAACAAGGCCTTTCTCTTCTGTCGCAACTGCTCTTGGATACTCCTGAGCCTTTTCCGCGATCTATTTGGATTATTTCTGGGTTTGATGGCCTTGCCAAGTACACGCTGTCCTCGCAGTTAGGTTGATGTTGTGGATCTAACATGTCAACAAAGAATAAAATTATTATTCACTCCGACAAGCGGAAATGAAAAAATCCTAGAGTGAATAATTATTCTCTCTTACAAGCAGAAACGTAAAGAATCCAAGAACGAGTAATTATTCACTCTTACAAGTGAAAATGTAAAGAATCCTGGAGTGACTAATTATTCACATCAACCTCTTCAGCGAATAATTATTCATTCCGACAAGCGGCAATGTAAAGAATCCTAGAGTGACTAATTATTCACATTTCATTAAATAATTATTCACTCTTACAAGCGGAAATGAAAAAATCATAGAGTGAATAATTATTCTCTCTTACAAGCGTAAATGTAAAGAATCCAAACGTGAATAATTATTCACTCTTACAAGCGGTACTGAAAAGAATTCAAGATTGAATAATTATTCACTTGAGGATACTCGAAAAATTCATTGAATAGAGTAACTGATCTTTTGTTGAGGAGACTTCCGTATTTTCGGAAGGTGAGGCGCAAGGACTAGATGAGAGGAGTAATTTAGATCGTTTGCGTAAATTGTCCATTGCCTGATCAACAGTCTTGTATGCGTTGTCCTCAATGCAGATGGCGGTTGCCAACAAAACCATCTTGGATGTCAGTAACTGGTAACGTCCATCATACTCCGAGGGTTTCTTTTCACCAGGGCTGGACGGAAGGTCTAGCTGATTCTTTGCGTTTCTTGTCCATCTTTTAATTATTTAATGGTCTGGAATTGATCTGAACTTTTGGTTGCCCGTCCATAACCTTTAATACATGGCGGCAGAGTAGACCCAAGGTTTCATACAGACGACAGCTACACTTGAGGATGGCACAGTCAGAATTTGAGTCATTATCGAGAACAATCCTCACATCAACTTTCACATTCCCGCCAATAAGTGTCTTATACACAATTTACGCCGACATACAATCCTCATTCTTCTCAGTACATGGCTCCATCAAATACTCGAAAGTCCACTAGTATTGTTCATGGAACATTGCAAAAACGTTAGGAGTATAAACCCCAGCTGCACTCCGCGCCAGGGGGCTGTAGGAGAATTGGTTATTCGATAACTTGTCTCGAGCTTGAAAATCATTTATCTTCTCAGTATGCCTTCTGTGTTCAACCATCTAATTGAAATGGGTGAAAAATTGAACGAGGTTGTGATCTGCTTGCAGGAAGTGTCTGATTACACTGTTGCATGACTCACTCAATTGTGTTGACAGCATGCCCGCTGTGAAATGCTGTTTAACCCAAACAGCCGACCACTGTACTCGAAAACTGTAAATCCTCTCTAGCCATCTATGGGATCCGTTTGGAAAGCATTCAGCGATCATCTTTGCCCAAACAAAGTAAAAATCGGGTTCGTCTTCTGCGTCGTACATTAAATAAAAATAATAATATGCAAAGTTTGAGGTGTACAGTTGGGCCGAATTCTTTTGCGCATTCTGCATTATGTGCCAGATGCAAAGAGCATGGAACATTGTAGGGAGTGCAATTTTGATGGCGGCAGCCATAGCAGGATCCTGATCCGTAAATATAGTAGCAAGTGCTTTGCCTGACATGCATCTCAAGAATGACTTGAACAACCACTCAAACGATTCTATTATCTCATCATATAATAGGGCCGCCCTGAAGATGCAACTCTGGTGGTGATGGTTGAAATCCACAAAGAGAGCTGGCCAGAGTCAAGGATAAATTATTCAGATTTGTAAACTGCGTAGAAGAAATGGGTAATAATAGTGAATGATCCTTCACTAAGAGTGAATAATTATTCACTTCATAATGCATCATCATTCGCTTCATAGTGAATAATTATTCACTTCATCTTGCATGACCATGAAACTTTCAGAGTGCATAATTATTCACTCCGAAGCAAATGATGATGCACTATGAAATGAATAATTATTCACTCTTAGTGGATCATGCACCATGAAGCGAATAAATATTCACTCTGAAAGTTTCATGGACATGCAATATGAAGTGAATAATTATTCGCTTCATGGTGCATGATCATTCGCCTCGGAGTGAATAATTATTCACATAAGAGAGAATAATCACAGTCCTTCATTTCAGAGTGAATAATTATTCAATTCATAGTACATGATCATTCGCTTTAGAGTGAATAGTTATTTACTTCATAGTGGATGACCATAAAACTTTCAGAGTGAATAATTATTCACTTCATAGTACATGATCATTCATTTCAGAGTGAATAGTCAGTCACTTCATAGTGCATGACCATGAAACTTTCAGAGTGAATAATTATTCGCTTCATGGTGCATGATCATTCGCCTTGGAGTGAATAATTATTCACATAAGAGAGAATAATCGCATAAGAGTGAATAGTTATTCACACCAGAGCGAATAGTCCTTCATTTCAGAGTGAATAATTATTCACTTCATATTGCATGACCATGAAACTTTTAGAGTGAATAATTATTCGCTTCATGGTGCATGATCATTCACTATGAGTGAATAATTATGTGCTTCAGCCAAACACCATTTTTTTCATATAAATAACCATTCATGTAAGAGCGAGTATGTTACCAACGGGTCTATAGTTTTTATTTGTTCTGTATGTTGTATCAAATGTGACGGAATCCCCGAAGAAGTTGTAGTCCATCTTCATTCTTCCGTCAGCCCAAAATATATTTGCAATCATCTCCTCATTGTCGACCTCAATGTCGTAGTAAAAAGAGGGATTGCGATATGCTTATCCGCGAAAATGTTCCTGCAACGCTGTGGCTTCCCCAAGCCTCATAGCCTTCTGTCTTCGCCTTGTAAGATGGTTCTTGAGGTCCGAGGAAAGAAAACCCAGGCTTTCCTTGCCGCCGGCTGCCATTGACATCACTTCGTATGAACACCTCAATCGGATTCCAACATCTTCATTCAATTCAGCTACAACTCCTTAAACTACACTCACTCTGCGATTCGACCTTAGCATATAGGAAAACTCTTTTGAGTGTAGATCGTGGTTATGGTCTGTAACCCAACCTATAATAACGTATACACCTCAACTCTGATCCAGTCCCATTTTGATGTGTGCCGGACATCCAGTTTTCTCCTCGCTTCTTCTGCGCAGAAGCAAAGATGTAGCTTCAATGTGGCTAACTGGTGTTTTCTCATTCTTGGGGTCTAGTTTGCTGCCCTTCCTAAATCCTTCTTTGTTACACACATACTTCATGTACTGAACTATCGAGGTCTTGATTTTATGTTTCTTCTCGTAGTTTATTCGTGTGGCAAACCCCACACGGTGAGCATATTCGGTGTAAAATTCACGAGCCTCCTCTACTGTTCTGAACTCTCGTTTCTTGAGTTCTTCAACGTTGTCTGGAAAACATGCACCAAATAATTATTCATACGCATGTGAACAATTATACATCATGTAAGAGTGAATAATTATTCAGTATATTTGCTTTACCGATAGGGAGTGGGAGAGCCAGTTGATGTTCTACGACTGATTCCGTGAGCATCTCATTCCCAGTCAGATTGAGCATCATTCGTTGCCTTTTTTTGGGCCATGCAAAAGAAAATAAGAAAACATAACCAACTTATTTAATGCATCCAAGACAACACATAAAATACATGTACTGAATCCATCCGAAATGCAGGATTTCTTCAAGAGATAAGCGTTCTTGGCTTTAAGAGAGGAGAAATAACAGAGGAGAAAGATGAAAATGGAAGAATGGCAGCCCAAAATGGAAGAGATGAGATATTTAGGCGAGAGTTGGTAGAAACTGTGACATGACATTTGTCCTTCTTGATCTGATAGATTTTGGTGGGACTTGAAAAATAAATTTAGCTCCAAAATACCCCTGGTCTCTCACAACCATCGGATCAAAAATTTCTAATCTAATGGTTGTGGAGGGCTTCCTGCACATGCTGAAAAAAAGGGTGCTCATCATATTAAATTTGGCGGACTAGAATACAGATACAAACCCCAGAAACAGTAGTGCGGTCTGCACATGTAACCCTGCCAAGATATCTAAATCCTGCGGGGGCTGTAGACTATAGCCCCCGGTGGGTGCGGCAGGGGCTAGTTATGAAGGAGACCGTCAGGTGTTGCTATCACCAGCCCCCAACGTCTACTTCGGGGGGCTACGGTTAGCTGCCCCCATGATCATCGGCAAGGGATGCGGGCCTGCACCCCTAAGATTGTTCGCGGGGCTACCAAAATCCTTTTTTTTTAATTTTTTAAAGTGTTTCTATAATTTTAGTTTTAAATTACTTTATTACTATTATTATTACAATTGTTCTACAATAATGAGCATCATTAGAATCTTTATTTACATATGCACCGTTGATTATTATTAGCTTATTGGTTAATATTGTTATTATTTTAATTATATTGTGTCTTAATTATAATATCTCTTATAATATTGTATTTAATTATTCATTGATATTCTAATAAATAGCATTGCAAGAATCTTATACTTGCTGAAAGTGATATGGATTATTTGAGAATATTTAGTATCTGAGAAATTTTATTATATATATATATTCTCAAATACTAAATATTGAATGTTTAAGAGAATAAAAATATCACTTTAATTTTAAATCTCAAATCTCAAAATCTCAATATTTAGCCATTTTCAAATCTATTTCAAATTTTAAAGTATATAGATTTTTAAACTAAAAAAAAATTTAAATTAAATAAACAACTTTTACTAAGTAAGCAATTTCTACTATAAATTTTAAAAAATTATAAAACAAACAAAAGAACTTACAAACAAAAATAATATGAAATCTTACCTTAATTAACAAGGAAGAAATCAAGCCAAGGAGAAGGAAAGAAAACCAAACCGTGTGAAAAGAGAGCAAACCAAGAAGAAGAGAAGAGAGAGCAAACTCTGAGAAAGAAAGAAAGAAAGGGGAGAAAATGGAAGAAAAAAAAAATAAAAGGAGCCAAATTATATTGCAAGAAGCAAAGTCGGGGGAATCACCGACATTGGTGAAAAACAATAATCCATGTGTCACTTGTTCGTTGGCTTTTTTTTTTTTACAAAACGTAATCACAAATAATCTCAAAAATAAATTAACTTAACTCATGATAGTTTCTTCAAATACTTTATATATAAAAATCATAAACTCCACTTCAAAACAGACATGTCTAAACCATTCCTAGGGTGAGATGCTATATTCTCCCCTCCTTAAAAGAATTTTGCCATTGAAATTCAAAAGTTGATACTTAGCAGTTCGGGGTGTTTTCTTCATATAGACTCTTCTATTTTCCATGTTTCTTCTTCAATCCAATGATGTCTTCCAAACTTCTTTACACAATAGAATCAACTTTACTCTTAATTCCTTTACACTGCGTGCCACACGTGCCGGTCTTTTCTTCATATGTTAAATCTACTTTCAATTCCAACTTCATCATTCAACAAAAAAATGCACAAAAATAATGATGACGGTTTACTTTAGAAATTACTTTAGCTACTTAAATGTAACATCTCATCCTAGGAATGGTCTTGGTGTGTTTGTTTTGAAGTGGAGTTTAATGTAATACTTCCAACCCCTCCACTAGGTTCCACTGCGGCTAAGAAAGGTACCAGTGTGCCTCTCGACACTGATATGTGCAAATACAAATCGCGCTCAGAGAAAAAAGTAAGGAGAAAAGTATACATATATTATAATATAATACAATTATATAAAACATCAGCGGAAATATAAAAATATATAGGTAGATCCTATATCTTATATCATCACAAACTCGATCTTTAAAACACGTATTTCTCTTTCTCTAACAAACAAGTGGTAACAAATGGTACAAATTGATCACACACACATGCGTCCCTCCATGAGCTAACTCTAAAATGAATCAAAGGATCACTGCTCTGACCCATGGTTTAAGTCATCTGAAAAGAAGCACGAAAACATGTATGAGTTGAAAAACTCAGTGAGTTTACTTGTGTGCTAATGCGTTTCCAAAATATAAGAGTAGATGCATATGCACAATAGTTCAAAAGTGTTTTATATCATATAAATGTTTTTGTTCCAAAATAGTGCAAAAATCTCATGATACGGTTTGGGCTTAGTTGGAAAGTTTGAGTGAATCAAGACACATATAAGAGTAGATGCATATGCACAGTAGTTCAAAAGTGTTTTATATCATATAAATGTTTTTGTTCCAAAATAGTGCAAAAATCTCATGATACGGTTTGGGCTTAGTTGGAATGTTTGAGTGAATCAAGACACATCAACATAGCTCCTCAAACAAAATTTCTCAAACACGACAAAGATTCGAATTCAGGCTCAACAGTAGAATTGCCAAAGCCAATGATAGGGTCATTCAGACTTAAATCCTGGCATCCAACAGTCAATATCAGCTATACACCCTTGCGAATATATTTGACTTCACAAATACCTTATGCCTCCCCAAACAAAACCAAGCTGAGGATTGTGAGGCACCTATCAGTCTAACCTTGGTGATCAACCTCAATATTGAGCCATTTCTAACTCATTATTAGATGACCGCAAACAAATAAACGCAGTACCAGTTGGGCCATGCCCTTCCTAACATACTATGTCCCCTTTCAAATGGATCCATAATCTAGAGTTTATGCATTCCATGGCAGCGGAAGATGCCTAGTATAGGAGACTAGCCACGTACAATGCAATCCACCGACGCTTCTGGCTCAAATCATAATCCAATCACATCTTATCCATATTCACATCATATCCAAATCATATCTGGTCGGGACGGAGTTTTTATACAACTTTTCAAACATAAAGGCCACTCAAGTAGCAATCCAAACGAATCCAAATCCATAACCGAATCTAATTTCAACATAACTTCAAAATAACAATCGTTTGCCAGTCCAAACATATAAGTGCAAGTTTTCCTAATATGCCATAGAAATGCACATGACTTTTTAAAAATACACAGTAAAATATATTCCAAAGATTACTTACATTTATAGATTATATTCAAATACTAAATATTTTAAATCAAATAAATACCTATTTGAGCACCGCTCCTAAATATTTCTAGTGCGTAAGTAAAAATATATTGTGGAGAACCTCTCCAATTAAAAAACAAGTAACTAAAGTAATTCTCAAAATAATATATATTCACAATTATGAATAGAAAACATTCTTATTTATAAATATTGTTAGCACTAAAAATATAGTGAATTTCGGTTTGTAAACTCAAATGGTAGCAAGTGTTAGAGTTACTTGCTATCTTACCAAAAAATGTGAATTTCCTACAAATCCAAATAGCTAAACCTTAGTCGAAAACCCTAAAGATGATAAGTTCTAAATTATTGAGTGAGTCTCCTCAGAATGTTCTGGACATAAGTCTAAACCTAAACATACAACTATAAAAACACTCAATTACTAAATATTCTACAACCATATATTCTTATAAATAAATAAATAAATAAATAAATAATATATATATATATATATATATTAATAAAATTTTTCAAATACTAAATATTTTCAAATACTAAATATTGAATGTTTATGAGAATAAAAATATAGAGTGAAAATATCATTTAAAAAGAACAAAAATATCACTTTAATTTAAATCTCAAATCTCAAACTCTCAATATTTATCCATTTTCAAATATATTTCAAATTCTAAAGTATATATATTTTTATACTAAAACAAAACTTTAAATCAAATAAGCAACTTTTACTAAATAAACAATTTCTACTATGAATTTAAAGAAATTATAAAACAAAAAAAGAACTTAGAAATTAAAATAATATGAAATGTTACCTTAATCAACAAGGAAGAAATCAAGCCAAGGAGAAGGAAAGAAAATCAAACCGTGAGAAAAGAGAGCAAACCAAGAAGAAGAGAAAATAGAGCTTACGGAGAGAAAGAAAGAAAGAAAGGAAAGAAAATGGAAGAAAAAACAAAAGGAGCCAAATTATACACCATGAAGCAAAGTCACTGGAGTCAACGACTTTGGTGAAAAAGAAGTGACCCATGTGTCACTTGTCTGTTGGCCTTTTTTTTTGGTTTTTACCAAACATGATCACAAATAATCTCAAAAATAAATTAACCTAACCCATGATAGTTTCTTCAAATACTTTATATATATAAATTATAAACTCCACTTCAAAAAAAACATACCTAGACTATTCCTAGGGTGGATGTTACATTGCTATGTATTTTTAGAAAGTCACGTACATATCTATTGCATATTTGGAAAAAATTTTCATTTACATATTTGAATTGGCGGACGGTTGTTAGTTTGAAATTTTGTTGATACTAGATTTGGTTATAGATTTGTATTCATTTGGATGGCCATTTGAGTGGCCTATATGTTTAAAAAGTTACATAGATACTCCGTCCCGATCATATATAATTTGGATATGAATATGGTATGATTTGGAATATGATGTGATTGGAATATGGTTTGAGTTTGAAGCGTCAGTGGACTACACTGTACTTGGTTGGTCTCCCGTACTAGGGCCTCTTTTGCTGGTGTGAAATTTATAGACTTTGGATTGTGGATCACTTGAAAGGGGGCGCAGTATGTCATGGGGAGTGTGGCTCAACTGGTACTGCATTTATTTATTTGCGATCACTTAACAATGAGTCAGGAGACACTCAATGTTGAGGTTGATCATCAGGGTTGGACTTGTAGGCACCCCAGAATCTTCAGCTTGGTTTTATTTGGGGAGGCATAAGGTATGTGTGAAGTCGAATATAATCAAACTAGTGTGTGGTTGGTATTAACTACGGGATGCCAGAATTTGTTCCTTGATGACCCCATTATTGATTCCAGTATATTTATTGTTGAGCCAGTATTTAATTATTTGTCATATTTGAGAAATTTGGTTTGAAGAGTTAAGCTAACGCGTCTTGATTCACTCAGACTTTCTATCTAAGCTCAAAACCTTATCATGAGATTTGTATATTATTTTGGAACAAGAAAACCTATATTACTATAAAATATTTTTAAACTGCTGTGTGTGTGTAGATATATGTATATATGTATAGTGGTTATGGGTCCACTATTAAATCGGTGTTCAACTTAATGACATTTTATCAATAAAGTGTAAGTGTAATAATATTTCAACCAAAAATTTATCTAAATATATAATTAAATTAAGAAGAAATATAAAGAATGTTATATCAAATTTTACTATTGATTAACTATTAATAATTAGACAATTCTTAATGATACTGTACAAATAATTTATGTTATGTAATATCATGCAGATAAATATAGTTGAATTATAAATAAAATAACAGAGTTACACATATTAATTAAATCTAAAAGCTTTAAATTTATATATAGTTTTTTAATTTAAAATTCATATTACACTAATATTACCCACAATTGAGTCGTGAATATTTGAAATTCAAATTACACATTTGATATTAGTGCGAGGATCCTCATGTCGTAAATGATCCATAATCTGCTTTGGGGGGGGGGGGGAACATGACATGTAGTCAATGCTTTGGGGGGGGGGGGAACATGACATGTAGTCAATTGCTCCATCATACGATAATCATACTCGAACATCTTGGATACCAATGCGTGCCCCTAGAGATATTCTCCAACTTGTGTTTGTACTGATTATATATTCAATGTCTATGAACCTCGGTGCAACATTGCACCTTTAATTTAGAATAGGCAACCACATTTTTTTCGTAGCAATTGATCCCCTAGACTTGCTCAGGGTCACGTCCATAATATCTTCCTGGTATAGCCTTTTCTTCCCCTCGCGCTTACAAGTCAATCAAGTATTTGGATGACAACCTTTATCCTTCATCTTTGTTCGGTAAATTATTAAAAATTGGCCAGATTCAGGACCCCTGTTCTTTTCCCATAACACCAACCCATCCTTAGAGGCAAATAACTAATTTGTCGCAAAGAGATGTCTTTACTATTCATTAAAAATTGGCCAGATTCAGGACCCCTGTTCTATGTCTTTTCTATTCTTGGCTCCCTCATTCTGTTCAAAAGTTGTGAACTTTTATGGGCTTAATTTTCCTAGGTTCCATTTTTGTTGAAGTATTGCGAGCTTTATGGGTTTCTGTGATGAAAATTGTTTCGTGCAAATTTTTGTTCACTATGTTTAGTTAAATTTGAAATGTACTTGTTGTTTGTATCTTAAAATTTATTATTTTCTTTGTATTGACATCTCATACATGTACTTACAGAATAAAATTGTGAGTATTTTACTATAAAATTGCAATATGGGGGACACTTTACTAGAGGGGAATATAGATGGTATGAGGATGTTCAATTAGACTATCTTGATTTTTGTAGTGTAGATATGATGTCAGTGCATGAAATTGATGCTATGTTAAAACAGTTATGTTACAAAAGTCAAACAATGTTGTATTACTATTTAGAGTCTTCTGGGGATCTGAAGAATGGGCTAGTTTTAGTACAAGGTGATAATGAAGTTCACATGATGTGTGCTCTTATAGAGAGGGTCAGGTTCATTGAATTCTATGCTGATTTTAGGGAAAGGGAGGAGATAATTGAATTGTTGCTGCAACTTCCAACGTTTAAGAGTGAGCAAAGAAAACGTTCTGTTGTGATTGAGGAAATTGAAGATGAAAACACACATAAAGCTTATACTCATTATGGCGCTTCTAATTATCATGTACCTCAAACTCATGATAGAAGTACAGTGGTGCAAGGTATTGAATTTGTTGCTGCAATCTAGATTTCTGTTAATATGTCAGAACGTATTCACCTAAGTCAACTATTAAGTAATATTGATAAAGAAGCTGATGGTGTGAGTGGATGTGTGAATAATGAGTATGAGGCTAAAAATTTAGGGGAGAGAGACAATGCAAGAAGTACATGGTGCATTGGCCGAAGATGTCATGGAGGAGCATTTTTCTGATGAAAAATTTGATGGTTCAAATTCCAAAAGTGAGAAATTCAGAGGCAAATACAAATACTTCAACACTGAGAGGAACAAGAGTAGAGCTCAATTTCAGTAGGGCTATGTTTTAAAGTTGTATCCAAGTTTAGAGAAGTAGTCAGAAACTATTTGATCAATGGGGAAAATGCAAAAAAGTTGGGGCCAAATGAAAAGGAGAGTGAAAGCAACCTACAAAACTTGGTTTTGTGGCTAGTTTGTCTTTTCATATGTTCAGAAGGCAACCATGTGCAAAGATTTGGTGATAAAGTCAATGAGGTTGAAGCATAGTAACTGCTCTCATGTGTGGCAAAACAAGTCCATCACTTCTACATGGATAGTTGAGAGATTCCTAGAATGTTTTAGGGTCCATAACAAAATCCTTGTTGCTACTATTAGACAATGCATTAATGAGGAGTACAAGCCATACGCTGCCAAAAGAATCGTCAAAGAAATAATTTCTAGTTCAAATGAAAACTAATATGCAATAGTATAGCAATATGCAGCTGAATTGAAGAGGAGTATATTGGTACCACAATCGAGATAGTTCATGAACTCTTCAAGGAAGTAGGTGGACAAACTAGGTTCATGAGAATGTATGTGTGCTTAAGGTGGTTGAAAAAAGGATTCATGTCATCTTGTATGGCTACCATACCAAAGAATTGTATAATGGACAATTACTATATGCACTAAGTATTGATGTTGTTAGTCCTAAGGGCAAATCATGTAGTTTTGATTAATGACAAATATTGATGAGAACTAATATGTTTATATTGTGTGATAGGATTTGTGAATTAAGAAGTTTGGAGTCTCATTGCCTTCAAGCCATAATGCAAGAACAACCTCAATGAAATATGAAGTCTTTTGAAGGTTATTCAAAGATAAAATCAAGGCATTGAAGACTTGAAGTGTAGAGTAGGTATGATAATAGGTAATATCTATGTAAACTCTACACTTGTATGTCTTAGAGTTTATTGAATGCATAAGAGAGCATAAAATAGGTTTCTTAATCTTAAAAGGCTTTGAATAAATTTCTTAATGAATGTGGTTTTTGTGTCCTAAAAGTTTTTAAGTAAACCTTATATGATCAAAGGAATTTGATTTTGGTTTTCAAACTTATATGTGTCTAAATAAGTTTTCAATATATACCAAATGTTTTTCAAACCTTTGGAAGTTAAATCTGAAATGATTTTACAAAGTTTGAATATGCTTCCAAAGAATTCGGTCTTCCGAATTTTGTAGCAAAAGTTTGCTATTATTCTTCCAAAGATATTCAGAAGAAGATTCGGACGCATGAAGAAAAATTCGGTCGTCTGAATTTTGGCCCTCAGCATGGTCACTGTTTTCCCAGAGAAATTCGGACGCAGCAGGAAGAATTCGGTCGTCCGAAAAATTCGGACGCAGAATTCGGTCGTCCGAATTTCCTGAAAATAGCAGTTAACTAGTCGTTTTATAGCTGTTTTAACTGATTTTCAAATTCTATAAAAGCTATAAACGTGCAATCTTCTGCAAGTTTTGAATCCTTGAATACACCTAGCTTTCTAAAGTCTTTTACAAACATTTCTCAAGCTCTCTTATGTCTTGTGCATTCAATTGATCAATCCAAAGACATCAAAGTGTGAAGGTGCAACTTTGTGTAATATCTACCAACAAGTGGTAACTTCTACACACTCATCTTTACTTATTAAATTGTATTGTCTACTAGCTCTAGCATGGTTATCTTGATAACATAAAATCCTTTAGATAAGGGTGATCCTTAAAGTTGTGATTCAAGGTTGTTTGAGATATAAAACCATTGAATGTGGTGAGCCTTGTTTGTAAAAGTTACTAGAAGAGGTTGTGAGTGTAAAACCATAGTTTGGTGAGCCTCTCTTGTAATCTGTGAACTTGAGCACATAGTAGAGTTATTGAAATCCTTAAGTGTAGGCTTAAGGTAGTGGAGGTAGATCTTGAGGATCGAACCACTATAAATTGCTTGAGTTCCTTGATCTACATTTCTTATATTGCTTGACCATAAATTGTTTCTATCTTGTCCATATAATCTGTTATTGATCTATACATATAAAAGGTTTGATTTTGCAAAAATTAGCCAAATACCTAATTCACCCCCTCCCTCTTAGGTATTTCAATTGGTATCAGAGCTAGAACTTCTTTGTGTTGTTTTACAACCTAGAAGACAAAGATCCTATGGCTAATATTTCAAATCTACCTTACCTAGAAGGATCTTCTACAAACAGACCATCGTTGTTTGATGGAACAAATTACACTTTTTGGAAGTCTAGAGTTAAAATATATATTTGTTCTATCAATTTTGATTTATGGAACATAGTTGAGAAAGGTCCCTATGTCCCAATGAAAATGAGAGCAGATGGAGTAACCTCAGAATCCAAATCTACTGATGAATTTGATGAGCATGATTCAAGGAAAATGATATTAAATTATCAGGCCATGAATATATTAAGTTGTGCATTAGATGTTACTGAATATAATAGAGTTAGTGGGCGTGATTCTGCTCATGATATGTGGAGATTACTCCAAATTACACATGAAAGTACTAATCAAGTTAAAGAATCTAAACTTGCTATGCTTGTTAGAGATTATGAACTATTTACTATGAAACAAGGTGAAAATATTAGTGATATATTTACAAGGTTTGCTAATATTTTCAATGGCTTGAAAGCTTATGGTAAGAGCTATACTATGGGAGAGCAAAACAGAAAGATTTTGGATGCTCTACCAAAATCCTGGTAGCCAAAAACGCTTGCTATTGAGGAGTCGAAAGATCTTAAAACAAAAAGCTTTGTTCAATAATTATTTCTCTTGAATCAATGCTAAAAGATCATGAGTCTTTAAAAAGGAAAGTAAATGATCTTACTTTATGCATTGAGAGATTTACAAATGGAAGAGAAAATTTAAATAAATTACTTGGTTATCAAAGATCCTCATTTGTAAAGCATGGTCTTGGTTTTACACATGATTGTTTTGATCCAAAACAAAAAGGGTTATTTGTTAAAGAATCTTCTCATTATAGGTCTCACACTTGTTGCACATATTGTGGTAGGCATGGACACAAGGTTTCTAAGTGCTTTATAAAAAGAAAGATAGAAAATGGAGTTAAGACCATTTGGAAAGTCAAAGGAACTATTACTAACCCCCTTGGACCCAAGAAGATATGGGTACCAAAAATCACTCTTTCCAATTTGATATAGGTACAATTTGCCTCAAGATCAAGTGCCACTAAATGGTTTCTTGACAGTGGCTGATCAAGGCACATGACTGGAAATGAATCACTTGTTAGTGAGCTTCAAGTTATGAGTGAAGGTTTTGTCACATTTGGAGATAAGAAGAAAGGGAAAATACTTGGAATAGGTAACATTGGTAAATATTCTTTCCCTCTTATCAAACAAGTTTTACTTATTGATGGTTTAAAGTATAATTTACTTAGTATTAGTCAATTATGTGACAATGGTTGCAAAGTAGAGTTTAAATGCGATACCTGCACTATTCTTGATAGTGCAAGTAATAAAACTATTTTTGTTGCTAAAAGAGTTAGTAATGTATATGTGTTATATCTTGATGAGCTTATCACTAATGATATTAAATGTCTTGCCATTCATGACAATGATGGATTTTTATGGCATAGAAGATTAGGACATGTGAGCATGGATTTATTGAACAAACTTTTAACTCAAGAACTAGTTAGAGGATTACCAAAAATGAGTTTTGATAAAACCCGTCTTTGTGATGCTTATCAATATGGAAAACAATCAAAAATCTCTTTTAAACCAAAGAAAATGGTTTCTACCTCAAAACCTCTTGAACTAGTTCACATGGATTTATTTGGACCTATTAGGACTACTAGTCTTGGTACAAAATGGGTCTTTAGAAATAAGTTAAATGAACTAGGAGAAGTTGTTAGAAATAAAGCTAGACTTGTTGCTCAAGGCTTCAACCAAGAAGAAGGCATTGATTATGATGAAACTTTTGCTCCAGTGGCCAGATTAGAGTCTTTTAGAATACTTTTGGCATTTTCTTGTTTTAAAGATTTTAAACTATTTCAAATGGATGTCAAAAGTGCTTTTCTAAATGGTTTTATTGAAGAAGAGGTTTATGTAGAACAACCTCCTGGTTTTATTCATGAAAAATTTCCAAATCATGTTTTCAAGTTAACCAAAGCTCTATATGGACTGAAACATACTCCAAGAGCTTGGTATGAAAGATTAAGTGGTTTTCTTCTTTCAAAAGGTTTTACAAAAGGAAAAGTAGATACAACTCTTTTTATAAAAACGTCTTCTAAAAATGATATTTTACTTGTGCAAATTTATGTTGATGATATCATTTTTGGTGCTACTAATACTTCCCTTTGTGAAGCGTTTGCTAAATCCATGCAAAATGAATTTTAGATGAGCATGATGGGAGAACTAAGTTTCTTCCTTGGGCTGCAAAATAAGCAAACCAAGGATGGTGTCTTCATCAATCAAGCAAAGTATACAAAGGAGCTCCTGAAAAGATTTGGAATGGATCAAGCAAAAGGAATAGGTACTCCAATGAGTTCATCAACTAAACTTGACAAAGATGAGAAAGGTAAAAGTATTGATGAGAAATTATATAGAGGTATGATTGTAAGCTTACTCTATCTCACTGCTAGTAGACCAGATATTATGTTTGCTGTATGATTATGTGCTAGATTCCAATCATGTCCTAAAGAATCTCATCTAATTTCTGTCAAACGAATTTTTCGTTATTTGATTGATACACTATGGCCTTTGGTTTTAAAAAACTTCATCTTTTGAACTTATTGGATACTCTAATGCTGACTATGCTGGTTGCAAAGTTGAACGTAAAAGCACAAGTGGTCATTGTCAATTTCTCGTTAGTTGTCTTGTATCTTGGTTTAGTAAAAAGTAAGCTTGTGTGTCTTTGTCCAATGCAGAAGCTGAATACATAGCTGCAGGTAGTAGTTGTGCACAATTGCTATGGATGCAGCATACCTTACTTGATTATGGTCTTAAATTCAATTGTGTGCCCATACTATGTGATAATACTAGTGCCATTAACTTGAGCATAAATCTCATTCAACATTCTAGGACTAAGCATATAGAGATAAAACATCATTTCATTCGTGATCATGTGATTAAGAAAGATATATACTTAGAATATATAAATACAAATGATCAAATTGCTGACATATTTACAAAGCCTTTAGCTGAGGAAAGGTTCAATCACCTAAAAAGACTCTTAGGAATTTCAAGATTCAATGATTAATGTGTGTATTGAAGTTTTGATGAAAACAGGAAATTTTCGATCCAGAATTTGGATGCACTTCAGAAAATTCGGTCGACCGAATTTTCTGAGTGAAAGGAAACAGAGACTTTTGACCGAAAATTCGGACGCAGACCTGAAAATTCGGTCATCCAAATTTTACGGACGTGACTATTTAAATGAAGATTAAACAGTCTTCTCAACACTTCAACTTACGAATTTCACATCCTTTTTAAAGCCTCTCATACCCATTCACATCCGAATCAAAATCCCTTCAAAATCACTCATTCTTATCTAGATTTTCTTTCACTTTTAAACTTCTAACCCTAATTTCATACAGAAAACCAATAGTTCTCAAAAGAAAATATCATGGTGAGAACAAAGAAGCCAAATGTTGAGAAAGGAAAAGGGAAGGCTAAGGAAGGAGATGGAGACTCAACCCTCAACCAACCAAGAAGAATTCGAATTTCTCAAACACTATCTGGGGTTGACAGATTTGTCTCAATTAGAGCTACTCATGAATTTGATGAATGGAATAAGAATATTAGAAAGATTATTCCTGGATATAAGGTGGATATTGATAAACTGTCAAGCATGGATATTGTCCTATCTCATTTCAATGATATTGGCTGGAGTAGTTTGCTATTCGTTGATGAAGAATGCTATCCTACATTGATATATGAATTATATGCAAACTTGAAAGAGGAAAGAATTGAGATGGTAGGGGATAATGTGATACAATGGTATTCATCTAGAGTATCCCAAGTTGACATTGAATTTAGTGAAGGATTGATAAACAGAATTTGTGGAGTGGGTGACAATGGAGCTAGATATTATTCACCTTCCATGCATTGCTATGATCGTGAACTCTTTGCATATGTTAGATTTGAAGAAGCATTTACCAATGGAAGAGAGTTTAGATCTATAAAGGAGAGGGAAATCAAGAAGTTGGATGCTAGAGGTAGAGTGATGCATCACATGGTAACTACAATGATTGTTCCTAATTTTGGACATAAGTCATCAGTTGAAAATATGCATATGGTAATCATGTTAGCATTGCATGAGCATAGAAGAATGAACTTTGGGTATATAGCCTTGAAACACATGATTACTACAAGAAAAACAGTAACCAAGGCATTCCCATTTGGAAGGTTATTGACAAGAATCTTTAAGCATTTTAAGATCAAACTTCCGGGAAGAGGGCAAGCCTTTAAGAGTAGTGAAATTTACACTAATGAAACTCTTAAGAGAACGCAATTAGTTCATGATGAGGATAATGTATGGAGGAAAAAAAGAGAAATCCCTCCAAAAAGAATATAAAGAGAGAAAATAATAGAAAGTGAAGAGGAGAAAGAAGAAGAGGATGAAGAGGAAACCCTTGCTAGGGAAATGAAAACAAAAAGAAAGCATGACATCTCAAGTGAGGGGGAGTAACCTCCAACAAAAAGGAGATTGTTTGAAGAAGAAACTGGAATTGGTTCAAGTGGTGAAGAAGTAACTAGAGGTGACACCATAGTAGCCAAAGCATTCCAAGAAGCCTTGAACAATCATGTCAAGGAAATGGAGAAATGTATAAGTTCTTTGAATCATTTGCTCTAATGGTTCTTGGAAAATTAGATGGACTGGAGAATAGAGTAAAGCACATTGAAGAAATCCTTATGAGAAACACTCAAAGTGGTGAAGGACCCTCTAAGCCTTAAGATGGAAGTGAGGAAGAAAGAGATAAAGAAGCAAAGAAAGGAGATAATAAGGACAGCAGTGATGAAGATGATGATCAGGGTGGCGATGAAGAGACTATAGCAGAAGAAGAAGAGCAAGAACATGCTCATGAAGATCCACCAGTAGCAGGAAGTCAAGTAGCTCAAGCTGAAATAATCTCTCCAGCAACAATCTCTTTCAGTCAAGGAAGAGTGAAGCACTTGGCCATCAATAAAGGAGTGAGCCGAGCCTCTCCATCAACCTCAACATCAGAAGACTAAGCTTTCTTTTCTATTCTCTTTACTGTTTTTAAATTTGCTTATCTTTATTTGTTTTGTCATTCTGAACTTGTTAAGTATTTTGCTGCATTTTATGTAATAGTAAAGCTCAATGATGAAATTCCAGTGATGAGAGCTTCTTTTATGTGCAAAATTGATAGTCTCATTTTCATTGATTCCTCTATTTATTTTTTTGAGTGATGACAAAAGGGGGAGAAAATAATGATATGATGACTGCAATGACTACAATGATGATGCAATTTGAGTCTTTAATTTAAAACTAATGATATGATGACATTTTTGTATTACAAACTGAGTTGTGCATTAAAATTCGGATGCATGCAAACTGAGTTTTGCATTAAAATTCGGATGCAAGGTTAAAGATTCGGATGCATCCATAGTTATGGTCACAATGTGCTCTTTTGTTGTTCAAATTGATTCAAATCTGTTTTAATCGCTTCTATTATGTTTGAACAACATTATGAAAGCTTTATCTCATTTTAAACATCCATTATATTGAATCTATTGCAGTTTGGATGCATAAGTTTAAAAATTTGGAGGCATGAGTTTAAAAATTCGGATGCATGCTCTAAAATTCGGATGCATCCATATTTCATTGTCAAAATGTGCTCCTTTGTTGTTGAAATTGATTCAAATATGTTTTAATCTCTTCTAATATGTTTAACAACCTTAGGAAAGATTATTTTAAAAAATTAGCGCTTTCATTTTACTTATTTTAACAATTTGGACTTGATATGTCAAAATTTGGATTTACAACATCTCAAGTCTAAATATTTTGAAAAATGAGCACAATCTAAGAGGAGCATTGTTAATCCTTTCTGACCATTATAACCTCTCTTAGAAGTTTTATAAATGCTTAATTACAATATCTTCTATCATAGTTTTGTTGGAAGGAAGGAGGTAAATGGAGGTTGGTTGGGTCATAGGCCCATATTGAGCCTTTTGTATGTCAATGTGCTAAATTGGCTGTTTTCTATCATTGACATTAATACTTCTTTGTACTACATTGTTTAAATCCATCACATTTTGCATCAAAGTTTGTCATCATCAAAAAGGGGGAGATTGTTAGTCCTAAGGGCAAATCATGTAGTTTTGATTAATGACAAATATTGATAAGAACTAATATGTTTATATTGTGTGATAGGATTTGTGAACTAAGAAGTTTGGAGTCTCATTGCCTTCAAGCCATAATGCAAGAGCAACCTCAATGAACTATGAAGTCTTTTGAAGGTTATTCAAAGAAAAAATCAAGGCATTGAAGACTTGAAGTGTGGAGTAGGTATGATAATAGGTAATATCTATGTAAACTCTACACTTGTATGTCTTGGAGTTTATTGAATGCATAAGAGAGCATAAAATAGGTTTCTTAATCTTAAAAGGCTTTGAATAAATTTCTTAATGAATGTGGTTTTTGTGTCCTAAAAGTTTTTAAGTAAACCTTATATGATCAAAGGAATTTGATTTTGGTTTTCAAACTTATATGTGTCTAAATAAGTTTTCAATATATACCAAATGTTTTTCAAACCTTTGGAAGTTAAATCTGAAATGATTTTACAAAGTTTGAATATGCTTCCAAAGAATTCGGTCTTCCGAATTTTGTAGCAAAAGTTTGCTATTATTCTTCCAAAGATATTCAGAAGAAGATTCGGACGCATGAAGAAAAATTCGGTCGTCTGAATTTTGGCCCTCAGCATGGTCACTGTTTTCCCAGAGAAATTCGGACGCAGCAGGAAGAATTCGGTCGTCCGAAAAATTCGGACGCAGAATTCGGTCGTCCGAATTTCCTGAAAATAGCAGTTAACTAGTCGTTTTATAGCTGTTTTAACTGATTTTCAAATTCTATAAAAGCTATAAACGTGCAATCTTCTGCAAGTTTTGAATCCTTGAATACACCTAGCTTTCTAAAGTCTTTTACAAACATTTCTCAAGCTCTCTTATGTCTTGTGCATTCAATTGATCAATCCAAAGACATCAAAGTGTGAAGGTGCAACTTTGTGTAATATCTACCAACAAGTGGTAACTTCTACACGCTCATCTTTACTTATTAAATTGTATTGGTCTACTAGCTCTAGCATGGTTATCTTGATAACATAAAATCCTTTAGATAAGGGTGATCCTTAAAGTTGTGATTCAAGGTTGTTTGAGATATAAAACCATTGAATGTGGTGAGCCTTGTTTGTAAAAGTTACTAGAAGAGGTTGTGAGTTTAAAACCATAGTTTGGTGAGCCTCTCTTGTAATCTGTGAACTTGAGCACATAGTAGAGTTATTGAAATCCTTAAGTGTAGGCTTAAGGTAGTGGAGGTAGATCTTGAGGATCGAACCACTATAAATTGCTTGAGTTCCTTGATCTACATTTCTTATATTGCTTGACCATAAATTGTTTCTATCTTGTCCATATAATCTGTTATTGATCTATACATATAAAAGGTTTGATTTTGAAAAAATTAGCCAAATACCTAATTCACCCCCCTCCCTCTTAGGTATTTCAGATGCCAATAATGGGTGGTGGCCTATAGCTTATGCATTGGTTGAGAAAGAAGCATGAGAGCAGTGGAAGAGGTTCTTTGAGTTGTTGGAGGAAGACTTGGGGATTCATAATTAAGGATTAGCATCTACATTCATCTCTGATAGCAATAAGGTAGACGGATATTCATTTTTTTTTCCATCTTCTATTTTCTTTAGGTAGCTCCTAACCATGTTGTTTTCAATTACGTATATGAAGACTTGACTCAACTTTGGCAAAAATGTTTCCAAATTGTGAGCATACATACTATGTTCAACATATGTATTGCAAACTCAAGATGTTGCATAGAGGTAAGGCCTTAAAGAACCTGATGCGGAAGATTGCAAGGTATAGCAATGAACAATGATTTGTAGGAGCAATGAAAGAGTTAGAAGACTATGATAGGGATGCACATAGATGGCTTGCTAATGGCCCAACCCAAAGCATTAGTGCAGGGCTTTCTTTTCATCTCCTATAAAATTTGATATGCTCTGCAACAGTTTATGTGAGCCTTTTAACTCTTATATATTGGAAGCTAGAGACCAGCCCACAATAACCATGCTAGAGACAATTAAAATGATGGTAATAGAAAGGATAGAGAATAGAAGGAGCTGGATGCTAAAGAAACAATATATGTAGTTATGCCAAAAAATCAAAGAGCTTTTAGATAAAAATGTAATTGATAGCAAGCAGTGGAAACCTCTGTGGAATAGAATGCATGACTATCAACTGGCTAGATCGAAGGAAATACAGTTTATTGTTGACTTACATAACAAGATTTGCAATTCCATATCATGGAAATTATCTGGAATCCTGTGCCCTCATGCTATTATTGCAATTCATAAGAGAGGAATAAACCTTGATGACTATGTGGATGTTACAGAAAAAAGAACTTTATGAAGTTATATCACCGTGTTCTTGAGCCAGTCAATGGGAAAAACCAGTGGCCAACAAGTGATGGGGTATTATTGGACCCTCCAAGGGCCTACAAACAACCTGCAAGGCCAAAAGAGGCTAGAATAAGGCTAGTGGAAGAAATTGAGGAAGGTTATCTTAGGATAAGAAGGAGAATTGTCATAAACTGCAAAAGATGCAATAAATCATACTATAATTCCAGAAGTTGCAAAGAGGACATTCTAGAAAATGCAGGTGTGGAGTACCAAAATAGAGCTCGACAAGATGAACAATCAAGCCAAACTCAGTCCAGCAATGCACAATGGAAGCATGTTTGTCAAAAAGCAACCAAAACCATTCTAGATATGTTGGAACATTATTAATTTGTAATTTTCTTTCCAGGCTCCTAGCAAAAGAATAGTCTATGGCCGAAATGCAATCCAATAAGAGTGTCAAGCTTGAAGAACTCCTACAGAACATTCAAGCTGTACTTTTGGAGATGTTAGGCCTAAGGACAAATCAAAAAATTTTAATTAAGTTTTGAATAATGAAAAACATTGACGTTGACTAATTCTTATGTCAATTGTATTATAGGATTGTTGTATTAAGAAGTATGAAGTCATGTTGCCTTCAAGCCAAAATGAAAAAACAACTTCAATGTGTCAAAGTGATTGAAGATTAAAGAAGTTTTGTTCAAAGATGATTAAAGGTACTGAAGACTTGGAGTGTAGGTCACATATGCGTAATAGGTATATTCTTTTGTAAACCCTACACTTGTGTGTCTTGGAATCTTTTGAATGCATAAGAGAGCAACAAAAACTTGTTTTGAATCTTAAATGGCTTTGAATGAACTTTTGAATAACCAGTATGTTTTTGAACCTCAAATGATCTTGAGTAAACTTTGTATGATCAAAGTGTTTTAGTAAAGGTTTTTAAGTTTGAAAATTTTTAAATGACTTAACTATTTATACAAATTGTTTTCAATGTTATTAAGGTTGATTTTCAATTGATTTGACAAAGTTTGATAAGTTCGGATGCAAGGTAGTGGACGTAGACCTTGAAATTGTTGAACTTGAGCATATAGTAGATTGATTGAAATCCTTGAGTGTAGACTCAAGGTAGTGGGCGTAGATCTTAAAGAGATCGAATCACTATAAATTGCTTGTGTTTATTGATCTTAAATTGTTTATTACTTTGTCATTGAAACAAGTATACATAATCTGCTCTAGCTAAATTTGTAAAAGGAAATTGTTTTCAAAAATTATCCAAAGACCTAATTCACCCCCTCTTAGGTCTTTCAATTGGTATCAGAGCGAGGGCTTCTTTGTGTGGTTTTACAACCTAGAAGTTAAGATCCTATTGCTAATATTTCAAACATATCTTATCTAGAAAGATCTTCCACACATAGACCACATTTGTTTGATGGAACAAATTATACATTTTGGAAATCTAGAGTTAAGATATATATTTGTTCTATTAATTTTGATTTGTGGAACATTTTTGATAAAGGTCCTTACATACCAATGAAAATGAGAGATGATGGAGTGACTTTAGAACCAAAGTCTATAGACGAATTTGATGAAAATGATTCAAAGAAAATGACATTAAATTTTCAGGCCATGAACATTTTAAGTTGTGCATTAGATGTAACTGAGTACAATAGAGTTAGTGGATGTGACACTGCTCATGATATGTGGAGATTACTTCAAGTAACACATGAAGGTACGAACCAGGTTAAAGAGTCAAAGCTTGCCATGCTAGTAAGGGACTATGAGCTATTCACTATGAAGCAAGGTGAGAATGTTAGTGATATGTTTACAAGATTTACTTACATTTTCAATGGTTTAAAAACTTATGGGAAGAGCTATACAATTGGAGAGAAAAACAGAAATATATTGGATGCTCTACCAAAATCTTGGCTACCGAAAACACTTGCTATTGAGGAATCAAAGGATTTAAAAACTCTCCCACTTGAAGAGCTCATTGGATCACTGCTTATGCATGAGATGAAGGTGAAAAGACTAAATGATATTGAAGATGAAGAGAAGGGAAGAAAAGAAGTTGTACTCAAAACTTCAAATCATTTGAGTGAACAAGAAAAATCATCAAGTGAAGAAGATGGAAACAGTGGAGAAGAAGAGATAGCTATGGTTGTAAGAAAGTTCAAAAGATTCTACAAAAAGGAATTTCTCAGGAAAAGGAGAAAACCAACCAAGAAGAGTGGATAGTCATCATCTTTCAGACCTCAATGCTTGGAATGAAAAAGTACAGAACATCTTATTGCTGATTGTCCTAAAGTTCTGGAAAGGGAAAGAGACAACAAAATCAAAAAGAAATTTGCCAAGAAGGGAAAAGGATTGGCTGGAACTTGGGATCAAACAAGAAAGTGAAGATGACAGTGAAGGAAAAGCCAACATATGCTTTATGACAATTGATGATAAGGTACAATCTTCTCCTTCTATTTCTAATTACTATGATGATGATGTTGATTCTAGTGATTTACTTGTTGAAATGTATGAAAAACTGAAAAAGGCTTCTATAAGGAATAAAGAAACAAAAACCAAAATTAATGAATTATTAAATGAGAATTCAAAGTTTTGTTTTGAAAATGGGAAACTTCTTGAGATCATTAATTGCCTAAATATTGAAAAAGAAATTTTAAATGTAACCATACAAAACATATTTCTTGAAAATAAAGAGCTTTGCACAAAAGTTATTTCTCTTGAAACAATGCTTAATGATCATAAGATATTGAAAAAGAAAGTTAATCATCTTACATTATGCATTGAAAAATTTACAAATGGAAGAGAAAATTTAAATAAATTACTTGGTTATCAAAGATCTTCATATGTAAAACATGGTCTTGGTTACACTCATGAAAGTTATGCTCCAAAATATAAAAACTTCTTAGCTAAAGAAACTTTTAATTCTATGCCTCATACTTGTTGTACATATTGTGGCAAGTATGGACACAAAGTGTCAAAATGTTATGTGAAAAGAAAAATAGAAAATGGTGTTAAAACTATTTGGAGAGTTAAAAGAACTTTTACTAACCCCCTTGGACCCAAGAAAATGTGGGTACCAAAAGTCACTCTCCCAAAATTGATGTAGGTTCGTTTTGCTTCAAGATCAAGTGCCACAAAGTGGTTTCTTGACAGTGGTTGTTCAAGACACATGATAGGAAATGCCTCACTTGTTAGTGAGCTTCAACCAACAACTGAAGGTTTTGTCACATTTGGTGATAAGAAGAATGGAAAAAATATTTGGAATTGGTAACATTGGTAAAGGTTCTTTCCCTCTCATCAAGCAAGTATTACTTATTGATGGTTTGAAGTATAATTTACTTAGCCTTAGTCAACTATGTGATAATGGATATAAAGTATAATTTAAATGTGACACTTGTACTATTTTTGATAGTGCAAGTAGCAAAATCATCTTTGTTGCTAATAGAGTTGGAAATTTATATGTATTATATCTTGATGAGCTTATCACAAATGATATAAAGTGTCTTGTCATTCATGATAATGATGGATATTTATGGAATAGAAGATTAGGTCATGTGAGCATGGATTTATTGAATAAACTTTCCACACAAGAGGTAGTTAGAGGATTACCTAAAATGCATTTTGATAAAACTCATCTTTGTGATGCTTGTCAATATGGAAAACAATCAAAAACATCTTTTCAACCAAAGAAAATGATTTCTACCTCAAAACCTCTTGAACTTGTTCATATGGACTTGTTTGGACCAATGAGGACCACTAGTCTTGGTGGTAAAAGATATGCTTATGTGATTGTTGATGACTTCTCTAGATTCACATGGGTGATTTTCTTAGCTCAAAAGGATGAAACGTTTCGTGAATTTGTAAAAATTTTCAAAAAGATTCAAACCTCTCTTGAGTATAAATTGATTTCTATTAGAAGTGACAATGGAAGAGAATTTTGCAATCAAGACTTTACAAAATTTTGTGATGAATATGGTATAACTCATAATTTTTAGAACTTTACAAGAAATGGCTAGATCAATGCTTTGTGAAAATACTTTGCCAAAATATTTTTGGGCTAAAGTTATAAATACTGCTTGCTATGTAATGAATAGAGTTCTCTTAAGACCCTTCATAAGAAAAACACCTTTTGAACTCCTATTTGATAAAACTCCTTCAATTGTTTATTTTAAGGTATTTGGTTGTAAGTGTTTTATCTTAAATACTAGTGATAATCTGGGAAAGTTTGATAGAAAATCAAATGAAGGTGTATTTCTTGGCTATTCATCAAATAAAAAAGCCTATAGAGTTTATAACAAAAGAACATTATGTGTTGAAGAAACTATACATGTGACCTTTGATGAATCTAACATTTACCTTGAAAGAAGAAATGAAGATGATGTAGGTTCCTCAATGATTGATAATCAAACTCATCATCAAGCACCCACATTTGAAGAACATGCCAAAGAAGAAGAAATAATAGAGTAAGAACAAGATGGTCAACCTAGCAATGATCAAGAGCTTCCAAAGGATCTAAGATATGCAAGAGGTCATCCTAAGGAGCAAATCATTGGTGATGTCTCATAAGAAGTTAAAACAAGGTGGTACTTTATTGAAAAGTTTGCTCTTTTATTGAGCCTAAAAATATTGATGATGCATTGTGTGATGATTTTTGGATTATTGCTATGCAAGAGGTGTTAAATTAGTTTGAAAGAAATAATGTTTGGACTCTTGTCCTAAGACCTTATGATAAATCCATTATTGGTACAAAATGCGTCTTTAGAAATAAATTTAATGAACTAGGAGAAGTTGTTAGAAATAAGGCTATACTTGTTGCTCAAGGTTTCAACCAAGAAGAAGGCATTGATTATGATGAAACTTTTGCTCTGGTAGCTAGACTAGAATGCATAAGAATACTTTTGGCTTTTGCTTGTTTTAAAGGTTTTAAACTATTTCAAATGGATGTTAAAATTGCATTTCTAAATGGTTTTATTGAAGAAGAAGTTTATGTAGAACAATCACCTGATTTTATTCACGAAAAGTTTCCTAATCATATTTTCAAGTTAACCAAGCCTCTGTATGGATTGAAACAAACTCCAACAGCTTTGTATGAAAGATTAAGTGGTTTTTTCTTTCAAAAGGATTTGCAAAAGAAAAAGTAGACACAACACTTTTTATAAAAACCTCAAGCAATAATAATATTTTACTTGTGCAAATTTATGTTGATGACATTATTTTTTGTGTTACTAACACATCCCTTTGTGAAGAATTTGCCAGCAAAATGAATTTGAAATGAGCATGATGGGAGAACTAAATTTCTTTCTTGGGCTGCAAATCAAGCAAACTAAGGATGGAGTCTTCATAAATCAAGCAAAATATACCAAGGAGCTATTGAAAAGATTTGGAATGGATCAAGCAAAAGGGATAGGTACTCCAATGAGCTCATCAAATAAACTTGATAAAGATGAAAAAGGTAAAAATGTTGATGAGAAGTCATATAGAGGTATGATTGGAAGTTTACTCTATCTCACATCTAGTAGACCAGATATTATGTTTAATGTGTGCTTATGTGCTAGATTTCAATAATGTCCTAAAGAATCTCATCTAATTTCTGTCAAACGTATTTTTCGCTATTTGATTGATACACATGACTATGGTCTTTGGTTTTCAAACTCTTCATCTTTTGAACTCATTGGATATTCGGATGCTGATTATGCCTATGCAAAGTTGAACGTAAGAGTACTAGTGGTCATTATTAATTTCTTGGTAGTTGTCTTGCGTCTTGATATAGTAAAAAACAAGCATGTGTGTCTTTGTCTACTGCTGAAGCTGAATATATTGCTGCTGGTAGTTGTTGTGATCAAATTTTATGGATGCAACATACTCTACTTGATTATGGTCTTAAATTCAATTGTGTGCCTATACTATATGATAATACTAGTGCTATCAATTTGAGTATAAATCCCATTCAACATTCTAGAACAAAGCATATAGAGATTAAGCATCATTTTATTCATGATCATGTTGCTAAAGGAGATATATGCTTGGATTATGTGAATACAAATGATCAAATTGCTGACATATTTACCAAGCCTTTGGTTGAGGAAAGGTTTAACTATCTAAGAAGACTTTTAGGAATTTCAAAATTTAATTACTAATGTATTTATTTGAGTGTGACAAAAACAGAAAAAATTTGGATTCACAATTTGGATGCATTGAGTGAAAATGGAACATCCGAACTTTCCCTAGAAAATTCTGGACAGAAAAGTTCGGACGTATGTTTGGACGCATGACAGAAAGTTTGAACGTAGAGAAGTTCGAACGCAAGTTTGGACGCAGACCAAAAAGTTTGGTCGTTCAAACTTTGCAGTTTCATCGGTTTTAAAGAAATTGAATAGCCGTTACACACATTTTTATCATCCGAACTTGCTCTCTTTCCAAATTTCTCTCTACCCATCTGCTTCCAAACCTAAATCTATCTGTAATTTCACCATTTTCACATCAAACCACTTGGATTTTTGAGTTTATAACCCTAAACACTTCTCATATTTTACTGCATCTCTAATAGAAAAACACCATGGAGAGAACTAAGAGAGCAAATGTTGAGAAAGGAAATGGGGAAGCAAAGGACAGAGATGGATGATGAATTCTCAATGAACCAAGGAGAATTAGAGTTCCTCAATCATCATCTGGAGTAGATAAATTTGTCTCCATCAAGGCTGCATCAGAATTCGAAGATTGAAGCAAGAAATCGAGAAAAATCATTCCTGGAAACAGAGTGGACTTTGACAAACTAACAAACATGGGTAATGTTCTGTCTTTAATTGGTGATATTGGCTGGAGCAATTTACTAGTTATTGATGAAGAATATTATCCTTCTCTCATATATGAGTTCTATGCAAAATCTTAAAGAAGAAAGAGTTGAATAAGAGGGGGACAATGTTATTCAATGGTATTCTTCTAGAGTGTCTCAAGTAGACTTTGAATTCAATGATGCATTAGTGAATAGAATATGTGGAGTGCGTGATATTGGAGCAAGGTATTTCTCTTTGGGACAACACTGCTATAATCGAGAACTATTTACAAATGAAAGATTTGAAGAGGCTTTGACAAATGGTAGAGAGTTTAGGTCTATTAGGGAAAGGGAAATCAAAGCTTTTGATGCTCAAGGAAGTGTTATGCATCATATGATAACAACCATGATTATCCCTAACTTTGGACATAAATCATTTGTTGGAAATATACATATGGCGATTATGTTTGCTTTGCGCTTTGCACGAGCATAGGAGATTAAATTTTGGGCATATGGCACTGAAGCGTATGATTGGTGCTAGAAAAACTGACAACAAAGCTTTACCATATGGAAGACTTTTAACAAGAATTATCAAGCATTTTCAAGTTAAACTTCTTGTTAGGGGACAAATCTATACCAATGACTTTCTCAAAAGAATGCAATTAACTCTTGATGATGAGGGAGTATGGAGAACTAAAAGAGAAACTCCTCCAAAAAGAGTAGAAGTTGAAGAAAGTGAGGAAATTGAGGAAGATGAAGATAAAGCAGAAATGTGGGCAAGAGAAATGAAAACAAGGAGGAGGCATGATTCATCAAGTGAGAGGGAGCAACCTCCCTCCAAAAGAAGACTCTTTAAAAAAGTGCCAACTCCTCAATCACATCCTAATGTTGGAGAAGGTCTTAATGCTGAAGGAATTTCAAGTGGAGACACAATTCAAGAAGACTTGAACAACCATATCAAGGAGATTGAGAAAATGTATAAATTCTTTGAAACGTTTGCTCTTATGGTTCTTGGAAAATTAGACGGTTTAAAGAATAGAGTCAAGCACATTGAGGAAATATTGATGAGAAATACTCAAAGTGGTGAAGGGCCTTCTAGAACTCAAGAAGAAACGGATGATGATAAGAATGATAAAGACAAGAAAAAAGGAAAAAGATAGAGATAATGTTAGTGATGATGAAGATGATGATGATGATGGTGACAACGGGGATGACAGTGAGCAAGCTATGGAGTCACAAAGAGGAGATCAAGGAATGCAGCAAGCTGGAATTAGCCTAGAAGGAAGTCAAATTGCAAGAGCTGAAGTGACAACACTATCACATCCAACATTCAGCCAAGAAAGAGTCAAGCATGTTGCAATCAAGAAGAAATCAAGAAAGGACTCTCCATCAACATCGAAAGACTGAGCATATCTTTACTCTTATCTCTATTTACTGTTTTTATTTATTTGTGATAAGCTTAGTATGACTTATGAACAATTACTAGCTTGGTTTATGCAATTTCTCTGTTTTTCCCTTTAAATTTCTGAACTTTATTACTATTTATTACTGTAATAGTTGTGTTGAAGCTCAATGATGAAACCTCAGTGTTGAGAGCTTCTTTTAATGATACTTTGATCACCCCAAGGTTAATTGCTGCTATAAAAGGGGAGAAGAAGTTGATATGCTAAATTGATCCTTATTATTTCTGTTGGCTATAAAAGGGAAGAATTAAATTTATTAGTCTCATTTTCATTACACCATCCTTGAGTGATGACAAAAGGGGGAGAAAGATATGCTGCAAGAATGAACTGCAACATGTGTTATGTATATGCTATGTGTACTGCAATGTGTGCTATGCATGTGTTGATATGTGTATATATATGTGCTGATGTGCAATAATGAGTAATGTGAAAATTTTGGCTGTATTTCTGCATTTGGAATTTAAATTGAAAGGGATATGGTATGTGAGGTTACAGTTCATAAGTTTGGACTTGAAATTTGGATGCAAACTAAAAGTTCGGACGCATCCAAACTTTCTTACCAAAAATTATTTTTCTACTGTTCAAATTGTTTGAAAACCATTTTAATCCTTCTTATCATGTTTGAACAACCTTAGGAAGACATTTTCAAATATTACAGCCTTCATCTCACATATTTTAAAGTTTGGACTTAAAATTTCAAAATTCGGATGCATCCATATTTTGTTACCAAAAGTGCTCTTTTCTTGTTCAAATTGATTCAAATATATTTTAATCTCTTCTAATATGTTTGAACAACCTTAGGAAAGCTTATTTTCAAAATTTGCAGCTTTCATTTTACTTATTTTACAGTTCGGACTTGATACGTCAAAATTCGAATTCACAACATCTCAAGTCCAAACTTATTGAAAAATGAGCACAATCTAAGGGAGAGCATTATTAACCTTTTTTGACCTTTAATAGCTCTCTTAGAAGTTTTCATAATGCTTAAATGCTATATCTTCTATCCTAGTTGTTGGAAGGAAGGAGGTAAATGGAGGTTGGTTGGATCATAGGCTCTAAGGGCAAATCATGAAGATTTAATTAAGTTTTGAATAATGAAAAAAATTGATGTGGACTAATTCTTATGTCAATTGTGTGATAGGATTGTTGGATTAAGAAGTATGAAGTCTTGTTGCCTTCAAGCCAGAATGCAAGAACAAATTCAATGTGTCAAAGTGATTGAAGATTGAAAAAGTTTTGTTCAAAGATGATTAAAGGTACTGAAGACTTGGAGTGTAGGTCACACATGCATGATAGGTATATTCTTTTGTAAACCCTAAACTTGTGTGTCTTGAAATCTATTGAATGCATAAGAGAGCAACAAAAACTTGTTTTGAATCTTAAATGGCTTTGAATGAACTTTTGAATAACAAGTATGTTTTTGAACCTCAAATGATCTTGTGTAAACTTTGTATGATCAAAGTGTTTTAGTAACGGTTTTTAAGTTTGAAAATGTTTAAATGACTTACATATGTATACAAAATATTTTCAATGTGATTAAGAAATGATTTGACAAAGTTTGATCAGTTCAGATGCAAGTTTGGACGTCCAATTTTTGAAAATGGTTACTGTCCTTCTAGAGAAATTCGGACGCAAGTTCGACGCATGGGATAAAGTTCGGACGTTCGAATGTTTCCAGACAACTTGGCACAGTAAAGTTCAAACGGAAGTTCGGACACATAAAAGAAAGTTCGGACGTCCAAACTTCTCTGAAACTAGCCGTTGCTGGCCATTTTATAGCTGTTAAAACTGATTTTTGAAATCTATAAAAGGCATAAACTCAATAATTTTTGCAAGTTTTGAATATCTGAGAAATCTTAACATTCTAAAATCTTTAGCAAACATCAAAGCTCTCGTTTGTCTTGTGCTTCATTTGATCATTCAAGATTCCAAAGACATCAAAGTGAAGAGGTGCAACATTGTGTAATTATCTACCAAGAAAGTGGTAACATCTTATTCATTCTCCATTCTCCATTTAATTGTGTTTTCTACTAGCTCATTACAAGGTTTTCTTGTAAAAATAAAATTCTTTAGATAAGAGTGATCCTTGAGACATTGATTCAAGGTTGTTTGTAGATATAAAATCCTTTGGCACGGTGAACCTTGTTTGTAAAATTGCAAAAGAGGTTGTGAGTGTAAAACCATTATGTGGTGAGCCTCTTATGTAATTGTTGAACTTGAGCATATAGTAGATTGATTGAAATCCTTGAGTGTAGACTCAAGGTAGTGGACGAAGATCTTGAAGAGATTGAACCACTATAAATTGCTTGTGTTTATTGATCTTAAATTGTTTATTACTTTGTCATTGAAACAAGTATACATAATCTACTCTAGCTAAATTTGTAAAAGGAAATTGTTTTCGAAAATTATCCAAAGACCTAATTCATTCCCCCCCCAGGTCTTTTAGGAGAGAAAGGGCTTGCAGAAGGCCTTTCAGCTTTAGCATCTTCAACGCATACGAGTAGAAAGACAACATTAAGAGTAATGATATCATATGATAATTTTCGCAAAGGTTGGTTGGGAGATACTAGGCCAAGGGACAAATATTCCTCTGATAGGCCATTTCTAAAGCCACATAAGCAAAATAAAGGATCTGCGTCCACGAAGAAGTAGATGCTTCATGTTAGCTTTGGGCATTTATTTTTGGTGGATAGTGACTAATGAGGCTGAAAAGTTGGTGTATTTGATCCTTTCTAGCATTGGACTTATGTCGATTTATTGTGGATCACATTTTGAAATGTCCTGTCGTGTAAAACAAATGAAACTTTAGTTTGTGGGGTTTTAGATTATCTGGATTCCATAGAGTTTTGAATGGACAGCCTTGGTTGGATAGTGTATTTTGACTGCTTTTGTCTTGTTTATATCAGTATAAACCTTGCTTTTCCTTGGCTTCTCTTTGATTAGTGTTCAATGTCACATTTTAGGACAACTTTTAATGCTAAAAGACATATTTCTTTTTTTAGTGCATTGGAACCTGGATTTATGTGAAAGCATTTGTTGGAATAGAAAAGCAGTCTAAACCTAACAAGTTCGCTTTCAGACAAAAACCACATGCTTGTAATGCACATAGAATTTAGAATATTTACATTCACAACACGTGACTAGAAATACTAAAGTTTTCTATCTTCAATTAAAAAATTAGCGAAAAAGAAAGAACCAAAAGCCAAAAAAATAAAAAAAAGAGGTCTATTAACATTGGCCTTACTAATTCCAACTACAGAATTATATGGACTAACTCAAGTAAAACATCGCTCAGAGAATCACAAATGTAATGACAACCCATCTAAATCTACACCTTAATAACTTGCGCGGTTCGACTTCAATTTCTTGATTCTTGGTCTTCAACCTCTCATTCTCTTCTTCAAATTTCTTTCTCTCTTCAACAGTTGCCTGAAGCTCAAGCTTCACTCTGTCAATTCGCTTCAATAGACCCAATATTACTTCCAAAGATCTAACACACATCTCTGGATGAAGACATTGGAAAAAATTGCATCTCTTACCCTTTAGCACCAAATAACACGATAATTTACCCAAATTATTCCCACAAAAATTTTTATTCAAATGATTCAAACTAATAAGGGGAAATAGAAAAGCATACCTGGGAATATCCACAGTTAAACAAATCTTCTAGAAGGGTTTTTATCAGTCCAAAAGGTCCTCAATACACGAATCCTTCCATAATAGCATTTGGGTAGCAAAAACTGCCTTGAGGATCTTGGCATCCCTGTAACATCGGTTAGAATCTGTTGAAAAGGAAAAAGAGGAAAATACTTGGGGTTGAGTAGAATGTTGACCTTTTTTGGCTCTACTTTTTTAGGCATGTGCTTGGCATCTGACCAAGATAATAGAGAAAAATATTGGCGCTATTAACTCTCCTAAATTGTCAGGCAAAAATAGCCTAGAAGATGGTCATGTGACAGACAGCAGTCGAGATTTATCAGTCATGTGCGACAGAAGGACTAACTTCAGTCATGATTTAAAGTTCAACTGTCAAAATCATATGTTTTTTTACTTTGAGTACTAAAGTAAGAAATTTAGTAAAGTGTGAGTATTTGTGGCACTTTTCACCCAATAAACATATAATTAATCCATATATTTACATCCATTACAAGAACAATTGCAAACTAAATTTATATATTACTGTAAACGTTGATTTTATTTACAAGCTATGTAACTCGTTCAGCTGTTTAATTTTTCTTATGATTAACATTCTGGTATTATTAACACTTGAATTGAATTTTGTAACACAAGATATGAAAATTAAATTAGCTATAATATTAACAATAATAAGAATGATATGTCAACAACGTTAACACAATAACATATACATTATATTCAAGCACCACCAAGTTAACAATAAAATAAAAAATAATTTGAAAATAGTTCTTGAGCGAGGAGAACTTCACTCAGGGTTCTTACCAACGATGGCGGGGACTAGTCACAAGGGTCCTTGCCAATAGCCGCGGGGACCCTTGCAACGGAACCCGATGCTGGGTGGGTCTCTTTGTATTGCCCCCCCCCCATTTTCCTCGGGGGGTCACCACCAACGTTAAAAATCCAATTTCAAGGGGTAAGAATGGATTTTTACCTCATTGTCTCCACTATTTGATGATAATTTGTCGTATATTATGTTAATTTATCTTCAAAAAGTACGAATTTATAATAATTTATTTACATTTTTGAGAGATATTTGAGAGAATTCTAAGTTTTAGAGAGAGAAACTAAAAGTTCAAATAAAATACGACCACTCTATAATCAGTAAAATAATACACAGTAATCAGCAAGCCCCTAAAAGAATTGGAATTTGTTTGGCCACAACACAATATGTTTGAGGTTAATTCTAAAAGTAAGTTGTTATAAGGCTCTTTTTTCTTAACTAAAGATTGTTTTGAGCTATTTTCTATTGTTTTTTTAATTTTTTATTTTAGTTTTGAAAAGGTTAAAATAATGTTGGCTTTCGAAAAGATAACATGGAGATCATTTTTAGAAATTACTTTTGCGTATTGAGACTATTGAAAGAAATAATGTTGTATTACTTTTCAAAACTACTCATTTTACAAGTACTTTTTTCAGTAACTTCAAGAAAAGTTTTAGTGATCAAAATCATGGTCATGATCTTTTTGCACTTAACTTAATATAAGCGTTAACATAATCTGCATCCACCAGAAAAGAAAATATCCACCCTGTTTCTGTTAAAAAATTCCTATACATATATATCTTGAGAAGGTACAAGTGTGAAAGAAACTGCAATACATAACAACTCTTTAGGAGGTATAACATACAGCTAACAGCCATATCATTTTCAACAAGAAGAGCTCCCTTCGTTTGGTTGCTTTTGATATCGAATCATTCTCTGTAAACAAATACCATATTAGTAGCAGTTTATGTAAAAGATTAAAAGTGAACAATAGCCTACTAGACTTGAAGGATTCTCATGTATTTCCTACTGCTGGTTTTCTTCTTGAGTGTTGTTGGTTGTTCCCCTGTTTGATCCCTTGCTTGCACTCATCAGGGCATCGAATTTTTCGGTCTTCCCCAGCACAATTTCGATCTAAGTAATTGATTACTCAAGTGGTTATTTGGGTTGTTTTTACTCAAAATGAAGTAGATTACTATTAATAAAATGAGAAATTATGTGTATGATTTACGTAAACCATATATGATGTATTTCTTACCCTAGCTTTCTGTACCATTCGACCCTTGGACTCGTCTCTCATTCCAACAGTTGATGTTAAAACTTCTGTTTAAATCCAACATTAGAACATGATCATTCAAATAGGAAGATTGAAAAACATTTTCTACAGCCAATCCCTCATTCAACAAAGAGATGAACTTACTCTTTTCGGTTGCCAAACCAGTATTCTTCAGAATTTCAGCAATTGTAACAACTGTGGTGATAGCTGCATGGATGAAATAAAGAACTTATATAGATTTTTATGCACAACTTCAAAAATCGAGCCAAATTTTCCAAACGAATGAAAGAGTGCTCGAAGATTCTTACCCATTCCCAAAGCAGAAAGTTCAACCTCATCGTGCTGCTGGATGTACCTCTGCATGGATGAACGAACGAGTGCAGCTATTATATAATGAAGGCCAAAAGAATTTACAGCAGGCCAAGCATCTCTTAATGGGTTTATTCTTTTGTTTTTTAATTAAAAATATATGGCTGAAGGGTTAAACTAACAAAATATATAAAACAATGACCTATGATTAAAATTCAGATCTGAATAATTCATTCTTAGAGATAGATGATAATTTTAAAAAATTAAGAAAACATGTAACTAACCGGTAAAGAAATTTAAACTAACCGGTAAAGAAATTTAAAAAAATGAGAAAAAGAGTAACCTTTGCAAGGTTGACATAGAAGAAGAGGGGTTTCTTGGTGTTGGACACCTGAATCCTGTTCTTCCTTTGTTCAGGGGCCGGTCCGTTAGCTGCAACAGCTTCCATTGTCATTTCTTTCTCAAAGTATATTGATTTTTAGCCTAATCTTACAGACTCACCCTGTTTGATCCGCCCTTCAATTTTCTCTCTTTTATTGCAATTTTTAGTCCGCAAAGCGGGAAAATGGGAAACTTTACGGTCTCGAAAGAGATGTTGGAACCAAACAATGCGGGCATTTGACTAAGTAAACGTCAAAAGAGATGGTTGCAAGAGAGCCATGAAATCATGGTATGCACGTACTTAGAGGTTTAAGTTAGGAGATGCCTATCCTTTCTCTTCGAAGTCTTCCAAACTTTTTATAAAAAAAATAGAAATTCCTTACTTGCCAAACTATGGTAAATTTGACATGGGAAACTCAGTGAATTTTCGATTGGAAATCGTGTATGTCCCCTCCCTTGATGTCTCAAAAGAGAAATTGACTCTCCTCTATCTTGATGCTTCCACTGTTGTTTGGTTAAGCAATAATTTATGGTGGCCAACTTGCTACATGATATCCATCTCACAATATCAAAATAAATTTCTTAGGATGACAATAAAAGTTTAGATCCATACATTTATAGTATTCATTCTTTTTACACTTATTTCATGTCCGATAAAGATATTACATTCACTCCCATTAAGGCAAAGGATATTACACCCACTTCTCTTAACACTAAGGATGTGGAATACTAGAGGTTACTGCCACCGCTTGCATTTTTTATACCATTTATCCTTTTTACACTTATTTCAAATAGGACAGAACTATTACATTCACTCCTCTTAAGACAAAAAGTATTACACCCACTTCTCTTAAAGCTGAGGATATGGGATATTAGATGTGACTGACACCGCTCCGGCATTTTTTATTTGTAAGGATTTGTTTTAATAGTATAATGTCATACTTCATGCTGTTTGCCATCACTCATGACCAACAAATTAGCATTTGTACTTATTATGCCAAAATAAACATTTTAAATTGATAATGAATGCTGAGACCCGTGCATTTTTTCCATTCGCCTTTGTTATACTTATTTGATGTGAAATAGGGATATTTATAGTCCAAAACATTCATAGAATTAGAAATCAAAATTCAAATATAAAATTATTTTAAATACAACACAAGATAGCCTGTGTTTTTATTTTGACTTTTTATTTATTAGTTATTTAAATTCGGAGGATATCCTATTTAGATATTTTATTGATTTACTTAGTTAAAAATAGATGATGATTATCTATGGTAGAAAACCAATTCATTATGTTCAAAAACTTGATTAAGGGAGAATATACAAGTCATTTATATATGTAGAGATCAATATAGAGGATAGAATTGTAGGCTCTAATATTATGTACCAAAATAATATTTTATTTTTAAGTTCCAATATTTAAAATATTAATTTTCTACCTTAATTCTCATATCATTAATTGCTAAATATACCCAGTGAAACTTAAAAAAATAAAATCATTGTGGTCTAAAACTCTTACAATATATTTGGAAAAATGGTTTATATATTTCTCAAAGTTATAGAGGTCAGTCACATTTATTTAAGTCCTCATAAATTTTTTCCAATTAATATGGTCCGTAAATACTTTTTAATCCTCCATCCTAAAACCACTGTCTATAATTGACTATTGAAAAGGAAAAAACTCATGACTTAAATATTATATATAATCACACAAAATTAATTTATACTAACAAAATTGCTCTGCACTTAGTAATTCATTTTTTCTAAACATAATATTTTTGACATTTTAAAAGTAGTCTTCTTACCCATTGTTTGCTTTTTCACTACAATTAATACACTTCAAATTCAAACGAATGAAATGAAGTGCTAAGTCGTTTACTTTTTTCCTTTCTTTATTTTTTTTTCATTTCCCTCTTGAAACCTCACGAGAACATAATTAGTCAACGTGGTCAGATGTGCTTCATGAAACAAGAGAGAGCCCCTGCCCCACAGGTCAACCCCTCCCCAGGGAACTGCTCCAAATAGCCCATTAGATTTTGTGTAGTTAACATTTTCTTCCTTTCTAATTTCAATTAAATCGGATTGGGAATTTTTGAGGAGTACGGATTCTTGATTTTTTTTAAAGTCTAAACTATTTACAATAGAAATAAGACAATCGAATGAACGCAAGTGTCGATTAGTTCCGAATTCGAATATTTGGTCTGATAATGAGTACTATTACATATTCTTGATTGGATTACAGTGATTTTTTGCAATACAGACCCCATATTTATAAGTCATTCTTTTCCTTATTCAGATAAATGGTCAACTTTTTGGTCACTCACTCCATTTGCGTAAAGTAGTACTTTATAATTCTCATGAACCTTGCAACATAGCATGTTTATATGGAATTGCTGATTGAATTCTCTCTCTTCTCTTCTGTAGAAACCGTTGAAGTGATCTCTTCAACAAGAATCCTGAAGGGCTACGAAGCTGAATTTGCATAAATGGTAATGCGAAATTGGATCCAGAGAAGTTGAAGTTTGCATCCATTTCCCTTCTTGCAACCAGAAGGATAGCTATTGCCTACATTGGACAATCAAAATCCTTTTAGTATGAGGCTTTTATTTACTTTTATGGTTTCGGCTAAGGAAGTCATAAAATCTATAATGTAATGAGTCAACATACTCATGACTCAACGTTGATCATATAAAATGTTTAAAGAGATTTTGTGTGGGAAAGAAAAACTTATTACAAAAATTTTGAATTTCTTAGTTTGGTATAACGAAATGTAAACATTGAATAGGTAATAAAATAAAATTTATAAATGATTTATAAATACAAGTATTATTATTATAAGGGAAATCATTATTTAAAATGCTTGGTCTCTTTCAATACCAAAAAAGGGTGCCTTATGTACATATATGTTGACAAATTATCATGATACTATAAATGATTTCTTAGATTACAGGAAGTTATAAAAAAAAAAAAAGAAAAAGTACCTGAAGTTCTGTGGGATCACAAACATAGGCTGGTCTTATGTTGTGGCATATTGCCATCTGATCTCTGCTTGATGACCATTTAGTAATATCAAACAACCTATTTAAACAAGAATGCATTAATATTTGCATTTATGAAGTTATTTACTAGTCAAGAATGCTTTTGAACTCTTATTCACCAGCCATTCCACATTCTTGATGACCTCAGAAATAAAAAAAGAAAGAAAGAAAGTGTTTTCCTATTTCTCTCTCCTCCTCCTGGGGGGAGAAATTAAGGCAAGCTTTAACAGGAAACTAGAGGGCTAACGCCTATTTCCATGAATTCAGACAGAAATGAAAAGAGAATTTACGCTCACTATAAATGCAAATTTTGCGCACGGAATTTGTATTTACTAGTGGCCGAACTGAAAAATCGCAAACTTACATTGATTGAGTGTGAAAAGTAGAGGATTCAGATGGACATGAAGGTGGAAAAAGTTGAAGGTCCAAATTACACCTGCACATCATTTTTCTTCTCATCTTCTCTTCTGATCCTTAGTAAGTTCAACACCTTCGAAATCATAACGTAGACATGATCGTCTGAGGAGCACCAAACCGAAATGCAAGAAAGAGTGAAGGAACTAAACTAGAAGAGAAACATAAAAATGGAAGGAAGTTTCGAACTCCGTGATGTAAAAGGACAGAAAGAGCAAGAAATATCTTGAGGGTTTTTATAGGAGAAATCCAACAAAATGTTACACTGATCGCGAACAGATTATGAAAGTATGGAAATTAAAGCATGCCCAAAACAATAGGGCATGTGTAAAATGTTTTAAACACATGCCAAAAGTTTCTCTCTCCTCTCTCTCCTTTTTGTGTTCGATTGAGTTGGCAGATGCTTACTGTTTTTCGGTACATTTTCCTAAATTGGAAAGTTTCTTCCCTTAAGAAAAATATGAAGTTTTGAGTTAGCTGAGCCTTAATGGGTGAAGGAGAGAAGCACACAATTCCTGTCATGTGATGTAAGTACACTAGATATTTTTGCTGAAAGAATCATACTCCTTTTGAAGACACTTTTCTTTCTTTTTATTTTCTCGACATAAATAGTAAATAAATCTAAAAATTGTTATTATTTGTAATTTTTTCTATTAATAGAATCATTTAACTAGAGTTCAATTATATACTTTTCTTGCTACCATAAAAAGAAAAGAAACTAGTATTCAATTCTTTTTATTAAGAATATAATATCAGTTGGCCTTGAGAAAGAATATAGTTTCAATAATATCATTTACTTTTATCGAAATATAGTACGTTTATCTATAACATGAATTCTAGCTTCATTATGTTATTTATGAAGATTGTCGATTCTTTCTTTGCATACAAGATTCTCCATTCTTAGTTTTATGAGATCATGTTTGTCTTGTCTAAAAGTCTTTTTACCTTCCAATTTCAATTAAACTGGATCGGGAAATTTTCAAGAGTTCAGATTCTTGAATTTTTGTCTTCAAAAATTCTATATTATTACAAAAAGAATATGAGAAGGAGATGAACTTATGTGCCTGATAACATTGAACTTGAACCTTTCGATCTAATCGCGAATGTTATTACAAATTCTTGATTCGATATAATCCGTAGATCTATAAATCATTGGTATTCTTATTCAGGTAAAGTATAAACGTGGTCACGCATCCATTTTCATGGAGTGGTACTTGATAATTCTCACAAGCCTTATACCTGAGCATGTTTATAGGGAATTGCCGATTGATTTCTGTCTCTTCTCTTCTGGAGAAATATCAGAAGAGATCTCTTCAATGAGAGTCCTGAAGGGCGACAAAGCTGAATTTGCATAAATGGCACTGTGAAATTCGACTCAGAGATGTCCAAGTTTTCCACCATCTCCCTTCTTGCAACTAAAAGCATATTTATTGCCTACGTTGGACGATCAAAACACTATTGCTTTTATGATTTCAGCACAAGAAACTGATGTCTATAATGTAATGAACCACCATTCGGAGTTGATCATTTGAAATGCTTAAAGAGAATTTTTTTTGGTAGAAAATAAAAACTAATCACGGGAAATTGAATTGTTCAGTCAATTTATTTTAGTTAAAACTAAAATACTTTTCATGTAACCAAATGCCAAGTATCAAGTAACATAATGAGCCTCATAAACCGGTTATAAAGATGAGATTGCCATTATAAGGGCAATAATCATTATTTAAAATGCTTGGTCAATTTCAGCAGTTAAAAAGCCCTATATAATATAGATTATATTCACACAGTATCATGATTTAGATGTGGTAAGTACCTGAAGTGCAGTGGGATCACAAACATAGGTGGTCTTGTCTGCTTGACTACCAAGTAGTCCTACATTAGGAAACATATCGACTATTCAATTTTGCTCAAAAAACAAAAAAAAAAAATTCCAAACATGCATGCATGCATGAAAACTTGGTTGTTAATGAGGGGTTTCCTGTCATTGATTTAGGTTGACCACTCCATACTAATTGAAAGTAAGCTCAAAACAACTAAAATTGTTGCACTGAAGGAACTAGACGGGTTAGGCAGATGGGCAATTTGTCAATTTGTTTAACTCTGACAAATGTCCTTTCGACATCTATTGTTGCACTGAGTAATGTCAGTGATAGAGAAATTCCTTAAGTCTTAGGACACTAAAGGAACTATTTCTCTAAATGATTTGGTGTTGTTCATATCCATTGAAGAGCTGCACAGGAATGAAACTCATACTGTGCCAATGGCAACCAAAGTCCATATGATTACAGCTGGAAAGAAAAATTAGAAAAATATGGGAGTTGGTTCTAACTCTAAAAATATAAACAAGGTAAAAGGCAAAGCCAAAAGGACATAAAAAACTTACCTCATCAAAATTGTCGTCAAATTGGACACTGGGCCAAGGGTTGTTCGTTCAAGAAGTCCAAAGCCAAACAAGGATCCAATTCTAAAGCACAGGTCAACATGATGCTGGAGGACACGAGTTAGATGGAAGCTGATTTGAATGCATACCTTACTAAGGTTTGTACTATTAAAGTTGGGACCAACAACACTCCTGCTAATGCTGATTAAAAGTATGTTTCAATTAACCTTAAATCCTTCCTATTTACGAGCCAGTTAAATGGCTAGTTGATTTTGAAGCAAAGGTGCTCGTTTGTGTTGAAAAATCATTTTTTATGTCTTACCAGTCAACTAGAGAAAAACAGCAAGAAGAGGGAACTCTAGTTTAGCCAAGGTGTTTGGGATTGGACATGTAGACTTGAAGTTTTCATCAGGGCGCATTGTCTCTCTCCAAAGGGTGCGTCCTGTTCCAATAGTTTGTAGAAACATTCTTAGAGGTTCATGTTTTTTAGTTAGAGAGGGTTATGGGTTTACTTTTAAGTGTAATAAAGTAGTGATTATTCACGATAACACTTGTTGGTAAAGATTATTAGTCAAATGGTTTATTTAAATTAAGAGTTACACTTGTTTCTTTTGATTTGAATAAAGTTGAGAACTTTAATATTTATCCTATTGTGCATGCTATTGAATTTATTGATATTTGGCATAGTAGAGTTGGTCATTTAGCTTTGGATTTTCTCAAAAGAATGATAAATTTAAATTTGACTCCTAAATAAGCCATTTATAAGAAAAACAAATATCAAGTGTGTGCGGAAGCTAAAATAACCAAGAAATCCTTCCATTCTATTGACAGGAATTCAGAAATACTTGATTTAATTTACACTGATAATTGTATGTTCAATGGCTTGTTGACTAGAGATCATAACAAATACTTTATTACCTTTATTTGTGATTGAAGTACATGTTGTTAGTTTTATTCGCTTAAATATAAAGATGAAATATTTGGTAAGTTTCTCATATTCAAAATTGAAGTTGAAACTCAAACTAATGAGAAACTTAAAAAGTTACGATCTAATAGAGGTAGAGAGTATGAATCTAATCAATTTGTTGAATCTTACTAAAATAACAACATAATTCATGAGGAGACACCGTCTTATTCTCCAATATTCAAATGGGATTGCAGGACGGAAAAATAAAACTTTGAAAGATATGATTAAGAGTCTTTTGACTTTTGAATTACAAAAGTATATGTGTGGTAAGGTTTTGAATACAACTTGCTGTATAGAGTCCCTTACAAACAAAGGGTAACTCCGTTTGAAGTATGGAAAGAGAGAAAACCTAATGTAAAATACTTGCATATATGGGGTTGCCTTGCACTATAAGCAAAGATGGCATTTGCGAGGCTTTTCTATTGCAAATTTGGCAACCGATTTGTGACAAAATAGCTGCAGATGCTTATCATTGACCAAAATGGCTACAAATGATGGAGCAGTGGCTAATATATTGCAAAATTGTGATAACATTGTGATAGTTTGCTTCAGTAAAGATAAGCTGAAAATAAAATATCATATCCAAAACTCCATCACAATTCTATTGCTAATCTGGGACAAATTTGAGATGAATATTATATACTTTCAAAAGAAAATCATAATTGAAAATTCGTTGCAAAATTGTCGCTGCTTAGCAACAACTTTGTGATGGATTTTTGGCATTAAAGGGAAAATATTATTCAACTTCCATCACAAATCTGTGATAGAGTTGCCATAGATTTGCAATAGGTTTGTGGTAACTATATTCAAAAAAATTAAAAAATATTGCAATTGAGGGACCATTGCAATTCTGCCACAATTTTGGACAAAATGGTGATGGTTGTGACAGGTTTTCTTGAAAATAGCAAAACACTTGCAACGAATATCAGTTTTGTCAGCAATGGAAGTGATTATTATGAAATCCCGAAGGAGATTATTGAAGTTCAATTCCCAGGAATTCCATGTCGAAATGTTGTATTATTTAAGGGTGATTGGTACAATCCTTTATTGAACAGAGGAGTGAAGGTTCACTCACAGTGTAAAATTATGGACGTCAATTGTAGGATAAGCTACACAAAAATGACCCATTTGTGTTAGCTATGCAAGCTAACCAAATGTATTATATATGTCTAATTGGATGGCAGTATGTAAATCGAAGGCGCATCACTTGATTGATGCATCCGCATTTGAGAGACCATATCAGGAAAAGGTAAATGCCTTGGTGACATTTGGTGTACAAGGTGAAGATGACCTAATTACCGCACTTGTACACGAATTTGGTGAAGGGGAGATATTAGATGTTAATAAATTAGGAAGTAAGAGAGATAACATGACTGACAATCAGGATGAAGGTGAATAGGAATCAAAAGATGACTTGAACGAAGATGAAACTGATATATTGTTAGAGGATCCAGATAGTGAATAGCTTTAGTTCCTTGTAAATATAAATGTTTCACATCAGTTATTTAATGTCTAAATTTATTTAAAGTTAATTTCTACAAATAATTGACAATTTTATAACTGATCAACATTTTATTTGTTTTCAAATGCCTCTATGTAAATCACATTCAATACCATTGCTTGTGATAAGTGATCATCCTTCTTCTCCTTCCTTACCCGAATTGATGCCTTTACCATGTGAGGATGACACACGAACCACGAAACCGAAGCATACATCTTTGACGACACCTTCAATGGTTTCGTCTAGGTGACTTCTATGAGTAGGGTCCAGAATGAAGATGCCCACATTTTAATAGTGTCGAGTGGCAACGAGTAAGCTTTATTTACTTTTTAAAAATTTTACTCAATTTTATGTTTTAATTACCCCAATTGTCTTTCATGAACTACTAATTATTTGTTTGTTTAATTGAATATTTTCTTTCCATTAGAGGGGATGGTGTATTCAATATCGAATATTTTGTACCATAATGTCAACATATTGTACCCAAATTTTGAGATGGTCTCACTGGATTGCAGAAGATTTGGTTCTAGTTGTGCAGTGTAATTAACAAATCATAAAAATTATTTTTGAATTTTCTTTTTATTTACCATTTAACATTTTTATTTCAACAGTTTTTTAGAGTTGTTATTGGTAGCTCTCGAAGCATGTTGATCAGATAAGGGAGATTCGAAATGACAAATGTACTCAACCATCTATCTGATTAGCTATTGAAGGCTCGATGCAAGAGGAAGTGTCCACTATTGGTTTCTACTGATATTTGGAGCCAACTATAGTGTGATCATAAGAGCACGAAGCAATTTCAGTGTATTTCAACTGCTACTAAGCAAAACAAAGAAATTGCTCCAAGATCGACTCATATGGAAGGATGTATCTTCTTCAACTAGTACAAGCATCAGATGGTAAATTATTTTTATAACTATTACTTAAATATGATATAATTGTAGCGTAAGCAGCGCAAAGATGACTTCTAGTACACCAAAATGTATGAGAGGATGCACACATATAAGAGTGGCCAGAAGCAGGGTACATTTGTTAGTGAGAAAACATGACAAATGCTAGTAAGTATAAATATTATTTTATAAATGTTATGAAACTAATATTACGGATGCCCATTATCTGATATCAAAGAGATAATTCAATATCGAATAGATAGAGATACTCCATCCATCTAGAAGATCGATGATAGAGTTCTATCACATCTTTAATTAGTGATAAGATGTATCTTGTGATTCCTCCCTATCTCTTCTTATTCATATATACCCTGAATCTTATAAATAGAACTTTAGACTGAGATAGTGTATTCAATAATTCATTTACTCTAAGAGAATCAATAAAAGCTCTTGTTTTCTCTCTTTATTTTCTTTCTATAATTTTTCTCCATTCTCTTCGTTATAGTTTTCTTATTCAATTATCTGTATTACTATTATGATTTCGTAGTGCCAATGACTACTGGCACACCAACAAATTTATAACGTGTTATTAGCACGAGTCCATGCCACCTGAGTTTAGAGTTTAATCAAGACAAAAAAAAATGCTCTTATTCCTTAATATGACTCTAAAAATACCACTAGGATATTTTCCTTATTGATAATGGTACTATGCATATTATACTTAAAAGAGAGAGTTTTTCCCTTTTTTTGAATATGGGAGAAGAAAATGTTTGCACGATAAGTGGTAATGCAAAATTGATTGAAGACTTCAGAAGAGGTAGTATTTTATTTCCTGAAGGCAAAATAATTGCACCAATAAAGCATTATTTTTCTCAAAATATAGAAGAAACTTATTAAGGATATTCTGGAATGGATATCATGTTGAAACAAGGGAGGAAAATAAATTTGAGTATCTCTACATTAATCAAACTATCTTGAGAAAGAAATCGATCTTAGAGAGATTACCATCTTTTTCTTCAAACCTATATTACGCAAAGATTAATAATATTGAAATGCATCATTTAGTAAAGTAGAAGTTTACTGATCATGCTACATTTAGCATTTGCCATGACCATTTGGATCTCCCACGATCAACTCTGATGCAAAAAATAATTGAGAATATACATGGTCACATATTGAAAGGTCAAAAGGTGTTGAATAAATTTTGATATGCTACTTGTTCTCAAGGAAAACTGGTTATTAGACCATCTCAATTAAAAGTAGGAGTTGAATCTCCCACTTTTCTAGAACAGATTCATGGTGATATATGTTGCATGTTTGTTTATTATTAATTCGCAACCTAGTGTTTGGGAGATTATTTGCCCAAATAATTCTTCTGAGAGCATAATTTTCAAATCACCTTATTAAAAGGATCCGTCTAAATAATACAGTTGAATATTTTTTTTCAAGCATTTGATGCTTATTGTATGTTAATTGGTATTACGGTTGAATATTTTGTAGCATATGTTCATACTCAAAATGGTTTATCTGAGTCATTTATTAAGAGACTAAAATTAATTTTTGGACCATTTTCAGTGAAAATAAATTTTTCTATATTGGCTTGGGGACACAATTTTGCATGATGCAATATTCTTACATATAGGCCATCGAGTTATCATGAATTCTCCCTTGCAATTATCTTTTGGCTTTGAACCAAATATATCTCATTTAAAATTTTTTGGATGTATGGTACATGTTCCTATAATACCCAATCAGTGGACTAAAATGGGTTGAGATTGGGGATATTTGGATATGATTCTCCCTCTATAATAAGATATCTTGAACTTGGGACAACAAATATATTTATGGCAAAATTCGCTTATTGACATTTTGATGAGTCTATGTTCTCCAAGTTAGGACAACATCTTTGAATTGTTTAGATCCGCACACAAGAATGAGTGAACTTGAATTTTAAAAGATAATTCATTTACAAAAGATAGCAAATCAATTTTCAGATGCCTTTACCAACTCTAAAAGGATAACAAAATTACATCTACCAGCTGTAGATGCTCCTATTCTGGTTGAAGTCCCAAAAGAGCAAAATTCAACACCTGTAGCCGTAGAATCAAAATCAAGCTAGAATAATGGTTGATCTGTTGGTTTAGAAGATAGAAATATTGGAAGAAAAAAGGATCAAATGATCAAACTGATCGTATTGAAGAACCTAAGAAAAAGGATCAGGAGAGAACTGATGAAAAGATCTAATATTTTGAAAAATAATACAAAGATTTCCATTATTTAAATAAATCTTTGGAGAAGTTTGAATAGAATGGAAATATTTATTGATAACTCATTTGCTTACAATATAGCACTTGCTGTTTTGAAAGATAATGAGGATCTTGAACCAACATCAGTTGAAGAATGTTGTCATAGAGATGATTGGTCAAAATTGAAAGATGCGATTCAATCATTTTTTTTATTCATTACCAGAATCAACTTTTTCTAATTATGTAACTCTATTATTGACACACACTATTAATGCAATAAGCTTGATCTATTGTTAATATTATTACAAGTCGTTACTGTTTCAAATTCTTGTTGTTTTCACGGCTGAATTCATTTTCTTAATGATTTCTTATTTTTGTATTTGTTTTGATGTCCTACAATAACATATGTGAATGCCGATATAGGAAGATTTAGTAATTTGTTGGTTTATCATAAGTCAATTTGAAATTTATTATTAGTTGCACAATTTGTATTGTATTAATATTGTTTGTTTTGTACATCACCTGATTTTCTTTATTCTGAGTTTAGATGGCTGACCTGCGACAGCGTAGACGTCTAGATAAAGAATTAGGTCCAGTGGCTGATAGGAGTACACAATTGCACAGCTGATTGCTTATTACAACATTGTCGAGAATGCGAGCTAGTTAAGCAGACGTGCCTAGCAATGAAGCTTCAGGTGTTATCCACGACCCTAATATCCCTGGTTTTCATCATGACATGCCATTCCAATCTGTTAGAACATCAGTTCCCATGTCAATGTCACCAGCCCACAATCTCACCTAGTCATGTTACCGACTGGTAGTAGAGCTAGTGCTCCTGTAGGGACATGGTGACATTGACACGGATCCTTATACGTAGCATACATCAGTCCACTTCTTACGTGAGAGGTGATGCTACACATTACCACAAAGTGACTGAATTGAGCAAGCAAATCTATTAGGCTTTGACCATCGTTGACCAATTTCATCACTCCTCCACTCCGGTATACGTCTGCCCCATCCGGTGATGATGACTTCGATGACATTAAAAATGTAGAGGAAACGGATGAAGTTGTGAAGGACAAGAAGGCCGAGGAGAAGGAGGAGGCCAGGGAAGACTAGATTAAGGATGATGACATTGAGCCCTCTCCCAGTTTGTCCATTAATATGATGACCTACGAGCCCGCTAAGGAGCCATAGTCTAGCAGTTGACGTCGGGGTCTGCTGATACGTGTTGTGCAAGGAATACAGTCTTGCTCATTTGAGATCTCGATCGGCTTCTCAAACAGAGCCCGCACGACAATTGGTCTCACGTTTCGGCAACTACATAGGTCGATTGGCTTGTCCCCCGACAGCAGCCCATGGTATTGAAAAGAGTAGTACCGTTCCCAGTAGACCGAGGAGAGGTGGCTTGATTACGGAGTGGTGATTGAGCGGTCTTGCACTTGGTGGTTTGGAGGATCCTAGTCTTATTCCGTTGTACACAGGGCACATTACCCACTCTATATGGGTTGAGTAGGTAAGGATATTACTGATTAGCCTAAATAATTTGAATAATTTTGACTGCTGTATAGCTTCATTACTAGCATGTATAGATACATTGTTCAGGAACGGGATGTACTGACCTACCACACTTGCGCTCATGTACTAGATAGGTAGAGAGAGCCATCTGATGCTGCTACAGCTGCCCTCATTCGCAGCATGGTCTAATACATTTGGCTAGTGGCACTGTAAGCCCTAAGGTCAAATCTTAGAGTTTTGATCATGACAAACATTGATATGAGCTAACTTGAATACTTATTGTGTGATAGGATTATTGGATTATGGAAGCTAAGAAGTCTCATTTCCTTGAAGATTAAGTGCTAAGGACAACTCAAATTGTGCTCAAAGAGTTATAACATGAAGAGGTTGTCCTAAGGATTGAAGGCCTTGGAGACCTTAGTGTAGGTTTACAATTGCTTAATAGATATATCTTTGTAAACCTTACACTTGTTTGTCTTTGGAATCTAAAGCATTTTGAAGAGAGCTTAAAACTTGGTTTTCAATCTCAAATGATTTATCTTACAAGTTTTTTACCAAGTTCTTGAGAACGACTTTTGGACTAAAAGCTTTTGAAATGATCCATTTTATAGTCTAAAATGATTTCAAACTTGTTGTGCTTGACTTCTAATCATTTTGACTAAGTTTGAATAGTTTAGACTCTAATTCAGACGTCCAAACTGTATACCTTGGCTGCTGAATTTTCAAAGAAATTCGGACGCTTGTGTCCAAATTCAATTGACCAAATTAATCCAATTTTAGACGATCATTCAGACACAGAGGTTCATATTCGATCAATCGAATTTTACTGTTACTAGCCATTATTTGAACATTGCAACTGATTTTTAAACTTTATAAAAGCCATAAACTTCAGATTTTTGGGTAGTTTTTCAGCCTTTAACAATCTTTACTCTTCCCAATCATTCTTTATCAAAATGCTCTCTTTTGTCTTGTGCTATAAAGTTGAATTCAAGATTCCTAAGACAAAAAGGTGAAGGTGTGCTAAATTTGTCATCATCTACCAAATTGTTGGTAACATTCTTATCTCTTACTTCATCTATTTGTTTTATTCAAGGTTATCTTGAGGATAAAAAATCCTTTTGAAAGGGTAAGCCTTGATTATTGTAAGTGAAAAGAGGTTATAGAGTAAAATCTTTGTTGGGTGTGCCTCTCTTGTATTTTGATCAACTTTTGTTATAGTTGAATTTCGCTGAAATCCTTAAGCTGGGACTCAAGGTAGTAGATGTACATATTCTTTGATCGAACCATTATAAATTACTTGTATTGTCTTTTCTCATCTCTCTTTCAATTTGGAAACTTATTTTGTTTACTTGTATAACTTGTTGAGAGTATGATTTCAAACATCCTCCAAACCAATTTTCTTAAAAAAGAAAAAGTTTTCAAAAATTAGCCAAAGACTTAATTCACCCCCTCCCCCTCTTAGGTCTTTCAATTAGTGTCAGAGCTTGGGCTTCTTTACAAAGGTGATTCAAGAAAGATGACCTTGAACTACCAAGCAATGAACATTTTGAGTTGTGCATTGGATGTTAATGAAAACAACCAAGTAAGCAATTGCGACACTATTCATGACATGTGACACCACTTCTGGCCTCTTTTACACGATTTAGATAGTGTTAACCAGTATACTTGGGGTGCTGCCAGTCTTGCATATTTGCACGGGCAGCCCAAAATGGCTTCCAAGACTTATTGTCGCTAACTGGGGGGTTACACAATACTATTAAGTTATCCTAGTCTTATTTTAAAATTAAAATTTACCTGAACGTTATCATTTGCTTGTCCAGATATTTCTGTTTAGTAGATTGATTTTCTCATTTTATGCAGACATGATTATATTTATACTTTCCCTCATTTGTGCCCGATGAAAGCGCGAGCTGGCGCCCAGTCACCCTTAGTACATTCTGTTTGCACGTAGTTCGGCGATACCGCAAACAGTAGACAAATTGCTTGACTACGGGCTACGCCTGGATGAAATGCGTCCCTCGAAGGTAACTTAACGTACTCTTTTTTGCATGGTAACACATTCTTCTTTTGCACAATTTTTGGCTTAACATTTAGGGCTTGTTGCAACTATTATTTGGTAGTCGTTTGATGGCTCTCCGTCACTCATGACTTAAGTTTACCTTCAAAAGCTCTAAATCTTTGATGAGTTGCTCACATTTTACGAAGATGAATGAGAGAGTTTAGCGTATTAGAGAGAAGAATAAATTGTTATAATAAAATATAGCCACGTTGTAATCAGTAAAATAGTGCGCTGAAGTCATAAGTACCCCATACTTTATGTGTGAGGGGTATCCTGATGGAGACTATTGATAGCAAAATCTAGTGAATAAGAAAACTATTGCAGATATATGCCCATAGATAAATTACAGCCTGCCTTAGCAAAATTATCAGCAACGGAGTTGCATTCTCGGTAGATGCCTTTAAGCTGGATCCCGTGAAACTGGTTGCATCTATGAATAAGAATTGAGTGGATAAAATGATGCAAATTCCACTATTCCAATTGACATACAAAACTAAATTTATCAAATAGAACGCCTTGTTCTATGTTTGACATTGTGAAATCAAATATATTAATTGTCAAGAACGATAGTATATCATATAATTCAAGGGAAATATAAAGTGAACATTAAACAAAATTGGAGATTATAAAAGGACTGGGGAAATGGAAATGAATTCTGACCGTAAACTGAAAATATCAATAGAATCGGCCAAAAATGGTGCACCTACAGACGGACACTAACTAGCTATTTTGGCTAATTTAGAATCAAATTGCCATTCAAAACGAGTATTGCTCATTTCCCCTTTCAGTGACTTTCCATTTTCAATTTTCTCATCTACGACAAATAAATATACGGCTTTCATCACTGAGATATTATTTACTGGCAAAAACTGTAAAGATGCTTGGATACAATGCACATTCTTCTTCTAACTCAAGGACAGATTGCCGAAGACACGCATTATTCTTGTTTGATACATGCACTCTAATTTTTATTTTTTCAACAAATTTACTCCATTTTCATGTATTAGACGCAACAATACACGATTTTCATATTTATACAGAAATTATATTGTTTATTGCATAACTATATACGTAGCAAAAGGAAAGAAAACAAAAAAAAATCGTGTATTGTTGGAATGGTACATTTTGGTCTATATTCTCCATATGTCTGATGTTCATACAACCTCAAAGGTCTGCCCAGTATCCCAATCAACAGGGAAAAAGAACCTGTATGCTCTCACATCATTACCAAAAAGAATTCAACAGGTACCAACTCTCCTGTTTGGTCAGTTGTTTGGCCAAAAAGTGTACAAGCAGGCGGGCAAAGAACAATGTTCTGCCCAAATAATTTATGCATATTGATGTAAGCCAACGTACAAGTCAGGAAGTGGCTGTTTGGTTCTCTATATATAAATAACCCCTTCAAAGAATTTGTCGAGCACCATTATTGAGCGGCGAGAGGAATAGACAAAAAATTCGTGTTTTTGCAGACGGAACAAGCAGAGCCATTTTAGCGCATAACATGGATGAACCGAGTGAGCTCCCGTTGAACACAATTAATGCCAGGAATTCTTCACAGACGGATAAAACAAGTTCCAGTGAAGACGAGCATGACATGCGAACAATGAACCTGATGATGATAATGAGCTACAAGACCTTTAACGAAGGTCGAGCGGAAAAATTACCATGCCGCACATCTCTCCTACGGGGACCTATGTGGGTCGACGAACTCTTAAATGGTCATCCGGTTAGAATTTGGCAGAATTTACACATAGGTAAGGATGCATTCATGCAATTATGTAATATGTTGGTTGCTACAGGTCATTGGGTTGATATGCCCCAACAAAGAGTTGATGTGAGGGAAAGTCTAGCAATTTTCCTACACGTTGTAACGAGAAACAACAAGCACAGTGATAAAGCAGAAAGGTTCCAACATTCTAGCGAGACAATTTCTCGACATGTGAAGAAAATGTCGGACTGCTTGTATGCTTTGGCGCCATACTATATAAAGCCTGGGAGCATTTCAGTTCCACACCCTAAGATAATCAACAACGATAAACATTTTCCGTGGTTCATGGTGAGAAGTGAGATGCTATTTAGAAAAATACAATTTATAATTAATACCCTATTATTCTTGCTTTATGTTTTTTTTCCAGCAGTTCAGTATTGTTGGAAATGGTAATCCAACGAAATCATAATGCAACGTGGTTATTTGACATTTTTAGGATTGTATTCGGGCGATAGATGGAACACATATTTCAGCTTATGTGAAAGGATCGACAAGGGAGACATATAGGAATAGAAAGTCTGCTATTTCACAAAATGTAATAGCAGCATGTGACCACGATATGAAGTTCGTATTCGTTTATGCTGGTTGGGAAGGGAGTGCGCACTATTCAAATATACTATGTAATGCGCCAACTGTGTTCAAATATACTATGTTCGATAATCGTAATTCATGCAACGTGTTGTCTCGCGCAGTCGACATCAAATTTTTTGGGATCATCAATAGTAATGCATGGCTACTGTAACAGGAAAATATTATCTAGTCGATGCCGGATTTGCTAATCAGCCCGGTTTTCTAGCACCATTCAAGGGTGAGAAGTATCACAACAGTGACTTCGCAAGTGTTCGATATTTTCACGGTGCACGAGAATTGTTTAATCGAAGACATTCTTCTATAAGAAATGTCATAGAGCGAACGTTCGGAGTGTTGAAAAAGCATTACCCAATTTTGTCCGAAAGAATGCCGCCATATAACATGGCGAGACAGATCGCGATTATCAGGGCGTGTTGCGTAGTCCACAACTTTATCTGCATGAGCGACACAAACGATCCATTATTTACAGAGATTCAAAATGAAGTCGCAAATTCAGGCATCTCGGGTGAAACCTCCGGTCACGATTTCAGACATTGCATGGAGGGTGGAATGCAAGCTTGTACGGCAAATCAACTCAGAGAGTGGTCATATTTTAGGGATTCGATTGCTGAATCGCTGTGGGAGAACTACATTTCAGGCGGTGCTCAGTCAGCCAGTTGATACAGTCAGAAATGTATTCCAAAGAATGTTTATATTGTAATCATGCTATCTGTTTCCGTGCGAGTTACCAAGGTGAAGTATAGGGTGGGACAAAAATTCTGCTGCATTTACATTTTGGTCTTCTATCCCAAATGACAGTGGACTACCTTGTTCGTTGACTACAAAAATGCATGTAGTATTTGCTGTTGACCCAGAAATAGCTACGTTTAATCCAAGTAATTTTAATTGCACTGTGGATGCTCAATATTGATGGCAGAAGCGCAGATCCAATAAATCGTAAAACCTTTATACAATGGGCCAAACCCAAGGGACCATCAATGCCCACGCGCATGTGAGTTGACTGGACTGTCCGCTCCATTTCAATGCCAAACGGTTTTGCCCAGGAGTGGCTGGACAAACAACATTGGTGTGACGCATTTTTTGGAAGACAAATTGTTCTGACAACCGTGTGGCGCCAGTTTGCAACTTGAACTGAAATTTCATAGTTGAGAAGCTATCCAATCCATGCCTTAAGGTCAGTCTACTTTAGTACTTCAAAATTAAGGATCACTATTGATTGCATATCAAATCTTTTAAAATTAATAATTAATGAGACAAATTCTACCAGTAGCCACAAAAAATGTATTTACATAATGCTTCCATGAGGCTATATAAGTCCTTTGACAAAATTGATTCTAGAAACAAAATGAGCCATATGAGTTCAAGAGCCCATGAGTTCTTCTTTTATCAATTTCCTTTATTTTCTGGGGGCTTCTGCCTTTGCAGTAGAAAATTTTAGAATATGTAAGTTTCTAGAATTTCCAGAAAATTTTCTTTCTTGACAATAAAACTTTCGTAAAAAATCGTGCAAGCCACATCCTAGAGCTTTTTGACAATTTACAAACAGAAATGTAACAGGAATTTAAGCTCATTATAAATTTAGCTTTTCCACCACACAATTTGGTAATAGAAAATTTGCAAACTTAAATTGATTGACTCTGAGAATTTGTGAATTTAAGAAGATTAATGTGAAATTTTTTTATATTTTAAAAGAAAAAAGTGTTGTTAGATTTAATATTCTTGAATAGTAGGAGCAATTACATAAGGAACCTTCTCTATTCATGCTTAAAATGTGGGAGTTGATAAAGTACATCTACATATAAATGTGTCGGCATATTACATACCTACTCATAATTATCTCCTCATTTTGTTTTCCTTTGTAAGTTTAACCTATTAGGAATCATAATGCAAATATTATATGAGAAGTAGAAAATTCAGATCAAAGTGCAAGAAATAGCAGAGGAAATATTTAATGGGAAAAAATTTTAAAATGTAAGTAATTTAAAAGCTTGTTGATGTACAAGAGAAAGAGCAAGAAATGTAGAGTTTTACCGGAGAACATCCAACTAAACTATCACATTGGTCGTGAATAGTTATAAAGGTCAAAGAAAAATTAAGAAATGAAAGCATTGCCTAAATAATAGGTCATGTGTAACATGCTTTAAACATGTTTCAAAATTTTCTCTTCATTCTCTCTCTTCCTTCGTTATTTTTTATTGAAGTATAAAACACGAGCTGGTAATGATTTCTATCTTTTGGTACATTTTCTTAATTTGGAAACTATTATTCCTATAAAAAAATCTATAGAGTTTTGAGGTCAATTTACCCTTCATTGGTGAAGAGAGAAGCAATTTCTATTATTTGAAGAAAGTACGTTATATATTTTAACCGAAATGATCATACAACATTTACAAGATATTAGTATCACTTTACTTTCTTTTTTTTTTAATTTGTCATAAATAGTAAATAAATTTCAAAATCACAAATGAAATCTTGGGGTACGTTTGATAAAACGGAATACTTAAGACTAAAATATGAAACATTTAAATTTTAATTTTTAAAATTTAAAATCTGAAAACTGAATTTGTCATATCTACATTCACTTGGCATGTGAAGATATTTCCTTAGCAAGGCAGGTGACTAAAAATTAGACCGGTTGCAAGAGTAGTAGTTTAGTAATAATAGTTTCTTACTATGGAGAATGTTTTGAATCCGATTTATATTTCCTTTTTCGATGTATTTAATAATAAAAAAAAAAGACCAGAAAACTGTTTGAGCAAATAAACAAGTTAACGAGGCATGTGAAGTCTACCTCTGATCTATACATTCACATGGCTATGTGCTAAGAAGAAGCAACGTTTTAAAAGATGGGTTAGGTGAAGTAACGTTGAGTTGCATTTTAAACCCCAAGCATGTCAACATCCCTTCGCCCAATTATTAAAGCTTCCTTGTGTAAATGTTGATGTTCATCAGTTGTCTGCAAGAAAAATGTGAAATTTCTTGTTTTGGAAAGTTGGACATATTTATAACTTAAGATATATCGAGATATTAATTTTCAACTACCACATTGTGGATGTTGGAAACATAAAAGGCTGACTTCTAACTGCCACTAATTGCCGGTTGCAATCAAGTCTGGCTAGTGAAAATTGAAAAAAAATACATAGTTTTCAAATTTCAAACCTCGCCTAAATATTTTTTCAAAGGAGATTGTATCATCTAATTGAATCTCCATTGCTCACATAATCGTTCGATAGATAAATACAAAGTACCTCTTTTATAGTTTAGAAAACAGGAGATTTTATTCATAAAATATCTTTAGAAGAAGAAGAAGAAAAAACCAAAAACCAACAGAAGAATTTTTTTTTTTTTGAATATAAGATGTACTAACTTATTTCAGAAACAAGAAAATGCTAGTTCGTTTAGCATTTTCTATCATTTCTAATTAAGATTTGTTCTTACAATATCTTAGAATTAAGATAACTTCTGGATCAGGTGAGTTATAGTTCCCTAGGAAAATTTTCAAAAAAAAAATGAGAGTTGCAATTATTTCTTACTAAATTATTTTTATGGGAATGGCTCTAAATATATTTAAATGGAATATACACTTGTAGTTCTAAGAAATAAGACCGCATTCTCGAACTCAACAAGAAGTATTAGATCCAAACTTTACTACACAAAAAAGCACAAAGAATTCAAAACCAATGCAAGCTCATCATTTTTTATCATTCTTAGTCAAAATGTATTTCTACAATATTTCAGAATTAAAAAAAATTATTGGGTTAAGTCAATTGCAGTTATTTCCTTAATAGATTCTTTCAACAAGAATATCACCAAATTATTTAAATCGAGTCCGCATTTAGGTTGAAAGAAATTGCAATTTTAATTCTCAAATTTAACTATACATTATAGATCTCAAAGTTTACTAGATTATACTTTGACATTTTTCTACATGACTTTATAAATGAAAACTTCACCACATATATCCACAAAGAGAATTGGCATTTTCCTTTAAGTTAATGAGTTACAATTAACTCAAAAGCAAGGTACAAGCAATATCAACAATCTACAAGAAATTGGTTCCATCCAAATTTAAAATTAACTGCTATTTCCGAACGTTGTTTGCTATCTAATCACTTTACAACTCTTATAAAGAATGCTATCTTCATTTTACATTAGGCTACATAGGAGGGAAATGAAACCATATCACATTGAATTTGTGATACCTTATCAAAAGTAATGCTAATAAAGAATGTAATTTTCAAACAAATAATCAAGCCAAATATCAACCAACCAAAGCTACTAGCATTGGCTATAAGGGTAAATCTTAGAGTTTTGATTAATGACAAATATTGATGTAGGCTAATTTTGAGTAATTATTGTATGATAGGGTTTTAGATTGAAAAAGCAAATGATCTCATTGCCTTGAAGTTAAAAAGAAATAAGGACATCCCAAATCTGAAAACATGAAGATTGAAGTGGATGTCAAGCGTAGAAGGCTTAGAAGAAATAATAGTGTAGGGTTATGGTCTTTCAAAAGGTATATCTTATAACCCTACATCTTTTTTCATTTGGAAGCTGTAAATTACAATTTGAAGCACAATCCCAATTGTTCTGGCCTAAACTTTGTTTTTTAGCTTAAGTGATTTCATGATCTTTGAAGAACAAAATTTTTTATAACAGTTTTTAGGCTAAAATCTCTTTAAACATTTTATCTTATGATTTAAATGTTTTTGAAACTTGATTTGATTAAGTTTGAATTAGTTTTGCAAAACCTAGAAAAGTTTAGTTTTTGTGTCACCTGCTCGAACATCTGAATCTATTTTATGATGCTGACTTTTCAGAGAAATTTGGACTACCAATTCAATCTTGAATGTCTAAATTCAGTCAACCAAGTTGGCGTTGTACAGTAAAATGAACAGAGAAATTCGCACAACCAATTTGGATACAGTAAGCCTAATTCGGTCGACCAAATTACCCTATTCTATTTCAAAAACTAGCCGTTACTAGCGATTTCTTAATATTGGTTTTCAAATTTTTTAACCATATAAAATGCTAAAAACTCATATTTTTCCAAGATTGATGAACTTTACATGCCATATTTTTCAGAACATCAAAGATTAAAGAAAAGCTCTCAATTGTTTATGTACTTCAAGTAAAAAATCCAAGATTTCATAGCTAAAGTGAAGTGGTTCTAGAATTGTATATTATCTATCATCTTGTAGGGTAATCTCTTTCCATCTTTACTACTCTATCTTGGGTTGTTCAAGGTAGTCTTGCGACGTAAAACATTTTTTGGTGAGGTGAGCCTTGATTGTCGAGTGAAATAGGTTATTGGTGTAAAACTCCTGGTGGGTGAACATCTATTGTATTTCCTTAACTTATTTATCTAGTGAATTGGTTGAAATCTTTGAGTATAAACTTATTTATTGTAGCCTTATTAATTGTTCTTCTTCCTTCAACTACTCTATTTCAAATACATAAATACTTAGAGGTTGTGAATTTTAAAAGGAGATTTTATCAGACAAATTTTTGAAAATTAGTAAAAAAAAAACTAATTCCTCCTCCTCTTAGGTTTTTCAATGTATTAGAGTAGGGATTTTTTGGTGGTTTAACAACCTAGAAGATAAGATCCTATGGCCAATATTTCAAACCTCTCTTATTTGGAAGGATCATCTACAAACCGAACTCCAATTTTTGATGAAGCGAATTATACTTTTTGAAAATCTCGCATTAAGATTTACTTTTGTTCTATTAACTTTTATTTGTTGACTTTTAGCAACAAAGGGTCAAATATACCTATAAAGTTGAAAGCTGATGGCATCACAAGAGAGCCAAAGAAGATTGAAGAGTTTGATGAAAATAATTCAAAGAAGATGACTTTGAATTATCAAATTATGAACATTCTTAGTTGTGCATTGGATGTAAATGAGTACAATAGAGTAAATGGATGTCACAACGCTTATGAAATATGGAAGCTACTTGAAGACTCTTCCTCTTGAGAAGCTCATTGGATTAGTCCTTACTCAAGAGATAAAGCTTAAAAGATTGACTGGCCTAGAAGTGAAGAGAAAGGAAGAAAAAAGATTGCCCTAAAAGTTAATGACAACTCTAGTAAGTAAGAAGAATCATCTAGAGAGGAAGAAGAGGATGTAGAGGATGATGAAATGGCCATTGGTAGTCAAAAAATTCAAAAATTTCTACAAGAAATGATTTCTCAAGAAGAGAAAGATGCCATTCAAGAAAGATGGTCAATTCTCATTATTATTTAGACCAAATTCTATGAATGCAAGAGCACCGAGCATCTTGTAGAAGATTGTCCTAAAGCTATGGAAAAAGAAAGGGAAGCCAAGAAAAAGAAGAAATATTCCTAGAAAGGAAATGAACTTGTTGGCACGTGAGATCAACATGCCAGTGAAAATAGTGAAGAAGAGAATGAAGAAAGAGAAAATGTGCTGCTTCATGAATATGAAAAATGAGGTACAACCATCTCTATCTACCTCTACTTCTTGTGATGATGTTGATTATCCTAGTGATTGTCTTATTGATATGCATGGAGAATTGAAAAAAGATTTCAAAAAGAAACAAAAAAATGAGGTTTAAAATTGATGAGTTGTTGAACGACAATTCTAACTTGCTTTATGAAAACAAAAGACTTCTTGATTCTATTGAGTGATCGAACATTGAAAATGAAGTTAAATGTTTCTTTACAAAATATGTCCCTTGAAAGCAAAATTATTTATGAAAAGATTTCATCTCTTGAAAAGATGCTTATTGATCATGAAGTTTTGAAAAAGAAAGTTGATGACCTCATTTTATGTGTTGAAAAATTTACAAAATGAAGGGACAATCTTGATAAAATTCTTGTAGTTCAAAGATCCCCTCTTGTCAAAAATAGTCTTAGTTACAACTATATACATAATGTGCCTAAACATAAAAACTTCTTTGTTAGAGGTACTTCTATTTCTATACCTCATACTTGTTGTACTTATTGTGGAAAACATAGGCATAAGGCCAATAGATGTTATGTGAAAAGAAAAACGAAAATGGTGTTAAAAAGATTTGGAGAGTAAAAAGAATTATTACTAACTCCCATGAACCCAAGAAAATATGGGTACCAAAATTCACTTCCTCTCCTTTGGTATAGGTATACTTTCCTCCAATATCAAGTGCCACCAAGTGATTTCTTGATAGTGGTTGCTCAAGACATATGACAGGAAAACCTCACTCATAAGTGAGTTCCAAGCTACCAATGAAGGCTATGTTACCTTTGGAGACAAGAAGAAAGGAAGAATCTTATGAGTAGTTAATGTTGGTAAAGGTTCGTCCCCTCTTATTAAACAAGTCCTTCTTATTGGTAATTTGAAGTATAACTTGCTTAACATTAGCCAATTGCGTAACAATATTTGAAAGGTTGAATTTAAAAGAGACACTTGTGCTATTCTTTATGGTTTTAGTAGCGGAACTATCTTTGTTGCAAATCGTCGTGGAAATGTGTGTGTGTTTTATCTTGATAAGCCTGTTGCTAATGATGTTAAATGCCTTACTATTTATAATGATGATGGTTAGTTATGGCACAGAAAACTTGGTCATCTTAATATGAATTTTTTGAACAAACATTCTTCTCAAGAACTTGCTAAGATGTTTACCAAAAATGAGTTTTGAGAAAATCGTCTTTATGATGTTTGCCAATACAGAAAACCAACAAAAAGCTTTTTTCAATCCCAAGAAAATGATTCTACTTTAAAACCCCTTGAGCTTACTCATATAGATTTATTTGGACTTATGACAACCACTAGTCTTGGTGGTAAGAGGTATGCTTATGTAATAGTTGATGATTTTTCAAGATTTTTTTTGTACTTTTTCTTACTAAAAAAGATGATGATACTTCAATTGAAAGGCTGAGATCGTGACTCCACTGCCCACTCATATGTAAATTTTGAAAAGATTAAATCACTATAAATTGTTGCGTTTCTTTTTCTCTATTTATTGCTTGCATTTATTTGTGTCATCTTCATTTCTTTGTGGCCATTAATATTTATTGTGACCTTATTGATTATTCTTCTTCCTTAGACCACTCTCTTTCAAATATATAAATACTTAGAAGTTATAAATTTCAAAAGGAGATTTTATAGAGAAAAATTTTCGAAAATTAATCAAAAAAACCTAATTCCCCCGCCCAGGTTTTTCAACTAGTAATGTACAAACTTCTTTTGCCTTCACCTTAATCTCGCCATAAAAGATATATTTGGGAATGTAATTAATTTGATTTTTAAAAAATGGTGCATATAGGCATCTTGGCCTGCTTGGTTGACGGCATGTAAGTAGAACCCTCTCTTCCAACTTCAACTCGGAACCAATAGGCTTCCAATACTGTGAATGTGGAATAAAGAGATAATCCAAATCAAAAATGTTTAATTTGTCTCACATAGAATGGGAATGGTGAGAAGAGATATATTGTACACTCTCAAAGAAGTTCCAATTGGAAATATCATAATTTCTGGTACAAAAGTTCCTTCAAAAAAATTTATATATTCCATAATAGAAAATGATTAATGAGATGTCAAATAAGTGTCTACATAATTTTCTTTTCTCCGAAAAACGATTCCAAATGATATCTCCCTTTGTAGGTCTGTCAATGGGTCGGGTCTTACCCAAATTTAGCCCGATAATCTCGTGTTGCAGACAACATTCATATTCGTTTATCCAAACCCCGACACGAATCCGATAGTACATCTTTTAAAAGTACAGGTACGATACACAAAGTTCCGAACTTAGTAGATCCAATTACTCGAATAAATTTTAAATAATAAATATTTTATATACTTAAATTTTATATAACCGTTAGATGTGTTTGATCCAACGGTTAATTATTTATAAATTTATATCAAAATACCTTATCGGATCTACTCACATCCGACCCAAGACCCTATATGGTAAAATACGAATCCACTCTATTGGACCCGTCGAGTAGTCGGATCGGGTCCGGTACCAATAATGATCAATTGGGTTTGGGTCGGGAACAGGGTGTCCCAGACCCGTTTGGACCTATTGGCACCCCTACCCCTTTGAAAATTTGGGTACTGACTCTGCTCCTCAAAAGCTGGGGGCAAGGAAGAGTAAAAACAAGAAACAATTGCTTCATTCCATTTTTCCAAAAACTAGAGGGATAACCATCAAATGTACCTGGTCAGATATTAACAACTCCACGCAACCATAGCAACGGAAAACAAGGTCGCTGATGATATCCAATAAAAAAGAGCAGAGCCTAATAAGAATGACCTATTAAAGTCAATTTACAAGTTTGGAACCAGAGTGCATCCTTGCTGGCAACTTGCCCCAGCATAGCCAAAATTCAGAGTTTCAGAAGCTTTCAAGAAGCATGTTGGTGCTTCTGCATCAACTAGTGTTATTACACTACCTACATTAAGATCCATGTACTCGATAATGAGATCTATATAACACTTTTTAGTTCTTAAAAATCCCTTGAAGCAATCAAACTCAAGCATCTCTAGCTAAATATTTCATGCTAGAATTGTTCATTGCTTGAATGACATCCTACAATGTACAAGTCACTAGTAAAACCTCCAGAGTCTTCAGCTGTATAATGAAGAAATACATCAAGAATCAACATCTACGGCTTAGCCCATGGTGGCAATTCCCGTCATTTGTGTTCCTAGTTCATTCTCTCTTTTATTTTCAATCAGCAGCATTCACAGGTTGATCCTCAACAATAGTTTCACTGTGATGCAGAACAGTTTCATTTTGCTCATCCAAGTATGCTTGTGAGCTAACAACCTGTCCCATCAAGTCCTTATGCTTAAGATTTCCTGCCAGAATAAAAGATAAAAGCATGAAGCCAAATATTTGTGTATGGGACAGAAGTCCACCACTCACAAAAAACACAACTTGGTGCAATTGACGGAGAAAAGATCAATAAAATGTATATTGAATGAATTAAGATATCTGAGTAACACCCAAAATAGCAAATAGGAGGAGTAGCAATTTCAAGTATGCAAACTCATTATCCTAAACTATGAGAATTAGGTCACTACTTGAATCTAATATAGGAAACTTACTAAATACTGCATAACAAATTCCAAACTGAATAAATTTGAAACATGTATATTGAATGAATTAAGATATCTGAGTAACACCCAAAATAGCAAATAGGAGGAGTAGCAATTTCAAGTATGCAAACTCATTATCCTAAACTATGAGAATTAGGTCACTACTTGAATCTAATATAGGAAACTTACTAAATACTGCATAACAAATTCCAAACTGAATAAATTTGAAACAAATTTAGGAAATTTAAATACTGTGTAACAAACTCCAAATTGAACTAAAAATTTGGAGTTATAACTCAATTCTAGGATCAAGAATAACAAGACTACAAAGAATCCCTCTCATCAATACCACAACATAGGATCTTGCTTACAGTTTCAAATATGACACAAGTCACTCTATACTAATAAACATGTAATAGTGGGAATTTTCTTATGCAAACAAAATTACGCTATTATTGTATTGTACAGTTTAAGCACAATTACTATTTATCTGATTATTCCATGTGCGGAAGTAAATTTCCAGGATTAACCAAAGAATTACATACCCATCCAGAAAGTGCAATCACTGGGTGTTGTATGAAGAAGAGCCTTGACATGAAATAAGAAGCGCTCCATGGATCTCTTGGTTGCAGGAATTTTACTGGTGATAACTGTTAGTTTTGATGCCTTCAATAATATTCAGTTTTAAACATTATATAGTGTCAAACTGACAAGGTAAACATCACAGTCTAAGAGAATTGAAACTAGATGAACAACCTTTGCTTCGGAACATAGTGTCTGTATTGTTCGTGTAGCTTTCTGGAGCTCTTTAACCTGATACAAATTAATAAAGATACAAAACTTACTCAATCTCAGATTTTAAGAAGGCTCATCTATTATGCAGCTTGTCAATTATTTCATCTCACCATTGCTATTATCAGCCCCTGGTGCATTTGAAATTGAGCCTCTAGAAAATAAAAAACTGCAAATATTTGTTAACTCCAGTGACTGATTGGTTATCTAATAGAAAATGAAGTATTAAGCCTCTACCTTTCAGGAATGAATCAACAAATTTCCCTCCATATTTGACAGCCATCATGCGTACGCTAACCTATTAAATAGTGGTCAATAATTGTTATTTTACATGGAAAAGCTTCATTAAGATATAAAAATGTTAAACTAATACCTTATTATGAAGCCTGCACATATTAATTAAAGAGACAACCACATTTACAGACTGCTGTAGTTTGTTCAGGAGCTTTTCTGCATTTTCCTCTTTAGCACCAGCTCTGGGTTTCTCTAACCTAGCAGCCTCCTTAATCTGAGCGAGACAAGAACGCAACACAAAAGCATTCAATAATAAGATACGAAATAGAAAAACTGATGTCCTAAGGGCCTATATTGTAAAGAAGAAACACACTGGTTTCTAACTCACCAAGTTATTAACTATTGAAAGGTTCTCTTCATGCTGCAGCAATACATCGTGTTCTATCAAAGTCCCAAAGAGAAAAAAAAGGTCGATGCATAATAAACAACAAATGAATAAGTATCCCACCATGACTCGGTAACAAACACTAAATGTTGCAGGACAAAGAGATGGAAAAGAACTGCTGTCATCTACTCCTGTTCTGCATGCAGCTACCTGCAAGATCAAAGTGCAACTTCTCATCCTTCAAGGAATTACAATGTGGATCTAGAAAGGAAAGGTGTCTCTCAATAATATGCAGTCCAAACCACATAACATCCTGATGATGCAAGATTAAGACTAGCGGGCTACAACAAGTCAGCAATACGATGGTTACAGGACATGGTTTGTACTAATTACAGCAAGCAATACCACTTTCTCCAGAAATGGTATTGAATGTTTTCACTTATCAAATTTCCAGATATATAAATCCAGTGAACAAGGATATTTAATAATGAAGTCAACCTCTTTCATACAAGACGGAACAGCTTAAGGGAGAACAAGCGCAATTGACATCCCACATACCACTTATGAATTGAACCAAGAACTACAAAATGAGAAAGACATGGTGAATCTTCCTTAGAATTGGAATTCAAGCACTCCTAACTGGAAGCAGAGCACAAAATGTTGAATCACAAGATTGACTTTTGTTGTTAAGGTGAGGATGCTATTGTTTTGCAATATCTAATAATATTAGGAATTCAAATCAAAGTTTACGGCTGGCGTGCAAATATGCAATATACTAGTTAGTTTTAGTTGTCTTTCAATTTTTACTTTTTCTTTCTTTTCATGAACAATCAAGTATCAAAATTAACATGGAAAGTTTGCAAACCTGAGGCAAGATGGAACAGGCAAGCTCATTTAGTGCATCTGAAGTGGATTGATTGTTTTTTAAAAAAATGTGGAGAATCTTCTGAACCATTTCTCCCTGCATTAGTCATGAAATTCTCATAACTTATTGCCCCAAAATATCAATTCAGTTGAATGTTCAAACAAATGAAATCAAATGCTTGGCCTGAAAGAATTAAGTAAATTTCTTTACTTTAATCTTTGAACTGCCAGTCACGTAATCATGCTTCTGTGACAAGAGTTTCTGTGCTGAACCGCCCAGTCTGTTACGCAGAAAGTGAAGATGTTCCTTCGTGAGTCCCACATGAATTTCTTTTGCACTGTCATGGGCGGATTTGTTAAAGAACCTTTGGATGGATGTAACTACTGATTCTAAAGCTAAAATGACTTCTGAAGCTAGATCAAACGAGACTGTACTTGCTGCAGGAAGCACATAAAATTAAAATTTTTAGCTAGCTGACAAATGGTTGCAATAGAGACTATGGTATGGACCAGCCTACCTGTATTATAGATTCCTTCCAGATAGAAAAAAGCACCAAAGTATAAGTAGCCTATACTTCCTGGTAAAGGAGCCAATTCCATGTCCTCAAAGCTACATTCTGGACGTTCAATTGGCTGGAAAGAATCAAGAAGATCTGAAAGTGCTGATTTATCATCCAAAATATCCGGAATATTGATCATCTACAATGAAAAAAAACCAAGAACGTGAGGTTATGGTGAACTTCCCCCAACTGGGCATCAAGGGAATGGTAGCACAGAATGGAGGTAGTATTTCCTTTTCTAGATCCTTACACATGGGTAGGCAAAAAAATGAATATCAAGGAGGTTCACCTTGCCAAAGAAGCCAAGTGTGACTCTGAACACAGAGCTATGAACTGATGTATTCCTAGTAATCATGTTCTTTATGTCTGGGTTTCTTGCCAGATCGGACTGACTTTTCCAGTGATGATGACAAATTTCAGTCCCTGGGATGTTTTTATAAGATTTAGATAACTTTAAAATGTCATGTTATTTCAAATAATGTATTTAGTTCTCATACCTTCTCCAAGACAGCAAACAGCACAATCAAGATAATGTTTAAGAGAAGGAAATAGTGGTCGCGTCTTGCTTAGGAATTCAACTGCTTTCGTCTGACTGAAACCAGGTAGTGTACTTGGAGATCGGGGTGATATTTGTTTGTTTATAGGACCAAAGTATTCCAGCTTTTGACAAAGATCTCGTAGGAGATACAGATAGAGTGGTAACTAGGACAAACAAAGCAGAAGAAGGCGAATTGATCGCAAAACTGTGGCGTAAAGAGTTCATAGAAATAATAAGAAAAACAATGTCTCACTTAAGTTCCATTACTCCCTAGAATCATATTGATTCATTTCGACCAAAATGTGATAGAATTTTATTGTATAAATCGAAAGATAAATAGAATACCTTAGCAGTAGGATCAGGGCAGCAAGAATCTTCATTCTGCATTTAAAAGACCAAACACAACTACTTAACATTTATCATTACACCTTCTGACAACTAATCCATTCAAGAAAAATCACATCTCATCTCTTATCTACAGTTTCCTTTCATTTGACAAGAATCTGATCTGGTTTGCGTGAAGTGTCAAGAGAAAAACATATGCATGCATGAATGTCATTAAAAAAAAAAACAAAATACTATCAATCCTCTGTTTCATCAATATAAGAACAAATCCAAAGTTAAATAAGAAACCTTTACAGATACAACATATCACACATTCATCGTTTTGTGGGTTTTGTAAGAACTAAATCACCATATCTGAGTCCAAAGAAAAGGAAGAATAATAATAGGAAAAGAAATCTGATCATTCCTAGGATCAATTTTTGACAATTTACATTCAAGCCATTTTGTTACAGGATGTAAATGAAAATTGAACATTTAGACAACTAGAAAGATATACTATTAAGCAGCTAAAATTTATGAAATAGAAAGATGTTCGCTCCTAAGATAGACCTGATAAGAGTGATGTTTCCATATCAGGAGATCAAGTACAAAATAATTAATCCTGAAATCATGGAGTAGGGGGCACGAATTATTAAGAACTATTCACACACGACGATAACTAAACAGTAAATTTCCATCAGTGATTAATGACTAATTAGAGCATGTTATGTATAGATCATTTGAGAAAATATATTTATAGTTACTGCTAGCTACATTAAACAAATTCTAGAAAATAGTATAAAGAACTAGGGATTATAGTTTATCTGCCATATCGGTTGCTGATTATTCAATTATGCAAAGCAACATGCACTTACATATGCCTGCAATATACAAGTGTATGCATAATAAGTTCTAATGACACTTGAACTATCCCAAATATAAGGTTCTACCATCAAGTTGAAGACCAACAAGTTTGTGCCCTCAAGCTCTGGGAAAATATTGATTGCTGCTCTTCCATTAATTTCCACTATTAAGCCCCAAAGAAAAGTTGTCACATGACTCTCACGTGCCAATACTTTACCATGTTTTCTTTTATTTTTTCCAAATTCCTTTATTTTTCTTGCTTCTGCCTCTTTTTTTTCCTTTTCTTTCTCTTTTCTTCTTTTCCTAGCAGTCATCACCACCCACAACCACCACCAGTACCCACCTGATGCTCATAGCTCCCATTAGCCTCTAACCATACATCTTTCACAAGAACCTCATATCTAGTCTCCATTTCGGAAGTCCAATGACAATTTAGAGGGATTTCAATTTTGGTCTCCAATTAGTGACAGTAACAATCAATGGAAAGAGAGACATGAGGAAAAAGTGGAAAGGAAAGAGATGACTATAGATGTGATTGAGAAGAGGAGGAAGAGATGAAGGGTGGCAGTGGCTCAAGCAAAAAGGAAAAGAGCGGAGGACAATAAAAGAGATCAGGTAGAGGTGTGGTCGAGGAGAGCGATGACAATGGAGATGAAGGCCCGGTGGTAGGAGATAGTGACCTGGTGGCATTGTTCAGCAAAGGAAGGTTGCACCTGTTGCCACCAGTAGCCTGCTTTGAGCAAGGAGAGGAGGAAGAGATGAAAGGTTTGCAGTTGCTCAAGCAAAAAATAAAGGAAAGGAGAATAATAGAAGAGATGACTAGAGGTGTGGTTGAGGAGAGGGATGACGATGGAGATGAAGGCCTGGTGGTTGAAGACAGTGACCTGGTAGTGGTGTTCAGCAAAGGAAGGTGGCACCCGTTTCCACCACTTCTGGTGCTGACTGTAGGATAGGATGGAGGGAAAAAGAAAGAAACAGATTTTATATTCACAAAAACACCAGAAATGGTCGCGTGACCACTTCTGTGGCCTTGAAGATAAAATGACATAAAACACAAGGGATGCCAAAGGTATATTTTCTTACTAATAGCAAATGTTTTTTGTTGCATTATGCTAAAGCTTAAATCAGAAGTACTGAGTAAGGTGTTCTTGTCGAATGTAGACTCTCAACTTATACCAGCAAAAATGTTTAAGAGCAGTCCTTCTGCAGTGTTCTTGTTTCTCAGTTGCATTCTAACTCTGTATTAGGAATTCTCTGGTGAACACACAACATTTGCCGCATGAAATTCATAATGTAATCATGTTTAGTGGAAATCTAAATGAAGTAAATAGAGAAACCAAGATAGAAACCAGACAAAGTTAATAAGGAAATCACATTTAGCAGAAAACACAAGCTTCTGGGCTCTGCTGAAACCTAAGACTAGAATTTTCTTTCCGTAAACCTACAAGGCTTCCAAGGACTGAGCTATGTATAACCAAAAATGCATAATTTATCTAATTATATGTTATTTAGAAAAATAAAATTTCCCAAGAAAAATCAAATTGATATAAGCAGACTATCTTCTATTCAGCAGGCTATGCTCGTCCTATCCTTCAATTTGTTTCAACTAAAGTGTATCGGTGGCAAAAGTAGAAAGGGTAGTAGAAAGTTGAAACAAATGAAGCAACTCATAAGAGTCCTAATTTGGCACCAGTTGTCTTCCATGATAAAGGATGTATCAGTTTTACTATTAATTTTAGCAAGCTTTTGTACCTTGGTAGATGCTAAGATGGTAAAACAACTAACATGCAGTGGCCTGAACTTGTATCTCTGTGCTTCTACTACACCCAGAACTGCAGATATATCTACAGTTGGTAACGTGTCCAACTCAGCTGCATGCTTCTCTGTGGCCTGAGATGTGCCGCCCTTAGAGGCAATGCAAGAGGAGTCTTCATTCAACATCTCTTGGCTGGTAATGGTACCTGCTTTCCTGAACATGTCTATGATTGTTGGCTGCTTAAGCTTTCCATCAACATCTGAGTTTTCTGATGTTCTGCAGGTTTTTCTTCTGTTTCTCTTGCTCTTCAGAGCGGTACTTGTATTTCTTTGAGTAAGGTCACTCCTCTTTTCTAAATCCCCCATTTGATTATATTGGCTTGACAAAGTGGTCTCAATATGAGAGCAGAGCTCTGGTAATGATAGGGGATACTTTTTAAGGGCCTCATTTAGCAAACTCTCAAGGAATCTGCAGTTAGAACACTGTCAACTAATACAGAACAAAGTTATCATAGGCATGTTGTATGACGATCAGACTGACTGGTTATAAAATAACAGTAGAGACCCTGGACAAATTCTTTTAAATATGAGAAGTATGTATCCACAAAAATCTAGCTATGCAAATTCTAGATGACGCACATTTATTAGTCCTGTTTTCGTTGCATGATTTTATAAGTCTATGCATGAATGAAGATACATCCCTTATTGAGCAAAAGCAGTGAAAATCAAAGATAGTTTATCTCTAACACTAGCGGTATATTACATTATCTTTAATAGATTAGAAATTATTCCCACAATTAACCAAAGGAATCGCATTTGTAATACCACAGCTGTGATGAGTAGCAAATCTAATAATAACACTGTTAGAAATTAATCTGCTAGATCTCACTAGGAAATCATAGAATAAGTATGAAAACTTTAATGACCTAGAGTACAGCTATATTACATTCATATTTCTGAAGTTAGAAGCAAGTAATGTTAAAGATCTTTGGATTTTGATGTCCAGCACACCTAGTGAAGGGAGGAAAGTTCCAGACCTTTTAAAAACCAACAGAGGCCTAAGACAAATCTGTCAAATAATATTTATAGACGACAAAAAACTACCAAATATCAAAGGCTTTCTTCTGAAATCCTTTCCCCACCCAAAAAAAAAATTGTAGATTCTATTTTTAAATGGTTTTTGTTTTCTTCAGATTTAATAGCTGGAAAAAAAATCAAAGATAAAAAGAGGAAATGGATGCAGTTGGTTTAGAGTGGGGCAAAGCAATGTGAGAAACATATTCAGAAATGAAAAATGCAGACCAACAGGGTATATGCATGGAAATTTTCCGAACTGGATTAAATTAACATAATTTCATCCAACAAAGAAATTGAAGTTAGACGAACAGAGGTGAATCAACCTATGTGTTGATCAGTGTCGAACAAAAAAATTTCTCCACCAACAGTAAGTAAATAAATTAATATTTAACTCACTGAAAGTATGCTATATAGGGAAATTTTCAAGCCAAATAAACTATTCTATGGAAAGAGAGACCAAAACAAAGACAAGGAAAGAAGAAAAACATGCTTTCTCTTAGGAATATTAGAGAAATATTAAGCTCATGCATATATAATGCGAAGAAAAATTTGATTGTCAAGTGGCATTTGTGAATCCCGACCCAAGTTGTCTATTAGCCAAGTATTTACAGAGCCCAATAGAAAATCAATTTCTAGTTAAGCTCAAAACGCAATAAGTATGTTTAACTGTGGCATCCTTATTCTAGGACTTGAAGGCTATTTGTTTCATTAATAGAACCTACGGACATTCTTCAGTAATTAAGAATTCTTTTCTATGATAGTTCAATATCAGGGAACCCCACGAGTAGACAAGGGAAGAGAGACAAAGAGCAGCTAGGATCCTAATTCAAGGCAATCACTAAAGGTAATTCAACTGTACCCAGCAATTATATATGTTAACAATTCACAAGCTTATGATTTACTTAGAATACTTTGAATTTGAGCTAGAGTTAGAGCTCGTTTAGTTTATTATCTAGATTGACCGTAATCAAGGTTTTCTTGGTTTCAGTGTTGTAAGTACAGGTAATAATTCGTATTGAATCGATTGAGCATCATGTAATTGCTACTAGAATTTGAGAAATCATATGCTTGAACTTTGGGCAGTTGAACATTAGATTATTTAGGCATATGTTGGGACTGGTTTATTCGTTTTGGCTATAACAGGATGGCGTTCTGCCTTTTTGGTTGAACATAGCTAGCAGGGGCAAAAAGTTAGATCCTTTGATTCTTTATACTTGTTTGGCCAACCTAACAGATATAGCTAAGGCTGAATTCAATGTTTGACCCATGTGTCAATACGTATGAATTATGTCCCAATATATCTGTATATGTGAATGTATTTTGTTTGTTTTGCAACCACTAATTGTTGAAGTTTTGGGTTTGAATTGATGTTGTAAAGCTTTGTTAATATTGATCATAACATAGAGAGTTTAGGAACTTATTTTAGCCTTGAAATGGTATTTTGGGCATTTGCTATTGCAAAAACTGACTTTGGACACGAAAGGCGCAGGCATATACAAGAACAGACCTGGAACAGCACTCCCGTGCTAAACAGGTGCTGCACTTGTATGAAGATCAACAACTACTACTGCCAGACCATAGGGAGCAACCGGCAACGTCGCAAAGAACCAGCACCGGTTCAACTTGGAAACCCGGCCCTTTTACAGCCTTTTTAAAGAAAAGAAAATTCACTTTTATTATCTTTACTCATTATATAAAGAAAAGATAGCTATTCTGCAACAGCACTTTAAGAAAAGCTTCAATACCCTTAGAACACTGTAAAAGGTGCTTTGAAATTTAAGAATGCTTTTGTGTTGAAGTGGTTTCATTTAAGATTCCTTTTGTATGGAAGATATTTTGAAAGAAGTTCTTTCTTTGTACAAACATAATGTGTGCGTGTGTGTGCGTATTCCAGGATTGGGCACAGGATGAAAGATCTTTTAGATGCACATGTTCCTCCGGGGGCGATTGGGACATGGACATAAGGGTCTTTTATGACACAATCAATAATTCGCTTCATTTTCAATTAGGCCTTACTCTAACTTCTTTAGGGGTTATTACTTCCTTGGTAGCTTAACACATGTATTCTTTACCTGCTTATGAATTCATACCACAAGACTTTACTACCCAAGCTGCATTATATACTCATCACGAATATATTGTAGGATTTATCATGACAGGAGCTTTTGCTCATGGAGCTATATTTTTCATTAGAATTTCAATCCGGAGCAAAATGAAGATAGTGTATTGGCAAGAATGTTAGACCATAAAGAAGTATGTATATACACGTAATAAAAGAAACTTGGACCCTTCCACAACATACATTTTCTTTTATGTTTGTAATAAAAGAAACATTTTTCGGTTTTCAATGGATAGCATCTCCTCTTAAAAGGATTTTCTTCTAATATACTGCCTCCACCTAAGATTGATGTCCACTTTCGTATTCATTTTGTACAGAAAAATGGACATTCAATTTTGGACAGAGTGAGTAATATATATTATCTTTATTGAGAAACTAAAAGCATAACCACTTAGTGAAATTTGATCTATCAGATAAAGGCACTAACACATATTAACATATCCTACTTAACTTACAAAAATTAATCCTATATAAGCAATATGATTAGATTCATACCCCTGTACAAAATTTGGATTTCCAATATTCAAGACAATGGCAGAAATGAACAACGTTCATCCTTGTCATATGGGCTTCATAATTTAATCAACTGTCAAAATTAGAAATTAAGACACACTCCTGCAAGTTTTATAACTATTGTTTTTGTCCCATGTTCCAATTCCCAATGAGGATAAAAATTAATTCATTGTTATTATCAAACAAGAAATACTCACAAAAAATAACTTGGTGAATTCACACAAAGAAGAATGCCTGTATCCATGAAACACCAAAAACTGGTTCAAGAAAAAACTTACAGAAGGTTTCTTAGTCGTTTTAACAGCTTGACAATTATCTCCTGCTTTGTTGCTTGACTAACGGAGTCACACCTTTCAGCAACTTGAGTAGAAAAGGCATTGAGCTATGCATCATTATAGAAGTGTTACGTATAAAAATATTAATATTCTAATAGTTTGCAGTTACGACACTACGAAGAGAATTTGATCACAACACCTACCAGTTCCCGTATCCAATTAGCTGCGTAATAGAGACAGAGGATAAAAATTTGCTTTTGCTTGCCACCCAAAGACTGCCATGTCAACTCCGAAAGATACTGAACCAAAAACAAGCGAAAAGTCAACGGACAATTGTAACAGCTATGACATATCTAATATTCAAAATTACAAGATCTGCGTCAATTTTGATATATAACAAGTTGCAGGCACACCTGGACATCGTTATAGACGGAAAACGGGGTGGAAAAATAAAAATATATATATATGCTGTCGCAATGATTGAGCAATATAGAGTATATAGCTTCACTATTTCAATTGCAAGAGATAAATAATATCTTTTCTTTCCAAATGACAGAAGTATCATAAATAAATCTTGATTTAGAAACTAATGCTCCCAAGCAAGATGCTCTTTGACAAGATATATTCTCATGTCAATAGACAGGAGGCGCAATTTTTATCTGACCTCAAGAAGAGCAGGCAGTCAAATGTTCAACTCAAATTGAAGCTAAGTCAATAACTTCACCAAATAACCTTTCTGCTGGGGCATGAGAAAGCAAAAATGAAGAATTGAGTCACAGAAAATGTTTTCTGATGGATCATGTATAGTGCATATGCAATTTCTAAATTTTAGAGTTTACGGGTCAAGTTTTTACTTAAGAACAATGTAAGAATTTGCATGTGTATGAGTGTAGCTGTGGGTACTTGCATGCACATTTTGTGATTTATACCAGAAAGCAAGGGAGATGAATACCCGGTGATTTATATCTGGGGATGTTTCTAAGTTGTTTAGATCAAAGAAGAAAATTTGATATATGAAAAGAAGAAATACAGAAGATGGTAATGAGTCCCCATAATAGTACTGCACAAAAACTACATCAATGTAACCTTCTAATCTCCTTGTAAATGCTATATCAAACAACAGATGCAATCACCCAAAGAGCGAAAGGAAAAGACCAATCCTCCTAGAATTTCCTTCTTGCCAAAACTATGACCACAAGTTTCTTTACTGAATTTGCACGAGAAATAAGTATCTAGGCTAATTGCTTCACGAGGCTTGTCAACTAAAACAAATTATTGGTATTCATCTGATTGAGGAACATCATCCCTCTGAAAGCTTTGGAAAGGGATCCTTAGCCTTCTCAATACTTTCTCCAAAGGAAATGGAGGTCAATTATCATCCAATAAATGAGAAGAAGTTATTTCGAGAAAACACTCCAGAGTTATCACCCAACCATGATCTAGAATCCACTAAGTTATGGAAGGAAGTAAAAAGATGCAACTCAAAAATTGATTAATCTAACTCCTTACCTATTAAGATTTTGTGATAAATGTTAATCAAAGGAAATACGACCATGACTAAGGAATGGAAGGAAGACATCAGAGCATCACTATGGTAAGAAAGTGGAAATAAATATGGGAATGCAACAAAAAAAATCGAACCAACCATTAATTTTTCCCTAACTGAACACGAACAATCTTGTACACTGTAACAACCAAGATGAGAAGTAAATGAAAGAAGTAAATGAAATATCTAAGAGATGAACTTCAATGAATTCACTTTTCTGACATGCCTGCTAGCATCCTATCCATTTCATTGCAATCCAAACTTGTTCTTTAAAACCTTATGCTATCAGGAATCTGATTCTGAGCAGCCAACAAGGGAGATGGTTTTGCACCAAATTACCAAGGCATAAGCCTCATTTGCCCTTGGGCTTACAAGCCACCTCTCAACTAACTGAATAATCTCCATTACGGTTCCCACTTCCTGACAACAGAATATGTCTCACAATTCTTTCAAGTTTATTAGGAATTCCCACAGGTATGCTAAACAACAACATAAAATATATAAACACAGAAGAAGTACTGAGAGTAACAGATATCCCAAATGAAAATCGGCCCATTCTGGACCTTTCAGGGTTTTAAAAGAATCTCCCAGGGTTATCTACCAAAGGAAGAGTAGATAACTCAAAGGCCAATATTAAAATGCGTTAAACCCCAAGGGAAGCATCTTCTTTTAGTAGGACAAATCAGCAGTCAAGAAAAAAGTTATGCAATATAACAAATTGCAAATGCCAAACTGCAAACTCCTCATTCACTGCCCTAAATCTATGGATATGTGTCCTGAGCTTGGGCATGCATAATCATGTGACTTAAGACATTCGCAAAGATATACAACAGAGAAGATAAAGGATCTACCCCGTCTAATCTCTATTGAAACATCAACTAGCTCTTCTATCACAGTACATAATAACAGACATCTTGTTGAAGAAACAGTCTCTGATCCACATCCTCCAATAAAGGCCAAACAATACCCTTTTTAAAACACTACAAAAGAAAACCTTAAAATTCTCGGAGTGATATGCTCTATCAAAATCTAATTTAAAAAATATTCTATCCTGACCTCTCCTAACATTATTAATTACCAATAAAAGCCAGATTAAAATAATCATGTTCTTGACAAACACACTATGTATTAAGAGATGGTATTTGACAGAACTTCCACAATTTTATGCGAAAACAGATTAGTCAAAATTATACACAAACTAGCAACCAATCCAATTGGCCTAAAATCTTTGACCTTCTTCAACAAGGGCAATGAAAGTAGAACTTAGACTCCACCACTCCATTACCATCAAATTGCTCAAACACATCCATGAGATCCTCTTTAAGTATCTCCTAACAGGCTTAATAGAAAGCCATAGTAAAACCACTAGCTCTGGCTGATTTATCACATAGCACTTTATTAACAGCATTCATCACTTCATTCATAGCATTCCTCACCTCATCAATCTCTAAAGGTCTCTTTCAGGACTCAAATCCCCACTCTCATTATGGCCTCCTATTCCCTTATTCAGAGAATCATAAAAGCAAGTAATCTCTGTTTCAATTTTCCCTTGATATCCAATTATCTCTCCTGCTCCAACTCTGCTGCAGATGCCCTTTTCCTTCTACTATTTGTAACTTTGAGGGGAAAAAATGACTATTAAGATCTCCTTCCTTAACCCACACCATATAATAAAACCTAGCCTTTAACTCATTTCTTCCCTTGTAAGCACTTCTCGTAGCTCTTTGCCCCCCCCCCCCCCCTCTTTTGTTTGTGTAGCACATACTAACCACTAAATCATTGATAAGAAAAACATTATAATGTACATCACAAATACTAGCAGCCTATTTAAAATTACTCTTTTCCTCTGTCTTCAGTCACCAAAACTTCCTTATTCAACGCTTTAACTCTCTCTTTAACAAACTTAACTTTCTTCAATGACAGAATGGATTTCAACCATAGCTATAGACAAGGGTCAATGTTTTAGGACTTAAAGAATATTGAGTCCATAAAATTTTAAAAGGCATACCAAACATACTTAAATTCAACTCCGTTCTCACCTTAGAAGAAGGAAGTTGTAAAGGGCAACCCAGAAGTGCATCAATTCCTCCAAGAGATCCTTGATTTGTTAACCTTTCAATCTGAGAGAAAGTCGGTGTTAACAGAATATATTTTTGCTCATTATTAAAAAGCACTATCAAAGAAACACACAAACATACTTACTGCAGAAAGCAACAGAAAGTAAGTAGGAAGAATTTGTAATGGTGAAGGAGACCTGCAGAAACCAATATTAGAATACAACTGTAATGATAACGAAAAACCCAGACTAATGTATCTGACCCAAAGAAATTCATATTGCAGCTGAGAAAGATTCAATTAAAACCAGTTGACAGGTTATCTTTATATGAAAAAACCACTTTTTAGAGCCTACATGTGCATAGTCTCTTCTGCTCAACATCCTCAAAACTATTGGGAATATCTGGGGAAAATGTTAAAAGCAGGATTCTGACTTTTGACTTTTGTACACCTCCACACCTCTTTGTCCAACATCTCTAACACTTACAGAGCCTTGTTTCCCCTCTTCTAAACATTAATGATTAAACACAGAAAGAATGATGATCACATCTAGCAATCAATTGTATGGTAATTTACACTGATCTCCCTCGAGGTTTCTTTATATAACAGAGACCTCCCTCTTGTTTGGAAATTTACATTCACCTTCCCTCAGGTGACATATCTAATATCACCAACCTCCCTTGTCTATAAATTTCATTAATCTCCCCTCATTTATTAAATCTATCATCGCTTACCTCTCCCTACTGTCTAGAATTTACATTACCTCCCTCAAAAATTGTTCATCCTAAAAAACCACCCATATTATTTAATATTATTAATGGGATGATAAAAATAGCGAGAATTTTCTTTCTTCTTCTTGCCTCATAATGTGTGTTCAAAGTTCGACAAAGAAATATATTTGAGTATATGTAGCATTACATTTTATTTTTCTTCAAATCCACGTAGAGTTTTTAACCTGTATTATCATAAACAATTTATTATTATTATTGACTTTTGTATTTGTTATGCCATTAGTCATTTTATTTATGTAAAATAAAATACTATATACTTATTGTTAGATATAATTATTTTTTCTAGCTTGTAGAAATTTTTTATTGATCAAAGGTAGAAAAGAGGAAGAATAATACATTTCAACTATTATTGTCATCTAATTAAAGATATTAGAGTGTAAGGTAGGTTAGTGAAGATAGATTTAGTAGATGGGGGAGGTCAATGTAATTTTAAAACAACAGGGGGGATTGGTGATGGTAGATATGATAGCTGAGGGGAGGTGAATGTAAATCTTTAAAACAAGAGGGGAGGTCTCTGTTATATTCAAGGGAGTTCAGTGTAAACTACCCAAAATTGTGCTATTGAACAAGAGTAAAGAAACAAGGGCAACAGAATTCAGTTTATACTAAAAAATTAAGGAAAGCTATGATGGCATAATAATAAATAAAAACTACTCAGAGTATCCCCCCCCCCGGGGCACTCCAATACTTGTGTTCTTATTTTCCCCTTGATTGTTGCAGATGCAATAAAAATAAAAGGGTTTTGCGAATTTGTTGGCTTCAACACTTCTTTCCATGATTCATGGAAAATGTTGAATAAGTAGATGTAATTTCTGTTTTTCTCTCCACTTCAGCATAGCTAACATATTTAAAGCTCCATAATCATGAAAAATATTAGCGGAAAATTACCGTAATGAAGAGGAAACAAGTGGCAAAACATTTAGACAGATAGGAGAGATATTCCCATCAAGGTTCATCCATAATTCTCCTACAAAAAAATAATAATACAGAAAAAATGTCATTTGCAGCCTACAGGTTAATTTAAAGCAATCTTTAGAAATCAATAAGTACCTAAATCCTTCACAAAAATTACCTTCCAAACCAAAATATGAGTCTTTAACAGGCAACTCGCCACCATCAAGATCAGCTAAAAATGTTGATTCAAACTCTCCTACATGTTTTCCTATCCTACAAACTTAAATAAATTACATTAATATGCATACATACACTCCTAAGCTTACAAACTACTTCGTGTTATTCTTGTAATACGACTCACCATTCTATTATCGCTGGATGAAGCATTCTACTTTGCACTACAGCAGCCAATTCATCATGAAACAAGATTAATGGTATAGGTAGATGCTTACATGAATCAAAGGATGTTTTCAAGAGTTCAAGAGCTTCTTCATGATTTGACTTCTAACAAAACCAAAGCGCAGTCATTAAATAAGAATAGAGAAAACTTACAAAAATCATAGGCTATGCTAGACAAAGATAAATTTATAATTGTTATGCACACTTCTTGGGTGCTCGGACTATTCATAGTGTCAAATATACATTACCTATATTATTCTCACAAAGTCTATATACCCAAGTTATTTGGTAATTCAAAATGCAAGAAGCCACCAGGAACAGTAAAAACTAGAGATTAAGTAAATGGCACTGCATTCCACTAAAATCATCTAATTTTCTCTGACTGACTGTTCAAAGTAGTCTCTGAACCCAGTTCAGCTTTGTAGGCCTGTTTGTCTTGATGTGCAAGGGAGGCAAAAACAGCAAGAAGGAAGGTGCTATGAGATTCTCTTTCGGTAAAAGACTGAAGTAAGAACTTACCAAAGTTAACAAGTTAGGTGGTAAAGCAAGAGTTTTAACAAAAAATCAACAACCAGATGACATATGAGTTTACAGTAATAAAAGCTCTCGCTAAAGAAAAGCAACTAACTGCTCAAGCATGAAAGAGGGCCGGCGTATCTATCACATTACAACAAGGCCAATAGGAGATATCATACAAAAATATATAAAGAAGATTGTAGCTCTTTTTATTTTTTTCTTTTGAAGAAAGAATGATCTCGGGTTTTTTGCCTCTTTCCTTTGTAGGAAACAGTTGTATTTACTCCCCACTGATAACCGAAATAACAAGAAGTGCTTGGAGACCACAGATTTAAGAAAAGGCGTCAGGTACATGTTCTGACCATGATATAAATCCATGCATGAGAACAGAATGACACAGGATACTTATAGGTAATGGGCTACAACTGAAAATTTCCTCCAGAGCATTTTTAGAGCACTGTCAGAAAAATTTGCCTAAATATAAGTGTAAAACATAAACTCCATTTTTGCTTCAACATCCCCATAGTTGAGCCATATTACCGAAAGGATAAAAAGGGAAAAGGGCCAAACTAAAACTCATCTCAGATGTGTGCATCAACAATTTAGATTAAGTTATATTTCATAATACTTTTCAGAAACTTTAAACCCTCAAACCCTCCCCACATCTCTGTCTCTGTCCCTTTGTGTAGTTACCCCATGTGTGAAATTTTCATGGATGTCACTTCTTTGCTATATATATTATGCAGAGGTTGCAGTGCCAGAACATCTCCCTTTCCCAGTTCCGATCCTGAGCATTACTTTTGAAGTCAATTGCTTCATTACATCAACTTCCAATTCTTATCATCACCAACTTATAATTGGACATTATTATCCAAATGCAATAAGCTCACAAAGTCTGACCCAGAGGTTCAATCAACTGGTTTTTTCTAAAGGCTTGTATCAAATTTTTAAGATGCATTTTGAAAAGATAGAGGATTGGACACAAATACGATACTACTTACAACAGGGAAATTTTCAACCAAGAAGGAAAACACGGGGTGATCTGGATCAGTCACAGATTAAAGGCTTCAGCAACTCTATGCTTCCTACTTTGATATAGTACTCTCTCAACTATAACATAAAGGGAAAAATACAGTTCAAGCAACTGTAGATATAGATAGGCATTAATACTTTTGTCCAGCACAAGTTTCCTTAAAAATTAGAACCCAGAAATTCATATATATCTGCTCATGAATGATACTCGAAATACAGTGGTGTAAACTGAAAACAAGGAAGGAGAAGAAAAACAATATTTTTACCAAAGAAAGTGCAACGAGGATAACTCTAAATAATTACCAGAAATTCATATATATCTGCTCATGAATGATACTCGAAATACAGTGGTGTAAACTGAAAACAAGGAAGGAGAAGAAAAACAATATTTTTACCAAAGAAAGTGCAACGCGGATAACTCGAAATAATTACTAAGTCTTATGAGGACAGCAATAGGAATTTTCTGGATAAAAACCAAGATTATATGGGAAGAAATATTAAGCAATTGGTGGTCTAAATGGTTTGAGTAATTAGATAGTCAAACTTCCTACTACTAAATATATTTCTATTCAGCATAAGCAATTTAGAAACTAAAATTACCAAAGATGTTGGAGGACTACAGCAGTTATTTGCCTCACCAAGAAAGGATATTATCTTCAGCATTCCAATTAGGCCCATTTTCTTGTAGGCAATGTCAGGATTACTCACCTGTGCAGTTTAAAATGTAATTAAGCTGAAAATCTGGTATAAAATCAAAATGGAACAGAACGATGCAAAACCCACAATGAAATGAGAAAATGAAAAAGAAAGATAAAGATAAAAAAGGCATATCTCTGCTGGGAAAAATATGCCAATGAAGATCCAGTGTCGATTGAATAGGATAAATTCTCAGGTTACCTGCTTTCTTACAATCATCATCAGTTCATTTGCAATAGAAGATCCAAATTGCTCTCCACTAGATCGAGCTGAAAGTGCAAGAAGACTAAACACTTCATACACCTGCAGTACAAGAATTACTGTTGAGAAAACAAGCCAAATAAACTGTTTCAGTTCCCTTGCTAAGTTAGAAATAAAAGTAAAAATTTCTAACCTTGTGCAGGCTCTCAGTGTTGAAGCTTTCCAAGTAATCCAAGATACCTAAGTAATAAAGGCGCACAATTAAAATATGACTCAAAAACTGATGTTCTTTCCTCTGAGCATGCAGAAATGTGTACCAGTTATATGAGAAGAAAGCTGAATCAACTCCTGGGGGTATTTAGTGGCCAGCAGAGCCATAGTCTCCAAAGCAGAACTCACTTCATGACCAATGCCAGAGCCCACGTGCGTAACTAATGCTCCTACAACCTAAAAACAAACACAATTTCACAAAGGTCCCAGCGTATAGAATAATTTATCTCCAGATATATGTTAGGCATCTTTATCTAATGAACTTCATGATGAAAACTTACTTCCTGTCTTGAGTAAGTACCAGCAAACTCCTCAAACAGATATTGATACAAGTGAATGCCAAATTCTGTTGCCTTCTTTTCTTTGCATGCCAACAAGTACTCAGAGATGCTCAAAAAAGTGGGTAGATAATCCTTAATTCAGAGGAATAACAAGTCAAAAACATCTGTATGATAGCCAAGGAAATGCAACTCAGTCCTACAATGAAGCCATAGTTCTATTACAAAAGCATTTACGAAAAGAATACCTGCACCAAATCCTTATTCCCATGTATGCACTGAGCAAACCTCACTTCTTCAATGCAACCATCAATAACTTTCTTCTTCAGCAATTTGAGGACGCTCTTTTGCAATGTTTTACAATTCATGTATATGAGAATCAGCAACCATATGTCAATGACATTATGATCCTGTACCTTCTGAAGGCTCTTCAATTCTTTCAGTATCTCCTGGCAAAGTATCTGACAGCAAGGAGAGAAAGGATTCATTTTTGTAGATTGAACAACCAATAGAGGAAAAAAATAAGGAACAACTAGTGCAAGTGAAATATAGAATTTACATTTTTAAATTGAAGGCTTGACTTCAGGGCATTAAGAATTAATGCCTCTACATTATCGACATTTACTTTCCTTTTAAGTTTAGTATTCTGTATTGCTCGAACATTTGAAAAACCAACAAACTTTAGCTGTTCCCGGATTTCTGCTATTATTCGTGGAGCATTTGCTGGAGTAGCAGATAGCAGCAAGTGGCGGAGTAGATATGGCATATCTTCCACCTCAACTGTGCGAATGCAAGATAATGCTACTGATATCACCTTCAGAAAAGTTAACAGATATATCAAAAATTGAGACCAAGAAAGGCAATATCCTCATCTGGGGTATTTTAAGCTGCAACTCTTCATCATGGTAAAAGGGGCATCTACTGAATTTTTTTATCGGAGAAAAAGATACCTGTTCCTGTAACAGATCATCCAAGTTGAGGTTGGAGAAAGTATCAAGCACTGGAACAATAATGGAAGAATCTTCTTTGAGCATCTGCTGAAGTGAATCAACCACCATTTTGTTGTTCTGATCGCCAATAATCTCAGGCAAAGACCCAATTATATCCTTTTTTAAGTGTAGAGAGCAAATTGACAGTACTTGCAACAGTTTCTCAGTGAAGGCCTGAGGATCAACAAGGAAGTCTAGCCAACGAAACTGCTTGAGGATCATCCGTGGTACATCCTCTTCAAGACGCAAGGATAATGAACCAAAAGTACCATTACTGGTATCCATGTCCAAAAATTCTGGGAGTTTCTCAAGTAACGTGTCTTGAACGTCCAATTGAATTGACTTAACTAGCAAGAGTACCCGCATCAAACTCTCACTTCTCACAGAGCCTGTGCTTTCACAATGTGAAGGTAGCAAAACCCTGTAGTTGTAAGATGGGCATCAATAAGCCGTCAATGAGCAAAGAGTGCTGAAGCACTTTAAACTCCTTTCACTTTAATGATGGCCAACAAATACAAGATTTCAGTTATTAAAAAGAAAAATGAGAATAAAAATTGATTTGTGTACTCTTCTAACCTCCCAAGTACTATTTCACCTCAAAATTTTCTATGTCAAGCTTCTAATTAAAAAATTTAAAACGTAAAGTAAGAGTAACATTAGACTACAAGAATCTCGTAAAGTCAAGTCGCCTTAGTTATAACCAAGACCAGAGATTGATTTCTAGCCTAATGAATTGAATTCCATTGCTTTATTTGTATTGTTACTTATTTCAGCTTCCTTCCACATTAACAGCAAACAAATATTGGCCTCAAGTACTCAAATGAAAATTGAAAACAAAATTCATTAGTTTTACTCTTCTAACCTCCCAAGTAGTTTACCTCAAAATTTTCTATATAATGTAGGATTCAAGTTAGAAGTTTTAAAAGATAACTAAGAGCAAGAGCAATGTCCCGTATAAAAGCATTGTCTTACAATCTGGAGAAGCCAACACATGAAAGACAAATCACCTTTAAGTTATACTCCCCCCTCCTGAAATTCAATGCCCACATTTGACCTGACACAAAAACTTAAAAGAGCATTTGACTATATTCAATTACCACAATGCCCATAACAATTAAGGTGGTTAGTGGTGGGAATTGTATTAATGGACCTATGTCCCACAAATAAAGGAGATTAGTGGTAGAAGTTTAGGCTGGATTCATTTTGGGATGGAGAGAGTAACATGCTCTATTTCATCTTGTCCTTGTGAACGAAAAAAAAGAAGGAGCAAAAGTTTTCTTTTCCTGCCAATCAAACAAAAGTTCAGCAGAAACACTTCAAGTTAAACTCTAGAAGTATAATGTGCCAAATGTTGCTAAAAATTTTACAGCTAAAAGATTAACAAGTCAAATACCTTAGGCTGCAACTAATTCATGGTTTAGGGAGACAAAAGGAAACAACGCAGTAAAGGCTCATTTGTCAACTAATAAAAGGAAATACAGGTATCATTGATTTCTTATTTTATTTTATCTCTTTTTTCCAATTCTCTTTCCTCAAAGCCTAGTATCAAATCAAGATGTCCTTCAAAGCGATAAGAAAATTTCAAAAAATAAAATTATCCTACTCTCGTGATCTCGTGATCTTATTGACTAGAACAAAGATATTTGTTGCAACTATCAGCGCGTTTGCTTCACATTTAAGTCTAAACTGTAAGTTTCACCACCTATTATCTTTTTCCTACAATAATTTTTTCTATTTTACACATAGCTAATGAAAATCAAATAGGTTGCAATATAAACAACATAAGAAAATATCTTAAATTCGGAGGATTTGATAAAGAAGAATATAAAAACAGCTGAACCCTGGCAAACTGTCTGCGGAGAGATAGAAATATAGAGTGAATTCAAATTATGCATTTAGAGCAAAAATTGTAAAAAACAAGAGCCAAACTTCCTCGCAACTCAAGAAAGCTCCTGCAAAATTAGTTTCGCATCAGCATAATATATTTCTCAAAAATATCTGCGAACTAGTAACATCAGAAATACAGGCGAACACAGAGAAACCAATAAACTGCGAGAGAGAGAACGCTTTTAGAGGCATACCGTCGAAAATTATGGTGTGAAACATTGATATACGAGGAGAGGCCACGGATAAAACCATAGCGAAGAGTGGAATCATCAGAGAAACGGCGCTGGAGGCAGTGGCGGAACTTGTGGAGGTCAGACGGAAGACACGGCGGACCAGCGGGGTTAATCAAAGTGCAGCCAGCCTCAGCGAGCACCGAAATGAATGTATGATTATCAGAAGACGAAGAAACTGATTCAACACGAGACTTATGATGATCTGCAACGCCCGCGGTTGTTTTGGGGATTTTGGGGTTTGGGGTTTGGGCGAAGGGAGGAACAAAAGCATTGGCGTTTCCGTTTGAGGAGATTTTCCTTTTCCCAGAAAGAGACATGGTTATGCGGTTTCCTTGTGGCTGAGGTGGTGGACGAGGGCGGTGATTGTGGTGTTTCCCGGCGACCTAGCGGTTGCAGAGGAGTGGGAGGAGGAAGCAAGAAGAGGCGCCAAAATTGGAGCCTTTTATTTCGAAAAATGTAGATATCCTCATTTCTTTTTGGTCCGGAGAAATGTTTAAAAGTTTCGAACCAGGACTTAATTTGCCAAACATTTCCAGTCGGTCCCTTAAATTGAAAAAGAAAAAAAAGAAGAAAAAATAATCAAGCCATCTCTTGGAAGCCACCTGGCCCCTTCGATTCAGTACAACACCTTGACTTCAATAGCATCTCTAAAGCAATTAACTCAAAACTCAAAAAATATTTTAGCAAAAGGTAGTTACGAGTGTTCACAGTTAGTAGTGTCAATACGAGTTTAAACTTGCAGGTTGACTCAAATGGATAAGTTTAGACTTAGTAAGTCTAAACTCATTTAATACGGACTTTTTTAGCTCGCTCCGTTTAGCCTGTAGACTAACACGGACCGAATGCGGACTAGTTTATGTTTTTTACATTTTTTTTAGAGATGATGCAAAACGACATTGTTTTGCATCATCTTTTCTCTTTTATTCATCAATTCTTTATTTTTGGTTAATATTTCTTTTTAAAGGTTTAATTATTCTGTTATTATCTACTTTCTTATTATATTTTTTAGACATAAAGTATATTTAATATTTAAAAATTAGAATTTGATATAATTTATATGTCAAAAAAATGTATTCACCCGCAAGCTGGTTATAATAGGCCACGGACTAAGGGTTTTTCAGCCAGCAAAAAAATAGGCCAACCCAATTCGAACCGTTTTAGAAGCGGTATGCAAGAGCGGACCGACCCGTTTGACACCATTATAGAAGATCTTACTAATGACTTATGATTAGAAATGTCATTTCCAACTCTATGAATAAGACCATATGCATTAGCTTGTAAGTTAGATGTAGGGTACGGACTAAGGGTTTTTTTTATAGTTCATGTAAAGTGTGCTTCATTCATAGCACTTGAGCACAACAACTACAGATGGTGATATATTCGACTTCGTCAGTAGATAATGACACATAAGCTTGTTTCTTGCTATATCAGGATATAAGACAACTACCAAGAAATTGACAATGGCCACATAATCTTTCTTATCAATCTCCAGGAGATTGTTTCAAACCATATAAAGTTTTAGATAGTTTGAAAACATGATTAGGAAATTTTTTATGAGCAAAACCGGGGTTTGTTCCACATAAACTTCTTCATCAATAAAACCATTTAGAAATATACTTTTAACATCCATTTCAAATAACTTAAAACCTTTAAAGTAAGCAAAAGCCAAAAGCATTCTTATAGATTCAAGTCTAGCTACCGAGCAAAAGTTTCATCATAGTCAATGCTCTCTTCATGATTGAATCCTTGGGCAACAAGTGTAACTTTTTTTCTAACAACTTCTCTAGATTCATTTAATTTATTTCTAATAACTCACTTTGTACCAACAACGGGGTGATCATGGGGCCTTGGGACAAGAATCCAAACTTTGTTTCTCTCAAATTGATTTAGTTTCTCTTGTATATCAACAATCCAAAAATCATCACACAAAGCATCATCAATATTTTTCGGCTCAATGTGAGATAAAATGGCAAAGTTATCAATAAAATACCATCTTGTTTTAACAATTTGGGAGACATCAACAATGATTGCTCCTTAAGTGGCCACTTTTATATTTTAGGTCCTTGGGAAGCTCATGGTCACCACTAGGTTGGTCATCTTATTCTTGCTCAATCATCTATTCTTCATTTGCATGATCTTCTAAAGTTGGTGCTTGAAGATGATTTTGATTATCATTCATTGAAGTACCAACATCAGCATCATCTCTTCTTTCCAAGTAAATGTTAGATTTATCAAAGCTCACATGCATAGTTTCCTCAACACATAAAGTTCTTTTATTGTAAACTCTATAAGCCTTTTTGTTAGATGTGAGGGACCTAGGAGGGGCAAGGAGAGATGAATTAGGTATTTGGATAATTCTAAAAAAAATCTTTTTTGAGAAACTAGCTTGTAGGAGTTTTGAAATCCAATATACAATAAGATATACAAGATACCACAATGAGTTCTAAATTAAAAGAGAGAGGAGAGAAGACCATACAAGCAATTTATGGTGGTTCGATCACACAAGATCTACATCCACTACCTTGAATCCGAACTCAAGGATTTTAATCAAGTATCACTATAACAAAAGTTACATAAGATACAATAGAGGCTCACCCAACAAGGGTTTTACTCTACAACCTCTTTTCACTTACAATGATCAAGGTTCACTCTTTCAAAAGGGTTTTATACCCTTAAGACAACCTTGAATAAAACAAATAGATGAAGTAAGAGAGAAGAATGTTACCAACAACTTGGTAGATGATGAAAAATTTAGCACACCTTCACCTTTTTGTCTAAGGAATCTTGTAATTCAATTTTTTTTGTAGAAGACAAAGGAGAGCTTTTTGATAAAGAATGATTGGGAAGAGCAAAGATTCTTAAAGGTTCAAGAACTACTCAAAAATGTGAAGTTTATGTCTTTTATAGGGTTTAAAAATTAGTTGTAATGTTCAAATAGCGGCTAGTAACGGTAAAATTTGGTTGACCGAACATAGACTCCTACGTCCAAATGATCATCCAAATTTTTCTATTTTCAGATTGTCAGGAAAAATTCGGTCGACTGAATTTGGACACAAGCATCCAAATGATCGTCTGAATTTATCTGGAAATTCAGCAGCTATGGTTTTCAGCTTTGACGTTCGAATTGGATTTCGCACTATTCAAACTTTGTCAAAACGATTAGAAATCAAGTATAACAAGCTTAAAATCATTTTGGACTTTAGAATGAATCTTTTTAAGAGCTTTTAATCCAAAAGCCGTTGTCAAGAACTTGGTAAAACATGTGTAATGAAAAACATTTTAAGATTGAAAACCAAGTTTTGAGCTCTCTTGAAAGTTCTTTAGATTCCAAAGACAATCAAGTATAGGGTTTACAAGGATATCCCTATTAAGCGAGTGTAAACCTATACTAAAGTCTTCAAAGCCTTTAATCCTTAGGACATGCTTTACACACTTTAATATTTGAGCACATTTGAGTTGTCCTTAGCATCTCATCTTTAAGGCAATGAGATGTCTTAGCTTCAATCCAATAATCCTATCACACAACAAATACTCAAGTTAGCTTATATCAATATTTGTCATAATCAAAACTATAAGATTTTTCCTTAGGGCTTACATCTCCCCTTTTTTGATGATGACAAACTTTGATGCAAAATGTGAAGGATATAATCATTATAGTTCAATGAAGCATTAATGTTATAGATGAATGATGAATAATTTGGCACAATAACATAGCATGGCTCATGAATGAGCATATAGCCCAACCAACCTCCATAATACTCCTTCCTTCCGTCAAGATAGAAACTATAGCATGAAAGCATTTAAAACACATTCTAGGAGAGGTTTTAGAGGTTATAATCAATATTCAAGGCTTCCCCAAGACAATACTCATTTTTGGAGTTGATTTGGAAAAAATCAAAGTTTTGAAAAATCAAATTCTAGAAGCACAAATATTCAACATAATGAATTCATTTTCTAAGAATAAACCTTCCCAAGGCTTCTCAATCATTTTAGGGAAGATCAAGACTGTTTTAAGCAAAATTTGGCTAAATACCATTTTTGACAGAAAGTTCAGACGATCAATTTTTTGGTTTGTATCCGAACTTCAAGTCTGAATTTTTTGTAAAAGCTACAAAAGGTAAGTTTTGCAACATAAGTGCTTAAAACCAATCACACAATCATCAAAGCAAATTGATCAATTATATCACTCATACATAATCATCTTGATCAACCAATGCTCCACTTAAGATCATATAGACTCAAAATCAAATATAAACTACTTGAAGACCATTATTCTCAAAACATTAATGCCAATATGCACAATAAACCATAATACCATATACAACCATAATGAATCAAATAAAATTCATTCATCATATACTTAACAATATCAAGGTACATTTTGCAACACTTCTTCTCCCCTTTTTGTCATTAATCTCCTTCATCATCCTTTTCATCCTCTTTTTCCTTCTTTTCTTCCTCATATCCTTCATCATCATTTTTATCCCTAGCTTGAGATCTAGAGGGTGCTTCACAACTTTGGTTATTCTTCATCAATAATTCTTCAATGTTCTTCATTCTAGTGTCCAAGCCATCTAACTTACTTAGAACCATGGGAACAAATAATTCAAAGAATTTATACATCTTCTCCCTCTCCTTTATGTGGTTGTTTAAGGCTTCTTGGAACACTTTGGCAACTATGGTGTCTCCTCTAGTAACTCCTTCCTCACTAGGCATTTGGAGTTGGCTCTTCCTCAAACAATCTTCTTTTTGTGTGAGATTGCCCTCCCTCACTTGATACATCATGCATCTTCTTTGTCTTCCTCTCCCTTGCCAGAGTCTCTTCTTCATCTTCCTCTTCTTCTTCAATCTCCTCCTCCTCTTCATCATCTCCACTGGCCTCCAATCTTTCACCCCTTTGAGGAGTTTCTCTCCTTGTCCTCCACACACCATCTTCATCAAGTGATAATTGCATCCTCTTTGAGGGATTCATTGGTGTATATTTATCCACTCTTCATAGGATTTCCTCTTCCAGGGAGCTGGACATGAAAATGCTTGAAGATCTTGGTTAGTAATATTTCATAAGGTAGAGCTTTGTTAACCATTTTCCATGCACTAATCATATGCTTCAAAGCCATATACCAAAATTTAATCTCCTATGCTCATGCAAAGCAAGCATAATTACCACATGCATGTTTCCAACCGAAGATTTATGTCCAAACTTGGGAATGATCATAGTTGTATGATGCATCACACGTCCTCTAGCATCAAAAGCTTTAATTTTCCTTTCCTTAATGGACCTAAATCTCCTACCATTAGTAAAGGCTTCTTCAAACCGTTAATTTGTGAATAACTCATGAATATAGCAATGTTGCCCCCAATGAATATTATCTAGCACCAATGTCATCCACATCACAAATTCTACTAACTAGAGCATCATTAGACTCAAAATCAGCTTGAGACACTCTAGATGAATACCATTGAATGATAACATGCTCAATCCTTTCTTCCTTAAGATTTGCATAAAATTCATAAGCAAGAGTAGGATAATAAATCTTCATTCACACCAAGCAAACTACCCCAACCAATTTCACCAAAAAGTGATAGCACATTTCCAATGTTGGAGAGTTTGTTTAAGTCGACTATATGACCAAGTATGATCCTACTCCTTTAGCTCCATTCTTCAAATTCTACCGTTACCCTTGTTGAGATGAACCGATCTTCTCCAAGGTTGGTGTGAGGAATCCGAACGCACCTTGGTTCATTGATGATAAGACCCTCATCTCCCATTTTTTCTTTCCCTTTGCCTTTAGTCGCATTTGCCTTCTTAGTGAGAACCATGGTGTTTTTCTTTGAAGAAAGGTTAAATTCAAGAAAAATAGAGGGTTTAGAACACGAAAATCAAATAATTTTCAAAGGAAAATTGTGAAATATGTGATAGATTTGAGTTTGGATGTGAGTGGGTAGAGTGGATTTTGAGAGAAGAGAGAATTTAGATGGTTTAAAATGAGAGAAATGATCAGTTAAACGGTTTTAAAATTGTTGAAATTGCAGAGTTTGGACGATCAAATTTTCAAGTCTGCGTCCGAACTTGCTCTATTTTTTCAATTCAATAAATTCGGACAACCAAATTTTTGGTCATACGTTTGAACTTGCATCTGAATCTTTCTGCCTAAAATTTTCTGAGGAGCGTTTGGACATCCAAATTTTAAACCATGCATCCAAAATATTTTTTGTTTTTGCCACACTTCAATGCACACATTAGTAATTAAAATTTGAAATTCCCAAGCTTCTTCTAAGGTAACAAAACCTTTCCTAGACCAATGGTTTGGTGAAAATGTCAGCAATTTGTTTCTTTGTGCACACATAATTGAAGCATATATCATCTTTAGCTACATGATCACGATTGAAGTGATGTTTAAGTTCTATATGCTTAGTCCTAAAATGTTGAATTGGATTTATGCTCAAATTAATGGCACTAGTATTGTCACATAAAATAGACACACATTTGAAATCTAAACCACAATCAAGCAGAGTATGCTTCATTCATAGCACTTGAGCAAAAGTTTCATCATAGTCAATGCCTTTTGTTAGACCTAAGGGCAAATCATGAAGTTTTGAATAATGACAAACATTATTGTAGACTAATCTTTGTGTCAATTGTGTAATAGGATTGTTGGATTAAAGAAGTATGAAGTCTTGTTGCCTTAAAGCCAAAATGCAAGAACAACTTCAATGAGTCAAAGTGATTGAAGATTGAAGGTTTTGCTCAAGATGATTGAAGGCATTAAAGACTTAAAGTGTATGTCATATATGCTCAATAGGTATATTATTTTGTAAACCCTACACTTGTGTGTCTTGGAATCTATTGAATGCATAAGAGAGCAATAAAAACTTGTTTTGAATCTTAAAGAATGAACTTTTGAAAGACAAGTGTGCTTTTGAATCTCAAATGATCTTGAGTAAAATTTATATGATCAAAGTGTTTTAGTAATGGTTTTTGGATTTGAAAAATGTTTAAATGACGTACCTATTTATACAAAATGTTTTCAATGTTATTAAGGTTAATTTTCAAATGATATGACAAAGTTTGTAGTTCAGACGTCCAAACTTTGAAATTGGTTATTGTGCTTCCAGAGAAATTCAGACCCAAGTTCGGACGCATGGGATAAAGTTCGGATGTCCGAACTTTCTCTGATAGCATGGTTACTGTTTTTCTAGAGAAATTCGGACGAATGTTCGGACGTATAAGGAAAAGTTCGGAGGTCCAAACTTTTCCAGACAACTTGGCACAGTAAAGTTCGGACGCATAGGAGAAAGTTCAGACATCTGAACTTCTCTGAAACTAGCCGTTACTAGCCGTTTTATAGCTGTTGAAACTGATTTTTGAAATCTATAAAAGCTATATACTCAAAAAAATTTGTAAGTTTTGAATCTCTGAGAAATCTTAACATTCCAAAATCTTTAGCAAACATCAAAGCTCTCTTTTGTCTTGTGCTCTCAATTGATCATTCAAGATTCCAAAGACATCAAAGTGAAGAGGTGCAACATTGTGTAATTATCTACCAAGAAAGTGGTAACATCTTATTCATTCTCCATTCTCCATTTAATTGTGTTTTCTACTAGCTCCTTATAAGGTTTCTTGTAAACATAAAATATTTTAGATAAGGGTGATCCTTGAGATATTGATTCAAGGTTGTTTGTAGATATAAAATCCTTTGGTAGGGTAAACCTTGTTTGTGGAATTGCAAAAGATGTTTTGAGTGTAAAATTATTGTGTGGTGAGCCTCTTATGTAATTGTTGAACTTGGCATATAGTAGATTGATTGAAATCCTTGAGTGTAGACTCAAGGTAGTGGACGTAGATCTTGAAGAGATCGAACCACTATAAATTGCTTGTGGTTATTGATCTTAAATTGTTTATGCTTTTTCATTGATTTATCTATTCTCTCATTGAAACAAGTATATATAATCTGCTCTAGCTAAATTTTGTAAAAGAAAATTATTTTCGGAAATTAGCCAAAGTCCTAATTCACCCCCCTCTTAGGTCTTTCACCTTCTTCTTGATTGAATCCTTGGGCAATAAATCTAGCTTTGTTTCTAACAACATTCCCAGATTCATTTAGTTTATTTCTTAAAAACTAATTTTTTACTAATAATGGAGTGATCAAGGGATCTTGGAACAAGAATCCAAACTTTGTTTCTCTCAAATTGATTTAATTCCTCTTGTATAGCAACTATTCAAAAATAATCACACAAGGCATCATCGATGTTTTTAGGCTCAATGTGAGATAAAAGTACAAAGTTGTCAATAAAGTACCTTCTTGTTCTAACACCTTGAGAAACATTACCAATGATTTGCTTCTTAGGGTGGCCTCTTGCATATCTTAGATCCTTGGTAGCTCTTGGTCACCACTAGGTTGGTTATCTTGTTCTTGCTCAATCATCTCTTCTTCATTGGCATGATATTCCAAAGTTGGTGTTTGAGGATGAGTTTGATTATCATTCATGAAAGTACCTACATCATCATCATCTCTTTTTTTCAAGCAAATGTTAGACTTATCAGAACTCACATATATGGTCTCCTCAGCACATAAAGTTCTTTTATTGTAAACTCTATAAGTCTTCTTGTTAGAAGAATAACCAAGGAAGATGCCTTTATCCAATTTTCTATCAAATTTACCCAAGTTGTCACACATATTCAATATAAAGCACTTGCAACCAAACACTTTGAAATAGGCAATTGAGAGAATTCTACCAAATAGAAGTTGGAAATGTGTTTTTCTCAAAAATGGCCTCAAAAGAATTCTATTCATAACATAGCAAATGGTGTTTACGGCTTCAGGCCAAAAATATTTTGGCAAACAATTTTCACAAAGCATAGACCTAGCCATTTATTGTAAAGTTTGATTTTTCTTTTCAACAACCCTATTTTGTTGAGGTGTTTTGGTGGCTGAAAAATTGTGAACAATTTCATTCTCATCACAAAGCTTTGTAAAATCTTGATTGTAAGATTCTCTCCCATTGTCATTTCTAATAGGGATCAATTTGCAATCAAGGGAGGTTTAAATCTTTTTGAAAAGTTTCACAAATTTATGAAATGCTTCATCCTTTTGTGATAAAAAGAGTACCCAAGTGAATCTTAAAAAATCATCAACAATAACATATGCATACTTCTTACCACCAAGACTAGTGGTCCTCATCGGTCTAAATAGATCCATATGAACAAGTTGAAGAGGTTTTGAAGTTGAAACTATTTTCTTGGGTTTGAAAGATGTTTTTGTTTGTTTTCCATATGGCATGCATCACTGAAAGACCTAAGAGGGGGAAGGGGTGAATTATGTCTTTAGATAATTTTTGAAAACTTTTTCCTTTTTCAAAATATAGCTTGGAAGATGTTTAAAATCAAACTTACAACAAGTAATGCAAGTAAATACAATGAGTTTCCAAATTAAAAGAAATATGAGAAGAGATCACAAAAACAATTTATAGTGGTTTGATCACTCAAGATCTACATCCATTACCTTGAGCCCTAACTCAAGAATTTCAACAAATTTCAACTATAACAAAAATTGATCACAATACAAGAGAGGCTCTCCCAACAAGGGTTTTACACAACAACCTTTTTACACTTACAATAGTCAAGGCTCACTCTTTCAAAAGAGTTTTATATCCTCAAGATAACCTTGAATAAAACAATTAGATGAAGTAAGAGATAAGAATGTTACCAACGACTTGGCAACTGATGACAAATTTAGCACACCTTCACATTTTTAGTCTAAGGAATCTTGAATTTCAACTTTATAGCACAAGACAAAAGAGAGCTTTTTGATCAAGAATAATTAGGATGAGTAAAGAATCTTAAAAGCTCAAGTCCTACTAAAAAATCTAAAGTCTATATCTTTTGTTAAAAATTAGTCGAACGAACATGGACCTTTGTGTTTGAATGATCATCCGAATCTTTCTATTTTCAGGCTGTCAGGATAAGTTTGGTCGACTAAATTTGGACACAAGCATCCGAATGGTTGTCTGAATTTCTCTAAAAATTCAATAGCCAAGGTATACAGTTCAGGCATCCAAATTAGAGTCCAAACTATTCAAACTTAGTCAAAATGATTAGAAATCAAGCACAACAAGTTTGAAATCATTTTGTACTATAAAGTGGATCTTTTCAAAAGCTTTTAGTCCAAAGGCCTTCTCAAGAACTTGGTAAAATATTTCCAAGATAAATCATTTACGATTGAAACCAGCTTTTAAGTTCTCTTCAAAATGCTTTAGATTCCGATAACAAATAAGTGTAAGGCTTACAAAGATATAACTATTAAGCAATTGTAACTAAGGTCTTCAAAGCCTTCAATTCTTAGGACCATCTCTTCATATTATAACTCTTTGAGTATAATTTGAGTTGTCCTTAGCACTTTATCTTCAAAGCAATGAGACTTCTTAGCCTCCACAATCCAATTATCCTATCACACAATAAGTATCCAAGTTAGCTCATATTAATGTTTGTCATGATCAAAACTCTAAGATTTGCCCTTAGGGCTTACAATTACAAAGACGATTTTTCTCAAAAGGCATTTTTGGCAATCCTCTAACCAAATCTTGAGAGGAAAGTTTGTTCAACAAATCCATGCTCACATGACCTAATCTTCTATGCCAAAGAAATCTATCGTTATCATGAACGACAAGACATTTAACATCATTGGCAGATATAACTATTGGCAGCAAAAATGATTTTCCCACTTACACTATCAAGAATGGTGCAAGTATCACATTTAAATTCAACTTTGCACCCATTGTCACACAATTGACTAATGCTAATCAAATTGTATTTCAAGTCATGAGTGAGCAAAACTTATTTAAGGAGAGAGGAAGAGCCTTTACCAATATTGCATACTCCAAGAATTCTTCTTTTTTTCTTGTCACCAAAGGTGAAAAATTCATCATTTGTGGCTTGAAGTTCACTAATGACTGAAGCATTCCCTGTCATGTGTCTTACGTATCCACTATCAATGACCCACTTAGTAGCACTTGATCTTGAAGGACTATTTTCTTGGGAGTGAGAGGAAGTTACTTTTGGTACCTACATCAAATGAGAGGAAGTGACTTTTGGTAGCCACATTTTCTTGGGTCCAAGGGGGTTAGTGATAGTTCCCTTCGCTCTCCAGGTGGTATTAACATCACTTTCTACCTTTCTTTTCACATAGCATCTAGTTGCATTGTGACCATTTCTACCACAATAAGGACAACATGTATGCGGCATAGAGGTAGATGTAGCTTTGACAAGTAATTTTTGTATTTTGAAACATTGTTTACATGATTGTATCCAGGACCATTTTTCACAAAAGAAGATCTTTGAGATCCAAGTAGTTCATCAAGATTGCCTCTACCATTTGTAAACTTTTCAACACATAAGGTGAGGTCATCAACTTTCTTTTTCAAGAAATCATACTCAACAATTGTTTTCTCTAGAGAAGAAATTTTAGCACAAAGAGATTTGTTCTCAAGATACATGTGTTTCAAGGAAATGTTTAAAACTTCTTTTTCAATGTTCAAGCAATCAATGGATTCAATGAGTTTTTTGTTTTCGCAAAATAAATTTAAATTTTCCTTCAATAAATCATTAATTTTGAATCTCATCTCTTTGTTTCTTTTTGAACCTTTTCAATTCACTATACATATCCACAAGCAATTCACTAGGATCGTCAACATCATCATCACAACGTGTAGAGGTTGAAGGTATAGATTGTACCTCATCAACCATACCCATGAAGCATACATTTGCTCTTTCCTAATTGTCATCTCCACTATCTTCATTAGCATGCTGATCCCAAATTCCTAATAATCCCTTTCCTTTCCTAAGAGATTTCTTCTTTTGAATTTGGTTTCACTCTCCTCCAATGCTTTAGGGCAATCGACTACAAGGTGTTCAGTACTTTTGCATTCATAGCATTGAGGCTTGAATAATGAAGATGATTGTCCTTTTTTTTTTCAAAGGCCTCTTCCCTTTTTTGAGAAATCCTTTTTTTTATAGAATTTCTTGAACTTTTTCACTATCATAGCCATCTCATCATCCTCTCCATCTTCATATTCATCACTAGATGATTCCTCTCGCTCGCTAGGATTGTCAAAAGCTTTAAGTACAACTCATTTTCTTCCTTTCTCTTCATCTTCAAGATCATTTAGCCTCTTAATTTTCATCTCATGTGTAGGTAATGATCCAATGAGCTCTTCAAGAGGAAGAGTCTTCAAGTCTTTTGTTTCTTCAAGAGTCTTTGGTTGCTAAGACTTGTGTAGAGCATCCAATATCTTTGTATTTTGTTCTCTAAGTGAATAATTTTTCCCATGGAATTTTAGACTATTGAGATATAGGTAAATCTAGTGAATATGTCACTAATGTTCTCTTCCTGATTCATGGTGAATAACTCATAATCCATCACTAGCATTGCAAGCTTTGACTCCTTCAATTGATTAGTCACTTCATGTGTTACTTGAAGAAGTCTCCACAAATCATGAGTGGTGTCGCAACCACTTACTACTCGTTCACATCCAATGCACAACTCAAGATATTCATAGCTTTGTAGTTCAATGTCATTTCTCTTGAGTCACATTCATCATATTCAGCTATTGGCTTTGGTTCCATAGTTATTCCATCAGGTCTCATCCTCTTTGGCATGTACGAAACTTTCTCAATGATATTCCACAAATCAAAGTTAACAGAACAAAGATATGTCTTAATTATAGATTTCTAAAAAGTATAGTTTGTTTCATCAAACAAAAGAGGTCTATTTGTGGAAGACCCTCCCAAACAACGCAAGTTTGAAATATTAGCCACAAGATCTTAACTTCTATGTTGTAAAACTGCATAAAGAAGCCCTAGCTCTGATACCAATTGAAAGACCTAAGAGGGAGATGAATTAGGTCTATAGCTAATTTTTTAAAACTGTTTCCTTTTTACAAATTTAGTTTGGAAGAGATTGGAATTCAAGTTCACAAGGAGATTTTTATAGATTTGAAAAATTAGCTTTAACAGTCATAAAACTGCTAATAACGACTAGTTTCAGAGAAATTCGGACGGTTGAACTTTTCTGGAAAATACTGTTCATGCACTGTTCAAAAATTCAGACAACCAAACTTGGCCTTCTGCGTCCGAACTTGCGTCCAAATTTCTCTGGAAAAATAGTAGTACTGTTCACAATGCAGGAAAAGTTCGGATGTCTTGCATCCGAACTTTTTAAATTTTTTCAAAACATATTCAAATCAATTCAAACATGTTGGAAAACCTTCTAGCCTATAAGATAAGTCTTTAAAGACTTTTTAAGTGCAAAAACCATTGATGAAAACTTGATAATTAAGCTAAGTTCAAAACCATTGAAACTATTTAAATCAAGTTTTGTGCTCTCAATTGCAACTCATAGATTTCAAGACTTAAGAGTGTAGGGTTTACAAAGTTTACCTATTAAGCACATGTAACCTACACTTCATGTTATCAAAGCCTTCAATCATCTTGAACAAACTCTTCAATCTTCAATCACTTTGACATATTTGAGTTGTTCTTGCATTTTGGCTTCAAGGAAATGAGACTTCAAACTTCTTAATCCAACAATCCTATCACACAAATGACATAAAGATTAGTTCTCATCAATGTTTGTCATTAATCAAAACTTAATCAAAACCTCATGATTTTCCCTTCGGGCTAACACCATCTCATCTTCTCCATCTTCCTTTTGCTCACTAGGATTGTTGGAGACATTAAGTACAACTTCTTTTCTTCCTTTCTCTTCATCTTCAAGATCATTTAGTCTCTTGATTTTCATCTCATGTGTAAGTAGTGATCCAATGAGCTCTTCAAGAGGAAGAGTCTTCAAGTCTTTTGATTCTTCAATGGAAAGAGACTTTGGCTTCCAAGACTTAGGTAGAGCATCCCATATCTTTCTATCATGTTCTCCTAGAGAATAATCTTTTCCATAGGATTTTAGACCATTTGAGATGTTGGTGAATCTAGTAAACATGTCACTAATATTCTCTCCTTGCTTCATGGTGAATAACTCATAGTCCCTAACTAGCATTGCAACCTTTCACTTCTTCACTTGATTAGTTCCTTCATGTATTACTTGAAGAAGTCTCCACATATCATGAGCAGTGTCGCATCCACTCACTCGGTTGTACTCATTCGCATCCAATGCACAACTCAAGATATTCATAGCTTGGTAGTTCAATGTCATTTTTCTCGAGTCACTTTCACCATATTCATCCATTGGCATTGCTTCTCTAGTGATTCCATCAGCTCTCAACCTCATTGGAATGTAAGGACCTTTCTCAATAATATTTCACAAATCAAAGTTAATAGAACAAATGTATATGTTAATTCTAGATTTCTGAAATGTATATTTTGTTCCATCAAATAAAGGAGGTCTATTTGTGGAAGACCTTCCAAATAAGGCAAGTTTCAAACATTAGCTATAAGATCTTAACTTCTAGGCTGTAAAACCATGCAAAGAAGCCCTTGCCTTAATACCAATTGAAAGGCCTAAGAGGGGGTGAATTAGGTCTTTGGATAATTTTTGAAAAGTTTTTCCTTCTTGGAAACCTGGTTTGGAAGTGATAAGAAATCAAGTTCTCAAGGTGATTTTAAATGAACACAATACATGAACAAGTAAGGCAAGAAGAACAACGAACACACAAACAATTTATAGTGGTTCAACATATTCAAGATCTACGTCCACAATCCTGAGTCTACACTCAAGGATTTCAAACAACTCAATTATAGAAATAGTTAATCAAGATACAAGAGAGGCTCACCCAACAAGGGTTTTATACCACAACCTCTTACCAACACAATAATCAAGCCTCACCCTATCAAAAACTGTTTTATATCCTTAAGAAAACCTTGAATAAACAATTATATGAATAGAAAAAGAAAGATATTACCAACAACTTGATAGATAATAACAAAATCTAGCACCACTTCAACTTTTTGTCTTTGGAATCTTGAATAGTCACTTGAAGAACAAGACAAAAGAGAGCCTTTTGATATTCAATTGATTTGGAAGTATAACGATTCTTAAAGTACTCAAAAATACTAAAACATTTGAAGTTTATGGCTATTATAAAGTTTGACATTCAATTCTAACGTTCAAATAATGGCTAGTAATAATTACTAATAGTAAAGTTTGATCAACCAAACCTGGACTATTGTGTCTGAATGATCGTCTGAACTTCTCTATTTACCAGGATACCAGAATAAATTCAGTCAGCCTAACTTGGACATATGCGTCTGAATGGTCATTCAAATTTCTCTGGAAATTAACAGCCAAGGTTTTAGTTTGGACTTCGAACTAGAGTCTGAACTTTTCAAACTTTGTGAAAATATTTGGAAACCAATTACCACATTTGAAATTATTTTAGACTAAAAGAAAAGTCATTAAAAATCTTTTGAATTGTAATATGTTATCCAATACTTGATAAATCAAGAAAGATCAAAGCATTTTAAGGTTTAGAAACCAAGTTTTATGCTATAGATTCCAAGGACAAGAAGTGTAGGGTTTACATGAAGATACCTATTAAATAAAGGCAAACCTACACTAGTATCTTCAAAACCTTCAATCTTCTAGGACAAGCTGCATATTCTTACTCATTTGAGTTGTCCTTAGTGTAATAGCTCCGAGGCAATAAGAACACTTGGCTTTTTAATCCAAAAATCCTATTACACAATTAGCAAAATACATTAGACCTTATCATTGTTGTCATTAATCAAAACTACTAGATTTGCCCTTAGGTCTTACAAGCTTAAAATTATTTCATGATTCTTTGAAAAACAATATGTTTGATAACGACTTATAGTTCAAAATCTTTTAAATGCTTATTCTTTTGGTCGAAAATGATTTTAAACTTGTTGTGGTTAAATTTTAAAAGATTTGACAAAGTTTTGAAAAGTTCAGACTTCAATTCGGACATTCGACTTGAAACTTGGTTGCTGAATTTCCAAAGAAATTCGGATGACCAATTCGAATGTGTAGGTCCAAATTCGGACAACCAAAATTTTTAAATGTGAAATTCGGATGATCAAATTTTCCCTACAACCTAGTAAATAGAAAAGTGCAGACGACCAACTCGGATGCAATAAGCCTGATTTGGTCGAACGAATGGCACTATTAATAGCCATTTTGAACATTATATTTGAATTTTTGAGTTATATAAAAGGCCAAAAACTCATATTTTGAAGAAGATTGGTGAACTTACATGCTATTATCTTGAGAACATCAAAGATCAAAGAAAAGATTTCATTGTTTATCATGTGATTATCCAAGGATTCCAAAAGCAAAAGTAAAATGCAGCTAGATTTGTTGAATATCTACCATCTTGTTTGGTAATTTCTATCCTTATCTCATCTTTACTTTGTTTAATCAAGGTTGTCTTGAGACATAGTGGTGAGAGTGAGCGAGCCTTGATTTGATTGTTCAAGGTTGTCTTCTAACATAAAACCCCTTTTTGGTAAGGGTGATCCTTGTTTGTTGGATTGAAAAAGAGGTTATTGGTGTAAAAATCTTTTAGGGTTAGCCTCTTGTGTATTTGCTAAACTTGAGCATTTAGTGGATTGGTTGAAATCCTTGAGTGTAGACTTATGGTAGTGGATGTAGATCTTGGAGAGATCGAACCACTTTAAATCGTTGTATTTCTTTCTCAACACTTACTGCTTGCTTTTATTTGTGCTATCTTCATTTGTTCTTTGTGGTTTTTAATATTGGTTGTGGACTTATTGACTACTCTTCTTCTCTCAACCACTCGTTTCCAAACACACAAAATCTTGGAGGTTGAGAATTTGAAAAAGGGGATTATATTAAGGAAAAAGTTTTCTAAAACTAGCTAAAAAATCTAATTCACTCCCCCCCTTAGGTTTTTCAAAGCTCCTAGAACTTGGTATGAAAGATTGAGTGGTTTTCTACTTTTAAAAGAATTTTCTGGAGAAAAGGTTGACACATTGCATTTTATAAAAACTTCTTGCAACTATGATCTTCTACTTGTTTAAATTTATGCGGATGATATTATATTTGGTGCTACTAATATATCTCTTCGTGATGAATTTGCCAAGATGATGCATGTGAATTCAGAATGAGCATGATGAGAGAACTCAACTTCTTTCTTAGCCTTCAAATCATGCAAACTAGGGATGACACATTCATCAATCAAGAAAAATACACCAAGGTCCTATTAAGAAGGTTTGGAATGGATAAAGCTAAAAGAATTAGTACACCCATGAGTTCATTAGTAGACCTGATATTATGTTTGTCGTATGTTTATGTGCTAGATTTCAATCAAGTCCAAAAGAGTCTTATTTAATTGCTGTTAAACATATTCTTCGTTACCTTATTGATGTGCATGATTATGGCTTTGGTGTATTAAATCTTCATGTTTTAAACTTATTGCTTATAATATGCCAAAAGTACTTTGATTATGTCCAAAAGTACTATGCCAGATCACACTACTTCCACAATCCAAGAATCCTATCACACAACAATTACTCAAACTATAATATTTGCCCTTAGGGCTTACAAATCTCCCCTTTTTTTATGATGACAAACTTTGATGCAAAATACGATTGATTAAAGAAAAATAGTACAAAGCATTAATTTCATAGATGAATGATGAATAATTTGGCACAATGACATAGAATGACTCATAAATGAGCCTATGCCCCAACCTACCTCCATATTCCTCCTTCCTTCCATAAAGATAGAAAATATAGCTTGAAATCATTAAGAATACTTTGTAAGAGAATTTTTAGAGATTAGAAAAGATTTTCAAAGCTCCCTCTTATATTGTGCTTATTTTCAATGATTTTGGACTTAAGGTGTTATAAGTCCAGATTTTGAAAAATCAAGTCCGAATTGCAAAAATATTCAAGATAGTGATTTGATTTTCTAAGAATTAGCCTTCCCAAGGTTTTTCAACCATTTTATGAAAGAGCAAGAACGTTTTGAGTGAAAATAGCAAATCATTAATTTTGATAGGAAAGTTCGGGCTTTCAAACTTTTGGCCTGCATCTGAATTTCAAGTTCGAACTCAATCACTCATCAAGTCAAGGTAATCAAATTCAAGTGCTTAAACTCAATCACTCATCAAGTATAGGTAATCAACTATTGCAAACATATATAATCATCATGATCAATCAATGCTTAACTACAAAAGTCATAAATCAACAATTCATCAATCCTCATAACAATAATTCATCAACCCTCAACATACATCAATGCAAAGTAAATTCATCAATCACATTCATCAATGATGTACATTTTGCACATTTTGCAATCACTTCTTCTCCCCTTTTTGTCATCAATCAAATGTGGGGTGATCAAAGTGAAGTATGTTTATCAACAAAAGAAAAAAGCACTCAACACAAGTGTATCATCACTGAGCTTCAAAAGAAGTGATGGCACATTTTACAATCACTTCTTCTCTCTCTTTTGTCATCAATCAAATATGGGGTGATGGAAGTGAAGTATGTTCATCAACAAAAGAAAAAAGCTCTCAACACAATTGTATCATCATTGAGCTTCAAAACATCACATAAGATTGAAAGGCACATGGAAATATGAAATGAGAAGATACATAGACTATACTAGATACATAAACTAGTCATGGTACATAATATTTATGAAGTACATAAGCAATTCTAAAGTACATAAATTAGAAAAGCAAAGTAAGAGAGAGTTAAGGAGTGCATAGTCTTGAATTCTCTTCATTGTTTTCACTCCATATTTGTTGGTGGTGATGACCATATTCCCTTTGAGTTCAATGTGTACAGGGCCTTCACTAGCTAGTTCCTTACCAATGTAATTTGGCCTTGGAATTGTAGCCAACCGAGAGGATCTCCTCGTTCCCTTCTTCTAAGCCACATGTTTGACTCTTCCTTGGCTAAAGGCCATGATAGATGGAGAGGTGATCTCAGCCTTTTCAATCAAGTTTCCCTCTTTACCAACATCTTCATGTTGCTCCTTTTGATCTCCTCTTTCTTGTTCTTTGTTCTCTTCTTCCTCTGATGATCCTTCAATCCTTTCTTCATTTTTTTACTTCCGATTGCCACTAGTTCAAATTCATCTCCATGATCACCATCATCATCATCATCATTATCATCATCAACATTGTCTTCATTTTTCGCTTCCTTCTTTTCTTTTTCATCTTCATCATCATCATTTTCTTCTCTTTCTTGAGGTCTGGAGGTTCCTTCACCTCTTTGAGCATTTTTCATTAATAGCTCCTCTATGTTCCTCAATCTAGTATCCAATCCATCTAATTTTTCAAGAACTATTGGGGCAAAAGATTCAAAGAATTTGTACATTTTCTCCATTTCCTTGATGTGGTTGTTCAAGGTTTCTTGGAATACCTTAACAACGATAGTCCTCTAGTAACCCCTTCACTATTAGGCACTTCTCCAACATTTGGATGTGATTGAGAAGTAGGCACTTTTTTAAACAATCTCTTCTTTGAAGGAGGTTGCTCCCTCTCACTTGATAAGTCACGCCTTTTCTTTGTTTTCTGCTCCCTTGCTAGAGCCTCTTCTTCTTCTTCTTCTTCTTCTTCGTTCTCCTTTTCCTCTTCAATATCCTCGTATTCTTCAACCTTCTCATTTGTTAGAGGAGTTTCTCTTCTTGTTCTCTATACACCATCCTTATCAAGAGATAGTTGCATCCTCTTGAGAGATTAGTGTAAAATTATCCACTCTTAGTGGCTTGTCCTCTTTTGGGAAGTTGGACTTGGAAGTGCTTGAAAAGCTTTGTAAGCAACCTTCCATAGGGCAAGGCCTTATTTACTGTTCTTCTTGCTCCCATTGTATATTTCAAAGCCATATAGCCAAAATTCAACCTTCTATGTTCGTGTAGAGCAAGCATTATCACAACATGCATATTACTAACATAAAATTTATCATATGATGCAACACTCGTCCTCTAGCATCAAATGCCTCTATTTCCCTTTCTTTTATAGATGTAAATCTCCTATCATTGGTGAATGCTTCTTCAAACATCTCATTTGCATACAATTCACGAAGATAGCAATGTTGACCCAAGGAACGATATCTAGCCCCATTATCATCTACTTCATAAATCCTATTGACTAGAGTTTCATTAAATTCAAAATCAATTTGAGATACTCTAGAAGAATGCCATTGAACTACAATGTCTCCAACATGTTCAACTCTTTCCTCCTTAAAATTTGCATAAAACTCGTACACAAGAGTTGTAACATCCCATCCTATAAAAATTTTATGTGTGTTCATTATGTGATAGAATACGTAATTTTGAGAATATTAAATTAGACAATTTAATTCTTCCAACATATTTCAAATCTTTCCCAAAAAAAAAAAAGAGAAAAGGTGGATCAACTATCAAATGACAGTTGGTCACTTGGATTGATATTTTTTCTTTGCCGAAGTGTTTTGTTTTGCTATCTTCTTCCATTTCTTTTTTTCCTTTTCTCTTGGTTGCTCTCACAAGTTGGCTCATTTCTTTTCTTCATGGCTTTACTTCTCTTTATCAATTAAGGTATGAGTTCATATTATTTTCTTTTGTTTGAAAGTTCCCTTGTTTGATTTATAATTTTCTTTAAATTTATAGTATAAATTTTTTATTTACCAAAAGTTGTTTATTTTATTATTTATAATATAAATATTTTTAGTATAAAAATCTATATATTTTAGAATTTGAAATAGATTTGATATTTGTGAAATTTTATTAAATATATAAATATCTGAAAATATAATAACAATAATATTTTATTATTTTATTATAATGATGATAAATAATTATTTTATTATGATTCATATATATATATATATATATATATATATATATATATATTTAAAATCATAATATATTTCGACTTTAAATGTAGATATCGTAGGAAAATCTTTATAATTGATCATGTAGAAAATAGAAAAGTTTTCTAAAAGTAGAAAATAGGAAAGTTTCCTAAGATTAGAATTAGTAGCTATAACTTACGACTGTCAAGACTAATATTTAGAAATATGATATTTAGCTAATATTGTTTCCAAAATTAGTTTAGGAAAACTTGTATATAAAGTCCTACTCATGTAATCAATAGAGAGAATATACAAAGAGAGACATTCTTTCTCTTGTTCTGAGATTTCGTCATGGCATTAGAGCAAGACTCAATCTGATTTTTTTTCAGCCTTAATTGTCGGTTACCTGAATTGTTTCCCGGTATTTATTGTTAATTTCAGCCTTTATTACTGGAATAATCGCTGCCAAATCCACATTGTAACTGCTACCAAAGTCACGACGAATTTTCACTGATTTTTCTTTGCCCAGATCAACCAGAGGAAGTGATTCAAACCGTAGTCAATGAAGAACAATATAGTCAAAGACACGTGTCGGTTTCAAGTACTATGTCAAAAAAGTTAGGTATTTGTTCTTTGGCATATTTAGATAAGTTTCCTCTTTCTATTGGATTGAATGTTTCAGATATAACTCTTACCAATTCTTGGATTATGGATTTTGGAGCAACCGACCACATGACCCGTTCATCCAAACATTTCTCCACCTATACCCCATGTCCGAGCAATAGAAAAATAGTCACAGCCAATGGATCCCTAACAATTGTTGCTGGAGTAGGAGATGTCCAAATAAGTCCATCATTGACCTTGAAAAATGTTCTTCACGTTCCTAAATTATCCATTAGTCTTATCTCCACCCAAAAACTTACCCAAGATTTGTGTTGCCATGTGATTTTTAACAATAGTTATTGTGTATTTCAGGACAAGAATTTGGGGAGGATTATTGGACGTGCTAGGGAACGGAATAGCGCCTCTACTATCTTGAAATACCAAGTTAGTCGAAAGTTCCGTATTATTTTATGTCAGAGTCTACTGGTCTAATAAAGAGAAGATTTTACTGTATCATTCTCGCTTGGGACATCATTCATTTATAATTATTAGGACTTTGTTCCCCTCATTATTTACAAATTTGAATGTTGAGAATTTTCATTGTGAAGTGTGTGAGTTTGCTAAACATAAACGTGCATCTTTCCCAGTTAGCAATAAAAGAAGTTATGTTCCTTTCTATCTCATCCATAATGATATTTGGGGTCCGTCCAATATTCCTAATGTTTCTGGGGCAAGATGGTTCGTTTCTTTTATTGATGATTGTACCCTTGTCACTTGGCTATTCTTACTTAAACATAAGTCGGATGTTAGTGCAATACTTCCAAAATTTTGTTCCATGATCAAAAATCAATTTGGAGTCACAATCAAAAGGTTTAGGTCAGATAATTCCAATGATTACTTCAATCAAATTCTTACGCCATACTTTCAGAAAGAAGGAATAGTCCATGAGTCATCATGTGTAACGACCCTACAACAAAATGAGGTAGCTGAAAGGGAAAATGGCTATATTCTTGAAAAAACCCGAGCACTCTTGTTTCAAAAACATGTTTCAAAAGCCTTTTTTGGAGAAGCCGTTCTTATAGCAACTCACCTCATAAATCGATTGCGTTCTAAAATTTTAGGTTTTAAAAGTCTTATGGATATCCTCTCATTTTTTTATCCGAACCTAAAGACTACAAACAATCTTACTCCAAGAATTTTTGGGTGTATAGCCTTTGTTCTTGTCCATGGTCCAAATAGAAGAAAACTAGATCCAAGAGCTCTAAAGTGTATTTTTGTAGGTTATTCATCAACCCAGAAAGTGTATAAATGTTATCATCCTTCCTCAAAGAAATTCTATGTCTCCATGGATGTCACATTTAATGAACATGAATCATATTTTCCCAGTCCTTATCTTCAGGGGGAGAACTTGACTAGTGAAGATAAGAAAAGTTTTCTGGACTTAGATTTGACAATAAACCCCGTACCTTCTAGTTCTAAGTCCAATTCTAAATCCATGCATAAAAATCACTTAAAATCTCCTAATTTGACAATAAACCTCACACCTTCTAGTTATGAGCCCAGTTCTGAATCCATGCATAAAAATCACTCAAAATCTCCTGATTTGTCATCTTCTCACGAGTCTCTTAATTTGTCACCATCAAAATTATTGCCAGTCCTAAACCCTAATCTTCTGTCTCACTCAACTCTGGAAACTTGGAGATTTGACAAGGTGTTTGCAAGAAGGAAAGTGGTTGTTTCAAAGCCTACACAAGTTCAGGAATACAACTCGAATTCTTTGAATGAGGTAACAATTTCTAACCATTCATTACAAAATGAAAGTGATGCTCAAGTGAATAATGATGATCTAAACCTACCGATTGCTGTTAGGAAAGGAACTCAAGAATGCACAACACGACCATTATGCCCCCTTGCAAATTTTCTATCTTTTAAAAATTTCTCATCAGCTCACAGAGCCTTCCTTGTAAGCCTCAATTCTATTACCATCCCTACCAGTTTATCTGAAGCATTCTCTAATGAAAAGTGGAGACAAGCTATGAATGTTGAAATGGAAGCCTTAGAAAAGAACAAGACTTGGGAGTTGGTGAAACTACCAGCAAGAAAAAGACCAGTGGGTTGCAAGTGGGTGTATACAGTGAAGTATAGAGCAGACGGGTCAATTGAGAGATACAAGGATAGATTAGTAGCTTAGGATATCTCAGACTTATGGAATTGATTACTTAGAAACTTTTGCTCCAGTTGTCAAAATGAATATCGTACGAGTATTGCTGTCAATAGCTACTAACAACAATTTGATGCCAAGAATGCATTCTTGCATGGAGACCTAGAGAAAGAGATTTACATGGAAGTTCCACTTGGTTATGGAAAGAACTTAACTGCTCATACTGTGTGTAAATTGAAGGAGGCATTATATGGCCTCAAGCAATCACCAAGGGTATGTTTTGGGAGATTTTCAAGAGTAATGTTGACTATGGGATATAAACAAAGTCAAGGAGATCATATACTCTTTATTAAACATTCTTTGCCAGAGAAAGTTACTATTCTCTTGATGACATAATAGTGACCGAAAATAATGATAAAGAAAAATGAGTTTTGAGTCAATGCTTGGTTAAGGAGTTCGAGATCAAGGCATTAGGAAAGTTGAAGTATTTTCTTGGGATTGAGGTTGCACACTATAAGAAGGAAATTTTTATCTCTCAACAGAAGTATATTACAGATCTTCTAAAGGAAACAGGAAAAACCGCACGTAAACCGGCAAGTACTCCCATCGACCCTAATCTCAAGCTTGGACTTGTAGAATAAGATGCAACAGTGGATAGGGAAATGTATCAACGCCTTGTGGGAAGACTCATTTATCTTTCTCATACACGACCAGATATAGCATATGCAGTGAGTGTGATTAGTCGATTTATGCACAGTCCAAAAAAGATTCACTTGCAAATGGCTCATAGGATACTTCAGTACCTTAAGGGAACACCAAGAAAAGGCATCTTGTTCAAAAGAAATGGAAGATTGATACTTGAGGCCTACACTGATGTTGATTATGCTGGTTACATTATAGATAGAAGGTTAACCTCTAGTTACTGTACATTTCTTGGTGGGAACCTTGTGACTTGGAGAAGTAAAAAACAAAGAGTGGTGCCTAGATCTAGTGCTGAGGTAGAATTTCAAACAATGGCTCAAGGAGTGTGTGAGTTTCTTTAGTTGAAGATTATTCTACAAGATTTGAAGATTAAATGGGATGGTTCAATGAAACTTTACTACAATAATAAGTCTACAATCAGTATAGCACATAATCTACTGCAACACGATCGAACTACGCACATTGAAATTGATAGACACTTCATCAAGGAAAAGTTGGATAGTGGTTTGATTTGCACCCTTTATGTGCCTACACTGGGACAACTAGCTGATGTGTTAACAAAAGGATTAAATAGCTCAGTTTTCCAATCAATTGTTTCTAAGTTGGGAGTGGAAAATTTATATTCTCCAGCTTGAGGGGGAGTGTAGGAAAATCTTTATAATTGATCATATAGTAAATAGGATAGTTTCCTAAAAATAGAAAATAAGAAAGTTTCATAAGATTAGAATTAGCAGCTGTAACTTACGACTGTCAAGACTAATATTTAGAAAGAGGATATTTAACGAATATTGTTTCCAAAATTAGTTTAGGAAAACTTGTATATAAAGTCCTACTCATGTAATCAATAGAGAGAATATACAAAGAGAGACATTCTTTCTCTTCTTCTCAGATATATATATTTGTAGACTATTTGATAATTATGTGTTTTTATTTAGGCCTAGATTTATTCCTAGAGTATAGAAAGGTTCACCCGATAAATTAGAATTTATCATTTTTTTAGATATTTTGACTAGGGTTTAGTCATTTGAATTTGTAGGAAATTCGCATCTTTCCACAGGCATCGAGTAACATACATATATATACAGCGATCAGGTGAGTTCATAAATCAAAACTCACTATATTTTTAGTGTTATCAATATTTGATATTCGCAAGTGAGAGTATATTATTTTGAGGATTTTCTTTTGCTACTAGTTTTTAAATTGGAGAGGTTATCCACGAGAATTACTTTAATTACTTGTTTTAAATTGGAAAGGTTCTCCACAATATGTTTTTACTTGTGCACTAGAAATATTTAAGAGCGGTGCTCCAAATAGGTATTTATTTGATTTGAAATATTATAATATTTGAACATGATCAATAAATACAAGTAATCTATGGAAGGAAAATATTTTATTGTGTATTTTTGAAAAGTTATATGCATTTTGTTAGCCCTAAGGGCAAATCATGTAGTTATGATTTGTTTTGATTAATGACAAATATTGATGAGGACTAATATGCTTGTATGTTGTGTGATAGGATTTGTGGATTAAGAAGTTTGAAGTCTCATTGCCTTGAAGCTAAAATGCAAGAACAACTTCAATATGTCAAAGTGATTGAAGATTGAAGAGTTTGTTCAACATGATTGAAGGCTTTGAAGACATGAAGTGTAGGTTGCATGTGCTTAATAGGTAAACTTTGTAAACCCTACACTCTTAAGCCTTGGAATCTATGAGTTGCAATTGAGAGCATAAAACTTGATTTTAATGGTTTCAATGGTTTTAAACTTACCTAAATTATCAAGTTTTCATAAATGGTTTTTGCACTTGAAAGGTCTTTAATGACTTATCTTTGAGGCTAGAAGGTTTTCCAACTTGTTAGAATTGATTTGAACATGTTTTGACAAAGTTTGAATATGCTTCCAAAAAATTCGGTCTTCCAAATTTTGTAGCAAAAGTTTTCTACTGTTCTTCCAGAGAAATTCGGAAGAAGATTAGGACGCATGAAGAAAAATTTGGTCGTCCGAATTTTGGCCTTTAGCATGATCACTGTTCTTCCAGAAAAATTCGGAAGAAAATTCGGACGCATGGAAAAAATTCGGTCGTCCGAATTTTGTAGCGAAAAATTCGGATGCAGAATTCGATCGTCCGAATTTTCTGAAACTAGCCGTTTTATGAACGTTTTAACTGATTTTCAAATTCTATAAAGGCTAGAAACTCTAGATTTTTTAAAGAACATTTGTACAAAAGAAATCCTTGAAGCTCTAACTTGTTTTACATCAAAATTATATCAAAAGCTCTCAAATTGCCTTGTGCTCAAAGATTGAAATTCAAGATTCCAAAGGCAAAAAGTGAAGTGGTGCTAGCAATTGTATTCATCCACCAAGAAGTGTTGGTAACATACAAACTCTTTCTTTACACTATTATTGTGATTGATACAAGGTTATCTTGTGACGTAAAACCCTTTTGGTAAGGGTGAACCATAGACTAGATTAATCAAGGTTATGGTGTAAAACCCGTGTGTGGGTGAGCCTTGGATTAGATTGGTCTTTATGTTGTCTTTAGATATAAAATCCTTGTGGAAGGGTGAGCCTTGTTTGTAGGATTACAAAGGAGGTTGTTGGTGTAAAATCCTTGTTGGATGAGCCTCTTGTGTAATTGCCTAAATTGAGCATATAGTGAATTGGTTAAAATCCTTGAGTGTGGACTCAAGGTAGTGGATGTAGATCTTGGAGAGATCGAACCACTATAAATCGTGTGTTCATTTCTTTATACCTTTACTTGTTACATACTTGTGTTATTATTATTTGTTCATAGTTGTTGATTGATTAGTTGTGATCTTATAGTTTGATGATGTTGTCTTAACCATCAAATCACATATAAACTAGAAGTTTGTGAATTTAAAGAAGAGCTTTCATTAAGGCAAAGGGTTTGCAAAAAGGGAAAAGATTTTCGATAATTAGCCAAAGACCTAATTTACCCCCCATCTTAAGTCTTTCACATTTCCATGGCATATTTGAAAAACTTGCATTTACATATTTGGATTGGCGGACGGTTGTTATTTCGAAGTTATGTTGAGATTGAATTTAGTTAAGGATTTGGATTCATTTGGAAAGCTATTTTAGTGGCCTTTATGTTTGAAAAGTTGCATAAAAACTCTGTCCCCACCAAATATGACTTGAATATAATTTGATTTGGAATATGATGTGACTGGATTATGATTTGAGCCTGAAGCGCCAGTGGATTGTACTGTACATGGCTAGTCTCCCATACTAGGGCCTCTTCTACTGGCGTGGAACGCACAGACTCTGGATTGTGGATCTACTTGAAAAGAGACGTAGTATGTCAGGGAGAGTGTGGCCTAACTAGTACTGCATTTATATATCTGCGGTTACCTAATAGTGTGTCAGGAAGAGCTCAATGTTGAGGTTGATCACCAGGTATTGACTACGACTGGTATTGACTACGGGATACTGAGATTTGTTTCCTGATGATCCCGTTATTGATTCCGGTAGATTTACCATTGAACCAGCATTTTATTGTTTGTCATGTTTGAGAAATTTGGTTTGAGGCGCTATACTGATGTGTCTTGAGTCACTCAGACTTTCCAGCTAGGCTCAACTTTCATCATCAATTTGTGCATGTTTGTTTTAAATGAGAAAAAAAATATTTAATTGCATACCAAGAATTTGTACATTACCATGCATGTGCATTTATCCATATCATTTTGAAATCACAAGCGCACACATAAACTCACTAAGCTTTTTGGCTCACACCTATTTTTAATATTTATTTTAGATGGCTCACACCTAAGCTTCTTGTTTGCTGTAAATTTAGCTTGGGGAAGATCTTTTATTATGTGTATAGTATAAGTACTTTTGGAAAAATACTATATCTTTTGTTGTCTTTCACTTTTGTATATATGTTTAGTTTAAGGATTTACTTTTGTATGTAAAAACTTTCGCTATTGTTTATGTTTATTATATTATTCTATATATGTTTAGCTTTTATTTCTCCTCCGAACACGCTAGTACTTGTACATATCAGTGTCGAGAGGCACGATGGTACCTTACTCAGTCGCAGTAGAACCTAGCGGAGAGATTAGGGGTATCACAGTTGTTATCAAAGCTCTAGGTTCAAATTGGTAGAGCCTAGACAAGCTGTAAGAGTAATGATGTAGGTCTAACTGTTTAGAGATAGAGCTATGGTTAGTAGTGACGATAGCATTTGTTTTGTAGGTTAGCAGTATGGCTGAGCGAGATAGTGCATTACATAGAGACCATAGATGGCTCTATCAGGTAGTTACTGTTGTTGATGCATAAGGTGACTCGACATCATCTTCATCATATTCTATCCAGGAGATAGTGTTAGCGAGACTACCGTTACCTTTGGTAGAGTTGTTTGAGGGTGAGTCAGTGGAGGAACCTACTGGGATAGCCTCTTTGCTAGGCGGATCAGTTGAGGAGAAGGTCGGAGTGAGCTACCTTCTGAGCCAGTAGAGGAGCTTGAGCCAGTTGAGGAGTATGAGCCAGTAGAGGAGCCGAGCCAGTTGAGAAGTCTGAGCCAGTACAGGAGCCTGAGCTTGTTGAGGAGTCAGAGCCTGTCGGGGCAGTTGGGGATGCTGATGAGGGAGAAATTGCCCGTGGAGAGAGGTTAGTAGATTTACCCATTCCTGCTGACTCCGTTACTGCTATGCTTGCAGCATTCTCTACATCTATAGGATCTCCCTTTTTTTTCTTAGTTTTATCACCCTTGCTTGAGCCGTCCACTCCTTATTTTTTGCCCTCAGTATGTAGAGAGTAAGCACATTTCAGAGTTTGAAAGGGAATTGAGGTGTTCTGATCATTTGTTACACTCTTTACGTAGTGATAGGGAGCATGAGATGAAGAGCTGACATGCTAGAGGTGTAGCTAGACAGAATGATAGAAACCCATGCTACACATTTACGTGAGATTGAGGAGGTGATCGAGGACTGTGATAGTTTGATCTGATGGTTTGATGAGACTATAGTATCTATGGGAGCTTGATCTCAGGGGATTCGAGAGCAGCTAAGAGCTTGAGCAGGATACTCAGAGAGTCATGATCCTTAGTCAGAGACTTTTGTTTGACTACCTATATATATTTATTTTGCTATGTGTATCTGTTTGTGTAGACTTGTCTAACTTAAGACTGTAGTCCCTTAGGACTTAGGAGTCGTATAGAATCCTAGAGAATCTTTTTGGCTCAAAGACTTACAAAAATTTTGAAGTTTACACCTTTAATAAGGTTTGAAATTTAGTTACAACTTTCAAATAACGGCTAGTAACTAACATTCGTCCAAATTTTTTTATTTTGAAACTGTCAGTGTAAATTCAGTCGACCAAATTTGGACATATGTGCCCAAATGGTAGTCCGAATTTCTCTGAAAATTTAGCAGTCATGAGATATTTGGACGTTTGAATTTGAGTCCGAATTGATGAAACTTAGATAAAATGGGTGGAAATAAAGCATAATAAGTTTTAAATCATTTTGGACTATGAGATAGATCATTCTAAAAGCTTTTAAGTCCAAAGGCCATTATTGAAAATGAAATACCTAAGAGGGGGGTGAATTAGATATTTGGCTAATTTTTGCAAACTTAAACCTTTTATGCGTTTATACCAAGAACAAGTTATATGAGCTAATTAGAGATAATTGATAGCAAGATAGTAATGAAAGCAATAGCAAAGAACTCAAACAATTTATAGTGGTTCGATCCTCAAGATCTACATCCACTACCTTAAGCTCACACTTAAGGATTTCAACAAATCTACTAATTGCTCAGGTTTACAAATTACAAGAGAGGCTCACCACACTTTGGTTTTACACATACAACCTCTTCTAGTAATTTTTACAAACAAGGCTCACCAACCTATGGTTTTATATCTCAAACAACCTTGAATCACAACTTCAAGGATCACCCTTATCTAAAGGGTTTTATGTTATCAAGATAACCTTACTAGAACTAGTAGATCAACACAATTGAATAAGTAAAGAAGAGTGTGTAGAAGTTACCACTTGATGGTAGATATTACATAAATTTGCACCTTCACACTTTGATGTCTTTGGATTGATCAATTGAATGCACAAGACATAAGAGAGCTTAAGAAATGTTTGCTAAATGCTTTTGAATGCTTGGAGTTTTCAAGATTTCAAGAGTTACAAAAATTTGCATGTTTCTAGCTTTTATAGAATTTGAAAATCTGTTAAAACGTTCATAAAACGGCTAGAAACGGCTAGTTTCAGAAAATTCGGACGACCGAATTTCCTGGCTGCGTCCGAATCTTCGTCCGAATTTCTCTTGATGAATAGTAACCATGCTGAGAACAAAAATTCGGACGACCGAATTTTTTGCTGCGTCCGAATCTTGGTCCGAATTTTTTTGGAACAACAGTGACCATGCTGAAGACCAAAAATTCGGACGACCGAATTTTTTGGCTGCGTCCGAATCTTCTTCCGAATTTCTCTGGAAGAATAGTAGCAAACTTTTGCTACAAAATTTGGACGACCGAATTTTTTGAAAGCATTTTCAAACTTTGTAAAATCATTTGAGATATAACTTCAATGAGTTTGAAAAACGTTTGATATGTATAGAAAACTTATTTAACCATATTTAAGCTTGAAAAAAAAACATGAACATATGAAGTTTACAAACATATCTTATAAAAAGATTCATTCAAAGACTTTTAAGATCATAAGATTATTTTTATGCTCTCTTATGCATTCGATGATAACCAAGACATGCAAGTGTAGAGTTTACATAGAGATTTACCTAAAAGTTAAATGTACTCTACACTTCAAGTCTTCAATGCTTTTTGATCATCTTTAGAACAACATTCTTCAAACTTCAAATACTTGCTTAACTGAAGTTGTTCTTGAACTTTTGCTTCAAAGCAATGAGACTTCATACTTCTCGGTTCTGAGAACCTATCACACAATAATCAAACATTTTAGTCCTCATCAATATTTGTCATTTATCAAAACTACATAATTTGCCCTTAGGGCTAACAATCTCCCCCTTTTTGATGATGACAAACTTTGATGCAAAATGTGATAGATTAAAACAATGTAGTACATAGAAGTATTAATGTCAATGATAGAAAATAACCAATTTAGCACATTGACATACAAAAGGCTCAATATGAGCCTATGACCCAACCAACCTCCATTAACCTCCTTCCTTCCAACAACTAGGATAGAAGATATAGCATTTAAGCATTAAGAAAACTTCTAAGAGAGGTTTTAAAGGTTGTAAAAGTTTAACAATGCTCCCCCTTAGATTGTGCTCATTTTTCAACAAGTTTGGACTTGAGATACTATGCATCCGAATTTTGACATATCAAGTCCGAATTTTAAAATAGGTTACATGAAAGCTTAAAATTTTGAGAATAAGCTTTCATAAGGTTGTTCAAACATAGAGGAAGAGATTAAAACCAGTTTGAATCAATTTGAACAACAATAGAGCACATTTTGGCAACAAAATATGCATGCATCCGAATTTTTTGATCTTGCATCCGAATTTTTAAATCTTAAGTCCAAAACTATAATAACTTCAATATAATGAATGCCTAAGGTTGTTCAAACATAATAGAAGAGATTAAGACAGATTTAGATCAATTTGAACAACAATAGAATACTTTTTGGTAACAAGTTATAGCTCATGCATTCAAATGTTTTCATAGAGTTTTCATAGAGTAACAATTCAAGAGCAAGTTATTCATTTACAGAAAACACATAGAAAACATCTATAGGATTGAGACATAAGACTCAGAGAACATGCATACAGAAAATTCTTATACAAAAAATTCATTATCTCATCCCATACAGCATTTTTTTTACACAAAATTCATTATCTCATCCCATACAGCATTTTTTCACACATTTTGTCATCCTCATTTCTTCTCCCCCTTTTGTCATCAGTCAAAGATGGGGCAATGAAAATGAGATTAACAATTTAACACATAAAGGAAGCTCTCATAACTGAGATTTCATCATTGAGCTTCACTATTACATAAGATGCAAGAAAAATACTGAAGAAGATTATAGCATTAGATGCATAACTAAAAATTTAAATAACTTAAAGCAGTAAATAGTATGGAAGAGATGCTTAGTCTTGTGATGTTGATGAAGAGGCTCTGCTAATCCCTTTCTTGATGGCCAAGTGCTTCACTCTTCCTTGGTTGAATGAAATGTGTGATGGTGAGACAATTTCAGCTTGAGCTACATGACTTCCTACCTCTTGCGGTTCTTCATGTACATGTTCTTCTTCTTCTTCTTGTTCTGCCACTGTCTCATCATTTCCTCCTTGATCATCCCCATCATCGCTGTCATCATCTTTGTCCTTCTTATCTTCCTCTTTATCATCATCTTCCTCATTTCTATCTTGAGGCCTAGAGGGTCCTTCACCACTTTGAGTATTTCTCATTAGGATTTCCTCAATGTGTTTCACTCTACTCTCTAGTCCATCTAATTTTCCTAGAACCATTGGAGCAAATGATTCAAAGAACTTATACATCTTCTCCATTTCCTTGACTTGATTGTTCAAGGCTTCTTGGAATGCTTTGGCTATTATGGTGTCACCTCTAGTTATTCCTTCACCACTTGACTCAACTTCAGTTTCTTCTTCAACTACTCTTCTTTTTGTTGGTGGTTGCTCCCCCTCACTTGAAGTGTCATGCTTTTTTTTTGTCTTCATTTCTCTTGCAAGGGTCTCTTCCTCATCTTCCTCATCTTCATCCTCTTCCTTTTCCTCTTCTACACTTTCTGTCCTTTATTTTCTTCCTAATCTTTTTGGAGAGGATCCTCTTTTTGTTTTCCATATTCCATCATCATCAAGGATAAGCTGCATTCTCTTAAGGGATTCATCAGTGTATATTTCTCCACTTTTAAAGGCTTGTCCTCTTCCTGGAAGTTTAATCTTAAAATGCTTAAAGATCTTTGTTAACAGCCTTCCAAAAGGGAATGCCTTGGTTACTGTTTTTCTAGCAGTAATCATGTGTCTTAAGGCTATATATCCAAAGTTCAGTTTCCTCTGTTCATGCAAGGCCAACATTAATACCATATGCATATTACCTACTGATGATTTATGTCCAAAGTTAGGAACAATCATAGTAGTTACCATATGATGCAATACTCTACCTCTAGCATCCAAATTCTTGATTTCCCTCTCTTTTATAGATCTAAACTCTCTTCCATTTGTAAATGCTTGTTCAAATCTATCATATGTAAAGAGTTGACGATCATAGCAATGCATTGAGGGTGCATAATATTTAGCCCCACTGTCACTTACCCCACAAATTCTGTTAATCAGGGCTTCACTTAATTCAATATCAACTTGGGATACTCTAGTTGAATACCATTGTATTCTATCATCCCCAACAATCTCAGTTCTTTCTTCCTTTAGGTTTGCATAGAATTCATATACCAAAGTAGGATAAAAATCTTCATTAATAAACAACAAACTACTCCACCCAACATCATTGAAACAGGGCAGAACCATATCCATACTAGATAGTTTATCAGCATCCACCATATATCCAGGAATAATCTTTCTACTATTCTTATTCCATTCATCAAATTCATGAGTAGATTTGATAGAGATAAACCTGTCAACTCCAGATTGTGTTTGAGGGATGCGAATCCTTCTTGGTTGATTGAGGATTGGGTCTCCATCTCCTTCCTTAGCCTTTCCTTTTCCTTTCTCAACATTGGGCTTCTTTGTTCTTACCATGATGTTTTCTCTTGAGAAGGATTTGTTTTCTGTATGAAATTAGGGCTTAGAAGTTTAAAAATGAAGGAAAATCAGGATGAGAGTGTGTGGATTTGAAGAGATTTTGATTCGGACGTGAATGGGTATGAGAGGTTTTGAAAGGATGTAAAATTCGGAAGTTGTAATGTTTGGAAGAAACCGTTCGATTTTCATTTAAAGGGATGCATCTGCAAAATTCGGACTATCGAATTTTAGGTCTGCGTCCGAATTTTCGGTCGAAAGTTTCTGTCTCTCTGGTTCAGAAAATTCGGTCGACCGAATTTTCTGTCCTGCGTCCGAATTTTTGATCAATAAATCTCTGTTTTCATCACAACATTAATACACACATTAGTCATTGAATTTTAAAATTCCTAAGAGTCTTCTTAGGTGATTGAACCTTTCCTCAGCCAAAGGCTTTGTAAAAATGTCAGCAATTTGATCATTTGTATTTACATGTTCTAAGCATATATCTTTCTTAATCACATGATCACGAATGAAATGATGTTTTATCTCTATATGCTTGGTCCTAGAGTGTTGAATGGGATTAATGCTCAAATTGATAGCACTAGTATTATCACACAGTATAGGCACACACTTAAATTTAAGACCATAATCAAGTAAAGTATGTTGTATCCATAATAATTGTGCACAACAACTTCCTACAGACTATGTATTCAAACCTGCTTTGTGGATAAAGATACACAAGCTCGCTTTTTTACTAAACCAAGACACTAGACAACTACCAAGAAATTGACAATGACCACTTGTACTTTTACGCTCAACTTTGCATCCAGCATAGTCAGCATCAGAATATCCAATAAGTTCAAAAGATGAAGTTTTAAAAAACCAAAGACCATAGTTATGTGTATCAATCAAATAACGAAATATTCGTTTGATGAGAAATTAGATGAGATTCTTTAGGATATGATTGGAATCTAGCACACAAGCAAACAGACAAACATAATATCCGGTCTACTAGCGGTGAGATAGAGTAAACTTCCTATCATTCCTCTATATAATTTCTCATCAATACTTTTACCTTTCTCATCTTTATCAAGTTTAGTTGATGAACTCATAGGAGTACTTATTCCTTTTGCTTGATCCATTCCAAACCTTTTCAATAGCTCCTTAGTATATTTTTTCTTGATTGATGAAGACTCCATCCTTGGTTTGCTTAATTTGTAGTCCAAGGAAGAAACTTAGTTCTCCCATCATGCTCATCTCAAATTCATTTTGCATAGTTTTTAGCAAACTCTTCACAAAGAGAAATATTAGTAGAACCAAAAATGATATCATCAACATAGATTTGTACAAGCAAAATATCATTTTTAGAAGATGTTTTAATAAAAAGAGTTGTGTCTACTTTTCCTTTAGTAAAACCTTTTGAGAGAAGAAAACCACTTAATCTTTCATACCAAGATCTGGGAGCTTGTTTCAGTCCATATAGAGCTTTGGTTAGCTTATACACATAATTTGGAAATTTTTTCATGGATAAAACCAGGGAGGTTGTTCTACATAAACCTCTTCTTCAATAAAACCATTTAGGAAAGCACTTTTAACATCCATTTGAAAAAGTTTAAAGCCTTTAATGCAAGCAAATGCCAAAAGTATTCTTATAGATTCTAATCTGGCTACTGGAGCAAAGGTCTCATCATAGTCAATGCCTTCTTCTTGGTTGAAACCTTGAGCAACAAGTCTAGCTTTATTTCTAACTACTTCTCCTAGTTCATTTAACTTATTTCTAAAAATCCATTTTGTACCAATAACAGAATGATCATGAGGTCTAGGAACAAGAGACCAAACTTTATTTCTTTCAAATTGATTTAGCTCTTCTTCCATAGCAATAATCCAGAAATTATCACACAATGCATCATCAATATTTTTTGGTTCAATATGAGATAAAAGAGCGAAGTTATCAATAAAGTACCGCCTTGTTTTTACCCCTTGGGAGACATCACCAATGATTTGCTCCTTAGGATGACCTTTTGCATATGTGATATCCTTTGAAAGTTCTTGATTATTGCTTGATTGACCATCTTGTTCTTGCTCCATTATTTCTTCTTCTTTGGCATGATCTTCCATTGTGGGTGCTTGGTGTTGAGTATGATTTTCAACCATTGATGTGCCTGTGTCATCTTCATTTCCTCTTTGAAGATAAATGTTAGATTCATCAAAGGTTACATGAATAGTTTCTTCAACACACAATGTTCTTTTATTATAGACTCTATATGCCTTTTTATTTGATGAATAACCAAGAAAAAATCCTTCATCTGATTTTCTATCAAACTTACCAAGATAGTTGCTAGTGTTTAAAATGAAGCATTTACAACCAAAAACTTTGAAATAGACAATTGATGGAGTTTTGTCAAATAAGAGTTCAAAGGTGTTTGTCTTATAAAAGGTCTTAGTAAAACTCTGTTCATGATATAACAAGCTGTATTAATAGCTTCAGCCCAAAAGTACTTTGGTAATGAGTTTTCACAAAGCATTGATCTAGCCATTTCTTGTAAGGTTCTGTTTTTCCTTTCAACAATACCATTTTGTTGAGGTGTTTTGACAGCTGAAAAATTGTGAGTAATACCATATTCATCACAAAATTTTGTAAAGTCTTGGTTACAAAATTCTCTTCCATTAGCACTTCTAATAGAAATCAGTTTGCAATCAAGAGAGGTTTGAACCTTTTTGAAGAGTTTTGAAAATTCATAAAATGTTTCATCTTTTTGTGCTAAGAAGATTACCCATGTAAATCTTGAAAAATCATCAACAATCACATAAGCATAGCTTTTACCACCAAGACTAGTAGTCCTCATAGGTCCAAATAAATCCATATGAATTAGTTCAAGAGGTTTTGAGGTAGAAACCATTTTCTTTGGTTTAAAAGATATTTTTGATTGTTTTCCATATTGACAAGCATCACAGAGGCGAGTTTTATCAAAATGCAATTTAGGTAATCCTCTCACTAGCTCTTGTGTAGAAAGTTTGTTTAATAAATCCATGCTTACATGTCCTAATCTTCTATGCCATAAAAATCCATCATTGTCATGAATGGCAAGACATTTAATATCATTTGTAATAACCTCATCAAGATACAACACATATACATTACCAACTCTTTTAGCAACAAAGATAGTTTTGTTACTTGCATTGTCAAGAATAGTACAAGTATCACATTTAAACTCTACTTTGCATCCATTATCACATAATTGACTAATACTCAGTAAATTATACTTTAAATCTTCAATAAGTAATACTTTCTTGATAAGAGGGAAAGTACTTTTACCAATGTTACCTATTCCAAGTATTTTCCCTTTCTTCTTATCTCCAAATGTGACAAAACCTTCACTTGTAGTTTGAAGTTCACTAACAAGTGATGCATTTCCAGTCATGTGCCTTGAGCATCCACTGTCAAGGAACCATTTTGTGGCACTTGATCTTGAGGCAAATTGTACCTATATCAAATTTGAAAGGGTGATTTTTGGTACCCATATTTTCTTGGGTCCAAGGGGGTTAGTAAAAGTTTCTTTGACTTTCCAAATGGTTTTAACACCACTTTCTACTTTTCTTTTGACAAAACATCTAGAAACCTTGTGTCCATGTTTACCACAATAAGTGCAGCAAATATGTGATCTAGAATGATAAGATTCTTTAACAAAAGATTTTCTCTATTTTGGAGCAGAATAATCATGAGTAAAACCAAGACCATGTTTTACAAATGAAGGTCTTTGATAGCCAAGTAATTTATTCAAATTTTCCCTTCCATTTGTAAATCTCTCAATGCATAAAGTTAGATCATTAACTTTCCTTTTTAGAAGCTCATGATCTTTTATCATTGATTCAAGAGAAATAATTCTAGTGCAAAGCTTTTTGTTTTCAAAAGATATGTTTTGTATAGTTGTATTCAAAACTTCTTTTTCAATAGCAATGCAACTAATGGTTTCAAGAAGTTTTCCATTTTCAACACATAATTTTGAATTCTCATTAGATAAATCATTTATTTTGAGTTTCATTTCTTTATTTCTTTTTGAAGCCTTTTTTAATTCTTCATATAACTCAACAATAAGATCACTGGAATCAATATCATCATCATATACATTTGAGATAGAGGGTGAAGATTGTACCTCATCATCAATGGCCATGAAGCATATGTTGGCCTTTCCTTCACTTTCATCCTCACTTTCTCGTTGATCCCATGTTCCAGCTAGTCCTTTTCCTTTCTTGGCGATTTCTTTCTGTTTTTTTGCTTTCTCTTTCCCTTTCCAACACTCTGGGACGATCGAGCAATAAGATGCTCGAGTACTCTTGCATTCAAAGCATTGAGGTTTATATGATGAAGATTGTCCACTCTTCTTGACTAGCTTTCTTCCTTTCTTGAGAAATTCCTTTTTGTAGAATCTCTTGAACTTCTTCACTTGCCATTGCAATTTCTTCTTCTCCACTTTGTTTCCTCCTTCTTCTTCACTTGAAGATTGTTCTTGTTCACTCAAGTTGTTTGAGGCATTAAGCACTACTCCTTTTCTTCCCTTTTCTTCATCCTCCTTGTCATTTAGCCGTTTCATCTTCATTTCATGAGTCGGTAGAGATCCAATGAGCTCTTCAAGTGGAAGAGTCTTCAAATCCTTGGATTCCTCAATGGCAAGTGTTTTTAGGCTGCACGGGATTTTGGTAGAGCATCTAAAATCTTTCTGTTTTGCTCTCCCATAGTATAGCTTTTACCATAAGCTTTTAAGCCATTGAAAATGTTAGTAAATCTTGTAAACATATCACTAATATTTTCACCTTGTTTCATGGTAAACAGTTCATAATCTCTAACTAGCATGGCAAGTTTAGATTCTTTAACTTGATTAGTTCCTTCATGTGTAATTTGAAGTAATCTCTACATGTCATGAGCAGAATCACATCCACTAACTCTATTGTATTCAGTAACATCTAAAGCACAACTTAATATATTCATGGCTTGATAATTTAAAGTCATTTTCTTAGAATCATGCTCATCAAATTCATCAGTGAACTTGGGTACTGAGGTTGTTATTCCATCAGCACTCATTTTCATTGGGATATAAGGACCTTTCTCAATTATGTTCCACAAATCAAAATTAATAGAACAAATATAAATTTTAACTCTAGATTTCCAGAAAGTGTAATTTGTTCCATTAAACAAAGGTGGTCTATTTGTGGAAGATCCTTCTAGGTAAGGTAGGTTTGACATATTAGCCATAGGATCTTTGTCTTCTAGGTTGTTAAACCACACACAGAAGTTCTAGCTCTGATACCAATTGAAATACCTAAGAGGGGGGGTGAATTAGGTATTTGACTAATTTTTGCAAACTTAAACCTTTTATGCGTTTATACCAAGAACAAGTTATATGAGCTAATTAGAGATAATTGATAGCAAGATAGTAATGAAAGCAATAGCAAAGAACTCAAACAATTTATAGTGGTTCAATCCTCAAGATCTACATCCACTACCTTAAGCTCACACTTAAAGATTTCAACAAATCTACTAATTGCTCAGGTTTACAAATTACAAGAGAGGCTCACCACACTTTGGTTTTACACATACAACCTCTTCTAGTAATTTTTACAAACAAGGCTCACCAACCTATGGTTTTATATCTCAAACAACCTTGAATCACAACTTCAAGGATCACCCTTATCTAAAGGGTTTTATGTTATCAAGATAACCTTACTAGAACTAGTAGATCAACACAATTGAATAAGTAAAGAAGAGTGTGTAGAAGTTACCACTTGATGGTAGATATTACATAAATTTGCACCTTCACACTTTGATGTCTTTGGATTGATCAATTGAATGCACAAGACATAAGAGAGCTTAAGAAATGTTTGCTAAATGCTTTTGAATGCTTGGAGTTTTCAAGATTTCAAGAGTTACAAAAATTTGCATGTTTCTAGCTTTTATAGAATTTGAAAATCTGTTAAAACGTTCATAAAACGGCTAGAAACGGCTAGTTTCAGAAAATTCGGACGACCGAATTTCCTGGCTGCGTCCGAAATCTTCGTCCGAATTTCTCTTGATGAATAGTAACCATGCTGAGAACAAAAATTCGGACAACCGAATTTTTTGCTGCGTCCGAATCTTCGTCCGAATTTTTTTGGAACAACAGTGACCATGCTGAAGACCAAAAAATCGGACGACCGAATTTTTTGGCTGCGTCCGAATCTTCTTCCGAATTTCTCTGGAAGAATAGTAGCAAACTTTTGCTACAAAATTTGGACGACCGAATTTTTTGAAAGCATTTTCAAACTTTGTAAAATCATTTGAGATATAACTTCAATGAGTTTGAAAAATATTTGATATGTATAGAAAACTTATTTAACCATATTTAAGCTTGAAAAAAAAACATGAACATATGAAGTTTACAAACATATCTTATAAAAAGATTCATTCAAAGACTTTTAAGATCATAAGATTATTTTTATGCTCTCTTATGCATTCAATGATAACCAAGACATGCAAGTGTAGAGTTTACATAGAGATTTACCTAAAAGTTAAATGTACTCTACACTTCAAGTCTTCAATGCTTTTTGATCATCTTTAGAACAACATTCTTCAAACTTCAAATACTTGCTTAACTGAAGTTGTTCTTGAACTTTTGCTTCAAAGCAATGAGACTTCATACTTCTCAGTTTACAGAACCTATCACACAATAATCAAACATTTTAGTCCTCATCAATATTTGTCATTTATCAAAACTACATAATTTGCCCTTAGGGCTAACAGAAAACTTGGTAAAAGCATTTATAAGACAGATTATTTGTGATTTAAAACCAAGTTTGAATCTCTCTTAAAAAACTTTTAGATTCCAAAGACCAAATAGTGTAAGGTTTACAAAGATATACCTATGAAGCAAGTAAACCTATACTATGGGCTTCAATGCCTTCAACAATCTTGAATCAACTCTAACCATTTTGATAAACTTGAGTTGTTCATGAGCTTTTGGCTTCAAGGCAATGAGATTTGCTTTTTTCTCAATCCAAAAATCCCATCACGCAGCACACAAGCATATTAATCCTTATCAAGATTAATTAATAAGATTTTTATAGGACAATACACTTATCAATGTTTGTTACTAATCAAAACAACATGATTTATTTTTGGGCTTACAAAAGTTGTAATCTGAATAACTAGTCAGCTTTAAATTATGTTTTCAATCAAAGTGCTTAAATAAATTTGGATGAACACCTAGAATAGATGGTGATTCAAGTATTTTCAATAACTAAAAGTTCATAGAATTTGACAAACGAATCCAATTTCCTCTCAATCTCCACAGTAACTAAGAAATCCTCATTTAGAATTAAAATACTTGAAAGGAATTCCAAATCACTTCATCCGCAACCCATAGATGAGTTTTACTCCACTAAATAGTATTCACTTATGCAAACATATGCAAAGGAACAAAAAAGAGGAATAAAAATCTCCAAGAACTCGAGAAACCATTTCCAGTCTATTTGAACGTTTATCAGAAATTGCATAGTAACTTTTTCCATCTTGCAAATCAACTGATATAAGCAAAATTGACTCTGAGATAAATGGATGGAAGTCAGATTTTCCAATCAACTGGTATTTCTGCTTAAGACTAACGTAAGGCTCCATTTTAATCAAATAAAATTTATACAAAAAAATGTATGCAACTACAATATATATTCAATTTCAATACAACATTTATAAACTTTTCCAAAAACCAAAGAGACAGTAGATAAATCGACTTATCAACCAAGTCTAATTACATAATTTAACACAAATTTCAAATGCCAATTCAAACGATGATAATTAATTCAATAAATAATAAAATATGTATGTTGATAAAATTCAAATACGTAACCAAATGAAATGCCTGACTGAGAAGAATCATTGAACCCTTATCCATGTTAAATCCCTTGAAATCAAACTTACGACTGACTCTCAATTGCAAATCTCCTACATACATCCACCCCAAAAAAATCATTAAATCTAATTCCACAAATTAGAAAACTTCCACAGACTAATAAATTCTAAGAACAATACACAAATAATTAATTCTCAAAAATAAATATAGAAAAAATGTGAAAGCTATACTTTCAGAACTTAACAAGTTCTAAATTCTTCTATTAAAAAACACGAGGCTAATTTTGAAGATAAAAAAGAAGCAAAGAAAACCAACATTCTAATTTCACTTCAGCATTGGTACAAACCTTCAAAGTCTACGAACAAAAAAGAAAAAGAAAAAAAAAACTTAATTCTCTAGATTTAATGAACCTAACATTATAGGCCTTCCGTACAAGTATTTTATTTAACCAAAACACAGCCCAAATGATAAATGGGCACCACCAAAGCCCAACAAGAGTCAAAACAGAACCAGCCCAGAAATATTTTTCAATATTTTTTTTTTTAAAAAAAAACCCCAACCCACTACCTCCTTCAATGAAACCTTTTGCCTCCTTTAACCACAACAAATATTCTTCCGCAAAACGCACTGCTAAAACCCTAACGAAGGAACAAACCGCCCCCAAACACAGAATCGCATCAAATTCAAAGGCTATTACCGGGTGTATGGTTACACTTCTTCAACACTAATCCTATGTATTGAGTTTTTTGATACAATTTAAAATTAACTTACATCTGTATGTACTTCAAAACAAAGTAGAAAATATCTATAATGTATTAGTCTTAGGATCAAAAGAATCATTATGAAACAACTTCAAGAACCTAAGAAATAAAATAAATATTTCCTAATATATATTTAAATTTCAATGTAGTTGTCTTACTATTATGTATCAAAAAATATATTTACTATCATATAGAAAAACGAAAAAAAAAAACAACCGTGCATCGCACAAGCACTCAAATAAGTGTATATAATTTGTAGCCACTCAATAACTTTTCTTAAAAAAATAAGTGTATGTCTTAAAAAAATTAGGCGACATGCATAAAACGAATAAAACATTCGCTTGCTATCAACATCCATTATTTTTTGTGATCGTCAATATTTCATTAAATAATGTTTTCAACTTCAACTTTCAGAATTCATCGTAGGACCGAAACAAACAAATAAGAATTCCACTCTGAAAGATTCACAAAGTCTTGAGTCAGAAAGATTCTTTAAAAAGGGACATTTATAAATTTTTGAGAATAAGTTTGGAAAGAGCTTTTAGAATGGTACTCTGTTCGTTTAAAATTCAATTGCTACATTTCAGACATCCCAAAATTAGGCTTTGTTCACTCTGATTTGAAACGAGGTGTAGTACCATATTATTGAATAACTCTTATATTAATCTTGTTATACTATGAAGTGATATGCAAAAATAAATGCGCAGAAGGAGTTAAATCCTTAGAAAAGAAAAGTGAAATTGATCTCAGTTGTTTAGATAATGCCAAAGAGTATTTTATTTTAAAAAATTCATATGCTGATATTTCTTATATATATATATATATATATATATAGGGGTGTTCATCGGTTCGGTTTGGAGAAAGTTCGGTTTTACTATTTAGAGAAAAATCAGTTTTTTTCATTTTTTTTCAAAATCGAACCAAACCTAATTTACCTTCAAACCGAATTTTCTCCAAACTGAAATATTTCGGTTTGGAGAAAATTCGGTTTGGAGAAAACCGAAATATATAAAATTAATAATTTAAATTTTAAAATAATATTAATTATACTCTAATATTGATTATAATCTTAATTAAAATCTAATTTAGTTTGAATTATTAGTCTTTAAATAATATTTCTAAAAATATACAAAAATTAATTATTTTAAATTTTAAAATAACTTTAATTAAGAATTAACTTAATTAAGATTATTAATTTTTAATTAACTTAATTATTAATTTGGAGAAACTTTGGAGAAAATTCGGTTTTTCGGTTTGGCTTGGTCTAAACCGAAACCAAACCGAAATTTAATTTGGAGATAAAAAATTAATTTTTCTCCAAACCGAAATTTAAAAAAACCGAACCGAAAACTAAATTAAAATTCGGTTTGGTTCGGTTATTCGGGTTTCTCCAAATAGTGAACAGCCCTATATATATATATATATATATATATACACACACACACTAAGTCTGCTAAATAATTAGAAAAAGAAATTCATATTTATTCATGTACTAATAATTCAAAAGAAAAATCTATATTTATGAAATCTCAACAGAAAAAAAAGTGTTATTTTACAAACCTGGGAAAATTTATAAAGATCATTCTTGAAACCTGATATAGAAAAAAAGTTGAATTTTCTTCTTTATCTTTTTCTTGTATATATTAGAGACAGAGAAGGAAAGAAATCTGAAGAAGAAAAACGATTCACGAGTCAAATTAACATATGTTTCATTCTCCAAAAATAGTACTTTTCAAAGTGCCAATGACCACACACAACCGACTTATTCCTATTCCATTACTTCATTTCGAGCCAAATTTGAAAGATTTGCAGGTAAGCAACATTTTGTTAATTATTGGGGTGAAGAGTCTCTCAGGGTCCCCTACAGAGGACATTTTCCACTACAAAATGAAAGAAAATGAAAGAAAATGAAAGGTCCCTCCCCCCCTTCAAATCTTGAATAGATGGTAATAAGAGCCAGTGTTGTGTCTATGAGATTGGGGTATTAGTCGAACAAAGACAATAATTGAATTTTTTTATTACAAAAGAAAAGAATATTGTTAAACAATAATAAAATATTGGCTTGTGGCAGACATAAGGACAACATCATGAGTACAACAGTATGGGCACAATTATGGGTGTTCAGCATGGGCACATTCACGGGTGTTCCAAAATTCAATAAGCATGCGGTATGGAAAAATCACCATATTAATGGTGCTCTGTTTTGAAGACGGAAGAGCAGTTCGGGCTTCCTCATCTGACTGAAGCAAAGCAGAGCAGAGAAGCTCCAAAATTAACATGGTATCAGAGCCGGGAGAATGAAGCTTGTTTGTTTGAACAACTGTAACTGCAAGTTCTTCTTCTTCTCCTCTTATTTACCTCTTGTTCCAGTTCTTCTAAAAGGACTTCATCTGTAAACTTTATTTGCCTCTGAGAGGACTTCAGAACAAGACTATCTTAATGGCGGTTTGTGTACAAAATAACAAAGATGCTGGAATTTATTCACTTATGTCAGGTGACAGTCCCGGAACTCTATTGACACATGTTCAACTCAAACAAGAAAACTATGATGAATGGGCAAAGGCTTTTCGGATTGCTCTGCGAGCAAAGAAAAAGCTTAGCTTTGTGGACGGAACTCTACAACAACCAGATAAAGATGCAGCAGAAATTGAAGATTGGTGGCAGATTAACTCGATGGTTGTATCCTGGATTTTCAACACCATCGAGCCATCACTACGTTCGACAATAACATACACTGACTTGGCTAAAGATCTTTGGCAAGATCTTCAACAGCGATTTTCCATAGGCAATGGACCACGAATTCAGGAACTGAAGGCAGCAATTGCAAACTGCCGCCAGCAAGGCCAAACCGTGATGCAGTTTTACGGTAGATTGAAGAAACTATGGGATGAATTGGCTAATTACGAACGCATTCCTACCTGTGAGTGCAAAGGTTGTCAATGTAACTTGACCATTGAACTGATTCGACGACAAGATGAAGAGAAACTTCATCAATTTTTGATGGGTTTGGATGATACGATTTTTGGCACTGTCTGTTCTAACATACTCAGTATGGAGCCGTTGCCAAAAATTAATCAAGCTTATTCCATGGTGATTCGGGAAGAAAGACACAGAACTATAGCACGCAGCAAAGACGATCGCACGGATGCAGTGAGCTTTGCAGTTCGTGCTTCAAACAAAGCTGGACTGGTATGTTCAATATGCAATAAACAAGGTCATGATTCCCAAAGTTGTTTTGGATTATTGGATATCCGGAATGGTGGAAGGAGCGTTCAACACCATTATCAAACCGAGGTGGTCGTGGAGGAGGCGGAGGTGCAACTAGTCGGGCGTGGACAGCCGCGAATGGGCCGCGCCAATCTCTGTCCGAGCGAGAATCTTCAACGGATTGCGAAATTTTTCAGGTCTTAATGCAACACAATGGACAACATCGATGTCTCTTTTAGACTCTTCTAAGTCTTACGCATCTCAAGAGCATTTAATGGGTAAGTTTGACAAACAAGATTGGCTTACGGATACAGGAGCCTCTCATCACATGATTTGGAAATTCTTCTTATCTAATTGATGTTCATGAAATCACTCCTTGGCAGTTATTCTTCACGATAGGACTCAAACTATTGCACGACTAGAGGGAAGTGTTCTTTTTGAGAATAATTTTCTTCGTCTCATGTATTGCTTGTGCTGAAGTGACCTGCAATCTTATCTCTATATCCCAATTAACAAATGAGTTAGATTGCACACTAATTTTCACCGATCGTTTTCGTATAATCCGAGGGCCAACACTCGAGGATTACGATTGGTGTGGGTGAATGCAAAAAGCAGGGTATATTGTCTGCGCAAGATAGCCAACCATACAACTTTGTCATGTTCAAACCGGTGCTTCCAAAGGATTGTGGCATTTAAGACTCGATCACCCCTTCGATAAGATTCTCCACTATTTGCCGGTTTTTAAAGATCATTTTTACGTGCAACTAGATCATTGTGATGTTTGTTTTAAGGCTAAGCGGGACAAGAGATAAATTTCCTATTAGTTGTGATGAATCGATGAACCTTTTGCTCTTGTTCACCTGTGATATTTGGGGTGCTTATAGAACACCCTGCATTTTGTGGTGCATCTTACTTTTTTAACGATTGTGGATGATTGTTCTCGTCTTTGTATGGATTTATCTTATTCTTTGAGAAAAGTGAGGTTGCCCGAACCCTACGAAGTTTTTGTGCTATGATTAAAACGCAATTTGGCAAACAAGTGAAGTGTATTCGTTCGATAATGGAGCCCGAATTTCTAGTTTTAAAATCCTATTTTGATGATCATGGAATTCTTCATCAAACCTCGGTTGTAGAGTACCCCTCAACAAAATGGTAGAGTTGAGCGTAAACACCGTCATATTTTAAATGTCGCTCGCGCTCTACGCTTTCAATCTCATCTTCCTTTAGAATTTGCAGGGGAGAGTGTATATTGACAGCAGGTTATTTAATCAATCGCACTCCTTCGTCTCTTTTAGGTGGGAAAACACCCTATGAGATTTTATTTGGCAAAGCACCCGATTACTCTCATCTTCGTGTCTTTGGATGTCTATGTTACGCCTCAAAAATTCCTCGTGACAAGGATAAGTTTGCCTCTCGAAGTAGAGCTTGTGTGTTTGTTGGCTATCCTCATGGGAAGAAGGGTTGGCGAGTCTATGATCTAGATACTCATGACTTCTTTGTTTCCGGGATGTTCGTTTTTGTGAAACTGTTTTTCCTTATGCTTCTTCTTCCTCTTCACTTACTTACATCCCTCGCTCCTCTTTTTCTCGACACATCTCTTCCCTACGTCTTCCTCTACTTCTTTCAACGATTCTTCTTTGTCTTCATCTTCTACTACATCCAGGGGGGCATTCTAGATGTAAGGGGGAGCGAGAAATAATGAAAAGGGGACATAGAGGGACTCAGGGAGGGGCTGGTGAGCCTAATATTTCTGATTCCACAATACCTTCTGATCAACAGTCAGAAATTATCCAAAGTTCATTTGAAAATTTGACAAGTGAAGGAGCCACAGAAATAGCACAAGATGAGCAGCATCTCTTACGCCGTAGCACACGTGACAGAAAGAAACCAGCAAAATTGCAAGATTATGTCTGCTATTCGACTCAATGTCAAGCCCCTAATTCTTTGCATTCTACTCACTCCCACTCGGAATCCTCGAGTCGGTGTTTTTATCCTTTGGCTCATTATGACAGATTGTGCTAATTTTTCTCCAAAACATGCTTGGTTTTACAGTCGCTATTACTACGAGGGATCGAGCCAACAAAATTTACTGAAGCAATGAAATTTCCTGAATGGCGTAAGGCTATGCAACTTGAAATTGCAGCTTTAGAACAGAATGAGACTTGGAGTTTGACAAATCTACCTCCAGGAAAGAGAGCCTTAGGCAGCAAATGGGTCTATCGAATAAAGTTTAAATCAGATGGTACCATTGAAAGATACAAGGCTCGTCTAGTTATCTTGGGAAATACTCAGCATGAAGGTATAGATTACAATGAAACTTTCGCTCCTGTTGCGAAAATGGGGACAGTGAGAGTTCTCTTAGTTGTAGCTGTTGCTAAACATTGGGAGATACATCAAATGGACGTCCACAATGCCTTCTTACATGGTGATTTGAAAGAGGATGTTTATATGCAACTACCACCCGGATTTCATTCTACTAAACAAGGGCAAGTTTGCAAGCTACGAAAATCCTTGTATGGCTTGAAGCAAGCTCCACGTTGTTGGTTCTCTAAGCTTGCATCTGTCTTGAAAGAATGTGGCTTCCGGCAATCTTTGGCTGATTATTCCTTGTTCATTTATCAGGTTGACGGTAAGTGTCCTTGTTTATGTTGATGATCTCATTATTACAGGCAACAATTCTAGCTCAATTGCAAGGTTCAAACAGCATCTCAGTCAGTGTTTCAAAATGAAAGATCTTGGTTCTCTCAAATATTTTCTTGGCATTGAAGTTGCTCGTACTCCTGAGGGTATGTATCTCTCTCAACGAAAATATGCTTTGGATATTATTTCAGAGACTGGCTTATTAGGTGCAAAACCATCCATCACCCCCATAGACCAAAATCATAAACTTGCAATTGCTACTAGTGCACAATTAGCCTCACCAGAACGTTATCGTCGCCTAATTGGTCACCTTATTTATCTGACCATCACTCGACCAGAGCTCAGCTATACTGTGCATATCTTAGCCCAATTTATGCAGCAACCTCAAGAAGTACACTGGAATGCAGCATTGAGAGTTGTTCGCTACTTGAAAAATAGTCCTGGACAAGGTATTTTTCTTCCCTCCGCTAGTGATTTACAGCTTGTTGCCTTTTGTGACTCTGATTGGGCATCCTGCCCAATCACGTGACGCTCTCTTTCTGGCTATTTTATTATGTTGGGATCCTCTCCTATTTCTTGGAAGACGAAGAAACAACACACTGTTTCTCGATCATCTGCCAAAGCTGAATATCGTTCCATGGCTGCTGTGTGTTGTGAGCTAAAATGGATACGTTATGTCCTCACAGATCTTGGTGTTCCTCAGTCACATCCTACTAAACTCTATTGTGATAGCCAGGCTGCTATTCATATTGCTGAAAACCCAGTTTATCATGAGCGTACAAAGCACATCGAAGTTGACTGTCATTTTGTTCGTGATGAAATCCTTCTAAACGGCTTGCTCCTCATCATATTCATACTGCTTTCCAACCTGCAGATCTTTTTACCAAGGCCTTAGGAAATCATCAATTCCTTTTTCTTCTGTCCAAGTTGGGCATTCGTAATTTGCATGCTCCAACTTGAGGGGGAGTGTTAAACAATAATAAAATATTGGCTTGTGGCAGACATAAGGACAGCATCATGAGTACAACAGTATGGGCACAATTATGGGTGTTCAGCATGGGCACATTCACGGGTGTTCCAAAATTCAATAAGCATGCGGTATGGAAAAATCACCATATTAATGGTGCTCTGTTTTGAAGACGGAAGAGCAGTTCGGGCTTCCTCATCTGACTGAAGCAAAGCAGAGCAGAGAAGCTCCAAAATTAACAAATATTTTCAGCTTTTGATTTTTTCTTTGATTTTTATAACCACATTCATATCCTCTATTTGAAACAATCTTCACCATAAACGTAATATAGCAGTCACACTAACTAACAATAAAAAATTAGTTTTAAATAAATATAAAATATAAAATATTAAACTCAACAAAAATGATAAATAAAGAAGAAAGTTATGGAATGATAAGATTCAATATTGTTGGAAGACGAATCTGGCCTTCAAGCTCCAACTAACTTCAAGAAATCCTGCAAATAACACGTGAGTACTTGGTGGGGAACAATCTCTAAAAGCCCTCTGAAACTTACGTTAGTATGGATTCTCAGATATTAGGAAGCGCAATTGTAACCAAAAGAACAATATAGATCTTAAAGTAAACAAGTATATATAAGGGATTTACTTGATCAGAGCAAGTCATTAGCTCCTAATGGAGCATATCTTATCTCGAATGTCGAATCTTGGTAGGAATAGGTCTTCTCATAAGGCCTTCATGCAAGTGGGTTAGTTAGGGTATACTACGGATTCTAGGCCGATGGTTCAGCCCAACCCTATCATTCGTCCCCCTGAGCTGAGTATGAAAATCGTCACGTCACACTGTATAATGATCGTACCCGGTGTTACACTCAAGACTCAACATCCTCCTCCTTCAACCAAATTTGCTCACTAGGGGTCCCAAGATAAAACACTACTGTCAATCCTTTTACCTACACAAATTCACCCAGTGACTTCGGATAGCAAAATTGCTAAAGTATATTCTAAATACCATATAACCAAAGAAGACTATTCCCTTATCAAACTCACAAAATTGGAAAAGGCGTGTGGCCTCTGCCCAGGAACTTTTCCCTCTATCTGAACTACCTGAAAGGGGACATGATCAAGTAGTTCAGAGGCTTCCATTTCTCAAACTTTTATTGAACATCCTAATGTTTTGGTCATTAGCTCCAACATAGTTAGCGTCCAATGTCGTCTACTTAGTGATAGTGTTTATCCTAGTGTACTGGTCACTAGGAGTCTCGACTAGTTTAAATTTATTCTGGAGGTACTACGTTATATGCCTTGTTCATAAGAGACAAGGATATTTTATGTTTAATCGTAAGAAAAATTTTCCCAAGCTAATCTCAAAAATCCCTTGTTCAGTCCATGGTTGGTAGGATTTTTTGTCTTCGTCTAGTTAGCTACATCCCAACTCTATATAGTGTGGAATCAATGGGAGAAACTTCCCAATTCACCAACAAAGAACTCCCAAGTAAATCAAGCATCTGCAAAGGCATTGAAGAAATATGTATATGAACTGATAATTTGTGAGCGTTGGGTGGGAGGGATTCTAAAAGCCGAAGATCTATATTCTCCCAATCATTTTTCCCTAGAAAGGATACATAAATTCTTCCCCTTTGTTTTTGCTCATTTTGCATATTTATCTCCACTTTTGTTTTTCTCTAATATCCCTTCTTTTGGATTGGTTGCAGGGCTGCTGCGCTGCAAAACTTTACTCTTTCCATTTGTGGAGGAGATAAGTAGTGCTGTTAAAACGGGCCTCAGTCCGCGAGCTGGCTCGCAGGCTGAGGCATACGAACAGATATAGGCTTAGTAAATATCGGCCCGTTTTAACGCGGGCTTTTTCAGCCCCCTCCGTTTAGCCCGAGGACTAACGCGGGCCGAACACGGGTCAGCCCGTTTTTTTATTTTTTTAATTTTTTTTCTCAAAACGACTCCGTTTTGATGTTTTTTAAAATATTTTTAATTTTTTTAAAAAAAACGACACCGTTTTGATACATTTTGATAAAATGACGTCTTTTTATAAAATTCGCAGGCCGACGGGTTGCAGACCGGAAGTTTTCAGTCCGCGAACCAAAAGAACCAACTTGTATCGGATCGTTTTACTGTTTAACCCGCGACGGGCTAGAGCTAGCCGACCCATTATAAGAATATGTTCATTGAAAGCCTGGAAATCTCTTCTGACAAAAATGACCATCCCGTGGATTTGTCGTCTTCTTCTCTCTATTTTTTTTCCAAGAAATTCTATTACCTTAGTCTTGTCATCCTTATGTTAGTGGTTTGGGTTAATGCTTTGGCTACTTCTGTTAGAGAGATTAATCGAGAAAGACGATGTCCCTTTCATCGACCATCATTAAGCAAAGAGGAAGGCCCCTACCTCGGGCCTCTCAACACCTCCTTCGGGAAAGCGACCTGGTTCCCTCGAAGTAGGCAACTACGAAAGGGTCAGTCACTAGTGGGTTAGGCTATTTCGTATTTGAAAAGTACCCAATTGAACCAGTATCTATTCCTAAATAAGATTTTTCTCATGCCATCGTGCAGTTTTGTCCACCATGGTCCTTGGTCCAAAATTGGTGAATGTGCTACCTCAACCAATCTTGAGAAGATGTTGAGGGTATAATTTCCAAATGAGAAGATTAGATGTCATCCCGATGTAGTAATTTGGAGGCTTTTAAGAATTACTGTGTAACCTCTATTCAAGCTTTTGCCTTTGGCTGGGAGATGCAGAAGCATATCCCAACGGCCGCAAAAGGAGGGTGAAATGCAGTGTGTACATCTCAATGGTATCCTTTGGGGGAAATAAGGATATGAAAAAGAAGATAGAGGATATGAAGAGAGAGATCAACAAGGTTCACGATGCAAAAAGAGTAGTTGAATGGAAAAACACAGAGCTTTGAGAGGGCACTGGAGTCTACTTAAAGTGCACTTGCTAAGATCTAGGATGCTTCAGAGAAGCTAAAGGACACCTTCATGCAATTCCTACTCTAATAACAAGCTCTGGGCTCACATGGTCCAGAAGATTTAGCGATCATTCTTGAAGAGTAAGGATATGGAGAAGCTTTTCGATCATTTGTTAGTGTTTCTTGCTCATGTTGCCATAACCCAAGTTGTAGACTTAGTGAAAAAGCACTAGTCAAACATTGAGCTTCTCGAGAGCATACAGGTGCTTTATTCTCCTAAGGTATTGATACCAAAGTTTCCTTAGACTTTCTGTTCTTCTGCTGTTGCTGACCCAAGAGCTTCTATTCTCATACAAAGCCACCTCCTAGCACTATTCTTGATGTTGCAAGAGGTACCCCGTGATATACTTTCTTATTTGTGCTAACTTATCCGTTCAAGTTAGGCTTTATGCACCTCTACAAGCTTGCTTTTGTAGCTAGACTTTTTGTTTATTCTGTTGGACTGTATTTTTGGCCAAACTTTTTTTTTTAGCCTTTTATTTGGTCCAACTTTATTTTTTGCACAATTGTCCGTGTCAATACTTATAGACCGAATCATATTTTTTTATTTGAGTACTCATTATTTTTTGCTCATGAAAGATTTATTTGCATTTTTGGGGGGATTTTCCCCCTTCCTCTGTGTTGGTATTCAAATCATCACTATCTTGTATCCTTTTGATTGTTGTCATTCTTCTCATAATCGAGGTAGATTTACACCTTATTTAAGGGCATATCCAAGGCTTTTGGTTTTAGCATTTCCAAATCTCTTCTTCTTCATCGTTAGTCTGTTATCCTTACTTTATTTTTCTGGAAACCATGGCTTTCATCCTAATTTTTCCTCATGCTCTACTGCGAACAAAAAGAACCTTATATTCAATCAATTTGTTGTGAAACCAAGAATGGTCGTGAAGTTTTGAGGGTTATACTGGATCATCTCTGTCGCGCTTGCAAAACTTGCAAAGAAAAGTTCGAGAGGCGTCTATTGTTGATCCAAGTGTATGACTCACTGTTGGATCATACCCCCATCATTGAGTTTGATGTTGATTCGGTGTTCTACCTGATCATAGAGGTTAATATTGAGTTTTGTCATTACGACACTTTTCTACTATGTTTGTTCCCTCGTGCCCAGAGGATTTTTACGTTTTTCTTTCCTTGTGATGCTTGTGCTCATGAAGCTATGTCTGAATACTTGGAATTCATGTTAAGGGACGATGTATACATTTTCTCTAATGATGATTCTAGTGACACTGAAGACTTTAATGGTGGTATTTTTAGTATCTGTAATTTCGTGAATGGCTATGTCTATGAAGTTCTGAATAAAAATATAGTTGAGCAAAAAATAATGCCCTTGTCACACTTCATGCTTTATTACTCATTATGAACTTATTCTAACGATTTTGCAAAGATATAAAAATGATAAAGGATGTAAAATATGAAGTTTATGAATAAAATTTTTGCCAATTGACTACATTCTATGGCCATGCAAGGTCCCAAACCTCTGCATTCTGTAGCATATAGCTTAAGTTTCCAAGTGCCTTGATCACCATATCGTGTCTAACTTCCTATCGGTATCTACCCGACTGGCTTCGTTTTTGCACAACACCAGTTCTCCTTCCTGGATGTCCTAGGGGGTCACGCTAGAGTTGTAATACTTATATACGAGACGTTTGTATTGTTCTTCTGCTCAGGCTGCTCACATCCTCGTCTCTTCTACTAGGACTCAGTTCTCCACTAACAATCGATCATTGTTTTTCTTCATTCAATATTTTCAAATGCTCGAAAAAGAGCCCCAACTCTAATAGAATCATGACTTCTATCTCAAATCACACTGTGTAATTCATTGTAACCATCTTATTTTTAGCATGTTCGAGGGGTTGTCCGATATGCCCATATCACACTATGTAATTCATTGTAACCATCTTCTTTTTGGCCTATTCAATTACTTTTTTAGCACTTGTAGGATAGTTTGGTTTGTCACTTCTGTTAACCTATTTGTTTGTGGATAAAGCTACAGAGGTGAACCTTTGTTCTCTATGTAACTCATTGCAAATGTCCCTAAATTCTTTGGAATCAAACTGCTTTCCATTTTCTGTCTCCTGGATCTGTGGAACTCCAAAATGAGTTATGGCTTCCTCCCAAAAGAATTCTTTAGCTTTTCTAGCTATGATGGTTACCAAGTCTCAAACATCAATCCACTTAGTAAAGTAGTCAATGGCTACTACTAGGTAATTTCACCCTTGAGTAAGAGCGTGCATTATTTGGAGAAAATTTAAAAATCAAATCAAATATAATCTAAATTTTATTCAATTTTATTTTTGTTTTTGAAATTTTAGTTTGCAAAAAATTCAATTTTTCATCTCTGAATGAAAATTCGATTCAATTTCGGTTCGAACCAAGCCAAACGAAAAAATTGAATTTGTTTCAAATTAATAATTAAGTATAATTGAAAGTTAATAACCCTAGTTAGGTTAGATCCTAATTAAGGTTATTTTAAAATTTTAAAATAGTTAATTTTATATATTTTCACAAACACTATTTAAAGACTAATAACTCAAACTAAATTAGATTTTAATTAATATTATTTTTAAAATTTAAAATGCTTAATTTTGTATATTTTTATAAATACTATTTGAATATTAATAACTTAAAATACGATAGAGTATGATCAATGTTATTTTGAAATTTAAAATTCTTAATTTCATATATTTCAACTTTCTCCATACCGAATTGTTTCCAAATTGAAATATAATATTTTGGTTTGTAGAAAATTTTGTTTGAAGGTAAATTAAGTTTGGTTTCTTTTTGAAAAAATTGTAAAAAAATAATTTTTTTCTAATTAATGAAACCAAATTTTATCTAAACCGACCCGATGAACACCTCTACCTCCAAGTATCTTTGGGAAAGGTTCTAAAAGATTCATCCCTACTATACAAAAGGGATCGGGTTTCTCAATTACTGATATTTCATGGCTGGTAGATGAACCTTGCCTTTAATCTCTAACGAAATTCAAGAAATACTACCAATAATACGTAGTACCTCATGGGAATTAATCTCCAAAAATCTTCCGACACTTAAGTTAGTATGAATTCTTGGAGATTTGGAAGTGCAGTTGTAACCAAAAGAACAAGGTAGATCTTAAAGCAAACGATTATAAGTATATATAATAGATTTACTTAATCAAATTAGGTAATTACCTCCTAATGGAGCATACCTTATCCCGGATATCAAATCTTGGTTGGAATAGGTCTTTTCTTTAACTTCATGCAAGTAGGTCGATTAGGGTATCCAATGGATTCTGGGCCGGTGATTCAACCCAACCCCATCAAATATCAATATTTAATATTAATAATATTTAGTTTATTTAGTAATAATATTTAATATTAATTTTCTTGATTGAGTAATTGAATGGTCAATTTAAAATATTAATAGCTTATGCACAATCTTTATTTTTACCTTAAACTAAGATAATACATATCGGAGGTCTATAAAATTATGAAGATTGAACATGAAATAATATTTTTTTAATAGATTTAATAAATTTGAGTATCCTCTCCTGTGGGTGCCCTAGGCAGTTGCCTCAGTTGCTTAGGGTCGTCCACATCTCTGATAAGAGCCTCAATAGGCCTGTACTGCCTTATCTTGTGATAAGATTGAGACTTCTTAATCATGAGGAGGTTTGAGGTTCAATTCCTTATTAGCAAATGGCTGTTCTTTATTAATTAAATATATTATCTCCATCACTGTGATATTTTTTGTATTAAAAAAATAGAACTTAATGGATTGAATGATAGGGTGAACATATAACTTGATTTGGAATTGATAGGGTATAATTTGAACCCATCCTTATTTTGTAAATTACTCTCTCAATTTGAAATTGAATGTTTTATTTTGACATGCCCAAATAGTAAAGAGAGTACTTTGATTATTGATAAGACCTATTTGTTAGTAAAGTTTAAATCTCATAAATCAAGGAGAGAGTAAAAAAAGTTCGTGATTGGACCATTTGTTAGTAAAGTTTAAGTCCAGTAAGCTAATAAAGTTAGTAATTCAAGAAGATAAATAAAAACATTCAATTTCAAGTGAAGTACGTATAATATATGAGATTCAGAATCAAATGTGTAATTTGATCGTGTTGGTGAGAGAAAAAATAAAATTAAGAAAAAAGTTTTGGTATTTGGTTTTCAAGTCAAACAAAACCTAAATACACGTGAAAGATGGCCGTTCTTGTTTTACGAACATTATGACCCATATGCATGTTAATTTTTTTTTTCCGAATAATATACATGTTAATGTCATTGACACAGTTGTACTGACTAATCATGACCCCTAATTATTATATCTTTCAATTGACTATTAGCAAAAGAGTAAATAAATTTATATATAAGAAGAAGAAAAAGAAAAGGAAAACAGAAGAAGAAGAAGAACTTGATTTTTAAATTTCAAAACCCGAAACAACTACAAAAGATCATGCTCAAAAAAACAGAGTCTAGAAACAAAATTCGAATTCTCTTCTTTTGTTTTACCTTTTTCATGTGGACACACACACATACACGTATATATGAGAGAGATAAAGAGAGGGAAGAGAGAGAGAGAGAAATTACGTCTTTAATTTTCTATTTTACTATATATTTCATTTTATATCTCAAATAATGAGACATGTAGTAATTCGATTTGGTTCAAGTCCTCCATATTTTTTTTTTTTTGCAGAATGTGTAGGATTAAATCTAATCCGTTAAATCAGATTTAAAATTTAATTTAACGGACTATATTTTTACTTCTGTATATATTTTTTATAAAAAATTAATAAAATTTTGCATCCGTTAGATTAGAAACTATGGTTGAGTGTTGGACGTCCTGCAAAAAAAGACATACAGTAAAGTACTAAAGTCGTAGTAATTTTTTGTGAATATCACAAAAAGTACAATAGATAATCTTGGACCAGAGAAATTTGGAGAAGAAAAACCTTTGACGATTCAAATTACATACCTTTCCCTCTCAACAAACTGCACCTTTCAAGTGCCAACGACTACACACAACCAACTAATTCCTAGTGAAAGATTTGCATGTAAGCAACTTATCGATATTGGTGTGGAGTCGCACCAATAATGTTCCCTTTCAAAATGAGAAAGAATGAAATGGCTTCCCCTTTCAAATTTTTGATATGACATTAATTTTCTCCACACACTAACGTTCAATTGTTTAAAAAGGAAGAGAAATTATTAGAAGGATGATTGATAAGTGCTACAGTGGGATCAAGTGGTGATATTTCGAACCTCACCTATATAGTATCTCAATTATAAGTGGCAAAAATATTTTTCCAATGTTTTTTATGGTACAATTTGATTTTGCATTATTTTTTTATGATACAATTTGATTTTGCGTTACTTAACTTTATATATGTAAAATAACTAAATGATGTTATTTGATCGTTAAAACTTTTTTAATCTATTTAGAATTTTTTTAAAAATTGTATTTAAAACTAAAATATCATTTTTATTTTTTACCACTTTTAATAAATAAAAATTGTTTTGAAAAGTACTAAACTTTTCAAAAATAATTTTTAAAACTTATTTAAAACAAACTCAAAAGCAAATAAGTCATTGAGAGCAGATCAAAAAATATTTTTGACTTAAAAATTAGAATTAATTTTAAAAAATTGAAAACAAGCATTTAGTTGTGTGTTTTAATTTTTTGGCTTAGAAAAAATTATAAGTAATTTATTTTTAAAAATTTTAAAAAAAGCCTATAGTTTGTGTGGATTAATCTCGCCCGCCCTCTTAGATACTCAATTGGCTAACAAGAGTGTAAAAAAATTAAATATAGTAATTCAATGAAAAAAATAAGAAGAAAAACATTACCAAACTTATTTAGGGTAGAATTAAATAGTATTTGAATTTAAAATTTTTATTTTAAATTTTATAAAAATAAATTATTTATAAAAAATAAATTAAATTTTAAAATTCAATCCAAATATATTCTTAATTTTACTTTTTGATCCCTTAAAGGTTGCAAAGTCAGCAAGTAGAAGAAGGTAAGAATTGGAGGGACCTCTGATTTTTAATGTCGAGATGAAAAGAGCGGTATTCACGGTTCCGTAAATCTCTCCGCAATGATGCCGCACCCATTAAAAGCTCTAATTGATAGACGAATTGGCTCGTCACTGTTTGCAGTCAAAATCTCATCTGCCATCTCATGATGAGTAAAGTAGTTCACAAGACAGACTTCCAAAATGGAGAGAAAAGAAAAGGGTTTGGGCAGAAGGGGTTTAGATTTCCGCTCTTCAGGGGTTATATGGAGGAAAGAGAAAAGGTTAAAGATTTCTTTTTTTTTTTTTTGAAAGGGCTATATTTTCATTTATACCAAAATAACTGCACAATTTGGAGGTTGGTGACACTATGCAACCTTGGGTCAAAAAGTTTGTTCGACTCTTCAAAAATAATAACAAAATACACAGTTACCAAACAATATATTTCGTTATTCGAAATGTTATTTTTATAAATAATAATAATAATAATAATAATAATAATAATCATTCTTTTCACTTCTCTACAATCTCTCAAATAAAAATATATATATATATTTTTTTCTTTTCTATCAGAATTTGAGATAAATCTCTCATAGTCTATTCTTTTCCCTTGTAATGTAAGAATTTTCTTGTCTTCTTTTCTCTCTAAGCTCCCAAACTAGCACTAAACGTTGAGGAAACTCATCCTCTAGGGTACGTTCCTTTTGCCGTGCTTCATTAGGACAAAACTCAGCATAGTCATCAGAGGTTCCAACACATTAGTGACTAAATACAACACATTATCCACCACCGGTCCCCCACATTAGTAACTTTTCAATCCTTTACAATACATCCTATATCTGCAAGTATTTAAGGAGCTTAGGACAATGAATATAGGACGGAGGGGATGTTTATAGGATAAGATCCTATCCTTTCACAATGATAGGATAAATTGTATTATTGAGATCCAATCATCTTAAAGGATAATGTGCCATCATCCTAAATTTGGATTATCTCTTTTGATAATGAACATCCAATCGAAGTATAATTTTATAATACTCTCTTGGGAAGTGATCTCTTTCTTTTATTTTAACCTCTTTTACTCATTTTTCCTTTTTTTATAGATAAAAGAACTTTAATACATATAGTCATCAAATTAGTTAAGCTCATAAATTATTAATAAACTAAATTACTCACGTTATGGAAAAAAATAAAGAATCACTATAAGTCCATAATAAACTTCTTATTGCGTCGTCTATTATTATTTATTTAATTTTTTCCAAGTAAAAGATAAGATTTTACGAATTTTAGATTGAAGAAATAAGGTTGAGAAATTTTAAAACCTCTTTTCATTAAACTTCAAATGCATGAAAAAATTATGGGGCTAAACAAAATTATATAGATAATTGGCTACTATTATGGTGGTTAATGGCACCAATTTTTTTATCATAAAAATATCAATGTCGTGAAAAAAGAAATGTAATTGAGTCTATTGACAATGTATGAGATCTGCTAATTATATTATTAGAATTATCTAAGTCCTTGTGTTTATAAAAGAAAGGAATAAGAGTGAAAGAGGCTAAAATTGGAGTGAGAATATCAATTCCTTACTCTCTCTTAAATGTTCATTACATAACAAAAAAAATTATTAAAATCTTACTAGATAAAAATTTTAGCGATAAAAACCTTAGTGAAGGAAAAATAGATCTCAAGTCACAACTTTCTCAAATATAAATGAATAATAGATCTCAATCACACACATTCTCAGTTTATGGCTGTAAACTCAACATAATTAGGAAAAGTAGTTGCTATAGATTGTCTTGGAGAGCGCTACGATGTAGAACATCCTGCATGCAATCAATAAATAGTTAGTTTGAGAACTTACAGTGTGTGGATCAAATAAATAACCAGTATTTGTGTAATTAATACACCTCAAACTAATTTTATTTGAATAGAATAATTCAAGGTCTATTGTCCTTAGAGATATCTAAAGACATAATTTACCACTATTCGAATGTTATTGTGTAGGAGAAGTACTATATATTGCTAATAAAATCATAGAAATTTAATATTATATTAGTCTGTGTGTAATTAGTGGAGTAAACTCACACACCAATTGCATTGAGGTACGCTACTTTAGAATGAAAATAAATTGAACAAAGAAATTAGATGAACCAATTAAACTATTAAGCTAACCAATAAAAAAAATATTTTCTAACAAATTTGGAACATAAAAAATGAATATATCAAATGAAAATATAAGAAATTTTCAGATAAAATTAGATAAATAAAAGGAAAACAAAAAGAAAAGAATTAAAATATAGATAAATAACAAATTATAAAATAGAAAATTTATAGATGGATCTTTCAATCAATTAAAAAAACTTATGTATGAAAGAACTTGTCGTTTGAATGAAATAAATAAATAACCCAACAAACCAAATAACAAAAGCCAACTTCTCTTATCATGATGGATTATATTTGTTCGACACTTTGTTGTCAGTATAAATGTTACAAAAATTATAAAATAGAAAAAAAATCAAAGGGTTTTTTTTATCTTTTTATTAGCTAAATTGAAAATAAAAACCATAAAGTAGGCAGGAATGCCCAAATTTTCTAGGATCAAGAAAATAAGATTTTGTCATTATAGAACATATGATTCTGGAAGATTTGCGAATCCCTCCGACTATATTAAAACATTCCAAGGCCTGCCTCATGGCATTCAGGTTCAGAGAAATAAATTAAACAAATATGATTGACCTTATTGGGATGTATTATTAAACCTAAATTGGGGTTATCTACTAAAACTAGGGTAGGGCATGTTATGAATGTCTTTGTGGCGGACTTGATTTTACAAAAGATGATGAAAACATAAAGTCCCAACCGTTTATGCATTGGAGAGATCATTTTTTATTTTTTTGCCTGAAGCACAAGCTGAAAGTAGTGAAATCAAAGGGCATTACTTGAATGCTACTATAGGTACATTCCAAGAAATGGTCAAAAGAGTTATATTTGCTAGAGAATTGGGAGTTCCTATAATAATTTATGACTACTTAACAAGGGGATTCATTGCAAATACTAGTTTGGCACTTTATTGCCAAGATAATGCCCTACTTTTTCACATCAACCATGCAATGCACACGATTGTTGATTGACGGAAGAGTCATACTAGTTTGGCTCTTTATTGCGAAGATAATGCCCTACTTTTTCACATCAACCATGCAATTCACACGATTGTTGATTGACAGAAGAATCGTGGTGTCCATTTCTGCTTACTAGCTAAAGCATTAAGTATGTAGGTAAACATGAAGTGGAAAGAGACATCACTATGGGGTTTATTGATTTACTGTGTGATGATTTTATTAAAAAAATTGAAATCGTGGTATTTATTTTCAGAAATAGTTTTTAATTAACTTCTTAATGTGAGATTAATGTTAAAAAGGATCTTTATTCATAATGATCAAACGATCATTGAAATACTCAATAAATGTACTTTATCCATGTAAGATCTTTTCTGAACTTTTGTCATGTATGTTGATTGACGAACAAATATTCCATCTTTTAAATGCTCAATATTTAAACCAAGACAAAACTTGATTCTTCTAAAATATTTAATTTTAAATTCTTGTTTTAGGTCATGAAAAAAATTCTTGTTCCAAATAATCCTTTGCTTCTCAAAACTTTTCTAAGAACATAATTGCGCACTTGAAAATTCTCAAACGAGATATATGTAGTTTAGAACTAAAAACTAATTAAAAAGGGGAATAATTTATAGTAAGTCATTGGCTCGATACATATAGTTTTGTAGCATGCAAAATAACATATCTCCATATTAATGTAGGAGGATTTATTCCCATTAAAAGTAGTTTAGTAACCAATTGTAGCCTTTTAAAAAATGACATGGCTAAATCGTTTCAGGTATGAACATGAGCTATATGACATTCAACAATAATTCTAATTCACACGTAATAAACATCAAAGATATGAGGACAAAATTCAATAGTATTTTCTAAATGAATAACCTCATAAATCTCAGGTTACAAGTAGATAACAAATATGAGACTATAAGGTTGATGAACCAATTAAACAAGAAAATATTTAAATTGTTCACGTGATGGATGAATAGGTCAATATATATCACGTGAGTAAATTCCAAAAATTCAACTCTTACTTTTGTTAGATATGTTTTAATAACCAATTTCCTAAAAACAAGGAGCATATAAGAATTTATTTAAAGTCAAGACCCTTTGAATTTTCAAGTGGTGACTTTGTAAGTTCTCAATTATTCTTCACATTATGACAACTCTAGGATGACTTAAACAATCATCTCAAATTGTAAATATAGCAAGATTAATAAATGTATTATCTACTAAATTATGCACTTCAATGGTGCTGATTTTTGTGTAATACAAACTAGATGAGAGAGACGGTCTAATTCAAATTTCTTCAAAGACGGTCTAATTCAAATTTCTTCCCTAAGATAATTTGAGTAATATAAAGTTACTCAGAGTCATTTTTTCAACATGAAATCCTTTAGCAAAACTTTAAAAATTTCTTTGAGATCTTTAAAAATATGGTGACTTATGAATAGGACTGTCAATTGGGTCGAATTGGCTCGAGCCCGACTCGTTCGACCCTCTTAATTGCGGGTTCGGGTTGATCTTTTCAGCCCAAATAACATTTCGGGCTGAGTTCAGTTCGGTATATATATATATATATATATATATATATATATATATATATATTTAAAAAACAGGTTAGCACCGACCCGAGCTCACATTTCCCCAGCCCGATATCAATCAAGTCGAGCTTGAGCTTAGTAAAACTCGACTCACTCATCCCGATTGATAGTCCGACTTATGAATAACAGTAATCGTTCCTTCAATTAATAATATATTAGCTGTTTCAGAGCTTTCAATCAATTTAATACTCTCATTAATTTATATTACTAATATTTGTTTCTCCCATATTCATGTGAGAAAAAATAATTTTTAGTTTAAGAATAGAATGTATCGTTCCACTATCAACGAAGCATATGTCTGAGTGACACTTTTAAATTAAAAATATAGAATAAGAGTCTTCTTTTTTTCTTTATTGTACACTTCAGAAATTAGAAGGTAGATTCTCGATAACATGTTCTAAATTTAATTTAATTGCATGGTGATACAAAAGTAATGATAGCAAAAGTAAAAATAATAACAAACGAGAGTTGGGACTATTGCAAACAAAAGAGAGCATAAAGTAGAGAGATTCTAAGAAATTTATTAACTTTTTAATGTCATAGGTACATCCTATAGCCCTATTTAGTGTTTAAGACACACGAACATAAGAGGGAAAGGCGATAAGATCATATCCTCTAGCCAAGGATAGGATAAACCAAATTAGTCATCCTATCCTCTTACAGCAAGTATTAGCTAAATCATGAGAAGAAAGAACATGATTTTTATTACAAATCACTGTGCAATTTAATAAAAGCACTTAATAATTTATGAGAACAGTCCTATAATCAAGTTGCATGAAAGGAAATATTGTTTTACATCCTCTAGTTCTCAAAATGGTCACATTTGAAGAATTTTTTTGTTTATAATATTTGTTACTCAAAATATATTTTTTTATTTCGAAATGGTCAAATAAGGAAAATTTAAAATATTTGATCTTTAAAATTGGAGATTTATCACATTGTAGTCTTAAATTTTTTTTCTTCCGTTATAATCCTTATTATGTGCAACCAACAAGATTATACTATTAGCCACCACCGAAACACCTGACCAAAAAATGTCTCGTCCCACTCATATGCTATTTCCTTAGAACAAATTTGTAGAATTAGATGGTCTTGCTCCAAGTTAACCTCACCTGCCCTACACTTGTGCATAAATCCATGCTAAATAATTGAAATTCAGCCAAAAAATGAAAAATAGATGAGCAAAGAGAATTATTGTGCTAGGAGAGAAAATGTCCAAGCATTCAACCGTCAAATGCTACTATGGAAGACATGTTTTTCTCATGACATCATGGACGGGATTTAACCCAAGCAGGAGATTCTTGGGTTATGAGAAATATGGTACAAGCAGATTCCATTTCCACATAAAAATCATATTAGTAAAATGAAATAACAAGTTTAGAGGTAAGATCTTACCTTATTTCTCATTGAATTCACTAGATTTGGTTTGTTTCCTCTAAAGTGCTAGAAAAAATATAGAGGTAGAGAGAGAGTATTGGGACTTACATTTAGAAAAGGAAAAATTACAAATATTACTAGGCAAAAAAAAAAAAAAATTTTATGTACGTTCGTTGGCATAGTAATTTCAAAGCTACCGCAGTTAAGGGTCACACCAACTTCATTAATGTCTCAGTCTCCAGCTAATATGTCATCATTAAAGCCTAGAGCTTATTGTATTAATTCATCTAAGTAAATTTTTTATCGTTATCATGTGAGCTTCTTCAATCATCAATTGCACATTCACATGAATTTTGAGAAGATTTAATTCCACTCATGTCGAGTCTACCTTACCACAGTCTCTTGTGTATAGGTACGGTTTCCTTCCCTAAAATGGCTAGTAGTACTTTACTTCTATCAAAAAAAATTATCTATATGAAAATTGAGGAAAGAAAAATATCTTTTATTTATGTATTTACTAAATTCAATTAATAATTAGAATTGCATGACCTTGAAATAAAACAAAAGGAGAAGGAATGTTCAAAATCTCATAGGGGCATAAAGTGTGAGAAAGGCTAAGGCTGACATTTGAACGTATGCAAATGTCGCTTTTGAAGAATCTCCGACAAAATGTCCAAAAGGGGTTGTGAGAGGCTGTTTTCCCTTTGTCAAAAGTCTTGAACAACACAATGGTAATTAGTGGGGGAAAAAAAAATGGAATTACACAAAGGACTGAAAAGCAAATAATCTATGACAATCCAACATCCAAACATCATCTTTTTCGTTTTCTCAAAATAAAAGTGGGAATTCTTTTTCTCCTCTCGAGAAGGGCAAACCATTTTCTTAATATCATTTGTAAAGCCTTTTAAACTAGTAAACCTTTTTAAGTATATCTTTGTACGGAATCTTTCTTTCTTAATGATAAATAATTGGATGCTTATATATTTTATCCGGTTTAATACGCATATCATTAATCTTTTCTTACTAATTAATGAGGTTAGTAATAGAGTTTATATATTAAGTGAAATTTACATATTTTAGTTATGAAGGTTAATTGTGATAAACTAAAACATAATTAGGCTCTTGCCATGCATCAAATTATAACATAAACTAAAAAGTAATATGTCATTCAAAATGTAATAATTTTAGTGAAGTTTTGTCAAGTCTTAGCGAAGCTTCAGATAGAGTTTGCTAAGTTATGGCAAATCTCTATGGTTCCACTTTTCTTGTGAATTTTATTTTTAATTTGTTCTATTTATATTTTATTACATCATCACAAATATAATTGGATATTAAAAATTATAAATAAAAAATAAAAATTTAAAGAATATAATTCATAAGAAAAATGGATCAAATAGAGTTTCACTAGGAATTGTGAGTTTTGCAGCTTTGCCAAGTTCTGAAAAAACTCTACTAAAGTTAATAAATTCTAAATAATATATTATGTAAAAATTACCTTAAAATTTATTAAATTTGAATCAAATAAATTATCCATCTTGAATTTTTAAATTTCAATTCAAAGTAGAATGAAGATGGTAGAGAGCATTTTGTTGTAAATTGCTTGTTAATTGTAAAAAAAATTTATATTTTCTATTTTACCTTGAAAAACTAACTCATGTATGATATACAAGTTTGACTTGATTGGAGAACACCATATAATTGGTCAGAAGGATTAAATATTTCGAAAGAAAATTAATTGAGGGCCACAAAAAATTAAAAATATTCAACTGGATCCAAAGTGTCTAATTATTAATGCATTAGGGACTAAATACTACAATTATCCTAATTATACTAAAATATATAATCTAATTTAATTTCTTTAACTTTTAACATTATATTTCCCAACACATTGCGTTGGACATTTTGGCCACTTTGCACTTTTAACCTACCCAAAAAACCAGTGTAGCCACCTTCATTCTGCCGTTAACTAACGCCGTTACCAAAATAAAACGGAAAAAGAAAAATATTTAGAAAAGAAAAGAGAAATCACTGAACCCTTTAATTATGTAAGCAACAATAACCCGACATTAACGGTTTCGAGATTCGAGACTAACCGAAGAAAAAACAAATTTATTTTGAAAAACAATAGAAGCCGTAAATAGAAAAGCGGAAATAAAACAGAAAATATCCGTTTTTTCCTGTAGTTTTGATTTCGTATCTCAGAGAGAGAGAGAGAGAGAAAGAGTGCGAGGAAGAGAGAGAAAGAAGAGAGACGAGGAATAAGAGTGAGTTGAGGTCACGTTGATTACGGTGTGTTTGGAGGATCTTGTCAGATCAGGTAGCTGAAATAGCCAGGAAGTAGGAAAATTTCGGTGAGAATTGTTCCATTTCTGTTTTTTTTTTTTTGTTTTCTTGTTAAATTTTAAGCTTCTTGCAAATGGGAAATGTGTAGTCTCGATCTGCATGTTAATGTGCTTTTTTCTGGAAAATCTCTCTCCACTTTGTGGGTTTGCAGCTCAACTTGTCCTTTGGCTGGATTTGCAGCTGGGGGTGTGTTTTTCCTTTAAAATTTGAGTGTGCTTTCTGTAGGATTTTGGATTGAAATCAGAGTTTGTTAATGTGGGTTTGACTGAAAAGTCTATTTTAGGGTGTTCTTTGGAGGTCCGTATCTGCGTTTGTATATTTTTATGGGATTGGCATTGTGCAAAAGTTTTTGGAATGTAATGGATGTGGGAGGATTTTTATCCTAAAAAATTTGGTTGGGATGTGTTACGAGCATTTATTAGGCCTTTTGGGTTTTGTTCTTTAAATTTTTTTTTCATAACTAGATTTGCTGTTGGCCTTGGCTTGTGTTTGGTATCTGTTAGATTTTGGAAGTTGTCAAAGAAATGTTTATGAAAGTATCTTTCCTTTTTTGTTTGCCAACTGATCTTCATTCTTGTCTCGCACATTTAAAATTGCATCTGTGATTGGAATTTCTGTATGATTACTTTGATATGATCCTTCTTTGTTGCTTTTTCTCCAAAAGTCTTACATTCTGAAATGAAGTTTTGCAGTAATTTTCTTCATACGAACTTATTAAGTAAATTGGAAATTACCATCACCCCCCCCCAAAAAAAAGGAATTTTTAATTTTCATTCTAAATGTTCTTCGTTCAATATCTTTTATTCCCTTGGTGCTAATCTAGAGTTTCATGTGGGAAAAATAAGCTTTGTCAAGATAAAAGTACATTTTTTAAATGTTTGTAATATTTATTTGGTTGGAGGTGAAAATCTTTATGCTTAATTTGTTTATAGATGATTATCCAAACAATTTATTTGTCACAAATATAGTAAGAAGCAGATCAGCATCAGAAGCCAACAGAGTGTGTCTTCAGTAGATGTATGTAGGCTGAGGAATTTCGCATGCATTGCCTGGTTAAACCATAATTTGGGAAGCTTCTGGTTCTTGATGTTATTTTGTTAATTGTTTCAAGCTCTTCTAGTTATATGGTCAGTTGGAAAAGTTCAGTGACTTAACCTAGTGTAATGTTTCAGATTTCTGACTCTTTCCTGGGAATTGTTTGAGCTGTATTTCATTTATCCTCCATGTGTTACAATTAATTTATTAATCTTGGTAATCTGGAATGCCTGCATCAATTTTCTTTGCCACTAGTCTGTCAATGTAGTTATTAGCTTCATTTTGGTCACAATTCTATAAAATATCTTAAGGAAAGTATTTGGTGGCTTCTGTTGCTAGTTTTGCCCCTAAGTAGATTTCTTTTGCATTTTTTGGTCTGTGCACCCACTTAATATTTTCTGAATTTACTTCTTGAGTGTGGGACTCACTGCTTAAATGCTGGAAAGTTTCGAAGTGTTAGACTATCTCAATATTTGTGGCAAGCTCTATTTGTTTTGGCCCAGTATTGTATTTAGGTACTTCAGAATCAGACATACTAAACCAATTAATTAACAAAAAAATTGGTTCTTTAAATTTTGTTTTGTGCAGCCAAATGGGGAGGGATGTTGCTGGATTGCGCATGGACAAGAAGCCCAATAATGTTGCAAAATCAAATGGTATTAACCAAGTGAAAGTTCATGTTGCTCCAAAGATTACAGTTGAAAGAGTTGAAACAAATGGCTCTGAGGCAGATGACCATAATGCAGAAGGCGCAGCTATTGAAGATGGTCTTGAGAAACAAGATGTTCTTGCTGTTAAGAGCACCAACTATGAGCCTGGTTTGCCTGATGCAAAAGCACCAAAAGTTGAGGCGCTGAAGACAAGTGAGAAGAAGCTAACCTTCCCATTTAAGCCTGCTTCAGGATCGACAGCTACTGAGACTTTGCAGACAAGTCTGCCTTTTCCAGCTACACCTAGTCTTTCACCTGAGAAACAGAATTCAGGCATAGGTTGTGTTAATGGGGCTGAATCTGTAACTGGTACTCTGAGAACTAATGGTTTGGATTCCCCTATAACTTCAAGAATATCACAGGTATTTAAAATTCCTTGCAGCTAGCTGATGATTTTTTCCCACATGCGTCTATCCACCAATTGGATTTTATTTCTATTTACCCATTTCTAAGACACATGCCTTCACCTTATCCCTTTGATGTATTTGACTGAGTCAAGCTCATGAAAAGGAAACTATGTATCCTTATTATGGAATTTAGTAGTTGAAGTTTTCCTTAGAAATCTAGGAACCTCAAAAACTCAAGTAGCAGACTCCCAGGTTTGTCAGCACATATTTCATCCTTTATGCTTGTAGATAAACCAATCAGGTGGAGGAAGAGAAATATTTCCACTTGAATCCTTTTTATTCTTGTCAGCAATTGTATTCAAATCTTAGATCTGTAGTTTGTTTTACTGAATGCAAGTTTTGAGTCTAATAACGTTCATAATTTTGGGTATTTTGGGTGCAGAATGTAGAACTTCTATGTATAGAGCTTAAAGTTAGTTAAATCTTCTGACGCTAAGATTTCTGATATTCTTGCAGCCAATGTCGCCTCTAGTATCAAGGAGGACAGTGCAACTTGATGAAGAAGATAATTTGTCTTTGGCCTCCTCGTATCCTTTTTCTGAATTAGCCCACTGTTTTCCTGTAAATTGTCTAAGATATTCATATACCATATGCATATATAGATATGTATATAAATCCATTGAATAGCTAGGTGATCCACAAGCAAAAATGGTGTATTTGGTTTCGGCTTCATTTCCAAAACAAAATCTCACTTTGAGCCCTATTTTTCTCTTGCAATCAATCCACTTATGAAAATCAAGACAAGAAAACACACCTTTTTTCAAATAGAAACCTACTCCAAATACACTGAGTAATTGATTTTACTGTAGGTTTATGCACGAAAAATTAAACATTCTCCTAACCAGGACGAGAATGTAGACATCCCAGCTCCTTTTGTTTTATTTTGTATTTTGGTTTATTTGTCTTCTTAACGTGGACAGAGCTGCAACATCTATACGGACAATAAAATCCAGGGTTACTGTTCCGGTGGCTCCATCATTTGTGTGCTCTGGACGTGCCGAGAGACGCAAGGAGGTATTTTCTTATCAATTTCTGATTGAGTTCACTGTTTTAATAAAGTTTTCCACTAGCTTTCTGCCAAACTGTCTCTCTCAAACCACAATCCTAAGAAACTTAAAAAAAAAAAGGTAAAAAGGATACTTCCTTTGTCCCTTTCTTATCTGAGATGTCATGCTTCTTCTTCTTCATTTTGTTTTTACTTTTCTCTTTTGATTGTAATTTCTGTCTTATGGTCTCTATATATGTTTCAGTTTTACACAAAGTTAGAGGAAAAACACAAAGCTTTGGAGAAAGAGAAGCTTGAATATGTAGCTAGAACGAAGGTCTGCCAAAGCTGATTCTTTTTTTTAATTCTTTTAATCCGTTTATTTTTGTGCTCTGAATCTGAATTATACTCTTGCCTCTTCATCTCTGCCAATTCTAGGAAGAAGAGGCAGCAGCCATAAAGCAGCTGAGAAAGAGCATGGTTTATAAAGCAAATCCAGTTCCTAGCTTTTACCGTGAAGGGCCCCCTCCAAAGGTTGAACTTAAAAAGGTACTCTAATTATTATATCATTGTTTCTTAAGGCATCTTATTCTTTTAGCAATTGAACAAGCTAATCAGGTTGCAATTTCCGAATTCAAGCTTTTCTCCTTTGGTGTGCATCGGTTCGGTATCGACAAATTTCGGTTCACTATTTGGAGAAAATTCAGTTCTCCACATTATTTTTTCCAAAACCAAACCTAATTTACCTTCAAACTGAATTTCTCTAAACCAAAATAGTTTCTGTTTAGAGAAATTCGGTTTGGAGAAAACTGAAATATACATAATTAAGAATTTTAAATTTCAAAGAAACCTTGATTATGTCATAACTTAGTATAAATTATTAGCATTTAAACAGAGTTTGTGAAAATATATAAATCAAACCTAATTTACCTTCAAACTGAATTTCTCCAAACCAAAATAGTTTCAGTTTGGTGAAATTCGGTTTGGAGAAACTGAAATATACATAATTAAGAATTTTAAATTTCAAAGAAATTTGATTATGTCCTGACAACTTAGTTTAAATTATTAACATTTAAACAGATTTTGTGAAAATATATAAAATTAAGTATTTTGAATTTCAAAATAACCTTAACTAAAATCTAACACAATCTGAGTTGATAACCTTTAGTTATACTTAATTATTAATTGAAGAAAATTCTGTTTCTTTGGTTTGGCTTGGACAAACTGAAAGCCAAACTGATTTTTTATTTTGAGAAGGAAAACTGAATTTTTCTAAACCAAAAGTTGAAGAAACCGAACTGAAAACCAAATTAAATTTCAGTTGGTTTGGTTTTTCGGTTTTTTCCAAATAATGCACACTTCCATTACTATTTTCTTTTTGAAAGGAAAACATTGGCCAATTTAATTTCAATCTCTTGAAAACATGTATAAAAATTTGATTTACTGGCTACTAATTCCAACAATTAGAAATCATTGCTACGGGTTTGTTGCTTTAAGAGAATTTCCATGGCCTACCACTATTATGCAGTCCTTATTGCCAAGAATTGCAGAGAATACTGTTGAAAGTGAATTGTTAGTTTTGGGAACGTTGGTGAGCTTCTGCTTGTAGAAAATGTTGTACCACTTCTGGTTAATTGTTTTACCATCTACTAACCTATTTAGATATTTAGAAATTATGGGTTGTGTTCCATATGCTCTACTAGCGCTACTAATAAATTGTGAAGATTGAAGATTCTTTTATTGTGGTATTAATGTTCATGCACTTTATTAGTTGCATCCTCTTTTATAGTATACGTAAATTAACTGATTCTGGATTCAAGTCCAGCTGCCAGTAACACGTCCCAAATCACCAAATCTAACTCGGAGAAAGAGCTGCAGCGATGCATCCAAGCCAACCCCAGAGGATAAGGGAGTTTGTGACAGGGCAAAACGTCATAGCATCGGAGTTTATAAAGAAGGCAGTAGTGCACCTAATACTCCGAAAAACAAGGATGTAACAGGTCGACGTAAATCAATTTCTGGAGTTAGCAAAGAAGGCAGTTCTACTCCAACTACTACAAAAAGTAGGAGTATACTAAGCAGGCCACAAGGGAATGAAGCTAACAAAACCAAGGAGCGTCCAAAACAGGTAAAAGAGACATCTAATGCTTCTCGAGCAAAGGACCAGGCAAATGCAGCTGCAGATATTTCTATTGTGCAGGAAGTAACTAAAACTCCTACAGCAGAAGAGCATATCGCTGATATAGCTGTTGTTGAGGAGACAAACAAATCTCCTCATATAATAACAGATCAGACAAGCACGGATATCACCATTTCTGAAGATGCAGATGTTGTTAAGGAGAGAAACAAATCTCCTCATGCAATAACAGATCAGACAAGCTGGGATTTCACCATTTCCGAAGATGGCAAAAAACCGTCTCCTACAATGGCAGAGCAGAAGAGTGCGGATATTGCTGTTGAGACATGAATGCTTAAGTCTCGATTTCTAGTTTCTCTTTTTAAGTTTTGAGCAAACAAGGTCTTGAATTTCCATTCTTTGCCAAATAATTTTTGGCATGGTGGAATGTTCATTTCTTTCTTGTTTGCCATGACTTTGTTAAATGACATTTTAGTTTTTAGTTGTATATTTGTATAATTTATATTGGTATATACCTTACGTGGAAGGGACCGTGGAAACATTTTGTTAATATCATCTTCTATATTGTTACTTTGCTTAATTTTGATTTTTATATTCTGGTTAAACTATAGCTCCATTTTATTTAAATGTTGCTCTAGAAAGAATTATTAAGTGGTTTATAGTAGGGGAATCATATTAATTCGTTACAATTTTAGTTTTACTTTACTTTCTTGCTGCTATATTAATTGAAAACTGAGTAGTATTGAGCCATCATTCCAATAGGAGTGGTCGTGTCATATAACGTTTTAATTCTGATGATCTTTTCCCCTACTATTAAGATGATAGCTTATTGGTCAATATGTTTATCTAACGGAAGTTAAAGGCACTTATCGATCAATTTCTCAGATGAAAAGGAGATAGCTTGTAGAAATATAGCATTTTTTTCCATATATTTTCTCTGTTTATGATCAAATGTTTATATTACCTTTTAGGACTATAATTAAATGTCTATTTTTTAAAAATAGTTATGTATTTTATCTGTTGATTCAAGCACATAGCCTTTCAGTTTTGGTGACTAACAAAATATGTTTTAAGTAATGTAACAAATATCTGTTGAAATGATTTCAGAATGTGCTTTGAATGATCATGATCAAGCCACACAAGTTTAAGAATCAAACAATGTATTTTTATGGGTATATATTTTTATATTCTTGTTAAGAAGTGATTTGAGATAATATATCCAAATGTGTGCTAATTCAATTTTTTAGTTCTTAAAACTGTGCCTCAAAAATTTTTTACTTCGAAACTGCATTTGAAAATCTTTCAAGAAAAAGACAGAATATTTTGACTCTGATTTTTGTATTAAGCTACTTTCAAAATCATCAAGCTAGATGCATTTGTGGCAAGCTAATTTTACAAACGTGCAGAATCTCAAAGCAAGTAAGCATAATAGTGACTAATAACTGTTCACATAACGGTGGGTCAATGCATTTTCATAGCTAACCATAATCACTTTTTTAATTTTACAACTAGCTAGAATAGCTTCTTCAAAAGTAGTCAAGCATAACATTTTTAACTTACACAGATTTGACAAAAAAATATTTTGAACCATTTTTTTGAGACGAAAGGAACGAGTTGACTTTCTGTGAAAGAATCTAGTTATGATGTTTGGAATTCACATGACCATATTTTCTTTACAAAAATTTAATTTTTATTAAAAAAAACTTTTTGGCCTTTTAACAAAGTTTGACCAAAGCACCATTTGACTGAAATATCTTTTATTTTTGTATAGAATTTTGTATCTATTATAAATATAACCATTTGCACTCTTAAGTCTTCAAGAGATAAGTGTGTTTCTCAAAGAAGTTGAGAGTTCTTCAAGATGAAAGCAGAAAGGCAAAATCTGTGAGAGAAACACTATTGAATAGCAAAGAGTAAATGTGCAAAGTCTGAGCTGTTGATAAAAGATTCTATCTTTTCATCTTTATCTCTTCACAATTCGCAAGTACCAATTGTTAATTTGTGCCACCAAGGCTGAGGAGGTACTTGGGAGGAAAATAGTTTCTAGATCTATTGAAAATCTAGGGATAGTGCTAGATCTATTAAAGCTAGTGCTGATAGTTATTAGATCTATTTGTAAAATTAGTGTATACAACTTGAGAGTTTCTTGGATGTAAGATACTTAGGATTGTATAGTTTGATCTCTACCGTTTAAGAAATTGGGATATTAAAAATACTAGAGATGGGCTTCTCAAGGAGTGGATATAGGCATGTTGTCTAACCACTACAAATATTCTCACGTCTCTTTTCATTCTTGCATTACATAGCCTTGATTGTTTGCTTGTTTTAACCATTATTTGCTTTCTATTCGGCAAACATGTTTTCTGAAAAAATGATCAAGTTTGAAGAATATTCTCCTCATAATGGAAAGACATGTAGAAACTACTATTCAAACAAAATCACAAAAATCATCTTCCAAACTGTATGCTAAAAACCATTAGGATGATAACTTTTTTATGCTATTTTTGTACTACAATGATTAGCATGACTATTTACTTCTATGCATCTAAAAAATATAATGGAAAGTTGCATACTGAGTCCAGTAAAGCTCTCTTGAGACATTCAAGTTAATATTACTCTGAATTAACTCAATCCAAGGGAAGTAGCTTGATACTAAGTCTGGACTTCAATTTTTGTTTAACTAGGCAGCTTGTAGCAGTTCAACCTTTACATTTTTAGTTCTACTTTAAATAAATTAATATTTTGATAAAGTCCAATTCACCCCTCTCTTGGACATTGATTGGAGCCTACAATTGGTATCAAAGCTAGTCTCTTGTTGCCAAAAGGTTTAACAGCCTAGAGAGGATCCATAGCTAGTAGGTCGGGGTTGTTGGTTGTGGTTTACTAGAAGGACAATCTATTTCTTGTCCACTACTCTATAGTTGCTCTAAATATTCCCACCGGAAAACTACAATGAGAAATTTTATATAGTCCACATATATTATATGTTGGAAGGATGGTCTTATTATTCCAACAAACATTGTTGAGGATGTCAAGATTGTCAAGTTAGAATATGAATATTCTGAAGCTGACCCGAGAAGTATCCAAATTAATGCCAAATCTTTGAACATTCTTCATTATGCACTTGATGTGAATGAATACAATAAAATATCTACTTGTAAATCGTGCAAACTTGAGGTTACCTATGAAGGAACTAATCAAGTTAAAGAGTACAGCATGTTGTGGACTATGAAATATTTACTATGAAACTTGATGAGACTGTCTTTGAAATGAACCATAGATTCACTGACATTATGAATTCACTGAAATCTTTGGGTAAAGAGCTAACTGAGAAAGAAATGGTTAAAAATATTTTTAGATTCCTAACTGAAAAATGAAAAGTTAAAGTCACTGTTTTATGTGAAGTTAAAGACCTGACTAGATATGGGTATGATAAACTAATTGGTCCACCCTTGATGCATGAAATGATTATGACTCGTGCAAAGAACTATACCAGTGAGGAAAAAAATGGCAAAGATCTCAAAAGGATGCTGAAAAATAATCTTCCCCAAAGCCAAAATCTTAGCTAGAGAAAGAAGGAATAGACGTAGTGTGCTATGAATGCAAGAAGCATGGACACATCAAGTCAAACTGTCCCAAGCTAAAGAAAAAGGGAAAGGAGAAAAAGAAAGCCATGGTAGCTAGCACTTGTAGTGACATAGTAGCACTTGTAGTGACATAGTGATGATTCCAACTCCTCAAGTGAAGAGGAAGAAGAAAGCATAGAAAAGGAAAATCTATGTATAGGGGTGTCAATCGGGCTGAGTGAGCCGGGCTTTGCTAAGCCCGATTATTTTCGGGGTTGCAAATATGAGCCTGAGCTTGGCTCTCTCAGGTTCGGACCGGCCCTAACCTGATTTTTAAAAAAAATTTATATAATAATAATATTTTTTAATAATATAATAATATTATTATTATATACAAAATATATATATATACACACATATAAATATATATATATATATATATATTACGGGCCTGGCTAAAATCGGGCTGAGCTTCTCTTAGCCCGAGCTCGACCCGAAAAGTTATTCGGACTAAAAATATTAGCCCGAGCCCGCAATTAAGCTGGCCGAACAAGTCGGGCTCGGGCCAGTCCGGCCCAATTGACAGTCCTATCTATGTATGATGGTAGAAGAAGATGACGAATGTAGTAACAGTAAGGACAAAAATGAAGATTAGCTTGACTAGACTAAAGATAAGGTATATCTTTTTAACTCTATAACTTGTGAGGAACTTGAAGATGCTTACAATGAACTTAAAAAGAGTAAAAAAATCTCACAAAGAAGTATGTGCAACTCAAGAAAGATTTCAAGTCTTTGAAATATGAAAAAGAGGTGCTATAGATAGAATTCTTTGAATCTAGCTTATCTGAAATCACTCAAGCTAGTCCTTATGGGTCTTCTAAAAATATTTTTGTTTTGCTTCTTGGTCAAACTGGTAAGGAGTTAGATGACGCATTTTCTAAACTGAAAAACCTGAGAAAAGAACTTTTCATTTCAAATTATTTGAACACTGAATGATTCAAGGAATATGACACTTTACAAAAGAAAGTTGACTCTTTGACAAAAGACATGACAAAGTTTACAAAAGAAAAAAAAAATCTTGATTTGCTTCTTGGAAGTCAAAGATATTCATTTGAAAAATCTAGATTAAGATCCTCTCAAGGAAAATATGTATGTCAGTTTGTAAAAGCAAAATCCTCTAGTCACTCACCTATAATTTGCTTTGGTTGTGGTCATGAAGGACACAAATTTAACTTTTGTAGGAAGAAAAAATCTCGACCTAAGATGATCTGGGTACAGTTAAGGCACCTACTGACCAGAAATGAACCAATTCGGTTTGGGTACCTAAAAAGAAGTAATCTATTTTGCAGGTTTGTGTCAATAGCAAGCTAATAAAAGACGGATGGTACATAGATAGTGGATGCTTTAGGCACACGACAGGTGATCAAAAGGAGTTCACCTAACTAGAATTGAAAGAAGTAGGAACTATTAGCTTGATGACAACAAAGGTAAAATTATAGGAACTAGTAAAGTTAAAACTGATCCATGCATTGAAGATGCCTCTTTAGTGAATGGCTTGAAATATAATTTGTTGAATGTAAGCTAATTATGTGACAAGAACATGAAAGTCATCTTTGAACAATCTTATTGCAAAGTTGTGAGAATGAATGATGATAGCATAGTCTTTACTGGCAAAGGAATAGTGAATGTGTACATGCTTGATGCAAACTAGTTGAATTGCTTGAATGATATCTATTTAGCTTTATTGATAGATGATGTGATACCCCTAACCCCTCCGCTAGGTTTCACTGCTACTGAGTAAGGTACCAGCGTGCCTCTCGCCATTGATATGTACAAGCACTAGCGTGTCTGGAGGAGAAATAAAAACTAAACATATATAAAATAATATAGTAAATGAAAATAAAAGCAAAAAAGTTTTTATATAAAAAAGTAAATCCTTAATACAATCTTTTTTCTTTCTAAAACTAGCGAAAGAGAACAAAAGATATAATATTTTCCAAAAGTACTTCTTGTTAGCCCTAAGGGCAAATTATATAGTTTTGATTAATGACAAATATTGATGAGGACTAATATGCATGTCATTTGTGTGATAGGATTGTTGGATTAAGAAGTATGAAGTCTCATTGCCTTGGAGCTAGCAATGCATGAACAACTCAAATATGTCAAAGTGATTAAAGATTGAAGAGTTTGTTCAAGATTAATGAAGGCTTTGAAGACATGAAGTGTAGGTGACATGTGGTTAATAGGTAAATATTGTAAACCCTACACTCTTAAGTCTTGGAATCTATGAGTTGCAATTGAGAGCACAAAACTTGATTTAAATGGTTTCAATGGTTTTGAACTTACCTAAATTATCAAGTTTTCATAAATGGTTTTTGCACATAAAAGATCTTTAATGACTTATCTTTAAGGCTAGAATGTTTTTCAACTTGTTTGAATTGATTTAAACATGTTTTGACAAAGTTTGAAAAATTCGGATGCAAATTCGGTCATCCGAAATTTTTCTGCACTGTGAACAGTAATACTATTCACACGAACAGTAACACTGTTCACATGAACAGTACCTACTATTCTTCCAGAGAAATTCAGAAGAAGATTCGGACGCACGAAGGAAAATTCGGTCGTCCGAATTTAGTGAATAGTGCATGAACACTGATTACTGTTCACATGAACAGTGCCGACTGTTTTTCCAGAGAAATTCGGACGAAGATTCGGACGAAGCTGGAAAATTCGGTCGTCCGAATTTTTGTGACCGGTGCATGAATAGTGCATGAACAGTACTACTATTCACATGAACAGTGCATGCACAGTACCACTATTCACATGAACAGTATTTTCTGAAACTAGCCGTTACTAGCCGTTTTATGGCTGTTTTAACTGATTTTCAAATTCTATAAAGGCTAGAAACTCTAGATTTTTTATAGAACTTTTGCACAAAAGAAATCCTTGAAGCTCTAACTTGTTTTACATAAAAATTATATCAAAAGCTCTCAAATTGCCTTGTGCTCAAAGATTGAAATTCAAGATTTCAAAGGCAAGAAGTGAAGTGGTGCTAGCAATTGTAATCATCCACCAAGAAGTGTTGGTAACATCTAAACTCTCTTTTTATATTATTGTTGTTATTGATACAAGGTTGTCAAGAGATTTAAAACCCTTGTGGAGGGTGAGCCATAGACTAGGTTAATCAAGGTTGTGGTGTAAAACCCATTGGTGAGGGTGAGCCTTGGATTAGATTGGTCTAGGTTGTCTAGTGACATAAAACTCTTTGTGATAAGAGTGAACCTTGTTTATTAGATTGAAAAGAGGTTGTTGTGGTAAAACCCATTGAAGGTGAGCCTCTTGTGTAATTGCCTAAATTGAGCATATAGTGAATTGGTTGAAATCCTTGAGTGTGGACTCAAGGTAGTGGATGTAGATCTTGGGGAGATCGAACCACTATAAATCGTGTGTTCATTTCTTTATTGCTTTACTTTTTACATACTTGTGTTATTATTATTTGTTCATAGTTGTTGATTGATTGGTTGTGATCTTATAGTTTGATATTGTCTTAACCATCAAATCACATATAAACTAGAAGTTTGTGAATTTAAAGAAGAGCTTTCATTAAGGCAAAGGGTTTGCAAAAAGGGAAAAGAATTTCAATAATTAGCCAAAGACCTAATTCACCCCCCTCTTAGGTCTTTCACTTCTATTATACACATAACAAAAGATCTTTCCCGAGTTACAGTAAACCAGAAGCTCGCTGCTTAGTCTCCGAGTATAATCTATCTGAAATAAATATTAAAATAAATGTGAGCCAAAAAGCTCAGTGAGTTGACGTGTGTGCTTGCGATTTCAAAATGATATAGATATTCCCTGCAATGTGAATAGTAGCTACTATTCAGTGAATAGTACCGACTATTTTTTAAGAGAAATTCGAACGCAAGTTCGGACACGGAGGTAAAAATTTGATCGTCTGAATGTAAACAGTAACAGAGAACAGTACTGCTCTGTGAATAGTATTTTTCAAAAACAATTCGGACTCAAGTTCGAACGCAGATGTAAAAATTCAGACATCCGAACTTCTTAGAAACTAGTCGTTTCTAGCCGTTTTATGACTGTTAAAACCAATTTTTAAAATCTATAAAAGTCATAAACTCCAGATTTCTTATAGAACTTTTGAACTTTAAAAATTCTTCAAGCTCTAACTTGTTTTACGTCAAAATTATTTGAAAAGCTCTCAAATTGCCTTATGCTTAATGGTTAAAAATTAAGATTCCAAAGGCAAGAAGTGAAGTGGTGCTAGCTATTTTATTCATCCACCAAGAAGTATTGGTAACATCCAAACTCTATATTTACATTATTGTTGTGATTGATACAAGGTTGTCAAGAGACATAAACCCTTGTGGAAGGTGAGCCATAGACTAGATTAATCAAGGTTGTGGTGTAAAACCCCATGTGAGGGTAAGCCTTGGATTAGATTGGTCTAGGTTGTCTAGTGACATAAAACTCTTTGTGATAAGGGTGAACCTTGTTTATTAGATTGCATAGAGGTTGTTGTGGTAAAACCCATTGAAGGCTGAGCTCTTGTCTAATTGCTTGAATTGAACATTTAGTGAATTGATTAAAATCCTTGAGTGTGGACTCAAGGTAGTGGATGTAGATCTTGGAGTGATCGAACCACTATAAATCGTGTGTTCATTTCCTTGTAGCTTTACTTGTTTACATACTTGCATTATTATTATTTGTTTTTAGTTGTTGGTTGATTGGTTGTGGTCTTATTATTTGATTATCTTGTCTCAATCATCAAATCACATATAAACTTGAAGTTTGTGAATTTAAGGAAGATCTTTTATTAAGGCAAAGGATTTGCAAAAAAGGAAAAGATTTTTAATAATTAGCCAAAGACCTAATTCACCCCTCCTTCGGTCTTTCAAACCTACACTATGGTCTTCAAAGCTTTCAATCCTTAGGGCAAGCCCTTCGTGTTATAACTCTTTGAGCACAATTTGAATTGTCCCCAGCACTTTATCTTCAAGGCAATGAGACTTTTAGATTTCACAATCTAATAATCCTATCACATAATAAGTATTCAAGTTAGCTCATATTAATATTTGTCATGATCAAAACTCTAAGATTTATCCTTAGGGCTTACAGACACGATTTCAATCTATGCTTTTTGATGATGAATGTGATGAAGTCTTTGACTCGAACTAACGTCTACATATGGAATGATTTTGACTATTCTGTTTGAATATTTGAATGTAAATTTGGAAACAGAGGACTATATTATTGTGAATGAGAAAAGGAAGCTTGATAAAAAATTTGAGAACAAAACCAAAGTGCAAACAAAAAAAAAAAAAAAAAGAGAAAGAAGTGAACAAGGAAGGAAAAATCAGAGGAGGAGAAATGGGAAAGGAAGAGAGTTCTGATGAATCTCAAAAAGATGATGAAGAAGAAAGTAGCAATGAGTCTAGTGAGAAAAATAAGGAAGAAAGTGAGGAAGAATCAAGCAGTGATGCTATATGAAGCAGTGAGAAGGAAGTAGAGGCAGAAGAAAAAGAACAAGAGAATGAAAGTTCTAAAAGGGAAAGTGAAAATGATGATAGTGATAACAATGAGCCTGCTAGTTAGGAAAAAGCTAAGTTAGACAGTTAAGCTAATGTGAAAGGAGTTTCACAACATACAGGAGGAGGGCAAAAAATAATTGCTCTAAAAATATCAAGATCTGGCTTGGAAAGAATGTTGAAACTTGAAAAGTAGGAGGATGAAGAGGTTCATAAGGTTGAGGAAGATGTTGATGGAAAGGAAACAGAGGAAGTCAGAGGTGAGAGAAGGGCTGGAAAAGAACCTATGATAGATGTTGATGAAATGGAGTTTGAAAAGAGAGATGAAGCTAGAATTAACATAGATAAGTTAAGGAAAGTTGTTGATGATATGAATAAAGAAGCATGTTTCAAGTAATCAAATGAATATCTGTTTAGATGATTTCAAAATGTGCTTTGAATGGTCATCATCAAGCCACACAAGTTCAAGAATCAAAATGTGTTCTTTTATAGGTATATATTTTTAGATTCTTGTTAAGGAGTGATCTGAAATAATAATAGGTCCCAATGTGTGCTTTAGTCAAATTCAAATTTTTAGTTCTTAAAATTGTGCCTAAAAAATTTTTTACTTGAAAAATGCTTCTGAAAAATCTTTCAAGAAAAAGACAAAATGTTTTGGCTCTAAGCTTTGTACCAAACTACACAACAAGAAAAAAACATATTGTTGATTTACAAATATAATTATAGAAGAATATCACAAGTGCAAATTCGCCAAGATTATTATTAGGACTGTCAATCGGGCTGGGTGAGCCGGGCTTTGCCAAGCCCGAGCTCAGCCCGATTGACAGCGGGCTGAAAAAATATGAGCCCGGGCTCGGGCCGGCCCGAGCCCGATTTTTTAAAAAAAAGTTATATAAAAATAATTTTTAAATAATATAATAATATTTTTTAATAATATAATAATAATATTATTATAAAAAATATAAAATATATATAAAATATATTTTTTATACATATATTTGCGGGCCTGGCTGAAAACAGGCTGAGCCTACCTCAGCCCGAAACGTTATTCTGGCTGAAAAAATCAGCCTGAGCCCGCAATTTAACGGGCTGAACGAGCCGGGCTCGGGCTGGCTCGGCCCAATTGACAGTCCTAATTATTATCCCGTTCTCACATGCGCACTCTTGGGGAGGCCGTCACACGCCACGCACTCTCCTGATCAAGATGGCTAATCTGAGTGGATTTACCAGGTGGTGCCGGGTCCATTTGATCTTTTTTTTCATTCTTTATTTATTCAAATCGGTTTCTAAATTCAGTTTTAAATAGATTCTAATTTGATTTCAAACCCGGTTGCTATATTTTGTTAAAAAGGTTGGTTCTCGTGTCAATTTTGTAACTGACTATATTTGATTTAAAATTTGAAACCCAATTTATTCGATTTCAAATTTGAAACCCAATTTATTAGGTTTCAATATCAGGCCGCGTCTGCCAAAATTAAAACTGATTTTGTGTAGTTTCAAATCCTTGTTTTGAAACTCATTTGTCAGTTTCAACTAAAACCATCAAAACCAAATGCATTTGTGCCAAGCTATTGGTTGGAACGTGGGATCAACAAGAAAGTGAAGATGATAGTGAAGGAAAGACCAACATATGCTTTATGGCAATTGATGATGAGGTACAATCTTCTCATTCCATTTCAAATTTCTATGAAGATAATGTTGATCCTAGTGAATTACTTGTAGAAATGTATGAAGAATTAAAAAAGGATTCTAAAAGGAATAAAGAAATAAAATTTAAAATCAATGAGTTATTAAATGAGAATTCAAAGTTATGTGTTGAAAATGGGAAACTTCTTGAGACTATTAATTGCCTAAACATTGAAAAAGAAGTTTTAAATGTAACCATACAAAATATATCTTTTGAAAATAAAGAGTTTTGTATAAAAGTTAATTCTCTTGAAACCATGCTTAATGATCATGAAACTTTAGAAAATAAAAGTTAATAATTTTACATTGTGCATTGAAAAATTTACGAATGGAAGAGAAAATTTAAATAAATTACTTGGTTATCAAAGATCTTCATATGTTAAACATGGTCTTGGTTACACTCATGATAGTTATGCTTCAAAATATAAAAACTCTTTTGCTAAAGAAACTTCTAATACTAGGTCTCATATTTGTTGTACATATTGTTGCAAGCATGGGCACAAAGTATCTAAATGTTATGTAAAGAGAAAAATAGAAAATGGTGTTAAGACTGTTTGGAAAGTTAAAGGAACTTTCACTAACCCCCTTGGACCCAAGAAAATATGGGTACCAAAAATCACTTACTCAAATTTGGTGTATGTTCGCTTTGCTTCAAGATCAAGTGCCACAAAATGGTTTCTTGACGACAGTGGTTGTTCAAGACACATGACAGGAAATGCCTCTCTTGTTAGTGAGCTTCAAGCAACAAGTGAATGCTTTGTTACATTTGGTGATAAGAAGAAAGGAAAAATACTTGGAATAGGTAACAATGGTCAAAGTTCCTTCCCTCTTATTAAACAAGTATTGCTTATTGATGGTTTAAAGTATAATTTACTTAGCATTAGTCAACTATGTGGCAATAGATGTAAAGTAGAATTTAAATGTAATACTTGTACTATTTTTGATAATGCAAGTAGTAAAACCAACTTTGTTGCTAATAGAGTTGCAAATATTTATGTGTTATATCTTGATGAACATATCACAAATGATATAAAATGTCTTGCCATTCATGATAATGATGGATATTTGTGGCATAGAAGATTAGGTCATGTGAGCATGGATTTATTGAATAAACTTTCCACACAAGAGCTAGTTAGAGGATTACCTAAAATGCATGTTGATAAAACTCGTCTTTGTGATGCTTGTCAATATGGAAAACAATCTAAAATATCTTTTAAACCAAAGAAAATGGTTTCTACCTCAAAACCTCTTGAACTTGTTCATATGGACTTGTTTGGACCAATGAGGACCACTAGTCTTGGTGGTAAAAGATATGTTTATGTGATTGTTGATGATTTTTCAAGATTTACTTGGGTGATTTTCTTAGCTCAAAAGGATGAAACATTTCATGAATTTGCAAAACTTTTCAAAAAGGTTCAAACCTCTCTTGAGTATAAATTGATATCTATTAGTAGGGCTGTCAACGGGTCCAAATGGGTCCGGGACACCCTGTTCCGGACCCGGACCCGATTGACATTAATGGTTCCGGACCCGGACCCGATTACCCGACGGGTCCAAATAAGATGGACCCGGACCCTACCCTATAGGGTCTCGGGCCGGGTCCGGGTATACCTGATAAAATTTTTAATATAAATTTATAAATAATTGACCGTTGATCAAACACATCTAACGGTTATAAAAAATTTAAATATATAAAATATTTATTATTTAAAATTTAAATCGGGTAATCGGGTAATCGGGTCCGGGATACCCTATCCCGGACCCGGACCCGGACCCTATTAGAAGATATATTATCGGGTCCGGGTCCGGGTCCGGGTAAATGGGTATGACTATTGTTCCGGACCCGGAGTTATCGGGCCGGGTCCCGGGCCGGGTCCGGGTAAACGGACAAAATTGACAGCCCTATCTATTAGAAGTGACAATGGAAGAGAGTTTTGTTATCAAGACTTTACTAGATTTTGTGATGAGTATGGTATAACTAATAATTTTTCAGCTGCCAAAACACCTCAACAAAATGGTGTTGTTGAAAGGAAAAATAGGACCCTACAAGAGATGGCTAGATCGATGTTATGTGAAAATTATTTTCCAAAATACTTTTGGGTTGAAGCTGTAAATATTGCTTGCTATGTAATGAATAGAGTATTATTAAGACCTTTTATAAGAAAAACACATTTTGAACTTCTATTTGATAAAACTCCTTCAATTGTCTACTTTAAGGTTTTTGGTTGTAAATGCTTTATCTTAAACACTAGTGACAATCTAGGAAAGTTTGATAGAAAATCTAATGAAGGTGTATTTCTTGGTTATTCTTCAAATAAAAAGGCATATAGAGTTTATAACAAAAGAACATTATGTGTTGAAGAAACCATACATGTAACCTTTGATGAATCTAACATTTACCTTGAAAGAAGAAATGAAGACGATGCATGTTCCTCAATGATTGAAAATCAAACTCATCATCAAGTACCCACATTGGAAAAGCATGCCAAAGAAGAAGAAATAATAGAGTAAGAACAAGATGGTCAACCAAGCAATGATCAAGAGTTTCCAAAGGATCTAACATATGCAAGAGGTCATCCTAAGGAGCAAATCATTGGTGACGTCTCTCAAGGAGTTAAAACAAGGCGGTACTTTATTGATAATTTTGCCCTTTTATTTCACATTGAACCTAAAACTATTGATGATGCATTGTGTGATAATTTACGGATTATTGTTATGGAAAAAGAGTTAAATCAGTTTGAAAGAAATAAGGTTTGGACTCTTGATCCAAGACCTCATGATCATTCCATTATTGGTACAAAATGGGTTTTTAGGAACAAATTAAATAAACTAGGAGAAGTTGTTAGAAATAAGGCTAGACTTGTTGCTCAAGACTTCAACCAAGAAGAAGGCATTGACTATGATAAGACTTTTGCTCCAGTAGCCAGATTGGAATCCATAAGAATACCTTTAGCTTTTGCTTGTTTTAAAGGATTTAAGCTATTTCAAATGGATGTCAAAAGTGCTTTTCTAAATGGTTTTATTGAAGAAGAGGTTTATGTAGAACAACCTCCCGGTTTTGTTCATGAAAAGTTTCCTAATAATGTTTTTAAGTTAACCAAGGCTCTATATGGATTGAAACAAGCCCCAAGAGCTTGGTATGAAAGATTAAGTGGATTTCTTCTTTCAAAAGGATTTGCAAAAGGAAAAGTAGACACAACACTTTTTATAAAAATATCTAGTAATAATGATATTTTACTTGTACAAATTTATGTTGATGATATCATTTTTGGTGCTACTAACACATCTCTTTGTGAAGAATTTTCCAAATCAATACAAAATGAATTTGAAATAAGCATGATGGGATAACTAAATTTCTTTCTTGGGTTGCAAATTAAGCAAACTAATGATGGAGTCTTAATAAATCAAGAAAAGTATACCAAGGAGCTTTTGAAAAGATTTGGAATGGATCAAGCAAAAGGGATAGGTACTCCAATAAGCTCATCAACTAAACTTGATAAAGATGAAAAAGGTAAAAATGTTGATGAGAAGTCATATAGAAGTATGATTGGAAATTTACTCTATCTCACAGCTAGTAGACCAGATATTATGTTTGTTGTGTGCTTATGTGCTAGATTTCAATCATATCCTAAAGAATCTCATCTAATTTTTGTTAAACGCATCTTTCGTTATTTGATTGATACATATGACTATGGCCTTTGGTTTTCAAAATCTTCATCTTTGGAACTTATTGGATATTCAGATGCTGACTATGCTGGATGCAAAGTTGAACGTAATAGTACAAATGGTCATTGTCAATTTCTTGGTAGTTGTCTTGTGTCTTGGTATAGTAAAAAACAAGCATGTGTGTCTTTATCTACTGCTGAAGCTGAATATATAGCTGCGGGTCGTTGTTGTGCTCAATTATTATAGATGCAGCATACTTTACTTGATTATGGCCTTAAATTGAATTGTGTGTCTACACTATGTGATAATATTAGTGCTATCACTTTGAGCATAAATCCCATTCAACATTCTAGGACTAAGCATATCGAAATTAAACATCATTTCATTCGTGATCATGTGATCAAAAGAGATATATGTTTAGAATATATAAATACAAATGAACAAATTGCTAATATATTTACAAAGCCCTTGGCTGAGGAAAGGTTTACTCATTTAAGAAGACTCTTAGAAATCTCAAAATTCAATTACTAATGTGTTTATTTGAGTGTGACAAAAGCAGGAAAAATTTGGATGCATTGAGTGAAAATGGATCGTCCAAACTTTGTCAGAAAATTCTGGACAGAAAAGTTCTGATGCATAACAGAAAGTTCGGACGTCCGAACTTTCTGAAACTGGAGAAACAGAGAAGTTTGGTCGTCTGAACTTTTCGGTTATAGTGATTTTTAAGAAACCAAAGTAGTCGTTACTTACATTTTATTCATCCGAACTCTCTCCTTTTTAAAATTTCTCTCTACCCATTCGCATCTAAACTTAAATCTCTATGTGATTTCACCATTTTCACATCAAATTACTTAGATTTTTGAATTCCTAGCCCTATATACCTCTCAAATCTCACTGATTTTCTGTTAGAAAATCAAAATGGTGAGAACTAAAGGAGCAAATGTTGAAAAAGGAAAAGGGAATGTGCAGAACAAAGAAAGAGGACGAACTCTCAATGAACCAAGGAGAATTAGGGTTCCTCAATCATCATCTGGAGCAGACAAATTTATTTCAATCAAAGCTGCATCAGAATTTGAAGATTGGAACAAGAAATCAAGAAAAATCATCCCTGGAAACAGAGTTGATTTTGACAAACTCACCAATATGGGTAATGTCCTATTTTTATTTGGTGATATTGGCTGGAGTAACTTGTTGGCTATAGATGAAGAGTATTATCCCTCTCTTGTATATGAATTTTATGCCAATCTAAAAGAAAAAGAATAGAATATGAGGGAGAAAATGTTAATCAATGGTATTCATCTAGAGTATCTCAAATAGGTTTTGAATTCAATGATGCATTGGTGAATAAAATCTGTGGAGTAAGTGATAGTGGAGCAAAGTATTATTCTATGGGGCAACATTGCTACATTAGAGAGTTATTCACAAATGTAAGATTTGAAGAAGCCGTCACAAATGGTAGAGAGTTTAGAACCATTAAGGAAAGGGAGATCAAGGCTTTAGATGCAAGGGGAAGATTTATGCATCATATGATAACAACCATGATTATTCCTAACTTTGGTCACAAAACATTTGTGGGGAACATTCATATGGTGATTATGCTTGCTTTGCATGAGCATAAGAGATTGAATTTTGGCTACATGGCATTGAGGCATATGTTTTGGGCTAGAAAGACTGATAACAAGGATTTCCAATATGGAAGACTTTTGACAAGATTTTTCAAACATTTTCGAGTCAAACTTCCTGTTAGAGGACAAACTTTTAAAAGAGGTCAGATTTATACAAATGACTCTCTCAAAAGAATGCAATTGACTCTTGATGATGAGGGAGTGTGGAGAACTAGAAGAGAAACCCCTCCAAGGAGAATTGAAACTGAGGAAACTGAAGAAATTGAAGAAGAAGAAGAAGAAGAAGAAGAAGAAGAAGAAGAAGAAGAAGAGGCAGAAGCATGGGCAAGAGAAATGAAAACTAAGAGAAGACATGATTCAACAAGTGAGGGGGAGAAACTTCCCTCCAAAAGAAGACTTTTTGAAGAAGAGCAAACTTCTTAATCACATCCTAAAGTTGGAGAAGAGCCTAGTGCTGAAGGGACCTCAAGAGGAGATAAAATTCAAGAAGCATTGAACAACCACATGAAGGAGATGGAGAAAATGTACAAATTTTTTGAAACATTTGCGAGAAAATGTACAAATTTTTTGAAACATTTGCTCCCATGGTGCTTGGAAAATTGGACAGTTTAGAGAATAGCGTCAAGAACATTGAAGAAATGATAATGAAAAATCCTCAAAGTGGTGAAGGGCCTTCTAGAACTCAAGAGGAAAAGGGTGATGAGAATGATGAAGATAACAAGAAAAATGAAGAAGGCAGTAATAGTGATAATGATGAAGATGGTGATAATGATGGTGATGAAGGGGATGGCAATTAGCAGGCCATGGAATCACAAAAAGGAGATCAAGGTTTGCAGCAAGCTGGAATCATCCAAGAAGGAGGTAAAATTGCAAGAACTGAAATCACAACTCCATCAAATCCAACATTTGGCCATGGAACAATCAAACATGTTGCTGTCAAAAAGAAACCAAGAAAGGACTCTCCATCAACATCCAAAGACTGAACATATCTTCACTCTCATCTCTAATTTTTTTTGGCTTAATATGACTTATGAACACTTACTGGTTTATGCAATGTGTCTGTTTACTTCTTTGAATTTCTGCATTTTATTACTATTCTCATGTAGCTTATATTGAGCCTTTTGTATGTCAACGTACTAAATTGGTTATTATCAATCATTGACATCAATGCTTCTTTGTTTTACATTGCTTAAATCCATCACATTTTGCATCAAAGTTTGTTATCATCAAAAAGGGAGAGATTTTTATCCCTAAGGGCAAATGATGTAGTTATGATTAGTATTGACTAATGGCAAACATTGATGATGACTAATGTGCTTGTATGTTGAGTGATAGGATTGATGGATTGAGAAGCATGAAGTCTTATTGTCTTGGAGCCACAATGCAAGAACAACTCAGCTATGCCAAAAGTGATTGAAGATTGAAGAGTATGTACAAGATGATTGAAGGCATTAAAGACTTAGAGTGTAGAGTTCATATGCTAAATAGGTATATTTTTCTGTAAACTCTATACTTGTATGTCTTGGAATTAGTTGAATGCATAAGAGAGCACAAAACTTGTTTTTGAAATAATTTTTTAAATGAACCACTTGACAACAAGTTTGTTTTTGTAGTCTCAAATGATCTTAAGTAAACTTTGGATGATTAAAATGTCTTGGTGACGGTTTTTGTGTTTAAAAGTGCTTAAATGACTTATCTATTTATACAAAATGATTTCAATTTTATTAAAGATGATTTTTAAATGATTTGACAAAATTTGATAAGTTTGGATGCAAGTTTGGTCGTCCAAACATTGAAAATGATCACTGTGGTTCTAGGGAAATTCGGACCCAAGTTCGGACGCATGGAGTAAAGTTCGGACGTCCAAACTTTCTCTGATAGCATGGTCACTGTTTTTTCAGAGAATTTCGGACGAATGTTCGGACGCATAAGGAAAAGTTCGGACATCTGAACTTTTCAGACGCATGGCAGAAAGTTCGGACGTCCGAACTTCTCTAAAACTAGCCGTTACTAGCCGTTTTATAGTTGTTGCATTTGATTTTTCAAATCTATAAAAGTTATAAACTTCATATTTTTTGTAAGTTCTGAATTCTTGAGAACTCTAAACATTCCAAAGCCTTTAGCAAACATTTTAAACTCTCTTTTGTCTTGTACTTTCAATTGATCATTTAAGATTCCAAAGACAACAAAGTGTGAAGATGCAACATTGTGTAATCATCTACCAACAAGTGGTAACATTTACATATTCTTCTCTCTTTATTAAATTTTGTTTGTCTACTAGATCTTGCAAGGTTATCTTGATAACATAAAATCCTTTGGATAAGGGTGATCCTTGAGACATTGACCCAAGATTTTTTGTAAATATAAAATTCTTTGGTAGGGTGAACCTTGTTTGTAAAATTACTAAAAGAGGTTGTGAATGAAAAACCATTGTGTGGTGAGCCTCTTATGTAATTGTTGAACTTGAGCATATAGTAGATTGTTTGAAATCCTTAAGTATAGGCTTAAGGTAGTGGACACAAATCTTGAATAGATCGAACCACTCTAAATTGCTTGTATTCATTGATCTTACATTGCTTTACTGCTTTTCTATTAATTGAATTATTCTCTCATTTAACAAAGCATTGCTTAGAATTGTAAAAGGAATAATTTACGAAAATTAGTCAAAGACCTAATTCACCCCCTTTAGGTCTTTCACTTGGTTAAAATGAGTGGAAAGAAAGCACTACCAGTTTGAAATCACTTGGTTAAAAACTTTAAGTCCAAGGACTATTATTGAAAACTTGGTAAAAGCATTTGTAAGATAGATCACTTGTTATTTAAAACCAAGTTTGAACCTCTCTTGAAAAACTTTTAGATTCCAAATATAAAAGAGTGCAATGTTTACAAAGATATACATATAAAGAATAGTAAACCTACACTATGGTCTTCAAAGCCTTCAACAATCTTGAATCAACTCTAACTATTTTGATAAACTTCAATTGTTCAAGAGTTTTTGGCTTCATGGCAATGAGATTTGCTTTCTTCTCAATCCAAAAATCCTATCACTCAACACACAAGCACATTAGTCCTTATCAAGATTAATCAATAAGATTTTTATAGGACAATGCACCTATCAATGTTTGTCACTAATCAAAACAACATGATTTTTCCTTAGGTTACAATCTCCCTTTTTTTTATGCTGACAAATTTTGATGCAAAATGTGATGGATTTAGACAATTTAAGCATTGAGACAAATTTATGTCATATACTGCTTGAAGATGCTACCAATTTTGGAAGAATCATTTGAAAATCAAATTATCGTAAAATGACATGAACATGGCTCAAAATGAGCTTATAACCCAACCGACCTCCATAAAACCTCTATCCTTCCATCAAACAAGAAGATATAGCATTTAAGCAATCATCAACATGCTTCTAAGAGAGGTTTTAAAGATTAGAAATTGTTTTCAAAAAGCATTTAAACTGTTGACTATGAGTCTGAACTGCAATAAATCCAACATAATGAATGTTTAAAGTGAAATGAAGCTTTTCTAAGTTTGTTCAAACACAGTATAAGAGATTAAAACATATTTCAATCAATTTGAACAACAAAAGAGCACTTTTTTACAACAAAATGTGGATGCATATGAATTTCAGGACTTGAATCCGAATTTCAGTCCTGCATCCGAATTTTAAGTCCAACTTTAGATAAAGTTGACAAAGAATAGATTTACAATCAAGGCATGGTGATCAACTATAAAACACACTCATAAGCTTAAACAGTCAATGCATAGGTCAAGATCATCATCCTCAAAGGCATGGTGATCAACTATAAAATACACTCGTAAGCTTAAACAATCAATACATAGATCAAGATCATCAAATGACAATAATCATCATTCTCCCCTTTCAATGAACACACATCAATAAGCCATTATACCACATTTGTTATCATCTCAAAGTCAATATGCCACATTCATTATCATCCTACATTCACTATCATCTCAAAGTACACATTTTCCATAACACTCATCTCCCCCTATTGCCATCAATCAAATCTGGGCTGAGATAAGTGAAGAAAATATGAAAATATAAGCTCTCAATACTAAGATATCATCATTGAGCTTCAAAATATCACAAGAGTTAGAAAGGCACATTGAAGGTCAAAACTTGAAAATACATGAGCTAGCTAAATACATTAACCAAGTATGATACAAAAGTACATAAACTAGCTAAGTACATAAGAAAATTGGGAGAGAAGGATAGAGAGTGCTTAGTCTTGAATTTGTGTCATCATCTTTACTCCATATTTGTTGGTAATGATGGCCATGTCTCGCTTGAGCTCCATATGTAGTGGCCCCTCACTTGGTTTCTTCTTATCGGTGTAATTTGGCTTTGGAATGATAGCCAACCGGGAAGATCTCCTTGTGCCCTTCTTCTTGGCCAAATGCTTGACATTTCCTTGGCCAAAGGATGTGGTAGATAGTGTAGTGATCTTGGCATTTTCAATGAGGCTTTCTTCTTAGATTCCTCCTTCTTTTGGCTCATCTTGAGCACCCTCATCTCTTTCACTTTCTCTAGCCACAAATTCAAAGTTACCTCCTTGATCATCATTTCCATCAATATCATCATCATCATCATCATCATCATATATCTTCCTCCTCCTCTTTTTTTCTCTCGCCCTTAGCATCTTGTTCATCACCCTTGCCATTTGTATCTTGAGGCATCGATGGTCCCTCACCACTTTTGTTAGTTTTCCTCAAGATTTCTTCAATGCTTCTCACTATAGCATCCAAGCCATCCAATTTTCCTAAAACCATGGGGGCAAAAGATTCAAAGAATTTATACATTTTCTCCATTTATTTAACATGGTTGTATAAGGCCTCTTGGAACACCTTGGCTACTATCGTGTCACCTCTAGTCACTTCTTCTTCACTAGGCATGCTACCAAGACCTTCTTGTGCTTGAGGATTGGCCTCTTCTTCAAAGAGTCTTCTTTTAGTGTAAGGTTGCTCCCCTCACTTGATAGATCATTTCTCTTTTTGTTTTTTCTTTCCCTGGCCAAAGCCTCCTCTACATCCTCTTCTTCTTCTTCCACTTCTTCCTGCTCATCTTCATCTTCACTTGTTTCTACCCTCTCTTCCCTTTGAGAGGTTTCTCTTCTAGTTCTCCAAATACCATCCTCATTAAGTATCAATTGCATTCTTTTGAGGGTATCATTTGTCTAGATTTCTCCACTTTTCAAAACGCTTCCCCTTGCGGGAAGTTGAAGAAATGGTTAAATGCTTTTGTTAGTAAGCTTCAATAAGGAAAACCTTTACTAGACATTTTCCTTGCACTAAGCATAGGTCTCAATGCCATAAATCCCAAGTTTAATCTACTATGTTCATGCAAGGCAAGCATAACTACCATATGCATATTCCCAACCGATGATTTATATCCATAATTTGGAATGATCATGGTAGTAATCATGTGATGCAAGACACGACTTCTAGCATTGAAAGCATTAATCTCCCTTTCCCTTAATGATCTAAATCTAATACCATTCGTAAAAGCTTCTTCAAATCTTTCATTTGTAAGTAACTCATGAATGTAAAAATGTTGCCCCAAGGAATAATATTTAGCACCACTACCATCAACTCCACATATATGATTCATCAAAGCATCATTAATCTCAAAATCAATTTGTGATACTCTAGACGAATACCATTGAATCATACTATTTCCAACATGCTCAATCCTTTCCTCTTTCAAATTTGCATAGAATTTATAGACTAGAAGGATAATAATCTTCATTGACTCCAAGTACACTGCCCCAACCAATTTCACCGAAAAGAAATAGCACATTACCCATATTTGTGAGTTTATCGATGTCCACTCTATGGCCCTGGATGATCTTTCGAATTCTCTTACTCCAATCTTCAAATTCCACAGCTATTCTTGTGGAGATGAATCGATCCACTCCAAGATTTGCTTGTGGAATGCAAACCCGCCTTGGCTCATTGATAATGAGCCCTTCATCTCCCCCTCTGGCTTTTCCTTCGTCTTTTGCCACATTACCCTTCTTTGATTGAACCATGGTGAAATCTTGGATGATTTTGTGTTTGGATGAGAGAGGCTTGTGTGGGTTTTGAAAAGAGAGAGAATTTAGATGGTTTAAAATGAGAGTTTTGAGCAGTTGAACAATTTAATAACCACTATAATTGCAAAATTTGATTGACTGAATTTTCATGTCTGCATTTGAATTTGCGTCTGAATTTTTCTATCTCTTCATTTTAGCAAATTCGAACGACCAAATTTCAGGTCATGCGTCCGAACTTCCATCCGAATTTTCTCTGTTTTTGCCACACTTCAACACACACATTAGTTATTGAATTTTGCAATGCCCAAGCCTCTTCTAAAATGACAAAACCTTTCCTCGGTAAAGGCTTCGTAAATATATCCGCAATTTGATCATTTGTATTCACATAGTCCAAACAAATATCTCCTTTAGCTACATGGTCTCTAATGAAATGATATTTGATTGTAAATGCTTAGTTCTAGAATGTTGAATGGGATTTATGATGAAATTTATGGCACTAGTATTATCACATAGAATAGGCACATTTGAAATCTAAACCATATTCAAGAAAAGTGTGATCCATCTATAGCACTTGAGCACAACAACTACTGACAGTGATATATTTGGCCTCAGTGGTAGATAATGACACACATGCTTGTTTTTTACTATACCATGATACAAAGCATCTACCAAGAAATTGACAATGACCCCTTATACTTTTATGTTCAACTTTGTATCCAACATAATCGACATTCGAATATGTAACATGGTCAAAAGAGGAGGATTTTGAAAATCAAAGAGCATAATCATGTGTATCAATTAAATATCTAAGAATACGTTTTACGGCAACAAATTGTAACGTTTTAGGAAATTATTGAAATCTAGCACATAAGTAGACGATAAACATAATATCCAGTCTACTTGAGGTAAGATAAAGTAAGCTACCAATCATTATTCTATATACCTTTTCATCAACACTTTTACCTTTCTCATTTTTGTCGAGTTTGGTAGATGAACTCATTATGTGCTTATACTTTTTGCTTGGTCCATACCAAAGCTTTACAAGAGCTCCTTGGTGTACTTGGATTGATATATGAAGGTGTCATCCTTGGTTTGTTTGATCTGTAGCCCAAGATAGAAATTAAGCTCTCCCATCATGCTCATTTCGAACTCACTTCACATTAATTTGGCAAATTCCTCACAAAGTAAAACATTAGTGGCTCCAAAAATAATGTCATCAGCATATATTTGCACAAATAAAAGATCATTGTTACCAAAGGTTTTTATGAAAAGAGTTGTGTCAATCCTTTCCTTTTGAAAGAAGAAAATCACTTAATCTTTCATACCAAACTCTAGGAGCTTGTTTTAGACTATACAAATCTTTTCAAAGTTTGAAGACATGGTTGGGAAACTTTTTACGAACAAAACCAGGAAGTAGTTCTATATAAACGTCTTCTTCAATGAAATCATTTAGAATCAGCTCAATAGATTTAAAGATTTTAAAGAATCAACTTAATAGAGAGAAACTTATGATGTACCAGTTTATTGGTCCTAACCCTATATCTATTATTAATTTTTATTTAGTGTCCCTTTTGTGTAAGTAGGGGTGCTTGAAAAATTTGAGAAGGAATATTGGGAACAAAACTAGTAGATTAATCTAATATTAAATTTTTAGTCAAATAGCATAATAGAATATAAAAGAATAATATATTTTTTAATTAAATATATTTATTTATTAAATTTTAATTAGATATATTTTTTATATTATTAACATTCAAAATACTGTTATTTATATAAAAAAGAAGTAAATGTTCTAATTAATTTTTCAACATTAGAAAACCTTTTCTTATCCCGCCCTAATGTTCTCTTTAATTGTAAGATTGAAATGTTATCTTACATAACTTTACTTGAATCAAATTGAGCCGTAGGAGCAGGGAGAGAATGAATAGAACAAATGAGAAACTTTCGGTTACTCTCTTCCCCTCTCTTTATTTCTTATGGTTTATATTCTTAATTTTCTACTCAAATAGCATACCAATTCACAGCAAAGTATAAAATCTTCTTCGTTTCTTAATAGTTTTCTCAGTTTCTTTTCTTTGCTAAGTATATTTTTCCCAGTTTATGCAAAACCTTATCAAAAGTGGATTCTGAATAGGGATTCCCTTCTAAGCGCCATGACTAGCATTTCCGCAACCGGCAACATTAGCAATCTGATTTCCTCTCCTTTCAAATTCCAATCAAACAAACAGTTCTTCCTCTCCTTCTTCAAATCTCCAAATCCCATTAACAAAATCAATCCAACAATTCGTTGTGCCCAAGCATCTTCAAGCAATAATAATGATAACAGTTCTCAAGAGCGCAGGAAACCACCCATGGATTTTCCGGGTCGCAGAAATAGGTCAAAGAATCAAAGAAAATCATCCTATGGCACTTCTAGAAAGTCAGTTTTGAAGAAGAGCTTTTCCCAGGAGCAGGTGACCTTCACTGGTCCGGTTTCAAATGATCCGGTTGTTGGAATTATTGGCGGTGGTATGGCTGGTCTCATCTGTGCTCTTTACTTGGAGAAAAGAGGCATTCGCTCCACTGTTTTTGATACGGTTAGCCGAGTTGAATTATAGTTAGCTTAATTTCAACTAGTATTTATTTGTTTTCTTGTGCAATGTACTTATATTGAGTTACTACTCATAGGATTTTGATCTTCTGTTGTTGGAATTGAAGCCCCCCTCCACACACGAAGGAAACCGGGAATTTTCAAACAAAAAGGGAAAATAGAAGTTGGGATTTGAGGATGCCTAGACAGTGGAGAATTAGATTAAACCTAGATGTGTACTAGAATTCGGATTAAGGATTTGAAGAATGTAAGTGGCAGTAGGTAACTGGATGTGTGTGAGGTGAGGATGTGGCTCAAATTATGATGTTTGAGGTCATCACATTTCTCTGTCAACAATTAATAGTGTCCTGCATATTTAGGGAAGCTTTCCTCTATTTGGATGTAATATATCCAGAAGTTAATCCTTCTTTTTGCAGTTGAGTTGCTTTCATACACTGTTTATAATGAACAAGAATTGGGCAGCCATGTGATCTGATTCTGTTTAGCTTTTATCTAGGGAATTCATGGGTTGGGAGGAAGAATGGGAACAAGAATTATTGATCCTCAGCCATTGATTTTTGATCATGCTGCTCAGTTTTTTACGGTTAGTGACACTGAATTTGCTAGCCTGGTGGATTTTTGGGCCAAGAAAGGCCTCGTTGGAGAATGGAAGGGCACAGTTGGGGAGCTTGAAGCAGGTGGCCGTTTCACCCCTCTTCCAAATTCCCCACCAAGATATATAGGTCTTAATGGAATGCGGCCTCTTGCAGATTTGATATTATCCGAGGTATTAAATGTCTATTTATTATGTTATCTTATTCCTCCATGCTACTGATGCTGGTGCAAATAAGGATAAACAATTTCCACGCATCCATCCTTTGTTTTAATTATTATTTATAAGTTATGTCTTCTGCTATAACTTCGAGCGAAATTTAACTGTGTTGATTTTCCTGGTCCTAATGCAAAAATTTTCTTTCTTCTAGCTCTTGGTGGAGGCTTTTGGGCAAATAAAATACCATATGGAATGAGAAATAGAGTTTCAGCAAAGATGAATCATGTGATGTCACCATTAGATTTTGAGGATGGGCATTTTCTGTCCTTTCAAGGTCGCTGGGGCAATATCCCTAGTTTTATAGGAACGGCCTTTCTTTTTAATCTTCTATTACCAATATTTATCTTTTAATTTCGTTGGGCTGTACTGAACCCAGTTGTGAAACAGATTCCTCCTACCATGAGGAGATCTGGCGTGGTAGGATTAACTAAGGCTATTTATTATTTGTAAATGGAAATCTGAAACATTTTCCGCATCGGTGGCTGAAGAATCCTGAACATAATAAGTTTCGGTTGACCATGTTCCCCGAAGACAGTTATTTTTCGAGAAAAAATTAGCAGAAATAAGTTGCTATAAATGTAAACCTATTAACGGATCTATATGCTCGGGTTGCGTCTAGTTCCGGAACAGTTGCCTGTTGTCCAAGCTCTGACAACTCTCCTCTGTAGTTATTAAATAATTAAATTGTTAAACTAGAGGTTTGAGCTTCTGTTTTCTGAAATGTAATGGTTGACTGATGCAGTCACGTCCCCAAATGTACCGAAACAAAAGTACATTTTGCTAAGTAATGCAAGGTAACTCCTGCTTAGCTCCTGCAGGTCATAAATAATAAATTCTCTTATTAAGCTTTACTGGTTTTCTAAGATGGAATTTTCTTGCATTTTGGAGAGGACCACTTTTTCTTCTGACATTTTTATCCGTTCAATTAAGTATGTGGCAAAAATTATTCTTTTTCCTTCTTGAAATGCTAGTTTCATATTCTTTAAGCTTTCTGATGGAAATTATTACTTTAATCCTCTCTAGCTTGACATGCTGGCAGAGTTATTCTATCAGTGGTTAGACTGTTTTATGGAATAAATGTTTGATTTCATGCAGGCCTGTGCCTGCAAACTGGAGTTTTTGTTTTTTTTTTTGGTGAAAATCCACAAAGTGGAGTTAATGAATTCATGTTTGGACTTTTCCGAAGAATAAATTCTTGATACATTTGCAGACTCATTTGGTTAATGTGGTGCGGCCTTGCTGGGTCAGTACACTTGAGCCGTTTAATGGAATGTGGTACTTGAGTGGGAAAGGAAAACCTTGCGGCCAGTTTGATGCAATTGTTATTGCACACAATGGTAAATATTTTGGCTTGCAATTTTATTTACTTGAATCTCTTCAAGTATATTTTAATTTAGTTCTACATTTCTTTAACATTACTTTTATCACCCATCGAATGTTTAAGGCAAGAGAACAAGTTCATTTCAAGGGAGTTTCATTTGACTAATAAGTACTAGAAAAATTAAGACGTTGTTTGGTAAGAAGGTGGACCAGAGAAGGCACCTACACGTGGCACTAAGCAACACTGACTGTTAGGTGTTGTGTAGTTGGCCGTTTGCACTTTCCGTTGACATCTCTCTTTCTTTCTGTTTCTCTTTTTTTTTATAATTAAATTGTGGAGAAAAGGAAAAAGATCTTTTAAATTATCCAGGTTTCAAATGGTCATTTATTAGACATTTGACTACTAGACAGAAGATTAGGCATTTTAACTATCCAGGTTTCAAATGGTTATTTATTAGACATTTTAACTGCTAGACATTTTTTTGAAGAACTATTAAAAAAAATAAACGAATCTGCTAAACATGTTTTAGAAGATAAGTAGTTTATTTTAAAGCAGATTTTCTAAAAGAAAAAACAGAAGGAAAATGGATGATTAATTAAGAATTTTCTGCAATAGCATTTCTAGTTTCATAAAGATGTCATTTTCATCTTTAATGTTTCATATGAAAATATTTTGGTTTTCCTTTTCCATTTCCTTCCAAGAATATGCAGTCCAAGCATGGAAAATACTTCTTCGAAATCCTTTTCATTACTGTTTTCCCTATAATAACCAAACAAGAGAAGTAATTTGAAGTTTCATGGATTCTAGGCCTAGTTTGGTTTGCAAAAGGGGAGGGGCCAAATACTTTACCTAGGGAAAGTATTAACTTTGCCTTGTTCTTGTTTGCTTTAAGTGGGGAGGCAAGGGGAAGTGGGAGAGGAGAAGAGAGAGAAGAGTTACTTTGTTTACTCTTTTGTCCAACTGCCTTTCCTTATTAACTTTTAGAATTAAAGTTATGGAGTCACTGTTGTAATTAATGCATTTTTTCTTCTTCAAATTATTTTCTCTCTCCTAACTGCACCAGTTTGGGAGGGGAAGAAATGCTGATCTTCCCTCCCCTTTCCATCTTAACCAAACAATGTAAATGAGCCATTCATGTCCCTAATTTAGTTCCACATTTTACCTCAACCAAACTACCACCTAGTGTTATGTCCCTCGCTTAAATAGTGAAACAAAAAGGGCCCACATTGCAAATTTTTGTGTGTGAGAAAAGATAGGTAGATGACATATTTATCTTACACAGTTTGGCCTTGAGGAAATAGAGAAAGGGAAGTACCTTTGTATCATCTTTCCCCAGGAGCATCTTGGGGGAGAAATGCTCCTGTGCTGCAGCTAATGCATCTAGAAGGCAGCTAAGGAAGTTAACCAATCTAAAAGTGCCTTTCTTCTGCTTCTTTGTATTCTTGTTGTCAATTGTCTTTTGACCTCTTGTTTTCCTGTTTCTTTTATTTCGATTTAGTGTGTTTTATAGGAGTTCCTTTCAGTACTGTCCCATGCATAGGAATTGTCAAAATCACTTAGCTGATCTATATATTCAGTCAACATATGAGGCTTAGGATTTTAAGTTGACTCTTATTCTTTAATCTTCTGTAAATAGCACTACTGTCATAATTCTTTAGCGGCAATGTATAGCCAATGACTTTATTTAGGAAATTAGAAGATTTTAGCAGAGATGTTATCTGAAATACATTTCTTGTCCAAAATTGGTTCAAAGGTTAGACTCAGGTTAAAAAAATTTTCTGATTGTTTATTGAGAATCACATGGTCTGACTATAACTGATGGATTGGGAGGCAAAGAACCAAGTTTAGATGCTAGAAAGATTATCACAAATAAAGTGTTGGATGCTGTCAATTCTGACATAGAATTGGGAAGGACAATGGTGCTCATTGTCGTGGAAGTAATTATTTGATTTTTCTCGTGGAGCTCAATTTAGGAGCTTTGAAGCTAATTACTAGTGGATATGAAAAGCCTGAAGCTTGAGGAGTTGATTGGGTAATGTTAGAAGGAGCACATCTGTACAAGGTCTTAGGATTTGATAGGTGATCTAATAGAGTGGCAGGGTTGCCATCTTAGGAAGGTATTTAGTTTGATTTTATTGGTAACTAGTGATTTTGATGCCAAAGGTAAAAGAAAAATCTATGAGAGAAGACGAGAATTTTAGTGTTAGTGTATAGTTTGTCATAAAAAATTGGGGTTGGGGAGGATGGAAAAGAAAGAAGGAAAAGTGAAAAGGGACAGAGGAAAAGCAGAGATAAATTGGAAAATTCAGCTTTTTGCTGGTCACCTGTGAAAGGTTTAGTAAGCAAGACTAGATAACAAATGTAACCAGCTTTACTTTAATGCATTTGTGTTCTTTTTAGTTAAAATTGCTTAAACTAAAAGTTGCAGAAAACGGTGTTATTATAACATCGAGCGTATAACTTTCAAGACTTAAGTGGTTTGCTAGGAAGGAGTTTTAAGTAGAAACTTGAGGGAGCATTTCTGATCAGGGGAAATCTCAGGTGAAATTGACATAATATGGTTGAAGTTCACTAAAGCTTTAACTAAGACACATGGTTATCAAACCACTTAATTTGTACTGGAGGTGTCACTTTTCTGCTCCATGATGCTTACACCATGTTCAAACTGGTTTCAGGTATAACGAATTCTTTAGACGTGCTAGGAGTTATTCAAATAATTCTCTCTGCTTGAGTAGGTACAATTCTTTCTACGGCATACGTAGTAATATTGTTTCCAATTATTTACTTCCTGATCAAGGATACTTCCATATCATTAAAAAGAAATGGTACTTTCCATGCATTGCAAAAATGCCAACCAACAATGTTATTTTTGTTTGGTTAGAAATTCACTATTTCTTCACTTTATTATATTTAATAGGTGAACTTGAAGATCAGTTTGACACTTCTGGACATTGTGAAGGACAAATGTGGCTGAAATTATCAATCTCGTACGTGAGCCACTAATGTCATTATTGGCATTCTACGACATTAGTCCAACGATACATTTGTTCGTATATTTGTCTCAGGTTACATTTTGACATTTTTCACCCCCTAGTATGGAAAATGCACTTAATGAATCAAACACTAGGACTGAGATAGTGTTTGAACAGTGCATTCTTCATGGATTGTGCATTAATCAATGAGGCAGACGAGAAGTGGAACTGAAGTGGCTAAACATTTCTTAGCAATGAACAAACTTATGACATGCATTTTTCCAAGAGATAGATTCTCTTCCCTCATAGAATGTTCTAAGCACATCTGTATATTCGTCTCAGGTTACATTTCGACATTTTTCACCCCCTAGTATGGAAAATGCACTTAATGAATCAAACACTAGGACTGAGGTAGTGTTTGAACAGTGCGTTCTTCATGGATTGTGCATTAATCAATGAGGCAGACGAGAAGTGGAACTGAAGTGGCTAAGCATTTCTTAGCAATGAACAAACTTATGACATGCATTTTTCCAAGAGATAGATTCTCTTCCCTCATAGAATGTTCTAAGCACATCTGTACAAGCAAATATATTATTCATTTTTCTAACTAAAATGCATTCAGTAAATGTGGGAACCATTTTAAGAATGCATTTGTTGAATGTACTTCACCTGCTACAAGAGACACCCAAACTGAACCAGTTTGGATTGAAACTCAAAACGTATTATTCTTCTGCTGATTTGGAATGATGCGGAACCCATGCTCAGTTTTTTCCTCCTTCATGTTATTCTTCTCAATAGTTAATCATTTCTCTGCATGTTTTGATATTGACAATATTATGTTGCAGGAAAATGTGCAAATCGGTTGCTTGCATCATCCGGCTTGCCACTAATTGCAAGACAAATGAAGGTACATGACAACAGTTAAACCTGGTATTCTTGATCACATAATGTGCACAGAATATATATTGCTTGTACATAAATACTGCTGTTCTATTGACTGAACCAGTTTTAATTTCCCGTTTTGTAAATTTTATGGATTAGACACTAATTTTGTGAATAAGCATTTGTGTTCTCAATCTGTGCATGTAATATATTGAATCTCTCTATTGCAGTTGTATTGCCTGTTCGCCGTCATTATCTCCAGATTTCAATTTCTTGCTTTTGGTTCTTTATTGAGATTTATTGCTTAATTACTTGCAGAGGCTTGAGCTGAGTTCCATATGGGCTCTTCTTGCAGCTTTTGAGGATCCTCTTCCTATTCCAGCTGGTGCAACTGTATTTCCATTTGAAGGAGCCTTTGTGAAAGGGGTTGATTCCATTTCCTGGATGGCTAACAACACAAAGAAGCTGTCAGGTTCTTCTAGCAGTGGTCCACATTGTTGGACAATTCTCAGCACAACTACCTTTGGGAAGCAGAACAAAGTTCCGCAAGTTAGTTAAATTCTTGATTGTATTATTTCATACTGGTCAGATAATGCTCTAATTGTGCTGTATTTCATAGGGGAGCGAAGAAACTAAGAAAATTTAATTAGGAGAGAACAAAAATAGACAAAAGTTTGGCAAGTTCTCTTTCCCATTGTTTTGGAGTTTAATGAAGAGAAATGAAGATAAAAAGGACACAATAAGCTAATTTACGAATGTATATTTACTATGTTCGTGAACTCATATTATAGAGTAACATTTCAAAGCTGAAAATGACATCTTACTGTATCTCACTAAACCAGTCAGCTTTGTTTTCATCTTCTCTCAATTGAGACGAAAAAGTTTTACCTTAGCAGACATTTTTCCTTCTCCTTTCTCCTTGTTTCCTTCTTCTCCTACTGTCGAGGGGAAGAAAGCACTGGTCTTCCAGATTGTTCCTCCCAACCTAGTCCTTCTGTCCATTTTAGGAGAATTATGAAGAGTTATTGAATTAAATCATATATTAATTTGCACAAATACCTGTATGTCAGGAAAGCATTCCTACTGCCACAGCAGATAGAGTGAAGGCAGCCATGCTTAGGGGTGTTGAGAGTGCACTAGGAATCTCTACCAGCTCACTTCAGCCACCAATGTTTACACGAGTGCAATTATGGTAAGAGATAACGTCTGATTTCAGTCAAGTGCTTGTTTTAGCCAAATATTTGCCTGATACTGAAATAACTTAGTCCTGAATGAATAGCTTATAGTCATCTATATCTTTATCCCTCCCTTGCATGGGTGACCTGCTTGTTTGATTTTTCTTGTTCTGTTCTTTTACATGGCAAAGTCAATTGCTGTCATGTACCAGTGCCTGTAAATCAAGCGGCCTTCTATATAGCTCTAACATAATTGGCTAAGACTAGTACAAAATTGACAAGTCCTTGTTGTATATTGGGTGTTTCCTGTGCCTATTCCTGAACAGATGAAAGATAGTCTGATCATTGTTCTTTCAGCTATAAGGTGTTAGGGGTATATCAGTAACTTTTGCATAATGTTCATGTGGATCTAGGTCAATTAAGTTACCATTTGAATGTCCTTTTGGTAGAAATGTTTTTTTCAAGATTCATTATCTGCAAGTCTTATGCTCACCTACACAGTCACAAGCAATTTTATCTTTGGTAGGTTAGTAACTTATTGGCATTCCAGTAGTTACTCAACTACCAATGAAAAATACACGTCGATGAAATTATTAAAATAAAACTACCTCGCCATGCCTTGAGTTGGCTATTTTATCCACGTGTATTTTTCATTGGTAGTTGAGTAACTGTTGAGATACCAATAAGTTACTAACCTACCAAAATAAAGCTACTCCACAGTCAAATATTTATCAGACAATACTTTTTAAGTGTTTGCATCCAGAACGTGATTTTGAGGTGTTTGTATCCAGAACATGAGTCATAATGGCTGTAGTTTACCTTGACTGAGTGATAAGTATACTGGAGTTATTTCTTATAATGTGTCCATAAAACATTTCAGAAACTTCCCCCATGTTCTTCTTATCCAACCACTGCCACCACTGTGGCTTTGTATTGTTGCTATTGCAGAGCAAAGCTTCTCCATTTTCTTCTCCAGTTGCCTTCTTTGACCCTGCTGCAGTCACACAAATCGTCACCTCGATCGGCAGCCTGTTATTACTTCTTGTGCTACATAATAGCATGCTGATTTTGGCTTATATAGCAGTCATCACTGACGGATCCTTCCACCAGTCAATAAGAATCCAGCTTATGTTCATTCCATGAATACATCCACTAGATACCATTTGTAGTTAAACTATAAATCCTGAAAATAAACAGTCTGCATGAAGACATCATTTATCTTCACAAAAAGTTCATTTTGCCATGCCAAAATATGGCTGATTCCATGTTGCCATCTAATTTTCACTTGTTCTGCAAACAATATGTCACACTCTTTAACTTTCTCAATTTGTCATCTTTGACCAGTTGACAAGAAGTGAACAATCCTGGAGTTGCCTCTAAAATTCTGAAAGGACTAAATTACCCTTTCAAAAGTTAAAGTAAGGAAACATAAATTTTGTAATTTCAATTAGAAACTCTTCTTCAACCTTCTAATTGATCATTCAACAGTCTGCATGCTTGCCTCAAATATATCATGCTGGGTTAAATTATGGAATACTGAACTATATTTTAGCATTTGGGATTCCTTTCCTCCAGAATCCCATTTGTTGTCTATCAGAGAAAAGTTGAGACATGCTGTTGCTGCTGCAGCCTGCTACTACCATAAATCCCGTTTTTCATCCATTAAACATGACATTATTTCTCTGAAAGGCACTGAGACTGATGAAGGAACTGCCCTACAATTGCTAGTTCCTGCAGTAGCCAGACAAAAAACCCTCTTTCTTTTCTTCTTATGCAGATCCATTCTCCTCTTCCACTTCGAGCCAACTGTTCCCGTCCTTTCCCTTTTTCTCTATGCTGCTGTCTGATACTCAACCTTCAGATTGCACAAAGTGGCAGTAATGTATTTTTTTTCCTCAAGTCTCTCATCATTCCTTCTATCCTAAACTTTAGGAACTGAATAGAGCCCACGTTGTCCTTATCAGAAATGCTGTGGACATTGGCAGAAGTTCTAATATTGAATCATGAAGAAGACAGTATAATTGAGATTTCAGAACCGTGTTCTACTTTTACAAACTTTTGAGTGGGCAATCCAGTCCTTTCAAGACCTGTTCTACTTTTTTTCTGTTGACTTGCTGGTAAACTTGTCAGAGATAGCAAATTGAGAAATTCTTAAAGTTGATGTAGTGATAGAACAAGTGCAATTGGATGGTAGTGCGGGAATTCGCTGTATTTTCAGACGGCAAAATGAATCTTTTTCCTTTATCTTGTTAACAGTCCTCATAGCAGAACGGGATGTGGGCATGAATTGTAGAGATTGTGTATTTTCCTAAGTAGAGTGCTGTAATGAAAGTAATGGAGATGTTAGAAGTGGTCCCTCTCGTGAACTTGGAGCTTTTCAGCCTTCCACTCTTCCCAGGCAGCCAGAAGTATCACTCCCTTTGACCAGTCCCAATTACTTGATCTGTCCGGAATTGAATATCCAAATTTCATTTTTAAAATGTCCTCAATCGAACATCCACTTTCCGAAAATGTAATATATTTATTGTTTAATCTGAACTTCCACAACTAATCTCCTTAATTTAAGGGAATTAAGCTCCATTAACATATGATGCAACCACTAGCCTCCTTAACTCCCTTGATTTAAGGGAATTAAACTCTACTAAAGCATTGTTCAACCACTAATTTTCTTATTTGATAAGGGTTAGACGGTAACTTGATTTAAGTCAATTGCTGTCCTATATTTTCGTGCCAAGTCAAAAGTGGACATTCAATTCTAGATGGAGGGAGTATTACTTACTGCAGCACTTAATAGCTAATTGACATGGAGTTTTGGGCCATTTTAAATCAAGAATTTCAGCAACCAATCACTTAAAACCTATATTATTTCAGTAATGATGTCCATATTATAACATTATCTATTCGGCCAATAATTGTTAATTACCCACAAATCATTTCTTTGTGAACTGCTTGATGCTGCAGTAAGTTTTGTAATTAGCATTTGAGGAACAAGGAAGGAAAATGGAGAAATTGAGGATAGATATCAAAAAATAAGTTGAAAAGAACTTCAAATAAAGTAATGTGTGCTAAAACCAATTGCATGTTATTTGCCTCTTTATAGGTTTTTCTTTTGGTTATATCTTGCTACACTTGAATGATTGTTTCTGAAATTGCAGGGGTGCTGCTCTCCCAACTAATACTCCTAATGTTGCTTGCATCTTTGATCCAAAGGGGAGAGCTGGTATATGTGGTGATTGGTTACTGGGTTCAAGCTTGGAAGCTGCAGCATTAAGTGGCATGGCTCTTGCTAATCATGTGAGGCCCTTTTTCTTCTGCTTTCTCGCCAAGCGACACACACACTTATAATTAATGGCATTGTGGTTAAATATAAAATTTCCCTAGCATAGCACATTGCATCTTCCACTATACTGTAGTAGTCATACTTTCTTAGTGGTCAACTTCAAGTGATCTTTTGATTATCAAAAGTGGAGGATAGTCAACCAAAACTCATCATCATTTAGATTCACAAACTAAAATGGAATGTGGTCCCCCAATTCAGATTGCAGATTACTTCCAAAGTGGTGGTACTTGTCCAGAAGAATTTGCTGTTGGTTTAGGGAGTGAATTCAAACCCCTTGAAGGGCACGACTTTGGGCAGTTCCCTGGAATGAAGTCCAGAGAGCAAATAAAGGAGACCCAGGCTATTGAGCTTGTCACATGAATCTTGATGCAGGTAAAATTCCTGTCAGCTTCTTTTATTCCCTCTAGTGCTCTATCTTACCTATTTTTTTCAGGGTTTTTGCTGTGATAATTGAGTTTTGAAGGGGTGAATTCTTGATATATTCTTTTTGTGGCTTTTCTGTTTTCTGTTAGAATGGTAAACAATAATGTTGTCAAGTATTCCTGCGACAAATAACTTAAGAGCCGCTGCTAGATAAAAGGAAGAAGAAAAATCCCAGAACAAAAGAATTGAGGAAAAAATGGACAATTCTCCAAGTTCAGATGCCAAAATATTGTTTGACTCTTTGATCTGATTGATAAGTTTTTATTATTGCAGCTGCAAAAGAATGAGCAGCTGAGAAAGAAGGTGGAAGCCATAATGGGACGAGTTTCCTGTTCTTTCATTGTTAGGGAATATGATTCTTCCAAACCCTCATAATTTACGTTGTTCAGATGCTGTAAAATTAACCCTGAAAATTTTCTTTAGTAATTTATGTTTCTTCTTAGTTAACTAATTGTCTCAGTTATATATCACATATAATTTTCAACTTGAGTAAGGCTAAATCCACAATCTTCCCTCCTAAGTCTACACCTTATTAGTTTATCTTGTAACCATTCCTTTTCCTTCACTCTTAAACCCCTTTCTCAATCCTCTCTCCTGATACTTCCATGTCTCAACTTAATTATCTTATAAGTATAATTCAAATTCATGAATTTCTTGTTTCTTGCTTGCTAAGGATGAAATAGTGGCTATCCAGCTATTAAGGCAAAAGAAGGAAATTTCGAGTCTTCATATCAAAATCTTGTAGAAAAGATTTGTTAAGTAACAAATAGACAATGGTCCAGTTCCATCAACCATAAGGAAGGAATTTGTGTTGTTTATTGCTTTGCCCAGAATGTATCACGTTGCCTTGAGGTTCAAGTTCTTCTCAGCATCCAGATTCTTTCACCAAACCTTATGATTACATATTTTTGGACTGATGTGGAGCTGTCTTAATCGATAATGTGGCCTTTCAGACTTCTATTAAATGAATGGAGAAAAAGAGAGTAAAATATGACTGACTTATTTTTTCTTGCTAGTCCGGCAAATCAGGCCACTGCTACATGTTGATTTATAATGCTGGATGAGATTGTCAGTTATAGCGTCCATTAATTGATTAATGATGTTGACTGGATAGGAAGGGTATAGGAATGATGAAATTCATGGGGGAAGACAAGAGATGACAAAGGACAGGAGGAGGATTCTGCTATAGGACATGAAGAATACTTTAGTCTAACATCATAAAGTGAAATTGGTAGAGCGCAAATCCAGGACAGTGGTGTTTAAGCCCGTTCTTTCCAGTTAGACACTTGTACTTCTTATCTCATTTGAGATATCATTCTTAATTTTGAATTATAAGAATGAAAATACCATGGGATGTAGTATCCCAGGGACTGCTGTGATTGATATCATGGAATGCTTTGCTGGCTTCTAGTATTTACTATTGACAACTTACTATATTGAGAATATTATTCCTCCAGCAGTGGGACATTTCTTTCTGTTCGACTCTTATTGATTGGCACGCCTATATAAATAGTTCAGATAATGCCTGCATATCTGTTGTTCAGGGGTTGTTAAGTTGGATAATATATTTGACTGATTTAGTATGCACAAATTTTTGGATGTCCTTGTTTGTTTTGAGTTGCTTTGAGACTTTTGTTCCAAGGGCTAGTTGTCTTTCCTAGGAGTTTAAATGAGGCCAGTGTTGCTGACCTAGCTTGAAAGTTTTCGAAACTCAAGCATGGATCAAATTGAGCTTGAAATTTTCGATGTCAAGCTTGTCTTAAGGGATGACAGAAAAATTCTTGATCATAGCTTGAATTGACTTGTTTATGATTCAAGCCTAATTGTGCTCCAATTCAAGCTCAAAGTCATTGTTAGTAGGTGAGGGTATATATGCAGCAATATCCAGAAAATTTATTAAGGAATAAAACATTGCGGGTCATTTTGTGGGGGAATTTAGCAAACATGATCCAGCCATGTTTTGTTTTGAACACTACAGAAACACGAGTACTGATTTTTACTTCGATGATTATGAAAAAAAATGATACAAAGGTATCCATTTCAAGTAGTAGTTCGACTAAAATCTATATTTGGAAGAATATGAAGTGTTGAACTTTACAAAAATGTAAGTGTAAAAATTCCACTATTACAAAAAGTCAATGAAAGAGTATTGGTAAGGCAAAAGTAATATAAGAATCCTAATAGAAAATATGTTGAAACTTGTAGGTGTGAAGACAATGCAAAAACTAAAAGAGCTATTGAAATTAATGTGGTGTTAACAAGACAAAAATATGAAGCAAACAAGAAGACTTTGGCAGAATTAAATGACATTATTGAAAGTAGAGATGAGATGGTATATTTTACATTTTCCTGTACATGGATAAATAAATGTTATTAGTACATATGAATTCCACGGTACTTCTATTTATAATAGCAAAAGTTCTATCATCAAAAGTCTGCAATTGTTTCAAGGCAAAACATACTACAGTTATGTTGATATTCTAGAGAGTGATACTTACAATGGCTGGCCATATAGCTGCTGCACAAAATGTAGGTAGAAAATGAGAGTTTTTGAGAACAAACTGGCTTGCGATGGTTGCATTCGTACAGAAGAATTCCCTAGCACAAGATAAATGAAGTTGAAATTATGAGTTCTTTTTGAACAATGCTATTGTTAATAGTAGGAACGATGGAAAATTAAAACTTTTATGATACAGATACCATGTTGAGTTATTGGTTGGAAACCATACTGGTCAAAGTAGATTTGTTTTATTTGATAAAGATGTAGAAAAGTATGTTGAGGTACATGCCTCCCAACTTGCTGGAATTGTTGCAGAAGTAATGTCACAAGTATTAGAAATGTTTTACATATGCATGCATGTTTTCAATCAATCAATGAGGATTTTTTTGTCTTGAAACAGGAGAACATAGATGATTCTATTCTAGGATCATTGAAAAAGTTAATAGGGAAGAAAATAATATGTCAAGTGAAATTTAATAAGCAGAGTCGAAGAATGTTACGAGAGACATTTATAATTAGCTATACATATGAGGTCTCTGAAATAGTAGAGCAACAAAAAGATTCAAACCAGGTGAGAGTCAGCAGAGTAAGAAGAATGTAGCAACAAAAGGATTCAAACCAATGATACCTCATGTCGTATATTGAGGATTAGTATTTATTACATATCTGTGTGATGTTCTGTACTAGAGTAAGAAGAATTTAATTTATATTTTTTCCCAAAAAATTTGATTCTTAATTCAGTTTGGTTGGAATATAGATTGCTTTATATTGCTCAAATGAACAAGTTAGGCAATTGGATGCTGCTCAGACCTATTCAATGTTATGAGATCATATATTTTTTAAATCCCCATAAAATATTGTTATTCTTAAACCATAACTTTAAGTGGAGACTTTGTCATTGAAACCTTACTACTAAGTTTATTTTCAATATTGGTTTATGTGTCAGTTGTCAAATTTTGTTCTCAACAAGAAATTAAATACTAATTTTATATTGATTAAGTGGAATTTAAATTCTATTTAAATCATTTTAAAAAGTCTGCTTTGAAAAGAAAATTAAATACAAATTTGATACCGATTTCAAAAGGCATTAGCATGGTAGCAATAAAAAGCAAACTGATTTGATTAAGTTATACCATCTCATTCTTCAGCACAAAATATATACTTTAGACTATAAAAGAACTTAAACCATTAAATTCATAAAAACATTAAGTTCATAAAAAGTACAATTTCAATTCTGTTGCTATTATTAAACAACTAATGGCATTAAATTCATCAGAGCATTAACTTCGTAAAAGTAAAATATGATTTCTCTTTCCATGCCATTATAAATTCTTCTGTTTCTAACAATTTATAGAAGTTAACCTCAAATTTGATACTCAATCAGTAATATATTCTCATAAAATGTCATATGAAGAGGCATTAAAATGACATAAGTAAAAAAAAAGTTGATTTAATTTACTTATACTATTACATTCTCCAACACAAAGAAAAAAAAAACTCCATCTGAAATGGAACATTCAATCAATGTTTCCAATAATTAACCACAACAAAATTAAAAATTTAAAGGATATATGAATTCCATTATGAATCCTAACTGTTCAAATTCAAATTCACAATGATAATGTGCTATAATTTTATACTTATCAAGTGGAATTTAAATTCTATTTCAATCATTTAGAAAAGTCTGCTTTCAAGAGGAAATTGAATACAAATTTGATACTTCTATTTCACAATGACAATGTGCTATAAAACATTTATACAATAACTTGCAGAAGGTTGAAGATAATATAACAATGGAACAACTAGAAAGTATTTTCACAACTCATGAATTACAACTTTTTAAATGAGGACATTCTAATACCATATCAAAAGGTAGAATGAAGTGAAGCAGTTGATGTTGTTCATCTCATTTTAAATTTCTTCAATTAGTAAGTATACTGCTTTACAATACCTCACAATTTCAATGAAACTGATCAAAATACATGACTCCAAAACAAGTAAGACAGACGAGAAAAGAACGTAAGATCATCATTCAGAGAAAGAAGAGAAGAATAAACCCAATTGTAGAATATACATTTCTCTTCAATTAGTAAGTATACTACTTTACAATTGCTGCCAATATAATGAATCTCATCAATATTACATGACTATAGAGCAGGCAAGACAGAAGAGAATATAACAATGATCATCATTCATAAAAAAAAGAGAAGAATAAACTTAATTGCAGAATATGCAGAAGAACAAATTAGGCTAGGTAAGACATATTTCAACATTTGTATACATTGTTTCTAACATATTATTCAAAAATGAATTCTTAAACATTACATTATATTTTCTGAAAGCAAGAAAGGAAGAGCAAATTGCATTACAATTCTCACAAGAAAAAGACAAGCATACATTCCACAGAAAGAAAGTGAGTATCAGATATTTGTCATATATAGATCATAATTTATGAATTTTGCATAGTGATAATTATTCCAAGCAAATGCTATTGATCATTCCATATACAGGATTGAGTAGGAGAAAAAAAATAGGAAAGTAGAAGTAAGGTTGTAGTTGTAGGTAATTATGCCAAAACGTTTTGCTTCCATTTTTTCGTGTAATGAATAACATAATAAGCAGTGTACTTATGTATAGTTCTATTTTTCAGATCCTTTCACAAATAGTGAATCTTACTATGACCCTCCTGGATATGAATGTAAGTATTTCAAAGCAATTTTTTAGGAACAATAGAAGTTGAAGAAAGGTTCCAGTAATATTTATGCAAAATATAAACAGTGTTGTAAATCGGGGAAAGTTTTACTACAAGGTATCAAAAAACCTCATGAACCCCTTAATAGTCTATTAAAATCAAATTAGACACAAAAATCATGTTCATTTTTAGACACCATTAGGGCATATAACTCAATGTTTTCTATAATATTAATGGGCGCAAGAGTAGACAACTCTATCAACAACAATTCAACACCTTATATTTTCATAATCAATAGTGCAATTATCATAGAATTGGTTCACTGATTCCTGATACTTTCATGATACTAAAAATGAAGTACATAACATAATTGAAGGTGTGAATCAAAAGCAACCAAACCAGAATTTGAAATCAGATGAGGAATTGATTTGTACGCTTAAGGGCTAATTGATATAAATCTTATGACTTTGACTTGTTTTGGTGAATTAAATATTTATGTACTTAGTATGTATTAATTAAGATGATTTTATTTACAAAGTACACTTTAATTCACTGATTTTAATAATTATTGATGCAGGGGTAAGATGGTAATGTCAAAAGAAGAAAAAGAAAGATTCTAAATTTGACTTTGATTTGGAATCTAAATTAGATTTAAATTCCTATTACACCAAAAGTAAGAGGAATTCGGCAGCCAAGGAGAAGGAAAAATTAGGGCAGCCAAAGCAAGGAATGTGGGCAGCCTAAGGGAAAAGAAATCGGGCAGCCAAGAGAAGAAAAATCGGGTAACCAAAAAGGAAGCAAATTAGGGCAGCCAATTGGAGAGAAATTCGGGCAAGCCAAGGAAAACAGAGGAGGGCAGCCGAGGAAGAAGAATTGGGCAGCCAAGGAGAAAAAGAATCAATTGGACAAGATGGAAGGGGGGACGAAGGACAAGGTTGATCGAAGAAAGAGGGAGCGAAAAGAATTCCGGCAACAAGCTTGAGAAATAGGGGATTATGTTCTTCTATTCTCTTGTTTTGTTTTCTTTATTCTTTTAATTTATTTTATGTTAATCAAATTTATGGCTTCGAATATTCGGATCATGAATAGCTAAATCTTTTGTAACTAAGACCTTCGATGAAGGTTGAAACTCTTATGAATTTAATTTATTTCAATTAAAGATTGTTTCTTTAATCTCAATTTTGATTAATTGTTATTATTGTTTTTAATGCTTGTAAGTTTCTGGCCAATTCTTGCATGCCTTTAAATTTATTCTAGTGGCTGAGAAGTGCTAGTTTAAATTGGATCATGGTAATAACAACACATCGTAAAACTGACTAGAGATAGATTTGGTTTCTTTGTGTGGTTTCTAGCGAGTAGGAAACAAAAGATAGGGAATTCCATAAAGGTGTTTGTGGCTTTGGTAATTAAAATCACGTAGAGATACGATTGGTTTATTAATTAAAGTTAGGAGCTCTTCACCAAGAGATTGGGTCTAGCTTATAATTGGGAATTCTACCATTAACCAAGTCGAGAATTAATTTGAAGAAATTAATTATTTGTCATAAGAGGAGTAAGCTTGATTTGGAGTGTCTTAGTCTATTCATTGCCATTGATTTTTAATTAATATAATTATTAATTTTTGTGTTTATTATTATTATTATTGTTATTTATTTTTATTGGTAATTAAATTTTAGATAAAATCACATTTATTTTGGTTTAAATTAGGTTATAAGTAAAAGAATTTTGCAGTTAGGTAGCAATCCTCGTTGGGACGACTTGTACTCACTACTTTATTACTTGTTCGATATTTGTGCACTTGCAAATTTCACATCATATACATAATTGAATTCCAAAAATGTGGGCTGCCACATTCTCACATTATCATTTGGTTGGTTTAATCTACTAAGAATTAAAGTCCAAAACACATTGATGAAATTATGTGTGCTAAAATTCCTGACCCTCAAGCAGACCCAATTGAATATGAAGTTGTTGCTCAGTTTATGATGCATGAATCGTGTGGTTTTGGATATGAGAAGTCTCCTTGCATGTTAGAAGGTACAATATAATGATACTTCATCCTTATTATTTGAAGTAGTTTTACTGAATAGTTATGGATTAATAACGTAATAAATTGTCTAACTATTATACACAGGTAAATGCTCTAAACACTTTCCAAAATAGCTACAACAAATGACATCTGTTGATATTTACTAGTAAAATTTGAAAGTCATATCAATGTTGAAGTATGTAACAAGTCAAGAGCTATCAAGTATGTAAATAATGGTCCAGATTGTATGACAACAATTCTTCAATAGAGTGATATCATTCAAAGTGTCAGTACTGATGAAGATGTTGAGTTAAATGAAATAAAAATGTTTTTGGACTATAGGTATATATTTGAGTGTGAGGCATGTTAGAGAATATTTGAATTTTATATTCATTTCAGAATTTTAGCATTTGAAAGATTGATATATCATTTAGAAAATGAGCAGAATAGATGCATACTTGAAAAAGTTATGTATGATGCCGATGCATTGGAAATGGAACATGATGTTATGATTGGCAAATTGACTTCAGAACAGAAGAATATGTATGAAAAGGTTTTGGAAGTCGTAAAAAGCAACAATGACAAATTATTCTTTTTGAAAGGTTATGGTGGTACAGGAAAAACATTCCTTTATCAAACCATAATAAACAAGTTTAGATCTGAGTCAAAAATTGTTATGGTAGTGGTTTCTTCAGGTAAGAATATTTTCAGTAAATAATTTATAAAAAATGTAAAATACATAACAATTATTATCATATTTACAAAAAAAAATATTGTAGGAATTATAGCATTGCTCCTCCCAGGTGGGAGAGCAGTACACAGTAAATTCAAAATTTCATTAGTCACATCTAAAGAATCAACATGCTCAATCAAAGCAAATTCTCAATTAACAGAGTTAATTAAGAAATCATTATTAATTATATGGTATAAAGCTCCAATGACTTGTAGATATATCTTTGAAACAGTTGTCAGAACTTTCAAAGACGTATTATGTGATTCATAATGTTTCAAGGACGACAAACCATTTAGGAAAACAATATTATTAGAAGGAGACTTTTGACAAAAATACCAGTCGTTCCAAAAGGTCGTCGAACATATATTGTACATTGTATACTGAATCAATCACCATTGTGCAAAAAATGTGAAGTTATAATGCTTACACAAAACATGAAACTGCAACAAAATTCTGATAGTGAACAATCTGACAAAGAAAGAGTTGCAAAAATTACAAATTGGCTTTTGAAAATAGGAAATGGGATTGAAGATGCAAAAGTAAAAGGAGATGGAGCAAAGATGTACTTGGCACTGCTAGAAATTTTACCACCGTGACTATGGCCTTGATTCACACTAGTAGATCAATCAAATCGACGGACTTCAAACTTTTCTCGTTAAACTATACAAGGGTATTTCTTCAAGAGCTAACCTTTCCTTGGGCAAACCCATCTTATCAAAGGTGCTCTTAAGCAAGTTGTTAGTTGAAGTTCCTATATCCATTAGGATCTGTTGTTTCATCCATGTTGGTCATCCAAAATCTTCTGCCTCTAGTTGGTAATTCCTCAACTAGCATATTAATAATTTAGGGCATGGGCTTTTAATCTCCTATAACTCCTGTGCCAACTAGCCCTCGTTCTTATCGATTCGCGCATGTTGTAATGAAGTTTTTGAGGTGTCCCCTCCGAATCACATCTTTGATTTCTCTTTTCAAGTCATTACAACTCTATGTTTTGTGACCATGGTTCTTGTGGAATACCAATAGCACTTCTGGCTTCTTCCATCAAGAGGATTGAACATCTTCAGTGGCGGCCTCAAGATACCTAGAGACTCTACGTGCCATAAGATTTCTGCTCGAGTTGCTCTTAGTGGAGTGGATTCTTGTAAGAGCGGATAGATATCCCAACAATTACTCCTATATGGGTCAGCAGCTCGTGCAGATATCTAGCCACTTCCGCTTTCCTAGACATTAGGTTTTACTTGCTTCCTCCAATCTTCCTTTTTCTCTAGCTCTTGCTTCTATAATTCCCAATCAAGTTCTTTCTTCTTATGTATAATTTCATCACATCGGACAAAGCGTTGTACCAAATCATAGAGCTCCGCAAGTTTTGGGGTTACTCAACATAAGTTTCCAAACCAAGGATAGAGTTCACAATCCATGGATGTATGCCTTGACATAAATTTTGTCTTGAAAGTCCTTTATATCCAATGCCTATCGGCAAAACTGGGTGCTATGTAATCAGTGATTGACTCTGTAGTTCTCTACCAAAAATGTAATAAGTCATCTATGGTTTTCTGTCATGTCAAGTTAGTAGAAAAGTGCATAAAAAATCATTCGTCTAACTAATGAAAGGTGGATACTCTTCTCGACTTAAGCAAGGAGAACCAACACAAAGCTTGTGCCTTTAGCAAACTCGGGAATATCTAGCATAGGGCTATCTCAGAAGCATCCCTATTTAACATAAAGGACATGAACTTCTCCAAGTGTTCCCTAGGATCTCCTACACTATCATACTTGTCCAACTTAAGGTTTTAAAATCAGGCATCCAAATTTGCACGTTAGAATTCTTCGCACAAAGGATAGTGTTGAATAAAATTTCAATTCCCAAAATTTTCTCATTGTGGTTTATCCATGATTTTCATCATGGCCGCCTAGGTGTCCTATTCCCAGATGCTGGGGTGATTGCATAAAGGTATCTCATGGCCCTGGGGGTTATCAAGAGTTTCTTTCTCCATACCATGCCCTTTACCCCTCTTGTTGAATCTGCCAAGATACGATGACACAAATTGTGTAATGTGTAAAAGCTGAAGCCATGTTGCAAGCTGCTAGTTTTGGTCTGTGAACCCCCAATGGATACAAGGAGTTGATAGATTGTATCCAAACCTGCAAGATATTTAACTACGCTAATGTGACCAGAAGCGATGGCATCCTCTTGGGAAACTTGCTCGCTAGCTACTAGAGCAAGGGCATCTTGCTTCCCCTCTGTGATGGTGCTAGTAAACACGAAGGTGGTTGGAGAGTTAGCGTCACAAGAGAGGGTAGTAGTAGAAGGATCCATGAATAATTTTCTAAGAGTCGTGTTTGCTAGGTTCGTCCATGGTAGGCACTAATTGTTGGAAGATGAACTCCTCCTAACTCAAACTTGCTTGAAAACTCTTCCACAAAACAAAGCACAAGCATTTGGTGGGGATCTAAACCCAAAATGCCCCTGATCTTAAGTCAGTATCAGATTCAAGTGATCAACATAAAGAAAGAACACAAGTGTTTATAAGTGGTCATACCTAGAGAATTTAGGTAACCAAGTTTTTATTGGAATGTGTCTAATTTTGGATCCCGAATCCTAACAGAGAAAGACTTCTGTTGGGTATCCATGTAGTGGATCAAGCCATCATGGCTTTAGTTTCAGGGCTGGTGATATGGCCCAACATCATAGTAACAAAGGCCAAGTGCTCTTAAAGATTATGAACAAATATGTCAATAAACAAATATACAGATTCGTCATTCTAAAGACCCCAAATGCTCTTCATAGTTTCAAGCTCCCTTTATAGAAATATCATTTCCACCTTTTTGGGTGGAAGATTTAAAATACTTCTACTGCTCCAGGGGGAAATATATGCAAACTTCCGCCCAAAGGATGGAAAACACAACAAAATTTTCAATTCCTTTGTTTTAGTTGTTCTAATGCAAACTTTCATGGATTTTTAACTCACAAACATAAAAAATTAGATGTAGTTCAAATAACTTAGCTCATTTCATATAAATTCGAAGTGGTTTTTACTAGATCTAAACATTGGTATCCTAGAAGTTTGAGAGAAAATGAAGGAGTTTAGACAGTGAGTAGTTTAAAATGAAGTCTTTTTTGATTGTGTATAATCAAAATGAAAATTGTATATAGCACTCACTTATGCTTTGCTGAATATTAATTTCATAACATACACACATTCAATTCAATAGACTTAATTAATTTTCCCTACCTAATTGTGGGATCAAGCATACTAGCAGAGCCAATATGGTAAAATTGCATTTTAATTTTGAATATTATATGAATAGAAAAAATCAATATGATTCTTTGTATCACATAACTCATAATATGCAGATATCAATATATATTCTCTAAAGAGAACAAACTTCCTAAAATAAAAATCTTTGTTAGATTTATCTGCCTTCTTTGATATAGTTTAGCCTTTTTTAGAATTTTGCAAATTCATATATTATGAACCTATAGATAGAAGGCATGTGAGTAGTTTAATTGGTGATTTTTTGTATTCTCTATTCTTCTCTCTATTCTCTTCTCTCCATCATTCTTTCGTTTAAAAATTATGTTGTTAGTATTCCAAATGCATTATGCTGTTGTTGCCCTAATTCTTAAAACATTCTTAAGATTGTGCATTGCGTATAACTCAAATTTATAACATTCTCAAGATTTTCAAATTTTACAACTGCTACATGTAATCTTCATTTTTTTAATTGCATCATCCTATTCTCTTTTTTCCTTTCTCTTTTAAACTTTTGCAATAGTGCAAAAAGTTTTATGAGAGCTGCAAACGTCTCTCGAAAAATTTTATGGGAGGTGCTTGATGGTCTTTGGACACCGTTAGGGCTGTCAATTTAATCAGGTTAGCCTGAGCTTTTTTGGAATAGGGTCGATCTGGTCTCGAGCTTTAAAATTGAGCCTGAATATATTTTGAGTTGAGCTCGGGTCTATATAGGCTCGACCTGAGCCTGTATATATATTTTATAAATATATTTTGTAATTTATTAATATAATAGTAATAGTTTATGTATATAATATTACATTATTAATATCTTATCATTTTATAGAGTAAAATTGTTTTTCATTGTATAAATAATTTTGTTTAGATATTACCTTTTAGGAATTTGGTATATCAAATTTTTATTTCAAATACTTGAAAATTATAATTTATAAAAATTAATATGTATATATGTTAGAAAAGGTATTCCTCATTTTTTTTTTCAAAGGGAAGAGGTAAGGACTTGAGGGATTCTACACATTTGTATATTTCTTTTTTTCCTTGAAAAAAGGATCTTAATTCTATATACTTGTATATATTGATATTATTATGATCACAATCAACTAACTTTTTCTTATTCTTCTCATTATAACTATTTATTGGTCATATAAACCTATACTTATTAATATGAATAGATTCGTTTTTTACTGCGTGTAAATAATCTTATTATTTTATATTTATAGTGACTATTAGAATATGTGTTGCTATTATATTTATTTTATTGTGTTTCTACCTTCATATATTATTATATTATTTCTCACTATTAGCTTTAGTTCTTACTATTAACTTCTTATCTTTAATTATTTTAATTGGTACATTAAAACAATGTTAATGAGTTATATTTTTTGACCAGATAGGAATACATAGCATCTTATATATAATGGTTAACTTTTAAGTAAAGTTACAAAATAAATTATTTTTCTTTATTATTGCTCAACTTAAATTTAAAAAGACAAAAAAAACTACTAATTACTTAATACTTATTATAAAATATTATGAATGTCCATTATTCCAAGAGATAATTCATCTAAGTTGTAGAATATGAAAGATCAGGGGTTACAACCAAAGTTGTAACATTCACCACCACTATCCCCATTACCTCTATTATCTGAGAAATATAAAAGATGATAAAAGGTAAGTTATGTATGTTATAAAGTAAGTTACTAATGACTTATGATATTAAGAGTCAATTTCAACTCCATAAATAGGAGATTGTAAGAGTATAGATATGTTGTGAAAATTTCTCAATAAAACTCAAACTTCTATATTTCTTAAGTTTTCTTTTTGTTCTTTGTTATAGTTTAAAGTTTTCTTTATTCTTATTTTATAGTTAGTTTCGTATCTATTGTCTAAAGTGTTATTCTTTGAAAAGGTTTTACATGGAAAAGAAATATCCTTAAAGTACTCCAATGGTCGTTTGGTCCTTGGATGTTTCTAAAGATCTATTCCAACCATGAGAAGAAGATGAAGAACTACTAAGTTATGAAGTACCTTATCATAGTGCAATTATTGCACTAACATATCTTGCTAATAACACAGGACCTGATATATCATTTTCTGTGAACATATTAGCAAGCTATAGTTCTTCTCCCATATTACAACTTTGGAATGGTGTTAAGCATATTCTTATATATCTTTAAGGTACCATAGTTCTATGATTATTTTATTCAAATAAAACCAACTCGAAGTTGAATAGTTCTATGAATGTTGGATATTTATCAGATACACATAACACACGTTCTTAACTTAGTTATGTATTTACCTATGGTGGTACTTCTATTTCATGTCGTTCTATGAAACAACTCATGGTAGCTACTTTATATATGTTAGGGATTCGAGTATTAGCACACACGCACAATCTATATTGCAGAAAAGTAAAGAACACAAGAAACAAGGATTTACGTGGTTCGGTCGATGTGACCTACGTCCACGGGCTGCAACCAAAATTTTTCTATTGCTTTCTGCCTCTCATCCTCGTCTAGAATTTCAAGTACAAAGTATTATATTTATAGAGACTAACTAGGGTTTCTAACTTAGACAACAATAAACATAAAATAGGCCCAATTAAATTGAGCCCATCAAGACTCCGCCACCTAACAATATCCCACTTGGAGGCTTGATAATCTTCAAACTGCTATCCGCTGTGAACACTTGTACTTCTTACAATCTTCCTCGACTCTCTTGGTTGCAGCGACCTTCTCATTAGTCAATCTGAAGGCCCGTTGAAGCTCCCCGAGCTCCAACACATCAGTCATGGCTAGAACTACCCCTAACCCGTTCTCTGTCTCTACCGGCTCCCACTGAAACGAACTGCCGGATCTTGAGATATCCTGAGAATAAACAACACTCTCCATATTCAGCAAGTAATCCCCTGGAGAGACTTTATCAGCTGGAATATTAGCTCTTTTAACCCACTGTTGTCTGAGAACTGAAACTGAAGCACTAACCGTACTCCCACTGTCACGAAATCCTCTAATTGGTTTAAGTGAACTCTTCCACGCACATTCACTCTGAATCTTCACTTTGGCTTTGGGTTTCTCACTTGCAAAGCAAACCTTTTTCTGCCCATGAGACTCTGTGAACTGCTCTTCGGTCATGGACTCCGGCTTCACCCCTGACAAGGGTTCGTGAAGATCCTTCTGGTACAGATAATCTTCAATCTGCATCTTCTAGAAATCAAAATCGAATCCATCAAACTTCTCGATTCCAATCTTCGTACTTTCCATCTGCATAGATCGTGGTGAATTTCTCCTAGCTCTGATACCAGTTGTTAGGGATTCAAGTATTAGCACACACGCACAATCTATACTGCAGAAAAGTAAAGAAAACGAGACACAAGGATTTACGTGGTTCGGTCGATGTGACCTACTTCCACGGGCTGCAACCAGAATTTTCTATTGCTTTATGCCTCTCATCCTCGTCTAGAATTTCAAGTACAAAGTGTTATATTTATAGAGATTAACTAGGGTTTCTAAATTAGGCAACAATAAACATAAAATAGGCCCAATTAAACTGAGCCCATCAAGACTCCGCCACCCAACAATATAATCATTTTGAAGTTATTGTCATTCATGAGACAAGTCGATAATGTGTATGGTTGAATCTATGATCTATTAGATTCAATAGAATTGTGTATTATCCTCTAGGAATAGAATTTTAATTTCTCAATATAAGGATAATGCAAATTGTAGAGCTCAATTAAAAGGAAGATATATTAAAAGAGATAAGACAAAACATATCTCACCAAAATTTTTCTTTACTCATGAACTCTAGAAGATTGCTGATATTGATGTGCAACAAATTTGATCACGTGACAATCTAGTAGATCTATCTACTAAGACATTACCGACAACAACATTTGAGAAATTGTGAAAAAAAATGGAATGTATCAATAAAGAAATTTTAAAGGATTATCTCATCCAGGAAAGTAACAATGATATAAAGTATAATGTACTCTTTTTCCTTTACTAAAATTTTTTCTACTTGGTTTTTTATCTAGTAAGGTTTTAAGGAAACATACTCTTTATGTAATGGACATCCAATGGGGAGTATTATGAAATATTATGAATGCTCATAATTCTAAGAGAAAATTTATCTAACTTATAGAATATGAAAGGTTAGGGGTTACAACTAAAGTTGTAATATTCATCCTTTCTACACCACTGTCTACATTACCTCAATTATCTTAGAGAATACGAAATATCACGAGAAGCAAGTTATAAAAGTTATAGAGAAATCTACTAATGACTTATGCTGCAAAAAATCATTTCCAATTTTATGTGGATGTATTGTGAAAAATTCTCTAATAAATTTTAATTTGTGTGTTTCTTGATTTTTCTTTTCTCTATTTGTTATAGTTTAAAGTCTTGCTTATTCTTATTTTATAGTTAGTTTCGCATCCATTGTAACTAGAATTTTATAACAATACTTATATTCTTTTTATTTTATTACTTAATATTTAATACATGTATTTAATTATTTAATATTCATATCTCCTCAAATATATAATTATTTGATACCTATATTTGTTGTTGATATAGTTTTGTTTCAAAATTCTAGAATTGTTTATATGTAAATTATGAATCTCGCCTACATTAAAATTCTTTCGAAGCTTTGTCTATTCTAGTTAATGATCATTTGAAATTAATTTTAACATTCAAATTTCTCAATTTATAATTATAGATAAAATTTTCATTTATGAAAAAAAAATCCTTTTAGTTAGAGAGAAAAAGAGATTATTTCTAGCCAGTTTGAGCCCAAATTAAGCTCAATAATCTGCTCAGGTTGAGCCAAAGCTTGTGGCGAGCCTAAGCTTGGCTATACCTAACTCACTTAGCATGTTTGGCAAGCTTATATGTGACAGACACCCAGACAGGCTCAAATGACATTTTCTTTTTGTTAAGGTTGATTTCAATGAAATTTTAGATATAAATTAATGAAATAACAAGTGTGAAGTATAGAGAGAATCTAACTTTATTTTGCACAAATCTAAAGTCAAATTATCTAGTATGAGTAGTTACACATGAAAAGCTAGAGAGAATGTAACGTTAGATAATGTAGAAGAATAAAGATTACGGTATTCGGAGATAAATTTAGCAAAAAAAGATCCGCTTTAAGATAAATATTTACTTTAAAAGGGAAAAGAAGGGGGGGGGGGGTGCGGGGGAAGGAACAACGATTCTTGTAGCTGCTATAACAATAAATTGTAGTAGTAAATATTCTTTTTGGGGCTTCTAAACTCAGTATTTTTTTGGACTACATGTAGTGCGAAAAATTTTCATTATTTCATTTTAATTTCGAAGAGTTTTTAGAATCTTCTGAAACATTTGGGCGAAAACTCAGATCTACGAATAACGATAACAAATTTTTACTTTAAAAGGTTAGTTTATCAAATTATTCATTATTTTACATCGTTTTACATTAAAAAAACTTCAAAATCGGCCTTAAAATGGCTGATTTTGAAATTGGTCTTTTTTCATGAATTTCGCCAATAGTTGGCGGAATTCACCAGCAAATTCCGCTAACTTCTAACGAAATTTGCTGGTAATTTATACCCAATTTGGGTACAATTAACAAATAAATTTTGCCAACTTTTTGGCGGAATTATCCACTGAATTTCTCCAAAAATATGGCAGAATTCGTTGGCTAATTACCGCCTGATTTTGGTTGAATTCTGGCCAAGAATTTCACCAGATTTTGGCGAAATTCTTGCCAAGAATTTCTCTACACATTGGCGGAATTCTATTTGGCAAAATTCTCAAATTCAAGAATTCTGCCAGTAATTGGCATAATTCATACAGAATTTCGGCGGTCGAAGATGTATGTTTAATTTAATTTATCTTAGTTTATATTAATTTAATTTATCTTAGTTTAATCTTAGTTTATGGTAGTTTAATTAAATTTTAAATATATGTTTACTTATTTATCTTAGTTAATGATAGTTTAATTTTATTTTTATTGATAGTTGTATAATAACAATGTTTGTTAAATACGTGTTACAGATGACGGATCCTTCTCGGTGACGGCACGACGAATCACTAGATTTGGGACTAGTTGCCGACTGTAGCGGCGATTGCACGGTCGACATCCTATTACGCCGTCTGCCAGACAACGTGTGGGTGTGGTGAGACGCAGCACTAGTGACATCTCCATGACTACTACGGACGTCACACGGGGCATTGATTCGTCACAATTCGTTCCATAAATGTTGTGGATGCCGGGAATGTATGCGTCCATGTTGGGATACGTACCGTATCCATGGCCCCCTAATCGCACTAGGTTATTATTCGGGAGGACCCGTCTACGCACTGCAGACCTATAGTGGCCACGCTGAAGATGCGGGGCCCGCATTCTATTGATTGTCATTGGTCCCTATTACGCCATATAGACATTCAGAGGATTACGACGAGGGATGATTGCTGGTGCAGATATGCAGGACCCCGTAGCCGATGCAGTGATGCAAGAGGAGGAGACATTTGACAAGGGCATCCCACACACGGTCCTGTCGATTTCTTCCACAAGACCCCACAGAGGTTTCTTACGGCGTGTTGCAGCAGGGGTAGGTAGCCTAACTCGTTCGGTGTTCGGATTTGGAGCTTCGTCAAATACTTCTGCTGCTCCAAATTTGGAGCTTCGTCATATTAATTCACTCTACGAAATTGTTGGCCAATTGTCACCAAAACCTGGCGAAATTAATGGTTAAATTTTGCCAAGTCTTGGCAAAATTTGGCCAACAATTTCGCCAAAACCTGGCAAAATTTGTCCAGAAATTTTGCTAAGATTTGGGGAAATTTGCCAGTAGTTTCGTCATTTTGTGGCGAAACTCTTCGGTAAGTTCCACCACTCAGTGGTGAAATTTATGCAGAATTTTCAAAAAACTATACAAACACTAATTTAATTAGAATTTAGTAACTTTTTTCTTCAAACTCGAGGGAATCCTTCATAGAATTTTTGCTTATTGCTATATTGCGACAAAATTCGTCTATTTTATATGAAAAGTGTGATTTTTTTAAAGAAATATTAGAGAAAGTTATTGGAGGAGAGGGAGAGAGGATTTTGAAAAATAAAAATAGAAGTAAATATTGATTACCTAAAAACGAAAATAGATTATAAATAATCCTACGGACCCAAAATTCCCATATATTTTGCATTTTCACTCTGCACCACTCTCTGCTGGCTCTATTCTGCTTTCTGCTGCTCTTGTTGATCTCTGTTCTGCATCTTCACCTCAAACTTCTTCTAAATTTTCCCAGATTTTCTTGAACTTCTCTTCCTATGAGGATCAGAAAAACATCATTCTACTCTGTTTCTTCATCTCCTTGTGCTTCTCCTTCATGTTCTTCTTCATCACCACCTTCATCTATATCATCTAGTTCGTCAATTACTTCCCACTCTTTATCTTTAGCCTCATCGACAGATTCATCCTCAGGTTTCTCTCCCTATTCGTCAACTTTAGCTACGCGTTGCCATGGCCTTGATCTGCTTGTGAAGGCAATTCACCTTGTAACAGCAGGTTCTGTTGTTGGAGTTCCATATATTCAAAGGAGAGTTGTGAGACGAAGAAGAAGAGCTTTGAAGTTTAATAGCTTGATCGACAGCCAGTTTTTAGTGTACGACAAAGAACAAAAGCAAGAGCAGATGAAAAAGAAAGTGAATTCTAAGCTGAGATCAACGTCCAAGAGGCAGAAGAGAGCTATGTCTCTGCCTTCTAAGTATCAAGATTCTGTTCTTCAGCCATTGAAGCCCAATAGCCGTCGACAGAGATCTGCCAGGATTGATGCTGAAATGGGTTCGTGAAGTAATTTCCCTTGCTGGGTTCGGAATCGTTTCCGATCTTAGATGATCCTTTTTTCTCTTCACCACAGATTTATTACTAGTACTAGTACTATTGTTGTATTGGTCTTTTCCTATTCATTGATCAAGTATTTATTTTCTTGAGGTTATTTTGAGGATTTCATTTTTTATTTGCGTTAGCTACTGAAGATGAATGAGAAAAATCAAATTTTGGCGTTGTTATTCCTTTCTTTCTCCTTTTAGATTGGATCTTTGAGGATATATGTTGGAGGATTGTGAAATTGGCCCCTTTTTTTTATGTTTGTTAGATTATGTTAGCAAATGCAAAGTTTAAGATTTGTTAGTGTACTCTGAATGATTGTACTAGTTGAATCTTCTTGTAATATAATTGAGCGGATTTCTTGGTTCTCTTTCCTAATTACTAGTCTAATTGTTGATGCGCGTCTTTTGATTTCATTAACTGTTTTCTGATAGGGGCTTCAAATAGTTCTGAAGTTCTATCAACGCGGCTGCTAAAGTATGTGGCAGGGTTTCTATGTTCCCTTAAATGCTGTTAAAATTGTAGAAAATTCTTCGTACTCCTTGTACTGAATCGATACAGATTCTCTCGAGTTCCTTCTATTGCCTAGTCAATATGCGGAATCATTTAATTCAACAATGTTCTTGAGGCCTCGAAATATGTTAACATGTCAGATTGTGTTTGTTACAGTTTTGCTGGATCATCAGTTCTACACCAGTACGAAAGTCGTTTTCTAAGAAAAACTAGAAATGAAGATACCGGCAGCATTTTGCTGCTATTTCTATCTTTATGGTCTGATATCTCTCTGTGAGTTGATTTCAAGTATTTTGTACCCCTCATGAGATACATAAAGCTCAGTGGTTCCTTTAGCTTTTTGTTGATTTGTAAAGGAATGAACTGATGGTTATTCTGCAATTGTTTTGAGCATCTTGCTTCCCATTTCTGTCGCAAATGCTGATAGTTTGTTAGAAGTTTAAGATATGTGTTATACTGCAAATTAGCCTATTCCTTAGACTCCGTTAAGGTCGTTTTCTTGCATCTCTTGCTTTATCTTATTGGATTGTTTCCAACAGATCATGCTAAGCAAACATGAAAATTGCTGATAGTTTGTTAGAAGTTTAAGATATGTGCTATACTGCAAATTAGCATATTCCTTAGTCTCTGTTAAGGTTATTTTCTTGCATCTCTTGCTTTATCTTATTGGATTGTTTCCAACAGATAATGCTAAGCAAACATGACTGTCGACATGTTAGCATTTGATTGTACATTCAAGGGGCAAGGATTTCTGCATTTGATTGTATATTCAAGGGGAAAGGTTGTCTGCTTTGATCTTCTTAGCCTTTATTGGTCCATTGAGACATATCCGGATCTCAAATTTGTCAAAAACTGAAGAAGCTTTTGGTAAGCATCTGCTGCTTTTAGGCATTTCAACTACCTTAACTAATTTATATTTACTATTTAAGCAATTCTTGAATGCATCTGTCAGGGGCTTTTATTTTGTTTTCCCTCCCAACTTTTTGGTGTTCATTTCATGCCTTCTTCTCAGTTGTGTAGCTAGCAGTAATTTCGGAAAAATTCCTTCTTCTGATAATATTCCTCACAAAGAATCTTGTCATGTTGTCAGCTGTTTGAAGTGTACCCAGCCAAAAAGGAAAAAAAAATAAGTGTTCTTTGAAGTGAAACAAGGGTGATTTGAATGCAAGGATCTCAGACAGCACTGCCACCCAAACTTGTAGCACTTCTAAGAGGTTATATGCTTAGCTTTTGGCTTCAAATCTTTTCTCTATATCCTATCTCAGATGGTGTACTCTTTTGTTCGTTTCTGGCTCTCTTGTCTTATTCATAACTTTTTGGCTTCCTGTTGTATCGTTCATTGTAATCCATGCTAATATTTTTCTTTGTTCAAGAGAGTTGTAGCAGAATCTTGCATTTAGGTTATAAGCATCACAGATTCGCAGTATCTGCATGTAGGTAAGTTTTTGAAGATTTCCTTGTCAGGCGCAGAGTATAATCAAATTGGTTACCAAAGGAGGTCATCTCAACTATTTTTCCTTAAGAAGGAGCAACTACTATGCTTATTGGAGAATGGCAGCCATATGATCCTGCTGTGCCGCTATTCAATCATAGTAATAAGTTGATGCTGAATACGTCTCCTTCCCTAAATTTGCAGATAGTTTTCATCTTCTATGAAAACTTCGTAGTACAAACATCCTGAAATTGAGACTTTCATGAATTCAATCATAATTTTCTTATGCTGCAATTGAGATGATTACAGGACCAGCCATTTAATGAAAGCTTTTCTATAATAGATCTTCTGTATGAATTTTACCAGTGAAAGTGTGCTGATTTTGCCAAAAGGACTCTGCAACAGCAAGTATTGGTTCACAAGTTGAACTGTGACCACTTAATGCCTTTGAGGAGAGTTGCATCAGGAGCATGCTATGATGACCACTTAATGCCTTTGAGAGTTGCATCAGGAGCATGCTATGATTAAGCAGCTCAATGAAATTGATTAAGAATGTGCTACTCTAGATGTTATGAAATCAAGCTGTGGCACGGAAAACAACAATTAAGTAAGTGCAAAACGCTCTATATTTATATATATCTTGCTTCAAAAAAAAAAAAAAAAAGGGGAAAGATTCTGCAAAATAAATATTTGTACGTGAAATTTTTATATTGTTATATAGTTGAATAAAATAAATATATGTATATAATATAAGATATGGATAACTTGAGCAATTCTTATAGGATTGGAATTGAAATTCTTAACTTTTAATATGAAATTAGAAATAAAGAATTCTGAGAATTGGAAATGCAACCAAATAAAGGAGTTAGAGTTGGAGGGTTCAATTCCAATTCAAAACCTCCAATTCCGTGGCTCTAAACACAACCTAAAGTTCAAATACAACTGGAAAGGAGGAGGAAAAAAAAAACAAAAGGAAAAAAAGCAAGAAATATGCAACGCAGCTATAATCGTGTCAAGCCTTCATAAGGAAAGGATAAAGAAGTTGGGATCAACTTATCTTTTCATCTTACCAGAGAAGACCAAGCAAGAGTTCATAAATCCTTCCTCTTTATTGTTGGTCAACTTACAGATTCCTTCCTTGGAGTCGCCTCTTCTCTACCAAGTTCATCGAATAAGATGTGTTTCAAATCAAACAGCCGATAAGGTCTGTGTATTGGAACTTGCAGGCAGACTAAGGATTTGAAAAGCGGGGGTTCTTTAAGCGATTTGGTTATCCTGCGAATGAGGGATTTTTTTCAATATGCGTTAAACAAGTCTTTCTTTAGAGTTTTTGGATCAATATCCTTTTTTATTTAATGATTAAGTATTCACATATAATGAATACTTATTTACTATATATTATTATTATTTTTATTCTAAATAATTATTTTTTAAGTAAATATCATTCACTCTACGAGTTTTTAATTATTAAATTAATAAAATATTAATTCAATAATTAAGAACCTGCTGAGTATTTGATAAAAGAATACCCATTAGGCTCATTCGGCTTTCACATGCGCAAGAGAATTACAAGTCAAATTGCAATTCCAATCGGAAGAGGAGCGAAATCAGAAGAGAAAAAAGGGAGCTTAATTTCATTTTAGTATCATCAAGTAGGAGGTTTTGTCAATTGAGTATTATATATTTTTAAAAATTATTAACCAAATGTCAAATTAACGCCAAAGTATAAAAAGTTTTTCTATTTTTAAAAATATGGATTAATTTCATTTAGTATCCCAAAGTTATGAGTATTTGTTAATTGAGTATTACATCTTTTGTAATTATTAATTAAGGGACAAGTTTGAACAACGGTCAAATTATTTGATAAAAAATATTTAAATGATCTATTTACCTTTTAAATAGAAATAAAAATTTTAATTTTATCATTTTACTCAATTAATCAATAAAAAAAATATAATTTAATTTTAAAAAATAAATTTATTAGCCTTTTCCTCTTAAACTTCATCTTAATCTCTTTCTTTCTTCCAACTGCCACAATTAACTAGCAACAAAAGGAACCGTCGCTTGAACCAACCACTTCTCCATGTTACAAAATATCTTTAGGTGCCTCCCCTCTATCTTTTTCTTCTTTGCCACTCTTCCCATCACCAACCTTCATAAATCTTACCGCAACCATCTAAACCTCTCGCCACTGTCATTGTCGTAGCTGTCATTGTCGTAGCCAAATGCACCGCCAACAACACACAAATCACTCGATATTCTAAACAATCCATGAAAATCCCATAAACCCAGATTAGTAGTAGGATAGTTTTTTATATTAACCCATTACATCTCAGAATGTCTCCAGTCAAAAGGACTGTCCAGAATATTTGGAAGTGTTCTGATAGAAAAAATTTTCCACTGAGCAACAAGAACAGAGGGGTGGGGGTAAAGAAGGGATGAGCAAAAGGCAAGAGAAAGAAATTAGAAAAAAATAACAACGAGAATAGAGGAGCATAGCAAGGAAGAACTCACTGTGGTGTCGAGGAGGAGGAAGATGAAGGTAGCACAATGAAGAAAGAGAAGGGAAGAAGAAAAGAGAGGGATTAAAATTTATTTTATTAAAAGACTCCTATACACCTATGGGAGCATTATTGGAAAGCATTCTTTTTCGCCGCTGGTGAAATTTATTCCTCAATTGAATTTAGTGTTCTGTAACTTATATTAGGGTTAAGAAAATCTTTTAATATTAATATAAGTAATTTGAAGGTTTTGGATAATGAAGAGGAAATTTACACTTGTAATATTATACTACATGTATATATATATATATATATATATATATATATATATATATATATATATATATATATATAGTGGGGCTAGATAGGGAGGAAAGGAACAAGAGAAACGAGTGGGACTTGGGAAGCAACTAGCCTCATCCTTGGCTTGCCCCGCAATGGCGGGGAGGATTTTTCCCTTGCCCCGCGTCCAATCCCCTAGTCAAAATAGGGTCTCCCCAGCTAAGGCCTTCGGTTTTACCGGGCCGGCTTCCATCTCTAGAATCAAGATAGCAACAAATTAAAGAAGAAAAGTCATTTTTTTCCAAAATATAAGTTTTATTGGAAACAAGTATGCAATAGTTTACATGAGTTAGGGTTTCAAAAGCACTTTTCACATTCATTAGATAAAGTTCAGAACGTTTGAAACTTGTAAAGTTAGAAGCATTTCAATAGATTCAAGTTTTACAAATAGAGTAACAATTTCATCATATTTAATGCTCTTTTCTTGATTGAAACCCATTAAAAGCATTATCTTTTCGAGTAAGAAACAAAACCCATTTAAACCTTTAGAAATTATCAATAATCACATCAGCATACCTCTTACCACTAAGTCTAGTGGTCCTCATAGATCCAAAAAATCTATAAAAACAAGTTCAAGAAGTTTTGAAGTAGAAATCATTTTCGTTGGCTTAAAAGAAGTTTTAGTTTGTTTCCACATTAGCAAATGCCACAAAGATGATTTGTCTTAAAATGCACTTTTGACAAACCTCTAACAAATTCTTGAGAAGACAATTTGTTCAATAAATTCATACTAACATGTTCAAGTATACTATCCACAAATAACCATCATCATCATTCACAGTAAGACATTCACGTAATATGTAATCAACTCATCAAGATATAATGCATAAACAACCCTAACTCTAGTCGTAACAAAGATAGTATCACCACTAACATCATTAAGAATGGTCCATATATCACTTTTGAATTCATGTTTGAAACTATTGTCACACAATTGGCTAATGCGAAGTAGGTTATACTTCAAGTCATCATTCAAACATACTTCCCTAATAAGAGTAAAACTGCCCTTTCCTTTCCTCTTGTGTCTAAAGTTTATGAAGCCTTCATTTGTAACTTGTCTGTCATTAATGAGTAAAGCATTTCCTGTCATAGGGCTTGAGTATCCATTATCAAGGAACCACTTAATGTTACTTGAACTTTGAGGAATATGTTTCTATACCACAAAAGTATAAATGACTTTGGCATATGTTAACCCTAATGGCAAATCATGAGGTTTTGATTAATAAAAAACATTGATGAGGACTAATCTTTATGTCATTTGTGTGATAGGATTGTTGGATTAAGAAGTTTGATATCTCATTGCCTTGAACCCAAAATGCAAGAACAACTCCAATATAGATTGAAGAGTTTGTTCAAGATAATTGAAGGTTTTGAAGACATGAAGTGTAGGTTACATGTGCTTAATAGGTATATCTTTTGTAAACCCTACACTTGTGTGTCTTGGAATTTGTTGAATGCATAAGAGAGCACAAAACTTGTTTTGAATAATAAATGACTTTGAAGGAACTTTTGAATAACAAGTATGCTTTTGACTCGCAAATGATCTTGAGTAAACTTTGTATGATCAAAGTGTTTTGGTAACGGTTTTTGAGTTTAAAAGTGTTTAAATGACTTACCTCTATATACAAAATGTTTTCAAACTTATTGAGGTTTTGATTTTCAAATGTTTTGACAAAGTTTGATCAGTTCTGACACAAGTTCGGACGTCCAAACTGTGACATAGTTACTATTTTTCCAGAGAAATTCGGATACAAGTTCGGACACAGAAGGCAAAGTTTGGACTTCCAAACTTTTTCAAACAACATGTCACAGTGATGTTCGAACGCAAGTTCAGACGCAAAGAGCAAGTTCAAAAGTCCGAACTCCTCAGAAACTAGCCGTTACTAGACATTTTATGACTGTTAAAACTAATTTTTGAAATCTATAAAAGTCATAAACTCAAGAATTTTCGTAAGTTTTGAATCTCTGAGATTAGAAGAAGAATTTGGTGTGTTTTCTTGGTGTTTTGCTGTTTTCTGTCCACTCCAATCGGCTGCCTTCTTTTTGCCCTAAAGGTGTTTTCAAATCTGCCCCAAAAGAGAGAGAAAAGCAGCTTCAGATCGACACAAACGGCACCACTTAGATCACAACAAACGGTGCTGCTTGCCCCCAATTTTGGTGCAAGGTTCTGCTGCCCGACTGTGACACTGTTTTGATTTATAGGTGAATTCAGAGCACTATATCGGATGATATAGGTCTTAATGTCTTCTTAAAGGTTGTATATCAGGATCGTATCTTTCCACAGAGATTTGAATCACCGAAATTGGGAATCTAAAACTCAAGATATGATCATTATACCAAATTGTGTCAAAAATGGAACGCAATGCAGAATAGGTGAATTTGCAGCATAAGAAGGGTAAGCAAATGAACTCCGATTTGACACAAATTTTACCATTCTGAAAACTTCAGAATGTTCTCTATAATTTTATAGAATACCACTTTTGCATTTGGAATCTGTATGAAGGTCAACATCACACGTGAAAAGTTTCTACCAGTCTATTTTTTCTCTGCATTTCTCTGTTTTTCTTCATTGTAAAAATTTCCCTTGTTTGCTTCATTTAATTCCAAATCTTCAATAATATCACCTAAAGCAAATAAGAGATAAAGGGAGTATAAATGGTGATTAAACCACCAAAATGTAACATAAAATCAAGCTCAAAATGATAATTATGTAGAGCACAAATATGGAATATAAAAAATCCTTTGGTAGGGTGAACCTTGTTTGTAGAATTGCAAAAGAAGTTGTGAGTGTAAAACCATTGTGTGTTGAGCCTATTATGTAATTGTTGAACTGGAGCATATAGTAGATTGATTCAAATCCCTAAGTGTAGACTCAAGGTAGTGGAAGTAGATCTTGAAGAGAGCAAACCACTATAAATTGCTTGTGTTCATTGATCTTAGATTGTTTATTGCTTTGCCATTAATTTAACTATTCTCTTATTAAAATAAGTAATCATAATCTGCTCTAACTCAATTTATAAAAGGAAATAGTTTTCAAAAATTAGCTAAAGACCTAATTCACCCCCTCTTAGGTCTTTCAATTGGTATCAAAGCAAGGGCTTCTTTATGTGGTTTTACAACCTAGAAGTTAAGATCTTATGGCTAATATTTCAAACTTACCTTATATGGAAGGATCTTCCACAAATAGACCACCTTTGTTTGATGGGACAAATTATACGTTTTGAAAATATAGTTAAGATATATATTTGTTCTATTAATTTTGATTTGTGGAACATTGTTGAGAAAGATCCTTACATACCAATGAAAATGAGAGCTGATGGAGTGACTTTAGAACCAAAGCCTATAGACGAATTTGATGAGAATGATTCAAAGAAAATGACATTGAATTATCAAGCCATGAACATTTTAAGTTGTGCACTAGATGTAACTAAATATAATCGAGTTAGTGGATGTGACACTGCTCATGATATGTGGAGATTACTTCAAGTAACACATGAAGGTACAAACCAAGTAAAAGAGTCAAAGCTTGCAATGCTAGTAAGGGATTATGAGCTATCCACCATGAAGCAAGGTGAGAATATTAGTGATATGTTTACAAGATTTACTAACATTTTCAATGGTTTAAAAGCTTATGGGAAGAGCCATACAATTGGAGAGCAAAATAGAAAGATATTGGATGCTTTACCAAAATCTTGGCAACCTAAAACACTTGCTATTGAGGAGTCAAAAGATTTAAAAACTCTCCCACTTGAAGAGCTCATTGGATAATTGCTTACACATGAGATAAAGGTGAAAGATTTAATAATTTTGAAGATGAAGAGAAGGGAAGTAAAGGAGTTGTACTCAAAACTTCAAATCAATTTCGCCATAAGGGCAAATCATGTAGTTATAATTAGTTTTGATTAATGACAAACATTGATAAGGACTAATATGCTTGTATGTTGAGTGATAGGATTAAAAGATTGAGAAGCATGAAGTCTTATTGCCTTGGAGCCACAATGCAAGAACAACTCAATTGTGCCAAAAGAGATTGAAGATTGAAGAGTATGTTCAAGATGATTGAAGGTATTGAAGACTTAGAGTGTAGGGTTCATATGCTAAATAGGTATATTTTTCTGTAAATTCTACATTTGCATGTCTTGGAATTAGTTGAATGCATGAGAGAGCACAAAACTTGTTTTTGAAATGGTTTTCAATAAACTTTGTGAGAACAAGTATGTTTTTTAAAATCTCAAATGATCTTAAGAAAATTTTGTATGATCAAAATGTTTTTGTAAAGGTTATTGTGTTTAAATGTGCATAAATGATGTGTCCAGTCATCCAAAACATTTTCAATGTTATTAGCAATGATTTTCAAAAGATTTGACTAAATTTGATAAGTTTGGATGCAAGTTTGGTCGTCCAAACTTTGGAAATGGTTACTGTGCATCCAGAGAAGTTCGGACGTAAGTTCGGACTCATGGAGTAAAGTTCGGGCGTCCAAACTTTCTCTGATAGCATGGTCACTATTTTTCCAGAGAAGTTCGGATGCAAGTTCGGGCGCATGAGGAAAAGTTCAGACGTCTAAACTTTTCCAGACAGCTTGGCACAGTAAAGTTCGGACGAGAGTTCGGACGCATGGCTTGAAGTTCGGACGTCCGAACTTCTCTGAAACTAACCGTTTTATAGTTGTTGCATTGAATTTTCACATCTATAAAAGCTATAAACTTCAGATTCTTTGTAAGTTTTGAATTCTTAAAAAATCTAAGCATTCTAAAGTCTTCTACAAACATTTCTTAAGCTCTCTTATGTCTTGTGCATTCAATTGATCTATCCAAAGACATCAAAGTGTGAAGGTGCAAGTTTGTGTAAAAATCTACCAACAAGTGGTAACATCTACGCACTCTTATCTTTTTATCAAATTATGTTTTTCTACTAGCTCTTGCAAGGTTATCTTGATAACATAAAACTCTTTAGATAAGGGTGATCCTTGAAGTTGTGATTCAAGGTTGTTTGAGATATAAAACCATTGTGTGTGGTGAGCCTTGTTTGTAAAAGTTACTAGAAGAGGTTGTGAGTGTAAAACCATAGTGTGGTGAGCCTCTCTTGTAATTTTTAAACCTGAGCATATAGTAGATTGATTGAAATCCTTAAGTGTAGGCTTAAGGTAGTGGACGTAGATCTTGAGGATTAAACCACTATAAATTGCTTGTGTTCTTTGATCTTACTTTCTTATATTGATGTGCTATAAATTGCTTATAACTTGACTCATATAATCTGTTCTTTGCTTAGACGTATAGAAGGTTTTAATTTGCAAAAATTAGCTAAATACCTAATTCACCCCCCTCCCCCTCTTAGGTATTTCAATGATGTTGATCCTAGTGATTTACTTGTTGAAATATATGCAGAACTGAAAAAGGCTTCAAAAAGGAATAAGAAAATGAAGACAAAAATTAATCAATTATTAAATGAGAATTCAAAGTTATGTTTTGAAAATGGAAAACTTGTTGAGTCTATTAATTCCCTAAACATTGAAAAAGAAATTTTAAATTTAACAATGCAAAACATATCTCTTAAAAATAAAGATCTTTGAACAAAAATCATTTCTCTAGAAACAATACTTAGTGATCATGAGATATTGAAAAAGAAAGTTAATGATCTTACATTATGCATTGAAAAATTTACAAAAGGAAGAGAAAATTTAAACAAACTACTTGGTTATCAAAGATCTTCATATGTAAAAAATGATCTTGGTTACACTCATGAAAATAATGCTCCAAAATATAAAAACTTCTTAGCTAAAGAAACTTCTATTTCAATGCCTCATACTTGTTGTACGTATTGTGGTAGGCATGGACACAAAGTTTCAAAATGTTATGTAAAAAGAAAAATAGAAAATGGTATTAAAACTATTTGGAGAGTCAAATGAATTTTCACTAACCCCCTTGGACCCTAGAAAACGTGGGTACCAAAAGTCACTTTCTCAAATTTGGTGTAGGTCCGTTTTGCTCCAAGATCAACTGCCACTATGTGATTTCTTGACAGTGGCTGTTCAAGACACATGACAAGAAATGCCTCATTGTTTGTGAACTTCAAGCAACAAGTGAAGGTTTTGTCACATTTGGTGATAAGAAGAAGGGTAGAATACTTGGAATTGGTAACATTGGTAATGGTTCTTTCCCTCTCATTAAGCAAGTATTACTTATTGATGGTTTGAAGTATAATATACTTAGTATTAGTCAATTATGTGATAATGGATGTAAAGTAGAATTTTAATGTGACAGATGTACTATTTTTGATATTGCAAGTAGCAAAACTATCTTTGTTGCTAATAGAGTTGGAAATGTATACGTATTATATCTTGATGAACTTATTACTAATGATATTAAGTGTCTTGCCATTCATGATAATGATGGATATTTATGGCATAGAAGATTAGGTCATGTGAGCATGGATTTACTGAATAAATTTTCCACGCAAGAGTTAGTTAGAGGATTACCTAAAATGCATTTTGATAAAACTCATCTTTGTGATGCTTGTCAATATAGAAAACAATCAAAAACATCTTTAAACCAAAGAAAATGGTTTCTACCTCAAAACCTCTTGAACTTGTTCATATGGACTTGTTTGGACCAATGAGGACTACTAGTCTTGGTGGTAAAAGATATGCTTATGTGATTGTTGATGACTTCTCTAGATTGACATGGGTGATCTTCTTAGCTCAAAAGAAAACGTTTCATGAATTTGTAAAACTTTTCAAAAAGGTTCAAACCTCCCTTGAGTATAAACTAATCTCTATTAGAAGTGACAATGAAAGAAAAGTTTGTAATCAAGACTTTACAAAATTTTACGATGAATATGGTATGGCTCATAACTTTTCAACTACTAAAACACCCTAACAAAATGGGGTTGTTGAAAGGAAAAATAGAACATTACAGGTGATGGCTAGATCAATACTTTGTGAAAATTCTTTGCCAAAATATTTTTGGGCTGAAGCTGTAAATACTGCTTGTTATGTAATGAACAGAGTTCTCTTAAGACCTTTCATACGAAAACCACCTTTTGAACTTCTATTTGATAAAACTCCTTCAATTGTTTATTTTAAGGTATTTGGTTGTAAGTGTTTTATCTTAAATACTCATGATAATCTGGGAAAGGTTAATAGAAAATTGGATGAAGGTGTATTTCTTGGTTATTCATCGAATAAAAAGGCCTAAAGAGTTTATAACAGAAGAACATGCCAAAGAAGAAGAAATAATTGAGCAAGAACAAGATAGCCAAACTAGCAATGATCAAGAGCTTCCAAAGGATCTAAGATATGCAAGAGGTCATCCTAAGGAGCAAATCATTGGTGATGTCTCCCAAGGAGTTAAAACAAGGTGGTACTTTATTAACAACTTTAGTCTTTTATCTCATAATGAGCCTAAAAACATTGATGAGCTAAATCAATTTGAAAGAAATAAAGTTTGGACTCTTGTCCCAAGACATCATGATCATTCCATTATAGGTACAAAATAGGTCTTTATAAATAAATTAAATGAACTAGGAGAAGTTGTTAGAAATAAGGTTGGGCTTGTTGCACAAGGTTTCAACCAAAATGGCGGCATTGATTATGATGAAACTTTTGCTCCAGTTGCTAGACTTGAATCCATAAGAATACTCTTGGCTTTTGCTTGTTTTAAAGGTTTTAAACTATTCCAAATAGATGTCAAAAGTGCATTTCTAAATTGTTTTATTGAAGAAGAGGTTCATGTAGAACAACCACCTAGTTTTATTCATGAAAAGTTTCCTAATTATGTTTTCAAATTAACCAAGGCTATATACGGATCGAAACAAGCTCCAGAGCTTCGTATGAAAGATTAAGTGGATTTCTTTTATCAAAAGGATTTTCAAACGGAAAAGTGGATACAACACTATTTATAAAAACCTCTAGTAATAATGATATTTTACTTGTGCAAATTTATGTTGATGACATTATTTTTGGTGCTTCTAATACATCTTTTTGTGAAGAGTTTGCCAAATCAATGCAAAATGAATTTGAAATGAGCATGATGGGAGAACTAAATTTCTTTATTGGGCTGCAAATCAAGAAAACTAAGGATGGAGTCTTCATAAATCAAGCAAAGTATACCAAGGATCTATTGAAAAGATTTGGAATAGATCAAGCAAAAGGGATAGGCACTCCGATGAGCTCATCAACTAAACTTGATAAAGATGAAAAAGGTAAAAATGTTGATGAAAAGCCATATAGAGGTATGATTGGAAGTTTACTCTATCTCACAGCAAGTAGACTAGATATTATGTTTTCTGTGTGCTTATGTGCTAGATTCCAATCTTGTCCTAAAGAGTCTCATTTAATCTCTGTCAAAAGAATTTTTCATTATTTGATTGATACACATGACTATGGTCTTTGGTTTTCAAAATCTTCATCTTTTGATCTTATTGGATATTCAGATGCTGATTTTGTCGGATGTAAAGTTGAATGCAAAAGTACTAGTGGTCATTGTCCATTTCTTGGTAGTTGTCTTGTGTCTTGTTACAGTAAAAAATAAGCATGTGTGTCTTTGTCTACTGCTGAAGCTAAATATATTACAGCTGGCATTTGTTGTGCTCAAATACTATGGATACAACATACTCTACTTGATTATGGTCTTAAATTCAATTGTGTGCCTATAGTATGTGATAATAGTAGTGCTATCAATTTAAGCATAAACCCCATTTAACATTCTAGAACTAATCATATAGAGATTAAGCATCATTTTATTCGTGATCATGTTGCTAAAGGAGATATATGCTTGGACTATGTGAATACATATGATCAAATTGCTGATATATTTACCAAGCCTTTTAGGAATTTCAAAATTCAATTACTAATGTGTGTACTTAAGTTTAACAAAAATAGAGAAAATTAGAATGCACAATTTGGATGCATTGAGTGAAATTGAAACACCCAAACTTTCTCCAAAAAATTCTGGACAGAAAGATTCAGATGCATGACAGAAAGTTTGAAAGTCTAAACTTTCTAAAATTGAAGAAATAGAGAAGTTCGGACGTAAATTCGGATGCAGACCTGAAAATTTGGTCATCCGAAATTTGCAGTTACAGTGATTTTAAAGAAACCAAATAGCCGTTACTCACATTATATATCATCCGAACTCTCTCTCTTTTCAAATTCCCCCCTACCCATCTGCGTCCAAACCCAAATCTCTCTGCAATTTCACCAATTTCACATCAAACCACTTGGATTTTTGAGTTCCTAACCCTAAACACTTCTCAGAATTCACTGCTTTTCAAATAGAAAAATATCATGCTGAGAACTAAGAGAGCAAATGTTGAGAAAGGAAAAGGGAAAGCAAAGTAAAGAGATGGAGGATTGATTCTCAATGAACATAGAAGAATCAGAGTTCCTCAATCATCATCTGGAGTAGACAGATTTGTCTCTATCAAAGTTGCATCAGAATTTGAAGAATGGAGCAAGAAATCCAAAAAGATCATTCCTGGAAACAAAGTGGACATTGACAAACTCACCAATATGGGTAACGTTTTGCTTTATTTGGTGATATTGGTTGGAGCAATTTGCTGATCATTGATGAAGAATTTTATCCTTCTCTCATATATGAGTTTTATGCAAATCTTAAAGAAGAAAGAGTTGAACAAGAGGGGGATAATGCAATTCAATTGTAATCTTCTAGAGTGTCTCAAGTAGACTTTGAGTTTAATGATGCCTTAGTGAATATAATTTGTGGAGTAAGTGATATTGGAGCAAGGTATTTTTTTTGGGGACAACACTGTTATATTCAAGAGTTATTTACAAATGAAAGATTTGAAGAAGCTTTCACAAACTGCAGATAGTTTAGGTCCATTAGAGAAAGGGAAATCAAAGCTTTTAATGCTAGGGGAAGAGTTATCCATCATATGATAACAACCATGATTATCCCTAATTTTGGACATAAATAATCTGTTGGAAATATACATATGGTGATTATGCTTGCTTTGCATGAGCATAGAAGATTAAATTTTGGGTATATGGCATTGAAGCATATGATTAGTGCTAGAAAAATAGACAACAAAGCCTTACCATATGGGAGAGTTTTAACAAGAATCTTCAAATATTTCCAAGTTAAACTTCCTGTTAGGGACAAGCTTTCAAGAGAGGACAAATCTATACTAATGACTCTCTTAGAAGGATGAAATTAATGCTTGATGAAGATGGTGTATGGAGAATTAAAAGAAAAACTCATCCAAAAAGAGTAGAGTTTGAAGAAAGTGAGGAAACTGAGGAAGAAGAAGATGAAGCATAAATGTGGGCAAGGGAAATGAAGACAAAGAGGAGGCATGATTCATCAAGTGAGGGGGAGCAACCTCCTTCCAAGAGAAGACTCTTTGAAGAAGTGACTACTCCTTAGTCACAACCCTATGTTGGAGAAGCTCTTAGTGTTGAAGAAATTTTTAGAGGAGACACAATCCAAGAAGCCTTGAACAACCACATCAATGAGATGGAGAAAATGTATAAGTTCTTTGAAACTTTTGCTTCTATGATTCTTGAAAAATTAGATGGTTTAGAAAATAGAGTGAACCACATTGAGGAAATATTGATGATAAATACTCAAAATGGTGAAGGACCTTCTAGAACTCAAGAAGAAACGGATGATGATAAGGGTGATGGAGAAAACAAGAAAAAGGAAGAAGATAGAGATGATGTCAGTAATGATGAAGAAGATGATGATGGTGGTGACCAAGAGGAGATCAAGGAAAGTAGGAAGATGGAATTAGCCAAGAAAGAAGTCTAATTACAAGAGCTGAAGTGACAACACCATCCAATCCAACTTTTAGCCAAGAAAGAGTCAAGCATGTAGCAATCATGAAGAGAGCAAGAAAGGACTCTCCATCAACATCACAAGACTAAGCATCTCTTTAATCTTATCTCTACTTACTGCTTTTATATACTTTTGATATGCTTAGTATGACTTATGAACAATTCCTAGCTTGGTTTATGAAATTTCTCTATTTTTCTCTTTAAATTTCTGAACTTTATAACTGTTTAATGTGACTTCTTTAATAGTTGTGTGAAGTTCAATGATGAAACTTTAGTATTGAGAGCTTCTTTTGTTAAAGATACTTTGATCACCCCAAGCTTAATTGCTGCTATAAAAAGGGGAAAAGAAGTTGACTTACAAAAATATGCTAAACTGTTAGTTACTATTTTTGTTGGCCCTAGTTGAATATGCTAAATTGTCAGTTTCATTTTCATTACCCCATCTTTGAGTGATGACAAAAAGGGGAGAAAGAATGATGCTGTAATGTGTGTGCTATACATGTGCTGCAAATGTGTGTGCTATATATGTGTTGATGTGCAATATGTAATGAGTAATGTGAAAATATTTGGCTGCATTTCTGTATTTGGAATTTAAATTGAAAGTGTTATAATATGTGAGGTTTTAGTTGTTTCTGAGATTCTAGAATATAGTTAAGTTGAGATTGAAATCTTGAACTTAGTTCTTGACTTGATTTATGACATCAGATTGATTCATGAAAACAATTGAATGCATGAGTTTTGTGGTTTTGCAAAGCTAAACTAAGTGCCTTTATGGACATACATATTTGAGTACTTTTACAGTTCATTTGAAAATGCAAAATCATCTTTTTAAACTTGCTGCAAAAATTTTGGACTTGAAATTAGGATGCAAATCAAAAGTTCGGACGCATCCAAACTTTCTTACCAAAAATGTTTGTTTGTTGTTCAAATTGTTTGAAAACTATTTCAATTCTTCCTATCATCTTTGAACAACCTTAGGAAGACTTATTTTCAAATATTACAACCTTCATCTCACATGTTTTAAAGTTTGGACTTGAAATCTCAAAATTCGAATGCATGTTTCAGAAATTCGGATGCATCCATATTTTGTTGCCAACAAGTGCTCTTTTGTTGTTCAAATTGATTCAAATATGTTTCAATATCTTCTACTATGTTTGAACAACCTTAGGAAAGCTTATTTTCAAAAATTGCAACTTTCATTTCACTTTTATAGTTCAGACTTGATATGTCAAAATTCAGATTCACAACATCTCAAGTCCAAACTTGTTAAAAAATGAGCAAAATCTAAGGGGGAGCATTGTTAAACTGTTACAACCTTAAAACCTCTCTTAGAACCTTTTCTAAATGATTAAATGCTATATATACTATCCTAATTGTTAGTTGGAAGGAAGGAGGTAAATGGAGGTTGGTTGGGCCATAGACTCATATTGAGCCTTTTGAATGTCAATATGCTAAATTTGTTATTATCTATCATTGACATCAATACTTCTTTATTCTACATTGTTTAAATCCATCACATTTTGCATCAAAATTTATCATCATCAAAAAGGGGAAGATTGTTAGCCCTAAGGGCAAATCATGAGGTTTTGATTAATAACAAACATTGATGATAATCTTTATGTCATTTGTGTGATAGGATTGTTGGATTAAGAAGTTTGAAATCTCATTGCCTTGAAGCAAAAATGCAAGAACAACTCCAATATAGATTGAACAGTTTGTTCAAGATAATTGAAGGCTTTGAAGACATGAAGTGTAGGTTACATGTGCTTAACATGTATATCTTTTGTAAACCCTACACTTGTGTGTCTTGGAATCTGTTGAATGCATAGATAGCAAAAAACTTGTTTTGAATCTTAAATGGCTTTGAATGAACTTTTGAATAACAAGTATGCTTTTGAGTCTCAAATGATCTTGAGTAAACTTTGTATGATCAAAGTGTTTTGGTAATGTTTTTTGAGTTTAAAAGTGTTTAAATGACTTTCCTCTTTATAGAAAATGTTTTCAAACTTATTGAGGTTGATTTTGAACTATTTTGACAAAGTTTGATCAGTTCGAACGCAAGTTCGCATGCAGAAGGTAAAGTTCGAACGTCCGACTCCTTAGAAGCTAGCCGTTACTAGCCATTTTATGATTGTTAAATACTAATTTTTGAAATCTATAAAAGCCATAAACTCATGATTTTTTTCAAGTTTTGAATCTTTGAGAAATCTTAACATTCTAAAATCTTTAGCAAATATCAAAGCTCTCTTTTGTCTTGTGTTTACAAGTGATCATTCAAGATTCCAATGACAACAAAGTGAAGTGGTGCAATATTGCGTAACCATCTACCAAGAAAGTGGTAACATCTTATCCATTCTCCATTTAATTCTGTTTTCTACTAGCTCATTACAAGGTTTTCTTGTAAACATAAAATCCTTTAGGTAAGGGTGATCCTTGATATATTGATTCAAGGCTGTTTGTAGATATAAAATCCTTTGGTAGGGTAAACCTTGTTTGTAGAATTGCAAAAGAGGTTGTGAGTGTAAAACCATTGTATGGTGAGCCTCTTATGTAATTGTTGCACTGGAGCATATAGTAGATTGATTCAAATCCCTGAGTTTAGACTCAAGGTAGTGGAAGTAGATCTTGAAGAGAGCAAACCACTATAAATTGCTTGTGTTCATTGATCTTAAATTGTTTATTGTTTTGTCATTGATTTAACTATTATCTCATTAAAATAAGTAATCATAATCTGCACTAACTCAATTTATAAAAGGAAATAGTTTTCAAAAATTAACCAAAGACCTAATTCACCCCCTCTTAGGTCTTTCAGTATCCATAATTTCTTACACATAAGAGGGTTAGTGTAACATCTCGCCCTGGAGATGGTTTAGGCGTGTTTATTTTGCAGTGGAGTTTATATTTTTATATATAAAGTGTTTGAAAAAAATTATCATAAGTTAGGCTAATTTATTTTTAAAATTATTTTAAAATATATTCTTTCACATTTTCAGTCACTCCAGAATATTCCATGTTTTTGCCAAAAAAAGGGAAAAAAAAGAAGGAGCCATTAAACAAATGACACATAGGTCACTAGATTTTTGTTGAGCAAAATCGGTTACTTCACCGACTTTCACATCCCAATATTTAATCCATTCTTTCTTCTTTTATTCTTTCATTTTCTTTTTATCTTCTCTTCACAACTGCTTTTTTTCTTACCCATTTCAACCGATTTTTTTCTATTCATTAAGCTTTTGGTTTCTTTTGTCTTTTTTTCTCATATATTTCTTTTGCTTCATAGATTTTTTTGCGTCTTTCTTCTCTTCGGTCTTCCTCCTTTTTCTTCTCTTTAGTTTGTTCTCTTTTTCTTCTCCTTGGCTTGAGTCCTTCCCTTTTAATTAAGGTAATTTTTAATGTTATTTTTGTTTGTGATTGCTTTACTTTATTTAGTGGTTTCTTTAAAGTTATAGTATAAATTATTTGTTTAGTTAAATTAGTATATTTTGATTTAAAGTTTTTATTTTAGTTTAGTTTGAGTTACATTTCTTTCGTTTTAGTTGCAAATTTTTATCCTTTAGAATTTGAAATATATTTGAAAGTGATTAAATATTGTGATTTTGAGATTTGAGTTTTAAATTAAAGTGATATTTTTATTCTCTTAAAATGATATTTTGATTATATATATATTTTCTCTTAAACATTCAATATTTAGTGTTTAAGAACATTTAGTATTTGTGAAATTTCATTAAAAAAATATATATTACACTAGGATATATATTTAAATATTTAAAAATATAATATTAATACTATTGTATTATTTGATATATATATATATATATATATATATATGACTATTTATAAGAATATATGATTATAGAGTATTTAATAATTAAGTGTTTTCATAGTGGTAAGTTTAGGCTTAGACTAACACATAGAATATCTGAGGGATGGTCGTTCGATAACTTAGAATTTACTATTTTCATGATTTTCGACCAAGAGTTAGCTATTCGGATTTGTAGAAAATTCTCATGTTTGGTAAAACAGCAAGTAACTTTAGCACTTGTTAACAGGTGAGTTTACAAATAAAAACTTGCTATATTTTTAGTCCTATCAATATTTGCTATTTGCAAGTGTGAATATATTATTTTCAAGATTGCTTTTGCTACTTGTTTTTAAATTGGAGAGGTTCTCCACGAGAATTAGTTTACTTGTTTTAAATTGGAGAGGTTCTCTCCACAATATATTTTTATTTATGCATTAGAAATATTTCTGAGCAGTGCTCCAAATAGGTATTTATTTGATTTAAGATTATGTAGTATTTGAACATGATTTATAAATGCATGTAATCCTTCGGAAATGTTTATTGTGTATATTGGAAAGTCATGTGCATTTTCATGGAATATTTGGAAAAACTCGCATTTACCTATTTAGATTGGCGGAAGTTTGTTATTTGGAAGTTATGTCGAATTTAGATTTTTTTATAGATTTTGAGTCATTTGGATTGCAACTTGAGTAACCTTTATGTTTGAAAAGTTGCATAAAAACTCTATTACGACTAGAAATGATTTGGTATATGATATGACTGGAATATGATTTGAGCCTGAACTGTCAGCGAATTCCAATGTACGTGACTAGTTCCCCATACATGGGCCTCTTTCGCTAGTGTGGAATGCACAAACTTTGGATTGTGGATTCACTGGAAATGGGGTGCAATATGTCAAGGAAGGAGTGGCCCAACTGGTACTGTGTTTATCTATCTGTGGTCACCTAATAGTGAGTCAAGAGAGGCTCAATGTTGAGATTGATAACCAGGGTTAGACTAGTAGGTACCGCAGAATCGTTAGCCGGGTCTCTGTCTTGGGAGGTATAAGGTAGTTTCTGAAATCGAACGTTCGTACTGGTGTATGGCCAGTATTGACTATCGAATGCCGGGATTGAAGTCTTGATGACCCCGTTATTGGCTCCGGTAATTCTACTGTTGAGCCAAAATCTGAATATTTATCATGTCTGAGAAATTTTGGTTTGGGGAGATATGCTGATATGTCTTGATTCGCTCAGACTTTCCAGTTAATCCCAAAACCTAATCATGAGATTTGTGCATTATCTTGGAACAAGAAAACTTATATGAATGTAAAATACTTTTGAACTACTATCCATACACATCTACTCTCATATTCTAGAAATCTCATATTTTTGATACACATCATCACGCATGTGAACTCTATGAGCTTTCCAACTCACACATGTTTTTCTTAATGTTTATTTTCGCATAACATAAACCATGGATCGGAACAGTGATTCTTTCATTCGTTTCAAAGTTAGCTTGTGGAGGGACTTACATATGTATTTGATCAATTTGTACCTTTTCTATTACCTCTCGCCAAATAAAGAGAGAAATCTGTTTTACATCTATCTATAAATAAAGTTTGAATTTGGATTAATATAAGGTACATGATCTACCTATGTATTTATGTATTTCTATTGATGTTTTGTACAATTATATTATATTATATTATATGTGTACTTTTCTCCTTCCTTTTTCTCGGAACGTGATTTGTATTTCCACACATCTGTGCCGAGAGGCACGCTGGTAGCTCACTCAGCTGCAGTAGAACCTAGTGGAAGGGTTGGGGGTATCACAGTTGGTATCAGAGCTCAAGGTTTATTACTAAGTTTCAATTGGTAGATCCTAAATAAGTCATACGTGTTTGTTACGTAGGTTTTAGCTATTTGGAGATGGTTTAATATTTGTAGTGCTACAGAAGACATTTCCAAAAAGAGCGGCATCACTGCTAGTAGATGTATTTGAGGATAAGTAGGTGGATGTGCCTACTGCGGGAACCCTCATAATAGGAGGATGCATTGAGAATGACCTTAGTGAAGTATCCTCTGAGCCCTAAACTTGTCGAGTCAGTCTGAATACTTCGATGGGGAGACTGTCATTGGAAAGGGGTTACTAGATTCATCAAATCTTGTTGACCCTATTACTATTATTTCTGAAGCATTCTTTGTATTTGTTCGAACATTCTTTTCATTCTTGATTCTTGTTACCATTGCCTGAGCTGGATGGTCCTTATTTCTATCTCAGTACGTGCTATATAAGCATCATATCTAAGCAACGGGAGAGTATCTTGTGAGGATAAAAAGAGAGTTACGGTGATTAGATCGTCCATTGACCTCTTTACGTCACGATAGAAAACATAGGGCTACCAAAGCTAACTTGTTAGAGGAGTTGTTAGATAGGATGGTTGAAGCTCATGATGCTCATCTGTGTGAGATTGAGGAGGTGGCTCAAGATCATGATAGTTTGATTATGTGGTAAGATAAGATCTTGATGTCTGCCAAAGCTTAGTCTCCAGGGATTCTAGAGTATTTAAGGGTTCGAGTAGAATTCTCATGAAGCCGTGACCCTTAGATGAATACCTTTATTTGATTATTTGTATACTTTCCCTTTTGTTATGTGTCTATGTGCATGTAGGATTATCATAATCTTGACCATAGTCCATTAGGGCTTGGGATTATATAGGATTTTAACTTTTGTGGTGTAGTGAGGCTTTACTTCAGTATTTTGTTTGTTTTGGATAAGATGACCTGGTAGGTCATATATTTTCTGTCTCTAACATTATGTTTGACTTGTGAATATGAATATACAACACCACTATTTCTAGGCATGATGCTTGTTTTCTTTGGGACTACGATTGGGTATATGATATTGAAAATGTTTATATCTATTTGTATTTGTGCATATTTGTGTGTGGAAGGTAAGTTACAAATCTTTACGCACGCACACTAAGTTAGTCACAGGTAGAAACCTATAAGCTTTACTAGCTCTCCAACTCTATAAACAAGACCTGAGTTTCCCGCTATCCTTCATCACTATGTTCGTTAGTACCTTATTAAACCTTTTGCTCATCAAACTAGAGTATTTATATATCCTAGATTCTTAAGTATATTTGTGAGCATACTGTTAGCCCTAAGGGCAAATCATGAAGTTATGATTAGTTTTGATTAATGACAAACATTGATGAGGATTAATCTTTATGTCGTTTGTGTGATAGGATTGTTAGATTAAGAAGTATGAAGTCTCACTACCTTGAAGCCACAATGCAAGAGCAACTCCAATATTTCAAAGTGATTGAAGATTGTAGAGTTTGTTCAAGATGATTGAAGGCTTTGAAGACATGTAGTGTAGGTTACATGTGCCTAATATGTATATCTTGTGTAAACCCTACACTTGTTTGTCTTGGAATCTGTTGAATACATAAGAGAGAACAAAACTTGTTTTTGAATCTTAAATGGCTTTGAATGAACTTTTGATTAACAAGGGTTAAAATTCGGTCGTCCGAATTTTCCTTGCAAGAATGGTTACTATTTTTCCAGAGAAGTTTGACCTCAAATTCGGATGCACTGGGAAAAATTTAGTCGTCCAAATTTTTCTAGACAACATGTAAGAGTAAAGTTCGGATAACAGTTCGGACACAGAGGAACAAGTTCGGTCGTCCGAACTCCTCAGAAACTAGCCGTTACTAGCCATTTTATGACTGTTAAAACTGATTTTTGAAATCTATAAAAGCCATAAATTTTAGATTTTTTGTAACTTTTGAATATCTGAGAAATCTTAACATTCTAAAATCAATTGAATACATCAAAGCTCTCTTTTGTCTTGTGCTTACAAGCGATCATTCAAGATTCCAAAGAGAACAAAGTGAAGTGGTGCTATATTGTGTAATCATCTACCAAGAATTGGTAACATCTCATCCATTTTCTATTTAATTTTTTTTCTACTAGCTCATTACAAGGTTTTCTTGTAAACATAAAATCCTTTAGGTAAGGGTGATCCTTGAAATAGTGATTCAAGTTGTTTGTAGATATAAAATCTTTTTGGTTGGATGAACATTGTGTGTAGAATTACTAATGAGGTTATTGGTGTAAAACCATTGTGTGGTGAGCCTCTTATGTAATTATTGAACTTGAGCATATAGTAGATCGGTTGAAATCATTGAGTGTAGACTCAAGGTAGTGGACGTAGATCTTGAAGAGATCGAACCACTATAAATTGCTTGTGTTCATTGTTCTTAAATTGTTTGTTGCTTTTTCATTGATTTAAATCATTCTCTTATTGAAACAAGTAATCATAATCTGACCAAACTCAATTTATAAAAAGGAGACAGTTTTAGAAAATTAGCCAAAGACCTAATTCACCGCCCCTGTTAGGTCTTTCAATTGGAATCAGAGCAAGGGCTTCTTTGTGTGGTTTTACAACCTAGAAGTTAAGATCTTATGGCTAATATTTCAAACTTATGTTATTTGGAAGGATCTTCAACAAATAGACCACCTTTGTTTGATGGAACAAATTATACATTTTGGAAATCTAAAGTTAAGATATATATTTGTTCTATTAACTTTGATTTGTGGAATATTGTTGAGAAATGTCCTTACATACCAATGAAAATAAGGCTGATGGAGTAACTTTAGAGCCAAAATCTATAGACGAATTTGATGAGAATGATTCAAAGAAAATAACATTGAATTACCAAGCCATGAACATTTTAAGCTGTGCGCTAGATGTAACTGAATATAATCGAGTTAGTGGATGTGACACCGGCCATGATATGTGGAGATTACTTCAAGTAACACATGAAGGTACAAACCAAGTAAAATAGTCAAAGCTTGTAATGCTAGTAAGGGATTATGAGCTATTCACCGTGAAGCAAGTTGAGAACATTAGTGATATTATGAGCTTGATATGTTTAAAAGCTTATGGGAAGAGCTATACAATTGGAGAGCAAAACAGAAAGATATTGGATGTTTTACCAAAGTCTTGGCAACTGAAAACATTTGCTATTGAGGAGTCAAAATATTTGAAAACACTCCCACTTGAAGAACTCATTGGATCATTGCTTACACATGAGATAAAGGTGAAAAGATTTAATAATTTTGAAGATGAAGAGAAGGGAAGTAAAGGAGTTGTACTCAAAACTTCAAATCATTTTAGTAAACAAGAAAAATCATCAAGTGAAGAAGATGGAAACAGTGGAGAAGAAGAGATAGCTATGGTTGTAAGAAAATTCAAGAGATTCTATAAAAAGGAATTTCTTAGGAAAGGGAGAAAGCCAACCAAGAAGAGTGGACAGTCATCATCCTTCAAACCTCAATGTTTTGAATGCAAAAGCACAGAACATCTTGTTGCTGATTGTCCTAAAGTTTTTGGAAAGGGAAAGAGACAACAAACTCAAAAAGAAATCTACCGAGAAGGGAAAAGGACTGGCTGGTACTTGGGATCAACAAGAAAGTGAAGATGACAGTGAAGGAAAAGCCAACACATGCTTTATGGCAATTGATGATGAGGTACAATCTACTCCTTCTAATTCTACTTACTATGATGATGGTCTTGATCCTAGTGATTTACTTGTTGAAATTTATGGAGAACTGAAAAAGGCTTCAAAAAGGAATAAGAAAATGAAGACAAAAATTAATCAGTTATTAAATGAGAATTTAAAGTTATGTTTTGAAAATGGAAAACTTGTTGAGTCTATTAATTCCCTAAACATTGAAAAAGAAATTTTAAATTTAACAATGCAAAACATATCTCTTAAAAATAAAGATCTTTGAACAAAAATCATTTCTCTAGAAACAATACTTAGTGATCATGAGATATTGAAAAAGAAAGTTAATGATCTCACATTATGCATTGAAAAATTTACAAAAGGAAGAGAAAATTTAAACAAACTACTTGGTTATCAAAGATCTTCATATGTAAAAAATGATCTTGGTTACACTCATGAAAATAATGCTCCAAAATATAAAAACTTCTTAGCTAAAGAAACTTCTATTTCAATGCCTCATACTTGTTGTACGTATTGTGGTAGGCATGGACACAAAGTTTCAAAATGTTATGTAAAAAGAAAAATAGAAAATGGTATTAAAACTATTTGGAGAGTCAAATGAATTTTCACTAACCCACTTGGACCCTAGAAAACGTGGGTACCAAAAGTCACTTTCTCAAATTTGGTGTAGGTCCGTTTTGCTCCAAGATCAACTGCCACTATGTGGTTTCTTGACAGTGGCTGTTCAAGACACATGACAAGAAATGCCTCACTTGTTTGTGAACTTCAAGCAACAAGTGAAGGTTTTGTCACATTTGGTGATAAGAAGAAGGGTAGAATACTTGGAATTGGTAACATTGGTAATGGTTCTTTCCCTCTCATTAAGCAAGTATTACTTATTGATGGTTTGAAGTATAATATACTTAGTATTAGTCAGTTATGTGATAATGGATGTAAAGTAGAATTTTAATGTGACACATGTACTATTTTTGATAGTGCAAGTAGCAAAACTATCTTTGTTGCTAATAGAGTTGGAAATGTATACGTATTATATCTTGATGAACTTATTACTAATGATATTAAGTGTCTTGCCATTCATGATAATGATGGATATTTATGGCATAGAAGATTAGGTCATGTGAGCATGGATTTACTGAATAAATTTTCCACGCAAGAGTTAGTTAGAGGATTACCTAAAATGCATTTTGATAAAACTCATCTTTGTGATGCTTGTCAATATAGAAAACAATCAAAAACATCTTTTAAACCAAAGAAAATGAGGACTACTAGTCTTGGTGGTAAAAGATATGCTTATGTGATTGTTGATAACTTCTCTAGATTTACATGGGTGATCTTCTTAGCTCAAAAGAACATGTTTCATGAATTTGTAAAACTTTTCAAAAAGGTTCAAACCTCCCTTGAGTTTAAACTAATCTCTATTAGAAGTGACAATGAAAGAAAATTTTGTAATCAAAACTTTACAAAATTTTACGATGAATATGGTATAGCTCATAACTTTTCAGCTACTAAAACACCCCAACAAAATGGGGTTGTTGTAAGGAAAAATAGAACATTACAAGAGATGACTAGATCAATACTTTGTGAAAATTCTTTGCCAAAATATTTTTGGGCTGAAGCTGTAAATACTACTTACTATGTAATGAACAGAGTTCTATTAAGACCTTTCATAGGAAAAACACCTTTTGAACTTCTATTTGATAAAAATCCTTCAATTGTCTATTTTAAGGTATTTAGTTGTAAGTGTTTTATCTTAAATACTCATGTACTCATGACAATCTAGGAAAGTTTGATAGAAAATCGGATTAAGGTATATTTCTTGGTTATTCATCAAATAAAAAGGCCTTTAGAGTTTATAACAAAAGAACATTATGTGTTGAAGAAACTATATATGTGACCTTTAATGAATTTAACATTTATCTTAAAAGATGAAATGAAGATTATGTAGGTTCCTCAATGATTGATAATCAAACTCATCATCAAGCATCTACTTTTGAAGAACATGCCAAGAAAGAAGAAATAATAGAGCAAGAACAAGATGGCCAATCTAGCAATGACCGAGAGCTTCCAAAGAATCTAAGATATGCAAGAGGTTATCCTAAGGAGCAAATCATTGGTGATGTCTCCCAAGGAGTTAAAATAAGGCGGTACTTTATTGACAACTTTGCTCTTTTATCTCATATTGAGCCTAAAAATATTGATGATGTATTGTGTGATGATTTTTGGATTATTGCTATACAAGAGGAGCTAAATCAATTTGAAAGAAACAAAGTTTGGACTCTTGTCCCAAGACCTCATGACCATTCCATTATTGGTACAAAATGGGTCTTTAGAAATAAATTAAATGAACTAGGAGAAGTTGTTAGAAATAAGGCTAGGCTTGTTGCTCAAGGATTCAACCAAGAAGAAGGCATTGATTATGATGAAACTTTTGCTCCGGTAGCTAGACTTAAATCCATAAGAATACTTTTAGCTTTTGCTTGTTTTAAAGATTTTAAACTATTTCAAATGGATGTCAAAAGTGCATTTCTAAATGGTTTTATTGAAGAAGAAGTCGATGTAGAACAACCACCTGGTTTTATTCATGAAAAGTTTCCTAATCATGTTTTCAAGCTAACTAAGGCTTTATATGGATTGAAACAAGCTCCTAGAGCTTGGTATGAAGGACTAAGTGGATTTCTTCTTTCAAAAAGATTTTCAAGATGAAAAGTGGATACAACATTGTTTATAAAAACTTCTAGCAATAATGATATTCTACTTGTGCAAATTTATGTGGATGACATTATTTTTGATGTTTTGATGCTACTAATACATCTCTTTGTGAAGAGTTTGCCAAATCAATGCAAAATGAATTTGAAATGAGCATGTTGAGAGAACTGAATTTCTTTCTTGGACTACAAATCAAGCAAACTAAGGATGGAGTTTTCATAAATCAAGCAAAGTATACCAAAGAACTATTAAAAAGATTTGGAATGGATCAAGCAAAAGAGATAGGCGCCAATGAGCTCATCAACTAAATTTGATAAGGATGAGAAAGGTAAAAATATTGATGAAAAGACATATAGAAGTATGATTGGTAGTTTACTTTATCTCATTGCAAGTAGACCAGATATTATGTTTGTTGTGCGCTTATCTGCTAGATTTCAATCTTGTCCAAAAGAGCCTCATTTAATCTCTGTCAAATGTATTTTTCGTTATTTTATTGATACACATGACTATGGCCTTTGGTTTTCAAAATCTTCATCTTTTGATCTTGTTGGATATTCGGATGCTGATTTTTCCGGATGTAAAGTTGAGCATAAAAGTACTAGTGGCCATTGTCAATTTCTTGGTAGTTGTCTTGTATCTTGGTATAGTGAAAAACAAGCATATGTATCTTTATCTACCGCTAAGGCTGAATATATCACCGCCGATAATTGTTGTGCTCAAGTGCTATGGATTAAGTACACTCTACTTGATTATGGTCTAGAATTTAGCTGCGTGCCTATATTATGTGATAATACAAGTGCTATCAATTTAAGCATAAATCCCATTCAACATTCTAGGACTAAGCATATAGTGATTAAACATCATTTTTTTCATGATCATGTGGCTAAAAGAGATATATGCTTAGAATATGTGAATACAAATAATCAAATTGATGATATATTTACAAAGCCTTTGGATGAGGAAAGGTTTAATCACCTAAGAAGCTCTTAGGTATCTCAAAATTCAATTACTAATTTGTGTGTTGAAGTGTGGTAAGAAAAGGAAATATTCAGACGTATAATTTGGATACATTGAGAGAAATTCGGACGTCCAAACTTTCTTCAGAAAATTTTGGACAGAAAGATTCGGATGCATGTTCGGATGCATGATAGAAAATTTGGTCGTCTGAATTTTCTGAAACTAAAGAAACAGAGAAGTCCGGACAAAAACCTAAAAATTCGGTCGTCTGAACTGAGCGGTTGCAACAATTTAAATGAATCTGAACGGTCATATTTCATATCAATAACTTCCAAACTTCCTTTTCTCTCAAAACCCACATAACCCTCTTGCGTCTAAACACAAATTTCTCTGAAATTTCATATTCTTCACATCAAAAAGATTGGATTTTTGAGTTCTAAGCCCTAAACACTTCCTTCAAATCACTCTCTTGCAATCTAAAAATGGTGAGAACTAAGAGAGAAAGTGTTGAAAAAGGAAAAGGGAAGGCAATATTTCATATCAATAACTTCCAAACTTCCTTTTCTCTCAAAACCCACATAACCCTCTTGCATCTAAACACAAATTTCTCTGAAATTTCACATCCTTCACATCAAAAAGATTGGATTTTTGAGTTCTAAGCCCTAAACACTTCCTTCAAATCACTCTCTTGCAATCTAAAAATGGTGAGAACTAAGAGAGCAAGTGTTGAAAAAGGAAAGGGGATGCAAAGGAAAGAGATGGTGGACTGATTATGAGCGAACCAAGGAGAATTAGAGTCCCTCAATCATCTGGATTAAAAAAATTTATCTCTATCAGCCTTTGAATTTGAAGATTGGAATAAGAAAAGTAGAAAAATCATTCCTGGATACAAGGTGAACTTGGAAAGGCTCTCTAACATGGGTAATGTTTTATCTCTTTTTGGTGATATTGGTTGGAGTAATTTGTTAGTAGTTGATGAGGAATTTTACCCTGCACTTATTTATGAGTTTTATGCAAATCTCAAAGAGGAAAGAATAGAACATGTGCGGGAAAATAATGTAGTGCAATGATATATTGGTCAATAGAATTTGTGGAGTAGATGATAGAGGGGTAAAGTATTACTCACCTGGAATGCATTGTTATATACATGAGCTCTTCACAAATGAAAGATTTGAAGAGGCCTTCACTAATGGTAGAGAATTTAGGTCTATTAGGGAAAGGAAAATTAAGGCATTTGATGATAGAGGAAGAGTATTGCATCACATGATTTCCACTATGATTATCCCCAATTTTGGACATAAGTCATCTACTGGTAACATGCATATGGTGATTATGTTGGCCTAGCATGAGCATAGAAGATTGAATTTTGGATATATGGCCTTAAAGCATATGATTAGTGCATGGAAAATAGTCAATAAAGCTTTAACATATGGGAGACTGTTAACAAAAATCTTTAAACATTTTCAAGTTAAACTTCCAGTAAGAGGACAAGCATTTAAGACTGGAGAGATATATACTAATGACTCTCTTAAAAGGATGCAATTAGTTCTATATGAAGATGGCATATGAAGAACTAAAAGAGAAACTCCTCCAAAAAGAGAAGAGGTTGAAGAAAGTGAGGAAGTTGAGGAAGAAGAGGACGAGGAAGAAACACTTGCTAGAGAGATGAAAACAAAAAGAAGATTATTTGAAGAAGTCCCAACTCCTAAATCTCTATCAAATGTTGGAGATGATTCTAGTGGTGAAGAATTACTGGATGTGACATCATAGTAGCTAAGGCATTCCAAGAAGCCTTGAATAATCATATCAAGAAAATGGAGAAAATGTAAAAGTTCTTCGAATCCTTTGCTCCAATGGTTCTTGTAAAACTGGATGGATTAGAAAATAGAGTGAAGCACATTGAAGACATTTTGATGAGAAATACACAAAGTGGTGAAGGATCCTCTAGGCATCATGATAGGGATGAAGAAGATAAGAATGAAGATGAAGATGATGACAATGATGATGGAAATGATAATGGGGATAATGATCAAGGAGGCAACAGTGAGTATGTGGCAAGACAAGAAGAAGAAAAAGAACCTGTACAAGAAGAGCCACAAGAAGGAGAAAGTCAAATTGAAAGAGCAGAAATCGTCTAACCATCAACCATCTCCTTCAGCCAAGGAGGAGTGAAGCATTTAGCAATCAAGAAAGGATTTAGCAAAGCCTCTCCATCAACATTACAAGACTGAGCATCTCTTCAGACTTATCTTTTTATTGTTTTTAATTACTTATTTGTACTTAGTATAACTTATGTGTTTTAATTTCCAACTTGACTAATGAAATTTCTATGATTTTCCTTAATTTTTGCAATTTCTGTAATAGTTTGCCTTATGAAGCTCAATGATGAAACCTTAGTGTTGAGAGCTTCTTTTATTAATGATACTTTGGCCCTATTTGAATGTGCTAAACTGTTAGTCTCATTTTCATTAATCATATCTTTGAGTGATGACAAAAGGGGGAGAAAGAATGATGACTGCAAATTGTGCTATGTGCTATGTGTGTGTGCTATATACTGTACAATGAGTGTGTTATGTGAAACTATTTGACTGCATTTGGAGTTTGAATGTGTTATAATATGTGAGATCTTGGTTGTTTTATGAGATTATTATGGAATTTGGTTAAGTTGAGATTGAAATCTTGATCTTGGTTCTTGACTTGACTTATGATTTTGAATTACCTCATGAAAACAATTGGATGCATGAGTTTTGTGGTTTTGCAAAGCTAAACTGAGTGTCATATTGGACATACATATTTGAGTACTTCGACAGTTCATTTAAAAATGCAAATCATCTTTTTCAACTTGTAAAAAATTTGGACTTGAAATTCGGATGCAGACCAAAAGTTCGGATGCATCAAAATTTTCTTGCCAAAAATGTTTGTCTATTGTTCAAATTGTTTGAAAACTGTTTCAATCCTTCCTATCATATTTGCACAACCTTAGGAAAGCTTACTTTAAAAAATTAAAGCTTTTATCTCCCATGTTTTAAAGTTTGGACTTGGAATCTCAAAATTCGGAAGCATGATTTAAAAATTTGGATGCATGTTTCAAAAATTCGGATACATCCATATTTTGTGTTCAAAATGTGCTATTTTGTTGTTTAAAGTGATCCAAATCTATTCTAATTGCCTCTATTATTTTTGAACAACCTTAAGAAGACTTTATTTCACTTTAAACTTTCATTATATGGGATTTATTGCAGTTTGGACTCATAGTCTAAACTTTAAATTTCCTAAAAATGAGCACAATCTAAGAGGGAGTATTGTTTATCTTTTGCAACTTCTAAAACCTCTCTTAGAATCTTTTCTTAATGCTTAAATGCTATATATCCTATCCTAGTTGTATGCTGGAAGAAAGGAGGTTAATGGAGGTCGGTTGGGCCATAGGCTCATATTGAGTTTTTTTGTATGTCATTGTGATAAATTGGTTATTATCTATTGAAATACCTAGGGGGGTGAATTAGGTATTTGGCTAATTTTTGCAAATTCAAATCTTTTATATGTATAGACCAATTACAAATGATATGAATAAGAGAGAAACAATTTATGGCAAAGCAATATAAGAAATGTAAACAAATGAACACGAACAATTTATAGTGGTTCGATCCTCAAGATCTACCTCCACTACCTTAAGCATACACTTAAGGATTTCAATAGCTCTACTATGTGCTCAAGTTCACAAATTACAAGAGAGGCTCACCACACTATGGTTTTACACTTACAACCTCTTCTAGTAATTTTTACAAACAAGGCTCACCAACCTATGGTTTTATATCTCAAACAACCTTGAATCACAACTTCAAGGATCACCCTTATCTAAAGGGTTTTATGTTATCAAGATAACCTTGCTAGAGCTAGTAGATCAACACAATTGAATAAGTAAAGATGAGTGTGTAGATGTTACCACTTGATGGTAGAAATTACACAAAGTTGCACCTTCACACTTTGATGTCTTTGGATTGATCAATTGAATGCACAAGACATAAGAGAGCTTGAGAAATGTTTGTAATAGAGTTTAGAAAGCTTAGAGTATTCAAATATTCAAAACTTACAAAAGATTGCACGTTTATAGCTTTTATAGAATTTGAAAATCAGTTGAAAAAGCTATAAAACGGCTAGTTAACGGCTATTTTCAGGAAATTCGGACAACCGAATTCTGTGTCCGAATTTTTCAGACGACCGAATTCTTCCTGCTTCGTCCGAATCTTTGTCCGAATTTCTCCGGAAGAACAGTGACCTGCTGAAGGCCCAAATTCAGACGACCAAATTTTTCTTCATGCATCCGAATCTTCTTCCGAATTTCTCTGGAAGAACAGTAGCAAACTTTTGCTACCAAATTCGAACGACCAAATTTCTTGGAATTATGTTCAAACTTTGTAAAATCATTTGAAATTAATCTTCCAAGTATTTGAAATACATTTGGTATATAAAGATAACTTATTTAGACAAATATCAGTTTGAAAACCAAAATCAAATTCCTTTGATCATATAAAGTTTACTTAAAAACTTTTAGGACACAAAACCACATTTACTAAGAATTCATTCAAAAACCTTTTAAGATTAAGAAACCAATTTTATGCTCTCTTATGCATTCAATAGACTCCAAGACATACAAGTGTAGAGTTTACATAGATATTACCTGAAAGACCTAAGAGGGGGGGTGAATTAGGTCTTTGGCTAATTATCGAAATCTTTTCACCTTTTTGCAAATCCTTTGTCTTAATAAAAGCTCTTCTTTAAATTCACAAACTTCAAGTTATATGTGATTTGATGATTAATACAAGATTATCAAACTATAAGACCATAATCAATCAATCAACAACTAAGCATAAATAATAATCACAAGTACGTAAACAAGTAAAGCAATAAGAAAATGAACATACGATTTATAGTGGTTCGATCTCTCCAAGATCTACATCCACTACCTTGAGTCCACACTCAAGGATTTCAACCAATCCACTATATGCTCAAATTCAACAATTACATAAGAGGCTCACCACACAATAGTTTTACACTCACAACCTCTTTTAGTAATTATACAAACAAGGTTCACCCTTCCACAAGGGTTTTATATCTAAAGACAACCTAAAGACCAATATAATCAAAGGCTCACCCACAAACGGGTTTTACACCACAACCTTGATTAATCTAGTCTATGGCTCACCCTAACACAAAAGGGTTTTATGTCACAAGATAACCTTGCAATGAGCTAGTAGAAAACACAATTGAGAGAAGAAAAGAGGGTGCGTAAGATGTTACCACTTTGTTGGTAGATGATTACACAATGTTTCACCTTCACACTTTGTTGCCTTTGGAATCTTGAATTTCAATCTTTGAGCACAAGGCAATTTGAGAGCTTTTCAAGTAATTTTGATGTAAAACAAGTTAGAGCTTGTAGGATTTCTTAAGTTCAAGAGTTATCTCAAAAATCTAGAGTTTCTAGCCTTTATAGAATTTGAAAATCAGTTATAACGGTCATAAAACGGCTAGTAACGGCTAGTTTCAGAAAATTCGGTCGACCGAATTTTTGGTCGAAAATTTTCGGGGGGTTTACATAGATACTACTGTTCATTACTGTTCACTATGCGGGGGGAAAATTCGGACGACCGAATTTTCCCAGCTGCGTCCGAATCTTCTTCCGAATTTCTCTGGAAAAATAGTGTCACTGTTCATTGTACAGTACTGTTCACGGGAACTATTCATGCGTTGTTCACTGTTCACAGTGTTACTATTCATGCGTTGTTCACTGTTCACAGTGCAGAAAAAATTCTTCACAAAATTCGGACGACCGAATTTCTTCTGCATGTGTCCAAATCTTCTTCCGAATTTTTGAAACTTTGTCAAAACATATCCAAATCATTTCAAACAACTTGGAAAACATTCTAGCCTCAAAGATAAGTCATTAAAGACCTTTTATGTGCAAAAACCATTTATGAAAACTTGATAATTTAGGTATGTTCAAAACCATTGAAACCATTTAAATCAAGTTTTGTGCTCTCAATTGCAACTCATAGATTCCAAGGCTTAAGAGTGTAGGGTTTACAAAGTTTACCTATTAAGCACATGCAACCTACACTTCATGTCTTCAAAGCCTTCTAACATCTTGAACAAACTCTTCAATCTTCAATCACTTTGACATATTGGAGTTGTTCTTGCATTTTAACTTCAAGGCAATGAGACTTCAAACTTCTTAATCCAACAATCCTATCACACAAATGACATGCATATTAGTCCTCATCAATATTTGTCATTAATCAAAACTACATGATTTGCCCTTAGGGCTAACAATCTCCCCCTTTTTGATGATGACAAACTTTGATGCAAAATGTGATGGATTTAAACAATGTAGTACAAAGAAGCATTAATGTCAATAATGGATAATAACCTATTTAGCACATTGACATGCAAAAGGCTCAATATGAGCCTATGACCCAACCAACCTCCATTTGCCTCCTTCCTTCCAACAACATATATAAGATATAGTATTTAAGTATTTAGAAAACTTCTAAGAGAGGTTTTAAAGGTTGTAAAAGTTTTAATAATGCTCCCCCTTAGATTGTGCTCATTTTTCAACAAGTTTGGACATGAGATACTATGCATCCGAATTTTGACATATCAAGTCCGAACTATAAAATAAGTGAAATGAAAGCTTCAATTTTTGAAAATAAGCTTTCCTAAGATTGTTCAAACATAGTAAAAGAGATTGAAACATGTTTGAATCAATTTGAAAAACAAAAGAGCACGTTTTGGTAACACAATATGGATGCATCCGAATTTCAGAACATGCATCCGAATTTTTTAAACCTTGCATCCGAATTTTTTGATCTTAAGTCCAAACTACAATAAATTCAATATAATGAATGTTTGAAGTGAAATAAAGTGTTCCTAAGGTTGTTCAAACATAATGGAAGAGATTAAAACATATTTGGATCAATTTGAACAACAAAAGAGCACATTTTGACAACACAATATGGATGCATCCGAATTTTAGAACATGCATCCGAATTTTTAAACTCATGCATCCGAATTTTGACATTCCAAGTCCAAATTGCAATAAACTCAATATAATGAAAGTTTAATGTGAAATAAATCTTTCCAAAGGTTGTTCAAACATAATGGAAGAGAATAAAACATATTTGAATCAATTTGAACAACAAAGAAGCACTTTTTGGCAACAAATATGCATGCATCCGAATTTCTGAAACATGCATCCGAATTTTTGGTCTGCATCCGAATTTCAAGTCCAAATTTTTGGAAACAAGTTGAAAAGGTGATTTTGCATTTTCAAATGAACTATAGAAGTACTCAAATATGTATAGCTACAATAGCACTCAGTTTATCTTTGCAAAACTACAAAGCTCATGTATTTAATTGTTTTCATGATGTAATGTAAAGTCATAGGTCAAGTCAAGAACCAAGTTCAAGATTTCAATCTCAACTTAACCATATTCCAAAATCTAAGAAAACAACTAAAACCTCACATATTATAACACTTTCAATTTAAATTCAAATGCAGAAATGCAGCCAAATATTTTCACATTACTCATTACATATTGCACATCAACATATACACAACACACAACACATTTACAGCAAGCACGTAGCACAATTTGTAGTCATTCTTTCTCCCCCTTGATATATGCATGGATTTTCATAAAATTCACACATTTTTCTTCATGCTTGAGGAATTCCACTGCTATTTCTCATTTTCACACATTTTGTCATCACATTTCTTCTCCCCCTTTTGTCATCAATCAAAGATGGGGTTAATGAAAGTGAGACTGCATGTATCACATATAAGCAGTATATGGACTAAACCTCATTTGGCAATTTAGTAATATATTAGCCAATTCTCATAAACTGTATATTGGCAATATTCAGTAATTCTCTAGTCAAATAATTATTATCCTAATAGCAATAAGCATTATGTAGTATCTTCAATAATAATACAATAAGCAATATATTATCAACTTCTTCTCCCCCTTTTTAGTAGCAATTAAATTTGGGGTGAGTGTATTTGGACAACAAAAGTGAAACAAAAGAAGCTCTTATCACAAAGATTTCACATATTGAGCTTCAAAACATTATAATGACTAGAAAGGCACAAGTAAATTTCAATATTAAAGCATAACATGTGCATCAAGGAATAAACTAAAATAAGCATCAAAATAGAGTTTAGGGATAGAAAGGCTTAGTCTTGGATGCTCTTCATGGTCTTCACTTCCAAATCTGTTTGTTATGATGGTTCCCTTGATCTCTTGGCTAAAGGAAATTGGTGATGGATTTGTGATTTGACTTTGTTGAACTTCCTTCACCTCCTTCTTCTTGCTTGTTCATTGTTCTTCATTCTCATGCTCTTCTCCTTCTTGGGGTGCTTCACTGCCTTTTCCTTCATCTTGTCTTCTTCTTTGGCAACAAATTGATAGCCATCTCAATTTTCACTGTCATTACTATCAACCTTGTTGCTGCCATCTTCACCTATATTATCTTCTTGATCTTCTTCATTTGGCTTTATAGGAACTTTCACCATTTAAACCACTTGAGAAATCTTTCTCAAGTCTTCTTCCATACTCTTGACTCTAGCTTATAAACCATCAAATTTGCCAAGAATTATCAGAGCAAAAAGACTTGAAGAATGTGTCCATCTTCTTCATTTCCTCTATATGGTTGTCCAATATTTCTTGAAACACCTTGGCAACTATGGTATCACCTTTAGTGAGATTTTCATCTTCAACTTCTTTTCCTTCAATAGAGAGTACCTCTTCAAATAGTCTTCTTTTGTGGAAGGTTGCTCCCCCTCACTAGATGACTCATCCCTCATTTTAGGTTTCCTTTCTCCAGCAAGGATTTCCTTTTTATCCTCTTTTTCTTGTTCATTTTCTTCTTCCTTCTCTTCATTATCACTAACATCTCTTCTATCACTCCTTAGAGGAGTTTCTCTTCTAGTCCTTCATACATTATCATCATCAAGTGTCCAAGGAATTCCCTTTAGTGAGTTGTTGGTGTAGACTTCTTCACTCTTTATTGGTAGAGCTCTAGAAGACAATTGCACTTGGAGATACTTGAAAATTCCTGTTAATAACCTTGTGGCTTGGATTTGTCTTATGGTTCCTTTTTGTCCAATCATCAAATTCAATAGCAGCCTCTATTGTGACAAATCTATCTAGGCATGACATGCTTTGAGGAACATAAACCTTCTTTGGTTCATTGATCGCTGTTCCTCCTTCTCTTTCTTTTGCTTTTCCCTTTCCTTTTCCCATGCTAGGCTTCTTTGTCCTCACTTGGAGCTACAACACTTGAATACACTCATTAGTTATTGAATTTTGAAATTTGTAAGCTTCTTCTAAGATTGGTTAACCTTTTTTCGGCTAATGGCATAGTAAGAATATCATTAATTTGTTCATTAGTGCAAATATGCTTTAAACAAATATTACCCTTAGTAGAATGATCTCTAATGAGATGAAGTTTGATCTCTATATGTTTTGTCCTAGTTTGTTGAATAATATGATTGTCAAATTTGTTGCATTAGTATTATCACATAACATAGCCACATATTTGAAACATAGATCATAATCACTTAGAGTATCAATAAGGTAATAGTGAATGTTTTTAATAGCAATCAAATGAAACTCTTTATGACAAGATGAAATCTAGCACACAAACACATTGCAAGCATAATATTGGCTCTACTTGCAGTCAAATAGAGTTGATTACTCCTATGAAACCATTTTATTCTTGTCATGCATAGTTGATAAACTTATGAAAGTGCTTATACCTTAACATGATTCATGAAAGTGCCATTCTTGGTTTGCTTGATTTGTAGGCCAAGAAAGAAATTGAGTTTTCCTATCATGCTCATTTCTAATTTACTTTGCATCAACTTGGAAAACACATCACAAAGTGAAGTATTAGAAGCACCAAAAGTTGTATCATATATTTGGACAAGTTATAGATCATTGTTGCATGAGGAATTTATAAAGAGGGTAGTTTCGGTTTTCTTTTTGAAAATCCTTTTGAAAGATGGAAACTACTCAATCTTTCACACTAAATTTTTAGGAGCTGGTTTTAAACCATTCAAAACTTAGGAAAGTTTGAAAATATGGCTAGGAAACTTTTCATGAGCAAAAGCTGGGTGATTGTTCCATATAAACCACTTCCTCAATAGAACCATTTAGAAAAGCACTTTTGACATTCATTTGAAATAACTTAAAGCAAGTACAAGTCAAAAGCATTCTTATGGACTCAAGTCTAGCATTCGGAACAAAGGTTTCATATCATAATCAATTTTCTCTTCTTGATTGAATCCTTAGGCAACAAGTCTAACCTTGTTTCTAACAACTTCTCCGGATTCAATAAGTTTATTTCTATAAACCATTTAGTTCCAATAATAGAATGATCATGAGATTTAGGAATATCCAAAATATTGTATCTTTCAAATTTATTTAATTCCTCTTGCATAGCAATAATCCAAAAATCATCACACAAGGCATCATCAATACTTTTAGGCTCATATGCGATAAAAGAATAAAGTTATTGATAAAGTACCGCCTTATTTTTACTCCTTGGGAGATATCACCAATGATTTGCTCCTTAGGGTGGCCTCTTGGATATCTTAAGTTCTTTGAGAGCTTTTGGTCACCACTAGGTTGTTCATCTTGTTCTTGCTTAATCATCTTTTCCTCATTGGTATGATCCTCCAAAGTTGGTGCTTGAAGATGGATTTGATAGTCATTCATAGATGTACCTACATCATCTTCATCTTTTCTTTCCCAAGTAAATGTAAGATTCATCAAAATAAACATGAATGATTTCCTCATCATATAAGGTTATTTTCATTATAAACTCTATAGGCCTTTTTGTAAGAAGAATAGCTAAGAGATATATCAATATCCATTTTCCCACCAAATTTAAGTAAGTTGTCACAGGTCTTTAAGATATGACATTAACCAATCATTTTAAACTATGCAATTTGAGTCGTTCTATAAAAGAGAATTCAAAAGACGTTTTTCTTCAAAATGATCTTGAGAGAATTCTTTTTATCATAGCATGTGATGTTTATGACTTTGGACCGGAAATATTTTTGAAGAAGAATTTTCACAAAGCATGGACCTAACCAATTTTTACAAAGTTCAAATTTTCTTTTCAATAACACCATTTTATTGTGAAGTATTTGCAGTTGAAACAATTATATGAAATTCAATTTTCAAAGCAAATTTTGTAAAGACTTTGTTGTAAAATTCTCCCATTGACACTTATAATAGAAATCAATTGCACTCAAGGGAGGTTTGAATCTTTTTCAGTAGTTTTTCAAACTTATGAAACACTTCATCTTTTTGAGCAAAGAAGAATGCTAAAGTGAATATTGAGAAATCATCAACTACTAGTAAAGCATACTTCAAGTCATCAATACTAGAGTTCCTTATAAGTCCAAATCAATCCATATGAACATGCTCAAGATGTTTTGAGGTCTAAATGAATTTTCATGTGTTTGAAAGATTCTTTTGTTTGTTTTCCATATGGACAAGTATCTCAAAAACAATTCTCTCAAAACACATTTTTAGCAATCCTCTAACTAAACCTTGATAGGAAGGTTTGTTCAACAATTCATGTTCACGTGACCAAATCTTCTATACCAAGAAAATCCATTATCATAAGCCACAATACATTCATGATTATCAAGATAAAACACACATTGAAACATTTTGTGAGTAATTGACCAAAATCACAAAATATCATTTTGTCATACAAATTCGGACGACCGAACTTATTGTCTTCAAGTCCGAATATTTTGTAAAGTTTCATAAAGATGTTTTTAACCAAGCAAATGCATAGATATTCACTCATAGATATTTTAATCATTTCATGATGACATAAAATCAATTTCAAGAACATATAAACCATGAATTCAATCTCATATCATCAATGTTACCTAATCAACTTTAGAGAAACAATTTACAAGTCATGGTTGGCAAATTTTCAAATCTTAACAAAAGGGATTCTCAAATGAAACTTTGCATGTTGGCATTTAACTTCTTATTCATTGTCACACAATTGGATAATGATAAGCAAGTTATAGTACAAATAAGCAATAAGCAGCATTTGTTTAAAAAAAAAGAGAGGAACCTTTACCAACATTTGTTACTCCAAGAATTTTTCCTTTCTTCAAAAACAAATCCTTCATTGGTTGCTTTGACCTTGATTATGAATGAGGTGTTTTCCTTTATTCTTTAAGCTAACATCATCAATGTGCCGGTTAGTGGTGCTTGAGTTTGAATTAAAATGTTCCTGCAATAAAGGAGAGGAAGTATCCTTTGGTACCCATACTTTCTTGGGTCCATGGGGGTTAGTAATAGTTTGCTTAACTCTCCAAATGGTTTTTACACCATTCTCTACTTTTCTTTTAACATAACATTTGGTGACTTTATGTCCATATTTTCCACAATAAGTACAACAAGTATGATGCATGGAAGTAGAAGTAGCTCTAACAAAGAAGTTGTTATATTTAGGCACATTATTGACATAATTGTAACCAAGACCATTTTTAACAAGAGAAGATCTTTGAGGTCCAATTAGTTTGTCAAGATTGTCTCTTCCATTTGTAAATTCTTCAACACATAATGTAAGATCATCAACTTTATTTTTCAAGATTTCATGATCACTAAGCATTTTTTCAAGAGAAGAAACTTTTGTACAAAGAGATTTATTTTCAAGAGATATGTTATGTAAAGAAACATTCAAAACTTCTTTTTCAATATTCAAGCATTCAATAGAATCAAGAAGCTTTTTATTTTCACAAAATAATTTTGAATTTTCATTCAATAAATCATTAATTTTAGTTTTCATTTCCTTATTCCTTTTTGAAACCCTTTTTAATTCTTCATACAATTCAACAAGTAGTTCACTAGGATCATCTACAATATCAACATCATCATCACAACAAGTAGAGGTAGAAGGAGTGGATTGTACCTCATCATTTATTGCCATAAAGCATACATCGACTCTTTCTTCTTCATGAGTGGCTTGAAGTAGTTTCCACATATCATGAGCGGTGTCGCATTCACTCACACGATTGTACACATTCATTTCCAATGCACAACTCAAGATATTCATGGCTTGGTAATTCAATGTCATCTTCTTCGAGTCACCCTCATCAAATTCGTCCATAGACTTTGGTTCCCTTGTAATTCCATCAACTTTTATTCTCATAGGCACATAGGGACCTTTCTCAATGATACTCCACAAATCAAAGTTAATAGAACAAATAAAAATTCTAATTCTAGATTTCCAAAATGTAAAATTAGAACCATCAAACAAAGGAGGTTTATTTGTAGAGGAACCTTCCATATAAGGCAAATTTGATAAACTAGCCATAGAATCTTTACTTCTAGGTTGTTAGACCTTAACAAGAAGACCTTGCTCTGATACCAATTGAAAGACCTAAGAGGGGGGTGAATTAGGTCTTTGGCTAATTATCGAAATCTTTTCACCTTTTTGCAAATCCTTTGTCTTAATAAAAGCTCTTCTTTAAATTCACAAACTTCAAGTTATATGTGATTTGATGATTAATACAAGATTATCAAACTATAAGACCATAATCAATCAATCAACAACTAAGCATAAATAATAATCACAAGTACGTAAACAAGTAAAGCAATAAGAAAATGAACATACGATTTATAGTGGTTCGATCTCTCCAAGATCTACATCCACTACCTTGAGTCCACACTCAAGGATTTCAACCAATCCACTATATGCTCAAATTCAACAATTACATAAGAGGCTCACCACACAATGGTTTTACACTCACAACCTCTTTTAGTAATTATACAAACAAGGTTCACCCTTCCACAAGGGTTTTATATCTAAAGACAACCTAAAGACCAATATAATCAAAGGCTCACCCACAAACGGGTTTTACACCACAACCTTGATTAATCTAGTCTATGGCTCACCCTAACACAAAAGGGTTTTATGTCACAAGATAACCTTGCAATGAGCTAGTAGAAAACACAATTGAGAGAAGAAAAGAGGGTGCGTAAGATGTTACCACTTTGTTGGTAGATGATTACACAATGTTTCACCTTCACACTTTGTTGCCTTTGGAATCTTGAATTTCAATCTTTGAGCACAAGGCAATTTGAGAGCTTTTCAAGTAATTTTGATGTAAAACAAGTTAGAGCTTGTAGGATTTCTTAAGTTCAAGAGTTATCTCAAAAATCTAGAGTTTCTAGCCTTTATAGAATTTGAAAATCAGTTATAACGGTCATAAAACGGCTAGTAACGGCTAGTTTCAGAAAATTCGGTCGACCGAATTTTTGGTCGAAAATTTTCGGGGGGTTTACATAGATACTACTGTTCATTACTCGTTCACTATGCGGGGGAAAATTGGACGACCGAATTTTCCCCAGCTGCGTCCGAATCTTCTTCCGAATTTCTCTCGGAAAAAATAGTGTCACTTGTTCATTGTACACGATCTGTTCACGGGAACTATTCATGCGTTGTTCACTGTTCACAGTGTTACTATTCATGCGTTGTTCACTGTTCACAGTGCAGAAAAAATTCTTCACAAAATTCGGACGACCGAATTTCTTCTGCATGTGTCCAAATCTTCTTCCGAATTTTTGAAACTTTGTCAAAACATATCCAAATCATTTCAAACAACTTGGAAAACATTCTAGCCTCAAAGATAAGTCATTAAAGACCTTTTATGTGCAAAAACCATTTATGAAAACTTGATAATTTAGGTATGTTCAAAACCATTGAAACCATTTAAATCAAGTTTTGTGCTCTCAATTGCAACTCATAGATTCCAAGGCTTAAGAGTGTAGGGTTTACAAAGTTTACCTATTAAGCACATGCAACCTACACTTCATGTCTTCAAAGCCTTCTAACATCTTGAACAAACTCTTCAATCTTCAATCACTTTGACATATTGGAGTTGTTCTTGCATTTTAACTTCAAGGCAATGAGACTTCAAACTTCTTAATCCAACAATCCTATCACACAAATGACATGCATATTAGTCCTCATCAATATTTGTCATTAATCAAAACTACATGATTTGCCCTTAGGGCTAACATTACCTATCATCATATCTACTCTACACTTCAAGTCTTCAATGCCTTGAGTTGATCTTTGGATAAACCTCAAAAGACTCATAGCTTAGTGAGGTTTATCTTGCTCTTTGGCTTGAAGGCAATGAGACTTCAAACTTCTTTCTTCACAAATCCTATCACACAATATAAACATATTAATTCTCATCAATATTTGTCATGAATCAAAATTACATGATTTGCCCTTAGGGCTAACATCTATCATTAACATTAATACTTCTTTGTTCTACATTGTTTAAATCAATCACATTTTTGCATCAAAGTTTGTCATCATCAAAAAGGTGAGATTGTTAGCCCTAAGGGCAAATTATGAAGTTGTGATTAGTTTTGATTAATGGCAAACATTGATGAGGACTAATCTTTATGTCATTAAGACGTAGTCTCACTGCCTTGAAGCCACAATGCAAGAACAACTCTGATATGTCAAAATGATTGAAGATTTAGAGTTTTTTCAAGATGATCGAAGGCTTTGAAGACATGAAGTGTATGTTACATATGCCTAATAGGTATATCTTTTGTAAACCCTACACTTGTTTGTCTTGGAATCTGTTGAATGCATAAGAGAGCACAAAACTTGTTTTTGAATCTTAAATGGCTTTGAATGAACTTTTGATTAACAAGTGCATTTTTGAGTCTTAAATGATTTTAAGTAAACCTTGATTGATCAATGTGTTTTGGTAATGGGTTTTAAGTTTAAAAGTGTTTAAAATGGCTTATCTCTTTATACAAAATATTTTCAGACTTATTGAGGTTGATTTTCAAATGATTTCACAAAGTTTGAACAGTTCGAATGCAAATTTGGACGTCCAAACTTTGAAAATGGCTATTGTACTTCTAGAGAAATTTGGAAGCTAGTTCGGATGCAAGGGTTAAAATTTGGTCGTCTGAATTTCCCCTACAAGCATGGTTACTATTTTTCCAGAGAAATTCGGACGCAAGTTCGGATGCACTAGGAAAAATTCAGTCGTCTGAATTTTTCTGGACAACATGTAACAGTAAAGTTTAGACGACAGTTCGGACATAGAGGCACAAGTTTAGTCGTCCGAACTCCTCAGAAACTAGCCATTACTAGTTGTTTTATGACCGTTAAAATCGATTTTGGAAATCTATAGAAGCCATAAACTTTAGATTTTTTGTAACTTTTGAATATTTTAGAAATCTTAACATTCTAAAATCTTTTGAATACATCTAATCTCTCTTTTGTCTTGTGCTTACAAGTGATCGTTCAAGATTCCAAAGACAACAAAGTGAAGTGGTGCTATATTGTGTAATCATCTACCAAGAAGTGGTAACATCTCATCCATTCTCTATTTAATTTTGTTTTCTAGTAGCTCATTACAAGGTTTTCTTGTAAACATAAATCCTTTAGGTAAGGGTGATCTTTGAAATATTGATTCAAGTTTGTTTGTAGATATAAGATCTTTTTGGTAGGGTGAACCTTGTGTGTAGAATTACTAAAGAGGTTGTTGTTGAAAAACTATTGTGTGGTGAGCCTCTTATGTAATTATTGAACTTGAGCATATAGTAGATTGGTTGAAATTCTTGAGTGTAGACTCAAGGTAGTGGACGTAGATCTTGAAGAGATCGAACCACAATAAATTGCTTGTGTTTATTGTTCTTAAATTGTTTACTGCTTTTTCATTGATTTAAATCATTCTCTCATTGAAACAAGTAATCATAATCTGACCAAACTCAATTTATAAAAAGGAGATAGTTTTAGAAAATTAACCAAAGACCTAATTTACCCACCCTCTTAGGTCTTTCACATACCTTTTGCACTATATATCCCTATATCTTTCTACGTTATAGATTTTATCAACTCATATTTAGTGCACCGATGGGAGACTTTAGAGTATCTGAAAAGGCATATCCTAGATATCATATTTATGTCAAGAACATAGTATTGGTTGGGAATTTGGTTGCTTTATCTTTAAAAGAATATGATGTAATATTAGGAATGGACGGGTTATTTAAATAGTATGAATAAGTGGATTGTCGATAGAAAATAGTTGTATTTAGTGGACCATGTCATCCAATTCTTGCGTTCAAAAGCAAAGAAAACTAATGCATAGACTTGTTTAATTTCTGGAATGAAAGCTAGGAATATTCAGTATATTTATTGAATAAGCTTGGAGAGAAGTTGAAGTTGGATTTGATATTTGTGGAACGAATTTAAAGATCTCTTTTCAAAGGAATTGAGAACTTTATCTCCAGTTAAGAAGTGGAGTTCAGCATTGAGTTGATGCCAAGATTTGAACGTTTTCAAAACACTGTATTGAATAATACAATACAAATTAAAAGAGTTGAAGAACTGGTTATGAGGTCTATTACAGCAAGGTTATCAGACCAAGCACATCTCCATGGAGAGCACCAATGCTATGTGTTAAAAAGAAAGAGAAAACCTTGAGAATGTGTATAGACTATTAGAGATTGAATAGTGTCTGAGCTAACAAGAATAAATATCCACTACCATTGACTGATGAGTTGTTTGATTAGCTTGAGGAGTTGAGTGCTACTCTAAATTGATTTAAGGTAGGGATATTACCAGGTACGAGTGAAAGCATAAGATGTTTCCAAGACTGCTTTAATACTCGGTATGGGCATTAGGAGTTTGTGGTCATACCTTTTGGACTAAATAATGCACTAGCTATTTTCATGAATTTGATGCATAGAGTTTTTCACCTTTATCTAAATCAATTTGTCGTTGTTGTCATCGATGATAACCTTGGGTACTCACCAAATCATGAGACACATGAGCAATATCTCAGAACCATATGATAGACTCTTCAGGTATGTAACTTTTATGCTAAATTCAGTGAATATGTAACTTTTATGCTAAATTCAGTGAATGTGAGTGTTGGATGGAATAAGCAACTTTCTCTGGTCATATGATTACCTGTGAAGGTATATCATTGGATTCAACCAAGGTAGAAGTAGTGACCTATTGGGAACAAACCAAAGCACCAACCAGAATACATAGCTTCTTGGGAATGACTGTCTATTATAAGGATTTATCAAAGATTACTCAAATATCTCCGCACCTCTTACATAGTTAACTTGAAAAGAAACTGAATAAAAGTGGACTGATAGCTGTGAGAAAAGATTTTAGGAACTATTACAACAACTCATTTTAGAACAAATTTTAATCTTGCTAGATCCGAGCAATGATCATTCTTGTACACAACTAACTTGAAAGAATGTTTGGAGTTACATTGATATAGAAGGAAAAAGTAGTTACTTACAGTTATAGAAAATTAAAAGAGGATGTGCAGAATTACCCTACCCAAGATTTGCAACTTAAAGGGATAGGTTTTGCCTTCAGAAGGATTTGAATATGTGACAACAGTATTGGATAGAGTTGTTAGATAACTATAGGTGTCCAATTCTTTATCACCCAGGAAAGGCCAATGTTGTAACAGATGCTCTAAGTAGAAAGGTGAAGATAACAAGTTTGACACTAATAGCTATGTTACTGCAAGATATTTGAGATGCCCGAAAGAACAAATGAGTTTCAAGAATTTAAGTAACGGATGGAAACCAAGAAATAGCCGGACTTTTAGTTAAGTCAAGATGATGAGAGCCTTTATTTTTTACAACGACTTTCCATTCCTAATGACAAGGAACTTAAGCAGAATATTCTAGATGAAGCACATAAAAGTAAGTACAACATACATCTATGTGAAAAATAGATGTACAAGGATTTGGAGTAGAATTTTTTGGTGGAGTAGAATGAGGAAGTACATAGTTGAATATGTATCCACTTGTTTTACCTGTTAGATAGTGAAGGCTGAACATTAGAAGTCAGCAGAACTATTGCAATCATTATCGGTGCATGAATGGAAGTGAGAACATGTTCTCATGGATTTTGCTACGAGATTACTTCGAACGAAAGGACAAAAAAGATGTCCTTTGGATAATTGTTGATCATCTGATTGAAGCAGCACATTTTCTTGCTATTAATATGACATATCATTGGATACGTTAGGTCAGTTGTATGACGATGAAATAGTAAGGTTGCACAGAGGACATGTTGATAATTTTTGAATAAGACCTAAGATTTACCTCTTGATTCTGACCTGAATTTTGGGTTGCTCTAGAAACCAACTTGAACTATAGTACCTCTTAGCATCCATAAACAAAAAGAATAATTTAGATATTGGAAGATATTTTGCGAGCATGCACTTTGGATTTTGGAAACAAATGGATTAATAATTTGCTTGTGCAAAATTTTTTTATAATAATACTTATTACTCATCAATTGACTTGGCACCTTTTGAGACATTATATGGCAGAAAGTGCATAACGTCCCTATACTAGGGTAGGATTGGGGTTTGCTCTTATTGGAAGCAAAGAAATTTGATGCTGCAAGTGAAATACATGCAGAAAATAAGTAAGAATTAGCCATCGTAGATTTACAGCGGCCAAAAGTAGACAGAAGATTCATGTCAATATTCGAAAAAGAGAACTCGAGTTTGAAGTTGAATATAAGGTATTTCTGAAACTGACATCTCACCAGGAAAAATGTGAACCTCCAAGAAGTGGAAAATTGAGTTCAAGATATATCAGGTCATTTAAATTTCAATCAGAATAGATAAAGTGGCATATCAGATTAGCATTGTCGGAAGACCTGACTAGACTACATGTTGTGTTTGAGGTAATTGAAAGGAGATTTAACATATGAAGAAAATACCGGTACGAATTGTGGAATGTAGTGTGAAGGTGGAATTTTGTTTAAAACATCTACCAACAAGTGGTAACATCTACACACTCTTTTCTTCTAATCAAATTGTGTTTTTCTACTAGCTCTTAATAACATAAAACCATTTAGTTAAGGGTGATCCTTGAAGTTGTGATTCAAGGTTGTTTGTAGATATAAAACCATTGTGTGGTGAGCCTTGTTTGTAAAAGTTACTAGAAGAGGTTGTGAGCATAAAACCATAGTGTGGTAAGCCTCTCATGTAATTTGTGACCTTGAGCACATAGTAGATTGGTTGAAATCCTTAAGCATAGGCTTAAGGTAGTGGACGCAGATCTTGATGATCGAATCACTATAAATTGCTTGAGTTCTGTGCTCTTACATTCATTATTACTTTGCTATCAACTGTCTTTAACTTGATATATAGAATTTGTTCTTTGCTTAGATTAATAAAAGGTTTTCGTTTGCGAAAATTAGCTAAATACCTAATTCACCCCTCTCTTAGGTATTTCAATTGGTATCAGAGCAGGAACTTCTTTGTGTGGTTTTACAACCTAGAAGTTAAAGGTCTTATGGCTAATATCTCAAACTTACCTTATCAAGAAGGATCTTCAACAAATAGACCACTTTTGTTTGATGGAACAAATTACACTTTTTGAAAGTCTAAAGTTAAGATATACATTTGTTCTATCAATTTTGATTTGTGGAATGTTATTGAAAAATGTCCTTATGTTCCTATGAAAATGAAAGCAGATGGTGTGACCTTAGAGCCAAAATCTACTGATGAATTTGATGAGCATGATTCAAAGAAAATGACTTTAAATTATCAAGCCATGAACATCTTGAGTTGTGCTTTAGATGTTACTGAATATAATAGAGTTAATGGTTGTGACTCTGCACATGATATGTGGAGATTACTCCAAATAACTCATGAAGGCACAAATCAAGTTAAAGATTCTAAACTTGCTATGCTTGTTAGAGATTATGAACTGTTTACCATGAAACAAGGTGATAATGTTAGTGATATGTTTACTCAGTTTACTAACATTTTTAATGTCCTAAAAGCTTATGGTAAAAGCCATACTATGGGATAGCAAAATAGGAAGATTTTGGATGCATTACCAAAATCTTGGTAGCCGAAGACACTTGCTATTGAGGAATCCAAGGATTTAAAAACTCTTCCACTTGAAGAGCTTATTGGATCTCTGGTCACACATGAAATGAAGATGAAGAGATTAAATGACAAAGAAGATGAAGAAAAAGGAAGAAAAGGAGTTGTACTCAAGGCTTCTAATTATTTGAGTGAACAAGAAAAATCTTCAAGTGAAGAAGAAGAATGTAACAGTGGTGAAGAGGAAATTGCTATGGCAGTTAGGAAGTTCAAGAGATTCTACAAAAAGGAGTTTCTCAAAAAAGGGAGAAAGCCAACCAAGAAGAGTGGAAAGTTTTCCTCATTCAAACCACAATGTTTTGAATGCAAGAGTACAGAGCATCTTGTTGCTGATTGTCCTAGAGTTTTGGAAAGGGAAAGAGACAGTAAGAACAAAAAGAAATATGCCAATAAAGGAAAAGGACTGGCTGGAACGTGGGATCAACAAGAAAGCGAAGATGACAGTGAAGGAAATGCCAACATATATTTTATGGCTATTAATGAGGAGGTAAATTATTCTCCCTCTATTTCTAATCTTTTGTGTTTAAATGTGTCTAAATGATGTGTCCATTAATGCAAAACGTTTTCAGTATTATTAACAATGATTTTCAAAAGATTTGATTTGACTAAATTTGATAAGTTGGATGCAAGTTTGATCGTCCAAACTTTAGAAATGGTTACTGTGCTTCTAGAGAAGTTCGGACCAAGTTTGGACGCATGGAGTAAAGTTTGGACGTCCAAACTTTCTCTGATAGCATGGTCACTGTTCTTCCAGAGAAGTTCAGACGCATAAGGAAAAGTTCGGACGTCCGAAGTATCCCAGATAGCTTGGCATAGTAAAGTTCGGACGCAAGTTCAAATGAATGGAGTAAAGTTTGGACGTCCAAACTTTCTCTGATAGCATGGTCATTGTTTTTCTAGAGAAGTTCGGACGTATAAGGAAAAGTTTGGACGTCCAAACTTTCCCAGACAGCTTGGTATAGTAAAGTTCGGACGCAAGTTCAGACGTATGGCATGAAGTTCGGATCCGAACTTCTCTGAAACTAGCAGTTACTAGTCGTTTTATAACTGTTGCATTTGAATTTTCACATCTATAAATGCTATAAACTTCAAATTTTTTGTAAGTTTTGAATTGAAGTAAACTCTAAACATTCCAAAGCCTTTAGTAAACATTTTAAGCTCTCTTGCGTCTTGTGCATTCAATTGATCAATCCAAAGACATCAAAGTGTGAAGGTGCAACTTTGTGTAAAACATCTACCAACAAGTGGTAGCATCTACACACTCTTCTCTCCTTATCAAATTCTATTTTCTACTAGCTCTTGTAAGGTTATCTTGATAACATAAAACCCTTTCGGTAAGGGAGATCCTTGAAATTGTGATTCAAGATTGTTTGTAGATATAAAACCATTGTGTGGTGATCCTCTCATGTAATTTGTGAATTTGAGCATTTAGTAGATTGATTGAAATCCTTAAGGTAGTGGACATAGATCTTGATGATCGAACCACTATAACTTGCTTGAGTTCTTTGCTTTTACATTTCTTTATTTTTGTGCTATCAACTGCCCTTAACTTGATAAATATATTCTATTCTTTGCTTAGACTCATAAAAGGATTTTTTTTTGCGAAAATTAACCAAAAACCTAAATCATCCCCCCCCTTCTTAGGTATTTCAAATAGACCACATTTGTTTGATGGAACAAACTATATCTTTTGGAAATCTAGAGTTAAGATATATGTTTGTTCTATCAATTTTGATTAGTGGAATATTGTTGAAAAAGGTCCTTATATTCCTATGAAAATGAGAGCTAATGGAGTAACCTTAGAACCAAAGTTTACTGATAAATTTGATGAACATGATTCAAAGAAAATAATATTAAATTATTAGACCATGAACATATTAAGTTGTGCTTTAGATGTAACTGAATATAATAGAGTTAGTAGTTGTGACACTGCTCATGATATGTGGAGATTACTCCAAATAACTCATGAGGGTACAAACCAAGTTAAAGAATCTAAACTTGCCATGCTTGTTAGAGTATATGAACTTTTTACCATGAAACAAGGTGAGAATGTTAGTGATATGTTTACAAGGTTTACTAACATTTTCAATGGCTTAAAAGCTTATGGAAAGAGCTATACTATTGGAGAGCAAAACAGGGAGATTTTGGATGCTCTTCCAAAATCTTGGCAGCCAAAGACACTTGCTATTGAGGAGTCCAAGGACTTAAAAACTCTTCCACTTGAAGAGTTTATTGGATCTCTGCTCACACATGAAATGAAGATGAAAAGATTAAATGAAAAAGAAGATGAAGAAAAGGGAAGAAAATGAGTTGTACTCAAGACTTCAAATCACTTGAGTGAACACGAAAAATCTTCAAGTGAAGAAGAAGATGGTAACAGTGGAGAAGAGGAAATTGCCATGGCAGTTAGGAAGTTCAAAAGATTCTACAAAAAGGAGTTCCTCAAGAAAGGAAGAAAGCCAACCAAGAAGAGTGGACAGTCTTCATCCTTCAAACCTCAATGTTTTGAATGCAAGAGTACAGAACACCTTGTTGCTGATTGTCCCAGAATTTTGGGAAGTGAAAGAGACAACAAGAACAAAAAGAAATCTGCCAAGAAAGATGAAGGACTGGCTGGAACGTGGGATCAACAAGAAAGTGAAGATGACAGTGAAGGAAAGGCCAACATATGTTTTATGGCAATTGATGATGAGGTACATTCTTCTTCCTCTATTTCTAATCTTTATGATGATGATGTTGATCCTAGTGAATTACTTATAGAGATGTATGAAGAATTGAAAAAGGCTTCAAAAAGAAATAAATGAATGAAATCCAAAATAAATGATTTATCAAATGAGAATTCAAAATTATATGTTGAAAATGGTAAACTTCTTGAGACCATTAATTGTCTTAACATTGAAAAAGAAGTTTTAAATGCAACCTTACAAAACATATCTTTTGAAAACAAAGAGCTTTGCATAAAAGTTATCTCTCTTGAAAAAATGCTTGGTGATCATGAGATTTTAAAAAGAAAAGTTAATGATCTTACTTCATGCATTGAAAAATTTACAAATGGAAGAGAAAATTTAAAATCTCTTTTGTTAAAGAGACTTTTAATTCTAGGTCTCATATTTGTTGCACATATTGTGGCAAGCATGGACATAAGGGTTCAAGATGTTTTGCAAAAAGAAAGATAGAAAATGGTGTTAAGACTATTTGGAAAGTCAAAGGAACTATCACTAGTCCCATTGGACCCAAGAAAATAAGGGTACCAAAAATCACTATTTCTAATTTGGTGTAGGTTCAATTTGCTTCAAGATCAAGTGCCACAAAATGGTTTCTTGACAGTGGGTGCTCAAGACTCATGACAGGAAATGCCTCACTTGTTAGTGAGCTTCAAGCAACAAGTGAAGGTTTTGTCACATTTGGAGAAAAGAAGAAAGGAAAGATTCTTGGAATAGGTAACATTGGTAAAGGCTCCTTTCCTCTCATTAGGCAAGTATTACTTATTGATGGTTTGAAGTATAATTTACTTAGCATTAGTCAATTATGTGACAATGGATGTAAAGTAGAATTTAAATGTGATACTTATACTATTTTTGATAGGGCAAGTGGCAAAACCATCGTTGTTGCTAAAAGAGTTGAAAATGTATATGTGTTATATCTTGATGAACTTATAACAAATGATATAAAATGTCATTCCATTCGTGATAATGATGGATTTTTGTGGCATAGAAGATTAGGACATGTAAGCATGGATTTATTGAACAAACTTTCTACACAAGAGCTAGTTAGAGGATTACCCAAAATGCATTTTGATAAAACACATCTTTGTGATGCTTGTCAATATGAAAAACAATCAAAAACATCTTTTAAACCAAATAAAATGGTCTCTACTTCAAAACCTGTTGAACTAGTTCTCATGGACTTATTTGGACCAATGAGGACCATTAGTCTTGGTGGTAAAAGATATGCTTATGTGATCAGAAATGATTTTTCAAGATTTACTTGGGTACTCTTCTTAGCTCAAAAGGATGAAACATTTCCTGAATTTGCAAAACTTTTCAAAAAGGTTCAAACATCTCTTGAATAGAAAATGATTTCTATTAGAAGTGATAATCGAAGAGAATTTTGGAATCTAGATTTTACAAAATTTTGTGATGAATATGGTATTACTCACAATTTCTCAGCTGCCAAAACACCTCAACAAAATGGGATTGTTGAAAGGAAAATTATAACTTTACAAGAGATGGCTAGATCAATGCTTTGTGAAAATTCCTTGCCAAAATACTTTTGGGCTGAAGCTGTAAATACTGCTTGTTATGTTATGAATAGAGTTTTATTAAGACCTTTTATAAGAAAAACACCTTTGGAACTTCTATTTAATAGAACTCCTTCAATTGTTTATTTTAAAGTGTTTGGTTGTAAATTTTTTATTTTAAATACCAGTGATAATTTGGGAAAATTTGATAGAAAATCAGATGAAGGAGTATTTCTTGGCTATTCATCAAATAAAAAGGCATATAGAGTTTATAACAAAAGAACATCATGTGTTGAAGAAACCATACATGTAATTTTTGATGAATCTAACATTTACCTTGAGAGAAGAAATGAAGATGATGCAGGTTCCTCAATGATTGAAAATCAAACTCATCATCAAGGACCCAGATTGGAAGAACATGCTAAAGAAGAAGAAATAATAGAGTAAGGACAGGATGGTCAACCTAGAATGATCAAGAGCTTCCAAAAGATCTAACATATATGCAACAGGTCATCCTAAGGAGCAAATCATTGGTGATGTCTCCCAAGGAGTAAAAATAAGGCTGTACTTTATTGATAATTTTGCTCTTTTGTCTCATTTAGAACCTAAAAACATTGATGATGCATTGAGTGAATTTTTGGATTATTGCTACGGAAGAAGAATTAAATCAGTTTGAAAGGAATAAAGTTTGGACTCTTGTTCCAAGACCCCATGATCATTCCATTATTGGTACAAAATGGATTTTTAGAAATAAATTAAATGAACAAGGAGAAGTTGTTAGAATAAGGCTAGACTTGTTGCTCAGGCTTCAACCAAGAAGAATGTATTGACTATGATGAAAATTTTGCTCCTGTAGCCTGATTGGAATCTATAAGAATACTTTTAGCTTTTTCTTATTTTAAAGGATTTAAGCTATTTCAAATGAATGTCAAAAGTTTATGTAGAGCAACCTCCTTGTTTTATTCATGAAAATTTTCCAAATCATGTTTTTAAGTTAACGAAAGCTCTCTACGGATTGAAGACTTTGCCAAATCTATGCAAAATGAATTTGAAATGAGCATGATGGGAGAATTGAACTTCTTTCTTCGGTTGCAAATTAAGCAAACTAAGGATGGAGTCTTCATCAATCAAGTTAAATATACCATGGAGCTTTTGAAAAGATTTGGAATGGATCAAGCAAAAGGGATAGGTACTCCAATGAGCTCATCAACTAAACTTGACAAAGATGAAAAAGGTAAAAATGTGGATGAGAAGTCATATAGAGGTATGATTGGAAGTTTACTCTATCTCATAGCTAGTAGACCAGATAATAAGTTTGTTGTGTGCTTATGTGCAAGATTTCAATCATGTCCTAAAGAATCTCATTTAATTTCTATCAAACGCATTTTTCGTTATTTGATTGATACACATGACTATGGTCTTTGGTTTTCAAAATCTTCATCTTTTGATCTTATTGGATATTCAGATACTAATTATGCTGGATGCAAAGTTGAACGAAAAAGTACAAGTGGTCATTGTCAATTTCTTGGTAGTTGTCTTGTGTCTTGGTATAGTAAAAAACAAGCTTGTGTGTCTTTGTCTACTGCTGAAGCTGAATACATTGCAGCTGGTACTTGTGCTCATTTATTATGGATGCAACATACACTACTTGATTATGGTATTAAATTTAATTGTATACCTATTCTATGTGATAATACTAGTGCCATCAATTTGAGCATAAATCCCATTCAACACTCTAGAACAAAGCATATAGAGATTAAGCATCATTTTATTCGTGATCATGTTGCTAAAAGAGGATGATAAACAAGGTCAAGGAAGTGGAAATAACGAACAAAGGCAAGAGGAAGCTGGTGAAGAAGGGAGGATAATTGACAAAGCCAAGATCACCTCTCCTTTTACCATATATTTTAGACAAGGAAGAGTAATGTATGTTTCAAATAAGAAGAGCACAAGGAGATCATCTCGGTTGGCCCTAACCCCTAAGCCCAACTATACAAGAAAGGAGCTAGCGAGTGAGGGTCCCCTCCATACAGTGCTCGAAGGGAATATGGCAATCACCACCGACAATTATGGCAATCACCACCGACCATGAAGAAGATCCAAGACTAAGCCATTCTTAACCCTATTTCTCATTTTATTGCTCTTCTAACTTATATTCAAGTGCTTAGTATAGCTTATGTGTTTTGTGACTCTTTTGTGTAGTATCTTGTTTATGCATCTAGCATAGCCCATGTATCTTCATATTTCGCATTTCTATATGCCTTTCTAGTCTATGTAATGATTGATGAAGCTTAATGACGATACACTTGTGTTGAGAGATTCTTTTGTTGATGTTACTTCTTTTTGACTACTCCAAATTTGATTAATTACAAAAGGGGAAGAAGTGATGTAACTAGTGCAAAATGTACATCCTTGCAAAATGTTTATGAAATGTGGTTGAAAATGATTGATATATTTATGGTGATCATGGTTGGATTATGTTTGATATTGTTAGCCCTAAGGGTAAATCATGTAGTTATGATTAGTTTTTATTAATGACAAATATTGATGAGAACTAATATGTTTATATTGTGTGATAGGATTTATGAAGAAAGAAGTTTGAAGTCTCATTGCCTTCAAGCCAAAGAGCAAGATAAACCTCAATAAGCTATGAGTCTTTTGAGGTTTATTCAAAGATGAACTCAAGGCATTGAAGACTTGAAGTGTAGAGTAGGTATGATGATAGGTAATATCTATGTAAACTCTACACTTGTATGTCTTGGAGTCTATTGAATGCATAAGAGAGCATAAAATTGGTTTCTTAATTTTAAAAGGCTTTGAATAAATTTTTAGTAAATGTGGTTTTGTGTCCTAAAAGTTTTTAAGTAAACTTTATATGATCAAAGGAATTTGATTTTGGTTTTTAAACTGATATTTGTCTAAATAAGTTTTCTATATATACCAAATGTATTTCAAATCCTTGGAAGTTAAATCTCAAATGATTTTACAAATAATTTTGGTCCTCAGCATGGTCACTGTTCTTCCAGAGAAATTCGGACGAAGATTCGGACGAAGCTGGAAGAATTCGATCGTCCGAAAAATTCGGACGCAGAATTCGGTCATTCAAATTTTCTGAAAATAGCCGTTAACTAGCCATTTTATAGTTGTTTCAACTGATTTTAAAATTCTATAAAAGCTATAAACGTGCAATCTTTTGTAAGTTTTTTTCCTTGAATACTCTAAGCTTTCTAGAGTCTATTACAAACATTTCTCAAACTCTCTTATGTCTTGCGCATTCAATTGATCAATCCAAAGACATCAAAGTGTGAAGGTGCAACTTTGTGTAATTTCTACCAACAAGTGGTAACATCTACACACTCATCTTTACTTATTCAAATTGTGTTGATCTACTAGCTCTAGCAAGGTTATCTTGATAACAAAAAACAATTTAGATAAGGGTGATCCTTGAAGTTGTAATTCAAGGTTGTTTGAGATATAAAATCATAGTGTGGTGAGCCTTGTTTGTAAAAATTACTAGAAGAGGTTGTAAGTGTAAAACCATAGTGTGGTGAGCCTCTCTTGTAATCTGTGAACTTGAGCACATAGTAGAGTTATTGAAATCCTTAAGTGTAGGCTTAAGATAGTGGATGTAGATCTTGAGGATCGAACCACTATAAATTGCTTGTGTTCATTGGTATACATTTCTTACATTGCTTTGCCTTAAATTGTTTCTCTCTTGTCTATATCATCTGTTATTGAACTATACATATAAAAGGTTTGAATTTGCAAAAATTAGCCAAATACCTAATTCACCCCTCCCCCTCTTAGGTATTTCAATTGGTATCAGAGCTAGAACTTCTTTGTGTGGTTTTAGAACCTAGAAGACAAAGATCCTATGGCTAATATTTCAAACCTACCTTACCTAGAAGGATCTTCTACAAACAGACCTCTATTGTTTGATGGAACAAATTACACTTTTTGGAAGTCTAGAGTTAAAATATATATTTGTTCTATCAATTTTGATTTATGGAACATAGTTGAGAAAGGTCCCTATGTCCCAATGAAAATGAAAGCAGATGGAGTAACCTCAGAACCCAAATCCACTGATGAATTTGATGAGCATGATTCAAGGAAAATGACATTAAATTATCAGGCCATGAATATATTAAGTTGTGCATTAGATGTTACTGAATATAATAGAGTTAGTGGGTGTGATTCTGCTCATGATATGTGGAGATTACTCCAAATTACACATGAAGGTACTAATCAAGTTAAAGAATCTAAACTTGCTATGCTTGTTAGAGATTATGAACTGTTTACTATGAAACAAGGTGAAAATATTAGTGATATGTTTACAAGGTTTACTAATATTTTCAATGGCTTGAAAGCTTATGGTAAAAGCTATACTATGGGAGAGCAAAACAGAAAGATTTTGGATGCTCTACCAAAATCTTGGCAGCCAAAGACGCTTGCTATTGAGGAGTCCAAAGATCTAAAAACTCTTCCTCTTGAAGAGCTTATTGGATCACTACTTACACATGAAATGAAGATAAAACGGTTGAATGATAAGGAAGATGAGGAAAAGGGAAGAAAAGGAGTAGTTCTTAATGTCTCAAATAACTTGAGTGAACAAGAACAATCTTCAAGTGAAGAAGAAGGAGGAAATAGTGGAGAAGAAGAGATTGCAATGGCAGTGAAGAAGTTCAAGAGATTCTACAAAAAGGAATTTCTCAAGAAAGAAAGAAAGCCAATCAAGAAGAGTGGACAATCCTCATCATATAAACCTCAATGTTTTGAATGCAAGAGTACAGAGCATCTTATTGCTGACTGTCCCAACCAGAGTGTTAGAGAGGGAAAGAGAAAGCAAAAACAGAAAGAAATCTGCCAAGAAAGGAAAAGGACTATCTGGAACATGGGATCAACAAGAAAGTGAGGATGAAAGTGAAGGAAAGGCCAACATATGCTTCATGGCCATTGATGATGAGGTACAATCTTCACCCTCTATTTCAAATTTGTGTGATGATGATATTGATTCTAGTGATTTAATTGTAGAATTGTATGAAGAACTGAAAAAGGCTTCAAGAAGAAATACAGAAATGAAATCCAAAATTAATGATCTTTCAAATGAAAATTCAAAATTATGTATTGAAAATGATAGACATCTTGAGACCATTAATTCTCTTACCATTGAAAAAGAAGTTTTGAATACTACCATACAACATGTATCTTTTGAAAACAAAAAGCTTTGTTCAAGAATTATTTCTCTTGAATCAATGCTAAAAGATCATGAGCTTTTAAAAAGGAAAGTAAATGATCTTGTTAGAAAGTAAGTGATAATATCAATCTTACTGGAACCCTATAAGAGCTCCAAGATGCAGTCAATTGTTTAAAATAATAGTTTGAGATTAAAGATTTTTGAAGAAAAAAAATCTTCGATCAACACAAATATATATTACGCAAACTATATGCATACTTCAAATGCATAAATTACACGTGTTGGATAAATGTAGAAGAATAGAAGATTAGGAATAAAAGATAAAAATTTTTTAGATATTATTAATTGTCAAAACTCACTTTTATAGTCATAAACTACTTCATTTGTAGAGTTATAACCAACAGGTCAATATTAGAAAATTGGAGCTGCAATTACTAACTCCTACAGGCCTGCAAATGACTCCAAAAAATTTACCTCCTAAAGGCTAGATAAATCGAAACAAATTCCTATGGACATGGTAAATAATTGATGTTAGCCCTAAGGGCAAATCATGTAGTTATGATTAGTTTTGATTAATGACAAACATTGATGAGGACTAATATGCTTGTATGTTGTGTGATAGGATTTGTGGATTAAGAAGTTTGAAGTCTCATTGCCTTGAAGCTAAAATGCAAGAACAACTCCAATATGTCAAAGTGATTGAAGATTGAAGAGTTTGTTCAAGATGATTGAAGACTTTGAAGACATGAAGTGTAGGTTGCATGTGCTTAATAGGTAAACTTTGTAAACCCTACACTCTTAAGCCTTGGAATCTATTGAATTCATAAGAGAGCATAAAATGAGTCTTATAATCGCAAAATGTTTTGAATAAATTTCTTAATGAATGTGGTTTTGTGTCCTAAAAGTTTTTAAGTAAACTTTATATGATCAAAGGAATTTGATTTTGGTTTTCAAACTTATATATGTTTAAATAAGTTTTCCATATATACCAAATGTGTTTCAAATCTTTGGAAGTTAAATCTCAAATGATTTTACAAAGTTTGAACATGATTCCAAGAAATTCGGTCGTCCAAATTTGGTAGCAAAAGTTTGCTACCGTTCTTTCAGAGAAATTCGGAAGAAGATTCGGACGCATGAAGAAATATTCGGTCGTCCGAATTTTGGCCTTTAGCATGATCACTGTTCTTCCAGAAAAATTCAGAAGAAAATTCGGACGCATAGAAAAAATTTGGTCGTCCGAATTTTGTAGCGAAAATTTTCGGCCAAAAATTCGGTCGTCCAAATTTTCTGAAACTAGCCGTTACTAGCCGTTTTAACTAATTTTCAAATTCTATAAAGGCTAGAAACTCTAGTTTTTTGAAAGAACTTTTGCACAAAAGAAATCCTTGAAGATCTAACTTGTTTTACATCAAAATTATATCAAAAGCTCTCAAATTGCCTTGTGCTCAAAGATTGAAATCAAGATTCCAAAGGCAAGAAGTGAAGTGGTGCTAGCAATTGTATTCATCCACCAAGAAGTGTTGGTAACATTCAAATTCTCTCTTTATATTTTTGTTGTGATTGATACAAGGTTGTCAAGAGACTTAAAACCCTTGTGGAGGGTGAGCCATAGACTAAATTAATCAAGGTTGTTGTGTAAAACCCATTGGTGAGGGTGAGCCTTGGATTAGATTGGTCTAGGTTGTCTAGTGACATAAAACTCTTTGTGATAAGAGTGAACCTTGTTTATTGATTGAAAGGAGGTTGTTGTGGTAAAACCCGTTGAAGGGTGAGCCTCTTGTGTAATTGCTTGGATTAAGCATATAGTGAATTGATTGAAATCCTTGAGTGTGGACTCAAGGTAGTGGATGTAGATCTTGGAGAGATCGAACCACTATAAATCGTGTGTTCATTTCTTTATAGCTTTACTTGTTTTACATACTTGTGTTATTATTATTGTTTATAGTTGTTGATTGATTGGTTGTGGTCTTATAGTTTAATAATCTTGTCTTAACCATCAAATCACATATAAACTTGAAGTTTGTGAATTTAAGAAGAGCTTTTATTAAGGCAAAGAATTTGCAAAAAGGAAAAAGATTTTCGATAATTAGCCAAAGACCTAATTCACCCCACTCTTAGGTCTTTCAGTTGGTATCAGAGCAAGGTCTTCTTTTTAAGGTCTAACAACCTAGAAGTAAAGATTATATGGCTAATTTATCAAATTTGTCTTATACCGAAGGTTCCTCCACTAATAGACCTCCATTGTTTGATGGTTCTAATTATATTTTTTGAAAATCTTGAATTGAGATTTACATTTGTTCTATTAACTATGAATTGTGAAACATTATTGAGATAGGTCCCTATGTGCCGTTGAGATTGAAAGCCGATGGAGTTACAAGGGAACCAAAGCCCATGGAGGAGTATGATGAGAGCGATTCAAGGAAGATGACCTTAAAATACAAAGCAATGAACATTCTTTGTTGTGCATTGGTAGTCAATGAATACAATAGAATGATGGAATGTGATTCGGCTCATGAAATGTGGAAGCAACTTCATGACACTCATGAAGAAGAAAGAGCAAATGTGTGCTTCATGGCAATGGAAGATGAGGTACAACCTACTCCATCTACCTCTACTTCTTTTGATGATGATATTGATGATCCTAGTGAATTACTTGTTGATATGTATGTAGAATTAAAGAAGGCTTCGAAAAAGAATAAGGAAATGAAAACCAAAATTAATGATCTATTGAATGAGAATTCAAAATTGTTTTGTGAAAATAAAAAGCTTCTTGATTCTATTGAATGCTTGAATATTGAAAAAGAAGTTTTAAATGTCTCTTTACAAAACATGTCCCTTGAAAATAAGATTCTTTGTGAAAATATTTTGTCTCTTGAAAGAATGCTTGTTGATCATGAGACTTTGAAAAAGAAGGTTGATGAACTTACATCATGTGTTGAAAAATTTACAAATGGAAGAGACAATTTTGACAAACTACTTGGATCTCAAATATCTTCTCTTGCTAAAAATGGTCTTGGTTACAATTATGTCAATAATGTGCCTAAACATAATAACTTCTTTGTTAGAGCTACTTCTACTTCTTTCCATCATACTTGTTGTACTTATTGTGGAAAACATGGACATAAAGTCACCAAATGTTATGTTAAAAGAAAAGTAGAGAATGGTGTAAAAACCATTTGGAGAGTTAAGAGAACTATTGCTAATCCCCACGGACCCAAGAAAGTATGGGTACCAAAGGATACTTCCTCTCCTTTATTGCAGGTACACTACAATTCAAACTCAAGCACCACTAAGAGGTATATTGATGATGTTGGCTTAAAGAATAACAAAAAAACTCCTCATTTATAATCAAGGTCAAAGCAACCAAAGAAGGATTTGTTTTTGAGGCAAAGAAGAAAGGAGGAATTCTTGGAGTAATCAATGTTGGTAAAGGTTTCTCTTTTCTTTTAAACAAATGTTACTTAGTGCTGATTTGAACTATAACTTGCTTAGCATTAGTCAATTGTGTGACAATGAATAAGAAGTTAAATGACAACATGCGAAGTTTCAATTGAGAATCCCTTTTGTTAATATTTGAAAATTTGCCAACCTTGACTTGTCAATTGCTTCTATGAAGTTGATTAGGTAAGATTGATGATATGAGATTGAATTCACGGTTGATATGTTTTTGAAATTGATTATATGTCATGATAAAATGATTAAAATAGTTATGATTGAATATCTATGCATTTAATTGGCCAAAAACATCTTTATGAAACTTTACAAAATGTTCAGACTTGAAGTTTGAATGTAGACTATAAGTTTGGTCGCCCGAACATGTATAAAAAAAATGATATTTTGTGATTTTGATCAATTACTTACAAAATGTTTCAATGTGTGTTTTATCTTGATAAGCTTGAATGTCTTGTTGCTTATAATAATGATTGATTTTCTTGGCCTAGAAGATTTGGTCACGTGAACATGGACTTGTTGAACAAACTTTCCTCTCAAGATTTAGTTGGAGGATTGCTAAAAATGTGTTTTGAGAAAATTGTCTTTCACATACTTGTCAATATGGAAAACAAACAAAAGAATCTTCCAAACCTAAGAAAATGACTTTTACTTCAAAACCTCTTAAAAATTGTTTATATGGATTGTTTGGACCAATGAGGATCACTAGTCTTGATAGAAAGAGGAATTCATATATGATTGTTGATGATTTCTCTAGATTTACATGGGTGATCTTTCTAGCTCAAAAAGATGAAGTTCTTTCATGAATTTGCAAGACTTTTCAAAAGGGTCCAAATCTCTCTTGTGTGCAAATTGATTACTATTGGAAGTCACAATGGGAGAGAATTTTACAATCAAGATTTTACAAAACATTGTGATGAGAATGGGATCTTTTGAACTTATATTTGATAGAATACTCTAGAATTTAAACATACATGACTGGTTGTATCAAATATACATGAATACGTGTAATAAAGTACTTTATATTGAATATGTGCGATAACTTGGAAAATTTGATAGAAAATTGAATGATGGGATATTCCTTGGTTTTTCCTCTAACAACAAGGCTTATAGAGTTTCTAAGAAAAAGAACCTTACATGATGAGGAAACTATTCATGTTAGTTTTGATGAATCTTACATTTACTTGGAAAGAAAAGATGAATATGATGTAGGTACATCTATGAATGACTATCAAACCCATCTTCAAGCACCAACTTTGGAGGATCACACCAATGAGGAAGAAATGATTGAACAAAATCAATTTGACCAACCTAGTGGTGACCAAGAGCTCTCAAAGAACCTAAGATATTCAAGAGGGCACCCTAAGGAGCAAATCATTGGTGATATCTCCTAAGGAGTAAAAATAAGGCGGTACCTTATCAATAACTTTATTCCTTTTATCTCATATGAGCCTAAAAGTATTGATGATGCATTGTGTGATGATTTTTGGATTATTACTATGCAAGAGGAATTAAATCAATTTTAAAGATACAAAATTTCGAAATTCCTAAATCTCATGATCATTCCATTATTGGAACTAAATGGTTTTTAGAAATAAACTCAATGAATCCGAGGAAGGTGTTAGAAATAAATCAAGATTTGTCACCCAAGGATTCAATCAAGAAGAGTGAATTGTTTATGACGAAACCTTTGTTCCGAATGCTAGACTTAAGTCCATAAGAATGCTTTTGACTTTTACTTTCTTTAAAGGTTTTAAATTATTTCAAATGAATGTCAAAAGAGCTTTTCTAAATGGTTCTATTGAGGAAGAGATTTATGTGGAACAATCACCCAGTTTAGATCATGAAAAGTTTCCTAACCATGTTTTCAAATTATCCAAAGCTTTGTATGATTTAAAACAAGCTTCTAGAGCTTTGTATAAAAAAAATTGAGTGTTTTTCTTCATTCAAAAGAATTTTCAAGAGAAAAGGTTCAAACTATTTTTTTTATTTAAAAAAAAAACCTCTTGTAACAATGATCTATAACTTGTCCTAATATATGATACAATTTTTGGTGCTTCTAACTCTTCACTTTCTGATGTGTTTGCCAAGTTGATGTAAAGTAAATTTGAAATGAGCATGACAGGAAAACTCAATTTCTTTCTTGGCCTACAAATCAAGAAAACCAAGGATGGAACTTTCATGAATCAAGTTAAGGAATAAGCACTTCCATAAGTTTATCAACTATGCTTGACAAGAATAAAAAGGTTTCATAGGTGTAGTCAATTCTATTTGACAGCAAGTAGAGCCAATATGATGTTTGTTATGTGCTTTTGTGCTAGATTTCATCTTGTCCTAAAGAGTCTCATTTGATTGCTGATTAACATATTCTCTATTACCTTATTGATACTCTAAGTGATTATGGGCTATATTTCAAACGTGTGGCTATGTTATGTGATAACGCTAATGCAATAAATTTGACCATCATACTATTCAACAAACTAGGACAAAGCATATAGAGATCAAACTTCATCTCAATAGAGATCATTCTACTAAGGTTAATACTTAATTAAAGCATGTTTGCATTAATGAACAAATTAATGATATCATTACTAAGCCATTGGCTGAAGAAAGGTTTGACCAATCTTAGAAGATGCTTAGGGATTTCAAAATTCAATAACTAATGAGTGTATTCAAGTGTTGTAGCTCCAAGTGAGGACAAAGAAGCCTAGCATGGGAAAAGAAAAGGGAAAAGCAAAAGAAAGAGAAGGAGGACCAGCGAACAATGAACCAAAGAAGGTTTATGTTCCTCAAAACATGTCATGCCTAGATAGATTTGTCACAGTGGAGGCTGCTATTGAATTTGATGATTGGACAAAAAGGAACCATAAGACAAATCCAAGCCACAAGGTGGATGTCATCAAACTATCCGAAATGGGTAATATACTCTTATTTTTAAATGATGTGAGATAGACTAGTTTGCTTGTGTTTGATGAATGTTATTACCTTCCTTAGTTTATGAAGTTTAAGCAAATATTAAGGAAGAAAGAGTTGAGCAAGTTGATAATAAAGCTATTCAGTGATATTCTTCAAGAATATCACAAGGTAATTTTTGAGATTGATTATGCATTGCTCAATAGAATTTGTGATGTTGAGGATGTTGGGTTTAGGCATTATTCTTCTGGGGGACATTGTTTTATAAGTGAGTTATACTCACATGAAAGAATTGAGAATGCATATATAAATGGTAGAAGCCTGAAGACTAGAAAGGAGAGAGAGATAAAAGTTTTTTGATGCTAGTAAAAGAATTTTGCATCACATGCTTACTACCTTTATTATAGTATACTTTGGGCACAAATCTTTTGTTGATAATATGTATGTTGTAATTATGCTAGTCATGCTTAAGAAAAGAAAAATCAATTTTGGATATATAGTGCTAAAGAATATAATGGCAGCTAGAAGAACCGAGCATAAGACATTGTCGTATGAAAGGTTATTAACAGGAATTTTCAAGTATCTCCAAGTGCAATTGTCTTCTAGTGGTCTACCAATAAAGAGTGAAGAAGTCTACACCAACAACTCACTTAAGGGAATTCCTTGTACACTTGATGATGATAATGTATGAAGGACTAGAAGAGAAACTCCTCTAAGGGGTGATAGAAGAGATGCTAGTGATAATGAAGAGAAGGAAGAAGAAAATGAACAAGAAGAAGAGGATGAAGAGGAAATCCTTGCTAGAGAAAGAAATATAAAAAGGAAGCATGAGTCACCAAGTGAGAGGGAGCAACTCCCCACAAAAAGAAGACCATTTGAAGAGGTATCCTTCATTGAAGGAAAATAAGTTGAAGGTGATAATCTCACTAGAGTTAATACCATAGTTGCCAAGGTATTTCAAGAGGCATTGAACAACCATGTAAAGGAAATGAAAAAGATGGACAAATTCTTCGAGTTCTTGGCTCCATTGATTCTTGGAAAATTTGATGGTTTATAAGCTAGAGTCAAGAGTATGGAAGAAGACTTGAGAAAGATTTCTCAAGTGATTTTAAATGGTGCAAGTTCCTATAAAGCCAAATGAAGAAGATCAAGAGGATAATATGGGTGAAGATGGCAGCAATAAGGATGATAGTTATGACAGTGAAAATTGAGATGGCTATTAATTTGTTGCTAAAGAAGTAAGAAGATGAAGAAAAAGGCAGTGAAGCACCCCAAGAGAAAGAAGAGCATGAGAATGAAGAACAAAGAGGTAAAGCTCAAGAAAAGAAGCAAGAAGAAGAAGGTGAAGGGAGTTTAACAAAGTCAAATCACAAATCCATCACCAATTTCCTTCAGCCACGAGAGAAGGGAAATGTGGTTCAAAGGAAGAAGATCCAAAGATCCTCTCGATTAGTAACTTTCCAAAGTCGAACTACACGGGCAAGGAGTCAACAAATGAAGGACCCCATCATATAGAGATCAAGGAAACATGGCTATCACAACGAACAAATTTGGAAATGAAGACCATGAAGCGCATCCAAGACTAAGCCTTTCTATCCCTAAACTCTATTTTGTTGCCTATTTTAGTTTATGCCTTTATGCACATGTTATGCTTTAACATTGAAATTTACTTGTGCCTTTCTAGTCATTATACTATTTTGAAGCTCAATATATGAAATCCTTGTGATAAGAGCTTCTTTTGTTTCACTTTTGTTGTCCAAGTACTCTTACCCCACCTTTGATTGATGACAAAAGGGGGAGAAGAAATGTGATGACAAAATGTGTGAAAATATGAAATAGTAGTGGAATTCCTCATGCATGAAGAGAAAATGTGTGAATTTTCTGAAAATCCATGCATATGTCAAGGGGGAGAAAGAATGACTACAAAACGTACTATGTGCTTGTTATAATGTGAATCATGCTGCAATGTGTACTAATGTGTGCTATGTATATGTTGATGTGCAATAGATAATGAGTAATGTGAAAATATTTGGCTGCATTTCTGCATTTGAAATTTAAATTGAATATTTTATGATATGTGAGGTTTTGGTTATTTTTTGAGATTTTGGAATATGGTTAAGTTGAGATTGAAATCTTGAACTTGTTTCTTGACTTGACCTATGATTTTTAATTACATCATGAAAACAATTGAATACATGAATTTTGTGGTTTTGCAAAGCTAAACTAAGTGCCTTTGTGGACATACATGTTTGAATACTTCAACATTTCATTTTAAAAGGCAAAATCACCTTTTCAAACTTGTTGCAAAAATTTGGACTCAAAATTCAGATGCAAGGTTTAAAAATTCGGATGCATCCATATTTGTTGTCAAAATGTGCTCCTTTGTTGTTCAAATTGGTTCAAATATATTTTATTCTCTTCCATTATGTTTGAACAACCTTAGGAAAGATTTATTTCACATTAAACTTTCATTATATTGAATTTATTGCAATTTGGACTTGGAATGTCAAATTCGGATGCATGAGTTTAAAAATTCGGACGCATTAGTTTAAAAATTCGGATATATGTTCTAAAATTCGGATGCATCCATATTGTGTTTGTCAAAATGTGCTCCTTTGTTGTTCAAATTGATTCAAATATGTTTTAATCTCTTCTAATATGTTTGAACAACCTTAGGAAAGCTTATTTACAAAATTTGCAGCTTTCATTTTACTTATTTTAAAGTTTGGACTTGATATGTCAAAATTTGGATGCACAGTATCTCTACACCAAACTTGTTGAAAAATGAGCACAATCTAAGGGGGAGCATTGTTAAACATTTATAACCTTTAAAACCTCTCTTAAAATCTTTTCTAAATGCTTAAATGCTATATCTTCTATCCTAATTGTTGGAAGGAAGGAGGTAAATGGAGGTTGGTTGGGTCATAGGCTCATATTGAGCCTTTTGTATGTCAATGTGATAAATTGGTTATTTTCTATCATTGACATTAATACTTCTTTGTGCTACTTTGTTAAATCCATCACATTTTGCATCAAAGTTTGTCATCATCAAAAAAGGGGGAGATTGTTAGCCCTAAGGGCAAATCATGTAGTTATGATTAGTTTTGATTAATGACAAACATTGATGAGGACTAATATGCTTGTATGTTGTGTGATAGGATTTGTGGATTAAGAAGTTTGAAGTCTCATTGCCTTGAAGCTAAAATGCAAGAACAACTCCAATATGTCAAAGTGATTGAAGATTGAAGAGTTTGTTCAAGATGATTGAAGACTTTGAAGACATGAAGTGTAGGTTGCATGTGCTTAATAGGTAAACTTTGTAAACCCTACACTCTTAAGCCTTGGAATCTATTGAATTCATAAGAGAGCATAAAATGAGTCTTATAATCGCAAAATGTTTTGAATAAATTTCTTAATGAATGTGGTTTTGTGTCCTAAAAGTTTTTAAGTAAACTTTATATGATCAAAGGAATTTGATTTTGGTTTTCAAACTTATATATGTCTAAATAAGTTTTCTATATATACCAAATGTGTTTCAAATCTTTGGAAGTTAAATCTCAATGATTTTACAAAGTTTGAACATGATTCCAAAAAATTCGGTCGTCCAAATTTGGTAGCAAAAGTTTGCTACTGTTCTTCCAGAAAAATTCGGAAGAAGATTCGGACGCATGAAGAAAAATTCGGTCGTCCGAATTTTGGACTTCAGCATGATCACTGTTCTTCCAGAAAAATTCGGAAGAAAATTCGGACGCATGGAAAAAATTCGGTAGTCCGAATTTTGTAGCGAAAATTTTCGACCAAAAATTCGGTTGTCCGAATTTTCTGAAACTAGCCGTTACTAGCAGTTTTATGGCCGTTTTAACTGATTTTCAAATTCTATAAAGGCTAGAAACTCTAGATTTTTGAAAGAACTTTTGCACAAAAGAAATCCTTGAAGCTCTAACTTGTTTTACATCAAAATTATATCAAAAGCTCTCAAATTGCCTTGTGCTCAAAGATTGAAATTCAAGATTCCAAAGGCAAGAAGTGAAGTGGTGCTAGCAATTGTATTCATCCACCAAGAAGTTTTGGTAACATTCAAATTCTCTCTTTATATTTTTGTTATGATTGATACAAGGTTGTCAAGAGACTTAAAACCCTTGTGGAGGGTGAGCCATAGACTAAATTAATCAAGGTTGTTGTGTAAAACCCATTGGTGAGGGTGAGCCTTGGATTAGATTGGTCTAGGTTGTCTAGTGACATAAAACTCTTTGTGATAAGAGTGAACCTTGTTTATTAGATTGAAAAGAGGTTGTTGTGGCAAAACCCGTTGAAGGGTGAGCCTCTTGTGTAATTGCTTGGATTAAGCATATAGTGAATTGATTGAAATCCTTGAGTGTGGACTCAAGGTAGTGGATGTAGATCTTGGAGAGATCGAACCACTATAAATCGTGTGTTCATTTCTTTATAGCTTTACTTGTTTTACATACTTGTGTTATTATTATTGTTTATAGTTGTTGATTAATTGGTTGTGGTCTTATAGTTTAATAATCTTGTCTTAACCATCAAATCACATATAAACTTGAAGTTTATGAATTTAAAGAAGAGCTTTTATTAAGGCAAAGGATTTGCAAAAAGGGAAAAGATTTTCGATAATTAGCCAAAAACCTAAAGACCTAATTCATCCCCCCTCTTAGGTCTTTCAATTGACATATCAAATGGCTCTACTAGCAATAAGAAATATATCTTCAACTAAAATAGTCGACTATGGATAGAAAAAAGGAAAAAACAAAGATTTTAGACCAATGGTCCAAATTAAGCATTATTCGTAAAACATATATAATGTATAAATTTTATATAATGTAAGGATTAAGAACAAAAATCCACTTGAAAAGTAGGCATTTTTTAAATTATACCTTCAATGTCAAAATTAAGCGATTGTACGCTTATAATATGTAAAAATAAGCAAAGATACCCCTCTATTTAAAAAAAGCTAAGAGAGACACCAGTTTGACTGTTTAAAATGGGCTTGGTGCCATAAAGTGAAATTGGTTGATGGCACGTGTAATGCATTGCTCATATAACCTCCAACTGAACTAAAAAGAAGAGTACTACTATACGCAAATTTTTTGGACTATACGTAGTGCGAAATATTTTTATTATTTCATTTTAATTTTAAAAAATTTTTTGATTTCTTTAAAGCATTTGAACAGAAAAACTCAAATCTACGAACAACGATGAAAAATCTTCACCTAAAAAGGTTAGTTTATCAAACTACTCAGCGTTTTACATAGTTTTACATTAAAAATTTTCAAAATCAGCCTTAAAATGGTCGATTTTGTAGTCGACCAAAATATTGATGAATTTCATCAACTGAGTGGCGGAATTCAATGATGAATTCTGCCAACTGTAGGTGGAATTCATCAGCAAATGGCCAAATTATGTCGAAGAATTCCGCCATATTTTGGCAGAATTCTTGAGATAATTTTGCCAATAATTGGCGGAATTACGCCACAATGCGGCAAAATTTCTTGCAAATTTATTTACTATGTGGCAAAATTTTTTTATTTATGTAATACGTTATAAATTAATTTCGTATATAGTTGTGCTAATTAAGTTAATTATATCTTAATATTTTTATTATTTATGAAATTAAGTATTTCGTTTACCTCTTCTGTTGATCGATAATATATGTTTACTTATTTATATTATTTATTTATAATTAATTTAATTGCTATTAATTTATATCTATGTTAGATTAATAGCAATTTTCTTATGACCTAATGTTTTGTGAAAAATATATATAAATTTTCAGTACGAGTTGTATAATAACAATATTTGTTCAATAAGTGTGTGTCGATTATTTTTAAAATAACGAAAATTGTAAAAATAAAACTATTTACGATGCGTAATGTAACGTACAATATAATTACAAAGTATAAAAAAATACAACAATACAACTAAATAAGTGATTATTACAAAAACAATTTTGTGAAACCTGGCGAAATATATGGTAAAATTTCTCCAAGAGCTGGTGAAATTTGTGGGTGATTTTTGCTACTTTGTGGCGCAACTACACTGAAAGTTGCACCACTCAGTGGCAAAAATCACCTACACATTTCTACACTAAAAGTTGCGTCACTCAGTGGTGAAACTTATGCAGAATTTTCAAAAAATTATACAAATGTTAATTTAATTAGAATTTAGCGACTTTTTAACTCAAACTCGAGAGAAAATCCTTTGTCTGTTAGAATCTTTGCTCATTGTCTTGCTGTGACTAAATTCGTCTATTTTTTATGAAAAGTGTATTTTTTTGAAGAAAAAATTGAGAGAGTTATAGAAGGAGAGAGCGGGGAAGACAAAGGGTTTTTGAAAAATAAAAATTATTCACACTACATATAGTAAAAAAAACAGCATATAGAAATGACGAAAAAGGAAGATGATTTAGGGGTTGTTTAGTCCAAGGATTTTCTTACGGAAAGGAAAATACTTTCCTTGTAAATATTTTTCTTAGATAGGTTGTAAAGGAAAACACTAAAGAAAATAAAATAGAGGAAATCAGTGAGCAAACTTTTTATAGAAAGAGTTGAAAATACTTCTCTATATAAAAGTGTGAGAAAAGAAAAAAACTAAGGAAAAGCTAATTGAAGCAAAAGTATAGTTTGAAATTTAGCGTTAACTTTTAACTAGAATTATTTTTTGAATCGAATATTCATGAATAAATTTCGTTTGTATTCTATTATTGTTCGTTTGTTTGGTATTTGAGTCGAGTTCAAACACAAAAAATAGTTCGTTATTGATCGAATGAACACAAACTTATTTGTAAATAAATTAAAATATTCATGAAGTGATGTCTAATGTTAATGTGCTTAGTTCTAAAATGTTTCACAGGATTTTTTGTAATGTTAATGGCACTCATGTTGTCACAAAAAATTGAATATTCTTGTATGTTGGATTAAATCCTCAAACTAATGCTTTATCCACAAGATTTGAGCTACATAATTCCCACTTAAATGTATTCTACTTTAGTAGTTGATAAGCTAACTGAAGTTTGCTTCATGCTGTATCATGAGACCAATACATGACAAAGAAATTAAAAAGTTCATGAGGTGCTTTTCCTATCAATTTTAGTTCCTAGAAAATCAGCATTACTATATCCTACAAAGTCAAATGATGTAGTATTAGGATACCATAAGTTAAATTCTTGAATTCACACAAAGTATCTGAAAATTCTCTTAACAGCAGTCAAGTGTGATTCCTTGGGATAAGCTTGAAAATAAGTATAAAAACATACACTAAAATGAATATCAGGCCTACTTGGTGTGAGATGGAGTAATGATCTGATCATATCTCTCTGTAGCTTGTGTTCATATTTTTACCTTTTTCATCCTTATCTAACTTGATTGTGGTGCTCGTGGGAGTCTTACTTAGCTTTGCATGCTCCATTTGAAATTTCTTCAATAGCTCCTTTGTGTATTTTTCTTGATTGATAGCAATCCCATCTTTGACCTGCTTTATTTGCAATCCAAGGAAGAAATTCAATTTTCTCATCATGCTCATTTCAAATTCACCCTACATCAAGCTAGCAAACTCTTTGCACAAAATTTCATTAGTAGCTCCAAAGATTATGTGATCCACATACACTTGGACAATGAGATTTTCTTTAGAATCACTTTTAGTGGACAAGGTTTTATTCACCTTTCCTCTTGAAAACCATTTTCTAGTAAAACCTTTCTATAACTTTCATACCAAACTCGAGGAGCTTGTTTGAGACCATACAAAGTCTTAACTAGCTTGAAAACATGATTTAGTTTTTTAAAATTTTCAAAACCAGGTGACTGCTCAACATAAACTTCTTCTTTCAAAAAGCCATTTAAAAATGCACTTTTAACAGCCATTTGGTAAAGCAAGAAGTTTTTGAAGCATGCAAAAGCACACAACATCCTAATAGCTTCTAACCTAGTAACAGGAGCAAAAGTTTCATCGAAGTCTATACCTTCTTCTTGGTTGTATCCTTGAGTAACCAAACTTGCTTTATTTCTGACAACATCTGAATTTTCATCAAACTTATTTCTGAACACCTATTTTATGCCTATGGCAGACATATTTTTGGGCCTTGGAACTAATTCCAAACATTGTCCCCTTTCAAATTGATTTTGCTTATCTTGCATGGCTAGTCTCAAACTTTCATCTTCTTGTGCTTCCTCATACTTTTTGGGTTCAACTTGTGAGACAAGGTTTTATCCAACCTTCCACCTGAAAAACCAATTTTTAGTAAAAACTTGCTAAGTCTTTCATGCCAAGATTGAGAAGCTTGTTTTAGACCATACAAAGCTATAATTAGCCAGATAACATGATTAGGTTTTTCAAAACATTCAAAAATAGGTGGCTGCTCAGCACAAACTTCTTTTTGTAGAAAGCCATTTAAAACTGCACTTTTAATGTCTATTTGGTAAAGCATGAATTTTTTTAAGCATCTAAATGTACACAACATCCTAATAGCCTCTAGTGTAGCAACAGGAGCAAAAGTTTCATCGAAGTCTATACCTTATTCTTGGTTATATCCTTGAGTAACCAACTTTGCTTTAGTTCTGACAACATCTGCATTTTCATCAAACTTATTTCTGAACACCTATTTTGTGCCTATGGCAGACAGATTTTTGGGTATTGAAACTAACTTCTAGACATTTTTCTTTTCAAGTTGATTTAGCTCATCCTGCATGGCTAGCATCTAGTTTTCATCCTCTTGTACTTTGTCATACTTTTCGGGTTCAACTTGTGAGACAAAAGGAACATTTCCAACCATCTTCCTGATTTGGTTTCTTATGATGATTTTCTCAAAGGGCTCTAACAAAAGACATTCCTTAGCATGATATTTATGAAATCTCCATTCTTTGAGCCGGTTCTCCAGATTAGCTTGAGAAATTAGCCTTTCATAAGAATTAGCTTGCAAAACTTTCTGCTCAACATCTTTCTGTTCACCATTATCTTCTTGAGTTTTATTACTTATTTCTTCATTCTTTTTGCTTTGATCATTTTCACATTCATTAGTAACTAGCTCATGTTCCTCCTCATTAGGTAAAGTCAAGCTAGCTTCTGAAGGTAACATGAATTGACTCTTCTACCACCAGTGTCTTTTGATTGAAAACTCTATAAGCCTTGCTTTGATTTGAGTGTCCAAGAAGGAGATGATGATGATGACAATGAAGATGACTTTGAGTTAGTAGCTAGAGGTAATGGAAAAGGAAGGCGAAGGAGGAGAGGAAAGTAAAGAAGAAGAGGAACAAAATGTCAAGAGCAAATGGTGAAAAATGGAGTTTAATTGAAAAGGTTGAGATCATGCTCCATCCTCCACTCCTTTGGGACAAATACATAAGGTAAAGGACCAAAAGCATGTGGCTTTGAAAAAAGGAACAAGAAGATCCATCTAGTTGGTTGGTACCTCGAAGTCGAACTGCACCCAAAAGATGCTTTCATGTGATGGTCCACTCCATATCGATTTTAAAGGGAACATAGAAATCACCACCAACAAATTTTGAGTGAAAACAATGAGAAGAGTTTCAAATGATGCTGATAGCAAGAAAGAGGTCTAAGCCTTCTATCTCTTATCTCTTCGACCATTTATGAACTTTATTATGTCTTTTATTACTTAATTTATGTTAATTAGTTTAGTTTATCACTTATGAGTTGACATTAAGTTTAGTTTGTGTTGATTTGTTGTTGGTTAATTTTTGTTGCTTAGAAATTGCTCATATGATCTTACTTGGTATATGTAATTTGTAAGCATTATCAAATGATGAGCTTACTTTAGTTGAAGCTCAATGATGATTACATAGTATTGAGAGTTTATATTTTGTTGACTAACTTACTTTGTCCACCTTATTTGATCGATGGCAAAAGAGGGACTGAGTAGTTTGTGAAAATTGTTTATAAGTGACAAAGGGGACAATTAGTGTATTGCAACATGGTTTTATATTGTTTACATTGATTATTGGTCTTTTATTGGTAATGGGTTTACATTGATTGTGGATTGGAGTTAATGCTTGGTTGATAATTGAAATTTGATGAATCTAAGGATATTTGTGTGTCTTGGTGACAATTTTACTTGGATTGTTGACTGATAGTGACTTGGGATCGGTTGAACGCCATGGATTGTATACCATTGACTGCTTTTGGCACCAAGGATTCAACTTTTTCAAAGTTCAGGTTTGGTCCAAAATTTCACCAAAATCAATCCTTTGTTGTCTAACCTTGTAAATTATGTCTACAATCTTTCTAACCATGTTTGGACAACTTTGAGAGAGTTCATTATATCAAATTTTAGTCAATATCTTGTGATTTTACAGGTCGGACTTGGAAATTTGAATTTGGAGTTAACCTACCTACAAGACCAAACTCTTTCAAAATTAAGCAAAATCTAAGGGACAGCTTTGCAAGCAGTTCTCTATATTCAAAAACCTCTCTTAGAGATGTTTTTGATGCCTAAATGCTAAATCTTTTATTAGGTTCGAAGAAAGGAAGCACAAGAAGGATTTTTAGTTTGAAGAAGCAAAGCAATCTCATTGCCTAGAACAAGGACATCCCAATTGAGGCTAAAGGCTCCAAGATCAAAAAGGATGTCAAGTTTTTGAGGGTTTTAAAGATACAATAGTGGGTGTTGGTTATTCAATAGGTATGTCTTGTAAACCCTACACTTTTTTGCATTTGGAACCTATGGATTGCACTTTGAAGCTTAAATCGAATTGTTTAAGTCAAAACTTTGTTTTTGAGGCTAAGTGATTTCATGACTTTTGAATAACAAAGTTTTTGATGACGGCTTTTTGGTTAATAGCTCTTCAAAGTGGTGGTAGAATTTTTTATTATCTACTATCTTTTTGGGTAGTCTCTATCCATCCTCTCTACTTTAACTTGTTTGTTCAGGTGATATAAAACTCTTTTTCGTGAAAGTGAGCCTTGATTGTTGAATTAAAAAGGTTATTGGTGTAATTGGTAGGTAAGCATCCTATGTATTTGTGTGACTTGATAATTTAGTGGATTGGTTAAAATTCTTGAGTGTGGACTCAAAATAGTGAATGTAGATCTTGAAGATGTTAAACCACTATAAATTGTGGTGTCTACTTCTCTCTATCTATTGCTTACATTCAATCGTACTATCTTCATTTGTTCTGTGTGATTGTTGATATTTATTGCATCCTTATTTAGTTGTCCTTCTCTCTTCAATCATTTTTTTTCAAACACATTAATACTTGGAGGTTCCAATTTTCAAAAAGAGATTTCCCTAAAGAAAGTTATTAAAAAATCAGCTGAAAAACCTAATTCACCTGTCATTAGCTTTTGCACGTTTAAATGAGCATCAAAGTAAAAGTTCGTCTATAATCTGTTTACTATTCGAACTTAATTTGATAACTTTACTAAAATTTTATTTCACCCTACTAAAGCACACTACTCTTGATTAGCTTGATAAAAGTATTTTATAAAATTAGCTTGATAATATTTTGTGTACAAAAATTTTATTATGTGTGGTAGTGGAAACAAGAATGAAACATTTACAACAAGTACTATCTATGCTCTCAATAAAAAGGAAGAGAAAGATAAACAAGAGAGAGAGAGAGAGAGAGAGAGAGAGCGACATATAGATAGATAGACAAAGAAAAAAAATAAGGGAAGAGAGAGAGAAAGAAGGGGGATTTAATTAAAAAATATAATAAATGCTTCTTAAAAAGTATAAAATAACATATATTTAGAAATAAATTTCTATATTTAAAATGACTTATAAACTGAAAAAGAGGAAATAGGATGTATTTGAAGTCCTTTACTGCATGTTGATGATGCCAAAAGTGGGGAGAAGAAATTTATTATAAAATTGATATTCATTGTTGACTGCTGATCATCCAATCATTCATAATATATACTCCTTCAGTCTGAAGTTACTCGTTAAAAAACTAACTGTCACATAGATTAAGGAAATAGTTAGATAGTTATTTATTAGGTCAACTAATCAGAAAAATTGTCTTGAAATTTTAAATATTATTGTTGTGTTTGTTAAATTATTAAATGTAGGTGAAAGTTAAAAAATAATAATTTAATATTGTTCTGAATTTATGAAATGACTAGTAATTTGTTAATTTTTTAATAAGTAATTTGGAATGTAGAGAGGACCAATGATTTCTTTCATATCGCCAATATTTCGCTGATGGATCGAATCAGCACACAAGTTAGAAAAACGAACTGGTTCACTAATTGATCTACCGATGGAATACATGGCATGTGTAAAGAATGCTATATACAGTAAAGGACTTCGCATGACGGATGATGGCCAAAGACAGTTTCCCTAACTTATGAACAAGGGTTTCTTTAAGTGATCAATGAAGCTACTTCACCCCTATTTCTTGATGGAGAATACCCGAAATGCTGCTTGTTCATGCCATTATATTTTGGCAATAAGGCAAATGCAAGACAAACACTAGCTAGTTCCACAAGGGGTATCACTTTGTTTTTGTATTTGTTTTTCCTCCACATCTCCCATTTCCCTGGTGGCAATATTGCAAGACAACAAAGCACCCCCGACTAGCTTCAGAGTGGGTATCACTACATTTTCTCTCTCTCTCCAATTTCTTTGGTCTTCTTTGTACATGCACAAATTTTACTCCTTTTTAATAGGATTGCATCACAGAGCATGCAACTGCCAGAGCCCAATGTCTTAACTTTGTTTTTACCTGCTGCGGATCATCACCTGCATGCAAGAACATGAAAATTAGTCAACATTTACCAATTGAAAAGATAATGAACTTTGCAAATCCTTCCAATGCACAAAAAAAAAGTTAATTAATTTATAGTGGACAATCTCTTAACTATATTAATATTTTCATTTTTAAAAAAAATCTTTTTGAAGCAGAAAACTTGATTATTGCACCATTTTCTTCTCTGTCAATTAACTTCTTTAGAGTTTAGAAATATGAGAAATATCATAGAACTTCTCTAACGATTGGACAAAATTAAGATGTAGAGAACATAATATGTGGAAAACATTTGTCTATCAATATCTTTTATCTTATGTATATGTATCTATATATATATATATATATATATATATATATATATATATATATAATCACAATCATAACTTTAAGGATTGTAATTCTTTCCATAAAAATCTACATATGATATAGTAGAATCCTGATCTTTTGGCTGCATGTCTCATTCTTTATTCCATCATTTTCATGTTTTATTTTTTAAAAAATATAATAATTTATTTTAAATAGAATGGATAATGGGACAAGAATGGGAGGTATGATCACAACCGATAATGTACAAGGAGAACCAACCTGGGCCCAATATTTTCCACGAATCCGAATCGCTCCTTGGACTTCCAAATGACGATGATCTTTCTCCAAGGGACTTCACCGAACCACCAAGAGATGATGAAGATGAAGATGTCGATGACGATGATCCCCCAATGGAACCCAACGATGCATTGCTGCCGGGAGTGTTGGGGGATAGTACTGGGCTCGTAGAAAACTGTCGATTCACGGCAAAATAAAGGTCGAGTGCCGGCAATGTGTTACATAGCTTTTGGCCTTGTTCTTCGTTGAATCCGAACCCAAGTTCTATGCTCCCTTTTAGTTCTTTAAGATCTTCGTCTGTCAAGTACTCGGTCTCGTTATAGTTAATCCTCTCCTTCCTCCGTTCTTGAAGGAGCATTTGTCGTCGACGCTTCTCCCATGCAATGTCGCGAGGAGTTTCGCACATAGAAAGCTGCTTTGACAGCCTTTTCCCTCTAAGGTTCCTCCAGAACGGCGGAGCGCGCTCTATGAGCTGCAGCTCCTCGGGTTCCGACTCGCTGGAGGAGGACGGCCTCGGCGGTGGCGGTGGCGGTGGTGGTAGCCGGGGCGGTGATGACATCGATGCTTTATTCTCCGAATCTCCCATAACAATTTTCTTGCTCAAAAGCTATTGGCTTTTTCCACACATTCAACAGCAAGAATCGGCGCAGCTTGTTATATATACAACTGTGGCTTTCAACAGAGCATCGGACGGAGTTTAGGCGGCCGTGGCGGTGCAAATGAACGTCCGCCGCGGCAAGCCAAGCTAAGGATGCAAAAGTGGGGTGGAGTGCCTCCAAAGAATAATATATATGTGCTCCGAAGGGAATGGATTTTCCTTTAATGATTCTAAGGAAAAATACCAGCCTGACCAGCCCTCCTTTTGCTCGTAAATTTGGAGGGCTTTAATGGGCACATAGTTTAGGGACATCCTCCGTTTTCGGTTTTCTCTTGCTATTTTCTCACCATTCATTTGGAACAAACTCCCATGTCAAAATTAGTAAATGTGATAACTATTTCTCCTGTTCTCTGTTAACAAATCTTCTGTTACTCATAATTATATTTTTTTCCCGTTATTATTCTTAAATTCAATTTCTTTTGCTTCCCTAAAGTAAGTACTCCTCTATTTCAAAATAAATACCCTAATTAGATTTTTCACAGTATTAAGGTTTTAACGAATTTTATAAAAAAATTAGTCCAAAAATGACCATATTCATTAAGGCTGATAAAAAACTTATATTAAATTAAATAATGTATTCCCTTGGTTGGTAAAAACATTTATATTAAATTAAAGAGATTACTCAATGCACGATAATTTTACTGATGAATGACACTTTGTTTCATATTTAATATTCTATAATTTTTATTTTAAAAAAATTAAACAGAAAAAAAGAAAGAAAAATTAAAAATTTTTAAAACTGGGGGGAGGGGATTCGCCCAGGCTGGGCGCCCCTCGACCACTGTTTTGGCACAACCCATACATTTGGTTGCGTCCCCCTGCCCCAAATTTTTTTACATTTTTTCTTTTTTTTATTGTTAAATATTTTTAACAAATATTATTTTATTAAATTTTTGCTTTTATGTTTTTAAATTTCTATATTAAAATTTAAAATCATAATTCAATTACAATAATTTATTAAAATTTGATTACAATCAATTATGATTTTTAAGATTTGATTTTTCTCTCTTAAGTTTTAAAAATTTAATAATTGATGAAACTCAATATCAATACAATTTAGATCAAATATATGAATCGTGATCGTCTATTAGACCTCACTATGTAATAATTATTAAAAGACAAATGAAATAAATATCACATAGAGTAGTAAATTTCGAGATTTTATAAAGTGTTTGAAGGTTAAAAACATCAAAATAATTTTGAAAATCGTCACGTATCAGTAAATTAAATAATGTGTTCCCTTGTTTAAAGTAAATAATGTGTTCCCTTACTTACTTTTTCTCTCTCAAAGTGAAATTATTTTTTCACAAAAATGTACAAAGACAATATTAGTCCATGTGTATCATTACAGCTTTAGAAAGTTATTATTACATTTAATTAGATGGATTGATGTACATAGGAGAGGAAATAGAAAACGAATCATAAATACTTTCTGTAGTAGTTAACGGATTGATGTACATAGGAGAAGTAATTTAAAATTGACCAAATAAAAAATTGATACAATTATTTAACTACCGTCATCATTTATCTTCTTTTCATTATTAAAAGATAATTCTGTGTGAGTTTTATTTTAAACATTTATTTTCAAATGAAGAACTAACAGCACGTAAGATGGTTAGTGTGCTAGCAATAATATTTTTAAATTTTTGTTTTCTTTTATTAATTTTTTCAAACCAGTCAATTGTGTTTAACCATACGTACCATTGGAGAATACATGCTGTTGTTTTCTTTCACTTTTCTCATTTCTCTTGTTTAAATTAATTTATTTATTTTTCGTTAATGGATAAAGTATTTATCCCTATAAATATGCCTCTTCGTGCCATGAGTTATATGCAGGGGCGGATTTAGGGAGCGGCATTTAGAAAATGAAATACCTAAGAGGGGGGGTGAATTAGGTATTTAGCTAATTTTCGCAAACTTAAACCTTTTAAGCGTTTAGACCAAGAATAAGTTATGTAAGCTAATTATAGATAATTGATAGCAAGACAATAATGAAAGCAATAGTAAAGAACTCAAACAATTTATAGTGGTTCGATCCTCAAGATCTACGTCCACTACCTTAAGCTCACACTTAAGGATTTCAACAAATCTACTAATTGCTCAGGTTTACAAATTACAAGAGAGGTTCACCACACTTTGGTTTTACACTCACAACCTCTTCTAGTAATTTCTTACAATACAAGGCTCACCAACCTATGGTTTTATATCTCAAACAACCTTGAATCACAACTTCAAGGATCACCCTTATCTAAAGGGTTTTATGTTATCAAGATAACCTTGCTAGAGCTAGTAGATCAACACAATTGAATAAGTAAAGGAGAGTGTGTAGAAGTTACCACTTGATGGTAGATATTACACAAATTTGCACCTTCACACTTTGATGTCTTTGGATGGATCAATTGAATGCCCAAGACATAAGAGAGCTTAAGAAATGTTTGCTAAATGCTTTTGAATGCTTGGAGTTTTCAAGATTTCAAGAGTTATAAAAATTTGCATGTTTATGGCTTTTATAGAATTTGAAAATCTATTAAAAACGTTCATAAAACGGCTAGTAACTGGCTAGTTTCGAAAATTCGAACGACCGAATTTCTTGGCTACAAAGTCCGAATCTTCGTCCGAATTTCTCTGGATGAATAGTAACCATCGTTTGAGAACAAAAATTCGGACGACCGAATTTTTCTGTCGCGTCCGAATCTTCTTCCGAATTTCTCTGGAAGAACAGTGACCATCTTTGAGGGCCAAAAAATTCGGACGACCGAATTTTTTTGGTCGTGTCCGAATCTTCTTCCGAATTTCTCACGGAAGAATAGTAGCAAACTTTGCTACAAAATTGGACGACCGAATTTTTTTGAAAGCATTTTCAAACTTTGTAAAATCATTTGAAATATAACTTCAATGAGTTTGAAAAATATTTGATATATATGAAAACGTATTTAACTATATTTAAGCTTGAAAAACATGAACATATGAGGTTTACAAACATATCTTATAAAAAAGATTCATTCAAAGCCTTTTTAAGATCATAAGATTATTTTTATGCTCTCTTATGCATTCAATGATAACCAAGACATGCAAGTGTAGAGTTTACATAGAAATTTACCTAAACATTAAATGCACTCTACACTTCAAGTCTTCAATGCCTTTTGATCATCTTTAGAACAACATTCTTCAAACTTCAAATACTTGCTTAAATGAAGTTGTTCTTGAACTTTTGCTTCAAAGCAATGAGACTTCATACTTCTCAAATTACTGTAACCTATCACACAATAATCAAACATTTTAGTCCTCATCAATATTTGTCATTAATCAAAACTATATAATTTGCCCTTAGGGGCTAACAATCTCCCCTTTTTGATGATGACAAACTTTGATGCAAAATGTGATAGATTAAAACAATGTAGTACATAGAAGTATTGATGTCAATGATAGAAAATAACCAATTTAGCATATTGACATTACAAAAGGCTCAATATGAGCCTATGACCCAACCAACCTCCATTTGCCTCCTTCCTTCCAACTATTAGGATATAAGATATTGCATTTAAGCATTTAGAAAAAGTTCTAAGAGAGGTTTTAAGGTTGTAAAAGTTTAACAATACTCCCCCTTAGATTGTGCTCATTTTTCAACACATTTGGACTAGAGATATCATGCGTCCGAATTTTTTGCATAGCAAGTCCAAGCTTTAAAATAAGTAAAGTGAAAGCTACAAATTTTGTAAATAAGCTTTCCTAAGGTTGTTCAAACATAGAGGAAGAGATTAAAACCAGTTTGAATCAATTTGAACAAAAATAGAGCACATTTTGGCAACAAAATATGCATGCATCCGAATTTCAGAACATGCATCCGAATTTTCTGATCTTGCATCCGAATTTTTTAAATCTTCAGTCCAAACTATAATAAATTCAATATAATGAATGCCTAAGGTTGTTCAAACATAATAGAAGAGATTAAAACAGATTTAGATCAATTTGAACAACAATAGAATACTTTTTGGCAGCAAGGTATAGCTCATGCATTCAAATGTTTTCATAGAGTAAAAAAAAAATTAAGAGCAAGTTATTTATTTACAGAAAACACACAGAAAACATCTATAGGATTGCACACATTTTGTCATCCTCAGTCATCCTCATTTCTTCTCCCCCTTTTGTCATCAGTCAAAGATGGGGTCAATGAAAATGAGATTAACAATTTAACACATAAAGGAAGCTCTCATCACTGAGATTTCATCATTGAGCTTCACTATTACAGAAGATGCAAGAAAAAATACTGAAGAAGATTATAACTTTAGATTCAAATAACTTAAAGCAGTAAATAGAATGAAAGAGATGCTTAGTCTTGTGATGTTGATGAAGAGGCTCTGCTAATCCCTTTCTTGATGGCCAAGTGTTTCACTCTTCCTTGGCTGAATGAAATGTGTGACGGTGAGACAATTTCAGCTTGAGCTACTTGGTTTCCTGCCTTTTGTGGTTCTTCATGTACATGTTCTTCTTCTTCTTCTTGTTCCGCCATTGTCTCATCATCTCCTCCTTGGTCATCCCCATCATCACTTTGTCATTATCTTTGTCCTTCTTATCTTTTTCTTCATCATCTTCCTCATTTCTATCTTGAGGCCTAGAGGGTCCTTCACCACTTTGAGTATTTCTCATTAGGGATTTCCTCAATGTGTTTCACTCTACTCTCTAGTCCTTCTAATTTTCCTAGAACCATTGGAGCAAATGATTCAAAGAACTTATACATCTTCTCCATTTCCTTGACTTGATTGTTCAAGGCTTCTTGGAATGCTTTGGCTATTATGGTGTCACCTCTAGTTATTCCTTCACCACTTGACTCATCTTTAGTTTCTTCTTCAACTACCCTTCTTTTTGTTGGTGGTTGCTCCCACTCACTTGAAGTGTCATGCTTTCTTTTTGTCTTCATTTCTCTTGCAAAGGGTCTCTTCCTCATCTTCCTCATCTTCATCCTCCTCCTTTTCCTCTTCTACACTTTCAGTCCTTTCCTTTCTTCCTAATCTTTTTGGAGAGGATCCTCTTTTTGTCTTCCATAATCCATCATCATCAAGGATAAGCTGCATTCTCTTAAGAGATTCATCGGTGTATATTTCTCCACTTTTAAAAGCTTGTCCTCTTCCCGAAGTTTAATCTTAAAATGCTTAAAGATCTTGGTTATCAGTCTTCCATAGGGAAATGCCTTGGTTCATTGTTTTTCTAGCGAGTAATCATGTGTCTTAAGGCTATATATCCAAAGTTGAATTTCCTCCTGTTCATGCAGGGGCCAACATTAATACCATATGCATATTCCTCATCGATGATTTATGTCCAAAGTTAGGAACTATCATAGTAGTTACCATGTGATGCAATACCCTACCTCTAGCATCCAAATTCTTGATTTCCCTCTCTTTTATAGATCTAAACTCTCTTCCATTTGTAAATGCTTGTTCAAATCTATCATATGTAAAGAGTTGACGATCATAGCAATGCATTGAGGGTGCATAATATTTAGCTCCACTGTCACTTACCCCACAAATTACATTAATCGGATCTTCACTTAATTCAATATCAACTTGGGATACTCTAGTTGAATACCATTGTATCCTATCATCCCCCAACAATCTCAGTTCTTTCTTCCTTTAGGTTTGCATAGAATTCATATACCAAGGTGGGATAAAAATCTTCATTAATAAACAACAAACTACTCCATCCAACATCATGGAAACAAGACAAAACCATATCCATACTAGATAGTTTATCAACATCCACCTTATATCCAGGAATAATCTTTCTACTATTCTTATTCCATTCATCAAATTCATGAGTAGATTTGATAGAGATAAACCCTATCAACTCAGATTGTGTTTGAGGAATGCGAATCCTTCTTGGTTGATTGAGGATTGGGTCTCCATTTCCTTCCTTTGCCTTTCCTTTTCCTTTCTCAACATTGGGCTTCTTTGTTCTCACCATGATGTTTTCTCTTGAGAAGGGTTTGTTTTTCTGTATGAAATTAGGGCTTAGAAGTTTAAAAATGAACGCAAATTGGGATGAGAGCGTGTGAATTTGAAGAGATTTTGATTCGGACGTGAATGGGTATGAGAGGTTTTGAAAGGATTTAAAATTCGGAAGTTATAATGTTTGGAAGAAACCGTTCGATTTTCATTTAAATAGATGCATCCATGAAAAATTCGGACGACGAATTTTAGGTCTCAGCGTCCGAATTTTCGATCGAAAGTTTACTGCTCTTTGATTCAGAAAATTCGATCGATCGAATTTTACGTCTCGCGTCTGAATTTTTGATCAAAAAATCTACGTTTTCATCACAACATTAATACACACATTAGTCATTGAATTTTGAAATTCCTAAGAGTCTTCTTAGGTGATTAAACCTTTCCTCAGCCAAAGGCTTTGTAAATATGTCAGCAATTTGATCATTTGTGTTTACATGTTCTAAGCATATATCTTTCTTAATCACATGATCACGAATGAAATGATGTTTTATTTCTATATGCTTTGTCCTAGAATGTTGAATGGGATTAATGCTCAAATTGATGGCACTAGTGTTATCACATAGTATAGGCACACACGTAAATTTAAGACCATAATCAAGTAAAGTATGTTGCATCCATAATAATTGTGCACAACAACTTCCTGCAGCTATGTATTCGAGCTTTCATTTGTGGATAAAGATACACAAGCTCGCTATTTACTAAACCAAGACACTAGACAACTACCAAGAAATTGACAATGACCACTTGTACTTTTACGCTCAACTTTACATCCCAAAGCATAGTCGGCATCGAGAATATCCAATAAGTTCAAAAGATGAAGTTTTAGAAAACCAAAGACCATAGTCATATGTAGTCAATCAAATAACGAAATATTCGTTTGATGAAATTAGATGAGATTCTTTAGGACATGATTGGAATCTAGCACACAAGCAAACAGCAAACATAATATCCGGGTCTACTAGCAGGTGAGATAGAGTAAACTTCCAATCATACCTCTATACAATTTCTCATCAATACTTTTACCTTTCTCATCTTTGTCAAGTTTAGTTGATGAACTCATAGGAGTACTTATTCCTTTTGCTTGATTCATTCCAAATCTTTTCAATAGCTCCTTAGTATATTTTTCTTGATTGATGAAGACTCCATCCTTGGTTTGCTTAATTTGTAGTCAAGGAAGAAACTTAGTTCTCCCATCATGCTCATCTCAAATTCATTTTGCATAGTTTTAGCAAACTCTTCACAAAGAGAAATATTAGTAGAACCAAAAATAATATCATCAACATAGATTTGTACAAGCAAAATATCATTTTTAGAAGATGTTTTAATAAAAAGAGTTGTGTCTACTTTTCCTTTAGTAAAACCTTTTGTGAGAAGAAAACCACTTAATCTTTCATACCAAGATCTTGGAGCTTGTTTCAGTCCATATAGAGCTTTGGTTAGCTTATACACATAATTTGGAAATTTTTCATGGATAAAACCAGGGAGGTTGTTCTACATAAACCTCTTCTTCAATAAAACCATTTAGGAAAGCACTTTTAACATCCATTTGAAAAAGTTTAAAACCTTTAAAGCAAGCAAATGCTAAAAGTATTCTTATAGATTCTAATCAAAGCTCATTTGGAGCAAAGGTCTCATCATAGTCAATGCCTTCTTCTTGGTTGAAACCTTGAGCAACAAGTCTAGCTTTATTTCTAACTACTTCTCCTAGTTCATTTAACTTATTTCTAAAAAACCCATTTTGTACCAATAACGAGAATGATCATGAGGTCTAGGAACAAGAAACCAAACTTTATTTCTTTCAAATTGATTTAGCTCTTCTTCCATAGCAATAATCCCGAAATTATCACACAATGCATCATCAATATTTTTTGGTTCAATATGAGATAAAAGAGCGAAGTTATCAATAAAGTACCGCCTTGTTTTTACCCCTTGAGAGACATCACCAATGATTTGCTCCTTAGGATGACCTTTTGCATATGTGATATCTTTTGGAAGTTCTTGATCATTTCTTGATTGACCATCTTGTTCTTGCTCCATTATTTCTTCTTCTTTGGCGTGATCTTCCATTGTGGGTGCTTGGTGTTGAGTATGATTTTCAACCATTGATGTACCGTGTCATCTTCATTTCCTCTTTGAAGATAAATGTTAGATTCATCAAAGGTTACATGAATAGTTTCTTCAACACACAATGTTCTTTTATTATAAACTCTATATGCCTTTTTATTTGATGAATAACCAAGAAAAATTCCTTCATCGATTTTCTATCAAACTTCCCAAGATAGTTGCTAGTGTTTAAAATGAAGCATTTACAACCAAAAACTTTGAAATAGACAATTGATGGAGTTTTGTCAAATAAGAGTTCAAAAGGTGTTTTTCTTATAAAAGGTCTTAGTAAAACTCTGTTCATGATATAACAAGCTGTGTTATGACTTCATTTAAAAAATACTTTGGTAATGAGTTTTAACAAAGCATTGATCTAGCCATTTCTTGTAAGGTTCTGTTTTTCCTTTCAACAACACCATTTTGTTGAGGTGTTTTGGCAACTGAAAAAATTGTGAGTAATACCATATTCATCACAAAAATTTTGTAAAGTCTTGATTACAAAATTCTCTTACGTTATCACTTCTAATAGAAATCGGGTTTGCAATCAAGAGAGGTTTGAACCTTTTTGAAGAGTTTTGAAAATTCATGAAATGTTTCATCTTTTTGTGCTAAGAAGATTACCCATGTAAATCTTGAAAAAATCATCAACAATCACATAAGCATAGCTTTTACCACCAAGACTAGTAGTCCTCATAGGTCCAAATAAATCCATATGAATTAGTTCAAGAGGTTTTGTGGTAGAAACCATTTTCTTTGGTTTAAAAGATGTTTTTGATTGTTTTCCATATTGACAAGCATCACGAGAGGTGAGTTTTATCAAAATGCAATTTAGGTAATCCTCTCACCAACTCTTGTGTAGAAAGTTTGTTTAATAAATCCATGCTTACATGTCCTAATCTTCTATGCCATAAAAATCCATCATTGTCATGAATGGCAAGACATTTAATATCATTTGTAATAAGCTCATCAAGATACAACACATATACATTACCAACTCTTTTTAGCAACAAAAATAGTTTTGTTACTTGCATTGTCAAGAATAGTACAAGTATCACATTTAAACTCTACTTTGCATCCATTATCACATAGTTGACTAATACTTAGTAAATTATACTTTAAATCTTCAATAAGTAATACTTTCTTGATAAGAGGAAAAAGAACCTTTACCAATGTTACCTATTCCAAGTATTTTCCCTTTCTTCTTATCTCCAAATGTGACAAAACCTTCACTTGTAGTTTGAAGTTCATCGACAAGTATGCATTTCCGATCATGTGTCTTGAGCATCCACTGTCAAGGAACCATTTAGTGGCACTTGATCTTGAGGCAAATTGTACCTATACCAAATTTGAAAGGGTGATTTTTGGTACCCATATTTTCTTGGGTCCAAGGGGGTTAGTGAAAGTTTCTTTGACCTTCCAAATGGTTTTAACACCACTTTCTACTTTTCTTTTGACAAAACATTTAGAAACCTTGTGTCCATGTTTACCACAATAAGTGCAGACAAATATGTGATCTAGAATGATAAGATTCTTTAACAAAAAGATTTTCTCTGTTTTGGAGCGGAATAATCATGAATAAAACTAAGACCATGTTTTACAAATGAAGGTCTTTGATAGCCAAGTAGTTTATTCAAATTTTCCCTTCCATTTGTAAATCTCTCAATGCATAAAGTTAGATCATTAACTTTCCTTTTTAGAAGCTCATGATCTTTTATCATTAACTCAAGAGAAATAATTCTAGTGCAAAAGCTTTTTGTTTTCAAAAAGATATATTTTGTATAGTTGTATTCAAAACTTCTTTTTCAATAGCAATGCAACTAATGGTTTCAAGAAGTTTTCCATTTTCAACACATAATTTTGAATTCTCATTAGATAAATCATTTATTTTGAGTTTCATATCCTTATTTCTTTTTGAAGCCTTTTTTAATTCTTCATATAATTCAACAATAAGATCACTGGAATCAATATCATCATCATATATATTTGAGATAGAGGGTGAAGATTGTACCTCATCATCAATGGCCATGAAGCATATGTTGGCCTTTCCTTCACTTTCATCCTCACTTTCCGTTGATCCCATGTTCCAGCTAGTCCTTTTCCTTTCTTGGCGATTTCTTTCTATTTTTGCTTTCTCTTTCCCTTTCCAACACTGCAGGACGATCAGCAATAAGATGCTCGAGTACTCTTGCATTCAAAGCATTGAGGTTTATATGATGAAGATTGTCCACTCTTCTTGACTGGCTTTCTTCCTTTCTTGAGAAATTCCTTTTTGTAGAATCTCTTGAATTTCTTCACTGCCATTGCAATTTCTTCTTCTCCAATGTTTCCTCCTTCTTCTTCACTTGAAGATTGTTCTTGTTCACTCAAGTTGTTTGAGGCATTAAGCACTACTCCTTTTCTTCCCTTTTTCTTCATCCTCCTTGTCATTTAGCCGTTTCATCTTCATTTCATGAGTCGAGTAGAGATCCAATGAGCTCTTCAAGTGGAAGAGTCTTCAAATCCTTGGATTCCTCAATGGCAAGTGTTTTAGGCTGCTAGGATTTTGGTAGAGCATCTAAAATCTTTCTGTTTTGCTCTCCCATAGTGTAGCTTTTACCATAAGCTTTTAAGCCATTGAAAATGTTAGTAAATCTTGTAAACATATCACTAATATTTTCACCTTGTTTCATGGTAAACAGTTCATAATCTCTAACTAGCATGGCAAGTTTAGATTCTTTAACTTGATTAGTACCTTCATGTGTGATTTGAAGTAATCTCCACATTTCATGAGCGAGAATCACATCCACTAACTCTATTGTATTCGATTACATCTAAAGCACAACTTAATATATTCATGGCTTGATAATTTAAAGTCATTTTCTTAGAATCATGCTCATCAAATTCATCAGTGGACTTGAGTACTGAGGTTATTCCATCAGCACTCATTTTCATTGGGACATAAGGACCTTTCTCAATTATGTTCCACAAATCAAAATTAATAGAACAAATATAAATTTTAACTCTAGATTTCCAGAAAGTGTAATTTGTTCCATTAAACAAAGGTGGTCTATTTGTGGAAGATCCTTCTAGGTAAGGTAGGTTTGACATATTAGCCATAGGATCTTTGTCTTCTAGGTTGTTAAACCACACACAGAAGTTCTAGCTCTGATACCAATTGAAATACCTAAGAGGGGGGGTGAATTAGGTATTTAGCTAATTTTCGCAAACTTAAACCTTTTAAGCGTTTAGACCAAGAATAAGTTATGTAAGCTAATTATAGATAATTGATAGCAAGACAATAATGAAAGCAATAGTAAAGAACTCAAACAATTTATAGTGGTTCGATCCTCAAGATCTACGTCCACTACCTTAAGCTCACACTTAAGGATTTCAACAAATCTACTAATTGCTCAGGTTTACAAATTACAAGAGAGGTTCACCACACTTTGGTTTTACACTCACAACCTCTTCTAGTAATTTCTTACAATACAAGGCTCACCAACCTATGATTTTATATCTCAAACAACCTTGAATCACAACTTCAAGGATCACCCTTATCTAAAGGGTTTTATGTTATCAAGATAACCTTGCTAGAGCTAGTAGATCAACACAATTGAATAAGTAAAGGAGAGTGTGTAGAAGTTACCACTTGATGGTAGATATTACACAAATTTGCACCTTCACACTTTGATGTCTTTGGATGGATCAATTGAATGCCCAAGACATAAGAGAGCTTAAGAAATGTTTGCTAAATGCTTTTGAATGCTTGGAGTTTTCAAGATTTCAAGAGTTACAAAAATTTGCATGTTTATGGCTTTTATAGAATTTGAAAATCTGTTAAAACGTTCATAAAACGGCTAGTAACGGCTAGTTTCAGAAAATTCGGACGACCGAATTTCTTGGCTGCGTCCGAATCTTCGTCCGAATTTCTCTGGAAGAACAGTGACCATGCTGAGGGCCAAAAATTCGGACGACCGAATTTTTTGGCTGCGTCCGAATCTTCTTCCGAATTTCTCTGGAAGAATAGTAGCAAACTTTTGCTACAAAATTCGGACGACCGAATTTTTTGAAAGCATTTTCAAACTTTGTAAAATCATTTGAAATATAACTTCAATGAGTTTGAAAAACATTTGATATATATAGAAAACGTATTTAACTATATTTAAGCTTGAAAAACATGAACATATGAGGTTTACAAACATATCTTATAAAAAAGATTCATTCAAAGCCTTTTAAGATCATAAGATTATTTTTATGCTCTCTTATGCATTCAATGATAACCAAGACATGCAAGTGTAGAGTTTACATAGAAATTTACCTAAACATTAAATGCACTCTACACTTCAAGTCTTCAATGCCTTTTGATCATCTTTAGAACAACATTCTTCAAACTTCAAATACTTGCTTAAATGAAGTTGTTCTTGAACTTTTGCTTCAAAGCAATGAGACTTCATACTTCTCAAATTACAGAACCTATCACACAATAATCAAACATTTTAGTCCTCATCAATATTTGTCATTAATCAAAACTATATAATTTGCCCTTAGGGCTAACAGAAAATTTTCCCTATGCTTAATTAGTTGAGGATTTTGCTTCTCTAAAAGTAGATTTTGTCCCCTCAGCCCAAAAAAATAATTTTGCCCTGCACAAATTTTTTTTTCTAGTTTCCTAGTTAACTTTACAAAAACCCAAAAAAAAAGTTAGTAATTTTTTTAAATCTATTCTATATTAGTAAGTTTAATTCTTTTTACTTTGGCTGAGGTATTATCCCTTCTTTATTCTTAGTTTTTGATCTTCATTTCGAAATTCCTTAACTCTGCCCTTGATAGTGTCTTGTTTGATGGATTGGGCTAGATTTGGACCACTTTAATTTTAATTTAAGTTTCTTTGGCTATAGTATACCTAAGATTTTGATAGAATTTCTACTCCTTCATCGAATATCAGGAATGGAGTGACACTAATTTGACTTCTGTAGGAATGTGCATTTAGTTTTTAATTCGATTTTCTGTTTTATAATTCGATTTTTGTTTATTTTAGAACTTTTTTTTGAAACCTAACCTAATTAAAATTTCACAAACATTAAATTATCCAATCCAAAACTAATTTGATTTGGATTAATTCGAATTTCTTGGTTTTCTTTTTTTTTAGAGGAAAATTTTCATAAACTATACACAGTATATACTAATACAAGGAACTATAACTAAAATTGAAATATTATGAAACAAATAGTTTAATCTAATTCAATATACTTCAACTTGAATCAACTTCGAATTTGAATTAAAACTGAAATATAAAGAACTAAAACCCTATAAAAGTCATAAAATACAAGTATATAAAAGTAAATTTAATTCGAACTAAAATCTGCTAATATTCTAAATCAAAGATACAATGCTACAATTTAGGATCCAAACCCAAATACATTGAAACTTTAAGGTTGGAAAGTCGAAAGAGAATGTCTAACGTAAAGAGGAAAATATTTTGTCATTGACAAACAAAACCCAACCTATCTAACCTATAACCAGACCTATTTAAAATAAACTAACCATAATTAAAAATTTAATTTTCCATTCGGTTTGGTTTCAAGAAACCAAAACAGAAATCCGAACTGAATTATACAAAAAATTTAGATATCCAAATTGAATTAATTATATTTTTTAAAAATATAAATTATATTTATAAATTTGGATTAGTTTGGATTGCATTTTTAGTTTGATCCAAATAATGGACACTCCTATCCTAGGAGGAAAGAGTTGTTAGAGTAGACATATATTTTTAAAGAAGTCATACATACACTATAGAAAAGAAGAAATATGTTAGTTTTTTATAATATAGATGACAATAATATGTTACCTAAACAAATATTGCATAGAATAGCTGACTTATTTAAAGTTTATATTTTGTAAGGTGTAAATACTTTATAATTTTGCTCTTTCAAATAATATATCTAATTCCAAGCAAAGAAAAAAAAGTTAATCTCACTCTTATGAACTTTATAATCTACAATGATGCAAAATAGATTTCGCCCTAATGGCTGTAGTCATAAATCTGCTTGTAGTTTTATGTGAAAGCCTAAGAGGGAGGGGTGAATTAGATCATTAGCTAATTTTCAAAATCTTTGATTAAAAGAAAACGAACTTCAAATATGTATGAGTCCTTCAAAAGTAGATGAAGATAAGTGAAAACACTTTGAGAACAACAATAAATGCTAATAACTTATCAAAGCGAAATGAATATATAAACAAGTAAAGCAAGAAGCACAATAAACACATACGATTTATAGTGGTTTGATTTCTTTAAGATCTATATCCACTACCTTGAGCCCACACCCAAGGATTTCAACGAACTCAATTATAAAAATAGTTAATTCAAATACACAAGAGATTCATCGAATAAGGGTTTTACTCCACAACCTATTTTCAATAGAAAATCAAACTTAACCCTATCCAAAAGGTTTTTATATCATCAAGATAACCTTGATTAAGAAAGTAGATGAGAAAATAAAGAAAGACATTACCAACAACTTGATGGATAATGACAAATGCTAGCACCACTTCACCATTTTGTTTTGGGAATCTTGAATAGTTACATGTAGCACAAGACAAAAAAAAGCTTTTGTTGTTCTAAAGATTTTGGAATGTAATGCTTTTCAAAGTATTCAAAAGTTGTGAAAATTTTGAAGTTCATGACTTTGATAAGGTTGAAAATTCAATTGCACCGTTCAAATAACGACTAGTAACAGAACAATTCAGTCTACCGAATTTGACCTTTGCATCCGAATTGGTCATCCAAACTTATTGTGTACTAAGCTGTCAGGATAAATTCAATCAATTGAATTTGGACCTCTGCATCTGAATTGGTTGTCCGAATTTCACTAGAAATTGAGTAGCCAAGATACAATTAGAACATCCGAATTGGGGTCTGAACTTTTTCAAACTTTGTCAAATCATTTGAAATTAATTGATCCTTAACAAGTTTGAAAACATTTTGGATTGTAATATAAGTCAATTAACTGCTTTTGAGTCTTAAGTCATTATCAAACACTTGGTAGTTCAAGAAATATCAAGATCTTTTAAAGCTCAAAACCAAGTTAGAAAAATATTTGTGCTACCACAAATATTACTTAGATTCCAAATATAAAAGGTGTTGGGTTTACAATGATATGCTTATAAAATATTTAGCAGCCTACATTATTAGATCTTCAATGCCTTTAATCACTTGACATCCTTTCAAACTTCAAGTTCTTAACCTCATTTGAGATGTCCTTTTCACATAAGCTTTACGGAAATGAGATCACTTTGCCAATAAGATTTGCCCTTAGGACTAATAATCTCCCTCTTTTTGATGATGAGAAACTTTGATGCAAAATGTGAAGGATTTAAACATTATAACCCAAAGAAGCATTAATGTCATATGTTAGACCTAAGGGCAAATCATGAGGTTTTGGATTAAGAAGTTTGTAGTCTCATTGCCATGAAGCCAAAATGCAAGAAAAACTCCAATATGTCAAAGTGACTGAAGATTGAAGAGTTTGTTCAATATGATTGAAGGCTTTGAAGACATGAAGTGTAGTTTACATGTGCTTAATATGTATATCTTTTGTAAACCATACACTTGTGTATCTTGGAATCTGTTGAATGCATAAGAGAGCACAAAACTTGTTTTGAATCTTAAAATGGATTTGAATGAACTTTTGAATAACTAGTATGTTTTTTAAGTCTTAAATGATCTTGAGTAAACTTTGTATGATCAAAGTATTTTGGTAACGGGTTTTGAGTTTAAAAGTGTTTAAATGACTTACCTCTTTATACAAAATATTTTCAAGCTTATTGATGTTGATTTTCAAATGTTTTGACAAATTTTGATAAATTCGGAAGCAAGTTCGGACGTCCAAATTTTGAAAATGGCTACTGTGCTTCCAGAGAAATTTGGACACAAGTTTGGATGCAAGGGAAAAAATTCGGTTGTCCGAATTTTCCATGATAGCATGGTTACTGTTTTTCCAGAGAAATTCAGATGTAAGTTTGGATGCAGAAGGAAAAGCTTGGACGTCTGAACTTTTCCAGACAACATGTCACAGTGATGTTCGGACGCAAATTTGGAAGTCCGAACTCCTCAGAAACTAGCCGTTACTACCCGTTTTATGACTGTTAAAACTGATTTTTGAAATCTATAAAAGTCAAACTCAAGAATTTTTGTAAGTTTTGAATCTCTGAGAAATCTTAAAATTACAAATCTTTAGCAAACATCAAAGCTCTCTTTTGTCTTGTGCTTTCAATTAATCATTCAAGATTCCAAAGACAACAAAGTGAAGAGGTGCAACATTGTGTAATTATCCACCAAGAAAGTGGTAATATCTTATTCATTCTCCATCTAATTTTGTTTTCTACTAGCTCATTACAAGGTTTTCTTGTAAACATAAAATCCTTCAGGTAAGGGTGATCCTTGAGACATTAAATCAAGGTTGTTTATAGATATAAAAATCCTTTGGTAGGGTGAACCTTATTTGTAGAATTGCAAAAGAAATTGTGAGTGTAAAACCATTGTGTGGTGAGCTTCTTATGTAATTGTTGAACTTGAGCATATAATAGATTGATTGAAATCCTTGAGTGTAGACTCAAGGTAGTGGACGTAGATCTTGAAGAGATCGAACCATTATAAATTGCTTGTTTTCATTGATCTTAGATTGTTTATTGCTTTACCATTGATTTAACTATTCTCTCATTGAAACAAGTATTCATAATCTGCTCTAACTCAATTTATAAAAGGAAATAGTTCTAAAAAATTAGCCAAAGACCTAATTCACCTCCCTCTTAGGTCTTTTAATTGGTATCATAGCAAGGGCTTCTTTGTGTGGTTTTACAACTTGGAAGTTAAGATCTTATGGCTAATATTTCAAACTTACCTTATTTAGACGGATCTTCCACAAATAGACCACCTTTGTTTGATGGAACAAATTATACATTTTGGAAATCTAGAGTTAAGATATATATTTGTTCTATTAACTTTGATTTGTGGAACATTGTTGAGAAAGGTCCTTACATACCAATGAAAATGAGAGCTGATGGAGTGACTTTAGAACCAAAGCCTATAGACTAATTTGATGAGAATTATTCAAAGAAAATGACATTGAATTATCAAGCCATGAACATTTTAAGCTGCGCACTAGATGTAACTGGATATAATCGAGTTAGTGAATGTGACACTGCTCATGATATGTGGAGATTACTTCAAGTAACACATGAATGTACAAAGTAGGTAAAAGAGTCAAAGATTGCCATGCTAGTAAGGGATTTTGAGCTATTCACCATGAAGAAAAGGAACTTTTACTAATCCCCTTGGACCCAAGAAAATGTGGGTACCAAAAGTCATTTTCTCAAATTTGGTGTATGTTCGTTTTGCTTCAAGATCAACTGCCACTAAGCGGTTTCTTGACAGTGGCTGTTCAAGACACATGATAGGAAATTCCTCACTTGTTAGTGAACTTCAAGCAATAAGTGAAGGTTTTGTCACATTTGGTGATAAGAAGAAGGGAAGAATACTTGGAATCGGTAACATTGGTAAAGGTTCTTTCCCTCTCTTTAAGCAAGTATTACTTATTGATGGTTTAAAGTATAATCTACTTAGTATTAATCAATTATGTGATAATGGATGTAAAGTAAAATTTAAATGTGACACTTGTACTCTTTTTTATAGTGCAAGTAGCAAAACTATCTTTGTTGCTAATAGAGTAGGAAATGTATACGTTTTATATCTTGATGAACTTATTACAAATGATATCAAGTGTCTTGCCATTCATGATAATGATGGATATTTATGGCATAGAAGATTAGGTCATGTGAGCATGGATTTATAGAATAAACTTTCCACACAAGAGTTAGTTAGAGGATTACCTAAAATGCATTTTGATAAAACTCGTCTTTGTGATGCTTATTAATATGGAAAACAATCAAAAACATCATTTAAACCAAAGAAAATGGTTTCTACCTCAAAACCTCTTGAACTTGTTCATATGGATTTGTTTTGACCAATGACGACTACTAGTCTTGGTAGTAAAAGATATGCTTATGTGATTGTTGATGACTTCTCTACATTTACATGGGTGATCTTCTTAGCTCAAAAGGATGAAATGTTTCATTAATTTGTAAGACTTTTCAAAAAGGTTCAAACCTCCCTTGAGTATAAACTAAGCTCTATTAGAAGTGACAATTGAAGAGAATTTTGTAATCAAGACTTTACAAAATTTTGTGATGAATATGGTATAACTCATAACTTTTCAGCTGCTTAAACACCCCAAGAAAATGGCGTTGTTGAAAGAAAAAATAAAACCTTACAAGAGATGGCTAGATCAATTCTTTGTGAAAATTCTTTGCCAAAATATTTTTGGGTTGAAGCTGTATATACTGCTTCCTATGTAATGAACACATTTTGTTTATTTTAAGGTATTTGGTTGTAAGTGTTTTATCTTAAATACTCATGATAATCTGGGAAAGTTCGATAGAAAATCGGATAAAGATATATTTATTGGTTATTCATCAAATAAAATGGCCTTTATAGTTTATAACAAAATAACATTATGAGTTGAAGAAACTATACATGTGACCTTTGATAAATCTAACATTTATCTTGAAAGAAGAAATGAAGATGATATAGGTTCCTTAATGATTGATAATCAAACTCATCATCAAGCACGCACTTTGGAAGAACAAGCCAAAGAAGAAGAAATAATAGAGCAAAAACAAGATGTCCAACTAGCAATGATCAAGTGCTTTCAAAGGATCTAAGATATGCAAGAGTTCATCCTAAGGAGAAAATCATTGGTGATGTCTCCCAAGGAGTTAAAACAAGGAGGTATTTTATTGACAAATTTGCTCTTTTATCTCATATTGAGCCTAAAAACATTGATAATGCCTTGTGTGATGATTTTTGGATTATTGCTATGCAAGAGTAGCTAAATCAATTTGAAAGAAATAAAGTTTGGACACTTGTCCCAAGACCTCATGATCATTCCATTATTGGTACAAAATGGGTCTTTAGAAATAAAATAAATGAACTAAGAGATATTGTTAGAAATAAGGGTAGACTTGTTACTCAAGGTTTCAACCAAGAAGAAGACATTGATTATGATGAAACATTTGCTTCGGTAGCTAGACTAGAATCCATAAGAATACTTTTGACTTTTTCTTGTTTTAAAGGTTTTAAACTATTCCAAATGGATGTCAAAAGTACATTTCCAAATAGTTTTATTGAAGAAGAAGTTTTTGTAGAACAATCACCTGGTTTTATTAATTAAAAGTTTACTAATTATGTTTTCAAGTTAACCAAGGCTCTATATGGATTGAAATAAGCTCCAAGAGCTTGGTATGAAAGATTAAGTGGAAAAGGATTTTCAAAAGGAAAAGTGGATACAACACTATTTATGAAAACCTCTAGTAATAATGATATTATACTTGTACAAATTTATATTGATGATATTTTTGGTGCTATTAACACATCCCTTTGTGAAGAATTTGGCAATTCAATACAAAATGAATTTGAAATGAGCATGATGGGAGAACTAAATTTCTTTATTGGGCTGCAAATCAAGCAAACTAAGGATGGAGTCTTCATAAATCAAGCAAAGTATACCAAGGAGCTATTGAAAAGATTTGGAATGGATCAAGCAAAAGGGATAGGCACTCAAATGAGCTCATCAACTAAGCTTGATGAAGATGAAAAAGGTAAAAATGTTGATAAAAAGTCATATAGAGGTATGATTGGAAGTTTACTCTATCTCACAGTAAGTAGACCAGATATTATTTGTGTTATGTGTTAATGTGCTAGATTTCAATCTTGTCCTAAAGAGTCTCATCTAATTTCTGTCAAACGTATTTTTCGTTATTTGATTGATACAAATGACTATGGTCTTTGGTTTTCAAAACCTTCATCTTTTGATCTTATTGGATATTCAGATGCTGATTTTGCCGAATGTAATGTTGAACGCAAAAGTACTAGTGGTCATTGTCAATTTCTTGGTAGTTGTCTTGTATCTTGGTACAGTAAAAAAGAAGCGTGTGTGTCTTTGTATACTGCTGAAGTTGATATATTGCAACTAATAGTTGTTATGCTCAAATACTATGGATGCAGTATACTCTACTTGATTATGGTCTTAAATTCAATTGTGTGCCTATACTATGTGATAATACTAGTGCTATCAATTTAAACATAAACCCCATTCAACATTCTAGAACTTAGCTTATAGAGATTAAGCATCATTTTATTTGTGATCATGTTCTTAAAGGAGATATATGCTTGGACTATGTGAATACAAATGATCAATTGCTGATATATTTACCAAGCCTTTGGCTGAGAAAAGGTTTAGTTATCTAAGAAGACTTTTAGAAATTTCAAAATTTAGTTACTAATGTGTGTAATTAAGTTTGGCAAAAACAGGGAAAATTTGGATACACAATTTGGATATATTGAGTGAAATTGGAACGTCCAAACTTTCTCCAAAAAATTCTGGACAAAAAGATTCGGATGCATGTTTGGACGCATGACAAAAAGTTCAGACGTCCAAAATTTCTAAAACTGAAGAAACAAAAAAGTTCAGATGCAAGTTCGGACGCATACTTGAAACTTTGGTCGTTTGAACTTTGCGGTTATAGCAGTTTTAAAGAAACCGAACAGCCGTTACTCACATTATATGTCATCTGAACTCTCTCTCTTTTCAAAATTCCACTCTTCCCATCTGCGTCCAAACCCAAATCTCTCTGCAATTTCACCATTTTCACATCAAACCACTTGGATTTTTGAGTTCCTAACCCTAAACACTTCTTAGAATTCACTACTTTTCAAATAGAAAAATATCATGGTGAGAACTAAGAGAGCAAATGTGGAGAAAGGAAAAGGGAAACCATAGGAAAGAGATGCAGGACTGATTCTCAACGAACCTAGAAGAATTAGAGTTCCTCAATCATCATCTGGAGTAGATAGATTTGTCTCCATCAAAGCTGCATAAGAATTTGAAGAATGGAGCAAGAAGTCCAGAATGATCATTCCTAGAAACAAAGTGGAGATTGACAAACTCACTAATATGGGTAAAGTTCTGTCTTTATTTGGTGTGGAACAATTTGCTGATCATACAAATGAAAGATTTGAAGAGGCTTTCACTAACGGTTGATAGTTTAGGTCCATTAGAGAAAAGGAAATCAAAGTTTTTGATGCTAGGGGAAGAGTTATGCATCATATGATAACAACCGCGATTATCCCTAATTTTGAACATAAATCTTCTGTTGGAAATACACATATGGTAATTATGCTTGCTTTGCATGAGCATAGAAGATTAAATTTTGGTATATGCCATTGAAGCATATGATTAGTGCTAGAAAAACAGACATCAAAACTTTACCATATGGGAGACTTTTAACAAGAATCTTCAAATATTTCTAAGTTAAACTTCCTGTTAGGGACAAGCTTTCAAGAGAGGACAAATCTATACTAATGAATCTTTTAGAAGGATGCAATTAATGCTTGACGAAGATGGTGTATGAAGAACTAAAAGAGAAACTTCTCTAGAAAGAGTAGAGGTTGAAAAAAGTGAGGAAACTGAGGAAGAAGAAAATGAAGCAGAAACATGGGCAAGGGAAATAACGACAAAGAGGAGGCATGATTCATCAAGTGAGGGAGAGCAACCTCCCTCCAAGAGAAAACTCGTTGAAGAAGTGCCTACTCCTCAGTCACATCCTAATGTTGGAGAAGCTCCATGTGTTGAAGGAATTTCTAAAGGAGACACAATTCAGGAAGCCTTGAACAACCACATCGAGGAGATGGAGAAAATGTATAAGTTCTTTGAAGCACATTAAATAAATATTGATGAAAAATACTCAAAGTGGTAAGGGTGATGGAGAAAGCAAGAAAAAGGAAGAAGATAGAGATGATGTCAATAATGATGAAGATGATGATGATGATGGTGACCAAAGGGATGACAGTGAGCAAGCTGTGGAGTCACAAAGAGGAGATCAAGGAAAGCTGCAAGCTGGAATTAGCCAAGATGGAATTCTAATTGCAAAAGCTGAAGTGACAACACCATTCAATCCAACTTTCAGCCAAGGAAGAGTCAAGCATGTAGCAATCAAGAAGAGATCAAGAAAGGACTCTCCATCAACATCACAAGTCTGAGCATCTCTTTAATCTTATCTCTACTTACTGCTTTTATATACTTTTGATATGCTTAGTATGACTTATGAACAATTCCTAGCTTGGTATATTCAATTTCTTTGTTTTTTTCTCTTTAAATTTCTAAACTTTATAACTGTTTAATGTGGCTTCTATAATTTTTGTGTGAAGCTTAATGATGAAACCTTAGTGTTGAGAGCTTCTTTTGTTAATGATACTTTGATCACCCCAAGCTTAATTGTTGTTATAAAAGGGGAGAAGAAGTTGACTTACAAGAATATGCTAAACTGTTAGTTACTATTTTTATTGGCCCTAGTTGAATATGCTAAATTTTTAGCCTCATTTTCATTACCCCATCTTTGAGTGATGACAAAAGGGGTAGAAAGAATGATGATGCAATGTGTGCTATGCATGTGTTGATGTGCAATATGTAATTAGTAATGTGAAAATATTTGGCTGAATTTCTACATTTGGAATTTAAATTGAAAGTGTTATAATATGTGAGGTTTTAGTTGTTTTTTTGAGATTCTGGAATATAATTAAGTTGAAGCTGAAATCTTGAACTTAGTTCTTAACTTGATTTATGATTTCATATTGATTCATGAAAACAAATGAATGCATGAGTTTTGTGGTTTTGCAAAGCTAAATTGAGTGCTTTTATGGACATACATATTTGAGTACTTTTACAGTTCATTTGAAAATGCAAAATCATCTTTTTAAACTTGTTGCCAAAAATTCGAACTTGAAATTCGGATGCAGACCAAAAGTTCGAACGCATCCAAACTTTCTTGCCAAAAATATTTTTTTATTGTTCAGATTTTTTAAAACTATTTTAATCCTTTCTATCATATTCGAAAATTGTAGCTTCCATCTCACATATTTTATAGTTTGGACTTGAAATTTCAAAATTCGGATGCATCCATATTTTGTTGCCAAAAAGTACTCTTTTGTTGTTAAAATTGATTCAAATATATTTTAATCTCTTATACTATGTTTAAACAACCTTGGGAAAGCTTATTTTAACAAATTGCAGCATTCATTTCACTTATTTTACAATTTGGAGTTGATATGTCAAAATTTGGATTCACAACATCTCAAGTCCAAACTTGTTGAAAAATGAGCACAATCTAAGGGGGAGCATTGTTAAACTTTTGCAACCTTAAAACCTATCTTAGAACACTTTTCAAAATGATTAAATGCTATATATCCTATCCTAATTGGTAGTTGGAAGGAATAAGGTAAATGGAGGTTGGTTGGGCTATAGGCTCACATTAAGCCTTTTGAATCAATATGCTAAATTGGTTATTATCTATCATTGACATAAATACTTCTTTGTTCTACATTGTTTAAATCCATCACATTTTGCATCAAAGTTTTTCATCATCAAAAAGGGGGAGATTGTTAGCCCTAAGGGCAAATCATGAGGTTTTGGTTAAGTTTTGATTAATGACAAACATTGATAAGGACTAATCTTTATTAGTCATTTGTATGATAGGATTGTTGGATTAAGAAGCTTGTAGTCTCATTGCCTTGAAGCCAAAATGTAAGAACAACTCCAATATGTCAAAGTGATTGAAGATTGAAGAGTTTGTTCAATATGATTGAAGGCTTTGAAGACATGAAGTGTAGGTTACATGTGCGTAATAAGTATATCTTTTGTAAACCCTACACTTGTGTGTCTTGGAATCTGTTGAATGCATAAAAAAACACAAAACTTGTTTTGAATCTTAAAATGGCTTTGAATGAACTTTTGAATAACTAGTATGCTTTTTAAGTCTTAAATGATCTTGAGCAAACTTTGTATGATCCAAATGTTTTGGTAACGGTTTTTGAGTTTAAAAGCGTTTAAATGACTTACCTATTTATACAAAATGTTTTCAAACTTATTGAGTTGATTTTCAAATGTTTTGACAAAGTTTGATCAGTTCGGACGTCCAAACTTTAAAAATGGCTACTATGCTTCCAGAGAAATTAGGACGCAAGTTCGGATGCAAGGGAAAAAATTCAGTCGTCCGATTTTTCCCAGATAGCATGGTTACTGTTTTTTCAGAGAAATTTGGTGCAAGTTCGGACGTCCGAACTTTTCCAGACAATACGTCACAGTGATGTTCAGACTCAAATTCGGACGCAAAGGAGTAAGTTCGGACGTGCAAACTCCTCAGAAACTAGCCGTTACTAACTGTTTTATGAATGTTAAAAGTGATTTTTTAAATCTATAAAAGTCATAAACTCAAGAATTTTTATAAGTTTTGAATCTCTGAGAAATCTTAACATTATAAAATCTTTAGCAAACATCAAAGCTCTCTTTTGTCTTGTGCTTTCAACTGATCATTCAAGATTCCAAAGACAACAAAGTGAAGACTTGAAGCGTAGGGTATATATGCTAAATAGGTAAATCTCTATGTAAACTCTACACTTGTGTGTCTTGGAATCTATTGAATGCATAAGAGAGTATAAAGAGATTTGATTATGGTTCTTAAGTTGACATATGTCTAAATAACTTATCTATACGTACAAAATGTTTTCAAACTTATTGAAGTTAAATCTCAAATCATTTTACAAAGTTTCAAACCCAAATTTTAAAATGGCTATTGTGCTTCGAAAAATTTGGTCGTTCGATTTTTATAGCAAAAAATTGTTGCTATTTTTCCAGAGAAATTTGGATGCAAGTTCAGACGCATGGAAAAAATTCGGTCGTCCGAATTTTTCCAGAAACGTGCAACATTAAAATTTGGACGATAAGTTCGGACACACAAGAAAAATTTGGTCGTCTGAATTTTCTGAAACTAGCCGTTACTAGCCGTTTTATGGCTGTTAAAACTGATTTTAAAATTCTATGAAAGCTATAAACTTCAGATTTTTTGCAAGTTTTGAATCTCTGAGAAATCTAAACATTCCAAAGCCTTTATCAAGCATTTTAAACTCTCTTTTGTCTTGTGCTTTCAATTGATCATTCAGGATTCCTAAGACAATAAAGTGTGAAGGTGCAACATTGTGTAATCATCTACCAACAAGTAGTAACATTTACACATCCTCCTCTCTTTATTAAATTGTGTTTTTCTACTAGCTCTTGCAAGGTTATCTTGATAACATAAAATCCTTTGGATATGGGTGATCCTTGAGACATTGACTCAAGGTTGTTTGTAGATATAAAATTCTTTGGTAATTGTTGAACTTGAGCATATAGTAGATTGTTTGAAATCCTTAAGTGTAGACTTAAGGTAGTGGACGTAGATCTTGAATAGATCAAATCACTCTAAATTGCTTGTGTTCATTGATCTTACATTGCTTTACTTCTTTGCTATTAATTGACTTATTCTCTCATTTAACAAAGCACATACAATCTGGTCTTGCTTAGAATTGTAAAAAGAATAATTTGCGAAAATTAGCCAAAGATCTAATTCACCCCCTCTTAGGTCTTTCAATTGGTATCAGAGCTAGGACTTCTTCATGTTGTTTTACAACCTAGAAGTTAATGATCTTATGGCTAATATCTCAAATTTACCTTACCTAGAAGGGTCTTCCAAAATAGACCACCTTTGTTTGATGGAACAAACTATATCTTTTAGAAATCTAGAGTTAAGATATATATTTGTTCTATCAATTTTTATTTGTGGAATATTGTTGAAAAAGGTCCTTATATTCCTATGAAAATGAGAGCTGAGTAACCTTAGAACCAATGTCTACTGACGAATTTGATGAACATGATTCAAAGAAAATGACATTAAATTATCAGGCCATGAACATCTTAAACTGTGCATTAGATGTAACTGCTCATGATATGTGGAGATTAGTCCAAATAACACATGAAGGTACAAACCAAGTTAAAGAGTCAAACCTTGCCATGCTAATAAGAGGCTATGAGCTATTTACCATGAAGCAAGGTGAGAATGCTAGTGATATGTTTACAAGGTTTACTAACATTTTCAATGGATTAAAAGCTTATGGAAAGAGTTATACTATTGGAGAGCAAAACGGGAAGATATTGGATGCTATACCAAAATCTTGGCAACCAAAGACACTTGCAATTGAGGAATCAAAGGATTTGAAAACTCTTCCACTTGAAGAGCTTATTGGATCACTGCTCACACATGAAATGAAGATGAAAAGACTGAATGACAAAGAAGATGAAGAAAAAAGAAGAAAAGGAGTTGTACTCAAAGCTTCAAATCACTTGAGTGAAAAAGAAAAATCATCAAGTGAAGAAGAAGATGGAAACTGTGGAGAAGAGGAGATTGCCATGGCTGTTAGGAAATTCAAAATATTCTACAAGAAGGAGTTCCTCAAGAAAGGAAGAAAGCCAACCAAGAAGAGTCTTCATCCTTCAAACCTCAAGCAAGAGCACAGAACATCTTGTTGTTGATTGTCCCAAAGTTTTGGAAAGGGAAAGAGAAAACAAGAACAAAAAGAAATCTGCCAAGAAAGAAAAAGGACTGGCTGGAACATGGGATCAACAAGAAAGTGAAGATGATATTGAAGGAAAGGCCAACATATGCTTTATGGCAATTGATGATGAGGTACAATCTTCTCCTTCCATTTCTAATTTCTATGACGATAATGTTGATCCTAGTGAATTACTTGTAGAAATGTATGAAGAATTAAAAAAGGCCTCTAAAAGGAATAATGAAATAAAATTCAAAATCAATGAGTTATTAAATGAGAATTCAAAGTTATGTCTTGAAAATGAGAAACTTATTGAGACTATTAATTGCCTAAACATTGAAAAAGAAGTTTTAAATGTAACCATACAAAACATATCTTTTGAAAATAAAGAGCTTTGTACAAAAGTTAATTCTCTTGAAACCATGCTTAATGACCATGAAACTTTGAAAAAGAAAGTTAATGATCTTACATTGTGCATTGAAAAATTTACAAATGGAAGAGAAAATTTAAATAAATTACTTGGTTATCAAAGATCTTCAAATGCTAAACATGGTCTTGGTTACACTCATGATAGTTATGCTTCAAAATATAAAAACTCTTTTGCTAAAGAAACTTCTAATACTAGGTCTCATATTTGTTGTACATATTGTGTCAAGCATGGACACAAAGTATCTAAATGTTATGTAAAGAGAAAAATAGAAAATGGTGTTAAGACTGTTTGGAAAGTTAAAGGAACTTTCACTAACCCCCTTGGACACAAGAAAATATGGGTACCAAAAATCACTTTCTCAAATTTGGTGTAGGTTCACTTTGCTTGAAGATCAAGTTCCACAAAATGGTTTCTTGACAGTGGTTGTGCAAGATACATGACAGGAAATGCCTCTTTTGTTAGTGAGCTTCAAGCAACAAGTGAAGGTTTTGTCGTATTTGGTGATAAGAAGAGAGGAAAAATACTTGGAATAGGTAACATTGGTAAAGGTTCCTTCCCTCTTATTAAACAAGTATTGCTTATTGATGGTTTAAAGTATAATTTACTTAGCATTAGTCAACTATGTGACAATGGATGTAAAGTAGAATTTAAATGTAATACTTGTACTATTTTTGATAATGCAAGTAGTAAAACCATCTTTGTTGCTAATAGAGTTGGAAATGTTTATGCGTTATATCTTGATGAACTTATCACAAATGATATAAAATGTCTTGCAATTCATGATAATGATGGATATTTGTGGCATAGAAGATTGGGTCATGTGAGCATGGATTTATTGAATAAACGTTCCACACAAGAGCTAGTTAGAGGATTACCTAAAATGCATTTTAATAAGACTCGTCTTTGTGATACTTGTTAATATAGAAAACAATCTAAAACATCTTTTAAACCAAAGAAAATAGTTTCTACCTCAAAACCTCTTGAGCTTTTTCATATGGACTTGTTTGGACCAATGAGGACCACGAGTCTTGGTGGTAAAAGATATGCTTATGTGATTGTTGATGATTTTTCAAGATTTACTTGCGTGATTTTCTTAGCTCAAAAGGATGAAATATTTCATGAATTTGCAAAACTTTTCAAAAAGGTTCAAACCTTTCTTGAGTATAAATTGATATCTATTAGAAGTGACAATGGAAGAGAGTTTTGTAATCAAGACTTTACAAGATTTTGTGATGAGTATGGTATAACTCATAATTTTTCAGCTTTCAAAAAACCTCAACAAAATGTTGTTGTTGAAAGGAAAAATAGGACCCTACAAGAGATGGCTAGATCGATGTTATGTGAAAATTCTTTCCCAAAATACTTTTGGGCTGAAGCTGTAAATACTGCTTGCTATGTAACACTTTTTGAACTTCTATTTGATAAACTCCATCAATTGTCTACTTTAAGATTTTTGGTTGTAGATGCTTTATCTTAAACACTAGTGACAATCCAGGAAAGTTTGATAGAAAATCAGATAAAGGTGTATTTCTTGGTTATTCTTCAAATAAAAAGGAACAAAAGAACATTATGTGTTAAAGAAACCGTACATGTAACCTTTGATGAATCTAACATTTACCTTGAAAGAAGAAATGAAGATGATGCAGGTTCCTCAATTATTGAAAATCAAACTCATCATCAAATACACACATTGGAAGAGCGTGCCAAAGAAGAAGAAATAATGGAGCAAGAACAAGATGGTCAACCTAGCAATGATCAAGAGTTTCCAAAGGATCTAACATATGCAAGAGGTCATCCTAAGGAGCAAATCATTGGTGATATCTCTCAAAGAGTTAAAACAAGGCGGTACTTTATTGATAATTTTGCCCTTTTATCTCACATTGAACCTAAAAATATTGATGATGCATTGTGTGATAATTTCTGGATTATTGCTATAGAAGAAGAGTTAAATCAGTTTGAAAGAAACAAGGTTAGGACTCTTGTTCAAGGACCTCATGATCATTCCATTATTGGTACAAAATAGGTTTTTAGGAACAAATTAAGTGAACTAGGAGAAGTTGTTAGAAATAAGGCTAGACTTGTTGCTCAAGGCTTCAACCAAGAAGAAGGCATTGATTATGATGAGACTTTTGCTCCAGTAGCCAGATTGGAATCCATAAGAATACTTTTGGCTTTTGCTTGTTTTAAAGGATTTCAAATGGATGTCAAAACTGCTTTTTTAAATGGTTTTATTGAAGAAGAGGTTTATGTAGAACAACCTCCCGGTTTTGTTCATGAAAAGTTTCCTAATCATGTTTTTAAGTTAACCAAGGCTCTATATGGGTTGAAACAAGCCCCAAGACCTTGGTATGAAAGATTAAGTGAATTTCTTCTTTCAAAAGGATTTGCAAAAGGAAAAGTAGACACAACACTTTTTTTAAAAACATCTAGTAATAATGATAATTTACTTGTGCAAATTTATGCTGATGATATCATTTTTGGTGCTACTAACACATCTCTTTGTGAAGAATTTGCCAAATCAATGCAAAATGAATTTGAAATGAGCATGATGGGATAACTAAATTTCTTTCTTGGGTTGCAAATTAAGCAAACTAAGGATGGAGTCTTCATAAATCAAGCAAAGTATACCAAGGAGCTTTTGAAAAGATTTGGAATGGATCAAGCAAAAGGGATAGGTACTCCAATAAGCTCATCAACTAAACTTGATAAAGATGAAAGAAGTAAAAATGTTGATGAGAAGTCATATAGAGGTATGATTAGAAGTTTACTCTATCTCACAGCTAGTAGACTAGATATTATGTTTGTTGTGTGCTTATGTGCTACATTTCAATCATGTCCTAAAGAATCTCATCTAATTTCTGTCAAACACATCTTTCGTTATTTGATTCATACATATGACTATGGCTTTTGGTTTTCAAAATCTTCATCTTTTCAACTTATTGGATATTCAGATATTGAATATGCTTGATGCAAAGTTGAACGTAATAGTACAAGTGGTCATTGTCAATTTTTTGGTAGTTGTCTTGTGTCTTGGTATAGTAAAAAATAAGCTTGTGTGTCTTTATCTACTGCTGAAGCTGAATATATAGCTGCAGGTAGTTGTTGTGCTCAATTATTATGGATGCAGCATACTTTACTTGATTATGACCTTAAATTGAATTGTCTGTCTACACTATGTGATAATACTAGTGCTATCAATTTGAGCATAAATCCCATTCAACATTCTAGGACTAAGCTTATAGAAATTAAACATCATTTCATTCGTGATCATGTGATCAAAAGAGATATATGTTTAGAATATATAAATACAAATGATCTAATTGCTGATATATTTACAAAACACTTTGGCTGAGGAAAGGTTTACTCACCTAAGAAGGCTCTTAGGAATCTCTAAATTCAATTACTGATGTGTGTGTTGAAGTTTGGTGAAAACAGGAAATTTTCAAACGCAGAATTCAGACGCATAATAGAAAATTTGGTTGACCGAATTTTCTAAGTTGAAGAAACAGTGACATTTGACCAAAAATTCTGACGCAGACCTGAAAAATCGGTCGTCCGAATTTTACGGATACAACGATTTAAATAAAAATCAAACAGTTTCTCTAACACTTCAACTTCTGAATTTCTCTCCTATTTCAAAATCATTCTTACCCATCAGCGCCAAAAAATCACTACTTTTCCAAGCCCTAGATATATTCTAAAAATCACTACTTTTCAAGCAACAACATCATGGTGAGGACAAAGAAGCCCAATGTGGAAAAGAGGAAAGGAAAAGCCAAGGAAGGAGATGGAGACTCAATCATTAGCCAACCAAGAAGAGTTCGAATTCCTCAAGAATTATCTGGAGTTGACAGGTGTGTTCAATCAAGAAAAAAAGAAAGATTATCCCTAGGTATAAAGTGAATTTTGATAAATTATCAAGTATAGATAATGTTCTATCATTTTTTAATGATATTGGATGGAGTAGTCTATTAATCATTGATGAAGAGTTCTATCCTACCCTCATATATGAGTTCTATGCAAACCTCAAAGAAGAAAGAACTGAACTTGTAGAAGATGATGTGGTTCAATGGTATTCATCAAGAGTATCTCAAGTGGATTTTGGATTTAGTGATGCCTTGATTAACAAAATTTATGGACTAGGTGATAGTGGGGTAAGGTATTACTCACCTGCAATGCATTGTTATAATCGTGAACTCTTCACAAATGAAATGTATGAAGAGGCATTCACTAATGGCAGAGAATTTAGGTCCATTAGGGAGAGGGAAATTAAGAGCTTAGATGCTAGAGGAAGAGTATTACATCACATGATTACTACTATGATTGTCCCTAATTTTGGACATAAAGCTTCTGTTGGTAACATACACATGGTAATTATGTTAGCCTTGCATGAACATAGAAGATTGAATTTTGGATACATAGCCTTAAAGCACATGATTACTGCAAGGAAAACTGTAACCAAGGCCTTTCCATTTGGAAGAATGTTAACAAGGATCTTTAAGCATTTTCAATCCAAACTTCCGGGGAGAGGACAAGGATTTAAGAGTGAAGAGATTTATACTTATGAAACTCTTAAGAGAATGCAGCTAGTTCTTGATGATAATGGCATATGGAGAACTAAAAGAGAAACCCCTCCAAGAAGAGAGGAGAGTGAAGAAAAGTGAAGAAGTTGAGGAAGAAGAGGATGAAGAAGAAAATCTTGCGAGAGAGATGAAAAATAAGAGGAAACATGATACTTCAAGTGAGGGGGAGCAACCTCCCTCAAAAAGAAGATTATTTGAAGAAGTCCCTCAACCAAATGTTGGAATTGATTCTAGAAGTGAAAGAATAACTAGAGGTGACACCATAGTAGCTAAGGCATTCCAAGAAGCCTTGAATAATCATATCAAGGAAATGGAGAAAATGTATAAGTTTTTCGAATCCTTTGTTCCAATGGTTCTTGGAAAACTAGATGGATTAGACAGTAGAGTGAGGCATATTGAAGAAATTCTGATGAGGAATACACAAAGTGGTGAAGGACCCTCCAGGCATCAAGATAGAGATAAGGATGATGGAGATAAGGAAGTGAAGAAAAAAGATGAAGATGATGGCAGTGATGATGGGGATGATGATCAAGGAGGCAATGAAGAGAATGTGGCAAGACAAGAAGAAGAAATAAATGAACCAGTGCATGAAGAGCCCCAAGAATGAGGAAGTCAAATAGAAAAAGCAAAAATTGTCTCAACTTCAACCATCTCCATCAGACAAGGAATAGTGAAGCATTTGGCAATCAAGAAAGGATTTAGCAAAGCCTCTCCATCAACATCACAAGACTGAGCATTTCTTCCACCTTATCTTTTTACTGATTTTTTAATTGCTTATTTGTACTAAGTTTATCTTATATGTTTTAAATATCCAACTTATGAACTTGTTAGGCTTTTTTTGCTGCATTTTATGTAATAATGAAGCTCAATGATGAAATCTCAGTGATGAGAGCTTCTTTTTTAACTATTATATGTGCTAAATTGTTAGTCTCATTTTCATTGACCCCATCTTTTAGTGGTGACAAAAGGGGGAGAAAAATAATGATGACTATGTGATATGTACTGTATGTGTTATGTGCAACAACACAGTGTACTGTAATTGTATACTGTATGTGTTATGTGCAACAACACATTTGAGTAGATTTCAACTTGTTGCAAAAATTTTGGACTTAAAATTCGGATGTAGGCAACAACTCGGACGCATCAAGATTTTCTTGCCAAAAATGCTTTAATGTTGTTCAAATTGCTTTGAAAACTGGTTTAATCTCTTCCATTATGTTTACACAACCTTATCAAAGCTTTATTTAACTTTAAACTTTCAGTATATTGAATTTATTATAGTTTGGATTTGAAATCTCAAAATTCTGATGCATGATAAAAAAATTTGGATGCATGTTCTAAAATTCGGATGCATCCATATTTCATTGTCAAAAAGTGTTCTTTTGTTGTTAAAATTAATTCAAATATGTTTTAATCTTTTATAATATGTTTGAAAAACCGTAGGAAGGCCTATTTTCAAATATTACAGCCTTCATCTTACATATTTTATAGTTTGGACTTGATATGTCAGAATTCGGATGCATAGTATCTTAAGTCCAAATCTGTTGAAGAATGTGCACAATCTAAGGGGAAGCATTTTTAACCTTTTCTGATCTTTCATACCTTTCTTAGAAGTTTTCTAAATGATTAAATGCTATATCTTCTATCCATATTGGAAAGAAGGAGGTTAATGGAAGTTGGTTGGGTAATAGGCTCATATTGAGCCTTTTGAATGTCAATGTGCTAAATTGGTTATTATCTATCATTGACATTAATACTTCTTTGTACTACACTGATTAAATCCATCACATTTGCATCAAAATTTGTCATCATCAAAAAGGAGGAGATTGTTAGCCCTAAGCGCAAATCATGTAGTTATGATTACTCTTGATTAATGACAAATATTGATAAGGACTAATATGCTTGTATGTTGTGTGATAGGATTTGTTGATTAAAGAAGTATGAAGTCTTGCTGCTTTCAATTCAAAGTGCCAAAACAACCTCAATGAGTCTAAGTGATTGAAGTTTGAAGAAGATTGTTCAAAGATGATTAAAAAGCATTGAAGCCTTGAAGCGTAGGGTATATATTGAATGCATAATAGAGTATAAAACTATTTTTCATAATCTTGAATAGCTTTGAATGAATTTTTCGTTAATAAATTTGTTTTTGAATCTTAAAAGATTTTGAGTAAACTTTGCATGATCAAAGAGATTTGATTATGGTTCTTAAGTTTGCATACGTCTAAATAACTTATCTATACGTACAAAATATTTTCAAACTTATTACAGTTAAATCTCAAATCATTTTACAAAGTTTGAAAACCAAATTTTAAAATGGCTATTACGCTTCCAAAAATTTGGTCGTCCAATTTTTATAACAAAAAATGGAAACTGTTTTTCCAGAGAAATTCGGATGCAAGTTCAGACGCATGAAAAAAATTCAATCGTCCGAATTTTTGTTTTTAGCATTGTTACTGATTTTTTAGAGAAATTTGAACGACTGTTTGAACACATGGAATAATTCGGTCATCCAAATTTTTCCAGAAAGGTGCAACAGTAAAATTCGGACGATAAGTTCAGACGCACAAGAAAAATTCGGTCGTCCGAATTTTCTGAAACTAGCCGTTACTAGCCATTTATGACTGTTAAAACTGATTTTTAAATTATATAAAAGCTATAAGCTTCAGATTTTTTGCAAGTTTTGAATCTTTGAGAACTCTAAACATTCCAAAGCATTTAGCAAGCATTTTAAACTCTCTTTTGTCTTGTGCTTTCAATTGATCATTCAAGATTCCAAAGATAATAAAGTGTGAAGGTACAACATTGTGTAATCATATACCAACAAGTGGTAATATTTACACATTCTCCTCTCTTTATTAAATTGTGTTTTTCTACTAGCTCTTGCAAGGTTATTTTGATACCATAAAATTCTTTAGATAAGGGTGATCCTTGAGACATTGACTCAAGGTTGTTTGTTGATATAAAATTTTTTGGTAGGGTGAATCTTGTTTGTAAAATTACTAAAAGTGGTGGTGAATGTTAAACCATTTTGTGGTGAGCCTCTTATGTAATTGTTGAACTTGAGTATATAGTAGATTGTTTGAAATCCTTAAGTGTAGGCTTTAGGTAGTAGATGTAAATCTTGAATAGATCTAACCACTCTAAATTGCTTGTGTTCATTGATCTTACAATGCTTTACTGCTTTGATATTAATTGACTTATTCTCTCATTTAACAAAGCACATAAAATCTGGTCTTGCTTAGAATTGTAAAAGGAATAATTTGCAAAAATTAGCCAAAGACTTAATTCACCCCCTCCCTTAGGTCTTTCAATTTCTCTAGCTCACAACTCTTCTTCTTCGTCTTCATCTTCGTCTTCCTCATCTTCTTCATTTTCCACATTGTTATTCTCTTTTGGCTTTTCATTCTTCAAGGGAGTCTCCCGTTTGGATCTCCATACACCATCACCATCTAGAGTTAGCGGCATTCTCAAGAATTTTTGTAAGTTTAGAATCTTTGAGAATTCTTTACATTCTAAAATCTTTAGCAAGCATCAAAGCTCTCTTTTGTCTTGTGCTTTCAATTGACCATTCAAGATTCCAATGACAACAAAGTGGTAACATCTTATCCATTCTCCATTTAATTTTGTTTTCCACTAACTCATTTCAAGGTTTTCTTGTAAACATAAAATCCTTTAGGTAAGGGTGAATCTTGACACATTGACACAATGTTATTTGTAGATATAAAATCCTCTGGTAGGGTGAACCTTGTTTGTAGAATTGCAAAAGAGGTTGTGAGTGGAAACCATTGTGTGGTGGGCTTCTTATGTAATTGTTGAACTTGAGCATAAAGTAGATTGATTGAAATCCTTGAGTGTAGACTCAAGGTAGTGGACGTAGATCTTGAAGAGATCTAACCACTATAAATTGTTTGTGTTCATTGATCTTAGATTGTTTATTGCTTTGTCATTGATTTTACTATTCTCTCATTGAAACAAGTAATCATAATCTGCTCTAAATCAATTTATAAAAGGAATTAGTTTTCAAAAATTATCCAAAGACCTAATTCATCCCGTCTCTTAGGTTTTTCATCATAGATGAAAGCTGAAAAAATAAGCACAATGACAAAAGAATGGCTCATGAAGAGCCTATGGCCCAACCAACCTTCATATGCCTTATTCCTTCCTACTAAGCAGAGGATATAGCTTTTAAGCATTTAAAATATCTCTAAGAGAGGTTTTAAAAGATAGAAAATGTTAAGAATACCCTCCTTGCTCGCTTTTTAACAAGTTTGAGTTGAAGTGTTGTAAGTCCAATTGCAAAATATACACGATAAAAGCTATAATTTTTGAAAATAAGCTTTCCTAAGGTAGTTCAAATATGGTTGGAAAGATTGATATAGTTTTTGAGAAATGTGGACAAAGTTAAAAACCTTTTTGGTAAGAAAATTTGCATGCACTTGAATTTGAGAACTACGTACGAATATTTGGTAAAAATTTCAGAAGGTAATTTTCTCATTTTCAAATTGAACTACATAAGTGCACAAATGTCCATAATATATGTATGATCACAAGAGCACTTAGTTAGGCTTGCTCAATACTCAAACTCAACCACATTACTTAGCTCGAGCAACCACACTGGATATATTTTGCACAAAGCAACCATTGCAACTAAGTAACCATTTTGCAATAAACCATAATACATCTCACCATCAATTCAACAACCACAATTCATATATCTTGCACAACAACCACATTTCATATAATTTAACATTTTCCAACAACACTACACTTTCTCCCCTTTTTGTCATCAATCAAAGTTGGGGTAGTCAAAGTGAAGTAGAATCAACAAAGGAAGCTCTCAACACAAATGTATCATCATTGAGCTTCACCAAACATTACATAGACTATGCCGGATACATAAACTAGGAATGCAAAGATACATGGATTAGAAATCCACAAAAAGATCACAAAGTATATAAGCTATGCTAAATACATGATCATAAATTAAAAGGATAGTGAAATTAGAGCTAGGGTTGAGATAGGCTTAGTCTTGAATTTTCTTCACATTTTTCACTCCATATTTGTTGGTGGTGATGGTCGTGTTGCCTTTGAGCTCGAAATGAAGAGGACCCTTGCTTGCTTGCTGGTTCCTTCCTGTTATAGTTGGGTTTAGGGGTTGTGGCCAATCGAGAGGATCTCCTTGTGCCCTTATTCTTGATGACATGTTTCTCTCTTTCTTTTTCAATCTTGGCTTGCTTTATTAAGCTCCCTTCCTTACTAGCTTTCTCTTGGGCTCCCTTGTTTCCTCCGCTCACTTGCTATTGCTCATCATCCTTTCCATCTTCTTCTTGCACACCTTTATCCTCTTATCCTCTTCTTCATTTCAAATACTTTCTCAGCTACTAGTTCAAAATCTTCCCTATCATCATCATCTTCTTCACTCTCTTCTCTTTTGTTCACATCATCATCATTATCATTTTTCTCTTGATCTTCTTCTTTATTCTCTTCCTCCTCATCTTCATGTGTTTTTGAGGTTCCTTCACCATTTTGGGGATATGTCTTCTAGAATTTCTCAACGTTCCTTACTCTTACCTCCAATCCATCTAGCTTTCCAAGGACCATTGGAGGAAAGGCCTCAAAATACTTGTACATTCTCTCCATTTCTTTGGTGTTGTTATTTGATTGCCTCCTCGGGGACCTTGGTAACTACGGTGTCTCCTCGAGTGGTCCTCTCACCAACAAATTCATCTTTACTGGAGTGCGATTGATAGGTTGGTTCATCATCAAATAATCTCTTTTTGGATAGAGGTTGCTTCCCATCACTCTGGGGATCATTTCTCCTTTTCGTCTTCATTTCTGTTAGCCCTAAGGGCAAATCATGTAGTTATGATTAGTTTTGATTAATGACAAATATTGATAAGGACTAATGTGCTTGTATGTTTTGTGATAGGATTTGTGGATTAAAGAAGTATGAAGTCTTACTGCAGCCAAAGTGCAAAAACAACCTCAATGAGTCTAAGTCATTGATGTTTGAAGAAGGTTGTTCAAAGATGATTAAAAAGCATTGAAGACTTGAAGCGTAGGGTATATATGCTAAATAGGTAAATCTCTATGTAAACTCTACACTTGTATTTCTTGGAATCTATTGAATGCATAAGAGAGCATAAAACTATTTTTCTTAATCTTGAATGGCTTTGAATGAACTTTTCATTAATAAATGTGTTTTTGTATCTTAAAAGACTTTGAGTAAACTTTGCATGATCAAAGAGATTTGATTATGGTTCTTAAGTTTATATATGTCTAAATAATTTATCTATATGTACAAAATGTTTTCAAACTTATTGAAGTTAAATCTCAAATCAATTTACAAAGTTTGAAAACAAAATTTTAAAATGGCTCTTGTGCTTCCAAAAATTCAGTCGTCTGATTTTTGTAGCCAATAATGGTTACTGTTTTTCCAAAGAAATTTGAACGCAAGTTCGGACGCATGAAAAAAATTTTGTCGTCCGAATTTTTGTTTTCAACATTGTTATTGTTTTTTCAAAGAAATTCGAATGAAAGTTCGAACAAATGGAAAAATTTGGAACAAATTTTTCCAGAAAGGTGCAATAGTAAAATTCTGACGATAAGTTTGGACGCACAAGAAAAATTCGGTCGTTTGAATTTTCTGAAACTAGTCTTTTTATGGCTGTTAAAACTGATTTTCAAATTCTATAAAAGCTATAAACTTCAGATTTTTTTGCAAGTTTTGAATCTTTGAGAACTCTAAACATTCCAAAGCCTTTAGCAAACATTTTAAGCTCTCTTTTGTCTTGTGCTTTCAATTGATCATTCATGATTCCAAAGACAATAAAGTGTGAAGGTGCAACATTGTGTAATCATATACCAACAAGTGGTAATATTTACACATTCTCCTCTCTTTATTAAATTATGTTTTCCTACTAGCTTTTGCAAGGTTATCTTGATAACATAAAATCCTTTGCTAGGGTGAACATTGTTTGTAAAATTACTAAAAGTTGTTGTGAATGTAAAGAAGAAACTCGAGGGCGCCGGAAAGCCTACGGCTAGCCTCTTATGTAATTGTTGGACTTGTGCATATAGTAGATTGTTTGAAATCCTTAAGTGTAGGCTTAAGGTAGTGGACGTAGATCTTGAATAGATCGAACCACTCTAAGTTGCTTGTGTTCATTGATCTTACACTGCTTTACTGCTTTGATATTAATTGACTTATTCTCTCATTTAACAAAGCACATAAAATCTGGTCATGCTTAGAATTGTAAAAGGAATAATTTGCAAAAATTAGCCAAAGACCTAATTCACCCCCTCTTAGGTCTTTCAATTTCTCTAGCTCACAACTCTTCTTTTTCATCTTCATCTTCTTCTTCCTCATCTTCTTCATTTTCCACATCGTTATTCTCTTTTGGCTTTTCATTCTTCAAGGGAGTCTCCCGTTTGGATCTCCATACACCATCACCATCTAGAGTTAGCGGCATTCTCTTGAGGGACTTAATTGTGAGATGCGTACACTCTTGATGGTTAGGTCTCTTATGAGGAGTTGAACTTGGATGTGGTTGAATATCCTTGTGAGCAATCTTCCATGAGGCAATGTCTTGTTCTTCATCTTCCTTGCTCCCATCATATGTCTGAAAGCCACATAACAAAATCTTTGATTAAGAGAAGACAAACTTCAAATATGTATGAGTCCTTGAAAAGTAGATGAAGATAGGTGAAAACACTTTGAGAACAACAATAAATACTAACAACTTATGAAAAGGAGCTGAATATATAAACAAGTAAAGCAAGAAACACAATGAACACAAATAATTTATATTGGTTCGATTTCTTTAAGATCTACATGATATATTGGTTCATGAACCCACAATGAACACAAGTATTTCGATTTCAACTCTAAAAATAGTTAATCAAATACACAAGAGGTTCACCCAACAAGGGTTTTAATGTACAACCTCTTTTCATTACAAAAATCAAAGTTCACCCTATCCAAAAGGTTTTTATATCTTCAAGATAACCTTGATTAAGCAAGTAGATGAGAGAATAAAGAAAGATATTTCCAACAACTTGGTAGATAATGATAAATGCTAGCACCAATTCACCTTTATGTCTTTGAAATCTTGAATAGTTACATGTAGCACGAGACAAAAAAAGAGCTTTCGATGTTCTAGAGATTTTGGAATGTAAAGCTTTTCAAAGTATTCAAAAGTTGTGAAAATTTTGAAGTTCATGACTTTTATAAGGTTGGAAATTCAATTGCAGCATTCAAATAACGGCTAATAATAGTACAATTCGGTCAACCAAATTTGGACCTCCACATCCAAATTGGTCTTTCGAGCTTACTACGTACTAACCTGCCATAATAAATTCAATCGGCTAAATTTGGACCTCTGCATTTGAACTGGTTGTCCAAATTTCACTAGAAATTTAGCAGCCAAGATATAATTAGAACGTTTGAACTTTTCCAAACTTTGTCAAATCATTTGAAATTAATTAATGCTTAACAAGTTTGAAAATATTTTGGATTACAATATAAGCCAATTAAAAGCTTTTGAGTCCTAAGCCATTATCAAACACTTGGTAATTCAAGAAATATGAAGATCTTTTAAAGCTCAAAACCAAGTTAGAAAAATTTTTGTGCTACAACAAATATTACTTAGATTCCAATTGTAAAAGGTGTAAGTCTTTACAAAGATACAACCTTTTAGTTTGATTACTAACAAAGCATGTTTTAAGTAATCTAACGAATATCTGTTGAGATTATTTCAGAACATGCTTTAAATAAGCATGATTAAGCCCCACAAACTCAAGAATCAAGTAGTATTCTTTCTGGGTATAATTTTTAGATACTTGTTAAGAATTTATTTAAGATAATATGTCCCAATATGTGTTTTAGCTATATTAAAATTCTCAGTTCTAAAAAATGTGCCTCAAAAAGATTTTACTATAAAACTACATCTGAAAATCTTTAAAGCTAGCCGAAATCACTTTTTCAACTTTACAACTAGCCAAAATCATCTTTTTAACTTTATAGCTTGCTAGAATTACTTTTTCAAAAGTAATCAGGCCTCACCTTTTAGACTTACAAAGGTTTGGAAAAAAAGCATTTTGAGCCATTTTTTGAGACAAAAGGAATAAGCTGACTTTCTATGAAAAAATCAAGTTAGGACATTGGAAGTCACATGTTCACCTATGCCTTATAAAAAGTTATTTTTTCTTAGAAAGTATTGAACAAGACTTGACCAAAGCAACATTGCTCAAGGAGTAGGCAGGTTGTCGAACAACTGTAGAAATCCTTGTGTCTCTTTCATTCTTACTTTAGTTAGCTTCGATTTTTAAATAGGTCAATATTTTGAGAAAGTTAAATTCATCCCCTCTTGGACACTATTGGAACCTACAATTGGTATTCGAGCTAGTCTCTTGTAGTTAAAAGGTTTAACAACCTAGAGAGGATCCATGGTGGGTACATCTTGGGTTGCTGATCAAAAGGACAATCCATTTCTTGTCCACCACTCTTCAGTGGTTGGAACTATTCCTACTAGAAAAACTAAGATGAGAAATTTTATACAGTCCACAAATACTGAATATTGGAAGGTCATTGTTAATGGTCCTATTATTCCGATAAACATTGTGGAAGATGTCATGATTGTCAAGCAAGAATATGAATATTCTGAAGCTGACTATAGAAACATCCAAATGAATGCCAAAGCTTTGAACATTCTTGACTGTGTTTTTGATGTGAATGAATACCACAAAATCTCTACTTGTAAATCTACGAAAGAAGTGTGCGACAAACTTGAGGTTACCAATGAAGAAGCCAATCAAGTTGAAGAGTTAAAGATCAACATGTTGTGGAGAGACTATGAAATGTTCATCATGAAACCTGATGAGACTATATCCAAAATAAACAATAGATTCACTGACATTATAAACTCATTGAAAGCTCTGGGTAAACAGCTAACTAATGAAGAAATGGCTAAGACGATTCTTAGATCCCTGACTTAAAAATGGGAAGCTAAAGTCTCTGTACTATGTGAAGCTATGGATCTGACTACATATGGATATGATGAACTCGTCAGATCTCTTTAACATAGAAATGATGATTACTCATGGAACTGGTAAAGTTGGAACTGACCCTTGAATTGAAGCAGTTTCTTTGGAGAATGACTTGAAATATAATATGTTGAGTGAAAGTCAATTATGAGACAAGAATATGAAAGTCATCTTTGAACTGTCTTGTTGCAAAGTTGTGAAAATGCATCATGATAGTGTAGTCTTTATTGGGAAAAGAGTTGAGAATATCTATACGGTTGTTGTAAATTATATGGATAGATTGAATAGTATTTGTCTAACTTTATTGATTGAGGATAGTTGGTTGTGGAATTGAAGACTAGGGCATGCTAGCATGTATTTGATCTCAAAACTTAAAAAGAAACAACTTGTTGTTGGTCTTCCTGAACTAAAGTTTGAAAAAGATAGCTTGTGTGTTGCGTGTCAGCTTGGAAAACAAGCTAGACCATCATTTAAATTTAAAGGAGGTATCTCTACCTCTAGGCCACTTGAACTTCTTCATTTTGATTTGTTTGGTCGTGTTACTCCATCTAGCTTAGGTGGCAAATCTTGTGTTTGTTATTGTTGATGATTACTCTAGATTTACATGGACCCTCTTCCTAGCTCGAAATGATTGTTAATCTGTGCAAGAAGGGACACAATGTGACTAAAATCAAAAGTGATCATGGGAGAGAATATGAGAACAAGCTATTTAAAGAATTCTACATTGAAAAAGACATCAATCACAACTTCTTAGCACCAAGAACCCCACAACAAATTGGAGTAGTGGAAAGGAAAACTAGAACAGTTCAAGAGATGGCAACAACTATGCTAAGTTAAAGTAGGCTGCCTAAATACTTTTGGGCTAAAGCTGTGAATACAACTTGTAGAGTGAAAACTGGTAATGCTGAGCGGGAATGGACAACTGAAACCACAAACGGCATGCATTTTACGCCTGGCACAAAATAAAGCAAAGCAACGTCTACTTAGATGGATTAGATGTTGAACCTGAAGCTAGAAAATGACATATTGCAAGCTAAACTCATCTCCTCAAGTTTGCATCATTTCTCTGTCTCATTGCAGACAGTTTGAGTTGTGGGAGATAACTGAGGTTCGTACTCAGCGATTCCTGATAACCGTTTGAACAAGCTGTGTGAAAATAATAGGTGTATTTGGATAGAGTTTTATTTCAAAATCAAATATAACTTTTATTTTGAATATCCATTTTTTATATCACAAACAATTTATTTTTACAAATTCTAAAACCAATCATCTCTAACAAGGCTCTATTTGGTCCCAGCCTAATATGAGAGAACCACCTTGTTCGCATGCATCTTTGAAACCACATTCCTAATGGTTATTTTCCTCAGCTCCCAATTCAAGAACGAAATGGTTATTTCCACTAGATTCCCCTGAAATGGATGCAGAATTGCGAATTCTGAAATATTAGAAATGACTTTACTTTTATTGATTGATTGTATGTGTTGGAGTTGGTCGAGTTGGCAGGATAGATGATGTTCATTCAGGGTTACAACATCTCGATTTTGATGGTTAATTTTATGGTTAAGTTTATGTAATCTTTTCATTTTTGTCAAATTTCATGTATTGAAATTGATTTTGCTCAATTTAACACAACGTACATAAGCAGAATAATAAAGTTTGATACAATGAAATTGTATCGAGAAGGCAGTTAAAAACAGTAAATGCAATCTACAAAACTTTATATTTCAAAAGTAAAGGAACATGTTGTCAATCTCCTCCAGTGATTCCCCTAGTGGATTTGGAGTAAAAAATCCAATAATCACAGTGTTACCTTCTCGATTTGTAAACACACCAATCACCACTCTCACTTCTATGATTGTTGAATTTTCATCTAGCCACATATCACTTTTGTTGAACTTTTTTTAGCAGGATGTGTCGAAGTCATTTTGACAGGATATAGCAAGATCACACTTGCACTTACTGCAGTTTTCAACTAATCTCAGTTAGTCACAACACCCGTCTTCTCCATGAGGTGGTTTGAATAAAATCTTGTTAAGCGCATATAGTGTTTGTTGAAGATCAATTTTCAGTACTTGAACAGAAACAACACACTATAATATATGAGCAGTATAACAAGAAGATAAAGTATGTTGCTGAACTCTGCGCAGATGAAACAACTCTCTCAAGAACATTTCTTAAGATTCGGAGAGTTCTCTCGTAAGGATTTGCTTGAGAATTTCGAGAGGTTCAATGAGAGTTGATACGAGTTCCTCAAGAGTTGATTTGATTTACCTTGAAACTCTCTTTATATAATTGCTACAGAGTTTTGAGCTTCTACTTCTCCAAGATTGATATCCAAAGAATACAACAATAAATCCCTAAATATTAGGATATTAATCTCCTTGGCATTTTGTATAGATATATTTTCCTGAGATCCTCCAAATCCTAAGTTCTTCAGGAGAGATATCAAATGTCTTCTTCTTGCCATAATGGAGGTTTTGCTCAAATAATGAGAACTTCTAAAATAGACTCCTTAATGCCATAAAGGTCTTCTTGGCAAATAATATCACATGAAATCTTTGTTGCCAAGAAACTTTCCACAACTAAGTGCTCCATGTCATAACATTAACAAAATGTGTTTAAGCGATCTAATGAAATTTACCTAGTGTTTTTAGTATATATCGTGAAGAAATGATCATAATCAAGTCACCCAAATGCAAGGCCTAGGACCAGATTTTTTATTTTCAATCAAATCCTAGATACTTGTTTTAAGAATTGTATGAGAGATAATGTGAGATTTATGTGTCTTATACCAATCAAAATTCTCTTCTCAATTATATTTTTTCTTTCTTTGAAAAGTGCATTTGGTAGTTCCTTCAACCATTTGAACTCAAAATGCATTTAACTATTTCTTGAAAGAAATCTTTTTTGTCCAAAGTAAATGATATACTTTTTCTTGAACTTGTAAAAAGAATAATTACCCAAAAGATTTCTAGAGTTTCACATGGGAATGACCAATTGGAAACTTAGTCTTGTGGAAAGGAGATTTACCCAAAGGATATATGGACTTTTTCATGGACAATAACTAGTTAGAAACCTTGGTCTTGTAAAAAGAAGATTTGACAAGAAAGAAATGTTGCATCTTCACATTTGTTTTGACAAAATGGACATTTTGGCTTTACAAAAGAAAAAAAATTAGGTTTTTTTTTGGGACTTCAAGTTGGCAAAAGAGATATCTTTTTACACTATCTCTCATCTATTCATATGCTTTGTATATTTGTGTGTGTGTGTTTATATATATATATATATATATATATATATATATATATATATATATATATATATAATCATTTGCACAAGAGTCTCTCAAGAGATGAGAGTACAAAATTGAAACAAAGAGAGAAACGTGTCTGAGGTTGCAAGAAGAAAATGTTCAAAGTGTGAGTTGAAATAGGATGCAAGAAAAAGTTGCAATATTTTTATCTTCATCACATCAAGGTTCACAAATACCGATTCAAACTTGTGCCACTAAGGCTGAAGAGATTCTTTAGCGGAAAATAGTTACTACATCTATTGAAAATTAGTGAAAATTTGTTATAGATCTATTGAAAACTAATGGTGATATAGTTGTTAGATCTATTTATAAAATTAGTATATACAACTTGAGAGTATGTTAGTGTAAGTTACTTAGGGTTGCAGGATTTGATATCTGTCATTAAATGTTTACTTGAGATGGGGTTCTCAAGCCGTGGATGTAGTGATGTTGTTGAATCACTATAATCATTGGTGCCGTTTTATGTCTTGCATTATTTTGCTTTAAATGTTTACCTATTTTATTTTCTGTTTGTTTATTTTCTTTAGTAGCAAACATCTTTTGTGCAAGAATGATTCAGTTCAAAGTTTGCTCTCTACATCATGGAAAGTTGTGTTGAAACTATAATCTACACTATGACATAAATCTTTGACAAAAACTAGCTTGATAATTTTTGTGCATTGTTTTTTAAGTTGGTTTAGTTATGCAATATTTAGCAAGGCTGATTGCATATGCATATTTTTCAATCCGATGGAAAGTTGTACTTTGAATCCAACAAAACTCTCATGTGTTACTTAATCTTATATTACTAGGTGCTAGCTCACGTTGAGAAAAATAACTTGACACCTTATCTGGATTCCAGTTATTATTTAACTAGCTTGTTAATATAATATCAACTTTAAAAATCTTATGAGAATTTATTTCTGCATTAAGTAGGTCAATTTTAGTTAAAGTTTAATTTAGCCCCCCTTGGACATTGTTATGGACCTATAGATGAAATTTCTGATCTTCCACCCCAGTTCAGGCCAACTCTCTTGTCGAATGTGAACTCCTCACAAATGCTTACTAGTTTGTCTTCCTTTTGTCATTTAAAAACCAGAAAAGAAGAAATGACAGAAATCCTCTGTTGATTGGTTTCCTTATCCTAATTTTGTTGTTATATATTTTGTGGGACCTTCAATTTTTATTTGAAAATGAACTTCTCTTATTAGTGCAGTAGTCATCAATCAGTTGATGTTAACATGGAACCACTAGCAGTTGAGAAGATATTATTTTCAGATGATCAACATGGTTTATAATAGTATACAAGACTTTCGTGTTCCACCAAAGATGATCAGAAATTCCTCAAGCTTGGTAAATTCCTTTAACCCCTTTTCATCTTTTCTTTCTTCTGTTCAAGATCTCATGTTTGAGATTAGTGTAAAACTGTTGCTCGACCGAACTGAGAAGTCCTCACAAGGTGGAGACACAAGTAATAAATGATGCAGAAGGCATGGTACTACGAAGAGCATGGTCCTGCAGGAGTACTCAAGCTCGGGGCGATTCCGGTCCCTGCTCCGCAAGAGAATGAAATACTTGTCCGCGTTCGTGCTGCTGCTCTCAATCCTATTGATTTCAAGCTGCGCCAAAGGTGCATGGACCTTACAAATTTCCCGGTGCGTGACACTATTATCTTTCATCTTCATTAATTCTGCCAATAATTTCCCTCTGGTCCATCTTAAATGACTCAGACTTTCCTGATTTAATTCATTTGTATCACATGGATGATGCAGATTGTCCCTGGTTGTGATATGGCTGGTATTGTTGTGGCAAAAGGGGACTGTGTATCGAAATTTTCTTTCGGGGATGAAGTGTATGGAAACATCCAAAATTTCAATGCTGAGGGGAAATTGAAACAGCTTGGAACGCTGGCGGAATTTGTTGTTGTTGATGAGGATATGGTGGCTATGAAACCGGAAAATCTTTCGTTCGAGGAGGCGGCCAGCTTACCTCTGGTGCTGCAAACTGCAGTGGAAGGTTTTAAAACTGCAGGTTTTAGAAAAGGACAGACAGTTTTCGTCGTCGGCGGAGCTGGGGGAGTTGGGACATTGGCAGTTCAGCTGGCCAAAGAATTGTATGGTGCCTCCATGGTCACAGCAACTACTAGCACCCCGAAACAGGATTTCGTGAAAAGCTTGGGAGCAGACAAGGTTGTGGACTACACAAACACCAACTACGAAGAAGTTGAAGAAAAATACGATCTGGTTTACGACACAATCGGTAATGTTTACACTGAGAGCATTTGTTGTAGCTTCTCATTGTGGCTTCGTTGCGTGGTGTGATGCTTAATTTGTTTTCCTTTAGAGATATTATTAACGACTAATTTGGTTGGGGTGAAAAGGAAGAGAAAATACAAAGGGATGTAAATCTCAATATAAACCAAAAAATGTTGTTTCTTAGGAAGTAAATGACGATCTGTGATATAAATCAAGAGAGGGAGAACTTTATCTCACATAAGCAAAATGGCCTGTCCTAAAATGGACGGATTGCTGGCTTATTTCCCTTCTATTCCTAGCAAACAACCGGAAGGTACCGCTCCATTTCCCCCTTGCCTTCCCCGCCACTTCCCCTTTTGTGACTCAAACTAAGCCTAAGTTCTGATTCAACTATATCAACTAATGATGAATTGGCAGGGGACTCAAAGAATTCCTATGTGGTGGCAAAGGATGGCATGCCAGTGATTGACATAACATGGCCTCCATCGAATCCTAAAGCAATACATTCTGGCTTGACAGTTTCTGGGGAAATTTTGGAGAAGTTGAGGCCATATTTAGAAAGCAGGAAGCTAAAGGCAGTAATTGATCCTAGAAGTCCCTTTCATTTCCATGATATCATCAATGCTTTCAAATATCTCGAAACTGGAAGAGCCAGAGGAAAAGTGGTCATATCTCCCTTTCCCTCCTCACACCCGTCCAATTCGTGCATGAAAACCACTGCAGATTACAGCACTTAAGCATCTCCTGGAATAAGTCTGCCTGTGGTTGCAAAACTTTCAGTTGTAACTTAAAATTTTAGAGTTTCTGATGCCAGAAATGCACATAAATCCAGTAACCATTAAATTGTTCAGATAGAAAGCAATTTGCTCAAAAATGATGGCTATGAGACTGAAACCAAGGATATGTCAGAAGTTGTTGCTTCTTTGTTACTTCAAGATTTGTTGTTCTTAGGAAATTGACATAATAAAGGTGTCCAATTGCTAGAAACCTGCAAATATACCTGAAAGGTCATTAGAGTTTGAGCCAATGTTGTTGTATTGTGGTTTCTGTAGAGGGTATGAATCCAGAGATTTTTTAATCAAGGCCCTAGATTTTTGTTCATCCTTGGCCGTAATAATATCATGGGAGAGCAAGAATTTCCAAGAACAAACAAATGTGGATCAGATCGACCTCGAAAAATGGAAAGATTTATAGGTTTCGTTGGCATCTTGTTGGAAGCAACAGGGTAAAAAATTAGCCATTTTCATCACTAAATTTTTTTTCTTTTCTTTATAGTTTATTTTGTTGCAAATATTTTTAACTTTTAATATCCTTCAATGTTTTTTTTTCTTTTTTTTTTGGTAACTATTCATATTGTTGAGGATTGCAAAACTACAGGTACTATAACCTTTTGTCATTACTTGCATGGTCAAAGAAAAAATAAAAGAAAAAAATGTGGAAGGTGTCCCTCCCAAACATTTATACAGAATGCTTAGTCACAAAAACAAACATTTATACTGATCATAATTTGCAACAAATTTCGTCCCAAAAGATAATCACAAGTAATAGTTAGACCGTATCATTCATTCTGTCTAATTTGTATACTAAACTATAGTATTTTCTGTCTTTTTTTTTTTGGCTGGGCGTAAAATATGGTATTTTCATGAAATTAAAGAGGAAGTTCCAGTCATTTCAACCATAGTATAAGCTCCCAAGTCAAACACTGTTGAGAGAGTCATCCATAACTCTCTAGAAGATTCAAGAAAATTCTAGAATATTCAAGAAAGTTGGAGAAAGTTCAAGCAAGTTGAAGAACACTCAAGAAAGTTGGAGCAACAATTTTTTACTCAAAGAATATCTAGAATTCTATTGAAGTAAGATGCAATTAGAGAGTTCTAGAATTTGCCAAAGTTGGTGAGCCAAGCCTATAAATAGGCTAGTGCTTAGGAGAAGCTTGTGTGCAAGAAAGAGTGAAGAGTGCAAGTAAGTGTGAGGTGCTACATTGAGTGAGCAAATAAGAGAGAATAAGAGAGTGAGAGTTTTTTTGTGCTAGAGTGTCTAGTGAGAAGTTAAATACACTCTAAATGTGAGTGTTAGGTGGCTTGTAAGTAAGAGTCGAGTATAGTGGAGTAATAAATTTTTGTTTAGCAATTCGATTCACTACTTTTGCCACCTTACTTCTTAATAAGTGGTATCAGAGCAGGTTGTTGTGTGCCTGTCAAAATTAAGGAAGATACGGTCAGGGACCGTATTCAAGTCGTCGATCGAGAATCACGCTACGAGGAGGCTCTGTCGAAATAGACGGTCGGGGACCGTGCTTGACATTGGCTAGCCAATATCCATGGTACGTGGAGACTCTACTCGTGTAAGATTGTGAAGTCGGTTGATCGAGACGAGGAATCACCAACTCATAATAGCGGAGTTTATTAATACCATCGAGAAACTCAACGACGACAACTACAGTGAATTGAGTATCCGTCTCAAGTTTTACTTGAGAGGACAAGGCTTATGGGAGATGATCGACGGCAACCAGACAATGCCACCTCCAAAGGAGAATGTAGCGGAGTACAAAAAGTGGGACACGAATGCTGGTAAGGCTTTATCTATCTTAGTCTTAACAGTAGAGAAACGATATTTAGATAAAATTAAGGATGCAAAAACTCCGAAGGAAGCGTGGGACACATTAATAGAGTGTTTCGCAAAGGCGAATGACTCCAATTTGCAGAGGCTCGAAAATGAGTTGATGACACTCACACAAGGCGATATGACTGTAAGTCAGTTCTTTGACAAAGTTAAATTTTTGTCTGAGAAAATTACAAAATTAGATCCGCTTCATCCTGTCGACGAGACAAGGATGAGAAGGATAATAGTGCGAGGGCTTCATCATGAATTCAATCCCATCATAGCAGCAACACGTGGATGGGCTAAAGAACCAACTCTCAATGAGTTGGAAAATATGTTGGCTGATAAAGAGGCTCTAAAGAAACAAAAAGTTAGAGTCTCAGACCAAGATGAGGAGAAAGCACTCTTTGCCAGGAGGCGAACTTTCAAAGAAAAGAAATATCCTGAAGAAGGTAAGAATCAAGGCAGACAAATCTCAAGACAAGTACGCCCTTGGAAAGGCTCTCAACCAAGGGGAGGCAAACCACAAGGTAGCAACAATCGAAGAAATCAACGACACCCTGATGTCTGTTACAATTGCGGGAAGAGAGGACATTTTGCCCGAGATTGTTGGCACAATCACGCAAAAGGAAATACTGCTATTTTCAAGAAGACAAATAGCAGTGAAGATGAATGGGATTTTCAAGCATCCATTGCACTAGAAGAAGATCATGCCTTGGTCGCTGTAAGTGATAACTTGATCAATTTTAAAAATGATTGGATAGTACATTCTGGGTGCTCCAATCACATGGCAGGAGATAAGAAAAAGATCCAGAATATGGAAGAGTATGATGGAAAACGAGTTGTGGTGACTGCAAACAATTCCAAAATGTCAATCACGCATGTTGGCAAGGTGAATGTGATACCTCGTTTCAACTCAAATGAAGTGGAATTAGAAAATGTATTATATGTGCCAGGTATGAAGAAGAATCTTCTCTCAGTATCACAATTAACTGTAGCAAAAAATTTTGTGGTGTTTGGTCCAAGAGATGTGAAGGTATATCAACAATTGAAGCCAGTGGGACCACCAATTATGCAAGGACGCAAAGTAGAGTCGGTCTACGTGATGTCAGTAGAAACGGCATATGCAGACAAGACAAGGAAGAATGAGACACCATATTTATGGCATGCACGATTGGGACACGTAAGCTATACCAGATTAAAGGTAATAATGAACAAAGCAATGCTCAATGGCCTTCCACAATTAGTAGTTCGAGATAACATACTATTTGATGGATGCCAGTATGGAAAAGCACACCAACTACCGTATGAGGAGTCAACTTTTAGAGCTACAACACCTTTAGAGTTGGTACACTCAGATGTGTTTGGACCAGTGAAGCAACCATCGGTAAGTAGTTATCGCTATATGATAACATTTATCGATGATTATTCTCAGTATGTGTGGATAGATTTTATGAAAGAAAAATCAGAAGCATTAGAAAAATTAAAAGCCTTCAAGGATAAAGTAGAGGATGAGGTAGGTCGTCAAATACAGTGCCTTCGTACAGATAATGGTGGAGAATATACATCATACGAGTTCACTGAATTCTTGAAGAATAATAGAATACGACGACAGTTGACATGTCCAAACACTCCACAACAGAATGGAGTTGCATAAAGAAAGAACAGGTATCTGGCAGAGACTTGTAGATGCATGCTACATGCCAAAAATGTACAAGCACGATTTTTGGGCAGAATGTATAAATACGGCAGCATATATTACTAACAGTTTGCCACAAGAAAAGTTTGGCTTTACTTCGCCCTATGAGAAGCTTTGGAAGAAGAAACCTTTGGTGTCTCATCTTCGAGTATTCGGATGTGTTTGTAACGTGCTTGTGCCGCCCATTTGAGAAGTAAGTTTGACAAGACAGCTATCCGCTGCATCTTTGTAGGATATGATCCTCGAAGAAAGGGTTGGATTTGCTGCAATCCAGCTGCAAATGTTATGTATCCCGAGATGTCGTGTTCGATGAAGCATCTTCCTGGTGGTCATCTCAAGCCTTGAAATTACCAGGTTCCAAGGAAATTGAGGAAGAGATCGAAGAAAGATTAGAAGAGCGAGAGGGAGATTCTTCATCATCCAAAGAAGTAGAAGAAAATTTACAAACTGAAGAACAAGCTTCAAGGAAAGCAAATAATCCATGGAAAACTGGAGCACACAAAACAATAGAAGATTAGATGCCAAGTCAATATGAAGTAGAAAAAGATGAAGCAAGCCCACAACTCCGACGATCAAGCAGACAAAGAAGACCAAACCCCAAGTATGCAAATGCAGCAATGGTTGAAGAACCTGACTCATACGAGGAAGCATCCTAGAAGAAAGAATGGAGAATAGCAATGGAGGAAGAGATTCAGGCACTAAGACATAATGAGACATGGGACCTAGTGCCAAGACCAAAAGGAGTACAACCCATTTCATGTAAATGGGTATATAAGTTGAAGACAAAATCCGATGGATCGATCGATAGATACAAGGCTCAACTAGTGGCTCGTGGATTCTCACAAAAGTACGGATTGGATTACGACGACAGATTCAGTCCGGTAGCCAAGATCACTACAGTAAGAGTTCTGCTCACCTTAGCTGCAAGCAAGTCCTGGATATTGTGGCAGATGGATGTTAAAAATGCTTTTTTATATGGAGAACTGGATCGAAAAATATATATGCAACAGCCAAGAAGGTTCGAGAGTAAGGCATACCCAAAGTATGTATGCAAGTTAAAGAAGGGGCTCTATGGATTAAAACAAGCACCTAGAGCGTGGTACGGGAAGATAGCAGAGTTTTTAATACATAATGGATATTCGGTGGCACCAGCATATTCAAGCCTATTCATCAAAAGTCGAGAAAGAAAGCTAGCCATAATACTCGTGTACGTGAATGAACTTATCATCACTGGAGATCATCAAGAAGAGATCAGACAAATCAGGTCAAAACTCTCGGTACAATTTCAGATGAAGGAGCTTGGGGAGCTAAAACATTTCCTTGGCCTGGAGCTAGATCGAGGAAATAATGGGATATTCCTATGTCAAGAGAAGTATGCTAGAGATCTTCTACAAAAGTATGGATTGATTGATTGCAAGCCAATATCAACACCGATGGAGATGAATGCTCGATTAAGCGCAATAGAAGGGAAAGAGCTCGAGGACGTGACAATGTACCGGTAGCTCGTGGGAAGTTTAATTTATCTAACATTGTCAAGGCCTGATATTTCATATGTTGTGGGACTAGTAAGTCGATTTATGCAGAAGCCAATGAAGCCCCATCTAGAAGCAGTACGACAAATACTAAGGTACGTAAAAGGAACTATAGATTATGGCTTATTCTATAAGAAGACAGATGCAAGTAAGATGACGGGATATTGTGATGCTGATTACGCTGGTGACCACGACACTCGTCGATCAACTACTGGATACCTATTTAACCACGGATCGGGAGTAATCTCATGGTGTAGTAAGAGACAACCTATAGTGTCATTATCAACTACCGAGGCTAAATATCGTGATACAGCAATAGCCGCTCAAGAGTGTAAGTGGTTGTTGCAACTGCTAAAGGATCTTCATCAATCAACAGATGATGCAGTGACGTTATGCTGTGACAACCAATCAGCAATCCAACTTGTAAAAAATCCAGTATTCCATGCGAGAACAAAGCATGTAGAGGTTCACTATCACTTTATCCGAGAAAAAGTGCTTTGTGGAGATATCAACATGAAGTACGTAATGACAGAAGAGCAGATAGCAGATATATTCACCAAGAGTCTTAATAGTGCAAAGTTTGAAGAATTTCGAAGAAAGCTCGGGATGACTACACGAAGAAGAGAGAGTAATGGATGAGGGGGAGTGTTGAGAGAGTCATCCATAACTCTCTAGAAGATTCAAGAAAATTCTAGAATATTCAAGAAAGTTGGAGAAAGTTCAAGCAAGTTGAAGAACACTCAAGAAAGTTGGTGCAACAATTTTTTACTCAAAGAATATCTAGAATTCTCTTGAAGTAAGAAGCAATTAGAGAGTTCTAGAATTTACCAAAGTTGGTGATCCAAGCCTGTAAATAGGCTAGTTCTTAGGAGAAGCTTGTGTGCAAGAAAGAGTTAAGAGTGCAAGTAAGTGTGAGGTGCTCCATTGAGTGAGCAAATAAGAGAGAATAAGAGAGTGAGAGTTTCTTGTGCTAGAGTGTTTAGTGAGAAGTTAAATACACTCTAAGTGTGAGTGTTAGGTGGCTTGTAAGTAAGAGTCGAGTTTAGTGGAGTAATAAATTTTTTTTAGCAATTCGATTCACTACTTGTGCCACCTTACTTCTCAACAAACATTTGTTTCTATTGCCTCTTTTAAACAACCAATCACATTTCTAACCATTTCCGTTAATTCAGTGTCATGGGAAGTTTGGTTAGGGTGAAAAAGGAAGTAAAAGGGGAGGGGATTAGTTTGATTTGTGGAAGGAGCATGGGAGGGGGGAGGGGGAGGGGGAAGGTGACAACTACTTTTTGAAAGTATTTGTCTTTACCTTATCCTTAGTTGGGATCCAGGTCCACAATAATTGTTTTCACAACATGCATTCAATTGGTATAATATATAATGATTAAATTATATCATATATTAATTGAAGTATACTAATAATATAAATAGTATATTGTTAATGAGGTGATCATTGATGGTATACTACTTAACCTCTAAATGTACTTCTATTGTCGTATAATACATTATTATGGATGTATAGTGCATCAATTGCCTGCAATAGTTGTTCTGGCAACTGTTTTAGCCCCCAAATCCATGTTGTTGAAGGGAGAAAAGGAGGGGAAGAAGAAGATGAAATGATAGAAAATTTATTGAATTTACTTAAATAAAAAATTTCTGTACAAAATATTTATGCCTTAAAAATCTTTATTAGGTGTAACATGTCATGAATTTATAAATCACATTGCTGAGACTAATTGGTAAAAATTGGGACATCGTCTTACATCTCGTAGCGAAGATGTTAGCAAATAGACTAAAATCTGTTTTGGGGGTCGTTCATTGATGTGGCTCAGAGAACTTTTGTTCAGAACAGGCACATCAGTGATAATGCAATTGTTGCTTTTGAAAATTTTCAGTCTTCAACAGAAGAGGTATGATAATTTGCACCATATGGCACTAAAATTGGACATGAACAGGGTTTTTGATAGTGTTGAATGGAGCCACCCTGAAGCAATTATGAGGCGAATGGATTTTCCTCTTGTATTTCTAAATCGCATCATGTATATTGTATTTGTGCACGTTGTGTTTCACATTCCATTTTGATTAATGGGGCTCATGTTGACATTTGGCTTTAATTAAAATTTCACATCGGTGGGTTTTGCTCTATGGGAGGGTTTGAAAGGTTATAAATTAACACATCTTCCTACTAGTTTCATCCCAAGTTTGTATCTCTTCCCCCACTATAAATAAGACCGGGTTGCTTGAGCAGTGCTCGGAGACTAGGCAAATTTTGCCGAACTCTTGAAGAGATCAAACCACTATAAATTGCTTGTGTTCACTGTGCTTAAATTATTTATTGCCTTGTCATTGATTTGATTATTCTCTCATTGAAACAAGTCATCATAATCTGCTTTAGCTAAAATTATAAAAGGAAATAGTTTTCTAAAATTAGCCAAAGACCTAATTCACAGCCCCTCCCTTAGTTTTTTCAAGTTAAAATTATGCACATTTGAGTTAGCGCCTCACAACGCAAAATTTGAAGCACCGTGAAGATCATTTTTATTTTTTGTTTTGTTTAAGAAGATTTGTATTTGGTGGGAGTCTAAATTAAGCCAAGGTGGAGAGTTGTTGACTTTTGGCTTTAATTAAAATCCCACATTGGTGCGTTTAGCTTCGGGGGAGGGTTTGAAAGGTTATAAATTAACCCTTCCTCCTCCTATTAGTTTCATCCTAAGTTTTTATCTCTTCTCCCATTATAAATAAAAGCGGACTGCTTGAGTATGCTCGGAGACTAATGTGTTCTTTCCTTATCTCTTTTTATTCTATATTTATTTATTGTTATTATTTTTTCAATTATAGTATTCAATATTATTTGTCGGGTATATTCGTCGTGTTTTGTATTTTTTTCAATTCACTAGAAGTTTGTTTTAGAGGGAATTATTATTACCTGAAATTCTCAGCTCATTCTCAAACTCTTGTTTCTACTAGAGGTATATGGCAAGGAGATTCTCTCTCTCCACACTTATTTATCACATGCTCTGAGGATTTCTCTTCCCTAATGCGCAATACAATATAGTTTGATGCTTTACATGGGATCAAAATTGTTAATGGTCCAGTAGTTTCCCATTTACTTTTTGTGGATGACTCCTTACTTTTTGTGAGAGCATATCACTCTATTGTTTGAACCCGCAAAATATTGTTGCGCTTTATGGAGCTTCCTCATGTCAAATGATAAATTTTAAGAAGCCCAATCTTTACTTTAGTAAAGGTACTCCTGAGTCTCTCAAGGATAGTATTTGCAGTGAATTTAGCATTCCTAAAGGTGATGGGAAAGGGAAATATTTGGGACTCTCATATATGGTTGGCAGATCAAAGAAAGAAATGTTTGGTTTTATTCAAGAGCGTGTTTGGAAGAAACTTAATTGTTGGAAAGAGAAAACACTTCCAGAACCTGCAAAAGAGGTGCTTATTAAATTGGTTATTTAGGTTATCCCGACCTAAGTTATGTATTGTTTCTTGCTTCCTTCATCACTTATTGTGGGGAGGAGAGGATGGAAATCATAAGATTTGTTAGAAAGCTTGGAAGGATCTCTGTCAACCTAAGGCGCAATGTGGGATTGGTTTTCATGATCGTGAAACTTTTACCAGAGCACTTATTTGTAAGCAAGGATGGAGAATTATTCAGCATCCCCTCTCCCTTGTTTCCCATGTTCTCTAGTGGTTGTCTATTTCTCATACTTTTAGATTAAGTTGTCCGATAATTTGGATCCATTTGATAGGTATGCAACTGTCTCCTATCTCATTGATGTCACACGAGGGACTTGGAAAAAAGATCTAATAAAGAAATATTTTAATGCTTTTGAGGCTGAAGAAATCCTCAAGATACTTCTACGTGATGCATGGCCAAGAGATAAATTGATTCGGAGCTATACAAAATATGGAAGCTTCATAGTAAAGTCGGCTTACCATCTTATAAGAGCCATTAAGCAAGGGACAAATGGTAAACTAGAGAACTCATCACTATGTAAGGAAGCTTTTTTTTGGACTTTGATTTGGCACATTGATACACCTCCAAAGCTGAGGACTTTCATTTGGAGAGCTTCTGCAGTTCTTCCAATAAGAGAAAAGCTCGCAAGGAGATTCTCAAAATTTTGGCTCTATATGCCAAATTTGTGGAAAGTAGGCTGAAACTCTAAATCATAATTTGTGGAAAGGAAGCTAAACCTCTAAATCATTGTCGTCTTACTTGCCATATAGCTGATTCAGTCTTGCATCTTACTTTGTTCCACCATCTTCTTACCTGAATATGAAATAGGAGTTTTGCTGATATTTTTCAGCGCATGCTATCTCTTATGACTAAACAAGTTCATCTATTCATTTTCGTTATGTAAGGCATATGGAATAATTGCAATTCCATCATATTTTAAGAAAGAAGTAAACCGTCAAAGGAAATTTGGCAATCTGCCCAATAGCTTACTTCAGAGTTTAGATCTTTAAATGACATAAGGCATGAAGATTATAATCTATGAAACAGGCACCGATGGAGATCGATCCAAAAGGTAAGTAGGTTATTGTGGAACATCTCTTGAGGGATAACAGGGTGCATGAAGGACGATAGCATTTAAGAACTAATTAATATACAAATGGAAGCCCGGAGGCTAATTAATGGTTGACACTTGCTTGGGGAATCTTGAGGTTTAATGTTTATGCTGCTTGGGCTCATTAGAAGCAGACATTGGAGTAATATTAAGAGATACTCGGGTGATGTTTTATTTGCAATGACAATGAGGCTTAACCACTCACTTTCTTTAGAACATGTTGAAGCCTTAGCTGTTTTGGAGGGTTTTCAACTTGCACAGACACTGGGATATAAGGGTTTTGAGATTGCATTCGTAGCAATAACGAGGAGCTTGCATTTGTAGATCATTTTATCCACTTCTTTAGGACAGTAATAGGCCGGCTTCATTGTTCTATGCATCATGTTCAGCTCAATAGTCTACGTCTGTAGGGCTATGCCCAGAAAAGCAATGCACTAAACTTTATATTTCAAAAATACAGGAACACGCTCTCAATTTCTTCTAAGGATTCCCCTAGTGGACTTGGAAAAATATCCTTTGCCAAAGTTACCTCAACAACCAGAAATCCAACAACCACAGTGTTGCCTTCACGATTGAAAACACATCTCAACTCCAGCGTCCATGATTGTTGAACTGTCATCTAGCCACAACTCTTTTTTTTTTGAACTCTTCTCAAAGGATGTGTCGAACTCCTTTCGACAGGATGCGGCAAGATCTCACTTGCACTTACTATTTCCAACTGACCTCGATCAGTCACAACACCCTTTTTCTCCATGAGGTGGTTTGAGAAGAATCTTGTTAAGTATACTACAGCGTCTGTTGAACTCTCTTAAGATATATATTCTTTAACATAAGTTCAAAGAACAACTCTCTCAAGCATCTTGCATGAAATACATAGAATTCTCTTGATTGGAATTTGGAAGATTGATTCACAAAAATGCCGAGAGATTCCCTTAGAGTTCTTCAAGTGTTGTTGCTTTGCCGTGAAGCTCTCCTTTATTTGCTTGAGAGTCTTGAGCTTCCTTTTTCTCCAAGATTGATATCCCAAGAATATAACAAGAAATCCTTAGAAAAGTAAAATACCAATCTCCTTCATATTTGATTTAGATAGATTTACATGAGATTCTCAAAAACCTATAATCTTTAGGAGATACAAAATATATTGTCCTTGCTATAAAGGAGTTTTTCTCAAATAATGTGAACTTCTAAAATAGATTCCTTAATGCCACAAAGGTCTTCCTAGAAAATAATATCCCATCAAATCCTTGTGCCAAGAAACATGCCATAAATAATCACCATGTCGTAACAATATCCCCCTTTGCCATTGTTTGTTACAAAACCTCCACAAACTTCCATAGCATCTCGCACAATCACATGTGTTTCATAAATAATCAACGGAAGTTGTTTAACAACACACATTCAACAACTTCAAAGCACTATGCTGAAACAGAGCATAATATTGCATGTGTGTCAACAATTGTTTAATAGAGAGAGTAAAGAAAGCCATTTAGAAAACGTAAAACAAAGAATATGGCTATTATAGTCACCCAAATGTTAGCCAAATTAATAAGACTGTTAGGCAACGCAAACAAAATTGTCCAATAATAAAAATTGCAAGTAAAATCCTCTAGCAATAAATCCAACAAAAATCCAAAGCCTATAGATTGTCAGCAAACAACTCCCCCTATTGGCAAGCTCCCTCCTTTGATAGAAATTCTCCCCCTATCAGGCATTATAAGAACATCATATCATTCCCCCATTTTTGCAAAAAGACAAGGCCAAATCTTCACCTCTCCCTCAAAAGCTGATCAAGAGATTCTTGGAGGCATAGTTGAGAAGTAGAGACAATCAAAGTCTGGCATTGGGTGCTCATGAAGAGCTTGAGTATAACCATGGGCAGGTTGTGAAGGGACTTTAACATGGGAAGAACTTGCAGCAACTCTTGCTGACCTCCTTCTGGCACTTGTTGTACTGGAAGAATCTTACATGGACATCTCATAATTTGGATTTGTGAAAAGCAACTTGAAAGACTTTATATCATTGACTATAAAGCTTGAACACCTTGACATGAAGAAAGATAATCAGTAAGGAGGCAAGGGAAAGGAACACCACTTACATATATAGAATGATAGAATGAATTGCTTGGATCATCAATACCATTATCAAGATTGGTATAGGAATAATAAACCATGATGAGGTTGTATGACTTAACAAAAGTGACTGAATCATACATCTTAACCCTTTTTAGCAAGTCCACCAACATAGCTACTCAAACTTCGCTGCATAAATCAATCTTTCCACCAACACAAATCTCGCAAACAAATTTCTATGTTGCAGTCTACTGTCATAATTGAAAAATAATAAATCAGTATCATCTTTGGCCTAAATCTTCAACTCTCTACTTTTTCCTTTTTGACTCTTCTTCTTAACTCCTGCCTTGTGTGTTCCCCTACCTTTCTATTTCCTTTTTGTTTTCTTGATACCCTTTCACCCTGCACTTCAACATCCACAAATTTTTCTGTATGTTTTCCCTCACCATCAACCCCTACCACCTCAACAGGATCTGTTTTAGCAACAGGACTAGAATGTTCTTCTTCAGGTTTGTCATATTGGCCTATATTAGTAGACTCAATTGGTCCAACATCAGTATTAACAGGAAGTTCCTCAACTACTGACATGTTATAAGAACACACTCCAGATTCAACAGGAGGTTCATTATATAATTTGGGTTCAATAAGGGAACTAGAAACATTAACAAGTGAATGAATAGATTCCATAGTCGCCTTTGTCAAACCCTTAGTAGGCATATAGTCAATAGGCATAACATTATCCTAATTTAAAATCGTAGGTTCAACAGAATCTACTTGAACAGACTTGTCATCAGTTTCAATAGAGGGCAAATTTGCAGATATGGCAGTCTCAGAATCATGAATAGAACTATGTTGAACAGTTCTAAAGAAGTAATTAGGCACAAACACAGCATTGCCAGGTAATTCAACATGAATCTCAGGTGTTGGCTAGATAGATTCTTTATAACTAAGATAACATGAAATGTGAAAGCCAAAAATACCTACTTTGTATGGCATGATTTGAAGATTTGAGCCAATTGCAACATTCTATTCAGAGACAGAAGGGGGTATATTACTGGATATTGAAACCCTAGGGGCTTTTGTCAGACTATGCTGCGATGAAGATTCTACTGAGAAGCTGATGATTCCTCTTGGTCATTGTGGTGTTGTAGGCTTCATAAAGCTTGAGCTTCCACAAGTAACCAATTGTAATGGTTTTGTGAGACAAAGGTTTCCCGAATATTTTCCGTGACACAAGATCACTTATTTGTTCTTCCAAAATAATGACCAGACTTGGAACAACCGCCTCAACAATTCCCAAAACCATCTTCCATAACTCCCTGACGAGGTGTCAAACACTCGCCTATTTTAATGATTTTTCAAAAATTTTTAGAAAGTGATAAATGTGGAAAATTTAAATATATAAAATACCTTTTATGAAGTGCATAATCCTAGTGTACTTCTCAATTTCTCAAATCTTGAAGCATCAAGAGATTTTGTCAACATATCCACCAACTACTTTTATGTTGCAACACATTCAATGACAATAGCCTTTTGTTCAACAGGCTCTCTTATGAAGTGATGATGTATGTTAATTTGCTTTGTTCTGCTGTGTTGAACTAGGTTCTTTTAGATATCTATTGCACTTGTATTTTCACAATATATCACCAGCTCCTTTTGTGTCAATCTATAGTTATTTAGCATTTGCTTCATCTACAACAGCTGCTTGCTACAATATATTTTGCTTCTTATTGTACCATGACACAAGATTATTGCCAAGATAAAAACATCCTCCAGAAGTACTATTTCTATCATCTCAATTACCAGCCTAATCAGTATCACTATAGCGAATAAGATGAATATGTGAGTCTTTACTGAAGTAGATACTATATTCCTTTGTGTGATTGACATACTTCAGATTGCGTTTGACAGCATTCAAATATGGCTCTTTTGGTGCTGATTGATATCCTGCATATACTTCAACACTGTAAGATATGTCAGGTCTACTTGTTGTTAAGTATAACAAACGTCAAATAATGCTTCTGTACATGTGTTGATCAACAGATTGGGCTTTATCATCCTTTGTCAATTTCTAATTAACCCCAATAATAGTTCTGACAATCTTTGAATCTTCCATGTTGAACTTCTTCACCAATTACATACACACTTGGTTTGTGAGATAAAGATTCCGTCCTTTAATTGCTTAACTTGCAAACCAAGAAAGAAGGTAAGTTTACCTACCAAACTCATCTCAAATTCTATTTGCATAAGTTCAACAAACTCCTTTGTGAGTTATGTTGAGGTCGAGCCAAACACAATATTGTCAACATAAATTTGTGCCACTATAACATGTGTGCTCAACTGTTTGATAAACAAAGTCATATCAGCTCCCCTTCTGTTGTAGCCTTTTGTCAACATAAAGTTTATGTAAGACCACAAATGGCTTTTTTCAGCTAGTACACATGATTGGGATGATATGGATCAACAAAATCTTTCGGTTTCTCAGTATTTACCTCTTCTTGTAGAAGTCCATTCATGAACGCACTCTTGACATCCATCTATTGAAGTGTAACTCTCCTTGCACAAGCAACAGCCAATAATAGTCTAATAGATTCTAGCAGAGCTACTAGGGCAAATGTTTCTTCAAAGTCTTCTCCTTCAATTTGGGTGTATCCCTGTGCAATAAGTCTTGCTTTATTGCATGTAATTTTTCCATTAATGCCATCTGGTCATGGAAAACATTCCCACACATTATTGCGCTCAAATTGTTAAAGATCATCCTGCATTGCGGCTATCTAGAGTTCGTCTATTAAGGTCTCTTTGACATTCTTTGACTCCAATATTGAAGTGTAATAATCAAATATTACCATCTCCTTATAGTTGGTTTTTGACATTCCTCTGGTTTGCCTTGAGTCATCCAAGCCTTCAATGATCCATTCTATAAGATGATTCTTTTTAAGTCTTGAAGATGACTTTCTGCGTTGAATTGCTTCTTCTGATATTTTTGAATCTGTTGCAATGTCTGTCAGGCCCTTTGATTTTGTGCCGATCTCCATATTGTCAAACTTCACAGGTTTGACAAGAGAAGATTCCTCCTCATTTGCTGTGGCATCCTCAATATATTTTGTTGTAATAGTATCCTCAACAACAATATTGATAGTCTCCATGACAACTCTACTTTTTTGGTTGAAAACACAATAGGCTCTACTGTTGTTAGAGTAGCCAAGGAATACTCCTTCATCACTTCTCGTATCAAACTTGCCCAAAGGTTCCCTGCCATTAAGAATATAACATTTACTACCAAATATATAGAAATAGGTAAACTTTACCTTACATCCTTCTCCAAATTTCATAGGCAGTCTTAGTTGTGTAATGCCTTAGATATGTCCTATTGATGACATGTGTTGCAGTGTTGACAGCCTCTGCCCACCATCTTTGAGATATCTCTCTGGAGTTCAACATAACTCAAGTCATTTCTTGAATGGTTATGTTCTTCGTCTCACTACACCATTCTATTGAGGTGTTTTTGGTGCTGAGAACTCCTGTTGAATACCATAACCACCACAAAATTTGTTAAACTGTTGGTTGTCAAACTCCTTACCATGATCATTCCTTAGTGTGCATAATGTTGATCTCTTTTGAGTGTGTAGCTTTAAGCACAACTTTTGAAACACATCAAAGGCTTCCGATTTTTATCTCAAAAAGTCAACCCAAGTGTATCTGGAGAAGTCATCAACACACACCAAAATATTTTGTTTACCTCCAACACTGTTAATTTGAGTGGAACCAAAAAAATCCATATGCATGAGCTCCAATGCTCTTGCCGTGTCGATCTCCGTTGTTTCTTTGTGATATGACTTTTTCTACTTCCCAATTTGACATGAGCCACATATTCTCCTTGTGATTTTGGAGGCTTTGGCATGCCTCGTACTGCTTCTGTTGAATTCAACTTTTTCAACAGCCTTAGATTTATGCGTCCCATCTTCTGATGCTAGAGATGAACTTCATCATCTTGAGTAGCCATACACTATTAATCATTTGATTTTAGCAATTTGGAGCAATTATCCGATGTTCTAGCTCCAATGAGAACCAGCCTGTTGGAGTCATCCACAAGAAAATACTTGTCTTTGTTGAAGTTAACATGCAAATTATAATCACATAACTGACTCATACTTATCAAATGAGCTTTCATCCATTGAACATATATAACATCTTCAAGTGTAGGCATGCATACCTTTGATATTTATAGTTCAAATACACCTACTTTATTCTTTGAGCCATCACCAAAAGTAACATTACCTCCTTCACAAGCTTTGAAGATTAACAAGATGTTTTTCTGGCTTGTCATATGTTTAGAACAACCATTGTCAAGGTACTATATATCATTCATGCATGTTGTGAATGATATATGTGCAACATATCCTTTAAGATTCATCCTTTTGATCTAAATTCACCATGTTGAATTGTCTGCCAGTGCCTGTTGAACTCTGCTTTTACAAGTTTGCGCCCCTATTGTAGATATTTAATAAGTCTCAAATAGATGTCCCAAGTATGTCCTACAGGAGAGCAATAGTCACAAATAACTACGGGCTTTTCAAGATCTTTGATGAACCTCTTTCAATCTGAAAGTGTCATCTTTCTCTCTAGCATACTCTTGCTTGTTAAAGTAGTGTTCCTATTGTTGTAGCCCAATCTTATTAAATCTCTGGATGGTTTACCCATGGACAGTATTTCATCAAGCTTCATCTTTCCATTTAGCCTTTTGATGTACCATTCTACTTCCTCAAATTTGTCGTTACTGAGTTGTAGTGATTTGGCATGATTTTGTACTTGGTGTTGAAGTTGTTCACTTCTTGTTGCTTCGAACTATTCTACTGTTGCAGCTTTTGGCTTTTTTCCTTCAATCTCTTATTGGTGTCAACAATTTCCAACCATTTTTTATATATCAACTCATGTTCACTTCTTAGTTTCTCATAGGCAACTTCATCATCATCAGTTTCTAAATCCTCATCATCAGTTTCACCTTTGTGAGACTACAATTATGCACTTTAATAGAATGCAACAAAGTTGCTCTTATGATTTGCTTCTTCTTCATTTTCACTACTGTTGTTACTATACTCTTTGTCATCATCACTGCATGTTGCATTGTGTGATTTGTTCTTCTTCAAATTATTTGCACGCTCATTTTGAGTATGACCAACTCCTTTGCATTCCCAACATCTGATAATATTGTTGTTGTTCCCTTTTCGGCCGAAGTCCTTTGCATCACCAATCTTCTTAGGGTCATCTCCTCTTCTGGTTTATCTTGTGTGTTTCCCATGCCCTTAGACTCTATTCTATCACAATCTATAACAATTAGCACACAAACAAAAGAGTAGCGCACCTATTATTATGATTAGTATAATAGCAAGTACTTCAAATATCGTATCCTTGGAGATGGTCAAATACTATTACTCAATTTTTGCTATATTGTTTAGTCTAACAATTCAATTGTGAAAATGATTGAAATAAACTACTATGGATAGTATTCTAACTTAACTAATTAAAACTAGATTAACTAATCTTACTTGCAAGAGAGAATTCAATTGAGAAAATAATACCTGAATGAAAAATCCCCCTAGAATTATCTATGTGATAGAAAAATCTCTTGATTGATTATCTTTTCATTCTTATGTTTGGTGAAATTCTTATATTAGAGCTCACTCTATGTCTAGATGAGAGTCATATACGCTTAGAGTAATTAGTTAAAATCTCTTTCTAACTAATTTAACCTAAGATTACATTTAGATTACTAAATTTCTAATTATATTTATCTAATTACAAAGAATATGTTGAAGCTCTGATCCCTAGTCACATAAATCATCCCCATTGTTTGTGTATGCTATATTCCACCATTCCTTTCTCAATTCCAATTGAAATCCCAACTCATGAATCAACCAGCAATCAAGTTCAATCAAGCAATCAAATCCCCAAACAATACATAAGAAATTGGAGCTCAATCAACCAAGGAAATAAATTCATTCACCTAGATAATAACTGGGGTTCATAACCATCCAAGTATTCAAATATTTAGATCATCATCATATTACAAATTTAAGAACATAAAGCAACAAACAATGAGGAAGAATTGCTCATTCTAATCTTTCAAATCTTCTCTTCTTTAAGGCTTAGAGGTCTTTAACTTGGTTGTGAAGAGTTGCGTTCTTGAGCTTAAATCTTCAAGATTGATTACTTCTTCTTCAATGATTCCACCTCCTCTCTTGATTGCTCTTGTAAGAATTGAGGATTTTGGTTGGAATTTTCTCTCAAAACTACCCTCTTTTGGCCTCCTCCAAAAACCCTAGTCGTTCTTTCATTGCCCTTAAGATTTTATTTATAGTCCCCCCAAAAATGAGAGAAAAAAGTGAAGAATTTCTGATGTCGATCCAAACGGCACCATTTTTTGTGTTCCAGACGACTTTTTTTGGCTTCTTTCAGGTAGTGCCGCTTGGTTCATACCAATCGGCGCCACTTCAAACAAGTTTTTCTATAGTTGCTTTGTTTTGTGACTATGATAGCTTTTTGATTTCTTATTGAATTCAGAGCATGACATCGTACGATCCAGGTCTTTATGTCTTCATAAACATTGCATATAATGATCTTAAATTTCCAAATATCTTTCAATCACTTCAAATGGAATACTATAAAACAACTACGAAATTGGAATAACCATAAGAATTAAATAGTGTTTTGAAGCATTTCAAAGGAGCACAGAATAGAGAGAGCATTACTTCTTGAGAAAATTTCGAGCGTGTCTACCCAATTAATCTAAAAGTCATCCCAAATACCCATCACAAAAATTAAACAATCACTCCCTTGTCTTATAATACAAGTAAGAATTCATGTGTGCGTGTTTCCAGCCAATGCAAATGCTCAACAATTATGCGGGTGAGTGTTATATTATTGAACAAGGAATTCACATCAAGAATGCGTAATGCCCCATAAGTCTTGCATTCACAAAATCTCTCCACTAATACCATAACCAAAGTTCAACCTAGATTCTTTAGGACTTTAACTCTTGTAACTTTAGGTTACTTACTCAAGGCAAGTGAATGCTGGTTCTAGGACAAATATTTTATGAATTCTAAGGCCAATAACAAAAGATTCAACTCCATAATGATCACAACAAAAGCAAAGGGGAATGTACTTAGAAGACAAATTCTATACAAGCAATGAATACAATGAGTGGTTACTTAATCTAAGTTTAAGGTACTAGTTATGACCTTTAGAGTTCTTGTATAGCTACTCTCCAAGAAAAGATTAAATAGGAAAATCTTGAAATATCTTGAAGATTCCAACAATAAAAACTAGAAACTTCAACAAAAAATCATAAAAATAAACTATACTACTAAAGCCAACTCCCCCACACATAAGACAACATTGTCCCCAATGTTGGGAGAAAGATACACAAAAGACTACATAAATAGAAATCTAATCAACTGAATCCAACAAAATGAAAACTTAATAAAAATAATGACTAAAGCAACATAAACAACACAAGAACTCCTCACCAAACAACCAAACACAAAAATGGTTAACAACATGGTTGTTTTGTACGTAAAGGCTGGACGAACCCGTATGAGCAATAAGCTGCACCTTCTATATACTACACAGCAAAAGAAAATGAAAGAAATTTGGAAACAATGACATAATTGAAACTCAAGCATAAAAACATAGTAATAAAATTAAAAAATGATATAAACATAAAAGAAGGAACTTCCTTTGAGACCGCACTCACACACCGTCTACTCCACCACTCAATCCTGGCAAGCTTCTGCAATAGTTGCCACTAGAGGCCGGTGAGATACGCTTTTTGTCTTGCCATCGATCGCATAAGTTGTTCTTGATTCACAAGAAATGTCTTTTGAGAGTGGGCAATGGTGGCACATAGTTGTCCCAAAAATGGCTCCACCCAACCATGAAAGTATAGCATGAAGAACAAAAATCTTAGTAGAGAAACAAAATGGAATAACAACTCAAATCCTTCTTCAATCCATTTTTTACCCAAACAACATAATGAAACTATAATTCCAACAATTCACCGAATATAAACACTAAAACATATGAAAACACCACAAAAATGTCATATAAAAAGCCTCAAACACAAGAGCTAAGTAACCACACAAAAATAAAAATCAAAACAAAAGAAAACTATGCACAAAGGAGAGACAATATTTTAGGAAGCTTACTCATCCCCTGACTGCAGCATGATGAAGTTTAAGCCTACGTTAGTTTACAATCAAGGTTCCCTTTTTCGGATGGTTGATCTCCACCACTTCATATGGGAGTGTCTTACTTACCCAAATTGGTCCTATCCACTTAGACTTAAATTTACTTGTGAATAACTTCCATCGAGAGTCATTTAATAGCACTTGTTCTTCCAGCTTGAAATCTTGATTTCGATCATTGTTTTGGTCTTGCTTCATGAAATACCTAAGAGGGGGGGTGAATTAGGTATTTGGCTAATTTTCGCAAATTCAAATCTTTTATATGTATAGACCAATTACAGATGATATGAATAAGAGAGAAACAAATTATGGCAAAGCAATATAAGAAATGTAAACAAATGAACACGAACAATTTATAGTGGTTCGATCCTCAAGATCTACCTCCACTACCTTAAGTATACACTTAAGGATTTCAATAACTCTACTATGTGCTCAAGTTCTTAGATTTCAAGAGAGGCTTACCACACTTTGGTTTTACACATACAACATCTTCTAGTAATTTTTACAAACAAGGCTCACCAACCTATGGTTTTATATCTCAAACAACCTTGAATCACAACTTCAAGGATCACCCTTATCTAAAGGGTTTTATGTTATCAAGATAACCTTGCTAGAGCTAGTAGATCAATACAATTGAATAAGTAAAGAAGAGTGTGTAGATGTTACCACTTGTTGGTAGAATTTACACAAAGTTGCACCTTCACACTTTGATGTCTTTGGATTGATCAATTGAATGCACAAGACATAAGAGAGCTTGAGAAATATTTTTAATAGACTTTAGAAAGCTTAGAATATTCAAGGATTCAGAACGTACAAAATATTGCACGCTTATAGCTTTTATAGAATTTGAAAGACCGAATTTTATGGAATTGTGTTCAAACTTTGTAAAATCATTTGAAATCAATCTTCCAAGTATTTGAAATACATTTGGTATATATAGATAACTTATTTAGAAAAATATAAGTTTGAAAACCAAAATCAAACTCATTTGATCATTTAAAGTTTACTTAAAAACTTTTAGGACACAAAACCACATTTACTAGGAATTCATTCAAAAAACTTTTAAACTTAAGAAACCAATTTTATGCTCTCTTATGCATTCAATAGACTCCAAGACATACAAGTGTAGGGTTTACATAGATATTACCTATCAACCACATGCAACCTACACTTCATGTCTTCAAAGCCTTCTGACATCTTCAACAAACTCTTCAATCTTCAATCACTTTGATATATTTGAGTTGTTCTTGCAATTTAGCTTCAAGGCAATGAGACTTCAAACTTCTTAATCCACAAATCCTATCACACAATATAAACATATTAGTTCTCATCAATATTTGTCATTAATCAAAATTACATGATTTGCCCTTAGGGCTTACACTTCATTTTCACCTTTGATGAAGAATCTCTTGTAGAATAATTTTACTCATTTCCATTGGAGACTTTCACATCAGCCACAATCTCCTCTACTAATTGATTCTTCTTCTTCTTTGCATCATCTCCTTGAATTAAAGATGGATTCAAAGAGTCTTTTACCAAGGTTTCCTGCAAAGAATTAGAAACATGAGCATCAACATCATCAATCTAGCCACGAGAATTATTAGGATCAAAATAATGCTTCAAAGGTTTCAAAGCTTTAAATACAACATTTTCATCTTCTACCATGAGGGTTAGCTTTCCTTTACTCACATTTATATTGGCCTTAGCAGTAGTTAGAAAAGGTCTCCTTAAAAGCAAAGGAACCTAAGTATTTTCATTCATGTCAAGTATCACAAAGTCCACAGTAAATATGAATTTATTAACTTTTACAAGCACTTCCTCAACAATACTCCTAGGATATCTAACTAAAACATCTATAAATTGAATACTCATCCTTGTAGATTTTGGTTCACCTGGGCCTAATTGTTTGAAAACATCAAATGTAACGCTAGCACCTAGGTCAGCCAATGATTTATCAAAAGAAAGACTACCAATAGTGCAAGGAATAGTAAAATTCCCTGAATATTTTAGCTTTTAAGGTAGCTTACTCTTGTTTTGAAAGATAGCAAAGCACTTCTCACTCAATGTTACCATTGAAAGCTCTCGAAGCCTCCTCTTTTTTGAAAGGACATTTTTCAAAAACTTAGCATATCTCGACATCTATCAAAGGGTAAATTAATGAGCAATTGTTTGAATAGTTCAAGAAATTTGCCAAGTTTCTCATCCTTTCTATTCCATAGAAGTGCGGCGAGGTATGGAATTCTAGGCTTGTACTTTGGAACGGTCTTTTTCTTATGTTTTCCTTCTTCTCAAGAATTGTTTTTCTTTAACTTGATTTTGGCTTTCCCCCATACCTTGAGACTTCATCTTCTACACCGAAAAATTCAATTTATTTTCAAGTTCCAAAATCACGATATTCACATGTTCTCCTGAATTGTCTCTATATTACCAGGTAGACTTCCCATTTGTCCTTCTGAGATAAACTTAGCCGATTGACCTATTTGATTTTTCAAATTGTGAATTGAGGCCTCTTGATTTCCTAGGGATGTTTTTTGAGTTTGTAACTAGGTTTTGGTAGCCGCAATGAACTTTGTCGTTAAATCTTCAAGGCTTGACTTCACTGGTTGTTGAGGAGGTTGATATTGGTAAGGAAGAGATGCTTCGGGTTGGGAGCTTTATGAAGATTGGATGTCAGGAGGATTTATCGGTCTTTGTTGACCTTGATTGCTCCATGAGAAGTTTGGATGATTCTACCACCCTAGATTATTAGTATTGCTATAGGGATTGTTGGGTTGCCTTCCTCCTCCAGTATAATCCACATGTTCCGATGATGATTTATTGGAAGTTTTCATGATTTGGCATTAATGATTTCGATGACTACCTCCACAAAAGTCACAAGTCATCATCACTTGGGAGATTAGAGGTGATAGACTCAAGCTTTGATCTTCTTGTTCAGGGCATCAAACATAGCCTCCATAGCCATCATCATGTCTACACTTTGTACCCCATTAGCCTTGGCATTCGTCCTAGGATTCCCCATTGGTAGTTGTTCATTGCAATATTTTCAATGAGGCCTTGTAACTTTTCTGATGTCTTCAAACTTGTATTTCCTCCCGAAGAAGCATTGATGAGTTGCTTGGCATGGAAGTTTAACTCACTATAGAATCTTTGCATTTGAAGCCCCAAATCTAGACCATGATGTGGAAATTTCTCCAAAAGCTCCTTCAATCTCTCCCAAGAATCATGTAAACTCTTACTCTCCATTTGTTGAAAAAAGAACTTGTCATTTCTGAGCTTTGCTGTCCTTTCTGGAGGGAAATATTTAGTGAGAAACTTCTTAGCAAGATCATTCCATGTAGTAATGGAACCCGGTGGAAGTGATTTCAACCATGACTTGGCTCCATCCCTCAATGAAAATGGAAATAGCCGAAGGCAGATGGCATCTTCGGAAATCTTGTAAGAAATTGGCAATATGAGTATTCAGGTCTTTGCCCGATAAAACATCAAATTGCACCAATTGTTGAAAATTATTGGCTTCAACTCTTGGCCGGGCAACGCTTGACTCCGTCCCTGACAAAGAAGGTCATGCATAGTCTCCCATTGTCCATTGCCTTGACTTCTATTATGTGCCATATTGTTCACTTATTGAAGATTTCTAACTTCAATTTCAACTCCTTCAAGTATTACTTCAAGATTTTTACCTCTCAGATCTCAATAGAAAATCCGCTCAACCTCGAAATTAAGTTCAACCAATTCCTCCTGGTTACTCTGGGTCATAAACCATAAAATTCACACTTTCACCACAAATATAAACAAAATTTTAACCCAAGGAATTCTCACTAAAACAAAACAAACATTCACAAAAATAGAACAAACACACAAAAACACAATACAAACACCTTCAATTCACCAATAACTAACAAAATTATAAACAAGAAAATGAATCCTAACACTAGTAACAATTATTATATAAACTTACAAGTAAAATGACTAAATCAACAGAGTTTAAACTTTTTCTAATATTGACCAAAAACTTGATATGTGTTTCCCATGCTTTTATGCTTTATTCTATCATATTCTCTAACAATTTGTACACAAACATAAGGGGAGCACGCCTATAGTTATGATTAGTATAATGACAAGTACTTCAAATGTCGTATCCTCAGAAATTGGTTTTATACTTTATTTTGGAAATGATTGAAATAAACTACTATGGATAGTAAAAATTACTTGAATCGAAAATCCCCCCTAAATTACCTATGTGATAGAAAAATATCTTGATTGTCTATCTTTCCCTTCTTATGTTTGGTGAAATTCATATATTATAGCTCACTGTATCTATAGATGAGAGTCCCCTGTGCTTAGATTAATTATTTGAAATCTCTTTGTACCTAATTTAACTTAAGATTGCATTTAGATTAGTGGATTTCTAATTAGATTTCTCTAATTACCAAGAAGATGTTGAAGCTTCTATCTCTAGTCACCTAAATCATCCTCATTGTTTGTGAATTGTCTATTCCATACTTCCTTTCCCAATTCTAAGTGAAAAATACAACTTATGAATCTACCAGCAACCAAGTTCAATTAAGCAATCCAATCCCCAAAGAATATATAAGAAATTGTAGCTCAATCAACCAAGGAAATAAATTCACTCACCTAGATAATAACTAGGGTTCATAACCATCCAAGTATTCAAATGTTTAGCTCATCATCATATTACAAATTAAAGAACATAAAGCAACAAATAAAGAGGAAGAATTGCATTCTTGAGCTTGAATCTTCAAGATTGATTGCTTCTTCTTCAATGATTCCACCTCCTCTCTTGATTTCTCTGGCAAGAATTCACGATTTTGGTTGGAATTTTCTCTCAAAACTACCCTCTTTTGGCCTCCTCCAAAAACCCTAGTCGTTCTTTCAATTGCCTAAGATTTTATTTATAGTCCCCCAAAAAATGAGAGAAAAAAGTGAAGAATTTGTGATGTCGGTCCAAACGGCACCATTTTGTGTGTTCGAGACGACTTTGTTTGGCTTCTTTCAGCTAGTGCCGCTTGGTTCATACCAATTTGGACATATCAAGTCCAAACAATAAAATAAGTGAAATGAAAGTTGCAAATTTTGTAAATAAACTTTCCTAAGGTTGTTCAAACATATTAGAAGAGATTAAAACATATTTGAATCAATTTGAACAACAAAAGAGCACTTTTTGGCAACAAAATATGGATGCATCCGAATTTTGAAATTTCAAGTCCAAACTATAATAAATTCAATATAATGAATGTTTAAAGTGAAATAAACTTTCCTAAGGTTGTTCAAACATAATAGAAGAGATTAAAACATATTTGAATCAATTTGAACAACAAAAAAACACTTTTTGGCAACAAATATAGATGCATCAGAATTTCTGAAACATGCATCCGAATTTTGAAATTTCAAGTCCAAACTGTAAAATATTTAAGATGGAATCTGTAATTTTTTAAAATAAGCTTTTCTAAGGTTGTTCAAATATGATAGGATGGTTAAAACAGTTTTCAAACAATTTGAACAACAGAAAAATATTTTTGGCAAGAAAGTTTGGATGCGTCCGAACTTTTGATTTGTATCCAAACTTTAAGTCTGAACTTTTGGTCATAAGTTTGAATGATGATTTTGCACTTTTAAAAGAACTATAGTAGTACACAAATATGTTTGTCCACAAAGACACTCAGTTTAGCTTTGCAAAATCACAAAACTCATGCATTCAATTGTTTTCATGAATCAATCCAAAATCATAGGTCAAGTCAAGAACCAAATTATGTTCACTAAGGTATTATTCATTGGGACAGCATTGCTTTATTCATGAATTGTTCACAAATGAAAGATTTGAAGAGGCTTTCACAAATGGTAGACAATTTAACACATTCAAGGAAAAGGAAATCAAAGCCTTTGATGCTAGAGGAAGGGTTATGCATCACATGACTACCACTATACATATGGTAATTATGCTTGCCTTGCATGAGTATAGAAGACTAAACTTTGGATTCATGGCGTTGAAGCATATGATTAGTGCCAGAAAACCAGCCAACAAAGCCTTACCATACGGGAGACTATTAACAAGAAAGTGAGGAGGTTGAGGAAGAAGAAAATGAAAAAAAAGGAGGAAATTCTTGCTGAAGAAAGGAAAACCAAAATGAGGCATGAGTTATCTAGTGAGGGGGAGCAACCTTCCATAAAAGAAGACTATTTGAAGAGGTACCCTCTATTGAAGGAAAAGAAGTTGAAGATGATAATCTCACTAGAAGTGATACCATAGTTGCCATGGTGTTTCAAGTGGATTTTAAGTATGCTATAATCAAGGTAGTAAGCATGTGATGAAAAATTCTTTCACTAGCATCAAAGGCTTTTATCTCTCTCTCTTTTATAGTCTTGAGCTTCTACTATTCGTACAGGCATTTTTAATCCTTTCATGTGAGTATAATTTGGGTATAAAACAATGTCCGCCTAAACCCAACATCCTCAACATCACAAATTCTATTGAAGAATGCATTATCAATATCAAAAATCAACTTGTGATATTCTTGAAGAATACCACTGAATATATTTATTACCAATTTGTTCAACCCCATTTTTTTAATATAAGCTTCATAAACTAAGGAAGGTAATAGCATTAATCAAACACAAGCAAATCAGTCCAGCTGACATAATTAAAAAATGAGAGTATATTACCCATTTCGGATAGTTTGATGACATCCACCTTGTGGCTTGGATTTATCTTATGGTTCCTTTTTGTCCAATCATCAAATTCAGTAGCAACATTCCATGTGACAAATCTATCAAGCCTTGATATGCTTTGCAAAACATGATCCTTACTTGGTTCATTGATCACTAGTCCTCCTTCTCTTTCTTTGTCTTTTCCCTTTCCTTTTCCCATGCCAGGCTTCTTTGTCCTCACTTGGAGCTACAACACTTGAATACACTCATTAGTTATTAAATTTTGAAATCCCTAAGCTTCTTCTAAGATTGGTCAAACCTTTCTTCTGCCAGTGGCTTAGTAACGATATCATTAATTTGTTCATGAATGCAAAGATGCTTTAAATAAGTATTACCCTTAGTAGAATGATCTCTAATGAGATGAAGTTTGATCTCTTTATGCTTTGTCCTAGTTTGTTGAATAGTATGATGGTCAAATTTATTGCATTAGTGTTATCACATAACATAGCCACACATTTGAAATATAGATCATAATCACTTAGAGTATCAATAAGGTAATAGAAAATATGTTTAACAGCAATCAAATAAGACTCTTTAGGACAAGATGAAATCTAGCACACAAGCATATGACAAATATAATATTGACTCTACTTGCTGTCAAATAGAGTTGACTACTCCTATGACACCTTTTTATTCTTGTAAAGCATGGTTGATAAATTTATTGAAGTGCTTATACCTTAACTTGATTCATGAAAGTGCCATCATTGGTTTGCTTGATTTGTAGGCCAAGAAAGAAATTGAGTTTTCCTATCATGCTCATTTCAAATTTACTTTGCATTAACTTGGCAACACATTACAAAGTGAAGTACTAAAAGCACCATAACATTGTATCATATATTTGGACAACTTATAGATCATTGTTACAAAAGGTTTTTATGAAAAGAGTAGTATCAACCTTTCATCTTGAAAATCCTTTTGAAAAAAAGAAAACCACTCAATTTTTCATACCAAGCTCTAGGAGCTTGTTTTATAAGAAGACAATGATCTGAAGTGATTCTGGAGAGATGTCTTACTCTGACTTCAGGAAAGAATTCAATCTAGTGATTGTTAGCAAAGAATCTATCAAGTCTTTCCATGATGAGACCCTTTTTAGTTTTTCTATTATTAGTCCATGTAAATTTTTGTCCAGAAAATCCTAAGTCAATCAAATTATAATGATTAACGCAGTCCAAGAAAAGGTTAATTCTATTTGTGTTTACAGGAGATCCACCCAAATTTTCATGTGATTTATTGATCTCATTAAAACCACAAAGAAGAAGCCAATGACCAGAGTAAACATTAGCCATAGTTTTTAAGTTATTCCAAAGTGTTAGTTTAGCAGTAGAATTTGCCCTTGCATAGATGGCAGATAAGAGAAAAGGATGCTGGATAGGATTTACCTTAACCATGAGATGGAGCTTCTGAAGTGTGTTTGAAATGTTTTGAACTTCAATGTTTGGATTCCACGTTGCGATGACCCCCCCAGAGGCTCCAATATTATCCAACACTGCACATTCGGAGAAGCCGAATTCTTACTTAAGGACTTCAGCATCTAGACCTGCTAGCTTAGTTTCAGTGAGAATGATAATGTTAGGTTTATTTGTTGTGATCATGTCTTTAAGAGAAAGTTTTAAATTTGGGTTTCCTGCGCCCCTGCAGTTCCAGCATTGCACGCTGTTGGTTGTTGTTGCTGGCTAATTGAAGACAGGTTGGGACAAGGACTAATGCAAACTTCCTCTCGTTTGTTGTTAAACTCAATATTTGGGTGACTACTAATATTTTTGTCACTGTGGGATGGGAGGAAAATAGAAAGCATTTGTTCTTGGTGTTCCTGACTACTTTGATGATTGGATTTTTCTTTACGCTTAAAATTTCCAAGAATTGGTCTAGGGGATTTTTGGTTTCTGATTCTTCCAGTAGGTTTGGTGGAATTAGTGTCATCAGGTCGTCTAGCAAAATGTTTTGAGGCTGTGACATTACTGGTGGGGTTATTATTTGAGAATGAATAGTTCCCATTGAGACTGGAGTAGTGAGGTGAGTGTATTGAGGAAATAGTGGAATCTCCAAGGGAGTGGGGACTACTAATTGGTATGAGTATTGATACGGGTGGTAATTGATGCAAGGATTTTGAAAAGGGGTAGGCTGAATGAACCAGTGGTGATTGGTTATGGCTTCTATTCTCATCCTCATCAATTGTGTTACTAAGTTTGATAAGAACATGTGAACCTCCACCATGATTGAGAGCACCTGATTCTCCAGTGCCACATTGAGTATCAGAGCATATCCCTGAGGACCCCGTTCCAGCCAAGATAATGGGCTTGGTTGTTGAGCAAGTAAGGAAGTTTGAGGATTGATCATCTGTTGATAGAAGAGCTGATTGTATGGGGGGCTCAGGTATTGTTGATGGTGTAGATGAGCTGGCAATGGTAAAAGATGACTTCTCCTGTCTTGAAGATAATGTTGATGATGAATTTCTTGGCTGTTAGGGCATGACTGATCCTCTGCCTTATATGGAGTTGTGATCTCTGACGGTGAGACCTGTTGTTGTGGTGGAATGGGAGGAGAGGCATTTTTAGTAGAGTCTTTATTGACGAAGCGAAATGTAGAGGGAGGTGTGGTGGGAAGGTTGTTGTCTTTGTAAATAAATGATTCTTGTTTATTAGAACCGACTGTAGTAGCAGCGTTGACTGAACATAAAGGTAAGGCTTGATTGGTAGCAGCTTGGATTATGGTGGCTGTCTGTGGGTTAGTAGTAACAATCTCCATGGCTGTGGGTGGGGAAGGGGGCAAAAGGATATTGTTTTCAGAAGAAGGACGAGAAGCATTAGATGGTATACTGAGGGCAGAGGTATATGCAGCAGAAGATGACTTCTCCTGTCTTGAAGATAATGTTGATGATGAATTTCTTGGCTGTTAGGGCATGACTGATGTTGTGCCTTATATGGAGTTGTGATCTCTGACGGTGAGACCTGTTGTTGTGGTGGAATGGGAGGCGAGGCATTTTTAGTAGGGTCTGTATTGACGAAGGGAAATGTAGAGGGAGGTGTGGTGGGAAGGTTGTTGTCTTTGTAAATAAATGATTCTTGTTTATTACAACCGACTGTAGTAGCAGCGTTGACTGAACATAAAGGTAAGGTTTGATTGGTAGCAGCTTGGATTATGATGGCTGTCTGTGGGTTAGTAGTAACAATCTCCATGGCTGTGGGTGGGGAAGTGGGCAAAAGGATATTGTTTTCAGAAGAAGGAAGAGAAGCATTAAATGGTATACTTAGGGCAGAGGTATATGCAGCAGAAGATGACTTCTCCTGTCTTGAAGATAATGTTGATGATGAATTTCTTGGCTGTTAGGGCATGACTGATGTTGTGCCTTATATGGAGTTGTGATCTCTGACGGTGAGACCTGTTTGTTGTGGTGGAATGGGAGGCGAGGCATTTTTAGTAGAGTCTGTATTGACGAAGCGAAATGTAGAGGGAGGTGTGGTGGGAAGGTTGTTGTCTTTGTAAATGAATGATTCTTGTTTATTAGAACCGGCTGTAGTAGCAGCGTTGACTGAACATAAAGGTAAGGCTTGATTGGTAGCAGCTTGGATTATGGTGGCTGTCTATGGGTTAGTAGTAACAATCTCCATGCTGTGGGTGGGGAAGGAGGCATAAGGATATTTTTTTCAGAAGAAGGACGAGAAGCAAATGGTATACTGAGGGCAGAGGTATATGCAGCAGAAGTTGAGGAATTAGGTAAATCCATACAAGAAGAAATTGATTTGGGGGTGCCATTGACAGTTTGGGTGCTATTGAGAGAGTGGGGGAGCTGCCTGTATGAAGTATTGAATGCTCCAGTGTTCTTGATAGTTGATGACTCCATGGAGTTGGTTTGAGTAGTAGACTCATTAAAAGTGCTACATTATTGCTTGGAAGATCTGGAGATACATTAAGGGCATGATTTTTAGTGTGAGACTGTTCGAAGGATATAGATTTTGGATTGTCATCATGGGAATGAGGAGCAGAATTTAATGCAACAAACGAGTTATATCTTGGTAGGTTTCTATCTTTAGCAAACCAGACTGTTTTGGAACTAGTTTTTTGGTGTTTTATTGGGATGGAACTTGTTCAGGTAAATATGAAGTTCTGTGCTTATTTTTTTTACGCGAAACAACCATCCATGGTCCATGATTAGGCAAGGAAGAATGGGCAGATTCTGTAAGACTGCTCAAGGTAGTTGAAGTATTAAGGTTTGATTGGGTTGGGGTGTAATGATTGGTGTAGTGACAGACTGTTTTTGTGTCCGAGACATCCACAGGAAAAGCAGATTTGATTCAAGCCTTCGTAAACTACTGTCTGGGCATGATATCCAAAGAAGATGGTAGCGATTAGAGGTTGATCGATCTAAACTTGGATGCATAGTCTTGCATATTGGCCCCTAGAGGCTGCCAAAGTGCAAGCATCTATTCGAAGAAGAGTACCCAAAATATTCCTGCCAAAGTGAAACCCATCGTTCTTCCATAGACTTTCACTATCAGGGAGGATAACCAAGGTTGATATATTCTGGCCTTATCTTCAGAGGAGAGTGCAATGAAAGCATTTGGTTTTTGGTTATTTTCCATTTCTGCAGAGACGTCAATGCTGGAAAAATTTACGAGAAGTTGGTGCTTTGGGGGGGATTGCTCAGTTGGAGTAGAAAGTTTAGATAGGTAAGAGTCTGGGGGTTTGAGTATCTGCGGTAGTGGAGATGGAGAATCAAGAGGATCCTTGATTCTCTTAGTACTGCAAACTAGTGTGTCGGATTCTTCTTGGGAGAGTGGAGAAGGAGGGCTCTCTATTTCCATTCCCTCCTACAAACATACAACCACAAAAGTTGCTTGACAAGGACACCATACTACTCACAAGTCACAATATGACACCTTTTCAATCCTTCTCCTGGTTTCACCTTTCAAATACCTTCTTCGTCTAAATTTTTGACTTTCTTAACAATCTTGAATCAATACTTTTTTTGTATTCTCCAGAAAAATCACCGACCTCCTGGCAATTTTCGTCTGAAATTTAGTTACATCCTTTCGGTTCAAGAATAGTACTTATTGCCAAAGTGATTGATCATCTTGCTTATCCTCTCCTTTCATTTTCTATTCCTTAGAGAATCTTCAGCGTTGGACTCGAACGCAGTGAATGTCAACCAAAAATTTGTACTCTAGCAAACGAAAAAAGACAATAGATTTTTCTTATGAACAAGAGGCTTGAGACCACATTTCCATATAGTACTTCCGACCTTGATCTATTACCGGTGCCCAAAAAAATAAAACGTGGATTCTGTGCAGAAGAGTCCACCATGCTTGTAGATTATAAGATAGGTAGCTTTTCAGTTTTTTAACTGGAAGGGAAAACGGAAAAATAAAGAACTCCACAGCCATAAAAAAATTTTCAAAGAGAGATCTCCTATGAAAGAGCACCACCCAAAATTTGTTTACTCTTCACTTGAAAATTGAAATTATCCACAATTATGTGAATCAAATATGTAGAGAAGTGCTAAACAATGATCATATAAATTTTTGATCCAATAAAATTGTACTTCATTTTCAAAGCTTTCTTTCTTTAATTTATTTTCCTCTTTATGCCAAAAAAAATCATCAAATTTACAATATTTTTTACGTTATAGCGTTAAAAAAAAAATTAGATTATCAATCTTTACTTTGATTTCATTCACTTATTTATGGAAATATGCTCAGAATTTCACGTTTACGTAAAAGATTCACCTAGGCACTGCACGAATACAAATGGGCACTGCTGCAGCTATTCGTTTTGAAAAGCGGGCAAGCTCAGTACAGGAGAAATAGAAATTAGAGAAAAAAATGGTAATTGATAAATACATAAAAGTTTTATTAATACGGAAAATTTTGATAATTTTATTGTTTCATAATTTTTTGTAATAATAATAATTATTTTTCAAAAATAAAAAAACAAAAAGCAGAAAAAAGAAAAGAAAAAGGAGTGGGGAGCTTGAGGAAGTGGCAGACAACCAACCTTTTTATTCTTTTTTTATTTTCTGTTTTTTGTTTATTTTGTTTTACTTTTGAAAAATAGTAATAATTTCTTGTTTGATAAATTTTTTTGTAAAATTTTTATTTTAAAATTTTTAGTTATTATTTTTAAATTTTTTATGTTTTTAAAATTTTATTAGAATTTAGAAATATAATTTATTTCCCATCATTTCAAATCATCATTTGAAAATTTAATTAAAATTAATTATAATTTATAAAATAAATAAAATAAGTATCATGTAAGTAATTTATAGATCTTATAAAATATTTGAAGGACAAAAACGTTAAAACTATGTAAAAATTGACTTGGTAAAACCGTCCTATATTTAGTATTTATGAAAAAATTTATGTCACTAAATATATGATTTATGGAAAAATTAAAAATTGTCACGAAAACATCAATTGCATTTAATTTTGTTAACAATAACTAAAGTTGTTACAAGATATCAGCACTAAAACCTTCCTACCACCATAATTTGAAAGGCATGAGTTGCAATAGTGACAACGTTTTCAATGTTGTCTTACTTATAGTGACAACAATTTTTTCATTTACTAAAATAATTTTGGTGACAAAAGAATTCTTGTCCCTATTGCAAGAGCATATATGTTATATATTAGTGACGATATGTTATTGTCACTTAATATATTAACATATCTATAGTCACAAAAGGTAATATTTTTTAATTTGATTTAGCATATAAATGGAAACAGTGATTCTTAATCTTTAAAATTTTTAGTTTATATATATACACACACATATCTGTGTGTTTATGAGGCCCAACTATTTTGAATTATGTTTGTTTATATGGTATTCAACCCCAGAAAATGATTTAGAAAAAATGTAAGTCACAATTAGTTTTACTAAAATAATTCTCATAAATATATGTAAATTGCATATACATATGTACAATAATCATTTCAAAATTATACCAAAAAAGTAATAAATAATTTTATTAATATAGTTATCATAATATTATACATATACATACATACATATATATATATATATATATATATATATAGAGAGAGAGAGAGAGAGAGACATAGATACCGAAATACATATATGGATATAGTAAGACACACGCACCTTGTAGGGAAGGTTGGGGCTTTGAATCCTGTAAGCACAAGGTTACAGATGCACCTTGTAGGGAAAGTTGGGGCTTTGAACCCTTTAAGCACAAGGGTGCTTATATTATTCCATGTAATGAGCAGACAAGTACTCGAACCTATTGGTGCCTATTAACAGACATGCGGCGTTAGCTTAGCGCCAACTAGTTACCCTACAGCAACCAAGAGGGAGCCGTGTTGGTGCATGACGCAGCTTGAAGCTGGTGGATAACTTTATTTTTTAATGATTTATTTTTTCTTTTGTGACAATCAGCACTTTAGTCATTAAATGTTGTCTTTGGTGAGCATTTTGTTTTTTGTCTCTAGGTTTAATTATGATTTTCTCTTTTAGAAAAATATCAGAACTTGTCACTAAAGGATAATGATATAGTGACAACTTATGATTGTCATTGACAATAATCCAATTAGTGACAGTTTTTAGTGAAATTTTGATGACAAGGAATATGGGATCTTAAGTTTTAGTGAGAACAAGTTTTTGTTGTCACTTGCACCCTTTAACGACACGCTTTTACTGTCAAATGGAGTGACAATTGTTTTTTATCACTAGTAAAAACTTTTTATATTTAATGACAATTTTCCATCATTACTAATTGTCATGTCTCTCGTAGTGATCTCACTCACCAGTACAAAATTCAAAATCTGACGAGCTGCTGCTCAAAGCGTCTGGTATTGGTTTAAATTGGTGAGCCTAGTCTCAGCCCTAGGGTAAAACAGGCGCGTAGCATAAACTTTTTTTAAAAAAAAAAAATTTACTATTTATTTATTTTTTTAGTATTAATTATTTTATTTAATTTTTATTTTTCCTTTTTATTTGTTGTTAATTTAATTTCATTTCATTTTATTTGTTTGTGTTTAATTAATTTTTTATTTCTATGTTATTTTTAGACCTTATTAGGAAATAATTATATATATGTTTTTTAACTAGGACTATATTAGTATAGTTAATAAAATTGATGCAATTATTACTGCAGTTAGTATACTTAATTTACTTAAAGGTACTATATTATGTATAATTAATGGCACGTGCAATAGAATTTAGAATAATTAATACTTATATTTTATTAGAGTAAATTAATACTTAATTTACTTATATTTTATAATTAATACACTTCAACTATTTTGACTTTTCTCTTCTTATTAAAAAACTTTTATTTTAACATTTTATATACATGAACATTTTTTAAACAACTATATCTATCAATTTATAAATGTAGTAGCAGAATTCAGTAAAGAGAGTCACGCTACAAGTACATGCCTCAATTTTTAAGGATAATTTTATCTATTTATAGTTTAGAAGGAGGAGGAATAGAGAAAAATAACTTAAAAGCAAAGGGAAATTTATTTTATCACTGATTGATTTTTTAGCCACATAATTTGGATAATATGAAAGAATGAAAGGAAAGTTATGAATGGATAAAATTATCAAAGAAAATAATAGTTCATGCTATCTACCATCGAGTTGGCTACAGTACAGGTGGGGTTTTTATCCGCACGTGTGGAAAGCCGCAATGGTCGTTCGATTGATCACGAATTGATCCAAAGACTCAAAGCACTCAGGGATAGTTTGGGAACAAAAAATCAAAATGTTCCTGGCAAGATTACTCCTGTCAGCCACATTGCATCACTTTTTTTTTTCAAATATTAATCAAGAAGATGTCATACTCCTCCCTCTCTCTCCTTCCTATTTCCCTTCCTTCTATCTTCCTTCTTCTCTCATTCTACCCTCTCAGTGATCTTTTCTCAAAGAGAAATCTCACCATGATGGAAGCATTTGAAACGACGACGTCTTAGGTAAGCTCGATACTCTCTTTTTTTTCCTGTCCATCGTGTCTTTGTTTCGTAGCTTCTGCGTGCCTCACAATTGCCCTTGTTGTGTAACTCGAAGAGATGTTGTTTGGCTTGCTATGATTTAGATACCCTCTAACGAGCTTCTTCTATGGTGAAGGTTGAATCCAAAGATGTAGAAGCACAATCAATACAGGAAGAAACAACGATTGCATGTATCCTGGAAGCTTCAATGAAGATAAGGGTAACTATGCGCGGATGCTAAAAACTTAGTTGTATATGTACAATTGTTCATCTGTTATTAAATAATTATTCATAGCTATAAAAAATAATTATTATGCTCTGCTGTAGCAAGCATGAAAGAAATGAAGAAAATGGAGTTCTTAACTATCAGTGATGCTCATACATTCTACAATGGATATGCCCACCGAATTGAATTCGGAACAAGGATCATGTATTAGAAGGGATGCTTCAAGATAGACGAAGTACAGTACATGAAGTACGTGTGAAGTGATGACTTTGGGAGTAGGGGGTAAAGCCAGTCTTGGTTTCCTTTCGATTGATCTAAAGAATCACCTAGCCAAAATAAGACAAAGGATAATGAGAGGCAACAGATTTGCAGGAATACTTTTACAATGAAGCAATTCACAGCCCCACTTTTTACTGTGCTATCGAGGTTGACAGTGAAGAACGAATTGTGAATATATTCTGGGCAGATAGTAGAATGAAGATGGATTATGACTTTTTTTGAGATTTCATCAGTTTCGACACCATGTATAGAACGAATAAAAATCATTGTTCTGTTGGTGTGCTTGGAATAATTATTTAATCCATTGTTTAAAATTATTCGTGTTGTCTTCAATAATTATTACCTTTCATTTGAATAATTGATTGCACACAATTCTCATTAACTTTTTTTGGGTCAGATTTCCCGTACTGGACATATTTATTTGTTGGATTCAACCACCACCATCAATGCTGCATTTTTTGGTATTGCCATCATCTATGATGAAACCAAGGAGTCCTATGAGTGGTTGTTCATGACATTTTTGCGATGCATGTCCGGGAAATCCTTGAGAGCATATTCGCAGACCAAGATGTTATCATGGCTGCAACAATTAAATCAGTGTTGCATTAGACATTTCATGCTCTCTGTACTTGGCGTATAAGGCAAAATGTCCAAAAGAACCTAATGCAGTTGTTTACCCCAATAATTTATCGACAAGCTCTATTACTTAACGTATGATGTTGATGACGAGAAGGAGCTCGACTTTGTGTGGAACAAGATGCTCTAGGAGTGTTTCCAGAGTGATCCCTGTAGGTGGTCAGAGAGAATCCATGGATTTCATTGTTGGTGGTCATCTACATGGGTTAAGCAACATTTCACTGCAGGAATGGTATCCACTCAACTAAACGAGCCTTGTAATGGGATTATTCAAGGGAATCTCCAATGAGATCACAGCTCGTTCAGTTCTTTGGCCACTTTAACAGGAAAAGATTCAACATTTCCACACCAATGATCGGTGAACTGAATAATTATTCAATGTCTTCTACATAATTGTTCAAATACAACATCATAATTATGCATACAACCCTGAATAATTTTTCTGACAATATTTAGGTTACCCAACAGTAGCTTCCTATGTAGTCCGTTGGCGAGTTATGTTGCAAAGCTGTATACCCCAACATGTTCGTCATGTTCCAAGAACAGTATTACTGAACATTCGACTATATTATTCAAGTGTGTGAAACAGGTGACGACTTCAATAGTATGCTTAAGTACTGCGTTTATAAGTGCAAAGACGATGCTACAGCACAGAAGCAAGACAAGCAAATCGTGCACGTTGTTCTAGGTAAGATGTTTTTACAATGCTCCTGCCGTTTGTTTAAAACACTGGGGATTCTTTGCGACATGTATTTAAGGTCATGGATGTGCTCGGCTCTCTTGGTAACTGTAACATGAGGACATTGCCACCCCATTATGTTTTGAAAAGGTGGACCAAGAATGTGAAGTGTGGCTTCCAATTTCCAAATACCTTGGTAGATGGTAAGCAGCCGACTGAATACGGTGAGCGCTACCAGATGCTCACACATAAAATGGTTCTGTTGGCCATGAGTGTGCCTGCACTATCGCAGTTACGATATGATTATGCAAGCGAGCTAGTAGATTCTTGGCAGCTCACTTGGGTATGATCTAACCCAATGATGGGTTATTATCAATAATTGTGAGTTAATATTATCGAATGTATGAATCATTATTCATATATTATGTAGTGGCTGACCAAGCATAGCCTCTCAATGAAAGCCATCAGCCTACAAGGACAATTAAGGCTTAGCCAAATGCAAATCGCTCAAGGAAGAGGCGCGACAGAGGAAAAAATAGCAATCAAAAAGCAATTTGCAACGGAGAATGCGTTGGAATCATTCATAAATGTAGACCAAATACTTGGATGATCGGATTCGTATGTTTTTCCCTTAGCCATACACTTTGAATTTATCATTATAAACTACGCTGGATGTTATTCCCATAGCCCTTACACTTTGAATATATCATAGCTCACTTGGGTATGATCTAACCCAACGATGGGTTATTATCAACAACTGTGAGTTAATATTATTGAATGTATGAATAATTATTCATATATTATGTAGTGGCTGACCAAGCATAGTCTCTCAATGACGGCCATCAGCCTACAAGGACAATTAAGGCTTGGCCAAATGCAAACCTCTCAAGGAAGAGGCCCAACAGAGGAAGAAATAACAATCAAAAGGCAACATGCAAGGGAGAATGCGTTGGAATCATTCATAAATGTAGATCAAATACTTGGATGATCGGATTCGATTGTAGTTCCTTTTGCCCTACACTTTGAATTTATCATTATAAATTACGTCGGATGTTATTCCCATAGCCCTTACACTTTGAATTTATCATTGTAAAATACGTCGGATGTTGTTCCCTTAGCCCTTACACTCATCAATCAACAATTTTTAGTTCAATTCTTGTTGTCAATTTTATTAGACCAGAGCAAGTAATTTTAGTTTTGAAACTAAATAATTGTTATATGCTACTTGAATAATTATTCACAATCAAACGCTTGAATAATTGTTATATGCTTCTTGAATAATTATTCACAATCCAATGGTTGAATAATTATGAACATCATCTGGTTTAAAAACAATGTGTAATTCAAAATAAATTAATCTAGAATCATTGCACAATTCAAAAACATCAAAATCCAAAATCTAGGTTAACAATTATTGCCTTTTCCTTTTGTTTCCCTTTGTCTGGGAGACAGAGACTACTTGACTTGCATGGTCTCTCATTTGTATGTCTTTTTTCACTGTATGGCTACGGCCATGACCTCATCTTGTACGCGATTCAGAGGATGTGATATAAGCCTCGCAATAATCTTGCATTTGGTTTTGTTTACAAAGTCTTGTTTCGGCCACAACACGTAACAATCATGCAAGTACACCCAATGCCCCATCATCAAGCACACATATAACCCACAGTTACACCCGTCTAGCTACAAAGACACCCTAGGTATATCCCATACAATGTCCCTAAAATTTATATTGGTCATCCCCCTCCCCTCTTCGCTGAAGCACCTTATTCGGACTTCTCCAATTGGCTGATGCATGTCATCGAACACTTCTTCGCAGGGCTTGCTATATAAACATAGAAACCTTCTTGCATGCATGTCAACAACAAATAGGAAGAAGTGCTCAGCTCAAAGAATGGAGAAGAAATACTGCAGAGGCACAATTTGAATAATTATTTTTGTAGATAGTGTTTTGTGCATAATTATGGACGTGTACATGAGTAATTATCATACGCAAGAAAACATTTAGCAGCAATTACCAAGGTACATTCAACAGGGACAAATGGTTTATGTAGAGGGAAATATGGAAGTCCATTGATAAGAGCCACAATTGCTAGTGCCATATCTTCAAGGCTTTTGGTAGCGCTTGTTGCTGCTTCGTTAACTGAAGTAGCCTACATAATACACAGTGAGCAAAACTCAACTTAGGATGTTTTCTGGAAATGAAAACTAATGAAGGCAAAATGTAGAGGATGTGCAAACAATAGATCGAAGGAGACCTGTGGTCAGCTAAGGAGATGGCCAAAAGCATTAATTATTGAGTGATACATGTACTAATTAAGCTTGTCTTCCATCTCTATTCGATTAAGAGATTGGATTTCATAATCAAGCACTAGTAATGGGCTACATGAACGATATATTGGCAGTTTGAACTATTGTTATCTGCCTTTACAATAATCGTTCAAACTTATCAGAATAATTACTCACAGCCTATTAATCAACTTACTCCAATGCATTAGGGGTTTCTAATAGAGCAAATTCCACAAGGGCCTTCTCATCGTTGGTCAAAGAACTTGGGATGTCCTTACTGATCACGTCGGGTAAACTGGGCTTTGAACTGGCGTTGACGAGCCTTCAGAACTTAACAATCCTTTGCACTCCTTCAGTCGTTCGCTCATTTTCCCCTCCGTTGGCCCTTGGTCTTCTTCCACTCATTTTTTGCTTTACAGTGAAGGCCACCACAATAGGCTGCTCTTTGGCTTCAAGTTCCTCCAGCCTCCGATCAATCTTTCTCAACTTCCTCACATAGGTCGGCGGTTTGGGGAGTCAACTCTTTCTTCTTCATTAAGGCATGTGCCTTGCTGTCCCTTGCTAGGGCAACTCACCATATGGTCTTCCTTGTACAACCTCAACACACTACAATAGAAAATCAATTTCCAGGATAAGTATTCACACCATCCAAATAATTGCTATTCAAACGCACGAATAATTATTCACAATATCCACAATGTCTTACCCAGTTGAATGTGCAGATTGTTTCTATATCCTCCAAATACCTTGTGTAGTTTGTGAGGCTAATCTTCAAGAAATTTTTGGCTGCAAGCAATGTAATTATTGCGAATAGTATGTACAATTTGGCAAAGGTATGGCTATCACCCCGAAAATTTGACAGCCAATTCTCTATGATATCAACAGACACATAGTTTTTTGTTGAAGGGTCCAACCAAAAATCGAGTCCAAAATAAAAGCCATACATAGACGCTGGCATTATTTTGTCTTCAAAGACTATTTAGTTCGGTCCCGTCAGGAGCCCATATACTCTCCTAGGATCCTTCTCCGTTATCTCCATCCTCCGCTTGCTATCAATCACAAAGAATTTATTTTTTCAGTCGAACTGCTTCAAATGCATATGCATGACAAGAGTGTTAATTGTCTCCCGTCAGAACTCCATCAGACAAGCGAAGCAAGTCTTCACCAGTGCTCCCAGTCTCTGCAACAGAAGGCCAAAGCTTGCTAAAGCTACTACTTTCTTGAATCTTTAAATAATTGAAGAGAGAGTCAACTACAGAGATGTTGAGTTGCAGAGAGAGAGAAGATGAAGATGGAATTGGAAATGGAACTTATATTGACTGCATAATTATTTTGATGGCTTCTTTAGCTGTCATCTGCATTTTCTTTGTTTCCCGATGCAACGGTTGATGAGAGCTCATCATTACACCGTACAAATTTCCAAATTTTATATTTTTTCAGATTTTTAGGTTTAGATGTATGAGCATGCCCTCAACCCCCTGTTGTGAGAGCTACTAAGACTTTAGGTCATGGAAAAGGAAAGACCTTGTTTTATTGTGCAACTCGTATTATGGTGAAATTTGCTAGGCATTGTCCCTAGTTTGAATTGGTAGAGAAAGATCATTCATAGATGTTTCTTGAGCCTAATCCCAGTAGTCATAGTTTATTGTTCCGTCCCATGGATACCACACCTTTGACAGCTGAGGTGTCTCTTAGCAGGTTCGAAGCTAATCTTCAAGAGGCAGGCACTAGGTCTACTATTGCCACTACTTCTCTAACCCATCCTCAGAAGTAGGAGTTTGTGAAAGATCAAGAAAAAGTAGCGTCATCTACTAGGAGGTAATGAGTGGATAGAAAAATGATTAGAGACTTAGGGGACCAGCTCCAGGATAACCACAGGAGTCATCAATGATCTCTTTATTTATAGGAAATGTTGCATATGCCATGAGAATCTGAGACAATACGATAGAGTGAACTGTGCATGACTGAATGCGTGCTTCGTCAGTTTAGTTACAAGTAGCATATTCTATCTGATCCTATTCTACCTTGGTCAAATCAATGTCTAGCCAATTAGTCCACTATTGATTCTTATGTTCTTAGTGACTACTAATTGGGAGATAAAACAATATCTCCACGGGATTATACTTCTTATTACATGGAGTAATTTTTGCCCTGCACACACCTGCACAGTAGAACCCTGAGCATATGTTGGCTCGTGGGAGAGCTGCATCACAATCTTCCATGATGATAGACATGACAGTAAGTAAAGATTTGTGCACTCGGCTAATATCTTTTGGGGTGTTTCATTTACTTGCCACTAACTATTTGATTGTTATGACGGTGTATGGAACTTGTGGCAAAAATTATTCATCATGATTATCCCTAGAGTCTCACTCATGAGCAGCCACACTCCATTTTAAGCGAAGTACATAGTATTATCTAAGAACACTTGAGGTCTTTTACGGGACAGAGGGAGATTTAGGGTGTGCTAGCATCCAAACACTGTCATAAGGACTCGAGATAGGATAAGCAGCTATGACATTGCTATTTGTATCCCTATTTGGTTAATCTTAGTCAGATTGTATTTGTATTTGTTTAGTGGTGGATAACGACTTTACCTATTTTTCTATAATGGTTATGCATGGATTGATATTTCAGTTTGATTATGTGTGGATTATGTTTATGACTTTTGAGCTTCAACGTTGCTATTAGGAGTGTACAGGTTTGGATTGGAAAAAATTTAATTTCACCATTTAGAGAAAATTCAATTTTTGATGTTTTTTTTTGAAAAACCAAAACAAACCTAATTGGCATTGAAATCGAATTTCTCCAAACCAAACAATTTCTGTTTGGAGAAAAACCAAAATATTAAAAAAGAAAAGGGCATACTATATATAGTATTTTTTAAGACTATATATACAATGTGAAAAAATTTCATTATTCACTTTTCACTTGTAACACTTTATAAGTTTTTCTGAAGCATTCAAACTAGAAAAACTCAAATTTGTTAACAACAACTACATTTTTTTTACGAACAAAGATTAGTTTATCAAATTATATCTAATTTTACTTCATAAAAACTCAAAATCAGACTCGAAACGGTCGATTTTGAACCAAATTCCACCACAACTAGCAGAATTGGGGCACAAATTCCATCAGCAAATGGAAAAATTTGTGCCCAAATTTTGCCAATTTGTGGTGGAATTTGGGTACAAATTGTGCCACAAATGTGTACAATTTGTTGGCACAATTTGGGTAGTCAAGCTACCCAACTTCAAAATCAACCATTTCGAGGCCGATTTTGAAGTTTTTTATACGTAAATCAACGTAAATTAGATATCTTTTGATAAACTAATCTTTGTTCGTGAAAATATGTAGTCGTTGTTGACAAATCTGAGTTTTTCTACTCCGAATGCTTCAGAGAAACGTATGAAGTCTTACAAATGAAAAGTGAATAATGAAATTTTATCGTACTATATATAGTTCAAAAAAAATTATATATAGAAATGATGAAAAGAAATTAAAATGGACATAGATAAAGAGAATCTATATTAGTTTTGGCCCATTAAGTCTGGAAAAATTCAACATTCTCCTTATTAGTCCAAATACAACAAGTGCAACAACTATCCAATTACATACTTAATTCAAAAATTATAACTAAACAATACCATAAAAATAAAATTAGACAAAATTATGGTATTGATGTTCAAAGAAAAATTCAAAAGTCTATCCCTATTCAGTCTACAAAAATATAATTCAGCTTCACTGATCTAGAGTGTGTTTGGCATGCTCTATCTTAGCCTTTCCCGAACACTCTCCCAAAAATAAAGTTGGTATAATAAAATAGATGCAACTAATGCAGTCAATACAAGACCAACCATAGAAAATTGGATTAAAGGCCAAAGAACAAATGCTAGAAAACATAAATGCATAAAAGCTCATCAATAGTATATTTGGCTAAAAAATTTGAATGAAAGGTAGGGAAAAGAGCACCACATGTAATATGATTCATAAGTTAGCTGCTAATGATGTACCTCTAATAACTTAATGCTAACTTACATTTTCTTCTTTTGTATTTCAATTAAGCTACTATATGAATCATTAAAACTGGTTTTTAGCATTATGAAAACTACAGCAAGATCAATATTAAGTTCACAGAAAGAAAGAAGGAAAAGACGATTGCTACAAGACTGCACTATTCAAATGAAAAAAAAGTCAAATTCTGAAAATGAAATGACAAAAAAAAGTAAATTTGAACAAAAAAAGTCAAATTCTAAAAATAAAATGATAAAGAAATAGTGAAATATATTAGTATACCTTGAAACCTTTAATCTTCAAAGATAAATAATTATTAGTCATGAACATCCTTGTCAAATTCTGAAAAAGAAATAAAGAAAATTGAATGGTTAAGCAAAAAAAATGAAATTACCATTATCCATTGTTTCAAGAAAATGGATAGCTTCATCAACTTTAATTCAATATAACTCATTCTGCAACCAATCTCTAGCACACATAAGGCACTACACCATCCTAGGTGTTAATGAACTCCTATTTCTAATATTACTTCTAAATATACTGTTAGTATGGCAAGTTGGATTCTTGAAGTCAATACAAGACCAACCATAGAAAATTGGATTAAAGGCCAAAGAACAAATGCTAGAAAACATAAATGCATAAAAGCTCATCAATAGTATATTTGGCTAAAAAATTTGAATGAAAGGTAGGGAAAAGAGCACCACATGTAATATGATTCATAAGTTAGCTGCTAATGATGTACCTCTAATAACTTAATGCTAACTTACATTTTCTTCTTTTGTATTTCAATTAAGCTACTATATGAATCATTAAAACTGGTTTTTAGCATTATGAAAACTACAGCAAGATCAATATTAAGTTCACAGAAAGAAAGAAGGAAAAGACGATTGCTACAAGACTGCACTATTCAAATGAAAAAAAAGTCAAATTCTGAAAATGAAATGACAAAAAAAAGTAAATTTGAACAAAAAAAGTCAAATTCTAAAAATAAAATGATAAAGAAATAGTGAAATATATTAGTATACCTTGAAACCTTTAATCTTCAAAGATAAATAATTATTAGTCATGAACATCCTTGTCAAATTCGAAAAAAGAAATAAAAGAAAATTGAATGGTTAAGCAAAAAAAATGAAATTACCATTATCCATTGTTTCAAGAAAATGGATAGCTTCATCAACTTTAATTCAATATAACTCATTCTGCAACCAATCTCTAGCACACATAAGGCACTACACCATCCTAGGTGTTAATGAACTCCTAAATACATCAAGAATCCAACTTGCCATACTAACAGTATATTTAGAAGTAATATTAGAAATAGGAACAAATAATATGTCACGTGCCATTGTAGCAAGTATAGGAATCTTGAAGCATTTAATTTCTACCACTTCAAGATGTCGAAATCATCCTCTCCATTTTCACTCTCTTCTCCAAGATACTTGTCAAATTCACTTTTATTATTAATCCCTCTCTCTTTCTTATGCATATTATACTCATGCCTACTGTATACTCCCAAAGAAAACTTTTTCAATGTTGGGAAACTTGAATATTATGAATGATTTGAAATTGAAATGGAGGAGATATTTGATGATATTGGCAATGGAGATGAATGACGATGAGATACTTGGAAAGAACTCCATATAATCCTCAAAAGGAACTTAAAGCCCTTCATTTTCCTTGTTCCCAAAATCAACATTCTCTAGATACATTCTTTTAGTCACTCACATAACATAATCAAATTTATACCCAAGATCAAGAATGGCTACATAAAATAGAATGAAATTCAAATTTTTAGTAGTTTTCCAATTATACTTTTCTTTCATTCCTTTTTTAGTTTCCATTTGACTCAACCCAATGTCATCACTACATTCTCATCTTCTAAACAATTTTGCCACTTCACTGAGTTCATGAAACACTTGATAAGAAGTCACATATAATAAACCTAAAACCCACATTGTTAATTCATAAAAATGTTCCAAAAACTTCACAAAAATTTAAATGTTACCCCAATCATCATTGTAAGACCTAAGAGGGGGGTGAATTAGGTCTTAGGCTAATTATCGAAATCTTTTTCCTTTTTACAAATCCTTTGCCTTAATAAAAACTCTTCTTTAATTTCACAAGTTTCAAGTTTATATGTGATGTAATGGTTAAGATAAGATCATCACACAATAAGACTATATCCAATCAATCAACAACTATGAACAACTAATAATAACATGAGCATGTAAATAAATAAAGCTATAAGGAAATGAACACACGATTTATAGTGGTTCGATCTCTCTAAGATCTACATCCACTACCTTGAGTCCACACTCAAGGATTTCAACCAATTCACTATATGCTCAAGTTCAACAATTACATAAGAGGCTAACCACACTATGGTTTTACACTCACAACCTCTTCTAGTAATTATACAAACAAGGTTCACCCTTCCACAAGGGTTTTATATCTAAAGACAACCTAAAGACCAATCTAATCAAAGGCTCACCCATAAACGGGTTTTACACCACAACCTTGATTAATCTAGTCTATGGCTCACCCAAACACAAAAGGGTTTTATGTCACAAGATAACCTTGCAAATGAGCTAGTAGAAAATACAATTTGATAAGGAGATAAGAATGTGTAGATGTTACCACTTGTAGGTAGATTTTTACACAATGTTGCACCTTCACACTTTGCCTTTGGAATCTTGAATTTGAATCTTTGAGCACAAGGCAACTCGAGAGCTTTTCAATTCAATTTGATGTAAAACAAGTTAGAGCATGTAGAATTTGTTAAGTTCAAAGTTCTACTAAAAAATCTGGAGTTTATGGCTTTTATAGAATTCAAAAATCAGTTAAAACGTTCATAAAACGGCTAGTAACGGCTAGTTTCAGAAAATTCGGACGACCGAATTTCTTGGCTGCGTCCGAATCTTCGTCCGAATTTCTCTGGATGAATAGTAACCATGCTGAGAACAAAAATTCGGACGACCGAATTTTTTTGCTGCGTCCGAATCTTCTTCCGAATTTCTCTGGAAGAACAGTGACAATGCTGAAGGCCAAAAATTCGGACGATCGAATTTTTTGGCTGCGTCCGAATCTTCTTCCGAATTTCTCTGGAAGAATAGTAGCAAACTTTTGCTACAAAATTCGGACGACCGAATTTTTTGAAAGCATTTTCAAACTTTGTAAAATCATTTGAGATATAACTTCAATGAGTTTGAAAAACATTTGATATATATATAAAACCTATTTATCTATATTTAAGCTTGAAAAACATGAACATATGAAGTTTACAAACATATATTATAAAAAAGATTCATTCAAAGCCTTTTAAGATCATAAGACTATTTTTATGCTCTCTTATGCATTCAATGACAGCCAAGACATGCAAGTGTAGAGTTTACATAGAAATTTACCTAAAAGTTAAATGCACTCTACACTTCAAGTCTTCAATGCCTTTTGATCATCTTTAGAACAACATTCTTCAAACTTCAAATACTTGCTTAAATGAAGTTGTTCTTGAACTTTTGCTTCAAAGCAATGAGACTTCATACTTCTCAAATTACAGAACCTATCACACAATAATCAAACATTTTAGTCCTCATCAATATTTGTCATTAATCAAAACTATATAATTTGCCCTTAGGGCTAACAATCTCCCCCTTTTTGATGATGACAAACTTTGATGCAAAATGTGATAGATTAAAAACAATGTAGTACATAGAAGTATTAATGTCAATGATAGAAAATAACCAATTTAACACATTGACATACAAATGGCTCAATATGAGCCTATGACCCAACCAACCTCCATTAACCTCCTTCCTTCCAACAACTAGGATAGAAGATATAGCATTTAAGCATTTAGAAAAAGTTCTAAGAGAGGTTTTAAAAATTTTGACATATCAAGTCCGAATTGTAAAATAAGTGAAATGAAAGCTTCAATTTTTGAAAATAAGCTTTCCTAAGATTGTTCAAACATAGTGGAAGAGATTAAAACAAGTTTGAATCAATTTGAACAACAATAGAGCACATTTTGGCAACAAAAAATGCATGCATCCGAATTTCAGAACATACATCCGAATTCTTAAACCTTGCATCCGAATTTTTTAAATCTTAAGTCCAAACTGCAATAAATTCAATATAATGAATGTTTAAAGTGAAATAAAGTGTTCCTATGGTTGTTCAAACATAATGGAAGAGATTAAAACATATTTGAATCAATTTGAACAACAAAAGAGCACATTTTGGCAACAAAATATGGATGCATCCGAATTTTTGAAACATGCATCCGAATTTTGAATCATGCATCCAAATTTTAAGATTTCAAATCCAAATTGTAAAATATGTGATATAACAACTGTAAATTTTGAAAATAAGCTTTTCTAAGATTGTTCAAATATGATAGGAAGGATTAAAACAGTTTTCAAACAATTTGAACAACAGAAAAGACATTTTTGACAAGAAGATCTTGATGCGTCCGAATTTTTGGTCTGCATCCGAATTTCAAGTCCAAATTTTTTGAAACAAGTTGAAAAGGTGATTTTGCATTTTCAAATGAACTATAGAAGTACTCAAATATGTATAACTACAATAGCACTTAGTTTAGCTTTGCCAAAACCACAAAACTCATGTATTTAATTGTTTTCATGATGTAATGTAAAGTCATAGGTCAAGTCAAGAACCATGATAAAAACTTCACAATCCCAACTTAACCATTTTCAAAATCTCAGAAAACAATCATTTTAAATTTCAAATGCAACCAATTAGTTTCACAGTACACATTCATAGCACATTCACATTACACATCACAATTACATCAAGCAATTGCGAGTACAACAAACACATAGCATATTTTTGTTCTTTCTCCCCTTGACATATGCATGGATTTTCGTGAAAATTCACATATTTTCTATTCATGCATGAGGAATTCCACTGCTATTTCATATTTTCACACATTTTGTCATCACATTTCTTCTCCCCCCTTTTGTCATCACTCAAAGATGGGGTTAATGAAAATGAGACAACTTGTATCACATATAAGCGATGATATTGATCAACTCTCATAAAGCAAGTATAGTTCTAGTCAAATAATTATCATCCTAACAGACAATAATCATTATGTAGCATCTCAACAATAATAAATTGACTTCTTCTCTCCCTTTTTATCAGCAATTTAAACTTGGGGTGAGAGTACTTGGACAACAAAAGTGAAACAAAAGAAGCTCTTATCACAGAGATTTCACATATTGAGCTTCAAATCATTATAATGACTAGAAAGGCACAAGTAAATTTCAATATTAAAGCATAACATGTGCATCAAGGAATAAACTAAAATAAGCATCAAAATAGAGTTTAGGGATAGAAAGGCTTAGTCTTGGATGCTCTTCATGGTCTTCACTTCCAAATCTGTTTGTTATGATGGCCATGGTTCCCTTGATCTCTTGGCTAAAGGAAATTGGTGATGGATTTGTGATTTGACTTTGTTGAACTTCCTTCACCTCCTTCTTCTTGCTTGTTCATTGCTCTTCATTCTCATGTTCTTCTCCTTCTTGGGGTGCTTCACTGCCTTTTCCTTCATCTTGTCTTCTTCTTTGGCAACAAATTGATAGCCATCTCAATTTTCACTGTCATTACTATCATCCTTGTTGCTGCCATCTTCACCCATATTATCTTCTTGATCTTCTTCATTTGGCTTTATAGGAACTTTCACCATTTAAACCACTTGAGAAATCTTTCTCAAGTCTTCTTCCATATTCTTGACTCTAGCTTCTAAACCATCAAATTTGCCAAGAATTATCAGAGCAAAAGACTCGAAGAATTTACATAGTTGTTCAATGCCTCTTAAAACACCTTGGCAACTATGGTGTTACTTCTAGTGAGATTATCACCTTCAATGGAGAATACCTCTTCAAATAGTCTTTCTTTTTTTTTTATAGGGATTTGCTCCCCCTCACTTGGTGACTCATGCTTCCCCCTTTTTTTTATATTTATTTTCCTTTCTCTAGCAAGGATTTCCTCTTCCCTAAATGACCTAAATTGTCTACCATTTGTGAAATCCTCTTCAAATCTTTCATTTGTGAACAATTCATGAATAAGCAATGTTATCCCAATGAGTAATACCTTGCCTCATTATCATCTACCCCACAAAATTCTGTTCACTAAGGCATCATTGAACTCAAAATCCACTTGATATACTCTAGAGGAATACCGTTAAACTACATTATCCCCCTAATGTTCAATTCTTTCTTCTTTAAGATTTGCATAAAGCTCATATGTAAGGGCAATATAAAATTCTTCATCAATTACTAGTAAATTGGTCCAATCAATATTATCAAATAGAGATAGAACATTATCAATATTGGAGAGTTTATCCAAGTTTACTTTGTTTCCAGGAATAATTTTATTTTATTTTTGTTCTTCTTACTCCATTATATTCTTTAGCAATATATATCCAAAATTCATTTTTCTTTTCTTATGCATGGCTAGCATAATTACAACATACATATTATCAACATAAGATTTGTTCCCAAAGTATGCAATAATCAAGGTATTAAACATGTGATGCAAAATTCTTTCACTAGCAAAAAAAAAAAGCTTTTATCTCTCTCTCCTTTCTAGTCTTGAGGCTTCTATCATTTATATTGTGAGTATAACTCACTTATAAAACAATGTCCCCAGAAGAATAATGCCTAAACCCAACATCCTCAACATCACAAATTCTATTGAGCAATGCATTATCAATCTCAAAAATCAACTTGTGATATTTTTGAAGAATACTACTAAATAGCTTTATTACCAACTAGCTCAACTCTTTCTTCCTTAATATTTGCATAAACATCATAAACTAAGGAAGATAATAGCATTCATCAAACACAAGCAAACTAGTTCAGCTCACATCATTTAAAAATGAGAGTATATTACCCATTTCTGATAGTTTGATGACATCCACATTGTAGCTGAGATTTTTCTTATGGTTTCTTTTTGTCCAATCATCAAATTCAGTAGCAGCCTTCCATGTGACAAATCTATCCAGCCATGACATGTTTTGAGGAACATGAACCTTCCTTGGTTCATGGTCACTGGTCATCTATCTTTTTCTTTGGCTTTTCCCTTTCCTTTTCCCATACTTGGCTTTAGTGTCCTCACCTGGAGCTACAACACTTGAATACACTCATTAGTTATTGAATTTTGAAATTCCTAAGCTTCTTCTAAGATTGGTCAAACCTTTCTTCGGCCAATGGCTTAGTAATGATATTATTAATTTGTTCATGCTTTAAACAAGTATTACCCTTAGTAGAGTGATCTCTATATGCTTTGTCCTAGTTTGTTGAATAGTATGATGATCAAATTTATTGCATTACTGTTATCACATAACATAGGCACACATTTGAAATATAGACCATAATCACTTAGAGTATCAATAAGGTAATAGAGAATGTGTTTAATAGCAATCAAATGAAACTCATTAGGACAATACGAAATCTAGCACACAAGCACATGTCAAACATAATATTGGTTCTACTTGCTGTCAAATAGAGTTGACTACTCCTATGAAACCATTTTATTCTTGTCAAGCATAGTTGATAAACTTATGGAAGTGCTTATACCTTAACTTGATTCATAAAAGTGCCATTCTTGGTTTGCATGATTTGTAGGCCAAGAAAGAAATTAAGTTTTCCTATCATGCTCATTTCTAATTTACTTTGCATCAACTTGGAAAACACATCACAAAGTGAAGTATTAGAAGCACCAAAAGTTGTATCATATATTTGGACAAGTTATAGATCATTGTTGCATGAGGAATTTATAAAGAGTGTAGTTTCAGTTTTCTTCTTGAAAATCCTTTTGAAAGATGGAAACTACTCAATCTTTCACACTAAATTCTAGGAGCTAGTTTTAAACCATTCAAAACTTAGGAAAGTTTGAAAATATGGTTAGGAAACTTTTCATGAGCAAAACCGGGTGATTGTTCCATATAAACCACTTCCTCAATAAAACCATTTAGAAAAACACTTTTGACATTCATTTGAAATAGCTTAAAGCAAGTACAAGTCAAAAACATTCTTATAGACTCAAGTCTAGCATTCAGAACAAAAGTTTCATCATAATCAATTCCCTCTTCTTGATTGAATCCATAGGCAAGAAGTCTAACCATGTTTCAAACAACTTCTCCGGATTCAATAAGTTTATTTCTAAAAAACCATTTAGTTCCAATAATGGAATGATCATGAGATTTAGGAATATCCAAAATTTTGTATCTTTCAAATTTATTTATTTCCTCTTGCATAGCAATAATCCAAAAATCATCACACAATGCATCATCAATACTTTTAGACTCATATGCAATAAAAGAATAAAGTTATTGATAAAGTACCACCTTATGTTTACTCCTTGGGAGATATCACCAATGATTTGCTCCTTAGGGTGGTTTTTTTTTTTGGATATTCTAAGTTCTTTGGGAGCTCTTGGTCACCACTAGCTTGGTCATTTTGATTTTGTTCAATCATTTCTTCCTCATTGGTATGATCCTCCAAAGTTGGTGCTTGAAGATGGATTTGATAGTCATTCATAGATGTACCTACATCATCTTCATCTTTTCTTTCCAAGTAAATGTAAGATTTATCAAAACAAACATGAATGGTTTCCTCATCATGTAATGTTCTTTTTGTTATAAAATTCTATATGCCTTTTCGTTAGAAGAATAGCTAAGAGATATACTTATATCCGGCTTTCTATCAAATTTAAGTAAGTTATTACAAATATTCAAAATAAGACATTTATAACCAAACACTTTAAAATATGCAATTTGAGGCATTCTATAACAGAGAATTCAAAAGATGTTTTTCTTCAAAATGATCTTAAAGAAATTCTATTTATCATAGCATGTGGTGTTTACTGCTTTGGCCCAAAAATATTTTTGAAGAAGAATTTTCACAAAGCATAGACCTAGTCAATTTTTGCAAAGTTCAAAGTTTTCTTTCAATAACACCATTTTATTGTGGAGTTTTTGCAGTTGAAACAATTATATGAAATTCAATGTTCAAAGCAAATTTTGTAAAGACTTTGTTTGTAAAAATTCTCCCATTGTCACTTCTAATGGAAATCAATTTGTACTCAAGGGAGGTTTGAACCTTTTTGAATAGTTTTTCAAACTTATGAAAAACTTCATCTTTTTGAGCAAAGAATAATGCTAAAGTGAATATTTAGAAATCCTCAACTACTACTAAGGCATACTTCAAGTCATTAATACTAGAATACCTTATAAGTCCAAATCAATCCATATGAACATGTTCAAGATGTTTTGAGGTATAAAAGCATTTTCATGGGTTTGAAAAATTCTCTAGTTCGTTTTCCATATTGACAAGTATTTCAATGACAATTTTCTCAAAGCAATCCTCCAACTAAAACTTGAGATGGAAAGTTTGTTCAACAAATCCATGCTCACGCGACCAAAACTTCTATGCCAAGAAAATCCATCATTATCATAGTAACAAGACATTCAAGTTTATTACGCCGTAAATAACCATCATTATCATGAGTGGAAAATCATTTAACTTTATAAGCAACAAGTTCATCAAGGCAAGGTACTAATACAATTTGCAACAAAAATAGTTCTACCATTTACTCCATCAAGTATAGTGCAAGTATTTACATTCTACTTTTCACACTGTCACATAATTAACTAATGTTAAGCAAGTTATATTTCAAATTATCACTAAGCAACATTTATTTAAAAAGAAGAGAGGAAGCTTTACCAACATTGGTTACTCCAAGAATTATTCATTTCTTCTTGTCTCAAAACAAATCCTTTATTGGTTGCTTTGACCTTGCTTATGAATGAGGTGTTTTCCTTTACTCTTTAATCCAACATCATCAATGTACAGCTTGGTGGTGCTTGAGTTTGAATTAAAGTGTACCTGCAATAAAGGAGAGGAAGTATCCTTTGGTACCCATACTTTCTTGGGTCCGTGGGGGTTAGTAATAATTCCCTTAACTCTCCAAATGGTTTTTACACCATTCTCTACTTTTATTTTAACATAACATTTGGTAACTTTATGTCCATGTTTTCCACAATAAGTACAACAAGTATGATGCATGGAAGTAGAAACAGCTCTAACAAAGAAGTTTTTATACTTAGGCACATTGTTTACATAATTATAGCCAAGACCATTTTTAACAAGACAAGATCTTTGAGTTCCAAGAATTTTATCAAGATTGTCCCTTCCTTTTGTAAACTTTTCTTTACATGATGTAAGTTCATCAACCTTCTTTTTCAAAGTCTCATGATCAACAAGCATTCTTTCAAGAGACAAAATCTTTTCACAAAGAATCTTATTTTCAAGGGACATATTTTGTAAAGAGACATTTAAAACTTCTTTTTCAATATTAAAGCATTCAATAGAATCAAGGAGCTTTTTATTTTCACAAAACAATTTTGAATTCTCATTCAATAAATCATTAATTTTGGTTTTCATTTCCTTATTCCTTTTTGAAGCCTTCTTTAATTCTCCATACATCTCAACAAGTAATTCACTAGGATCATTAATATCATCAACATCATCATCACAAAAAGTAGAGGTAGAAGGAGTGGATTGTACCTCATCATTTATTGACATAAAACACATATTGGCTCTTTCCTCATGTGTTGCTTGAAGAAGTCTCCACATGTCGTGAGCGGTGTCACATTCACTCACTCTATTGTATTCATTCACGTCCAATGCACAACTCAAGATATTCATTGCTTGGTAGTTTAAGGTTATCTTTCTTGAGTCGTTCTCATCAATTTCCTCCATAGACTTTTGTTCCCTTGTAATTCCATCAGCTTTTATTCTCATAGGAACATAGGGACCTTTCTCAATGATACTCCACAAATCAAAGTTAATAGAACAAATAAAAATTCTAATTCTAGATTTCCAAAATGTAAAATTAGAACCATCAAACAAAGGAGGTCTATTTGTAGAGGAACCTTCCATATAAGGCAAATTTGATAAACTAGCCATAAAATCTTTACTTCTAGGTTGTTAGACCTTAAAAAGAAGACCTTGCTCTGATACCAATTGTAAGACCTAAGAGGGGGGTGAATTAGGTCTTAGGCTAATTATCGAAATCTTTTTCCTTTTTACAAATCCTTTGCCTTAATAAAAACTCTTCTTTAATTTCACAAGTTTCAAGTTTATATGTGATGTAATGGTTAAGATAAGATCATCACACAATAAGACTATATCCAATCAATCAACAACTATGAACAACTAATAATAACATGAGCATGTAAATAAATAAAGCTATAAGGAAATGAACACACGATTTATAGTGGTTCGATCTCTCTAAGATCTACATCCACTACCTTGAGTCCACACTCAAGGATTTCAACCAATTCACTATATGCTCAAGTTCAACAATTACATAAGAGGCTAACCACACTATGGTTTTACACTCACAACCTCTTCTAGTAATTATACAAACAAGGTTCACCCTTCCACAAGGGTTTTATATCTAAAGACAACCTAAAGACCAATCTAATCAAAGGCTCACCCACAAACGGGTTTTACACCACAACCTTGATTAATCTAGTCTATGGCTCACCCAAACACAAAAGGGTTTTATGTCACAAGATAACCTTGCAAATGAGCTAGTAGAAAATACAATTTGATAAGGAGATAAGAATGTGTAGATGTTACCACTTGTAGGTAGATTTTTACACAATGTTGCACCTTCACACTTTGCCTTTGGAATCTTGAATTTGAATCTTTGAGCACAAGGCAACTCGAGAGCTTTTCAATTCAATTTGATGTAAAACAAGTTAGAGCATGTAGAATTTGTTAAGTTCAAAGTTCTACTAAAAAATCTGGAGTTTATGGCTTTTATAGAATTCAAAAATCAGTTAAAACGTTCATAAAACGGCTAGTAACGGCTAGTTTCAGAAAATTCGGACGACCTAATTTCTTGGCTGCGTCCGAATCTTCGTCCGAATTTCTCTGGATGAATAGTAACCATGCTGAGAACAAAAATTCGGACGACCGAATTTTTTTGCTGCGTCCGAATCTTCTTCCGAATTTCTCTGGAAGAACAGTGACAATGCTGAAGGCCAAAAATTCGGACGACCGAATTTTTTGGCTGCGTCCGAATCTTCTTCCGAATTTCTCTGGAAGAATAGTAGCAAACTTTTGCTACAAAATTCGGACGACCGAATTTTTTGAAAGCATTTTCAAACTTTGTAAAATCATTTGAGATATAACTTCAATGAGTTTGAAAAACATTTGATATATATATAAAACCTATTTATCTATATTTAAGCTTGAAAAACATGAACATATGAAGTTTACAAACATATCTTATAAAAAAGATTCATTCAAAGCCTTTTAAGATCATAAGACTATTTTTATGCTCTCTTATGCATTCAATGATAGCCAAGACATGCAAGTGTAGAGTTTACATAGAAATTTTCCTAAAAGTTAAATGCACTCTACACTTCAAGTCTTCAATGCCTTTTGATCATCTTTAGAACAACATTCTTCAAACTTCAAATACTTGCTTAAATGAAGTTGTTCTTGAACTTTTGCTTCAAAGCAATGAGACTTCATACTTCTCAAATTACAGAACCTATCACACAATAATCAAACATTTTAGTCCTCATCAATATTTGTCATTAATCAAAACTATATAATTTGCCCTTAGGGCTAACAATCATCACTAGGCAACCCATCATTCTCAATTGCCAAGTCTATTCTAATAACATGGATCTAGATCCTCAAGTCTTTCAAATACTTTTGTAAGCATCAAAGGTATGTCTAACATCAAATAAGTTGAATTCCACCTAGTTGGAACATCCAAACACAACATCCTTTTACTTTCAATATTTTTCTATTTCAACACACCCCTTGAACCTCCTTAACCTACTTGGAGATTGTCTTATATATCTAATTGCTTTCGAAATGAGAAATAGAAGGTACTATTTCTTTCAAAACATCAGTCATAAAAAGATTTATTTTGTGAGCCAAACACCGTATATAAATATATTTCCCCACAAGAAAACTAGTGCCCCAATGATAAAAACATCTCTTTAAGTTATTAATAGCAACATCATTTGAGCTGGCATTATTAATAGTGATTGTTTAGACATTGTCAATCCCCCAATCAAGTAAATTTTTTGCCACCCCAATTGCTTAAAAATTTATAACTTTCTTGTTAAATACCAATCATCATCTGTAAAGAGAATAGTCAAAAACATATAATTAATTCTTTGCTCATAAGTCTATGAATCAGTGGTGAGACTAATCTTTTTTGTTGAATTTTTCAAGAAACTCTTCAATTTTTCTTTATCTTCCAAATACAAATCATCAAAATTTCTTGTAATAGTAGTACGGGATGGGATTTGAAAAGATAGATATACAACAGACATCAAATGGCTAAACCATTACTTCTCAATAAAACTCAGGTATTTCATCCACAATAATCACATATGCACAAGCCTTCCTAGTATCAAATTGATTAAATCCCCAATTAACTATTGAACCAACTCTAGTATTGTCATACGCTAAAAGTTGCTGCTATTATAATTAAGTTACATTAGTAACATTGTTTTGTAAGTTTTTCTTGCAACTAGTCATGTGGTTCCATAGTGTACTAGTACCATATGTATAAGAACTCGCTTGATATTCATACTTACAATATTTGCAAGATGCTTTTCATTCTTCATCATCTTTTGTGAATTTGGTGAAGTGTAACCGAACATCTGAATGAGGCTTCACTAGTTTTCTTTTCTTCTTCACACTAGCGCTAGAGAAATTTGATCCTTTGCAGCTTGGAGGATGATTCATATTATTTTCTTCATTATTTCTTATGTTCGTAGATGAAATATCCCTTTTAGAGCTATCTGCTTAATCTATAACCATAGACTATAATCACAACATTCTATATATCTGTAACAATGTTAGTTGCATTTTAAGCAAATTTTTAGTTCTTAAAGCAAAGTACTCTATTGTACTCTCGATTTTATTGGAACAAAAGGCTTATTCAAACTATATACATTATCACAAAAATTCCTCCAAATTGATTATTAGAGCCTCTATAGAAAAATGATTCTCAAAGAACTCTCAAGAATTACCAACAACCCTCTCCGCATAAAAAAAAAAGTTCCATATTTTCAACATTTAATAGAACGGTTCGCCCGGTATCTCGATTGAAATCCCCATAAATCATATTTTTTTGTAGAAATAGTATTCTTTCTTATTTTGATGATCCTTGATATAGAAGAGTTCAAGAATTACTAAATATGGGACTATAGAACTGTATTCAATCATTAAAAAGGAAGATTTGATTGAGTATTGAGGAGTCAAGGAATTTAGGCCAAAATACCAAATGAAAGTAGATCGATTTTCTTTTCATTCACTAGTTTGTTAGGGATTCCATGAAGATTTTGGTGGGCATCAAATAGCTGTTCCTGTACCTTAATCTTTGGAGGCCCAAGCGGAGGCCCATTTACTTATGTTTTCTCATATGAATCTTTTGTCTTTAGTGTACAATTTGAATGCAGTCCATTTTGAAATGAGTACTTAAGATTATACAAAACTAAAGCCAGAAAGAGAAATTGTTTAATCAAGAAAATTATCTTTCTCTTAGGGGAATTTTGTCAAATTTATTTTTTTGTTGTGAATTCTATTTGTGCATCTGTGGTCCTCCCAAAACATATAGTGTTCTATTTTGCAAATTTGAAACAATCAAAAAAATGGATCCAGTACTTCTTGGAATGTTTACTTTACTATAATGCCACCAATAATTGTACTAACCTGTTTTCCCCCTAGCACAAAGACAAGAAAAAAGACCTTTTTGTTTTTGGAATGAAATTCAATCCTCGGCCTCCCTTTCAAATTGATTGATGTATTTAGTGGATCCATTGGGAGTGGCAAGGCTCGAACCCACAGCTTCCACCGTTGATGTATAGTTCAGTGAATATTTCATTTCCCGACCACTATAGTCATTTCTCTAATTTTGATATCTAATTTTTCAAATTGAAGAGAAAAATCATAATTAAATCTACAGGTTGAAATTATCTAATTATTTTCTAAATCTCTAACAATTCTATTACTTAGAAAGACATTGAATCTTAAGTTAGCTCCAAGTTGCATACTTATTTTAAAGTACACATACATTTATAAAAGTTGTTCTCTAACAATAGGAAATGGGAGCTCAATATGAAAAAAGTACAGAATTTCCAAAAAATCTCACTTGCAACACGGGGATTTTAATGATTTTAGTTTACAAAACTGGTATATCCTTAGATAATGCAACAAAATATGCAAACCATATTTTGCCTCCCTTTTCGTTTTTAGGAAAAAACTTTTCCCAAATATTACAATCATATTATGCGTTAATATTACAAAAACAAGGCTAATCCAAAATCAACTATTAATAATCAATTTATAAGGTCCATTCTTTTGCACTCGTATTTTTCCAAAATATGAAAACTTATCAAAGGACTGATGAACAAAACTCAAAAGGATAATAACACTACAATAAAATTGACCAAGACAATTTGTTGCTGAAGCTTATTTTTACGTCACTAAAGACTTTGAGAGAAAAAAATTTTGTCACTAATATGCATCGCTACAGGGTCTTGGTGACCAAAACAACACTTTGGTGACAAAATTACCTTTGTCACCATTGAGGTATCTTTTAGTGAGAAAATTTTTTATCGCTAAAGATCTCAAAATTTTGTCACTAAAAGTATATTTTGTGGCCAATATTGGCTCATTAGCGATAAAAATTTTTGTTATTTTTAAAAATAGTATTATTCAATAAAAATATATATCGAGTTGGACCAGCTTGTGGGCCCAACCCGATTGGGCCAGCCCAGCACTGCTCTCAACAGGCCTTATGCGCGTACATATATGCCGCCAGCGAGTAGGCGTGTTCCCGTGCAAGCGAGTGCATGCACGCCGTAATAATTTTTCTTATTTGCTAGCTTGAAGAGTCAAACCTGCGTTGTCGATGGAAGGAGCATGTGCTACTTCCGCTAGGCTAAGGGTGCCGTTGTGTTATGTTTCATATATGTTATGGCATTATATTTCTCAAAATCTCAAAAAAAAAAAATTATTGAGTTTTAAATGTATCTGTCAAAATTGATATCACACTAGAAAAATACAGGAAAATAACTTTGAGTATCTTTGTATTACTCAAATTGTCTACGGAGAGAAATCAATCTTAGAGAAATTACTATCTTTTTCTTTTGTCCTATATTAAGCAAAAATTAATAATACAGAAGTGCCTTATTTAATAAACTAGAAGTTTACTGATCCTGTTACATTTAGTATTTGGCATAACTGTTTATGTTTTTCAAGATCAATTATGATGCAAAAAATAGTTGAGAATACACATGGTCACCCATTGAAAAGTCAAAGGGAGTTGAATAAATATTTATGTGCTGCTTGAATGTCCCCTATTTCTGGAACGGATTCATGGTGATATATGCGGGTCTATTCAGCTACCATATGGGCAATTAGGTATTTTATGGTATTAGTTAATGCATCAACTCGATAGTCACATGTTTGTTTTGTTATCAACTCGCAACCTGACGTTTGCAAGATTATTTGCCTAAATAATTCACTTAAGAGTACAATTTCTAGACTACCCTATTAAAAGGATCCGTTTAGATAATGCAGTTGAATATTGTTCTCATGCCTTTGATGCTTACTCCATGTCAATTGGCGTTACTATTGAATATCCTGTATCATATGTTCACAGTCAAAATGGTCTAGCTGAGTCATTTATTAAGAGATTATAATTAATTGCTAAACTACTCTTAATAAGAACAAATCTCCCTATATGAGTTTGAGGACATGCAATTTTGCATGCTACAACACTTCTGCAATTATGCCATCGAGTTATCATAAATTTTCTCCTTTGCAATTAGCCTTTGACTTTGAACCAAATCTCATTTGATAATTTTTGGATGTGCATTGTTTGTCCCTATGACACCCAATCAATGAACCAAAATGGGTACCCAAAGGAGATTAGGATATATGTTGGATATGACTTTTCCTCTATAATAAGATATCTTGAACCTGTGACGAGAGACGTATTTTTGGCAAGATTCACTAATTGCCATTTTGATGAGCCTATGCTCCCTAACTTAGGGAGAGAAAATAAATGACAAAAGATAGAGCTTGTTTGGACAGCATCATTAAATCATCTTGATCCAATCACAAGCATGAGTGAACTAGAAGTTCAAAAGATTATTCATTTACAAAAGATACAAAATCAGTTGCCACATGCTTTTGTTAACTTTACAGGAGTAACAAAATCACATCTACTAGCTCTGGATGCTTTGATTCTGGTTGAAGGTCCAAAAGAACAAAATCCAATACCTATAGCTGTTGAATCTAAATCACGCCAGAAGCATGGTCGATGTCTTGGTTCAAAAGATAGAAATATTAGAAAGAAAAGAGGATAAAATGATCAAGGTGATCATATTGAAGAATCTGAGGAAAAAGATCAAGAGATAACTGATGAAAAGATAAAAGATTCTAAAAATAATATAGAGATTTTCGTAAATTATATAACTTCTAGTAGATATTGGAATCGAATGAAAATTATTACTAATAACTCATTTGCTTCCAATGTAGCACTTGATATTTTGAAAGACAATAAGGACCTTGAACCAATATCAGTTGAAGAATGCCGACAAATAGATGATTAGTCAAAATGGAAAGATGTGATTCCATTGGAATTGTACTCACTTTTGAAATGTGAAATTTTTGGTCCTATAGTCTCATCACCTGAAAGTGTTAAGCCCGTTGGCTATAAATAGGTATTTGTACAAAAGAGGAATGAGAATAATGAAATCTTGAGATATAAGGTATGACTTGTTGCACAAGGTTTTTCACAAGGACCAGGTATCAAATATGATGAAACATATTTGAAATACCTAAGAGGGGGTGAATTAGATATTTTGCTAATTTTTGCAAAATCAAACCTTTTATATGTATAGATCAATAACAGATTATATGGACAAGAGAGAAACAATTTATGGCAAAGCAATATAAGAAATGTAGACCAAGGAACACAAGCAATTTATAGTGGTTCGATCCTCAAGATCTACCTCCACTACCTTAAGCCTACACTTAAGGATTTTAATTACTCTACTATGTGCTCAAGTTCACAGATTACAAGAGAGGCTCACCACACTATGGTTTTACACTCACAACCTCTTCTAGTAACTTTTACAAATAAGGCTCACCACACACAATGGTTTTATATCTCAAACAACCTTGAATTACAACTTCAAGGATCACCCTTATCTAAAGGGTTTTATGTTATCAAGATAACCTTGCTAGAGCTGGTAGACCAACACAATTTAATAAGTAAATATGAGTGTGTAGAAGTTACCACTTGTTGGTAGATATTACACAAAGTTGCACCTTCACACTTTGATGTCTTTGGATTGATCAATTGAATGCACAAGACATAAGAGAGCTTGAGAAATGTTTGTAAAAGACTTTAGAAAGCTTAGAGTATTCAAAGATTCAAAACTTACAAAAGATTGCACGTTTATAACTTTTATAGAATTTGAAAATCAGTTAGAACAGCTATAAAACGGCTAGTTAACGGCTATTTTCAGGAAATTCGGACGACCGAATTCTGCGTCTGAATTTTTCGGACGACCGAATTCTTCCTGCTGCGTCCGAATCTTCGTTCGAATTTCTCTGGAAGAACAGTGACCATGCTGAGGGCCAAAATTCGGACGACCGAATTTTTCTTCATGCGTCCGAATCTTCTTCCGAATTTCTCTGGAAGAATAGTAGCAAACTTTTGCTACCAAATTTGGACAATCGAATTTCTTGGAATCATGTTCAAACTTTGTAAAATCATTTGAGATTTAACTTCCAAAGATTTGAAACACATTTGGTATATATAGAAAACTTATTTATACATATATAAGTTTGAAAACCAAAATCAAATTCCTTTGATCATATAAAGTTTACTTAAAAACGTTTAGGACACAAAACCATATTCATTAAGAAATTTATTCAAAGCCTTTTAAAATTAAGAAACCTATTTTATGCTCTCTTATGCATTCAATAAACTCCAAGACATACAAGTGTAGAGTTTACATAGATATTACCTATCATCATACCTACTCTACACTTCAAGTCTTCAATGCCTTGACTTCATCTTTGAATAAACCTCAAAAGACTCATAGTTTATTGAGGTTGTTCTTGCTCTTTGGCTTGAGGGCAATGAGACTCCAAACTTCTTAGTTCACAAATCCTATCACACAATATAAACATATTAGTTTTCATCAATATTTGTCATTAATAAAAATTACATGATTTGCCCTTAGGGCTAACAATATTCACCTGCGGTAGATGTAATTACATTTTGCTACCTTGTGAGTATGGCAGTAAATGAAAGGTTAATATGCGTCTGATGGATGTAATGACTGCTTATCTATATGAGAATCTTGATAATAACATTTATATGAAAATCTCAGAAGGATTTCACATTCCTGCAATATGTAAATCTACTTGTTGTGGAGATTATTCTATTAAGTTACAAAAGTCATTGTATGGCTTAATGCAGTTGGGACGCATACGATATAACCATCTTAGTGAAAGTTTATTGAAAACAAGATACAAAAATGAACCAATATGTCCATGAGTCTTCATTAAGAAATATATTTTGGGATTTGTGATACTCACAATATATGTTGCCGATATCAATCTTGTTAGAACTCCAAAAGAGCTCCAAGATGTCGTGAATTATTTAAAACAAGAATTTGAGAGAAAAGATTTTGGAAGGACCAAATTTTGTCTTTGTTTAATTTTGAGCATCTAGAGAGATGGAAGTTTTATTCACCAATCAACTTATACAGGTAAAGTCCTAAAAATATTTTATATGGATAAAGCATATTCTTTGAGTACTCCAATGATCGTTTGATCACTAGATGTGAATAAATATGCCTTTAGACTTTGGGAAGATGATGAAGAATTATTAGATCTTGTGTTAGCCCTAGGGGCAAATCATGTAGTTTTGATTAATGACAAATATTGATGAGGACTAATATGCTTATATGTTATGTGATAGGTTTTGTGGATTAAGAAGTTTGAAGTCTCATTGCCTTGAAGCTAAAATGCAAGAACAACTCCAATATGTCAAAGTGATTGAAGATTGAAGAGTTTGTTCAAGATTGAAGAGTTTGTTCAAGATGTTAGAAGGCTTTGAAGACATGAAGTGTAGGTTGCATGTGCTTAATAGGTAACCTTTGTAAACCCTACACTCTTAAGCCTTGGAATCTATGAATTACAATTGAGAGCACAAAACTTGATTTAAATAGTTTCAATGGTTTTGAACTTACCTAAATTATCAAGTTTTCATAAATGGTTTTTGCACTTAAAAGGTCTTTAATGACTTATCTTTGAGGCTAGAAGGTTTTCCAACTTGTTAGAATTGATTTGAACATGTTTTGACAAAGTTTGAAAAATTCGGATGCAAGATTCGGACGCAAGGCAAAAAATTCGGTCGTCCGAATTTTGTAACAAAAGTTTGCTACTGTTCTTCCAGAGAAATTCGGAAGAAGATTCGGACGCATAAAGAAAAATTCGGTCGTCCGAATTTTGTAGCGAAAAATTCGGATGCAGAATTCGGTCGTCTGAATTTTCTGAAACTAGCCGTTACTATCCGTTTTATGGCCGTTTTAACTGATTTTCAAATTCTATAAATGCTAGAAACTCTAGATTTTTGAAAGAACTTTTGCACAAAAGAAATCCTTGAAGCTCTAACTTGTTTTACATCAAAATTATATCAAAAGCTCTCAAATTGCCTTGTATTCAAGATTCCAAAGGCAAGAAGTGAAGTGGTGTAGCAGTTGTATTCATCCACCAAGAAGTGTTGGTAACATTCAAATTCTCTCTTTACATTTTTTTTTTGTGATTGATACAAGGTTGTCAAGAGACATAAAACCCTTGTGGAGGGTGAGCCATAGACTATATTAATCAAGGTTGTTGTGTAAAACCCATTGGTGAGGGTGAGCCTTGGATTAGATTGGTCTAGGTTGTCTAGTGACATAAAACTCTTTGTGATAAGAGTGAACCTTGTTTATTAGATTACAAAGGAGGTTGTTGTGGTAAAACCCATTGAAGGGTGAGCCTCTTGTGTAATTGCTTCGATTAAGCATATTGTGAATTGGTTGAAATCCTTGAGTGTGGACTCAAGGTAGTGGATGTAGATCTTGGAGAGATAGAACCACTATAAATCGTGAGTTCATTTCTTTATAGCTTTACTTGTTTACATATTTGTGTTATTATTATTTTTTCATAGTTGTTGATTGATTGGTTGTGGTCTTAAAATTTGATAATCTAGTCTTAACCATCAAATCACATATAAACTTGAAGTTTGTGATTTTAAAGAAGAGTTTTTATTAAGGCAAAAGATTTGCAAAAAGAGAAAAGATTTTTGATAATTAGCCAAAGACCTAATTCACCCCCCTCTTAGGTCTTTCAATTGGTATCAGAGCTAGGTCTTCTTTTTAAGGTCTAACAACCTAGGAGTAAAGATTATATGGCTAGTTTATCAAATTTGTCTTATATGGAAGGTTCATCCACTATTAGACCTCCATTGTTTGATGGTTCTAATTATATTTTTTGGAAATCTAGAATTGAGATTTACATTTGTTCTATTAACTATGAATTGTGGAACATTATTGAGAAAGGTCCCTATGTGCCTTTGAGATTGAAAGCCGATGGAGTTACAAGGGAACCAAAGCCCATGGAGGAGTATGATGAGAGCGCTTCAAGGAAGATGACCTTAAACTACCAAGCAATGAACATTCTTTGTTGTGCGTTGGTAGTCAATAAATACAATAGAGTGATGGAATGTGATTCCGCTCATGAAATGTGGAAGCAACTTCAAGACACTCATGAAGAAGAAAGAGCAAATGTGTGCTTCATGGCAATGGAAGATGAGGTACAATCCACTTCTTCTACTTCTACTTGTTGTGATGATGATATTGATAATCCTAATGAATTATTTATTGAAATGTATGAAGAATTAAAAAACGCTTCAAAAAGAAATAAGGGAATGAAATTCAAAATTAATGAGTTATTGAATGAAAATTCAAAATTATATTGTGAAAACAAAAGACTTCTTGAATCTATTGATTGTTTGAATATTGAAAAAGAAGTTTTAAATGTCTCTTTACAAAACATGTCCCTTGAAAATAAGATTCTTTGTGAAAAGATTTTGTCTCTTGAAAGAATGCTTGTTGATCATGAGACTTTGAAAAAGAAGGTTGATGACCTTACATCATGTATAGAAAAATTTATAAAAGGAAGGGACAATCTTGATAAAATTCTTGGGAGCTCAAAGATCTCCTCTTGTCAAAAATGGTCTTGGTTATAATTATGTAAACAATGTGCCAAACTATAACAAATTCTTTGTTAAAGCTACTTCTACTTCCATGCATCATACTTGTTGTACTTATTGTGGAAAACATGGTCATAAAGTCACCAAATGTTATGTTAAAATAAAAGTAGAGAATGGTGTAAAAACCATTTGGAGAGTTAAGGGAACTATTACTAACCCCCACGGACCCAAGAAAGTATGGGTACCAAAGGATACTTTCTCTTCTTTATTGCAGGTACACTTCAATTCAAACTCAAGCACCACTAAGAGGTATATTGATGATGTTGGCTTAAAGAATAACGGAAAACACTTCATTTATAATCAAGATCAAAGCAACCAAAGAAGGATTTGTTTTTTGAGGCAAGATGAAAGGAGGAATTCTTGGAGTAATCAATGTTGGTAAAGGTTTCTCTCTTCTTTTTAAACAAATGTTGCTTAGTGCTGATTTGAACTATAACTTGCTTAGCATTAGTCAATTGTGTGACAATGATTGAAAAGTTGAATTTAAATGTAATTCTTGCACTATACTTGATGTTGTCAATGGTAGAACTATTTTTGTTGTAAATTGTATTAGTAATGGTTATGTGCCTTGCCTTGATGAACTTGTTGCTTATAAAGTTAGATGATTTTCCACTCATGATAATGATGGTTATTTACGGCATAGTAAACTTGATCATGTTAGCATGGACTTGTTGAATATTGTTTTTACTTGTTAAAGGATTATCAAAAAATTCATTTTAAGAAAAATCATCCTTGTAATTCTCGCCAATATGAAAAACAAACAAAATTTTCTTTCAAACCTAAGAAAACAAATTTCACCTCATTACTTCTTGAAATTGATTATATGTTATGAAACATCTTTATGAAACTTTACAAAATGCTCGGACTTGAAGTTTGATGCATATTTTGTATGACAAAATATTTTGTATAGTAGCCCGAACTTGTATGACAAAATGATATTTTGTGATTTTGATCAATTACTCACAAAATGCTTCAATGTGTGCTTTATCTTGATAAGCTTGAATGTCTTGTTACTTATGATAATTATTTTCTTGGCATAAAAGATTTGGTCACGTAAACATGGATTTATTGAACAAACGTTTCTATCAAGATTTAGTTGGAGGATTGCTAAAATGTGTTTTGAGAAAATTTTCTTTGAGATACTTGTCAATATGAAAAACAAACAAAAGAATTTTTCGAACCCATGAAATGCTTTTATACCTCAAAACATCTTGAGGTTGTTCATATGGATTAATTTGGACATGAGGAACTCTAGTATTTATGACATGAAGTATGCCTTAGTAGTAGTTTATGATTTCTCAATATTTACTTTAGTAGTCTTCTTTGCTCAAAAAGATGAAGTGTTTTATAAGTTTGTAAAACTATTCAAAAAGATTCAAACCTCTCTTGAGTGCAAAATTGATTTCCATTAGAAGTGACAATGGGAGAATTTTACAACCAAGTCTTTACAAAATTTGTAATGAAAATTGAATTTCATATAATTGTTTCAACTGTAAAAACCTCACAACAAAATGGTGTTATTAAAAGGAAAATTTGAACTTTACAAAAATTGGTTAGATCTATACTTTGTGAAAATTCTTCTTCAAAAATATGTTTTGAGCCGAAGCCATAAACAACACATGTTATGATGAATAGAATTCTTTTAAGATCATTTTGAAGAAAAACATCTTTTGAAGTTCTCTTTTATATATAACTCCTCAAGTTGTATATTTTAAAGTGTTTGGTTATAAATGTCTTATCTTGAATACTTGTGATAACTTACTTCAATTTGATAGAAAGATGAATATAGGTATATCTCATAGCTATTCTTCTAACAAAAAGGCATATAGAGTTCATAACAAAAAGAACCTTACATGATGAGAAAACCATTCATGTTAGTTTTGATGAATCTTACATTTACTTGGAAAGAAAAGATGAAGATGATGTAGGTACATCCATGAATGACTATCAAACCCATCTTCAAAGGTAAGTCCATAAGAATGCTTTTGACTTTTACTTTCTTTAAAGGTTTAAATTATTTCAAATGAATGTCAAAAGAGCTTTTCTAAATGGTTCTATTGAGGAAGAGATTTATGTGGAACAATCACCCGGTTTTGATCATGAAAAGTTTCCTAACCATGTTTTCAAATTATCCAAAGCTTTGTATGATTTAAAACAAGCTCCTAGAGCTTTGTAAAAAAAAAAATTGAGTGTTTTTCTTCTTTCAAAAGGATTTTCAAGAGGAAAGGTTGACACTACTATTTTCATAAAAAAACTCTTGTTACAATGATCTATAAGTTGTCCAAATATATGATACAATTCCTTTTTGGTGCTTTCAATACTTCACTTTGTGATGTGTTTGCCAAGTTAATGCAAAGTAAATTTGAAATGAGCATGATAGGAAAACTCTATTTCTTTCTTGGCCTACAAATCAAGAAAACCAAGGATGTCACTATCATGAAACAAGGTAAGGAATAGGCACTTCTATAAGTTTATTGACAAGAATAAAACGGTGTCATAGGAGTTGTCAACTACATTTGACAGCAAGTAGAACCAATATTATATTTGTCATGTGCTTGTGTGCTAGATTTTATCTTGTCCTAAGAGTCTCATTTGATTGCTGTTAAACACATTTTCTATTACCTTATTGATACTCTAAGTGATTATGGTCTATATTTCAAATGTGTGGCTATGTTATATGATAGCACTAATGCAACAAATTTGACCATCATATTATTTAACAAACTAGGACAAAGCATATAGAAATCAAATTTCATTGCATTAGAGATCACTCTACTAAGGGTAATATTTGTTTAAAGCATGTTTGCATTCATGAACAAATTAATGATATCGTTACTAAGTCATTGGCTGAAGAATGGTTTGACCAATCATAGAAGAAGTTTAGGGATTTCAAAATTCAATAACTAATGAGTATATTCAAGTGTGTAGCTCCAGATGAGGACAAAGAAGCCTAGCATGAGAAAAGGAAAGGGATAAGCCAAAGATAGAAAAGGAGGACCAATATTCAATGAACCAACGAAGGTTTATGTTCCTCAAAACATGTCATGTCTTGATAGATTTGTCACAGTGCAGGCTACTACTGAATTTGATGATTGGACAAAAAGGAACCATAAGACAAATCCAAGTCATAAGGTGGATGTCATCAAACTATCTGAAATGGGTAATATACTCTCATTTTTTAAATTATATGAGCTGGGCTAGTTTGCTTGTGTTTGATGAATGCTATTACCTTATTTAGTTTATGGAGTTTAAGCAAATAATAAGGAAGAAAGAGTTGAGTGAGTTGGTAATAAAGCTATTTAGTGTTATTTTTCAAGAATATCACAAGTTGATTTTTGAGATTGATAATGCATTGATCAATAGAATTTGTGATGTTGAGGATGTTTTGTTTAGGCATTATTCTTCTGAGGGACATTGTTTTATAAGTGAGTTATACTCACATGAAAGAATTGAGAATGCCTATATAAATGGTAGAAGCCTCAAGACTAGAAAGAAGAGAGAGATAAAAGCTTTTTGATGCTAGTGAAAGAGTTTTACATCACATTCTTACTACATTGATTATAGCATACGTTGGACACAAATCTTCTATTGATAATATGTATGCGATAATTATGCTAGCCATGCATAAAAAAATGAATTTTGAATATATATTGCTAAAGAATATAATGGAGCAAGAAGAACAAAAATGAAATAAAATTATTCCTGGAAACAAAGTAAACTTGGATAAACTCTCCAATATTGATAATGTTCTATCTCTATTTGATGATATTGATTGGAGCAATTTACTAGTAATTGATGAAGAATTTTATACTGCCCTTACATATGAGCTTTATGCAAATCTTAAAGAAGAAAGAATTGAACATTAGGGGGATAATGTAGTTTAATGGTATTCCTCTAGAGTATATCAAGTGGATTTTGAGTTCAATGATGCCTTAGTGAACAGAATTTTGTGGGGTAGATGATAATGAGGCAAGGTATTACTCATTGGGATAACATTGCTTTATTCATGAATTGTTCACAAATGAAATATTTCACAAATGGTAGACAATTTAGGTCATTTTGGGAAGAGGAAATCCTTGCTAGAGAAAGGAAAAAAAAAGGGAAGCATGAGTCACCAAGTGAGGGGGAGCAAATCCCTATAAAAAAAAAAGAAGACTATTTGAAGAGGTATTCTCCATTGAAGGTGATAATCTCACTAGAAGTAACACCATAGTTGCCAAGGTGTTTTAAGAGGCATTGAACAACTATGTAAATTCTTCGAGTCTGTTGCTCTAATGATTCTTGGCAAATTTGATGGTTTAGAAGCTAGACTCAAGAATATGGAAGAAGACTTGAGAAAGATTTCTCAAGTGATTTTTAAATGGTGCTAGTTTCTTTAGAGCTAAAGAAGAAACTACGATGAAGGAAAAGGCAGTGAAGCACTCCAAGAGAAAGAAGAGCATGAGAATGAAGAACAAAGAGGTAAAGCTCAAGAGAAAAAGCAAGAAGAAGAAGGTGAAGGGAGTTTAACAAAGCCAAATCACAAATCCATCACCAATCTCCTTCAGCCAAGAGAGAAGTAAAATGTGGTTCAAAGGAAGAAGATCCAAAGATCCTCTCGATTAGTAACTTTCCAAAGTCAAACTACACGGGAAAGGAGTCAACAAATGAAGGACCCCATCATATAGAGATCAAGGAAACATGGCTATCACAACGAACAAATTTGGAAGTGAAGACCATGAAGCGCATCCAAGACTAAGCTTTTCTATCCCTAAACTCTATTTTGTTGCCTATTTTAGTTTATGCCTTGATGCACATGTTATGCTTTAACATTGAAATTTACTTGTGCCTTTCTAGTTATTATACTGTTTTGAAGCTCAATATATGAAATCTTTGTGATAAGAGCTTCTTTTGTTTCACTTTTGTTGTCCAAGTACTCTTACCCCACTTTTGATTGATGACAAAAGGGGGAGAAGAAAATGTGATGACAAAATGTGTGAAAATGTGAAATAGCAGTGGAATTCCTCATGCATGAAGAGAAAATGTGTGAATTTTCTGAAAATCCATGCATATGTCAAAGGGGAGAAAGAATGACTAGAAAATGTGCTATGTGCTTGCTGTAAATGTGTTGTGTGTTGTGTATATGTTGATGTGCAATATGTAATGAGTAATGTGAAAATATTTGGCTGCATTTCTACATTTGAATTTAAATTGAAAGTGTTATAATATGTGAGGTTTTAGTTGTTTTCTTAGATTTTGGAATATGGTTAAGTTGAGATTGAAATCTTGAACTTGGTTCTTGACTTGACCTATGATTTTGAATTACTTCAAGAAAACAATTGAATGCATGAATTTTGTGATTTTGCAAAGCTAAACTGAATGCTATAGTGGACATACATATTTGAGTACATCAACATTTCATTTGAATGCAAAATCACCTTTTCAAACTTGTTGTCTAAAATTTGGACCAAAAATTCGGATGCATGTTTCAGAAATTCGGATGCATGCATATTTGTTGCCAAAAAGTGCTTCTTTGTTGTTCAAATTGATTCAAATATGTTTTATTCTCTTCTATTATGTTTGAACAACCTTAGGAAAGATTTAGTTCACATTAAACATTCATTATATTGAATTTATTGCAATTTGGACTTGGAATGTCAAAATTTGGATGCATGAGTTTAAAAATTCGGATGCATCCATATTGTGTTGTCAAAATGTGCTCTTTTGTTGTTCAAATTGATTCAAATATGTTTTAATCTCTTACTATATGTTTGAACAACCTTAGGAAAGCTTATTTACAAAATTTGGATCTTTCATTTATCTTATTTTAAAGTTTGGACTTGATATGTCAAAATTCGGATGCATAATATCTCTAGTCCAAATTTGTTGAAAAATGAGCACAATCTAAGGGGGAGCATTGATAAGCTTTTAACAACTTTAAAACCTCTCTTATAAGTTTTCTAAATGCTTAAATGCAATATCTTCTATCCTAGTTTTGTTAGAAGGAAGGAGGTAAATGGAGGTTGGTTGGGTCATAGGCTCATATTGAGCCTTTTGTATATCAATGTGCTAAATTGGTTATTTTCTATCATTGACATTAATACTTCTTTGTGCTACTTTGTTAAATCCATCACATTTTGCATCAAAGTTTTTCATCATCAAAAAGGGGGAGATTGTTAGCCCTAAGGGCAAATCATGTAGTTTCGATTAATGACAAATATTGATGAGGACTAATATGCTTATATGTTGTGTGATAGGTTTTGTGGATTAAGAAGTTTGACGTCTCATTGCCTTGAAGCTAAAATGCAAGAACAACTCCAATATGTCAAAGTGAATGAAGATTGAAGAGTTTGTTCAAGATGTTAGAAGTCTTTGAAGACATGAAGTGTAGATTGCATGTGCTTAATAGGTAACCTTTGTAAACCCTACACTCTTAAGCCTTGGAATCTATGAATTGCAATTGAGAGCACAAAACTTGATTTAAATAGTTTCAATGGTTTTGAACTTACCTAAATTATCAAGTTTTCATAAATGGTTTTTGCACTTAAAAGGTCTTTAATGACTTATCTTTAAGGCTAGAAGGTTTTCCAACTTGTTATAATTGATTTGAACATGTTTTGACAAAGTTTGAAAAATTCGGATGCAAGATTCGGACGCAGGGCAAAAAAATTCGGTCGTCCGAATTTTGTAGCAAAAGTTTGCTACTGTTCTTCTAGAGAAATTCGGAAGAAGATTCGGACGCATGAAGAAAAATTCGGTCGTCCGAGTTTTGTAGCGAAAAATTCGAATGCAGAATTTTGAATTACCTTATCTAAGTGCACATTGGTGCATTCTAATAATACAAGACCTAATATATTATTGTTTGGCAAATTATTAGTAAGATATAGTTTTTCTCCCACAAGACGACATTGGAATGATATTGAGCATGGCCTTAGATATCTTCAATGTACAATAGATCTTAGATTACTTTATTTAAAATATAACCAACCCGAAGTTAATTGGTTATGCAGATGCTAGATATTTATCTGATCCACATAAAGCACATTCTCAAACTAGTTATATATTTACCTATGGTGGTTCTACTATTTCATGGTGTTCTGTGAAACAATCCATGGTAGCCATCTCATCTTATCGTTCTGACACTATAGTCCTTCATGTGGCAAGTCGATAATGTGTATAGTTGACATCTATGATCTATTACATTCAAGAAAATTGTGAATTATTCTGTAGAAATAGAATTCTAGCTCTTATATGAGGATAATACAACTTATATAGCTCAATTAAAAGATCGGTTATTGATGTACAACAAATTCAATCATGTGATAATCTAGCAAATTTATAAAGTAAGACATTACTGACATCAACATTTGAGAAATTAGTGACCAAAATTGGAATGTGTACTTTTTTTCTTCACTATAGCTTTTTTCACAGGTTTTTTATCTAATAAGGTTTCAATGAGGCATGCCTTTTGTGTACTGGATATCCAAAGGAAAGTGTAATGAAATATTATGAATGTCCATTATTCCAAGAGATAATTTATATAAGTTATGGATTACTAAAGGTATGGGTTACAATCAAAATTGTAAACTTCATCTTCTATAGACCATTTTTCTCATTATCTTTAGTATCTTAGAGAACGTGGGAGTTCATGGGTGGTAAGTTATGTAGGTTATAGAAGAGGCTACTAGTGACGTATGATAGGAAGAGTCATTTCCAACTCTATAAATAGGAGCTTATAAGAGTGTTGATGGATTGTGAAAAGCTCGCAATAAAATTCTAGTTTCTATATTTCTTGTGTTCTCTCTTTCTCTCTTTTGCTATGTTTCAAAGTATTCTTTATTCTTATTTTATTGTTAGTTTTGTGTCTATCGTGACCGAATTTTACAACACATAATACTTATTATACAAATAGATACTATACACACACACACACACACAATAGATACACTACAATAGATTACATTACATATAATATATAAATCATGCGTCTTGTATATATTATATGATGTACTATACTTAGAAAATTTTTCAATTTGGTCCAATAGTGTTTTTGCACTAGTTCCTCAAGTTTAAAATGGCTATTTTAATCCCTATACTTTGAAATTATGTTCAATTTAGTCATTAATTTGAAGTGGCATTTTAAAACATATAGGGACGAATTTTGCAATTTTCTGGACAACATTGAAAGGTAAATCAAAGTTTTGGTGTGAAATTTTTATTTTGTGAAAATATTGGGGCTTAAGGGTTTCCTAAATTAATACATTAAGCATATATAGTTTTTCTTTAGTATATATATGTATAAGTAGTGATATTATATTTATTCTCATGATAAACTAAATTTTTATATCACGTTTCATATTTACATTTTCTTTATATAAATTATAGTAAATTTATCTCTTTCATTTCATTTTGCAATAAATTGCATTACTTCTCCCCTTTTTGTCATAATCAAATATGGGGTGAACAAAGTGAAGTTAGATCAACAAAAGAAGCTCTCAACACAATTGTATCATCATTGAGATTCATCAAAACATTACATAAGCTAGAAACGCACCTTGAAATATGAAATGTGAAGATACATAGAGTATACTAGACACCTAGACTAGGCATGGCACAAAATAGACATGAAGTACATAATCTATACTAAGTACATAAATTAGAAAAACAATGAAATAAGAAAGAGGGTTAAGAAGTGCCTAGTCTTGAATTCTTTTCAGGTCTTCACTCCATATCTACTGGTGGTGGTGACCATATTCCCATTGAATTCAATATGGAGAGGACCTTCACTTGCTAGCTCCTATCCAATATAATTTGGCTGCAAAGTTGTCGCCAATCAAGAAGATCTCATAGTTCCCTTCTTCTTTGCCACATGCTTCACTCTTCCTTGGCTATAGGAGATGGTAGAAGGTGAGGTGATCTTGACTTTCTCGATCAAGCTTCCTTCTTCATCAACTTTCTCCTGCCTTTCGTCTTGTTCTTCATTTTCTTGATCTTGCTCTTCATCTTCTTTTTGCATGCCTTCATTCTCCTCTTCATTTTTCTCACTTTATTTAGCCACTAATTCAATCATCCCCATGGTCATCATCATCATCCTCACTACTTTCTCCTTTCTCTTCATTATCATTATCAACATCCGTTTCTTCATCGTGCCCTTCCTTCTTTCCTCCTTATCTTCCTTATCATCTTTCTTTCTTCTCTGCCTTGAGTTTTCGAGGTTCTTTCACTGCTTTGAGGATTTCTCATCAATAGCTCCTCTATGTTTCTCACTCTAGTATTCAATCCAAAAAATTTTTCAAGGACCATTGGAGCAAAAGTTTCAAAGAACTTGTACATTTTCTCCATTCATTTGGAGTGATTATTTAGAGCTTTTTGAAATACCTTGGCAACAATGGTTTCTCGTCTAGTGATCCTTTTACCACCAAGATCTTCATCAACACTAGGACGTGACAGAGAAGTTGGCATGTCTTCAAACAATCTTCTTTTAGAGGGAGGTTGCTTCCCCTCACTCGGTAAATCATGCCTCTTTTTAGTCTTCATCTCCCATGCTTGAGTCTCTTCTTTTTCTTCCTCTTCTTCATTGTCCACATCTTCACTTTTTTCTTGTCTATCATTCTTCAAAGGAGTCTCCATATTTGTTCTCCATATGCCATCCTCAACAAGAGATAATTGCGCCCTTTTATGAGATTCATTTGCATATATCTCTCCACTCTTGATTCCTAATGCTCTTCTAGGGAGTTGAACTTGGAAGTGTTTGAAGATTTTTTTAAGTAATCGCGCATAAGGAAAGCCTTGTTTTCCATTCTTCTATGTTCATGAAGTGCAAGCACAATCACAAGGAGCATGTTTCCAATGGATGACTTATGACCGAATTGTCATTGGCGTTATCATATGATGCAATACGTGGCCTCTAGCATCAAATGCCTTGATCTCCCTTTCTTTAATTGATCAAAATCTTTTACCATTGGTGAATGCTTCTTCAAACCTTTCATTTGTAAACAATTCATGAATATGGAAATGTTTCCCCAAGGAGTAATATCTAGCTTCATCATCATCTACTGTACATATCCTATTGACTAAAGCATCGTTGAATTCAAAGTCAACTCGAGACACTCTAGATGAATACCATTGCACAACATTATCTCCCACTTGTTGAATCCTTTCTTCTTTAAGATTTTCATTCAATTCATACACAAGAATAGGATAATAATCTTCATCAACTACTAGCAAACTGCTGTAATTCATTGCTCTAAAAAGAGAAGGAACATTACCTATACTGAAGACTTGTCTAAGTTAATTTTGTGTTCAAGGATTATCTTCTTATTTCTTCTGTTCCAAGCCTTGGTTGACACAAAATGATCCACTCTTAAGGATGATGGAGGAATTTGAACCCTTTGTGATTCATTAATTATTAACCCACTATCCAATTGTTTGCCTTGCCTTAACCTTTTCCAAAATTTACCCTCTTTGATCTCACGATGATGGTTTTCTTTGGAATGAAGTGAGTTTCAAGGAAAATCTAGGGCTTATAAAATGAAAATGTGGAAGATTTCAAGTGAAAATGGTGAAATATGGAAGAAATTTGGGTTTGGATGAGAGTAGTTTTGTGGGTTTTGAGTGAAAATGTAGTTTGGATAAAAGATTTTGATAAAAATGAGGCACAAGCTCAGACGATCAAATTTTTTGGTGTGCCTCCAAACTTTTCTGATCCTTCTTACTCCAACAAATTCGAGCAACAGAATTTTCAGTCACATATCTGAACTTGAATCTGAATATTTCTGTCTGGGATCTTCAAAGATACAGTTTGGACGTCTGAATTACAAAGCAAGCATCCCAACATTTCATCCAAATTTTATATATATTTTCAATACTTGAACATGTTAGCAATAACTTTTCTCGGCCAATGGCTTGGTGAAAATGTCAGTAATTTGTTCATTGTACATACATAACCCATACATATATCACCTTTGGCTACATGACCACCAATAAAGTGATGTTTAATCTCTATATGCCTTGTTCAAGAATGTTAAATAGGATAAATTGTCATATTTATAATACCAGTGTTGTCACATAAAATAAAATAGGCACACATTTGAAATTTTATCCAAAATTAAGTAGAGTGTGCTTCATCCATAGCACTTGAGCATAACAACTACCGGAGGTGATATTTCGGCCTTGGTAGTAGATAATGACACACAAGCTTGTTTCTTGCTATACCAAGAGACAATACAACTACCAAGAAATTAATAATGGCCACTTGTATTCTTATGCTCAGCTTTGTATCCGACATAGTCGGCATCCGTATAAGCAATATGATCAAAAGAAGATGATTTTGTAGACCAAGGACCATAATCATGTGTGTCAATAAGATAACAACAAAAGAATGTGGTTAATGACAATCAAATCAAACTCTTTTGGACAAGATTGAAATCTAGTATATAAACACACGACAAACATGATAATTTGGTCTATTATCAGTAAAAAAAAGCAAACTTTCAATCATATCTCTATATACCTTTTCATCAATGTTTTTCTTATCTTTGTAGAGCTTGGTTAATGAACTCATAGGTGTGCTAATTCCTTTTGCTTGGTCCATTCCAAATCTCTTCAATAACTCTTAGGTATATTGTGTTTGATTTATGAAAGTGCCACCCTTTGTTTGCCTGGTTTGAAAGACAAGAAAGAAATTGAGTTCTCCCACCATCTCATTTCGAATTCCCTTTGCATCATCTTGGTACTTTCCTCAAAAAGAGATATATTAGCGGTACCAAATATAATATCATCAACATAGATTTTCACAAGCAAGAGATCATTATTACAATAGGCTTTTATAAAAAGATTTGTGTCAATGTTTGCCCTTGAAAATCCTTTTGAAAGTAGAAAGCCACTTAATCTTCCATACCAAGCTCTAGGAGTTTGTTTAAAATCATATAAAGCTTTGGATAGTTTGAAAACATGATTAGGAAAACTTTCATGAGCAAAATTAAGAGGTTGTTCCAGATAAACTTCTTAATCAATAAAGCCATTTAGAAATACACTTTTGACATGCATTTGAAATATACTTTTGTACCAATAACAAGGTGATCATAGGGTCTTGGAACAAGATTTCAAACTCTGTTTCTTTCAAACTGATTTAGTTCCTTTTGCATTGAAACAATCCAAAAATCATCACACAAGGCATCATCAATGTTTTTAGGCTCAATGCGAGATAAAAGAACAAGTTATCAATAAAGTATCACCTTGTTTTAACTCCTTGGGTGACATCACCAATGATTTGCTCCTTATGTGGCCTCTTGCATAACTTAAATCTTTGGGAAGCTCTTGCTCACCACTATGTTGGCCATCTTGTTCTCTTCTCAATCATTTCGTCTTCATTGGCATGTTTTTACATAGTTGGTGCTTGAGGATGGGTTTGATTGTTATTCATTGAAGTACCAACATCATCTTCATCTCTTCTTTCAAAATAAATGTTAGATTCATCAAAGCTTACATGAATGGTCTCCTCAACAAAGAATGTTCTTTTATTGTAAACTCTGTCGGCCTTTTTGTCAGATAGATAACCAAGAAAAATGCCTTCATATAAATTTCTATCAAAATTTCCTAAGTTATCACATGTATTAAATATAAAGCACTTACAACCAAATAATTTAAATAGAAATTGAGAGAGTTCTACTAACTAGAACTTCAAAAGGTTTTTTTCTTAGAAAAGGTCTTAAAAGAACTCTATTCATAACAGAGAAAATAGTGTTACGGCTTCGGCCCAAAAATATTTTGGCAATGAATTTTCACAAAGCATATACTTAGTCATTTCTTGCAAAGTTCAATTTTTCTTTTTGACAACATCATTTTGTTGGTGTGTTTTGGCAGCTGAAAAATTATGAACAATTTCATTTTCATCACAAAGTTTTGTAAAGTCTTGACTATAAAATTCTCTCCCATTGTTACTTCTAATAGAAATCAATTTGTAATCAAGGGAGGTTTGAACCTTTTGAAAAGTCTTACAAATTCATGAAAGGCTTCATCTTTTTGAGATAGAAAGAGTACACAGGTAAATCTAGAAAAATCATCAGCAATTACATATCCAAACCTTTTACCACCAAGAATAGTGGTCCTCATTGGTCCAAACAAATCCATGTGAACAAGTTCAAGAGGTTTTGAAGTAAAAAACCATTTTCTTAGGTTTGAATTATGGTTTTGTTTGTTTTCCATATTGACAAGTAACACAAAGATGATTTTTCTCAAAATTCATTGTTTGGCAAACATCTAACAAATTCTTGAGAAGAAAGTTTGTTTAACAAATCCATGTTATCATGACCTAAGCTTCTATGCCACCAATAACCATCATTATCGTAAACGTCATGGCGTTTAATATCACTGGCAACAAGGTCATTGAGATATAACGGAAAGGCCTAAAAGGGGGTGAATTAGGTCTTTGGCTAATTTTTGAAAATAATTTCCTTTTACAATGTTTAAGCTAAACTAGATTATGCGTTCGAACTTGCGTGTGAATTTCTCTTAAAAAACAGTAACCATGCTGGTAAGGGAAATTCGGACGACCGAATTCTTTTCATGCGTCCGAACTTGCGTCCGAATTTCTCTGTAAAAATAGTAACCATGCTGGTTATGAAAATTCGGACGACCAAATTTTTTGGAAGCACAGTAGCCATTTTAAAGTTTGGTTTTTAAAATTTGTAAAATCATTTGAAATTTAACTTCAATAAGTTTGTATAGATAAGTTATTTAGACATTTTTAAACTTAAGAACCATTATCAAATCTCTTTGATCATACAAAGTTTGCTCAAAATCTTTTAAGATACAAAAACACATTTATTAACATAAAGTTATTCAAAGCCTTTTAAGATTAAGAAAAATAATTTTATGCTCTCTTATGCATTCAATAGATTCCAAGACACACAAGTGTAGGGTTTACAAAAGAATATACCTATTAAGCATATTTGACCTACACTTCAAGTCTTCAATGCCTTATAATCATCTTTGAACAATTTTTTTTAATCTTCAATCACGTTGACTCATTGAAGTTGTTCTTGCACTTTGGCTTGAAGGCGACAAGACTTCATACTTCTTTAATCCAATAATTCTATCACACAACTGACATAAAGATTAGTCCACAAAAATGTTTGTCATTATTCAAAACTTAATTAATACTTCATGATTTGCCCTTAGGGTTAACAATCTCCCCTTTTTTTATGATGAAAAACTTTGATGCAAAATGTGATGGATTAAACAATGTAGCACAAAGAAGCATTGATGTCAATGATAATGATAACTAATTTAGCACATTGACATTCGAAAGGCTCAATATGATAACAAATTTTGATCATGCATCCGAATTTTGAGATTTCAAATCCAAACTGTAATAAATTCAATATAATAAATGTTTAAAGTTAAATAAAGCTTTCATAATGTTTTTCAAACATAATGGAAGAGATTAAACAGTTTTCAAACAATTTGAACAACAGAAAAATATTTTTAGCAAGAAGATCTTGATGCATCCGAATTTATGTCCAAATTTTTTGCAACAAGTTTGAAAAGGTGATTTTTATTTTCAAATGAAATGTTGAAGTACTCAAATATGTATTTCCACAATGGCACTTAGTTTAGCTTTGTAAAACCACAAAACTCATGCATCCAATTGTTTAAGATCATATGACAAATCAAGAGCTTAACCAAATTTCAGAAAACAACCAGGATTTCAAACTTTACATGCACATAAAATAGGCATAGTAGCATGTAATACACATTACAATTATGCACATAGCACAATAGCACAACACATGTCACAGTCATATAGTCATCATTAGTCATCATTTTTCTCCCTCTTTTGTCTCACTCAAAGATGTGGTTAGTGAAAATGAGACTAACAGTTTAGCACATATAACAGTTTAAAAGAAGCTCTCAACACTAAAGTTTCATCATTGAGCTTCACTATTACATAAATTACAACATTTTAAAGAAAAGCATAACAAGTTCATAGGCCAAGTTGGATCTACTAGGATATTTTATTTAGAATGATAACGATAGTGTCTATATTCTTTTGGCAAGCAATCTAGATTACCTTGAGATTCAACATCTTTAGTCTGTTGAGGTTGAGCAGTTTCAAGTTAATGTCGTTGATTTCCACTATCATCAGGTTATCCTTTCTCAGTCTAATTTTCATTTTTCACTTCATCAATTTTTTCTCTCTCAGCCTCACTTTTTCTAGCTGTAGATCTCGAAGTGGATCATCTTCTTCATTTTTTGCATTAGCTTCATGAATGTTATATGAATAGATTCTTCCACTACAAATATTCTCTTGTTCAAAACTTTGAGAGCCTTACTATGCTTCGAATGTCCAAGAAAAATTCCTTTATTAGACTTAGCATCAAATTTTTCCAATTTGTCTTTCTTGTTATTCAGAATGAAACATTTGCATCCAAAAACTTTGAAGTATCCAATGTTGGATTTCCTACTTTTCCATAGCTTTGAAGTATCCAATGTTGGATTTCCTACTTTTCCATAGCTCATACTTTGTTTAGAACATAGTATGTTGTATTTACATCTTCAGCCAAGAAATATTTTGAGTGCTAGCTATCACTCGATGTTGTTCTAGCAATCTCTTGCAGTTTTCTGTAGCACTATCAAATAGGAGGACCATTCTGGCCTGAAAGACCTAAGAGGGGGGGTAAATTAGGTCTTAGGCTAATTACCAAAATAATTTCTTGTTTTACAAATTTATATGTGATTTAATGGTTGAGTCAAGATGATCAAACAATAAAATTACAACCAACCAATCAACAACTACAAACAAATAATAATAACATAAGTATGTAAACAAGTAAAGTTATAAAAAAAATGAACACAAAATTTTTAGCGGTTCAATCTCTCCAAGATCTACATCCACTACTTTGAGTCCACACTCAAGGATTTCAACCAATTCACTATATGCTCAATTTAGGCAATTACACAAGAGGCTCACCCGATAAGGGTTTTACACCAACAACCTCCTTTGCAATCCTACAAACAAGGCTCACTCTTCCACAAGGATTTTATATCTAAAGACAACCTAAAGACCAATCTAATCCAAGGCTCACCCACAAACGAGTTTTACACCACAACCTTGATTAATCTAGTCTATGGCTCACTGTTACCAGAAGGATTTTACGTCAGAAGATAACCTTGTATCAATCACAACAATAATATAAAGATAAAGTTTGGATGTTACCAACACATCTTGGTGGATGAATACAATTGCTAGCACCACTTCACTTCTTGCCTTTGGAATCTTGAATTTTAACCTTTGAGAACAAGGCAATTTGAGAGCTTTTCAAATAATTTTGATGTAAAACAAGTTAGAGCTTGAAGGATTTTGAATGTTGATATTCTATATTTGTGCTTTATATAATGATCATTTTGAGCTCACATTTATACTAAATTTTGGTGTTTTAATCACGATTTACACTCCCTTTATCTCTTATTTGCTTTAGGTGAGTTTGTTAAAGATTTGGAAGTAAATGAAGCAAACAAAGAGATTTTACACAATGAAGAACAATGGAGAAATGCAGAGGAAAAACAGACTAGTAGACATATTTCAAGTCAGATTTTGACCTCCATGAAGATTTCAAATGCTAAAGTGGTATTCTAGATAATTATAGAGGACATTCCGAAGTTGTCGGAATGGTAAAATTTGTGTCAATCGGAGTTCATTTGCCTACCCTACTTATGCTGCAAATTCACCTATTCTGCATTGGGTTCCATTTTTGACACAGTTTAGTATAATGATCATATCGTGAGTTATAGATGCCCAATTGATGTGATTCAAATATATGTGGAAATATACGATATACAACTTTCATGAAGACATCAAGACCTATATCAGCCGATTTAGTGGTCTAAATGCACCTAAAAGTCAAAACAGTGTCACAGTCGGGCAGCAGAAACTTGCACCAAAACTGGGGGCAAGCGGCGCCGTTTGTTGTGATATAAGCGGCGCCGTTTGTGTTGATCTGAACCTGGTTTTAAGCTGCATTTCTCTCTCTTTTGGGGCAGATTTTGATACCCCTTTAGGGTAAAAACGAGAGAGAGGGCTGGAGTGGCTAGAAAACAGCAAAAACCTACTCAATTCCCATCCCAAATCTTCATCTTTGCAAGAGAAATCAAGAGAGAAGATTGAATCTTTGAAGAAGGAGAACATCCACCCTGAATATTCCAGACAAAAGCTGCAACTTTCTCAACAAAATCGTGAAGAACTTCAATCTTGAAGAAGAGAGGAGATTTCAACCATGAAAATGAGCAATTCTTCCTCTTTCTTTGTTGTTTTATGTTCTTTGGTTTGTAGTATGTTGATGAGCTAAACTTTTGAATATTTGGATGGGTATGAACCCTAGATTTTACTAATGTGAATGAATTGTTTCCTTGGTTGATTGAATTCAAATTTCTTGTGGATTGTTTGTGAGTTTGAATGGTTGAATTGATTGAGTGGATTAATGATGCAAAATCTGGAATTCTTTCACTTGGAATTGAGAAAGGAAGGGTGATTGACAATTGATTCATAATCTGGAAATTTTCACTTGGAATTGAGAAAGGAAGGGTGAAATAGACCATACACAAACAATCATGATGATTTAGTTAACTATAGATAGAAACCTAAACATCTTCTTGATAATTAGAGAAATCTAATTGGAAATTCACAATTCTTAATGCATTCTTGGTTGATTTGGTTAGAAAGAGATTTCAACTAATTAATCTAAGAGCAGAGAACTTTCATCTAGAGATAGAGTGAGTTCTATTATTGGAATTTCATCATTGGAATTTGAAGGTGAGAATCCTCAAATTGAGAACAATATGGCACATGACGGAAATGCAAGGCCAAGGACAATGGGAGACTATGCACGACCTTCGTTGTTAGGAGCGGAGTCAAGCATTGCCCGACCAAGAGTTGAAGCCAACAATTTTGAGATCAAATTGAATATCATCCAAATGATTCAACAATTGGTGCAATTTGATGGTTTACCGGATGAAGACCCGAATGCTCATATTGCCAACTTTTTGGAGATATGTGATACTTTCAAAATTAATAGGGCTTCCGAAGATGCCATCCACCTTCGGCTATTTCCATTTTCATTGAGGGATCGAGCCAAGTCATGGTTGAAATCACTTCCACCAGGTTCCATCACTACATGGAACAATCTTGCCGAGAAGTTCCTCCCTAGATATTTCCCTCCGGCAAGGACTGCAAAGCTAAGAAATGATATCTTCTCTTTCCAACAAATGGAGAGTGAAAGTTTATATGATTCTTGGGAGAGATGGAAGGAGCTATTGAGGAAATGTCCACATCATGGTCTAGATTTGGGGCTTCAAATGCAAAAATTCTATAGTGGATTAAACTTCCCTTCCAAGCAACTCATTGATGCTTCTTCGGGAGGTACCACTAGTTTGAAGACACCGGAAGAGTTACAAGACCTCATTGAAAACATTGTCATGAACAACTACCAATGGGGGAATCCTAGACCAAAAGCCAAGCCTAGTGGAATACACAATGTAGACATGATGATGGCTTTGGAGGCAAAATTCGATGCCTTAAACAAGAAGATTGAGAGCTTGAGTTTGTCACCTCAAACCTCCCAAGTGATGATGGCTTGTAATTTTTGTGGAGGTGGTCATCCAAACCATGAGTGCCAAACCATGGGAACTTCTAATGCATCATCAACGGAGCATGTGGATTTCCTTGGAGGAGGAAGGCAACCCAACAATCCTTATAGTAATACCTATAATCCGGGGTGGCAGAATCATCCAAACTTCTCATGGAGCAACCAAGGGCAACAAAGACCGTTTCAACCTCCCGGCTTCCAAGTTTCATCAAATTCTCAACCCCAAATATCTCTTCCTTATCAAAATCAACCTCTTCAACAACCGGTGAAACCTAGCCTTAAAGAATTAATGACAAAGTTCATTGAGACTACCGAAACCCGGTTCAAAAATCAAGAAGCATCCCTGAGGAACCAACAAGCTTCCATTCAAAATTTGGAAAATCAAATAAGTCAATTGGCAAAGCTTGTTTTGAAAAGACAAATGGGCAATTTACCTAGCAACACAGTTACCAATCCGCGAGAACATGTGAATATGGTGATTTTGGGAAGTGAAAATAAATCAAATACTTTGGAATGTAAGGTGAAATCCCAAGGCATGGGGGAAAATGAAAATCAAGTTAAAGAAACAGTTCTTGAGAAAAAGGAAGAGCATTTGAAGAAGATGGTTCCGGAGTACAAGCCTAGAATTCCATACCCCCCCGCACTTCTAAGAAATAGAAAGGATGAACAAATTGGTAATTTCTTGAACTATTCAAACAATTGCACATTAACTTACCATTTGTTGAAATTCTTTCAGAGATGCCAAGATATGCTAAGTTCCTCAAGGATGTCCTTTCAAAAAGGAAGAGGCTTCGAGAACTTTCAACTGTAACATTGAATGAGGAATGCTCTGCCAACCTTCAAAACAAAGGAAAGCTACCTCAAAAGCTAAAAGATCCAGGGAGTTTTAATATTCCTTGCAATATTGGTAGTCTTTCTTTTGATAAATCATTGGCTGACTTGGGCGCTAGCGTCAACTTGCTGCCATTTAATGTTTTCAAACAATTAGGGCTAGGTGAACCAAAGCGTACTAAGATGAGTATTCAATTTGCAGATGGTTCAGTTAGACATCCTAGGGGTATTGTTGAAGATGTGCTTGTCAAAGTTGATAAATTCATATTTCCTGTTGATTTTGCGATACTTGACATGGATGAGAGTGTTGAGGTTCCTTTGATCTTAGGAAGACCTTTTCTAGCTACTGCTATGGCCAGTATAAATGTGAGTGAAGGAAAGTTGACCCTTAGGGTAGAAGACGAGGAGGTCGTACTTAAAGCTTTGAAACCTTTGAAATATTCTTCAGATCCTAATCAGTCTCATGGTAAGATTGATGATATAAATGCTCATGTCTCTAATTCTTTACAGGAAACCTTGGTGAAAGATTCTTTGAATCCATCTTTAATCAAAGGCAATGATGCAAAGAAGAAGAAGAATAAGTTAGTAGAAGAGATTGCAGTTGATGTGAAAGGTTCCAATGGAAATAAGGAAAACTATTGTACAAGAGACTCGTCATTAAAGGTGAAAATAAAGCAAGACCAAAACATTGACCAAAATCAAGATTTCAAGTCGGGAGAGCAAGTTTTATTGAATGACTCGCGATGGCGGTTGTTCACAAGTAAATTTAAATCTAAGTGGATTGGCCCATATGAAGTAGTAGAAATCTATCATCCGGAAAAGGGAACCTTAATGGTAAGCAAACATAGACTCAAACTTCATCATACTGTAGTGAGAAAGAACTTGGGACGATCATGTTTGTGCTCCCCTGACTTAGGGGATGAGTAAGCTTCTTCAAGCAACGTTTTTCATTTGTGCATATTTTTTTCTATTTTTTTAATTTCTATTTTATGTTGTTACTATGTTCTTGTGTTTGAGACTTGTTGTATAATGCTTTTTGTACATAATTGTGATTAATGTGGTTTTGAGTTTGAAAATTTTAATTTCCCTGAATTGTGAAGAGTTTTATAATGTGTTGTTTGGTGTTATTTTTATGTTTGTAATCAATTATTTTGTTAAAAAAAACGGCGCCGGGTTACCGTTCCGATGCCGGTTTACTGTAGCATCCAATCCAGTCCGCAGAACTGGATTGAAACGGCGCCACTTGGTGTGCTCCAAGCGGCGGGGGGACTGTTCATCGGGGGTTACTGTTCACGAGTCGTTTTACTATTCATCAAAAAAAAATTTCTTTTTTTTCCATTTTTGTTGGTTCTTTCTTGCTTTCTTCTATGCCTGTCATGTGTTTGATGAAATGCCACAATGAAACTTGTTAAATTTGTAATCTTTTTTATTAGTTTGCATTGCATTAGCTTACTATAGACTTTCTTTCTTTAATTTAGTGGTTAGTTTATTTAATTTTGTTACTTAGCATGGTTAAGAGTTAATTAGTTGTTGTTTTAAATTTTAGTGATAATTGTTTTTCTTGTTTAGCCAATTTGCACTTTTCATTTTTTTTGTTTTTTATTTTTTTTGTTTTGTTTTTGTGTGTATTAATTGTAACGTTCTTTGTGGCATTTGTATTTTCACATTGGTAGACTAGTTTCTATTAATGGTTGATTTTGAAATAGAACGTATTTCATCGAAAACTGCGGCTTGAGGAACTCCATATAGCCCATTAACAAATCCTTGAGCAACAACAAATTTTGGGCCATCAATTTGCCGGCATCACCGAATATCACGCAAAGCTCCTTCAGCCCAGTCTTGAGTGGTGGAGCCGGTAGTTTATGAACAAAGGGGAGTTCTTTCTTTTCTATTTTGATCCTTTTATTTATTTATTTTATTGGTATGTTTTTATGCTTCTGCTTTCATTATGTCATTGTTTCTAGCTTTGTTTCATTTCTTTTTGCTGTAAAGTATATAGAAGGTGCAGCTTGCTGCTCATATGGTTTCTGTTAGCCCTAAGGGCAAATTATGTAGTTTTGATTAATGACAAATATTGATGAGGACTAAAATATTTGATTATTGTGTGATAGGTTCTGTAAACTGAGAAGTATGAAGTCTCATTGCTTTGAAGCAAAGTTCAAGAACAACTTCAGTTAAGCAAGTATTTGAAGTTTGAAGAATGTTGTTCTAAAGATGATCAAAAAACATTGAAGACTTGAAGTGTAGAGTACATTTAACTTTTAGGTAAATCTCTATGTAAACTCTACACTTGTATGTCTTGGTTATCATTGAATGCATAAGAGAGCATAAAAAGAATCTTATGATCATAAAAGGCTTTGAATGAATCTGTTTATGAAATATGTTAGTAAACTTCATATGTTCTTGTTTTTCAAGCTTATATATGGTTAAATAAGTTTTCTATACATATCAAATGTTTTTCAAACTCATTGAAGTTATATCTCAAATGATTTTACAAAGTTTGAAAATGCTTCCAAAAAATTCGGTCGTCCGAATTTTGTAGCAAAAGTTTGCTACTATTCTTCCAGAGAAATTCGGAAGAAGATTCAGACGCAGCCAAAAAATTCGATCGTCCGAATTTTTGGCCTTCAGCATGATCACTGTTCTTCCAGAGAAATTCGAAAGAAGATTCGGACGCAGCAAAAAATTCGGTCGTCCGAATTTTTGTTCTCAGCATGGTTACTATTCATCCAGAGAAATTCAGACGAAGATTCGGACGCAGCCAAGAAATTCGGTAGTCCGAATTTTCTGAAACTAGCCGTTTCTAGCTGTTTTATGAACGTTTTAACAGATTTTCAAATTCTATAAAAGCTATAAACATGCAAATTTTTGTAACTCTTGAAATCTTGAAAACTCCAAGCATTCAAAAGCATTTAGCAAACATTTCTTAAGCTCTCTTATGTCTTGTGCATTCAATTGATCAACCCAAAAGACATCAAAGTGTGAAGGTGCAAAATTGTGTAACATCTACCATCAAGTGGTAACTTCTACACATTCTCATTTATTTATCAAATTGTGTATTTCTACTAGCTCTAGCAAGGTTATCTTGATAACATAAAATCCTTTAGATAAGGGTGATCCTTGAAAGTGTGATTCAAGGTTGTTTAAGATATAAAACCATTGTTTGTGGTGAGCCTTGTATTGTAAACATTACTAGAAGAGGTTGTGAGTGTAAAACCATAGTTTGGTGAACCTCTCTTGTAATTTGTAAACCTGAGCAATTAGTAGATTTGTTGAAATCCTTAAGTGTGAGCTTAAGGTAGTGGATGTAGATCTTGAGGATCGAACCACTATAAATTGTTTGAGTTCTTTGCTATTGCTTTCATTACTGCCTTGCTATCAATTATCTATAATTAGCTTATATAACTTGTTCTTGGTCTAAACGCATAAAAGGTTTAAGTTTGCGAAAATTAGCCAAATACCTAATTCACCCCCCTCTTAGGTATTTCAATTGGTATCAGAGCTAGAACTTCTGTGTGTGGTTTAACAACCTAGAAGACAAAGATCCTATGGCTAATATGTCCAACCTACCTTACCTAGAAGGATCTTCCACAAATAGAACACCTTTGTTTAATGGAACAAATTACACTTTCTGGAAATCTAGAGTTAAAATTTATATTTGTTCTATTAATTTTGATTTGTGGAACATAATTGAGAAAGGTCCTTATGTCCCAATGAAAATGAGTGCTGATGGAATAACCTCAGTACCCAAGTCCACAGATGAATTTGATGAGCATGATTCTAAGAAAATGACTTTAAATTATCAAGCCATGAATATATTAAGTTGTGCTTTAGATGTTACTGAATATAATAGAGTTAGTGGTTGTGATTCTGCTCATGACATGTGGAGATTACTTCAAATTACACATGAAGGAACTAATCAAGTTAAAGAATCTAAACTTGCCATGCTAGTTAGAGAGTATGAACTGTTTACCATGAAACAAGGTGAAAATATTAGTGATATGTTTACAAGATTTACTAACATTTTCAATAGCTTAAAAGCTTATGGTAAAAGCTATACTATGGGAGAGCAAAACATAAAGATTTTAGATGCTCTACCAAAATCCTGGCAACCTAAAACACTTGCCATTGAGGAATCCAAGGATTTGAAGACTCTTCCACTTGAAGAGCTCATTGGATCTCTATTGACTCATGAAATGAAGATGAAACGGCTAAATGACAGTTGTACTCAAGTCTTCAAACCACTTGAGAAGAAGGAGGAAACAGTGGAGAAGAAGAGATTGCGATGGCAGTAAGGAAGTTTAAAAGATTCTACAAAAAGGAGTTTCTCAAGAAAGGAAGAAAACCAATCAAGAAGAGTGGACAATCCTCATCCTATAAACCTCAATGTTTTGAATGTAAAAGCACAGAGCATCTTGTTGCTGACTGTCCTAAAGCTTTGGAAAAAGAAAGAGAAAGCAAAAACAAAAAGAACTCTGTCAAGAAAGGAAAAGGATTAGCTGGAACATGGGATCAACAAGAAAGTGGGGATGAAAGTGAAGGAAAGGCCAACATATGCTTTATGGCCATTGATGATGAGGTACAATCTTCACCCTCTATTTCAAATGTATATGATGATGATATTGATTCCAGTGATCTTATTGTTGAGTTATATGAAGAATTAAAAAAGGCTTCAAAAAGAAATAAAGAAATGAAACTCAAAATAAATGATTTATCTAATGAAAATTCAAAATTATGTGTTGAAAATGGAAAACATCTTGAAACCATTAGTTGCATTGCTATTGAAAAAGAAGTTTTGAATACAACTATACAAAACATATCTTTTGAAAACAAAAAGCTTTGCACGAGAATTATTTCTCTTGAATCAATGATAAAAGATCATGAGCTTCTAAAAAGGAAAGTTAATGATCTAACTTTATGCATTGAGAGATTTACAAATGGAAGGGAAAATTTGAATAAATTACTTGGCTATCAAAGATCTTCATTTATAAAACATGGTCTTGGTTTTACTCATGATTATTCTGCTCCAAAAACAGAAAAAAATCTTTTTGCTAAAGAATCTTATCATTCTAGATCACATATTTGCTGCACTTATTGTGGTAAACATGGACACAAGGTGTCTAGATGTTTTATCAAAAGAAAAATAGAAAGTGGTGTTAAAACCATATGGAAAGTCAAAGAAACTTTTACTAACCCCCTTGGACCCAAGAAAATATGGGTACCAAAAATCACTCTTTCAAATTTGGTATAGGTACAATTTGCCTCAAGATCAAGTGCCACAAAATGGTTCCTTGACAGTGGATGCTCAAGGCATATGACTGGAAATGCATCACTTGTTAGTGAACTTCAAACTACAAGTGAAGGTTTTGTCACATTTGGAGATAAGAAGAAAGGGAAAATACTTGGAATAGGTAACATTGGTAAAGGTTCTTTCCCTCTTATCAAGAAAGTATTACTTATTGAAGATTTAAAGTATAATTTACTGAGTATTAGTCAATTATGTGATAATGGATGCAAAGTAGAGTTTAAATGTGATACTTGTACTATTCTTGACAATGCAAGTAACAAAACTATCTTTGTTGCTAAAAGAGTTGGTAATGTATATGTGTTGTATCTTGATGAGCATATTACAAATGATATTAAATGTCTTGCCATTCATGACAATGATGGATTTTTATGGCATAGAAGAATAGGACATGTAAGCATGGATTTATTAAACAAACTTTCTACACAAGAGCTGGTGAGAGGATTACCTAAATTGCATTTTGATAAAACTCGCCTCCCGTGATGCTTGTCAATATGGAAAACAATCAAAAACATCTTTTAAACCAAAGAAAATGGTTTCTACCTCAAAACCTCTTGAACTAATTCATATGGATTTATTTGGACCTATGAGGACTACTAGTCTTGGTGGTAAAAGCTATGCTTATGTGATTGTTGATGATTTTTCAAGATTTACATGGGTAATCTTCTTAGCACAAAAAGATGAAACATTTTATGAATTTTCAAAACTCTTCAAAAAGGTTCAAACCTCTCTTGATTGCAAACTGATTTCTATTAGAAGTGATAATGGAAGAGAATTTTGTAACCAAGACTTTACAAAAATTTTTCGATGAATATGGTATTACTCACAATTTTTTCAGCTACCAAAACACCTCAACAAAATGGTGTTGTTGAAAGGAAAAACAGAACCTTACAAGAAATGGCTAGATCAATGCTTTGTGAAAACTCATTACCAAAGTATTTTTTGGGCTGAAAGTCATTAATACAACTTGTTATATCATGAACAGAGTTTTACTAAGACCTTTTATAAGAAAAACACCTTTTGAACTTTTATTTGACAAAACTCCATCAATTGTCTATTTCAAAGTTTTTTTGGTTGTAAATGCTTCATTTTAAACACTAGCAACTATCTTGGTAAGTTTGATAGAAAATCGGATGAAGGAATTTTTTCTTGGTTATTCATCAAATAAAAAAGGTATATAGAGTCTATAATAAAAGAACATTGTGTGTTGAAGAAACTATTCATGTAACCTTTGATGAATCTAACATTTATCTTCAAAGAGGAAATGAAGATGACACGAGCACATCAATGGTTGAAAATCATACTCAACACCAAGCACCCACAATGGAAGATCATGCCAAAGAAGAAGAAATAATGGAGCAAGAACAAGATGGTCAATCAAGCAATGATCAAGAACTTCCAAAGGATATCACATATGCAAAAGGTCATCCTAAGGAGCAAATCATTGGTGATGTCTCTCAAGGGGTAAAAACAAGGCGGTACTTTATTGATAACTTTGCTCTTTTAACTCATACTGAACCAAAAAATATTGATGATGCATTGTGTGATAATTTCTGGATTATTTCTATGGAAGAAGAGCTAAATCAATTTGAAAGAAATAAAGTTTGGTCTCTTGTTCCTAGACCTCATGATCATTCTGTTATTGGTACAAAATGGGTTTTTAGAAATAAGTTAAATGAACTAGGAGAAGTAGTTAGAAATAAAGCTAGACTTGTTGCTCAAGGTTTCAACCAAGAAGAAGGCATTGACTATGATGAGACCTTTGCTCCAGTAGCCAGATTAGAATCTATAAGAATACTTTTGGCATTTGCTTGCTTTAAAGGTTTTAAACTTTGTCAAATGGATGTTAAAAGTGCTTTCCTAAATGGTTTTATTGAAGAAGAGGTTTTTGTAGAACAACCTCCTGGTTTTATCCATGAAAATTTTCCTAATTATGTGTATAAGCTAACCAAAGCTCTATATGGACTGAAACAAGCTCCAAGATATTGGTATGAAAGATTAAGTGGTTTTCTTCTCTCAAAAGGTTTTACTAAAGGAAAAGTAGACACAACTCTTTTTATTAAAACATCTTCTAAAAATGATATTTTGCTTGTACAAATCTATGTTGATGATATCATTTTTGGTTCTACTAATATTTCTCTTTGTGAAGAGTTTGCTAAAACTATGCAAAATGAATTTGAGATGAGCATGATGGGAGAACTAAGTTTCTTCCTTGGACTACAAATTAAGCAAAACAAGGATGGAGTCTTCATCAATCAAGAAAAATATACTAAGGAGCTATTGAAAAGGTTTGGAATGGATCAAGCAAAAGGAATAAGTACTCCTATGAGTTCATCAACTAAACTTGATAAAGATGAGAAAGGTAAAAGTATTGATGAGAAATTATATAGAGGAATGATAGGAAGTTTACTCTATCTCACTGCTAGTAGACCAGATATTATGTTTGTTGTTTGCTTGTGTGCTAGATTCCAATCATGTCCTAAAGAATCTCATCTAATTTCTGTCAAACGAATATTTCGTTATTTGATTGATACACATGACTATGGTCTTTGGTTTTCTAAAACTTCATCTTTTGAACTTATTGGATATTACGATGTTGACTATGCTTGGATGCAAAGTTGAGCGTAAAAAGTACAAGTGGTCATTGTCAATTTCTTGGTAGTTGTCTAGTGTCTTGGTTTAGTAAAAAAGCGAGCTTGTGTATCTTTATCCACAGCGAAAGTCTGAATACATAGTCTGCAGGAAGTTGTTGTGCACAATTATTATGGATGCAACATACTTTACTTGATTATGGTCTTAAATTTAAGTTTGTGCCTATACTATGTGATAATACTAGTGCTATCAATTTGAGCATTAATCCCATTCAACACTCTAGGACCAAGCATATAGAGATAAAACATCATTTCATTCGTGATCATGTGATTAAGAAAGATATATGCTTAGAACATGTAAATACAAATGATCAAATTGCTGACATATTTACAAAGCCTTTGGCTGAGGAAATGTTTAATCACCTAAGAAGACTCTTAGGAATTTCAAAATTCAATGACTAATGTGTGTATTAATGTTGTGATGAAAATAGAGATTTATTGATAAAAAATTCGGACGCAGGACAGAAAATTCGGTCGACCGAATTTTCTGAACCAAAGAGACAGAAACTTTCGACCGAAAATTCGGACGCAGACCTAAAATTCGGTCGTCTGAATTTTGCGGATGCATCCCTTTAAATGAAAATCGAACTGTTTCTTCCCAACATTACAACTTCCGAATTTTACATCCTTTCAAAACCTCTCATACCCATTCACGTCCGAATCAAAATCTCTTCAAATCCACACACTCTCATCCCGATTTTCCTTCATTTTTAAACTTCTAAGCCCTAATTTCATACAGAAAACAAATCCTTCTCAAGAGAAAACATCATGGTGAGAACAAAGAAGCCCAATGTTGAGAAAGGAAAAGGAAAGGCTAAGGAAGGAGATGGAGACCCAATCCTCAATCAACCAAGAAGGATTCGCATTCCTCAAACACAATCTGGGGTTGACAGGTTTATCTCTATCAAATCTACTCATGAATTTGATGAATGGAATAAGAATAGTAGAAAGATTATTCCTGGATATAAGGTGGATGCTGATAAACTATCTAGTATGGATATGGTTCTGTCCTATTTCAATGATGTTGGATGGAGTAGTTTGTTGTTTATTAATGAAGATTTTTATCCTACTTTGGTATATGAATTCTATGCAAACCTAAAGGAAGAAAGAACTGAGATTGTTGGGGATGATAGGATACAATGGTATTCAACTAGAGTATCCCAAGTTGATATTGAATTAAGTGAAGCCCTGATTAACAGAATTTGTGGGGTAACTGACAGTGGGGCTAAATATTATGCACCCTCAATGCATTGCTATGATCGTCAACTCTTTACATATGATAGATTTGAACTAGCATTTACAAATGGAATAGAGTTTAGATCTATAAAAGAGAGGGAAATCAAGAATTTGGATGCTAGAGGTAGAGTATTGCATCATATGGTAACTACTTTGATTGTTCCTAACTTTGGACATAAATCATCAGTAGGTAATATGCATTTGGTATTAATGTTGGCCTTGCATGAACATAGGAAATTGAACTTTGGATATATAGCCTTAAGACACATGATTACTGCTAGAAAAACAGTAACCAAGGCATTCCCTTTTGGAAGGCTGTTAACAAAGATCTTTAAGCATTTTAAGATTAAACTTCCAGGAAGAGGACAAGCCTTTAAATGTGGAGAAATATACACTGATGAATCCCTTAAGAGAATGCAGCTTATCCTTGATGATGATGGAGTATGGAAAACAAAAAGAGGATCCTCTCCAAAAAGATTAGGAAGAAAGGAAAGGACAGAAAGTGTAGAAGAGGAAAAGGAGGAGGATGAAGATGAGGAAGATGAGGAAGATGAGGAAGAGACCCTTGCAAGAGAAATGAAGACAAAAAGAAAGCATGACACTTCAAGTGAGGGGGAGCAACCACCTACAAAAAAAAGAGTAGTTGAAGAAGAAACTGAAGTTGAGTCAAGTGGTGAAGGAATAACTAGAGGTGACACCATAATAGCCAAAGCATTCCAAGAAGCCTTGAACAATCAAGTCAAGGAAATGGAGAAGATGTATAAGTTCTTTGAATCATTTGCTCCAATGGTTCTAGGAAAATTAGATGGACTAGAGAGTAGAGTGAAACACATTGAGGAAATTCTAATGAGAAATACTCAAAGTGGTGAAGGACCCTCTAGGCCTCAAGATAGAAATGAGGAAGATGATGATAAAGAGGAAGATAAGAAGGACAAAGATGATGACAGTGATGATGGGGATGATCAAGGAGGAAATGATGAGACAGTGGCAGAACAAGAAGAAGAAGAAGAACATGTACATGAAGAACCACAAAAGGCAGGAAGCCAAGTAGCTCAAGCTGAAATTGTCTCACCATCACACATTTCATTCAGCCAAGGAAGAGTGAAGCACTTGGCCATCAAGAAAGGGATTAGCAGAGCCTCTTCATCAACATCACAAGACTAAGCATCTCTTCCATTCTATTTACTGCTTTAAGTTATTTGAATTTTTAGTTATGCATCTAATGTTATAATCTTCTTCAGTATTTTTCTTGCATCTTATGTAATAGTGAAGCTCAATGATGAAATCTCAGTGATGAGAGCTTCCTTTATGTGTTAAATTGTTAATCTCATTTTCATTGACCCCATCTTTGACTTATGACAAAAGGGGGAGAAGAAATGAGGATGACAAAATGTGTGAAAAACTGCTGTATGGGATGAGATAATGAATTTTTGAATTTTCTCTATATGAATTGATAATGAATTTTCTGTATATGAATTTTCTGTATGCATGTGTTCTGAGTCTTATGTCTCAATCCTATAGATGTTTTCTATGTGTTTTCTGTAAATGAATAACTTGTTCTTGAATTGTTACTCTATGAAAACTCTATAAAAACATTTGAATACATGAGCTATAACTTGTTGACAAAAAGTATTCTATTGTTTGTTCAAACTGATCTAAATCTGTTTTAATCTCTCTATTATGTTTGAACAACCTTAGGCATTATTTATATTTAATTTATTGCAGTTTGGACTTAAGATTTAAAAAATTCAGATGCAAGGTTTAAGAATTCGGATGCATGTTCTGAAATTCGGATGCATGCATCTTTTGTTGCCAAAATGTGCTCTATTGTTGTTCAAATTGATTCAAACTTGTTTTAATCTCTTCCACTATGTTTGAACAACCTTAGGAAAGCTTATTTTCAAAAATTGAAGCTTTCATTTCACTTATTTTTCAATTCGAACTTGATATGTCAAAATTCGGATGCATAGCATCTCAAGTCCAAACTTGTTGAAAAATGAGCACAATCTAAGGGAGAGCATTGTTAAACTTTTACAACCTTAAAACCTCTCTTAGAACTTTTTCTAAATGCTTAAATGCTATATCTTCTATCCTAAATGTTGGAAGAAAGGAGGAAAATGGAGGTTCGTTGGGTCATAGGCTCATATTGAGCCTTTTGTATGTCAATGTGCTAAATTGGTTATTTTCTATCATTGACATTAATACTTCTATGTACTACATTGTTTTAATCTATCACATTTTGCATCAAAGTTTGTCATCATCAAAAAGGGGGAGATTGTTATCTCTAAGGGCAAATTATCTAGTTTTGATTAATGACAAATATTGATGAGGACTAAAATATTTGATTATTGTGTGATAGGTTCTGTAAACTGAGAAGTATGAAGTCTCATTGCTTTGAAGCAAAAGTTCAAGAACAACTTCAGTTAAGCAAGTATTTGAAGTTTGAAGAATGTTGTTCTAAAGATGATCAAAAAGCATTGAAGACTTGAAGTGTAGAGTACATTTAACTTTTAGGTAAATCTCTATGTAAACTCTACACTTGTATGTCTTGGTTATCATTGAATGCATAAGAGAGAATAAAAAGAATCTTATGATCATAAAAGGCTTTGAATGAATCTGTTTATGAAATATGTTAGTAAACTTCATATGTTCTTGTTTTTCAAGCTTATATATGGTTAAATAAGTTTTCTATACATATCAAATGTTTTCAAACTCATTGAAGTTATATCTCAAATGATTTTACAAAGTTTGAAAATGCTTCCTAAAAATTCGGTCGTCCGAATTTTGTAGCAAAAGTTTGCTACTATTCTTCCAGAGAAATTCGGAAGAAGATTCGGTCACAGCCAAAAAATTCGGTCGTCCGAATTTTTGGCCTTCAACATGATCACTGTTCTTCCAGAGAAATTTGGAAGAAGATTCGGACGCAGCCAAGAAATTCGGTCGTCCGAATTTTTGTTCTCAGCATGGTTACTATTCATCCAGAGAAATTCGGACGAAGATTCTGACGCAGCCAAGAAATTTGGTCGTCCGAATTTTCTGAAACTAGCCGTTTCTAGCCGTTTTATGAACGTTTTAACAGATTTTCAAATTCTATAAAAGCTATAAACATGCAAATTTTTGTAACTCTTGAAATCTTGAAAACTCCAAGCATTCAAAAGCATTTAGCAAACATTTCTTAAGCTCTCTTATGTCTTGTGCATTCAATTGATCAACCCAAAAGACATCAAAGTGTGAAGGTGCAAAATTGTGTAACATCTACCATCAAGTGATAACTTCTACACATTCTCATTTATTTATCAAATTGTGTATTTCTACTAGCTCTAACTTCTACACATAAAATCCTTTAGATAAGGGTGATCCTTGAAAGTGTGATTCAAGGTTGTTTAAGATATAAAACCATTGTTTGTGGTGAGCCTTGTATTGTAAACATTACTAGAAGAGGTTGCGAGTGTAAAACCATAGTTTGGTGAACCTCTCTTGTAATTTGTAAACCTGAGCAATTAGTAGATTTGTTGAAATCCTTAAGTGTGAGCTTAAGGTAGTGGATGTAGATCTTGAGGATCGAACCACTATAAATTGTTTGAGTTCTTTGCTATTGCTTTCATTACTGCCTTGCTATCAATTATCTATAATTAGCTTATATAACTTGTTCTTGGTCTAAACGCATAAAAGGTTTAAGTTTGCGAAAATTAGCCAAATACCTAATTCACCCCCCCTCTTAGGTATTTCAGTTTCGCCCAGCCTTCACGTACGAAACAGCCATGTTTTTCACTGTTTGTGTGTTTGGCCGTTTGGTATGGCTTTCTTGTGTAGTTTGTGTTACATATTTCTATTTATGCAATCTGTTGTTTCTCTTCCTCCCAACATTGAGGACAATGTTGTCTTAAGTGTGGGGGAGTTTAGTTGGCTTTAGTAGTATAAGCTATTTTCTAGTTGGCTTTAGTAGTATAGGCTATTTTCATGATTTTTTTTTATTGAATTTGCTTGTTTTTATTTTTGGAATCTTCAAGGTACTTCAAGACTTGCATGTGCTATCTGAAAGACCTAAGAGGGTGGGGGGTGAATTAGGTCTTAGGCTAATTATCAAAATCTTTTCCTGTTTTGCAAATCCTTTGCCTTAATAAAAGCTCTTCTTCAAATTTACAAACTCTAAGTTTATATGTGATTTAATGGTTGAGACAAGATGATCAAACAATAAATTCACAACCAATCAATCAACAACTAAGAACAAATAATAATAACATAAGTATGTAAACAAGTAAAGTTATAAACAAATGAACACACGATTTATAGTGGTTCGATCTCTCCAAGATCTACATCCACTACCTTGAGTCCACACTCAAGGATTTCAATCAATCCACTATATGCTCAATTTCAACAATTACATAAGAGGCTAACCACACTATGGTTTTACACTCACAACCTCTTCTAGTAATTATACAAATAATACAAGGTTCACCAAACACAATGGTTTTATATCTAAAGACAACCTCAAGACTAATCTAATCCAAGGCTCACCCACACACGGGTTTTACACTACAACCTTGATTAATCTAGTCTATGGCTCACCCTACCACAAAAGGGTTTTATGTCACAAGATAACCTTGCAAATGAGCTAGTAGAAAACACAATTAAGATAAGAAAAGAGAGAGTGTAAGATGTTACCACTTTGTTGGTAGATATTACACAATGTTTCACCTTCACACTTTGTTGCCTTTGGAATCTTGAATTTCAATCTTTGAGCACAAGGCAATTTGAGAGCTTTTCAAGTAATTTTGATGTAAAACAAGTTAGAGCTTGTAGGATTTCTTAAGTTCAAAGTTCTTCTAAAAAATCTGGAGTTTATGGCTTTTATAGAATTCAAAAATCAGTTCAAACGGCTATACAGCGGCTAGTAACGGCTAGTTTCAGAAAATTCGAATGACCGAATTCTGCGTCCGAATTTTTCGGACGACCGAATTTTTTCTGCGTCCGAATCTTCTTCCGAATTTCTCTGGAAGAATAGTGACCATGCTGAAGGCCAAAAATTCGGACGACCGAATTTTTTGGCTGCGTCCGAATCTTCTTCCGAATTTCTCTGGAAGAATAGTAGCAAACTTTTGCTACAAAATTCGGACGACCGAATTTTTTGACTGCGTCCGAATCTTGCATCCGAATTTTTCAAACTTTGTCAAAATATGTTCAAATCAATTCAAACAAGTTGGAAAACATTCTAGCCTTAAAGATAAGTCATTAAAGATCTTTTATGTGCAAAAACCATTTATGAAAACTTGATAATTTAGGTAAGTTCAAAACCATTGAAACCATTTAAATCAAGTTTTGTGCTCTCAATTGCAACTCATAGATTCCAAGGCTTAAGAGTGTAGGGTTTACAAAGGTTACCTATTAAGCACATGCAACCTACACTTCATGTCTTCAAAGCCTTCTAACATCTTGAACAAACTCTTCAATCTTCAATCACTTTGACATATTGGAGTTGTTCTTGTATTTTAGCTTCAAGGCAATGAGACTTCAAACTTCTTAATCCACAAATCCTATCACACAACATACAAGCATATTAGTCCTCATCAATGTTTGTCATTAATCAAAACTAATCATAACTACATGATTTGCCCATAGGGCTAACAATCTCCCCCTTTTTGATGATGAAAAACTTTGATGCAAAATGTGATGGATTTAAACAATGTAGTACAAAGAAGCATTAATGTCAATAATGGATAATAACCAATTTATCACATTGACATGCAAAAGGCTCAATATGAGCCTATGACCCAACCAACCTCCATTTGCCTCCTTCCTTCCAACAACTAGGATAGAAGATATAGCATTTAATCATTACAACAACTTCTAAGAGAGGTATTAAAGGTCATAAAAGATTAATATTGCTCCCCCTTAGATTGTGCTCATTTTTCAACAAGTTTGGACTTGAGATGCTATGCATCCGAATTTTGACATATCAAGTCCGAATTGTAAAATAAGTGAAATGAAAGCTTCAATTTTTGAAAATAAGCTTTCCTAAGGTTGTTCAAACATAGTGGAAGAGATTAAAACAAGTTTGAATCAATTTGAACAACAATAGAGCACATTTTGGTAACAAAATATGAATGCATCCGAATTTCAGAACATGCATCCGAATTTTTGACAATTCAATTCCAAACTGCAATAAATTCAATATTATGAATGTTTAAATTGAAATAAAGCTTTTCTAAGGTTGTTCAAACGTATAGTAAGAGATTAAAACATATTTGAATCAATTCCAACAACAAAAGAGCACATTTTGACAATGAAATATGGATGCATCCGAATTTTAGAACATGCATCCGAATTTTTAAACTCATGCATCCGAATTTTTTGATTTCAAGTCCAAAATGTAAAATATGTGAGATAACAACTTTAATTTTTGAAAATAAGCTTTTCTAAGATTGTTCAAATATGATAGGAAGGATTAAAACAGTTTTCAAACAATTTGAACAACAGAAAATACATTTTTGACAAGAAGATCTTGATGCGTCCGAATTTTTGGTCTGCATCCGAATTTCAAGTCCAAATTTTTGGAAACAAGTTGAAAAGGTGATTTTGCATTTTCAAATGAGCTATAGAAGTACTCAAATATGTATGGCTACAATAGCACTCAGTTTATCTTTGCAAAACCACAAAACTCATGTATTTAATTGTTTTCATGATGTAATGTAAAGTCATAGGTCAAGTCAAGAACCATGATAAAAACTTCACAATCCCAACTTAACTATTTTCAAAATCTCAGAAAACAATCATTTTAAATTTCAAATGCAACCAATTAGTTTCACAGTACACATTCATAGCATATTTTGTTCTTTCTCCCCCTTGACATATGCATGGATTTTCCAAAAATTCACACATTTTCTATTCATGCATGAGGAATTCCACTGCTATTTCACATTCACACATTTTGTCCACTGCTATTTCACATTTTCACTCATTTTGTCCACTGCTATTTCACATTTTCACACATTTTGTCATCCCATTTCTTCTCCCCCTTTTGTCATCACTCAAAGATGGGGTTAATGAAAATGAGACAACATGTATCACATATAAGCAGTATATTGATCAACTCTCATTTGGCAATTTAGAAATGTATTGACCAACTCTTATAAACAATATAGTTCTAGTCAAATAATTATCATCCTAACAGCAATAATCATTATGTAGCATCTCAACAATAATAAATTGACTTCTTCTCTCCCTTTTTATCAGCAATTTAAACTTGGGGTGAGAGTACTTGGACAACAAAAGTGAAACAAAAGAAGCTCTTATCACAGAGATTTCACATATTGAGCTTCAAATCATTATAATGACTAGAAAGGCACAAGTAAATTTCAATATTAAAGCATAACATGTGCATCAAGGAATAAACTAAAATAAGCATCAAAATAGAGTTTAGGGATAGAAAGGCTTAGTCTTGGATGCGTTTCATGGTTTCCAAATTTGTTTGTTATGATGGCCATGTCTCCCTTGAGCTCTATATGATGGGGTCCTTCATTTGTTGACTCCTTACTCGTGTAGTTCTGCTTTGGAAAGCTACCAATTTGAGAGGATCTTTGGATCTTCTTTCTTTGAACCACATTTTCCTCCCTTGGCTGAAGGATATTGGTGATGGATTTGTGCTTTGACTTTGTTAAACTTCCTTCACCTCCTTCTTCTTGCTTGTTCTCTTGGGCTTTATAGGGACTTGCACCATTTAAAACCACTTGAGAAATCTTTCTCAAGTCTTCTTCCATATTCTTGACTCTAGCTTCTAAACCATCAAATTTGCCAAGAATTATCAGAGCAAAAAGACTTGAAGAATTTGTCCATCTTCTTCATTTCCTTTATATGGTTGTCCAATATTTCTTGAAACACCTTGGCAACTATGGTATCACCTTTAGTGAGAGTTTCATCTTCAACTTATTTTCCTTCAATAGAGAGTACCTCTTCAAATAGTCTTCTTTTGTGGAAGGTTGCTCCCCCTCACTAGATGACTCATGCCTCATTTTAATTTTCCTTTTTCCAGCAATGATTTCCTTTTCATCCTCTTCTTCTTCTTCTTCTTCATTTTCTTCTTCACTACTAGCACCTCTTCTATCACCTCTTAGATGAGTTTTTCTTTTGGCCCTTCATGCATTATCATCATCAAGTATTCAAGGAATTTTCTTTAGTGAGTTTTTTTTTTTTGGTGTAGACTTCTTCACTTTTTATTGGTAAACCACTGGAAGATAATTGCTCTTGGAGATACTTGAAAATCCCTGTTAATAACCTTCCATACGACAATGCTTTATGCTCAGTTCATCTAGCTGTCATTATATTCTTTAGCACTATATATATATATATATATGTGTGTGTGTATGTGTCCAAAATTAATTTTTCTTTTCTTATGCATGGCTAGCATAATTACAACATACATATTATCAACAGAATATTTGTGCTCAAAGTATGCTATAATCAAGGTAGTAAGTATGTGATGCAAAATTCTTTTACTAGCATCAAAAAGCTTTTATCTCTCACTCCTTTCTAGTCTTGAGGCTTCTACCATTTATATAGGCATTCTCAATTCTTTCATGTGAGTATAACTTACTTATAAAACAATGTTCTTCGGAAGAATAATGCCTAAACCCAATATCCTCAACATCACAAATTCTATTGAGCAATGCATTATCAATCTAAAAAAAATCAACTTGTGATATTCTTGAAGAATACCATTGAATAGCTTTATTACCAACTAGCTTAACTCTTTCTTCCTTAATATTTGCATAAACTACATAAACTAAGGAAGGTAATAGCATTCATCAAACATAAGCAAACTAGTCCAGCTGATCATTTAAAAATGAGAGTATATTACCCATTTTGAATAGTTTGATGACATCCACCTTGTGACTTGGATATATCTTATGATTCCTTTTTGTCCAGTCATCAAGTTTAGTAGCAGCCTCCACTGTGACAAATCTATTCAGCCATGACATGCTTTGCAAAATATGAACCTTCCTTGGTTCATTGATCACTGATCCTCCTTCTCTTTCTTTGGCTTTTTCCTTTCCTTTTCCCATGCTAGGCATCTTTGTCCTCACCTGAAGCTACAACACTTGAATACACTCATTAGTCATTGAATTTTCTTTTTTTTTAATTTCTAAGCTTCTTCTAAGATTGGTTAAACCTTTCTTCGGCTAATGGCATAGTAAGAATATCATTAATTTGTTCATTAGTGCAAATATGCTTTAAACAAATATTACCCTTAATAGAATGATCTCTAATGAGATGAAGTTTGATCTCTATATGCTTTGTCCTCGTTTGTTGAATAATATGATTGTCAAATTTGTTGCATTAGTATTATCACATAACATAGCCACATATTTGAAACATAGATCATAATCACTTAGAGTATCAATAAGGTAATAGTGAATGTGTTTAATAGCAATCAATTGAAACTCTTTATGGCAAGATGAATTCTAGCACACAAACACATTGCAAACATAATATTAGTTCTACTTGCAGTCAAATAGAGTTGACTACTCCTATGAAACCATTTTGTCATGCATAGTTGATAAACTTATGAAAGTGCTTATACATTAACATGATTCATGAAAGTGCCATTCTTGGTTTGCTTGATTTGTAGGCCAATAAAGAAATTGAGTTTTCCTATCATGCTCATTTCTAATTTACTTTGCATTAACTTGGAAAACACATTACAAAGTGAAGTATCAGAAGCACCTAAAGTTGTATCATATATTTGGACAAGTTATAGATCATTGTTGCATGAGGAATTTATAAAGAGGGTAGTTTCGGTTTTCTTTTTGAAAATCCTTTTGAAAGATGGAAACTACTCAATCTTTCACACTAAATTTTAGGAGCTGGTTTTAAACCATTCAAAACTTAGGAAAGTTTGAAAATATGGTTAGGAAACTTTTCATGAGCAAAACCGGCGATTGCTCCATATAAACCACTTTCTCAATAGAACCATTTAGAAAAGCACTTTTGACATTCATTTGAAATAACTTAAAGCAAGTACAAGTCAAAAGCATTCTTATAGACTCAAGTCTAGCATTCAGAACAAAAGTTTCATCATAATCAATTCCCTCTTCTTGATTGAATCCTTAGGCAACAAGTCTAACCTTGTTTCTAACAACTTCTCCGGTTTCAATAAGTTTATTTCTAAAAACCATTTAGTTCCAATAATGGAATGATCATGAGATTTAGGAATATCCAAAAGTTTGTATCTTTCAAATTTATTTAATTCCTCTTGCATAGCAATAATCCAAAAATCATCACACAAGGCATCATCAATACTTTTAGGCTCATATGCAATAAAAGAATAAAGTTATTGATAAAATACCGCCTTATTTTTACTCCTTGAGAAATATCACCAATGATTTGCTCCTTAGGGTGGCCTCTTGGATATCTTAAGTTCTTTGAGAGCTTTTGGTCACCACTAGGTTGGTTATCTTGTTCTTGCTTAATCATCTCTTCCTCATTGGTATGATTCTCCAAAGTTGGTGCTTGAAGATGGGTTTGATAGTCATTCATTGATGTACCTACATCATCTTCATCTCTTCTTTCCAAGCAAATGTAAGATTCATCAAAACAAACATGAATGGTTTCCTCATCATGTAAGGTTCTTTTTATTATAAATTCTATATGCCTTTTCGTAAGAAGAATAGCTAAGATATATCAATATCCATTTTTCTACCAAATTTAAGTAAGTTGTCACAATAATTTAAGATAAGACATTTATAACCAAACATTTTGAAATATGCAACTTGAGGCATTCTATAAAAAAGAAATCAGAAGATGTTTTTCTTCAAAATGATCTTAAAAGAATTCTATTTATCATAGCATGTGGTGTTTAAGGCTTGGCCCAAAAATATTTTTGAAGAAGAATTTTCACAAAGCATAGACCTAGCCAATTTCTGCAAAGTTTAAAATTTTCTTTCAATAACACCATTTTATTGTGAAGTTTTTGCAGTTGAAACAATTATATGAAATTCAATTTTCAAAGCAAATTTTGTAAAAAAAAAACGTTGTTGTAAAATTCTCCCATTGACACTTGTAATAGAGATCAATTGCACTCAAGGGAGGTTTGATCTTTTTGAGTAGTTTTTCAAACTTATTTAACACTTCATCTTTTTGAGCAAAGAAGAATGCTAAAGTGAATATTGAGAAATCATCAACTACTAGTAAGGCATAATTCAAGTCATCAATACTAGAGTTCCTCATAAGTCCAAAACAATCCGTATGAACATGCTCAAGATGTTTTGAGATCTAAATGCACTTTCATGTGTTTGAAAGATTCTTTTGTTTGTTTTCCATATTGACAAGTATCTCAAAGATAAATTTCTCAAAACATATTTTTAGCAATCCTCCAACTAAATCTTGAGAGGAAAGTTTGCTCAACAAATCCATGCTTAAGTGACCTAATCTTCTATGCCAAGAAAATCCATCATTATCATAAGCTACAAGACATTCAAGCTTATCAAGATAAAACACATAATGAAACATTTTGCAAGTAATTGATCAAAATCACAAAATGTCATATTGTCATATAAGTTCGGACGACTGAACTTATTGTCTACATCCAAACCTTTTTGTAGAGTTTTAAGAAGATGATTTTGGCAAACCAAATGCATAGATAGTTAATCATCTTATCATGACATATAGTCAACTTCAAGAACATATCAACAATGAATTTAATTCCACATTATCAATGTTATTTAATCAATTTCATAGAAGCAATTGGTAAGTCATGGTTGGCAAATCTTTAAGTTTTAACAACAAAGAATGCTCAACTAAAACTTCACATGTTGGTATTTAACTTCTTATCCATTGTCACACAATTGGCTAATACTAAGCAAGTTAAAGTTCAAATTAGCAATAAGCCACATTTATTTAAAAAGAAGAGAGGAACCTTTACCAACATTGGTTACTCCAAGAATTCTTCCTTTCTTCTTGTCTCAAAAACAAATTCTTCATCGGTTGCTTTGACCTTGATTATGAATGAGATGTTTTCTGTTATTCTTTAAGCCAACATCATCAATGTACCGCTTAGTGGTGCTTGAGTTTGAATTACAGTGCACCTGCAATAAAGGAGAGGAAGTATCCTTTGGTACCCATACTTTCTTGGGTCCGTGGGGGTTAGTAATAGTTTACTTAACTCTCCAAATGGTTTTTACACCATTCTCTACTTTTCTTTTAACATAACATTTGGTGACTTTACGTCCATATTTTCCACAATAAGTACAACAAGTATGATGCATGGAAGTAGAAGTAGCTCTAACAAAGAAGTTGTTATATTTAGGCACATTATTGACATAATTGTAACCAAGACCATTTTTAACAAGAGAAGATCTTTGAGGTCCAATTAGTTTGTCAAGATTGTCTCTTCCATTTGTAAATTCTTCAACACATAATGTAAGATCATCAACTTTCTTTTTCAAGATTTCATGATCACTAAGCATTTTTTCAAGAGAAGAAACTTTTGTACAAAGAGATTTATTTTCAAGAGATATGTTATGTAAAGAAACATTCAAAACTTCTTTTTCAATATTCAAGCATTCAATAGAATCAAGAAGCTTTTTTATTTTCACAAAATAATTTTGAATTTTCATTCAATAAATCATTAATTTTGGTTTTCATTTCCTTATTCCTTTTTGAAACCCTTTTTAATTCTTCATACAATTCAACAAGTAGTTCACTAGGATCATCTACAATATCAACATCATCATCACAACAAGTAGAGGTAGAAGGAGTGGATTGTACCGCATCATTTATTGACATGAAGCACACATTTGCTCTTTCTTCTTCATGAGTGATTTGAAGTAGTTTCCACATTTCATGAGCGGAATCACATTCCATCACTCTATTGTATTCATTGATGACCAACGCACAACAAAGAATGTTCATTGCTTGGTAGTTTAATGTCATCTTTCTTGAATCGTTGTCATCATAGTTCTCCATAGGCTTTGGTTCCCTTGTAACTCCATCGGCTTTCAATCTCAATGGCACATAGGGACCTTTCTCAATAATATTCCACAATTCATAGTTAATAGAACAAATGTATATCTCAATCCTAGACTTCCAAAAAATATAATTAGAGCCATCAAATAATGGAGGTCTAGTAGTGGAGGAACCTTCCGTATAAGGCAAATTTGATAAACTAGCCATATGATCTTTACTTCTAGGTTGTTAGACCTTAACAAGAAGACCTTGCTCTGATACCAATTGAAAGACCTAAGAGGGGGGTGAATTAGGTCTTAGGCTAATTATCAAAATCTTTTCCTGTTTTGCAAATCCTTTGCCTTAATAAAAGCTCTTCTTCAAATTTACAAACTCTAAGTTTATATGTGATTTAATGGTTGAGACAAGATGATCAAACAATAAATTCACAACCAATCAATCAACAACTAAGAACAAATAATAATAACATAAGTATGTAAACAAGTAAAGTTATAAACAAATGAACACACGATTTATAGTGGTTCGATCTCTCCAAGATCTACATCCACTACCTTGAGTCCACACTCAAGGATTTCAATCAATCCACTATATGCTCAATTTCAACAATTACATAAGAGGCTAACCACACTATGGTTTTACACTCACAACCTCTTCTAGTAATTATACAAATAATACAAGGTTCACCAAACACAATGGTTTTATATCTAAAGACAACCTCAAGACTAATCTAATCCAAGGCTCACCCACACACGGGTTTTACACTACAACCTTGATTAATCTAGTCTATGGCTCACCCTACCACAAAAGGGTTTTATGTCACAAGATAACCTTGCAAATGAGCTAGTAGAAAACACAATTAAGATAAGAAAAGAGAGAGTGTAAGATGTTACCACTTTGTTGGTAGATATTACACAATGTTTCACCTTCACACTTTGTTGCCTTTGGAATCTTGAATTTCAATCTTTGAGCACAAGGCAATTTGAGAGCTTTTCAAGTAATTTTGATGTAAAACAAGTTAGAGCTTGTAGGATTTCTTAAGTTCAAAGTTCTTCTAAAAAATCTGGAGTTTATGGCTTTTATAGAATTCAAAAATCAGTTCAAACGGCTATACAGCGGCTAGTAACGGCTAGTTTCAGAAAATTCGGATGACCGAATTCTGCGTCCGAATTTTTCGGAAGACCGAATTTTTTCTGCTGCGTCCGAATCTTCTTCCGAATTTCTCTGGAAGAACAGTGACCATGCTGAAGGCCAAAAATTCGGACGACCGAATTTTTTGGCTGCGTCCGAATCTTCTTCCGAATTTCTCTGGAAGAATAGTAGCAAACTTTTGCTATAAAATTAGGACGACCGAATTTTTTGACTGCGTCCGAATCTTGCATCCGAATTTTTCAAACTTTGTCAAAACATGTTCAAATCAATTCAAACAAGTTGGAAAACATTCTAGCCTTAAAGATAAGTCATTAAAGATCTTTTATGTGCAAAAGCTATTTATGAAAACTTGATAATTTAGGTAAGTTCAAAACCATTGAAACCATTTAAATCAAGTTTTGTGCTCTCAATTGCAACTCATAGATTCCAAGGCTTAAGAGTGTAGGGTTTACAAAGGTTACCTATTAAGCACATGCAACCTACACTTCATGTCTTCAAAGCCTTCTAACATCTTGAACAAACTCTTCAATCTTCAATCACTTTGACATATTGGAGTTGTTCTTGTATTTTAGCTTCAAGGCAATGAGACTTCAAACTTCTTAATCCACAAATCCTATCACACAACATACAAGCATATTAGTCCTCATCAATGTTTGTCATTAATCAAAACTAATCATAACTACATGATTTGCCCTTAGGGCTAACATTATCTTTTCTCAAATAGTAGTTATACAAGCATTCTAAAGGTCATGACTAGTACCTTAAACTTAGATTAAGTAAACACCCCTTGTATTCCTTGCTTGTATGGAATTCATCGTTTAAGCACATTCCACTTTGCTTTTGTTTTGATGATTATGGAATTGAATCTTGTGCTATTTGCCTTAGAATTCAACGTAACTTTTACCCTAGAACCCGCATTCACTTGCCTTGAGACGAAATGAGTAAGTAACCTTAGTTTGATCTCGAAATAATGGTAATAGGCCTTCTTTGTCCCGATTGAGCCTTTCTAGCCACCGCTCTTTATTTTATCCGTAGTACCATTTCTTGAAGCCTTTGTGCATAAATTTTCCAATCTATATTCTAGACTTTTCCTTCTTTCAAATTTTAAAACTCCACTCTTTATATTTAACCCTTCTTTGCGAGAGCTAAATACATCCACTACTTTGAGTCCATACTCAAGGATTTCAACCAATTCACTATATGCTCAATTTAGGCAATTACACAAGAGGCTCACCCGATAAGGGTTTTACACCAACAACCTCCTTTGCAATCCTACAAACAAGGCTCACTCTTCCACAAGGATTTTATATCTAAAGACAACCTAAAGACCAATCTAATCCAAGGCTCACCCACAAACGAGTTTTACACCACAACCTTGATTAATCTAGTCTATGGCTCACTGTTACCAAAAGGATTTTACGTCAGAAGATAACCTTGTATTAATCACAACAATAATATAAAGATAAAGTTTGGATGTTACCAACACATCTTGGTGGATGAATACAATTGCTAGCACCACTTCACTTCTTGCCTTTGGAATCTTGAATTTTAACCTTTGAGAACAAGGCAATTTGAGAGCTTTTCAAATAATTTTGATGTAAAACAAGTTAGAGCTTGAAGGATTTTGAATGTTGATATTCTATATTTGTGCTTTATATAATGATCATTTTGAGCTCACATTTATACTAAATTTTGGTGTTTTAATCACGATTTACACTCCCTTTATCTCTTATTTTCTTTAGGTGAGTTTGTTAAAGATTTGGAATTAAATGAAGCAAACAAAGAGATTTTACACAATGAAGAACAATAGAGAAATGCAGAGGAAAAACAGACTGGTAGACATATTTCATGTCTGATGTTGACCTCCATGAAGATTTCAAATGCAAAAGTGGTATTCTAGATAATTATAGAGTACATTCCGAAGTTTACAGAATGGTAAAATTTGTGTCAATCAGAGTTCATTTGCCTACCCTACTTATGCTGCAAAGTCACCTATTCTGCATTGCATTACATTTTTGACACAGTTTGGTATAATGATCATATTGTGAGTTCTAGATGCCCAATTGATGTTATTAAAATCTCTGTGTGGAAAGATACGATCATGATCTACAACTTTAATGAAGACATAAAGACCTATATCAGCCGATTTAGTGGTCTAAATGCACCTAAATTCAAAACAGTGTCACAGTCGGGCAGCAGAAACTTGCACCAAAATTGGGGGCAAGCGGCGCCATTTGTGTCGATCTGAAGCTGCTTTTAAGCTGCATTTATCTCTCTTTTGGGGCAGATTTTGATACCCCTTTAGGGCAAAAACGAGAGAGAGGGCTGGAGTGGCCAGAAAATAGCAAAAACCTACTCAACTCCCATCCCAAATCTTCATCTTTGCAAGAGAAATCAAGTGAGAAGATTGAATCTTTGAAGAGGAGAACATCCACCCTGAAGATTCGAGACAAAAGCTGCAACTTTCTCAGCAAAATCGTGAAGAACTTCAACCTTGAAGAAGAGAGGAGATTTCAACCATGAAAATGAGCAATTCTTCCTCTTTCTTTGTTGTTTTATGTTCTTTGATTTGTAGTATGTTGATGAGCTAAACTTTTGAATACTTGGATGGGTATGAACCCTAGATTTTCCTTATGTGAATGAATTGTTTCATTGGTTGATTGAATTCAAATTTCCTGTGGATTGTTTGTGGGTTTGAATGGTTGAATTGATTGAGTTGATTAATGATGCAAAATCTGGAATTCTTTCACTTGGAATTGAGAAAGGAAGGGTGATTGACAATTGATTCATAATCTGGAAATTTTCACTTGGAATTGAGAAAGGAAGGGTGAAATAGACCATACACAAACAATGAAGCTGATTTAGTTAACTAGAGATAGAAACCTAAACATCTTCTTGATAATTAGAGAAATCTAATTGGAAATTCACAATTCTTAATGCATTCTTGGGTTGATTTGTTTAGAAAGAGATTTTAACTAATTAATCTAAGAGTATAGAACTTTCATCTTGAGATAGAGTGAGTTCTATCATTGGAATTTCATCAAACACAAGAAGTGAAATTTATCAACCAACGGACATTTCTATCACATAGGTAATTCTAGGGGGATTAACCATCCAAGTATTGTTTTCTCAATTGAATTCTCTCTTGCAAACAAAAATTAGTTAAGTTAGTTTAATTAGCTAAGCTAGACTTCTATTCCTAGTAGTAATTTCAATCATTTTCACAAACAAATTTGATAGGCTAAACAATATAATAGAAAGTGAGTAATGATACTTAACCATCCCCGTGGATACGATATTGAATTTACTTTCCATTATACTACTCATAACGATAGGTGCACTTGCTTTGTGTTTGTGTGCAAATTGTTGAGGATTGTAATAAAAATTTAGTATAAAGGCATAGAAATAAAACACAACAAATGTTGAAAAGTTCTACTAAAAAAATGGACTTTATGGCTTTTATAGATTTGAAAAATTGGGTTTAACAGTCATAAAACGGCTAGTAACGGCAAGTTTAAGAAAATTCAGACGACCGAATTTTGCATCTGGATTTTTTGGTTGTACTGTTCACGTGAAAATTTGGTCACTGTTCATTGAATGCTATATATCATATCCTAATTGTTTGTTGGAAGAAAGGAGGTAAATAGAGGTTGGTTGGTTCGTAAGCTCATATTGAGCCTTTTGAATGTCAATATGCTAAATTGGTTATTATCTATCATTAACATCACTGCTTCTTTGTTTTACATTGCCTAAATCCATCACATTATGCATCAAAGTTTGTCATCATAAAAAAGGGGGAGATTCTAATCCCTAAGGGCAAATCATGTAGTTATGATTAGTTTTGAATAATGGCAAACATTGATGAGGACTAATGTGCTTGTATGTTGAGTGATAGGATTGATGCATTGAGAAGCATGAAGTCTTATTGCTTTGGAGTCACAATACAAGAACAACTCAACTATGCCAAAAATGATTGAAGATTGAAGAGTATGTTCAAGATGATTGAAAGCATAAGGCTTCGAGTGTAGAGTTCATATGCTAAATAGGTATATTTTTCTGTAAACTCTACACTTGTATGTTTTGGAATTAGTTGAATGCATAAGAGAGCACAAAACTTATTTTTGAAATGATTTTGAGTGAACTTCTTGACAACAAGTATGTTTTTTAAGTCTCAAATGATCTTAAGTAAACTTTGGATGATTAAAATATTTTGGTAATGGATTTTTGTGTTCAAAAGTGCTTAAATGACTTATCTATTCATTCAAAGTAATTTCAATGTTATTAAGGATGATTTTTAAATGATTTGACAAAATATGATAAGTTTGGATGCAAGTTTGTACGTCCAAACTTTGAAAATGATCACTATACTTCCAGAGAAATTCGGACGCATGGAGTAAAGTTCGGACGTCCAAACTTTCTCTGATAGCATGGTCACTGTTTTTCTAGAGAATTTCGGACGCATAAGGAAAAGTTCGGATGTTTTTCCAGAGAATTTCGGACGAATGTTCGGACGCATAAGGAAAAGTTCGGACGTCCGAACTTTTCCAGACAGCTTGGCACAGTGAAGTTCAGACGCAAGTTCGGACGCATGGCAGAAAGTTCGAACGTCCGAACTTCTCTAAAACTAGCCGTTACTAGCCATTTTATAGCTGTTGAATTTGATTTTTCAAATCTATAAAAGCTATAAACTTCAGAATTTTTGTAAGTTTTGAATCCTTGAGAACTCTAAACATTCCAAAGTCTTTAGCAAACATTTTAATCTCTTTTTTCTTGTGCTTTCAATTGATCATTCAATATTGTAAAGACAACAAAGTGTGAAGGAACAACATTGTGTAATCATCTACCAACAAAGTGGTAACATCTTACACATTCTCCTCTCCTCTTTCTATTGTATTTCTACTAGCTCATTGCAAGGTTATCTTGAGAACATAAAACCCTTTGGATAAGGGTGATCCTTGAGATATTAATTCAAGGTTGTTTATAGATATAAAATCCTTTGGTAGGGTGAACCTTGTTTATAGAATTGTTAAAAAGGTTGTGAGTATAAAACCATTGTGTGGTGAGCCTCTTATGTAATTTGTAAACTTGAGTATATAGTAGATTGTTTGAAATCCTTAAGTATAGGCTTAAGGTAGTGGATGTAGATCTTGAATAGATCGAACCACTCTAAATTACTTGTGTTCATTGATCTTACATTATTTTACTGCTTTGCTATTAATTAACTTATTCTCTCATTTTACAAAGCACATACAATCTGGTATTGTTTATGTTAGCCCTAAGGGCAAATTATATAGTTTTGATTAATGACAAATATTGATGAGGACTAAAATGTTTGATTATTGTGTGATAGGTTCTGTAATTTGAGAAGTATGAAGTCTCATTGCTTTGAAGCAAAAGTTCAAGAACAACATCATTTAAGCAAGTATTTGAAGTTTGAAGAATGTTATTCTAAAGATGATCAAAAGGCATTGAAGACTTGAAGTGTAGAGTGCATTTAACTTTTAGGTAAATTTCTATGTAAACTCTACACTTGCATGTCTTGGTTATCATTGAATGCATAAGAGAGCATAAAAATAGTCTTATAATCTTAAAAGGCTTTGAATGAATCTTTCTATAAGATATGTTTATAAACTTCATATGTTCATGTGTTTCAAGCTTAAATATAGTTATATAAGTTTTCTATATATATCAAACGTTTTTCAAACTCATTGAAGTTATATCTCAAATGATTTTACAAAGTTTGAAAATGCTTTCAAAAAAATTCGATCGTCCGAATTTTGTAGCAAAAGTTTGCTACTATTCTTCCAGAGAAATTCGGAAGAAGATTGGGGACGCAGACCAAAAATTCGATCGTCCGAATTTTTGGCCTTCAAAGATGGTCACCGCTTTCTTCCCGGGAGAAATTCGGAAGAAGATTCGGACGCAGACAAAAAAAAATTCGGTCGTCCGAATTTTTGTTCTCAAACGATGGTTACTATTCATCCAGAGAAATTCGGACGCAGCCAAGAAATTCGGTCGTCCGAATTTTCTGAAACTAGCCGTTACTAGCCGTTTTATGAATGTTTTAACAGATTTTCAAATTCTATAAAAGCCATAAACATGCAAATTTTTATAACTCTTGAAATCTTGAAAACTCCAAGCATTCAAAAGCATTTAGCAAACATTTCTTAAGCTCTCTTATGTCTTGTGCATTCAATTGATCCATCCAAAGACATCAAAGTGTGAAGGTGCAAATTTGTGTAATATCTACCATCAAGTGGTAACTTCTACACACTCTTCTTTACTTATTCAATTGTGTTGATCTACTAGCTCTAGCAAGGTTATCTTGATAACATAAAACCCTTTAGATAAGGGTGATCCTTGAAGTTGTGATTCAAGGTTGTTTGAGATATAAAACCATAGGTTGGTGAGCCTTGTATTGTAAGAAATTACTAGAAGAGGTTGTGAGTGTAAAACCAAAGTGTGGTGAACCTCTCTTGTAATTTGTAAACCTGAGCAATTAGTAGATTTGTTGAAATCCTTAAGTGTGAGCTTAAGGTAGTGGACGTAGATCTTGAGGATCGAACCACTATAAATTGTTTGAGTTCTTTGCTATTGCTTTCATTATTGTCTTGCTATCAATTATCTATAATTAGCTTACATAACTTGTTCTTGGTCTAAACGCTTAAAAGGTTTAAGTTTGCAAAAATTAGCTAAATACCTAATTCACCCCCCCTTAGGTATTTCAATTGGTATCAGAGCTAGAACTTCTGTGTGTGGTTTAACAACCTAGAAGACAAAGATCCTATGGCTAATATGTCAAACCTACCTTACCTAGAAGGATCTTCCACAAATAGACCACCTTTGTTTAATGGAACAAATTACACTTTTCTGGAAATCTAGAGTTAAAATTTATATTTGTTCTATTAATTTTGATTTGTGGAACATAATTGAGAAAGGTCCTTATGTCCCAATGAAAATGAGTGCTGATGGAATAACCTCGTACTCCAAGTCCACGAGATGAATTTGATGAGCATGATTCTAAGAAAATGACTTTAAATTATCAAGCCATGAATATATTAAGTTGTGCTTTAGATGTTACTGAATATAATAGAGTTAGTGGATGTGATTCTGCTCATGACATGTGAAGATTACTTCAAATTACACATGAAGGAACTAATCAAGTTAAAGAATCTAAACTTGCCATGCTAGTTAGAGATTATGAATTGTTTACCATGAAACAAGGTGAAAATATTAGTGATATGTTTACAAGATTTACTAACATTTTCAATGGCTTAAAAGCTTATGGTAAAAGCTACACTATGGGAGAGCAAAACAGAAAGATTTTAGATGCTCTACCAAAATCCTGGCAACCTAAAACACTTGCCATTGAGGAATCCAAGGATTTGAAGACTCTTCCACTTGAAGAGCTCATTGGATCTCTACTGACTCATGAAATGAAGATGAAACGGCTAAATGACAAGGAGGATGAAGAAAAGGGAAGAAAAGGAGTAGTGCTTAATGCCTCAAACAACTTGAGTGAACAAGAACAATCTTCAAGTGAAGAAGAAGGAGGAAACAAAGTGGAGAAGAAGAAATTGCAATGGTCTGTGAAGAAATTCAAGAGATTCTACAAAAAGGAATTTCTCAAGAAAGGAAGAAAGCCAATCAAGAAGAGTGGACAATCTTCATCATATAAACCTCAATGCTTTGAATGCAAGAGTACTGAGCATCTTATTGCTGATCGTCCCGCAGTGTTGGAAAGGGAAAGAGAAAGCAAAAACAGAAAGAAATCTGCCAAGAAAGGAAAAGGACTAGCTGGAACATGGGATCAACAGGGAAAGTGAGGATGAAAGTGAAGGAAAGGCCAACATATGCTTCATGGCCATTGATGATGAGGTACAATCTTCACCCTCTATCTCAAATATATATGATGATGATATTGATTCCCAAAGTGATCTTATTGTTGAGTTATATGAAGAATTAAAAAAGGCTTCAAAAAGAAATAAGGATATGAAACTCAAAATAAATGATTTATCTAATGAGAATTCAAAATTATGTGTTGAAAATGGAAAACTTCTTGAAACCATTAGTTGCATTGCTATTGAAAAAGAAGTTTTGAATACAACTATACAAAATATATCTTTTGAAAACAAAAAAGCTTTGCACTAGAATTATTTCTCTTGAGTTAATGATAAAAGATCATGAGCTTCTAAAAAAGGAAAGTTAATGATCTAACTTTATGCATTGAGAGATTTACAAATGGAAGGGAAAATTTGAATAAATTACTTGGCTATCAAAGACCTTCATTTGTAAAACATGGTCTTGGTTTTATTCATGATTATTCTGCTCCAAAACAGAGAAAATCTTTTGTTAAAGAATCATATCATTCTAGATCACATATTTGCTGCACTTATTGTGGTAAACATGGACACAAAGTTTCTAGATGTTTTGTCAAAAGAAAAGTAGAAAGTGGTGTTAAAACCATTTGGAAGGTCAAAGAAACTTTTACTAACCCCCTTGGACCCAAGAAAATATGGGTACCAAAAATCACCCTTTCAAATTTGGTATAGGTACAATTTGCCTCAAGATCAAGTGCCACTAAATGGTTCCTTGACAGTGGATGCTCAAGGCACATGACTGGAAATGCATCACTTGTTAGTGAACTTCAAACTACAAGTGAAGGTTTTGTCACATTTGGAGATAAGAAGAAAGGGAAAATACTTGGAATAGGTAACATTGGTAAAGGTTCTTTTCCTCTTATCAAGAAAGTATTACTTATTGAAGATTTAAAGTATAATTTACTAAGTATTAGTCAATTATGTGATAATGGATGCAAAGCAGAGTTTAAATGTGATACTTGTACTATTCTTGACAATGCAAGTAACAAAACTATCTTTGTTGCTAAAAGAGTTGGTAATGTATATGTGTTGTATCTTGATGAGCTTATTACAAATGATATTAAATGTCTTGCCATTCATGACAATGATGGATTTTTATGGCATAGAAGATTAGGACATGTAAGCATGGATTTATTAAACAAACTTTCTACACAAGAGTTGGTGAGAGGATTACCTAAATTGCATTTTGATAAAACTCACCTCCGTGATGCTTGTCAATATGGAAAACAATCAAAAACATCTTTTAAACCAAAGAAAATGGTTTCTACCACAAAACCTCTTGAACTAATTCATATGGATTTATTTGGACCTATGAGGACTACTAGTCTTGGTGGTAAAAGCTATGCTTATGTGATTGTTGATGATTTTTCAAGATTTACATGGGTAATCTTCTTAGCACAAAAAGATGAAACATTTCATGAATTTTCAAAACTCTTCAAAAAGGTTCAAACCTCTCTTGATTGCAAACTGATTTCTATTAGAAGTGATAATGGAAGAGAATTTTGTAATCAAGACTTTACAAAAATTTTGTGATGAATATGGTATTACTCACAATTTCTCAGCTGCCAAAACACCTCAACAAAATGGTGTTGTTGAAAGGAAAAACAGAACCTTACAAGAAATGGCTAGATCAATGCTTTGTGAAAACTCATTACCAAAGTATTTTTGGGCTGAAGTCATTAATACAGACTTGTTATATCATGAACAGAGTTTTACTAAGACCTTTTATAAGAAAAAACACCTTTTGAACTCTTATTTGACAAAACTCCATCAATTGTCTATTTCAAAGTTTTTGGTTGTAAATGCTTCATTTTAAACACTAGCAACTATCTTGGGAAGTTTGATAGAAAATCGGATGAAGGAATTTTTCTTGGTTATTCATCAAATAAAAAAGGCATATAGAGTTTATAATAAAAGAACATTGTGTGTTGAAGAAACTATTCATGTAACCTTTGATGAATCTAACATTTATCTTCAAAGAGGAAATGAAGATGACACAGGTACATCAATGGTTGAAAATCATACTCAACACCAAGCACCCCCAATGGAAGATCATGCCAAAGAAGAAGAAATAATGGAGCAAGAACAAGATGGTCAATCAAGAAATGATCAAGAACTTCCAAAAGATATCACATATGCAAAAGGTCATCCGAAGGAGCAAATCATTGGTGATGTCTCTCAAGGGGGTAAAAAACAAGGCGGTACTTTATTGATAACTTCGCTCTTTTATCTCATATTGAACCAAAAAATATTGATGATGCATTGTGTGATAATTTCTGGATTATTGATATGGAAGAAGAGCTAAATCAATTTGAAAGAAATAAAGTTTGGTCTCTTGTTCCTAGACCTTATGATCATTCCGTTATTGGTACAAAATGGGTTTTTAGAAATAAGTTAAATGAACTAGGAGAAGTAGTTAGAAATAAAGCTAGACTTGTTGCTCAAGGTTTCAACCAAGAAGAAGGCATTGACTATGATGAGACCTTTGCTCCAGTAGCCAGATTAGAATCTATAAGAATACTTTTAGCATTTGCTTGCTTTAAAGGTTTTAAACTTTTTCAAATGGATGTTAAAAGTGCTTTCCTAAATAGTTTTATTGAAGAAGAGGTTTATGTAGAACAACCTCCTGGTTTTATCCATGAAAAATTTCCAAATTATGTGTATAAGCTAACCAAAGCTCTATATGGACTGAAACAAGCTCCAAGATCTTGGTATGAAAGATTAAGTGGTTTTCTTCTCACAAAAGGTTTTACTAAAGGAAAAGTAGACACAACTCTTTTTATTAAAACATCTTCTAAAAATGATATTTTGCTTGTACAAATCTATGTTGATGATATTATTTTTGGATCAACTAATATTTCTCTTTGTGAAGAGTTTGCTAAAACTATGCAAAATGAATTTGAGATGAGCATGATGGGAGAACTAAGTTTCTTCCTTGGACTACAAATTAAGCAAACCAAGGATGGAGTCTTCATCAATCAAGAAAAATATACTAAGGAGCTATTGAAAAGATTTGGAATGAATCAAGCAAAAGGAATAAGTACTCCTATGAGTTCATCAACTAAACTTGACAAAGATGAGAAAGGTAAAAGTATTGATGAGAAATTGTATAGAGGTATGATTGGAAGTTTACTCTATCTCACTGCTAGTAGACCAGATATTATGTTTGCTGTTTGCTTGTGTGCTAGATTCCAATCATGTCCTAAAGAATCTCATCTAATTTCTGTCAAACGAATATTTCGTTATTTGATTGACACATATGACTATGGTCTTTGGTTTTCTAAAACTTCATCTTTTGAACTTATTGGATATTCTGATGCTGACTATGCTGGATGTAAAGTTGAGCGTAAAAGTACAAGTGGTCATTGTCAATTTCTTGGTAGTTGTCTAGTGTCTTGGTTTAGTAAAAAGCAGGCTTGTGTATCTTTATCCACAGCTGAAGCTGAATACATAGCTGCAGGAAGTTGTTGTGCACAATTATTATGGATGCAACATACTTTACTTGATTATGGTCTTAAATTTAAGTGTGTGCCTATACTATGTGATAACACTAGTGCCATCAATTTGAGCATTAATCCCATTCAACATTCTAGGACAAAGCATATAGAAATAAAACATCATTTCATTCGTGATCATGTGATTAAGAAAGATATATGCTTAGAACATGTAAACACAAATGATCAAATTGCTGACATATTTACAAAGCCTTTGGCTGAGGAAAGGTTTAATCACCTAAGAAGACTCTTAGGAATTTCAAAATTCAATGACTAATGTGTGTATTAATGTTGTGATGAAAACAGAGATTTATTGATCAAAAAATTCGGATGCAGGACAGAAAATTCGGTCGACCAAATTTTCTGAATCAAAGAGACAGAAACTTTCGACCGAAAATTCAGACGCAGACCTAAAATTCGGTCGTCCGAATTTTGCGGATGCATCTATTTAAATGAAAATCGAACGGTTTCTTAACATTATAACTTCCGAATTTTAAATCCTTTCAAAACCTCTCATACCCATTCACGTCCGAATCAAAATCTCTTCAAATTCACACAGTCTCATCCCGATTTGCGTTCATTTTTAAACTTCTAAGCCCTAATTTCATACAGAAAACAAACCCTTCTCAAGAGAAAACATCATGGTGAGAACAAAGAAGCCCAATGTTGAGAAAGGAAAAGGAAAGGCTAAGGAAGGAAATGGAGACCCAATCCTCAATCAACCAAGAAGGATTCGCATTCCTCAAACACAATCTGGAGTTGACAGGTTTATCTCTATCAAATCTACTCATGAATTTGATGAATGGAATAAGAATAGTAGAAAGATTATTCCTGGATATAAGGTGGATGTTGATAAACTATCTAGTATGGATATGGTTTTGTCTTGTTTCCATGATGTTGGATGGAGTAGTTTGTTGTTTATTAATGAAGATTTTTATCCCACCTTGGTATATGAATTCTATGCAAACCTAAAGGAAGAAAGAACTGAGACTGTTGGGGATGATAGGATACAATGGTATTCAACTAGAGTATCCCAAGTTGATATTGAATTAAGTGAAGATCTGATTAACAGAATTTGTGGGGTAAGTGACAGTGGGGCTAAATATTATGCACCCTGAATGCATTGCTATGATCGTCAACTCTTTACATATGATAGATTTGAACAAGCATTTACAAATGGAAGAGAGTTTAGATCTATAAAAGAGAGGGAAATCAATAATTTGGATGCTAGAGGTAGGGTATTGCATCACATGGTAACTACTATGATTGTTCCTAACTTTGGACATAAATCATCAGTTGGGAATATGCATATGGTATTAATGTTGGCCCTGCATGAACAGAGGAAATTCAACTTTGGATATATAGCCTTAAGACACATGATTACTGCTAGAAAAACAGTAACCAAGGCATTTCCCTTTGGAAGACTGTTAACCAAGATCTTTAAGCATTTTAAGGTTAAACTTCAAGGAAGAGGACAAGCTTTTAAAAGTGGAGAAATATACACTGATGAATCTCTTAAGAGAATGCAGCTTATCCTTGATGATGATGGATTATGGAAGACAAAAAGAGGATCCTCTCCAAAAAGATTAGGAAGAAAGGAAAGGACAGAAAGTGTAGAGGAGGAAAATGAGGAGGATGAAGATGAGGAAGATGAGGAAGAGACCCTTGCAAGAGAAATGAAGACAAAAAGAAAGCATGACACTTCAAGTGAGGGGGAGCAACCACCAACAAAAAGAAGGGTAGTTGAAGAAGAAACTAAAAATGAGTCAAGTGGTGAAGGAATAACTAGAGGTGACACCATAATAGCCAAAGCATTCCAAGAAGCCTTGAACAATCAAGTCAAGGAAATGGAGAAGATTTATAAGTTCTTTGAATCATTTGCTCCAATGGTTCTAGGAAAATTAGACGGACTAGAGAGTAGAGTGAAACACATTGAGGAAATCTTAATGAGAAATACTCAAAGTGGTGAAGGACCCTCTAGGCCTCAAGATAGAAATGAGGAAGATGATGAAGAGAAAGATAAGAAAGACAAAGATAATGACAGTGATGATGGGGATGACCAAGGAGGAGATGATGAGACAGTGGCAGAACAAGAAGAAGAAGAAGAACATGTACATGAAGAACCACAAAAGGCAGGAAGCCAAGTAGCTCAAGCTGAAATTGTCTCACCATCACACATTTCATTCAGCCAAAGAAGAGTGAAGCACTTGGCCATCAAGAAAGGGATTAGCAGAGCCTCTTCATCAACATCACAAGACTAAGCATCTCTTCCATTCTATTTACTGCTTTAAGTTACTTGACTTTTTAATTATGCATCTAATGTTATAATCTTCTTCAGAATTTTTCTTGCATCTTCTGTAATAGTGAAGCTCAATGATGAAATCTCAGTAATGAGAGCTTCCTTTATGTGTTAAATTGTTAATCTCATTTTCATTGACCCCATCTTTGACTGATGACAAAAAGGGGGAGAAAAAATGAGGATGACAAAATGTGTGAAAAACTGCTATGTGATGAGATAATGAATTTTTCTGCATATGAATTTTTTTTTCTTATATGCATCCTATAGATGTTTTCTGTGTGTTTTCTGTAAATGAATAACTTGCTCTTGAATTGTTACTCTATGAAAACTCTATGAAAACATTTGAATGCATGAGCTATAACTTGTTACCAAAAAGTATTCTATTGTTGTTCAAATTGATCTAAATCTGTTTTAATCTCTTCTAGTATGTTTGAACAACCTTAGACATTCATTATATTGAAGTTATTATAATTTTTGACTTAAGATTTGAAAATTCGGATGCAAGATCAAAAAATTTGGATGCATGTTCTGAAATTCGGATGCATGCATATTTTGTTGCCAAAATGTGCTCTATTGTTGTTCAAATTGATTCAAACTGGTTTTAATCTCTTCCTCTATGTTTGAACAACCTTAGGAAAGCTTATTCTCAAAATTTTAAGCTTTCATTTAATCTATTTTAAAATTCGGACTTGATATGTCAAAATTCGGATGCATAGTATCTCAAGTCCAAACTTGTTGAAAAATGAGCACAATCTAAGGGGGAGCAATATTAATCTTTTCTGACCTTTAATACCTCTCTTAGAAGTTGTTGTAATGATTAAATGCTATATCTTCTATCCTAGTTGTTGGAAGGAAGGAGGCAAATGGAGGTTGGTTGGGTCATAGGCTCTTATTGAGCCATTTGTATGTCAATGTGCTAAAGGGGGAGATTGTTAGCCCTAAGGGCAAATTATATAGTTTTGATTAATGACAAATATTGATGAGGACTAAAATGTTTGATTATTGTGTGATAGGTTCTGTAATTTGAGAAGTATGAAGTCTCATTGCTTTGAAGCAAAAGTTCAAGAACAACTTCATTTAAGCAAGTATTTGAAGTTTGAAGAATGTTGTTCTAAAGATGATCAAAAGGCATTGAAGACTTGAAGTGTAGAGTGCATTTAACTTTTAGGTAAATTTCTATGTAAACTCTACACTTGCATGTCTTGGTTATCATTGAATGCATAAGAGAGCATAAAAATAGTCTTATAATCTTAAAAGGCTTTGAATGAATCTTTCTATAAGATATGTTTATAAACTTCATATGTTCATGTGTTTCAAGCTTAAATATAGTTATATAAGTTTTCTATATATATCAAACGTTTTTCAAACTCATTGAAGTTATATCTCAAATGATTTTACAAAGTTTGAAAATGCTTTCAAAAATTCGGTCGTCCGAATTTTGTAGCAAAAGTTTGCTACTATTCTTCCAGAGAAATTCGGAAGAAGATTCGGACGCAGCTAAAAAATTCGGTCGTCCGAATTTTTGGCCTTCAGCATGGTCACTGTTCTTCCAGAGAAATTCGGAAGAAGATTCGGACGCAGCAAAAAAATTCGGTCGTCCGAATTCTTGTTCTCAGCATGGTTACTATTCATCCAGAGAAATTCTGACGAAGATTCGGACGCAGCCAAGAAATTCGGTCGTCCGAATTTTCTGAAACTAGCCGTTACTAGCCGTTTTATGAACGTTTTAACAGATTTTCAAATTCTATAAAAGCCATAAACATGCAAATTTTTGTAACTCTTGAAATCTTGAAAACTCCAAGCATTCAAAAGCATTTAGCAAACATTTCTTAAGCTCTCTTATGTCTTGTGCATTCAATTGATCCATCCAAAGACATCAAAGTGTGAAGGTGCAAATTTGTGTAATATCTACCATCAAGTGGTAACTTCTACACACTCTTCTTTACTTATTCAATTGTGTTGATCTACTAGCTCTAGCAAGGTTATCTTGATAACATAAAACCCTTTAGATAAGGGTGATCCTTGAAGTTGTGATTCAAGGTTGTTTGAGATATAAAACCATAGGTTGGTGAGCCTTGTATTGTAAGAAATTACTAGAAGAGGTTGTGAGTGTAAAACCAAAGTGTGGTGAACCTCTCTTATAATTTGTAAACCTGAGCAATTAGTAGATTTGTTGAAATCCTTAAGTGTGAGCTTAAGGTAGTGGACGTAGATCTTGAGGATCGAACCACTATAAATTGTTTGAGTTCTTTGCTATTGCTTTCATTATTGTCTTGCTATCAATTATCTATAATTAGCTTACATAACTTGTTCTTGGTCTAAACGCTTAAAAGGTTTAAGTTTGCAAAAATTAGCTAAATACCTAATTCACCCCCCCTCTTAGGTATTTCAGTTTAGAATTGTAAAAGAAATTATTTGCGAAAATTAGCCAAAGACCTAATTGATCCCTCCCCACCCCTCTCTTAGGTCTTTCAATTGTTATCAGAGCAAGGACTTCTTTGTGAGGTTTTACAACCTAGAAGTTAAAGATCTTATGGCTAATATCTCAAACTTACCTTACCTAGAAGGGTCTTCCACAAATAGACCACCTTTGTTTGATGGAACAAACTATGCCTTTTGGAAATCTAGAGTTAAGATTTATATTCGTTCTATCAATTTTGATTTGTGGAATGTTAAAAAAATCCTTATATTCCTATGAAAATGAGAGCTAATGGAGTGACCTTATAACCAAAGTCTACCGACGAATTTGATGAAAATGATTCAAAGAAAATGACCATAAATTATCAGGCCATAAACATTTTAAGTTGTGCATTAGATGTAACTGAATACAATAGAGTTAGTGGTTGTGACACTGCTTATGATATGTGGAGATTACTTGAAATAACACATGAAGGTACAAACCAGATTAAAGAGTCTAAGCTTGCCATGTTAGTAAGGGACTATGAGCTACTTACTATGAAGCAATGTGAGAATATTAGTGATATGTTCACAAGATTCACTAACATTTTCAATGGTCCAAAAGCTTATGGCAAAAGTTATACAATGGGAGAGCAAAACAGAAAAATATTGGATGCTCTACCAAAATCTTGGCAACCGAAAACACTTGCAATTGAGGAATCAAAGGATTTGAAAACTCTTCAACTTGAAGAGCTCATTGGATCAATCCTTACACATGAGATGAAGATGAAGAGACTAAATGACAAATAAGATGAAGAAAAAGGAAGAAAATGAGTTGTACTCAAAGTTTCAAATGACTTGAGTGAACAAGAAAAATCATCGAGTGAAGAAGAAGATGGAAACAGTAGAGAAGAGGAGATTGCCATGGTTGTTAGGAAATTCAAAAGATTCTACAAGAAGGAGTTTCTCAAGAAAGGAAGAAAGGCAACCAAGAAGAGTGGACAGTCTTCATCCTTCAAACCTCAATGTTTTGAATGCAAGAGTACAGAACATCTTGTTGCTGATTGTCCCAAAGTTTCGGGAAGGGAAAGAGACAACAACAAGAACAAAAAGAAATCTACCAAGAAAGGAAAAGGACTGGCTGGAACATGGGATCAACAAAAAAGTGAAGATGATAATGAAGAAAAGGCCAACATATGTTTTATGGCAATTGATGATGAGGTACAATCTTCTCCTTCCATTTCTAATTTCTATGATGTTAATATTGATCCTAGTGAGTTACTTGTAGAAATGTATGAAGAATTAAAAAAGGCTTCTAAAAGGAATAAAGAAATGAAATTCAAAGTTAATGATTTATCAAATGAGAATTCAAAATTATGTGTTGAAAATGGGAAACTTCTTGAAACCATTAATTGTCTAAACATTGAAAACGAAGTTTTAAATGCAACCATACAAAACATTTCTTTTGAAAACAAAGAGCTTTGCACAAAGATTATTTCTCTTGAAACAATGCTTAATGATCATGAGATTTTAAAAAATAAAGTTAATGATCTACGTTATGCATTAAAAGATTTACAAATGGAAGAGAAAACTTAAATAAATTACTTGGTTATCAAAGAACTTCATTTACCAAACATGGTCTTGGTTACAGTCATGATAGTTATGTTCAATAATATAAAAACTCTTTGACTAAAGAAACTTTTAATTCTAGACCTCATATTTGTTGTACATATTGTGGCAAGCATGGACACAAAGTGTCAAAATTTTTTGTAAAAAGAAAAATAAATAATGGTGTTAAGACTGTTTGGAAAGTTCAAGGAACTTTCACTAACCCCCTTGGACCCAAGAAAATATGGGTACCGAAAATCACTGTCTCAAATTTGGTGTAGGTTCGATTTGCTTCAAGATCAAGTGCTACAAAATAGTTTCTTGACAGTGGTTGTTCAAGGCACATGATAGGAAATGCCTCTCTTGTTCGTGAGCTTCAAGCAACAAGTGAAGACTTTGTTACATTTGGTGATAAGAAGAATGGAAAAATACTTGGTAAAGGTTCCTTCCCTCTTATTAAACAAGTGTTACTTATTGATGGTTTAAAATATAATTTACTTAGCATTAGCCAATTATGTGACAATGGATGCAAAGTAGAATTTCAATGTAATACTTGTACTATTTTCGATAATGCAAGTAACAAAACCATTTTTGTTGCTAATAGAGTTGGAAATGTTTATGTGTTATATCTTGATGAACTTATCACAAATGATATAAAATGTCTTGCCATTCATGATAATGATGGATATTTGTGGCATAGAAGATTAGGTCATGTGAGTATGGATTTATTGAATAAACTTTCCACACAAGAGCTAGTTTGAGGCTTACCTAAAATACATTTTGATAAAACTCATCTTTGTGATGCTTATCAATATGGAAAACAATCTAAAACGTCTTTTAAACCAAAGAAAATGGTTTCTACCTCAAAACCTCTTGAACTTGTTCATATGGACTTGTTTGGACTAATAAGGACCACTAGTCTTGGTGATAAAAGATATGCTTATGTGATTGTTGATGATTTTTCAAGATTTACTTGTGATTTTCTTAGCTCAAAAGGATGAAACATTTCATGAATTTGTAAAACTTTTCAAAAAGGTTCAAACCTCTCTTGAGTACAAATTGATATTGTTAGCCCTAAGGGCAAATCATGTAGTTTTGATTAAATGACAAATATTGATGAGGACTAATATGCATGTCATTTGTGTGATAGGATTGTTGGATTAAGAAGTATGAAGTCTCATTGCCTTGGAGCTAGCAATGCATGAACAACTCAAATATGTCAAAGTGATTAAAGATTGAAGAGTTTGTTCAAGATTAATGAAGGCTTTGAAGACATGAAGTGTAGGTGACATGTGGTTAATAGGTAAATATTGTAAACCCTACACTCTTAAGTCTTGGAATCTATGAGTTGCAATTGAGAGCACAAAACTTGATTTAAATGGTTTCAATGGTTTTGAACTTACATAAATTATCAAGTTTTCATAAATGGTTTTTGCACATAAAAGATCTTTAATGACTTATCTTTAAGGCTAGAATGTTTTCCAACTTGTTTAAATTGGTTTGAATATGTTTTGACAAAGTTTGAAAAATTCGGATGTAAGATTCAGACGCAGTCCAAAAATTCGGTCGTCCGAATTTTGTAGCAAAAGTTTGCTACTATTCTTCCAGAGAAATTCGGAAGAAGATTCGGACGCAGCCAAAAAATTCGGTCGTCCGAATTTTGGCCTTCAGCATGGTCACTGTTCTTCCAGAGAAATTCGGAAGAAGATTCGGACGCAGCAGAAAAAATTCGGTCGTCCGAAAAATTCGGACGCAGAATTCGGTCATCCGAATTTTCTGAAACTAGCCGTTACTAGCCGTTTTATGAACGTTTGAACTGATTTTTGAATTCTATAAAAGCCATAAACTCCTGATTTTTTAGTAGAACTTTGAACTTAACAAATCTTACATTATCCAACTTGTTTTACATCAAATTGAATTGAAAAGCTCTCAAATTGCCTTGTGCTCAAAGATTGAAATTCAAGATTCCAAAGGCAACAAAGTGTGAAGGTGAAACATTGTGTAATCATCTACCAACAAAGTGGTAACATCTTACACACTCTCTTTTCTTATCTTAATTGTGTTTTCTACTAGCTCATTGCAAGGTTATCTTGTGACATAAAACCCTTTTGTGTTAGGGTGAGCCATAGACTAGATTAATCAAGGTTGTAGTGTAAAACCCGTGTGAGGGTGAGCCTTGGATTAGATTAGTCTTGAGGTTGTCTTTAGATATAAAACCCTTGTGGAAGGGTGAACCTTGTTTGTATAATTACTAGAAGAGGTTGTGAGTGTAAAACCATAGTGTGGTTAGCCTCTTATGTAATTGTTGAACTTGAGCTTATAGTGGATTGGTTGAAATCCTTGAGTGTAGACTCAAGGTAGTGGATGTAGATCTTGGAGAGATCGAACCACTATAAATCGTGTGTTCATTTTCTTATAGCTTTATTTATTTACATATTCATGTTATTATTACTTATTGATTGTTGTTGATTGATTGGTTGTAGTTTGATGATATTATCTTAACCATCACATCACATATAAACTTGAAGCTTGTGGAATTAAAGAAGAGCTTTTATTAAGGCAAAGGATTTGTAAAAAGGGAAAAGATTTCGATAATTAGCCTAAGACCTAATTCACCCCCCTCTTAGGTCTTACAATTGGTATCAGAGCAAGGTCTTCTTGTTAAGGTCTAACAACCTAGAAGTAAAGATCATATGGCTAGTTTATCAAATTTGCCTTATACGGAAGGTTCCTCCACTACTAGACCTCCATTGTTTGATGGTTCTAATTATATTTTTTGGAAGTCTAGGATTGAGATATACATTTGTTCTATTAACTATGAATTGTGGAATATTATTGAGAAAGGTCCCTATGTGCCATTGAGATTGAAAGCCGATGGAGTTACAAGGGAACCAAAGCCTATGGAGGACTATGATGAGAGCGATTCAAGAAAGATGACATTAAACTACCAAGCAATGAACATTCTTTGTTGTGCGTTGGTCATCAATGAATACAATAGAGTGATGGAATGTGATTCCGCTCATGAAATGTGGAAACTACTTCAAATCACTCATGAAGAAGAAAGAGCAAATGTGTGCTTCATGGCAATAAATGATGAGGTACAATCCACTCCTTCTACCTCTACTTGTTGTGATGATGATGTTGATATTGTAGATGATCCTAGTGAACTACTTGTTGAATTGTATGAAGAATTAAAAAGGGTTTCAAAAAGGAATAAGGAAATGAAAACCAAAATTAATGATTTATTGAATGAAAATTCAAAATTATTTTGTGAAAATAAAAAAGCTTCTTGATTCTATTGAATGCTTGAATATTGAAAAAGAAGTTTTGAATGTTTCTTTACATAACATATCTCTTGAAAATAAATCTCTTTGTACAAAAGTTTCTTCTCTTGAAAAAAATGCTTAGTGATCATGAAATCTTGAAAAAGAAAGTTGATGATCTTACATTATGTGTTGAAGAATTTACAAATGGAAGAGACAATCTTGACAAACTAATTGGACCTCAAAGATCTTCTCTTGTTAAAAATGGTCTTGGTTACAATTATGTCAATAATGTGCCTAAATATAACAACTTCTTTGTTAGAGCTACTTCTACTTCCATGCATCATACTTGTTGTACTTATTGTGAAAAACATGGACATAAAGTCACCAAATGTTATGTTAAAAGAAAAGTAGAGAATGGTGTAAAAACCATTTGGAGAGTTAAGCAAACTATTACTAACCCCCATGGACCCAAGAAAGTATGGGTACCAAAGGATACTTCCTCTCCTTTATTGCAAGAACATTTTAATTCAAACTCAAGCACCACTAAGCGGCACATTGATGATGTTAGCTTAAAGAATAAAGGAAAACATCTCATTCATAATCAAGGTCAAAGCAACCAATGTAGGATTTGTTTTTTGAAGAAAGGAAGAGTTCTTGGAGTAATCAATGTTGGTAAAGGTTTCTCTCTTCTTCTTAAACAAGTTTTGCTTATTGATGATTTGAACTATAACCTGTTTAGCATTAGTTAATTGTGTGACAATGAATAAGAGGTTGAATGCCAAAATGTGAAATTTCATTTAAGAATGCTTTTAGTCAATATTTGAAAATTTGCCAACCATGACTTGTCAATTGCTTCTCTGAAGTTGATTAGGTAACATTGATTATATGAGATTTAATTCATGGTTTATATGTTCTTGAAATTGATTATATGTCGTGATAGCTATGATTGAAGATCTATGCATTTTCTTGGTTAAAAACATCTTTATGAAACTTTACAAAATGTTCAGACTTGAAGACCATAAATTTGGTCGTCCGAATTTGTATGACAAAAATGATATTTTTGTGATTTTGGTCAATTACTCACGAAATGTTTCAATGTGTGCTTTATCTTGATAAGCTTGAATGTCTTGTTCCTTATGATAATGATTTTCTTGGCATAAAAGATTTGGTCATGTGAACATGGATTTATTGAACAAACTTTTCTATCAAGATTTAGTTAGAGGATTGCTAAAAATGTGTTTTGAGAAAATTATTTTTGAGATACTTGTCCATATGAAAAACAAACAAAAGAATCTTTCAAATCCATGAAAATGATTTTAGACCTCAAAACATCTTGTGCTTCTTCAAATGGATTGTTTTGGACTTATATGGAACTCTAGTATTGATGACTTGAAATATGCCTTACTAGTAGTTGATGATTTCTAAATATTCATTTTAGCATTATTCATTGTTCGAAAAGATTAAGTGTTTCATAAGTTTGTAAAATTATTCAAAAAGGTTCAAACCTCCCTTGAGTGCAATTGATTTCTATTACAAGTGTCAATGGGAGAATTTTACAACAAAGTCTTTACAAAATTTGCTTTGAAAATTGAATTTCATATAATTGTTTCAACTGCAAAAACTTCACAATAAAATGGTGTTATTGAAAAGAAAATTTGAACTTTGTAAAAATTGGCTAGGTCCATGCTTTGTGAAAATTCTTCTTCAAAAATATTTCCGGTCCAAAGTCATAAACATCACATACTATGATAAATAGAATTCTCTCAAGATCATTTTGAAGAAAAACGTCTTTTGAATTCTCTTTTATATAACGACTCAAATTGAATAGTTTAAAATGATTGGTTAATGTCTTATCTTAAAGACTTGTGACAACTTACTTAAATTTGGTAGAAAAATGGATATTGATATATCTCTTAGCTATTTTTCTTACAAAAAGGCCTACAGAGTTTATAATGAAAAGAACCTTATATGTTGAGGAAACCATTCATGTTTATTTTGATGAATCTTACATTCACTTGGGAAAGAAAAGATGAAGATGATGTAGGTACATCTATGAATGACAATCAAACCCATCTTCAAGCACCAACTTTGGAGAATCATACCAATGAGGAAGAAATGATTCAAGATGACCAACCTAGTGGTGACCAAGAGCTCCCAAAGAACTTAAGATATCCAAGAGGCCACCCTAAGGAGCAAATCTTTGGTGATATCTTCCAAGGAGTAAAAATAAGTGGTATTTTATCAATAACTTTATTCTCTTATTGCATATGAGCCTAAAAGTATTGATGATGCCTTGTGTGATGATTTTTTGGATTATTGCTATGCAAGAGGAATTAAATAAATTTGAAAGATACAATATTTTGGATATTCCTAAATCTCATGATCATTCTATTATTGGAACTAAATGGTTTTTAGAAATAAACTTATTGAGTCCGGAGAAGTTGTTAGAAACAAGGTTAGACTTGTTGCCTAAGGATTCAATCAAGAAGAGGAAATTGATTATGATATGAAACCTTTGTTCCGAATGCTAGACTTGAGTCCATAAAAATGCTTTTGACTTGTACTTGCTTTAAGTTATTTCAAATGAATGTCAAAAGTGCTTTTCTAAATGGTTCTATTGAGGAAGTGGTTTATATGGAACAATCACCCGGTTTTTGCTCATGAAAAGTTTCCTAACCATATTTTCAAACTATCCTAAGTTTTGAATGGTTTAAAACCAACCCCTAGTTTCCTTGAGTAGTTTCCTTCTTTCAAAAGATTTTCAAGAGGAAAACTGAAACTACCCTTTTATAAAATCCTCATGCAACAATGATCTATAACTTGTCCGAATACATGATACAATTTTTTGTGCTTCTAATACTTCACTTTGTGATGTGTTTTCCAAGTTTATGCAAAGTAAAATTGAAATAAGCATGATAGGAAAACTCAATTTCTTTCTTGGCCTACAAATCAAGCAAACCAAGGATGGCACTTTTAAGAATCAAGTTAAGGTATAAGCATCCATAAGTTTATCAACTATGCTTGACAAGAATAAAATGGTTTCATAGGAGTAGTCAACTCTATTTGACAGCAAGTAGAGCCAATATTATATTTGCCATGTGCTTATGTGCTAGATTTTATCTTGTCCTAAAGAGTTTCATTTGATTGTTGTTAAATACATTCTCTATTAACTTATTGATACTCCAAGTCATTATGGTCTATTTCAAATGTGTGGCTATGTTATGTGATAACATTAATGCAATAAATTTGATCATCATACTATTCAACAAACTATGATAAAGCATATAGAGATCAAACTTCATCTCATTAGAGATCACTCTACTAAAGGTAATACTTGTTTAAAGCATGTTTGCATTAATAAACAAATTAATGATATTGTTACTAAGCCATTGGTCGAAGAAAGGTTTGACCAATCTTAGAAGAAGCTTAGGAATTTCAAAATCCAATAACTAAAGTGTATTCAAGTGTTGTAGCATCCAAGTGAGGACACTAAAGCCAAGCATGGGAAAAGGAATGGGAAAAAGCCAAAGAAAATGATAGATGACCAGTGATCAATGAACCAAGGAAGGTTCATTTTCCTCAAAAGCATGTCAAGGCTTGAAAGATTTGTCACAGTGGAGGCTGCTACTGAATTTGATGATTGGACAAAAAGGAATCATAAGAAAAATCTCAGCTACAAGGTGGATGTCGTCAAACTATCCGAAATGGGTAATATACTCTCATTTTTTAAATGATATGAGTTGGACTAGTTTGCTTATGTTTGATGAATGCTATTGGCTTCCTTAGTTTATGAAGTTTATGCAAATATTAAGGAAGAAAGAGTTAAGCAAGTTGGTAATAAAAGCTATTTAGTAGTATTCTTCAAAAATATCACAAGTTAATTTTTGAGATTGATAATGCATTGCTCAATAGAATTTGTGATGTTGAGGATGTTGGGTTTAGGCATTATTCTTCTGGGGACATTGTTTTATAATTGAGTTATACTCACATGAAAGAATTGAGAATGCCTATATATATATAAATGATAAGAAGCCTCAAGACTAGAAAGAAGAGAGAGATAAAAGCTTTTTTATGCTAGTAAAAGAATTTTGCATCACATGCTTACTACCTTGATTATAGCATACTTTGAGCACAAATCTTCTGTTGATAATATGTATGCTGTAACTATACTAGTCATGCATAAGAAAAGAAAAATGAATTTTGGATATATATATAGTGCTAAAGAATATAATGGCAGCTATAAGAACCGAGCATAAAGCCTTACCTTATGGGAGATTATTAACAAGGATCTTCAAATACTTCCAAGTCAAACTTCCCATAAGAGGACAAACTTTCAAGAGTGGAGAAATCTACACAAATGATTCTCTTAATAGTATGCAGTTAGTTCTTGATGAGAATGGAATATGGAGAACAAAAGTAGAAACTCTTTTAAGAAGAAAAGAGGTTGAAGAAACCCGAAGAGGTTGAGGAAGAAGAAGATGAAGAAGAAATATTGGCAAGGGAAATGAAGACAAAGAGGAGGCATGACTCATTTAGTGAGGGGGGAGCAACCCCACAAAAGAAGACTATTTGAAGAGGTACTCTCTATTGAAGGAAAAGAAGTTGAAGATGAAAATCTCACTAGAGGTGATACCATAGTTGCCAAGGTGTTTCAAAAAATATTGGACAACCATATAGAGCAAATGAAAAAGATGGACAAATTTTTCAAGTCTTTTTGCTCTGATAATTCTTGGCAAATTTGATGGTTTAGAAGCTAGAGTCAAGAATATGGAAGAAGACTTGAGAAAGATTTCTCAAGTGATTTTAAATGGTGCAAGTTCCTATAAAGCCCAAGAGAACAAGCAAGAAGAAGGAGGTGAAGGAAGTTTAACAAAGTCAAAGCACAAATCCATCACCAATATCCTTCAGCCAAGAGAGGAAAATATGGTTCAAAGAAAGAAGATCCAAAGACCCTCTCAAATTGGTAGCTTTCCAAAGCAGAACTACACGAGCAAGGAGTCAACAAATGAAGGACCCCATCATATAGAGCTCAAGGGAGACATGGCCATCATAACAAACAAATTTGGAAGTGAAGATCATGAAACGCATCCAAGACTAAGCCTTTCTATCCCTAAACTCTATTTTGATGCTTATTTTAGTTTTATTCCTTGATGCACATGTTATGCTTTAATATTGAAATTTACTTGTGCCTATCTAGTCATTATAATGATTTGAAGCTCAATGCATGAAATTCTTGTGATAAGAGCTTCTTTTGTTTCACTTTTTCTATCCAAGTATTCTTATCCCAAGTTTAATCATTGCTAAAAAGGAGGAGAAGAAGTTGATAATATATTGCTTATTGTATTATTATTGTTGAGATGCTACACAATGATTATTGCTGTTAGGATGATAATTATTTGACTAGAACTATATTGTTTATGAGAGTTGGTCAATACATTGCTAAATTGCCAAATGAGAGTTGATCAATATACTGCTTATATGTGATACATGTTGTCTCATTTTCATTAACCCCATCTTTGAGTGATGACAAAAGGGGGAGAAGAAATGTGATGACAAAATGTGTGAAAATGTGAAATAGCAGTGGAATTCCAAATGTGAAATAGCAGTGGAATTCCTCATGCATGAATAGAAAATGTGCGAATTTTCTAAAAATCCATGCATATGTCAAGGGGAAGAAAGAATGTTGATTGCAAGATGTGCTATATGCTTTGTGCTTGCTGTAAATGTGCTATAAGTTGAAATGTGCTATGAATGTGTACTGTGAAACTAATTGGTTGCATTTGAAATTTAAAATGATTGTTTTCTGAGATTTTGAAAATGGTTAAGATGGGATTGTGAAGTTTTTATCATGGTTCTTGACTTGACCTATGACTTTACATTACATCATGAAAACAATTAAATACATGAGCTTTGTGGTTTTTTCAAAGATAAACTGAGTGCTATTGTAGCTATACATATTTGAGTATTTCTATAGTTCTTTTGAAAATGCAAAATCACCTTTTCAACTTGTTTCCAAAAATTTGGACTTGAAATTCGGATGCAGACCAAAAATTCGGACGCATCAAGAACTTCTTGTCAAAAATGTCTTTTCTGTTGTTCAAATTGTTTGAAAACTGTTTTAATCCTTCCTATCATATTTGAACAATCTTAGAAAAGCTTATAGAAGTTGTTATCTCACATATTTTATAGTTTGGAATTGAAAGCTCAAAATTCGGATGCATGATTTAAAAATTCGGATGCATGTTTCAGAAATTCGGATGCATGCATATTTTGTTGCCAAAACATGCTCTTTTGTTGTTCAAATTGATCCAAATATGTTTTAATCTCTTCCATTATGTTTGACCAACCTTAGGAACACTTTATTTCACTTCAAACATTCATTATATTGAATTTATTGCAGTTTGGACTTAAGATCAAAAAATTCGGATGCAAGGTTTAAAAATTCGGATGCATGTTCTGAAATTCGGATGCATCCATATTTTGTTGCCAAAATGTGCTCTATTGTTGTTCAAATTGATTCAAACTTGTTTTAATCTCTTCCACTATGTTTGAACAACCTTAGGAAAGCTTATTTTCAAAAATTGAAGCTTTCATTTCACTTATTTTACAATTCGGACTTGATATGTCAAAATTCGGATGCATAGCATCTCAAGTCCAAACTTGTTGAAAAATGAGCACAATCTAAGGGGGAGCATTGTTAATCTTTTCTGGCCTTTAATACCTCTCTTAGAAGTTGTCTTAATGCTTAAATGCTATATCTTCTATCCTAGTTGTTGGAAGGAAGGAGGCAAATGGAGGTTGGTTGGGTCATAGGCTCATATTGAGCCTTTTGTATGTCAATGTGCTAAATTGATTATTTTCTATCATTGACATTAATACTTCTTTGTACTACATTGTTTAAATCCATCACATTTTGCATCAAAGTTTGTCATCATCAAAAAGGGGGAGATTGTTAGCCCTAAGGGCAAATCATGTAGTTTTGATTAAATGACAAATATTGATGAGGACTAATATGCATGTCATTTGTGTGATAGGATTGTTGGATTAAGAAGTATGAAGTCTCATTGCCTTGGAGCTAGCAATGCATGAACAACTCAAATATGTCAAAGTGATTAAAGATTGAAGAGTTTGTTCAAGATTAATGAAGGCTTTGAAGACATGAAGTGTAGGTGACATGTGGTTAATAGGTAAATATTGTAAACCCTACACTCTTAAGTCTTGGAATCTATGAGTTGCAATTGAGAGCACAAAACATGATTTAAATGGTTTCAATGGTTTTGAACTTACATAAATTATCAAGTTTTCATAAATGGTTTTTGCACATAAAAGATCTTTAATGACTTATCTTTAAGGCTAGAATGTTTTCCAACTTGTTTAAATTGGTTTGAATATGTTTTGACAAAGTTTGAAAAATTCGGATGCAAGATTCGAACGCAGTCCAAAAATTCGGTCGTCTGAATTTTGTAGCAAAAGTTTGCTACTATTCTTCCAGAGAAATTTGGCCTTCAACATGGTCACTGTTCTTCCAGAGAATTTCGGAAGAAGATTCGGACGCAGCAGAAAAAATTCGGTCGTCCGAAAAATTCGGACGCAGAATTCGGTCATCCGAATTTTCTGAAACTAGCCGTTACTAGCCGTTTTATGAACGTTTGAACTGATTTTTGAATTCTATAAAAGCCATAAACTCCTGATTTTTTAGTAGAACTTTGAACTTAACAAATCTTACATTATCCAACTTGTTTTACATCAAATTGAATTGAAAAGCTCTCAAATTGCCTTGTGCTCAAAGATTGAAATTCAAGATTCCAAAGGCAACAAAGTGTGAAGGTGAAACATTGTGTAATCATCTACCAACAAAGTGGTAACATCTTACACACTCTCTTTTCTTATCTTAATTGTGTTTTCTACTAGCTCATTGCAAGGTTATCTTGTGACATAAAACCCTTTTGTGTTAGGGTGAGCCATAGACTAGATTAATCAAGGTTGTAGAGTAAAACCCGTGTGAGGGTGAGCCTTGGATTAGATTAGTCTTGAGGTTGTCTTTAGATATAAAACCCTTGTGGAAGGGTGAACCTTGTTTGTATAATTACTAGAAGAGGTTGTGAGTGTAAAACCATAGTGTGGTTAGCCTCTTATGTAATTGTTGAACTTGAGCTTATAGTGGATTGGTTGAAATCCTTGAGTGTAGACTCAAGGTAGTGGATGTAGATCTTGGAGAGATCGAACCACTATAAATCGTGTGTTCATTTTCTTATAGCTTTATTTATTTACATATTCATGTTATTATTACTTATTGATTGTTGTTGATTGATTGGTTGTAGTTTGATGATATTATCTTAACCATCACATCACATATAAACTTGAAGCTTGTGGAATTAAAGAAGAGCTTTTATTAAGGCAAAGGATTTGTAAAAAGGGAAAAGATTTCGATAATTAGCCTAAGACCTAATTCACCGCCCCTCTTAGGTCTTACAGATATCTATTAGAAGTGATGAAAGACCTAAGAGGGGGGGGTGAATTAGGTCATTGGCTAATTATCAAAAATCTTTTCCCTTTTTGCAAATCCTTTGCCGTAATAAAAGCTTTTCTTCAATTCACAATCTCTAAGTTTATATGTGATTTAATGGTTGAGACAATATGATCAAATAATAACACCACAACCAATCAATCAACAATTAAGAACAAACAATATTAACACAAGTATGTAAACAAGTAAAGCTATAAACAAGTGAACACACGATTTATAGTGGTTCGATCTTTAAAAGATCTACATCCACTACCTTGAGTCCACACTCAAGGATTTCAACAAATTCACTAAATGCTTAATCCAAGCAATTACACAAGAGGCTCACCCTTCAATGGGTTTTACCACAACAACCTCTTTTCAATATAATAAACAAGGTTCACTCTTATCACTAAGAATTTTATGTCACTAGACAACCTAGACCAATCTAATCCAAGGCTCACCCTCACCAATGGGTTTTACACAAACAACCTTGATTAATCTAGTCTATGGCTCACCCTCCACAAGGGTTTTATGTCTCTTGACAACCTTGTATCAATCACAACAATAATATAAATAGAGAATTTGAATGTTACCAACACTTCTTGGTGGATGAATGCAATTGCTAGCACCACTTCACTTCTTGCCTTTGGAATCTTGAATTTCAATCTTTGAGCACAAGGCAATTTGAGAGTTTTTGATATAATTTTGATGTAAAACAAGTGAGAGCTTCAAGGATTTTGAATGTTCAAAAGTTGTTTCAAAAATCTGGAGTTTGTGGCTTTTATAGATTTGAAAATTTGGCTTTAACAGTCATAAAACGGCTAGTAACGGCTAGTTTCAGCAAAATTCGGTCGACCGAATTTTGGGTCGAAAATTTTCGGACGCACTGTTCACTTACTGTTCACTACTGTTCACTATGCGGGGGAAATTCGGACGACCGAATTTTCCCAGCTGCGTCCGAATCTTCTTCCGAATTTCTCTGGAAAAATAGTGTCACTGTTCACAATGCGGAGAAAAATTCGGACGACCGACCGAATTTTTCCAGCTTCGTCCGAATTTGGGTCCGAATTTCTCTGGAAAAATAGTCAGTACTGTTCACATGAATAGTGTGTCCTGTTCATTGCGCAAGAAAATTCGGACGACCAAATTTTCCATCCTGCGTCCGAATCTTGCATCCGAATTTTTCAAACTTTATCAAAACATGTTCAAATCAATTCTAACAAGTTGGAAAACCTTCTAGCCTAAAAGATAAGTCATTAAAGGCCTTTTAAGTGCAAAATCATTTATGAAAACTTGATAATTTAGATAAATTCAAAAGCATTGAAACCATTTAAATCAAGTTTTGTGCTCTCAATTGCAACTCATAGATTCCAAGACTTAAGAGTGTAGGGTTTACAATATTTACCTATTAACCACATGTCACCTACACTTCATGTCTTCAAAGCCTTCGTTAATCTTGAACAAACTCTTCAATCTTCAATCACTTTGACATATTGGAGTTGTTCCTGCATTTTATCTTCAAGGCAATGAGACTTCAAACTTCTTAATCCACAAATCCTATCACACAACATAAACATATTAGTTATCATCAATATTTGTCATTAATCAAAACTACATGATTTGCCCTTAGGGCTAACAATCTCCCCCTTTTTGATGATGACAAACTTTGATGCAAAATGTGATGGATTTAAACAATGTAGTACAAAGAAGTATTAATGTCAATGATAAAAAATAATCAATTTAGCACATTGACATACAAAAGGCTCAATATGAGCCTATGACCCAACCAACCTCCATTTGCCTCTTTCCTTCCAACAACTAGGATAGAAGATATAGCATTTAATCATTAAGACAACTTCTAAGAGAGGTATTAAAGGCCAGAAAAAATTAATATTGCTCACCCTTAGATTGTGCTCATTTTTCAACAAGTTTGGACTTGAGATGCTATGCATCCGAATTTTGACATATCAAGTCCGAATTGTAAAATAAGTGAAATGAAAGCTTCAATTTTTGAAAATAAGCTTTCCTAAGGTTGTTCAAACATAGTGGAAGAGATTAAAACAAGTTTGAATCAATTTGAACAACAATAGAGCACATTTTGGCAACAAAAGATGCATGCTTCCGAATTTCAGAACATGCATCCGAATTCTTAAATCTTAAGTCTAAACTGCAATAAATTCAATATAATGAATGTTTAAAGTGAAATAAAGTGTTCCTAAGGTTGTTCAAACATAATGGAAGAGATTAAAACATATTTGAATCAATTTGAACAACAAAAGAGCACATTTTGGCAACAAAATATGGATGCATCCGAATTTTGAATCATGCATCCGAATTTTAAGATTTCAAATTCAAAATGTAAAATATGTGAGATAACAACTTTAATTTTTGAAAATAAGCTTTTCTATGATTGTTCAAATATGATAGGAAGGATTAAAACAGTTTTCAAACAATTTGAACAACAGAAAAGACATTTTTGACAAGAAGATCTTGATGCGTCCGAATTTTTGGTCTGCATCCGAATTTCAAGTCCAAATTTTTGGAAACAAGTTGAAAAGGTGATTTTGCATTTTCAAATGAACTATAGAAGTACTCAAATATGTATGGCTACAATAGCACTTAGTTTAGCTTTGCAAAACCACAAAACTCATGTATTTAATTATTTTCATGATGTAATGTAAAGTCATAGGTCAAGTCAAGAACGATGATAAAAACTTCACAATCCCAACTTAACCATTTTCAAAATCTCAGAAAACAATCATTTTAAATTTCAAATGCAACCAATTAGTTTCACAGTACACATTCATAGCACATTCACATTACACATCACAATTACATCAAGCAATTGCAGTACAACAAACACATAGCATATTTTGTTCTTTCTCCCCCTTGACATATGCATGGATTTTCAAAAAATTCACACATTTTCTATTCATGCATGAGGAATTCCACTGCTAGTTCATATTTTCACACATTTTGTCATCACATTTCTTCTCCCCCTTTTGTCATCACTCAAAGATGGGGTTAATGAAAATGAGACAACATGTATCACATATAAGCAGTATATTGATCAACTCTCATTTGGCAATTTAAACTTGGGGTGAGAGTACTTGGACAACAAAAGTGAAACAAAAGAAGCTCTTATCACAAAGATTTCACATATTGAGCTTCAAAACAGTATAAAGTAAATTTCAATGTTAAAGCTTAACATGTGCATCAAGGCATAAACTAAAATAAGCAACAAAATAGAGTTTAGGGATAGAAAGGCTTAGTCTTGGATGCTCTTCATGGTCATGTTTCCCTTGATCTCTTGGCTGAAGGAAATTGGTGATGGATTTGTGATGTGACTTTGCTAAACTTCCTTCACCTCCTTCTTCTTACTTGTTCTCTTTTACCTCTTTACTCTTCTTTCTCATGCTCTTCTTTCTCTTGGGGCGCTTCACTGCTGTTAGACCTAAGGGCAAATTATGTAGTTTTGATTAATGACAAATATTGATGAGGACTAAAATGTTTGATTATTGTGTGATAGGTTCTGTAAACTGAGAAGTATGAAGTCTCATTGCTTTGAAGCAAAAGTTCAAGAACAACTTCAGTTAAGCAAGTATTTGAAGTTTGAAGAATGTTGTTCTAAAGATGATCAAAAAGCATTGAAGACTTGAAGTGTAGAGTACATTTAACTTTTAGGTAAATCTCTATGTAAACTCTACACTTGCATGTCTTGGTTATCATTGAATGCATAAGAGAGCATAAAAATAATCTTATGATTTTAAAAGGCTTTGAATGAATCTTTTTATAAGATATGTTAGTAAACTTCATATGTTCTTGTTTTTCAAGCTTATATATGGTTAAATAAGTTTTCTATACATATCAAATGTTTTTCAAACTCATTGAAGTTATATCTCAAATGATTTTACAAAGTTTGAAAATGCTTACAAAAAATTCGGTCGTCCGAATTTTGTAGCAAAAGTTTGCTACTATTCTTCCAGAGAAATTCGGAAGAAGATTCGGACGCTGACAAAAAAATTCGGTCGTCCGAATTTTTTGGCCTTCAAGCATGGTCACTGTTCTTCCGAGAGAATTTCGGAAGAAGATTCGGACGCAACAGAAAAAATTCGGTCGTCCGAATTTTTGTTCTCAGCGATGGTTACTATTCATCCAGAGAAATTCGACGAAGATTCGGGACGCAGACCAAGAAATTCGGTCGTCCGAAATTTTCTCGAAACTAACTGCTTTCTAGCCGTTTTAAGAACGTTTTAACAGATTTTCAAATTCTATAAAAGCTATAAACATGCAAATTTTTGTAACTCTTGAAATCTTGAAAACTCCAAGCATTCAAAAGCATTTAGCAAACATTTCTTAAGCTCTCTTATGTCTTGTGCATTCAATTGATCAACCCAAAAGACATCAAAGTGTGAAGGTGCAAAATTGTGTAATATCTACCATCAAGTGGTATCTTCTACACATTCTCATTTATTTATCAAATTCTGTATTTCTACTAGCTCTAGCAAGGTTATCTTGATAACATAAAATCCTTTAGATAAGGGTGATCCTTGAAAGTGTGATTCAAGGTTGTTTAAGATATAAAACCATTGTTTGTGGTGAGCCTTGTATTGTAAACATTACTAGAAGAGGTTGTGAGTGTAAAACCATAGTTTGGTGAACCTCTCTTGTAATTTGTAAACCTGAGCAATTAGTATATTTGTTGAAATCCTTAAGTGTGAGCTTAAGGTAGTGGATGTAGATCTTGAGGATCGAACCACTATAAATTGTTTTGAGTTCTTTGCTATTGCTTTCATTACTGCCTTACTATCAATTATCTATAATTAGCTTATATAACTTGTTCTTGGTCTAAACGCATAAAAGGTTTAAGTTTGCAAAAATTAGCCAAATAGCTAATTCACCCCCCTCTTAGGTATTTCAACTGCCTTTTTCTTCATCTTCTTTCTTCTTTAGCAACAAATTTATAGCCATCTCAATTTTCACTGTCATAACTATCATCCTTATTGCTGCCATCTTCACCCATATTATCCTCTTGATCTTCTTCATTTGGCTTTATAGGAACTTGCACCATTTAAAACCACTTGAGAAATCTTTCTCAAGTCTTCTTCCATACTCTTGACTCTAGCTTATAAACCATCAAATTTGCTAAGAATCATTGGAGCCAAGAACCAAAGAATTTGTTCATCTTCTCCACTTCATTTACATGGCTGTTCAATGTCTCTTGAAACAGTTTGACAACTATGATATCACTTCTAGTGAGGTTATCACCTTCAACTTCTTTTCCCTCAATAGAGGTTACCTCTTCAAATAGTCTTCTTTTTATGGGGAGTTGCTCCCCCTCACTTGGTGACTCATGCCTCATTTTAACTTTCCTTTCTCCATCAAGGATTTTCTCTTCATTCTTTTCTTCTTCTTCTTCATTTTCTTCTTCCTCAACCTCCTCACTTTCTTCAACATCACTAGCATCTCTTCTATCACCCCTTAGAGAAGTTTCTCTTCTAGCCCTTCATACATTATCATCATCAAGTATCCAAAGCATTCTCTTTAGTGAGTTGTTGGTGTAGACTTCTTCACTCTTTATTGGTAAACCACTAGAAGACAATTGCACTTGGAGATGCTTGAAAAATCCTGTTAATAACCTTCCATATGACAATGCCTTATGCTCGGATCTTTTAGCTGCCATTTTATTCTTTAGCACTATATATCCAAAATTCATTTTTCTTTTCTTATGCATGGCTAGCATAATTACAGCATACATATAATCAACAGAAGATTTGTGCCCAAAGTATGCTATAATCAAGGTAGTAAGCATGTGATTCCAATTTATATATATATATATATATATATATATATATATATATATATTTTTTTTTTTTTTTTACTACCATCAAAAAGCTTTCATCTCTCTCTCCTTTCTAGTCTTGAAGCTTCTTCATTTATATAGGCATTCTCAATTCTTTCATGTGAGTATAACTCACTTATAAAACAATGTCCCCCGGAAGAATAATGCCTAAACCCAACATCCTCAACATCACAAATTCTATTGAGTACTGCATTATCAATCTCAAAAATCAACTTGTGATATTCTTGAAGAAAACCACTGCATAGTTTTATTACCTACTTGCTCAACTCTTTCTTCCTTAATATTTGATTAAACTTCATAAACTAAGGAAGGTAATACCATTCACCAAACACAAGCAAATTACTCCAGTTCATATCATTTAAAAACTGAGAGTATATTACCCATTTTGGATAGTTTGATGATATCCACCTTGTGGCTTGGATTTGTCTTATGGTTCCTTTTTGTCCAATCATCAAATTCAGTAGCAGCCTCTACTGTGACAAATCTATCCAGCCATGACATGCTTTGAGGAGTGTAGACCTTCCTTGGTTCATTGATCACTAGTCCTCCTTCTCTTTCTTTTGCTTTTCCCTTTCTTTTTCCCATGCTAGGCTTCTTTGTCCTTACTTGGAGCTACAACACTTGAATACACTCATTAGTTATTGAATTTTGAAATCTGTAAGCTTCTTCTAAGATTGGTTAAACCTTTCTTCGGCCAATGGCTTAGTAACGATATCATTAATTTGTTCATTAATACAAACATGCTTTAAACAAGTATTACCCTTATTAGAGTGATCTCTAATGAAATGAAGAATAGCTTTTTTGTTAGAAGAATAGCTAAGAGATATACCTATATCAGTCTTTCTATCAAATTTAAGTAAGTTATCACATGTATTCAAGATAAGACATTTATAACCAAAACATTTAAAATATGCAGCTTGAGGAGTTATATAAAAGAGAAATTCAAAAGATGTTTTTCTTCAAAATGATCTTAAAAGAATTCAATTCATCATAGCTGTGTTGTTTATGGCTTCGGCTCAAAACATATTTTTGAAGAAGAATTTTCACAAAGCATAAATCTAACCAATTTTTGTAAAGTTCAAATTTTCCTTTTAATAACACCATTTTGTTGTGGGGTTTTTGCAGTTGAAACAATTATATGAAATTCAATTTTCATCACAAATTTTGTAAAGACTTGGTTGTAAAATTCTCCCATTGTCAATTCTATTGGAAATCAATTTTGCACTCAAGAGAGGTTTGAACCTTTTTGAAAAGTCTTACAAATTTATGAAAAGAACTTCATCCTTTTGGGCTAGAAAGATCACCCATGTAAATCTAGAGAAATCATCCACAATAACATATGAATACTTCTTATCATCAAGACTAGTGATCCTTATTTGTCCAATCAATCCATATAAACAATTTTTAAATTGTTTTGAAGTGAAAATCATTTTCTTAGGTTTGGAAGATTCTTTTGTTTGTTTTCCATATTGACAAGTATCTCAAAGACAATTTTCTCAAAACACATTTTTAGCAATCCTCCAACTAAATCTTGAGAGGAAAGTTTGTTCAACAAAGCCATGCTCACGTGACCAAATCTTCTATGTCAACATAATCAATCATTATCATAAGCAACAAGGCATTCAAGCTTATCAAGATAAAACACACATTGAAGCATTTTGTGAGAAATTGATCAAAATCACAAAATATCATTTTGTCATACAAGTTCGGGCGACCGAACTTATGGTCTACATCCAAACTTCAAGTCCAAACATTTTGTAAAGTTTCATAAAGATGTTTTTGCCAAAGCAAATGCATAGATATTCAATCATAGCTATTTTAATCATTTTATCATGACATATAATCAAATTCAAGAACATATCAATCATGAATTCAATCTCATATTATCAATGTTACCTAATCAACTTTAGAGAAGCAATTGACAAGTTATGGTTCTCAAATTTTCAAATCTTACCAAAAGGAATTCTCAACTGAAACTTCACATGTTGTCATTTAACTTTTTATTCATTGTCACACAATTGACTAATGCTAAACAAGTTATAGTTCAAATTGGCACTAAGCAACAATTGTTTAAAAAGAAGAGAGGAACCTTTACCAACATTAGTTACACCAAGAATTCTTCCTTTCTTCTTGTCTCAAAAGAAAATGCATCATTGGTTGCTTCGACATTGATTATGAATGAGATGTTTTCTGCTATTCTTTAAGCCAACATCATTAAAAAGTGGAGCTTGAGTTTGAATTAAAAAGTACCTGCAATGAAGGAGAGGAAGTATCCTTTGGTACCCATACTTTCTTGGGTCCGTGGGGGTTAGTAATAATTCTCTTAACTCTCCAAATGGTTTTTACACCATTCTCTACTTTTCTTTTAACATAACATTTGGTGACTTTATGTCCATGTTTTCCACAATAAGTACAACAAGTATGATGGAAGGAAGTAGAAGTAGCTCTAACAAAGAAGTTGTTATGTTTAGGCACATTGTTGACATAATTGTAACCAAGACCATTTTTAGCAAGAGAAGACCTTTGAGATCCAAGTAGTTTGTCAAGATTGTCTCTTCCATTTGTAAATTTTTCAACACATGATGTAAGATCATTAATTTTCTTTTTCAAAATTTCATGATCACTAAGCATTTTTTCAAGAGAAGAAACTTTTGTACAAAGAGATTTATTTTCAAGAGATATGTTTTGTAAAGAAACATTTAAAACTTCTTTTTCAATATTTAAACAGTCAATAGATTCAAGAAGTTTTTTGTTCTCACAAAATAATTTTGAATTTTCATTCAATAACTCATTAATTTTGAGTTTCATTTCCTTATTCTTTTTCGAAGCTTTTTTTAATTCTCCATACATCTCAACAAGTAATTCACTAGGATCATCAATATCATCATCATAAGAAGTAGAGGTAGATGAAGTAGGTTGTACCTCATCTTCCAATGCCATGAAGCACACATTTGTTCTTTCTTCTTCATGAGTGACTTGAAGTAGCTTCCACATTTCATAAGCGGAATCACATTTCATCACTCTATTGTATTCATTGACAGCCAACACACAACAAAGAATGTTCATTGCTTGGTAGTTTAATGTCATGTTCCTTGAATCGCTCTCATCATACTCCTCCATGGACTTCGGTTCCCTTGTAACTCCATCGGCTTTCAATCTCAATGGCACATAGGGACCTTTCTCAATAATATTCCACAATTCATAATTAATAGAACAAATGTAAATCTCAATTCTAGACTTCCAAAAAATATAATTAGAACCATCAAACAATGGAGGTCTATTAGTGGATGAACCTTCCATATAAGGCAAATTTAATAAACTAGCCATATAATCTTTACTTCTAGGTTGTTAGACCTTAAAAAGAAGACCTAGCTCTGATACCAATTGAAAGACCTAAGAGGGGGGGGTGAATTAGGTCATTGGCTAATTATCAAAAATCTTTTCCCTTTTTGCAAATCCTTTGCCGTAATAAAAGCTTTTCTTCAATTCACAATCTCTAAGTTTATATGTGATTTAATGGTTGAGACAATATTATCAAATAATAACACCACAACCAATCAATCAACAATTAAGAACAAACCATATTAACACAAGTATGTAAAAAAGTAAAGCTATAAACAAGTCAACACACGATTTATAGTGGTTCGATCTTTAAAAGATCTACATCCACTACCTTGAGTCCACACTCAAGGATTTCAACCAATTCACTAAATGCTTAATCCAAGCAATTACACAAGAGGCTCACCCTTCAATGGGTTTTACCACAACAACCTCTTTTCAATATAATAAACAAGGTTCACTCATATCACTAAGAATTTTATGTCACTAGACAACCTAGACCAATCTAATCCAAGGCTCACCCTCACCAATGGGTTTTACACAAACAACCTTGATTAATCTAGTCTATGGCTCACCCTCCACAAGGGTTTTATGTCTCTTGACAACCTTGTATCAATCACAACAATAATATAAATAGAGAATTTGAATGTTACCAACACTTCTTGGTGGATGAATGCAATTGCTAGCACCACTTCACTTCTTGCCTTTGGAATCTTGAATTTCAATCTTTGAGCACAAGGCAATTTGAGAGCTTTTGATATAATTTTGATGTAAAACAAGTTAGAGCTTCAAGGATTTTGAATGTTCAAAAGTTGTTTCAAAAATCTGGAGTTTGTGGCTTTTATAGATTTGAAAATTTGGCTTTAACAGTCATAAAACGGCTAGTAACAGCTAGTTTCAGCAAAATTCGGTCGACCAAATTTTGGGTCTAAAATTTTCGGACGCACTGTTCACTTACTGTTCACTATGCGGGGGGAAATTCGGACGACCGAATTTTCCCAGCTGCGTCCGAATCTTCTTCCGAATTTCTCTGGAAAAATAGTGTCACTGTTCACAATGCGGAGAAAAATTCGGACGACCGAATTTTTCCAGCTTCGTCCGAATTGCGTCCGAATTTATCTGGAAAAATAGTTGGTACTGTTCACATGAATAGTGGGTCCTGTTCATTGCGCAAGAAAATTCAGAAGACCGAATTTTCCATCCTGCGTCCGAATCTTGCATCCGAATTTTTCAAACTTTATCAAAACATGTTCAAATCAATTCTAACAAGTTGGAAAACCTTTTAGCTTAAAAGATAAGTCATTAAAGGCCTTTTAAGTGCAAAAATCATTTATGAAAACTTGATAATTTAGATAAATTCAAAAGCATTGAAACCATTTAAATCAAGTTTTGTGCTATCAATTGCAACTCATAGATTCTAAGACTTAAGAGTGTAGGGTTTACAATATTTACCTATTAACCACATGTCACCTACACTTCATGTCTTCAAAGCCTTCGTTAATCTTGAACAAACTCTTCAATCTTCAATCACTTTGACATATTGGAGTTGTTCTTGCATTTTAGCTTCAAGGAAATGAGACTTCAAACTTCTTAATCCACAAATCCTATCACACAACATAAACATATTAGTTCTCATCAATATTTGTCATTAATCAAAACTACATGATTTGCCCTTAGGGCTAACAAGTGACACTGGAAGAGAGTTTTGTAATCAAGACTTCACAAGATTTTTTGATGAGTATGGTATAACTAATAATTTTTCAGCTGCCAAAACACCTCAACAAAATGATGTTGTTGAAAGGAAAAATAGGACCCTACAAAAGATGGCTAGATCAATGTTATGTGAAAATTCTTAGCCAAAATATTTTGGGGCTGAAGCTGTAAATACTGCTTGTTGTGTAATGAATAGAGTTTTATTAAGACCCTTTATAAGAAAAACACCTTTTGAACTCTTATTTGATAAAAATCCTTCAATTGTTTATTTTAAGGTTTTTGGGTGCAAATGTTTTATCTTAAACACTAGTGATAATCTGGGAAAGTTTGATAGAAAATCAAATGAAGATGTATTTTTTGGTTATTCATCAAATAAAAAGGCATATAGAGTTTATAACAAAAGAACATTATGTTTTGAAGAAACTATACATGTGACCTTTGATGAATCTAACATTTATCTTGAAAATCAAACTCATCATCAAGTACCCACATTGGAAGAACATGCCAAAGAAGAAGATGGTCAATCAAGCAATGATCAAGAGCTTCCAAATGATCTAACTTATGCAAGAGGTCATCCTAAGAGCTTCCAAATGATCTAACTTATGCAAGAGGTCATCCTAATGAGCAAATCATTGGTGATGTCTCTCAAGGAGTTAAAATAAAGTGGTACTTTATTGATAATTTTTCCCTTCTATCTCACATTGAACCTAAAAATAATGATGATGGATTGTGTGATAATTTCTAGATTATTGCTATGGAAGAGAAGTTAAATCAGTTTGAGAGAAATAAGGTTTGGACTCTTGTTCCAAGACCTCATGATCATTCCATTATTGGTACAAAATGAATTTTTAGAAACAAATTAAATGAACTAGGAGAAGTTGTTGGAAATAAAGCTAGACTTGTTGCTCAAGGCTTCAACCAAGAAGAAGGTATTGATTATGATGAGACTTTTGCTCCAGTAGCTAGACTGGAATCCATAAGAATACTTTTAGCTTTTGCTTGATTTAAAGGATTTAAGCTATTTCAAATGGATGTCAAAAGTGCTTTTCTAATTGGTTTTATTGAAGAAGAGGTTTATGCAAAACAACCTCCCAGTTTTGTTCATGAAAAGTTTCCTAATCATGTTTTTAAGTTAACCAAAGCTCTATATTGATTGAAACAAGCCCCAAGAGCCTGATATGAACGATTAAGTGGTTTTCTTCTTTCAAAAGGATTTTCAAAAGGAAAGGTTGACGCAACACTGTTTATAAAAACCTCTAGCAAGAATGATATTTTACTTGTGCAAATTTATGTTGGCATTATTTTTGGTACTACTAACACATCCCTTTGGGAAGATTTTGCCAAATCCTTGCAAAATGAATTTGAAATGAGTATGATGGGAGAATTAAATTTCTTTCTTGGGCAGCAAATTAAGCAAACTAAGGATAGAGTCATTACAAATCAAGCAAAGTATACCAAGGAGCTATTGAAAAAATTTGGAACGGATCAAGCAAAAGGGATAGGTACTCCAATGAGCTCATCAACAAAACTTGATAAAGATGAAAAAGGTAAAAATGTTGATGAGAAGTCATATAGAGATATGATTGGAAGTTTACTCTATCTCACAGCTAGTAGACCATATATTATGTTTGATGTGTGCTTATGTGCTAGATTTCAATCATGTCATAAAGAATCTAATCTAATATCTGTCAAACGTATTTTTCACTATTTGATTGATACACGTGACTATGTGAAATACCTAAGAGGTGGGGGGGTGAATTAGGTATTTGGCTAATTTTTCGCAAACACAGTCCTTTTGTATGTTTAAGCAAAAACCAGATTGTATGTGCTTGGTTCACTAGAAGAGTAAGGCAATTAATAGCAAAGTAGTAGAGCAATACAAGAACAAAAAACTCAAGCAATTTATAGTGGTTCGATCTCTTCAAGATCTACGTCCACTACCTTAAGCATACACTTAAGGATTTCAAAAAATCTACTATAAGCTCAAGTATACAAATTACATAATAGGCTCACCACACAATGGTTTAACACTCACAACCTCTTTTAGTAATTATACAAACAAGGTTCACCCTTTCACATAGATTTTGTATCTAAAGACAACCTAAAGACCAATCTAATCCAAGGCTCACCCACACACAGGTTTTACACCACAACCTTGATTAATCTATTCTATGGCTCACCCTTATCAAAAGGATTTTATGTCACAAGATAACCTTGCAATGAGCTAATAGAAGAAAATACAGTTTAATAAATAAAGAAGAATGTGTAGATGTTACCACTTGTTGGTAGATGTTTACACAATGTTGCACCTTCACACTTTGTTATCTTTGGAATCTTGAATGATCAATTGAAAGCACAAGACAAATAAGAGCTTAAAATGTTTTCTAAAGGCTTTGCAATGTTTAGAGTTCATAAGAATTGAAAACTTAAAAAAAAATCTAAAGTTTATAACTTTTATAGATTTGAAAAATCAATTGCAACAGCTATAAAACGGATCGTAACGACTAGTTTTAGAGAAGTTCGGACGTCCGAACTTTCTGCCATACGTCCGAACTTGCATCCGAACTTCACTGTGCCAAGCTATCTGGAAAAGTTCGGACGTCCGAACTTTTCCTTATGCGTCCGAACTTCACTATACCAAGCTGTTTGGAAAAGTTCAGACGTCTGAACTTTTCCTTTTGCATCCGAACTTGCGTCCGAACTTCACTGGAAAAACAGTGACCATGCTATCAGAAAAAGTTTGGACGTCTAAACTTTACTCCATGCGTCCGAACTTCTTTGGAAGCACAGTGATCATTTTCAAAGTATGGACGACCCAACTTGCATCCAAACTTATCAAATTTTGTCAAATCATTTAAAAATCATCCTTAATAACATTAAAATAGTTTTGTATAAATAGATAAGTCATTTAAACACTTTTAAACACAAAACCTGTTACCAAAACATATTAATCATCCAAAGTTTACTTAAGATCATTTGAAACTACAAAACCAAACTTGTTGTCAAGAGGTTCATTTAAAAATCATTTCAAAAACAAGTTATGTACTCTTTTATGCATTCAACTAATTTCAAGACATACAAGTGTAGAGTTTACAGAAAAATATATACCTATTTAGCATAAGAACTCTACACTCTAAGTCTTCAATGTCTTCAATCATCTTGAGCATACTCTTCAATCTTCAATCACTTTTGGCATAGTTGAGTTGTTCTTGCATTGTGACTTCAAGGCAATAAGACTTTAAGCTTCTCAATCCATCAATCCTATCACTCAACATACAAGCACATTAGTCCTTATCAATGTTTGCCATTATTCAAAACTAATCATAACTACATGCTTTGCCCTCAGGGCTAACAATCTGCCCCTTTTTGATATGACAAACGTTGATGTAAAATGTGATGGATTTAAACAATGTAGAACAAAGAAGCGTTGATGTCAATGATGGATAATAACCAATTTAGCACATTGACATTTAAAAGGCTCAATGTGACCCTATGACCCAACCAACCTTCATTTACCTCCTTCCTTCCAACAAAGATAGACGATATAGCATTTAAGCATTTAGAAGAAGTTCTAAGAGAGGTTTTAAGGTTATAAAAGTTTAACAATGCTCCTCCTTAGATTGTGCTCATTTTTCAATAAGTTTGGACTTGACATGTTGTAAATCCGAATTTTGACATATCAAGTCCGAATTGTAAAATAAGTGAAATGAAAGCTGCAATTTTTGAAAATAAGCTTTCCTAAAGTTGTTCAACCATATTAGAAGAGATTAAAACATATTTGAATCAATTTGAACAACAAAAAAGCATATTTTGGCAACAAAATATGGATGCATCCAAATTTCAGACTCATGCATCCGAACTTTGAAATTTTAAGTCCAAACTTTAAAATATGTGAGATGAAGGCTAAAATATTTGAAAATAATCCTTTCTAAGGTTGTTAAAACATGATAGGTATAACTAAAACACTTTTCAAACAATTTGAACAACAAAAAAATCAGTTTTGGTAACACAGTATGGATGCATCCGAACGTTTTAGTTTGCATCCGAACATCAATTCCAAACTTATGAACTCTATCCTCACATATTATAATTCTTTTATGTTTAAATTTCAAATGTATAAATATAGTCAAATATGCCAAAAAGTTTTCCCAGTGTATCACTTACTCATATTAACACAAATTGTACATATAACATATATTGCAGAAGCACGCACATTTCACAGAACTCATTTCTTTCTCCCCCTTTTGTCATCACTCAAGAATGGGAAGCTCTCAACTCTTAGGTTTCATCATTGAGCTTCATTAAAGCTATTACATAGGCCACATTAAACTAGTGATAAAGTGCAAAAATAGAGAGATTTGCATAAAACATGCTAGTAAATATTCAAAATAAATAAAAGCAGTAAATGGAAATGAGAGTGAAGATATGCTTAGTCTTTGGATATTGATGGAGAGTCCTTTCTCGGTTTCTTCTTGATAGCAACATGCTTTACTCTTCCATGGCCAAATGTTGGATTTGATGGGGTTGCTATTTCAGCTCTTGCAATTTGACATCCTTCTTGACTGATTCCAGCTTGCTGCAATCCTTGATCTCCTCCTTGAGACTCCATGACCTGCTCATTGCCATTCCCTTGGTCACCATCATTATCATCATCTTCATCATCACTGTCACTGCCTTCTTCATTTTTCTTATTATCTTCATCATTCTCATCATCCTTTTCCTTTTGAGTTCTAGAAGGCACTTCACCATTTTGAGGATTTCTTATCAATATTTCCTAAATGTGCTCGACTCTATTCTCCAAACTATCCAGTTTTCCAAACACCATAGGAGCAAACAACCTGGTCACCAAGAACCAAACACGGTTGGTCTTCAAAATGGGATAGAAGAATACCCAAAGAAGACTTTGGTTTGTCTTTGAAAAGGTGCTCCACGATGCCTTAGCTAAGTGGGATTCTCCATCTAAGATAGAGAAGAAGGTGTCTTTTGTTCCTAAGGTCATTGAACCCTATCAAAACTATGATCGCCATCTACAATGCCATTTGGTAGAGCACTTGACTTCAAATTGGCTTGAGAATGTTCCTTGAGGTGGAACTACAGTAAAGGTGTAGTTTCCTTTGGGAGAGTCTTGAATAATATGCTTTCTAGACCTCTTCTTGTCCACGCCAGCTTCAAATTTAAATTTAAATAGTTCTAAAAAATAGAACTTTATGCTGACACTAACAAGAAAAGGAGTAAAAAAGGGCTACTAACCAATTTCAAATTCAAAATTTGAACTTGAAAATAGTTGGGAAGCGGGAAGCAGAAACTAGTTAGGGACTTCAAACTCTGTAGGATCAAAGGATCCAAACCAACATAAGTTTTGGCAAGAACAACAATTAATGGGTTCTTGCAACTTAACATAAATGATAACAAATTGGACCTACCACTTTGGCACTTGCTAAGAAATGTCCAAGTGAATTTAAAATTCAGACCCACTACTTTGGTACCTCAAGAACCTAAGGAACCAATGTTGAAATCAATGGGAAATATGTGAAAATGAAATAGAAACAAAAATTTCTTTGTGAATCCAGCCTTTTTGTTTACTAAGAACGAAGAGGCAACCAAAGAAATTCAAGGAAGAACTCCATCCTAGCAATAAGTGACTTGGAGTTTCTCTCTCTAACTCCTTGACTGAGAGCTCTTTCTTGGCTTTCACTATTTATTTACGTGTGAAAAGATACTGAAAATCTTGTGCCAAAGGAGTACATATACACTTACGAACATAGAGAAAGAAGGTAAACAAATCTTTTTGCCAACTACAATTCTCAGAAAAATCTGTTGGTCATTAGCTTTTTGCATAGCCAATACACTTGTGTGAAGAAAAGTAGACTTTTTTTTTTTTTTGTGTTAAGATCACCATATTACAATACCAAGTCTTCTACTTGGTCATTAGCCATGCCATAAATCTGAAGACTTTTGGGTAAAAATCTTTTTGCAAGGCTAAGACAACCAAGAAGACCGAGAATGTGAATTGGATTAAACGTCGAAAAAGTAAATTAGTGAAATTATCTTGCTGTTTATCTGAGGTCCAGTTTTTTGAAATCTACTACTAAATCCAAGGTATTATGAATTTAAGTGTTTGTAACTCAGAATTAAAGCAAAAGCATCACTCAATATGTTTGGAGAATAACAATATAAAACTAAGGAAAAGAGAAGATAGAATATAGAGAGAGAAAGTAGAACTCAGGAATCAAGACTAAAATATACATCTTACTAATGTCATCTTACTAAAATATACATCTTACTATATATGGCCCTATATATAGGCTCATAATACAAGAGTTTATGGAAATCCAAAATCTAATGGTTGATTAGGAGTCATATTTTTGGAGTTCAGTTCTCTTCAGGAAACTAATTAATATAAACATCCACATATTATTTCATAACACTCCCCCTTGGATGTTCATAGTATAAAGAATATGCCTCGTTAAAACTTTACTAGATAAAAACCCAGTGAAAAAAAAAACTCTAGTGAAGGAAAAAGAGTACATTATTATTTATGTCATTATTACTCCCCCTGATAAGAAAATCTTTTAAGATTTCTTAACCGATGCTTTCTAATCAAATGTTACTATCGGTAAGGTCTTAGTAAATAGATTTGTTAAATGATCAAATGATCAAATTCATTGCACATCAATATCACATCTCTTCTGGAGCTCGTGATTAAAAATATACTTTATCGTATCTCCTTAGATATATTTCAAACTTTATTATCACCCAACAATATAGTTGGAATTCATTCTTAGAGGATATAGATGTATCTCGAATACATTAATTATGATCACACATATTCTCAACCAACATCATCAATTTATATTTTTTCAACATGAGTTGAAGATATGATTGTATTAATCAACACATGCCTATAAATGCGTAGTTTATGTGAATCATATATGAAATACCTAAGAGGGGGGGGGTGAATTAGGTATTTAGATAATTTTCGCAAACTTAAACCTTTTATGCGTTTAGACCAAGAACAAGTTATGTAAGCTAATTATAGATAATTGATAGCAAGACAATAATGAAAGCAATAGCAAAGAACTCAAACAATTTATAGTGGTTCGATCCTCAAGATCTACATCCACTACCTTAAGCTCACACTTAAGGATTTCAACAAATCTACTAATTGCTCAGGTTTACAAATTACAAGAGAGGTTCACCACACTTTGGTTTTACACTCACAACCTCTTCTAGTAATTTCTTACAATACAAGGCTCACCCACCTATGGTTTTATATCTCAAACAACCTTGAATCACAACTTCAAGGATTACCCTTATCTAAAGGGTTTTATGTTATCAAGATAACCTTGCTAGAGCTAGTAGATCAATACAATTGAATAAGTAAAGAAGAATGTGTAGAAGTTACCACTTGATGGTAGATATTACACAAATTTGCACCTTCACACTTTGATGTCTTTTTATCGATCAATTGAATGCACAAGACATAAGAGAGCTTAAGAAATGTTTGCTTGGAGTTTTCAAGATTTCAAGAGTTACAAAAATTTGCATGTTTATGGCTTTTATAGAATTTGAAAATCTGTTAAAACGTTCATAAAACGGCTAGTAACGGCTAGTTTCAGAAAATTCGGACGACCGAATTTCTTGGCTGCGTCCAAATCTTCGTCCGAATTTCTCTGGATGAATAGTAACCATACTGAGAACAAAAATTCTGACGACCGAATTTTTTTGCTGCGTCCGAATCTTCTTCCGAATTTCTCTGGAAGAACAGTGACCATGCTGAAGGCCAAAAATTCGGACGACCAAATTTTTTGGCTGCGTCCGAATCTTCTTCCGAATTTCTCTGGAAGAATAGTAGCAAACTTTTGCTACAAAATTCGGACGACCGAATTTTTTGAAAGCATTTTCAAACTTTGTAAAATCATTTGAGATATAACTTCAATGAGTTTGAAAAACATTTGATATATATAGAAAACTTATTTAACTTTATTTAAGCTTGAAACACATGAACATATGAAGTTTATAAACATATCTTATAGAAAGATTCATTCAAAGCCTTTTAAGATTATAAGACTATTTTTATGCTCTCTTATGCATTCAATGATAACCAAGACATGCAAGTGTAGAGTTTACATAGAAATTTACCTAAAAGTTAAATACACTCTACACTTCAAGTCTTCAATGCCTTTTGATCATCTTTAGAACAACATTCTTCAAACTTCAAATACTTGCTTAAATGAAGTTGTTCTTGAACTTTTGCTTCAAAGCAATGAGACTTCATACTTCTCAAATTACAGAACCTATCACACAATAATCAAACATTTTAGTCCTCATCAATATTTGTCATTAATCAAAACTATATAATTTGCCCTTAGGGCTAACAATCTCCCCCTTTTTGATGATGACAAACTTTGATGCAAAATGTGATAGATTAAAACAATGTAGTACATAGAAGTATTGATGTCAATGATAGAAAATAACCAATTTAGCACATTGACATACAAAAGGCTCAATATGAGCCTATGACCCAACCAACCTCCATTTGCCTCCTTCCTTCCAACAACATATAGAAGATATAATATTTAAGTATTTAGAAAACTTCTAAGAGAGGTATTAAAGGTCATAAAAGATTAATATTGCTCCCCCTTAGATTGTGCTCATTTTTCAACAAGTTTGAACTTGAGATGCTATGCATCCGAATTTTGACATATCAAGTCCAAATTTTAAAATAGATTAAATGAAAGCTTAAAATTTTGAGAATAAGCTTTCCTATGGTTGTTCAAACATAGAGGAAGAGATTAAAGCTAGTTTGAATCAATTTGAACAACACTAGAGCACACTTTGGCAACAAAATATGCATGCATCCGAATTTCGAACATGCATCCGAATTTTTTGATCTTGCATCCGAATTTTTAAATCTTAAATCCCAAAACTATAATAACTTCAATATAATGAATGCTTAGGGTTGTTCAAACATAATAGAAGAGATTAAGACAGATTTAGATCAATTTGAACAACAATAGAATACTCTTTGGTAACAACTTATAGCTCATGCATTCAAATGTTTTCATAGAGTTTTCATAGAGTAACAATTCAAGAGCAAGTTATTCATTTACAGAAAGCACACAGAAAACATCTATAGGATTGATACATAGGACTCAGAAAACATGCATACAAGAAAAAAAAATTCATATGCAGAAAAATTCATTATCTCATCACATAGCAGTTTTTCACACATTTTGTCATCCTCATTTTTTCTCCCCCTTTTGTCATCAGTCAAAGATGGGGTCAATGAAAATGAGATTAACAATTTAACACATAAAGGAAGCTCTCATCACTGAGATTTCATCATTGAGCTTCACTATTACATAAGATGCATGAAAAAATACTGAAGAAGATTATAGCATTAGATGCATAAAGCAGTAAATAGTATGGAAGAGATGCTTAGTCTTGTGATGTTGATGAAGAGGCTCTGCTAATCCCTTTCTTGATGGCCAAGTGCTTCACTCTTCCTTGGCTGAATGAAATGTGTGATGGTGAGACAATTTCAGCTTGAGCTACTTGGCTTCCTGCCTTTTGTGGTTGTACATGTTCTTCTTCTTCTTCTTATTCTGCCACTGTCTCATCATCTCCTCCTTGGTCATCCCCATCATCACTGTCATTATCTTTGTCCTTCTTATCTTCCTCTTTATCATCATCTTCCTCGTTTCTATCTTGAGGCCTAGAGGGTCCTTCACCACTTTGAGTATTTCTCATTAGGATTTTCTCAATGTGTTTCACTCTATTCTCTAGTCCATCTAATTTTCCTAGAACCATTGGAGCAAATGATTCAAAGAACTTATACATTTTCTCCATTTCCTTGACTTGATTGTTCAAGGCTTCTTGGAATGCTTTGGCTATTATGGTGTCACCTCTAGTTATTCCTTCACCACTTGACTCATCTTTAGTTTCTTCTTCAACTACCCTTCTTTTAGTTGGTGGTTGTTCCCCCTCACTTGAAGTGTCATGCTTTCTTTTTGTCTTCAATTCTCTTGCAAGGGTCTCTTCCTCATCTTCCTCATCTTCATCCTCCTCCTTTTCCTCTTCTACACTTTCTGTTCCTTCTTTTCTTCCTAATCTTTTTGGAGAGGATCCTCTTTTTGTTCTCCATACTCCATCATCATCAAGGATAAGCTGCATTCTCTTAAGGGATTCATCAGTGTATATTTCTCCACTTTTAAAAGCTTGTCCTCTTCCTGGAAGTTTAATCTTAAAATGCTTAAAGATCTTGGTTAACAGTCTTCCAAAGGGGAATGCCTTGGTTACTGTTTTTCTAGCAGTAATCATGTGTCTTAAGGCTATATATCCAAAGTTGAATTTCCTCTGTTCATGCAGGGCCAACATTAATACCATATGCATATTCCCTACTGATGATTTATGTCCAAAGTTAGGAACAATCATAGTAGTTACCATGTGATGCAATACCCTACCTCTAGCATCCAAATTCTTGATTTCCCTCTCTTTTATAGATCTAAACTCTCTTCCATTTGTAAATGCTTGTTCAAATCTATCATATGTAAAGAGTTGACGATCATAGCAATGCATTGAGGGTGCATAATATTTAGCCCCACTGTCACTTACCCCACAAATTCTGTTAATCAGATCTTCACTTAATTCAATATCAACTTGGGATACTCTAGTTGAATACCTTTGTATCCTACAATCCCCAACAATCTCAGTTCTTTCTTCCTTTAGGTTTGCATAGAATTCATATACCAAGGTGGGATAAAAAACTTCATTAATAAACAACAAACTACTCCATCCAACATCATGGAAACAAGACAAAACCATATCCTACTAGATAGTTTATCAACATCCACCTTATATCCAGGAATAATCTTTCTACTATTCTTATTCCATTCATCAAATTCATGAGTAGATTTGATAGAGATAAACCTGTCAACTCTAGATTGTGTTTGAGGAATGCGTATCCTTCTTGGTTGATTGAGGATTGGGTCTCCATTTCCTTCCTTAGCCTTTCCTTTTCCTTTCTCAACATTGGGCTTCTTTGTTCTTACCATGATGTTTTCTCTTGAGAAGGGTTTGTTTTCTGTATGAAATTAGGGCTTAGAAGTTTAAAAATGAACGCAAATCGGGATGAGACTGTGTGAATTTGAAGAGATTTTGATTCGGACGTGAATGGGTATGAGAGGTTTTGAAAGGATTTAAAATTCGGAAGTTATAATGTTTGGAAGAAACCGTTCGATTTTCATTTAAATAGATGCATCTGCAAAATTCGGACGACCGAATTTTAGGTCTGCGTCCGAATTTTCGGTCAAAAGTTTCTGTCTCTTTGATTCAGAAAATTCGGTCGACCGAATTTTCTGTCCTGCGTCCGAATTTTTGATCAATAAATCTCTGTTTTCATCACAACATTAATACACACATTAGTCATTGAATTTTGAAATTCCTAAGAGTCTTCTTAGGTGATTAAACCTTTCCTCGACCAAAGGCTTTGTAAATATGTCAAGCAATTTGATCATTTGTATTTACATGTTCTAAGCATATATCTTTCTTAATCACATGATCACGAATGAAATGATGTTTTATTTCTATATGCTTTGTCCTAGAATGTTGAATGGGATTAATGCTCAAATTGATAGCACTAGTGTTATCACATAGTATAGGCACACACTTAAATTTAAGACCATAATCAAGTAAAGTATGTTGCATCCATAATAATTGTGCACAACAACTTCCTGCATGACTATGTATTCAGACTTCAGCTGTGGATAAAGATACACAAGCCTCGCTTTTTACTAAACCAAGACACTAGACAACTACCAAGAAATTGACAATGACCACTTGTACTTTTACGCTCAACTTTACATCCAGACATAGTCGACGATCGAATATCCAATAAGTTCAAAAGATGAAGTTTTAGAAAACCAAAGACCATAGTCATATGTGTCAATCAAATAACGAAATATTCGTTTGACGAAATTAGATGAGATTCTTTAGGACATGATTGGAATCTAGCACACAAGCAAACAGACAAACATAATATCCTGGTCTACTAGCAGGTGAGATAGAGTAAACTTCCAATCATACCTCTATACAATTTCTCATCAATACTTTTTACCTTTCTCATCTTTGTCAAGTTTAGTTGATGAACTCATAGGAGTACTTATTCCTTTTGCTTGATCCATTCCAAACCTTTTCAATAGCTCCTTAGTATATTTTTCTTGATTGATGAAGACTCCATCCTTGGTTTGCTTAATTTGTAGTCCAAGGAAGAAACTTAGTTCTCCCATCATGCTCATCTCAAATTCATTTTTGCATAGTTTTTAGCAAACTCTTCACAAAGAGAAATATTAGTAGAACCAAAAAATAATATCATCAACATAGATTTGTACAAGCAAAATATCATTTTTAGAAGATGTTTTAATAAAAAGAGTTGTGTCTACTTTTCCTTTAGTAAAACCTTTTGTGAGAAGAAAACCACTTAATCTTTCATACCAAGATCTTGGAGCTTGTTTCAGTCCATATAGAGCTTTGGTTATCTTATACACATAATTTGGAAATTTTTCATGGATAAAACCAGGAGGTTGTTCTACATAAACCTCCTCTTCAATAAAACCATTTAGGAAAGCACTTTTAACATCCATTTGAAAAAGTTTAAAACCTTTAAAGTAAGCAAATGCTAAAAGTATTCTTATAGATTCTAATCTTGCTACTGGAGCAAAGGTCTCATCATAGTCAATGCCTTCTTCTTGGTTGAAACCTTGAGCAACAAGTCTAGCTTTATTTCTAACTACTTCTCCTAGTTCATTTAACTTATTTCTAAAAACCCATTTTGTACCAATAACAGAATGATCATGAGGTCTAGGAACAAGAGACCAAACTTTATTTCTTTCAAATTGATTTAGTTCTTCTTCCATAGCAATAATCCAGAAATTATCACACAATGCATCATCAATATTTTTTGGTTCAATATGAGATAAAAGAGCAAAGTTATCAATAAAATACCGCCTTGTTTTTTACCCCCTTGAGAGACATCACCAATGATTTGCTCCTTAGGATGACCTTTTGCATATGTGATATCTTTTGGAAGTTCTTGATCATTTCTTGATTGACCATCTTGTTCTTGCTCCATTATTTCTTCTTCTTTGGCATGATCTTCCATTGTGGGTGCTTGGTGTTGAGTATGATTTTCAACTATTGATGTACTCGTGTCATCTTCATTTCCTCTTTGAAGATAAATGTTAGATTCATCAAAGGTTACATGAATAGTTTCTTCAACACACAATGTTCTTTTTATTATAAACTCTATATGCCTTTTTTATTTGATGAATAACCAAGAAAAAATTCCTTCATCTCGATTTTCTATCAAACTTCCCAAGATAGTTGCTAGTGTTTAAAATGAAGCATTTACAACCAAAAACTTTGAAATAGACAATTGATGGAGTTTTGTCAAATAGAAGTTCAAAAGGTGTTTTTTTCTTATAAAAGGTCTTAGTAAAACTCTGTTCATGATATAACAAATCAGTATAATGACTTCAGCCCAAAAATACTTTGGTAATGAGTTTTCACAAAGCATTGATCTAGCCATTTCTTGTAAGGTTCTGTTTTTTCCTTTCAACAACACCATTTTGTTGAGGTGTTTTGGCAAATTTGAAAAATTGTGAGTAATACCATATTCATCACAAAAATTTTTGTAAAGTCTTGATTACAAAATTCTCTTCCATTATCACTTCTAATAGAAATCAGTTTGCAATCAAGAGAGGTTTGAACCTTTTTGAAGAGTTTTGAAAATTCATGAAATGTTTCATCTTTTTGTGCTAAGAAGATTACCCATGTAAATCTTGAAAAATCATCAACAATCACATAAGCCTAGCTTTTACCACCAAGACTAGTAGTCCTCATAGGTCCAAATAAATCCATATGAATTAGTTCAAGAGGTTTTGTGGTAGAGACCATTTTCTTTGGTTTAAAAGATGTTTTTGATTGTTTTCCATATTGACAAGCATCACAGAGGTGAGTTTTATCAAAATGCAATTTAGGTAATCCTCTCACCAACTCTTGTGTAGAAAGTTTGTTTAATAAATCCATGCTTACATGTCCTAATCTTCTATGCCATAAAAATCCATCATTGTCATGAATGGCAAGACATTTAATATCATTTGTAATAAGCTCATCAAGATACAATACATATACATTACCAACTCTTTTTAGCAACAAAGATAGTTTTGTTACTTGCATTGTCAAGAATAGTACAAGTATCACATTTAAACTCTACTTTGCATCCATTATCACATAGTTGACTAATACTTAGTAAATTATACTTTAAATCTTGAATAAGTAATACTTTCTTGATAAGAGGAAAAGAACCTTTACCAATGTTACCTATTCCAAGTATTTTCCCTTTCTTCTTATCTCCAAATGTGACAAAACCTTCACTTGTAGTTTGAAGTTCACTAACAAGTGATGCATTTCCAGTCATGTGCCTTGAGCATCCACTGTCAAGGAACCATTTAGTGGCACTTGATCTTGAGGCAAATTGTACCTATACCAAATTTGAAAGGGTGATTTTTGGTACCCATATTTTCTTGGGTCCAAGGGGGTTAGTAAAAGTTTCTTTGACTTTCCAAATGGTTTTAACACCACTTTCTACTTTTCTTTTGACAAAACATCTAGAAACCTTGTGTCCATGTTTACCACAATAAGTGCAGCAAATATGTGATCTAGAATGATAAGATTCTTTAACAAAAGATTTTTCTCTGTTTTGGAGCGAGAATAATCATGAGTAAAACCAAGACCATGTTTTACAAATGAAGGTCTTTGATAACCAAGTAATTTATTCAAATTTTTCCCTTCCATTTGTAAATCTCTCAATGCATAAAGTTAGATCATTAACTCTCCTTTTTAGAAGTTCATGATCTTTTATCATTGACTCAAGAGAAATAATTCTAGTGCAAAGCTTTTTGTTTTCAAAAGATATGTTTTGTATAGTTGTATTCAAAACTTCTTTTTCAATAGCAATGCAACTAATGGTTTCAAGAAGTTTTCCATTTTCAACACATAATTTTGAATTTTCATTAGATAAATTATTTATTTTGAGTTTCATTTCCTTATTTCTTTTTGAAGCCTTTTTTTAATTCTTCATATAACTCAACAATAAGATCACTGGAATCAATATCATCATCATATATATTTGAGATAGAGGGTGAAGATTGTACCTCATCATCAATGGCCATGAAGCATATGTTGGCCTTTCCTTCACTTTCATCCTCACTTTCCCTGTTGATCCCATGTTCCAGCTAGTCCTTTTCCTTTCTTGACGATTTCTTTCTGTTTTTGCTTTCTCTTTCCCTTTCCAACACTCGGGGACAGATCAGCAATAAGATGCTCAGTACTCTTGCATTCAAAGCATTGAGGTTTATATGATGAAGATTGTCCACTCTTCTTGATTGGCTTTCTTCCTTTCTTGAGAAATTCCTTTTTGTAGAATCTCTTGAATTTCTTCACTGCCATTGCAATTTCTTCTTCTCCACTTTGTTTCCTCCTTCTTCTTCACTTGAAGATTGTTCTTGTTCGACCAAGTTGTTTGAGGCATTAAGCACTACTCCTTTTCTTCCCTTTTCTTCATCCTCCTTGTCATTTAGCCGTTTCATCTTCATTTCATGAGTCAAGAGAGATCCAATGAGCTCTTCAAGTGGAAGAGTCTTCAAATCCTTGGATTCCTCAATGGCAAGTGTTTTAGGCTGCCAGGATTTTGGTAGAGCATCTACAATCTTTCTGTTTTGCTCTCCCATAGTATAGCTTTTACCATAAGCTTTTTAAGCCATTGAAAATGTTAGTAAATCTTGTAAACATATCACTAATATTTTCACCTTGTTTCATGGTAAAATGAGTTCATAATCTCTAACTAGCATGGCAAGTTTAGATTCTTTAACTTGATTAGTACCTTCATGTGTGATTTGAAGTAATCTCCACATTTCATGAGCAGTAATCACATCCACTAACTCTATTGTATTCAGTTACATCTAAAGCACAACTTAATATATTCATGGCTTGATAATTTAAAGTCGTTTTCTTAGAATCATGCTCATCAAATTCATCAGTGGATTTGGGTACTGAGGTTATTCCATCAGCACTCATTTTCATTGGGACATAAGGACCTTTCTCAATTATGTTCCACAAATCAAAATTAATAGAACAAATATAAATTTTAACTCTAGATTTCCAGAAAGTGTAATTTGTTCCATTAAACAAATGTGGTCTATTTGTGGAAGATCCTTCTAGGTAAGGTAAATTTGACATATTAGCCATAGGATCTTTGTCTTCTAGGTTGTTAAGCCACACACAGAAGTTCTGGCTCTGACACCAATTGAAATACCTAAGAGGGGGAGGGGGTGAATTAGGTATTTAGATAATTTTCGCAAACTTAAACCTTTTATGCGTTTAGACCAAGAACAAGTTATGTAAGCTAATTATAGATAATTGATAGCAAGACAATAATGAAAGCAATAGCAAAGAACTCAAACAATTTATAGTGGTTCGATCCTCAAGATCTACATCCACTACCTTAAGCTCACACTTAAGGATTTCAACAAATCTACTAATTGCTCAGGTTTACAAATTACAAGAGAGGTTCACCACACTTTGGTTTTACACTCACAACCTCTTCTAGTAATTTCTTACAATACAAGGCTCACCAACCTATGGTTTTATATCTCAAACAACCTTGAATCACAACTTCAAGGATTACCCTTATCTAAAGGGTTTTATGTTATCAAGATAACCTTGCTAGAGCTAGTAGATCAATACAATTGAATAAGTAAAGAAGAATGTGTAGAAGTTACCACTTGATGGTAGATATTACACAAATTTGCACCTTCACACTTTGATGTCTTTTTATGGATCAATTGAATGCACAAGACATAAGAGAGCTTAAGAAATGTTTGCTAAATGCTTTTGAATGCTTGGAGTTTTCAAGATTTCAAGAGTTACAAAAATTTGCATGTTTATGGCTTTTATAGAATTTGAAAATCTGTTAAAACGTTCATAAAACGGCTAGTAACGGCTAGTTTCAGAAAATTTGGACGACCGTATTTCTTGGCTGCGTCTGAATCTTCGTCCGAATTTCTCTGGATGAATAGTAACCATGCTGAGAACAAAAATTCGGACGACCGAATTATTTTGCTGCGTCCGAATCTTCTTCCGAATTTCTCTGGAAGAACAGTGACCATGCTGAAGGCCAAAAATTCGGACGACCGAATTTTTTGGCTGCGTCCGAATCTTCTTCCGAATTTCTCTGGAAGAATAGTAGCAAACTTTTGCTACAAAATTCGGACGACCGAATTTTTTGAAAGCATTTTCAAACTTTGTAAAATCATTTGAGATATAACTTCAATGAGTTTGAAAAACATTTGATATATATAGAAAACTTATTTAACTATATTTAAGATGGAAACACATGAACATATGAAGTTTATAAACATATCTTATAGAAAGATTCATTCAAAGCCTTTTAAGATTATAAGACTATTTTTATGCTCTCTTATGCATTCAATGATAACCAAGACATGCAAGTGTAGAGTTTACATAGAAATTTACCTAAAAGTTAAATACACTCTACACTTCAAGTCTTCAATGCCTTTTGATCATCTTTAGAACAACATTCTTCAAACTTCAAATACTTGCTTAAATGAAGTTGTTCTTGAACTTTTGCTTCAAAGCAATGAGACTTCATACTTCTCAAATTACAGAACCTATCACACAATAATCAAACATTTTAGTCCTCATCAATATTTGTCATTAATCAAAACTATATAATTTGCCCTTAGGGCTAACAATATAGATAACTTATACCTTATACATCCATCTTAACAGGAGTTAAATTTTCTCAATATTTGAAATAAATTATCTCAAGGAGATATCAAAAGGCAAGATTAATACCGTCTCAAAATTTATTTGGTAAAAAAGAACTAGAATAGATGTCTACTTGCACGTGGACAAGTGTATTCATGCACTCAATTACAGAATTGTGGTACTTGAAGACCAAATAGTTCTTCAACATCATTCAATAGATATAAAGGATCTCGCATATAATAACCCAATAACAATTGATGTGCTATGTTCATGTGAAACATCTTCAGGATGTTCAATCAAAACAAAATATTGACTTTTCAAAACGTTGATCACAATATTTGCTCTTCTAAATACTTCACGAAAAATATCTTCATCATCAAATCCTTTTCTCTTTAGAGGATTTTATTTTTAAAATCAAGAGATCAATCACGCTTTAGACATGTATCAAAAACATATGACTATAGAATTTATGTATTTGTTCTGCTGGGACATTTATCCAAATAGGAATATCTATAAGTAGAATGTTATATTGACTAACTCTACATGAGTCAGACAGACAATCAATTTGTAATTTTACGCAAATAAACAACATTTTGAACTTCCAGTTCATTAATGCTTGTGTATAGATCAAGATAATGAAAGTAAATGATATCCTCTTTTAGTTGATGATTTTCTTCCCCTAATGTGGAGAACGTTATGCCAATCAATAGATTATACAATGAGGATATTTTCTTGATAAACAAATACATATAGCAAGTACAGCTACATGTAGAATTTCTACATATATGGACATACTCGATCATTCTTTCAATAAGAATTTACTAAGACACTCTCATCATGTTCTACAGGAACAATTACATGCTTCAAGCATATCAAGTCCATCTGGGACTTTAAATACAAATACTATTATCAAATGATAACAAAGATAAACACATATTAATTGTTATCATGCACTACTATATCCACCACTATAAATTGATTTCTTCATTATCAGTGCCAGATTTTACGAAGAATCATACGCCATAACTCATGATAAATATTCACTTTGTAGTCGCATTTTATAAGCAAATATTAATTGTTATCTTTTTTGGATTACACTTCAGGTGTATTATTATTGCTGGGAATACATGTACACTTTAAGTGTACTTGTGAATAGTATAAAATTTTCATATTTCGCATGCGAACTTTATTATTTCGAGTCTGCAGACCTCAATTTGGAAATCCTCATTCTGAATCAATATATTATGCGCATTAATATATTTAAAGACATATACTTGTGCAGTTCCAGTAGTTCCCAATTATGTTGATATCTCATCATTTGTCAAAGTTTTCAGGTACCTGAATTTCTTCAGGAAATAATATATCAATCATGTTTAGAAAACAAATTCTGCTGGAATTTAAATCTTCTCAACTTAACATATATGACCATCTTAAGTCTTGGCTCTAGTGAGGAGTTTTTATCATTGGAACCGACTTATCTACCACATTTTAGTTGTGTCTTAAATTTATTTGTAGTAGTAGATTATCCTTTAGGGATATCAAATAGGAGCATTCTTTGTTGGATGTTGGTCAATTAATATACATGGCTATATAAATTATCTTTTGAACCTCTGGCTCAAGGTATCTTCTATGAAGATCAAAATAAAAGATTAAGATGAGATACATACTAATATATTTATCCAGGCCCATGCTTTCTCTTCTTTATACTGTGGCAACATATTCAATATTAACAAAATATGAATCTCTCCCTTGAGATTCGCTCCCAACATATTTGATAATCTCTTTGAGCACTTATCTCATTACCTTTGTGATGGAGCAACATACATAGTGCATCTCTAAATTTAGGATATAAATATTTGGTTTCTGACCACAAACCAACTACTATGAGGAGAATCAAAATATGTTTGCAAAATACAAATAAGTGCTAATATATCACAATTATGAACATTTTGCAGGATGTTCAATATTTATCTCAATACAACCAATATTATTAGGACAAATTATGTCTTTGGGAGAATGTTAAAAGATGAACTCATTATCAATAATTTGTGCAAACTACAGTTGTTGATGTATCAACTAATAATTTCTTTATATTCATCCCAAAATAACACATTCATCCATAAGTAATACTAGTAACTTTTAAATAAAACAAACATCACATATAAATTCGGCATATTAGGAAACTTCTGGTTGTATAATAAATTCATAATCATTCTTTGTATTTTAATGCTCTGGGATGGTCCAACCGGTCATGCCAACTAATAAATTATTTATCAGTAAACTTCAAATTTACTCAATATTTTATCTCAATTTCATAATTCTATGCAATATAAACTAAGAGAGATGAATGGTAGTATTTATAATTGACATATATATTTGTGTCATAATGGTAATGCACATGCCTCAAAAGTTCATTCATATAATATCTCGATATACTGATAATACAATCAAGGCTCAAAAAGTTTTACGAGACTATATAGAGACTGATATATTACAACAATTGACCATTAGGTGAAGATCTGGTAACACTTCTGGAGCTTTTAATCAATTAATTCTTCTAGAGTTATTGGTCAATTAGGTCTTCAGGAACCTTGCACTACCATTTATACTTTGGACATATATTTTAAATTTTATCTAAATAAACAAAAAATATTATTTAGACAAATAGTATTTTCACCATTCTCGATCCAAAATAAATTAAAATAATATATAAATACTAGAATATAAATTTATCGTATTAAAACTTTTTAATAATAATCACAAATGATAAAATAGAAATGTAGCAATTCGATAATTCAAAATTTGATTGACATTCAAAATGTTAAAAATTATTTTTAGAAATTCAAAAGAACTGGCTATATTTATATGTGCCATATCAATATTATCAACACAAGCATCATTGCTATCAGTAGCATAATTTAGGGAAGTAAAGAATTATCAATAATTAATGTATATTAATAACATGCTTGACAAGTACGTGACAAACTTTCATATTGCATCAATAACATGTTAGAATTATTACTTTCCTATTTTTTTCTCATTATTTCCTCACTTTTGGTGAGTATCTATTTACTAGAGATTTAATGACTCATTCTTATAGTATAAGAACAAAGTGTAATTCTATTAGCCACAACCAAAATCTTGTACATAAATATATTATAATTTCTAATGTTATTCAATTCAGGGAATGACATAAAAACATTTGGTCGAGTATCAAAATTTTTTATCCATGACTCATTTAGTCTCAGAAGATATAAATTCAAAATACTTTTGAAAAACTTTTTCACGTTATTGCTACTACAGGAGCATTTTGGAGATATGAGAAAGGAAAATTCTTTTATTTCTCCTTATAACTTTAATTGAGAAGAAATTCTAAATGCAATAAAATTTTGCATAGTAATAGACATACAATCTTTTAGACACACATATAACAAATCATCACTAGCATTTATATAACAATAATCTTCTGGTGATTGTATGTTTCATTCATAACTTGCAAGTAATCAAGTGACTTTGATACTTTGTATTTTTTTTAATGGTGTCTCCAAGACGCATAATATCCAGATGCAAATATTCTAATCACCATGATTATATAGATTATTCTTACCATATCCGCGTCTATGTCTATGGCTTCAATCATGACTATGACATTTTTCCAGGGCCATAATCATTGGTTCTAATACATTCATTTAGTAAATTATACTTTTGGTAGAATGACCATTTTTTAGTGGTCAAATCTTTCTTTTAGATTTTTCTACAAAATAAGTGGATCTTTTACCATAAGATATATCGCCTTTAGACCCTCATGAAAATCATGGCTTTTATGCGATTTTGAGATGATGATGCATTATTTTCAATAATAGTGTCTGCCAGACCCATTACATCTCGATAAACTTGACCATTTAGTGTCTATGACATAAAGTTCTTTCTATAAATATCAAGAGTAAAAAAAAAAAAAAAGACTCTGGAAAGGTTTGCCATGAGAATTCAAAGATAGAAAAAATACCTCTTTTTTCTCTTGATTAAAGTCTCAACTTCGATGGGAGAGACTCATATTTTTTTGCCTTTATATAAATTTAAAGATGCAGTGGTAGAGTCTCGTGCTGATAACATATTATAAATTTAAGTGTTCGAAACACAGAATTAAAACAAAAGTGTCACTCAATATATTTGGAGAATAACAATATAAAACTAAGAAAAAGAGAAGATAGAATATAGAGAGAAAAAATAAAACTGAAGAATCAAGACAAAAATATATATCTTATTAATATCATCATATAACCCTATATATAGGCACAAAATACATGACTTTATAGAAACCCAAAATCTAATGGTTGATTAGGAGTTATATTTTGGGAGTTTAGAATTAAAGTAAAAGTGTCACTCAATATATTTGGAGAATAACAATATAAAACTAAAAAAAAAGAAGATAGAATATAGAAAAAAAAGTAAAACTCAATAATTAAGATTAAAATGTCATATCTTATTAATATCATCATATGATCATATATATATATACTCATAATATAAGACTTTATAGAAATTCAAAATCGAATGGTTGATTAGAGTCATATTTTAGGAGTTTAATTCTCTTTAAAAAATAATTAATATAAATATTCATATATTATTTCATAACACAAGATATTATTTTTTTCATCCGAAAATCCAGGGCACTTTGTAAAGTCTTAAAAGAGCCTGACATTTTTGACAATTCCGAACACCTATCCAGCCACCTCATGTACTAGATATCTTCCGGAAATAGGTGACAACTATTATTGTACTATTGAAAATGCTGGCGCTGCCCATATACAAAATAGTAGTCAAATTCTTGAGAATTATAATCAATGATAAGGTCATGTAATGGCATTTTCTTTAAAACTGTGCTGCATCTGGACATGGAAAAAAGGTCGAAAACATTGGAGGTAATTTGTGCACATCTTAATCAAAATAACTACGATATCAAAAAAAAAAAAAAAAACTAGGTGCGTTAAATAGTTTTGAATAGTTCAAGTTCTAGATGTGTATAACTTTTGAAGGGTTCCATTTGCTCGTCAAGGCCCCCAAACTAGACCACAGCAAACAATGAAATTTGGCTGCATTAACGTTTCTACCTTCAATCTTTTAGTGCAGTCTCTATCACATTGTTTAATGTTTTAATTATATTACAAAATATGTAGCAATGCTATTGAACTACAAAAAAATAATAGGTTTGAATTAATCACATAATTTTATTTGGTGCAATATAATTAGGTATTGGATAATATATTACAAACTATATTGGAGAGGGGAAAGCCAATCAAAGTCTCTCTAACTTCCTTGAAAAAACGAAATGTTCCTCCCACTAATTTCTCTCACCTTGGAATCACTGTCTTAACAAAATTGCGTTTTCTTCATCACTACAGTCTACAGCAGCCCCATTCAACAATTGACGCGAAACGATATACAACCTTTAGACAAAATTTAGAATGATAACAAAATCTGCAACCTTTGAATCCCTTTGTATATCTTTCCATATTCCACAAAACTTTGCGCTATTATATGCCCTGTTTGACTGGGGTTACACTGATCAACAACATAATGGAATATTTACTAACGTACACTTTGGGCAACTATATGCCCTGTTTGACTGGGAACATTGATCAACGCCGTAGTGGAATATATACTAAAATACTCCAATAATGCTTTTTGTTTTTTTTATATCAAGGACGGAAATGTAAATCAAACATAAGACTTGAAACAAGGAAAGAAATATTCCTTGCCAGTTGATCTGCCTCCTTATCCCCATACTCCAATATATTCCAACAATGATTGTATCTTCAAGTGTAAATACATGATTTATTCGATGGTGATACATGAAAATCTTATTTAACATTCCTTTTCTCTTTGTTTATGTTTTAAAACACCATAATAGTTACTATTCGGTTCGTATTAACAGTATGTTGATCTTCAAATTTTTTTCTTTGCAATAAGATAATAGCTCAGTTAATTAGTAAAGCCCGTTATCATGCTGTAGGTCTTGGATTTGAATCATTTTCAATCCCCAATGTATCGAAGACAAAGAAGGCTAAACTTTTCCCCTCCATAGTAATCACCCTCAACTAAGAATGAAGAAAAAAAATGCTTGTGATTTTTGAGTGGCACTCACCATTTTTTCAATTGCATTGTTCTTTGAAACTTTTCCTGATTTCTAGTTTTATTGTGCAAAAAAATTTCTAATTTGGCCAAGAAAAAAGAGTGAAAAACCCCAATCTAAGAGATAGAAAAAAATATGTGCAAATCTTAGGTACTAAATTACGTTCCATATACTTCTATTTGTAACTTTAGAGTGGTTCATTGAGAACAGAGAAAAGAAGATACATAAATTTGTTTTTTAACATCCTGAATGGTGATGTTTTTAACAGTTGAAAAGGATTTAAAAAGAGCAATTTCTAATTTAAAAATTTACAATAATTTCCTTCCTCAAAAATTAAATATTCGCTTTTTTATCCATTTATGGATTTAATTCTGCACAGAGGTAGAAACACATATAATTACACCTTTGTTGTGGCTTAGATTTAATGGAGAGAGAAATGCATTTGCCTTCTACATGTAGATGCCGTAAGCAAATAGGGAACTAAGGGGATTTCGCCCCTCCAAAGTCTTTCGTCTATGGTTTAGCCATGACCGACACCTCTACCCTATAAATAGAACCCCTCAGCAGCCATATTTTATCCCACGAAGCAAATTTAGTCATCAAAAGCTGTAGAAAATGGAAAGAGTTCAGCTGCTTCTCTGCATCGGCTTCCTCCTCTGTCTCGTGGGAGCTGCCACTGCACAGAGTGCTTCAAATGTTAGGTCTACATACCATCTATACAACCCTCAGAATATTGGATGGGATCTGAATACTGCCAGGGTTTACTGCGCAACATGGGATGCTAACAGGCCCATCGAATGGAGGCGCAGATATGGATGGACAGCGTTCTGCGGACCCGTCGGTCCTCGAGGCCGAGATGCTTGTGGAAGGTGCTTGAGGGTAAGAAATGCTACACAACTTTTTCTCCTTCCGTCCACTAATAATACATCTCCCAAATAACCATTTTCGAGTTCATTTTACCTGCGGACTCTTTTACAACTTCAAATATAGTCTTGTCTAAATTTAAGGGATTCATTAACAAATCTATATACTATGGTCATTTGCGATATGTATTAGTGGAGAGAGGGAGGGAGTACGTTGAATACTTGCATTTCTTTACATAGTATTAGAATTAGACCTTAGGTTTTATTCCACGCTTCCTTTCTTTCAACGTTATGCCAAATCAATGACTAAAACGAATTATATTTTGCTGTCTTTTAGGTCACTAATAGAAGAACTAGAGCTCAAGAAACAGTGAGAATTGTTGATCAATGCAGTAATGGAGGTTTGGATCTGGATGTTAATGTGTTCCGAAGATTGGACACTGATGGAGATGGCTATAACAGAGGCCACATGATGGTTGACTATCAATTCGTGAATTGCTGAGAAAGTTCTATTACTCTAGCTAAAGAACAGTGTAAAATTTCCTGCGTTCCAAGGAAAATATAAAATAAAATAAATAAATGAGGTACTGAGCTTTGTACTCAGTTTACCCTGTGGAAAAAATATTAATGGAAATAAATGAAGAATATATTAATGAAAATTCCGTTATGATGTTATTCAGTTTATATTTTTTTGTTTTATTAGTTCCCCCTCCCTCTAAAAAGTTTTATCCCCCTATGACAATATTTAGGGGAAATACTTCAAAATATCCAAAAAATTATTTACAGATATTTCAATATATTCACATTCTTTATTTTTTATTTTTTATACCCCACTAACTAATTTTGCATTAATTAATGAAATACCAGTCACCACAAGATAGTTTTAATAGTTTCGGTGAGATTTTATCTATGCAACTCTCGTGTCATATTTTAAATGAATAAATTAGTCAAAACGAGTCACCCCTCCAAAAAATAGAAGTCATAATTACTTTTACTATGTCAAAAGGAGTAAGGAAGTGGTGGAAGGAGGATGAGGCTACAAGGGTCTTGAAAGATTTCTTCAGACTCTTCCTTTTCTTGGGTCTTAATTTCCAACATTATAGGATTCTTAGATCGGGCTTCTTGGTACTTTCAATATTGTAGCCATTTAGACCTTAAATTCACTCTTTTTATCTACTGAAGAAGACTTGGGAATTATTCGTTGAATTGGAGTTGTAAAACCCTTCACGGATCCTGACTTGGAAGAATCCACTTGCAAAAATATCTCTAGCATCTATGGTAATTTTAGTTGAAAATATATTTGTATCCTAAATTCCAAGATGATTTACGGTTCTTTGTTTCTATTGAAAAAAATTAAATTGGAACTATTAATTCAATTAAAATTCTTGTGAGACACATCAAGGATTCCAATTTGAAAGAATTCAATTGGCAAAACGTCTCTCATGGATATTCAATCTTTGTTAAAAAATATATATATATTGGGATTTCAAAGCACATCAAATTCAGCAGGCTACTGTCATGACTCAAATCCAAGCGGCTTGATCTTCTTGAGAATTCTGAATAGCTATAAAACATGCAAACAACATAGTCAGTCCTCTGTCCGTATGTAAGACAGGAACAACTGCCCAGCCACCTCAGGTAACAATAATACTAGTCAATAAGAATTATGATCAGAGAAATTGGACTTCAGAAAAGGTATTTCAAGGGGAGAGGATTTCCAAAGTCTTTAAAGAAAGAAACAAAGCATTACTTTGATACTATGCATGTTAAAGGATAGGACTTACACCTAACTCCAGCCCAAAAGATTATCTTAAGAAGGGGATAGTCATCTGTCCGTATGTAAGACAGGAACAACCACCCAGCCACCTCAGCTACCAAATACTAGTCAACAAGAATTTCGATCAGAGAAATGGGACTTGAGAAAAGGCATTTCAAGGGGAGAGGATTTTCAAAGTCTTTAAAGAAAGAAACAAAACATTACTTTGATACTATGCCTGTTAAAGGATAGGACATACACCTAATTCCACCCCAAAAGATATCTTAAGAAGGGGAGCATTGCCTAATTGCCTAAGTATTTTCTTAAAAGAAACTTCTGCATAAGTTAGCCATCAACAGATGCCTTTGAAGAAGGGAATAGCGGAAAATAGAGAAGAAACCTGAAGAAGATCAGAAACTGCCATTCCAACTGTCAGGAACATGCATAGCACAATTTAGAGTTTGAATAATAAACTCTAATTAAACATATATTAATAAGATGCCTAAATTTGTGAAACTGAAACTTTGGATCGTAGACATGGAAGAGTATCAAACCAGTACGTTAGTAAGATTTGGAAATAGAAACAATTTCGTATAACAGATAAGGACACGAGTGAAAAGATTATATAATATGATCAATAATACAATAAAAAAGTACAAAAAATTATTTATTTTTGTTACGGTATTTTCTTGGCAAGGAAAAATTTGGTATATTGTTGATGAAGAAGAATTTTACGCTACGTTTAGTACATTGGAATGAAATATTTTTTGCTAGAATGCCTTTTGACCTGAAATGTATTTGAAATTCTTTTTCAATTCTATTATTTGGAATGAAAAGCCAAAATGAAATGATAATTCATTTTCTATGCTTGGTAAAATTATTATTCAATATCAAAATGGAATAAAATTTCATAAGAAATGAGTTAAATGTGCTACTCGTATATTATGTCAATAAAGTTAAATTATACTGATTAAAAATACTAAATTAAATTTTCATTTATAAAATCTAATTTAAATAAAATTCACACTAAATTTCAATAAAATCGAATATTTAAAGTTTTGAAACATTATTTAGTCATAAAGACAACTTTTTAGATCAAAGTAGAGGAAGTACTACTAAGAGAGTATAATAGTCATAATATATTTTTAAAAATTCCTACTTAGAATTGTCTTTCCCTACATTTTTGTGTGGAAAGGTCTTTCCACCACTTCTTTTTGGAATCACCTTCTTGTGGAAAGACCTTTTCTATCTAAAATTTTCATACCCAACACTATAATGGAATGAGAAGTTTAAAATGTTATTCCATTCAATTCCATTCCTATGTACCAAACGTACTATAATGGCATTAAGGATTCAACATACAAGCTGTCATTATCTAAGCAAAAGTCCATTATGGAAAGCACAAGATATTTGGTATCCTGAATATCATAATTAGAAGATTCGATGGATATCATGGAAATCTTTCAACACCAAATATCAAAGAGATCGACATCCTACAATTTAGGAACCCTGAAAGACCTAAAGGTGGGGGGGGTCAATTAGGTCTTTGGCTAATTTTCGAAAACAATTTCCTTTTACAAATTTAGCTAGAGCAGATTATGTGTACTTGTTTCAATGAGAGAATATATAAATCAATGTCAAAGCAATAAATAATTTAAGATCAATAAACACAAGCAATTTATAGTGGTTCGATCTCTTCAAGATCTACGTCCACTACCTTGAGTCTTCACTCAAAGATTTCAATCAATCTACTATATGCTCAAGTTCAACAATTACATAAGAGACTCACCACAAAATGGTTTTACACTCACAACCTCTATTGCAATTCCATAAACAAGGTTCACCCTCACCCTACCAAAGGATTTTATATCTACAAACAATCTTGAATCGATGTCTCAAGGATCACCCTTATCTAAAGGATTTTATGTTTACAAGAAAACCTTGTAATGAGCTAGTAGAAAATAGAATTAACAGAATCAAAGTTTGGACGTCTGAACTTGCGTCCGAACTAATCAAACTTTGTCAAATCATTTGAAAATCAATGTTAATAACATTGAAAACATTTTGTATAAATAGGTAAGTCATTTAAACATTTTCAAACTTAAAAACCGTTACTAAAATACTTTGATCATACAAAGTTTACTCAAGATTATTTGAGGTTCAAAAACATTCTTGTTATTCAAAAGTTCATTCAAAGCCATTTAAGATTCAAAAAATTTTTTTTTTCTCTCTTATGCATTCAATAGATTTCAAGACACACAAGTGTAGGGTTTGCAAAAGAATATACCTCTTGAGCATATATGACCTACACTTTAAGTCTTCAATGAACAAGCTCTTCAATCTTCAATCACTTTGACTCATTGAAGTTGTTCTTGCATTTTGGCTTTAAGGCAACATGACTTCATACTTCTTTAATCCAACAATCCTATCACACAATTGACATAAAGATTAGTCTATAACAATGTTTGTCATTATTCAAAACTTCATGATTTGCCCTTAGGGCTAACAATCTTCCCTTTTTTTATGATGACAAACTTTGATGCAAAATGTGATGGATTTAAACAATGTAGTTCAAAGAAATATTAATGTCAATGATAGATAATAACCAATTTAGCATATTGACATTCAAAAGGCTCAATATAAGCCCATGGCCCAACCAACATCCATTTACCTCCTTCCTTTTAACAACTAGGATAGAAGATATAGCATTTAAGCATTAAGAAAACTTCTAAGAGAGGTATTAAAGGTCATAAAAGATTAACAATGCTCCCCCTAAGATTGTGCTCATTTTCAACACGTTTTGACTTGAGATGCTGTGAAATGAAAGCTGCAATTTTTTAAAATAAGTTTTCATAAGGTTGTTCAAACATATTAGAAGAGATTAAAACATATTTGAATCAATTTGAACAACAAAAGAGCATTTTTTGGCAACAAAATGTGGATGCATCCGAATTTCAGAACATTCATCCCAATTTTGAAATTTCAAGTTCAAACTTTAAAATATGTGAGATAAAGACTGTAATATTTGAAAATAAGCCTTTCTAAGGTTGTTCAAATATGATAGGAAGGATTAACATAGCTTTCAAACAATTTGGACAATAGAAAAATATTTTTGGCAAGAAACTTTAGATGTGTCCAAACTTTTGGTTTGCATCCAAATTTCAAGTCCAAACTTATGAACAGTAACTTTACATATTATAACCCTTTTCAATTTATATTACAAATGCAGAAATACAGTCAAATTTTCACATTTCTCATTAGTGCACATCAGCACATCCAAATTTTCACATTGCAACACACATAACACATATTGCAGCACATTCGTTCTCTCTCTTTTGTCATCACTCAAAGACGGGATAATGAAAATGAGACTGATATGCAACTATAGCCAACATAAATAGTAAGGATTAATTTTTCATAATTCTGTAAATCAACTTTTTCTCCCCTTTTATAACTGCAATCAAGCTTGGGGTGATCAAAGTATCATTAAAAGAAGCTATCAACACAGAGGTTTCATCATTGAGCTTCATTAAAAACTATTACATAGCCACGTTAAAAATAGTAATAAAGTGCCGAAATTTAAAGAGAAAAAAATAGAAAATTTGCATAAACCAAGCTACTAAGTGTTCATAAGTTATACTAAGCTTATCACAAATAAAAAAAAGCAGTAAATAGAGATAAGAGTAAAGACACGCTCAGTCTTTTGATGCTGATGGAGAGTCCTTTCCAAATTTCTTCTTGATTGCAACATGCTTGACTCTTCCATGGCTGAATGTTGGATTAGATAGTGTTATCACTTCAGCTCTTGCAGTTCAACCTCCTTCTAGGCTAATTCCAGCTTGCTGCATTCCTTGGTCTCCTCTTTGTGACTCCATGGCTTGCTCACTGTCATCCCCTTGGTCACCATTATTATCATCATCTTCATCATCACTATCTTTTTCATTTTTCTTGTCTTCTTCATCATCCGTTTCTTCTTGAGAGCCCCTTCACCATTTTGAGTATTTCTCACCAATATTTCCTCAATGTGCTTGTTCTATTCTCTAAACCGTCCAATTTTCCAATAACCATAGGAGCAAACGTTTCAAAGAATTTATACATTTTCTCCATCTCCTTGATGTGGTTGTTTAATGCTTCTTGAATTGTGTCTCCTCTTGAAATTCCTTCAACACTACGACCTTCTCCAACATTAGGATGTGATTGAGGAGTTGAAACTTCTCCAAAGAGTCTTCTTTTGGAGGAAGGTTGCTCCCCCTCACTTGATGAATCATGCCTCGTCTTTGTTTTCATTTCTCTTGCCCACATTTCTGCTTCATCTTCTTCTTCCTCAATTTCCTCACTTTCCTCACTTTCTTCAGGTTCTATTCTTTTTGGAGGAGCTTCTCTTCTAGTTCTCCATACTCCCTCATCATCAAGAGTTAATTGCATTCTTTTGAGAGAATCATTAGTATAGATTTGTCGCCTTTTGAAAGCTTGTCCCCTAACAGGAAGTTTAACTCAAAAATGTTTGAAAATTCTTGTAAAAAGTCTTCCATATGGTAAAGCTTTGTTGTCAATTTTTCTAGCCTCAATCATATGCGTCAGTGCCATATACCCAAAATTTAATCTCCTATGCTCATGCAAATCAAGGATAATCACCATATGTGTATTTCCAACAAATGATTTATGTCTAAAGTTAGGGATAATCATTGTTGTTATCATATGATGCAAACTCTTCCCCAAGCACTGAAAGCTTTGATTTCCCTTTCTCTAATGGTCCTAAACTCTGTACCATTTGTGAAAGCCTCTTCAAATCTTTCATTTGTAAAAAGCTCTTTAATATCACTCACTCCACATATTCTATTCACTAATGCATCATTGAATTCAAAGTCTACTTGAGACACTCTAGAAGAATACCATTGAATAACATTGTCCACCTCACGTTTAATTCTTTCTTCTTTAAGATTTGCATGGAACTCATATATGAGAGAGAAGGATAATATTCTTCATCAATAACCAGTAAATTGCTCCATCCAATATCACCAAATAAAGATAGAACATTACACATATTTGTGAGTTTGTCAAAGTCCACTCTGTTTCCAGGAATGATTTTTCTGGATTTCTTGCTCCAATCTTCGAATTCTGATATAGCCTTGATTGAGACACATTTGTCTGCTCCAGATGATGATTGAGGAACTCTGATTCTCCTTGGTTCATTGAGGATTCGTCCTCTATCTCTGTCCTTTTCTTTCCCCTTTCATTTCTCAATATTTGCTCTCTTAGTTCTCACCACAATGTTTTTCTATTAGAGAAGTAGTGAAATTTGAGAAGTGTTTAGGGTTAAGAACTCAAAAATCGGAGTGGTTTGATATGAAGATGGTGAAATTATAGATAGATTTAGGTTTGGACGCAAATGGGTAGAGAGAAATTTTAAAAGATAGAGAGTTCGGATGATAAAAATGTGTGTAACAGTTATTTGGTTTCTTTAAAACCGCTATAACCGCAAAGTTCGGACAACCAAATTTTTTGGTCTGCGTCCGAACTTCTCTGTTTTTTCAGTTTTAGAAAGTTTGGATGTCCGAACTTTCTGTCCTGCATCCGAACATGCGTCCGATTTTTCTGTCCATAATTTTCTGAAGAAAGTTTGGACGTTCCATTTTCACTCAATGCATCCAAATTATGCATCCTAATTTTTCTGTTTTGTCACACTTAAACAAACACATTAGTAATTAAATTTTGAAATTCCTAAGAGTCTTCTTAGATAATTAAACATTTCCTCAGTCAAAGGCTTGGTAAATATATCAGCAATTTGATCATTTGTATGCACATAATCCAAGCATATATCCTTTTTAGCAACATGATCACGAATAAAATTATGCTTAATCTCTAAATGCGTTGTTCTAGAATGTTGAATGGGATTTATGCTCAAATTAATAGCACTAGTATTCTCACATAGTATAGGCACACAATTGAATTTAAGACCATAATTAAGTAGAGTATGCTGCATCCATAATATTTGAGCACAACAACTACCAGCTGCAATATATTCCGCTTCAGCAGTAGACAAAGACACACATGCTTGTTTTTTATTGTACCAAGACACAAGACAACTAACAAGAAATTGACAATGATCACTAGTGCTTTTACGTTCAACTTTTCATCCGGCAAAATCAGCATCTGAATATCCAATAAGATCAAAAGACGAAAATTTTGAAAATCAAAGACCATAGTCATGTGTATTAATCAAATAACGAAAAATACGTTTGATAAAAATTATATGAGATTCTTTAGGACAAGATTGAAATCTAGCACATAAGCACACAACAAACATAATATCAGGTCTACTTGCTATGAGATAGAGTAAATTTCCAATTGTACCTCTATATGATTTCTTAGCAACATTTTTACTTTTTTCTTCTTTATCAAGTTTAGTTGATGAGCTCATTGGAGTACCTATTCCTTTTGCTGATCCATTCCAAATCTTTTTCAATAGCTCCTTGGTATACTTTGCTTGATTTATGAAGACTCCATCCTTAGTTTGCTTAATTTGTAGCCTAAGAAACAAATTTAGTTCTCCCATCATACTTATTTCAAATTCATTTTGCATTGATTTGGCAAATTCTTTACAAAGGGATGTGTTAGTAGCACCAAAAATAATGTCATCAATATAATTTACACAAGTAAAATATCATTATTACTAGAGGTTTTTATAAAAAGTGTTATGCCCACTTTTCCTTTTGCACATCCTTTTGAAAGAAGAAATCCACTTAATCTTTCATACCAAGCTTTTGGTGCTTGTTTCAATCCATATAGAGCCTTGTTTAACTTAAAAACATGATTAGGAAACTTTTCATGAATAAAATCGGATGGTTGTTCTACATAAACCTCTTCTTCAATAAAACCATTTAGAAATGCACTTTTAACATCCATTTGAAATAGTTTAAAACCTTTAAACCAATTAAAAGCCAAAAGTATTCTTATGGATTCTAGTCTAGCTACCGCAGCAAAAGTTTCATCATAATCAATGCCTTCTTCTTGGTTGAAATCTTGAGCAACAAGCCTAGCCTTATTTCTAGCAACTTCTCCTAGTTCATTTAATTTATTACTAAATACCCATTTTGTACCAATAATGAAATGATCATGAGGTCTTGGAACAAGGGTCCAAACTTTATTTCTTTCAAACTGATTTAACTCCTCTTGCATAGCAATAATCAAAAAATCATCACAGAATGCATCATCAATGTTTTTAGGCTCAATATGAGATAAAAGAGCAAAGTTGTCAATAAAGTACCTCCTTGTTTTAACTCCTTGGGAGACATCACTAATGATTTGCTCCTTAGGGTGTCCTCTTGCATATCTTATATCCTTTGGAAGCTCTTGATCATGGCTAGGTTGACCATCTTGTTCTTGCTCTATTATTTCTTCTTCTTTGGCATACTCTTCCAATGTGGGTGCTTGATGATGAGTTTGATTATCAATCATTAAGGAACCTACATCATCTTCATTTCTTCTTTCAAGGTAAATTTTAGATTCATCAAAGGTTACATGTATGGTTTCTTCAATACATAATGTTCTTTTGTTATAAACTCTATAGGTCTTTTTATTTGATGAATACCCAAGAAATACACCTACATCTGATTTTCTATCAAACTTTCCCAGATTATCACTAGTATTTAAGATAAAACACTTACAACCAAATACCTTAAAATAAACAATTGAAGGAATTTTATCAAATAGGAGTTCAAAAGGTGTTTTTCTTATGAAGGGTCTTAAAAGAACTCTATTCATTACATAGCAACCAGTATTTACAACTTCAGCCAAAAAATATTTTGGCAAAAAATTTTCACAAAGCATTGATCTAGCCATCTCTTGTAAAGTTCTATTTTTCTTTTCAACAATACCATTTTGTGAGGTGTTTTAGCAGCTGAAAAATTATGAGTTATACCATATTCATCACAAAATTTTGTAAAGTCTTGATTGCAAAATTCTCTTCCATTGTCACTTCTAATAGAAATCAATTTACACTCAAGAGAGGTCTGAATCTTTTTGAAAAGTTTTTCCTATTCATGAAAGATTTCATCCTTTTGAGCTAAGAAAATCACCCATGTAAATATAAGAAAATCATCAATAATCACATAAGCATATCTTTTACCTCCAAGACTAGTGGTCCTTATTGGTCCAAACAAGTCCATATGAACAAATTCAAGAGGTTTTGAGGTAGAAACCATTTTCTTTGGTTTAGAAGATGTTTTAGATTGTTTTCCATATTGATAAGCATCACAAAGATGAGTTTTATTAAAAGATGAGTTTTATTAAAATACGAGTTTTATCAAAATGCATTTTAGGTAATCTTCTAACTAGCTCTTGTGTGAAAAGTTTATTCAATAAATCCATGCTCACATGACCTAATCTTCTATGCCATAAATATCCATCATTATCATGAATGGCAAGGCACTTTATATCATTTGTGATAAGTTCATCAAGATATAATACATATACATTTCCAACTCTATTAGCAAGAAAGATGGTTTTGCTACTTGCACTATCAAGAATAGTACAAGTGTCACATTTAAATTCTACTTTACATCCATTATCACATAGTTGACTATTGCTAAGTAAATTATACTTCAAACCATCAATAAGTAATACTTGCTTAATGAGAGGGAAAGAACCTTTACCAAGACTACCTATTCTAAGTATTTTTCCTTTCTTTTTATCACCAAATGTAACAACACTTTCACTTGTTGCTTGAAGCACACTAACAAGTGAGGCATTTCGTGTCATGTGATGTGAAATTTGCAAGTGCACAAATATTGAACAAGTAATAAAGTAGTGAGTACAAGTCGTCCCAATGAGGATTGCTACCTAACTGCAAAATTCTTTTACTTATAACCTAACTTAAACCAAAATAAATGTGATTTTATCTAAAATTTAATTACCAATAAAAATAAATAACAATAATAATAAACACAGAAATCAATAATTATATTAATTAAAAATCAATGGCAATGAATAGACTAAGACACTCCAAATCCAGCTTACTCCTCTTATAACAAATAATTAATTTCTTCAAATTAATTCTCGACTTGGTTAACGGTAGAATTCCCAATTATAAGATAGACCCAATCTCTTGGTGAAAAGTTCCTAACTTTAATTAATAAACCAATCGTACCTCTACGTGATTTTAATTATCAAAGCCGCAAACACCTCTATGCAATTCCCTAGCTTTTGTTTCCAACTCACTAGAAACCACACAAATAAACCGAATATATCTCTAGTCAGTTTTACGATGTGTTGTTATTACCATGATCCAATTTAAAGTAGCACTTCTCAGCTAATAGAATAAATTTAAAGGCATGCAAGAATTGGCCAGAAACTTACAAGCATTAAAAACAATAATAACAATTAACCAAAATCGAGATTAAAGAAACAATCTTTAATTAAAATAAATTAAATTCATAATAGTTTCAGTCTTCATCGAAGGTATTAGTCACAAAAGATATAACTATTCATAATTTGAATATTCAAAGATATAAATTTAATTAACATAAAAAATAAATAAATATAAAAAAATAATAAGTAAAGAGCTTCTCTGTTCTCAAGCTTTCTTCGACTCTTTTTACTCCATTCTTCCCTCCGTCAACCTTCTGTCGTTTTTCCCCAATTGCTTCTCCCCGTTTTGTCTTCTTCCTTGTCCAATTTCTTTTGCCCTTGGCTGCCCCCTTTTCTCCCCTCGGCTTCCCTCCTCTTTCTCTCCTTGGCTTGCCCGAATTTCTCTCCAATTGGCTGCCCTAATTTGTTTCCTTTTTGGTTGCCCGATTTTCTTCTCTTGGCTGCCCGATTTTTTGCTTCTTTTTGGCTACCCCGAGATTTTGCTTCCTTTTTCATTCTCCCAATTCCTTCCTTGGCTGCCCAAATTTCGTCCAATTGGCTGCCCGTAATTTGCTTCTCATCAGCAGCCCGAAAGTCTCCTTCTTTTGTGTCTTAGGGATTTCAATTCAATTTGTATTCTAAATCCTATTTCAAATCAAATTCAATTTTAGAATCTTCCTTTTTCTTCTCTTGACATTACTATTTTACCCCTGCATTAATAATTAGTAAAATCAATGAATTAAAGTGTGCTTTATAAATAAAATCATCTTAGTTAATACATACTAAGTACATAAATATTTAATTCACCAAAACAAGTCAAAATCATAAGATTTATATCAATTTACCCTTAAATAAGTGAGAAATTAATTCTAAATAATGATTAAAATATGATCTCATCAACTACCCACCACTTAAGACTTTGATCGTCCTCGAGCAAAGATAGAAAAACTTAAGAACCTTAGACATAGAATCATTTATCTTGAAATCAATTTTCTCATCCTATTAAAATGATCACCCATATGCATCAACTAGAAAGATTGATAGATAAATAACCAAGAATAATAATAATGTAAATGCAACATAACTGTGGAAATTAAAAGAAGAATTTTTCTTTTTTTTTTTAAGCATGCCACAACCAAGCTATTGATTCAATGTCTAGGCAATATTATACACCCAATCTTTGCCTTTATAATCACAACCATATACATATATATTAAAGATTCACACAACCATAAGCTTGTAATCTTACTCTGGCTTCACTTAGATCATGTATGACTTTAGCGCTTGTAATGTTAGGCTAGGTAATTGTCTAACAAATGAAAGATATAAGGAGACAAAGCAAAGAGAAGAGAGCTTGCAAAGAAAAGTTGACCCCGAAATCATAAACATATACTCCAACTCCTTTCTTGCTCCTTTAGTACCAAGAATCTCAATAACTAAATTCACTCCCGAGAAATTCATTCCTTTTTCATGTATACATAAACTTTGGATATTTTATGACCATGACTTGCAATAAACACTCTTTCTTTCTTTTTTTTTCTTTTTTTTCTTTTTTTTTGATTTTTTTCTTGTTTTTTCCAATATTTTTTTCACTTCTTCTTCTTCTTTTTTTTTTTCAAAACAATAATATAGAGCAAGTCATGCTTTCCCTTTTCAATACCCTCTCAATCTTTCTTTCCCTCAAAACCTTAATATCCCAATCCCAAGGAGCACAAAAGTGTTGAAGTATAAATCAAGCTCCCTACAAGGTTAAATGTTAAAATATTAAGTGTTTACGCAAAGAAATTGACTCATTAAGGCACAAAAGGGTACTAGGGATAACTCCAAAGGTAAGCTTGAAAGGCTCAAACGGTTCAAAGAAGGCCTATGACCATCGTTTCTAATGTAAACCAGAGAAACCTTCTATTTCGCCTCGAGCATGTAATAAAACAAGTTCTAGTGTGTTATTGTGATAAAAAGAGTGTCATCAAATATATAATAGAGTCTAAATATCGCATCAATTCACAAGATCATGGTCAATAAAAATAATTTAAATTCCACAATTAAGAAGAATTAACAAAGGCATTATGCAAGGTTAAATTTCTTTCTTTACTTTCCAATTGACACATATAAACAATCACAATAAATCCTCAGGAATAAGATTCAATTACTTAATATTCAAACGATTTTCATAAAATTTCTTGAAATAAAACACTTACACCATAAAATTTTGAAATTTTTTTAAAAATTTTAAAAATGAAATAACTAATTTCCTACCCCACACTTAAGAATAAACATTGTCCTCAATGTTCAAATATAAGAAATCACAAAGAGAGTTAAGAGACTTAGCCGAATCAACGAAACATCCAAGAAAGTCGAATCTTTAACGGTTTATGGGAGCTCCACTTAGGCTCAAGCACATCCTACAAAGAAATTAAAGAAAGTAAATAAGGGAAATCTGTTTTTGTTTTTTTTTTTTTTTTGTATAAAACTTGAAAGAAAAAAAAATATCAAGAAACAAAGCAACTTAAATAGTAGGTCTCGTTTATAAAAAATATCAAGAAACAAAGCAACTTAAATAGTAATTCTCGTTTATAGTCTCGAGCTTGACTTCCTTTTTGGCTCAATCAGACTTAGGGGAAGTCTTGAGAAGCCAATCTTCTCGATGGAGAGGTACTCCATCTCCAAAATAATGCTTCAACCTTTGACCGTTAACAAGAAATGTTCCCTTTTCTTTATGTGTGATAGAAATCGCACCACTTGGGAACACTTTTGCCACGTCAAAAGGACCAGACCATCTCGACTTTAGTTTTCCTGGAAAAAGCCTCAAGCGAGAGTTATAAAGCAAAACTTTATCACCAACTTTAAATTCACGCACCAGGATATGTTTATCGTGCAAAATTTTGTTTCGTTCTTTGTATAGTTTTGCATTTTCATAAGCATGCAAATGAAACTCATCCAATTCATTAAGTTGAAGTAGCCTCTTTTCACCTATGGCATGCATATCAAAATTGAGAAATTTTGTGGCCCAGTATGCCTTATGTTCTAGTTCAACAGGTAAGTGACAAGCCTTACCGTAAACTAGTCTGTAAGGGGTCATGCCAATCGGGGTTTTGAATGCAGTCCTATAAGCCCATAAAGTATCATCAAGTTTTGAGGACCAATCTTTCCTAGAAGCATTTACAGTTTTTTCTAAAATTCTTTTTAACTCTCTATTAGATACTTCAACTTGCCCACTAGTTTGAGGATGATAAGGAGTAGCAATTTTATGATGTACACCATATTTTTGCAACAAAGTTTCTAGTTTTTTATTACAAAAGTGAGTACCTTCATCACTAATCAATGCTCTAGGTGTTCCAAATCTAGAAAAAATATTTCTCTTCAAAAATTTAACCACCACTCTAGCATCGTTAGTTGGAGTAGCAATTGCCTCAACCCACTTCGATACATAATCAACAGCAAATATAATGTATTTATTGTTAAAAAAAGAAGGAAAAGGTCCCATAAAATCAATACCCCACACATCAAACAATTCACATTCAAGAATACTATGTAGAGGCATCTCATTTTTCTTAGAGATATTTCCACTTCTTTGGCATGCATCACATCTTTTCACATATTCAAAAGCATCTTTAAACAAAGAAGGCCAATAAAAGCCACATTCAAGAACTTTTTGAGCAGTCCTATGGGCTCCAAAATGCCCTCCTACTTCCTTGTCATGAAAATGTGACAAAACATTGTTTACTTCCCATTCAGGTTTGCATCTTCTAATAATATTATCAGTACATATTTTAAATAAGAAGCGGTCTTCCCAAAAGAAATACTTAAGATCATCATAAAACTTTTTCCTCTGTTGATACTTAAGCTCAGTGGGAATATACCTTCCTGCCAAATAATTGGCAATAGAAGCATACCATGGAAATTTTTGAGATGAAGTCATCATGATTTCAGACAAATTTGCATCAAAAGTATCAAAATTAGAATTTTTAGAGTTAATAGGAGAACAATTAGAAATTGAGCAACAAGTTTCAGAAATTCTCATCAATTTTCAGCTTTGAATTTTTCATTGATCTCTTCTTCTTGATGACAAGTATCTCCATCATCACTCCTGAATTGAAGCCTTGACAAGTGATCTGCAACTACATTCTCAGATCCTTTTTTATCTTTGATAGTAATATTGAATTCTTGAAGCAAAAGGATCCATCTCATCAACCTTGGCTTGGTCTCCTTCTTCTCAATGAGGTACTTCAAGGCTGCATGATCTGTATAGACAGTTACCTTAGCACCTATCAAGTAAGGACGAAATTTATCAAAAGCAAAAACCACAGCCAATAATTCTTTTTCAGTAGTTGGATAATTCAATTGGGCAGAGTTAAGGGTACGGCTAGCATAATAAATGGGTTGAAACATTCTCTCTTCTTTGTCCTAAGCATGCACCAACCGCTGTATCACTTGCATCGCACATGAGCTTGAAAGGTAATGACCAATCGGGTGCTATTAGAATTGGTTCTGAAATTAACTTATCTTTCAGGATATTAAAGGCCTGTAAACAATCATCAGAGAAATTAAATGGCATATCCTTCAATAAAAGAGTAGTGAGAGGTTTAGCAAGTTTAGAAAAATCTTTAATGAAACGCCTATAAAACCCAACATGTCCTAAAAAACCTCTCAAAGTCTTGAGGTTTGATGGTGATTGTAATTTAGAAATGACATCCACTTTTGCTTTATCAACCTCAATGCCTTGATGAGAAACTTTATGGCCTAGTACAATACCTTCTTGCACCATAAAGTGACATTTCTCCCAATTCAAAACTAGGTTAGTTTCTTCACATCTCTGCAACACTTTATTGAGGTTAGATAATCAATCATCAAAGGAATTTCCATAAACAGAAAAATCATCCATAAATATTTCCATGCAATGCTCAACTAAGTCATAAAATATTGCAGTCATGCATCTTTGAAAGGTCCCTGGAGCATTACATAACCCAACCCAAATGACATCCTTCTATATGCAAAAGTACCATAAGGACAAGTAAAAGTAGTTTTTTCTTGATCCTTAGGTTCGATAGCAATTTGAAAATACCTCGAATAACCATCAAGAAAACAATAAAAAACACGACCACTCAATCTTTCAGGAATCTAATCGATGAAGGGAAGAGGGAAATGGTCTTTACGGGTGACGCTATTCAGCTTGCTCTTCTTTAGACATAAATGCTCCACCACTGGCTGCATCTAAAGACGATCTAACCTCTTCTCTGCATCCATTATAAAATGTTGGTGCTTGCATTCCTATCGCCATTCCATGATGAGGGCATAACCTAAGATACTCTTTGAACCTTTGCCATGCATCATGTAAAGATTCAGTAGGACCCTTCACAAAATTATAAATATTAGATATCATCTGAATAGTCTTAATTGGGGGAAAATATTTATTTAAAAATGCTTCTTGCAATTGGTCCCAATTAGAAATAGAATTGGTAGGAAGAGAGTTTAGCCATGATCTAGCTTTATCCCTTAAAGAGAAAGGGAAAAGCCTGAGCCTTTTTGCATCTTCAGGTACTCCACCAATTTGAAAAGTATCACAAATTGCCAAAAAGTTTGATATGAGCGCTTGCAGATCTTCATGTGACAATCCGAAAAATGGAGTATTGAGAACCATTTGAATGAATGCTTGCTCAATCTTGAAAGTTGCAGCAGTGACCCCTGGACAGTTGATGGCTAGAGAAGGACCCTCCATCTTTGGCTTTGTATAGTCCTTTAAAGTCATACCCCTCGGCTGATTGTTTTCCATTGCGTCACTGGTACAGTTGAATTCAAAACTATCCTTAGAATTTGAAGATTCGATTGGTGTGACGATTTTCTCGTATTTCCTCTTATAAAATTCACTCCTGTTATGACGAGCAAACTTTTCAATATCAGAAATGTAGATCAAAGGTTCTTTATTTGAGGAACTACGAGTATTCATGCACAAATAATAATATTAATAATAACAATAAAAAACAAAATAGAATAAAAAATTTTTTGAAATTTTTTTAAACAAAAATAATTTTTAAACTTAGGCTTAGTAATTAAATTCTACACTAGATGAAAACAATCCCCGGTAACGGCGCCAAAAACTTGATGTGAAATTTGCAAGTGCACAAATATCGAACAAGTAATAAAGTAGTGAGTACAAGTTGTCCCAATGAGGATTGCTACCTAACTGCAATAAATGTGATTTTATCTAAAATTTAATTATCAATAAAAATGAATAACAATAATAATAAACACAGAAATTAATTGTTATATTAATTAAAAATCAATGGTAATGAATAGACTAAGACACTCCAAATCCAACTTACTCCTCTTATGACAAATAATTAATTTCTTCAAATTAATTCTCGACTTGGTGAATTGTAGAATTTCCAATTATAAGCTAGACCCAATCTCTTGGTGAAAAGTTCCTAACTTTAATTAATAAATCAATCGTACCTCTACGTGATTTTAATTATCAAAGCCGCAAACACCTATATGCAATTCCCTAGCTTCTGTTTCCTACTCGCTAGAAACCACACAAAGAAACCGAATCTATCTCTAGTCAGTTTTACGATGTGTTGTTATTACCATTATCCAATTTAAACTAGCACTTCTCAGCCACTAGAATAAATTTAAAGGCATGCAAGAATTGGCCAGAAACTTACAAGCATTAAAAATAATAATAATAATTAACCAAAATCGAGATTAAAAAAACAATCTTTAATTGAAATAAATTAAATTCATAAGAGTTTCAGCCTCCATCGAAGGTATTAGTCATAAAAGATTTAGCTATTCATAATTCGAATATTCAAAGCTATAAATTTAATTAACATAAAAAATAAATAAATACAAAAGCAATAATAAGTAAAGAGCTTCTCTGTTCTCAAGCTTTCTCCGACTCTTTTTACTCCATTCTTCCCTCCGTCAACCTTCTGTCGTTTTTCCCCAATTGCTTCTCCCCGTTTTGTCTTCTTCCTTGTCCAATTTCTTTTGCCCTTGGCTGCCCCCTTTTCTCCCCTCGGCTTCCCTCCTCTTTTTCTCCTTGGCTTGCCCGAATTTGTCTCCAATTGGCTGCCCTAATTTGTTTCCCTTTTGGTTGCCTGATTTTCTTCTCTTGGCTGCCCGATTTTTTGCTTCTTTTTGGCTACCCCGAGATTTTGCATCCTTTTTCGCTCTCCCAATTCCTTCCTTGGCTGCCCAAATTTCGTCCAATTGGATGCCAGCAATTTGCTTCTCATCAGCTGTCCCGAAAGTCTCCTTCTTTTGTGTCTTAGGGATTTCAATTCAATTTGGATTCTAAATCCTATTTCAAATCAAATTCAATTTTAGAATCTTCCTTTTTCTTCTCTTGACATTACTATTTTACCCCTGTATTAATAATTAGTAAAATCAGTGAATTAAAGTGTGCTTTATAAATAAAATCATCTTAATTAATACATACTAAGTACATAAATATTTAATTCACCAAAACAAGTCAAAGTCATAAGATTTATATCAATTTACCCTTAAATAAGTGAGAAATTAATTCTAAATAATGATTTAAATATGATCTCATCATCATGTGTCTTGAATAGCCACTGTCAAGAAACCACTTTGTGGCACTAGATCTTGAAGTAAAACGAACCTACACCAAATTTGAGAGAGTGACTTTTGGTACACACATTTTCTTGGGTCCAAGGGAGCTAGTGAAAGTTCCTTTAACTTTCCAAATAGTTTTAACACCATTTTCTATTTTTTTTACATAAAATTGTGACACTTTGTGTCCATGCTTGCCATAATATGTACAACAGGTATGAGGCATGGAATTAAAAGTGTCTTTAGCTAAGAAGGTTTTATATTTTGGAGCATAACTTTCATAAGTGTAACCAAGACCATGTTTTACATATGAAGATCTTTGATAACCAAGTAATTTATTTAAATTTTCTCTTCCATTTGCAAATTTTTCAATACATAATGTAAGATCATTAACTTTCTTTTTTAATATCTCATGATCATTATGCATTGTTTCAAAAGAAATAACTTTTGTGAAAATCTCATTATTTTTAAAAGATATGTTTTGTATGGTTACATTTAAAACTTCTTTTTCAATATTTAGGCAATTAATGGTCTCAAGAAATTTCTCATTTTCAAGACATAACTTTGAATTTTCATTTAATAACTCATTAATTTTGGTTTTCATTTCATTATTCCTTTTAGAAGTCTTTTTCAGTTCTTATGTTGGCTGTTCCTTCACTATCATCTTCACTTTCTCGTTGATCTCAAGTTCCAGCCAGTCTTTTTCCCTTATTGGCAGATTTATTTTTGATCTTGTTGTCTCTTTCCCTTTCCAGAACTTTAGGACAATCAGCAACAAGATGTTCTATACTTGTGCATTCAAATCATTGAGGTTTGAAGGATGATGACTGTCCACTTTTCTTGGTTGGTTTTCTCTCTTTCTTAACAAATTCCTTTTTGTAGAATCTTTTGAACTTTCTTACAGCCATAGCTATCTCTTCTTCTCCACTGTTTCCATCTTCTTCACTTGATGATTTTTCTTGTTCACTCAAATAATTTGAAGTTTTGAGTACAACCCATTTTCTTCCCTTCTCTTCGTCTTCAATATCATTTAGTCTTTTCACCCTCATCTCATGTGTAAGCAGTGATCCAATGATCTCTTCAAGTGGGATAGTTTTAAAATCCTTTGATTCTTCAATAGCAAGTGTTTTCAATTACCAAGATTTAGGTAGAGCATCCAATATCTTTCTGTTTTGCTCTTCAATTGTATAGCTCTTCCCACAAGCTTTTAAACCATTGAAAATGTTAGTAAATCTTGTACACATATCATTAACATTCTCACTTTGCTTCATGGTGAATAGTTCATAGTCTCTTAATAGTTCATAGTTCATAACTCCACATATCATGAGCAGTGTCACATCCACTAACTCCATAGTATTCAGTTACATCTAATGAATAACTTAATATGTTCATGGCCTGATAATTTAATGTCATTTTCTTTGAATCATTTTCATCAAATTCGTCTATAGACTTTGGTTCTAAAGTCACTGCATCAGCTCTCATTTTCATAGGTATGTAAGGATCATTCACGACAATGTTCCACAAATCAAAATTAATAGAACAAATATATATCTTAACTCTAGCTTTCCAAAATGTATAGTTTGTTCCATCAAACAAAGGTGGTCTATTTGTAGAAGATCCTTCTAGATAAGGTAAGTTTGAAATATTAGCCATAAGATCTTAACTTTTAGGTTGCAAAACCACACAAAGAAGCCCTTGTCCTGATACCAATTGAAAGACCTAAGAGGGGGGTGAATTAGATCTTTGGCTAATTTTTGAAAACAATTTCCTTTTACAAATTTACCTAGAGAAGATTATGTGTACTTGTATCAATGAGAGAATATATAAATCAATGTCAAAGTAATAAATAATTTAAGATCAATAAACACAAGCAATTTATAGTGGTTCGATCGCTTCAAGATCTACGTCCACTACCTTGAGTCTTCACTCAAGGATTCCAATCAATCTGCTATATGCCCAAGTTCAACAATTATATAAGAGGCTCATCACACAATGGTTTTACACTCACTACATCTATTGCAATTCCACAAAAAAGGTTCACCCTACCAAGGATTCTATATCTACAAACAACCTTGAATTAATGTCTCAAAGATCACCCTTATCTAAAGGATTTTATGTTTACAAGAAAACCTTGTAATGAGCTAGTAGAAAACACAATTAAATGAAAAATGGAGAATGAATAAGATGTTACCACTTTCTTGGTAGATAATTACACAAGGTTGCACCTCTTCACTTTTATGTCTTTGAAATTTTGAATGATCAATTGAACGCACAAAACAAAAGAGAGAGCTTTTATGTTTGCTAAAGATTTTGGAATGTTAAGATTTCTCAGAGCTTCAAGACTTACAAAAATTCTTGAGTTTATAACTTTTATAGATTTCAAAAATCAGTTTCAACAGCTATAAAACGGCTAGTAACGGCTAGTTTCAAAAAAGTTCGGACTTCCGAACTTTCTTCTATGCGTCCAAACTTTCGTCCGAACTTTACTGTGCCAAGTTGTCCTGAAAAGTTCGGACGTCCGAACATTCATCCGAATTTCTCTGGAGAAACAGTAACTATACTATCAGAGCAAGTTTGGACGTCCGAACTTTATCTCATGCATCTATACTTGCGTCCAATTTTCTCTGGAAGCACAGTAACCATTGTCAAAGTTTGGACGTCCGAACTAATCAAACTTTGTCAAATCATTTGAAAATCAACCTTAATAACATTGAAAATATTTTGTATACATAGGTAAGTCATTTAAACATTTTTAAACACAAAAACCATTACTAAAATACTTTGATCATACAAAGTTTACTCAAGATCATCTGAGGTTCAAAAACATACTTATTATTCAAAAGTTCTTTCAAATCCATTTAAGATTCAAAACAAGTTTTTGTTGCTCTCTTATGCATTCAATAGATTTCAAGACACACAAGTGTAGGGTTTGTTCAAGAATATACCTATTGAGCTTATATGACATAAACTTTAAGTCTTCAATAGCTTCAATCATCTTGAACAAACTCTTCAATCTTCAATTACTTTTACTCATTGAAGTTGTTCTTGCATTTTGGCTTTAAGGCAACAAGACTTCATACTTCTTTAATCCAACAATCCTATCACACAATTGACATAAATATTAGTCTATAACAATGTTTTTCATTATTCAAAACTTCATGATTTGCCCTTAGGGCTAACAAACCTCTTACTATATTTTACGGATATCAATCTTGGTGAAAAAAAGCTTACATATCTTTAGAAACTCTATATATTTGAGCTTCAAATAGAGCAAGGAACTCTTGGAAAAAAGTAAAGAATACTCTCAGCATCTTAAGTTGCATCTTGAAAGAGTTGTTCAGGAACTCCTGAGAGCACAAGCTTTATCTTGAGAGAGTTCTTTAGCACACTTAACCGTTTTGAGATGCTTTTAATGTCTTAACTTGTTGGATTTCCAATCATTGAGACATCACTATAATTGTTGAATTTCTACTTCTTAAGGCAGCTTTGGCAGGATGTGTTTGACATGTCCACTAGGTGAATCACTAGATGAGATTGAGATAAATGTTCCTTACTTTTGTAACAAAAAATTTAGTGAATTATTTTTTTGGGCATGGCCCATACACATAGGCTATTGAACCAAACTACATTTATCAATTTTCTTATGTCAAATTTATTATTCTGCGTGCATGTGTTGTGTTATGTTAAACTGACTAAAATGACTTCAAAACACTAAGTTTGACTAAGAAGTAAAAATTTGCATAAACCTAACCTTACAGATGGTATCCTAGAAGATCACTGATTTTTGCTGATTACCTATTAATTTAGTAGGTGAGAACGTAGAAAGGTAGTTTGATCAATTATGGTAAAAGAAGATGGATTGATAACCCAGCTGCCACTACTGGATGGAGCAAATTATGGCTATTGGAAAGCATGAAGGAGAATATTCATTCACATTGTTGATGAGAATGTCATGAATCATTAGGGTGTTGCTATTAAAAAACCTATAGAGGAGTGGATAAATGTTGAACAAGGAATGAATGCAACAAACACTAAGGCACCCAACGCTATCTTCACTATTGTTGATGCAAAAAAATTCATGTATGTTGCCATTGAAGAAAGGAAACCCGATGAGATTGATGAAAAAGAATGGAAGACTATCAATCGATTGGCATGTGGTACAATTCATTCATGCTTATCAAGGGAGCAAAAATATGCATTTTCAAAGGAGACTTATGCTTATAAATCATGGATGGCACTTGAAGAAGAGTAGTCAAAATATGTTTCACATGAAGAAAATATTATTCCAATTCACTTATGTTCATGGTACCACTATGAATGAACATGTCACCAATTTTAATCAGCTGGTTGCTGATTTGTTGAACCTAGACGTAACCTTTTGTGATGAAGGTTCGGCTTTGATGCTGTTGGGATCACTTTCGAGAAGTTTGAGTTTCTTGAGAAGGTTGATGTGACTCTCACAGAAGTAACTTCTACATTGTATAGTTAAGAACTTCAAAAGAAAGAGAAAGAGAAGACAAGTAGAGAGAAGAAGTAGTGATCAAAATCTAGACCAAGCAAAGATGAATGTGCCTTCTGTAGAGAAAAAGAGCACTGGAAGAAAGACTATCCAAAGTTGAAGACTAAGAGTAAGAATGAAAAAAGGAAAAGCTATTGTGAGGTCAAATGTAGCTGAGTGTGGTGATGAAGAATCAGACATTTCAATGGTTATCACGCTATCAACAAGTCATTCCAATAGTTGGCTCTTGGATATAGGTTGCAGCTATCATATGTTTGGATATAGGCTGCAGCTATCATATGTGACCAAATCGAGACTGGCTCTTTGATTTTAAAGAACTATAAGGTGGAGTTGTGTACATTGAAAATAAAATTCCTTGTGAAACACATGGAAAAAGCTCGATTCTTCTCAACAACGATGATGGATCATTTAGAATTCTAAATGATGTTAGATATGTACAAAACTTGATAAAGAATCTCATTTCTAAATGATATAAGATATGTACCAAACTTGACAAAATCCAGCTAGTGACTGAAAAAATAGGATGACAAAACACATGAACCGGACATTGCTGGCGAAAGTTCGGTGTATGTTGTTGATATCTCATATTTGTGCTTCATATAATGATCATTTTGAGATTAAATTTATGGTCAATTTTGGTGTTTCAATCACCATTTTCATTCCCTTTATCTCTTATTTGCTTTAGGTGAATTTATTGAAGATTTGGAATATGATGAAGCAAATAAGAAGATTTTACACAATGAAAAAAAAAAAGAAAAATGCAGAGTAAAATAGCATGACAGTGAATTTTCAAGTGAGATTTTCACCTCCATTGACATTTCAAATATTAATGTGATCTAGCCAATTATAGAGGACATTCTGAAGTTTCCAGAATGGTAAGATTTATGTAAATTCAAATTCGTTTGGCCACCTTGCTTATGCTGCAAATTTGCATGTCCTAGATTTTGTCCCAATTTTGACACCTTTTGGTATAATAATCATATCTTGAGTTCTAGATGTCATATTGAGGTGATTAAAATCCCTATGGAAAGATAACATCATTATACACAACTTTTATGCAGACATCAAGACATAGATAAGCCGATTGTATGCTCTGAATCTGCCAAGAATTTAAAATAGGTGTCACAGTCGACTGTAGAGTTACACCAACAAAACACCAAGAAAAAAATACAAAATCCTCCTCCAAATCCATCAATCTTGCAAGAGAATTCAACTCAGAAGATCAAATTCTTGAAGAAGGAGCAATCAATCTTGAAGATTCAAGACAAAAGCTGCAATCCCTCAACTCTTATAGTGTTTTGTGTTCTTTATTTTGTAAAATCATGAGCTAAATTCTTAAATACTTGGATGGTTAGGAACCCTAGATATTATCCATGTGAATGATTGGTTTTCTTGGTTGATAGAATTCTGAATTCTTGTGGATTGTTTGTGGATTTGAGTGCTTGGATTGATTTGGTGATTAATTGATTCATGAACTAGATTCTTCACTTGGAATTGAGAAAGGATGAGTGAAATAGACCATACACAAATAATGAGAGATTGAGAGTAGTTTAAGTGACTAGAGATAAAAATTCAAACACTTTCTTAATAATTAGAGAAATTTAATTGGAAATTCACTAATCTAAATATATTCTTGGGTTGCATTGGTTAGAAAGAGATTTCAACTAATTAATCTAAGAGTATAGGACTGTCATCCAGAGATAGAGTGAGTTCTAATTGAGGAATTTCATCAAACACATAACCAATGGACTTTTCTATCACATAGGTAATTCTAGGGGAATTTTTCATTCAAGTATTGTTTTCTCAATTAAATTCTCTCTTGCAAGCAAGATTGGTCAAGTTAGTTTAATTAGTTAAGTTATACTTCTATTCCCAGTAGTTATTTTAACCATTTTCACAAGCAAATTTGATGGACTAAACAATATAGTAGAAATTGAGTAATGATATTTAACCATCTCCGTAGATATGATATTTAAACTTACTTGCCATTATACTTATCATAACGATAGCTGCACCTGCCTTGTGTTTGTGTAAATTATTGAAGATTGTGATAAAATTGAGTATAAGGGCATAGAAAACAACACACAACAATTGCCCAATGCCGGGTTGGGCAAACAATTTTGGGATGAAGCTGTAACGTATGCATGCCATCTGATTAATCGATTGACATCTACTTCTAATGATGGTAAAACTCCTCTAGAGAAATGGTGTGAAAAGCCTATTACTTATTATGATTCTTTACATGTATTTGGCTGCACTACTTATTTCATGTAAAGAAATCAAAGCTAGACCCAAGAGCTAAGAAGACATTTTTCATGGGAATCACTGCTGGAGTCAAAGGATATCACCATGGTGTCCTGAAGATAAAAAGGTAATTTTAGTAGAGATGTTATTTTTGATGTGTCAAACATGTTCAAGAAAGTGATAAATGAAATCTCTTAACAAGCAAATGAAGCTTTACAGCTGGTGGAGACAATCTCAAAGCAAGCGGAGTTTAATAGAACTTTAAACCCAGTCAGAAAAGAAGGAGATGGAGACACACCGAAGATAGACGAAATGTCAAATGAAGAAGAGAATTCAACCGATGAAACTCAACAGCAACAACATGCAGCATGTACCAATTGCATTGAGAAAAGAAAAGAGGACCATCAAAAGGCCTCTTCGCTATAATGATACAATAGCATGTGCTATCTCAATTGCAAATAATGAAATTCCTAGCACTTAGTGTGAAGCCATTCAAGATGTTAACGGTGACAAGTGGAGGAATGCAATAGAAGAAGAAATGTAGTCCCTTGAGAAGAATCAAACATGGAAATTAACAAGCTTACCAAAGGGAAATAAGGCAATTGGTTGTGAATGGGTATATACAGAGAAGAGTGGTTGTGAATGGAAATTAACAAGTCTAGCATTCATTACAAGGCAAGGTTGGTAGCTAAATGCTATGCTCAAATAGAGAGAGTTGATTATAATGAAATATTTTCTCTAGTTGTGAAACATTCTTCCATCAAAATCTTATTGCCCTTGGTAGCACACTTAGACATGGAACTAGTTCAGATGGATGTGAAGACTACATTTCTACATGGAGACTTAGATGAGGAAATCTATATAAGTCAGTTAGAGGGATTCAAAGTTGCAGGGAAAGAAAAGTTGTCGTGTAAGTTTAACAAATCATTGTACGGATTAAAACAAACTCCAAGACTATAGTACAAGTGATTTGATAAGGTTATGCAAGGGTTAAAATACACAAGAAGCAGGTACGGCCATTGTGTATACTTTCACAATCTATAAGATGAAACTTTCATATATCTTCTCCAATATGTTGATGATATGTTGACAGCTTTGAAGAATAAAGAAGTAATTGAAAAGTTGAAGGCTCAACTCAATAAATAGTTTGAGATGATGGATTTAGGAGAAGCAAAAAGGCTTCTTGGTATGGAGATATGGAGAGACAGAAAATTGGGGAGACTGTGCTTAACTCAAAAAGAATATCTGAGAAAAGTATTAAAGCACTTTAGCATGAATGAACAATCAAAGCCTATAGGTACCCCTCTTGCTCCTCATTTTAAGCTTAGTGCATCTTTATCTCTAGAGAATGCTGCGGAACGAGAATACATGTCAAAAGTTCCATATGCAAATGCTATTGGTAGTTTGATGCATGCTATGATGTTTTGATTTCACAATTATTTTTGGTAGAATACTTAACCTACTTGGTGTTTTGATTTGCTTCTGCAACACCCTGAGTGAGTTTGTTGTATTTCTTCCATTACAACAGTTTGTCTTTTAATCTTCTTGTTAGAGGGTTCCAATTTATGGATAGGAATTGAACCTAAAATTAGGATTTTATTTAGGACTTTCTCTGCAAGAATATTTTGTTTCCGCTTCTATATAAATCTTCAATTCTTTAGTTAATTCTCGAATCCTACGTAGTTTAGAATTAATTACTGGTGTTTAGAAAAGCTTTATTGAGGTAGCTCACCCATTGAAGAGCTCTATTACACATCCCATGGTGGAGTGACCTTATGCCAGGATACTGAATGATTGGTACCCCTATATTTTTTCATACAATATTTTTTTTATTGCAGAAAGAAAAACAAATTAAGTAATTAAGCTTTAGCGCTGGTAAAGATACTTGAATTTAAAAGTGATTTGTTCAATTGGAGAATGTAATTTCAAGCAACGGTGATACATGCTGAGAATGAATAAACAAGGCTGAGTTAATAGGGAAAGAGTACACTGTAATTTCGTATGCCAAGATGACAAAAGAAATGAAAGATCATCTTATAAATACCTAGAATAACAGCTAATAAAATTCCATTTGGATGTATGTGTCGACGTGCAACCTTATGTCTGTTTATGTTTATGTCTATATTTGAATTTTCAAAATAATAGAGCACATGAATTCCCTTATAAGAAATTATCATCTTGAGAGAGTGAGTCAAGTATGAAGTAATTCAAGTGATTACTGACAGAGAATAATTGTAACAATGACTCCAACATGTTCTTAGGGACAAATATTGAGCAGATTTAAGGAGAAATGAAGAAATATACATCTTTCAAAGCAATTGTAAGTGACCACTATCCAAGATTTGGAAACGAAAATAACTAATTAAAGGACCTATAGAATAATGGGAGATGTGCAAAGCTTAGTTCTTGTAAACAAATGAAATGAGAAAACAAATAAACTAAGCTATATAATACATTGTCATTTTCGAACTTTTAATACTCTCTCTTCAAGGTTTTGCTCTTTCTGGATCATCGCATTCATTATTCTGTACCAACGTTACATGGGATCTTAACTCTGTCATTTGTTCTGAGTTGAATCTAACAAAAGTTATTTTTCCCTCTACTTTCATCACTGTGAGTTGAAATACCAACTACATTCTCTGGAGTTTCGGCTCCAACAATTTTACCATTGAGAGGAGAGTCTGGACGATGATTTAGGTCAATCATTTGGTGTCTGGTGGAAGATTCTAGTGCAAGACTTTGATTTCTTGGAAGAGACGTTCGCAGATCAGTCAAATCAACAGCTTCTTCGATCCTGGGAGGAGATTTTGGATTATGATTTAGGTCAATCATTTGGTGTCTGGTGGAAGTTTCTAGGGCAAGACTTTGATTTCTGGGAAGAGACTCTGGTAGATCATTCAGGTCAACAGCTTCTCTGATCTTAGGCAAGAAGCCAGGTGGGACATCTGGGTAATTATCTTCTTCTTCTACTTTAATTTGTTTCTCATTAAAGATTTGTCGACTCACTATACAACCTTCTATGTTATCCTCTATAGAAGCATTAATGTTGTCAAGCACTCTGATTTCTTGTGGAACTTGGCAGTACTTTCTTGCAACACGTAAGCTCCTTCTTCCTCGTCGAGCCCAAATTGATTTAATTGGAGCCAAAACTGATTTCCTCCACCAGTATAAATAATTGATGCTCACATCTGCTTTGGACATCCTTGATGGAAAGTACATTGGCTGCTCATTACTCAAGGGCCTACAGTAATTGAACCATGCGACTTCAGTGCTTAAATCAGAAAGAGTAACAGATCCAGGAAGATCTTGGTCATATCCAAATTGCATTGCTACACGATGAGGATAGTATGCCTCTTCACAATCTATGCCAATAAGAACACATACTCTCAAGCATCGACCAAAAGATTCTAACTCTTCGTCTGAATGCTGACCAATGGATATCCGCTCTTCTCTTTCCTTGTAAAATTTTGGAAAGAACCAATTATTTATGCTTAAGCAATAAGGTCGCCATAGAAAAGCCTCAGCAGAAGAATCAATGATCGGCCTAACATTCCCAATCTCCAATCTCTTTAGATCATGCCATCTTGCAGTCCTTGGCTCACTATGCGTAAGGGATTTTGGCTCTGGCCGAAAGGGTAAGAACCTTTCCCACGCCCAAAGTTGAACTAAATGAAATGGTGCCCAAAGAATAGACTTTAGAATTCCATCTTCACCTTCTTCTACCTCTAATTTAGATGATGCAGTCATTATTTCCTTCAACAAGCTTAAATCTCTATATATGCTAGCCAAAACCGCTGGGGCAAGGGCAATTTTCGTTCCTTTAGCAAGGTGTATTGCAATTAAGATAATATGTTTCTCAATCTTAGTGATTTCGTCCACCGGAAAAACAAACCTTGAGAGCCAAGACACGATAAAAGCTTCATGCTCAAATTGGCTGCCCGGCCTCAAGAATGAATCTATCCACCGCGTGTGAGTAGAGCTTTCAATTTTCTCTAATTTCTTTAGTTCCTTTTTCAAATTTTCTTCAATATGTAATGAATCTTTTCCTTCAATGGGCAGTAAAACAGGGCAGCCCAAAACAGAAAACCCACCAAGAATCATCATATCTTCTAATGTGATGGATGCCTCACCCCAAGGGAAAACAAAAGTATTCGTCTCAGTACGCCATCTTTCAGCCACACCAAAAATTAGTTCATCGTTTCTTTGAAACTTGTACTTTGAACTCAAAATAGCCTCAATAATTCCTACTTTCCTCCATACTAGGTGGTATTTTGGGAACATTTCGTCAACCCATTTGTTCCATTTCTTTAATGAGTCTTGCCAACCATTGAAGGCCAAATGTAATGGCCACCTTGATTTTGGGGAAAGAAGAGGCAACTTCAAGCTTGAATCTTCCAATGAAGCAACAGTGGGTTTCAAGAAATGAGCAATTCTTCTACTAACAAGTCCGCCAGTGTGCGAAGATGAAACCATGAATTCTTCTCTCTCCTCAATTATCAAGTCTTCTGTTGAAGATGCAACTACTATGTTAAAGAAAGAGTTACACAAACTTTTGTCTTCATTCGTCTAGGCAGAGCAATCCAAGCATGATAAAGAATCTATACAGCGGAACTGAAATGAACAGAAAAAAAAAAGAAAATAGCGAATTGCATATTGTTCATCGAGAAAATAAATTGAAAAGTCATATATGGGAGAAAAAATAAGCTTTCCGGAATTTTTATCAATGAATATTCACCATTAAGATTAAGGAAAAAGCAGTAACATATAATATTTCTATGGAATGTTAAGTATATATTCTTTTTCAGTACTCCTTTTTCCTGTATAAAATTTCATGGACGAGTGAAAAAGGAAAATAAAAATCTTCTGCAACCTTTAAAAGATTTTCACCTTATATCAGAATTTTATTATTCTATTACCACCAATGCTTGGGGGGGCAACGATGACTATTCCCAAAAACATAGAAGCCATCCACATTTTGTATAGAAATAAATAATGTGAGAGAGAGAGAGAATTAAATACTTTGATTAAGTTTATGCTAAGCGGACAATTGTGACGATTACTGTCACGCCAAGGAGGCAAAGAGGAATTTATTTTCCATCAGCATGAAACTTCTCTTTTCCCGTTGAAGCAAAAGAAGTGCAAACGGCTCTGTGACGGTAATGTTTGAAGGAATCGCTATACAATTATTAAACAATGACAGATAGAAATCCTGTTATTTTGTAATTTCAATACAATAATAATTTTGATAGAAATAAACAAGGTTTTAGTTATTTCTAGACATCTTTTGGAAAAACATATATTAAATATTTAAAATAATGCAAATCTTTAAATTTTAAAGTAAGCATCAGGACAAAAGTCTTTGTTCAGCCCCCCCCCCCTTTTTTTTTTTTACTTTCATTTCTTTAGTCGACATGTTTGATTATCAAAATTATCATTTTAAAAATTTTAAAATAATGAATCTAACCTGAATATTACAGCACAAAATTTCTATATTCTCAAAATATTACAAATTATGAGAATAAAAGATGCCCAAAAGACATGCATTTTGACTCTGAAAAAAAGTCAACGTAGTTACTATTTTGAAACTTTATAAAATAGTCTTTATCTTGAATTTTAATGCATCTTAAAAATGGCTGAAATTCAAGATAAAGACTATACTAATGGTCCTTAAAAAATAAAGACCATATCAACTCCCTCAAAAAATAAAAAGGATTACATTAATGATAAATTAAGGATAAAAAGGATCCTACTATTTTTGCTCTAAAAGAAGTTCATAAGTTAAAAATGCTATAAAACGATTGAATGGATGGTTTTTCCCAACCCAGTTTTTAGATGCGAAAATGTTTTATCAACTACTTAATAAATCCTAGGGGAAATTAAGCTAGAGGATACATCACTTCTAGCTTTCTTGCAATCTTGCAAGATGAGAAAGAAATTGGAAAAGCTGGCGCACAAAAAAAAAAAAAAATTTGAGTAACTAAGAAAAGGAAGATAAAAGAAGAGAATAAGTACAGGTATGTGAGATAACCTTACCTTGAGATGCCATGGCTACTAGATTGATACCTTTTCTTCAGATAATTGAGTTGCGCATGAGAGAGAGACACAAATGTAGTAGATCTATCTTTGGATAATTTATGAGTGAACGATGAATTCCACTTCAAGGATTTGTCTTATAAGAAGACACCTTACACCAGTTAGAGAGGAAAGTAGAGCGTCTTATGTTCAACTTTTGAAATTTTCTTTCCGATAAGATCCCTAATGAAAAATATATTCACAATCTTATATATAAATTTCATGTCTATCATTGACCTTTTAATTGCATTACATGGAATTTTACAATAATAAGGCTTTATAAAGAGGAAATGATAGTTCAAAATAATACAAAACTTATTTGGTACAACGAAGAAGTCCAAATCTTGCATTTTTTGCTGCATCCGATGGAAAATGTCTATAAACAATGTACTATAATAAGGAAATAATTTATTAGCAAAACTGGAATACTTACATGATACAATGAATAAAGGCAATTTTTCATTCGTTTTTGTAATTTATGAAAATTTAAAATAATGAAAATTTTCAATTTTAATTTGTTTTCCAAGGAGAGTTTTAGTCAATGCATTTTCAATTTTATAAAAAAAATTTCATGTTCAAATTTGTATTTATGTAAATTTATGGAAAATTTCAAGAAATAATGTTATTTAAAGAGAAAATGATTAATCAAAACAATGGAGAATACATGTGTTATAGCAAAGAAGGCCCAATCTGGCATTTCTTTATGCACTATATGGAAAATGTCTATAAATGACATAGTATGTTAAGGAATAATTAATTCATAACATATTCGTTGGTGCAGTAAAGAAGTACAAATTATACATTAATTGATGTATTTGATATAATATTTTAATTAGTGGCATGATATTATAAGGAAATAAATGTATTACAGCATTTTATTACCATATTTCGATCACTACAAGAAATTTTAGTTGTCCTGTCAACACAAAAAAAAGTCACAATGGGAACCTATTGTGACAGTTTTTCACTTAGTAACGCTCAAAAAAATATCACATAAAGTCGTCTTACAATATTATATTATAACACAATAAATTATTACAATAGGACACTATTATGATAATTATTTTGTAAGTTTAAATATATTTAGTATCAGCGTAAAATGTCAGTAATGGGTGCCCAATAGAGTCAAGGGTCTTCCGATTAAACAAGAACTGGAATTCGCACTTCAATTATCGTCGGAGAACAAATAAACATCGCTTGACACTAATTTCAAAAACAAACAGTTCTATCTTTTTCTGCAGTTCGTTCTTCACCATAGAGCGGCTTTTTGCAAAGAGATGGGGGAACACTGTAAGATGTCAGAGACGAAAGCTTATGAAGCCTTTTGTAAAGATCCCTATCTTCCTAATGATATGCGGGACAAACATTGTTACAAGTTGTCAAACTTTCCAAGAAACAGTCCCTTTGCACGAGTAGGTAACCGATGTATTTTCTCGAGATATTCAAGTCTATAGTAACATCAACTGCTGTCATGTAAGGGCTATATTGTGACGTTTTATTTATGTTATTTTAGATTTTAATAGTAATATTTTGTTTTGTAATAATTGTTTCATTATTTTTGTGGCATTGATAGTCATTGTAAGCCTCTTTTCTGACAATGGAGGTTTCTTATATATGCTATGTGCTGCGGCTTATGTTGTGACCTGTAATAACGTTTTCTATTGTCATAAGGACAGCTGCTAAGGTGTGGTTACTTTTCTTTGTCAATTCTCTTCCTTATTGTGACATTTTTTCCAGTCCCCATGACAGCTTAATTTTTCCCAGTTTTAACCATCGTGGAGCAGAAGAATAGCTCTAGCAGGTAACACTCAGCTATTTTTCAGCAGACTACCAAACTTTCAACAACTTCACTATTTGGTGGATTACCACTGTCATCTAAGTAACCCTCTTGGAACATCCTCAACAATTTGCACACAAACACAAGGCAAATGCACCTATCATTATGAGTAGTATAATGGCAAGTAAATTCAATATCGTATCCACGGGGATGGTTAAATATCATTACTCACTTTCTATTCTATTGTTTAGCCTATCAAATTTGTTTGTGAAAATGATTGAAATTACTACTAGGAATAGAAATTTAGCTTAGCTAATTAAACCAACTTAACTAATTTTTGTTTGCAAGAGAAAATTCAATTGAGAAAACAATACTTGGATGGTTAATCCCCCTAGAATTACCTATGTGAGAGAAATGTCTCTTGGTTGACAAATTTCACTTCTTATGTTTGATGAAATTCCAATTATAGAACTCACTCTATCTCTAGATGAAAGTTCTCTACTCTTAGATTAATTAGTTGAAATTTCTTTCTAACCAATTCAACCCAAGAATGCATTAAGAATTGTGAATTCCCAATTAGATTTCTCTAACTATCAAGAAGATGTTTAGGTTTCTATCTCTAGTTAACTAAATTATCTTCATTGTTTGTGTATGGTCTAATTCACCCTTCCTTTCTCAATTCCAAGTGAAAATTTCCAGATTATGAATCAATTGTCAATCACCCTTCCTTTCTCAATTCCAAGTGAAAGAATTCCAGATTTTGCATCATTAATCCACTCAATCAATTCAACCATTCAAACCCACAAACAATTCGCAAGAAATTCGAATTCAATCAACCAAGGAAACAATTCATTCACATAAGTAAAATCTAGGGTTCATACCCATCCAAGTATTTAAAAGTTTAGCTCGTCAACATATTACAAATCAAAGAACATAAAACAACAAAGAAAGAGGAGGAATTGCTCATTTTCATTGTTGAAATTTCCTCTCTTCTTCAAGGTTGAAGTTCTTCACGATTTTGTTGAGAAAGTTGCAGCCTTTTCTATGAATCTTTAAGGTGGATGTTCTCATTCTTCAAGGATTCAATCTTCTCTCTTGATATCTCTTGCAAGATTGATGGATTGGAAGAAGAATTTGGTGTGTTCTCTTGGTGTTTTGCTGTTTTCTGTCCACTCCAATCGGCTGCCTTGTTTCTGCCCTAAAGGGGTATTTTAAATCTGCCCCAAAAGAGAGAGAAAAGCAGATTAAAAGCAACTTCAGTTTTGGTACAAGGTTCTGCTGCCTGACTGTGACACTGTTTTGACATTTAGGTGAATTCAGAGCATTATATCGGCTGATCTAGGTCTTGATGTCTTGATAAAAGTTGTAGATCAGGATCTTAGGTTTCCACATAGATTCTAATCACCGAAATTGGGCATCTATAACGCACGATATGATCATTATACAAAATTGTGTCAAAAATGGAACACAATGCAGAATAGGTAACTTTGCAGCATAAGAAGGGTAGCCAAATGAACTCTGATTGACACAAATTTTACCATTATGAAAACTTCAAAATATCCTATATAATTATCTAGAATACCACTTTTGCATTTGGAATCTGTATGATGGTTAAAATCACACGTGAAAATTCTCTACTAGTCTATTTTTCTCTGCATTTCTCTGTTTTTCTTCATTGTATAAATTTCCCTTGTTTGCTTCATTTAATTCCATATCTTCAATAATATCAACTAAAGCAAATAAGAGATAAAGGGAGTATAAATGGTGATGAAAACACCAAAATTTAACATAAAATCAAGCTCAAAATGATAATTATATGAAGCACAAATATGGAATATCAGCAATGTTGTTCCTTATGAAATGATACCTTGTATCTATATGTTTACTTCGATCATGATTTACTGGATTCTTTGCAAGCTCTTGGGCAGCCTTGTTGTCAATAAAGATTGAAGTAGCATCCTCTTGGGGCAAGCCAATTTCAGCCAATAATCTTCTGAGCCATAATGCATGACAAGCACAAGAAGTTGCTACCACATATTCAGCTTCACAAGTTGAAAGTGCAACAAGTGGCTGCTTCTTTGAGGCTTCATGAGACAGGACAGTTTCCCATAAAAAAACTAAAACCGGTAGTGCTTCATCTATCATCAACATTCCCAGCAAAATCACTATCAGAAAAACCCATTAACTTTAAATTACTAGAAGGAGAATAAAACAATCCAAACTCCACTGTGCCTTTCAAGTAACGAAGAATTCTCTTAGTAGCTTTCATGTGAGTAGAAGTAGAAGCTTCCATGAAACGGCTCACCATTCCAACTGCATACAAAATATCAAGTCCTGTACATGTGATATATCTCAAGCTTCCAACAAGACTCTTGAATTGAGTAGGATCCACATTCTTTCCATCATCATATTTTGATAATTTCAAACCACATTCCACGGGTGTGTTAGCAGAATTGCAATCAAACATCTGGAACTTCTTTAAAACTTTCTTCACAAAACCTTCCTGAGAAATGATTATGCCCTTTTCAGCTTGCTTCACTTCAATGCCCAAATAATATGACATGAGCCCTATATCTGTCATCTCAAATTCCAACGACACTGTTTTTTTGAACTCCTCAAACAACTTTGAATTATTTCCTATAAAAATGAGATCATCCACATAAAGACATCACCATTTCCATGTATTTTGATATATTCCACTTCACTGATTCTGCTAGTAATTTATAATAGTCCAATATATCATGGACTCAAAGTTTACCCTTTATGATGTCCAACACCTTATCTCCAATCTCAAATTCTAGATCTCTTCTTCAATTAACGGTATAACTCTTCTGGCTACTTTTGGCAGCTCTAAGTCTATTGCGAATAAATTTTACCTATTTCTACATTTCTTCCACTTCTGGCATCAAATTCCTTTGCTTCCAATGCGATTAAACCCTAACCTCATCTCAGTACAAGGATGTTATGTATTTTTGGCCATATGAAACCTCAAAAAGTGCCATTCAATGGATGAATAATAACTATTATTATAAGCAAATTCTACATAAGTAAGGTTATCAAGTCTAAAGCTCATGCTCACAACATTTTTTCTAATGTTTGGATTGTTCTTTCTTTTTATCTATCTAGTTGTGAATATGCTAAGGTACTATAAATTATGTTATCCTACAAGTAGCTTGAAATTTGGCATAATATCGAGAGGCAAACTTTGGATCTTGATCTAAGACAATATCAATAAGTACTCTATGCAACCTTACTATTTCGTCCACATACAATTGGCTAGCTTCTCTAGAGGATGAGTCATATTGATAGCAACAAAATGAGTGCTTTTAATAAGTCAATCAAAGATTACCTAAATGGCATCTTTTTTGTCCTTTCGTGTGTGGTATTGCACAACGATATCCATGGTAACATCTTGTTGTGTTGTTTTGCATGCCCTTATACTTTAATTTTATCACAATCTCTAACAATTGCACACAAACACTAGGCAAGTGCACCTATCGTTATGATTAGTACAATGACAAGTAATTTAAATGTCGTATCCACGGAGATGATCAAATATCATTACTCACTTTTTACTCTATTGTCTAGCCTATCAAATTTGCTTGTGGATATGATAGAAACAAACTATTAGGAATGAAAATCTAACTTAAACAGAAAAATTCAGTTTATCTAAATTTTAGTTTGCAAGAGAAAATTTCAATTGAGAGAGTAATACTTGAATGGAAAATCCCCCTAGAATTACCTATGTGATTGAAAAGTTCCTTGGTTAATGAATTCCCCTTTTTGTGTTTGATGAAATTCCTAAATTAGAATTCACTCTATCTCTAGATGAAAGTCCCCTACTCTTAGATTAATTGGTTGAAATCTCTTCCTAACCAATTCAACCTAAAAATGCATTTACATTAATGAATTTCCAATTAGATTTCTCTAATAACCAAGAAGATGTTGAGGTTCCTACCTCTAGTTACCTAAATCATCCCCATTGTTTGTGTTTGGTTTATTTCACCTTTCCTTTCTCAATTCCAAGTGAAAAATCCAGATTATGAGTCAATCAACAACTGAATTAATTCAAGCAATCAATCCTCCAAATTAGATTTCTCTAATTACCAAGAAGATGTTGAGGTTTCTATCTCTAGTCACCTAAATCATCTCCATTGTTTGTATATGGTCTATTTCACCCTTCCTTTCTCAATTCCAAGTGAAAAAAATCCAGATTATGAATCAATTAATAGCTGAGTCAATTCAACCAATCAAACCCACAAACAATCCACAAGAATTCGAATTCAATTAACCAAGAAAACCAATCATTCACATAGATAATAACTAGGGTTCATAACCATCCAAGTATTCAAGAATTTAGCTCATTAACATATTACAATTCAAAGAACATAAAGCAACAAAGAAAGAGTGAGAATTTCTCATTTTCATGGCTCAAATCTTCTCTTCTTCAAGGCTTGGAGTTCTCCAACTTGGTTGTGAAAAGTTGTGTTCTTGAGCTGGAATCTTCAAGATTGATGTTCTCCTTCTTCAAAGATTTGATCTTCTCTCTTGAGTTCTCTTGCAAAGATTGACGATTTTGGGAGAGGTTTTGGGATGTTTTCTCTCTGTTTTTCTCCTCTCTGGAACCCTAGACGGCCGCCCCTTCAAATGCCCTAAAAGGGTATATATATACCTCCCAAAAAGAGAGCAACAATTGCAGAAAATTCTGTTTCTGCCAAAACGGTACCGTTTCACTTATTGGTGATTTAGAGCCTTAAATCGGACGATCTAGATTTTCTTGTCTTCATGAAAGTTGTATCTGATACTCTTAAGTTTCTACAGAGCTTTTAATTACCTCCATTGGACATCTAGAACTCTAGATATGGTAATTACACCACAATGTATCAAAACTGGAACCAAATCCAGAAATACTGACTTTGCACCATATGTAGGGTGACCAAACGAATTCAGATTGATATAAATGTTACCATTATGGAAACTTCAGAATCTCCTCTGTAATTTTCTTGAAGATCACATCTGCATTTGAAATCTCTAAGGAGGTCAAAATCCCACTTGAATTATTCTGTCATGCTGCACTATTTTGTTGCTCTGTTTTGCATTCTTTTTTTTTCTTCATTATAAGTATGTAGAATCTTCTTCATTGCTTCATTGTACTCCAAATCTTCAATAAAATCATTTAAAACAAATAAGAGATAAAGGGAGTGTGAATGATATTTGAAACACCAAAATTCAGTAGAAATTTGAGTTGAAAATGATCATTATATTATGCACAAATATGTAATATCAAACTCCCCCACACTTAGACATTGCTTGTCCCCAAGCAATACTACAAAACAACTAAGAAATTTGAACAATAATCCACAAGAAATAAAGAGTGTTCTGAAGCATTTCAAAGGAGTGCAATACAGAGAAAGCATTACTTGTTGAGAAATCTTGAGCAATCTACACAATCAATCTAAAAGTCATCCCAAATACCATCACAAAGATTAAACAATCACCCCCTTATTTTCTAAAGCAGGTAGGAATCCATGTGTATGTGTGTGTCCAACCAATGCAAATGCTAAGCAATTATAGAAGTGAATTTCATATTATTGGCGAAGGAATTCTCATCAAGAAAGTATAATACCCCATAAGCCCGGCATTCACAAAATCTCTCCACTAATACGGTAACCAAAGTTTAACCTCGATTAGGTAGGACTTTCATGCTTATAACTTTAGGCTTAGGGAAATTTTAAGGTGCCAAAACGAAAGGTAAGGAGTTCAAAGTCAAAGAAATGAGAGCTAAAGAGAAAGGAATGGGACATAAAACAAAAATAATAACCCTTTTTAGCCCCAAGTAATATCACCATTCCCATACATCTAACCACAAACTCCCATCCTCAACAAGCACTCCTCTCCCTACATTCAACAAACTTGCACCAAATCATAATTCAAACCACAACTTTTTCTTTCACCATCTATCTTTGTCAACCACAAGTTTATACCTCAATGATAGCAAAATTCACAATAAAATTGAAAACATATAATTCTTGAAGGCATCAATAAATGTACTAAGCCTTCAAAGTAGTAAATATATATAACTTTTTTTTCTTTTTTTTTTTTTTTTTTCTTCTTTTTTTTTTTGAGGTATATTTCAATTCCCTATCAAATAAATAAATTCATCTCCCTTTTTTCTTTGAATAACACAACCCATAAAGCCATTTTTTTCTATCATCTTCCCCTCCACCCTTTAATTCCCCACAATACTCTTTGCCCGACTTAAGGGTAAAAAAAAATGCATTTAGCTCTCGCAAAGAAGGGTTAAATATAAAGAGTGGAATTTAAAACTTGAAAGAAGGAAAAATTAAGAATATAGATTAGAAAATTTATGCACAAAGGCTTCAAGAAGGGTACTACGAATAAAATAAAAAGGGATGGCTAGAAAAGTTCAATCGGGACAAAGAAGGCCTATTACCATCATTTCAAGATCAAACTAAGGTTACTTACTCATTTCGCCTCGAGCAAGTGAATGCGAGTTCTAGGGAAAAAAAAAAGTTATATTGAATTCGAAGGCCAATAACACAAGATTCAACTCCATAATCATCACAACAAAAGCAAAGAGGAAATGTGCTTAAAAGATAAATTCCATACAAGCAAAGAATACAAGGGGTGGTTACATAATCTAAGTTTTAAGTACTAGTTATGACCTTTAGAATGCTTGTATAACTGCTCTTTTAGAAAAGATTAACATGCAAGTCTTGAAAATATTTTGAAGATTAAAAGAAAAATAAAAACAAGAAAATTCATCCAAAATTCATGAAAATAAACTATACTAAAGCCAACTCCCCCACACTTAAGGCAACATTGTCCCCAATGTTGGGAGAAAGATACACAAAAGGCTAGAAATAGAAATTTAAAGATTGCACTCCAGACAACCAAACACAAAAACGGTTAACAAAATGGTTGTTTCGTACATGAAGGCTGGGCGAACCCATATGAGCGACAAAGTCTGCACCTTCTATATACTACACAATAAGAATAAATGAGAGAAAGTTTGGAAACCAAGACAAAATTAAAATTTAAGCATAAAAACGTAGGAAGAAAATAATGAAAGAGAATAACAAAAAGAGAAAAGAGAACTCCCCTGATATAGCATTCATACACCACTTGCTCCATCACTAGGTTCGGGACCAGCTCCTCTCTCCTCTTTTTTTTTTTCACCTGTGAATAGTACTGCAAACGGTGCTGTTTCTTTTTTATTTTTTTAACCAAGACTACAAACATGCAACCACGAATTCAACAATCAATTTTAACAAAATAATAACTCATGAACATAAAAATTACATCAAACAACACACAATGTAGAAAAATTTCCACAACTCAAAACAATTAAAACTTGAAACTCAAAACCAAACTTGAAACTAAAAACTGAAAACTCAAAATTATGTATAGATGAATAGAAAGCATTGAAAATCACTTATCTTCCAGATCATGGAGGATTAAAGAAACTTTTTCAATACCCTTAGGATCCCCTCCATGATAGAGTTTGAGGCGATGGCCGTTAACTTTAAATGTTCCTTTATCTGCATGTGCAACCTCCACTACACCATAAGGGTAGACCTTGTTTACTACAAACGGTCCTGACCATCGAGATTTAAGCTTTCCGGGAAAGAGTCTTAACCGAGAATTGAACAATAACACTTGATCTCCTTCTTTAAATTCTCGGTTTGGCAACACATGTTTATCGTGCCATTGCTTCACCTTCTCCTTGTAGATTCGTGAATTATCATAGGCTTCTCTCCTCCATTCATCAAGTTCGTTGATTTGGAGCATTCTTTGCTTTCCTGCAATGTTAAGATCAAAGTTAACCAACTTGATAGCCCAATATGCTTTATGCTCAACCTCCACCGGCAAATGACAAGATTTCCCATAAACCAATCTATATGGAGTAGACCCGATGGGAGTCTTGTATGATGTCCTATATGCCCACAAAGCATCATCAAGCTTAACACTCCAATCCTTTCTAGTATGCTCAACAATCTTTTCCAAAATTCTTTTGATTTCTCTATTAAAAACTTCTACTTGACCACTAGTTTGAGGGTGATAAGGGGTCGCCATCTTATGAGTAACACCTAATCGATGCAATACTTTCTCAAGTTGTTGGTTACAAAAGTGAGTTCCCCTATCACTTATTATAGCTCTAGGAATGCCAAAGCGAGTAAACAATTTCTTCAAGAACTTAACAACCACTCTAGCATCATTTGTGGGCAAAGCTTGGGCTTCAACCCATCTAGAGACATAATCAACTGCGACCAAAATATATGTATTACCAAAAGAGTTTGGAAAAGGACCCATGAAATCAATACCCCAACAGTCAAATACTTCACAAACTTGAAATGTAGAGAGAGGCATTTCATGTCTTTTTGAGATATTACCTGTCCGTTGGCAATTATCACACTTTTCAACATACCTTTGGGCATCCTTAAACAAAGTCGGCCAATAGAATCCCGACTCTAGTACCTTTCTGGCTGTCCCATTAGCTTGATAATGACCACCGGCCGGACCTTTATGGCAACGCTCCAAGATATCCATATTCTCGGGGTATGTTACACATCTCCTTATGATTTGATCTGCACAAATTCGAAACAAATATGGATCCTCCCAAAGATAGTACTTTAACTCCGAAAAGAATTTCTTCTTTTGTTGAGGAGTCAAGTTCTTTGGTAAGATCCGACCTACAATATAGTTAGCATAATCTGCAAACCAAGGAGTGTGATCACTGTGACCTACAACCGAGTATAACCTCTCGTCAGGGAATGTATCATTGATGTCTTCCTCATTCAATCTCTCCAAATGTGGGTTCTCCAACCGTGATAGATGATCGGCAACAAGATTTTCTGCTCCCTTTTTGTCCCTTATCTCCAAATCAAATTCCTGCAACAAAAGTACCCACCGAATTAGTCTAGGCTTTGCATCATGTTTGTTAAGAAGATATTTGAGTGCCGAATGGTCAGTATAAACAATGACTTTAGACAAAATGATATAAGGACGGAATTTTCGAAAGCAAAAACTATAGCAAGAAGCTCCTTCTCAGTTGTAGTGTAATTCTCTTGTGCTTCCGTTAAGGTCTTGCTTGCATAGTATATTGGTTGAAAATACCTTTCTCTCCTTTTTCCAAGTACTGCTCCTACTGCAAAATCACTTGCATCGCACATTAGTTCAAAGGGAAGGGACCAATCGGGGGCAACCAAGATAGGAGACTCAATTAGTTTTTGTTTCAACAAATTGAAAGCAAAGAAGCAATTCTCATCAAACACAAAGGCCACATCTTTTTCAAGTAAATTTGTGAGAGGTTTGGAAATTTTAGAAAAATCCTTTATAAACCTTCTATAGAAACCAGCGTGACCAAGAAAACTTCTAATTGCCTTCACCGAAGTTGGTGGTGGTAATTTCTCTATGGTTTCTATCTTGGCTTTATCAACCTCTATGCCCTTGCTAGAAATCTTATGTCCCAAAACAATACCTTCTTTAACCATAAAATGACATTTCTCCCAATTCAAAACTAAATTGGTTTCTTCACATCTTTGTAAAACCTTTTCAAGATTTTTCAAACAAAGTTCAAAGGAATCACCAAAGACAGAGAAATCATCCATAAATACTTCCATAATATCCTCCACTAGACCTTCAAAAATAGCTAACATGCATCTTTGGAAAGTAGCAGGAGCATTACAAAGACAAAATGGCATACGACGGTAAGCAAAAGTACCATAAGGACAAGTAAAAGTAGTTTTCTCTTGATCTTCCGGGGCTATTGGAATTTGAAAATACCCCGAAAAACCATCAAGAAAACAATAATACCTATGACCCGCAAGTCTCTCAAGCATTTGATCAATGAAAGGCAGTGGAAAATGATCCTTCCAAGTGGCATCATTGAGCTTCCGGTAATCGATGCATACCCTCCATCCCGTCACGGTCCTCATGGGAATCAACTCGTTTTTCTCATTGGGTACCACAGTCATCCCTCCTTTCTTGGGGACTACTTGGACGGGACTAACCCATGGACTATCCGAGATAGGATAAATAAGACCGGCATCAAGAAGTTTGATTACCTCTGCTTTTACCACTTCCTTCATGTTTGGATTTAACCTTCTTTGGGGTTGCACCACTGGCTTGAAGTCTTCTTCCATCAATATTTTGTGGGTACAAAATGAAGGACTAATACCATCGATGTCGGAGATTTTCCATGCCATTGCCTTTTTATGCTTCTTTAATACTTTGATGAGCTCTTGTTTCTGCTCTTTTTGCAAATTGTTTGCAATGATCACCGGAAGTTTAGAATTATCTGCAAGAAAAACATACTCCAAATGATCCGGTAACTTCTTCAGCTCCAACTCCGGGGGATCTTCAATGGAAGATTTCATTCTACTCCCTTTTTCCCTTTCAATCTTCTTAAACATCATCCCTTTTGTTGTGAATGGGGATGACTCCAAATGTGCTATAATTTCATCAACTTCATGCTGCCCCTCCTTTATTTCTTCACCTTGAAATAGAGATATTTCCAAAGGGTCATCAATCAATAATTCCTGCACATAATCGGAGACAATGTTACCAATAACATCTATCCTATAACAACAATCATCATGATCAAAAGAATGTTTCATAGCCTCGGGAACTTTAAAAATAACCTCTTCTTCTCCTACCCTAAGGGTCAATTTTCCTTCACATACATCTATATTAGCCTTAGCGGTAGCTAGAAAAGGTCTCCCTAAAATTAATGGCACATCAATATCCTCATTCATATCAAGTATCACAAAATCAACAGGAAATATGAATTTATCAACTTTTACAAGCACATCTTCAATAATTCCCCTAGGATACTTAACCGATCTATCTGCTAATTGAATGCTCATCCTAGTGGGTTTAGGTTCACCCAACCCCAACTTTTTAAACATGTCATATGGCAACAAATTAATGCTAGCTCCTAAATCTGCTAATGCTCTACCAATTGACAAACTACCAATAGTGCAAGGGATAGTGAAACTCCCCTGGATCCTTTAACTTTTGGGGTAACTTGTCTTTGTTCGAAGAATGGCTGAACATTCCTCGTTCAATGTCACCATTGAGAACTCTTCTAGCTTTCTTTTCTTGGGAAAGGATCTCCTTTAAGAATTTAGCATATCTTGGCATCTGTGAAAGAGCTTCAACAAACAGTAAGTTGATATGCAATTGCTTAAAGAGTTCGAGAAATTTACCAAATTGTTCGTCTTTTTTCTCTTGTTGAAGTCGGGCGGGATATGGAATTTTTGGCTTGTATTCTGGAATTTCCTTTTTCTTTTGTGATTCTTTCTTCTCAATCCTTTCTTCATCATCAACATGCAATGGTTCTTCGATCTTCTCTTTTTCTCTTTCTTGCTCCTTTTGCTTTGGAACCTCCAATTCCTTCCCACTCCTCAAAGTGATGGCTTTAGCATGTTCTCTTGGATTCGGCTCGATATTGCTTGGGAGCATTCCAACCTCGCCTTTCGAAACAAGCTTCGCCAATTGGCCTATTTGATTTTCCAAGTTGTGAATAGAAGCCTCTTGGTTCCTTAGGGATGCTTCTTGAATTTGGAACCGATTTTCAGTTGCCGCAATAAACTTTGTCATTAATTCCTCAAGGCTAGACTTCACCGGTGGTTGAGGAGGTGGAGGAGGTTGATGTTCAGTAAGGGAAGAGATGGTTGGGGTCGAGAGCTTGATGAAGATTGGAAACCGGGAGGATGTAGCGGCCTTTGTTGCCCTTGATTACTCCATGAAAAGTTTGGATGATTCCGCCATCCCGGATTATAAGTATTGCTATAAGGATTGTTAGGCTGCCTTCCTCCTCCAAGATAGTCCACATGCTCCGATGACGATGTATTAGAAGTTCCCATGATTTGACATTCATGATTTGGATGACCACCTCCGCAAAAGTCACAAGCCATCATCACTTGGGATATTGGAGGTGATCGACTCAAGCTTTCGATCTTCTTGTTTAGGGCATCAAACTTAGCCTCCAAAGCCATCATCATATCTACATTGTGTACTCCACTAGCCTTGGCTTTCGGTCTAGGATTCCCCCATTGGTAATTGTTCATTGCAATATTTTCAATAAGGTCTTGTAACTCTTCGGTGTCTTCAAATTTGTAGTTCCTCCCGAAGAAGCATCAATGAGTTGCTTGGAAGGAAAATTTAACCCACTATGGAATGTTTGCATTTGCAGCCCCAAATCTAGACCATGATGTGGGCATTTTCTCAATAGCTCCTTCCATCTCTCCCAAGAATCATATAAGCTCTCACTCTCCATTTGTTGAAAAGAGAAGATGTCATTCCTTAGCTTGGCTGTCCTTGCCGGAGGAAGTATTTAGCGAGAAATTTCTCGGCAAGATCGTTCCATGTAGTAATAGAGCCCGGTGGAAGTGACTTCAACCATGACTTGGCTCGATCCCTCAATGAAAATGGAAATAGCCGAGGCGGATGGCATCTTCGAAGCCCTCGTTAATTTTGAAAGTATCACATATTTCCAAGAAGTTGGCAATGTGAGCATTTGGGTCTTCGTCCAAGCAAACCATCGAATTGCACCAATTGTTGAACCATTTGGATAATATTTGGCTTGATCTCAAAATTGTTTGCTTCAACTCTTGGTCGAGCAATGCTTGACTCCGTTCCCAACAAAGAAGGTCGTGCATAATCTCCCATAGTTCTTTGTCTTGCATTCCCATTGTGTGCCATATTGTTCAATTGTTCAATATTTTCACCTTCAACTTCAACTCCCTCAAGCACTACTTCAAGATTGACACCCTTGGATCCCAATAAAAAATCTGTTCAGCTTGGGAATTAGGTTGAGCCAATTCCTCCAAATCACTTGAGATCATAAACTAAAACAAATTCACACCTTCACCACAAATAAAAGAAACGTTTAATGCAAGCAATTTTTTTGTTTTTCTTCACTAAAACAGAAAAAAAAACAGAATAACAACTTAAACAAAACAAAAACAGAGAAACACAAACTAAGTGCTTCAATTCACCAATAACTAACAAAACTAAAAACAAGAAAATAAATGCTAACACTAGTTTACAACTTCACCACAAGTATAAACAAAATTTCAGCCCAAGGAATTATAACTAAAACAGAACAAATGAAAAATAAAAAAAACATACAAGCTAAGCACTTCAATTCACCAATAACTAACAAAATTACAAACAAGAAAATAAATGCTAATACTAGTAACAAGTATTACAAAAATAACAACAAAAATGACTAAATCAATAGAGTTTGAGGTTTCCTAATATTGACCAATTAGTCCCCGGCAACGGCGCCAAAAACTTGTTGTGTTGTTTTGCATGCCCTTATACTTTAATTTTATCACAATCTCTAACAATTGCACACAAACACTAGGCAAGTGCACCTATCGTTATGATTAGTACAATGACAAGTAATTTAAATGTCGTATCCACGGAGATGATCAAATATCATTACTCACTTTTTACTATATTGTCTAGCCTATCAAATTTGCTTGTGGATATGATAGAAACAAACTATTAGGAATGAAAATCTAACTTAAACAGAAAAATTCAGTTTATCTAAATTTTAGTTTGCAAGAGAAAATTTCAATTGAGAGAGTAATACTTGAATGGAAAATCCCCCTAGAATTACCTATGTGATTGAAAAGTTCCTTGGTTAATGAATTCCCCTTCTTGTGTTTGATGAAATTCCTAAATTAGAATTCACTCTATCTCTAGATGAAAGTCCCCTACTCTTAGATTAATTGGTTGAAATCTCTTCCTAACCAATTCAACCTAAAAATGCATTTACATTAATGAATTTCCAATTAGATTTCTCTAATTACCAAGAAGATGTTGAGGTTTCTATCTCTAGTCACCTAAATCATCCCCATTGTTTGTGTTTGGTTTATTTCACCTTTCCTTTCTCAATTCCAAGTGAAAAAATCCAGATTATGAATCAATTAATAGCTGAGTCAATTCAACCAATCAAACCCACAAACAATCCACAAGAATTCGGAATTCAATTAACCAAGAAAACCAATCATTCACATAGATAATAACTAGGGTTCATAACCATCCAAGTATTCAAGAATTTAGCTCATTAACATATTACAATTCAAAGAACATAAAGCAACAAAGAAAGAGTGAGAATTTCTCATTTTCATGGCTCAAATCTTCTCTTCTTCAAGGCTTGGAGTTCTCCAACTTGGTTGTGAAAAGTTGTGTTCTTGAGCTGGAATCTTCAAGATTGATGTTCTCCTTCTTCAAAGATTTGACCTTCTCTCTTGAGTTCTCTTGCAAAGATTGACGATTTTGGGAGAGGTTTTGGGATGTTTTCTCTCTGTTTTTCTCCTCTCTGGAACCCTAGACGGCCGCCCCTTCAAATGCCCTAAAAGGGTATATATATACCTCCCAAAAAGAGAGCAACAATTGCAGAAAATTCTGTTTCTGCCAAAACGGTACCGTTTCACTTATTGGTGATTCAGAGCCTTAAATCGGACGATCTAGATTTTCTTGTCTTCATTAAAGTTGTATCTGATACTCTTAAGTTTCTACAGAGCTTTGAATTACCTCCATTGGACATCTAGAACTCTAGATATGGTAATTACACCACAATGTATCAAAACTGGAACCAAATCCAGAAATACTGACTTTGCACCATATGTAGGGTGACCAAAAGAATTCAGATTGATATAAATGTTACCATTATGGAAACTTCAGAATCTCCTATGTAATTTTCTTGAAGATCACATCTGCATTTGAAATCTCTAAGGAGGTCAAAATCCCACTTGAATTATTCTGTCATGCTGCACTATTTTGTTGCTCTGTTTTGCATTCTTCTTTTTTCTTCATTATAAGTATGTAGAATCTTCTTCATTGCTTCATTGTACTCCAAATCTTCAATAAAATCATTTAAAACAAATAAGAGATAAAGGGAGTGTGAATGATATTTGAAACACCAAAATTCAGTAGAAATTTGAGTTGAAAATGATCATTATATTATGCACAAATATGTAATATCACATCTTCCTACTTTCATTCTGGCACTGGTAATGGGTGCAACAATCCCGCTAACTTCTAGTGTTCAGTCTTCACCCTTTGACAAGTAATACAAAAGGCTAGACATTTAGCTATGTCCTTCTTCATTCCATTCTAGCAAAATTTTTGCTTCAAATCCTTGAGTTTCTTGTTTCATCTGGATGCATAATGCACTTACTCTAATGCGCTTCTTGCAAAATATTCTGTTGAATCTCCTTTTCATTAGGAATGCATAGTCATCAAAAATAAAGGCTCTCATTGTCTTTACTTACCTGAAAGTCTGGTAATTTCTTGGATTCCATTGTTGCTTGAATTCTTGAAACTCATTATTGTTCTGTTAGGCATCTCTAATATCTTGATGCAACATGGATGCTAGGGTTAGACGTGTTATTTTCATATTTCTACTTAGAGCATCGGCCTTAACATTAGCATTTCCCAAGTAATAGATAATTAGACACCTATATTCTTCTCTAATAGCTCTATCCATCATAGTTGTCGCTTATTCAAATCTTTTTGTAAAAACAAATACTTCAAACTCTTATGATCAATGTAAATTTCATACTTGGCTCCATACAAATAATGTTTCCATTTCTTCAAGGAAAAAACTATTGCTGCAAGTTCCAAGTCATGGATTAGGTTCTGCTCATGATCTTTCAATTTGTTAGAAATATAAGCGACTCATTTTCCTTCCAGTATCAATAAAGCTGTTAAACCTTCTTTCAAGGCATCTGTATATAAGGAATATTTTGTACTAGGATCTAATAAAATTAAAACTGGAGTTGAAGTTAGTCATCATTTTAGTTCTTGAAATCTTTGGTCACATACGATAGTCCACTTGAATACAGCTAATTTCTGTGTTAACTATGTCAAAGGTGCAGAGATCTTCGTGAAGTCTTTGATAAATCTCTTGTAGTATTCTACCATTTCTAAGAAGCTATGTACTTTTGTTGCTTTTTTGGGTTGTTGACAATGCGTCGCTATTTCTACCTTAGTGTGATCCACTGATTAGCCTTCACAAGTAACCACGTGAACAGAGAGAGCTACTTGTTCCATCTAGAAATCATATTTACTGAATTTAGCATACAATTTGTGCTCTCGAAGAGTCTGCAATATTGTTCTCAAATGTTGCTCATGTGCCTCAAGATCTTCTGAGTATATAAGGATATCATCGATAAAAATTATGACAAATTTATCTAGATAAGGTTGAAATGCTCTATGCATGAGATCCATAAAAATAGCTGGCACATTCATCAATCCAAATTGTATGACAACAAACTCAAAATGACCATACCAAGTATTAAAAGTAGTCTTAAAAATATCTTCTTCTCTAACATGTACCTGGTAATATACCTGTCTTAAATCCAATTTGGAGTAGTACCCAACTCTTCGAAATTGATCAAATAGCTCATCAATCAAAAGGTAGTGGATATTTGTTCTTGATGGTGTCACTATTCATTCCCCAGTAGTCTATCCCCATTTTCGGGATTCCCTCTTTCTATTTAACAAACAACATAGCTGCTCTCCACGAAGACATACTTGGGTAGATAAACCCTTGTTGCAACAAACCTTGCAACTACTTCTTTAACTCCTTTAATTCTTCTTGCACCATTCGATATGGTGTTCTGGATATTTTTTCAACTCTTGGTATCAACTTTACTATGCAAAATATCCCTAGCAATCTTTCCATAATGGCTAATTGGCATTATTGATCCTCAATGTTTTTTCGTTTGGTATGCTTAAGCCCTATTATTTTATTGTATATATTTCATTCCTAATGTTTTCTTGAGAGGATATTTAAAGAATCTTCGCCACTTCTACAGTGGTTTTCAGCTGAGCACACGTAATTTGCACAAGTATTTGAAGGCAAGAGTAAAAACGAGATTTCCTATTGCTAGGACAAAAAAAAAAAGGAAAAAAGTCGTCGGCCCATGTAATGCCTTCTCTCTCCAGAATCTTGGGTTTTCTGTTGAATAGCTACAACAGCAGCTTCAGAAGTGTTGTTCAAGTTGGCAAACTCCATGACCTTCTTTTGGGGAGGCGCTATGTTGAGTGAAGGTTTACTTTCATTGAAGCAGCTTGTTTGTTTTGAAGGCTTCGGAGAACCTACGGTAGTAACAATCTGTGGCTTTGTGTCCGATTGAAAGACATAATCAAATCTGGTGTTAGCTGCAGGATATGAATTAAAGAACTGGGGGTATTTGGCTTCAGAAGCAGCGTTCGAATTTGTACTCTTGAAGCTGAAAGCTATGGGGGCCATAAAGGTCGAAGATTCTGCAAATGAGAAGCTTTTCAGCTCAGAATCAGCCACGAACTCTGTACTTGAAGTCTGGCTTTTGGCTGAATTAGTAACAGAGTAGCCTTCTGTGAAGGCAAAATCTTCAAGAATAAGCAATTGTGTAATCATCTCAAGAGTTGAAGCTTCTTCCATAGATGCCATATTAAAATTATCTCGAGAAAATTAGATTTTTCCTACTTGGAAAGTGCCTGAACACAAAATTCAAGAAGAGAAGAAGATGAGAGGTCTCGGATTTGAATCCTCTGCTCTATGTTTGGTTCTGATTTGAAGTTGAGGATTTGATTTTGAGTGGAAAAGAGGTATTGTGGTGGGTTACTTATAGAAGGTGAGAATTTCTGGTTTTCTACAATTGGAAACGAGGCTTCAAGGAGCCTTCCAGGATATAGACAGGAAAGGCATCTTGTTTTTTTTTTCCTCTTTTTTTTCCTTTTTTTGTCTTAGCAACAGGAAATCTCTTTTTTACCCTTATCTTCAAATACTTGTGCGAATCACATGATGTGCTCAGTCGGAAACCACCGTGGAAGTGGAGGCAATTCCTTAAACATTCTCTCAAAAAAACATTAAGGACAGAATATTATAAAACAAAACAATAGGGATTAAACATACCAAACAAAAAAACATTGAGGATTAATAATACCAATTTGCCTTTCCATAATACTTTTCTAGCTTTCAGTCGAGAAATTAAGAGGCCTCTGTCTTAGTTTCTTTGCCATTGAACTCAAGGATTGGATGATCTTGCTAACTAAGTTTTACTATTTTGTCTACAATCCACTAGTGATTAATATTTAGATAACCAATCCATTCCCAATATCACTAGATAACCTTAAAGTAATTAAGTTCCCATGAAATGCTACGTTATTGACATAAATACTACATTTGGGATATACCACCTCAGAAACCCTAAAGTCGCCTATTAGTGTACTAACCAACTGGTGATAATCTATAATATAAGAAGGTGTAGGGATATGTGGCGTAAAATGCATGCTTACAAACGAATGTGATAATCCAGGGTCTACAAATAGTAGATGGACACGCAACACTTTTTGGCACCTCAACAGGTGCTGGTCCTACATCTAGACACTACCCAAGTCGATGTCTAGACTTGCCACATTGATAACATAAACCCAATCTTCTATAATGGACGATTGGTACTTTTTGACATGAAATCACTTCGGCATTTCTTGTTGTCTCTAATTTTCCATAACTCTTTTCCAAGTTGTTTAAAAGGTCGTGAACCTGAACTAGAGGTAGTTTCTTTTGTATCAGTGCTCGATCTATCATTTCAGTTTGAGTGGTTGCCTCTATGGCTGTAGAGAATCCTATAGAAGGTAAAAGTACCAGAGCTTTTTACAGTTCTACTCATAGTTGCTTCACAAATTGTCGAGTCTTGTTTTCCTCAGTATTAGTCAATCTCAAATAGTAATTTTCCAATCTGTTGACCTAACTGTGTACTAGGCTACTATCATGTCTCCTTGCTATAGTTACTAGAACTCATTCTCCCCTCCCAATCTATCATAAAATATATTCTTTCTTGAATTCCTCTTGGAAGGCAATTCAAGTCCAATTCCTCTTGGAACTTTGACATTCTTAACCACCAGTTGTGAGCAACTCCTCTTAAACAGAAAATTGCAAAATGTCATTTGATTGGCATCACCATATCACAGAGTGTCATAGATGTCAGGCAATTGTTCCAAGAACATTTTCGCTTCAACTTCTCTTTGCCTCTCTAAAGAATTCTGGAGGTCAAAATTTCAAAAGTCACTTCAAAGCTTCATTGGTTCCGGTTTTTAATACTCACTCAGTCTTTCGAGCTCCAATAGCTACCTCCAAAAACTCAATTATCTTAATCATACGGTCAACTATATCAGTACCCATTTGCCCTGGATGCAGTGGTTGTTCCTTAGATTATTCTAACTGTGGGTGTTAGGGATTTTCACCATAAGCCTTAGCACAACGTGCAATAAAAAGTTATCGTGGTACTATTTATTCATATAGAAATCCTAAAACTAGTGAAACATATGTCTATATACAAATATTTAGATAGAGCAACTAAAAGTAAACTTGTTGAAGATGAATTTGTTGAAGATTTGGAACTGAATGAAGTAAACAAGGAGATTTTACACTGAAAAAAAATAGAGAAATGCAGAGAAATGCACCAAAACTAGGAGCAAGCGGAGCCGTTTAGTCCAGACCAAGCACCGTCGTTTGTGGCTATATGAACCTGTTTTTATGATGCTTTTCTCTCTCTTTTGGGCTGGATTTAAAAACCCCAAAGAAGAGGAGGAGGCTAGTGTTGGCCAGAGAGGCTGCTAAACACCAAGAAAACACACACAATTCTCCTCCAAATCCATCAATCTTGCAAGAGAAATCAAGAAAGAAGATTGAATCTTTGAAGAAGTAGAACTTCCACCTTGAAGATTCATGGAAAAACCTGCAATTTTCTCAACATCACAGTGAAGAATTTCAAGCCTTGAAAAAGAGAAGATTTCCATCATGAAAATGAGCAATTGTTACTCTTTCTTTGTTGCTTTATGTTCTTTGAATTGTACTATGTTCATGAGCTAAACTTTTGAATACTTGGATGGGTATGAACCCTAGACTTTACCTATGTGAATGAATTGTTTTCTTGGTCGATTGAATTCAAATTTCTTGTGGATTGTTTGTGGGTTTGAATGGTTGAATTCATTCAGTGGATAATTGATGTATAATCCAGAATTTTTTCGCTTAGAATTGAGAAAGGAAGGGTGATTGATAATTGATTCATAATCTGGAAATTTTCACTTGGAATTGAGAAAGGAATGGTGAAATAGACCATACACAAACAATGGGGATGATTTAGGTGACTAGAGATAGAAACCTCAACATCTTCTTGGTAATTAGAGAAATCTAATTGGAAATTCACAACTCTTAATGCATTCTTGGGTTGAATTGGTTAGAAAGAGATTCCAATAATTAATCTAAAAATAGAGAACTTTCATCTAGGGATAGAGTGAGTTTTAATTGAGGAATTTCATCAAACATAAGAAGGGCAATTCACCAACCAAGGGACTTTTCTATCACATAGGTAAATCTAGGGAGATTAACCATTCAAGTATTTTTTTTCTCAATTGAATTCTCTCTTGCAAACAAAAATTAGTTAAGTTGGTTTAATTAGTAAAGTTAGACTTCTATTGCTAGTAGTAATTCCAACCATTTTCACAAGCAATTTTTATAGGCTAAAAAATAGAATAGAAAGTGAGTAATAATATTTAACCATCCCCGTAGATATAATATTTAAACTTGCTTGCCATTACACTAATTTAAACGATGTATGCACTTGCCTTGTGGCTGTGTGCAAATTGTTGAGGATTGTGATAAAATTGTTGAGGATTTTGATTAATATTAGAAATGCTTGAAGTCTATTGATTTAGTCATACTTTTTTACTTATTTTTTGTTCTAATACTTGTTACTAGTGTTAGTATTTATTGTCTTGTTCGTCATTTTGTTAGTTATTAGTGAATTGGAGTTCTTAGCTTATGTTTCTCTATTTTTGTTCTATTTTAAGTGAGTGTTCTTTGAGTTAAATTTTTACTTTTATTTGTGGAGAAGGTGTGAATTCTTTTTGGTTTATGACCTCAAGTAATTCAAAAGAATTGAATCAACTTAATTCCGAAGTTGAGCAGATTTTTTATTGGGATCCAAAGGGCATAAATCTAGAGGTGATACTTGAAGGAATTGAAGTTGGAGGTGAAATTCTCAAATTGAGAACACTATGGCACATAACAGAAATGCAAGGCCAAGCACAATGGGAGGCTATTCACGACCTTCTTTGTTAGGAGTGGAGTCAAGCATTGTGTGGCCAAGAGTTGAAGCCAACAATTTTCAGATCAAGCCAAATCTCATTCAAATGGTTCAACAATTAGTGCAATTTGATAGTTTACCCGACGAACACCCGAATGCTCATATTGCCAACTATATGGAGATATGTGATACTTTCAAGATTAATGGGACTACCGAAGATGCCATCCGCCTTCGATTATTTCCATTTTCATTGAGAGACCGAGCCAAGTCATGGTTAAAATCACTTCTGCTGGGTTCCATCACTACATGGAACAATCTTGCCGAGAAGTTCCTTGCTAGATATTTCCCTCCGGCAAGGACTGCAAAGCTAAGAAATGATATCTTCTCTTTCCAACAAATGGAGAGTGAGAACTTATACGATTCTTGGGAGAGATGGAAGGAGCTATTGAGGAAATGTCCAAATCATGGTCTAGATTTGGGGCTGCAAATACAAACATTCCATAGTGGATTAATCTTCCCTTCCAAGCAACTCATTGATGCTTCTTCGGGAGATACCACTATGTTAGCCCTAAGGGCAAATCATGTAGGTTTGATTAGTTTTGATTAATGACAAATATTGATGAGGACTAATATGCTTGTATGATTGTGTGATAGGATTTTTGGATTGAGAAGGAAGCAAGTCTCATTGCCTTGGAGCTAGCAATGCAAGAACAACTCAAATATGCCAAAGTGATTAAAGATTGAAGAGTTTGTTTAAAATTAATGAAGGCTTTGAAGACATGAAGTGTAGGTTACATGTGGTTAATAGGTAAACTTTATAAACACTACACTCTTAAGCCTTGGAATCTATGAGTTGCAATTGAGAGCACAAAACTTGATTTAAATGGTTTCAATGGTTTTGAACTTCCCTAAATTATCAAGTTTTCATAAATGGTTTTTGCACATAAAAGATCTTTAATGACTTATCTTTGAGGCTAGAATATTTTTCAACTTGTTTGAATTGATTTAAACATGTTTTGACAAAGTTTGAAAAATTCGGATGCAAATTCGGTCATCCGAAATTTTTCTGCACTGTAAACAGTAACACTATTTACTATTCTTCCAGAGAAATTCGGAAGAAAAATCGGATGCATGGAAGAAAATTCGGCCGTCCCAATTTTGTAAATAGTGCATGAACAGTGACTACTGTTCACATGAACAGTGTCGACTGTTTTTCCAGAGAAATTCGGACGAAAATTCGGACGCAGCTGGAAGAATTCGGTCGTCCGAAATTTTTGTGACCGTGCATGCACAGTGCATGAACAGTATCACTATTCGTATGAACAGTACATGAACAGTATCACTATTCATATGAACAGTGCATGAACAGTATCACTGTTCGCATGAACAGTGTTTTCTGAAACTAGCCGTTACTAGCAGTTTTATGGCTGTTTAAACTGATTTTTGAATTCTATAAAATTCATAAACTCCAGATTTTTTACAAGAACTTTGAACTTAACAAATCCTAAATTGAATTGAAAAGCTCTCAAATTGCGTTGTGCTCAAAGATTGAAATTCAAGATTCCAAAGGCAACAAAGTGTGAAGGTGAAACATTGTGTAATCATCTACCAACAAAGTGGTAACATCTTACTCTCTCTCTTTTCTTATCTTAATTGTGTTTTCTACTAGCTCATTTGCAAGGTTATCTTGTGACATAAAACCCTTTTGTGGAAGGGTGAGGCATAGACTAGATTAATCAATGTTGTAGTGTAAAACCCATGTGTGGGTGAGCCTTGGATTAGATTAGTCTTAAGGTTGTCTTTATATATAAAACCATTGTGTTTGGTGAACCTTGTATTGTTTGTATAATTACTAAAAGAGGTTGTGAGTGTAAAACCATTGTGTGGTAACCCTCTTATGTAATTGTTGAACTTGAGCATATAGTGGATTGGTTGAAATCCTTGAGTGTGGACTCAAGGTAGTGGATGTAGATCTTAGAGAGATCGAATCACTATAAATTGTGTGTTCATTCCTTATAGTTTTATTTATTTACATGCTCTTGTTATTATTACTTATTCATAGTTGTTGATTGATTGGTTGCAGTCTTATTGTTTGATGATCTTATCTTAACCATCACATCACATATAAACTTGAAGTTTGTGAAATTAAAGAAGAGCTTTTATTAAGGCAAAGGATTTGCAAAACAAGAAAAAGATTTCGATAATTAGCCAAATACCTAATTCACCCCCCCTCTTAGGTCTTACACACTAGTTTGAAGACAACGGTAGAGTTACAAGATTTCCTTGAAAGCATTGCCATGAACAACTACCAATGGAGGAATCTAAGACCGAAAGCCAAGCCTAGTGGAATACACAATGTTAACATGATGACGGCTTTGGAGGCTAAATTCGATGCACCAAACAAGAAGATTGAGCTTGAGTTTGTCACCTCAAACCTCCCAAGTAATGATGGCTTGTGATTTTTGTGGAGGTGGTCATCCAAATCATGAGTGTCAAACCATGGGAACTTCCAATGCATCATCAATGGAGCATGTGGATTTCCTTGGAGGAGAAAGACAACCCAACAATCTTTTTAGTAATACTTATAATCTGGGGTGACGGAATCATCCAAACTTTTCATGAAGCAGTCAAGGGCAACAAAGACCGCTTCATTCCCCCGGCTTCCAAGTTTCAGCAAACTCTCGACCCCAAACATCTCTTCCTTATCAACATTAACCTTCTCCACCTCTTCAGCAATTGGTGAAGCCTAGCCTTAAAGAATTAATGACAAAGTTCATTGCAGCTACCGAAACCTAGTTCCAAAATCAAGAAGCATCCTTGAGGAACCAAGCGGATTCCATTCATAACTTGGAAAATCAAATAGGCAATTGGCAAAGCTTGTTTCAGAAAGACAAATGGGAAGTTTACCTAGCAATACAGAGACCAATCCGAGAGAACATGTGAATACGGTGATTTTGGGAAGTGAAAATAAATTGAATGCTTTGGAATGCATGGTGAAATCCCAAGGCATGGGGGAAAGAAAAAATCAAGTTAAAGACACAGTTCTTGAGAAGAAGGAAGAGCATACGAAGAAGATAGTTTCGGAGTACAAGCCTAGAATTCCATACCCCGCTACACTTCTAAGAGATAGAAAAGATGAGAAACTTGGTAAATTTCTTGAACTATTCAAAAAATTGCACATTAACTTACCGTTTGTTGAAATTCTTTCACAGTTGCCGAGATATGCTAAGTTCCTCAAGAATGCCCTTCCGAAAAAAAAGAGGCTTCGAGAGCTTTCAACGGTAACATTGAGTGAGAAATGCTCAGCCATCCTTCAAAACATTTTATGTAGTTACTTTGTTCTTGTGTTTGAGGCTTGTTGTACGATGTTTTTTGTGGTGTTTGTGTTTTGGTGGAGCGGAGCAATGTTTGGGCGCTATGAAATGGGAAATTTTCTCTTTTTCATTTTTGTCCTTTTATTTATTTTATTTCTATGTTTATGCTCGAGTTTTAATAATGTCATTGTTTTTAGTTTTCTTTCATTTTATTTTTCTGCGAAGTATATAGAAGGTGCAACTTGCTGCTCATATGGGTTCGCTCAGCCTTCACGTACGAAACAGCCATGTTTGTCACCGTTTTTGTGTTTGGTTGTTTGGTGTGGCGTTCTTGTGTAGTTTTTGTTATATATTTCTATTTCTACAGTCTTTTGTTTATCTCCCTCCCAGCATTGAGGACAATGTTGTCTTAAGTGTGGGGGAGTTGGCTTTAGTAGTATAAGCTATTTTCATGATTTTTGTTAAATTTGCTTGTTTTTATTTTTGAAATCTTCAAGGTACTTCAAGACTTACATGTTTTATATTTTCTCAATGAGTAGTTATACAAGCATTCTAAAGGTCATGACTAGTACCTTAAACTTGAATTAAATAAGCACCCCTTGTATTCTTTACTTGTATGGAATTCATCTTTTCAGCACATTTTCTCTTTGCTTTTGTTGTGATGATTATGGAGTTGAATCTTGTGTTATTCGCCTTAGAATTCAACATATCTTTTGTCTTAGAACCCGCATTCACTTGCTTTGAGGCGAAATGAGTAAGTATCCTTAGTTTGATCTAGAAATGATGGTAATAGGCCTTCTTTGTCCCAATTGAGCCTTTCTAGCCACTGCTCTTTATTTTATCCGTAGTACCCTTTCTTGAAGCCTTTGTGCATAAATTTTCCAATCTATATTCTAGATTTTTCCTTCTTTCAAATTTTAAACTCCACTCTTTATATTTAACACTTCTTTGCGAGAGTTAAATGCATTTTTACCCTTAAATTAGTAAAGAGTATTGTGGAAATTGGAACAAAGGGTGGAATGGAAGATGATAGGAAAAATAGGCTTTATGAAAAGAAAAAAAAAAGAAAAGAGTGGTGAGATGACCTTATATGATCGGGAATTGGATTACACCTCAATCGAAAAAAGAAAAATAAAAATAAAAAGAAAAAAAATTGTTATATATTTGTCTATTATTGAGAAGACTTCTTACATTTCTTGGTACCTTCAAGATGCATATATGTTTTCATTATTGTTATTGTGAATTTTTTCATGATTGAGGTTAAATTTATGGGTTAACAAAGATAGGTGATGATGGAAAGGTTGTGGGTTGAAGCTTAATAGGTGCAAGTGGTTGAATCCAAAGTGATGGGATTTTGTAGAGAATGGAAGTTTGTGGTTGAATGTAAGGGAATGGTGATATTCCTTGTGGCTAATAAAGGTTATTGCTTTTGTTTTATGTCTCATTCCTTTCTCTTTAGCTCTCGTTTTTTTGACTTTGAATTCCTTACCTTTCGTTTGGTACCCTAAACTTTCTCTGAGCCTAAAGTTACAAGTATAAAAGTCCTGCCTAATCGAAATTAAATTTTGGTTACTGCATTAGTGGAGAAGTTTTGTGAATGCCGGGCTTATGGGGTATTATGCTTTCTTGATGAAAATTCCTTGGCCAATAACATGAAATTCACTCTTATAATTGTTGAGCATTTGCATTGGTTGGAAACACAACACACACGGATTCTTGCTTGCATTATAAGACAAGGGGTGATTGTTTAATATTTGTGATGGATATTTGGGATGACTTTTAGATTGATTGTGAAGATTGCCAAAAATTTCTCAAGAAGTAACACTTTCTTTGTTCTGCACTCTTTTATAATGCTTGAAAATACTTTTTATATCTTGTGGATTATTGTTCGAATTTCTTAGTTGTTTTGTAGTACTGCTTGGGGACAAGCAATGTTTAAGTATGGGGGAGTTTGATATTCTATATTTGTGCTTCATATAATGATCATTTTGAGCTCAAATTTCAATTAAATTTTGGTGTTTCAATCACCAATTACACTCCCTTTATCTCTTATTTGCTTTAGGTGAGTTTGTTGAAGATTTGGAATTGAATGAAGCAAATAAGGAGATTTTACACAATGAAGAAAAACAAACAAATGTGGAGAAAAATAGACTGGTAGAGAATATTCAAGTAGGCTTTTGACCTCCATTTAGATTTCAAGTGCAAAAGTTATCTTCTAGACATCTATAGAGGACATTCTGAATTTTTCAGAATGATAAGATTTATGTCAATTGGAGTTCATTTGCCTACCCTACTTAAGCTGCAAATTCACCTTTCCTGTATTGTGTTTCAGTTTTGACACATTTTGGTACAACGATCATATCTTGCGTTCTAGATGTCCAATTGAGGTGATTCAAAGCTCTGTGGAAATATAAGATCCTTATATAAAACTTTTAGGAAGACATCAAGACCTAGATCAGCCGATTTAATTCTCTAAATTCACCTAGAAGTCAAACCCACTGTCATAGCAGTGCAGCAGAACAATGCACCAAAACTGGGAGCAAGCGGCACCGTTTAGTCCAGACCAAGCACCGTCATTTGTGGAGATCTGAACTTGTTTTTATGATGCTTTTCTTTCTCTTTTGGGCTGGATTTAAAAACCCCTTTAGGGCAAGAAGAGGAGGCGGCTAGTGTTGGCTAGAGAGGCTGCAAAACACCAAGAAAACACACAAAATCCTCCTCCAAATCCATCAATCTTGCAAGAGAAATCAAGAGAGAAGATTGAATCTTTGAAAAAGGAGAACTTCCACCTTGCAGACTCATGGAAAAAGCTGCAATTTTCTCAACATCACAGTGACGAATTTCAAGCCTTGAAGAAGAGAAGATTTCCACCATGAAAATGAGCAATTCTTACTCTTTCTTTGTTGCTTTATGTTCTTTGAATTGTAATATGTTGATGAGCTAAACTTTTGAATACTTGGATGGGTATGAACCCTAGATTTTACCTATGTGAATGAATTGTTTCCTTGGTCGATTGAATTCAAATTTCTTGTGGATTGTTTGTGGGTTTGAATGGTTGAATTCATTTAGTGGATAATTGATGTATAATCCGGAATTTTTTCACTTGGAATTGAGAAAGGAAGGATGATTGATAATTGATTCATAATCTGGAAATTTTCAATTGGAATTGAGAAAGGAAGGGTGAAATAGACCATACACAAACAATGGGGATGATTTAGGTAACTAGAGATAGAAATCTCAACATCTTCTTGGTAATTAGAGAAATCTAATTGGAAATTCACAATTCTTAATGCATTCTTGAGTTGAATTGGTTAGAAACAAATTTCAATAATTAATCTAAGAGTAGCGAACTTTCATCTAGAAATAGAGTGAGTTTTAATTGAGGAATTTCATCAAACATAAGAAGGGCAATTCACCAACGAAGGGACTTTTCTATCACATAGGTAATTCTAGAGGGATTAACCATTCAAGTATTGTTTTCTCAATTGAATTCTCTCTTGCAAACAAAAATTAGTTAAGTTGGTTTAATTAGTTAAGTTAGACTTCTATTCCTAATAGTAATTTCAACCATTTTCACAAGCAATTTTTATAGGCTAAACAATAGAATAAAAATTGAGTATCATGGTTGAGCCCTTAACTGTGCTTAAATACCATGTGACCAAGCCCCAACGGACTCTAGGATCTCATCAAACCATCAAGTTGAACAATCCCGATCCTAAGTCACCTTGTTGATCTTACGCAGATGTACAGCATGAGCTTCCGCCATCCGATATAACTACTCCTCTAGCACATCGGTTCTAGTAGTCTCGTGCTTTCTATCGCACGGAGCTCATGCTCTATATCTTAAAACACATATACATGCACCAAAAATAATAGTATATTCAAACTTATTTCCTACACATCGACTCATCTCTAAAACCAAATTAACCACTACCTCAAATTTACTCAATACTTCATTTATAAAATCTAACTCGAAAAATGAGTTCAACACTAATGAAAGCATATGCATTTATCATACTTATGCATGAAATAATTAGAATTCTCATGTTTGATAGACCTCACCTCGACTGGAGACAAGGAGTAGAAGAACAAAACCATGAAAGAATAAGAAAGCAAGAAAAAAAGGAAGAAAGAAAGTAGGAAAGAAAGGAGTTCCAAGTCTATTAAAGTGATGATTGCCATCAGTGGTTGCTACATGTAAGTGCTACACGAAGTGTAGCATGCAAAGAAGCTTAGTTGGCGAGCTGTGACAATCAATTTTTTTTATCTTGAATTCGAGAAACATATGCCTGATTCATTTTCCACTCTTCTCTGAAGTTACCAACTTTAAAAAAAAAAAAAAAGATTCCCTTATCCTTTTGGCAATTAAATTTCGTTTTTCTTCTCTTTCCTTTTTTTTTTTTTTTTGTTATAATGGTCAAGAATTCTCCCAAACAGATGACCTAGTTCATGATTCTCTGACTAATAATCTTGCAGTTTCCTTTCAACTTCTATCGTCATAATTTGCCTTCACTAATATTACCTAAGTTATACTAGTCATTCACTTAGCCTTAATAAGTTTAAATATAATTTTCTTAACTTTACAAAAAATCTGTTTAGTACTCCTATATATAAAAATCATAAGCTCTGACTTCTAATTTTACATACTCTAACTCAAAAAGAGCACATGTAGAACGTCTATAAGGGTGAAGTATTACATGAAGAAATATCAAAATTATTTAAAATAATAAAAAATTAAACATTAAAATTTTAAACACTATTCAATATTAACAACGAAATATCAGGATCGTTCAAATAGAATTGTGAGGTAAAAAATGGCCTTTTGCAACTTTATTTCTAAATAACTAGTATAACCCATCTAATCATTGGCGGTGGTAAACCTAACATCTGATGATTTGCCAGGTTCTCCTTTTTGTTCCAAATGTTAAATCAAATTTTGAAAATCCTGAATCTACAGTAAATAGATTTCTTTCTTGTAACAATTACCTATTATTTGTTGATTTCTTTGACGTTCAAACTACATTAAGCAGTATTTGCGTCTTACTATAACCTCATTCCTCATTATCTTGTCCAAGCTTGTATCAAGCAGCTCTAAATCTTCCTCTTGTTTCACCATCTTATTTCTTAGGGCTGCATTTCCATTCCTTGCCTCTAGTAATGAATATTTGAGTCTCACCAACTCATCGTCTTACGTAGCCACGCACTTTTCCATTTCAGTAACATAGCCCTTTAAATACCTATTTTTTGCAAGTAGCTCTTCATGCTCATTACTGTTCCTAGAATTCTCTTTCTGTACCATCTACAAAATAGGAAAAGCTAAGTTAGTCAATTAATCTAGCGCATATACTTTTCTTGCAACAATTGCCTATTTATTTGTCAATTTCTCAGCATTCAGCATTAAGCAGACTATTTGTGTCTTACCATAACCTTCTCCCTCATTATCTTGTTCTAGTTTGTATAAAACTACTCTAACTCTTGCTCTTGTTTTGCCATCTTATTTCTCAGGGCCACATTTTCATTCCTTGCCTCTAGCAAAGAATATTTGAGTCTCACCAACTCGTCATCTTTCTTAGCCACGTGCTTTTCCATCCCATTAACATAGGCATTTAAATACTTATTTGCGACGAGTACCTCTGCATGCTAGTTATAGTTCCCGAAATTCTTTTTCTACACCATATATCAAAATAGGAAAACCTCATTCAATTAATCTCTTGCTAATAAAGAATTTAATTAAACTTACATCCTATATAAGGTCTCTTAAACCTAAAATTAAATACCATATATCAAACTTTGTGCCCGCGACTCATGGACCGGCAGTACCCACAACCAACTACTTGATAATCGTTCTTGCTATGTCAAAATAGATATCTTAAGTTAACAAATGATGTTTTGAGCCATGCTCATATACCATTTCTCTTGCTTACACTTTTCCTATGTGGGATTTGTTATCACATTTGCCCTCAAACTATTTGTTTCCTCTTATTAACTAAAAATTTTTATTTTATCTTTTTATATACACAAACTTTTTTAAAGCAAATACCTTTGTCTAATTTTAATAAATGTCACAATGAACCGGCAAGGAGAGTCATATTGCAGGTACGAGCCATCATTTTCAATGACAATGTTGTCCATAATGACATTCCCTTCATTCTTTAATGCCACCCACATTATACAGTTCAAAAATCTGTCAAACCAATTGCCTCTAATACAAGCGAAATTGCAACAACAAAGTAGCATTTCTTCATTTTTTAAGCCATCTTTCTTTATTGCTCCTCTTTTCACGGCATGAATAGATAAAATTATTCTTAAAAATTATGGCACGTACCTATAGTTTGATTCTCTTTGTCAAATTTCATAGCGACATTCATAATGTTATGTTATGTTATAGCATGGACAAAAAGTAAATTCTTTGTAGTGCTTCCACCGCTAATTTGTCCATAAATTTAGGGATGGATATGGGAAACAAAAATAAAGGATATGTCCCTAATCTATCCTGAAATTAGGGACGGATTTGAGATAGATATCCTTACTAATATTATTGAAATAAGAATTAAATTATCTATCAAGTGTCTATTTCCTAATATGTCTCTATATTAGAGATGGATTTAGAAGAGACTGTATTTGTCTTTTCGAGTACATGAGGTGCCACGCTATTGGGTGAAAATTACACAAATCAAATGCCATATAGCATAGATTTACAAGTCCTACTATAGCAGAAAACAAGCCTTATCAAAAAAGAGAAAATAAGCCTAATAAAATGAGAAAAAATCCTGCACTAGGACGGATTCATTACTAAATTAAATATTAACAAAATCAAATTAAATAACAAAAATTCATCTCAGGTTCATCCAAATGTTATAAAGATTTGGAATAGGTTTTCTTCAAAAATAAAATAAAGAAAAGTGAAATAATCTATAAAACATCCATCCAAAATCTATCCTTAATTAGGGACGACTTACCTCAATTTTTCAATTAAATAAAAATTAAATTGATTATATATGAACTGTCCATCCCATCAGGATCGATGTCGTTTATAATTTTGTTACATGAAAAATAAATTATTTATGTAGTATGATTCCCAAATCTATTCCAAATGCAAGACATTTGATATGGATCTGCGACACTATCTTATTTGTCCTGAATTTGTCTCAAATCTAGGATAGATAAGGGACAAAATTTTTTCCATAATTATTTTGGAAGTATTTTGAACAAATTTGAGCTAATATTTTTATTTGTGTCTAAAGTTTTCTTACAAACAGAGAAAAAATTGTTTTTATACCAAACTTCCTATTCTAAATTGTAGTAACTTGTTCAAAATTTTATGTTATATTAAAATAAGACATTTAATTCAAAAAGAAAAGAGTATTAGACACGTAGATGGGTTGAAGTCCAAGAAACTTTTCTCATTGTTCTTTAGATTTCTCGTAGTTTGTTTCTTTAGTATTGGTAAAATATTAAAAAGGAAAGTAATTAGTCAAACGCTAAGAAAAAAAATCAATCTCATTTAACGAGATTCTAACTGCTTTTCAAAATTAATTGTTCAATACTATTCCTTCAAATAAAAACTACTTGCACTTCAAGAAAATTGGTCTTCAGCGACCGAGAAAATTTATTGTTGAATGTCTTTTTTTGTTGCTAATGACCTTTTGCCAGGAAAACAATTTGTCACAACAGAGATACCCTTTGGTAAACCGAGCTAAGGTATCTTTAGCAAGAAAATTTTTTATTAAAACTTTATTCAAAATCAACTTGCACCAAGCTAAACCCACATGTGCAAGCCCATTTTTATTATATTTTATTAAAATAAAATATTTAAAAATTAAAATTTGAGAAATTATTTTTATTCTTATGTATTAAAACTTTAAATCTTATTGTGTATTAAATACATTTAATTAAATCTTTATTATAATTATTCCTATAATAATAGATAATATACTACAGTTTTTACACTATCTTGTTTTTACTAGAACTTTGAGAAGTAAAGTATTATATGATTCAACTTATTGTATTGTGTTTTAATATGTAATTTGTATTAATAAATTTAGAAAATTAAAATAAATATCATCAAAAAATATTTTTAGATACATTTCAAGCTTGAAAGTTATATTAATGGATGAAAATAAAATATACTTAACTATATATACCACACAGATATATCAATAAATACATTAACCACTCTATGTAATACACCATATATTATATATAATAATTATATTATAAATATTCTATATAATATATATATTATAGCATTATATATACTATCCATAATATAAATCTATACATTTTTTTAAGACAAGACACTATATATATATATATATATATATATATATATATATATATATATGTATGTATGTATGTATGTATGTATATATATATGTGTATATATATATATATATACATACATACATACATATATACATACATACATACATACATACATACATACATATATATATATATATATATGTATATATATGTATGTGTGTATATTAATAAAAATGTCTTGAGTTTGATATTTATCCGTCGAATATATATATTCTCTTTTTCCCTCTTATTATTCAGATAGGACTACTTCATTTAACTTGAGTAAAGACTTGTGGCTCAATACAAGGGTAAGGTCGTAATTTAGTGAGAAAACTCCACAACTAAAGGACAGAAAGTTGCTTCTGTTTTGTTTGGACAATTATGCCCCCTTTGATCCAATGTGTTTAGGCTCAGCTTGAGCCCAAGATCATTTTCCTTATTATTATAGGATTTTTGGGGAAAAAAGAGAAAAAAAAAAGTTATGATTAAAGAGGTAAAAATTCACTATGCTTATCTGAACTAATGGGACCACCATTCTTCAAATGCATATTATACAGAATATATCAGGCATGCATATAGCAGTAAACTGAGCGAAGTTGTCTCATCTATAAATCTTTCTGGCAACTTGCACATGGCATTTCTGTGGATGTCATTGTCTTTTAAACCGACAGAATTAAACCAGTTCATTCAAGCCAAATAATAAAATAATTACGGAATCAGTCGGTGTTTCAAAATACAGTTCTCAACCCAAAGCAAAACCAATATACATACATACATATTTAAAAATGCATATATATTCATATAAATAAAATACCTATTCAAACTTAATTTCTATATGTATACTCATCTTTAAAACAAAATTAAATTACTACCTCAACTTATATATATATATATATATATATATATATATATATATATATATATATATATATATATATATTATGATTTTCTCGCCCAATTGAGCTCTTTATTCTCTCAAAAAAAATTAGCTGTTGTTTCAAGGAAGTGATTATTTTTGGTGACTTGTTAAAGAATTTACCCCATTTATTTACAAAATTTCAATACGGATTTTACTATGTTTGAATAATATAGGCATTGTAGTTGTATGTTCAGACTTAAAAATAGGCCTTGAGTGTCTTATGTAGGCACTCTTGATAATTATAATTTATTACTTTAATATATTTCAACTAGGTTTGAGTTGCTTGGAATTTTAGAAAATTCACAAGTTACATGAGGAAGTGACTTGCTCTTACTATCAGGTGACTTCACAAACCTAGGCTTACCATATTTTAATGTCATTAATATTTTTGAAACTATTTGGTATTCACAATGTGTTTTTATTTGTGCACAAAAAATGTATAGGGGCGGTGCTCTGAGTAAGTATTTATTTGTTCTGAAATACTATAATTTTTGGACATGTTTCATAGACACAAGCAAGTTTCGAGAAAATTTTTATTATGTATTATTGGAGAAATCTTGACATATTTGTGAGACTTGCATTTGCATATCTAAGCTGACAGATGGGTGATTTGTTATCTTCAATTTACTTTAGAATGGGATTTGTTTGCAAACTTGGATTCGTGTGAGGGTTATTTGAGTGGCTCTATTGTTTTGACAATTTGGATAAAAACTCTTTCCCGACCAAGTATGATTTATAATATGATTTGGTTGCCAGAAATATTAGTGAATCACAATGTTCGTGACTAGTTTCATGTATTAGGGCCTTTTCTGTTGGTGTGGAATGTCTAAACTATAGACTGTGGATCCACATGAAAAAGGGTGTAGTGTCGAGGATGGCTCGATGCAACTGGTATTGCATTTATTTATTTGTGTATTCAATCACCTAACAGCGAGTCATAAGGGATTTAATGTTTAGGTTGGGGTGTAGGCTTGTAGGTGTCCTAGAATCTCATAGCTTGGTTGTTGGTTTGGGAGGCATGAGGTAGTTCGTGAAGTCAAATATTCACTTTAGTGTGTGGTTGGTATTGATTACGGGATGCCGAGACTTGATTCATAATAACCCTATTATTGATTCTGGTATTACAACTATTGAGTTAGTATTTAAATATTTGTCATGTTTTAGAAACTCGAGCTGAGGAGTTACACTGAAGTTTCTTGATTTGCTTAGACTTCCCAACTGTATGTTGACTTTCACCAGTTTTGTCAATTTAATTTGCAAAAGAGAAACTTATTTGCATATAAAAAAATTTAAAACTACCATGCATGTGCATGCACCCTCATAGTTCTAAAAACATGAGCTAATTCACTGAATTTTTTTACTCACATATTTTAATACTTGTTTTTAAATAGCTTGGACCAAGAAACAGAGTAGTGATAATTTTATTAGCCCCAACATTAGCTTTTGGATGAACTTTAACTGATGTAAATAGTATGTGTGCGTTTGAGAAAATTTTTGGACGAACTTTAATTGATGTATATAGTATGTGTGTGAGGAATTTTTTTTACCTTTTGTTACCTCATTAGATGGAGAAAAAGAAGCATGTTTTTCTAATTTTTTTTATTTCTTATTTTTCTTCGAATACACTTGCATATGCTAGTGCTGAGAGGTACAATTATATCTTTTGTTATCTTTCGTTAGCTTGAGAGAAAGAATCCTATTTTTCTAATTTTTTGATTTTTTTGATTTCCTATTTTTCTCCGATTTGTACTAGAATATATTAGTACTGGAAGGGTACGCTGCTGATACCTTATTCAACAATATTTAAACCAAGCACAGGGATTAGAAGTATCATAAAATGAATTAAAAATTTTTATATTTTAAAAAGAAAGAATACACAAAATGTTCCTAGTAGTGAAGCCATTATCCATTTGATTTGGCCCAAAAGTCTAACACTCAAGGACAAAACAACCACACGTATTACCTGTAACCATCAAGGTCATCAATAATACATTAATCATGGACAAATAATGCAGAGACAGAGGGAATCTTACATGAAAAATAAGTGGCACTCAAATTTTGGGATGAACATAAAAGCACTTACATGTGTACAGATAGTACATGACAACGAGGCTGTCCCTTTACTAACAGACAAGCCATTACAGTATACAGATAAAGCTAACAAGAAATTTTGATCTTCTTTTCTTTTTTCTCTTTCCTAGCAAAAGTAATATGCAAAAAAGAAAAAATATATCCTATTTATATATATTTATAGAACAGACACAATTATAGAGATCCAAACTTCATGCTCGATCGAAACCTCTCGGGCCGGTCTGCTACTGAAATTGAGTTGAAACACCAGAACAAATACATAATTGGCACTGGAATTGTTTCAACTTCTGTTCTTGCATTTCTCAACCGCTCTTGGAGCTGCGCATACCAAAGGAATCACACGAAAATTAAGGTCTCGTTTAGCTTGATGAGGATCGAATTCACAAATCTTGAACGGATTATTAAGGGCTGCATTTATCGAGGGGTTATATGTATATCAAATACGAAGATAATCGTAAAGTCAGATTTTATTGTAGCAAAGAAATCATTTTAGTGTACCTAGTCCAATGGCCTCTGACCCTTTCATCATCCTCAAGCGCTTGCATGAATCAACAAACATCCTGGCATGAAACTAGAGATGGTGAATCTCCCAATCTAGGGTTAAAAATCCAATTAAGCGCCACAAATCCAATCAAAGTGCTGGCAAGAAATTTTCTCTTCTTTTGAGGAAAAATGGAAAATCATTTCATATATGCTCAAATAACAATGGTGATTATAGAAGGAAAAGTTTCTATCTACACGTTAAATGGATAACTTAAAAGAGCTAATTGAGCTAAGATATTAATGGACATATTTCCCAAGCGCATTACAAAATGAACGGAGTCATGTAAATGAGGAAAAAAAAGTCTTACGAGTTGAATAATATGTCTTATAGTAGAAAGATCGTCAAAATAACTACGAATGCAATCAAACAACCCCTTATGCTGCAAAGAAAATTTATTTATAGATAAAAGAAAAGAAACTTACTCCCATGGAACATCACCAACAAGCATCCAATCTCCATCTTTATCTTCATAAGTTGGCACATACTCTGAACCATTCAGAAGATCTATCAATTTGCTCTCATTCATGAGATCCTTGAACCCCTGAGATCCATAGTTCCCTAAACACCAGCGTCAACAAAATGAAAAATTCTATGAACAAAAAATGCAAATTATAAATAATTTTTGGAATAAAACCCTAAATTTGCTTATTAATTTTTGCGGAAAATGTGATTAATTAATTTACCAATTGTAAAAGAGCTGAACATCTTGCCGAGGGCTTCGGAGAGCTTTTGGTAGGAGTTGAAATTTTTTAAGTCCACTTTACGTAGGTATGGTGCACCATCTACACTGACTTTCACAAAGGCTGCACTTGAACCGTTAGATTTCTCAGCTTCTGCATTGCTGCTTTTTTTGACAGCCAAGATGTTCTTTCTGAATGATCTAACTGGTGGCCAACCTACAACTTGTTCCCTGAGATTTCAAGATTCCTTCTTTAAGTACTCTTTTATAGCGATATATAAGAATTCTATAAGAGCTCGGTTCGACAATTATTAGTGTTATTTGCCTATAATTTCTTCTTGTCATTGTTGAACATTTATGTGAAGTCCAAGAAAAAAGCCAGTAATTCTTTTTCTGGTATACTTAAAGAAAAATTATGAATTAAGTACTCTATACAAAGAGAGTGAACGCATGAATTCCAATTCCGAGAGTGAATACAGATAAATCCTGAGGCGTGTAACTTTAGTAACAATGCAATGCTATCATTATTAATTACAACCATTAAGTTTGATTTTCCAAAGTATAGTGAATTTATTTGTTTGATTGTGGAATCTTGTGCTTCTTATTCAATTGAGATGTTGTTGGCCCAGAAAAAAGTAGAGTTCCCACATGTTTTGTACCTTTCTATGTTTTCTAAGACAGCCACTCGTTCCCTTATCTTGTGCTGTACTGATAAGTTTTTGTCTACTATCAACCTGCATAATTATAACCAAAATCCATAATAAATTTACATCTTAATAACATAATCTTTTTTAACTAACATAAATCATAAGAACGAAAACATTTTCCTTTGTAATAAACATATTACCCTAAAAAGTTCGTAGGAAAATTGAGAAAAATATTTTAAAAATTAAAAAATGAAAAAAATGAAAAAGAATTGTATAGAGAAAGATACTCACTTGGCAGGTGGCTTTGCAGAATCAGTAGTAGAGCCGGAGACTGAAACATTCTTGTCCTTCAATTTCACAGCTTCATCAACACAGGAACCATTTGAGGCCAAGTTGAGCTTCAAATCAACAGTTTCTGAAAACCCTCTTTTGCCATTATTCTTCATGCTGTCACCTTCATTTCCACTGGTTCCGGGAAGCCCTAGTCTCAGCTTCGTCTCCTCATAGTCGAGCCGATACTCGTCGCTCTCCGCCCCGTTCGCCCTCAACATTCTTCCGTTTTCCCCGGAATCTCAACGTCGCAAAGATGGGAAAAAGTATGCACCCTAAAGGGAAGGTTTCTCTGGGTTTTCTTTCTTCTTCTTCTTTTGGTAGTATGGAATGTGTGCTGTTGAAGATCGTAAGAAGAGAGAATAATGCGCATGAGGGTTTGAAGAAATAGGAATGAAGGGGTGCAGGGTGTTTGATGAATCAGAGGAAGCAGACTTTTCCACGTGGCAGTACGTATTACGCTGGATTGCCCCCGGCTTGTCGGGAAGATGATGTAAGCAATGACGCAACCAGAAAGATGATTGTGCCGAGGCTAATGGACACAGCATTTTGCCTTTCAGTATCTTTCATTATTATTATCTTTTCTGAGGTTAGGCTCCAATCCACTAACTATTGAAGATAAGAATAATTAGCAAAAAAAAAAAAACTATTGAAGATAAGAATAAACTGAGTTCTTGAAATTTATTCCAAAAGGAAAACAAGAGAACCATTGAGGAATATCTAAAGTTTGATAATAAGAGAGAAATTTGCAAATGGTTATGAGTTCTCGGTAGAAATCTATGGTTCTTATTGAGAAAATATGAACATTTGCAGTATGGAGCATATATCCACATACACATGACTAGAAGGAAGAATAAAAATTATTCTTTTTTTTAAGGGAAAAGAAAATGGCTAAAGTTACATCCATAGGAATATTTATGTTAAATATTCTTTTTATTTTAAAATAATTTTATCAATTCTTTCTTATATTAGTATAAAATAATTAAATTAGTTAAAGATAAAATAAAAAATCTCTTACAAAAAATAATTAAATTAATTAAAAATAAAATAAAATAATATCTTTTATTTTTTTAATTTATACAAAAAGTATCAAAATACTTTACATTTTAAAAAGAATAGAGTAAAACTCATGTTCAAACTTGTTTCTTAATCATTCATAGTTCTCCCCTCAAAGTTTCCATCTATCCTTTGGTTTCTTTAGCTGTCTTGGCTAATATTTCCATATAAAAACCCTCAAATTGTAAACAATTCTCAAGATTTCCAATTCTAAGAAAAGTGAAAGATAGCTGCATTGTGATTTGATTCTGAATTTCTATTGACAAAATTTGAAATTTTTAAAAAAATTTAAAAAAATTAAAATATTTTATTTAGTAACTCACAAGTCAGTCATCCTCCCTCCCCAAAAAAGAAAAAAAAAAGTACTAAGATTGTTTTGACAAATTTCAACAATTCTTATTCAAAGTTCTTCAAGGTCCTACAAATTCCAAATTTATAGTCCTAATGCCTGTTGTAAAGAGATGAAAAGATCAACATTATCTTTTGAACTAGAACCTTTTTCATGCAATAATTCAAGTTGTAAACACTTCCTATTTGGTTAATCTCCTTCCCTTCACCTCAAAGGCCAAAAATTTACAGAACCTTTTTGCTCTTTGTTATCTTGTAATAGTGATATGAACTTAAGGATGAAGTGCATCTTTGTAATGGGAAAAAAAAAGAGAAAAGAAAAAGATAGTCCAACTAATTCATCCAACAAAATGCCAGTTTTCTAACAATACCCCCTTTAGAAAACTCACTTTCTTCCCCATTCTTGTATAGACAGAGTGACGAATGTTTCTGCATAATTCAATATAGATTCCTGAACTTTCCTTTTTGTTTGGTGGAAGAGAAAGTCAAAACAAAGATAATGCATTTGCCAAGCCTTTAGAGGAACATATAGAAAACAATAAAGGGTCCAGCCAGCACACAGCCACGTGCTACTAGCAATATGTGGGCATGTCACCTAGCCTCCTAACCTCCCATATGTGCTCCAGCGAGCAACATCCCAGCTCCATCAATTACTAAAAGTTTATTTTATTTTATTCATTATCATTCTTTTATTTTTTTTAACCAGATATATTTATCATTTTAAAATATAAATTATTTTAATAATTAGTACACAAACTAAAACTTGTGAATGTAAGGAAGTGTTTATAACAAGATAATTTTACACCCTTAATAAATAAGAAAAGAGATAATGAGAAAGCGTGAAAATTATATAAGGAGAGAAAGGGTATAGAATTAAAAAAATCATAATAAATATTCTTTGAAAAGTATAAAATTATTTATATTATAAAAAATTCCCTCTAAAAATTTCCTTAAAAAAAACTTCCTTCCTAGAACGATTTATATTTTGAAACAGAACGCGAAAAATGCATGCGTTTTGCAACACTCTAGAAAGCGTAATTAATGAATTTATGACGCATTAATGTTAACACAAACATGCGACAAAAAATTGTCCAAATATTTTTGGTAAAAATTTCTACTCCTACTTTTCTTTCTTTTCTGGTAATATTTGACAACAAATAATTATGATTTACGTTATACATACTTTGAATAAAATGGTTGGAAATTTCTTTGATAATTTTACATTTTATGGTAGATTTTAGAGACATAGATATGAATTACTCTCTCTGTTTCAAAATATAAGGTTTTTGAGCCTTTCCCTCTCTCCTCAAAATTTTTAAATTTTACAAATTTTAAGAATTATTTTTTAAATTTATCTTCACTATAAATAAAATTTTTTATTTTTTATTATAATAGTAGAATTATTTAATAATATAATAGAAAAATACTTCTTATTTTCTTATTCCTTAATTTATATAAAAAGTATTAAAAATTTTATATTTTGAAACGAAAAAGTTGTGCATAAACTTCTAGTTATGGGGAAAAAACGCAACTTGTCCCTCATTTCTAGGGAAAGGAAAAATGGACCATCTAAGTTTTCGTTCCCCCCCCCCCCCCCTCCCCCCTTTTTTGAAGGGAGGACCATATTTATTCTATATACCGAGGAGTAAATAGCATTATTTCGTAGTTGCTATGGGGTTAATTATTAGAAAAGCTTTTAAAATAGATAAAAAAAACTAAAATGACTTTGTTAAGTGTAGAAGAAGTTCTATAATATTGGTGATTATAATAATTAACCTATATTATAGGGAAAGTATTACTCTTATAAATTCCTGACCTAATTTGAAGGCCTCAATTCTTACCACTCAATAACACTTCATGGGCATCATGATCTCCCCTTATACCATTGGGTTTTTTTTTTCTTTTTTTAGGGAAAGTTATACCATTGGATCGTTTGCACAAGAATGGTTTTTTTTTGTTTTTTTTTTTAGGCTGAACACACGTACCCAAAAATGGTGTGGATGATTAATGCTTCTTACAATGCTGAGTAAGATGTGGGCACGAACCGGGCTTCTCCGCACGATGCAGCCCACAATGTCGGAATGAACCCAGTTTGTTAGTGAAGCCGAGGAAAGAATGTTTTCGACAATTAGGATTCTCGAAGAAAGTATTAAACGAAACTTTCAAAAATAGAACAAAAATTCTATAAAGATGGTGAATCAATCAGCCTTTTATATCTTTTCTAAACGCCTTTTTGGAAAACAATTTCGATCACGAACTGAATAAGCACACAAATCCACTTAAGTCAAATATCAAACACTTAGGAGGCAAATCTATATAATGTGTAGAAGCTAGCCTAAAAAGATTCATGCAATGCATGGATATTAAAATATTTTAGAAATAAAATATCATAAATTTATTTATTTAAAAAAATTAATCATTATTATAGTTAAATATTTCATTTACTCTTCTCTTCTCTAATTTTTCCTTCTTAAGATAAAAAAAAAGGTACAAGACTAAAGATATTAATATTTTATATAATTAGAATCTTAAAAATTTGAAAAGTTTTTTTCATTTCTTTCATTTTCATTTAACATAAATAGAGTTGCAAAAATATTTCATTTTATGATGAAGTTGTTCTTGATGATTCTTTGAACCCAAAAAAATTGTATAGAATCCAAACAACAATATGTTTTGATATATTCAAAGTGATAATAGATTTATTAATTCTAAAAAGAATTGAACTCATCAAAACCTTTGTTTTGATAATTTTATTTATTAATAAAAGTTTCTTTCCATTTTACTCCCTTTTTCCTACACTTCACCCTACAGGGAAAAAAAAGAGTTTCTTCTCTCCCAAAAAAAAGAAATAAAAACATTTTTAAGGCATTTCTTTTCCCATACCTCCTAAAAATTAAAGAATAAGTTCTCAAAAATAATTTAAGTAAAGAGGAAAGGAAAATTTTATTTGTTACATCAAGTAAGAGTATCTCCTCGATTTGGGAAAAAATAATTAAAAAATATTGGATATATTTATGTTTTGAATTGTCGTTGGGAAGAATTTTTTCGATATTTGCATCTCATTCTTTCTTTTTTCTCTTCAATAATGTCCCTAATATCAGCTCTATGTAGGATAGTTTACCATCCATATCACCCTAAATATATAAATAGTTCTACTAATAAAAGAGAAAATAATATACAGTTAAATTTACTTTGATCTCTTCATTTAAAAAATTATATTTAGGAATTCTTAAAAGAAATTTCTAAAATAAATATGGTAAAATTAATTGAAGTGAACTCATTGTTGCCTTTATCTCTACCATTATCTTCACAATCTTTATAACTTTTTGAACATGCCAAGGTAGTTGTCTCTTTAGTTTGTTAAATATTTTCAATCAATGTCTAACTTACCATTTTAAGAAATCTAATATAAACTATATACTAATTTTGTATCTCTTTGATCAAAAGAATTTTTATATAAACACAGACAAAATATTTAGCCTTAATAACTTTGCTAAAAGAAGGGTGAATTCAAGTAATATAATAAAGAAAACAAAATGATAAATAGTGACCAAAGAATTGATCGTAAAAAAAAAGAAAAATAATGACCAAAGGATTCATGAATGAAAAATGATGGCATTCTCATGCACAACAATCAGAAAATCTGAGGTTTGAGGTTGTATTTAGGGTACGACAAAAAAAAAAGAGTCTAAAAGAAGTCTTACAAATTTGAATTGTAGTCATATTTATCAATCTAAATATTTTGAATTCAAATGAAAATAAATTGTTAGCCCTAAGGGCAAATCATGAGGTTTTGATTAAGTTTTGATTAATGACAAATATTGATGAGAACTAATCTTTATGTCATTTGTGTGAGAGGATTGTTGGATTAAGAAGTATGAAGTCTCATTGCCTTGAAGCCAAAATGCAAGAACAACTCCATATGTCAAAGTGATTGAAGATTGAAGAGTTTGTTCAAGATGATTAAAGGCTTTGAAGACATGAAGTGTAGGTTACATGTACTTAACATGTATATCTTTTGTAAACCCTACACTTGTGTGTCTTGGTATCTGTTGAATGCATAAGAGAGCAAAAAACTTGTTTTTGAATCTTAAATGGCTTTGAATGAACTTTTGATCAATAAGTGCGTTTTTGAGTCTTAAATGATTTTGAGTAAACTTTGTACGATCAAAGAATTTTGATAACGGCTTTTGAATTTAAAGGTGTCTAAATGACTTATCTAGTTATACAAAATGTTTTTCAAACCTATTGAGGTTGAAGATTTCAGAAAGTTTAAACAGTTCAGACGCAAGTTCGGACATCTAAACTTTGAAAATGGCTAATGTGCTTCCAGAGAAATTTGGATGCAAGTTCATATGCAATGGAAAAATTCTGTCGTCCGAATTTTTCCTACCGGCATGGTTACTATTTTTCCAGAGAAATTCTGACGCAAGTTCAGATGCACTGGACAAAATTTGGTCGTCTGAATTTTTTCAGACAGTATGAAACAGTAAAGTTCGGACGACAGTTCGGATGCACAAGAAAAATTCGATCCTTTGAAGTCTTTTGAAACTAGCCGTTTTATGGCTGTTAAAACTTATTTTTGAAATCTATAAAAGTTATAAACTCCAGATTTTTTGTAAGTTTTGAATCCTTGAGAAATCCTAACATTCTATAATCTTTAGCAAATATCAAAGCTCTCTTTTGTCTTGTGTTTACAAGTGATCATTCAAGATTCCAAAGACAACAAAGCGAAGTAGTGCTATATTGTGTAACCATCTACCAAGAAGTGGTAACATCTCATCCATTCTTCATTTAATTCCAATTTTTTACTAGCTCATTACAAGGTTGTCTTGTAAACATAAAATCTTTTAGGTAAGTGTGATCCTTGAAATTTTGATTCAAGGTTGTTTGCTGATATAAAATCCTTTGGTAGGGTGAGCCGTGTGTGTTGAATTACTAAAGAGGGTGTTGGTGTAAAACAATTGCGTGGTGAGCCTCTTATGTAATTATTGAACTTGAGCATATAGTAGATTGATTAAAATCCTTGAGTGTAGACTCAAGGTAGTGGACGTAGATCTTGAAGTGTTCGAACCAATATAAAATGTTTGTGTTCATTGTGCTTAGATTGTTTATTGCTTTGTCATTGATTTAGTTATTCTCTCATTGAAACAAGTAATCATAATTTGATTTAACTCAATTTATAAAAGGAAATAGTTTTCAAAAATTAGCCAAAGACCTAATTCACCCCCTCTTAGATCTTTCAATTAGTATTAGAGCAAGGGCTTTTTTGTGTGATTTTACAACCTATAAGTTAAGATCTTATGGCTAATATTTCAAACTTACCTTATTTGGAATGATCTTCCACAAATAGAGCACCTTTGTTTGATGGAACAAATTATACATTTTGGAAATCTAGAGTTAAGAAATATATTTGTTCTATTAACTTTGATTTGTGGAACATTGTTGAGAAAGGTTCTTACATACCAATGAAAATGAGAGCTGATGGAGTGACTTTAGAGCCAAAGTATATAGACGAATTTGATGAGAATGATTCAAAGAAAATGACATTAAATTATCAAGCCGTGATCATTTTAAACTGTGCACTAGATGTATCTGAATATAATTGAGTTAGTTGATGTGACACTGTCCATGATATGTAGAGATTACTTCAAGTAACACATGAAGGTACAAATCAAGTAAAGGAGTCAAAGCTTGCTATACTAGTAAGAGATTATGAGCTATTCACCATTAAGTAAGGTGAGAATATTAGTGATATGTTTACAAGGTTTACTAACATTTTCAATGGTTTGAAAGTTTATGGAAAGAACTATACGATTGGAGAGCAAAATAGAAAGATATTGGATACTTTACCAAAATCTTAGAACCGAAAACACTTGCTATTGAGGAATCAAAAGATTTAAAAACTCTCCCACTGGAAGAGCTTATTGGATAACTGCTTACACATGAGATGAAGGTTAAAAGGTTGAATGATATTGAAGATGAAGAGAAGGAAAGAAAAGGAGTTGTACTCAAAACTTCCAATCATTTTAGTGAACAAGAAAAATCAAGTGAAGAAGATGGAAATAGTGGAGAAGAAGAGATAGCTATGGTAGTAAGAAAATTCAAGAGATTCTATAAAAAGTAATTTCTCAAGAAAGGGAGAAAGCCAACCAAGAAGAGTGGATAGTCATCATCCTTCAAACCTGAATGCTTTGAATGCAAAAGCACAAAATATCTTGTTGCTGATTGTCCAAAACTTTTGGAAGGGGAAAGAGACAACAAACTCAAAAAGAAGTCTACCAAGAAGGGAAAGGGATTGGCTAGCACTTGGGATCAACAAGAAAGTGAAGATGACAGTGAAGAAAAAGCCAACATATGCTTTATGGAAATTGATGATGAGGTACAATCTACTCATTCTATTTCTACTTACTATAATGATGATATTGATCCTAGTGATTTACTTGTGGAAATGTATGATGAATTGAAAAAGTCTTCTGTAAGACCTAAGAGGGAGGGGGATGAATTAGTTCTTTGGCTAATTATAAAAAATCTTTTCCCTTTTTGCAAATCCTTTGCCGTAATAAAAGCTTTTCTTCAATTGACAAGCTCTAAGTTTGTATGTGATTTAATGGTTGAGACATTATGATCAAATAATAAAACCACAACCAATCAATCAATAATTAAGAACAAACAATAATAGCACAAGTATGTAAACAAGTAAAGCTATAAATAAATGAACACACGATTTATAGTGGTTTGATCTTTCCATGATCTACATCCACTACCTTGAGTCCGCACTCAAGGATTTCAACCAATTTACTATATGTTTAATCCAAACAATTACACAAGAGGGTCACCCTTCAATGGGTTTTACCACAACAACCTCTTTTCAATATAATAAACAAGGTTCACTCTTATCACTAAGAGTTTTATGTCACTACACAACCTAGACCAATCTAATCCAAGGCTCACCCTCACCAATGGGTTTTACACAACAACCTTGATTAATCTAGTCTATGGCTCACCCTCCACAAGGTTTTAAGTCTCTTGACAACCTTGTATCAATCACAACAAAATATAAAGAGAGAATTTGAATGTTACCAACACTTCTTGGTGGATGAATACAATTGTTAGCACCACTTCACTTCTTGCCTTGGGAATCTTGAATTTCAACCTTTGAGCACAAGGCAATTTGAGAGCTTTTCATATAATTTTGATGTAAAACAAGTTAGAGCTTCAAGGATTTCTTAAATTCAAAAGTTTCTTCAAAAATCTGGAGTTCGTGGCTTTTAAGATTTTGAAAATCAGTTAAAACAGTTATAAAACGGCTAGTAACAGCTAGTTTCAGAAAATTCGGACGACCGAATTTTTGGTCGAATTTTTTGGATGTTACTATTCACATGAACAAACTCTTCAATCTTTCAAAAGCAGCCAAATATTTTCACAATGAGTCCAAATACAGAATTGCAACCAAACATTTTCACATTACTCATTGCACACATTTCAGCATTAGCATACACATTGCAGCATCATTCTTTCTCCCCCTTGACATATGCATGGATTTTCAGAAAATTCACACATTTTCTATTCATGCATGAGGAATTCCACTGCTATTTCACATTTTCACACATTTTTTCATCATATTTCTTCTCCCCCTTTTGTCATCAATCAAAGATGGGGTAAGAGTACTTGGACAATAAAAGTGAAACAAAAGAAGCTCTTATCATAAGGATTTCATATATTGAGCTTCAAAACATTATAATGACTAGAAAGGCACAAGTAAATTTCAATGTTAAAGCATAACATGTGCATCAAGGCATAAACTAAGATAAGCAACAAAATAGAGTTTAAGGATAGAAAGGCTTAGTCTTGGATGTGCTTCATGGTCTTCACTTTCGAATTTGTTTGTTATGATGGCCATGTTTCCCTTGATCTCTATACGATGGGTCCTTCATTTGCTGACTCCCTTCACCTCATTTTTCTTGCTTTCTCTCATGGGCTTTACCTCTTTGTTCTTCATTCTCATGCTCTTCTTTTTCTTGGAGTGCTTCACTGCCTTTTCCTTCATCGTAGTTTTCTTCTTTAGCTCTACAGGAACTAGCACCATTCAAAAATCACTTGAGAAATCTTTCTCAAGTCTTCATCCATATTGTTGAGTCTAGCTTCTAAACCATCAAATTTGCCAAGAATCATTAGAGCAACAGACTCGAAGAATTTACATAGTTGTTCAATGCCTCTTAAAACACTTTGGCAACTATGGTGTTACTTCTCGTGAGATTTTCACCTTCAACTTATTTTCCTTCAATGGAGAATACCTCTTCAAATAGTCTTATTTTTATAGGGAGTTGCTCCCCTCACTTGGTGACTCATGCTTCTTTTTTTTTTTTTTTCCTTTCTCTAGCAAGGATTTCCTCTTCATCCTCTTCTTCTTCTTCATTTTCTTCTTCCTTCTCTTCATTATCATCATCAAGTGTCCAAGGAATTCTTTTTAGTTAGTTGTTGGTGTAAACTTCTTCACTCTTTATTGTAAACCACTAGAAGACAATTGCATTTGGAGATACTTGAAAATTCCTGTTAATAATCTTCCATATGACAATGCCTTATGCTCGGTTCTTCTAGCTGCCGTTATATTTTTTTTAGCACTATATATGCAAAATTCATTTTTCTTTTCTTATGCATGGCTAGCATAATTACAGCATACATATTATCAATAGAAAATTTGTGCCCAAAGTATGCTATAATCAATGTAGTAAGCATGTGATGCAAAATTCTTTCACTAGGATCAAAAACTTTTATCTCTCTCTCTCTCTTTTATAGTCTTGAGCTTCTACCATTTGTACAGGCTTTTTCAATCCTTTCATGTGAGTATAATTTACTTTAAAAAAACAATGTCACTAGGAAGAATAATGCCTAAACCCAACATCCTCAACATCACGAATTATATTGAGCAATGCATTATCAATATCAAAAATCAACTTGTGATATTCTTGAAGAATACCACTGAATAGATTTATTACCAACTCGCTCAACTCTTTCTTCCTTACTATTTTCTTAAACTCCATAAACTAAGGTAATAGCATCAAACACAAGCAAACTAGTCCAGCTCATATTATTTAAAAAATGAGTAGTATATTACCCATTTAGGATAGTTTGATGACATCCACCTTGTGGCTTGGATTTGTCTTATGGATCCTTTTTGTCCAATCATCAAATTCAGTAGCAGCCTCCACTATGAAAAATCTATCCAGCCATGACATGATTTGAGAAACATAAACCTTCCTTGGTTCATTGATTACTGGTCCTCCTTCTCTATCTTTGGCTTTTCCCTTTCCTTTTCTCATGCTAGGCTTCTTTGTCCTCACCTGGAGCTACACACTTGAATATACTCATTAGTTATTGAATTTTAAAATCCCTAAGCTTCTTCTAAGATTGGTCAAACCTTTCTTCGACCAATGACTTAGTAACGATATCATAAATTTGTTTATGAATGCAAACATGCTTTAAATAAGTATTATCCTTAGTAGAATTATATCTATTGAGATGAAGTTTGATCTCTATATACTTTGTCCTAGTTTGTTGAATAGTTTGATGGTCAAATCTATTGCATTAGTGTTATCACATAACATAGCCACACATTTGAAATATAGACCATAATCACTTAGAGTGTTAATAAGGTAATAGAGAATGTGTTTAACAACAATTAAATGAGATTCTATAGGACAAGATGAAATCTAGCACAAAAGCACATGACAAACATAATATTGTCTATACTTGCTATCAAATAGAGTTGACTACTCCTATGAAACCTTTTTATTCTTGTCAAGCATGGTTGATAAACTTATGGAAGTGCTTATACCTTAACTTGATTCATGAAAGTGCCATCCTTGGTTTGCTTGATTTGTGGGCCAAGAAAGAAATTGAGTTTTCCTATCATGCTCATTTCAAATTTACTTTTCATTAACTTGGAAAACACATCACAAAGTGAAGTATTAGAAGCACCAAAAAGTGTTTCATATATTTGGACAACTTATAGATCATTGTTACAAGAGGGTTTTATGAAAATAGTAGTGTTAACCTTTCCTCTTGAAAATCCTTTTGAAAGAAGAAAATCACTCAATTTTTCATACCAAGCTCTAGGAGCTTGTTTTAAATCATACAAAGCTTTGGATAATTTTGAAAACATGGTTAGGAAACTTTTCATGATCAAAACCGGGTGGTTATTCCACATAAACTTTTTCCTCAATAGAACCATTTAAAAAAGAACTTTTCACATTCATTTGAAAGAGTTTGAAACCTTTAAAACATGCAAATGACAAAAGCATTCTAATTGATTTAAATCTACTAACCGGAACTAAAGTCTCATTATAATCAATGCCCTCTTTTTGATTGAATCCTTGGACAACAAGTTTAACCTTATTTCTAATTACTTCTCCGGATTCAATAAGTTTATTTCTAAAAACCATTTAGTTCCAGTAATGGAATGATCATGAGATTTAGGAATTTCTAAATTTTGTATCTTTCAAATTGATTTAATTCCTCTTGCATAGTAATAATCCAAAAATCATCACACAATACATAATTAATACTTTTAGGCTCATATGCAATAAAAGAATAAAGTTATTGATAAAGTACCGCCTTATTCTCCTTGGGAGATATCACCAAAGATTTGATGCCTAGGGTGGCCTCTTAGACATCTTAAGTTCTTTGGGAGCTCTTGGTCACCACTAGGTTGGTCATCTTGATTTTGTTCAATCATTTCTTCCTCATTGGTATGATCCTCCAAAGTTGGTGCTTGAAGATGGGTTTGATAGTAATTCATAGATGTACCTACATCATCTTCATCTTTTCTTTCCAAGTAAATGTAAGATTCATCAAAACTAACATGAATAATTTCCTCATCATGTAAGGTTCCTTTTTTTTTTGTTATAAACTCTATAAGCCTTGTTGTTATAGGAATAACCAAGGAATATCAAGTTATTCAATTTTCTATCAAATTTTCCAAGTTATCACACATATTCAATATAAGGCACTTACAACCAAATATTTTGAAATAGGCAATACTAACTAGTAGTATTCAATATAAAGTACTTTGTTATGCATATTCATGTATATTTGATACAACTTGTCATGTATGTTTAAATTCTAGAGTATTCTATCAAATAGAAGTTCAAAAGATATTTTTCTCAAGAAAAAATGACTTCAAAAGAACTCTAAAAAACATAACAATGCAGTGTTTTCAGCTTTGTCCCAAAAATATTTTGGTAAAGAATTTTCTCCAAGTATAGACTTAACCATTTCTTGTGAGGTACAATTTTTCTTTTCAATAACTCCATTTTGTTGAGGTGTTTTGGCAGCCAAAAAGTTTGTGAGCAATCCCATTCTTATCACAAAGTTTTGTAAAATCTTGATTGTAAAATTCTCTCCCATTGTGACTTCAAATAGAAATCAATTTGCACTCAAGAGAGATTTGGACCCTTTTGAAAAGTCTTATAAATTCATAAAAATAACTTCATCCTTTTGAGCTAGAAAGATCACCTATGTAAATCTAAAGAAGTCATCAACAATCACATATGAATACCTCTTACCATCAAGACTAGTGATCCTCATTGGTCCAAACAATCCATATAAACAATTTTTAAGAGGTTTTAAAGTGAAAATCATTTTCTTAGGTTTGGAAGATTATTTTGTTTGTTTTCCATATTGACAAGTATCCCAAAGACAATTTTCTCAAAAAACATTTTTAGCAATCCTCTAGCTAAATCTTGAGAGGAAAGTTTGTTCAACTAATCCATGCTTCCATGACCAAATCTTCTATGTCAAGAAAATCAATCATTATCATAAGCAACAAGACATTCAAGCTTATCAAGATAAAACACACATTGAAACATTTTGTGAGTAATTGATCAAAATCACAAAATATCATTTTCTCATACAAGTTTGGACGACCGAACTTATGGTCTACATTCAAACTTCAAGTCCAACATTTTGTAAAGTTTCATAAAGATGTTTTTGGCCAAGTAAATGCATATATATTCAAGCATAGCTATTTTAATCATTTTATCATGACATATAATAAATTTCAAGAACATATCAAATATGAATTCAATCTCATATCATCAATGTTACCTAATCAACTTCATAGAATCAATTGACTAGTCACGGTTGGCAAATTTTCAAATTTTAACAAAAGGGATTCTTAACTGAAACTTTGCATGTTGGCATTTAGCTTCTTATTCATTGTCACACAATTGACTAATGCTAAGCAAGTTATAGTACAAATCAGCACTAAGCAACATTTGTTTAAAAAGAAGAGAGAAACCTTTACCAACATTGATTACTCCAAGAATTCCTCCTTTCTTCTTGCTTCAAAAACAAATCCTTCTTTGGTTGCTTTGACCTTGTTTATAAATGAGGTGTTTTCCATTATTCTTTTAAGCCAACATCGTCAATATACCTCTTAGTGGTGCTTGAATTTGAATTGTAGTGTACCTGCAATAAATGAGAGGAAGTATCCTTTGGTACCCATACTTTCTTGGGTCTGTGGGGGTTAGTAATAGTTCCCTTAACTCTCCAAATGGTTTTTACACCATTCTCTACTTTTCTTTTAACATAACATTTGGTGACTTTATGCCCATGTTTTCCACAATAAGTACAACAAGTATGATGGAAGGAAGTAGAAGTAGAAAGAATCCCTAGATGTCCATTCCCCATTGTGCAAAAGGGATCGAGTTTCCTAGGGATTGATATTTAGTAGCTAGTAAATGATACAAATTGGAGCATCACTGGCATTTTTTGTAATTTAACCAAATTCTTTGTGTCTTCTTCCATGTTAGGCCGAAAGTACCTATACCTCATTATTTTCTGGATCGAACTTCGAACTCCAATGTGAGCATCATAGACCCTTTCGTGGACCTCTTTTTGGGGTGACACACTTCATCATAGGACTTGAATAGGATATCTTATACAAGGTCCCATTGATTATTGTGTATCTGGAGGCGGTAGTTTTTACTTTCCTGGCTTGGCTCTGGTCATCAGGTAATATACCAAAAGTAATGTACCTCGTAATTGGTGTTATCCAAGTCTCCTCTTGGTGAGTATTTAGAATTTTCTCATTAATACTTTTTTTCTTTAATGGTTCTACCCATGTTCCCACCATAAGTTCTCCATCAACTTGTTTGGAAAAGGTATTAGCTTTTGCACGTTGCTGTCTTCCAATTTTTTTGAATTTCAAAAACTAGAACCTACTGATTAAATGAAAAATGATTTGTAAATAATTTCTTATATTTTTCTCTTGAACTTCAATAATCCTGTGATTTGCCCAAAAAGTATCTGGCAATCTCCCCAAACGACTAAGTTTTCAATAGCAAGTTGTTGGGCAAGTCTAATTCTTTTTATCAAAGCTTTATATTCTACCTCATTATTACTATCCTCGACATGATACTTGAGGGTGTAAGCAAATTCCTTAACATCTTGGTTTTCCAAAATAACTCCTACCCCATCCGTATGAGAACCATCCATATATAAGATCGAACAAACATCCCAATTTGGTTCTATAGGCTTGACCTTATTAACTACAACATCTGCTCGTACTGTGCATTCTACCACAAAATTAGCTAAAGCTTGTCCCTGAATGGTTTTTCTCGGGACATAGTCGATGTGGTGCTCCCTTAGCTCCATAGTCCGCCATAGCATTCTTCCCGACATATCAGATTTGTGCATAGGCTGCCTAATGGGGACATTGGTTAGCACCTGAATATGGTGGCTAAGGAAATATGGTCTTAATTTTTGAGTAACCATAACAACGACTAGTACATATTTTTCTAATGTAGAATACTTTTCATCTACTCAATGCAAAATATGACTAATGTAATATATTAGCTTCATGACTCATTCTCCAAAAACACAAAAAACTGAGCTAACTGCCACGTCGGAGATAGCCAAGTATAAATACAAAGGCTTTCCATCCTAGGGAGCTACTAATATTGGAGGCTATCCAAGATGTTATTTTAAGTAATTGAATGGTTGCTGGCAGCTCTTAGTCCATTCAAATTTTCCTTCATTCCTTAGGCTGTGATAGAAAGAGGCTCCTTTTTCTCCTGCTTTGGCTAAAAAATGGCTGATTGTAGCCATTCTTCCTATTAACTGTTATACATCTTTTATGGATCGGGGAGGTGAATGCATGTATCTTCTCAAGGTTTGCTTCAATTCCTTGGTGAGAGACTAAGTACCCCATGAACTTACTTGACCTTACTATGAAAATACATTTTTGTGGATTTAATTTCATACGTACATGGTTCGAAGTTGTAAGTGTGTCTTGGACATCGTATGCTAGGTTAGGCGTCTTTTTTGATTTGATGATAATGTTATCAACGTAAACCTCCGTGTTTCCCCCGATCTGTTTGATGAAGATCTTGTTGACAATCTTCTAGAAGTCATCCCCAACATCTTCTAGATTTGATGATAATGTTATCGAGTATAATAATAGATTCCATTATTGGTGACGAAAGATATTTTGTCCATGTCTTCTTTGGCCATTAGTATTTGGTGGTATCCCTTGTAAGCATCCAGAAAATACAATTATTTCATGTTCGGTAGTTGTGCCAACCGATTGATGTATCATAGGGAGAGGATATGGCTTTTTGGGGATGACTCTATTTAAGTCTATGAAATCTATGCACATACATCATCCATTTGTGGCTTTTGGAACTACCATTAGTTTGCTAACCATGTAGGAAAATGTATACGTTTAATTATTCCAATGCTTGGTAACCTATTTACCTGCTGTCTTATAAATTTTTGTCTTTATTTAGCAAAAACTCTCTTTTTTTGGAACACAGGTTGAGGCTCGAGCTTAATCCATAAGTGATGCTCTGCAACTATGCAAGGGACTGTCTCAAGATCAACGTTGCCCCAAGTGAATAGGCCTTGATATTCTACTAAGACTTCTTAGATCTATTGAAGGACATCTTCAAGTAGCTTCCTCTTGATCCTTATCTGTCGATCGAGTTGAAAGGAATTGATGCAGAATTGCAACATAGGTTGAGGCTCGAGCTTAATCCCTAAGTGATGCTCTGCAATTGTGCAAAGGACTATCTCAAGATCAACGTTGCCCCAAGCGAATAGGCCTCGATATTCTACTAAGACTTCTTAGAGCTATTGAAGGATATCTTCAAGTAGCTTCCTCTTGAGCTTTATCTGTCGATCGATTTGAGAGGAATTGATGCAAAATTTCTCGAATTCCCCGTCAGGTTCTATTCATGTTGTTTACATGCTATATTCTGTCACCTGTATTTCATACTCTCTATCTTTAAAATGTCAAAGTTCGGCTGAATAGCATTCCTAGGTTTCATTCTCTTCTTCCTTGAGCACATAATATTCTTTTTCTGTGGAAATTTACAAGGTCAAGTTGGCAGTAGATATGCAAGCATTGAATTTATTCAACGCCAGTCATCCTAATAGCATGTTGTAAGCCGATGTAGTTGAGACTACTGGAAATTTTACTATTGTGACAATAGTTCCAATGCGCACTGACAAGTCAATCAACCCAATAGACTTTATACTTTTTTTGGTGACTTGAATAAAAGGACTTCTTCAAGGGGTAACTTTTCCTCGAGCAATCCCATTTTATCGAAAGTACTTTTAAATAGAATGTTAGGTGGACTTCCTATGTCCACCAAAATTTGCCGTACTGTCGGGCTGGCTGCCTTTATTGATATTACAAAAGTGCGGTCATCTAATGTCTTTCGCTACTAAAGTGGCGATGCATCTACCATGTTAATAACTTGAGCTTTGGGCTTTTGCTCTCCTAAAGGTCTCGAATTTACTAGTGCTTTCTCACACCGATCTGCGTATACCGAGATGAAATCCTTAACATCCCCCATCAGATAGCCTTCTTGATTTCCTATTTTAAGTCATAGCAATTTTCTATGTCGTGGCCATGAACTTTATTGAATAAACAATATCGACTTTGAACTCTCTTATCAGGTGGGGTGGTCATCTGGTGGTGGCTATAAAATACCCAAAGATTTCACTTGTTGTAAGATTTTCGTCCTAAAGATGCATAACGAGGTATGTTCTTGTAAGCATGGATTGACATGCCGACATTGATTTGATATGATTCCAATACCCTTGCATCCCCTGCCCAATTCTTCTATCGTATCCCTCGATTTATGCTCATTTCTTACAGGCTTCTTTTTTCTCTTCCTCGTTTTTTCCAAGCTCCTGATCAAGGTTCTTCTTTTTCCTTATAACTCATCTCCTTTGGTAAAGCATTGTACAAGAGATCGCGCAATAGTTTTCTAACGGGCAATATTGGTAGAAAAGTGCATCAATAATTGCTCTCCAAGTTGATGAAAGGTGGTGATGCTTCTTGGCTTAAGTGAAGAAAAATTAGTGCAAAGCTTGTGTCTTTAGACACAAAGCTACGTCAGAAGCGTCCCTCTGTAACATAAGAGACAAACTTTTCTAGATGCTTCGTGGTCTCCCATTCCATCATATTTGTCAAACTTGAGGTAATTGAAATGAGTGTCTAAAGTGGTGTGTTGGAATTCTTAACACTAAGGATTGTGTTGGTTGAAATTCCAATTTCTAAAATTTTCTTGGCATGCTCTATCCATGACTTCCATCATGGTTACTCGAGCTTCTTGCATCTGTGACCAAAGTGGCTCTGGAAGGGCATATCCCATGCTTGAGGACCACCAGAGAGCTTTTTGGGTAGAGTATTTTTGCTATTCTTATCACTAGATTCCCCTTGTGGTTGCATGAACTACGTAAATGTAGAAGTTGCATGGTGTGTTGCTGGTTTAGGGATCTAGATCCCTTGAGAATGTAAAGAGCTAAGAAACTGTACCCAACTTTGTAAAGCATGTAATTATTCCAACGTGACCAGGAGTTGTGGCATCTCTATTGGAACAACGAATGAGCCCGTGTTTTCCTGAGTTAGCAGAGTTGATGGAGTTTGTTAAAATTTTCTAGGATTGATTGGTTTAATTTCCCATTCTCTAATATTTATTTGTTCATTGTAACTTTATAAATAGAACATTTTATGATTGTGAGCATTGACAATTAATAATATCTCAAACTTTCTCATCCTTTTTTCCTTTGTCTGTTACCTTGTTGATTCCTCCTAAATTTATCCAACAATCTACATCCATTTAACGATTTACTTTTCCATTATTCTTTATTTATTTCACTAGATTAGAGCAATCATATTCATTTCTCATAACACAAATAATAAGCTAAACACTAGAATTGAAAATTTAAAAATTTGATATGAATTAGAGTCACGAGGTAGAGATGACTTTAAGAAGCTAGGGTTCCTAAATCAAACTAGCTTTGAGATTTATCTAGAGCATGTTTCTCCTAAACATATCTTTGTGAAAGCTAAAAGTAGAGCTGCATCTTTCAATAGAAGTCAAATACCATGTCAACAAGTAAAGGATTTCTAAATCTTATGGGTCGTTTTTGTTCGTCTTTAGCTCACATAATATTGTCAAAAAAAGATCTTAATGAGCTAGAAAGCCTGGTATGAATTCAGTCTCGTCCTGTCCCCTTGAATAAGAAAGTGAAGAGAAATACTGGTAAGATATACAAATTTGTCATTGTTTTTTACGTTGATAATTCTGATCTCTTGTATTTCACATTTAAAGATCTGCCAAATCCCAAATGTCCATTTGACATCACATCCAACTTGGCATTCTAGTACATCTTCTTGGACATTCTCTATCAAGGTTTCACAATCCATCTTACTTGTGGGAAGCAAAACTAATGTATCTACAATATCTCATGTGTAAGAATGTGAAGTCTCATTTTCGAACTAAGGTACCTGTGAATGATGACTCCATCAGTGCGAAAATGGATGGTGCTTCTAATGTTGTTTGTCTATACAAAGGGAAGTCTGAGACTGTTTGTCCTGTGAATAGATACAAGTATAGCTTGGCAAATCTTCATATGATTCTCTTGCTGAAGGTTAGTCTTTATTTGAACTTATTTTGAGTTTTGTTGTGCATAATACATATGAGTTCTATTGACTCTTCTTTTGGGCCTTTTTGGCTATCTAAGTTTGCCTGCAGTGCATATAATGAATTTTCTTCCTATAGGAAGATCAGACTGATGATCTATTCCTCTAATTTGGTTTAGTATTTGAATTTAGTTCTTCTTCTTACTCTGTTCAAATAATGTAATAGGCATCATGGATCGTGGATTCTCAATCAAATTATTTCTCTCACAAATTCTCCTACAGAAGACAAATTATTTCTCTCACAAATCCTCCGATACTTAAGTCAATAGAGATTGATGAAAGACAACCATGAATCAAAAGACTTGACAAAAATGAATATTTATAGGGATCAAACCTGTGAGAATAAAGAAGTGAATTCTATATGGAAAGTACCTTTTGAGAAGTGTTATGCCCTTTTATCAACCACCATTTCCACCGTTTTACACTCCTTTTGAAGAGGGATTTTGTTCAAATGATGAAGAGGCATTTTCTGGTCACAAATATACCTCACTCTATTATCCTTCTTTCTTTCTACTTTTATGGCGTCAGAATCCACTCTATCTTCTCAACCATCCGAGGCAAGTAACTTTTCTTCTTCCCCTTTTATAACTGTGTCCCCTACTGAAAATGGGGATTTAGTGTTTTGCTTAGGCGAATCATCTGTTGTCTTTCCTAAGGTTGAATTAGGGTTTTTCCAACCCATCTTCCACCAATTTCTAAATTTGCCCAGTTTGGTCCTCTAGAAAGGAATTCTCTGGTCAACCCTTTAGTGACAAGTATTCGTCTGGCACCTTCGGACAAACAAGTGGCCTTAGCGTATTCTCGTTATCATATCCAGCGAGAAAGCTTTGAACTAATTAAACCTTCTAAATCTGATAGAGCTTATTCTCCTCCCCCAGATGTTTTAGCCTATACATAAATTACCTGAAGGGAGGCCTAAGTCTTTTGTTTCCAGAGTTATTTGCGGATATTCTTCTGTTTTGGTTCCTTGCACCTGCACAACTAGCTCCAAATGTTATAAGATTAATTATAGGTTTTATTTTAGTACACTGATCATTAGGCCTTCCAACCAGTTTGGATCTATTCCGAAGATTTTATACCATCAGTCCGGTACATTGAGGGCCAGGCTTTTTCATGTTTAACCATAGAAAGAATGCATCAAATTTGATTGCCAAAATTCCATCCTCTATTCATAGGTGGAAAGCGTTTTTTATCTTTGTCCGGCCAGTTGTCCTCGACCGTCTTACTATATGGAACAATTGGGTCAGAATGCCAAATCCCTTAGTAAAAGTCTTCTGCCATATAGTTTGCCATCGGAAATCTTCAAAAATATACCTTTAAGGTCCTGATTGGAAAAGGTTGGGTGGGATATATCCTGGAAGCAGCTGGCCTATATTTCCCAAACCAATAAAAACGACGTTAGTTCTTCTATTTTTGCTTTATATAACTATGCGGTTTTTATTGAGATAGAAGTAATACTCCTTCTATTAGTAATCATTTTTGTTGTTTTACAAGATCAGGGAAGAGCTAATACTCATGCCTATCTAGAGCTCGTGTAGAATGATGAAGGCTACCCTTTGGGTAAGTCCTTAAGATATTTCTTAATTTTCTTGCTATGGGGCTAACATTAGAATTTGACTTTTGAAGTTGTGATGCCTCCAGATGTGTCTGAGGACCCCCGGAGAATGAAAAGGATGGTGTGCCATTGGTGACCCACTGAATACAAAAGAGGAAGGCTCCCTAGGTTAACTCGAGATGTCAACTTGCGACCTCGGCATTAGGCAAAAGAGTGGTTCTTTCATTGGGAAATATCATATGGATCTGATACCACTTTCCGAGGTGATGTATCTTATGAGACGTTGCATTTTTGCCCATCTTGGAGCTTGGAAATGAACTGGAGGATATGTTATTTAAACCAAGCTCGGGAGGTTGTGGAAGGGATACTGTCACTATGGGATAGTAATATGGCAAGCCGTTGTAACAGTCTGTAATCATGTGAGAATTACTGTGTCTCCGTTCTACGAACTCTTACTTTTGGTCGGGAATTGTGGAAAAGGTATGAAACGACTATTGAAGCAGGTGAGGTATTACGAACACAAATGGATCAGTTAACTCCGGAGGTTCAAGAATTGAAAAGGGAAATTGCAAAAGGTAAGCAGATCAAAAAGGTAACAGCCTGCAACGGGGAGGTGGAGGCACTAAAAGAAGAGACAGTAAAGCTTCAAGAGGCTTTGGAAACAGTTGAAGGCACTGTAGGAGAGCTACGTCGGGTGGTGCACTAGGTTCTTGACTCCCGAGGGAATCTAAAGGCTTCATATGGAGAAAATGTGCAAGCTTTTTTCATAAAGAGCTTGAGAATGAGGGATTTCTTTTTCGAATGATCAGCCTCTATTGCCAAAATTGCTACCACGGAAATGGTGAACCTCGTATGGGAAAGATACCCAAATTTTGAGTTACCAGAGAGCTTGCAACTTTTATATGCTCCAGGAATTTCCACCCTTGTTTACCTTTGGGACCAGCTGTCTTCCTCTAGTTCGGGTTCTATTTTAGCTCTGACTGTAGATCTTGCCTTTGCCCCTGATTTGGCATCTGCTCTTGTTCCTACAATTGAGAAACTAAATTAGTCTTGAAGTAGGTCGTAGCACTCAGGTGCTATTTTTTTGCCAGGCCATCACTAGCCTACTTATTTAATGCTCTTGTAGGTGCTATTGTTAGCTTTTTGTAGGATCATTCTTTACTCGTACTAATGTTTCAATGGGCTTCAACCCAAATTTGTTTTTTCTGGACCACTTTTTCATTAACTCAACTTTTTTTAGTATAAGTCCAGATTTATTAGAATTGTCTTGCTGGACTTTATTTATTACTCTGAAATTTTTATGCTGGACTCTGGCTATCAATCTAGACTTTATTGTGCTGGACCCCAGTTATCAATCCAGACTTTGTCGTGCTAGAAATTTGCTATCAGTCTAGACTTTTTTGTGTTAGACCTTAGTTATCAATCCGCACTTGGTTGTGCTAGGCCCTGTTTACCAGTCTAGACTTTGTTGTGTTGGACCCTATTATCAATCCAAACTTTGTTATGCTAGGCCCTATTTATCAATCTAGATTTTGTTGTGCTGGACCCTGGTTATCAATCTAGACTTTGTATTTGCGCAAATTATTTGATGCAGCACTTATAGACTAGATCAATTATTTCTTAGGTACCTACTGTAGCCTATTTTCTAGCTTAATGAAGTTTGCTGCCTATTCATGGCGAGATTGTTTCCCTTGCATCCCTTAGCGTTTGGCAACTGAACAAGTGATTCATTATTTTATCAGAAATGTTGTTTTCCAGAATACTGATGATGTTTGCCTTTCTTAGCATCGCTTCGACTGGCTTTCCCTTTCTTTCAAATATATGTGCCATGTTTGTTGAAGTCACACCATCTTCTGTCCTCTACCACAGACAGTTTCTTCAATAATGGCTTCGCTTCCAGTGTTCTCTTATACCGCTCGTCCTCACTTGGTGGCCTTTCTTCGAGTGAGGGACCCAGTGATCCGGTTGGCCTACCGAGGCTAGAGAAACGGCCCCGAGGTTCTGACTGTGAAACTGGAGAAGTTATGTCGTGCCGATGAGACCACCAGCGAGAGGTTGGAGCGGGCCATTCCGACACTGACCATGTATGTTGCACTGTTGGATCATGCTCCTATTATGGAGTATGACACACATTGTGTGGTTTATCTTGCCCTGAAGATGAATGGTGAGGTCAAGCACTATGATGCTTTTTTGTCAAACTTTTATCTTCATGCTGCTAGGGTTTTTACTTTTTATTTTCCTTGTGCTATGTGGATTTCATGCTAGAAGAGTCAAGTGATGATTCCAAAGATTCTGATGCTCCTTTGGTTTTGTAATTTATTTTTGTAATGAAAAATGAAAATATGCTGAGAAAGAACAATGCGTATCATGCCTGCTTCCTCTCCTCCTCATTTTTTTTTTTTTTTGCACGGGTAGAACTTTCGCAAATGAATCACTTTTCAAGGTAATGCCAATGCCCGACTGTCTGCTTCCTTGAGCCTAAAACTCCCATTCCCCAAATCCTGGAAACTCCCGTTCCCTAAATCCTGGAGGACAACATAAGGGCCTTCCCAAACAACATCTAATTTCTGGTAAGGATCCACCCGACTCGATACGTTTTTTCACAGAACCAAATCAGCCTCTTGAAAAGTACGGGAGGATACCAAAGAATTATAATATCTGGCCACCAGTGGTTTGTAACTGGGCTTCTGGCAGGGCAGCCTTAGTGCAGGCTTCTTCAATGAGGACCAAATTTTCTACCAAAATTTGATTATTTTCTTCTAATGGTATAATAGCTTATGTTCCAAAGCATAAATTGAAAGGGAACTCCTTGGTAGCTTTATGGGGCGTGGTACGGTAAGACCATAGTACGTTGTCTAACTTCTCATACCATCGGCCTTTAGCATTATCCAAATGCTTTTTTAATCCTTGGAGAATAGTGTGATTAGTAACTTCGACTAATCCATTTGTTTAGGGATACACAATGGAAGTAAATATTTGTTGTATGTGTGGCTTGGTATAGAAATCTCAGAATTCCCTTGAATCAAACTGTTTTCCATTATCTGTGACCAGATATAAGGGATTATCTGTGACCAGGATATAAGGGATTCCAAAACAAGTAACGATCTCTTCCCAAAAGAATTCCTTAACTTTAGAAGCGGTTATAATAGCCAGAGCTTGGACTTCGACCCATTTAATGAAATAATCAATGGCTACTACGCGATAATTTCATCATCTACATGCCTTCGGGAATGGTCCTAACAAGTCAATCCCCTATTGTACAAAAAGGATTAGGTTCCCGAAGGTTTGGTATTATGTTGTTGCTGGTAAATGATGAATGTTGGAATGTAGTTGACACTTGCTACAATGTTTAACCAATTTAGTTGCATCTTCTTCCATACTGGGCCAGAAATACCTGTATCGCATAATTTTTCAAACCAAACTATGGTCACTGATATGAGTACCGCAGATGCCTTTGTGTACTTCCTATAGTGCATAATCGCCATCCTCCAGGGTAACACACTTCATTAGCAGCCAGAAATAACATATTCGGTATAATGTTCCCTTAAGTATGGCATAGCTGGAAGAAGTGGTTTTTATTTTCCTTGCCTGGTGTTGATCATCTGGTAAAATTTTTGAAATAATGTATTTGATAATGGGGGTCATCCATGTGTTCATATGGGCAATATGTATAACCTCGCCCAACATCTCAAGTTTGTGCACAGCTCGTCGAATCGGAGTATTGGTAAGCACCTGTATGGAATGGGTCTGAAAGTATGGTCGCAGCTTTTAGGCAGTCATGACTACTGCCAATATGTACTCCATGTAAAATGTGACTGACATAATACACTGGCTTCATGGTTCCTTTCTGATTTGCACATAGCACCGAACTAACAGCCTCGTTTGAAATCGCCAAATAGAGGGATAAAGTTTCTCTCTCACGCATGGCCACCAGAATGGGGGTTACTTAGGCATTCCTTCAGTTGATCGAAAGCCTTCTGGCAATTTGGGGACCATTCAAATTTGCCCTTATTCCAAAAGAGGCAAAGGAATTGGCTAACAGCGGCCATTTGCCCGGTCAATCATTGTATGTCTTTGAGTGTTTGAGGGGGCTTCATACATATGATTGCCTGGATGTTAGCGAGATTCACCTCAATCCCTCTCTATGATACCAAAAACCTAAGAAATTTTTTGATTGAACTTCGAAAGTACATTTTTGTGGATTTAGCTTTACGCCGACGTCTTGCAGCTTGATGAAAGTTTCTTGAATATCATGAGCAAGTTCAGACATGTGCTTAGATTTTATGATGATGTCGTCAAAGTATACCTCCATGTTTCGGCCAATTTGATTAATGAAGACTTCATTTAACATCTCATGAAAATCAGCCCTGGCAATTTTTAGACTAAAAGGCATCCGTGTATAGCAATAGATCTCGTTATTCATGGCAAAAGAGGTTTTGTCCATATCTTCTTCAACCATGGGGATTTGGTGGTAACCTTATAAGCATCCCTGAAACCAACACTTCGTCTTCGGCCGTCACATCTATGAGTTGATCAATTCGAAAAAAAAGGTATGGATTCTTTGGTGTTGCTTTATTTAGTTCTATGAAGTCAATGCACATCTTCCATCCATTATTGGGTTTCGGCACTACCACCGGATTGGCTAGCCAGGTGAGGAGATGAACTGGCTTAATGATTCTTGTGGCGACAAGGCTAGCCACCTCCTGCGGAATGACTTATTGTAGCTGTTTGGCAAATAATCATTTTTTTTGGAAGATGGGCATGGCATCCGCTTTGATGTCCAGAAGATGTACGACTATCATGCGGGGGACCATTCCCAAGTTATTGTTATCCCGGGTGAATATATCCTGATATTATGTCAAGATAAGTTGCACCTGGTGCTGTACATGCTCGAGTAATCCTTGCCCGAGCTTTATTTGTCGTTCGGGTCTTCAGGAATCGATGCAAAAGGACAAGAACTCTCCTTCGGGCGCCATCTTAGTTTCGGAGATGTCCTCTTCTGTGACCTACAATTCTTGCTTCTGATCTTCAAAATCGTGCAGCTTTGCTGAATAATATTCTTTTGCCTTGTTTACTTCTCCCTGAAGCACATAATAATCATTTTTTATAGGTATTTCCATGGTTAACTCCGAAATAGAAATACGGGCATTCAATTTGTTTAGCACTGGTCTTCCTAACAACATGTTATACGTCGAATTGTTAGGTACCACTAGAAATTTCATCTACACTATAAGGGTGCTAATGCGAACGTGTAGTTTGACCGTCCCAGTAGCCTTTACATTTTTTTGGTAAATCCATAAAGAGGGATGTCTTCTTGAACCAGCTTCGATGCGGGTAGACCTATTTTTTCAAATATCGCTTGAAATAATATATTGGCTAAGCTACGGTCCACTAAGATGCGACGAATGATCCAGCTATCAGTCTCAAACAATATGACCAAAGATAGATCGTCTATAGTTCGGCGTCATTTCTAGGGCGCGATGCCGACCATATTAATAACCCATGCTGCAATCATGTGCCCTTTCGTGTTGTTGGAGTTACCTTTGGATTTTTCTCGCTGGTCTGCACAGGCGGAGATGAACTCTTTAACATATTGTCATCTGATGGCATCCTCAATTTCCCTTTTGAGATCATAGCAACTTTCAGTATCGTGGCCCATGATTTTGTGAAATAGGCAATACCGTTTTTGGCTCCTCTTGTCTGATGGGGACACCATACGTTGTGGAGGACATACAATACCTAAAGATTCAACTTGTTGTAGAACTTCTTTTTGGGATGTCTTCGATGGGGTGGCATTGTTAACAAAATTTCCCTATTGGGCCTTGTTAACAATAGCTACTATAGCTGTGCGAGCCTCTTGCTCCTGCAAATTACTCCGATTGTTTCGTTCTAAATCCTTCGATCTAGATTGGCTAAGAGTTTCTTGCGGTAGCGTCTGATATGGTGTAAAAGTAGAGGAGACGTGTCAAGCTGCCTGCTGGGGGTTTGTACCCCTGGATATAGAGAATTGATGGACTGGAACCAATTTTGTAGAGTGTGCAATTACTCCATGGTAATCGGAAGCGATGGCAGGCTATTCTTTGCTGGAGAACTACTGATATGGTCTTGTGATGGTTGGTTAGCGGCTGCCGAGGCTGGAGTCCCTTGCCCTCTTCGAGGACAGCGCTAATAGACTTGAAGGTCATCAAGGGTATCATCGCGAGAAAGGTTGGGTATGGGAGAATCCATGGAGAGAATATGAGTTTGACCATGATAGGCGCCAATTGTTGGATTTGGATTCTCAATCAAATGATTTCTCTCACAAATTTTCCTGCAACGGGTGAATTAGTTGTAGGGACCTATCCCCAAGACTCCTCCGATGCTTAAGCCAGTAGAGATTGATGAAAGACAAACATGAATCAAAAGACTTGACAACAATGAATATTTATAGGGATCAAACCTGTTAGAATAAGGAAGCGAATTCTATATGGAAAGTACCTTTTAAGTATCTCCTAGTCCATGCAGGAGTGGATTTTCTTACTAGGCATTTGTATCTTGCTCTATTGCTTGGAAACTAGACTTATTACTGAGCCCAACTCCATCAATAATATTGCTGAGATTTGACATATTTGCTTGAGAGCTATTTTCTATCTAACTGTAACAAATTATGATATTCTTTTGGCTTTAAATGCAATGCTCTCAAAGGCTTATGGTTCTTTTTTATAGCTAAGAGGCATATAGTATTGGTATATAAAATTATAACAATGTGAATTTTTCTTGTAGGTCGCTAGCCACATTATTTGGTGGCTTCATCAGGAAGTCCAAACAATGGGTATTAAAGCAAATAGAGACTTCATCTTCTTGTCATTTGAGTTGGAACGGGAGAAAAATACTCAGTCTTGTGTTGGATGTAGACCCTGAGAATGTTCAAGGTTGTATCTTCTGGTGATTAGTGATGGATAACGGATTCACAAAAGAGTGCAAACTCCATATGGATAGTAGTGAATCAGGAACGAGAAAATTCTTAGGCTAAGGATACTCAAGGTTGCATGTACACCCTGAGGATACTCAAGGCTGTATCTTCTGGTGATGAGTGATGGATGATGGATTCACAGAAGAGCACAACTCCATATAGATAGCAGTGAATCAAGAACGAGGAAATTCTTAGGCTACCTATCTTTTGATGTCTTGTAGTCAACATTGTTGGATTTGGTAGGTTTATGTGGTGATGGTACCCACTAAATTTGCAAAAATTTCTCATAGCATTTCAAGCATTATACATTAATTATCCATATGCGATGTAGTATATTTTTTAATATCTTAATGTGCATTTGGGAAAATAGTTGCTGACCACATCTTGTTGTGGCACCTGTATATTTGGATCCACGCTAGCAAGCATTAATTTTTGTAAGAAAAGAGGATTAAATAATCAAACTATTCCTCCTAAAGAGTTAAGTAAAAAGTCTAAGAGATTATTGATCTTAATGTTAAAGATTCTATAAAAAATAGAATTTTGGAGAATGTTGTTATAGGCAAAAGTTGGAATTGAATAGATAATGTTAGCCCTAAGGGCAAATTATGTAATTTTGATTAATGACAAATATTGATGAGAACTAATATGTTTATATTGTGTGATAGGATTTGTGAAGAAAGAAGTTTGAAGTCTCATTGCCTTCAAGCCAAAGAGCAAGAACAACCTCAATAAGCTATGAATCTTTTGAGGTTTATTCAAAGATGAACTCAAGGCATTGAAGACTTGAAGTGTAGAGTAGGTATGATGATAGGTAATATCTATGTAAACTCTACACTTGTATTTCTTGGAGTCTATTGAAAGCATAAGAGAGCATAAAATTGGTTTCTTAAGTTTAAAAAGGCTTTGAATGAATTCTTAGTAAATGTGGTTGTGTGTCCTAAAAGTTTTTAAGTAAACTTTGTATGATCAAAGGAATTTGATTTTGGTTTTCAAACTGATATTTGTCTAAATAAGTTTTCTATATATACCAAATGTATTTAAAATACTTGGAAGATTAACTTCAAATGATTTTACAAAGTTTGAACATAATTCCATGAAATTCGGTCGTCCGAATTTGGTAGCAAAAGTTTGCTACTATTCTTCCAGAGAAATTCGGAAGAAGATTCGGACGCATGAAGAAAAATTCGGTCGTTCGAATTTTGGTCTTCAGCATGGTCACTGTTCTTCCAGAGAAATTCGGACGAAGATTCGGACGAATCAGGAAGAATTCGGTCGTTTTATAGCTGTTTCAACTTATTTTCAAATTCTATAAAAGCTATAAACGTGCAATTTTTTGTAAGTTCTGAATCCTTGAATATTCTAAGCTTTCTAAAGTCTATTACAAACATTTCTCAAGCTCTCTTATGTCTTGTGCATTCAATTGATCAATCCAAAGACATCAAAGTGTGAAGGTGCAACTTTATCTAAATTCTACCAACAAGTGGTAACATCTACACACTCTTCTTTACTTATTAAATTGTGTTGATCTACTAGCTCTAGCAAGGTTATCTTGATAACATAAAACCCTTTAGATAAGGGTGATCCTTGAAGTTGTGATTCAAGGTTGTTTGAGATATAAAACCATAGTGTGGCGAGCCTTGTTTGTAAAAAATTACTAGAAGAGGTTGTAAGTGTTAAACCATAGTGTGGTGAGCCTCTCTTGTAATCTGTGAACTTGAACACATAGTAGAGTATTTGAAATCCTTAAGTGTAGGCTTAAGGTAGTGGAGGTAGATCTTGAGGATCGAACCACTATAAATTGTTTGCGTTCATAGTTCTACATTTCTTATATTGCTTTGTCATAAGTTGTTTATCTTTTGTCCATATCATCTTTGCTATTGATCTATACATCTAAAAGATTTGAATCTGAGAAAATTAGCCAAATACCTAATTCATCCCCCTCTTAGGTATTTCAGATAAGATTCCTGATAATAATTTTGCGTATACTGTAGCACTTCATATCTTAAGTGATAAACTCATGTGAATTCTCTTACCTAAGGCACCTTTTGTATTAAAAAGGAAAAAAACAAGAAGTGCATCAAGTGCCACTTGAGTTTCTCATTGGGCACCCAAAACATTATGGAATTTTGATTTTGCCTGAAGATTAACATCAGGTGTTATTTTGGCCCATTAGATGCCATATTAGATCCCCTTCACAATCTGGTTGAAATTTTAAGCTCTTTTCTTCTCGTGTTCATTGGGCTCAATGGTCATCAAATTAAATGGTTTTAGTTCTTCAAAGTCAGTGCCTCGTATCCTATGAGATCTATATACCCTTAGACTTTGCACATGAGCAATCCGTAATTTTTTTGCTTAAATTGACTTAATAGCGATGAATTTGCCAACGCAGCAATGGCTACCTTCAGAAGAACCAATTTGGATGTCATCTTCATCAAGTTTGATGGTTACCTTCTACATGCCATGCAAAGAGAAAGGAATTGTCAAAGCAATTCATAGTCCATTTGAGAGTGCAATAAGGTAAAAGTAATGATAGAGAGAGAATGGATAGGTGAGAAGCGATGCAAGTGTCCAATTTAGAAGATATAGGATTATAGAAACCATAGGTTGTTGGAAACTATCCAGGGTGAAAACCCTAATTCAAAGATGCTCTCCATGCAGGGAGAAATAAAGTTATCTACGCTTGATGTCTTTGTTTTGATGTTTTCTAAAGCAAAAAAGATGGAAAATACAAATATGCAGTTGTAGCTTATTCTGAATTATTACCTCATGTAAGATGTAATCAAGTCCAATCAAATGAAAAAATATCATGGATCACTTTTTCCTAAAAGAGATAATCAAGAAAACATCAAAAACAAAATAACAAATCTTTCTTGATATTTTGACTAATTATTATTAGTCAAATTATAAAATATTATTTTTTAATGTAATGTTTCTTCAAATGCTATATATATTAGAAATTTTCCTCATATATTTTCCTAATATTGATTCTGTTGAATTTTTTTGTTTATTTGATTATTATTTTTGTTACTTTTTTCTTATTAATGTATTCTTTTACTTATTATTTTGCTTACTATAAGTGGCAGCAATATGAATTGAACATAGCACCAATTGCCTATTAAAGTGTACTTTTGATAAACTTTTTCAAGCTTAAAGAAAAAAAGGAAAAAAAAGAATACTCATAATTTTGCCTTTGAGTTTTGTCCAAACTATGTCATAAACCTCTATGTTTGTTTCTTTTTGGCTAAGTAAATAAACTTCTTTGTTTGGACAGCTATACATATTAACCCTTCAAGTTGGTAGAAAAATTCTAAATTTACCCTTTAATTTACAAACAATATAACATTTTAATCTTTACCATTGATCAATTAATGAGTTGATAAATCTCTCCTAAAATTTTCATCAAAAGTCAAAGTTACCTTTTCAAAATTTATGAAAACTATAATATCCTCCATAATGTGCACTCATTTCTTAAAATACTATCATGACTTATAATAATTTTTTATTTTATGAAAATATGATATGGAATATATGCTTCAATATTTATAAACACATAAGACAAAGTATAAATATTTTAGTAAAATATAATATAATAAAAGTAGCTTTTTAAATTTTAGAAGAGTAATTTTGATCTTTTACATTAATTTTATAAGAGATTCATCAACTAATTATTAATTGATTAATATTAGGACTAAAATGTTATATTGTAAGTTTATAATTTTTGCAACAGTGTAAATGGTAAATATGTAATTTTCTAAATTAAGAAATTTATTACATAAGTTAGACAAACCTCAAAGATAAAATTATAATTATTCCAAAAAGAGGAAAAAAAAGTACAGTCAAAGCCCTTTATCTGCTAAGCTTAGGCTTACTTTGGTTTGTAAGGGTGAGGGGAGGGAAAAAAGGAGGAAAAAATGAACCTTTTACTTATTCTAAGAGATATTTATATTTATTTTAATTTTATTTATTATAAGAGAAAAGTAAGTATATTAGAAATATTTTTTTAATTTAATTATATAAAAAATAGAAGAAAAATAAATAATATTTTATTATGTATATAAATTTATTCTCTCTTTAAATATTATAATTATTATAAAATTAAAAATTTAAAATATAATAATTTTTTTAATTTCAAATCTCTCAATCTTTTCAAAACTAAAAGGATTGAAATTATTAATATAGAACGAGAACTCCGCCTCCATATCTACTTTCCTTCGTTCTTTTCTTTAAAATACCTATTAAATCCCTCTTTTATTTCCACTTTCATTTTCCTTTCTTTTCCTCATGAGTAAACTAGGCCTTAGCGTCTTCCGGTAATGAATTGGAAATGTGCGTACAAAGGCCGAGAGAGAAAATTTATTAGCAGAATAAACAAAAGGATACGCTACGCATCATATGAGCAAAGAGAGGGAATTCTCTCTCTCCAGAACCTGAATCCAGTGTCGCTTTCTAGGGTTTTGAATTTGAATACTGTAACTCTAACTGAATTCTACTCATGCTTCAATGTCGATGTCTTGCCACATATGAACGATGTTAGAAGATATCGTTGTTGAACAATTATAGGAAATTTGATTGATCTTCACAAAAATTGCACTGTGGAACGATGGGGGAATTAGGGCAGCAGACGGTGGATTTCTCTATGCTGGTCGGCCGGTCGGCAGAGGAGTCATATGTGTCGCTGAAGGAATTGGTGGAGAAGTCGAGAGCCTCGGACATGTCGGACTCTGAGAAGAAGATTGCGATTCTCAAGTATATAGTTAAGACTCAGCAGCGTATGCTTCGACTCAATGTTCTCGCCAAATGGTGCCAGCAGGTCACTATTTTTTTCTTTTTTCCATTTGGGTCGCTTATATCTTTTACTTGATTTACCAGGATTAGTGTGCATGTTCTTCCTTCTTGTTGAAGCGCTATTTTCTGTTTGTGGCTATCTGAACGTAGATATTGGATATATGAATAGGTGTTTTATAGTTTCTTTTGTTTCAGAGGGGAGGTTGCTACGTTCGGGAAATTAATTCATGGTATTGGGAAAGGAACTTAAATGAAATTTAGGGAATTGGAATAAGCGTCATAGTTAAACGAGACAAATTGTTACATTCACTGATTATATATTGAGACTTTTTGTAAATTTGGAAATAAGGAGCAACATTCTAGTGGAGTTGTGCTGGGAACCAAGTAATACGAAACGAAGGGGGATGGAGGATTTTAAGACCATGAATTTGAAAATAGGATGTGCTGAAGAAATTGATGCAGCAAAGGTTTTTCATTATATTTCACTTTACCCAGTTAGCGAGTTTGTAAGAGAAAAGAAAAGAAGAGAAAGGATTAATTATGACAGAAGAGGAGAGAAGAGAAAAGTTGATTTGTTTTGTTTGAGCGTTTTTTTGGAGAAAAAAGAAGATATGTGATGCTTTAAGATTGTTTTGCAAATCTATCCTTCTTTGTTGAAAGACTTCCGTTTGAATTCAAATGTTTAAGGGTTATTTAGTCAATTCAATGCAATTAACAAGCTTCACTAACTTTTGACTTGTTCTTCCATCTGTCTACCTCCACATTTGGAGAGAAATTTTTGAAAAGAAGGGAGACTCTTCTTTTCTATCCACTTAAATCTCTCAAATGGGAGAAATGATTTCCCCTTCCTACAAATTCTCTCCTCTTTCCTCCAAATCTCCACTTCCAACTAGGCCTTAAGTTGAAAAGAAAGAATTTCGTGGTTTTAAGGGGTGAATGAACAGAGAGATTGAACGTTACTATGCATTTTTGCTTGATGGATTTTGGTACTTTCAACAATCTTGAGAAAACATGGATCAATATTTCTACTAAAAATCAATGACTTTTCAAGTTAAAGTGATGGAGTCACAAAAGGAATTAAAACACCTTGACTTTAAAGAGTATTTTTCAAGTTTTGCTAAAAATAATGGACTTACTAGAGTAATGGAAGGAAGAATTTTATCTTAGTTGAAAAAGTAAGCTAGAAATTATAACAAATTTTGAAAGAGAATTTGTTTTCAATGGGTCCTCAAAAGATTCAAGCCACTATATTTGTCCTACCAGGTGTATGTTAAACCGCAAATGAAAATCTTCTTTTGATGGTCAGCATCAATATGGAGGGTTGTAAAGAACTGTTAACCTGTTAGGTAATTAGTGAAGTACGTTCGGATTAAAAATATTAGGGTGACTTGCGTGCCTTTGGGTTAGCTTCTACAACCTTGTCAATGGCCATTTTGAGCAATAATGGTGTTCAGATATGACTGTTAGTAATTTTTTGGATTTGTTTTTCCTTTGGGAAGGGGGAGGGGCTATATTTGCTATGTGAAATGAGCTATTTCTGACACCTAAGGTTGGGAGCATTAGGGTGACAGCAGAACCTTGAAAGACCCATTCATAAAGGACTTATGACATTAGAGCAATTAATTATACTTTGTTGTGGGTTGAAATTAGTGACCATAAAATCTTATGGCATCCTATAGATAAGGATGCAATGTGCTTGGACATGTGTTGAAAATGCAGGAAGCTTTCCTTATTTTTCCATAAAAAGCTTATTTGCTTCCTACAGATAAGGATTCAATGTGCTTGGACATATGTTGAACATGCAAGAAACTTTCCTTATTTTTCATTTAGTATTTAAGAATTTGAATATACGAAGATATGCTGCAGCAGGCAACGATACAAATGAATGAACAATATTAAGGGCAACATTGGGCATTGTTATGAAACAATAGTAGGTAATTTCTCATTGCTTTATTGGTTGGTGAAGAAGAGCAGGATCAGAGAGAAAATCTCCAGCCCAGTCACCTGTATCTGTTTATTGTTATTATTTTTGTCCATTGTAGAGGTGAGCGGCAGTAGATCTGAAGGGTTTAATTTTTCAGATGTTTGGTTTTCCTTTATGTAGCCCCACTTTATAGCAGTAAAGTGTTTTAATTCACATTCCTTAGAAACATTTTGAATCGGGGTATATAATTTGTATTCCTAGGTTGCCTTCGTAGTGGGGTTGCTTTGCTCACCCTTCGTTCAGTAGGGATACTTTTGACAAAAGCATAAGCTACTGAAAGATGTGTTTGATGCACCTAGAGAAAATGAAATTGCAGAATTAATTATGCAGACAAAAAATGGAAATGTAGATGTTCTTGTTGAAATTTCTGCTATGTTTGTGTGCAATATCTCATCATGTTGGACCCTCACTACCTGTACTTCTTTGAAGCATCTTCTTGAAATAACATTTATGAAACTCTTCAATTTGCCTCCAAAAGTTGCTCATTTGTTTTGAGGTTGTTATTGTGGTTCCGTATTTTTGGTATGTAATTTTTTCCCCCCCAGTTTTTGCTGAATGCTTGATATAAGGATCTGGATTCTTATCCTATTAAGCTACATAACCAAGCAGGTCAGCGTGCATGTGGTTTATATGAAATTTACTAAAGTTGGTCCTCATTCATTTCAGATGTCTTTCTTTGTTTTCTTTTCGAACATCTTATGGAGTTATATTAATATATTCCATATTTTTTGCAGGTTCCTTTGATACAGTATTGTCAACAACTTACATCAACATTATCAAGTCACGATACGTGTTTCACCCAAGCTGCAGATTCAATGTTCTTCATGCATGAGGGTTTACAACAAGCGCGTGCTCCAATCTATGATGTTCCTTCTGCTGTTGAGGTTCAACTTACTGGAACTTACCAACGGTTGCCAAAATGTATTGAAGATATCGGTGATAAGGGCACATTAAATGAGGAACAGCAAAAGCCAGCTTTAAATAAGCTAGATATACTTGTCAGATCGAAATTACTTGAAGCTACACTTCCAAAAGAAATCAGTCAAGTAAAAGTATCTGATGGTACTGCTCTGCTTCGTGTTGATGGAGAATTTAAGGTTCTTGTAACCCTTGGTTATCGAGGGCACATGACAATGTGGAGGATATTACATTTGGAGTTGCTTGTTGGTGAGAAAAGTGGGCCTGTAAAGTTGGAAGAATCGCGGCAGCATGCCCTTGGAGATGATCTGGAGCGTAGAATGGCTGCTGCAGAAAACCCATTCATGATATTATACTCCATCCTTCACGAGCTTTCCGTTGCGCTTATCATGGATACTGTTATAAGGCAAGTCCAGGCACTACGGCAAGGTAGATGGAAAGATGCTATCAAGTTTGAGCTCATATCTGATGGTAGTATTGGACAAGGAGGGAGTGCTGGCAGCACACAAATAACGCAAGATGGAGAAGCCGACACATCTGGTTTAAAAACTCCTGGATTAAAGGTTTTATACTGGTTAGATTTTGATAAAACCCCTGGTATTCCAGAAACAGGATCATGCCCGTTCATTAAAATTGAACCAGGAACAGATCTGCAAATCAAGTGCCTCCATAGCACATTTGTTATTGATCCTTTGACTGGAAAGGAGGCAGAATTTTCACTTGATCAGAGTTGCATTGATATTGAGAGTCTGCTGCTTAGAGCTATATGTTGCAATAGGTATACCCGTCTACTTGAAATTTTTAAAGAGCTGGAGAAAAATAATCAGATTTGTCGTGCTCCAAGAGATGTTAGTCTTAGGAGTCATTCAGATGAAATTGATAGTGACCTTAAAAAGGTTAGTGGCATCATATCTGTGTCATTATGGAATTATTCATGGTTTAGCTGTCTAAACTATTTCTAAACATATCATGTTATGTTTCTTGTGCTTTTGGTGTTATCCGTTTATTCAACCTGGAATTTCGCAGGATGAGGTTAGGTTGAAGAAACAACTTTGTGGGTCTAGATTTTGTTTTAGTGTCTCTTTTATTTTGGCTGTCTTATTAGGACCTTGTCTACTTCTATGCTCATTTTAGAAACCATTGTTTTGTGCATGAACCATCAGATCTTTTATTCAAATTGCCTATTGAATGAATCAGTCCTTAACATCTCGCTTTCTTTTGCTTTATTGTTTTGTTCATTTCTTGTCTTTCCTCTTTTTATATTTTCTTTTGTAGTAAAACAAAGTCAAAGAAAGAACATTCTTATTGAAAATATCCTTTCATTCCTTCTGTAGTTAAATACTGTTATACCTACGTGATCAAAAAGGCCTTCTCTGTGATTTCGTTAAAAGCAATACTCTGGTTGCTTCTTGTATAAATTAAATCATAGATTGTAAAATATCGTACAGCCTCTAGTCTATAGGTTTAGAAGATCTTAACGTTGGTATAAAGCATAAATCCGAAGTATTTATCCCAGAAGGTGCGATGTCATTAAAGTGCTTCAAAAGGAAATTCCTGGTTTCCGTGATCTCTGTGCATAGAAAAGCCCAGAAAGATAATTGAGATAGTTACCTGGGCTAGTTAGCAGATAGAATCTTAATCTCTATGTATTAGACATCCCCTGGTTGGGTTTTCCATGCCCATTCCAGGTTTTCTGATTCTAATTCTTTTCTTTCAAATGATTGAGAAGTAACAAAAAACCTTAACTTTACATTTGATATCCTCTTTATTTTTTCTGATCATATCTTCTGTATCAACTTGATATTGGTGAGAACAATGTTGCACTGTGTCTCTGATTCATTTACCTGGTCTTTTGTTCATCCATACTTTTAATTCCTTCTCTTTTGGTTTTTTGTTTTTCCTTTTGGGATGGGGAATTGCTTTGGTTTATCTACCTGCATCGTACCTTTTGAAGTTCTAATTTCCGTAGACAAGGAAATTTAGTGGCCTATTTAGCATAACAACATAAGGGATTGTGCAGGTATGATTAGCCTTTTAAAAATTTAGATTGTTAATATCCAGACTACATATTTACACAAGGCAACTATCCTTTTTTCACCTTGTTTAGAATGTGTGTGTCATAGTACTGATTGGGATCAACGAAGATGTTCTTTTTTTTATTTTTGTTCATTTGATATCCTTATTATAAGGATTAGAGTAGCTTTCAGTGGTTACTTATGTGAAATTTTGAGTTTTAGTAATGTTTTCTTCTGCATTCTCTTTCTCTGTTCACAGGACCATAAGTTTGACTCTGGGAAGTATGAAGGTCAGGAGGTTCTGTTGGTTCGTGCTTATGGCTCGTCTTTTTTCAGCCTTGGAATAAATATAAGGTTTCCTTTCTCTGCTTTTCTTGTGTACTTCTGGTTTCAGCATGCTGTAAAGCTGTGTGTTTGTTACTGCATTTGCTGATCTTTAGCTCTTGACGTTTACAAGCATGACTACAGATTTATGCCATAGATAGCAAAGCTGAATGTTAAAATAGTTGTTATGATTTCCCTTTTACTCCCTTGTCTTTTCATTTTCCAGAATTTTCCTGTTAGGATAATTTATATAAAACCGTATTTCCAATTGCCCTTGTCTTTTCATTTTCTGGAGTTTTCTTGTTGGGATAATTTTATATAAAGTTGCATTGCCGATTAGATGGAGCTTTTTAATTGTTCCATTTAAGACATAGAAGTTTTTGAAGCCTAATTAGCTCTCTTATTAGTATATATAAAGTATTTTTTTCTCCCCTTCAACTGCTGATTCATCCTATCAATTCTAACTGAGCTCAGAGAACATGCACATGTTATGTTGAAATATTAACAGCATGCTATAAATATAGTCAGCGAAAGCTGACAACATGATCTTTTGTTATGATCTCATGTTCATGGTATAAACCATGAGGTGAACATTTTTGTAGAGATGAACATAGGAGTTAACCCAGAATCTTTACAACATGTAAGATAGTGGGGCCGGCTGGCACTTTAGGCCAAATAATTTAAGTCTTGAGGTCTCTGACTCTGCAGTATGATTCATCAATAATATGATGAAGTATGATTTGCTGTGTACTTTGGTACTTGGGTATGACAACAATAAGTAATGTATTTTGATTTTTGGTTTCTTTGGTTCCTGATACCTGTCTTTGTTTGTATTCGAAAGAAATTAAAAATAAAGAACTGCAGCATTTATATAGCCTAAAAGTTCTTTATGTGATGGTTTTAGATTCCTAGATGTATTTCTATATATATATCTCGAAGATTCCTGTTTGTCAACTTTTGTCTTTGGCTGCTTATGTGCTGAGCCCTTATCAAACATTTTCTGCTATAGCTCGAGACCGAGTTTAGGCTTGAATTTTTAATTGAGCTGAGCACAAACATTCAAGTACCCAGGTCCCAAGTTTGCAAACATTTTTTATTTATTCAATTAATTAAGTGACAATATATACTATATATTGTTTTGTATTCTGTTCGACCTTGAGCTCAAATTGGAGCTTGCGAGCTTAATATACCAATAAAATTTTGAATTGAGCTGGAGCCTTGAGTTAAGCCTTGAGACGAGCCTGATTTCAAACTCAAGCTTAGTATAAAAATTATAAATCTTGGCTTGATTATCTTAAGGTTTGCATGGGCTTGGTGCCTGGCTCGCCTGTCCTTGCATGCACTCCTACTTTCACTTGAAATGAATAGTGGTGGATATATTCTTATTGTCCTTGCTCTCTTTTTTATTGTATTTGTTTGTTATGATTTTGATTATCTTATCTCTTCATCTGCTTCTTTCAAGAGACCTTTGTTTATTTCTCTATTTTGCAGGAACGGCCGCTTCCTTCTTCATTCGTCAAAGAACATTGTATCACCCTCAGAACTGTTGGAATGTGAAGAAGCGCTAAACCAGAGAAGTATGACTGCTGCAGAAGCTTTTATAAGCTTGAGAAGAAAAAGCATTTTGCACTTGTTTGCTTGCATTGGAAGATTCTTAGGTCTTGAGGTACACATAAAGCTTATTTTGTTTCTCTTAAATTGATTTTTTCAGATGGTTAAAGTTTAGACTTTATTGCATTTGTTTGGAAAACAATAACTCTGGATCTGTATGTAAGCTGACATGCATGCACGCTGAAGAAAATACCATCCCTTTGCTTCTTCATTTGGCTTAATTGCACCTCCATCACCTTGAAGTTGGGGCCTACTATCCCTGCCCCTCGAAGTAAAGGAAATGTAGTTTACCCTTCTTCCTTTCTGATTGATAATAAACTATCTTGTTATAACTAGCTCCCCCAACCCAACTGGGAAAAAGCTTCATGGTTTCTTCAAGTTTGGTGCTTGTGTTCCTCGAGTAGTTGGCGATCTCTTCTTTGGATTAATTGGAGAAATATCTGCACCTTTTGAAAAGTCACTTATACGTCATTCTTGGTTTGATAGTGACCAATGTTTATATGGAAGTGCCTGTAATTTTATTTCTATGTTATCCTCGTTAAGAAAAGTTCAAAATAATGTATTGTGTTTCTAGCGTCTGATTTCAAAGTATAATTTGTTTTGAGTTACCTGCCCCAGAAGTAGTTGAAATGACTTGGCAAACGTTTATTTATTTGGTGAACTCTGCTTGTGCTGGGTGAATGTTCCACTGATTGTTTTTATTCTTGATAATATGTTAAAGCTCCAGTGTATCCTTCAACCATTTTGAGTAGAGGCTTCGAGTGGACTGAGGATCTAGCTTTCTCAATTTCTTGAACATGAGAACATGAAATATCTGCAGCTTTCTATTCTGAATGTGATTATCAGCATCTTTGACCAATTCCCAATGCTGACTTGCCAAGAAAGTAGTTCAGTCACTAGGTACCATTTGGGTCCGATGCGTAGATCTCGCAACATTTGGGCTGTAGAATCATCAGCTCTTATTTGTTGCTTTATATTTTAGATTTATGCTCCTTTCATTTTATATTTTGGACACCAATAGCTAAACCAGGTGAACTGCAAAATCTTCTTGTAGGTATTTGAACAAGGTTTTGCTGCAGTTAAGGTGCCTAAGAATATTTTGAATGGTTCATGTATGTTGCTTATGGGCTTTCCGGAGTGTGGCAGTAGTTATTATTTGCTCATGCAACTTGATAAGGTTTTCAAACCTCTTTTCAAGTTACTAGAAACTCAGCAAGATCCATTAGGGAAAACTGAATCTTTCAGTGACTTGAATAATGTTGTTCGCATAAAAAATGTTGATATTGGTCAGATGCTGATGTGTGAAGATGATCTTAATTTGAGCCTTCTCGACTGTAGAAAATTGCTATTGGTGTTGCCCACCCTTGTTTCTAGCAGAACTTCTGGTGAGTTTGGCTTGGGGGGCTCTGTGCTCAGTTCTAGTCTTGCATCAAAATTTTCATCTGTTGTGGATGAAGTGTTTGAGCTTGAGAAAGGGTTATCTGCACCTTCTTTTTCTGGCCAGGGTCCTACTTTTAGTGCTTCTCCTGTGTCTCATTTTGGCCCAGGAACAATGAATCTTCATGGCGCAAAAGTTGGAACACCCTCTCCTAAATGGGATGGAGTGACACAGATTTCACAGGGTAATAATTCTGCAAGGTTACCTGGTGTGCCCAATGTGCCCATTTTCTCTGCAAGTAGCTATAGAGGTTTGATACAGTCAGGTTCAACTGGTTCAATATCTGCTGCCCCAGGAAGGAGTCAAGTGAAGAAATTGTCATCCTCAAAGTCTGAGCAGGATTTAATGTCTCTTAGATCGCCACATTCTGGTGGGATTGGTTCTTACAACATAATGGATGAACATCAGCTTACTACATCTGGGAGACATCCAGCTCGACATCTGTCTCCATCCCCACAGAATGGTCCTTCAGCTTCCACTGCAAATGCAAGAGCAAATGGGCCCAGAAACTCACCAAGTGGGGCTGTATCAGGAAATACCATAGGTTCTGGATATAACTCATGGGTTTCATCTTCCCTATGTAAGATACCTTCTCTTCCATGATAATTTGTGATTCTATTTTGTTTGCACATTGTGTCTAAAGATATCCTTGAATTACTTGTATGGAATGTTCTTTTCTTCCCTCTTTTCAGCTGAAGCACTAAATCCTGCAGCACATGGGAACTCGCATCTAGAGCATACTCCAAGACAAGACAAAATGTCAAGCAAGCGCACGATATCAGAGTTGATGAATTCTCTCCCGTCACTCCAGTTTCTAGAGGTCAACGAGGGATCTCTCAAGAGGAGGAGACTAATGGAGCCAATACCTCAACTACCGCCTCCTAAGATCCTCATTGCTTCAGAACTTTCACATAAAACTGAAGGATACACTTATGCAGATCTTGTTACTGAAGCAAATAAAGGAAATCTACCTTCTAGTGTGTATGTTTCCACACTTCTTCATGTGGTTAGGCATTGTTCACTTTGTATTAAGCATGCTCGACTAACTAGCCAGATGGAGGCACTTGACATTCCCTATGTGGAAGAAGTGGGCCTAAGAAGCGCATCTTCAAACCTATGGTTCCGTCTGCCATTTGCCAGAGGAGATACATGGCAGCACATATGTTTGCGGTTAGGTAGGCCTGGAAGCATGTACTGGGATGTCAAAATTTGTGACCAACATTTCAGGGACTTGTGGGAACTTCAGAAAGGGAGCAGTGATACTCCATGGGGTTCTGGTGTTAGGATTGCTAATACATCTGATGTGGATTCTCATGTGCGGTATGATTCAGAGGGTGTAGTTTTGAGTTACCATTCTGTTGAGGCTGATAGCATCAAGAAATTGGTTTCCGATATCCAAAGGCTTTCTTATGCTAGAACTTTTGCACTTGGTATGCGAAAGCTACTTGGAGGCAGGGCAGATGAGAAATTGGAAGAGAACATTCCCACCTTGGATGTTAAAGCAACTGGCAGTGCAAAAACTCTTCTAGAAACAGGTGACAAGTTTTCAGAACAGATGAGGAGGGCATTCAGAATTGAAGCAGTTGGATTAATGAGTTTGTGGTTTAGTTTTGGCTCGGGAGTTCTGGCTCGCTTTGTTGTTGAGTGGGAACGAGGAAAAGATGGCTGCACAATGCATGTTTCACCTGACCAACTTTGGCCCCATACGAAGGTTTGTAGTTTCTTGGGAAAATTTGTTCGCCTTTCTATTTGTTACCCTCACACCCTATTTTCTGTTCACAGCGCACGAGAAATTGATGGTTTTGGCATTCTATATGTAATCTGGCTTGTGCTTGGCTAAAATTCATTTAATGGAAATTTTTAGTATTTCCCTTGTTTACATTTTGCACTTGTTACTTGGTAACACTTCTTTTCTTAATTCTATGTATTATGTAACACATCTCCTTTGGTGCATTTAAAATTATTTTGTACATGAGTTGCTTTATTGTGACTGGAAAATCGCAGTATATTACTCAGAAAGATAGTCTCTGCTTTGAGAATGTTTAAACATGGCGCTTCCTGGACCCTGCCTTGGTGGGTGCCTTATACAGAATATATACAGAATATGCTATTTATTACATGTTCTCCTGATGTTTGAAGATTTGTTTCCTTTTCTACATTTATAAGATAAAATAAACTTGTCTCATTCATCTGATGCAATATTTTTTCTGCAGTTTTTGGAAGATTTTATCAATGGAGCTGAGGTAGCCTCACTTTTAGATTGTATTAGACTTACAGCAGGACCCTTGCATGCTCTTGCTGCTGCTACACGGCCTGCGCGTGCTGCTCCTGTTTCAGGTGTTGCAGCTACTATCTCGTCTGTGCCAAAGTATCCAAGCAATTCCATTGCAAATGCTAGTCAAGCTTCATCTGCCCCTGGAGGTAATATGTCTTCATCCATGACTTCAGGTCCCCTATCTACTCAAAACCCTCATACCACTGCAATGTTGGCGGCGGCTGCTGCAGCAGCTGCAGGGAGAGGTGGCCCAGGCATAGTTCCCAGTTCATTGTTGCCGATTGATGTCTCTGTAGTACTTCGTGGTCCCTATTGGATCAGGATTATATATCGGAAAAACTTTGCAGTCGACATGCGGTGTTTTGCTGGAGATCAGGTCTGGTTGCAACCAGCAACACCACCCAAAGGGGGTGCATCTGTTGGCGGATCACTGCCATGTCCACAGTTTCGACCGTTCATCATGGAGCATGTTGCTCAGGAACTGAATGGCATAGATGGTGGCTTTGCAGGTGGTCATCAAACAGTTGCTCTGGCAAATGCCAATAATCCAAATACAAGTACAGGTCCTCAGCTACCAGTGGCCAATGGAAACAGAAGTAACATTTCAAATACTTCTGGAATGTCTCGCTCAGCAAATGTTGCCGGTCTCAACCGTGTTGGAAATGCTCTTCAAGCATCACAAAATTTAGGTATGGTAAATTCAGGGTTGCCTATACGAAGATCTCCTGGCGCAGGTGTGCCCGCCCATGTGAAAGGAGAACTTAATACAGCCATAATTGGACTAGGGGATGATGGAGGGTATGGAGGTGGCTGGGTCCCTCTAGTTGCCCTTAAGAAGGTACTTCGAGGTATTCTTAAATATCTTGGAGTATTATGGCTTTTTGCTCAGTTGCCGGACCTTTTGAAAGAGATCCTGGGTTCAATTCTGAAGGATAATGAAGGTGCATTGTTGAATTTGGATCAGGAGCAGCCTGCCTTGCGCTTTTTTGTTGGGTAAGAAGCAACCTACACCTAGTCCAATTTTATTTGGAGACATTCAACTGATGTTACAGAATTTACTGATCTATACACGACATGTTTGCAGAATTAGACTCTTCCTGTTTGAATTTACTTACTGTGGGATATATTACACGTTTGTGGGATTAGGCCCTTCTTGTTTGAATTTACTTACTGTAGGAGAGTTCTATACCGTTGTTAGTGGCATTACATCAGTCAAAATCAGGAGGAGTTTTTTGGCTTGGATACAGAAGACAGGCACATTTAGACTTAGGCACATTTATTCCCTCTGTTTCAGAATAAATGTTCACATTTCTTTTTAGGGAGGTTCTACAGTAGTATTCTTCCCCTCTCTCTCTCTCTCTCTCTTAGTTTTATAAATTTCTAGTATAGTCCCTCAATTGAAAAGGTAACCATGGGGTTACTCTCTTTGCCCATGGGAGCATATACCATGCTCATCACTGTTACAGGAGAAAAAGATCAAATTTTCAAATGCCCTGCAAAATTTTTGTGCCATGTCAAATTGGCATTTAATATTTGAAATGGAAGGATTGCAATTTTGAGGTGACATTAAGGATTTGTAAAATCCAAGAAGTTGATTGTAGTAGTTAGTCTAAGGATCCCGCTAAATCTGTTAATGATTGACAGTTGCACTTATTTTGTATGGGGGCTTGATTCGTTATCTTTTGGGTTGTACTGGAAACAATGAATCTTTTAGAATTCATTTTATTTTTCTTTCTATTCTTGCTTATGAAACAAATGTTTCTTTTTCTTGTCTGCAGGGGCTATGTTTTTGCTGTTAGTGTTCATAGAGTTCAACTTCTTCTTCAAGTCCTTAGTGTGAAAAGGTTCCATCACTCACAACAGCAGCAGCAGAACACCACTGCTGCTCAAGAAGAATTAACTCAGTCTGAAATAGGAGAAATATGTGATTACTTTAGCCGCCGAGTTGCATCAGAGCCATATGATGCCTCTCGAGTTGCTTCATTTATTACCCTATTGACTTTGCCAATTTCAGTTTTAAGAGAATTTCTGAAACTTATTGCATGGAAGAAAGGTTTAGCTCAATCACAGGTTGGTGACTTAGCTCCGGCTCAAAAATCTCGAATTGAACTGTGTCTTGAAAATCATTCAGGTCTTCATGTGGATGGCAAACCTGAAAGCTCTTCAGTTTCCAAAAGTAATATTCACTATGATCGGTCTCACAATGCTGTTGATTTTGGGCTTACTGTCGTTCTGGATCCTGCCCACATACCGCATATAAATGCTGCTGGCGGTGCTGCTTGGCTGCCTTACTGTGTTTCTGTGAGATTGAGATATTTATTTGGTGAAAATCCTACTGTAACTTTCCTTGGGATGGAGGGAAGCCACGGAGGTCGGGCGTGCTGGCTAAGGGTTGACGACTGGGAAAAATGTAAGCAAAGAGTGAGCCGAACTATTGAAGCCAGTGGTTGCTCTGCAGATGTAAGCCAGGGAAGATTGAGGATCGTTGCTGATAGCGTGCAAAGAACATTGCATCACTGCCTCCAAGGGCTGAGGGACAGCAATGGTGTCGCGGGTAGCATTGGGGCAACATGATCATAGAGAGATTTACTGAAGAATATGCTGAAGCATGGCTTCAAGTTTACTACAATTTTGAGTTTGTAGATGCTGATTGGTACATTTCTAAAGCTAGGGCAAGCTTAACTAACCTAGATTAAGCTGTTGGTCGTCTCGTATTGTACAGTTGCCTGAATGCTTGTATAAACTCTTTTACGACTGAAAGATTTTTTGAAACACCCAAAGATGTGGACATGTAAGATGTTAGATTGAATTGAATGATCTAATGTAGAACTGTATATTTTGTGGAAATTTTGGAAAATTTTGTAATTTTCTAGACTATTTTTTTTCATAATATTATTCATTTTCTATGTGTTATATACATAAATTTTTTTAAAATAAAATAATTTTATGTTTATTCTCGAAATTAAATGTTTATTTTTTGTAAAAAAATATATAGAATTGAATGTTTGTTTTTGTAAATAGTTATATATTTTATTTAATTTTTTATTATTAATTTTTTAATTTAAAGAAATTAAATTTTATTAATATAATAATTTTACTATTAATTTTTAAATTTTTTTAATTTAAAAAAATATTTTTTATAAATTAATTATACTATTAATCTTTTTAATTAATAATGATATTATTTTAATTTATTTTAAATTTAAATAAGGTACTTAATTTCAGGGCGAAAGAGTATTTTATATATTTAAATAAAGAAAATTTTGATCTAAAATGTGTTTATACAATATATTTATAAAAATAATACTGAATAGACAATGTCACAAACAAACTAAACTAATTCGAACCACCTTTGTTTATTAATTCAAACAGGTCTTTTTTAATATTTAAGGGGTGAATTAGATTTTATAAAAGATTAACTTATTAAAAGTGAAATTAAAAATACAACAGCTGATATGCTATTAGTTAGGTGGTAAAATAGAAATTGAGGTCCATAATTAATATCAAGCTACTCAAGTGAAATTAGCTTGAGTAAGTAATAACTGTTTTGCTGGACTCAATATACAATTTTTCATTATTTTGGAAGTTACATTGACGCAAATACCCAAAATGTGTTCATACAATACATTTATCAAAATAATACCGAATTGAATAGACAACGTCACAACTAAAACTTGTTTGAATTACCTTTGTTTATTAATTCAAATATGTAGGTCCCATACAATATTCAAGAGGAGGTGAATTAGATTCTATAAAAAAATTGACTTATTTAAAATGGAATTAAAAATATAAAAATTGATATATTATTAGCTATCTGGTAAAATAGAAGTTGAAGTCCAAACTCAATATCAAGCTAGTTTTCTCAAATTGAGCTAACTCAAAGTGATATTAGCTTGAGAAACTCATAAGAGTTTTACTAGACTCAATGTACAACTTTTCATTATTTTGAAAGATGCATGACACAAATAGCCAAAACATGCTTATACAATACATTTATCAAAATAATACTGAATTGAATAGACAATTTCACAAGCTAAACTAGTTTGAATGACCTTTGCTTATTAATTCAAACATGTAGGTCCCATACAATATTTAAGAGCGGTAAATTTGATAAAAAATTGACTTATTTAAAGCGAAATAAAAAATACAAAAGTTGATGTGCTATTAGCGTGTTGGTAAAATAGAAGTTGAAGTCCAGAATCAATAGTAGGCTATTTTTATTGGATTGAACTAACTCAGAGTGATATTAGCTTGAGTAATTAATAAGAGTTTTGTTGGACTCATTGTACAACTTTTCATTATTTTGGAAGATGCATAGACGCAAATAGCCAAGCTAATCATTGCAGTTACGGGTGTTCAAAAACCGAACCGAACTGAATCGAAATTTTCATATCGGTGCGATTTTGTAATTTTTCGATTCGGTTCGGTTCGGTTTTTCAAAATAATATATTCATTTTTTTGTTTAGGTTATTGAACCGAAAACTTTCAAAAATAAATACGAGAACTCACTACCATAATGCGTTCTTGTATAAATTTCTGTTTGGATCGAACCGAACCGTAAAATTGAATAGTAAAACAGTTCGGTTCAATTATTTAAAAAAGGAAAAAATCGAATCGAAAACCGATTAGTAAAACCGAAACCGCATCGAAAAACCGTTTGAACAACCCTAATTGCAATACAAGAATAACTTCACAGAGTTATCAAACTAATTATTTTCAACATACAGTTTGAAATACAATTTTTTAAATTTTGTTTGAATAATAGTTTTAACATGTCCTTCTATTGTGTGGAGAGTATGCTACTAACCTGATAAATTTTTCTAGAAAATATGTTTGCCAAATAGAAAGCAAATAATGTTTCAAATAAGCAAACAATCGAAGCTAGTAAGGCAAAATGAAAAGAGACACAAGAATTTTTATAGTAGTTCGGAAATACGCCTACATCGATTCCGTGATAATCCTATCTCAAATATTTTACTAATCTAATCTCTCTAATGATAGAGATCAAACCATATGACCCGAAGTATCTAGCACCCAAGAAACTCTTAAGTTGTACGTACTAATTCAACAAATAAATCTAGTAACTATCACTATTAGTTTTCAATAGATCTAGCAATTATTTTCCACTTAAACACCTCATTGTCCTTGGTAGCACAAGTTTACAATCGGTGTTTGTGAAGAGATAAAGATGAAAAGATAGAAGCTTTTATTTGCTTTCAATATCAGCTCACACTTTGCATGTTTGTTCTTTGCTCTTTGTTGCCTGAAAGTGTTTCTCTCACTGTTTTCAGTTTTTTAGATTTGAACATTTGAAGAACTTTCTATTTTTTTGAGAAATACACTCATCTCTTAAAGACTATAGAGTGCAAAGGGTTATATTTATAATAGATACAAGAACCTATGAAAAGATAAAAGATAATTCAGTTAAATAGTACTTTGGTCAAATTTATTCAAAGGTCAAACAGTTATTTTTCAGAAAAGTTAACTTTTTGTGAAGCATAGGTGGTAATGTGAATTCTAGTCGTTCTAACTTGATTTTTTAAACAGAAAATTAGCTTATTCCTTTTATCTCAAAAATATCTTTTTTTCTCTTTTTATGCAAGTATAAAAAGGTTAAGTTTGACTATTTTTGAAAAAGTAATTCTAACTAGTTATAAAGTTAAAAAAAGTCATTTTGCCTGCTATAAAGATGCACCGAAGGACTCTTAGGTGAACAGTGATAAGTCACTGTCATATTGACACATCTCAAGTTTTTGCAAATCAATAAAAGTAGCTTGACACAAATGTATCTATCTTGATAGTTTTGAAAGTAGCTTGATACAAATATTAGAGTCGAAACATTTTACCTTTTCCTTGAAAGGTTACTAGATGAAATTTGAAATAAAAGATTTTTAGGCATATTTTTAAGGACTGAAAATTTGAATTGGAATAAAGCATACATTGGGACATATTATCTAAAATCAATTCTTAACACGAATCTAAAAATACATCCATGGAAGTACACTGCTCGATTCTTGAACTTGTGTGACTTAATCATGATCACTTAAGACACATTCTGAAAACATCTCAATAGAAATTTATTAGATTACGTAAAACATGTTTTCTTAGTCATCAAAAATAGAATGTTGTATTCTTGAGTCAACATTCTCCTCATTTTTTATGAAGAACAAAATTTACTAATTTAAGTAAAAATCAAATAAAATCAGAATAATAAAACTATAAGTAGCTTGATCATGCTTGTTTAGAACAAAAAAAATATTTTTCATAATTTTTGAAAGTACAAATGCAGAATAAAAAGATTTTTTTGTTTTTTTAAGGTAAGGACAAATGTCTTTGCTCCCCAAAAAGTCATACATATTCTCTTGTAGCTAATTGCTTCAATATCTGGTCAATAGTTAGAATGTGTCCCAGTAGAAATGAAGAGGTTAGCTTGGTAAGACAAGTGGCTTAACAATCAAATGGTTAGCTTAATAATACTGTTAGCCCTAAGGACAAACCATGTAGTTTTGATTAATGACAAATATTGATGAGGACTAATATGTTCATATATTGTGCGATAGGATTTGTGATCTAAGAAGTATGGAGTCTCATCGCCTTCAAGCCAAAGTACAAGAACAACCTCAATAAACCATGAAGTGTTATGAAGGTTATTCAAAGATGAACTCAAGGCATTGAAGACTTGAAGTGTAGAATTGAAGTGTAGAATAGATATGCTAATAGGTAAATCTCTATGTAAACTCTACACTTGTATGTCTTGGAGTCTATTGAATGCATAAGAGAGCATAAAATAAGTTTATTAATTTTAAATGACTTGGACTAAACTTTTTGATGAATGTGGTTTTGTATCTTAAAAGATTTTGAATAAACTTTGCATGACCAAAGAAATTTGATTATGGTTTTCAAGCTTATATATGTCTAAATAAGTTATCTAGACATATAAGATGTTTTCAAACTTATTGAAGTTAAGTCTCAAATGATTTTACAAAGTTTGAAAATGTTTCCAAAAAATTCGGTCGTCCAATTTTTGTAGCAAATATCATTACTGTTTTTCCAGAGAAATTAGAACGAAGATTCGGACGCATGAAGAAAAATTCGGTTGTCCGAATTTTCTGTCTTCAGCATAGTTACTATTTTTTCCAGAGAAATTCGGACGAATATTTGGACGCAGTGAAAAAATTCGGTCGTTCGAATTTTTCCAGAATGAGTAACAGCAATGTTTGAAAATTTTGGTTGCAAAATTCGGTCATCCGAATTTTCTGAAACTAGCCGTTTTATGGCTGTTAAAACTGATTTTCAAATTCTATAAAAGCTAGAAACTTGAAATCTTTTGAAGTTTTGACTCTAAGTGAACTCAAAGCATTCCAAAGTCTTTAGCAAACATTTCTTGAGCTCCCTTGTGTCTTGCGCATTCAATTGATCAATCCAAAGACATCAAAGTGTGAAGGTGCAATTTTGTGTAAAACATCTAGTAACAAGTGGTAACATCTACACACTCTTTTCTTCTTATCAAATTGTGTTTTTCTACTAGCTCTTGCAAGGTTTTCTTAATAACATAAAATCCTTTAGTTAAGGGTGATCCTTGAAGTTGTGATTCAAGGTTGTTTGTAGATAAAAAACCATGGTGTGGTGAGCCTTGTTTGTAAAAGTTACTAGAAGAGGTTGTGAGTGTAAAACCATAGTGTAGTGAACCTCTCATGTAATTTGTGACCTTGAGCATATAATAGATTGGTTGAAATCTTTAAGCATAGGCTTAAGGTAGTGGATATAGATCTCGACAATCGAACCACTATAAATTACTTGATTTCTTTGCTCTTACATTCCTTATTGCTTTGCTATCAACTGTATTTAACTTGATATATAGAATTTGCTCTTTGCTTAGATTAATAAAAGGTTTTTGTTTGGGAAAATTAGCTAAATACCTAATTCACCTCCCCCCCTCTTAGGTATTTTAATTTGTATCAGAGCAGGAACTTCTTTGTGTGGTTTTACAACCTAGAAGTTAAAGATCTTATGGCTAATATCTCAAACTTACCTTATCAAGAAGGATATTCCACAAATAGACCTTTGTTTGATGGAACAAATTACACTTTTTAGAAATCTAGAGTTAAAATATACATCTGTTCTATCAATTTTGATTTGTGAAATATTATTGAAAAAGGTCCCTATGTTCCTATGAAAATGAAAGCAGATGGTGTGACCTTAGAACCAAAATCTACTAACGAATTTGATGAGTATGATTCAAAGAAAATGACTTTAAATTATCAAGCTATGAACATCTTGAGTTGTGCTTTAGATGTTACTGAATATAATAGAGTTAGTAGTTGTGACTCTGCTCATGATATGTGGAGATTACTCAAAATAACTCATGAAGGCACAAATCAAGTTAAAGAATCTAAACTTGCTATGCTTGTTAGAGATTATGAGCTGTTTACTATGAAACAAAGTGAAAATATTAGTGATATATTTACACGGTTTACTAACATTTTTAATGGCTTAAAAGCTTATGGTAAAAGTTATACTATGGGAGAGCAAAACAGGAAGATTTTGGATGCTCTACCAAAATCTTGGCAGCCGAAGACACTTGCTATTGAGGAGTCCAAGGATTTAAAAACTCTTCCACTTGAAGAGCACATTGGATCTCTACTTACACATGAAATGAAGATGAAGAAAAGAGAAGAAAAGGAGCTGTACTCAAGGCTTCTAATCATTTCAGTGAACAAGAAAAATCTTCAAGTGAAGAAGAAGAATGTAACAGTGGTGAAGAGGAAATTGCTATGGCAGTTAGGAAGTTCAAAAGATTCTACAAAAAGAAGTTTCTCAAAAAGGGAAGAAAGCCAACCAAGAAGAGTGGACAGTATTCCTCATTCAAACCTCAATGTTTTGAATGCAAGAGTATAGAGCATCTTTTTGTTGATTGTCCCAAAGTTTTGGAAAGGGAAAGAGACAGCAAGAACAAAAAAAAAAAAAAAATCTGCCAAGAAAGGAAAAGGACTGGCTGGAATGTGGGATCAACAAGAAAGCGAAGATGAAAGTGAAGGAAAGGCCAACATATGTTTTATGGCTATTGATGATGAGGTACATTTTTCTCCTTCTATTTCTAATCTTTATGATGATGATGTTGATCCTAGTGAATTGCTTATAGAAATGTATGAAGAGTTGAAAAAGGCTTCAAAAAGAAATAAAGATATGAAATCAAAAATAAATGATTTTTCAAATGAGAATTCGAAATTATATGCTGAAAATGGTAAACTTCTTGAGATCATTAATTGTCTTAATATCAAAAAAGAAGTTTTAAATGCAACCATACAAAACACATCTTTTGAAAATAAAGAGCTTTGTATAAAAATTACTTCTCTTGAAAAAATGCTCATTGATCATGAGATTTTGAAAAGAAAAGTTAATGATCTTACTTCATGCATTGAAAAATTTACAAATGGAAGAGAAAATTTAAATAAATTACTTGGTTATCAAAGATCTTCATTTACAAAATATAGTCTTGGTTTCACTCATGATAGCTATGTTCCTAAATACAAAAACACTTTTGCTAAAGAAACTCTTAATTCTAGGCATCATATTTGTTGTACATATTGTGGCAAGCATGTACACAAGGTATCAAAATTTTTTGTAAAAAGAAAGATAGAAAATGGTGTCAAGACCATTTAGAAAGTCAAAGGAACTATCACTAGCCCCCTTGGACCCAAGAAAATATGGGTACCAAAAATCACTATTTCTAATTTGGTGTAGGTACAATTTGCTTCAAGATCAAGTGCCACCAAATGGTTTCTTGACAGTGGGTGCTCAAGACATACGATAGGAAATGCCTCACTTGTTAGTGAGCTTCAAGCAACAAGTGAAGGCTTTGTCACATTTGGTGATAAGAAGAAAGGAAAAATTCTTGGTATAGGTAACATTGGTTGGTAAAGGCTCCTTTCCGCTTATTAAGTAAGTATTACTTATTGATGGTTTGAAGTATAATTTACTTAGCATTAGTCAATTATGTGACAATGGATGTAAAGTAGAATTTAAATGTGATACTTGTACTATTCTTGATAGTGAAAGTAGCAAAACCATTTTTGTTGCTAAAAGAGTTGGTAATGTAAATGTTTTATATCTTGATGAACTTATTACTAATGATATAAAATGTCTTGCCAATCATGATAATGATGGATTTTTGTGGCATAAAAGATTAGGACATGTGAGCATTGATTTATTGAACAAACTTTCTACACAAGAGCTAGTTAGAGGATTACCTGAAATGCATTTTGATAAAACACGTCTTTGTGATGCTTGTCAATATGGAAAACAATCAAAAACATCCTTTAAACCAAAGAAAATGGTTTCTACTTCAAAACCTCTTGAACTTGTTCACATGGACTTATTTGGACCAATGAGAACTACTAGTCTTGGGGATAAAAGATGTGCTTATGTGATTGTAGATGATTTTTCAATATTTACTTGGGTGCTTTTTCTTGCCCAAAAGGATGAAACATTTCATGAATTTGCAAAAATTTTCAAAAAGGTTCAAACATCTCTTAAATATAAACTGATTGACTGTCCCTTTTCGTCAAGAGCTTTTGGAGGCTTAATCTAATTCATATATATTAGATAAATGAGAAGATTGAGATTTAACTATTAGAAGTGACAATGGAAGGGAGTTTTGTAACCAAGATTTTACAAAATTTTGTGATGAGTATGGTATAACTCATAATTTTTCTGCTGCCAAAACACCTCAACAAAGTGGTGTTGTTGAGAGGAAAAATAGAACTTTACAAGAGATGGCTAGATCAATGCTTTGTGAAAATTCTTTGCCAAAATACTTTGGGGCTGAAGCTGTAAATACTGTCTGCTATGTAATGAATAGAGTTTTATTAAGACCTTTCATAAGAAAAATACCTTTTGAACTTTTATTTGATAAAACTCCTTCAATTGTCTATTTTAAAGTTTTTGGTTGTAAGTGTTTTATCTTAAACACTAGTGATAATCTTGGTAAGTTTGACAGAAAATCTGATGAAGGTATATTTCTTGGCTATTCTTCAAATAAAAAGGCATATAGAGTCTATAATAAAAGAACATTATGTGTTGAAGAAACCATACATGTAACCTTTGATAAATCTAACATTTACCTTCAAAGAAGAAGTGAAGATGATGCAGGTTCCTCAATGGTTGAAAATCAAACTTATCATCAAGTACCTACTTTGGAAGAGCATGCCAAGGAAAAAGAAATAACGGAGCAAGAACAAGATGGTCAACCAAGTAATGATCAAGAACTTTCAAAGGATCTAACATATGCAAGGGGCCCTCCTAAGGAGAAAATCATTGGTGATGTCTCCCAAGGAGACAAAACACGGCGGTACTTTATTGATAATTTTGCCCTTTTATCTCATATTGAACCTAAAAATATTGATGATGCCTTGTGTGATAATTGTTGGATCATTGCTATGGAAGAAGAGTTAAATCAATTCGAAAGAAATAAAGTTTAGACTCTTGTTCCAAGACCTAGGATCATACTATTATTGGTACAAAATGGGTTTTTAGGAATAAATTAAATGAACTAGGAGGAGTTGTTAGAAATAAGGCTAGACTTGTTGCTGAAGGGTTCAACCAAGAAGAAGGCATTGACTATGATGAGACTTTTGCTCCAATGGCCAGATTAGAGTCTATAAAAATGCTTTTGGCTTTTGCTTCCTTTAAAGGTTTTAAATTATTTCAAATGGATGTCAAAAGTGCTTTTCTAAATGGCTTTATTGAAGAAGAGGTTTATGTAGAACAACCTCCTGGTTTTATTCATGAAAAATTTCCAAATTTCCAACAAAAGCTCTATGTGGATTGAAATAAGCTCCAAGAGTCTGGTATGAAATATTGAGTGGTTTTCTTCTATCGAAAGATTTTGCAAAAGGAAAAGTGGACACAACTCTCTTTATAAGAACATCTAATAATAATGATATTTTACTAGTGCAAATTTATGTTGATGATATTATCTTTGGTGCTACTAACACGTTTCTTTGTGAAGAATTTGTCAAATCTATGCAAAATGAATTTGAAATGAGCATGATGGGAGAACTGAATTTTTTTCTTGGGCTGCAAATTAAGCAAACCAAAGATAGAGTTTTCATCAATCAAGCAAAATATACCAAGGAGCTCTTGAAAAGATTTGGAATGGATCAAGCAAAAGGAATAGATACTCCAATGATGAAAAAGGTAAACTATAGAGGTAAACTTGACAAAGATGAAAAAGGTAAAAATGTTGATGAGAAATCCTATAGAGGTATGATTGGAAGTTTGCTCTTTCTCACAGCAAGTACACCAGATATTATATTTGTTGTGTGCTTATATGCTAGATTTCAATCTTGCCCTAAAGAATCTCATCTAATTTCTGTTAAACGTATCTTTCGTTATTTAATCGATACTCATAATTATGGTCTTTGGTTTTCAAAATCTACATCTTTTGAGCTTGTTGGGTATTCAAATGCTGATTATGTTGGGTGCAAGGTTGAACGTAAAAGTACAAGTGGTCATTGTCAGTTTCTTGGTAGTTACCTTGTGTCTTGGTATAGTAAAAAAGCAAGCTTGTGTGTCATTATCTACTGCTGAAGCTGAATACATAGCTGTGGGTAGTTGTTGTGCACAATTGTTATGGATGCAGCATACATTACTTGATTATGGTCTTAAATTCAAATGTGTGCCTATACTATGTGATAATACTAGTGCTATCAATTTGAGCATAAATCCCATACAACATTCTAGAACAAAGCATATAGAGATTAAACATCATTTTATTCGTGATCATGTGGCTATAAAGGATATAAGTTTGGAATATATAAGTACAAATGATCAAATTACTGATATATTTACAAAGCCTTCGACTGAGGAAAGGTTTAATCACCTAAGACGGCTCTTAGGAATTTCTAAATTCAATTACTAATGTGTTTATTGAAGTTTTGTGAAAACAGAAAGTTTCGGATGCAGAATTCGGAAGCAACACAGAAAATTCGGTCAAAGAGACAGAAACTTTCGATCAGAAATTCGGACACACTATAGAAACAAAGACTTTCGATCGAAAATTCGGACGCAGACCTGAAAAATCAATCGTCCGAATTTTACGGATACAACAATTTAAATAAGAATCAAACGGTTTCCTTGACATTTCAACTTCCGAATTTCTCTCCCATTTTAAATCCACTCATACCCATTCACGTCCGAATCAAAATCTCTCAAAGATTTCACTAAATTTACTTCGATTTGTCTTCATTTTTGAATTCCAAGCCCTAGATTTATTCTAAAAATCACTAGTTTTCACACATTCACATTATGGTAAGAACAAAGAGGCCAAATGTTGAAAAGGGGAAAGGGAAAGCAAAGGAAGGAGATGGAGACTCAATCATCAATCAATCAAGAAAAGTTCGAATTCCTCAAACATTGTCTGGAGTTAACAGGTTTGTTTCAATCAAAACTACTCACGAATTTGATGAATGGAACAAAAATAACATAAAAATTATCCCTGGGTATAAGGTGGATGTTGATAAACTGTCAAATATGGATAATGTTCTGTCATTCTTTGGTGATATTGGTTGGAGTAGCTTATTATTCATTGATGAAGAATTCTATCCCACTCTCATATATTAATTCTATGCAAACCTAAAGGAAGAAAGAACTGAAATGGTAGGAGATGATTTGATTCAATGGTACTCATTTAGAGTATCCCAAATGGACCTTGAATTTAGTGATGCTTTGATTAACAGAATTTGTGGTGTAGGTGATAGTGGAGCAAGATATTACTCACCTTCCATGCATTGTTATAATCGTGAACTCTTCACAAATGAAAGATTTGAAGAGGCATTATCTAATGGAAGGGAATTTAGGTCCATTAAAGAGAGGGAAATCAGGAACTTAGATGCTAGAGGTAGGATATTGCATCACATGGTTACTACTATGATTGTTCCAAACTTTGGGCATAAGTCATCTGTTGGTAACATGCACATGGTAATCATGTTAGCCCTGCATGAACATAGGAGATTGAATTTTGAATATAGCCTTGAAGCACATGATCACTGGAAGAAAAACTGTAACCAAGGCATTCCCATTTGGAAGGATGTTGACAAGGATGTGTAAGCCCTAAGGGCAAATCATGTAATTTTGATTCATGACAAATATTGATGAGAACTAATATGTTTATATTGTGTGATAGGATTTATGAAGAAAGAAGTTTGAAGTCTCATTGCCTTCAAGACACAGAGCAAGAACAACCTCAGTAAGCTATGAGTCTTTTGAGGTTTATTCAAAGATGAACTCAAGGCATTGAAGACTTGAAGTGTAGAGTAGGTATGATGATAGGTAATATCTATGTAAACTCTACACTTGTATGTCTTGGAGTCAATTGAATGCATAAGAGAGCATAAAATTGGTTTCTTAAGTTTAAAAGTTTTTTTAATGAATTCTTAGTAAATGTGGTTTTGTGTCCTAAAAGTTTTTAAGTTAACTTTATATGATCAAATGAGTTTGATTTTGGTTTTCAAACTTATGTTTGTCTAAATAAGTTATCTATATATATCAAATGTATTTCAAATACTTGGAAGATTGATTTCAAATGATTTTACAAAGTTTGAACACAATTCCATAAAATTCGGTCGTCCAGATTGGGTAGCAAAAGTTTGCTATCTGTTCTTCCGAAGAAATTCGGAAGAAGATTCGGACGCATGAAGAAAAAAATTCGATCGTCCGAATTTTGGTCTTCAAACATGGTTATTGTTCTTCCAGAGAAATTCGGAAGAAGATTCGGACGCAGCGAGGGAAGAATTCGGTCGTCCAGAAAAATTCGGACGTGAAATTCGGTCGTCCAATTTCTCGAAAGTAGTCAGTTAACTAGCCGCTTTTATAGTCATTTCAACCGATTTTCAAATTCTATAAAAGCTATAAACGTGCAATCTTTTACAAGAACTTACAATTTGAATATTCTAAGTTTACAAAAGTCTATTACAAACATTTCTCAAGCTCTCTTACATCTTGTGCATTAAATTGATCAATCCAAAGACATCAAAGTGTGAAGGTGCAATTTTTGTGTAAATTCTACCAACCAAGTGGTAACATCTACACACTCTTCTTTACTTAATCAATTGTATTGTTCTACTAAGCTCTAGCAAGGTTATCTTGATAACATAAAAACCCTTTAGATAAGGGTGATCCTTGAAGTTGTGATTCAAGGTTGTTTGAGATATAAAACCATAGGTTGGTGAGCCTTGTTTGTAAAAATTACAAGTAGAGGCTGTATGTGTAAAACCAAAGTGTGGTGAACCTCTCCTGTAATCTGTGAACTTGAGCACATAGTAGAGTTATTGAAATCCTTAAGTGTATGCTTAAGGTAGTGGAGGTAGATCTTGAGGATCGAACCACTATAAATTGTTTGTGTTTATTTGTTTACATTTCTTATACTGCTTTGTCATAAACTGAGGTTTATTCTCATTCACTTAATCTGCAATAGGTCTGCTCATCTATAAAGTTTGAATTTGAGAAAATTAGCCAAATACCTAATTCACCCTCCCCTCTTAGGTATTTCAATTGGTATCAGAGCAGGATCTTCTTTGTGTGGCTTTACAACCTAGAAGACAAAGATCCTATGGCCAATATGTCAAATCTACGTTATCTAGAAGGATCTTCTACAAACAGACCTCCATTGTTTGATGGAACAAATTATACATTTTGGAAGTCTAGAGTTAAAATATATATTTGTTCTATTAACTTTGATTTATGGAACATAATTGAGAAAGGTCCATATGTCCCAATGAAAATGAGAGCAGATGGAGTAACTTCGAACCCAAATCTATCGATGAATTTGATGAGCATGATTCAAGGAAAATGACTCTAAATTATCAAGCCATGAATATATTGAGCTGTGCTCTAGATGTTACTTGAGTATAATAGAGTTAGTGGGTGTGATTCACGCACATGATATGTGGAGATTACTTCAAATTACACATGAAGGTACTAATCAAGTTAAAGAATCTAAACTTGCTATGCTTGTTAGAGATTATGAATTGTTTACTATGAAACAAGGTGAAAATATTAGTGATATGTTTACTAGGTTTACTAACATTTACAATGGCTTGAAAGCTTATGGTAAAAGCTATACTATGGGAGAGCAAAAACAGAAAGATCTTGGATGCTCTACCAAAATCTTGGCAACCAAAGACACTAGCTATTGAGGAGTCCAAAGATCTAAAAACTCTTCCTCTTGAAGAACTCATTGGATCGCTACTTACTCATGAAATGAAGATGAAGAGGTTGAATGATAAGGAAGATGAGGAAAAGGGGAGAAAAGGAGTAGTGCTAAATGCCTCAAACAACTTGAGTGAACAAGAACAATCTTCAAGTGAAGAAGAAGGTGGAAACAGTGGAGAAGAAGAAATTGCAATGGCAGTGAAAAAGTTCAAGAGATTCTACAAAAAGGAATTTCTCAAGAAAGGAAGAAAACCAGTCAAGAAGAGTGGACAATCATCATCATATAAACCTCGGTGCTTTGAATGCAAAAAGTACTTGAGCATCTTATCTGTGATCGTCCCGAGTGTTGGAAAGGGAAAGAGAAAGCAAAAACAGAAAGAAATCGCCAAGAAAGGAAAAGGACTAGTTTGGAACATGGGATCAACGAGGAAAGTGAAGATGAAAGTGAAGGAAAGGCCAACTTATGCTTCATGGCCATTGATGATGAGGTACAATCTTCTACTTCTATTTCAAATTTGTGTGATGATGATATTGATTCTAGTGATTTAATTCTAGAATTGTATGAAGAACTAAAAAAGGCTTCAAGAAGAAATAAAGAAATAAAATCCAAAATTAGTGATCTTTCAAATGAAAATTCAAAATTATGTCTTGAAAATGATAGACTTCTTGAGACCTTAAATTCTCTTACTATTGAAAAGGAAGTTTTGAACACTACCATACAAGATGTGTCTTTTGAAAACAAAAAGTTGTGTTCAAAAAATTATTTCTCTTGAATCAATGTTAAAAGATCATGAGGTTTTAAAAAAGGAAAGTTAATGATCTTACTTTATGCATTGAGAAATTTACAAATGGAAGAAACAATTTAAATAAATTACTTGGGTATCAAAGATCCTCATTTGTAAAGCATGGTCTAGGTTTTACACATGATTGCCTTCATTCAAAACCAAAAGAGACATTTGTTAAAGAAGCTTCTCATTATAGATCTCATACTTGCTGTACATATTGTGGTAAGCATGGACATAAAGTGTTTAAATGCATTATAAAAAGAAAGATAGAAACTGGAGTAAAGACTATATGGAAAGTTAAAGGAATCGTCACTAACCCTCTTGGACCCAAGAAGATATGGGTACCAAAAATCACTCTTTCTAATTTGGTATAGGTACAATTTGCTTCAAGATCAAATGCCACAAAATGGTTTCTTGATAGTGGCTGTTCAAGACACATGATCTGAAATGCATCACTTGTTAGTGAGCTTCAAGCTACAAGTGAAGGCTTTGTCACTTTTGGTGACAAGAAGAAAGGGAAAATACTTGGAATAGGTAACATTGGTAAAGGTTCATTCCCTCTTATCAAACAAGTTTTACTTATTGATGGTTTAAAATATAATTTACTTAGCATTAGCCAATTATGTGATAATGGTTGCAAAGTAGAGTTTAAATGTGATACTTGTACTATTCTTGATAATGCAAGCAATAAAACTATCTTTGTAGCTAAAAGAGTAAGTAATGTATATGTATTATATCTTGATGAACTTATTACTAATGACATTAAATGCCTTGCAATACATGACAATGATGGATTTTTATGGCATAGAAGATTAGGACATGTGAGCATGGATTTATTGAACAAACTTTCTACTCAAGAACTAGTTAGAGGATTACCAAAAATGCATTTTGACAAAACTCGGATTTGTGATGCTTGTCAATATGGAAAACAATCAAAAACATCCTTCAAACCAAAGAAAATGGTGTCTACCTCAAAACCTCTTGAACTAGTTCACATGGACTTGTTTGGACCTATGAGGACTACTAGTCTTGGTGGTAAAAGATATGCTTATGTGATTGTTGATGATTTTTCCAGATTTACATGGGTAATATTTTTTATCACAAAAAAGATGAAACATTTTATGAATTTTCAAAACTTTTTAAGAAGGTTCAAATTTCTCTTAATTGCAATCTAATATCTATTAGAAGTGATAATGGAAGAGAGTTTTGCAATCAAGATTTTACAAAATTTTTGTGATGAGTATGGTATCACTCATAATTTTTCAGCAGCCAAAACACCTCAACAAAATGGAGTTGTTGAGAGGAAAAACAGAACATTACAAGAAATGGCTAGATCAATGCTTTGTGAAAACTCTTTACCTAAGTACTTTTGAAAATTTGAAGTCGTAAATACAGACATGCTATGTAATGAATAGAGTTTTACTAAGACCTTTTATAAGAAAAAACACCTTTTGAACTTCTATTTAATAAAACTCCATCAATTGTTTATTTTTAAAGTATTTGGTTGTAAATGCTTTATTTTAAATACTAGTGACAATCTTGGTAAGTTTGATAGAAATCGATGAAGGTATATTTCTAGGCTATTCATCTAATAAAAAAGGCTTATAGAGTCTATAATAAAAAGGACATTGTGTGTTGAAGAAACTATTCATGTAACTTTTGATGAATCTAATATTTATCTTCAAAGAAGAAATGAAGATGATACGAGTTCATCAATGGTTGAAAATCAAACTCAACACCAAGTACCCACATTGGAAGATCATGCTAAAGAAGAAGAAATAATGGAGCAAGAACATGATGGTCAATCAAGCAATAATCAAGAGCTTCCAAAGGATCTCACATATGCAATAAGTCATCCTAAGGAGCAAATCATTGGTGATGTCTCTCAAGGAGTTAAAACAAGACGGTACTTTATTGATAATTTTGCACTTTTTATCACATATTGAACCTAAAAAATATTGATGATGCATTGTGTGATAATTTCTGGATTATTGCTATGGAAGAAGAGTTAAATCAGTTTGATGAAATAAAGTTTGGAATCTTGTTCCTAGACCTCATGATCATTCTCATTATTGGTTCAAAATGGATATTTAGAAATAAGTTAAATGAACTAGGAGAAGTAGTTAGAAATAAAGCTAGACTTGTTGCTCAAGGCTTCAATCAAGAAGAAGGTATTGATTATGATGAAACTTTTGCTCCAGTGAGCATGATTAGAGTCTATCGGAATACTCTTGGCATTTGCTTGTTTTAAAGACTTTAAACTATTTCAAATGGATGTCAAAAGTGCTTTTCTAAATGGTTTTATTGAAGAAGAAGTTTATGTAGAACAACCTCCTGGATTTATTCATGAAAAAATTTCCAAATCATATTTTCAAATTATCTAAAGCTCTATATGGACTGAAACAAGCTCCAAGATCTTGGTATGAAAGATTAAGTGGTTTTCTTCTCTCAAAAGGTTTTACTAAAGGAAAAGTAGACACAACTCTTTTTATTAAAACATCTTCTAAAACTGATATTTTGCTTGTACAAATCTATGTTGATGATATCATTTTTGGTTCTACTAATACTTCTCTTTGTGAAGAGTTTGCTAAAAACTATGCAAAATGAATTTGAGATGAGCATGATGGGAGAACTAAGTTTCTTCCTTGGACTACAAATTAAGCAAACCAAAGATGGAGTCTTCATCAACCAAGCAAAATATACTAAGGAGCTATTGAAAAGGTTTGGAATGGACCATGCAAAAGGAATTAGTACTCCAATGAGTTCATCAACTAAACTTGACAAAGATGAAAAAAGGTAAAAGTATTGATGAAAAAATTATATAGAGGTATGATAGGAAGTTTACTCTATCTCACTCGCTAGTAGACCAGATATTATGTTTGTTGTATGCTTGTGTGCTAGATTCCAATCTTGTCCTAAAGAATCTCATCTAATTTACATTAAAGCGAATTTTTCGTTACTTGATTGATACTCATGATTATGGCCTTTGGTTTTGAAAAAATTCATCTTTTGAACTTATTGGATATTACGATGCGGATTATGCTTTGGATGTAAAGTTGAACGTAAAAGCACAAGTGGGCATTGTCAATTTCTTGGTAGTTGTCTTGTATCTTGGTTTAGTAAAAAGCAAGCTTGTGTGTCTTTATCCACTGCGAAGGTTTGAATACATAGTCTGCGAGTAGTTGTTGTGCACAATTGTTATGGATGCAGACATACTTTACTTGATTATGGTCTTAAATTCAATTGTGTTCCCATATTATGTGATAATACTAGTGCCATTAACTTGAGCATAAATCCTATTCAACATTCTAGGACTAAGCATATAGAGATAAAACATCATTTTATTCGTGGCCATGTGATTAAGAAAGATATATGCTTAGAATATATAAATACAAATGATCAAATTGCTGACATATTTACAAAGCCTTTGGTGAGGAAAGGTTTAATCACCTAAGAAGACTCTTAGGAATTTCAAGATTCAATGACTAATGTGTTTGTTGAAGTCATAATGAATGCATGAAATTTTTTGATTCAAAATTCGGATGCACTGCATGAAGATTCGATCGACCGAATTTTTCCGAGTGTCAAAAAAGCAGAGACTTTTGATCAAGAATTTGGACGTAGGTCGGAAAATTGGTCGACCGAATTTTCTGAACTGAAGAAACAGAAACTTTCGCTCGAAAATTCGGACGCAGACCTGAAAAATCGGTCGACCGAATTTTACGGACGAGACTTTTTAAATAAAGTTTGAAACAATCTCTTCAACATTACTACTTCCGAATTTCACATCTTTTTTAAAACATCTCACACCCATTCACATCCAAATCAAAATCTCTTCAAAATCCCACACTCTCATCCCGATTTTCCTTCATTTTTACACGTCTAAGCCCTAATTTCATACGTGAAAACAAATCCTTCTCAAGAGAAAACATCATGGTGAGAACAAAGATCCCCAATGTTGAGAAAGGAAAAGGAAAGGCTAAGGAAGGAGATAGAGATCCAATCCTCAATCGACCAAGAAAGATTCGCATTCCTCAAGCACAAGGAGTTGACAGGGTTTATCTCTATCAAATCTACTCATGAATTTGAAGAATGGAATAAGAATAATAGAAAAATCATTCCCTGGATACAAGGTTGATATTGATAAGTCTGTCAAATATGGATATTGTCATATCTCATTTCAATGATATTGGTTGGAGTAGTTTGCTCTTCATTGATGAAGAATTTTATCCCACTTTGATATATGAATTCTATGCAAATGCGAAAGAGGATAGAATTGAGATGATAGGGGATAATGTGATACAATGGTATTCATCCGAGTATCACAAATGGACATTGAATTCAATGAAGGATTGATAAATAGAATATGTGGAGTAGGAGATGAGGGAGCTAGATATTATTCAAAGCATCCATGCATTGCTATGATCGTGAACTATTCACACATGTTAGATTTGAAGATGCATTTACAAATGGAAGAGAGTTTAGGGCCATAAAGGAAAGGGAAATTAAGAATTTGGATGCTAGAGGTAGAGTTTTACATCACATGGTGACCACAATGATTGTTCCTAATTTTGGACATAAGTCATCGGTTGGAAATATGCATATGGTAATCATGTTAGCCCCTGCATGAAAATAGAAGGATGAATTTTGGGTATATAGCATTGAAACATATGATTGCAGCTGTAAAAAAGCAGATTACCAAGGCATTCCCATTTGGAAGGTTATTAACTGGAATATTCAAGCATTTTAAGATCAAACTTCTCGGAAGAGGGCAAACTTTTAAGAGTGGTGAAATTTATACAAATGAAACTCTTAAGAGAATGAAATTAGTTCATGATGAGGATAATGTATGGAGGACAAAAAGAGAAACTCCTCCAAAAAGGATAGAAAGAGAGAAAGCTATAGAAAGTGAAGAGGAAGAAGAAGAAGATGATGAAGAGGAAACCCTTGCTAGGGAAATGAAAACAAAAAGAAAACATGACACCTCAAGTGAGGGGAGCAACCCCCAACAAAAAGGAGATTATTTGAAGAAGAAGTCTGGAGTTAAGTCTAGCAAGAAAGGAGTATCTAGAGGGGACACCATTATAGCCAAAACATTCCAAGAAGCCTTGAACAATCATGTCAAGGAAATGGAGAAAATGTATAAATTCTTTGAGTCATTTGCTCCAATGGTTCTTGGAAAACTAGATGGATTGGAAAACAGAGTAAAAACACATTGAAGATATCCTTATGAGAAATACTCAAAGTGGTGAAGGAACCTCTAAACCTCAAAATGGAAAGGAGGAGGAAAGAAAAAGAGAAGCGAAAAAAGAAGATAATCAAGATAGCGAGTGATGAAGATGATAATAAGGGTGGAAATGAAGAGACTATAGCAGAAGAAGAAGAACAAGAACATGCTCTTGAAGATCCACCAGTGGTCGGGAGCCAAGTAGCTCAAGCTGCAATTGTATCTCCAACAACAATCTCTTTCGAGTCAAGGAAGAGTCAAGCACTTGGCGAGTCAAGAAAGGAGTGAGCCGAGCCTCTCCATCAACCTCATCATCACAAGACTAAGCCTTCTCTTCTAATCTCTTTACTGTATTTTGTTTAGTTTTCTAAGCATTTTGTTGCATTTTCTATTACGAACTCAGTTAAATATTTTCTATTACGAATCTCAATGATGAAATCATAGTGATGAGAGCTTCTTTTTATATGCTAACTTGAACATCTCATTTTCATTGATCCCTTTAAAATTTTTTTTATGATGACAAAAGGGGGAGAAAAAATATGATGCAATATGAACTCGATCCTTAATGAAATTCGGATGCAAGGTTTTAAGATTGGATGCATTCATATTTATGGTCAAAATTTTTTTTCTCGTTTATCCACATTGGTTCAAATCATGTCTTACTCTACTCCATTATGTTTGAACAACAGTATGAAACCTTTATATCATTTCAAACCTTCAATTATATTGAATACATTGCAGTTTGGACATGAGTTTAAAAATTCGGATGCATGTGATTCAAAATTCGGACGCATGTGATTCAAAATTCGGATGCATGATATAAAAATTCGGATGCATCCATATTGTGTTACCAAAAAGTGCTCATTTGTTGTTCAAATTGATTCAAATATGTTTTAATCTCTTCTAATATGTTTGAACAACCTTAGGAAAGCTTATTCACAAAATTTGGAGCTTTCATTTATCCTATTTTAAAGTTTGGACTTACTATGCACAAAATTCGGATGCATGATATCTCTAGTCCAAATGTGTTGAAAAATGAGTACAATCTAAGGGGAGCATTGATAAGCTTTTTAACAACCTTAAAACCTCTCTTAGAAGTTTTCTAAATACTTAAATGCTATATCTTCTATCCTAATTGCTTTGGAAGGAAGGAGGCAAATGGAGGATGGTTGGGTCATAGGCTCATAATGAGCCTTTTGCATGTCAATATGCTAAATTGGTTAATTTCTGTCATTGACATCCATACTTCTCTGTGCTAATCTGTTTAAATCCATCACATATTGCATCAAAGTTTGTCATCATCAAAAAGGGGGAGATTGTAAGCCCTAAGGGCAAATCATGTAATTTTGATTCATGACAAATATTGATGAGAACTAATATGTTTATATTGTGTGATAGGATTTATGAAGAAAGAAGTTTGAAGTCTCATTGCCTTCAAGACACAGAGCAAGAACAACCTCGAGTAAGCTATGAGTCTTTTGAGGTTTATTCAAAGATGAACTCAAGGCATTGAAGACTTGAAGTGTAGAGTAGAGTATGATGATAGGTAATATCTATGTAAACTCTACACTTGTATGTCTTGGAGTCAATTGAATGCATAAGAGAGCATAAAATTGGTTTCTTAAGTTTAAAAGTTTTTTTAATGAATTCTTAGTAAATGTGGTTTTGTGTCCTAAAAGTTTTTAAGTTAACTTTATATGATCAAATGAGTTTGATTTTGGTTTTCAAACTTATGTTTGTCTAAATAAGTTATCTATATATATCAAATGTATTTCAAATACTTGGAAGATTGATTTCAAATGATTTTACAAAGTTTGAACACAATTCCATAAAAATTCGGTCAGTCCCGAATTGGGTAGCAAAAGTTTGCTACTTGTTCTTCCGAAGAAATTCGGAAGAAGATTCGGGACGCATGAAGAAAAAATTCGGTCGTCCGAATTTTGGTCTTCAGCATGGTTACTGTTCTTCCGAGAGAAATTCGGAAGAAGATTCGGGACGCATGGCAGGGAAGAATTCGGTCGTCCGAAAAAAATTCGGACGCAGAATTGGTCGTCCAATTTCTCGAAAAGTAGCTGATTAACTAGCCGTTTTATAATATGTTTCAACTGATTTTCAAATTCTATAAAAGCTATAAACGTGTAATCTTTTACAAGAACTTACAATTTGAATATTCTAAGTTTACAAAAGTCTATTACAAACATTTCTCAAGCTCTCTTACATCTTGTGCATTAAATTGATCAATCCAATGACATCAAAGTGTGAAGGTGCAATTTTGTGTAAATTCTACCAACCAGTGGTAACATCTACACACTCTTCTTTACTTAATCAATTGTATTGTTCTACTAAGCTCTAGCAAGGTTATCTTGATAACATAAAACCTTTTAGATAAGGGTGATCCTTGAAGTTGTGATTCAAGGTTGTTTGAGATATAAAACCATAGGTTGGTGAGCCTTGTTTGTAAAAATTACAAGTAGAGGTTGTATGTGTAAAACCAAAGTGTGGTGAACCTCTCCTGTAATCTGTGAACTTGAGCACATAGTAGAGTTATTGAAATCCTTAAGTGTATGCTTAAGGTAGTGGAGGTAGATCTTGAGGATCGAACCACTATAAATTGTTTGTGTTTATTTGTTTACATTTCTTATACTGCTTTGTCATAAACTGAGGTTTATTCTCATTCACTTAATCTGCAATAGGTCTGCTCATCTATAAAGTTTGAATTTGAGAAAATTAGCCAAATACCTAATTCACCCCCCTCTTAGGTATTTCAGGATGTTTAAGCATTTTCGGGTTAAACTTCTAGGAAGAGGGCAAGCATTTTAGAGTAGGGAGACTTATACTAAGGAAACTCTTAGGAAAATGCAGTTAGTTCTTGATGATGATGGTATGTGGAGAACTAAAAGAGATACCACTCCAAGAAGGGAGGAGATTAAAGAAGGTGAAGAAACTACGGAAGAAGAAGATGAAGAAGAAACTCTTGCTAGAGAGATGAAGACAAAGAGAAAGCATGATACTTCAAGTGAGGGGGAGCAACCTCCCACAAAAAGAAGATTATTTGAAGAAGTCCCTCAATCAAATGTTGGGACTGATCCCAGAAGTGAAGAAGTAACTAGAGGTGACACTATAGTAGCTAAGGCATTCCAAGAAGCCTTGAATAATCATGTCAAGGAAATGGAGAAGATATACAAGTTCTTCGAATCCTTTGCTCAAATGGTTCTTGGAGAACTGGATGGATTAGAGAGTAGAGTGAATAATATTGAAGAAATTCTAATAAGGAATACACAAAGTGATGAAGGACCCTCTAGGCATCAAGATAAAGATGAGGTTGATGAAGATAATAAAGGCAAGACAGAAGATGAAGATAATGACAGTGATGATGGAGAAGATGATCAAGGAGGCGATGAAGAGAATTTGGCAAGGCAAGAAGAAGAAGAAAGTGAATCAGTTCATGAAGAGCCTGAAGAAGAAGGAAGTGAGCCCCAAGAAGGTGGAAGTCAAATCAAAAAGGCAAACATTGTCTCACCTTCAATAATATCCTTCAGCCAAGGAAGAGTAAAGCATTTGACTATCAAGAAAGGATTTAGCAAAGCTTCTCCATCAACATCACAAGACTGAGCATTTCTTCACTCTCATCCTTTTTACTGCTTTTACTTACTTATTTATACTAAGCTTTATCTTATATGTTTTAAATACTCATCTATGCTATTTGCATTTATGCTACATTTGGTGTAATAATGAAGCTCAATGATGAAATCTCAGTGATGAGAGCTTCATTTAAATTTTTATATATGCTACATTAATTAGTCTTATTTTCTTTGATCCCATTTTTTGAGTGATGACAAAAGGAGGAGAAAATTGGATGACAGTTTTTGTGCAAAATGTACTACTTGTGTTTGTTTGTGACTTAAAGTTAGGATACATAAGTTTTGTGGTTTTGCAAATATCAACTAAGTGCTTTTGTGGTTATACATATTTACTTTTGAATGCAAAATCATCTTTTCAAACTTGTTGCCAAAAAAAATTTGGACTAAAAATTCGGATGCATGTTTTAAAATTTCGATGCATCCACATTTTGTTGCCAAAATGTGCTCCTTTGTTGTTCAGTTTGATTCAAATATATTTTAATCTCTCATAATATGTTTGAACAATCTTACAAAAGCTTATTTACAGAATTTGAAGCTTTTGATTATCTTATTTTAAAGTTTGGACTTGCTATGCAAAAAATTCGGATGCATGATAACTATAGTCCAAATGTGTTGAAAACTGAGCACAATCTAAGGGGGAGTATTTCTAAACTATTACAACCTTAAAAACTCTCTTAGAAACTTTTCTAAATGCTTAAATAATTGTTTATTCAATCCCAGTTGTTGAAAGGAATGAGGTAAATGGAGGTTGGTTGGGTCATAGGCTCATACTGAGCCTTTTATATGTCATTGTGCTAAATTGATTACTTCTATCAATGACACCAATACTTCTTTGTGCTACATTGTTTAAATCCAACACATTTTGCATCAAAGTTTGTCATCATCAAAAAGGGAGAGATTGTTAGCCCTAAGGGCAAATCATGTAGTTTTGATTAATAACAAATATTGATGATGTCTAATATGTTTATATATTGTGTGATATGATTTGTGATCTAAGAAGTATGGAGTCTCATTGCCTTCAAGCCAAAGTACAAGAACAACCTCAATAAACCATAAAGTGTTATGAAGGTTATTCAAAGATGAACTCAAGGCATTGAAGACTTGAAGTGTTATGAAGGTTATGAAGGTCGTCCGAATTTTCTGTCTTCAGCATAGTTACTGTTTTTCCAGAGAAATTCGGACGAATATTAGGACGCAGTGAAAAAATTCGGTCGTCCGAATTTTTCCAGAATGAGTAACAGGAATGTTTGAAAATTTTGGTTGCAAAATTCGGTCATCCGAATTTTCTGAAACTAGCCGTTTTATGGCTATTAAAACTGATTTTCAAATTCTATAAAAGCTAGAAACTTGAAATCTTTTGTAAGTTTTGAATCTAAGTGAACTCTAAGCATTCAAAGTCTTTAGCAAACATTTCTTGAGATCTCTTGTGTCTTGTGCATTCAATTGATCAATCCAAAGACATCAAATTGTGAAGGTGCAATTTTGTGTAAAACATCTACCAACAAGTGGTAACATCTACACACTCTTTTCTTCTTATCAAATTGTGTTTTTCTACTAACTCTTGTAAGGTTATTTTAATAACATAAAATCCTTTAGTTAAGGGTGATCCTTGAAGTTGTGATTCAAGATTGTTTGTAGATATAAAACCATTGTGTGGCGAGCCTTGTTTGTAAGAGTTACTAGAAAAGGTTGTGAGTGTAAAACCATAGTGTGATGAGTCTCTCATGTAATTTGTGACCTTGAGCATATAGTAGATTGGGTGAAATTCTTAATCATAGGCTTAAGGTAGTGGACGTAGATCTTGACGATCGAACCACTATAAATTGCTTGAGTTCTTTGCTCTTAAATTCCTTATTGCTTTGCTATCAACTGTATTTAACTTGATATATAGAATTTGCTCTTTGCTTAGATTAATAAAAGGTTTTTGTTTGGGAAAATTAGCTAAATACCTAATTCACCCCCCTCTTAGGTATTTCAAATACATTAGACAAAAATACATGAAGCTAAGTTATCCAAAATAAGCAACAGTAAGATAAGGCTCAAAATGTGCAAGTTATCACAAGAAGTCCTATAACTATAACTACCCACTCTCTTTGGCACGCATCAAAGAGGGATCAAAAAGATAATGGGAAAGAAAACGTCAAGTCAAATCCAGGGCAGAATGTCAGAAGAACAACAAAGATAAATGTTCATCAAAATACAACGAAGCTAAGATAAATTAGTATAACATAAATTGTAGTAAGTTAAATCTCTTCCAATGATCAAAACCAGGAGATATACCCCTTTTGGTTTTTCTTCTCCATGTAGAGGGGCTGCAGATAGAGGTACAGTAGGAATGGTTTGAGTAGCAGTAAAACCTAGAGTATGAAACAATTCATACATGATTGCCCTAATGGGTGTGACATAAATAGCAGTAGAATGGCAAAGACAGGATGTAGAGACAATGTTACCAAAGGTTGGACTAGGAATGATAGGGGTTAGATTGAGATCAAGAGTTTGGGCATACCTCTGCCAATTTAAATAATTGGAGTGGTCTGAGGAATGGGAAGTTCAGGCTCAGTTTGATAAACTTCTGTAGGGAGATGCTCATGTACAACTTGTGATGATTCCTCTTTCTCTTTTGGAGTATCAATTTGTTTCCCCACATTTGGATCCTCCCGACTTGGCATTGCCCATTCAGGTCTAGCTTGATTTCTCATTTCCCTCGAGACCAGCTTGAAGGTCTCCTCACATTTTGATAATGGCATTTTTATGCCATATTAAAAGCAGCAACAAATCTTTGCCAATATTCATCATAATCTCTAAGTCACCTCTAAAGGTCTAACCTACTCCTGAATCTTTGGCCCTCAACTTGATGATATAATTCATGGAGTTTGTGAATGGCATAACGGTTTTTTTCTCATCATCAACAACTTTCTTTAGCTCTGTGAATGACATAGCTATCTTATTATAATCATCAACAACTTTTCTTAGCTCCTTTATGTTAACTTCATTTTTCTTTTCATGCTCCATTTCATCTATTTCTACTACACGTTCTTTTCCAGCCTTTCGCTCAACTTTGGCTTCCTCTATTTTCATTTCAGTAATTTCTTCTTTATCTTTCTAAACCTTTTCAGTCTCTTGCTTTTAGGTTCTGAAAGACCTAAGAGGAGGCGATTAGGTCTTTGGCTAATTTTCGAAAAAAAAAATTCTTTTTAAGAAAATTTATTTGGAAGATGTTTGAAATCAAACTCTCAACAAGATATGCAAGTAAACACAATACGAATCCAAATTGAAAGAGAGATGAGAAGAGACAACACAAACAATTTATAGTGGTTTAATCACACACGATATACATCCACTACCTTGGGCCCTAACTCAAGGATTTCTACCAAACTCAACTATAAAACAAGTTAATCAAAATACAATAAAGGCTTACCCAACAAGGGTTTTACTCCACAACCTCTTTTCACTTAAAATAAGCAAAGCTCACCCTATCAAAAGGGTTTTATATCCTCAAGATAACCTTGAAAATAACAAGTAGATGAAGTAAGAGATAAGAAAGTTACCAACAACTTGGTAGATGATGACAAATTTAGCACACCTTCATCTTTTTGTCTAAGGAATCTTGAATTTCAACTTTATAGCACAAAACAAAAGAAAGCTTTTTGATAAAAAATGATTGGGAAGAGTAAAGATTATTAAAGGCCTTAAAACTACTCACAAATCTAAAGTTTATGTCTTTTATAGGGTTTAAAAAATCAGTTGCAATGTTCAAATAATGGCTAGTAACAGTAAAATTCGGTCGACCGAACTTTGACCTTTGCGTCTGAATGGTTGTCAGAATTTTCTTGTGTTCAAGCTGCCAGGGTAAATTCAGTAGACCGAATATGGACACAAGCTTCTAAATGGTCGTCCAAATTTCTTTGGAAATTTAGCAGCCATGGTATATAGTTCAGACATCCGAACTAGAGTATGAACATTTAAAACTTAGTCAAAATGATTAGAAATCAAGCACGACAAGTTTGAAATCATTTTGGACTATAAAATGGATGTTTTCAAAAGTTTTTAGTCCAAAGACTATTGTCAAGAACATGGTAAAAACACTTGTAACATAAATCATTTGATATTGAAATTCAAGTTTTAAACTCTCTTGAAAATGCTTTAGATTCCAAAAATAAGCAAGTGCAAGGTTTACAAAGATATACCTATAATGCATTTGTAAACCTACACTAAGGTCTTCAAAGCCTTCAATTATCTTGAATCAACTCTGTTTATCTTCAACTGCTTTGGTAACCTTGAGTTGTTTTTGTATTTTTAGTTTCAAGGCAATGAGACTTGTATTCTTCTCAATCCAAAAAACCTATCACACAACAATTAAACACATTAGCCCATATCAAGGTTAATCAACATTATTTCCTTAGGACTTTGTACTTATCAATGTTTCTCATTAATCAAAACAACATGATTTGCCCTTAGGGCTAACAAGTTCCTTCATTTTCCCCAATTTAGATCTTGTTTTTTTTCAGAACAATACTTTTTTCCTTTCTCCAGCATGTTGTTGAGCTACTCCCTCAGTAGCTGGACTTTCTGACTTTGCTTCTTCCTGACTTCCAAGCTCATCACATCACCATCCTCACTTTCACTTTCCCTTTCAAAACTGTCACTTCCTTGTTCCTTTTCTTCTTCCTCTATTGCTTTCTTTTACTTTCTCAAATTCTTTCTCTTCTTCCTCACTCTCTTTCTTACTTTTCTTACTAGACTGATTGCTACTTTCTTCTCCTTCCTCTCTCTCTCATTCTTTAGAGCTTTCTTCCTTTCTTATTTCTTTCCCTTTAATTTTTCTATCCTCTTTCACTTCTTTCTCAGTTTCTTTTTGAGTTTTTGTTTTGCTGAAAAATTTTCTATCAATTATTCTCTTCTCATTTACTACAATGCAATCCTCTGTCTCCAAGTTTACATTCAAGTATTCAAACAACATAGTCAATATCATTCTATACGGTAATCCCCTAGTTTGTGTCATGGACTTCATAACATTCATCATCAAAAAGTATAAATTAAAATCATGGCTTTTCTAAATGTGCCACACTAAACATAGCTCATTTGTAGTGACATAATCAACGCTACTAGCCTTAGGAGAGATAAAATTGGTGATAAAATTATGGATGGCACAACTCAGTAAATCTAATATTTTCCCTAGAAATATTATGATTTCTAGTTACCTCTTGTTTGAAGTCCATTTCATAATAAGACCTTACTTTGTTGACATCACCCTTCTTGAAGACTTTGGCTCCAGAGTTGGGAGCACCATAAGCTTTTGATAGAGTGTCCAGAGATACGGTGCTTCTTCTTCTTCACCATAACTTCAATGGTGTCTGCACCAATCTCCTTGATAATGCTATAGAACTACTTTACTAGATTTTGGTAGACAACCACATTGATTTTCATGAAGCCCATCTATCCCTGAGCTTCAAACCAGTTTTTGTACGGTAGCCTCAGTTGACCAAAGTAGTCCTAGTCAAGGGTTCTTGATGGTATGATGGGGTTTGAGATTAGACTGACTCCCTTTTCCTTTGAACTTTTCTTGGCCTTTTCTGAGACATTTTTCTTCCCCTTTTTCACATTTCTCCATTTTGAAGATTTTGAACTAGAGGACTTTTTTCTTGGAGGAGGCTTTACTTCTTTTATTTTTGGTGCCATTTTCAGAGAATTCGAAGCTTGGGAAAAACAAGGAGATGCTCTTGAGAACTTGAAAGCATTCAGGATATATATAAAAAGCTTGAAAAGAGAAACCGAAAAGATGAAGTATCAAGTCGTTTACTCAAAACTATAAGGAGAGTTAATGGGGAAGAAGATGAAGTGAAAAAAGTAATGGTCAAATCATAGAAGATAGGGTGAAGGAGTGTAGAATGTGTTAATGAGGAGAGATAGAGAGAGAGAGAGAGATAGAGAGAGAATTACCAATAGTTACTTTTTGATATAGCTAATCAATCATGAAAAAAAAAAACCAATAGCAATTTAAACCATAATATTGAGTTTTCTAGGCTCTTTGTTTACCCAAGGTCATTTTTCACAAAAAAGTGTAGATGAGTTGTCACACCAAGCAAAAGATAATTTGAGCTTATCAGCTTCATAGATTTTCTTAGGAAGACTCAAGTACATATTTTAGGCTATGAATTGATGTTTACAACTGTTCACAAGTCTTGTAAGTATGTACGAATTTAGGTGAAATTTTGAGAAGTACTTTTTCAAAACAAAATGTAGAGTCAAAATAGTTTTGTACATATAATATATACATATGTGAATGCATAAAAAAGAAGAAAATCATCAAATTTTCCTTTCAGTTTTAGTAAATCGGGTTCCATGTGAATTTTACAAAAGGATTCCACACTTAGAGGTTTTGTGAAAATATCTACAATCTGTTTGTCAGTGGGCATAGAAATTGGCTCAATAGTTCCAAACTCAACATATTCTCTGATGAAGTGATGCATAATCTTAATGTGTTTTGTTCTAGAAAGCTTCACATGATTTTTGGTAAGCTTAATAGCACTTGTATTCTTACAAAAAATTAGAATATTTTTGTACCTTAGACCAAAATCCTCAAGTTGATACTTTATCCACAAGACTTGAGCAACACAGCTCCCAATTGAAATGTATTCTGCTTTAGCAGTTGACAAGCTAACTGAAGTTTGCTTCTTCATGTGCCATGAGACTAATGCATGACAAGGGATTGACAAGTTCCTAAAGTGTTTTCCTATCAATTCTTCTTCTTGCAAAATCAATGTCACTATATCCCACCAAGTTAAATGATGTAACTTTAGGATACCATCAGCTAAATTTTTTAGTTCTCATTCTTATCTAACTTGATTGTGGTGCTCATGGGAGTCTGTCTTGGCTTTACCTTTTCTGCCTGAAATTCTTCAATAGCTCATTTCTTTATTTAGCTTGATTGATAGCTCTCCCATCCTTGAGTTGCTTTATTTGCAATCCAAGGAAGAAATTCAATTCTCCCATCATACTTATCTCGAATTCTCCCTACATCAAGCGAGCAAAATCTTTGTACAAATATTTATCAATAGCTCTATATATAATCCACATACACTTAAATGAAAAGTTCCTTGGAATTACTTTTAGTAAGTAAGATTTTATCCACCTTTCCTCATGAAAAAGCATTTTATAGTAAAATCTTGCTAAGTTTTTCAAACCAATCTCGAGGAGCTTGTTTCGAACCATACAAAACCTTAATAGCTTGAAAACATGGTTCAGTTTTTCAAAACTTTCAAAATTAGGTAGCTGCCTAACATAAACTTCTTCTTTCAGAAAATCATTTAAAAATACACTTTTAACATCCATTTGGTAAGGCAGTGAGTTTTGAAACATGTAAATGCACATAACATCCTAATAGTTTCTAAACTAGCAACAAGAGTAAATATTTCATCGAAATCTATACCTTCCTCTTGGTTGTATCCTGGAGCAACTAACCTTGCTTTATTTCTAACAACATTCCCATTTTCATCAAGCTTATTTTTGAACACCTATATTGTGCCTATGATAGATTGCTTTTTGGACCTTGGAACTAGCTTCGACATTGTTCCCTTCAAACTGATTTATCTCTTCTTGCATGGCCAACATCTATCTTTCATCTTCTTGTACTTCCTCAAACATTTTGGGCTCAATCTGTGAGATGAAAGAAATATTTCCAACCATCTTTTTGAGTTGGCTTATGGTAATGATTTTCTCTTATGGTTCTACCAAAAGATTTTCTCTAACCTGATATTTATGATATCTCTATTTTTTGGGGAAAATTCTCCAAATTAGCTTTTCATCAGGATTAGCTCCAATATCATTAGCTTGACTCAACTCCTATTCAGCATCTTTCTGCTCACCACTTTCTCCTTGAGATTTAGTGCTGATTTCTTCGCTCTTTTCATTTTGATCATTTTCACTTTCATCATCAAGCAGCTCAACCTCCTCCTCATTGGGTATAGTCGAGCTAGTTTCACTGAAGATAACATGAATTGATTCTTCCACAACAAGTTTCCTTTGGTTGAAGACTCCGTATGCTTTGCTTTGATTTAAATATCCAAGGAGGATTCCTTCATCAGCCTTTGCATAAAATTTTTCCAAGTTGTCCTTCTTGTCATTTAAAATGAAACAATTACATCCAAAAACTTTAAAGTACCCAATGTTGGGTATTCTTCCTTTCCATAACTCATATGGTGTCTTCTTCAGTGTTGATCTGACCAATGCTCTTCTTAGAATGTAACAACTCTATTCATAACTTTAGCCTAGAAGTACATTGGCAGCATGCTTTTACTCAGCATAGTCCTTGCCATCTCTTGAAGTGTTCTGTTTTCTTTTTTCCACTACTCCATTTTGTCGTGGAGTTCATGGTGCTGAGAAGTTGTGACTGATGCCTTTCTCATTGCAGAATTCCTAAAATTGCTTCTCAAATTCTCTATCATGATTACTTCTGATTGCAATCACACTGTATCACTTTTAATTTTGAATTTTCTTCCACAAATTAATGAACTGGTTAAACATCTCATCCTTTCAGGCGAGGAAAAGGGTCCATGTAAATATAGAATAATCATCATAAGTAACAAACACATAGGATTTACCATGCAAGCTAGATAGAATAATAGGACAAAACAAATCAAAATAAAGCAATTCAAGTGATCTAGAGGTAGAGATAACCCCTTTGGATTTGAATAATGATCTAGTTTGTTTTCTGTTAGCCCTAAGGGCAAATCATGTAGTTTTGATTAATGACAAATGTTGATGAGGACTAATATGCTTGTATGTTATGTGATAGGTTTTATGAACTAAGAAGTATGAAGTCTCATTGCCTTGAAGCTAAAATGCAAGAACAACTCCAATATGTCAAAGTGATTGAAGATTGAAGAGTTTGTTCAAGATGATTGAAGGCTTTGAAGACATGAAGTGTAGGTTGCATGTGTTTAATAGGTAAACTTTGTAACCCTACACTCTTAAGCCATGGAATCTATGAGTTGCAATTGAGAGCATAAAAATTGATTTTAATGGTTTCAATGGTTTTAAACTTACCTAAATTATCAAGTTTTCATAAATGGTTTTTGCACTTAAAAGGTCTTTAATGACTTATTTTTGAGGCTAGAAGGTTTTCCAACTTGTTAGAATTGATTTGAACATTTTTTGACAAAGTTTGAAAAATTCGGATGCAAGATTCGGACGCACAATGAACAGTGACACTATTTTTCCAGAGAAATTCGGAAGAAGATTCGGACGCAGCTGGGAAAATTCAGTCGCCCGAATTTTCCCAGCATAGTGAACAGTATGAACAGTAAGTGAACAGTCCGTCCGAAAATTTTCGGCCAAAAATTCGGTCGTCCGAAAAATTCGGACGCAGAATTCGGTCGTCCGAATTTTCCGAAGCTAGCTGTTACTAGCCTTTTTATGGCCGTTTTAACTGATTTTCAAATTCTATAAAGGCTAGAAACTCTAGATTTTTTAAAGAACTTTTGCACAAAAGAAATCCTTGAATCTCTAACTTGTTTTACATCAAAATTATATCAAAAGCTCTCAAATTTCCTTGTGCTCAAAGATTGAAATTCAAGATTCCAAAGGCAAGAAGTGAAGTGGGCTAGCAATTGTATTCATCCACCAAGAAGTGTTGGTAACATTCAAATTCTCTCTTTACATTTTTGTTGTGATTGATACAAGGTTGTCAAGAGACTAAAAACCCTTGTGGAGGGTGAGCCATAGACTAGATTAATCAAGGTTGTTGTGTAATACCCATTGGTGAGGGTGAGCCTTGGATTAGATTGGTCTAGGTTGTCTAGTGACATAAAACTCTTAGTGATAAGAGTGAACCTTGTTTATTATATTGAAAAGAGGTTGTTGTGGTAAAACCCATTGAAGGGTGAGCCTCTTGTGTAATTGCTTGGATTAAGCATATAGTGAATTGATTGAAATCCTTGAGTGTGGACTCAAGGTAGTGGATGTAGATCTTGGAGAGATCGAACCACTATAAATCGTGTGTTCATTTCTTTATAGCTTTACTTGTTTTACATACATGTGTTATTATTATTGTTTATAGTTGTTGATTTATTGGTTGTGGTCTTATAGTTTAATAATCTTGTCTTAACCATCAAATCACATATAAACTTGAAGTTTGTGAAATTAAAGAAGAGCTTTTATTAAGGCAAATGATTTGCAAAAAGGAAAAATATTTTATAATTAGCCAAGACCTAATTCACCCCCCTCTTAGCTCTTTCATTTTCCAAGCTGACATGCATCACACAAACTATTTTTTTTTTCTAATTTTAACTTAAAAAGACCATCAACAAGCTGTTTCTTTGAAATTTTTGAGATTAGATACATGCTAACATGTCCTAGCTTTCTGTCATAGCCAATTATCAATAGTCAATGAAGTTATAGAGATACCAATCAAGGTATCCAGATAGTTTGCATCGAGCATATAGACATTCTCAACTCTTTTGGCAATAAAGACTTTACTCTCATCGTGCATTCCTACAACTTTACAACAAGATGGTTCAAAGATGACTTTCATGTTTTTTCCACATAACTGATTCACACTCAATAGATTATATTTCAAGCCATCACCTAAGAAATATCTTCAATATAAGAATCAATTCCAACTTTACCAGTTCCCATGATTTTACTTTCATTGTTGTAACCAAAGCAAACAATTCCTTCTTCCTTCAACTCTAGTTGGGTGAACTCCTTTTGGTCACCCATCATTCCCTAGAGCACCCACTATGCACCATCCATTCTTGATTAGTTTGCACTTGAGGCATACATGCAAAACATATTAAATTGGGTCCTTTTTGGTTACTAGGTGTATTAACTTGAGAGCTTTTAGGCATCCAGATCATTTTAGCTAGAGACATTTTCATCCTGTACAAGTTAGCTTTATGTCCTTCCTAACCACACGCCAAGCGGATTATAGGTGAGTGACTACATACATGTCTTCTTTGAGAAGATAAGTGATCACTTCCTAATCCAGTTTTTTCAAATGAATGTCTTTGACTTCCAAGGAGCAAACCAAGATTTTCTTTTCCTTTTGTAAACTTTGTCAAATCTTTTTTCAAGAAGTTGCCTTTCTTTTGTAATTGTCATTTTCTTCAAAAGTTTGATATTCAAATAATTTGAAATGAGAAGTTCTATTCTCAAAATTTTTAGCTCAGAAAAATCTTTATCTAACTCCTTGCAAGTTTGGTCAAGAAGCAAACTTGAAATATTTTCAAAAAAGTCAGGAGGACTACCTTCAGTAATTTCAAATAAGCTAGATTCAAAAATCTTTGTTTATAGCACATTTTTCCATATTTCAGTGACTTGAAATCTTTCTTGAGTTGTACATATTTCTATGTGAGATTTTTTGTATGCTTTGTAAAGTTCATGGTAAGTATCTTCAAGTTTCTCATACGTTTATAGAGTTAGAAAGGTACACTTCATCTTTGGTTTGGTCAAGCTGATCTTCATTTTTGGCTTTGTTGTTGTTGCATCACCATCGTCTTTTTTCATTAGACATAGATTTGCCTTTTCAGTGCTTTTTTCTTCCTCTTCACTTGAGAAGCTGAAATCACCACTATCTCTCCGAGTGCTTGCAACCATTGCTTTCTTTTTCTCCTTCTTTTCTTATTCTTATCTTGGGATAGTTTGGCTTGATGTGTCCATACTTCTTGCATTCACAACACACTATGTTTGTTCCATCTTTCTTTGACTGAGTTCAAGCTTTGGCAGAGGATTCTTTTTCAACGTTTTCTAGAGGTTCTTGCCATTCTTTTGTAGAATCTTATGAATTTTTGAACTAGTAGAGTCATCTCCTCATCCTCCAGTTCACTGGATGTTTCATTGTCACCGAATAAAGCTTTCAAGGCAATGTCAGCTCTTTTCTTTTTCTAACTGGTACAGTTCTTTGAATAAGTCATCACCATTTCATGTGTCAGGAGTGAACCAATTAATTCATTGTAACCATATATAGTTAGAACCTTAGCTTCCCATAAAACTATGATTTTAGCTTCTCATTTTTTTGTTTGGGATCTGAGAATCTTTTTAACCATTTCTTCTTTAGTTAGCTCCTTGCCGAAAGCTTTCAATGAGTTCAATATATTAGTGAATCTATTGTTTACTTCAGAGACAGTCTTATCAGGGTTCATGGCGAACATTTCATAGTCTGTCCATAGCATGTTGATTTTTCACTCTATAACTTGATTGGTTCCTTCATAGGTAATTCCAAGTTTGTCGCACACTTCTTAGCAGATTTACAAGCAGAGATTTTGTTGTATTTATTCACAACAAGTGCACAGAGATTTTGTTGGACTCAATGTACAAATTTTCCTTATTTTGGAAGATGCACAGATACAAATAGCCAAGCTAATCATTGCAACAAAAAAATAGCTTCACAGAGTTATCAAGCTAATTATTTTCAACATACTATTTAAAACACACTTTTTGTGATTTTGCCTAAATAGCAGTTTCAGTATGTCTTTCCATTATGTGGAGAGTATGCTTCGAACTTGATCATTTTTCTAGAAAATATGTTTTCCAAATAGAAAGTAATTAACGGTTAAAATAAGCAAACACTCAAAGCTAAATAAGGCAAGAATGAAAAGAGACACGAGAATTTTTATAGCGGTTTAGCAACATGCTTACATTCACTACTTGAATTACTAACTTAATCTCTTTAAAGTTAGAGATCAAATCATACAACCTTAAATATCCTACACCCAAGAAACTTTCAAATTGTATACACTAGTTTTACAAATAGATCTAACAACTATCATTATTAGTTTTCAATATATCTAGCAATTATCCCTAGATTTGCAATAGATCTAGCAACTATTTTCCACCCAAGAACCTTCTTGGCCTTGATGGCACAAGTTTACAACCAATAATTGTGAACCGTGAAAAGATGAAGATGAAAAGATAGAGGCTTTCACTTATTTCCAATATCTACTCACACTTTGTATATTTGCTCTTTCCTACCCGAAAGTGTTTCTCTCGCTATTTTGAATTTTTCAAATTTGAACCTTTGAAGAACTTTCAGCTCCTTTGAGAAACAAACACATCTCTTAAAGACTTTAAAGTGCAAAGGGTTATATTTATAATAGATACAAGACCTTTTAAAATAATAAAAGATAATTTGGTCAAATCTTGTTCAAAGGTCAAAAAATGATTTTAAAAAAAAAATTAACTTTTTGTAAAACATAGGTGGTCATTAAATTCCAATCGTACTAGCTTGATTATTTCACAAAAGGTCAATTTATTCTTTTTGTCTAAAAAATGGCTCAAAACACCTTTTTACGATTTTTGTGTAAGTCTAAAAAAATAAAACTTAATTAGTTTTGAAAAAGTGATTCTAGCTAGCCATAAAGTTGAAAAAGTCATTATAGCTAGTTGTAAAGATGTGCTAATACACGGTCGGGTGAAGAGTGATAAGTCACTGTTATGCTGACTCGCCTAAAGTTTCTACAGACTGGTAAAAGTAGCTTGACACAAATGCATCTTACTTGATAGTTTTGAAAGTAGCTTGATACAAAAATCAAAGTCGAAACATTTTACCTTTTTCTTAAAAGGTTTCCAAATGTAGTTTGAAATAAAAATTGTTGAGGCATATTTTTAAGGACTAAAAATTTGAAATTTTCTAAAGTACAGATTGGGACATATTATCTCAAATCAATTCTTAATAAGAATCTAAAAATATACTCATGAAAGTACGCTGCTTGATTCTTGAATTTGTGGAACGTGATCATAATCATCTAAGGCACATTCTGAAATCATCTCAACATAAATTTGTTAGATTGCTTAAACTTGTTTTGTTAATCATCAAAACTAGAAGGTCGCATCCTTGAGTCACCAAAAAAAGTAAGTCTTAAGCTAGTATACATTTTTGTCAATAACCGAACCAAAAAAAAAACTTTTGTTAATATGCAGTAGGTTTTTTTTAGGATAATTAACAATGACCTCGAAGTTTCTTTATATAACATGAATCTCTATCCTAGTTTAAAAATTTACATTTGCCTCTCCTCAAGTAAAAACTTCGTAACATCACCAACCTCCCTTCTTGTCTAAAAATTAAATTAACCTTTCCTCATTTATTAAATATATATTATCACTTACCTTTCCCAATTGTCTAGTACACTAACCTCTCTCAAAAATAGTCTATCTTCATTAACTTCCCCTATTATTTAATAGTTGGATGATTAATAAAGTGAAAATTTTCTTTTCTTCTTCTACCTTGCCTCATAATGCTTGTTCAAGTTAGACTAAGAGATATATTTGAATATAGGTAACATTATATTTTGTCCAAATAAAATGTATTGTTTTTTTTAAATTAAAGTTGTTAACAAGAACAACAACAAAAATAATAATACTAGTTTAGGAGTCCGTGCGATGCACGAGGTATTTTCCTTGGTGAATTTTTATGAGAAATAATTTTTAATTTGATGTTTAGTGTATTTTTATTGATTACACATTACTTTAGTGAAATATGAATATATATAGTGCATAACATAATTAAATAAGGTTGAATAAGTGCAAAAATTGAAGTATATAGAGTACATGATAAAAATTCATAGAGTAGTACATAACATAATTAGATAAGGTTGAACAGGTACAAAATATAAAGCATGTAAAGTATTGAAACAAAGAAATACATTCAGCTAGAATGTGGTTGTTTCATTTTGTGCGTTTTTGGTTGATTCTCTTGTTTGATGTTGATGTTGTTGAGTTGTAGTTGGTTTTCTTCCCATTGAGTTTTCTCCGAATATTTGGACCTTGAATCTCTGATCATCTTCATAGTCAAAGAAGAAAACAAAAGCAACATCATTAGCATTTTTCTGTTACTGGCAATTTAATCTAATTACCGAAGTTTCACTAGTAGGAAATTTCAAGGGATCATGACAAGGCTTTTATAGAATGCATGTATGCAAGATTATTACTGTCCTTGTAACATCTTGAAAGGCTTAAGTTGTGCAAGACTAGGATTTTTTGAGCATATGTTGGAGTTTAGATGTATTGGTATAATTGTTTTTTGCAGATACCATAATTGAAGGTCTTATTAGTGTTTTGCTATTAACTATTTGCTTGGTCATTGTATGTTCTGCATGATGTCTCTTTTCTTTATCTGGTGATAGCTTGATAGAATATACTAGGCATTTTGTGTGCTTTAAAGTGTTGTTGTGGTTAAGATATGTGTTGATTATATATTGTTTTTATGTTGAAATCTTTTGATGCAATGTCTCATGATGCAATGTTTCTGTGTATAATGTTGTTAGTTTAGGTAGTCTTGTAACTCCGCCTATGTTATTACAAAAGTAGGTCCCAAGCCCAAGTTAAGGGGGAGGAAAAGATTCATTTTCAAGCATTATTTTCTGTTTGGTTTAGAAGAGCATACAACATCAATATTTACAAGAGTATTGTGCCAAATATTTACATGTGGAAGAAATTGTCAGAGTTTAAAGTTGCATAAGATTCACAAGCAAAGTGTTTTGATGTTATTAGTGTAAACCATTGTTTTGTGTTTGCTTCAAAAGAGGACACAGCATCAATATTTACAGGACTACTCTGTGAAACATTTGCATGCTTCAAAAGAGGAAACAACATCAATATTTACAAGACTACTCTATTAAATATTTACATAAAAAAACAACAGTGCATTTGTTCTAGAGTTTCTTTTTCTATTCTGATTTCAGCTTCTTTGTTGAATTGATGTAGTTTGATCCTGTTTCACATTCCATATCTTGATGCTCTATGTTGTCTGAACTTCGTGTAAGAGATCTAACAACTAATTTGCAAGTTTTGAAACTTGAATTGAAGGTACAATTTTATTTTCAGGTTGTTATTTAATAGTTATAATGAAGAAGTTTGTGGGGTGAAAACTTTTTTACCTTCACTTGAGGTGCTTTCTTGACTGTCACGATTGTCTATCATCATTTGTCTGGCAGTCATTGTCGTATGTTTTTCTTCACTAAGGGATTGAATACGATATGTCACTTGTGATGTTGATGTATTTGATTTGGTTGCTCTGAGTTTTATTATGAAAATTTTGCTGCTAATTTTTGCCATAATTTTTGTATTAGGAACTGCTGATTCTATAAATCATAGTAGTTATTTTGTTAGTGTCCAATAAGAAAATTTATAGTGTCACAGTATGCTTTTATTTGTTACCTGTTTAGAGATTTGCATCGCCTCTAGTGTATCAAGCAGAAGAAAATTTTGTGCTATAGCTCCATAAGATATTGCATTTAAGTAGCCAGAGTTATCTTCTAGTTGTATTTCAACAGCAAGTCTGAAATTTAATGAAATGTTAAGGTTGTTTAGTGTTAATTCTTCAGATGATTATATTGGTAAGGTTTGAGTTATTACCTAGGTTTTGCTGTTGAGGCTTCTTTGCAAGTGAAACATGGAAATTTGTGTCTGATGTTTATTGATGTAGATGAAAAATAATTTTTGCATGCCATGTACCAAAATTTTTGTTGCAGATTTGTTATGAAAATTTGTGCTTTGATCCATATAATCTGCACAATAAGTTTTTATTGCTTAAATAATTTGTTGTGATTATTTTTTGTAAGTGAAATTGAATTGTATTTTTGGTTTACCTTTTCATTTGGATGAATTTCAGCAATAAGGGTTGTTAGTTGTTGATCTTGAAGTAGAGGACTTGGGTTTAATTCTGTGGCTGAGTGACCTACAGCAGCTTCTAGCAATTTTTGTTCATTGTTTGTGGCCATATAAGTATTTTGTATTGTTAAAGAGTTAGTGAATATATTTTTGTGATATCGAAATGTTTCTTGGTACTAAAATTGTAAATGTATACTAGTGTTTGAGTTGCCAAGCTTGAGAAATAGGAGGATTGATGTTGATGCTTGTGTTTGAACGACTGATGAGCACAAGTCCTGTATAGATTTTATTTGCATTTATGAGATACAATTTCTCATAGACAACAGAATATGTACAGTATTAGTGTAGTATTTTGTGTGAAGAAAAATACCATTGAAGCTTAGTATTTCAATTCTTCTGTAGCTAACAACTGGTAGTATTTTTTTGCTTTCATATAAAAGTGATCCTTCTTGTTCAGCAAGTTTTGCCCATAGAGTGGGTTTGACTAGGGATAGTTTGAAAAGTTAGATGTAATGCAATAAGTAGTCTAAATAAGTAATCCGTGTTTCTTCGAAAATTTAACTAGAATGAAAAGTATGTACTTACTCTTCATTGATCAACAATATTTATCTGCAAACTTTTGTTGATGTAGTTGAAGGCTTGAGCTGAGAAACATTGCACACAATAGTAAGAACATCTATTCGAAACTAATATTCTTTAGTTTAGTTTGTTGGTTGTGAAGTATATATATATATATATATATATTTGGTTTTGCCTATCAAATTTGGTTGATCAACAAACATTGGAAGCTTTGTGAATGGAGTATATTTGAAATTTTCTTTCAATGTTTGTAATATATTTTCTCCTGCATCATCCACAATTAATCTCCTGGAAATTATCCATTGCCATTTGATATTGTCTATCATGTATTGTTGTGGTACTTCCTGAATAATGGCATTCGATATGTAATAGCTTTTGAAAGGCACTAACATTTCACGAAAAAGTTTGATTTTGTCATTGAACAATGTTGCAATCACTTTACTGTCCTGCAAGAAAGTAGGTAAATCACGTTAATGTTTTTTATATACTATCACTGTGTTTCTTTTTTATGTTCTGTCATTCTTTGTGATAAGAGAGGTTTCTGAACTTATCTGGAAAGACAAAGTTGATCAATGCAGTAAGTGAAGCTTCTTTGTCAGTGAAAAGAATAATCATTTGTAAAGGTGATTGGATGCTGTCATTAGAGTCCACTAATTGAATTCCATCTCCAACCCTCAAAAGAAACTCTGTAAATTTAGGGTTTTCATCAGTTTAATCTTCTTCAAGTATGGCCATACATAAGAGCATAGCAGACTGCCTTATATTATTGAATCCTGAGTGTGTTGTCTGGCCTCCAGGCAATAATGAAGCTGCAACTCCAGATGTGGCTGTAGCAAGTGCAACAAAAACCTGAGATCATATGGTAGCAAGTAATGTTTTTTAAAGAAAGGATTTTCTTGTATCTCTTGGGCCATCAATAAAGAAGCTTTCAGATGTTTGAGTCATTGCTACTGAAAATATTTGATCAAAAGCACTCTTTTGGCTTGAATTCAGTTTAGTCTTGTTCAATAAATCTCCTTTAGGAATAGGTACATTTCATTTTGCAATTATCTCTTTTGTTAGCTTTTCTTTGAGTGGTGCTTTGATGATATATGAAACCAAACCATAGTCATTAACTGACTTTCCCATGGATTGCATTATATTATCAAGCAGAAGAAGTACTCTGGTTCTGACTTCCTCATTTTGTCAAACCAGTAAACTGTTGTGTATAGATTAAGTCTTCACTTAAGTGTCCCTCAAATTTGATCCAGAGTTTTTTTGCACTTGCTAGAGCACAGTAAACAAGTGTACTACAAAAAAGCTAATGAAAAATAGAAAGCATTTGAAACTCAACAAATTCATCTAAGTAAGCTTTAATGTCACTCTCTAAATGAAGTAGTCCAAGACTGTAGGTTGTGTACTATTTTGGGTAAATATTTTTGCATCTACCAGATTTCATACAAGGATTCTATGGATTCAACTTTTCACAAGGACCATGCATCATGTGTCTCACAACAAGAGAATAGAGGTGAGGATATTGTCTTTCATTTGAAATTTTTGCTCTGATGTATCTATCATATGCATCAGAATTCAACGGCTTTGAACCTTGTTTCATGATTAACAAAAAATGAACATGTGGGAGTCCTCTTTTTTGAAATTCTATAACATGAACACACACTGCAACTTCGCCAAGCACATATTTTTTCATCAACTCGGTTTTTAGCAACTCTAATTTGGCTTTGAAGACACGACAAATTAGATCTAGTATATTCTGAGCCAATTCATTTCGCAGTAAATTTTTTTGAATCTCAGGCCACATAAGATTGCAAGTAACAGTGAGGAAGAAGTCAGGTTTACCAAATTGTTGAATTAATGCCATTGCATCAACATATCTCTTACGCATATCTCTTGGAAATATTAATGGATACTAAAGAGGATTATAACACTCATGAGCATGATGAATTTGATGAGCTGAGTTTGTATCTATATACACTTGGATGTGACAACTTGTGTTTATATTTTCATTTTCTGATTGCATTACAATAGCTGCTACTTGAGACGTTGATGGTGAAAGACCTAAGAGATATTATAAATTGAGTTAAATTGAGACATTAGGTCTTTGGCTAATTTTCGAAAACTATTTCCTTTTATAAATTGAGTTAAAGCAGATTATGATTACTTATTTCAATGAGAGAATAGTTAAATCAATGACAAAGCAATAAACAATCTAAGATCAATGAACACAAGCAATTTATAGTGGTTCGATCTCTTCAAGATCTACGTCCACTACCTTGAGTCTACACTCAAGGATTTCAATCAATCTACTATATGCTCAAGTTCAACAATTACATAAGAGGCTCACCACATAATGGTTTTACACTCACAACCTCTTTTACAATTCTACAAACAAGGTTCACCCTGTCAAAGGATTTTATATCTACAAATAACCTTGAATCAATGTCTCAAGGATCACCCTTACCTAAAGGATTTTATGTTTACAAGAAAACCTTGTAATGAGCTAGTAGAAAACAAAATTAAATGGAGAATGAATAAGATGTCACCACTTTCTTGGTAGATGATTACACAATGTTGCACATCTTCACTTTGTTGTCTTTGTAATCTTGAATGATCAATTGAAAGCAGAAGACAAAAGAGAGCTTTGTTGTTTGCTAAAGATTTTAGAATGTTAAGATTTCTCAAAGATTCAAAACTTGCAAAAATTCTTGAGTTTATGACTTTTATAAATTTCAAAAATCAGTTTTAACCGTCATAAAACGGCTAGTAACGGCTAGTTTCTGAGGAGTTCAGACGTCTGAACTTGCTCCTCTGCGTCCGAACTTGCGTCCGAACATCACTGTGACAAGTTTTGTGCTCTCTTATGCATTCAACATATTCCAAGACACACAAGTGTAGGATTTACAAAATATATACCTATTAAGCACATGTAGCCTACACTCATGTCTTCAAAGCCTTCAATCATCTTGAACAAACTCTTTAATCTTCAATCACTTTGACATATTAGAGTTGTTCTTGCATTTTGGCTTCAAGGAAATGAGACTTCAAACTTATTAATCCAACAATTCTATCACACAAATGACATAAAGATTAGTCATCATCAATATTTGTCATTAATCAAAACTTAATCAAAATCTCATGATTTGCCCTTAGGGCTAACAGATGGTATATTATATACACGTTGATCAAGAGAGGGAGTTTTGTTGAGCACAATTATACAATCTTCAAAACTTTCTCTCAAACTTTTGAAGAAATTTGTGTATGGATTTTTGCTCAAAAAATTCATCAATAATTTTGTGATGTATCACTTAGTTGTGGATTAATCCTACATCCCTTGTCAATTTCAGTGTTAATGTCATATAAGTATAACTGAATTCCACTTCATTCTTGATTATCTGCAATCAATGATTGTAGAAAGTGATATACTTGTTCTTGAATCTTGAATGTATAAACTCCCTTGATGTTTCATGTCATTTCAGTGTCATATCTTGCACCAAATGTTGTAAATGCAAAACTGTTGTTATATGTGCACACATGTTTTCTGAATTCTTTAGCTTCCTCATTACTGCTTAGAAAAAGGTTTCATAACTCTTGTGACATTGCATGAGACACTATGTAAACCTCTCCTTTTGAACAACAGAAGCCTACAGATTCAAAGTAAAACTTTTTTGTAGAACAATATTTACAATTTTCAGTTGCTAGAAGATTTATTGCTTATATTGCAGCTTCATTATATAATGCATTTACAACATGCAAGAAAAATTATTTTCTTTTGTTAGTGCAATCACAATTACAATTGAGTAACTATTATATTCAAATTGTGTAAATAGAGTCAAGAGTAGTTGTAACATAACACAAAGAACCAAATAGCTAGATATTGCAAATGCAGTCAGAATAACAATGAAATAATAAAACACTTCAATAATTAGAATGAGTACCTTGTTGCTTATTTGTAATATTACTCTCTTCTATTAAGCTACAACCAACATTCTCGAATTGTCTAAGATCTAGTTCACAATCATTGATTATTTTTACAGATTGCAGATCTGTCTGATTGCAGATGAATTAGGTGTAAAGACTTACTGCATTTGTTCCTTACTTATTTGCAGAACTCCTGTCATTAGCATCATCTATATCAAGACAAGAATGGTGCATGATTATTAGTTTGTTTGCAATTTATTCATTTGGTCAAAATAAAAATCTTTAAATATAGTTTTTTTAATTACCTATGAGTTCATTTTTATTTAAAACACTGCAAACAACTTGTTGAACTTCTTGTAGGTCACGTTTATATTGACTAAATATTTTGACATTTCGTAGATTACATGATGTAAGTAAATTTATTTTTGATGCAACTCCTTCAATATGTGAACATATATGCTTTGCAGAAGAGCATAAATTTCAATTTCTGAGTATGTATGTTATGTGGAAGAGTATGATGCATGTGTAACAGCTATAACAATAGATTATCAAAACGTAAGATTTAACAAAATTGCACGCATGTAATGCTCAGTTTCCTTAAACTTGATTTTTCTGTTGAAAGTATACATCTTGAAATGTACCTTTTTCTTGACATATAGCTTCATTTTCATTTAACACACTATAGAAAACTTGTTGAACGTCCTCTGGATCAGCTTCAGATTGACATTGTATACATCACATGATACAAGTAGATTTCTCTCTGGTGCAAGTGTATCCGTTTTTCTATGGGTGCTTTGCAAAAGAACATGATGTCAGTGTAGTAGCTGTAAAAATAAATTATTAGACTGTCACACCAGTGCATGTTATCTAGCATGATGCTGAATTATGAGCTACTATTTTGCTGCATACTATTTTCTGTAGCAGCAGTTAATCTTGCATACACTTCTTTCTTATATGGTAATCTGATAGCTTCCTAATCGCTTGATATGATTATTTCGAGTTATGCTCGAGATATTTTTTTTCTAAGATCTTTGGACTATGCTATACGTTGCATTTTTCTCATGACTGTAATGTAGTGTTTTCTAATTTTGAAATTTAAAAAGCAAAGTTGGTGCATAAATGGTCTATTTCTAGTTGCTAATTTTTTATTAACTTTACTGTGATATAGATAATGATACATCATTTATGTTGAGTGTGTATGTTGCTTGTAAGATAATATAATGTTTGTATTCTACTTTTCTACATTAATATGAACACTGAATGGCTTGAGAAAAATGCAAAAGTGAAAATCAGTAATTAAAAATATAGAAAAATGCTGTAACAGAATCAGCATTCAGAATGGCAAAAATAGTTGTAATAGCAGAGTCATCAAGAATTCATAAACATAGCAGGAAAATGATACTGTATGTAGGAGAATGAATAAGCAATACAAACCTGAAAAGTGCATGCAGTGAAAGACAGAAAAAAACAAACAAGGCAGAAAATGCATTACCAAATTAGAGTTGTAGTCTAGTTTATGATTAATGAACAAGCTCCTATATCATCAACACCTAGAACAAAAAACATTTAGCAATCATGTATGAGAAGATTTATATAAATGCAATTTGAAAAAAAAAACAAAAGTTTTAGCTATTCTCATTCAATGCCTCTAAGAGCCAGAAAGCATGTCTTTGTTTGCATAAACCACAAATGATCAAAAGCAAAAAGAACATATATTTTGTATAAATTTAAATAAAGTTTGGATGATTCAAGAACTTAGCCAAGTGTCATACTTTTATGCTAGGCTTTGCATAAAGTATTCAAGTATCTTATTATTATTTTTTATTTAATCATACAATTATTTATGTACCTCTTTTATAAAGTGTACAAGTATCCTATTGTTTTATTTTTATTACAAGTAATAATCAATAAATCACAAGTGTTCATGAATATTCTAGATAAATATAAATAATATTGCTGATGAACACCCACCACATTAGATTAACAAATAATAGCTAACTTAAAATATACTCAATTATTATGTATGCATTATCTAAATATTTGATATTTTTCTTATTATTCATGTAATCTCCTATATTATCATCATCTACTCTTAATAATTCAACCAATTATTCAAATAATGTAATTTCTCCAAATGCATCGTATTTTTCGCAAACTATTTGCAATTCAAAAACTTGATTACTGTTAAATTGTAATTTTTTATACAATAACATATTATTTTTAATGAGTAGTAAAGAAGATTAATTATGAAATCAGTAGCAAGACGAAAATTGTGTTCAACCATATGCTTAAAATAAAATCATTGACTACCGAAATAATCTAATCTTTTCAAATGCATAGAATTTTTCAAAAAGTATTTGTAAGACAAATATTTGATCAAAATGTTCAATTGCAGTATTATAGTACAACATATATTATTATCTATTCTACCATATGTTGTTTAAAGTAGATGAAATCGAGCAGAACGCAATATCCGATTGTGTTCTGAATTTTGTCGTGTTGACTTTCACCTTTGACACATATCCATATTGCGTCCAAACAATTGAAAGCAACTCCCTGCTCCACTTAGAAATCGAATTATTACTATTTATAAGCAACTGAAATGATCAATCTCAACCATCCATTCCATGATTCAGCAGTCCAATTTTATCCTTAGATAAAGACAAAATAAAATAATTACAAATCCTGAACTAGCTTTTCAATATTAGGTAGATAAGTGCTTATGAAAACAATGTGAGTAAAAACTTCTACCTGAATTCAAAAAAAAAAAAAAATTTAAGTTTTTTACTTGAGCTATTTATTAAAATAAAATAAACTTCTACTTGATCTAATCTATTTTCAATGACAACTACTCGATCAAATAATTTAGTCTATTTTGATAAAATTTTATGTTTCATCAAAATTCCAGTAGAGTTTTTTACTTACATTATCATAAATAATAATTATTATTGACTTTTGTATTTGTTATAACAATAATTATTTTATTTACGCATAAGAAATTATTATATTTATTGTTAAATACTTTTTTTCTAGTTTGTAAAATTTTCTTATCAATCAAAGATAGAAAAAAGAAAGAATAATATTTTTCAACTATTAGGAACGATTAGTGAAGAAAAATTTAATAAATAGAGGGAGGTCAATAAAAATTTTACACAAGGAAGGTAGGTGATAGTAGATATTATAGTTGAGGGGAGGTAAAAATAAATTTTTAAATAACAGGAAAAGTCCATTATATAAAGAAACCTAAAAAGAGGCCAATGAAAATTACCCTTACTTTGGAAAGAGACCAAAACTTATAACATAGCCCAAACACACGTAACACATAACTACATTGAATCTAAAACGAATTTGTCTGGACATATAAAAAAACCCAGCAGCTATAATAGCATCAATGCAACAAAAAGCAAACGCCCTGAATTTTGTTTTTTGTTTAGCTGTCTTTAACGCTTGAGATTTTAGCATCTTGATCCTCATTACTAATTGATTTGATCTCCGCAGAAGTATTACCGGTTTGTTCTGGTTCCTTTTTCAGCTCCGATTCAAACTCCTTTGCAGCCTGTGACTAAAGTACGTCAATCCTCTTGTGCAATGGAATTTGATTAGATCAGATTTCGGTTAGCAGAGGAACAAGAAAAGGAGGACCATATACAATACATTAATACCATGAAATGTTGAAGAATACTTGACAAATCCGTCCTAGTACCTTTTCCATTTCTCTTCCAAACAAATATTTCGGGTGTGCTTAGATTGCAGCTTATAGTGGAAAAAGCCTCACTTTTTTCAGTTTGAACCCCATGTCTCCTATCACAAACAATTTACTTTTATGCTTTTCAAGATAAAAAAATACAAACTAAAACCCAATCTAAATATACCCGAAGTTGCCAACAATATAGTTTCTTAATAAGATGGCCTAAAGCGCTTTAAGTTCATATGGAGGCTTTGACATCCCAACGAATAAATCAGACAGGCATCATTCAAAGGGAGAGATCACTTTCGATTCTCAACTCTTTAAAGACTGATTATCAGAAAAACTAAATTGGCTAGAGAGAATTACTTGTCAGAAGGATGATTCAAAATTTCCCAAAGCACTAGATATCTTTTCTGAATGCAAGGTTGGTTTGGCCAAGGTCAGCGAAGAAGAGCATTTCATGTAACTGATGATCTCAAAAACTCATATGTTGTTTCATCTGTCTGAATTTGTTGTACCCTTTTTAGAGGAAAATAGAAGAGGAGAAAGCATTAGTTGAGGAGAGAAGGCGAAAAAGCAAAAGATCCATTTACCTTTCTCTTGTTTCTGCAGTTAGGGAGGGACTTGTTATCAAGATAAACGACAGATGCGCTTGAAATTTTGAATTGGTATATGTGAATTTGGAGAAGGATTTCAGATCAAAATATATAAAATTTGAAAATTCCATTTCCAAGATCCCAAATTCAAAATATCATTACTAAGTTCCCACCAAAAGATATTAGACTGTATATATATCAAACAGAAATATTATTGGATTTCAAATCTTCTGAATATAAGTCCCAAGTCTTCGATGAAATTGACTAACATTTGAGATTCATTATAACCCATTCCAAAAAACAATATGGTGTTAAGCAGTGGATTTGAGCTTATTCTGCTGAAAAAGTAGATTTTACTTTCTTTCCTTTTTTAATTAGGAGCTCTGAAGAAAATAAAAGGATGATTCTGACTGTTTCCCCAGGATAAATCCCTTGTAATGTTAGACCAATTTTTATAATAAGAGGCAACCTAGAGAGAATAACATTAACTAGTAAGTGAATTTCTTCTCTCCATTTCCACTCATATTTGGATGGCCAAAATTTCACTTTTAATATCTTCTCTCTAGACTTAAAGAAAAGAAAATTATCAATATCTTCTTCCAGATCTTCTTCCCTCTTCATATATATCTGTGGAAAGATAGCTCATGCTCACAGACAAGCTGTACTGCTGTACAAATTGAATGGAGGAGAGTAAAATCTGAAACTGCATAGGTTAAAAACGTGTAACAGAATCTAAATGGGAAAAGGTGAAACAATCTCCATGCCCTTTCCCCATCTAACCAAACCCATTAACCTAATTAGGGAAAATGGCTTGAGCCATTCCTTAGTTTCTTGGTGTACCTAATTCATGCTTGTATATTTACCAAGAATATGATATTGAGGTCAGTTTTAGAAGGAATATTATATTTTGTCATCAGATAATCTTATATATTCACTGATGTTTCTTTAAACATAGCTCTCAGTTAAATTTAACTAGTTAAGCTTTGCAAAGACTAACTCATATTTTCTAAAGTTAAAGGATTGTACAAGAGGACAATTAATTAATCCATCTTGGCAAAAAGAACTTTTAAACAGTTGAGCAGCAGCAGACAATTGTGTTCTCAAAATTGAACTACAACCCTTCCCTGTCCATGATCCTTTTAAGATATCCCAATTTCTCCTTTCATCTTAGACAATCAATACTAGGAGAAAAGCAAAAGGTAGTATGCTAACAAACAAAAAAGAAAAAAAAAAAAAGAATGAAGATGGTAATCCAAATATCCAATTGTCTTCAATTGTCAACCATATCTTCCTTATTTTTCTTTTTTAAAGTGACGTAGAGGTCCAACTAAGCCTCTATTTAGAGAGTAGCAGGAACCAAGAAAGTCATTTCCAACATTCTCCTCACATTACGCTACAACAATTCCATTAACATTGTAACAGTTTAAGCTCATCCAAAAGGAAACTCCTCCCATGCCTTTCTGAAATTCTGAGTAGGTCAAGTCCATACATGTTACATCATTTCATAACTGCATAATGCTTGAGTTCATAAGCTCAAGTATTAATGCTGTCTCTGCATGTTAATCGCATCATCTAAACACTTATAGAAATCTGGGAGGGCAGGGGAAATAGTGAAATCAAATATAAATGTCTATGATCAAATAGTGAAACCAAGTCTTCCAACTTTTGGGGATTAATGACAAGACTACAGTTAATTTATAGCATTATCAATCCAAATTAAATGTCTAATGTCAAATTCAACTTTTGCATTTTTTTGTTCTATATGATACTGCAAACGGCAACACAACAAAAAAATTAGCAGATATTAATTCATCATAATTTTCCATTTAGTAGCTAATGAGTACTAGTCGCTGATTCTTGTCTCCTGTCCTTAAGTTAGGGAGGAAGGTCTCTATGATTCCTATGTAGATATACTCATATTTTTTCTTAACTAGGCACATTAAGAAGATATTATTAACTTCTTTTTTCTAGAAGTATATTACTACCAAGTAGGATGAAGTACGCCTACATGCATATTTATGCTTGTTGAAATGGTTTTAGGGTCATCATAATAGTATTTGCCATCATAGATAGGTGCCACATATAATCACTACCCCACCATGGATAAAATGTGTGTGCAAGGGAAGGTATTGTACGCAAGGCTGGAATAAAATTCCTCTTTTATACTTCTATCTCTAGAGTATCCCCTCTTGTCTTATTCATCCTCTCTAGATACATATGGAGATCTCTAGCAACTATAGCTTTCTTAAATGTTCATCACATATTAAATACCATCTATTCTGGATCTTAACACAGATGTATGCTCCGTTGTTTCCCTTCAAAGAATCCTCCAAATTAAAAATTGTTAAAGGTTAGAACAAGGTATTATAATACTTAGCAAGTATTTTGTAGGTTCTATGGAGGTAAGGTACCTTGAGACTCAGCCAAGTAGGTATGTGTATTGTCCGTTGATAGCACTACCAAGTATCTTTAAAAAGTATATTAATATTATACTTCATTCTATAACGATGGTTATTACGTAAGCTAATAACAAGCAGGAAAGCAACCTTAGCTATTAACCATCAATGACTACTTTATTTGGCCTGTCATTACCCAAATTTTATTGTTCTTAGTTCATCTAAAGCTCCACTCTAGAATGAGATAGAAAAGACAGAAGAAGATTGCAAAAGCACCATCACTCAGCTCCTTCTCCAAAATTTGTACAAAAATTTCCCTATAATCATTCTCTATTCTCATGCTTTTTCACTGTAGAAAGATATAGTAGTAAACTTTTGTGCCTTGTCTTCCATAGACGTATGTATTTACAGTGACACTATCCAAAGACAGATGAAGATTGCAAAACTACCATCACTCAGCTCCTTCTCCTAAATGTGTACAAAACTTTCTCTAGAATCGATCGCAATGAAAGATACAGTAGCAAGCTTTTGTACCATGTCTTCCCTTCATGCATATTTACATTGACACAAGGCATAGTGACTATCTTAAGCATTACATCACTAATCTATAATGACAAATACTATTACAACAACCCTAATACCATGTCAAAAACCTCTAACTAGTGGTAAGTACTGTCACAGAACATTACGGCCACCACACTTGTAACTGTAAATATTATTATGTTACTCTTATGCACTCAGTTATACCTAGTATTAAATATGCTAGGATAACATGCTGCAACTCATTCCCAGAATAAAGTCCTTTTTCTCTTTTCTCGAATAGACTTGTGTATCACAAATACTAACAAAAAGCTTCAAGAATCAATGAATGTTGCTTTTGTTGTTCTTTTTCTCTTTACCAGTTTTCTTTCAAGAAAAAGTAAAATCCTTACTAGATAATCATTTTCTTACCGTCACCCTTTCCTTTAGTCGACCAATCACAAGGGAGTATTTGTGTTTTCTTCGATGTCAGTTTTCATTTTATGCCTTTTTCTTTTCCTTCGTATAGGCAGCTTATGCAGTAATTAGAGCTGCATGCTTTAGCTCGATTGGCAAGAAGCCATTAACTTGAAGGTTACAATACTACATCATAACTAGATAGATCTGAACCCTCTGCTAACCTTCTTTTCCTCATTACAAAGGACTCCACATGATTTACCATAAACCAAGTCCATTACCAGTTAGAGCACTGCAACCTTGAATGTGTTTCACAGGTCTGAACTGCATCAAGCTAAATGCTTTTGCCTTAAATGAATCGATTTTATTCCTTCTGTTCATCAGGGGCATGTTTTCAATTGCTTAAAATAGGCTATTTTCAGCACTTTTTAAGCTAAAAGTTCTTCAAAGCTGTTCTAGATTCCCTTTTTTACTTCTGATTTAGGTTTTCTTTTTAGGGAAAAAAAAAACTACCCTACAGGTGCTTTTCAAAACTACTTTTTCTTAGTAATGCCATTGAAAATAAGAATGTTTAATTAGTTTCGCGAACATCTTTTTTCAAAAGTATTATATTTCAATGGTTTAAAATAAGCTTCCGCAAATGAGAATAGGGAAAGATAAGAAGTAACCCAAAGCAAATGATCGCAGTTGCAAAGTTCGATTTCCTTTAAACACAGTTGACGATCCCTCTCCTTAAGCAATCAAAGTATGACTGCCATATTTATCAATTTAAGGCTACATAGTAAGATTGAAAACCAAGCAACTACTTCGAAATCCTAACTTTGTTAGCTCCGGTTTTCCAATGTCTCAATTAAAACCTTAGAAACACAGGACCATTATCCAAGAAAATTCACCATAGTCCCCATCGAATATGCTTCCAAAGAATTCCAGAATTTAAGGCCATAAACAAATACAAGCAACCCAGAATGTAAGTCGCAAAAACGAAATGAAGTACCAAAGAAGAGGAGAACAAAAACCTGTTGAAAGCTCTTGACAGTCTTGCCAATACTGCGACCCACTTCAGGCAATTTCTTGGGCCCAAAAACGAGGGCGGCAACTCCAGCAATGACCACTAGCTCCGGCACCCCAAGCCCGAACAAACAGGTGCAAGAAAGTCCCCTCCTACCTCTACTACTGTTGATTCTGGAGGGAGACTGAAGAGGGCAAAGAAATTTCCGGGCCGGATTAGTGTTGAAGAATAATGAATTCGATGAAGAGAACGAAGAGGAAGGCGATGTTCTTGCGGTAGAAAGTGGCAGAGTGGATGAGATTATTATTGAAACTGCCATTTTTGTAGCTTCAAGATATTTGTTTCCGTGAGAAAGCCAGAATTTGATAGACGTTCGTAAAAGAAGTGTGTTTCGGATATATATGTGGTGGATTTTAAGTCGATAGACTATGGCCTATTTTGTGCTTGCAGTCGGCTACTGTGCGATAGTCATTTCTTTCGCACGTGTAAAAAATTTTTTAAATGTTCGATCGACTTTATTTTAATTTAATAATTAAGACTGATCAAAAATAATTTTAATTTTAAAAAAATATTTTAATTTTTTTTAAACTTAAAATAAATTTTAAAATCTAATTTTGAATTCATATATTTTTTATCAAATTTAACTTTCTCACTCTCTCTTTATTATATCCGATTCTCTCTCTCTTACTCTTCTCTTCATTCTCTTTTCTTTCTCTAATTTTTTACTCTTTTTTCTATTATTGTTCTAAATCATTATTACAAAAAATATTAAAAAATAGTAAATATCGATGGATAATAATAAGTTCAAAAGCGAAATATAAAAATAATTTCAAAACTTGCCGAAAATTTAGAGCCAAGTAAGATATGTGTGTGATTTTTGTTTAGTTTTGATCTTTCTCTCATTTTTTCAATAAATTTAGCTTTTACTATTTTGATGAGTAAAAATCTTTTTGTGAATGGTATTTATGGGTTTGAAAACAAATTATTGATCTTGAAAATTTAAAGATTTTTAAAACTGAGCACATCTCTTTCTCTTAATTGTATTTCGGTGGTGTATGGAATAGTTGTTTGGGTTGATTTCAAAATTGAATGAAATAATATTTAAATTCGAACAGTGAATAATTGTTTAAGACAATGTGAATCGAAAGAATCGATTGTAAATTACTTTGTGTTGATTCTCATGACTTGAAGAACGATTTTGATGATGTAAACCTTTAGTAGTGGATCTTTTTTTTTTTTTGTTATTTTAGAAACACTCGTATCTACTTTGACTTCTCCTGTAATGATTCTCTTGTTTTGAGCATGGTTTTTACTGGTTTAATGACTAATTATTTAAGAAATAAAACTATGTTGTGAATAATTATTTAAATATTTATGAATAATTATTCATTACTGTGACAACATAGAATTGATATAAATATTACAATTTTGTTGCTTTGACTATTCTCATTCTTTTTGTTGATTTGATCTTGATTGTTCTTATTTTTTGTTGATAAATTTAGTTTTTCACACTTTTGAATGAGTGAAGACGACTTTTTATATTGAAAAATAGATGAATTTTAAAGAAGAGCAACTCTTCTATTGTCTGAATTTCGGTGGTGCATGTATTAGGCTCTTGAGATGATTTTAAATTTGAGTGAATGATTGTTCAAGACAACCTAAACTGAAGGCATTGGCGGTGAATTGATTTATGTTGATTCTTGTGATTTGAAGAAACTTTTTAATGATGAAGGATTTCATTGCTAGACATTTTTTGTTATTTTACAAATATTCATGTAAACTTTGAATTCCGCAGTAATGATTCTTACTATTTTGAGCAATGAGTTTTATTATTTTGGAGTTTAATTATTCAACAGAGAAAACTATATTGTGAATAATTATTCAAATCGATATGAATAATTATTCAAGATTGATCTTGTTTGATACCTAAGAAATATAAAGAGGAGTAAGGCCAGACTAGGGTTTGCATAAGAATAATTATTCACAATGTACATAATAATTATTTTTGAATTATTAAATAATTATTATGTTCATTGCCAGTAGAAGCAGACACAAGGATAAAATATTCTCAACTGTCAATGATACTCATACATTCTACAATAGATATGCCCGCCATATTGGATTCGGAACAAAGATAATGTATGAGAAGAGATGTTCGAAGATAGACAAAGTGCAATACATGAAGTACGTGTGTAACAATGAGGGATTTCGACAGAGAAGCAAATTTGACATCATATATGTACGCCATTTGGTGAACAAAAGCACCCGCTCCGTAGCCTTTTGTGAATCAACTATTTCTTCTTCACTAACTTCTCAGCTCCCCGCCCTAGCTTGGGGCAGTAAGACACAAGCCTCAGCTACCCTACTCTCATTCCACCAAGAGCAAGGCAACTCACAATCAAGTTTGCCTTGCAAAACCTCAGCACATCGCACCTAAATCAATGAATAATTATTATTCCTCACACAAGAATAATTATGCACAACATCCACATTCGTCACTCAAACCACAATCATCATATCAATGAATAATTATTATTTAAACACAATAATAATTATTCAGTCTCCGAGAAGCAACATTCAATCTACAATCATCATACCAATGAATAATTATTTAGTCTCCAAAAAGCAACATTCAGTCCACAAGCACTATATAAGTGAATAATTATTATGCAAACATAAGAATAGTTACTCAGCCTCCTAGGATCACTTCTCAGATCCTAAACCAATGCGTCTACTAGTAAATGAATAATTATTATGTTCACACTGAATAATTATTCGTACCAACAGAACGTGCATACTGTCTTTTGGCCAGGAGGAAGGCTTTTTCTTGATTTTCTTTACAAAAAATTCTGCCCCTGCATTCAGAAACTCAGCGATGTACCTTGCTCAGTTGTACGTGTGGATTGTTTCTTTATCATCCAAATACCTTGAATAGTATGTTACGCTAACCTTCCGGGGTTTTTTTTTTTTTGGTAAAATGTCAATACTTAGTGCTTAGTTCAAAGTTGAATTTTATCGTTTAGTTTTAAAAATTCACTATAAAATTCAACTTTGAACTAAGCATTAAGTATTGACATTTCACCTTAGCATCAATTTCTACTTGTAATGAGTAGAATAATTATTCAATCATTTAAAACTAATTATTAAAATGAATGAGAAGTAATCACTGATTGTTAGCTTTTTGTCTTTGTATCTGCTTCTATCAACGATTAACAGAATAATTATCCAGTCATTTGAAAATAATTATTAAAATGAACAAGAATAATTATTTTGTACACCTTTACATTAACAATTATGTATTAACATTTCACTCTAATGTCAGATTCTACTGGCTAGGTGATTCCTTAAATTCGTGGGAAGGAAACCAAGACTGGGCTTACCCCCTACGCCCAAAGCCATCACTTCATAAGAAGATCTTAGCCGAATACCGACAAAATTGTTCAATTCAGCCACAATACCTTGAATATCACTAACATGGTGGTTAGACCTTAGCATGTGGGCAAATTCTTTTGAGTGTAGAGAATAATTATGATCCACAACCCAACAGTTTATCACATACACACCCCTAGCCTGATCAACCTATAGTCTTATTTGGGCTTGACATCCTATTCTCTCCTCCCATCTTCTCCTTTTTGCTCATCGGTCTTGCCTCAATATGGTTAGCATTTGCTTTGTTGTTTTTGGGGTCGAATTTGCTTCCCCGCTGAAATTCCACCTTGTTACACACATACTTCATGTATTGCACTTTGTCTGTCTTTGAGCATCTCCTCTCATACATTATCCTTGTTCCGAATCCAATAAGGTGGGCATATCTATTCTAGAATGCATGAGCATCACTGACAGTTGAGAACTCCATTTTAATCATTTTTTCGAAGCTTGCTACAACAGAATATAATAATTATTCATTATAACTATGAATAATTATTTAGTATCCGAGCATAATTATCCTTCTCTTCGTTGAAGCTTCTAGAATACATGCAACCCATTGTTTCTTCCTGCATGGATTGTGCTTTAGCATCTTCGGATTTAGCCTTCACCATAAAAGAAGGATAGAGGGTATGTAAAGAATCATAACAAGCCAAACAACATCTTCAAGATACAAAACAAGACAGGTGTAGAAGTTGTAAAACAAAGACACAATGGATAGGAGAAGAAAAATATTGAGTTTACCTGAGATGTGGTTTCAAATGCTTCCATCATGACTGGATTTCTCTCTGAGAGGGTAGAATGAGAGAAGAACCGAAGAAGGAAGATAAAGGAAAGGGAAATGGGGAGGAAGGAAATCATTTCTAATCAGTATTTGGAAAAAAAGTGACGTGATATGGCTGACATGACTGATCTTAGTGGGACAATTTTAATTTTTTGTTCCCAGACTGCCCTTGAATACTCCAGGTCATTGGATCAGTTTTTGACCGATCGAAGGGTTGGAAAGGCTTTCCACACGTGGGGAAAAAAAGGGCATCTGCATCATAGCGGACTCGGCTTGCACTCACATGACACATTGACAGTCGTCAGTCGTCACCACAGCTTCCTCTCCTCCGTTGCGCAGGAATTATTTAGTTTGAAATATTTTTTGTGTAATTTATGCGATATTATAAAGAACGAAATATATTTAATATGTATCTTTAAATAGTTATTGCAAGATCTATGTCTATAAAAAAAAGCATGACACACATTACATCACGGATGTGTCAAAGGCATTCCCTAATTTAATTTTGCAAGGTAATGTTTGGAGTGGATTTGTAGAAGTTCTAAAATTTCCTTCAACTCCATTTTCACCTACCCGCTTCCTATTAGGGCTTATTTGAAATCTTAAAATCAATACAATATTTGATACTTTGAACTTTATCTTTGAAAATAAAATTTTAAGGATTGCACAATGTATTGAGAAAGTACCACACAATTCTAATTAAGAAAAATGTAGAAGGAGAAGAAAAATACTTAACTAAAACAACTATATGTTCTAGAGACGTTGTATTAAAATCTCATACTATTAAGTATACCATTATGTACTTTGTACATTATCTATTATATATTTTATTATTTCACTTATAATTTTTTATTAATTTTTTCCTGTAAAATCTTTTGATTAATTGTAATGTTTCTTTTGTGATATATCATTGGAGGATAAAGAAGTGGTCGAATGCGATATTTTTTTTTAGTACTCTTATACTATTACATCTTCATATCTAGTAAGAAACACTTTACAACTAAGTTACTGTTTTTGTTCAAATTTGATACTCGTTAGCTATTAAAGTTCTAATTAATCTATATATGTTGTAAACCTTTATCTCTTGTATGCTATCAACAAAAAGTTTTTACCACAAACCTATCCTCTCTTAGGAACAAACATGAAATACAAAAAAGAATTTAAAAGAAAAAGAAAGTTATAATATGTTCATGTTCATTCCCAGCTTTGAGATGTTGGTCTTGTTCTCGATTATTGAAACTTTTTTAAGTTGTTAAAAAAATATGTATTTTTAAAAAAGTTGTGTTTATAATTAAAATAAAATTCTTATTTTTAATATTTTTAATAAGCAAAGGTTATTTTAAAAAGTACTCCATAGTAGCTTCTCAAAAATAATTTTTTAATTTATTTAAGCTAAAATTAGAAGTGAATAAGCAATTGAGAACAAGTTCAAAACAACTTTTAACTTAAAATAAATAATAAGTAACTTATTTTAAACAATTGAAAACAAACCCTTTGTAGAGTTGAAAACAAGTCTAATATCACAAACCTGATGAAGTTTTACCAAACTTAAGGTATTGATGCATTTTTGTAGCACATGTTGAACTACTACACTATAGTCGGATCAATATCTTGTTCATCTAACAATTAGAAGCAAATAATTATTCTTTTTAGTGTTATTCTGTCTATATTGAATAACTTTTTTTTTCAATGAATAATTATTCACAACATATAAGTAAGTGTTAAATTAACAAGATGCCGATATAATGATCACGGAGCCATTCAACATGTGTTTAAGGGGGGAAAAAACTGCCAGCACCTTAACCAGGTCAGCCTAGTTTGGATTTTAGGTACAAGGCCTGGTGTTTTAAATTCGTTAAAAGCAAACAATTTTCCCGACCAAGATATATTTAGTTTACCTTTACTAAAACTACAAGATTATATAATCAAATGACATTCACTAAAGTGTGAGTCCTTGTTTGATTATCCAAGGAAGGTAAACATGAAAAGTATCAAAGTTCTAATTTTTTTTATCTTAGTGTTTGGCTCATATTTATGTTAGGCGAAATGAATATAATTCTTTATGTTTAAGAAAAATAAATGAAGAATACTGGAAAAATGAATTCTTAAATGAAGGTAGTATTTGTTGGATAAATTTTGGAGAAGCGGACAAGAAAACAGACAAAGTAACAAAAAATGATGAGGAAATTTGAAATATTATTAATTGTCAACATTCACACACTTACAATCACAAAATGTGCTTTATATAGAGAGTTATAACCAACATATAAATACTAGAAAATAGAAACTAGAACTACTATCTTCTATAACTCTATAACAAACTTTATCAATTCCATAACTCCTATAAACAAGATAAAAGCGAAACAAAGTTCTAAAGATATAATCAATAAAGAGTGGGTCAATATCTTTAGATTCTTCTATTGAACATACAGTAGAAATAACATTTCAGAGTCAACGATTGAAAAATCTTCTCCACAATAGTGATACATTGCATCTTTAACTATTGATTCTCATCTGGTTGGCAATTGTCATTGTTCTCTTCCGAAGAAAATTACGACCAATTTACCGGACTTCATGTTTAAAGTCTCAAATTTGATTTAAAATCTCTGAAGCTCTAGTTGCTTGGTTGTCGTGTTCCATTGATACTTCATCTTCATTTGTTCCCAAATCTGCTTAGCGGAATCATCTCAAAGGTTGTTCAATTATTGACCTAGAAAAGATAATTATTGGCCTTAACATCCTTCATCTTTAAGCTTCTGACTCCGCTCTTTGTGCTTCCATCAATGTCGTTTCAAATACTAGCTCTGCTACTTTGGGCTCAGCAACCTACCTATGGTCCTTGGACCTCAAGCATTTATCCATTAACATGCTCCAATGATCATAGTGACCATCGAAGCAAAGAATTTGAGGTAGAACAAAGTTGTCAATGGCCATTAAGATTTACTGCAACTATAAGAAGATTTTTAAGAAAATACTATTCTTAAAAGAAGGCCTCCCAAATTACTTGTTTCTTTTCACTCTACGATCAATTTAGAAGAGATAGGGAAATAGACAAAAAATAAAAGAAATGAGAAAATCTGAGATATTATTACTTGTCAAACTCACACACTTATAATTATAAAATACTCTATTTCTAAAATTACATTGAATAGATTAGTTCTAGAAAATAGGAATTGCAACCACAAACTCCTACAAATATGTAACAGGCTCCATCAACTCTACTAACTCTTGCAAACTAGGTAAAACCGAAACAAACTCCCAAGAAACATGTTAATAATTGACTCAATCCTCAAACTTTATCAACTAAGACACAAGTATAATCGATTGTGGATTCAAAATAGCCAACATATTGCTAATAGTATTATAATTCTTTTTTGAGAAATCAGCTATGCCTACCCTTCAGCTATGTCCATTACAATTTTGGTTAACTATATTCATGTGTAGCTATTTTGTGGCAAAGTTCTATCGCAAAATTTGTATTTTCTTGTGGGGTATGGAATTTTGCTCATGTACACGTATATATTGATGGCTTCAACCTTAATATGAGGTCAATCAAGATTTTCTCCAAACTTTGCATGGTATTAGAGCCACACCTCTCATCATGAGTGGTGAGGGACAGACTTGTAAATATGCTAAAGATGTAGGTGTTTATACTCTTGTGTTTTGGGATAATCCTGGACTATTGATCACCTATAGGGCTATCAACGGGTCCAAACGGGTCCGGGACACCTAGTCCTGGACCCAGACCCAGACCCGATTATCTGTCAAGGTACCGGACCCGACCCGACCCGATTACCCAATAGGTCTGAATATACTAGACCCGTACCCTACCCGATAGGGTCTCGGTTCGGGTCCGGGTAGACCCGCTAAGAATTTTTAAAATTTTTTTAAAAAATTAATACATAAAAAACACAATTCAAATGTCATGCCATAATTCATAAACTCAATAAAATAACAAACTTAATATCTTTAAACACAATTCTTAAATCTACTTATTGATCAAACGAAAATTATAAAATATCTTCAACTCAAGAAAATACAAATACAATCCTTGGAGAAATACATTAAACAAAATTATAAACTCAAAGAGTCACTTCTCAAATATTAACCAATGCCTCTCTTTATCTGCTGCCACTGCTAAAGAAAAAAAGAATAATGAGAAAAATTATCTTGTGATAAAAATATAAATGTTAATAACGTTCCTAATAAATACTAGCTAGTGATAAAAGAACTTACAAATAATTCAAAATCAATCTGTCTTAGTAACTTGAGACAGAGAAATAATGTTGCCAATATCATCCAACTCTGAAGACAAATTAAATCAATTAATAGGTAGAAGGAAAAATAAAAGAACAAATAAGAAGAAACAAAATAAAATACGTGTATTCAACTTACTTCTCTTTTTTGCCAATTCAATCCAATCACCCGTAGTTACCAATGCCTCAACGATTTCAGGAAGTAGTGATGCACGTGTCTCATCAACTACTCTTCCCCCAACACTGAATGCAGACTCTGAAGCGACAGTAGTAGCCGGAACAGCCAAAATATCACGCGCCATCTTTCCTATGATAGGATACTTAGGAGAATTCGCTTTCCACCAATGCAAAATATTAAAATTCTCAGTCCTAGGAAATATAGGTTCTTCTAAATATTGTTCTATTTCAGCCTTTTGGTACATACAAAGCGAAGAGGACCGAACTTGCTTATACCATTGATCAAAAGCATTAAAATCATCAACTGTTGAACTTGGCTCACTCCCATGGGTGAAATTTTCATCACATGCATCACTTGTAGATCTTATTTGTCCACCATACTCAATATATAAATTTTGAAAAGCACTCTTAACTCTTCCGACATATCGATAAGCATCACTACCATAAATTGCATTGTAATAGCATTCCACCAAATCCATCTTAAACCTTGGATCAAGCACTACTACAATCCCCAACTCCAAACTAGATTCCTCCCAATACTTTTCAAACTTTTCTCTCATAGGACCAGCCATAGCTTTAAGAAAATCTTGTTGACTATTTTCTCATTCCCTCAACTTAAGTTTAATTTTACACACATCAGGAAAAAAGACATTAGAAGTTGAAAAATTGGAACCACTAAAATGAGTGGTGGAGTCATAAAATACCTTCAAACATCCATGAACTACACTAGCAATTTTCCAGTCATTCTCGCTTGGACAATGCTTATAATTTATATCAATTTGTTCAAGACGGTTAAATGCTTCCTTGAGAGGTAATGCAGTCTCAAGCATTAAAAAAGTAGAATTCCATCTATTTTGAACATCCAAAGACAACTTTTTCTTATTTTTCAACTTGCATTGCACACTCAAATTTCTGGTTTGCATATGTAGACTTTTTAAAATACTTGCATGTTTTTCGAATCTTTACAAGTAAATCACCAATAACAACCAAACCATCTTGCACAATCAAATTAAGAACATGTGCACTGCAACGAACATGAAACAAATCACCACCAAGGGGAAGCCATGCTTTCTCAAGCAACCAAGATTTCAAATGTCTAACCATTGAATCATTTGATGATGCATTATCCACAACCATAGAAAACAACTTCTTATCCAAATTCCACTCCAAAATAAGATTATTAATGAATCGAAACAAAGTCTCACCATCATGGGGACAAGGAATATGCTTATAATTAAGAATCTTCTTTTTCAACTCCCAATTGTCATTGATATAGTGAGCAGTCAAACAAGTATATGCAATATTAGCATGCTCTGAAGTCCAAATATCAGTAGTGAGTGTGACTCTACAAGTAAGATATTCAAAGAATTTGTATAATGTTTCTCTTTCTTCCTTATGTACCTCCATCACTTCTGCCCTAATTGTATTTCGAGAAACAAGCTTGAAATTGGGATTCAAACCACTGCAGAATACTTCAAAAAGTTCATGCTCACAAATATTAAAAGGATAGTTATGCTTGATAATCATTCTTGCCAAATCTCTCCTACTCTTTTCTTGGTCAAATTTATAATTTTGAATCTCCATTCTGCCTGTCAGAATATTCTTTGTTTGTTGAATCTCTTGTTGTCCCATACTCTTAAATTTTCTAGCAACACATCCTGTCAAATGCTTACTCAAATGAGTAGTCCCACTAGAACTACTACCAGAAAGTTTTTTTTTTTGGCACCAATTGCACTGAGCTATGACATCTCCTTTAGAATTAGTGGATCTCGACATTTCGTCCCATACCTTTGACGTTAATTTTCTAGTACGCTTTGAGGGAAATGCTTGATCGTGTCCCCCTTGCAGTTGTATTGCCTCATCATCTATCTCAACAATCTCATTCTCATTGGCAGAAGCTCTGGAACTTGCAGTTGGTATTGGTGTATCAGGTACAGTTGGCATCCTAAATAAAACATATTAAAAGAAACTATGTTAATAAAATAAATAACTATATTGGGGTGGCCCAAAACTAAAATTAGTTTAAAAAATTTAGTCATGTATTAACATATAGTCATTACTTAAGATAATAACTTTTCTCAAATTTTGACTCAAACAAGGGCAATCAGAATGACTCAAATTTTGGACCGATTCCATTTTAGCTGCATAACTTCTAGATAGGTACAGTAAGCCCACTACCAATAATTGGTTTAAAAATTCATATCATCATTTATGGGTCCCTTCATTTATAATATTGCTAAATCATTAGTTCATTACCCTACTAATTAAGTAGATGTACAAAATGTTTCTTTCTTAGTGCGAGTGGTTTTTTTCTTTGGCATGTAGTGTGATAGCTATGTAGAGTAGTGTTCCTGGTGTTCCAAAAATTTTGAACAATTTTAGCTTAGCTTGCTGAAACTGAGTTTTAAGTTTTGAGTAATGTTTCTTCTGTTCCAAAAATTTTGAAATGAACCAGGGGCTAAGAGCCAGGATCTGAATTCAATCATTATAAAGCACAAATATCCCTCAAAATCAACTAGAATTGAATTGGAACAAGAGACTTGGACTGCTTGCCACCAAAAAAGGAACAGTTTCAAAAGTCTAAATGACATTCATAGGGACTCATGGAAAAAGAAAACTGAAGCATGCTTGCTAGCGGTCAAAAAAATTTAAAGGGAAAAAAAGAGTACCCATGTATTTCAAAAGCTTTTGGCCAAACTTATATATTTTTAAATAACTGCAAAAGTATTCAAAAGTTCAAAGTTTACAAAATAGATTTGAAGAACATCGAACAATTTTGAGTAAAAGTACGTTTCTGCATCTTCAATTGCAATATCTACTTTGGAGCATCTATTCAATCCTCGGGTTTCAGGAACATGATTAACTAAACCAGCATCACCGGTCAATCCATTGGCTTCACATTTTCAAATTGAATAGCAAGTAATGAAAAGGTAACTAGAAATCACTGGTAGCAAGGGTTCATGTGAAAGCAGTGCAAGACTAATTTAATGTTATCCCCTATTTGGGAAACACCTCAAAGATTGACATGACCGAAATGGTGAAACAAGTAATGGATTTGCATATATTTAATGTGGTCATACACTAGATTGTTCCAATCTCCATCCTTTGGCTGTTACAGTAGTGGTTTGTTGTCGAAGAAGGTAGAAATCTAGACAAAAAACTGGGAAAATTTTCCAGTAATTCTTATCCACCGAGGAGGAAAGTTAGACAAGAAAGGATATTATTTTTTTCCTCTAAGTAAACAGAAATAACAACGAAATTCGAATGCAATAATTTTTCATCATCGGCAACAGCCTAAACCAAAAGAAGAAATAGCTACTGTACCTCGAGGGCGAAGGAGTTGTTTGTGGTCGACTCTTGGACAGGAGCGGAAGCAACGTGTGCTGCACTTGATGAAGAGGTCTCGGACCGATTGGAGTTAGAGACTTGCCGAGGAGATCAGCCAGGAAAAAAAATGTCGGCTGTAAACCTGTAATTGCAGAGTGGAGTAGCGGCCAAGAGTAGGATAGTGAAAGGAAAAAGGAACTTGCTAGGGTAAGATACATAGAGTTTAGGAATTCTCATATAATTTGTGAATCATTCACCATCGTTGGATTAAAACACATCTAACGGTCATAAAAAATTAAATATATAAAATATTTATTATTAAAATTTTAAACGGGTCTCGGATATACGGGTCAGAAACATTGAGTATCATACCTATTCTTGTTTAGCTTATATATTACGTGATTTCTATATACAGTTTTCTTTTGGACTATATGTAGTGTTACAAATTTTCATTTTCAAACTTCTCTTTCTCTCTCTTCCAACAATTCTCTCTAACATTTCTTTTAAAAGTCCACACTTTTCATGCAAAAACACTCAAATTTTATCGCAATATAGCAATGAGCAAAGATTCTACGAAGGATTCTCTCGAGTTTGAGGTAAAAATCTATTACATTGTCTTTAAATTCATATTTTCTTAGTTTGTTGAATTTTTGCACAGTTTCGCCACTGAGTGGCGGAAGTATCCGACAAATTTCGCCAGCTTCCGGCGAAATTCTTGGATTAATACCGTGAAGATCTGGCGAAATTCATCACAGTTTCGCCAGATTCTTATGATATAGTTTCAATCTTGTTTAATTTTTTTGTGTAGTTAGTTGTATTGTTGTATAATTTTATACTTGATAATTATATCATATGTTAGGTTACACATCGTAGATAACTTTATTGTTACGGTTCTTGATGTCTTAAAAATAACCAAGAGTCACGTAATGTAGTAACTGACATTGGACTAGTGTGTTTTATGTATTGCAGGAAAACTGGAGAGGCCGGAAGGCAAGATTTCATCGAGCACTCTACAGAGACGGTGAAGGCCCCTCCTCATCGTCATCAGATTCGTTTGAAGAATTTTTTGATCTTGACCAAATGGAAGATTTAAGTCGGTTTTTAGGCACGCGAGATATGTTTTCAAGTAAAGAGGAGTTAGTAAAGTGGGCGAAGGCGGCAGCATTACAGGTGAGGACGTTGTTGATAATTGCTCGGTCGCGAAAAGGTGACGGAACGGGTAACGGCTTTGTCGAGCTTAGATGTGAGAGGGGCGGAGCGTACAGAAAATTCATTACTGTTCAGAAGGACGGAGCAGAACCGGAGGTCCAGACGAAGTCACGAAAGCCGAAGGGTACTAAAAAATGTCACTGTCCGTTAAAACTCATGGGCCGGGAGCATAACGAGGGGGCGTGGAGTCTGGCCGTAATATGCGACAAACACAATCACGAACTCGGGATCCGACATGGGCATTCCCTCGCCGCTCGCATGACAGAGCGGGAGATGAAAATCACGGAGGAAATGAGCAAATGTCACGTTCAGCCTAAACATATTCTGGATCATTTGAAACGGGAGAATCCGAGAACCGTTGTTAGATATGTTTGCATGTAACAAATATATTATATTCATTACTTGAAGAGTTATACAGTACTGTTTAATTTTGTAAATGTATCGTCAATATTGATTTGGCTTTTGTTTTGCCGCAGAGCGAAGACAGTATATAATGCCCGACACAAATTAAGAGTTGCGAGTATGGAAGGACGGACAATTGTGCAACAACTTTTCAAGCTGTTCACTGATCATGAATATGTCCACTGGCACAGAGTGGAGCCGGGAGCAGAAATCCTCAGTGATTGTGTTTTTTCTCATCCAGATTCAACATTACTTGTCACGTATCAACTATCTCTCAACTTGCTGATATCTTTACCAAAGACCTAGAGCACACATCATTTCATTCCTTAATGGGCAAATTGAGTATTTGTAATCTCCATACTCCCACTTGAGGGGGAGTGTAAGAGATAGGTATTTATATATTTATCTTGTATGTTTTATCTTCTATGTTTCTATATATTTGTTGATATTCTTGAGTTATATGTAAATATGTAGCTAGAATTGTTGAGGTCAAGTAGGTCAGGTTATCTAAGTCTTTTGGTTGCCTAAGGAATTTTGCTTATGTACATGTATATATTGATGGCTTCGGCCTTAATATGAGATCAATAAAAATTCTCTCCAAACTTTTCACAAGGTTCTCTCTTTTTTTTAAAAAAAAAAAATACGTAGTATTTTTAAAATTTTTTCTTATAAATACGTAGCAGTATTATATTTGTGGGGAGAAAGAATGAGAGAGAACAAGGGAGAAAATCCAGACCGGCCAAGCACAATAATATAATCTATTTAGAATCATATATAGTAAAATCATTTTGCTAGAATTTAAATATATGTACATTAGTTCCCTCACTGCCAATCAAATGACACCAAGGGATATTATCACATATTTTAAACTCTAATCATCCGCTATTAAGTAGTAGTAGAAGCTGCATTCTTCGTTGTTTGTCTAACATCCTCACCTCTCTAATGCGTTTGTTTGTATGGTGTAAATGCATTCATTGAATAACCTTTTTGGTATGTCTTATCACTTATGAATCTTTGGCAACTTGGACATGATATGAACGCAAATGAAGATGAGGAATGGAAATATAGAGAGGAAAAGCCCCCAAAAATTATCTGACAAGGAAATGATATAGTCGTCAAAAAGAATAGAGTTATGGTCAAAAAGAAGAAACAGACCAAAAGATCTTGGAAAAAGAGGTATTACTGATTATTTGCATCTATTGTTACTGATTTTAAAATGCTTGCATGGGTGTATCACCTTCCCCCTTCCAACAATTGATATTTGAAGTTCAAATCCGATGTTGCAGGATGAGAATGGACCTATATCCAAGCCTCTTCCTTCTCAGTCTGAAGCTTTTGCTGATTACTGAAGTGATTCAACAATGCTCTCAGCTCATGTCAATGGTTGTTGGAGATTGTTGAGCAGCAAACTCCTAACATTGGGACTGAGCAGGTAGACTTTCATGACATCGCTCTGATTTCCCATCTATCTTCAAGTGCATGTTTGTCCTAGCCCGGAGAAGTTAATATGCTGGCCATACCTTTTTTCAGCATGTGCGGGTTGCCCTCCACAGTCATTAGATCAGAAATTTTTGATCCGATGGCTGTGAGAGACCAGGGGTATTTTGGAGTCAAATTTATTTTTCAAGTCCCGCCTAAAACTATCAGATCAAGAAGGACAAATGTCATGTCACTGTTTCTACCAACTCTCACCTAAATATCCCATTCTTCCATTTTCATCTTTCTCCGGTGTTATTTCTCCTCTCTTAAAACCAAGAACGCTCATGTCTTCAAAAAATCCTGCATTTGGAATGGATTCAGTTTCTTGGATGCATTAAATAATCTTCCATTCTGGGCTGCCATTCTTCCATTTTCATCTTTCTCCGGTGTTATTTTTCCTCTCTTAAAGCCAAGAACACTTATCTTGGCCAAGAAATCCTGCATTTCGGATGGATTCGATCGAGTATTTTCTTTGTTTTCTTGGATGCATTAAATAAGTTGGTTATGTTTTCTTATTTTCCTTTGCATGGCCAAAAAGAAGGAAAGCGAATGATGCTCGATCCGAATCACAACGTCATCGGGAATGAGATTCTAGTGGAATCAGTCGTTGAACATCAACTGGCTCTCCCTCTCCCCATCGGTAAAGCAAATACGCTGAATAATTATTCACTCTTACATGATGTATACTCGTTCACATGCAAATGAATAATTATTTGGTGCATGTTTTCCAGACAACGTTGAATAACTCAAGAAACGGGAGTTCAGAACAGCAGAGGAGGCTCGTGAATTTTACACCGACTGTTAGATTGAATAATTATTCGCTCTTGGATGCACTTCAGTACCGACTGTAAGAGTGAATAACTATTCGCTCTTGGATTCTCTTCAGTACCGACTGTAAGAGAGAATAATTATTCGCTCCTGGATCCTCTTCAGTACCGACTGTAAGAGAGAATAATTATTCGCTCTTGAATTCTCTTCAGTTCTGACTGATAGAGTGAATAATTATTCGCTCTTGGATCCTCTTCAGTACCGACTGTAAGAGAGAATAATTATTCGCTCTTGGATTCTCTTCAGTACCGATTGAAAGAGAGAATAATTATTCGCTCTTGGATTCTCTTCAGTTCCGACTGTTAGAGTGAATAATTATTCTCTCTTGGATTCTCTTCAGTACCGACTGAAAGAGTGAATAATTATTCGCTCTTGGATTCTCTTCATTACCGACTGTAAGAGGGAATAATTATTCGCTCTTGGATTCTCTTCAGTACCGACTGTAAGAGTGAATAATTATTCCCTCTTGGATTCTCTTCGATCTGATCGAAAGAGTGAATAATTATTCAGCTCTTGGATTCCCTTCAAGATCTGATCGAAAGAGTGAATAATTATTCGCTCTTGGATTCTCTTCAGTACCGACTGAAAGAGTGAATAATTATTCGCTCTTGGATTCTCTTCAGTACCGACTATAAGAGTGAATAATTATTCCCTCTTGGATTCTTTTCAGTACCTACTGTAAGAGTGAATAATTATTCCCTCTTGGATTCTCTTCAGTACCGACTGAAAGAGTGAATAATTATTCCCTCTTGGATTCTCTTCAGTACCGACTGTTAGAGTGAATAATTATTCGCTGAAGTGATTGGTGTGAATAATTAGTCACTCCATAATTCTTTACATTTCCGCTTGTAAGAGTGAATAATTACTCGTTCTTGTATTCTTTACGTTTCGACTTGTAGAGAGAATAATTATTCACTCTATGATTTTTTAATTTCCGTTTGTCGGAGTGAATAATAATTTTATTCTTTGTTGACATGTTAGATCCACAACATCAACCAAGATACGAGGACGGCCGTGTGCTTGGCAAGGCCATCAAATCCAGAAATAACCCAAATAGATCGCGGAAAAGGCTCAGGAGTATCCAAGAGCAGTTGCGGCAGAAGAGAAAGGCCTTGTTCAAAAGAATGCGAAATGGAGTGTCTGAATCGAATAACTACGTCGATGTTACCTTAGCCATGTAAACGATATTCTATTTGGTGAATATTTATTCATCATAGAGTTAATAAAATAAAAACTTAGCCATTTACAGTCAAAGTTTATGTATAGTAAATATTTTTGTACATTGAATCGTAACTAACTAACTAATAACCAGCAATAACTATTCACTTAATTATTCACTCTTAAGTGAATAATTATTCACTTAGCGGAGAATAACTGTTCACTCTGAAAATAACATCTGACCAAATAATAATTAAGTGAATAATTATTCGCTTAGTAAAAAATAACTATTCACTCTTAAGATAATATCTGACCAAATCAGATATATTTAGTTTTACGTATATATCCATCCAGATTTTTATGAATAATTATTTGATATAGTAAATCTATTCACTTGATATGTCAAGTGAATAATTATTCACTTAGCGGAGAATAACTGTTCAATCTAAATATAACATCGACCAAATCGAATTAAGTGAATAATTATTACGCTTAGCAAAAAAATAACTATTCACTCTTAAGATAACATCTGACCAAATCAGATATTTTTAGTTTTACGTAAATATCCATTCAGATTTTTATGAATAATTATTTGATATAGTAGATCTATTCACTTGATATGTCAAGTGAATAATTATTCACTCTTAAGTGAATAATTATTCACTTAACGGAGAATAATTGTTCACTCTTAAGATAATATCTGACCAAATTCTCTACCATCAAAATCATTCTTTGTAGTCATAAGAGTGTTCCACTTTACGAAATCATTCTTCAAACCAAAAAAAATTAACATATCATTTTCCTTCTTCCGCAAGCATACCATAAATCTATTTTTAGTGAAGATTTCTATAGCCTAGAAGTCACCAACAGTCTAACAAAAACTCATAATATCTAACTTCATTTTGACTATTAGTAAATCTGAAAAAATAATTTTTAAGCTCGAAAGAAAACTTGAAGGTTCGTCGAAACCGTTTAACACAAAATGACGATCTTGAAGAGAATAATCATTTTGTTCTTTAATATTTGAAGACTTTCAGAGCAGTAGCGGAGAGAATACAGAAGATAGAAAGAAGAGAGAGAGAAAAAAAAGAGAGAATTTGGTAGAATTGGTTGAAGAAAGTGGGTGAAAAAAGTATGTGTCAGAAAGTAGGTGAAAAAGTAGATTTCAAATCGTTTCAAACTTTTCTCTTTTTTCTCCCATAATTTTGCTTACCCAAAATACCCCTCATGCTTCCTAACCGTTGGATCAAAAGACAACAAATATTATCCAATCTAACGGTGTAAAACTCATCCGCATGTGCGGAAAAAATTGGAGCCAGCACCGTAACCGGACCGGTCCTAGCCAGTGTGATCTCATCATATGTTTGAAATTCCTTGTCTTTTGTCTTTGAGATGCTTTCTTCCATTATCCGGTGTGCCCATTCAATGATCATCATACCTATTTCTTTGTGATGTATTTGGCTGCCCTTTCCACTTGAAAATAGGGCTTGTAGCTTTGGAAAGCAGCGCTGCAGCAAAGTGCACTTTTACCAAGACAAGTCTTGCAAATTACTTATCAAGAACATGTATAATGGACCTAGCCTTCCCTCATAGCAAGATGAGGGGCTTGCAGTCGATTAAAAAGTGACTAATATCATGTTCTTAACTACGGAATATTTTGGAACTTCAATGAGTGGCTATTTTTTATATATGTTTGCTAACTAGGAAAGGTAGCAACTGCGTATTTTCTTTTGCATGTATCTGAAGGTGGGGGTTCAGTTTAATTTATAGTTAATTGTCACATCTTTGGTGTCACATGACTTACCTCAGGTAAAACTACAGGCACATACTTCATATAAACCGAAACATATTGCACATATATACTGACATGCGTATGGAAGAAAAAGACACAAAGATTGTCAGCTTGTCATGCTAAATGTACTCTTAATCTTTATGATGACACTCTAGTCGTATCTCTAATAGATGGAAAGTCTTCTCCTATGATAAAAACCATTGACTTAGGCAAATAGGAAACGTTTGCAAATAATATCTTGTTGAAATTGAAACATTATCTATAGTACAGTCCTTAACAGAGAGTCATTAGTTTTAATGAAACACTTGCCAATAATTATCTTGTTTAAAGAGAAGCATTATCTTTGTTTCCATTCTTGAAAGGAAGCCTTTGGTTGATATAAGTTCTTGCAATTTTACTCAACTAGTATCTCAGGTGGTCTTGTGCTATTATCGATTTTAGCTCAAGTTCCTTTGTATACGTCATTGCACATTCTTCGTTTCTCTCCTCCTTACAAGATTTCTTCTACTGTATTTCCATCTTAGCATCATTTGTACTTGTTTCCAATGATTGTGCAACTGTTTTTGAATAAAAGTTATTACTAGCTAAATAAATGCTTCTATCCATATCAATTTACTTTTAAAATAAAAGTTATTACTAGCTAAATAAATATATCTTTTATAATTATGTATAGACGTATCACAAATATAAATATAGAACCAATATAAATATTTACATAATCTCATGCAATGTACAAGAATTTTATATAATCAACTTTCCCATAACTTGACTAAATATCCCCTTCCAGGAAAATTCTTCAAACGGTTGCCACACCTACAACTATTAAGGATTCAAGAATTGACAAGAAATTTAAAAATATAAAAGAAAATTACTTGATTGTCGAGACAGAGGCGTTGCAGGGGATGTAAGCCTAAATGACACAACACTAGTCCTAGTGCTCTCAATTTGTTCCTCCACTAAGAATTTTTGAATTGTCTCTCCCATTTTCTCCTTCATCCTTTTCTCTCTCTTCTAAAGTTGCCACATATTCTCAACACTAGTTGTCACAAGACTAATTTGAACTATGCAGGTTAGTCTCGTACATACACCAACTAAAGAGGTTAGTCAGTCTTAATCACACTTAGTTTGAGTAAATTCACAAAAGAAAATAAAAAATCAGTAATAAAACTATAAGTACGCACAGTTTACAAAAAAATTATCCAACCTTGCATTAACACCATGGAACACAAGGACAACTCTTACAATGGGCTTGACAGACTTAGTTTCCACACTCAATTAAGTCTATTCAGCAAAGATTACAATATTTAACAAGGAAAGAAACAAGTTAGTTACACCCCCAACCAACTAAAGCATGCCATCTCAACAGCAAGTTGAAGATAAGTTTAAGACTGATAATTCATGAAATTGTCGACAACTGCCATCCATCCAGTCAAACTGAACCATGAGCCAAGGCTTCTTTGGAACTAACCGATGGTTTTGCACAACCGAATGTCTCCTTCTAACTTGGCAGGTTTTGAATGTGCTAAAGTGTTGGTACGAGCTAAACGTGACGACGTCCTCACCAAGGCTAAGACAAACGAGGTTGACTCGAGTATGTCCTAACACTAGTCTTCTTAAAGTTCTCCCATTTAGTTGAGTTTGTATGTTGTTTTTACTTGGTTTTTTTTATTTAAAAAAAGTGACGAATAACAACAATTTGATTACGGTGCTAATGAAATTCTTTTCTCAGTATGTGCTAAATGAATAGATCATCGATTAATGAATTGTTATCTTGTTAATCCGATAATTAGAGACTTACTTATAATGAATAATTATTCTTCACTACGAATAATTAATCATTATTCTTTTTTGTAAAAATTATTTTACATATAATGAATAATTATTTTCTTATATAAATAATTATTCACGTAAACTCCCAATCGATAAATAAACAAGATGTCAATCCAACAGTTAGGATCTCATTCAAAACAAGCAAGCTTGTTCAAAACGAGCCAAAATAAAAATAAAAACTCTTAACACTATAACCGAACCAAAATGACTGCACTATAATAGTGAACGAGAAAATGAGGAAGAATGAGAAAGACTTCAAACCAACGCTGCTGCAGCAGCTACTTATTGGTTGGCTAGTGTGTTCCTTTAGAGCATGAGTCTTAACTAATGTCATCAATCTGATTAATGATATAAAACCGTTTGCACATGTGATCAAAATACTTTTCCAAGTCTCTAAGCTAAATGGAACAACATTTCATCTTGAAAAATTCAGTGCGAGCATTAGTTTAGAGGGACAAAGTTGCACCACATGGTGATCCAGCACTTGAGTGGCAGGTCCCTTAACTAAGACCTCAGTGTCCACACAATAAACAAGGGACAGAATTTTTAGCCATGTGAAAATGCAACTGGTAGCTGCTGCATTCCATTAACTATATAATACTCATCCCGCAGTCCCAAGATATTTCAACAATTTTTTGTTTTTCATTTGCCGCACAATAACACTGAAAGATCATCCGAGAAATCATAATTTGAAAACAAAATCCAGATTAAAAGCGGAAAAGATTTGGCGGACGAGAAGGTAACTAAAGCAAACAGAACACTCTAGGAAATGAACTTAATCAAGGAGCAACCAGTATATTATTGGTCTTGCATAAAAAGCAGTGTCATGCTAATCCTCCTCGAGATTGATGGAATCTTTAAATTTTCCATATAAAATCTTCTTAAGTTCAGCCATTTGAGCAAGTACCGATTCCTTTTCTTCCTCTAATTTCTCCAGATTCTTGCTAGTTACTTTTTTCATCTCCTCTATCCTGCCTTCGACCTCTTCTTTGGGAACATGAGCAAAAACTTCCCCAATCTGGAAGCGTACCACTTCCTCATCAGTGAGAATTAACTCATTGCTTGCATCCTCAAGATTGTCATTTGTTTCCTGACCAAAATAGTTAAGGAAAAGTTAGGCAGCCAGATTTCACAACAATGACAGACTGACATATAACATGGATACGTTGGAACCTGTAGGTATTCAGCAATGGTATGTGCATGATTATTTAGGGCTTGCCTGCTCTCTGAAGCACGCGATAAGAGGTGCTTTGATTGGTTAGAAAAGCAAGCAACTAAAAGCCCCACTTTCCTTTGGTTTGCCATCCTACATATATTACAAAGTGTTCAGGAGCCTATATTCTTCTCTTATTAAGGCTAAAGAAGAGCAAAATAAACTGCTTCCTGCTTTAATTTTAAATATAATACCAACCAAATTCCTTTGGTTGCACTGATTCTTGGGAATTTAACTTAGAACGTAGAACATATTAAGACCAACTTAGACTTTGGTGAAAACACTAATCATCATTTTCTCCTCCTGATGCTACATCCTATACATATTATGTACTGCATCCAAGGGACAATAAACTGAAAGAGACTAGAAAGTAATGGTACTAACCTCATTGACTACAGAGTAAAAACTCAAGATCCCATCAGACTTAATATTTCATTTCACACAATTTCAGTTTTTTACATGACTCTTACATATCCATATTAAGTACAAGGTCCAATTGATAGTTTTTTTCCATGAAAGCTGAATCCAATTTATCTTTGACTCGTGGAGAAAGAAACACAAATAAATGATAACATCCACCAATTAAGCCACCTCTTTATGGCATTATCAGCGTAAAATATCCTTCTGAAGACAATAGTAATCCCCAATACATTCATTTATGCAACCGTTGCACCCGAAAAGGACCATTTAGCAAACCCTGAAGTATGATTTCTTCTTTACATCCAGAGATGTGCATCCAAGATGACAGCATCACGCTTATTTCCCAGTTCCGGTCCATAACCTTAAGGGCCCAACTCTTGAGAAAATGCAGAAGATCCTGATGATCCCAAAATGGTTGAAGCAAGAAAGGAAATGAGGAGGTTTTCTTCCTCTTGAAATTGAAATTCTGTGTTTCTAAGCTCTAACCTACCCTAGATCATCTTCCTTTAGCCCTAGAAAGGTTCCCAACATAACACTTAGTTTGGTTACCGGAGGGGAAGGGGGGAGGAGGAAGAGTAAGGACACATTTTACTTCACCTAGTGGAAGTAAGTAGGTACAAGCAAATTAGCGGAAATGAAGTAAATCAAAAATACTTCCCCTCTAGATCTTACTAAAAAGTGAAAGATAACTAAAGCTTGACCCAGAGCTAATGAAGGACATTTTTCTTTTCCCTTTTAAAGACAAACCATAATTACATCATAGTAAAAGGTCCCCTTTCTCTTTACTTCCCTTATCACCTAATTGCAAAAAAATTAGAAACAGAAGGGGAAAAAATCCCAGAAATTACTAGGACAATGCTTTGAAGTTTTTGGCCAGAACAGATTCACCCCTCACACCACCCCTACCAATCAACACTTCACTCTTTCCAGCATTCCTTTTCTTCTCTCACTTCTTTCTCCTCCTCTTTCCACCATTCTCTTCTCTATCTCTTTCTTCTCCTTCCAATGTCACTGAGGAATGTTCCTCCCTCTTCTAGTTCTTTTATTTTCTATTTGATTTTGTACACAGAAATATTTTTTATAAAAATATTTTGCTCCTGGTTTATAGTTCTTCTGAGGCATGGCAGTCTTGTTCTACAATTAGCTAATTGGTATGGTGTAACTGTTCCCGTTAACTTAAATTTCTTGGCTTTGTTTTGCAGTTGGCATGGTCGGGTTGTTCTGGGCATAGGAGTTAGGCAATCTCTCATGGGTTTGTTTGACAGGAAAACAAAGAAGAAGAAGCATGGGCAGCTATGGAAGAAGTAAAACTCTTTTTTGTTTTTAAATTTTTTGTATTAGATTTACCTTGTTGGATGGATTGGAAATTTGACGTGGAGGGGAGTTATTCCCCTCCACATTTATCTCTGCCTTTCATTCCCCTCCAAAACAAATGAGGTAAATCACAAATGCACGTCCAAATTTATATTCCCTCCAGTTTTCCTCACTCTTTGAACCCAACCAAACTACCTCTAACTGAACCTCTAAGAAGAAAACACAGCAGGACAGCAGAATCAAAAGAGCATTCAAAAGGAAAGTTGTCATTAGATATCTATCAGAATTTCCCACTTCAGTGCCTATTCTAGAATAGTGTTTACCAACACTAATACACCATCAACCTCACAATCCAAGAAGAAAAGCCAGGCACCACCAGTTGCCCTAAGTTTTTGCCTCCAGACCTGAATACTTCCACATTACCTGACTAGCAGAGTTTATTTGCAATACCTTTCATCTCAATTCACCGTTATTGAATCCTGAGAAGTTTCAGTTTCCATTTTACAAGTTCATAAGTCCAAAATGACAGCTACTTTTACCCTAAAAGCTCCAACTACCCAAGAATGATGAGGTAGGCTACATAAAAATATAATATAAATAAAGGATGCAAAAGTGTAAAGTTAAAGTTGAATATAATACACAAAATATCATTTTTTTTTTGTTCACATGAAAAAACTATGAGAGGGTACAGAAGCTTCTTCTTTTTTTCTCAATTTGAATTTGATTAAATTTTACATGTAGAAAATGAAAGAAAGGAATTAACACTCAAATAGAAATGGACCAAGTTAACTTGGAGTTCATTAAACCAAAAGAGGATAAATGGTACTGTGTATGTTTACAGAAAAATGTGACCCCCAATTTTAGTCTGCCACCCAAATTGAGCTCACATAAAATGCTCAACAATCTAATGAAATTTATCAAGCACCCCAAAGTCTATCCTACAAGTAATCACCCAAAAATCTTTTAGCTTCTCAAACCGCCTCGTAATAAGTTTACCTTTAAAGTAAAACTTATTTCTCCATAAGCACCCAAGAAGCAGAGGACTAATAGAAATTTCTTAATACAAATCAATTTATCACATGGATGAAAAAGAATAATGGATAATAATTTGATTAGGGGTATACTTCTCCTTCCTGTATCAGTTAAGAAGTGAGTATTCTACAAAATGAAATGCAAATTACTAAATGATTATTGTTTCTTTTGGAAAAGAAAATTTCACTCGTGTTGGTTCTTCTTTTCCTCTTTCCCCCTCCCTTCTGGCAAAATAAGGAGCTACTCAACCAAATTTCAGCAGAAATCACCTATTGAAATAAACAACGATCCAATATAATAACAAGTAATTAAACCAAGTTTCGAAAAAATGTCCTCTATGAGAAATAATTCACCTTGGCCACTTTGATTTCGTCTTCGAGCTCGTGAAGTCGATTGTTAAATCTACCAAATTTGTTAATGTTCTGCTGGTCCTCCCAAGTAACCTCCGTCTCAGACCCAGAGGCCCCAGCCTTCATTGATGCAAAAGTACTCATTTATCAAGCACTCAAAACACCAGATGTTCAACAGGTAGCATTAAAATTGAAGAAAAACAGTAAAAAATGTCTGAAAGAAACTGAGTAATTCTCATAGGCTATGTATTAATTCACGGAATCCCTGGGAGAATTTCAACTTACCTGTTGCATTGCTTAAGGCGTCCGGATGAACTATGCAGCAGAGACCAGAAAGGAAGAAGCCGCCGAATGATGGAGGGATATGCTTGACCGGTGAGTGACCACTATATGTGTTTATGCAATTGATGATTTTTGTTTCTTTTTCCTTTTTTTTTTAGTCTTAACAGAAAGATGCTCGAAGTAACTGTGTTTTACATCTATTTTGTCATGTATTACTTAGCTATAAAAAATAAAAAAACTTTTGTCATGTACCTATTTTTTTAGTAATAGATTTATTTGTAAAATTACCGATCTTTACCATTAAACTACTTTTACTTTTTTCTTCTTAAAACTTTTATTTTATCTTTTTGTGTATAATAAAATTTTTAAATAATTATATTTATTAAATTATAAATATCATAGTAAAATCTGACAAAAAGAGTCGAGTTATAGATATATGCCATAATTTTTAAAGATAATTTTGTCACTTGAAAGGAGAAAAAATATAGAAAAATTACTTGAAAGTTGAGAAAATGCAACTTTGTTGTTGCAATTTTGCTAGTATTTGAGCCATTTGGTCTAATAAGTTTTTGACCCATATGATTCTCATAGAGTTAAAGATGGACGGAATCTCATAAATGTATAAAATTACTATTGAAAATAGTGACTTGTGCTTGCATCATAGCTCTTTTTGTAAAAATCTACCTTGACATTTAAAATTTAACAAATTAACTATTTAAGAAAAGCTCATGTATATAGAAAGATAAAATAAATTTTTTTATTAACAAGAAAAAATAGTTTAAGGGTAAATATAACTAATTTTTCGATCTATTTTATACAAGCTTTTATGCTATTTTTGTACACTTAAATAAAATAAAATAAAATATTTTTCCATCCAAAATCTCCTTCTACGGAATGGTTTTGGAATCTTCTTTCTATTCTATTGTCCAGAAGGAAAAGACAAAATTAAATGATGATTTATTTTTTTGTTTAATAATATTATTATTCAATGTTAGAATAGAACGATATTTTGTAAAAAGAATTATTTAAATGCCCTATTAGTATATTGTGTCAATAAAATCAAATTATAAATTATCACTGTCAAACGGGCTAGTAGCCCAGGCTGGCTCGTGATATAGGCAGGCTTAGGTTCAGTTTTCCAAACCTGTTTAAATGCCGAGCGAATTGGCCTGCTTCGTTTAGTCCACAAGCCAGATTTTTTTTAAACTTTTGTATTAGAAACATTATAAAAGATAGAATATGTAGCAATCTTGATACCAAATTTTCTTATACTACATATTCTAATCATATCCACAATTAAGGTTAATTAATTCAATTTTATTTTAAATATTTTCTTATATAAATTTATTCATATTAGGTATGATATATATAATTAATTATTATTTTTTATTTTAAAAACGTTGGTGATTGGTCAAAGATTCTTGTTACCCCAATCATATATTTATATTCTCATATATGATTGCGAGAGAAAAGGAAAGAAAAAATACATAGTATAAAATTTAATTTTTTTAAAAAAGAGTGACTATGCCTGTGGGCTGGCCCGTTTAGCCCGCAAGCCTAGTCGAAACGAGTATAGGCTAGAGGTTTCCGAGTCCGCTACGGTGCGGGTGCATTTTTTTTCCGCACGTACGGAAGGCCTTCCCAACCTTTCGATTGATTAAAAAATGATCCAACGGGTTGGGAGCTTTCAAGGGCAGTTTGGGAACAAAAAACTGAATTTGTAAAATAAAAAGAAGAGAAAAATTCAAATTTGCGTGGTGTAATGATGACCCCCCATCAATTAGTGCATCAGAAATAGAGAAACTGCAAAATGACGGCTCGAAGCCATCAAAATAATTATGCAGCGGTAGTCCTATTGCCTTTTTTATTTCTATTTCCATTTCCATATGCATCTTCTCTCTATCTCTTTCTCTCGCTCACTCTGCAACTCCAAAAAAGCAGTAGCTTTAGCAACTTTTTGCATTCAAAAATAGTGAGATATGGCAACCAAGACTACATCTGACGCAAGGTTCCAGTTCTGTTGCAGAACCACCTACATCATCAACGCGAATCGAGCTCTCCGAAATCACCCCGAGCTTAAGCAAAGAATGGCAGCGCTGACCAAGGCTGGCTTCGATCGTTTAACGGAGCTCCGACTAGAAACAATAAACTCCTCGGTTCGTGCTTATGCTTCTGAAGCAGTTTGATTGGAGAAAAAATTCTTTGTGATTGATAGTGATTGGAGGGTTGAGATAATGGAGGAGGATGCTGGAAGAGTGTATGGGCTCCTGGCGGAACCAAACGAAATTGTGTTTGGGGAGAAAGCAAAGCCTGCATCTAAGCATGGCTTTTATTTTGGACTCGATTTGGAGTTAGACCCTTCAACAAAGAGCTATGTGTCCCATAATATCATAGAGGAGCGGCTGGCAAATTTTCATGGTGATAGTCATACCTTTGCCAAACTATACATACTGCTAGCAACAAGCACATTGCTTGCACCAAAAAACTCCCAGAAGATTAGGTTAACAAACTACGCAAGATATTTCGATGATATAGAAACAATCCGCACGTACAACTAGGCAAGACACATTGCGAAGTTCATGAATGCAGGGGCAGAATTTTTTTCAAAAAAAGTCCAAAAAAAGCCTTCCTCCTGGCCAGAAGGCAACATGCACCTTCTGCTGGTGCCTTCATTTCTCCAGTGTGAATATAATAATTATTCTTCTGTGCGTATAATAATTATGATTGAATATTATGGATTGAGTGATAGCCGTGGGTTCTGTGCATAATTATTCTTGTAGTTGGATAATAATTATGATTGACTATTATGGATTGAGTGATAGCCGTGGGTGCTGTGCATAATTATTCTTGTCGTTGGATAATAATTAGGATTGACTATTATGGATTAAGTGATAGCTGTGGGTGTTGTATATAATTATTCTTGTCGTTGGATAATAATTATTATTGACTATTATGGACTGAGTGATAGCCGTGGGTGCTGTATATAATTATTCTTGTCGTTGGATAATAATTATGATTGACTATTATGGATTGAGTTATGTCATGGTTGCTGTGCATAATTATTCTTATCGTTGGATAATAATTATTCATTGACGTAGGTGCGTTGTGCTGAGGTTTTGCAAGAGAAGCCTGATGGTGAGTTGTCCTGCTGTTGGTGGAGTTGGAGTAGGGTTGCTGAGGCTTGCGCCTTGCTACCCCAGGCTAGGGCAGGAGGCCGAGAAATTAGTGGAGAGTTGCTGCAGCCAATGCCTCAGAGAGGGCGCTTCTGTTGGCCAAACGGCAGACATATGTGAGAAAGTTGAGAATGATTGATCGGAGGCTGGAGGAGCTTGATACCGAAGACCAACCATATTTCTATGGCATTCGCTGTGAAAAAAAAAAGAGTGCAAAAAGGCCTGACACACTTAAGACGACAGTCCCTCCGGTGCTTGATGAAAATATTGGTGTAGAGCATGACTCGTCAATGTCAGACCTCCCTGTTGATGACGAGTTTGGGGTGATGAAGATTGCCAGGGAAATAAATCAAGGTTGGTTTGTGTCTTTGATAAAGTGAACAAATATTCTTAATGATGTGAATAAAACATGTTTGGTTTGTGTCTTTGATGCAGCATCTGAAGAGGCCGAAGATCTTGCACACGATCAACTTAACCAGGCAATCCCTGATGAGCCTATTTCTGTCACTGAACCAGTGGTTTCAGACTCTGAGAGTAGGGTCCCTGATGTGCCTGCCAATAAAGGATTACATAGGCCTATTAAGCGCCGCATGCTCATCAAGGGCAGTTCAAAGCTGGGTTCGCCCTATGTGATAGCAAAGGGTGACCCAAATTCCTTGACCAGCGAAGAGGAGGCCCTCATGGACTTTGCTGTGTTGGAAAATCCCCCGGATGGGCTAGAGTAAGTTGGTTAAATAGTTTTGAATAAGTATTATAATGTGTTTGAATAATTATTCAAAAGAGATATAATAATTATTCTTGTTGCACCTGACCATCACTGTAGTGCTTTGATAGTCCTTGATGATGGGCTCCAGCCTCTAACTCGAATAGAGATGGAAGGAATCAGGCATAATCAATACTTCTATCACTCGACGATTGATGCGTTTGGCCATCTGCTTAACCGGAAATAGGCCACCAGCAGTCCCGTATGGAGGTTTTATTTTGACTGCAGTATCAGGGTTTGTTTCAATCTGTTGCTTGCACTTTATCCCCTAATTTTTCTACAATGGTTTTCTAAAACATCTAATAGTTTGACTTCCTTTTGTCTTCTTCCCAATTCTTCGGGCTGCACATTTCTTCCTTTTTATTGTTGACATGAGTGCCAAAAGGTTCCTATGTTTAAATACCAAGCTCTGTGCCGAAGGTCCGAATCATGATTGTTCTTGCTGTGCATAATTAGCCTTATGTGTCAAAGGGACAAACAAGACCTAAGAAACTGAAGTGAATTAGAGGCTAGTTGGTAGCGCAATTTATCTGTCGGACCGTAATAATTAGTAAGTTTGAAAATATCCACTCGCTCAAGAACCACTGTGAAATTTGTTGATACAACTGAAACTAAATTTACACTGAGAAGTTCAATGTGTATGGGTTATAGGTCATGTATTCGCTAAGGATTGAAGGGAAGATTCAAATGCATTTTGGCTTGAAAGTTCCCTTCTGATAGCTACCTTTTTCCTCTGCCGGGCCTTCTCCATCAAGCTTCGCAGCCTCTTCCTTGAGCAGTTTGCATTCCGCCTAGTCTTGATTGTTCTCATAGGCGCATGGCCTTCACCGGGAGACCTTGAATTGTCAGATGCTACACGATATGCGAATAATTATCACCATTAATTGGTTAATCATAATTATGCATAAAAGGGATAATAATTATTCTTGGGGGTTCCATTAACTTACGTTTGTTCACTATAACACAATTGGGGGTTCCATCATACCCAGGATTACTCCCAAGCAGCTCCAGAGCCCTCTTGCAGAGTTCATCTATCTCGTTGTCGATCATATTGTAAGTGTTATAGTCCAGGCACACTCTTGTAGCCAATATTACCATTTTATGTGTGAGCGTTTGGTAGCACTCACCATACTTTGTTGGCCGCTTATAGCCAGCCAAAGTAAATGGAAGTTGAAAGTCACACTTCGCATTGTTGGTCCACCTTTTCAAAATATAGTGAGGCGGAAATGTCCTCATGTTGCAGTTACCAAGAGAGCCCAGCACATCCATGACCTTAAGGATATGTCTACAAAGAATACCCATTGTTTCGAACAAACGGCATGAGCACTCTAGCACCATTTTATCCAGCTCAACATGCACGATTCGCTCGTCCAGCTTCGTCTCTGAAACATTGTCTTTGCAACTGTACACTCGGTACTTCAGCATACTTTTGTAAACGTCACTGGTTTCACAGGCTTCAATGATGTACTCGAATGTCTTGTGATACTGTTCTTGGAACATATGGAACATATTAGGGGTATACTGCTCTGCTGCACACCTTGCCAATGGGCTGCATAGGAAGCTATTGTTTGGTAACTTGGTTATTGTCAAAATAATTATTCATAGCGATAGTAATAATTATTATGTTGTATTTGAACAATTATACAGAAGATATTGAATAACTATTTAGATCACTGATCATTGGCGCAGAAATCTTGGATCTTTTCTGCCTCTCTCCGACTCTCGACCATTCGAGTAAAGTGACCGAAGAATTGAATGAGGTTGTGGTCTGATTGGAGATACCCTCGAATTACCCCATTACAAGACTCGCTCAACTGAGTGGAAACCATTCCTGTAGTGAATTGTTGCCTAACCCATGCCGATGACCACTGCTGACGAAATCCATGGATCCTCTCTATCCACATATGAGGACCATTCGGGAAACACTACTCCAGCATCATATTCCACACAAAGTTGAACTCTTTCTCTTCGACATCATACATCAAGTAGTAGAGCTTCTCGGCAAATTGTGGGGTGAACAACTGCGTTAGGTTCTTTTGGGCATTTTGCCTTATATGCCAAGTACAAAGACCATGAAATGTTTGAGGCAACATTGATTTAATTGCTGCAGCCATGGAGGATCTTGGTATGTGAATATGCTCTGAGGGACTTTACCTAACATACACCGCAAGAACATCCTCAACAACCATTCAAATGACTCCGTCGTTTCATCGTAGAGGAGGGTAGCACCAAAAACACAGCCTTGGTAGTGATGATTGAATCCAACAAATAGAGCTGTCCAGTAAAGGAAATCAGACTCATAAGAATTTATTCACAATTTTGTTCAGACATTTATTCAGATAAAATATAATAATTATTAATGACACTAATAATAATTGTTAACAAAGGATTGAATAATTATTACAAACAGACCAACAGGACGATAATTTTTATTCGTTCTATACGTGGTGTCGAAGCTGATAGAATCTCCAAAGAAGTCATAATCCATCTTCATTCTACCATCTGCCCAGAATATATTCGTAATTCGTTCTTCAATGTCAACCTCGATGTCGTAGTAAAAAGCGGGGCTGCGATGCGCTTCATCGCGGAAGTATTCCTGCAAAGCTGTAGCCTCTCTAAGCACCATTGCCTTTTGTCTTCTTCTGGTTAGGTGATTCTTTAGATCCGTGGAAAGGAAACCAAGACTGACCTTACCCCTTGTGCCCAAAGACATTACTTCATACGAAGATCTTAGCCGAATACCGGCATCCTCGTTCAATTCAGCTACGACACCTTGAACATCACTAACGTGGAGGTTAGACCTTAGCATGTGGGCCAATTCTTTTGAGTGTAGAGAATGATTATGATCCACAACCCAACCGTTTATCACATACACACCCCTAGCCTGATCAAGTTGTAGTCTTATTTGGGCTTGACATCCTGTTCTCTCCTCCCATCTTCTCATTTCGCTCACCTATCTTGCCTCAATATGGTTAGCATTTGCTTTGCTGTTCTTGGGGTCAAATTTGCTTCCCCGCCGAAATCCCTCATTATACACATACTTCATATATTGCACTTTTCCTGTTTTCAAGTACCTCATCTCATACATTATCCTTGTTCCGAATCCAATACGGTGGGCATATCTATTGTAGAATGCATGAGCATCACTAACAGTTAAGAACTCCATTTTCATCATTTCTTCCATGCTTTCTGCAGCAGAACATAATAATTATTCGTTATAACTATAAGTAATTATTTACTACCGTATGGATAATTATTTAGTATCCGAGCAAAGTTACCCTTCCAGAATACATGCAACCCATTGTTTCTTCCTGCATGGATTGTACTTATGCATCTTCAGATTCAAGCTTCACCATAAAAGAAGGACAGAGGGTATGTAAAGAATCAAACAACGTCTTCGAGGTATAAAACAAGATTGGGTGCAGAAGTTGCAAAACAAATCCACGATGGAGAGGAGAAGAAAAATATTGAGTTTACCTGAGATCTGCTAGCAAATGCTTCCATCATGGCGAGACTTCTCACTGAGAAAATATCATTGAGTGTAGAATGAGAGCAGAACTGAAGAAGGAAGATAGAGGGAAGGCGCTCGGAGGGGAAGGAACGTGGGGAGGAAGAAAATAGAGTTCTGATCAGTATTTAAAAGAAAAGTGACGTGATATGGCTGGCATGACTGATGTTGGCGGGTAAATTTCAGTTTTTTGTTCCCAGACTTCCCTTGAAACCTCCCAACCGTTGGATCAGTTTTTAACCGTAGCAGACTCAAGGGATTTCGCAACCCCATTCAACCATATTTAAGTGGTGGCCCGTGACTGGCCAAAACAGGATGGCCCGTTTGATAATACTATCATAAATAGCAAAGCTAAATACAATAAGGATAAATTAAATACGTCATTTATAAAATGTAATTTAAATAAAATTCACATTAAAATTTAAAAATATCAAATATTTCAATATTAGAGAATAATTTATTCATAAAAACAACTATTATTTTAGATCAAAATAAATGAAGTACTACTAAGAAAAATAAAATAAAATTCAAAGTTAAATTATACTTTTTCTTCATCAAACATTAAGGATATAGTAATTAGAAGAATTTTTATATGATTTCTACTTCTCCTACAAAGTCCTTAAGTTTTGACACGGTAAGGCCTTTTACACTTCTTGCTAGAATAAACTTTCATGTGGAAAGACAAAATCATACTTGAAATTTCCATACAGACCACTGAAATAGAATAAAAAGTTAGAAAAGTCATTCTGTTACAATCCTACCCGTTTTCTTAGCAGATATGATACTAGTTTGAATGATAAAATTTTCAAATCAAGTCATTTTTCGTTTGATAAAAGAAAAAAATTTCTACTCATGTGGTCTAATTTTTTTTTCTTGAGGAATTAGTTCTATATAGTACTATCAAACAGACCCATCTGCTTTGGTCTGACCTAGCCCTCATGGTCGGCCTCATAAACAGGACGGAGTGAGCTGGCTCGTTTTCTCATAGGCTAGGAAATCGCAGCCCACATCCATCCGTACTAGACTAGCGGGCCTAGTCTCTATTTTTTAAAAAATCAAATTTTATGCTATGCTTTTTCTTAGCCCTAAGGGCAAATAATGTATTTATGACTAGTTTTGATTAATGACAAACATTGATAAGGGCTAATATGCTTGTATGTTGTGTGATAGGATTTATGGATTAAGAAATGTTAGCCATAAGGGCAAATCATGTGGTTATAATTAGTTTTGATTAATGACAAACATTGATAAGGACTAATATGCTTGTATGTTGAGTGATAGGATTGAAAGATTGAGAAGCATAAAGTCTTATTGCCTTGGAGCCACAATGCAAGAACAACTCAATTGTGCCAAAAGAGATTGAAGATTGAAGAGTATGTTCAAGATGATTGAAGGCATTGAAGACTTAGAGTGTAGGGTTCATATGCTAAATAGGTATATTTTTCTGTAAACTCTACACTTGCATGTCTTGGAATTAGTTGAATGCATGAGAGAGCACAAAACTTGTTTTTGAAATGGTTTTCAATAAACTTTGTGAGAACAAGTATGTTTTTTAAATCTCAAAATCTTAAGAAAATTTTGTATGATCAAAATGTTTTTGAAAAGGTTATTGTGTTTAAATGTACCTAAATGATGAGTCCAGTCATCCAAAACATTTTCAATGTTATTAGCAATGGTTTTCAAAAGATTTGACTAAATTTGATAAGTTTGGATGCAAGTTTGGTCGTCCAAACTTTGGAAATGGTTACTGTGCATCCAGAGAAGTTCGAACGCCAGTTCGGACGCATGGAGTAAAGTTCGGACGTCCGAACTTTTCCAGATAGCTTGGCACAGCAAAGTTCGGATGAGAGTTCGGACACATGGCTTGAAGTTCGGACGTCCAAACTTCTCTGAAACTAACCGTTACTAGCCGTTTTATAGCTGTTGCATTTGAATTTTCACATCTATAAAAGTTATAAACTTTAGATTCTTATGTAAGTTTTGAATTCTTGAAAGCTCTAAACATTCCAAAGCTTTTAGCAAACATTTCAAGCTCTCTCTTGTCTTGTGCTTTCAATTGATCATTCAAGATTCCAAAGACCACAAGTGTGAAGGTACAACATTGTGTAAACATCTACCAACAAGTGGTAACATCTACACATTCTTCCTTCTCTATTAAACTGTGTTTTCCTACTAGCTCAGTGCAAGGTTATCGTGTGACATAAAATCCTTCTGATAAGGGTGAGCCATAGACTAGAATAATCAAAGAACAAACTCATTAAGCTATGAGTCTTTTGAGGTGTATTCAAAGATAAACTCAAGGCATTGAAGACTTGAAGTGTAGAGTAGGTATGATGATAGGTAATATCTATGTGAACTCTACACTTGTATGTCTTGGAGTCTATTGAATGCATAAGAGAGCATAAAATTGGTTTCTTAAGTTTAAAAAGACATTGAATGATTCTTTAGCAAATGTGGTTTTGTGTTCTAAAAGTTTTTAAGTAAACTTTAAATGATCAAATGAGTTTGATTGTGGTTTTCAAACTTATATTTGTCTAAATAAGTTATCTATATATACAAAATGCATTTCAAATACTTGGAAGATTGATTTCAAATGATTTTACAAAGTTTGAACACAATTCCATGAAATTCGGTTGTCCGAATTTGGTAGCAAAAGTTTGCTACTGTTCTTCCAGAGAAATTCGGAAGAAGATTCGGACGCAAGAAGAAAATTCGGTCGAAATTCGGAAGAAGATTCGGACGCATGAAGAAAAATTCGGTCGTCCGAATTTTGGTCTTCAGCATGGTCACTGTTCTTCCAGAGAAATTCGGACGAAGATTCAGACGAAGCAGGAAGAATTCGGTCGTCCGAAAAATTCGGACGCAGAATTCGGTCGTCCGAATTTCCTGAAAGTAGCCGTTTTATAGCTGTTTCAACTGATTTTCAAATTGTATAAAAGCTATAAACGTGTATGTAAGCCCTAAGGGCAAATCATGTAATTTTGATTCATGACAAATATTGATGAGAACTAATATGTTTATATTGTGTGATAGGATTTGTGAAGAAAGAAGTTTGAAGTCTCATTGCCTTCAAGAGGAAGAGCAAAGAATAACCTCATTAAGCTATGAGTCTTTTGAGGTGTATTCAAAGATAAACTCAAGGCATTGAAGACTTGAAGTGTAGAGTAGGTATGATGATAGGTAATATCTATGTGAACTCTACACTTGTATGTCTTGGAGTCTATTGAATGCATAAGAGAGCATAATATTGGTTTATTAAGTTTAAAAAGACTTTGAATGAATCTTTAGCAAATGTGGTTTTGTGTTCTAAAAGTTTATAAGTAAACTTTAAATGATCAAATGAGTTTGATTGTGGTTTTCAAACTTATATTTGTCTAAATAAGTTATCTATATATATCAAATGTATTTCAAATACTTGGAAGATTGATTTCAAATGATTTTACAAAGTTTGAACACAATTCCATGAAATTCGGTCGTCCGAATTTTGTAGCAAAAGTTTGCTACTATTCTTCCAGAGAAATTCGGAAGAAGATTCGGACGCAACATTCGGTCGTCCGAATTTTGGCCTTCAAACATGATCACATGTTCTTCCGGAGAAATTCGGAAGAAGATTCGAACGCGAGAGAAAAATTAGGTCGTCAGAAAAATTCGACGCGAAATTTGGTCAGTCCAAATTTCTCGAAAAGTAGCTAGTTAACTAGCCGTTTTATAGTCTGTTTCAACTGATTTTCAAATTCTATAAAAGCTATAAACGTGCAATCTTTTGCAAGAACTGAATCCTTGAATATTCTAAGCTTTCTAAAGTCTATTACAAACATTTCTCAAGCTCTCTTATGTCTCGTGCATTCAATTGATCAATCCAAAGACATCAAAGTGCGAAGGTACAACTTTGTGTAAATTCTACCAACAAGTGGTAACATCTACACACTCTTCTTTACTTATTCAATTGTGTTGATCTACTAGCTCTAGCAAGGTTATCTTGATAACATAAAACCCTTTAGATAAGGGTGATCCTTGAAGTTGTGATTCAAGGTTGTTTGAGATATAAAACCATAGGTTGGTGAGCCTTGTTTGTAAAAATTACTAGAAGAGGTTGTATGTGTAAAACCAAAGTGTGGTGAGCCTCTCTTGTAATCTGTGAACTTGAGCACATAGTAGAGTTATTGAAATCCTTAAGTGTATACTTAAGGTAGTGGATGTAGATCTTGAGGATCGAACCACTATAAATTGTTTGTGTTCATTTGTTTACATTTCTTATACTGCTTTGCCATAATTTGTTTCTCTCTTATTCATATAATCTGTAAGTGATCTATAAATATAAAAGATTTGAATTTGAGAAAATTAGCCAAATACCTAATTCACCCCCCCTTTTAGGTATTTCAATTGGTATCAGAGCTAGAACTTCTGTGTGTGGTTTAACAACCTAGAAGACCAAGATCCTATGGCTAATATGTCAAATCTACCTTACCTAGAAGGATCTTCCACAAATAGATCACCTTTGTTTAATGGAACAAATTACACTTTCTGGAAATCTAGAGTTAAAATTTATATTTGTTCTATTAATTTTGATTTGTGGAACATAATTGAGAAAGGTCCTTATGTCCCAATGAAAATGAGTGCTGATGGAATAACCTCAGTACCCAAGTCCACTGATGAATTTGATGAGCATGATTCTAAGAAAATGACTTTAAATTATCAAGCCATGAATATATTAAGTTGTGCTTTAGATGTTACTGAATACAATAGAGTTAGTGGATGTGATTCTGCTCATGACATGTGGAGATTACTTCAAATTACACATGAAGGTACTAATCAAGTTAAAGAATCTAAACTTGCCATGCTAGTTAGAGATTATGAACTGTTTACCATGAAACAAGGTAAAAAATATTAGTGATATGTTTACAAGATTTACTAACATTTTCAATGGCTTAAAAGCTTATGGTAAAAGCTATACTATGGGAGAGCAAAACAGAAAGATTTTAGATGCTCTACCAAAATCCTGACAGCCTAAAACACTTGCCATTGAGGAATCCAAGGATTTGAAGACTCTTCCACTTGAAGAGCTCATTGGATCTCTACTAACTCATGAAATGAAGATGAAACGGCTAAATGACAAGGAGGATGAAGAAAAGGGAAGAAAAGGAGTTGTACTCAAGTCTTCAAATCACTTGAGTGAACAAGAACAGTCTTCAAGTGAAGAAGAAGAAGGAGGAAACAGTGGAGAAGAAGAGATTGCAATGGCAGTAGGGAAGTTTAAACGATTCTACAAAAATGAGTTTCTCAAGAAAGGAAGAAAACCAGTCAAGAAGAGTGAACAATCCTCATTCTACAAACCTCAATGTTTTGAATGTAAAAGCACAGAGCATCTTGTTGCTGACTGTCCTAAAGCTTTGGAAAAAGAAAGAGAAAGCAAAAACAAAAAGAAATCTGTCAAGAAAGGAAAAGGATTAGCTGGAACATGGGATCAACAAGAAAGTGGGGATGAAAGTGAAGGAAAGGCCAACATATGCTTTATGGCCATTGATGATGAGGTACAATCTTCACCCTCTATTTCAAATGTGTATGATGATGATATTGATTCCAGTGATCTAATTATTGAGTTATATGAAGAATTAAAAAAGGCTTCAAAAAGAAATAAAGAAATGAAACTCAAAATAAATGATTTATCTAATGAAAATTCAAAATTATGTGTTGAAAATGGAAAACTTCTTGAAACCATTAGTTGCATTACTATTGAAAAAGAAGTTTTGAATACAACTATACAAAACATATCTTTTGAAAACAAAAAGCTTTGCACTAGAATTATTTCTCTTGAATCAATGATAAAATATCATGAGCTTCTAAAAAGGAAAGTTAATGATCTAACTTTATGCATTGAGAGATTTACAAATGGAAGGGAAAATTTGAATAAATTACTTGGCTATCAAAGATCTTCATTTATAAAACATGGTCTTGGTTTTACTCATGATTATTCTGCCCCAAAACAGAAAAAATCTTTTGCTAAAGAATCTTATCATTCTATATCACATATTTGCTGCACTTATTGTGGTAAACATGGACACAAGGTGTCTAGATGTTTTATTAAAAGAAAAATAGAAAGTGGTGTTAAAACCATTTGGAAAGTCAAAGAAACTTTTACTAACCCCCTTGGACCCAAGAAAATATGGGTACCAAAAATCACCCTTTCAAATTTGGTATAGGTACAATTTGCCTCAAGATCAAGTGCCACAAAATGGTTCCTTGACAGTGGATGCTCAAGGCATATGACTGGAAATGCATCACTTGTTAGTGAACTTCAAACTACAAGTGAAGGTTTTGTCACATTTGGAGATAAGAAGAAAGGGAAAATACTTGGAATAGGTAAAATTGGTAAAGGTTCTTTCCCTCTTATCAAGAAAGTATTACTTATTGAAGATTTAAAGTATAATTTACTAAGTATTAGTCAATTATGTGATAATGGATGCAAAGTAGAGTTTAAATGTGATACTTGTACTATTCTTGACAATGCAAGTAACAAAACTATCTTTGTTGCTAAAAGAGTTGGTAATGTATATGTGTTGTATCTTGATGAGCTTATTACAAATGATATTAAATGTCTTGCCATTCATGACAATGATGGATTTTTATGGCATAGAAGATTAGGACATGTAAGCATGGATTTATTAAACAAACTTTCTACACAAGAGCTGGTGAGAGGATTACCTAAATTGCATTTTGATAAAACTCACCTCTGTGATGCTTGTCAATATGAAAAACAATCAAAAACATCTTTTAAACCAAAGAAAATGGTTTCTACCTCAAAACCTCTTGAACTAATTCATATGGATTTATTTGGACCTATGAGGACTACTAGTCTTGGTGGTAAAAGCTATGCTTATGTGATTGTTGATGATTTTTCAAGATTTACATGGGTAATCTTCTTAGCACAAAAAGATGAAACATTTTATGAATTTTCAAAACTCTTCATAAAGGTTCAAACCTCTCTTGATTGCAAACTGATTTCTATTAGAAGTGATAATGGAAGAGAATTTTGTAACCAAGACTTTACAAAATTTTGTGATGAATATGGTATTACTCACAATTTTTCAGCTGCCAAAACACCTCAACAAAATGGTGTTGTTGAAAGGAAAAACAGAACCTTACAAGAAATGGCTAGATCAATGCTTTGTGAAAACTCATTACCAAAGTATTTTTGGGATGAAGTTGTTAATACAGTTTGTTATATCATGAATAGAGTTTTACTAAGACCTTTTATAAGAAAAACACCTTTTGAACTTTTATTTGACAAAACTCCATCAATTGTCTATTTCAAAGTTTTTGGTTGTAAATGCTTCATTTTAAACACTAGCAACTATCTTGGTAAGTTTGATAGAAAATCAGATGAAGGAATTTTTCTTGGTTATTCATCAAATAAAAAGGCATATAGAGTCTATAATAAAAGAACATTGTGTGTTGAAGAAACTATTCATATAACCTTTGATGAATCTAACATTTATCTTCAAAGAGGAAATGAAGATGATTCAGGCACATCAATGGTTGAAAATCATACTCAACACCAAGCACCCACAATGGAAGATCATGCCAAAGAAGAAGAAATAATGGAGCAAGAACAAGATGGTCAATCAAGCAATGATCAAGAACTTCCAAAGGATATCACATATGCAAAAGGTCATCCTAAGGAGCAAATCATTGGTGATGTCTCCCAAGGGGTAAAAACAAGGCGGTACTTTATTGATAACTTTGCTCTTTTATCTCATATTGAACCAAAAATTATTGATGATGCATTGTGTGATAATTTCTGGATTATTGCTATGGAAGAAGAGCTAAATCAATTTGAAAGAAATAAAGTTTGGTCTCTTGTTCCTAGACCTCATGATCATTCTGTTATTGGTACAAAATGGATATTTAGAAATAAGTTAAATGAACTAGGAGAAGTAGTTAGAAATAAAGCTAGACTTGTTGCTCAAGGCTTCAATCAAGAAGAAGGTATTGATTATGATGAAACTTTTGCTCCAGTGGCCAGATTAGAGTCTATCAGAATACTCTTGGCATTTGCTTGTTTTAAAGACTTAAACTATTTCAAATGGATGTCAAAAGTGCTTTTCTAATGGTTTTATTGAAGAAGAAGTTTATGTAGAACAACCTCCTGTATTTATTCATGAAAAATTTCCCAATCATGTTTTCAAATTAACTAAAGCTCTATATGGACTAAAACAAGCTCCAAGATCTTGGTATGAAAGATTAAGTGGTTTTCTTCTCTCAAAAGATTTTACTAAAGGAAAAGTAGATACAACTCTTTTTATTAAAAAATCTTCTAAAAATGATATTTTGCTTGTACAAATCTATGTTGATGATATCATTTTTGGTTCTACTAATACTTCTCTTTGTGAAGAGTTTGCTAAAACTATGCAAAATGAATTTGAGATGAGCATGATGGGAGAACTAAGTTTCTTCCTTGGACTACAAATTAAGCAAACCAAGGATGTAGTCTTCATCAACCAAGCAAAATATACTAAGGAGCTATTGAAAAGGTTTGGAATGGATCAACCAAAAGGAATAAGTACTCCAATGAGTTCATCAACTAAACTTGACAAAGATGAGAAAGGTAAAAGTATTGATGAGAAATTATATAGAGGTATGATAGGAAGTTTACTCTATCTCACAGCTAGTAGACCAGATATTATGTTTGTTGTATGCTTGTGTGCTAGATTTCAATCATGTCCTAAAGAATCTCATCTAATTTCTGTTAAACGAATTTTTCGTTACTTGATTGATACTCATGATTATGGCCTTTGGTTTTCGAAAACTTCATCTTTTGAACTTATTGGGTATTCTGATGCGGATTATGCTGGTTGTAAAGTTGAACGTAAAAGCACAAGTGGGCATTGTCAATTTCTTGGTAGTTGTCTTATATCTTGGTTTAGTAAAAAGCAAGCTTGTGTGTCTTTATCAACTGCAGAAGCTGAATACATAGCTGCAGGAAGTTGTTGTGCACAATTGTTATGGATGCAGCATACTTTACTTGATTATGGTCTTAAATTCAATTGTGTGCCCATATTATGTGATAATACTAGTGCTATTAACTTGAGCATAAATCCCATTCAACATTCTAGGACTAAGCATATAGAGATAAAACATCATTTCATTCGTGATCATGTGATTAAGAAAGATATATGCTTAGAATATATAAATACAAATGATCAATTGCTGACATATTTACAAAGCCTTTGACTGAGGAAAGGTTCAATCACCTAAGAAGACTCTTAGGAATATCAAGATTCAATGACTAATGTGTGTATTGAAGTTATGATGAATGCAGGAAATTTTTGATTCAAAATTCGGATGCACTGCAGAAGATTCGGTCGACCGAATTTTCTGAGTGTCGAGAAACAGAGACTTTTGATCAAGAATTCGAACGCAGGTCAGAAAATTCGGTCGACCGAATTTTCTGAACTGAAGAAACAGAAACTTTCGCTCGAAAATTCAGTCGCAGACCTGAAAAATCGGTCGACCGAATTTTACGGACGAGACTCTTTAAATGAAGTTGAAACAATCTCTTCAACACTACTACTTCCGAATTTCACATCTTTTTTAAAATCTCTCATACCCATTCACATCCGAATCAAAATCCCTTCAAAATCCCACACTCTCATCCCGATTTTCCTTCATTTTTAAACTTCTAAGCCCTAATTTCATACAGAAAACAAATCCTTCTCAAGAAAAAACATCATGGTGAGAACAAAGAAGCCCAATGTTGAGAAAGAAAAAGGAAAGGCTAAGAAAGGAGATGGAGACCCAATCCTCAATCAACCACGAAGGATTCGCATTCCTCAAACACAATCTGGAGTTGACAGGTTTATCTCTATCAAATCTACACATGAATTTGATGAATGGAATAAGAATAGTAGAAAAATCATTCCTGGATATAAGGTGGATATTGATAAACTGTCAAATATGAATATTGTCCTATCTCATTTCAATGATATTGGTTGGAGTAGTTTTCTCTTCATTGATGAAGAATTTTATCCTACTTTGATATATGAATTCTATGCAAATTTGAAAGAGGATAGAATTGAGATGATAGGGGATAATGTTATACAACGGTATTCATCTAGAGTATCACAAATGGACATTGAATTCAATGAAGGATTGATAAATATAATTTGTGGAGTAAGTGACGAGGGAGCTAGATATTATTCAGCATCCATGCATTGCTATGATCGTGAACTCTTCATACATGTTAGATTTGAAAATGCATTTACAAATGGAAGAGAGTTTAGGGCCATAAAGGAAAGGGAAATTAAGAATTTGGATGCTAGAGGTAGAGTTTTACATCACATGGTGACCACAATGATTGTTCCTAATTTTGGACACAAGTCATCAGTTGGAAATATGCATATGGTAATCATGTTAGCCCTGCATGAGAATAGAAGAATGAATTTTGGGTATATAGCCTTGAAACATATGATTGCAGCCAGAAAAACAGTAACCAAGGCATTCCCATTTGGAAGATTATTAACCAGAATCTTCAAGCATTTTAAGATCAAACTTCCATGAAGAGGGCAATCCTTTAAGAGTGGTGAAATTTATACAAATGAAACTCTTAAGAGATTGCAATTAGTTCATGATGAGGATAATGTATGGAGGACAAAAAGAGAAACTCCTCCGAAAAGAATAGAAAGAGAGGAAATTATAGAAAGTGAAGAGGAAGAAGAAGAAGAGGATGAAGAGGAAACCCTTGCTAGGGAAATGAAAACAAAAAGAAAGCATGACACCTCAAGTGAGGGGGAGCAACCTCCAACAAAAAGGAGATTATTTGAAGAAGAAACTGGAATTAGGTATAGTAGTAAAGGAGTATCTAGAGGGGACACCATTAAAGCCAAGACATTCCAAGAAGCCTTAAACAATCATGTCAAGGAAATGGAGAAAATGTATAAGTTCTTTGAGTCATTTGCTCCAATGGTTCTTGGAAAATTGGATGGACTGGAAAACAGAGTAAAACACATTGAAAATATCCTTATGAGAAACACTCAAAGTGGTGAAGGAACCTCTAAGACTCAGGATGGAAAGGAGGAGGAAAGAAATAAAGAAGCAGAGAAAGAAGATAATGAGGATAACAGTGAGGAAGAGGATGATCAGGGTGGAAATGATAAGACCACAGCAGAAGAAAAAGAACAAGAACAGGCTCATGAAGATCTACCAATGGCAGGAAGCCAAGTAGCTCAAGCTGCAATTGTATCCCCAGCAACAATCTCCTTCAGTCAAGGAAGAGTCAAGCACTTGGCAGTCAAGAAAGGAGTGAGCCGAGCCTCCCCATCAACCTCATCATCACAAGACTAAGCCTTCTCTTCTAATCTCTTTACTGTATTTTGTTCAGTTTTCTAAGCATTTTGCTGCATTTTCTATTCTGAACTTGTTAAATATTGTTTTTGTAATAGTGAAGCTCAATGATGAAATCCCAGTGATGAGAGCTTCTTTTATATGCTAACTTGAACATCTCATTTCATTGATCCCTTTTATTTGATAATGACAAAAGGGGGAGAAAATATGATGCAATATATGATGCAATATGATGCAATACATGTGAAAACTTGATCTTATGTGACTTAATCTTATGTGAACTTAATCTTTAATACTACTGAATGTTGCATCAATATGAATTTTTTATGCATTACAATTCGGATGCAAGGTTTTAAGAATTTGATGTATTCAAAATGTATTATTTTGTTGTTCAAATTGATTCAAATCTGTATTAGTCTATTCCACTACGTTTGAACAATCTTATGAAACCTTTATATCATTTCACAATTTCAATTATATTGAATCTGTTGCAGTTTGGACATGAGATTCAAAATTCGGACGCAAGGGATTCAAAATTCGGATGCATGATATAAAATTCGGATGCATCCATACTGTGTTACCAAAATGTGCTCATTTGTTGTTCAAATTGATTCAAATATGTTTTAATCTCTTCTAATATGTTTGAACAACCTTAGGAAAGCTTATTTACAAAATTTGGAGCTTTCATTTATCCTATTTTAAAGTTTGGACTTGATATGTCAAAAATTCGGATGCATAATAATACTAGTCCAAATTGGTTGAAAATGAGCACAATCTAAGGGGGAGCATTTTTAAACTTTTACAACCTTAAAACCTCTCTTAGAATTTTTTTTAAATGCTTAAATGCTATATTTTCTATACTAATTGTTGGAAGGAAGGAGGCACATGGAGGTTAGTTGGGTCATAGGCTCATATTGAGCCTTTTGTATGTCAATGTGCTAAATTGGTTATTATTTATCATTGACATCAATACTTCTTTGTACCACATTGTTTAAATCCATCACATATTGTATCAAGTTTGTCATCATCAAAAAGGGGGAGATTGTAAGCCCTAAGGGCAAATCATGTAATTTTGATTCATGACAAATATTGATGAGAACTAATATGTTTATATTGTGTGATAGGATTTGTGAAGAAAGAAGTTTGAAGTCTCATTGCCTTCAAGAGGAAGAGCAAAGAATAACCTCATTAAGCTATGAGTCTTTTGAGGTGTATTCAAAGATAAACTCAAGGCATTGAAGACTTGAAGTGTAGAGTAGGTATGATGATAGGTAATATCTATGTGAACTCTACACTTGTATGTCTTGGAGTCTATTGAATGCATAAGAGAGCATAATATTGGTTTATTAAGTTTAAAAAGACTTTGAATGTATCTTTAGCAAATGTGGTTTTGTGTTCTAAAAGTTTTTAAGTAAACTTTAAATGATCAAATGAGTTTGAATGTGGTTTTCAAACTTATATTTGTCTAAATAAGTTATCTATATATATCAAATGTATTTCAAATACTTGGAAGATTGATTTCAAATGATTTTACAAAGTTTGAACACAATTCCATGAAATTCGGTCGTCCGAATTTTGTAGCAAAAGTTTGCTACTATTCTTCCAGAGAAATTCGGAAGAAGATTCGGACGCAGCAGAAAAAATTCGGTCGTCCGAAAAATTCGGACGCAGAATTCGGTCGTCCGAATTTCCTGAAAGTAGCCGTTAACTAGCCGTTTTATAGCTGTTTCAACTGATTTTCAAATTCTATAAAAGCTATGAACGTGCAATCTTTTGCAAGAACTGAATCCTTGAATATTCTAAGCTTTCTAAAGTCTATTACAAACATTTCTCAAGCTCTCTTATGTCTTGTGCATTCAATTGATCAATCCAAAGACATCAAAGTGTGAAGGTACAACTTTGTGTAAATTCTACCAACAAGTGGTAACATCTACACACTCTTCTTTACTTATTCAATTGTGTTGATCTACTAGCTCTAGCAAGGTTATCTTGATAACATAAAACCCTTTAGATAAGGGTGATCCTTGAAGTTGTGATTCAAGGTTGTTTGAGATATAAAACCATAGGTTGGTGAGCCTTGTTTGTAAAAATTATTGGAAGAGGTTGTATGTGTAAAACCAAAGTGTGGTGAGTCTCTCTTGTAATCTGTAAACTTGAGCACATAGTAGAGTTATTGAAATCCTTAAGTGTATACTTAAGGTAGTGGAGGTAGATCTTGAGGATCGAACCACTATAAATTGGTCGTGTTCATTTGTTTACATTTCTTATATTGCTTTGCCATAATTTGTTTCTCTCTTATTCATATCATCTGTAATTGGTCCATACATATAAAAGATTTGAATTTGCAAAAATTAGCCAAATACCTAATTCACCCCCCTTCTTAGGTATTTCAATTATTATTTGTCTTATTGTTTGATCATCTTGTCTCAACTATCAAATTACATGTAAACTTGATGTTTGTGAATTTAAAGAAGAGCTTTTATTACGGCAAAGGATTTGCAAAAAGGGAAAAAGATTTTGATAATTCGCCTAAGACCTAATTCACTCCCCTCTTAGGTCTTACAAGAAGTATGAAGTCTTATTGCCTTGAAGCCACAATGCAAGAACAACTCAATTATGCCAAAGTGATTGAAGATTGAAGAGTACGTTCAAGACGATTGAAGGCATTGAACACTTAGAGTGTAGGGTTCATATGCTAAATAGGTATATTTTTCTGTAAACTCTACACTTGCATGTCTTGGAATTAGTTGAATGCATAAGATAGCACAAAACTTGTTTTTGAAATGATTTTAAATGAACTTCTTGATAACATGTATAATTTTGAAGTCTCAAATGATCTTAAACAAACTTTGGATGATTAAAATATTTTGGTAACGGTTTTTGTATTTGAAAGTGCTTAAATGACTTAACTATTTATACAAAATGATTTCAATGTTATTAAGGATGATTTTTAAATGATTTGACAAAATTTGATAAGTTTGAATGCAAGTTTGGACGTCCAAACTTTGAAAATAATCACTGTGCTTCCAGAGAAATTCGGACGCAAGTTCAGATGCATGGAGTAAAGTTTGGACGTCCAAACTTTCTCTGATAGCATAGTCACTGTTTTTCTAGAGAATTTCGGACGAATTTTCGGACGCATAAGAAAAAGTTCGGGCGTCCGAACTTTTTCAGACAACTTGGCACAGTGAAGTTCGGACGAAAGTTTGGACGCACAGTAGAAAGTTCGGACGTCCAAATTTCTCTGAAACTAGCAGTTACTAGTTGTTCTATAGCTATTGCATTTGATTTTTCAAATCTATAAAAGTTATAAACTTCAAATTTTTTGTAAGTTTTGAATTTCTAAGAACTCTAAACATTCCAAAGTCTTTAGCAAACATTAAAACTCTCTTTATCTTGTGCTTTCAATTGATCATTCAAAGATTCCAAAGACAACAAAGTGTAAAGGTGTAACATTGTATAATCATCTACCAACAAGTGGTAACATCTTACACATTCTTCTTTCTTCATTCAATTGTGTTTTCTACTAGCTCTTGCAAGGTTATCTTGAAAACATAAAATTCTTTAGATAAGGGTGATCCTTGAGATATTGACTCAAGGTTGTTTGTAGATATAAAATCCTTTGGTAGGGGGAACCTTGTTTGTAGAATTGCTAAAGAGGTAGTGAGTGTAAAACCATTGTGTAGTGAGCCTCTTGTGTAATTTGTGAACTTGAGCATATAGTAGATTGTTTGAAATCCTTGAGTGTAGACTCAAGATAGTGGACGTAGATCTTGAAGAGATCAAACCACTATAAATTACTTGTGTTTATTGATCTTACACTTTTTTACTGCTTTGCTATTAATTGACATATTTTCTCATTGAACCAAGTACATATAATCTGATCTTGCTTAAAAGTGTATAAGGAAATTATTTTCAAAAATTAGCCAAAGACCTAATTCATCCCCCCCCCTCTTAGGTCATTCAATTTGTGTGGTTTTGCAACCTAGAAGTTACGATCTTATGGCTAATATTTCAAACTTACCTTATCTGGAAGGATGTTCCACAAATAGAACACCTTTGTTTGACGGAACAAACTATACATTTTGAAAATCTAGAGTTAAGATATATATATATATATGTTCTATCAATTTTGATTTGTGGAATATTTTTTAGAAAGGTCCTTATATACCTATGAAAATGAGAGCTGATGGAGTAACCTTAGAACCAAAGTCTAGAGACGATTTTGATGAAAATGATTCAAAGAAAATGACATTAAATTATCAGGCCATGAACATTTTAAGTTGTGCATTAGATGTAACTGAATACAATAGAGTTAGTGGGTGTTACACTGCTCATGATATGTGGAGATTACTTCAAATAACATATGAAGGTACAAACCAGGTTAAAGAGTCTAAGCTTGCCATGCTAGTAAGGGACTATGAGCTATTCACTATGAAGCAAGATGAGAATGTCAGTGATATGTTTACAAGATTTACTAACATTTCAATGGTTTAAAAGCTTATGGGAAGAGCTATACAACGGAAGAACGAAACAAAAAAATATTGGATGCTCTACCAAAATCTAGGCAACCAAAAGCACTTGCAATTGAGGAATCAAAGGATTTGAAAACTCTTCCACTTGAAGAGTTCATTGGATCACTCCTCACGCATGAGATGAAGATGAAGAGAATAAATGACAAAGAAGATGATGAGAAGGAAGAAAAGGAGTTGTACTCAAAGCCTCAAATCACTTGAGTGAACAAGAAAAATCATCAAGTGAAGAAGATGGAAACAGTGGAGAAGAGTAGATAGCCTTGGCTGTAAGAAAATTCAAAAATTTCTACAAGAAGGAATTCCTTAAGAAAGGGAGAAAGCCAACCAATAAGAGTGGACAGTCATCATCCTTCAAACCTCAATGTTTTGAATGCAAAAGCACAGAACATCTTGTTGTTGATTGTCCTAAGGTTTTGGAAAAGGAAAGAGAAAACAAATTGAAAAAGAAATCTGCCAAGAAGGAGAAAGGACTAGCGGGAACCTGGGATCAACAAGAAAGTGAAGATGACAGTGAAGGAAAGGCCAACATATGCTTTATGGCAATTGATGATGAGGTTCACTTTGCTTCAAGATCAAGTGCCACAAAATGGTTTCTTGACAGTGGTTGCTCAAGACCCATGATAGGAAATGCCTCTCTTGTTAGTGAACTTCAAGCAACAAGTGAAGGTTTTGTCACATTTGGAGATAAGAAGAACAGAAAAATACTTGGAATAGGTAACATTGGTAAAGGTTCCTTCCCTCTTATTAAACAAGTATTGCTTATTAATGGTTTAAAGTATAATTTACTTAGCATTAGTCAACTATGTGACAATGGATGTAAAGTAGAATTTAAATGTGATACTTGTACTATTTTTGATAGTGCAAGTGGCAAACCTATCTTTGTTGCTAATAGAGTTGAAAATGTATATGTGTTATATCTTGATGAACTTATCACAAATGATATAAAATGTCTTGCCATTCATGATAATGATGGATATTTGTGCCATAGAAGATTAGGTCATGTGAGCATGGATTTATTGAATAAACTTTCCACACAAGAGCTAGTTAGAGGATTACCTAAAATGCATTTTGATAAAACTAGTCTTTGTGATGCTTGTCAATATGGAAAACAATAAAAAACATCCTTTAAACCAAAGAAAATGGTTTCTACTTCAAAATCTCTTGAACTTGTCCATATGGACTTGTTTGGACCAATGAGGACCACTAGTCTTGGTGGTAAAAGATATGCCTATGTGATTATTGATGATTTTTCAAGATTTACATGGGTGATTTTCTTAGCTCAAAAGGATGAAACGTTTCATGAATTTGCAAAACTTTTCGAAAAGGTTCAAACTTCTCTTGAGCATAAATTAATTTCTATTAGAAGTGACAATAGAAGAGAATTTTGCAATCAAGACTTTACAAAATTTTGTGATGAATATGGTATAACTCATAATTTTTCAGCTGCTAAAACACCCCAACAAAATGGTGTAGTTGAAAGGAAAAATAGAACCTTACAAGATATGGCTAGATCAATGCTTTGTGAAAACTCTTTGCCAAAATATTTTTGGGTTGACGCTGTAAACATTGCATGCTATGTAATGAATAGAGTTCTATTAAGACCCTTCATAAGAAAAAAACCTTTTGAACCTCTATTTGCTAAAACTCCTTCAATTTTCTATTTTAAGGTTTTTGGTTTTAAATATTTTATCTTAAACACAAGTGATAATCTGGAAAAATTTGATAGAATATCAGATGAAGGTGTATGTCTTGGCTATTCATCAAATAAAAAGGCTTATAGAGTTTATAACAAAAGAACATTATGTGTTGAAGAAACCATACATGTAACTTTTGATGAATCTAACATTTACCTTGAAAGAAGAAATGAAGATGATGCAGGCTCTTCAATGTTTGATAATCAAACACATCATCAAGCACCCACATTGGAAGAACATGCCAAAGAAGAAGAAATAATAGAGCAAGAACAAGATGGTCAACCTAGCAATGATCAAGAACTTCCAAAGGATCTAAGATAATATGCAAGAGGTCATCCTAAGGAGCAAATCATTGGTGATATCTCCCAAGGAATTGAAGCAAGGCGATATTTTATCGACAACTTTGCTCTTTTATCTCATATTGAACCTAAAAACATTGATGATACATTATGTGATGATTTTTACATTATTGCTATGGAATAGGAGTTAAATCAATTTGAAAGAAATAAAGTATGGACTCTTGTCCCTAGACCTCATGACCAATCTATTATTGGTACAAAATGGGTTTTATGAATAAATTAAATGAATTAGGAGAAGTTGTTAGAACTAAGGCTAGGCTTGTTGCTCAAGGTTTCAACCAAGAATAAGGCATTGATTATGATGAAACTTTTGCTCCGGTAGCTAGCCTAGAATCCATAAGAATACTTTTGGCATTTGCTTGTTTTAAAGGTTTTAAACTATTCCAAATGGATGTTAGAAGTGCATTTCTAAATAGTTTTATTGAATAAGAAGTTTATGTTGAACAACCACCCGGTTTCATACAAGAAAAATTTCCTAATCATGTTTTCAAGTTAACCAAGGCTCTATATGGATTGAAACAAGCTCCAAGAGCCTGGTATGAAAGATTAAGTGGTTTTCATCTTTCAAAAGGATTTGCAAAAGGAAAGGTTGACACAACACTTTTTATAAAAAACTCTAGTAAAAATGATATTTTACTTGTGCAAATTTATGTGATGACATTATTTTTGGTGATACTAACACATCTCTTTGTGAAGAATTTTCCAAATCAATACAAAATAAATTTGAAATGAGTATGATGGGAGAACTAAATTTCTTTCTTGGGCTGCAAATTAAGAAACTCAGGATGGAGTCTTCATAAATCAAGCAAAGTATACCAAGAAGCTATTGAAAAGATTTGGAATGGATCAAGCAAAAGGAATAGGTACTCCAATGAGCTCATCAACTAAACTTGATAAAGATGAAAAAGGTAAAAATGCCGATGAGAGGTCATATAGAGGTATGATTGGAAGTTTACTCTATCTCACAGCAAGTAGAGCAGATATTATGTTTGTTGAGTACTTATGTGCTAGATTTCAATCTTGTCCTACAGAATCTCATCTAATTTCTGTCAAACGTATTTTTCGCTATTTGATTGATACACATGACTATGGTCTTTAGTTTTCAAAATCTTCAGCTTTTGAACTGATTGGATATTCGAATGCTGATTATGCTGGATGCAAAGTTGAACGAAAAAGTACAAGTGGTCATTGTCAATTTCTTGGTAGTTGTCTTGTGTCTTGGTATAGTAAAAAATAAGCATGTGTGTCTTTGTCTACTGCTGAAGCTGAATACATTTTAGCTGGTAGTTGTTGTGCTCTAATATTATGGATGCAACATACTCTATTTGATTATGGTCTTAAATTCAATAATGTGCCAATATTATGTGACAATACTAGTGCTATCAATTTGAACATAAATCCCATTCAACATTCTAGAACAAATCTGAAATACCTAAGAGGGGGGGTGAATTAGGTATTTAGTTAATTTTCGCAAACTTAAACCTTTTATGCGTTTAGACCAAGAACAAGTAATGTAAGCTAATTATAGATAATTGATAGCAAGACAATAATGAAAGCAATAGCAAAGAACTCAAACAATTTATAGTGGTTCGATCCTCAAGATCTACGTCCACTACCTTAAGCTCACACTTAAGGATTTCAACAAATCTACTAATTGCTCAGGTTTACAAATTACAAGAGAGGTTCACGACACTTTGGTTTTACACTCACAACCTCTTCTAGTAATTTCTTACAATACAAGGCTCGCCAACCTATGGTTTTATATCTCAAACAACCTTGAATCACAACTTCAAGGATCACCCTTATCTAAAGGGTTTTATGTTATCAAGATAACCTTGCTAGAGCTAGTAGATCAACACAATTGAATAAGTAAAGAAGAGTGTGTAGAAGTTACCACTTGATGGTAGATATTACACAAATTTGCACCTTCACACTTTGATGTCTTTTGATGAATCAATTGAATGCACAAGACATAAGAGAGCTTAAGAAATGTTTGCTAAATGCTTTTGAATGCTTGGAGTTTTCAAGATTTCAAGAGTTACAAAAATTTGCATGTTTATGGCTTTGATAGAATTTGAAAATCTGTTAAAACGTTCATAAAACGGCTAGTAACGGCTAGTTTCAGAAAATTCGGACGACCGAATTTCTTGGCTGCGTCCGAATCTTCGTCCGAATTTCTCTGGATGAATAGTAACCATACTGAGAACAAAAATTCGGACGACCGAATTTTTTTGCTGCGTCCGAATCTTCTTCCGAATTTCTCTGGAAGAACAGTGACCATGCTGAAGGCCAAAAAATCGGACGATCGAATTTTTTGGCTGCGTCCGAATCTTCTTCCGAATTTCTCTGGAAGAATAGTAGCAAACTTTTGCTACAAAATTCGGACGACCGAATTTTTTGAAAGCATTTTCAAACTTTGTAAAATCATTTGAGATATAACTTCAATGAGTTTGAAAAACATTTGATACATATAGAAAACTTATTTAACTATATTTAAGCTTGAAACACATGAACATATGAAGTTTATAAACATATCTTATAAAAAGATTCATTCAAAGCCTTTTAAGATCATAAGACTATTTTTATGCTCTCTTATGCATTCAATGATAACCAAGACATGCAAGTGTAGAGTTTACATAGAAATTTACCTAAAAGTTAAATGCACTCTACACTTCAAGTCTTCAATGCCTTTTGATCATCTTTAGAACAACATTCTTCAAACTTCAAATACTTGCTTAAATGAAGTTGTTCTTGAACTTTTGCTTCAAAGCAATGAGACTTCATACTTCTCAAATTACAAAACCTATCACACAATAATCAAACATTTTAGTCCTCATCAATATTTGTCATTAATCAAAACTATATAATTTGCCCTTAGGGCTAACAATCTCCCCCTTTTTGATGATGACAAACTTTGATGCAAAATGTGATAGATTAAAACAATGTAGTACATAGAAGTATTAATGTCAATGATAGAAAATAACCAATTTAACACATTGACATACAAAAGGCTCAATATGAGCCTATGACCCAACCAACCTCCATTAACCTCCTTCCTTCCAACAACTAGGATAGAAGATATAGCATTTAAGTATTTAGAAAACTTCTAAGAGAGGTTTTAAAGGTCATAAAAGATTAATATTGCTCCCCCTTAGATTGTGCTCATTTTTCAACAAGTTTGGACTTGAGATGCTATGCATCCGAATTTTGACATATCAAGTTCAAATTGTAAAATTAGTGAAGTGACAGCTTCAATTTTTGAAAATAAGCTTTCCTAAGGTTGTTCAAACATATTGGAAGAGATTAAAACAAGTTTGAATCAATTTGAACAACAATAGAGCACATTTTGGCAACAAAATATGCATGCATCCGAATTTTTGAAACATGCATCCGAATTTTGAATCATGCATCCGAATTTTAAGTCTAAATTTTCGGAAACAAGTTGAAAAGGTGATTTTGCATTTTCAAATGAACTATAGAAGTACTCAAATATGTATAGCTACTATAGCATTCAGTTTAGCTTTGCAAAATCACAAAATTCATGCATTCAATTGTTTTCTTGAAGTAATTCAAAATCATAGGTCAAGTCAAGAACCAAGTTCAAGATTTCAATCTCAACTTAACCATATTCCAAAATCTAAGAAAACAACTAAAACCTCACATATTATAACACTTTCAATTTAAATTCAAATGCAGAAATGCAGCCAAATATTTTCACATTACTCATTACATATTGCACATCAACATATACACAACACACAACACATTTACAGCAAGCACATAGCACAATTTGTAGTCATTCTTTCTCCCCCTTGATATATGCATGGATTTTCATAAAATTCACACATTTTCTCTTCATGCATGAGGAATTCCACTGCTATTTCACATTTTCACACATTTTGTCATCCTCATTTTTTCTCCCCCTTTTGTCATCAGTCAAAGAAGGGGTCAATGAAAATGAGATTAACAATTTAACACATAAAGGAAGCTCTCATCACTGAGATTTCATCATTGAGCTTCACTATTACAGAAGATGCAAGAAAAATATTGAAGAAGATTATTAAAAATTCAAATAACTTAAAGCAGTAAATAGAATGGAAGAGATGCTTAGTCTTGTGATGTTGATGAAGAGGCTCTGCTAATCCCTTTCTTGATGGCCAAGTGCTTCACTCTTCCTTGGCTGAATGAAATGTGTGATGGTGAGACAATTTCAGCTTGAGCTACTTGGCTTCCTGCCTTTTGTGGTTCTTCATGTACATGTTCTTCTTCTTCTTCTTGTTCTGCCACTGTCTCATCATCTCCTCCTTGGTCATCCCCATCATCACTGTCATTATCTTTGTCTTTCTTATCTTTCTCTTCATCATCTTCCTCATTTCTATCTTGAGGCCTAGAGGGTCCTTCACCACTTTGAGTATTTCTCATTAGGATTTCCTCAATGTGTTTCACTCTACTCTCTAGTCCATCTAATTTTCCTAGAACCATTGGAGCAAATGATTCAAAGAACTTATACATCTTCTCCATTTCCTTGACTTGATTGTTCAAGGCTTCTTGGAATGCTTTGGCTATTATGGTGTCACCTCTAGTTATTCCTTCACCACTTGACTCATCTTTAGTTTCTTCTTCAACTACCCTTCTTTTTGTTGGTGGTTGCTCCCTCACTTGAAGTATCATGCTTTCTTTTTTGTCTTCATTTCTCTTGCAAGGGTCTCTTCCTCATCTTCCTCATCTTCATCTTCCTCCTTTTCCTCCTCTACACTTTCTGTCCTTTCCTTTCTTCCTATTCTTTTTGGAGAGGATCCTCTTTTTGTCTTCCATAATCCATCATCATCAAGGATAAGCTGCATTCTCTTAAGAGATTCATCGGTGTATATTTCTCCACTTTTAAAAGCTTGTCCTCTTCCCTGGAAGTTTAATCTTAAAATGCTTAAAGATCTTGGTTATCGAGTCTTCCAAAGGGGAATGCCTTGGTTACTGTTTTTTCTAGCGAGTAATCATGTGTCTTAAGGCTATATATCCAAAGTTGAATTTCCTCTGTTCATGCGAGGGCCAACATTAATACCATATGCATATTCCCTACTCGATGATTTATGTCCAAAGTTAGGAACAATCATAGTAGTTACCATGTGATGCAATACCCTACCTCTAGCATCCAAATTCTTGATTTCCCTCTCTTTTATAGATCTAAACTCTCTTCCATTTGTAAATGCTTGTTCAAATCTATCATATGTAAAGAGTTGACGATCATAGCAATGCATTGAGGGTGCATAATATTTAGCCCCACTGTCACTTACCCCACAAATTTGCATTAATCGGATCTTCACTTAATTCAATATCAACTTGGGATACTCTAGTTGAATACCATTGTATCCTATCATCCCCAACAATCTCAGTTCTTTCTTCCTTTAGGTTTGCATAGAATTCATATACCAAGGTGGGATAAAAATCTTCATTAATAAACAACAAACTACTCCATCCAACATCATGGAAACAAGACAAAACCATATCCATACTAGATAGTTTATCAACATCCACCTTATATCCAGGGAATAATCTTTCTACTATTCTTATTCCATTCATCAAATTCATGAGTAGATTTGATAGAGATAAACTCGTCAACTCCAGATTGTGTTTGAGGAATGCGAATCCTTCTTGGTTGATTGAGGATTGGGTCTCCATTTCCTTCCTTAGCCTTTCCTTTTCCTTTCTCAACATTGGGCTTCTTTGTTCTCACCATGATGTTTTCTCTTGAGAAGGATTTGTTTTCTTTATGAAATTAGGGCTTAGAAGTTTAAAAATGAACGCAAATCGGGATGAGACTGTGTGAATTTGAAGAGATTTTGATTCGGACGTGAATAGGTATGAGAGGTTTTGAAAGGATTTAAAATTCGGAAGTTATAATGTTTGGAAGAAACCGTTCGATTTTCATTTAAATAGATTCATCCGCAAAATTCGGACGACCGAATTTTAGGTCTGCATCCCGAATTTTCGGTCAAAAGTTTCGTCTCTTTGATTCAGAAAATTCGATCGATCGAATTTTCTACGTCCCTGCGATCCAATTTTTGATCAATAAATCTCTGTTTTCATCACAACATTAATACACACATTAGTCATTGAATTTTGAAATTCCTAAGAGTCTTCTTAGGTGATTAAACCTTTCCTCAGCCAAAGGCTTTGTAAATATGTCAGCAATTTGATCATTTGTGTTTACATGTTCTAAGCATATATCTTTCTTAATCACATGATCACGAATGAAATGATGTTTTATCTCTATATGCTTGGTCCTAGAATGTTGAATGGGATTAATGCTCAAATTGATAGCACTAGTATTATCACATAGTATAGGCACACACTTAAATTTAAGACCATAATCAAGTAAAGTATGTTGCATCCATAATAATTGTGCACAACAACTTCCTCACGACTATGTATTCGACTTCAGTTGTGGATAAAGATACACAAGCCTCGCTTTTTACTAAACCAAGACACTAGACAACTACCAAGAAATTGACAATGACCACTTGTACTTTTACGCTCAACTTTGCATCCAGAGCATAGTCGAGCATCGAATATCCAATAAGTTCAAAAGATGAAGTTTTAGAAAACCAAAGACCATAGTCATGTGTATCAATCAAATAACGAAATATTCGTTTGATGAAATTAGATGAGATTCTTTAGGACATGATTGGAATCTAGCACACAAGCAAACAACAAACATAATATCTGGTCTACTAGCAGTGAGATAGAGTAAACTTCCAATCATACCTCTATACAATTTCTCATCAATACTTTTACCTTTCTCATCTTTGTCAAGTTTAGTTGATGAACTCATAGGAGTACTTATTCCCTTTTGCTTGATTCATTCCAAATCTTTTCAATAGCTCCTTAGTATATTTTTTCTTGATTGATGAAGACTCCATCCTTGGTTTGCTTAATTTGTAGTCCAAGGAAGAAACTTAGTTCTCCCATCATGCTCATCTCAAATTCATTTTTGCATAGTTTTAGCAAACTCTTCACAAAGAGAAATATTAGTAGAACCAAAAAATAATATCATCAACATAGATTTGTACAAGCAAAATATCATTTTTTAGAAGATGTTTTAATAAAAAGAGTTGTGTCTACTTTTCCTTTAGTAAAACCTTTTGAGAGAAGAAAACCACTTAATCTTTCATACCAAGATCTTGGAGCTTGTTTCAGTCCATATAGAGCTTTGGTTAGTTTATACACATAATTTGGAAATTTTTTCATGAATAAAACCAGGAGGTTGTTCTACATACACCTCTTCTTCAATAAAACCATTTAGGAAAGCACTTTTAACATCCATTTGAAAAAAGTTTAAAACCTTTAAAGCAAGAAAATGCCAAAAGTATTCTTATAGATTCTAATCAAGCTCATTTGGAGCAAAGGTCTCATCATAGTCAATGCCTTCTTCTTGGTTGAAACCTTGAGCAACAAGTCTAGCTTTATTTCTAACTACTTCTCCTAGTTCATTTAACTTATTTCTAAAAACCCATTTTGTACCAATAATGGAATGATCATGAGGTCTAGGAACAAGAGACCAAACTTTATTTCTTTCAAATTGATTTAGCTCTTCTTCCATAGCAATAATCCAGAAATTATCACACAATGCATCATCAATATTTTTTGGTTCAATATGAGATAAAAGAGCGAAGTTATCAATAAAGTACCGCCTTGTTTTTACTCCCCTTGGGAGACATCACCAATGATTTGCTCCTTAGGATGACCTTTTGCATATGTGATATCCTTTGGAAGTTCTTGATCATTTCTTGATTGACCATCTTGTTCTTGCTCCATTATTTCTTCTTCTTTGGCATGATCTTCCATTGTAGGGTGCTTGGTGTTGAGTATGATTTTCAACCATTGATGTACTGTGTCATCTTCATTTCCTCTTTGAAGATAAATGTTAGATTCATCAAAGGTTACATGAATAGTTTCTTCAACACACAATGTTCTTTTTATTATAAACTCTATATGCCTTTTTTATTCGATGAATAATCAAGAAAAATTCCTTCATCCGATTTTCTATCAAACTTACCAAGATAGTTGCTAGTGTTTAAAATGAAGCATTTACAACCAAAAACTTTGAAATAGACAATTGATGGAGTTTTGTCAAATAAAAGTTCAAAAGGTGTTTTTTCTTATAAAAGGTCTTAGTAAAACTCTGTTCATGATATAACAAGTCAGTATTAATGACTTTCAGCCCAAAAATACTTTGGTAATGAGTTTTTCACAAAGCATTGATCTAGCCATTTCTTGTAAGGTTCTGTTTTTTCCTTTCAACAACACCATTTTGTTGAGGTGTTTTGGCAGCTGAAAAATTGTGAGTAATACCATATTCATCACAAAATTTTGTAAAGTCTTGATTACAAAATTCTCTTCCATTATCACTTCAAATAGAAATCAGTTTGCAATCAAGAGAGGTTTGAACCTTTTTGAAGAGTTTTGAAAATTCATGAAATGTTTCATCTTTTTGTGCTAAAAAAATTACCCATGTAAATCTTGAAAAATCATCAACAATCACATAAGCATAGCTTTTACCACCAAGACTAGTAGTCCTCATAGGTCCAAATAAATCCATATGAATTAGTTCAAGAGGTTTTGTGGTAGAAACCATTTTCTTTGGTTTAAAAGATGTTTTTGATTGTTTTTCATATTGACAAGCATCACAGAGGTGAGTTTTATCAAAATGCAATTTAGGTAATCCTCTCACCAGCTCTTGTGTAGAAAGTTTGTTTAATAAATCCATGCTTACATGTCCTAATCTTCTATGCCATAAAAATCCATCATTGTCATGAATGGCAAGACATTTAATATCATTTGTAATAAGCTCATCAAGATACAACACATATACATTACCAACTCTTTTAGCAACAAAGATAGTTTTGTTACTTGCATTGTCAAGAATAGTACAAGTATCACATTTAAACTCTACTTTGCATCCATTATCACATAATTGACTAATACTTAGTAAATTATACTTTAAATCTTCAATAAGTAATACTTTCTTGATAAGAGGGAAAGAACCTTTACCAATGTTACCTATTCCAAGTATTTTTCCTTTCTTCTTATCTCCAAATGTGACAAAACCTTCACTTGTAGTTTGAAGTTCACTAACAAGTGATGCATTTCCCGTCATGTGCCTTGAGCATCCACTGTCAAGGAACCATTTTGTGGCACTTGATCTTGAGGCAAATTGTACCTATATCAAATTTGAAAGGGTGATTTTTGGTACCCATATTTTCTTGGGTCTAAGGGGGTTAGTAAAAGTTTCTTTGACCTTCCAAATGGTTTTAACACCACTTTCTACTTTTCTTTTGACAAAACATCTAGAAACCTTGTGTCCATGTTTACCACAATAAGTGCAACAAATAGGTGGTCTAGAATGATAAGATTCTTTAACAAAAGATTTTCTGCTTTTTTGGAGCGAGAATAATCATGAGTAAAACCAAGACCATGTTTTACAAATGAAGGTCTTTGATAACCAAGTAATTTATTCAAATTTTCCCTTCCATTTGTAAATCTCTCAATGCATAAAGTTAGATCATTAACTCTCCTTTTTTAGAAGTTCATGATCTTTTATCATTGACTCAAGAGAAATAATTCTAGTACAAAGCTTTTTTGTTTTCAAAAGATATGTTTTGTATAGTTGTATTCAAAACTTTTTTTCAATAGCAATGCAACTAATAGTTTCAAGAAGTTTTCCATTTTCAACACATAATTTTGAATTTTCATTAGATAAATTATTTATTTTGAGTTTCATTTCCTTATTTCTTTTTGAAGCCTTTTTTAATTCTTCATATAACTCAACAATAAGATCACTGGAATCAATATCATCATCATATATATTTGAGATAGAGGGTGAAGATTGTACCTCATCATCAATGGCCATGAAGCATATGTTGGCTTTTTCCTTCACTTTCATCCTCACTTTCTGTTGATCCCATGTTCCAGCTAGTCCTTTTCCTTTCTTGGCGATTTCTTTCTGTTTTTGCTTTCTCTTTCCCTTTCCAACACTCGGGACGATCGGCAATAAGATGCTCGAGTACTCTTGCATTCAAAGCATTGAGGTTTATATGATGAAGATTGTCCACTCTTCTTGACTCGGCTTTCTTCCTTTCTTGAGAAATTCCTTTTTTGTAGAATCTCTTGAATTTCTTCACGACCCATTGCAATTTCTTCTTCTCCATTTGTTTCCTCCTTCTTCTTCACTTGAGGATTGTTCTTGTTCACTCAAGTTGTTTGAGGCATTAAGCACTACTCCTTTTCTTCCCTTTTCTTCATCCTCCTTGTCATTTAGCCGTTTCATCTTCATTTCATGAGTCAGTAGAGATCCAATGAGCTCTTCAAGTGGAAGAGTCTTCAAATCCTTGGATTCCTCAATGGCAAGTGTTTTAGGCTGCCGAGATTTTGTTAGAGCATCTAAAATCTTTCTGTTTTGCTCCCCCATAGTATAGCTTTTACCATAAGCTTTTTAAGCCATTGAAAATGTTAGTAAATCTTGTAAACATATCACTAATATTTTCACCTTGTTTCATGGTAAACGGGTTCATAATCTCTAACTAGCATGGCAAGTTTAGATTCTTTAACTTGATTAGTTCCTTCATGTGTAATTTGAAGTAATCTCCACATGTCATGAGCAGTAATCACATCCACTAACTCCATTATATTCGAGTAACATCTAAAGCACGACTTAATATATTCATGGCTTGATAATTTAAAGTCATTTTCTTAGAATCATGCTCATCAAATTCATCTCGTGGACTTGGGTGCGAGGTTATTCCATCAACACTCATTTTCATTGGGACATAAGGACCTTTCTCAATTATGTTCCACAAATCAAAATTAATAGAACAAATATAAATTTTAACTCTAGATTTCCAGAAAGTGTAATTTGTTCCATTAAACAAAGGTGGTCTATTTGTGGAAGATCCTTCTAGGTAAGGTAGGTTTGACATATTAGCCATAGGATCTTTGTCTTCTAGGTTGTTAAACCACACACAGAAGTTCTTGCTCTGATACCAATTGAAATACCTAAGAGGGGGGGGGGGTGAATTAGGTATTTAGCTAATTTTCGCAAACTTAAACCTTTTATGCGTTTAGACCAAGAACAAGTAATGTAAGCTAATTATAGATAATTGATAGCAAGACAATAATGAAAGCAATAGCAAAGAACTCAAACAATTTATAGTGGTTCGATCCTCAAGATCTACGTCCACTACCTTAAGCTCACACTTAAGGATTTCAACAAATCTACTAATTGCTCAGGTTTACAAATTACAAGAGAGGTTCACGACACTTTGGTTTTACACTCACAACCTCTTCTAGTAATTTCTTACAATACAAGGCTCGCCAACCTATGGTTTTATATCTCAAACAACCTTGAATCACAACTTCAAGGATCACCCTTATCTAAAGGGTTTTATGTTATCAAGATAACCTTGCTAGAGCTAGTAGATCAACACAATTGAATAAGTAAAGAAGAGTGTGTAGAAGTTACCACTTGATGGTAGATATTACACAAATTTGCACCTTCACACTTTGATGTCTTTTGATGAATCAATTGAATGCACAAGACATAAGAGAGCTTAAGAAATGTTTGCTAAATGCTTTTGAATGCTTGGAGTTTTCAAGATTTCAAGAGTTACAAAAATTTGCATGTTTATGGCTTTTATAGAATTTGAAAATCTGTTAAAACGTTCATAAAACGGCTAGTAACGGCTAGTTTCAGAAAATTCGGACGACCGAATTTCTTGGCTGCGTCCGAATCTTCGTCCGAATTTCTCTGGATGAATAGTAACCATGCTGAGAACAAAAATTCGGACGACCGAATTTTTTTGCTGCGTCCGAATCTTCTTCCGAATTTCTCTGGAAGAACAGTGACCATGCTGAAGGCCAAAAAATCGGACGACCGAATTTTTTGGCTGCGTCCGAATCTTCTTCCGAATTTCTCTGGAAGAATAGTAGCAAACTTTTGCTACAAAATTCGGACGACCGAATTTTTTGAAAGCATTTTCAAACTTTGTAAAATCATTTGAGATATAACTTCAATGAGTTTGAAAAACATTTGATACATATAGAAAACTTATTTAACTATATTTAAGCTTGAAACACATGAACATATGAAGTTTATAAACATATCTTATAGAAAGATTCATTCAAAGCCTTTTAAGATCATAAGACTATTTTTATGCTCTCTTATGCATTCAATGATAACCAAGACATGCAAGTGTAGAGTTTACATAGAAATTTACCTAAAAGTTTAATGCACTCTACACTTCAAGTCTTCAATGCCTTTTGATCATCTTTAGAACAACATTCTTCAAACTTTAAATACTTGCTTAAATGAAGTTGTTCTTGAACTTTTGCTTCAAAGCAATGAGACTTCATACTTCTCAAATTACAGAACCTATCACACAATAATCAAACATTTTAGTCCTCATCAATATTTGTCATTAATCAAAACTATATAATTTGCCCTTAGGGCTAACAAAATCATATAGAGATTAAGCATCATTTTATTCGTGATATTTTTGCTAAAAGAGACATATGCTTAGAATATATAAATACAAATTATCAAATTGCTGATATATTCATAAAGCCTTTGGCTGAGGAAAGGTTTAATCATTTAAGAAAGCTCTTAGGAATCTCAAAATTCAATTACTAAATGTGTTTATTTGAGTGTGACAAAAACAGGGAAAATTTGGATGTACAATTTGGATACATTGAGTGAAAATGGAACGTCCAAACTTAGCCAGAAAATTCGGGACAGAAAAGTTCAGACGCATGATAGAAAGTTCGGACGTCCGAACTTTCTAAAACTGGAGAAACAGAGAACACATGTTCGGACGTAGACCAAAAAGTTTGGTCGTCCGAACTTTACAGTTACAGTGGTTTAAAAAAGACCAAAATAGCCATTACTCACATATTATCACACGCGAACTCTCTCTTCTTTGAAATTTCTCTCTACCCATTCGCGTCCAAACCTAAATCTCTCTGTAATTTTACCATTTTCACATCAAAATACTTGGATTTTTGAATTCCTAGACCTACACAATTCTCAAATTTCGCTGCTTTTCTATTAGAAAATCATCATGGCGAGAACTAAGGGAGCAAATATTGACAAAGGAAAAGGGAAATTGCAGAATAGAGAAGGAGGACGAATTCTCAATGAACCAAGGAGAATTAGGGTTCCTCAATCATCATCTGGAGCAGACAAATTTATCTCAATCAAAGCTGCATCAAAATTTGAAGATTGGAACAAGAAATTAGGGAAAATCATCCCTGGAAACAAAGTTGATTTTGACAAACTCACAAATATGGGTAATGTCCTATCTTTATTTGGTGATATTGGCTGGAGTAACTTGTTGGTTATAGATGAAGAGTATTTTCCCTCACTCATATAATGAATGAGACAATGATGCATTATTGAATAGAATTTGTGGAGTGAGAGATGTTGGAGTAAGGTATTTCTCTATGGGACAACACTGCTATATTAGACAGTTGTTTACAAATGAAAGATTTGAAGAGGCCTTCACCAATGGTAGAGAGTTTAGGACCATTAAAGAAAGGGAAATCAAATCTTTAGATGCTAGGGGAAGAGTTATGCACCATATGATAACTACCATGATTATTCCTAACTTTGGACATAAACCTTTGTGGGGAACATACATATAGTGATTATGCTTGCTTTGCATGAGCATAGGAGATTGAATTTTAGTTATATGGCACCGAAGCATATGTTTGGGGCTAGAAATACTGACAACAAAGCTTTACCATATGGAAGACTCTTACTAATAATCTTCAAACATTTTCGAGTCAAGCTTCCTATTAGGGGGACAAACCTTCAAAAAGGATCAGATTTATACTAATGACTCTCTCAAAAGAATGAAATTAACTCCTGATAATGAGGGAGTATGGAGAACTAGAAGAGAAACTCCTCCAAAAAGAATAGAAGCTGAGGAAAGTGAGAAAACTGAGGAAGAAGAAAATGAGGCAGAAATTTGGGCAAGAGAGATGAAAACCAAGAGAAGGCATGATTCAACAAGTGAGGGGGAGCAACCTCCCTCCAAAAGAAGGCTCTTTGAAGAAGAACCAACCCCTCAATCAAATCCTAATGTTGGAAAAGGGCCCAGTGCTGAAGGGATTTCAGGAGGAGATACAATTCAAGAAGCACTGAACAACCACATCAAGAAGATGGAGAAAATGTACAAATTCTTTGAAACATTTGCTCCTATGGTGCTTGGAAAGCTGGACAGTTTAGAGAATAGAGTCAAGCACATTGAGGAAATATTGATGAAAAATCCTCAAAATAGTGAAGGACCTTCTAGAACTCAGGAGAAAATAGATGATGATGAGAATGATGATAATGACAGTGACCAAGGGGATGGCAATAAGCAGGTCATGGAGTCACAAAGAGGAGATCAAGGAATGCAGCAAGCTGGAATGAGTCAAGAAGGAGGTCAAATTGCCAGAGCTAAAATAACAACTCCATATAATCCAACATTTGGCCAAGGAAGAGTCAAGCATGTTGCAGTCAAGAAGGAAACTAGAAAGGACTCTCCAAAAGACTGAGCATATCTTCACTCTCAACTATATTTACTGCTTTTATTTTTCTTAGTATGACCTATGAACATTTACTAGTTTGGTTTATGCAATTTCTCTATTTACTTCTTTAAGTTTCTACATTATTTTTTAAATTACTATTTTTATATGGCTTATGTAATAGTTTTTCATGAAGCTCAATGATGAAACCTTAGTGTTGAGAGCTTCTTCTTAAGATACTTATCCCCTCCCTCATTTTCATATTTTCATCTTTGAGTGATGACAAAAGGGGGAGAAAGAATGAGTGCTGATAATGTGAAAGATTGTGCATAGATTGTGCATTGTGTGCTGATTGTGCTTTGCTTGCTGAATGTGTGCTGACAATATGAAAAGATTGTGCATTGTGTGCTGACAATGTGAAAAGTTGGTATATTGTGTGCATATTTGGCCGTATTTCTGCATTTGAAACTTAAACTGAAAGAATTATAATATGTGACGATAGAGTTCATAAGTTTGGACTTGAAGTTCGGATGCAAACCAAAAAGTTCGGACGCATCCAAACTGTTTGCCAAAAATGATTTTTCTGCTATTCAAATTGTTTGAAAACTGTTTTTCCTATCATATTTGAAAATCTTAGAAAGGCTTATTTTCAAATATTACAGCCTTCATCTCACATATTTTAAAGTTTGGACTTTAAATTTCAAATTTCGGATGCATAAGTCTAAAGTTCGGATGCATGTTCTGAAATTCGTATGCATTCATATTTTGTTGCCAAAAATGCTCTTTTGTTGTTCAAATTGATCCAAATATGTTTTAATCTCTTCTAATATGTTTGAACAACCTTAGGAAAGCTTATTTACAAAATTTGTAACTTTTATTTTACTTATTTTAAAGTTTTCACTTGGTATGTCAGAATTCGAATGCTTAGTATCTCAAGTCCAAATTTGTTGAAAAATGAGCACAATCTAAGACAGAGCATTGTTAATATTTTCTGACCTTTAATACCTCTCTTAGAAGTTTTCTAAATGCTTAAATGCTATATCTTCTATCCTAATTATTTGTTGGGATGAATGAGGTAAATGGAGATTGGTTGGGCCATAGGCTCATATTGAGCCTTTTGAATGTCAATGTGCTAAATTGGTTATTATCTATCATTCACATCAATACTTCTTGGTACTTCATTGTTTAAATTCATCACATTTTGCATCAAAGTTTGTCCTCATCAAAAAGGGGGAGATTGTTAGCCCTAAGGGCAAATCATGTAGTAATGATTAGTTTTGAATAATGGCAAACATTGATGAGGACTAATGTACTTGTATGTCGAGTGATAGGATTGACGGATTAAGAAGTATGAAGTCTTATTGCCTTGAAGCCATAATGCATGAACAACTCAATTATGCCAAAAGTGATTGATGATTGAAGAGTATGTTCAAGATGATTGAAGGCGTTGAAGACTTAGAGTGTAGGGTTTATATGCTAAATAGGTATATTTTTTTGTAAACTCTACACTTGTATGTCTTGAAATTAGTTGAATGCATAAGAGTGCAAAAAACTTGTTTTTGAAATGGTTTTGAATGAACTCTTTTATAACAAATGTGTTTTTGAAGTTTTAAAATGATCTTAAGAAAATTTTGGATGATTAAAATGTTTTGGTAACGGTTTTTGTATTTAAAAGTGCTTATATGACTTATCTATTTATACAAAAATATTTCAATGTTATTAAGGATGATTTTTAAATGAGCCGACAAAGTTTGATAAGTTTGGATGCAAGTTTGGACGTCCAAACTTTGAAAATGATCACTTTGCTTCCAGGGAAATTTGGACGCAAGTTCGGACGTATGGAGTAAAGTTCGGATGTCCAAACTTTCTCTGATAGCATGGTCACTGTTTTTCCAGAGAATTTTGGACGAATGTTCAGACGCATGAGGAAAAGTTTGGACGTCCGAACTTTTCCAGACAGCTTGGCATAGTGAAGTTTGGACAAAAGTTCGGACGCATGGCAGAAAGTTCAGACGTCTGAATTTCTCTGAAACTAGCCGTTACTAGCCGGTTTATAACTGTTGCATTTGATTTTTCAAATCTATAAAAGGTATAAACTTCAGATTTTTTGTATGTTTTGAATTTCTAAGAACTCTAAACATTCTAAAGTCTTTAGCAAACATAAAAGCTCTCATTGTCTTGTGCTTTCAATTGATCATTCAAGATTCTAAAGACAACAAAGTGTGAAGGTACAATATTGTGTAATCATCTACCAACAAGTGGTAACATCTTACACATTCTCCTTTCTTCATTCAATTGTGTTCTCTACTAGCTCTTGCAAGGTTATCTTGAAAACATAAAATCCTTTAGATAAGGGTGATCCTTGAGACATTGACTCAAGGTTGTTTGTAGACATAAAATCCTTTGGTAGGGTGAACCTTGTTTGTAGAATTGCAAAAGAGGTTGTGAGTGTAAAACCATTATTTGGTGAGTCTCTTATATAATTGTTAAACTTGAGCATATAGTAGATTTTTTAAAATCCTTGAGTGTAGGCTCAAGATAGTGGACGTAGATCTTAAAAAGATCAAACCGCTATAAATTGCTTATGTTTATTGATTTTACATTGTTTTACTGCTTTGCTATTAATTGACATAATCTCTCATTGAACCAAGCACATATAATCTGGTCTTGCTTAGAATGTATAAGGAAATTATTTTCGAAAAATTAGCCAAAGACCTAATTCATCCCCCCAGGTCTTTCACCTTTAATCATGGGTATTGAGGGGATTTGCTAACAATTCTAAGATCTTTTTGATCTTTACACCATCAAATACTTTCCAACCCCTCCAAAAGTTGTGAAGGGGCCCTTCCCTCACTACATTTACTTCTCCTTCCACTAATTCCCCAACGAAACAAATGTTTTTACTCAAATACACTCATATTTACTTCTCCTCCCCATTTACTCCCTCCTCTAACCTAACACAACTTAGCCTAAAATTTACCTATGCTAATTAAAATAAAAATTTTCTCAATTTCCATATCTACATTCCCTAATTAGAATTAGTTGCCGATATTACTAGAGCAGCCCCTTTCCTAATGAAGAAATTTTTGCTGAAAGGACATTGCTACCCTTCTTGGTCAACTGATCAAATTTAGATCTCAGTCTTCTCTCTCATAATCACCCCACTCTCTCCCCAATCTTCTCTCTCCTCTCCTCACTTAGAATTTTTCTTCTTTTCTTGAGTTGTTTCTCTTCTCCCTCTTCTCTCATATTTTCTCTCACCTCTCTCCTCTCTCGTATTCCCTCTCTCAGAAATGTCAATACGGGCCAACGCTCGTGGGCTGGCCCGTATAAATGCAGACTTTTTTGGCCAGGTCTATTTAGCCCGCGGGCCGGGCACGAGCCAGTCTGTTTTTTCTTTTTAATTTTTTTAAAAATTTTTCTCAAAACGACGTCGTTTTGATATTTTAAAAATTTTTAAAAATTAATTTTTTGAAACGACGTCGTTTAACTGTTTTTTTGCAAAACAATGTCGTTTTGTGAAGCCCGCGGGCTTACTGTAGAGGGCAGCGGACTGGGATTTCCCAGCCTACTGAAAAAACGGGCCAGCACGCTCCTTCCATTTTAAGGCCAACCCGCGACGGGCCGGGCCGGAACGGACGGGCCCATTTGACACTACTACCCTCTCTCTCTCTCTCTCCTTTCTCATATTCTTCTCTCTCTCTCTCTCTCTCTCTCTCTCTGTCTTCCTCTGTAAATGTGATTTTCACCTTTTTTTTTGTCCTTTGCTTTATGCTCTTTATAGTCCTCTGCAAATTGGTTTTTAATTTCCTATCATAATCACCCGTAGAACTTCCTTTCTCTTATTTTTTCTCTCATTTTCTAAACTTGTCTCTGCAAAATTTTGTTAATGGGCCTCCTTGACAAAATTGAATGCTTCCCAAAGTCTAATTAATGAGAAAATTGTTATTTTCTCTCTTTTTCATCCTCTCTCTCTCTCTCTCTCCCTCCCTATCTCTCTTAGATGATTACAAATTCAAGAACCCATCAAAAGGCTCCAGCTATAGTACATGACCTTTTATCAAGTAAACACAAACAATTTAGTTCCATCCAAAAATATTACTCCTCAAACCAATAATGCGACATTTGAAGTGAGCTAGAGACTGAAATTTCGCATCAACTAGATTGAAAAACAATTGAAATATTTTACAAGTTAAATTCTTACAACGACATCTCGAGAATAAAGATAGAGTTTCTCAAATGCAACGCTCACCAAGGAAACAAAATTAAATCCCAAATATGCAAAACAAATGGTGCCTTGCTTTTCACCATCAAGAGAGTGCCTTGTATTGTAGAACATGAAGAAATAAAAGTAAATTTGATTAGTACTGCAATTTTATAATTTAGAAATACTAAAAATAGTTAATATATAACTTACATGGACTGATAATTCCAAAAAAGAGTCTTCACTTGGACAAGGGATCATGCTCAAATCAATCACATTCATTAATCTCCTTTCATCCAGTAAATTTGAGGTTTCATTCACATTCATAGTTCTTGTTTCATCAATGATTATGTTACTATTTAGCACATCATTTTGTTGAGTTCAATGCCTCTACAATCTCAAATTGTGAAGGGTCTCTTCTAGTTGAACTTGATCCTTTTCTTTTTCTTCTAGTTGTTGACCTTCCTTTACCATGACGCACATTTGACACAAAAACTCAAAGAATAGTCTTCATTAATGAGTTGAGATAGTTTTCCTCGAGCTTCTTTTTTATCAACAAGATGCTACTCTTGATATTTCTCTTGCCAATCACTCTCATAAGCTTCTTTTGTTGGAGAATATACGCCTCTATTCCATGCCAATTGAAATTCATCCCAATCTTCTTTCTTTTCAAAATGAGAGTTACACTTAGAAAGTATATGCTTTTCAATATGCTCGACACACAACAAATTTGTAGCTCCAAAAATATCAATTTAATAGCTTTTATCAATGCCAATTCTCTAACAGTGACAATAACAAGTTATTGTTGATCCTGACCAAGAATTTTGCTAAATACACTCAATGCCTATTCTTAATCTTCATGCCCTTCATTTCTCAAAAAAGATAAAACATGAAGATAATGAAGTGTTGAAACTAGTAATTCCAATTATTTGAAGGAAAAGCATCTTATATCTATTAGTTTTGTAAGTGCAATCTGAAATACCTAAGAGGGGGGGGTGAATTAGGTATTTGGCTAATTTTTGCAAATTCAAATCTTTTATATGTATAGACCAATTACAGATGATATGAATAAGAGAAAAACAAATTATGGTAAAGCAGTATAAGAAATGTAAACAAATGAACACAAACAATTTATAGTGGTTCGATCCTCAAGATCTACGTCCACTACCTTAAGCTCACACTTAAGGATTTCAATAACTCTACTATGTGCTCAAGTTTACAGATTACAAGAGAGGCTCACCACACTTTGGTTTTACACATACAACCTCTTCTAGTCATTTTTTACAAACAAGGCTCACCAATCTATGGTTTTATATCTCAAACAACCTTGAATCACAACTTCAAGGATCACCCTTATCTAAAGAGTTTTATGTTATCAAGATAACCTTGCTAGAGCTAGTAGATCAACACAATTGAATAAGTAAAGAAGAGTGTGTAGATGTTACCACTTGTAGGTAGAATTTACACAAAGTTGCACCTTCACACTTTGATGTCTTTGGATTGATCAATTGAATGCACAAGACATAAGAGAGCTTGAGAAAATGTTTGGAATCGACTTTGGAAAGCTTTTAATATTCAAAGATTCAGTTCTTACAAAAGATTGCACGTTTATAGCTTTTATAGAATTTGAAAATCAGTTGAAACAGCTATAAAACGGCTAGTTAACGGCTATTTTCAGGAAATTCGGACGACTGCGTCCGAATTTTTCGGACGACCGAATTCTTCCTGCTTCGTCCGAATCTTCGTCCGAATTTCTCTGGAAGAACAGTGACCATGCTGTAGACCAAAATTTGGACGACCGAATTTTTCTTCATGCGTCCGAATCTTCTTCCGAATTTCTCTGGAAGAACAGTAGCAAACTTTAGCTACCAAATTCGGACGACCGAATTTCATGAAATTGTGTTCAAACTTTGTAAAATCATTTGAAATCAATCTTCCAAGTATTTGAAATACATTTGATATATATAGATAACTTATTTAGACAAATATAAGTTTGAAAACCACAATCAAACTCATTTGATCATTTAAAGTTTACTTAAAAACTTTTAGAACACAAAACCACATTTGCTAAAGATTCATTCTAAGTCTTTTTAAACTTAAGAACCCAATTTTATGCTCTCTTATGCATTCAATAGACTCCAAAACATACAAGTGTAGAGTTCACATAGATATTACCTATCATCATACCTACTCTACACTTCAAGTCTTCAATGCCTTGAGTTTATCTTTGAATACACCTCAAAAGACTCATAGCTTAATGAGGTTGTTCTTTGCTCTTCCTCTTGAAGGCAATGAGACTTCAAACTTCTTTCTTCACAAATCCTATCACACAATATAAACATATTAGTTCTCATCAATATTTGTCATGAATCAAAATTACATGATTTGCCCTTAGGGCTTACAATCTCCCCCTTTTTGATGATGACAAACTTTGATGCAATATGTGATGGATTTAAACAGATTAGCACAAAGAATTATTGATGTCAATGATAGAAATCAATCAATTTAGCATATTGACATACACAAGGCTCATTATGAGCCTATGACCCAACCAACCTCCTTTTGCCTCCTTCCTTCCAACAATAAAAACTAGGATAGAAGATATAGCATTTAATCATTTTAGAGAACTTCTAAGTGAGGTTATAAGGTTGTTAAAAGCTTATCAAAGCTCCCCCTTAGATTGTGCTCATTTTCAACCAATTTGGACTAGGATTATTATGCATCCGAATTTTTGACATATCAAGTCCAAACTTTAAAATAGGATAAATGAAAGCTCCAAATTTTGTAAATAAGCTTTCCTAAGGTTGTTCAAACATATTAGAAGAGATTAAAACATATTTGAATTAATTTGAACAACAAATGAGCACATTTTGGTAACACAATATGGATGCTTCCGAATTTTATATCATGCATCCGAATTTTAAATCCCATGCGTCTGAATTTTGAATCACATGCGTCCGAATTTTTAATCTCATGTCCAAACTGCAAAAAATTCAATATAATTGAAATTGTGAAATGATATAAAGGTTTCATAAGATTGTTCAAACGTAATGGAATAGACTAATACAGATTTGAATCAATTTGAACAACAAAAGAATACAGTTTGAATACATCCAATTCTTAAAACCTTGCATCCGAATAAAAAATTCATATTGATGCAACATTCAGTAACATTAAAGACTAAGTTCACATAAGAAGATGCAACATTCAATAGCATTAAAGATTAAGTTCACATAAGATTAAGTTTTCACATGTATTGCATCATATTGCATCATATTTTCTCCCCCTTTTGTCATCATAAAAAAAATCAATGAAAATGAGATGTTCAAGTTAGCATATAAAAGAAGCTCTCATCACTGGGATTTCATCATTGAGCTTCACTATTAAAAAAATAATATTTAACACGTTCAAAATAGAAAATGCAGCAAAATACTTAGAAAACTGAACAAAATACAGTAAAGAGATTAGAAAAGAAGGCTTAGTCTTATGATGATGAGGTTGATGGGGAGGCTCAGCTCACTCCTTTCTTGACTGCCAAGTGCTTGACTCTTCCTTGATTGAAAGAGATTGTTGCTGGAGATACAATTGCAGCTTGAGCTACTTGGCTTCCTACCACTGGTAGATCTTCATGAGCCTGTTCTTGTTCTTTTTCTTCTGCTCTGGTCTTATCATTTCCACCCTGATCATCCTCTTCATTACTGCTATCCTCATTATCTTCTTTCTCTGCTTCTCTATTTCTTTCCTCCTCCTTTCCATCTTGAGGCTTGGAGGTTCCTTCATCACTTTGAGTGTTTCTCCATTTCCTTGACATGATTGTTCAAGGCTTCTTGGAATGTTTTGGCTATAATGATGTCCCCTCTAGTTACTCATTTACTACTAGACCCAATTCCAATTTCTTCTTCAAATAATCTCCTTTTTGTTGGAGGTTGCTCCCCCTCACTTGAGGTGTCATGTTTTCTTTTTGTTTTCATTTCCCTAGCAAGGGTTTCCTCTTCATCCTCTTCTTCTTCTTCCTCTTCACTTTCTATGATTTTCTCTCTTTCTATTCTTTTCGGAGGAGTTTCTCTTTTTGTTCTCCATACATTATCCTCATCATGAACTAATTGCATTCTCTTAAGAGTTTCATTTGTATAAATTTTACCACTCTTAAAGGCTTGCCCTCTTCCAGGAAGTTTGATCTTAAAATGCTTGAAGATTCTGGTTAATAACCTTCCAAATGGGAATGCCTTGGTTACTATTTTTCTGGCTGCAATCATATGTTTCAAGGCTATATACCCAAAATTCATTCTTCTATTCTCATGCAGGGCTAACATGATTACCATATGCATATTTCCAACTGATGACTTGTGTCCGAAATTAGGAACAATCATTGTGGTCACCATGTGATGTAAAACTCTACCTCTAGCATCCAAATTCTGTATGAAATTAGGGCTTAGAAGTTTAAAAATTAAGGAAAATCGGGATGAGAATGTGGGATTTTGAAGGGATTTTGATTCGGATGTGAAATTCAGAAGTAGTAGTGTTGGAAAGATTGTTTCAACTTCATTTAGAGTGTCTCGTCCGTAAAATTCGGTCGACCGATTTTTCAGGTCTGTGTCCGACTTTTTGATCAAAAGTCTCTGTTTCTCGACACTCAGAAAATTCAGTCGACCGAATCTTCTGCAGTGCATCTGAATTTTGAATCAAAAATTTCCTGCATTCATCATAACTTCAATACACACATTAGTCATTGAATCTTGAAATTCCTAAGAGTCTTCTTAGGTGATTGAACCTTTCCTCAGCCAAAGGCTTTGTAAATATGTCAGCAATTTGATCATTTGTATTTATATATTCTAAGCATATATCTTTCTTAATCACATGGTCACAAATGAAATGATGTTTTATCTCTATATGCTTAGTCCTGGAATGTTGAATGGGATTTATGCTCAAGTTGATGGCACTAGTATTATCACATAATATGGGCACACAATTGAATTTAAGACCATAATCAAGTAAAGTATGCTGCATCCATAACAATTGTGCACAACAACTTCCTGCAGCTATGTATTCAGCTTCCGCAGTGGATAAAGACACACAAGCTTGCTTTTTACTAAACCAAGATACAAGACAACTACCAAGAAATTGATAATGTCCACTTGTGCTTTTACGTTCAACTTTACAACCAGCATAATCCGCATCAGAATATCCAATAAGTTCAAAAGATGAAGTTTTCGAAAACCAAAGGCCATAGTCATGAGTATCAATCAAGTAACGAAAAATTCGTTTAACAGAAATTAGATGAGATTCTTTAGGACATGATTGGAATCTAGCACACAAGCATACAACAAACATAATATCTGGTCTACTAGCTGTGAGATAGAGTAAACTTCCTATCATACCTCTATATAATTTATCATCAATACTTTTACCTTTCTCATCTTTGTCAAGTTTAGTTGATGAACTCATTGGAGTACTTATTCCTTTTGCTTGATCCATTCCAAACCTTTTCAATAGCTCCTCAGTATATTTTGCTTGATTGATGAAGACTCCATCCTTGGTTTGCTTAATTTGTAGTCCAAGGAAGAAACTTAGTTCTCCCATCATGCTCATCTCAAATTCATTTTGCATAGTTTTAGCAAACTCTTCACAAAGAGAAGTATTAGTAGAACCAAAAATGATATCATCAACATAGATTTGTACAAGCAAAATATCATTTTTAGAAGATGTTTTAATAAAAAGAGTTGTGTCTACTTTTCCTTTAGTAAAACCTTTTGAGAGAAGAAAACCACTTAATCTTTCATACCAAGATCTTGGAGCTTGTTTCAGTCCATATAGAGCTTTAGTTAATTTGAAAACATGATTTGGAAATTTTTCATGAATAAATCCAGGATGTTGTTCTACATAAACTTCTTCTTCAATAAAACCATTTAGAAAAGCACTTTTGACATCCATTTGAAATAGTTTAAAGTCTTTAAAACAAGCAAATGCCAAGAGTATTCTGATAGACTCTAATCTGGCCACTGGAGCAAAAGTTTCATCATAATCAATACCTTCTTCTTGATTGAAGCCTTGAGCAACAAGTCTAGCTTTATTTCTAACTACTTCTCCTAGTTCATTTAACTTATTTCTAAAGATCTATTTTGTACCAATAACAGAATGATCATGAGGTCTAGGAACAAGAGTCCAAACTTTATTTCTCTCAAACTGATTTAACTCTTCTTCCATAGCAATAATCCAGAAATTATCACACAATGCATCATCAATATTTTTAGGTTCAATATGAGATAAAAGTGCAAAATTATCAATAAAGTACCCTCTTGTTTTAACTCCTTGAGAGACATCACCAATGATTTGCTCCTTAGGATGACTTCTTGCATATGTGAGATCCTTTGGAAGCTCTTGATTATTGCTTGATTGACCATCATGTTCTTGCTCCATTATTTCTTCTTCTTTAGCATGATCTTCCAATGTAGGTAGTTGGTGTTGAGTTTGATTTTCAACCATTGAAGAACCTGCATCATCTTCATTTCTTCTTTGAAGATAAATATTAGATTCATCAAAAGTTACATGAATAGTTTCTTCAACACATAATGTCCTTTTATTATAGACTCTATATGCCTTTTTATTAGATGAATAGCCTAGAAATATACCTTCATCAGATTTCTTGTCAAACTTTCCAAGATTGTCACTAGTATTTAAAATAAAGCATTTACAACCAAATACTTTAAAATAGACAATTGATGGAGTTTTATCAAATAGAAGTTCAAAAGGTGTTTTTCTTATAAAAGGTCTTAGTAAAACTCTATTCATTACATAGCATGTTGTATTTACAGCTTCAGCCCAAAAGTATTTATGTAAAGAGTTTTCACAAAGCATTGATCTAACCATTTCTTGTAATGTTCTGTTTTTCCTCTCAACAACTCCATTTTGTTGAGGTGTTTTGGCTGCTAAAAAATTATGAGTGATACCATACTCATCACAGAATTTTGTAAAATCTTGGTTGCAAAACTCTCTTCCATTATCACTTCTAATAGATATTAGATTGCAATTAAGAGAAATTTGAACATTCTTAAAATTTTTTGAAAATTCATAAAATGTTTCATCTTTTTGTGATAAAAATATTACCCATGTAAATCTGGAAAAATCATCAACAATCACATAAGCATATCTTTTTACCACCAAGACTAGTAGTCCTCATAGGTCCAAATAAGTCCATGTGAACTAGTTCAAGAGGCTTTGAGGTAGAAACCATTTTCTTTGGTTTGAAAGATGTTTTTGATTGTTTTCCATATTGACAAGCATCACAAATACGAGTTTTGTCAAAATGCATTTTTGGTAATCCTCTAACTAGTTCTTGAGTAGAAAGTTTGTTTAACAAATCCATGCTTACATGTCCTAATCTTCTATGCCATAGAAATCCATCATTGTCATGAATAGCAAGACATTTAATATCATTAATGATAAGTTCATCAAGATATAGCACATATACATTGCTCACTCTTTTAGCTACAAAAATAGTTTTATTACTTGTACTATCAAGAATGGTACAAGTATCACATTTAAATTCCACTTTGCAACCATTATCACATAATTGACTAATGCTAAGTAAATTATACTTTAAACCATCAATAAGTAAAACTTGTTTGATAAGAGGGAAGGAACCTTTACCAATGTTACCTATTCCAAGTATTTTCCCTTTCTTCTTATCTCCAAAAGTAACAAAGCCTTCACTTGTAGCTTGAAGCTCACTAACAAGTGATGCATTTCCAGTCATCTGCCTTGAACAGCCACTATCAAGAAACCATTTTGTGGCACTTGATCTTGAGGCAAATTGTACCTATACCAAATTAGAAAGAGTGATTTTTGGTACCCATATCTTCTTGGGTCCAAGTGGGTTAGTAATACCTCCTTTAACTCTCCAAATTGTCTTCACTCCATTTTCTATCTTTATTTTTATAAAGCATTTAGAAACTTTATTTCCAGGCTTACCACAATATATACAATAAGTATGATACTTATAATGAGAAGATTCATTAACAAATGACCCTTTAGGTTTTGGATCAAAACAATCATGTGTAAAACCGAGACCATGCTTTACAAATGAGGATCTTTGATAACCAAGTAATTTATTTAAATTTTCTCTTCCATTTGTAAATCTCTCAATGCATAAAGTAAGATCATTTACTTTCCTTTTTAAAATCTCATGATCTTTCAGCATTGATTCAAGAGAAGTAATTTTTGAAGAAATCTTTTTATTTTCAAGAGATACATGTTGTATGGTAGTATTCAAAACATCCTTTTCAATGGTAAGAGAATTAATGGTCTCAAGATGTCTATCATTTTCAATACATAATTTTGATTTTTCATTTGAAAGATCATTAATTTTGTATTTCATTTCTTTATTTCTTCTTGAAGCCTTTTTCAGTTCTTCATACAATTCTACAATTAAGTCACTAGAGTCAATATCATCATCACATAAATTTGAAATAGAAGGAGAAGATTGTACCTCATCATCAATGGCCATGAAGCATATGTTGGCCTTTCCTTCACTTTCATCCTCACTTTCCTGTTGATCCCACGTTCCAACTAGTCCTTTTCCTTTCTTGGCAGATTTCTTCCTTATCATTCAACCGTTTCATCTTCATTTCATGAGTGAGTAGTGATCCAATAAGCTCTTCAAGAGGAAGAGTTTTTAGATCTTTGGACTCCTCAATAGCAAGCGTCTTTGGATGTCAAGATTTTGGTAGAGCATCCAAAATCTTTCTGTTTTGTTCTTCCGTAGTATATACGTTACCATAAGCTTTCAAGCCATTAAAAATATTAGTAAACCTTGTAAACATATCACTAATATTTTCACCTTGTTTCATAGTAAACAATTCACAATCTCTAACAAGCATAGCAAGTTTAGATTCTTTAACTTGATTAGTACCTTCATCTGTAATTTGAAGTAATCTCCACATATCATGAGCAGAATCACACCCACTAACTCTATTATATTCAGTAACATCTAAAGCACAGCTCAATATATTCATGGCTTGATAATTTAGAGTCATTTTCCTTGAATCATGCTCATCAAATTCATCAGTGGATTTGGGTTCAGGAGTTACTCCATCTACTCTCATTTTCATTGGGACATAGGGACCTTTCTCAATTATGTTCCATAAATCAAAATTTATAGAACAAATATATATTTTAACTCTAGACTTCCAAAATGTATAATTTGTAGAAGATCCTTCTAGGTAAGGTAGATTTGACATATTAGCCATAGGATCTTTGTCTTCTAGGTTGTAAAACCGCACAAAGAAGTTCTAGCTCTGATACCAATTGAAATACCTAAGAGGGGGGTGAATTAGGTATTTGGATAATTTTTGCAAATTCAAATCTTTTATATGTATAGACCAATTACAGATGATATGAATAAGAGAGAAACAAATTATGGTAAAGCAGTATAAGAAATGTAAACAAATGAACACAAATAATTTATAGTGGTTCGATCCTCAAGATCTACCTCCACTACCTTAAGTATACACTTAAGGATTTCAATAACTCTACTATGTGCTCAAGTTTACAGATTACAAGAGAGGCTCACCACACTTTGGTTTTACACATACAACCTCTTCTAGTCATTTTTTACAAACAAGGCTCACCAATCTATGGTTTTATATCTCAAAACAACCTTGAATCACAACTTCAAGGATCACCCTTATCTAAAGGGTTTTATGTTATCAAGATAACCTTGCTAGAGCTAGTAGATCAACACAATTGAATAAGTAAAGAAGAGTGTGTAGATGTTACCACTTGTAGGTAGAATTTAAACAAAGTTGCACCTTCACACTTTGAAGTCTTTGGATTGATCAATTGAATGCACACAAGACATAAGAGAGGTTGAGAAAATGTTTGGAATCGACTTTGGAAAGCTTAGAATATTCAAGGATTCAGAACTTACAAAAGATTGCACGTTTATAGCTTTTATAGAATTTGAAAATCAGTTGAAACAGCTATAAAAAGGCTAGTTAACGGCTATTTTCAGGAAATTCGGACGACCGAATTCTGCGTCCGAATTTTTCGGACGATCGAATTCTTCCTGCTTCATCCGAATCTTCGTCCGAATTTCTCTGGAAGAACAGTGACCATGCTGTAGACCAAAATTCGGACGACCAAATTTTTCTTCATGCGTCCGAATCTTCTTCCGAATTTCTCTGGAAGAACAGTAGCAAACTTTTGCTACCAAATTCGGACGACCGAATTTCATGGAATTGTGTTCAAACTTTGTAAAATCATTTGAAATCAATCTTCCAAGTATTTGAAATACATTTGATATATATAGATATCTTATTTAGACAAATATAAGTTTGAAAACCACAATCAAACTCATTTGATCATTTAAAGTTTACTTAAAAACATTTAGAACACAAAACCACATTTGCTAAAGATTCATTCAAAGTCTTTTTAAACTTAAGAACCCAATTTTATGCTCTCTTATGCATTCAATAGACTCCAAGACATACAAGTGTAGAGTTCACATAGATATTACCTATCATCATACCTACTCTACACTTCAAGTCTTCAATGCCTTGAGTTTATCTTTCAATACACCTCAAAAGACTCATAGCTTAATGAGGTTGTTCTTTGCTCTTCCTCTTGAAGGCAATGAGACTTCAAACTTCTTTCTTCATAAATCCTATCACACAATATAAACATATTAGTTCTCATCAATATTTGTCATGAATCAAAATTACATGATTTGCCCTTTGGGCTTACACAATCCATAACAAACACATTGCAATAGCTTCTCCTAAATTTGATAAACATAGGATAAGCAAAGAATATATGGGTTAAATGACCCTTTTCATCTTGCTTGACATCAAATTTTAATCCAACCTTACCAAGTTTGTCAAATAAAACCTAAATCATGAAGCAACAATTAAGGCATTCCTTGGCAATTTTCTGCTTCATATTATATATGTTTCTTGATATTGCTCGAAAACCCGGATTCCTTTGATGAAGAGATGAAAGAATCTTAGTGTAATGCCTGATTTGGTCATCTCATCAATGCTCGTAAATATGCACAAACTTAAGGGGAGCTTTTGAAGAACTTTTGAAAAAATCTGCTTTTGACAAAACTCCAGAAGTATTTTTCAGTTCTGCATGCATAAGCTTGTCTATTGGTGCCGCAAACGCTATTTTTATGAGTTTAAATATCAAGTTTTGTCATTTCTTAGAAAGGGGAGAATGTTGACTCAATGTTATAACCTTTCATATTTTGATGATTAACAAAAACATAATAAATTGATTTAAATGTCTGCTAAGATTATTTTAGAATATCTCTCAAATGGCAACCACGATCAAGACACCAAAAATCAAGTCCACAAGATTCAAGATCTACAAGGGTAATTATGTCTTTTAGAACCATGTTGATAGTAATAACTGACTGTGTAACTAACAACATGTCTATGTGACTTTTCCAACCCATTAATTTTACTTTCAAAACTTGCATAGATTTTGTAAAATATATAAGTTGATGTTTTTTGTGAAAGAATCTATCACGTTAATCAACCTAACAGACACATTCATATAATTTACAACTAGTCAAAAAATATGTGCTATGCACGGTAATGTACATATTTTCTCAAATACAACTCTTGTAGTAATTTGTCTAGCAAAATCAAAAATCAATTCTAAAAAAACTTCAAACTTCTTTTTAATTAATAAATTAAATCATCAAATTAATAAATCATTACAACCAATCTAATAATTAATTAATTAATTAAAATTTGATATCAAGTATGAAAGTTTTAATCAATGCTATTGGCAATTTTGTCAATCGAGCAAAAATAAAAAATAAATATCATGATAAGTAATACATAATAGAGAGCCATAAACGTATTATTCAAAGATAATTTCACAAATGAATATATTATATTGTGTTCTCTTTTGCAAATGAGAACATTCTTCATACCAATCGACACGTAAAACAAATATTATCTGTGGTGAATTTCTACAATTTTGATATCATGTAGTGCTCAAACCTTCAATGTAAACGTACGATCTTTGCACAAATTGATATGCTTATGAAAATTTTCTAATCCATTCTCCTGATACACAAATATTATAGTTTAGAGTTGAATCTATAAAATTAAAAATATATAAGCAATCACATTGTTAGCCCGAAGGGCAAATCATGTAGTTATAATTAGTTTTGATTAATGATAAATATTGATACGGATTAATATGCTTGTATGTTGTGTAATAGGATTTGTGGATTAAGAAGTATGAAGTCTCATTGCCTTGAAGCCATAATGCAAGAGCAACTCCAATATGTCAAAGTGATTGAAAATTTAAGAGTTTGTTCAAGATAATTGAAGGCATTGAAGACATGAAGTGTAGGTTACATGTGCTTAATAGGTAAACTTTGTAAACCCTACACACTTAAGCCTTGGAATCTATGAGTTGCAATTGAGAGCACAAAACTTGATTTAAATGGTTTCAATGGTTTTGAACTTACATAAATTATCAAGTTTTTCATCAATGGTTTTTGCACTTAAAAGGTCTTTAATTACTTATCTTTTAGGCTAGAAGGTTTTCCAACTTGTTTGAATTGATTTAAATATGTTTTGACAAAGTTTAAAAAGTTCGGACGCAAAATTCGGTCGTCCGAATTTTTTCTGCATTGTGAACAGTAACACTGTTCACATGAACAGTACCGACTATTTTTCCAGAGAAATTCGAACGCACGTTCGGACGCACATGAAAAAATTCGGTCATTTGAACTTTAAACAATACTAGTGAATAGTAACACTGTTCGCATGAACAATATTTTCCAGAGAAATTCGGACGCACAAGAAAAATTCGGTTGTTCGAATTTTGAACAGTATCGTCCGAATTTTCTGAAACTAGCCATTACTAGCCGTTTTATGACCGTTTTAACTTATTTTCAAAATATATAAAAGCCACAAACTCCATATTTTATATAGAACTTTTGAACATTCAAAATCCTTGAAGCTCTAACTTATTTTACATCAAAATTATTCAAAAAGCTCTCAAATTACCTTGTGCTCAAAGGTTAAAATTCAAGATTCCAAAGGCAAGAAGTAAAGTGGTGCTAGCAATTGTATTCATCCACCAAGAAGTGTTGGTAACATCCAAACTCTATCTTTACATTATTGTTGTGATTGATACAAGGTTATCTTGTGACGTAAAATCCTTTTGGTAAGGGTGAGCCATAGACTAGATTAATCAAGGTTGTGGTGTAAAACCCGTGTGTGGGTGAGACTTGGATTAAATTGGTCTTTAGGTTGTCTTTAGATATAAAACCCTTGGGGAAGGGTGAACCTTGTTTGTAGGATTACAAAGGAGGTTGTTGGTGTAAAACCCTTATTGGGTGAGCCTCTTGTGTAATTGCCTAAATTGAGCATATAGTGAATTGGTTGAAATCCTTGAGTGCGGACTCAAGGTAGTGGATGTAGATCTTGGAGAGATCGAACCACTATAAATTGTGTGTTCATTTATTTATAGCTTTACTTGTTTACATACTTGTGTTATTATTATTTGTTTATAGTTGTTGATTGATTGATTGTGATTTTATTGTTTGATCATCTTGTCTCAACCATTAAATCACATATAAAATTAGAGTTTGTGAATTTGAAGAAGAGCTTTTACTAAGGCAAAGGATTTGCAAAACACATAATTCACCCCCCCCTCTTAGGTCTTTCGCACATAACTTTTTAATGTGTTCAAAAAAAAATTGTTAGAAGTATAAATATACTAATACCTGTCTTTACATTTCATTTTGGTGATCAGTTGAACACCTTAGTATAAATTCTGCATGCCTATCTTTGAGAGTAATATTTATTTCTGCACTATAATCTTTTATGATTATATTGACAATCTAAATACTGTTTAATCTCATCAACGATTCGATACCGTTGTTGGCCATTGTTTGATGTATTAACATTTACTTCAAGGAGAACATGTGCTCTATCAACTCCTTTGGTTATGTACTTGTACAAATATTTGACGATACTCTTAAATTTTACTTTCTCAACATTTATGTAAGCATCCATTAATACCAACAAATCTCTCAGATGAGGAATAACCCATCTATTATCAAAAGTAACACCATTTATTATAACTCTTTTACTTGAATCATTTCGACGTCTGTATTCTGCATACCCATCCTTTTCTATTATTGTAGCATCACAGAATTTTTTGGGTAGTGCTTTGAACATTTACTATTTATCATACCTGGAGCATTTGGAAAAGTATCACCACAGGGTCCATGGAACATGCATCTTATGATGATCTTATAAGCAATTGGATCAATTTTTTTGTCTGGTATTTCAGCTGATATAATTTCATCTGCTGGATCCAGTGTATTTGGCTTATCTCCTATTGCCAAAGTTAAGGTTAAATGTGTATGTGAAAAATCTCATTTTTGAAATTATATTACTGAGATATCTGTATAAATAAAAATAAATTTGAGAAATAAAGAAAATTTAAGGATATAGATTTATTATTTATAGAGGTAGAAAAATAATACCTATAAGTACTCTACCGAAGAAATTATTCTTCTTAAGATAATCCATGAGTTTTTTTTGCTTTATGCGAAAGACTCATGCAATAATGTTTAGTTTGTCTTCAACACACTAACGTGGTATTCTCATTAACTCCTCTTTTATTTCTAGCCATTTGGAATTATAGGTAAACGTAATGAAAAGGTTTGGAGAACCAAAATACCTACGTATTGCCATCACATCTTGATAGTGTTGAATCATATTTCATGATCCTCCTGTAAATGATGAAGGTAATATAAATCTTCTACCTATAGTCAAGGCATCAACATTTCCAATAGTTATTGCATCTTCTAAATCCTGGTATAGATGTGCACGTAAATTTAATTGGTGAGTCCTTATATAATTCAATCTATTATGCTCAATACACGCATAATAATCTACAAAATATTGTTGACACAGTTGGCTCTCTCATAAAAGTACATTTATTTCAGATTCACGACTTTGCATTCTAAATGTATAGAATTCCTTCATGGATATAAATCTTCGACTCTACATTCTAGCAATTGCAGAAAAATTTATCCCAATGCACCACCCATCTGTACCATACGAAAAAAGTAATGGATATTGAAGTGGCATATAAGACAGATGTATCTCATTAATACGTTTGAAGTTTTCATCTCTTACAAATACCACTATATCTCATTGATAGCTGTTAAATATTTTGACACCAATACAATGTCAATGTTGATCTATTCAAATTTTTGAATATCAGTAGCATGGTCACTTTTTTTTTGAAAGAGTATGTGCTTCCTTCTCTATAGTCTTGCTAGCTTAGAATTAAAGTTTTCTTAGTATAATCCAACATGCTCAAACTCATACTGTAAATAAAAGTTTTTAAAAAATGAATCTTGTCCAATAAAGTAAAGAATGATTACGGAAAATGTAAAAAATTAATTAACAAATTATAAAGGTAGTGTTAGCCCTAAGGGCAAATCATGTAGTCTTGATTGGTTTTGATTGATGACAAACATTAATGAAGACTAATTCATATGTTATTTGTGTGATAGGATTGTTGGATTGAGAAGCAAAGAGTCTTATTGCCTTGGAGCAAAACGTGCTAAGACAACTCAAGTGTATCAAGGATCACGATTATAGAGCATATCCTATGAATTGAAGGCTTTAAAGACTAGTATAGGTTACACTTTCTAAATAGGTATACTCTTGTAAACCCTACACTTGTTTGTTTTGGTATCTATTGAATACATAAGAGAGCACAAACTTGTTTTTGAATCTTAAATGGTTTTGAGTAAATTTTTCATTACCAAGTATTGTTTTTGAATCTTAAATGGTTTTAAGTAAACCTTGAATGATCAAGTGCTTTGGTAACGGTCTTTGAGTTTAAAAGATTTCAAATAACTTATCTTTTAGTACAAAATAATTTCAAACTTATTGAGGATGATTTTCAAATGTTTTGAAGAAGTTTGAATAGTTCAGATGCAAGTTCGAACATCCAAACTGTGACATGACTACTGTTTTTCCAGAGAAATCCGGACGCAAGTTCAGATGCAAGGGGCAAAGCTCGATCGTCTGAACTTTCCCAGACATTATGTCACAGTGATATTCGAACGACAATTCAGACGCAGAGAATCAAGTTCGGTCGTCTGAACTCCTCAGAATCTAGCCATTATATTACTGTTAAAATCGATTTTTAAAATTTATAAAAGCCATAAACTTCAGATTTTTTGCAACTTTTGAACACTTGAAAACTCCTAACATTCCAAATTCATCTAAAATCATCAAATCTCTTTTTTGTCTTGTGCTTTCATGTGAATATTCAAGATTCCAAAGACAACAAGGTGAAGTGGTGCTAACTTGTGTAAACATCTACCAAGGCAGTGGTAATATATCATCCATTCTCTGTTTATACTTGTATCTACTTGCTCAATTCAAGGTTATCTTGTGACATAAAACCCTTTTGGTAAGGGTGGGCCTTAAGTCATTCATTCAAAGTTGTCAAGGGATGTAAAACTCCATGTGCGGGTGAGCCATAGACTAGATTAATCAAGGTTGTGGTGTAAAACCCCGTGTGTGGGTGAGCCTTGGATTAGATTGGTCTTTAGGTTGTTTAGTGACATAAAACTCCGTGTGTGGGTGAGCCTTGATTCAAGATTGTTTTAGATATAAAATCCTTGAAGTCTAGTGAATCTTGTTTGTAGGATTGCAAAAGAGGTTGTTGGTGTAAAATCCTTATTGGGTGAGTGAGCTGTAGACTAAATTAATCAAGGTTGTGCTATAAAACCCCGTGTGTGGGTGAGCCTTGTATCAGATTGGTCTTTAGGTTGTTTAGTGACATAAAACTCCTTGTGTGGGTGAGCCTTGATTCAAGGTTGTTTTTAAATATAAAATCCTTGTGGTAAGATGAACCTTGTTTGTAAGATTGCAAAGGAGGTTGTTGGTGTAAAACCCTTGTTGGGTGAGCCTCTTGTGTAATTACCTAAATTGAACATATAGTGGATTGGTTGAAATCGTTGAGTATAGACTCAAGGTAGTGGATGTAGATCTTGAAGAGATCGAACCACTATAAATTGCTTGTGCACTTTGTTCTTTATTGTGTATTGCTTTGTCATTGTGTTTATTACATTCTCATTGAAGCAATTGAATATAATCTTTCCAAAACAAGTGCACAAAACAAAAAAAGTTTTCAAAAATTAGTCAAAGAGCTAATTCACCCCCTCTTAGGTTTTTCAATTGGTATCAGAGCAAGAACTTCTTTGTGTGGTTTTACAACCTAGAATTTAAGATCTTATGGCTAATGTTTCAAACTTACCTTATTTGGAAAGATCTTTCACTAATAGACCTCCTTTTTTTTATGGAACAAATTACACATTTTGAAAATCTAGAGTTAAGATATATATTTGTTCTATTAACTTTGATTTGTGGAATACTGTTGAGAAAGGTCCTTACATATCAATAAGAATGAGAGATGATGGAATCACTAGAAAGCCAAAGCCAGTGGACGAATATGATGAAGGTGACTCTAAAATGATGACATTGAATTACCAAGGCATGAATATCTTGAGTTGTGCACTGGATATGAATGAGTACAAACAAGTGAGTGAATGCGATACCGCTCATGATATGTGGAAACTATACTTCAAGCCACTCATGAAGAAGAAAGAGCCGATGTATGCCTTATGGAAATAAATGAAGAGGTACAATCTACTCCTTCTACCTTTACTTGTTGTGATGATGATGTTGATGATCTTAGTGAATTACTTGTTGAAACGAATGAAGAATTAAAAAAATTTTCAAAAAGAAATAAGGAAATGAAATTCAAAATTAATGAGTTATTGAATGAAAATTCAAAATTATATTATGAAAACAAAAAGCTTCTTGAATCTATTGATTGTTTTAATATTGAAAAAGAAGTTTTAAATGTTTATTTACAAAACATATCTTTTGAAAATAAAGCTCTTTGTACAAAAGTTTCTTCTCTTGAAATAATGCTTAGTGACCATGAAATTTTGAAAAGGAAAGTTGATGATCTTACATTATGTATTGAAAAATTTACAAATGGAAGAGACAATCTTGACAAACTACTTGGATCTCAAAGATCTTCTTTTATTAGAAATGTTCTTGGTTACAATCATGTAAATAGTGGGCCTAAATATAAAAATTTCTTTGTTAGAGCTACTTCTAGTTCAATGCCTCATACTTGTTGTACATATTGTGAAAAACATGGACACAAAGCCATTAGGTGCTCCGTTAAAAGAAAAATAGAAAATGGTGTTAAAACCATTTGGAGAGTAAAGGGAATCATCACTAATCCTCATGGACCCAAGCAAATGTGGATACCAAAAGTCTCTTCATCTCATTTGGTGTAGGTATATTTTCCTCCAAGATCAATTGCCACTAAATGGTTTCTTGATAGTGGCTGCTCACGATACATGATAGAAAATGCATCACTCATTAGTGAGCTTTAATCTACAAACGAAGAATTCATTACATTCGATGACAAGAAGAAAGGAAGAATTCTTGGTATAGGTAACATTAGTAAAGATTCTTCCTCCCTCATTAAACAAGTTTTGCTCATTGATTATTTGAAATATAACTTACTTAACATTAGTCAATTATGTGATGATGATTGAAAAGTTGAATTTAAATGTAATACTTGCACTATACTTGATGGTGTCAATGGTAGAACTATTTTTGTTGCAAACTTTATTAGTAATGGTTATGTGCCTTGCCTTGATGAACTTGTTGCTTATGAAGTTAGATGATTTTCCATTCATGATAATGACGGTTATTTATGGCATAGTAAACTTGATCATGATAGCATGGACTTGTTGAATATTTTTTAAGAACTTGTTAAAGAATTACCAAAAATTCATTTTGAGAAAAATCATCCTTGTAATACTCGCCAATATGGAACACGAACAAAATTTTCTTTCAAACCTAAGAAAATGATTTTCACTTCAAAACCTCTTGAAATTGTTTTGTTTGAACCAGTGAGGATCACTAGTCTTGGTGATAAGAGGTATTCATACGTGATTGTTGATGATTTCTCAAGATTTAAATGGGTGATCTTTCTAACTCAAAAGGATGAAGTTTTTTTTCAATTTGTAAGACTTTTCAAAAAGATCTGAATCTCCCTTTGAGTGCAAAATTGATTTCTATTAGAAGTGACAATGAGAAAGAATTTTACAATCAAGATTTTACAAAACGTTGTGATGAGAATGGGATTGTTCACAACCTTTTCAGCTGTCAAAACACCTCAACAAAATGGAGTTGTTGAAAAGAAAAATTGTATTTCACAAGAAACGACTAAGTCTACGCTTGGTGAAAATTCTTTACCAAAATATTTTTGGAACAAAGCTGAAAACACTGCTTGTTGTGTTTTGAATAGAGTTTTTTTGAGGCCATTCTTAAAAAAAACATCTTTTGAACTTCTATTTGATAGAATACCCTAGAATTTGAACATGCATGACAAGTTATATCAAATATACATGAATATACGTAACAAAGTGCTTTATATTGAATACACATGACAACTTGGGAAAAGTTGGTAGAAAATCAGATAAAGGGATATTCCTTGGTTATTCCTCTAACAACAAGGCTTATAGAGTTATACAATAAAAAGAACTTTATATGTTGAGGAAACCATATGTAAGCTTTGATGAGTTAACATCTATTTGGATAGAAGAGATGATGATGATGCATGTGCTTCCATGAATGATAAGCAAACTCATCTTCAACCTTCAACCTTGAAAGATCATGCCAACGAAGAAGATGTAAGCCCTAAGGGCAAATCATGTAATTTTGATTCATGACAAATATTGATGAGAACTAATATGTTTATATTGTGTGATAGGATTTGTGGATTAAGAAGTTTGAAGTCTCATTGCCTTGAAGCTAAAATGCAAGAACAACTCAAATATATCAAAGTGATTGAAGATTGAAGAGTTTGTTCAAGATGTTAGAAGGCTTTGAAGACATGAAGTGTAGGTTGCATGTGGTTGATAGGTAATATATATGTAAACCTTACACTTGTGTATCTTGGAGTCTATTGAATGCATAAGAGAGCATAAAATTGGTTTCTTAAGTTTAAAAAGACTTTGAATGAATCTTTAGCAAATGTGGTTTTGTGTTCTAAATGTTTTTAAGTAAACTTTAAATGATCAAATGAGTTTGATTGTGGTTTTCAATATTATATTTGTCTAAATAAGTTATCTATATATACCAAATGTATTTCAAATACTTGGAAGATTGATTTCAAATGATTTTACAAAGTTTGAACACAATTCCATGAAATTCGGTCGTCCGAATTTGGTAGCAAAAGTTTGCTACTGTTCTTCCAGAGAAATTCGGAAGAAGATTCCGACGCATGAAGAAAAATTCGGTCGTCTGAATTTTGATCTTCAACATGGTCACTGTTCTTCCAGAGAAATTCGGACGAAAATTCGGACGAAGCAGGAAGAATTCGATCGTCTGAAAAATTCGGACGCAGAATTCGGTCGTCTGAATTTCCTGAAAATAGCCGTTAACTAGCCATTTTATAGTTGTTTCAATTAATTTTCAAATTCTATAAAAGCTATAAACGTGCAATCTTTTGTAAGTTCTGAATCCTTGAATATTCTAAGCTTTCTAAAGTCTATTACAAACATTTCTCAAGCTCTCTTCTGTCTTGTGCATTCAATTGATCAATCCAAAGACATTAAAGTGTGAAGGTGCAACTTTGTGTAAATTCTACCAACAAGTGGTAACATCTACACACTCTTCTTTACTTATTCAATTGTATTGATCTACTCGCTCTAGCAAGGCTATCTTGATAACATAAAACCCTTTAGATAAGGGTGATCCTTGAAGTTGTGATTCAAGGTTGTTTGAGATATAAAACCATAGGTTGGTGAGCCTTGTTTGTAAAAATTACTAGAAGAGGTTGTATGTGTAAAACCAAAGTGTGGTGAGCCTCTCTTGTAATCTGTGAACTTGAGCACATAGTAGAGTTATTGAAATCCTTAAGTGTATACTTAAGGTAGTGGAGGTAGATCTTGAGGATCGAACCACTATAAATTGTTTGTGTTCATTTGTTTACATTTCTTATATTGCTTTGCCATAATTTGTTTCTCTCTTATTCATATCATCTGTAATTGGTCTATACATATAAAAGATTTGAATTTGCGAAAATTAGCCAAATACCTAATTCAACCCCCCCCCCCCTCTTAGGTATTTCAATTGGTATCAGAGCTAGAACTTATTTGTGTGGTTTTACAACCTAGAAGGCAAAGATCCTATGGCTAATATTTCAAACCTACCTTACCTAGAAGGATCTTCTACAAACAGACCTCCATTGTTTGATGGAACAAATTACACTTTTTGGAAGTCTAGAGTTAAAATATATATTTGTTCTATCAATTTTTATTTATGGAACATAATTGAGAAAGGTCCCTATGTCCCAATGAAAATGAGAGCAGATGGAGTAACCTCAGAACCCAAATCCACTGATGAATTTGATGAGCATGACTCAAGGAAAATGACACTAAATTATCAGGCCATGAATATATTAAGTTGTGCATTAGATGTTATTGAATATAATAGAGTTAGTGGATGTGATTCTGCTCATGATATGTGGAGATTACTTCAAATTACACATGAAGGTACCAATCAAGTTAAAGAATCTAAACTTGCTATGCTTTTTTAGAGATTATGAATTGTTACTATGAAACAAGGTGAAAATATTAGTGATATGTTTACAAGGTTTACTAATATTTTCAATGGCTTGAAAGCTTATGGTAAAGGATATACTACGGGAGAACAAAACAGAAAGATTTTGGATGCTCTACCAAAATCTTGGCAGCCAAAGACGCTTGCTATTGAGGAGTCCAAAGATCTAAAAACTCTTCCTCTTGAAGAGCTTATTGGATCACTACTCACTCATGAAATGAAGATGAAACGGTTGAATGATAAGGAAGATGAGGAAAAGGGAAGAAAAGGAGTAGTTCTTAATGCCTCAAAAAACTTGAGTGAACAAGAACAATCTTCAAGTGAAGAAGAAGGAGGAAACAGTGGGGAAGAAGAAATTGCAATGGCAGTGAAGAAGTTCAAGAGATTCTACAAAAAGGAATTTCTCAAGAAAAGAAGAAAGCCAGTCCAGAAGAGTGGACAATCTTCATCATATAAACCTCAATGCTTTGAATGCAAGAGTATTGAGCATCTTATTGCTGACTGTCCCAAAGTGTTGGAAAGGGAAAAAGAAAGCAAAAACAGAAAGAAATCTACCAAGAAAGGAAAAGGACTAGCTGGAACGTGGGATCAACAGGAAAGTGAGGATGAAAGTGAAGGAAAGGCCAACATATGCTTCATGGCCATTGATGATGAGGTACAATCTTCTCCTTCTATTTCAAATTTATGTGATGATGATATTGACTCTAGTGACTTAATTGTAGAATTGTATGAAGAACTGAAAAAGGCTTCAAGAAGAAATAAAGAAATGAAATCCAAAATTAATGATCTTTCAAATGAAAAATCAAAATTATGTATTGAAAATGATAGACATCTTGAGACCATTAATTCTCTTACCATTGAAAAGGATGTTTTGAATACTACCATACAACATGTATCTCTTGAAAATAAAAAGCTTTCTTCAAAAATTACTTCTCTTGAATCAATGCTGAAAGATCATGAGATTTTAAAAAGGAAAGTAAATGATCTTACTTTATGCATTGAGAGATTTACAAATGGAAGAGAGAATTTAAATAAATTACTTGGTTATCAAAGATCCTCATTTGTAAAGCATGGTCTCGGTTTTACACATGATTGTTTTGATCCAAAACCTAAAGGGTCATTTGTTAATGAATCTTCTCATTATAAGTATCATACTTGTTGTACATATTATGGTAAGCATGGACATAAAGTTTCTAAATGCTTTATAAAAAGAAAGATAGAAAATGGAGTGAAGACCATTTGGAGAGTTAAAGGAGCTATTACTAACCCTCTTGGACCCAAGAAGATATGGGTACCAAAAATCACTCTTTCCAATTTGGTATAGGTACAATTTGCCTCAAGATCAAGTGCCACAAAATGGTTTTTTGATAGTGGCTGTTCAAGGCACATGACTGGAAATGCATCACTTGTTAGTGAGCTTCAAGCTACAAGTGAAGGCTCTGTTACTTTTGGAGATAATAAGAAAGGGAAAATACTTGGAATAGGTAACATTGGTAAAGGTTCCTTCCCTCTTATCAAACAAGTTTTACTTATTGATGGTTTAAAGTATAATTTACTTAGCATTAGTCAATTATGTGATAATGGTTGCAAAGTAGAGTTTAAATGTGATACTTGTACCATTCTTGATAGTACAAGTAATAAAACTATTTTTGTAGCTAAAATAGTGAGTAATGTATATGTGCTATATCTTGATGAACTTATCACTAATGATATTAAATGTCTTGCTATTCATGACAATGATGGATTTCTATGGCATAGAAGATTAGGACATGTAAGCATGGATTTGTTAAACAAACTTTCTACTCAAGAACTAGTTAGAGGATTACCAAAAATGCATTTTGACAAAACTCGTATTTGTGATGCTTGTCAATATGGAAAACAATCAAAAACATCTTTCAAACCAAAGAAAATGGTTTCTACCTCAAAACCTCTTGAACTAGTTCACATGGACTTATTTGGACCTATGAGGACTACTAGTCTTGGTGGTAAAAGATATGCTTATGTGATTGTTGATGATTTTTCCAGATTTACATGGGTAATATTTTTTATCACAAAAAAGATGAAACATTTTATGAATTTTCAAAACTTTTTCAAGAAGGTTCAAATTTCCCTTAACCGCAACTTAATCTCTATTAGAAGTGATAATGGAAGAGAGTTTTGCAACCAAGATTTTACAAAATTCTGTGATGAGTATGGTATCACTCATAATTTTTTCAGCAAATCAAAACACCTCAACAAAATGGAGTTGTTGAGAGGAAAAACAGAACATTACAAGAAATGGCTAGATCAATGCTTTGTGAAAACTCTTTACCTAAATACTTTTGGATTGAAGCTGTAAATACACCATGCTATGTAATGAATAGAGTTTTACTAAGACCTTTTATAAGAAAAACACCTTTTGAACTTCTATTTGATAAAACTCCATCAATTGTCTATTTTAAAGTATTTGGTTGTAAATGCTTTATTTTAAATACTAGTGACAATCTTGGTAAGTTTGACAGAAAATCTGATGAAGGCATATTTCTAGGCTATTCATCTAATAAAAAGACATATAGAGTCTATAATAAAAGGACATTATGTGTTGAAGGAACTATTCATGTAACTTTTGATGAATCTAATATTTATCTTCAAAGAAGAAATGAAGATGATGCAGGTTCTTCAATGGTTGAAAATCAAACTCAACACCAAGTACCTACATTGGAAGATCATGCTGAAGAAGAAATAATGGAGCAAGAACATGATGGTCAATCAAGCAATAATCAAGAGCTTCCAAAGGATCTCACATATGCAAGAAGTCATCCTAAGGAGCAAATCATTGGTGATGTCTCTCAAGGAGTTAAAACTAGACGGTACTTTATTGATAATTTTGCACTTTTATCTCATACTGAACCTAAAAATATTGATGATGCATTGTGTGATAATTTCTGGATTATTGCTATGGAAGAAGAGTTAAATCAGTTTGAGAGAAATAAAGTTTGGACTCTTGTTCCTAGACCTCATGATCATTCTGTTATTGGTACAAAATGGATCTTTAGAAATAAGTTAAATGAACTAGGAGAAGTGGTTAGAAATAAAGCTAGACTTGTTGCTCAAGGCTTCAATCAAGAAGAAGGTATTGATTATGATGAAACTTTTGCTCCAGTGGCCAGATTAGAGTCTATCAGAATACTCTTGGCATTTGCTTGTTTTAAAGACTTTAAACTATTTCAAATAGATGTCAAAAGTGCTTTTCTAAATAGTTTTATTGAAGAAGAAGTTTATGTAGAACAACCTCCTGGATTTATTCATGAAAAATTTCTGAAATACCTAAGAGGGGGGTGAATTAGATATTTGGCTAATTTTCGCAAATTCAAATCTTTTATATGTATGGACCAATTACAGATGATATGAATAAGAGAGAAACAAATTATGGCAAAGCAATATAAGAAATGTAAACAAATGAACACGACCAATTTATAGTGGTTCGATCCTCAAGATCTACCTCCACTACCTTAAGTATACACTTAAGGATTTCAATAACTCTACTATGTGCTCAAGTTCACAGATTACAAGAGAGGCTCACCACACTTTGGTTTTACACATACAACCTCTTCCAATAATTTTTACAAACAAGGCTCAACAACCTATGGTTTTATATCTCAAACAACCTTGAATCACAACTTCAAGGATCACCCTTATCTAAAGGGTTTTATGTTATCAAGATAACCTTGCTAGAGCTAGTAGCTCAACACAATTGAATAAGTAAAGAAGAGTGTGTAGATGTTACCACTTGTTGGTAGAATTTACACAAAGTTGCACCTTCACACTTTGATGTCTTTGGATTGATCAATTGAATGCACAAGACATAAGAGAGCTTGAGTAATGTTTGTAATAGACTTTAGAAAGCTTAGAATATTCAAGGATTCAGAACTTACAAAAGATTGCACGTTTATAGCTTTTATAGAATTTGAAAATCAGTTGAAACAGCTATCAAACGGCTAGTTAACGGCTATTTTCAGGAAATTCGGACGACCGAATTCTTCATGCTTTGTCCGAATCTTCGTCCGAATTTCTCTGGAAGAACAGTGACCATGCTGAAGACCAAAATTCGGACGACCGAATTTTTCTTCATGCGTCCGAATCTTCTTTCGAATTTCTCTGGAAGAATAGTAGCAAACTTTTGCTACCAAATTCGGACGACCGAATTTCATGGAATTGTGTTCAAACTTTGTAAAATCATTTGAAATCAATCTTCCAAGTATTTGAAATGCATTTTGTATATATAGATAACTTATTTAGACAAATATAAGTTTGAAAACCACAATCAAACTCATTTGATCATTTAAAGTTTACTTAAAAACTTTTAGAACACAAAACCACATTTGCTAACGAATCATTCAAAGTCTTTTTAAACTTAAGAAACCAATTTTATGCTCTCTTATGCATTCAATAGACTCCAAGACATACAAGTGTAGAGTTCACATAGATATTACCTATCATCATACCTACTCTACACTTCAAGTCTTCAATGCCTTGAGTTTATCTTTGAATACACCTCAAAAGACTCATAGCTTAATGAGTTTGTTCTATGCTCTTCCTCTTGAAAGCAATGAGACTTCAAACTTCTTTCTTCACAAATCCTATCACACAATATAAACATATTAGTTCTCATCAATATTTGTCATGAATCAAAATTACATGATTTGCCCTTAGGGCTTACAATCTCCCCCTTTTTGATGATGACAAACTTTGGTGCAATATGTGATGGATTTAAACAGATTAGCACAAAGAAGTATTGATGTCAATGATAGAAATCAACCAATTTAGCATATTGACATACAAAAGGCTCAATATGAGCCTATGACCCAACCAACCTCCATTTGCCTCCTTCCTTCCAAATATAAAAACTAGGATAGAGGATATAGCATTTAATCATTTTAGAAAACTTCTAAGTGAGGTTATAAGGTTGTTAAAAGCATATCAAAGCTCCTCCTTAGATTCTGCTCATTTTCAACCAATTTGGACTAGGGATATTATGCATCCGAATTTTTACATATCAAGTCCAAACTTTAAAATAGGATAAATGAAAGCTCCAAATTTTATAAATAAGCTTTCCTAAGGTTGTTCAAACATATTAGAATAGATTAAAACATATTTGAATCAATTTGAACAACAAATGAGCACATTTTGGTAACACAATATGGATGCATCCGAATTTTATGTCATGCATCCGAATTTTGAATCACATGCGTCCGAATTTTGAATCTCATGCATCCGAATTTTTAAACTCATGTCCAAACTGCAACAGATTCAATATAATTGAAGTTTTGAAATGATATAAAGGTTTCATAATATTGTTCACACATAATGGAATAGATTAAGACAGATTTGAACTAATTTGGATTAAACAGAAAAAAAAATTTGACCATAAGGATGACTGTTTAAGGCATAAAAAGTCATATGCAACATTCAGTAGCATTAAAGACTAAGTTCACAACTAAGTTCACATAAGATTAAGTGTGCACATGTATTACATCATATTGCAGCATATTTTCTCCCCCTTTTGTCATCATAAAAAATAAAAGGGATCAATGAAAATAAGATGGTCAAGTTATCATATAAAAGAAGCTCTCATCCCTGGGATTTCATCATTGAGCTTCACTATTACAAAAAACAATATTTAACAAGTTCATAATAGAAAATGCAGCAATATGCTTAGAAAACTGAACATAATACAGTAAAGAGATTAGAAAAGAAAGCTTAGTCTTGCGATGGTGAGGTTGATGGGGAGGCTCGGCTCACTCCTTTCTTGATTGCCAAGTGCTTAACTCTTCCTTGACTGAAAGAGATTGTAGCTGGAGATACAATTGCAGCTTGAGCTACTTGACTTCCTGCCACTGGTATATCTTCATGAGCCTGTTCTTGTTCTTTTTCTTTTGTTGTGGTCTTATCATTTCCACCCTGATTATCCTCTTCATTACTGCTATCCTCATTATCTTCTTTCTCTGCTTCTCTATTTCTTTCCTCCTCCTTTCCTTCTTGAGGCTTAGAGGTTCCTTCACCACTTTGAGTGTTTCTTACAAGAATATCTTCAATGTGTTTTACTCCGTTTTCCAGTCCATCCAATTTTCCAAGAACCATTGGAGCAAATGACTCAAAGAACTTCATGATTGTTCAAGGCTTCTTGGAATGTTTTCGCTATAATGGTGTCCCCTCTAGTTACTCCTTTACTACTAGACCCAATTCCAGTTTCTTCTTCAAATAATCTCCTTTTTGTTGGAGGTTGCTCCCCCTCACTTGAGGTGTCATGCTTTCTTTTTGTTTTCATTTCCCTAGCAAGGGTTTCCTCTTCATCCTCTTCTTCTTCTTCCTCTTCACTTTCTATGATTCTCTCTCTTTTTATTCTTTTCGGAGGGGTTTCTCTTTTTGTCCTCCATACATTATCCTCATCATGAACTAATTGCATTCTCTTAAGAGTTTCATTTGTATAAATTTCACCACTCTTAAAAGTTTGCCCTCTTCCAGGAAGTTTGATCTTAAAATGCTTGAAGATTCTGGTTAATAATCTTCCAAATGGGAATGCTTTGGTTACTGTTTTTCTGGCAGCAATCATATGTTTCAAGGCTATATACCCAAAGTTCATTCTTCTATGCTCATGCAGGGCTAACATGATTACCATGTGCATATTTCCAACTGATGACTTGTGTCCAAAATTAGGAACAATCATTGTAGTCACCATGTGATGTAAAACTCTACCTCTAGCATCCAAATTCTTAATTTCCCTTTCCTTTATGGCTCTAAACTCTCTTCCATTTGTAAATGCATCTTCAAATCTAACATGTGTGAAGAGTTCACGATCATAGCAATGCATGGATGCTGAATAATATCTAGCTCCATCGTCACATACTCCACAAATTCTATTTATCAATCCTTCATTGAATTCAATGTCTATTTGTGATACTCTAGATGAATACCATTGTATCACATTATCCCCTATCATCTCAATTCTATCCTCTTTCAAATTTGCATAGAATTCATATATCAAAGTAGGATAAAATTCTTCATCAATGAAGAGCAAACTACTCCAACCAATATCATTGAAATGAGATAGGACAATTTCCATATTTGATAGTTTATCAATATCCACCTTATATCCAAGAATGATTTTTCTACTATTCTTATTCCATTCATCAAATTCATGAGTAGATTTGATAGAGATAAACCTGTCAACTCCAGATTGTGTTTGAGGAATGCGAATCCTTCTTGGTTGATTGAGGATTGGGTCTCCATCTCCTTCCTTAGCCTTTCCTTTTCCTTTCTCAACATTGGGCTTCTTTGTTCTTACCATGATGTTTTCTCTTGAGAAGGATTGGTTTTCTGTATGAAATTAGGGCTTAGAAGTTAAAAGATGAAGGAAAATCGGGATGAGAATGTGGAATTTTGAAGGGATTTTGATTCGGATGTGAATGGGTATGAGAGGTTTTAAAAAGGATGTGAAATTCGGAAGTAGTAATGTTGGAAAGATTGTTTCAACTTCATTTAAACAGTCTTGTCCGTAAAATTCGGTCAACCAATTTTTGAGGTCTGTGTCCGTATTTTCGAGCAAAAGTTTCTGTTTCTTCAGTTCAGAAAATTCAGTCAACCGAATTTTCTGACCTGCGTCCGAATTCTTGATCAAAAGTCTCTGTTTCTCGACACTCAGAAAATTCGGTCGACCGAATTTTCTGCAGTGCATCCGAATTTTGAATCAAAAATTTCCTGCATTCATCATAACTTCAATTCCAAATTTTCTGCAGTGCATCTGAATTTTGAATCAAAAATTTCCTGCATTCATCATAACTTCAATACACACATTAGTCATTGAATCTTGAAATTCCTAAGAGTCTTCTTAGGTGATTGAACCTTTCCTCAGCCAAAGGCTTTGTAAATATGTCAGCAATTTGATCATTTGTATTTATATATTCTAAGCATATATCTTTCTTAATCACATGGTCACAAATGAAATGATGTTTTATCTCTATATGCTTAGTCCTGGAATGTTGAATGGGATTTATGCTCAAGTTGATGGCACTAGTATTATCACATAATATGGGCACACAATTGAATTTAAGACCATAATCAAGTAAAGTATGCTGCATCCATAACAATTGTGCACAACAACTTCCTGCAGCTATGTATTCAGCTTCCGCAGTGGATAAAGACACACAAGCTTGCTTTTTACTAAACCAAGATACAAGACAACTACGAAGAAATTGACAATGTCCACTTGTGCTTTTACGTTCAACTTTACAACCAGCATAATCCGCATCAGAATATCCAATAAGTTCAAAAGATGAAGTTTTTGAAAAACCAAAGGCCATAGTCATGAGTATCAATCAAGTAATGAAAAATTCGTTTAACAGAAATTAGATGAGATTCTTTAGGACATGATTGGAATCTAGCACACAAGCATACAGCAAACATAATATCTGGTCTACTAGCTGTGAGATAGAGTAAACTTCCTATCATACCTCTATATAATTTCTCATCAATGCTTTTACCTTTCTCATCTTTGTCAAGTTTAGTTGATGAACTCATTGGAGTACTTATTCCTTTTGCTTGATCCATTCCAAACCTTTTCAATAGCTCCTGAGTATATTTTGCTTGATTGATGAAGACTCCATCCTTGGTTTGCTTAATTTGCAGTCCAAGGAAGAAACTTAGTTCTCCCATCATACTCATCTCAAATTCATTTTGCATAGTTTTAGCAAACTCTTCACAAAGAGAAACATTAGTAGAACCAAAAATGATATCATCAACATAGATTTGTACAAGCAAAATATCATTTTTAGAAGATGTTTTAAGAAAAAGAGTTGTATCTACTTTTCCTTTAGTAAAACCTTTTAAGAGAAGAAAACCGCTTAACCTTTCATACCAAGATATTGGAGCTTGTTTCAGTCCATATAGAGCTTTAGTTAATTTGAAAACATGATTTGGAAATTTTTCATGAATAAATCCAGGAGGTTGTTCTACATAAACTTCTTCTTCAATAAAACCATTTAGAAAAGAAATTTTGACATCCATTTGAAATAGTTTAAAGTCTTTAAAACAAACAAATGCCAAGAGTATTCTGATAGACTCTAATCTGGCCACTGGAGCAAAAGTTTCATCATAATCAATACCTTCTTCTTGATTGAAGCCTTGAGCCACAACTCTAGCTTTATTTCTAACTACTTCTCCTAGTTCATTTAACTTATTTCTAAAGATCCATTTTGTACCAATAACAGAATGATCATGAGGTCTAGGAACAAGAGTCCAAACTTTATTTCTCTCAAACTGATTCAACTCTTCTTCCATAGCAATAATCCAGAAATTATCACACAATGCATCATCAATATTTTTAGGTTCAATATGAGATAAAAGTGCAAAATTATCAATAAAGTACCATCTAGTTTTAACTCCTTGAGAGACATCACCAATGATTTGCTCCTTAGGATGACTTCTTGCATATGTGAGATCCTTTGGAAGCTCTTGATTATTGCTTGATTGACCATCATGTTCTTGCTCCATTATTTCTTCTTCTTTAGCATGATCTTCCAATGTAGGTACTTGGTGTTGAGTTTGATTTTCAACCATTGAAGAACCTGCATCATCTTCATTTCTTCTTTGAAGATAAATATTAGATTCATCAAAAGTTACATGAATAGTTCCTTCAACACATAATGTCCTTTTATTATAGACTCTATATGCCTTTTTATTAGATGAATAGCCTAGAAATATGCCTTCATCAGATTTCCTGTCAAACTTACCAAGATTGTCACTAGTATTTAAAATAAAGCATTTACAACCAAATACTTTAAAATAGACAATTGATGGAGTTTTATCAAATAGAAGTTCAAAAGGTGTTTTTCTTATAAAAGCTCTTAGTAAAACTCTATTCATTACATAGCATGTTGTATTTACAGCTTCAACCCAAAAGTATTTAGGTAAAGAGTTTTCACAAAGCATTGATCTAGCCATTTCTTGTAATGTTCTGTTTTTACTCTCAACAACTCCATTTTGTTGAGGTGTTTTGGCTGCTGAAAAATTATGAGTGATACCATACTCATCACAGAATTTTGTAAAATCTTGGTTGCAAAACTCTCTTCCATTATCACTTCTAATAGAGATTAAGTTGTAGTTAAGAGAATTTTGAACCTTCTTGAAAAGTTTTGAAAATTCATAAAATGTTTCATCTTTTTGTGATAAAAAGATTACCCATGTAAATCTGGAAAAATCATCAACAATCACATAAGCATATCTTTTACCACCAAGACTAGTAGTCCTCATAGGTCCAAATAAGTCCATGTGTACTAGTTCAAGAGGTTTTGAGGTAGAAACCATTTTCTTTGGTTTGAAAGATGTTTTTGATTGTTTTCCATATTGACAAGCATCACAAATACGAGTTTTGTCAAAATGCATTTTTGGTAATCCTCTAACTAGTTCTTGAGTAGAAAGTTTGTTTAACAAATCCATGCTTACATGTCCTAATCTTCTATGCCATAGAAATCCATCATTGTCATGAATAGCAAGACATTTAATATCATTAGTGATAAGTTCATCAAGATATAGCACATATACATTGCTCACTCTTTTAGCTATAAAAATAGTTTTATTACTTGTACTATCAAGAATGGTACAAGTATCACATTTAAATTCCACTTTGCAACCATTATCACATAATTGACTAATGCTAAGTAAATTATACTTTAAACCATCAATAAGTAAAACTTGTTTGATAAGAGGGAAGGAACCTTTACCAATGTTACCTATTCCAAGTATTTTCCCTTTCTTCTTATCTCCAAAAGTAACAAAGCCTTCACTTGTAGCTTGAAGCTCACTAACAAGTGATGCATTTCCAGTCATGTGCCTTGAACAGCCACTATCAAGAAACCATTTTGTGGCACTTGATCTTGAGCCAAATTGTACCTATACCAAATTAGAAAGAGTGATTTTTGGTACCCATATCTTCTTGGGTCCAAGAGGGTTAGTAATAGCTCCTTTAACTCTCCAAATTGTCTTCACTCCATTTTCTATCTTTCTTTTTATAAAGCATTTAGAAACTTTATGTCCAGGCTTACCACAATATATACAATAAATATGATACTTATAATGAGAAGATTCATTAACAAATGACCCTTTAGGTTTTGGATCAAAACAATCATGTGTAAAACCGAGACCATGCTTTACAAATGAGGATCTTTGATAACCAAGTAATTTATTTAAATTTTCTCTTCCATTTGTAAATCTCTCAATGCATAAAGTAAGATCATTTACTTTCCTTTTTAAAATCTCATGATCTTTCAGCATTGATTCAAGAGAAGTAATTTTTGAAGAAATCTTTTTATTTTCAAGAGATACATGTTGTATGGTAGTATTCAAAACATCCTTTTCAATGGTAAGAGAATTAATGGTCTCAAGATGTCTATCATTTTCAATACATAATTTTGATTTTTCATTTGAAAGATCATTAATTTTGTATTTCATTTCTTTATTTCTTCTTGAAGCCTTTTTCAGTTCTTCATACAATTCTACAATTAAGTCACTAGAGTCAATATCATCATCACATAAATTTGAAATAGAAGGAGAAGATTGTACATCATCATCAATGGCCATGAAGCATATGTTGGCCTTTCCTTCACTTTCATCCTCACTTTCCTGTTGATCCCACGTTCCAACTAGTCCTTTTCCTTTCTTGGCAGATTTCTTCCTTATCATTCAACCGTTTCATCTTCATTTCATGAGTGAGTAGTGATCCAATAAGCTCTTCAAGAGGAAGAGTTTTTAGATCTTTGGACTCCTCAATAGCAAGCGTCTTTGGCTGTCAAGATTTTTTTAGAGCATCCAAAATCTTTCTGTTTTGTTCTTCCGTAGTATATACTTTACCATAAGCTTTCAAGCCATTAAAAATATTAGTAAACCTTGTAAACATATCACTAATATTTTCACCTTGTTTCATAGTAAACAATTCATAATCTCTAACAAGCATAGCAAGTTTAGATTCTTTAACTTGATTAGTACCTTCATCTGTAATTTGAAGTAATCTCCACATATCATGAGCAGAATCACACCCACTAACTCTATTATATTCAGTAACATCTAAAGCACAGCTCAATATATTCATGGCTTGATAATTTAGAGTCATTTTCCTTGAATCATGCTCATCAAATTCATCAGTGGATTTGGGTTCAGGAGTTACTCCATCTGCTCTCATTTTCATTGGGACATAGGGACCTTTCTCAATTATGTTCCATAAATCAAAATTTATAGAACAAATATATATTTTAACTCTAGACTTCCAAAATGTATAATTTGTTCCATCAAACAATGGAGGTCTGTTTGTAGAAGATCCTTCTAGGTAAGGTAGATTTGACATATTAGCCATAGGATCTTTGTCTTCTAGGTTGTAAAACCGCACAAAGAAGTTCTAGCTCTGATACCAATTGAAATACCTAAGAGGGGGGTGAATTAGGTATTTGGATAATTTTTGCAAATTCAAATCTTTTATATGTATAGACCAATTACAGATGATATGAATAAGAGAGAAACAAATTATGGTAAAGCAGTATAAGAAATGTAAACAAATGAACACAAATAATTTATAGTGGTTCGATCCTCAAGATCTACCTCCACTACCTTAAGTATACACTTAAGGATTTCAATAACTCTACTATGTGCTCAAGTTTACAGATTACAAGAGAGGCTCACCACACTTTGGTTTTACACATACAACCTCTTCTAGTCATTTTTTACAAACAAGGCTCACCAACCTATGGTTTTATATCTCAAAACAACCTTGAATCACAACTTCAAGGATCACCCTTATCTAAAGGGTTTTATGTTATCAAGATAACCTTGCTAGAGCTAGTAGATCAACACAATTGAATAAGTAAATAAGAGTGTGTAGATGTTACCACTTGTAGGTAGAATTTACACAAAATTGCACCTTCACACTTTGATGTCTTTGGATTGATCAATTGAATGCACAAGACATAAGAGAGCTTGAGAAATGTTTGTAATAGACTTTAGAAAGCTTAGAATATTCAAGGATTCAGAACTTACAAAAGATTGCACGTTTATAGCTTTTATAGAATTTGAAAATCAGTTGAAACAGCTATAAAACGGCTAGTTAACGGCTATTTTCAAGAAATTCGGACGACCGAATTCTGCGTCTGAATTTTTCAGACGACCGAATTCTTCCTGTTTCGTCTGAATCTTCGTCCGAATTTCTCTGGAAGAACAGTGACCATGCTGAAGACCAAAATTCGGACGACCGAATTTTTCTTCATGCGTCCGAATTTTCTTCCGAATTTCTCTGGAAGAACAGTAGCAAACTTTTGCTACCAAATTCGGACGACCGAATTTCATGGAATTGTGTTCAAACTTTGTAAAATCATTTGAAATCAATCTTCCAAGTATTTGAAATGCATTTTGTATATATAGATAACTTATTTAGACAAATATAAGTTTGAAAACCACAATCAAACTCATTTGATCATTTAAAGTTTACTTAAAAACTTTTAGAACACAAAACTACATTTGCTAACGAATCATTCAAAGTCTTTTTAAACTTAAGAAACCAATTTTATGCTCTCTTATGCATTCAATAGACTCCAAGACATACAAGTGTAGAGTTCACATAGATATTACCTATCATCATACCTACTCTACACTTCAAGTCTTCAATGCCTTGAGTTTATCTTTGAATACACCTCAAAAGACTCATAGCTTAATGAGTTTGTTCTTTGCTCTTCCTCTTGAAAGCAATGAGACTTCAAACTTCTTTCTTCACAAATTCTATCACACAATATAAACATAATAGTTCTCATCAATATTTGTCATCAATCAAAATTACATGATTTGCCCTTAGGGCTTACAATTTCCAAATCATGTTTTCAAATTAACTAAAGCTCTATATGGACTGAAACAAGCTCCAAGATCTTGGTATGAAAGGTTATGTGGTTTTCTTCTCTCAAAAGGTTTTACTAAAGGAAAAGTAGATACAACTCTTTTTATTAAAACATCTTCTAAAAATGATATTTTGCTTGTACAAATCTATGTTGATGATATCTTTTTTGGTTCTACTAATACTTCTCTTTGTGAAGAGTTTACTAAAACTATGCATAATGAATTTGAGATGAGCATGATGGGAGAACTAAGTTTCTTCCTTGGACTGCAAATTAAGCAAACCAAGGATGGAGTCTTCATCAATCAAGAAAAATATACTAAGGAGCTATTGAAAAGGTTTGGAATGGATCAAGCAAAAGGAATAAGTACTCCAATGAGTTCATCAACTCAACTTGACAAAGATGAGAAAGGTAAAAGTATTGATGATAAATTATATAGAGGTATGATAGGAAGTTTACTCTATCTCACAGCTAGTAGACCAGATATTATGTTTGTTGTATGCTTGTGTGCTAGATTCCAATCATGTCCTAAAGAATCTCATCTAATTTCTGTTAAACGAATTTTTCGTTACTTGATTGATACTCATGACTATGGCCTTTGGTTTTCAAAAACTTCATCTTTTGAACTTATTGGATATTCTGATGCGGATTATGCTGGTTGTAAAGTTGAACGTAAAAGCACAAGTGGGCATTGTCAATTTCTTGGTAGTTGTCTTGTATCTTGGTTTAGTAAAAAGCAAGCTTGTGTGTCTTTATCCACTGCAGAAGTTGAATACATAGCTGCAGGAAGTTGTTGTGCACAATTGTTATGGATGCAGCTTACTTTACTTGATTATGGTCTTAAATTCAATTGTGTGCCCATATTATGTGATAATACTAGTGCCATTAACTTGAGCATAAATCCCATTCAACATTCTAGGACTAAGCATATAGAGATAAAACATCATTTCATTCGTGACCATGTGATTAAGAAAGATATATGCTTAGAATATATAAATACAAATGATCAAATTGCTGACATATTTACAAAGCCTTTGGCTAAGGAAAGGTTCAGTCACCTAAGAATTGAAGATGCATTTACAAATGGAAGAGAGTTTAGACCCATAAAGGAAAGGGAAATTAAGAATTTGGATGCTAGAGGTAGAGTTTTGCATCACATGGTGACCACAATGATTGTTCCTAATTTTGGACACAAGTCATCATTTGGAAATATGCATATGGTAATCATGTTAGCCCTGCATGAGCATAGAAGAATGAACTTTGGGTATATAGCCTTGAAACATATGATTGCAGCCAGAAACACAGTAACCAAGGCATTCCCATTTGGAAGGTTATTAACCAGAATCTTCAAGCATTTTAAGATCAAACTTCCTGGAAGAGGGCAAGCCTTTAAGATTAGTGAAATTTATACAAATGAAACTCTTAAGAGAATGCAATTAGTTCATGATGAGGATAATGTATGGAGAACAAAAAGAGAAACCCCTCCGAAAAGAATAGAAAGAGAGAGAATCATAGAAAGTGAAGAGGAAGAAGAAGAAGTGGATGAAAAGGAAACCCTTGCTAGGGAAATGAAAACAAAAAGAAAGCATGACACCTCAAGTGAGGGGGAGCAACCTCCAACAAAAAGGAGATTATTTGAAGAAGAAACTGGAATTGGGTCTAGTAGTAAAGGAGTAACTAGAGGGGACACCATTATAGCCAAAACATTCCAAGAAGCCTTGAAAAATCATGTCAAGGAAATGGAGAAAATGTATAAGTTCTTTGAGTCATTTGCTCCAATGGTTCTTGGAAAATTAGATGGACTAGAAAATAGAGTAAAACACATTGAAGATATCCTTGTGAGAAACACTCAAAATGGTGAAGGAACCTCTAAGCCGCAAGATGGAAAGGAGGAGGAAAGAAATAGAGAAGAAGAGAAAGAAGATAATGAGGATAGCAGTAATGAAGAGGATGATCAGGGTGGAAATGATAAGACCACAGCAGAAGAAAAAGAACAAGAACAAGCTCATGAAGATCTACCAGTGGCAGGAAGTCAAGTAGCTCAAGCTGCAATTGTATCTCCAGCTACAATCTCTTTCAGTCAAGGAAGAGTTAAGCACTTGGCAATCAAGAAAGGAGTGAGTCGAGCCTCCCCATCAACCTCACCATCACAAGACTAAGCTTTCTTTTCTAATCTCTTTACTGTATTATGTTTGATTTTCTAAGCATTTTGCTGCATTTTCTATTCTGACCTTGTTAAATATTGTTTTTGTAATAGTGAAGCTCAATGATGAAATCCCAGTGATGAGAGCTTCTTTTATATGCTAACTTGAACATCTCATTTTCATTGATCCCTTTTATTTTTTTTATGATGACAAAAGGGGGAGAAAATATGATGCAATATGATGCAATACATATCTTATGTGAAATTAGTTGTGAACTTAGTCTTTAATGCTACTGAATGTTGCATATGACTTTTTATGACTTTTTATGCCTTAAAATTCGGATGCAAGACTTTAAGAATTGGATGCAGTCATATTTATGGTCAAAATGTTTTCTGTTTAATCCAAATTAGTTCAAATCTGTCTTAATCTATTCCATTATGTTTGAACAACATTATGAAACCTTTATATCATTTCAAAACTTCAATTATATTGAATCTGTTGCAGTTTGGACATGAGTTTAAAAATTCGGATGCATGTGATTCAAAATTCGGACGCATGTGATTCAAAATTCGGATGCATGATATAAAATTCGGATGCATCTATATTGTGTTACCAAAATGTACTCATTTGTTGTTCAAATTGATTCAAATATGTTTTAATCTATTCTAATATGTTTGAACAACCTTAGGAAAGCTTTTTTACAAAATTTAGAGCTTTCATTTATCCTATTTTAAAGTTTGTACTTGATATGTCAAAATTCGGATGCATAATATCCCTAGTCCAAATTGGTTAAAAATGAGCACAATCTAAGGGGGGCTTTGATAAGCTTTTAACAACCTTATAACCTCACTTAGAAGTTTTCTAAAATGATTAAATGCTATATCTTCTATCCTAGTTTTTATAGTTGGAAGGAAGGAGGCAAATGGAGGTTGGTTGGGTCATATGCTCATATTGAGCCTTGTGTATGACAATATGCTAAATTGGTTGATTTCTATCATTGACATCAATACTTCTTTGTGCTAATCTGTTTAAATCCATCACATATTGCATCAAAGTTTGTCATCATCAAAAAGGGGGGGATTGTAAGCCCTAAGGGCAAATCATATAATTTTGATTCATGACAAATATTGATGAGAACTAATATGTTTATATTGTGTGATAGGATTTGTGGATTAAGAAGTTTGAAGTCTCATTGCCTTGAAGCTAAAATGCAAGAACAACTCAAATATATCAAAGTGATTGAAGATTGAAGAGTTTGTTCAAGATGTTAGAAAGCTTTGAAGACATGAAGTGTAGGTTGCATGTGGTTGATAGGTAATATCTATGTAAACCCTACACTTGTATATCTTGGAGTCTATTGAATGCATAAGAGAGCATAAAATTGGTTTCTTAAGTTTAAAAAGACTTTGAATGAATCTTTAGCAAATGTGGTTTTGTGTTCTAAAAGTTTTTAAGTAAACTTTAAATGATCAAATGAGTTTGATTGTGGTTTTCAAACTTATATTTGTCTAAATAAGTTATCTATATATACCAAATGTATTTCAAATACTTGGAAGATTTATTTCAAATGATTTTACAAAGTTTGAACACAATTCCATGAAATTCGGTCGTCCGAATTTGGTAGCAAAAGTTTGCTACTGTTCTTCCAGAGAAATTCGGAAGAAGATTCCGACGCATGAAGAAAAATTCGGTCGTCTGAATTTTGGTCTTCAGCATAGTCACTGTTCTTCCAGAGAAATTCGGACGAAGATTCGGACGAAGCAGGAAGAATTCGGTCGTCCAAAAAATTCAAACGCAGAATTCGGTCGTCTGAATTTCCTGAAAATAGCCGTTAACTAGCCGTTTTATAGCTGTTTCAACTGATTTTCAAATTCTATAAAAGATATAAACATGCAATCTTTTGTAAGTTCTGAATCCTTGAATATTCTAAGCTTTCTAAAGTCTATTACAAACATTTCTCAAGCTCTCTTATGTCTTGTGCATTCAATTGATCAATCCAAAGACATTAAAGTGTGAAGGTGCAACTTTGTGTAAATTCTACCAACAAGTGGTAACATCTACACACTCTTCTTTACTTATTCAATTGTATTGATCTACTAGCTCTAGCAAGGTTATCTTGATAACATAAAACCCTTTAGATAAGGGTGATCCTTGAAGTTGTGATTCAAGGTTGTTTGAGATATAAAACCATAGGTTGGTGAGCCTTGTTTGTAAAAAATTACTAGAAGAGGTTGTATGTGTAAAACCAAAGTGTGGTGAGCCTCTCTTGTAATCTGTGAACTTGAGCACATAGTAGAGTTATTGAAATCCTTAAGTGTATACTTAAGGTAGTGGAGGTAGATCTTGAGGATCGAACCAATATAAATTGTTCGTGTTCATTTGTTTACATTTCTTATATTGCTTTGCCATAATTTGTTTCTCTCTTATTCATATCATCTGTAATTGGTCTATACATATAAAAGATTTGAATTTGCAAAAATTAGTCAAATACCTAATTCACCCCCCCCCCCCCCCTCTTAGGTATTTCAGAAGAGATGATTAAGCAAGAACAAGATTACTAACCTAGTGATGACCAAGAGCTACCAAAGGATCTAAGATAAGCAAGAGCAAATCATTGGTGATGTATCACAAGATGTTAGAATGAGACGGTACTCATTGAAAACTTTGCACGTTTATCTCAAAATGAGCCAAAGAATATTGATGGTGCATTGTGTGATGATTTTTGGATTATTGTTATGCAAGAGGAGCTAAATCAATTTGAAAGAAACAGAGTTTGGAATCTTGTCCCAAGACCCTATTATTACTCTATTATTGGCACAAAATGGTTTTCAGAAATAAATTAAATAAATCGGGAGAAGTTATAAGAAATAAAGCTAGACTTCTCCCCCAAGGATTCATTCAAGAAGAGGGCATTGATTATGATGAAACCTTTGCTCCGGTTGCTAGACTTGAGTCCATAAGAATGCTTTTGACTTTTACTTGCTTTAAAGGTTTTAAGTTATTTCAAATGAATGTCAAAAGTGCTTTTCTAAATGGTTTTATTGAGGAAGAGATTTATGTGGAACAATCACCTGGTTTTGCTCATGAAAAGTTTCCTAACTATATTTTCAAACAATCCAAAGTTTTGTATGGTTTAAAACCAGCTCCTAGAGCTTAGTGTGAAAGATTGAGTGGTTTTCTTCTTTCAAAAGGATTTTCAAGAGGAAAAGCTAACACTACCCTTTTTATAAAATCCTCCTGTGACAGTCATCTTTTACTTGTGCAAATATATATTGAAAATGTCATATTTGGTGCTACTAATGTTTTACTTTGTGAGAAACATTCCAAGTTGATGCAAAGCAAGTTCAAAATAAGCATAATGGGAGAACTCAACTTCTTTCTTGGATTACAAATCAAGCAAACCAAGGATGACACTTTTATAAATCAATCCAAGTATACCAAAGAGCCTCTGAAGAAGATTTGGAATGGATCAAGAAAAAGGTATAAGCACTTTAATGAGTTCATCAACCAGCTTGATAAATACGAAAAAGGTAAAAATATTGATGAAAATGTATATAGAGGTATGATTGGTAGCTTACTTTATCTTTCCACAACTACACCAGAGATTATGTTTACCATATGCTTGTGTGCTAGATTTTAATATTGTCCAAAAGAGTCTCATTTAATTCACATTAATCGTACTCTTCATTATCTCATTAATAGATTTGATTATGGACTTTGGTTACAAAATCATCTTCTTTCAATCTTCTTACATATACGGGTACGACTTTGCTGAATGTAAAGTCAAGTGTAAAACTACTAGTTGTAATTTTCAATTTCTTGGTAATTGTTTTGTCTCTTGTTATAGCAAGTAACAAGCTTATGTGTCATTATCTACTACCGAAGCCAAATATATCACCGTCGATAGTTGTTGTACTCAAGTGCTGTGGAAAAAGCACGCTTTACTTGATTTTGGTTTAGACTTCAAAGGTGCACTCATTTTATGGGATTACACCAGTGCTGTGAATTTGACTATAAATTCGATTCAACACTCTATGACTAAGCATATAGGGATCAAACTTCATTTTATTTGTGATCATGTAGCTAAAGATGATATATGCTTGGACTATGTGAATAGAAAGGATCAAAGTGCTAATATATTTATCAAGCTTTTGGCCGAGGAAAGGTTTTGTTACCTAAGAAAACTCTTGGGATTTTTCAAAATTCAATTACTAATGTGTGTGTTGAAGAATGGTAAAAACAAGGAATATTCAGATGCATAATTTGGATGCATGAAGTGAAATTCGGACGTCCAAACTTTCTTCAAAAAATTCTGGATAGAAAGATTCGGACGTACATTCGTGCGCATGACAAAAAATTCAATCTTCCGAATTTACTGAAGCTGAAGAAACAGAGAAGTTCTGATGCAAGTTTGGAAGCAAACCAAAATATTCGGTCGTCCGAACTGTGTGGTTGCAACGGTTTTAAATGAAATCAAACAGTCATTTCTCACATTTCCAACTTCCGAACTCTCTCTTCTCACAAAACCCACCTTACCCACACTCGTCCAAACGCAAATCCATCCATTATTTCGCCATTATTTCTTGAAAATCATTTGATTCTCTTGATCTCCACTAGTTATTGTCATCAAAATTTATCCTTCTCAAGAAAACCTTATCATGGTTCGATTAAAGAAGATTAATGTGGCAAAGGACAAAAGAAAAGCCAAAGTGGGAAATGAAGGACTTATTATCAATGAACCACAGCGGGTTCGCATTCCACAATCCAATCTCGGGGTAGATAGATTAATCTCTACAAGAGCTGCAGTTGAATTCAAGGAATGGAGCAAGAAGAGCAGGAAAATTATTCCTGGCCATAGAGTAGATGTGGATAAACTCTCCAATATGGGTAATGTGCTATCTCTCTTTGGTGAAATTGGTTGGAGTAGTTTACTTGATGTAAATGAAGATTATTATCCTACTCTTGTCTATGAATTTTATGATAATCTTAAAGAAGCAAGGATTGAGCACGTTAGGGATAGCATTATTCAATGGTATTCATCTAAACTATCTCAAGTGGCCTTTGAGTTTAATGATGCTCTAGTTAATCGTATTTGTGGTGTTGATGACATTGGTGCTAGATATTATTCTTTGGGTCAACATTGCTTTATTCATGAATTGTTCACCAATGAAAGATTTGAAGAGGCTTTCAAAAATGGTAGAAGATTTAGGTCCATTAGGGAAAGAGAAATCAAAGCCTTTGGTGCTAGAGGAAGAGTTATGTATCACATGATTACCACCATGATCATTCCTAATTTTGGACATAAATCATCAATTCGTAATATTCATATGGTGATTATGCTTGCCTTGCATGAGCATAGAAAACTAAACTTTGGATTCATAGCATTAAGGCATATGATTAGTGCAAGAAAAATAGCCAACAAAGTCTTACCTTATGGGAGATTATTAATAAGGATCTTCAAGCACTTCAATGTTCAATTTCGTGGAAGAGGAAATCCAATGAAAAGTGGAGAAATCTATACCAATAAGTCTCTCAAGAGAATGCAATTAACACTTGATGAGGATGGTATATGGAGAATAAAAAGAGAAACCCCTCTAAGAGGTGAGAGGGTAGAAACAAGTGGTGATGAAGAAGATGAGGAAGAAGTGGAAGAAAAAGAAGAGGATAAGGAGGAGACTTTGGCTAGAGAAAGAAAAAGCAAGAAAAGACATGATTCATCAAGTGAGGGGGAGCAACCTCACACCAAAAGAAGACTATTTGAAGAACAACCCACTCCTCAATCTCACGAAAACCTTGGAAATATGCCTAGTAAGGAGGAAATTACTAGAGGTGACACTATAGTAGCCAAGGTATTCCAAAAGGCTTTAAACAACCATGTGAAAGAGATGGAGAAAATATAAGCTCTTTGAATCTTTCACTCCCATGGTACTGAGCAAGTTGGATAGCTTTGACACTAGAGTTAAGAAGATTGAAGAATTATTGATAAAAACTACACAAAGTGGTGAAGGACCCTCTAGGCCTCAAGCTAAGGATGACAAGGATGATAAAGGAGATAAGAAAGGCAAGAAAAAGAAAGAGCATGAAGATGACAACAGTGGTAATGAAGATTATAATGGGGATGATGATAAAGGAGGCAACAACGAATTCATGGCAAGAAAAGAAGAAGGAAATGAAGATGTACAAGAGAAGCCACAAGAAAGAGGAAGCTAAGAAGGGATATTAATAGAGAGAGCCGAAATCACCTCACCATCTACTATCTCTTTTAGCAAAAGAAGGGTCAAGCATGTGATCAAAAAGAAGGGTAGAAGGAGATCCTCCAGTTTGACTACTATTCCTAAGCCAAACTACACTGGCAAAGAGAAAGCAAGTGAGGGGCCACTTCACATCGAACTCAATGGAGACATGGCAGTCACTACCAATAAATATGGAGTGAAGACAATGGCCAAAATCAAAGACTAAGCATTTCTTTAATCCTATCTCTCTTTACTGTTTTATTTACTTAGATGTGCTTAGTATGACTTCCAACTGTTTTTATTTCTAACATGGTTTCTATAATTTCATAGCTTTTCTAGTTTTTGTGATGTTTTTGTGAAGCTCAATGATGAAACATTAGCGTTGAGAGCTTCTTTGGTTAATGATACTTTGATCAGTCCAAGTTTAATTGATGTTAGAAAGGGAAGAAGAAGTTGATTTACAAAAATGTGCTAAAACTGTTATATGTTGCTTATTGTTGCTCAGTTAAGATGTTAATTATTTGACTTGAGATTTGCCAAAATGTGCTAAATTATTACATGTTACTTATTCTTGATTAGTTGAAATGTTAATTATTTGACTTGAAATTTGCCTAATATTGCCAATAGTTGAAAATTTCCAAATGAGAATTGATTGATACACTGCTTATATGAAGCTTACTCATGCGAAAATTATCATATGAGAATTGATTGATACACTGCTTATGTGAAGCTTACTCATGCTGATTGTGATAATGCTGTACCATTTTCATTTACCCCATTTTTGAGTGATGACAAAAGGGGGAGAAAAATATGATGACAAAATGTGTTTATGCCAAATGAAGTATGCTTATATTAAACATATTGCAATTATGTTATGACTAAAAAAGTTTATATTGCAGTTGATGATTATAATGATTATTGATTGTGCATATATGATTTGGATTTATAACTGCATTTTGAAGTTTAAATTGGCTACATTTGGAGTTTAACTTGTGTGTGTTGTATATATGAAATTTGGTGATATATGATGTTCGATAATATGGATGTATATGCCATATGAAACATGATTGTGCATATGGCTGCTTTTGTATTAATATTAATTGCTGATAATAGTTGAGTTGAATTGGAAAGAAAAGTATGAGTTTGAAAACGGTTTAATATATGAGTTTTGTGGTTTTGCAAAGCTAAATTGAGTGCCATTGTGGCTATACCTATTTGAGTACTTCTATAGTTCATTTGAAAATGCAAAATCACTTTTTCAAACTTGCTATCAAAAGTTTGGATGCATAGGCTCATATTGAGCCATTTAAATCTCAATATGCTAAATTGGTTATAATATATCATTAAAATTAATGCTTCTTTGTACTACACTGTTTTAAATCCATCACATTTTGTATCAAAGTTTGTCATCATCAAAAAGGAGGAGATTGTTAGCCCTAAGGGCAAATCATGTAGTATTGATTGGTTTTGATTAATGACAAACATTGATAAGGACTAATTCATATGCTATTTGTGTGATAAGATTGTTGGATTGAGAAGCAAATAGTCTTATTGCCTTGGAGCGAAACATGCTAAGGACAACTTAGGTGTGATCAAGGATCAATATTATAAAGCATGTCCTATGAATTGAAGGCTTTAAAGACTCTAGTGTAGGTTTACACTTGTTAAATAGGTATGCTCTTATAAACCCTACACTTGTTTGTCTTGGAATCTATTGAATGCATAAGAGAGCACAAAACTTGTTATTGAATCTTAAATGACTTTGAGTAAATTTTTTATTACCAGGTATTATTTTTTAATCTTAAATGGTTTTAAGTAAACCTTGAATGATCAAGTGCTTTGGTAACTGTCTGTGAGTTTAAAAGATTTCAAATGACTTATCTTTTAGTACAAATTAATTTTAAACTTATTGAGGATGATTTTCAAATGTTTTGAAGAAGTTTGAATAGTTCGTACGTAAGTTCAAACATCCAAACTGTAACATGACTACTGTTTTTCTAGAGAAATTCGGACACAAGTTTGGATGCAAGGGGCAAAGTTCGGTCATCCGAACTTTCCCAGACAGTATGTCACAGTGATGTTCGGACGACAGCTCGAATGAAGAGGATCAAGTTCGGTCATCCGAACTCCTTAGAAACTAGTCGTTACTAGCCGTTTTATAACTGTTAAAACCAATTTTTAAAATCTATAAAAGCCATAAACTTCAGATTTTTTGCAACTTTTAAACACTTGAAAACTCCTAACATTCCAAAATCATTTGAAATCATCAAAGCTCTTTTTTGTCTTGTGCTTTCATGTGAATATTCAAGATTCCAAAGACAACAAGGTGAAGTGGTGCTAACTTGTGTAAACATCTACCAAGGCAGTGGTAATATCTCATCCATTCTCTGTTTATACTTGTATCTACTTGCTCAATTCAAGGTTATCTTGTGACATAAAACCCTTTTGGTAAGGGTGAGCCTTAAGTCATTCATTCAAAGTTGTCAAGGGACGTAAAACTCAGTGTGTGAGTAAGCTGTAGACTAAATTAATCAAGGTTGTGCTATAAAACCCCGTGTATGGGTGAGACTTGGATCAGATTGGTCTTTAGGTTGTTTAGTGACATAAAACTCCTTGTGTGGGTGAGCCTTGATTCAAGGTTGTTTTTAAATATAAAATCCTTGTGGTAAGATAAACCTTGTTTGTAAGATTGCAAAGGAGGTTGTTGGTGTAAAACCTTTGTTGGGTGAGCCTCTTGTGTAATTACCTAAATTGAACATATAGTGGATTGGTTGAAATCGTTGAGTATAGACTCAAGGTAGTGGATGTAGATCTTGAAGAGATCGAACCACTATAAATTGCTTGTGCACTTTGTTCTTTATTGTGTATTGCTTTGTCATTGTGTTTATTACATTCTCATTGAAGCAATTGAATATAATCTTTCCAAAACAAGTTCACAAAACAGAAAAAGTTTTCGAAAATTAGCCAAAGACCTAATTCACCCCTCCTCCAACCTCTTAGGTCTTTCAGGTACTAACAATGCATATGCTTGACCATAATTGTACTTTTATAAATACTTTAGAATACATTAGAAATATGTAATAATGTGATAATTTAAATAGGTAAATAGGGAGAAAAAGATTGGAGAATAAAAAATAAAAAAAATATTATATAAAAAATTGAAAGAATTATTATATTTTACCAAAATTATAATAATTGAAGTTTCTGGAACAATTGCAAGTGGTGAAAATTTTTTAAAAAATTAAAAACATTACAGAATAAAAGAAACATCACAGAAAAATAATTAAAGAATAAAAATAAAAAATATAGAACATAATTAAAGGAATTATTATCTTTTACCATAATTGCAACAATTTTAAGTGGTAGCAATTAAAAAAATTAAAAACATTAAAGAACAAAAAAATATTACAAAAAATAATTAAAGAACAAAAAACTAAAAAAAATACACAAAATAATTTTATCTTTTTTTCCTCATTTTCTGTGAGTAGGCGATAGAAATGTCAACTTATGATGTCTCTTGAGTTATTAACTGTAAGTCTTTTTTTTTTCCAACCCAATTAAAATGTTGAACAATGTAATTTTTGTTTCTTGCTAATGGTTTCTCTTGTAGACACTAACTGAAGGGTTTGCAATAATTGGTCGCATAAGAAAGATATGACATGTTATTGTATCTTTCTTCATTAGATTAATTGTATCTGCGTGTCATATCCATTGATACACATACAAAAATATTTAAAAAAATTAATTAAAGAATAAAAAATTAAAAATTACAGAAAATAATTAAATGAATTATTACATTTTACCAGAATTACAACAATTGCAATGGCAGAAATTAAAGAATAAAAAATTTAAAACATTATAAAACAAAAAAATTACATAAAATAATTAAAGAAATTATTACCTTTTGCCAAAATTATAACAATTGTAAGTTGCGGCAATTAAAGAATAAAAAATTAAAAATATTAAAAAAATTAAAAATTTACAGAAAAGACTTGAAGGAATTATTAACTTTTACCAGAATTGCAACAATTGCAAGGTTCTGGAATGATTACAAGTGGCAGAAATTAAAAAATAAAAAATTAAAACATATTATAGAAAAGAATTGGAGTTTAGGTGACAATTGCAAGAAACAAAAGAATTAAATAATAGGTTTTCACAAAAAATTAAGTTTGATAGGTTTCAGTGTTAAATAATGAATATGATTTATGAAGATAATTAAGAAGTATTTGTATTGAATTAAGAGATTTATTAGATGGTAATAATTCATCGAGTTTTATTAAATATAGACTTCTACTCTATAATAAATATGATACATGAAGATAACTTTAAAATTGAAAGTTGATATGTAGTATCCACTAATGAAATATTTTTTAAGAAATTTTAAAAAATTAAAAAATTTAGAAAATAAGGAAGAGAGATTTGGAGGCATAACAAAAAAAGGGTATATATATATATATATATATATATATATATATATATATATATATATATATATATATATATATATATATATATATATATATATATATATATATATTATCATTTGCCTCCTACCTCAATTTGCATAAACATTTTAGAATATCACAATCCCACAAGACATTTGAGAGCTCCTAGAATTTAGAATTTGACTAGTTTTCCACTTGTTTGATTTGAACTACCTTGTCAACGGGGTCCAATGGCTTTTTTCGCGGCAATTAACCGCTTTGTGCAATCTTTTTTTATTTGATCAAATACAACTTAGTCCAGAAATACAATAAATATTTAAAATGAAACATTCCTTTGATTTTAAGAGAAAAATATAGAGAATTACCTTTTCTTTCATCTCTGGTCATCTCATTTCTTTTTTTTTCTTTCTTTCTTTAATTTTGAGAAAAGTACAATTCAATTGAAAACGGTAGTAACTCCTTTAGAATTCCTCCTGTACATAAACCATTTTTTGCCGAATCAGAACATTATAAATCATTTGGTGTAAATGTGGGATAGGGAACAAACATTAGGGACCAATGTGAAACTATTTACATTAGTGCTTGGCGGGCCCTTCGCCAATTTGGCGTTGACGACGATGAGCCGATCGGCGGCTGCCTTTGCCCCGTTTAAAACGCATTTAAACAACAAACATAAGGCTATAATTGTCATTGTACAATCCGTTACCACAACACAGAACACCGAAATTTCTCGGGCAATGCGATGAGAAAGCGGATATAGATAGCCACCAAAGAACAAGAACGAACCTCCATTGGTTTTCTCACACTTTCTCTCTCCTCCTTTGGAGTTGATAGAAGCCATGGATAACAAAACTCAATCGTCAGGTTTGTATATTTCAATTCAATTTTGATTTTGTTTCAAATTTTCTTCATTGATTTTCTAGTTGATTTCGATTTTCTTTTTCTTGTTCTCGTTATGTTTTTATGAAATTGATTTTGCAGTTTCCTGATTCTTTTTCGGGGTTGAATGGTAAATTTGGGTGCAGGAAATGGTAATTCTCGGCAGAAACCGTGGGAACGCGCCGGGTCGTCGTCAGGCCCCGCACCATTCAAGGCGCCGTCACCGGGTAGCACAAGTGATGTTGTGGAGGCATCTGGAACGGCTAAGCCTGGTGAAATTGTTACGGCGGCGGGTCGGAACACTGCAGCAAGCGGAACTGCGCTCGTGAGGCCTGTTCCTACTAGGCCTTGGGAGCAGCAGCAACAGACTTACGGAGGTATATGCTGTTTTTGTTTTTTCTGTAGATTTTTGTTAATGTTTGATAAGGAACTGTTTGCGGAAACCTTTTGTGAATTTTCTTTTAGAGTGATTGATACCAGTAATTGATTGGTATTTGCCCATTCATCTCGTCGATTTTTTGAAAGTTTCACTGGAAATTATGTTGAAATTTTGAAATGATTCTTTGGGATTTTTTATCATTGGTTGTAGGTGCTTTCATGTATTCTGAGGTTTTAGCCAAAGGTATGATATTTTGGAAAGTAGTGACTAATTTGTGGTAACTTTGTGCTATAAGAACCGCATATGTTTTACTTTGAATAATGCAATTAACCATATCCCACTTTTCTTTTCTCTCGTTAATAATTTGCTATTTGAAAAGTGACCCAGAATTTTTACCCATTTTCTTGTAGGAATCCCACTGTTTAATTTGAAACCATTACCAAAAATAACCTTCATCTTCATTGATTCCTTGGCCTGTGATAGGGATTTTTATATAACCTTGGATACTGCTTTGGTTAATGTTTAGAGCACCTGAGAACTGTCAAGGTGCAAATAGGGTAATCAATTCTAAATAGTACATTGGCCTTTAGCGGGCTTGTGTACTAGCTTGCTGCATATGAAACAAATGAAGATAATGTGGAGCATCATTATCTATCATCTGGAGAGTGGCCACCTTTTTCCTGAGAGCTTGAAAAGAAAAGAACTTTACTCATTATTGTGAAGGATTCACTACAGGATCCTGTTTTTTATCTGTTGAATCTATGGACAGCATGCTTTTGATTTTGCTTGTGAAACAAATCCTCTATCTCTTTGTAATCAAACAAACTTGAGTTTCTGATGGAAACCTGTCCAATTGGCTGTTTCATTTAATCATTTAGGTTACGGTTCCAGTTTAAATTACAATACAGGCTATGGGACAGGAATGTATGGTTCATATGGTGGCTATGGAGGAGGGACTTATGGTGGTGGATTGTATGGAAACATGTACAGAGGAGGTTATGGCGGTGGTTCGTATGGTAGTGGCATGTATGGAGGAGGCATGTATGGTAGTGGTTTTGGAGGGCCAATGGGTGGCTATGGAGGTATGGGTGTGGGTGGCCCATATGGTGAGCAAGATCCAAACAATCCATTTGGCGCTCCATCTGGTCCACCAAGCTTTTGGATCTCCTTAATGAGGGTGGTATGTTCCACATCTCTCTCTTCCCCTCTCTTTTACACACACACACACACATGTACTGAATCAGACATTGACACCTTCTAGAATCTTTAGTATTCAGTTAATCACTCTGATCAAATGGCTTAGTCTGGCACTATGTCGGATTTTTCTAGTGAAACTACAATCTGCTGCCTGTGGAGACTGTTAGCATATTGGTTAATGTGAAATCTGATGGACTATTTAATCTTTAGGTAATTGGTCAGAGATGGCTGCTATGCTTCTATTGCGTAGAACTGGAGGGCTAGGGCCTTGACTTGTTGCTGCGTTGTATTACCCCCCCCCCCCCTTTTCATTTTTTCACCTTTTGGGAGTTGAATTTCAGTGTACTATTTACATTACAATGGGGAAAAGAAAAAAGAGGAGGAAATGTGATGAAGGATTATTGACATTCTGCACTAGTTTGATGGGTTACTAGGAATGTGGATTGAAGATCATGTTATTGTGCCCTTGTTGCCATTGGAAAGAATTCAGTAGTTTTTAATTAGGAATTTAATTTTCCATGTTCTGTGGAACTTTCTTTTATGTTTAGTTGAGATACTCTTCTCTGATTTCTTGAACCATGAAGCACGTAAATGTTTATGTAATTTCCAAAAAATTGCTTATGTACCTGTGCTCTTGCATTTGTGGGTTATTCTAAGAATGTAAAATGTCTTGTTGACAATTGCAGATGCAAGGTGTAGTAAATGTCTTTGGCCGGGTTGCTATGTTGATTGACCAGAATACCCAGGCATTGCACATGTTTATGACTGCCCTTCTTCAGGTATTTCTTTGTATCTTGCATCTCCAAATTTATTGTTTTGTGTCAGGATTCATAATGTGGAAACATCCGTATCTTAGAACTGGAAATTGATGATGATTGTTAGTGTATTTCTTTGGAATTTACAACAGTAGCTGATTCTATGTGTTTTGGTTTGCAGCTGTTTGATCGCTCAGGACTGTTATATGGAGAGCTTGCTAGATTTGTGCTTCGATTATTGGGAATTCGGACTAAGCCGAACAAAGTCCAACCTCCTGGCCCTCATGGGCTTCCTGGCCCACACAATCCCAATGGGTATCAAAGTTCTATTGAGGGACCCAAGGCTCCTCCAAGTGGTGCCTGGGACAATTTATGGGGAGATAACACACACAATTAAGTCGCTAGAACTACTTGAACAGAATAGGTGGAGGTTGCATGTCCTCTGGGTCAGAATCCAAATGGAGCCAATGCTGTGATGCACTGCTGTACAGTTCATATCCTCATGATTATTGTTATTTCTTGAAAGCTCTCTCTCTTTAACATATAGTCAGAGGCATACAATGCAAGGACATATACATATGGAGGAAGACTTGAATCTTGCACGGATCATGTTCCCTGATGGAAGCTACTGGTTTTTTGCGTAAATGAATTTCCAAAATAAACGAGGGGTTAAAAAATTGCGAAGTGTCTATTATGTAATTCTGACATGATTTCCTTTGAGGAGATTTGTGATTGTTGCGAATGTGTAATGAGCTCAAATGATTGAAATTAATGTTAATCATCACCGTACAATGTACGTTTGTTTGCACTTATGTTTAGCACTTTTCTGAAGCTTGCGTCTGTTCTATTTCCAGGACAATTTGAGCACCTACATGGCAAAGGTCTGGCTTATGTTACGTGTGTACAAGAGGGAATTTGCTTAGTTTAGCTACAGCATGTGGTGGTAATAGTAGCCCCAGGGTTGCCACCTTAAACTGCAATTTAAGCACTTCTTGAAACAATTTTTTTTTTTTTAGCACTTCCTTTTATAAAAATTTTTTATATTTAAGGTTTGTCATTTAAAGTTTTAGTTTATATATTTTTATTTAGAATTTATAAAAAAAAATCTATAAAAGAAAATGTTACGTGATATATTATAGGAAATGTTTCAGTGAATTCGGAGTACAGTTGAAGAGGATGAAAAGCTTTTCAAAGCTCTTTTGAAATTGAAAATCATCATAACCCCTGTATTGCTGAGGTTCATTCTGTAAAATGTCTTTTGACATCCAGTTTTAACATTGATTCTGGGTAAAATTCAGCTTTTTAATTCTGTTTACTTTTTTCCTAGTTGTGGTAAGTCTAGGATAATATTATATTAACATTTTTAAAAAGAATACTGGAAAGCATCTCAATAGCATCCATTCTGCATTGAACTATCACTTCCAGTCCAAAATCTGACTGTAAAATGAATTATTCATGAGGTTATAAAGATTGGTTCCAGTCTAATCTCGTTTTCATTTCCTAATCAAAACCAAGTTAGAGTTCAATGTTTTCCGGGAAAAAAAAGTAAATTAAATTGAAAACCAAAAGTAGAAGAAAAGAACGGCTTTACACACCAGAAAAAAAGAAATGAAAACAAAAACACTCACGCACAAATGCAAACTGGTTTGGTCCGTTCACCAGCTTGAATAAATTTTTAAGGCAACAAGAGCATGGATTCCAATGAAGACATTATTACAGAATAATTCTTATCCTAAAGCCTAGTTTGGTTGGAAGGAAAAGAGAGAGGGAAAAGAGAGGAGAAGCAAAAGATGAATTAAATGAGTTTTTAATTTCGTTTGGTTGAAGGAAGAGAAAGAAGGAAAGTAAATGTGGAGAAAAAATATCAACAATCTCAATTCTTCCAAAAGTAGAGGATTGAGAGATATTTGGTCTTAAAAGATTATTATACCCTCAATTTTTACTTTTATCATAATTAAAAATTTTAAAATAAGAGTAAATTTGTAAATACAATAAAATATCATCCCCTCCTCCTCTTTTAATTTTTGTATAATCAAACAAGAAGAAGTATTTCTAATTTACTTTTCTTCATCTCATACCAAACAAAACTGAAATAAATACAAATCTTTTCCTTAAGAGAAGTAAAATGTGCTTCTCTTCCCTCTCCCCTTTCCCTTTGCGCTCGAGCTTGCGAACCAGACTAAGCCTAAGGTAACTCCTTCGCATTTCAGTTATTGAAGTGCCATTTCCGCCGAAACTTCACAGCTTGATCTTATATCCAATCTCTTTGAAATAACAATCAATCAATGTATCATTTGCATTTGCTATAATCGAAAAGCCCAGTCAGGAGCAATACACATAATTTCTTCTTCTATGACATTCACTTCACCTCTTAAGCATTTGAAGATCTCGAGTGCAGTTGAACTTATTCCTCTGCACCTAGTGATATACAGAACAGAGAGCTTTTTGCAACCATTCCTCAGAGCCTCCAGTCCTTGATCTGATAGATTCCGACACCTATTGATGTGAAGCTTCTCCAAGTTAGTGCAGTTTGTGCCAATTGCCTGCCATCCAGCTGCCCTAATCTCGTGACATAATGCCAAGTTCCACTCTTGAAGCAGTGGACATCCTTTTGCAATTGATATGACGGAGTCATCAGAAATTGTTCTGCAAGCTCTACAATCAAGAATCCTCAGCTTTCTGGCAAATCCAGCGCCAATTGCCATGAAACCATCTCCAAGAATGGACCAGCTTAGACTTGAAACATTCAGATACTGGAGTCCACCTCCGCTAACAATAGCCTGTATTCCTTCTGGTTCAAGCTTGCAGGAATCAGCTTCCAAATAAGTCAAAGTATCAGAACAACCCCTGAAGCCAATACCAGTGACAGTTCTACAATAAGATATCCTGATAGCACGAAGTTGACGGCAATTCAGTGTAAACATTCTTAAACCACGGTCAGATACAAGTGAACAATATGAAAGATTTATGTCTTTCAAAACCAAGCAAGATTTAGATACTCTTTCTAAACTGATATCAGTAACATTACACCGGTAAAGGCTAAGAATTGTCAAAGAAGGACAACCAGAGGCAACTAAAGATACTCCGGAGTCGGTTATTGCAAAACAGCAATCCAAAAAAAGACTCTGCAGTTTAGAGCCATAATATTGTAGTGGAGACAGGCCTGAATCAGGTAGCTCAGTACACCCAGACAGGGACAATGCCTGCAGTTGCTGGAAGCGGTTAAGCAACCTACGCAAATGGAAGGAACCAATTTTGATGGTGTTTTGAGATAAAGAGGAAAAGCTAAGATGGCTCAAGGAGCAGCGGAACTGTAAGCTTTGGCGACTTGAATTTTCAATATAAAGCCAACGCTGACAAGTCAATCCAAATGATTCACGATCAGACGCACAGTCAAGCCGGTGAAAAATAAAGTATAAGCAATCATCTGGAAGTTGCATAATGGAGGTAGGAAAATCTCTCGAACTGTTTTCCATTTCAAGATTCTAGCAATCTTCTGAAGGCTGTAGAGCTCGAATTTTTATCATGACGGTTTTAGAAGATGATGTAGAAGAGGTGGGTGAGTCCAAACCACATAGAGCACGAGAATCTCCACTTACATAACCTACCTGCACTCCACATTTCCGACAAAGAAGTTTTGTTTTTGATCGGTAATGGCCAAAAGAAATTGGAAGGCAGTATACTTCATCAACTTGAGTAAATCGGCTGAGATCAATGGAGATAAAGGAGATAAAACCTTTCTTAATGGATTTTCTATATTCAGAAGCTATGCCAGAAGTTGCACGGGCAGAGGATGTTAGATTTAGAGGGTAACCACAAGATCCACAGCTGCAAAGAATCAAACGGAGAAAACAGGAACAGATTGTTAGTTCACAAAACCCTTACATGCAGGCATTATAAGCACAACAAGTGATGACAAACTGAGATAGCTAAATTCATGATGGCAGATAAAGGTGCCAAGATATTTGGAGAGACTTGCTAGCTTCATTGTATGCTAAAAGTCTTAGATTGATATCAACTGAAATCAACTTTAAGGAAAACCACAATGCCATATTGCAGTTGGTATGCATTGCAATGCGTTAATATTTCTAGAACAACAATTAATCTTAATTTTGAAAGCCAGGAAATTGTTTCAGAGGCCTTCACATACAAAATCGCACCACCAAGAAGAAAAAATACCAAGCAAAGAAAGTACAGCCAATATACTCCCTCCGCTTCAAAATGTACCCTTTAAGAGGAAGCAAGATTTCTTATAATTTAAATCCTTTTATACATCTCAATGAGTATACAATTAGACAAAAAGAATCACAGCTTTATTCTTAGAGTTTTGCTAAAAGGACTTGGTTCTTAAAGTGAGATGTATAAATCCTTTTATAATCTTTTTTCAAGTGAGATATATAAAAGGACTTAGTTCTTAAAGCTGCAATCCTTTTTTAATCTTTATTCTTAAAGCTGTAATCTTTTTTAAAAAAAGAAATTTGACAATGTAGTTCCTAACACCCTAGGCTGTGCCTTTTTTTGATTTGTTGAGAGGGAAGACTTAGCCTTCCGTAGTGTATTTAGTTTCTTGGCACTGAAATTGAGTGAAATAAGATTTTTGCATGAATCAGCCATCTAATTAGTTGGTAGTTGCAACTGGAACTAGGAGAAGTGTGACTTAAACTTAAGACTCTAGTGGCATTAGTTGGGCATGGGATTAACTGAAAGAGAACAGGAATAACTCCAAATGCACTACGAAAATAACGACTGCTGAGATCTCTTGTGAACATCGCTATATCTGAAGAACCCAAGCAAACACTGTATAGCTGAATAACTTAAATCGTGAAGACCAATGATTCAAACTCTTTTATCCAGAGTTTGTATGGAGAAATATCCTTCCACTAAGTTGTTCTTCTCCATGTCAACCAAGAGAGAGGGAGCAGGGAGGGCAGGAGAAAAAGGAAGGGAAAAACATAAGGTGAAAGCAGAAAATTTTCAACCTGCATCACAATTGACTATGTTTTATGGTCTACTTTTCAGTTTCATCAAGATCAAAAATACTGCAACCTTTAACCAAGTGAAGCTGAGTTGCACATCAATAATAACGGTAATGATGTTGATGTTGGCAATGATCATTAAGCTTTAATCTTCAATATAGCTGTTAACTTTCTGTTGGAATTCAAAGAATTGATTTTAAATCCAGACATAAGTGTTTCAAACTTACTAATATGTTTAAATAAGTACAGATTTCTAAACTTTAAGCTAAATAAACAAAAGAATTTCACTTTGCTGAATCACGGATTGGAAGAAGCTACTTGAGAAACCGGGGAGTTTCTCAAGTATCAAGAACAAAAGTAAGAAGAAATATCAAGGACAAAAGTTTCTGTAGGGGGAGAGCATGTAGTGCCCTAGGAATTTTCATTGCTAATGCTATTGATATCATAATTAGCAGTTGTGATTGGAGGGGAGAAACTTTCTGACCTATGTTTAACCATGGATTTGTTTAGTACCGTACGGAATAGCTGTAAATTGGTATTTAGTATTTAGCATTCAGTAATCAGTATTTAAAGACAATAATATGTCTTCCATAAACTCCCTTGACCAAAGGCCTTCCATTGCAAATGAGTTAGAAGACAAATGAAATGAAGATAAGGCACTAAGGCTGAGTTTGCAGGCACAAGAGTACACAGCTTCCATTCCAAAGTTTGTTAGCTAAGCAAAGGACAAATTGTTGGGAGAAGTACAAGGCCTACAGCTGTAGACCACTTAAGCAGATGAAATACGTAGTTCTAGTCAGCCATTAGAAAACTAAGTACACGGATTAACAGTAAGCAAAGAACTAGTTATAAATTAGAAGCATTAGTAAGTTTACTGATTTAACAAGACTGCCAAATTAGAGATCGCTAGCTAATGAAAATAAAAACCACCTAGAAGATTTCTGTCCTACCGCCTCATGCCTTCTCTTTTTGCAATTTTTAGTTGGAAAGAAATCTTCTCTCTTAGACCATTCTCACCAATAGATAAACATTTGCCCTTCCCTCTCTCAGCTTTCACTTTCTCTTTCCCGACACTTCATTCTTTGAAATATTTTGCCACTTCCCAAACCATTCAAGGCTGCTGGGAAGATGGTTAATGGTTAACAGGAACTAGATTTGTAAGAGACATCGTTTTTGTGGTCCAAAACTAATGTGTCCTTTCAACTTGCATGTCCTTTATTTTTACCAGAATTCCCTAGTTAATCAAGGAAACCATGCATCCTTGGTATTCAATCCTGGGATGACCTCAGAATGCTCATTGACGTTAAGATCAAAGAAAAATGCAGTCTTTGAATGTATGAGTAGTCTGCCCATTTTAAATATGAAGTGACCTTTTTTGTTATATTCAACATTACCTTGTGGAATTGAGTGATATATGGTAAATATATGTTAAAGGTAACATCTTAAAGCATTGATGAATTTAATGTGCATTTTTCGTCGTACTTAGCATTAAAAAGACGAGACTGAACTTACAGCTTGCATGTCAATTTACTGATAACCTAAAGCGTGCATCATTTCATGAATAGCATGTGTTTAATTGTCTTATTCTGCCTTAGAATCATTAGGATAACTGCAATTGTAATAAGTGGTATGCAAAAAAGCTTTAAATTCTGCCTTGAATAATTATTTTTAGTCATTAAATGCTCCATTTGAAGCACACAATCTGCTGTCTGTTGAAACTTGTGATATATTTAACTTTAAATTAATTAAATATTTTAACTAGAGAAAAAAAAGAATAAACAGAGCATGCAGAGTTTATGATCAAGCGTACTTATTCTGAAAGAAAGCTAATTTAATACACAAAGTATGTTACCAGCCACTCAGTGTATAAACTATCGTTAATTATAGTCCTTTTCCTTCAATATGATTTCTTAACTATATTTGGTATTAAGGACAATTGATGGTACATGATTTGTGAGGCTTGTAAGTGACTTGTTTTTGTGCTCCGCCCCTGCGTTTCACCATTAGGAAGCTGCCTTATTTTGGTGATTTGTGGCTGTTTTCTATCTTGTTTCATTTAGGGATTATACAAGATTTTAAAATAGTAGCATTATCACGAATCAATTTAGAACTTATAAAAGTACCAAGAACATTATTTTAGAGACCCAAGATATTGTACTATGGTTGGCCCCTTGAATTTGGTAGAATAAGATAAGAATATGTTCAGCTAGGAAAAACAGTTTATAGTCTTACACTTAGAGGAAATCTACTGCCAAAGTAGGGAAGAACAGGTAACAATGGATAGAAAGTTGCTCAAGTGCCACAGTTAAAACTCTACAAAATGTAGGGTGATCCCAAGCTCTATATAATTAAACTTAGTTTTTAGTGATCCTGGTACACCATACAAGTAATAGAAGTGTCTGATATTATACATATGCAAACTTGACTAGAGTGAGGAGTTCGAGGAAGCAATTGAGGACGAGCCAAGTAATTTCAGAAGGTGAGTTCCACCAGTTTTACCAAGTAAAGCATTTTGACAGCTTTTATTACTTTTTGAGCGTTAAATAATATGCTAGTTTTCTCACACGATCTTGGTATTACAAGTTTATTTTCATGGAAGGTGTTCTTGAGTTTATTTTGCAAGATTTGCTTATGGTTTACAACTCTTATCCTCCTTAATGGGGTTCCAAAATTATTGTGGAAAATTGTTTTATCTCCAAAGCATTTATTTTAGCTATTTGTACTCTTGGAAATGTATTGAGAATTTCTGTAAAGCATGTAATTAATTCAGGTTGCATGAAAATGAGCTTTAAAAGGCTTGACCTCTTATTTGTTCGAGGGATTGACTTAAACAGGTCAAGAAACCCATAAAACTCGGTAAATGGGTTGCGTTTGTAAAAAGGGGCATAATCTGGGTTTCCTATGCTTGGCACACTTTCTCCTCACCCCTAGCAAGTACAAGGTTCCCATTTTATATTTTTTAATCTTTTTTTAAAAAAAAATGCAAGGTGCATTTTTTAAAAATTTAAAAAACAAAAATGAAAATGCAGAGAGCTTCTGCAATTCTCCAAACTCACTCACCAATCCTAAACCCTCCTATCAAACAAAACCAAGCCCTTGACCACCATAGGTATAAGAACTTAGGGGAAAGATCATTTTGGACAAGCTACAGTAGTTTCACAAGGAAGTAATTCTCCTACATTCTGAAGTTCTTGTCAGACTGGTGCATCACTGTATCTCTTGATTTTGAATCGCTATTCTTTACATCACTTTTTCTATGTATCTTTCCTTTTGATGTCATTTCTCAAAGCTACTGCTACGGCTCCAAAAAGTTTTTTTGGTCAGCCAAACCCCTTGCAGAAGAAAAGTCAAACATCAAGAACATTTCAGAAGCATAACTTGCCATTTAGGAACTTCAAGTTGGTTTTCGAAATGTTCTTTGTGTCGAGGAGAGCTTGGGAATGGAAAGTGAATTTACCTGAAATACTATTCTTTAAAGCATGGAAGTTCTAATTATATGCTGGAATTTTTTAAAAGTATTTGCCCTGGGTTTTGGAAAACCAAATTTCTAACTGTGAAGGGTACACACTAGACTCATGGCCAATCTCTGCCCACACACTTTTCTTTAAACTATTTTGCAGCAACAAGTATAAATTCTTCAAGCAAATGCCAGGAAGCTTCAACTTAGCCATCACCGCTTGTGGTTGTTATTTATGGATTGCTGAGACAATTATTAGTTTGCGTATTATCTAGCATCTAAAAGACTTGCTACTAAGACTTTTAATATGGCTTCTTATTTAAGTTTTAATTAATAGTACATTTTGTGGACTGTTACAGACTTTCCGTTGGGATGTATTTTATTTTAAAAGATGCTTTGAGTCCTTACTAAGATTGTATTAGCTTTAGTGACTGCTGAGAGACAGGTGTAATATTTTCTTAGCTAGAGATATTTAATTTGGCAGCCTTGTTACTTAACTTACTAACACTTCTAACTTATGACTAATTCTTTGCTTAACTTGCTATCCATGTACATAGTGCCCTAGTGGTTGACTTAAACCATCTGTCCCATATGCTGAAGTGGTGTATAGTTGTACACCTCTGTATTTCTCCCAGCACTTGTCCTCTCCTCGCTAACAAACATTGAAATGAACACTTTCTACCATTATGCCTGCAGATTGAGCCTTTTTCCTCATCTTTATCTCATTTGTCTTCTCAGTCATCAAAAATGGAAGACCTTCAAAAGGTAGTTTATGGAAGAAATGATATATTGTCTTCAAATACTAGCTATTGAACACTCCCTCCGTCTCATTTCTATTGACAGAGTTTGACCAAGCACAGAATTTTATGTAAAAGTTTAAATTGTATTATAAAAGTAATATAATACAATAAAAACTAAGAAACATATGGGCCAACAAGTATTTTATATCAAATCTTGATATATAAAAGTGATATATAGTGGGGGATAATGTTTGATTGATAGTATATAGTAATATATTAAAATATTTTCTTCTAGAGAAAAGTGTCAAATATTTTAGAACATCCCACTATAGTGAGAATGTCTTTAAAAGTACGGGTTGTGTATTATTAGGAAAAAATTTACACCCTAAACCAAACCAAATTTAATTTCAGTTTTCAGTTTGGATTTTTCTTAAAAAATTTGGTTTGGTTCAGTTTCATTTCTCCAAAATAATAATTCAGTTCAATTTCGGTTTGAGGCTACTCTAAACTGAATCGAACTGAGAAACGGTTTTTCTCGAGAATTAATTTTATTTAGATATTAAGTGTGATGCAAAATAACAATAATAATAATTTAATATATATATAAAGGTAGTAGAATAATTCAAGTCTAATTCAATTCTAAAAAATAAATAAATAAATAAATTCTCCAAACCGAATTCGAATTGGAGAAAAATTAGGTTTGGTTCGGTTACCAAAAAAATTTTCTCCAAACCAAACCAACGCACACTCCTAATTAAAAGTGGGATGGAAGGAGTACTAAATAACTAAATACTACCTCCCTACCATATAGATAGGCACACTTTCCTTTTTGCTTTGTCCTAAATTATAGTCCTATTTTCTTTTTCAAAAGGTAGTTAATTTGTCAATTTCCTAATATGCCCTTAATCAATATACAGCTTTATCAAAAAGTAATTTGAATGGATTCATTTGACCCTTGAATTTCCAAGAACAATTGGTAATATGCCATTCTTCAAACCTCGAATAGATTAATCCATTCATTTTTGAGAATAACATAGTAATATGTAAGGAAAAATGCTACATTTAACTACTTTACCTGCCACTATTAATCTGTCTAAAAATGGGAGTAGGCCAATCTTTATTGGACAAAGGTAATACTAATGCCAAGCTACTTTGATGGTAATAAGCAATTCAATTGTGAAACACAGGTCATTTGGTTTTTGTAATTCACAACTACTAATTATGATATCAATAGTATTAGTATTGAAAATTATTATGGCGTTACATCGTCTCTCAACAGAAACAGCAACAACCAAGCCTTAGTCCCAAGATTGAGGATGTTACATCCTCTCTAGCTAAAAAAACAAATGATGCAAAAGTTTCAACAACATTAAGAAAAATGAAATCCTGCCGCTTTTTGTTTAAAGAGAGATTCTATAAGCAGGGGGCTGAAGAATCTTCTCTTGCGAAGAATATATAAACCTAAAACTCTGATACATAGAATTGAGGAAGGACTCAAAATTAATAAATATGAAATTATCAATCTTTAATACCAAAGATAGTACCAATAGGTTTGTGTATATTTATATAACAAGCGATGGATTATTGTAAGTGCAGTTGGTGGTGGTTCCGTCTTAAGGGTATCGACAATTCCAACTCTTTGATAACCTACATATGATCTTGCCCTTCTTATTGGTAATCTTGAGATACATCAAATCAATTGTCTTCATCTAGGGATGAAGAACCTAAATTGACTTCAAAGAACTAGAAATATGATGAAAGAATGTCTTATTTGCAAACAACCAAACTAAGAAGTAGTATTCCACTTATTGGAAAAACTAGTATTTCATTGGAAAAGGACATACCTGTATACATTATCATCAGAAGAACTACTATGATTATGCTTTGAGTTCCACTATTTGAAAAACTAGTATTTCATTGATAAAGGACAGACCTTTATACATAATCATAACAAGAACCAGCATGTTACATTAAGAAAAACTAGTATGGACTTGATCGCTATCATCTTGAACAACGATATAGGACAGACTTCATTAGGTAATGTTGGCCTTATGCACAAAAATGGCTGACCGAAATGGGTGCATTCTTAATGGCTTGGACAAAAGTGTTTATGGTGTGTCACCTCCATGCCAATGTTATTGGACTTGCAGGATCTTTTGAAATCAAGATGGTTAACTAGGCTTTTCATAAAAAACAGCAGATACTCTTCTCATACTAACTATACTGGCATCCCATTCCCATGAGGCCTTTTGTCCATCAATCTTCTCCATAGCTCTCAAGAACTTTCCTAGATTTTTAATTTTCAAGTTTTCTTCCATTGACTCAAATTATATATGGCCCGCTAGTATGCAGAGATCATTTGCTGCACAAAGTTAATTCACTTGACCTTATTGGGCTAAAGCAGAAACTAGCATTTTCCGAAACTGCCAAATCACGTTCCTACAACTAATCCCACATAAGATAATTAAGCAATGACTACTAAGGTTGATAGGGAAGCTTAGTTTGGTTTCTATGCAAATGACCAGATTTTCTTTCACATTATGGCTCGGGAGTCAAACTAAGTTAAATTCTAGAAAGAGGTTCAATTATCAGCAATGACTTTGAGTTTTGTGCATGATCATCTGGAAATAACGAAATTCTTGATTACCTTTTCTTTCTTACTCCTTTTGCTTCTAACTTTGAGTATGAAATGCCGAAACTGTAACAAACAGGCACTTGCGTGACAAGGATTAATGAACATGAATGCCCATAACGCAGCACTTCAGGGGTAAATTTACCAAAGGCATTACTTCTCAGTACTTTGCAGAGAGTTCGCCGTGAAAGTGATTAAAATGTGATCCATGCTTGCAAATGCAGTAATCTGTTGATTAAGTTCCTAGATCTTTGAAAATGGAGAACTTACACAGAGTTGGGTACTTGAGTATCACCCAGTATCATGTGGTTTCTATCAGTTTTTATTACCTTTGCGTGGTCTGTAATGAAGAAGATAACCCGTCTCTCCCTCCCTCCCCCCTCCCCCCAACCCACTTCCCCTGTTTCTTTTCTTCAATTCCATGATTATACAAACTGAAGACTCGCACATAAACTCTTTGTTTAACAAGATAATGCAGAAGCCCAAAAAGGTTATCTTGATGGATACTCTAATGCCAGCTTGAAAGCCAATAAAACACAAGAATTCGAGCGAACTAATAGATTGCTTAGAAACAATTCAAGCTCGGGGAATAAATAATAAACGGGTAAAGGAATCAGGTTTTGGAGCATAAATGGAATTGCAGAAGCAGCAAAAGATAAAGAAACAGAAAAAGCAATGCATCATCAATCAATTAAGACAAACAGAAACCAATTGGATACTAACCAGTAAGAGACATCAGACTGGGACATTCTTGTTTCGGATCAAATTAAACTGATGGGCGATTCGGACAACATTGGTTCCATCAAATTCTGAACAAGGATTGATCTTCGAGTTATTTTGTTGTAGCAAATTGGACGACGTCTCACTCTTTATACACGCACACACACACACACACACACAGAGAGAAATTATCAGAGATTGCACACTGATGTGAAGTAGTTGAAATTGAAAGACGGCTCTTTAACGTCTTTTGTCTGTGCTGGCTTTTGGGGGTGGGGGGAAAAAAACTGCTTTCAGTGCTTATGGATTGGCATTTTTTGAAAAAATGAAAAGGCGTGGGATATATTGTGGCTAAATCACCAATTTTGGTCCCAAATGATATTTTTCAAATTTTAGGGTGTAATAACTAATCCAAATACAATTTCGTAAAAATTTTCTTGTCATCCCCGCCCCTCAACAGTTTTTTTTCGATCCTGACACTATTTTTGTCAGAACATACGAATAGCATTTTAACTATTAAAAATAGATATCTTTTTTACTGAACAATTAATGAGTATGAAAAGTATTTAAGTAGATAAAATTATGAGATATTTAAAATTTTTAAAAATTTATCATTACTCTCTTGCAACTCATTATTTCTTTAACTTCTCTCACTAAATTCTCTCTCTTTCTCTCTCTTCTTCTATCTTCTATCTTCTATCTTATTTCTTCATGTTCCACTACTACTCTCTCCTATTGTTTAGAATGTTTGATGAAATCAAAGTTATATATTGTGAGTTTTATTTGAGATATTTAGTGACTTCGACTTAGAAATCTTTATTAAAAATAAAATTTATCTAGATATTTGGTAACTTTTTCTATAATAATTTTTATTGTTTTTAGTAATGACTGTAAAGATTAATTATTTATCACTTATCAAATATTTATCGTGAAGTGAATAATTATTCAATTGTCGAATATTAGTTGTGAAGTGAATAATTATTCCTTTATTCGTTGAATGAGGATTGAACTGATCAACTATTCAATAAGAAGTGAATAATTATTTACTTAAGAGTAATTCATAACATAACGAATAATTATTCACTTTGAATCATTATTAACTTAAGAGTGAATAATTATTCACCATTTATCGAATACTTATTATGAAGTGAATAATTATTCCCTTGTCGAATACTAATCGTGAAGTAAATAATTATATACTTAATGAATAAAAATCGTGAAGTAAATAATTATATACTTAATGAATAAAAATCGTGAAGTGAATAATTATTCGTTGATTTAGGAATGAACTGATCAATTAATTATTTGTGAAGTAAATAATTATTCACTTGTCAAACACTAGTCATGAAGTGAATAATTGATCATTTGAAAAATATTAGTCGTGAAGTTAATAATTATTCGTTGACTTAGGATTAAACTGATTAATTACTCAATAAGGATTGAATAATTATTAACTTTTCGAATATTAATCGTGAAGTGAATAATTATTCACTTCACAACTAGTGTTCGATAAATAAATAATTATTAACTTAAGAGTGAATAATTATTCACGAAACTTTAATTATTTACGAAACTTTGTAAGCGTGAAATGATAGGAGAATTTTAGTCGTTGCAATATTGTGGGCGACAGATCTGTGTTTTGATAGTGTACAAAATAATTATTCTTTAACTTAGAATTGAACTGATCAATTATTTAATAATAAGTTAATAAATATTCACTTGTCAAAACTTTATCCGTGTTGTCATTCTTATATACATTGGTTACTAGCCAAAAAAACCATTATAAACAATTATTCATAACATAAGGAATAATTAGTACATAAAATTTTCAACAAAAATATGTATTTTATTATCAAGAATACTCCTTTCATGGTTAAATAGATGAGTCTAAGAAAATATAATATATAATATAATATTTTTTATCGAACAACAGTAGTAGTTGTTTTTATCTTTATCATTAAGATTCAACAAATTACTATTTTTCTCGATAGTACACTCTTCATATAATGAACTTCATCTACAATACCTGTAACTGTAATTGGTGTATCTATGAAGTTTGACTGATGGATCTTTCATACAATATCTTTTATCTTCATCGATGTTAGCCTTGATTGAGGAAGAACAAAAAAGAAAAGAAGAGCAATCTAATAGAGATTCAAGAGAGAAGATAGATAAAAGAGGAGATCTTTGGTAGAGATTAAAGAAAGAAGAAGGATGAGAGAGAGAGAGTCAATCTTGAAGAGAGAGAAGGAGATAGACGAGAGAGACAAGAATGATCACAAATGGAAGAGAGTGAGTGAAATGGGAGAAGAAAAAGCAAATTCTCCCATTATTGACAAGATATTTTTGGGGGGACCATGAAAAAATTTTTCATTAAAATACTCATACTTTCTCACAGCTATTGGATCAAAACATTCTAATCCAAAGGTTGTAAAAAGGGTGTCGCACATGCTGACAAAAACGGATGTTAGTATAGTAACCAATTCAAGTTTTTTTGGCAAAGTTGAACAGGTGTCAATCATATAACTTTATTAATAAGTGTGAAAATAGTAATTTACAATTTTTGTTCTCTTTTTAAAAGATCTTCTTAAATACCATTAAATATTTGAGGTATAACATTCTATTCATCCTCTTCGGTTTTTATTTGTTTATATCTATGACTTAAAATTGTGTATGAATTTATGAAACACCACTCACCGACATAGTGGTTTTCTATTGAGTTCTTGAATATAATGAGGTTCTAGTAAATAATTGATAGATATAATAAAACTCTTTCAAATAGTTAGGTAGATAATTATAAGAAATGTCCGTACCTTTCATTGTAAAAAACTACCGCATTGGTAGGCAACAATGAAAGGGTGGATAATTAAAAAAATAGATTTGAGATTTTTTATTGTGAATTTTATTAAAGTAGATTTTTTTGTTTGTGAAATAGATAATGGGACTTAAAATAAAAAATTTGTCTAAATACAAAAAAAAAATAAAACACAAAGATAATGTAATAGTACAAAAAAATAAAACTAAAACCTTTAGGTATAATAAGACTTTGTAAATATAAGGGAGGTAATTACAGAAATTTTCCCCTAGTGCCTTTTCCTTTTATTTCTTTTTCATTCTGCCTCGCCATAGTCGCCACCGCCAACTTTCCTCGTCTCCTAATTTTTTTTCTAGGTAAACAATTCAATTTACCATTGAACTTTACTTGAAGTTTGATTTTTGTCCTTCAACTTTAAAAGAGATAATTCTTGAACTTAAACTATCAAAAAATACAAAATTTTGCCCTTCCATTAGGTTTTACTGTTACATGACTAATGAAACAAGTCTTGTTCATGACACTTGAGCATTTTGAGTGTATTTTAAGAATTCATCACTTTTCATATTTTCTATTTTGTTATCACCAGAAAATTATTTTTATATCAATTTTAATTATTAATTATAAAGTATAATAATAATCTTTGTTTTTTTCATTTTCCCTCCTTGTTTTCCTCTTTATTCTCTGTTTCTCCACCTTCGTTCCGTCCAGGATGATCAATGAAATTCTAGATCATGAAGAAAATAACCCTCTTAAGAATCAAAATTTTGACTCAATGTGTAATTTTTCAAATCAATATCACAAAAATACAAAAGATTGACAGCAGCCCTCAGCTCTCAAAATTCATAATCAATAGCTAAACATTGACCCTTAAATCAACAATTCAAACATCAACCCGCCAATCAATAATCTCATAAAACCATAAAAAAAATAAAAGATTAGGCACTAGTGCCTAACAATCTTACTGCCTTTGGTCACTGCCAATCAACATTGACCTCTCATTGCTCCAATATATTAATAGGTAAGAAATTATTGATTCCAAGCTCTACTGTCCAATGATCATTATAACCTCTTTGGTTCGAAAATTATAAATTTTATAAATGGTATGAGATTGGAGTAGAAGCACTTCCACTATTGCCAACAATCAACTAACAATGGTGAAGAGGTGAGCGGAAGAAGGGAAGGAGGAGAAGAGAAAGAAACCTAATAGTCTCTTGGTATAGTTAAGAATAGTGATGACTATTCTCAATCATTCTTTTTTCTTTTTTCTTCTCTTTCCTTCTCTTTAAGGATAAATGAAAGGGATCTAACACCCCAAGTTAAAAAGAAAAAAGAAAAAGAAAATTGAGTAAAAGATATTGTAGTACCAAAATATCCTCAAAATACTCATATGTGTTGCATCGTAATTTTCTCCGTTAGCCACCTAACGGCGAAAGTTGATGAAAGAGCAAGATTTAGTATGCCTTAATAGTTCAAGGTCAAGAATCATCCCTTTTGAAGTTGAAGGGAAAAAATCAAACTTTAGGCATAGTTCGAGAGCAAACTGAATTGTTTACCCTTTTTTTTTGCGACAATCTCGATCACCCCAAATGTAAAAGCGAGAACAGAGAAGAATATGTATAAGTTCCGATTCCATAAATTTCTTCTCACAAGTCTACCATACGTTATTCACCCAAAAAAAAAAAGTCTACCATACGTTATTCAAGATAGACAAATTGCTCTTCCAGAGGATGATAATCAATTCAAATTGCTCTTTGTCCTTAGTATCCCATTGAACGAACTTTCGCAGAGGATAAATAGATTGTATTTAGTTGAGAGAGATTTTATTTTAAATTCTTTAAAAGAAAAAGTTTTGTAAAAAAATAATATTAATTATATATTTGATTAAAAAAATATAATTTAAATAAAGTTGTGGCACTTTGCATCCAATATAGTTTACACGGTAAAATCCGGATACGGGGTTGGTTTGACATTTTCAAGGCAACTCTAGCACTTCCAATTGGTCGCACGAGATGAAACTACGGAAATCAATTTGGAGTTTGCCTGTCCAACCGAAGGTGGAGTTCTTTGTTTGGGGAGCTTTCTGTGATATTCTCCTAATAGATAATGGAGAAGGTCAGGGCATTCTTTTGTGGCCAACTGAAGATGATCAATGTTCATGCCATAATGACTGGTTTTGGTAGGGTTGATATCCTCATTTTTCTTGAAAGAGAGTTTGATGAAAAACTGAGGATTTTGCCACAATGAATGGGGACATTTGGTAAGAAATTCTGTATGGGATTCAACATAAGATTGGGAGATGAGGAGTTTCTGAATCTCGATAACAGGATCAGAAGAAATTTTGAAAGGTCTTGGAATAGAACCATATTCTCGAAATTGTTTTTCAAAACGAATACCATTGGAAAGGATTTAGAATCTGTAAAGTTTATTGTAAATGTCAAAACTAACAAGAATATCTTTGTCAGTTTCATCACAACCAATGAGATGTAAACATACTTCACATTTGAAAAAAAATGGATGGTAATGGGTTTCTTAGTAATCAAGGAAGTATAAAACGTATTACCATCAGCAGTTATGAATTCCTTCTGGTGTTCTATCCAATATTCAGCAGGTATGACAGATGGGTTCATCATGGATACTGCAACTCCTGTGTCAAAGAAAGCTATGGCAGGAATGAGTTTAGTATATTTAGAGGTTCATATCTGAACAGGGGCTTGAGGAAGTGTTTTATGGGTTTGGATTGTGAGGATTGGAACAGAGGGTTTTTCAGGAGATTTCTCAAGGAGTTTTGGATCTGGTTCTCGCGGAATTGAGATATGATAAGACGATGGGATTTTGTGTTCCTCAATTGCAAAAAGAGTGTGTTCATCCAGTTCATCTTGTTCAGAAAAGAGGGATTCAAGGTCATTGTCATCATAGATATGGCTAACCTGTTCGATCTGAGAGATAAGGTTCTACCTTTTCTTCTTTTGGGGACATTGCTATGCATAATGACCTTTCTGTTTACAGACATAGCAGTAGTATGACTTACTTCTGGAGGTTCTGGAGGATTTGTGCTTCCTTCAGAAGTATTTTTATTTTTTCTATGAGGAGCGCCTGTCTGTTGTATGGATTCTGGAGAACTTCTTCTTTTTGAAGGATTTATTGCAGCACGATTTGATGATAAGATCTAATCTCTTGCATACCTGATCAATCTCCTTATCTCCTTGGAGATATTGCTTGATAACTTGCCGTTTGTGGTAGAGGTCTTCAAGGCTTTGCAAGATGGCTTGTCTGATTTGTTCTGAAGTCATACCAAGGATGGATTGGTATTTCTGTCTGATGTATACGTCGGCTCCTTGGGCTAAAGCTTGAGGGATTGAGCTGAGAAAAGCTTGCTTTAAACTAACATCTACACCAAGAAGATAAAACAACTGAGTCACATGTTGTAAATGTTTATCTAAATCTGACTTCTGAAAAGAGTAACATTTCATTTGAAAGAATTCTTTTCTTTTTAATTCAAGATCAGAATCAGGTTCACTAAAAAAACAGTAATAAAGTAATGAAGCAGCTTGATTTATTGAAGAATTTAAGAACTGAGTTCTCTCAATATAATTGAGAGTAGTAAACCAGTGCTTCAGTGTGCCGGTGAATTTTGAGGTGAACTAGGTGAGGATATTCTCTGCTGTGATGCCACATAGTTCTCTAGTTGTCATCCAAGTATGGAATTCTTGAAGTCTCACTGCCTATTTTGTTGGAGAGATGTCATCAAGCTGAAACGTGAAAGTTCCTGAAGCAGTTAGCTTCTTGGAAGTATGAGATGATTCAAGCTCATTAACTATAGTAGTGGGTTCAGATGTATCTCCTGTATCTTCTTCTTCACGAGTCATGTTGATTTGTGGAATATCTGGTTCAAGTTCTTCAGAGGAAGACTGTGTAGAAGAGTCTGATATAGAGAAGGAGTTTGTTTCTGAATCAGAAGCTGGTTCTGACTCTGTCCGAGAAGAATAATGGGTCTCAGATGGAGTTTGCTCTTAAACAACAGCAATATGGGGTGTGATTTGAGATGTGACAACTTGCTGAAGCATAGGAGTCAGGGGATTCTGAATCATAGCTTGTTTTTTAACTTCCGAAAGAAGAGAAGAAGTAGACTTCTGTTGTTGTTTTTGAGCTTGTTTCTCTTTTAACCATTGAGCAGCGTTGAAAGTGCTTGGAGAAGGTTTGGACAATTCATATCCCATTGTTTCAAAAGCAGAGTACTGTGTTTTGGACGGTGGCTGGAAGGAATTTGTGAAATGTGGGAAAAACTGGAAGAGACTGGAGGAACCGTAGTGATTGGAAGAGGGGAAGAATAAGGAGTAGACTCAACCTGTCTTTGATATAGGCAATATATCCTTCAAGATCTGCTACTTCTTTCTGCTTCTGTCTGATGACTTCAGCAGGGTTAACACCAGGCATAGTCAAATCATAAGGGATCTACTTCAATCTTTTCTCCATATTGACGATCAGTCTTTTGGTGGCTTCCAAGTATTGTATTTGAGAATCGACTTTAGTTTTAATAGTAATAAGATGGGATTTTACCTGGGTAACTTTCTGGTCAATTTGAGTCAAAATCTTGTTCTGAGCAATAGCATTCTCAGATTGCCAGTTCATGACAGTTTCAACTGGATTAGTAGGTGCTGATTGTCCAGTAGGGAGTATGATTGGGGAATAATTCTGGATTTTGTGAGAGTGTCGGGCATTGTCCTTAGTAAAAGGTGTAGTTTGGGGAAAAACATGGTTGAGCAGAGGAAATTCTACAAGTTGAAACATACAGATGGTTGGAATAGGAGTTGGTGGTGTAGGAGGTTTGTAGAATATATTGATAGGTTGACAAGTAGGAGATACTGAATTTTTTTTAGCAAGAATTTTGAGACATTTTTGATAATAAGGGTGAAGAGGCGGTTTTGATTTCTAAGGTAACCATGTGAATGGAACTTCAGCTATGGAAGAATAATAACTGCTTTGAGTCTGGACAACTTGAGCTCCTTATTGATAGTCTTGATCTCTCAGGTTTTTTGATGGAACATGAAAAAGGATTTTGCTTCTTCTGAGTCGTGGCAAACACAGTCTATTTCACTACGGTCATAATAACTGTATAAATATGATATGAAGTATAATCACCCCAATAACTGTAATTTAGTAGATCAAAGAGAAAAGGCCATAAAACTACCCTCCAATCGGCAAAAAGAACATCCACAATGAAGGGCCATCTCATTGGGCCACACTTATCCACAAAATTTTACAGATGCCATAATGCCACCACCTTTGTATTTTAAAAAAAAAGATATTAAGACCAAAAAGAGCATTCATATCTAAAAGGCCAAACAAAAAAAAAAAAAACAATTCATCACATCCTTTCCTTCAAAATCTTCCGACCAAGTGGGCCAAATAAAATATACCATACATGACCTGATAAGAATTGACCCTTTTTTTTCTTTCCTTCAGAAGCTACCAATTTTGTGACGCAATCGTTTAAATGAAGGGAGTTGGAGCCGCAATTCAAATGTTGCGGCGGGTCAGTACACTATTAAAATTTATATAATATTTATAATTTTTAAAAGTATATTGAATATTATACATAATATTTAGTATAGTTTATAATATGTTATATATGTTATATATAAAAATATACTGAATAATGTATATAAGATATACATTTTATTAATAGTGTATTATATTTTTTTTAATATTTTCATATTAAAAATATATTTTAAACACTACACGGTATATTAATCAAGTGTATCAATTAGACCGATCTAAAAAGAAAATCATGCATTAAGGCTTTGTTTGATTCATAGACGAGAAGAGAAAATAATATATTTACTTTGATAGAAATAAATTTGTTTATATTCATTTGGTTTATTTTGTATATAAAAAAGTAAATTCTCAATTTTTTTATTTTAAAATGATAATGATTTGGTAAAAATAAGAGGAGAGTATTTTTTTATTTATTTACTTCTCACTAAGCTATCCTCTCAATCTAATGAGATAAATTATTTATTTACCTACTTATTTAATTACCTTATCCTTTTACGCTTTAAAAGTTTCAAAAAGAGATTCAGAGTTCGGGTTTTTGAGTTGGCCAATGAAATTTGTGGGCCAAGTTTTGTATTTATCCATAATTTGGGCCGCCGCTTCCCAGGTAGCGTATCCAATAAAAGCTATGGATTGAGAGTGCAAGAAAAGTCTCTTTCCATCGACAACCAACGACTACAATCATTTGAGCAATGATAAGATATTCCAAAAATTGTATACTTCACGGAATATAGAAAAATAAAGTATAGTAGAAAAATTGTATTTATATACATGAAATTTGGGGGTTATGCACCAATAATATCTAGATATTTTTTAGTGAAAAAAATCAAAATTCATGCACCAGATGATATTTTTCAAACTATTGATTTCTCTTTGGGATTCTCTTTGTTTTGTTCTTGGAGATATTTTTAGATGCTTTTGGACTGGTTTTCTATTCAAAAAAGTATTTCCTGATGATTTTGGAGTTGACTATTCTGGAAAAAAGTTAAAAGTATTCACTTTTAAGAAAAAATTAGAATTTTTTATGAGTGAGAAAAAATCCAAATGCACTATTGATAGAAAATTTTTATAAGTACTTTTTTTCTTTTTTCCCCTCAACTTGTTCATTCCTTGGATTTGGATGTGATTAGTTGGTCTTACATATTCTTACTCTATTTTAATTTATTTATATAAAAATGTTTTATGTCAACTGACAATGTGTAATTTATTTATAATAAATTATTTCTTTTTTATTTATCAAGAAATATGACAAGTGTGGAATGAAATCATGATCTATGGCGGGATTAGATAATGTTTTGATTTAAAATTGTTTACCTTGAGTTTCGTAAAAGATAATTGTTTATAAAAAAAAGTGTGACTAAAAGTAAAAATTTTATATTAGGTTGTGTAATGGGATGTTATTCAAATACACTACTATAATTTGATGTATAAAAAACTAAATATTACCTCACAATATATAGTAATATCTTAATATTAATTAAGAAATTTGCTATATATGCTCACAAACTATTTATACTTTTCTCTTTTTTATTAATGGTGCATATGGGCAAGGTTTCGTCCGGATAGAAATACAATTATGTCTCACTTTTTTTTAATAAAAATTTATTTTTGCCAAATTTTAGACAAAAAATCTTAAACTTGAATCCAACCTATATAAACCCCAAAACTTTTATTTTATTTTACGATGTCTATGAACTATTTCTAAATAGTTCTATTTGTCCAACTTTGAATGTTGCAATAAAATTCGATAAAAAATGCCACGCTCGCTCTATGAACGTGTCACCACCATTTACAAGGGAAATTTTGTTTATTTACGTTATTTCCTCCATTCTTTAACTCTCAACCAAAATTATACAAGTAAAAAATCCAGTCCAATTCTAACATCGAGAATAAAAAGCCCGATCCAATCCTAAGTAGATGACCTAAATTATAACATTGAGTTTTGATTCGTATAATTTGGATTGAGCTTTAAAAAATAAAAAAATACGAATAAAATTGCTTTTGAAAACTGCAGCACTATAACATGTGCATACAATGCAATTTTTCTTATTAGATTCTATTACGATATTAAAAATTTAATAAATATAAATGTCTACAAATAGTTTATGTATATGAAAAGATAAAATAGCGCTAAATCATTCCTTAATAAGAGAAATTTTGTCTATTATGTTATTTCCTCCATTCTTTAACTCTCAACCAAAAATTATACAAGTAAAAAATTCAACAATTCTAGCATCGAGAATAAAAAGCCCGATGCAATCCTAAGTAGATGACCTAAATTATAGCATTGAGTTTTGACTCGTATAATTTGGATTGAGCTTTAAAGAATGAAAAAATGTCACAAATGGATAAAATTACTTTTAAAAACTGCAGTACTATAACACGTGTATGCAATATGACTTTTCTTATTAGAAGATATTAAAATTTTGATAAATATAAATACTTACAAATAGTTCATCTACATAAAAAGGTAAAATAAAAATCTTGAGTTAAAAAAAGTATAAATAATTTATAGGTATGCATATCTCATTTTTCATTATCCATTTTGCTCTATTAGTTATTTGATTTGGAAATATTTGATACCAAATGATCCGAGTCTAATGTTTGGAGTTCTTTGTAGAGATAAGTAAATTTGTTTTTCTCTTTAAATAGAATTTCGAGACTTGGTGATGAATGAAACATGGTGAAGTAGAGAAAAATGGTCGCAAAGTTGTATAAGGAATTCAATTCACATCTTTACGTTTTTAGACATGTGCTTTGGGTTCATATTACTACATATATTAATAAGTATATTATATGTATTAGTTCAAGTCTGTTATAAATTATATAAAATTTATTATTTAAAATAAATGAAAAAACTTTAAGGAATTTAAAATTTAAATTTGTTGTATATAATATATTTATTCGTATAATATATATTATCGATACGCGAGTTAGAAAATTTTTTTATATTATTAAAGAAAACAAAGTAAGAATTTGATTTCATTTAGATAAATATAGAAAAAAGCAATAAGATTTTTTTTTTGGGAATAACTCATAATAATTCTTAATTTACTTTGCATCAACATTATGGACATTATCCCTCCATATATATATATATATATATATATATATATATATATATATATCTAATCCTGAGAAGATAAGAAACCCTTTGACATTTATTATATATTGATATAAAAGAAAATCTTCTAGAAGAGTTATTCCTTATCCTTCAAAATACCAACTTTATCCACCAATTATATCAAACCTTAAGAGGCAAAAGGAGAAAAAAAAACATTTACACCATTATAATTCACCCTTTTATAAGATTTTCCTTTATATGATAAATAAAAATATTTCTTTTTTTGAAAATTATTTTTTAAAAGAACATTCCATGTACATCACCAAAGTGCATTTTAGCAAAACTCATTACCACTGTTCAAATACTACGACGAAAATTCACTTATCACGTTTCTCGTCTCATTTCATTACAACACAATATCTTTAGAGAGAGAAAGTGAGAGGAGAGAGAGATGGATAGGGTGTTCTCAGTGGACGACATCGCGGACCAGTTTTGGTCGCCGCCTCCGCCGTCGATTCCGCTTCCTATTCGACCCGGCGATGACGACTCAATGTGCGGCTCCGGCGGCGCTGCCGGCTGTTCGGCCAACGCTCACGCCTCGTCGAAAATGATGAACCGCAGCTCATCTGAGTGGGCCTTCCAACGCTTCCTCCAAGAAGCCTCCGCTTGCGCCTCCGCCTCCGCCTCGAATAATTCTCCGTCACCTCCTCCTCCTCCTCCGCCGTCTCCTCCGGTTTCTTCTTCTGGCAACGCTTCTCAGGATGTGCTGGAGATTAAACAAGCAACGTGTAATTACAATATCAATTCTAGTACCGATCAGAATAAGAATAATAGCTTCAATAAGAGCGTCAAAGATGTTAAGATTGGCACGTCGTCTTTTGGAGTTGGAGGGGGCGGACCCCCGCGTAGTATTCCGATTGATTCGCAAGAGTACCAGGCATTCCTTAAAAGTCGCCTCGATTTGGCCTGTGCAGCCGTCGCTTTGACTCGGGTATCCTTTCCCATTTTAGTCATTTCATTTTTCTTGCTACTTTTGAATTTCACGACAAGAGTTTAGGAGCAAGAGAGAGTTTTCGTTTTTAGAAGAGAGTTCTTGATGTGCCTTTTGTCACTGGATTATATGGTTTTAAGCATTCTTTTCTGGATGAATTTAACTTTGATTTCTCGGTCGATTTTACTGACACTCGAGCGAAGGTCCTGGATATAGTTATACTTTCGATTCAAATATATACTTTATTCTGTTCTGTTCACTTGGAAACTCCTTTTTTTTTTTTTTGTTGAGAACTAATTGAATCTGATATTTCGATTTCTTCCTCGGGGAGAATATTTTTCATCTGGTTTGATTCACAAAACTGTAACAAAATGACATTTTTGCAATGTTGTGAATAGGCCACCTGTGTAAAACCCAGGGAGTCTGCTGTGGCATCACCGGACAATGGGTCACTGGCACCGGATATATCACAGCAAGTGGGATGCCAAGCTTCTTCTAAAGGTTAACTTTACGAATTGGTTGATGGTAACTTGAAAGATTGACCAGGAAACTCTCATAGTTGATTATACTTGAATTTAGTGAAAGCATCAAGTAACTCTGTCTGATACAGATCTTGTGTTTAGTGGGTATAAGGAGCTCTGGGTCTTTTCTTCACTGTTTTTGTTAAGTTATGATGGACTAACTGTCGATGTGAAGAATTTGAGTTCACTTGTGATAATTATAACCTTTGTTCGATCCAATTGATTAACAAGTAATGTTCATCGGAAATGTTTATTGTGATGGCTATGGAATCTGGGAATGAATTGTGAGGACGTTTGTCAGGACGCGTTCAAATTAGATAAGGTTATAACTGATTTCAGTGAGAAAGTTGGGCTCTGACTTCTAAAAATATGTCATATTTGCAAATTGCAGCAGTGTCATGTACATTTTGTGTTTATTCTGTGGCAGATCGAGAAGATGCATTTTATTTTTCCTGCCTTGGTTGAGAATGGATTTGGAGAACGTTACAATCATATACTTCATAGTTACTTTTATCTAAATCTGTCTGAACCTTACAAAATAATAGCTAATCAGATAGACTATCAGAGGTTGTTGCTGCATATTAAGTGTAGAACAACTGAAGAAGTCAAGTGATGGGAATAGATCTCAGGATATAAAACTATTAAAAGCATTTAAACTTTGTAGTAGTTATAGCTTTCATCAAATGAGGTGTTTTCTCAACCTTATTAGCTTATAATTTAGGATTGATATGATAGTTGCAATAGTCATTCACATTTATTCTTGGCACCATTCAAGTGTTCATGATCATATCTACTTGCTAATAAGATTAAAATTATTCAATGGTCTGTGTTGAAATTCACGTTGATGTAAGTTAACAGAGGAAAAACTGTTATGAAAGTATATTGGCTGCATTTTTAAAAGTATCTTTCTTGTTTTTTGCTTAAATACTAGCTTATTCTATAAAGAAATTTGAGGGATATAGAGTTTTCTTTTGACATCATTGTCCTCATTATGATTTCTAATCTTAGGATCTGGGCCTGATCTTCCTAAGGCACAAGATAAAGATGCTGGAGGTCCACTAGGAATACCCTCATTGCCTGTGGTGCAAAAGAAGTCTGCCGTCCAGGTGAGATCTACAACAAGTGGATCTTCTCGAGACGAGTCAGATGAAGATGAGGTTGAAGGGGACTTAGAGACATCTCAAAATATGGATCCTACTGATGCAAAACGTATGCGGAGGTAATCATTTCATGCATGATATGTTCTCATTTTCCCTCTGTTTAGAGGTATAACAAGCAAAATGGATATTATATGCATCATTTGATTATTATTAGGAAGTTGCCATAGTTTCTGAAGCAGTTTGACACAACTTTGACATATCACTTTGTGCCGGTGGTGTGTGACTTTCCGCTCTTTACTATTTGGTATATACTACTGAATGTTGGACATGCCATTGATATTGTAAATTGCAGTTCTTTAATCTAATTTATTCGAAGATGAACATTCTAAGAGAAATTTTTCATCACTATGGTAGCAATCTTTTCTTATGTTTTCTGCTATTATCATAGTTTAGGATTCGAATTCATTGTTGATTCTAAATAAGATCTAGTCTAGACCTTTTACTTTATTATGCTGCAACATACAGGTTAACTAATAGTTCTGGGGAAGTTTGTTTTAACCAGATGATATCTCCATTTTACAGTCTCCAAACAAGTTTAAGGCTAAGTCTTTCTCAGTCAGAGAAGGACCTTGTGTTGAATTGCATTCTTTGTGTTCAAAGAAACAACTAGAAGATGCTCATATCCAACTTTGTGAAAACTTCCCTGAAGGCCTTGTTCTTTTCCATGTCTACGTTATCACTGGATCTGAGTTGCAGAAAAAATGTCTTGTTTACTAAAAGAGGAAAGATGTAAACTGTAGGTTTTCAAAGTTGTTATATGCTAATGTTGGACATTTGGTTTAGCTTTCTTCTCTTTAGTAATTATAGAATACGGTTTCCAGGATGCTTTCCAATAGAGAATCAGCTCGACGCTCAAGAAGAAGAAAGCAGGCCCATTTAACTGAGCTTGAGACACAGGCATGTTTTTACTATTCTCCTTCTTTTTTCACCGATTTTCACTGAAAGCAAAGGTCTAATATGAGCTATTTCCTCCTTCAGGTTTCTCAACTAAGAGTTGAAAACTCTTCTCTACTAAAACGCCTTACTGACATAAGTCAAAAGTACAATGAAGCAGCTGTTGACAATAGAGTTTTGAAAGCCGATGTTGAGACACTAAGAGCAAAGGTATATCTGAGCTCTTAAGATGGTTATCTGTTCTATTGAAAACACCCGAGTTCTTAAGATGAATTCTGATTATCGAGGCCTACTCACTTACTATAGCAGAACTTATAAATAGCCTTTCTTGTAACTGTGAATTAGGTTAGATTAGAAACCAAGGATACTTATTCTTTTAGGAGCCTTTCTTGTAACTGTGAATTAGGTTAGATTAGAAACCAAGGATACTTATTCTTTTAGGAGGACCATATTTTTTAACTGTGGTGAAAAAGTAGTTGGGCAAAGTGGAAAAGAAAAGGCCCGAATGCGGAAAACCGATTATCTCCCTTTCTTTCTTCCTTCCAATTTCTTGAGTCTGAAATAGCCTACATAAAATTCTATAGAAAGAAAAAATCCAAAAGGCTAAGCTATTAAGCTTTAATAACAGGTAACAATATATGAACACCAGGAAGAAAAATGGATTTTCTTCCTCTTAACCCCCCAGGGGAGATGAGCATCAAGTGTTGGCATCTTTACCAAAGTAGCTCGATCTAGTTTACTATCCAGAAGATCTATATGACTCCTTTTTCTTAATATTATTTAGCTGAATGTAACTTCTTTATTTGTATATTTGAAGCATTTTGAAACATAATAAAATAATATGTAATGCCCTGTATGAGTCTTTGCCCTTGAGGAAATGTACAGCCCCTTAATGGAGGAATTCAGGCTGGGAAGGCTGCAAAACTGTATGGCAGACCTCTTTACTTTCAGGGACGTTTACATTGTTTCTTTACAGGTGAAAATGGCTGAGGAAACAGTTAAAAGAGTCACTGGATTGAGCCCACTGTTCCAAGCCATGTCTGAGATTTCTACAATAAATATGCCCTCTTTTGCTGCTAGTCCATCAGACGCAACAGCTGATGCTGCAGTACCCGTGCAGGAGAATTCAAAGCAGCACTACTATCAAGCTCCTTCCAGTAATAATCTGCCTGCTCATGATCCGAGAATCCAGAATGGTATGCTAGAGATCCCTCCAGTAGATAATGTACATCAGAATCCTGCATCAACAACAGGTGCTGCAAACAAGATGGGAAGAACAGCATCAATGCAGCGAGTGGCTAGCTTGGAACACCTGCAGAAACGCATCCGTGGTGAAGTAAGTTCACATGGAACTCACGGCAGTGGAGAACAGTAATCACCAGATAAGATTAATGTGCTGGTAGTTTATCAGTAGGGATATATGGATAAACATTGCTTGCATTCACAATTGATTTGTATAGCAAGGTCACTATTTTTTGCATCTGAAAAGATGATATTGTGGATAGTATCTCTGTTTACATCTTGAACAATAATCCATCTGCTCAGTTCTGTCAACCATAGTCTTGTCTAATTCTGGTGTTCTTTTTCCACATTATTTCTGTATTTACAAGTGGAGAATCCCTCAAAAAGGGCTGAAAATATGCTACTGGAAGCATGATGCTTGCAGAAGCTCAGCAAGGCAGCTTTTTTGGGTAGAACAGCTAACTTGAACTGTATCTTTTTTTAAGATTATTTAATAGATCAATTGAACTTATTGCTAAAACGATGGAAAATTTGAGTGCCAAGAACACTATCAATGGAGGAAAGAGATTGTATATTGCACTTTGAAGCTCTAACGAAAGGCCGAAAACAACAAACAAAACCTTTATAACTGAGGAGGTCATATGAGCAAGGCTGGATTTTAAACTGAAAAATGACTGAAACTATTGGATTCCTACATTAAAAGGCTCCAGAAAGAGATAAACGCGGCTTGAATTTTAGCTGTTTGCGTGTGGTTCTTTTTGATTATTAGTCTCCTAACCCCTTTATATTCACCATTTCTCACCATGCATGCTACTTTGTCTCCATCAACGGCCACGGCAAATGTGAAGAAAAACGGTTTCTTGAATCAGTTAAAGCAGCATAACAAAATCTCTACATTTTAGGCGGTCCGGTTACGGTGCTGATGCCCTTTTTTTCCGCACATACGGACGTATTTTTCACCGTTAGATTGGATAGTATTTGTTGTCTTTTGATCTAACGGTTAGAAAGCATCAGGTGCATTTTGGGTAAGAAAAATTATGAGAGAAAAAAGAGAAGTTTGAAACGATTTAAAATTTACTTTTTCACCTACTTTCTGACAGATACTTTTTTCACCCATTTTCTTCAACCAATTCTATCAAATTCTCGCTCTTTTTTTCTCTCTCTTCTTTCTATCTTCTTCTCTTCTTTCTATCTTCTGTATTCTCTCCGCTACTGCTCTGAAAGTCTTCAAATATTAAAGAACAAAATGATTCATTCTCTTCAAGATCGTCATTTTTGTATTAAACTGATTTGACGTAACCTTCAAGTTTTTCTTTCGAGCTTAAAAAATATTTTTTCAGATTTATTAATAGTCAAAATGAAGTTAGATATTATGAGTTTTTGTTAGACTGTTGGTGGCTTCTAGGCTATAGAAATCTTCACTAAAAATAGATTTATGGTTTGCTTGCGGAGGTAAGAAAATGATGTGTTAATTTTTTTGGTTTGAAGAATGATTTCGGCAGTGGAACGCTCTTATGACTTCAAAGAATGATTTTGATGGTAGAGAATTTGGTCAGATTTATCTTAAAAGTGAATAGTTACTCTCCGCTAAGTGAATAATTATTCACTTAACATATCAAGTGAATAGATCTAATATATCAAAAAATTATTCATAACAATTTGAATGGATATTTACGTGAGACTAAATATATCTGATTTGGTCAGATGTTATCTTAAGAGTGAATAGTTATTTTTTGCTAAGCGAATAATTATTCACTTAATTCTTATTTGGTCAAATGTTATTTTAAGAGTGAACCGTTATTCTCTGTTAAGTGAATAATTATTCACTTGACATATCAAGTGAATAGATCTACTATATCAAATAATTATTCATAAAAATCTGAATGGATATTTACGTAAAACTAAATATATCTGATTTGGTCAGATGATATCTTAAGAGTGAATAATTATATTTACTAAGCGAATAATTATTCACTTAATTCTTATTTGGTCATATGTTATTTTAAGAGTGAACAGTTATTCTCTGCTAAGTGAATAATTATTTATTTGACATATCAAGTGAATAGATCTACTATATCAAATAATTATTCATAACAATTTCAATGGATATTTACGTGAAACTAAATATATCTGATTTGGTCAGATGTTATCTTAAGAGTGAATAGTTATTTTTTGCTAAGCGAATAATTATTCATTTAATTCTTATTTGGTCAAATATTATTTTAAGAGTGAACAGTTATTCACCGCTAAGTGAATAATTATTCACTTAAGAGTGAAATAATTAAGTGAATAATTATTCACTTGACATATCAGGAAGGAGAATGAATTACTCGAGGATATCCGGAAAGCAGCTGATACATGGAGGCGGTTGTGAATAGTTATTGTTGGTTATTAGTTAGTAAGTTATGATTCAATGTACAAAAACATTTACTATACATAAACTTTGACTGTAAATGGCTAAGTTTTTATTTTATTAACTCTATGATGAATAAATATTCACCAAATAGAATATCGTTTACATGGCTAGGGTAACATCGATGTAGTTATTCGATTCAGACACTCCATTTCGCATTCTTTTGAACAAAGCCTTTCTCTTCTGCCGCAACTGCTCTTGGATACTCCTGAGCTTTTTCCGCGATCTATTTGGGTTATTTCTGGGTTTGATGGCCTTGCCAAGCACACGACCGTCCTGGCATCTGGGTTGATGTTGTGGATCTAACATGTCAACAAAGAATAAAATTATTATTCACTCCGACAAACGGAAATTAAAAAATCATAGAGTGAATAATTATTCTCTCTTACAAGCTGAAATGTAAAGAATACAAGAACGAGTAATTATTCACTCTTACAAGCAGAAATGTAAAGAATTATGGAGTGACTAATTATTCATATCAATCACTTCAGCGAATAGTTATTCGCTCTTACAGTCGGTACTGAAGAGAATCCAAGAGGGAATAATTATTCGCTCTTACAGTCGGTACAGAAGAGAATCCAAGAGGAAATAATTATTCGCTCTAACAGTCGGTACTGAAGAGAATCCAAGAGCGAATAATTATTCACTCTTACAGTCGGTACTGAAGAGAATCCAAGAGCGAATAATTATTCACTCTAACGAAATCAGATCGAAGAGAATCCAAGAGCGAATAATTATTCACTCTTACAGTCGGTACTGAAGAGAATCCAAGAGAGAATAATTATTCACTCTAACAGTCGGTACTGAAGAGAATCCAAGAGCGAATAATTATTCACTCTTACAGTCGGTACTGAAGAGAATCCAAGAGTGAATAATTATTCACTCTTTCAGTCGGTACTGAAGAGAATCCAAGAGAGAATAATTATTCACTCTTTCAGTCGGTACTGAAGAGAATCCAAGAGCGAATAATTATTCACTATTTTAGTCGGTACTGAAGAGAATTCAAGAGCGAATAATTATTCACTCTTATAGTCGGTACTGAATAGCATCCAAGAGAGAATAATTATTCACTCTAACAGTCGGTACTGAAGAGAATTCAAGAGCGAATAATTATTCACTCTTACAGTCGGTAATGAAGAGAATCCAAGAGCGAATAATTATTCACTCTTTCAGTCGGTACTGAAGAGAATCCAAGAGCGAATAATTATTCACTATTTCAGTCGGTGTAAAATTCACGAGCCTCCTCTACTGTTCTAAACTCCCGTTTCTTGAGTTCTTCAACGTTGTCTGGAAAATATGCACCAAATAATTATTCATTTGCATGTGAACGAGTATACATCATGTAAGAGTGAATAATTATTCAGCGTATTTGCTTTACCGATGGGGAGAGGGAGAGCCAGTTGATGTTCAACGACTGATTCCACTAGAATCTCATTCCCAGTACGTTGTGATTCAGACTGAGCATCATTCGTTTCCTTCTTTTTGGCCATGCAAAAGAAAATAAGAAAATATAACCAACTTATTTAATGCATCCAAGAAAACAAAGAAAATACATGTACTGAATCCATCCGAAATGCATGATTTCTTCAAGAGATAAGTGTTCTTGGATTTAAGAGAGGAGAAATAACACCGGAGAAAGATGAAAATGAAAGAATGGCAGCCCAGAATGGAATATTATTTAATGCATCCAAGAAACTGAATCCATTCGAAATGCAGGATTTCTTCAAGAGATGAGTGTTCTTGGATTTAAGAGAGGAGAAATAACACCGGAGAAAGATGAAAATGAAAGAATGGCAGCCCAGAATGGAATATTATTTAATGCATCCAAGAAACTGAATCCATTCGAAATGCAGGATTTCTTCAAGAGATGAGTGTTCTTGGCTTTAAAAGAGGAGAAATAACACCGAAGAAAGATGAAAATGGAAGAATGACAGCACAGAATGGAATAGATGAGATATTTAGGCGAGAGTTGGTAGAAACCGTGACATGACATTTGTCCTTCTTGATTTGATAGTTTTAGACGCGACTTGAAAAATAAATTTGGCTCCAAAATATCCCTGGTCTCTCACAGGCATCGGATCAAAAATTTCTGATCTAATAGTTGTGGAGGGCATCCCACACATGCTGAAAAAATGGGTGCTCAGCATATTAACTTATTCGCATTTTAGGTAGTGTCCTATTTGAATCGCGTGATTATCCAGCAGTTCAACCTGCTACTCTTGGTAGTCTTGGTTCCTTAATCAACTAGTCAACCGCGTTGGGATTTGGGGGTTTTTCAACGTTCCAGATAAGAAAATTCAAAGATAGAGTGAGGAAGGAACATTGTCTTGCGTCCAAGGCTTGTATTGGATTGGGTCTGGAGTCTCAAATTTCCGTTTGATTTTCAAATGGGCACGAATAGCAAACGGTAACCCGTTTGTGCCTGACATGCACGAATCCTTGGTTGGCTGTTTGGACGGTAAAATTTCTATCATTGCCTCCGAATCCATCTGTGCCCGGATCCCACTTCGGCCCACAAATCAAGTACACGCGCGCGTGTAAGGTCTTCGATTCGGAAGAATGTAATGTCTTATTTTCGCTTTGGGCCAATGCTGTCCGTCAAAGCTTGGCATTGTTCATAAGAGACAAACAAATCAAGCTCACGTCTGATTTGGGTTGCAAATAACTTTTGACTTTTATTCATTTTATTTTATTAGTATTATGTACGCGTAAATTGCACGTAATTAATATTTTATTTAATCTATTATAAATTTATAAAATATTTTTCAATAGTAAAAAATAAATTATTTTTTATAATTTATTTAATTATTCTAATAATATTTGGATACAATTCATACTTTTACTAATTATCTAAACTATTTTGTAGCAGTTATATAGTGAATTATTTTTCACCTTATGTGTGATTATATTTTGGACCTTTTATAAGTAATATTTATATTTGAAGTTTTTAATTAGCGTAATATTTTACCGTAATCATGTTAGTTTATTTTGTAAAATAATAATATACTATTTTTTTCAATGCTAGAGATTATGTGATATTTTCTTCACTCATGCAATTGTTTTCAAAATATTTATATAAGATTCATATTTTTCTAATTTTGTAGAAACAATTTCAGTGATGTTAAATGGTCATTCTTTTTAATCAAACTGTATTATGTTTTAGATTTTTCGTAAATTATATTGGTATTTAAAAATTTTAAATTAACAAAATTATTCTCTCTCTCTCTCTCAAGCACACACATGATAGTAATGGTCCAAATGCACTTTTTACCTTTTATTTCGTTATTTGGATGATATTCCAATTATATATATGTTTTTATTACTTATGTTAAATAATTACATAAAGTTTATAAACTCTGCTATATTCACTTCAATAACTATTTTTTGGCAAATATCTAATATTATTAAGAGTAAATATTAATTATTATTTGCACCATATATATGCATCCAATTATAGGGAAAAGAACAAAGACATTAACTGATTTTCGAAAATTATTTACGACAATAAAATCTTTCTCTTGATTACTTTTTTTTAGTAACTTACCTCTCTCTTTAATTCTTTAAGTAATTTTTGTTAAACATAACTTACAAATAATTTCTCCAAATCAGTTTTTTCTATCTAACTCCTACATAATTACCATTTGAATGGCAAAACTATTAAACTGACAACAATACATTTTAGAAAAATAAAATATAATTTTATCAAAGAAAATTTTACGACATTCAAAAAAGAAAGAAACATTCAAGTTGAAATTCTCAAAATAAGAATATTAGTGTACTTTTTATAAAAAATTTCAAATATTGTCTATTGATTTTGTCAATGTGTAAAAACATAATCAAGTTATGATTTGAGAGGTACATATACTAATTTAATAATTTCCATTTGAAAAATTAATAACTATTTATCACAATAAAGTCTTTCTATTTAATACTCTTTTTTAGTAACTTACTTTTCTCTTTAATTATTTATTTTATCTTTATTAAAACTAACTTACAACTATTTATCCAAATTAATTGCTTCTATGTAATTCCTAAATAATTATCATTTAAATGTGAAAAACTATCAACATGATACTAATATATTTAAAAAGATAAAAAAATAATTTTACCAAGTGGCATTTTAGGGTATTCAAAAAAGAAGAAACAAAACAAGTTTAAATCCCCATGACTCCTATCCATACTTTTAGTATAGTATAGATTTTATTGCTACGAAGTTGCATCGGAGTTTTACTTTTTAATTTTTTTTTTTGCTTTACATTTGACCTATAAGTTGGGCGGGAAGAATATTTTTATGAAATCTGAAACCATAAAAATAAACTCAAACTCAATTTTCATTTAATCATACTCTAACAACTGACCCTGCATTACACATAATTTTTACATATAATTATTACTCCTGAGAGCAAGTCATCCTCCTATAATTCCTTCCCACAAAAGCATCACCCGCAAATTCCCTCCATGGACATCTCAAGCTCAAAAAGTCACATTTTTTTTTGGAAAATACCTGGCTCTAGAAAAGGGTCCACACTATCTGAACATCTGCATTGCTTTTACCAAAAAAGAATTGGCAACATGTTATGATGTTCCATCTGGATCTGTATTCCACACAATAGCAGCTCAAATCCCACTTAAAGAATTTCATAGCTCTCAGAAACTACTATGTATCCCGCCGGCAATGTAGTTTTCCCATAGGGATTCAGCTAACGAATCCCTGAAGTTTGACCACGCCCGAAGTTCCACTGGCGTGCATCTTTCCATTACATCGACAACGCACGGAGCATGTTCTGATGTCGTTTCTTGAATGTGTGCATCCCCAGCTTCATTCGGAATATGGAAAAAAATGGGTCATTTATATCATGCATACGAATGAAGTTATGAACCACACAACACGCGACGATAATTGCTATTTGCCTAGCCATGCTGTAGGGCGGCATTCTCTCAGTCAATATCGGATATCGCTTCTTTAAGACTCCGAACGTTCGCTCGATTACATTTCTTATGGAGGAATATCTTCGATTGAACAATTCTCGTGGCCCTTGAAAATGTGTAGCACCCATAAAATCACTATTATGGTACCGCTCGCCCTTGTATGGTGCGAGAAAACCCGGCTGATTAGCAAATCCCGCATCGACAAGATAGTATTTCCCTATCAAAATTGTTGAAAGAAATTGTATTTCAACTCAAGAATTATGTCAACACGAAACTTTAAACCCACTAGGGTCCTTGTAATATTAGTAACATGTCTAAGAGAATCCTTTTTGGAAATATTAGTGGACAGAGTCCTTTTGTACCTTCAGGGGGCTTTGGAAATTCTGCGGCTTCCTTCGTTGTGGCATCGAAGAGAATTCTAGAATCGTGCGCACTCCCTTCCCAGCCTGCGTAGACGAACACAAACTTCATGTCGTTGTCACATGCGCTATGACATTTTGTGAGATTGTAGCCTTCCTATTTCTATATGTTTCACGGGTCGATCCTTTAGCATGCGCTGAAATATGCGTCCCATCTATCGCCCCAATACAGTCCTGAAATTACAATATCCCATATTAGTAGATAATCTTCTCGTAAATAGGCAAGCAATCAATTTTCTGAAAGGAATTACTAAAACCATGAGGCAGTAGATAAAAACAAAAAAAAACATTCCTTTAAAAAAATGCAATCCTCACCATGAACCATGAAAAATGTTTATCGTTATTGATTATCTTCGGGTATGGAACCTCAACATTCCCTGGCTTGATATACTGAGGAGCTAATGCATATAAGCAGTCTGACATTTTTTTAACATGTCGAGCAATAGTCTCGGTAGAATGTTAGAAACGTTCTGCTTCGTCACTGTGCTTGTTATTTCTAGTAACAACATGTAAAAAAATTGCCAGGCTTTCCCTCACATCAACTCTTTGTTGTGGTTGGTCAACCTAGTGACCTGCAGCAACCAACACATTGCATAAACGCATGAACGGATCCTTACCTATATGTAGATTTTGCCATATTCGCGCCGGGTGGCTATTGAGTAGTTCGTCCACCCACATTGGTCCTCTAAGGATGGATGTGCGACATGGCATTTTTTCCCTGGAGCGTTGGATCAAACCTTCGTACTGCATCAACGTCATTAGCTGCATTCTCCTTAGATCCTGTTCATCTTCGCTTGAGCTTGTATGTTCTGCTACTGACGAATCACTGTCTAAGGTGTTGGAGTGGGATTCAGCTGCTTCACTCATTAGTAATGTTGAGGAAAAAAAGGACCGAAGGAATAGGACCTAATAACTACAAGTCACCTGCTCACGAAAGTTTCATTGACCCTCAAGTATGTCTCGGTGCACATATTTGTAGAGCAAACATGACAGTACTAGTTTACCCGTGACTGACAAAGGACGATTATCTTCAAAGAGTATCAAAAAAGCTTATCGTCCAATATTTGGTACATGTGAAATTCATCTGTAAAAGGTTCGCATGCGCGATCCCTCAGCAAACATATCTTCTACAGTTTATAAATAAAATATTTCCCTTATGCAAGCAGGTATATACATATCTGACAAAGCAACCTTTCCCAGCCTAGACTGTTTGACTTGAGTAGTGCCTTTATCCGTCCTTATGCATGCCTTTTCAAGCAATTAATGGGGTCCCCTATCTTTTTTCTTGCATGTTAGACATATTTGCAATCGGTGTGTGCACTTCATAGCATGCAAGCATGCAATCCATCACGTAGGACGAAATTTTCCAAAATAAGAAATTGCCAGACATGTTTCAGTGGTGCACATTATTGATGTGTACTATGCACATTATTTTAATGTGCACTATACAACAGAAAGTGGGGAGAGGTTCATAAAGGAACAATAGTTCCCTTGAATAGTAGCACATTCAGCTTAAAGAACTACAAATTCCCTTTAAAAATATTATTTACATTTTTACTTAATTTAATAATTTTTTCATAATATTTAATTTTTTTTATAACTAGCAAAATTGCTAAATTGCTCAAGTTTGCATCTGTTGCAAGCCGATCATTGGCTTGTGGTTTTTTTGGACATTATTATAATATTCTATTGCTTATAGTAGGCAATTGAATAACGTTCTGATTTCTAATGATAGAATTGTTTGTTTCTATTTAATAATAAGGATGTAATTAAAGATAATGTTTGTCTCGTACTTGCTAATAAATTTGTCTCCAAAAATATAACTTAAAAATAAAAAAATATATTAAATTCATAACAAATTCCAATTCATGGTATTTGTACAAACACGAGTGTAACATTATTCAAACTTGCCCTGATATATCTGCAGAATGTCATGGCATTTGTACAGACACGAGCTTTTCAATTTAATAATAAAATCACACAATACAGTGGTTGTAGTAGGTATGCACTAGAGATGTGTTCCAAACAACTGGTCCTTTGAAGAGATCAGAAATTTCTAGCTGCCCAATGCACAGAGATTGTTACATTATCAGTTGGAAACGTAGGGCTAGCTGTCCAACAGCAGCTAAGGTTGCCGGGATATATCTCCTGCCTTATTGCAGGAAAAAAACATACATACCAGAAATAGCATAGTATTTATTAGTTTGAAAAATCAAGATGACATGGTCAAGCCACATTACACAGCAACGAGTGTACGTACCGTATCCTATTTTCTTCTGATCCACCGAGCCGATGGAGGCGGGGGCAGGTCGCTGGCGTGTGCAGTACTTGCTAATTGCATTGAAAGTTCAGAGCGTTCATCGTTACCAAAAGCTGCAGTCTGCACTTCAAATAGATTTGTGTAGGAGGAGCTTGTAGGCTGCACATTACCTGAACGCAAGTGGGTTGCCCATGCATCTTCTGCCTCATGAATGGAATGAAAGTCCTTGTAATAGTTTCCTTTAAAGCCATTTACAGATTCTAAACATTCACCCCAACTGAGGATCACATCGGTCTTTATGCCTTGAAAGACAACATAAGCAGCTTTTTTGCCCATTGATTCTGATTGAATTTACACCGCAGGCTTGTCCCTTTGTTTATAGGACAAAATTTGCCACTAAACGGGCCCCGAATATGAAACAAACAATGTCATATTATTGATGATGGGCCCCTTATTAGTGCACTATGACTGTTTACAAGTGACAAGAAAATTTGTCATCCAATAATGGTACATTGAAGTAGCACACGTGATTGAAGTCACCACTCTCAGATGGTGATCCTTTGAAATTACAGGGCATAAATGCACTTGAATATTAGCGTGGCATGATAAAACAATAAACGACAAAAGGAACAAGAAAAAAAGGGAACAAAACAAAAAGGAAACACAAGCGCAATAGCAAAACCAAAATATTCATGAGGTCAAACATCGGAGGAAAAAACAGTTTCTCCAACCTTTTGCTGAAATAATGCTGAGACACAGAATAGTAAACTGATTTTACAGAACATGATCCTGCAAGATTCATTCCCAACCCATATGGAGGAGTGTATCAAGAGAGTAAGAAATATTACCAACTGACCCTCAAAAAGAAATATAACCAGCTGAGGCAAGCATTCAGTAGCATGCTTCCGGGGAACAGAAAATCCTCCATGTGTGCTTGTATCAGATGCCGTTAATATCTTGCATAACGAGTGGGCTGTCTATTTTGGTTGCTCAAGAGGGCATGGGTCAAGACTTGCAGGTTCATTTTGCTAGAGAAATAGTCACAAAAAGAAAAAAGATTATAAGCTCTCACCAAATCAGGAAACATTTTGTACCTGTGTAATACCAAGTGGTCAAGAAGGATAAAAAGAATAGTGTACTATTAAGTACTCAAAAGTATCAATATAGCATACTAGTAAGTACTCAAAAGTATCAACAAACACATGCTTCATAAGCAGAACACCGTTAAAGGGCCGAGAGAGAGAGAGAGAGAGAGAGAGAGAGAGAGAGAGAGAGAGAGAAAAGAACGGGCAGACTGCTTACATCTTCTTCAGGGTGTAAAGTAATCTGAGCATTCACTTCATCTGTCTCGGCCTCAGCCTAATAATTGCACCAAAAGAGCAAAAGTCCAATATAATTAAATTCTTTAGGCATATAGAAACCAAAGAAATTATGAACACGCAGAATAGAATGGATATACCAGCAACCGAATGTGAACAACTCTACACAAAATCTTTGGAGGAAGATTGAACTGCAGAATTTGCTGATTCAACTCCTGATTCATTGATACCTCCAACTAAAGAATAAAATTTAAGAGCCAGTTATAGCGGAGGGAAAATTGCTGTTCCATGAAAAGAAACAGAAAACGTTTAGTATACCGTAAAAAGAGACTGGAGTTTCATCCTACTTGCTTCATGTGACCCTGTGGAAAGTTGAAAACTCTTCCCCCAGCACAAGGAACATCAACAAGGGGTCCTTCACAAGTCTTCCACAGCTCTGTATACAGATCATCACCTTGGCCTACCAAAGGATAAAACAATTACTGAGGCATGTTAACAAACTTGGGTCCGAACTCAAGCCTCGCTCTCTTACAGGGGAATTGGAGAAGGGAAAAAGACACTTGGTGTAGGGGTGAGACCTTTGGAGAGAATTTCGAAGTTCAGCTTTTTCCCTTGCCTCAACTTTCTCTGTAACCAAGCAGATGCTCCGAGGTAAGAGATTTGATAAGAGTTATATAGCTAGTAAGTAATCCAGTAAACAAAATTTTACACCTCATCATCTTCTTAAGCACCTCTTCATTTCTCAAGTCAACAAAATTCAAGGATTGAAATTTGATAGATCTGAGATATAAATGCATAATTAAAAAGAGAAAGGAGTATTAAGTAAAATAGAAGGAAGAAAATGAGAACTTCTAGTCATGTCTTGGGCTTTTCCTCCAACATCATTCTACTTACTACAGCAACAAAACAGAAATTATATGAGTGAGTGGTCTATTGATTATGAACTTCTTACGGAACTAAAGCAATGCAATCCGTCCCCAAAAACGACTTAGAAATATTATTTAACACCTAAGAAGCAGAAACGTCCCGAACGTCGACATTCAATTCTAAAACTAGAGTCGATAATAAAATTGCCAAAACCCGCAGAACATTTGCATGTCAAAAGGTCAAACACATCAAAAAAAAAAAAAAGATGAAACACAGTAGTGATGCATTATTGGCAGGGTACTCTTTCCAACTACACGTTAAAGGGTCACAAGTTAACGTGTGCACTACTATTTTTAACTAATTACCTTGAAGTTGTAGAATCTTTATTGACACAAACACATACCTTTACAAATGTACTGTTGAAATCTGCATTTCAAAAGGGTCGTCAGGTGTGGCTGAAATAGTTGTGAAAATGGATGTAATGCAGCTATGTTGCTGTGTGAACTCAGCAAGCAACTGTTTTCTAGTAAGCTGCTCCTGCATAAAAGCATAAAAGCATCATTCAATGTACCAACTTATCCCCTGATCCACAAACCGAACACACACCAGCTCAAGCAACATAACCTTCTTTTCCCAGTGGCAAATAATAAACATCAAATTTTTAGCAGAACAGAAGAAGTAACATAACCAGACCATAATATATAACAATATACTTTCACATCATAAAACAGAACATTCTCCTTAGACCGACATTACAACAGTTCAAATGCCAAAAATAAAGTCCCAACATCCATGTTCTTTGTCAGTTTACAGATGTATATTCTGCAAAAAAAAAATATAAGTGCACAACAGGATTAATTATCGTCGTTGATTCAGGTTGTTGCATCAACATTGTCTCGTGCAGCAATATCTTGTTTCGCACGTGCCACGCCCTTCTATCAGGGTCCATGGACAGCCATCACTGCCTCCACTGCTCACCACCATAGAAGCTGTCTGCAACGGTATCGTACTCCTTATGAGTGAGGTACTTAAAGTCGCGATTAAGAACTTCCATGCACTGCGGGATGTCGTATGTGTCCTTTGCTTCTCTTTTTCCCTCTTTTCCAAATATCTGCTCTCACGCTCCTCCGCCCGGAGTTCCTCAATACCCCTCCAACTACTGACCACACTAGCCCAGCCTTCATCCATGTCAGACTTAAAGGAACTGCCGGAGTTTTTTCCCTTGTTCCACATACTGCCCCCGCTGGTTTTCGCTTTTGGCCTGAATAGATGGGCGTTGGGCTTCCGATGACATCAACATCTGGGAAAGGCAGAACTTTGGATGGTTGGTCGTGTTGCAACTTGGCCCTTACCTCCTCCTCTGCTATCATTGGGCCTTGCATTGATGAACGGGCGTAGCAACCTCGAGCAACAGAGTTGAAGAACACCATATTCATGAGGTCGTAATTAGGCAGCCCTTTGAACCTGAACTGTTTGGCCTCAGGCTTAATCTGCACAGATAAAACAGAAGCAAAATGCTTAGTGTTGTTACGTACGATTAACACTTATGTTGGCTGTAAGTAGTGCACATTGAGAAAAAGAAATTATGCAACCTTCTGACTAAACTGTTATGTTTTGATTCCCAAAAGATGAAAATTAATTTCTAAGATGCTTTACGTAAGCCCGACTGAACTTTAAGACAGTAACGAAATTTATTCAGAATGTTCAAACCACTGCTACAAAAAAAAGATCATACTCTGCATTTCCTGTTGGAGCAGACATAAATAGTAGAATTGCAGCACAGGGTTAATGTTAGGCATGACTGTAATATCATGCTAGTAAGCAGAGTAAACCTATTATCAAAACAAATGGCTTCGTTTTCGGCCTGAAGTGTTTCAAAAATGATGCACAGACTGTTGACAGAGAAAGCAAAGGCAATCTTCTTGTAAAGTGAGGAGGAATACATGAAACCAGTTAGCGTCAAAACCATTGCAAACCAAAAAACAACATGGATAATTGAAGTCACTGTAACATGTCTAAATTCAGTTCCACAAATCATTTGAAAAAATCTGAAGATTTTTCTCACGTGTGAAGTTACACGAACCTAGTTGAAAGAAAGACAAAGCCGGACCAGTCCATGATGCACAAAATGCGTATTCAGATTATCATAAAAACTGATTATGCATAGCAAAAATATGAATGCATACAACATAAGGCATCATTGATGCACCAGCAACCGCCCACACCGTACATGCACATCATGAGCAAGAAATTCTGTACAACTATGTCTACCACGACCCTTCAGGGCCATATCAAATGATTGCACAACAAACAAATAAGCATATGTAAAGTGATAGCATAGGCGTAGGGGGGAGGTGGAAATCTTTGTTTCTAGTACCCGTATAAGTCATTCCCAAGTCTCCTCACTTGCCGTTATTGTGCCTGTTTGTGGATCCCAACAGCACCCCGTCTGGTCCTCTAATAGCCATTTCATAGTGTCGTACTCCCTACGCATTCGACTGTACTTCCCGTAAAGTTGATCTTTATTGTAGGCCCGGGCTGTAATGTTATACCACTCATTGACCACCTCTTTCCACCCTTCTGAAGTGAAACCTCCTCCGGACCACATTCCATTCTCAGCCTTAATACGAGAGCAAATGTTGAGAAATTGGTTCTCCAGGTGCAACGGCCACATATCCACAGCGTCAAACATAGGATGCTGGCTGCCACTGTCTTCCATCTAGGGGAAAAAACATAGGTCAAGAATATTACAATCCGGTAGAAGCTCGAAAGCGTGATAACAATGGTTTATGTTGTTGTTTTCGAAGTACAAGCACGGCTCCAAAAGAATTGTAGAAGTTTAGCAGAAAATCCATGAAACATGCAGAAAAAAATATTATATGGAGCATGGGGCGTGACGGCCTTGTCAAATTTCGTAGACTCGACAACATCTTCCCTTGATATACACAGGTTAATATAAGCATGTTAGCCTTATGTACAACCTATAATATGAGTATGAGTACTTGCAAAGGAATCACAACAAAAAAATGCAGATACGTGTGTACTGTAGAAACACTCTTCTACAATTTCTTTATGAAGGAAATAAAGAACGTGCATCATAATAATTGCCAGCGAATAGGTCATTGCGAAAAATGAGGTAACATATATGGACAGCCAAGCAGACCCTACATATGCATTCTTTAAGTTATTTGCAGGGTTACCTTTATTCGTCGTCGACGCTTGTGAACTGGAAGTTGGAACTGGTTAGAATCAGTTCTGCTGAGGCAGTCGTCAAGCTCGGAGGGAAGTACCTCAACCTGTACAGCCTGAAAATAGGAGGGCAAAAAAAAAATAGTTAACATATATGTAAAGAATCCAAATGACAAAGCACAACAGTGGTCAGTTAATAATAGATTAGCCTTGTCACATTTTGAGGAGTTCACAGCAGCGTTGAAAGTCAACTATTTGGATAAATAAGAGTGCTGTGATTGGTAAATGTAATTATAACAAGGCCATCCAGTAAGCAGTTGGCAATTCTCGTGCTTTTTGTTGAATGGAAAAGGATTGAGAATTCTAGAGCAAAGGATTGTAGTGGTACTACCGACATTGATAGTAGGAGTCCGTGGTCCTTTGTTGCTTTGTAATTAACCAACGATTGTTCTTCCGGTAATCTATGAAGAATAGTGAAGTTAAGTTTTATATCTACTGTTGAAATGAAGTTTTAATCCATTGAGTGATTAGCAAATAAAATGAATGGTGCACCAACATGATACGGATGAAAATGCCTTAAAATCCGACTCTATCCAAATCTGGAAAAGCTAATTAGTAAATAGGATTTCAGCCCTTTTGTCAATGTGACTAAGTTTTCCTTGTTGAAGGCAAACTGATTTCAGTTTAACAGGGACCGATGTTATTTAAGTACAACTTCTACTACATAAGCATCGTACGAATGGGCAAAGCTTGGTTTTCTTGGGATTTTGTAGAATAAAAACAAACAGAAGAACAAAAGAATGTGTAATGCAGAAGTGTTAGAGACATTGAACATCATTTTTCTTGATTTCAGGCAGCCTAGAGTTGAAGTGATGTGATGTTTAGTCATCAAACGGTACATTTTACATTATAACTAACAGGGGATGACATGTTATCATCTTTGATATTGGACACAAAAGGTAAAGAATGAACATGTCTACATATTATACAAAAATAAACCAATAAGATTCAGATATATATAAATCTCCAGCATAAAATATTACTAGCTTCTTACGCAAACAGACCATTAGTTAACCTTCCATGGACAGATTCTATTCTATCCTTAGTATCCAGGTCCTATTCTTTTCCAATCATTATTGTTTTTATTACTAAATCTATTGCTAAATCAAATGACTACACTAACTCATAGAACACAATGAAAGGAATTACTCCCTTCTTAGGAATCAGCAAATCCTATAAATGATTTAAATGGTTGTCCTGATATATCGTGGAAATTCTTTGAAAGGGGTGAATCAACTAATTTGAAATGCATGAACTAGTTAAGGTGACAACATGATCTATTCTCTCCTGGTGCAATTGTCTAAAAAAAAATACAATATTACACTTGACAAGGTCCAAAACTTTTTAAAGACATTGCACTTAACAGCTTATGATGATGAACGACAATTAACTATAAACTTCATAACCGAAATCAAAGTAAACAACTTTGCTGGTTTAGTATAGTGTGCACTGAGATTAAATGAACAAAACAATAATAAATGTTTGCCGAACAATGAGTTGCTGCAAAGGTTCTAGTTTACATTATTTAACTAGAAGATCAGTAAAGAAACTGGATGCTTGCCAACATTGCCAGTTAGTGGCACAGAAGTATATATATCTTTCTGAAGTAAACTGTTCTACAGGTATTAGCAGTCAAACGCCCCCCTCCACCCACCAACAAGAAGAAGATCCCTCAGGTGTAGTCTGCACGTTGTTATTTATTATATTCCACACAGCAACATATCACGCTGGAGGAAGCTCCAGATTCATACTCAAATCTTGCCAGATATACCGTTCATTTCATGAAAAAGTTTACATTTTGTCAACACAGGATGTATGTCTAAATACATGTCCAAAAGCTGATATATTTCCCATGACCTTCCAAGTAACGGTCAACAATAGGTACCAAATGATAGCATAAACTATAAAGTGAGATTGTGATCGAATGGCCTAGGAGAGAAAATCAGTATCGACAGTTCCAAATCTTAAGAACTTAAACATATCTTCAAGAAGGCTCCAAAACAAAGAAAACCCCTAAAAACTGTCGTATTGTTTCAAGAAATCCACAAATTAAAAGCCTATAATGCTTTAGCAAAACCTATAGAAAAGTAGCTCGAAAACCTGAACGTGCTAACAAAATTAATAGTCAATATCGGAGCTCGATTCCTCAAAACCTCAAGAAATGCAGATGTAAGTAGCAGGAGATAACTACCAAAATCGCGAATAAAGCAAGTGGCATCAGGGGCAGAAACCATACCAAAGAAAAGGTTCTGCAACCTTAATGGGCAAAAAAGATACTTAGATAATGATTATTCTGTAAATAAAGAGGATGACCATCATTAGAACCACACAATTGCCTTCTGGTACTACTATACAAAGCAAGAAGAAAGAGAGGCAGCGTCGGACGTTGAAGTAGTTTCGCCAGAAAGAACTATTCGAAGAAGGGCAAAGAATCAATTCTTTTCAGTTAGATTTCAGAGACTGTGGAATCAATCGGTGTGGATCTAAGATAACGGAAGGATACAACGGCAACATCGGGCTCGCAATTTTGCCGTGTGTTAAACTATAATTGCTTGCTTCAGTAGGTCATGGTGGGTGAAATTCCCTAGTTCAGAGAATGCAAGATAACCAACCGAACAGAAACTTTGCAGAGAAAGATGTTTTCCGAGCAACTTACTTGGAGATCAGCGGTGGACGTGTGCTTCCTTCACTGGTGGGGAGTCTCTGGTCGTCTGATTTCTCCTCTCTTGGAACAACGACGCTCTTTACAAGCTTCCCTTGTACAGTGGTAGGTGACCGTACCATAACTCCTCAGCAACTCCTCTGTCGTGGTGGTTGTCCTCAGGGCGCTGCAATTACTGATCGTGTTAAATGTCTGCGATTGGTTACACGCGATTGTTACCGTTAGTATATGGTCGGGATAAATAAAAACCTGCACCGTCAAAATTTAACTGCAAGCCCGCCACGTCTGATTTGGGCACCCAAACGGGTCAACTGTATAGGCGCAGCCCAAAAAATCGGAGAAGTGAAATCCATCTCGTTTTGGAATGGACTGTGGCTGAAACTGTATCCAAGCAGACCCCAAATCTACTCTGATACTTCCAAATCTACTCTGATATAACCTGTGTTGGTAGGGATGTGCAATCGGTTTTCAGTTCGATTTTCTTTTTAAAAATAAGAACAGAATCGAACTATTTTATTGTTGAAATCGGTTCAGTTCGGTTTCAAGCCCGAAAAAAAACCCGAAACAGAAGAGTTCAAGAATATGCTCCTAGCCTACTGCATTCAAATTGAAGTCAAATATATGAACTATTCAAACATTATTCTTCAAATAACATCCTTCAAATATAAAATATACAATGTCGATCAATAAATATCCTTCAAATTTGAAATATATAAACATCATTACTCACTTCATGAGCAGCTTTTCCACTGCACACTCAACATGAGATCCAAACTTTTGAAGGGTACCAGCATCAACCCTGCGGTTCACCATGTTGTCATCAACCGCCAAGATTTTCTTGCTGCAAAGCAGGCCATGATGGAAAGAAGATCCATTGCACACATCTTTTACTCCTTGGGTCTTCTTGCCCAACCCCAAAACCTGTTGTAGGCATGCTGCAATCATACTTGCTCTCAAAGGTTTCATTATCACAGTATCTACAAAAGCTGCTGCTTTAGCCATCTCACAATCTGAAAAAAAATATTTTGTAATTAACATTAGCCACTGTGGTCTAATATTCTTACAAAGGGAAAGAAAGTTTGGATGAATGCAAAACAACCAAGATATTGCAATACTAAGCTTAGCTAGGCCACTTAAATAAGTTTCATAAAAAGACAACATAAGGGCTCATATCTTTATCAATATGAACTGAATGAAGTCCCGCTAATAGATTATTCTTATGAAAATGCTTGCTTCTATATGTTTGAATTTCATGAAATTCATAAGCAACTATAAATTCATATATAGGTGTTTGATTTTGAGATTATGCCCATTAAAACATTTTATTTAAAGAATGAACACCAAATCATTTGTCAGGAATAGAAATACAAATCATACTATCCATTTCAAAAGGTTAAGCCTCTAGTTCAAGCTCGACATAGGATAGGGCTTGCCAAGATTGTGTCAAACAAGAGCTTCAGGATAATTGATTTTGGTGAAAAAAAAACCTCTGTGTTGAGCAAAGTTTGATCTTCAAAGGTCCAAAATGGTTGAGTCATGAGCAAAGCTTGTAAAATCTGACAAAGAATTGAAAAAAAAAAGTCAAATAATATTGCAAAATATAAAATAAGAAAGCAAGATAATATTTACGAGAAGAATGTAAACAAAGAAGTGCTAGATAACAAGAAATTACCAGAATCCATTTTTTCAAGAGTATGAATATCTTCTTCAATGGTAACTGGATTGGCTTCATTCCTCCACCAATCTTTGGCACCCATGGCACACATGGCAACATCATTGGAACTTGCATTGTCAACAGTGATTGTAAATATCTTTTCAGTCCCCCAATCAAGCAAGCATTTTTCTGTTCCTTTACCAATGCCCTCACCTTTATGACTATCTATTGGGCAAAACTTTAAAACTTTCTTGTGCAAAACCCAATTATCATCAATAAAATGAGCAGTAAGACACATATAATTAATTCTTTGCTCAGATATTCAAGAATTAGTTGTAAGGCAAATCCTTTTAGAAGATCGTCTAAAAAAATTCCTTCAATTTTGATTTTTCTTCCAAATATAAATCAAAACAATCCCTTGCAATAGTAGTACGAGATGGAATTTGAAAAGTAGGACAAGCAATAGACATGAAGTGGCAAACTCCTTGTTTCTCAATACAACAAAACGGCTATTCATCCACAACTATCATATATGCATATGCTTTCCTAGCTTCCTCTTGATTAAATCTCCAAGTAAGTATAGAACCAGCCCTACCCCCTATCTCGCCATGAGCAGAAATTTTAGTTTATTGTTTTACCTTTGCTTGAGATGTCTCATTGTTGTATGGATTCTTTAGACAACTTTTCATCTGGTTTCTCAATGCCGTGGTGCCATTTGTGGAGCTGTTGGCAGCATACGATGCATCGCAATAGTTACAACGTACTTTCTTCTCTCCTCTTTCAGTTGTGAACTTGGTGAAATGCTGCCAAACTAGGGAACAAGGGACTCTTTCTTTTCCTTTCTTGTGCTGCTATTGAGTGACATTGCAATCACTGGATCCTTCCCAACTTGCCAGCAAACTCATATCATCTCGTTCAGTGCTTTGCTGCTCACTTTCAATAGCCACCGATGAACTCTCCGCTTGATATGACATTCCTACAAATTAATATAAAAATAAATTTAGCACTTGAAGTATTAAATGAAAACTTGTATATCAGAAGAACATTAGAAAATGAAAGCTAGACAAGCAATTCATATATGCAAGCATAATATGCATCATGTTAAACAAGAAAGAATTGTGGAGCTCTCAACATCCAAAAAGGACGACCTAAAGGACTGTTCAACTTGTCCAGAAGCTGCCAACAGAACCCAGACAAGTATTTCAGCTTATTCTCAGGTGCCCTAGTGTAGTATGGTCAAGCACATAATGAAGAATAGTTATCCTTTGCGCATTGTGATTTTGAAAATTAAAGAAGTTTGACACAAATGCTAAAAGAAAATAAAAAAAATACAGTAGAGCACAATTCAGAAAGAAAAAAGCGAAACCAGGAACTCCAATACATGATTTTCAATTGGGGACAATGCCAGAATGATTCCATCTTCAAGAATCCTCAAATAGACTAAGTAGATTGCTCTTATCCAGACACACATCTATCTCTGGATGACATAGGTGACACCAATAAAATGATAGAATACTAAATAAACCTCTCAAAATATCTTTGCACAAGCTTCTGCCCAGGTTCAGTTAGAAAGGTGAGGAAGGGCAAATATCTTTGATTAGCAACCTTTAGAAGAGTTTTCCCATTTCCAAGTTTACTAGGTGTACTTTTACACTAATTATGGCAGGTAAGTAACAAACCACAAGTTCAAGATAATGATGTTCCTTTGGTTGCATTTTTACCAGTGGAAGCGACAAACCACAATAAACCAAATAAGTTCACCAAATACAATTGCAAAAGATTGTCATCTTCCTAATAGATCTATTTCTCTTAATACAAATTCTGCCTTGTTCTTACACTAAGCATCATCTAGAACACTCATCCAGTAGAGAAGAAAAAGGAAGAAAGAAAGGAAATGAAAATGCAAACTCCTAAACAAAGCTTAGAACTCTTGGACAATACCAAAGTCAATTAATTTTTGTAATGCAAATTCAGGAAAAAATGAAAATCATTTGCATGTGAAGTTTAGAAAGATAAGTTTAATTGGTTCAAAGTAGGATCAGAATACACTAAATACCTTCAAAAAAAATAGTTCATAGATTCAATTTAAGTCCAATCCAACTATGAAGAAAGAGAAAGAAAATAGAAATTCACAATTCTAACAGGCCAAGCTGAGGACTGTAGTCTAGTCTAAGAGGAACAAGATAAGAAAGTTGATCATTAGATGAGAAATAACCAAGGTAACCTCTGAACCATCAAACTTTGGACGAGAATACTGAGAAGTTTCAATAGATTGTTCTGTAGACAAGCAGGGTGAACACTGAGGTAAAGAATTTTGAAGCCATATCTTGCAACACTATGGAGAAAGAAGAATAAACTAGCAGAATAGTACTGAGATAACACCAATATGGAGAAAGAGCGGAAAATAGATCATAAACCCAAAAATAATAGAATATCTCCTGGATGCAGACTTTTCTTTCGACTTCGAAATTCTTGTTCCCTAATCCAAAGAGAATGTTAATTGAAAACCGAAACTATAAAGCTTCTTCCTCGCAGAGGCCAAACCTTCTCCTCTGAGAATCAGAGATATAAATTGAGAGAAAGAAAGAGCAGAAAAAGAGATTTTGGAGCGGAGATGAAAATCAAGAGATAGAGAAGACCATGCATGAAAAATCCTAAATTGATATAAAGATATGAACGCATTATTGATTAGTGTCATCTTCACCAAGTCAATGAACTCATTTCAATAATGAGTTCTTTTTTAAAAAAAAAAAGAAATCAATTTTCGGTTTGATGACCACAATCGAAAATTGAACCGAATAGTATAAATAAAAAATTGAACCGAAATGCAAATAACGGTTCCGTTTCGATTTGGTTTTCAGTCCGGTTTGGTTTTTGCACACCTCTACCTGTTGGAATGGACAACGTAAAAGCAGACACAAACTCTAGAGATAAAAGAATAAAAATAACCAAAAGAAATCACAAATATTATACAGGGAAAAGAATAAAACTCTCAAATATATATATATATATATATATATATATATATATATATATATATATATATATATATATATATATATATATTCCAAAGGAGAAAAACTTCACTATTGTTATAAAATAATTCATAATATGTGGATGTTCATATTAGTTAATTTTCTGAAGAAAGCTGAACTCCCACAATATTACTCTTGATTGGATTTGGTTTCCTTTCACTATTAGAATTTGAATTTCCATAAACTCTTGTATTGTGAGCCTATATATAGAGGTCATATGATGACATTAAGAAGAGGAATGAGTCTTGATTTTTTATTTCTATTTTCTCTCTATGTTCACTCTTCTCTTTATTCTTTAGCTTATATTATTATTCTACAAATATATTGAGCATTGCTTTCGTTTTAATTCTACGTTTTCAATACTCAAATTCATAACACGTTATTAGCATGATTTGCTGTCTAAGGGAGGATTCAATAAAGCAAGATTCTCCAAGGCCTAACTTTGAAGCTTCTCTATGAGATAAAGTCTTTTTGAAGCTCTTAAGGTAAAAAGTTCATTCTTTTTTTTATTTATTATATCAAATATTATTAAACTTGAATATGTGACTTTAATATCGTGAGAAAAACTTTTTACCATGGATTCATTATGAAATCCATCTTTATATAATGGGTTTTGAAATCACCATTAAAAAGGAATACTTTGTTTTCCTTCATAATCATCTTTTTGAAACCCTGAAGGCTACATATCTTATCATAAAATATTTATTTATTTTTGAGGTAAATCTTAAAGGAAAGTACAACTACCAGAAGATGGTTGTCTACCAAAACCCTATTATGATTAGATATACTTATGCCTACAAGTTTTCAAACCTATCAGTAGACAAAATTCTATTATGTTTAAAATTCATTGTCAATAGAGATTATGTAGTGGATATATTCTCTTTTCTCATGTATCGAGTATGCTCCTGCAGTAGTAATATCGAGAAAAAATCTCAAAATTATTGACATCATATCTTATTGATGCTAAATAAAAGAATGAGTCATTGATTAAATACTATAAAGCTAGATACATTATTTCCTGAAGCGAATACGATTAGAATTTTTATTTACTTGTTAAAGAAATTTTAGTCAAGACTATAATTATGATAAAGATAATCCTTATAATCATAAGAATGACAATGATGACTCATTAAATTTTTAAAGTATATATTCTCACTAGAAGTTGAGAAAATAATGAAAAGAAAAAAAGAGAAAATACAATTTTAACACTTTATATTAATAAATATTATCAATACGATATGAAAGAAGTTTGTTACATAGATGTTTAACATCAAACAAATTTTACATCTCTATTACATATTAGTTGAGAAGCGATATGAAAGTGTTAAGATAAATTTTACATACTACTGATAGTTGATTATGCTACTCAATGTTGATATTTTCTATGTAAATGTAGCCAAAATCTTGGAATATCCATAAAAATAATTTGGCATATTTATTTATGATTGAAGTTTTAATTTCATATTATATATGTGTAGATTCTAGTATTATTATTTTACTTTGAATCACTTTGGATTCCATAATGATAAAGATGAAATATGCCATATCAATCATGTGAGAAATAAAATTGAGAATAAAAATGATAGTGTAAAAGCTCCAGAAGAGTTAATTGACTGAAAACTCTAGAAGAGCTAATTGATTAAAAGCTCTTGAAGAGCTAATGGCCTAAAAGGTCACATGTCAATCATGTAATGCATTATTCCACACAAAATTTCATGAAATATTGTTTAAATTTTTAATGATCTTCTTCAAGATCAATATCGAGATAGTGGATGATAGAAATTTTGATCTCTATGCATTACTACTATTATCCGAGGAAAGAAATTTATATTTGAGTAATTACCATTTCTCTCATTAAGTTTATATTGTACCAAAGTCTATATGATTGATATACATTATTGTGTAAACTTGAAGTTTACCTTGATTGAAAAATATTATTAGTTGGCATGATCGGTTGGACTATTTCACATCAATAAAATACAAAATTTTATTAGGAACTTGTAAAATATTCTTTATGTTTCCTAATCCAATGAATTCTTTTACGTTACTTTTTTAAGGCAAATTTATATGACCTATAAAATTTTAGGATTGAATGTGTTTTTGGGATGAATAGTCGATACATCGATAACATAGCCACATATATCGTTGACTTTTTTTGCAATTCTTTCATAATGAGCTCATATTTAAGATTCTCCCATTTACACAATTTTTCCGAGAAATATAAGTAGTATTTTATGTCTATTGAATATTTGAATATCCTGCAGAATATGTTCATAGTAAATGGTCTTATAGGACCATAAATGCCTTAAATTGATTTGTATGAATTATTTTGTATGAAGTAGCACATGTTTGTATTTCGCTAACATAATATTATGCTTCTCCTCTTTGGTTCTTGATTTATTGTTCAAGTGTTTTTCCATCTAAAATTTGAGTGTGCACTATATATTATTCCAACACAGAGTATTGATATGTGTATTCAAAAGAGAGAAAACAATATAGTCAGAAAAAGAATTTAGTCATTTATGTCTCATTTTGATCCTCAAGGTAGTTTGAACCAGAAGTTCAATAGATTTTTAACCAGGCATTATACTGACTAAAAATCTGGCTAAATGCTACTATTATATTTGATGTCCTCGAAGGACAAACTAGTACATAAATTTGAGACACAAGGGAAATGTGGTAGATTAATCGGTTCCAAATAATAATACATTCTCGCATATGAAAGGAGCAAATAATTAAGATGGTCATAGTTAAGTTGAGGAGGCGAAAACTCTAGTAGAATTTTCGTAGACATGATTTTATTATTGTTTTCAGAAGAAATTCAGGTACCTGAAAGTTGTGATAAATTATGAGATCTCAATAATCATGTCATGAATGGAACTGATAGACGTCGACACAATGATACTTATGCATATAATATTGTGAATCAGAATGAGGATGTTGAATAAATGGTCTGCAGACTCAAGATTCAAAACTTTGATTTATAGATCAAAATATAAATATAGTTCGCACGAAAAATATGAGAAGTTCATACAATTATCAAGTATACCAAAAGTGTACATATAATCCTAGAATGATAGAAATTAATATTTGTTAGAAATTACAATACGAACTTAAAAAAAGTATTTGTCATTACTTATGGCATTAGATTCTTCGTAAAAGGCCTGGCATACATTATGAGAAATGGATTTTCTAGTGGTGAATGCAAGTATTTTCATATTTAAACTACCCATGAAACACTTGGTATTTATATAAAGTCGCTAAAGGATTTTGATATGCTTGAAGCATATAAATGAATTGTTCTTGAAGAACGTAACATCATTGTCTTAGTGAATACTTGTTAAAAAGTATGATGTTGAAATATTAAATATATCCATGAAATTTTTATTATACTTGTGAACATTTGCCTTAAATGATTTTGTTTTATCATTAGTGTCTTCCAAATTAGGGGGAGAAAATTGACATTAGAAGAAAGATATTATATGGGAACATCATCAAGCATCTCAGTCCATGCACACTAATGAACTAGAAGTTCAATATATTATTATTTTGTGAAGTGTTGCAAATAAGTTATTTGATACTTTTGCTAACTGTAGAAGAGTTATCAAATTGAATATTCTATTTATAAATGTTTCTATTTGTTAAACGTCCTAGTAGGATAAAATATATGTTTTGTAACCTATCATTTTAAAGCACGCCTGAAGCGTGACTAATTTTATTGGTTTGAAAATAAAGATTCTCAAAATAAAGAGTATTAGGTGATTAAGTTGCTTCTCTTGAAGAGTTTTCTAAGGCAAGTTATCGTTGAAATAAGAATTGTAATCAACTACTTCAAGTTTTGATTTATAAATTAAACATCCAGAAGATGGAATTAATTCATCAATTCAAGAAAGATTTTACATGGACATATCATGTTGCATGTCACTAAATATTCCAATAGCTATTAGATATTGATAAATATCTTCTATATATATGAGAGGATAATGAAGACTATTTGGTCCTGAAGTACCATATTTCTGCACAAGTGGTGTACATGAATAGATATATTCTTCTAAGATTTTTATAATCCAATGGCTTTGGAATGGTATTATACTTGTCCTTCAATATCTCTATGGATAATTGATCTCGAATTATTGAGAAAAAACCAACTCCTGTTGAGATGGATATCTAATGTGTTGGTTGTTCATTTGATCCACACAAGTTATGCAGGCATAGTGATGGTGTGATATTTTTTATTTCAACCGCTCTCAATTCGTGTTGAAGAGATAGAAATTTATGTTGTTGGTTGAAATGTGTGTGATTAAGATTAATGATCAATTATATCCAAGATATTTATGTAATATTCTCTATGAGAGAAATTTCAACTATGTTGTTAGATGATGAAATTTGAGAATATATTGAAGGATATATGACAAGTCATTCTTTATAAGAAGAATGATATTGATGTGCAAACGTTCCAATAAAAAGTGATAATCCTGAATATTTATTCATTGAGACATACCAACTGCAATATTTGAGAATTGAGATTTTTAATGTGTTGGTATACTGATGTTCTAAAGAGGGAGAGTAACACATAAAGGATAGTGTACTTTTTTTCCTTCACTAGATATTTTTTCCAACAGGATTTTTTTTAGTAAGGTTTTAAGAGACATATTCTTGATGTTATGAACATCTAAGGGTAAGTGTTATGAAATAATTCATAATATATGGATGTTCATATTAGTCAGTTTTCTGAAGAGAGCTGAACTTCCCACAATATTACTCTTGATTGGATTTAATTTTCTTTCCCTATTAGAGTTTGGATTTCCATAAACTCTTATATTGTGAGCCTATAGAGAGAGGTCATATGATAACATTAAGAAGAGGGATGAGTCTTGATTCTTGAGTTCTACTTTCTCTCTATGTTCTCTCTTCTCTTTATTCTTCGGCTTATATTATTATTCTACAAACATATTGAGCACTGCTTTTGTTGTAATTCTATGTAACATCACACTTTAGAGACGGTCTAAGCATGTTTGCTTTGAAGTATGGTTTATAATTTTTATATATAAAGCATTTGAAAAAACTATCATGAGTTAGGTTAATTTATTTTTTAAAAAAATACTTTAGAATATACTTTTTGTACATGCTTGATTATTCTCGAATATTCTTGACTATTCTAGAACATTTTAAGTTTTTGAATTTTTTTTTTATTGGAGTTAAATATATTATTACCAATATATTTTAGTTGGTATATATTATAATACATATTTCAAATTCTCGCTTTGTCATATTATATGTATAACCGATTAGATGTTATTAATATAAGTTTAGGTTGGTGAAATATGTCACTAGCATAGGCTTGCTTAGTCATCAATTTTCCTTGCTTATTCATCAAATTTCCACGGCCTTTTGGCTTCTATTAAGGGGTTTGATTTTTGTTGTTTTCTTCATTTATTTCCTTTTTTTCTCTTCCTCGGTTGCTTTCTCTTCTTTATTTTCTTTTCCATTTCTCTTGCTTTCTTTTGCTTCACAGATTGCTCCTTTCTTTCTGCTTTTTGGTCCTTCTCCATTTTCTCTTTGCTTTCTTTCTTCTCTTGGCTCTTTTTATTTTTCTTTCTTTTTCATTTCAACCAATTGTTCCTCCTCTTCTTTAAGGTAAGTTTTAATATTATTTTATTTATGATTTCTTTTATTTGTTTTGTGAGTCTTGGAATTTTTGAAGAAATTATTTTGTTTATGTTTGCTATAAAGTTTGGTTTAGTAAAAATTGTTTATTTGATTTAAATTTTTTCTTTTAGTTTAATTTGAGTTAAGTTTCTTTATTTTAGTTGCTACTTTTATATTTGAGAATTTGAAATATAAAAGTGGCTAAATATTGAATTTTAATTTTTAAGTTAAAGTGATATTTTTATTCCCCTAAAATGATATTTTTATTCTATAAATTTTTCTCTTAAAAATTCACTATTTAGTGTTTGAGAATATTTATTCTTTGTGAAATTTCATTAAAAAATATATATTACATTAATATACATATAAAAATATTTGAGAATATAATAGTAATACTATTGTATTATTTTATTATAATATAATGATATTGATATATATATATATATATATGACTATTTATAAAAATATATATTTATACATTATTTAATAATTGAGTGTTTTTATAGTTGTAAGTTTAGGCTTAGACTTACATCTAAAATATTTGAGAGATGTTCGTTCGATAACTTAGAATTTACCATCTTCATGGTTTTTTATCAATGGTTAGTTATGTGGATTTGTAAGAAATTTGCATTTTTCGTAAGATAGCAAGTAACTCTAACACTTGCTATCAGGAGAGTTTACAAACCAAAACTCACTATATTTTTAGTGTTATTAATATTTATTATTCGCAAGTATGAGTATATATATATATATATTAAAGATTACTTTAGTTATTTTTAAATTGGAAAGGTTCTCCACAATATATTTTTATTTGTGCATTAAAAATATCTCAGAGCTGTGATTTAAATAGGTATTTGTTTGATTTAAAATCTTACAATATTTGAATCACAAGTAATCTTTGAGAAATATTTTATTGTGTATTTTTAAAAAAGTCATGTGCATTTTCATGGCATATTTAGAAAACTTGCATTTACATGTTTGGACTAACGGACGGTTGTTATTTTGAAGCTATGTTGAAATTTGATTTGATTATGAATTTGGAATCATTTGGATGGCTACTTGAGTAGCCTTTATGTTTGAAAATATGAATAAAAACTCCTTTTCGACCAGATATGATTTAGATATGATATGACTGGATATTATCTAGGCCTGAAGCGTCAGTGGATTGCACTGTACATGGCTAGTACCTCGTACTAGGGCCTGTTCTGCTGGTGTGAAATGCACAAACTGTGTATTGTGGATCCACTTGATAAGAGCGTAATATGTCAGGAAGGGCATGGCCCAACTAGTACTACGTTTATCTATCTGCGGTCACCTAATAGTGAGTCAGGAGGGGCTCAATGTTAAAGTTGATCACCAGGGTTGGACTGGTAGGTGCCCCAGATCTTTAGCCTAGTTTCTGTTTGGGGTGGCATAAGGTAATCTGTAAAATCGAACGTTCGTCCTGATATGTGGCTGGTATTGACTACAGGATGCCGGGATTTAAGTCCTGATGACCCCGTTATTGGCTCCGATAATTCTACCGTTGAGCAAGAATATGAATATTTGTCATATTTGAGAAATTTTAGTTTGAGGAGTTACGCTGAGGTGTCTTGATTCGTTCAGACTTTTCAGCTAAGTCCAAAACCTGATTATGAGATGTGTGCATTAATTTGGAACAAAAAAACTTATTTGAATCTAAAACACTTTTGAACTACTATGCATATGCATCTACCCTTATATTCTAGAAATCTCATATTTTTGAAACATACCAGCACACACATAAACTCACTGAGCTTTCCAGCTCACACATATTTTTGTTTAATGTTTATTTTTCAGATAACATAAATCATGGATCAGAAAAGAAATTCTTTGATTCGCTTCGAAGTTAGCTCGTTGAAGGGCTCACATATGTGTTCGACCAGTTTGTACCATTTTCTATTACCTTTCGCTAGAGAGAGAGAGAGAGGTTCGTTTTACAACTATTTGTAAATGAATATTGAATTTAGAAAATATAAGATATAGGATCTAACTATACATTTGCATACTTCCGCTGATGTTTACTATAATTGTATCATATTGTATTATATATATACCTTTTTTTCCCTTTATTTTTCTCCGAACGCGATTAGTAGTTGCACACATCAATGCCAAGAGGCACGCTAGTACCTTACTCAGCTGCAGTAGAACCTAGCAAAGGAGTTGGGGGTATCACAGTTGGTATCAGAGCTTAAGGTTCATTACTAAGTTTGAATTGGTAGATCCTGAATAAGTCATAGGTGTTTGTTACATAAGTTTTCAGTTGTTCGGAGATAGTTCGTTATCTCTAGTGCTACAAAAGATATTTCTAATGAGACTAGTATCGCTACTGGTAGATGTGTCTTGAGGGCAAGTCGGTGAATGGGCCTACTACGGGAGCTGTAATAATAGGAGGATGCATTGAGAATGACCTTAGTGAAGTATCCTTTGAGCCTAAACTTATCGAATCTATCGGAATACTTTCAACGGAGAGACTGTCATTAGATAGAGGTTGCTAGATTCACCAAATCTTGTTGACCCTAGTACTACTATTTCTAAAGCATTCTCTATATTTGTTTGAATAGTCTTTTCGTTCTTGATTTTTGTTACCCTTGCCTGAGCTGGCTAGTCTATATTTCTGTCTTCAATATGTGCTACATAAGCATCGTATCTAAGCAACAGAAGAGCATTTTAAGAGGTTAAAAAGGAATTTACAATGATTAGATCATCCATTGAGCTCTTTACGTCGTGATAGAAAACATGAGGCTATTAAAGCTGATATGTTAGAGGAGCTGTTAGATATGTTGGTTGAAGCTTATACTGCTCATCTACATGAAATTGACTAAGTCAAGATCACGATAGTTTGATTATGTGATAAAATAAGACATTGACATCTGTCAAAGCTTAGTATCAAGTGATTCTAGAGTATTTAAGGGTTCGAGCAGAATTCTCATGAAATCGTGACGGTAAAAACCTTTATGTGAGACAACTATGTAATTTTTGACTACCCTTAGGTAACTACCAACATAGTTGTCTGGTTTTTGGATCTGGCTTGGCGCCATTTGAATTCAAAACAACTATGTAATTTTTTTTAGACAAAATTATAAACTCTCATATTATCCAACCTACCATTTGAATTGGTAGTATAAGTTGGTTTTGATACACTAAATCGGAAACCACAAGATTTTATTTATAAAATATTCCTTCCTTAATTTTTCTTAAAATACCCTATGTGGGACGTTGAGAAAATTTCTAACATTTTGTACCATCTCATTAACCCTAATCAAGAGGAGGTTTATATTCTGAATTATATTGTGAGGGTTTTGTAATTTTGTATGTTCAAAAATTATAGAGACTTATTGATTGCAGCGCGATTACTTTTTATTTATTAAAATTTTTTCTCTCTCTAAACTTATAAATTCTCTCAACTTTCTCTCTCTAAATAACATTCTTAACAAATTTTCAATCTATTAAAAAATCTAAAACAAAAATAAAAATAAAAATCTTAAAACAATATACAGGGAACAAGGTTCCCCAACCAAAAAAAAGGAGGGGGAGAGGGGGGGAATCCCAAAGAAAATGAAAAATAAAAATTTTCAAGAAAATCCTTTATCTGGTTCCCCAAGAAAATGAAAAAAAAAAGTTGCAAGAGAACAACATCCCCTGACAGCATCAGTCGGGGCCACTGGAAGCCTTCCCGAGGATGCCAGAGGACTCCCTCAGGGTGGCCCTCTCCGGTGCTCTAGGGCGGATTGGGAGTAGCTTGCTACTCCCTAGTAGGCATCGATAGCACTGGTGGAGGCCGTTAGGAGATGCTCCCGGTGGTGCTAGAGGTGCCTCCCAATGCCCCCGTCAGTGCTATTGGGGGCCTCTGCTCTTCATTTTTTTTTTTTTTTGTCTTCTTGGGAAACCAGAAGAAGGTTCTTATTCTTTTCTCTTTTTCTTAGTCTACATTCTTTTTTTCTTCTTCTTGGGGAACCTCTTTTTCGTTCCCCTTGTTTTCTTTTTTTTTTTAATTTTTGTTTTTCCATTTTTTATTTCTTTTTTTAAGATTTTATTTTTATTTTAGATTTATTAATAGGTTAAAATTTTTTAAAGAAGGTTGTTAAGAGAGAAGTTGAGAGAATTATAAAGTTTAAAGAGAAAAAATTGTAATAAATAAAAAATATCCGTGCCGCAGTTAGCAAATGTGAAATTATATAGTGAACTTTTTTCTTTTAAGTTCATGAACATACGTCTATTTGAGGGAGCAGATCACGTTAAATTTTGAAGTACTTATTTTGTTTTTTTTTCTCTCTTTATTTTTGTGTCTGCTAGCTAGCTACTCCAACAAATGGTATTAGACTACGTTCACACGCAACAAGTGAGAGGTTTAAGGAAGAGCAATTTTGATAACGGCAGTCATAGGAGGATCCTCATCTATTAATATGGTTATAGGTTATTTGCAAGACATGCATCTAAAAAATATTTTGAACAACTACTCAAATAATTATTCAAAGCACAAAGAATCATTATTCACATAAGAATGAATAATTATTTATTATATTAAGAATAGTTATTTACCATATCCAAAATAATAATTAACCTATTGATAGACCTATAATTTTTATTTGTTTTATAAGTTGTGTCAAATGTGATAGAATCTCCGAAGAAGCTATTGTCTATCTTTATTCTTCCGTCCGTCTAAAATATATTTACAATCTTCTTTTTGCTATCAACCTCAATGTTACAGTAAAACGAGGGATTGCAATATGCTTCGCCACAAAAATGTTCCTGTAATGTGATAGCTTCCCCAAGCTTCATAGTCTTTTGCCTTTGCTTAAAAAGATGGTTCTTAAGGTCCGAGGAAAGAAAATCAAGACCTTCCTTGCCTCGAGTGCCATGACCATCATTTAGTTCGAATATCAACATCTTCATTTATTTCAGTTACAACACCTTGCACATTACGTATTTTGCGATTTGACCTTAGCATGTAGGAAAATTTTTTTGAGTGTAGATCGTGATTACGATTTGTAACCTAGCCCGTAATGACGTAACACATCGAATCAGATTTAAATGCATTTTGATGTGTGTCAGACATCCTGTACTTTCTTCACTTTTACTGCGTTCAAGCAAAGATGTTGTTTCAATGTGGCTAACTGGTGTTGTCTCGTTTTTAGGATCTGGTTTGGATCCCTTCTTATATATTTCTTTGATACACATATACTTCATGTATTGCACTGTCAGTGAATTAATTTTTTTTATGTACATTTCTTCTTGAAGCTAATCCATGTGGTGAATCCTACGTAGTGGGCATATTTGATGCAAAATTTATGAGCCTCCTCCACTGTATTGAACTCCCGTTTCTTGAGTTCTTCAGTGTTATTTGGAAAATAAATAATGAATAATTATTCATGCGCATATGAATAATTATTCATATAAAAGTGTATAATTATTTGTTAGGTAATTTACTAATCAAAGCATGCAATTGATACTCATCGGCTACCTCTGCAAGAATCTCATTCCCAATACATTGGTCTTCTGACTGAGAAGCATGCATTGAGTTTTTTTTGACTATGCAAGAGAAAACAAATGAAAACACCTACTATTAGATTAAAGCATGCAAGAAAACACAAAAACTTAAAAAGTAAACAGTGGTGACCTTAACAAGGGTTTCTAAATTGCAAGTGGTTCACCCAGGAGGGATCTATTCCAATGACACTATAGGACAAGAGATAGATGAGAAGATGAGAGAGAGAGAGAAAAGATAGATCAAAATAAAAGAATGGAAGAGAAGAGAGAGAACTGAGTTGGGATAAAGCAATTGTGATGTGATCTCATGTATTTTTTCTTTTCTTGATAAGGTAAATTTGGGCAAGTGTTTAAAAAAATTATTTTTATTCTAAATTATTACTGGTCTCTTATATTCTTTTTTTTTTGAATAAATCTCTTATATTCATTAGATCAGAGAGTGCCTTCATATCAACCAAATCGCTTGGACAAGATTTGATTGTAAACTTAGTTTAATTTGGCCTAATTCCACTAACTTACAACATTCTTATCGAGTTAGTTAAATAACCAAATATAAACCACTTATTTAATATAGATAATAAATTATGCATAACGCGAAACTTCTTGACATGGAAAATTATATAGGTTAGTTTCATTAAATCACCTCAGTTTCTCCTAAATATTTTCCTAAAACTTCAATCTTAGAGGTTCTCCTTCCTGTTTCGATTTTTTTTTTTTTTGGGGTACCCTCTGAAGGCCTTTTTGCCCCTTTGGGCCATATTTTTGTTAATCTGTCGCTAAAACTCCAAAATTATTTTTTGTTCAGGATTTTCTTTTTCTTTTGCTTTACCCGTTCAATTTGTTACCAAAAAAAAATCAAAATTACCTTTTTTTCCCTGACATCTGACTCTCTCAGTCTAAAATTAAAATATTTTTATTTTGAATTTAAAAATAAAAAGAAGATATCAAATTTTACACAGAGAAAATATTTTTTTAAGAATCTTTTACATAGCATCCAAAATAATTACCTGTATTTGTCTACAATCCGGAGGTGTATTTTCTATTTCTTTTACTTTATTTTTTTAATTCTGTTACAGAAAATCCAGAGTTATATGCTTTTCCTTAGAGTTCTAAGTCTTTTTTTTTTTTGCTTTATTTCCTTTTTCAGTCTATTAGAGAAAAAAGGTCCCTAGGCATTTTCCGAAGTGCCCAAAATACTTTTCAAATGCAGCTTCCATGCGGCCCACTCTAAGCGACACTTTAGTGTTAAATCTCCTTCCACGAACCTTCTTGGTTAGCTGCACAATAAGTGGGTCCCAGTGCCTTTCCCCCATAGAAATGACGTTTTGAAAAAACAAATGTTGGGCCCCACAGGTCTTTCATGAACATGTCGCAACTCTAGCATTTGACCGTACTGAAAGAGCTTATAGGTCTATTTGGATTGGTTACACACAGAATTTAATATAAATTTTTTATCTTATATCTTATTTTTTCTCTCATAAAAATTTATCTCTTTCGAAATTTAAGACAGAAAATCTCAAAATCAAACTCTATCTAATCACACCATAAACGTATTTTTTTAAGAAAAAATGGGAATTTTAGATTTTCGAAAAATTAAAATAATGCAAGTTAATAATCGAAAAAGAATAAAAGAGATAAAAAATAATAAATAATCGAAAAAGAATAAAAGAGATAACAAAAACGATTTATGTTTGAGAGAAATTATACTTGCAACCTGATAGGTTTATATAATTATGAAGAATTTATCCATTGTTTTATAAAATTATAATAACTTATATTTCTTGTGATAAAATACAAATATGAAATTTATCTTTTTATTCTGTGAAAATATCAAAATCTCTTTAAGATAAGAGTTTACTATCTAACTTTTGAGTTTATAACCTGAATTTTTGAAAATTTGTAGTGTGATATTTTTAAAAAAAATAAAAAAATAAATCTCATGTGACCACTCGTGAATCGTGCATATTGTTTATTGATGAGATGTATTTTGAGCATATTATTAGCAAAAAATGAATATGAGTGAAAATATTTGACCACAATAAATTTAAATTTTTTAAAAATGATGAGAGAAAAATAGAAAATTGTTACACTAAAACATTTTGTAAAATGCCTCCTTCATTCTCTCTATCACAACTAGAATACTTTTGTCCAAAACTAGAAACCTTCTTCTTTTCACTCATTTTTATTTTTTATTGCTTGCAAGAATTGTGCCCTTGATAGGTTAATTTTTTAGGGTTTTTGTTAATCCCTTCTATTTTTTCTTTAATATTAATCTTCTACAATATTGTAAAAATGTATTTCAAAAGAATGTCAATCATGACACCAAAATCACTCTTTAGCAATTCCCTTATTATGAGATGATGAGATTGGCTTTCTTTCAATTTCTACGTACCATATGATGATGCCAATAGCCTTTAGATATTGATAAGTAAAACAGCATTTTCAATGTAGATTGGAATATATCATAGTGATAATGAATTGCACCCGAAAATTGAATGAATAATGATATTCTCAACATTATAATGATATTCAAGATCATTACGTCAACAGAAAGCTCATCTATATTCAATACTTTTTTATCGCTTAATAATAATATTCTCAACATTACGTCAATTATTAGAAAAATTCTAACAAAAGCATTTGCACGCAGCAAAATAACGTAGTTAGAATGACTCAAAATCTCCCTAAATAGGATATAATACTAACCAATGACCAATCAGTTAATACCAATTATCCTACATTTTAGCTGCTGAGGAACAAATATTTTTTCTTCTAAACATTAATTCTATTTCAGTCCATGTACACTACAAACTAGAGTTCAAGATGTGAATTTAGAGAGAATAATTCACCAAAAAAATGAATTTAGAGAGAATAATCTATAGAAAATCATTCTTTTAAATAGTCAAGATTTCCCTAAATTACAAAATAAAGTTAAGATAGTAATAATTACTAATTGGGAAAGAGGGGTTTTAAAAGTATAACCTGACAAATACCTTCAACATAGTATTTAAATTCATTTTATTTACTCGTCATAAAAAAGCATATACTTGACCTATGCAAAAAATCAAAATTCCATTCTTTTTTTTTTTGAAGAAAAAGATTAATTGTATTAACAGAACAATTTGCTAGAACAGTAGATAGTACATCTGACGGGGGTATTGCCAAAATCAATTTTGAGTATGGAGCCCTCTATTAGAAAGTAGATCAGTGAGGATATTCCACGATTTACAGGCACAAGAAATTGAACAATAACTAAAATAAGAAGTTTAATATCATGGACATAAAAAATTCCAGTCTTGGCCTAAAACTCAATGAGGTAAAGGAACACATGGAAATACAAAATTTTTGGATCTCCATGTCAATTTCCAAAAGTTTTGTTGATTTAGCTGCCATTCAATATGTAGTGGGTGGTTTTGATGAAAAATTACTCGAACTATTATTCACAAAAAATTGCAATTTATATAATTAGGAAATATATTTCTACTGCTATAAAATTTAAATTTAAAAATACAAAGAAGCAAAATGAAATGAAATTAAAGAGAGAGAAGCAAATGAAGACAAGAGAAGAGGATCCTTCTCCCTCCTCGGCGCCCTTCTCTCTCTCGCGCGATGAAATGGACGGATTCATGATGGTAAAAGGGTCCAAATCATCGACTGATGTTGTTTTCCCGCACAGTTGTTTCTGCTTGGCCTCTGAGCACTATAAATAGGGATGGCAATGAGCGTAGAGATAACTGTCATAACTCACAACCGCTCAACTCCTCTCCCTATCCCATCTCTCGCCGAAGCTGACTCTGAATATTGCTGCAAAGGTTCTTTGAGGTAAAGATTTGAATCCCACCTTCTCTTTTCTAGCATTGATAAATCTTGTATATGAGTCTTGGAAAAATGTGAGTGTTTACTGATATAGATCTTTTAGTTTGTAGGTCTGTAGATATCTTGCTTCTGGGCTTTTTAGATGGGTTCTTTTAGAAGTTGAAGTTTTTATATTTTTCAGAAGAAAAAGGCAATCTTGTAATGGGGGCCGACAATTCTGTTAAAAATTCTGGTGTTGGAAAGCTTAAATCTTTACAGGGAAGTAGTGTGGTCAGTGCTTCTCTACGTGTTTCTTGAATTAAATGTGAGTAACTCTTACGAAATTGGAATTTTAAATTCATTTCACACTTAGCCGCTTTTTAGTTCAATTGGATTAGCTTCAATGCTTATGAGTTCGACGATGCTCAGAATCTCATTTGTCTTTGATTTGCCGTGGAGGGCTTAGTGATTAACTGTGATTTCTGAATTTGTTTACCTCTATGGGAAAAGAAGAGATTCTTTTCTCTGCATGACTGCTGTTTTTACAGATAAGGACTCAGGTATCTCTCTGCTAATACTTGTAATTGTTTTAATCTTAATCGGTATTTTCCTTCAGTGTTCTTCCGTACTGATTTTTATCTGAATGGGGCCGTTTTTCTGAAATTTCTTAGTTTTGCTTTCTGCTTCTGTTCTGTATATTTCTCCATGAATGTTTTACCAATGAATGCTTCGGATTTTGTTGCTTTGCTAATTATATCTCTATTGCAGAATGGGGAGTGCATGGGAAACTAAATATGGTGCCTACACATATGAAAATCTTGAGAGAGAACCGTACTGGCCCTCTGAGAAGCTTAAGATTTCCATTACTGGGGCTGGTGGCTTTATTGCTTCTCACATCGCCCGTCGTTTGAAGAGTGAGGGCCACTACATTATTGCTTCCGACTGGAAGAAAAATGAGCACATGACTGAGGATATGTTCTGTCATGAGTTTCATCTTGTTGACCTCAGGGTCATGGATAATTGCTTGAAGGTCACAAAAGAGGTCAACCATGTGTTCAACCTTGCCGCTGATATGGGTGGAATGGGCTTCATTCAGTCCAACCACTCTGTCATTATGTATAACAACACAATGATCAGCTTCAATATGCTTGAGGCTGCTAGGATTAATGGAGTAAAGAGGTTTTTTTCTGTCTGTCAAACCCATTCATTTGTTAACTTTCCACTTTTATTGGAAAACTATAATTTTTTAACTCCATGAAGACATACAGCACGTGAATGAACTTTATCTTCATTCATTTATTAGGTTTGTTTTCGTACTCTATTGCCAGAGAATGCCGATTGTCTGATAAATGGCTTGTTCCAGGTTCTTCTATGCCTCCAGTGCTTGCATTTATCCTGAATTCAAGCAATTGGACACCAATGTGAGCCTGAAAGAGTCTGACGCGTGGCCTGCTGAGGTTTGTGAATTTTATATCCTTATAAATAGAAAGCAACTATTACTTTAATGTGATTTGATCTCATTTGAGAACTAGAGAGAACTAGTAAAGATTTTTTTTTTTTTTTGGTTTTGGAATGTAGCCTCAAGATGCTTATGGCCTGGAGAAGCTTGCAACAGAAGAACTCTGCAAGCACTACACGAAGGATTTTGGGATTGAATGCCGTATTGGAAGATTCCATAACATTTATGGTCCATTTGGAACCTGGAAAGGTGTACTTGTGATTGCATGAGCAAGTCCAACGGGTCGTTTGTCACATATGAATTATGCTGACCTTTTCATCTTGCTCCTTATTTTGTTTAGGTGGAAGGGAAAAGGCACCCGCTGCCTTTTGTAGGAAGGCAATTACTTCAACTGACAAGTTTGAGATGTGGGGAGATGGACTTCAAACGCGCTCATTCACTTTTATTGATGAATGTGTTGAAGGTGTTCTTAGGTGAGGGCTTGACCATTGGATATTGGGTAACCATATTTTTCTTCAGAAGCCTTCAAGCACTATGTGCATTTATATGTTTACCTGACTTATCTATTAGCTTTTGGGTGTAATTGTATCCATTTGGTTCGTTCCTAATGCTTTTTATTATATATTCCTGATCCCCAAGACAAATGCTTTTGAAGTTTTTGCCATCAATAATGTTGTTGAAATGGATATACTTTTTAGTATGTATGAAATATCTTGGCATCTTCACTCTCTATTGTCGGTAAGTAGTTGTGTTTCATTTCTTCTGGTTTTCTCTATTTTCAGTCTACAAGTTTAATATAGAGGCCTTCTTATAACTGTAATCTATTTAATATTTGTAGCTGTATCTTATATACTTTTTGCATTAATCATTATATCTACTCCCACTAATTTTTTTCTGTACAGGCTGACAAAGTCAGACTTCCGTGAGCCAGTGAATATTGGAAGTGATGAAATGGTTAGCATGAACGAAATGGCTGAGATTGTCCTCAGCTTTGAGGACAAGAAACTGCCCATCCACCACATTCCGGGTCCTGAGGGTGTTCGCGGTCGCAACTCAGATAACACTCTGATCAAGGAGAAGCTTGGTTGGGCTCCAACCATGAAGCTGAAGGTAATTTTATTAAGATGAGATTTTTGAGGACACAACATTTTGACCTTCGCTTTTTGGAATATTTAATGAGACAATCTTAGCTTGATTCGTAGTTTGGTTGTCTTTTTCCATTCTCTCATGATGAGTATACAATAATTTGTAGGATGGTCTGAGGATCACATACTTCTGGATCAAGGAGCAAATTGAGAAAGAGAAAGCTCAAGGAGTTGATCTATCAGTTTATGGCTCCTCCAAAGTGGTTAGCACCCAGGCGCCGGTGCAACTCGGTTCACTCCGTGCTGCTGATGGCAAGGAGTGAATTCTTTTGTTTCTCTAACAGAACGTATGGAGACAATGCTAGTTTACGTAATAATTTCTTTATAGTGGTAAGCTAGAGTGGGGTATTATCAGGTCTCTTTAAGTAGCTGTTTCAGCAGACTATGAATGCGTTTGTAGAGATATGTTATTTTGCTCCTTCAGAGTCATCTTCTGTTCTAGGAACATGCTTGGTTGAGAGCAATATATATATGAGAAGTTGAAGTTGTCCTTACTTGAGCTATTGTTCATGTTGTTTCTTGTCTATTGTTCTTCGACATTTCATTCTGGATCTCCGTTCTATCACAGAATGGATGATTAATGTAATATGCAACTTGAGAATCATTCTGAAGTATCTCGGCAGAAACGGAGGAACAATGTAGCATAAGGAGCAAAGAACATTTTATTCCCTTAGAAACTTGAGGTTCTGCTCCCACAGTTTTCATGCCTGCTTGAAAGGAATGGGATATCTATGGCTTTATTTGAGATGGAAGAATGTTATATTGAGCTCAATTCCCAGAAAATGGTTGGCTATTATATATTTCCCTTTCTGTTTTGGGAAAATGGCCATTGTTTGGTATCTTACGTGCTGTTATCAATTCCTCAGCGGACTTTTACTAGAAAAGAATATTTGCTAAATATATGGTATTTTTGTAACGATATATTTTTTAAAATAATATTAAAAATTTCGAAAAAATAGGTTTTTTTATACGTGGTATTTTCTGATAAAAGTTTATTGAGAAAAGTGATGACATAACTATTTTAACAATTGTGTAAAATGTTTAGGGCTACAAAGGTTAGGAAAAAGCTTATAGGACTAAATGATGATAAGGTATTAATTTCAAGAACCAAATCGATTATTATTTTTTCACAAATAAATAAATGCACTATTAGAAAATCTTATTTTCCTTTTCCAGCATAGCAAGATAAGACCTGATTTGAAGGATCAGAGTCAATGTCAAATAAGGCACATTTTAGATTGCAATAAATTGTGATTGACGACCTTTAGTCCCTTGATGGTTGCAAGTTAAAGAAAATGCAAGTGTACGTGTGAATGGTTATCAATTTGCAGCCCAAGTAGTCACATACCTTTAGAATTTCTTTGTGGTCCTTAGAATTTGGAAAGAAGCTTGATCTACAGGTGCTTATCTCCTTTTGGGATAACATATAAGCGCCTTGTACCCCTTGCCATATTGGCATATTCTGAGAGTGATCACCCTTGGAATTGCAGTTATTTTTGGTATGCGAGTTGTGAATCCTTGGATTTTGGATCATTCTCCTGTGGCTCTGCTTCATACATTGAAAAGGGAATCTAGTACTGCCTCCGTCCTCCTAATACATGTCCCAAGTTAACATTTTTCTTTTTATTTTTACTTGTCCATTTGTAATTTCAATAAAGGTTAATATCACTAAATTACCTTAATATTTGGACAAATTTACTTTGTCCCATAACACTATTTTTGTATCATCTTACTTCTTATGTTAAGCCACATAAGCAATCTCATTTAAATTAATTAAATATTTTATAATTTTGTTTTTTACCCTTAAATTTTACTGGTTTGGAAAAAGAATAATATAACTAAACCCTTTATGTTAGGAATAATTCTCAATTTTACCTTTTAGTGTTATTTTTGTATCAATAAACCACATATATTAAATTCAATTCAAGAATTTTATTTATGTAAAAAATTTAATAAGACAATTTTTCAATGCCTAAAAATTTTTTTAAAAATCAATCCAAGATAGGATTGAGAGCATAAGGTTTGATTGAGTAGAGATCATAGGCATTCATTATTGGGTTTTAATAAAAAATAAAACTAAATTGTATTATAGTTCTATTTTTTTAAAAAAATCAGTTCTATTTGGTTCAATTTTACAAATTTAATGTATTTTCAAAATCTAATTTTTTGATATGTTAAAATTGAAGCGAACCTAAATTATCTTTAAAACTGTTAAAATTTTGATTTAGTTCAAAATCGAACTAGAATAAGAAATTTTGTTGAATAATTTATAAAATTATTTTAAAAAATTAAATAAAGTTGATTAAAATTGAACCGAATTAATTTATTTCAATAAAAAATTGATTTAGTTTAATTTTTAAGAAAAGTTTGCAAAATCCAATGAAAAATTAAAATTTCCAATCACAAAATCGATGAATAAACCTAATATAGATAAAATCGAGATAGAAGTTGGGCATTACTTCGAGAATGAACATTAATTAGAGTTGAAGGTAGCAAACTTTAATATGATAGAAGAGAATATAAATTTTGAAATTGATTGTGTGAAAGAAGACATGTTAGATTTTTTTCATAAAAATAAAGGATAATTTTTTCATTTGATCTCTTTTTTAAGATTGATAATCAAATTTAATGATTTATGAGCTAAGTAGATACAAAAATAATTTTATAGAAGAAATAAATTTTTTCTAAACTTTAAGTGGCTAAGTGATATTATCTTGAAGCGCAATAATGATATTCTAAATATCCGTTAATGATTGTTACATTTGACTAACAATTTATGGAGCAAAGTGATACAAAAATAAAGTTATGGGATGATATAATATATATATATATATATATATATATATATATATATATATATATATATTAAAGTTGAGGTTGAATCATAAGGAAGTGACATGTGTAATTTTTAAAACTTAAGTTAACTCTAATGATGCCAAGTTGGATTTAATGAATTTAATATCTCATTAATTAATGTGCCCATATGAACTCATATCTATAAATAATCACCTTATCTATGGTGAAATTATTTTTATTAAATACTACATTAATTAAATAGTATCTTAATTATTTTCATTGAGGACTTTTCTATATACAATGCATTTAACAAATTAATTCTTATGATTAAGGACTACTCTATATACCATGGATTGAATAAATGAGTTGAGATAGATATCTTTGATTTATTAATAGAAGAACATTAATTCAATATGAGCTTAAATAGACTTTCAATTATTTCAAAGTAAATGTCACAAATATTTATGTAATTAAATATGTTGAATACATGAATCTATAATTATTGACTTAAAGGTAGATGAAAAGATCTTGAATCTGAGTTCAATTAATAGAATTTGAAAAGATTTATATTTAACTATACATTAATTTTCATGAAATTCAATTCATTTGAAGTACATTGAATCTACTAATCATTTTAATGTTTAATGATATGTAATTAATTGTAAAACCAATGAATCTATAAATAATATTAAATATTAAATAATAAACTTTAAAATTTTTGAATACTACTAATTATTATGAACTTATCTTATATATATAACTCTTTATTCAGTTTATTTCTTAGCTTAAATACATAACTGAAACACACAACTCAATAACATCAGTAGTGTAATGACTTCATTCATAACTAATGACGGAGCAACAAAAAATATAGATAAAATTAAAATATTGAGTCAAAAAAGGCATATGAAAAAATTTTGAATCTTACTTCAATGAATAGAATTTGAAAAGATTTATAACTAAAAAAAGTATATGAAAAGATTTTGAATCTTACTTCAATGAATAGAATTTAAAAAGATTTATATCTAAAAAAGGATGAAAAGATTTTAAATCTTACTTCAATTAATAGAATTTGAAAAGATTTATATCTAAAATTTTAAATAAAATTTGATTTCATTAAAAAAATTAGTAAATAATATAATAATGAGCTACACCTTATCTTCTATATTAATAGAGTACAAGAAGTTCAAATATTTAAATATAATATTATCTATCAATTATTTTTTAAAAAAATTATACTATTTATTATTAAAAAAATAAGTAGATAAATATTCGCGCATGCGCGGGCTTTAACATTAGTGACTCTAAAGGTTAAGGCACTTTTATAATACGAACCCTTTCAATAATGCCTTTACAAATACTTTCCAGTCTTACTCTTATTTTTTATTTTATTGATTCACTAAAAAGTCATATTTATTAGTAAGAGAGAGAAAGATAGAATAAAAATAACTATTCAAATTCTAGAAAATTGAAACAAGGGCAAGATAGTCTTGTAACATTAATTATGTCTAAAAATTAAGCATTCCTTAATCTATATGCTATGATCATTTAGGAAATATATTAGAGGACGCAGGAGTATTATCTTTTTTTAAAAAATAAATGGAAGGATATACCTTGGATTCAAAATTTTATCTCTTGTCAAAGGCGCTTTAATTAATTAAAATACTACTTATCTCTTATTTTTGGGATTGAGTTTCAATTCGCCTCTCAATATAATTGAGTTCCACATCTCATTTCACAAAAAAAATTATTTTTGCGAAACTCAAAATAAAAAATCTCAAATCTAAACCTAATTAAATACACCAACTTCTTTGAGATTATTTTTATTTATATAATTAGTAAGTTTTATTTGTTTATTTATTTATTTTGAAAGTATATAGAAAAATATTACAAGGTGGGATCATTTATCAGGAATGAAGATTTGGTCTAGTTTCAAGAATTGCAAAATGAAGAAAAGAGAAGAAAATTAAAAAAAATGGAAGAAGATTATGGGCTGAAGTATTCAGAGCTGGTGTGGCCTTTTTGAGTTCAAAGAAAAAGAAAAGGAGAAAGGCCCACTACTTGAAATCGGAGAATGTTGGTGGCCACACGGGATCCCAGTCCAAAAGGGTTTAATTACCATTGAAGAAGTCAGTGGAAAGAAACAGAAAGCAACGGCCAGAGGACAAAAAGAGAATTTGGACAGCAACAATTGAAGAAGAAAAGTCATGTTCTTTGTCAAAGAATTCGTTGTTTTCTTTCCCTTTAATTACATATTTTTTTATAGAATCTTTATTGATGAAACTCTAATCATACCTTTTTCTGTTATTTAACTCTCTTTTACTCGCCACTATTACATTGATCCTTTACACTTGTAAAAATATAGAATTTTAAAATGAATAAAATTCTATCAACTATAAATTTTAGTTGCGTTTCGGCAATTGCCAATGGGTGTTATCTGTCGTTTATCTTGGCAAAGCAACGCTGGATTGAAATCTTAGAAACTAAGATTTGAAACTTTTTTCCAGCATTAGTTTCTGATTATTGGTGGCCCTATATTGGTAAAATTAGTATTGAAAGGTTTACTAATTTGTAAAAAATATCATGGTCGATTAGTTGAATGTTGCTAATGTGATTGTGAAAAATGTTTTGTAACTTATATTATTACATGTGAATGATATTAGAGTTAAAAGAAAAGGATAAGATTATTAGGGTTACACCTATGAGATATAGTCTTGAAGATAAAAATAAATTTAAAAGACAAATAAAAGAATTGTTAGATTTAAAATTAATACAAGATAGCAAATCACTCCCATTGAACCTGCATTTAAGGTTAAAAATCATGATGAGATAATTAAGAATAAAGCAAGAATGGTTATAAATTATAAATATTTAAATGATAATACAATATTCGATAGATATTTCTTTCTACATAAAGAAATTTTGATTAATTGGATAAGTAGTAAAATTATATTCTTGAAATTTGGTTGTAAAAGTGAATTTTGACAAATTAAGATGCATCTAGATAATATATCTTATATTGCATTTTCTACTCCATAAGGCCAATATGAATGGCTTGTTATTCCTTTTAGATTTTTTAGATTATGTACATCAGATATTTCAGAAAAAATGGATAATATTTTGAAAGATTTTATTAGTACATTTTGTTTAATGTTATTAATGAAAAAACTTGTGCAATTAGTATATTTTATTATAATGTAATTAATACAATAGTCAAAGATGAAATATTAAAAATCTACTAATAAAACTTACAGTTAATGATAATACGAAGAACACAGTGGTACGGGGTATAAAAAAACAAATATGAAACAAAGTAGACGATGCCCTAGCCTGGTTTGGGAATCCACCCTTTAATCTAGGCATTGGCGGCACAATATATGGATAATAATACAGAGGCATTGGTGAAGTACATGCACTCGAAGGCTAAGGATAGGGTGAATACGCCGGACATGACAGGTAAATGCCTAATGACCATGGCATGGGAGGTCTGAATTGCTGTGAAAAATCGCTGTGCCTACGATCCTGCACGTCTTTTATTAAATCTGATCATGGGAGGATATGTAGAACTGAATCTGAATTGTCAGATCAGATTTGAAATCTGATCCGACGGCATTTGAAATCTGATCCGATGACTCACATATTTCTACCCACTATATATATATTTTTAAGAGAAAATTTGTAAATTTTCACAGTCGTGATCTAATGAACCAAATTTGGTCCTACACGTGCGGCGAAAATGCACATGCATAACCGCAACTGGACTTGTAAAAAACTAGTGGCCATGCTAATGCCAGTATCTTGGCGGGCAAAGTCAACGAGTGATATTCCTATTTTGAATCCGCTATGGTGCGGATGCCCTTTTTTTCTGCACGTGCGAAAGGGCTTTCCAACCCTTCGATCGGTTAAAAATTGATCCAATGGTCTGGAGTATTCAAGGGCAGTCTGGGAACAAAAAATTAAAATTTACCCACCAAGATCAGTCATGTCAGTCATATCACGTCACTTTTTTTTCAAATACTGATTAGAACTAGTTTTCTTCCTCCCCATTTCCTCTCTCTCTATTTTCCTTCTTCTCTTCTTCTCTCATTCTACCCTCTCAGTGAGAAATCTCACAATGATGGAATCATTTGAAACCACATCTCAGGTAAACTCCATATTTTTCTTCTTCTGTCCATCTTGTCTTTGTTTTGCAGCTTCTGCACCGGTCTTGTTTTGTAATGCGAAGATGTTGTTGGCTTGTTATGATTCTTTGCATACCCTCTGTCCTTCTTTTATGGTGAAGCCTGAATCCGAAGATGCAGAAACACAATCCATGTAGGAAGAAACAATGGGTCATGTATTCTGGAAGCTTCAACTAAGAGAAGGGTAACTATGCTCGGATACTAAATAATTATTCATACGGTAGTAAATAATTATTCATAGTTATAACGAATAATTATTATCCTCTACTGTAGTAAGCATGGAATAAATGATGAAAATAGAGTTCTCAACTATCAGTGATGCTAATGCATTCTACAATAGATATGCTCACCGTATTAGATTCGAAACAAGGATAATGTATGAGAGGAGATGCTCGAAGATAGGCAAAGTACAATACATGAAGTATGTGTGTAACAATGAGGGATTTCGACGGGGAAGCAAATTTGACCCCAAGAACAGCAAAACAAATGTTAATCATAATGGTCGCTAGATAAACCATTCGTTCCGGGCGAATGCACCCTAGCAATTTCTGCTAAATGCTAAGTGCTTCTTTGCGTATAATAATTATGTGTGAGTAGGATCATAATTATGCACAAAACACTTTCTGCTAAGTGATCGATTGCGTATAATAATTATGCATGATTGAGATCATAATTATGCACAACACACTTTCTGCTAAGTGCTTCACCTCTAGTAATAATTATTCATTCATGGGATAATAATTATGCACAACACATTTCTGCTAAGTGCTTCACCTATCCCTTTTGCTTGATCTATTCCAAATCATTTCAGTAGCTCCTTGGTATACTTTGCTTGATTTATGAATACTCCATCCTTAGTCTGCTTAATTTGCAGACCAAGAAAGAAATTTAGTTCTCCCATCATACTCATTTCAAATTCATTTTGCATTGATTTGGCAAATTCTTCACAAAGGGATGTGTTAGTAGCACCAAAAATAATGTCATCAACATAAATTTGCACAAGTAAAATATCATTATTGCTAGAGGTTTTTATAAAAAATGTTGTGTCCACTTTTTCTTTTGCAAATCCTTTTGAAAGAAGAAAACCACTTAATTTTTCATACCAAGCTCTTGGAGCTTGTTTCAATCTATATAAAGCCTTGGTTAACTTGAAAACATGATTCGAAAACTTTTCATGAATAAAACTAGGTGGTTGTTCTACATAAACCTCTTCTTCAATAAAACCATTTAGAAATGCACTTTTAACATCCATTTGAAATAGTTTAAAACCTTTAAAACAAGCAAAAACTAAAAGTATTCTTATGGATTCTATTCATTCATGGGATAATAATTATGCACAACACATTTCTGCAACACTTAACTGTTTGACTTGTGCCCTTACAGTACTTCTTCCCAATTCTTCGAGCTGCACACTTCTTCCTTTTTACTGTTGACATGCATGCCAAAATGTTCATATGTTTAAATAGCAAGCACTGCATCGAAGTGTTTGATGACATGCATAAACCAATTGGCGAGACCCTTACAAGGTACTTTAGCGAATGGTGGAAAGTTTGGGGGGTCCAACGTAGATTTTGGAGCCTTTATCTGCGATATCCCAAGGGTGCCTTTGCAGTCAGACGATAATAGCTGCGGAGTGTTTGTTTGCTTGATGATGCAGCATTGGGTCGGACACATCCCGCATGATTGTTATACGGTGTGGCCGAAGCAGGACTGGCTAAACAAGGCTAGGCGCAAGATTGCTGCTAGGCTTTTATTACAGCTTGAAAATTGCGTACGAGATGAGGTCCTGGCAGCTGCCTTACAGTGGAAGGGGGACCAGCAAAGAGAAAGAAATTGATGTTCTTTGAATTACGCTCTGTTTCTAAGTGTTGGATTGTGGATACTTGTAAGCCAAATGGGCCAATTATTCTGAACGAGATGCATAATTATTCTGAACGCATGTGACAATTACTCAGCACTTTGTGCATAATTATGCAGTGTTACATGTGATAATAATTATTCTTACACTGAGGTAATAATTATTCATTGATATGATGATTGTAGCCCGAATTATGATTGTTCTTGTTGTGCATAATTAGCCTTGTATGTCAAGAGGACAAATAAGGTATAAGAAAGTGATGTGTTTGATTTAGAAACTTGTTGGTTACGTAATTATGCGGTGTGGCCTGTAACAACTATTCATTTAATGGGTTGTGAATAATTTTGATTTGTAGCATAAGACAATTATCCAGTTTATAGATTGTGCATAATTATTCTGTCGGCTTGTAACAATTATTAAGTTTAGAAAAAACACTCGTCCATGTTAATCGGGAACAAGAACCAAATTGAATTTGTTGACACAACTGCAACTAGAACCAAAGTGTATTACATCAAGTATTTGTTATACATGAAGGGAAGATTTCGATGCATTTTGGCTTAAAAGTTACCTTTTGATAGCTGTTTTTTTCTTCTGTCGGGCCTTCTCCATCAAGCTCGGCAACCTCTTCCTTGAGCGGTTTGCATTCGACCTAGCCTTGATTGTCCTTGTAGGCTCATGGTTTTCACCGGGAGACCGTGCTTGGTCAGACGCTCTATGATATGCGAATAATTATTCATGCATTTCACAATAATTATTATCTACTTTATTTGAGAATAATTATGAGTACATTTGATAATAATTATTCTTGATATAATTTAACTACCAATTGAAGTTGACCGACAATATTATTAGAGTTCATCTAACTCGTTGTCAATCATATTTGTAAGTGTGATCGTCCAGGCACACACTTGTAGCACTCACCATATTATGTTGGCTACTTACCAGCAACCGAAGTAATTGGAAGTTGAAAGCCGCATTTCACATTCTTGGTTCACCTTTTCAAAGCATAATGAGGCGGCAATGTCCTCATGTTACAGTTACCAAGAGAGTCGAGCACATCCATGACCTTAAGGACATGTCTGCAAAGAATCTCCAGTGTTTCAAACAAACGGCATGAGCATTCTAGCACCATTTTATCCAGCTCAACATGGATGATTCGCTTGTCTAGCTTCCCCTCCAAAACATCGTCTTTGCACCTGGACACGCGGTACTTGAGCATACTATTGTAGACGTCACTAGTTTCACAAGCTTCAATGATGTACTATATTGTTCGGTGATACTATTGTAGAATGCATGAGTATCACTGATAGTTGGGAGAACTCCATTTTCATCATTTCTTCTATACTTGCTACAACAGAATATAATAATTATTCGTTATAACTATGAATAATTATTTATTACCGTATGAATAATTATTTAGTATTCGAGCATAGTTACCATTCTCTTCGTTAAAGCTTTCAGAATACATGCAACTCATTGTTTCTTCATGCATGGATTGTGCTTCTGTATCTTCGGATTCAACCTTCACCATAAAAGAAGGACAAAGGATATGTAAAAAATCATAACAAGTCAAAAAACATCTTCGAGGTACAAAACAAGACAGGTGCAGAAGCTACAAAATAGAGACAGGATGGACAAGAGAAGAAAAATATTGAGTTTACCTGAGATGTAGTTTCAAATGCTTCCATCATGGTGAGATTTCTCACTGAGAGGGTAGAATGAGAGAAGAACCGAAGAAGGAAGATAGAGAAAGGGGAAATGGGAAGGAAGGAAACTAGTTCTAATAAGTATTTGAAAAAAAAAATGACGTGATATGACTAACATGACTGATCTTGATAGGTAAATTTTAATTTTTTGTTCCCAAACTGCCCTTGAATACTCCAGATCATTGGATCAATTTTTAACCGATCGAAGGGCTGAAAAGCCCTTCCGCATGTGCTGAAAAAAAGGGCATCCACACCATAGCGGACTCGTTCCTATTTCTGACCTGTTGACCTTGCCTGCCAAGACACCGTTGACTCTCAACCAAAATGCATGCTATCTAGCTGAGATGATAATCGGATAATGGTTGTGTAATTGACTGCTACTATTTGTCACGGAACCTAGATAATGATTAATATTCCTATGTTTCTTGGAGAACTCAGTCATTTATATTTAATAAATAATATAATTAATATTTAATTTATTTCAAAGTAATAATACATTTATACTATTAAATTAGTAACAATGTTCTCCCAATATATTATGGCATTAAATATATATAATTAAAAAATAAACGTATGAAACAAATTTTTCATTGCATACCTAAACTAGTGTAGCTTACGCAAGAAAAAAAGTAAAAAGCAAAACTAAGTCATTCAGTAACAAATTTACAAATTAAATAATAATAAAAACAGATTTAACTAAACAAATAAAATACCTAACTAATAATTATGTCGGTAAAATTAATTAGATTAAAATAGATTAAGTAACATCTATGACAATAAATTAATTAACATTTTATTTTATTTATCTATTACATTTATATACTTGACTTTTAATTTATTTAACAGTAATTTATTTAACAATGTAATTACATAAATTCTCAAAATGTAATAGATAAATTTTAATTTTTTGTTCCCAAACTGCCCTTGAATACTCCAGATCATTGGATCAATTTTTAACCGATCGAAGGGCTGAAAATCCCTTCCGCACGTGCTGAAAAAAAGGGCATCCACACCATAGCGGACTCGTTCCTATTTCTGACCTGTTGACCTTGCCTGCCAAGACACCGTTGACTCTCAACCAAAATGCATGCTATCTAGCTGAGATGATAATCGGATAATGGTTGTGTAATTGACTGCTACTATTTGTCACGGAACCTAGATCATGATTAATATTCCTATGTTTCTTGGAGAACTCAGTCATTTATATTTAATAAATAATATAATTAATATTTAATTTATTTCAAAGTAATAATACATTTATACTATTAAATTAGTAACAATGTTCTCCCAATATATTATGGCATTAAATATATATAATTAAAAAATAAACGTATGAAACAAATTTTTCATTGCATACCTAAACTAGTGTAGCTTACGCAAGAAAAAAAGTAAAAAGCAAAACTAAGTCATTCGGTAACAAATTTACAAATTAAATAATAATAAAAACATATTTAACTAAACAAATAAAATACCTAACTAATAATTATGTCGGTAAAATTAATTAGATTAAAATAGATTAAGTAACATCTATGACAATAAATTAATTAATATTTTATTTTATTTATCTATTACATTTATATACTTGACTTTTAATTTATTTAACAGTAATTTATTTAACAATGTAATTACATAAATTCTCAAAATATGAGACATTAAAGACATACAATTAAACAATGAACAATATCGAAACCTCTCCGTTATGTTCCACTACCAACGGTAGAGCTTCATAGCAAGTTCTGCTAGAGGAGGTGGAACTTATGAGGATGTGCTGCCCCAAATGACATAACTTTTGTTTGGCTTGCAGAAGGTTAAAGGAACTTTCGCCCTTGAGGGCGGAAGTCACCATAAAGTTCCACCCTTGAGGATGAAACTTCCCGAGGTGAAAGTCATGAAAAATTTGGCAGAAATCTTATGGAACAAAATTTTGACCATTTCAATATTGATTTTCACGTACATTATTGTACAAACATAAAAAAATAGATGTAGTTTGATAAATTAATATTTTTTCATGTATATTCAAAATAATTTCTCCTAATCTGAGTTTTAGTGTTGGTTTGGTTTGAAAGAATTTGATGAAAGCTAAAGAATGTATAGTAAAAAATAAAATTTTTTAACTATATACAATCAAATTAAAAATTGTACAAAGTGTCCCTAAATTTATTATCTCTGGGAAGCTTCCAAAGAAACTGTACTCCTTTCCCTCTTCCTTGTGCGTTGTTGCTCATTTAAAAAGCTCTCCCCTTTTCGCTCTTCCCTGCTTTCTCTCCTCCACATTATCGTTCGATTCCTATTCTTTATCTCCTTCTCTAGAAACACCAGATCTTGGTCTCCTTTCTTTCCTTTTGTATAAGTTTTGCTCCTCATATATATGAGGCATATGTTACTTGATTTTTTCCATCAGTCGGTGAAGTCACCGACTTTCTTCTTTTCTTTTATGCTTTTGCTTTCTTTTGCTTTCTTTTGCTTCTTCCACATATTTCTTTTGCTTCTTTCTTTCTTCTCTTGGTTAGTTTTTTTTTTTTTTTTTTTTTTTTTTTTTTTTTTTGCACCGAGCTCTTCCCTGTGACTAAGGTAAGATTTCATATTATTTTTGTTTGTGAGTACTTTTGTCTTTTTTATAATTTTTTTAAAAATTTATAATAAAATTATTTGTTTAGTAAAAGTTGTTTATTTTATTTAAAATTTTATTTTAGTATAAAAAGTTTTATTCTTTATGATTTGAAAATAACTAAATATTGAGATTTTGAAATTTAAAATTTAAATTAAAGTGATATTTTTATTATCTTAAATATTTAATATTTAGTATTTGAGGAGTTTTAGTTATATACTATTTTATTATAATATAATAATAATAATATATATATGACTGGCGGGTATCTAGTTCCACCCATCAAGGTGGAAACCTACCTCTAGTTCTGCCATAATAGGTAAAACTCACCCTTGAGTTCTATCAATTCTAGCGGAACTTATGGTTAGAGGGGGGGGGGGGGGGGAGGGGGATAAGATGTGTCACGCCCCGAATCTTGGTTAAAGACTCAGTATCCGAAGCGCAACACGATCGTGTTCCTGAATCAAAGATTCGGAAACACAAGGTCTCTACCATCAGAGAATACTAACCTCATCAAATTAATCTAAATAATCCTGAGATAAATATTGAATAATTTTAAAGTACATAAGAAATTTAATAAAATATTTCAAATCTTTTTATTTTTCACTATCCTAAACATTACTCCTCAATATCAATTAACCTTTGGAGAACCTCGATCCACCATCCGTTCCTGATATCATTCTCTAGTATCCCTCGTCGAAACTCTCAAAGTCCTCAGAATCATTCTCTGAAATATAATCGGATAAGGGCTGAGCTATCACTCAATAAGTAATTAAATCCCATATCTAAAAAATAATCAACATATTTGTGTGTGTATATATATATATATATATATATATATATATATATATATTTATTTATTTATTTTTATATAGGATAAAATTAGGTTCTAAAAAAAATTTTTTAATAGAATTCAGTAATAATTTTTTTTAAAACAACAAACATAGTAGAAATCTTTTTTTTAAAGGAAGCTGCCCAAATGAAGCCCATGAAAGGAATTTTTTTTTTTCACAAAACAATAACAAACCCAAGTTAAAGCCCATCAGCTAGAAATTTGGGAGGCTTGGATTTCAACTGGGCCACGGCCCAACAGAAGCTGGCAATCAACCCAGCAAGATGTTGGTGTCAGCCCATCTATTGACTCGCCAGACTCTTGTACCCAGAAATTCTATAAGGCCGAACGCAGCAGTGGATAGAATATGTCGTAGGTTTTCTTCTTTTTTTTTCCTTCCCTGAACAGATACCTACTCATAACCCATGCAGTTCCTTCTGCCAAATCAAATCACAGAAATCAATGGAACTCAACTATTCATTCGAATAATTGCCTTTCATCCACCGAAATAATAACAATAAGAAAGTCAGAATTTTATTTTTGTTTTTGAAATACAGCTCATTTTGCCGATTTAAATCACAGAGTCCAAATCCACTGCAACCTCTTCCTGAAATCTTCTCCCATTTTGTGGAAACAGTATCCGACTAGAGAGTTTTTCTTTCTTTTTTCTTTCACAAAACAATTTCCCATATAATGAACATCAATTTTCGTCAAAGCCCACAAATCAAGTCAAATTTTACGGTCAACATCAATTTCATCAAACATTTTTCAAACTCTTGAATTCGCTATATGTATATGTATTTCCTATGATAGTAATTAATTAACATACGATTTCAACCACGAAACGAGAGAGTAACAAAGAACCCACGTAATAAACAATTAATATCATAATGAGTTTCAAATAATTTTTTTAGGGTGATCGGGACATGAAGAACATAGATTCCCTCACTATAAGAGTTAGAGCATAACAGAACAGAATAACTTTACGAAATATTCGGTGTGATTTAAATAGATTACTAAAATTATACACAAATTATTCACTTTGCATAAAACATCATAACCATAAATCGTTCAAACAAGCATAAGCATATATACATACATTTTCATTTACTTATGTATTATTATTATTATTATTATTTTTTGTTCAGACAGAGAGGATTAAAATACTTACCTGAAAATTTTCGATTCTAAACTATGTGCTTCTTGCTATTTCCTTCTAGAGCTCTCCCTCTACCTCTTCTCCGGTACAATTTAGTGTCTGTCCCTGGCCGGACTTTTTCACGCTCACCGTCAGCACTCCCTGCGAAGGTGGGTACGTTTGCTTTCTTCATCCGTTCGTAGATAGCCCCAGCATTATATGTGCTCATTTGGACTGGTGGTGAAGCCTGTTGCTGTTATTGTTGTACCCTCTGTTGGTCCTCTAGTATACGTTGTTGATTCTGCACTACTTGGGCCAACAGATTAATGGTAGTAGATAGTTCTGGTGGAATTACAAAACGAGAAGTCCTAACAACTTCAGGTTGGTTAGTTTGACCCTCCTTAGTCCTTCCTTGTGAACGAGTTTATCTCCCTCATTGGGCAAGAGGTACTTCTGCCTCTTCTCTAGTATTAACATTCACTTCAGGTACCTCTCTAGTTTGCCCACATCGACTGTGGTTCGCTATCTATATATTGATGTATTAACATAAATCCTAAATCGATATCCTAATAAGACTATTAAGTGTAATATTAATTGTACTATAGTTAATAATGCGAAGCTCATAAGGTAATAATTCTAGTAAAGAGAACTTGATATCTTATTTCATGATTTAATTCCAAGTACAGTCAAACAAAAGTACGAAAGGAAACAAAACTCCAATAGAACTTCAAAATGGATTAAACATGTTTCTTATAATCCAAGTGACCCATCAATACTTATTTGTAATCACTAATTAGCAAAGAAAATATTTAACTAATTTCCAGTGACAGTTGATCCGGTATCCGACATGTTGTCATTCTCTTCCTCTGGCTCCAATAGTTGAATCATAACGTTCAAGGTATGATTTTGCTCCTTTAGTTCATCTCGTTGTTGCAACAGTTCTTGGCATATTTGTCGATACTTATCTCTATCTTGAGTCATCCATTCTAATCTTGCGTGGTCCCGATCTCTATCCTCTCTAATTTGCTGCAGTGTTGCACGGATTCGATCAGCCTCATCCTTTATCCGGTCGCACTCGACTTTAATAGTGTCTCTTTCCCTAGCTACATGGTCTCTCTCGTGTCTAGCTTCGTTTAGATAATAATCATAATATCTACTATTCTTTGATGATTGTTCTAGGTGCATATCCATCACCTCCAATCTTCACCTTAACTCCTCGTACTTCTACATTGGAACAAGGGTATTATCAGGTTTTCCATTCCCAACTATCTAATAAAATAAAAAAAAATTAGGGTCACTCCAAGAAATTTATAGATTATAATATATATATATACGACCTACCGAATTTCATAATTATTTTTTTAATATCTATTCATTTGTTTTCACTAAAACTCTATCTCAAAGATCTGAACCTAAACTCTGATACCATAATGTCATACCCCGTGCCCATAGGCTCTAGCGCACGACTCATGGGTCTAGCAGCACTCACGATCAATTACTTGACAATCGTCCTTATTCTATTAAAATGGATATCCCAAGTTGACAGTGGGTACTTAAGCCAATATTCATATACAAAGTACTTTATTTATAGTTATCTCATGTGGGATTGGAAGCATCACAAGATGAGTTAGAGAAAGAAATTTAAAATAAAAAATAATTTTAAAGAAATTTAAAATAAAAAATAATTTTTAATTATATATAATAAAAAAATTATATATAATAAATATGCAAATCTAAGCCATTAGATTTTTAAAACAAAAATAAAGAAAAAGAGAGAACCCAAATCAATCATGCAAAAAGATATATCATTCTATTGCAACGCGTTAACTTAGCCCTAGGTTTCCATAAGCGGCCAACGCATTATATATGCACGTCCATAATGCGCCAATTGGAAGTCAGAAAAAAAAAAATCGTGACATTGCGTGACGGAAGTGCGTTGACGAAGAAGAGAACTGGCAATTAGCGCAATCGTTATTAGAAGAGAATTTTGCTAATTTAATTCTTAAACTCTTTTAGTTTTCCTCTTAATATTTAATTTCTCTTTTTAAGTCTCCAAACTCTTATTTGTCTACAATTGTTCTTAATTTTTTTAATTTTTAATTTTTATCTCTATATTATTTTTTTCAAACTTAATGGTCTCAATAATTTAATTTGCGCTGAAAATCGACTATATTTTTAATAAGTACCGTGGTTGTTGTTAAGAGCAAATATGTCACTTGAAATAGTAACGCGTTATTCTCACATATATCATAATTGATTATATTATTATTAACTTTATAGATAATAATTAATAACTTTATAATATAAAAGTGAGATTGGATAAAGTTTATATTTAATATTTTATGTTTTAAAGTTTTATAAAAATATATTATTTGTGAAAGAAAAAATATAACTCAAAAAAAAAAAAAATTTTTTCGCAATAGGTTATGAAATGGTTCCAAAATCCATTACCTGAAAATGGCTTGTTATGAGTTTAGAGAGAAAATTATTCAAAATAATTTATTTACTTTTATTAACTGTTATATCTATGATGCAATAAAAGGAATAGCTTGATTTTATTGTAAATTAGATAATTTGGACTATTAAATTTGAAAATAAAATTTATGGATTGAAAAAAATAAAGTTAAAAATTAAGAATAATTATAAAAGAATAAAATAATTTAGGCACTTCAAAAATAAAATTAAAACTTTAATAATAATTATAATACAAATAAAATAATTTGACGACTAAACTTGATTTTCAATTCCACCTTTTTGTTTCGTTCTTTGCTAATTATTATTAAATTGTCATATAATATTTATTTAAAAAAATATAAAATTTGCAAAAAAAGAGAATTCTTAAGGAGAAAGAAAGACAGTTAATTGCATTTAGAGATGAGACAAAATTGGTATGGGATTCTTTAGTATATTTTTATATTACACTTTTTATCATATTTCTATTATATATTTTAAAATTAAAAAAGATGAATTTTAAATTTTAAAAAATAAGTATAATTAAAAACATATTAAGCTGAAAAATGTCAGAGCCGACAAAATGAGACGAAGAGTGGGAAAAGGTTCCAAACTCAAGAAATTTTCGAGATTTGACTAAACTTAGGCAACGACCGTTCAACTTAAAACGGAGTCCCACGCGGCAGCATTCTTCTTCTTCTTCTTCTTCTTAGAGTCTTTGTACTGTTTCACAGCACGCTCTCTTTCCATTCCAAAAAAATTTCGAACGCATTTCAACTTTTATTTTATTACTAGAAAATAAATAGAAAAATGTCTGACGGAAGATTAACCATTCTGGACGGAACGCAGCTGAGTGGCGCCGTGGACTTACCTGACGACGCCGTCTCTGGTACGCTGACCGGAGCTCTAGTATTGCAGCTTGCAGAATCAAGAGCCTCCGAGTTGCTCTCTGGCCTCGCATTGCCTGATCCTCTCAAGTCTGCCGTTCTCCAACGCCTCGGAATCTCTGAAGATGTCGGTGACTTCCAGCTTAAGGAGATTGATCGCGAAAATGCCTCTTCTTTTCTCAAGAATTACTTCGCTGCCATGGCGGATGAACTCAAAGGTAGCTGTTGACTTTTAAAATTTTTGTGTACTGAATTATTCTTTAATTTTATTTTGTTCTTTTGCAAATTGAGATTGCACGTTGTAAAAGTAAATAATATTGGAAAAGAAGTAACGCTAATATGGGGGAAACGAAATGAAGTTCTAGAAGGATGAGATCCTAATAATTCTATTTACTCTTACAGCTGAAATATAAATTTTGAAGTATTTTATAGAGTTAGAAGAATATTTATTTATGTAAGGAGACATGAAACTGAAATGTTTTGGGTGTAAATCAAAATGACACTAAATATTTCCTGAACAGAGGGATTTGAGAATTTATAGCCATTTTAAATTACTGAACATAGTAGGTATGAGTTCTACAAATTTTAAGAATCTCTACTTTGGCAATGAGTTCCAACCTAATGAAGACACATGAAGCGATAAAGATAAAAGGGCAATTGACAACTAGGTGTGCTTGAAATTGTTGATCATGAAATGAGAAAGATAAATATCTAATCACTAAACTAATGTTTTCAGATATTGGGGTTGGTCGTTTTTGCTTAAGCATGAATTTTAGCTGTTATTACATTGAAGCTAAATGATGTTCAATGCCTTACAAGCAGTTGGGCTCCAGAAAATGCTGGGTGAAAATGTACCTTGAGTCCTAACGAAGTGTTTGGATTCAATGTGTATGAGTGGCAAAGATATGCATTTATCATGGGATAGTTGCAAGTTTATCAGGGAAGATTGTAATCTAATTGGTTGATTTGGCATTAATTGAAGGCAAGTTCGTGTATTGTGATTTACTATTTGGTAATAGTCCCTGCTGATTGGAGTAGCAATTTGAGTGATGATTTGTGAATTCGAATTACAGAATAATCTTTGGGCTGGTCAATTTAATCCATTTGTTAATCCGGCTGAGTTTGGGGCAGAAAGTTGGTTGAATCTCAAAAGCTGCATACTCTTTTTATTTATTTACATCTACCTGCTAGCTAGAGTATTATTTGACCTAAAAGTTAGTGCCTGTTATATATTTTCTCTAACTTTCTGTTATTATTTTTACAGAAATAAAACAATAAAATCTTATTTTAGTTTTCCTCTAATGATTATTTTAAGTATGTACAGTACTCGTTAAGGTGAATATCGGATCTTATAACTTTTTCTCATAGTGATATGTAATCCTATGACAAAAGGGACAAATCTGAACTTTTCTTAGCATGTTTCAAGTTATCATTCTTATTCATTGATTGGGATCATGCCCTATTAACTTTTTGATAGGTTTATTGTTATAAGTAATCAGTTTAATAGGTTAAACATGTTAAATGTGTAATTGGTTTCTTGGGTTGAGTAGATTATTTGATTCAGGTTATACTATGTCTGTTCCTGTTAACCATGTAATAGTTGACCCTGGTAAAATGTATATGATAATAACCATGGTATAAGTTGGTTATATCTAGATGCTAGATCATGCACCTTTTTTTCCCAACTAAATCAGAAAGTAACCTGATACAGAGCTGTAACTATCCTTATTGCTTATGTATCTGGATGTGGTGCTGTATTGGTCTTCTTAAGTCCTCAGGCACATTTACCATCAGAAAGTAACTTGTTTGCACGTCTAGTGTTATATCTTGTTTTATTACTTGAAGATAAGATGAGAGATTTACTGCAAATAAAGTTTATAGAACTGAAAAGTAAATGCTTCAACCATGTTCTTGAAATAATATAGGTCTTCTAAATGGGGCGTAATAGTGCCCGTTCCATTTCCCATTGTAACGGGAAACATGGGAGGGTTTCCTCTTCCACTTTTAAATTTTAACTAGTTTTCAGTGTTATGAGACCTAATTGGGACTTTTAGCTGAAAGTTGTTCTTGATCTACAATTGGACGAGTGCTAAGCCCTAAACAAGCTGTCTGACTCTGGAACAGTGTATGTTTGAGTATCGTTTATGTCAATGATTTCGTCACTCTGTAGTTCATTATTTCCTTTGATTGCTGAAAAACATCAAAATTATACTTCTGCTACTGCTTCTGTCGGCTTGTCGGAGTTCCAAATGCCTTTTTTATTTTGATCCTAAGAGGACTTCCTTTACAAACTTGCTGATTTGCTTCTGTTAAAGGAAAAAGGTAAAAACAAAAAGAATCCAACCTGTGTCTATTGATGCACTGTTGCATGGTAATTACAACAAGCATGGACCTATTTCAAACATTGTAATATAACTGCTTAAGAGATGCAATATGGAAAGCTGAACAGTTTGCTAACACAAGCATGAGCCCCAACTAATGTTAATAATAACCGAACACTTGCCCTGGAGGTTCAAACAGAAGACAAATCAAATGCAAGTCTAAATTTAGTAGGACACTGATTCCTCCAATTTGATATTGCTGCAGTTTTTTGGTATTTGTCCAAATTTTACTGTTGGGAGAGTGGTGCTATTTTCTGTGTTGAATAATTTGAACAGCATTTTATTCCTCCTTTGGCAACCAGTCCATTGGGTTATAGTTGTTTCAACATTGATATAGTACTAAAGGGAAACAAAATTTTCCTAGTCATTTTAACTCCGTATGCTTCTAGCTTTTGAAACTTTTTTGTTGGAATGACCTCTCTAAATGTGTTTTCTCTGGTTAATTTTCTTTCTGGAAGGAAAAGCAATAAGAAAGATCTTTTTACTGAGTTTCTCTGGTTAATTTTCTTTTTGGCCAGAAAAGCAGTAAGAAAGACCTTTTTACTGAGTTTGCTATGTTCTGATTCTGATGAAAGTAGAGTGATGTGCTTATTGTTTTTATTGGTTTACTTAGATGATCCAATTGTTTTGGCATTATTGGACGGACAAGTTCTTCGATTAATTCTAGAAGATGAAGATGATTTTGCAATGTTAGCTGAAAATCTCTTCACTGACATCGACACTGAAGATAGAGGAAAGATCAGAAAGAGTGAAATCCAAAATGCTCTTGTACATATGGGTATTGAAATGGGAATTCCTCCCTTTTCAGGTTACCCTCTCTCTCTCTCTCGCTCTCTCTCTCTCCATGTCTGTTGTGTCATGTTTAAAATGTATTTCAAGCTTGTATTTTCTCAGTGTGCATTGTACTCTGGAATTCTTTAGTTATAGATTCAATGCTTCTGGACTTATAGTAGAAATATTGTTTTCTCAGTTATTTACTACATGAAAAAATAAAACTGCATTCCACTGTGCTTATCATAAAAAAATATGTAATTTAAGTGAATGAAGTTAATGAATCTGCAAAGCTATAGAATTTAATATTTTAACATAATTTGTTTTAATGATTTCTATGATGTTTCAATGATTGTTTAAATGTTTGCCTGAGTAATATGCACTGTAGTAGGATATTTTTTTGTCTGCCTCCGTGTACCCTTTAAGGCATGAACTGTATAGAAGCTCGCGAAATGCCGAAGCTGTTTTCTTCTTTGCCACCAAACGATGACTTTAGCAGAATATCATAAGTTGTCTCTCCATTCACGGGAACTATGATTTTGTAGGGTTAATTAGTTGGATCACTGGGAATAGTCATAATAAGTACCAAAATGGGAGAGTATGCAAATAAAGCAGTAGGAAGCAGCCTTGCCAGTAATGATCTAGGAACTTAATGTGCAAGGCATATCAAATAACTGATATGCAACTCACTTTTGGATTGTTTATTTCATGTTCCACCCTTGACCTTGAATCACTGGAGCAAGTTCTTTATGGAAGTCAGCATGCAAAGCAAAACGCTATTAACTTTTGTACCAGTAATGAAGTCTTCTTCTGCATACTTTAGTTTGCATACAGAAGGGCTAAAAATGTTTTAACATTCATTGGTGATAAGAAAAGAAATCATCACCTGGAGCTCTTCCCCTCTGCACTCCTTTGAAATTCACATTTAACAGATCATGTGCTTGTCACAGGCTGATGGCCAAGTCTTGTTTTGCTGGTAAACTTGTACCTGTTGCTTGTCCTCCGAAATACCCACAATTTCTTGATGACTATTGGAATTTGATGAACATGGTATTAAAGTAAATGCTGATTTCCTGAAAACTGACATTTAAAACAGACTTTCCTCAACTGAGAGACATCTTGAAGAAGCATAATGCCGAAGGTGATAAAGAGTTGGGGCAAGCACAATTTGCGCAACTGTTGCAGCCTGTGCTTCAAGATATAGCTGATGCTCTTGCTGTAAAACATGTCACTGTTGTACAAAATTTGAAGATTGTTAATGGTTCCAAGATCAGAAAGGTAGAAAATCTTCCCTATTTCTACTACTACTAGCCGTCAATCATATGCTGTTAAGGAGGACTCTATTTGTCTACTGAAATTGCCATCATTTTAATGTTGTTGAGCCATTTATGTTGAATGTCTTTCCTGGATGGTGCTTCACTTCTGTCTATTTCAAATGTCTAAATGCAGTTTTTTCTGAGTGTCATCTATTCATTGTGGAAATATAATACATGGAATATGTCAGTCTGCAAATTGAAACTGCAGTAGACTATCAATTAGTCTCCAAGTGACTTCTATACTAGATTATGTACCTCTTTGTTGTTTTTGGCTGTACTGATTAATGTCCACGTTTTTAAGTCTTGTTCTTTGTTGCCTCTTTGACTAGGGTAAATATGCTATATTTATCCAATCACTTGGCAGCAGTGACCAGAGAGTTAAGACTTAATGAACACTATGTCATGATTGGAAATGAAAATAACATAAATTTGTTTTACCTTCTCTTAGTACAATATAGTTTTGAGTGGACTTAGGGTTCAACTTACAAGAATCATATACAAGGAAAGGCTAGCCTTTTTTCCAAAATAGTTTGGATTACTTGAAAGACTTTATCTGAATGTTTGTCTATATGAGCAAGTTGAGACTCCCATACTATTTATGGTGAAGCTGCTCATAATTAGCGTCCATCAAAAACATTTAGAATCCTTTTAGGTATGTATGAGGTATATCTGATCGATTACTGATTTTTATGCTTGGTCTCCTGATAATGCAGCTTCTGGCCAATCAAGAGCAACTTAATGATGTTGTGGAGAAGTTGATGCAAGAGAAGCATGACGAAAAGAATCCAAAGACGTGCAAAGAGATACTTAGGTCTTTTCTTGAGGAAAATGGAAAAGGATTGGGTTTACCACCTTTAGGAGCTGATGATATGGTGGTTCTTCTGTATGATGCAGTTTTTACTGATGTCGAGGATGCAAAGAAGGCCACGACAGTATCTGAAAATAGCTTAATGGCTCTCCTGAAGGAAGTTCTCAAGAAATTTGCGGAGCAGCTTGAAGCCAGTCCTGTTTTTTATGATCTATGCCTGTGAAAACACGATTCCCTTTTGTAGTTTTAACGATTTCTTTCCTCCATGGATCTCTTTGCTCAGTTTAAAGCAACATATACATCCAGTGACATATATTACACTAATAGGTATTAAAGTATATATATTTCTGCTGAAAACAAATTCTATATATATAGTTGATGAATTAAATTCTTGAAATTAACATATGAGTGTATATTTTTAACAATTCCTTTACTTTATATTACTCTTTTGCTTTTTCTTCGGTGATGTTCTAAAATTAATTCCTGTTCTCTTTTGCTAGAGTTACTCTAAGCAGTTTATTTATCCGATAAATATTTGAAGTCTTGTTGCTAGAATTACTAGGAGTGTCACTTTTTTTTTAAAAAAAATTATTTTTGGCAGTGCTTGCAGAGGACAAACAACTCTTTGGAAGCAAAAATACAAAATCATATTGCAGCCAGCATCAGTACGCTAAAAGTTTGTATTATGCTTGGGTATTTGTATTTTTTTCCTTTTACCTGAATTTTCTGAAATTCTGTTCTCAGTTCCTAAAAGAAAAGAAAAGAAAAGAAAATCCTAAGATTTCTATTTATAATGTATGCACGATTGGTGAACTAGAGACGGGACGAGAAGGAATTATTTTATTCTTCTATGATTAAATCAAAGTTAATAACAAAGAAATAGAGGTAGAATATCAGAATAATCAATGGTTTCTTGATTTAGAACAATGATAATTTTTGCAGGGTTGAAAGTTTAAAAAATAGTTCAAGAAAAGAGTAATTCCTTAAAAATAGTTTTCTAACTATTCCTTTGGTCTTAAGTATGTCTTTTAACTTTAATTTATATATTTTTAGTCACAAATATATATTTTTTAAAAGAATATAATCTTTGCCGCTAATCTCATAAGAAAGTAAAGCTCAAATTCACATGCAAGTTAATTAGATTTAAAGGGCAAATTTTAACAAATTTGCCCACTTTCATAAAAGTATATTACACATGCCTATACATATCACATACACTCTATATTTGAGAAAAACACACGAGATCTTCATTTGTCATCATTTTTTAGGGTACTAGGCGAAACGTGATGAATTTTTTGTTCAAATTGAACTTATGTTTGCCACATGTATAAATTTTAACTGAATTCCTCCAGGGAACTAGAGCAAAGACTGTAGTATTTTTTTTAAAAAAATAATTTTGGAATTAAAATTATAAAAATTAAATTTAAAAGATATAAGACCAAAAAAACTTAGGAGAGTATTTTTGCTAATGACGGTTAAGAAAATATACCCAAAAGGGAGAATAGTTTAAGAATAAATCCATATTTGCTCATTGCCCTAGTCCCAGCAACTACAATTATGTGACTTCTCAGCAACTTAATTGAGGATAAGAGGCAGAAGAACAGATGAATGATAAAATTAATGCTAATCAATTATGTAAAAAAAGTTTATGCTCTACAATAGAAAATGTTACAGGAAAAATAAACATTAGATATCAACTTCGTGATTTCCAACTAGACCTTCATTGCTGTAGCCGGGAAAAAAAAAAAAAACAAAGACTAGACTTTCACTGTTACATTTGGAAACTATTCCGGGAAGAGGGCTGAAATAGTAAAAAAATATATGAAACAATTCTGTTCTCACACTCTAGGCATGTTCAATATATATATTAATTCTTTACGGGAAGGAATATCCAATTAATGTACAAAAGTATAATTGAAGTTTTTGAGTTATGTGATTTATTTTTTATTAAAGCATAAATAATATAACTATTTATGTGTATTATATTTTTTATTTCTAATAAAAATTACTAAAATGTATTTTAAAAGAAATTATAACTATGAAGCAAATTTATGTATTTAATAAAAGAAATTATTCAGTCAGAAGTTATTATAGATAATATTAGGAAGAAGTTGTAAAAATAATTATACATATCCATTATTATGTGTATTTTAAAAAAATAAACTTCCAATATTATTTTTTTGTTATTTTAAATAAAAAAAATTGAGTAAGAAATGCCCTAACCTATTTGCATGAAGGATGAAATGATTACAATTTTAAATAATAAAATCTAAAGCTACTTATAAAAATAAGAAAGAAAAAAATTAAATATTTAAATAATTATGAGTTTTTTTTTTAAAAAAATTTGAATTCGCCTAGTGAGATACCACACGAAGGGTGAATTCGTGTGAAATGATTAAACTTTAAATACTAATTTATAAAATTATAAAAAATAAAAAAGATTAAATACTTAAATAACTAATATAATACTAAAATATTTCTAAAATAAACTACACTTAACCACAAAATGTTACTAACATATTATCATAATCAAATTTTTAGAGAAAAAATTATTGTCACATCTAGTTTAATTTCTTTTTTATACGACTCTCTCTATTTGAAATTAAATGATTATAATATAAACTATTCATTTTAGTAAATAAAAAAATTTGTTAAATACTATAGAATAAACTATCCATTTTATATAAAACTATTGACACTTTTTAATTAAAAATTCTCAAAAAGAAATTATTAATTTATAAAATACTAATTTTTGTTAATATGTCACATTTAACATTTTTTTTGACTGAATCTTATCAAACTCTTTTGTGTTTTCCAACCCCATCACCTCAAAGAAAAAATTCAAAATTAAAAAAACCGTTAATATTAAAATCACAAAGTCAACTTATTTTAATTGTAATATTCTTATACTAATTCTTAAATAAAGTATCCACTAAGAAAATTATAATATATTTACAATAAAATCATGGTGAATATTAAAATTTCTCTCTTTCATTGTCTCCCTCCACTCCTAAAAAATAAATAACTTACAAAATAAAAGATATTATTATTTTATATTAAAAACTCAAAGAAAGATTTTTTCAAAATTAAAAAATTTTCAAATCATTACTCAATTTTTTTTAAAAAATATTTTTGATCTACAAAAAAGAAATCATAGTATTATTATATTTATTATACTAGCCTAAAAAACTATCAACCACTAGCATTTCATGTTCAATATATTACAAATTCATATATGTTTTGATGCAGAATGCTTTAATAGCAAATTAGTTATTTTTGTCCTTAAATTTAAATATACGACGAATCAAATTAGAGTAATAGATACCCAATGACTAAATAGATAAATATTTTTAAAATTATTCTTAAAAAAACTTTGTAATTAAAATAAAATTATTAAAATATATAAATATTCAAAACCTATAAAAAGACAAAAGCATACTAATTTTTTTATTAAAAGAACTAAAAATATATATTAATATACATAATCTAAATAAAAAAAACTCATAAGATGTAAAAAGAAAAAACATGAATAACAAAAATTAAAGAATTTAATAGAAGAAAGTGGAGCTAATAATTAAAAATTAAAAATTTAAAAATTTAAATTCTAATAAATAATAACTTTTCTATCTAATAAAAAAATTTACAATTTCAAAAAATAAAAAAAAGACTCCAAAACTTTTAAGAAAAGAGAGAGAGAGTAAAAATATATTATATATGAAATGAGTTATATAATATTTAAAAATAATTAATTTTTTAAAGTGTATAATTTACTTATTTACTATGTTTAAAGAACCAAAAAAACAAGCTCCATATCACTTTCCTTCGCTCTCAAAAATAAAAAATATTACTTTCCTTAAATATTCTATTGGACAATCCAAACATAAGAATATAATTTGTTTAAAATTACATTAGTCGGATTTACTTTCCTAAATTGTCAACATTACTTCCCCTTCCTGCTAATCAAGTGATGCATAAGTCATTTCCGCTTCTTGGATTTTGGAGGCTTCTCAATAATCTCACCAGCATCATCTGAAGAGATCTCCTCTGCTTCATCAGGAACATCATTTGGGACGTTATGTTCTGTTATATAGTCTTTAAATAGGCGCATGCTTTGCTCCTTCATTGCAGTCAATTGCTCAGAAAGTGGTCCTTCGTTTGCCTCAACAGAGAATGTTTCCGATCCAAGTTGAAGCGTGGACTTAACAAGTGGAACAAACGATTCTGAATTTTTTATTTGATCTCCCATTTTGCTTCTCCTAATGTCCCTGCACCATTCAACAACTACTGATCATGTGCTTAACTTCCAATTCTATTTCTAGCCTGGAATTAGCTTTTTCTGCTCCTATGTAAAACCCAGGCCGTTACAGGATACATTGAAGATCAAGGCTGATCTAACATTCAAATTATAAGTCCTGAAAAGTACGAGACAATTTAAATAAATTCCTTATATATTGGTTGCTCTAGGCTTCTTTAGCCAACTGATGGACAAAAGAGTGGTATCTTCTGCAAAAACAATCTTAGGTTCAGAAGCAAGCACATTTGGTAAAAACTAGTGTAAATCTGTTTATGCTGCAGTGAAACAAGTGGTGTCCAGGTTGCAAGGAGCTCATATAGTGGCAGATCAAGAACCAAACTTTGAACTTCAACAGGTTATGCGAATCATGTTTACGGCTTCTCCGTTATAGACATTCTACGCTTTATGTATTGTTTTTGAAACGATAAGTCAATGCAGGATAAAAATCTTTTGTAATTGCAAGTTTCTTAGTTTCTTCCTATATTTTGGAAGTTACTCGCACTATAGTAACAGAACTCCGATACTAAAGCTTAGTTAAACCATCAAACCTTTTAGAAATACAATCCCTAATGAGGCTTAATATCTTTATACGTCCCGCACAGCAGTTGCATCCCACTTTCTGATAAACTAAATCAAATTACCCATTCCCATGGTATTGGAACTAGGAACAAAAGATATAAACAATAAAAACCATAAATAAAATCTCCCCTTTAATCCCAAAAGAAGATCTTAGAAACCAAGAGATTAGATCTTTAGTGTAATATATCTTCAATCGTCCAAAAACATACAGACAGACACACAAAAGTGTATACAACCTCACTGTCATAATCAAATGGCTCAACGAAGTATTGGAACTAAGAGCATTAGGGTTATTTGGTCTTTTCTGCAGCAGCCAATTAAGCTGACCACATTTGACTACATCATCCGGTCTCTTTTCTCTCCATAATTGAAGCAAAAGTTTTGGAGAGAAAAGAGGGGCCAACTGACCTTTTTTTCCCTTTCTCTTTTACTCTTCCTCCCTCTCACTAAAATCTCCCCAAAAAAACAAGTGGTCTTCTTTTCTCTTCAAACCCCTTCTTTTCTATCAAACATTTCCATCCAGACCAGCCCTTAATCCCCAAAGAAGAACTTAAAAGCCCAGGCCTTGCCATTGTACTGTGAGAAGTTCTGGAAGTAGATGTTTGGATAATGTATTCTTGTTAATAACAAAGACTGGATGCTCGTGTTTGGATTAAGGTTAAACGGAAGGAGAAGAAAGTAGAGGAAATTGAAAGATTAAATTGTGGTGTCTGAAATAACTTTTAAGGAGTAAAGAGAAGAGATAAGGGAAATAGAGATATTAGCTCAAGTGTTAACTTGTCTGTCTCTTTTCTATTCAAAAGTGAATGGAAACGGAGAAAAAACCCACAAACTTTAAAGATTGTTTTTGTTTTTTTTTAAACTAACTAAATTGCCTCTGTTTTAATATAATTATCTTCACCTAAAAGCACATATAGAGATATAATTAGTATCTTACTTCTTTTTTCCCGTCCTATTAACTGTCCAAATGTGATAAACGCACAATCCCTTCCTCTCTTCTACTTTCCTTCCCTTCACCCATTGTCCCTTAATCAAAACATAATTAGCCCAATATATCCAATTGTCACAACACAGACACAAGTAATATAAAACAAAACCTCATTGTCAAAACTAAATGGCTCAAGTAGAAGTCTACATAAGAAAATCTTCCGAGAATGTACAAAATTTTAACTTGAATCACTAGAAAAATTGGAAACCCTTATCCATCATCGTTTAGTAAGAGTAAAGCTAAAATCTGACACATCTACAGAACAATGTCAAATTGCACAAAAGAGAAAAAGCTATTTGAAGCAAACTGCCACAGATAAGAATCTCCTGGTCCCGTTATTGCACAAAAATCAACAGAACCTCACACCCAAATGCTCTCGTTTCCAAGCCAGAATTTTCCTTCTACCCAGAAACAATTTTATTCACACACAAAAAACTACCATATACATAGGATATCATTTCAGGAGTTGTCTAAAAGACTACATACTCATAAAAATTCTCATTCAAAACAACATACCCACTATAAATGTCTCTACAAAATTCAGTTAATGTTTAGAGCTATAACTATTCATCCTTGCAGAAAATAAAAAACAGAACAATAATAGAAGAAAAACATTAACTTTACCTTTACCAGGAAGAACCTTGCCCGAAGTCCTGGAAATTGCTTCAGCTGAGAATTGGGGAGGAGAAATTGCAACTTCAACAATGAACAGGAAGACCAAGAGAGGGCTCAAGGTGTAGGTGCAACCCAGTAAGTGGTTCTTTGGGCGCAAGACCGAACCCACAGTAGGTTTGCAACTCTTTTTCCTTATTTCTCTATTTTGCCCTTCAACATTTCTATAAATCCAAATTCATCCCGCCCGCCAACGGCCATTTTTTTCTCCCCCGAGAGACAATCACTAGATTGAAGAGTTTTCCCCACCTCATCGAATGCGGCGGGGAGCAAAGCCAAATAAAAAAACTAACATTGGCTTTAGAGATAATCAGGCTCGGCTTGCATTTTTTAAGAAGAAAATAAAATCATATTTAAATGCAGTATAATAAATTGATAGATTTTGTGTAAAAAAATTATTTTTTATTTCTCCTCTTCAGTGGAGTTTTATGGAAGTATGCATATGGTCGGTAAAACTCCATGAAAGACCTAAGAGGAGAGTGAATTAGGCCTTTCGCTAATTTTTAAAAACTATCTCTTTTTTGTAAATTGAGTTTTGACAGATTATATTTACTTGTTTCAATGGGAGAATGATTGAATCAATTACAAAGCAATAAACGATTTAAGAGAAATGAATACAAGTAATTTATAGTGGTTTAATCTCTTCAAAATCTACGTCCACTATCTTGAGAGTCTATACTCAAGGATTTCAACCAATATACTGTATGCTCAAGTTTAATAATTACATAAGAGGCTCACTACACAATGGTTTTACATCAACAACCTCTTTAGTAATTCTACACATAAGTTTCACCCTACCAAAAGGATTTTATATCTACAAACAATCTTGAATCAATATTTCAAGGATCACCCTTACCTAAATGATTTTATGTTTGCAAGAAAACCTTGTAATGAGCAAGTAGAAAACAATATTAAATAGAGAATGAATGAGATGTTACTACTTCTTGGTAGATGATCACACAATATAGCATCACTTCACTTTGTTTTTTTGGAAACTTGAATGATCACTTGTAAGAACAAGACAAAAGAGAGTTTTGATGTTTTCAAATGATTTTGGAGTATTAGGATTTCTTAGATATTCAAAGTTACAAAAAATCTAAAGTTTATGACTTTTATAGATTTTAAAAATCGATTTTAACAGTCATAAACAACTAGTAACGGCTAGTTTCTGAGGAGTTCGAACGACCGAACTTGTTCCTCTGCATCCGAACTTTACTGTTACATGTTGTCTGGGAAAATTCGGAAGACCGAATTTTACACAGTACATCTGAACTTGCGTTTGAATTTTTCTAAAAAAACAATAACCATGGTTGCAGGGAAATTTTGGACGACTGAATTTTAACCCTTGCATCCGAACTTGCGTCTAAATTTCTCTGGATGTACAGTAGCCATTTTCAAAGTTTGGATGTCCAAATTTGCGTCTGAACTATTCAAAATTTGTGAAATCATTTGAAAATCAACCTCAATAAGTTTGAAAAAAATTTTGTTTAAAGGGATAAGTCATTTAAAAACTTTTACTCAAAAAACCGTTACCAAAATATTTTGATCATTTAAAGTTTTCTCAAAATCATTTAACATTCAAAAATACACTTGTTAATCAAAAGTTTTTTGAATCATGAACAAAATATGGATGTATCTGAATTTCTGAAACATGCATCTGAATTTTTTGAATCATGCATCTAAATTTTTGAATCATGTATCCGAAGTTTAAGATTTCAAGTCCAAATTGTAAAATATGTGAGATGAAAGCTGTAATTTTTGAAAATAAGCTTTTCTAAGGTTGTTCGAATATGATAGGAGGGATTGAGACAGTTTTCAAACAATTTGAAGAGCAGATAAACATTTTTGGCAAGAAAATTTTTATGCATCAGAACTTTTGGTTTGCATCCGAATTTCAAGTCTGAATTTTTTTTGTCCACAATGGCATTTATTTTAGCTTTCCAAAACCACAAAATTCATGCATTTAATTGTTTTCATGAAGTAATTTAAAATCATAAGTCAAGTCAAGAACCAAGATCAGGATTTCAACCTCAACTTAACCATATTCCAAAAACTCAGAAAACAACCAAAATCTCACATATGTATGCAATTTAAACTCCAAATGTAGTCAAATATTTTCACATAACACACTCATTGTACAACATATAGCACACACACATTGCACAGTGCATATCACATTACACATGTAGCACATTACACATCACATTACAGATTTTACACAATTTGCAGTCATCGTTCTTTCTCCCCCTCATCGTTCTTTCTCCACCTTTTGTCGTCACTCAAAGTTGGGATTAATGAAAATGAGACTAACAGTTTAGCATATTTGACTAGGGCCAAAGTATCGTTAAGAAAAGAAGCTCTCAATACTAAGGTTTCATTATTGAGCTTCATAAGCCAAACTATTACAGAAATTGCAGAAATTAAGGAAAAGTATAGAAATTTCATAAGCCAAGTTGGAAATTAAAACACATAAGTTATACTAAGTACAAATAAGTAATTAAAAACAGTAAAAAGATAAGATTGAAGAGATGCTCAGTCTTGTGATGTTGATGGAGAGGCTTTGCTGAATCCTTTCTTGATTGCCAAATGCTTCACTCTTCCTTGGCTGAAGGAGATAGTTGATGGTGAGACGATTTCTGCTCTTTCAATTTGGCTTCTTCCCTCTTGTGGCTCTTCTTGAACAGCTTCATTTCCTTCTCCTTGTCTTGTCACGAACTCATTGTTTCCTCCTTGATCATCATCTCCATTATTATTCTCATCATCACTGTCATCATCCTCTTCCTCTTTCTTATCTTCTTCATCATCCTTATCATCCTTATCTTGATGCCTAGAGGGCCCTTCACCACTTTGTGTATTTCTCATCAAATTTCCTCAATGTGCTTCACTCTATTTTCTAGTCCATCCAGTTTTCCAAGAATCATTGGAGCGAAGGATTTGTAGAACTTGTATATTTTCTCCATTTCCTTGATATGATTATTCAAGGCTTCTTGGAATGCCTTAGCTAGTATGGTGTCACATCTAGTAATTCCTTCACCACTAGAATCTTCTCCAACATTTGGTTGAGATTGAGAAATTCAGACTTCTTCAAATAGTTTTCTTTTTGAGGGAGGTTGCTCCCCCTCACTCGAAGTGTCATGTCTTCTTTTTGTTTCCATCTCTCTAGCAAGTGTTTCTTCCTCATCCTCTTCTTCCTCAACTTCCTCACTTTCTTCCACCTCTTCTCTTTTTGAAGGAGTTTCTCTTTTAGTTCTCCATATGCCATCCTCATCAAGAACTAATTGCATCATTTTAAGAGAGTCATTAGTATATATCTCTCTACTCTTAAATGCTTGTCCTCTCATTGGAAGTTTAACTTGAAAATGTTTAAAAATTCTTATTAACAACCTCCTATATAGCAAAGCTTTTGTTGACTATTTTCCTTGCACTAATCATGTGCTTTAAGGCCATAAATCCAAAATTCAATCTTCTATACTCATGCAAGGCCAACATAACCACCATATGCATGTTACCAACATATGACTTATGTCCATAATTAGGGATAATAATAGTAGTAATCATGTGATGCAATACTCTTTCTCTAGCATCAAATACCTTAATTTCCCTTTCCCTAATAGACCTAAATTCTCTGCCATTAGTGAAGGTCTCTTCAAATCTTTCATTTGTGAAGAGTTCAAGTATATAACAATGCATTCCAGGTGAGTAATACTATATCCCACTATCATTTACTCCACCAATTCTATTGACCAATGGATCATTGAACTCAAAATGTACTTGGGATACTCTAGAAGAATACCATTGCACTACATTATTTTCCCCCACATGTTCTATTCTTTCCTTTTTGAGATTTGCATAAAACTAATAAATAAGTGCAGGGTAAAATTCCTCATCAACTACCAACAAATTATTCCAACCAATATCACCAAAAAGAGATAAAACATTACCTATGTTGGAGAGCTTTTCCAAGTTCACCTTGTATCCAGGAATGATTTTTCTGCTTTTCTAATTCCAATCTTCAAATTTAGAGGCTGCCTTGAGAGAGGTGAATCTGTCCACTCCAGAAGATGACTGAGGGACTCTTAATTCTCCTTGGTTCATTCATAATCAGTCAACCATCTCCTTCCTTTGCCTTTCCCTTTCATTTTTCAACATTTGCTCTCTTAGTTCTCACCATTTTTGTTTACAAGAGAGTGATTTGTAGGAAGTGTTTAGGGCTTAGAACTAAAAATTTCAATCGATTTGATGTGAAGGTTGTGAAATTTCAGAGAAATTTGTGTTTGGACGCAAGAGGTTTATGTGGGTTTTGAGAGAAAAGGAAGTTTGGAAGTTATAGATATGAAATATGACCATTCGGATTCATTTAAATTGCTGCAACCGCTCAGTTCAAACGACTAAATTTTCAGGTCATGAGTCTGAACCTACGTCCGAACTTCTCTGTTTCTTCAGTTTCAGAAAATTCGGACGATCAAATTTTCTGTCATGCGTCCGAATCTTTCTGTCTAAAATTTTATGGAGAAAGTCTGGACGTCCGAATTTCTCTCAATGCATCCAAGTTATGCGTTCGAATATTCCCTGTTTCTACCATACTTCAACGCACATTAGTAATTAAATTTTGAGATGCCTAAAAGCCTTCTTAGGTAATTAAACATTTCCTCAGCCAAATGCTTTGTAAATATATCAGCAATTTAATCATTTGTATTCACATATTCCAAGCATATATCTCTTTTAGCCATATGATCACGAATAAAATGATGTTTAATCCCTATATGCTTAGTTCTAGAATGTTGAATGAAATTTATGCTTAAATTGATAACACGGGTATTATCACATAGTATAGGTACACAATTGAATTCTAGACCATAATCAAGTAGAGTATGCTTCATCCATAGCACTTGAGTACAACAACTACCGGCGGTGATATATTCAGCCTCAACGGTAGATAAAGACACATATGCTTGTTTTTTACTATAACAAGATACAAGACAACTACCAATAAATTGACAATGACCACTAGTACTTTTATGCTTAACTTTACATCCAGCAAAATCAACATCTGAATATCCAACAAGATCAAAAGATGATCATGTTGAAAACCAAAGACCATAATCATGTATTTCAATCAAATATCGAAAGATACGTTTAATATAAATTAAATGAGACTCTTTAGGACAATATTGGAATCTAGCACATAAGCAAACAACAAACATAATATCTAGTCTACTTGCTGCGAGATAGAGTAAACTTCCAATCATACCTCTATATGAATTTTCATCAACATTTTTACCTTTTTCATCTTTATCAAGTTTAGTTGATGAACTCATTGGAGTGCCTATCCTTTTTTCTTGATCCATTCCAAATCTTTTTAATAGCTCCTTGGTATACTTTGCTTGATTTATGAAGACTCCATCCTTAGTTTGCTTGATTTGCAGCCCAATAAAGAAATTTAGTTCTCACATCATGCTCATAATCCCTTATTAGCATAGTAAACTTTGACTCCTTTGCTTGGTTTGTTCCTTCGTGTGTTACTTGAAGTAATCTCCACATATCATGGCCGGTGTCACATCCATTAACTCGATTATATTCAGTTACATCTAGTGCATAGTTTAAAATGTTCATGGCTTGGTAATTCAATGTCATTTTCTTTGAATTATTCTCATCAAATTCATCTATAGACTTTGGCTCTAAAGTTACTTCATTAGCTCTCATTTTCATTGGTATGTAAGGACCTTTCTCAACAATATTCTACAAATCAAAGTTAATAGAACAAATATATATCTTAACTCTAAATTTCCAAAATGTATAATTTGTTCCATAAAACAAAGGTGGTCTATTTGTGGAAAATCCTTCCAAATAAGGTAAGTTTGAAATATTAGCCATAAGATCTTAACTTCTAGGTTGTAAAACCACACAAAGAAGCCCTTGCTCTGATACTAATTGAAAGACCGCCGGGGGGGGGGGGGGGGATGAATTAGGTCTTTGGCTAATTTTTGAAAACTATCTCCTTTTTGTAAATTGAGTTTTGGAAGATTATATTTACTTGTTTCAATGAGAGAATGATTAAATCAATTACAAAGTAATAAACGATTTAAGAGAAATGAACACAAGTAATTTATAGTGATTCGATCTCTTCAAGATCTACATCCACCTGGAGTCTATACTCAAGGATTTCAACCAATCTATTATATGTTCAAATTCAATCAATTACACAAGAGGCTCACCTCATAATGGTTTTACTCCAAAAACATCTTTTACAATGCTACAAACAAGGTTCACTCTACCACAAGGATTTTATATCTAAAAATAATCTTGAATGACTATTTCAAGGATCACCCTTACCTAAAGGATTTTATGTTACAAGATAGCCTTGTATTGAGCAAGTAGATAAAAAGATAAAATAAAGAGTGAATGAGATATTACCACTTCTTGGTAAATGATTACACAAATTAGCACCACTTCACCTTGTTGTCTTTGGAATCTTGAATAATCACATGTAAGCACAATACAAAAGAGAGCTTTGATATTTTCAAATGATTTTGGAATGTTAGGCTTTCTTAAGTGTTCAAAAATTATAAAAACTCTAAAGTTTATTACTTTTATAGATTTTAAAAATCGGTTATAACAATCATAAAACGACTAGTAACGGCTAGTTTCTGAGGAGTTCGGACGACCGAACTTGTTCTTCTGCATCCGAACTGTCGTCTGAACTTTACTATTACATGTTGTCTAGAAAAATTTGGACGACCGAATTTTACCTAGTATATCTGAACTTGCGTCCTAATTTCTTAGGAAAAACAATAACCATGGTTGCAGGGAAATTTCGGACGACCGAATTTTAACTCTTGCATCTGAAATTGCGTCCTAATTTCTATGGATGTACAGTAGCCATTTTCAAAGTTTGGACGTCCGAACTGTTCAAAATTTTTGAAATCATTTGAAAATCAACCTCAATAAATTTGAAAACATTTTGTTTAAAGAGATAAGTCATTTAAACACTTTTAAACTAAAAAAACCGTTACCAAAACACTTTGATCATTCAAAGTTTTCTCAAAATTATTTAAGATTCAAAAACACACTTGTTAATCAAAAGTTCATTCAAAGCCGTTGAAGATTCAAAAAACAAGTTTTGTGCTCTCTTATGCATTCAACAGATTCCAAGACAAACAAGTTTAGGGTTTACAAAATATATACCTATTAAGCACATGTAACCTACACTTCATGTCTTCAAAGCCTTCAATTATCTTGAACAAACTCTTCAATCTTTAATCACTTTGACATATTTGAGTTGTTCTTGCATTGTGGCTTCAAGGCAATGAGATTTGCTTTCTTCTCAATCCAAAAATCATATCACACAACATAAAAGCATTTTAGTCCTTATCAATGTTTGTCATTAATCAAAACTAATCATAACTACATGATTTGCCCTTAGGGCTAACACTCCACACAACCATATATTTTTTAAAACCTTGCATTTTAAAATTAAAAAAGAAAAAATAGTTTGGAAATGCTTTACAGAACTTGTGCACATTTTCTGTAAGGGGAGCAAGGAAGTGGTGCAACATGTATGTGTTTGTGTTAAATAGGACTATGGGTTCAAAAGGATCTATGATATGTAGATTTGTGTGTCTTGGTGGAATAAGTTGTAATGGTAAGGTAATAACATAAAACAGATATAAGATTGTGTTATTAAAAGAGAATGAATATTTTCTATTATTGAGTTGATGAATAATGAAATGAAATAGAAGCATACCATGGATATGAAAGATTGATCATCTTCTATTTTTACAAAGAATTTGAGTTTGGAGTTTGTCATTTTGAACTGATTGTTGATTGCTGTACTCTGGTGCATTAAAGTAATGAAAAGTGTTGATGAAAGAAAATGATTTCAGAATTGAAAGTTTCCATGTAAAGAGATATACAATGGTTAGCAGGGATTGGTGTGGAAGATTGACATAGTATAGTTACTGAAATGGTAGTGAGTTGGAAGGTTATAGTGATTATTTGTTATCGAAGTTTTACTGTGGGGTTTGGAATGAAAAAGTACATTTTGACAGTCACAATAAGAAGAATGAAAGGTTAATTTTATTGTACTTTGATGATAAAGGAGAAAATAGAAAGAAACAAGGGAAAAGACTATCATTACTGGTTAATGAGTAGTTTACACTGTATGTTTAAAAGGATTGTGTCTTTTTTAGGTTAAATTATTACTACAAAAGTAGAGCTTTGTATCAAAATAGTGATAAAGTTTGCTTTGAGGATGCATAATGTTAACAACAGTTTTTAATGCTGCAGAAGATTGTGTCTTAATTTTTTCTGTGTAGTCAGTTCTCATTATTTAAGTAATCAAGAATGTTGACAGTCAGATAAAGAATGATAAGAGATTAATTTTATTTCATTACGATAATAAAAAAGGGAAGGGAAGAAAATAGGGAAAGATATTGTTATTGAAGGTCAAGTAGAAGTGTTTAACTTAAGTAAGATTGTGGGTGTATTGGTATTGTGATAAGATTGTGGGTGTATTGGTATTGTGACGTGTTGTTCTTTTTGTGCTGAGTAACAAATGGGGCAAAAGACTGTTATTGGAGAAGTGAAAGTTTGTACATGAAAATATATATGATTGCTTAGAAAAGATTGGTGAACCTGATTGACATACTATGGTTAGTGAAATGGTAGTTAGTTGGAAAGTCACAGGGATTATCTATTTAGAAAGTTTACTTTGGGATTTAGAATCAAAAGGTATATTTTGAAAGTGACAATAAGAAGGATAAAACGTTAATTATTTTGTACTCTGGTAATAAAGTAGAGAAGAGAAAGAAATAAGCAAAAAAAAAAACTACCATTAATGGCTAATCAGTAGTTTATATTGTATGTTTAAAAGGATTGTGTTTTTTTAGGGTAAAAAATTACTGAAAAAGGGGAACTTTGTATCAAAATAGTGATAGAGTTTGTTTTGAGGATGCATGATGTTAGCTGTAGATTTTAATGCTGAAAAAGATTGTGTCTAATTTTTTTTATAGAGTGATTTTTCATTATTCATTGTCATTTAAGTTGTATAAAGGATGAATTATGCATTTCTATATCACATTGAAAATGCTAATGATTATCTATTTTATAAACTTTAGTGTGGGATTTGGAATCAGGAGAGGTATTTTGATCTTCACAACAAGAAGCATCAAATGTTAGTTTTATTCTAGTATGGTGATAAAGTAGACAAGTGAAATATATAGAGCAAAACATGGTTGTCGATGGTTAATCAACAATTTATACTGTAGAATATAGATTTTATATCTAAACAGACATATAATTACCTTAGAACATGTGTAATGTTAATAATAGTTTTGAATATTGCAGAAGATTATGTGTCAATTTTTTTAACAGAATCAGTCTTGAACTTTTATTGTCATTTAATTTGTATAAAGATTAATAATGTATATGTATATCATACTACAGAAGGTTATGGTCTTAGTTTTTTTGCATAATTAGATTTAATTATTTATTGTTATTTAACTTGTATAAAACATGAATTATGTATTTCTATATTATACATTGTTCAATATTTAAGGATTGGTCAAGAAATAAAAGAACAAAACAAAAAGTGATACCTTTGTGAAGTGTGTTTACCGATGAAGTTTTTGTAAAGTTCAGAGAAAAGTGTTTGCGTCTGTTTATTCTTTTTGGGATCCTTGAGCTGTTTACTTGAAACTAATGGTAAATGGAGATTATCAATAAATATAGTTTAGTTGTGGAATTGTGAACTTAAATTGGTATTATCAAAGGAATCATATTACTCAGTACGATCGTTTGTTATGCTAATGTTTTAAAGTTTCATTTAAAAACAAATAACAAGGAGCATGAATGTACAATGATCAATGAGAAGTTATTGAATTCCAGTATCAATATTCTGTACTTTGTGCATATATAAAAATAAGAAGAACTGTTATTGGACTATGATTTAGGGATTCAACAACAATATACACGAGCAAACATAATGGCAACAAGAAATCAAAGATTTATTTTTAATCATAGGAATCCATCTGTCGTGCTTGAATAATTAGTGTTTCAAATATGATACATGATAGATGGTGACAAAAGTGTAAAAATATCTTTGAATTGACCTAAATCGATGAAATAAGTGAAAATTGAAATGTAATAAAAGGTGTTGGGAAGGAGTTTGAATCTTTACCTAAAATTGATGTTATCTATTGGAGGGAAATTGGTTAGAATAGTTGTTATGGAAGGTGTAAAGGGAAGAGAACGGGAAAGATGGGAAAGGATGATAGTTGCAGGAAAGTGAGAGAGAATGTGTGGTTAGGGAAAAATTGAAAAAGACGATGGAGTAAAGCTATTTCTTTCAGTGAAAACACATTATTCAAATGAGTTTTTGGCTGTATTAATTGAATGCGTTCTCATGGATTTGTGTTAATAATTTTGAGGATGCATGAGTACGCATTTTTGTAATGTATTTCCCATAAGGATACATTTAAATAATGCATTGTGAATGTGAAGTGTGGTGTTTGTTGCAAAAGAACTTTTGTATAATGCGTTATTGTGTTTTAGAAAAGTTGAGAAGGTTGGAGCATTACAATAAGATTGGAAAAAATAGGAACGCGTTTCAAGAATGCGTTGTGTAATGCAAAATGCTTATGTATAATGCGTTATGTGTTTCAAAAAAGTTGCGAAGGTTGGAGCATTATAATAAGATTGGGAAAAATAGGAACGCGTTCTAAGAATGCATTATGTTCTAGAGGTTTACGAAGTTTTGTAATCGTACTTTGCTAGACTACAAGAAAGAAATGCATTGTTACATGAACATTTTCATGAAATGCGTTCAGATGTTTACAATGGAAAAATTGCACCATACGGTAATGGGATATTTATTTGAAGGTTCTATTTTGGTGTATCATTGGTGAAAGTAAGAACAGAATTTTATCATGTGTTCTTGTGAAATTCTTTCTGTGTGTTCTGATAAGGTTATTCAGATTGGAGGATTTGTATACGTTTCTAGTTTTTCTTCTTCGTTATGAGTGGCGTGAAGTTCTATTTGCATGTTGTATTTCTTATGAGTTTGGATTTTTTGTAGGAAAAGCAAAGAAGCCTTTTCTATTTTTGAAAATTGTAAGTGCTCTATCTTCAGTGAAGCTTGTTTGGGAATAAGGTGAGATTTTTTGTGATAAATTGAGGTTTACATGCTATAGGGTTCATTTCAAGGTTTTCTTTATGGTAATATATATCTTTTTTGTGGTTTTGTTGTTTGTTATGATTTAATTGATTATTCTAATGGTTTTGATATTTAATCCACTGCGGTTTTTATGGGTATTAGTAGTGTAGTGCAGTGGATAGAGATTTTTTTTAATTGTTTGTCATGATTTACATAATAGTGGTGATGGTTTTGATGTTTAGTTAACTGTGGAATTTATGTATATTATTAGAGTAGTAAATTGGTAGAGAATTTTGGTGATTTAGATGGCAGAGATGATTACTAGTATTTATGATTTCTAGTATTTCTTAAAGTAAAAAATATAACTGCAAATAGAACAGTTTAACTAAAGAAAACTTAACAAATCTATTTGATTCTATTGTTATTTTGATTGAATTGACAGAGAGGGTTGTTGGTTAGTTTCATTTTTTTTGTAGTGTTTGACCAGATTAAAGATGTAATTTTAGATTGATACCTTGTAGTAGTTTGCATGTAGATTATTTACTGTTGTTATTTTTTGTTTGACAACACAGAAATGTTCAATTAGAGAAGTGGTAGGAATAATTGGTTTCCATATCTACTTAATTGTGGATTTTGTTTGTATTATCAGTGTAATGTAGTGGATGGAGAATTTACTTAATTTAGTTGGTGAATGTTTTGTTTGTATTAACTGGTGTGAACTTTTGTTTGTTTCATTTTTTCTAGAGCATGTTAGGGATTTTATAGTGACATATTATAGTACTCTCTGTGTAAATTGTCCTAACGACAGAATTCCTAGTCAAAAGCAACAAACGATAAGCTATTTTCTGCTATTGTTTTTAGTTAAGAAAACAAAAATATTTTGTTACAATAATAGTAAGAAAGAAATGGTCGTTTCAGTTAGTCATATGTAATAGTAAGAAAGAAATGGTGGTTTTAATTAGTCATAGTTTACCTTCTTATATACGTTGTGAAATACCTAAGAGGGGGGGTGAATTAGGTATTTGGCTAATTTTCGCAAACTTAAACCTTTTATGCGTTTAGACCAAGAACAAGTTATGTAAGCTAATTATAGATAATTGATAGCAAGGCAATAATGAAAGCAATAGCAAAGAACTCAAACAATTTATAGTGGTTCGATCCTCAAGATCTACGTCCACTACCTTAAGCTCACACTTAAGGATTTCAACAAATCTACTAATTGCTCAGGTTTACAAATTACAAGAGAGGCTCACCACACTTTGGTTTTACACTCACAACCTCTTCTAGTAATTTCTTACAATACAAGGCTCACCAACCTATGGTTTTATATCTCAAACAACCTTGAATCACAACTTCAAGGATCACCCTTATCTAAAGGATTTTATGTTATCAAGATAACCTTGCTAGAGCTAGTAGATTAACACAATTGAATAAGTAAAGAAGAGTGTGTAGAAGTTACCACTTGATGGTAGATATTACACAAATTTGTACCTTCACACTTTGATGTCTTTGGATGGATCAATTGAATGCACAAGACATAAGAGAGCTTAAGAAATGTTTGCTAAATGCTTTTGAATGCTTAGAGTTTTCAAGATTTCAAGAGTTACAAAAATTTGCATGTTTATGGCTTTTATAGAATTTGAAAATCTGTTAAAACGTTCATAAAACGGCTAGTAACGGCTAGTTTCAGAAAATTCGGACGACCGAATTTCTTGGTTGCGTCCGAATCTTCGTCCGAATTTCTCTGGAAGAACAGTGACCATGCTGAGAACAATCTAAGGGGGAGCATTGTCAAACTTTAAAACCTTTAAAACAATGTAGTACATAGAAGTATTAATGTCAATGATAGAAAATAACCAATTTAACACATTGACATACAAATGGCTCAATATGAGCCTATGACCCAACCAACCTCCATTAACCTCCTTCCTTCCAACAACTAGGATAGAAGATATAGCATTTAAGCATTAAAAAAACTTCTAAGAGAGGTTTTAAAGGTTGTAAAAGTTTGACAATGCTCCCCCTTAGATTGTGCTCATTTTTCAACAAGTTTGGACTTGAGATACTTATGCATCCGAATTTTGACATATCAAGTCCGAATTTTAAAATAGGTTAAATGAAAGCTTAAATTTTTGAAAATAAGCTTTCCTAAGGTTGTTCAAACATAGAAGAAGAAATTAAAACCAGTTTGAATCAATTTGAACAACAATAGAGCACATTTTGGCAACAAAATATGCATGCATCCGAATTTCAGAACATGCATCCGAATTTTTTGATCTTGCATCCGAATTTTTAAATCTTAAATCCAAACTGTACTAAATTCAATATAATGAATGCCTAAGGTTGTTCAAACATAATTAAAACAGATTTAGATCAATTTGAACAACAATAGAATAGTTTTTGGTAACAAGGTATAGCTCATGCATTCATGCATTCAAATGTTTTCATAGAGTAAAAATTCAAGAGCAAGTTATTCATTTACAGAAAACACACAGAAAACATCTATAGGATTAAGATATAAGACTCAGAAAACATGCATAAAAAAAAATTCATAAACAGAAAAAAATTCATTATCGCATCCCATAGAGCAGTTTTTCACACATTTTGTCACATTTTGTCATCCTCATTTCTTCTCCCCCTTTTGTCATCAGTCAAAGATGGGGTCAATGAAAATGAGATTAACAATTTAACACATAAAGAAGCTCTCATCACTGATATTTCATCATTGAGCTTCACTATTACATAAAATGCAAGAAAAATACTGAAGAAGATTATAACATTAGATACATAACTAAAAATTTAAATAACTTAAAGCAGTAAATAGAATGGAAGAGATGCTTAGTCTTGTGATGTTGATGAAGAGGCTCTGCTAATCCCTTTCTTGATGGCCAAGTGCTTCACTCTTCCTTGGCTGAATGAAATGTGTGATGGTGAGACAATTTCAGCTTGAGCTACTTGGCTTCCTGCCTTTTGTGGTTCTTCATGTACATGTTCTTCTTCTTCTTCTTGTTCTGCCACTGTCTCATCATCTCCTCTTTGGTCATCCCCATCATCACTGTCATTATCTTTGTCCTTCTTATCTTCCTCTTTATCATCATCTTCCTCATTTCTATCTTGAGGCCTAGAGGGTCCTTCACCACTTTGAGTATTTCTCATAAGGATTTCCTCAATGTGTTTCACTCTACTCTCTAGTCCATCTAATTTTCCTAGAACCATTGGAGCAAATGATTCAAAGAACTTATACATCTTCTCCATTTCCTTGACTTGATTGTTCAAGGCTTCTTGTAATGCTTTGGCTATTATGGTGTCACCTCTAGTTATTCCTTCACCACTTGACTCAACTTCAGTTTCTTCTTCAACTACTCTTCTTTTTGTTGGTGGTTGCTCCCCCTCACTTAAAGTGTCATGCTTTCTTTTTGTCTTCATTTCTCTTGCAAGGGTTTCTTCCTCATCTTCCTCATCTTCATCCTCCTCCTTTTCCTCTTCTACACTTTCAGTCCTTTCCTTTCTTCCCTAATCTTTTGGGAGAGGATCCTCTTTTTGTTTTCCACACTCCATCATCATCAAGGATAAGCTGCATTCTCTTAAGGGATTCATCAGTGTATATTTCTCCACTTTTAAAGGCTTGTCCTCTTCCTGAAAGTTTAATCTTAAAATGCTTAAAGATCTTTGTTAACAGTCTTCCAAAAGGGAATGCCTTGGTTACTGTTTTTCTAGCAGTAATCATGTGTCTTAAGGCTATATATCCAAAGTTGAATTTCCTCTGTTCATGCAGGGCCAACATTAATACCATATGCATATTACCTATTGATGATTTATGTCCAAAGTTAGGAACAATCATAGTAGTTACCATATGATGCAATACTCTACCTCTAGCATCCAAATTCTTGATTTCCCTCTCTTTTATAGATCTAAACTCTCTTCCATTTGTAAATGCTTGTTCAAATCTATCATATGTAAAGAGTTGACGATCATAGCAATGCATTGAGGGTGCATAATATTTAGCCCCACTGTCACTTACCCCACAAATTCTGTTAATCAGGTCTTCACTTAAATCAATGTCAACAAGGGATACTCTAGTTGAATACCATTGTATCCTATCATCCCCAACAATCTCAATTCTTTCTTCCTTTAGGTTTGCATAGAATTCATATACCAAAGTAGGATAAAAATCTTCATTAATAAACAACAAACTACTCCATCCAACATCATTGAAATAGGACAAAACCATATCCATACTAGATAGTTTATCAACATCTACCTTATATCCAGGAATAATCTTTCTACTATTCTTATTCCATTCTTCAAATTCATGAGTAGATTTGATAGAAATAAACCTGTCAACCCCAGATTGTGTTTGAGGAATGCGAATCCTTCTTGGTTGATTGAGGATTGGGTCTCCATTTCCTTCCTTAGCCTTTCCTTCTCCTTTCTCAACATTGGGCTTCTTTGTTCTCACCATGATGTTTTCTCTTGAGAAGGGTTTGTTTTCTGTATGAAATTAGGGCTTAGATGTTTAAAAATGAACACAAATCGGGATGAGAGTGTGTGGATTTGAAGAGATTTTGATTCGGACGTGAATGGGTATGAGAGGTTTTGAAAGGATTTAAAATTCGGAAGTTGTAATGTTTGGAAGAAACCGTTCAATTTTCATTTAAAGGGATGCATCCTCAAAATTTGGACGACCGAATTTTAGGTCTGCGTCCGAATTTTCGGTCGAAAGTTTCTTTCTCTTTGGTTCAGAAAATTCGGTCGACCGAATTTTCTGTCCTGCGTCTGAATTTTTGATCAATAAATCTCTGTTTTCATCACAACATTAATACACACATTAGTCATTGAATTTTGAAATTCCTAAGAGTCTTCTTAGGTGATTAAACCTTTCCTCAGCCAAAGGCTTTGTAAATATGTCATCAATTTGATCATTTGTATTTACATGTTCTAAGCATATATCTTTCTTAATCACATGATCACGAATGAAATGATGTTTTATCTCTATATGCTTGGTCCTAGAATGTTGAATGTGATTAATGCTCAAATTGATAGCGCTAGTATTATCACATAGTATAGGCACACACTTAAATTTAAAACCATAATCAAGTAAAGTATGTTGCATCCATAATAATTGTGCACAACAACTTCCTGCAGCTATGTATTCAGCTTCAGCTGTGGATAAAGATACACAAGCCTGTTTTTTACTAAACCAAGACACTAGACAACTACCAAGAAATTGACAATGACCACTTGTACTTTTACGCTCAACTTTGCATCCAGCATAGTCAGCATCAAAATATCCAATAAGTTCAAAAGATGAAGTTTTAGAAAACCAAAGACCATAGTCATGTGTATCAATCAAATAACGAAATATTCGTTTGACAGAAATTAGATGAGATTCTTTAGGACATGATTGGAATCTAGCACACAAGCAAACAGCAAACATAATATCTGGTCTACTAGTAGTGAGATAGAGTAAACTTCCAATCATACCTCTATACAGTTTCTCATCAATACTTTTACCTTTCTCATCTTTGTCAAGTTTAGTTGATGAACTCATAGGAGTACTTATTCCTTTTGCTTGATCCATTCCAAACCTTTTCAATAGCTCCTTAGTATATTTTTCTTGATTGATGAAGACTCCATCCTTGGTTTGCTTAATTTGTAGTCCAAGGAAGAAACTTAGTTCTCCCATCATGCTCATCTCAAATTCATTTTGCATAGTTTTAGCAAACTCTTCACAAAGAGAAATATTTGTAGAACCAAAAATAATATCATCAACATAGATTTGTACAAGCAAAATATCATTTTTAGAAGATGTTTTAATAAAAAGAGTTGTGTCTACTTTTCCTTTAGTAAAACCTTTTGAGAGAAGAAAACCACTTAATCTTTCATACCAAGATCTTGGAGCTTGTTTCAGTCCATATAGAGCTTTGGTTAGCTTATACACATAATTTGGAAATTTTTTCATGGATAAAACCAGGGAGGTTGTTCTACATAAACCTCTTCTTCAATAAAACCATTTAGGAAAGCACTTTTAACATCCATTTGAAAAAGTTTAAAACCTTTAAAGCAAGCAAATGCCAAAAGTATTCTTATAGATTCTAATCAGCTCACTGGAGCAAAGGTCTCATCATAGTCAATGCCTTCTTCTTGGTTGAAACCTTGAGCAACAAGTCTAGCTTTATTTCTAACTACTTCTCCTAGTTCATTTAACTTGTTTCTAAAAACCCATTTTGTACCAATAACAGAATGATCATGAGGTCTAGGAACAAGAGACCAAACTTTATTTCTTTCAAATTGATTTAGCTCTTCTTCCATAGCAATAATCTAGAAATTATCACACAATGCATCATCAATATTTTTTGGTTCAATATGAGATAAAAGAGCGAAGTTATCAATAAAGTACCGCCTTGTTTTTACCCCTTGGGAGACATCACCAATGATTTGCTCCTTAGGATGACCTTTTGCATATGTGATATCCTTTGGAAGTTCTTGATTATTGCTTGATTGACCATCTTGTTCTTGCTCCATTATTTCTTCTTGTTTGGCATGATCTTCCATTGTGGGTGCTTGGTGTTGAGTATGATTTTCAACCATTGATGTGCCTATGCCATCTTCATTTCCTCTTTGAAGATAAATGTTAGATTCATCAAAGGTTACATGAATAGTTTCTTCAACACACAATGTTCTTTTATTATAGACTCTATATGCCTTTTTATTTGATGAATAACCAAGAAAAATTCCTTCATCTGATTTTCTATCAAACTTACCAAGATAATTGCTAGTGTTTAAAATGAAGCATTTACAACCAAAAACTTTGAAATAGACAATTGATGGAGTTTTGTCAAAGGAGTTTTGTCAAATAAGAGTTCAAAAGGTGTTTTTCTTATAAAAGGTCTTAGTAAAACTCTGTTCATGATATAACAAGATGTATTAACAGCTTCAGCCCAAAAGTACTTTGGTAATGAGTTTTCACAAAGCATTGATCTAGCCATTTCTTGTAAGGTTCTGTTTTTCCTTTCAACAACACCATTTTGTTGAGGTGTTTTGGCAGCTGAAAAATTGTGAGTAATACCATATTCATCACAAAATTTTGTAAAGTCTTGGTTACAAATTCTCTTCCATTATCACTTCTAATAGAAATCAGTTTGCAATCAAGAGAGTTTGAACCTTTTTGAAGAGTTTTGAAAATTCATGAAATGTTTCATCTTTTTGTGCTAAGAAGATTACCCATGTAAATCTTGAAAAATCATCAACAATCACATAAGCATAGCTTTTACCACCAAGACTAGTAGTCCTCATAGGTCCAAATAAATCCATATGAATCAGTTCAAGAGGTTTTGAGGTAGAAACCATTTTCTTTGGTTTAAAAGATGTTTTTGATTGTTTTCCATATTGACAAGCATCACAGAGGCGAGTTTTATCAAAATGCAATTTAGGTAATCCTCTCACTAGCTCTTGTGTAGAAATTTTGTTTAATAAATCCATGCTTACATGTCCTAATCTTCTATGCCATAAAAATCCATCATTGTCATGAATGGCAAGGCATTTAATATCATTTGTAATAAGCTCATCAAGATACAACACATATACGTTACCAACTCTTTTAGCAACAAAGATAGTTTTGTTACTTGCATTGTCAAGAATAGTACAAGTATCACATTTAAACTCTACTTTGCATCCATTATCACATAATTGACTAATGCTCAGTAAATTATACTTTAAATCTTCAATAAGTAATACTTTCTTGATAAGAGGGAAAGAACCTTTACCAATGTTACATATTCCAAGTATTTTCCCTTTCTTCTTATCTCCAAATGTGACAAAGCCTTCACTTGTAGTTTGAAGTTCACTAACAAGTGATGCATTTCCCGTCATATGCCTTGAGCATCCACTGTCAAGGAACCATTTTGTGGCACTTGATCTTGAGGCAAATTGTACCTATATCAAATTTGAAAGGGTGATTTTTGGTACCCATATTTTCTTGGGTCCAAGGGGGTTAGTAAAAGTTTCTTTGACCTTCCAAATGGTTTTAACACCACTTTCTACTTTTCTTTTGACAAAACATCTAGAAACCTTGTGTCCATATTTACCACAATAAGTGCAGCAAATATGTGATCTAGAATGATAAGATTCTTTGACAAAAGATTTTCTCTGTTTTGGAGCAGAATAATCATGAGTAAAACCAAGACCATGTTTTACAAATGAAGGTCTTTGATAGCCAAGTAATTTATTCAAATTTTCCCTTCCATTTGTAAATCTCTCAATGCATAAAGTCAGATCATTTACTCTCCTTTTTAGAAGCTCATGATCTTTTATCATTGACTCAAGAGAAATAATTCTAGTGCAAAGCTTTTTGTTTTCAAAAGATATGTTTTGTATAGTTGTATTCAAAACTTCTTTTTCAATAGCAATGCAACTAATGGTTTCAAGAAGTTTTCCATTTTCAACACATAATTTTGAATTCTCATTAGATAAATCATTTATTTTGAGTTTCATTTCCTTATTTCTTTTTGAAGCCTTTTTTAATTCTTCATATAACTCAACAATAAGATCACTGGAATCAATATCATCATCATATACATTTGAGATAGAGGGTGAAGATTGTACCTCATCATCAATGGCCATGAAGCATATGTTGGCCTTTCCTTCACTTTCATCCTCGCTTTCCCGTTGATCCCATGTTCCAGCTAGTCCTTTTCCTTTCTTGGCGATTTCTTTATGTTTTTGCTTTCTCTTTCCCTTTCCAACACTCGGGGACGATCAAGCAATAAGATGCTCGAGTACTCTTGCATTCAAAGCATTGAGGTTTATATGATGAAGATTGTCCACTCTTCTTGACTGGCTTTCTTCCTTTCTTGAGAAATTCCTTTTTGTAGAATCTCTTGAATTTCTTCACTGCCATTGCAATTTCTTCTTCTCCACTGTTTCCTCCTTCTTCTTCACTTGAAGATTGTTCTTGTTCACTCAAGTTGTTTGAGGCATTAAGCACTACTCCTTTTCTTCCCTTTTCTTCATCCTCCTTGTCATTTAGCCGTTTCATCTTCATTTCATGAGTCAGTAGAGATCCAATGAGCTCTTCAAGTGGAAGAGTCTTCAAATCCTTGGATTCCTCAATGGCAAGTGTTTTAGGTCTGCCAGGGATTTTGGTAGAGCATCTAAAATCTTTCTGTTTTTGCTCTCCCATAGTATAGCTTTTACCATAAGCTTTTAAGCCATTGAAAATGTTAGTAAATCTTGTAAACATATCACTAATATTTTCACCTTGTTTCATGGTAAACAGTTCATAATCTCTAACTAGTATGGCAAGTTTAGATTCTTTAACTTGATTAGTACCTTCATGTGTAATTTGAAGTAATCTCCACATTTCATGAGCAGAATCACATCCACTAACTCTATTGTATTCAGTTACATCTAAAGCACAACTTAATATATTCATGGCTTGATAATTTAAAGTCATTTTCTTAGAATCATGCTCATCAAATTCATCAGTGGATTTGGGTACTGAGGTTATTCCATCAGCACTCATTTTCATTGGGACATAAGGACCTTTCTCAATTATGTTCCACAAATCAAAATTAATAGAACAAATATAAATTTTAACTCTAGATTTTCAGAAAGTGTAATTTGTTCCATTAAACAAAGGTGGTCTATTTGTGGAAGATCCTTCTAGGTAAGGTAGGTTTGACATATTAGCCATAGGATCTTTGTCTTCTAGGTTGTTAAACCACACACAGAAGTTCTTGCTCTGATACCAATTGAAATACCTAAGAGGGGGGGTGAATTAGGTATTTGGCTAATTTTCGCAAACTTAAACCTTTTATGCGTTTAGACCAAGAACAAGTTATGTAAGCTAATTATAGATAATTGATAGCAAGGCAATAATGAAAGCAATAGCAAAGAACTCAAACAATTTATAGTGGTTCGATCCTCAAGATCTACGTCCACTACCTTAAGCTCACACTTAAGGATTTCAACAAATCTACTAATTGCTCAGGTTTACAAATTACAAGAGAGGCTCACCACACTTTGGTTTTACACTCACAACCTCTTCTAGTAATTTCTTACAATACAAGGCTCACCAACCTATGGTTTTATATCTCAAACAACCTTGAATCACAACTTCAAGGATCACCCTTATCTAAAGGATTTTATGTTATCAAGATAACCTTGCTAGAGCTAGTAGATTAACACAATTGAATAAGTAAAGAAGAGTGTGTAGAAGTTACCACTTGATGGTAGATATTACACAAATTTGTACCTTCACACTTTGATGTCTTTGGATGGATCAATTGAATGCACAAGACATAAGAGAGCTTAAGAAATGTTTGCTAAATGCTTTTGAATGCTTAGAGTTTTCAAGATTTCAAGAGTTACAAAAATTTGCATGTTTATGGCTTTTATAGAATTTGAAAATCTGTTAAAACGTTCATAAAACGGCTAGTAACGGCTAGTTTCAGAAAATTCGGACGATCGAATTTCTTGGTTGCGTCCGAATCTTCGTCCGAATTTCTCTGGAAGAACAGTGACCATGCTGAGAACAAAAATTCGGACGACCGAATTTTTTTGCTGCGTCCGAATCTTCTTCCGAATTTCTCTGGAAGAACAGTGACCATGCTGAAGGCCAAAAATTCGGACGACCGAATTTTTTGGCTGCGTCCGAATCTTCTTCCGAATTTCTCTAGAAGAATAGTAGCAAACTTTTGCTACAAAATTCGGACGACCGAATTTTTTGAAAACATTTTCAAACTTTGTAAAATCATTTGAGATATAACTTCAATGAGTTTGAAAAACATTTGATATATATAGAAAACTTATTTAACTATATTTAAGCTTGAAAAACATGAACATATGAAGTTTACAAACATATCTTATAAAAAGATTCATTCAAAGCCTTTTAAGATCATAAGACTATTTTTATGCTCTCTTATGCATTCAATGTTAACCAAGACATGCAAGTGTAGAATTTACATAGAAATTTACCTAAAAGTTAAATGCACTCTACATTTCAAGTCTTCAATGCCTTTTGATCATCTTTAGAACAACATTCTTCAAACTTCAAATACTTGCTTAAATGAAGTTGTTCTTGAACTTTTGCTTCAAAGCAATGAGACTTCATACTTCTCAAATTACAGAACCTATCACACAATAATCAAACATTTTAGTCCTCATCAATATTTGTCATTAATCAAAACTATATAATTTGCCCTTAGGGCTAACACGTTGATGTGGCGTGAGACAATGCTGGTATCCAATTCCTCACTCTATGACTGTCCAAGTCAGTAAACATATACTTTTTTGCTAGTTGTTGCTTTTTTGTATCTGCCATGTTTATTGATTAATCAAAATTTAATTTAGGTGGGAAGAAATGGTTTCCATATCTAATTAATTGTGGATTTTGTATGTATTATCAGTGTAGTAAGAATTTACTTAATTTAGATGGTGAATATTTTGTTTTCTTCTGGTTATAACTGGTGTGAGCTTTTTTTTGTTTCATTTTTCTAGAGCATGTTAAAGGACAAAAGATATCATTTGATAGTGATATATTAAAGTACTCTATGTGTCAATTGCCCTGACTACAGAGTTCTTAGTCAAAAGTACCAAAAGATAAGCTATTTATTGCTATTTTTTTAGTTAAGCAGACAAAAATGTTAGGTTACAACAATAGTAAGAAAGAAAAGGTGGTTTCAGTTAGTCATATTTTGCCTTATTAGATAGGCTGATATGGCTTGAGGCAGTGCTGGTATCCATTTCCTCATTTTGTGATTTGTCCAAGTCAGTAAGCAGAGATTTTTTTTGCTAGTTGTTGCTTTTTTGTATCTTTTATGTTTATTGATTGTTAGACTTGAATTTATGCAAGATTGAACTATTGAATATATCATTTTGTTTTCAAGTAACATTGGTACAGGAATGGGTAGTGTATTTTCTTCAAAGAAACACTGTAAATTATATCTCTTGTTATTCAAAAAAGACTGTGGTCTAGTTTGTTTGATTTGTGCAATGAATTTCTTTCCTTGTAGATTTGATATTGCTGGTTCAATTAGTAGAGGAACTTTCTACGCAATTGAAATGTATATCACAACAAATAAATGGTTGTGTGATATAATATTTTAGATGACTTAAAGGGTTATTGTTGATACTCAGTGAAAGAGTTCCATTGCCTCTTTTTCAGTCAACAATATGAATTTTTCATCATCTCCAAATGCAGTTGTTGTAATAGTTCAATATTCATCACAGATATCTATTTCTACAGAACACCTGCGTTTTTTTTTGGTATGTTAGTGTGTGAATTGTTTATTTTAATGTAATTTCTCAAGATATTCGATTGAATTTCATACCTTCCTTCTGCATGGGTATTCTCACCATAGTAAATGCATGGAAATTTTTGTCTTGGTTCTGCTGATATTGTAACATCCCGTTCTATAAAAATTTTATGTGTTTATTATGTAACATAATACATAATTTTGGCAACAATAAGTTAAGCAATTAAAATTTTTTCCTAACATATGTTGAATCTTTCTATAAAAAAAAATAGAAATTGTGGATCAACCATCAAGTGACACTTGGTCACTTGAAGGGATTTGTTTTCTCATTGCCAAGTCGGTAACCGGCTGATTACATATATATATATATTTTTTTTGTTTTGCTTTGATTTTTGCTATCCTTTTCTGAAAGACCTAAGAGGAGGGTGAATTAGGTTTTGGCTAATTTTCAAAACTATTTCCTTTTGTTAACTTAGTTTGGAAAGATTATATTCACTTGTTTCAATGAGAGAATAATGAACTCAATGACAAAGCAATAAACAATTGAAGAGCAATGAACATAAGCAATTTATAGTGGTTCGATCTCTTCAGGATCTACATCCACTACCTGGAGTCTATACTCAAGGATTTCAACCAATCTATTATATGCTCAAATTCAATCAATTACACAAGAGGCTCACCTCACAATGGTTTTACTCCAACAACATCTTTTACAATGCTACAAACAAGGTTCATTCTACCACAAGGATTTTATATCTAAAAATAATCTTGAATGACTATTTCAAGGATCACCCTTACCTAAATGATTTTATGTTACAAGATAGCATTGTATTGAGCAAGTAGATAACAAGATTACATAAAGAGTGAATGAGATATTACCACTTCTTGGTAAATGATTACACAAATTAGCACCACTTCACCTTGTTGTCTTTGTAATCTTGAATAATCACATGTAAGCACAATACAAAAAAGAGCTTTGATGTTTTCAAATGATTTTGGAATGTCAGAATTTCTCAAGTGTTCAAAAATTACAAAAAATCCGAAGTTTAGAGCTTTTATAGATTTTGAAAATAAGTTTTAACAATCATAAAACGGCTAGTCTCTGAGGAGTTCTGAAGACCAAACTTGATCCTCTACGTCCGAACTGTCGTCCGAATATTACTGTGACATACTGTTTGGGAATGTTCGAATGATCGAACTTTGTCCCTTGCATCAGAACTTGCTTTCGAATTTCTCTGGAAAAAACAGTAGTCATGTTCACAGTTTGGACGTCCAAACTTGCGTCTGAACTGTTCAAACTTTGTCAAAATATTTGAAAATCATTCTCAATAAGTTCGAAATCATTTTGTACTAAAGGATAAGTCATTTAAAATCTTTTGAACTCAAAGAACGTTACCAAAGCACTTGTCATTCAAGGTTTACTCAAAACCATTTAAGACTCAAAAACAAGTTTTGTCCTCTTTTATGCGTTCAATAGATTCCAAGACAAACAAGTGTAGAGTTTACAAGAATATACCTGCTAAGCAAGTGTAAACCTACCCTAGAGTCTTCCAAGCCTTCAATTCATAGGACACTTGTGTTGTCCTTAGCACTTTTAGCTCCAAGGTAATAAGAACTCTTTGCTTCTTAATCGAAAACATCCTATCACACAAATATCATATTAATTAGTCCTCATCAATGTTTGTCATTAATCAAAACTAATCAAAACTACATGATTTGCCCTTAGGGCTAACAATCTCCCCCTTTTTGATGATGACAAACTTTGATGTAAAATATGATGGATTTTAACAGTGTAGTGCAAAGAAGTACTGATGTCAATGATAGATAATAACTAATTTAGCACATTTACATTCAAATGGCTCAATATGAGCCTATGGCCCAACCAACCTCTATTCACTTCCTTCCTTCCAACAATTAGGGTAGGAAATATAGCATTTAAGCATTAAAAAATCATCTAAGAGAGGTTTTAAAGGTTATAAAAGTTTAACAATGCTTCCCCGTTAGATTGTGCTCATTTTCAAGATTTCAAGTCTGAACTGTAAAATATATGAGATAAAAGCCATAAGTTTTTGAAAATAAGCTTTCCTAAGGTTGTTCAAATATGATAGGAAAGATTAAGATAGTTTTCAAACAATTTGAACAACAGAAAAATATTTTTGGCAAGAAAGTTTAGATACGTCTGAACTTGTGGTCTGCATCTGAACTTCAAGTCTGAATTTTTGGTAACAAGTTTGAAAAGGTGATTTTGCATTTTCAAATGAACTATAGAAGTACTCAAATATATATATCTACAATGGTACTCAGTTTAGCTTTGCAAAACCACAAAACTCATGCATTCAATTATTTTCATGAAGTAATCCAAAATTACAAGTCAAGTCAAGAACCAAGATCAAGATTTCAACCTCAACTTAACCATATATCAAAAGCTCATAAAACAACCAAAATCTCACATAATCTCAAAAAACAACCAGTCTCACATATTATAACAAATTCCAAAGGCAGCTAAATATAACACATTTTTCACATAACATACATCACATTTTGTCATCATTCTTTCTCTCCCTTTTGTCATCACTCAAAGATGGGGTTAATGAAAATGAGACAACACTATCACATATAAGCAGTATTTTGAACTAGGGCCAACAACAACGATAACCAACATTCTTGTAAGTCAACTTATTCTCTCCTTTCTAGCAGTAATTAAGCTTAGGGTGATCAAAGTATCATTAACAAAAGAAGCTCTCAACACTAATGTTTCATCATTGAGTTTCACAAAACTATTACAGAAATTAAAGAAAAGCATAGAAATTGCATAAGCCAAGCTAGAAATAAAACATATAAGTAATACTAAGCAAAACTAAGTAATTAAAATAGTAAAAAGAGATAGGATTGAAGAGATGCTCAGTCTTGTGATGTCGATGGAGAGGCCTTGCTGAATCCCTTCTTGATTGCCACATGTTTGACCCTTCCTTGGCTGAAAGAGATAGTTGATGGTGAGGTGATTTCTGCTCTCTCTATTAATGTTCGTTTTTGACTTCCTCTGTCTTGTGACTCCTCTTGTATATCTTTATTTCCTTCTTCTTGTTTTTGATCATCATCCTCATTATCATCTTCATGATCACTGTCATCATCTTCATCCTCTTTCTTTTCCTTGCTTTTCTCATCTCCTTCATCATCCTTGTCATCCTTAGCTTGAGGCCTAGAGGGTCCTTCACCACTTTGTGATTTTCTCATTAAAATCTCCTCTATGTGCTTCACTCTATTTTCCAATCCATCTAGTTTTCCAAGAACAATTGGAGCAAATGATTCAAAGAACTTGTACATTTTTTCCATTTCCTTGATGTGGTTGTTACTATGGTGTCTTCTCTAGTAATCCCTTCACCACTGGGAGCTTCTTCGTCATTTGGATATGATTGAGGAGTAGGAACTCCTTCAAAAAGTCTTCTCTTTGAAGGAGGTTGCTCCCTCTCACTTGATGTGTCATGTTTTCTCTTTGTCTTCATTTCTCTTGCCGATGTTTCTTCCTCGTCTTCTTCTTCCTCAATGTCTTCACTTTCTTCATCCTTTTCTCTTTTCGATGGAGTTTCTCTTTTTGTTCTCCATATACCATCTTCATCAAGAACTAATTGCATCCTTCTAAGAAAGTCATTAGTATAGATTTCTGCACTCTTGAATGCTTGTCCTCTTACAGGAAGTTTGACTTGAAAGTGTTTGAAACTAACCTCCTATAAGGTAAGGCTTTGTTGGCTGTTTTTCTTGCACTTATCATGTGCTTTAGTGCCATAAATCCAAAATTTAATCTTCTATACTCATGCAAGGCCAGCATAACCACCATGTGCATATTACCAACGTATGATTAATGTCAAAAATTAGGGATAATCATGCTGGTAATCATGTCATGCGTAACTCTTCCTCTAGCATCAAAGGCTTTAATTTTCCTTTCCCTAATGGACCTAAATTCTCTACAATTTGTAAAAGCCTTTTCAAATCTTTTATTTGTGAAGAGTTCATGAATATAGCAATACTGTGCCAGTGAGTAATACCTTGTCCTACTATCATCTACACCACAAATTCTGTTAACTAAAGCATCAGTGAACTCAAAATCCACTTGAGATACTCTAAATGAATACCATTGTACTACATTTTATCCCACATGTTTGATTCTTTCTTCTTTGAGATTTTTCATAAAACTCATATATAAGTGTAGGATATAATTCTTCATCAACTACTAGTAAACTACTCCATCCAATGTCACCAAAAAGAGTTAAACCTTACCCATATTAGAGAGTCTTTCCAAGTTTACTTTGTATTCCGAAATGATTTTTCTATTTTTCTTGCTCCATTCTTCAAATTCAGAGGCAGCCTTGATGAAGATGATCTTTGAGGAACTCCGATTCTTCTTGGTTCATTTATGATCAATCCACCATCTCCTTTTTTTGCTTTTCCATTTCCCTTTTCAATATTTGCTCTCTTAGTTCTCACCATGATGTTTTTATTTGCAAGAAGGTGAATTATAGGATTTAGGGCTTAGAACTCAAAAATTCAAGCGATTTGAAGTGAAGATGGCAAAATTTCAGAGAGATTTGGGTTTGGACGTAAGGGGTTGATGTGCATTTTCAGAGAATAGAGAGTTTGGAAGTTAAAAAGTGTGAAAAATGACTGTTCGGATTCATTTAAAATCGCTGCAATCGCTTAGTTTGGAAGACCAAATATTTAGGTCTGTTTCCGAACCAACGTCTGAACTTTATTTCTTTAGTTTCAAAAAATTCGGAAGACCGAATCTTTTTGTCGAGAATTTTATGGAGAAAGTTTGGACGTCCGAATTTCTCTCAATGCATCCGAATTATATGTCCGAATATTCCTTGTTTCTACCATACTTCAACACACTCATTAGTAATTGAATTTTGAAATACCCAAAAGCCTTCTTAGGTAACTGAACCTTTCCTCAGCCAAAGGCTTGGTAAATATATCAAAAATTTGATCATTTGTATTGATAGAGTCCAAGCATATATCTCCTTTAGCTACATGATAACGAATAAAATGATGTTTAATCTCTATATGCTTGGTCCTAGAATTTTGAATGGGATTTTTGCTTAAATTGATAGCACTGGTGTTATCACATAGTATAGGCACACAATTGAATTCTAGACCATAATCAAGTAGAGTGTGCTTCATTTATAGCACCTGAGCACAACAACTACCAGCGACGATATATTCAGTCTCAGTGGTAGATAAGGATACACATACTTATTTTTTACTATACCAAGATACAAGACAACTACCAAGAAATTGACGATGACCACTAGTGCTTTTACGATCAACATTTCATCCGGCGTAATCAGCATCGAATATCCAACAAGGTCAAAAGATGAAGATTTTGAAAACCAAAGGCCATAGTCATGTGTATCAATAAAATAACAAAAGATTCATTTAACAGAAATTAAGTGAGACTCTTTAAGACAAGATTGAAATCTAACACATAAGAACACATCAAATATAATATCTGGTCTACTTGCGGTGAGATAAATTAAACTTCCAATCATACCTTTATATGCCTTTTCATCAACATTTTTACCTTTCTCTTTTTTATTAAGTTTAGTTGATGAGCTCATTGGAGTGCTTATCCCTTTTGCTTGATCCATTCCAAATCTTTTCAATAAGTCTTTGGTGTACTTTGCTTGATTTATGAAGACTCCATCCTTAGTTTGCTTAATTTGCAGGCCAAGAAAGAAATTGAGTTGTTCCATCATGCTCATTTCGAATTTATTTTGCATTAATTTGTCAAACTCATCACAAAGAGATGTATTAGTAGCACCAAATATGATGTCATCCACATAAATTTGCACAAGTAAGATATCATTATTGCTAGAGGTTTTTATAAATAGTGTTGTGTCAAGTTTTCCTTTTGAAAGAAGAAAGCCATTTAGTCTTTCATATCAAGCTCTAGGAGCTTGTTTCAATCCATATAAAGCCTTAGTTAGCTTGAAAACATGGTTAGGAAACTTTTCATGAATAAAAAGGGTGGTTATTCTACATAAACCTCTTCCTCAATAGAACCATTTAGAAATGCACTTTTGACGTCCATAAAACCTTTAAAATAGGCAAAAGCTAAAAGTATTCTAATGGATTCAAGTCTAGCTACCGGAGCAAAAGTTTCACCATAATCAATGCCTTCTTCTAGATTGAATCCTTGAGCAACAAGTCTAGAATTATTTCTAACTACTTCTCCTAGTTCATTTAATTTATTTCTAAAAATCCATTTTGTACCAATAATGGAATGAGCTTGAGGTCTTGGGACAAGAGTCCAAACTTTATTTCTTTTAAATTGATTTTGCTCCTCTTGCATAGCAATAATCAAAAAATCATCACACAAGGCATCATCAATGTTTTTAGGCTCAATATGAGATAAAAGAGCAAAGTTGTCAATAAAGTATCCCCTTGTTTTAACTCCTTGGGAGACATCACCAATGATTTGCTCCTTAGGGTGGCCTCTTGCATATCTTAGATCTTTTGGAAGCTCTTGGTCACTATTAGGTTGGCCATCTTATTTTTGCTCTATTATTTCTTGTTCTTTGGCATGTTCTTCCAAAGTTGGTACTTGAGGATGAGTTTGATTATCAAACATTGAGGTACCTACATCATCTTCATTTCTTCTTTCAAGGTAAATGTTAGATTCATCAAAGGTTATATAAATGGTTTCCTCAACACATAATGATCTTTTGTTATAAGCACTATAGGCATTTTTATTTGATGAATAACCAAGAAATATACCTTCATCGGATTTTCTATCAAAATTTCCCAGGTTATCATAAGTATTCAAGATAAAACACTTACAACCAAATACCTTAAAATAAACAAGTGAAGGAGTTCTATCTAATATAAGTTCAAAAGGTGTTTTTTGTAGAAAAGGTCCTAAAAGAACTCTATTCATTACGTAGCAAGCAGTGTTTACAGTTTTGGCCCAAAAATATTTTGGTAAAGAGTTTTCACAAAGCATTGATCTAGCCATCTCTTGTAAAGTTCTATTTTTCCTTTCAACAACACCATTTTGTTGGGGTGTTTTGACAACTAAAAAATTATGTGTAATACCATTTTCATCAAAAAATTTTGTAAAATCTTAATTACAAAATTCTCTCCCATTGTCATTCCTATTAGAGATCAATTTGCATTCAAGGGAGATTTGAACATTTTTGAAAAGTTTTACAAATTCATGAAAAACTTCATCCTTTTGAGCTATCAAGACCACCCATGTAAATCTAGAAAAATCATCAACAATCACATATGCATAACTCTTACCACCAAGACTAATGGTCATCATTGGTCCAAACAAGTCCATATGAACAAGTTCAAGAGATTTTGATTTAGAAACCATTTTTTTGGTTTAAAAGATGTTTTTGATTGTTTTCCATATTGACAAGCATCACAAAGACGAGTTTTATCAAAATATATTTTAGGTAGTCCTCTAACCAATTCTTGTGTGGAAAGTTTGTTCAACAAGTCCATGCTCACATGACCTAGTCTCCTTTGCCATAGATATCCATCATTGTCGTGAATGGCAAGGCATTTGATATCATTTGCAACAAGTTCATCAAGATATAGTACGTATACATTCCCAACTCTATTAGCAACAAAAATAGTTTTGCTACTTACGCTATCAAGAATAGTACAAGTGTCACATTTAAATTCAACTTTACAACCATTATCACATAATTGACTAATACTAAGTAGATTATACTTCAAACCATCAATAAGTAATACTTGCTTAATGAGAGCGAAAGAAACTTTAACAATATTACCAATTCCAAGTATTCTTCCCTTCTTCTTCTCACCAAATGTGACAAAACCTTCACTTGTTGCTTGAAGTCCACTAACAAGTGAGGCATTTCCCGTCATGTGTCTTGAGCAACCACTGTCAAGAAACCACTTAGTGGTGCTTGATCTTGGAGCAGAACGAGCCTACACCAAATTTGATAAAGTGACTTTTGGTACCCATATTTTTTTGGGTCCAAGGGGGTTAGTGAAGATTCTTTTAACTGTCCAAATGATTTTAACACCATTTTCTATTTTTCTTTTCACATAACATTTTGAAAATTTGTGTCCATGTCTACCACATTATGCGCAACATGTATGAGACATTGAAGTAGAAGTGGCTTTAGATAAGAAGCTTTTATATTTTGGAGCATTATTTTCATGAATGTAGCCAGGACCATTATTCATGCTGGTAGATCTTTGAGATCCAAGTAGTTTGTTTAGATTCTCTTTTGCATTTGTAAATTTTTCAATGCATAATGTAAGGTCATCAACTTTCTTTCTCAATATTTCATGATCACTAGGCATTGTTTCTAGAGAAATGATTTTTGTGCAAAGATCTTTATTTTCAAAAGATATGTTTTATAAAGCTACATTTAAAATTTCCTTTTCAATGTTTAAACAATTAATAGATTCAAAAAGTTTTTTCATTTTCAAAACATTGAATTCTCATTCAATAACTCATTAATTTTGGTCTTCATTTCCTTATTCCTTTTTGTGGCCTTTTTCAATTCTCCATACATCTTAACAAGTAAATCACTAGGATCAATATCATCATCACAGCAAGTGAAAATTGAAGGAGTAGATTGTACCTTATCATCTATTGCCATGAAGAATATGTTGGCTTTTCCTTCACTGTCATCTTCACTTTCTTGTTGGTCCCAAGTGCCAGCAAATCCCTTTTCCTTCTTGATAACTTTCTTTTTGAGTTTGATGTCTCTTTCCATTTCCAAAGCTTTAGGACATTCGGCAACAAGATGTTCGTTGCTTTTGCATTCAAAGTATTAGGGTTTGAATAGTGATGACTGTCCACTTTTCTTGAGTGGCTTTCTTTCTTTCTTGAGAAATTCCTTTTTATAGAATATCTCGAATTTTCTTACTGCCATAGCCATCTCTTCGTCTTCACTATTTCCATCTTCTTCACTTGATGATTTCTCTTGTTCATTAAGATGAATGGAGGTTTTAAGTACAACTCCCTTTCTTCCCTTCTCTTCATCTTCAATATCATTCAATCTTTTGACCTTCATCTCATGTGTAAGCAGTGATCCAATAGCTCTTCAACTGGAAAAGTTTTCAAGTTTTTTTGATTCCTCAATAGCAAGAGTCTTCGGTTGCCAAGATTTTTGTAGAGCATCCAATATCTTTCTATTTTGTTCTCCAATTGTGTAATTCTTCCCATACGCTTTTAGACCATTGGAGATGTTAGAAAATCTTGTGAACATATCACTAATATTCTCACATTGCTTCATGGTGAATAGCTCATAATCTCTTAGTAGCATTGCAAACTTTGTCTCCTTTACTTGATTTGTTCCTTCATGTGTTACTTGAAGAAGTCTCCACATATCATGAGCGGTGTTGCATCTACTAACTCGATTGTATTCATTCACATCTAGTACACAACTCAATATATTCATGGCTTGACAATTTAATGTCATCTTATTAGAGCCACCCTCATCAAATTCGTCTATAGACTTTGGTTCTCTAGTAACTCCATTAGCTCTCATTTTCATTTGTATGTAAGGACCTTTCTCAACAATATTCCACAAATCAAAGTTAATAGAACAAATTTATATCTTAACTCTAGATTTTCAAAATGTATAATTTGTTCCATCAAACAAAAGTGTTCTATATATGGAAGATCCTTCGAAATAAGGTAAGTTTGAAATATTAGCCATAAGATCTTAACTTCTAGGTTGTAAAACCACACAAAGAAGCCCTTGCTCTGATACCAATTGACAAACCAAAAGGGAGGGGTGAATTAGGTCTTTGGCTAATTTTTGAAAACTATCTCCTATTTGTAAATTGAGTTTTGGAAGATTATATTTACTTGTTTCAATGAGAGTGATTAAATCAATTACAAAGTAATAAACCATTTAAGAGCAATTTATAGTGATTCGATCTCTTCAAGATCTACGTCTACTACCTTGAGTCTACACTCAAGGATTTCAACCAATCTACTATATGCTCAAATTCAATCAATTACACAAGAGGCTCACCACACAATGATTTTACTCCGACAACCTCTTTGACAATACTACAAACAAGGCTCACCCTACCACAAGGATTTTATATCTAAAAACAACCTTGAACCACTATTTCAAGGATCACCCTTACCTAAAGGATTTTATGTTACAAGATAACCTTGTATTGAGCAAGTAGATAAAAAGATTAAATAAAGAGTGAATGAGATATTACAACTTCTTGGTAAATGATTACACAAGTTAGCGCCACTTCACCTTTTTGTCTTTGGAATCTTGAATAATCACATGTAAGCACAATACAAAAGAGAGTTTTGATGTTTTCAAATGATTTTGGAATGTTAGGATTTCTTAAGTGTTCAAAAATTATAAAAACTCTAAAGTTTAGAGCTTTTATAGATTTTAAAAATCGGTTTTAACAGTCATAAAACGGCTAGCAACGACTAGTTTCTAAAGAGTTCGGACGACAGAACATGATCCTCTGCGTCCGAACTGTCGTCCGAACATTACTGTGACATGCTATTTGGGAAAGTTTGGACGACCGAACTTTGCCCCTTGCATCCAAACTTGCTTTCGAATTTCTCTGGAAAAACTGTAGTCATGTTCACAGTTTGGACGTCGGAACAGTTCAAACTTTGTCAAAATATTTGAAAATCATCCTCAATAAGTTTAAAATCATTTTGTACTAAAAGATAAGTCATTTAAAATAATTGAACACAGAGACCGTTACCAAAGCACTTGGTCAATCAAGGTTTACCCAAAACCATTTAAGATTCAAAAACAAGTTTTGTGCTCTCTTATGCATTCAATAGATTCCAAGACAAACGAAGGTACGGTTTACAAGAATATAACTACTAAGCAAGTGTAAACCTACACTAGAGTTTTCAAAACTTCAATTCATAGGACATTTGAGTTTTCCATAGAACTTTTAGCTCCAAGGCAATAAGAACTCTTTGCTTCTTAATCCAGAAATTCTATCACCAAATAGCATATTAATTTGTCCTCATCAATGTTTGCCATTAATCAAAACAAATTAAAACTACATGATTTGCTGTTAGGGCTAACATTTTCATTTTCTTTCCTTTCTTTCTTTCTTTTCTTTTCTCTTGTTTGCTCACGGGTTGCTCATTTCTTTTCTTTTTGGCTTGAATTCTCTTTGTCAATTAAGGTATGAATTCCTATTATTTTTTCTTATTTGCAAGTTTCCTTGTTTGTTTCATAATTTCTTTAAATTTATAGTATAAATTGTTTATTAAGAAAAATTTGCTTATTTTATTAGTTATAGCATAAATTGTTTTAGTATAAATATCTATATGTTTTAGAATTTGAAATAGATTTGATATTTGTGAAATTTGTAATACTTGATATTTGAGAAAATTTTATATTTGTGATATTTGTGAAATTTTATTAAATATATAAATATTAGAATATATTTGATATTTGTGAAATTTTTGATATTTGATATTTGACAAACTTTGAGAAAATTTGATATATTTGAAATTTTATTAAATACATAATATATTTGAAAATATAAAAAAATAAATACTATTTTATTAGTTTATTATAATGATGATAAATAATTATTTTAGCATGATTTATATATATAAATAAAATAAAAATATAGTTGTACTATTTTATTATTTTATTATCATAAAAATAAATAATTATTTTATTTGGATTCATATATATAAATCAAATCTTAACATATTTTATTATATTGCGACACTAAGTATAGATATATATTTTATTATATTTGGAAATATTTTATTGTGTATTTTTGAAAAGTCATGTACATTTTCACAGCATATTTGAAAAAACTTGTATTTACATGTTTGGACTGGCGGACGGTTGTTAATTTGAAGCTATGTTGAAATTGGATTTGGTTATGAATTTATAATCATTTGGATGGCTACTTGAGTGGCCTTTATGTTTGAAAAGGTGCATAAAAAACTTTGTCCCGACCATATATGATATGGATATGATGTGAATCTGGAATATGATATGAGCCTGAAGCGTTAGTGGATTGCATTGTATCTGACTGGTCCCTTGTACTAGGGCATGTGAATCCACTTGAAAGGGGGCGAAGTATGTCAGGGAGGGCGTGACCCAACTAGTACTACATTTATCTGTTTGCGATCACCTAACAGTGAGTCAGGAGGGAGCTCAATGTTAAGGTTGATCACCAGGGTTGAACTGGTAGGTGCCCAAAATCCTTAGCCTGGTTTCTATCTGGAGAGATATAAGGTAGTCTGTGAAATTAAATATTCGTATTGACGTATGGTTGGTATTGACTACGGGATGCCGAAATTAGTTTCCTCATGACCCTATTATTGGTTCCGGTAGATTTATTGTTGAGTCAGCATTTGATTGTTTGTCATGTTTAAGAAATTGGATTGATGCACTATGCTAATGTGTCTTGATTCACTCAGACTTTCTAGCTAGGCTCAATCTTCACTATTAGTTTGTGCATGTTTTCTAAAATAAAAAGATATTTAATTGCATGCAAAGAATTTGTACACTACCATACATATGCATTTATTCATTTCATTTTGAAATCACAAGCACACATAAAATTACTGAGCTTTTTTGCTTACACCTATTTTAATATCTATTTCAGATGGATCATGCCTGGAGATCGAGTAGTGAATTTCATGTTTACTATAATTTTAACTTGCAGAAGATCTTTTGTTATGTATAAGTACTTTTGAAAATACTGTATCTTTTGTTCTCTTTCGGTAGTTTTAGAAAGAGAAGAGATTGTATTAAGGATATACTTTGGTATATAAAAACTTCTGCTGTTGTTTCTATTTATTATATTATTTTTTATATATTTATTTTTTATTTCTCCTCCGGGCACTCTAGTACTTGTACATATCAGTGCCGAGAAGTACGCTCATACCTTATTCAGCTGTACTGGAACATAACGGAGGGGTTGGGATATCAAAGTTGGTATCAGAGCCTTAGGTTAGTTATAAGGTTCGAATTGGTAGATCCTAAACGAGCCATAGGAGTTATGATGTTGGTCTAGCTGTTCGGAAATGGAGTTATGATTAGTACTGATGATAGCATTTGTTTTGTAGGTTAGTAATATGGCTGAGCGAGATAGTGCATTATATAGAGACCATAGATGGGTTTATCATGCAGGCACTATTGTTGCTGCGTCAGGTGGCTCGACATCATCTTCATCATATTCTATCCAGGAGATAGTGCCAACGAGACCAGCGTTACCTTTTATTGAGGTATATGAGGGTGAGCCGGTGGATGAATCTACTACGAGAGCCTCTTTGCTTGGAGGATCAGTTGAGGAGGAGGATCCGAGTAAGCTACCTTCTGAGCCTGTAGAGGAGCATGAGTCTGTTAAGAAGTTGGAGCCTGTCAAGGTAGTTGGGGATGCTGATGAGGAGAGACTGCTGGTGGAGAGAGATTAACAGATTTACCCATTCCAGCTGACCCTATTACTGCTGTGCCTGCAGCATTCTCTACATCTGTGAGATCAGCCTCTTCATTCTCAATTTTATCACCCTTACTTGAGCCGACCACTCCTTATTTTTGCCCTCAATGTGTGCTATATGAGCGCGTTTCAGAGTTAGAAAGTGAGCTGAGGCGATCTGATTGTTTGTTATACGCTTTATGTCATGATAGGGAGCATGAGGCTACGAGAGCCGATGTGCTAGAGGTGTAGCTAGATAGGATAATAGAAGCCCATGCTGCACATTTACGTGAGATTGATAAGGTGACTGAGGACCATGACAATTTGGTCTAATGGTTTGAGAAGACCATAGTATCTATAGGACTTTGGTCTCAGGGCTATGGTCTCAGGGGATTCGAGAGCAGCTGAGAGTTCGAGCGGGATCCTCAGGGAGTTACGATCCTTAGTTAGAGACTTTTATTTGACTACTTATATATATTTATTTTGCTATGTGTATCTGTTTGTGTAGATTTGTCTGACTTAAAGACTATAGTCCCTTAAGACTTGGTGTCATATAGGATTCCAAATTTTGTAGTGTAACGGTTCGTTGATGAGACCTTTTATATGCCTTGAGTAAGATGATCCAGTCGGCCATCCACATGTTGTATCTAACTCTATTTTTGACTTGTGAATATGAGTATATATATATATAACAATACTCTTTTTGGACATGATTCCTTCTTATTTGATATTCTATTTGGCTGTGTAATCATGAATAAATTACCTTCTTTCTTTGCTTTATTTATATATTTGAGTGTAGATATATGTCTCATTAGCTATAAGCCTTCTATATGCATAGAATGACATCGCAACCATGTTCAACAACGCATAGTGTTGAGGCTCAAGATGAAACTCCCCAGCACTCACAGCCAGAACAATCTGAGGGGCAACCATCTTATCCAGAGTAGACAGGTGTCGATATAATTGAACAATTTATGGTTAGAATGACTGTATTTTTGGAGATAGCTGTTGGAACTTGAAGGACTGAGCGGGTATCACCACTTGAAATAGACGAATCTTTGGAGTGATTTTTAAAGTTTCGACCTATAAATTTTTTGAGAAGGTGGAGCAAGAAGTTAAAGCTAAAATATTTTTGGAACAATTGATGGATATCTATAATACTCTGGGATATGATGATATTAGGAAAGTGACATTTGCAGCTTTCCGTCTTAGAGAAGCTGCTCGTGATTGGTGGTTGAGAATGTTTGAAGCTCGTACTGTGAAAGGTAAGCCATGGACCTGGGTTGACTTCAAGGAGGAATTCAAGAAAGAATATATCCCGCGGTGGATTTGGGAACAACGTGACAATGAGTTCCAATAATTACTACAAGGAGACATGACAGTAGCCTAGTACACAGCTAAATTTAATCGATTAGCTAAGTATTGTTTGAGGATAATAGATACTGAGAAAAATAAGACTCGACAATTTGTAAAGGAATTACAAGCGGAACTGTAAAGAGCTTTAGCACCTTTACCGCCAATTGGATTTTCTGTAGCCGTTGAGGCAGCCACTCGAACTGAGATAGCAGATCGAGCACTAGCACAGAAGAAACTTGTCCCCAAATCAAGTTCACAATTCGTTAAACGGTCTAGAAAAGAATTATGGAAAGGTAGGGATAATAACAGAGGTTGGACTAATTATCAAACCATGACAGGTGGAAGTTACCGTGGGACGTGTAATTACTGTGATCTTGTTGGGCATACTTTTGATAAGTGCTATAAAAGAATGAGTTTGTGTTATCGGTGTGGTAAAACAAGACATCAAATTGCTCAATGCCTAGAGGCGAGACCAGTACTTGCCGAGGAGCCAAAAAGAGCTGGACGTCCATCTACTACACGAGGAATTATGGAGCAAAAGAATAACAAGCCACAAGTAAAGGTCAGAGTGTATGCATTAGATGGTCAACCAATAGAAGATGAGGCAAATGTCGTAGAAGATATGTTACATATCTTTTCTTATCAAGCTAAAGTACTCATAGACCCTGGATTATCGTATTCATTTTAAGCTTGCATTTTGCACCACATATCCCTATGCCTTTTTGCATGATGAATTATCAGATGTTGGTTAGTACACCAATGGGTGATTGTAGGGTGTCTGAAGTGGTATATCTTGAGTATTGTATTTTTGTCAAAAACGTAGTATTGCTCTAGAATTTGATTGCTTTAGCTTTCGAAGATTATGATGTGATATTAGGAATGGATTGGTTATCAAAATATTATCGAAGGTTAAAATCCTTGTGGTAAAGTGACCCTTATTTGTAGCATTGCAAAAGAGGTTGTTGGTCTAAAACCCTTGTGGGATGAGCCTCTTGTGTAATTGATTGAATTTGAGTATTGAATAGATTGGTTGAAATCCTTGAGTGTGGACTAAAGGTAGCGGATGTAGATCTTGAAGAGATCGAACCACTATAAATTGCTTGTGCTCTTTGCTCTTCCTTGTGTATTGCTTTATCATTGTGTTCATTACATTCTCATTGAAACAATTAAATATAATCTTTCCAAACCAAGTTCATAAAAAAGAAATAGTTTTCGAAAGTTAGCCAAAGACCTAATTCAACCCCTCTCTCTTAGGTCTTTCAAAATTCACAAAAGGATCTTACAAACACAACACCTTATGCTACATAAACAAAATTTTGTGTGAACTGAATGAACCTGTTGTTGAATCTAATAAGTTAAATTGAAAGTAAATTTAAAAGTTCTATAAGCTTACTCTTCGCTCTAAAATTGACAATAGATTCGATAGAAATAAAAAATAGAAGAAATGGTCAAAAATGAAGTTACCTGACCCAACTCTTAGTACTTATTATTTTATTTGTTTATCCAAGAGTGACTCAATGATCAATTGATTGAACTCGCAAGATGGAGAGATATTACATATGATGAATTAATTTCATTTTGTTACTTTATCTTTGTTAGTGTCGTCTATAATGATAGATGAATAACAAACTTTCAATAGAACTTCTTCTTTCAATTGGTATATTTGCATATCCTCTCTTATTTTGAAAAAATGAAAACTTAGGTAAGTGCTTTATAAACATATGCATAAAAAAACATATTTCATTTAGCTCCTTTATGCTTACTATAACTAGTTATTTTGGTTTTCTACTAGTGGTTTTAACTATAACCTCCACTCTCACACGAGATTCCACATGCCCTATGCTACTCGGGTCAGAGCATAAGTTAGTGATGCTTTTGGCTACTGGACTTTCGCCATCTACGGTGTAGCATTCTGGCTACTTCGCCTAGTAGCACGATACTTGTATTGCTCTCCTACAACCTCGTTTTCACAGTCTAGGCTACTTTCATTTTGCTCGCCACTACTACGAGAATCGCTTTTGCTTTCTTTTCCTCTGGCTACTAAGATGTTTTAGTTCTCCAGGTTGCTGTATTGATCTTTTTTGGAAAGGGAGTGTGTGCGGGTTGTTTATTTCAAGAATATGTTGGATCCAACCAGCTGTACCCTTTTCGTTATAACTATAAAAGAAGGGTGCATGATCTCACGAATGACTTCGGAATAAGTGAGGAAGTAGAATTTCTCATCTTCATAATTCCGAAGTCCCCAACTTAGTATGTTCTAAAGTAGTCCTTGTGGGGAGTTACGTGGTAGGATGCTGCAGTATCTGCCACCAATTCTGAATCTTCTCTTGAGACTTGAAGGCTATCACTGGCAATACGGGCCAAAGCCCGCGGGCTGGCCCGTATTAGCGGGCTTGGACTTAGGATGTCCAAGCCCGTTTAATCGCGGACTTTTTTGGCCCGCTTCGTCTAGCCCGCGAGCCGGGCGCGGGCTAGCCCATTTTTCTTTTTATTTTTTTTTTAATTTTTTCCACTCAGAACGACATCGTTTTGACCTTTTTAAAATATTAAAAAATATATTTTTTCTCAAAACGACGACGTTTTGATATTTTTAAAATATTTAAAAATATATATTTTTTTCAAAACGACGTCGTTTTACTTATTTTTACAAAAAGACGTCGTTTTTGTAAAAGTCCGCCAGCTAGCCCATTTAACCCACGGGCTGACTATCGCGGGCCGCGGGTTAAACTGGCCAGTCCGCGACGGGCCGGTCCGTTTGACACTACTAATGAAGGCATATATCGTCAAAAGTAGAGCAAAATGTTACGTCTCCAGAAATGATGACTAGAGTTTCTCTACCTTTGTTGTTCGACTCAGAACTGCTTTTTCCTGGCTTCTCAAGCCATTTGTAGCAGTTCTTCTTCATGTGACCCTTAATGCCACAATGATGGCATGTTTAGGGCAGTTTCTTGCCATCAACAGATCTGCATCTACTTTTGCCTCTACCTCTGCTTGTACCTCAATCTCTTCATTGCTGCTTCCCGTTTTGTCTTTCTCGATTCTCCGACACAAGAGCATGGGTCTGATCCGTGCCTATGTCAATTTTTTTAGCCTTCTTATTGAATAGGGCATCTTGTACCATATGCATGGTAACTTTGCCATCTGGGGTCTAGTTGCTAAGGAACACCACAAATGTTTTCCAACTATCAGGCAGAGAACAGAGTAGAAGGAGTGTTTGAATCTCATCTGCAAGTAGCATCTCAACAGAAGACAATTGATTTATCAGGTTTTGAAACTTACTACTGTGCTCGGCAACTGAAGTTCTATCCTTGAGCTTCAAGTTTACTAATCGCCTCATCAATAGAGTCTTATTCCAAGCAGTTTTGGCCTGATACATATCTTCGAGCTTCTTTCATTGAGCATATGTCTCTGTCTCCTGTGCAACATGGTGGAAGACACTATTGTCAATCTAATGCCAGATTTGACCAATAGATTTGTGGTTCATTTTTTTCCAGTCCTCTCCTTAGATTCATCAGGTTTGACACCCTTCAATTCAATGGGATCATAGAGGTCTTCATAACTGAGGAGAGCTTCTATCCGAGATTTTCACAATGTGTAATTGTTTACCGTAAGTTTAATTATTGCTCTAGATGATTCTTTCATTTTAATTTAAAAACAGAGTTGAATTACTAAAAATAGACCTCACCGATGAGTTCATAACCGTAAAAAAGGTGGATTTGACTCTTCGTTGATCAAAAACCGATTTAGGGATAATTTTATAATTTTAGAATACTTTAAGGGGCAAAGTGTAATTTTAAAAATATAACAAAAATTTCTAATAGTTGCCACGTGGCGCGGACTAGACGATGAGAGCGATGACTTGGCATTGAGATGCTACTAACTTGGTGCTTATGTGGATGCTGATGTGTTGCAGATATGGCATCAATGTGTTAATGACGTGGTAGCTGACTGGACTTCTTCTTCTTCGTTGAAAAATTTGCAGAAAATAGAGGAATTTTATTTTTCTCTTATGAACTCTCTAGACCTCAGTTTTAAAAATTACGTTGTGTTCCTTTCGACACAAGGAATCCAATGTTATACTCAAAAATATAATTTGAGCAAGTTGAAAATTCTAAATATTTTCTGGTAACTTTCATGCGAGCTTAAAACCTAAAACTCTAATACCACTTGTTGAATTAAAAAATACTCATGATCGAATAAATTTTAGAAACACACAAATATGAGAGAAAATTTATTTTATATCAACAGAATAGAATTTAAAAAAACTCTCAAAAGTATCCACTCTCTAGAGATTAATTCCACTACTGAAAATTTTTTTATTCAAAATTCATCTGGGAAAACCTTCTATTTTTAGGCAAAATGAGGTAGGTGGTTAGTGGTGGTAGCCAGTGCAATCTTCAAATTTTATGGTGCTGGCTTCAAGTTTCAACAATGGTGGCTTTCAATAATGATAGCTTAAACAATGGTAGCTTTTAATAATGATGGCTAGATATTTAATACAACAATGTCAAGGCCAAGATCCAAGATAAGAAGTGCATCCCTCCCAATCAGCAATGACTTATCTTCGCAGGCAAACAACTCCAAGACAGTCTGAACCTCGCCGATAATAACATCTAGATAGATTCCACACTTCATCTTGTCCTCCAACTTTGTTGTGGTATGGAGATATAGTTTAGAGATTAGTTTTATGAAGATTTGAGAGAGTCTTAATTTTTTATATTGAGAGATTATATTGTCTTTCTTGATTGGTTGCTAAATCCTACCACCTTAAAATTTATATTTAATATATATATATATATATATATATATATATATATATATATATATATTTTAATTCTTCATTTTTCTCCTTAGTCTCCTTAGAAGCCCAGAGTTCCCAATTTTGGTCTTCAATGTTTCAAAAGTTTGCTTTATTGCAGTTGATTCATGACTTTTTTTGATTGATTTAGTGCTTCAATGCACTGGTTTTATTAATTATCTTTGAAAAATTTTGGGTGTAAAACATTTCACTGAAAATTTCTAGTACATACATTAAGCTAATATAAACTAAGAGCAGCAAATGTCTACATTTCGTTGTAATGAAGGCCTTCCCAAGAAACTCTACATCTAAAAATGAACAACAAAAAACTATGAATCTTTTGCAGATTAGAAGGGAAACTAACAGAGAAAACAGCTTACTAAACGGCATATGAGTGAGTAGAGAAAAGTAGTAGAACCAACTAAACAGGGAAAAAACAAAAGGAAAAAGAAGATTGAAAAGACCTAAAAATTATGAGAAATGAAGGGAGGAGAGCTTTAGTGATCATGAAGAGGAGGGCGGAGAGAGAAAAAGGAGGCGACATAGAGAGAACAGAGAAGAAGAGAGAGGAGAAGGGGAAGAAGGGATGAGAAGACAGAAAAATTTTCATGTGGGTACTGGGGAATGAATATTCGGAAGAGAGAGAGAGTGATGTGATACGAGGAGAGGGAAATTAAGGAGAGAAAAATATGGCATAATTCATAATAGACCAAAAGGGCTATTATTGTCATTATGTTAAAGATTGCTCGGGCAATACTTCGAGTTGAGTTAGAAACTTGTATATAAGACTATTTTTTGGTATTTTTCTTCTTAATAGTGAAAAAAATTTCAAAAATTTCTCGCTCTATATTAATTTTTTATCTCTAAAAACATCTTTTATTCATTAAGTCTCAACATAGGTCAATTAATTTTCGAATGAAAAATGAATCGTATTAATATAGATCATTGCAAGCATTGTTGTGAAATTGGTAGGATAATTGAAATATTATTTTAATATCCAAATACAAATATTAATGAAGAAAAACTACATGGAAACATTATGACTGTTTAAAGTTGCATTAAAAGGCATAAAACTGTAAGAACTCAGTTCTTACTGAAATAGGGCTTCTCACTTCATGCTTCCCATCAGTCCAAGTCAAGCTTCCAAAACAATACCCTATGTTAACCTTATAACTTGTCTCCACTGTGATGACGAAGGAGATTTTCTTTACCTCAGAATTGAAGACCAGAATATTCGGATTGACACGTATTGTTATACCTTTTGGAGGTTCAATTATGGCTCTGTATGTGGAGTTTATAGGGCCAACATTTGTAACAGTTCTATTAAGAGTAGTGGATTTGCTTAGGCTTGGTATAGTCACGGAAGGAAGATTCAAATCTAGGATGGATAGATCTTTCTGTGGGCATGGCGTAGGTTTCCGAAGCAGTTGATTAATCGAACTGCTATTATAACTCATGGCACAAAGATAATAAACATAATCTGTAATCCCCATGTCATAGACAAGACCAGGATCTCTTGCTTTATTAGGGTTTACGACCCCACTTCCGAAATCAAATGGATCAGCAATCTTCATTGGATCTCCCTCTGCGAAAATTGGTTCTCCAGAGAAGTCTGTAGTTGAGGCTTCATGGATAAAAAGGAAAAAGTAAAATGAAGCTTTATGAAGACATTTCGTCCAAGGAATACGAAAATACTATGGACCAAAGCTTTGCATTAGACGACCATCTGTCATTTAGATTGTCAATAAAAAAGGGTTATGTTTTCCCAAATTAAGAATCTTGCTTGAGTATAATTGCAAGGATGGAATCAAGAGCAGGAAAGGCTGGTCGTTGTCTCTCTGACATTTTTTAGAATCATCTTATCGGCACTTAGTTTTTAAGTTTTTAGTCATTTTTTGTTTCAAATTCGTCCCTCAACATATGTGAACAGATAGTATGAACCTTTGCGCCATCAAAATTAAAGTTCAGGTTCCCACCTATGATATTATGAACCAATATTTTTCAAAAAATACCTGTTGTGACAATCGCAGATTTGATGGCAGCCGGCGACCACTGAGGATGCAAGGATTTGAGGAGTGCAACTACTCCTGATACATGAGGGGTTGCCATGGATGTTCCAGAGAAAAAGGCATGTTGAATGCCCATGTTTGGATCATCAGATGGAATTGCTCCTAATATATTAACTCCTGGAGCAGCTACATCTGGCTGTTGCAAGCAAATTGAAGTTGTGAAGTAGGGTTAAAATATTATTCAATTTGAAAGGCAAATTGGACATGTATCTACAGATCATTAGCTATAAATGAGAAGCATCGCAGTGGCACCTTGAGTATTGCTGGGGCTAAAGAATTCGGACCGCGAGATGAGAAATACCCAACTCTAGTTGATACAGGTTTACCGACATAAGTTTTTGAAGGCCTTAATCTTGCAATAGGGTTCCTGAATCACCATTTAAATCACTTTAAGAAATATAAGAATGATCAATTCCATGTTTCCATAGCTAATTAAGCCCACGCCTTCCATACCCACTTCCCCACCCCCTCCAAAAGAAAAATAAAAAAGGAAAAAAGAAAAAATGCCATCTAAGATGCACATACCTGGTGGAACGAATGTAATTTAGTATCTCAGTTCCAATATCATAGCTTATTTGCACACAGGGAAAATCACTTGTAAGATAATCCAGAAACTTAGTAGGATTGTTGGCTATAATAATCCCTTTACCACCAACCAATTGTACGGTTGATATTGCGAGCAAAAGTGTTTCCATTAACCCAGTATGAAAGCAAAGAACAACCTTTCCGTTGATCCATGTATCGTTAGGTGTTAAAGAATCACAATAGCTGCAAAAGAACAATACTAGTTAATTTTTTTTCTTTCTAAAAAGACTAGACTTCGATATTGTTATATAACCCTATAAACAGCATCATGTGAGGATTGTTGGCATAGCATTATGAAAGGAAATGGGAACTAATTCCCATAGGAAAACGTATCAAAATAGAATTCATAAATTGGGGACATAGAAACTTTGTATACTTGTTTCAACAGTTAGGTTTAAAAGATGCATTTTGAACCAAAGTACCGTGGTGGTCGTATAAGTGAGCCTTCTGGATAAATTAGTTGTCTGAAGCCAGTATCATTTCCAGTAAATATGGCTTCACCCTACAAACAAATATTTTCATTTGACCATAATGAATATAAATTTCCAAGTTAATGAAGCAAAAACATTTCAAGATCTTCCAGACCATCATGGTTTGATTGTTTCCCAGTAGTATAGGTGTGGGGAAAGATCTATCAATCGAACTTGCTGCAACAGTCAGGATCCACGGTGCAGTATTTATAACTGTTTGAGCAATTGGACCATCATTACCACCTGCACACACAACAACTATACCTTTCTCAACAGCATGCAATGATGCAAAATTGATTGCATTTTGCCAATTAATTTCAGGAAATAACGGTATCTCTTGGCCGAGAGACACTGATAGAACGTCGACTCCATCATGAATAGCTTTATCAAAAGCTTTCAACACATCTGCATGTGCACATTGTCCAAAGTTCCAACATGCTTTATAAACAGCAAGCCGTGCATGAGGTGCACCCCCCCTGGCCATCCCAAGTCCGAGGCCATAGTAGCTCGCATGTGATAGAAAAGAGCCACAAGCAATACTTGCTGTATGTGTACCATGTCCGTTTACATCTATCGGAGATAAGGTATCATTGATCTTTGTAGTATTATGCTGCTTTTGGTACTCAGCAAGGAAACCCTTGATGAAATATTGAGCTCCTATTATTTTCCTGTTACAACTTTCTGTAGCATTGAATTGTGGTCCTGACTCACAAGTACCTTTCCATTTCGAAGGAATCGGTCCGAGGCCTTTGTCACTGAAAGTTTGATGATCTGGCCATATTCCTGCACATTTTTTATTTTTTAACAAAATGATTTTGTCTATGATTAAGCGAGAAGAATATTCTTGAAACGTTAAATACTACGTTGAACATGAATGAAGAAATTGAAATGAACCTGTGTCAATGATGCCTACAATGACACCTTCTCCCATATTGGTATCATGTAAGAGATTAGATGGAGATTTAGGAGAAAGGCCAAGGTAATCCCAACTTCTGGTTGTTTGCAACTTGTAGAAGTGATTAGGGATAACATGGATCACTCCATGGGACTCTACAAAAGAAAAAGATTTAAGGTCAAGAAGATCATCTTTATAAGATGTAAATTCTTGTTTAGTACTGAAAAGTTAATCTTGAAAGCAGTTGGTCCGATGACCAACACATAGGATACACTTTTAAAATAAATATTCATAAAATATTCTATTTATTTATTTTTTTGGGTAGTTATAATAATATCACCCAAATTTAAAGAGGAACTACCCATAAAAAAAGAAGAGCATGCAAACGCACATACACAAAAAGATGCAAAATTAGTTTTCACGATAAAGTGAGACAAAACATTTACATAATTTTAAAATATTTGGTTAATGTGATTGTTCCCTTCTTTATACAAAATAAATAAGAACAATATGCTCCATTTTGCCTCTTCATGTTAAAATTTCTCAAATGTTGCCTCGTCCTATTTGCCACTGGAGGATGTAAGTGAAGGTATATACCAACGAAAGTGAAGGTATACACCTACTTCATGAAGCAGAGTAGTTGTTGGATCAGCATCGCGCTATGTACAAAGAGGTGACTGGTAGGCAGAGTTGGCAAGAGCGGTAATGCAGTTAGTAGTTCTTGCCAAGAATGCTGCTTTAGCATAGCTAAAGGTAAGATCAGTCACGGGGCTAAAAGTTTCCGTTGCAAGCCTTGTTGAAAGTGGATTGAAGGGCTTGTTAGGGAGCTTCATAGGTTTTCAATGAAGTATTGCCAATCCAAGTGCATTTGCAAACTCTTCAACGAGAAAAGGGAGAAGAAAGATTAATTAAAAATGCACCAACGAGATTTTAAAAATTAAATAGTTGAGAAAAATAATTGAAAGAAGAACAAAGAAAAATTAAGAATTAGGTAAGTTTTAATGATCCTGACCCTACTTTTCCTTCACAATTTTTCTAAGAGTCCTACTTTTATATGTTGGACTGCCGAATATTATAAGAAGGTGGTGCTCGATTACCAGTATAATTATTTTAGCTCCAAGTTTTTTAATAAACCGAAAAGGACACAAAACAAAATAGTCTCTCCATTGTAATTGAATATCTTATTTGATTTAATATAAAATTTAAAACGAATAATTTTACTATTGATGAGTTACTAGAATATTATTATTAATTAAAGAGTTTTGCGATGCAATCCATGTATTAGTAGAGATTAAATCTCTTTAAATCAAGAGAGGAAAAAGGTTATTTATTAAAGTGACTATTTTATTTACATTAAGGAGGTTTGTAGTGAAAATTTAAACAAAATGTAAGACTAATATTTTGAGATAATTGACATTAAATTTCGGATATTCTAAAAAGAAAAATAGACAATCCATTTTGAATGGAGAAAGTAGAATAAATACCTCAGATTTTTAAGTATTTTTTTCAAGTAAATAATCTCATAATTTTTGCAATTTAGCCCCTACTAATAATCAATAGGCAATAGCAAGTTTGACTGTTATTTGATCTTTTCTGGAAGGCATTATTCAGAACTTAGAGGGTATGCTTGTAAAGGTGCCCTAAATTGAATCACAAAAGTGTCATTAGCCACTCCTTTCTTGGGTAATAACAGGTTCTACTTTGGTTTCCTCTGTTAAAATCAACGTTTCATAAGGGTCAGAGGTATATTTTTATTCATCAATCAAAAGTGCCAGAAAACTTTGTTGAACAGGAGAATCCTGTGAAAGGTAGAACATGAAAACATGACCTTTAATTTCTTACGGTATAAAGACAAAAGCAACTTAACTCTCCTTTTTCTCTCCTAACCTGACTTGAGAAGAAGCTCCAAAGATTACCTACCTGCAATTTCCTGCGCCTGAAATTCTGTCAATTTTGCAGCAAAACCAGAAAAACCATGCCTGTAGCTGTATATCATTGACTCTTCTGATGCTTCTTTGCTGCCCGGATCAAATCAACGACCGATCACGAAGATCATTAGACATGGATAAAAGCTTGTAAATACTCTATATATCTATTTCTCCAATCAATTTGCTTACCTTCCAAGGACATCAGTAAGCATCTTGTGATGGCCAGAAGAAATGAGTTCGACATCGTCGTGAGGCGTTTTTCCCATATAAACAACGTAAACCTGTTTATGAAAATTATTAATTTCTTGATTTAATACTATTTATTTCCGAAATGGAATGGAGAAGAAAGGAAGAAGCAGATTGAACTTACTTTATTTTCAGCATTTTGGTCGTGAGCTTGCTGGTTACCTTCCACATTCAGAAAAATAAGTTGAGGAATCAATAGGAGCAGAGTAAGGGAATGCAATAGTTTTCTTTTGTTGATCATGTTTTGCAGCCACAATTGTTGGTTGAAGGAAGAGTTGGTGGAGAGATAAGATTGCCAGAAAGATAATTGTTTGATGATTTAAGTTTGAACTGTGATACATGATACGTGGTAGAAAGAATAATTCCTTATATTAAAAGATCAGTTGTTGGCTTTGACTTTGTACTTTACTCATTCATTTCATTTCTTCTGCTTTTTTGAAAATTTAGTCTCTTTCTACTGTTTATGATTTCTTTCTCTTTTAAAAGACAAGTGACTGTTGTAATATAGATTAAATTACGTGCAAGAGATATGAATATTTTGGATAATTAAACTAGAAATTTACTGATTAGAGTACGTTAAAAATAAAATAATTTTAAAAAATTAAAAAATAAAAATAGTTGCCCTCGACTGCCCTGCGATTGCTGTCAGGCGTGGCTGATGATGTGTAGTAAGGGAAGGAGTTCTCCAACTGCAAGTAATTTTCTCTCTTTTTTCATTATTTTTAGAACAAGAGGGGAATGGTTCCCTTCTTCAATTTCATTTTTTTCTTTTTTAAATCTTTTTCTTTGGTTCTTCATGTTTTAATTTTTTCATTGTTTTAGTTATCCTTGTATAAAAAATTCAATTCAAAGTATGGATTTATTGAAATTCTTTAAAACAAAATTAAGTGAAATTAGAGATTTTTTAAATGAATTAAAGATTGAAATTGATAATTATTTGAAATTAAATCTCTAATTAATATATATTATTTATAATTTTATAATAGACATATTAAAATATTTTAAAAATTTCAGATAATCTTTAAAATATATTTAAATTTTTTAAAAATATTAATAAATTTTAAAATAATTTAAATAAAAATAAATAGCGAGCTGTGTGTTGAATTATTACCTGAAAAACAAATTAAGAACCAAACAAAATAAGTAAAGCGACCCAAGTGCGTAACCGTGACTCACTTAACGTGTAACATCGAAGGTTACATGTGAACACTGTGAGCCATTTCGGACTTTTCTCCACATGTCCCTTTCGGGAAAATAATATCCATGGGATGATTGCTCCGAGGGAAGCTTCCCAGTCCCCATTTTTTAAATCACAAAATGTACTTTCCTACCCCCCTTGCCCCTCCCTGCTCCCTCTTCTCCTCTAACAGTCCCACCAACGGCGCTATCTTTTCTATCTGTTACAAATCATATGAGGTCAGACATGTAGAGAATGAAGTTAGCAGCAGACATGCAGGACATGCAGGACATGCAGGACATGCAGAACATGCAGACATCAGAAGACACATCAGATGAGGTCAAGAGATGAGCTCAAGTTAGGTTAACTGAATGCAAGGCAAAGACAAATGCAGAATGTATATCAGTAATTGGATTCAGCAAACATAGGTGATGTTAGCAAATGTATATGTGAAGTTATCATTTTCTGTAAATGCCAGCAGTGCAGCATTGACTTTCATTTCTTTTCATCCGGTTCAGGGTAGTTAGTTTTAGTGAACCGGATGAGATTTTCAGTCGGTGACTTAGATCACCGCCTTTCTTCTTATTTATGCATTTTGTATATAAACCTCTTTTGTCCTTTGTATTAATCAGTTGAATGAATAAGAGTTCTACATTTCCAGAATTCTTCTCTCTACATAGAGTTCTGTTTTTCCAGAACTCTGTTCTTCTTCATGGTATCAGAGCTAAGCTCTTCTACTGCGTATTTTCTCTAATTCTTCATTTCTTTGATTTGCTATGATTACAGTAATTGAACTTTGTTTATGTGATTGATATTTTACTATCAGTTTTCAGATTGATAGTTTGTTTTTCTGAATGGAAAATTTAGTAAATCATGAATTGCCGCCATCCAATCCTTTTCATTTGGCTTCAAATGAAAATCCTTCTTTGGTTCTGGTTTCACCAGAACTTGATCAACACAATTATCATTCATGGAATCGTGCTATGAAAATGGCTTTGATTTCAAAGAATAAGCTAGGCTTAGTTGATGGTTCGATTGTACCTCCAGCAAAGGATGCATCGCACTATAGACAATGGGAACAAGCAAACAGCATGGTTCTGTCATGGATTACACATGATGTTTCTTCTTCAATCAAGCAGAGCATACTCTGGATGGATTCAGCTTATGAGGTATGGCAGGATTTGCATGATAGATATTCAGATGGTGACTCTTATCATCTGTCTGATCTCATTGAAGAAATTCATGCACTGAAACAAGGTAACAAATCAGTGAATGAATATTTTGCTCAACTTAAGGTTCTATGGGAAGAAATGCTCATGCTTAGACCAATACCTAACTACTCTTGTACACCAGCTTGTAGTTGTGGTGCTTTCAAAGTTGTTAGAGGATATTTTGATGATGATTATGTGATAAGATTCATCAAAGGATTAAATGCTTCTTTTGATACAGTTAAGTCTCAGGTATTAATGCAGATACCATTACCTTCTGTTAAGAAGGCATTTAATATGGCAATGAAACATGAAAGGCAAGTGCATTATAATTCAATGCAAACATCTAATGCAGAAATTCAGATTATGATGAATCAAAGTAGTACTGGTTTTTCTGGTGATAAGAATGTGTCTGATGGTAATACTCCATTCTATTATCATGGTGGTCGAAATGTTGATTCTATTAATAGCTTTCAGTCTGTTGGTAATGCAATTTCCTTGAAGAAAAGTGGTATTGGGAATTTTAGGAAGCAGTATATTTGTACTTTTGTGGAAAAACTGGACATACTGTTGATAGATGTTATAGGAAATTTGGTTATCCTCAAAACTTCAAAACTAATGCAAGAGGACAGAATAGCTTCAATAATGTTCAGAACAAGCCAAAGTTTGGGAACATGTCTGTTCAAGGTTCTAACAGTTTGTCACAAGGGAGATTGATGAATCAGGTTACTGGACCTCATGATAAGAATTTTTTCTTCATGTTCTATTCAATCTGGTCCATCAGATGCTATCAATGCTGTTAATCGAAGTGAAATTAATCAAGATCAATTTCAACAGTTGATCAAATTGCTGCAAGGAATGCAGGTACAGTCAGGAAATTCTTCTGCAAATCCACAGATTAACCAAGCAACAGTTATGTCAGCAAACTTTGATAATACAAATTTATCAGGAAATGCAGGAAGTGCAGGTCAAATTCATGGTAATAATTCAAAGTATTGGATTTTAGATTCTGGTGCATCTGATCATGTAGTATGTTTATCTTCTTTGTTTTCTTATTGCATTCCAGTTTCCAATCTCTTTGTCACTTTACCTAACAGAATTTCAGTTCCTGTCACTCATAAAGGATATGTTGTTTTGAATGCACATTTAACTCTTCATGAAGTTTTATGTGTTCCATCCTTCAATTTTAATCTCATTTCTGTCAGCAAACTTTGTATTCAAAATCATTGTTATACAATTTTTCATTCATCAAAATGTTTGATTCAGGACATTGCAACTATGAAGATGATTGGATTAGCTGAAGGTTGCAATGGACTGTACTTCCTTCCTTCTGTTTCTGCTTCAGTTGCTGATACTATTTCAGGCTTTTCTATTTCTAGTTCCAGTCTTGATCATAAACCTGTTGTTCTTCCTAATTCTGTTTCTATTTGTAATAGTTCTATTGAGTTTGAATCTTTGTTATGGCACTATAGACTAGGCCATTTATCTCCTCAAAGACAAAAGTTACTTGGTTCTGCATATAATTCAGCTTGTAATTCTACTGAATCAGTATGTTCTATTTGCCCTCTTGCAAAGTAGAAGAAAATTCCTTTTCCTTTAAGATCCTCTCAAACAACTAGATGTTTTGAGCTTGTTCATATGGACATTTGGGAACCATATAAACAGAAAACAGTCTATGGTCATAAATACTTTCTCACAGTTGTTGATGACTATAGCAGATACACTTGGATTTTTCTCCTTAAAGAAAAATCAGAAGTTAAACACCAAATACAGGCCTTCTACTCGTTTGTACAGACACAATTTTCTCAATCTATTCAGATCATTAGATCAGATAATGGTGCTGAATTTCATCTTCCAGATTTCTTTGATTCACATGGCATTCTTCATCAGACTTCTTGTGTTGAAACACCTCAGCAAAATGGACTTGTAGAACGTAAACACCAACACATTCTTAATATTGCAAGAGCCTTAAAGTTTCAATCTCATTTACCTTTAACATACCGGGGCTTTTGTGTTCAACATGCAGTATATCTTATCAATCTTCTACCCACTCCAGTTCTTTATAATGCTAGTCCTTTTGAATTCCTTTTCCATAAGCTTCCAGATTACTCTCATCTGAGAGTATTTGGCTGCTTATCCTTTGCTTGTACTCTTGAACACAATCGTGGTAAATTTGATCCTAGAGCTAGAAAATATGTATTCTTAGGATACTCTGTCAAAAGTAAAAGATACATTCTATTAGACTATCATACCAGAAATATCTTTGTTTCCAGAAATGTTCAATTTCATGAACACATTTTTCCTTTTTCTGTTTCATCTGATTCATTAATTCCTGCTTCATCCTCTAAGGATTTTTCTTTTACTGTTCCATCTTATACTCCTTCTTATGATAGCAATAAAGAATTACACAATCCTTCTGCTGTGTTTACTGATATTCCATTTACTAACCAAACATCTTCACATTCTAATCATTCTTCTTCACACATATCTCCCAGAAGATCAAGCAGACAAAGACATCCACCTGCTTATTTGACAGATTATATTTGTAATGCTCTTCCCACTTCACCACATTCTTTATCTGATGTTCTTACATATGAAAAACTTGCATCACATTATAAAACTTTTACTTTGAATGTCACTATGGATGTTGAGCCTACAAGTTATGCAGAAGCTGTTAAACATCAGGAATGGAGAAATGCCATGCAAGCAGAAATAGAGGCTTTACAGTCTACTCAAACCTGGAAATTGGTTCCTTTACCTCCAGAAAAACATGTGATAGGATGTAAATGGGTATATAGAATCAAAAGAAAATCTGATGGTTCTATTGAAAGGTATAAAGCCAGGTTAGTAGCTAAGGGATATACACAGCAAGCTGGGATTGATTATCTGGAAACTTTTTCTCCAGTTGTCAAGATGACAACTGTAAGACTAGTTTTAGCCATGGCTGTTGCTAAGGGTTTTTATCTGCATCAATTGGATGTTAACAATGCCTTTTTACATGGTGAATTGAATGAAGAAGTTTATATGAGTTTGCCACTTGGTTTTCAATGTTCTGATAGAAATCTAGTTTGCAAACTGGAGAAATCTTTGTATGGCTTAAAACAGGCTAGCAGACAGTGGAATGCAAAGCTTGTTTCAGCTTTGATTGCTCTTGGTTTCACACAATCCTATTATGATTACAGTTTATTTGTGAAGTCTCATGATAATCAGTTTACTGCTGTCCTGATTTATGTAGATGACTTGATCATTGCAAGCAATGACTTGCATACCATCAACACAGTTAAATCCACCTTACATGACCAGTTCAAAATTAAGGATTTGGGAGCTTTGAAATATTTCCTTGGTTTAGAAATTGCAAGGAGTCATGCTGGTATCAACCTATCACAACGAAAATACACTATTGATCTTCTTCAGGAGACAGATTTTCTTGGCTGCAAGACAGTTGCTACTCCCATGGATCCTAGTGTGAAATTATCTCATGCAGATTCACCAGTTTTGGCAGACAACAAATACTACAGAAGTGTTGTTGGTAAACTTCTTTATCTTACCCTTACCAGGCCTGATATTTCTTTTGCTACTCAACAATTAAGTCAGTTTCTTGATACACCTACACATCAACACTTGAAAGCTGTTCATAGAGTCTTAAGATATCTGAAAGGTACTGTGGGTCAAGGCTTGTTTTTTCCAGCAGAAAATGATTTAACTCTCAAAGCTTTCTCAGATTCTGATTGGGCAGGGTTTGAAGATACAAGGCGTTCAGTTACTGGATATTGTGTTTTCTTAGGCAAGTCTTTAATTTCTTGGAAAAGCAAGAAACAATCTACCATCTCAAGAAGCTCAGCAGAGGCTGAATATCGAGCTATGGCAGTCACATCCTGTGAATTGCAGTGGATTGCATATTTGCTGCATGATTTAAGTCTTCCTTTATCTAGTCCAATTCCTATGTTTTGTGATAATCAAGCAGCATTATACATAGTTGAGAATCCTGTTTTCCATGAGAGAACTAAACACATTGAGATTGACTATCATTTTTTGAGAGAAAAATATCAATAGGGTTGATTAAACCTCTTCCAGTTTCATCTTCTTTGCAGTTAGCAGATTTACTTACTAAACCTTTATATGCTCCTATGTTCTATCCGTTATTGCTGAAGTTTGGAGTACAGAATCTTTATAACAAGTTGCACTTGAGGGGAGGTGTTACAAATCATATGAGGTCAGACATGCAGAGAATGAAGTTAGCAGCAGACATGCAGAACATGCAGACATCAGATGAGGTCAAGAGATGATCTCAAGTTAGGTTAACTGAATGCAAGGCAAAGACAAATGCAGAATGTATATCAGTAATTGGATTCAGCAAACATAGGTGATGTTAGCAAATGCATAGGTGAAGTTATCATTTTCTGTAAATGCCAGCAGTGCAGCATTGCCTTTCATTTCTTTTCATCCGGTTCAGGGTAGTTAGTTTTAGTGAACCGGATGAGATTTTCAGTCGGTGACTTAGATCACCGCCTTTCTTCTTATTTATGCATTTTGTATATAAACCTCTTTTGTCCTTTGTATTAATCAGTTGAATGAATAAGAGTTCCACATTTCCAGAATTCTTCTCTCTACATAGAGTTCTGTTTTTCCAGAACTCTGTTCTTCTTCAATATCTTCTGCATCTCTTTATCTCTTCCCATCTTACTTCTCTTTTCTTCGTATTGACCACTCCATGGTGAGATTTTACTACTTTTAACAAGGCACATTTCGATCCAATTACCGACATCTTTTTTCACCTAAGTAAATCTCGGCTTTTGAATTTTAATTTCATAATTAAAAACTCACATAATAATTTTTGAATAATTAATTAATTATATAGTGAATAATTATTCATATTATTCAGTTCCTATTATTTAATTATACAGAAATAATTATTCATTATATATCAATTTTTAGCCTTTGAATATAAATTTGATGATTGAAAATTCGTTTAGCACATGTTTTGAAAAATACTACAAGAAAATATAGTATTAGCGATAAAAATATTCATTGTTAATCCATTGTAAATACCTATTTAGTGACAAAATGAACCGTTGCTTAAAAATAGGATCGCTAACTGTAACGAAATAAAAAATCTACTACAATTAGTGATGGATTATAAAGAGGTCAAATACAAACATCACAATTTAGAAACAGATTTGTGATCTACGGTAATATATTTAAATTTAGAAAACAAAAAATCGTCTTCGATCCAAATTTATCGAATTTGCAACGACAGCAACGGTCAAAATTAAATTATTATTTAATATTATTTAAATATTCTATATGTATGTGAGCCAATAAGCGCACGGCTCGCGTGCGAGATGCCTATGAACAAAATTAAACTATAATTTCCTTAGAGGCAGGATTTGAACCTATGCAAAGGTTGAGGATGAGGATGTCATCCTCCATAAACTAAATCCCTTGGTGTGCTTCATTTTACCGCTAGTATATTAATAATTTTTAGTATTGCTATATATTATTAAATTAAAAATTTATTTATAGCATAATTATATTATTATTACATTATATATATATATATATATATATATTCCACTTAATTTATAGGAAAAGAAATTTATTTTATTTTATTGATTAATAGAACAAAGAATAATTAATGTATAGATGCATTGCATTAATTATTCATTTTAATATATAATATAGTTATTTATTATTATATCCTTACATAAATATATAATATGTTTGTTATATGTTATATTTATTGATTATTACTATAGATAATTATTTTGTCAAGAATTGATTTAAGATAATACGACTTCATGTGTGCTTTAGTCAAATTCAAATTTTCAATTCTTAAAAATGTGCCTAAAAAAATTTTATTTCAAAACTGCATCTGGAAACTTTTTCTTGCAAACTTTTTAAGAAAATGGGTTATTTCAAAGCTACTTTTAAAACTATCAAGTTAGATCCATCTGTATCAAGCTAGCTTTACCAAATTATAGAATCTCGTGGCTAGTCAACTTGACAGTGACTAATGATTATTTGATTGACGCAGTCAGTACGACTTTACAGCTTGCTAGAATAACTTTTCAACTTTCCAGCTAGCCATATAAACTTTTTCAAAAGCACTTAGCTTTGCCTTTCTAAACTTGCACATAATTGTCTAAAGGCATTTTGAACCATTTTTTGAAACACAAGGAATGGGCTGACTGAAATTTCTATGGAAGAATATATCAAGTTAGGATAATTGAAAAATCACATGACCACCTGTACTTTTTAAAAAGTTAATTTTTCTATGTGAAGCTAAAGTTACTATTCTGCGTGAAGTTAAGGATCTAACTAGATATGAATACGATGAACTCATTGGCTCTCTCTTGACTTATGAGTTAACGATGACTCATGGAAAAAGCTCCACTAGTGAGAAAGAAAAAAGATTCAAAATTGTCTTGAAAGCTTCATCTAGTGACAATGAAACATCCAACAAAATGGAGGATGAAGAGATGACTCTACTAGCCCTAAAGTTTAGAAGATTCTCACAAAGAATGGGAAGAACCTAAAGAAGATGCAAAAAAAGAATCTATCCCCAAAGTCTGAATCTCAACCAAAGAAATGTAGAACAGAAGTGGTATGTTATGAATGCAAGAAGTTTAAACACATCAAGCCAAACTCTCCCAAGCTAAAGAAAAGGAAAAGAAGGAGAAAACGAAAGCTATGGTAGCCACCACTTAGAGTGACAATGGTGATCCTAATTCCTCAAGTGAAGAGGAAGAAGAAAAAACATAGGAGGGGAATCTATGTATAATGGTAGAGGGAGATGGTGAATGCAGCAACAGCAAGGACAAAGATGTTAATCAGCCTGACCAGACGAAAGATGAGGCATATTTTTCTGATTCTATAGCTTATAAGGAACTTCAAGATGCTTACAATAAACTTTACAAAGAGTACCAAAATCTCACAAAGAAATACGTACAACCCAAGAAATATTTCAAGTCATTGAAATATGAAAAGGAGACGTGCTACAGATAGAATATTTTGAATCTAGCTTATTTGAAATTACCCAAGCTAGTCTCCATGGTTCTTCTAAAAATGTTTCTATTTTACTTCTTGGTCAAACTTGTAACGAGTTACATGAAGCATTTTCTGAGCTAAAAACCTTTAGAAAAGAACTTGTCATTGCAAATGATTTAAACACTAAAATTTTGACAGAAAATGATATTTTTTAAAAGAAAGTTGACTCTCTGACAAACATTTTGACAAAGTTGACAAAAGGAAAAGAAAATCGTAATTTGCTTCATGGAAGTCAAAAGTATGAATATGAGAAATCTAGATTAGGATTCGATCACTCATTTTCTTAGAAAAAATATGTATCTCACTTTGTAAAAGCAGCATCCTCTAGTCACTCGCACATAATTCGCTTTGCTTATGGTTATGAAGGACATAAAGCTAACTTTTCCAAAATGAAAAAGTGTTAAGCTAAAATGATCTAAGTACCTAAAAGCTCTCAAGCTATTGCACCTACTGACATGAAAGAACCCAATTCAATTTTGGTACCTAAAAAGAAGTAATCTGTTTTGTAGTTGTGCATCAAGAGTCAGCTGATCAAAAATAGATGGTACATGGATAGTGGGTGCTCTAAGCACATGACAAGTAATCAAAAGAAATTCACCCAACTGGAATTGAAGGAAGCTGGAATTATAGTTTTGGTGACAATAGCAAAGGTAAAATAATAGGAATTGGTAGTGAAGATGTCTCATTAGTGAATGGCTTGAAATATAATCTGTTGAGCATAGGTCAATTATGTGATGAGAACAGACAAGTCATTTTTGAACCCTCCTATTGTAAAGTTGTAAGAATGCATGATGATAGTATAATTTTTATAGGGAAAAGAGTTGAGAATGTTTATATGCTTGATGCAAACCGACTAGATAGCTTGAATGGTATACGTCTAGTTTCACTAACTGATGATAGTTAGCTGTGGCACAGAGGACTAGGTTATTCTAGAATGTATCTGACCTAAAAAATTTTAAAGAAACAGCTTGTTGATGATCTTCTTAAGCTGAAATTTGAAAAAGGATAGCTTTTATGATGCATGTCAGTTTGAAAAATAAACTAGATCGTCATTTGAATCCATCTCTACCTTTAGACCACTTGAACTACTTTACTAACTTGAACTACTTTACTTTCATTTGTTTGGTCTTGTGACTCCATCTACCCTAGCTGGTAATTTTATGTGTTTATTATAGTTGATGATTATTTCAGATTCACATAGACCCTCTTCCTAGCTCGAAAAGGATGAGGATTTAACCAGTTTTTTAATTTGTACAATAAAATTCAAAATTAGAAGGGATATAGTGTGACTGCAATTAGAAGTGATTATGATAGAGAATTTGGGAACAAGCAACTTGAGGATTTCCGCAATGGAAAAGGCATTAGTCAACACCTTTCAGCACTAAGAACTCCACAGCAAAATGGAGTAGTTGAAAGGAAATATAAGACGCTTTAAGAGATGACAAGGACTATGCTAAGTGAAAACAGGCTACCAAAGTACTTTTGGCTTGAAGCTGTGAATATAGCTTGTTACATTCTGAACAGGGTACTAGCGGGATCAAGATTGAAGAAGATACTATATGAGTTATTGTTAGCCCTAAGTGCAAATCATGTAGTTATGATTAGTTTTGATTAATGACAAATATTGATAAGGATTAATATGCTTGTATGTTGTGTGATAGGATTTGTGGATTAAGAATTATGAAGTCTCATTGGGTTGAAGCCATAATGCAAGAACAACTCCAATATGTCAAAGTGATTGAAGATTGAAGAGTTTGTTCAAGATGATTGAAGGCTTTGAAGACATGAAGTATAGGTTACATGTATTTAATAGGTAAACTTTGTAAACCCTACATTCTTAAGCCTTGGAATCTATGAGTTGCAATTGAGAGCACAAAACTTGATTTAAATGGTTTCAATGGTTTTGAACTTATATAAATTATCAAGTTTTTCATCAATGGTTTTTGCACTTAAAAGGTCTTTAATGACTTATCTTTTATGCTAGAAGGTTTTCCAACTTGTTTGAATTGATTTGAATATTTTTGACAAAGTTTAAAAAGTTCGGGACGTAAAATTCGGACGCATAAGAGAAAATTCGGTCGTCCGAATTTTTCTGCATTGTGAACAATAACATTGTTCACATGAACAATAACATTGTTCACATGAACAATACATACTATTTTTCCACAGAAATTCAGACGCACGTTCGGATGCACCTGGAAAAATTCATTCGTGCAAATTTTAAATAGTACCGTGTACAATATCACTGTACAATGAATAGTAGGTGAATAGTATACTGTACAATGAGCAGTCGGTAAACAGTACTGTTCGTGCGAACAGTTTTTTCCAGAGAAGTTTGGATGTCCGAGAAATTTGGACGCAAAATTCGATCGTCCGAATTTTCTGAAAGTAGCCGTTTTTTGACTGTTAAAGCAAAATTTTCAAATCTATAAAAGTCATAAACTCCAAATTTTTAGCAAAACTTTTGAACATTCAAAATCCTTCAAGCTCTAACTTGTTTTACATCAAAATTATTTGAAAAGCTCTCAAATTGCCTTGTGCTCAAATGTGAAAATTCAAGATTACAAAGACAAAGTGGTGCTAGCAATTGTGTTCATCCACCAAAAAGTGTTGGTAACATCAAAATTCTATCTTTACATTATTGTTGTGATTGATACAATGTTATCTTGTGACGTAAAATCCTTTTGGTAAGGGTGTGCCATAGACTAGATTAATGAAAGTTGTGGTGTAAAATTCGTGTGTGGGTGAGCCTTGGATTAGATTGGTCTTTAGGTTGTCTTTAGATATAAAATCCTTGTGGAAGGGTGAGCCTTGTTTGTAGGATTGCAAAGGAGGTTGTTGGTATAAAACCCTTGTTGAGTGAGTCTCTTGTGTAATTGCCTAAATTGAGCATATATTGAATTGGTTGAAATCCTTGAGTATGAATTCAAGGTAGTGGATGTAGATCTTGGAGAGATTGAACCACTATAAATCGTATGTTCAATTCTTTATAGCTTTACTTGTTTACATACTTGTGTTATTATTATTTGTTAGTAATTGTTGATTGATTGGTAGTGGTCTTATAGTTTGATAATCTTGTCTTAACTACCAAATCACATATAAACTTGAAGTTTGTGAATTTAAAGAAGAGCTTTTATTATGACAAAGAATTTGTAAAAAGGGAAAAGATTTTTAAAAATTAGCCAAAGACCTAATTCACCCTCCCTCTTAGGTCTTACAGCTATGGTAAGGGGAAAAACTGAACATTTGATACTTTAAAGTCTTCATTTGCAAGTGCTTTATTCTAGATGATAAAAAAGATAGCCTGGGAAAAATTTGATGCAAAGGTGATGAAGAAATCTTTCTTGGGTACTCAAATTAAAGCAAGGCTTACAAAGTCTTCAACCAAATGACACTTATTGTCGAAGAGTCAATCCGTGTTATTTTATATGAAGTTAGCTCGACCTCTCCTAATGAGGAGAAACATGAGTTACTTGCTAATGAAAATAAAAATAATCGAAGTGAAAGGAATGAAGAAATTAGAAAAGAACCTCAAGGAGAAATGTTGAACAGGAGGTGAGTTAATCTAATGATTCTAAGCTAATCCTAATGAAGAGCTATTTTCTCAAGCTAATTTGAAGAATTTGCACAAAGAATGGAGATTTTATAAGTATCACGCTAAATGAAATAAGAACTTGAGCCAATAAATAAGAGGCTGAGCCTAGTAAATAAGAACTTTAGGTTTAGCCCAATGAACCAATAGCAACATCACCGAATGAATCAAGGCCACTGCCTATGGACACGCAGGTCCAACCTTCTCTTGTTAGTCAACTATCTCCGATGAAGCATTGGATCAACCTGTTTCTGGTCACACAGAACTAGCACTACCTAATGATATTGTGCTTCGTCTATCACAATGTGACGGAAACCGCCTGCCATGCCAAATTTGAAGCCCAAATTGAACTCCCTGACTAGTCAGCATTCGCCTCACTCAGGTACAGTTCATCCCCTCAGCTTTTATTGTAATTATGATAAATTTTATTCTTCTCACAAAGTCTGTCTAGTAGTCATGTCTTTCAGATGAGCCACAAATTTATGAACAATCCACTCAAGGAAAAAAATGGATAGCCGCCACATAAACTGAGATTGTCACTGTGGATGAAGTTTTGCTGCTTTATCACCCGGCATGAAACCTATTTAATGCAAATGGGTGTACAGGATATAAAATACAAGGCTGACGATTCTATAGATCATTATAAACTCGGCTCCTTGCTAAGGCACTACCAAAAAAAAATAAAATGAAAAATTAGTTTCAAAATAAAGATTTGAAACGGTACGAAATTGGTTTTAATTTTGATGGTGTGGCTCAATATTAAAAATGAATAAAGTCGAATTTAAATTTGTAACTAATTTTTTAATTTAATTTTTAAATTGAGTATAGTCATATTCAAAATTAATTTGAAGAACTAATCTTTATAACTAAATAAAGCAACTGCTTTTGAAACCGCCATAGAACAGTTTTGAAAACTTGAAATCACAGTAGAACGGTTTTAAAAACTAAATTTTGAAATCAATTTGAAAATGAATTGAAGAAATAAAGAATGAAATTAAAAAAAAAATCAAATGGACCTAGTCTGCCCGGACAATATCCCCGAATTAGCCAGTTACATCAGGCGTGTGCACGCGCAAGTCTGGTGCATGGTAATATTGTCTTCTTCAAAAACCTCTCTATGGTTTACAAGAAGCAGGACTAAACTATTTTGCAAAGTTAACGGGAATACTTCAACGATTTGAATTTAAACAATCCCCAACAAAGCACTCTCTGTTTGTCTATCAACGAGGTCAAACCGTGCATGCAGAACTCAAGAAATTTCTAGATACCAGCTGTCTTTTATATCAAAGAAAGCACGCGTTGGACATTCTAAAGGATAGTGGTCTAATGGATGCAAACCCATTTCAACACCAATTGAACAACAACACAAGTTAGTGTTGGGAATTTCGGGTAATAATTCCCTCTAAATAAAATTCTAGTGAATTGAAAAATACAAAACACTACGAATATACCCGACAAATAATATTGAATAATATAATCAAGAGAAAGCGATAACAACAAATAAATGCGAAATAAAAGAGATAAGGGAAGAACACACCCGGAAAAATTTGATAACGGAGTTCGGCAAAAATATTGCCTAGTCTCCGAGCACCACTCAAGCAGCCCGCTTTTATTTATAGTGGGAGAAGAGTTTACAAATTTGGGATACAATAAGTGTGAGAAAAGAGTCCCTTTTATAGGGATCAAATCTCCTCACATTTTCATCAACTTCCAATGTGGGATTCCTAAGTTAAGGCAAAAGTCAAAATTTGTTGGCCAACTATTTAGGCCAACAACCAACAAATCTCCACCTTGACTTAACTTCTAGTCCAACCAAATACAAAAGCTTCTCAATCAAACAAAAATAAAATGGACCTCATGATGCTTCCAAATTTTGCGCCGTTAGGCGCCAACTCAAATATGCAAAATATTAACCAAGTTTAAACAGTGTTCAAACTTGGCCCTTGTAACCACCTTGGTCAACATATCTGCAGGATTCTCAGCCGTGTGAATCTTCTGAAGAAGTATCTCTTCCTCTTCCAGAATTTCTCGTACAAAGTGATAGCGAACATCAATGTGCTTTGTCCGTGCATGAAAAACTTGATTCTTTGCTAAGTGAATAGCACTCTGACTGTCAGAATAAACCTCAAGTTGTTTCTGACCAACTCCCAAGTCTTTAAGCAACCCATGAAGCCAAATTGCTTCCTTCACAGCCTCTGTAATCGCCATATACTCTGCCTCTGTTGTAGACAAAGCCACCGTTGACTGCAAGGTAGACTTCCAACTAACTGGCGCTTTTGCTAAAGTGAACAAATAGCCAGTTGTAGACCGTCGCTTATCCAAATCACCTGCATAATCAGAATCACAATATCCAACTACACAATGACCAAGTGATTCATCTCGCTCAAATTCTAATCCAACATCTGCGGTATTTTTAAGATACCGTAGAATCCATTTCACAGCTAGCCAATGACCCCTGCCTGGATCATGCATGTACCTGCTTACAACACTAACAGCTTGTGAAATATCTGGTCTCGTACACACCATTGCATACATCAAGCTTCCAACTACATTTGCATATGGGACTTTCGCCATGTATTCTCGCTCTTCATCTGTTGTTGGAGACAACCGGCTACTAAGTTTCAAATGAGGGGCAAGTGGGGTACTTACAGATTTTGTATCTTCATGCATACCAAAACGCTGTAATACCTTCTTCAAATACTGCTTCTGTGTCAGCCAAAGCTTGCCTCTCTCTGTCCCTGTTTATCTCCATGCCGAGAATCTTCTTGGCTTCCCCTAAATCCTTCATCTCGAACTCTTTACTCAGCTGAGCCTTCAACCTGTCAATCTCAACTTGGCTCTTTGCTGCTATCAACATATCATCAACATATAAGAGTAAGTAAATGTAAGAACCATCTTGAAGCCTGCGCAAATACACACAATGATCGTATTTGCTCCTTGTGTACTTCTGACCCTTCATAAAACTATCAAATCGCTTGTACCATTGTCTCGGAGATTGTTTCAATCCGTACAATGATTTACTTAGTTTACAAACCCAATTCTCCTTACCAACAACCTTGTATCCATCTGGCTGAGTCATATAGATTTCCTCCTTCAAATCACCGTGCAGGAACGCGGTCTTCACATCAAGTTGAGCTAGCTCCAAATTCATCTGCGCTACCAAGGCCAACAAAATTCTAATGGAGGAATGTTTAACAACTGGAGAAAATACCTCATTATAATCAATTCCCTCCTTCTGAGCGTAGCCTTTAGCCACCAATCTTGCATTGTAACGTATCTCATCTTTATCAGGAAATCCTTCTTTCTTTGCAAATACCCATTTGCATCCAATAGCCTTCTTGCCCTTCGGTAGTTGTGTCAGCTTCCACGTCTTGTTCTTCTTGAGAGATTGTATTTCTTCTTCCATTGCACCTGCCCATCTACCACTTTCTGAACTTCGGATGGCTTCGGGTAGAGTGGATGGAACATCATCAACAACCGGAAGTGCATAAGCTACCATGTCAGTAAAACGAGCAGGTTTTTGAATCTCTCGTCTTTGCCTTCTAACTGCAATTGGCTCCGATTGCTGTTGAGGTTCTTGGGTAGAAACCTCTTCCTCATCTGACTCTTCTTCTGCCCTCGGAGAGTCTCTAGTGGTGCTATTTGCTTTCGGAATCACCACTGTCATGCTCCAAACTCCACTCGTCGCGAATGCCATCAACCCCTTCCGGATTTACCTTTTGCAACATGGCGATTCATCAAAGGTAACATCCCTAATGATTATCGTCTTCTTTGCCTCTAGACACCATAAAGCGGTATCCCTTAACTCCCAAAGCATTGAAGCCCATAAATAGAGCCTTCTTTGCCCGTGGATCCAACTTTGATTCATTCACATGATAATATGCGGTAGAACCAAAAACACGCAAAGTATCATAATCGAGTATGAGTTTTTCGGACCATACCTCTAAAGGAGTCTTTCCCTCTATAGCAGATGATGGCAAGCGATTGATCGAGATGTTGAGCATAATTTATTGCCTCGACTCAAAAATTTTTCTCGCTTAGCCCAGACATTAGACAGCATACAACGAACTTTCTCCACCAATGTCCTGTTCATACGCTCCGACACCCCATTCTGCTGTGGTGTTTTTTCACGATCGTGAAGTGCCGCCTTATGCCACAATCTTGACATACCTTCGAGAATGGATCGCTCTTGTATTCTCCACCATTGTCTGTTCGGAGAACCTTGATCTTCCTCCCTGTCTGGTTTTCAACTTCAGCTTTCCACTTAAGGAAAACTCCAAGCACATCATCCTTATTTTTCATAGTAAACACCCAAACTCTTCTAGAAAAATCATCAACAAAAGTGACAAAATAATGCCTACCACTGATTGACGGAGTCTTGGCAGGTCCCCATACATCTGAGTGCACATAATCCAGAATGCCCTTGGTATTGTGGATTGCAGTGCCAAATTTCACTCTTCGTTGTTTTCCTAAAACACAATGCTCACAAAATTCTAATTTGCAAGTCTTCGTACCTTTTAATAATCCCTGCTTGGCAAGAATTTGCAAGGATTTCTCACCAGCGTGTCCCAACCGCATATGCCATAGCTTCGTTGCGTCAACATCCTTTTTGCTACTTGAAGTTGCCGCTGCTACTGTCCCCATCACTGTACTACCTTGGTAGTAATACAGATTATTCTTCCTCACGTCTTTCAACATCACCAGTACTCCTGAAGTTACTTTAAGAACTCCATCTCGCATCGTCACAACTAGGCCTTTTGATTCTAATGCCCCCAATGAGATGAGATTCTTCTTCAACTTTGGCACGTACCGCACATCTCGCAAAATTCTGGTGGATCCATCATGATTTCGCAACCTGATTGAACCTATCCCGACTGTTTTACATGGATTATCATTACCCATATAGATAACCCCGCCATCGAGTTCCTGAAATTCAAAAAACCACTCCCGAATGGGACACATATGATAGGTACAACCTGAATCCAATATCCATTCATCCCCGGATGTGATGTTAGTAGGGTGAAACCACAAGAGAAATTTCGATTCGCATCACTCTTGCATTCCCGCAACATTTGCGTCTTGCGAGTCTTCCCACTTTCTTCTTCGGCTTTGGGACGGTCTTTTCTTCCAGTGCTGCTTTACGATGACGAAAGCACACTCATCTTTAGCAGCGACGCGACCTTTTGACTTGGACCTTCCTCTCCTCCCCTTTGACCGGCTTTCTTTGACGTACCTCTTGCCACCAATGCTTCTTCTGATGTTGTTGATTTGGTTTTCATCTTATCCTGCTTTCTCAATTCATGACTATATAAAGCAGAACATACAGCATCTAACGACACATTCATCTTCCCATGAAGTAACGTAGTTTCTAAATGTTCAAATTCATCGGGAAGAGATGATAACAACATTAAAGCCAAATCTTCATCCTCAAATTTTACATCTAAATTTAACAGGTCTGCTACTAATTGATTAAACATAGTGATGTGTTCATTCATAGTTGTACCTGGTCGGTAATCAAATCGAAACAGCCTCTTCTTCATAAGGAGCTTATTCTGACCACTTTTCTTCAGAAATTTGTCCTCCAATGCCTTCCACAATTTGTGCGCAAAAGTCTCGTTCTTGAAAGCATACTTCTGCTCCCTGGACAGGCACGACCGAATTGTTCCGCATGCCAACCGATTCATAATATTTCAATCCTTATCTACCACATCTTCCGGTTTCTCTTCTGTAATGGCAATATCAAGACCCTGCTGGAAAAGGGAGTCCAAGACTTCCCCTTGCCACATGCCGAAATGGCCAGTACCATCAAATATTTCTACTGCTAATTTCAAACTAGACATTGGAATCCTCGACCATGATGAAGAGGAAACTGATGTCTCCGATACAACATTTGTAGTAGATGCCATTACAAAACTAATATAGTATTCAATATTTCAAAAATACTAAGTATTGTACCAAAAATTATTCCAAGAAAATTTCCAGTAAAGATTGGAGGGTCACAAGTGGACCGCTTAAATTCCAACCTCCTTAGACAAAATTTTCCTAGATAATTAAAGCTACAATACCAAACAAACAAGCCAAGGACGAACCTTCGGCTCTGATACCACTTGTTGGGAATTTCGGGTAATAATTCCCTCTAAACAAAATTCTAGTGAATTGAAAAATACAAAACACTACGAATATACCCGACAAATAATATTGAATACTATAATCAAGAGAAAGCGATAACAACAAATAAATGCGGAATAAAAGAGATAAGGGAAGAACACACCTGGAAAATTTTGATAACGGAGTTCGGCAAAAATATTGCATAGTCTCCGAGCACCATTCAAGCAGCCCGCTTTTATTTATAGTGGGAGAAGAGTTTACAAATTTGGGATACAATAAGTGTGAGAAAAGAGTCCCTTTTATAGGGATCAAATCTCCTCACATTTTCATCAACTTCCAATGTGGGATTCCTAAGTTAAGGCAAAAGTCAAAATTTGTTGGCCAACTATTTAGGCCAACAACCAACAGTTAGCTGAAGATAACGGAAATCATCTTAAGGAACCAGGAAAATATAGATGCCTCATTTAGAGACTATTATATCTTACAATTACAAACCCCGAAATCACGTATTTTGTACATATTTTGAGTCAGTTTATGCAAGAACCTAGAACAAGGCATTGGAACACTGCCTTGCAGATAGTTCGTTATATGAAAGGCTGTTCTAGACATGACATATTGCTTCCTAGAAACAATCAAGATTTTAACTTAGTGGCTTATAATGAATCCGACTGGGGGCTCGTCCAATGACTTGAAGATCTATCACAGGTTATTGTCAAGCTTGGCAACACACCGGTTGCCCGGAACTCAAAGAAGAAACAAGTTGTTTCTGGATCATTTGCAGAAGCTACAAGCAAAGTTGTATGGTTGCGTGGATTATTAAAATTCTTAGGGATGAAGCGTGGACCAGCAAGTCTATACTCTGACAATAAATCAGTCTTATGTATTGCAACAAACTCAGTCTTCCATGAAAGAATGAAAACATTGAAATTAATTGTCACTTTGTTTGAGAGAGACTAAAAACTGGGGAGGTCGCTACTTGTCATGTTGGAACTCGAGAAAATCAACTGCGTAAATCTCTGTGTCTTTTAATTTGCTTTCTTTGATTGCTTGTATTCTTGTATGCTTGAATCTTAGGAATAATTACAGTGATAACTAATATTTTTTAAAGTGGTAAACAACACACACACACACACACACACACACATATATATATATATATATATATATATATATATATATATATATATATATATATATATATATATATATATATGTTGGGAGATTGAGACAAATAAAAGTAACACAATAAAAATAAATCACAAAATAAATGACCTACACTATCAGAATTAAAATGACTCTCCCAAAAAACTTTAATATTGATAAAGTGAGAATTTATCAATAACCACTAATCAAAATTAAATCTGTCAACAAAAATATTAAAAATATACTGACATCAAGATTTACGCGAAAAATTTCAAAAATAGATAAAAATCACGAGTCAAATATTAACCAAAACTTCCATTATAAAATGGGATAACAAATTCTTCTTCTAGATATACTAGAAAGCAAAACAACTATCCTCACAAACTATGTGAATATTAAGAAACGAGATGAAAAGTAATCCAACAAAAATGGCAAATCAGAATGACGAAATAACTATCACTCTGATTACTCTCCCAACCTTTTGATGTTCTCTTCTCTCCTTTCTTCTCACCCAGTGCAAAAAATTCCTTCAAATGCCTAGTATTTATAGCAAAATTCAGTTGCAATTTCACCCTCCATTGTTGAAATTTTTGAATCTTTGCAGCAACAGTAGTATCTGTTCACTAAACTTCAGCAGCCATTCTAGATAATCTTGATTGAAATTGTGGATAAATGAGTTGAAATTTCTGACAATATATAACAATAGGCATCAAGTTTCGAAGAGAATAAATTGAAAGTAGCAAACATTAGCAACAACATATATTGCTAAGCAAAACTATCCTGATATATTATTCTTCTCATACCATTTGAAGTTCGCTCTCTGGAGTTTTTTGTACAGGCATCACCGATGCCTTCGACATCATTGATGGATACTCATCGGCATCATATATCGAATTCATCTTCGGATTTTCAAACCTCTCTCCATCACCCCATAATGCATACGCTTCTTCGCCATGAACAGCATCATCTCCTATCTCTATTTCTTCCTTGCTTAATCTAAGCGGAACGATCAACTTAATGAACAAGCAAATGATACTTGTCATGAAAACATTGAGACATGTGATAAAACCAAGTCCTGCAAGTTGAATTCCCATTTGTTTTAGTCCAGCTGATGCTCTACCATTTTGTAGGCCGTAGGCTAACCCTATGTACTTTTCCCAGTCGGGAACATTGTAAAAGATCCGGCAAAGTTTTGGCACAGCGAAAAAGCCACTAAGAATGCCGCCTAAGCTTCCGGCTAGAGCGTGGGTGTGGAAGACGGCAAAGGTGTCGTCCACATGCCTTAATAGCTTCACCTTGTAATGAAGAATCATCATTGTGTACCATGGAACGCTTCCGGATATTAAGCCCATGAGAATTGCTGCTCAGCTTTGAACCACCCCTGTTCGACGCAATTCAAGAATTTTTGTAAGCAGAAGATTAATTTCATCTTGCAAATTTTCACTAATATCTCATCTTGCTATTTGGTTTTCAAATTTTCTTAATAACTGATCCAGTTTAGAATTTGCACTTGCCATTTTTGTCGACATATCTTGGAAGAGAATCTACAGAGCACTTATAAGTTACCATACATGTAAGTTGAAAACCAACTTCTTGTCCCAAATACTTACCTTTGGGATCTTGAGACGGTACTCACACAAACAAAGAGATATTTATATGCATATCTTAATCTCTTACTCTGCCAATTAAATTCTCGACTACTAAATTATTACATAAATAACAATTCTATATTTACATATCAAGCACTCATCTTTCTCTAAAGCATTTGGTTAGGAGGTGATCCTAACAGTGTAATATCTTTACACAAATTAACTGAATGTTGCTGAGATTTGTTGCCGGAGAAGATGAAATCGATCAATTTGTGGGACGAAATTCTAATCTTCTAGATCTATTAATGAAGTACCCCTTTTTTTAGGGGGCTCAGTGAACTATTAATTAAGTAATCAACTCTCAGATATTACTTCAAAATTGGTCAACCTCTAGAATTCATATTATACAACGTGCCAAAAAATGGAAATTATAGGTCAAAGTTTTCATCAAAAATGAAATAACGCAAACAGAAATGTTGAGAATTCTGACAAATATGCAAAAGAAGGTACCTGCAGCAGGAGTTATGCACACAAGGCCAGTGATCATCCCCTGCAGAGCTCCAATAACTGAAGGCTTGCCAAAGGCAAACATGTCAAGAACAAGCCACGTAAGCAAGCTCGTCGCCGTACAGACATGAGTGTTCAATATGGCCAAGGATGCATCCGAGTTAGCGGCATAGGGTGCTCCGCCGTTGAAACCCGTCCACCCCATCCACAGAAGCCCTCCGCCAGCCAGCATCATAAGTATATTGTTTGGAGGAAATCTCTCTCTATCACTTTCTGGTCTTGGTCCGACCTATTTGATCCATTTTTAAACAAAAGACAATCAGAATTGAGGCATGAATGAGAAGCTATTCATCTTTCCATAATCGGGATGTTTTAATTGGATTTTGTGCTTGAATATTGAAAGAACTTTCACCTGCATGGCATATTAGCCATATATAGAAAATTTGGAGTATCTAAACTTAAAACGGTCTTAGGTTCAAGAGTTGACTGTCAGTGGATTTATATTACTTCTGATACTCTATTAATGTATATAGGACACCGAATCTTGCATATGGATACCAAAATACTTCATACGTTACAAGATTCAATATCTCTCCGAATTCTTTATAACTTCCTCGGTAACACATTTCATATAACTTTCTTATTACAAGCTTTTTTTATTTAGGATTTATCTTTTAGAATTTATGGCTTATTTTTTTGTAGTTTGGAATTTATAAATGAAATCTCTGCAATAGAAATGTTACAGAGGATCCGAATCGGCATTACATAACATTTTATGTAACATTTCCAATAACATCCTTTTTTATAACTTTTTTATTTAAAGATTATCATTTACAGTCTAATTTTTATCTTTTATAATGTAAAATATATGAACAAAAATTTTATAATAAAAATATTACAAAAACAATGCTACATAAGATGTTAATGTTAATCCGAACTTGTCCACTTAAACATTACATAGAATACTTGGCAACTTTTTGCTCTGTCTGTTGTTGGCCTCAGATCCAATTAAAATTCAATAGGCCGTAATTTTAAAATTTAGAGGAAGCGGTGACCTCGCATTGTCTCCTGCCATTGTTTTTTTTTTTTTTTTTTACGGTGATTTAGTGCTTCTAATTGTGTTCAACTTTTTTTTTCAATATTTTTTAAAGAAAAATTAGCTAGTTTGGTCCCTAATATTCTTTCTTTTGACTGTTTTGGTCTTTCATTAATATTTTGAATTTAGTTGGTTCCTGAAGAATTTTCAATTGTCCTTTTTGGTCTATCTGACCGATAAATTAGTATTTTCTGGCACTATTGACAAAAGGAGAGGGTCAAAATTGGAAAAACAAAGGAAAATTTTACCACTTTTCTAATTAACAATTTTAAATTCTTTTGGTCCCTTAAAACTTTTTAAGTGCATTCCCATTTAAGAGTATGAATATAAATTGTGACTTAATAGCAACATAAATTTAAGTTGTGATTCAGTATTAAAATTTAAACTTGATTCAATATTTTTTTCTTTGTTTTTCTAATTTTTACCCTCTTCTTTTGTCAATAGTGCCAGAAAATACTAATTTATTAGTTGAAATGACCGAAAAGGCCAATTGAAAAATCTTCAAGGACCAAATATGTTTAAAATATTGATGAAGAACCAAAACAGTAAAAGAAAAAACATTAGGGACCAAACTAGCTAAATTTCCTTTTTTTTTTGTCACAAATTGTTCTCAGAATCACTCGTTTGTGTATTACTGCGTCAATGACAGGCACAGTTAATGTTGTATATTGCACGTCTGAGTTATATTTAAATATTAAGATTCGCTAAAATCACAAGTTATTTGTAAGTATTTCTTTAATATCAAAATTCTCAGTCCCAATAATAGTACTATGGCAAAAGGAATAAACTTTTCCATTTTGCTACCCGCTAGTTCAAAACCTTTGGAATTCAAATCAGATTCTCCACTAATATCTAATTAATTAAAAGAATAAAATCAAGGGGGAAAATAAAACAATAAACTAACCAAGGGGAAAAGAAAAATTAAAAGGAAAATTCTAGAAATAAGCTTACATGATTATAACTAAAATTCATGTTTTAAAGAAGCCGATTTATTGCCGAAATTGTTATTCTTGCTGGAATATTATGGCATTTATTGCAATCTGCAAAAGATCGTCTCCTAAAATTCAATTCTTATTCTTCCAATGAATTCGCCCCTTTGAGGGTTTCAAAAAAAATTAAAAAATGTCTTCCAAAAAATAATGAAACAATATACTTCCTCTATTTAAAAATATAAGGCTTTTTAGACATTTTAGTATCGATTACAAAAGAAAAAAATAAAGTGTATTCTTCATACTGTACCCTTAAATAATTTAATTTTCTTTATACTAATATAAGAGATAATTAAAGAATTATATTTACAAGTCATGGTAACTTTTTAAAAAATAATTTTTAAATTGACAAAATACCAAACATTTTGAGTGGGAAAAAAGAGGGCCCAGAAAGCCCTATATTTTGAAACAAATGGAGCATTTGATATTCTACCTTCCCTTTTTACTAATTGTTTATTTATTATTTTTAACACTTGGGAATGGAATATATTTCTGACTCAAGACTAGCTTTTATAAACTAATTGACGAAAAAAAAAGCATTTATATCCAAAACTAGAGCCAGATTATATATTATTAACTGCTTAAGGATTTAGTTAATCACTTTTCCATTATTTATTCAAATCAAAATATTTTTTAAAAAAAGAAGGAAAAAGTAAATAGTTTCTTTCTTGAAATATGGTCTTACCCAATAAGCAGCTGTAAATCCAGCAACACCAGAAGATAGATGAATGACATAACCGCCTGCGAAGTCTATGATTCCAAGATTTGCCAACCATCCATTAGGGTTCCAAATGCTATATGCTCCAATGGTATATGAAAAAGTATGCCAAAGAGGCACAAACAACATCCATGCGTGAAAATTCATTCTTCCCAGAAGGGCACCTCCAACCAAGATTGGTGTAATTGCAGCAAACACATACTGAAAGTACACCATTGTTGCAGTAGGAAAATACCCTAAAAATGCCTGTTCAAGAAGATACTTTTCATCTAAAGCCACCCCTGGTTTGCCCCAGAAATCGACTAGCCGGTCACCGAACGCCATCCGGTAACCCCAGGCAAGCCAACAGACAAGAACAACGGAGAATGCATAAAGGGCCATGAGGGCAGAATTTATAGCCCATTTCTTCTTCACCATACCACTGTAAAGAATGACTAGCCCTGGAATGCTTTGTAGGCCAACAAGTGTGGCTGCGGTGAGTTGCCATGCATTGTCACCCTTGTTCATCCACTCAGGACTGCCTTCATCTGGAAACAGATTTGGGGGAAAATCGGCCATGAATTGGAATTTCAGGTTCCAATTCGGAAGGAGAATGAAATTTAAGGGGTTCGTTTATATGGGTTTAGGCCAAAGTAATGAGAATGAAAAAGGCTTTTGTGTATGTTTATACTAAAATGTACCGGACAATACTTGGATGCTAAATTGTTGCAGCGGCTGAGTAGGAAGGAAAGAGGCAAATGTAATCAGCTTGTTGCATTAGGAAGGTTGTAGCCAATTCTCCAAGCACATATCGGACATCAAAGGCCGGCTGCAAACTTGATGGTATCAAATTGGATGTTGTGGCATGACCAGAAAATATTCTCAGCTACAAAAGAACAAAACTTAGTATTGCCTTCTCTGTCTCATAGCAAAAAGAATAAACAAGTGGGCATTCATTTTTTTATGGAGGAAACATGTAGTAGAAAAATAAGAAATATCTTATCACAATTTGTGAATCATGAGACATGCACTCGGCTATCACTTATGTAACAAACAAACCTCAGAAAAAGAGAAGTGCTATGACTGGTTTATGTCCCTCGCTGATGCTGGAAAAAGGAATTTAAATACTTAGATTGACCCAACCTTTGTAAAGGTCATGCCTAAAAAATTTGTATATTTTAGATCAATACAGTTTAGAATGCGCAGAATACGAGTTCTTAAATGATGGTTCATGAAACCGTGCATATTATGTAAATTTTCACTAAAAAAAATTGCTCAAAAGTCTAAATTGTTACATTTTGGCCTTTGTCTCTACTAGGAATATGCTGACTAAATTGTGTCTATAGTCAACTACGTTAGTTGATTGCATATTTAGAGTCCATTGATTAAGGCAATTGTTGACATATCTGCGTGAATTTGTTTCAATTTTAGTCAATCTTTAGATGTTAGTGTTGTTAGTTGTAGACGTGTAGGAGATAGTGGTTTACTGTTTCTATTTTTTAGTTTTTATCCACTAATTATATCTCTATAAATTGAGTAGATTATGGTTGTAATTATATGTGAGTGTAGACTATCAATAATATTTTAAATTTTCTCCTATTTTGTTCCTCTGTCTGTTACCTTGTCTTTTCCTTCTAAATTCACCCTAAAGTAGAATCAAAGCCTAGTTAATCAAAAAGATGAGTGAGTTGTGAAGTTTTCTTTTAAGAATAGCATATTCTTAAAATCCTTTTGTAGTAGCAATAAATCTCAATAGTCACTGACAACTTTGTTCAATCACAAATTCCTTATTTTGATGTTCACTATAATATAGAAGTACGCTAATGGAGAACTTTGTTAGATCAATAGATGAACAAGGAAAGTATTCAAATTCACCCAACAAATCCCCAGTCATCCATCATGCAATCAATCAAGATGATCATGCCAATATAATCAAAGTTAAATTACCAATTTTATACAATAAAACATTGCTGCATTTTCTGTATTCTTTTTGACCGTTAGAATCATTTGCCTTTTTAGGCTGAGGACACTGTATACAATAGGTTGTTGTACACTATCATTGTATATATGTGAGGAATTTTCCTTCTCTCGCTCACTCTAGCTTCTAATCTTAATTCTCGCATGGTATCAGAGTAGGCCTGACAAGGTTTGGCATCCGCTGTCTCGCTTCAACTCTTGCTAATCCGTCCTCTCTGATTCCTTCTCTTGGCCAAACAAGGCCAATTTCCATCTTCAAGTCCTTATCACTTGAGCATAAATGAAAATCCGTCCCAAATTCTGGTAAAACCATAACTGAACACTCACAACTACCATTCATGATCGGTCTAGGAAAATGGCTTTGATCTCAAAAAACAAACTTGGATTTTTCGATGGAAGTATCGGGAAGCCGGCAGCAGGTGACAAGGATTTTGATGCATGGAACCAATGTAATAGCATGGTTTTTTCATGGCTTATAAATGTTGTGGCATCCAACATTGCTCAAAGTGTACCATGGATAAGCACGACTGAAGAACTCTGGGGTGATCTCTAAGCCAGATACTCAAAGAGTGACAATATCCATCTCCTAGACTTGGTTGAGGAATTCTATTCCTCCAAATAAGAATACTTGGATGTGAATTCACTCTCTTTCCAACTGCACTTGTACTGCTATAAATTCTACAAAAAGTACGAGGCCACAGATCATTTTATTCGGTTCTCGAAAGGGGTTAATGAGAGCTAGCTACGAAGTTCGCTCTCGAATCCTTTTAATGGATCCTCTTCCTCAAATTGGGCGGGTTTTTTCAATGGTATTTTGTGTCAAATCAATAGACAAGTCAACTTGGAACATTGAATTTAATTGCTCCCACACAACCCCTCGTTGGCATTGCAAGTAGCTGCTGTCGAAAGGCCAAAACCTGCAAATTCAAAAGAAAGACACAATTCTGTACATTTTACAGCAAGCAGGGGCCACTATAAGAAAACAGTAGTTTTGAAACCGTGAAATCAAAAAAATTGGTTTCTAATTGGAAAACGATTTGAAACTGCTTGAAAAACAGTTTCAAATAGGTTCCAAATGGGTCTCAATAGGTTTCAAATATTTTTTATCTTTTGATAAATTTTATGAACGGTTTCTAATTAGAAACAGATTAAAATTAGTTTCAAAACTTAGTTTCAAAGCGGTTTCTAATAACTTTCAAATAAAATTGGTTTCTAGATTAATTTTTTTTATTTTTAATTTTTTATTAAATAAGAATCGGTTTCTAAACCAAATATTTGTTTATTTTTTGATAAATTTTATAATTAGTTTCTAATCGTTTTCTAAATTAAATATTTTTTATTTTTTTTAGATTAGGAAATCATTTTCTAAACAGAATATTTTTTAATTTTTGAAAAATTTTATGACTGGTTTCTAATTTGAAACCAATTAAAATCGGTTTCTAATCGACTTCAAACAAAATTGATTTCTAAATTAATTTTTAGTCTTTTTATTGAATAAAAAATTTGTTTCAAATCGATTCTATGCTAATGTTTTTAATTTTCTGATAAATTTTATGTTCGGTTTCAAACTAATAGATTTCTAAATTAATTTTTTTATTAAATAAGAAATTAGTTTCTAAAGGTTTTTTTTTTGTAAATTTTAGCAACTGATTAAAATCAGTTTTAAAATTTAATTTATAATCGGTTTCTAAATTAAATTTTTAATTTTTATTAAATAGGAAATCATTTTCTAAACAATTTTTTAAAATTTTCTGATAAATTTTATGATCGCTTTCAAAGAAGTTTCAATCAGTTTGAAGAAAATCAGTTTTTAATAGGTTTGTAAATTAAAATTTTTTATTTTTTTGAACAAGAAATCATTTTCCAAAATAAATATTTTTAAAAAAAAATTTATGATCAATTTCAAAATTTAGTTTCTAAGCGGTTTCTAATCTGTTTGAAACAAAATTGGTTTCTAAACTCTATACCCAATATCGATTCTAAATCGTTTTCTAATCGGTTGCAAAATCCTATTGTGGTTTTAAATCAATTTCTAATATGATTTTCGGTCTCAAATCAGTTTCTAATCGGTTTCAAATCCAATATTCAATATTAAGATTTGCGAATTACAATTAAAGTTATGATTTGACATCCTATGCCTTTGATGAAGTTAAACAAATTAGTTTGACAAACATATAATTAGTATATGTATGTATTTTGATTATGCATATATATAATTATCTATAATCGAATAAACAGTTGTATAATGTATTTATTATGTACTATTTATGCTTACGATATGTGTTGATCTATATATATATTTATTTTCAATTATTACACAAGAATAATCAAATATCATACAAATGATTTATACCTAACACTCGCATAAGTATACAAGTATGTTAAACAATAATTATATATAATGTTAATATGTTTTGTCTATATAAATACAATTATAAATTTTTTATTAATTATTAAACACACTTAATAAGTTAATAACATGAGTTTATAACTTATTTTGTAATACTTCTTATTGATTTAAAAATATAATATATACATATATAGTATAAATAAAATAACTGCAAAAGAATATCACAATAGGAAGTTTATCCTGGTGGAGGGGCACATGCTCACCACACCAACAACTAGGGTTCTCGAGTCATAAAATGGGCAATTTTTATCCAAATTATTGGCGTGTGCACACACATGTACGCTTGTGCTGGCTAGTCGGGCTGGGCCGACCTAGTAATTTTTTTTATTTATCCATTATTTTAAAATCGATTTCAAATCAGTTTCTAAATTCGTTTTCAAATACGTTCCAATGTGGTTTCAAAATCAGTTGTTGTATTTGATTAAAAAGGTTGGTTCTTGGGTCAATTTTGAAACTGACTATATTTGGTTTCAAACTTAAGACCGATTTTTTCCTGTTTCAATATCGGGTCGCAACCACCATTTTTTAAATCGATTCTCTGTGGTTTAAAATTCTTGTTTGAAATTGATTTATCGATTTCAAAATTGGTTTTTTCTTGTAGTGGGCACACCAAAGACGTGTGCTATGTGAATCACGTTTTTCCCCCACAAAATAAGGGACACCCAACAATAAGAGCACATTTTGCATATGGTATTCTTCCAACTGCCCATTTTTAGTTGCTATCGCATTCCCTTGGACTCGTGAATATTTACACTACGTCCAGCTTAGATCATCAGATGAAGAAGGAAAGTGTTTAAATTCACTCAGCAAATCTACAATCATCTTATCATACAGTCAATCAAGACGATCATATGCCAACAGTCAAAGTAAAATTATTAAATTTCTACCATATAGCATTGCTACAATTTATGTATTCTTCCAACTACTAGACTTAGTTTCTTGATCACCCTACCGAACTCTACTTAAAAGCTTGCCATCGACTCCTTCGATATTTAAAGGGAACACTAGGTTTACGCATGTTATTCACCTTCTCAAGCAATCTTCAACTTACTATGTATTTCGAATCTAACTCGAGTAGTTGCCCCTATTCCAGAAAATCTATAACTAGTAGTTGCCTGTTAATCGGTGACTTCCTGATTTTGTTGAAATCCAAGAACTCGACTACCGTATCTTGAAGTTCATCTAAAACAAAGTATAGAGCTATAGCCACTAGTACATGCGATAGCTTCTCTATTTGATGAGTGATCTTAGTTTTACTCACCATTGTCTAATCTTCTCGTGTGGCAATTCTAGTATCTTACACAAAGCTTCCAAACCCGTCTTTCATGGGCAAACTGGCACCTCCAAATTGATTGCAATCGTGTTCGTGAGAAAACTTGAGCTGGTGTTGTAAAACCCATGCCAATTCCTTCTCACCCCCAGTGAGCAAACATTCTCACTAATGCATTTTCTCCTCCCCACTTTTAGTTGCTACTGTATTCCCTTGGACTCGTGAATATTTACACTATGTCCAGCATAAATCATCAAATGAATAACGAAAGTGTTCAAATTCACCCAACAAATCGGCAATCCTCTATCATACAATCAATCAAGATGATCATATGACAACAATCAAAGTTAAATTACTAATTTTTTGTCACCAAGCGTTGTTGCCATTTATGTATTTTTGTAACTGTTAGAATCATTTGCATTTCTTACGCAGTTCAAGGACTTAGTTAGTTTCTTGATTAGCCTAACGAACTCCACTTAAAAACTTTCGTCCACTCCTTCAATATTTGAAGGGAACAATAGGTTTAGGCAAGTTCTTCACCTCCTCAAGCAATTTGCAACATACTGCATATTTCAACTCTGACTTGAGCAGATGCCCCAATTCAAAAAAGTCTGTCATTGGCTATTGGCTTTTCATCTGTGACTCCCTGATATCGTGAAAATCCAACAAGGAGACATTCATATCTTGAAGTTCATCTAAAACAATTTATAGAGCTCTGGCCATCACCACGTGCAAAATACTGTGGCTTCTCTATCTGATGAATGATCTTGGTCTTACTCAAGATCGTCCGGTCTTACTCTTTAGTAACAATTTTGGTGCCTTACACATAGCTTCCATGAACGCACTAGGAAGCTCCACATAAAAGATTGCCAATAACACCTTTGATGTTTAAAAGGAACGCCAAGTTTAGGTTTGTTCTTATCCTCCTCAAGTAATCTTCAACTTATAGAATATTCCAACTCTGGCTAGGGCCATCGTCCCAATACTAGAAAGTCTATCACTAGCTATTCCTTCTTCATCAGTGACTCCTTCATTTCATAGAAATATAACAAGCAAACTACCATATCTCGAAGTTTATCTAATACAGTTTGTAGAGTTGTTGCCACCACCACATGCGAAATGCTCTAGCTTCTCTATTGGATAAATGATCTTGGTTTTACTCATGATTATCTAGTCTTACTCATTTGTGACAATTCTACACTACAAGAAAAAGCAATTTTGAAAACAGTTTCAAATCGATTCTAATAGGTTTCAAATATTTTATATTTTTAATAAATTTTATTAAAATTGCTAGGAAAACGGTTTCAAATCGGTTCTAATATGTTCAAATTTTTTTATTTTTAATAAATTTTACATTCAGTTTATATTTAGAAATCGGTTTAATTCAATCTCTGATTAATTTTTGAAAAAATTAGTTTCTAAATTAATTTTTTTAGTTTTTGTAGATTAAGAAATTATTTTTAAATCATTTTTATTTTATTTGAAATTTATTATTAGTTTCGAATCAGTTTCTAAACGGTTTCTACTTAGTTTCAATCAAAATCGAATTCTTATCGGTTTCTAAATCAAATCAATTTCTAAATCTATTTTTTGATAAATTTTATAATTAGTTTCAAATTAATTTCTAATTAGAAATCGATTAAAATCGGTTTCAAAATTAGATTTCTAAGCAATTTCTAATCAGTTCAAACAAAATCAGTTTCTAATCATTTCTTAATTAAATTTTTTATAGACTAAGAAATCGGTTTCAAAATCAATTTTTATTTTTTTACTTTTAGAGGAATTTTGTAATCAGTTTCAAAATTCAATTTCAAAGTAGTTTCTAATTAGTTTCAAATAAAATCAGTTTCTAATTATTTTTTTATAGATTAAGAAATCTGTTTTTAAATCAAAATTTTTTACTTTTTGATGATTTTTATAGTCGATTTCTAATCGGCTTAAAAAAGAATTAGTTTCTAATCGATTTCTAAACCCTATACGCTAAAGCGGTTCTAAATCTATTTCTAATTGGTTGCAAAACCCTACTACGATTTCAATTCAGTTTCTACTATGATTACGGACTCAAATCCATTTCTAGACACTTTCAAACCCAATATTTAATATCAATATTGGTGGATTATAATTAAGATTTATGATTTGACATCATACACATATATAAATATCTATAGTCGAATAAATACTTGTATAATATATTTGTTATGTACTATTTATATTTAAGATATATGTTGATCTATGTATAATTATTTTTAATTATTATACAAGTATAATCAAATATGATACAAATAATCGATAGTTAACACTCGTATAAGTATACAAGTATGTAAAGTAATAATTATATATAATCCTAATATGTTGTCTATATAAGTACATTCGCTACCAGAAAATGCAGTATTAGCAACGGACAAATCAGTCGGTAAGCCGTCACTAAATATGATTAGCGATGGATTTGTGTCAGAAACAAATTGGTCAAAGCTTTAGCTCTAACTTCTTAGCAACGAATTTTGCAATGTATTAGCGATGAAGTAATTAAATTAAAATCAATTTCTAATACCTTGTAAATTAGTGACAAATTAGCGATAGAAATTTTTAATATATTAATATTTTATTTTATTATCAATTCATCGTAAAGCCCGTCACTAATTTACAAGGGATGGAACCGATTTTAAAATTTTCAATTTTAATTTAATTTTATCGTCGCTAATCCGTTGCTAAGCCATCGCTAATTAGCAACAGATATTTAATTTTTTAAAGTATTTCAAATTTTTTTCCTACTCAACTTTGTCTCTCACTAATTTGTCGTAAGTTGGCCCCTAATTTGCTTCCTCTTAGCTACAACTTTTTTTCATTTATAAATTTTAAACTAATTTCCATTGATTCTTTTAAAAAAAATTAAATTTTTCTGTAGCTAATCTATCGCCAATTTTAAACATCAGCTTTAGGCATGTTCTTCACCTCCTCATGCAGTTGCATTAATTCTAAGTCTATCACCAGCTATTGCCTCTTCATTCGGGATTCCTTGAGTTCGTGAAATCCAAGAATTAGACTATCATACCTTGAAGTTCATCTAAAATAGAGTACAGAGCTATGGCCACTGCCACATGCGAAATATTATAGCTTCTCTATCTGATGAGAGATTTTACTTGTATTCATAATCATCTAGTCTTACTCTTTTGTGATAATTCCAGTGCCTTACATAAAGCGTCCAACCCCATTTTCCTTGAACAAACCATGGTCCTCGAAATTGATTGCCACCATGTTCGTGAGAATACTCAAGCTGGCCCTTTGAAACCCATGGCGATTCCTTCTTACTCCCAGTTAGCAGACATTTTCACTAAAGCACTATGGACTCGTCCATATTCACACCACGTCCAGTTAGCAAACATTCTCACAAATGGAAATCATGCTCCCTGTTTTTAGTTGCTATTACATTCCTTAAGACTCATGGATATTTGTACCACATCCAGCTTAGATCATCAGTTGAACAAGGAAAGTGTTAAAATTCACCCAATAAATCCACAATCATCGATCACATAATCAATCAAGATGATCACATTCCAACAAACAAAGCTAAATTACTAATTTTCTGCTATAAAATGTTGTTGTAATTTATGTATTTTTGTAACTATTATAATTATTTTCCTTTCTTACGCAGTCTAGAGACTTAGTTTTTGATCAACCTACCAAACTCCACTTAAAAGCTTGCTATTGACTCTTTGATATTTAAATGGAACACCAAGTTAGACATGTTCTTCATCTCCCCAAGCAATCTTTAACTTATTGCATGTTTCAACTTCGACTCAAGCAGTTGCCTCGATTCTAGAAAGTCTATCACTAGCTGTTGCCTCATCATCTATGACTCCTTGATATCGTGAAAATCCAAGAAGTATACTTCCATATCTTGACATTCATCCAAAACAGAGTATAGAGCTCTAGCACTAGCACATGTGAAGTACTCTCGCTTCTCTATGTAATGAATGATCATAATTTTACTCTTGATTGGCTAGTCTTCTCTATTGTGATAATTCTCTAGTACATTACACAAGCTTCCAACCACATCTTCCATGAATGTACCAAGCACCTCGAAATCGATTTCCATCATATTTGTGAGAAAACTCGAGCTGGCATTGTGAAACCCATGCCAATTCCTTCACTCTTCCAATTAGCAAACATTCTCACAAATGGAAATCTTGCTCCCTATTTTTAGTTACTATTGCATTCCCTAGGACTCATGGATATTTACACCACATCCAACTTAGATCATCAGTTGAACAAGGAAAGTGTTAAAATTCACCCAACAAATCTGCAATCATAAATCACACAATCAACCAAGATGATCACATTCCAACAATTAAAGCTAAATTACTAATTTTTTGGCATAAAGCGTTGCAACAATTTATGTATTTTTCTATCTGTTATAATTATTTACCTTTCTTACGCAGTCCAAAGACTTGGTTTCTTGATCACCCTGCCAAACTCCACTTAACAGCTTGCCATTGACTCTTCGATATTTAAATGGAACACCATGTTTAGGCATGTTCTTCATCTTCTGAAGCAATCTTCAACTTACTACATATTTCGACTTCAACTCGCTCAATTGCCTCAATTGTAGAAAGTCTATCACAGGCTATTGCCTCATCATTTGTGACTCCCTGATATCGCGAAAATCCAAGAAACAAACTTCTATATCTTCACTTTAGACTCATTTGCTGCAATTTAAGTATTCTTCTAAATGTTAGACTCATTTACCTTTCTTAAGCAATCTAGAGACTTATTTAGTTTTTAATCAACCTACCAAACCTTATTTCAAAGCTGGCCATCAACTCCTTTGACATTTAAAAGGAACAACAGGTTTAGGCTTGTTCTCCTCCTCCTCAAGCAATCTTCAACTTATAGTATATTATGACTCTTACTAGGACAGTTGCTCTGATACAAGAAAGTCTATCACTGCCTATTGGCTTTTCATCAGCGACTTCTTGATTTTGTGAAAATGAAAGAACTAGACTACCACATCTCAAAGTTCATATAAAACAGAGTATAGAGTTTTGGCCACCACCACATGCGAAATACTCTTGCTTCTCTATTTGATGAGTGATCGTAGTTTTACTCATGATCGTCCAATCTTACTCCTCTGTGATACTTCCAGTGCCTTACACTTAGCTTCCATCTCCGTCTTCCATGAACGCACCAAACCCCTTCCCATAAAAGTTTGTGAATGACACCTTCAATATTTAAAAGGAACGGCATGTTTAGGCCATTAATCAAAGTTAAATTACTAATTTTCTACCATAAAGCTTTGCTGCAATTTATGTAGTTTTCTAACTGTTAGAATCATTTACCATTCTTAAGCAATCCAGAGACTTAGTTAGTTTCTTAATCACCCAGCCGAACTCCACTTTGAATCTTCCCATTGACTCCATCGATATTTAAAGGGAACACCAAGTTTTGGCTTGTTCTTCTCCACCTCAAGCAATCTTCAACTTAAAGCATATTCCAACTCTGACTAGAGCGATCATCCCGATATGAGAAATTCTGCCTACGGCTATTGCATCTTCTTCGGTGACTCATTTATTTCATGAAAATCTAAGAAGCAGACTAGCATATCTCGAAGTTCATCTAAAACAGAGTACAAAGTTATGGGCATCACCAAATGCTAAATACTCTTGCTTCTCTACCTGATGGGTTATCTTGGTTTTACTCAAGATCATCCAGTCTTGCTCTTTTGTGATACTTCCACTGCCTTACACACCGCTTCCAACCTTGTTTTCCACGAACGTACCAAGCACCTCAAAATTGATTGCCACCTTATTCGTGAGAAAACTCAAGCAAGCCTTCTGAAACCCCTCCCAGTTCCTTTACACTCCCAGTTAGCAGACATTCTCAGTAAATAACTTCCTGCTCCTAGTTTTTAGTTGCTATCGTATTCCCTTGGACTCATGGATATTTACACTATATCCTGCATAGATCATCAGATGAACAAGAAAAGTGTTTAAATTCACCGAACAAAACTACAATCATCTATCATACAATAAATCAAGATGATCATAAGCCAATAATCAAAGTGAACTTACTAATTTTCATTTGCAAAGCATTGCTGAAATTTATGTATTCCTTCTAAACATTAGAATTATTGCATTTCTTACGCAGTCCAAAGACATAGTCCACTTGTTGACCACCCTACCAAACTCCACTTAAAAGCTAGTCATTGACTCCTTCGATATTTGAAGGGAACACTAGGTTTAGGCTTGTTATTCTCCTCCTCAAGAAATTTACAAATTTAGCATTTTCCGACTCTAACTAGGGTGGTCGCCCTGATACCAAGAAGTCTATCACTAGCTATTACCTCTTCATAGGAGACTCACTGATTTCATGGAAATTCAAAAAGTAGACTACCATATCTTGATATTCGTCTAAAATAAAGTATAGAGTTATGACCACCGTCACATGCGAAATAATTTGGCTTCTCTATCTGATGAGTGATCTTGGTTTTACTCATGAGCGTCTAGTGTTATTCTTTTGTGATACTTCTACAGCCTTACACATAGTTTCCAACCCTATATTCCAAGAATGCACCAAGGGCCTCAAAATTGATTGCCACCTTGTTCGTGAGAAAAATCAAGATGGCCTTTTGAAACCCATGACAACTCATTCACACTCCCAGTTAGCAAACATTCTCACTAAAGCATTTCCTACTCCCCATGGTGCCTTTGCATTATCTTGGACTCATGGATATTTACACTGTGTCCTGCTTAGATCATCAGATGAAGAAGGAAAATGTTCAAATTCACCAAACAAAACTGCAATCATGGATCATACAATCAATCAAGCTAATCATATGCCAATAATCAACGATAATTTACTGTTTTTTTCTGCAACGCATTTTTGCAATTTATGTATTCTTCTAAATTTAGAATTATTGCCTTTCTTACAGAGTCCAAAGATTTAGTTAGTTTGTTAACCAACCTACTGAATTCCTCTTAAAAGCTTGTCATTGAATCCATGAGAACATCAGGTCTAGGCCTGTTCTTCTCCTCCTCAAGAAATCTACAACTTATAATGTATTCTGACTTTGACTAGGGCAGATGCCCTGATACCAAGATGTCTCCTATTGGCTATTACCTTTTCATCAGTGACTCATTGATTTTGTGGAAATCCAAGAAGTAGACTACCATATCTCAATGTTCGTGTAAAATAGAGTATAGAGCTATGGCCACCACCACATGCAGAATACTCTGGCTTCTCTATTTAATGATTGATCTTAGTTTTACTCATGGTTGTCGAGTCTTACTATTTTGTGATATTTCCATTGCCTTACACATAGTTTCCAATTCTGTCTTCCATGAGCCCACCAAGCACCTCAAAATTGATTGCCACTTTTTTCGTGAGAAAAAAAAGCTGGCCTTATGAAACCCATGCTAATTCATTTACACTCACAGTTAGCAGACATTCTCAGTATAGTACTTCCTGCTCCCCGTTATTAGCTGTTTTTGCATTACCTTGGACTCATGGATATGTACACCACATCTAGCTTAAATCTTTAGATGAACAAGAAAATTGTTCAAATTCACCGAACAAATCTATAATCATCGATCATGCAATCAATCAGGATGTTGATATGCCAATATTCAAAGTTAAATTACTAATTTTTTACCATAAAGCATTGTAACAATTCTTTTTTTCTTTTAACTATTAGAATCATTTACATTTCTTAGGCTGAGAACATTGTATATAATAGGTTGTTGTACACTATCATTGTATATGTCTGAGGAATTTTCCTTCTCTTGCTCACACTAGCTTCTAATATTAATTCTCACAAACTTCTTGAGCTACAAGAAGTATTGACAAGTTGTTGAATTTTATATAACAGAGTTAGTAGTTCGAGTAACAAAATTAGAAGCCTTGAAGATGAAAGATGTTTAGGCAAGAAAATTTTCTTTTCAATCAATTGATTGAGCAAATTTGGAGATGATTATTAGCAAGGATACCTCCAAGCAGATTTCGAACTCCATGAAGAAAAATTACCAAGGAAACACGAGTGCCAAACAGTAGTGAAATACCTAAGAGGGGGAGTGAATTATGTATTTGGCTAATTTTCGCAAATTAAAACCTTTTATATGTCTAAGCAAAGAAAAAATTATATGAGTCAAGTTATAAGCAATTTATAGCACAGCAATATAAGAAAGTAAGATCAAAGAACACAAGCAATTTATAGTGGTTCGATCCTCAAGATCTACGTCCACTACCTTAAACCTACACTTAAGGATTTCAATCAATCTACTATATGCTCAGGTTTACAAATTACAAGAGAGGCTCACCACACTATGGTTTTACACTCACAATCTCTTCTAGTAACTTTTACAAACAAGGCTCACCACACACAATGGTTTTATATCTCAAATAACCTTGAATCACAACTTCAAGGATCACCCTTATCTAAAGGGTTTTATGTTATCAAGATAACCTTGCAAGTGCTAGTAGAAAAACACAATTTGATAAAAAGATAAGAGTGTGTAGATGTTACCACTTGTTGGTAGATTTTTACACAAACTTGCACCTTCACACTTTGATGTCTTTGGATTGATCAATTGAATGCACAAGACATAAGAGAGCTTAAGAAATGTTTGTAAAAGGCTTTAGAATGCTTAGAGTTTTCAAGAATTCAAAAACTTATAAAAGATTAAACATTTATAGCTTTTATAGAATTTGAAAATCAGTTTTAACAGTTATAAAACGGCTAGTTAACGGCTATTTTCAGGAAATTCGGACGACGGAATTCTGCGTTTGAATTTTTCAAACGACCAAATTCTTCCTGCAGCGTCCGAATCTTCGTCTGAATTTATCTGGAAAAACTGTGACCATGCTGAAGGCCAAAATTCGGACAACCGAATTTTTCTTCATGCGTCTGAATCTTCTTCCGAATTTCTCTGGAAGAACAGTATTAACCTTTTGCTACAAAATTTGGACGACTGAATTTTTTGGAAGCATATTCAAACTTTGTAAAATCATTTGAGATATAACTTCAATAAGTTTGAAAAACATTTGGTATGTATAGAAAACTTATTTAGACATATATAAGTTTGAAAACCAAAATCAAATTCCTTTGATCATATAAAGTTTACTTAAAAACTTTTAGGACACAGAACCACATTCATCAAAAAATTCATTCAAAGCCTTTTAAGATCATAAGACTCATTTTATGCTCTCTTATGCATTCAATGATAATCAAGACATACAATTGTAGAGTTTACATAGAGATTTACCTACTAAATATATACACTCTACACTTCAATGCCTTTAGATCATCTAAAAACAACCTTCTTCAAACTTCAATCATTTTGCTTTACTGAAGTTGTTCTTGCACTTTGGCTTCAAAGCAATGAGACTTCATACTTCTTAGTTCACAAAACCTATCACACAACATACAAGCATATTAGTCTTCATCAATATTTGTCATTAATCAAAACTACATGATTTGTCCTTAGGGCTAACAAGTAGAACTTTAGAGACTTAGCATTGAGTTTGAGACTTTACACATGAACTCAGGTGAATCAGTCACAAATTTCTTAGGAAGAACAATGGCCTTAGCAATCAAATGAAAATCTATGGTGAAAAGATGTATGATGTCACCATTGTGGAGAAGATTCTTCAATCATTGATGCCAAAATTCAATTTTGTTGTATGTTCAATAGAAGAATCTAAAGATATTGATTCTCATTGTATTGATGAGTTACGGAGGTTTTTACTACTTCATGAGAAAAATCAACTAGAAAGAGAAGGAAGAGCAAGCATTAAAGGCCTTAACAATAAGCAATCACTCATTGTCTAAAGGAGGAACCAAAGGTAAAGGTAGAGATAGAGATGGTAGTTATCATCAACCAAGCATAGTAGATAGAAAATCAATTTCAAGTTAAAGGAAGAGGATGTAGTCACGAAGGATGACAATCGATTACTTCCAAGAGAAAGTCAGTAGACAAGTCGACTATTACATACTACAGATATGGTAAGTATGGCCATTATCAATCAAGATATTGTTCTGACTTGAATAAAGTGGCACAGATGAATTATGCAAAGAATAGGAAGAATAAATGTCTCTCTTGATGGTGTGCCATATGAATAATGAAAGTCACCAGAACTTGTGGTATATGTATACAGGTTATAGTACATATAAAAGTGGAGATAAGAAGGTGTTCTATGAGTTGGATCAATCATTCAAGAATACTATGAAGTTTGGTAATAATTCAACAATTTCTGTAGTGGGCAAAGCAATGGTAACTCTCCAAACCAAAGTAAATCTACTCACACTATCTCTAATGTTTTATGTTCTAGCACTAAAGATAAATTTGTGTAGTATGGGCCAATTGCAAGAGAAGGGATACTAGATTACTATAAAAAATGTTGTATGATGAATTGAAGATGACAAGTTAGGGTTAATTGCTCAAGTGAAAATGACTATAAATTGTATGTTTCCACTTCATCTTCATACCATTACCCATTATTGCTTTTCAATGAAATTGAAAGACATATCATGGTCACGGGATTATCACTATGGTCACACAAATTTTGATGGATTGAAGACACTAAAACAGAAAGAGATAGTGATTGGTCTTTCTCAGATTACTATTCCATCCCAAGTCTGCGCAAAGTACGTTGTACCAGAATCAATTGCCTCAAGAAAAGTCTTGGTAAGAAAAATATGCCTTGGCCTAATTAATCCATCTTCCAATAGAGGTAAATGTTATATAACCACCTTTATTGATGTTTTTAGTTGGAAAATTTAGGTATGTTTCTTCTAGGAAAAATCTAAAACCTTGGAAGCCTTTATAAGGCATTGGTTCAGAAAGAAATTGAGAGCCCAATTATTTGAAACATTTTGTGAGATGCATAGAATCGAAAGGAAACTTACAGCAGCTTAAATGTCTCAACAAAATAGAGTCTGTGAACAATCTTTTGAACATAGTGCGGAGCCTATTAACAAGAAGCAGCATTGCAAAGTTATTCATTGGAGCATCCCTATAGTAAATAGATGACAACACTTTCATAAATATTACATCAGAGCAAATATGGAGGGGACAAAAGCCAAATGTGCTACACTTCAGAATCCTTGGGTGCATTGTCTATGCCCTTATACCTGATCAGAAGAGGATAAAGTTAGATGACAAGGGAGAAAAGTGCATCTTTCTTGGAGCAAGTGACCAGTCCAAAGGTTATTAACTTTATAATCCTACCACTAAGAAAGTTATTGTCAATTGTGATATAGTATTTGATGAAGAAAGTTTTGGCCTTGGAATAACATTGTTCTTACACAAGTACATATCAATTTTGATAGTCAACATAAAGAGAAAAGGTAGCAATCAACGAAGGAAATGTAACAATGGACAAGGTATTTATAGAACAATAGTCGATAAGGCAATCAACAGGAAATCTAGATGGTCTAGCATGACCTAAATGTGGTAGAAAAAGACGAACTTTGATGTCTAATTATAAGGTAACTACAGTTGATCAAGTTGAGGATCTACTTATCCATTTTGTGCCTTTTTCATATTGTGATCCAATAAATTTTGAAGAAGTTGCAAGGAACCAAAATGGCAAAAAGCTTGGATGAAGAGATTACAGTCATTGAATGAAGTAACATAAGAGAATTGACTGATCTTCCAAAAGGACACAAAACAATTGATGTCAAGTAGGTGTACATGATAAAGTTGAAGAATAATGGAGCAGTCGATAAGTATAGGGCACAACTAGTAGTGAAAGACTACAAACAAGAGTTTGGAGGGACTGCAAATAAGTATTTTCCTTTATTGCTAGGCATGATACCGTCAGATTAGTGATTGAATGGTAGAATAGTAGTCATGGCCTATCTTCCAATTATATATGAAATCAACACTTTTAGATGGTAAGCTTCAAGAACGGGTATATATTGATCAATGTCCCGGTTATATGAAGTGTAGAAGAGAGCATAAATTTTATAAATTTAAGAAGGCATTATATTGGGCTAAAAGAAACTCTACGAGTTGGTATAGCTAAATTGAGTCTTACTTCTTGAAGAAATGTTTTCTAAAATGACTCTATGAACGTACATTTTTTGTCGAAGAAGGATGAAAGTTGCTTATTGTTTGCTTGCAAATGGATGATTTGATTTATACTGGTAATGATAGTGCTGTGTTTGAGAAATTTAAGTGATCTATGATAATATAATTTCACATGTCTGATCTTGGAATGATGCATTATTTTCCAACATTGAAGTTGTGCAACCTACAACTACAATTTTTCTCTCTCAAAAGAAGTATGCACAAGATATTTTGGAGAAGTTTTGCATTTAAATTGCAACTCTTTCAACACTCCTATTGAAGTGAGTATGATGCTTGTTCATGATCTTGAAGGGAGGAAAGTTGATAGTAGACTTTACAAGCAAATTGTTACACGTTTGATGTATTTAACAGCAATAAGATCCGACATAATCCATTTTGTAAGTCTCGTGAATAGATACATGGATTGTTCAATAGGGATTCATCTTTTAGCTATAAAAAAAATTTTGCACTACTTACGAAGAACTACTAATTATTGGTTGTTCTACAAGAAAAGTGATGAGTTAGTTACATTTAGCTTCGTAAATAGTGATTATATAGGAGATCAGGATGACAAGAAAAGCATTTCAAGTTATGTTTCCATGCTTGGTTTTGGAGTTATTTCATGGTCTTCTAAAAAGCAGCCTACTGTCGCTCTACCGACTTTGAAGCTAAATGTGTAACTACAATAGCTTATGCCTGTCAAGTGATTTGACGGAGGAAATTTATTGAAATGATAGATTTCAAGCAAAAAAAATGTTATTTCAATTTAATGTAATAATAATTCTGCACTTAAATCCTTTAAAGATCCCATTTTACATAGAAGAAACTGATATGCACTATCACTTTCTAAGGGAACTCATAAAGAATGCAGTAATTGATCTTTCCTATTGTAGGAATCAAATTAGATTGCTAAAAAAAATGACAAAGCCATTAAAGATGTCTATGTTGCAAAGGCTAAGGAGTTTGCTTCAGGTCTGTGCATCAAATTAAACTGAAGTTTGAAAATTTTCAATTTAATATGAGGAAATATTAGAAATATGTCAATTATTTTGGGATTATAGTCAACTATGCTAATTAATTTTTTATTGTCAGAATCAGTTGATTAAGTCAATCTTGACTATGTTTGCATGAGTATTTCAGTTTTACTTGATCTTTATGAGTTAGTAGAGTTAGTTACAAACTTACAGGAATTAGTGTTTTGCAATTCCTATTTTCCAGTTTTTATCTCTTATTTATAGTTTTACAATGGGGCAATTTATAATTGTAAATATATGTGAGTGTTGACTATTAATATATGTTTGCATGAGTTTGTTTCAGTTTTACCTGATCTTTAGGAGTTAGTGGAGTTAGTTACAAACTTACAGGAATTAGTGTTTCACAATTCCTATTTTCCAGTTTTTATCTCTTATTTATAACCGTATCTATGGAGCAATTTATAATTGTAAATATATGTGAGTGTTGACTATTAATATCCCATATTTCCTTGTATTTTGTTCCTCTATCTATTACATTGTCCATTCCTCCTAAATCTATCCTATAGTCTCAGCTTTCATTTGGTCACAAATGAATGAGATTTTGTGATAGACAAAATCTATTAATTCTCAAATTCAAATCTCCAATCCCCTTCCTGTTAGCCCTAAGGGCAAATCATGTAATTTTGATTAATGACGAATATTGATGAGAACTAATATGTTTATATTGTGTGATAGGATTTGTGAAGAAAGAAGTTTGAAGTCTCATTGCCTTCAAGCCAAAGAGCAAGAACAACCTCAATAAGCTATGAGTCTTTTGAGGTTTATTCAAAGATCAACTCAAGGTATTGAAGACTTGAAGTGTAGAGTATGTATGATGACAGGTAATATCTATGTAAACTCTACACTTATATGTCTTGGAGTCTATTGAATGCATAAGAGAACATAAAATTGGTTTCTTAATCTTAAAAGGTTTTTGAATGAATTCTTAGTAAATGTGGTTTTGTGTCCTAAAAGTTTTTAAGTAAACTTTATATGATCAAAGGAATTTGATTTTGGTTTTCAAACTGATATTTGTCTAAATAAGTTATCTTTATTTACCAAATGTATTTCAAATACTTGGAAGATTGCTAGCAAAAGTTTGGTCGTCCGAATTTCGTAGCAAAAGTTTGCTATTGTTCTTCCAGAGAAATTCGGAAGAAGATTCGGACGCATGAAAAAAAATTCGATCGTCCGAATTTTGGTCTTTAGCTTGGTCACTGTTCTTTCAGAGAAATTCAGACGCAGAATTCGATCGTCCGAATTTCCTGAAAATAGCCGTTAACTAGCCGTTTTATAGCTGTTTCAACTGATTTTCAAATTCTATAAAAGCTATAAATGTGCAATCTTTTGTAAGTCTTGAATTGTTGAATACTCTAAGCTTTCTAAAGTCTATTACAAACATTTTCTCAAGCTCTCTTATGTCTTGCGCATTCAATTGATAAATCCAAAGATATCAAAGTGTATCAAAGTGTGAAGGTGCAACTTTGTGTAATTTCTACCAAAAAGTGGTAACATCTACACACTCATCTTTACTTATTAAATTTTGTTGATCTACTAGCTCTAGCAAGGTTATCTTGATAACTTAAAACCCTTTAGATAAGGGTGATCCTTGAAGTTGTGATTCAAGGTTGTTTGAGATATAAAACCATAGGTTGGTGAGCCTTGTTTGTAAAAATTACTAGAAGAGGTTTCAAGTGTAAAACCATAGGTTGGTGAGCCTCTCTTGTAATCTGTGAACTTGAGCACATAGTAGAGTTATTGAAATCCTTAAGTGTATGCTTAAGGTAGTGGAGGTAGATCTTGAGGATCGAACCACTATAAATTGCTTGTGTTCATTGTTTTACATTTCTTATATTGCTTTGCCATAAATTGTTTATCTCTTGTCCATATTATTAGTTATTGATCTATACACCTAAAAGGTTTGAATTTGGAAAAATTATCCAAATACCTAATTCACTCCCCTCTTAGGTATTTCAATTGGTATCAGAGCTAGAACTTCTTTGTGTGGTTTTACAACATAGAAGACAAAGATCCTATGGCTAATATTTCAAACCTACCTTACCTAGAAGGATCTTCTACAAACAGACCTCCATTGTTTGATGGAACAAATTACAATTTTTGGAAGTCTAGAGTTAAAATATATATTTGTTCTATCAATTTTGATCTATGGAACATAATTGAGAAAGGTCCCTATGTCCCAATGAAAATGAGAGCAGACGGAGTAACCTCTGAACCCAAATCCACTAATGAATTTGATGAGCATGATTCAAGGAAAATGACTCTAAATTATCTGGCCATGAATATATTGAGATGCGCTTTAGATGTTACTGAATACAATAGAGTTAGTGGGTGTGATTCTGTTCATGATATGTGGATATTACTCCAAATTACACATGAAGGTACTAATCAAGTTAAAGAATCTAAACTTGCTATGCTTGTTAGAGATTATGAACTGTTTACTATGAAACAAGGTGAAAATATTAGTGATAGGTTTACAAGGTTTACTAATATTTTCAATGGCTTGAAAGTTTATGGTAAAAGCTATACTATGGGAGAGTAAAACAGGAAAATTTTGAATGCTCTACCAAAATCTTGGCAGCCTAAGACGCTTGCTATTGAGGAGTCCAAAGATCTAAAAACTCTTCCTCTTGAAGACTTATTGGATCACTACTTACACATAAAATGAAGATGAAACGGTTGAATGATAAGGAGGATGAGGAAAAGGGAAGAAAAGGAGTAGTTCTTAATGCCTCAAATAACTTGAGTGAACAAGAACAATCTTCAAGTGAAGAAGAAGGAGGAAACAGTGGAGAAGAAGAGATTGCAATGGCAGTGAAAAAGTTCAAGAGATTCTACAAAAAAGAATTTCTCAGGAAAGGAAGAAAGCCAGTCAAGAAGAATGGACAACCCTCATCATATAAACCTCAATGCTTTGAATGCAAGAGTATAGAGCATCTTATTGCTAACTGCCCCAAAGTGTTAGAGAGGGAAAGAGAAAGCAAAAACAGAAAGAAATCTGCCGAGAAAGGAAAAGGACTAGCTTGAACATGGGATCAACAAGAAAGTGAGGATGAAAGTGAAGGGAAGGCCAACATATGCTTTATGGCCATTGATGATGAGGAACAATCTTCACCCTCTTTTTCAAATTTGTGTGATGATGATATTGATTCTAGCGATTTAATTGTAGAATTGTATGAAGGACTGAAAAAGGCTTCAAGAAGAAATAAAGAAATGAAATCCTAAATTAATGATCTTTCAAATGAAAATTCAAAAGTATGTATTGAAAATGATAGACATCTTGAGACCATTAATTCTCTTACCATTGAAAAGGATGTTTTGAATACTACCATACAACATGTATCTTTTGAAAACAAAAAGTTGTGTTCAAGAATTACTTCTCTTGAATCAATGCTAAAAGATCATGAGCTTTTAAAAAGGAAAGTAAATGATCTTACTTTTTGCATTGAGAGATTTACAAATGGAAGAGAAAATTTAAATAAATTACTTGGTTATCAAAGATTCTCATTTGTAAAGCATGGTATTGGTTTTACACATGATTGTTTTCATCCAAAACCAAAAGAGTTATTTGTTAAAGAATCTTCTCATTATAGGTCTCATACTTGTTGTACATATTGTGGTAAGCGTGGACACAAAGTTTCTAAGTGCTTTATAAAAAGAAAGATAGAAAATGGAGTAAAGACAATATGGAAAGTTAAAGGAACTATCACAAACCCTCTTGGACCCAAGAAGATATGGGTACCAAAAATCACTCTTTCCAATTTGGTATAGGTACAATTTGCCTCAAGATCAAGTGCCACTAAATGGTTTCTTGATAGTGGCTACTCAAGGCACATGACTGGAAATGCATCACTTGTTAGTGAGCTTCAAGCTACAAGTGAAGGCTTTGTCACTTTTGGAGATAAAAAGAAAGGGAAAATACTTGGAATAGGGAACATTGGTAAAGGTTCCTTCCCTCTTATCAAGTAAGTTCTACTTATTGATGGTTTAAAGTATAATTTACTTAGCATTAGTCAATTATGTGATAATGGTTGCAAAGTAGAATTTAAATGTGATACTTGTATTATTCTTGATAGTGCAAGTAATAAAACTATTTTTGTAGCTAAAAGAGTAAGTAATGTATATGTGCTATATCTTGATGAGCTTATCACTAATGATATTAAATGTCTTGCCATTCATGACAATGATGGATTTTTATGGCATAGAAGATTAGGACATGTAAGCATGGATTTATTGAACAAACTCTCTACTCAAGAACTAGTTAGAGGATTACCAAAAATGCATTTTGATAAAACCCGTATTTGTGATGCTTGTCAATATGGAAAACAATTGAAAACATCTTTCAAACCAAAGAAAATGGTTTCTACCTCAAAGCCTCTTGAACTAGTTCACATGGACTTATTTGGACCTATGAGGACTACTAGTCTTGGTGGTAAAAGATATGCTTATGTGATTGTTGATGATTTTTCAAGATTTACATGGGTAATCTTTTTATCATAAAAAGATGAAACATTTTATGAATTTTCAAAACTTTTCAAGAAGGTTCAAATTTCTCTCAACTGCAACTTAATCCCTATTAGAAGTGATAATGGAAGAGAGTTTTGCAACCAAGATTTTACAAAATTCTGTGATGTGTATGGTATCACTCATAATTTTTCAGCAGCCAAAACACCTCAACAAAATGGTGTTGTTGAGAGGAAAAACAAAACATTACAAGAAATGGATAGACCAATACTTTATGAAAACTCCTTACCTAAATACTTTTGGGCTGAAGCTATAAATACAACATGATATGTAATGAATAGATTTTTACTAAGACCTTTTATAAGAAAAACACCTTTTGAACTTCTATTTGATAAAACACCATCAATTGTCTATTTTAAAGTATTTGGTTGTAAATGCTTTATTTTAAATACTAGTGACAATATTGGTAAGTTTGATAGGAAATCTGATGAAGGGATATTTCTAGGCTATTCATCTAATAAAAAGGCATATACAGTCTATAACAAAAGGACATTATGTGTTGAAGAAACTATTCCTGTAACTTTTGATGAATCTAATATTTATCTTCAAAGAAGAAATGAAGATGATGCACGTTCCTCAATGGTTGAAAATCAAACTCAACACCAAGTACCCACATTGGAAGATCATGCTAAAGAAGAAGAAATAATGGAGCAAGAACATGATAGTCAATTAAGCAATAATCAAGAACTTCCAAAGGATCTCACATATGCAAGGAGTCATCCTAAGGAGCAAATCATTGATGATGTCTCTCAAGGAGTCAAAACAAGACGATACTTTATTGATAATTTTGCCCTTTTATCTCATATTGAACCTAAAAATATTGATGATGCTTTGTGTGATAATTTTTGAATTATTGCTATGGAAGAAGAGTTAAACCAGTTTGAGAGAAATAAAGTTTGGACTCTTGTTCCTAGACCTCATGATCATTCTGTTATTGGTACAAAATGGATATTTGGAAATAAGTTAAATGAACTAGGAGAAGTGGTCAGAAATAAAGCTAGACTTATTGCTCAAGGCTTTAATCAAGAAGAAGGTATTGATTATGATGAAACTTTTGCTCCAGTGGCCAGATTAGAGTCTATTAGAATACTCTTGGCATTTGCTTGTTTTAAAGACTTTAAACTATTTCAAATGGATGTCAAAAGTGCTTTTCTAAATGGTTTTATTGAAGAAGAGGTTTATGTAGAACAACCTCCAGGATTTATTAATGAAAAATTTCCAAATCATGTTTTCAAATTAACTAAAGCTCTATATGGACTGAAACAAGCTCCAAGATCTTGGTATGAAAGATTAAGTGATTTTATTCTTTCAAAAGGTTTTGCAAAAAGAAAAGTAGATACAACTCTTTTTATAAAAACAACTTCTAAAAATGATATTCTACTTGTGCAAATCTATGTTGATGATATCATTTTTGGTGTTACTAATACTTCCCTTTGTGAAGAGTTTGCTAAAACTATGCAAAATGAATTTGAGATGAGCATGATGGGAGAACTAAGTTTCTTCCTTGGGCTGCAAATCAAGCAAACCAAGGATGGAGTTTTCATCAATCAAGCAAAGTATACTAAGGAGCTATTGAAAAGGTTTGGAATGGATCAAGCAAAAGGAATAAGTACTCCAATGAGTTCATCAACTAAACTTGATAAAGATGAGAAAGGTAAGAGTGTTGATGTAAAATTATATAGAGGTATGATCGGAAGCTTACTAAATATCACAACTAGTAGACCATATATTATGTTTGATGTATGCTTATGTGCTAGATTCCAATCATGTCCTAAAGAATCTCATCTAATTTCTGTCAAACGAATTTTTCGTTATTTGATTGATACTCATGACTATGGCCTTTGGTTTTCAAAAACTTCATCTTTTGAACTTATTTGATATTCTGATGCGGATTATGCTAGTTGTAAAGTTGAACGTAAAAGCACAAGTGGTCATTGTCAATTTCTTGGTAGTTGTCTTGTATCTTGGTTTAGTAAAAAGCAAACTTGTGTGTCTTTATCCACTGCAGAAGATGAATACATAGCTGCAGGAAGTTGTTGTGCACAATTGTTATGGATGCAGCATACCTTACTTCATTATGGTCTTAAATTCAATTGTGTACCCATATTATGTGATAATACTAGTACCATTAACTTGAGCATAAATCCCATTCAACATTCTAGGACTAAGCATATAGAGATAAAACATCATTTCATTCGTGATCATGTGATTAAGAAAGATATATGCTTAGAATATATAAATACAAATAATCAAATTGCTGACATATTTACAAAGCCTTTGGCTGAGGAAAGGTTCAATCACCTAAGAAGACTCTTAGGAATCTCAAGATTCAATGACTAATGTGTGTATTGAAGTTTTGGTGAATGCAGGAAATTTTTGATTCAAAATTCGGATGCAGGTCAGAAAATTCGGTCGACCGAATTTTCTGAACTGAAGAAACATAAACTTTTGCTCGAAAATTCGAACGCAGACCTGAAAAATCGGTCGTCCGAATTTTACGGACGTGACTCTTTAAATGAAGATTAAACAATCTTCTCAACACTTCAACTTCCGAATTTCACATCCTTTTTTGAAACCTCTCATACCCATTCACATCTGAATCAAAATTCCTTCAAAATCACACATTCTCATCCCGATTTTCCTTCATTCTTAAACTTCTAAGCCCTAATTTCATACAGAAAACCAATCCTTCTCAAGAGAAAACATCATGGTGAGAACAAAGAAGCCAAATGTTGAGAAAGGAAAAGGAAAAGCTAAGGAAGGAGATGGAGAATCAATCCTCAATCAGCCAAGAAGAATTCGTATTCCTCAAACACAATCTGGGGTTGACAGGTTTATCTCTATTAAATCTACTCATGAATTTGATGAATGGAATAAGAGTAGTAGAAAAATAATTTCTGGATATAAGGTGGATATTGATAAACTGTCAAACATGGATATTGTCCTATCTTATTTCAATGATATTGGTTGGAGTAGTTTGTTATTCATTGATGAAGAATATTATCTTACTTTGATATTTGAATTCTATGCAAATTTGAAAGAGGAGAGAATTGAGATGATAGGGGATAATGTGATACAATTGTATTCATCTAGAGTATCACAAATAGATATTGAATTCAATGAAGGATTGATAAATAGAATTTGTGGAGTGGGTGATGATGGAGCTAGATATTATTCACCATCCATGCATTGCTATGATCGTGAGCTCTGCACACATGTTAGATTTGAGGAAGCATTTACTAATGGAAGAGAGTTTAGAGCCATAAAGGAAAGGAAAATTAAGAATTTGGATGCTAGAGGTAGAGTTTTGCATCACATGGTGACTACAATGATTGTTCCTAATTTTGGACACAAGTCATCAGTTGAAAATATGCATATGGTAATCATGTTAGCCCTGCATGAGCATAGAAGAATGAACTTTGGGTATATAGCCTTGAAACACATGATTGCAGCCAGAAAAACAGTAACCAAGGTATTTCATTTTGGAAGGTTATTAACTAGAATCTTTAAGCATATTAATATCAAACTTCCTGGAAGAGGGCAAGCCTTTAAGAGTGGTGAAATTTACACAAATGAAACTCTTAAGAGAATGCAATTAGTTCATGATGAGGATAATGTATGGAGAACAAAAAGAGAAACCCCTCCGAAAAGAATAGAAAGAGAGAGATTCATAGAAAGTGAAGAGGAAGAAGAAGAAGAGGATGAAGAGGAAACCCTTGCTAGGGAAATGAAAACAAAAAGAAAGCATGACACCTCAAGTGAGGGGGAGCAACCTCCAACAAAAAGGAGATTATTTGAAGAAGAAATTGGAATTGGGTCAAGTGGTAAAGGAGTAACTAGAGGTGACACCATTATAGCCAAAGCATTCCAAGAGGTCTTGAACAATCATGTCAAGGAAATGGAAAAGATGTATAAGTTCTTTGAGTCATTTGCTCCAATGGTTCATGGAAAATTAGATAGACTGGAGAATAGAGTAAAACACATTGAATAAATCCTTATGAGAAACACTCAAAGTGGTGAAGGACCCTCTAAGCCTCAAGATGGAAATGAGGAAGAAAGAGATAGAGAAGCAGAGGAAGGAGACAATGAGGATAGCAGTAATGAAGAGGATGATCAGGGTGGAAATGATGAGACTATAGCAGAAGAAGAAGAGCAAGAACATGCTCATGAAGATCCACCTGTGGCAGGAAGCCAAGTAGCTCAAGCTGCAATTGTATCTCCAGCAACAATCTCTTTCAGTCAAGGAAGAGTTAAGCACTTAGCAATCAAGAAAGGAGTGAGCCGAGCCTCCCCATCAACCTCACCATCACAAGACTAAGCCTTCTTTTCTAATCTCTTTACTGTATTTTGTTCAGTTTTCTTATTAAGCTTGTTGCTGCATTTTCTATTCTAAACTTGTTAAGTATTTTGCTGCATTGTATGTAATAGTGAAGCTCAATGATGAAATCCCAGTGATGAGAGCTTCTTTTATATGATAACTTGAACATCTCATTTTCATTGCTCCATTTATTTTTTTTAATGATGACAAAAGGGGGAGAAAAATATATGATGCAATCTATGTGAAAACTTAGTCTTATGTGAACTTAGTCTTTAATGATGCTGTATAATGATGTTGTATAATGCTGCTGTATGTTGCATCTACTGCAGTATGAATTTTTATGCATTAAAATTCGGATGCAAAGTTTAAAGAATTGGATGCATTCATATTTATGGTCAAAATGTATTTTTTTGTTGTTCAAATCGATTCAAATCAGTCTTAACCTCTTCCATTATGTTTGAACAACATTATGAAACCTTTATGTCACTTGAAACTTCAATTATATTGAATCTATTGTAGTTTGGACATAAGCTTAAAAATTCGGACGCATGTAGTTTAGAATTCAGACGCATGTGGTTCAAAATTCAGATGCATGCTATAAAATTCAGATGCATTCAAATTTCACTGTCAAAATGTGCTCCTTTGTTGTTCAAATTGAGTCAAATATGTTTTAATCTCTTACTATATGTTTGAACAACCTTAGGAAAGCTTATTTACAAAATTTGGAGCTTTCATTTATCTTATTTTAAAGTTTGGACTTGATATGTCAAAATTCGGATGCATAGTATCTCTAGTCCAAATTTGTTGAAAAATGAGCACAATCTAAGGGGGAGCATTGATAAGCTTTTAACAACCTTAAAACCTCTCTTAGAAGTTTTCTAAATGATTAAATGTTGTATCTTCTATCCTAGTTGTGTTGGAAGGAAGAAGGCAAATGAAGGTTGGTTGGGTCATAGGTTCATATTGAGCCTTGTGTATGTCAATATGCTAAAGTGCTTGTTTTCTAGCATTGACATGAATACTTCTTTGTGCGAATCTATTTAAATCCATCACATACTGCATCAAAGTTTGTCATCATCAAAAGGGGGAGATTGTTAGCCCTAAGGGCAAATCATGTAATTTTGATTAATGACAAATATTGATGAGAACTAATATGTTTATATTTTGTGATATGATTTGTGAAGAAAGAAGTTTGAAGTCTCATTGCCTTCAAGCCAAAGAGCAAGAACAACCTCAATAAGCTATGAGTCTTTTGAGGTTTATTCAAAGATCAACTCAAGGCATTGAAGACTTGAAGTGTAGAGTAGGTATGATGACAGGTAATATCTATGTAAACTCTACACTTATATGTCTTGGAGTCTATTGAATGCATAAGAGAGCATAAAATTGGTTTCTTAATCTTAAAAGGTTTTTGAATGAATTCTTAGTAAATGTGGTTTTGTGTCCTAAAAGTTTTTAAGTAAACTTTATATGATCAAAGGAATTTGATTTTGGTTTTCAAACTGATATTTGTCTAAATAAGATATCTTTATATACCAAATGTATTTCAAATACTTGGCCCTAAGGGCAAATCATGTAGTTATGATTAGTTTTGATTAATGACATACATTGATAAGGACTAATATGCTTGTATGTTGTGTGATAGGATTTGTGGATTAAGAAGTATGAAGTCTCATTGCCTTGAAGCTAAAATGCAAGAACAACTCCAATATGTCAAAGTGATTGAAGATTGAAGAGTTTGTTCAAGATATTAATGAAGGCTTTGAAGACATGAAGTGTAGGTGACATGTGGTTAATAGGTAAATCTTGTAAACCCTACACTCTTAAGCCTTGGAATCTATGAGTTGCAATTGAGAGCACAAAACTTGATTTAAATGTTTTCAATGGTTTTGAACTTACCTAAATTATCAAGTTTTCATAAATGGTTTTTGCACATAAAAGGTCTTTAATGACTTATCTTTAAGGCTAGAATGTTTTCCAACTTGTTTGAATTGATTTGAACATGTTTTGACAAAGTTTGAAAAATTCGGAAGAAGATTCGGACGCAGTCCAAAAATTCGGTCGTCCGAATTTTGTAGCAAAAGTTTGCTACTATTCTTCCAGAGAAATTCGGAAGAAGATTCGGACGCAGACAAAAAATTTGGTCGTCCGAATTTTGTAGCAAAAGTTTGCTACTGTTCTTCCAGAGAAATTTGGAAGAAGATTCGGACGCATGCAAAAAATTCGGTCGTCCGAATTTTGAAGCGAAAAATTCGGATGCAGAATTCGGTCATCCGAATTTTCTGAAACTAGCCGTTACTAGCCGTTGTATAGCCGTTTGAACTGATTTTTGAATTCTATAAAAGCCATAAACTCCAGATTTTTTAGTAGAACTTTGAACTGAACAAATCTTACATTATCCAACTTGTTTTACATCAAATTGAATTGAAAAGCTCTCAAATTGCCTTGTGCTCAAAGATTGAAATTCAAGATTCCAAAGGCAACAAAGTGTGAAGGTGAAACATTGTGTAATCATCTACCAACAAAGTGGTAACATCTTACACACTCTCTTTTCTTATCTTAATTGTGATTTCTACTAGCTCATTTGCAAGGTTATCTTGTGACATAAAACCCTTTTGTGGAAGGGTGAGCCATAGACTAGATTAATCAAGGTTGTAGTGTAAAACCCGCATGTGTGGGTGAGCCTTGGATTAGATTAGTCTTGAGGTTGTCTTTAGATATAAAACCATTGTGTTTGGTGAACCTTGTATTGTTTGTATAATTACTAGAAGAGGTTGTGAGTGTAAAACCATAGTGTGGTTAGCCTCTTATGTAATTGTTGAACTTGAGCATATAGTGAATTGGTTGAAATCCTTGAGTGTGGACTCAAGGTAGTGGATGTAGATCTTAGAGAGATCGAACCACTATAAATCGTGTGTTCATTTCCTTATAGCTTTATTTATTTACATGCTCATGTTATTATTAGTTGTTCATAGTTGTTGATTGATTGGATATAGTCTTATTGTTTGATGATCTTATCTTAACCATTACATCACATATAAACTTGAAACTTGTGAAATTAAAGAAGAGTTTTTATTAAGGCAAAGGATTTGTAAAAAAGGGAAAAGATTTCGATAATTAGCCAAAGACCTAATTCACCCCCCTCTTAGGTCTTTCAATTGGTATCAGAGCAAGGTCTTCTTTTCAAGGTCTAACAACCTAGAAGTAAAGATTATATGGCTAGTTTATCAAATTTGCCTTATATGGAAGGTTCATCTACAAATAGACCTCCTTTGCTTTGATGGTTCTAATTATACATTTTGGAAATCTAGAATTAGAATTTTTATTTGTTCTATTAACTTTGATTTGTGGAGTGTCATTGAGAAAGGTCCCTATGTGCCTATGAGAATGAAAGTCGATGGAGTTACCAGGGGAACCAAAGCCCATGGAGGAGTATGATGAGAGCGATACAAGGAAGATAACTTTAAACTACCAAGCAATGAACATCTTGAGTTGTGCATTGGACGTGAATGAATATCATCGAGTGAGTGAATGCAAATCCGCTCACGATATGTGGAGACTTCTTCAAATAACACATGAGGAAAGAGCCAATGTGTGCTTTATGGCAATAAATGATGAGGTACAATCTACTTCTTCTACTTCTACTTGTTGTGATGATGATAGTGATGATCTTAGTGAATTATATGTTGAAATGTATGAAGAATTAAAAAAGGCTTCAAAAAGAAATAAGGAAATGAAATTCAAAATTAATGAGTTATTGAATGAAAATTCAAAATTATATTGTGAAAACAAAAGACTTCTTGAATCTATTGATTGTTTGAATATTGAAAAAAGAAGTTTTAAATGTCTCTTTGCAAAACATGTCCCTTGAAAATAAGATTCTTTGTGAAAAGATTTTGTCTCTTGAAAGAATGCTTATTGACCATGAGACTTTGAAAAAGAAGGTTAATGACCTTACATCATGTATAGAAAAAATTTACAAAAGGAAGGGACAATCTTGTTAAAATTCTTGGAGCTCAAAGATCTCCTCTTATCAAAAATGGTCTTGATTACAATTATGTAAACAATGTGCCTAAATATAACAAATTCTTTAAAGCTACTTCTACTTCCATGCATCATACTTGTTGTACTTATTGTGGAAAACATGGACATAAAGTCACCAAATGTTATGTTAAAAGAAAAGTAGAGAATGGTATAAAAAACTATTTGGAGAGTTAAGGAAACTATTACTAACCCCCACGGACCCAAGAAAGTATGGGTACCAAAGGATACTTCCTCTCCTTTATTGCAGGTACACTTCAATTCAAACTCAAGCACAACTAAGAGGTATATTGATGATGTTGGCTTAAAGAATAACAGAAAAACACCTCATGCATAATCAAGGTCAAAGCAACCGATGAAGTAACCAATGTTGATAAAGGTTCCTCTCTTCTTTTTAAACAAATGTTGCTTAGTGATAATTTGAAATATAATTTGCTTAACATTAGTCAATTATGTGATAGTGTGAAAAGGTGAATGTGAATGTAATACTTGCACTATACTTGATGGTGTCAATAGTAGAACTATTTTTTGTTGCAAATTGTATTAATGCCTTGCCTTGATGAACTTGTTGCTTATAAAGTTAGATGATTTTCCACTCATGATAATGACTCATTATTTATGACATAGTAAATTTGGTCATGATAAAATTATTAAAATAACTATGATTGAATATCTATGCATTTGCTTGGCCAAAAACATCTTTATGAAACTTCACAAAATGTTCGGACTTGAAGTTTGGATGTAGACCACAAGTTCGGTCGCTCGAACTTATGTGACAATATGATATTTTGTGATTTTGATCAATTACTTACAAAAATGTTTCAATGTGTGTTTTATCTTGATAAGCTTGAATGTCTTGTTGCTTATAATAATGATTGATTTTCTTGGCCTAGAAGATTTGGTCACGTGAACATGGACTTGTTGAACAAACTTTTCTTTCAAGATTTAGTTGGAGGATTGCTAAAAATGTGTTTTGAGAAAATTGTCTTTCACATACTTGTCAATATGGAAAACAAACAAAAGAATCTTCCAAACCTAAGAAAATGACTTTCACTTAACCTCTTAAAAATTATTTATATGGATTGTTTGGACCAATGAGGATCACTAGTCTTGATGGTAAGAGGAATTCATATATGATTGTTGATGATTTCTCTAGATTTACATGGGTGATTTTTCTAGCTCAAAAAGATGAAGTTCTTTCATGAATTTGTAAGACTTTTCAAAAGGGTCCAAATCTCTCTTGTGTGCAAATTGATTACTATTGGAAGTAACAATGGGAGAGAATTTTACAATCAAGATTTTACAAAACAATGTGCTGAGAATGGGATTGCTCACAATCTTTTGAACTTATATTTGATAGAATACTCTAGAATTTAAACATACATAACTGGTTGTATCAAATATACATTAATACGTGTAACAAAGTACTTTATATTGAATACTACTTGCATGTATTGCCTATTTCAAAGTTGTGGTTACAAGTGCCTTATATTGAATATGTGCGATAACTTGGAAAATTTGATAGAAAATTGAATGATGGGATATTCCTTGGTTTTTCCTCTAACAACAAGGCTTATAGAGTTTCTAAGAAAAAAGAACCTTACATGATGAGGAAACTATTCATGTTAGTTTTGATGAATCTTACATTTACTTGGAAAGAAAAGATGAAGATGATGTAGGTACATCTATGAATGACTATCAAACCCATCTTCAAGCACCAACTTTGGAGGATCACACCAATGAGGAAGAAATGATTGAACAAAATCAAGATGACCAACCTAGTGGTGACCAAGAGCTCTCAAAGAACCTAAGATATTCAAGAGAAATTCGGAAGGAGCAAATCATTGGTGATATCTCCCAAGGAGTAAACATAAGACGGTATTTTATCGATTACTTTATTCTTTATCTCATATGAGCCTAAAAGTATTGATGATGCATTGTGTGATGATTTTTTGGATTATTACTATGCAAGAAGAATTAAATAAATTTGAAAGATACAAAACTTCAAAATTCCTAAATCTCATGATCATTCCATTATTGGAACTAAATGGTTTTTAGAAATAAACTCAATGAATCTGAGGAGGGTGTAAGAAATAAATCAAGATTTGTCACCCAAGGATTCAATCAAAGAGAGTGAATTGTTTATGATGAAACCTTTGTTCCGAATGCTAGACTTAAGTCCATAAGAATGCTTTTGACTTTTACTTTCATTAAAGGTTTTAAATTATTTCAAATGAATGTCAAAAGAGCTTTTCTAATTTATGTGGAACACTCACTCGGTTTTGATCAAGAAAAGTTTCCTAACCATGTTTTCAAATTATCCAAAGCTTTGTATGATTTAAAACAAGCTCCTAGAGCTTTGTATAAAAAAAAATTGAGTGTTTTTTTTCTTCTTTCAAAAGGATTTTCAAGAGGAAAGGTTGACACTACTATTTTCATTAAAAAAAACCTCTTGTAACAATGATCTATAAGTTGTCCAAATATATGATACAATTCTTTTTTGGTGCTTTTAATACTTCACTTTGTGATGTGTTTGCCAAGTTAATGTAAAGTAAATTTGAAATGAGCATGATAGGAAAACTATATTTCTTTCTTGGCCTACAAATCAAGAAAACCAAGGATGTCACTTTCATGAATCAAGTTAAGGTATAGGCACTTCCATAAGTTTATCAACTATGCTTGACAAGAATAAAAACGGTGTCATAGGAGTAGTCAACTATATTTGACAGCAAGTAGAGCCAATATTATGTTTGTCATGTGCTTGTGTGCTAGATTTTATCTTGTCCTATAGAATCTTATTTGATTGTTGTTAAAAACATTCTCTATTACCTTATTAATACTCTAAGTGATTATGGTCTATATTTCAAATGTGTGGCTATATTATGTGATAACACTAATGCAATAGATTTGACCATCATACTATTCAACAAACTAGGACAAAGCATATAGAGATCAAACTTCATCTCATTAGATATAATTCTACTAAGAATAATACTTATTTAAAAGCATGTTTGCATTCATTGATATCGTTACTAAGTCATTGGCCGAAGAAAGGTTTGACCAATCTTAGAAGAAGCTTAGGGATTTTGAAATTCAATAACTAACGAGTATATTCAAGTGTGTAGCTCCAGGTGAGAACAAAGAAGCCTAGCATGAGAAAAGGAAAGGGAAAAGCCAAAGATAGAGAAGGAGGACTAGTAACCAACGAACCAAGGAAGGTTTATGTTTCTCAAATCATGTCATGGCTGGATAGATTTGTCACAGTGGAGGCTACTACTGAATTTGATGATTGGACAAAAAGGAACCATAAGACAAATCCAAGCCATAAGGTGGATGTCATCAAACTATCCGAAATGGGTAATATACTCTCATTTTTTTAAATTATATGAGCTGAGCTAGTTTGCTTGTGTTTGATGAATGCTATTACCTTATTTAGTTTATGGAGTTTAAGCAAATAATAAGGAAGAAAGAGTTGAGTGAGTTGGTAATAAAGCTATTTAGTGGTATTTTTCAAGAATATCACAAGTTAATTTTTGAGATTGATAATGCATTGATCAATAGAATTTGTGATGTTGAGGATGTTGGGTTTAGGCATTATTCTTCCGAGGAACATTGTTTTATAAGTGAGTTATACTCACATGAAAGAATTGAGAATGCATATATAAATGGTAGAAGCCTCAAGACTAGAAAGGAGAGAGAGATAAAAGATTTTTTATGCTAGTGAAAGAGTTTTACATCACATTCTTACTACATTGATTATAGCATACGTTGGACACAAATCTTCTATTGATAATATGTATGCGATAATTATGCTAGCCATGCATAAAAAAAATTAATTTTGGATATATATTGCTAAAGAATATAATGGAGCAAGAAGAACAAAAATAAAATAAAATTATTCCTGGAAACAAAGTAAACTTGGATAAACTCTCCAATATTGATAATGTTCTATCTCTATTTGATGATATTGATTGGAGCAATTTACTAGTAATTGATGAAGAATTTTATACTGCCCTTACATATGAGCTTTATGCAAATCTTAAAGAAGAAAGAATTGAACATTAGGGGGATAATGTAGTTTAATGGTATTCCTCTAGAGTATATCAAGTGGATTTTGAGTTCAATAATGCCTTAGTGAACAGAATTTTGTGGAGTAGATGATAATGAGGCAAGGTATTACTCATTGAAATAACATTGCTTTATTCTTGGATTGTTCACAAATGAAAGATTTGAAGAAGCTTTCACAAATGGTAGATAATTTAGGTCAATTAGGGAAAAGAAAATCAAAGCCTTTGATGCTAGAGGAAGGGTTATGCATCACATGACTACTACTATGCATTTGATGATTATGCTTGCCTTGCATGAGCATAGAAGACTAAACTTTGGATTCATGGCGTTGAAGCATATGATTAGTGCAAGAAAACCAGCCAACGAAGCCTTACCGTATGGGATACTATTAACAAGAAAGGAAAACCAAAATGAGGCATGAGTTATCTAGTAAGGGGGAGCAACCTTCCACAAAAGAAGACTATTTGATGAGGTACCCTCTATTGAAAAAAAAAAAATTGAAGGTAATAATCTCACTAGAAGTGATACCATAGTTGCCAAGGTGTTTTAAGAGACATTGAGCAACTATGTAAAGAAAATGAAGGAGATGGACAAATTCTTTGAGTCCTTTGCTCTAACAATTCTTGGCAAATTTGATGATTTAGAAACTATAGTAAAAAAAAAATATGGAAGGAGATGGCAACAATAAGAATGATAGTAATGACAGTGAAAATTGAGATGGCTATCAATTTGTTGCTAAAGAAGAAGACTAAGATGAAGGAAAAGGCAGTGAAGCACTCCAAGCAAAAGAAGAGCATGAGAATGAAGAACAAAGAGGTAAAGCCCAAGAGAACAAGTAAGAAGAAGGAGATGAAGGGAGTCAACAAATGAAGGACCCCATCATATAGAGATCAAGGAAACATTGCCATCACAACAAACAAATTTGGAAGTGAAGACCATGCAGCACACCCAAGACTAAGCCTTTCTATCCCTAAACTCTATTTTGTTGCTTATTTTAGTTTATGCCTTGATGCACATGTTATGCTTTGACATTGAAATTTACTTGTGCCTATCTAGTCATTATAATGATTTGAAGCTCAATGCATGAAATCCTTGTGATAAGAGCTTTTTTTTTGTTTCACTTTTTCTATCCAAGTATTCTTATCCCAAGTTTAATCATTGCTAAAAAGGAGGAGAAGAAGTTGATAATATATTGCTTATTGTATTATTATTGTTGAGATGCTACACAATGATTATTGCTGTTAGAATGATAATTATTTGACTAGAACTATACTGTTTATGAGAGTTGGTCAATACATTGCTAAATTGCCAAATGAGAGTTGATCAATATACTGCTTATATGTGATACATGTTGTCTCATTTTCATTAACCCCATCTTTGAGTGATGACAAAAGGGGGAGAAGAAATGTGATGACAAAATGTGTGAAAATGTGAAATAGCAGTGGAATTCCTCATGCATGAAGAGAAAATGTGTGAATTTTCTGAAAGTCCATGCATATATCAAGGGGGAGAAAGAATGACTACAAATTGTGCTATGTGCTTGCTGTAAATGTGTTGTGTGTTGTGTATATGTTGATGTGCAATATGTAATGAGTAATGTGAAAATATTTGGCTGCATTTCTGCATTTGAATTTAAATTGAAAGTGTTATAATATGTGAGGTTTTAGTTGTTTTCTTAGATTTTGGAATATGGTTAAGTTGAGATTGAAATCTTGAACTTGGTTCTTGACTTGACCTATGATTTTGAATTACTTCAAGAAAACAATTGAATGCATGAATTTTGTGATTTTGCAAAGCTAAATTGAGTGCTATTGTAGCTATACATATTTGAGTACTTCTATAGTTCATTTGAAAATGCAAAATCACCTTTTTCAACTTGTTTCCAAAAATTTGGACTTGAAATTCGGATGCGGACTCAAAAAATTCGGATGCATGTTTCGAAATTCGGATGCATGCATATTTGTTGCCAAAAAGTGCTTCTTTGTTGTTCAAATTGATTCAAATATGTTTTATTCTCTTCCATTATGTTTGAACAACCTTTGGAAAGATTTATTTCACATTAAACTTTCATTATATTGAATTTATTGCAATTTGGACTTGGAATGTCAAAATTGGATGCATGAGTTTAAAAATTCGGATGCATGTTCTAAAATTCGGATGCATCCATATTGTGTTGTCAAAATGTGCTCTTTTTGTTGTTCAAATTGATCCAAATATGTTTTAATCTCTTCCATTATGTTTGAACAACCTTAGGAACACTTTATTTCACTTCAAACATTCATTATATTGAATTTATTGCAGTTTGGACTTAAGATCAAAAAATTCGGATGCAAGGTTTAAAAATTCGGATGCATGTTCTCAAATTCGATGCATCCATATTTTGTTGCCAAAATGTGCTCTATTGTTGTTCAAATTGATTCAAACTTGTTTTAATCTCTTCCACTATGTTTGAACAACCTTAGGAAAGCTTATTTTCAAAAATTGAAGCTTTCATTTCACTTATTTTACAATTCGGACTTGATATGTCAAAATTCGGATGCATAGCATCTCAAGTCCAAACTTGTTGAAAAATGAGCACAATCTAAGGGGGAGCAATATTAATCTTTTATGACCTTTAATACCTCTCTTAGAAGTTTTCTAAATACTTAAATGCTATATCTTCTATATGTAGTTGGAAGGAAGGAGGCAAATGGAGGTTGGTTGGGTCATAGGCTCATATTGAGCCTTTTGTATGTCAATGTGCTAAATTGGTTATTTTCTATCATTGACATTAATACTTCTTTGTACTACATTGTTTAAATCCATCACATTTTGCATCAAAGTTTGTCATCATCAAAAAGGGGAAGATTGTTAGCCCTAAGGGCAAATCATGTAGTTATGATTAGTTTTGATTAATGACAAACATTGATAAGGACTAATATGCTTGTATGTTGTGTGATAGGATTTGTGGATTAAGAAGTATGAAGTCTCATTGCCTTGAAGCTAAAATGCAAGAACAACTCCAATATGTCAAAGTGATTGAAGATTGAAGAGTTTGTTCAAGATATTAATGAAGGCTTTGAAGACATGAAGTGTAGGTGACATGTGGTTAATAGGTAAATATTGTAAACCCTACACTCTTAAGTCTTGGAATCTATGAGTTGCAATTGAGAGCACAAAACTTGATTTAAATGGTTTCAATGGTTTTGAACTTACCTAAATTATCAAGTTTTCATAAATGGTTTTTGCACATAAAAGGTCTTTAATGACTTATCTTTAAGGCTAGAATGTTTTCCAACTTGTTTGAAATGATTTGGATATGTTTTGACAAAGTTTGAAAAATTGAAAGAAGATTCGGACGCAGATCCAAAAATTCGATCGTCCGAAATTTTGTAGCAAAAGTTTGCTACTATTCTTCCGAGAAATTCGGAAGAAGATTCGGACGCATGAACAAAAAATTCGGTCGTCCAATTTTGTAGCAAAAGTTTGCTACTGTTCTTCCAGAGAAATTCGAAGAAGATTCGGACGCATGCAAAAAATTCGGTCGTCCAATTTTTGAAGCGAAAAAAAAATTCGGATGCAGAATTCGGTCATCCGAATTTTTCAAAACTAGCCGATTACTAGCCGTTGTATAGCCGTTTGAACTGATTTTTGAATTCTATAAAAGCCATAAACTCCAGATTTTTTAGTAGAACTTTGAACTTAACAAATCTTACATTATCCAACTTGTTTTACATCAAATTGAATTGAAAAGCTCTCAAATTGCCTTGTGCTCAAAGATTGAAATTCAAGATTCCAAAGGCAACAAAGTGTGAAGGTGAAACATTGTGTAATCATCTACCAACAAAGTGGTAACATCTTACACACTCTCTTTTCTTATCTTAATTGTGATTTCTACTAGCTCATTTGCAAGGTTATCTTGTGACATAAAACCCTTTTGTGGAAGGGTGAGCCATAGACTAGATTAATCAAGGTTGTAGTGTAAAACCCAGTGTGTAGGGTGAGCCTTGGATTAGATTAGTCTTGAGGTTGTCTTTAGATATAAAACCATTGTGTTTGGTGAACCTTGTATTGTTTGTATAATTACTAGAAGAGGTTGTGAGTGTAAAACCATAGTGTGGTTAGCCTCTTATGTAATTGTTGAACTTGAGCATATAGTGAATTGGTTGAAATCCTTGAGTGTGGACTCAAGGTAGTGGATGTAGATCTTAGAGAGATCGAACCACTATAAATCGTGTGTTCATTTCCTTATAGCTTTATTTATTTACATGCTCATGTTATTATTAGTTGTTCATAGTTGTTGATTGATTGGATATAGTCTTATTGTTTGATGATCTTATCTTAACCATTACATCACATATAAACTTGAAACTTGTGAAATTAAAGAAGAGTTTTTATTAAGGCAAAGGATTTGTAAAAAGGGAAAAGATTTCGATAATTAGCCAAAGACCTAATTCACCCCCCCTCTTAGGTCTTTCAATCTTCATTTCTTCTTTCAAGGTAAATGTTAGATTCATCAAAGGTTACATATATGGTTTATTCAACACATAATGTTCTTTTGTTATAAACTCTATATGCCTTTTTATTTGAAGAATAACCAAGAAATACACCTTCATCTGATTTTCTATCACTTTCCTAGATTGTCACTAGTGTTTAAGATAAAGCATTTACAACCAAAAACCTTAAAGTAGACAATTGAAGGAGCTTTATCAAATAGAAGTTCAATAGGTGTTTTTCTTATAAAAGGTCTTAATAATACTCTATTCACTACGTAGCAAACAGTATTTACAGCTTCAGCCCAGAAGTATTTTGGCAAAGAATTTTCACATAACATCGATCTAGGCATCTCTTGTAGGGTCCTATTTTTCCTTTCAGCAACACCATTTTGTTGAGGTGTTTTGGCAGTTGAAAAATTATGAGTTATACCATACTCATCACAAAATCTTGTAAAGTCTTGATTACAAAACTCTCTTCCATTATCACTTCTAATAGATATCAATTTATGCTCAAGAGAGGTTTGAACCTTTTTGAAAAGTTTTGCAAATTCATGAAATGTTTCATCCTTTTGAGCTAAGAAAAATCACCTAAGTAAATCTTGAAAAATCATCAGTAATCACAAAAACATATCTTTTACCACCAAGACTAGTGATCCTCAATGGTCCAAACAGGTCCATATGAACAAGTTCAAGAGGTTTTGAGATAGATACCATTTTCTTTGGTTTAAAAGATGTTTTATATTGTTTTCCATATTGACAAGTATCACAAAGATGAGTTTTATCAAAATGCATTTTAGGTAAGCATCTAACTAGCTCTCGTGTGGAAAGTTTATCCAAAAAATCCATGCTCACATGACCTAATCTTCTGTGCCACAAATATCCATCATTATCATGAATAGCAAGACATTTTATATCATTTGTGATAAGTTCATCAAGATATAACACATAAACATTTCCAACTCTATTAGCAACAAAGATGGTTTTACTACTTGCATTATCAAAAATAGTACAAGTATTACATTTAAATTCTACTTTACATCCATTGTCACATAGTTGACTAATGCTAAGTAAATTATACTTTAAACCATCAATAAGCAATACTTGTTTAATAAGAGGGAAGGAACCTTTACCAATGTTACCTATTCCAAGTATTTTTCCTTTCTTCTTATCACCAAATGTGACAAAGGCTTCACTTGTTGCTTGAAGCTCACTAACAAGAGAGGCATTTCCTGTCATGTGTCCTGAACAACCACTATCAAGAAACTATTTTGTGGCACTTGATCTTGAAGCAAAGCGACCCTATACCAAATTTGAGAAAATAATTTTTGGTACCCATATTTTCTTGGTCCAAGGGGGTTAGTGAAAGTTCCTTTAACTTTCCAAACAGTCTTAACACCATTTTCTATTTTTCTCTTTACATGACATTTAGATACTTTGTGTCCATGCTTGCCACAATATGTACAACAAATATGAGACCTAGTATTAGAAGTTTCTTTAGCAAAAGAGTTTTTTATATTTTGGAGCATAACTATCATGAGTGTAACCAAAACCATGTTTAACATATGAAGATCTTTGATAACCAAGTAATTTATTTAAATTTTCTCTTCCATTTATAAATTTTTCAATGCACAATGTAAGATCATTAACTTTCTTTTTCAAAGTTCCATGATCATTAAGCATGGTTTCAAGAGAATTAACTTTTATACAAAGCTCTTTATTTTCAAAAGATATGTTTTGTATGGTTACATTTAAAACTTCTTTTTCAATGTTTAGGCAATTAATAGTCTCAAGAAGTTTCCCATTCTCAACACATAACTTTGAATTCTCATTTAATAACTCATTAATTTTGAATTTTATTTCTTTATTCCTTTTAGAAGCCTTTTTTAATTCTTCATACATTTCTACAAGTAATTCACTAGGATCAACATTATCATCACAGAAATTAGAAGTGGAAGGAGAAGATTGTACCTCTTCATCAATTGCCATAAATCATATGTTGGCCTTTCCTTCACTATCATCTTCACTTTCTTGTTGATCCCATGTTCCAGCCAGTCCTTTTCCTTTCTTGGCAGATTTTTTTTTTTTTTTTTTGTTCTTGTTGTCTCTTTCCCTTTCCAAACTTTGGGACAATCAACAACAAGATGTTTTGTGCTCTTACATTCAAAACATTGAGGTTTGAAGGATAAAGACTGTCCACTCTTCTTGGTTGGCTTTCTTCCTTTCTTGAGGAACTCCTTCTTGTAGAATCTTTTGAATTTCCTAACAGCCATGGCAATCTCCTCTTCTCCACTGTTTCTATCTTTTCTTCACTTGATGATTTTTCTTGTTCACTCAAGTGGTTTGCAGCTTTGAGTACAACTCCTTTTCTTCCTTTTTCTTCATCTTCTTTGTCATTCAGTCTTTTCATCTTCATTTCATGTGTGAAGAATGATCCAATAAGCTCTTCAAGTGGAAGAGTTTTCAAATCCATTGATTCCTCAATTGCAAGTGTCTTTGGTTGCCAAGATTTTGGTAGAGCATCCAATATCTTCCTATTTTGCTCTCCAATAGTATAGCTCTTTTCATAAGCTTTTAAGCCATTGAAAATGTTAGTAAACCTTGTAAAAATTCACTAACATTCTCACCTTGCTTCATGGTAAATAGCTCATAGTCTCTTACTAGCATGGCAAGCTTTGACTCTTTAACTTGGTTTGTACCTTCATGTGTTATTTGGAGTAATCTCCACATATCATGAGCAGTGTCACAACCACTAACTCTATTATATTCAGTTACATCTAATGCACAGCTTAAGATGTTCATGGCCTAATAATTTAATGTCATTTTCTTTTAATCATGTTCATCAAATTTCTCAGTAGACTTTGGTTCTAAGGTTACTCCATCAGCTCTCATTTTCATAGGAATATAAGGACCTTTGTCAACAATATTCCACAAATCAAAATTTATAGAATAAATATATATCTTAACTCTAGATATCCAAAAGGTATAGTTTGTTCCATCAAACAAAGATGGTCTATTTGTGGAAGACCCTTCTAGGTAAGGAAAGTTTGAGATATTAGCCATAAGATCTTTAACTTCTAGGGTGTAAAACCACACAAAGAAGTCCTTGCTCTGATAACAATTGAAAGACCGAAGGGGGAAGGGGAGGCAAATTAGGTCTTTGGCTAATTTTCGTAAATTATTCCTTTTACAATTCTAAGCAAGACCAAATTGTATGTACTTTGTTAAATGAGAGAATAAGTCAATTAATATCAAAGCAGTAAAGCAATGTAAGATCAATGAATACAAGCAATTTAGAGTGGTTCGATCTATTCAAGATCTACGTCCACTACTTTAAGCCTACACTTAAGGATTTCAAACAATCTACTATATGCTCAAGTTCAACAATTACATACGAGGCTCACCACACAATGGTTTTACATTCACAATCTCTTTTAGTAATTTTACAAACATGGTTCACCCTACCAAAGGATTTTATATCTACAAACAACCTTGAGTCAATGTCTCAAGGATCACCCTTATCCAAAGGATTTTATTTAATCAAGATAACCTTGTAGGAGCTAGTAGAAAAACACAATTTAATAAAGAGAAAAGAAAGTGTAAATGTTACCACTTGTTGGCAGATGATTACACAATATTGTACCTTCACACTTTGTTGTCTTTGGAATCTTGAATGATCAATTGAAAGCACAAGACAAATGAGAGCTTAAAATATTTGCTAAAGGCTTTTGAATGTTTAGAGTTCTCAAACATTCAAAACTTACAAAAAATCTGAAGTTTATAGCTCTTATAGAATTTGAAAATCAGTTTCAATAGCCATAAAACGGCTAGTAACGGCTAGTTTTAAAAAATTCAGACGACCGAATTTTTCTGGTGTGTCTGAACTTATCGTCATAATTTTACTGTTGCACGTTTCTGGACAAATTCGAACGACCGAATTTTTTCCATGCGTCCGAATTTTTGTCCGAATATCTCTGAAAAAATAGTAACCATGCTGAAAATAAAAATTCAGACGATTGAATTTTTTTCATGCGTCCGAACTTGCGTCCGAATTTCTCTGAAAAAATAGTAACCATTTTTAGTTATAAAAATCGGACGAACGAATTTTTTGGAAGCACAATAGCCATTTTAAAATTTGATTTTCAAACTTTGTAAAATGATTTGAGATTTAACTTCAATAAGTTTGAAAACATTTTGTACGTATAGATAAGTTATTTAGACATATGTAAACTTAAGAACCATAATCAAATCTCTTTGATCATGCAAAGTTTACTCAAAATCTTTTAAGATACAAAAACACATTTATTAACAAAAATTTCATTCAAAGCCATTCAAGATTAAGAAAATTAGTTTTATGCTCTCTTGTGCATTCAATAGATTCCAAGACACACAAGTGTAGAGTTTACATAGAGATTTACCTATTTAGCATATATACCCTGAACTCCAAGTCTTCAATGCTTTTTAATCATCTTTGAACAACCTTCTTCAAACTTCAATCACTTAGACTCATTGAGGTTGTTTTTGCACTTTGGCTTGAAGGCAGCAAGACTTCATACTTCTTTAATCCACAAATCCTATCACACAACATACAAGCATATTAGTCCTTATCAATATTTATCATTAATCAAAAGTAATCATAACTACATAATTTGCCCTTAGGGCTAACAATAAATAAATAAGAAAGAATAGAAGAACCTAATAGATGAAGAACTTCTATGTTATTCTTCCTCTCGGTCAACTTCCCTATTTCTTCTCTTCTTTTCTTGCCACCTCTGTTTTTGTCCTCTTCTTCTCCTCCCTCCCCCCCCCCCCTTTTTTCTCTTCTTTTCTTCTCTTCCTTGCTGTAGTTCTGTCTCACCTTGCCGTAGAGATCCTTGGCCAATATATAGGAATCTCTTTGGAATTCAAATCCAATTTGGATTCCAAATCCTATTCCAAGTCAAAGTCAGTATTTCTTTACTAAAATCCTTTCTTCTTTTTCTTCATTCTTCTAGTCGATTCTTTTCATCTTTTTACTCTTTTTTTCTTTTTTCTCTTGAAATTACCATTTTATCCCTACATCCATAATTAATAAAATTAGTGAATTAAATTTACTTTATAAATAAATCATCTTAATTAATTCATACTAAGTACCTAAACATTTAATTCACCAAAACCAATTGCAGACATAAAATTCTATTAATTAGTCCTTAAATAAGTAAAAAATTAATTCTAAATAATGATTAAAATATAATATCATCAACTACCACCCACTTAAGACTTTGATCATCCTCGAGCAAAAATAGAAAAACTCAAGAACATTAGAAATGGAATCATCCACTTTAAAATCAACCTCCTCATCCCATAGAAATCACAATGATCATCCATATGCATCAAGTAGAAGGATTGATACATAAATAACTAAGAATAATAACAATGTTAATGCAACATAACTGTGGAAATTAAAAGAAGTATTTTTGAAACATACCACAACCAAGCTCTTGATTCAATGTCTAGACAATATTATACACCCAATAATGACCTTTATAATCACAACCATATACATATGCATTAAAGATTCACACAACCATAAGCTTGTAATCGTACAAGCTCTCCACTAATTGAGGTACTCTAGCTTCACTTATATCAGATAGGACTTTAGCACTTGTAATGTTAGGTTAGGGAATTGGCTAACAAACGAAAGATATAAAGAGACAAAATCAAGAGAAGAGAGTTTGCAAAGAAAAGTTGACTCCAAATTATAATTATATATTCTAACTTTTTTCTAGCTCCTTTCTTGCAAAGAATCTCAATAACCAAATCCATTCTCAAGAAATTCATTCCTTTCTCATGTATACATCAAATTTGGACATTTTACAACCATGACTTGCAACAAATGCTTTTTTCTTCTCTTCTTCTATTTTTTTTCTGTTTTTTCTTTTTTATTATTTTTTTAAATTTCTTTCTCTCTTTTGTTTCTTCATCTTCTCAAAACAATAATACAAAGCAAGTCATGATTTCCCTTTTCAATACCCTCTCAATTTTTCTTTCTCTCAAAACCTTAATATCTCAATCCCAAGGAGCACAAAAGAATTGAAGTACAAATCAAGCAGCCTATAACGTTAAGGTTAAAATATTAATTGTTTTGAACAAAGAAATTTACGCATTAAGGTACAAAAGGGTACTAGGAAAATTTCTAAAGGTAGGCTTGAAAGGCTCAAATGGTCCAAAGAAGGCCTATGACCACCGTTTCCAAGGTAAACTAGAGAAATCTTCTATTTCGCCTCGAGCATGTAATAAAATAAGTTCTAGTATGTTGTTGTGATCAAAATGCGTGTCATCAAATATGTAATAAAGTATAAATATTTCATTAATTCACAAGATCATGGCCAATAAAAATAATTCAAATTTCACAGTTAAGAAGAATTAACAAAGGTATTATGCAGGGTTAAATTCCTTTTATTTCTTTTCAATCAACACATATAAACAATCACAGTAACTCTTGAAGAATAAGATTCAATTACTTAATATTCAAATGATTTTTAGAAAATATAAAGCTTTAACATCACCAAATTTTGAAAATATTTCGAGAATTTCAAAGAGAAGTAACAAAATTCCTACCCCCCACCCCCCCTCCCCCACTTAAGAATAAACATTGTCCTCAGTGTTTAAATACAAAAAAATACAAAGAGGGTTAGAAGACTTAGCTGAATAAGAAACAACCAAGAAAGTCCAATCTTCAAAGGTTTGGTAGCTCCACTTAGGCTCAAGCATATCCTACAAAGAAATTAAAGAAAGAAAGGAAAAACATTTTTTTTATTTTCTTCTTTTTAAAAAAACTTGAAAAAAAAGAGAGAGAAAAAAAACAAAGCAACTTAAATAGTAGTAGTTCTCATTTATAGTCTCGAGCTTGACTTCCTTTTTGGCTCAATTAGATGTAGGGAAAGTCTTGAGAAGCAAAGCTTCTCGATGTAAAGGTACTCTATCTCCAAAATAAAACTTCAACCTTTGACCATTAACAAGAAATGATCCCTTTTCTTTCTGTGTGATAGAAATTGCACATTGCACCGCTTGGGAACACTTTTGCTGCATCAAAAGGACCAAACCATCTTGACTTTAATTTTCCTAGAAAACGCCTCAAACGAGAGTTATAGAGCAAAACTTTATCACCAACTTTAAATTCACAAACTAGAATATGTTTATCATGCAAAATTTTAGTTCATTCTTTGTAAAGTTTTGCATTCTCATAAGCATGCAACGAAGCTCATCCAATTCATTAAGTTGAATTAGCCTCTTTTCACCTATGGTATCCATATCAAAATTGAGGAATTTTGTGGCTCAATATGCCGTATGTTCTAGTTCAATAGGTAAATGACACGCTTTATCGTAAACTAATCTATAAGGAGTCATGCCAATAGGGGTTTTGAAAGCAGTCCTATAAGCCCATAAAATATCATCAAGTTTTAAGGACCAATCTTTCCTAGAAGCACTACCTGTTTTTTCTAAACTTCTTTTTAGCTCTCTATTAGATACTTCAACTTGCCCACTAGTCTTAGGATGATAAAGGAGTTGCAATTTTATGATGCACACCATATTTTTGCAACAAATTTTCTAGTTTTTTATTACAAAAGTGAGTACCTTCATCACAAATCAATGCTCTAGGTATTCCAAATCTAGAAAAAAATATTTTTCTTCAAAAATTTATCAACCACCCTAGCATCATTAATAGGAGTAGCAATTGCCTCAACCTACTTAGATACATAATCAACAGCAACTAGAATGTATTTATTGTTAAAATAACAAGGAAAAGGTGCCATAAAATCAATACCTCACACATCAAACAATTCACATTCAAGGATACTATGTGGAGGCATCTTATTTTTCTTAGAGATATTTCCACTTCTTTGGCATGCATTACATCTTTTCACATACTCAAAAGCATCTTTAAAAAAGAAGGCTGTAAGACCTAAGAGGGGGGGTGAATTAGGTCTTAGGCTAATTATCGAAATCTTTTTCTTATTTGAAAATCATTTGCCTTAATAAAAGCTCTTCTTTAAATTCACAAACTTCAAGTTATAGGTGATTTGATGATTAATACAAGATTATCAAACTATAAGACCACAACCAATTAATCAACAACTAAGCATAAATAATAATCACAAGTATGTAAACAAGTAAAGCAATAAGAAAATGAACACACGATTTATAGTGGTTCGATCTCTCCAAGATCTACATCCACTACCTTGAGTCCACACTCAAGGATTTCAACCAATCCACTATATGCTCAAATTCAACAATTACATAAGAGGCTTACCAAACAATGGTTTTACAATCACAACCTCTTTTAGTAATTATACAAACAAGGTTCACCCTTCCACAAGGGTTTTATATCTAAAAATAACCTTAAGACCAATCTAATCAAAGTCTCACCCACAAATGAGTTTTACACCACAACCTTGATTAATCTAGTGTATGGCTCACCCTAACACAAAAGGATTTTATGTCACAAGATAACCTTGCAATGAGCTAGTAGAAAACAAAATTGAGATAAGAAAAGAGAGTGTGTAAGATGTTACCACTTTGTTGGTAGATGATTACATAATGTTTCTCCTTCACACTTTGTTGCCTTTGGAATATTGAATTTCAATCTTTGAGCACAAGGCAATTTGAGAGCTTTTCAAGTAATTTTGATGTCAAATAAGTTAGAGCATGTAAGATTTGTTAAGTTCAAAGTTCTTATAAAAAATCTGGAGTTTATGACTTTTATAGAATTCAAAAATCAGTTTAAACAGCCATAAAACGGCTAGTAAATGCTAGTTTCAGAAAATACTGTTCATATAAACAGTGGTACTGTTCATGTGAACAATGTACTGTTCACGTAAATAGTGTTATCGTTTCACGAGCTAGAAAAAATTTCGGATGACCGAATTTGCATCCGAATTTTTCAAACTTTGTCAAAACATGTTTAAATCAATTCAAACAAGTTGAAAAACATTCTAGCCTCAAAGATAAGTCATTAAAGATCTTTTTTGTGCAAAAACCATTTATGAAAACTTGATAATTTAGGTAAGTTCAAAACCATTGAAACCATTTAAATCAAGTTTTGTGCTCTCAATTGCAACTCATAGATTCCAAGACTTAAGAGTGTAGGGTTTACAATATTTACCTATTAACCACATGTCACCTACACTTCATGTCTTCAAAGCCTTCATTAATCGTGAACAAACTCTTCAACCTTTAATCACTTTGACATATTTGAGTTGTTCATGCATTGCTAGCTCCAAGGCAATGAGACTTCATACTTCTTAATCCAACAATCCTATCACACAAATGACATGCATATTAGTCCTCATCAATATTTGTCATTAATCAAAACTACATGATTTACCCTTAGGGCTAACAAAGGCCAATAAAGACGACATTCAAGCACCTTTTGAGCAGTCCTATGGGCTCTAAAATGCCCTCCTACTTCCTTGTCATGACAACGTGACAAAACATTATTTACTTCCCATTCAAATATGCATCTTCTAATAATATTATCAGAACATATTTTGAATAGTGATACTGTTCATGCACCTGTCACAAAAATTCGGACGACCGAATTCTTCCAGCTGCGTCCGAATTTTCGTCCGAATTTCTCTGGAAAAATAGTCGGCACTGTTCATGTACTATTCAAAAAATTCGGACGACCGAATTTTTTTCCATGCGTCTGAATTTCTCTAGAAGAATAGTAGATACTGTTCATGTGAACAGCGTTACTGTTCACGTAAGTAGTGTTACTGTTCACAGTGCGAAAAAATTTCGGATGACCGAATTTGCATCCGAATTTTTCAAACTTTGTCAAAACATGTTTAAATCAATTCAAATAAGTTGAAAAACATTCTAGCCTCAAAGATAAGTCATTAAAGATCTTTTATGTGCAAAAACCATTTATGAAAACTTGATAATTTAGGTAAGTTCAAAACCTCTCAATTGCAACTCATAGATTCCAAGACTTAAGAGTGTAGGGCTTACAATATTTACCTATTAACCACATGTCACATACACTTCATGTCTTCAAAGCCTTCATTAATCTTGAACAAACTCTTCAACCTTTAATCACTTTGACATATTTGAGTTGTTCATGCATTGCTAGCTCCAAGGCAATGAGACTTCATACTTCTTAATCCAACAATCCTATCACACAAATGACATGCATATTAGTCCTCATCAATATTTGTCATTAATCAAAACTACATGATTTGCCCTTAGGGCTAACAATCTCCCCCTTTTTGATGATGACAAACTTTGATGCAAAATGTGATGGATTTAAACAATGTATTACAAAGAAATATTGATGTCAATGATAGAAGATAACCAATTTAGCACATTGACATTCAAATGGCTCAATATGAGCCTATGACCCAACCAACCTCCATTTGCCTCCTTCCTTCCAACAACATATAGAAGATATAGCATTTAAGTATTTAGAAAACTTCTAAGAGAGGTTTCAAAGGTTGTAAAAGTTTAACAATGCTCCCCCTTAGATTGTGCTCATTTTTCAACAAGTTTAGACTTGAGATACTATGCATCCGAATTTTGAAATATCAAGTCCGAACTATAAAATAAGTGAAATGAAAGCTTCAATTTTTGAAAATAAGCTTTCCTAAGATTGTTCAAACATAGTAGAAGAGATTGTAACATTTTTGAATCAATTTGAACAACAAAAGAGAACATTTTGGCAACAAAATATGGATGCATCCGAATTTCAGAACATGCATCTGAATTTTTTTATCTTAAGTCAAAACTGCAATAGATTCAATATAATGAATGTTTGAAGTGAAATAAAGTGTTCCTAAGGTTGTTCAAACATAATGGAAGAGATTAAAACATATTTGGATCAATTTGAACAACAAAAGAGCATGTTTTGGCAACAAAATATGCATGCATCCGAATTTCTGAAACATGCATCCGAATTTCAAGTCCAAACTTTTGATAGCAAGTTTGAAAAGGTGATTTTGCATTCTTAAATGAACTATAGAAGTACTTAAATATGTATAGCCACAATAGCACTCAATTTAGCTTTGCAAAACCACAAAACACTTGTATTTAATTGTTTTCATGATGTAAACTAAAATCATAAGTTAAGTCAAGAAAATCTTAACTTAACCATATTCAAAATCTCAAAACCTCACATAGTATAACATATTCAATTTAAATTCCAAATGCAGCGAAATATTTTCACAGTACACATTCATTTTACATTTCAACTTACAGCACACATACATAGCACATTTACAACAAGCACATAGCACATAGCACATCTTGCAGTCAATATTCTTTCTCCCCCTTTTACATATGCATGGATTTTCCAAAAATTCACACATTTGCTATTCATGCTTGAGGAATTCCACTGCTATTTCTCATTTTCACACATTTTGTCATCACATTTCTTCTCCCCCTTTTGTCATCAATCAAAGATGGGGTTAATGAAAGTGAGACATCATGTATCACATATAAGCAGTATATGGACTAAACCTCATTTGGCAATTTAGTAATATATTAGCCAATTCTCATAAACTGTATATTGGCAATATTCAGCAATTCTCTAGTCAAATAATTATTATCCAATAGCAATAAGCATTATGTAGTATCTTCAATAATAATACAATAAGCAATATATTATCAACTTCTTCTCCCCCTTTTTAGCAATGATTAAACTTGGGGTAAGAATACTTGGACAGAAAAAGTGAAACAAAAGAAGCTCTTATCACAAGGATTTCATGCATTGAGCTTCAAAATATTATAATGACTAGAAAGGCACAAGTAAATTTCAATGTTAAAGCATAACTTGTGCATCAAGGCATAAACTAAAATAAGCATCAAAATAAAGTTTAGGGATAGAAAAGCTTAGTCTTGGATACGTTTCATGGTCTTCACTTCCAAATTTGGTTGTTGTGATGGCCATGCCTCCCTTGATCTCTATATGATGGGGTCCTTCATTTGTTGACTCCTTACTCGTGTAGTTGTGCTTTGGAAAGTTACCAATCAAGAGGATCTTTGGATCTTCTTTCTTTGAACCACATTTTCCTTCTCCCTTGGCTGAAAGAAATTGGTGATGGATTTGTGATTTGACTTTGTTAAACTCCCTTCACCTCCTTCTTCTTGCTTGTTCTCTTGAGCACTACCTCTTTGTTCTTCATTCTCATGTTCTTCTTCTTCTTGGGATGCTTCACTTCCTTTTCCTTCATCTTTTGTCTTCTTCTTTAGCAATAAATTGATAGTCATTTCAATTTTCATCGTCATTATCGTCAACTTTATTGCTGCCATCTCCACCCATATTATCTTCTTGATCTTCTTCATTTTTTCTCTTCACTGTTCTCTTTCTCATCTTCTTTCATTTCTTCTTCTTTGGCTTTATAGAAACTTGCACTATTTAAAAATAATCTTGAGAAATCTTTCTCAAGTCTTCTTTCATATTCTTGACTCTAGCTTCTAAATCATCAAATTTGCCTAGAATCATTGGAGCAAAGGACTTGAAGAATTTGTATGGCTGTTCAATATCTCTTGAAACACCTTGAAAATTTATTTTCCTTTAATAGATGGTACTTCTTCAAATAGTCTTCTTTTTGTGTAAGGTTGCTCCCCCTCACTAGATGAGTCATGCCTCCTCTTTGTCTTCATTTACTTTGCCAATATTTCTTCTTCATCTTCTTCTTCCTCAACCTCTTCACTTTCTTCAACCTCTTTTCTTCTTAAAGGAGTTTCTGCTTTTGTTCTCCATATTTCATCCTCATCAATTATCCAAGGAATTCTTTTTAGTGAGTTGTTGGTGTAGACTTCTTCACTCTTTATTGGTAAACCACTGAAAGACAATTGCACTTGGAGATACTTGAAAATTCCTGTTAATAACCTTCCATACGGCAATGCCTTATGCTCAGTTCTTCTAGCTACCATTATATTCTTTAGCACTATATATCCAAAATTCATTTTTCTTTTCTTATGCATGGCTAGCATAATTACAGCATACATATTATCAACAGAAGACTTGTGCTCAAAGTATGCTATAATCAAGGTCGTAAGCATTTGATGCAAAATTCTTTTACTAGCATCAAAAAGCTTTTATCTCTCTCTCCTTTCTAGTCTTGAGGCTTCTACCATTTATATAGGCATTCTCAGTTCTTTCTTGTGAGTATAACTTACTTATAAAACAATGTCCTCAGAAGAATAATGCCTAAACTTAACATCCTCAACATCACAAATTCTATTGATCAATGCATTATCAATCTCAAAAATCAACTTGTGATATTCTTAAACAATACCACTGAATAGATTTATCACCAACTCGCTCACCTCTTTCTTCCTTAATATTTGCATAAATTTCATAGACTAAGGAAGGTAATAGAATTCATCAACCACCAGCAAACTAGTCCAGCTTACATCATTTAAAAATGAGAGTATATTACCCATTTCGGATAGTTTGATGACATCCACCTTGTGATATAGATTTATCTTATGGTTCATTTTTATCCAATCATCAATTTCAGTAGCAGCCACCACTGTGACAAATCTATCCAGCCATGACATGCTTTGCAAAACATGAACCTTCCTTGGTTCATTAATCATTGATCCTCCTTCTCTTTCTTTGGCTTTTCTCTTTCCTTTTCCCATGCTAGACATCTTTGTTATCATCCGAAGCTACAACACTTGAATACACTCATTAGTTATTGGATTTTGAATTCCCTAAGCTACTTCCAAGATTGGTCAAACCTTTCTTCGGCTAATGGCATAGTAATGATATCATTAATTTGTTCATTAATGTAAAAATGCTTTAAACAAGTATTACTCTTAGTAGAGTGATCTCTATATGCTTTGTCCTAGTTTGTTGAATAGTATGATGATCAAATTTATTGCATTAGTGTTATCACATAGCATATCCACATTTGAAACATATACCATAATCACTTAGAGTATCAATAAGGTAATAGGGAATGTGTTTAATAGCAATCAAATAAAACTCTTTATGACAAGATGAAATCTAGCACACAAACACATTGCAAACATAATATTGGCTCTACTTGCAGTCAAATAGAGTTGACTACTCCTATGAAACCATTTTATTCTTGTCATGCATAGTTGATAAACTTATGAAAGTGCTTATACCTTAACATGATTCAAGAAAGTGACATTCTTGGTTTGCTTGATTTGTAGGCCAAGAAAGAAATTGAGTTTTCCTATCATGCTCATTTCTAATTTACTTTGCATCAACTTGGAAAACACATCACAAAGTGAAGTATTAGAAGCACCAAAAGTTGTATCATGTATTTGGACAAGTTATAGATGATTGTTGCATGAGGAATTTATAAAGAGGGTAGTTTCAATTTTTCTCTTGAAAATCCTTTTGAAAGAAGGAAACTACTCAATCTTTCACACTAAATTCTAGAAGCTGGTTTTAAACCATACAAAACTTAGGATAGTTTGAAAATATGGTTAGGAAACTTTTCATGAGCAAAACTGGATGATTGTTCCACATAAACCACTTTCTCAATAAAACCATTTAGAAAAGCACTTTTAACATTCATTTGAAATAACTTAAAACTTTTAAAGCAAGTACAAGTCAAAAGCAAAAGCATTCTTATGGACTCACGTCTACATTCGGAACAAAGATTTCATCATAATCAATTCCTTCTTCTTGATTGAATCCTTAGGCAACAAGTCTAACTTGTTTCTAATAACTTCTCCGGATTCAATAAGTTTATTTCTAAAAACCATTTAGTTCCAATAATGGAATGATCATGAGATTTAGGAATATACAAAATTTTGTATCTTTCAAATTTATTTAATTCCTCTTGCATACAAATAATCCAAAAATCATCACACAATGCATCATCAATACTTTAGGCTCATATCCAATAAAAGAATAAAGTTATTGATAAAGTACCGCCTTATTTTTACTCCTTGGGAGATATCACCAATGATTTGCTCCTTAGGGTGGCCTCTTGGATATCTTAAGTTCTTTGAGAGCTTTTGGTCACCACTATGTTGATCATTTTGTTCAATCATTTCTTGCTCATTGGTATGATCCTCCAAAGTTGGTGCTTGAAGATGGATTTGATAGTCATTCATAGATGTACCTACATCATCTTCATCTTTTCTTTCCAAGTAAATGTAAGATTCATCAAAGCTAACATGAATGGTTTCCTCATCATGTAAGGTTCTTTTTGTTATAAAATTCTATATGCCTTTTTGTTAGAAGAATAGATAAGAGATATACCAATATCAAGATTTCTATCAAATTTTAAGTAAGTTAACACAAGAATTTAAGATAAGACATTTATAACCAAACATTTTAAAATATGCAATTTGAGGCATTCTATAAAAGAGAATTCAAAAGATGTTTTTATTCAAAATGATCTTAAAAGAATTCTATTTATCATAACATGTGATGTTTACGACTTTGGACTAAAAATATTTTTGAGGAAGAATTTTCACAAAGCATGGACCTAGCCAATTTTTACAAAGTTTAAATTTTCTTTTCAAATAACACCATTTTGTTGTGGGGTTTTTTCAGTTGAAACAATTATATGAAATTCAATTTTCAAAGCAAATTTTGTAAAGACTTTGTTGTAAAATTCTCCCATTGTCACTTGTAATGGAAATTAATTTGCACTCAATGGAGGTTTGAACCTTTTTGAATAATTTTACAAACTTATAAAACACTTCATCTTTTTGAGCAAAGAATAATGCTAAAGTGAATATTGAGAAATCCTCAACTACTACTAAGGCATACTTCAAGTTATCAATACTAGAGTTCCTCATAAGTCCAAAACAATCCATATGAACAAGCTCAAGATGTTTTGAGGTATAAAAGCATTTTCATGGGTTTGAAAAATTCTTTTGTTTGTTTTCTATATGGACAAGTATCTCAAAGACAATTTTCTCAAAACACATTTTTAGCAATCCTTTAACTAAATCTTGATAGAAAAGTTTATTCAACAAATCCATGTTCACGTGACCAATAAGCAACAAAACATTCAAGCTTATCAAGATAAAGCACACATTGAAACATTTTGTGAGTAATTGATCAAAATCACAAAATATCATTTTGTCATACAAGTTTGGGCTAACGAACTTATGGTCTACATCCAAACTTTTTTTTTTTTTTTTGTAGAGTTTTAAGAAGATGATTTTGGCAAACCAAATGCATAGATATTCAATCATAGCTATTTTAATCATCTTATCATGACATATAATCAACTTCAAGAACATATCAACAAAGAATTCAATTCCACATTATCAATGTTACCTAATCAACTTCAGAGAAGCAATTGACAAGTCATGGTTGGCAAATCTTCAAACAAAAAAGAATTCTCAACTGAAACTTTGCATGTTGGCATTTAACTTCTTATTCATTGTCACACAATTGGCTAACACTAAGCAAGTTATAGTTCAAATCAGCAATAAGCAACATTTGTATAAAAAGAAGAGAGGAACCTTTACCAACATTGGATACTCCACGAATTCTTCCTTTCTTCTTGTCTCAAAAACAAATCCTTCATCGGTTGCTTTGACCTTGATTATGAATGAGGTGTTTTCTGTTATTCTTTAAGCCAATATCATCAATATATCTCTTAGTGCTGCTTGAGTTTGAATTGAAGTGTACCTGCAATAAAGGAGAGGAAGTTTCCTTTGGTACCCATACTTTCTTGGGTCCGTGAGGGTTAGTAATAATTCCCTTAACTCTCCAAATGGTTTTTACACCATTCTCTACTTTTCTTTTAACATAGCATTTGGTGACTTTATGTCCATGTTTTCCACAATAAGTACAACAAGTATGATGCATGGAAGTAGAAGTAGCTCTAACAAAGAAGTTTTTATATTTAGGCACATTGTTTACATAATTATAGCCAAGACCATTTTTAAAAAGATGAGATCTTTGAGCTCCAAGAATTTTATCAAGATTGTCCCTTCCTTTTGTAAATTTTTCTATACATAATGTAAGCTCATCAACCTTCTTTTTCAAAGTCTCATGATCAACAAGCATTCTTTCAAGAGAAAATTTTTTCACAAAGAATCTTATTTTCAAGGGACATGTTTTGTAAAGAGACATTTAAAACTTCTTTTTAAATATTCAAACAATCAATAGATTCAAGAAGCTTTTTGTTTTCACAATATAATTTTGAATTTTCATTCAATAAATCATTAATTTTGAATTTCATTTCCTTATTTCTTTTTGAAGCATTTTTTAATTCTTCATACATTTCAACAAGTAGTTCACTAGGATCATCTACATCATCAACATCATCATCACAACAAGTAGAGGTAGAAGGAGTGGATTGTACCTCATCATTTATTGCCATGAAACACATATTGGCTCTTTCCTCGTGTGTTGCTTGTAGAAGTCTCCACATATCGTGAGCGGTGTCACATTCACTCACTCTATTGTATTCATTCATGTCCAATGTACAACTCAAGATGTTCATTGCTTGGTAGTTTAAGGTTATCTTTCTTGAGTCGTTCTCATCAAGTTCCTCCATAGACTTTTGTTCCCTTGTAATTCCATCAGCTTTTATTCTCATAGGAACATAGGGACCTTTCTCAATGATACTCCACAAATCAAAGTTAATAGAACAAATAAAAATTCTAATTCTAGATTTTCAAAATGTAAAATTAGAACCATCAAATAAAGGAGGTCTATTTGTAGAGGAACCTTCCATATAAGGCAAATTTGATAAACTAGCCATAGAATCTTTACTTCTAGGTTGTTAAACCTTAAAAAGAAGACCTTGCTCTGATACTAATTGTAAGACCTAAGAGAGGGGTGAATTAGGTCTTTGGCTAATTATCGAAATCTTTTTCTTATTTGAAAATCCTTTGCCTTAATAAAAGCTCTTCTTTAAATTCACAAACTTCAAGTTATATGTGATTTGATGATTAATACAAGATTATCAAACTATAAGACCACAACCAATTAATCAACAACTAAGCATAAATAATAATCACAAGTATGTAAACAAGTAAAGCAATAAGAAAATGAACACACGATTTATAGTGGTTCGATCTCTCCAAGATCTACATCCACTACCTTGAGTCCACACTCAAGGATTTCAACCAATCCACTATATGCTCAAATTCAACAATTACATAAGAGGCTTACCACACAATGGTTTTACAATCACAACCTCTTTTAGTAATTATACAAACAAGGTTCACCCTACCACAAGGGTTTTATATCTAAAAACAACCTTAAGACCAATCTAATCAAAGGCTCACCCACAAATGAGTTTTACACCACAACCTTGATTAATCTAGTCTATGGCTCACCCTAACACAAAAGGGTTTTATGTCACAAGATAACCTTGCAATGAGCTAGTAGAAAACAAAATTGAGATAAGAAAAGAGAGTGTGTAAGATGTTACCACTTTGTTGGTAGATGATTACATAATGTTTCTCCTTCACACTTTGTTGCCTTTGGAATATTGAATTTCAATCTTTGAGCACAAGGCAATTTGAGAGCTTTTCAAGTAATTTTGATGTCAAATAAGTTAGAGCATGTAAGATTTGTTAAGTTCAAAGTTCTTATAAAAAATCTGGAGTTTATGACTTTTATAGAATTCAAAAATCAGTTTAAACAGCCATAAAACGGCTAGTAAATGCTAGTTTCAGAAAATACTGTTCATATAAACAGTGGTACTGTTCATGTGAACAATGTACTGTTCACGTAAATAGTGTTACTGTTCACAGTGCAGAAAAATTTCGGATGACCGAATTTGCATCCGAATTTTTCAAACTTTGTCAAAACATGTTTAAATCAATTCAAACAAGTTGAAAAACATTCTAGCCTCAAAGATAAGTCATTAAAGATCTTTTTTGTGCAAAAACCATTTATGAAAACTTGATAATTTAGGTAAGTTCAAAACCATTGAAACCATTTAAATCAAGTTTTGTGCTCTCAATTGCAACTCATAGATTCCAAGACTTAAGAGTGTAGGGTTTACAATATTTACCTATTAACCACATGTCACCTACACTTCATGTCTTCAAAGCCTTCATTAATCGTGAACAAACTCTTCAACCTTTAATCACTTTGACATATTTGAGTTGTTCATGCATTGCTAGCTCCAAGGCAATGAGACTTCATACTTCTTAATCCAACAATCCTATCACACAAATGACATGCATAGTAGTCCTCATCAATATTTGTCATTAATCAAAACTACATGATTTGCCCTTAGGGCTAACAAAGGCCAATAAAGACGACATTCAAGCACCTTTTGAGCAGTCCTATGGGCTCTAAAATGCCCTCCTACTTCCTTGTCATGACAACGTGACAAAACATTATTTACTTCCCATTCAAATATGCATCTTCTAATAATATTATCAGAACATATTTTGAATAAGAAGGGATCTTCCCAAAAGAAATATCTAGGATCATGAAAAAAAAAAATCCTTTGTTGATAATTAAGTTTAGTGGGAATATACCTTCCTGCCAAATAATTGGCAATAGAAGCATACCATGGAAATTTTTTAGATGAAGTCGCCATGATTTTGGACAAATCTGCATCAAAAGCGACTGCCACCTCTCCACGAACACTAATATCAGTGAGCTATTCGAGTGAGTAAATATCCACTCACGCAAATGGCTCAAACCTAATATTGTAACAATCGCCTCAACCACAAAGTCTACCACAAACGAACTATCAACATAACTTGATTTTTGGTGCACTACGAGGATCATCCGCTCCTGTTGGATAATGCAGATTATTCTCACATCTTTTTTTTTTTTTTGTATATTTAAAGAATATGAGGTATAAGAAATAACCAGTTAACGTACCTCACCACTCTATATGTGGCTGGCTATGTAACAAAAAAATAATGGAATAAGTGAAGGATCCTCAGGTCCTCCAAAGACGGCTCCATCCAGGCTCCAAGCATCATCTATGCCACAATGTCCACTTCGCCTTTGACCAACAGCCTGGATCAGCTCCCTACCTTCTACCGGTTCTCTCCTAACATTCGACTCAGTCAGGTGCCAAAAACGGTTAAATCTCTCTCATAGATAGAGCGGTAACGTCCACTAACTCTGCATGTGCACTGGTACCGGGCACTCCAGGACAAGCAAACTAATTAGCACCTCATGGGAGAGGATCCGGTGATCTCTTCTTCCAATAAGAACCATTAGTGCTGGATACCAAATAAGCTGGGTTGCCAACCCCCTCAACAACACGGGACGAGAATCCTCGTTATGGTCTGCTAGAAGTATACATCAGAGTTGTGTCTCGGACCGTCTCCTCAGCCTCAATTTTTGCCTCGGCCATAAGCTCCACTACCTTCTCACTCATTCTTATCTTGTCCATGGGCTCAGAAGGAACGTCCACCAAATGCTCTGCATCTTTCATGAAAACAGTATACCCCTCCTCGTAGTCTTCGGGATGTCGATATGGGGTAATGGGATAGATTATGGATAGTAGTACGATGGACCTACCTAGTCTCCATGTCTAGTCAAGCCTACTGGTACATATATTGAGGTAATGGAAAATAATATAGTGAAATACCAGTGAAAAATATCTGATATCGGATGTACCATCCCCTTTAAGATGAAGAAACTATTTCATTAAATAAACAAAGAATTAATAATTCAAAAAAATAAATAGAGTAAATAAAACCTAAAATTAAGTAAATTTTTAAGTAAATAAAACATAAAATTAAGTAATTCATCTCTTGTTTTGAAATACCATAATAAAATTTGACAAGCCTTAAAATACCCTAAAAACCTTTTTGCTTAGTCTTCCCTAAAAAATGAATATTTTTCAAGCAAGGCCACCCTAACAAGTACTTTCCATCCACAATTGACTCTTCAACAAAATTGCACTAAAAACCTAAACTTTAAATTGAACAAAATTATTACATAAAAAAAGCAATAACAGAAAATTTAACATAATGTTACTAATTGAAATTTACAAACAAATTAAAAATAGTAGATATATCACAAAAAATAAAAAACAAACAAACAGAAATTTCATAAAATTAAAACAGAAATAATAGAAAATTAAGCATAATATTAAACAAAATAACATAAAATTGCAAAAAATTAAGAACAGTATATATTTATTGTGGATTCTACCAATTATATACGGTGAATCTACAGAAGTCATAGTTAATCATAATAGTTTTTACATACTATGCAATATTTAAGTTTTTTCTTTTTTTTTCTTTTTTTTTGCTCCCTTTGATTAGAAAAAATCTTAATGTCCTTAAACTATGATATAGATCTAGGCATTTGTGACCGATAAGTTTCATTGTAGATCTTTGACGTATATGCAATGGAATTATATTTATTTTAAAATTTCTTTTACAATCGTAAAAATTTGTTCCAAAATTGCTATGGATTTGAGAAGAATTTTGTATTTATATTTTTCTAATTTTTTACAATGACAAAACTTTTGTCGCAAATCTATCTCAAAACTGCAACGGATTCACAATAAAATTTTTTTATTAAAATATTTACAATGGCTAAATTTTGTGGCCAATCTATCTCAATTTTGCAATAGAATTGCTAACATATTTGAATTCCAAGTTTCCACCTCGTTTCACGCCTGAAAAATTAAAAATCCATTGCAAATCCACCACAAAATGGTGATAGATTTGCGACGAAATTATATTTTTATTTTAAAATTTTTTTACAATGGTAAAAATTATGTCTCAAAACTATAATGAATTTGTGAAATTCACTGTAGATCTATCGGAACACTGTGACATGTTTGCAACGAATTTTTATTTCTAATTTGTTCTTCCATATTTTTCTTTTTCCCTTGATCCTCGAATAAGTTTGCAATTAAGATTTATTAAAAGTTTGCAATTAATTATACGTATGATATTATCATAGATGATAAACTAATATATGTACTCAACGCATTAACATAATATATTGTATGCTATACATAATTAAAACTATTAGTGTTGTATGCATATGTAATACACTTTTATATGTCTTGTATAATATGTTGTTATAGTAATTAAGTATGTTATAACAAAACAAATTGTGAATTGTATATTCATATTCAATATTTCTCACTAAGTATATGTTTATAATATTTGACAATATATACAATAAGTACGCTATATGATGTCTAATTTGTAGCAAATTTGTCCCTATTTTATCGTAAATGAGGAAATCCATTGAAATTTTACAATGAATTTGTGACAAATAAAAAATAAAATTTTAAGTTATCATCTTTTTTTTCCCTTGCAAATTCGTTGCTATTTGGCATCATAATTTAAAATCAACTTTTAAATTATCATCTTTTTCGACAAGTTGCAAATCTATTGCAAAATGGCAATGGATTTGGAGCAGAATTTAAAATCAAATAAATTATCATCTTTTTTTACCGTTGCAAATTTGTTGCTAAATTGCAACGGAAAAAGGTCCATCTCAATTTTAGTCAACTTTGTTTATCTATAATTGTTCTGTCACTTGTAATTATAGCGACGGATTATCCATTGCAAATCTCCATCTCAAAAATTCAAGCTTTCTTATAGTGTTATTTGTCATAATTTACCATATGATTACTCAGAATTCATGATGAAATTTTCATTACCAACTCTTAATATTTTTTGCCTCTCTTTCTAAAATTTATAGAACATATTATAGGAGACACGATCACCATTTCATGACCAAAATAGACTACGTAATTTAGACAAGGTCATATTAATTAGTGAAGATGCAATGGCTTATTTTTTGAGTATGTAGAATTGCCTTCGCCGTATCATTCCCTAGTTACTCATTTTAGATACACACGTAAGTATATATATACTTTGATACTCTGATCACATGCCATGGTTGTGAATAGGGTTGTCAATGGGTCGGGTCTTACTCGGACCCGGCCCGATAATCCAGAATCCGGGACAAAATTTATAGCCATTTACCCAGACCCAGACTCGATAGTACATCTTCTAAAAGGGTACGTGTACGGTACACAAAGTTTCAGACCCGATAGGCCCGATTATCCGATTAAATTTTGAATAATAAATATTTTATATACTTTAATTTTTTATAACCGTCAGATGTATTTGATCCAACGGTTAATTATCTATAAATTTATATTAAAATATTTTATCAGGTCTACTCGAGACCCTATAGGGTAGGGTACGGGTCTACCCTATTTGTACCCATCGGGTAATCAGACCGGGTCCGGTACCAGTAATGATAAATTGGGACAGGGTGTCCAGGATCTGTTTGGACCCGTTGACACCCCTAGTTGTTAAGAGACCTTACTGTCACAACAGAATTGTCCAGGAGTATTTCTTTACCTATTTTACTATAAATGTTCCCTATGATTGGTGAAGTTGTTTCTGAAGCCCAAACATATTATATTATTTGTAGGATTGTCAATGGGTTTGCACTGGCCAGAACTTGACCCGTTCAACCAGCTTAAATACGGGTCCGAACTTATGTTTTGAAGTTCAAATTATCTTCGCACTGAGCTCAAGCCATGATAAGCTCAAGTCATTTTCAACCCAAAGTATTTCTTTACCTATTTTACTATAAATGTTCCTTTTGATTGGTGAAGTTGTTTCTGAAGCCCAAACATATTATTTGTATGATTGTCAACGGGTTTGCACTGGCCAAAACTTGGCCCGTTCGACCAGCTTAAATATGGATCCGAACTTATGTTTTGAAGTTCAAATTATGTTCGCACTGAGCTAAAGCCAAGATAAGCTCAATTCGTTTTCAGCCCAGCCCCATATAAATAAATAAATAAATATATATATATATATATATATATATATATATATATCATTAAAAAGATATTATTATTATTTTTATATGTAATAATAGTATAATTAACTAATTTTTATATTTATTTTTAATTAATAAATATTTAAGATTTAAATACAAGTTTAATTTTTTTAAGTATAGTATCAATTATTCTAAAAGATAAAACACATTTTTATAAAGTGAAAACAAAAATATAAAATAAATTTATAAAAAAATCAGGCTAAGGTCGGCTCGAGTCCGAGTGAGCCAAGCTCTGGCTCATCTTTTTCAGTCCAAAAATAATTGGGCTGAGCTCTAGCTTCGCAAAGCTTGACTCACTGAACCCGATTTACAGTCCTAATTATTTGATACTACTTGATTGGCACCATAACTAAATTGAATAAATAGATGTTTATACATTGCCCTACATGTCATATAAAATTATATTTATGTTGTGAATTTGTTGCAAAATAATAGTAGAATGACAAGAATATAAACTATGAAATAAAAGAGACAAGAAAAGTATAGGAGGAAGTTCTCTTATGCAATTCTTCTTCTTCCAATGACTCATTTTATAGCCAAAGGATTCTTGAAACATAAATTACATAAGTTAAAATTTCCACCTTACAATAAGTAAGGGGATGATAAGATCGCGGTTTTAATGTAAAGAAACCATAAGGACATCCATTCTTAATTTCTTAGATACATAACACTCTCATTTGGATGTCCTTAACATAAAGAATATGCCTCGTTATTATATAAAAAAATCTAGTGGAAAAAATATTTAGTAAAAGAAAAATAGTACATTATTTTTTATGTTTTACACCCTATTGATATGATCCTCTAAGATTCTTAAACTGACATATTCAAGTGTTATGGATCATTTTCTTATAAGTTGCGATCAGTAATGTCTTAATAAACAAATCTACCGAATAGTAGTGTCAAACTGGCCCATTTGGCCCTAAGATGGATGGGTTAGGTTTAGTTTTTAAAACCCATTTAAATGCAGGCCAAATTGGCCAACTTCGTTTAGCCTGCAAGCCAAATCCTTTTTTTTCCGGTTGTAGAAACATTATAAAAAATAGAATGTATAGTAATCTGGACACCATATTTGCCTACATCACACATTTTAATCATAGCCACAATTAAGGTTAATTAATTTTATTTTATTTTAAATATTTTCTTTATATAAATCTATTCATATTAGGAATGATATATATATAATTAATGATCATTTTTTATTTTTAAAACGTTGGTAATTGGCCAAAGCTTCTTTCTATCACAATCCTAGATTTATATTCTCATATATGATAGAGAGAAAAAGAGAAAAAGAGAAAAAAAGCATAGCATAAATTTTATTTTTTTTAAAAAAAAGAGACTAGACCCAAGGACTAGTCCGTTTAACCCGCTGGCCTAGTACGGACAAATATGGGCTGAGGTTTTCCTAGCCCGTCCCGTCCCTTTTAAGGGGCTACCACGCTAGCCCTTTTGACAGTACTACTGCTGAATTATCAAATTAGTGAATCTGTTACACATCAATTTTACCCTTCTTTTGCAACTTAGGAGTAAAGAAGAATTTGGGTGAAATATGTTTCTTCCTATCTCTTTTGGTATATCCCATTTTTAGTTGAGTTATACAAGTTAGAATATTCTCATATAACATAGTAGGAATTTTTTCTCAGATGATAAATTACAACTCTTTTGAATATAATGAATCATTAATCTCAACAGTATACATAATCGATTTGCTTCATGGATGACTATTAATTTAGCATGATTGAAGATATGGTGCTATAATCTATTTCGTAGATCACCATGATATAGCAGTATTGCCACATATAAATAAGTAGTCTATTTGAGAACTTGTCTTGTGAGGATCAGATAAATAACCACCATCTGCTTATCCAACTATGCAAATTTTGATTCTTTTGAATAAAATAATCTGAAATCAATTGTCCCCTAGAGATATTGAAGAACATATTTGATACCTTTCCAATGTTATCGAGTAGGAGAAGAACTATATCTTGCTAACAAATTTAGTACAAATTATAAATCAGGATATGTATCATTTACAAGATACATCGATGCTCAATTGCACTAAGATATAGTACTTCAAGACTAAATAGTTCTTCATCTTCTTCTCGTGGTTGGAATTGATTGTTGGAAACATACCGAACAACCCTTGGATTACTTAAAAAATATGCCTCGTCCACGTAAAACCTTTTCAGAACTATTTCAATAAATGTTGATTGATTAATAAGGATTCCATCTTACAAATTGTTCAATTTGTAAACCAAGACAAAACTTGATTCTTCCAAAATCCTTAATCTCACATTCTCTTTTCAAATAATCTCTTACTTTCAAGAGCTCTTCACGAGACCCAATGAGATTAATATCATCATTATATATCTCAATTATCATGAAGTCTAATTAGACTTCATGATAATTGCGATATATAATGATGATATTAATCTCATTGGGTCTCGTGAAGAGCTTTAGACTTCCTGATAAAAACACATGGACAAATTGGATTATTTTTATATTTGGCTTGTATCAAGATCTCACTGAGACAATTATACCATATTCTTTTAAATTGCTTCAATCCATACAAGAATTTCTGTAATTTAATAGAATAATTTTCTCGAGTGCTTGATGCATATGCTTCAAGCATATGAGTCCTTCAGGGATTTCTATGTAAATTCTATTATCAAGATTCCTATATAAATATGCAACAATTATGTTGAAAAAATGCATATCGAGTTGTTTATATACTACTAGACTTCTAAAATATTAAAATGTGATTACATCAATCACAAGAGAATAAGTCTACTCATAATCAACTCCAGATATTTGTGAAAACCCTTACGTTACAAGTTGTGCTATATATCTGACGATGTAATTTTATTCATTTAATTTTTGCTCGAATATCCATTTATAACCAACTAGTTTTACACCTTATGGTGTTCAAACTATAGGTCCAAACCTCACATTTGGGAAATGAGTTAGTTCCGATTAAATCGCATCTTTCCATTTCAACTAAAAAGGTCTATGCCAACATCCTCAACTGATTTTCATTCTAAATTTTCTTTATCACTAAAGACATCATATACGTTATATGAAAAACATGATCAAGAAACTTATTCATTTGATTTCAACTTTTGCATGTAGCTACAAAATTTTTTGGAATTCTCCATATTTTTATTATTCCCAGAATCCTAAACATTAAGATCAACAATCTCTTGATCCTTTTGTTCTAACTCTTTAGGAGGAATACTTTGATCATTTAATCCTCTTCTCCTTCGAGCGTTTTTATCTTTAGAACCAAGAGGCCAACCATGCTTCACGAATATTCTAAAATCAATAGCTATAGAGCTTACAATTTTTTCTGTTGGGATATCTATTTAAATAGGAGCATCTATAGCTAGAAAATGCAATTTGGTAACTATTCTAGAGTCTGCAAAAGTATCAAATAACTAATTTGTGATTCTTTGCAAATGCAATATCTTTTGAACTTTAAGTTTATTAGTGCTTGTGCATTAAAATAACAATTAGCAAATATTGTAATAAAGACATCACCTATAGATAGCTCAAAGTACATGATGATGGATTAATAAATTTCTAGTTTACTAAATGATGCATTGAAATTACCATAATTTTGGCACAATATAGGCCAGACGAAAGAGATTGTAGTTTCTCAAGTGCATATTTTTTTTTCTTGGAACAAAATGGTGTAATACATAGATATTCTGCATTCATATTTTTCATTGTCTCAATATGATATCTATTTCAGTGGATATCTCTAAAACTTAATAGATTTTTTTTGAGACTTTGTGGAGAATAATACATTATAAATGACTTGCATAGTTCCTTTAGGCGAAAATATACAAGCTCTTGTGAAGCCTTCAATTGATTTTACACTACCATTTATAGTATGAACATTTGTCTCTTCTATATTTAAATACGAAAAATATTTTTTTGTACATAAGTATGATGTGTGTTGTTCCATTGTCAGTGAGACAAATATCTCCATCTCCATTCTTTAATCCAAAAGAGGGAATAAAAGTCATATTGTCTTGAATATAAACAAAAGATAAAAAGTTTTAGCTTTAAGTAAAATGAAAGAGGTAAGATATTGATATTTATTTTAATATGAAAAACACAAAGTATTATTTATTATAAAAATAGTCATAATTAATGTAGATTTATAGCAAGTTAAATGATGAAAATAGAGTATCAAGTCTTCTGGACTTTTTCATCACTAATTAGGTGATCAAATCTTCGCTTTGGATGTTCAATGAAATATACAAGCTCCATGGTCAGTGAGATAAATATCTCCATCTCCATTCTTTAATTCAGAAGAGGGAATAAGAGTCATAGAGCCTTCAATAAACAAAAGATATAAACAATTTACCATTAAAGTAAAACTAAAGGAGGTAAGGTATTGATATTTAATTTACCATAAAAACCACAAAGTGTTATTTATTATACAACTAGTCATAATTAGTATAGATTCATAGCCAGTTAAATGATGAAAATATAGTAACAAATCTTTTGGACCTTTTTCTTCACTAATCAGCTGATCAACCATTCCCTTTAGATGTTCAACGAAATAGGCCACATCCAAATGAGTCACATCAATAAGAGTATCATTACCATCTTCATTTTCATTATGTTAGAAAGTAAAGTTTTGCTCATCACTTTTATTTTTCTTCTTAAGGGATTCCTGATAGAGTTCAATAAAGTGTTTGGTCGTATGACAGACACGTGACCAATATTCTTGCATCGATAACATACATCCTTATGATTTGCTGGATTAATTTTTGCTCTTTTCTTTTGCCATTAATTTTTTATTTCAAGGAACCTTCCTCGTTACTCTAAGAATAGGGTTATTTTTAATACAACCATATTCACAACCATAGCTACGACTACGACCACGACCTCTTCCTTGGCTATAAGCCCTAATCGCATTCACTTCACTTTATGGAGTGGAGCCATTTGGCCAAATTTCATGATTTTTTATTAATAATTCATTATTTTTGTCAAGCACAAAATCAAACCAGAATACTTCTGAAATCTTTCTCTCAATATTGCTATTGTAGGAGCGTATTTGAAACATGAAATGTGGAGAATAGTTTTTTCTATCGTTTCAGCATCTATAATGAAAGACCTAAGAGGGGGGTGAATTAGGTCTTTGGCTAATTATAGAAAATCTTTTCCCTTTTTGCAAATCCTTTGCCTTAATAAAAGCTCTTCTTTAAATTCACAAACTTCAAGTTTATATGTGATTTGATGGTTAAGATAAGATTATCAAACTATAAGACCACAACCAATCAATCAACCACTATAAACAATAATAATAACACAAGTATGTAAAACAAGTAAAGCTATAAAGAAATGAACACACGATTTATAGTGGTTCGATCTCTCCAAGATCTACATCCACTACCTTGAGTCCACACTCAAGGATTTCAATCAATTCACTATATGCTTACTTCAAGTAATTACACAAGAGGCTCACCCTTCAATGGGTTTTACCACAACAACCTCTTTTCAATCTAATAAACAAGGTTCACTCTTATCACAAAGAGTTTTATGTCACTAGACAACCTAGACCAATCTAATCCAAGGCTCACCCTCACCAATGGGTTTTACACAACAACCTTGATTAATTTAGTCTATGGCTAACCCTCCACAAGGGTTTTATGTCTCTTGACAACCTTGTATCAATCACAACAATAATATAAAGAGAGAATTTGAATGTTACCAACACTTCTTGATGGATGAATACAATTGCTAGCACCACTTCACTTCTTGCCTTTGGAATCTTGAATTTCAATCTTTGAGCACAAGGCAATTTGAGAGCTTTTGATATAATTTTGATGTAAAACAAGTTAGAGCATGTAGGATTTGTTAAGATCAAAGTTCTATCAAAACTCTAGAGTTTCTAACCTTTATAGAATTTGAAAATCAGTTAAAACGGCCATAAAACGGCTAGTAACGGCTAGTTTCAGAAAATTCGAACGACAGATTTCTGCATCCGAATTTTTTGCTACAAAATTCGGACGACCGAATTTTTCTTCATGCGTCCGAATCTGCTTCCGAATTTCTCTGGAAGAACAGTAGCAAACTTTTGCTACAAAATTCGGACGACCGATTTTTTGACTGCGTCCGAATCTTGCATCCGAATTTTTCAAACTTTGTCAAAACATATTCAAATCAATTCAAACAAGTTGGAAAACATTCTAGCCTCAAAGATAAGTCATTAAAGACCTTTTAAGTGCAAAAACCATTTATGAAAACTTGATAATTTAGATAAATTCAAAAGCATTGAAACCATTTAAATCAAGTTTTGTGCTCTCAATTGCAACTCATAGATTCCAAGGCTTAAGAGTGTAGGGTTTACAAAGTTTACCTATTAAGCACATGCAACCTACACTTCATGTCTTCAAAGCCTTCTAATATCTTGAACAAACTCTTCAATCTTCAATCACTTTGATATATTTGAGTTGTTCTTGCATTTTAGCTTCAAGGCAATGAGACTTCAAACTTCTTAATCCACAAATCCTATTAAGCACATGCAACCTACACTTCATGTCTTCAAAGCCTTCTAACATCTTGAACAAACTCTTCAATCTTCAATCACTTTGACATATTGGAGTTGTTCTTGCATTTTAGCTTCAAGGCAATGAGACTTCAAACTTCTTAATCCACAAATCCTATCACACAACATACAAGCATATTAGTCCTCATTAATATTTGTCATTAATCAAAACTAATCATAACTACATGATTTGCCCTTAGGGCTAACATATAATATTTTCTCTACATAATTTCGATTGATAAGTTATTTTAAACATATTTGAATTATACTCACTAATATATTTGAAATCTTGAAGTCACAAATGCAACCAATCATATCGTTCCTTTGGCAGGATGACCATCTTTAGGTGGTCAACTCTTTCATTTAAATTATTCTACAAAATAAGTGAAATGATATATCATATTTGTGCTCTATTGAATGATCATTTTGACCTTGAATTTTTGTTGAATTTTGGTGTTTCAATTATCATTTACACTCTATTTATCTCGTCCCTTGCTTTAGGTGAGTTTATTGAAGATTTAGAGTATAATGATGCAAGGAAGGATATTCTACATACTTAGAATGAAGAAAGAAGAAGAAAAGTTTTCCTAAGAAAAATAGAGCATTTTCAAGTGGGATTTTGACCTCCTTAAGGTTTCAAATGCAGAAGTTTCCATAACGGTAAAATTCATGTCAATCCAAACTTTTTTGGTCTCCCTAATTATGGTACAAAATCATATTCTCTGCATGAGGTTTTAGTTTTGACAGTGTCTGGTAAAATAACCATATCTTGAGTTCTAGACATCTAATTGAGGTGATTCAAATTTATGTGGAAATCTATGGTACAAAATCAAATTCTTTGTATGAGGTTTCAGTTTTGACAGCGTCTAGTAAAATGACCATATCTTGAGTTCTAGACATCCGATTGTGGTGGTTCGAAGTTATATGGAAATCTAAGATCATAATCTTTTACAACGTTCATGAAGACATCAATACCTAGATCATCTGATTTCATGCTCTGAATTCATCAAGAAGTCAAGCAATTGTCACAATCACGATTTTGCAGCAAAACTGAGCTGAGGCGGCGCCCGCTTGGACCGAAGTAGATTTTTCTATTTTTTTTCTCTCCATTTTGAGGGATATATATATATATATATATATATATATATATATATATATATATATAGCTTTGAAAGGCATGTTGAGAGGAGGCAGCTAGGGTTTGAAAGAGGCCAAAAAGGGGAGAGTTTTGATAGAGAAATCAAGAGAGGAGGTTGAATCATTGAAGAAAAAACAATTACTCTTGGAGATTCAAGCTTAAGAACTCAACTTTCCACCACCAAGTTGAAGAACTCCAAGCATTGAAGAAGAGAAGATTTGAAGACACGAGAATGAGCAATTTTTCCTCTTTCTTTGTTGCTTTATGTTCTTTGATTTGCAATATGATGAGCTAAACATTTGAATACTTGGATGGTTATGAACCTTAGTTATTATCTATGTGAAAGAATTTATTCTCTTGGTTGATTGAGCTCCAATTTCTTATGTATTGTTTGTGGATTTGATTGCTTGAATGAACTTGATCGTTGGTTGATTCATGAGTTGGTTTTTCACTTGGAATTGAGAAAGGAAGGGGTAGAATAGACCATGCACAAACAATGAGGGATGATTTAGGTGACTAGGGATATGGGCCTTAACATCTTCTTATTAATTAGAGATATCTAATTGGAATTCACTAACGTAAATGCATTCTTAGATTAAATTAATTAGAAAGATATTTCAACTAATTAATCTAAGGGTAAAGTACTCTCATCTAGAGATAGAATGAGCCCTAAGATAGAAATTTCACCAAATATAAGAAGGGAAAGATGATCAACCAAGAGATTTTTCTATCACATAGGTAATTCTAGGGAACTTTTCTATTTAAGTATTATTTTTTAATTGAATTACCTCTTGCAAGCAATAATAGTTAAGTTAGTCTTAATTAGTTGAGTTAAATTACTATTCCTAATAGTTATTTCAATCATTTTCATAACTGAATTGGTAGACTAAACAGTATAGTAAAAAGTGAGTAATGGTACTTGATTGTTCCTAAGGATACGACATTTGAAGTACTTATAATTATACTAATTATAACGATCGGTGTGTTTGTCTTGTGTTTGTGTGCAAATTGTTGAAGATTGTGATAGAATAGAGTATAAACTCAAGTTTAGTAAGATTAGCCATGAAAATAAAAACTTGTAATACATAAACTTACCCGTGCCTTCAAATCTCCAAAATAGTATAACTCTTTCCAAATATCAAAATTTATATAATCTTGTTGATAACGTGTTTTGAATTCTTTGTAAAATAATAGTAGAATAAAAAGAATATAAATTATGAAATAAAAGAGATAAGAAGAAGGTAGGAAGAAATTCTCTTATGCAATTCTTTTTTTTTTCCCCAATGGCTCAATTTATAGCTAAAGAATTCTTGAACATAAATTACGTAAGTTAAAATTCTTATCTTACATTAAGTAAGGTGAGAATAAGATAGGGGTTTTAACGTAAAGAAGTTGTAAAGATATCCATTCATAATTTTTTATCTACCTATTGCTAATTGGCTTGTGAAGTCTACTGGGGAATCTCCAATTGATTTAAAATTGGACCATTGGGTGATGGAATGAAGGTCTGAGATTTGACGATTGAATTTGGCTCAATTTGGCTTTGTCCTTATCTTTGGTGAAATTGGACCCTTGGATTGTGGAATGAAGGATTGAGATTTGATTGAGAATTGGAAAAGCAAAAAAGCAATCTATGTAATTTGGCCTTTTCATTTTTTTTTCTTTGGTTTGATTTCAGTCTCAAATGTTGCTTCTCATTAGATCCACTGCTTCTCATTAGATTAGAGGGTCAAGATTTGCTAGAACTGTTGAAGATTTTTTCCTGGTACAACATATTGCAAGAATTTCTTTGTCATAACTGTTTTCAATTTTTGTGCCATTAATTTAAAAATATGTGATATATTTTTTTATCTAGGCATCACGTTTTAGTATATATTTTAAAAGGCATTTAATTTATAGGTGTCTCTAGAATAGTTGTCGAAGATTTTGTAATGGGAGCTGTCTTATGATTTTGAGTAGAAACAGCTATTTAATAATACTATGTAATTTGATATATTTTTTTGTTAGCTGCAATTTTAATCTTAGCCATTGATTTCTAATTTAAATCTTAGTCATTGGTGATTGGATGGTTTAGTCATATTTGGATTGAATTTTTTTTAGTTAAGTTATATTGGGAATTGTAAAAATGAATTGTCAGTAAATCGATCAGATGGAGCTTAAAATTGCAACCTAAGAAACTGAGTATGACAATCATTTTCTCAAAGAAATCATTTTATTGGCTAAAAGTGTTGCTATAAAAAATCTTATTTTAAATTTTCAGAGATTTTCTTTATTTGCAGTAAAATGCCAAACAAAAAATTGTTCTTTGTTCTCACTTTTTTTTTTGTTTTCTTAAATATTTCCTTACTTTTCTATGTTATATGAAGATAAAAATGAATAATTTACCTTGACTGGATAGGCTAACATTCAAGGTTAAAAGTGTGGGAATTGTTTGTTAAAAAACTATTGTTATATTAAAGAAAAATAATGAAGTTATGATCTAGGCAAGAAAATGGAAGTCCTAAATTGGCAGAAAAGATGCTATACTTGGTCAGAGAGCTTTAGTTTGTACATTAAAATGGACTTAATATCTTTGGTTATGTACTTAGCTTCATCCTAAGCTGTGATATATATACTAATTGTTGAAAATGTCACAAGCATCCAATAGAATGATTTTCTCCTGGGTAGAAATAGCAGTTGAGGCTAACCGTGTTAATGTCCAAAGAAGAATAACCATGATCTAATATGTGAGTTTGATTTTCTTAAATCTCTATAACAGATTAAATTGCATTTAGTAAATCTTATTCCAGCATGTTATGAGAAAGTGAATACTAATGCAATCACGTGATAGTTGTTTGGGATCTATTTATGTGACAGGTTTTAGGCATCAATTTAAAGGAGAGCATGTTATACAAAACACCAAGCAAGGGTAGTTCTATTATTAAAATCTCGTTTAACGAAGAAAAACAATTTTGCTTTAGTATTTATGAATCCGAAGACTCTATGTGCATCTTTGATTCAAGAAACCCAATTTACTTCGGTAGATGCAATCCTATTGCTATAGAAACGACAAGAATAGTTGTCACCATTATTTAATTTTATTTTTTTCAAGGATTTTTTTGATTAAACAGATGAGTGCTTCAAATTTGGAAAAATTTTAGCGATTGGTTTTCTAATGAATCTTAATATTCAATATTTCTTCCTCTTGAAGTCTTTTGTTATATTTGCAGAAATGTCGATTTGTTGGATGTAATGCTAAGCTGTTGCACAATAAGTGGTGGTCTTGAGTAGCATTTCAACTCTATATATAACCAAGATCTTGGTCCACAAAAATGAAAAGGCAACTAAATAAAGAATACAAGCAGGCTTTGCATTTGCACATTGCTCCAGGATAACTTTTTACCTAATCCAAGATTACAGTGTAATTATATGTTGGACTTGTAAATCTCTAATATATCTTATGACAATAGATTCCATTATACATTAACGCTCATTTTATACTAAAAATATTCCATATAAATCTGCAAAATAGTGCAAATACAAAATTTAATAGGTAAAATTTCTGGCATCGCACGGGTCCTTCTACTCGTATACATAACAATTTGCATTTTATACTACTCTGAATTTTATCTTACGATACGTTTTTTTTGTTAATGGTAACAGAATTTTATCTTACGATACTAAATTCACGGAGAAGTTAATATGCTGGGCATACCTTTTTTTCAAAGCATATGTGAGCTGCTCTCCACGACCCATTAGATCGAAATTTTTGTTCAGATGGTGTGAGAGACCGAGGGGTATTTTGGAGCCAAATTTATTTTTTCAAGTCCCGCCTAAAACTATCGGATCAAGAAGGACAAATGTCATGTCACTGTTTCTACCAACTCTCGCCTAAATATCCTATCTTTTCCATTCTGGGCTGCCATTCTTCATTTTCATCTTTCTCCGGTGTTATTTCTCCTCTCTTAAAACCAAGAACGCTCATGTCTTCAAGAAATCCTGCATTTGGAATGGATTCAGTTTCTTGGATACATTAAATAATCTTCCATTCTGGGGTTGCCATTCTTCCATTTTCATCTTTCTCCCAGATATTATTTTTTCCTCTCTTAAAGCCAAGAACGCTTATCTTGGCCAAGAAATCTCGCATTTCGGATGGATTCGATATGAGTATTTTCTTTGTTTTCTTGGATGCATTAAATAAGTTGGTTATGTTTTCTTATTTTCCTTTGCATGGCCAAAAAGAAGAAACGAATGATGCTCGATCCGAATCACAACGTCTTTGGGAATGAGATCCCTAGTGGAATCGGTCGTTGAACATCAACTAGCTCTCCTCTCCCCGTCGAGTAAAGCAAATACTGCTGAATAATTATTCACTCTTACATGATGTATACTTGTTCACATGCAAATGAATAATTATTTGGTGCATGTTTTCCAGACAACGTTGAATAACTCAATAAAGCGGGAGTTCAAAAGCATGTAGAGGAGGCTCGTGAATTTTACACCGACTGTTAGAGTGAATAATTATTCGCTCTTGGATGCACTTCAGTACCGACTGAAAGAGTGAATAACTATTCGCTCTTGGATTCTCTTCAGTACCGACTGAAAGAGGGAATAATTATTCGCTCTTGGATTCTCTTCAGTACCGACTGTAAGAGTGAATAATTATTCGCTCTTGGATTCTCTTCAGTACCGACTGTTAGAGTGAATAATTATTCGCTCTTGGATTCTCTTCGATCTGATCGTAGAGAGAATAATTATTCGCTCTTGGATTCTCTTCGATTCCGATTGCTAGAGTGAATAATTATTCTCTCTTGGATTCTCTTCAAGATCGATCGAAAGAGTGAATAATTATTCAGCTCTTGGATTCTCTTCGATTCAATTGTTAGAGTGAATAATTATTCTCTCTTGGATTCTCTTCAGATCTGATCTGAAAGAGTGAATAATTATTCGCTCTTGGATTCTCTTCAGATCTGATCTGAAAGAGTGAATAATTATTCGCTCTTGGATTCTCTTCGATCTGATCGAAAGAGTGAATAATTATTTCCTCTTGGATTCTCTTCGATCACGATTTGTTAGAGTGAATAATTATTCCCTCTTGGATTCTCTTCAGTACCGACTGTTAGAGTGAATAATTATTCTCTCTTGGATTCTCTTCAGTACCGACTATTAGAGTGAATAATTATTCTCTCTTGGATTCTCTTCAGTACCAACTGTAAGAGTGAATAATTATTCGCTCTTGGATTCTTTTTCGATACTAATCGAAAGAGTGAATAATTATTCCCTCTTGGATTCTCTTCAGATCTGAAATCGTTAGAGTGAATAATTATTCCCTCTTGGATTCTCTTCGATCATGATCTGTTAGAGTGAATAATTATTCTCTCTTTGATTCTCTTCGATCTGACTGTTAGAGTGAATAATCATTCTCTCTTGGATTCTCTTCAGATCGCATCGTAAGAGTGAATAATTATTCGCTCTTGGATTCTTTTTCAGCATCGATCGAAAGAGTGAATAATTATTCCCTCTTGGATTATCTTCCAGTACTGATCGTAAGAGCGAATAATTATTTGTCGAAGTGATTGATGTGAATAATTAGTCACTCCATAATTCTTTACATTTCCGCTTGTAAGAGTGAATAATTACTCGTTCTTGTATTCTTTTACGTTTCGAACTGTAGAGAGAATAATTATTCACTCTATGATTTTTTAATTTCGTTTGTCGGAGTGAATAATAATTTTATTCTTTGTTGACATGTTAGATCCATGACATCAACCAAGATGCGAGGGACGGCAGTGTGCTTGGCAAGGCTATCAAATCCAGAAATAACCCAAATAGATCGCGGAAAAGGCTCGAGGGAGTATCCAAGAGCGAGTTGCGACAGAAGAAAGCGCCTTGTTCAAAAAGAATGCGAAATGGAGTGTCCCGAATCGAATAACTACGTCGATGTTACTCCTAGCCATGTAAGCGATATTCTATTTGGTGAATATTTATTCATCATAGAGTTAATAAAATAAAAACTTAGCCATTTACAAATCAAAAGTTTATGTATAGTAAATGTTTTTGTACATTGAATCGTAACTAACTAACTAATAACCAAAGCAATAACTATTCACTTAATTATTCACTCTTAAGTGAATAATTATTCACTTAGCGGAGAATAATTGTTCACTCTGAAAATAACATCCGACCAAATAATAATTAAGTGAATAATTATTCGCTTAGTAAAAAAATAACTATTCACTCTTAAGATAATATCCACCAAATCGGATATATTTAGTTTTACGTATATATCCATCCGGATTTTTATGAATAATTATTTGATATAGTAGATCTATTCACTTGATATGTCAAGTGAATAATTATTCACTTAGCGAAGAATAACTGTTCAATCTAAATATAACATCTAACCAAATCAGAATTAAGTGAATAATTATTCGCTTAGCAAAAAATAACTATTCACTCTTAAGATAACATTTGACCAAATCAGATATTTTTAGTTTTACGTAAATATCCATTCGATTTTTATGAATAATTATTTGATATAGTAGATCTATTCACTTGATATGTCAAGTGAATAATTATTCACTTAGCTGGAGAATAAGCTGTTCAATCTAAATATAACATCGACCAAATCGGGAATTAAGTGAATAATTATTCGCTTAGCAAAAAATAACTATTTACTCTTAAGATAACATTTGACCAAATCGGATATTTTTTAGTTTTACGTAAATATCCATTCGATTTTTTATGAATAATTATTTGATATAGTAGATCTATTCACTTGATATGTCAAGTGAATAATTATTCACTTAATTATTCACTCTTAAGTGAATAATTATTCACTTAACAGAGAATAACTGTTCACTCTTAAGATAATATCCGACCAAATTCTCTACCATCAAAATCATTCTTTTGTAGTCATAAAGAGTGTTCCACTCGTCGAAATTATTCTTCAAACCAAAAAAAATTAACACATCATTTTTTCTTCTTCGCAAAGCATACCATAAATCTATTTTTAGTGAAGATTTCTATAGCCTGAAGTCACCAACAATCTAACAAAAACTCATAATATCTAACTTCATTTTGACTATTAGTAAATTTGAAAAAAATAATTTTTAAGCTCGAAAAGAAAACTTGAAGGTTCGTCGAAACCGTTTAACACAAAATGACGATCTTGAAGAGAATGAATCATTTTTGTTCTTTTAATATTTGAAGACTTTCGGAGCAGTAGCGGAGAGAATACAGAAGATAGAAAGAAGAGATGAAGACAGAAAGAAAGAGAGAGAGAAAAAAAGAGAGAGAATTTGGTGGAATTGGTTGAAGAAGGTGGGTGAAAAAAAAGTATGTATCGGAAAGTAGGTAAAAAAGTAGATTTCAAATCGTTTTCAAACTTTTCTCTTTTTTTTTCCCATAATTTTGCTTACCCAAAATACCCCTCATGCTTCCTAACCGTTGGATCAAAAGATAACAAATATTATCCAATTTAACGGTGTAAAACTCATTCGCATGTGCGGAAAAAATGGGAGTCAGCACCGTAACCGGATCGCTAAATTCACACTTTACCCAAAAAATAAAATAAAAGACGACAGGGAAGAAATTTGACCAAGTAGAAAAGAAAGAGTGTGATTGGATAGAGTTTGATTTTGAGATTTTTTGTCTTGAGTTTCGGAAGAGAGAATTTTTTGTGAAAGAAAAAGTGAAATTTGAGATGAAAAATTATATTGGATTCTGTAGAACCCAATCCAACACACCCAAAAGAATTAAACTCAGCCACATGTTTATTGTGGCCAAATGAACGGAAAAGAGGAATCGAAACATATCTTTTCATGATCCACATGTCATAACAGAAATCAGAAAAGTAGCATTTTGTTTTGTCTTTTTCCCTCCGTCTGTTTGAATCAAATGATTGTGTTCACATGAGCCATTCGTTTGGATTGGAGTGCTTTGTTGTCTTCGATGGGACAAAAACACTTTATTGGGCAGAATAACAGTACAAAGTTCGTCATCGTTAGAATATCTAAGCGGGCTCCTATATTATAAATAATTAATTTTATTTTTTATTTAAATAAATAAAATAAATTTTAAGAAAGGCATAATTAATTATAATTTTGAAAGGTATTTTAGAGGTTCTCCCGATGGACACCAACTCTAGGTAATTTATGAGTTTCTTAGCCTAATTTACAGTATAATATTTAATAACATTATTAATTAAATATTTTTTATAAAATAATTATTAGAAGATACTTGTAAAATTAAATTAAATTAGATATATCAATTAAAAATTTTTTGTTCTGACATTGATTTGTGACGTGCATATTTTACACTCTACTCTTAATTTTTTCCCCTCTCTTACTAAAACTTATAGGACATATTATAGAAAACAAGGTGACCATTTCACAACCTAAAATAAATTTAACATTTTAGATGCAATGTTTTATATGGTTGATGTTGAATCGCAACTCGTCAGCATATGGTTCACTTCTAACTATGGATTTGGCTTTTGGGTTGTGGGGCTATTGTAGAAACCATCTTTGCATTGATTAATTGTGGGTTTAAAAAACATAAAAAATCAATCATTGTTGACCTTTTGTCTCTCAAGAGATTGGAATCACGTGTTCCTTTTAATACTATAGAAAGGCGGCGGTAGCTTTCTGATTAGTGATTGCCATTCACTTCTAATAAAGTTGCTTTTGCATATTTTCCTTTCCACCGCCTTTTCGTGAATTGAAATTTTATGTTCTTTTTTTGGGTTTTTACCCAATTTAATCTTTTTTAAAAAAAGTACTAAGATAGACTATGGGGTGAGGAAGGAGTACTAGGAATGGCGCTATGCTTAGATCTATATTGTCATCTACACAAAAAAAAATAACATTATAACTAAACTCTATAACGTTATAACAAAAATTATAATAGTATCGCAGATAGCGTTATGTCACTAGTCTCTGCTCGTCTTCTCCGACGACAAGAACCCACTCCATCACATTATTATTATTTTTTTTTTAGCTTTTGTCTATTGCTTCGGTTGGCAGTGAAAGTATAATATTTTCAGAGATTTCAAACTCTAAAAAGTCAAGATTTCATAATGTGTTGTTTAAGTTTGCTTTAAGGGGGAGAAATTGCTATTCCAACCATTGAACTTGTCTAGCCCGTGGATTACGCCGTAGCCTGTCAACTATAAGCACCAAGTCTCCGGACTTCCCAGTTTACTGACAACCGTTTTTTCGAGAAAGAGAGCGCACCAAGTTGGAGAAAAATGGTTATAGAAAAACAAAATGAATTTTACGAATATTGGTTTTAACTTGTAGACTAAGAGAATGAAAGGGTTGGCCTATCAGAAAAGATCAAGAAAATGAGGTTTTGATCCCTCTTCCCCCAAAGTAATAATAAAATTATTTGAAAAAAGCACCGGAAGATTCAAGGCACCTCGCAGTGGTGACATGGAGAAGCTAAATGCAACAGCTCAGTTTCAATTCTTTGGGGGCAGGGGGGACCAACACTGGAGAAGTGTTATAGTAGAATTATAACATTATTTTATTTGGCGTTATGTCCAATCTAAATACTTTCTACTCACAATTTAATCTATTTTAGTGCATTTTCAAAAAAAAAAAGAGACTAATCTGGATAAAAATCTTATTTTTCCCTAATGTCTGTTTGATTCAAAATCTTTATTGTGAAAAAGAAAATACGTTGTTAGAAAATATTAGAGAAGTATCTTTTTTTTGATTGGTAATGAAGAAAAATATTGAATAAAATAAAAATAAAAAATAGTAAAAGAATTTTATATCAAAATTTTATATTTATATAATTTTTATATAAAATAGAGTATATTAAAATTTATTTTCTTACTTTATTATTTACTATTTTTTACTATTTTATTTGAACAACTCAAATTTAAATACTATTTTAATTATTTAAACTATTGGAAAAATTAAACAAGTTTTTAACTTTAAAAATGAATTTTGAACTTTACAAATAAATAAATAAATGAGCTCGAATAAAGTTTCATGTTTGAAATATTAATTGAACAAATTCAAAAAGTGGTTGACTATTAATATTAACTGAGTTAAAAAATTAGATGGTGGATTCATTTGTAATTAGAATAGAATCCTACTTCCTACTTCTAAACATGATAATTGACTGCTAGTTAGAAAATTTTAAATTGTTAACCTTTTGAATTATTATTTCTTCAAACTTTTCTAAAGATTTTTTTTGGAGAGATTTTTGTTTGAAAAATCATAATATGCAATTTACTTTTCTATTTACATCGTAAAATCTCACAAACCATAAAAGAAAATATGATTTCTTGGAAATAATTTTCCATTTCCATAGTATTTTCCATGACAACCCAAACCACATACCAATTCTCAATTTCCTAAGAATTTTTTTCTTATTTTTCTTTTCCTCACTAAAATCTTTGAACCAAACAGATCCTAAATGTTTGAAATTTTAGGTTCGTCAAATGGTGGAATGGCAATACCTTAGGCTTATTTTAGTCAAAATTATTACTTTCTCGATTTGAAATTAAATTTTTATATCTTTCTTTTAAAATATATGAAATTAAATATTCACTTTTCTAAAATTATAATATATTTTATCTAAACTTTCACTACTAACTTCTTTAATTTAAAAGAATAAATTTTTACTAACATAGTAATTCCACCACTAATCTCTTTGATTCCTTGGTTTAAGGGACTAAGCTCCACTAACACATGAGATATACTATTAACCTTTTTAATTAATAAGGATATTATAATAATTTATTTATAATCAAATTATCTTTCTTAATTTTTTATTAAATCAAAATAGGATATTTAATTCTAACGTGGAAGTATAACTTTTGAATTCATATTATAATCATTTTCTGTAATGTTCAAGTTAAATTTCTAGATTTTATGTTTTGCCAGAATTTTGTTACATATTTAAGGTAAAAATATTTAGAGAAATTAGCTCAATATAACATTGTAGGAAGGCTTCGCCATGCATTAGGTCATTAAACTTTACTTTTAACTTCTTATGACACTAAACTATTTTCATTCCACCATCCATACCACTTTCCAAATGGATATATAAACCTGACGAAGAGGAAGACGTCCAAATGGGTTAGTCTACTTGGTTGGAGTTTGTGCTATGAGTTTGTTAATTTTAGAGTCATTAGAAAAACATCATGCATCGCCAGTGATTGCGATTGATGATCGGCCAGAATATATTGCATTGCATGGCTGGGGTTCTTGTAGTTAAAATAAAATAAGTTTCGAGTAGTAGAAATATTAGAAGACGGAAGGGGAGGGGGGTTGTGGAAATTAATGAGTAGTAATTATGGGTTATGCAGATCCATGCAAAATGTAGTATAATGGAGGGATCACGTGGTGGCTCATTTCCTGCGCAGTTCCTGGTATAGGCATTGGGCTTTCATGTGATATGATACTCGATGATCATCGACGGGGGAGTAAAGTAAGGTTGATGATGAGCTAGTTTTCATGTGTAGAAAGATGAAAGGATCAATTTTGACGAAAAAGGCCATGCAATGCATCTTCTTCTCGAGCTTGGCAGCTAGGAGGCGGTGGCAGCGGCGGCGATTGCAGCTGCACCACTGCTCTTCTCTTTCTCTGACTCTCTGACGAGACAGAAAAGCAACAAGAAAAGTGCCCTTGTTTCCTTGCGTTTTGCACTGTTAATTAAGGCCCATCTTACATTGGCTTTATATTTGAATTTTGGACTATTTTAGTCACAACTTCACTATTCTATTCAAATTTCGAAATATATTTTAATACGGGTCAAAATTTGCGAGCTGACTCGTATAAGCGGATTGGTCCATATAAGCAAACTTGGGCTTAAAATGCTCAAGTCCATTTAAATATGTGTTTTTTTGGTCCGATCTATTTGGCTCGAGATCGGACACGGGCCAGCCAGTTTTTCTTTTTTAATTTTTTTAAATTATTCTCAAAATGAAGTCGTTTTGATATTTTTAAAATATTTTTTTAATTGTTTTTTCTAAAATAACTTTGTTTTGTTACTTTTTTGCAAAACAACGTTGTTTTGTGAGGCCCGTAGATTTACTATAGCGGGTCGAGAATTGGAATTTTTCAACCTGCGGAAAAATTGAGCCAGCCCTCGACACTACTAAATATGCCTTATCTGGTGTTAGCAACAAGGGAAAGGCAAAACTATCCATGGAATTGTGCGCTGTGTGAAACGTAAAGTAGCCTTACCGTAAGGTCTTGCTCAGAAATAAAGAAATATGAAGAGCGCTTGGATTTTGTTCTACATCCAAGATTGGACTTTGACTTTTGTATTCAAAGCATTGCTTTACTTTGCCACCAAAATTTCCACTAAAAACTCCAAACACAGATCCAATCCAAATACAAATTCGTCGGCACCCGCCGTTTTTCTTTAGCATATCGTGTTTGGTAGGTTGAACAAGGAGTAAAGTTTGTCACCTAATGGAACTCTCCCAAAATAAATATTCGGCCAGAAAGGCTAGTAATTTGATGGCTCTACTGAATCTCGAGGGTATTGTCTTCAAAAGTGGTCGTTGCTCCTCTGATTGATAATAATCAACCTCAAATAGCACCACAAAGTACCCATTACGCTATTTATCTGAAGACCCAGAAGCTCTACCCAACTCATTTCCTCGGCCGCATGTTCGTCGACCCTTGTGCAAAGAAGAGTTTGGTTTCCCATGGCCACCCACCGGTAATCAACAACAACAACTCAACGTATCTAAATGAATTTCGTCTTTGTAAAGTATATGCTAAAGAAACATTGATTGCTAGTGTAGGGAAGTTTTACTTGGTTGACGCTGGTTATACTAACCAATTGGGGTTTTTGGCTTCTTACAAAGGCAAAAATTACCATTGAAGTCACTTCCAGGAGAGTTTAAGTTCATGGGACCAAGAGAGCAATTCAACTATAGGCATTCTTTCATACGTAATGTAACGGAATAAATGTTTGCTGAAGAGGTAATTTCCATGAAGGTTGTCATGACCCTTACATGATATCGAGATAATGTGACATTCTCTTCGCTTGTTGCACCGTGCATAGCTTCATTTGTGAGAATGACCTACTTGACATATACTTTCAAGAATTTTTGAATGATGAGTTAGTACCAGATGGGTCTAACATCGGAATATGACCCGCTCCGGATAGCTACAAATACCATGCGACCACGACAACTCAAGAGCCGCGTCAGTGGACAACATTCTAGGATGAGATAGCTTCAGCTCTATGGGATGACAACACTACCAAATGTAATGAAGTTGACACTAATTTGGAATATTATATCAAACTTGCTTATGGCTAGAATATAACGTGTTACTGTGGACATTACATAATACAAAGTACCACCTGTTTAAGGAATCATATTTTGCAATTTTTACTGGAAGATGTGAAAGACCTAAGAGGGGGGGGTGAATTAGGTCTTTGGCTAATTATCGAAATCTTTTCCCTTTTTACAAATCCTTTGCCTTAATAAAAACTCTTCTTTAATTTCACAAGTTTCAAGTTTATATGTGATGTAATGGTTAAGATAAGATCATCAAACAATAAGACTATATCCAATCAATCAACAACTATGAACAACTAATAATAACATGAGCATGTAAATAAATAAAGCTATAAGGAAATGAACACACGATTTATAGTGGTTCGATCTCTCTAAGATCTACATCCACTACCTTGAGTCCACACTCAAGGATTTCAACCAATTCACTATATGCTCAAGTTCAACAATTACATAAGAGGCTAACCACACTATGGTTTTACACTCACAACCTCTTCTAGTAATTATACAAACAATACAAGGTTCACCAAACACAATGGTTTTATATCTAAAGACAACCTCAAGACTAATCTAATCTAAGGCTCACCCACACACGAGGTTTTACACTACAACCTTGATTAATCTAGTCTATGGCTCACCCTTCCACAAAAGGGGTTTTATGTCACAAGATAACCTTGCAAATGAGCTAGTAGAAATCACAATTAAGATAAGAAAAGAGAGTGTGTAAGATGTTACCACTTTGTTGGTAGATGATTACACAATGTTTCACCTTCACACTTTGTTGCCTTTGGAATCTTGAATTTCAATCTTTGAGCACAAGGCAATTTGAGAGCTTTTTCAATTCAATTTGATGTAAAACAAGTTGGATAATGTAAGATTTGTTAAGTTCAAAGTTCTACTAAAAAATCCGGAGTTTATGGCTTTTATAGAATTCAAAAAATCAGTTCAAACGGCTATACTAACGGCTAGTAATCTGGCTAGTTTTAGAAAATTCGGATGACCAGATTCGCATCCGAATTTTTTCAGCTTCAAAATTGGACGACCGATTTTTTGCATGCGTCCGAATCTTCTTCCGAATTTCTCTGGAAGAACGAGTAGCAAACTTTGCTACAAAATTCGGACGATCGAATTTTTTGTCTCAGCGTCCGAATCTTCTTCCGAATTTCTCTGGAAGAATAGTAGCAAACTTTTGCTACAAAATTCGGACGACCGAATTTTTGGACTGCGTCCGAATCTTCTTCCGAATTTTTTAAACTTTGTCAAAACATATCCAATCATTTCAAACAAGTTGGAAAACATTCTAGCCTTAAAGATAAGTCATTAAAGACCTTTTATGTGCAAAAACCATTTATGAAAACTTGATAATTTAGGTAAGTTCAAAACCATTGAAACCATTTAAATCAAGTTTTGTGCTCTCAATTGCAACTCATAGATTCCAAGACTTAAGAGTGTAGGGTTTACAATATTTACCTATTAACCACATGTCACCTACACTTCATGTCTTCAAAGCCTTCATTAATATCTTGAACAAACTCTTCAATCTTCAATCACTTTGACATATTGGAGTTGTTCTTGCATTTTAGCTTCAAGGCAATGAGACTTCATACTTCTTAATCCACAAATCCTATCACACAACATACAAGCATATTAGTCCTTATCAATGTTTGTCATTAATCAAAACTAATCATAACTACATGATTTGCCCTTAGGGCTAACAATCTCCCCCTTTTTGATGATGACAAACTTTGATGCAAAATGTGATGGATTTAAACAATGTAGTACAAAGAAGTATTAATGTCAATGATAGAAAATAATCAATTTAGCACATTGACATACAAAAGGCTCAATATGAGCCTATGACCCAACCAACCTCCATTTGCCTCCTTCCTTCCAACTACATATAGAAGATATAGCATTTAAGTATTTAGAAAACTTCTAAGAGAGGTATTAAAGGTCATAAAAGATTAATATTGCTCCCCCTTAGATTGTGCTCATTTTTCAACAAGTTTGGACTTGAGATGCTATGCATCCGAATTTTGACATATCAAGTCCGAATTATAAAATAAGTGAAATGAAAGCTTCAATTTTTGAAAATAAGCTTTCCTAAGGTTGTTCAAACATAGTGGAAGAGATTAAAACAAGTTTGAATCAATTTGAACAACAATAGAGCACATTTTGGCAACAAAATATGGATGCATCCGAATTTCGAACATCGATCCGAATTTTTAAACCTTGCATCCGAATTTTTTTGATCTTAAGTCCAAACTGCAATAAATTCAATATAATGAATGTTTGAAGTGAAATAAAGTGTTCCTAAGGTTGTTCAAACATAATGGAAGAGATTAAAACATATTTGGATCAATTTGAACAACAAAAGAGCACATTTTGACAACACAATATGGATGCATCCGAATTTTTAAACTCATGCATCCGAATTTTGACATTCCAAGTCCAAATTGCAATAAATTCAATATAATGAAAGTTTAATGTGAAATAAATCTTTCCAAAGGTTGTTCAAACATAATGGAAGAGAATAAAACATATTTGAATCAATTTGAACAACAAAGAAGCACTTTTTGGCAACAAATATGCATGCATCCGAATTTCGAAACATGCATCCGAATTTTTTGGTCTGCATCCGAATTTCAAGTCCAAATTTTTTGGAAACAAGTTGAAAAGGTGATTTTGCATTTTCAAATGAACTATAGAAGTACTCAAATATGTATAGCTACAATAGCACTCAATTTAGCTTTGCAAAATCACAAAATTCATGCATTCAATTGTTTTCTTGAAGTAATTCAAAATCATAGGTCAAGTCAAGAACCAAGTTCAAGATTTCAATATCAACTTAACCATATTCCAAAATCTAAGAAAACAACTAAAACCTCACATATTATAACACTTTCAATATAAATTCAAATGCAGAAATGCAGCCAAATATTTTCACATTACTCATTACATATTGCACATCAACATATACACAACACACAACACATTTACAGCAAGCACATAGCACAATTTGTAGTCATTCTTTCTCCCCCTTGATATATGCATGGACTTTCAGAAAATTCACACATTTTCTCTTCATGCATGAGGAATTCCACTGCTATTTCACATTTTCACACATTTTGTCATCACATTTTCTTCTCCCCTTTTGTCATCAATCAAAGGTGGGGTAAGAGTACTTGGACAACAAAAGTGAAATAAAAGAAGCTCTTATCATAAAGATTTCATATATTGAGCTTCAAAACATTATAATGACTAGAAATACACAAGTAAATTTCAATGTCAAAGCATAACATGTGCATCAAGGCATAAACTAAAATAAGCAACAAAAATAGAGTTTAGGGATAGAAAGGCTTAGTCTTGGGTGTCGTTTGCATGGTCTTCACTTCCAAATTTGTTTGTTGTGATGGCAATGTTTCCCTTGATCTCTATATGATGGGGTCCTTCATTTGTTGACTCCCTTCACCTCCTTCTTCTTACTTGTTCTCTTGGGCTTTACCTCTTTGTTCTTCATTCTCATGCTCTTCTTTTGCTTGGAGTGCTTCACTGCCTTTTCCTTCATCTTAGTCTTCTTCTTTAGCAACAAATTGATAGCCATCTTAATTTTTCACTGTCATTACTATCATTCTTATTGTTGCCATCTCCTTCCATATTTTTTTTTACTATAGTTTCTAAATCATTAAATTTGCCAAGAATTGTTAGAGCAAAGGACTCAAAGAATTTGTCCATCTCCTTCATTTTTCTTTTACATAGTTGCTCAATGTCTCTTAAAACACCTTGGCAACTATGGTATCACTTCTAGTGAGATTATTACCTTCAAATTTTTTTTTCAATAGAGGGTACCTCGTCAAATAGTCTTCTTTGTGGAAGGTTGCTCCCCTTACTAGATAACTCATGCCTCATTTTGGTTTTCCTTTCTTGTTAATAGTATCCCATACGGTAAGGCTTCGTTGGCTGGTTTTCTTGCACTAATCATATGCTTCAACGCCATGAATCCAAAGTTTAGTCTTCTATGCTCATGCAAGGCAAGCATAATCATCAAATGCATAGTAGTAGTCATGTGATGCATAACCCTTCCTCTAGCATCAAAGGCTTTGATTTTCTTTTCCCTAATTGACCTAAATTGTCTACCATTTGTGAAAGCTTCTTCAAATCTTTCATTTGTGAACAATCCAAGAATAAAGCAATGTTATTTCAATGAGTAATACCTTGCCTCATTATCATCTACTCCACAAAATTCTGTTCACTAAGGCATTATTGAACTCAAAATCCACTTGATACACTCTAGAGGAATACCATTAAACTACATTATCCCCCCTAATGTTCAATTCTTTCTTCTTTAAGATTTGCATAAAGCTCATATGTAAGAGCAGTATAAAATTCTTCATCAATTACTAGTAAATTGCTCCAATCAATATCATCAAATAGAGATAGAACATTATCAATATTGGAGAGTTTATCCAAGTTTACTTTGTTTCCAGGAATAATTTTATTTTATTTTTTGTTCTTCTTGCTCCATTATATTCTTTAGCAATATATATCCAAAATTAATTTTTTTATGCATGGCTAGCATAATTATCGCATACATATTATCAATAGAAGATTTGTGTCCAACGTATGCTATAATCAATGTAGTAAGAATGTGATGTAAAACTCTTTCACTAGCATAAAAAATCTTTTATCTCTCTCTCCTTTCTAGTCTTGAGGCTTCTACCATTTATATATGCATTCTCAATTCTTTCATGTGAGTATAACTCACTTATAAAACAATGTTCCTGGAAGAATAATGCCTAAACCCAACATCCTCAACATCACAAATTCTATTGATCAATGCATTATCAATCTCAAAAATTAACTTGTGATATTCTTGAAAAATACAACTAAATAGCTTTATTACCAACTCACTCAACTCTTTCTTCCTTATTATTTGCTTAAACTCCATAAACTAAATAAGGTAATAGCATTCATCAAACACAAGCAAACTAGCTCAGCTCATATAATTTAAAAAATGAGAGTATATTACCCATTTCGGATAGTTTGATGACATCCACCTTATGGCTTGGATTTGTCTTATGGTTCCTTTTTGTCCAATCATCAAATTCAGTAGTAGCCTCCACTCGTGACAAATCTATCCAGCCATGACATGATTTGAGAAACATAAACCTTCCTTGGTTCGTTGGTTACTAGTCCTCCTTCTCTATCTTTGGCTTTTTCCCTTTCCTTTTCTCATGCTAGGCTTCTTTGTTCTCACCTGGAGCTACACACTTGAATATACTCGTTAGTTATTGAATTTGAAATCCCTAAGTTTCTTCTAAGATTGGTCAAACCTTTCTTCGACCAATGACTTAGTAACGATATCAATGAATGCAAACATGCTTTTAAATAAGTATTATTCTTAGTAGAATTATATCTAATGAGATGAAGTTTGATCTCTATATGCTTTGTCCTAGTTTGTTGAATAGTATGATGGTCAAATCTATTGCATTAGTGTTATCACATAATATAGCCACACATTTGAAATATAGACCATAATCACTTAGAGTATTAATAAGGTAATAGAGAATGTTTTTAACAACAATCAAATAAGATTCTATAGGACAAGATAAAATCTAGCACACAAGCACATGACAAACATAATATTGGCTCTACTTGCTGTCAAATATAGTTGACTACTCCTATGACACCGTTTTATTCTTGTCAAGCATAGTTGATAAACTTATGGAAGTGCTTATACCTTAACTTGATTCATGAAAGTGACATCCTTGGTTTTCTTGATTTGTAGGCCAAGAAAGAAATAGAGTTTTCCTATCATGCTCATTTCAAATTTACTTTACATTAACTTGGCAAACACATCACAAAGTGAAGTATTAAAAGCACCAAAAAAGAATTGTATCATATATTTGGACAACTTATAGATCATTGTTACAAGAGGTTTTTTTTTTTAATGAAAATAGTAGTGTCAACCTTTCCTCTTGAAAATCCTTTTGAAAGAAGAAAAAACACTCAATTTTTTTTATACAAAGCTTTCTAGGAGCTTGTTTTAAATCATACAAAGCTTTGGGTAATTTGAAAACATGGTTAGGAAACTTTTCTTGATCAAAACCGGGTGAGTGTTCCACATAAATTAGAAAAGCTCTTTTGACATTCATTTGAAATAATTTAAAACCTTTAATGAAAGTAAAAGTCAAAAGCATTCTTATGGACTTAAGTCTAGCATTCGAACAAAGGTTTCATCATAAACAATTCACTCTCTTTGATTGAATCCTTGGGTGACAAATCTTGATTTATTTCTTACACCCTCCTCGGATTCATTGAGTTTATTTCTAAAAACCATTTAGTTCCAATAATGGAATGATCATGAGATTTAGGAATTTTGAAGTTTTGTATCTTTCAAATTTATTTAATTCCTCTTGCATAGTAATAATCCAAAAATCATCACACAATGCATCATTGAAATACCTAAGAGTGGGGGTGAATTAGGTATTTAGATAATTTTCGCAAACTCAAACCTATTAAGTTTAGACCAAGAACAAGTTATGTGAGCTAATTATAGATATTTGATAGCAAGACAATAATGAAAGCAATAGCAAAGAACTCAAACAATTTATAGTGGTTCGATCCTCAAGATCTACGTCCACTACCTTAAGCTCACACTTAAGGATTTCAACAAATCTACTAATTGCTCAGGTTTACAAATTACAAGAGAGGTTCACCACACTTTGGTTTTACACTCACAACCTCTTCTAGTAATTTCTTACAATACAAGGCTCACCAACCTATGGTTTTATATCTCAAACAACCTTGAATCACAACTTCAAGGATCACCCTTATCTAAAGGGTTTTATGTTATCAAGATAACCTTGCTAGAGCCAGTAGATCAACACAATTGAATAAGTAAAGGAGAGTGTGTAGAAGTTACCACTTGATGGTAGATATTACACAAATTTGCACCTTCACACTTTGATGTCTTTGGATGGATCAATTGAATGCACAAGATGTAAGAGAGCTTGAGAAATGTTTGTAATAGACTTTTGTAAGCTTAGAATATTCAAATTGTAAGTTCCTGTAAAAGATTGCACGTTTATAGCTTTTATAGAATCTGAAAATCAGTTGAAACAGCTATAAAACGGCTAGTTAACGGCTACTTTCAGGAAATTCGGACGACCGAATTCTGCGTCCGAATTTTTCGGACGACCGAATTCTTCCTGCTGCGTCCGAATCTTCTTCCGAATTTCTCTGGAAGAACAGTAACCATGCTGAAGACCAAAATTCGGACGACCGAATTTTTCTTCATGCGTCCGAATCTTCTTCCGAATTTCTCTGGAAGAACAGTAGCAAACTTTTGCTACCCAATTCGGACGACCGAATTTTATGGAATTGTGTTCAAACTTTGTAAAATCATTTGAAATCAATCTTCCAAGTATTTGAAATACATTTGATATATATAGATAACTTATTTAGACAAACATAAGTTTGAAAACCAAAATCAAACTCATTTGATCATATAAAGTTAACTTAAAAACTTTTAGGACACAAAACCACATTTACTAAGAATTCATTCAAAAAACTTTTAAACTTAAGAAACCAATTTTATGCTCTCTTATGCATTCAATTGACTCCAAGACATACAAGTGTAGAGTTTACATAGATATTACCTATCATCATACCTACTCTACACTTCAAGTCTTCAATGCCTTGAGTTCATCTTTGAATAAACCTCAAAAGACTCATAGCTTACTGAGGTTGTTCTTGCTCTGTGTCTTGAAGGCAATGAGACTTCAAACTTCTTTCTTCATAAATCCTATCACACAATATAAACATATTAGTTCTCATCAATATTTGTCATGAATCAAAATTACATGATTTGCCCTTAGGGCTTACAATCTCCCTCTTTTTGATGATGACAAACTTTGATGCAATATGTGATGGATTTAAACAGATTAGCACAGAGAAGTATGGATGTCAATGACAAAAATTAACCAATTTAGCATATTGACATGCAAAAGGCTCATTATGAGCCTATGACCCAACCATCCTCCATTTGCCTCCTTCCTTCCAGCAATTAGGATAGAAGATATAGCATTTAAGTATTTAGAAAACTTCTAAGAGAGGTTTTAAGGTTGTTAAAAGCTTATCAATGCTCCCCCTTAGATTGTACTCATTTTTCAACACATTTGGACTAGAGATATCATGCATCCGAATTTTGTGCATAGTAAGTCCAAACTTTAAAATAGGATAAATGAAAGCTCCAAATTTTGTGAATAAGCTTTCCTAAGGTTGTTCAAACATATTAGAAGAGATTAAAACATATTTGAATCAATTTGAACAACAAATGAGCACTTTTTGGTAACACAATATGGATGCATCCGAATTTTATATCATGCATCCGAATTTTGAATCACATGCGTCCGAATTTTGAACCACATGCATCCGAATTTTTAAACTCATGTCCAAACTGCAACAGATTCAATATAATTGAAGGTTTGAAATGATATAAAGGTTTCATACTGTTGTTCAAACATAATGGAGTAGAGTAAGACAGATTTGAACCAATGTGGATAAACAGGAAAAAAAATTTTGACCATAAATATGAATGCATCCAATCTTAAAACCTTGCATCCGAATTTCATTAAGGACTGAGTTCATAACTGAGTTCATATTGCATCATATTTTTCTCCCCCTTTTGTCATCATAAAAAAAAATTTAAAGGGATCAATGAAAATGAGATGTTCAAGTTAGCATATAAAAGAAGCTCTCATCACTATGATTTCATCATTGAGCTTCAGAATAGAAAATATTTAACAGGTTCAGAATAGAAAATGCAACAAAATGCTTAGAAAACTGAACAAAATACAGTAAAGAGATTAGAAGAGAAGGCTTAGTCTTGTGATGATGAGGTTGATGGAGAGGCTCGGCTCACTCCTTTCTTGACTGCCAAGTGCTTGACTCTTCCTTGACTGAAAGAGATTGTTGTTGGAGATACAATTGCAGCTTGATCTACTTGGCTCCCAGCCACTGGTGGATCTTCAAGAGCATGTTCTTGTTCTTCTTCTTCTGCTATAGTCTCTTCATTTCCACCCTTATTATCATCTTCATCACTACTATCTTGATTATCTTCTTTTTCTGCTTCTCTTTTTCTTTCCTCCTCCTTTCCATCTTGAGGTTTAGAGGTTCCTTCACCACTTTGAGTATTTCTCATAAGGATATCTTCAATGTGTTTTACTCTGTTTTCCAATCCATCTAGTTTTCCAAGAACCATTGGAGCAAATGACTCAAAGAATTTATACATTTTCTCCATTTCCTTGACATGATTGTTCAAGGCTTCTTGGAATGTTTTGGCTATAATGGTGTCCCCCTCTAGATACTCCTTTACTGCTAGACTTAACTCCAGCTTCTTCTTCAAATAATCTCCTTTTTGTTGGGGGTTGCTCCCCTCACTTGAGGTGTCATGTTTTCTTTTTTGTTTTCATTTCCCTAGCAAGGGTTTCCTCTTCATCCTCTTCTTCTTCTTCCTCTTCACTTTCTATAGCTTTCTCTCTTTCTATCCTTTTTTGGAGGAGTTTCTCTTTTTGTCCTCCATACATTATCCTCATCATGAACTAATTGCATTCTCTTAAGAGTTTCATTTGTATAAATTTCACCACTCTTAAAAGTTTGCCCTCTTCCGGGAAGTTTGATCTTAAAATGCTTGAATATTCTCGGTTAATAACCTTCCAAATGGGAATGCCTTGGTAATCTGTTTTTCTGCTGCAATCATATGTTTCAATGCTATATACCCAAAATTCATCCTTCTATTTTCATGCAGGGGCTAACATGATTACCATATGCATATTTCCAACTCGATGACTTATGTCCAAAATTAGGAACAATCATTGTGGTCACCATGTGATGTAAAACTCTACTTCTAGCATCCAAATTCTTAATTTCCCTTTCCTTTATGGCCCTAAACTCTCTTCCATTTGTAAATGCATCTTCAAATCTAACATGTGTGAATAGTTCACGATCATAGCAATGCATGGATCGCTGAATAATATCTAGCTCCCTCATCTCCTACTCCACATATTCTATTTATCAATCCTTCATTGAATTCAATGTCCATTTGTGATACTACGGATGAATACCATTGTATCACATTATCCCCTATCATCTCAATTCTATCCTCTTTCAGATTTGCATAGAATTCATATATCAAAGTGGGATAAAATTCTTCATCAATGAAGAGCAAACTACTCCAACCAATATCATTGAAATGAGATATGACAATATCCATATTTGACGACTTATCAATATCAACCTTGTATCCAGGGAATGATTTTTTCTATTATTCTTATTCCATTCTTCAAATTCATGAGTAGATTTGATAGAGATAAACCTCGTCAACTCCTTGTGCTTGAGGAATGCGAATCTTTCTTGGTCGATTGAGGATTGGATCTCTATCTCCTTCCTTAGCCTTTCCTTTTCCTTTCTCAACATTGGGGATCTTTGTTCTCACCATGATGTTTTTCTCTTGAGAAGGATTTGTTTTTTCAGTATGAAATTAGGGGCTTAGACGTGTAAAAAATGAAGGAAAATCGGGATGAGAGTGTGGGATTTTGAAGAGATTTTGATTTGGATGTGAATGGGTGTGAGATGTTTTAAAAAAGATGTGAAATTCGGAAGTAGTAATGTTGAAGAGATTGTTTCGACTTTATTTAAAAAGTCTCGTCCAGTAAAATTCGGTCGACTGATTTTTTCAGTGTCCACGTCCGAATTTTCGAGCGAAAGTTTCGTTTCTTGAGTTCAGAAAATTCGATCGACCGAATTTTCTCGACCTGCGTCCGAATTCTTGATCAAAAGTCTCGTTTCTTGACACTCGAAAAATTCGGTCGACCGAATCTTCTGCGAGTGCATCCGAATTTTGAATCAAAAATTTCCTGCATTCATTATGACTTCAACAAACACATTAGTCATTGAATCTTGAAATTCCTAAGAGTCTTCTTAGGTGATTAAACCTTTCCTCAGCCCAAAGGCTTTGTAAATATGTCAACAATTTGATCATTTGTATTTATATATTCTAAGCATATATCTTTCTTAATCACATGGTCACGAATAAAATGATGTTTTATCTCTATATGCTTAGTCCTAGAATGTTGAATAGGATTTATGCTCAAGTTAATGGCACTAGTATTATCACATAATATGGGAACACAATTGAATTTAAGACCATAATCAAGTAAAGTATCTCGCATCCATAACAATTGTGCACAACAACTACCTGCAGCTATGTATTCAGCTTCTGCAGTGGATAAAGACACACAAGCTTGCTTTTTACTAAACCAAGATACAAGACAACTACCAAGAAATTGACAATGCCCACTTGTGCTTTTACGTTCAACTTTACATCCAGCATAATCCGCATCAGAATATCCAATAAGTTCAAAAGATGAATTTTTCGAAAACCAAAGGCCATAATCATGAGTATCAATCAAGTAACGAAAAATTCGTTTAACAGAAATTAGATGAGATTCTTTAGGACAAGATTGGAATCTAGCACACAAGCATACAACAAACATAATATCTCGGTCTACTAGCGAGTGAGATAGAGTAAACTTCCTATCATACCTCTATATAATTTTTCATCAATACTTTTACCTTTTTCATCTTTGTCAAGTTTAGTTGATGAACTCATAGGAGTACTTATTCCTTTTGCTTGATTCATTCCAAATCTTTTCAATAGCTCCTTAGTATATTTTTCTTGATTGATGAAGACTCCATCCTTGGTTTGCTTAATTTGTAGTCCAAGGAAGAAACTTAGTTCTCCCATCATGCTCATCTCAAATTCATTTTGCATAGTTTTAGCAAACTCTTCACAAAGATAAATATTAGTAGAACCAAAAATAATATCATCAACATAGATTTGTACAAGCAAAATATCATTTTTAGAAGATGTTTTAATAAAAAGAGTTGTGTCTACTTTTCCTTTAGTAAAACCTTTTGTGAGAAGAAAACCACTTAATCTTTCATACCAAGATCTTGGAGCTTGTTTCAGTCCATATAGAGCTTTGGTTAGCTTATACACATAATTTGGAAATTTTTCATGGATAAAACCAGGGAGGTTGTTCTACATAAACCTCTTCTTCAATAAAACCATTTAGGAAAGCACTTTTAACATCCATTTGAAAAAGTTTAAAACCTTTAAAGCAAGCAAATGCTAAAAGTATTCTTATTGATTCTAATCAGCTCACTGGAGCAAAGGTCTCATCATAGTCAATGCCTTCTTCTTGGTTGAAACCTTGAGCTACAAGTCTAGCTTTATTTCTAACTACTTCTCCTAGTTCATTTAACTTATTTCTAAAAACCCATTTTGTACCAATAATAGAATGATCATGAGGTCTAGGAACAAGAGACCAAACTTTATTTCTTTCAAATTGATTTAGCTCTTCTTCCATAGCAATAATCCAGAAATTATCACACAATGCATCATCAATATTTTTTTGGTTCAATATGAGATAAAAAGAGCGAAGTTATCAATAAAGTACCGCCTTGTTTTTTACTCCCCTTGAGAGACATCACCAATGATTTGCTCCTTAGGATGACCTTTTGCATATGTGATATCTTTTGGAAGTTCTTGATCATTTCTTGATTGACCATCTTGTTCTTGCTCCATTATTTCTTCTTCTTTGGCATGATCTTCCATTGTGGGTGCTTGGTGTTGAGTATGATTTTCAACCATTGATGTACTGTGTCATCTTCATTTCCTCTTTGAAGATAAATGTTAGATTCATCAAAGGTTACATGAATAGTTTCTTCAACACACAATGTTCTTTTTATTATAGACTCTATATGCCTTTTTATTTGATGAATAACCAAGAAAAAATTCCTTCATCCGATTTTCTATCAAACTTCCCAAGATAGTTGCTAGTGTTTAAAATGAAGCATTTACAACCAAAAACTTTGAAATAGACAATTGATGGAGTTTTGTCAAATAAGAGTTCAAAAGGTGTTTTTTCTTATAAAAGGTTTTAGTAAAACTCGTTTCATGATATAACAAGTCAGTATTAAAGCTTTCAGCTCAAAAAATACTTTGGTAATGAGTTTTCACAAAGCATTGATCTAGCCATTTCTTGTAAGGTTCTGTTTTTCCTTTCAACAACACCATTTTGTTGAGAGTGTTTTGGCAAACTGAAAAATTGTGAGTAATACCATATTCATCACAAAATTTTTGTAAAGTCTTGATTACAAAATTCTCTTCCGTTATCACTTCTAATAGAAATCGGTTTGCAATCAAGAGAGGTTTGAACCTTTTTGAAGAGTTTTGAAAATTCATGAAATGTTTCATCTTTTTGTGCTAAGAAGATTACCCATGTAAATCTTGAAAAATCATCAACAATCACATAAGCATAGCTTTTACCACCAAGACTAGTAGTCCTCATAGGTCCAAATAAATCCATATGAATTAGTTCAAGAGGTTTTGTGGTAGAAACCATTTTCTTTGGTTTAAAAGATGTTTTTGATTGTTTTCCATATTGACAAGCATCACAGAGGTGAGTTTTATCAAAATGCAATTTAGGTAATCCTCTCACCAACTCTTGTGTAGAAAGTTTGTTTAATAAATCCATGCTTACATGTCCTAATCTTCTATGCCATAAAAATCCATCATTGTCATGAATGACAAGACATTTAATATCATTTGTAATAAGCTCTTCAAGATACAACACATATACATTACCAACTCTTTTAGCAACAAAAATAGTTTTGTTACTTGCATTGTCAAGAATAGTACAAGTATCACATTTAAACTCTACTTTGCATCCATTATCACATAGTTGACTAATACTTAGTAAATTATACTTTAAATCTTCAATAAGTAATACTTTCTTGATAAGAGGAAAAGAACCTTTACCAATGTTACCTATTCCAAGTATTTTCCCTTTCTTCTTATCTCCAAATGTGACAAAACCTTCACTTGTAGTTTGAAGTTCACTGACAAGTGATGCATTTCCAGTCATGTGTCTTGAGCATCCACTGTCAAGGAACCATTTAGTGGCACTTGATCTTGAGGCAAATTGTACCTCATCATCAATGGCCATGAAGCATATGTTGGCCTTTCCTTCACTTTCATCCTCACTTTCCTGTTGATCCCATGTTCCAGCTAGTCCTTTTCCTTTCTTGGCAGATTTCTTTCTGTTTTTGCTTTCTCTTTCCCTTTCCAACACTCTGGGACAGTCAGCAATAAGATGCTCAGTACTCTTGCATTCAAAGCATTGAGGTTTATATGATGAAGATTGTCCACTCTTCTTGACTGGCTTTCTTCCTTTCTTGAGAAATTCCTTTTTGTAGAATCTCTTGAATTTCTTCACTGCCATTGCAATTTCTTCTTCTCCACTGTTTCCTCCTTCTTCTTCACTTGAAGATTGTTCTTGTTCACTCAAGTTGTTTGAGGCATTAAGCACTACTCCTTTTCTTCCCTTTTCTTCATCCTCCTTGTCATTTAGCCGTTTCATCTTCATTTCATGAGTCAGTAGAGATCCAATGAGCTCTTCAAGTGGAAGAGTCTTCAAATCCTTGGATTCCTCAATGGCAAGTGTTTTAGGCTGCCAGGATTTTGGTAGAGCATCTAAAATCTTTCTGTTTTGCTCTCCCATAGTGTAGATTTTACCATAAGCTTTTAAGCCATTGAAAATGTTAGTAAATCTTGTAAACATATCACTAATATTTTCACCTTGTTTCATGGTAAACAGTTCATAATCTCTAACTAGCATGGCAAGTTTAGATTCTTTAACTTGATTAGTACCTTCATGTGTGATTTGAAGTAATCTCCACATTTCATGAGCAGAGTCACATCCACTAACTCTATTGTATTCAGTTACATCTAAGTCATTTTCTTAGAATCATGCTCATCAAATTCATCTGTGGACTTGGGTACTGAGGTTATTCCATCAGCACTCATTTTCATTGGGACATAAGGACCTTTCTCAATTATGTTCCACAAATCAAAATTAATAGAACAAATATAAATTTTAACTCTAGATTTCCAGAACGTGTAATTTGTTCCATTAAACAAAGGTGGTCTATTTGTGGAAGATCCTTCTAGGTAAGGTAGGTTTGACATATTAGCCATAGGATCTTTGTCTTCTAGGTTGTTAAACCACACACAGAAGTTCTAGCTCTGATACCAATTGAAATACCTAAGAGGGGGGGTGAATTAGGTATTTAGATAATTTTCGCAAACTCAAACCTATTAAGTTTAGACCAAGAACAAGTTATGTGAGCTAATTATAGATATTTGATAGCAAGACAATAATGAAAGCAATAGCAAAGAACTCAAACAATTTATAGTGGTTCGATCCTCAAGATCTACGTCCACTACCTTAAGCTCACACTTAAGGATTTCAACAAATCTACTAATTGCTCAGGTTTACAAATTACAAGAGAGGTTCACCACACTTTGGTTTTACACTCACAACCTCTTCTAGTAATTTCTTACAATACAAGGCTCACCAACCTATGGTTTTATATCTCAAACAACCTTGAATCACAACTTCAAGGATCACCCTTATCTAAAGGGTTTTATGTTATCAAGATAACCTTGCTAGAGCCAGTAGATCAACACAATTGAATAAGTAAAGGAGAGTGTGTAGAAGTTACCACTTGATGGTAGATATTACACAAATTTGCACCTTCACACTTTGATGTCTTTGGATGGATCAATTGAATGCACAAGATGTAAGAGAGCTTGAGAAATGTTTGTAATAGACTTTTTGTAAGCTTAGAATATTCAAATTGTAAGTTCATGTAAAAGATTGCACGTTTATAGCTTTTATAGAATTTGAAAATCAGTTGAAACAGACTATAAAAGCGGCTAGTTAACTGCTACTTTCGAGAAATTCGGGACGACCAAATTCTCGCGTCCGAATTTTTCGGACGACCGAATTCTTCCCTCGCTACGTCCGAATCTTCTTCCGAATTTCTCTGGAAGAAACAAGTAACCATGCTGAAGACCAAAATTCGGACGACCGAAATTTTTTCTTCATGCGTCCGAATCTTCTTCCGAATTTCTTCGGGAAGAACGAGTAGCAAACTTTTGCTACCCAATTCGGACGATCGAATTTTTATGGAATTGTGTTCAAACTTTGTAAAATCATTTGAAATCAATCTTCCAAGTATTTGAAATACATTTGATATATATGGATAACTTATTTAGACAAACATAAGTTTGAAAACCAAAATCAAACTCATTTGATCATATAAAGTTAACTTAAAAACTTTTAGGACACAAAACCACATTTACTAAGAATTCATTAAAAAAAACTTTTAAACTTAAGAAACCAATTTTATGCTCTCTTATGCATTCAATTGACTCCAAGACATACAAGTGTAGAGTTTACATAGATATTACCTATCATCATACCTACTCTACACTTCAAGTCTTCAATGCCTTGAGTTCATCTTTGAATAAACCTCAAAAAGACTCATAGCTATCGAGGTTGTTCTTGCTCTCGTGTCTTGAAGGCAATGAGACTTCAAACTTCTTTCTTCATAAATCCTATCACACAATATAAACATATTAGTTCTCATCAATATTTGTCATGAATCAAAATTACATGATTTGCCCTTAGGGGCTTACACTAGGAAATGAAAACAAAAAGAAAGCATGACACCTCAAGTGAGGGGGAGCAACCTCCAACAAAAAGGAGATTATTTGAAGAATAAACTGGAATTAGGTCTAGTAGTAAAGAAGTATCTAGAGGGGGACACCATTATAGCCAAGACATTCCAAGAAGCCTTGAACAATCATGTCAAGGAAATGGAGAAAATGTATAAGTTCTTTGAGTCATTTGCTCCAATGGTTCTTGGAAAATTGGATGGACTGGAAAACAGAGTAAAACACATTGAAGATATCCTTATGAGAAACACTCAAAGTGGTGAAGGAACCTCTAAGCCTCAAGATGGAAAGGAGGAGGAAAGAAATAAAGAAGCAGAGAAAGAAGATAATGAGGATAGCAGTAATGAAGAGGATGATCAGATGATAAGACCACAGCAGAAGAAAAAGAACAAGAACAGGCTCATGAAGATCTACCAGTGGCAGGAAGCCAAGTAGCTCAAGCTACAATCGTATCTCCAGCAACAATCTCTTTCAGTCAAGGAAGAGTCAAGCACTTGGCAGTCAAGAAAGGAGTGAGCCGAGCCTCCCCATCAACCTCATCATCACAAGACTAAGCCTTCTCTTCTAATCTCTTTACTGTATTTTGTTCAGTTTTCTAAGCATTTTGCTGCATTTTCTATTCTGAACTTGTTAAATATTATTTTTGTAATAGTGAAGCTCAATGATGAAATCCCAGTGATGAGAGCTTCTTTTATATGCTAACTTGAACATCTCATTTTTCATTGAGCCCTTTTTTATTTAATGATGACAAAAGGGGAGAAAATATGATGCAATACATGTGAAAACTTGATTTTATGTGACTTAAAATCTTATGCAAACTTAGATCTTATGTGTACTTAATCTTTAATACTACTGAATGTTGCATCAATATGATTTTTTTTTTTTGCATTACAATTCGGATGCAAGGTTTTAAGAATTGGATGTATTCAAAATGTATTCTTTTCTTGTTCAAATTGATTCAAATATGTATTAGTCTATTCCATTATGTTTGAACAACATTATGAAACCTTTATATCATTTCAAACCTTCAATTATATTGAATCTGTTGCAGTTTGGACATGAGTTTAAAAATTCAGATGCATGTGATTCAAAATTCGGATGCATCCACATTGTGTTACCAAAATGTGCTCATTTGTTGTTCAAATTGATTCAAATATGTTTTAATCTCTTCTAATATGTTTGAACAACCTTAGGAAAGCTTATTTACAAAATTTGGAGCTTTCATTTATCCTATTTTAAAGTTTGGACTTGATATGTCAAAAAATTCGGATGCATAATAATCCTAGTCCAAATTGGTTGAAAATGAGCACAATCTAAGGGGGAGCATTGTTAAGCTTCTACAACCTTAAAACCTCTCTTAGAACTTTTTCTAAATGCTTAAATGCTATAGTTTCTATCCTAATTGTTGGAAGGAAGGAGGCAAATGGAGGTTGGTTGGGTCATAGGCTCATATTGAGCCTTTTGTATGTCAATGTGCTAAATTGGTTGATTTCTATCATTGACATCAATACTTCTTTGTGCTAATCTATTTAAATCCATCACATATTGCATCAAAGTTTGTCATCATCAAAAAGGGGGAGATTGTAAGCCCTAAGGGCAAATCATGTAATTTTGATTCATGACAAATATTGATGAGAACTAATATGTTTATATTGTGTGATAGGATTTGTGAAGAAAGAAGTTTGAAGTCTCATTGCCTTCAAGAGGAAGAGCAAATAATAACCTCATTAAGCTATGAGTCTTTTGAGGTGTATTCAAAGATAAACTCAAGGCATTGAAGACTTGAAGTGAAGAGTAGGTATGATGATAGGTAATATCTATGTGAACTCTACACTTGTATGTCTTGGAGTCTATTGAATGCATAAGAGAGCATAATATTGGTTTCTTAAGTTTAAAAAGACTTTGAATGAATCTTTAGCAAATGTGGTTTTGTGTTCTAAAAGTTTTTAAGTAAACTTTAAATGATCAAATGAGTTTGATTGTGGTTTTCAAACTTATATTTGTCTAAATAAGTTATCTATATATATCAAATGTATTTCAAATACTTGGAAGATTGATTTCAAATGATTTTACAAAGTTTGAACACAATTTCATGAAATTCGGTCGTCCGAATTTTGTAGCAAAAGTTTTCTACTGTTCTTCCAGAGAAATTCGGAAGAAGATTCGGATGCAGCAGAAAAAATTCGGTCGTCCGAAAAATTCGAACGCAGAATTCGATCGTCTGAATTTCCTGAAAGTAGCCATTAACTAGCCGTTTTATAGCTGTCTCAACTGATTTTCAAATTCTATAAAAGCTATAAACGTGCAATCTTTTGCAAGTTCTGAATCCTTGAATATTCTAAGCTTTCTAAAGTCTATTACAAACATTTCTCAAGCTCTCTTATGTCTTGTGCATTCAATTGATCAATCCAAAGACATCAAAGTGTGAAGGTACAACTTTGTGTAAATTCTACCAACAAGTGGTAACATCTACACACTCTTCTTTACTTATTCAATTGTGTTGATCTACTATCTCTAGCAAGGTTATCTTGATAACATTAAACCCTTTAGATAAGGGTGATCCTTGAAGTTGTGATTCAAGGTTGTTTGAGATATAAAACCATAGGTTGGTGAGCCTTGTTTGTAAAAATTACTAGAAGAGGATGTATGTGTAAAACCAAAGTGTGGTGAGCCTCTCTTGTAATCTGTGAACTTGAGCACATAGTAGAGTTATTGAAATCCTTAAGTGTATACTTAAGGTAGTGGAGGTAGATCTTGAGGATCGAACCACTATAAATTGTTTGTGTTCATTTGTTTACATTTCTTATACTGCTTTGCCATCTCTCTTATTCATATCATCTGTAAGTGATCTATACATATAAAAGATTTGAATTTGCAAAAATTAGCCAAATACCTAATTTACCCCCCTCTTAGGTATTTCATATATGATACAATTTTTGATGCTTTTAATACTAAACTTTGTGATGCGTTTACCAAGTTGATGCAAAGTAAATTTGAAATGAGCATGATAGGAAAACTCAATTTCTTTCTTGGCCTACAAATCAAGCAAACCAAGGATGTCACTTTCCTGAATCAAGTTAAGGTATAGGCACTTCCATAAGTTTATCAACTATGCTTGACAAGAATAAAAAGGTGTCATAGGAGTAGTCAACTATATTTGACAGCAAGTAGAGCCAATATTATATTTGTCATGTGCTTGTGTGCTAGATTTCATCTTGTCCTAAGAGTCTCATTTGATTGTTGTAAACACATTATCTATTACCTTATTGATACTCTAAGTGATTATGGTCTATATTTCAAATGTGTGGCTTTGTTATGTGATAACACTAATGCAATAAATTTGACCATCATACTATTCAACAAACTAGGACAAATCATATAGAGATCAAACTTCATTTCATTAGAGATCAAACTTCATTTCATTTCATTTCATCAATACTTTTAGGCTCATATGAGATAAAGAATAAAGTAATCGATAAAATACCGTCTTATGTTTACTCCTTGGGAGATATCACCAATGATTTGCTCCTTCCGAATTTCTCTTGAATATCTTAGGTTCTTTGAGAGCTCTTGGTCACCACTAGGTTGGTCATCTTGATTTTGTTCAATCATTTCTTCCTCATTGGTGTGATCCTCCAAAGTTGGTGCTTGAAGATGGGTTTGATAGTCATTCATAGATGTACCTACATCATCTTCATCTTTTCTTTCCAAGTAAATGTAAGATTCATCAAAACTAACATGAATAGTTTCCTCATCATGTAAGGTTCTTTTTCTTAGAAACTCTATAAACCTTGTTGTTAGAGGAAAAACCAAGGAATATCCCATCATTCAATTTTCTATCAAATTTTCCAAGTTATCGCACATATTCAATATAAGGCACTTGTAACCAAAACTTTGAAATAGGCAATACATGCAAGTAGTATTCAATATAAAGTACTTTGTTACACGTATTAATGTATATTTGATACAACCAGTCATGTATGTTTAAATTCTAGAGTATTCTATCAAATATAAGTTCAAAAGATTGTGAGCAATCCCATTCTCAGCACATTGTTTTGTAAAATCTTGATTGTAAAATTCTCTCCCATTGTTACTTCCAATAGTAATCAATTTGCACACAAGAGAGATTTGGACCCTTTTGAAAAGTCTTACAAATTCATGAAAGAACTTCATCTTTTTGAGCTAGAAAGATCACCCATGTAAATCTAGAGAAATCATCAACAATCATATATGAATTCCTCTTACCATCAAGACTAGTGATCCTCATTGGTCCAAACAATCCATATAAATAATTTTTAAGAGGTTAAGTGAAAGTCATTTTCTTAGGTTTGGAAGATTCTTTTGTTTGTTTTCCATATTGACAAGTATGTGAAAGACAATTTTCTCAAAACACATTTTTAGCAATCCTCCAACTAAATCTTGAAAGGAAAGTTTGTTCAACAAGTCCATGTTCACGTGACCAAATCTTCTAGGCCAAGAAAATCAATCATTATTATAAGCAACAAGACATTCAAGCTTATCAAGATAAAACACACATTGAAACATTTTGTAAGTAATTGATCAAAATCACAAAATATCATATTGTCACATAAGTTCGGGCGACCGAACTTGTGGTCTACATCCAAACTTCAAGTCTGAACATTTTGTGAAGTTTCATAAAGATGTTTTTGGCCAATCAAATGCATAGATATTCAATCATAGTTATTTTAATCATTTTATCATGACCAAATTTACTATGTCATAAATAATGATCATTATCATGAGTGGAAAATCATCTAACTTTATAAGCAACAAGTTCATCAAGGCAAGGCATTAATACAATTTGCAACAAAAATAGTTCTACTATTGACACCATCAAGTATAGTGCAAGTATTACATTCACATTCACCTTTTCACACTATCACATAATTGACTAATGTTAAGCAAATTATATTTCAAATTATCACTAAGCAACATTTGTTTAAAAAGAAGAGAGAACCTTTATCAACATTGGTTACTTCATCGGTTGCTTTGACCTTGATTATGCATGAGGTGTTTTTTCATTATTCTTTAAGCCAACATCATCAATATACCTCTTAGTTGTGCTTGAGTTTGAATTGAAGTGTACCTGCAATAAAGGAGAGGAAGTATCCTTTGGTACCCATACTTTCTTGGGTCCGTAGGGGGGTTAGTAATAGTTTCCTTAACTCTCCAAATAGTTTTTATACCATTCTCTACTTTTCTTTTAACATAACATTTGGTGACTTTATGTCCATGTTTTCCACAATAAGTACAACAAGTATGATGCATGGAAGTAGAAGTAGCTTTAAAGAATTTGTTATATTTAGGCACATTGTTTACATAATTGTAATCAAGACCATTTTTGATAAGAGGAGATCTTTGAGCTCCAAGAATTTTAACAAGATTGTCCCTTCCTTTTGTAAATTTTTCTATACATGATGTAAGGTCATTAACCTTCTTTTTCAAAGTCTCATGGTCAATAAGCATTCTTTCAAGAGACAAAATCTTTTCACAAAGAATCTTATTTTCAAGGGACATGTTTTGCAAAGAGACATTTAAAACTTCTTTTTTCAATATTCAAACAATCAATAGATTCAAGAAGTCTTTTGTTTTCACAATATAATTTTTGAATTTTCATTCAATAACTCATTAATTTTGAATTTCATTTCCTTATTTCTTTTTGAAGCCTTTTTTAATTCTTCATACATTTCAACATATAATTCACTAAGATCATCACTATCATCATCACAACAAGTAGAAGTAGAAGAAGTAGATTGTACCTCATCATTTATTGCCATAAAGCACACATTGGCTCTTTCCTCATGTGTTATTTGAAGAAGTCTCCACATATCGTGAGCGGATTTGCATTCACTCACTCGATGATATTCATTCACGTCCCAATGCACAACTCAAGATGTTCATTGCTTGGTAGTTTAAAGTTATCTTCCTTGTATCGCTCTCATCATACTCCTCCATGGGCTTTGGTTCCCTGGTAACTCCATCGACTTTCATTCTCATAGGCACATAGGGACCTTTCTCAATGACACTCCACAAATCAAAGTTAATAGAACAAATAAAAATTCTAATTCTAGATTTCCAAAATGTATAATTAGAACCATCAAGCAAAAGGAGGTCTATTTGTAGATGAACCTTCCATATAAGGCAAATTTGATAAACTAGCCATATAATCTTTACTTCTAGGTTGTTAGACCTTGAAAAGAAGACCTTGCTCTGATACCAATTGAAAGACCTAAGAGGGGGGGGTGAATTAGGTCTTTGGCTAATTATCGAAATCTTTTCCCTTTTACAAATCCTTTGCCTTAATAAAAACTCTTCTTTAATTTCACAAGTTTCAAGTTTATATGTGATGTAATGGTTAAGATAAGATCATCAAACAATAAGACTATATCCAATCAATCAACAACTATGAACAACTAATAATAACATGAGCATGTAAATAAATAAAGCTATAAGGAAATGAACACACGATTTATAGTGGTTCGATCTCTCTAAGATCTACATCCACTACCTTGAGTCCACACTCAAGGATTTCAACCAATTCACTATATGCTCAAGTTCAACAATTACATAAGAGGCTAACCACACTATGGTTTTACACTCACAACCTCTTCTAGTAATTATACAAACAATACAAGGTTCACCAAACACAATGGTTTTATATCTAAAGACAACCTCAAGACTAATCTAATCCAAGGCTCACCCACACACGAGGTTTTACACTACAACCTTGATTAATCTAGTCTATGGCTCACCCTTCCACAAAAGGGTTTTATGTCACAAGATAACCTTGCAAATGAGCTAGTAGAAATCACAATTAAGATAAGAAAAGAGAGTGTGTAAGATGTTACCACTTTGTTGGTAGATGATTACACAATGTTTCACCTTCACACTTTGTTGCCTTTGGAATCTTGAATTTCAATCTTTGAGCACAAGGCAATTTGAGAGCTTTTCAATTCAATTTGATGTAAAACAAGTTGGATAATGTAAGATTTGTTAAGTTCAAAGTTCTACTAAAAAAATCTGGAGTTTATGGCTTTTATAGAATTCAAAAATCAGTTCAAAGCGGCTATACAACGGCTAGTAACGGCTAGTTTCGGGAAAATTCGGATGACCAAATTTCCGCATCCGAATTTTTCGCTTCAAAAATTCGGACGATCGAATTTTTTTGCATGCGTCCCGAATCTTCTTCCGAATTTCTTCGGAAGAACAGTAGCAAACTTTTGCTACAAAATTCGGACGACCGAATTTTTTGTTCTGCGTCCGAATCTTCTTCCGAATTTCTCTCGGAAGAATAGTAGCAAACTTTTGCTACAAAATTCGGACGATCAATTTTCTTTGATCTGCGTCCGAATCTTCTTTCGAATTTTTCAAACTTTGTCAAAACATATCCAAATCATTTCAAACAAGTTGGAAAACATTCTAGCCTTAAAGATAAGTCATTAAAGACCTTTTATGTGCAAAAACCATTTATGAAAACTTGATAATTTAGGTAAGTTCAAAACCATTGAAACCATTTAAATCAAGTTTTGTGCTCTCAATTGCAACTCATAGATTCCAAGACTTAAGAGTGTAGGGTTTACAATATTTACCTATTAACCACATGTCACCTACACTTCATGTCTTCAAAGCCTTCATTAATATCTTGAACAAACTCTTCAATCTTCAATCACTTTGACATATTGGAGTTGTTCTTGCATTTTAGCTTCAAGGCAATGAGACTTCATACTTCTTAATCCACAAATCCTATCACACAACATACAAGCATATTAGTCCTTATCAATGTTTGTCATTAATCAAAACTAATCATAACTACATGATTTGCCCTTAGGGCTAACAAGATGTATAATCAGTTGTAATTCAGTTATCTGATGTTGTGCCTTATGATATGCTGTTTGAAAATAAACTTATGTGATACTTTGTTCATTGTTCGTTTGGGATGATGGTGAGCCAACTAGTAACAATACAGATGTATCCTTACTCTTGTTGTTTTTTTCGTATAGGTTCATTTACTTTTTGCTAAATGTTATGGGCTCAGTATTCAAGTCTACAGGGTAGACGCGTAGGACAGTTGACTATTCGAAGGCAAATCTGAAGAAGATATTTGGGGAATTTGAAGAAGATCACTCTTGATTGCACATTTCTGTCACACAAAAGGGCCTTTTTAGGAGAAAAGATTGGGCATATCTACTTGGTGCATGTTCCCCATACTACTCATGAAAGTGATTGTGGGACCGAATAACAAGCCCCCACTATATTATATTCAATTTCTTATTAGTATAAGTAGGACAATATTGAGCAAATATTCAGGAAAAGTGTTAACCAACTTCAGCTACATTGCCTTGTTTTCTGTTAGTAAAGAAAAACTTTGAGTTGCAACTGTACTACTCAGAAGCACAAGCCCTGTTGATAGGTTACCGGTGACTTGGCCGAAAAAGATAGAGATTGCGCTTTTCAAACGACTGAAAGAGCTTACAACAGATACTTCCTTTGCGTCTATGATCCTGGAAGGGTTTTATAGTCAACTGGTGTATAACATAATAATGAAGATAGGGGTGAAGATCATCGAGCACATGGTTACTGTTAAAATATCTAGCATACGAAAAATGTATCATAACTTCTGGCATATGATGCAGTAGAGTTGGTATGCATGGAACCCGACCACAGATCAACCAACTATCACCACTTCACAAGGAGTTCAAGAAGGTAAAACTATCCCTTTTTGATAGCAGTAGTCTTGTTATGTGCCTTGGCCCTTTCTTTCTTGCATAGTAGATGAGATATTCTTTAATGTTATGATAGGAGAACTCCTTTGTCGACAACTACCTTATTTTTGGCGAGGCACATTACTATACTATGGACGACCTATTCTCCAGGGAAGGGGACTCAGGTACACAGCTGTTATGGTCCCATAGAGAGGAGTGCAAATGCATTGCTTCTGCTTCTTCAGGGATCAAATCTCCAGCTCTAAGACAAATAATGGGTGCTCTAAGGGTGAGATCCAGCTTAGCTGAGGCTTCATCTAACGTTGTGCCTAGCGCAACTGTGGTATTAATCGATGATGATGATAACCCCCATTTTTTCAGAGAATCCAAACTCAGTTAACGTTGTATGTTTGAAGGGTCGATAATGCTCTGGTTTAACCATTGCCCAGCGAGAAGAGAGAAAAAAATAGAACACGCATCACTTCGGGGAAAAACAGTGGCATATTATGATTAGTTGTAATATATCTCTTCTTTTGGTAGGTGGGTTAATGCTACAAATTTTGATCCTTTATCATTGACTGGTAAATGGAAAAGTTAGCGTATTATATCCACATAATTTATATGAAAGAAACGTAGATCTTTGAAATGTCAACATAACATAATTGGCTATACAAGACAACTACACTTTACTGGTTCAAGGGGTTGTTAAAGGTTATAAAGGAATTTAAATCATAGCCCCTACCAAATGCTGAGATATTTGACTATAAGATGCTTGCAACTAAAAAAAGTGGTATAACGCATTTCAACGGGAAACAAAACAGACCCTAACTGAGATAAGGACAGATGGTGTTGTGTCATTTTATCATCACACCTCACAAGCGATACCTCCCACATTTGCTTGTGACCCCACTCCCTAACTTCCAAAAGGTTTGTGTAAACTTTTAGTTGTGTATAATGACCCACTATGCACAGTTAATGTTCTGAACTGACCTCGAGGTGCTTCCTACGGGCCAACTAGGTCGGCATACCAACTATCTCTCTTGACAAGGCCATAAAAAGCTGTCAAAATTTCTTCCCCATCAACCCATTCATTCTTTTGCTTTACCGTAACACGAAGTGGTTGAACAAGAAGTCAACTTTTGTAAGCATTGGTCGACAGATAATGCCAACGCCTTAACCTCCCTAAATCCAACCTTGATGTGAAAAGCAACCTTTCATTCTATTGTTGCATGCCGAGAACTAAGAACCCAAGCATTCACACGGTACCACTTTGACTAAAATGCCCATTCATTAGGGGTTGCGACCGCAGATTCCAAGGTCGGACAGTGATCTTCTATTGACTAAGAAGTTTAAGTCCCAGTCATCAAGTAGGCTAGACTTTGTCAGCCACCAAAAATATCAGAGGTCCATTGTGCTAAAAGGTTGATTGGCATAAGAAACTATCAAGGATAAAGAGGGCTTTTTGCTCACTAGGTAATCCGGCTGAATCTGATTAGGCTATTTTATGCTAATTTGTGGGTTGTGCAGAATAAGGACGACATGCCATAGGCAAGGTTATACCTCAAAGGTGTTGAAATTTCTTTAACTCCTATGGACATGACCCGTATGTTCGACTTGGTTTATGAAGGTTTCTGCATTTCCTCAATCTAGGACATGTCAACGGAAGAATATGGCTTGATAATTGAGCAAACTCGAATTTTTCCTTTTGGTGGACCTAATGGAAAGGTTAATGAGATAATGTTGACTAAGTTGTTTGCGGCATGACTGTGGTATAGTTCCTACTGTGTAGGTGCAGGAAGGATCCGAAAGAGTTTGATAGCATTCTTACCTACATGGTGATGGACCGTCTGCAGATCAACTTCGGGGACATCCTTCTCCATACCCTAGAATTGGCACTAAACAACTGAAGTAGAAGACTTCCATATGGTGCGCTGCTGACTGCCATAATTGAGAAGCTCGGTGTTAATTCTAAGGGTGAAGATGAAGAGGAAGTAAAAGTGTTCTTCGGCCAAACTAACCTTACTGCTATTTAATTACGAAGGAACAAGGCAGCCGACAAAGTTCGTGAGTAGGTCGTGGAGGATGAATTGTTATTTATCGGGTCGGGAAGTTCTAGCGGTGGGGGTTTATCAAGAATTTTATCAAGATTGTCCCTTCCTTTTGTAAATTTTTCTATACATAATGTAAGCTCATCAACCTTCTTTTTCAAAGTCTCATGATCAACAAGCATTCTTTCAAGAGACAAAATCTTTTCACAAAGAATCTTATTTTCAAGGGACATGTTTTGTAAAGAGACATTTAAAACTTCTTTTTCAATATTCAAACAATCAATAGATTCAGGAAGCTTTTTGTTTTCACAATATAATTTTGAATTTTCATTCAATAAATCATTAATTTTGAATTTCATTTCCTTATTTCTTTTTGAAGCATTTTTTAATTCTTCATACATTTCAACAAGTAGTTCACTAGAATCATCTACATCATCAACATCATCATCACAACAAGTAGAGGTAGAAGGAGTGGATTGTACCTCATCATTTATTGCCATGAAACACATATTGGCTCTTTCCTCTTGTGTTGCTTGTAGAAGTCTCCACATATCGTGAGCGGTGTCACATTCACTCACTCTATTGTATTCATTCACGTCCAATGCACAACTCAAGATGTTCATTGCTTGGTAGTTTAAGGTTATCTTTCTTGAGTCGTTCTCATCAAGTTCCTCCATAGACTTTTGTTCCCTTGTAATTCCATCAGCTTTTATTCTCATAGGAACATAGGGACCTTTCTCAATGATACTCCACAAATCAAGTTAATAGAACAAATAAAAATTCTAATTCTAGATTTCCAAAATGTAAAATTAGAACCATCAAATAAAGGAGGTCTATTTGTAGAGGAACCTTCCATATAAGGCAAATTTGATAAACTAGCCACAGAATCTTTACTTCTAGGTTGTTAGACCTTAAAAAGAAGACCTTGCTCTGATACCAATTGAAAGACCTAAGAGGGGGGGTGAATTAGGTCTTTGGCTAATTATCGAAATCTTTTCCCCTTTTTGCAAATCCTTTGTCTTAATAAAAGCTCTTCTTTAAATTCACAAACTTCAAGTTATATGTGATTTGATGATTAATACAATATTAATCAAACTATAAGACCATAACCAATCAATCAACAACTAAGCATAAATAATAATCACAAGTATGTAAACAAGTAAAACAATAAGAAAATGAACACACGATTTATAGTGGTTCGATCTCTCCAAGATCTACATCCACTACCTTGAGTCCACACTCAAGGATTTCAACCAATCCACTATATGCTCAAATTCAACAATTACATAAGAGGCTCACCACACAATGGTTTTACACTCACAACCTCTTTTAGTAATTATACAAACAAGGTTCACCCTTCCACAAGGGTTTTATATCTAAAGACAACCTAAAGACCAATATAATCAAAGGCTCACCCACAAACGGGTTTTACACCACAACCTTGATTAATCTAGTCTATGGCTCACCCTAACACAAAAGGGTTTTATGTCACAAGATAACCTTGCAATGAGCTAGTAGAAAACACAATTGAGAGAAGAAAAGAGAGTGCGTAAGATGTTACCACTTTGTTGGTAGATGATTACACAATGTTTCACCTTCACACTTTGTTGCCTTTGGAATCTTGAATTTCAATCTTTGAGCACAAGGCAATTTGAGAGCTTTTCAAGTAATTTTGATGTAAAACAAGTTAGAGCTTGTAGGATTTCTTAAGTTCAAAGTTCTACTAAAAAATCTGGAGTTTATGGCTTTTATAGAATTCAAAAATCAGTTCAAACGTTCATAAAACGGCTAGTTTCAGAAAATTCGGATGACCGACTTTCGAAGTCCAATTTTTCTGACGACCAATTTTTTCTCGCTGCGTCCGAATCTTCTTCCGAATTTCTCCGGAAGAACAAGTGACCATGTTTGAAGGCCAAAATTCGGACGACCGAATTTTTTTTTGGTTGCGTCCCGAATCTTCTTCCGAATTTCTCCGGAAGAATAGTAGCAAACTTTTGCTACAAAATTCGGACGATCGAATTTTTTGGATCACGTCCGAATCTTGCATCCGAATTTTTTCAAACTTTGTCAAAACATGTTCAAATCAATTCAAACAAGTTGGAAAACATTCTAGCCTTAAAGATAAGTCATTAAAGATCTTTTATGTGCAAAAACCATTTATGAAAAACTTGATAATTTAGGTAAGTTCAAAACCATTGAAACCATTTAAATCAAGTTTTGTGCTCTCAATTGCAACTCATAGATTCCAAGGCTTAAGAGTGTAGGGTTTACAAAGTTTACCTATTAAGCACATGCAACCTACACTTTATGTCTTCAAAGCCTTCTAACATCTTGAACAAACTCTTCAATCTTCAATCACATTGATATATTGGAGTTGTTCTTGCATTTTAGCTTCAAGGCAATGAGACTTCAAACTTCTTAATCCACAAATCCTATCACACAACATACAAGCATATTAGTCCTCATCAATGTTTGTCATTAATCAAAACTAATCATAACTACATGATTTGCCCTTAGGGCTAACAATCTCTCCCTTTTTGATGATGACAAACTTTGATGCAAAATGTGATGGATTTAAACAATGTAGTACAAAGAAGTATTAATATCAATGATAGAATATAACCAATTTAGCACATTGACATACAAAAGGCTCAATATGAGCCTATGACCCAACCAACCTCCATTTGCCTCCTTCCTTCCAACAACTAGGATAGAAGATATAGCATTTAAGCATTAAGACAACTTATAAGAGAGGTATTAAAGGTCAGAAAAGATTAACAATGCTCCCCCTTAGATTGTGCTCATTTTTCAACAAGTTTGGACTTGAGATGCTATGCATCCGAATTTTGACATATCAAGTCCGAATTGTAAAATAAGTGAAATGAAAGCTTCAATTTTTGAAAATAAGCTTTCCTAAGGATGTTCAAACATAGTGGAAGAGATTAAAACAAGTTTGAATCAATTTGAACAACAATAGAGCATATTTTGGCAACAAAATATGGATGCATCCGAATTTTTAAACTCATGCATCCGAATTTTGACATTCCAAGTCCAAATTGTAATAAATTCAATATAATGAATGTTTAATGTGAAATAAATCTTTCCTAAGGTTGTTCAAACATAATGGAAGAGAATAAAACATATTTGAATCAATTTGAACAACAAAAGAGCATGTTTTGGCAACAAAATATGTATGCATTCGAATTTCTGAAACATGCATCCGAATTTTTAAATCATGCATCCGAATTTTGAGCTTTCAATTCCAAACTATAAAATATTTGAGATAACAACTTCTATTTTTGAAAATAAGATTTTCTAAGATTGTTCAAATATGATAGGAAGGATTAAAACAGTTTTCAAACAATTTGAACAACAGAAAAGACATTTTTGACAAGAAGATCTTGATGCATCCGAATTTTTGGTCTGCATCCGAATTTCAAGTCCAAATTTTTGGAAACAAGTTGAAAAGGTGATTTTGCATTTTCAAAAGAACTATAGAAGTACTCAAATATGTATAGCTACAATAGCACTCAGTTTATCTTTGCAAAACCACAAAGCTCATGTATTTAATTGTTTTCATGATGTAATGTAAAGTCATAGGTCAAGTCAAGGACCATGATAAAAACTTCACAATCCCAACTTAACCATTTTCAAAATCTCGGAAAACAATCATTTTAAATTTCAAATGCAACCAATTAGTTTCACAGTACACATTCATAGCACATTCACATTAAACATCATAATTACATCAAGCAGTTGCAGTACAACAAACACATAGCATATTTTGTTCTTTCTCCCCCTTGACCTATGCATGGATTTTCAGAAAATTCACACATTTTCTATTCATGCATGAGGAATTCCACTGCTATTTCATATTTTCACACATTTTGTCATCACATTTCTTCTCCCCCTTTTGTCATCACTCAAAGATGGGGTTAATGAAAATGAGACAACATGTATCACATATAAGCAGTATATTGATCAACTCTCATAAACAGTATAGTTCTAGTCAAATAATTATCATCCTAACAGCAATAATCATTATGTAGCATCTCAACAATAATAAATTGACTTCTTCTCTCCCTTTTTATCAGCAATTTAAACTTGGGGTGAGAGTACTTGGACAACAAAAGTGAAACAAAAGAAGCTCTTATCACAGAGATTTCACATATTGAGCTTCAAATCATTATAATGACTAGAAAGGCACAAGTAAATTTCAATATTAAAGCATAACATGTGCATCAAGGAATAAACTAAAATAAGCATCAAAATAGAGTTTAGGGATAGAAAGGCTTAGTCTTGGATGCTCTTCATGGTCTTCACTTCCAAATCTGTTTGTTATGATGGCCATGGTTCCCTTGATCTCTTGGCTAAAGGAAATTGGTGATGGATTTGTGATTTGACTTTGTTGAACTTCCTTCACCTCCTTCTTCTTTCTTGTTCGTTGCTCTTCATTCCCATGCTGTTCTCCTTCTTGGGGTGCTTCACTGCCTTTTCCTTCATCTTGTCTTCTTCTTTGGCAACAAATTGATAGCCATCTCAATTTTCACTGTCATTACTATCATCCTTGTTGCTTCCATCTTCACCCATATTATCTTCTTGATCTTCTTCATTTGGCTTTATAGGAACTTTCACCATTTAAACCACTTGAGAAATCTTTCTCAAGTCTTTTTCCATATTCTTGACTCTAGCTTCTAAACCATCAAATTTGCCAAGAATTATCAGAGCAAAAGACGTGAAGAATTTGTCCATCTTCTTCATTTCCTCTACATGGCTATTCAATGTCTCTTGAAATACATTGGCAACTGTTGTATCACCTATAGTGAGATTATCATCTTCAACTTCTTTTCCTTCAATAGAGAGCACTTCTTCAAACAGTCTTCTTTTGTGAAAGGTTGCTCCCCCTCACTAGATGAGTCATGCCTCCTATTTGTCTTCATTTCCCTTGCCAATATTTCTTCTTCATCTTCTTCTTCCTCAACCTCTTCACTTTCTTCAACCTCTTCTCTTCTTAAAGGAGTTTCTACTTTTGTTCTATATATTCCATTCTCATCAAGAACTAACTGCATACTATTAAGAGAATCATTAGTGTAGATTTCTCCACTCTTGAAAGTTTGTCCTCTTAAGGGAAGTTTGACTTGGAAGTATTTGAAGATCCTTGTTAATAATCTCCCATAAGGTAAGGCTTTGTTGGCTGTTTTTCTTGCACTAATCATATGCTTCAATGCCATGAATCCAAAGTTTATGCACAAGTAAGGCAAGCATAATCACCATATGCATATTTCTAACGGATGATTTATGTCCAAAATTACGGATGATCATGGTGGTAATCATGTGATGCATAATCCTTGCTAATGGACCTAAATTGTCTACCATTTGTACAAGCATTCTCAATCCTTTCATGCGAGTATAACTTACTTATAAAACAATGTTCGCCAGAAGAATAATGCCTAAAGCAACATCCTCAACATCACAAATTCTATTGAGCAGTGCATTATCAATCTCAAAAATTAACTTGTGATATTTTTGAAGAATACTACTAAATAGCTTTATTACCAACTTGCTTTGCTCAACTATTTCTTCCTTAATATTTGCATAAACTTCATAAACTAAGGAAGGTAATAGCATTCATCAAACATAGGCAAACTAGTCCAGCTCACATCATTTAAAAATGAGAGTATATTACCCATTTCGAATAGTTTGATGACATCCACCTTGTGGCTTGGATTTATCTTATGGTTCCTTTGTGCCCAATCATCAAGTTCAGTAGTAGCCTCCACTGTGACAAATCTATCCAGCCATGACATGCTTTGCAAAACATGAACCTTCCTTGGTTCATTAATCACTGATCCTCCTTCTTTTTCTTTGGCTTTTCTCTTTCCTTTTCCCATGCTAGGCATCTTTGTCCTCACCTGAAGCTACAACACTTGAATACACTTATTAGTTATTGAATTTTGAATTCTCTAAGCTACTTCCAAGATTGGTCAAACCTTTCTTCGGCTAATGGCATAGTAAGAATATCATTAATTTGTTCATTAGTGCAATCATGCTTTAAACAAATATTACCCTTAGTAGAATGATCTCTAATGAGATGAAGTATGATCTCAATATGCTTTGTCCTAGTTTGTTGAATAGTACGATGATCAAATTTGTTGCATTAGTATTATCACATAACATAGCCACATATTTGAAACATAGATCATAATCACTTAGAGTATCAATAAGGTAATAGTGAATGTGTTTAATAGCAATCAAATGAAACTCTTTATCACAAGATGAAATTTAGCACACAAACACATTGCAAACATAATATTAGTTCTACTTGCAGTCAAATAGAGTTGACTACTCCTATGAAACCATTTTATTCTTGTCATGCATAGTTGATAAATTTATGAAAGTGCTTATACCTTAACATGATTCATGAAAGTGTCATTCTTGGTTTGCTTGATTTGTAGGCCAAGAAAGAAATTGAGTTTTCCTATCATGCTCATTTCTAATTTACTTTGCATCAACTTGGAAAACACATCACAAAGTGAAGTATTAGAAGCACCAAAAGTTGTATCATATATTTGGACAAGTTATAGATCATTGTTGCATGAGGAATTTATAAAGAGGGTAGTTTCGGTTTTCTTTTTGAAAATCCTTTTGAAAGATGGAAACTACTCAATCTTTCACACTAAATTTTAGGAGCTGGTTTTAAACCATTCAAAACTTAGGAAAGTTTGAAAATATGGTTAGGAAACTTTTCATGGGCAAAACCGGGTGATTGTTCCATATAAACCACTTCCTCAATAGAACCATTTAGAAAAGCACTTTTGACATTCATTTGAAATAACTTAAAGCAATTACAAGTCAAAAGCATTCTTATGGACTCAAGTCTAGCATTCGAACAAAGGTTTCATATCATAATCAATTTCTCTTCTTGATTGAATCCTTAGGCAACAAGTCTAACCCTTGTTTCTAACAACTTCTCCGGATTCAATAAGTTTATTTCTATAAACCATTTAGTTCCAATAATAGAATGATCATGAGATTTAGGAATATCCAAAATATTGTATCTTTCAAATTTATTTAAATCCTCTTGCATACAAATAATCCAAAAATCATCACACAATGCATCATCAATACTTTAGGCTCATATCCAATAAAAGAATAAAGTTATTGATAAAGTACCGCCTTATTTTTTACTCCTTGGGAGATATCACCAATGATTTGCTCCTTAGGGTGGCCTCTTGGATATCTTAAGTTCTTTGAGAGCTTTTGGTCACCACTATGTTGATCATTTTGTTCAATCATTTCTTGCTCATTGGTATGATCCTCCAAAGTTGGTGCTTGAAGATAGATTTGATAGTCATTCATAGATGTACCTACATCATCTTCATCTTTTCTTTCCAAGTAAATGTAAGATTCATCAAAGCTAACATGAATGGTTTCCTCATCATGTAAGGTTCTTTTTGTTATAAAATTCTATAAGCCTTTTTGTTAGAAGAATAGATAAGAGATATATCAATATCAAGATTTCTATCAAATTTTAAGTAAGTTAACACAAGAATTTAAGATAAGACATTTATAACCAAACATTTTAAAATATGCAATTTGAGGCATTCTATAAAAGAGAATTCAAAAGATGTTTTTCTTCAAAATGATCTTAAAATAATTCTATTTATCATAACATGTGATGTTTACGACTTTGGACTAAAAATATTTTTGAGGAAGAATTTTCACAAAGCATGGACCTAGCCAATTTTTACAAAGTTTAAATTTTCTTTTCAAATAACACCATTTTGTTGTGGGGTTTTTGCAGTTGAAACAATTATATGAAATTCAATTTTAAAGTAAATTTTGTAAAGACTTAGTTGTAAAATTCTCCCATTGTCACTTGTGAAACACTTCTCCAATTTTCAAGGGAGGTTTGAACCTTTTTAAATAATTTTACAAACTTATGAAACACTTAATCTTTTTGAACAATGAATAATGCTAAAATGAATATTTAGAAATCATCAATTCTAGTAAGGCATACTTCAAGTCATCAATACTAGGGTTCCATATAAGTCCAAAACAATCCATATGAAAAAGCTCAAGATGTTTTGAGGTCTAAAATCATTTTCATGGGTTTGAAAGATTCTTTTGTTTGTTTTCATACGGACAAGTATCTCAAAGACAATTTTCTCAAAACATATTTTTAGCAATCCTCTAACTAAATCTTGATAGAAAAGTTTGTTCAACAAATCCATGTACACGTGATCAAATCTTTTATGCCAAGAAAATCATTATCATAAGCAACAAGACATTCAAGCTTATCAAGATAAAACACATATTCAAAAATTTGTAAGTGATTGATCAAAATCACAAAATATCATTTTGTCATACAAGTTTGGGTGACCGAACTTATGGTCTACATCCAAACTTCATGTCCAAACATTTTGTAAAGTTTCATAAAGATGTTTTTGGCCAAGTAAATGCATAGATATTCAATCATATCTATTTTAATCATTTTATAATGACATATAATCAATTTCAAAAATATATAAAGCATTAATTCAATCTCATATCATTAATGTTACCTAATCAACTTAATTGAAGCAATTGACAAGTCATGGTTGGAAAATCTTCAAATCCACAAAAAAAAATTCTCAACTGAAATTTTGCTTGTTGGCATTTAACTTCTTATTCATTGTCACACAATTGACAAATGCTAAGTAAGTTATAGTTCAAATCAGCAATTAGCAACATTTGTTTAAAAAGAAGAGAGGAACCTTTACCAACATTGGTTACTTCAAGAATTCTTCCTTTCTTTTCAAAAACAAATCCTTCATCGATTGCTTTGACCTTTATTATGCATGAGGTGTTTTCTGTTATTCTTTAAGCCAACATCATCAATACGCCATTTAGTGGTGCTTGAGTTTGAATTGAAGCGTACCTGTGATAAAGGAGAGGAAGTTTCCTTTGGTACCCATACTTTCTTGGGTCCGTGAGGGTTAGTAATAATTCCCTTAACTCTCCAAATAGTTTTTACACCATTCTCTACTTTTCTTTTAACATAGCATTTGGTGACTTTATGTCCATGTTTTCCACAATAAGTACAACAAGTATGATGCATGGAAGTAGAAGTAGTTCTAACAAAGAAGTTTTTATATTTAGGCACATTGTTTACATAATTATAGCCAAGACCATTTTTAAAAAGAGGAGATCTTTGAGCTCCAAGAATTTTATCAAGATTGTCCCTTCCTTTTGTAAATTTTTCTATACATAATGTAAGCTCATCAACCTTCTTTTTCAAAGTCTCATGATCAACAAGCATTCTTTCAAGAGACAAAATCTTTTCACAAAGAATCTTATTTTCAAGGGACATGTTTTGTAAAGAGACATTTAAAACTTCTTTTTCAATATTCAAACAATCAATAGATTCAGGAAGCTTTTTGTTTTCACAATATAATTTTGAATTTTCATTCAATAAATCATTAATTTTGAATTTCATTTCCTTATTTCTTTTTGAAGCATTTTTTAATTCTTCATACATTTCAACAAGTAGTTCACTAGAATCATCTACATCATCAACATCATCATCACAACAAGTAGAGGTAGAAGGAGTGGATTGTACCTCATCATTTATTGCCATGAAACACATATTGGCTCTTTCCTCTTGTGTTGCTTGTAGAAGTCTCCACATATCGTGAGCGGTGTCACATTCACTCACTCTATTGTATTCATTCACGTCCCAATGCACAACTCAAGATGTTCATTGCTTGGTAGTTTAAGGTTATCTTTCTTGAGTCGTTCTCATCAAGTTCCTCCATAGACTTTTGTTCCCTTGTAATTCCATCAGCTTTTATTCTCATAGGAACATAGGGACCTTTCTCAATGATACTCCACAAATCAAAGTTAATAGAACAAATAAAAATTCTAATTCTAGATTTTCAAAATGTAAAATTAGAACCATCAAATAAAGGAGGTCTATTTGTAGAGGAACCTTCCATATAAGGCAAATTTGATAAACTAGCCATAGAATCTTTACTTCTAGGTTGTTAGACCTTAAAAAGAAGACCTTGCTCTGATACCAATTGAAAGACCTAAGAGGGGGGGTGAATTAGGTATTTGGCTAATTATCGAAATCTTTTCCCCTTTTTGCAAATCCTTTGTCTTAATAAAAGCTCTTCTTTAAATTCACAAACTTCAAGTTATATGTGATTTGATGATTAATATAATATTAATCAAACTATAAGACCATAACCAATCAATCAACAACTAAGCATAAATAATAATCACAAGTATGTAAACAAGTAAAACAATAAGAAAATGAACACACGATTTATAGTGGTTCGATCTCTCCAAGATCTACATCCACTACCTTGAGTCCACACTCAAGGATTTCAACCAATCCACTATATGCTCAAATTCAACAATTACATAAGAGGCTCACCACACAATGGTTTTACACTCACAACCTCTTTTAGTAATTATACAAACAAGGTTCACCCTTCCACAAGGGTTTTATATCTAAAGACAACCTAAAGACCAATATAATCAAAGGCTCACCCACAAACGAGTTTTACACCACAACCTTGATTAATCTAGTCTATGGCTCACCCTAACACAAAAGGGTTTTATGTCACAAGATAACCTTGCAATGAGCTAGTAGAAAATACAATTGAGAGAAGAAAAGAGAGTGCGTAAGATGTTACCACTTTGTTGGTAGATGATTACACAATGTTTCACCTTCACACTTTGTTGCCTTTGGAATCTTGAATTTCAATCTTTGAGCACAAGGCAATTTGAGAGCTTTTCAAGTAATTTTGATGTAAAACAAGTTAGAGCTTGTAGGATTTCTTAAGTTCAAAGTTCTACTAAAAAATCTGGAGTTTATGACTTTTATAGAATTCAAAAATCAGTTCAAACGTTCATAAAACGGCTAGTTTCAGAAAATTCGGATGACCGAATTCTGCGTCCGAATTTTTTGGACGACCGAATTTTTTCTGCTGCGTCCGAATCTTCTTCCGAATTTCTCTGGAAGAACAGTGACCATGCTGAAGGCCAAAATTCGGACGACCGAATTTTTTGGCTGCGTCCGAATCTTCTTCCGAATTTCTCTGGAAGAATAGTAGCAAACTTTTGCTACAAAATTCGGACGACCGAATTTTTGAACTGCGTCCGAATCTTGCATCCGAATTTTTCAAACTTTGTCAAAACATGTTCAAATCAATTCAAACAAGTTGGAAAACATTCTAGCCTTAAAGATAAGTCATTAAAGATCTTTTATGTGCAAAAACCATTTATGAAAACTTGATAATTTAGGTAAGTTCAAAACCATTGAAACCATTTAAATCAAGTTTTGTGCTCTCAATTGCAACTCATAGATTCCAAGGCTTAAGAGTGTAGGGTTTACAAAGTTTACCTATTAAGCACATGCAACCTACACTTTATGTCTTCAAAGCCTTCTAATATCTTGAACAAACTCTTCAATCTTCAATCACTTTGATATATTGGAGTTGTTCTTGCATTTTAGCTTCAAGGCAATGAGACTTCAAACTTCTTAATCCACAAATCCTATCACACAACATACAAGCATATTAGTCCTCATCAATGTTTGTCATTAATCAAAACTAATCATAACTACATGATTTGCCCTTAGGGCTAACAATCTCTCCCTTTTTGATGATGACAAACTTTGATGCAAAATGTGATGGATTTAAACAATGTAGTACAAAGAAGTATTAATATCAATGATAGAATATAACCAATTTAGCACATTGACATACAAAAGGCTCAATATGAGCCTATGACCCAACCAACCTCCATTTGCCTCCTTCCTTCCAACAACTAGGATAGAAGATATAGCATTTAAGCATTAAGACAACTTATAAGAGAGGTATTAAAGGTCAGAAAAGATTAACAATGCTCCCCCTTAGATTGTGCTCATTTTTCAACAAGTTTGGACTTGAGATGCTATGCATCCGAATTTTGACATATCAAGTCCGAATTGTAAAATAAGTGAAATGAAAGCTTCAATTTTTGAAAATAAGCTTTCCTAAGGATGTTCAAACATAGTGGAAGAGATTAAAACAAGTTTGAATCAATTTGAACAACAATAGAGCATATTTTGGCAACAAAATATGGATGCATCCGAATTTTTAAACTCATGCATCCGAATTTTGACATTCCAAGTCCAAATTGTAATAAATTCAATATAATGAATGTTTAATGTGAAATAAATCTTTCCTAAGGTTGTTCAAACATAATGGAAGAGAATAAAACATATTTGAATCAATTTGAACAACAAAAGAGCATGTTTTGGCAACAAAATATGTATGCATTCGAATTTCTGAAACATGCATCCGAATTTTTAAATCATGCATCCGAATTTTGAGATAAAAGCATATAGAAGCTTCTTGGCTCTTCTTCTTTACTTTATTTACATTGTGCTGAAGTTGCACAACATCCAAAGTAAACAAACAATCTCCAAGTCATAAACTACCAATATTTTTAAAAGATAAAAGCATCACAAATATTTATATTTTAAAATAAAAAATATTTTATTCATTAATAATGTGATAGTTGTTATATTAAAAAATATTGAGTCAATTTTTATAATTTTATATTTATATTAATTATATTAAAATTTAAAAATTATTTTTTATTAAATTCAATAAAAATGAGTAATCATTTCCAGTGTGAAACCGACAAAGTTGGCGAACAACGGAGGGAGTACAATTATTTAAATTTACTCGTGCCATTAGAAGTTCTTTCTCCCTTCTACCCTGAGGAACTCGGTTTGGGCGGCATACGAGGTACTTGACCGCCTCATCCGCCACGGCACCCAGTTGCAGAATACAGAATCTGTCAGCGGCAGCGAACCTTGGAAAGAAATGGGTTCTCTAAAGAACGACGTTTCTCATCAAGTTCCTCTTCTGCAGTATTCAGCAGACGATAAACATTCTTCAGAGCCATCGGTACCTCCATATGAAGAAGAAGTCAGCGATGAACTGGAGAGGATATTAACGAACTCGGAGCTGACGCTTTTCCAACGGATCCGTCTCGGGACATGGGTTGAGTTAAAACTGCTGTTTTACCTCGCAACGCCTGCTGTGGCGGTCTATTCTCTCAACTATTTCATGACCATGGCCACCCAAATCTTCGCCGGACACCTCGGTAATCTGGAACTCGCCGCCGCCTCCCTCGGAGATACCGGAGTTCAGACTTTCTCCCATGGCATCATGGTAAGTTTCCTGAGTTTTGCTTCCATTTTTTTCTGTTATCGTCTTCGATTCATGCGATTAATGTTTCGTTTTTTTCAGCTCGGAATGGGAAGCGCAGTGGAAACGCTTTGTGGGCAAGCATACGGAGCCCAGAAGTACGAAATGCTGGGGATTTACCTTCAAAGATCAACCATACTGCTGACTCTAACCGGCCTCCCCCTGGCCGTGATATATGGTTTCTCTAAGCAAATTCTCATCTCCATCCACCAATCACCGGAGATTGCATCTTCAGCGGCCAAGTTCGTCTACGGCCTAATCCCTCAAATCTTCGCATTCGCCATTAATTTCCCAATACAGAAATTTATGCAAGCACAGAGCCTGGTGGCCCCCAGCGCCTACATCTCCCTTGCAGCACTAATTTTACATGTATTGATTAGCTGGTTATTGATTTACAAGATTGGGTGGGGTTTGGTGGGGGCAGCCATTGCTCTGAGCTTGTCGTGGTGGGTCATTGGGATCGCCCAATTCGTTTACATAGTGAAAAGCAAGAACTGCGAGCGGACATGGACGGGTTTCAGCATTCAAGCGTTCTCCGGCCTCTGGAGCTTCTTCAAGTTGTCGGTGTCGTCCGGGGTGATGCTCTGCTTGGAGGAGTGGTACTTTCAGCTTCTGATTGTGTTCACTGGGTTGCTTCCTAATCCTGAGTTGTCGCTGGATGCCGTAACCATATGGTAAGCATTACCACCAGTTTCATTTTTGTATTTTATATCTTTACATCTCTCTCTTTTTGCATTTTCCTTTCTAATGGATGAGAAAAACTTTCTTTCTGCTCTTTTATAGTGATTTTCTATCAAATGCTCTTTTCGGGGGAATTTGTTTCTAGTCTTTTTCGGACCCCAAGTGTCTGCACAGAATTTGGCAAATACAAGGCAAAATGAAGTAGAATAGAAACAAAAGGACAAAGAAAGATCAAAATAGAATTTGAGCAGAATTTGTTTTTGGGAATTTAATCATTGTTGAGTGCTGCTTTTTTGTTTTTTTTTTTTGGGGGTGGGGGTTGGGGAACAGGGGTATATGGCTACACTTCTTTCTTATAATTGCATAAATTTTCATCAATAGTGTGGTTTTTCTTCTAATTATTAAAACAAAAGACCCATGGAGGACTTGGAAATTTAAAGGAAAAAAAAAGAATACTCTCTTTATTTTAAAATATAAAGTATTTTATCATTTTGCCGTAGATTAATAAAAAAAAATAAGAAGTATTTTTTTATTATATTTTTAATTAATTTAATTTATTTTTTATTAAATAAAAAAATGAGAGTACTATATTTATATTTATAAGTGGTGGTAACATAAAAAAAGGAATCTTCAAAATTTGCAAAATTTTAAATATTTTGATAAGGATAAAAGGGTCCAAAAAGCCTTATATCTTGAAATAGAGGGAGTAGAATTTTAGGGGTGTGATTGGATAGTGTTTTGTTTTGAGATTTTTTGTCTTGGGTTTCGGGAGAGAGAATTTTTTGTGAGAGGAAAAAGTGAGACCCAAGTGAGATATTTGCATCGTACTCCGTGCCGGGAAGCAATCCAAATACACATTTTTTATTGTTGTCATCCTAGGAAAAGTAATTAAATGAAAAAAGTGATAACTTGTTACTTTGAGTGGACGCAGTTCATCCGTGAAAGGAACTAACTGTATTTAGAATTGTTGCAGCAACACAATAAGTGGATGGGCCTTTATGATATTTGTTGGGTTCAATGCTGCAGCAAGGTCAGTCTTTGTTTACTTAACCATTTCAATAATTTGTTCTTACTGCTCTACACCTTCAATCCCCATCCTCCCTCTCCTCCTTTCTCCCCCCCCACCAACCCTCCCTTAAAAAAGGAAAATTGTCGAATAATGGCGTAGAAGGCGTAGGATTACTCAAACAAACAGGGAAAAAAAAAGAAAAAAGAAAAAGAAGGGAAGTTATTGGATTCCTTAACCTATTTGTAGTTTTATAAATTAGGCTCATATCTATATTTGACTTGGATTCTAACAATCCCTTTCAAAACTCTTTTATTGACAAAGTCTTCAAAGGTAAGTGAGCTTTAAAACTGCTAAATTTTAAATTGTTCAACTCAACATCAAGTGTTTCATTAAAGCACAAAATTATATTTCGGAAGTAATTAATACTAATGGGAAGAGAACACGACACTAATACAGACTTCTCAAATTCAAGCTTCACTGGCGTCATAAGCACCAAACATTCAATACGAAGAATAATAATGATATCTTTGGTAATGAAACGTATATATAATTTAGCAATGAAGTATGAGAAGTAAAATAAATAAGATACTTTGGTTTGATTGATATGGTCCTATGCCTATGGGCCCAAGACAGAGCAATAATTATTAAACAAACCAAAGTAGAAGAATACACCCATGCTCTGTGCCATTAATGTTGCCTTCTCCGGGTGAAAAATCCACCACTTCATAGGAGAATACCTTACTTACCAACAAGGTCCGTTTAGGTTTAAACTTATGAATAAACATATATTTACAAGCACCTAAATCACAAAATGATAAAAGCGAGAAACAATCCTAAACCAAGCTTCTTTACACGGATCCCAAAACTATCATGCATTGATAAAAAGGCAATTTGAGGCAAAGACTATTGATCCTAATAAGTAGGGCTAGAACACAAAGTAATATGGAAAAACTAGCTAGTATTCCTAACCTATGGACGAATTGAATACAAGGAAACTACTTTGGATCTAAATGCATCACTTATGATTAAAAGCATTTCTTTGATAATGATTTTAAAAACCTTTTAGATGTCGGTTTTTTAAAAGTTTTTCCGTACTAAATACTGCAAATTTTGGTATTAGATAACAATTGATGGCTAAACTCAGCCTCAATATATATTTAGTTGTCACTTGCTCTGTTGCAATTTAGTTCAGCACTAGATTGGAGACTAAGACTAGAGTCGCAGAGACAAATTATTCATTTCACATTACAATTTCCTTTTACAGAAGTTTGTGAAAACATACATATTTGCTATTTAAGTTACTATTTTGAATGGATGATCAGTGTGAGAGTGAGCAATGAATTGGGAGCAGGACATTCGAAGTCAGTTGCATTCTCTGTGGCGGTTTTGACTGTGGTATGCTTCATAATTTCAGTAATTTCAGCTATTGTTATGCTTTGCCTACGTGATGTCCTTAGCTATGTCTTCACTGGTGGTGAAGATGTAGCACGTGCTGTCTCTGATCTTGCTCCGCTTCTCGCCCTCACCCTTATTGTCTTTGGAATCCAACCAGTCTTGTCAGGTAAGACCTAGGAAGTATTTACATTAGTCTTTTTTCTATTTATTTAACTGAACCAGGACTTGAGTCGTGTACTTCAAATACTGATAAATAATGCTTTTAATTTTATATGGTGTAATTCTAAGCGCACCTTTCATTTCTATGATCTGTCCCAGTCTAGCCATTGGAAGATATCTTCTTCTTCTTTTTTTAAATTTTCATTTTGATAGTTCGAATTTCAAAAACCTGATTTTATTGGCTGTTTGCTATATAGCTGTGAATGATTTCTTTCACAAACATTTTGAAGTTGTGAGAACTAAATCTAACATTAAATACTTGAAAGTGGAACTACTAACAATAATTCCATTTATACAGATAGAATCTGAATTGAATTTACTGCTTTATTACATCTTAAACCTCCGCGAGTATCTTTGTGTATATACTTAGCATCTTTAATCAATACCAGGTGTGGCTGTTGGGTGTGGATGGCAAACTTTTGTTGCATATGTGAACATTGGCTGCTACTATTTTGTTGGGCTCCCTTTGGGTCTCCTGCTCGCATTCTACTTCAAATTTGGTGTTAAGGTATCTCCTTTTATATTTGATCTTTTGCATTTCATCCTTTACAATTAAAGGTATCTTTACAGGGTGGTTTTGTCAATTAAAGTAACGGTTCAGTTTGGTTATAATAGAAATGTTTTCTTAAATAAAGTACACCATTTCTGTTTGAATCAAACATGTTTCAGCTTTCTTTCTCTTCTTCTAACTAAAAGTTTTTACAAGTTTTAGAAGTTAATTTGGGTATTTTTTGTATTCATATGTACAAATGTTTCCTTTCGGATCCACTTTAACATCTTCTATAACATCCTCCTTGTAACATTCCTTTTATAGAATTGTTATTCATAAATCATAAATTATAAAAGATAAATCCTAAAATTCAACTAAATAAAAAAGATTTTATAAAAGAAATGTTATAAAAGATGTTACGGAGGATTCAGAGAGGCAAAAGTTAGTGAGAGTTTGCTTACTCCGGGTCCTCTGTATAACATCTTTGTAACATTCATTTTATACTCTTTTTCATTTAGAGTTTATCTTTTGATGTCGGATTTATGAATAAAAATTTTATAAAAGAAATCTTACATTACATAGTATTAAGATTGGAGTTTCTTACTCAACCCTTTTTTCCCTTCAGCAAATTATGTTTCTGCGCCTTTGAATTTGTGCAAGATAGAACTTGGCTACGTGAAATTGATATTAACAATTTGGCTACGTATGTAATAATCCTGTCCGTACAACAAAGTTTTCTTCTTTTTTCCCCCAAAAGTTTAAATTGTATAATACTTTAGTCTCAATATAGGCAAAACGATTACAAGATATGGTGATGTCATGTTTCAAATTTTGTGCTTCAGGGATTATGGTCTGGGATGCTGGGTGGCGTGTTTGCACAAACTCTTATCTTAATATGGGTTATGCTTGGAGCCAATTGGGATAAGGAGGTAAAGCCATGGTTCCTATCCGTCAGCTCATCTATCTGCATTTGGTTTGGAAATTTATTTCATATTATCATTATGATAACTTTCCTCAAAAATGGGGGGAAAAAAAAAGATTACTGTTGACTGGAAACATAATCATTCAACATTTATGATTCTGTAAACAGATGCACAGTTTTGTTACGTTCACAGAGTAACTAAACTGTGAAATTTTGATTAGCTTTGGTTATTATTCTGTGTTAAAAATATTAAAATGATTATGGAAAAGCTATGAGGGAAAGTTGTTACCAAGAAAAATCTCTCTAAACATTAGGAGAAATATTTTTCTGTATGAAGTTGTAGACTTCTTGGCACTTCTATTTTGATTAGAATTAAAAGAAAATGTGAAATTTTGCCAAAGACTGTCAGGCATCAATACACGCATAAGTTCTTTCATTTTGCCCTGCAAAATCTTCTGATTCCCCGAAAATTAGAGGTAATTTTGATTTGCGAAAGTCAGAAAGATAATGCTTCAGTCTCTGTGGCAGCTTCTAATTATGAAGAGGAAATTGTTTAAACGATGAGAAATTCTGTGGGGGTCTAATCTAGAGTTTGAAATGCAGGTGGAAAAGGCTCGCCAAAGATTACATGTCTGGGAAGAGAAGAAGAAAACAGTTCGTGAGGAAGAGGCTCATTGACTAAGCAAACATACGCTTAAAACTAAACTTCCTGAAGTTTGGTTTTGCGGGTTATGAGCGATAGATGAAAGAAAACAAAGGCGGCTGAATTCCTTTGCCTAACTCAATGGCTGTATGGAGAAGAAGAGAGATGGGAAAACTCCCTTGCTGTATTGGTTACGTGTAACCAGTTGCTGCATTTTTTTTTCCCCAGATTTTTTAGTCATATTTTTTATATTTTTAAATATGTGCTAGTTATTGAAAATTTTTTCAATACATTAGGAGAAGAGGGGGGTTGGGCGCCCCCGGCATTGCCATTGTCAGAAAATTTGCCATGCCCTTTGCACGCCGTCGTATGAAAAATAAAAACAGAAATAAAAATTAAGAAATATTAAAATTGGCAAAATTTATCTTATATCAGTAAAATTATTTTACACTTAGTAAAGAATATTTGTATCATTAGGCAAATCTATACTAAATTCAATATATATATATATATATATATATATATATATATATATATATATATATATATTTTGCTCTCCCTCCCTCCTTCTCTAAAGCCGTTGGATGCCTAAATCCAATTTTGGAGATTCTTAAATTTTTAATGATTTTTAAAAATCTATGATTAGTTAGTATAAATATATTTTACATAATAATTAATATATTTTAAATTTTCAAATACAAATAAATTAAACATAGTTGATTATCAGGTACTTACTTCATTCACTTTAACTGAAATACAGTTACATTAATTGAAATATAACCTAGATTAGGTTATCGTCTTTTCTATTTAAACTCTTCGGTGAAATCTGTTCTTCACTATATTTTATTTACAAAAGGAAAAGCTCTTCTTTTATTACTCAAATTAGTAGAAGAAGCTAATAATTATTTTTCTAGCTCTCTCTGTTTTTGTTAATCTACAAAGAGCAGCAGCCTTTTTCTCTGCTTCTTGACATCTCAGGTCATCTTAGAATGGATAAACTTCTAATTAAAAAGCTTTCTTTTATGGATTTGGTAGATTGTCTATGGTGCATTATTGGATTGATTATGAGTTCGTTAAATTTTTTTTTTTTGGCGAAACTACTACAAATGCTTCTATCCAATGGATGGATGGATTGATTGATTATGAGTTTCTTATACCTTGAATTTTTCTAGAATGGAGTTGTTGGGCATTCTCAACGATAGGTGTTGTGATTAGAGGAACAGTGTTGGAGAGTCGCCATGATTGGCTCGAGTTCTTTGTGAGAATAGAGCGGTTTGAAGTTGTACGTGTACCAAAGTACCAACTGTGTCTTTAGTCTTTGTGATTCTTCTATCTTTGCCTTCTTCTTCTTTGTCTACACTTCTGTTATTAGATAATCACTAGAACAATGAAAGAAGCTGAACTCTTGCAAAACTGATGAAGCAATCTTGCATGCTCAAAATCAACGATTCAGATCTGATTTCATGGCTTAATATTTGTTTTAACAGTTTGTAAAATTAATGTGCATTTAATTAAGTACTTCCCATACTTAGTTTAGGAAAGAATGTAATATATTCCTATATGTGGATGGAAAAATAAACACAACTTCTTCTGCTCTATTCTTCTAGTTCCTTATTCTAAGTTTCTTTACAGGGTATCAGAGCAAGCCTTGAAGGGCTTGTCACTTCTGCCGTCTTGCTCCTTTGTATCTACTGAAACTTTCTTTCTAAGTCAAATTCCAGCATTATGGCCAGACAAGAAATTGCTCCATCAAGTTCATTCTACTTACATCTGAATGAAAATCCCCGTCTTGTGCTTGTAACTCCTCCTCTCAGACCTCACAATTATCGTTCATGGCCACAATCCGTGAAGACGGTTTTACTATCAAAAAACTAGCTGGGTTTTGTCGATGTAAGTCTTGTCAAACCGGCTGAAGATGACAAGAATCATGATGTTTGGAAATAATGTGACAATATGAAGCGAAAAATACATGGACTTTGGTCCCTTTACCTAAAGGGAAGCAACCTATTAGATGCAAATGGGTATCATGTTAAATATAATGCAAACAAGACACCTGAGAGGTATAAAGCTTGTCTAGTCACAAAACGATACACTCAAAAAGCAAGAAATAGTAGAGATGGAGAGGATGAGAAGAGATATAGAAAAGTTGTAAAAGAGAAAGAAGCAAGTCGTGAACAAATGGAGAAAAGAGAGTTGCGAAAAGAGGGGGAAAAAGGGGTTAATAGATTTTTTTTTATTTTATGCGTATTTAAGTTTTAAAATTTCAAGAAAAGTAATCAGAATATTACCTCCATCTAGGTATTATTTTTTATAGTATTTTGCAACTACTTTCCTTGATTCTAGGAATCACAATCCTTCCAAAAATAAAAATAAACTACCAAATATTAGAATTTAATAAATAGGAATCAAATTACTTTCTCAAATACAGAATCTTTGATAATCAAATCAGGCTTTTATGTAATTGTTACTCCCCTTAATGGGGTAATGCCTTAAGATTTCTTAATCTACACATTCTAATTTTGTTCACCGATTTCTCAAACACTATTGTTGATAATGTCTTATTGAACAGATCTGTTAGATTATTACAAGATTGAATTTGTTGTATATCAATATCAACACTCTTCTGCAGTTCATAAGTAAAGAAGAATTTTGGTGAGATATACTTTGTCCTATCTCCCTTAATATATCTTCTCTTTAATTGAGTTATATAAGCTGCATTATCCTCATATATAGCATAACATCCCACCATAGAGACGATCTAGGCGCATTCGTTTTGAAGTGGAGCTTCTAGTTTTTATATATAAAAAATACTTTGGAACTATCATGAATTAGGTTAATTTATTTTTGAAAACATTCTTGAGGATGTTCACAAAAGAAGAAGAAGAAGAAGAAGAAGAAGAAGTAGAAGAAGAAGAGGAGAAATTAATAGCTCAGTGACACATATGTCACTAAACTTTTGACTTGGCTTCTTCATGCTTTCTTCACTGCCTTAGCCCACCGGCTCTCTCTTGTTATGTTGCAACTTTTCCTTTCCTTTCTTGCACTAACTTATCTTGGTCTTTCTTGTTCTTGCTTGCTTTCTGTTAGCCCTAAGGGCAAATCATGTAGTTATGATTAGTTTTGATTAATGACAAATATTGATGAGGACTAATATGCTTGTATGTTGTGTGATAGGATTTGTGGATTAAGAAGTTTGAAGTCTCATTGCCTTGAAGCTAAAATGCAAGAACAACTCCAATATGTCAAAGTGATTGAAGATTGAAGAGTTTGTTCAAGATGTTAGAAGGCTTTGAAGACATGAAGTGTAGGTTACATGTGCTTAATAGGTAACCTTTGTAAACCCTACACTCTTAAGCCTTGGAATCTATGAATTGCAATTGAGAGCACAAAACTTGATTTAAATAGTTTCAATGGTTTTGAACTTACTTAAATTATCAAGTTTTCATAAATGGTTTTTGCACTTAAAAGGTCTTTAATGACTTATCTTTGAGGCTAGAATGTTTTCCAACTTGTTTGAATTGATTTGAATATGTTTTGACAAAGTTTGAAAAATTCGGATGCAAGATTCGGACGCAGGGCAAAAAATTCGGTCGTCCGAATTTTGTAGCAAAAGTTTGCTACTATTCTTCCAGATAAATTCGGAAGAAGATTCGGACACATGAAGAAAAATTCGGTCGTCCGAATTTTGTAGCGAAAAATTCTGATGCAGAAATCGGTCGTCTGAATTTTCTGAAACTAGCCGTTACTAGCCATTTTATGGTCGTTTTAACTGATTTTCAAATTCAATAAAGGCTAGAAACTCTAGATTTTTGAAAGAACTTTTGAACATTCAAAATCCTTGAAGCTCTAACTTGTTTTACATCAAAATTATATCAAACGCTCTCAAATTGCCTTGTGCTCAAAGATTGAAATTCAAGATTCCAAAGGCAAGAAGTGAAGTGGTACTATCAATTGTATTCATCCACCAAGAAGTGTTGGTAACATCTAAACTCTATCTTTATATTATTGTTGTGATTGATACAAGGTTGTCAAGAGACATAAAACCCTTGTGGAGGCTGAGCCATAGACTAGATTAATCAAGGTTGTTTGTGTAAAACCCATTGGTGAGGGTGAGCCTTGGATTAGATTGGTCTAGGTTGTCTAGTGACATAAAACTCTTAGTGACAAGAGTGAACCTTGTTTATTATATTGAAAAGAGGTTGTTGTGGTAAAACCCATTGAAGGGTGAGCCTCTTGTGTAATTGCTTGGATTAAGCATATAGTGAATTGGTTGAAATCCTTGAGTGTGGACTCAAGGTAGTGGATGTAGATCTTGGAAAGATCGAACCACTATAAATCGTGTGTTCACTTGTTTATAGCTTTACTTGTTTACATACTTGTGTTAATATTGTTTGTTCTTAATTGTTGATTGATTGGTTGTGGTGTTATTATTTGATCATATTGTCTCAACCATTAAATCACATATAAACTTAGAGCTTGTGAATTGAAGAAAAGCTTTTATTACGGCAAAGGATTTGCAAAAAGGGAAAAGATTTTTGATAATTAGCCAAAGACCTAATTCACCCCCCTCTTAGGTCTTTCACTTTCTTGGAAGTCTAGAATTGAGATTTACATTTGTTCTATTAACTATGAATTGTGGAATATTATTGAGAAAGGTCCCTATGTGCCATTGAGATTGAAAGCCGATGGAGTTACAAGGGAACCGAAGTCTATGGAGGAGTATGATGAGAGCGATTCAAGGAAGATGACATTAAACTACCAAGCAATGAACATTCTTTGTTGTGCATTGGCTGTCAATGAATACAATAGAGTGATAGAATGTGATTCCGCTCATGAAATGTGGAAGCTACTTCAAGTCACTCATGAAGAAGAAAGAACAAATGTGTGCTTCATGGCAATGGAAGATGAAGTACAACCTACTCCATCTACCTCTACTTCTTATGATGATGATATTGATGATCCTAGTGAATTACTTGTTGAGATGTATGGAGAATTAAAAAAAGCTTCGAAAAAGAATAAGGAAATAAAACTCAAAATTAATAAGTTATTGAATGAAAATTCAAAATTATTTTGTGAGAACAAAAAACTTCTTGAATCTATTGATTGTTTAAATATTGAAAAAGAAGTTTTAAATGTTTCTTTACAAAACATATCTCTTGAAAATAAATATCTTTGTACAAAAGTTTCTTCTCTTGAAAAAATGCTTAGTGATCATGAAATTTTGAAAAAGAAAATTAATGATCTTACATCATGTGTTGAAAAATTTACAAATGGAAGAGACAATCTTGACAAACTACTTGGATCTCAAAGGTCTTCTCTTGCTAAAAATGGTCTTGGTTACAATTATGTCAACAATGTGCCTAAACATAACAACTTCTTTGTTAGAGCTACTTCTACTTCCTTCCATCATACTTGTTGTACTTATTGTGGAAAACATGGACATAAAGTCACCAAATGTTATGTTAAAAGAAAAGTAGAGAATGGTGTAAAAACCATTTGGAGAGTTAAGAGAATTATTACTAACCCCCACGGACCCAAGAAAGTATGGGTACCAAAGGATACTTCCTCTCCTTCATTGCAGGTACTTTTTAATTCAAGCTCAAGCTCCACTAAGCGGTATATTAATGATGTTGGCTTAAAGAATAATAGAAAACATCTCATTTATAATCAAGGTCGAAGCAACCAATGAAGCATTTGCTTTTGAGACAAGAAGAAAGGAAGAATTCTTGGTGTAACCAATGTTGGTTAAGGTTCCTCTCTTCTTTTTAAACAATTGTTGCTTAGTGCCAATATGAACTATAACTTGTTTAGCATTAGTCAATTGTGTGACAATGAATAAAAAGTTAAATGGCAACATGTGAAGTTTCAGTTGAGAATTCATTTTGGTAAGATTTGAAAATTTGAGAACCATAACTTGTCAATTGCTTCTCTAAAGTTGATTAGGTAACATTGATAATATGAGATTGAATTCATGATTGATATGTTCTTGAATTTGATTATATGTCATGATAAAATGATTAAAATAGCTATGATTGAATATCTATGCATTTGCTTTGGCAAAAACATCTTTATGAAACTTTACAAAATGTTTGGACTTGAAGTTTGGATGTAGACCATAAGTTCGGTCGCCCGAACTTGTATGAAAAAATGATATTTTGTGATTTTGATCAATTACTCACAAAATGCTTCAATGTGTGTTTTATCTTGATAAGCTTTGAATGCCTTGTGGCTTATGATAATGATTGATTTTGTTGACATAGAAGATTTGGTCACGTGAGCATAGTTTTGTTGAACAAACTTTCCTCTCAAGATTTAGTTGGAGGATTGCTAAAAATGTGTTTTGAGAAAATTGTCTTTGAGATACTTGTCAATATGGAAAACAAACAAAAGAATCTTCCAAACCTAAGAAAATGATTTTCACTTCAAAACAACTTAAAAATTGTTTATATGGATTGATTGGACAAATAAGGATCACTAGTCTTGATGATAAGAAGTATTCATATGTTATTGTGGATGATTTCTCTAGATTTACATGGGTGATCTTTCTAGCCCAAAAGGATGAAGTTCTTTTCATAAATTTGTAAGACTTTTCAAAAAGGTTCAAACCTCTATTGAGTGCAAAATTGATTTCCAATAGAAGTGACAATGGGAGAATTTTACAACCAAGTCTTTACAAAATTTGTGATGAAAATTGAATTTCATATAATTGTTTCAACTGCAAAAACCCCACAACAAAATGGTGTTATTAAAAGGAAAATTTGAACTTTACAAAAATTGGTTAGATTTATGCTTTTTGAAAATTCTTCTTCAAAAATATGTTTTGAGCCGAAGCCATAAACAACACATGCTATGATGAATAGAATTATTTTAAGATCATTTTGAAGAAAAACATCTTTGGAATTTCTCTTTTATATAACTCCTCAAGCTGCATATTTTAAATGTTTTGGTTATAAATGTCTTATCTTGAATACTTGTGATAACTTACTTAAATTTGATAGAAAGACTGATATAGGTATATCTCTTAGCTATTCTTCTAACAAAAAGGCATATAGAGTATATAACATAAACAACCTTACATGATGAGGAAACCATTCATGTTAGTTTAGATGAATCTTACATTTGCTTGGAAAGAAAAGAAGAAGATGATGCAGGTACAACTATGAATAACTATCAAACCCATCTTCAAGCACCAACTTTGGAGGATCACACCAATGAGGAAGAAATGATTGAACAAAATCAAGATGACCAACCTAGTGGTGACCAAGAGATCTCAAAGAACCTAAGATATTCAAGAGGACACCCTAAGGAGCAAATCATTGGTGATATCTCCTAAGGAGTAAAAATAAGGCGGTACTTTATCAATAACTTTGATCTTTCATCTCAAAATGAGACTAAATATATTGATGATGCATTGTGTGATTATTTTTGGATTATTGCTATACAAGAGGAATTAAATAAATTTGAAAGATACAACATTTGGATATTCCTAAATCTCATGATCATTCCATTAGTGGAACTAAATGGTTTTTAGAAACAAACTCAATGAATCCGAGGAAGGTGTAAGAAATAAATCTAGATTTGTCACCCAAGGATTCAATCAAGAAGAGTGAATTGTTTATGATGAAACCTTTGTTCCGAATACTAGACTTAAGTCCATAAGAATGCTTTTGACTTTTTCTTTCTTTCAAGGTTTTAAATTATTTCAAATGAATGTCAAAAGAGCTTTTCTAAATGGTTCTATTGAGGAATCATTATAGCCAAGACATTCCAAGAAGCCTTGAACAATCATGTCAAGGAAATAAAGAAAATGTATAAGTTCTTTGAGTCATTTGCTCCAATGGTTCTTGGAAAATTGGATGGACTGGAAAACAGAGTAAAACACATTGAAGATATCCTTATGAGAAACACTCAAAGTGGTGAAGGAACCTCTAAGCCTCAAGATGGAAAGGAGGAGGAAAGAAATAAAGAAGCAGAGAAAGAAGATAATGAGGATAGCAGTAATGAAGAGGATGATCAGATGATAAGACCACAGCATAAGAAAAAGAACAAGAACAGGCTCATGAAGATCTACCAGTGGCAGGAAGCCAAGTAGCTCAAGCTACAATCGTATCTCCAGCAACAATCTCTTTCAGTCAAGGAAGAGTCAAGCACTTGGCAGTCAAGAAAGGAGTGAGCCGAGCCTCCCCATCAACCTCATCATCACAAGACTAAGCCTTCTCTTCTAATCTCTTTACTGTATTTTGTTCAGTTTTCTAAGCATTTTGCTGCATTTTCTATTCTGAACTTGTTAAATATTGTTTTTGTAATAGTGAAGCTCAATGATGAAATCCCAGTGATGAGAGCTTCTTTTATATGCTAACTTGAACATCTCATTTTCATTGAGCCCTTTTTATTTAATGATGACAAAAGGGGGAGAAAATATGATGCAATACATGTGAAAACTTGATTTTATGTGACTTAAAATCTTATGCAAACTTAGATCTTATGTGTACTTAATCTTTAATACTACTGAATGTTGCATCAATATGATTTTTTTTTTTTGCATTACAATTCGGATGCAAGGTTTTAAGAATTGGATGTATTCAAAATGTATTCTTTTCTTGTTCAAATTGATTCAAATCTGTATTAGTCTATTCCATTATGTTTGAACAACATTATGAAACCTTTATATCATTTCAAACCTTCAATTATATTGAATCTGTTGCAGTTTGGACATGAGTTTAAAAATTCGGATGCATGTGATTCAAAATTCGGATGCATCCACATTGTATTACCAAAATGTGCTCATTTGTTGTTCAAATTGATTCAAATATGTTTTAATCTCTTCTAATATGTTTGAACAACCTTAGGAAAGCTTATTTACAAAATTTGGAGCTTTCATTTATCCTATTTTAAAGTTTGGACTTGATATGTCAAAAAATTCGGATGCATAATAATCCTAGTCCAAATTGGTTGAAAATGAGCACAATCTAAGGGGGAGCATTGTTAAACTTCTACAACCTTAAAACCTCTCTTAGAAAATGAGCACAATCACATATTGCATCAAAGTTTGTCATCATCAAAAAGGGGGAGATTGTAAGCCCTAAGGGCAAATCATGTAATTTTGATTCATGACAAATATTGATGAGAACTAATATGTTTATATTGTGTGATAGGATTTGTGAAGAAAGAAGTTTGAAGTCTCATTGCCTTCAAGAGGAAGAGCAAATAATAACCTCATTAAGCTATGAGTCTTTTGAGGTGTATTCAAAGATAAACTCAAGGCATTGAAGACTTGAAGTGAAGAGTAGGTATGATGATAGGTAATATCTATGTGAACTCTACACTTGTATGTCTTGAGTCTATTGAATGTGAAAGACCTAAGAGGGGGGGTGAATTAGGTCTTTGGCTAATTATCGAAATCTTTTCACCTTTTTGCAAATCCTTTGTCTTAATAAAAGCTCTTCTTTAAATTCACAAACTTCAAGTTATATGTGATTTGATGATTAATACAAGATTATCAAACTATAAGACCATAATCAATCAATCAACAACTAAGCATAAATAATAATCACAAGTACGTAAACAAGTAAAGCAATAAGAAAATGAACATACGATTTATAGTGGTTCGATCTCTCCAAGATCTACATCCACTACCTTGAGTCCACACTCAAGGATTTCAACCAATCCACTATATGCTCAAATTCAATAATTACATAAGAGGCTCACCACACAATGGTTTTACACTCACAACCTCTTTTAGTAATTATACAAACAAGGTTCAACCTTCCACAAGGGTTTTATATCCAAAGACAACCTAAAGACTAATCTAATCAAAGGCTCACCCACACAATGGGTTTTACACCACAACCTTGATTAATCTAGTCTATGGCTCACCCTAACACAAAAGGGTTTTATGTCTAAAGATAACCTTGCAATGAGCTAGTAGAAAAATAGAATTAAATGAGGAATAAATGAGTATGAATATTACCAACGCTTCTTGGTAGATAAATACAATTGCTAGCACCACTTCACCTTTGCCTTTGGAATCTTGAATGTACACCTTTGAGCACAAGGCAATTTGAGAGCTTTTCAATTTGATTTGATGTAAAATAAGTTAGAGCATGTAAGATTTGTTAAGTTCAAAGTTCTACTAAAAAATCTGGAGTTTATGGCTTTTATAGAATTCAAAAATCAGTTTAAACAGATCATAAAAGCGGCTAGTAACTGGCTAGTTTCAGAAAATACTGTTCATGTGAATAGTAGTACTGTGCATGCACCGGTCACAAAAATTCGGACGACCGAATTTTCCAGCTTCGTCCGAATCTTCGTCCTAATTTCTCTGGAAAAACAGTCGGCACTGTTCATGTGAACAGTAGTCACTGTTCATGCACTATTCGCAAAATTCGGACGACCGAATTTTCCAGCTTCGTCCGAATCTTCGTCCGAATTTCTTTGGAAGAATAGTAAACGGTTCAAATGAATAGTGTACTGTTCACGTGAATAGTGTTACTATTCATGCGTTGTTCACTTGCTTTCATCGTGTTACTATTCATGCGTTGTTCACTCGTTCACGATGCAGAAAAAATTCTTCACAAAATTGGACGACCGAATTTCTTACGCATGCGTCCGAATCTTCTTCCGAATTTTTAAAACTTTGTCAAAACATATCCAAATCATTTCAAACAAGTTGGAAAACATTCTAGCCTTAAAGATAAGTCATTAAAGACCTTTTATGTGCAAAAACTATTTATGAAAACTTGATAATTTAGGTAAGTTCAAAACCATTGAAAACATTTAAATCAAGTTTTGTGCTCTCAATTGCAACTCATAGATTCCAAGGCTTAAGAGTGTAGGGTTTACAAAGTTTACCTATTAAGCACATGCAACCTACACTTCATGTCTTCAAAGCCTTCTAACATCTTGAACAAACTCTTCAATCTTCAATCACTTTGACATATTGGAGTTGTTCTTGCATTTTAACTTCAAGGCAATGAGACTTCAAACTTCTTAATCCAACAATCCTATCACACAAATGACATGCATATTAGTCCTCATCAATATTTGTCATTAATCAAAACTACATGATTTGCCCTTAGGGCTAACAATCTCCCCCTTTTTGATGATGACAAACTTTGATGCAAAATGTGATGGATTTAAACAATGTAGTACAAAGAAGCATTAATGTCAATAATGGATAATAACCAATTTAGCACATTGACATGCAAAAGGCTCAATATGAGCCTATGACCCAACCAACCTCCATTTGCCTCCTTCCTTCCAACAACATATAGAAGATATAGCATTTAAGTATTTAGAAAACTTCTAAGAGAGGTATTAAAGGTCATAAAAGATTAATATTGCTCCCCCTTAGATTGTGCTCATTTTTCAACAAGTTTGGACTTGAGATGCTATGCATCCGAATTTTGACATATCAAGTCCGAATTGTAAAATAAGTGAAATGAAAGCTTCAATTTTTGAAAATAAGCTTTCCTAAGGTTGTTCAAACATAGTGGAAGAGATTAAAACAAGTTTGAATCAATTTGAACAACAATAGAGCACATTTTGGCAACAATATATGGATGCATCCGAATTTCAGAACATGCATACGAATTTTTAAACCTTGCATCCGAATTTTTTGATCTTAAGTCCAAACTGCAATAAATTCAATATAATGAATGTTTGAAGTGAAATAAAGTGTTCCTAAGGTTGTTCAAACATAATGGAAGAGATTAAAACATATTTGGATCAATTTGAACAACAAAAGAGCACATTTTGACAACACAATATGCATGCATCCGAATTTTAGAACATGCATCCGAATTTTTAAACTCATGCATCCGAATTTTGACATTCCAATTCCAAATTGCAATAAATTCAATATAATGAAAGTTTAATGTGAAATAAATCTTTCCAAAGGTTGTTCAAACATAATGGAAGAGAATAAAACATATTTGAATCAATTTGAACAACAAAGAAGCACTTTTTGGCAACAAATATGCATGCATCCGAATTTACGAAACATGCATCCGAATTTTTGGTCCGCATCCGAATTTCAAGTCCAAATTTTTTGGAAACAAGTTGAAAAGGTGATTTTGCATTTTCAAATGAACTATAGAAGTACTCAAATATGTATAGCTACAATAGCACTCAGTTTATCTTTGCAAAACTACAAAGCTCATGTATTTAATTGTTTTCATGATGTAATGTAAAGTCATAGGTCAAGTCAAGAACCAAGTTCAAGATTTCAATCTCAACTTAACCATATTCCAAAATCTAAGAAAACAACTAAAACCTCGCAAATTATAACACTTTCAATTTAAATTCAAATGAAGAAATGCAGCCAAATATTTTCACATTACTCATTACATATTGCACATCAACATATACACAACACACAACACATTTACAGCAAGCACATAGCACAATTTGTAGTCATTCTTTCTCCCCCTTGATATATGCATGGATTTTCAAAAAATTCACACATTTTCTCTTCATGCTTGAGGAATTCCACTGCTATTTCTCATTTTCACACATTTTGTCATCACATTTCTTCTCCCCCTTTTGTCATCAATCAAAGATGGGGTTAATGAAAGTGAGACTGCATGTATCACATATAAGAAGTATATGGACTAATCCTCATTTGGCAATTTAGTAATATATTAGTCAATTCTCATAAACTGTATATTGGCAATATTCAGCAATTCTCTAGTCAAATAATTATTATCCTAATAGCAATAAGCATTATGTAGTATCTTCAATAATAATACAATAAGCAATATATTATCAACTTCTTCTCCTCCTTTTTAGTAGCAATTAAACTTGGGGTGAGTGTATTTGGACAACAAAAGTGAAAAAGAAGCTCTTATCACAAAGATTTTACATATTGAGCTTCAAAACATTATAATGACTAAAAAGGCACAAGTAAATTTCAATGTTAAAGCATAACGTGTGCATCAAGGAATAAACTAAAATAAGCATCAAAATAGAGTTTAGGGATAGAAAGGCTTAGTCTTGGATGCGCTTCATGGTCTTCACTTCCAAATTTGTTTATTATGATGGCCATGTCTCCCTTGAGCTCTATATGATGGGGTCCTTCATTTGTTGTGCTTTGGAAAGTTACCAATTGAGAGGATCTTTGGATCTTCTTCCTTTGAACCACATTTTCCTCCTCCATTGGCTGAAGGAAATTGGTGATGGATTTGTGATTTTACTTTGTTAAACTCCCCTTCACCTCCTTCTTCTTGCTTGTTCTATTGAGCTTTACCCCTTTGTTCTTCATTCTCATGCTCTTCTTTTTTATTGGGATGCTTCACTGCCTTTTCCTTAATCTTTTGTATTCTTATTGCTGCCATCTCCACTCATATTATCTTCTTGATCTTCTTCATTTTCCTCTTTATCTGTCCTCTTTCTCATCTTCTTTCTTTTCTTCTTCTTTGGATTTATAGGAACTTGCATCATTTAAAACCACTTGAGAAATCTTTCTCAAGTCTTCTTCCATACTCTTGACTCTAGCTTATAAACCATCAAATTTGCCAAGAATTATCAGAGCAAAAAGACTTGAAGAATGTGTCCATCTTCTTCATTTCCTCTATATGGTTGTCCAATATTTCTTGAAACACCTTGGCAACTATGGTATCACCCTTAGTGAGATTTTCATCTTCAACTTCTTTTCCTTCAATAGAGAGTACCTCTTCAAATAGTCTTCTTTTGTGGAAGGTTGCTCCCCCTCACTAGATGACTCATCCCTCATTTTAGGTTTCCTTTCTCCAGCAAGGATTTCCTTTTTATCCTCTTCTTCTTGTTCATTTTCTTCTTCCTTCTCTTCATTATCACTAACATCTCTTCTATCACCCCCTTAGAGGAGTTTCTCTTCTAGTCCTTCATACATTATCATCATCAAGTGTCCAAGGAATTCCCTTTAGTGAGTTGTTGGTGTAGACTTCTTCACTCTTTATTGGTAGACCGCTAGAAGACAATTGCACTTGGAGATACTTGAAAATTCCTGTTAATAACCTTGTGGCTTGGATTTGTCTTATGGTTCCTTTTTGTCCAATCATCAAATTCAATAGCAGCCTCCATTGTGACAAATCTATCTAGGCATGACATGCTTTGAGGAACATAAACCTTCTTTGGTTCATTGATCGCTGGTCCTCCTTCTCTTTCTTTTGCTTTTCCATTTTCTTTTCCCATGCTAGGCTTCTTTGTCCTCACTTGGAGCTACAACACTTGAATACACTCATTAGTTATTGAATTTTGAAATCTGTAAGCTTCTTCTAAGATTGGTTAACCTTTCTTCGGCTAATGGCATAGTAAGAATATTATTAATTTGTTCATTAGTGCAAATATGCTTTAAACAAATATTACCCTTAGTAGAATGATCTCTAATGAGATGAAGTTTGATCTCTATATGCTTTGTCCTAGTTTGTTGAATAATATGATTGTCAAATTTGTTGCATTAGTATTATCACATAACATAGCCACATATTTGAAACATAGATCATAATCACTTAGAGTATCAATAAGGTAATAGTGAATGTTTTTAATAGCAATCAAATGAAACTCTTTATGACAAGATGAAATCTAGCACACAAACACATTGCAAGCATAATATTGGCTCTACTTGCAGTCAAATAGAGTTGACTACTCCTATGAAACCATTTTATTCTTGTCATGCATAGTTGATAAACTTATGGGAGTGCTTATACCTTAACATGATTCATGAAAGTGCCATTCTTGGTTTGCTTGATTTGTAGGCCAAGAAAGAAATTGAGTTTTCCTATCATGCTCATTTCTAATTTACTTTGCATCAACTTGGAAAACACATCACAAAGTGAAGTATTGGAAGCACCAAAAGTTGTATCATATATTTGGACAAGTTATAGATCATTGTTGCATGAGGATTTTATAAAAAGAGTAGTTTCAGTTTTCCTCTTGAAAATCCTTTTGAAAGAAGGAAACTACTCAATCTTTCACACTAAATTCTAGGAGCTGGTTTTAAACCATAAAAGACTTTGGATAGTTTGAAAATATGGTAGGAAACTTTTCATGAGCAAAACCGGGTGATTATTCCACATAAATCACTTCCTCAATAAAACCATTTAGAAAAGCACTTTTGACATTCATTTGAAATAACTTAAAGCAAGTACAAGTCAAAAGCATTCTTATGGACTCACGTCTTCATTCGGAACGAAGGTTTCATCATAATCAATTCATTCTTCTTGATTGAATCCTTAGGCAATAAGTCTAGCCTTGTTTCTAGCAACTTCTCCGGATTCAATAAGTTTATTTCTAAAAACCATTTAGTTCCAATAATGGAATGATCATGAGATTTAGGAATATCCAAAATTTTTGTACCTTTCAAATCTATTTAATTCCTCTTGCATATCAATAATCTAAAAAATCATCACACAATGCATCATCAATACTTTTAGGCTCATATGCGATAAAAGAATAAAGTTATTGATAAAGTACCGCCTTATTTTTTACTCCTTGGGAGATATCACCAATGATTTGCTCCTTAGGGTGGCCTCTTGGATATCTTAAGTTCTTTGAGAGCTTTTGGTCACCACTAGGTTGGTCATCTTGTTCTTGCTTAATCATCTTTTCCTCATTGGTATGATCCTCCAAAGTTGGTGCTTGAAGATGGATTTGATAGTCATTCATAGAAGTACCTACATCATCTTCATCTTTTCTTTCCCAAGTAAATGTAAGATTCATCAAAATAAACATGAATGATTTCCTCATCATATAAGGTTCTTTTTCATTATAAACTCTATAGGCCTTTTGTTAGAAGAATAGTTCGGAGATATGCTTATACCCCTGCTTTCTATTAAATTTAAGTAATTTATCACAAATATCCAAAGTAAAACATTTATAACCAAACACTTTAAAATATGCAATTTGAGGCATTCTATAAAAGAGAATTCAAAAGATGTTTTTCTTCAAAATGATCTTAAAAGAATCCTATTTATCATAGCATGTGGTGTTTACTGCTTTGGCCCAAAAATATTTTTGAAGAAGAATCTTCACAAAGCATAGACATAACCAATTTTGGCAAAGTTCAAGTTTTCCTTTCAATAACACCATTTTGTTGTGGGGGTTTTTGCAATTGAAACAATTATATGAAATTCAATTTTCAAAGCAAATTTTGTAAAGACTTGGTTGCAAAATTCTCCCATTGTCACTTCTAATGAAAATCAATTTGCACTTAAGGGAGGTTTGAATATTTTTTGAATAGTTTTAAAATCTTATGAAACACTTTATCTTTGTGAGCAAAGAATAATACTAAAGTGAATATTGAGAAATCATCAACTACTAGTAATACATACTTTAAGTCCTCAATACTAGAGTTCCTCATAAGTCCAAATCAATTTATATGAACAAGCTCAAGATGTTTTGAGGTCGAAAAAACATTTTCATGGGTTTGAAATATTCTTTTGCTTGTTTTCCCTATTGACAAGTATCTCAAAGATAATTTTTCTCAACACATATTTTTTAGCAATCCTCCAACTAGATCTTGAGAGAAAAAATTTGTTCAACAAATCCATGCTTACGTGTCCTAATTTTCTATGCCAAGAGAATCCATCATTATCATAAGCTACAAGACATTCAAGCTTATCAAGATAAAACACATAATAAAACATTTTGCAAGTAATTGATCAAAATCACAAAATGTCATATTGTCAGACAAGTTCAGCGTCCCGAACTTATGGTCTACATCCAAACTTCAAGTCCGAACATTTTGTGAAGTTTCATAAAGATGTTTTTGTCCAAGCAAATGCATAGATATTCAATCATAGCTAATTTAATCATTTTATCATGACATATAATCAATTTTAAGAACATATCAACCATGAATTCAATTCCACATCATCAATGTTACATAATCAACTTCATAAAAGCAATTGACAAGTTATGGTTGGCAAAATTTCAAAGCTAAACAAAAAGGATTCTCAACTGAAATTTTACATGTTGGCATTTAACTTCTTATTCATTGTCACACAATTGACTAATGCTAAGCAAGTTACAGTTCAAATCAGCAATAAGCAACATTTGTTTAAAGAGAGGAACATTTACCAACATTGGTTACTCCAAGAATTCTTCCATTCTTCTTGTTTCAAAAACAAATCCTTCATCGGTTGCTTTGACCTTGATTATGAATGAGATGTTGTCTCGTTATTATTTAAGCCAACATCATCAATGTACCGCTTAGTGGTGCTTGAGTTTGAATTAAAGTGTACCTGCAATAAAGGAGAGGAAGTATCCTTTGGTACCCATACTTTCTTGGGTCCGTGAGGGTTAGGAATAATTCCCTTAACTCTCCAAATGGTTTTTACACCATTCTCTACTTTTCTTTTAACATAGCATTTGGTGACTTTATGTCCATGTTTTCCACAATAAGTACAACAAGTATGATGCATGGAAGTAGAAGTAGCTCTAACAAAGAAGTTGTTATATTTAGGCACATTATTTACATAATTATAACCAAGACCATTTTTGACAGGGAGGAGATCTTTGAGCTCCAAAAATTTTATCAAGATTGTCCCTTCCTTTTGTAAATTTTTTCTATACATAATGTAAGTTCATTAACCTTCTTTTTTCAAAGTCTCATGATCAACAAGCATTCTTTCAAGAGACAAAATCTTTTCACAAAGAATCTTATTTTCAAGGGACATGTTTTGTAAAGAGACATTTAAAACTTCCCTTTCAATATTCAAGCATTCAATAGAATCAAGAAGCTTTTTTATTTTCACAAAATAATTTTGAATTCTCATTCAATAAATCATTAATTTTGGTTTTCATTTCCTTATTCCTTTTTGAAGCCTTTTTTAATTCTTCATACATTTCAACAAGTAGTTCACTAGGATCATCTACATCATCAACATCATCATCACTATAAGTAGAGGTAGAAGGAGTGGATTGTACCTCATCATTTATTGCCATAAAGCATACATCGACTCTTTCTTCTTCATGAGTGGCTTGAAGTAGTTTCCACATATCATGAGCGGTGTCGCATTCACTCACACGATTGTACACATTCATTTCCAATGCACAACTCAAGATATTCATGGCTTGGTAATTCAATGTCATCTTCTTTGAGTCACCCTCATCAAATTCGTCCATAGACTTTGGTTCCCTTGTAATTCCATCAGCTTTTTATTCTCATAGGCACATAGGGACCTTTCTCAATGATACTCCACAAATCAAAGTTAATAGAACAAATAAAAATTCTAATTCTAGATTTCCAAAATGTAAAATTAGAACCATCAAACAAAGGAGGTTTATTTGTAGAGGAACCTTCCATATAAGGCAAATTTGATAAACTAGCCATAGAATCTTTACTTCTAGGTTGTTAGACCTTAACAAGAAGACCTTGCTCTGATACCAATTGAAAGACCTAAGAGGGGGGTGAATTAGGGTCTTTGGCTAATTATCGAAATCTTTTCACCTTTTTGCAAATCCTTTGTCTTAATAAAAGCTCTTCTTTAAATTCACAAACTTCAAGTTATATGTGATTTGATGATTAATACAAGATTATCAAACTATAAGACCATAATCAATCAATCAACAACTAAGCATAAATAATAATCACAAGTACGTAAACAAGTAAAGCAATAAGAAAATGAACATACGATTTATAGTGGTTCGATCTCTCCAAGATCTACATCCACTACCTTGAGTCCACACTCAAGGATTTCAACCAATCCACTATATGCTCAAATTCAATAATTACATAAGAGGCTCACCACACAATGGTTTTACACTCACAACCTCTTTTAGTAATTATACAAACAAGGTTCAACCTTCCACAAGGGTTTTATATCCAAAGACAACCTAAAGACTAATCTAATCAAAGGCTCACCCACACAATGGGTTTTACACCACAACCTTGATTAATCTAGTCTATGGCTCACCCTAACACAAAAGGGTTTTATGTCTAAAGATAACCTTGCAATGAGCTAGTAGAAAAATAGAATTAAATGAGGAATAAATGAGTATGAATATTACCAACGCTTCTTGGTAGATAAATACAATTGCTAGCACCACTTCACCTTTGCCTTTGGAATCTTGAATGTACACCTTTGAGCACAAGGCAATTTGAGAGCTTTTCAATTTGATTTGATGTAAAATAAGTTAGAGCATGTAAGATTTGTTAAGTTCAAAGTTCTACTAAAAAATCTGGAGTTTATGGCTTTTATAGAATTCAAAAATCAGTTTAAACAGTCATAAAACGGCTAGTAACGGCTAGTTTCAGAAAATACTGTTCATGTGAATAGTAGTACTGTGCATGCACCGGTCACAAAAATTCGGACGACCGAATTTTCCAGCTTCGTCCGAATCTTCGTCCTAATTTCTCTGGAAAAACAGTCGGCACTGTTCATGTGAACAGTAGTCACTGTTCATGCACTATTCGCAAAATTCGGACGACCGAATTTTCCAGCTTCGTCCGAATCTTCGTCCGAATTTCTTTGGAAGAATAGTAAACGGTTCAAATGAATAGTGTACTGTTCAAGTGAATAGTGTTACTATTCATGCGTTGTTCACTGTTCACTGTGTTACTATTCATGCGTTGTTCACTGTTCACAGTGCAGAAAAAATTCTTCACAAAATTCGGACGACCGAATTTCTTCTGCATGCGTCCGAATCTTCTTCCGAATTTTTAAAACTTTGTCAAAACATATCCAAATCATTTCAAACAAGTTGGAAAACATTCTAGCCTTAAAGATAAGTCATTAAAGACCTTTTATGTGCAAAAACTATTTATGAAAACTTGATAATTTAGGTAAGTTCAAAACCATTGAAAATATTTAAATCAAGTTTTGTGCTCTCAATTGCAACTCATAGATTCCAAGGCTTAAGAGTGTAGGGTTTACAAAGTTTACCTATTAAGCACATGCAACCTACACTTCATGTCTTCAAAGCCTTCTAACATCTTGAACAAACTCTTCAATCTTCAATCACTTTGACATATTGGAGTTGTTCTTGCATTTTAACTTCAAGGCAATGAGACTTCAAACTTCTTAATCCAACAATCCTATCACACAAATGACATGCATATTAGTCCTCATCAATATTTGTCATTAATCAAAACTACATGATTTGCCCTTAGGGCTAACAGAATGCATAAGAGAGCATAATATTGGTTTCTTAAGTTTAAAAAGACTTTGAATGAATCTTTAGCAAATGTGGTTTTGTGTTCTAAAAGTTTTTAAGTAAACTTTAAATGATCAAATGAGTTTGATTGTGGTTTTCAAACTTATATTTGTCTAAATAAGTTATCTATATATATCAAATGTATTTCAAATACTTGGAAGATTGATTTCAAATGATTTTACAAAGTTTGAACACAATTACATGAAATTCGGTCGTCCGAATTTTGTAGCAAAAGTTTGCTACTATTCTTCCAGAGAAATTCGGAAGAAGATTCGGACGCAGCAGAAAAAATTCGGTCGTCCGAATTTTGGCCTTCAGCATGGTCACTGTTCTTCCAGAGAAATTCGGAAGAAGATTCGGACGCAGCAGAAAAAATTCGGTCGTCCGAAAAATTCGGACGCAGAATTCGATCGTTCGAATTTCCTGAAAGTAGCCGTTAACTAGCCGTTTTATAGCTGTTTCAACTGATTTTCAAATTCTATAAAAGCTATAAACGTGCAATCTTTTGCAAGTTCTGAATCCTTGAATATTCTAAGCTTTCTAAAGTCTATTACAAACATTTCTCAAGCTCTCTTATGTCTTGTGCATTCAATTGATCAATCCAAAGACATCAAAGTGTGAAGGTACAACTTTGAGTAAATTCTACCAACAAGTGGTAACATCTACACACTCTTCTTTACTTATTCAATTGTGTTGATCTACTAGCTCTAGCAAGGTTATCTTGATAACATAAAACCCTTTAGATAAGGGTGATCCTTGAAGTTGTGATTCAAGGTTGTTTGAGATATAAAACCATAGGTTGGTGAGCCTTGTTTGTAAAAATTACTAGAAGAGGTTGTATGTGTAAAACCAAAGTGTGGTGAGCCTCTCTTGTAATCTGTGAACTTGAGCACATAGTAGAGTTATTGAAATCCTTAAGTGTATACTTAAGGTAGTGGAGGTAGATCTTGAGGATCGAACCACTATAAATGGTTTGTGTTCATTTGTTTACATTTCTTATACTGCTTTGCCATAATTTGTTTCTCTCATATTCATATCATCTGTAAGTGATCTATACATATAAATGATTTGAATTTGCGAAAATTAGCCAAATACCTAATTCACCCCCCTCTTAGGTATTTCAATTGGTATCAGAGCTAGAACTTCTGTGTGTGGTTTAACAACCTAGAAGACCAAGATCCTATGGCTAATATGTCAAATATACCTTACCTAGAAGGATCTTCCACAAATAGACCACATTTGTTTAATGGAACAAATTACACTTTCTGGAAATCTAGAGTTAAAATTTATATTTGTTCTATTAATTTTGATTTGTGGAACATAATTGAGAAACGTCCTTATGTCCCAATGAAAATGAGTGCTGATGGAATAACCTCAGTACCCAAGTCCACTGATGAATTTGATGAGCATGATTCTAAGAAAATGACTTTAAATTATCAAGCTATGAATATATTAAGTTGTGCTTTAGATGTTACTGAATACAATAGAGTTAGTGGATGTGATTCTGCTCATGACATGTGGAGATTACTTCAAATTACACATGAAGGTACTAATCAAGTTAAAGAATCTAAACTTGCCATGCTAGTTAGAGATTATGAACTGTTTACCATGAAACAAGGTGAAAATATTAGTGATATGTTTACAAGATTTACTAACATTTTCAATGGCTTAAAAGCTTATGGTAAAATCTATACTATGGGAGAGCAAAACAGAAAGATTTTAGATGCTCTACCAAAATCCTGGCAGCCTAAAACACTTGCCATTGAGGAATCCAAGGATTTGAAGACTCTTCCACTTGAAGAGCTCATTGGATCTCTACTGACTCATGAAATGAAGATGAAACGGCTAAATAACAAGAAGGATGAAGAAAAGGGAAGAAAAGGAGTTGTACTCAAGTCTTCAAATCACTTGAGTGAACAAGAACAGTCTTCAAGTGAAGAAGAAGAAGGAGGAAATAGTGGAGAAGAAGAGATTGCAATGGCAGTAAGGAAGTTTAAACGATTCTACAAAAAGGAGTTTCTCAAGAAAGGAAGAAAACCAGTCAAGAAGAGTGGACAATCCTCATCCTACAAACCTCAATGTTTTGAATGTAAAAGCACAGAGCATCTTGTTGCTGACTGTCCTAAAGCTTTGGAAAAAGAAAGAGAAAGCAAAAACAAAAAGAAATCTGTCAAGAAAGGAAAATGATTAGCTGGAACATGGGATCAACAAGAAAGTGGGGATGAAAGTGAAGGAAAGGCCAACATATGCTTTATGGCCATTGATGATGAGGTACAATCTTCACCCTCTATTTCAAATGTGTATGATGATGATATTGATTCCAGTGATCTAATTATTGAGTTATATGAAGAATTAAAAAAGGCTTCAAAAAGAAATAAAGAAATGAAACTCAAAATAAATGATTTATCTAATGAAAATTCAAAATTATGTGTTGAAAATGGAAAACTTCTTGAAACCATTAGTTGCATTACTATTGAAAAAGAAGTTTTGAACACAACTATACAAAACATATCTTTTGAAAACAAAAAGCTTTGCATTAGAATTATTTCTCTTGAATCAATGATAAAAGATCATGAGCTTCTAAAAAGGAAAGTTAATGATCTAACTTTATGCATTGAGAGATTTACAAATGGAAGGGAAAATTTGAATAAATTACTTGGCTATCAAAGATCTTCATTTATAAAACATGGTCTTGGTTTTACTCCAAAACAGAAAAAATCCTTTGCTAAAGAATCTTATCATTCTAGATCACATATTTGCTGCACTTATTGTGGTAAACATGGGCACAAGGTGTCTAGATGTTTTATCAAAAGAAAAATAGAAAGTGGTGTTAAAACTATTTGGAAAGTCAAAGAAACTTTTACTAACCCCCTTGGACCCAAGAAAATATGGGTACCAAAAATCACCCTTTCAAATTTGGTATAGGTACAATTTGCCTCAAGATCAAGTGCCACAAAATGGTTCCTTGACAGTGGATGCTCAAGGCATATGACTGGAAATGCATCACTTGTTATGAACTTCAAACTACAAGTGAAGGTTTTGTCACATTTGGAGATAAGAAGAAAGGGAAAATACTTGGAATAGGTAACATTGGTAAAGATTCTTTCCCTCTTATCAAGAAAGTATTACTTATTGAAGATTTAAAGTATAATTTACTAAGTATTAGTCAATTATGTGATAATGGATGCAAAGTAGAGTTTAAATGTGATACTTGTACTATTCTTGACAATGCAAGTAACAAAACTATTTTTGTTGCTAAAAGAGTTGGTAATGTATATGTGTTGTATCTTGATGAGCTTATTACAAATGATATTAAATGTCTTGCCATTCATGACAATGATGGATTTTTATGGCATAGAAGATTAGGACATGTAAGCATGGATTTATTAAACAAACTTTCTACACAAGAGCTGGTGAGAGGATTACCTAAATTGCATTTTGATAAAACTCGCCTCTGTGATGCTTGTCAATATGGAAAATAATCAAAAACATCTTTTAAACCAAAGAAAATGGTTTCTACCTCAAAACCTCTTGAACTAATTCATATGGATTTATTTGGACCTATGAGGACTACTAGTCTTGGTGGTAAAAGCTATGCTTATGTGATTGTTGATGATTTTTCAAGATTTACATGGGTAATCTTCTTAGCACAAAAAGATGAAACATTTTATGAATTTTCAAAACTCTTCAAAAAGGTTCAAACCTCTCTTGATTGCAAACTGATTTCTATTAGAAGTGATAATGGAAGAGAATTTTGTAACCAAGACTTTACAAAATTTTGTGATGAATATGGTATTACTCACAATTTTTCAGCTGCCAAAACACCTCAACAAAATGGTGTTGTTGAAAGGAAAAACAGAACCTTACAAGAAATGGCTAGATCAATGCTTTGTGAAAACTCATTACCAAAGTATTTTTTGGGTTGAAGTCATTAATACAGACTTGTTATATCATGAACAGAGTTTTACTAAGACCTTTTATAAGAAAAACACCTTTTGAACTTTTATTTGACAAAACTCCATCAATTGTCTATTTCAAAGTTTTTGGTTGAAAATGCTTCATTTTAAACACTAGTAACTATCTTGGTAAGTTTGATAGAAAATCAGATGAAGGAATTTTTCTTGATTATTCATCAAATAAAAAGGCATATAGAGTCTATAATAAAAGAACATTGTGTGTTGAAGAAACTATTCATGTAACCTTTGATGAATCTAACATTTATCTTCAAAGAGGAAATGAAGATGACACGAGCACATCAATGGTTGAAAATCATACTCAACACCAAGCACCCACAATGGAAGATCATGCCAAAGAAGAAGAAATAATGGAGCAAGAACAAGATGGTCAATCAAGCAATGATCAAGAACTTCCAAAGGATATCACATATGGAAAAGGTCATCCTAAGGAGCAAATCATTGGTGATGTCTCCCAAGGGGTAAAAACAAGGCGGTACTTTATTGATAACTTTGCTCTTTTATCTCATATTGAACCAAAAAATATTGATGATGCATTGTGTGATAATTTCTGGATTATTGCTATGGAAGAAGAGCTAAATCAATTTGAAAGAAATAAAGTTTGGTCTCTTGTTCCTAGACCTCATGATCATTCTGTTATTGGTACAAAATGGATATTTAGAAATAAGTTAAATGAACTAGGAGAAGTAGTTAGAAATAAAGCAAGACTTGTTGCTCAAGGCTTCAATCAAGAAGAAGGTATTGATTATGATGAAACTTTTGCTCCAGTGGCCAGATTAGAGTCTATCAGAATACTCTTGGCATTTGCTTGTTTTAAAGACTTTAAACTATTTCAAATAGATGTCAAAAGTGCTTTTCTAAATGGTTTTATTGAAGAAGAAGTTTATGTAGAACAACCTCCTGGATTTATTCATGAAAAATTTCCCAATCATGTTTTCAAATTAACTAAAGCTCTATATGGACTGAAACAAGCTCCAAGATCTTGGTATGAAAGATTAAGTGGTTTTCTTCTCTCAAAAGGTTTTACTAAAGGAAAAGTAGACACAACTCTTTTTATTAAAACATCTTCTAAAAATGATATTTTGCTTGTACAAATCTATGTTGATGATATCATTTTTGGTTCTACTAATACTTCTCTTTGTGAAGAGTTTGCTAAAACTATGCAAAATGAATTTGAGATGAGCATGATGGGAGAACTAAGTTTCTTCCTTGGACTACAAATTAAGCAAACCAAGGATGGAGTCTTCATCAACCAAGAAAAATATACTAAGGAGCTATTGAAAAGGTTTGGAATGGATCAAGCAAAAGGAATAAGTACTCCAATGAGTTCATCAACTAAACTTGACAAAGATGAGAAAGGTAAAAGTATTGATGAGAAATTATATAGAGGTATAATAGGAAGTTTACTCTATCTCACAGCTAGTAGACCAGATATTATGTTTGCTGTATGCTTGTGTGCTAGATTCCAATCATGTCCTAAAGAATCTCATCTAATTTCTGTTAAATGAATTTTTCGTTACTTGATTGATACTCATGATTATGGCCTTTGGTTTTCGAAAACTTCATCTTTTGAACTTATTGGATATTCTGATGCGGATTATGCTGGTTGTAAAGTTGAACGTAAAAGCACAAGTGGGCATTGTCAATTTCTTGGTAGTTGTCTTGTATCGTGGTTTAGTAAAAAGCAAGCTTGTGTGTCTTTATCAACTGCAGAAGCTGAATACATAGCTGCAGGAAGTTGTTGTGCACAGTTGTTATGGATGCAGCATACTTTACTTGATTATGGTCGTAAATTCAATTGTGTGCCCATATTATGTGATAATACTAGTGCCATTAGAGCATAAATCACATTCAACATTCTAGGACTAAGTATATAGAGATAAAACATCATTTCATTCGTGACCATGTGATTAAGAAAGATATATGCTTAGAATATATAAATACAAATGATCAAATTGCTGACATATTTACAAAGCCTTTGGCTGAGGAAAGGTTCAATCACCTAAGAAGACTCTTAGGAATTTCAAAATTCAATGACTAATGTGTGTATTGAAGTCATGATGGATGCAGGAAATTTTTGATTCAAAATTCGGATGCACTGCAGAAGATTCGGTCGACCGAATTTTCTGAGTGTCGAGAAACAGAGACTTTTGATCAAGAATTCGGACGCAGGTCAGAAAATTCGGTCGACCGAATTTTCTGAACTGAAGAGACAGAAACTTTCGTTCGAAAATTCGGACGCAGACCTGAAAAATCGGTCGACCAAATTTTACGGACGAGACTCTTTAAATGAAGTTGACACAATCTCTTCAACACTACTACTTCCGAATTTCACATCCTCTTTTTAAAACCTCTCGTACCCATTCACATCCAAATCAAAATCTCTTCAAAATCCCACACTCTCATCCCGATTTTCCTTCATTTTTAAACTTCTAAGCCCTAATTTCATACAAAAACAAATTCTTCTCAAGAGAAAACATCATGGTGAGAACAAAGAAGCCCAATGTTGAGAAAGGAAAAGGAAAGGCTAAGAAAGGAGATGGAGACCCAATCCTCAATCAACCAAGAAGGATTCGCATTCCACAAACACAATCTGGAGTTGACAGGTTTATCTCTATCAAATCTACTCATGAATTTGATGAATGGAATAAGAATAGTAGAAAAATCATTCCTGGATATAAGGTGCATATTGATAAACTGTCAAATATGGATATTGTCCTATATCATTTCAATGATATTGGTTGGAGTAGTTTGCTCTTCATTGATGAGGAATTTTATCCTACTTTGATATATGAATTCTATGCAAATTTGAAAGAGGATAGAATTGAGATGATAGGGGATAATGTGATACAATGGTATTCATCTAGAGTATCACAAATGGACATTGAATTCAATGAAGGATTGATAAATAGAATCTGTGGAGTAGGTGACGAGGGAGCTAGATATTATTCAGCATCCATGCATTGCTATGATCGTGAACTCTTTACACATGTTAGATTTGAAAATGCATTTACAAATGGAAGAGAGTTTAGGGCCATAAAGGAAAGGGAAATTAAGAATTTGGATGCTAGAGGTAGAGTTTTACATCACATGGTGACCACAATGATTGTTCCTAATTTTGGACACAAGTCATCAGTTGGAAATATGCATATGGTAATCATGTTAGCCCTGCATGAGAATAGAAGAATGACTTTTGGGTATATAGCCTTGAAACATATGATTGTAGCCAGAAAAACAGTAACCAAGGCATTCCCATTTGGAAGATTATTAACCATAATCTTCAAGCATTTTAAGATCAAACTTCCTGGAAGAGGGCAAGCCTTTAAGAGTGGTGAAATTTATACAAATGAAACTCTTAAGAGAATGCAATTAGTTCATGATGAGGATAATGTATGGAGGACAAAAAGAGAAACTCCTCCGAAAAGAATAGAAAGAGAGAAAATTATAGAAAGTGAAGAGGAAGACGAAGAAGAGGATGAAGAGGAAACCCTTGCTAGGTGAAATACCTAAGAGGGGGGGGGTGAATTAGGTATTTAGATAATTTTCGCAAACTCAAACCTATTAAGTTTAGACCAAGAACAAGTTATGTGAGCTAATTATAGATATTTGATAGCAAGACAATAATGAAAGCAATAGCAAAGAACTCAAACAATTTATAGTGGTTCGATCCTCAAGATCTACGTCCACTACCTTAAGCTCACACTTAAGGATTTCAACAAATCTACTAATTGCTCAGGTTTACAAATTACAAGAGAGGTTCACCACACTTTGGTTTTACACTCACAACCTCTTCTAGTAATTTCTTACAATACAAGGCTCACCAATCTATGGTTTTATATCTCAAACAACCTTGAATCACAACTTCAAGGATCACCCTTATCTAAAGGGTTTTATGTTATCAAGATAACCTTGCTAGAGCCAGTAGATCAACACAATTGAATAAGTAAAGGAGAGTGTGTAGAAGTTACCACTTGATGGTAGATATTACACAAATTTGCACCTTCACACTTTGATGTCTTTGGATGGATCAATTGAATGCACAAGATGTAAGAGAGCTTGAGAAATGTTTGTAATAGACTTTTGTAAGCTTAGAATATTCAAATTGTAAGTTCATGTAAAAGATTGCACGTTTATAGCTTTTATAGAATTTGAAAATCAGTTGAAACGACTATAAAAGCTGGGCTAGTTAACTGCTACTTTCAGGAAATTCGGACGACCGAATTCTGCGTCCGAATTTTTCGGACGACCGAATTCTTCCTGCTGCGTCCGAATCTTCTTCCGAATTTCTCTGGAAGAACAGTAACCATGCTGAAGACCAAAATTCGGACGACCGAATTTTTCTTCATGCGTCCGAATCTTCTTCCGAATTTCTCTGGAAGAACAGTAGCAAACTTTTGCTACCCAATTCGGACGACCGAATTTTATGGAATTGTGTTCAAACTTTGTAAAATCATTTGAAATCAATCTTCCAAGTATTTGAAATACATTTGATATATATGGATAACTTATTTAGACAAACATAAGTTTGAAAACCAAAATCAAACTCATTTGATCATATAAAGTTAACTTAAAAACTTTTAGGACACAAAACCACATTTACTAAGAATTCATTAAAAAAACTTTTAAACTTAAGAAACCAATTTTATGCTCTCTTATGCATTCAATTGACTCCAAGACATACAAGTGTAGAGTTTACATAGATATTACCTATCATCATACCTACTCTACACTTCAAGTCTTCAATGCCTTGAGTTCATCTTTGAATAAACCTCAAAAGACTCATAGCTTACTGAGGTTGTTCTTGCTCTGTGTCTTGAAGGCAATGAGACTTCAAACTTCTTTCTTCATAAATCCTATCACACAATATAAACATATTAGTTCTCATCAATATTTGTCATGAATCAAAATTACATGATTTGCCCTTAGGGCTTACAATCTCCCCCTTTTTGATGATGACAAACTTTGATGCAAAATGTGATGGATTTAAACAATGTAGTACAAAGAAGCATTAATGTCAATAATGGATAATAACCAATTTAGCACATTGACATGCAAAAGGCTCAATATGAGCCTATGACCCAACCAACCTCCATTTGCCTCCTTCCTTCCAACAATTAGGATAGAAGATATAGCATTTAAGTATTTAGAAAACTTCTAAGAGAGGTTTTAAGGTTGTTAAAAGCTTATCAATGCTCCCCCTTAGATTGTACTCATTTTTCAACACATTTGGACTAGAGATATCATGCATCCGAATTTTGTGCATAGTAAGTCCAAACTTTAAAATAGGATAAATGAAAGCTCCAAATTTTGTGAATAAGCTTTCCTAAGGTTGTTCAAACATATTAGAAGAGATTAAAACATATTTGAATCAATTTGAACAACAAATGAGCACTTTTTGGTAACACAATATGGATGCATCCGAATTTTATATCATGCATCCGAATTTTGAATCACATGCGTCCGAATTTTGAATCACATGCATCCGAATTTTTAAACTCATGTCCAAACTGCAACAGATTCAATATAATTGAAGGTTTGAAATGATATAAAGGTTTCATACTGTTGTTCAAACTTAATGGAGTAGAGTAAGACAGATTTGAACCAATGTGGATAAACAGGGAAAAAAAAATTTTGACCATAAATATGAATGCATCCAATCTTAAAACCTTGCATCCGAATTTCATTAAGGATCGAGTTCATATTGCATCATATTTTTCTCCCCCTTTTGTCATCATAAAAAAAATTTAAAGGGATCAATGAAAATGAGATGTTCAAGTTAGCATATAAAAGAAGCTCTCATCACTATGATTTCATCATTGAGCTTCAGAATAGAAAATATTTAACAGGTTCAGAATAGAAAATGCAACAAAATGCTTAGAAAACTGAACAAAATACAGTAAAGAGATTAGAAGAGAAGGCTTAGTCTTGTGATGATGAGGTTGATGGAGAGGCTCGGCTCACTCCTTTCTTGACTCGCCAAGTGCTTGACTCTTCCTTGATCGAAAGAGATTGTTGTTGGAGATACAATTGCAGCTTGATCTACTTGGCTCCCAGCCACTGGTGGATCTTCAAGAGCATGTTCTTGTTCTTCTTCTTCTGCTATAGTCTCTTCATTTCCACCCTTATTATCATCTTCATCACTGCTATCTTGATTATCTTCTTTTTTTGCTTCTCTTTTTCTTTCCTCCTCCTTTCCATCTTGAGGTTTAGAGGTTCCTTCACCACTTTGAGTATTTCTCATAAGGATATCTTCAATGTGTTTTACTCTGTTTTCCAATCCATCTAGTTTTCCAAGAACCATTGGAGCAAATGACTCAAAGAATTTATACATTTTCTCCATTTCCTTGACATGATTGTTCAAGGCTTCTTGGAATGTTTTGGCTATAATGGTGTCCCCTCTAGATACTCCTTTACTTGCTAGACTTAACTCCAGCTTCTTCTTCAAATAATCTCCTTTTTGTTGGGGGTTGCTCCCCCTCACTTGAGGTGTCATGTTTTCTTTTTGTTTTCATTTCCCTAGCAAGGGTTTCCTCTTCATCCTCTTCTTCTTCTTCCTCTTCACTTTCTATAGCTTTCTCTCTTTCTATCCTTTTTGGAGGAGTTTCTCTTTTGTCCTCCATACATTATCCTCATCATGAACTAATTGCATTCTCTTAAGAGTTTCATTTGTATAAATTTCACCACTCTTAAAAGTTTGCCCTCTTTCAGGAAGTTTGATCTTAAAATGCTTGAATATTCTGGTTAATAACCTTCCAAATGGGAATGCCTTGGTAACTGTTTTTCTGGCTGCAATCATATGTTTCAATGCTATATACCCAAAATTCATCCTTCTATTTTCATGCAGGGGCTAACATGATTACCATATGCATATTTCCAATCGATGACTTATGTCCAAAATTAGGAACAATCATTGTGGTCACCATGTGATGTAAAACTCTACCTCTAGCATCCAAATTCTTAATTTCCCTTTCCTTTATGGCCCTAAACTCTCTTCCATTTGTAAATGCATCTTCAAATCTAACATGTGTGAATAGTTCACGATCATAGCAATGCATGGATGCTTGAATAATATCTAGCTCCCTCATCTCCTACTCCACATATTCTATTTATCAATCCTTCATTGAATTCAATGTCCATTTGTGATACTCGGATGAATACCATTGTATCACATTATCCCCTATCATCTCAATTCTATCCTCTTTCAGATTTGCATAGAATTCATATATCAAAGTGGGATAAAATTCTTCATCAATGAAGAGCAAACTACTCCAACCAATATCATTGAAATGAGATATGACAATATCCATATTTGACGACTTATCAATATCAACCTTGTATCCGGGAATGATTTTTTCTATTATTCTTATTCCATTCTTCAAATTCATGAGTAGATTTGATAGAGATAAACCTGTCAACTCCTTGTGCTTGAGGAATGCGAATCTTTCTTGGTCGATTGAGGATTGGATCTCTATCTCCTTCCTTAGCCTTTCCTTTTCCTTTCTCAACATTGGGGATCTTTGTTCTCACCATGATGTTTTCTCTTGAGAAGGATTTGTTTTCTGTATGAAATTAGGGCTTAGACGTGTAAAAATGAAGGAAAATCGGGATGAGAGTGTGGGATTTTGAAGAGATTTTGATTTGGATGTGAATGGGTGTGAGATGTTTTTAAAAAAAGATGTGAAATTCGGAAGTAGTAATGTTGAAGAGATTGTTTCAGCTTTATTTAAAAAGTCTCATCCAGTAAAATTCGAGCTGAAAGTTTTCGTTTCTTGATTCAGAAAATTGATCGACCGAATTTTCCGACTGCGTCCCAAATTCTTGATCAAAAGTCTCGTTTCTTGACACTCGAAAAATTCGGTCGACCGAATCTTCGCAGATGCATCCGAATTTTGAATAAAAAATTTCCCTGCATTCATTATGACTTCAACAAACACATTAGTCATTGAATCTTGAAATTCCTAAGAGTCTTCTTAGGTGATTAAACCTTTCCTCAGCCAAAGGCTTTGTAAATATGTCAGCAATTTGATCATTTGTATTTATATATTCTAAGCATATATCTTTCTTAATCACATGGTCACGAATAAAATGATGTTTTATCTCTATATGCTTAGTCCTAGAATGTTGAATAGGATTTATGCTCAAGTTAATGGCACTAGTATTATCACATAATATGGGAACACAATTGAATTTAAGACCATAATCAAGTAAAGTATGCTGCATCCATAACAATTGTGCACAACAACTACTGCAGACTATGTATTCAGCTCTGCAGGTGGATAAAGACACACAAGCTTGCTTTTTACTAAACCAAGATACAAGACAACTACCAAGAAATTGACAATGCCCACTTGTGCTTTTACGTTCAACTTTACATCCCAAAGCATAATCCGCATCGAATATCCAATAAGTTCAAAAGATGAATTTTTCGAAAACCAAAGGCCATAATCATGAGTATCAATCAAGTAACGAAAAAATTCGTTTAATGAAAATTAGATGAGATTCTTTAGGACAAGATTGGAATCTAGCACACAAGCATACAGACAAACATAATATCCGGGTCTACTAGCAAAGTGAGATAGAGTAAACTTCCTATCATACCTCTATATAATTTTTCATCAATACTTTTACCTTTTTCATCTTTGTCAAGTTTAGTTGATGAACTCATAGGAGTACTTATTCCTTTTGCTTGATTCATTCCAAATCTTTTCAATAGCTCCTTAGTATATTTTTCTTGATTGATGAAGACTCCATCCTTGGTTTGCTTAATTTGTAGTCCAAGGAAGAAACTTAGTTCTCCCATCATGCTCATCTCAAATTCATTTTGCATAGTTTTAGCAAACTCTTCACAAAGATAAATATTAGTAGAACCAAAAATAATATCATCAACATAGATTTGTACAAGCAAAATATCATTTTTTAGAAGATGTTTTAATAAAAAGAGTTGTGTCTACTTTTCCTTTAGTAAAACCTTTTGTGAGAAGAAAACCACTTAATCTTTCATACCAAGATCTTGGAGCTTGTTTCAGTCCATATAGAGCTTTGGTTAGCTTATACACATAATTTGGAAATTTTTCATGGATAAAACCAGAAGGTTGTTCTACATAAACCTCTTCTTCAATAAAACCATTTAGGAAAGCACTTTTAACATCCATTTGAAAAAAGTTTAAAACCTTTAAAGCAAGCAAATGCTAAAAGTATTCTTATAGATTCTAATCAGCTACTTTGGAGCAAAGGTCTCATCATAGTCAATGCCTTCTTCTTGGTTGAAACCTTGAGCTACAAGTCTAGCTTTATTTCTAACTACTTCTCCTAGTTCATTTAACTTATTTCTAAAAACCCATTTTGTACCAATAATGAGAATGATCATGAGGTCTAGGAACAAGAGACCAAACTTTATTTCTTTCAAATTGATTTAGCTCTTCTTCCATAGCAATAATCCAGAAATTATCACACAATGCATCATCAATATTTTTTGGTTCAATATGAGATAAAAAGAGCGAAGTTATCAATAAAGTACCGCCTTGTTTTTACCCCCTTGAGAGACATCACCAATGATTTGCTCCTTAGGATGACCTTTTGCATATGTGATATCTTTTGGAAGTTCTTGATCATTTCTTGATTGACCATCTTGTTCTTGCTCCATTATTTATTCTTCTTTGGCATGATCTTCCATTGTGGGTGCTTGGTGTTGAGTATGATTTTCAACCATTGATGTACCTGTGTCATCTTCATTTCCTCTTTGAAGATAAATGTTAGATTCATCAAAGGTTACATGAATAGTTTCTTCAACACACAATGTTCTTTTTATTATAGACTCTATATGCCTTTTTTATTTGATGAATAACCAAGAAAAAATTCCTTCATCCGATTTTCTATCAAACTTCCCAAGATAGTTGCTAGTGTTTAAAATGAAGCATTTACAACCAAAAACTTTGAAATAGACAATTGATGGAGTTTTGTCAAATAAGAGTTCAAAAGGTGTTTTTTCTTATAAAAGGTCTTAGTAAAACTCTGTTCATGATATAACAAGTCTGTATTAATGACTTTCACCTCAAAAATACTTTGGTAATGAGTTTTCACAAAGCATTGATCTAGCCATTTCTTGTAAGGTTCTGTTTTTCCTTTCAACAACACCATTTTGTTGAGGTGTTTTTGGCAGCTGAAAAATTGTGAGTAATACCATATTCATCACAAAAATTTTGTAAAGTCTTGATTACAAAATTCTCTTCCGTTATCACTTCTAATAGAAATCAGTTTGCAATCAAGAGAGGTTTGAACCTTTTTGAAGAGTTTTGAAAATTCATGAAATGTTTCATCTTTTTGTGCTAAGAAGATTACCCATGTAAATCTTGAAAAATCATCAACAATCACATAAGCATAGCTTTTACCACCAAGACTAGTAGTCCTCATAGGTCCAAATAAATCCATATGAATTAGTTCAAGAGGTTTTGTGGTAGAAACCATTTTCTTTGGTTTAAAAGATGTTTTTGATTGTTTTCCATATTGACAAGCATCACAGAGGTGAGTTTTATCAAAATGCAATTTAGGTAATCCTCTCACCAACTCTTGTGTAGAAAGTTTGTTTAATAAATCCATGCTTACATGTCCTAATCTTCTATGCCATAAAAATCCATCATTGTCATGAATGGCAAGACATTTAATATCATTTGTAATAAGCTCATCAAGATACAACACATATACATTACCAACTCTTTTAGCAACAAAAAATAGTTTTGTTACTTGCATTGTCAAGAATAGTACAAGTATCACATTTAAACTCTACTTTGCATCCATTATCACATAGTTGACTAATACTTAGTAAATTATACTTTAAATCTTCAATAAGTAATACTTTCTTGATAAGAGGAAAAAGAACCTTTACCAATGTTACCTATTCCAAGTATTTTCCCTTTCTTCTTATCTCCAAATGTGACAAAACCTTCACTTGTAGTTTGAAGTTCACCGACAAGTGATGCATTTCCGATCATGTGTCTTGAGCATCCACTGTCAAGGAACCATTTAGTGGCACTTGATCTTGAGGCAAATTGTACCTCATCATCAATGGCCATGAAGCATATGTTGGCCTTTCCTTCACTTTCATCCTCACTTTCCCTGTTGATCCCATGTTCCAGCTAGTCCTTTTCCTTTCTTGGCGATTTCTTTCTGTTTTTGCTTTCTCTTTCCCTTTCCAACACTCGGGGACGATCAGCAATAAGATGCTCAAGTACTCTTGCATTCAAAGCATTGAGGTTTATATGATGAAGATTGTCCACTCTTCTTGACTGGCTTTCTTCCTTTCTTGAGAAATTCCTTTTTGTAGAATCTCTTGAATTTCTTCACTGCCATTGCAATTTCTTCTTCTCCACTGTTTCCTCCTTCTTCTTCACTTGAAGATTGTTCTTGTTCACTCAAGTTGTTTGAGGCATTAAGCACTACTCCTTTTCTTCATCCTCCTTGTCATTTAGCCGTTTCATCTTCATTTCATGAGTCAGTAGAGATCCAATGAGCTCTTCAAGTGGAAGAGTCTTCAAATCCTTGGATTCCTCAATGGCAAGTGTTTTAGGGTTGCCAGGATTTTGGTAGAGCATCTAAAATCTTTCTGCTTTTGCTCTCCCATAGTGTAGATTTTACCATAAGCTTTTTAAGCCATTGAAAATGTTAGTAAATCTTGTAAACATATCACTAATATTTTCACCTTGTTTCATGGTAAACAGTTCATAATCTCTAACTAGCATGGCAAGTTTAGATTCTTTAACTTGATTAGTACCTTCATGTGTGATTTGAAGTAATCTCCACATTTCATGAGCAGAGTCACATCCACTAACTCTATTGTATTCAGTTACATCTAAAGCACAACTTAATATATTCATGGCTTGATAATTTAAAGTTATTTTCTTAGAATCATGCTCATCAAATTCATCTGTGGACTTGGGTACTGAGGTTATTCCATCAGCACTCATTTTCATTGGGACATAAGGACCTTTCTCAATTATGTTCCACAAATCAAAATTAATAGAACAAATATAAATTTTAACTCTAGATTTCCGAAACGTGTAATTTGTTCCATTAAACAAAGGTGGTCTATTTGTGGAAGATCCTTCTAGGTAAGGTAGGTTTGACATATTAGCCATAGGATCTTTGTCTTCTAGGTTGTTAAACCACACACAGAAGTTCTAGCTCTGATACCAATTGAAATACCTAAGAGGGGGGGTGAATTAGGTATTTAGATAATTTTCGCAAACTCAAACCTATTAAGTTTAGACCAAGAACAAGTTATGTGAGCTAATTATAGATATTTGATAGCAAGACAATAATGAAAGCAATAGCAAAGAACTCAAACAATTTATAGTGGTTCGATCCTCAAGATCTACGTCCACTACCTTAAGCTCACACTTAAGGATTTCAACAAATCTACTAATTGCTCAGGTTTACAAATTACAAGAGAGGTTCACCACACTTTGGTTTTACACTCACAACCTCTTCTAGTAATTTCTTACAATACAAGGCTCACCAACCTATGGTTTTATATCTCAAACAACCTTGAATCACAACTTCAAGGATCACCCTTATCTAAAGGGTTTTATGTTATCAAGATAACCTTGCTAGAGCCAGTAGATCAACACAATTGAATAAGTAAAGGAGAGTGTGTAGAAGTTACCACTTGATGGTAGATATTACACAAATTTGCACCTTCACACTTTGATGTCTTTGGATGGATCAATTGAATGCACAAGATGTAAGAGAGCTTGAGAAATGTTTGTAATAGACTTTTGTAAGCTTAGAATATTCAAATTGTAAGTTCATGTAAAGATTGCACGTTTATAGCTTTTTATAGAATTTGAAAATCAGTTGAAACGAGCTATAAAAGCGGCTAGTTAATCGACTACTTTCAGAAATTCGGACGACCAAATTTCGCGTCCGAATTTTTCGGACGACCGAATTCTTCTGCTCGCGTCCGAATCTTCTTCCGAATTTCTCCGGAAGAACAAGTAACCATGCTGAAGACCAAAATTCGGGACGACCGAATTTTTCTTCATGCGTCCGAATCTTCTTCCGAATTTCTCTCGGAAGAACAGTAGCAAACTTTTGCTACCCAATTCGGACGACCGAATTTTATGGAATTGTGTTCAAACTTTGTAAAATCATTTGAAATCAATCTTCCAAGTATTTGAAATACATTTGATATATATGGATAACTTATTTAGACAAACATAAGTTTGAAAACCAAAATCAAACTCATTTGATCATATAAAGTTAACTTAAAAACTTTTAGGACACAAAACCACATTTACTAAGAATTCATTAAAAAAACTTTTAAACTTAAGAAACCAATTTTATGCTCTCTTATGCATTCAATTGACTCCAAGACATACAAGTGTAGAGTTTACATAGATATTACCTATCATCATACCTACTCTACACTTCAAGTCTTCAATGCCTTGAGTTCATCTTTGAATAAACCTCAAAAGACTCATAGCTTCATCGAGGTTGTTCTTGCTCTGTGTCTTGAAGGCAATGAGACTTCAAACTTCTTTCTTCATAAATCCTATCACACAATATAAACATATTAGTTCTCATCAATATTTGTCATGAATCAAAATTACATGATTTGCCCTTAGGGCTTACACTAGGGAAATGAAAACAAAAAGAAAGCATGACACCTCAAGTGAGGGGGAGCAACCTCCAACAAAAAGGAGATTATTTGAAGAATAAACTGGAATTAGGTCTAGTAGTAAAGAAGTATCTAGAGGGGACACCATTATAGCCAAGACATTCCAAGAAGCCTTGAACAATCATGTCAAGGAAATGGAGAAAATGTATAAGTTCTTTGAGTCATTTGCTCCAATGGTTCTTGGAAAATTGGATGGACTGGAAAACAGAGTAAAACACATTGAAGATATCCTTATGAGAAACACTCAAAGTGGTGAAGGAACCTCTAAGCCTCAAGATGGAAAGGAGGAGGAAAGAAATAAAGAAGCAGAGAAAGAAGATAATGAGGATAGCAGTAATGAAGAGGATGATCAGATGATAAGACCACAGCAGAAGAAAAAGAACAAGAACAGGCTCATGAAGATCTACCAGTGGCAGGAAGCCAAGTAGCTCAAGCTACAATCGTATCTCCAGCAACAATCTCTTTCAGTCAAGGAAGAGTCAAGCACTTGGCAGTCAAGAAAGGAGTGAGCCGAGCCTCCCCATCAACCTCATCATCACAAGACTAAGCCTTCTCTTCTAATCTCTTTACTGTATTTTTGTTCGGTTTTTCTAAGCATTTTGCTGCATTTTCTATTCTGAACTTGTTAAATATTATTTTTGTAATAGTGAAGCTCAATGATGAAATCCCAGTGATGAGAGCTTCTTTTATATGCTAACTTGAACATCTCATTTTCATTGAGCCCTTTTTATTTAATGATGACAAAAGGGGGAGAAAATATGATGCAATACATGTGAAAACTTGATTTTATGTGACTTAAAATCTTATGCAAACTTAGATCTTATGTGTACTTAATCTTTAATACTACTGAATGTTGCATCAATATGATTTTTTTTTTTTGCATTACAATTCGGATGCAAGGTTTTAAGAATTGGATGTATTCAAAATGTATTCTTTTCTTGTTCAAATTGATTCAAATATGTATTAGTCTATTCCATTATGTTTGAACAACATTATGAAACCTTTATATCATTTCAAACCTTCAATTATATTGAATCTGTTGCAGTTTGGACATGAGTTTAAAAATTCAGATGCATGTGATTCAAAATTCGGATGCATCCACATTGTGTTACCAAAATGTGCTCATTTGTTGTTCAAATTGATTCAAATATGTTTTAATCTCTTCTAATATGTTTGAACAACCTTAGGAAAGCTTATTTACAAAATTTGGAGCTTTCATTTATCCTATTTTAAAGTTTGGACTTGATATGTCAAAAAATTCGGATGCATAATAATCCTAGTCCAAATTGGTTGAAAATGAGCACAATCTAAGGGGGAGCATTGTTAAGCTTCTACAACCTTAAAACCTCTCTTAGAACTTTTTCTAAATGCTTAAATGCTATAGTTTCTATCCTAATTGTTGGAAGGAAGGAGGCAAATGGAGGTTGGTTGGGTCATAGGCTCATATTGAGCCTTTTGTATGTCAATGTGCTAAATTGGTTGATTTCTATCATTGACATCAATACTTCTTTGTGCTAATCTATTTAAATCCATCACATATTGCATCAAAGTTTGTCATCATCAAAAAGGGGGAGATTGTAAGCCCTAAGGGCAAATCATGTAATTTTGATTCATGACAAATATTGATGAGAACTAATATGTTTATATTGTGTGATAGGATTTGTGAAGAAAGAAGTTTGAAGTCTCATTGCCTTCAAGAGGAAGAGCAAATAATAACCTCATTAAGCTATGAGTCTTTTGAGGTGTATTCAAAGATAAACTCAAGGCATTGAAGACTTGAAGTGAAGAGTAGGTATGATGATAGGTAATATCTATGTGAACTCTACACTTGTATGTCTTGGAGTCTATTGAATGCATAAGAGAGCATAATATTGGTTTCTTAAGTTTAAAAAGACTTTGAATGAATCTTTAGCAAATGTGGTTTTGTGTTCTAAAAGTTTTTAAGTAAACTTTAAATGATCAAATGAGTTTGATTGTGGTTTTCAAACTTATATTTGTCTAAATAAGTTATCTATATATATCAAATGTATTTCAAATACTTGGAAGATTGATTTCAAATGATTTTACAAAGTTTGAACACAATTTCATGAAATTCGGTCGTCCGAATTTTGTAGCAAAAGTTTGCTACTATTCTTCCAGAGAAATTCGGAAGAAGATTCGGACGCGGCCAAAAAAATTCGGTCGTCCGAATTTTGGCCTTCAGCATGGTCACTGTTCTTCCAGAGAAATTCGGAAGAAGATTCGGATGCAGCAGAAAAAATTCGGTCGTCCGAAAAATTCGGACGCAGAATTCGATCGTCTGAATTTCCTGAAAGTAGCCATTAACTAGCCGTTTTATAGCTGTCTCAACTGATTTTCAAATTCTATAAAAGCTATAAACGTGCAATCTTTTGCAAGTTCTGAATCCTTGAATATTCTAAGCTTTCTAAAGTCTATTACAAACATTTCTCAAGCTCTCTTATGTCTTGTGCATTCAATTGATCAATCCAAAGACATCAAAGTGTGAAGGTACAACTTTGTGTAAATTCTACCAACAAGTGGTAACATCTACACACTCTTCTTTACTTATTCAATTGTGTTGATATACTATCTCTAGCAAGGTTATCTTGATAACATAAAACCCTTTAGATAAGGGTGATCCTTGAAGTTGTGATTCAAGGTTGTTTGAGATATAAAACCATAGGTTGGTGAGCCTTGTTTGTAAAAATTACTAGAAGAGGATGTATGTGTAAAACCAAAGTGTGGTGAGCCTCTCTTGTAATCTGTGAACTTGAGCACATAGTAGAGTTATTGAAATCCTTAAGTGTATACTTAAGGTAGTGGAGGTAGATCTTGAGGATCGAACCACTATAAATTGTTTGTGTTCATTTGTTTACATTTCTTATACTGCTTTGCCATCTCTCTTATTCATATCATCTGTAAGTGATCTATACATATAAAAGATTTGAATTTGCAAAAATTAGCCAAATACCTAATTTACCCCCCTCTTAGGTATTTCATATATGATACAATTTTTGATGCTTTTAATACTAAACTTTGTGATGCGTTTACCAAGTTGATGCAAAGTAAATTTGAAATGAGCATGATAGGAAAACTCAATTTCTTTCTTGGCCTACAAATCAAGCAAACCAAGGATGTCACTTTCATGAATCAAGTTAAGGTATAGGCACTTCCATAAGTTTATCAACTATGCTTGACAAGAATAAAAAGGTGTCATAGGAGTAGTCAACTATATTTGACAGCAAGTAGAGCCAATATTATATTTGTCATGTGCTTGTGTGCTAGATTTCATCTTGTCCTAAGAGTCTCATTTGATTGTTGTAAACACATTATCTATTACCTTATTGATACTCTAAGTGATTATGGTCTATATTTCAAATGTGTGGCTTTGTTATGTGATAACACTAATGCAATAAATTTGACCATCATACTATTCAACAAACTAGGACAAATCATATAGAGATCAAACTTCATTTCATTAGAGATCACTCTACTAAGGGTAATACTTGTTTAAAGCATGTTTGCATTAACGAACAAATTAATGATATCGTTACTAAGCCATTGGCCGAAGAAAGGTTTGACCAATCATAGAAGAAGCTTAGGAATTTCAATATTCAATAACTAATGAGTGTATTCAAGTGTTGTAGCTCCAGGTGAGGACAAAGAAGCCTAGCATGGGAAAAGGAAAGGGAAAAGCCAAAGAAAGAAAAGGAAGACCAGTGATCAATGAACCAAGGAAGGTTCATGTTCTGCAAAGCATGTCATGGCTGGAGAGATTTGTCACAGTGAAGGCTGCTACTGAATTTGATGATTGGACAAAAAGGAACCATAAGACAAATCCAAGCCACAAGGTGGATGTAATCAAACTATCCGAAATGGGTAATATACTCTCAGTTTCATAAATGCTATTACCTTCCTTAGTTTATGAAGTCTAAGCAAATATTAAGGAAGAAAGAGCTGAGCAAGTTGGTAATAAAGCTATTCAGTGGTATTCTTCAAAAATATCACAAGTTGATTCTTGAGATTGAAAATGCATTGCTCAATAGAATTTTGTGATGTTGAGGATGTTGAGTTTAGGCATTATTCTTTCAGGGAACATTGTTTTATACGTGAGTTATACTCACATGAAAGAATTGAGAATGCCTATATAAATGGTAGAAGCCTCAAGACTAGAAAGGAGAGCGAGATAAATGCTTTTTGATGCTAGTGAAAGAATTTTGCATCATATGCTTACTACCTTGATTATAGCATACCTTGGGCACAAATCTTCTGTTGATAATATGCATGTTGTAATTATGCTAGATATGCATAAGAAAAGAAAAATGAATTTTGGATATATAGTGCTAAATGATATAGTGGCAGCTAGAAGAACCGAGCATAAGGCATTGTTGTATGGAAGGTTATTAACAGGAATTTTCTCCAAGTGCAATGGTTTACCAATAAAGAGTGAAGAAGTCTACACCAACAACTCACTAAAGAGAATTCCTTGGACACTTGATGATGATAATGTATGAAGAACTGGAAGAGAAACTCCTCTAAGGGGTGATAGAAGAGATGCTAGTGAGAGATGCTAGTGATGTTGAAGAAAGTGAGGAGGTTGAGGAAGAAGAAAATGAAGAAGAAGAAGAGAATGAAGAGAAATTCCTTGCTGGAAAAAGGAAAGTTAAAATGAGGCATGAGTCACCAAGTGAGGGGGAGCAACTCCCCACAAAAAGAAGACTATTTGAAGAGGTACCCTCTATTGAAGGAAAAGAAGTTGAAGGTGATAATCTCACTAGAAGTGATATCATAGTTGCCTAGCTGTTTCAAGAGACATTGAACAGCCATGTAAATGAAGTGGAGAAGATGAACAAATTCTTTGGTCCTTTGCTCAAATGATTCTTGGCAAATTTGATGGTTTAGAAGCTAGAGTCAAGAATATGGAAGAAGACTTGAGAAAGATTTCTCAAGTGGTTTTAAATGGTGAAAGTTCCTATAAAGCCAAATGAAGAAGATGAAGAAGATAATATGGGTGAAGATGGCAGCAACAAGGAAGATATTAATGACAGTGAAAATTGAGATGGCTATCAATTTGTTGCCAAAGAAGACAAAGATGAAGGAAAAGGCAGTGAAGCAACGCAAGAAGGAGAAGAGCATGAGAATGAAGAGTAAAAGAGGTAAAGCCCAAGAGAACAAGTAAGAAGAAGGAGGTGAAGGAAGTTTAGCAAAGTCACATCACAAATCCATCACCAATTTCCTTCAGCCAAGAGATCAAGGGAAACATGACCATGCAGCACATCCAAGACTAAGCCTTTCTATCCCTAAACTCTATTTTGTTGCTTATTTTAGTTTATGCCTTGATGCACATGTTATGCTTTGACATTGAAATTTACTTGTGTCTTTCTAGTCATTATAATGTTTTGAAGCTCAATATATGAAATCTTTATGATAAGAGCTTATTTTGTTTCACTTTTGTTGTTCAAATACTCTTACCCCATCTTTGATTGATGACAAAAGGGGGAGAAGAAATGTGATGACAAAATGTGTGAAAATATGAAATAGCAGTGGAATTCCTCATGCATGAAGAGAAAATGTGTGAATTTTCTGAAAATCCATGCATATGTCAAGGGGGAGAAAGAATGACTACAAAATGTGCTATGTGCTTGTTATAATATGAATCATGCTGCAATGTGTGCTATGTATATGTTGATGTGCAATAGATAATGAGTAATGTGAAAATATTTGGCTGCATTTTTGCATTTGAAATTTAAATTGAATATTTTATGATATGTGATGTTTTGGTTATTTTCTGAGATTTTGTAATATGGTTAAGTTGAGATTGAAATCTTGAACTTGGTTCTTGACTTGACCTATGATTTTTAATTACTTCAAGAAAACAATTGAATGCATGAATTTTGTGATTTTGCAAAGCTAAACTGAATGCTATAGTGGACATACATATTTGAGTACATCAACATTTCATTTGAATGCAAAATCATCTTTTCAAACTTGTTGTCTAAAATTTGGACCAAAATTCGGATGCATGTTTCAGAAATTCGGATGCATGCATATTTGTTGTCAAAATGTACTCTTTTGTTGTTCAAATTGATTCAAATATGTTTTAATCTTTTCTAAAGGGGAGCATTGTTAAACATTTACAACCTTTACAACCTCTCTTAGAATCTTTTCTAAATGTTTAAATGCTATATCTTCTATCCTAGTAGTTGGAAGGAATGAGGCAAATGGAGGTTGGTTGGGTCATAGGCTCATATTGAGCCTTTTCTATGTCAATGTGCTAAATTGGTTGTTTTCTATCATTGACATTAATACTTCTTTGTACTACATTGTTTAAATCCATCACATTTTGCATCAAAGTTTGTCATCATCAAAAAGGGGGAGATTGTTAGCCCTAAGGGCAAATCATGTAGTTATGATTAGTTTTGATTAATGACAAATATTGATGAGGACTAATATGCTTGTATGTTGTGTGATAGGATTTGTGGATTAAGAAGTTTGAAGTCTCATTACCTTGAAGCTAAAATGCAAGAACAACTCCAATATGTCAAAGTGATTGAAGATTGAAGAGTTTGTTCAAGATGTTAGAAGGCTTTGAAGACATGAAGTGTAGGTTGCATGTGCTTAATAGGTAACCTTTGTAAACCCTACACTCTTAAGCCTTGGAATCTATGAATTGCAATTGAGAGCACAAAACTTGATTTAAATAGTTTCAATGGTTTTGAACTTACTTAAATTATCAAGTTTTCATAAATGGTTTTTGCACTTAAAAGGTCTTTAATGACTTATCTTTGAGGCTAGAATGTTTTCCAACTTGTTTGAATTGATTTGAATATGTTTTGACAAAGTTTGAAAAATTCGGATGCAAGATTCGGTCGTCCTAATTTTGTAGCAAAAGTTTGCTACTGTTCTTCCAGAGAAATTCGGAAGAAGATTCGGACGCATGAAGAAAAATTCTGTCGTCCGAATTTTGTAGCGAAAAATTCGGATGCAGAAATCGGTCGTCCGAATTTTCTGAAACTAGCCGTTACTAGCCGTTTTATGCCCGTTTTAACTGATTTTCAAATTCTATAAAGGCTAGAAACTCTAGATTTTTTAAAGAACTTTTGAACATTCAAAATCCTTGAAGCTCTAACTTGTTTTACATCAAAATTATATCAAAAGCTCTCAAATTACCTTGTGCTCAAAGATTGAAATTCAAGATTCCAAAGGCAAGAAGTGAAGTGGTACTATCAATTGTATTCATCCACCAAGAAGTGTTGGTAACATCTAAACTCTATCTTTATATTATTGTTGTGATTGATACAAGGTTGTCAAGAGACATAAAACCCTTGTGGAGGGTGAGCCATAGACTAGATTAATCAAGGTTGTTTGTGTAAAACCCATTGGTGAGGGTGAGCCTTGGATTAGATTGGTCTAGGTTGTCTAGTGACATAAAACTCTTAGTGATAAGAGTGAACCTTGTTTATTATATTGAAAAGAGGTTGTTGTGGTAAAACCCATTGAAGGGTGAGCCTCTTGTGTAATTGCTTGGATTAAGCATATAGTGAATTGGTTGAAATCCTTGAGTGTGGACTCAAGGTAGTGGATGTAGATCTTGGAAAGATCGAACCACTATAAATCGTGTGTTCACTTGTTTATAGCTTTACTTGTTTACATACTTGTGTTAATATTGTTTGTTCTTAATTGTTGATTGATTGGTTGTGGTGTTATTATTTGATCATATTGTCTCAACCATTAAATCACATATAAACTTAGAGCTTGTGAATTGAAGAAAAGCTTTTATTACGGCAAAGGATTTGCAAAAAGGCAAAAGATTTTTTATAATTAGCCAAAGACCTAATTCACCCCCCCCCCTTAGGTCTTTCACTTTCTTTCTTTTTTTCTTCTCCTTGCTGACTTCCTTTGTTGTTTGCTTCTGTCTTTCATTTTTCCTTCGCTTCTTCCCTTCTTCTCATTTGTTTTTCTCCTTCTACTTTCAAAGGTTTCTTCCTTGTGATTAAGGTAAGATTTCATATTTTTTTTTGTGAGTTATTTAGTTTGTTTTATGATTTCTTTAAATTTATAGTAGAAATTATTTGTTTAGTACGTAAAAGTTGTTTATTTGATTTTAAAAATTTATTTTAGTATAAAAATTTTTATTCTTTAGGATTTGAAATAGATTTGAAAATGCTTAAATATTGAGATTTTGAGGTTTGAGATTTAAATTAAACAGATATTTTCATTCTCTTAAACATTTAATATTTAGTATTTGAGAAGTTTCATTAATATATATATATATATATATATATGAAAATATAATAATAATACTATTTTATTATGATATAATAATAATGATATATATGACTATTTATAAGAATATATGCTAGTAGAATATTCAATAATTGAGTGTTTTTATAGTTATAAGTTTATATTTCAACTTATGCCTAGAATATTCTAGGGAAGCTCGCTCGATAGCATAAAATTTATCATCTTCAGGGTACTCAACTAATGTTTAGTCATTTAAATTTGTAAGAAATTTTGAACTCTTCATGAGAAAGCAAGTAACTCTAACACTCGCTACCATATGAGTTTACAAAACGAGACTCGCTAGATTTTTAGTGGCATCAATATTTATAAATAACAATATTTGTTATTCACAAGTGTGAATATATATTATTCACTACTTTATTACTTGTTCGATATTTGTGCACTTGCAAATTTCACATCAAGTTTTTGGCGCCGTTGCCGGGGAATTGTTTTTTATCTAGTGTAGAATTTAATTACTAAGCCTAAGTTTAAACTTTTTTAAACAAAATCAAAAAAATATTTTTGATATTTTTAATTTTTAATTTTTTTATTATTATTATTATTTGTTATTGTTATTATTACTTTTTTTTGTGCATGAATACTCGTAGTTCCTCAAATAAAGAACCTTTGATCTATATTTCTGATATTGAAAAGTTTGCTCGTAATAACAGGAGTGAATTTTATAAGAGGAAATACGAGAAAATCGTCACACCAATCGAATCTTCAAATTCAGAGGATAGTTTTGAATTCGACTGTAGCGGTGAAGCAATGGAGAATAATCAGCCAAGAGGTATGACTTTAAAGGACTATACAAAGCCAAAGATGGAGGGTCCCTCTCCAGCCATCAACTGTCCAGGGGTCACTGCTGCAACTTTCAAGATTGAGCGAGCATTCATTCAAATGGTTCTCAATACTCCATTTTTCGGATTGTCACATGAAGATCCGCAAGCGCATATATCAAATTTTTTGGCAATTTGCGATACTTTTCAAATTGGTGGAGTACCTGAAAATGCAAAAAGGCTAAAGCTTTTCCCTTTCTCTTTAAGGGATAAAGCTAGATCATGGCTAAACTCTCTTCCTACAAATTCTATTTCTAATTGGGACCAATTGCAGGAAGCATTTTTAAATAAATACTTTCCTCCAATTAAGACTATTCAGATGAGATCTAATATTTATAATTTTTTGCAGGGTCCTACTGAGTCTTTACATGATGCATGGGAGAGGTTCAAAGAATATCTTAGGTTATGCCCTCATCATGGAATGGCAATAGGAATGCAAGCACAAACATTTTATAATGGTTGCAGAGAAGATGTTAGATCATCATTAGATGCAGCTAGTGGTGGAGCATTCATGTCAAAAGAAGAGCAAGCTGCATGGAATTTATTGGAGGAGATGGCCTTGAATAGCTCTCAATGGTTTAACCCAAGAGATATTCCCCGAAAGAAGGTCGTAGGAATGGCGGATATGGACCCTAATGCAGGAATCATGGCTCAACTTGATGAATAAATCAGAGATTGAATTCGTTGAATGTTGCAGCCATAAACCATCACTGCAAAATTTGTGGAGGAAATCATCTTACAAACCAATGTTTGCAAGGTAATATGGTGAATTCTTATTATAATACTAATAAAGTTAATTTTGTTGGACAAAATAATAGGAATAATGATCCATATTCATCAACTTATAATCCGTGATGGAGGAACCACCCAAATTTTGGATGGAGACAAAATAATCAAGTTCAAGCACCGCCTCCACCTGATATCCACCAAGAAAAGGTAAGTCTCCTTGAGAATACTCTTACAAAGTTCATTGAAGTTGCCACTAACAAATTTGTGAGTATTGAGAATGAGAATCAACAACTCAAGAAATCTTTCAAAGCAATAGAAGTTGACCAACAAAATATAAAAGCCTCTTTGAAAAACTTAGAAGTACAAGTGGGTCAATTAGCAACTGCAATACTCCATAGACCTCAAGGAGCACTTCCAAGTGACACGGAGCGAAATCCTAGGGAGTTGAAGGCTATTACGGTAATCGATAAAGATGATTTCGCCAAAGGAAAAGAGGTGGGGCATAGAAAAGAGGATGATTTCAAGAATTCTGAAGCTCCCAAAAATCCACGATATGCAAAATATTTGAAAGATATTTTGGCTAGCAAAAAGAAACTCAAAGACTTTCAATAGATTTGCTTAAACGAGGAATGCTCTACAATATCTTTCTCTGGTTTACCTTAGAAACGATGGTCATAGGCCTTCTTTGGACCGTTTGAGCCTTTCAAGCCTACCTTTAGAGTTATCCCTATTACCCTTTTATGCCTTAATGAGTCAATTTCTTTGCATAAACACTTAATATTTTTAACCTTTACCCTTGTAAGGAGGAGCTTGATTTATACTTCAACACTTTTGTGCTCCTTGGGATTGGGATATTAAGGTTTTGAGGGAAAGAAAGATTGAGAGGGTATTGAAAAGGGGAGCATGACTTGCTCTATATTATTGTTTTGGAAAAAAAAGAAGTGAAAAAAAATATTGAAAAAAAAGAAAAAAATCAAAAAAAATCAAAAAAAGAGAAAAGAAAAAAAAAGAAGAAAGAAAAAGTGTTTATTGCAAGTCATGGTCAAAAATTATCCAAAGTTGATGTATACATGAAAAATGAATGAATTTCTCGGGAATAAATTTAGTTATTGAGATTCTTTGTACTAAAGAAGCAAGAAAGGAGTTGGAGTATATGTTTATGATTTGGGGTCAAATTTTCTTTGCAAGCTATCTTATCTTTGTTTTGTCTCCTTATATCTTTCGGTTGTTAGCCAATTCCCTAACCTGATCTAAGTGAAACCAGAGTATCTAAATTAGTGGAGAGTGTGTAAGATTACAAGCTTATGGTTGTGTGAATCTTTAATGTATATGTATATGGTTGTGATTATAAAGGTGAAGATTGGGTGTATAATATTGCCTAGACATTGAATCAATAGCTTGGTTGTGGCATGCTTAAAAAAAAGATTATTCTTTCAATTTTCAAAGTTATGTTGTATTAACATTGTTATTATTCTTGGTTATTTATCTATCAATCTTTCTAGTTGATGAATATGGATGATCATTTTTAATGGAATGAGAAAGTTAATTTCAAGTTGAATGAGTCAATGTCTAATGTTCTTGAGTTTTTCTATCTTTGCTCGAGGACGATCAAAGTCTTAAGTGGTGGGTAGTTGATGAGATCATATTTTAATCATTATTTAGAATTAATTTCTCACTTATTTAAGGGTAAATTGATATAAATCTTATGACTTTGACTTGTTTTAGTGAATTAAATATTTATGTACTTAGTATGTATTAACTAAGATGATTTTATTTATAAAGTACACTTTAATTCATTGATTTTACTAATTATTAATGTAGGGGTAAAATGGTAATGTCAAGAGAAGAAAAGGAAGATTCTAAAATTGAATTTTAGGATTTAGAATCCAAATTGAATTGAAATCCCTAAGACACAAAAGAAGGAGATTTTCGGCAGCCATGGAGAGAAGAAAAATTCGTGAGCAAAAAGAGAAAAATTAGGGCAGCCAAAGCAAGGAATTTGGACAGCCTAAGGGAAAGGAAATCGGCAACAAAAGAAACAAATTTTAAATAGCAATTGGAAGCAAAATCGGGCAGCAAAAAGGAAACAAATTTTGGGCGGCCAAAAGAAGAGAAATTGGAGAGATTTTCGGGCAGCCAAGGTGATAAATTAGGGCAGCCAATTGGAGGACTTTCGGGCAGCAAAGAGAGGGGAAATCTGGGCAGCCAAGGGGACGAATTGAGGGCGGCCAAAGGGGAGATTTTCTGGGCAGCCACAAGGAGAAGGAGTTTGGCAGCAAAGAGGAGGAATTCGGACAATTGGAAGAGTTGACCGAGGATGGAACAAAGAGAATTTGGACAGCAAGCTTGAGAAACGGAGATTTGTTTTCTTCTATTCTCTCGTTTTGTTTTTTTTATTTTTTTATTTTATGTTAATCAAATTTATGGCTTCGAATATTCGGATCATGAATAGCTAAATCTTTTGTGACTAAGACCTTCGATGAAGGCTGAAACTCTTATGAATGTAATTTATTTCAATTAAAGATTGTTTCTTTAATCTCGATTTTGGTTAATTGTTATTATTGTTTTTAATGCTTGTAAGTTTTTGGCCAATTCTTGCATGCCTTTAAATTTATTCTATTGGCTGAGAAGTACTAGTTTAAATTGGATCATGGTAATAACAACACATCGTAAAACTGACTAGACATAGATTCGGTTTCTTTGTGTGGTTTCTAGCGAGTAGGAAACAAAAGTTAGGGAATTCCATAGAGGTGTTTGCAGCTTTGATAATTAAAATCACGTAGAGATACGATTGGTTTATTAATTAAAGTTAGGAGCTTTTCACCAAGAGATTGGGTCTAGCTTATAATTGGGAATTCTACCATTAACCAAGTCGAGAATTAATTTGAAGAAATTAATTATTTGTCATAAGAGGAGTAAGCTGGATTTGGAGTGTCTTAGTCTATTCATTGCCATTGATTTTTAATTAATATAATTAGTGATTTCTATGTTTATTATTATTGTTATTTATTTTTATTGGTAATTAAATTTTAGATAAAATCACATTTATTTTGGTTTAAGTTAGGTTATAAGTAAAAGAATTTTACAGTTAGGTAGCAATCCTCGTTGGGACGACTTGTACTCACTACTTTATTACTTGTTCGATATTTGTGCACTTGCAAATTTCACATCATGAAGTAAGATCATTAACTTTTCTTTTCAAAATCTCATGATCAATGAGCATTTTTTCAAGAGAAGTAACTTTTTGCAAAGCTCTTTGTTTTCAAAAGATGTGTTTTGTATGGTTGTATTTAAAACTTCTTTTTCAATATTAAGACAATTAATGGTCTCAAGAAGTTTACCATTTTCAGCACATAATTTCGAATTCTCATTTGACAAATCATTTATTTTTTATTTCATATCTTTATTTCTTTTTGAAGCCTTTTTCAACTCTTCATACATTTCTATAAGCAATTCACTAGGATCACATTATCATCATAAAGATTAGAAATAGAAGGAGAAGCATGTACCTCATCATCAATAGCCATAAAACATATGCTGGCCTTTCCTTCACTTTCATCTTCGCTTTCTTGTTGATTCCACGTTCCAGCTAGTCCTTTTCTTTTCTTGGCAGATTTCTTTTTGTTCTTGCTGTCTATTTCCCTTTCCAAAACTTTGGGTCAATCAGCAACAAGATGCTCTATACTCTTGCATTCAAAACATTGAGGTTTGAATGAGGAAAACTGTCCACTCTTCTTGGTTGGCTTTCTTCCCTTTATGAGAAACTCCTTTTTGTAGAATCTCTTGAACTTCCTAACTGCCATAGCAATTTCCTCATCACCACTGTTACATTCTTCTTCTACACTTGAAGATTTTTCTTGTTCACTCAAATGATTAGAAGCATTGAGTACAACTCCTTTTCTTCCCTTTTCTTCATCTTCTTTGTCATTTAATCTCTTCATCTTCATTTCATGTGTGAGCAGAGATCCAATGAGCTCTTCAAGTGGAAGAGTTTTTAAATCCTTGGACTCCTCAATAGAAAGTGTCTTCGGCTGCCAAGATTTTGGTAGAGCATCCAAAATCTTCCTATTTTGCTCTCCTATAGTATAACTTTTACCATGAGCTTTTACGCCATTAAAAATATTAGTAAACCGTGTAAACATATCACTAACATTTTCACCTTGTTTCATGGTAAACAGCTCATAATCTCTAACAAGCATAGCAAGTTTAGATTCTTTAACTTGATTTGTGCCTTCATGAAGGGGTTGAATTAGGTATTTGGCTAATTTTTGGAAACAAAAATCTTTTATAAACCTAAGCAAAGAACAGATTATATGAATACAGTTGAAGATGATTTATAGCAAAACAAAAAGAATGTAATAGCAAAGGAACTCAAGCAATTTATAGCGGTTCGATCGCCAAGATCTACGTCCACTACCTTGAGCCTATACTCAAGGATTTCAATCAATCTACTATATGCTCAAGGTCACAAATTACATGAGAGACTCACCACACAATGGTTTTACACTCACAACCTCTTCAAGTAACTTTTACAAACAAGGCTCACCACACAATGGTTTTATATCTACAAACAACCTTGAATCACAATTTCAAGGATCACCCTTATCTAAAGGGTTTTACGTTATCAAGATAACCTTGCAAGAGGTAGTAGAAAACACAATTTGATAAGAAGAAAAGAGTGTGTAGAGGTTACCACTTGTTGGTAGATGTTTACACAATATTTGCTCCTTCACACTTTGATGTCCTTGGATTGATCAATTGAATGCACAAGACACAAGAGAACTTTAAAATTGTTTGCTAAAGGCTTTGTAATGCTTAGAGTTTGTAAGAATTCGAAACTTACAAAAAATCTGAAGTTTATAGCTTTTATAAACGTGAAAAATCAAATGCAACAGTTATAAAACGGCTAGTAACGGATAGTTTCAGAGAAGTTCGGACATTCGAACTTCATACCATTCGTCCTAACTTGCGTCCAAACTTTACTATGCCAAGTTGTCTGGAAAAGTTCGGACTATGCGTCTGAACTTACGTCCGAACTTCTCTGGAAAAACAGTGACCATACTATTAGAAATAGTTCAGACTATGCGTTTGAACTTGCGTCCGAACTTTACTCCATATGTCTAAACTTGCGTCTGAACTTCTCTGGAAGCACAGTAACCATTTCCAGAGTTTGGACGACCAAACTTGCATCCAAACTTATCAAATTTAGTCAAATCTTTTGAAAATCATTGTTAATAACATTGAAAACATTTTGCAAGAATGAACACATCATTTAGGCACATTTAAACACAAAAACCGTTACCACAACATTTTAATCATACAAAATCTTCTTAAGATCATTTGAGATTTCAAAAACATACTTGTTATCACAAAGTTAATTGTAAACCATTTTAAAAACAAGTTTTGTGCTCTCTCATGCATTCAACAGATTCCAAGACATACAAGTGTAGAGTTACAGAAAAATATACCTATTTAGTATAAGAACTCTACACTCTAAATCTTCAATGCCCTCAATCATATTGAATATACTCTTCAATCTTTAATCCCCTTTGGCATAGTTGAGTTGTTCTTGCATTGTGACTTCAAGGCAATAAGACTTCATGCTTCTCAATCCATCAATCCTATCACTCAATCATACAAGTACATTAGTTCTCATCAATGTTTGTCATTATTCAAAACTAATCATAACTACATGATTTGCCCTTAGGACTAACAGAACATGTTCCCCCAACATAAAGAGGAGAAATCATGAGGTTGGATAAAAATATTAGTATGTGTCTCATTTTGATCTTCTATTTTGATCCTCATAGAAGATATCTTGAACAAGAAGTTCAAAGGATAATTTATATAGCTAGGTATATTCACTGACCAATATTCGGCAAAGAATGCTCTTATTATATTCGATATCCCTGAAGGATAATCTACCACTATAACTAAATTTGAGACACAACTGAAATGTGGTGGATAAGTTGGTTCCAAAGATACAAACTCTTCATTAGAGCAAAGGCTTAAGATGGTCATATATGTTAAGTTGAGGAGATTTAAATTCCAGCAGAATTTTCCTCCAAACATCATTGATATATTATTTTCAGAAGAAATTTAGATACTTGAAAACTGTAATAAATGATGAGATCTCAACATGATTGGGAACTATTAGAATCGCACAAGTATATGACTTTAAAGTATTAATGCGCATAATATATTGAGGATTTCCAAATCGAGGTCTGCAGACTCGAAATGATAAAGTTCGCATGAGAAATATGAAAAGTTTAAACTATTCACAAGTACACTTGAAGTGTACATGTATTCCTAACATGAATTATACACTTAGAGTGTAATCCAAAGAGATAGCAATTAATATTTACTTATAAAAATGAGAATTATAAAAGTGAATATTTGCCATGAGTTATGGTGTATGATTCTTCGTAAGATCTGGTACTGATAACGAAGAAATATATTTCTAGTGGTGGATATAATGGTGAATGATAAAGCTTAATATGTGTTTATATTTATTATCATTTGATAATAGTACTTATATTTGAAGTCCCTAACAGACTCGATATGCTTGAAGCATATAATTGTTTCTATAAACATAATGAGATTGTCTTAGTGGATTTTTGTTGAAATAATGATTGAGTATATCTACATATGTAGAAATTCTATACGTAGTTATACTTGCTATATGCATTTCTTTGTCAGAAGATATCCTTATGATACAATCTATTGATTGGTATAGTGTTCCCCAAATTAGGGGGGAGAAAATCATCAATTAAAAGAGGATATCATTTATGACTTTTATTATCTTGATATATGCAGAAGCATTAGTGAATTGGAAGTTCAAAATACTATTTATTTACATAATATTGCATATTGATTATTTATCTGACTCATGTAGAGTTAGTCAATATAAAAATTCTACTTATAGATATTTCTATTTGGATAAATATCCCAGCAGGACAAATATATGAATTCTATAGTCATATGATTTTGATACACGCCTGAAATGTGATTGATCTCTTGATTTTGAAAATAAAATCTTCAAAAGAGAAAAGGATATGATGATCAAGATATTTTTGTTGAAGAATTTAGAGGAGCAAATATTGTGATCAACGTTTTGAAAAGTCAATATTTTATTTTGATTGAACATCCTGAAGATGTTTCACATAGACATAGCACTTCAATTATTATTGGGTTATTATATGCCAGATCCTTTATATCTACTGAATAACTATTTGGTCTTGAAGTACCACAATTCTGCAATTGAGTGCATGAATATACTTGTCTACGTGCAAGTAGATATCTATTTTAGTTCTTTTCTACCCAATTAATTTTGACATAGCATTAAGCTTGCCCATTGACATCTCCTTGAGATAATTTATCTCGAATATTGAGAAAATTCAACTCCTGTTGAGATGAATATGTAAGGTATGCATTACCTATATGATCCACATAAATCATACATTTATAAACATATGTTGATTATAACAAACACATCTTTAACCTATAAAAATTCATGATGTTAGTTGAGAATATATGTAATCATGATTAATGTATTCAAGATAAATCTATATCCTCTATGAAGGAATTTCAACTATATTGTTGGATGATAATAAAGTTTGGAATATATCTAAAGAAATTAAAGTATATTTTTACTCACAAGCTCCAGAAGAGATGTGATATTGATGTGCAATGAATTTGATCATTTGATTATTAGACAAATCTATGCACTAAGACCTTACCGATAGTAACATTTGGTTGGAAAGCATTGGTTAAGAAATCTCAATGGATTTTCTTATCAGGGGGAGTAATAATGACATAAAGAATAATGTACTATTTTTCCTCCACTAGAATTTTTTTCCCACTGGTTTTTATTTAGTAAGGTTTTAACGAGGTATATTCTTTATGTTATTAACATCCAAGGGGGAGTGTTATGAAATAATATATGGATGTTCATGTTAGTCAGTTTCCTGAAGAGAACTGAACTCTCAAATATGACTCCTAATCAGATTGATTTCCTTTTCCCATTAGATTTTGAGTTTCCATAAACTCTGGTATTATGAGCCTATATATAGGGCCATATGATGACATTAATTATAGGTGACATATTAGTCTTGATTCTTGAGTTCTACTTTCTCTCTCTATATATTCTATCTTCTCTTTCCTTAGTTTTATATTATTCTCCAAACATATTGAGTGACGCTTTTGCTTTAATTCTGCGTTGCTAACACCTAAATTCATAACAACACAGCCTTTTTTAACTACATACAGTAACAAAATTTTTCATTTCAAATTCAAATCTCACTCTCCTCTCTTTCCTTTTATCACTCAAAAAATAGTAAAATCAACGGAAAATGAATCAAATTAGTCTAAATAACATAATGAGTAGCGATTGTATAAACAATTATCTCGATTTCATGGTAAAAACTTTTAAAAATCGTCATAATTTTCCTTGCATAGCAATTTTTTTTCATTTTGCATGAGTTCCGCCACATACCGGAGGAATTCAGAGTCAATTTTCGGGCAAAACCCGGCCACGAGTTCCACCCCATTTGGGTGAAACTCAACACCGAGTTCTGCCACACCATGGCAGAACTCGTGGCTAAGTTCCACAACTTGCGGGTGGAACTTAGCACCGAATTTTTTTATTTTTACTTCAATTTGTTATTTTATTGTTAATAAATTTACTTAAGCAGTTAGTATATTTTATTACAATGTAATTGTTAAGTTAAATTTGTAGTAGTTGTCTTTATTATTTGTACCATTAATTTATTTATTTTTTGTAATGTCACAAGTATTAGTGACACAAATTTATCAGCACTCGATATATGCATTGGAGGAACACTAACAGGGCCACAAAATAAGATTTCATTGAGCACTTTATAGGGATGGTCTAGGGCCTTCATTGTTGTCCTTTTCGTTTGAAGAATTCCTAGATCTTGATAGAGTCAATGATTGGAGTCTTTATTTGGGTACATACGATATATTTTCAAGCATGAGTTGGTAAATTAGGCGAAGGTAGCGGTATTGCATGTGAAGACCTTGTTGATAATTACTCTTTCGAAATGAGGCGACAGAAATGGCAGTGGATTTCTCGAGCTTACAAAAAATTTATGTCTGCATCCAAGGGTGAGCCAACAGAGGAGGCAGGAACATTAGAAGCAAAGGAGGACAAAGGCCGAAAACTTAAGGGTACGAAAAATTGTCATTGTCCACTAAAATTTAGGTAGAGAGCATTACGGGAGAGCGTGAAGTCTTGTAGTGATATGCGGCGGCAAACACAATAATAACTTAAACAAGACTCGCCATGTTCATGTATTAGCAACAAGGATGACAGACCGAGAGTTGAAGATTACTGAACAAATGAGTAAGAGTCACATTAAATGAAACATATATTAAATCATTTGAAGCGGGAGAACCTGAATAGTGTTGTCAAGTTTGTTATTCAATAATACCTTAATTATGCTTCTTATTGGTCCACGTAAATATTTTTATTAACATATGATGATGATATACTTAACATATCTTGCTGGTTTTCACAAGCCAAAGACTTAACACCAGGCACAAGCTAAGGGTGGCGAGCATTGAAGGTTAAAAGTAATTCAGCAACTTTTCAAATTATTCACTGACCAGAGGTACAACCACTGGCACAGAGTGGAGCCAGAAGCCAAAATTCTCAGTGACTGTGTTCGGTCATCTAGATTTATGTGCATTTGCTCATTCGCTCATCCAGATTTATGTGCATTTGCTCATGCGTATCCATTTATGTTGATAATAGATAAGACATACATGACTAATCAGTACATTGTATTGATAATGTAGAATAATCTTATTTTAATCATATTTGACGTTATGCCATTAATAATATAGGGTCAAAATTAGTACGTATTTTAGTGTATCATATATTTTTTTTGAAATATGTACAATATGTCATACTTGGAAATCATCGGTGTTATGCCAACTGACCAAAACTTTCTAGTTGCTGGTGCTTGGATGAGCAATGAGAAGATGTAAAGTTACTGATGGGTTCTACAGTGCGTTCAGACTATCTTCAATAGAGGTTGTCCCTACACGTTATAGTGATTGATCATGAGATCCTGCTGATACAATTCCTGATTGACATCTTCTCCAATTCTAAACATATGTTGTGTAGGTGGCACATTGCCAAAAAAAGTTGAGTATCGATGCCATAAGGCGTGCATAATAAGGGGCCCGCTGAACAATTTTTGAAGGGTTCATAGAGAAAACTGGTTGATTCCATTTTTGAGGAGCAGTACCAAATTGATTCTTCAAACATGCAATCATTCTGGTCACAATTTTGGAATATACTGGGATATTTGGACAAGACGTGTTTGGATATATATCAGGAACAGTTTCTTCGAATATGGATAGGACAGTCCTTACGCATTGGAACGAAAACAACAAATCATGTCGAGACCCTTTACTCAACAATGAAATCCTATCTCAAGAAGGCTTCTGGTACATTCGATACTGTTTAGAAGAAGGTTCATTTCATAATCAAGGTTCAAATTGCAAAGATTAGGAGGACACTAGAGCAATGCTCATTTGTCGAGAATTACGGGATCTATTTGCATCCCATCTTAGGTTCCTTGTGCTATAAAGTAATGCACAAGGTGCAGTAAATGAGTGGCACCATGTAAACAAGATACATCGTGACATCAATCTTTGCAAATGTTAGTTATAATGAAGTCATAAATTTTCTTGTTCGTGCGAGATTCTTACCCATATGAGCAACATACATACTTTTATGGTTGATAATTTGCATCTATTTTGGAACGCCCTAGACTTCCCAACCATGCAGTACCTCAATCATTTTTCACCGCATCCGTATGATGATCAGTGTACAGTTCGAGGCTTTGTAAAGTTGATACTTAAGAGGGGTCAGGAATAGTATTGACTATTTGCAATTCAAATGAGTCAGATGCTTTTTTTTCGAATACAATAGTCTTCAGGAACAACCACTCGAGTGACAATGGGCCTTTTGAAGAGGGACTCAACTAAAAGGTATAAGTCTCATTAGGAGTACACCCACGTTTCTCACAGTGCCTTCAAGCACTCATCATGTAGTAGATAGTAGTTTATCGAGCAGGTTCAAAGGTCGCCGTAGCTCTAGAGGGCGAGGGTCCACGTTGAGTGGTCGTGGTTTATTTTGCTCTATAGGTATTTCTGGTTGTGGAGATACAGAAACCACTATCTTTTCTTTAGGGCCTAGTTTCCTTCATTCATCGTATCTTCTATATCTGATTGGATTAACGTTAGGGCTGATGGAAATTGCAGATTTTGAGCGATTGCTTTGTGACACAAGGATGAAGACGCGTGGTTCCAAGTTCGGCAAGAGCTGAGTTATGAGGTTCACAATTGTTTAGGGTTGTACAATGGTATCGTAGGGGGCCGAACAATATCATGACATTGTCAAAGTAGCAAGAATACAGGGATGTTCATAGCCCCCCCCTCTCCTAACCGGTGACTCACAATGTCCGACAAGCTTTAGGTCGTAACCACATTCATACAACGCAACTTTCATTTGTTTATCCAGATCACAATTGTGGATGCATATCTCTCTTGACTCATAATCTTACTACACAGACTCAATTATGGTGATTGAACTGCTAGAGGACACCGATCAATTTGTTGCAGTGCATCATGTAAAAGTAATTAATGCATTTAAATTTTTTGTTATCCATTATTAACAAATACTTTCTTTTTTGTCACTGTACAATTTTGGATAGAGGATGAATTTCCAATTCCAGACATATATCCTTTGTGGATTCACTATAGACAAGACTCAGTCGCTGAATAGGACAACCTATTAGAAGTTAGAATTGCATGTTGGCATACACTAGAATGAGCATAAATAAATCTATTTTTATGTATCAATTGTTCACAATTACTACAACTTTAACTTGTCATTGCATTACAATAAAAAAATATTAGTTACGTAAAATATTTTATTAATAATATTTAACAAAAAAAAATTATATGTAAAAATTTAATTGTCTGGAAATGGGAGAGTTCCCCTACCGGGTGGCGGTACTCAGCATAGAGAGTTTTGCCACATCCTGGAGAAATTCCATGTATATTTGTTCAAGCAGAAATATACATGGAGTTTCTCTAAGATGTGGCGGAACTCCATGTTGAACGGGCCTCAACGTTAATGATTTTCATAGTTTTTTGCCTTAAAATGTAATTTATTCTTTCTAGAATTGCAAGTTATTGCAATATTTTGACATATTTGTAGCGTTATTCATTGAATTTTCACTTTAGAAGGAGATAGGGGGAGAGAGGAGAAATATTTCCTTTAACAAAATGATTAATCTTCTTATTATAGAGTAAAAAAAACTGTTTATAGATGTGCCCATGTGCCTGGTCTCTTAACTAAGCTCCCACTCTCTAATCAAGCACACAACTTTCTTGGGTATTCTTTGCTCCATGTGCATTATGCTCAAGCTGCACAACATTCTAAGTTAAAAAACCAGCTCAAGGTATGCTTTTTAATCTTTTTTGAAATAGTTCAAATTATAGTAGCAAAAATGAGAAACATTTGCAGATGAGACATTTTCTGTAGTACTTTAGATTAGTAGCCATTTGCATAGTACTTCATGAGGAGAGATGGAGGAAGGTTCTGGGGGAGAGAAAGGTGATGATGTGGGATAGAAGGGGGATCAAAAGTCATAGCTCAATGAAAATTGGAGAGAAAAGAATTGAAAAATCGTCTATTTTCTCCTTATACTATTTACGTTTAGCCAGTCGAGACCTTGATATTTTTATTTTACCATGAATAATTCTTGAAGAATTTATGTGCACCACAAAGAGTCCTGCCCCATCTCCACGGTAAAATCTGGCAAACTCTTGACAGGAGCACTGCACATGATCTAGTAGAGCATCTCATTCACGCCAAATGCTCTAAAGCTTCCCCCTCTAACCCACCTCTTGCTCAAGTGTCAAACCACCACCTCAGACCTCAAATCTCTTCAGTTATCTCAAAAGTCCACCAAAATTTCCAAATTTTGATTTAAATCCCAAGAACTCCATCACTCAGCCCCTGAATAATATCAGAAAGCCACAACAGGTTCTGAATTTCATTCATTTTCACCCTTCTTTGACATCTTCCCTCCGCTGCTTCGCGACCAACAATGGCGGAAATAATAATGCTGAGTCTGACTCGTGAGGACCAACTCAGATGAGTTTGAATCCGAGTTCAAGTCCTCCTTGGCTGAGTATTGATCACGAGAGGGTCTTGATAAGTGACGTTTGGGTGAGGAATAAAAATGGAGCGGAACTAGAAAGGAAGGATTTGGAGAGTGAGGCAGTGAATGCTTTGAAGGCCTCGCATCCAAACTCTGCCTTCACCGTCCACGAGGTCCAAAAGGATGTGCACCAAATAATTGCCAGAGGATATTTCTCCTCCTGCATGCCCATAACTGTTGACACTCGAGACGGCATTAGATTGGTCTTTCAGGTAATCTATATTTTCTTTGAATGTGCGGTCCTTTCCGAGTAGTTCGCTGAAATTATTCTTCTTTGGAGTATGAAGTGGTTAAGATAAAATTTGATGATACTGTCAACTAGACCTGAATGGGAAGAGAAAGAGAAGGGGCGCAGAGAATTTTGGTCAATAATAGTTGGGGGGAATGAGATCCCAGGATAATCACTTGCGACTAAATCAAATCATGTGCAGTGCTTGTGCATTGGTCGAATTCTACCGTGGAGACAGTGGCAGGAATTATTTGTGCACGTAAATTCTTCAGAAATTTTTAATGATAAGGTAAAAATATTAGGAGCTTATTTAACTAAATATAAATAATACATGAAGAAAATAGATAATTTTTTCAAAAATAATTGTACAAATAATTTTGCCCCCTCATATGTAGTCCATGTGCGATGAGTACTTTTGCTCGAATCGGTCTTCTGCCTGCTGAGTGGCATGAATAGTAGAATAAGAACAGTTTATGGAAGTCATCCAGAATATTAAAGAATTCAAAATTTAAAATTTTTGTTAAATTTTATTTAAAATTTAATTCATCTTTTGAGATTTGAAGTAATTCGAGTAAAATTTAAAAATAAAATATAAATATACAACAAACAACAATTAAAAATTTGTGAACAGTAAGCAGGTAAAGCGACAAACCAAAGTGAAAACTATATTAAAGAAAGGGACACAAATATTCACAAGAACCCAAAACCAGAAATCCAAAACAAACAGTCCCAAACCAAGGTAACTCCACAAAAATTGCACAACAATACTCTAAAGTGAGCTCCTCTCTGTGAACCCAAAGCTAACAAGTATTGATGAAAAAGGAGTCATTTTCTCGTCGTCTATTACATTTTCTCTATCATCATTATAAAGTTGCAACATATCAGTTTTTTGTTTAAGAAAAAAACATAGAATCTATGGAAGAAAATAGAACTCTTAAAGTAAGATATGTGAAATGAAGAATATGAAATGAAACAGATTATCTTAAATTACAATAAAGCCATTGGAAGCAAAAACTATTAATCCCAATAAGAAGGGAAAGATCACAGTTATAATATAGTATACTAACCTATGTAAGATTCGAATATACGGAAACAATGCCAAATGCTTTTCTTATGATTAAATGCATTTTTTTACTCGATTTTAGAAACATCTTATCATGTTCGTTTCTTAAAAATCACTGGAGTTTTTATTTAATATCCTCTCCGGCTAAAATTACATGTAAAATATTTACTATTCTCTCTGTTTTAAAATAATAAGATTTTTAATTATTTTTACATAAATTAAGGAATAAAAAATAAATAATATTTTTCTTATTATATCTTTAATTAATTTTATTAATATAATATAGAATAAAAAATTATATTAATAATTTTTAAAAATTTTAAAAAATATTAAATATTTTGAGAAGAAAGAAAATAGTAAAAAAGTTTCTATTCTAAAACTAACGGAGTAATATTTTGTTTCAAAATGCTTATAATTTCATTCATTAAGAAAGTATTGACTCACATTTATAAAAAAAAATACAGTATTGATTCATACTTGTATAACATTATATTTTTATTTTTTAATTCATCAAACACAACCACTAAATATATTCTTAAAATTGTATTTTCAAAGTATTTGCCAAGTGAGCTTAACTTCTGTCAACCGTGGAATAAAGCCTTGGATGTAGAATGAGAACAGTTCCAATATCACACATCTAATCTAACAGATCAGATTCGATCCTTCATTTGCAGCAAAAATACCATGCAGGACCGTAACTGGACGCCTTTGGGCTTTAACTATGGTCCTGCACATCTTTTTTGCCGGACATGCAGGACCCCATCTGAATCGTCGATTAGATTTCAAATCTGATACGCCAGCTAATATTTTTTTATGTCCCTATAAGTATTTTTTTTGTAAAAATTTGTAAATTTTCACAGCCATTTGATCCGACAAACCAGATTCATTCATGCATATGCAGCAAAAATACCGTGCAGGATCATAATCGGACTCCTTTGGGCTTTGGCTACGGTCCTACACATCTTTTGTACAAGACACACAAGACCCATTAGGAACATCAGATTAGATTTGAAATATGATCTGACGACTCATTTTTCTGCCCCCTACAGTTATTTCTTTAAAAAAAATTATAAATTTTCGCAGTTATTGGATTAGATTCGACATTTAATTTGACGAACCCAGATTCAATCCTATGCGTGCGGTAAAAATACCATGTAGGACTGTAATCGAACGCCTTTGGGCTTTGGCTACGGTCTTGCACATCTTTTTTGCAAGACGTGCAGAACCCCATCTGAGCTGTTGGATCATATTTAAAATTTGATTTGACAGCTCATATTTTTCTGCTCCCTAATTTTTTTTTTTGTGAAAATTTATAAATTTTCACAACCAAATTTAATCTGACGGACCAAATTCGGTCTTGCACATGCGGCAAAGATACCGTGCAGGACCGTAATCAGACACCTTTGGGCTTTAGCTACAGTTGTGCATGTCTTTTTTGCAGAATGCGCAAAAGTCCATCTGAGCCTTCGGATTCGATTTAAAATCTGATTCGATGACTCATATTTTTTTGAACATATAGATTTTTTTTTGCCAAAATATGTAAATTTTTACAGTCGTCAGATTGACATCTGATCCCACAGACTAGATTCGATCCTGCATGTGTGGTAAATATGGCGTACAAGACTATAACCGGATGCCTTTGGGCTTTCTCTATGGTCTTGTAAGTCCTTTTTGCAGAATGTGTAAAATCCTATTTAAGCCGTCAGATTAGATTTGAAATCTGATACAACGACTTATATTTTTCTGTTCCCCTATAAGTTATTTTTTTGCAAAAATTTATAAATTTTTACAGTAATTGAATTTGATCTATCTGATATGATGGACCAGATTCAATTATGCACATGTGACAAAAATACGAGAGTAACCGATCGCATATCTTTGCATTCATCACTATTTTCTCTAGAGCATGGACGCCGCCTTATTTAATTCAACGAGAGCCTTGCCTGTCCTTCCCTTTCGAGTCCTTACGAAGAGAATCAAACCTTCTTTTTATTGCCTTAGACTGCTCCTTCCATTTCGAGTCCTTATGAAGAGAATCAAACCTTCTTTTTATTGCCTTAGACTGCTTCGGTGCTCAGACTATGAAAATTTGGTTTCCAATTTGCAAAAGGTACAAATCTCTGTGCCCTTTCTCTCCTCTCCTGAGCTTCACTTAATTTGTGAGCATGTTCGTCCCCTCTGGAAGAGGCTTTTTCAGGTACTTAATCAATTTAAGATCTTTTGTGAATATTTGATAGTTTTTTGAGCAATTAATTTTGTCAGAATACGTGTGTGTGTTTGACAAATTCCCGAGTCTGCAGGTAGGGGTGTTCACAATTCGGATTAAACCGAAAATCCGAACCGAATCGAACCGAATTTTTCGGTTCAATTCGATTTTTGTAGTTTTTTGGTTCGGTTCGGTTCGATTTTTGAATTTTAAAAAAAATCGGTTCGGTTTTCGGTTTAGGTGATCGAACCGAAAACCGAACCGAAAAACTGAAATTTTTTTAAAAAAAATTCACGAACGCATTACCATAATGCGTTCTTGTATTTATTTTTTAAAAAAAAACAAGCGTGCATTACCATAATACGTTCTTGTATTTATTTTTTTTAAAAAAAAGAACGCATTACCATAATGCGTTCTTGTATTTATTTTTTTTAAAAAATACAAGAACGCATTATGCGTTCTTGTATTTATTTTTTTTAAAAAAAACAAGAACGCATTACCATAATGCGTTCTTGTATTTATTTTTTTTAAAAAAATACAAGAACGCATTATGCGTTCTTGTATTTATTTTTTTAAAAAAATACAAGAACGCATTACCATAATGCGTTCTTGTATTTATTTTTTTAAAAAAAACAAGCACGTATTACCATAATACGTTCTTTGTATTTTTTTAAAAAATTCAAGAACGCATTACCATAATGCGTTCTTGTATTTATTTTTTTTAAAAAAAACAAGAACGCATTACCATAATGCGTTCTTGTATTTATGTTTCAAAATTTCAGTTTTTCGGTTCGGTTTTCAATTTTACCCTAAACCGAACCGAAAAACCGAATAGTAAAACCGAAAAAATTACGATTTGGTTTGGTTTTCAAAAAAATAAAAAAAAAATCAAACCGAAAATCGAATAATAAAAATGAAAATCGAATCGTAATCCGTTTAAACATCCCTATCTATACAGGGAGGTATTTGGACTTTGCCCATACATTAAACTAAATTAATCATTTCTTTAATCACTGTGAAATCGCCGAATGTGACCAGTGTGGATGCGGCAGATGGAGTACCACTACTATATAAATTGACTTGTGCCGGGAAAGTTCTTTCTGCCTTCATCGAGAGGAACTCACCGCGCAGACCCACTAGTTGCAGACTCCAGAGTCTGTCACCGGTGCCGAAATTTGGGAACAAATGGGTTCTGTAGAGAACGACGTTTCTCATCAAGTGCCATTTCTGCAGAATTCAGCAGACGATAAACAATATTCAGAGCCATCAGTAGCTCCATACGAACAAGAAGTCAGCGATGAACTGGAGAGGATATTAACGAACTCCGAGCTGACGCTTTTCCAACGGATCCGTCTCGGCACATGGGTTGAGCTCAAATTGCTGTTTTACCTCGCAACGCCTGCTGTGGCTGTCTATTCTCTCAACTATTTCATGACCATGGCCACACAAATCTTCGCCGGGCACCTCGGCAATCTCGAACTCGCCGCCGCCTCCCTTGGAGATACGGGAGTTCAGACTTTCTCCCACGGCATCATGGTAAGGTTTCCTGAATTTTGCAACCATTTTTTTGTTATCTTCTTCGATTCGTGAGATTAATGCTTTGTTTTTTTCAGCTCGGAATGGGAAGCGCAGTGGAAACGCTTTGTGGGCAAGCATACGGAGCCCAGAAGTACGAAATGCTGGGAATTTACCTTCAAAGATCAACCATACTCCTGACTGTTACCGGCCTCCCCCTGGCCGTGATCTATGCTTTCTCCAAGCCAATTCTTCTCTTCATCCATCAGTCACCGGATATTGCATCTGCAGCGGCCACGTTCGTCTATGGCTTAATCCCTCAAATCTTCGCATTCGCCATTAATTTCCCGATACAGAAATTTATGCAAGCTCAAAGTTTGGTGGCACCCAGTGCCTACATCTCCCTTGCAGCACTAGTTTTACACGTATTGATAAGTTGGTTATTGATTTACAAGATTGGGTGGGGTTTGGTGGGAGCATCCATTGCCCTCAGCTTGTCATGGTGGATCATTGGGATCGCCCAATTCGTTTACATAGTGAAAAGCAAGCACTGCGAGAGGACATGGACGGGTTTTAGCATGCAGGCGTTCTCCGGCCTCTGGAGCTTCCTCAAATTATCGATTTCGTCGGGGGTGATGCTGTGCTTGGAGGAATGGTACTATCAGATTCTGATTTTGTTCACTGGGTTGCTTCCTAATCCTGAATTGTCTTTGGATGCCGTGACTATTTGGTAAGCCATTTCGCTTTTGGATAGAAACTTAACTGAAACAAGCTTCGCAGTTCTACTATTTTCTCAATGGATTAACTAACTATTCATGATAATTTAAAATTTTTAATTTTCTTAATTTTTTCTCATTTTATTAATGTAATATAAATTTTATAAAATATGTTATAGTCTTGAAAAATTATATAATATATTTAATTCCTGTTAAAATATATCTCAAAGACATGTTAGAAAAAAAAATTCTTCTATTTTAAATTTTATGTTTTCTTTTATAAAAATGTCAGTAAAATCAGCAAAAACATAAAAAGATGGAAAAAGTTTGAAACTGCGTATTGTTTTCTTACTTAGAAAACACTGCTCATAACATCTTATTCCAAATCAATTATGGAGAGAGAATATTATAATTAATAAAATAATTACATTGATTTCTTGATGATAATGCGCTCACATGTCTAGAATCAGGACCCGTTATGGTGCCTGTTATGGTGTAAATTGCAGTGCATTATTGTAAAATTGTAATTTAATAATTAAAAATTTACACCAAATTATTAATTATTTAAAATTTAATAATTATTTATTTTATAATTAAATAAATTCTATATTTTAAAATAATTATTTATTATTAATAAAATAATTATTTAAAATATTGGAACTGAACAAAGGTAATATTGGATCGGTCTAATCCAAGGGTTGCTGGACGACGCCGCAGGTTGAGTGGTATCGACAGCAGTGTCTGTCTGAAAAACACGCTCTTGGTGGCCCTACTTCTATCAACCCGAGTTGGCTAGGGTGCAGAGGCCGCCAGGAGTTTTTGTGAGAGGGATGCTGGGGTCCCATCCGAAAGAAAAGTTTCCCACTCTTTTATAATTCTAGAAGGAAGTTATCATTGGCCCCATGAAATCATAAGTCTTTTGTTTGTTTTGCTGGGTCAATGAAGTCATGAGTCACGTTCTGGCGGAAGGGAAGGGAATAAGTACATAATTACAATAAGGGAGAAAGAGGAGAATAGAATAGATTTTCTAAAACAAAGTCAGTCCAACCACTAGTTTGACTTCAATCTTTTATTCCTAGTATTATTGTTGTGGATTTGGACCTCTCTTATAACAGTGGAAATAATTGTATTTGGAATTGTTGCAGCAACACAGTAAGTGGAGGGGCCTTCATGGTATTTGTTGGGTTCAATGCTGCAGCAAGGTCAGTCTTTCTTCGCCTAGCTGCTTGGGGCTTTTTCTTCTTACTACCTTACTGCCTTAAACCTTCAAATTTCAATTCCTACCCCCATACCCACCCCAATCACTCGGTTCCCAGAAAACAAGGTAAAAAATGACGAAACCTGTCAGCAGGTGTAGAAACGAATAATGGCGGGCCCCTTTTCGGGAAAGTTGTAGGATTGCTTGCTCAGACGAAAAATGCAAAAAAAAAGTTGTTGGATTAGTTCATCTTGTGTAGAACGACTTTTATTGATCGATCAATCAAAAGAGCCAAGTACACTAAAGCAAAAGCCCAACCAATACCTAGTATTCTAAGTGAAGTTTTAATACTACGAGCGCATAAAAAGTACAGGGCAACCTTTTTCATGTGTCAGCTCATCTAGCATTAAAAGTAGCTTTTAAAGTATCCAAAAACAACTGGTCCGTTAGATACTACTTCGTTAAAGTGCTTCGTTACATTAAACTCGACCAATATAGTACGAGAGCATTGAACCCAATATAAAGTGCTTCATTAAAGCACAAAAGTATAATTTAGTTTTCTAATCAATTATTAAAAACTTTAGTAGTTAAATGTTAAGTTTGAATAGAATACATTAACTAGATATTTTTAAATTAAATTATTTTAGATATTTATTAAAAATTTTTATAAAATTTATTAAAATATTAATTCTTGTATAATAGAAAAATATGTTATATATTTCAAAACGCTGAAAGTCTTTGTAAAGTGGTTAATAGAAATCAAACTAGAACGCAACACTAATACAAACTATTAATTATAAAAAATTTAATACAAAAAATTTATTACTTTGTTTACTTGGATAAAATTTCATCACGAAATTCAAAAAAATTATTTTTTGTCATAAATATTTTATTGTTATAAAACTTAAAACAAAAATATTAAATCGAGAAGCCATTCAATTCCATCCTAAAGATATAATATTGCTAGTTATCAGTTATGATACCCTTCTTTTGTAAATAACGATATGTTTGGTCATGAAACATATATATTTTAGATGGTTTGATTAAGATATAAGAATTTAACATGGTTTGATTAAGATGACTTACGTCTACTGGCCAAAGGAGCAATATTTATTAAAACCAAGAATATACCAAAGGGATTCCATATGTTCACAAACGCCTAAATCACAAAATGATAAAGCCAGTCTAAAACCAAGCTAACTCGAGGGAGATTTCACTGCCATACTCCAAGCACGGATCCTAAAGCTACCATGTATTGATTAAAATGCGACTTGAGGCAAAGGCTATTATTCCCAGGGCTAGAACACAAAGTAATATGGAATCACTGCCTAGTATTCCTAACCTATGGAGGAATTGAACACAAGGAAACTTCTTTGGATCTAAATGCATCAATTATGATTAAAACCATTTCTTTGATAATTGATTTTTGAAACCTTTTAGATTCTGGTTGCTTAAAAATTTGTCTAAACTAATGGAATACTGCAAATTTTGGTATTCAATAACAATTGATGGCTCATTATTTCTCCATTTATTTGTACCATTTGTGGATTTACTTGTCACTTGCTGTATTGCAATATAATTCAGGACCAGATTGAGACGCAGAGAGAAATGATTCATTTCATAGTACAATTTACGTTACAAAAGTTTTCTATTTATTTTACTATTTTGAATGGATGATCAGTGTGAGAGTGAGCAACGAATTGGGAGCGGGGCATTCGAAGTCAGTTGCATTCTCTGTGGTGGTGTTGACTGTGGTTTGCTTCATAATTTCAATAATTGCAGCCATCGTTACGCTTTGCCTGCGTGATGTCCTTAGCTATGTCTTCACTAGTGGTGAAGATGTAGCACATGCTGTCTCTGATCTTGCTCCACTTCTGGCACTCACACTTGTTGTCTTCGGAATCCAACCAGTCTTGTCAGGTAAGAACTAGGAAACATTTATTTTGTCTTCCAGTTTTTTATTTATTTAACCGAACTAAAACTAGAGTTGCGTATTTCGGTTTATATGACGTTAATTTTAAGTTCACTTTTCATTGTCTAGCGATTTGTAGACATCATCTTTTTTATTTTATTTTCATTTTGATAGTTCGAGTATTAAAAACCTGGCTATGGACCAGTGAATTGTCTTTTCATATACATTTTGAAGGTGTGTGTGTAATCATTTCCTTTAATTTTGTACATACTTAGCATCTTTTGCCAAAACCAGGTGTGGCTGTTGGGTGCGGGTGGCAGACTTTCGTTGCATATGTGAACATTGGTTGCTACTATTTTGTTGGGCTTCCTTTGGGTCTCCTGCTCGCGTTCTACTTCAAATTTGGTGTTAAGGTATCTCTTCTTATATTTGATCTTTAAAGGTATATTTACAGCATTTTGTCAATTAAAGTGTAGGGTAGTTCAAGGGTTTATCTTTAGATTTAGGATTTATGACCAAAACTTCTACAAAATCAATGTTGCAGGTAGGATATTACAGAAGATGTTTCAGAGAATTGGGACTAAAATGTGTTATTTAACTATTTTTCCCCTCAGTAAATTACATTTTTGCACCTTTGACGTTGTGCGAAACAGAACTTGGCTGTAAGAAATTGATTTATTAGCCGATTTGCACAACAAAGTTTTCTCCCTTTTTTTTTAAATGTAAATAATATAATACTTGTTTAGTCTCAATATTAGCAAATGATCACAATAAAAGGTCATGTAATGTTTCAAATTTTGTGCTTCAGGGATTATGGTCTGGGATGCTGAGTGGTTCGTTTGCACAATCGATTGTCTTGTTGTGGACAATACTCGGAGCCAATTGGGATAAGGAGGTAAATTAGCTATGCCCCTTCTATTTTGATTAAAATGAAAAGAAAATGTGAAATTGTGCCAAAGAAGTCAGACACCGATGCACTTATGAGTTCTTTTATTTTGCCTGCAAAATCTTCTGACTCCGGAAATTAGATAATGAACACCGCCTATTTATTCTGTTCTGGAGATAATTTAGTCTCCATAGCAGATTGTAAATATGAAGAGAAACTGTTTAGACATAAGAACTTCCACGAGGATATAATTTTGACCTTGAAATGCAGGTGGAAAAGGCTTTCCAAAGATTACAAGATTGGGAAGAGAATAAGAAAGCAGTTCTTGAGGAAGAGGCTCATTGATTAAACCTCTTGAAGCTTGGTATTGATAGATGGAGAAAACAGAGGAGGCTGAAATTCCTTTGCGAGCGATAGATGGAGAAAACAGAGGACACTGTATTCCTTTGCCCAACTCAATGCCTATATAATTTTTTTCAAAGATTGTTACTCTTAAGGGAGTTTGTCAGACTCTTATCTGGTAAGGAGACTGTGAAGGGTGCTGTAACCCAAATTAGTGAACTGTTCCTTTGGTCTTTTAATTATGAAGATTCATTTCCACAAAGAAATAAAGGAGGCATTTTGAAGAAGGAAAAACAACTTTCATTTAATCTTAGGATTTCAAAGCTTTGTGTTAATCCTTTGAACGCTCGACATCATCGGTCAAACATAAATACTATATATAGAACGATTTTATTAATATAAGATAAATTTTAAATTATTTTAATATTTTAATCCTTCAAACACTATAAAAAATCTACAATTTATTTCGATATATTTATATTTTTTGTAATAATCACTATTTAGTAAAATCCAATAGATAGTTAAGATTTATCGTTACATTCAAATTGTTTAGATATTTAAGTAAAATACGTTAATTTTATTTTTTTTAGAATTAGTAAACACACACCAAAATCTGGAGTCCTCAAGTTGAAGTAAAATACATTAATTAAAATTTAATTTTATTTAATAGAATTTTCTTCCTACTTTAATTTATATTAGGTGCTTGACATTTTTAAATTTTTTATAATTATTTATTTATCTGTTTATTTTAAAATTTTATATTATATTACTAAATTTTATTTTTTATTTAATTTTATGTACTTTGTTATTTACTTATGTATTTTTCTTAGTTAATGTAATTAAATTTAATTTAGTATTATTTATGTAGTCACTTATTTGTTTTACTTAATTTATTTCATTAATTTAATTAATTAATTAATTTATTTGATTTATTTACATTTTAATTGTTTTTAATTATTTAATAGTTATTTATTTTAAGTATTTAATTATTGAATTATTTTTTATTATTTTGTTAATAATTTTATGAAATAAAAATCTTTATTTGATAATAGTGTTATCATTCTCTTAAAAAAATTATTATTAATCAGTATTAGTATTTTTTATTGATTTTGTATTTTAGAATGATAAAGTATTTAAGGATGAGACATGATAAAAAATTTTGAAGAGTTTTTTCCCATAAATTCTATATTTTCAACCAGAGAAGCGTTACAGGAGTGAGTGACAAATATTGATAGTCTATTAAATATGTTCTTCCTAATTCTATCTTCAAAGAGAAATAAAGGTGAAAGCATAAAGAGTCAAATGTGGGTAAGTTCTGAGAGAACTAGTAAATCCGAAAAGATGAAAATTAATGTTATCAAAAAGACCACAACCAAGAAATGTAATTGTCTATTTCTACTAAAAGGAGAAGAGGTAGAGGATGATAGTTGATAATTAGCTGTTCAAGAAGGTCGACACAATCATGCTCTTGGTTTGTTACCAGTAGAGACATCTATCAACTGCGAAATTGACACAAGAGTAGCGCAATGAAATTTGTTAACTGACAGCATATCACGGAAAATCAAGGATGATCATGAAAAGATTGCAAGTGAATTATGCAGCTACATAGACTTCAATAAAAAATATTTACAATGAGTGATTGAAGATTAAAAAAGAAAACTTGGGAAGCCTATATGTGGTGCAGTACTTGATGAAATTAATGATAGATAATCACTATTGGCATTGGCATAGGAAGATACCAAAGACAAATGTTCTTAGTGATGTTTTATTCGCTCATCCCTCATCGGCTGATAAGGTATACATATTTCTAGGGGTATTCATCGATTTGGATTAGATACAAATCGGTTTGACAATTTAGAGAAAATTCAATTTTTTAATTTTTTTTAAAAAACCAAACCAAACCTAATATGCATTGAAACTGTTTCTCCAAACCAAATACCGAATTAAATTCGGTTTGGAGAAATTCAAAATTTTGAAAAAAAATTTAGTCCCAGGACCTGCTAGTGATTACAACATCTGCGCATAATGTAAATTGCATGTTCAATTGAGATTCTACAAGGGAGAAAAGGAGAATCCAAAATCACGAGCAAGAAAGAATCCAACTTGAACAAGTTTTAGTAGTAATCTAAAATGGCAAAGTTCACAAATATACCACCATATAACCAAACGCACAATGTTACCTATATCCAACTTTTTTACTAATGCAATAGGCTGCACACTATTTTTAGATTCTAGTGTTCTTTCCTTCAATTCTTCTGCATTGGGACTTTGAGTTTGTGAGTAGCCATAAGTATTGCCATTACCTGCCAAAAGACAACAAGATTTCACTCGCATAATGGTGTATGAAGTCAAGAATTATTCGTCAAAGATTGATATAGAATTCGAAAATACCTGAAACAGAGAGAAATCGCAACAGAATTTTTCCCAACTTAGAAGTTGCAACCTACAAATTGAAACAAATGAATCAAAATGTGAGTGAAAATGCAAGTCAAATGAGCCAAAACAATTAAAATATACTAGTATACCTTAAAAGCTTTAATCTTCAAAGATCAAGAATGGTTGATTCATGAGTATCCTTGTCAAATTCTGATAAAAACATGAAAAAAAGTCAAATGACATATTAAAATGTAATCCATCTCGTAAAAATTGAATGGTTAAACAACAAAATAAAATTACCATTATCCATTCTTTCAAGAAAATCAATATATTCTTCAACGCTAACTGAATATGCTTCATGCAACCAATCTCTAGCACACATAAGGCATTGGCACCATTATAGGAATTAATAAACTCCTAAATGTATCAAGAATTCGACCTCCCGTACTAAAAGCAGATTCATAAGCAAAAGTAGAAATAGGAACAACCAATATATCATGAGCCATTCTAGCAAGGATGGAAAATCATGGAGCATTTAACAGCCACCATTTCAACATATCGAACTCAACCTCTCTCTCTTCACTCTTTTCTCCAAGATACTTGTCCAATTCACTTTTGTTATCAATCCCTCCCTCTTTCTTATACATATTATACTCATGCCTACTATCTATCCCCAAAGATTTTCAATGGTGGAAAACATGAATCTTGTGGATGACTTGAAATTGAAGATGAGGAGACACTTGAAGATGATAGCAATGGAGATGTATGAAAATGAGATACTTGGCAAGGACTTAACTTCTTCTACTCCTAAAAAAGATCATAGAGCTCTTCTTTCACCTTGTTTCCAAGATCAATATTCTCTGGTTATATTCTTACAATCACCCATTTAGCATAATCAAATTTATACCGAGAATCAAGAATGACAGCATAAAAGAGAATGAAATTTAATTTTTCTGCATTTCTCCAATATTTTTTTGTATTTTTCTTTCATTCTTTTTGCCATATAACTAAACTCAACATCATCACTACCTTCCCAAGTCCTTAATAATTTGACACATCACTGAGTTCATGAAACACTTGATTAGGAGTAACACATAATGAACCTGAAATCTGCAATGTTAATTCTTAAAAATATTCCAAACACTTCACAAAACACGAAATGTTATCCTAATCATCATCACAAGGTAGCCCATCATTCTCAACTAGGTCAATTTTGTAATGGGGATCTAGATCTTCAAATCTTTCAAACGCTTTTGCAAGCATCAAAGCTATGTCAAGCATCAAATAAGTTGAATTCCACCTAGTTGGAACATCCAAATACAACATCCTTTTAGTTTCAATTTTTTCCATCTCAACACACTCCTTGAACTCGTTTAATCTACTTGGAGATTGTCATATATATCTAATAGCTCCCTGAGCACGAGAAATAGAAAGTACTATTTCTTTCAAACCATCGATTACAACAAGATTTATTATGTGCATCTCATATGAAGATATTTTTCTCCAAGCAAACAAGTTCCCCAACTAGAAAACATTCTCTTCAAGTTATTAATAGCAACATCATTTGAACTGGCATTATCAACATTAATTGTACAGACATTGTCGATCCCCCTATCAAGTAAATATTTTTTCACCCCTTTTCCAATAGTCTAACCCTTATGACTATCAATTGGACAAAAATTTAAAACTTTCTTGTGCAATACCCAGTTATCATCTATAAAATGAGAAGTCAAAAACATATAATTAATTCTTTGTTCCGAAGTCCATGAATCGGTGGTGAGACTAATTCTTTGGGCTGAATTTTTCAAGAATCTCTTTAATTTGTTTTTCTCTTCCAAATACAGATCATAACAATCTCTAGTAACAGTACTATGAGACGGGATTTGAAAGGATGGACATGTAGTAGACATTAAATGTCTAAACCCTTGCTTTTCTATGAAATTGAAAGGTAGTTCATCCACAACTAACTATAGAACTAACTTTAGGACCCCCACAGTGATTGAAAGTTGTTGTCCTTTAATTGAGTTGCATTAGCAGGATTGTTGTGTGGGTTCTTCATGCAACTAGTCATATGGTTCCTTAATGTACTAGTACCATGTGTATAAGAATTCGCTGAATATTCATACTTACAATAGTTGCAAGATGCTTTTTATTATCCATCATCATTTATGAATTTGGTAAAATGCAACCAAACATCCGAACGAGGCTTCATAGTTTTTCTTTGCTTCTTCACACCGGAGCTAGAGGAATTTGATCCTTCGTGACTTGAGGGATGACTCATATTATGTTCTTCATTATTTCTTAGGTTCACGGATGAAATCTCCCTTTTGAAGCTATCTGCTTGATCTGACATCTATTAATAACCTTATAACATAGAGAAATTAGAGAGTATGATAAAAATTTAATATTGATTTATATATTAAAAACTACTAGACTAACCATGTAAATATGGCAGCCATGCCAAAGCTAGTTGGGAAGAAGTACATGGATACCTTACAGAGAATTTTGCTATTTAGCAATAATGAGTTTTGTTTTTCTCTAAGTTCTTTCTAGAAAATCGTGGAATTGAACCTTGTAACAGCAATCAATGACATTGTAATCAACCACAATATAATTCACTTCCTCAAAAAACTCATTTATCCTTATCAACCACATTGTAAAATCAGTAGCAGATGACACTATCCCCTCATTGTAAACCAATAGGGCTCAGATTTCTAGAATGGGAAGAGATAACTGATGTGAAATTTGCAAGTGCACAAATGTCAAACAAGTAATAAAGTAGTGAGTACAAGTCGTCCCAACGAGGATTGCTACCTAACTGTAAAATTCTTTTACTTATAACCCAACTTAAACCAAAATAAATGTGATTTTATCTAAAATCAATGGCACAAATCCAGCTTACTCCTCTTATGATAAATAATTAATTTCTTCAAATTAATTCTCGACTTGGTTAATGGTAGAATTCCCAATTATAAGCTAGATCCAATCTCTTGGTGAAAAGCTCCTAATTTTAATTAATAAACCAATCGTATCTCTACGTGATTTTAATTATCAAAGCCACAAACACCTCTATGGAATTCCCTAACTTTTGTTTCCTACTCGCTAGAAACCACACAAAGAAACCGAATCTATGTCTAGTCAGTTTTACGATGTGTTGTTATTACCATGATCCAATTTAAACTAGCACTTCTCAGCCACTAGAATAAATTTAAAGGCATGCAAGAATTTGCCATAAAATTGCAAGCATTAAAAATAATAATAACAATTAACCAAAATCGAGATAAAAGAAACAATCTTTAATTGAAATAAATTAAATTCATAAGAGTTTCAGCCTTCATCGAAGGTCTTAGTCACAAAAGATTTAGCTATTCATGATCCGAATATTCGAAGCCATAAATTTGATTAACATAAAATAAATTAAAAAATAAAGAAAACAAAACAAGAGAATAGAAGAAGATAATTCCCTATTTCTCAAGCTTGCTGCCGAAAACTTGATGTGAAATTTGCAAGTGCACAAATGTCAAACAAGTAATAAAGTAGTGAGTACAAGTCGTTCCAACGAGGATTGCTACCTAACTGTAAAATTCTTTTACTTATAACCCAACTTAAACCAAAATAAATGTGATTTGATCTAAAATTTAATTACCAATAAAAATAATTAATAATAATAATAAACACAAAAATCAATGATTATATTAATTAAAAATCAATGGCAATGAATAGACTAAGACACTCCAAATCCAGCTTACTCCTCTTATGATAAATAATTAATTTCTTCAAATTAATTCTCGACTTGGTTAATGGTAGAATTCCCAATTATAAGCTAGACCCAATCTCTTGGTGAAAAGCTCCTAACTTTAATTAATAAACCAATCGTATCTCTACGTGATTTTAATTATCAAAGCCGCAAACACCTCTATGGAATTCCCTAACTTTTGTTTCCTACTCGCTAGAAACCACACAAAGAAACCGAATCTATGTCTAGTCAGTTTTACGATGTGTTGTTATTACCATGATCCAATTTAAACTAGCACTTCTCAGCCACTAGAATAAATTTAAAGGCATGCAAGATTTGCCATAAAATTGCAAGCATTAAAAATAATAATTACAATTAACAAAAATCAAGATAAAAGAAACAATCTTTAATTGAAATAAATTAAATTCATAAGAGTTTCAGCCTTCATCGAAGGTCTTAGTCACAAAAGATTTAGCTATTCATGATCCGAATATTCGAAGCCATAAATTTGATTAACATAAAATAAATTAAAAGAATAAAGAAAACAAAACAAGAGAATAGAAGAAGATAATCCCCTATTTCTCAAGCTTGCTGCTGGAATTCTTTTCGCTCCCTCTTTCTTCGGTCAACCTTGTCCTTCGTGCCACCTATTCTTTTTCTCCTTGGCTGTCCCCTTCTTCTTCCTCGGATGCCCTCCTCTTTTTCTCCTTGGCTTGCCCGAATTTCTCTCCAATTGGCTGCCCTAATTTGCTTCCTTTTTGGTTGCCCGATTTTTGCTTCTTTTGTTACCCCAAATTTGTTTCTTTTGTTGCCCGAAAAAATCTCCTCTTGGTTGCCCGATTTCTTTTCCCTTAGGCTGCCCAAATTCCTTGCTTTGGCTGCCCTAATTTTGCCTTCTCCTTGGCTGCCGAATTCCTCTTACTTTTGGTGTATTAGGAATTTAAATCCAATTTGGGTTTTACATCCTATTCCAAATCAAATTCAAATTTAGAATCTTCCTTTTTCCTTCTTTAAATTGAATCCTTATTAATTTTGAAATGGCATGGTGAATTTTTATTTTCCTTTCCTAGCCAATTCTTCTTTCCTATTTTCTTCTCTTGACATTATCATTTTCCCCTGCATCAATAATTAGTAAAATCAGTGAATTAAAGTGTACTTTATAAATAAAATAATCTTAATTAATTCATACTAAGTACATAAATATTTAATTCACCAAAACAAGTCAAAGTCATAAGATTTATATCAATTAGCCTTTAAATAAGTGAAAAATTAATTCTGATTAATGATTAAAATATAATTTTATCAATAACTCCTTACACACATGTTACAGCCTTGTAAAAGTTTGTGTAACAAACCAAATAAAGAACCATAGGAACAATACAGGGTTAGGCAACAACTCAAATACAACTATTACCTTTGTACCTTGGGTACAAATTTTCTGATGCAATTGGATTACAACATTAGACTGAGCTTGTGAACAAAAAGATTGTAATGTTCATGGCAAAACAGACAACTACTACTTCTGTACAATAGGCATGAAATTTTCTGATGCCATTGGATTACAACATTACTCCTAACATATAAACAAAAGGAAATTGTTATGTTTGAGGCAAAGTAAATGGGTGCTCTCTCAGCTTAAATTCTTTGACAATAAAAGAAAAGAATTCAACCAAAATAGAATATTACAAAATGGAAACCACACACAAGCAAGCAAACATCCCCAACATGCTTTTAATTGCAAGAAATTTAAGTTATCAATTACAAGGAATTTAAGTTATCAAACTTAAAGATAGTTCATTTACAATTTCCTCAGTGAACTTCATCTCCATATCAAACTTTAAGATAGTACACAAATGGCTCATTAGTATTTGGTGTTTGCATTCACCAATTTAGGAGGATACTTCACTTCCTAATCAATTGAAACCTTAGTAAAAAAGTATAAGACAAATAGCAATTCGACCTCCATAGGCCTGTCTTCCCCCTTTTAGGGTAGGGAAAATTCTGACATTTAGCAAAACAAAAAAAAAAAGTACTCAATTCCAATACCAAACTTTCTGCACATAGAGGAAGAAACAAACCAAGACAAATTCAGCAATTGGAAGTTGTAGATAAGTAGCCAATGAGTTCAAGAAACATTTTCTTGGTTTCACAATTCAACAAAGAATACGAAATTTGTATGGCAGACAAAATAGACATAGAGCTCACAATAACATAACATAACCGGAGATGCAAATTATCAGCAGCAGGAGGAAGAGAGACTTATGGCGCACTGCCTCCTTTTGAAGTTTCTCTACAAAACAATGTTGTCTGAAATCTGAATCTACAAAGAAAACCCTCCCGAGTCTCGATTGAAGTTAACAAAAATTCTTTTTTTTTATTTTGATTGAAAGTCAACTAAGAAAAATGGGAATTCGATTTTTGGTTTGGTTTGGGTTGGGAGATTTCCAACCCAAAAACAGAACCTAAATTTTATTTAGAGATAATAACCCAAATGCAACCGAATTCTTTTTGGAGAAACCCGAACCGAAAATCAAAATAAAATTATTTTTGAAGCGGTTATTTGGGTTTTTCCAAATAGTGAACACCCCTACATATTTTCGTATGTGCTGGTCATGGATTGCACATATAAGACTAATAATTGATACAAGATGTCATTTTTTGATGTTGTTGGAGTGTCACCGACTGGCCATACTTTTTGTAGCATTTGAGTTTATGAGGAAAGAGAAGGAATGTAGTTATGCATAGGCTTTAGCTCAGTTAAATATATTGTTTGACATGCATAACATGTCTTCTGCATTTATTATTGATCGAGAGTTAAGACTTATGAATGCTCTTACTGTTACTTTTCCAAATGTCTTTCATCTTTTATGTAAGTTCCACATTGCTAAGAATATGAAGAATAGAGATTCACATGTGATGAAGAATAAGAAATTAGGAGCTACAATTTCTCAAGAAATTTGGAATAAGATCGTGGACTCTTATAGTATAGACTAGTATAATTATCGACTACAGGAGATGCGCACTAAATGGAAAAATTTTTCCACTTTGTTGGATTGTTATAGAGACTCGGCTGCAGTCTTATTCCACTAAATTCGTTCATGCTTGGACATATGATATTCTATATATGGGTTGCCTTACAACTAACAGGGTGGAGAGCTAGCATTCATCATTGAAGGATATCCTATAGTCTTCTGTTAGCAGTTTTGATACAGTATAGGCAAGATAGACACTTTGGTGAATCATAAAATTAGCAAAATTAAGAAGGCATTTGAATAGTCTTGTCATAGGGACCTTCACGAAGCCACGAGCATTAAAATGTTACAAACATTATCTGGCAAGAATACACATCATGCTATGAAGGCATTGTTAAATGAGTGCATGAGGACAGGTGAGGTGGATACATATGTGGAACATTGCAGTTGTATTTTGTGAAGGACAAGCGGGCTTCTTTTTGCCCATGAGATGTCACTTGTCATATTAGATGAGTACATTCATGTAGATCAAATCCATCCCTTTTGGAAGAAAATGGATATTGAACCAAACGATAAGTTTGCTATTGATACACCAGGTTTAGTAGATGAGGAGTGGAAGAATTTCAGTCATTGATTGAGAATTTACAATACCAAACTCAGGACACTAGAAGAGATTATATGGCATGAATTAGAGAATACTAAGGTCAGACAAGGGGGATCTTGAGAAAACACCTATAAGAAACTAGAGGTCATTCGAAATGAAACTTAAGTACTAAAAGAGATAAATTAGCATGGGAATATACCGCAAGGATGTATCTAGGACATGACCAAAAAAGTAAATCATTTTGTCCATCTTCCTCTTCTACATCATGTGAGAGATCAACACCTGATTTTAATTCTATTGGAGCTAGAGGCAAATATCAATATGCATCTAACTTACTACTCGGTATTTACAAGTATATTGAAGACTTTGTATACATTCATTTTGATGACAACTATGGATACAAAGTTGTTTCACATTTTATATATGGTAGCAAATTACACTGGTCCACATTGAAAGTTGACTTGGTACATGATATGCAAATGAGGATATCATTATATGGTCAAGTTATATTAGGTGAGTAAGGGGTAAATCATCAAATAATGGCATGCAGTCACTTTTCAGGAAAAACACTAGAGAGTCATTGGATGGATATGTTAGAGATAGGTTGGGTTTATAGTAATAAAATATAATTTTATTTGCTCATCTATATCTATAGTTAGTCCGATGACATTCTCACCATTGTGGAGCAATTAGGAAAAGCCATTAGACACTTACAGACACTTACACGATTGGACATTTGGATACGATGAGACATTTTGTGGTGTAAAAGATGTCCCATAATTGTCCACTGTCGCTCCTGTATCTAAGTTAGCAGCATTATATAGATTCAGGTGTGTCGGAATGTTATAACTTCATAGATGATTGTACCTCGAGATGGCTCCAGTACAGACAATAGAGATGTGTTGATTTTGTATTCATTGATTATTATTCACTTTATTTTTTATAAATTGTTATACAATGGGCATTTTTGTCATATTAGACACAGGATATTACGATCATTTTATATTATTATCATTTTTATTAATTTATCTATTATTAATTATCATATTGATCATTAGTCAAATTATCATAAGGAATTAAAAAAACATTCTAAAACTGTACGCTAATACAATGGTAAAATAAAATAATTGAAAAATTATAGTGTAAAAGATAAATGGACTATAAAAGTATATTATTTGTCAATCTATTCTACATTTGCACCTAGGTTGATTTTTAGTTGTATCACATGGTTGAATTTCGTCATCAGAATCCTCTCAATAACAATCTTTCAAGTGACCTCATAGATAAAGGTAGCCTTGTAGGCTAAAGATAATTGTTTTTCGTTACTCATATCACCGCGATTTTGTGAAAATGACTGTTTCAAAGAAAAACCAATTTGTACGACTACCTACTAACAAATTTTAGTTGGAGTTTAAAAATTAATAATATAATAAGATAAATACTATAAACATAACAAGGTAAATATACTCTCTCAGGTAGTGCAGCCTGTTCTTGAGGATAGAAGGATCTTATCGGAATGTGCACTAAAATTTGAACACGTGTATATGTACAAAAAATGTACTGATTATGCTCTTTGCTAGTTTGATATATAATCTCTGCTTGGTATTGATGCAAGATTTTGTAATAATCCAGTCTGGTGAAAGCTGCCGCTATGGACTAGTAAGCCATATGGTACTTCTTTCCATCAACTGGTCGATAGCAATCAATCGGTAATATAGGGTACACCTGAACAACCTGGATAAACTCAAATTTTCTTAACACTCTATCTGGCATGTACTGCTCAACTACATTACCGTGACTAATGGTACCTTCATAGAAGGTCATCGATATAGATGTTATATCAACATTGTTTTATGGCATCCATATCACATAGACAAAAATGATTAGTAATGATAAATATTATTATTTAGGAAAGATAAATAAATAAAATTATAATTAATTACCTATCAGTACCCATTCTGGTATCAAAGCATCTAATAGCATCCTATAATATAAGGGCTTGTTTTGAGGCTTAGCAAATGCCTGTTCGCACCTCCATTTCATGGCTCTCGGGAGTTTGAGGTCCCAACTAGGATTCACAGGTGGTACGAATTTCAAAAATACTTATAAATTTATGTATGTAACAAAGTAAGACTATCATCCATCTACCTCGATCTAATCCTTGTTGCTATCCCTAATTGGTAATATAATAGTGCAAGAGTGGCTGATCCCAATGAGAATGACCTAACATGTACAGTATCCTTGATAAGCATCCATAATTTGATAGGGAGCACCTTGTGTTTACACTTATCTATGAATAAGGTGCTTCCAAGACATTTTGAAGCATATAAGTGCACTGGTGTTGTATCACTGAAAACATTAAACTCTAACGTTGCTCTTTTCTTAGGCTAAACATACTAGTAACATCCTGTACTATCTCATTGTACTCTAGTATCACCTCTAAGGGCAATTCCTTGACAAGAATCTGTAGGATCATCCAGACGTCATGCAATGTGTCATCTCTCCAAATGGCATATGAAAACTATATGTTTGTAGGTGTCACGCTCCACGAATGTTGACAATAGAGGCATGTTTAAGTTCAACATACAATTTTGTAGGTGGCTAAATTTTAATTGTTCCACCCAATCTCGCGTGTCTTCACTTGGTAACTCCGTAATGGTCATCGTCTTAGCGTACCATGATGTCCATGGTATGTAAGAACTTTCTGCTCTTGTTAAGAGACATAAATAAATAATACTATTAAAATTTTAATATATTAAGAAGAAAAAAATAAAATTAGTTAAGCAAACATACCTTATTATGATAAATAGCTGAAGTAACATGGCCAGCAAAGCTAAGTAACAAACAATAATTCTATGGACCCCATTCTGTTGGTCCGTGAAGCATCCACTCATATATACACCCATACTTAGGATTATATCCTTGTCGAGCCTAATTCTCAACTTTGATCCTAGCTTGGTCATCATGGAATGGTTCTAAAATATTAACGGTTGTGGAACGAAGGATGCCACAATTCATCATACGAGCACTGAAAGAAGGATATGTGCTATGTCCATCCGTGCAATGTCCCTAAGGCATAGCAGATGATATCATGCATCGGCTTTGAGAAATCTAAAAAATCTCTTTCATTTGCCATGTCTTATAACAGGAATTTGTGAATGTGCAGCACTTGAAGGAAGGTAACCTTAATCATATCTTTAAGAAATGTCCTCGTTTGACTCGTTGAATATCGCATCCTCTTCATGTGACTCGTTTCCGAGAGGAGAGTCAAATTGGCATAGGATACATACTATTCAAACTATTTGGTGGTTCTGCAATAACAGAGTATTGGTTTGCAGTTGTTGGAAGCAGAGTGAATATGCTTTGACTAGCAACTTTTTTACCTTATCGACCATCTATGGTTATTGAAAATTATAAATTGAGTTTAATTATTTCTTTAAAAATTGTAACAAGATTGTTGAAATACTTATAAAATTTACTAAAACAATGAAAAAAACAAGGAATGTATAAATAAATATTTTACAGAATGACATGCCCTGTGTACACATTAATCTATAACACACGATTATATATATGCCTAAACTAGAAAATATTTGCAGTTTTCTATGTTGTATCTCTCAATCTTTGGAGTTTGCAACTTGATTATAAAATTAATATTATTTCCTTGAATTTATCTAGATTCATCAAATTAATAGTTAGAGGAGATTAAAATTAAATGATAGAATTAAGGATAACATGATAGAAAGGAAAAGTATGATATAGAAGAGCTCGGTTATCTCTTCTGTGGTACTAAAATTTCATTTATGAAACTAATTAAAAGACATAATTTTTAATCTTAATTAACTTGTATATCATAAAAATAGACATGAAAGTCACATTAAATATAAAGAAATTACAAAAAATAAAAAATAAAAGACAAGAGAACAAACCTAAACTAGAGTTGAAGTTGAAAGCCTTATTCCAAATTAGCAATTACCTTTTTTTTGTCTTCTGTTTGTAAAGCTTTTTGGTTATTTGTCTATTCTGCCTCTTAATTGAAAAGCTCTCTTATATAGGTGTAAGACTATACCAATACAAACTAGCTATGATTGAAAAAGGATTTTAAATCTTGATTGAATTTAACCACCTATTTACGTCTTAAAAATAAGAGATAATAAGGAGAATTTAGAAGATTATTGTTAATTGTAATGAAATATTTCAGTTGGTTTTGAATGATTGTAATTAATTGAAATAAGATAAGGATACCAAATTCTAATTGAATTCCATCACCAATTTAAATTTTTTAAAAAATAAAAGATAAAAAATTATCTTTAAAATTATAATTTATTGTAATCAAATTTTGAATCATTATTACTCAATTATAATTTTAAATCTTAATAAAAATTTTAAAAATTAATAAAATAATATTTTTTTAAAATAATTTATATTATATTTAAAAAGAAACAAAAAAAGAAGAAATGGGGCCCCAGGCACCACCACTTGTTTTTTAAAAATTAAATTTATAAAAAGTTAAAATTAGAAAAAATTATCGTATATTTGTAAAATCGTCCTATATAAAAATATTTTCTTAATCAAATAAGTTTAAAATTCTAATAAAAACAAGTGTTCAATTTTTTAGAATTGTTAAATATAACGATATAAATTTTTAAAACAACGAAATTATACCTCCTTTAAAATTACATACTCCCTACTTAATTCATACTTCTTCCTATTCCAAAACCTCGAATCTCGTCGGTTTAAAGAATCTTTGATATTTTGACACCAACACAAGTTAAATTATCTAACTTTACTAGTTTTTTTTTTTTAATTTTTCATTAAAAATTCATTCATAACTGGCCAAAATTGGCCAAAACCTGAATCTATTCCCTTTTTGTTTGCCTGTTTGAATTTCTGGGGTAGGTGGCTGCTCGCCCGCTCGTTTGAGTCGAGCAACGTGAGGATCTATGCAATTGAAGGTTATAGATAACGCATCTCATAATATATAAAATAGCTCTATCACCTATATATAATTAAATTTACCATGCTCTATATATACTCTAATAAAATATAAAATATACTATGAGTTGTAACGACAGAAATATATTTAAAAAGAACAAAGACACACAAAAACTTGGTTTACTTGTTAAAGTTACCTAATGATGTTGGATGTGCTCCAATAATCAATTAGCTTCTTGGACCACATCCATTTACTCTCTTCAGAATTAGCTTAGTATTATATATTCAGAAAAAATTAAACAAATTCAAATAATCAATGAGGATGAGGGCGAACGTGGTGAGCTCTTTAGTTGCACATTCAATTGCTTTATATTATTATTATTTTAAACTTATCTCTGTGTTTTGATGAAAAAGGTGAGCCCTTTAGTTGCACATTCAATTGCTTTATATTATTATTATTTTAAACTTATCTCTGTGTTTTGATGAAAAAGGCTTCCTCTTCGAAAACTCTAAATTTAATCATCAATCATTAATGATTAGATAGTTGACTGTAGAAATACTTTCGGTTTAATTTTCTAATTGGATTAAGTTTTCTTTTGAAAAGTTTTTCCACTTGGATAGTTTATTGAAATCAGGTTTCGTAATGATTGAATTATGTCCTTTTCATCAATAGATGATGTGAGTGAAAAGAAATATACATATAATTAATCTAAAGAGTTTTTACCAGAAGCTTGACTTATATAACTCCACGTAAAATGGAAAGAGCCATTCCCTAGCACTTACAAAGATGGTATAAGAATTTTAATTTGAGTGAAATTAAATTTTTTGACTCACTCCAAAACGTACGAAAGACAAAAATAATTTGGTCTAAGAAGTGAAAGAAATGAAATTATACTTGGGCGGCAATCCACCTAACATTTGTTTACTTTGTCAACATCTATGCCTGCCCTAAAACAAGGAGTTTGTTTATTGAAGTGGCCCAACCCATGCATGCCATAATTCATGGCCTAATTCTAGCGACGAGTGCGTACAATCAACCCTTTGTCACGATCCCAACTAAAGGAATTCGAGTGTTTACCGTAAAACCTTTATACTTCGTTGATCATGTAATAATTGACGAGGTGTGCGACAACATATCAAAGCAACAAAACATTCCCTTCCCTTACTAGTCCAATGCACGACCCTATGTACCAAGCATTTCAATTAACTAGTGAAGGCTCCCCCGCTATGCTCTGGATGTGGTTAGTGATCTAGTTGTCTTATAGGTAAAAATTGTTAAGATTATCTATTGATGAAAACATATCTGTAAAAATAGGTTTAGGAAATGTAAATTGAATAGTGGAAATGTTGTTATATTGATATGTCTAGATGATGTATAAATGAGATCACAAAGCATGATATATTAGTGAGATCACAAAAAGTTCTAAAAGGCTCTGTATAATTGGACTTCCTTGGTTGGACTGGTAATGCAAGGATGTATGCTTTGTTCTTTGCTTCGTTGTGTTTGCCCTTTTGTATTGATGCTTTTTTAGGATCCCTTGGACTGGTGGTGACTTTTTCTTTGCCTTTTGATGTTGTGGGAATGGTTGATCTTTCTTTGTTAGATTGGTGCTTTAGTTGATGTTTGGGAGAGTCCACTGCTTCTTAGATTTTTATTCCCTTCAATGATGGTCTCTATTTTGCTTTTTCTTCAAGAAGTCTTTTTGTTTGTCTTGAGGCAGCCTTTGATTTTGCTCTTCTTGCAATTGTTTCTTTTTGTGTTGATGGAACCTTGTCAGTACTATCTGAGTCAGTCACATCAATGTAGCAATCTTCCATTGGCCGTTTTGTATTTGAGGTTGTGGTGTTTGACATCTAAGTTCTTTTCTTTATTGACTTTTCTTCTTCTAGATTCTGGAAGTTTGGTTTGGACTCATTTTTTTGATTTGGGGAGTCTAAGCTGTTTTCTAATGGTATGAACGGTATTCTTTTTTCCACACCATCACTTCCATAGAAGAAAACATCATACTCTTGTTGACCAATATTGTTAGCCCTAAGGGCAAACAATATAGTTATGATTAGTTTTGAATAATGGCAAACATTGATGAGAATTAATGTACTTGTATGATTGAGTGATAGGATTGATGGATTTAGAAGCATGAAGTCTTTTTGCCTTGAAGTCACAATGCAAGAACAACTCAACTATGCCAAAGGGGATTGAAGATTGAAGAGTATGTTCAATATGATTGAAGGCATTGAAGACTTAGAGTGTAGAGTTCTTATACTAAATAGGTATATTTTTCTGTAAACTCTACACTTGTATGTCTTGGAATCTGTTGAATGCATAGGAGAGCACAAAACTTGTTTTTAAAATGGTTTTCAATAAACTTTGTGATAACAAGTATGTTTTTAAAATCTCAAATGATCTTAAGAAGATTTTGTATGATTAAAATGTTGTGGTAACAGTTTTTGTGTTTAAATGTGCCTAAATGATGTGTCCATTCTTGCAAAACGTTTTCAATGTTATTAACAATGATTTTCAAAAATATTTGACTAAATTTGATATGTTTGGATGTAAGTTTGGTCTTCCAAACTCTGGAAATAGTTATTGTGCTTCCAGAGAAGTTCGGACGCAAGTTCGAACACATGGAGTAAAGTTTGGATGTCCAAACTTTCTCTGATAGCATGGTTACTGTTTTTCCAGAGAAGTTCGGACTCAAGTTCGGATGCATGAGGAAAAGTTCGGGCGTCCGAACGTTTCCAGACAGCTTGACATAGTAAAGTTCGGACGCAAATTCGGAAGAATAGCATGAAGTTTGGACATTCAAACTTCTTTGAAACTAGCCGTTACTAGCCGTTTTATAGCTGTTGCATTTGAATTTTCACATATATAAAAGTTATAAACTTCAGATTTTTTGTAACTTTTGAATTCTTGTGACCTCTAAACATTCTAAAGCTTTTAGCAAACATTTTTCAAGCTCTCTCTTGTCTTGTGCATTCAATTGATCAATCCAAAGACATCAAAGTGTGAAGGAGCAAATATTCTGTATACATCTACCAACAAGTGGTAACTTCTACACACTCTTTTCTTCTTATCAAATTGTATTTTTTCTACTAGCTCTTGCAAGGTTATCTTGACAACATAAAACCCTTTAGATAAGGGTGATCCTTGAAATTGTGATTCAAGGTTGTTTATAGATATAAAACCATTGTGTGGTGATCCTTGTTTGTAAAAGTTACTAGAAGAGGTTGTGAGTGTAAAACTATTGTGTGGTGAGCCTCTCATGTAATTTGTGAGCTTGAGCATATAGTAGATTGATTGAAATCCTTAAGTATAGGCTTAAGGTAGTGGATGTAGATCTTGACGATCGAACCACTATACATTGCTTGAGTTCCTTTGCCATTACATTCTTTTTGTTTTGCTATCAATCATCTTCAACTGCATTCATAGAATCTGTTCTTTGCTTAGACTTATAAAAGATTTTTTGCTTGCGAAAATTAGCCAAATACCTAATTCACCCTCCTCTTAGGTATTTCAATTGGTATCAGAGCAGGAACTTCTTTGTGTGGTTTTACAACCTAGAAGTTAAAGATCTTATGGCTAATATCTCAAACTTACCTTACCAAGAAGGATCTTCCACAAATAGACCACCTTTGTTTGATGGAACAAATTACACTTTTTAGAAATCTAGAGTTAAGATATACATTTGTTCTATCAATTTTGATTTGTGGAATATTTTTGAAAAAGGTCCTTATGTTCCTATGAAAATGAAAGCAGATGATGTGACCATAGAACCAAAGTCTACCGATGAATTGATGAGCATGATTCAAAGAAAATGACTTTAAATTAACAAGCCATGAACGTCTTGGTTGTGTTTTAGATGTTACTGACTATAATAGAGTTAGTGGTTGTGACTCTGCTCATAATATGTGGAGATTACTCCAAATAACTCATGAAGGCACAAATCAAGTTAAAGAATCTAAACTTTCTATGCTTGTTAGAGATTATGAGCTGTTTACCATGAAACAAGGTGAAAATATTAGTGATATGTTTACACGGTTTACTAACATTTTTAATGGCTTAAAAGTTTATGGTAAAAGTTATACTATGGGAGAGCAAAACAAGAAGATTTTGGATGCTCTACCAAAATCTTGGCAGCCGAAGACACTTGCTATTGAGGAGTCCAAGGATTTAAAAACTCTTCCACTTGAAGAGCTCATTGGATCTCTACTCACACATGAAATGAAGATGAAGAGATTAAATGACAAAGAAGATGAAGAAAAGGGAAGAAAAGGAGTTGTACTCAACATTAGTGATATGTTTACACGGTTTACTAACATTTTTAATGGCTTAAAAGTTTATGGTAAAAGTTATACTATGTGAGAGCAAAACAAGAAGATTTTGGATGCTCTATCAAAATCTCGGCAGCCGAAGACACTTGCTATTGAGGAGTCCAAGGATTTAAAAACTCTTCCACTTGAAGAGCTCATTGGATCTCTACTCACACATGAAATGAAAATGAAGAGATTAAATGATAAAGAAGATGAAGAAAAGGGAAGAAAAGGAGTTGTACTCAAGGCTTCTAATCATTTGAGTGAACAAGAAAAATCTTCAAGTGAAGAAGAAGATTGTAATAGTGGTGAAGAGGAAATTGTTATGGCAGTTAGAAAGTTCAAGAGATTCTACAAAAAGGAGTTTCTCAAAAAGAGAAGAAAGCCAACCAAGAAAAGTGGACAGTCTTCCTCATTCAAACCTCGATGTTTTGAATGCAAGAGTACGGAGCATCTTATTGCTGATTGTCCCAAAGTTTTGGAAAGGGAAAGAGACAACAGGAACAAAAAAAAATCTGCCAAGAAAGGAAAAGTACTGGCTGGAACGTGGGATCAACAATAAAGCGAAGATGAAAGTGAAGGAAAGGCCAACATATGTTTTATGGCTATTGATGATGAGGTACATTATTCTCCTTCTATTTCTAATCTTTATGATGATGATGTTGATCCTAGTGAATTGCTTATAGAAATGTATGAAGAGTTGAAAAAGGCTTCAAAAAGAAATAAAGATATGAAATAAAAAATAAATGATTTGTCAAATGAGAATTCGAAATTATGTGCTGAAAATAGTAAACTTCTTGAGACCATTAATTGTCTTAATATTGAAAAAGATGTTTTAAATGTAAACATAGAAAACACATCTTTTGAAAACAAAGAGCATTGCATAAAAGTTACTTCTCTTGAAAAAATGCTCATTGATCATGAGATTTTGAAAAGAAAAGTTAATGATCTTACTTCATGCATTGAAAAATTTACATATGGAAGAGAAAATTTAAATAAACTACTTGGTTATCAAAGATCTTCATTTACAAAACATGGTCCTGGTTTCACTCATGATAGCTATGTTCCTAAATATAAAAACACTTTTGCTAAAGAAGCTCTTAATTCTAGGCATCATATTTATTGTACATGTTGTGGCAAGCATGGACACAAGGTATCAAAATGTTTTGTAAAAAGAAAGATAGAAAATGGTGTTAAGACCAATTGGAAAGTCAAAGGAACTATCACTAACCCCATTGGACCCAATAAAATATGGGTACCAAAAATCACTCTTTCTAATTTGTTGTAGGTTCAATTTGCCTCAAGATCAAGTGCAATTTGAACCTGCATTCGTTTAAAGTTGGAGGATGTCTTCCTCCACTAGTCTAAGTCACTTCTTGTATTTTATTTTATCATATAATATCTTTATATTATATATTTGTTATTATATATTACATATTAACAATTTACATATATTATAATATAAGTATAATATTATTACATCTAATTTGAAAATTAATAAATGTTTTATATTTGTTTCTGTTCATATTCGTTGCTAATCCCTGGTAAATTAGCGATGATTTCCTAATTTTCAAATTAGTATTTTTTTAAATTTTTTGTAGTGGCCGTTGGTTATCTGTTGTAAATTTATAACGATTAGTGACGAAACATGTAAAAAAATAAAAAATATATATATATACTAATTTAAAAATCATGAGCCTGTCGCTAATCTTTGCAAATTTACAACGAATTAGCAATGAAAATGTGTAAAAAAATAAAAAAAATATATTCTAATTTAAAAATTATGAGGCCATTGCTAATCCGTTGCAAATATACGAGGGATTAGCAATGAAAATAGGTAAAAAATAAAAATATATATATTTAAATTTAAAAATTAAGATGTTGTTGCTAATCTATTACAAATTTGCAACGGATTAGCGATGGAAATGTGAAAAAAATAAAAAATTATACTAATTTAAAAATATGATTTCGTTGCTAATCAATTACAAATTTGCCACGGATTAGTGAAGGAAACATATAAAAAAATAAAAAAGATTAAGCGGTCGTGGCTAATCACTCCCAAATTTGTAGGGATTAGCAACCACCTTCTCAGAAAAAATAAAAAAGGCTTCTTGAATACTAAATTACTTTGACCTCACTTATCTTAAACCCTAATTTATGACAAAATGTTAAGTACTACCCTTTTTGAATTGATCTTTGCTTATAGTCTAAAGTATCTAACTATATATTAATTACCCTTTCTTTTATTGATGTATATATATATATATATATATATATATATATATATATATATATATATATCTATTTCTACATATATATGCACTACACATATATGCTATATTATATTTACGTTATACTTATATAGGTTATCTTACATATATGTGTTACTGACATATTATACATATATTTTTGCATGGTTTATTACATGTGTAATATATAGGAATAATCTTACTTAGTAATTATATCTATTATTCAATATAATTTATTTTACTTCTATTCATAATCTTCAAGTCAAGTAAAAAACAATATTACGAAACTAAATAAAAATGAAAAAATATCTTAATTTAGAAAACATTATTCCCTCCCCAATTCCTTGCAAAATAGCGAGGATTAGAGACGGAAACAAAAAAAATTAAAAATATTTTTCATCTCTAATATGTCGTAAATTTGCGAGAAAGTAGCGAAGGAAAAGTGAGTTCTTTTAAAAAAAATTCAAATTTTATTTTACTAGACTCTGAGTCACTAATCTGTCGTAATTTTATGAGTGAATAGTGACGACTGCTTAATTTTTTATTGTTTTACATATTTTCATGGCTAATCCGTTACAAATTTGCAAGGGATTAGGAACGGTGTCTTAATTTTTAAATTAGAATATATATATATATTTTTATTTTTACCCATTTTCATCGCTAATTCGTTGCAAATTTGCAGTGAATTAGCAACAGTCTCTTAATTTTTAAATTAAAATATATTTTTTTATTTTTTTCAATAGCATTGGCTCTAAATTTCTAAATTATAATGTGTTTTTTATTTTTTACACATTTTCGTCGCTAATGCGTTGCAAATTTGCAATGAAATAGCAACAGACTCATAATATTTTTTGCTAATCTTTTGCAAATTTATAATGGATTAGCAATGGTCTCTTAATTTTAAAATTATAAAAAATTTTAAAAAATCTATTGCTAGTCCCTCGTAAATTTGCAATGGATTAGTGATTACCTCTTAATTTTTGAATTAGTATGTATTTTTTTTATCTTTTCACATTTTCATACGACCTCTTAATTTTTAAATTAGAAAAAAAATTTAAAAAACCATCGCTAATCTCTCACAAAAATAAAAATCCGTCGCTAATCCTCGCAAATTGTAATGGATTAGTGACGAATTTGTATTTTTGGTCAAAGTATGGCATTGGTAGCTTTTCCCTTGATGAAATTTTCCATAGCTAATCGTGTGTTTTCTTGTACTTGAAGCAAAGTGAGAAGTTGTCATGATGATAGAGGGGCAGTCTGTCAAAGGAGGAGCCCACCGAAAAGGAGAGTGGTTTTTTGGATTTCTACTGTAGTTACTTATGCAAACTTTTAGTTGCAATTTTTATTCATGGACAATTTTATTTGCTTTGCTGAATAGTCTTATTATTTTGGCTAACATTTGTCATATTTCTGCACTCTATTTTTCTAGAATTCTAACATTATTATTCTTGTTAGTCTATTGTTGGAATATATGCAATATTATGCTCTAGTTCAACATAGTGCTTTGAGGTTGCTGAATGTGTGATGCCAAACTGCTTCCACTGTATTTTCATGACACACATGTTTATTGAAGATGTTATGGAGATTTTGCAACAAACAATGCCAAAAGTGAGATTGTTATGACATGGAGCAAACCGATTATGGCAATTATGGCAAGTTTCTTGGAACTAGGATTTGACGAGATATTATTTACCAAGAAGACCTTGATGGCATCAAAAAGTCCATTTAAGAAGTTGTCATTATTTGAGCAAAACTCTATTATGGCAAGTAGAAATCTCCTAAAGATCATACAATTTGGAGAATCATTTGAAAATTTGTCTACACCAATTATCGAGGAGATTAGTATCCTACTATTTAGGGATTTCTTGCTATATTCTTGGGATATCAATCTTGGAGAAGAGGAAGCTCAAGGCTCTCTAGCAATTATATAAAGAGTGCTTCTAGGCAAAGCAAAATTAACTCTCACGGAACAACTCATAAGCTCACACAGATTTCTTGCATTATTCTCTGGGCTCTCAAGCTTTATCTAGAGACTATTGTTCGTTGAACTCTATGTTATAGAAGGTATATCTTAAAAGAGTTTAGTAGTACATTTTATCTTCCTATTATCCTACTCATGTATTAAAGTGTGTTGTTTCTATTCAATTGCAAAAAGCTACAGTTCAAAATTCGCTTGAATGCACTTGACAAGTTCCAACCACATAATGGAGTAGAAGAGTGCTGTGACTGCAGATCGAGGATAGCTGAAAATAGTAAGTGCAAGTAGGATCTTACCACATCCTGTCGAAAGGAATTCAACACATCTTATTGAGGAGAGTTCAACAAAAGCAAGCTGTGGCTAGATGATGGTTCAACTCTGTGGAGGCAAGAGTTGTGGCTGGTGTGTTTCTAATTATGAAGGCAACATTGTGGTTGTTAGATTTCTAACTGTTGAGACAGTGTTGTGTTATTTTGCATGTCCTTATACTAAAATTTATCACAATCTCTAACAATTTTCACACAAAACACTAGGCAAGTGCACCTATCATTTTGATTAGTATAATGACAAGTAATTTAAATGTCGTATCCACGGGGATGATCAATTACCATTACTCACTTTCTACTCTATTGTTTAGACTATCAAATTTGCATGTGAAAATGATTGAAATAACAACTATGAATAAAAATCTAACCTAAATAGAAAAATTCAGTTTATGTAAATTTCAGTTTGCAAGAGAAAATTTCAATTGAGAGAATAATTCTTGAATGGAAAATCCCCCTAGAATTACCTATGTGATAGAAAAATCCCTTGGTTAATGAATTCCCCTTCTTATGTTTGATGAAATTCCTAAATTAGAACTCACTCTATCTCTAGATGAAAGTCCTCTACTTTTAGATTAATTGGTTGAAATCTCTTCCTAACCAATTCAACCTAAAAATGCATTTACATTAGTAAATTTCCAATTAGATTCTCTAATTACCAAGAAGATGTTGAGGTTCCTATCTCTAGTCACCTAAATCATCCCCATTGTTTGTGTATGGTCTATTTCACTATTCCTTTCTCAATTCCAAGTGAAAAATCCAGATTATGAGCCAACCAACAACTGAATTAATTCAAGCAATCAAACCTCCAAATTAGATTTCTCTAATTGCCAAGAAGATTTTGAGGTTTCTATCTCTAGTAACCTAAATCATCCCCATTGTTTGTATATGGTCTATTTCACCCTTCCTTTCTCAATTCCAAGTGAAAAAAATCTAGATTATGAATCAATTAATAGCTGAGTCAATTCAAACAATCAAACCCACAAACAATCCACAAGAATTCGGAATTCAATCATCCAAGAAAACCAATCATTCACATAGATAATAACTAGGGTTCATAACCATCCAAGTATTCAAGAATTTAGGTCATCAACATATTACAATTCAAAGAACATAAAGCAATAAAGGAAGAGTAAGAATTTCTCATTTTCATGGCTCAAATCTTCTCTTCTTCAAGGCTTGGAATTCTCCAACTTGGTTGTGAAAAGTTGTGTTCTTGAGCTTGAATCTTCAAGATTGATGTTCTCCTTCTTCAAAGATTTGATCTTCTCTCTTGATTTCTCTTGCAAAGATTTAAGATTTGGGAGAGGTTTTGGATGTTTTTCTCTCTGTTTTTCTCCTCTCTGGAACCCTAGACGGCCGCCCCCTTCAAATGCCCTTAAAGGGTATATATATACCTCACAAAAAGTGAGCAACAATTGCAGAAAATTCTGTTTCTGCCAAAAAGGTACTGTTTGGATTATTGGTGATTAAGAGCATTAAATCGGACGATATAGGTTTTTCTATCTGCATGAAAGTTGTAGATAATGCTCTAATGTTTCTACAGAGCTTTGAATCACCTCCATTGGACATGTATAACTCTAGATATGGTAAATACACTACAATGTGTCAAAACTGGAACCAAATTCAGAAATACTGATTTTGCACTATATGTAGGGTGACCAAACAAATTCGGATTGATGTAAATGTTACCATTCTGGAAATTTCAGTATCTCCTCTATAATTGTCCAGAAGATCATATCTGCATTTAAAATCTCTAAGGAGGTCAAAATCCCACATGGATTGTTCTGTCCCGCTGCCCTGTTTTGCATTCTTCTTCTTTTTTTCTTCATTATAAGTATGTAGAATCTCCTTCATTGCTTCATTGTGCTCCAAATCTTCAATAAACTCATCTAAACCAAATAAGAGAGAAAGGGAGTGTAAATGGTGTTTGAAGACTAAAATTCAACAGAAATTTGAGCTCAAAATGGTCATTATATTAAGCACAAATATGAAATATCAAACTCCCCCACACTTAGACATTGCTTGTCCCCAAGCAATACTACAAAACAACTAAGAAATTTGAACAATAAACCACAAGAAATAAAGAGTGTTTTGAAGCATTTCAAAGGGAGGCAGCATAGAGACAACATTACTTCTTTAAGAAAATTTGGAGCATGTCTACACAAACAATCTAAACGTCGTCCCAAATACCCATCACAAAGATTAAACAATCACCCCATTGTCTTATAAAACAAGTAAGAATTCGTATGTATGTGTGTGTCCAGCCAATGCAAATGCTCAATAATTATAAGAGGGGAATGTCATATTATTGCCCAAGGAATTCGTATCAACAAAGCATAATGCCCCATAAGCCTGGCATTCACAAAACCTCTCCACTAATACTGTAACCAAAATTTAACCTCGATTAGGTAGGACTTTCAAGCTTGTAACTTTAGTCTCAGGGAAAGTTTAAGGTGTCAAATGAAAGGTAAGGAATTCAAAGTCAAAGAAATGAGAGCTAAATAGAAAGGAATGAGACATAAAACAAATGTAATAACCCTTATTAGCCATAAGAAATATCACCATTCCCATATATTTAACCACAAACTCCCATTCTCTACAAAATTCCCTCACCTTGGATTCAACAAACTTGTACAAATCATAGTCCATCCCACAACTTTTCCATCATCACCTATCTATGGCAACCCAAAAGTTTATACCACAATCATGACAAAATTTACAATAATACAATGAAAACAATGAAGGCATCAAGAAATCTGAGAAGCCTTCAAAGCAATAAATATACACATATTATTCTTTTTTTTTTTATTTTTTTGAGGTATAATTCAATTTCCAATCATATAAGGCCATCACACCTCTCTATTTTTTCAACCCATAAAACCTATTTTTCCTGTCTTCCATTCCACCATTTGTTCAAATTTCCACCATACTCTTTGCTAACTTAAGGATAAAAATGCATTTAGCTCTCGCAAAGAAGGGTCAATAAATTTAAAGAGTAGAGTTTAAAATTTGATAGAAGAAAAAAATATATATATAGATTGGAAAATTTATGCATAAAGGCTTCAAGTAGGGTATTATAGATAAAATAAAAAGGGATGGCTAGAAAGGCTCAATCGGGACAAAGAAGGCCTATTACCCTCATTTCAAGATCAAACTAAGGTTACCTATTCATTTCGCCTCAAGGCAAGTGAATGCGGGTTCTAGCACAAAAATTTTGTTCAATTCTAAGGCCAATAATGCAAGATTCAACTCCATAATTAGTACAACAAAAGCAAAGGAAAATGTGCTTAAAAGATGAATTTTGTACAAGCAAAGAATACAAGGGGTGCTTAGTTAATCAAGTTTAAGGTACTAGTTAAGACATTTAGAATGATTGTATAACTACTCTCTGAGAAAAGATTGAACATGCAAGTTTTGAAATACCTTGATGATTTCAAAAATAAAAACAAGAAAATTCATCCATAATTCATAAAAATAAACTATACTAAAGCCAACTCCCCCACACTTAAGGCAACATTGTCCTCAATGTTGGGAGAAAGATACACAAAAGACTATAAATAGAAATTTAAAGATTGCACTCAAAAAAACCAAACACAAAAACGGTTAACAAAAGGGTTGTTTCGTACGTGAAGGCTGGGTAAACCCATATGAGCAGCAAGCTGCACCTTCTATATACTACACAACAAGAATGCATAAGAGAAAGTTGGAAACAAGGACAAAATTAGAGTTCAAGCATAAAAACATAAGAAGAAAATAAAGAAAGAGAATGAGAAAAAGAGAAAAGAGAACTCCCCAGATGTAGCATTCATGCACCGCTTGCTCCACCACTAGCTTCGGGGCCAGCTTCGCTCTCCTCTTTTTTTTTTTTATTTTTTATTTTTTTATTTCCAAGAATCCAGATCATGGAGGATTAAAGAAACGTTTTCAAGTCCCTTAGGATCCCCACCATGATAGAGTTTGAGTCGATGACCGTTAACTTTAAATGTTCCTTTATCTGGATGTGCAACCTCTACTACACCATAAGGGTAGACCTTGTTTACTTCAAACGGTCCGGACCATCTAGATTTGAGCTTTCCGGGAAAGAGCCTCAACCGAGAATTGAACAATAATACTTGATCTCCTTCCTTAAATTCTCGGTTTGGCAGCACATGTTTGTCGTGCCATTGCTTCACCTTCTCCTTGTAGATTAGTGAATTATCATAGGCTTCTCTCCTCCATTCATCAATTTCTTTGATTTGGAGGATTCTTTGCTTTCCTGCAATGTTAAGATCAAATTTAACCAACTTGATAGCCCAATATGCTTTATGTTCAACCTCCACCGGTAAATGACAAGATTTTCCATAAATCAATCTATATGGAGTAGACCCGATGGGAGTCTTGTATGCCGTCCTATATGCCCACAAAGCATCATCAAGCTTAACACTCCAATCCTTTCTAGTATGCTCAACAATCTTTTCCAAAATTCTTTTGATTTCTCTATTAACAACTTCTACTTGACCACTAGTTTGAGGATGATACGGCGTTGCCATTTTGTGAGTAACACCTAATCGATGCAAGACTTTCTCAAGTTGTTGGTTAAAAAAGTGAGTTCCTCTATCACTTATTATAGCTCTAGGAATGCCAAAGCGAGTAAACAATCTCTTCAAGAATTTAACAACTACTCTAGCATCATTTGTGGGCAAAGCTTGGGCTTCGACCCATCTCGAGACATAATCAACTGTGACCAAAATATATGTATTACCAAAAGAGTTTGGAAAAGGACCCATGAAATCAATACCCCAACAGTCAAATATTTCACAAACTTGAAATGTAGAGAGAGGCATTTCATGTCTTTTTGAGATATTACCTGTACGTTGGCAATTATCACACTTTTCAACATACCTTTGGGCATCCTTAAACAAAGTCGGCCAATAGAATCCCGATTCTAGTACCTTTCTGGCTGTCCCATTAGCTTGATAATTACCACCGGCTGGACCTTTATGGCAATGCTCCAAAATGTCCATATTCTCAGGGTATGCTACACATCTCCTTATGATTTGATCTGCACAAATTCGAAATAGATATGGATCTTCCCAAAGATAGTACTTTAACTCCTAAAAGAATTTCTTCTTTTGTTGAGGAGTCAAGTTCTTCGGTAAGATCCAACCTACAATATAGTTAGCATAATCTGCAAACCAAGGAGTGTGATCATTATGACCTACGACCGAGTATAACCTCTCATCAGGGAATGTATCATTGATGTCTTCTGTTAGACCTAAGGGCAAATCATGTAGTTTTGATTAATGACAAATATTGATGAGGACTAATATGCATGTCATTTGTGTGATAGGATTGTTGGATTAAGAAGTTTGAAGTCTCATTGCCTTGAAGTTAAAATGCAAGAACAACTCCAATATGTCAAAGTGATTGAAGATTGAAGAGTTTGTTCAAGATGTTAGAAGGCTTTGAAGACATGAAGTGTAGGTTGCATGTGCTTAATAGGTAAACTTTGTAAACCCTACACTCTTAAGCCTTGGAATCTATGAGTTGCAATTGAGAGCACAAAACTTGATTTAAATGTTTTCAATGGTTTTGAACTTACCTAAATTATCAAGTTTTCATAAATGGTTTTTTGCACATAAAAGGTCTTTAATGACTTATCTTTAAGGCTAGAATGTTTTCCAACTTGTTTGAAATGATTTGGATATGTTTTGACAAAGTTTTAAAAATTCGGAAGAAGATTCGGACGCATGCAGAAGAAATTCGGTCGTCCGAATTTTGTGAAGAATTTTTTCTGCACTGTGAACAGTGAACAACACATGAATAGTAACACTGTAACAGTGAACAACGCATGAATAGTAACACGATTAACAGTGAACAACGCATGAATAGTAACACTATTCACGTGAACAGTACACTATTCATTTGAACCGTTTACTATTCTTCCAGAGAAATTCGGACAAATATTCGGACGAAGCTGAAAAATTCGGTCGTCCGAAATTTGTGAATAGTGCATGAACAGTGACTACTGTTCACATGAACAGTGCCGACTATTTTTTCAGAGAAATTCGGACGAAGATTCGGACGAAGCTGGAAAATTCGGTCGTCCGAATTTTTGTGACCGGTGCATGAACAGTATTTTCTGAAAATAGCCGTTACTAGCCGTTTTATGGCTGTTTAAACTGATTTTTGAATTCTATAAAAGCCATAAACTCCAGATTTTTTAGTAGGACTTTGAACTTAACAAATCTTACATTATCCAACTTGTTTTACATCAAATTGAATTGAAAAGCTCTCAAATTGCCTTGTGCTCAAAGGTGTACATTCAAGATTCCAAAGGCAAAGTGTAAAGGTGCAACATTGTGTAAAATCTACCTACAAGTGGTAACATCTACACATTCTTATCTCCTTATTAAATTGTGTTATTTTCTATTAGCTCATTTGCAAGGTTATCTTGTGACATAAAACCCTTTTGTGTTAGGGTGAGCCATAGACTAGATTAATCAAGGTTGTAGTGTAAAACCCGTGTGAGGGTAAGCCTTGGATTAGATTAGTCTTGAGGTTGTTTTTAGATATAAAACCCTTGTGGAAGGGTGAACCTTGTTTGTATAATTACTAGAAGAGGTTGTGAGTGTAAAACCATAGTGTGGTTAGCCTCTTATGTAATTGTTGAACTTGAGCTTATAGTGGATTGGTTGAAATCTTTGAGTGTGGACTCAAGGTAGTGGATGTAGATCTTGGAGAGATCGAACCACTATAAATCGTGTGTTCATTGTCTTATAGCTTTATTTATTTACTTGCTCATGTTATTATTACTTATTGATTGTTGTTGATTGATTGGTTGTAGTTTGATGATATTATCTTAACCATCACATCACATATAAACTTGAAGCTTGTGGAATTAAAGAAGAGCTTTTATTAAGGCAAAGGATTTATAAAAAGGGAAAATATTTCGATAATTAGCCAAAGACCTAATTCACCCCCCTCTTAGGTCTTTCATCTTCCTCATTCAATCGCTCCAAATGTGGGTTCTCCAATCGTGGTAGATGATCAATAACAAGATTTTTTGCTCCCTTTTTGTCCCTTATCTCCAAATCAAATTTCTGCAACAAAAGTACCCACCGAATTAGTCTAGGCTTTGCATCATGTTTGTTAAGAAGATATTTGAGTGCCGAATGGTCAGTATAAACAACAACTTTAGACAAAATGAGATAAGAACGCAAATTTTCAATAGAAAAAAACTATAGCAAGCAGCTCCTTCTCAGTTGTGGTATAATTCTCTTGTGCTTCTGTTAAGGTCTTGCTTGCATAGTATATTGGTTGAAAATACCTTTCTCTCCTTTGTCCAAGTACTGCTCCTACTGCAAAATCACTTGCATCACACATTAGTTCAAAGGGAAGAGACCAATCGGGGGCAACCAAGATAGGAGACTCTATCAATTTTTGTTTCAACAAATTGAAAGCAAATAAGCAATTCTCATCAAACACAAAGGCCACATCTTTTTCAAGTAAATTTGTGAGAGGTTTGGAAATTTTAGAAAAATCCTTTATAAACCTTCTATCGAAACCAGCATGACCAAGAAAACTTCTAATTGCCTTCACCGAAGTTGGTGGTGGTAATTTCTCTATGGTTTCTATCTTGGCTTTATCAACCTCTATGCCCTTACTATAAATCTTATGCCCCAAAAAAATACCTTCTTTAACCATAAAATGACATTACTCCCAATTCAAAACTAAATTGGTTTCTTCACATCTTTGCAAAACCTTTTCAAGATTTTTCAAACAAAGTTCAAAGGAATCACCAAAGACAGAGAAATCATCCATAAAGACTTCCATAATATCCTCCACTAGACCTTCAAAAATAGCTAACATGCATCTTTGAAAAGTAGCATGAGCATTACAAAGACCAAATGGCATACGACGGTAAGCAAAAGTACCATAAGGACAAGTAAAAGTGGTTTTCTCTTGATCCTCCGGGGCTATTGGAATTTGAAAATACCCCAAAAAACCATCAAGAAAACAATAATACCTGTTACCCGCGAGTCTCTCAAGCATTTGATCAATGAAAGGCAGTGGAAAATGATCTTTCCGAGTGGCATCATTGAGCTTCCGGTAATCGATACATACCCTCCATCCCGTCACGGTCCTCATGGGAATCAGCTCATTTTTCTCATTTGGTACCACAGTCATCCCTCCTTTTTTGGGGACTACTTGGACGGGACTAACCCATGGACTATCCGAGATAGGATAAATAAGACCGGCATTAAGAAGCTTGATTACCTCCGCTTTTACCACTTCCTTCATGTTTGGATTTAACCTTCTTTGGGGTTGCACCACTGGCTTGAAGTCTTCTTCCATCAATATTTTGTGGGTGCAAAATGAAGGACTAATACCATTGATGTCAGAGATTTTCCATGCCATTGCCTTTTTATGCCTCTTTAACACTTTGATGAGCTCTTGTTTCTGCTCTTTTTGCAAATTGTTTGCAATGATCACCGGAAGTTTAGAATTATCTGCAAGAAAAACATATTCCAAATGATCTGGTAACTTCTTCAGCTCCAACTCTGGGGGATCTTCAATGGAAGATTTCATTCTACTCCCTTTTTCCTTTTCAATCTTCTCAAACATCATCCCTTTGGTTGTGAATGGGGATGACTCCAAATGTGCTATAATTTCGTCAACTTCATGCTGCCCCTCCTTTATTTCTTCACCTTGAAATTGAGATATTTTCAAAGGGTCATCAATCAATAATTCCTGCACATAATCGGAGACAATGTTACAATAACATCTATCCAATAACAAGAATCATCATGATCAAAAGAATGTTTCATAGCCTCAGGAACTTTAAAAATAACTTCTTCTTCTCCTACCCTAAGGGTCAATTTTCCTTCACATACATCTATATTAGCCTTAGCGGTAGCTAGAAAAGGTCTCCCTAAAATTAATGGCACATCAATATGCTCATTCATGTCAAGTATCACAAAATCAACAGGAAATATGAATTTATCAACTTTCACAAGCACATCTTCAATAATTCCACTAGGATACTTAACCGATCTATCTGCCAATTGAATGCTCATCCTGGTAGGTTTAGGTTCACCCAAATCTGCTAGCTCCTAAATCTGCTAATGCTCTACCAATTGACAAACTACCAATAGTGTAGGGATAGTGAAACTCCCTGGATCCTTTAGCTTTTGGGGTAACTTGTTTTTGTTTTGAAGAATGGCTGAACATTCCTCGTTCAATGTCACCATTGAGAACTCTTCTAACTTTCTTTTCATGGAAAGGATTTCCTTTAAGAATTTAGCATATCTTGGCATCTGTGAAAGAACTTCAACAAACGGTAACTCTTCCGGTGTCTTCAAATTTGTAGTTCCTCCCGAAGAAGCATCAATGAGTTGCTTGGAAGGGAAATTTAACCCACTATGGAATGTTTGCATTTGCAACTCCAAATCTAGACCATGATTTGGGCATTTTCTCAATAGCTCCTTCCACCTCTCCCAAGAATCATATAAGCTTTCACTCTCCATTTGTTGAAAAGAGAAGATGTCATTCCTTAGCTTGGCTGTCCTTGCCGGAGGGAAGTATTTAGCAAGAAACTTCTCGGCAAGATCGTTCCATGTAGTAATAGAGCCCGGTGGAAGTGACTTCAACCATGACTTGGCTCGATCCCTCAATGAAAATGAAAATAGCCGAAGGCGGATGGCATCATTTATAAATATAATTTTCCATTCTTTCTCATATTAATATAGAATAAATTAATCTAGTAAAAATTATAATAGAAAAATACTATGTTTTCTTCATCCGTAATTTATGTAAAAATGGTTAAAAGTCCTTATATTTTAAAATAGGGGGAGTAGAATATATGTTAATACTACTGTCTTAGCTACCTTACATTTTCCCAAAATCTCATCTTTTGCCGCTATACACTATCTTACTGTTTTTGGTAAATTCCGGGGATTGGATAGTAAATACTTGTGAATTCTGACTTAAAGATCCAATAGTTGAAAACAGACGTACCAAATTGGTCGTAGAGATAAGAAGGTGATAATTCAATGGTGCAATTGGTTATAGCATTCCTTGCCAGTGAATCTACTAGTCTCTGGATTGAGGATACGATCATACACAACAATAGTGGACAGCATTACTGTTAAGGTGAAGACTATCATGGATCCAGAAGGAATTTGGAAGGATTTGGTTAGGTGGCTAATATATAAAAATTTTAAAAAAAATTGGTTGAAGATATTTGTTTTAGGTTAGGATCCTGGGAATTTTCGTACAATATATAAGAATAAAGGCTTACTTTATTTATAGATAGGTCATTAGTCTCAAATGTATTTTCCAAAGATCGATATATAAAGAAACCTAAAAAAGAGTGGAAGTATGCTTATAATAAAATAAAATAAAATAATTAGTCTTTATCTGTTGATTACTCTTTTGTATTAGTAAAATATTTAGTCCTCAAATAGATGGATAACAAAAAATATCATTATTAATAATTTGTAAATTTTATATAATTCTGTATTATGTAGAAATTAAACTTGCAGCCTTCTAATTGGAAGGTTTCAATTCTTACCCATCAGACAAGGCTCACAGCTAAGAGATTTGGTTTATAATTGTGCACTTCCGATCTCTTGCGGAATTGAGACTTCATTTATCGCTCAGGAATGTGATTATTGCCTGAGAAGGCAAAAGCATCAGCATCATGACATTTTGATCACTTGAATCGTTGCTATCAAAGCTTCGAGGGGATCCCTTTTCTAATCTAACCTACCCATTAAATCCTTCACTTTTCAAAGTATATTATGTTTAACGTTGAATTTTTTTGATTGACTTTCTTTGCTCTGATTATTTTTTGAATTTTTGTTCAAATTCGTATGTGATGTCCTTTTATTTTCGACGATTTAATTGCAAAACATAAAAGGTGCAATTTAAATGTTCAACATTTTTCTAAGGAAAAGAGAAGTTGCATTTTCTTGGATACATCAAATAGGGATATATGGATTGAACTTAGTGCCTTTAACCCGATAAAAGAAGAAATTTGTAAAAACGGAAGAAATTTTATGTAAACCACCTCAAGCTCTAAGCCAAGATTGCTTTGTCTATATAACCTCAAGATCTCAGCCATTTCAAACTTCAGCAAAGTAAGGATGTGTGGACCAATTAGGGTACAACGGAATATCAAGTGGATAGATCTGTATATTGGAAGAATTGGAAGGGTAGACGAAGATGGGTTAACCTGTTTGAGGAAAGAGGAAATAGGATTTGGAGGGTCTTGGAAGGTCAGCCGAAACCTTCCTTCTAAACCAACACCTTCACATACGGGCAGTACGGTTGGCATTAACGTTACATGCAAAGAAAGAGAGCAATTTTGTTAGAAGAATTGAATGGCCAACGTCATCCAGCACTACAAGAAAATTGAGTTTTTGTGACGGACTATTCCGTCACAAATCCAGTGCAAAAAATATTTTGCGACCGGTTTGTAATAGAAAAAGCTATCACAAAATTTCAAGTTACAAATTTACGACGTATAAGTAATCCGTTACAAATAAGCGACGGATTTGTGACGAAATATCTTTGGCCAAATTTGTCAACTACTTGTGACACATTTACGACGGATTTGTGATGGATTTTTATTTTTTTAAAAAATATAAAGTCGTTGCAGAATCGTCGCAAAATTGCAAAGATTTTGCAACAAATTTTTATATTTTTTAAAAGAAAATATATTTCCGTTGCAAATTCATCGCAATTTTACAACGATTTTGCGACAGAATTATTTAATTAAAAATATTAAAATTTTGTCTTTATTTTTTTCAACTTATATTAATCCATCGTAAAATCATTGTAAATTTGCTACTATTTTGCGCAACAATTTTGCGACAGTTTTTTATTGTAATTATTAAAAAATTATTATTTTTGTCATAGATCCATCTCAAATTGGTAATGATTTTGATACCAAAACCAGCCCACAAATTATTAATTAATATAATTATTGTCAAAAATTTGTCACAAATTCATCGTAACTTTTTTTATTATAAATGCAATTCAATTTAAAATTTTAATTTTTAATAAATTTTTAAAAAAGTTTTCAAAATATTAATTAAATTTATTAATTATTTTAGAAATAAGAATCATTATATAATAATAAAAAGATAAAATAAATTAAAATAAATATAATTCAGCCATTAAATATCAATATTTTATGCGTACAACATTGAAAAATATTATACTAAATTTATGTCACTATAGAAGGCGGCACTGCAGATAGTAGAGTGGCGGAGGTGGATCCGAAGGGCAAATCATTGGAGGACGGTTGTCAAGCGGATCGATTGTGTAATCCTCATCATCCCTGTCCGCGGGGTCTTCAGAATCTGGTATCGAAAAAAGAAGTGGAGGTGGAGAAGACGGCGGAGGCAGATGCAGTGTCTCGGACATTACTCACAAATACTGGTCCAAGCTAGCAAAACGCTATTGGAAATAATTGCGCATCGACCTCTCTCTTTGCAACTGACTACGCAGAGATAGTAGTTTGGATGTTATGTGATCGAGCAAGCTGTCGAAACAGAGGCTGTGGATTGACGTAACATTCGTGGCATGTGAGCTGCCTCAGAACCCAACCCAAAAATTTGATTCTTCGAAACACCGCCAGCAACTACCACAAATAGGGACTTCTCATCTGGCGGCTATTGAGAAGTCACAGAATCTTGAGACTCCAACTGCAAATAACGCTCTTTTAAAGCATTGACGTTATCCTATAAATTATTACATCATAAATTTGTGTGAAGGCATAATAATGAAACAATTGGTGTAAAACATTTTTAATATAATCTTAAACTTACTAGCATATGTTGTGATTTTTCACTAACAAACGTGCCTTTTTTCGTGCCATTCTTATATTATGTATCGCCTCGAGCATATTAGTGAAGTGGAAGTCATCTCCGCGCTCCTTATGCTACAATTATATTAATATAAATGTTAAATAATTATATTATATTTAAATAAAAATTATAAAAATAATGGTTATCAGCCGACACTCCTGCTCGCTAAATGTCAAATATATAAATAAATATATATATATATATATATATATATATATATATATATATATATATATATATATATATACATATAAGTTTTATAATTTGTTACTTACACTCCATATTTAGAATCACATGTCCCGAAGCTCCAATGGAACCACCTCAAAATTAGGGTATGATCTAGTGAAATACTGGTGAAATGTATCCGATATCGAATGCACCGTCCCTCTAATGAGAAGAAACTGTTCTATTATACAAATAAATAGTTGGTTATTCAACAAAAAAATTCGAATAATTTTTTTTGAAAATAAATAAAGAAACTTACTCGTTGCCACACGGAGCTATCGGTAAAAGCAGCCGTGGATGATACCACAGAAGTTGTGGTCAAAGACGTATGCTTAGACTCCGCTACTTATGTGTCATCCTCACTCGGTAAAAGCATCGGTCTGGGTAAAGATGGAGAAGGAGCACGATCACCCATCCAAAACGACGATATTGAACGTGATCTACGTGGAGGCATCTAAAAAGTAATAATATTCGTTAGCTATGTACTCATTAATTATTTATAAAAATTAACTTTAAATAAATTTAAACATTGAATAATTGACGTATCATATGTATACGCTGATATACAAGTTATTCACTGTTTTCGTCATCTAATAAATTATAAATTTCAACCTCGCCCAAGTCATCTTTTGATTCCCATTCACTTTCAACTTTATTATCAGTATCAGTAATGCCATCTTATATCGTACTTCCTGGTTCATTATCATAAAAAATCTCCCCTTCACCTGATTCATGCACAAGTTCACCAATTATATCATCTTCACCGCATAAATAAAATTTCACCGATTCATCAACGTCTTCTTGATATGGTCTCTCGACAACGGGTGCATCAATCACGTGACGCACATTCAATTTGCATACTCCTATCCAATCAGACTTATTCCTTCTACTTCTAGGATAGGTCGCATAATATACTTGATGAGCTTGCACAGCTAACACAAATGGATCATATTTTGTGTACCTTCTCCTACAATTAATATCCACAGTTTTGTAATATTGGTGAACCCTGACACCTCTGTTAAGCACAGGATCATACCAATCACAGTTAAATAAAACAACATCCGGATATGGAATTCCTGGAAATTTAAATTCCTTCAAAAATCCATAATAGTCGCTTGTACTGCCGATATCTCCATCTTCGCCTTTAACCTTGAAAGACCTAAGAGGGGGGGTGAATTAGGTCTTTGGCTAATTATCGAAATCTTTTCACCTTTTTGCAAATCCTTTGTCTTAATAAAAGCTCTTCTTTAAATTCACAAACTTCAAGTTATATGTGATTTGATGATTAATACAAGATTATCAAACTATAAGACCATAATCAATCAATCAACAACTAAGCATAAATAATAATCACAAGTACGTAAACAAGTAAAGCAATAAGAAAATGAACACACGATTTATAGTGGTTCGATCTCTCCAAGATCTACATCCACTACCTTGAGTCCACACTCAAGGATTTCAACCAATCCACTATATGCTCAAATTCAATAATTACATAAGAGGCTCACCACACAATGGTTTTACACTCACAACCTCTTTTAGTAATTATACAAACAAGGTTCACCCTTCCACAAGGGTTTTATATCCAAAGACAACCTAAAGACTAATCTAATCAAAGGCTCACCCACACAATGGGTTTTACACCACAACCTTGATTAATCTAGTCTATGGCTCACCCTAACACAAAAGGGTTTTATGTCTAAAGATAACCTTGCAATGAGCTAGTAGAAAAACAGAATTAAATGAGGAATAAATGAGTTTGAATATTACCAACGCTTCTTGGTAGATAAATACAATTGCTAGCACCACTTCACCTTTGCCTTTGGAATCTTGAATGTACACATTTGAGCACAAGGCAATTTGAGAGCTTTTCAATTTGATTTGATGTAAAATAAGTTAGAGCATGTAAGATTTGTTAAGTTCAAAGTTCTACTAAAAAATCTGGAGTTTATGGCTTTTATAGAATTCAAAAATCAGTTTAAACAGCCATAAAATGGCTAGTAACGGCTATTTTCAGAAAATACTGTTCATGTGATAGTGTACTGTTCATGAACTGTTCATGCACCGGTCACAAAAATTCGGACGACCGAATTTTCCAGTTTCGTCTGAATCTTCGTCCGAATTTCTCTGGAAAAATAGTCGGCACTGTTCATGTGAACAGTAGTCACTGTTCATGCACTATTCACAAAATTCGGACGACCGAATTTTCCAGCTTCGTCCGAATCTTCGTCCGAATCTTCGTGCAAAAACCATTTATGAAAACTTGATAATTTAGGTAAGTTCAAAACCATTGAAAACATTTAAATCAAGTTTTGTGCTCTCAATTGCAACTCATAGATTCCAAGGCTTAAGAGTGTAGGGTTTACAAAGTTTACCTATTAAGCACATGCAACCTACACTTCATGTCTTCAAAGCCTTCTAACATCTTGAACAAACTCTTCAATCTTCAATTACTTTGACATATTGGAGTTGTTCTTGCATTTTAACTTCAAGGCAATGAGACTTCATACTTCTTAATCCAACAATCCTATCACACAAATGACATGCATATTAGTCCTCATCAATATTTGTCATTAATCAAAACTACATGATTTGCCCTTAGGGCTAACAAACCTAAACTACACTATTTATAGTCTTCTTTCCAACTCCCGACGCATTACATATAGACAAACCACATCTTTCAGAAACATCTTCATCATTTTGAGCCACGTTTGTATGTCTTGTCTGGACATGCGGATTGAAATAGTATGAGAAAAATGTAGACGCCTCTTCCATCAAATCTGCATTGCAAATTGATCCCTTGACCCTTGCCTTATTTTTCACTTTCAACTTCAGACAATATGAGAACCTGCACTCGATTATTTTGATAGTGTTAGAACTTCTATATTGATATGCTCACATAAATAGAAATTTAGGGTGGAAGTGAAAAAGCTTAACCTCTCAAACGTATACATCCATCAGTATTGAACCGGACCAGCAACCCTTGCTTCGTAAGGCAGGTCAATCATTAAATGCTCTATCACATCAAAAAATGCAGGAGGGAATATGCTTTCTAACTTGCATATTAGGATTACTATATTCTTCTCCCATTCTCTCATATGAGACGTTGACAGTTTTGGAGTACATAAGTCCCGATAGAAAAGACTTATCTCGATTAGCATATTCCAAATTGAGGCCAGGAGGAACTCTCAAAATGCTACAGAAAGCAATCTCTCCATAAATACGTGACAGTCATGCATCTTCATGCCCAACATCTTCAACACTTTCAAATCAACATATCTACCTAGATTAGATGCATATCTATCAGGCAACTTTAGATCCCTCACCCATTCCAATATTGCTGAGTCGTAAGAGAGTATTTAGCCTTTGGCACAGAAACCTTACCATTTATAATAGTGGTAATATGTAACTCCGGCCTATTAAGTATACCTCTAAATCTTGAAGGACAACGCGGGGCTGCGGTCGAGACGGGTAGCAGCGGCAGTCCTGCAGCGACGACGGGCGGTCTATTCAAAAGTAGCTCCAGCAGTGAGAGAGACAGAGAGAGGGAGAAAGGTGGGAGAAGGAGACCGAGAGAGGGAGAAGTGAGTGCAGGATCTGTTAAGACCGAGCTTGCGATGAAAATATTCGTCAAAAATCCGTAGCAAATTTGCTACGAATTTGCGACGGATATTTTTTTGAATATTGTATAATAACTGTAACAATTCCATCACAAATCTGTAGAAACTTTGCTATGGTTTTGCGATAGATTTTTTTTTTCAATATTATTTAATAACGGTAATAATTCCAGGAAAATCCATAGCCAATTTGCAATGGATTTGCGACGAATATTGTTTTCAATATTATTTAATAACGCTATTGTGCTACGGATTTTTTCTTTTATTTCTAAAATAACAGTCAAAATATCCGTCGCAAATTTGCGACCTCTTTGTGACGGCGTTCTCATATGCGATGGACTTGCGACATATTTCAATTTCAATATGGTGGCTATTTTTTGCGGCTGAAAATTTCAATTCATGCTCTTTGCGACGCATTTGCTACGGTTGTTAATTTCTAATATGTTATTAAGTATTTTTCTTTTTTTTTCTACTCCAATAAGTTTATGATTAAGATTTGTTAATAATTCATGCTTATTAAATATACGTATATAATTATCTTATATGTTGTGCTAATAGATGCATTAGCCCCATCAACACTGTATGTTGTATAATATTACATATTATAAATTGGTCATACTCAAAGCTATTAGTATTGTATACATATGTAATATACTTTTACATGTTTGTATCATGTGTTATTATAGTCAATAAATATGTTATATCAAAACAAATTATGAAATGCATATCCATATTCTTATACAAAGAATACTAACTATACATTAACAATGTTTGATAATATATATTACAAGTATACTGCATACTATATATGTTTAATCAAATAGTACATTTATGAACATCGCGAGGTATGACTCACAAATTTAATATGGGTAGCAAAAACAAATAAAAAGGTAGGAAAACAAAAGGAAAAAATTCCATTGCAAATCCATCGCCAATGCGTCACAAATCCATAGCTAGTTTGTGACGGATTTGCCACATCTAATTTTTAAAAATTTATTTTTTTCACCATCGTCGCAAATCCGTGGTGATTTTGTGACGGATTTGCGACGACAATATCCAACTTTTTAATTTTTCTTTTTATCATCGGTCACAATTTCGTAACGTTGTTGCAACGGATTTGCGAGAGCTAATTTTTAAATTTTATTTTTTTCGCTTGGGTCGCAAATCCGTAGCTATTTCGTAGGTATACGACGATGGATTTGCGTTGAAAATCAAAAACTTTTTAATATTTTCTTTTTCTTTCCGTCGCAATTCCGTAATCATAAGGTGACGGATTTGGAACGAAAATAAAAAATTTTTAATATTTTCTTTTTCCTTCCTCGCAATTCTGTAGTTATAAGGCGATGGAAATCAAAATACTTTATCAATATCTTCTTTTTCTCTTCCATCGCAAATATGTCACAAAATATAGACGGATATGATGGATATGCGACTGAATACAATGACTTTTTTCTAATATTTTCTTTTTCTCATCCATCGCAGTTCCGTAGCTACATGGCGACGGATTTGCGACGGTATAAAATTTTTTTAATTTTTTATTTTTCTACTCCGTCACAATTCTGTAGATATAGTGCGACGGATTTGCAACGGAATATAAAAAAAAATTTTCTAATATCTTCTTTTCCTCTTCCGTTGCAAAATAGCGACAGATTTGAGACCAATTTTTTTTCATCGCTATTTTAGTTAACATATTAAATGGTAGCATTTATATCGAAAATCCATCACAATATTGCGACAACCTTTTCATCGCAAATTTCCGTTGCAAAAATCATTTTTTCTTGTAGTTTAGGTGGCCTCAAAGTCTACAAAAGATAAACAAGGTGATCAATCAACTACAATCTTGATAAATTGATATGATCCTATCCTAATCAATGAGTGTCATGGATCAATTGTGAATTTCTTAGAAAGATTATGATTGACTTGCCATTCTTATCCGAAAATGCTTCCTTTAAGTATATCTTGCCACTACATGGATCACTCCTTGGATCTGAGTTGGAGTAGATTTCCTTATCACTCTAATCCGTACTTATTTCTTCTTCTTGCAAATCTTTATGCTCATTTGTTTTATGACTTGGGGCAGTACTTGAGGAACAACTTGTTATGTATGTGCATGAGTGTAGCAGTGGCGGAGCTATTAAGGAGCTAAGATTTTGAGTAAAACTTTTAATATCATATGTATTTTTAAAACAATTTACATATAGTGTTTAAAATTTAAATTGTTGCCTATAAAAGTTAATGTTTATAAACTTTCACTCCTTTGTATTTCTTCTTTCCCCTAAGGTTTGTTTTATCTAATCAAATGTTAACTTAATTATTTCTTGAAATTTGATCAGCACAGCATAACTAACGCTTTATTATTTTTTTAAGCAAGTTAGTAATACGTTCGAAAATAGATTTGTAGCAAACAAAGATGTTCTAAATAGTTAAATTATGATTTTACTTTTCTAATATTTTTATTTTTTTATAAAATACTTTATCTCTCCAAGATCATTAGGTGATAATATAAAATAAAATCTAAAAATTTCATCATATATGAAAATTAATAAAACCTTTCCCTTACAGTTATGGCAAAAGAAGTGTTTCCACTCTCCAATCCCTACCATTTGACATCTAATGAGAACCCAGGCATGAATTTGGTGTCTCAAAAACTTGTCTCTAGAAATTATTATTCTTGGGGTAGGGCCATGCGCATGGCTTTGGTATGCAAGAACAAGGAAAGCTTCATTGATGGAACTCTTCCGCGGCCGCCTAATGGAGATGCCGTATATAATAGATGGGGTCAATGTAATAGCATGGTTCTTTCTTGGATCTTAAATGCTATTGATCAACCCATTGCACTAAGTGTGATGTTTTTGTATACGGCTTTTGAAGTCTGGGAGGACTTAAGAAGTTGTTTTTCTAAAGGTGATCAAGTTCGCCTTGTAAATTTCCTGTAGGAATTTCACTCAACCAAACAGGGTAGTCTTGAGGTAACATATTATTATACCAATTTGAAAATCTTATGGGATGAAATCTCTACTTTACATCCTATTCCTCAATTTTCCTGTGATCCTAAATGTCACTGTGATGCCCTTAAGATTGTTCGAAGCTACATGCAATTCAATTTTTTATGGGTTTGAATGATAATTTTTCTCATGTAAGATCTCAAATTTTGCTTATTAGTCCCTTGCCAACTATTAAGGAAATTTTTAGTAAGGTGATTCAACATGAAATGCAACTACAATTATCTTCTGGTGACTCAACTCTTATGACTATTCCTATTGCTGGTCCTGCACATTTACCGGTGCTATAGACTGGTATATCTTTTACAAAAAGAGGGGCAGATCCAAGTCTTAAGAAGTTCTTAATTTGTACTTTCTGTGGAAAAAATGGGTACACTCACGATAGATGTTACAAAAAGCATGGGTATCCACCGAAAGGAAAAGTAAAACTGCTACAGAGTACTAATCAAGTTTCTGTGATGACAGATGAGAATGGAGCAAACTTAACTCCACTTTCCCGTATCACTTGTGATCAATACAATCACTTGGTCTCTTTACAGCAAGGTCTTGCACCTTCTCTTCTGGCTATTAGCAGTGTAACGGTGTTGCCAGTTCCAACCATATCGAATGCTTTCCCAAGTTCAGTAGCTGATCATCAAGTTATGGTTTTTACTGCAAATCCTAGCACTCTCAATGGTAAATAAAATGGTAAGATTTCAGCCTCGGTTTTAATGCCTTGGATCATTGATTCTAGTGCTACTAATCATATAGCCTGTTCTTTGTCCTCTTTGTCATTTACTCATTTAGTTCACCACATCACAATTCGTCTTCAAAATGCAACAGTTGTTCCTGTCACAAAGAAAGGCACCGTTCAGCTATCACCTAACTGAATTCTGAAAGATGTTTCATTTGTTCCATCTTTTCATTTTAATTTGGTCTCACTTAGCCAACTTTTCAGGTATTCTAATGCTTGTGCCATTTTCCAATCTAGTTTCTGTCTTCTTCAGGACATCAAACAACGGAAGATGATTGGATTAGCTAGAGAACAATGTGGCTTATACGTTCTTGTTCCCTCATTTTCATCTTTTGAACGGTCATTATCTATGACTAATGTTTCTGTTCTTAGTAGTTCTCATCAAGACTTTGACAAGTCACTTTTATGGCACTATAGGCTTGGCCATTTGTCTCATTCTCGAATAAAATCTTTACAAACTTTGGATTCTTTAATTATATTTGTTGATGATTCTATTCTTCTATTTGTCCTCTTGCTAAGCAAAAGAGACTACCATTTCCTCTGCACACACAATCTACTTCTGCATGTTTTGACTTGGTACATGTTGATATTTTGGGGCCAACTAGAATTCATAGTGTTCATGGGCGTTCTTATTTTCTCAGTATAATTGACGACTTCAGTAGATTTACTTAGATTTATTTAATGAAACAAAAATCTGAAACACGTCCTTTACTTCAGAAATTTTGTACTTTTTTCCAAACTCAGTTTCAGAAAACTATAAAAGTCATCAGAATTGATAATGGAATTGAGTTTCAAATATCTTCTTTTTATAATTCTAATGGAATTTTTCATCCAACGACTTGTGTTGAAACACTCCAACAAAATGGGATTGTTGACCGCAAGCATCAACATATTCTTAATGTAGCTAGGGCGCTCAAATTTCAGTCTTTTTTACCCTTAGCTTATTAGAACTATTGTGTGCAGCATGCTACTTTCCTCATAAATATTACACCAACACCCATTCTCAAAAATAAAACTCCCTATGAGATGTTATATTCCAAAATTCCTCCTTTTCAATCTCTTCGAGTTTTTGGGTGTTTAGCCTTTGCTTGTACCTCTTCTCACGGTTGATCACAATTTGATCCTCATAGTCGTAGAAGTGTATTTTTAGGCTATCCAATTCACACAAAAGGGTACATTCTTTTGGACTGCCATACCAGAGAAATATTTATCTCTCGAGATGTGGTATTTAATGAATTCACATTTCCCTATTCTTCTCATACTTCATCAAATAATAGAGACGTTGGTCTACAATTGCGTGTTCCATCTCAATTTGATTTACCAGAATCTTTTCCCTCCAAATGTTTGGTTGACAATTTTTCTCCATCACATACAGGTTACTCTGATTCTGTTCAGCCAGAAATTACACCACAAAGTCCTTCTCTTGAAACCCATCCTTCACCAAATCCTCTTTCATCTTCTAGTCAAGGTAAAGTTCCTACTCTTGATCGCAATTCCTCTACTTCAGAGACCAATATTCCCGAATCATCTATTCCGTCTCTTCGACGTTCTACAAGGACAACACAGATTCCTTCATCTATATCTATACTAAAAGTATGGATATGGGTAATAGGGATTTAAACTTGTTTTGTTTTTTCCTTTTTTGAATGCCCTAAAATGCCCTTCGATAAAATTATTTTTTGCATTTTTTAAAATGTATTAGTATCATTTTGATATTTTTTGACATTTAAATGATAATTATTTAGGAGTTACATAGAAAAAATTAATTTAGAGAAATAGTTGTAAGTTAGTTTTAATAAAGATAAAATAAAGAATTAAAGAGAAAAGCAAGTTACTAAAAAAGAGTATTAAATAGAAAGACTTTATTGTCATAAATAATTATTAATTTTTTCTAATTGTAATTATTAAATTAGTATATATACCTCTCACATCATAGCTTGATTATGTTTTTACACATTTACAAAATCAATAGACAATATTTGAAAAAAATATTTTGCTATTCTTATGTTGAGAATTTCAACTTGTATGTTTCTTTCTTTTTTGAATGTCCTAAAATTTCCTTTGATAAAATTATTTTTTATTTTTCTAAAATGTATTATTGTCATTTTAATAGTTTTTGACATTTAAATGGTAATTATTTAGGAGTTACATAGAAACAATTAATTTGGAGAAATTATTTATAAGTTATGTTTAACAAAGATAACTTAAAGAATTAAAGAGAGATGTAAGTTACTAAAAAAAGGTATTAAAGAGAAAGATCTTATTCTTTGTTTTTTTTTCTATAATTGGATGTATGCATGGAGCTTTTGTATAATTAATATTTACGCTTAATAGTATCAAGTTTCTACCAAAAAAGCAGTTATTGAAATGAATAAAAGTAGAGTTTATAAACTGAATGTAATTATTTAATACAAGTAATAAAAACATATATATAATTGGAATATCATCAAAATAACAAAATAAAAGGTAAAAAATTGTATTTGGACCACTATTTTTATGTGTGTGTCTGAGAGAGAAAGAGAATAATTTTACTAATTTAAAAATTTTAAATACCAATATAATTTATGAAAAATCTAAAAAATAATAGAATTTGATTAAAAAGAATGAGCATTTAACATCAATGAATTTTTTTCTACAAAATTAAGAAAAACATGAATCTTATATGAATATAAATATACGCATAATCTCTAGCATTGGAAAAAATAGTATATTATTATTTTACAAAATCAACTAACATGATTACAGTAAAATATTATGCTAATTAAAATTTTCAAACACAGATATTACTTATAAAAGGTCCAAAATATAATCACACATAAGGTGGAAAACAATTCACTATATAACTGCTACAAAATAATTTAGATGATTAATAAAAGTATGAATTGCATCAAAATATTATCAGAATAATTAAACAAATTATAAAAATAATTTATTTTTTACTATTATAAAAATAATTTATAAATTTACAAAATACTAAATAAAAATTTAATTACGTGCAATTTGCACATACATGATGCTAGTACCTTAGAGATTATGCATGCAATTTACTCACCAACTCATCTATTCCTACACCAGCATGCACTCCTCATCTCTTGTCCAAGACACATGGCTATAGTCAATTATCACCATATCATAAATCTTTTGCATTAAATCTCTTGGCTAACGTTGAACCCAGTTCCTACCATGAGGCTATTTTGCAGGATGAATGGAAACAGGCTATGCATGTTGAGTTGCAAGCTTTACATAAGAATACTACTTGGACTCTTGTTCCCTTGCCAAATGGAAAAATACCCATCGGTTGTAAATGGGTTTATCGCATCAAATACAAAGCTGATGGTACTATTGACAGTATAAAGCGAGGCTTGTGGCAAAAGGGTACACTCAACAAGAGGGCATAGATTTCTTAGAAAAATTTTCTCCTGTTACAAAAATGAAAACTATCCGAATCTTCTTTCTGTCTCTGCTGCCCGAGGATGGTTTCTTGAACAGCTAGACATAAATAATGCCTTCATCCATGGAGACTTAAATGAAGAAGTTTATATGCAGCCTCCACCAGGATATTCTTATCCTTTCGGATTTGTGTGCAAGCTTAATAAATCCCTTTATGGACTAAAACAGGCAAGTCGCCAATGATATTCTAAACTTACCATAACTTTTTTTTATCAAGGTTTTTTATCAGCTCATAGTGACCCTACCCTCTTTTTTCAAAAGCATTTTTCTTTCTTAATGGTTGTGCTTATCTATGTTGATGACCTGGTCATAACTGGCGACAATTTGGATGAAATTAACAACCTCAAGACTTTTCTCTATGAACGATTTCGAATCGAGAACCTTGGTAAACTCAAATACTTTCTTGGCCTAGAGGTGGCACGTTCTGCCCAAGGTATTAATTTATGTCAAAGAAAGTATGCTCTTGCATTATTTGAGGCTGAATTTTTTCTTGGTTCCAAAGCAGTTTCTACTCCTATGGATTCTTCTTATATGCCTTCTCATGATAACTCTGAACATCTCTCAAATATTCGAGTTTATCGATGTCTCATTGGTCAGCTTTTATATCTAACTAATACTCGTCCTGATATTAGTTATGCTATCCAAAGCCTATGTCAAATTTTGGACAAACCCACAGTTCTTCATTTACGTGCCGCCTATCGTATCTTACGATATTTAAAGAGTAGCCCTGCCTTGGGCTTATTCTTTTCTTCCAAGACTTCATTGGACCTCTCTGCTTTTTCAGACTCATATTGGGCAGGTTGTCCCGACACACGATGTTTTGTAACTGGTTATTGTATGTTTCTAGGATCTTCCTTAATTTCTTGGAGATCTAAGAAACAACCTACTTTTGCTTGAAGTTATTCGGAAGTTGAATATAGAGCAATGGCTTCCGCCAGCTGCGAAGTCTTATGGTTACTATACTTACTCCAGGACTTACAAGTCCCTCAACATCGTGCTGCTCCTCTCTTTTGTGATAATGAGAGTGCTCTACATATTGCTGCCAATCCTATCTTTCACGAAAGAGCCAAACATCTGGAGATTGACTGTCACCTTGTTCGTGAAAAGGCTCAAGCCAGACTTATTAAGCCCCTGCCAATTTCTTCCCATTCTCAACTTGACGATATATTCTCAAAGGCTTTACATTCTTTGCGGTTCATATTTCTTGTCACCAGTCTCAGTTTTCATGATCTTCACTCAACGTCCAACTTGCGGGGAATGTTAAAGTTATCAACAAAGTAGGATAGAGGTTGAGGAGAAAACTACAGAATAAAGGCTTTTGTTGTGATCATTTCATTATCATGTATTTTTTATTGTATAGTAGTCATAGTATAATAGGATTGGAATTCCTTAACTTTAGCTTTCTTTTTGTATATAAGTTATTGTAAACTATATATTTATTTAATGAAAATAGAAGCCACACTCGATTCCACTTCTCATTCATACTTTTATTTCATCAACATGGAGTATGCGTAAAGTGAGAAACAAAATTAACACTAAAATTTAAATCAAGTTGTGAAAGATTAATATATTGAAGAGCTCTGACTAGAGCACGTAAATGAGAAGGATCAGTAAGGAATTGTTAAGACTAGGTCTCATATTTGTTGTACATATTGTGGCAAGCATGGACACAAAGTATCTAAATGTTATATAAAGAGAAAAATAGAAAATGGTGTTAAGACTGTTTGGAAAGTTAAAGGAACTTTCACTAACCCCCTTGGACCCAAGAAAATATGGGTACAAAAAATCACATTCTCAAATTTGGTGTCGGTTCGCTTTGCTTCAAGATCAAGTGCCACAAAATGATTTCTTGACAGTGGTTGTTCAAGACACATGACATGAAATGCCTCTGTTAGCCCTAAGGGCAAATCATGTAGTTTTGATTAATGACAAATATTGATGAGGACTAAAATGTTTGATTATTGTGTGATAGGTTCTGTAATTTGAGAAGTATGAAGTCTCATTGCTTTGAAGCAAAAGTTCAAAGAACAACTTCATTTAAGCAAGTATTTGAAGTTTGAAGAACGTTGTTCTAAAGATGATCATAAGGCTTTGAAGACTTGAAGTGTAGAGTGCATGTAATGTTTAGGTAAATTTCTATGTAAACTCTACACTTGCATGTCTTGGTTATCATTGAATGCATAAGAGAGCATAAAAATAATCTTATGATCTTAAAAGGCTTTGAATGAATCTTTTTTATAAGATATGTTTGTAAAACTCATATGTTCATGTTTTTCAAGCTTAAATATAGTTAAATAAGTTTTCTATATATATCAAATGTTTTTCAAACTCATTGAAGTTATATTTCAAATGATTTTACAAAGTTTGAAAATACTTTTAAAAAATTCGGTCGTCCGAATTTTGTAGCAAAAGTTTGCTACTGTTCTTCCAGAGAAATTCGGAAGAAGATTCGGACGCAGCCAAAAAATTCGGTCGTCCGAATTTGTGGCCTTCAGCATGGTCACTGTTCTTCCAGAGAAATTCGAAAGAAGATTCGGACGCAACAAAAAAATTCGGTCGTCCGAATTTTTGTTCTCAGCATGGGTACTATTCATCCAGAGAAATTCGGACGAAGATTCGGACGTAGTCAAGAAATTCGGTCGTCCGAATTTTCTGAAACTAGCCGTTACTAGCCGTTTTATGAACGTTTTAACAGATTTTCAAATTCTATAAAAGCCATAAACATGCAAATTTTTGCAACTCTTGAAATCTTGAAAACTCCAAGCATTCAAAAGCATTTTAGCAAACATTTCTTAAGCTCTCTTATGTCTTGTGCATTCAATTGATCCATCCAAAGACATCAAAGTGTGAAGGTGCAAATTTGTGTAATATCTACCATCAAGTGGTAACTTCTACACACTCTCCTTTACTTATTCAATTGTGTTGATCTACTAGCTCTAGCAAGGTTATCTTAATAACATAAAACCCTTTAGATAAGGGTGATCCTTGAAATTGTGATTCAAGGTTGTTTGAGATATAAAACCATAGGTTGGTGAGCCTTGTATTGTAAGAAAATTACTAGAAGAGGTTGTGAGTGTAAAACCAAAGTGTGGTGAACCTCTCTTGTAATTTGTAAACCTGAGCAATTAGTAGATTTGTTGAAATCCTTAAGTGTGAGCTTAAGGTAGTGGACGTAGATCTTGAGGATCGAACCACTATAAATTGTTTGAGTTCTTTGCTATTGCTTTCATTATTGTCTTGCTATCAAATATCTATAATTAGCTCACATAACTTGTTCTTGGTCTAAACTTAATAGGTTTGAGTTTGCAAAAATTATCTAAATACCTAATTCACCCCCCCTCTTAGGTATTTCAATTGGTATCAGAGCTAGAACTTCTGTGTGTGGTTTAACAACCTAGAAGACAAAGATCCTATGGCTAATATGTCAAACCTACCTTACCTAGAAGGATCTTCCACAAATAGACCACCTTTGTTTAATGGAACAAATTACACGTTCTGGAAATCTAGAGTTAAAATTTATATTTGTTCTATTAATTTTGATTTGTGGAACATAATTGAGAAAGGTCCTTATGTCCCAATGAAAATGAGTGCTGATGGAATAACCTCAGTACCCAAGTCCACAGATAAATTTGATGAGCATGATTCTAAGAAAATGACTTTAAATTATCAAGACATGAATATATTAAGTTGTGATTTAGATGTAACTGAATACAATAGAGTTAGTGGATGTGACTCTGCTCATGAAATGTGGAGATTACTTCAAATCACACATGAAGGTACTAATCAAGTTAAAGAATCTAAACTTGCCATGCTAGTTAGAGATTATGAACTGTTTACCATGAAACAAGGTGAAAATATTAGTGATATGTTTACAAGATTTACTAACATTTTCAATGGCTTAAAAGCTTATGGTAAAATCTACACTATGGGAGAGCAAAACAGAAAGATTTTAGATGCTCTACCAAAATCCTGGCAGCCTAAAACACTTGCCATTGAGGAATCCAAGGATTTGAAGACTCTTCCACTTGAAGAGCTCATTGGATCTCTCTTGACTCATGAAATGAAGATGAAACGGCTAAATGACAAGGAGGATGAAGAAAAGGGAAGAAAAGGAGTAGTGCTTAATGCCTCAAACAACTTGAGTGAACAAGAACAATCTTCAAGTGAAGAAGAAGGAGGAAAGCAGTGGAGAAGAAGAAATTGCAATGGCGGTGAAGAAATTCAAGAGATTCTACAAAAAGGAATTTCTCAAGAAAGGAAGAAAGCCAGTCAAGAAGAGTGGACAATCTTCATCATATAAACCTCAATGCTTTGAATGCAAAAGTACTGAGCATCTTATTGCTGGTCGTCCCGAGTGTTGGAAAGGGAAAGAGAAAGCAAAAACAGAAAGAAATCTGCCAAGAAAGGAAAAGGACTAGCTGGAACATGGGATCAACGGGGAAAGTGAGGATGAAAGTGAAGGAAAGGCCAACATATGCTTCATGGCCATTGATGATGAGGTACAATCTTCACCCTCTATCTCAAATATATATGATGATGATATTGATTCCGGTGATCTTATTGTTGAATTATATGAAGAATTAAAAAAAGGCTTCAAAAAGAAATAAGGATATGAAACTCAAAATAAATGATTTATCTAATGAGAATTCAAAATTATGTGTTGAAAATGGAAAACTTCTTGAAACCATTAGTTGCATTGCTATTGAAAAAGAAGTTTTGAATACAACTGTACAAAATATATCCTTTGAAAACAAAAAGCTTTGCACTAGAATTATTTCTCTTGAGTTAATGATAAAAGATCATGAGCTTCTAAAAAGGAAAGTTAATGATCTAACTTTATGCATTGAGAGATTTACAAATGGAAGGGAAAATTTGAATAAATTACTTGGCTATCAAAGACCTTCATTTGTAAAACATGGTCTTGGTTTTATTCATGATTATTCTGCTCCAAAACAGAGAAAATCTTTTGTTAAAGAATCTTATCATTCTAGATCACATATTTGCTGCACTTATTGTGGTAAAAATGGACACAAGGTTTCTAGATGTTTTGTCAAAAGAAAAGTAGAAAGTGGTGTTAAAACCATTTGGAAGGTCAAAGAAACTTTTACTAACCCCCTTGGACCCAAGAAAATATGGGTACCAAAAATCACCCTTTCAAATTTGGTATAGGTACAATTTGCCTCAAGATCAAGTGCCACTAAATGGTTCCTTGACAGTGGATGCTCAAGGCACATGACTGGAAATGCATCACTTGTTAGTGAACTTCAAACTACAAGTGAAGGTTTTGTCACATTTGGAGATAAGAAGAAAGGGAAAATACTTGGAATAGGTAACATTGGTAAAGGTTCTTTTCCTCTTATCAAGAAAGTATTACTTATTGAAGATTTAAAGTATAATTTACTAAGTATTAGTCAACTATGTGATAATGGATACAAAGTAGAGTTTAAATGTGATACTTGTACTATTCTTGACAATGCAAGTAACAAAACTATCTTTGTTGCTAAAAGAGTTAGTAATGTATATGTGTTGTATCTTGATGAGCTTATTACAAATGATATTAAATGTCTTGCCATTCATGACAATGATGGATTTTTATGGCATAGAAGATTAGGACATGTAAGCATGGATTTATTAAACAAACTTTCTACACAAGAGTTGGTGAGAGGATTACCTAAATTGCATTTTGATAAAACTCACCTTTGTGATGCTTGTCAATATGGAAAACAATCAAAAACATCTTTTAAACCAAAGAAAATGGTTTCTACCACAAAACCTCTTGAACTAATTCATATGGATTTATTTGGACCTATGAGGACTACTAGTCTTGGTGGTAAAAGCTATGCTTATGTGATTGTTGATGATTTTTCAAGATTTACATGGGTAATCTTCTTAGCACAAAAAGATGAAACATTTCATGAATTTTCAAAACTCTTCAAAAAGGTTCAAACCTCTCTTGATTGCAAACTGATTTCTATTAGAAGTGATAACGGAAGAGAATTTTGTAATCAAGACTTTACAAAATTTTGTGATGAATATGGTATTACTTACAATTTTTCAGCTGCCAAAACACCTCAACAAAATGGTGTTGTTGAAAGGAAAAACAGAACCTTACAAGAAATGGCTAGATCAATGCTTTGTGAAAACTCATTACCAAAGTATTTTTGGGCTGAAGCTGTTAATACTGACTTGTTATATCATGAAACAGAGTTTTACTAAGACCTTTTATAAGAAAAAACACCTTTTGAACTCTTATTTGACAAAACTCCATCAATTGTCTATTTCAAAGTTTTTGGTCTGTAAATGCTTCATTTTAAACACTAGCAACTATCTTGGGAAGTTTGATAGAAAATCAGATGAAGGAATTTTTCTTGGTTATTCATCAAATAAAAAAGGCATATAGAGTCTATAATAAAAAGAACATTGTGTGTTGAAGAAACTATTCATGTAACCTTTGATGAATCTAACATTTATCTTCAAAGAGGAAATGAAGATGACACAGGTACATCAATGGTTGAAAATCATACTCAACACCAAGCACCCTACAATGGAAGATCATGCCAAAGAAGAAGAAATAATGGAGCAAGAACAAGATGGTCAATCAAGAAATGATCAAGAACTTCCAAAAGATATCACATATGCAAAAGGTCATCCTAAGGAGCAAATCATTGGTGATGTCTCTCAAGGGGAGTAAAAACAAGGCGGTACTTTATTGATAACTTCGCTCTTTTTATCTCATATTGAACCAAAAAATATTGATGATGCATTGTGTGATAATTTACTGGATTGTTGCTATGGAAGAAGAGCTAAATCAATTTGAAAGAAATAAAGTTTGGTCTCTTGTTCCTAGACCTCATGATCATTCCATTATTGGTACAAAATGGGTTTTTAGAAATAAGTTAAATGAACTAGGAGAAGTAGTTAGAAATAAAGCTAGACTTGTAGCTCAAGGTTTCAACCAAGAAGAAGGCATTGACTATGATGAGACCTTTGCTCCAGTGCTTGATTAGAATCTATAAGAATACTTTTAGCATTTGCTTGCTTTAAAGGTTTTAAACTTTTTTCAAATGGATGTTAAAAGTGCTTTCCTAAATGGTTTTATTGAAGAAGAGGTTTATGTAGAACAACCTCCTGGTTTTATCCATGAAAAATTTCCAAATTATGTGTATAAGCTAACCAAAGCTCTATATGGACTGAAACAAGCTCCAAGATCTTGGTATGAAAGATTAAGTGGTTTTCTTCTCACAAAAGGTTTTACTAAAGGAAAAGTAGACACAACTCTTTTTATTAAAACATCTTCTAAAAAATGATATTTTGCTTGTACAAATCTATGTTGATGATATTATTTTTGGTTCTACTAATATTTCTCTTTGTGAAGAGTTTGCTAAAACTATGCAAAATGAATTTGAGATGAGCATGATGGGAGAACTAAGTTTCTTCCTTGGACTACAAATTAAGCAAACCAAGGATGGAGTCTTCATCAATCAAGAAAAATATACTAAGGAGCTATTGAAAAGATTTGGAATGAATCAAGCAAAAGGAATAAGTACTCCTATGAGTTCATCAACTAAACTTGACAAAGATGAGAAAGGTAAAGGTATTGATGAGAAATTGTATAGAGGTATGATTGGAAGTTTACTCTATCTTACTTGCTAGTAGACCGAGATATTATGTTTGCTTTGTTTGCTTGTGTGCTAGATTCCAATCATGTCCTAAAGAATCTCATCTAATTTACGTCAAAGCGAATATTTCGTTATTTGATTGACACATATGACTATGGTCTTTGGTTTTCTAAAACTTCATCTTTTGAGCTTATTGGATATTACGATGCTGACTATCTTTGGATGTAAAGTTGAGCGTAAAAGTACAAGTGGTCATTGTCAATTTCTTGGTAGTTGTCTAGTGTCTTGGTTTAGTAAAAAGCGAGGCTTGTGTATCTTTATCCACAGTGAAGCTGAATACATAGCTGCAGGGAAGTTGTTGTGCACAATTATTATGGATGCAACATACTTTACTTGATTATGGTCTTAAATTTACGTGTGTGCCTATACTATGTGATAACACTAGTGCCATCAATTTGAGCATTAATCCCATTCAACATTCTAGGACAAAGCATATAGAAATAAAACATCATTTCATTCGTGATCATGTGATTAAGAAAGATATATGCTTAGAACATGTAAACACAAATGATCAAATTCTTTGACATATTTACAAAGCCTTTGGGTGAGGAAAGGTTTAATCACCTAAGAAGACTCTTAGGAATTTCAAAATTCAATGACTAATGTGTGTATTAATGTTGTGATGAAAAGCAGAGATTTATTGATAAAAAAATTCGGGACGCGAGACGAGAAAATTCGGTCGACCGAATTTTACGAATCAAAGGGACGAAACTTTCGATCGAAAATTGGACGTGAGACCTAAAATTGGTCGTCCAGATTTTGCGGATGCATCTATTTAAATGAAAATCGGACGGTTTCTTCCAAACATTATAACTTCGAATTTTAAATCCTTTCAAAACCTCTCATACCCATTCACGTCCGAATCAAAATCTCTTCAAATTCACGCAGTCTCATCCCGATTTACGTTCATTTTTAAACTTCTAAGCCCTAATTTCATACAGAAAACAAACCCTTCTCAAGAGAAAACATCATGGTGAGAACAAAGAAGCCCAATGTTGAGAAAGGAAAAGGAAAGGCTAAGGAAGGAAATGGAGACCCAATCCTCAATCAACCAAGAAGGATTCGAATTCCTCAAACACAATCTGGAGTTGACAGGTTTATCTCTATCAAATCTACTCATGAATTTGATGAATGGAATAAGAATAGTAGAAAAATCATTCTCGGATATAAGGTGGATGTTGATAAACTATCTAGTATGGATATGGTTTTGTCTTGTTTCCATGATGTTGGATGGAGTAGTTTGTTGTTTATTAATGAAGATTTTTATCCCACATTGGTATATGAATTCTATGCAAACCTAAAGGAAGAAAGAACTGAGATTGTTGGGGATGATAGGATACAATGGTATTCAACCAAAGTATCCCAAGTTGATATTGAATTAAGTGAAGATCTAATTAACAGAATTTGTGGGGTAAGTGACAGTGGAGCTAAATATTATGCACCCTCAATGCATTTCTATGATCGTCAACTCTTTACATATGATAGATTTGAACAAGCATTTACAAATGGAAGAGAGTTTAGATCTATAAAAGAGAGGGAAATCAAGAATTTGGATGCTAGAGGTAGGGTATTGCATCACATGGTAACTACTATGATAGTTCCTAACTTTGGACATAAATCATCAGTAGGGAATATGCATATGGTATTAATGTTGGCCCTGCATGAACAGAGGAAATTCAACTTTGGATATATAGCCTTAAGACACATGATTACTGCTAGAAAAACAGTAACCAAGGCATTCCCCTATGGAAGACTGTTAACCAAGATCTTTAAGCATTTTAAGATTAAACTTCTGGAAGAGGACAAGCTTTTAAAAAGTGGAGAAATATACAACGATGAATCTCTTAAGAGAATGCAGCTTATCCTGATGATGATGGATTATGGAAGACAAAAAGAGGATCCTCTCCAAAAAGATTAGGAAGAAAGGAAAGGACGAGAAAGTGTAGAGGAGGAAAAGGAGGAGGATGAAGATGAGGAAGATGAGGAAGATGAGGAAGAGACCCTTGCAAGAGAAATGAAGACAAAAAGAAAGCATGACACTTCAAGTGAGGGGAGCAACCACCAACAAAAAGAAGGGTAGTTGAAGAAGAAACTAAAGATGAGTCAAGTGGTGAAGGAATAACTAGAGGTGACACCATAATAGCCAAAGCATTCCAAGAAGCCTTGAACAATCAAGTCAAGGAAATGGAGAAGATGTATAAGTTCTTTGAATCATTTGCTCCAATGGTTCTAGGAAAATTAGAAGGACTAGAGAGTAGAGTGAAACACATTGAGGAAATCCTAATGAGAAATACTCAAAGTGGTGAAGAACCCTCTAGGCCTCAAGATAGAAATGAGGAAGATGATGAAGAAAAAGATAAGAAGGACAAAGATAATGGCAGTGATGATGGAGATGACCAAGGAGGAGATGATGAGACAGTGGCGAGAACAAGAAGAAGAAGAAGAACATGTACATGAAGAACCACAAAAGGCAGGAAACCAAGTAGCTCAAGCTGAAATTGTCTCACCGTCACACATTTCATTCAGCCAAGGAAGAGTGAAACACTTGGCCATCAAGAAAAGGGATTAGCAGAGCCTCTTCATCAACATCACAAGACTAAGCATCTCTTTCATTCTATTTACTGCTTTAAGTTATTTGAAATTAAAGTTATAATCTTCTTCGATATTTTTTTTCTTGCATAGTGAAGCTCAATGATGAAATCTCAGTGATGAGAGCTTCCTTTATGTGTTAAATTGTTAATCTCATTTTCATTGACCCCATCTTTGACTGATGACAAAAGGGGGAGAAGAAATGAGGATGACTGAGGATGACAAAATGTGTGCAAAATTGTTCTATGGGATGAGATAATGACTTTTTCTACTTATGAATTTTTTATGCATGTTTTCTGAGTCTTATTTTCTGTGTGTTTTCTGTAAATAAATAACTTGCTCTTATTTTTTTTACTCTATGAAAACATTTGAATGCATGAGCTATATCTTGCTGCCAAAAAGTATTCTATTGTTGTTCAAATTGATCTAAATCTGTTTTAATCTCTTCTATTATATTTGAACAACCTTAGGCATTCATTATATTGAATTTATTATAGTTTGGACTGAAGATTTAAAAAAATTCGGATGCAAGATCAGAAAATTCAGATGCATGCATATTTTGTTGCCAAAATGTGCTCTATTGTTGTTCAAATTGATTCAAACTGGTTTTAATCTCTTCCTCTATGTTTGAACAACCTTAGGAAAGCTTATTCTCAAAATTTTAAGCTTTCATTTAACTTATTTTAAAGTTTGGACTTGCTATGCAAAAAATTCGGACGCATGATATCTCTAGTTCAAATGTGTTGAAAAATGAGCACAATCTAAGGGGGAGTATTGTTAAACTTTTACAACCTTAAAACCTCTCTTAGAACTTTTTCTAAATGCTTAAATGCTATATCTTCTATCCTAATTGTTGGAAGGAAGGAGGCAAATGGAGGTTGGTTGGGTCATAGGCTCATATTGAGCCTTTTGTATGTCAATGTGCTAAAATGGTTATATTCTATCATTGACATTAATACTTCTTTGTACTACATTGTTTAAATCCATCACATTTTGCATCAAAGTTTGTCATCATCAAAAAGGGGGAGATTGTTAGCCCTAAGGGCAAATCATGTAGTTTTGATTAATGACAAATATTGATGAGGACTAAAATATTTGATTATTGTGTGATAGGTTCTGTAATTTGAGAAGTATGAAGTCTCATTGCTTTGAAGCAAAAGTTCAAAGAACAACTTCATTTAAGCAAGTATTTGAAGTTTGAAGAACGTTGTTCTAAAGATGATCAAAAGGCTTTGAAGACTTGAAGTGTAGAGTGCATGTAATGTTTAGGTAAATTTCTATGTAAACTCTACACTTGCATGTCTTGGTTATCATTGAATGCATAAGAAAGCATAAAAATAATCTTATGATCTTAAAAAGGCTTTGAATGAATCTTTTTTATAAGATATGTTTGTAAAACTCATATGTTCATGTTTTTCAAGCTTAAATATAGTTAAATAAGTTTTCTATATATATCAAATGTTTTTCAAACTCATTGAAGTTATATTTCAAATGATTTTACAAAGTTTGAAAATACTTTCAAAAAAATTGATCGTCAAATTTTTGTAGCAAAAGTTTACTACTTTGTTCTTCCCGAGAAATTCGGAAGAAGATTCGGGACGCTGACCAAAAAAAATTCGGTCGTCCGAATTTGTGGCCTTCGAGCATAGTCACTGTTCTTCGAGAGAAATTCGGAAGAAGATTCGGACGCAACAAAAAAAAATTCGGTCGTCCGAATTTTTGTTCTCGGCATATAGGGTACTATTCATCCGAGAGAAATTGGGACGAAGATTCGGGACGTAGTCAAGAAATTCGATGCGTCCGAATTTTTACGAAACTAACCGTTACTAGCCGTTTTATGAGCGTTTTATAGATTTGCAAATTCTATAAAAGCCATAAACATGCAAATTTTTGCAACTCTTGAAATCTTGAAAACTCCAAGCATTCAAAAGCATTTTAGCAAACATTTCTTAAGCTCTCTTATGTCTTGTGCATTCAATTGATCCATCCAAAGACATCAAAGTGTGAAGGTGCAAATTTGTGTAATATCTACCATCAAGTGGTAACTTCTACACACTCTCCTTTACTTATTCAATTGTGTTGATCTACTAGCTCTAGCAAGGTTATCTTAATAACATAAAACCCTTTAGATAAGGGTGATCCTTGAAATTGTGATTCAAGGTTGTTTGAGATATAAAACCATAGGTTGGTGAGCCTTGTATTGTAAGAAAATTACTAGAAGAGGTTGTGAGTGTAAAACCAAAGTGTGGTGAACCTCTCTTGTAATTTGTAAACCTGAGCAATTAGTAGATTTGTTGAAATCCTTAAGTGTGAGCTTAAGGTAGTGGACGTAGATCTTGAGGATCGAACCACTATAAATTGTTTGAGTTCTTTGCTATTGCTTTCATTATTGTCTTGCTATCAAATATCTATAATTAGCTCACATAACTTGTTCTTGGTCTAAACTTAATAGGTTTGAGTTTGCGAAAATTATCTAAATACCTAATTCACCCCCCCTCTTAGGTATTTCAGCCTCTCTTGTTAGTGAGCTTCAAGCAACAAGTGAAGGCTTTGTCACATTTGGTGATAAGAAGAAAGGAAAAATACTTGGAATAGGTAACATTGGTAAAGATTTATTCTCTCTTATTAAACAAGTATTGCTTATTGATGGTTTAAAGTGTAATTTACTTAGCATTAGTCAACTATGTGACAATGGATGTAAAGTAGAATTTAAATGTAATACTTGTACTATTTTTGATAATGCAAGTAGTAAAACCATCTTTGTTGCTAATAGAGTTGGAAATGTTTATGTGTTATATCTTGATGAACTTATAACAAATGATATAAAACGTCTTGCCATTCATGATAATGATGGATATTTGTGGCATAGAAGATTAGGTCATGTGAGCATGGATTTATTGAATAAACTTTCCACACAATAGCTAGTTAGAGGATTACCTAAAATGCATTTTGATAAAACTGATCTTTGTGATGCTTGTCAATATGGAAAACAATCTAAAACATCTTTTAAACCAAAGAAAATGGTTTCTACCTCAAAACTTCTTGAACTTGTTCATATGGACTTGTTTGGACCAATGAGGACCACTAATATTGGTGGTAAAAGATATGCTTATGTAATTGTTGATGATTTTTCAAGATTTACTTGGGTGATTTTCTTAGCTCAGAAGGATGAAACATTTCAAGAATTTGCAAAACTCTTCAAAAATGTTCAAACCTCTCTTGAGTATAAATTGATATCTATTAGAAGTGACAATGGAAGAGAGTTTTGTAATCAAGACTTTACAAGATATGGTGATGAGTATGGTATAACTCATAATTTTTCAGCTGCCAAAACACCTCAACAAAATGGTGTTGTTGAAAGGAAAAATAGGACCCTACAAGAGATGGCTAGATCAATGTTACGTGAAAATTCTTTGCCAAAATATTTTTGAGCTGAAATTGTAAATACTGCTTGCTATGTAATGAATAGAGTTTTATTAAGACATTTTATAAAAAAAACACCTTTTGAACTCTTATTTGATAAAACTCCTTCAATTGTTTATTTTAATGTTTTTGGGTGCAAATATTTTATCTTAAATACTAGTGATAATCTGGGAATGTTTGATAGAAAATCAGATGAAGGGTGTATTTCTTGGTTATTCATCAAATAAAAAGGCATATAAAGTTTATAACAAAAGAACATTATGTGTTGAAGAAACTATACATGTGACCTTTGATGAATCTAACATTTATCTTGAAAACCACCTTGATCACCCATACCACACCATATTCCATCTTTGTGAACTATGGCATCTTCCAAAACTTGCTTACTGTTATTTCTGGTACCTATTGGAAGCCCATAAGATCGCCTTCGTGTTCAATTATTCAAGCCTGTTTTCTTACATTTGGAGCTGTGATCATGGCCATAACATCACTCCAGACCAATCAAGAATGTTCAAGTTGTTAAAATGGTTTCTAGACCCATCTGGTTGGTTTAGATTTCTATGCACAAGATCCAACACATATGTGGTTGTCAGCCTACAACGGCCCATTCTCAACTTACACATCCATGCCGGCCCAGAACAACAGTCGCCAAGATTGTATCATTTCCCCCATGAAAGAAGTAATGAAGGTGATGTAGGTTCCCCAATGATTGATAATCATACTCATCATCAAGCACCCACATTGGAAGAACATGTCAAAGAAGAAGAAATAATAGAGCAAGAACAAGATGGTCAACCTAGCAATGATCAAGAGCTTCCAAAGGATCTAACATATGCAAGAAGTCATCCTATGGAGCAAATCATTGGTGACGTCTCCCAAGGAGTAAAAACAAGGCGGTACTTTAATGATGACTTTGCTTTTTTATCTCATATTAAACCTAAAACCATTAATGATGCATTGTATGATGATTTCTGGATTATTGCAATGCAAGAAGAATTAAATCAGTTTGAAAGAAAAAAAACTTTGGACCCTTGTTACAAGACCTCATGATCATTCTGTTATTGGTACAAAGTGGGTCTTTAGAAATAAATTAAATGAACTAGGAAAAGTTTTTAGAAATAAGGCTAGACTTTTGCTCAAGGTTTCAACCAAGAAGAAGGTATTGATTATGATGAAACATTTGCTCCAATAGCTAGACTTGAATCCATAAGAATACTTTTGGCTTTTGCTTGTCTTAAAGGATTTAAATTATTTCAAATGGATGTTAAAAGTGCATTTTCTAAATGGTTATATTGAAGAGGAAGTTTATGTAGAACAACCACCCGGTTTTATTTATGAAAATTCATAATCATGTTTTTAAGTTAACCAAGGCTCTATATGGATTGAAACAAGCCCAAAGCGCTTGGTATGAAAGATTAAGTGGATTTCTTCTTTCAAAAGGATTTGCAAAAGGAAAAGTAGACACAACACTTTTTATAAAAATATCTAGTAATAATGATATTTTACTACTAGCAAATTTATGTCGATGATATTATTTTTGGTGCCACTAACAAATCTCTTTGTGAAGAATTTGCCAAATCAATGCAAAATGAATTTGAAATGAGCATGATGAGAGAACTTTATTGGGCTAAAAATTAAGCAAACTAAGGATGGAGTCTTCATAAAGTATTCCAAGGAACTTTTGAAAAGATTTGGAATAGATCAACCAAAAGGGATAGGTACTCCAATGAGGTCATCAACTAAACTTGATAAAGATAAAAAAGGTAAAAATGTTGATGAAAAGTCATATAGAGGTATGATTGGAAGTTTACTCTATCTCACAGCTAGTAGACCAGATATTATGTTTGATGTGTCGTTATGTGCTAGATTTCAATCATGTCCTAAGGAATCTCATCTAATTTCTGTCAAACGCATCTTTCGTTATTTGATTGATACATATGACTGTGGCCTTTGGTTTTCAAAATCTTCATCTTTTGAAAATCTTCAGATGCTGACTATGCTGGATGCAAAGTTGAACGTAAAAGTACAAGTGGTCATTTTCAATTTCTTAGTAGTTGTCTTGTGTCTTGGTATAGTAAAAAATAAGCTTGTGTGTCTTTATCTACTGCTGAAGCTGAATATATAGTTGCGGGTCGTTGTTGTGTTCAATAATTATGGATGCAGCATACTTTATTTGATTATGGCCTTAAATTCAATTGTGTGCCTATACTATGTGATAATACTAATGCTATCAATTTGAGCATAAATCCCATTCAACATTCTAGGACTAAGCATATAGAAATTTAACATCATTTTATTCATGATCATGTGATCAAGAGAGATATATGTTTAGAATATATAAATACAAATGATCAAATTGCTGATATATTTACAAAGCCTTTGACTGAGGAAAGGTTTAATCACCTAAGAAGGCTCTTAGGAATCTCAAAATTCAATTACTAATGTGTGTGTTGAAGTTTGGTGAAAACAGGAAATTTTTTGTCTCAGAATTCGGACGCATAACAAAAAATTCAGTTGACCGAATTTTCTGAGTTGAAGAAACAGAGACTTTCGACCGAAAATTCCGACGTAGATCTGAAAAATCGGTGGTCCAAATTTTGCAGATACAACGATTTAAATAAAAACCAAACAGTTTTCTTAACACTTCAACTTCCGAATTTCTCTCCTATTTCAAAATCATTCTTACCCATCCGCATCCGAATCAAAATTTCTCCAAGACTTCACCATTTTTACTTTGATTTGCTTTTATTTTTGAATTCCAAGCCCTAGATACATTCTAAAAATTATTTCTTTTCAAGCAACAACATCATGGTGAGGACAAAGAAGCCAAATGTTTAAAAGGGGAAAGGAAAAGCTAAGGAAGGAGATGGAGACTCAATCATCAACCAACCAAGAAGAGTTCGAATTCCTCAAGCATTGTCTAGAGTTGACAGGTTTGTTTCAATCAATTCTGCTCATGAATTTGATGAATGGAACGAGAAAAACATAAAGATTATCCCTGCGAATAAGGTGAGTTTTGATAAATTATCAAGTATGGATAATGTTCTATCATTTTTTAGTGATATTGGATGGAGTAGTCTGTTAATCATTGATGAAGAGTTCTATCCTACCCTTATATATGAATTCTATGCAAACCTCAAAGAAGAAAGAACTGAACTTGTAGGAGATGATGTGGTTCAATGGTATTCATCAAGAGTATCCCAAGTGGATTTTGAATTTAGTGATGCCCTGATTAACAGAATTTATGGAGTAGGTGATAGTGGGGCAAGGTATTACTCACCTGCAATGCATTGTTATAATCGTGAACTCTTCACAAATGAAAGATTTGAAGAGGCATTCACTAATAGCAGAGAATTTAGGTCCATTAAGGAGAGGGAAATTAAGAGCTTAGATGCTAGAGGAGTACTACATCACATGATTACTACTGTGATTGTCCCTAATTTTGGACATAAGTCACCTGTTGGTAATATGCACATGGTAATTATGTTAGCCTTGCATGAACATAGAAGATTGAAATTTGGATATATAGCCTTAAAGCATATGATTACTGCATGGAAAACTCTAACCAAGGCCTTTTCATTTGGAAGAATGTTAAGAAGGATCTTTAAGGATTTTCAAGTTAAACTTCTAGGGAGAGGACAAGGATTTAGGAGTGGAGAGATTTATACTAATGAAACTCTTAAGAGAATGCAACTAGTTCTTGATGGTGATGGCATATGGAGAACTAAAAGTGAAACCCCACCAAGAAGAGAGGAGAGTGAAGAAAGTGAAGAAGTTGAGGAAGAAGAGGATGAAGAAGAAACTCTTGCGAGAGAGATGAAAACTAAGAGGAAACATGATACTTCAAGTGAGAGGGAGCAACCTCCCTCAAAAAGAAGATTATTTGAAGAAGTCCCTCAACCAAATGTTGAAATTGATTCTAGAAGTGAAGGAATAACTAGAGGTGACAACATATTAACTAAGGCATTCCAAGAAGCCTTGAATAATCATATCAAGGAAATGGAGAAAATGTATAAGTTTTTTGAATCCTTTGCTTCAATGGTTCTTGGAAAACTAGATGGATTAGACAGTAGAGTGAGGCATATAAAATTCTGATGAGGAATACACAAAGTGGTGAAGACCATCTAGGCATCAAGATAGAGATCAGGATGATGGAGATAAGGAAGGAAAGAAAGAAGATGAAGATGATGACAGTGATGATAGGGATGATGATCAAGGAGACAATGAAGAGAATGTGGCAAGACAAGAAGAAGAAGAAAATGAACCAGTACATGAAGAGCCTCAAGAAGGAGGAAGTCAAATAGAAAAAGCAGAAATCGTCTCACCTTCAACCATCTCCTTCAGCCAAGGAAGAGTGAAGCATTTGGCAATCAAGAAAGGATTTAGCAAAGCCTCTCCATCAACATCATAAGACAGAGCATTTCTTCAACCTTATCTTTTTTATTTTTTTAATTGTTTATTTGTACTAAGTTTATATTATGTGTTTTTAATTATCCAACTTATGAACTTTTTAAGTCTTTTGCTACATTTTATGTAATAGTGAAGCTCAATGATGAAATCTCAGTGATGAGAGCTTCTTTTTAATAGTTATATGTGCTAAATTATTAGTCTCATTTTCATTGATCCCATTTTTGAATGATGACAAAAGGGGGAGAAAATAATGATGACTACTGTGTTATGTTGTATGTATTACTGCATCTTAATTACACATTCAAATTGTTGCAAAAAATTTTGGACTTAAAATTCGAATGCAGACCAAAATTTTCGGACGCATCAAGATCTTCTTGCCAAAAAAATATTTTTCTATTTTTGAAATATATTTTAATCTCTTACATTATGTATGAAAAACCTTAGGAAAGCTTTATTCACTTTAAACATTCATTATATTGAGTTTATTGCAGTTTGGACTTGAAATCTCAAAATTCAGATGCATGTTTTGAAATTCGGATGCCTCCATATTTTGTTACCAAAAAGTGCTCTTTTGTTATTCAAATTAATTCAAATATGTTTTAATCTCTTCTAATATGTTTGAACAACCTTAGGAAAGCTTATTTTCAAAAATTGCAACTTTCATTTCACTTATTTTACAGTTTGGACTTGATATGTCAGAATTCGGATGCACTGTATCTCAAGTCCAAACTTGTTGAAAAATGAGCACAATCTAAGGGGGAGCACTATTAAACTTTTACAAACTTAAAAAGTCTCATAGAACTTTTTCTAAATGTTTAAATGCTATATCTTCTAACCTAGTTATTGGAAGGAAGGAGGTCAATGGAGGTTGGTTGGGTCATAGGCTCATATTAAGCCTTTTGTATGTCAATGTGCTAAACTGCCTATTATCTATATTTGACATTAATACTTCTTTGTACTACATTGTTTAAATCCATCACATTTTGTTAGCCCTAAGTTTGTCATCATCAAAAATGGGGAGATTGTTAGACGTAAGGGCAAATCATGTAGTTATGATTACTTTTGATTAATGAAAAATATTGATAAGGCTTAATATGCTTGTATGTTGTGTGATAGCATTTGTGGATTAAAGAAGTATGAAGTCTTGTTGCTTTCAAGCCAAAGTGCAAAAAAAACCTCAATAAGTCTAAGGGATTGAAGTTTGAAGAAGGTTGTTCAAAGATGATTAAAAAATATTGAAGACTTGAAGTGTAGGGTACATATGCTAAATAGGTATATTTCTCTATAAACTCTATACTTGTGTGTCTTGGAATCCATTGAATGCATTAAAGAGCATAAAATTATTTTTCTTAATCTTGAGTGGCTTTGAATGAACTTTTTTTTATTAAATATGTTTTTGTATCTTAAAGATTTTGAGTAAACTTTGTATGATCAAAGAGATTTGATTATGGTTCTTAAGTTTAAATATGTCTAAATAATTTATCTATAACTACAAAATGTTTTCAAACTTATTGAAGTTAAACCTCAAATCATTTTACAAAGTTTAAAAATCAAATTTTAAAATGGCTATTGTGCTTCCAAAAAATTCGGTCGTCCAATTTTTATAGCAAAAAATGGTTACTGTTTTTAGAGAAATTCGGACGAAAGTTCAGACGCAAGAAAAAAATTTGGTCGTTCGAATTTTTGTTTTCATCATGGTTACTGTTTTTCCAGAGAAATTCGGACGAAAGTTCAGACGCATTGAAAAAATTTAGTCGTCCAAATTTTTCCAGAAACGTACAACAGTAAAATTCGGACAATAAGTTCGAACGCACAAGAAAAATTTGGTCGTCCGAATTTTCTGAAACTAGCCGTTATTAGCCATTTTGTGGCTGTTAAAATTGATTTCAAATTCTATAAAAGCTATTAACTTCAGATTTTTTGCATGTTTTCAAATTGCTAAAGCCTTTAGCAAATATCAAAGCTCTCTTGTGTCTTGTGCTTTCAATTGATCTTTTAAGATTCCAAAGACAATAAAGTGTGAAGGTGCAACATTTGTGTAATCATCTGCCAACAAGTGGTAACTTTTACACATTCTTTTCTCTTTATTAAATTGTGTTTTTCTACTAGCTCTTGTAAGGTTATCTTGATAACATAAAATCCTTTGGATAAGGGTGATCCTTCAGACATTGACTCAAGATTGTTTGTAGATATAAAATCCTTTGGTAGGGTGAACCTTATTCTTAAAATTACTAAAAGAGGTTGTGAATGTAAAACCATTGTGTGGTGAGCCTCTTATTTAGTTGTTGAACTTGAACATATAGTAGATTGTTTGAAATCCTTAAGTGTAGGCTTAAGGTAGTGGACGTGATATCCGTCGCAAATTTGCGACAGACAGTATATCCATCGCAAATCTGCGACGGCAACAAAATCCGTCTTAAGCCTACAGTTTAGGATTTCAAACAATCTATTATATGTTCAAGTTCAACAACTACATAAGAGGCTCATCACTGAGATTTCATCATTAAGCTTCATTATTACATAAAACGTAGCAAAAGACTTAACAAGTTCATAAGTTGGATAATTAAAAATACATAATATAAACTTAGTACAAATAAACAATTAAAAAAAATAAAAAAGATAAGGTTAAAGAAATGCTCAGTCTTGTGATGTTGATGGAGAGGCTTTGCTAAATCCTTTCTTGATTTCCAAATGCTTCACTCTTTCTTCGCTGAAGAAGATGGTTGAAGGTGAGACGATTTCTGCTTTTTCTATTTGACTTCCTCCTTCTTGAGGCTCTTCATGTACTGGTTCATTTTCTTCTTCTTCTTGTCTTGCCACATTCTTTTTGAAAGACCTAAGATGGGGGGGGTGAATTAGGTCTTTGGCTAATTATCAAAAATCTTTTCTCTTTTTGCAAATCCTTTGCCTTAATAAAAGCTCTTCTTTAAAATCACAAACTTCAAGTTTATATGTGATTTGATGGTTAAGACAAGATTATCAAATTATAATACTACAACCAATCAATCAACAACTATTAACAAATAATAATAACATAAGTATGTAAACAAGCAAAGCTATAAAGAAATGAACACACGATTTATAGTGGTTCGATCTCTCTAAGATCTACATCCACTACCTTGAGTCCACACTCAAGGATTTCAACCAATTCACTATATGCTTAATCCAAGCAATTACACAAGAGGCTCACCCTTCAATGGGTTTTACCACAACAACCTCTTTTCAATCTAATAAACAAGGTTCACTCTTATCACAAAGAGTTTTATGTCACTAGACAACCTAGACCAATCTAATCCAAGGCTCACCCTCACCAATGGGTTTTACACAACAACCTTGATTAATCTAGTATATGGCTCACCCTCCACAAGGGTTTTATGTCTCTTGACAACCTTGTATTAATCACAACAATAGTGTAAAGATAGAGTTTAGATGTTACCAACACTTCTTGGTGGATAAATACAATTGCTAGCACCTCTTCACTTCTTGCCTTTGGAATCTTGAATTATAATCTATGAGCACAAGGCAATTTGAGAGCTTTTGATATAATTTTGATGCAAAACAAGTTAGAGCTTCAAGGATTTCTTTTGTGCAAAAGTTCTATAAAAAATCTAGAGTTTCTTACCTTTATAGAATTTGAAAATCAGTTAAAACGGTCATAAAATGGCTAGTAACGGCTAGTTTCAGAAAATTCGGACGACCGAATTTTTGGTCGAAAATTTTCGGACGCACTGTTCAATACTATTCACGGCATTGTTCACAATGCAGTGAAAATTCGGACGACCGAATTTTTCCAGCTGCGTCCGAATCTTCTTCCGAATTTCTCTGGAAGAACAGTCGGTACTGTTCACATGAATAGGGTCACTGTTCATATGAATAGTGTAGTACTATTCATTGTGCAAGAAAATTCGGACGACCGAATTTTTCATCCTGCGTCCGAATCTTGCATACGAATTTTTCAAACTTTGTCAAAACATGTTCAAATCAATTCTAACAAGTTGGAAAACCTTCTAGCCTAAAAGATAAGTCATTAAAGGCCTTTAATGTGCAAAAACCATTTATGCAAACTTGATAATTTAGACAAGTTCAAAACCATTGAAACCATTTAAATCAAGTTTTGTGCTCTCAATTGCAACTCATAGATTCCAAGGCTTAAGAGTGTAGGGTTTACAAAGTTTACATATTAAGCACATGCAACCTACACTTCATGTCTTCAAAGCCTTCTAACATCTTGAACAAACTCTTCAATCTTCAATCACTTTGACATATTGGAGTTGTTCTTGCATTTTAGCTTCAAGGCAATGAGACTTCAAACTTCTTAATCCACAAATCCTATCACACAACATACAAGCATATTAGTCCTCATCAATATTTGTCATTAATCAAAACTAATCATAACTACATGATTTGCCCTTAGGGCTAACAATCTCCCCCTTTTTGATGATGACAAACTTTGATGCAAAATGTGATGGATTTAAACAAGGTAGCACAAACTAGTATTGATGTCAATGATAGAAATCAACCAATTTAGCATATTGACATCAAAAGGCTAAATATGAGCCTATGACCCAACCAACCTCTATTTACCTACTTTCTTCCAACAATTAGGATAGAAGATATAGCATCATCCCTATCATCACTGTCATCATCTTCATCTTCTTTCTTTCCTTCCTTATCTCCATCTTCCTCATCTCTATCTTGATGCCTAGATGGTCTTTCACCACTTTGTGTATTCCTCATCAGAATTTTATATGCCTCACTCTACTGTCTAATCCATCTAGTTTTTCAAGAACCATTGGAGCAAAGGATTCGAAAAACTTATACATTTTCTTCATTTCCTTGATATGATTATTCAAGGCTTCTTGGAATGCCTTAGTTAATATGGTGTCACCTCTATTTAATCCTTCACTTCTAGAATCAATTTCAACATTTGGTTGAGGGACTTCTTCAAATAATCTTCTTTTTGAGGGAGGTTGCTCCCCCTCACTTGAAGTATCATGTTTCCTCTTAGTTTTCATCTCTCTTGCAAGAGTTTCTTCTTCATCATCTTCTTCCTCAACTTCTTCACTTTCTTCAGTCTCCTCTCTTCTTGGAGGGGTTTCGCTTTTAGTTCTCCATATGCCATCATCATCAAGAACTAGTTGCATTCTCTTAAGAGTTTCATTAGTATAAATCTCTCCATCCTTAAATCCTTGTCCTCTCCCTAGAAGTTTAACTTGAAAATCCTTAAAGATCCTTGTTAACATTTTTCCAATGAAAAGGCCTTGGTTACCATTTTTTCTTGCAGTAATCATATGCTTTAAGGCTATATATCCAAAATTCAATCTTCTATGTTCATGCAAGGCTAACATAATTACCATGTGCATATTACCAACAGATGATTTATGTCCAAAATTAGAGACAATCGTAGTAGTAATCATGTGACGCAGTACTCTTCCTTTAGCATCTAAACTCTTAATTTCCCTCTCCCTATTGGACTTTGTCCATGGCATATTTGCGACGATTCTCTTCCGTTGCAGATTTAGGAAGGACGATAATCCGTCACAAATCAATTTTGATTATTAATTATTAATTATTAAAAATAATTATTAAATTTTAATTTTTAAATTAAATATTTTAAAAATTTTAAATAATAGTTTTCAATAATTTTAAAATAATTATTTTTAAAAATAAGCATATTTAATGGAAATTTTTTAAAAGAAAATATTAAATTAAAATAAATATAATTAATCCATTAAATGTCAATGTTTTATGGGTACAACATTAAAAAATAAAACAAAATCTATGTAACTATAAAGGCGACACTGTAGACGGTGGAGGAGGCGGAGGTGGATCTGGAGGGCCAATCGTTGGAGGATGGTCATCTGGCGGATCGATCGTGTAATCCTCATCAGCCCCATCTGTCTGCTCTTTAGAATTTGGAATCGAAAAAAGAGGTGGAGATGACGGCGGACGCAGATGTAGTGCCTCGGACATAACTCGTAAATACTGATCCAAACTAGCAAAGCGTTACTGGAAATAACCGCGCATCAACCTCTCTCTCTACAATTGACTGTGAAGAGATGCGTACTATGGATGTGATGTAATCGAGCAAGCTATTGGAACAAAAGGCGACATGGACTGACATAACCTCCATCGCATGTGAACTGTCTCGGAACCCAATCCAAAAATCTGATTCTTCGAAGCAGCGCCAGCAACCTCCATAAATAGGGACTTCTTATCCGATGGATGCGGAGAAGTCACCAAATCCTAAGACTCCACCTATGAATAGCGCTCCTTCAAAATGTTGACGCTATCTTACAAATTGTATACATCATAAATTTATAACGGTGTCTAACAATAAAACAATTAATATAAAATACAGAGTAATATAATCTGTAAACTTACCAACGTATATTGTGATTTCTCACTGACAAACGTGCCCTTTTTTGGGCCATTCTTATATGTCTGTATCGCCTCGTACATATCGGTGAAGTGGAAGTCATCTCCACGTTTCTTACGCTACAAATATATTAATATAAATATTTAGTCATTATATTAGAATTAAATAAAAAGAAAAAATTAATGATTACCATCCGACACTCGTGTTCGCTGAAGGAAATGCATCCTCTCGTGTGAGTCGGTCCAAGAGCGGCTACTCTGTTCTGCTTAGCAGCAGATGAAACAGGCATGAATTTTTCCGTGCTCTAGTGATCTCACCAGAGTTGGCTCCAAATTTCAGGAGATATCCGCGGTGGACATTTCCTCTTACACAGAACCTTTGATAGCTGATCAGATAGACGACAAGTGCATTTGTCATCCCAAATACGTCGTATCTGATCAGCATACTCTGAAAGCCATCGATAACATCTCTGCAAAGTCATTTTAAAAATCTAATATATAGAATATATATATGTTACTTACCCTCCACATTTGGAACCACATGTCCCGAAGCTCTAATGGGACCGCCTCAAAATTAGGATACGGTCCAGTGAAATGCTAGTGAAACATATCTGATATCGAATGCACCTTCCCCTCTGCTGGGAAGAAACTGTTTCATTACACAATGAACATTTTTTTATTCAGTAAAAAATTTGAATAAACTTTTGCAACAGTAAATAGAAACTTACTCGTCGCCACTCGGGGCTATCAGAATGGGGACTTCCTCTGTCTGAGTCCCATCCGTAGAAACAGTCGTAGAGGGTACCACAGAAGCTCTGGTCAAAGGCATATGCTCAGACTCCGCTGCACGTGTGTCATCCTTACTCGGTAAAAACATCGGCCCGGGTAAAGACGGTGAAGGAGTACGATCACCCATCCCAATCGAACGTGATCTACGTGGAGGCATCTGAAAAAGAATAAAATTTTCGTTAGCTATGTAATCATTAGTAATATGTAAAAAATAATATAAATTAAATTTAAAAATTAAATTCTCAACGTAGTATATGTAAGGAAATGCATACATGCAATAAATTATTTACTGTTTTCATCCTCACTCGAATAATCTTTTGATTCCCATTCACTTTCAACTTCAGTATCAGAATCAGTCACGTCATCATATTTCGTGTTTCCTGGTTCATTATCATCCAAAATCTCGCATTCACCTGTTTCATGCACAAGTTCGCCGATTATGTCATCTTCACCATGTATAGTAAATGTGTTCGATTCATCTACATCTTCTTGGTATGGTCTCTCAACAACAGGTGCATCAATGACATGACGCACCTTCGATTTGCATGCTCCCATCCAATCAGACTTACTTCTTTTACTTCCAAGATAAGTGGCATAGTATACTTGCTGAGCTTGCACAGCTAATACAAATAGATCATATTTGGGGTACATTTTCCTGCAATTAACATCCATAGTTTGGTAATGTGGATGAATCCTGACACCCCTATTAAGCACAGGATCATAACAGTTATACTTAAATAAAACAATATCCCTAGATGGAATCCCCGGACATTGCACTTCAATAATCTCCTTAAAAATTCCATAATAGTCGCTCATTCTGCCAATATCTTCGTCCTCGCCCTTAACCCAGACCCCACAATTAATAGTCTTCTTTCCAACTCCATGATCTTGCGTATGAAATCTAAAGCCATTTATTACATATCACTTACAAGATTTCACCTGCCTTGATGGTCCCCACGACAAACTTTTAATATTTTCATCTGTTACGTTATTTTGATGATCTTGCACTTGCAACATATAAACAGTGTTATTCACTATTTAGAATAATATTTCTTAGCCATTGTTGTTTTACTACCCGACAAATAGAAACTTACATAAGCCCTGAACCATATGAGAAAGTCGTCCTCAAATCTCCTATCAATTTTCTCCTCCGTTATACAGGGGTCGGCATACCACAATTCGGCTCTCAATTTCCTATTTCATATGCGTTATATAAGCCGAGTGTTTACAACCACGAAGAATCAGTAAGCCAACGAAAATATGGAAAAAAGACGTACGTGACCAATGATTGTATTTCTTTGCAGTTGAGATATATGTAATTAACAACAACCTTAATTCCTCGGGAGAAAGGTATCTGATAATTGTGTTCCCGATCACCTTTCCTGCTACATTACATATGGACAAACCATATCTTTCTAAAACACCTTCATCATTGAGAGCCAGGTTTGTATGCCTAGTTTGGACATGTGGCGCGAAGTAGTAAGAAAAAAAAGTAGAAGCCTATTCAATCAAATATGCATTGCAAATTGATCCCTCGACCTTTGCCTTATTTTTTACTTTCAACTTCAGGGGATATAAGAACCTGCACTTGGTCATTTTAATGGTGTTAGAAATTCTACATCGAGTAGCTCAAGTGAACAGTTTAAATTCTCATGTCAAAAGGCTTAACCTCTCAAACAGGTACATCCATCTATATTGAACCGAACCAGCAATCCTTGCTTCATAAGGCAAGTGAATCATTAAATGCTCCATCACATCAAAAAATGCAGGAGGGAATATCCTTTCCAACTTGCACAGTAGGATTACTATGTTCTTCTCCCATTCTCTCATACAAGATGTTGATAGTTTTGGAGCACATAAATCACGATAGAAAAGACTTAATTCCATTAGCACATTCCAAATAGAGGCGGGGAGGAACTCTCTAAATGCAATAGGAAGCAATCTTTTCAAAAATACGTGACAGTCATGCGTCTTCACGCCCGACATCTTCAACCCGTTCAAATCAACGCATCGACCTAAATTAGACGCATATCCATCGGGCAACCTCAAATCCCTAACCCACTCCAATACAACCCTTTTTTGTTGATTCGTTAGAGAGTACTTAGCCTTTGGCATAGAAATTTTAGCATTTCTAACAGAGGTAATATGTAACTTCGGCCTACTACAGTACACCTCCAAATCTAGCCGAGCCTTTATATTATCCTTTGATTTTCCCTTCACGTCCATTACAGTATTAAAAAAGTTCTCGAACACATTTTTTTCATTGTACATGACATCAACATTGTGGCAAATTAAATTTGATTTCCAATAAGGTAAGTCCCAGAAGATGCTACGCTTAGCCCAATTGTGGCAAACCCCTCTACCATTATCCTTTCCAACCTCCTCTGCAGTATCGACAATTCTCGATAAACTACTTACTCTATGCCACATCTCATCCCTGGACGATCGCTTAATAGGTTGAGATATCTAACGACCGCGATCCTTTCGAAATTATTTTCCGTCTCTTTTATATTGATGATCTAACGGCAAGAACCGACGGTGACAGTCAAACCAAGATTGCTTTGAGCCATGTTGTAGATGAAATGACTTTGTTTGCTCCATACAGTAGGGATAAGCTAGCCTTCTGGCAGTGCTCTAACCGCTCAACATACCATATGCTGGAAAATCATTAATGGTCCATAAGTGGGCAGCTCGCATTTGAAAATTCTATTTTTTGGAGACTTCATAAGTCGGCACGCCAACTCTCCACAAACGTTGTAATTCTCCCACCAACGGTTGTATATAGACATCGATCTTATGCTTCGGGTTCCTCGGCCCTGGAATAATTACTGTCAAAAATATCACAGGATCCTTCATACACATCCACGGTGGTAAGTTGTAAGGAGTAAGAATGATGGGTTAACTAAAATATTGCTTTCCCGACATTCAAAATGGTGAGAAGCCATCAGTGCATAGTGCTAAACATACGTTCCGAACCTCTTTTGCAAATTCAACATGCACACGATCAAAATGATGCCATGCTTCACTGTCCCGTGGATGACTCATCAATCCCTCATTCTGTACACTTTCAGCATGCCACCACATGTGTTCTGCAGTTGTTTTTGATGGAAACAACCTCTGCAATCTTGGCGTCAAAGGAAAGTAGTACATTTTCTTAAAAGGAACCTCTTTTGTTGTCTATGCTTCTGAAATTTCCTCCTCTGCATGTACCGGGGACTCACACAGAACTTACGTTCCGGTAAACCAACATCTGCCTTCCAATAAAGCATGCAACTATTTGGACAACAATCTATTTTCTTCACTGGCAAACCGAGCCCAGAAACCATCTTCTTGGTACGGTACAAGTCCTCCGGAGGCAGATTATCCTTTGGTAGAACCTCCTTAATCAGCTGCATTACCTGATTAAAACACCTTTCTAAAATATTATTCTCAGATTTAATATTCAGCATGCGAGCAACAAATGATAACTGCGAGTGGTTCGTGCATCCATCCCCCAAAGGAGTATCAGTAGATTTTAACATATCATAAAATTTCTTCGCTTATGCATTAGGAGATTCTTCATCGTCGACACCCGCTGGCGGGTCGAATAGATGGTCCAAACTAACGTCATCCATTACCATCTGCTGAAATGGATTATTAGGGATAGATTGGGATTGAGAATTGGTTGGAACTATCCTTGGATGCAACAAAGTAAGACTCTCACAGTGACTGATCCAACGGTAATAATCAGCGACAAATCCAAATCTATACAAGTACACCTGTACTTCAACGGGAGAAAAGTGCACCTTGTTCTTACACTTCGCACAAGGACATCTCAACCACAAAGTGTGCCCGTTCGACAAACAATACGCTATAAGCCCCTTAACCCCATCTTTATATTCATTTGTGATTCCCTTAATCCTTTTCATATGTCGTTTATACATCCAACTACGATCATCCATCTACATTAAAAATTTTGGCCTATTAATTTTAACAAAATTCCAGAAAAAATTTTGGAGTTCGGCATGTCTTGTTAAAATATTGTCGAAAAGTTAGACAAGTATTAAGCAAGCATAAAAAAATTTCGGTAGCATCTCCACTATAAAATAGACGTTTTTCAGGCACAAGGCCACCACAATCAATCTCCACAGTCAAATTTAATTCTCTCAAAAATTAATTCCAAGTAAATATATCCAAATTTCATAAAGCCACCTCAAAAATATTATAAACAACTTCACAAAATTAAAACACAGGCTCAATTAAAAAATTAAAAAAAATGCATGCCAAGAAAATTAAAGAGCAGAAAAAACATGTGCAAAAAATTACAAGAAAAATAGAAAAAAATAGTAAAAAAAATAAAAAAGAGAACAGAAAAAATAGAAAAATTACAAATCTTCCAAATTAAAAGAGAAAGGCATAAAAAATATTTCTAAAAAAAGAAAGAAGCAGAAAAAACATGTCCCAATATTACAAGAAAAATAGAAAAATAGGAAAAAATAGAAAATTACCGAAAAAATTCACAAAAAAAAAGAAAAGAACTTGAGGCTAGGAATATTTTGATTACCTGGGTCCGGTGGCGGCAGGCGTGGTGCGGCACTGGGCAGGCGCGGTAGGCGCTGCCAAGGGTGGAGATGAGCTGTGGTAGGCGGCAGGTAGTGCAGGCAAGGGTGTGGGGAGGCGTAACAGGCAGGGAGAGGCACGACAGGCGGTGGCTTGGCAGTGGGAAAGTGGGAATGAATGGGAAAGAATAAGTGTTCAAATTTCGAATAAGAAGAATGTGTTTCCAACGAAATTTTTTTATTTTTTATTAACGGTAAAAAATCCGTCACAAAATTGCTACGAATTTGTGACAAAAATTTTATTTATTAAAGGTAAATAATTCATTGAAAATCTGTCGCAATTTTGCGGCGAATAGGTATTCCTGATTTTATTTATTTACGAAAATTATTTCCATCGCAAATTTGCGACGGAATTAATTTCATTGTGGCGGCTCTTTTTCGCGGGTAAAAATTTCAAATTTCTTCGCAAATTTGTTGCAAATTTGAGATATATTTGCGACGGATTTGCAACCAAAAATTAATTTGTAATGTGTTTCTTAAGTTTTTTTCCTCTTCTTCCACTACTCCAATAAGTTTATGGTTAAAATTTGTTAATTACAAACAATTATGAAATATACTCATTTTAATTATCATATATGTCGTGCTAGTATATGAATTAAGTTCATTAACACTATATATTGTATAGCATTATATGTTACAAATTGGTCATATTCAAGGTTATAACTGTTGATATAATACACATATATAATATACATTTATATGTTTTGTAAAATATTTTATTATACTCAATAGATATGCTATACCAAAATAAATTACAAAATACATATTCGCATGTGTCTTTATATAAAGACTACTAACTACAGAGTACCACTATTTTATAATTCATATTATAAGTATGCTTCTTGCTATATATGTTTAATTAAAATGACATTTATGAACATTGCGCAGTATGACTCACAAAAAATAAATAAGTATGCAAGAATAGGGGAAAAAACATATTCTGTTGCAAATCCGTCTCTCATCCGTCGCAAATAATCTGTCGTAGCAAATCCGTAGAAAATTTGCGACGGATTTACAATGGAAAAATAAATTTCTATTTTATTTTTACTAACCGTCGCAAATCTGTCGCCATTTAGCTACGAATTTGTGATTGAAAAAAAAGATTATTTTAAAGATTTTCTTTCTATTTTTTTGTCGTAAATCTGTAGCTAATCTGCGACACATTTGCGACGAAAATATATAAAATTTTTGTATTTTTATATTTTTATCGCAAATGCGTAGCAAATTTGAGACAAATTTTGCGGTCGCACATCCCTCGCAATTTTGCTATAGATTTGCGATGGCTCAAAAAAATTTTTTAAAGTATTTTATTTTATTTTCTGTCGCAGATCTGTAGCTAAGTTGCGACGGAATATATAAACTTTTTCTATCTTTTTATTTTCACCGTAAATTCGTAGCAAATTTGTGACGAACTTATTCCGTTGCAAATCCATCGCAATTTGGCTATGGATTTGTGATGAAAATTATTTAAAAATTTTTAAATATCTATTTTTTCATTTTCGTCGCAAATCCGTCACAAGTTACAATAGAATGGCGACGATTTTTATTTCGTCGCTATTTTTGCCCACTTATTTCCTTTGTAGCTATTCCGTTGCAAATCCGTCGCAAATTGGCAACGGACTTTGCCGTCGCAAAATTCATTTTTCCTTGTATTGTGACTTATTCATTCATTTAACAAAGAACATACAATCTGGTCTTACTTCTAATTGTGAAAGGAATTCATTTGCAAAAATTAGCCAAAGACCTAAGACCTAATTCACTTCCCCTCTTAGGTCTTTCAATATATATATATATATATATATATATATATATATATATATATATATATATATATTAAACTTGTAAAATGAAGAATTACCTAAACATTTCTAGACCTTCACATGGGAATGATCGATTGAAAACTTAGTCTTGTGAAAACAAGATTTACTCCAAGGGATTTTTAGACCTTTCTCATGGGTAATAACCAATTGGAAACCTTGATATTGTAAAATAAGATTTGACGAAAAATAAAGGTTGTATTTTCACATGGGTTTAGACAAAATGAAGACTATCTTTGCAAAAAGTTATACTTTACAAAAGAAATGAACCCAAATTTTTCTTGGGACTTCAAGTTGGCAAAAGAGATATTTTTTCACACCATCTCTCATCTATTCTTAGACTTTGTATATCCTTTAAATATGTAACCCTTTGCACTCAAGTTTCTCGAGAGATAAGAGTACAAAGCTGAAACAAAGGGAGAAATACATTCAAAGCACTCAAGTTTCTCGAGAGATTAGAGTACAAAGTTGAAACAAAGGGAGAAATACATTCAAACTTTGCAAGAAGAAAATGTGCAAAGCATGAGTTAAAATTGGAAGCAAGCAAAAACTACAATATTTTCGTCTTCATCTCTTCATGATTCACAAGTTTCCATTAAGCTTGTGCCACCAAACCCGAGAACGCTCTTAGGTGGAAAATGATTGTTAGATCTATTAAAAATTAGTGTATACAATTTGAGGATTTCTTAAGTGCAAGTTACTTAGAATTGCTTGGTTTAATCTTTATCGTTGTAAGAGATTATTTTAGTGAAAATACTTGAAATAAAATTCTCAAATAGTAGATGTAGGCTTGTTGTCAAACCATTATAAAAATCCTTGGGGCATTTTTTATTTCTTATTTTACTTTACCGTAAATGTTTGCTTGTTTATTTTAGGTTTATTTTCTCTAGTAGCAAACATCTTTTCTGCAAGAATAATTCAGTTCAAAGTATATTCTCCACGTCATGGAAAGTCGTGCTGAAACTGCAATTTACATTGTAACATAAATCTTTGACATCGGTAAAAACTAACTTGACAACTTATGAGTATTGGTTTTAAAGCTAGTTGAGTTAGGCAATGATTAGTAAGGTTGTTTACGTTTGCGTATCTTCCAATCTGAGATAAAGCCAGAGAAACTTTCAAGTGTACTCAAGCTAAAAAATTACTCTGTACTAGTTCACATTGACAAAAATTGCTTGATACATTATCTAAATTTTAGTTATTATTTCACTAGCATGCTAATAGTATATTAGCTAAAGACAAACTTCAGAAATTATTTAAGAATTTATTTATACTTTGAATAGGTCAATTTTTTTTATAGTTCAATTCATCCCCTTCTTGGGCATTACTTGGGACCTACAAGAGGAAGTTCTGATACTGTTGAATAGTTAAGGCTTGCAATTGCATCTCATGTTGCACAATCATGGAGAAAATCTCAATGAATGGAGAAAGTGGCTTAATCAACAAAATTTGAGAACGAACTAAAGCAAAATTTCGTTCAATCCTTTAAGAAATCACATAGTGTAATTAGCATCAAAATAGCAGAGTGCTGAAAGAATATGCAGGAAAGAATAATGTTTCTCACGTTTATTCCACTAAAAAAGGGGTATGTATACATTAGGCATACAGAGATAAGTAAACTCTAAACTCTATATGATATGGCCTAATTACGAGCCCCTAAATATAGTTAGCTTATACAGATATACATAAATGTCGAAGATACAACAATGAAGCATAATCTTGGCCTTCCATGAATTAATCTAAATTCTAAATACTCTAAATCTTATCCAATGCTAGAAGATGTTTAACAGCCCCCAGCAAGACGGACAAACAAAAAATATCTTGATAGTCCAAAGCCGTCAAAAAGAAACCAGAACTGAGGTGAGTGCAATGCGTCGGTAAAAATTTCAGACAACTGTGAATGAGATGGAACGAAAAGTGGTTTAATCAGCCCGGCTTGGGCCTTTTCCCGAACTAGATGACTCTCAATTTCAATATGCTTCGTTCGCACATGAAAAATAGGGTTGGCAGTGATGCACAAAGCACTATTTTTATCACAAAACAGAGGAACAGCTCAGTGGTGCATGTTGTAAGATCTTTAAGAAGATAAAGTAACTAAAGAATTTCGTAGGGAGTTAATGCCATTGCGTTGTACTCAGCTTTAGAAGAACTGCGAGAAACAATCATCTACTTTTTGAACTTTCACTAAATCAATGATGGTCAAAGAAACATGTTGTAACCTGTAACTAAACGATGAGTATCTAGGCAACCGGCTCAATTAGAATAAAAAAAAGTAGATAGATCAAGGGAACCTTGGGCAGAGAAGAAAAGACCAACAGGGGGTTGGGGGATCCCTTTAAATAATGCATGAGGTGATGGGCCACCCTTAAGTGAAGTACCGTGGGGGTAGCAAGAATATGACTAAGCCACTACACTACATAAGTAATAACGGGCCAGGGGTTCGTTAAATAGAGCAGTTTTCCAATCGGCGAACGATATGATATAATATTAGTGAGTAGAGTGGAAACCTTACTGGCTGGAGTATATCCAACATCAGTAGGAGTGGAGGCAGGTATACTACCCAAAAAACATATGTTTTCAGAAGCTCAAGAGCACAGCCTTTTTTAACAAACATGAATACCTTTAGAACTAGGGGCAACTTCCAAGCCGAGAAAAAATTTTAATTTGCCAGGATCCTTGATTCGGAAGTGGCACGAAGATAGGCTTTCAAGTGATAGATTTCCTACAAATTTGTTCCTGCCAAGACAACATCATCGATATAGATAGCTAGAGCCATGAAAGTATTAACTGTAGAACGAATGAAAAGGCTAGGATCACTTGGTGCTGAGGAAAACCCTTGAGAAAGAAAAGCAGAGGTAAATTTTCTATGCCATCGACAGCTAGCTAGTTTGAGTCCATAAAGTGACTTATGAAGCTTGCAAACCATGCCTGCTGGACAAGGAAAACCAGACGATGGATGTATGTATATCTCCTCCGTTAAGTCCGCATGTAGAAAGGTATTATTGATGTCCAACTATTCTAAGTGCAAGCATTGAATAGCCGCAGTCACAAGAAGAGTGCGAATAGTAGTCATCTTTGCTACTGGGGAAAAGTCACAAGAAAATCCACTCCCTTCTGTTGAGTATATCCCTTCTCCATGAAAAGAGCTTTGTATCGCTCCATACTGCCATCTGCTATGAACTTAATACAGTAGACCCATTTGCACCCAATGGTTGTTTTATGAGCTGGTAAAGGAACTGCTGCATTACTGCCTGAGTTGTATGGCCCCAAATTCAGTACTGGAGCCTTATACCCATACAATGCCTCAAAGGGGGACATTTTTAATGATGTATGGAATGTGGTATTATACCACCATTCAGCCAAAGGAAGCCATTTTAGCCATTTTTGTGGTCTAGCACTGACAAAACATCTTAAGTACATCTCCAAAGTCTAGTTTAATCTCTCAGTGAGGACATCAGATTGGGGATGGTATGCCGTAGACATTTCCAGTTTAGTTCCACATGATCTGAACAATTCTTGCCAAAAATGGTTAGTGAATGCCTTGTCTCTGTCAGATACTATGCTTTTTGGTAGCCCATGAAGCTTATAGATGTGTTTCAGGGACAATTCAGCCACTTTCTGAGCAGTGTAAGGATGAGCAAGTGGTATGAAATGCCCATACCTTGTCAGTCTATCCACCACAACTAGTATAGTATCCTTCCCTCCTAACTTTGGCAGCCCTTCTACAAAATCCATTGCTATATGACTCCAGTCAGTCTCTAGAATTCCCAATGGTTGCAACAACCCCGGGTAATGCACTCTCTCATCCTTGTTTCTTTTGACAGACATCACATTCTGTTACAAACTTTTGAGTTTCCTCTCGCATTCCAGGCCAATAGAAGTATTGTTTGGCCCTTTGATAATATGCTTGAACTCCTGAATGACCTCCCTGAAAGGTTGAATGAAGTTCCTCAACTAATTTCAATTTGGTTTCTTTACTAGTTCCCACATATATTCTGTTTTGGAAGCTAAGGATTCCATCCTGATACTTCCACTCCCCATCTTCTTTACTCCCAATCAAACAAGCGGTAACCATTGTTTGAGCATGATCTTTCCCCTTATAACTGTCTATCACCTCCTGTACCCAAATAGGAATTGTCACTGATATCGCTTTTAACTCTTCTTTCCTGGAAAGGGCATCTGCTACTTTATTCTCACTACCCTTCTTATATTGAATCTCATAACTCAATCCCGTAAGCTTAGTAATCCATTTATGCTGGGCCACAGTAGTCACTCTTTGCTCCAATAAATACTTGAGACTTTGGTGATTAGTCATGATTATGAAGTGACTACCCTCAATATAATGCCTCCATTAACTCACTGTAGTGGCCAATGCCAACAGTTCTTTCTCATAAACTGATAGAGCCCTATGTATGATCCCCAAAGGTTTGCTAAGGTAAGCTATAGGTCTATGCTTCTGCATTAGAACAGCTCCAATTCCAACTTCACTGGCATCAGTCTCCAGCAGAAACGGTTGTGAGAAATTTGGCATGGCCAAAACTGGAGTCTGACTCATGGCTTTCTTCAGTTCTTCAAAAGCTTCCTCTGCCTCTGCCTTCCACCGAAATTCTCCTTTCTTTAGCAATTGTCATAGTGGCTTACTGATGCTCCCATAACCTCTCATAAATTTTCTGAAATAACCAGTCAATCCCAAGAATCCCCTTAACTGTTTGACATTTCCTGGTCTTGGCCCACGCAACATATCTGCCACCTTCTTAGGGTCAGCCTCCACTCCTGCTTGGCTAATAATATGGCCCAAATATTCCACCTTAAGCTGGGCAAAACTACACTTGCTCAACTTAGCAAAAATTTGGTGTTTCCTCATCAGATCAAACACCTTCCTAAGATGCTCCAAATGTGTTTCCATATCAGAACCGTAGATCAATATGTCATCAAAGAAAACCAACACAAAATCCCTGAAAAATTCAGCAAAAACCTTCTTCATGAAGGACTGAAATGTGGCGGTGCCATTGGTTAGCCCAAATGGCATGACCAAAATTCATACAATCCAAAATGAGTCCTGAATGCAGTGTTGGAAATATCTTCCTTAGCCACTCTAATCTGGAAATATCCTGCCCTCAAGTCGATTTTAGAAAAATATTTTGCCCCATGCAGTTTATCAATCAATTCATCAATAATAGGAATAGGAAATTTATCTTTCACAGATATGCTATTAAGCTGCCTGTAATCTACACAAAACCTTCAACTCCCATCCTTCTTCTTAACTAATAATACAGGAGAAGCAAAAGAGTTGTTACTAGGCCTGATTATCACATCTTCCAACATCTCCTTCACCATTTTCTCAATCTCAGTCTTCTGAAAATAAGGGTATCTATAAGGCCTCAGCTTGAATGGTTGAGCCCCTTCAATGAGCTGAATGTGATGTTCATGCTTTCCAGTAAGGGGTAATCCTTGGGTTTCTTAAATATATCTTCATATCTCTGGAGAAATGTCTGCACTTCCTCTGGTATAACTTCTTCAACCTTAACTTCCTCCATACTCATCAACTATCCCACCAGCACTAATTCCCCATTGGTCAACATTTTTTGAAGAGTCTGTGCCTTCATCGGTTGCCACTTAATTCCCTCATTTCCCCCTTCCAACTTCACCTCCTCCCCATCCATATTGAAGGATAAATGCAATGATTGGAAGTCAAAGACTATGGGGCTCAGAGGTTTCAACCAATCTGTTCCCAATATCAAGTCACTACTACTGAGTTTGAGGACTCTAACATTGTGATCAAATTCTTGTTTCCCCATTGTCCACCTCAACCCCTTGCAGATACTTTTACTGGCCATGGTAGTGCCATCTGCTATAGTGATCAACACTGGTTTAGTAGGAGTCTTCTTGTGGTTCAGCTCCTCTACTACTCTCCTATCTAGGAAGTTGCAACTACTTCCGGTATCTTTCAATACTGAAATCCCCTTATTCCTAATTTTGCCTTTAATTTTGAGTGTTCCATTCACCACATTGCCAGTCATGACATTCATAGATAATTCTATTCCCTCCTCAAAATCTTCCTCCAACACCCCTTCTTCCTGAACTATATTATGGCCTTCCTCATACAACAAAAATTCTTCCCCTTCACCCTGATCCAGCTCTTTTACTATCACTATATGCAACTGCTTCTTTGGAAACACATGGTTCGGACTATACTTCTCTGCACATTTGTAGCATAAACCCTTTTCTCTCATATGCTGGTATTCAGCAGTGGATATTTTCTTAAATGTCATAGGCTCTCTTTGAGAAGTCTTCCGAAAACTATCAGGAAATTTCTTGGGGCTGTTCTGGGTAGAATTGGATTTCTGGTTCTGTGTATAAGCTTTTGAGGAAGGTTGGCCTTTGTATATAGCTGATCCATGAAGCTGAATTCTGGTTGCTTGCTTATAGGCATCCATCAATATACTAGTCTTAAACACCTTCAACAGATGTCTCACCTCATCTTTTAATCCTCCCACAAACGCAGACATATAGTAAGCCTTAATAGCCAAAGGCATCTGAGACATCACTACAGCCTTGAGCTCCTCAAATCTATCTATATACTCCTCCATAGAACCCTTCTGCTTAACCCTATTGAATTCCTCCATTAAGTCCCCTCCATTCGGTTCTCCAAAGCTCCTACAAGCCTCCCAAGCTATCTGTTCCCAACTCCCTTGAGGATTGGTTCTTTGGAACCCTTGTAGCAAGGTATAGGACATCCCCTTCACATGCAACTCAGTTATTCCCAACTTTCTATCTTTAGTAATAGCATGAAATTCAAAAAACCTCCTGCATTTACCCTCCATTCCGGTGGTCCATTCCCATCAAAGCTAGGAAAATCAATTTTAGGCATTTTATATTCCACTCCTTGGTCCCTCCTACGCCCAGACCCTTCCCTCATAAAATTAGATCAAGTGACTACTGGAGTTCGGCCAGAAAAATTTGTTCTCTATTGACTCTCAGACTCCCCTTCTACTTGTTTTTCCCCTCTAATTTCCAGTTATTTACCAATGAGGCCATCACAGATTGCATATTCAGCATAACAGTGGCTAGGTACTTTGTATTACCTTCCATCCGTTCATTCATCATTTCCATGTTCCTTTCTATGTTGTCCACCCTATGCCCTTGTTCCTTCATAGAGAACTCCAGTGTGCCAAATTTTTTCATCTGTGCCTCCATGTGGCCGTGCAGCTCCTCAATGTCTCCTTCTACCCTCTGCATAGCTTCCTCCTTCTCCAGATATCTGGTTGCAGGCATTTCCCTGGGATCGAACCTACTCTGATACCAATGTTAAATCCAACTAACCAATCTCAAAGATTCAGCTAAGACTAGATTATTAGAACAATGAGCAAACCCAAAATAAAAATAGAATTCAGTGATAAAATGGATTGAGAGAAGATTGTGATAAGATTGCAGAAAAAATGAGGGAAAGGTTTCAGAGCTTGAGAAAGCTTCTGATACAGTTTTCTTGAACGAAAAGCTACTTTTACTCCACAAAGAATAGCTTAAATACAAATGTGAGCCATAAGCTGAATAAATCTCCTCCTTCCACGCATGGCATTGCTGATCTCATACCAAATCCACGCTACTCATCTAATTCTGGTGATGAGCTGAAGAAGAAAACTGTGTAACGGCTTTTTCTTCAGCTTCAATTCTCTACCCTACACGTGTCTCCAAATCTTCAGCTTATTTGCTCGCATGAACGCATGTCCTAAATGAACCTTTTGCTGATTTAATTTCTTCTTCCCCAAACAACGACGTTCTACTAATGTCAAATCCAACTAACCAAAACTAACTCTCCCTTCCCCAAACGACGACGTTCCATTAAGGCTGAAACATAACTAACAAAACTAACTCCATTCTCTCCGTTTCATTCACTGTGTTCTGGACATAACAATCAATCAAAAACAATTCTGAATAATATTTAAAATTTTGAATAGTTATTCAGAATCTAAATAATTGTTCAGAATAATTTCTATATGTGCTACAAAAAAAAAACCGGAACTAAATTGGTTGCTTGCTCTCGTAAAACTGGAGAAAGTTTTGAGCGAACTATCGTTGAATAAATTACAGACCTCCAAAATTCCCGCTAATCCCTTTAGCTACAGACTAATCACAAACTAACCTTATAACTTTCAAATAAGACCCAAAAGTTACGAAAATAGCAAATGACCTATGAAGTTTTTCATGTACTAGAGTCGCTTTGCTCGTCGCTAAGACTTTAAACAGTATTGCATAAATTTATTTAATTTCTGCTCCGTTTCTAAATCGTCTCTAACTTGGAGACGATTGCTACCGTCTCTATTTTGATTCTAAGTTGGTATTTTACTTAAGTTGAAATTAATATACTTTTAATTATTAATACGTAAAATAGACCATTCGATATAACTATTTTATAATTTTGATATAATAATTGATTTTCATATTGATCGCAGGTGTCTATCATTGAAATTTGTGATAAAACCTCTAATGCACAAATGAATGGTTGACATGATTTATGATCTTAATAAGTCATCAATTTAACTTAACTCTTTATGAAATTTGGCATGCTTGTTTATAAATGATAGAATTTCACATCTAATAGTCTGATCAAGATTTTAGTTAGTGCAAGAAGTTATCTATTTATCATATAATCACTCGAAAGCACAAAATACTTTATTATAAACTAATATTTGTAGTTTTGCTATTATGAAACCAAATCACTATTATGAAGTGAAAAAAAAATTAGTTGCTTATACATTGGATTTTTCTTTGTTTCATAATGATAGGTGCTTGTTTTGTTTTTTTAGTGTATATATATTTTTAAAAGATAATAATATTTAACTATGTAAATAGTACTAACTAAATAATGTGATATTTTACGTTTCTATGGGTTTAATATATTATCATTGTAAAAATACTTCATAACTATGCATATTAAAGCATTTACTCCATTTTCTTGATAATTGTTAGATGGATTGCATATATACTATAATGTTGGAAACAAGAGATTATTGTTAATTTTTCATAAAGGCAAAACACATGATGATTTTACTCATACAAGAAAGTTTTTACATAATATTATCTTTTTTATCTTTCAAACATATTTTTAATCTTTTTTTAAAATCATTGCACCAGGTTTTGGTGATCTTTAAGGTGGCGACGCAATCTGGGAGCCACAATCTTTGGTGATGCACCAAAGATTGTGGCTCCCAGATTGAGCACCACCTTAAGCTTCTTGGCGCCAAAGTTGGGCGTCAAAGAGCAACACTATTCCTTTTTCTTTTTGTAATATAATTTTTATTTATATTACTTAATATATTTTTATATTCTCTTTGTAAAATTTATTTTAAATGTTATTTGTACATTTTAAAGATTATTTTTCTAAATTTACCTTTACCATAAATATAATTCTCTCATTCTCTATTATATTACTAGAATTAGCTAATGACATGATAGAAAAAATGCCCTTTGTTAAGGAAAAATCTTGTAATTTTGATTAATGGCAAACATTGATAGCTAACCTGAGTAATTGCTGTGTGATAGGATTTTTGGATTGAAGAAGCAAAGTTATCTCATTGCTTGGAGCTAAAGTGAAATGGACATCTCAAATGGGGTTAAACCTTGAAGTTTGAAGAGAATGTCAGGTGATGAAGATCTAATAGTGTAGGTTACTACATATTTTATAAGTATATTTTTGTAAACCGTATACCTTTTGCAGTTGGAATCTATACATTGCAAGTTGAAGCATAAACTATTTTAATCTAGCATAAACTTTGTTGATAACTTAAAATTTTTTCTTGATTCTTTGAAAAACAAGGTGTTTGATAATGACTTATAGTTCAATAGCTTTTAAATGACTTATCTTTTAGTTCAAAATAATTTCAAACTTGTTGTGATTAAATTTCAAATGATCTAACCAAGTTTGAAATGTTCGGACTTCAGTTCGGATGTCTAAATTATGACATTAGTTGTTGAATTCCTAGAGAAATTTTGACAAAAAGATCAAATTTCAACCGACTGAATTTATCCTGACGCCTGATACACAATAAGTTCAGATGATTGAATGGTATTGTATTTGACTTTTTGAGTTATCTAAAATATTAGAAACTCAGATTTTGAGAGAAACTGATGAACTTACATGCTATTATCTTGAGAATATCAAAGGTTTAAGAAAATCTTTCATTGTTCATGTGGTTCATGTGATTATCCAACGATTCCAAAAGCAAGGGTGAATTGGTGCTAGATTCGTTGAATATCTACAATCTTGTTTGGTAATTTTTATAATTATATCATATTTACTTTATTTAATCAAGGTTATCTTGAAACATAAAACCCTTTTGGTGAGGGTGAGTCTTGATTTGATTATTCAATGTTGTCTTGTGTCATAGAACTCTTTTTGGAGAGGATAAGCCCTGCTTGTGGGATTAAAAAAGATGTTATTGGTGTACAAGCCCTTTGAGGGGGAGACTCTTGTATATTTGCTAAACTTGAGCATTTAGTGGATGCGTTGAAATTTTTTAATGTTACTATAAATCGTTATGTTTCTTTTTCTACACTTATTGCTTACTTTTATTTGTGCTATCTTCATTTGTTCTTTGTAGTTGTTAATATTGCTTGGGGACTTATTTATTACTCCTCTTCTCTCAAGAACTCCTTTCCAAACACATAAAATCTTGGAGGTTGTGAATTTGAAAACAGAGATTCTATTAAGGAAAAATTTTCAAAAACTAGCTAAAAACCTAATTCACCCCTTCTTAGGTTTTTCACCCCTTATCTTCTTCTTCTTTAATCCATGAAAAAGGGAGGGGGTGCTCAAAAAACTTTATAATTTTTAAAATGGAAAGAGTAATTTGATTCATTAATGCTCTATTTGTTTTTTAATTATTTTTATTTAGTTTAAATTTTTGTTGAATTCTTTGATTATTTAATTGTTTTGTTATTCTGTTAAGAGTTTTGTTAAATAAAGTCCTTATTTATTAATAGTGTTATCATTTTTTAAAAATAAATTTACTATTAAATAGTATTAATATTTTTATATTGATTTTGTGTTTGAAAATAATAAAATATTTGAGGATGAGATATTATATAAAATTTTCAGACACAACATCTAACGGTCTCTAGTTCGTCTCCATAACCTTACTGCTATGAGTCTAGTCCACCATGTTCTCTCAGTATGTCAAGTTGGAAAGGAAATATACTAACTTGAGCACCGAACAAATCATGTTCAAATGTGTCGAATATGTGCAGACACAATTCTATGCAGCTTTTCAAAACAATCTTCTTGTAAAAATTTCAATGACCACAACTTCAAATGGAGAAGAAGATCTGCCTGCAAAGGATGCATAAGACTCCAATCAAATGAACTTTCAATTTGATTCATTTGAGCAGATTGAAGAAATTATTTTTGACTATGCCCAACATCAATCCCAAGGGCAATGAAAAACCTGAATAATGTAGATAGGCTCAAAAGATTCAAAAGGTTCAAGCACTTTGGAAACCAAAAGGTTTCCAGAAGAATATCTCACTTGATATTTTTAGATATGATAAAAATAGCACCAGTCACATTTTAATATTTATTCTTTGACTTTTGGTAAATATGGGTCCTAGTTGCTAGCCACTTTACTATTTATAATTTATTTTATTAAATAATATGTTGGGTTTCAAATGGTTCAAGACCCTATTTGGGAATATTAGTAGAATATTTCTTAGAATTTTTAGATTTCAAATGTTTGGAATCCATTATAAATTAGGTTTGAAATTTGATTTTCAAGTCCGGAACAATTTCTATATATAGCCAAACTTATGGTTTCAGAAGTTTTCTTTTTACCTTCAGAAAAATTTCTCTCTATAGATAAAACCCTCACTATCTTCCCCAACAATTTCCCTGTATGTATTATTGAAGTTTTAATTCCTCATTTAAATTTTGCATCTATATCTTTTTTAATTTCAGAGCCAGATTATGTGTGCTTAGATTAGTATATTCTATTTAACATAATAAAAATCATATTTCATATGTAAGTTTCTGTATCTGCTTTACGAACCATACTTTATAATTATGCATAGTTTGCTGATACTAAATACTATGAGAACTCCTGTTTATATTATGAATAAATGGACGTCATCTTAAGTCACGTATGCTTTTGGAATGTCAGTAAGAAGTCAGACCGCAATTTTCTCTAATAAATCGTTGATAGACATGTTTATTCATTTCATAAACCTGAGATTACTTGAATAGAGATACAAATGACTATTCATAAAATAGTAATTAGTCTATTATTCATTCAAAAACACATGCTTAGTTATGAAAAATGATTATGTTTATTATGTTAATCAGAACATATTTAAGCTCATAGTTAGTTTAGAAGAATACTACATAGTTGGTGAAGAATATAGAACTAACTGAAACCTCAATAATGAAGCTTTGAACAGATGGACTATTTCGTCTATAGATTACAACACCATTTACCAAATTGGTACTTTTAATTTTAAATTAAAACAGCCCATTAAATTAATGGAACCGACACTAACTATGAATAATAATATCTAGGATCTTAAGTTATTTTCATCTGTAGATTTGCAATCTTATAGGCATCAAGACTATAAATGAGTATAAAAATCAACTCATTGGATAATGAGAAAAATGTGTCTCAAGAAGAACCTAGTAGTGCAAATTGCAAGTCTAGAGTCTATGATAAACATGTTCATCAACAAAAGAATCTTTTGTTTCAGATTCAAGAACTGAGCAATCAGATTCTGATGATGAAGTAGATAAGATTCAAGAAAACTTCCTTGGAATAAATAAGATGAAGTCTGAAAAATGGAGGTTGGACCACCTTTATTATAGACGATCAACTTCTGTGGATGTTTTATATGAAGAAAGTGAAATTTAATCACTAATTCATATCATCCCAAAATCATCTACAAATGAAATTTAGATGGGCTTTAAGTTTGCCAAATATGGGCTTTCAGTTAGCCAAAAACATAACTTGTTGCATAGAATGATTATGTATTATGCTGTTTGCAAACAGGCCAAGAATTTTGAAAGAACAATAGCAGAAATGATTGTCTTTGTTATATTTTAATAAACTTTTTACTAATGATGTTAAATGCCTTGCCATGTATAATAATGATGGTTACTTGTGACATAGAAGATTATGTCATATGAGTATGGATTTGCTAAATAGACTTTCTTCTTAATGAGGTTTGAGAAAATAGTTTCTCTCTCAAAGCCTCTTGACCTTATTCATATGGATTTATTTGGACCAATGAGGACCACTAGTCTTGGTGATAAGAGGTATGCTGATGTTATTGTTGATGATTTTTCAAGATTCACATGGATACTTTTCTATCTCAAAGGGAGGAAGCATTTCATGAATTTTAATACTTTTTAAAAAGGTTCAAACATCCCTTGATTACAAATTAATTTCTATTAAAAATGACAATGAAGAGAATTTTACAATCAAGAGTTTACAAAACTTTGTGATGAAAATAGGATTTCTCACATGTTGGCTGCCAAAACCCAAGAACAAAATGTTGTTGTTGAAAGGAAAATTTGAACTTTGCAAGAAATGGATAGGTCTATACTTTGTGAAAACTCTCTACCAATATATTTTTGGGTCGAAGGCATAAATGCCGCTTGCTATGTGATTAATAGAGTGCCTTTGAGACATTTTCCAGAAAAAAACTCCTTTTGAACTTCTCTTTGGTAGAACTCCTTCAATTGCATGCTTTAAAGTATTCGTTTGTAAGTGTTTTATCTTAAATACCCATGACCACCTAGAAATATTTGATAGAAAATTGAATGAAGGCATTTTCCTTGAGTTTTCGTCAAAGAAACAGGCCTATAGAGTTTACAATAAAAGAACTTTATGTGTTAAAGAAACCATTCATGTGAACATTGATAAATCTAACAACTATTTTGAAAGAAGTGATGAAGATGATGCAGGTACCTCAATGAATGATGACCAAACTCATCTTCAAGCACCAACTTTGAAACATGATGCCAATGAGAAAGAAATGGTTGAACAAGAACAAGAAACTCAACCTAGTAGTGACCAAGAGCTTCCCAAAGATCCAAGATATGCAAGAAACCTCCTAAGGAGCAAATCACAGGTGATGTCACCCAAGGAGTTAAAATAAAATGGTACTTCATTGATAACTTTGCTCTTTTATCTTATATTGAGCCTAAAAACATTGATGATGCCTTGTATGATGATTTTTGGATTGTTGCTATGCAAGAAGAACTAAATTAATTTGAAAGAAACAAAGTTTCGAACCTTGTCCCAAGACCCCATAATCACCCCGTTATTGGTAGGAAATGAGCTTTTAGAAACGAATTAAATGAATCCAAAGAAGTAGTAATGAGCCTAAAAACATTGATGATGCCTTGTATGATGATTTTTGGATTGTTGCTATGCAAGAAGAACTAAATTAATTTGAAAGAAACAAAGTTTCGAACCTTGTCCCAAGACCCCATAATCACCCCGTTATTGGTAGGAAATGAGCTTTTAGAAACGAATTAAATGAATCCAAAGAAGTAGTAATGAGCCTAAAAACATTGATGATGCCTTGTATGATGATTTTTGGATTGTTGCTATGCAAGAGGAACTAAATTAATTTGAAAGAAACAAAGTTTGGAACCTTGTCCCAGACCCCATAATCACCCCGTTATTGGTACAAAATGAGTTTTTAGAAATGAATTAAATGAATCCAGAGAAGTAGTAAGAAAAAAAGTAAGACTTGTTGCTCAAGGATTCAATCAAGAAGTAGGTATTGATTATGATGAAAATTTTACTCTCATAGCTAGACTTGAATCCATATGAATGCTTTTGACATTTTCTTGTTTTAAAAGTTTTAAAATATTTCAAATGGATGTCAAGAGTGTATTATTAAATGGCTTTATTGATGAAGAAGTTTATGTGGGACAACCTCCCACCTTTACTCATGAAAAATTTTCCAATCATGCTTTCAAACCATCCAAGTCTTTATATGGGCTGAAACAAGCTCCTAAAGCTTGGTATGAAAGATTAAGTGGGTTTCTACTTTCAAAAGGATTTTCAAGGGAAACGTTTGACACAACATTTGTTATTAAAAAAATCTTGCAACAGTGATCTCTTACTTGTGCAAAATATGTGGATGATATCAAATTTGGTCCTAATAACATATCTCTTTGTGATGATTTTGCAAAAATTATGCAAAGTGAATTCAAAATGAGCATGATGGAAGAAATCAACTTCTTTCTAGGCATTCAAATCAAGCAAACTAAGGATGGCCCGTTCACCAATCAAGCAAAATACACCTAAGAGCTTTTGAAGAGATTTAGAATGGATAAGACAAAAGGTATTAGTACACCAATAAGTTCATCAACCAAACCTGATAAAGATGAAAAAGATAAAAATGTAGACGAAAAGGTATATAAAGGTATGGTTGTAAGTTTACTTTATCTTACCTCTAGTAGACTCAATATTATATTTTGCGTGTACTTGTATGTTAGATTTCAATCGTTTTTGAAAGAGTCTCATTTAACTATCGTTAAGCTTATTCTTCATTATCTTATTGACAAACATGATTATGGACTTTGGTTTATGAAATCATCTTCTTTTGATCTTATTGCTTATATAGAGGTCGACTATGCAGGATGTAAAGTCGAGTTTAAAAGTAATAGTGTTATTGTCAATTTCTTGGTAGTTGTCTTCTCTCTTGGTATAGCAAGAAACAAGTTTGTTTCTCATTATCTATCACTGATGCCAAATATATTGGCGCCGATAGTTATGTATTCAAGTGGTATGGATAAAGCACACCTTACTTGACTTTGGTTTAGATTTCAAATGTGTGCCTATCTTGTGTGATAACACTAGTACTATTAACTTGACAATAAATCATATTCAACACTATATATCTAAGTATGTAAAAATTAAACATCACTTTATTCGTGATCATGTTACCAAAGGTGATGTATGTTTACAATATTTGTGCACCGTTGATCAAATTGTTGATATTTTCACTAAGTCATCGGCTGAGGAAAGGTTTTGATACCTTAAAAGAAGCTTATGAATATCAAAATTTAATTACTAATGTGTGTATTTCAGTGTTGGAAAAATAGGTAAAATTCAGAGGTCCAAATTACACACTTGAGGTTCCCAGATAAAAAAATTTGAATGCAAGTTATGATACACGACCAAAAATTTTGTCGTCCAAATTTGCTGAAGTTGAGAAGGGTTTAAGAAGTTGGAAACAGACCAGAAAATTAGGTGGTTCAAACTGTGCGATTTTAGCAATTTTAAAGTGGTTCAAATGACTATTCACTTCATTTTCTTCAAAATCTCATATCCAAATTCTCTCCTCCTAAAACCCATCAAACCTACCTATGTCAATCTTATCTTTCACCATTATTTTGCCATTTTCACTTGAAATCCTTCATAGCTTTGTGTTCTATGCCATTTACTGCCTATGGAATTCACTTTATTTCATAAAAATACATCATCATGAGAACAAAGAGAGCAAGCGTTGGAAAGGGAAAATTCAAAGGAACAAAGCGGATAGTAGGCTGATAATCAAGGAACCAAGAAGGGTCCGAATTTCTCAAGATTCCTCTAGAGTAGAAAAATTTGTTTCAACCGAGGCAAGAATGGAATTCGAGGAATGGAGTAGAAGATATTGGAAGATAATCCTTGAGCACAAAGTGAACATGGAGAAATTTACCAGAATAGGTATGTGCTCTCTCTATTTATTGCTAGAGGGTGGAGTAACTTATCAATATCTGATGATAATTATTATCCATCCCTTGTCTATGAATTCATTGCAAATCTTAAGGAGGAAAGAATTGAGCATATTGAAAATGATGTTGTGCAGTGGTATTCATGTAGAATATCACAAATAGATTTTGAACTCAATGATGCACTGATAAATATAATATGTGTTGTTGATGATAATGGGGTGGGATATTACTCGTCAAGGTAGCATTACTATATTAATGAGCGAATTGTCGATACTACAGAGGAGGTAGATAAGGATGATGGTAGAGGACTCCATCACAACTGGGCTAAGCGTAGCATCTTTTCAGACTTGCCCTATTGGAAAACAAATTTAATTCGCCAAAATATTGGCGTCATGTATATTGAAAAGAATGACAACGTGTTTAACACTATAATGGAATTATAGTGTACTATAAATCGAAAGATAATATAAAGGCTCATATTGATTTGGAAGCGTACTATAATAGGCTGGAATTATATAGTACCACTATTGAAAATGGTAAGGTTTCTATGTCAAAAGCTAAGTACTCTCTTACGACTCAACTGAAAAGGCTTGTATTGGAATGGCTAAAGGATCTATAGTTTCCCCATGAATATGTGTCTAATCTATTAAGGTATGTTGATTTGAAGGAATTGAAGATGTCAGGCATGAAGACACATAACTGTCATGTATTTGTGGAGAGATTGCTTTCGATAGCATTTTGAAGTTCCCCTTGGCCTCAATGTGGAATGTGCTAACGGAATTAAGTCTTTTCTATTCTAACTTATGTGCTCCAAAACTGTTAGTATCTCGTATGAAATAATGGAAGAAGAATATAGTAATCCTCATATGTAAGTTGGAAAGGATATTCCCTTCTGCATTTTTTGATGTAAAGGAGAATTTGATGATTCACCTACCTTACGAAGCAAGGGCTACTTGTTCGTTTTAGTATCGATGGATGTGTCCATTTGAGAGGTAAAGTGCTAAAACTAAAACTTAAATTTCTATTTATGTGAGCATTTCAATATAGAAGTTCTAACACCGTTAAAATAACCAAGTGCAGGTTCTTATATCATCTGAAGTTGAAAGTGAAAAAAAGGCAAGGGTCGAGGGTTCAATTTGCAGTGCATATTTGATTGAAGAGACATCTATATATTTCTCTTACTATTTCAGGTTGCATGTCCAGACAAGACATATAAACATGGCTTGAAATGACGAAGACATTTCTAAAACATTGGTTTGTCTATATGTAATATGTCGAGAAATGTGATCAAGAACACATTAATCAAATATCCAGCACTATAGGAATTTAAGACGACTATGAATTACATATATCTCAACTGTGATGAGATGCAACCATTATTCACATACATTTTTTTCTCTCATTTTCACTTACATCCTAATTAACTTATAAACCCTGACTTATTTAATGTCTGTGAAACAGGAAATTCATAACTGAAATGCAATATGTTGATCCCCGTATAACTGAGGAAGAAGTTGATAGGAAATTCGAGAATAAGTTTCAAGTTTGGTTCAGGGCTTATGTATGTCTCTCGTGGTCGAACAGTTTCTAAACAATCGATATGTGTTTTTCTAATAAATAGTTATTGAATTCATTCTTTGTTGCAGGTGCAAGATCCTCAAAATAACGTAACAGGTGAAATCTTATAATGATATGTAATATAAGGCTTCAGATTCCATACACACGATCATGGAATAAAAAAGAAGATTGTAAATAGTAGAGTTTGGGTTAAGGGCAGAGAGGAAGATATTGGTCGTAGAAGTGACTATTATGGTATTCTGAAGGAGATTATTGAGGTTCAGTTTCTGAGAATTCCATGTCAAGTTTTTTTAAGTATGATTGGTACGATCTCATCTTCAATAAAGGTGTTAAGTTTCACCCACATTATAAAATTGTGGGTATTAATTGAAAGAGAATGTATCCAAAACATGACTCGTATGTGTTAGTTGTGCAAGCTAATCAAATGCATTATGCCACTTATCCTGGAAGTAAAATGAGTAAGTCTGATTGGATAGAACAGGTCCCAACAAGGTCCAAAAGCGGGATGAATTAGACTTTTTCAAAATATTAACCTATTTAAAGTGAAATTAAAAATACAAAGAATGATGTGCTATTAGTTAGCTTAATAAATTAGAAGGTAATGTCCAACTAAGTATCAAGCTAATTTTCTTAGATTGAGCTAACTCACAATAATATTAGCTTGAGTATCTAAGAAAATTTTTGCTAGACTTTGAATGCAACTTTCCATTATTTTGGATGATGCATAGACACAAATAGTTAGGCTAATCATTGAGTACAGAAACAATTTCAAGAAGCTATCATGCTAGTTGTTTTCAACAAACAGCTTGAAAGATAGTTTTTGTAATATTGTTTAAATAATAGTTTTAGCATGTCTTTCCATTGTGTAGCGAGAATGCTTCAAACTTGATCATATTTTTAGAAAGCGCACTTGCCAAATAAAATGCAAGTAACGAATAACCCAAGCAAACAATCAAAGCTAAGTAAAGCAAGAGTGAAAGAGAAGCGAGGTTTTTTATAGTGGTTCGGCACCATGCCTACATCAACTTGTTCAAAATCACATCTCAAGTACTTTCACAAACCTAATCTCGTTAGCAGTAGAGATCAAACCATACAACCCTAAGTATCTTACACTCAAGAAACTCTCAAGTTGTGCCCACTAGTTTTATAATTAAATCTAGCAACTATCCCTAGATTTTCAATAGATGCAGCAACTATTTTCCACCCAAGAACATCCTTTACCTTGGTGGCACAAGTTTACAACAGACACTTGTGAACCGTACAAAGATAAAGATGAGAAAATAAAAGCTTTAACTTGCTTCGAATATCAGCTAACACTTTGCACATTTACTTTTTGTTGCTCATAGTGTTTCTTTCACTAATTTTTAGCTTTCTCCTCTCAGCTTGAAGAACTCTATAGTCGTTTGAGAAACACATTGTTCTCTCCTAAATTTTTTTAATGCAAAAGGTAATATTTCTAACAGATAGAAAATCCTATGCAAAGATGAAAGATAATTCAATCAAATGGTGCTTTGATCAAGTCACGTTCAGCTTCAAAAAGTTTTTTTTTTAAGAAAAATCAATCGTTTTACAAAGCATATGTAAATATATGAATTCCAGTCATCCTAGCTTGATTCTTTCAAAGAAAATCCACTAATTCCTTTTGTCTCAAAAAGTGTTTCAAAGCACATTTTTGTCAAATCTATGTAAGTCTAGAAATGTAAGGCTTGATTACTTTTGAAAAAGTGATTCTAGCTAACTGTAAAGTTAAAAGAATGATTCTAACTAGTTGTAAAGATGTGTTGAATACCCCGTCAAGTGAACAGTGATTAGTCACTATCATATTGACTTGCCTCGAGATTCTATATTCTGGTAAAAGTAGTTTGAAAAATGTATCTAGTTTGATGATGTTGAAAATACCCTGATTCAAAGCTCAAAGTCACAACAATTTGCCTTTTTCTTAAAAGATTTCCTGATGCAGTTTTGAAGTAAAATCTTCTTGAGAATTTGAATTTGACTAAAGTACACATTAGACATATTATCTTAAATCAATTCTTAACAAGAATAGAAAAATTATACCCATGAAATACATTGCTTAATTCTTGAGTTTGTGTGGCTTGATCATAATCATTCAAAGCATATTATGAAATCATCTCAATGGATATTCATTAGATTACTTAGAATATGTTTTGTCAATCATCAAAACTAGGAGGTTGTATCCATGAGTTAGCATTCTCTGTCTTTTTGATGACTAACAAAACATGTTAAGTGAAAATCAAATAAAGTCAGAATGGTAAAACTGTATGTAGCTTGATCATGCTTGCTCGAACAAGAAAACTATTTTTGGATTCTTGAAAGTATGTGTAGAATAAAAAAAATTGGTTTTATTAAAGTCAAGGAGAAATTGTTTTGCTCCCCCTAAATTCATTCATACTCTCTTGTTGCAAATAGTTGTGATCTCTGGTCAATGGGTGCAATACGTCTACGCAGATACAAAGAAGTTAGCTTGATAAGTAAAGTATCTTGACAACAAAATGATTAGCTCGATGATAGATAGACAGAATATATCAAGCTAAAATATTGAAAATAAATAAGAGCTACACCCCTTGTGGTTTTTCTTCTTCTTGTGGAAGGGCTGGAGCTACGAGTGGAATGACTTGAGTAGGAGTAGAACCTAAAGTATCAAATAGTTTAGATGGGAATGCTCAAATAGGTGTAACATAAATAGCAGTAGAATAACAAAGAAAAGGTATAGAAATAGTGTTACCAAATGTGAAGCTAGGGATGGAAAGGGTTAAATTAAGATCAAGAGGTTTACGGATAACTCTACCAATTTGAATGACTAGTGTAGCCTGAGGTGTGGGATGTTCAGGCTCATATTTAGAGACCTTTGTAGGGGATGCTTAGGTATGGCATGTGAAGATTCCTCTTCTCTTTTGGAGCATCAATTTGTTTCCTCTCATCTGGATTCTCCTGACTTGGTACTACCCTTTCAAGTTCAGGTATGGGTCGGTTTCTAACTTCTCATAAGAATAGATTGAAAGTATGCTCACATTCTGATAACAACATTTTTAGACCATACTCAGAGCCTGCCACAAGCATCTGCCAGTATTCTTTATAATCTTCTAGATCACCTTTGAACGTCTCGCCAATTCTAGAATCTCTGGCTCTCAACCTAATGATCTGATCAATAGAGCTAGTAAATGACATGGCTGCCTTGTTCATGTCATTAATAATTTTTTTTATCTCCTCCATGTCAATATTAGCTTCATCTTTCTTGTCTGACTCCATTTCATCAAGGTCTATCACTGGTTCTTTTATAGCCCTCCTTTCACCTTGAGCTTGCTCACTTATATTTCTTCAACATTCTCCTCTATTTTTTGAATCCTTCCAACCTCCAACTTCTCAGGTTCCTCCAATCTTTTCAATCTGTATCTCATAGTTTTTAAGGTAATTCTTTTCTGCTTACCTCCAGTAGGTTGTGGAGCTACTTCCTCAATAGCAGGACTTTCTGTTTGAGCTACTTCCTAACTTGCAAGCTCATCATCATTATCACTTTTTCATTCTCACTTTCACTCTCTTCTTCAGAGCTATCACTTGCTTGTTTCTTTTCTTCCTCCTCACTATCTTCTTTACTTTCCTCGCTGGATTGATTGTTACTTCAATCTCCTTCCTCCTTTTCTGAACCCTCCTCAGTGCTCTCTTCCTTTCCCATCTCTTTCCCTTCCATTTTTTCTTCCTCTCTCATTTCTTTCATAGACTCTTTTTGTTTTTTTTTCTCAAAAAACTTTCTATTGATCTTTCTCTTCTCATTCACAACAATGTAGTCCTATATCTCCAAATTTATATTCAAATACTCAAACAACATAATCAAAATTATCCCATATAGCAACCCTCTAGTTTGTGTCATATATTTCATAATATTTATCATCAAGAAGCAAAATTGAAATCTTACCATTTTTGAATGTGCTATATTAAACAGAGTTAATTGGTAGTGGCATAATCGAAGATACTAGCTTTGGGTGAGATAAAGTTAGTGTTGAATTTGTGAACTATCCTACTATGAGTGCACAACTTAGTAGGTCAAACATTCCCTTTAGAAAGGTTAGGATTTCTGGTTACCTTCTGCTTGGAGTCCATTTCAGAGTGGCCTTTCACCTTGTTGATGCCTCCTTTCTTTCAAACTCTAGCTCCAGAATTAGGAACATCGTAAGTTTTGGATAGAGTGTCCAAAGTGATATGGTATTTCTTCTTCTTCAACACTGCTTCAATGGCGTCTACTCTGGTTACCATAATGGTACTGTAGAATTGCTTTACAAGATTCGAGTGCGCCACATTATTGATCTTTATGAAGCCTATCCATCCTTAAGTTTTGAGCCAGCTTTTGTATCACAGTCTAGGCTCACCAAATTATCCCATTCAATGGTTCTTGATGGATTAATGGAGTTTGATATTAGAGTGGCCCCTTTTTCTTTTAAGTTTTTCTTGATTTTTCAAAGATTACTTCCTTTTCAATTTTCACCTTTCTCCGTTTTGAGGATTCTGAACTAGGTGACTTCTTGCTTGGAGAAGGCTTCACCTCTTTTCTTTTAGGTGTCGTTTCAAAGAATCAGAAGATTAGGAAAATAAGAAGATGCTTCAGAAAACTTGAAAACTTTCAGGTTTTAAAAAGAGCTTTGATAGAAACCGAAGAGTTCAAGTTTAGAACAGTTTAAATGAAACTGTAAGAGCATTAATATGAAGAAAGATAAAGTGAAAGAGTAATAGTCAAATCGTGAGAGGTGGAGTGAAGAAGTTGTGATAATGTCAATGACGAGAGAGAGAGAGAGAGAGAGAGAGAGAGTTTTTACAAACGGTTACTCTTTGATATGGCTAATCAATCAATCAATCAAAAAAATCCAATTGCAATTTAATCCATCATATTGACTTTTCAAGACTTTTTGTTTGCGCAAGAACAGCTTTCATCAAATGGTAAGTGCTTTGTTTGATTAAGGACAAAAGAGGCTTTCTTTAGCAAAGAGTAAAGATGTCTTGTCACATCAAATAAAAGATGATTTGAACTTTTTAGCTTCATAGATTTTCTAGGACTCAAGTACAAACTTTTAGCCATGACTTGATGTTTACAGCTATTCACAATACCTGTAAGTATGTATGAATTTAGGAGAGATTTTGAGAAGTTCTTTTTCAAAACAAAAGTAGTAGAGATAAAAAATTTGATATATATATATATATATATATATACATACATACATATATATATACATACATACATACATACATACATACACTTGTGTAATACATACAAAAAGAGAAAATTCATCAGATTATCCTTTGAGCTTTACCAAACTGTGTTCCATGCAAATTTTGAAAAAGAATTCCTCACTTAGAAGTTTGTGAAAATATCCACAAGCTGCATATTGGTAGGCATGAAAATTAGCTCAATAGTTCTAGACTCAACCTCTTCTTCAATGAAGTGGTGCCTAATCTCAATGTGTTTTGCTCTAGAATGCTACACAGGATTTTTGGTAAGGTTAGCACTTGTGTTGTCACAGAAAATTAGAATATTTTTGTACCTTACACCAAAATCCTAAAGTTGATGCTTTATCCACAAGATTTGAGTAACACAACTTCTAGCTGACATGTATTCTGCTATAGTAGTTGACAAACTAACTTAAGTTTTCTTCTTACTATGCTATGAGACTAGTGCATGACTGAGGAATTTACAAGTTCCTGATGTGCTTTTCCTAGCAAATCTATTTCCTGCAAAATCAGCATCACTATATCCCACCAAGTCAAATGATGTAGCTTTAGGATACCATAAGTTAAATTCTTTTCGTACAAAATATCTTAAAATTCTCTTAACTGCAACCAACTGAGATTCCTAAGGATTTGCTTGAAAACGGACATAGAGACATACATTATCAAGTCTGTTTGCTGTGAGATAAAATAATGAATTGATCATATCTCTAAATAGATTATTGTTCACACTCTTACCTTTCTTATCCTTATCAAGCTTGACTGTTGTGCTCATGGGAGTCTTACTTGGCTTTGCATTCTCTATTTGAAATTTCTTCTACAGCTCATTTGTGTACTTGGGTCGATTGATAGATATCCCATCTTTGAGCTGCCTTATTTGCAATCCAAGGAAGAAATTCAATTCTTCACCATACTCATTTCCAATTCTCCCAGTATCAAGCTAGCAAATTCTTTTCACAAATTTTCATCAATAGCTCCAAAAATAATGTCGTCCACATATACTTGAACAATGAGAAGTTCTTTGGAATCTTTTTAGTAGGGTATTATCCATCTTTTGTCTTGAAAAACCAGTTTCTATTAAAATTTTCTAAGTCTTTCACACAGGAGGTTGCTTCAAACTATACAAAGCCTTAATTAGCTTGAAAACATGATTTGGTTTTTCAAAACTTTCAAAACTCGGTGGCTACTTAACATAAATTTCTTCTTTCACAATATAATTGAGAAATGTACTTTTAACATCCATTTGGTAAAGCAAGAAGTTTTTGGCAAATGCACACAATATCCTAATAGCTTCTAACCTAGCAATAGGAACAAATGTTTTATCGAAATCTATACCTTCCTCTTGGTTATATCCTTCAGAAACTAACCTTGGTTTATTTCCGACAACATTCTCATTTTCATCAAGCTTGTTTTTGAACACCTATTTTGTGCCTATAATAGACTAATTTTTTGGGCCTTGGAACTAGTTCCTTTCAAATTGATTTAGCTCTTCTTGCATGGCCAGCATCCAGCTTTTGTCCTCTTGTGCTTCCTCATACTTTTCAGGCCCAATCTATGAGATGAAGGCAACACTTCCAGCCATTTTTATAAGTTGGCTCATTGTAATGATTTTCTCAGAGGGTTCTACCAAAAGATTCTTTCTAGCATGATATTTATGATATCTCCATTCTTTGGGCAAATTCTCCGAATTAGCTCGAGAAATTGGCTCATCATCAGTATTAACTTCAATATCATTAGCTTGACTCTTCTCTTATTTAGCATCTTTCTATTCATCACTTTTCTTAAGATTCATTGCTATTTTCTTCTTTCTTTTAATTTTGATCATTTCGACTTTCATCAGCAAGTAGGTCATGTTCGTCCTTATCGGATGCAGTCGAGCTAGTTTCACGAAAGGTGACATGAATTGATTCTTTCACAACAAGTGTCCTTTGGTTAAAGACTCTGTAGACTTTGCTTTGATTTGTATATCCAACAAAGATTCTTTCTTCGGTTTTTTCATCAAAATTTTCCAAGTTATCATTTTGTCATTTAAAATGAAGCACTTGCAACCAAAAACTTTGAAATATACAATGTTGTGCTTTCTTCCTTTCCATAGCTCATATGGCATCTTCTTCAGTGTTGACCTCACTAGTGCTCTGTTTAGAATGTAACAACCCGTATTCACAACTTCAACCCAAAAGTATTTAGGAAGCCTACTTTCACTCAGCATAGTCTTTGCCATCTCCTGAACTGTTCTATTTTTCCTTTCCACAACTCTATTTTGTTATGGAGTTCTTGGTGCTGAGAAGTTATGACTGATGCCTTTTACAATGCGAAGTTCATCAAATAGCTTGTTCTGAAATTCTCTGCCATGATTACTATTGATTGCAGTCACTCTATATCTTTTCTAATTTTGAATTTTCTTGTATAGATTGGAAAACTGGTTAAATGTCTCATCCTTTCGAGCTAGGAAGAGGGTCTATGTAAGACTATAAAATAATCATCAACAATAACAAACACATAAGATTTACCGTCTAAGTTGGATGGAGTAACAGGGCCAAACAAATCTAAGTGAAGTTGTTCAAGTTGTCTAGAGGTAGAGATAACTCCTTTAGATTTAAATCATGATGTAGCTTGTTTTCCAAGATGACATGCATCACACAGGCTATCTTTTTAAAACTTAGTTTAGGAAGACCATCAACAAGTTGTTTTTTGTTTTAAAGTTTAGAGATCAAAAACATGCTAGCATGCCATAGTATTCTATGCCGCAACCAATTATCATCAGTCAATAAAACTAGACAGACACCATTCAAGCTATCCAGATAGTTTTCATCAAGCATATAGATATTTTCAACTCTTTTCCCAGTAAAGACTATATTGTCATCATGCATTTTCATAACTTCGCAACAAGAAGGTTGAAAGATTACTTTGAAAAACCTAAGAGGGGGGGTGAATTAGGTCTTTGTCTAATTTTCGAAAACTCTTTCTATTTTATGAACTTGGTTTGAAAGGATTATATTCAATTGCTTCAATGAAAATGTGATGAACTCAATAACAAAGTAGTAAACAATTGAAGAGCAAAGAACACAAGCAATTTATAGTGGTTCGATCCGTTCAAGATCTACATCCACTACATTGAGTCTATGCTCAAGGATTTCAACCAATCTAGTATATGCTCAAATTCAATCTAATTATGCAAGAGGCTCAACATAAAAGGTTTTATACCAACAACCTTTTTTGCAACACTACAAATAAGGTTCACTCTACCACAAAGATTTTATATCTAAGAACAACCTTGAATCAATATTTCAAGGATCACCGACCCTTACCAACAGGATTTTATGTTACAAGATAACCTTGTATTGAGCAAGTAGATAACAAGATTAAATAGAGAATGGATAAGATATTACCACTGATTGGTAGTTGATTACACAAGTTATCTCCACTTCACCTTGTTGTCTTTGGAATCTTGAATAATCACATGAAAGCACAAGACAAGAGAGACCTCTAATGATTTCAAATGATTTTATAATGTTAGGATTTTTCAAGTGTTCAAAAATTACAAAAAATCTGAAGTTTATAGCTTTTATAGATTTTATAAATTGATTTTAACAGTCATAAAATGGCTAGTAATGGCTAGTTTCTGAGGAGTTCAGAAGACTGAACTTGATTCTCTGCGTCCGAACTATCGTCCAAACATTACTGTGACATGCTGTCTAGGAAAGTCAACATGTTCATAGTTTGGACGTCCGAACTTGCGTCCGGACTGTTGAAACTTTGTCAAAACATTTGAAAATCAATCTCAATAAGTTTGAAATCATTTTGTACCAAAGGATAAGTCATTTGAAATCTTCTAAACTCAAAGACCATTACCAAAGTACTTGATCATTCAAAGTTTACTTAACACCATTTACTATTAAAAACAATACTTCGTAATTAAAAATTTCTTCAAAGTCATTTATGATTCAAAAGCAAGTTTTGTGCTCTCTTATGCATTCAACAGATTCCAAGAACAAGAAGTATAGGGTTTACAAGAGTATACCTATTTAGCAAGTGTAAACCTACACTAGAGTCTTCAAAGCCTTCAATCCATAAGACATGCTCTATATTCTTGATCCTTGAGCATACTAGAGTTGTCCTTAGCACTTTTAGCTCCAAGGCAATAAGAACTCTTTGCTTCTTAATCCAAAAATCCTATCACACAAATAACATAAGAATTAGTCGGTATCAATGTTTGTCATTAATCAAAATTACATGATTTGCCTTAGGGCTAATAATCTCCCTTTTTTTGATGATGACAAACTTTGATGCAAAATGTAATAGATTTGAACAATGTAGTACAAAGAAGCATTTATGTCAATGATAAATAGTAACCAATTTAGCACTTTGACATTTGAATGGCTCAATATGACCCTATGGCCAAAAGAACCTCCATTTACCTCCATCCTTCGAACAACTAGGATAGAAGATATAGTATTTAAGCTTTAAGAAGGCTTCTAAGAGAGGTTTTATAGGTCAAAAAAATTTAACAATCCTCTCATTAGAATGTGCTCATTTATCAACAAGTTTAGACTTGAGATGTTTTGGATCAGAATTTTGAAATTCCAAGTCCGAACTGTAATATATGTGAGGTGAAAGCTGTAATTTTTGAAAATAAGCTTTCCTAAGGTTGTTCAAATATGATAGGAAAGATTAATACAGTTTTTAAATAATTTGAACAATAGAAAAAACATTTTTGGCAAGAAATTTTGGATGCATCCGAACTTCAAGTCTGCAATTTTGAAAAAATGATTTTGCATTATCAAATGAACTATAGAAGTACTCAAATATGTATCGTCACAATGGCACTCAATTTAGTTTTTCAAAACCACAAGACTCATGCATTCAATTGTTTTCATGAAGTAATCAAAAATCAAAAGTCAAGTCAAGAACTAAGATCAAGATTTCAAAATCTCCGCTTAACCATAGTTCAAAATCTCAGAAAACAACCAATTTCAGCTTATATGTTTATATGCACAAGTCAACATTAACACAACATATACAACCACATTTCACATACTATAACATTTCACATATTTTACACATAACACATAGCACATTTTGTCATCATTCTTTCTCCTTTTTTTGTCATCACTCTAGGATGGGGTTAAAGAAAATAAGACAACATTATCACATATCATATATAAGTAGTATTTTCAACTAGGGCCAACAACAATAATAAGCAACAGTTTAGCACATTCTTATAAGTTAACTTGTTCTTCCTTTTCTAGCAGCAATTAAAACTTGGGGTGATCAAAGTATCATTAACCAACGAACCTCTCAACACTAATGTTTCATCATTGAGCTTTAAGCCAAGCCAGAAATGAAACATATAAGTTATACTAAGCACATCTAAGTAAATAAAACAGTAAAGAGAGATAGGATTGAAGAGATGCATAGTCTTGTGATGTCGATGGAGAGGCCTTGTTGAATCCCTTTTTGATTGCCACATGTTTGACTCTTCCTTGACTGAAAGAGATAGTAGATGGTGATGTGATTTGTGCTCTCTCTATTAATGTTCTTTCTTGGCTTCCTCTTTCTTGTGACTCCTCTTGTATATCTTCATTTCTTTCTTGTCTTTGATCATCATCCTCATTATCATCTTCATTATCACTGTCATCATCTTCATCTTCTTTCTTTTCCTTGCCTTTCTCATCTCCTTTATCATCCTTGTCATCCTTAGCTTGAGGCCTAGAGGGTCTTTCACCACTTTGTGCATTTTTTATCAATAATTCTTCAATATTTTTAACTCTAATGTCCAGGCTATCCAACTTGCTCAGTACCATGGGAGAGAAAGATTCAAAGAACTTAAACATCTTCTCCATCTATTTCATATGATTGTTTAAGTCCTCTTGGAACACCTTGGCTATAATGTCACCTCTAGTAATCCCTTCATCATTAGGAGCTTCTTCAACATTTGGATGTGATTGAGGAGTAGGAACTTCTTCAAAGAGTCTTCTCTTTGAGGGAGGTTGCTCCCCCTCAGTTGATGTGTCATGTCTCCTCTTTGTCTTCATTTCTCTTGCCAATATTTCTTCTTCGTCTTCTTCTTCCTCAATCTCTTCAGTTTCTTCAACCTCTTCTCTTTTTGAAGGAGTTTCTCTTTTTGTTCTCCATATACCATCTTCTTCAAGAAGTAATTGCATCCTTCTAAGAGAATCATTAGTATAGATTTCTCCACTCTTGAAGGTTTGTCCTCTTACGAGAAGTTTGACTTGGAAGTGTTAGAAAATCCTTGTTAACAATCTCCCATAAGGTAAAGCTTTGTTGGTTATTTTTCTTGTACTTATTATGTGCCTTAATGCCATAAATCCAAAATTTAGTCTTCTATGCTTATGCAAAGCCAGCATAACCACCATATGCATATTTTGAACAAATGATTTATGTCCAAAATTAGGAATAATCATGGTGGTAATCATGTGATGCATAACCCGTCCTCTAGCATCAAAGACTTTGATCTCCCTTTCCCTAATGGACCTAAATATTCTACAATTTGTGAAAGCCTCTTCAAACCTTTCATTTGTGAACAATTTAGCAATGCTATCCCAATGATAATACCATGCTCCAGTATCGCCTGCTCCACAAATTCTGTTAACTAAAGCATCATTGAACTCAAAATATAATTGAGATACTCTAGATGAGTACCATTGAACTACACTTTCTCCCTTGTGTTCAATTATATCTTCTTTAAGATTTGAATAAATCTCACATATAAAGGCATGATAAAATTCTTCATCAATTACTAGTAAACTACTCCATCCAATATCACCAAAGAGAGAAGGAACATTACCCATTTTGTAAAGTTTTTTCAAGTTTACTTTGTATCCTGAAATGATTTTTCTGTTCTTCTTGCTCCATTCTTCAAATTCAGAGACAGCCTTGATGGAGATGAATCTGTCCACTCCAAATGATGTTTGAGGAATTCGGATTCTTCTTGGTTCATAAATGATCAATCCACAATCGCCTTCCTTTGCTTTCTCCTTTCCCTTTTCAATACTTGCTCTCTTAGTTTTCACCATGATGTTTTTATTTCAAAGAAAGTGAATTATAAGATGGGTTTAGGGATTAGAACTCAAAATTATAAGTGATTTGAAGTGTAGATGGTGAAATTTCAGAGAGATATGGGTTTGGACACAATTGGGTAATATGGGTTTTGAGAGAGGAGAGAGTTTGGAAGTTAAAAATTGTGAAAAATGACTTTCAGATTCATTTAAAACCGTTGCAACCGCACAGTTCGTATGACCGAATATTCAGGTCTACGTCCGAACTTACGTTCGAACTTATCTGTTTTTTCAGTTTTAGAAAATTTGGGCGACTGAATTTTTTATCATACTTCTGAATATGCGTCCAAATCTTTCTGTCCAGAATTTTCTAGAGAAATTTTGGACGTCTAAATTTCACTTAATGCATCTGAATTATGCTTTCGAATATTCTCTATTTCTACCATACTTCAACACATGTATTAGTAATTAAATTTTGAAATACCCAAAAGCCTTTTTAGGTACCTGAACCTTTCCTCAGCCACAGGTTTGGTAAATATATCATCAATTTAATCATTTTATTCACATAGTCCAAGCATATATCTCCTTTAGCTACATGATGACAAATAAAATGATGCTTAATCTATATATGTTTTGTCCTAGAATGTTGAATGGGATTTATACTTAAATTGATAATACTTGTATTATCATATAGTATATGCACACAACTGAACTCTAGCCTTGAGCACTTGAGCACCACAACTACCGGCGTCAATATATTCAGCCTCAGCGGTAGATAAGGACACTTATGCTTGTTTTTTACTATTCCAAGATACAAGACAACTGCCAAGAACTTGACAGTGACAACTAGTGCTTTTCCGCTCAACTTTACATCCGGCATAATCAGTATCTGAATATCCAACAAGGTCAAAAGATGAAGATTTTGATTTTGAAAGATGCGTTTTAAAGAACTTAAATAAGACTCTTTAGGACAAGATTGAAGTCTCCCAATTATACCTCTACATGTCTTTTCATCAACACTTTTACCTTTCTCATCTTTATCAAGTTTGGTTGATGAACTTATTAGAGTGCTTATTCCTTTTGCTTGATCCATTCCAAATCTTTTCAGTAGCTCTTTGATGTATGATGAGATCATATTTTAATAATTATTTAGAATTAATTTCTCACTTATTTAAGGGCTAATTGATATAAATCTTATGACTTTGATTTGTTTTGGTGAATTAAATATTTATATACTTAGTATGGATTAATTAAGATGATTTTATTTATAAAGTATACTTTAATTCACTGATTTTACTAATTATTGATGTAGGGATAAAATGGTAATGTCAAGAGAAAAAAATATGAAAGAAGACTTGGCTAGGAAAGGAAAATAAAAATTTACCATACCATTCCAAAATTTATAAGGATTCAATTTAAAGAAAAAAAAGGAAGAATCTAAAATTGACTTTGATTTGGAATACGATTTGCAATTCAAATTGGATTGAAAATTCCTAATATACAAAAGCAAGGAGATTTTCGGCAGACAAGAAGAGAAGAAAAATTCGGGCAGCCAATTGGACAAAATTTGGGCAGCAAAAAGAGAAAAATTTGGGCAGCAAGGAGGTAGAAAAAGGGAAAATCAATTGGACATAAAAGAAGACAAAAATCGTAAGAAGCGACGGGGTAAAAAGGACAAAAGGTTCACTGAGGGAAGAATGGAGCAAAAAGTGTCGGAGAAAGCTTGAGAACAGAGAAGCTCTTTACTTATTATTTCTTTTGTATTTATTTATTTTTTATGTTAATTAAATTTATGTCTTTAAATATTCGGATTATGAATAGCTAAATGTTTTGTGACTAAGACCTTCGATGAAGGCTAAAACTCTTATTTATTTCAATTAAAGATTGTTTCTTTTATCTCGATTTTGGTTAATTGTTATTATTGTTCTTAATGCTTGCAATTTTCTGGCCAGTTTTTGCATGCCTTTAAATTTATTCTAGTGGTTGAGAAGTACTAGTTTAAATTGGTTGATGGTAATAATAACACATCATAAAACTGAATAGAGATAGATTCGGTTTCTTTGTGTGGTTTCTATCGAGTAGGAAACAAAAGTTAGGGAATTCCATAGAGGTGTTTCTGGCTTTGATAATTAAAATCACGTAGAGATACGATTGGTTTATTAATTGAAGTTAGGAGCATTTCACCAAGAGATTGAGTCTAGCTTATAATTAGGAATTCTACCATTAACCAAGCCGAGAATTAATTTAAAGAAATTAATTATTTGTCAAAAGAGGAGTAAGCTGGAATTGGAGTGTCTTAGTTTATTCATTGCTATTGATTTTAAATTAAAAAAATTATTAATTTTTGTGTTTATTACTATTATTAATTATTTTTATTGGTAATTAAATTTTAGATAAAATCACATTTATTTTGGTTTAAGTTGGGTTATAAGTAAAAGAATTTTGCAGTTAGGTAGCAATCCTCGTTGGGTCGACTTGTACTCACTACTTTATTACTTGTTCGATATTTGTCCACTTGCAAATTTCACATCAAGTTTTTGGCGCCGTTGCCGGGGATTGTTTTTATCTAATGTAGAATTTAATTACTAAGCCTAAGTTTAAACTTTTAAAAAAAAAATTCCAAAAAAATATTTTCGATATTTTTAATTTTTTATTCTATTTTGTTTGTTATTGTTATTATTATTATTTTTTTGTTCATGAATACTTCTAGTTAGCAGTGTCAAACAGGCTGGAACGGGCTAGCCCGTTTAGCCTGCGGGCTAGAAACCCCTTATCCACGGCCCCCGATAGCCAGCCCGCGGATTAAACGGGCTAGCACACGTGCTTTTATAAAAACGACGTCGTTTTGTAAAAATAAGTAAAGCAACGTCATTTTGAGAAAAATATATTTTTTAATATTTTAAAAAGATCAAAACGATGTCGTTTTGAGAAAAAAATATATTTTTTAATATTTTGAAAAGATCAAAACGACGTCGTTTTGAGGAGAATAAATTCAAAAAAAATAAAAAGAAAAACGGGATAGCCCGCGTCGGGCCCGCGTTAGCCCGCGGAGTGAATTTATTAAGAGGAAATACGAGAAAGTCGTCACATCAATCGAATCTTCAAATTCAGAGGATAGTTTCGAATTTGACTTTAGCAGTGAACCAATGGAGAATAATCAGCCATGAGTTATGACTTTAAAGGACTATACAAAGCCAAAGATGGAGGGTCCTTCTCCAACCATCAACTGTCCAGGGGTCACTACTGCAACTTTCAAGATTGAGCCAGCATTCATTCAAATGGTTCTCAATACTCCATTTTTCGGATTGTCACATGAAGATCCGCAAGCACACATATCAAACTTTTTGGCAATTTGTGATGCTTTCCAAATTGGTGGAGTACCTGAAAATGCAAAAAGGCTCAAGCTTTTCCCTTTCTCTTTAAGGGATAAAGCTAGATCATGGCTAAAATCTCTTCCTACAAATTCTATTTCTAATTGGGACCAATTGCAGGAAGCATTTTTAAATAATTACTTTCCTCCAATTAAGACTATTCAAATGAGATCTAATATTTACAATTTTTTGCAGGGTCCTACTGAGTCTTTACATGATGCATGGGAGAGGTTCAAAGAATATCTTAGGTTATGCCCTCATTATGGAATGGCAATAGGAATGCAAGCACAAACATTTTATAATGGTTGCAGAGAAGATGTTAGATCATCATTAGATGCAGCTAGTGGTGGAGCATTCATGTCAAAAGAAGAGCAAGCTGCATGGAATTTATTGGAGGAGATGGCCTTGAATAGCTCTCAATGGTTTAACCCAAGAGCTATTCCCCCAAAGAAGGTCGCTGGAGTGGCGGATATGGACCCTAATGTTGGAATCATGGCTCAACTTGATGCAATAAATAAGAGATTGAGTTCGTTGAATGTTGTAGCCATAAACTATCACTGCGAAATTTGTGGAGTAAATCATCTCACAAACCAATGTTTGCAAGGTAATATGGTGAATTCTTATTATAATACTAATGAAGTTAATTTTGTTGGAAAAAATAATAGGAATAATGATCCATATTCATCCACTTATAATCCGGGATGGAGGCAAAATAGTCAAGTTCAAACACCACCTCCACCCGATCTCCAACAAGAAAAGGTAAGTCTCCTTGAGAATACTCTTACAAAGTTTATTGAAGTTGCCACTAACAAATTTGTGAGTATTGAGAATGAGAATCAACAGCTCAAGAAATCTTTCAAAGCAATAGAAGTTGACCAACAAAATATAAAAGCCTCTTTGAAGAACTTAGAAGTACAAGTGGGTTAATTAGCAACTGCAATACTCCATAGACCTCAAGGAGCACTTCTAAGTGACACGGAGCGAAATCCTAGGGAGTTGAAAGCTATTACGGTAATTGATAAAGAGGATTTTGTCAAAGGAAAAGAGGTGGAGCCCAGAAAAGGGGATGATTTCAAGAATTTTGAATATCCAAAAAAATCACGAGGTAAAAGAAGTAAGAAAGGTGGGGAAGAATATAATAATGACAATGTTGATTTTAGTTCTCTTCCTTTTCCCCAAGCTGTTAAGCATCATTACATTGATTCTCAATTCAAAAAGTTTCTTGAAATATTCAACAAACTTCAAATTAACCTTCCTTTTGTGGATGCCTTAACACAGATGCCTCGATATGCAAAATATTTGAAAGATGTTTTGGCTAGCAAAAAGAAACTCAAAAACTTTCAATAGATTTTCTTAAACGAGGAATGCTCTGCAATACTTCAAAAAAAATTACCACCTAAGCTGCAAGATCTAGGGAGTTTTCATATTCCTTACTCTATTGGTGATTTTTATTTTAAAAATGTGTTGTGTGATTTAGGTGCTAGTATCAACCTTATGCCTTTATCCATTTATAAAATTGGGGTTGAAGTAAATTAAGGACACTACTATTTGTCTTCAAATGGCTGATAGATCAATAAAATATCCTATGGGAATAGTAGAAAATGTCCTTGCTAAGGTTGATAAATTATATTTTCCAGTGGATTTTGTGATTTTAGATATGGAGGATGAAGTTTATCTACCTTTGAATACTGGTAGAACCTTAATTGATGTGGAAAAAGGTCAAATAACATTGAGGGTTGGGGATGAATGTATACAATTAAATGTTTTTGAATCATTGAGTAATTTCTCCAAGGGAGAATCTATATGTGCTATAAATATTCTTGATGTTGTAGTGGATAATTCTTCTAAACTTTTTGCAGAAAAATTTAATTCAAAATTGAACAAACTATTCAAGGAAGAAGGAGAGCTTCCAAAAGAGGACATTAAGGATAATGTGAGAAAAAGGAAGTTTTTCCTAAAGCGACAAAAAGTAAAAAATAGTTTGACAAGAAAAATGCTTATGGGCGGAGAAGCTTGTCTTTTCCATGATCCTGCTTATTCATGCTTTTACACAGAAAGTCAAGCTCGAGACTATAAACGAGAACTACTATTTAAGTTGCTTTGTTTCTTGATTTTTTTCAAAGTTTTATACCAAAAAAAAAAAATAGCTTTCCCTTATTTACTTTCTTTACTTTCTTTGTAGGATGTGCTTGAGCCTAAGTGGAGCTCCCATAAACCATTAAAGATTGGACTTCCTTCGTTGTTTCGTTGATTCGGCTAAGTCTCTTAGCTCCCATTATGATTTTTTTTGTATTTGAACATTGAAGACAATGTTTATTCTTAAGTGGGGGTAGGAAATTGGCTATTTCATTTTGACAATTTTTTGAAAAAAATTCAAAATTTTATGGTGTAAGAGTTTTATTTCAAAAATTTTTTTGAAAATTGTTTGAATGTTAAGTAATTGAATCTTATTCTTGAGGAGTTATTGTGATTGTTTATATGTGTCGATTGGAAAGTAAAGAAAGGAATTTAACCTTACATAATGTCTTTGTTAATTATTCTTAACTGTGGAATTTAAATTATTTTTATTGACCATGATCTTGTGAATTGATGAGATATTTAGACTTTATTATATATTTGATGACACTCTTTTTATCACAACAACACACTAGAACTTGTTTTATTACATGCTCGAGGTGAAATATAAGGTTTCTATGGTTTAGCTTAGAAACGATGGTCATATGCCTTCTTTGGACCGTTTGAGCCTTTCAAGCCTACCTTTAGAGTTATCCCTAGTACCCTTTTGTGCCTTAATGAGTCAATTTCTTTGCATAAACACTTAATATTTTAACCTTTACCCTTGTAGGGAGCTTGATTTATACTTCAACACTTTTGTGCTCCTTGGGATTGGGATATTAAAGTTTTGAGGGAAAGAAAGATTGAGAGGGTATTGAAAATGGAAAGCATGACTTGCTCTATATTATTGTTTTGGAAAAAAAAGTGAAAAAATTTTTGAAAAGAAAAAGAAAAAAAGAAAAAAAGAGAAAAGAAAAAAAAAGAGGAAAGAAAGAGTGCTTATTGCAAGTCATGTTCATAAAATGTCCAAAGTTGATGTATACATGAGAAAGGAATGAATTTCTCGGGAATGAATTTGGTTATTGAGATTCTTGTACTAAAAGAGTAAGAAAGGAGTTGGAGTATATGTTTATGATTTGGAGTCAACTTTTACTTGCAAGCTCTCTTCTTTTTATTTTGTCTGCTTATATTTTTCATTTGTTAGCAAATTCCCTAACCTAACATTACAAGCGCTAAAGTCCTACCTGATCTAAGTGAAGCCAAAGTACTTAAATTAGTGGAGAGTGTGTAAGATTACAAGCTTATGGTTGTGTGAATCTTTAATGTATATGTATACGGTTGTGATTATAAAGGTGATGATTGGGTGTATAATATTACCTAGACATTGAATCAATAGCTTGGTTGTGACATGCTTAAAAAAAAATTCTTCTTTCAATTTTCACAGTTATATTGTATTAACATTGTTATTATTCTTGGTTATTTATCTATCAATCTTTCTAGTTGATGCATATGGATGATCATTTTTAATGAAATGAGAAAGTTGATGTCAAGTTCAATGATTCCATGTCTAATGTTCTTGAGTTTTTCTATCTTTGCTCGAGGACGATCAAAGTCTTAAGTGGCGGGTAGTTGATGAGATCATATTTTAATCATTATTTAGAATTAATTTCCCACTTATTTAAGGGCTAATTGATATAAATCTTATGACTTTGATTTGTTTTGGTGAATTAAATATTTATGCACTTAGTATGAATTAATTAAGATGATTTTATTTATAAAGTACACTTTAATTCACTGATTTTACTAATTATTGATGCAGGGATAAAATGGTAATGTCAAGAGAAAATAAATATGAAAGAAGACTTAGCTAGGAAAGGAAAATAAAAATTTACCATACCATTCCAAAATTTATAAGGATTCAATTTAAAGAAGAAAAAGGAAGATTCTAAAATTGACTTTGATTTGGAATAGGATTTGCAATTCAAATTGGATTGAAAATTCCTAATACACAAAAGCAAGAAGATTTTCGGCAGCCAAGAAGAGAAGGAAAATTCGTGAGCAAAAGAGAGAAATTCGGGCAGCCAATTGGACGAAATTTGGGCAGCAAAAAGAGAAAAAGGGAAAATCAATTGGGCATAAAAGAAGACAAAAATCGTAAGAAGCGATGGGGGAAAAAGGACAAAAGGTTCACTGAGGGAAGAATGGAGCAAAAAGAGTCGAAGAAAGCTTGAGAACAGAGAAGCTCTTTACTTAATATTTCTTTTGTATTTATTTATTTTTTTATGTTAATTAAATTTATGTCTTTGAATATTCGGATTATGAATAGCTAAATCTTTTGTGACTAAGACTTTCGATGAAGGCTGAAACTCTTATGCATTTAATATATTTCAATTAAATATTGTTTCTTTTATCTCGATTTTGGTTAATTGTTATTATTATTCTTAATGCTTGCAATTTTCTGGCTAATTTTTGCATGCCTTTAAATTTATTCTAGTGGTTGAGAAGTACTAGTTTAAATTGGTTGATGGTAATAATAACACATCGTAAAACTGAATAGAGATAGATTCGGTTTCTTTGTGTGGTTTCTATCGAGTAGGAAACAAAAGTTAGGGAATTCCATAGAGGTGTTTCTGGCTTTGATAATTAAAATCACGTAGAGATACGATTGGTTTATTAATTGAAGTTAGGAGCATTTCACCAAGAGATTGAGTCTAGCTTATAATTAGGAATTCTACCATTAACCAAGCCGAGAATTAATTTAAAGAAATTAATTATTTGTCAAAAGAGGAGTAAGCTGGAATTGGAGTGTCTTAGTTTATTCATTGCTATTGATTTTAAATTAAAAAAATTATTAATTTTTGTGTTTATTACTATTATTAATTATTTTTATTGGTAATTAAATTTTAGATAAAATCACATTTATTTTGGTTTAAGTTGGGTTATAAGTAAAAGAATTTTGCAGTTAGGTAGCAATCCTCGTTGGGATGACTTGTACTCACTACTTTATTACTTGTTTGACATTTGTGCACTTGCAAATTTCACATTAGTGTACTTGCTTGATTTATGAAGACTCCATCCTTAGTTTGCTTATTTGTAGCTCAAGAAAGAAATTGAGTTCTCCCATCATGCTCATTTCGAATTTATTTTTTATTAATTTGGAAAACTTATCACAAAGAGATGTATTAGTAGCACCAAATATGATAACATCCACATAAATTTGCACAAGTAAGATATCATTAATGCAATAGGTTTTTATAAACAGTGTTGTGTCAACTTTTCTTTTTGAAAATCCTTTTGAGAGAAGAAAGTCATTTAGTCTTTCATACCAAGCTCTTGGAGATTGTTTTAATCCATATAAAGCCTTGGTTAGCTTGAACGCATGGTTAGGAAACTTTTCATGAGTAAAACCGAGTGGTTGTTCCACATAAACATCTTCCTCAATAAAACCATTTAGGAATGCACTTTTGACATCCATGTGAAATAATTTAAAACCTTTAAAACAGACAAAAGCTAAAATTATTCTTATGAATTCAATTCTAGCTACTGGACCAAAAGTTTCATCATAATCAATGCCTTCTTCTTGATTGAATCCTTGAGCAACAAGTCTAGCCTTATTTCTAACAATTTCTCCTAGTTCATTTAATTTGTTTCTAAAAACCCATTTTGTACCAATAATGGAATGATCATGAGGTCTTGGGACAAGAGCCCAAACTTTATTTCTTTCAAATTGATTTAGCTCCTCTTGCATAGCAATAATCCAAAAATCATCACACAAGGCATCATCAATGTTTTTAGGCTCAATATGAGATAAAAGAGCAAAGTTATCATAAAGTACTAGCCTGTTTTAACTCCTTGGGAAACATCACCAAGGATTTTCTCCTTAGGGTGACCTCTTCCATATCTTAGATCTTTTGGAAGATCTTGGTCACTACTAGATTGACCATCTTGTTCTTGCTCTATTATTTCTTCTTCTTTGGCATGTACTTCCAAAGTTGGTACTTGAGGATGAGTTTGATAATCAATCATTGAGGTACCTACATCATCTTCAATTCTTCTTTCCAGGTAAATGTTACATTCATCAAAGGTCACATGGATGGTTTCCTCAACACATAATTTTCTTTTGTTATAAACTCTATAGGCCTTTTTATTTGATGAATAACCAAGAAATATACCTTCATCAGATTTTCTATCAAAATTTTTCAAATTATCATGAGTATTTAAGATAAAGCACTTACAACCAAACACCTTAAAGTAAACAATTGAATGAGTTTTATCAAATTTTTGAAAGGTGTTTTTCGTAGAAAATGTCCTAAAAGAACTCTATTCATTACGTAGTAAGCAGTCTTTACAGTTTCGGCCTAAAATTATTTTGGTAGCGAGTTTTCAACAACACCATTTTTTTGGGGTGTTTTGGCAATTGAAAAATTATGTGTAATACCATTTTCATCACAAAATTTTGTAAAGTCTTGATTACAAAATTATCTTCCATTCTCACTCCTAATAGAAATCAATTTGTACTCAAGAGAGATTTGAACCTTTTTGAAAAGTTTTACAAATTCATGAATAACTTCATCCTTTTGAGCTAGAAAGATCACTTGTGTAAATCTTGAGAAATTATCAACAATCACATACGCATACATCTTACCACCAAGACTAGTGGACCTCGTTGGTCCAAAAAAAGTCCATATTAACTAGTTCAATAGGTTTTGATGTAGAGATCATTTTCTTTGGTTTGAAAGATGTTTTTGTTTGTTTTCCATATTGACAAACATCACAAAGGTGATTTTTATCAAAATGTATTTTAGGTAGTCCTCTAACCAATTCTTGTGAGGAAAGTTTGTTCAACAAGTCCATTCTCACATGACCTAATCTCCTATGCCATAGATATCCTTCATTATCATGAATGGAAAGACATTTAATATGATTTGCAACAAGTTCATGAAGATATAGTACATATACATTTCCAATTCTATTTGCAAAAAAAAAAAAAAAGTTTTGCTACTTACACTATCAAGAATAGTACAAGTATCACATTTAAATTTAACTTTACAACCATTATCACATAATTGGCTAATACTAAGTAGATTATACTTCAAACCATCAATAAGTAATACTTGCTTAATGAGAGGGAAAGAACCTTTACCAATATTACCAATTCCAAGTATTCTTCCCTTCTTCTTATCACCAAATGTGACGAAACCTTCACATTGCTTGAAGTTCACTAACAAGTGAGGCATTTCCCTTCATGTGTCTTGAGCAACCACCGTCAAGAAACCACTTAGTGGTGCTTGATATTGGAGTAAAAATAACCTATACCAAATTTGAGAAAGTGACTTTTGGTACCCACATTTTCTTGGGTCCAAGGGGGTTAGTGATGATTCCTTCAACACTCCAAATAGTTTTAACACCATTTTCTATTTTTCTTTTCGCATAACATTTTGAAACTTTGTGTCCATGTCTATCAAAATATGTGCAACATATATGAGGCATTGAAATAGAAGTGGCTTTAGCTAAGAAGGTTTTATATTTTGGAACATTGTTTTCATGAATGTAGCCAATACCATTTTTCATACAAGAAGATCTTTGAGATCCAAGTAGTTTATTTAGATTTTCTTTTCCATTTGTAAATTTTTCAATGCATAATGTATGGTCATCAACTTTCTTTCTCAATATTTCATGATCACAACTTTTTTAAAGTGTTCAAAAATTACCAAAAATCTGAATTTTATAGCTTTTATAAATTTTAACAGTCATAAAACGGCTTGTTTCTGAGGAGTGTGGAAGACCGAACTTGATCCTCTGCGTCCGAACATTGTTGTGATATGCTGTCAGGGGAAGTTCGGACGACCGAACTTTGCCCCTTGGCTCCAAATTTCTTTGGAAAAACAATAGTCATGTTCACAGTTTGGACGTTCGAACTTGCGTCCAAACTGTTCAAACTTTGTCAAAACATTTGAAAATCAACCTCAATAAGTTTGAAATCATTTTTTACTCAAAGATAAGTCATTTGAAATCTTTTGAACTCAAAAACTATTACCAAAGCACTTGATCATTCAAAATTTACTCAAAACCATTTAAGATTAAAAAAATACTTGGTAATTAAAAGTTTATTCAAAGCCATTTAAGATTCAAAAGCAAGTTTTGTGCTCTATTTTGCATTCAATAGATTCCAAGAAGAAGAAGTGTGGGGTTTATAAGAGTATACTTAATTAGCAAGTGTAAACCTACGCTTGAGTCTTCAAAGCCTTCAATCCATAGGACATGTTCTCTATTCTTGATCCTTGAGCATACTAGAGTTGTCCTTAGCACTTTTAGCTCCAAGGCAATAAGAACTCTTTGCTTCTTAATCCAAAAATCCTATCACACAAATAACATAAGTGAAATACCTAAGAGCGGGTGAATTAGGTATTTGGCTAATTTTCACAAAAACAAACCTTTTATGAGTTTAGACCAAGAACAGAATATATGAGCAAAATAGAGACAATTTATAGCAAAGCAATAGCAAAGAACTCAAACAATTTATAGTGGTTCGATCCTCAAGATCTACGTCCAATACCTTAAGCTCACACTTAAGGATTTCAAACAATCTACTATATGCTCAGGTTTACAAATTACAAGAGAGGCTCACCACACTATGGTTTTACACTCACAACCTCTTCTAGTAACTTTTTACATACAAGGCTCACCAAACACAATGGTTTTTTATCTCAAACAACCTTGAATCACAACTTCAAGAATCACCCTTATCTAAAGGATTTTATGTTATCAAGATAACCTTGCTAGAGCTAGTAGAACAACACAATTTAATAAATAAAGAAGAGTGTGTAGATGTTACCACTTGTTGGTAGATATTACACAAAGTTGCACCTTCACACTTTGATGTCTTTGGATTGATCAATTGAATGCCAAAGACATAAGAGAGCTTAAGAAATGTTTGTAAAAGGCTTTAGAATGCTTATAGTTTTCAAGAATTCAAAACTTACAAAAAATTTCAAGTTTATAGCTTTTATATAATTTGAAAATCAGTTTTAACAGCTATAAAAAGGCTAGTTAACGGCTATTTTCAGGAAATTCGGACGACCAAATTCTTCCTGCTGCGTCCGAATCTTCGTCCGAATTTCTCTGGAAAAACAGTGACCATGTTGAAGGCCAAAATTTGGACGACCAAATTTTTCTTCATGCATCCGAATCATCTTCCGAATTTCGCTAGAATAACAGAAGCATACTTTTGCTACTAATTCGAACGACTGAATTTTTTGGAAGCATATTCAAACTTTGTAAAATCATTTGAGATTTAACTTCAATAAGTTTGAAAAACATTTGGTATGTATAGAAAACTTATTTAGACATATATAAGTTTGAAAACCAAAATCAAATTCCTTTGATCATATAAAGTTTGCTTAAAAACCTTTAGGACACAAAACCACATTCATCAAGAAATTCATTCAAAGCCTTTTAAGATTAAGAAACCTATTTTATGCTCTCTTATGCATTCAATAGACTCCAAGACATACAAGTGTAGAGTTTACATAGAGATTTACCTATTATCATATCTACTCTACACTTCAAGTCTTCAATGCCTTGAGTTCATCTTTGAATAACCTTCAAAAGGCTTCATAGTTTACTGAGGTTGTTCTTGCACTTTGGCTTGAAGGCAATGAGACTTCATACTTCTTAGTTCACAAAAACTATCACACAACATACAAGCATATTAGTCCTCATCAATATTTGTCATTAATCAAAACTACATGATTTGCCCTTAGGGCTAACAATAAGCATTAGTCCTTATCAATATTTGTCATTAATTAAAACTAATCAAAACTACATAATTTTCCCTTAGGGCTAACAGAATTTTATGTTCATGTCACATAATTAACTTATAGTTAAAAGATTATATTTCAAGCCATTCACGAAAGAAACTTCTCATTGCAAGTTCTAACTTTATCGGTTCCTGTGATTTTACCTTTGTGTTGTCATCAAAGCTAACAGTTCCTGCTTCATTTGGCTCGAATTGGGTAAAACAAATTACTTCGGTTTAGGTAGCCAAACTGAATTGGCTCTTGTCTAGTCAATAGCTACATTAGCTTGAGTGCTTTTAGGCACCCAGATCATTTTAGCTCGAGATATTTTCTTCCTGGATAGATTAGGTATGTGTCTTTCATGACCACTAGCAAAACATATTATAGGTGACTAATTAGAGGATGTTGCCTTTACAAAGTGAGATACATATTTTTTTTAGATGAAGAGAGATGATATCCTAATCTAGATTTTTCAAATGAATATCTTTGACGTCAAAGAAGCAAATCAAGATTTTATTTCCTTTTCATAAACTTTGTCAAATCTTTGGCCAAGGAGTCAACTTTCTTTTGTAATGTGTTATTTGCTTTCAAAAGTTTAGTATTTAAATAATTTGAAATGACTAGTTCTTTTCTCAAAATTTTCAGCTCAGAAAATGCCTCATCTATCTCCTTATAAGTTTGACCAATAAGTAAATCAGAAATATTTTTAGAGAAACTCGGAGAACTAGCTTGAATAATTTCAAATAAGCTCGATTAAAATTATTCTATCTGAAAGACCTAAAACGGAGGAGGGGAAATTAGGTCTTTGGCTAATTTTTAAAAATTATTTCCTTTTTATGAACTTGGTTTGGAAAGATTATATTCATTTGCTTCAATGAGAATTTAATGAACATAATGATAAAATAATACATGAGGAAGAGCAAAGAGCATAAGCAATTTATAGTGGTTCGATCTCACCAATATCTACATCCACTACCTGGAGTCCACACTCAGGGATTTCAACCAGTCTTTTGAATCCTCAAATTCAATCAATTACACAAGGGGCTCATCTCACAAGGGTTTTTAGGCCAACAACATCTTTTGCAATGCGACAAACAAGGTTCACCCAACCACAAGGATTTTATATCTAAAAACAACCTTGAATCAATGCCTTAAGGATCACCCTTACCAAAATGGTTTTATGTCACAAGATAACCTTGTATTGAGCAAATAAAAAAAGAGATTTAATGAGATATTACCACTACTTGGTAGAGGATTACACACGTTAGCACCACTTCACCTTGTTGTCTTTGAAATCTTGAATAATCATTGAAGGTGTTAGCCCTAAGGGCAAATCATGTAGTTTTGATTAATGACAAATATTGATGAGGACTAATATGTTCATATTGTGTGATAGGATTTGTGAACTAAGAAGTATGGAGTCTCATTGCCTTGAAGCCAAAATGCAAGAACAACTCCAACATGTCAAAGTTATTGAAGATTGAAGAGTCTATTCAAGATGATTGAAGGCTTTGAAGACATGAAGTGTAGGTTACATATGCTTAATAGGTAAACTTTGTAAACCCTACACTCTTAAGCCTTGGAATCTATGAGTTGCAATTGAGAGCACAAAACTTGATTTGAAGAGTTTCAATGGTGTTGAACTTAACTTATTTATCAAGATTTCATCAATGGTTTTTGCACTTAAAATGTCTTTAATGACTTATCTTTTAGGCTAGTGACACTATTCACATGAACAGTACCGACTATTTTTCCAAAGAAATTCGGACGCACGTTCGGACACAACTGGAAAAATTTAGTCATCTGAATTTTAAGCAGTACGTGAACAGTACTGTACAATGAACAATACCACTATTTTTTCAGAGAAATTCGGATGCAAATTCGGACGCGGGATGAAAATTCGGGCGACCAAAAATTTGGTCGTTCTAATTTTCTGAAACTAGTCGTTACTAGCCATTTTATACTGTTAAAATTGATTTTTGAATTCTATAAAAGTCACAAACTCTAGATTTTTGAAAGAACTTTTGAACATTCAAAATCCTTCAAGCTCTAACTTGTTTTACATCAAAATTATTTGAAAAGCTCTCAAATTGCCTTGTGCTCAAAGGTTAAAATTCAAGATTCCAAAGGCAAGAAGTGAAGTGGTGCTAGCAATTGTATTCATCCACCAAGAAGTGTTGGTACTAGCAATTGTATTCATCCACCAATAAGTGTTTGGACACATGTTCACAGTTTGGACGTCCGAACATGTGTCCAAACAGTTCAAACTTTCTCAAAATATTTGAAAATTAACCTCAATAAGTTTTAAATCATTTTGTACTAAAAGATAAGTCATTTAAAATCTTTTGAACTCAAAGACCGTTATCAAACCACTCGGAAATTCAAAGATTATTCAACACCATTTAAGATTCAAAAACAAGTTTTGTGCTCTCTTATGCATTCAATAGATTCCAAGAACAAGAAGTGTAGGGTTTACAAGAATATATCTATTAAGCAAGTGTAAACCTACACTAGAGTCTTCAAAGCCTTTAATTCATAGGACATGTCCTATATTTTTTATCCTTGAGCACACTTGAGTTGTCTTTAGCACTTGTAGCTCCATGGCAATAAGAACTCTTTACTTCTCAATCCAAAAAACCTATCACACAAATAACATATGAATTAGTCCTTATCAATGTTTGTCATTAATCAAAACTAATCAAAACTACATGATTTGCCCTTAGGGCTAACAATCTCCCCCATTTTTGATAATAACAAACTTTGATATAAAATATGACAGATTTGAAAAATGTAGTACAAAGAATCATTAACCAAAGAAGCTCTCAACACTAACGTTTCATCATGAGCTTCATAAAAACGTCACAAAAACTAGAAAAACTGTGAAATTGCAGAAATCATGCTAGAAATAAAAATAGTTATGAAGCACATAAATTATACTAAGCACATTTAAGTTACTAAAGCAGTAAAGAAACAAGATAGGATAGAAGAGATGCTTAGTCTTGTGATATAGATGGAGAGTATTTGCTAGATCCCTTCTTAATTGCCACATGTTTAAATCTTCCTTGATTGAATGTCATGTTGGAGGGAGTAATAATTTTAGCTTTTGCAATCAAGCTTCCTTCCTCACTAGTACCAGCTTTTTGCTCCCCTTGATCTTCCCTTTATGACTTGGCATCCTTTTCTTCATTTTTCTTCTTGTTCTAGCCATTAGCTCAAAGTCATCTCCTTGGTCATCATCATCGTTATCATATTTCTCTTTCTTTTTGTCTTCCTTATATTCATTATCATCCTTTTCTTCTCTTTCTTGAGGCCTAGAGGTTCCTTCACCACTTTGAACATTCTCATTAATATCTCCTCTATGTGCTTCACTCTATTTTCCAAACCATTTAGTTTTCCAAGAACCATTGGAGCAAAGGATTCGAAAAACTTGTACATTTTCTCCATTTCCTTGATGTGGTTGTTCAACGTTGGGATATGATTGAGGAGTAGGCACTTCTTCAAAGAGTCTTCTCTTGGAGGGAGATTGCTCCCCCTCAATTGATGAGTCATGCCTCCTCTTTTTCTTCATTTCCCTTGCTAAAGTTTCTTTTTCATCATCTTCTTCTTCAACCTCTTCACTTTTTTCAACTTCTTCTCTTTTTAAAGGAGTTTCTCTTTTTGTTCTCTATATTCCATTTTCATTAAGAACTAACTGCATCCTTTTGAGAGAATCATTAGTGTAGATCTCTCCACTTTTGAAAGCTTGTCCTCTTCCGGGAAGTTTGACTTGGAAGTGTTTAAAGAACTTAGTAAGTAATCTTCCATAAGGCAAGGCCTTATTTCCTGTATTTCTTGCTCTCATCATGTGTCTCAAAGCCATATACCCAAAATTTAACCTTCTATGGTCATGTAGAGCAAGCATTAATACAACATGCATGTTGCCAACGGAAGACTTATATCGAAAGTTTGGAATTATCATTGTAGTTATCATATGATGCAAGACTCTTCCCCTGGCATCATATGATTCGAATTCTTCTAGGTTCGTTGATGATTAATCCACCATCACTTTCCTTTGCTTTGCCCTTTCCTTTTTCAACATTTACTTTCTTTGTTCTCACCATGGTGTTTCTCTTTGAGAGAAAGTGAATTATAAGGTGTATTTAGGGCTTAGAACTCGAAAATGCTAGTGATTTGAAGTGAAGATGGTGAAATCACAGAGAAATTTGGGTTTGGACTAGATGGGTCGTGTGGGTTTTGAAGGAAGAGGGAATTCGAAAGTTTAGAAATGAGAGGAATAACTGTTTAATTCTATTTAAAATCTACTGTACCCACACAGTTTGGACAACTGAATATTCTGGTCTACGTCCAAACTCACATCCGAACTTCTCTATTTCTTCAGTTTCAGCAAATTAGGCCGACCGAATTTTTTGTCATGTGTCCGAATATGCATCCGAATCATTATGTCCAGAATTTTCTAGAGAATGTTTGGACGTCCGAATTTCACTCAGTGCATCTGAATTTTGCGTCCTAATATTCCTTTTTTTTTACCATACTTCAACACATGCATTAGTAATTGAATTTTGAAATTCCCTAAAGTCTTCTTAGGTTACAGAACCTTTGGCTTGGTAAATATATCAGCAATTTGATCATTTGTATGTACATAGTCCAAGCATAATCACCTTTAGCTACATGATCACGAATAAAATGATGTTCAATCTCTATATGCTTAATCCTAGAATGTTGAATAGGATTTATGTTTAAATTGATAGCAGTGGTATTATCATATAGTATAGGCACACAAGTGAACTCTAGACCATAATCAAGTAGAGTGTGTTTCATCCATAGCATTTGAGCACAACAACTACCGACGGTGATATATTCAGCCTCTACCAAGAAATTGATAGTGGCTACTGGTACTTTACACTTGACTTTACATCCTGCATAATCAGCATCTGAATATCCAACGAGATCAAAAGATAAGGATCTTGAAAACCAAAGGCCATAGTCATGTGTATCAATAAACTAACAAAAAATGCGTTTTACAGAACTTAAATGAGACTCTTTAGGACAAGATTGAATCTAGCACATAAACACACACAAACATAATATCCGGTCTACTTGCGGTAAGATAAATTAACTCCAAATCATACTTCTATATACCTTTTCATCAATATTTTTACCTTTCTCATCTTTATCAAGTTTGGTTGATGAACTTATTGGAGTGCTTATCCCTTTTGCTTGATCCATTCCAAATCTTTTCAATAGCTCTTTAGTGTACTTTGCTTGATTTATGAAGTTCCATCCTTAGTTTGCTTAATTTGTAGCCCAAGAAAGAAATTGAGTTCTCCCATCGTGCTCATTTCAAATTCATTTTGTATTAATTTGGCAAACTCATCACAAAGAGATGTATTAGCAGTACCAAATATGATGTCATCCACATAAATTTGCACAAGAAAGATATCATTATTGCAAGAGGTTTTTTTTAAATAGTGTTGTGCCAATTTTTCCTTTTGAAAATCCTTTTGAGAGAAGAAAGCCCCTTAGTCTTTCATACCAAGCTCTTGAAACTTGTTTCAATCCATATAAAGCCTTCGTTAGCTTGAAAACATGGTTAGGAAACTTTTCATGAGAAAAACCTTGGTGGTTGTTCCACATAAACCTCTTTCTCAATAAAACCATTTAGGAATGTACTTTTGACATCTATTTGAAATAGTTGAAAGTCTTTAAAATAGTCCAAAGCTAAAAGTATTCTTATGGATTCAAGTCTTGCTACAAGAGCAAAAGTTTCATCATAATCAATGCCATCTTCTTGATTGAATCCTTGGGCAATAAGTCTAGCCTTATTTCTAACAACTTCTCCTAATTCATTTAATTTGTTTCTAAGAACCCATTTTGTACCAATGACGGAATAATCATGAGGTCTTGGGACAAGAGTCCAAACATTATTTCTTTCAAATACATTTAGCTCCTCTTGCATAGCAATAATTCAAAAATCATCACACAAGGCATCATCAATATTTTTAGGCCCAATATGAGATATAGGAGCAAAGTTGTCAGTAAAGTACCGTCTTGTTTTAACTCCTTAGGAGTCATCACCAATGATTTGCTCCTTAGAGTGACATCTTGCATATCTTAGATCTTTTGGAAGCTCTTGGTCACTACTTGGTTCGCCACCTTGTTCTTGCTCTATTATTTCATCTTCATTGGCATGTTTTTCCAAAGTTGGTACTTGAGGATGAGTTTGATTATCAATCATTGTGGTACCTACGTCATTTTCATTTCTTCTTTCAAGGTAAATGTTAGATTCATCAAAGGTCACACGGATGGTTCCTCAACACATAATGATCTTTTGTTATAAACTCTATATGCCTTTTTATTTGATGAATAACTAAGAAATATACATTCATCGATTTTCTATCAAATTTTCCCAGGTTATCATGAGTATTCAAGATAAAGCACTTACAACCAAACACCTTAAAGTAAACAATTGAAGGAGTTTTATCAAATAGAAGTTTAAAAGTTGTTTTTTGTAGAAAATGTCCTAAAATAACTCTATTCATTACGTAGCAAGTAGTGTTTGCAACTTCGGCCCAAAAATATTTTGGTAAAGAGTTTCACAAAGCATTGATCTAGCCATCTCTTGTAAAGTTCTATTTTTCCTTTCAACAACACCATTTTGTTGGGATGTTTTGGCAACTGAAAAATTGTGTGTAATATCATTTTCATCACAAAAGTTTGTAAAGTCTTGATTACAAAATTCTCTTACATTGGCACTCCTAATAGAAATGAATTTGTACTCAAGGGAGATTTCAAACTTTTTGAAAAGTTTTACAAATTCATGAAAAACTTCATCCTTTTGAGCTAGAAAGATCACCCATGTAAATCTTGAGAAATCATCAACAATCACATACGCATACCTCTTACCACCAAGACTAGTGGACCTCATTGGTCCAAAGAAGTTCATATGAACTAGTTCAAGAGGTTTTGATGTAGATATCATTTTCTTTGATTTGAAAGATGTTTTTGTTTGTTTTCCATATTGACAAGCATCACAAATGTGAGTTTTATCAAAATGCATTTTAGGTATTCCTCTAACCAATTCTTGTGAGGAAAGTTTGTTCAACAAGTCTATGCTCACATGACCTAATCTCCTATGCCATAGATATCCAACATTATCATGAATGCCAAGATATTTAATATCATTTGCAACAAGTTCATCAATATATAGTACATATACATTTCCAATTCTATTTGTAACGAAAATAGTTTTGCCACTCACACTATCATGAATAGTGCAAGTGTCACATTTAAATTCAACTTTACAACCATTGTCTCATAATTGGCTAATACTAAGTAAATTATATTTCAAACTGTCAATAAGCAATACTCATTTAATGAGAGGAAAAGAACATTTAACAGTATTACCAATTCCAAGTATTCTTCCCTACTTTTTATTACCAAATGTGACGAAACCTTCACTTGTTGCTTGAACTTCACTAATAAGTGAATCATTTCTCATCATGTGTCTTGAGCAATCACTGTCAAGAAACCACTTAGTGGTGCTTTATCTTGGGGCAAATTGAACCTACACCAAATTAGAGAAAGTGACTTTTGGTACCCACATTTTCTTGGGTCCAAGGGGGTTAGTGATAATTTCTTTAACTCTCCAAATGGTTTTAACAACATTCTCTATTTTTCTTTTCACATAACATTTGGAGACTTTGTGTCCATGTCTACCACAATAAGTGAAACTTGTATGAAGCATTGAAGTATAAGTAGATTTAATAAATAATGTTTCATATTTTGGAACATTGTTTTCATGATCGTAGCCAAGACCATTTTTCACAAGAGATGATTTTTGAGATCCAAGTAGTTTGTCAAGATTATCTTTTCCATTTGTAAATTTTTCAATACATAATGTAAGGTCATCGACTTTCTTTCTCAGCATTTCATGATCACTAAGCATTTTCAAGAGATATGTTTCATAAAGCTACATTTAAAATTTTCTTTTCAATGTTTCATAAAGCTATCATTTATTGTCATAAAGCATATGTCGGCTCTTCCTTCATTGTCATCTTCACTTTCTTATTGGTCCCAAGAGCTAGCAAGTCTCTTTCCCTTCTAGAGAGATTTCTTTTTGAGTTTGATGTCTCTTTTCTTTTCCAAAGCTTTAGGACAATCGGCAACAAGATGTTCGATGCTCTTACATTCAAAGCATTGAGGTTTGAACAATGACGATGACTGTCCACTTTTCTTGACTGGCTTTTTTCCTTTCTTGAGAAATTCTTTTTTATAGAATTTCTTGAATTTTCTTACTGCCATATCCATCTCCTCATCTTAACTATTTCTATCTTGTTCACTTCATGATTTCTCTTGTTCACTAAGATGATTGGAGGTTTTAAGTACGACTCCCTTTCTTCCCTTCTCTTCGTCTACAATATCATTTAATCTCTTGACTTTCATCTCATGTGTAAGTAGTGATCTGATGAGCTCTTCAAGTGGAAGAATTTTCAAGTCTTTTGATTCCTCAATAGCAAGAGTCTTCGGTTGCCAAGACTTTGGTAGAGCATCCACTATCTTTCTATTTTGTTCTCCAATTGTCGAATTCTTTCCATAGGCTTTTAGTCTGTTGGAGATGTTGGTGAATCTTGTGAACATATCACTAATATTCTCACCTTGCTGCATCGTGAATAGCTCATAATCTCTTACTAGCATTGCAAGCTTTGACTCCTTTACTTGATTTGTTCCTTCATGTGTTACTTGAAGAAGTCTCCTCCACATATCATGAGCGGTGTCGGATCCACTAACTCAATTGTACTTATTCACATCTAGTTCACAGCTCAATATGTTCATGGCTTGGAAATTTAATGTCACCTTCTTATAGCCACCCTCATTAAATTCGTCTATAGGCTTTGGTTCTTTAGTAACTCCATCAGCTCTCATTTTCATTAGTATGAAAGGAACTTTCTCAACAATATTTCACAAATCAAAGTTAATAGAACAAGTATATATCTTAATTCTAGATTTTCAAAATGTGTAATTTGTTCCATCAAACAAAGAAGGTCTATTTGTGGAAGATTCTCCCAAATAAGGTAAGTTTAAAACATTAGCCATAAGATCTTAACTTCTAGGCAGTAAAACCACACAAAGAAGCCCTTGATCTGATATCGATTGCAAGACCTAAGAGGGGGTGTGAATTAGGTTTTTGGCTAATTTCGAAAACTATTTCCTTTTTTTAAACTTGGTTTGGAAATATTGTATTCATTTGCTTCAATGAGAATGTAATGAACACAATGATAAAACAATACACGAGGAACAGCAAAGAGCAGAAGCAATTTATAATGGTTCGATCTCATCAATATCTATATCCACTACCTTGAGTCCAAACTCAAGGATTTCAACCAGTCTTTTCAATCCTCAAATTCAATCAATTACACAAGGGGCTCATCTCACAAGGGTTTTTACGCCAACAACATCTTTTGCAATGCGACAAACAAGGTTCACCCAACCACAACGATTTTATATCTAAAAATAACCTTGAATCAATACCTTTACGATCACCCTTACCAAAATGGTTTTATGTCACAAGATAACCTTGTATTGAGCAAATAGAAAAAGAGATTTAATTAGATATTACCACTGCTTGGTAGAGGATTATACAAGTTAGCACCACTTCACCTTGTTGTCTTTGAAATCTTGAATAATCATTGAACGCACAAGACAAAAAAGAGCTCTAATGATTTCAAATGATTTTGGAATGTTAGGATTCTTCAAGTGTTCAGCACTAGTTTAAAATCTGAAGTTTATGACTTTTACAAATTTTGAAAATCAATTCCAACGGTTATAAAACAGCTAGTAACGGCTAGTTTTTGAGGAGTTCGGACGACCAAACTTGATCATCTGTGTCGAAACTATCTTCCAAACATTACTGTGACATGCTATTAGGAAAAGTTTAGACGACTGAAATTTGATCCTTGCATCTGAACTTGCATCCGAATTTCTCTAGAAATTCAGCAGTCATGTTCATAGTTTGGGCATCCGAACTTGTGTCCAAACATTTCAAACTTTCTCAAAATATTTGAAAATTAACCTCAATAAGTTTTAAATCATTTTGTACTAAAAGATAAGTCATTTAAAATCTTTTGAACTCAAAGACCATTATCAAAGCACTTGGTAATTCAAGGATTATTCAACTCCATTTAAGATTCAAAAACAAGTTTTGCGTTCTCTTACACTTCTTGCATTCATAGCACATGACTTATGTGTCTTCCTTCTTTAGTTGAGATTCTGGATTTGGGTGAAGATTCTTCTTTAGCATTCTTTTGAGATATTTGCTATTTTTTTGTAGAATCTTTTCAATTTTTGAGCTAGTTGAGCCATCTCATTATCCTCCATTTAGCTAGATGTTTCATTTTCGCTGAATGAAATTTTCAAGGTAATATCTCCTCTTTTCTTTCTATCACTAGTGGAACTTTTTCATGTATTAAAAGAGATACGAATGAGTTCATCATATCCATATCTAGCCAGATCCTTAGCTTCACATAGAACAGTAAATTTAGCTTCCTATTTTTTAGTCAAGGATCTAAGATTCTTTTTAATTGTTTCTTTCTCAGTTAGCTCTTTGCCCAGAGTTTTCAGTGGGTTCACAATGTCAGTGAATCTATTGTTTTTTTCGAAGATAGCATTATCAGGTTTCATGGTGAACATTTCATAGTCTCTCTACAACATATTTATCTTTAACTTTTTAACTTGATTGGTTCCTTCACAGGTAACCTCAAGTGTCCCACACCTTTTTTTTCTTTTTGTAGATTTAGAAGTAGAGATTTTTTGTATTCATTTACATCAAGTGCACAGTGAAGAATGTTAAAAGTTTTGCCATTAATTTGGATGTTTCTCCAGTTAGCTTTGGAATATTCAGATTCTAGCTTAGCAATCTTGACATCCTCAATAATATTTGTTGGAATGATAGGATCATTAATAATGACCTTCCAATATTCAATATCTTTGCACTATATAAAATTTCTCTTTCTAGTTTTTTAGTAGGAATAGTTCGAACCACTAAAAAGTGATGGATGAGAAATGAATAGTCTTTTTGTGAAACCAAAACTGGCAACTCCCAGACGTACCAACCATATATCCTCTCTAGGCTCTTAAAGCTTTTGGCTACATGAGACTAGCTCTGATATCGATTTAGGTCCCAGCAATGTCCAAGAGAGAGGTGAATTAGACCTTTTTAAAATATTCACCTATTTAAAATGAAATTAAAAATACAGAGGACGATGTGCTATTAGCTGGCTTAATAAAATAGAAGGCAAAGTCTAGACTGAGTATCAAGCTAATTTTCTCAAATTGAGCTAACTCACAGTAATATTAGCTTGAGAATCTATAAAAAATTTTGTTGGACTCTGAACAAAACTTTTCATTATTTGGATGATGCATAGACACAAATAGCCAGGTTAATCATTGTCGTACAAAAAAAGCTTCAAAAAGTTATCAAGCTAGTTGTTTTCAAAAGATAGTTTTTGTAATATTGTTTGAATAAAAATTTTAGCATGTCTTTCCATTGTGTGGAGAACACACTTCGAATTTGATCATTTTTCCAGAAAGCGTGTTTGCCAAATTAAATGCAAATAACGAATAACCCAAACAAATAATCAAAGCTAAGTAAAGCAAGAGTGAAAAGAGACACGAGAATTTTTATAATGGTTCGACAACATGCCTACATAAACTCCTTTAGAATCTCATTTCAAGTACTTTCATCAAACCAATCTCGTTAACGGTAGAGATCAAATCATACAACCCCAAGTATCTTACACCTAAGAAACTCTCAAGTTGTGCCCACTTGTTTTATAATTAGATCTAGCAACTATCTCTACATTTTCAATAGATCTAGCAACTATTTTCCACCCAAGAATCTCCTCTGTCTTCGTGGCACCAGTTTACAACTGGTACTTGTGAATCGTGAAGAGAAGATAAAAGCTTTCACTTGCTTCTAATATCAAGTAACACTTTGCACATTTGCTCTTTGATGCTCGGTAGTGTTTCCCTCACTGATTTTTAGCTTTCTTCTCTCAAATTGAAGAACTCTATAGTCGTTTGAGAAACACACTCTTCTCTCTTAAATACTTAAGAATGCAAAGGGTAATATTTCTAACAGATAGAAAATCTTATGAAAAGATAAAAGATAATTCAGTCAAATGGTGCTTTTATTAAATCTTGTTAACGATCAAGAAGACCTTTTTCAAGAAAATCAACCTTTTTACAAAGTATAGGTAAACATATAAATTCCAATCTTCCTAGCTTGATTCTATCATAGAAAGACGGCTAATTCTTTTTATCTCAAAAAGTGGTTCAAAGCACTTTTTTGCCAAATATGTTGAAGTCTAAAAATGTGAGGCTTGACTAGTTTTGAAAACTAATTCTAGCTAGTTGTAAAGTTAAAAAAATGATTATGGCTAGTTGTAAAAATGCACTGCATCATTGTCAATTGAATAGTAATTAGTCACTATCATGCTGACTTGCCTTGAGATTCTGTATTTTGGTAAAAGTAGCTTGACACAAATGCATATAACTTGATGGTTTCGAAAATTGTTTGACACAAAGCTCAGAGTTAGAACATTTTGCCTTTTTCTTGAAAGATTTCCTGATGCAGTTTTGAAGTAAAATATTTTTGAGAATTTGAATTTGACTAAAACACACAGTTGAGACATATTATTTTAAATCAATTCTTAAAAAGAGTCTAAAAAATATACTCATAAAATACATTGCTTGATTCTTGAGTTTGTGTGGCTTGATCATGATCATTCAAAATATATTCTGAAATCATCTCAACAGATATTCATTAGATTACTTAAAACATGTTTCGTTAGTCATCAAAACTAGAAGGTCATGTCCTTGATTCAAAGACAGCAGTATGCAAATTGAAGGCACATCATGTGATTGATGCAACTGCAATTCAGAGACCATATGAAAAAGATGTTGATGACTCGGTGACATTTAGTGTACGCAGTGAATATGATATAATTGAAGAACTTGTGGATGAATCAAGAGAAGGGGAGCTATTGGATGATAATGAACTGGGAAGTACGAAATATGATGATATTACTGGGACCGATAATAAAGATGAAGGTGAATGGGAATCAAAAGATGACTTGAACAAGAATGAAATTGATACTTTATTGTAGGACAACTCCCATCTGAATATATATATATGATTTACTTCAACTATTCAGTGGATATCTCCCAAAATTTGGAGCCAACTTTGGTGTGATCACTAGAGCACAGAGAAATTCAAGAGTGTTTCAGCTGCTGCTGCTAAGAGATACGGGAAGATGCATCTTCGTCACCAAGCAGGAGCTTCAAATGGTAACCATTAATTTTATAACTATTATTTAAATGTAATATAATTGCTTAACATTTACATTAATATAATTGTAGCTTAAGGAGTACGGAGATGACTTCTATTTCATCGATATGTATGAGCGACACACACATATAAGAATGGCATGTAAAAAGGTACGTTTGCAATGAAAAATCCTGACAAACACTAGTAAGTTTAAATATTACATTACAAATGTTTTATACCAATTTTTTTTCCTATTATACTCTCACACACATTTATAATTTATATAATGCACTTGATAGCATTAATGCGTTGAAGGAGCACTATTCACAATTGGAGTCTTAGGACTCCATGACTTCTCATATACTATCGCATAAGAAGTCCCTATTTGTAAAGGTTGCTGGTGATTTTACGAAGAATCAAAATCTTTAGATTGGGTTTGGAGACAATTAACATGCGACGGAGGTTTTATCAATCTACTTTGGCCTCTTCACCGATAACTTGCTTGGTTACCTTGCATCAAAAGTACACCTCTCAACAAAGTCAATTGCAAATAAAGAGGCCAATGTGTGATTATTTCTAGCAGCGATTTGCATGCTTGGATCAATATTTGCGATCGATGTCTAAGGTGTTGCATCTAGGGGTGTTCACTATATGGATTGAACAGGAAATCCGATCCGATCCGAACCGAATTTGGTAATTTGGTTCAGTTTTTTATTAATTCGAATCGATTCGGTTCGGATTTTTCAATTTTGAAAAAAATCGGTTCGGTTTTCGGTTCTTAATATCAAACCAAAAATTGAATCGAAAAACCGAAATATAAACAAAGAACGCATATTTAAAATGCGTTCAATGTCTAACTGAGAAAAAAAATTCAACGCATTAGCAGAATGCGTTTATTGGCAAAAGAAGTAAGGAAAATTAGGGTTTTCATCTCATTCTCAACTTGCCGTCCCATTCCCTTCTTGCCGCCACCGATATTCTCTCCTTGCCGTCTCTACGCTCCAGTCTCCACCGATCATTCTCTGCTTCACGTCTCCTCGCGTCACCGGTCAGATAAAGGAAACGCTACGGCGCTGGCGTTGCTGGGTCTGCTTTGGCTTACACTCTTGACAAGGTACATCTAAAAAATATTTGCTTCTACGTTAGACAATCACAACTCGATTTCTTTGTTTGTCTGTGTTGTATTTCCATAACGTGTCCAACTTGGGCGGATCGGATTGATGCCTTGTTAGCCATGAGATTTAAATCCAACACTAAGATTTTCTGCCTAATTATTAGGTCGATCAAAGATTTAGAAAAATTATCTTTATTTCTATGATGAAGGATAAAAAAAAAACCCACCCCAGAGCCGATTCTTCAGCCCTAGAAAATTTTTAGTTTAAAGTAGGTGTATGTGTGGTCTAAGTTTGTTGCGTCGCATGCTAAAAAGTCCAGTGATTCTGAATCCGATGTTGATGACTTGGGTAGAATATTGGTGGCATCGCAAATTTGCAATTCAGTATTTAGTAGTATCTTTTTATTGGGTTAAAATCATAAATCCAAAATTGGGAACCCCACCGTTATTTCCCTGTTCCTTCGGGTATAATAATACATTAACTCAGTGCAATTTGATTAATACCAACTTCCTCAAGAATAAGTCTGTTTCTTGGGTGTTAATATATCTTTTACTTTGATAAATTCTCTCTTTTGTGGAAATTCAAGTTGATTAGCTGGCAGCCTCTCCTGATCATATGATTCTGTTCTTTATTCATTGACTTCATAAAGTGCGAGCTCATAGGAGGCCTTTTTCTTGCTTTAATTTGTTTGCATTTCCTACTTTAACTGTTACGTTATGGCTATTCAAGAAGGAATAAAAGCATTAAAGCAGATAGGGAGGATGCAAAAATTTCATTTTTTTTTTTACTTTCTTAGTTTCTGAAATTCTATTTTCTGGTTTTCTATTTCTAGGTCTGTCATTTCTTTCATTTTTTGCTGCATTGCTTCATGAGATGGTTTTAAAGATGCTGAATGACCACTGCAGGCTGAGAAAGCTAAAGAAAAGGAGCTTATGTTAGTGGAGTGAAATAAGCTTCAGATGAGGTATTATGTCATTAGGAGTGTCATTGACCAACATTCTTTTGGAACATGTTTGATTGTTGAAATATTTTGTTGCTGTTTTCCAGAAAATATTTCTAAATAGCTATGATAGAGATGACCTTATGATATTTCTTTAAGAAATATGATATATTTGTTTGTCTTAAAATCTGGAATCATGCTTTGGAGTTTGTGTATCAGTAGGAAATGGGAAATGTCGACCTCTTGTAATGCAAGTAGGATTATTATATGCTTCTGCATTATTATTAAGATTGTTAATTGCATTTTGACCAATGATTGTTGTTCTTGTGTCTGAACCTCTCTTAAAAGGTATTCTTTCATTTTTTTTTCCCTGCAACAGTTGAAGAAAAGAGATTACAGAGATTACAAATAAAATGCAGATTGATAGAGATAACTGGGAGAGGCAGATAGAAGCTTTCAGAAATGTATTCAGTTGCTTTTGGATCTAGTCTATACTAAATAATGTGGACTAGAGAGAATGTGGACTGAAAAATATTGTTTCTTTCATATGTAGTTAGCTTTTTCAATTCCAATTTGTAAGGATTTTTTTTAATCTCTCTCAATTTCGGTTGTTTGTTCAATCCGAACCGAACCGAAATTTATAATTCGGTTCGGTTCGGTTCGATTAGTGTTAATAATTCGGTTCGGTTCGGTTTTCTAAAAAAAATAAAATCGAACCGAAAACCGAATTACCACACCGAAACCGAATCGTTTCACCGAATGAACAGCCCTAGTTGCATCTGCCTTAACCTTTGTCTCCTTTTCCGATACCAAATTCCGAAGATGTGACAGATGATGTTGATGAATCAACCCCCCTGATGACCATCCTCTAACAACTAGCCCTCTAGATCATTCTCCTCCTCCTTCTCCTCCACCAGTTGCAGCGCCACTCTCTATTGTGATATAGATTTTATAAAATATTTTTCAATGTTGTACGCATATAATATCGCTGTTTAATTTCTAAATTATATATATTTTAATTTATGTCTTTTATCTTTTTATTATTATTTAATTATCTTATTTCTAAAAATGTAAAAATTTTAAACTATCACTTAAAAATTTCAAAATATTTAATTAAAAATAGAAATTTTAAATTGAACTGTATTTCAAAATGAATTAAAAAACAAAAAGAAAAATAGTGTGACAGATCTGTGACAAAATTTATATTAATTGATTTTTTAAAAAAAATTGTAGCAAAATCGTGGTATATTTGAGACAGATTAGCGACAGAAAAATTAATTTTTTATAATTTTAAAAAAATCCAATCCATTGCAAAATTTTTGCAATTTTGCGGCTATTTTGTGACAAATTTTCATGTGTTTATAAAAGAAAATAAAGATGAATTTTTTAGTTAAATAATCATGTTACAACATTACGACGATTTTACAATGAAAATTTATTTCTTTTTTAAAAATAAAAAAGCCATTGCAATTGCGTCACAAAATTGTATCGAAATTAAAGATCCAAGAATGTGCATCACAAATGTGTGTCTCCACCAAATTCAAGATACAAGAAAGATCCATGGTATTGAATTGGCCGCAAGTTCATGGTACTTAGTTGGAAGAATTCAATTTTGGTGTGACAAGCGACATGTAAGGGTTTTCATTAGTGTTCAAGAAATAACGACCGATGGAATCAATTTCAGACTTACCAGCCATGATGATGGACAAAGAGGAATAAGAGAAAGAAGAAGTGGAAGATTTTTAGAAACCTTATATTTGGCCTGATACGATGCAGAAATATACAAGAGAAGAGTTACAGAGGTAAAATCCTCAATGAAAATTATTCATCTTGGTTGGAAGATTTATATAAAAGAGGTCTATTGATGCAAGACGTGGAAAATGGAAAAGACAAACCATCCTAAAAATGATACTACAAATCTTGCATGATGTAGTGGATTCTCTCTAAATTATCTTCTAATGATAGAGTTACATAATTACAAAAGATATACATGACATACATATCCAGAATGGTAAGAAAATGTTGATCATTGCTGTCTTTTGGATTGATCCTTTATATAGGGTATTCATTATTCGGTGCAATTTGAAAAAACGAACCAAATCGAAATTCACATTTCTGTTCGATTCTATTCGGTTCGATTTTTAAAATTTTTGTATAATTTAGTTCGGTTCGATTTCTATGCTTTGACCGGAAACCAATTTGAAAAATAAAAATTTTAAAAATTTATATATGAACACATTTTATTAAGACGTTATATAATAACGAATAACTAAAATGTGTTCTTTTTTGTAAAAATAAAATTATCACTTTACACATTTTGGTAATACGTTTTATACTAAGAACTCATTTCCGACATACAATCTTATTCTTGTTTTTTCAATTTCGGTTTACAAAAACCAAACCGAAATTTCATTTTATAATTTTGGTTATTTTGTAAAATTTTTTAAAAATCAAATGAACACTCTATTTTTTAGAGATGTATTAGCCGTAACTTTATTATTCGTAACATTGTGCCCACAGGAAACTTTGAGACCTGAAATTCCACCGAAGTTTGAATGCAAAAGCAGTTTCTAGATAACGCAAGGAAGGGATACCCAAGCCATTCTCAGTTGTAGGCCTGATTATACTTTTCCAAGCCATCCAATGCCTCTTTTTGGCATCCTCACCCTCACCCCGGAAAAAATTAGCAAATAAACTTTCAATATCTTTAAAAACCGCACGAGCAATTGAATTCAGCCGTCCAATACCTTTTTTTTTTTTTTTTTTTTTTTTTTTGAGGGAAGTGTTAGCCCTAAGGGCAAATCATGTAATTTTGATTAATGACAAATATTGAAGAGAACTAATATGTTTATATTGTGTGATAGGATTTGTGAAGAAAGAAGTTTGAAGTCTCATTGCCTTCAAGCCAAAGAGCAAGATAAACCTCAATAAGCTATGAGTCTTTTGAGGTTTATCCAAAGATGAACTCAAGGCATTGAAGACTTGAAGTGTAGAGTAGGTATGATGGTAGGTAATATCTATGTAAACTCTACACTTGTATGTCTTGGAGTCTATTGAATGCATAAGAGAGCATAAAATTAGTTTCTTAATCTTAAAAGGTTTTTGAATGAATTCTTAGTAAATGTGGTTTTGTGTCCTAAAAGTTTTTAAGTAAACTTTATATGATCAAAGGAATTTGATTTTGGTTTTCAAACTGATATTTTTCTAAATAAGTTATCTTTATATACCAAATCTATTTCAAATACTTGGAAGAATTATTTTAAATAATTTTACAAAGTTTGAACAAAATTCCAAGAAATACAGTAGTCCGAATTTGGTAGCAAAAGTTTGCTACTGTTCTTCCAGAGAAATTCGGAAGAAGATTCGGACGCTTGAAGAAAAATTCGGTAGTCCGAATTTTGGCCTTCAACTTGGTCACTGTTCTTCCAGAGAATTCGGACGAAGATTCGGACAAAGCAGGAAGAATTCGGTCGTCCGAAAAATTCGAACGCAGAATTCGGTCTTCGAATTTCCTGAAAATAGCCGTTAACTAGCCGTTTTATAGCTGTTTCAACTGATTTTTAAATTCTATAAAAAATATAAACGTGCAATCTTTTGTAAGTCTTGAATTGTTGAAAACTCTAAGCTTTCTAAACTCTATTACAAACATTTCTCAAGCTCTCTTATGTCTTGCGCTTTCAATAGATCAATCCAAAGACATCAAAGTGTGAAGGTACAACTTTGTGTAATTTCTACCAACAAGTGGTAACATCTACACACTCATCTATACTTATTAAATTCTGTTGATCTACTAGCTCTAGCAAAAGTATCTTGATAACATAAAACCCTTTAGATAAGGGTGATCCTTGAAGTTGTGATTCAAGGTTGTGTGAGATATAAAACCATAGGTTGGGGAGCCTTGTTTGTAAAAATTACTAGAAGAGGTTTCAAGTGTAAAACCATAGGTTGGTGAGCCTCTCTTTTAATCTGTGAACTTGAGCACATAGTAGAGTTATTGAAATCCTTAAGTGTTGGCTTAAGGTAGTGGAGGTAGATCTTGAGGATCGAACCACTATAAATTGCTTTGGTTCATTGTTTTACATTTCTTATATTGCTTTGCCATAAATTGTTTATCTCTTGTCCATATTATTAGTTATTGATCTATACACCTAAAAGGTTTGAATTTGGAAAAATTAGCCAAATACCTAATTCACTCCCTCCCCCCCTCTTAGGTATTTCAATTGGTATCAGAGTTAGAACTTCTTTGTGTGGTTTTACAACCTAGAAGACAAAGATCCTATGGCTAATATTTCAAACCTACCTTACCTAGAAGCATCTTCTACAAACAGACCTCCATTATTTGATGGAACAAATTACACTTTTTGGAATCTAGAGTTGAAATATATATTTGTTCTATCAATTTTGATCTATGGAACATAATTGAGAAAGGTCCCTATGTCCCAATGAAAATGAGAGCAGACGAAGTAACCTCTGAACCCAAATCCAATGATTTTGATGAGCATGATTCAAAGAAAATGACTCTAACTTATCAGGTCATGAATATATTGAGCTGTGCTTTAGATGTTACTGAATATAATAGAGTTAGTGGGTGTGATTCTGCTCATGATATGTGGAGATTACTCCAAATTACACATGAAGGTACTAATCAAGTTAAAGAATCTAAACTTACAAGGTGAAAATATTAGTGATATGTTTACAAGGTTTACTAATATTTTCAATGGCTTGAAAGCTTATGGTAAAAGCTATACTATGGGAGAGCAAAACATGAAAATTTTGGATGCTCTACCAAAATCTTGGCAGCCTAAGACGCTTGCTATTGAGGAGTCCAAAGATCTAAAAACTCTTCCTCTTGAAGAGCTTATTGGATCACTACTTACACATGAAATGAAGATGAAACGGTTGAATGATAAGGATGATGAGGAAAAGGGAAGAAAAGGAGTAGTTCTTAATGCCTCAAATAACTTGAGTGAGAAAGAACAATCTTCAAGTGAAGAAGAAGGAGGAAACAGTGGAGAAGAAGAGATTGCAATGGCAGTGAAAAAGTTCAAGAGATTCTACAAAAAGGAATTTCTCGGGAAATGAAGAAAGCCAGTCAAGAAGAGTGGACAATCCTCATCATATAAACCTCAATGCTTTGAATGCAAGAGTACAGAGCATCTTATTGCTGACTATCCCAAAGTATTAGAGAGGGAAAGAGAAAGCAAAAACAGAAAGAAATCTGCCAAAAGGAAAAGGACTAGCTGGAACATGGGATCAACAAGAAAGTGAGGATGAAAGTGAAGGGAAGGCTAACATATGCTTTATGGCCATTGATGATGAGGTACAATCTTCACCCTCTATTTCAAATTTGTGTGATGATGATATTGATTCTCGTGATTTAATTGTAGAATTGTATGAAGAACTGAAAAAGGCTTCAAGAAAAAATAAAGAAATGAAATCTAAAATTATTGATTTTTCAAATGAAAATTCAAAAGTATGTATTGAAAATGATAGACATCTTGAGACCATTAATTCTCTTACCATTGAAAAGGATGTTTAGAATACTACCATACAACATGTATCTTTTGAAAACAAAAAGTTGTGTTCAAGAATTACTTCTCTTGAATCAATGCTAAAAGATCATGAGCTTTTAAAAAGGAAAGTAAATGATCTTAGTTTTTGCATTGAGAGATTTACAAATGGAAGAAAAAATTTAAATAAATTACTTGGTTATCAAAGATCCTCATTTGTAAAGCATGGTCTCGGTTTTACACATGATTCTTTTCATCCAAAACCAAAAGAGTTATTTGTTAAAGAATCTTCTCATTATAGGTCTCATACTTGTTGTACATATTGTGGTAAGCATGGACACAAAGTTTCTAAGTGCTTTATAAAAAGAAAGATAGAAAATGGAGTGAAGACAATATGGAAAGTTAAAGGAACTATCACTAACCCTCTTGGACCCAAGAAGATATGGGTACCAAAAATCACTCTTTCCAATTTGGTATAGGTACAATTTGCCTCAAGATCAAGTGCCACTAAATGGTTTCTTGATTGTGGCTGCTCAAGGCACATGACTGGAAATGCATCACTTGTTAGTGAGCTTCAAGCTACAAGTGAAGGCTTTGTCACTTTTGGAGATAAGAAGAAAGGGAAAATACTTGGAATAGGTAACATTGGTAAAGGTTCCTTCCCTCTTATCAAGCAAGTTCTACTTATTGATGGTTTAAATTATAATTTACTTAGCATTAGTCAATTATGTGATAATGGTTGCAAAGTAGAATTTAAATGTGATACTTGTACTATTCTTGATAGTGCAAGTAATAAAACTATTTTTTGTAGCTAAAAGAATAAGTAATGTATATGTGCTATATCTTGATGAGCTTATCACTAATGATATTAAATGTCTTGCCATTCATGACAATGATGGATTTTTATGGCATAGAAGATTAGGACATGTAAGAATGGATTTATTGAACAAACTCTCTACTCAAGAACTAGTTAGAGGATTACCAAAAATGCATTTTGATAAAACCCGTATTTGTGATGCTTGTCAATATGGAAAACAATTGAAAACATCTTTCAAACCAAAGAAAATGGTTTCTACCTCAAAGCCTCTTGAACTAGTTCACATGGACTTATTTGGACCTATGAGGACTACTAGTCTTGGTGGTAAAAGATATGCTTATGTGATTGTTGATGATTTTTCCAGATTTACATGGGTAATCTTTTTATCACAAAAAGATGAAACATTTTATGAATTTTCAAAAATTTTCAAGAAGGTTCAAATTTCTCTCAACTGCAACTTAATCTCTATTAGAAGTGATAATGGAGGAGATTTTTGCAACCAAGATTTTACAAAATTCTGTGATGAGTATGGTATCACTCATAATTTTTCAACAGCCAAAACACCTCAACAAAATGGTGTTGTTGAGAGGAAAAACAGAACATTACAAGAAATGGCTAGATCAATGCTTTGTGAAAACTCCTTACCTAAATACTTTTGGGCTGAAGCTGTAAATACAGCATTCTATGTAATGAATAGAGTTTTACTAAGACCTTTTATAAGAAAAACACCTTTTGAACTTCTATTTGATAAAACTCCATCAATTGTCTATTTTAAAGTATTTGGTTGTAAATGCTTTATTTTAAATATTAGTGACAATCTTGGTAAGTTTGATAGGAAATCTGATGAAGGGATATTTATATACTATTCATCTAATAAAAAGGCATATAGAGTCTATAACAAAAGGACATTATGTGTTGAAGAAACTATTCATGTAACTTTTGATGAATCTAATATTTATCTTCAAAGAAGAAATGAAGATGATGCAGGTTCCTCAATGGTTGAAAATCAAACTCAACACCAAGTACCACATTGGAAGATCATGCTAAAGAAGAAGAAATAATGGAGCAAGAACATGATGGTCAATCAAGCAATAATCAAGAACTTCCAAAGGATCTCAAATATGCAAGGAGTCATCCTAAGGAGCAAATTATTGGTGATGTCTCTCAAGGAGTCAAAACAAAACGGTACTTTATTGATAATTTTGCCCTTTTATCTCATATTGAACCTAAAAATATTGATGATGCATTGTGTGATAATTTCTGGATTATTGCTATGGAAGAAGAGTTAAATCAGTTTGAGAGAAATAAAGTTTGGACTCTTGTTCCTAGACCTCATGATCATTCTGTTATTGGTACAAAATGGATATTTGGAAATAAGTTAAATGAACTAGGAGAAGTGGTCAGAAATAAAGCTAGACTTGTTGCTCAAGGCTTTAATCAAGAAGAAGGTATTGATTATGATGAAACTTTTGCTCCAGTGGCCAGATTAGAGTCTATTAGAATACTCTTGGAATTTTCTTGTTTTAAAGACTTTAAACTATTTCAAATGGATGTCAAAAGTGCTTTTCTAAATGGTTTTATTGAAGAAGAGGTTTATGTAGAACAACCTCCAAGATTTATTCATGAAAAATTTCCAAATCATGTTTTCAAATTAACTAAAGCTCTATATGGACTGAAACAAGATCCAAGATCTTGGTATGAAAGATTAAGAGGTTTTCTTCTTTCAAAAGGTTTTGCAAAAGGAAAAGTAGATACAACTCTTTTTATAAAAATGACTTTTAAAAATGATATTCTACTTGTGCAAATCTATGTTGATGACATCATTTTTGGTGCTACGAATACTTCCCTTTGTGAAGAGTTTGCTAAAATTATGCAAAATGAATTTGAGATGAGCATGATGGGAGAACTAAGTTTCTTCCTTGGGCTGCAAATCAAGCAAACCAAGGATGGAGTTTTCATCAATCTAGCAAAGTATACTAAGGAGCTATTGAAAAGGTTTGGAATGGATCAAGCAAAAGGAATAAGTACTCCAATGAGTTCATCAACTAAACTTGACAAAGATGAGAAAGGTAAGAGTATTGATGAAAAATTATATAGAGGTATGATCGGAAGCTTACTATATCTCACAGCTAGTAGACCAGATATTATGTTTGTTGTATGCTTATGTGCTAGATTCCAATCATGTCCTAAAGAATCTCATCTAATTTCTGTCAAACGAATTTTTCGTTATTTGATTGATACTCATGACTATGGCCTTTGGTTTTCAAAAACTTCATCTTTTGAACTTATTGGATATTCTCATGCGGATTATGCTGGTTGTAAAGTTGAACGTAAAAGCACAAGTGGTCATTGTCAATTTCTTGGTAGTTGTCTTGTATCTTGGTTTAGTAAAAAGCAAGCTTGTGTGCCTTTATCCACTCGCGAAAGGCTGAATACATAGCTGCAGGAAGTTGTTGTGCACAATTGTTATGGATGCAGCATACCTTACTTGATTATGGTCTTAAATTCAATTGTGTGCCCATATTATGTGATAATACTAGTGCCATTAATTTGAGCATAAATCTCATTCAACATTCTAGGACTAAGCATATAGAGATAAAACATCATTTCATTCGTGATCATGTGATTAAGAAAGATATATGCTTAGAATATATAAATACAAATGATCAAATTGCTGACATATTTACAAAGCCTTTGGCTAAGGAAAGGTTCAATCACCTAAGAAGACTCTTAGGAATTTCAAGATTCAAAGACTGATGTGTGTATTGAAGTTTTGGTGAATGCAGGAAATTTTTTATTCAAAATGCGGATGCACTGCAGAAAATTCGGTCGACCGAATTTTCTGAGTGACAAGAAACAGAGACTTTTGATCAAGAATTCGGACGCAGGTCAGAAAATTTGGTCGACCGAATTTTCTGAACTGAAGAAATAGAAACTTTTGCTCGAAAATTCAGACGCAGACCTGAAAAATCGGTCGTCCAAATTTTACGGACGTGACTCTTTAAATGAAGATTAAACAATCTTCTCAACACTTCAACTTCCGAATTTCATATCCGAATCAAAATTCCTTCAAAATGACACATTCTCATCCCAATTTTCCTTCATTCTTAAACTTCTAAGCCCTAATTTCATACAGAAAACCAATCCTTCTCAAGAGAAAATATCATGGTGAGAACAAAGAAGCCAAATGTTGAGAAAAGAAAAGGAAAAGCTAAGGAAGGAGATGGAGAATCAATCCTCAATCAGCCAAGAAGAATTCGTATTCCTCAAACACAATCTGGGGTTGACAGGTTTATCTCTATTAAATCTACTCATGAATTTGATGAATGGAATAAGAGTAGTAGAAAAATCATTCCTGGATATAAGGTGGATATTGATAAACTGTCAAACATGGATATTGTCCTATCTCATTTCAATGATATTGGTTGGAGAAGTTTGTTATTCATTGATGAAGAATATTATCATACTTTGATATATGAATTCTATGCAAACTTGAAAGAGGAGAGAATTGAGATGATAGGGGATAATATGATACAATGGTATTCATCTAGAGTATCACAAATAGACATTGAATTCAATGAAGGATTGATAAATAGAATTTGTGGAGTAGGTGACGATGGAGCTAGATATTATTCACCATCCATGCATTGCTATGATCATGAACTCTTCACACATGTTAGATTTGAGGAAGCATTTACTAATGGAAGAGAGTTTAGAGCCATAAAGGAGAGGAAAATTAAGAATTTGAATGCTAGAGGTAGAGTTTTGCATCACATGGTGACTACAATGATTGTTCCTAATTTTGGACACAAGTCATCAGTTGAAAATATGCATATGGTAATCATGTTAGCCCTGCATGAGAATAGAAGAATGAACTTTGGGTATATAGCCTTGAAATACATGATTGCAGCCAGAAAAATAGTAACCAAGGCATTTCCTTTTGGAAGGTTATTAACTAGAATCTTTAAGCATTTTAAGATCAAACTTCCTGGAAGAGGGCAAGCCTTTAAGAGTGGTGAAATTTACACAAATGAAACTATTAAGAGAATGCAATTAGTTCGTGATGAGGATAATGTATGGAGGACAAAAAGAGAAACCCCTCCGAAAAGAATAGAAAGAGAGAGATTCATAGAAAGTGAAGAGGAAGAAGAAGAAGAGGATGAAGAGGAAACCCTTGCTAGGGAAATGAAAACAAAAAGAAAGCATGACACCTCAAGTGAGGGGGAGCAACCTCCAACAAAAAGGAGATTATTTGAAGAAGAAACTGGAATTGGGTCAAGTGGTAAAGGAGTAACTAGAGGTGACACCATTATAGCCAAGGCATTCCAAGAAGCCTTGAACAATCATGTCAAGGAAATGGAGAAAATGTATAAGTTCTTTGAGTCATTTGCTCTAATAGTTCTTGGAAAATTAGATGGACTGGAGAATAGAGTAAAACACATTGAAGAAATTCTTATGAGAAACACTCAAAGTGGTGAAGGACCCTCTAAGCCTCAAGATGGAAATGAGGAAGAAAGAGATAGAGAATCAGAGGAAGGAGACAATGAGGATAGCAGTAATGAAGATAATGATTAGGGTGGAAATGAAGAGACTGTAGTAGAAGAAGAAGAACAAGAACATGCTCTTGAAGATCCACCAGTGGCAGGAAGTCAAGTAGCTCAAGCTGCAATTGTCTCTCCAACAACAATCTCTTTCAGTCAAGGAAGAGTTAAGCACTTGGCAATCAAGAAAGGAGTGAACCGAGCCTCCTCATCAACCTCACGATCACAAGACTAAGCCTTCTTTTCTAATCTCTTTACTGTATTTTGTTCTGTTTTCTTATTAAGCATGTTGCTGCATTTTCTATTCTAAACTTGTTAAGTATTTTGATGCATTGTATGTAATAGTGAAGCTCAATGATGAAATCCCAGTGATGAGAGCTTCTTTCATATGCTAACTTGAACATCTCATTTTCATTGCTCCCTTTATTTTTTTTAATGATGACAAAAGGGGGAGAAAAATATATGACGCAATCTATGTGAAAACTTAGTCTTATGTGAACTTAGTCTTTAATGATGCTGTACAATGATGCTGTATAATGCTGCTGTATGTTGCATCTACTGCAGTATGAATTTTTATGCATTAAAATTCGGATGAAATGTTTAAAGAATTGGATGCATTCATATTTATGGTCAACATGTATTTTTTTTGTTGTTCAAATCAATTCAAATCAGTCTTAACCTCTTCCATTATGAAACATTTATGTCACTTTAAACTTCAATTATATTGAATCTATTGTAGTTTGGACATAAGCTTAAAAATTCGGACGCATGTAGTTTAAAATTCGGACGCATGTGGTTCAAAATTTGGATGCATGCTATAAAATTCGGATGCATTCAAATTTCACTGTCAAAATATACTCCTTTGTTGTTCAAATTGAGTCAAATGTGTTTTAATCTCTTACTATATATTTGAACAACCTTAGGAAAGCTTATTTACAAAATTTGGAGCTTTCATTTATCTTATTTTAAAGTTTGGACTTGATATGTCAAAATTCGGATGCATAGTATCTCTAGTCCAAATTTGTTGAAAAATGAGCACAATCTAAGGGAGAGCATTGATAAGCTTTTAACAACCTTAAAACCTCCCTTAGAAGTTTTCTAAATGATTAAATGATGTATCTTCTATCCTAGTTGTGTTGGAAGGAAGGAGGCAAATGGAGGTTGGTTCGGTCATAGGCTCATATTGAGCCTTTTGTATGTCAGTGTGCTAAATTGGTTGTTTTCTATTATTGACATTAATACTTCTTTGTACTACATTATTTAAATCCATCACATTTTGCATCAAAGTTTGTCATCATCAAAAAGGGGGAGATTGTTAGCCCTAAGGGCAAATCATGTAATTTTGATTAATGACAAATATTGATGAGAACTAATATGTTTATATTGTGTGATAGGATTTGTGAAGAAAGAAGTTTGAAGTCTCATTGCCTTCAAGCCAAAGAGCAAGATAAACCTCAATAAGCTATGAGTCTTTTGAGGTTTATCCAAAGATGAACTCAAGGCATTGAAGACTTGAAGTGTAGAGTAGGTATGATGATAGGCAATATCTATGTAAACTCTACACTTGTATGTCTTGGAGTCTATTGAATGCATAAGAGAGCATAAAATTGGTTTCTTAATCTTAAAAGGTTTTTGAATGAATTCTTAGTAAATGTGGTTTTGTGTCCTAAAGTTTTTAAGTAAACTTTATATGATCAAAGGAATATAATTTTGGTTTTCAAACTGATATTTGTCTAAATAAGTTATCTTTATATACCAAATCTATTACAAATATTTGGAAGATTGATTTCAAATATTTTTACAAAGTTTGAACAAAATTCCAAGAAATTCGGTCGTCCGAATTTGGTAGCAAAAGTTTGCTACTGTTCTTCCAAAGAAATTCGGAAGAAGATTCGGACGCATGAAGAAAAATTCGGTAGTCCGAATTTTTGCCTTCAGCTTGGTCACTGTTCTTCCAGAGAATTCGGACGAAGATTCGGACGAAGCAGGAAGAATTCGGTCGTCTGAAAAATTCGAACGCAGAATTCGGTAGTCGAATTTCCTGAAAATAGCCGTTAACTAGCCGTTTTATAGCTGTTTCAACTGATTTTTAAATTCTATAAAAGCTATAAACGTGCAATCTTTTGTAAGTCTTGAATTGTTGAAAACTCTAAGCTTTCTAAACTTTATTACAAATATTTCTCAAGCTCTCTTATGTCTTGCGCTTTCAATAGATCAATCCAAAGATATCAATGTGTGAAGGTACAACTTTGTGTAATTTCTACCAACAAGTGGTAACATCTACACACTCATCTTTACTTATTAAATTCTGTTGATCTACTAGCTCTAGCAAGGTATCTTGATAACATAAAACCCTTTAGATAAGGGTGATCCTTGAAGTTGTGATTCAAGGTTGTTTGAGATATAAAACCATAGGTTAGGGAGCCTTGTTTGTAAAAATTACTAGAAGAGGTTTCAAGTGTAAAACCATAGGTTGGTGAGCCTCTCTTGTAATCTGTGAACTTGAGCACATAGTAGAGTTATTGAAATCATTAAGTGTAGGCTTAAGGTAGTGGAGGTAGATCTTGAGGATCGAACCACTATAAATTGTTTGTGTTCATTGTTTTACATTTCTTATATTGCTTTGCCATAAATTGTTTATCTCTTGTCCATATTATTAGTTATTGATCTATACACCTAAAAGGTTTGAATTTGGAAAAATTAGCCAAATACCTAATTCACCCCCCTCTTAGGTATTTCAGGAAGGTTGGAGAGAAAGAAGGTCTGGGTGGGACTTGGAAATAATGCACATTAAATTTGTGCTTCATAAACATCTACTAAAAAAAATTATGTCTCACTCAAGAGAAACATTTTTTCAAGTCTTTAATACTATTCAGTTTTCTTTTGTTTTTCTTTCTATATCGGGGAGGGGGCGGGGTTCAAGACGGCCATGTGAAATTTTATATTTATGAGTATGTCATATAATATATCTAATAAGACGAGCCCTTGCTTTGAGGTGTTTAACGAAAATTTACTGAAATCTTTATCTCCTCTTTGTGAGACGGGATGGAAAGATATTAAAAGTCAATTCAAATAAAATTAGAACCCGAAATAACATTTGATGAACAAAATTGATTTTCTCCCAAAAGAATTTTTTTCAGATCTTTAATATAAAATTTATTTTCCTTCTTTTTATAAATAAAATCAGCATCTCAAATGATAGCCAATGAATATATAATTGATCTTCCTTAAAGAAACTCTTTTAGTGATCTTTAATAAAAAACTATCATATTATCTTTCCTCCTCCTTTTTCTTGGGGTGAAAAAAAAGACTTTCCCTTTAAATAAAATTAGAAACTCACCAAAAAATATAATAATTAAAATTAATTTTCTGTTAAAACAATTTCTTGGAGATCTTCCGTATAAAATATTATCTTCATTCTTTTCCTTTTCCTTTTTCTTTTTTTGGGAAGAGTAAGAACCCTTTATTTCATTTTCAGAAGCATAATTTTTTTAACCAAAATAAATCATGAAAATAAGTTTTAGTGTGGAAATCTTGAGAAAGCTCAAATCCAATGCTTGTTTCATGTAATAAAAGTATTGGAAAATATGTAAAGATTAAACATTGTCAAAAGTGTTTTTAATTATTTTATTTTGAATATCTATTTAAAAAATTATAGCTGTGCATTTCGCGAATCTTATAATAAATGAGGTTTGCTAACTGCAGTGTCATAAATTGTTAATTGTACAGCCGTATTATGTAATGAATTAGGAATTGATTGAAACTCTCAATAAGGAAAGTGAACATTTTCATTAGGAAAAGTCTCCAATTGTTTGCCCAACTTCCCACGAGGTTCTGTTCCTTTCGGTCCTTTAAGTGCTGGACAGAGGCTCTTAGTCCATTGGGCCTTTTTCCTGCTGAAAATTTAGTCTGGGTTCTGTCCATCAGTATGCATAACTCTTTTCTCAAAGTTTGATCGTATTTTGACCATTTTGGCCCTTAGAAGTTTGCTAGGCCAAGAGCATGATTTTGTTGGCACAAAACCACAGTTTGAGGCGATGGGCAACCCAAGAAATGACGTTTGGCAAATAAGAATTTGACGTTAGGCATTCCACAAAAGATGATGTGTTTCACGAGAATAGTAACTGCTTCCCCATTTTTGTTTCTTTTGTTCACATGGCAAGCGACAAGTTTTTGGCTGCTAAAGATTTGAGAGACTCATAGAATTTTCTAATATGCTGAAATTGCATGTGAATGTGATGATAGCTATGGCCTACTTGAAACAAGACAATTATTAAAGACGATAAAGACTTTAGTTTAATAGTGATTGTGGATGAATACTGCCCCAGAGGTTTTCACTACGAAGTAGTTTTTTCATTTTTTTTCCCAAAAATGCTGTTACCAAAACGAAAATCCAAAAGCCCAATATGGACTTTTCAAACGGACTGAATGAAAATTCGTTGGAGTAGTTATACTGTCTTAACGCAATATTTTATTGCAAAGATATTCTATTAAAATTATCAAGTTGAATTTTATTATTTGTGATTGGAAAATTTATAAAATTTCGAGTTAGATTTGAAATTAAGATGTTGTCCAAATTGACCCCAATCAGAACTATTAGTGAATAAAAAAATTAACTAAAAAAACTAATAAAAAAATTAAAACTTCAAAAATTATCTAGATCTCATGATCACTTAAATATATTTAAATAATATTTTATTACGAAATTTAATATAAATTTTTTATTTTAAATTTTATTTTTTTATAAATAATTTAATTTTTAAAAATTTAAAATAAAAATTTTAAATTAAAATATTATTCAATTACACTTTTAAAATACGTACATATTATTTGGACGGTACCCTTCTCCTTTGTCTACATACCATACAACATAGATGTGAATCAAATAATGTAGAGTCCAAAGTCTTGTGAGCTGATGTTGACGTGATGGCAACGGGTGTGGTGCAAATCTAACGATCTAAACATCCCTAGTCACCACCTATTTTCCTGTAATTCAAGTCTTCAATCCGAGCAGTTTGGTTCAGGTCCTATAGCAGCACGTATAGAATCGAGTTATAGCTATTGAATCAAATCTCAAATTTGATTTAAGGATTGTAAAAAGTTATTTAATTTTTTAAAAAATATAAATAAAAATAAAAAATTCAGTTTATTAGATTAAATTTAAAATTTAATTTAATAAATTAAATTTAATCTTGTATATGTGATAAAAAATAAGTGCATAACTTGAACAAAATTGCAATTTGAGTGAACTGCTTTTCTACCAATTTCTTGATCTGTGCTGTCGTACGGGTTGGAACCTTCGATCCCATTTATAAAACGCCACCATATCTCCTCCTTTTTTCTCTTATTTTTTATATGATTTATATTTTTTATTAAAAAAGAGTCATGTAGCAATTTAATAATAACGAAACAAGAATGTGAGAGATCTGTCGTATTTGGTCAACCCCAAAATATAGGATCTTTTAGTTTTTTTCTTTATTATATGTAAAAAATTTAAAAATTTTATACTTTAAAAAGAGAAAATAGTTTTTAATTTCTTACTTGCAGAAATTCAAGTACAGCCCTCTATAAGTAGCTCCGGAAAATGGGATTTTACAGTACAAAGATTTTATTGTACTATAAACCAGACTGGTAGTCTCACCTTCTGCTATACAAACCAATTGTTGCGATTCTCTCAAGATTTGAATACAAATTTGTGCACAATGGAGACCAAATTCTGCAGCAAACACATCAAACGCTCTGATTTCGGAAAGGATTTCATCTTTGGAGCTTCAAGTTCTTCTTATCAGGTATCCAAATTCATCAAACTCGATCAATCTATCAAAGTTCAAGAACCAAAAGAAATTTAATTATATCACAAGTGAAATTTCCATGAAATGGTATATATTAACTAATAAGAAGGTGATTCTGTTAAAAGGTCAATATTTTTCTCAGTTGACTCTCTTTTCTGCACTGGTTGTGCTTTCTTGACGCTTTGGTGTAGATTGAAGGCGCTGTAGCAGACGGAGGGAGAAAGTCTAGCATCTGGGATACTTTTATTAAGAACTATCCATGTAAATTTTATACTTTTTTGTCCTTTATTTCCTTATAATTCCGTGAGAAAAAGAAATGCAGAACGATTTTGAAATTTTTTTCATCTCAATTATTACACATGTAAACCCCTGCCTCTGAGGAAATATTGAATTGCAGATTATATTCTTGATGGTACTAATGCAAACGAGGCTTGCGATTCATATAATCTGTACAAGGTAAAAACTACATAGGAATAGAAGCAGCAAGAAACCAGTTTGGAACAAGAAATCATTCTATTAATTTATTCTGTTTTTTCTTCTTTTCTTTTCTTAATGCGTTTGCAGGAAGATGTGAAAATGTTGAAGAGAATGGGTGCTGATGCATATAGATTTTCGGTTTCTTGGTCAAGAATATTACCAGGTAGGCAAAGAAAAAAAGCAATTAAATAAAATTATTGGTGAAAAGAAAGGGATATAATTCTTTTTCTTATTTAATTTCCATTGTTAAATATGTATGCTAGGTGGAAAACTAAGTGCAGGGGTCAACAAGGAGGGAATTGAATACTACAATAATCTTATTGACGAGCTTGTCGCCAATGGTGAGTCCTATTTCTAAACTAGTATTAATTCCTCCATTTACTATATATAAAAGATATATGACAGTGTTATTCAATCTCTTTTTGACTTCTTATAATCTCCTCTTATATTTTTAAAAAATAAACGAAAAGGCTTTAATATTCATAACTAGTTTTTTTTTTTTTAAAATAAGACTAGACTTTTTAATTTTTTTGGGTGTCAAGTGTTTTTAATTGCAGAAAAGTGGAGAAAGGTGTGAAAGAAGTTAAAAAGAGACGATGAATATCACTTTTCAAAATATAATGACATTAGACATATTATATGGGATCTAATCAATTTTTTCTTCCAGGCATTAAACCGGTTGTTACCCTTTTCCACTGGGATGTTCCTCAAGCTCTTGAAGATGAATATATGGGCTTCTTGGGTCGACAGATAGTGTAAGTAGTCCAATGTTTTTGCTTTTCGTTTTTTCTTTCCAGAAGATTGCATACTATTCCCTTGGTAGCAAAATACAAGTCATTTTATACTCATGTACATAAATTAAGAGTATTGAAACAAAATATTTTTTCTATTGAAGTGCCTAAATTAAAATACCCTTTATCACTTACCATTTGGTCTTGTTGCCAAGAGTAATATTGCATTTCTAAAAGAGTAAATAGCGATAATAATAGTAGAAAAGCATTAAATGCTTATAAATATGTCCAAAATAACTTATATTTGGAAAGGAGGGAGTATATGGATTATTAACACTGCTCAAATACATGCCTTTTTCAGGAACGATTTTGCTGATTTTGTAGAAGTTTGTTTCTGGGAATTTGGTGATCGTGTAAAGCATTGGACTACCGTCAACGAACCAACGACTTTTGCAGTCGCGGGCTACTGTACTGGCGTTTTTGCGCCTGGCCGGGGATTATATTCCCCTGTGGCAATTATTGGGAAAGGGAACTTACAAGACTCCATGCCTCAACACAGGACTGGTGCTGCGAGTGCACCCGTTCTTCCGGCAAGTTCTGGCAAACCAGCAGAGGAACCCTACTGGGTAGCTCACCATTTGCTTCTTGCTCATGCAGAAGCTGTTCATGTCTATAGACAAAAGTTTAAGGTTAATATTCTAGCTTCAGTATCATATTCTTGTCTCCAGTTTAAAATATTTCATATACAAATCTTTTGCATAATTATTTTGAGAAATCTTTGCACTGAGATCACGGATTTTTCTAACTAGTGCTCCAAGGGCACATGTTAATACAACTTAAGTAAATGTTTGTGGTAGTTTAAGTATTCAATTCTTTAAGGTTCTCTCATAGAATTTGTGATAAATTTGAACTACCATATATAAAATACTTTATCTTTATTAACATTTGCCTCAAGGGCACATGTTTGAAAAACTTAAGAATTGTTCCTATAAGCTGATTCAAAATGTCTTTTTTTATAGTATCAAAGAGGCCAAATTGGGCTTTCACTGAACGCTGAATGGTGCGAACCTCTCAACAACAACGATGCTGATAGAGAAGCAGTTGAACGATACCTTGATTTCACTTTGGGCTGGTAAATGCATATTATTTTACACAAAGATAAAAGAATAGAAAAAAAAAGCATAGTATTATTGACTTAGGACTCAATGAAAGCCAGACGGTGGCTGAAATAGTCGGGTGGCAAAAAAACCCACAAAATTTACCATTACAAATTAATAATTAGTCAGCGCATATTAAACCCACCGTTTTTGACAGAAAGCCGATCAATTTCAGCAATGTGTCCAAATTCTTACGGCTTAAATAATGATGCTTTAAAAGACTGCAAAATTTGACATTGCAATTCTTCTTCTAGGTTTATGCTGCCAGTATCAGAAGGTCGCTATCCGGACAGAATGCTTAAACAAGTCGGACATCGGCTTCCATCGATTTCAGACGAAGATAAGGCAAAATTAATCGGTTCATATGATTTCTTGGGTCTGAACTACTATACTGGTCAATATGCAACTGATGATTCTAACTCCACCCAACCAGCAAGTTATCTAAAAGATAGGGCTGTCAAGCTTCAAAGTAAGCTTCTATGTGATGCATAGAATTCTTTTAAGTAATTTGGCATTGAAATTGACAAGATGTTCTTTTCTTCGTCTTCTAGATTGTGCTTCTGATGGCAAGACACTGCTTGGTCCACAGGTTAAGACAAAGAAGTTTCTTGCAATTTGAGCTTTTTTTATGCTTTCTTTTATAAGGAAAATGACAAACTTTGCGATAATAAGCATTTTTGCAACCAAAAATTTCTTCTATTTTTTAGCTCGGGACGAGCACGATGTGCTACTATCCAGAGGGATTGCACCGCCTTTTGCATCGTATAAAGTCTGACTATGGGAATCCGCTTATTTACGTCACAGAGAATGGTAATCTACCTTGATACTCGTTTAATTTCTTGGTTTGAAGTAAGATAAAGAAGAATAGTTCAGGTAAATCATAGAAAATAACCTATTTGATCAGTAAAGTCAAAGTTTGTTCCCATTTTGAACTTTCTGCAATTATAATTTCTAACCCTTTACCATTATGGTGGAGACTAAGCAAATGGTGATAATAGAATCAGTTTGATTGCATATGTCTTATTTAGGAATTATAATGGGGGACGTAAAACTTTTGCAATCAACTTGTAAATGAGCCCTAACTTCATCGACCAAGTAAATTACTATTTTGAGAAAAATATGAAATTACGATAAATTATCAACAGAGTTCTTAACAAATTCATTGCAGGTATCGATCAGAAAAGCAGCAAAACTGCAACATTTTCAGATGCTCGTGACGATCCTGAAAGGATCACGTACATCGAAGGCCACCTGGAAAGTATAAAAAGGGCAAAATCAGATTTTCTGTAAGTCGTCCGATAAACTCTTGTTTTCTAAACTGAATTCGTAGACCTAATTCAATATTCAATTTTTGTGGAAAGATCTCTCTCAACAAGAAAACCATACACTGATGATGTCTTCCTACCACCAAGAAAGAAAAGAGTTGTGTATTTTGGTAACATTTCTTTGAGATATGGAGCCACATACCATATAATTTTTTAAAAACTTTAAAGTGTGTAAAGAATAATAATCATACTATATATATTAGAGTGTTATGAATAGTTGGTTTGCCAACTGTTGCGCCTCAAATCCTTTAGATATGTTGTGGCATTTTCTTATATGAACAGTCAAATACTAGTATCATAAATTCTTATTTTAAGTTGTACGTTGTACAGGAATGGTGTTAATGTGCAGGGTTACTTTGTTTGGTCATTAATTGATGATTTTGAGTGGATGTATGGTTTTTCAAAACGTTTTGGCCTTATATATGTAAACTACACTAATGGATTATTTTCAAGACAACCAAAAAGCTCAGCCCTTTGGTATGCAAATTTTCTGAATGACGAGAGTATGGACGTAGAGATTCCTCATCCGATACCATTTGCAGCCAAGAGGGCACTGGATAGTCGAGATCAAGAAACTCAGAAGAAAAAATCCCTCAGACGTTGATCCTTTAAAGTGGCTTTCTGCTCACATGTTTTCAAGGTTTTCCTATTGTAAATTCAATTCGGTTATGTAATACTTTTTTCTCATTTTCCGGAATTTTTGTGGTTGTCGTGCCGCATGTGCAATGAAGGCAATTTAAAATTTGGCATCGTCTATTAAAATGTAGATCTATTGAAGTTTCAGTCAAAGTAAGTTCCCCCAAATGAATTTCCAAAGTTTTTTCTTTTATCCTCCTTTTTGGTGGTCGGGGGTGGGGAAGAGGGGGGAGGCGAGGGATGAACTAGTAGGATTAGAATTTAGTTCAAATTTATAGTTCTAGTAGATACCAAAATATGTTTGCTTCCGTGGCCAGGCAGCAATTTAATTTGTAAAACATTCTCCACCCTGGTCTTGAGTTCGATTTTCACCTCCAATCCAATGTATTAGAAAATGTTAGAATTTCATGAAAAGTGGAATCAAAATGAGTCCAATTAATGCACGTTACAATGTTTATTTCCTTAAGCCATATTCCATCCCACCATTAAACTTTTATGCAACAAGTTTCTAAAAATACCCTAAAAGATACAATTATACAATTAAATCTATGTTCAATCGTATTTTATACTAACCATATCAAGCCTAAGATATTTACGATCTCTATTACCCTAGAATTCACCAATTTGTACATATATATGAAAAGTCCATGGGAAGCTAATGCGAGACTATTTGAGCATAATAAGAGGCTAGAGAAACTAATAGGATAGAGAAACTAGTAGGATATAAAAGTTATTTAAACAATTCGTCACGTGCGAATCCACTATGGTTTTCCTAATGACAACTTTTAAGATATTACTAATTTTAAAATACATACCTTATGATGTATATGATACAAATTTATTATTTATATAGATGCAACCGGTGCTTTACCCTCACCTTTTGAGTTATAGAGTCAAAAAATTGACACAAGGAAAATCGTGAAATAAAATTATTTTTTAAAATTCTTTTTTGTGCAAAATGTTGGACAATTGTTTGTGTTTACCTTGGTCAACTTCTGAAAAACGTTGGACATACTAGATGAGGTTAGCAGTTTACACATTGATGGTAACACATTAAATTATTGATTGCAGTGCATTATTTTTTGTTTATTTACATTCTTTCTCTCTCTAATTCTAAAATTCTCTCATTATTCTTTCTAAAATTTAAATCCATTTTGAAGATTTGAGATTCTTTAAAATTGCTTAATACATCTACTATATTAGATGATAAAAAATATATACTAACTGACAGAGTAATCAATCCTACTCACTCATTGCTCTCTAATCTCACCTAATTTTGTTTCAAAGAGTTCTAAGAGATCACACATTGAATTGAATTCTAAGAGATCATCCTTCTTTTTTTCTTTTGGGGAGAATTGTGAAGGTCTTATAACTGATTGAAAAAGTTACAACAATTATTGGCACTATGTATAAAACAATAAACATTTTACGAACTAATATTTTTTTCCTGATCCTCATTGAAAAGTATAAAACTTTTTTATTCTCATAACTATTGCTAACATTTATTCAACAAAACACGTGATATAGATTGCGAGAATAAGAACATTACTACATTCCAAAATTCCTAGCTTCATTTCATTGGGATGGTGAAGTGTCATCATCATCCGATGATCTTTAAAAGAATTCCCTGAACTTGATAGAGTTGATAATTTCTGCAGTTATTTGAGCACCTCTAATTTTTTTTCTAACAAAAATGAGTTAGTAAAACAGGGGAAGACAAGGGCATTGCAAGTAGATATTCTTAATAGTTGCCCGATCAAATGGTGCAATTGAAAAGGTAGTGAATTTGCAGAGTTTAAGCACAAGAGGGGCAAACCATGTTGAAAATTTATTTCTGCATCCAAAGATGAGCCAACATCGAAGGTGGAAACATCAGATTAAAAGAACAAGAAGTCTAAAAACTGAAGGGAATGAAGAAGTGCAGGCATCCATTGAAACTAATGGGGAGGAAGCATTACAAAGAAGCGTGAAGTATTGTGGCGGTATGTGGAAAAAATAATCACAAGCTTGGTATGTACAATCACGGTCACGCGCCTTTAACAACAAGAATGACTAAGCATGAAATGCTATGTTAAATTGAAACATATCATAGATCATCTTGGATGAGAGAACCCGAACACTGTTGTCAAATTCAAAAATCAAGTTAATGTGGCTATACTATTGTTTTATTAATGCCTTCACGTTTTTGTTGATGTCAATTTTCTATTAACCTACTTAACAACTACAGCAAAGAACGTCTACAACATCTTGTGTAAGTTGAAGGTGTCCAATATTTAAGGTCAGACTATGGCACAACAACTTTTAAAACAATTCATCAAGTATGGATATGTCCATTGGTATAGAATGGAGCCGATGATAGATATTCTTAGTAACTAAGTGTTTGTGGACACAGATTCATGTGCACTTATCGGTGTTATCTATTTATGTTGATAATGGATACAACCTATAAGGCGAACAAGTACGCATGACTAAAATTATGAGAAATATCTTAATATAATTATTTAATAATTTAATTCTTTACAACTTATTTTTTGTCCTTAATATTATTGTGTGTGGTTGTGTAACTACTATAACTTATGCTTATAGTTTGTTGTTGTTGTTATCATTATAGTAACTAATTGTACATTCTTAATTGCTATAATTTTATTAAGTTGTCATAATCTGTCCACAAAGTAGAAGTTTTCTATGCTTTCCAACTAATTGCAATGTTTTTTCTTCCTTGGTTTCATTTATGTACAATATATCATATTTAGAGCTTATTGGGATTACGCCAACAGGGAGCAACTTTTTAGTGACTATAGCATGGATAAACAACAAGCGGTGGCACACTTATTAGTGGGTGCTTGAGTATATTCAAATCATCATCGATAGACATTGTCTCCCACATGCCATTTTGACAGAGCATGAACCAAGATTGATGCAGGACTTCCACCAGTAGATGCTCTGGATTTTGGACTCTCGCATGTGTACATTACAAGTACCACTCCATATAATCTGGAGCACATGCCAATAGAGGTACCACTATAGAATTGAGCTAAAATGTCCTGAGAATATGTGAGTACTTTTTGTTGTTGGTGCAAAAGTCTTCTGTTAGCCTAAGGGCAAATCATGTAGTTATGATTAGTTTTTGAATAATGGCAAACATTGATGAGAACTAATGGACTTGTATGTTCAGTGATAGGATTGATAGGCTGAGAAGCATGAAGTCTTATTGTCTTGGAGTCACAATGCAAGAACAACTCAACTATGCCAAAGGTGATTGAAGATTGAAGAGTATGTTCAAGATGATTGAAGGCTTTGAAGACTTAGAGTGTAAAGTTCTTATACTAAATAGGTATATTTTTCTATAAACTCTACACTTGTATGTCTTGGAATCAGTTGAATGCATGAGAGAGCACAAAACTTGTTTTTAAAATGGTTTCAACAAACTTTGTGATAACAAGTATGTTTTTGAAATCTCAAATGATCTTAAGAAGATTTTGTTTGATTAAAATATTTTGGTAACGGTTTTTGTGTTTAAATGTGCCTAAATGATGTCTCCATTCACGCACAACTTTTTCAGTGTTATTAACAATGATTCTCAAAAGATTTGACTAAATTTGATAAGTTTGGAAGCAATTTTGGTCGTCCAAACTTTGGAAATGGTTACTGTGCTTCTAGAGAAGTTTGAACGCAAGTTCGGACGTCCAAACTTTCTCTGATAGCATGGTCACTGTTTTTTCAGATAACTACGGACGCAAGTTCGGACACATAATGAAAAGTTCAGACGTCCAAACCTTTCCAGACAGCTTGGCACAGTAAAGTTCGGATGCATGGCATGAAGTTCGAATGTCCGAACTTCTCTGAAGCAAGCCATTACTAGCCGTTTTATAGTTGTTTGTTGTGTTGTTTTGCATGCCCTTATACTAAATTTTATCACAATCTCTAATAATTTTCGCACAAAACACTAGGCAAGTGCAGCTATCGTTTTGATTAGTATAATGACAAGTAATTTAAATGTCGTATCCACGAGGATGATCAATTACCATTACTCACTTTCGACTCTATTGTTTAGTCTATCAAATTTGCTTGTGAAAATGATTGAAATAACAACTAGGAATAAAAATCTAACTTAAACAAAAAAATTCAGTTTGCAAGAGGAAATTTCAATTGAGAGAATAATACTTGAAATGGAAGATCCCCCTAGAATTACCTATGTGATAGAAAAGTCTATTGGTTAATGAATTCCCCTTCTTATGTTTGATGAAATTCCTAAACTAGAACTCACTCTATCTCTAGATGAAAGTCCTCTACTTTTAGATTAATTGGTTGAAATCTCTGCCTAACCAATTCAACCTAAAAATGCATTTACATTAGTGACTGTCCAATTAGATTCTCTAACTACCAAGAAGATGTTGAGGTTCATATCTCTAGTCACCTAAATCATCCCCATTGTTTGTGTATGGTCTATTTCACCCTTCCTTTCTCAATTCCAAGTGAAAATTCCAGATTATGAGTCAATCAACACCTGAATTAATTCAAGCAATCAAACCTCCAAATTAGATTTCTCTAATTACCAAGAAGATGTTGAGGTTTCTATCTCTAGTCACCTAAAACATCCCCATTGTTTGTATATGGTCTATTTCACCCTTCCTCTCTCAATTCCAAGTGAAAAAATCCAGATTATGAATCAGTTATAGCTGAGTCAATTCAAACAATCAAACTCACAAACAATCCACAAGAATTCAGAATTCAATCAACCAAGAAAACCAATCATTCACATAGATAATTACTAGGGTTCATAACCATCCAAGTATTCAAGAATTTAGCTCATCAACATATTACAATTCAAAGAACATAAAGCAATAAAGAAAAAGTAAGAATTGCTCATTTTCATGGCTCAAATCTTCTCTTCTTCAAGGCTTGGAGTTCTCCAACTTGGTTGTGAAAAGTTGCGTTCTTGAGCTTGAATGTTCAAGATTGATGTTCTCCTTCTTCAAAGATTTGATCTTTTCTCTTGATTTCTCTTGCAAAGATTGACTATTTTGGGAGAGGTTTTGGGATGTTTTCTCTCAGTTTTTCTCCTCTCTGGAACCCTCGGCGGCCGCCCCCTTCAAATGCCCTAAAAGGGTATATATATACCTCCCAAAAAGAGAGCAACAATTGCAGAAAATTCTGTTTCTGCCAAAACGGTACCGTTTGGATTATTGGTGATTCAGAGTATTAAATCTGACGATCTAGGTTTTTTTGTCTACATAACAGTTGTAGATAATACTTGTATAGCTCCACATATGGTAATTACACCACAATGTGTCAAAACTAGAACCAAATCCAGAAATACTGATTTTGCACTATATGTAAGGTAACCAAACGAATTCGGATTGATGTAAATGTTACCATTATGGAAATTTCAGAATCTCCTCTATAATATTCCAGAAGATCATGCCTGCATTTGAAAACTCTAAGGAGGTTAAAATCCCACTTGAATTGTTTTGTCCCGCTACCCTTTTTTGCATTATTCTTTTTTTTCCCCTTCATTATAAGTATGTAGAATCTCCTTCATTGCTTCATTGTGCTCCAAATCTTCAATAAACTCATCTAAACCAAATAAAAGATAAAGGGAGTGTAAATGGTGTTTGAAACACTAAAATTCAATAGAAATTTGAGTTCAAAATGATCATTATATTAAGCATAAATATGAAATATCACTGTTGCATTTGAATTTTTACATCTATAAAATCTTTAAACTTCAGATTTTTTGTAACTTTTGAATTCTTGTGAACTCTAAACATTCCAAAGCCTTTATCAAACATTTTAAGCTCTCTTGTGTCTTGTGCATTCAATTGATCAATCCAAAGACATCAAAGTGTGAAGGTACAACTTTGTGTAAAACATCTACCAACAAGTGGTAACATCTACACACTCTTCTCTCCTTATCAAATTGTGTTTTCTACTATCTCTTGGAAGGTTATCTTGATAACATAAAACCCTTTAGATAAGGGTGATCCTTGAAATTGTGATTCAAGGTTGTTTGTAGATATAAAAATATTGTGTGGTGAGCCTTGTTTGTAAAAGTTACTAGAAGAGGTTGTAAGTGTAAAATCATTGTGTGGTGAGCCTCTCATGTAATTTGTGAACTTGAGCATATATTAGATTGATTGAAATCCTTAAGTGTAGGCTTAAGGTAGTGGATGTAGATCTTGACGATCGAACCACTATAACTTGCTTGAGTTCTTTGCATTTACATTCCTTCATTGCTGTGCTATCAACTGTTTTTAAGTTGATATATATAATATGTTCTTGGCTTAGACTCATAAAAGGTTTTTGTTTGTGAAAATTAGCCAAATACCTAATTCACCCCCTTCCCTCTTAGGTATTTCAATTGGTATCAGAGCTAGGACTTCTTGTGTGGTTTTAGAACCCAGAAGTTAAAGATCTTATGGCTAATATTTCAAATTTACCTTACTTAGAAGAGTCTTCCACAAATAGACCACCTTTGTTTGATGGAACAAACTATACCTTTTGGAAATCTAGATTTAAGATATATATCTGTTCTATCAACTTTGATTTGTTGAATATTGTTGAAAAAGGTCCTTATATTCCTATGAAAATGAGAGCTGATGGAGTAACCTTAGAACCAAAGCCTACTGATGAATTTGATGAACATGATTTAAAGAAAATGACATTAAATTATCATGCCATGAACATTTTAAGTTGTGCTTTAGATGTAACTAAATATAATAGAGTTAGTGGCTGTGACACTGCTCATGATATGTGCAGATTACTCCAAATAACTCATGAGGGTACAAACCTAGTTAAAGAATCTAAACTTGCCATGCTTGTTAGAGACTATGAACTTTTTACCATGAAACAAGGTGAGAATGTTAGTGATATGTTTACAAGGTTTACTAACATTTTCAATGGCTTAAAAGCTTATGGAAAGAGCTATACTATTGGAGAGCAAAACAGGAAGATTTTGGATGCTCTACCAAAATCTTGGCTGCCAAAGACACTTGCTATTGAGGAGTCCAAGGACTTAAAAACTCTTGCTCTTGAAGAGCTTATTGGATCTCTGCTCACACATGAAATGAAGATAAAAAGATTAAATGACAAAGAAGATGAAGAAAAGAGAAGAAAAGGAGTTGTACTCAAGACTACAAATCACTTGAGTGAACAAGAAAAATCTTCAAGTGAAGAAGAAGATGGTAACAGTGGAGAAGAGGAAATTGCCATGGCAGTTAGGAAATTCAAGAGATTCTACAAAAAGGAGTTCCTCAAGAAAGGAAGAAAGCCAACCAAGAAAAGTGGTTCATCCTTCAAACCCCAATGTTTTGAATGCAAGAGCACATAACATCTTGTTGCTGATTGTCCCAAAGTTCTAGAAAGGGAAAGAGACAGCAAGAACAAAAAGAAATATGCCAATAAAGGAAAAGGACTGGCTGGAACGTGGGATCAACAAGAAAGTGAAGATGACAGTGAAGGAAAGGACAGCATATACTTTATGACAATTGATGATGAGGTACAATCTTCTCCCTCTATTTCTAGTCTTTATGATGATGTTGATCCTAGTGAATTACTTATAGAAATATATGAAGAATTGAAAAAGGCTTCAAAAAGAAATAAAGAAATGAAATCCAAAATCAATGATTTGTCACATGAGAATTCAAAATTATGTGTTGAAAATGGTAAACTTCTTGAAACCATTAATTATCTTACATTGAAAAAGAAGTTTTAAATGCAACCATACAAAATATATTTTTTGAAAACAAAGAGCTTTGCATAAAAGTTGTTTCTCTTGAAAAAATGCTTGGTGATCATGAGATTTTAAAAAGAAAAGTTAATGATCTTACTTCATGCATTGAAAAATTTACAAATGGAAGAGAAAATTTAAATAAATTTCTTGGTTATCAAAGATCTTCATTTGTAAAACATGGTCTTGGTTTTTCTCATAATAGCTATATTCCAAAGTATAAAAACTCTTTTGTTAAAGATACTTTTAATTCTAGGTCTCATATTTGTTGCACATATTGTGGCAAGCATGGACGCAAGGTTTCTAGATGTTTTGTAAAAAGAAAGATAGAAAATGGTGTTAAGACTGTTTGGAAAGTCAAAGGAACTATCACTAACCCCATTGGACCCAAGAAAATATGGGTACTAAGAATCACTATTTCTAATTTGGTGTAGGTTCAATTTGCATCAAGATCAAGTGCCACAAAATGGTTTCTTGACAGTGGGTGCTCAAGACACATGACAGGAAATGTCTCACTTGTTAGTGAGCTTCAAGCAACAAGTGAAGGTTTTGTCACATTTGGTGATAAGAAGAAAGGAAAGATTCTTGGAATAGGTAACATTTGTAAAGGCTCCTCTCATCTCATTAAGCAAGTATTACTTATTGATGGTTTGAAGTATAATTTACTTAGCATTAGTCAATTATGTGACAATGGATGTAAAGTAGAATTTAAATGGGATACTTGTACTATTTTTGATAGTGCAAGTAGAAAAACCATCTTTGTTGTTAAAAGAGTTGGAAATGTATATGTGTTATATCTTGATGAACTTATTACTAATGATATAAAATGCCTTGCCATTCATGATAATGATGGATTTTTGTGGCATAGAAGATTAGGTCATGTGAGCATGGATTTATTGAACAAACTTTCTACACAAGAGCTAGTTAGAGGATTACCCAAAATGCATTTTGATAAAAACACGTCTTTATGATGCTTGTCAATATGGAAAACAATCAAAAACATCTTTTAAACCAAAGAAAATTGTCTCTACTTCAAAATCTCTTGAACTAGTTCACATGGACTTATTTGGACCAATGAGGACCACTAGTCTTGGTGGTAAAAGATATGCTGATGTGATTGTAGATGACTTTTCAAGATTTACTTGGGTACTCTTCTTAGCTAAAAGGGATGAAACATTTCATGAATTTGCGAAACTTTTCAAAAAGGTTCAAACATCTCTTGAATATAAATTGATTTCTATTAGGAGTGATAATGGAAGAGAATTTTGCAATCAAGATTTTACAAACTTTTGTGATGAATATGGTATTACTCACAATTTCTCAGTTGCCAAAACACCTCAACAAAGTGTGGTTGTTGAAAGGAAAAATAGAACTTTACAAGAGATGACTAGATCAATGCTTTGTGAAAATTCATTGCAAAAATACTTTTGGGCTGAAGCTGTAAATATTGCTTGATATGTAATGAATAGAGTTTTATTAAGACCTTTCATAAGAAAAACACCTTTTGAATTTCTATTTAATAGAACCCCTTCAATTGTTTATTTTAAAGTGTTTGGTTGTAAATGCTTTATTTTAAATACCAGTGATAATCTGGGCAAATTTGATAGAAAATCAGATGAAGGAGTATTTCCTGGCTATTCATCAAATAAAAAAGCATATAGAGTTTATAACAAAAGAACATTATGTGTTGAAGAAACAATACATGTAACCTTTGATGAATCTAACATTTACCTTGAGAGAAGAAATGAATATGATTGCAGGTTCCTCAATGATTGAAAATCAAAATCATCATCAAGCACCCACATTGGAAGAACATGCCAAAGAAGAAGAAATAATAGAGCAAGGACAGGATGGACAACCTAGCAATGATCAAGAGCTTCCAAAGGATCTAACATATGCAAGAGGTTATCCTAAGGAGTAAATCATTGGTGATGTCTCCCACGCAGTAAAAATAAGGCGGTACTTTATTGATAATTTTGCTCTTTTATCTCATTTAGAACCTAAAAACATTGATGATGTATTGAGTGATAATTTCTGGATTATTGTTATGGAAGAAGAATTAAATCAGTTTGAAAGGAATAAAGTTTGGACTCTTGTTCCAAGACCCCATGATTATTCCATTATAGGTATAAAATGGGTTTATAGAAATAAATTAAATGAACTAGGAGAAATTGTTAGAAATAAGGCTAGACTTGTTGCTCAAGGCTTCAACCAAGAATAAGGTATTGACTATAATGAAACTTTTGCTCCTGCAGCCAGATTGGAATCTATAAGAATAATTTTGGCTTTTGCTTGTTTTAAAGGATTTAAACTATTTCAAATGGATGTAAAAAGTGCTTTTCTAAATGGGTTTATTGAAGAAGAGGTTTATGTAGAGTAACCTCCTGGTTTTATTCATGAAAAATTTCCAAATCATGTCTTTAAGTTAACCAAAGCTCTCTATGGATTGAAACAAGCGCCAAGAGCTTGGTATGAAAGATTAAGTGGATTTCTTCTTTCAAAAGGTTTTGAAAAAGGAAAAGTAGACACAACTCATTTTATAAAAACATCTACCAATAATGATATTTTACTTGTGCAAATTTATGTTGATGATATTATCTTTGGTGCTACTAACATATCTCTTTGTGAAGACTTTGCCAAATCTATGCAAAATGAATTTGAAATGAGCACGATGGGAGAATTGAATTTCTTTCTTGGGCTACAAATTAAGCAAACCAAGGATGGAGTCTTCATAAATCAAGCTAAGTATACCAAGGAGCTTTTGAAAAAATTTGGAATGGATTAAGCAAAAGGGATATGTACTCCAATGAGCTCATTGACTAAACTTGACAAAGATGAAAAAGGTAAAAATGTGGATGAGAAGTCATATAGAGGTATGATTGGAAGTTTACTCTATCTCACAGCTAGTAGACCAGACATTATGTTTACTGTGTGCTTATGTCCTAGATTTCAATCATGTCCTAAAGAATCTCATTTAATTTCTGTCAAACGTATTTTTCGTTATTTGATTGATACACATGACTATGGTCTCTGGTTTTCAAAATCTTCATCTTTTGATCTTATTGGATATTCGGATGCTGATTATGCTGGATGCAAAGTTGAACGAAAAAAGTACAAGTGGTCATTGTCAATTTCTTGGTAGTTGTCTTGTGTCTTGGTATAGTAAAAAACAAGCTTGTGTGACTTTGTCTACTGCTGAAGCTGAATACATTGCAGCTGGTAGTTGTTGTACTCAATTATTATGGATGCAACATACACTACTTGATTATAGTATTAAATTTAATTGTATACCTATGCTTAGAATATATAAATACAAATGACCAAATTACTAATACATTCACAAAGCCTTTAGTTGAGGAAAGGGTTACTCATTTAAGAAGGCTCTTAGGAATCTCAAAATTCAATTACTAATGTGTTGATTTGAGTGTGACAAAAGCAGGAAAAAATTTGGATGCAATTGAGTGAAAATGGATCTTACAAACTTTATCAGAAATTTCTGGACAGAAAAATTCGGACGCATGTTCGGATGCATGACAGAAAATCCGAACGTCTGAACTTTCTGAAAGTGGAGAAACAGAGAAGTTCGGATGCATGTTCAGACGTAGACCAAAAAGTTTGGTCGTCCAAACTTTGCGGTTACAACGGTTTTTAAGAAACCGAACTAGCCGTTACTCACATAATTTATCATCCGAACTCTCTCATTTTCAAAATTTCTCTCTACCTACTCGTGTCCAAACATAAATCATTCTGTAATTTCACCATTTTCACATTAAAATACTTGGATTTTTGAGTTCCCATCCCTACACACCTCTCAAAACTCGCTACTTTTCTGTTAGAAGATTAAAATGGTGAGAACTAAAGGAGCAAATGTTGAAAAAGGTAAAGGGAAAGCAAAGGTCAGTGAAGGAGGACGAATTCTCAATGAACTAAGGAGAATTAGGGTTGTTCAATTATCATATTGAGTACACAAGTTTATCTCAATCAAAGTTGCATCAGAATTTGAAGAATGGAACAAGAAATCAAGGAAAATCATCCCTGGAAACAGAGTTGATTTTAAAAAGCTCACCAACATTGGTAATGTCATATCTTTATTTGGTGATATTGGGTAGAGTAATTTGTTGGCTATAGATGAAGAGTATTATCCCTCTCTTGCATACGAATTTTATGCCAATCTAAAGAAGAAAGAATAGAATATGAGGGAGAAGATGTTAATCAATGGTATTCCTCTAGAGTCTCACAAATAGATTTTGAATTCAATGATGCATTGGTAAATATAATTTGTGGAGTCAGTGATGTTGGAGCAAGATATTTTTCTTTGGGACAACACTGCTATGAACGAGAACTGTTTACAGATGCTAGATTTGAAGAAGCTTTCACCAATGGTAGAGAGTTTAGGACCATTAAGGAAAGGGAAGTTAAGGCTTTAGCTGCAAGAGGAAGAGTTATGCATCATATGATTACAACCATAATAATTCCTAACTTTGGTCACAAAACATTTGTGGGGAACATTCATATGGTAATTATGCTAGATTTGAAGAAGATGAGGCAGAAACATGGGCAAGGGAAATGAAAACTAAGAGAAGGCATGATTCAACAAGTGAGGGGGAGCAGCCTCCCTCCAAAAGAAGACTCTTTGAAGAAGAGCCATCTTCACAATCACATCTTATTGTTGGGGAAGGTACTAGTGCTGAAGAGATTTCAAGAGAAAATAAAATTCAAGGAGCACTAAACAACCACATGAAAGAAATGGAGAAAATGTATAAATTCTTTGAAACATTTGCTCCTATGGTGCTTGGAAAACTGGACAGTTTAGAGAATAGAGTCAAGCACACTGAGAAAATATTGATAAGAAATCCTCAAAGTGGTGAAGGGCCTTCTAGAACTCAAGAGGAAAAGGATGATGGGAATGATGAAGATAACAAGAAAAATGAAGAAGGCAGTGACAGTGATGATGAAGATGATGATAATGATGGTGACCAAGGGAATGGCAATGAGCAGGTCATGGAGTCTCAAGGATTCCAGCAAGCTGGAATCAGTCAAGAAGGGGGTCAAATTGCAAGAGCTGAAATAGCAACCCCATCAAATCCAACATTTGGCCATGGAAGAGTCAAGCATGTTGCGTCAAGAAGAAACCAAGAAAGAACTCTCCATCAATATCCAAAGACTAAGCATATATTCACTCTCATTTCCATTTACTGCTTTTATTTATTTTGAACCTTTACTGGCATGCAAATCTCTCCGTTTTTGCACTTTAAATTTCTGCACTATCCTTTGTTTAATGTGACCTATGTAATAGCTTTAATGGTATGAAGCTCAATGATGAAATCTTAGAGTTGAGAGCTTCCTTTAGTAATTCACAGTCTCATTTTCATTTTCCCATTCTTGAGTGATGACAAAAGGGAGAGAAAGAAGATGAGCTGCTGCAAAATGCAAAATTGTGCTGCAAAAATGTGAAATGTGTGTGCTTTTGCAATATATGTTATATGTGCAATGTTTGTTTGGCATGTTTTGACATTAGAAATTTAAACTAGAAAGAATTATAATATGTGAGGATAGAATTTATAAGTTTGGACTTGAAGTTCGGATGCAAACCAAAAAGTTCGGACACATCCAAACTATCTTGCCAAAACTGATTTTTCTGTTGTTCAAACTGTTTGAAAACTATTTCAAACCCTTCTATCATATTTGAACAACCTTAGGAAGGCTTATTTTCAAATATTACAGCCTTCATCTCACATATTTTAAAGTTTGGACTTAAAATTTTAAAGTTCGGATGCATCCATATTTTGTTGTCAAAATGTGCTCCTTTGTTGTTCAAATTGATTAAAATATGTTTTAATCTCTTCTAATATGTTTGAACAACCTTAGGAAAGCTTATTATAAAAAATTGCAGCTTTCATTTAACTTATTTTATTGTTTTGACTTGATATGTCAGATTTCGTATGGTTAGCATTACAAGTCCAAACTTGTTGAAAAATGAGCACAATCTAAGGGGGAGTATTATTAAACTTTTACAACCTTAAAACTTCTCTTAGAACATTTTCTAAATGCTTAAATGCTATATCTTCTATCTTAGTTGGAAGGAGAGAGGTAAATGGAGGTTGCTTGGGTCATAGGCTCATATTGAGCCTTTTGTACTAAATTGGTTATTATCAATCATTGACATTAATGCTACTTTGTACTACATTGTTTAAATCCATCACATTTTGCATCAAAGTTTTTCATCATCAAAAAGGGGGAGATTGTTAGCCCTAAGGGCAAATCATGTAGTTATGATTAGTTTTTGAATAATGGCAAACATTGATGAGAACTAATGGACTTGTATGTTCAGTGATAGGATTGATAGGCTGAGAAGCATGAAGTCTTATTGCCTTGGAGTCACAATGCAAGAACAACTCAACTATGCCAAAGGTGATTGAAGATTGAAGAGTATGTTCAAGATGATTGAAGGCTTTGAAGACTTAGAGTGTAGAGTTCTTATACTAAATAGGTATATTTTTCTATAAATTCTACACTTGTATGTCTTGGAATCAGTTTAATGCATGAGAGAGCACAAAACTTGTTTTTAAAATGGTTTCAACAAACTTTGTGATAACAAGTATGTTTTTGAAATCTCAAATGATCTTAAGAAGATTTTGTATGATTAAATGTTTTGGTAACTGTTTTTGTGTTTAAATGTGCCTAAATGATGTCTCCATTCATGCAAACCGTTTCAGTGTTATTAACAATGATTCTCAAAAGATTTGACTAAATTTGATAAGTTTGGATGCAATTTTGGTCGTCCAAACTTCGGAAATGGTTACTGTGCTTCTAGAGAAGTTCGAACGCAAGTTCGCACGCATGGAGTAAAGTTCGGACGTCCAAACTTTCTCTGATAGCATGGTCACTGTTTTTTCAGATAACTACGGACGCAAGTTCGGACGCATAAGGAAAAGTTCAAACGTCCGAACTTTTCCAGATAGTTTGGCACAGTAAAGTTCGGACGCATGGCATGAAGTTCGGATGTCCAAACTTCTTTGAAACTAGCAGTTACTAGCCGTTTTATATCTATTGCATTTGAATTTTCACATCTATAAAAGCTATAAACTTCATATTTTTTGTAACTTTTGAATTCTTGTGAACTCTAAACATTCCAAAGCCTTTAGCAAACATTTTAAACTCTCTTGTGTCTTGTGCATTCAATTGATCAATTCAAAGACATCAAAGTGTGAAGGTACAACTTTGTGTAAAACATCTACCAACAAGTGGTAAAATTTACACACTCTTCTCTCCTTATAAAATTTTGTTTTCTTCTAGCTCTTGGAAGGTTATCTTGATAACATAAAACCTTTTAGATAAGGGTGATCCTTGAAATTGTGATTCAAGGTTGTTTGTAGATATAAAATCATTGTGTGGTGAGCCTTGTTTGTAAAAGTTACTAGAAGAGGTTGTAAGTGTAAAACCATTGTGTGGTGAGCTTCTCATGTAATTTGTGAACTTGAGCATATAGTAGATTGATTGAAATCTTTAAGTGTAGGCTTAAGGTAGTGGACATAGATCTTGACGATCGAACCATTATAACTTACTTGAGTTCTTTGCTTTCACATTCCTTTATTGTTGTGCTATCAACTGTTTTTAACTTGATATATATAATCTATTTTTGGCTTAGACTCATAAAAGGTTTTTTTTTTTTGTAAAAATTAGTCAAATACCTAATTCACCCCCTTTTAGGTATTTCATCTTCCATGGGCAAGATCAGTGTGTTCAACATACGTCGAATAGGGCCGAATTGCTATAGAATCCAATAAGGCATATACGGCGTGACATTGTCGTAGTAGCTCAAACATCCATGAACACTTAAATCATTGTGTGGCCAGAGGATAGGGCCAATACAATGTCCCATAGTATGCCACATCATCGAGCTGCAATTGTACACTATGTAGATCCTTGAACTTTCGTGGAATGAATCAGTGCCAGATGAATTAGAACATGTAAGGATATGACTCTCTCCACTCTTGCGACTGGTGTTGGACAAACATTGGGAATTATCAATATATCTATGCCTTGTTTAAAAACTAAAAATTGTAAAATATGTGCATCGATAACTTTTTCACATGCAGTCTTGATCCCTAGAAATCGGTTACGTATACATACCTCCAAAAGCATTGACATACTAGCCAACTGTCGATAGTCTACTCTGGATGCCATTCTTAGCTGGCAATACGAGTAGGCTAGACATCTAGTGCCTTATGTGTACTGACTAATAGAGCCCAAATCTCTAAGCATCGGCTAGAAATGATCAGGAACTTGGTCTTGTGACTTGTTAAAAACAAACATACAACCAAGCTAGCAGGCCAGATATGCGCGAGACTACTCTGGAGGTGATAACTCCCTAGATAATCCCGAACAATAAATTGAAGGCCCCCGTTGTCTAGCTGGCTCTGTACAAACTCAAGCAGCTAACATAGATATGTAGCATATCTGAAATTACTACCTCACATGAAACATTGTAGGTAACAAGTTAGATAATGATGGAGACTCCGAGAATATATGCCACATTGTAAAGAGTGATCCTCATCACAGCAAATGGCATGTGGAATATGTGTAATTTCTGGCTACTATCTCTCAACAAAAGCATAAATTAGCTGTGTGCAGACGTGATCGAACATACAATCAAGTAAATGGGTCAACCTGTGCTTGAAAAATCTCCATGATGGAAGGACTAAGTGAGTCTCACCTTGTAAGAACATTTGCCCTCTGGTGGACTCGAGTGCTGAAAAATGAGTAAAAATCGATGCGGTTAAATTTATATAATGAAAATAATGAAAAAGAAAACAATACACGAAGAATATACTCACATTTATTCACTTCAGATAGCTATAGCCACGTAGCCAATGGATGAACTTATCAGGAAGTTGCCAGTTATCTTGCATGACTTGACGCCTTGTACCAGCCAAAGCAACTAGTCACATGGTGTCGTGCTCAGCAAGATCATTCGCAGAAATAGGACCAAGAAAGTCACGATTGTGAGAATAAATCTACATGGTCAATGCCACTACAGGAATAGACAATAACTCAGTCCAGTCAACATCCACTTTTACTTTTGTGTTTATGACATTCTCTTCAAATCTCCCTTTTTATGGAAGGGAAAATTAATTTCACTGCCTCAAGCGAGTATTACTTGCGAAGGTAAATTTGAAACCAAAAACCTACGACATGCTTAGAAGCATATTTGGCTCGCATCTCTTCAGCCCTCCTTCTTGGTCTGAATTCTCTAATCTTTCTTTGGCATATAAATTGTGTGTAATTATTCAATTCATTCTTATATATGGATATGATTAGTCATATTTCTACTGCATAGCAAGTCATATTGACTGCACCTATTTTTTCCTGTTCTGTTGCTAACTTGAAGTTTCTCTTATTGCGCTTGCAATTTTGATTGTTCAATTATTTTGAAAGTTTGTATGGTTGCTCCAATACTGAATCACTTTATTTCTTATTGTGCAGAATACCGCAAAGGTAAAGCATCAAAAACTCAACAAGTCTCATAAGACCTGGAGCTAAGCTCAGTGTATATTCTACTTGTCATAATGCTGGTAATTCAGTTCTCTTCCGCTTTGGTTTCCATCTAATGCCCATTGGGAAAATGTCTGTATTTCTTTTTGCCTTTTCAGTAAGAGTATATTATATATCCCCTCCCCCCAATTATGAAATATTAGATTTTTTTGCCATTTTCTCCATTCTTAAAATATTTGGTATTTTATACATTCTAAAAATTATTTATTTAAAGTTACATTTACCATAAATATAATTCTTTCTTTTTTATTATATTTGTGAAATTAGTTAATAATATAATAGAAAAGATATCTTGTATTTTCTTCTTTCTTAATTTTTGTAAAAAAGACTAAAAAGTCTTATATTTTGAAACAATTAGAGTATATATTATTGTTATGCACCCGAGGAGAATTATTCCATTGAATGACTGTAAGAAAAGAATGGAAAATAGAATATTTACCATACCCAACTTTGATTTCATTTTAATGGTTTATTTGACGACAAGAAAATTCTTCATATTGGCTTCATATGGTTTCATATAGAAAAGGTGCGAAAGAAGAATGTTGAATTAATTATTCAAGAATAAAATAATTACTTATACATGTGAATTTTTAAATTTAACAATTAAAATATATTTTTAATCCCTAAGTGCAAATCATGTTGTTTTGATTAATGACAGACAATGATAAATACAATGTCCTATGAAATAATATAAAGTAATCTTGATATGAACTAATGTGCTTATATGATGTGTGATAGGATTTCTGGATTGAGAAGAATGTAAGTCTTATTGTCTTGAAGCTAAAAGCGCATGAACAACTCAAAATTATCAAAGTGGTTATAGTTGATTCAAGATTATTGAACGCCTTAAAGACCTTAGTATAGGTTTACAATGCATTGTAGGTATATCTTTGTAAACCTTGAACATGTTTGTCTTTGGAATCTAAATCCTTTTCCAGAGAGCTTCAAACTTGGTTTTCAATCTTAAATGATTTTTACAAAGTTCTTGATAACGATCTTTGGACTAAAAGCCTTTTAAAAGATCCATCTTATAGTCCAAAATGATTTCAAACTTGTTGTGCTTGATTTCTAATCATTTTATGGCTGCTGAATTTCCAGAGAAATTCGGACGCTTGTATCCAAATTTGGTCCATTGAATTTACCCAGTCAGCGTCAAATTTGGTCCATCAAATTTGGACATAGAGGTCCAAGTTTGGCCGATGGAATTCTACTATTACTAGCCATTATTTGAACGTTGTAACCGATTTTTAAACACTATAAGTGAGATAAACTTCAAATTTTTGAGTAGTTTTTGAGCTTTAAAGATTCTTAACTCTTCCCAATCATTCTCTATCAAAACGTTATCTTTTGTCTTGTGCTAAAAAGTTCATATTCAAGATTCCTTAGACAAAAAAATGAAAGTGTGTTAATTTGTCATCATCTACCAAGTTGTTGGTAACTTCCTTATCTCATACTTCATCTACTTGTTATTTTCAAGGTTATCTTCTTGATATAAAACCCTTGTGTTAGGGTGAGCCTTGATTTTTTGTATTTGAGAAAAGATTGTGGTGTAAAACCCTTAAAGGGTGAGCCTCTAGTGTATGATTTGATCAACTTGTGATTATAGTTGAGTTTGGTTAAAATCTTTGATTTGGGTGCTCAAGGTAGTGGATGTAGATCTTGTGTGATCGAACTATTATAAATTGCTTGTGTTGTCTCTTGCTCTCTACTTCTTTTAAATTTGAATCTTATTGTGTTTACTTGCATATCTTGTGAAAGTATTTGATTCCTATCATCTTCCAAATTAATTTTGTCAAGAAAAAGTTTTTGAAAATTAGCCAAAGACCTAATTCACCCATCCTTCCTCTTATGTTTTTCAAATGGTATAAGAGGTTGGACTTCTTTTGCAAAGGTTTTACCACCGAGAAGATAAGATCTTACGGCTCATGTTTCAAACTTACCTTATTTGGAAGGATCTTCCACAAATAGACTTCCCTTATTTGATAGAACAAATTATACATTTTGAAAATCTAGAATTACGATATATATTTGTTCTATTAACTTTGATTTGGGGAATATCATTGAGAAAGGACCTTATATATCAATGGGGATGAGAGTCGATGGAGTCACTAGGAAACCAAAGCTTATGGATGAACATGATGAAAGTGACTCAAGAAAGATAATCTTGAACAACCAAGTTTAGGTTGTGCTTTGGACGTCAAGGAATACAACCGAGTAAGTGGATGTGACACCACTTATAACATGTGGAGACTTCTTCAAGTAACTCATGAAGGCACAAATCAAGTGAAGGAGTCAAAGCTTCCTATGCTTGTGAGGGATTATGAATTATTCACTATGAAGCAAGGAGAGAGGATTAGTGAGATGTTCACAAGATTCACTAATATCACAAAGGGATTAAATTCATATGGAAAGAACTACTCTGTTGGTGAATAAAATGGAAAAATCTTGGATGCTTTACCCAATTATTTGCAACCAAACACTCTTGCAATTGAGAAGTCAAAAGATTTGAAGGTTCTTCCTCTTGAGGAACTTAGTGGATCATTGCTCACGCATGAGATGAAGGTAAAGAGATTAAATGATCTTAAAGATGAGGAGAAAGGGAGGGCAGGAGTGGTACTTAAAGCTCCCACATTACAAGTGAACAAGAGGAATCATCTAGTAATGAAGATGAAGATGGAGAAGATTAAGAAAAGGCTATGGTGGTTAGGCAGTTCAAGAAATTCTACAAAAATGGATTTCTCAAGAAACGAAAGAGGCCCTCCAAGGAAGAAGAACAATCATCTTCATTGTTTAAGCCCCAATGCTATGAGTGCAAGAGTACCGAGCACCTTGTAGCTGATTGCCCTAAAGCTATGGAGAAGGAAAGAAATTTTAAATTCAATAAGAAGAAGCCTATTAAGAAAAGCAAAGGATTAGTAGGAACTTGGGATCAACAAGCCAATGAAGATAGTGGAGATGACGATGATGAAAGAGAAAATGTGTGTTTCATGTCTGTGGATGATGAGATACAATCTATTCCTTCAACTTCTACACATTACGATGATGGCATTAATGCTTTGAGTGAATTGCTTGTACATATGTATAGTGAATTAAAAAAAGGTTTCAAAAGTAAACAAAGAAATGAGATTCAAGATTGAAGATTTATTGAAGGAAAGCTCAAAACTATTTTGCAAAAATAAAAAATTTCTGGAATCCATTGTGTTAGCCCTATGGACAAATCATATTGTTTTGAGTAATGGCAAACATTGATCATTGCATAGTCCTAAGAGAATAATGTTGGTTGCTTTGATAAGGACTAATGTGTTTTGATTATTATGTGATTGAATTTTTGGATTGAGAAGTATACAAGTCTCATTGCCTTGAAGCCATAAAGCAAAAACAACTCAAATATGTTGAAGGGATTGAAGATTGAAGAGTTCGTTGAAGATTGTTAACCCTAAGGGCAAATCATGAGGTTATGATTAAATTTTGATTAATGACAAACATTGATGAGGACTAATATTTATGTCATTTGTGTAATAGGATTGTTTGATTAACAAGTATGAAGTCTTATTGCCTTGAAGCCAAAATGCAAGAACAACTCCAACATTGAAGATTGAAGAGTTTGTTCAAGATGATTGAAGGCTTTGAAGATATGAAGTGTAGGTTACATGTGCTTAATAGGTATATCTTGTGTAAAACCTACACTTGTTTTGAATCTTGAATGGCTTTGAATGAATTTTTGAATAACAAGTATGCTTTTTAAGTCTTAAATGATCTTGAGTAAACTTTGGATGATCAAAGTGTTTTGGTAATGGTTTTTGAGTTTAAAAGTGTTTAAATGACTTACCTATTTATTCAAAATATTTTCAAACTTATTAAGATTAATTTTCAAATGTTTTGACAAAGTTTGATCAGTTCGGACTCAAGTTCGGAAATCCAAACTTTGAAAATGGCTACTGTGCTTCCAAAGAAATTCGGACGCAAGTTCGGACGAAAAGGGTAAAGTTCGGACGTTCGAATTTCCCCTGATAGCATGGTTACTATTTTTCCAGAGAAATTCGGAAGAATGTTCGGACACAGAAGGAAAAGTTCGGACGTCCGAATTTTTCCAGCCAACTTGCCACAGTAAAGTTTGGACGTCCGAACTCCTCAGAAACTAGCTGTTACTAGCTTTTTTATGACTGTTAAAGCTGATTTTTGAAATCTATAAAAGCCAAAAACTCCAAATTTTTAGTAGAACTTTTGAATTTAATAAAACTTTGAAGTTCTAACTTGTTTTACATCACAATTATTTGAAAATCTATAAAATTGCCTTGTGCTCAAAAGTTAAAATTCAAGATTCCAAAGGCAAGAAGTGAAGTGGTGCTAGCTATTGTATTCATCCACCAAGAAGTGTTGGTAACATCCAAACTCTCTCTTTACATTATTGTTGTGATTAATACAAGGTTGTCAAGGGACTTAAAACCCTTGTGGAGGGTGAGCCATAGACTAGATTAATCAACGTTGTTGTGTAAAACCCCGTGTGTGGGTAAGTATTGGATTAGATTAATCTAGGTTGCCTAGTCGCATAAAACTCTTAGTGATAAGGATGAACCTTGTTTATTAGATTGAAAAGAGGTTGTTATGCTAAAACCCATTGATGGGTGAGCCTCTTGTGTAATTGCTTGGATTGAGCATTTAGTGAATTGGTTAAAATCCTTGAGTGTGGACTCAAGGTAGTGGATGTAGATCTTGGAGAGAGCGAACCACTATAAATCGTGTGTTCATTTCCTTATAGCTTTATTCGTTTACGTACTTGCGTTATTATTATTTTTTCTTAGTTGTTGATTGATTGGTTGTAGTCTTATTGTTTGATCATCTTGCCTCAACCATCAAATAACATATAAACTTGAAGTTTGTGAATTTAAAGAAGAGCTTCTATTACGACAAAGGATTTGCAAAACGGGAAATGATTTTGATAATTAGCCAAAGACCTAATTCACCTCCCGCCCCCTCTTAGGTCTTTCAATTGGTATCAGAGCAAGGTCTTCTTTCTAAGGTCTAAGAACTCAGAAGTAAAGGTTATATGGCTAGTTTATCAAATTTGCCTTATACGGAAGGTTCCTCCACTAGTAGGCCTCCATTGTTTAATGGTTCTAATTATACTTTTTGGAAGTCTAGGATTGAGATTTACATTTGTTCTATTAACTATGAATTTTGGAATATTATTGAGAAAGGTCCCTATATGCCATTGAGATTGAAAGCCGATGGATTTACATGGGAACCAAAACCCATGAAGGAGTATGATGAGAGCGATTCAAGGAAGATGACATCAAACTACCAAACAATGAACATTCTTTGTTGTGTGTTGGTCATCAATGAATATAATAGAGTGATGGAATGTGATTCCTCCCATGAAATGTGGAAGCTACTTCAAGTCACTCATGAAGAAGAAAGAGCAAATGTGTGCTTCATGGCAATAGAAGATGAGGTACAACCTACTCCATCTACCTCTACTTCTTATGATGATGATATTGATCATCCTAGTGAATTACTTGTTGAGATGTATGGAGAATTAAAAAAGCTTTCGAAAAAGAATAAGGAAATAAAACTCAAAATTAATGAGTTATTGAATGAAAATTCAAAATTATTTTGTGAGAACAAAAAACTTCTTGAATCTATTGATTGTTCAAATATTGAAAACGAAGTTTTAAATGTTTCCTTACAAAACATATATCTTGAAAATAAATGTCTTTGTAAAAAAGTTTCTTCTCTTGAAAAATTGCTTAGTGATCATGAAATTTTGAAAAATAAAGTTGATGATCTTACGTCATGTGTTGAAAAATTTACAAATGGAAGAGACAATCTTGAAAAACTACTTGGATCTCAAAGATCTTCTCTTGTCAAAAATGGTCTTGGTTATAATTATGTAAACAATGTGCCTAAATATAACAAGTTCTTTGTTAGAGATATTTCTACTTCCATGCATCATACTTGTTGTACTTATTGTGGAAAACATGGACATAAAGTCACCAAATGTTATGTTAAAAGAAAAGTAGAGAATGGTGTAAAAACCATTTGGAGAGTTAAGAAATTATTACTAACCCCAGGACCCAAGAAAGTATGGGTACCAAAGGATACTTCCTCTCCTACATTGTAGGTACTCTTCAATTCAAACTCAAGCACCACTAAGCGGTACATTGATGATGTTGGCTTAAAGAATAACAGAAAACACCTCATTCATAATCAAGGTCGAAATAACCAATGAAGGATTTGTTTTTTAGACAAGAAGAAAGGAAGAATTCTTGGAGTAACCAATGTTGGTAAAGGTTCCTCTTTTTTAAAAAAAACAAATGTTGCTTAGTGCTGATTTGAACTATAACTTGCTTAGCATTAGCCAATTTTGTGACAATGAATAGGAAGTTAAATGCCAACACGCGAAGTTTCAGTTGAGCATCCCTTTTGTTAAGATTTGAAAACTTACGAACCATGGCATGTCAATTGCTTCTATGAAGTTGATTAGGTAACATTGATGATATGAGATTGAATTCATGGTCGATATGTTCTAGAAATAGATTATATGTCATGATAAAATGATTAAAATACCTATGATTGAATATCTTTGCATTTCCTTGGCCAAAAACATCTTTACGAAACTTGACAAAATGTTCGGACTTGAAATTTGAATGTAGACCATAAGTTCGGTCGCCGAACTTGTATGACAAAATGATATTTTGTGATTTTGATCAATCACTTACAAAACTTTTGAATGTGTATTTTGTCTTGATTAGCTTGAATGTCTTGTTGCTTATGATAATGATGGATTTTCTTGGCATAGAAAATTTGATCACGTGATCATGAATTTGTTGAACAAACTTTCCTCTCAAGATTTAGTTGGAAGATTGATAAAAATGTGTTTTGAGAAAAGTTTCTTTGAGATACTTGTCAATATGAAAAAAAAAACAAAAGAATCTTTCAATCCCATGAAAATGCTTTTAGACCATAAAACATCTTAAGCATGTTCATATGGATTGATTTGGACTTATGAGGAACTGTAGTACTGATGACCTGAAGTATGCCTTAGTAATAGTTGATGATTTCTCAATATTCACTTTAGCATTCTTCTTTACTAAAAAAGATGGAGTGTTTCATTAGTTTAATAAATAATAATAAAAAAACTATTCAAAAAGGTTCAAATCTCCCTTGAGTGCAAATTGATTTCCTTTAGAAGTGACAATCGGAGAATTTTACAAATAAGTCTTTAAAAAATTTGTGATGAAAGTTGAATTTCATATAATGGTTGTAGCTGTAAAAACCCCACAATTCAATGGTGTTATTAATAAAAAAATTTCAGTTTACAAAAATTGGTTAGATCTATGATTTGAGAAAATTCTTCTTCAAAAATATGTTGTGAGCCGAAGCCATAAACAAAACATCCTATAATGAATAGAATTCTTTAAGATCATTTTGAAGAAAAATATCTTTTGAAGTTCTCTTTTATAGAACTCCTCAAATTGCATATTTTAAAGTGTTCGGTTTTAAATGTCTTATCTTGAATAAATTTGATAGAAAGTCGGATATAGGTATATCTCTTAACTATTCTTCTAACAAAAGGCCTAAAGAGTTTATAATGAAAAGAACCTTATATGATGAGGAACCATTCATGATAGTTTAGATGAATCTTACATTTGCTTGGAAAGAAAAAAAAAGATGTTGTAGGTACATCTATGAATAACTATCAAACCTATCTGAAAGCACCAACTTTGGAGGACCATACCAATGAGGAAGAAATGATTGAACAAAATCAAGATAACCAACCTAGTGGTGACCAAGAGCTCCCAAAGAACTTAAGATATTCAAGAGGGTACCCTAAGGATCAAATCATTGGTGATATCTCCCAAGGAGTAAAAATAAGGTGGTACTTTATCAATAACTTTATTCTTTTATCTCATATGAACCTAAAAGTATTAATCATGTATTGTGTGATGATTTTTGGATTATTACTATGCAAGAGGAATTAAATCAATTTGAAAGATACAAAATTTGGAAATTCCTAAATTTCATGATCATTCCATTATTGGAACTAAATGGTTTTAGAAATGACCTCAATGAATCAGGGGAAGGTGTAAGAAATAAATCTAGATTTGTCACCCAAGGATTCAATCAAGAAGAGGGAATTGATTATGATGAAACATTTGCTCCGAATGCTAGACTTAAGCCCATAAGAATGGTTTTGACTTTTACTTGCTTTAAAGGTTTTAAGTTATTTCAAATGAGTGTCAAAAGTACTTTTCTAAATGGTTCTATTCAGGAAGAAGTTTATGTGGAACAATCACAAAGTTTTGATCATGAAAAGTTTCCTAACCATGTTTTCAAATTATCCAAAGCTTTATATGATTTAAAACAAGCTCCTAGAGCTTGGTTGAGTAGTTTTCTTCTTTCAAAAGGATTTTCAAGAGGAAAGGTTGACACTACTATTTTCATAAAAACCTCTTGTAACAATGATCTATATGTTGTCCAAATATATGATACAATTTTTGGTGCTTTTAATACTTCACTTTGTGATGTGTTTGCCAAGTTAATGCAAAGTAAATTTGAAATGAGCATGATCGGAAAACTCAATTTCTTTCTTGGCCTACAAATCAAGCAAACCAAGGATGGCACTTCCATAAGTTTATCAACTATGCTTAACAAGAATAAAAAGGTTTCATAGGAGTAGTCAACTCTATTTATTAGCAAGTAAAGCCAATATTATGTTTGTCATGTGCTTGTGTGCTAGATTTCATCTTATCCTGAAGAGTCTCATTTGTTTGCTGTTAAACACATTCTCTATTACCTTATTGATACTCTAAGTGATTAAGGTGTATATTTCAAATATGCGGCTATGTAATGCGATAACACAAATGAAATAAATTTGACCATCATACTATTCAACAAACTAGGACAATGCATATAGAGATCAAACTTCATCTCATTAGAGATCATTCTACTAAGGGTAATACTTATTTAAAGCATGTTTGCATTAATGAACAAATTAATGATATCGTTACTAAGCCATTGGCTGAAGAAATGTTTGGCCAATCTTAGAAGAAGCTTAGGGATTTCAAAATTAAATAACTAATGAGTGTATTCAAGTGTTGTAGCTCCAGGTGAGGACAAAGAAGCATGACATGAGAAAAGGAAAGGGAAAAGCCAAAGAAAGAGAAGGAGGACCACTGATCAATGAACCAAGGAAGGTTCATGTTCCTCAAAGCTTGTCATGACTGGATAGATTTATCACAGTGGAGGATGCTATTGAATTTGATGATTGGACAAAAAGAAACCATAAGATAAATCCAAGCTACAAGGTGGATGTCATCAAACTATCCGAAATGGGTAATATACTCTCATTTTTAAATGATGTGAGCTAGACTAGTATGCTCTTTCTTGATGAATGTTATTACCTTAGTTTATGAAGTTTATGCAAATATTTAAAAAAAAAATTTTGAGCAAATTGGTAATAAAGCTATTCAGTGGTTTTTTTTAAGAATATCACAAATTGATTTTTTAGATTCATAATGCATTGCTTAATAGAATTTGTGATGTTGAGGATGTTGGGTTTAGGCATTATTCTTACAGGGGACATTGTTTTATAAGTAAGTTATACTCACATGAAAGGATTGAGAATGCCTGTACAAATGGTAGAAGCCTCAAGACTATAAAGGAGAGAGAGATAAAAGCTTTTGATGATAGTGAAAGAATTTTGCATCACATGCTTACTACCTTGATTATAGCATACTTTGGGCACAAATCTTCTATTGATAATATATGTGCTATAATTAGGCTAGCCATGCATAATAAAAGAAAAATGAATTTTGGATATATAGTGCTAAAGAATATAATGGAGCAAGAAGAACAGAAAAATTATTCTTGGAAACGAAGTAAACTTGGATAAACTCACCAATATGGGTAATATTCTATCTCTTTTTAATGATATTGATTGGAACAATTTACTAGTAGTTTATCCTACCCTTATATATGAGTTTTATACAAATCTTAAAAAAGAGAGAATTGAACATGGGGGGAGGGGGGAATAATGTAGTTCAATGGTATTCCTGTAGAATATACCAAGTGGAATTTAAGTTCAATGATGCCTTAGTGAACATAATTTGTGGAGTAGATGATAATGATGCAAGGTATTACTCATTGGGACAGCATTGCTTTATTCGTGAATTGTTCACAAATGAAAGATTTGAAAAGGCTTTCACAAATGGTAGACAATTTAGGGCCATTAGGGAAAGGGAAATCAAAGCCTTTGATGCTAAAGGAAGGGTTATGCATCACGTGATTACCACTATGATAATGATGATTATGCTTGCCTTGCATGAGCATAGAAGACTAAACTTTGGATTCATGGCATTAAAGCATATGATTAGTGCATGAAAAATAGCCAACAAAGCTTACCGTATTGGAGACTATTAACAAGAATTTTCAAACACTTCCAAGTCATACTTCCTGTAAGAGGAAAATCTTTCAAGAGTGGAGAAATCTATAATAATGACTCTCTTAGAAGGATGAAATTAGTTTTTGATGAAGATGATATATAGAGAACAAAAAGAGAAACTCCTTCAAAAAGAGAAGAGGTTGAAAAAAGTGAGGAGGTTAAGCAAGAAGAAAATGAAGAAGAAGAAGAGGATGAAGAGAAAATCCTTGCTGGAGGAAGGAAAACTAAAATGAGGCATAAGTTATCTAGCAAGGGGGAGCAACCTTCCACAAAAGAAGACTATTCGAAAAGGTACTCTCTATTGAAGGAAAAGAAGTTGAAGGTGATAATCTCACTAGAAGTGATATCACAGTTGCCATGCTATTTCAAGAGACATTGAACAACCATGTAAAGGAAATGAAGAAGATGGACAAATTCTTCGAGTCCTTTGCTCCAATGATTCTTGGCAAATTTGATGGTTTAGAAGCTAGAATCAAGAATATGGAAGAAGACTTGAGAAAGATTTCTCAAGTGGTTTTAAATGGTGCAAGTTCCTATAAAGTCAAATGAAGAAGATCAAGAAGATAATATGGGTGAAGATGGCAGCAATAAGGATGATAGTAATGAAAGTGAAAATTGAGATGGCTATCAATTTGTTGCTAAAGAAGAAGACAAAGATTAAGAAAAAAGCAGTGAAGCACCCCAAGAAGAAGAAGAGCATGATAATGAAGAACAAAGAGTTAAAGCCCAAGAGGAAAGGCAAGAAAAAGGAGGTGAAGAGAGTTTAACAAAGTCAAATCACAAATCCATCACCAATTTCCTTCAGCCAATGGAGGACGAAAATGTGATTCAAAGGAAGTAGATCCAAAGATTCTCTTGATTGGTAACTTTCCAAAGCTAAACTACACGGGTAAGGAGTCAGCAAACGAAGGACCCCATCATACAGAGGTCAAGGGAAACATGGCCATCATAACAAACAAATTTGGGAGTGAAGACCATGAAGTGCATACAAGACTAAGCCTTTCTATCCCTAAAATCTATTTTTTTGCTTATTTTAGTTTATCCCTTGATACACATGTTATACTTTAACATTGAAATTTACTTGTGTCTTTCTAGTCATTATAATGTTTTGAAGCTCAATATATGAAATCCTTTTGATAAAAGCTTCCTTTGTTTCACTTTTGTTGTCCAAGTACTCTTATCCCATCTTTGATTGATGACAAAAGGGGGAGAAGAAATGTGATGAATGCAATGACAAAATGTGTGAAAATGTGTAAAATAGTAGTGGAATTCCTCATGCATGAATAGAAAATGTGTGAATTTTCTGAAAATCCATGCATATGTAAAGGGGGAGAAAGAATGATGACTGCAAAATGTGCTATGTGCTTGTTGTACTGTAATTGCTTGCTGCAATTGTGCTATGTAGTGTGAATATGCTTGCTGTAAATATGCTATGTATGTGTGACATAGGTTGAAATGTAAAATAAATGTGTACTGTGAAAATATTTGGCTACATTTTAAATTTAAATTGAAAGGGTTATAATATGTGAGGTTACAGTTCATTTGAAAATGCAAAATCATCCTTTAAAAATCCAGACTTAAAATTCGGATGCATGTTTTGAAATTCAGATGCATCCATATTTTGTTGCCAAAAAGTGCTCTTTTGTTGTTTAAATTGATTCAAATATGTTTTAATCTCTTCTACTATGTTTAGGAAAGCTTATTTTAAAAAATTGCAGCTTTTATTTCACTTATTTTAAAGTTCAGACTTGATATGTTAAAATTCAGATTCACAACATCTCAAGTCCAAACTTGTTGAAAAATGAGCACAATCTAAGGGGGAGTATTGTTAAACCTTTACAACCTTAAAAACACTCTTAGAACCTTTTCTAAATGATTAAATGCTATCTATCCTATCCTAATTGTTTGTTGGAAGAAAGGAGGTAAATGGAGGTTGGCTGGGCCATAGGCTCTTATTGAGCCTTTTCAATGTCAATATGCTAAATTGTTTATTATCTATCACTGACATCAATACTTCTTTGTTCTACATTGTTTAAATCCATCACATTTCGCATCAAAGTTTGCCAACATCAAAATGGGGAAGATTGTTAGCCCTAAGGGCAAATCATGAGGTTATGGTTAAGTTTTGATTAATAACAAACATTGATGAGGACTAATCTTTATGTCATTTGTGTGATAGGATTGTTTGATTAAGAAGTATGAAGTCTTATTGTCTTGAAGCCAAAATGCAAGAACAACTCCAATATTGAAGATTGAAGAGTTTGTTCAAAATGATTGAAGGCTTTGAAGACATGAAGTGTAGGTTGCATGCGCTTAATAGGTATATCTTTTCTAAACCCAACACTTGTGTGTCTTGGAATCTGTTGAATGCATAAGAGATCACAAACCTTGTTTTGAATCTTAAATGGCTTTGAATGAATTTTTGAATAACAAGTATGCTTTTTAAGTCTTAAATGATCTTGAGTAAACTTTGGATGATCAAAGTGTTTTGGTAATGGTTTTTAAGTTTAAAAGTGTTTAAATGACTTACCTATTTATACAAAATGTTTACAAACTTATTAAGATTAATTTTCAAATGTTTTGACAAAGTTTGATCAGTTCGGACGTCCAAACTTTGAAAATGGCAACTATGCTTCCAGAGAATTTCGGATGCAAAGGATAAAGTTCGGACGTCCGAACATCCCCTGGTAGCATGGTTACTGTTTTTCTAGAGAAATTCATACAAATGTTCGGATGCAGAAGGAAAAGTTCGGACATCCAAACTTTTCCAGACAACTTACCGCAGTAAAGTTCGGATGAAAGTTCAGATGCACAGGAGCAAGTTCGGACGTCTGGACTCCTCAGAAACTAGCTGTTACTAACCTTTATATGACTGGTAAAGCTGATTTTTGAAATCTATAAAATCCAAAAACTCCAGATTTTTAGTAGAACTTTTGAATTTAATAAATCTTTGAAGTTCTAACTTGTTTTACATCACAATTATTTAAAAATCTCTAAAATTGCCTTGTGCTCAAAAGTTAAAATTCAAGATTCCAAACTCAAGAAGTGAAGTGGTGCTAGCTATTGTTTTCATCCACCAAGAAGTGTTGGTAACATCCAAACTCTCTCTTTACATTATTGTTGTGATTGATACAAGGTTGTCAAGGGACTTAAAACCCTTGTGGAGGGTGAGCCATAGACCTCTCATCTTCAGATGACGAGGACCTCACTTTTGATGAGTCTTGGATGCCCCATTCTGATCTACAGAGACTCACATCCCTCAAACATTGACTATGATAGTCATGGACAGCGCATCCTTCACTTTTCGGACCCCTCAAATAGCCAGCAACTAACAAACAGGCTAAAACTCAATTAGTTTGAGTACTGGAGAAATTACTCATGATGTTACCAATGCACGAATTGAGTTCCTCAAGATGAAATGTTGTTCTGTTCAGAATAAAGTAGATTAATCAAGGTTGTTGTGTAAAATCCAGTGTATGGGTGAGCCTTGGATTAGATTGGTCTTGGTTGTCTAGTGACATAAAATTTTTAGTGATAAGGGTAAACCTTGTTTATTAGATTGAAAAGAGGTTGTTATGGTAAAACCCATTGAAGGGTGAACCTCTTGTATAATTGCTTGGATTGAGCATTTAGTGAATTGGTTAAAATCCTTAAGTGTGGACTCAAGGTTGTGGATGTGGATCTTGGAGAGATTGAACCACTATATATCGTGTGTTCATTTTCTTATAGCTTTATTTGTTTATGTACTTGTGTTATTATTATTTGTTTTTAGTTGTTGATTGATTGGTTGTAGTCTTATTGTTTGATAATCTTGTCTCAACCATCAAATCACATATAAACTTGAAGTTTGTGAATTTAAAGAAGAGCTTTTATTGCGGCAAAGGATTTGCAAAATGGGAAAAGATTTTGATAATTAGCCAAAGACCTAATTTACCCCTTTCATAGGTCTTTCAAAGATGATTGAAAATTTTGAAGACATGAAGTGTATGTTACATGTGCTTAATAGGTAAAACTCAATTTGAAATCTATGAGTTGCATTTGAGAGCACAAAACTCAATTTGAAAAGTTTCAATGGTTTTGAACTAACTTGAGTTACTAATATTTCCTTAATGATTTTCACACTTAAAAGGTCTTTAATGGCTTATCTTTGAGGCTGAATTTTTTCCAACTTGTTTGAATTAATTTGAATATTTCTTGACAAATTTTGAAAAATACAGATGCAAGTTAGGATGGAAGATAAAAATTTGGTTATCCGAATTTTTCGTGAATAGTGAACAATAAAATTGTTTTAGTGAACAGTAGCTACTATTTTTTCTGGAAAAATTCCAATGCCGAGGGTCAAATTTTATTGTGCAAATTTAAACAGTAATACTATTTTGGTGAACAGTACTTCCAAAAAAAGTTGGATGCAAAATTTGGATGTACAAGGTGAAATTCGGTTATCCGAATTTTACTGTTACTAGCCATTTTTTGAACATTTGAGCCGAATTTTAAACCCTATAAAAACCACAAACTTCAGATTTTTTTAGAGACCTTTAATCTTTTGAAATCTAAGAAGCTCTAACTTGTTTTACTTTAAAATTATTTGAAAAGATCTCAAATTGTCGTGTGCTCAAAAGTTGAAATTCAAGATTCCAAAGGCAAGAGGTGAAGTGGTGCTAGCTATTGTATTTATCCACCAAGAAGTGTTGGTAACATTCAAAACACTATATTTACATTATTATTGTGATTGATACAAGGTTGTCAAGATACTTAAAACCATGGTAGAGGGTGAGCCATTGACTAGATTAATTAAGGTTGTTGTGTAAAAGCCTTTGGCAAGGGTGAGCCTTTGATTAAATTGGTCTAGGTTGTCTAGTGACACAAAATCCTTTGTGGTAAGAGTGAACCTTGTTTATTGGATTAAAAAGTGGTTGTTGTGGTAAATCACATTAAAGTGTGAGCCTCTTTTGTACTTCCTTGATTTAAGCATTTAGTGAATTGGTTGAAATCCTTGAGTATGGACTCAAAGTAATGGATGTAGATCTTCAAAAGATCGAACCACTAAAAAGTCTATGTTCATTTCTTTATAGCTTTACTTGTTTTCATGCTTCTGTTTTTATTATTTGTTTTTTGTTGTTAATTGATTGATTATGGTTTTGTTGTTTGCTCATCTTGTCTCAACCATTCCTTTTAAATCACATATAAACTTAGAGTTTGTGAATTTGAAGAAGAGTTTTTATTAAGGCAAAGGTTTTGTAAAACTGGAAAAGATTTTGATAATTATCCAAAGACTTAGTTCACCCTCTCTCCCTTCCCTCTCAGGTCTTTCACATTGATTGCTTCAATATTAAAAAAGAAGTTTTAAATGTTTCTTTGCAAACCATCTCTCTTGAAAACAAATCTCTTTGTGCCAAAGTATCTTCTGTAGAAAAAATTATTGTGGATTATGATTAAGAAAGAAAGTTAATGATCTCAGTGTTAGCCCTAAGGGCAAATCATGAAGTTCTAATTAAGTTTTGAATTATGACAAACATTGATGTGGGCTAATTTGTGTGTCAATCGTGTGATAGGATTGTTGGAAGAAGTATGAAGTCTTATTGCCCTTGAAACTACAATGCAAGAACAACTTCAATGAGTCAAAGTGATTGAAGATTGAAGAATTTTTTCAAAGATGATTTAAGGCATTAAAGACTTGAAGTATAGGTCAAATATGCTAAATAGGTATATTCTTTTGTAAACCTTACACTTGTGTGTCTTGGAATCTATTGAATGCATAAGAGAGCAACAAAAACTGGTTTTGAATCTTATATGGCTTTGAACGAACTTTTGAATGACAAGTATGTTTTTAAACCTCAAATGATCTTGAGTAAACTTTGCATGATTAAAGTGTTTTAGTAACAGTTTTTGAGTTTGAAAATGCATAAATGATTTATCTATTTATACAAAATGTTTTCAAAGTTATTAAGGTTGATTTTCAAATGATTTGACAAAGTTTGATGAGTTCGGATGCAAGTTCGGACATCCAACTTTGAAAAAGGCTACTGAGCTTTCAGAGAAATTCGGACGCAAATTCGGATGCATGGAGTAAAGTTTAGACGTCCAAACTTTCTATGATAGCATGGTTACTGTTTTTCCAGAGAATTTGGGAGGAATATTCGGACGCATAAGGAAAAGTTCCTACGTCGGAACTTTTCTAGACAACTTGGCACAGTAAAGTTTGGACAAAAGTTCGGACGCATAGCATAAAGATCGGACGTCCAAACTTCTCTGAAACTAGCCGTTTTATAGCTGTTGAAACTAATTTTTTGAAATCTATAAAGGCTATAAACTCAAAAATTTTTGTACATTTTGAATCTTTAAGAACTCTAAACATTCAAAGTCTTTAGCAAACATTAAAGCTCTCTTTTGTCTTGTGCTCTCAATTGATCATTCAAGATTCCAAAGACAACAAAGCGTGAAGGTGCAATATTTTTTAATTATCTACCAACAAGTGGTAACAACTTACACATTCTCCTTTCTACATTCAATTGTGTTTTCTACTAGCTCATTGCAAGGTTATCTTGAAAACATAAAATCCTTTAGATAAGGGTGATCCTTGAGACATTGACTCAAGGTTGTTAGTAGACATAAAATCCTTTGGTAGGGTGAACCTTGTTTGTAGAATTGCAAAAGATGTTGTGAGTGTAAAACTATTGTGTGGTGAGCCTCTTATGCAATTATTAAACTTGAACATATAGTAGATTGTTTGAAATCTTTGAGTGTAGGCTCAAGGTAGTGGACGTAGATCTTGAAGAGATCGAACCGCTATAAATTGCTTGTGTTTATTGATCATATATTGTTTATTGCTTTGACATTGATTGATATATTCTCTTTTTGAAATAAGCACACATAATCTAATCTAGCTTAAAATTGTAAAAGGAATTATTTTCAAAAATTAGCCAAAGACCTAATTCACCCCTCACCCTCTTAGGTCTTTCACTCAACTTATTTGTGAAAAATTCACAAATGATAGAGACAATCTTGACGAACTACTTGGATCTCAAAGATCTTCTTTTATTAAAAATGGTCGGTCTTGGATACAATCATGTAAATAATGTTTCAAAATACAAAAATTATTTTGTTAAAGCTACTTCTACTTCTATGTCTCATACATGTTGTACCTATTATGTTAGAAATGGTCACAAGGCCACTAGATATTTTATAAAAAGAAAAGTTGAGAGTGGTGTTGAAACCATTTGGAGAGCTAAGGCAATTATCACTAACCCCCTTGGACCAAGAAAATATGGGTACCAAAAGTCACTTCCCCTCATTTGATTGAGGTACATATTACCTCAAGATCAAGTGCTTTCAATTGGTCTCTTGATAGTGGATGCTCAAGACATATGATAGGGAATGCTTCACTTATTAGCGAACATCAAGACACAAGTGATGGATTTGTCACATTTGGTAACAAGAAGAAAGGAAGAATTCTTCGAGTAAGTAATATTGGTAAAGGATCTTCCTCTCTTATTAAACAAGTTTTACTCATTGATGACCTAAAATATAATTTGCTTAGCATTAGTCAATATGTGATAATGGATGCAAGGTTGAGTTTAAATGTGATATATGTACCACTCTTGATTGTGTAAGTGGGAAAATCATATTTTTTGCAAATAGTGTTAGGAATGTATATGTGCTATATCTTGATGAACTTGTTGCCAATAATGTTAAATTTCTTGCCGTTCATGATAATGACGTTTTTCTTTGGCATAGAAGATTAGGTCATGTGGCATGGATTTGTTGAACAAACTTTCTTCTCAAGATCTAGTTAGAGGATTGCCAAAAATGTGTTTTGAGAAAAATTGTCTTCGTGATTCATAACAATATGGAAAACAAAAAGAAAAACATCTTTCAAACCCAAGAAAATTGTTTGAACATCGAAACCCTTCATATGGATTTATTTGGACCAACGAGGACCACTAGTCTAGGTGGTAAGAGGTATGCATGTGTAATTGTGGATGATTTTTCATGATTCACTTGGGTATGCTTTTTATCACAAAAAGATGAGCATTTCATGAATTTGTGAAACTTTTCAAAAAGGTTCAAACCTTGATTACAAATTTATTTCTATTAGAAGCGATAATGGGAGAGAATTCTTCAATCAATACTTTGTGATGAAAATGGGATTGTACACACCTTTTCGGCTGCCAAAATACCTCAACAAAATGGGGTTGTTTAAAGGAAAAATTGTACTTTACAAGAAATGGCTAGATCTATGCTTTGTGAGAATTCTTTGTCGGAATATTTTTGGGTCGAAGCCATAAACACAGCATGCTATGTTATGAATAGAGTTCTTTTGAGGCCATTTTTGAGAAAAAAAATCTTTTGAACTTCTATTTGGTAGAATACCATCTATTGTCTATTTCAAAGTATTTGGTTGTAAGTGCTTTATATTGAATATTTGTGACAACTTGGCAAAATTTGATAGAAAATCAAATGAAGACATATTCCTTGGTTATTCCTCTAACAAGAAAGCTTATAGAGTTTACAATAGAATCTTTGTGTTGAGGAAACCATACATATGAGCTTTGATAAATCTAACATTTACTTGGATAGAAAAGATGATGATGATGTAGGTACATATGAATGATAATCAACATACTACAAGCTCCAACCTTAGAAGATCATGCCAATGAAGAAGAATTGATTGAGCAAGAGCAATAAAATCAACCAAGTGGACTGGTGACCAAGAGCTACCAAAGGATATAAGATATGCGAAAATCCACCCTAAGAAGCAAATCATTGGTGATGTATCTCAAGACGTTAAAACTAGACGGTACTTCATTGACAACTTTGCACTTTTATTTCACATTGAGCCTAAAAATATTGATGATGCATTATGTGGTGATTTTTGGATTGTTACTATGCAAGAGGAATTAAATAAATTTGAATAATCATGTCCCAAGACCCCTTGATCATCCCGTTATTGGCACAAAATAGGTTTTTAGAATCAAACTCAATGAATCCGGAGAAGTTGTTCGGAACAAGGCTAGACTTATTGCCTAAGGATTCAATCGAGAAGACGACATTAATTATGATGAAACTTTTACTTCGGTAGATACACTTGAATCTATAAGAATGCTTATTAAATTTTCTTACTTCGAAGGTTTTAATTTATTTCAAATGAATGTCAAAAGTGTTTTTCTAAATGGTTTTATTGAGGAAGAGGCTTATATGGAACAACTTCTTGGTTTTGCTCATGAAAAATATCCTAACCGTGTCTTCAAACTTTCCAAAGCTTTTTATGGTTTAAAACAAGATCCTAGAGCTTGGTATGAAAGATTGAGTGGTTTTCTTCTTTCAAAAGGGTTTTCAAGAGGAAAGTTGACACTACTCTTTTTATAAAAACCTTTTGCAACAATGATCTTTTACTTGTGCAAATAGAAGTTGATGATATCATATTTGGAGCTATTAATGTTTCACTTTGTGAGGAATTTTCCAATTAATGCAAAGTGAGTTCGAAATGAGCATGATGGGAGAACTCAACTTCTTTCTTGGGCTACAAATCAAGCAAACCGAGGATGGCACATTCATAAATCAATCTAGGTATACCAAGGAGCTCTTGAAGAGTTTTGGCATGGACCATGCAAAAGGTATAAGCACTCCAATGAGTTCATCAACCAAACTTGACAAAGATGAGAAAGACAAAAATACTGATGAAAATGTCTATAGAGGTATGATTGGTAGTTTACTATATTTTATTGCAAGTAGACTGGATATATGTTTGTCGTATGCCTATGTGTTAGATTCTAATCATGTCCTAAAGAGTCTCATTTAATTGCTATAAAATGCATTGTTTGGTATGATGAAACTTTTACTTCGGTAGCTAAACTTGAATCTATAATAATGCTTGTGAAATTTGCTTACTTCGAAGGTTTTAAGTTATTTCAAATGAATGTCAAAAGTTTTTTTCTAAATGGTTTTATTGAAGAAGAGGCTTATATGGAAAAACTTCCTGGTTTTGCTCATGAAAAATATCCTAACCGTGTCTTCAAACTTTCCAAAGCTTTTTATGGTTTAAAACAAGATCCTAGAGCTTGGTATGAAAGATTGAGTGGTTTTCTTCTTTTAAAAGGATTTTCAAGAGGAAAGTTGTCTCTACTCTTTTTATAAAAACCTCTTGCAATAATGATCTTTTACTTATGCATTAGATGTAATTGAATACAATAGCGTTAGTGGATGTGACACTGGTCTTGATATGTGGAGATTACTTCAAATAACACATGAAGGTACAAACCATACAAATATTGAAAAAGAAGTTTTAAATGTAAACATTCAAAACATATCTTTTGAAAATAAAGAGCTTTGCACAAAATTTATTTCTCTTGAAACAATGCTTAATGATCATGTGATATTAAAAAAGAAAGTTAATGAACATTATGCATTGTTAAATTTACAAATGGAAAATAAAATTTAAATAAATTACTTGGTTATCAAAGATCTTCATATATAAAACATGGTCTTGGTTATACTCATGATAGTTATGCTCCAAAATATAAAAACTCCTTAGCTAAAGAAACTTTTAATTCTAGGCCTCATATCTGTTGTACATATTGTGGCAAGCATGGACACAAATTGCCAAAATGTTATGTAAAAAGAAAAATAGAAAATGGTGTCAAGACTATTTGGAAAGTGAAAGGAACTTTAAATAACCCCCCTTGGACCCAGGAAAATATGGGTACCAAAAATCACTCTCTCAATTTTGGTGTAGGTACTGTTAGCCCTAAGGGCAAATTATATAGTTTTAATTAATGACAAATATTGATGAGGACTAAAATGTTTGATTATTGTGTGATAGGTTCTGTAATTTGAGAAGTATGAAGTCTCATTGCTTTGAAGCAAAAGTTCAAGAACAACTTCATTTAAGCAAGTATTTGAAGTTTGAAGAATGTTGTTCTAAAGATGATCAAAAGGCATTGAAGACTTGAAGTGTAGAGTACATTTAACTTTTAGGTAAATTTCTATGTAAACTCTACACTTGCATGTCTTGGTTATCATTGAATGCATAAGAGAGCATAAAAATAATCTTATGATCTTAAAAGTCTTTGAATGAATCTTTTTATAAGATATGTTTGTAAACTTCATATGTTCATGTTTTTCAAGCTTAAATATAGTTAAATAAGTTTTCTATATATATCAAATGTTTTTCAAACTCATTGAAGTTATATCTCAAATGATTTTACAAAGTTTGAAAATGCTTTCAAAAAATTCGGTCGTCCGAATTTTCTAAAGTTTGCTACTATTCTTTCAGAGAAATTCGGAAGAAGATTCGGACGCAGCCAAAAAATTCGGTCGTCCGAATTTTTGGCCTTCAGTATGGTCACTGTTCTTCCAGAGAAATTCGGAAGAAGATTCGGACGCAGCAAAAAAATTCGGTCGTCCGAATTTTTGTTCTCAGCATGGTTACTATTCATCCAGAGAAATTCGGACGAAGATTCGGACGCAGCCAAGAAATTCGATCGTCCGAATTTTCTGAAACTAACCGTTACTAGCCGTTTTATGAATGTTTTAACAGATTTTCAAATTCTATAAAAGCCATAAACATGCAAATTTTTGTAACTCTTGAAATCTTGAAAACTCCAAGCATTCAAAAGCATTTAGCAAACATTTCTTATGCTCTCTTATGTCTTGTGCATTCAATTGATCAATCCAAAGACATCAAAGTGTGAAGGTGCAAATTTGTGTAATATCTACCATCAAGTGGTAATTTCTACACATTCTTCTTTACTTATTCAATTGTGTTGATCTACTAGATCTAGCAAGGTTATCTTGATAACATAAAACCCTTTAGATAAGGGTGATCCTTGAAATTGTGATTCAAGGTTGTTTGAGATATAAAACCATTGTGTGTGGTGAGCCTTGTATTGTAAATATTACTAGAAGAGGTTGTGAGTGTAAAACCATAGTTCGATGAACATCTCTTGTAATTTGTAAACCTGAGCAATTAGTAGATTCGTTGAAATCCTTAAGTGTGAGCTTAAGGTAGTGGACGTAGATCTTGAGGATCGAACCACTATAAATTGTTTGAGTTCTTTGCTATTGCTTTCATTACTGCCTTGCTATCAATTATCTAAAATTAGCTTACATAACTTGTTCTTGGTCTAAACGCATAAAAGGTTTAAGTTTGCGAAAATTAGCCAAATACCTAATTCACCCCCCTCTTAGGTATTTCAATTGGTATCAGAGCTAGAACTTTTGTGTGTGGTTTAACAATCTAGAAGACAAAGATCCTATGGCTAATATGTCAAACCTACCTTACCTAGAAGGATCTTCCACAAATAGACCACCTTTGTTTAATGGAACAAATTACACTTTCTGGAAATCTAGAGTTAAAATTTATATTTGTTCTATTAATTTTGATTTGTGGAACATAATTGAGAAAGGTCCTTATGTCCCAATGAAAATGAGTGCTGATGGAATAACCTCAGTACCCAAGTCCACAGATGAATTTGATGAGCATGATTCTAAGAAAATGACTTTAAATTATCAAGCCATGAATATATTAAGTTGTGCTTTAGATGTTACTGAATATAATAGAGTTAGTGGATGTGATTCTGCTCATGACATGTGGAGATTACTTCAAATTACACATGAAGGAACTAATCAAGTTAAAGAATCTAAACTTGTCATGCTAGTTAGAGATTATGAACTGTTTACCATGAAACAAGGTGAAAATATTAGTGATATGTTTACAAGATTTACTAACATTTTCAATGGCTTAAAAGCTTATGGGAAAAGCTATACTATGGGAGAGCAAAACAGAAAGATTTTAGATGCTCTACCAAAATCCTGGCAGCCTAAAACCCTTGCCATTGAGGAATCCAAGGATTTGAAGACTCTTCCACTTGAAGAGCTCATTGGATCTCTACTGACTCATGAAATGAAGATGAAACGGCTAAATGACAAGGAGGATGAAGAAAATGGGAAGAAAAGGAGTAGTGCTTAATGCCTCAAACAACTTGAGTGAACAAGAACAATCTTCAAGTGAAGAAGAAGGAGGAAACAGTGGAGAAGAAGAAATTGCAATGGCTGTGAAGAAATTCAAGAGATTCTACAAAAAGGAATTTCTCAAGAAAGGAAGAAAGCCAGTCAAGAAGAGTGGACAATCTTCATCATATAAACCTCAATGCTTTGAATGCAAGAGTACTGAGCAACTTATTGCTGACTGTCCCAGAGTGTTGGAAAGGGAAAGAGAAAGCAAAAACAGAAAGAAATCTGCCAAGAAAGGAAAAGGACTAGCTGGAACATGGGATCAATAGGAAAGTGAGGATAAAAGTGAAGGAAAGGCCAATATATGCTTCATGGCCATTGATGATGAGGTACAATCTTCACCCTCTATCTCAAATGTATATGATGATGATATTGATTCCAGTGATCTTATTGTTGAGTTATGTGAAGAATTAAAAAAGGCTTCAAAAAGAAATAAGGATATGAAACTCAAAATAAATGATTTATCTAATGAGAATTCAAAATTATGTGTTGAAAATGGAAAACTTCTTGAAACCATTAGTTGCATTGCTATTGAAAAAGAAGTTTTGAATACAACTATACAAAACATATCTTTTGAAAACAAAAAGCTTTGCACTAGAATTATTTTTCTTGAGTCAATGATAAAAGATCATGAGCTTCTAAAAAGGAAAGTTAATGATCTAACTTTATGCATTGAGAGATTTACAAATGGAAGGGAAAATTTGAATAAATTACTTGGCTATCAAAGACCTTCATTTGTAAAACATGGTCTTGGTTTTACTCATGATTATTCTGCTCCAAAACAGAGAAAATCTTTTGTTAAAGAATCTTATCATTCTAGATCACATATTTGCTGCACTTATTGTGGTAAACATGGACACAAGGTTTCTTGATGTTTTGTCAAAAGAAAAGTAGAAAGTGGTGTTAAAACCATTTGGAAGGTCAAAGAAACTTTTACTAACCCCCTTGGACCCAAGAAAATATGAGTACCAAAAATCACCCTTTCAAATTTGGTATAGGTACAATTTGCCTCAAGATCAAGTGCCACTAAATGGTTCCTTGACAGTGGATGCTCAAGGCACATGACTGGAAATGCATCACTTGTTAGTGAACTTCAAACTACAAGTGAAGGTTTTGTCACATTTGGAGATAAGAAGAAAGGGAAAATACTTGGAATAGGTAACATTGGTAAAGGTTCTTTCCCTCTTATCAAGAAAGTATTACTTATTGAAGATTTAAAGTATAATTTACTGAGTATTAGTCAATTATGTGATAATGGATGCAAAGTAGAGTTTAAATGTGATACTTGTACTATTCTTGACAATGCAAGTAACAAAACTATCTTTGTTGCTAAAAGAGTTGGTAATGTATATGTGTTATATCTTGATGAGCTTATTACAAATGATATTAAATGTCTTGCCATTCATGACAATGATGGATTTTTATGGCATAGAAGATTAGGACATGTAAGCATGGATTTATTAAACAAACTTTCTACACAAGAGCTGGTGAGAGGATTACATAAATTGCATTTTGATAAAACTCACCTCTGTGATGCTTGTCAATATGGAAAACAATCAAAAACATCTTTTAAATCAAAGAAAATGGTTTCTACCACAAAACCTCTTGAACTAATTCATATGGATTTATTTGGACCTATGAGGACTACTAGTCTTGGTGGTAAAAGCTATGCTTATGTGATTGTTGATGATTTTCAAGATTTACATGGGTAATCTTCTTAGCACAAAAAGATGAAACATTTCATGAATTTTCAAAACTCTTCAAAAAGGTTCAAACCTCTCTTGATTGCAAACTGATTTCTATTAGAAGTGATAATGGAAGAGAATTTTGTAACCAAGACATTACAAAATTTTGTGATGAATATGGTATTACTCACAATTTTTCAGCTGCCAAAACACCTCAACAAAATGGTGTTGTTGAAAGGAAAAAAAGAACCTTACAAGAAATGGCTAGATCAATGCTTTGTGAAAACTCATTACCAAAGTATTTTTGGGCTGAAGCTGTTAATACAGCTTGTTATATCATGAACAGAGTTTTACTAAGACCTTTTATAAGAAAAACACCTTTTGAACTTTTATTTGACAAAACTCCATCAATTGTCTATTTCAAAGTTTTTGGTTGTAAATGCTTCATTTTAAACACTAGCAACTATCTTGGTAAGTTTGATAGAAAATCAGATGAAGGAATTTCTCTTGGTTATTCATCAAATAAAAAGGCATATAGAGTTTATAATAAAAGAACATTGTGTGTTGAAAAACTATTCATGTAACCTTTGATGAATCTAACATTTATCTTCAAAGAGAAAATGAAGATGACACAGGTACATCAATGGTTGAAAATCATACTCAACACCAAGCACCCACAATGGAAGATCATGCCAATGAAGAAGAAATAATGGAGCAAGAACAAAATGGTCAATCAAGAAATGATCAAGAACTTTCAAAAGATATCACATATGCAAAAGGTCATCCTAAGGAGCAAATCATTGGTGATGTCTCTCAAGGGGTAAAAACAAGGCGGTATTTTATTGATAACTTTGCTCTTTTATCTCATATTGAACCAAAAAATATTGATGATGCATTGTGTGATAATTTCTGGATTATTGCTATGGAAGAAGAACTAAATCAATTTGAAAGAAATAAAGTTTGGTCTCTTGTTCCTAGACCTCATGATCATTCTGTTATTGGTACAAAATGGGTTTTTAGAAATAAGTTAAATGAACTAGGAGAAGTAGTTAGAAATAAAGCTAGACTTGTTGCTCAAGGTTTCAACCAAGAAGAAGGCATTGACTATGATGAGACCTTTGCTCCAAAGTAGCTGATTAGAATCTATAAGAATACTTTTAGCATTTGCTTGCTTTAAAGGTTTTAAACTTTTTCAAATGGATGTTAAAAGTGCTTTCCTAAATGGTTTTATTGAAGAAGAGGTTTATGTAGAACAACCTCCTGGTTTTATCCATGAAAAATTTCCAAATTATGTGTATAAGCTAACCAAAGCTCTATATGGACTGAAACAAGCTCCAAGATCTTGGTATGAAAGATTAAGTGGTTTTCTTCTCACAAAAGGTTTTACTAAAGAAAAAGTAGACACAACTCTTTTTATTAAAACATCTTCTAAAAATGATATTTTGCTTGTACAAATCTATGTTGATGATATTATTTTTGGTTCTACTAATATTTCTCTTTGTGAAGAGTTTGCTAAAACTATGCAAATTGAATTTGAGATGAGCATGATGGGAGAACTAAGTTTCTTCCTTGGACTACAAATTAAGCAAACCAAGGATGGAGTCTTCATCAATCAAGAAAAATATACTAAGGAGCTATTGAAAAGGTTTGGAATGGATCAAGCAAAAGGAATAAGTACTCCTATGAGTTCATCAACTAAACTTGACAAAGATGAGAAAGGTAAAAGTATTGATGAGAAATTGTATAGAGGTATGATTGGAAGTTTACTCTATCTCACTGCTAGTAGACCAGATATTATGTTTGCTATTTGCTTTTGTGCTAGATTCCAATCATGTCCTAAAGAATCTCATCTAATTTCTGTCAAACGAATATTTCGTTATTTGATTGACACATATGACTATGGTCTTTGGTTTTCTAAAACTTCATCTTTTGAACTTATTGGATATTCTGATGCTGACTATGCTGGATGTAAAGTTGAGCGTAAAAGTACAAGTGGTCATTGTCAATTTCTTGGTAGTTGTCTAGTATCTTGGTTTAGTAAAAAGCAGGCTTGTGTATCTTTATCCACAGCTGAAGCTGAATACATAGCTGCAGGAAGTTGTTGTGCACAATTATTATGGATGCAACATACTTTACTTGATTATGGTCTTAAATTTAAGTGTGTGCCTATACTATGTGATAATACTAGTGCTATCAATTTGAGCATTAATCCCATCCAACATTCTAGGACAAAGCATATAGAAATAAAACATCATTTCATTCGTGATCATGTGATTAAGAAAGATATATGCTTAGAACATGTAAATACAAATGATCAAATTGCTGACAAATTTACAAAGCCTTTGGCTGAGGAAAGGTTTAATCACCTAAGAAGACTCTTAGGAATTTCAAAATTCAATGACTAATGTGTGTATTAATGTTGTGATGAAAACAGAGATTTACTGATCAAAAATTCGGACGCAGGACAGAAAATTCGGTCGACCAAATTTTCTGAATCAAAGAGACAGAAACTTTCGACCGAAAATTCGGACGCAGACCTAAAATTTGGTCGTCCGAATTTTGCGGATGCATCTCTTTAAATGAAAATAGAAAGGTTTCTTCCAAACATTACAACTTCCGAATTTTACATCCTTTCAAAACCTCTCCTACCCATTCACGTCCGAATTAAAATCTTTTCAAATACACACACTCTCATCTCGATTTTCTTTCATTTTGAAACTTCTAAGCCCTAATTTCGTACAGAAAACAAATTCTTCTCAAAAGAAAACATAATGGTGAGAACAAAGAAGCCTAATGTTGAGAAAGGAAAAGGAAAGGCTAAGGAAGGAGATGGAGACCCAATCCTCAATCAACAAAGAAGGATTCGCATTCCTCAAACACAATCTGGAGTTGACAGGTTTATCTCTATCAAATCTACTCATGAATTTGATGAATGGAATAAGAATAGTAGAAAGATTATTCCTGGATATAAGGTGGATGTTGATAAACTATCTAGTATGGATATGGTTTTGTCTTGTTTCCATGATGTTGGATGGAGTAGTTTGTTGTTTATTAATGAAGATTTTTATCCCACCTTGGTATATGAATTCTATGCAAACCTAAAGGAAGAAAGAACTGAGATTGTTGGGGATGATAGGATACAATGGTATTCAACTAGAGTATCCCAAGTTGATATTGAATTAAGTGAAGACCTGATTAACAGAATTTGTGGGGTAAGTGACAGTGGGGCTAAATATTATGCACCCTCAATGCATTGCTATGATCGTCAACTCTTTACATATGATAGATTTGAACAAGCATTTACAAATGGAAGAGAGTTTAGATCTATAAAAGAGAGGGAAATCAAGAATTTGGATGCTAGAGGTAGAGTATTGCATCACATGGTAACTACTATGATTGTTCCTAACTTTGGACATAAATCATCAGTAGGTAATATGCATATGGTATTAATGTTGGCCCTGCATGAACAGAGGAAATTCAACTTTGGATATATAGCCTTAAGACACATGATTACTGCTAGAAAAACAAGTAACCAAGGCATTCCCTTTGGAAGGTCAGTTAACAAAGATCTTTAAGCATTTTAAGATTAAACTTCCAGGGAAGAGGACAAGCCTTTAAAAGTGGAGAAATATACACTGATGAATCCGTTAAGAGAATGCAGCTTATCCATGATGATGATGGAGTATGGAAAACAAAAAGAGGATCCTCTCCAAAAAGATTAGGAAGAAAGGAAAGAACAGAAAGTGTAGAAGAGGAAAAGGAGGAGGATGAAGATGAGGAAGATGAGGAAGAGACCCTTGCAAGAGAAATGAAGACAAAAAGAAAGCATGACACTTCAAGTGAGGGGGAGCAACCACCAACAAAAAGAAGGGTAGTTGAAGAAGAAACTAAAGATGAGTCAAGTGGTGAAGGAATAACTAGAGGTGACACCATAATAGCCAAAGCATTCCAAGAAGCCTTGAACAATCAAGTCAAGGAAATGGAGAAGATGTATAAGTTCTTTGAATCATTTGCTCCAATGGTTCTAGGAAAATTAGATGGACTAGAGAGTAGAGTGAAACACATTGAGGAAATCCTAATGAGAAATACTCAAAGTGGTGAAGGACCCTCTAGGCCTCAAGATAGAAATGAGGAAGATGATGATAAAGAGGAAGATAAGAAGGACAAAGATAATGACAGTGATGATGGGGATGACCAAGGAGGAGATGATGAGACAGTGGCAGTACAAGAAGAAGAAGAAGAACATGTACATGAAGAACCACAAAAGGCAGGAAGCCAAGTAGCTCAAGCTGAAATTGTCTCACCATCACACATTTCATTCAGCCAAGGAAGAGTGAAGCACTTGGCCATCAAGAAATGGATTAGCAGAGCCTCTTCATCAACATCACAAGACTAAGCATCTCTTCCATACTATTTACTACTTTAAGTTATTTAAATTTTTAGTTATGCATCTAATGCTATAATCTTCTTCAGTATTTTTCATGCATCTTATGTAATAGTGAAGCTCAATGATGAAATCTCAGTGATGAGAGCTTCCTTTATGTGTTAAATTGTTAATCTCATTTTCATTGACCCCATCCTTGACTGATGACAAAAGGGGGAGAAAAATGAGGATGACAAAATGTGTGAAAAACTGCTCTAGACAAAATGTGTGAAAAACTGCTATGTGATGAGATAATAAATTTTTCTGCATATGAATTTTTTCTTGTATGCATGTTTTCTGAGTCTTATGTCTCAATCCTATAGATGTTTTCTGTGTGTTTTCTGTAAATGAATAACTTGCTCTTGAATTATTACTCTATGAAAACTCTATGAAAACATTTGAATGCATGAGCTATAACTTGTTACCAAAAAGTATTCTATTGTTGTTCAAATTGATCTAAATCTGTCTTAATCTCTTCTATTATGTTTGAACAACCTTAAGCATTCATTATATTGAAGTTATTATAGTTTTGGACTTAAGATTTAAAAATTCGGATGCAAGATCAAAAACATTCGGATGCATGTTCTGAAATTCGGATGCATGCATATTTTTTGCCAAAATATGCTCTATTGTTGTTCAAATTGATTCAAACTGGTTTTAATCTCTTCCTCTATGTGTGAACAACCTTATGAAAGCTTATTCTCAAAATTTTAAGCTTTCATTTAATCTATTTTAAAATTCGGACTTGATATGTCAAAATTCGGATGCAAGTATCTCAAGTCCAAACTTGTTGAAAAATGAGCACAATCTAAGGGGGAGTATTGTTAAACTTTTACAATCTTTAAAACCTCTCTTAGAAGTTTTCTTAATGCTTAAATGCTATATCTTCTATCCTAGTAGTTGGAAGGAAGGAGGCAAATGGAGGTTGGTTGGGTCATAGGCTCATATTGAGCCATTTGTATGTCAATGTACTAAATTGGTTATTTTCTATCATTGACATTAATACTTCTATCTACTACATTGTTTTAATCTATCACATTTTGCATCAAAGTTTGTCATCATCAAAAAGGGGGAGATTGTTAGCCCTAAGGGCAAATTATATAGTTTTAATTAATGACAAATATTGATGAGGACTAAAATGTTTGATTATTGTGTGATAGGTTCTGTAATTTGAGAAGTATGAAGTCTCATTGCTTTGAAGCAAAAGTTCAAGAACAACTTCATTTAAGCAAGTATTTGAAGTTTGAAGAATGTTGTTCTAAAGATGATCAAAAGGCATTGAAGACTTGAAGTGTAGAGTACATTTAACTTTTAGGTAAATTTCTATGTAAACTCTACACTTGCATGTCTTGGTTATCATTGAATGCATAAGAGAGCGTAAAAATAATCTTATGATCTTAAAAGTCTTTGAATGAATCTTTTTATAAGATATGTTTGTAAACTTCATATGTTCATGTTTTTCAAGCTTAAATATAGTTAAATAAGTTTTCTATATATATCAAATGTTTTTCAAACTCATTGAAGTTATATCTCAAATGATTTTACAAAGTTTAAAAATGCTTTCAAAAAATTCGGTCGTCCGAATTTTGTAGCAAAAGTTTGCTACTATTCTTCCAGAGAAATTCGGAAGAAGATTCGGACGCAGCCAAAAAATTCAGTCGTCCGAATTTTTGGCTTTCAGCATGGCCACTGTTCTTCCAGAGAAATTCGGAAGAAGATTCGGACGCAGCAAAAAAATTCGGTCGTCCGAATTTTTGTTCTCAGCATGGTTACTATTCAGCCAAGAAATTCGGTCGTCCGAATTTTCTGAAACTAGCCGTTACTAGCCGTTTTATGAACGTTTTAACAGATTTTCAAATTCTATAAAAGCCATAAACATGCAAAAATTTGTAACTCTTGAAATCTTGAAAACTCCTAGCATTCAAAAGCATTTAGTAAACATTTCTTAAGCTCTCTTATGTCTTGTGCATTCAGTTGATCAATCCAAAGACATCAAAGTGTGAAGGTGCAAATTTGTGTAATATCTACCATCAAGTGGTAATTTCTACACATTCTTCTTTACTTATTCAATTGTGTTGATCTACTAGCTCTAGCATGGTTATCTTGATAACATAAAACCCTTTAGGTAAGGGTGATCCTTGAAAGTGTGATTCAAGGTTGTTTAAGATATAAAACCATTGTTTGTGGTGAGCCTTGTATTGTAAACATTACTAGAAGAGGTTGTGAGTGTAAAACCATAGTTTGGTGAACCTCTCTTGTAATTTGTAAACCTGAGCAATTAGTAGATTCGTTGAAATCCTTAAGTGTGAGCTTAAGGTAGTGGACGTAGATCTTGAGGATCGAACCACTATAAATTGTTTGAGTTCTTTGCTATTGCTTTCATTACTGCCTTGCTATCAATTATCTAAAATTAGCTTACATAACTTGTTCTTGGTCTAAACGCATAAAAGGTTTAAGTTTGCGAAAATTAGCCAAATACCTAATTCACCCCCCCTCTTAGGTATTTCAGGTACGTTTTGCTACAAGATCAAGTGCCACAAAATGGTTTCTTGACACTAGTTGTTCAAGACACATGACTAGAAATGCCTCGCTTGTTAGTGAGCTTCAAGTAACAAGTGAAGGTTTTGTCGCATTTGGTGATAAGAAGAAAGGAAAAATACTTGGAATAGGTAACATTGGTAAAGGTTCTTTCCGTCTTATCAAGCAAGTATTACTTATTGATGGTTTGAAGTATAATTTACTTAGCATTACTATTCTTGATAGTGCAAGTAGCAAAACCATCTTTGTTGCTAATAGAGTTGGAAATGTATATGTATTATATCTTGATGAACTTATCACAAATGATATAAAGTACCTTGCCATTCATGATAATGATCGATATTTATGACATAGCAGATTAGGTCATGTGAGCATGGATTTATTAAATAAACTTTTCTCACAAGAGCTAGTTAGAGGATTACCTAAAATGCATTTTGATACAACTCGTCTTTGTGATGCTTGTCAATATGGAAAACAATCTAAAACATCTTTTAAACCAAAGAAAATGGTTTCTACCTCAAAACCTCTTGAACTTATTCATATGGATTTGTTTGGACCAATGAGAACCACTAGTCTTGGTGGTAAAAGATATGCTTATGTGATTGTTGATGATTTTTCAAGATTTACATGGGTGATTTTCCTAGCTCAAAAGGATGAAATGTTTCATGAATTTGTAAAACTTTTCAAAAAGTTTCAAACTTCTCTTGAGTATAAATTGATTTCTATTAGTAGTGACAATGAAAGAGAATTTTGCAATCGAGACTTTACAAAATTTTGTGATTAATATGGTATAACTCATAATTTTTCAGCTGCTAAAACACCCAACAAAATGGTGCTGTTGAAAGAAAAAATAGAACTTTACAAGAGGTGGCTAGATCAATGCTTTGTGAAAAATCTTTGCCAAAATATTTTTGGGCTGAAGCGTAAATACTACATGCTATGTAATGAATAGAGTTCTATTAAGACCCTTCATAAGAAAAACACCTTTTGAACTCCTATTTGATAAAACTCCTTCAATTGTTTATTTTAAGGTATTTGGTTGTAAGTGTTTTATCCTAAATACCCGTGATAATCTAGGAAAGTTTGATAGAAAATCAAATGAAGGTGTATTTCTTGGGTATTCATCAAATAAAAAGGCCTATAGAGTTTATAACAAAATAACATTATGTGTTGAAGAAACCATACATATAACCTTGGATGAATCTAACATTTATCTTCAAAGAAGAAATGAAGATGATGTAGGTTCTTCAGTGATTGATAATCAAACACATCATCAAGCACCCACATTGGAAGAACATGCGAAAGAAGAAGAAATAATAGAGCAAGAACAAGATGGTCAACCTAACAATGATCAAGAGCTTCCAAAGGATCTAAGATATGCAAGAGGTCATCCTAAGGAACAAATCATTCTTGATGTCTCCCAAGGAATTAAAACAATGCGGTATTTTATTGACAACTTTGTTTTTTTATCTCATATTGAACTTAAAAACATTGATGATGCATTGTGTGATGATTTTTGGATTATTGCTATGGAAGAGGAGTTAAATCAGTTTGAAAGAAATAAAGTTTGGACTCTTGTCCCAAGACCTCATGATCATTCTATTATTGGTACCAAATGGTTATTCAGGAATAAATTAAATGAACTAGGAGAAGTTGTTAGAAATAAGGTTAGGATTTTTGCTCAAGGTTTCAACCAAGAAGAAGGCATTGATTATGATGAAACTTTAGCTCCGGTAGCTAGACTAGAATCCATAAGAATACTTTTGGCTTTTGCTTGTTTTAAGGTGTTTTAAAAATATTTCAAACGGATGTTAAAAGTGCATTTCTAAATGGTTTTATTAAAGAAGAGGTTTATGTAGAACAACCACCTGGTTTTATTCATGAAAAGTTTCCTAATCATGTTTTCAAGTTAACCAAGGCTCTATATGGATTGAAACAAGCTCCAAGAGCTTGGTATGAAAGATTAAGTGGTTTTCTTCTTTCAAAAGGATTTGCAAAAGGAAAAATGGACACAACACTTTTTATAAATACCTCTAGCAATAATGATATTTTACTTGTGCAAATTTATGTTGATGACATTATTTTTGGTGCTACTAACACATCCCTTTGTAAAGAATTTGCTAAATCAATGCAAAATGAATTTGAAATGAGTATGATAGGAGAGTTAAATTTCTTTCTTGGGCTGCAAATTAAGCAAACTAAGGATGGAGTCTTCATAAATCAAGCAAAGTATACCAAGGAGCTATTGAAAAGATTTGGAATGGATCAAGCAAAAGGGATAGGTACTCTAATGAGCTCATCAACTAAACTTGATAAAGATGAAAAAGGTAAAAATGTTGATGAGAAGTCATATAGAGGTATGATTGGAAGTTTACTCTATATCACAGCAAGTAGACCAGATATTATTTTTGTTGTGTGCTTATGTGCTAAATTTCAATCTTGTCCTAAAGAATCTCATCTAATTTCTGTCAAACGTATTTTTTGTTATTTGATTGATACACATGACTATGGTCTGTGGTTTTCAAAATCTTCATCTTTTGATCATATTGGATATTCAGATGCTGATTTTGTCGGATGCAAAGTTGAACACGTAAGAGTACTAGTGGTCACTGTCAATTTTTTTGCAGTTGTCTTGTGTCTTGGTATAGTAATAAACAAACATGTGTGTCTTTGTCTATTGCTAAAGCTGAATATATTGATGCTGGTAGTTGTTGTGCACAAATATTATGGATGCAGCATACTCTACTTGATTATGGTCTTAAGTTCAATTGTGTGCCTATAATATGTGATAATACTAGTACTATCAATTTGAGCATAAATCACATTCAACATTCTAGAACAAAGCATATAGAGATTAAGCATCATTTTATTTGTGATCATGTTGCTAAAAAAGACATATGCTTGGATTATGTGCATACAAATGAACAAATTGCTGATACATTTACTAAGCTTTTGACTGAGGAAAGGGAATTTCAAAATTTAATTACTAATGTGTTTATTTGAGCGTGACAAAAGTAGGGAAAATTCGGATGCACAATTTGGATGCATTGAGTAGAAATGGAGTGTTCAAACTTTGTCAGAAAATTCTAAACAGAAAATTTCGGACGCATGACAGAAAGTTCAGATGTCCGAACTTTCTAAAACTAGAGAAGAAAAGAAGTTCAAATGCATGATCGGACGCAGACCAAAAAGTTTGGTCGTCCAAACTTTGCGGTTACAGTGGTTTTAAAGAGACCAAAATAGTCGTTACTCACATTTTTATCATCCGAACTCTCTCTCTTTTCAATTTTCTCTCTACCCATTTGCGTCCAAACTTAAATCCATCTGAATTTCATTATTTTCACATCAAACCACTTTGATTTTTGAATTCCTAACCCTAAACACTTCTCAGATTTCACTACTTTTCTATTGGAAATACATCATGGTGAGAACTAAGGGAGCAAATATTGAGAAAGGAAAAGTGAAAGCAAAGGACAGAGAAGGAGGATGAATTCTAAATGAACCAAGTAGAATTAGGGTTCCCTAATCATCATCTGGAGCAGACAAATTTGTCTCTGCCAAGGTTGTATCAGAATTCAAAGATTGGAACAAGAAATCAAGAAAAATCATCCCTGGAAATAGTGTGGATTTTGACAAACTCACAAATATGGGTAATGTCCTATCTTTATTTGGTGATATTGGCTGGAGTAATTTATTCAGTATTGATGAAGATTATTATCCCTCTCTCATATATGAATTCTATGCAAATCTTAAAGAAGAAAGAATAAAACATGAGGGGGACAATGTTAATCAATAGTATTCTTCTATAGTGTCTCAAATAGACTTGGAATTCAATGATGCATTAGTGAATAGAATCTCTGGAGTGAGTGATAGTGGAGCAAAGTATTTCTCTATGGGACAACACTGCTATATTAGAGAGTTATTTACAAATGAATGATTTGAAGAGGCTCTCACCAATGGTAGAGAGTTTATGACCATTAGAGAAACGGAAATTAAAGCTTTTGATGCTAGGGGAAGAGTTATGCATCACATAATAACAACCATGATTATCCCTAACTTTGACCATAAATCATTTGTTGAAAATATACATATGGTGATTATGCTTGCTTTGCATGAGCATAGGAGACTGAACTTTGGGTATATGGCACTGAAACATATGTTTGGGGTAGGAATACTAAAAACAAAGCTTTACCATATGGAAAATTTTTGACAAGAATTTTCAAAAGTTTCCTGTTAGGGGACAATCTTTCAAAAGGGGACAAATCTATACCAGTTACTCTCTAAAGAGAATGCAATTAATTCTTGATGATGAGGGAGTATGGAGAACTACAAGAGAAACTCCTCCAAAAAGAATAGAAGCTGAGAAAAGTGAGGAAATTGACAAAGAAGAAGATGAGGCAGAAATATGAGCAAGAGAGATGAAAACTAAGAGGAGGCATGACTCAACAAGTGAGGGGGAGCAACGTCCCTTCAAAAGAAGACTCTTTGAAGAAGAGCCAACCCCTCAACCACATCCTAATGTTGGAGAAGGGCCTAGTGCTGAAGGGATTTCAAGAGGAGATACAATTCAAGAAGCATTAAACAACCACATCAAGGAGATAGAGAAAATGTACAAATTTTTTTGAAACGTTTGCTCCTATGGTTCTTGGAAAACTGGACAGTTTAGAGAATAAAGTCAAGCACTTTGAGGAAATATTGATGAGAAATCCTCAATATGGTGAAGGGCCTTCTAGAACTCAAAGAGAAACAGATGATGATGAGAATGGTGAAGATGACAAGAAAAATGAAGAAGGCAGTGATGATAAAGATGATGATAATGATGGTGACAAAAAGGATCGCAATGAGCAGGTCATGGAGTCACAAAGACGAGATCAAGGTATGCAGCAAGCTGGAATTAGTCAAGAAGGAGGTCAAATTGCAAGAGCTGAAATAACAACACCATATAATCCAACATTAAGCAAAAGAAGAGTCAAGCATGTTGCAGCCAAGAAGAAACCCAGAAAGCACTCTCCATCAACATCAAAAGACTGAGCATATCTTCACTCTTATCTCTATTTACTGCTTTTATTTATTTGTGATAAGCTTAGTATGACTTATGAACACTTACTAGCTTGGTCTATGCAATTTCTCTATTTTTGTTCTTTAAATTTCTGCATTTTATTACTATTTTCCATATGGCCTATGTAATAGCTTTTCATGAAGCTCAGTGTTGAGAGATTCTTCTTATGATACTTGACCCCCCCAAAGCTTAATTGTTGTTATAAGAAGGGGAGAAAAATTAAATTTACAAAATTATGCTATAGTTGCATATCAGTCTCATTTTCATTCCCCATCTTTGAGTGATGACAAAAGGGGGATAAAGATATGTGCAAGAATGTGTGGTATTGTGTGCTATGTGCTGCTATGTATGTGGGAATATGTGTGCTATGTGCTTCTATGTATGTGGGAATATGTGTGTTGCATGTGGCATTGTGTGCTGATAATGTGAAAATTTGGCACATTGTGGCATATCTGGCTGTATTTCTACATTTGAAATTTAAACTGAAAGAGTTATAATATGTGAGGATAGAGTTCATAAGGTTGGACTTGAAATTTGGATGCAAACCAAAACTTTGGACGCATCCATACCTTTTTGCCAAAAATATTTTTTTGTTGTTCAATTTGTTTGAAAATTGTTTTAATCCTTCCTATCATATTTGAACAACCTTATAAAGGCTTATTTTCAAATATTATAGCCTTCATCTAACACATTTTAAAGTTTGGACTTGAAATTTCAAAGTTCGGATGCATAAGTCAAAAGTTTGGATGCATGTTCTGAAATTCGGATGCATTCATATTTTGTTGCCAAAAAGTGCTCTTTTGTTGTTCAAATTAATTCAAATATGCTTTAATCTCTTCTAATATGTTTGAACAGCCTTAAGAAAGGTTATTTACAAAATTTGCAGCTTTCATTTCACTTATTTTATAGTTTGGACTTGATGTGTCAGAATTCGGATGCTTAGTTTCTCAAGTGCAAATTTGTTAAAAAATTAGCACAATCTAAAGGGGATCATTGTTAATCTTTTCGGACCTTTAATACCTCTCTTAGAATATTTCTAAATGCTTAAATGTTATATCTTCTATCCTAGTTAGTTATTGGAAGGAAGGAGGTAAATGGAGGTTGGTTGGATCATAGGCTCATATTGAACCTTTTGAATGTCAATATGCTAAATTAGTTATTATCTATCATTGACATCAATGCTTCTTTGTACTACATTGTTTAAATCCATCACATTTTACATCAAAGTTTGTCATCATCAAGAAAGGAGAGATTGTTAGCCCTAAGTGCAAATCATGAAGTTCTAATTAAGTTTTGAATAATGACAAACATTAATGTGGACTAATTTGTGTGTCAATTGTGTGATAGGATTGTTGGAAGAAGTATGAAGTCTTATTGCCCTTGAAGCAACAATGCAAGAACAACTTCAATGAGTCAAAGTGATTGAAGATTGAAGAATTTTGTTCAAAGATGATTTAAGGCATTAAAGACTTGAAGTGTAGATCAAAAATGCTAAATAGGTATATTCTTTTGTAAACCTTACACTTGTGTGTCTTGGAATCTATTGAATGCATAAGAGAGCAACAAAAACTGGTTTTGAATCTTATATGGCTATGAATGAACTTTTGAATGACAAGTATGTTTTTGAACCTCAAATGATCTTGAGTAAACTTTGCATGATCAAAGTGTTTTAGTAATAATTTTTTAATTTGAAAATGCTTAGATGACTTATCTATTTATACAAAATGTTTTCAAAGTTATTAAGGTTGATTTTCAAATAATTTGACAAATTTTGATAAAAGGTTACTGTGCTTCCAGAGAAATTCAGACGCATGGAGTAAAGTTTGGACGTCCAAACTTTCTCTGATAGCATGGTTACTATATTTCCAGAGAATTTCAGACGAATGTTCGGATGCATAAGGAAAAGTTCAGACTTCCGAACCTTTCTAGACAACTTGGCACAGTAAAGTTCGGACGAAAGTTCGGACGCATAGCAGAAAGTTCGGATGTCCGAACTTCTCTGAAACTAGCCTTTTTATAGTTGTTGAAACTAATTTTTTGAAATCTATAAAGGCTATAAACTCAAAAAATTTTTGTATGTTTTGAATCTTTAAGAACTCTAAACATTCCTGTTAGCCCTAAGGGCAAATCATGTAATTTTGATTAATGACAAATATTGATGAGAACTAATATGTTTATATTGTGTGATATGATTTGTGAAGAAAGAAGTTTGAAGTCTCATTGCCTTCAAGCCAAAGAGCAAGAACAACCTCAAAAAGCTATGAGTCTTTTGAGGTTTATTCAAAGATGAACTCAAGGCATTGAAGACTTGAAGTGTAGAGTAGGTATGATGATAGGTAATATCTATGTAAACTCTACACTTGTATGTCTTGGAGTCTATTGAATGCATAAGAGAGCATAAAATTGGTTTCTTAATTTTAAAAGGCTTTGAATGAATTCTAAGTAAATGTGATTTTGTGTCCTAAAAGTTTTTAAGTAAACTTTATATGATAAAAGGAATTTGATTTTGGTTTTCAAACTGATATTTGTCTAAATAAGTTTTCTATATATACCAAATGTATTTCAAATACTTGGAAGATTAATTTCAAATGATTTTACAAATTTTGAACATAATTCCAAGAAATTCGGTCGTCTGAATTTGGTAGCAAAAGTTTGCTACTGTTCTTCCAGAGAAATTAGGAAGAAGATTCGGACGCATGAAGAAAAATTCGATCGTCCGAATTTTTGGTCTTTAGCATGGTTACTGTTCTTCTAGAGAAATTCGGATGAAGATTCGGACGAAGCAGGAAGAATACGCAGAATTCGGTCGTCCGAATTTCCTGAAAATAGCCTTTAACTAGCCGTTTTATAGTTGTTTCAACTGATTTTTGAATTCTATAAAAGTTATAAACGTGCAATCTTTTGTAAGTTTTGAATCCTTGAATACTCTAAGCTTTCTAAAGTCTATTACAAACATTTCTCAAGCTCTCTTATGTCTTATGCATTCAATTGATCAATCCAAAGACATCAAAGTGTGAAGGTGCAACTTCGTGTAAATTCTACCAACAAGTGGTAACATCTACACACTCATCTTTACTTATTAAATTGTGTTGATCTACTATCTCTAGCAAGGTTATCTTGATAACATAAAACCCTTTAGATAAGGGTGATCCTTGAAGTTATAATTCAAGGTTGTGTGGTGAGCCTTGTTTGTAAAAATTACTAGAAGAGGTTATAAGTGTAAAACCATAGTGTGGTGAGCCTCTCTTGTAATCTGTGAACTTGAGCACATAGTAGAGTTATTGAAATCCTTAAGTGTAGGCTTAAGGTAGTGGAGGTAGATCTTGAGGATCGAACCACTATAAATTGCTTGTGTTCATTGTTCTACATTTCTTATATTGCTTTGCCATAAATTGTTTCTCTTTTGTCCATATCATCTGTTATTGATCTATACATCTAAAAGGTTTGAATTTGTAAAAATTAGCCAAATACCTAATTCACCCCCCTCTTAGGTATTTCACTTCCAAAGTCTTTAGCAAACATTAAAGCTCTCTTTTGTCTTGTGCTCTCAATAAACACAGCATGCTATGTTATGAATAGAGTTCTTTTGAGGCCATTTTTGGGAAAAAAAACCTTTTGAACTTCTATTTGGTAGAATACCATCTATTGTCTATTTCAAAGTATTTGGTTGTAAGTGCTTTATATTGAATATTTGTGACAACTTGGAAAAATTTGATAGAAAATCAGATGAAGACATATTCCTTGGTTATTCCTCTAACAAGAAAGCTTATAGAGTTTACAATAGAATCTTTGTGTTGAGGAAACCATACATATGAGCTTTGATAAATCTAACATATACTTGGATAGAAAAGATGATGATGATGTAGGTACATATGAATGATAATCAACATACTACAAGCTCCAACCTTAGAAGATCATGCCAATGAAGAAGAATTGATTGAGCAAGAGCAATAAAATCAACCAAGTGGACTGGTGACCAAGAGCTACCAAAGGATATAAGATATGCGAAAATCCACCCTAAGAAGCAAATCATTGGTGATGTATCTCAAGACGTTAAAACTAGACGGTACTTCATTGACAACTTTGCACTTTTATTTCACATTGAGCCTAAAAATATTGATGATACATTATGTGGTGATTTTTGGATTGTTACTATGCAAGAGGAATTAAATAAATTTGAATAATCATGTCCCAAGACCCCTTGATCATCCCGTTATCGGCACAAAATGGGTTTTTAGAATCAAACTCAATGAATCCGGAGAAGTTGTTCGGAACAAGGCTAGACTTATTGCCTAAGGATTCAATCGAGAAGACGACATTAATTATGATGAAACTTTTACTTCGGTAGATACACTTGAATCTATAAGAATGCTTATTAAATTTTCTTGCTTCGAAGGTTTTAATTTATTTCAAATGAATGTCAAAAGTGTTTTTCTAAATAGTTTTATTGAGGAAGAGGCTTATATGGAACAACTTCTTGGTTTTGCTCATGAAAAATATCCTAACCGTGTCTTCAAACTTTCCAAAGCTTTTTATGGTTTAAAACAAGATCCTAGAGCTTGGTATGAAAGATTGAGTGGTTTTCTTCTTTCAAAAGGGTTTTCAAGAGGAAAGTTGACACTACTCTTTTTATAAAAACCTTTTGCAAAAATGATCTTTTACTTGTGCAAATAGAAGTTGATGATATCATATTTGGAGCTATTAATGTTTCACTTTGTGAGGAATTTTCCAATTAATGCAAAGTGAGTTCGAAATGAGCATGATGGGAGAACTCAACTTCTTTCTTGGGCTACAAATCAAGCAAACCGAGGATGGCACATTCATAAATCAATCTAGGTATACCAAGGAGCTCTTGAAGAGTTTTGGCATGGACCATGCAAAAGGTATAACCACTCCAATGAGTTCATCAACCAAACTTGACAAAGATGAGAAAGACAAAAATACTGATGAAAATGTCTATAGAGGCATGATTGGTAGTTTACTTTATTTTATTGCAAGTAGACTGGATATATGTTTGTCGTATGTCTATGTGTTAGATTCTAATCTTGTCCTAAAGAGTTTCATTTAATTGCTATAAAATGCATTGTTTGGTATTTGATTGATATACATGATTATGGCCTTTGGTTTTCAAACTCATCTTCCTTTGAACTTATTGCAGATTCGGATGCCGACTATGCCAAAAGCAAAATCGAGCGTAAAAGTACTAGTGGTCATTGTCAATTCTTGGTAGTTGCCTTGTATATTGGTATAGTATGAAACAAGTATGTGTGTCATTGTCTACCACTGAGGCCGAATATATCGGTGCCGGTAGTTGTTGTGCTCAAGTACTATAGATAAGCACACTTTACTTGATTATGGTCTATATTTCAATTTGTTGTTGCCTATTTTATGTGATAACATTAGTGCTATCAATTTGATCATAAATCCAATTCAACATTCTAGAACTAAGCATGTAGAGATCAAAAATCATTTTATTAGAGATCATGTAGTTAAAGGTGATATTTGCTTAGACTATGTGAATAATAATAATCAAATTGTTGATATATTCACCAAGCCTTTGGTCGAAGAAAGGTTTTGCTATCCTAGAAGAAGCTTGGGTATTTCACAATTCAATTACTAAAGTGTGTGATGAAGTTTGGCAAAAACAGAAAAAATTTAGACTCATAATTCAAATGCATTGAGTGAAATTCGATCGTCCAAACTTCCTCCAGAAAACTCCTAACAAAAAGATTCTGACGCAAGTTCAGACAGATGACCAAAAATTTGAATGCAAGTTTAGACGCAAATCTAAAAATTCAATCATTCAAAAATTTTTCAATTTCAGTGGATATTAATCCTCTCAATAGTTCAAATCCCTCATTTTAAAGCATCCGAATTCTCTTCCTTTTCGAAACCCACATGACACTCTCCTGTCCAAACACCAAATTTGTCCAAAATTTCACCATTTTTCTACAAAAATCACTTAATTTTTGTGTTCTCCATCACATATTATCTCAGAAATTCTTCTCTCTCTCTCTATAGAAAATCATTATGGTTCGTTCAAAGAGGACTAGCATGGAAAAGAGTAAAGGAAAAGCCAAGGTAGGAGATGAAGGGCTCATTATTAAAGAAACCAAGGAGGGTTCGCATTCTACAATCAATTCTTGGAGTGGAAGATATATCTCTACAAGAGCCACTATTGAATTTGAAAAATGGAGTAAGAAGAGTGGCACGATAATCCCAGACCATAGATTTGATGTAGACAAATTCACCAACATGGGTAATGTGCTGTCTTTCTTTGATGAAATTGGTTGGGGTAGTTTACTTGGGGTTAATGAAGATTATTATCCTTCACTTGTCCTGAATTATATGCAAATCTTAAGGAAGAAAAATTGAGTATGTTGGGGTAGCATGATACAATGTTATTCATCTAGAGTTTCCCAAGTTGATTTTAAAATTAATGATGCTTTGATGAATCGTGTACATGGGTTGATGATGTTGGTGTTAGATATTATTCCTTGGGGCAACATTGTTTTATCCATGAGTGGTTTACTAATGAAAAATTTGAAGAGGCATTTACAAATGGAAAAAGGATTAGGTCTGAAAGACCTAAGAGAGGGGTGAATTAGGTCTTTGGCTAATTATCGAAAATCTTTTCCCTTTTTGCAAACCCTTTGCCTTAATGAAAGCTCTTCTTTAAATTCACAAACTTCTATTTATATGTGATTTGATGGTTAAGACAAGATTATCAAACTATAAGATCACAACCAATCAATCAACAACTATGAACAAATAATAATAACACAAGTATGTAACAAGTAAAACTATAAAGAAATGAACACACGATTTATAGTGGTTCGATCTCTCCAAGATCTACATCCACTACCTTGAGTCCACACTCAAGGATTTCAACCAATTCACTATATGCTCAATTTAGGCAATTACACAAGAGGCTCATCCAACAAGGATTTTACACCAACAACCTCCTTTGTAATCCTACAAACAAGGCTCACCCTTCCACAAGGATTTTATATCTAAAGACAACCTAAAGACCAATCTAATCCAAGGCTCACCCACACACGGGTTTTACACCACAACCTTGATTAATCTAGTCTATGGCTCACCCTTACCAAAAGGGTTTTACGTCACAAGATAACCTTGTATCAATCACAATAATAATGTAAAGAAAGAGTTTAGATGTTACCAATACTTCTTGGAGGATCAATACAATTGATAGTACCACTTCACTTCTTACCTTTGGAATCTTGAATTTCAATCCTTGAGCACAAGGCAATTTGAGAGCTTTTGATATAATTTTGATGTAAAACAAGTTAGAGCTTCAAGGATTTTGAATGTTCAAAAGTTGTTTAAAAAATCTGGAGTTTGTGGCTTTTATAGATTTGAAAATTTGGTTTTAACAGTAATAAAACGGCTAGTAACGGCTAGTTTCAGCAAAATTCGGTCGACCGAATTTTTGGTCGAAAATTTTCGGGCACATTGTTCACTTACTGTTCACTACTGTTCACTATGCGGGGGAAATTCGGACGACCGAATTTTCCCAGCTACGTCCGAATATTCTTCCGAATTTCTCTGGAAAAATAGTGTCACTATTCATTGTACAGTACTGTTCGCATGAATAGTGTCACTGTTCACAATGCGGAGAAAAATTCGGACGACCGAATTTTTCAGCTTCGTCCGAATTTGCGTCCGAATTTCTCTAGAAAAATAGACGGTATTGTTCACATGAATAGTGGGACTGTTCGCGTGAATAGTGGGTCCTGTTCATTGCGCAAGAAAATTCGGACGACCGAATTTTCCATCCGGCGTCCGAATCTTGCATCCGAATTTTTCAAACTTTGTCAAAACATGTTCAAATCAATTCTAACAAGTTGGAAAACCTTCTAGCCTAAAAGATAAGTCATTAAAGGCCTTTTAAGTGCAAAAACCATTTATTAAAACTTGATAATTTAGATAAATTCAAAAGCATTGAAACCATTTAAATCAAGTTTTGTGCTCTCTATTGCAACTCATAGATTCCAAGGCTTAAGAGTGTAGGGTTTACAATGTTTACCTATTAAGCACATGCAACCTACACTTCATGTCTTCAAAGCCTTCTAACATCTTGAACAAACTCTTCAATCTTCAATCACTTTGACATATTGGAGTTGTTCTTGCATTTTAGCTTCAAGGCAATGAGACTTCAAACTTCTTAATCCACAAATCCAATCACACAACATAAACATATTAGTTCACATCAATATTTGTCATTAATCAAAACTACATGATTTGCCCTTAGGGCTAACAAGGTCCTCTAGTGAAGAAGAGATTAAAGCTTTTGATGCTAGAGGTCGTGTTATGCATCACATGATTACCACCATGATCATCTCTAATTTTGGACATAAATCTTCAATTGGTAATATGCATATGGTGATTATGCTAGCCTTGCATGAGCATAGAAGACTAAATTTTGGATTCATAGCATTAAAGAATATGTTTAGTGCAAGAAGAACGGCTAACAAAGTTTTGCCTTATAGGAGATTGTTGACAAGAATCTTTAAGTACTTCAATGTGCAACTCCTCAGAAGAGGAAATCCAATGAAAAATGGGGAAATCTATACAAACGAGTCTCTCAAAGGAATACAGCTAACACTTGATAAGGATGGTGTGTGGAGGACCAAAAGAAGGGGTTAAAGAATAGAAACAAGTGGTGAAGAAGAAGAAGAGGAAGAAGTGGAAGAAGAAGAAGAGGATGAGGAGGAAACCTTAGCTAGAGAAAGAAAGAGCAAGAAGAGATATGATCTATCAAGTGAGAGGGTGCAACCTCACACCAAGAGAAGGCTATTTGAAGAAGAACCTACTCCTCAATTCCATGAAAACCTTGGAAACATGCCTAGTGAGAAGGGAGTTTCTAGAGGTGACACTATAGTAGCCAATGTGTTCTAAGAGGCTTTGAGTGACACTATAATAGCCAATGTGTTCTAAGAGGCTTTGAACAACCACGTAAAAGAGATAGAGAAAATGTACAAATTCTTTGAATCTTATGCTCCCATGGTATTAAGCAAGTTGGATGGCTTGGATGGTAGGGTAAAAAACATTGAAGAGCTATTAAGGAAAAACAATCAAAGTGGTGAAGGACCTTCTATGCCTCAAGCTATGGATGACAAGGATGATGAAGGAGATGAAAAAGGCAAGAAAAAGAAAGAGGATGATGATAAGGATAATAATGAGGATAGTGATGGAGGTGATGATCAAGGAGGAGACTTCGAGTTTGTGGCTAGAGAAAGTGGAAGAAATATGGGTGGTCAAGAAGAGCCACAAGAAGGAGAAAGCAAAGAAGGAAGCCTAATTGAGAAAGTTGAAATCACTTCACCATCAACCACTTCATTCGGGCAAGGAAGAGTCAAGTATGTGGTCAAGAGAAGGGGAAAAAGGAAATCTTCCATGTTAACTACTACTCCTAAGCCAAACTACAACGGCAATGAGAAAGCAAGTGAAGGGCCACTTCATACCGAGCTCAAGGGAGCCATGGCTATCACTACCAACAAACATGGAGTGAAGATGATGACCAAAATCCAAGACTAAGCACCCCCTAGCCTTCTTTCTCATTTTATTTATGTACTTAACTAGTTTGTGTACTTTTATTTCATGCTTAGTTAATGTAGCTAGAATAGTCCGTGTATTTTCAAACTTTGACTCTAAATGTGCCTTTCTAGCTCATGTGATCTTTTGAAACTCAATGATGATATCATAGTATTAAGAGCTTTATGTTGTTTATGTTTTCATATTTTCTTCACTTTCAATGCCCCACATTTGATTGATGACAAAAGGGGGAGAAATACGAAGTGTTATGCAAAATGTACTTTGATATCTTTCAATAATTGGCTATGATGAATGTGACATATTGGTTTATTGATTTGTGCTCATATAGTTGGCTTATGAAATTTTTATTATGTGCTCATTGGCATTTTGGTATTATAAGGATGATGATCTTAAAAGCCTTGATTTGATTTATGCAATGGTAGTGTAATGTGTTTTATAGTTGATCATCTTGTTTTGATGATTGTGTGATTGACTATAAGAAATTATATTGTTAAATCTATTTTTTGACGACTTTACCTAAAGTTTGGGCTTGAAATTCAGATGCATTTCCTGCAATCCAGACGCATATCCTGAAATTCGGATGCATCAACATTTGTTGTCAAAAAGTACCCTTTTGTTGTTCAAATTGATTCAAATCTATTTTAACCCTTCTACTATGTTTGAACAACCTTAGGGAAGCTTTATTTCAGTTTAAACAATCATTATGTTGAATATATTGAAGTTTGGACTCCTAGTCCAACATCCAAAATTTTTCTAAAAAAATAAGCATAATCTAAGGGAGAGTTCCTTAACTATTTGTAGCCTTTAAAACCTCTCTAAGAAGTATTTTATACTTACTTAAATGCTATATCTTCTAGTTTTGATGGAAGGAAGGAGGTCTATGAAGGTTAGGCTCAATTGTTGAGCCATGTATTTGTCAATGTGCTATATCATGCTTGAAAACTATTTTCAATTGGTATAATCTTAAATTAGTACATGACACAAATGCTTCTTTGTGCTTAGATTGTCTAAATCCAAGACATTTTGGATTGTCTAAATCCAAGACATTTTGCATCAAAGTTTATCATCACAAAAAGGGAGAGATTGTAAGCCCTAAGGGCAAATCATGTTGTTTTGATTAATGACAAATATTGATAAGTGTAATTTCCTATGAAATAATATAAATTAATCTTGCTATGAACTAATATGCTTATATGATGTGTGATAGGATTTTTGGATTGAGAAGAATGCAAGTCTCATTGCCTTGAACAACTCAAGATTATCAAAGTGGTTAGAGTTGATTTAAGATTGTTGAAGGTTTTGAAGACCTTAGTCTAGGTTTACAGTGCATTATAGGTATATCTTTGTAAACCTTGCACTTGTTTGTCTTTGGAATCTAAAACATTTTCAAGGAAGCTTCAGACTTGCTTTTCATTCTCAAATGATTTATCTTACAAATATATTTTACCAAGTTCTTGATAACGGTCTTTGGACTAAAATCCTTTTAAAAGATTCATTTTATAGTCCAAAATGATTTTGAACTTGTTGTGCTTGATTTCTAATCATTTTAACTAAGTTTGAAAAATTCGGAAGTCTGAATTATACTTCATAGCTGCTGAATTTTCAGAGAAATTTGGACAACCATTCAGATGCTTGTGTCCAAATTCAGTTGACCAAATTTATCCTATTAGCCTCAAGACAAAAAAATTTGAATGATTATTTGGACGTAGAAGTCCAAGTTCAATCGAATGAATTTTACTGTTACTAACCGTTATTTGAACAGTGTAACTAATTTTCAAACCCTATAAAAGATATAAACTTCAGGTTTTTGAATAGTTTTTGAGCTTTAAAGATTCTTAACTCTTCCCAATCATTCTCTATCAAAAATTTCTCTTTAGTCTTGTACTAAAAAGTTCATATTCAAGAGTCCTTAGACAAAAAGGTGAATGTGTGTTAAATTTTCATCATCTACCAAGTTGTTTGTAACTTTCTTATCTCATACTTCATCTACTTGTTGTTTTGAAGGTTATCTTGATGATATAAAACTCTTGTGTTAGGGTGAGCCTTGATTATTTGTATTTGAGAAGAGGTTTTGATATAAACCCTTGAAGAGTAAGCCTCTAGTGTATGATTTGATCAACTTGTGATTATAATTGAGCGTAGTTAAAATCTTGAGTTGGGTGTTCAAGATAGTGGATGTAAATCTTGTGTAATCAAACCACTATAAATTGTTTGTGTTGTCTCTTGCTCTCTACTTCCTTTAAATTTGAATCTTATTGTGTTTACTTGCATATCTTGTGAAGTATTTGCTTCATATCATCTTCCAAATTAATTTTGTCAAAAGGGATAAAGTTTTCAAAAATTAACCGAAAATCTAATTCATTTCCTCTTAGATCTTTCACTATTTATTATGTGATAAAAAAATTACTGCCAACACGGTTGTCAAATTGAGTTCACATATGCAAGGTGCAAAAGGATAATGTATTCAGAGATTTTAGGTTCATGTCTTTGCGATTATAGACCAAAGCGCTTTAGAAAACTTTGCAATGGGTCTCGTTGTTCACCAAACATCATTGCTCATAATATTTATCATTGCTTTTTTGGAGCTCAGCCTGACAGAGTAGATCCTTCAGCGGAGAAATAAATTTTTTGGGAAAGAGTAAGGAACAAAAAAGTGGAGCAAACACTGTGTACAAAAAAAAAGAAAAAAAATTGAACTCTTTTGTTCCGCATTCAATTTCATAGTATAATGAGTCAAGTTCAAAATTTTCAAAATTTAAGTCTATATTCGACTAAAAAGCTCAATATTAGGTTTAGCAAATTATATCTTTTTTTCGAGTAGGCTTTTGACTAACTTTTACCCCTTAATCTCATTTCTATTTATAATGGTTGATCTATTATAGAGTTTTATGTAAAAATTTAAAGTATATTATAAAGATAATGTAATATAATAAAAAATATATAATATATAAGTTAACGAATATTTTATATTAAATTTATATATATTAAAATAATGTATAGTGGGACGGTAACTTTTTTATAGTATATAATATATTAAAAATTTTTACTTTTATGCAAGTATCAAATATTTTAGAATATCTCAATGTACTAAGAATACCATTAAAAATGAGATGGAAAGAGTATATACGTCATAAGTTCAATCATTATTATTTTAGAGGCAGTTCTTCTCTTAAAGAAAATTTGATGGTGGAGAGTTTAGCATGAGAACACTACCCGTTTACTAAACAAAAAATAAATATACAATGCAAGAACGGGACTTAAACCTTACCTCAAAATGCCAGTCAAAAAAATTCACTTCGACAAAAAGACATGGAAGCAAAAAACTAAAACTAAACAAGACACCTGTTACAACATGTGCCGTGCCAAATAGGAATTTAAAGACATATTTGGAAAGTCTTTTGGGATTAAGATTTGATGAGATATTATTTTCCAAGAAGACCTTTATGGCATAAAGGAGTCTACTTTGGAAGTTGTCAATATTTGAACAAAACTTCATTATGGCAAAAAAGAACATATTTGGGAATTCTAAAGCTTCTAGGATTTGGAGAATCCCATGAAAATGCATCTAGACTAGATATCAAAGATTGCCTTCCGATATTCTTGGAATTTCTTGCTATATTATAGGGATGACAATCTTGGAGAAGAAGAAAGTTCAAGACTCTTGCATATTATATATATGAGCTTCACAGCAAAGCCAAATCAACTCTCAAGGTCATAACTCTCGGGATTACTTCTCTCTTGCAACTCACGAATAATTTTTAGAGATAATCTCAAGAATCTCTCTCGGCAATTCTCATGTCATTATACTAACAAGAGGTTTCTTTGTTTTTCTTCCAATATTCTTAAGAGAGTTATATCTTTGAACTCCCGTTATAGAAGCTACATTTAAGGAGAGTTTTACAACACAATTTATCCTCTTGTTATACTGTCCATGCAAATTGTGTTGTCTAAGCTCAAGTGTTGCAAACTGAAGTTCAATAGACGCTGGAGTACACATGATATGGTTCTGATCAAACTACCTCAAACAGCAAAAGGGTGTTGCGACTGATCGAGATCAGTTGAGAGCAATAAGTGTGTTAGCCCTAAGGGCAAATCATGTAGTTTTGATTAGTGACAAATATTGATGAGAACTAACTTGTATGTTGTGTGATAGGATTTGTGGATTAAGAAGTTTGAAGTCTCATTGCCTTGAAGATAAAATGCAAGAACAACTCAAATATATCAAAGTGATTGAAGATTGAAGAGTTTGTTCAAGATGTTAGAAGGCTTTGAAGATATGAAGTGTAGTTTGCACGTGCTTAATAGGTAAACTTTGTAAACCCTACACTCTTAAGCCTTAGAATCTATGAGTTGCAATAGAGAGCACAAAACTTGATTTAAATGATTTCAATGCTTTTGAATTTATCTAAATTATCAAGTTTTAATAAATGGTTTTTGCACTTGAAAGGCCTTTAATGACTTATCTTTTAGGCTAGAAGGTTTTCTAACTTGTTAGAATTGATTTGAACATGTTTTGATAAAGTTTGAAAAATTCGGATGCAAGATTCGGACGCATGATGGAAAATTCGGTCGTCCGAATTTTCTTGCGCAATGAACAGGACCCACTATTCATGTGAACAGTACCGACTATTTTTCCAGAGAAATTCGGACGCAAATTCGGACGAAGCTGGAAAAATTCGGTCTTTTTCTCCGCATTGTGAACAGTGACAATATTCATGTGAACAGTGTTGTACAATGAACAGTGACACTATTTTTCCAGAGAAATTCGGAAGAAGATTCGGACGCAGTTGGAAAAATTCGGTTGTCCAAATTTCCCCCCGCATAGTGAACAGTAGTGAACAGTAAGTGAACAGTCGTCCAAAAATTTTCGACCAAAAATTCGGTCGACCGAATGTTGCTGAAACTAGCCGTTACTAGCCGTTTTATTACTGTTAAAGCCAAATTTTCAAATCTATAAAAGCCACAAACTCCATATTTTTGAAACAAATTTTGCACAAAAGAAATCCTTGAAGCTCTAACTTGTTTTACATCAAAATTATATCAAAAGCTCTCAAATTGCCTTGTGCTCAAAGATTGAAATTTAAGATTCCAAAGGCAAGAAGTGAAGTGGGCTAGCAATTGTATTCATCCACCAAGAAGTGTTGGTAACATTCAAATTCTCTCTTTTATATTATTGTTGTGATTGATACAAGGTTGTCAAGAGACTTAAAACCCTTGTGGAGGGTGAGCCATAGACTAGATTAATCAAGGTTGTTGCGTAAAACCCATTGGTGAGGGTGAGCCTTGGATTAGATTGGTTTAGGTTGTCTAGTGACATAAAACTCTTAGTGATAAGAGTGAACCTTATTTATTACATTGAAAAGAGGTTATTGTGGTAAAACCCATTGAAGGGTGAGCCTCTTGTGTATTTGCTTGGATTAATCATATAGTGAATTGGTTGAAATCCTTGAGTGTGGACTCAAGGTAGTGGATGTAGATCTTAGAGAGACCGAACCACTATAAATCGTGTGTTCATTTCTTTATACCTTTACTTGTTACATACTTGTGTTATTATTATTTGTTCATAGTTGTTGATTGATTGGGTGTGATCTTATAGTTTGATAATCTTGTCTTAACCATCAAATCACATATAAACTAGAAGTTTGTGAATTTAAAGAAAAGCTTTCATTAAGGCAAAGGGTTTGCAAAAAGGGAAAAGATTTTCGATAATTAGCCAAAGACCTAATTCACCCCCCCTTAGGTCTTTCAATTGGTATCAGAGCTAGGTCTTCTTTTTAAGGTCTAACAGCCTAGAAGTAAAGATTGTATGGCTAGTTTATCAAATTTGCCTTATACGGAAGATTCCTCCACTAATAGACCTCCATTATTTGATGGTTCTAATTATATTTTTTGGAAGTCTAGAATTGAGATTTACATTTGTTCTATTAACTATGAATTGTGGAATATTATTGAGAAAGGTCCCTATGTACCATTGAGATTGAAAGCCGATGGAGTTACAAGGGAACCGAAGTCCATGGAAGATTAAACTACCAAGCAATGAAAATTCTTTGTTGTGCGTTGGTTGTCAATGAATACAATAGAGTGATGGAATGTGATTCCACTCATGAAATGTGGAAGCTACTTCAAGTCACTCATGAAGAGGAAAGAGCAAATGTGTGCTTCATGGCAATGGAAGATGAGGTACAACCTACTCCATCTACCTCTACTTCTTATGATGATAATATTGATGATCCTAGTGAATTACTTGTTGAGATGTATGGAGAATTAAAAAAGGCTTCGAAAAAGAATAAGGAAATGAAACTCAAAATTAATGAGTTATTGAATGAAAATTCAAAATTATTATGTGAGAACAAAAAACTTCTTGAATATATTGATTGTTTAAATATTGAAAAAGAAGTTTTAAATGTTTCTTTACAAAACATATCTCTTGAAAATAAATCTCTTTGTACAAAAGTTTCTTCTCTTGAAAAAATGCTTAGTGATCATGAAATTTGAAAAAGAAAATTAATGATCTTACATCATGTGTTGAAAAATTTACAAATGGAAGAGAATTTTGGCAAACTACTTGGATCTCAAATATCTTCTATTGCTAAAAATGGTCTTGGTTACAATTATGTCAATAATGTGCCTAAACATAACAACTTCTTTGTTAGAGCTACTTCTACTTCTTTCCATCATACTTGTTGTACTTATTGTGGAAAACATGGACATAAAGTCACCAAATGTTATGTTAAAAGAAAAGTAGAGAATGGTGTAAAAACCATTTGGAGAGTTAAGGAAACTATTACTAATCCCCACGGACCCAAGAAAGTATGGGTACCAAAGGATACTTCCTCTCCTATATTGCAGGTACATTACAATTCAAACTCAAGCACCACTAAGAGGTATATTGATGATGTTGGCTTAAAGAATAATAGAAAACACCTCATTTATAATCAAGGTCAAAGCAACCAAAGAAGGATTTGTTTTTGAGGCAAGAAGAAATGAGGAATTCTTGGAGTAATCAATGTTGGTAAAGGTTTCTCTTTTCTTTTTAAACAAATGTTACTTAGTGCTGATTTGAACTATAACTTGCTTAGCATTAGTCAATTGTGTGACAATGAATAAGAAGTTAAATGCCAACATGCGAAGTTTCAATTGAGAATCCCTTTTGTTAAGATTTAAAAATTTGCCAACCATGACTTGTCAATTGCTTCTATGAAGTTGATTAGGTAAGATTGATGATATGAGATTGAATTCATGGTTGATATGTTTTTGAAATTGATTATATGTCATGATAAAATGATTAAAATAGCTATGATTGAATATCTATGCATATGCTTGGCCAAAAACATCTTTATGAAACTTTAAAAAATGTTCGGACTTGAAGTTTGAATGTAGACTATAAGTTTGGTCGCCCGAACATGTATAAAAAATGATATTTTGTGATTTTGATCAATTACTTACAAAATGTTTCAATGTGTGTTTTATCTTGATAAGCTTGAATGTCTTGTTGCTTATAATAATGATTGATTTTCTTGGCGTAGAAGATTTGGTCACATGAACATGGACTTGTTGAACAAACTTTCCTCTCAAGATTTAGTTGGAGGTTTGCTAAAAATGTGTTTTGAGAAAATTGTCTTTCACATACTTGTCAATATGGAAAACAAACAAAAAAATTTTCCAAACCTAAGAAAATGACTTTCACTTCAAAACCACTTAAAAATTGTTTATATGGATTGTTTGGACCAATGAGGATCACTAGTCTTGATGGTAAGAGGAATTCATATATGATTGTTGATGATTTCTCTAGATTTACATGGGTGATCTTTCTAGCTCAAAAAGATGAAGTTCTTTCATGAATTTGTAAGACTTTTCAAAAGGGTCCAAATCTCTCTTGTGTGCAAATTGATTACTATTGGAAGTCACAATGGGAGAGAATTTTACAATCAAGATTTTACAAAACATTGTGATGAGAATGGGATTGCTCACAGTCTAATGAACTTATATTTGATAGAATACTCTAGAATTTAAACATACATGAATGGTTGTATCAAATATACATGAATACGTGTAACAAAGTACTTTATATTGAATACTACTTGCATGTATTGCCTATTTCAAAGTTTTGGTTACAAATGCCTTATATTGAATATGTACGATAACTTGGAAAATTTGATAGAAAATTGAATGATGGAATATTCCTTGGTTTTTCCTCTAACAACAAGGCTTATAGAGTTTCTAAGAAAAAGAACCTTACATGATGAGGAAACTATTCATGTTAGTTTTGATGAATCTTACATTTACTTGAAAAGAAAAGATGAAGATGATGTAGGTACAGCTATGAATGACTATCAAACCCATCTTCAAGCACCAACTTTGGAGGATCACACCAAAGAGGAAGAAATGATTGAACAAAATCAAGATGACCAACCTAGTGGTGACCAAGAGCTCTCAAAGAACCTAAGATATTCAAGAGGGGAACCTAAGATATTCAAGAGGGCACCCTAAGGATCAAATCATTGGTGATATCTCCCAAGGAGTAAACATAAGACGGTATTTTATCGATTACTTTATTCTTTATCTCATATGAGCCTAAAAGTATTGATGATGCATTGTGTGATGATTTTTGGATTATTACTATGCAAGAGGAATTAAATAAATTTGAAAGATACAAAACTTCAAAATTCCTAAATCTCATGATCATTCCATTATTGGAACTAAATGGTTTTTAGAAATAAACTCAATGAATCCGAGGAAGGTGTAAGAAATAAATCAAGATTTGTCACCCAAGGATTCAATCAAAGAGAGTGAATTGTTTATGATGAAACCTTTGTTCCGAATGCTAGACTTAAGTCCATAAGAATGCTTTTGACTTTTACTTTCTTTAAAGGTTTTAAATTATTTCAAATGAATGTCAAAAGAGCTTTTCTAAATGGCTCTATTGAGGAAGAGATTTATGTGGAACACTCGCCCGATTTTGATCATGAAAAGTTTCCTAACCATGTTTTCAAATTATCCAAAGCTTTGTATGATTTAAAACAAGCTCCTAGAGCTTTGTATAAACAAAATTGAGTGTTTTTATTCTTTTAAAAGGATTTTCAAGAGGAAAGGTTGACACTACTATTTTCATAAAAAAACCTCTTGCAACAATGATCTATAAGTTGTCCAAATATATGATACAATTCTTTTTTTTTTGTGCATTTAATACTTCACTTTGTGATGAGTTTGCCAAGTTAATGCAGAGTAAATTTGAAATGAGCATGATAGAAAAACTCTATTTCTTTCTTGGCCTACAAACCAAGAAAACCAATTATGTCACTTTCATGAATCAAGTTAAGGTGTAGGCACTTCCATAAGTTTATCAACTATGCTTGACAAGAATAAAACGGTGCCATAGGAGTAGTCAACTATATTTGACAGCAAGTAGAGCCAATATTATATTTGTCATGTGCTTGTGTGCTAGATTTCGTCTTGTCCTATAGTATCTCCTTTGATTGCTGTTAAACACATTCTCTATTACCATGTTAATATTCTAAGTGATTATGGTCTATATTTCAAATGTGTGGCTATGTTATGTGATAACACTAATGCAATAGATTTGACCATCATACTATTCAACAAACTAGGACAAAGCATATAGAGATCAAACTTCATCTCATTAGATATCATTCTACTAAGAATAATACTTATTTAAAGCATGTTTGCATTCATGAACAAATTAATGATCCTAATGAACTACTTGTTGAAATGTATGAAGAATTAAAAAGGGTTTCAAAAAGAAATAAGGAAATGAAATTCAAAATTAATGAGTTATTGAATGAAAACACAAAATTATATTGTGAAAATAAAAAGCTTCTTAAATCTATTGATTGTTTAAATATTGAAAAAGAAGTTTTAAATGTTTATTTACAAAATATATCTTTTGAAAATAAAGCACTTTGTACAAAAGTTTCTTCTCTTGAAAGAATGCTTAGTGACCATGAAATTTTGAAAAGGAAAGTTGATGATCTTACATTATGTATTGACAAATTTACAAATGGAAGAGACAAGCTTGACAAAATACTTGGCTCTCAAAGATCCTCTTTTATTAGAAATGGTCTTGGTTATGATCATGTAAATAATGGACCTAAATATAAAAATTTCTTTGTTAAAGCTACCTCTAGTTCAATGCCTCATACTTGTTGTACATATTGTGGAAAACATGGACACAAAGCCATTAGGTGCTTCATTAAAAGAAAAATAGAAAATGGTGTTAAAACCATTTGGAGAGTTAAGGGAAATATTACTAACCCTCACGGACCCAAGAAAGTATGGGTACCAAAGGAAACTTCCTCTTCTTTATTGCAGGTACTCTCCAATTCAAAATCAAGCACCACTAAATGGCATATTGATGATGTTGGCTTAAAGAATAACAGAAAACACCTCATGCATAATCAAGGTCAAAGCAACCGATGAAGTAACCAATGTTGATAAAGGTTCCTCTCTTCTTTTTAAACAAATGTTGCTTAGTGATAATTTGAAATATAATTTGTTTAACATTAGTCAATTATGTGATAGTGTGAAAAGTTGAATGTGAATGTAATACTTGCACTATACTTGATGGTGTCAATAGTAGAACTATTTTTGTTGCAAATTGTATTAATTCTTTGCCTTGATGAACTTGTTGCTTATAAAGTTAGATGATTTTCCACTCATGATAATGACTGTTATTTATGGCATAGTAAACTTGGTCATGATAAAATGATTAAAATAACTATGGTTGAATATCTATGCATTTCCTTGGCCAAAAACATCTTTATGAAACTTCACAAAATGTTCGGGACTTGAAGTTTGGATGTAGACCACAAGTTCGGTCGCTTGAACTTATGTGACAATATGACATTTTGTGATTTTGATTAATTACTCGCAAAATGTTGCAATATGTGTTTTATCTTGATAAGCTTGAATGTCTTGTGGCTTATGATAATGATGGATTTTCTTGGCATAAAAGATTAGGTCACGTGAGCATAGATTTGTTGAGCAAACTTTCCTCTTAAGATTTAGTTGGAGGATTACTAAAAATATATTTTGAGAAAATTATCTTTGAGACACTTGTCAATATGGAAAACAAACAAAAGAATCTTTCAAACACATGAAAATGCATTTAGACCTCAATCATCTTGAACATGTTCATATGGATTGATTTGGACTTATGAGGTACTCTAGTATTAATGACTTGAAGTATGCCTTAGTAGTGGTTGAGGATCTCTAAATATTCACTTTAGCATTATTCTTTGCTCAAAAGAAGATAAAGTGTTTCATATGATTGTAAAACTATTCAAAAAGGTTCAAACCTCCCTTGAGTGCAAATTGATTTCCATTAGAAGTGACAATGGGAGAATTTTACAACTAAGTCTTTACAAAATTTGCTTTGAAAATTGAATTTCATATAATTGTTTCAACTGCAAAAACCCCACAACAAAATGGTGTTATTTGAAAAGAAAATTTAAACTTTGTAAAAATTGGCTAGGTCCATGCTTTGTGAAAATTCTTCCTCAAAAATATTTTTAGTCCAAAGTCGTAAACATTACATGTTATGATAAATAGAATTCTTTTAAGATCATTTTGAAGAAAAAACATCTTTTGAATTCTCTTTTATAGAATGCCTCAAATTGCATATTTTAAAATGTTTGGTTATAAATGTCTTATCTTAAATTCTTGTGTTAACTTAATTAAAATTTGATAGAAATCTTGATATTGGTATATCTCTTATCTATTCTTCTAACAAAAAGGCTTATAGAATTTTTATAACAAAAAAGAACCTTACATGATGAGGAAACCATTCATGTTAGCTTTGATGAATCTTACATTTACTTGGAAAGAAAAGATGAAGATGATGTAGGTACATCTATGAATGACTATCAAATCCATCTTCAAGCACCAACTTTGGAGGATCATACCAATGAGCAAGAAATGATTGAACAAAATGATCAACATAGTGGTGACCAAAAGCTCTCAAAGAACTTAAGATATCCAAGAGGCCACCCTAAGGAGCAAATCATTGGTGATATCTCCCAAGGAGTAAAAAATAAGCGGTACTTTATCAATAACTTTATTCTTTTATTGGATATGAGCCTAAAGTATTGATGATGCATTGTGTGATGATTTTTGGATTATTTGTATGCAAGAGGATTTAAATAAATTTGAAAGATACAAAATTTTGGATATTCCTAAATCTCATGATCATTCCATTATTGGAACTAAATGGTTTTTAGAATTAAACTTATTGAATCCGAAGAAGTTGTTAGAAACAAAGTTAGTCTTGTTGCCTAAGGATTCAATCAAGAAGAAGGAATTGATTATGATGAAACATTTGTTCCGAATGAAAACTTGAGTCCATAAGAATGCTTTTGACTTGTACTTGCTTTAAACTCTTTCAAATGAATGTCAAAAGTGCTTTTTTAAATGGTTCTATTGAGAAAAAAAGTTTATGTGGAACAACCACCCGGTTTTGTTCATGAAAAGTTTCCTAAACATGTTTTCAAAATTATCCAAAGCTTTGTATGATTTAAAACAAGCTCCTAGAGCTTGGTATGAAAAATTGAGTGATTTTCTTCTTTCAAAAGGATTTTCAAGAGGAAAGGTTAACACTACTATTTTCATAAAAACCTCTTGTAACAATGATCTATAAGTTGTCCAAATATATGATACAATTTTTTGTGCTTCTAATACTTCACTTTGTGATGTGTTTTCCAAGTTAATGAAAAGTAAATTTGAAATGAGCATGATAGGAAAACTTAATTTCTTTCTTGGCCCACAAATCAAGCAAACCAAGGATGACACTTTCATGAATCAAGTTAAGGTATAAGCACTTCCATAAGTTTATCAACCATGCTTGACAAGAATAAAAAGGTTTCATAGGAGTAGTCAACTCTATTTGATAGCAAGTAGAAACAATATTATGTTTGTCATGTGCTTGTGTGCTAGATTTCATCTTATCCTATAGAATCTCGTTTGATTGTGGTTAAACACATTCTCTATTACCTTATTAATACTCTAAGTGATTATGGTCTATATTTCAAATGTGTGGCTATATTATGTGATAACACTAATGCAATAGATTTGACCATCATACTATTCAACAAACTAGGACAAAGCATATAGAGATCAAATTTCATCTCATTAGATATAATTCTACTAAGGATAATACTTATTTAAAGCATGTTTGCATTCATAGATATCGTTACTAAGTCATTGGCCGAAGAAAGGTTTGACCAATCTTAGAAGAAGCTTAGGGATTTCAAAATTCAATAACTAACGAGTATATTCAAGTGTGTAGCTCCAGGTGACGACAAAGAAGCCTAGCATGAGAAAAGGAAAGGGAAAAGCCAAAGATAGAGAAGGAGGACTAGTAACCAACGAACCAAGGAAGGTTTATGTTTCTCAAATCATGTCATGGATGGATAGATTTGTCATAGTGGAGGCTGCTACTGAATTTGATGATTGGACAAAAAGGGATCCATAAGACAAATCCAAGCCACAAGGAGGATGTCATCAAACTATCTGAAATGGGTAATATACTCTCTTTTTTAAATAAGATGAGCTGGACTAGTTTGCTTGTGTTTGATGCTATTACCTTACTTAGTTTATTGAGTTTAAGCAAATAGTATGGAAGAAAGAGGTGAGCGAGTTGGTGATAAATCTATTCAGTGGTATTCTTTAAGAATATCACAAGTTGATTTTGGATATTGATAATGCATTGCTCAATAGAATTCGTGGTGTTGAGAATGTTGGGTTTAGGCATTATTCTTCCGGGGGACATTGTTTTATAAGTGAGTTATACTCACATGAAAGAATTGAGAATGCCTATATATAAATGATAAGAAGCCTCAAGACTAGAAAGGAGAGAGAGATAAAAGCTTTTTTATGCTAGTGAAAGAATTTTGCATCACATGCTTACTACCTTGATTATTGCATACTTTGGGAACAAATCTTATGTTGATAATATGTATGCTGTAATTATGCTAGCCATGCATAAGAAAAGAAAAATGAATTTTGGATATATAGTGCTGAAGAATATAATGGCAGCTAGAAGAACCGAACGTAAGGCTTTGCCACATAGCAAATTGTTTACCAAGGTTTTCAAGTATCTCCAAGTGCAATTGTCTTGTAGTAGTTGACCAATAAAGAGTGAAGAAGTCTACACCAACAACTCACTAAAGAGAATTCCTTGAATACTTGATGATGAAAATGTATGAAGGGCTAGAAGAAAAACTCCTCTAAGGGGTGATAGAAGAGATGCTAGCAATGATGGAGAAAAGGAGGAAGAAAGTAATGAAAAAGAAGGAAGAAGAAAATGATGAAGAATAAGAGGATGAAGAGGAAATCCTTGCTAGAGAAAGGAAATTAAAATGAAACATGACTCATCTAGTGAGGGGGAGCAACCTTCCACAAAAGAAGACTATTTGAAGAGTTGCCAAGGTGTTTCAAGAGACATTGAACAACCATGTAGAGGAAATGAAGAAGATGGACAAATTCTTCAAGTCTTTTGCTCTGATAATTCTTGGCAAATTTGATGGTTTAGAAGCTAGAGTCAAGAATATGGAAGAAGACTTGAGAAAGATTTCTCAAGTGGTTTTAGATGGTGCAAGTTCCTATAAAGCCCAAGAGAACAAGCAAGAAGAAGGAGATGAATGAAGTTTAACAAAGTCAAATCACAAATCCATCACCAATATCCTTCAACCAAGGGAGCAAGAAAATGTGGTTCAAAGAAAGAAGATCCAAGATCCTCTTGATTGGTAGCTTTCCAAAGCAGAATTACACAAGCAAGGAGTCAACAAATGAAGGACCCCATCATATAGAGCTCAAGGGAGACATGGCCATCATAACAAACAAATTTGGAAGTGAAGACCACGAAGCGCATCCAAGACTAAGCCTTTCTATCCCTAAACTCTATTTTGTTGCTTATTTTATTTTATGCCTTAATGCACATGTTATGATTTAACATTGAAATATACTTGTGCCTTTCTAGTCATTATAGTGCTTTGAAGCTCAATATGTGAAATCTTTGTGATAAGAGCTTCTTTGTTTCACTTTTGTTGTCCAAGTACTCTCACCCCAAGTTTAATTGCTAAAAAAAAGGGAGAGAAGAAGTTGATTTATTATTGTTGAGATGCTACATAATGATTATTGCTGTTAGGATGATAATTATTTGACTAGAACTATACTGTTAATGAGAGTTGATCAATATACTGCTTATATGTGATACATGTTGTCTCATTTTCATTAACCCCATCTTTGAATGATGACAAAAGGGGGAGAAGAAATGGGATGACAAAATGTGTGAAAAAAAATATGAAATAGCAGTGGAATTCCTGGATGACAAAATGTGTGAAAATATGAAATAGCAGTGGAATTCCTCATGCATGAATAGAAAATGTGTGAATTTTCTGAAAATACATGCATATGTCAAAGGGGAGAAAGAATGATGGCTGCAATATGCTATGTAATGTGAATGTGCTTGCTGTAAATGTGCTATGTGCTATGTGTTATAGGTTAAAATGTAAAATGAATGTGTACTGTGAAAATATTTGGCTGCATTTGAAATTTAAATTGAATATGTTATACTATGTGAGGTTTTGAGATTTTGAATATGGTTAAGTTAAGATTTTGAAATCTTGATACTAGTTCTTGACTTAACTTATGATTTTAGTTTACCTCATAAAAACAATTGAATGCTTGAGTTTTGTGGTTTTGCAAAGCTAAAGAGTGCTATTGTGGCTATACATATTTGAGTACTTCTATAGTTCATTTAAGAATGCAAAATCACCTTTTCAAACTTTCTATCAAAAGTTTGGACTTGAAGTTCGGATGCAAACCAAAAGTTCGGATGCATCCAAACTTTCTTGCCAAAAATGTTTTTCTATTGTTCAAATTGTTTGAAAACTATCTTAATCCTTCCTATCATATTTGAACAATCTTAGAAAAGCTTATTTTTCAAAAATAGAAGTTGTTATCTCACATATTTTACATTTCGGATTTGAAATCTTAAAATTCGGATGCATGATTCAAAATTCGGATGCATGTTTCAAAAATTCGGATGCATCCATATTTTGTTGCCAAAATGTGCTCTTTTGTTGTTCAAATTGATTCAAATATGTTTTAATCTCTTCCATTATGTTTGAACAACCTTAGGAACACTTTATTTCCCTTTAAACATTCATTATATTGAATTTATTGCAGTTTGGACTTAGGATTTAAGAATTCGGATGCATGTTCTGAAATTCGGATGCATGCATCTTTTGTTGCCAAAATGTGCTCTATTGTTGTTCAAATTGATTCAAACTTGTTTTAATCTCTTCCACTATGTTTGAACAACCTTAGGAAAGCTTATTTTCAAAAATTGAAGCTTTCATTTCACTTATTTTACAATTCGGACTTGATATGTCAAAATTCGGGTGCATAGCATCTCAAGTCCAAACTTGTTGAAAAATGAGCACAATCTAAGGGGGAGCAATATTAATCTTTTCTGACCTTTAATACCTCTCTTAGAAGTTGTCGTAATGATTAAATGCTATATCTTCTATCCTAGTTATTGGAAGGAAGGAGGCAAATGGAGGTTGGTTGGGTCATAGGCTCATATTGAGCCATTTGAATGTCAATGTGCTAAACTGATTATTTTCTATCATTGACATTAATACTTCTTTGTACTACATTGTTTAAATCCATCACATTTTGCATCAAAGTTTGTCATCATCAAAAAGGGGGAGATTGTTAGCCCTAAGGGCAAATCATGTAGTTTTGATTAATGACAAATATTGATGATGACTAATATGCTTGTATGTTGTGATAGGATTTTTGGATTGAGAAGGAAGCAAGTCTCATTGCCTTGGAGCTAGCAATGCATGAACAACTCAAATATGTCAAAGTGATTAAAGATTGAAGAGTTTGTTCAAGATTAATGAAGGCTTTGAAGACATGAAGTGTAGGTGACATGTGGTTAATAGGTAAATATTGTAAACCCTACACTCTTAAGTCTTGGAATCTATGAGTTGCAATTGAGAGCACAAAACTTGATTTAAATGTTTTCAATGGTTTTGAACTTACCTAAATTATCAAGTTTTCATAAATGGTTTTTGCACATAAAAGGTCTTTAATGACTTATCTTTTAGGCTAGAAGGTTTTCCAACTTGTTAGAATTGATTTGAACATGTTTTGACAAAGTTTGAAAAATTCGGAAGAAGATTCGGACGCAGTCCAAAAATTCGGTCGTCCGAATTTTGTAGCAAAAGTTTGCTACTATTCTTCCAGAGAAATTCGGAAGAAGATTCGGACGCAGACAAAAAATTCGGTCGTCCGAATTTTGTAGCAAAAGTTTGCTACTGTTCTTCCAGAGAAATTCGGAAGAAGATTCGGACGCATGCAAAAAATTCGGTCGTCCGAATTTTGAAGCGAAAAATTCGGATGCAGAATTCGGTCATCCGAATTTTCTGAAACTAGCCGTTACTAGCCGTTGTATAGCCGTTTGAACTGATTTTTGAATTCTATAAAAGCCATAAACTCCAGATTTTTTAGTAGAACTTTGAACTTAACAAATCCTACATGCTCTAACTTATTTTACATCAAATCAAATTGAAAAGCTCTCAAATTGCCTTGTGCTCAAAGGTGTACATTCAAGATTCCAAAGGCAAAGGTGAAGTGGTGCTAGCAATTGTAATTATCCACCAAGAAGTGTTGGTAATATCCAAACTCCATTCTTCATTTTAATTCTGTTTTTTCTACTAGCTCATTGCAAGGTTATCTTGTGACATAAAACCCTTTTGTGGAAGGGTTAGCCATAGACTAGATTAATCAAGGTTGTAGTGTAAAACCCGTGTGAGGGTGAGCCTTGGATTAGATTAGTCTTGAGGTTGTCTTTAGATATAAAATCCTTGTGGAAGGGTGAACCTTGCTTGTATAATTACTAGAAGAGGTTGTGAGTGTAAAACCATAGTGTGGTTAGCCTCTTATGTAATTGTTGAACTTGAGCATATAGTGGATTGATTGAAATCCTTGAGTGTGGACTCAAGGTAGTGGATGTAGATCTTGGAGAGATCGAACCACTATAAATCGTGTGTTCATTTGTTTATAGCTTTACTTGTTTACATACTTATGTTATTATTATTTGTTCTTAGTTGTTGATTGATTGGTTGTGAATTTATTGTTTGATCATCTTGTCTCAACCATTAAATCACATATAAACTTAGAGTTTGTAAATTTGAAGAAGAGCTTTTATTAAGGCTAAGGATTTGCAAAACAGGAAAAGATTTTGATAATTAGCCTAAGACCTAATTCACCCCCCCTCTTAGGTCTTTCAGGGGTGATAGAGGAGATGCTAGTGATAACGAAGAGAAGGAAGAAGAAAATGAACAAGAAGAAGAGGATGAAGAGGAAATCCTTGCTAGAGAAAGAAATATAAAAAGGAAGCATGAGCCACCAAGTGAGGGGGAGCAACTCCCACAAAAAGAAGACCATTTGAAGAGGTATCCTTCATTGAAGGAAAATAAGTTGAAGCTGGTAATCTCACTAGAGTTAATACTATAGTTGCCAAGGTATTTCAAGAGGCATTGAACAACTATGTAAAGGAAATGAAAAAGATGGACAAATTCTTCGAGTTCTTGGCTCCAATGATTCTTGGCAAATTTGATGGTTTATAAGCTAGAGTCAAGAGTATGGAAGAAGACTTGAGAAAGATTTCTCAAGTGGTTTTAAATGGAGCAAGTTCCTATAAAGCCAAATGAAGAAGATCAAGAGGATAATATGGGTGAAGATGGCAGCAATAAGGATGATAGTTATGACAGTGAAAATTGAGATGGCTATTAATTTGTTGCTAAAGAAGAAAGAAGATGAAGAAAAAGGCAGTGAAGCACCCCAAGAGAAAGAAGAGCATGAGAATGAAGAACGAAGAGCCAAGAGAGAAGGAAAATGTGGTTCAAAGGAAGAAGATCCAAAGATCCTCTCGGTTAGTAACTTTCCAAAGTCGAACTACACGGGCAAGGAGTCAACAAATGAAGGACCCCATCATATAGAGATCAAGGAAACATGGCTATCACAACGAACAAATTTGGAAGTGAAGACCATGAAGCGCATCCAAAACTAAGCCTTTCTATCCCTAAACTCTATTTTGTTGCCTATTTTAGTTTATGCCTTGATGCACATGTTATGCTTTAACATTGAAATTTACTTGTGCCTTTCTAGTCATTATACTGTTTTGAAGCTCAATATTTGAAATCCTTGTGATAAGAGCTTCTTTTGTTTCACTTTTGTTGTCCAAGTACTATTACCCCACCTTTGATTGATGACAAAAGGGGGAGAAGAAATGTGATGACAAAATGTGTGAAAATATGAAATAGCAGTGGAATTCCTCATGCATGAAGAGAAAATGTGTGAATTTTCTGAAAATCCATGCATATGTCAAGGGGAAGAAAGAATGACTACAAAATGTGCTATGTGTGAATCATGCTGCAATGTGTGCTAATGTGTGCTATGTATATGTTGATGTGCAATATGTAATGAGTAATGTGAAAATATTTGGCTGCATTTCTGTATTTGAATTTAAATTGAAAGTGTTATAATATGCGAGGTTTTAGCTGCTTTCTTAGATTTTGGAATATGGTTAAGATGAGTTTGAAATCTTGAACTTGGTTCTTGACTTGACCTATGATTTTGAATTACTTTAAGAAAACAACTGAATGCATGAATTTTGTGATTTTGCAAAGCTAAACTGAGTGCCATTGTGGACATACGTATATGAATACTTCAACATTTCATTTTAAATGGAAAAATCACCTTTTCAAACTTGTTGCAAAAATTTGGACTCAAAATTCGGATGCAAGGTTTAAAAATTTGGATGCATCCATATTTGTTGTCAAAATGTGCTCATTTGTTGTTCAAATTGATTCAAATATGTTTTATTCTCTTCCATTATGTTTGAACAACCTTAGGAAAAATTTATTTCACATTAAACTTTCATTATATTGAATTTATTGCAATTTGGACTTGGAATGTCAAAATTCGGATGCATGAGTTTAAAAATTCGGATGCATCCATATTTCATTGTCAAAATGTGCTTCTTTGTTGGTCAAATTGATTCAAATATGTTTTAATCTCTTCTAATATGTTTGAACAACCTTAGGAAAGCTTATTTTCATAAATTAAAACTTTCATTTCACTTATTTTACAATTTGGACCTGCTGTGCAAAAAATTCAGATGCATGATATCTCTAGTCCAAATGTGTTGAAAAATGAGCACAATCTAAGGGGGAGCATTGTTAAACTTTTACAACCTTAAAACCTCTCTTAGAACTTTTTCTAAATGCTTAAATGCTATATCTTCTATCCTAATTGTTGGAAGGAATGAGGCAAATGGAGGTTGGTTGGGTCATAGGCTCATATTGAGCCTTTTGTATGTCAATGTGCTAAATTGGCTGTTTTCTATCATTGACATTAATACTTCTTTGTACTACATTGTTTAAATCCATCACATTTTGCATCAAAGTTTGTCATCATCAAAAAGGGAGAGATTATTAGCCCTAAGGGCAAATCATGTAGTTTTGATTAATGACAAATATTGATGAGAACTAACTTGTATGTTGTCTGATAGGATTTGTGGATTAAGAAGTTTGAAGTCTCATTGCCTTGAAGCTAAAATGCAAGAACAACTCAAATATATCAAAGTGATTGAAGATTGAAGAGTTTGTTCAAGATGTTAGAAGGCTTTGAAGACATGAAGTGTAGTTTGCATGTGCTTAATAGGTAAACTTTGTAAACCCTACACTCTTAAGCCTTGGAATCTATGAGTTGCAATAGAGAGCACAAAACTTGATTTAAATGGTTTCAATGCTTTTGAATTTATCTAAATTATCAAGTTTTCATAAATGGTTTTTGCACTTAAAAGGCCTTTAATGACTTATCTTTTAGACTAGAAGGTTTTCCAACTTGTTAGAATTGATTTGAACATGTTTTGATAAAGTTTGAAAAATTCGGATGCAAGATTCGGACGCAGGATGGAAAATTCGGTCGTCCGAATTTTCTTGCGCAATAAACAGGACCCACTATTCACCTGAACAGTGACACTATTCATTTGAACAGCACCGACTATTTTTCCAGAGAAATTCGGACGCAAATTCGGACGAAGCTGGAAAAATTCGGCCTTCCGAATTTTTCTCCGCATTGTGAACAGTGTTGTACAATGAATAGTGACACTATTTTTCCAGAGAAATTCGGAAGAAGATTCGGACGCAGCTGGGAAAATTCGGTCGTCCGAATTTCCCCCCGCATAGTGAACAGTAGTGAACAGTGTGTCCGAAAATTTTCGACCAAAAATTCGGTTAGTTTCAGCAACATTCGGTCGACCGAATGTTGCTGAAACTAGCCGTTACTAGCCGTTTTATTACTGTTAAAGCCAAATTTTCAAATCTATAAAAGCCACAAACTCCAGATTTTTTAAACAACTTTTGCACAAAAGAAATCCTTGAAGCTCTAACTTGTTTTACATCAAAATTATATCAAAAGCTCTCAAATTGCCTTGTGCTCAAATATTGAAATTTAAGATTCCAAAGGCAAGAAGTGAAGTGGGCTAGCAATTGTATTCATCCTCCAAGAAGTGTTGGTAACATTCAAATTCTCTCTTTTATATTATTGTTGTGATTGATACAAGGTTGTCAAGAGACTTAAAACCCTTGTGGAGGGTGAGCCATAGACTAGATTAATCAAGGTTGTTGCGTAAAACCCATTGGTGGATGTAGATCTTAGAGAGATCGAATCACTATAAATCGTGTGTTCATTTCTTTATAGCTTTACTTGTTACATACTTGTGTTATTATTATTTGTTCATAGTTGTTGATTGATTGGGTGTGATCTTATAGTTTGATAATCTTGTCTTAACCATCAAATCACATATAAACTAGAAGTTTGTGAATTTAAAGAATTTAAAGAAAAGCTTTCATTAAGGCAAAGGGTTTGCAAAAAGGGAAAAGATTTTCGATAATTAGCCAAAGACCTAATTCACCCCCCCCTCTTAGGTCTTTCAAAGTGCAAGTGGGATCTTGCAGCATCCTGTAGAAAGGAGTTCGACACATCCTGTTGAGGAGAGTTCAACAAAAGCAGCTATAGCTGGATGAAAGTTCAATAATCATGGAGGCAAGAGTTGTGATTGGTGTGTTTCCAATTATGAAGGCAACAACACTGTGGTTGTTGAATTTCTAGCTGCTGATGCAACTTGGGTAAAAGATGTTTTTGTGAAGTTCACTAGGGGAATCACTGGAGGAGATTGAGATCGTGTTCCTGTACTTTTGAAACATAAAGTTTAACGATTTTTTCCTGGGCGTGGCCCCGCAGACATAGGCTGTTGAGCCAAACTGTGTTACCAATTTTACTGTGTCTAACTTTTTGTTTCTGTCTGTGTGTGTTGTGTTGTGTTGAACTGTGTAGAATTAACTTTAACACACTGAGTTTGAAAAAATGCGAAAAAGTTGCATAAACCTAACCATACAAGTGGTATCATAGCAAGTCACCAATTGTTGCTGGTTTGTTATTCAATTAGTAGGTGAGATCGTGGGAAGATAGGTTGTGCAATTTATGCCAAAAGAAGCAGGATCTATAACAAGGCCACCACTGTAGGATGGAGCAAATTATGCATACTAGAAAGCACAAATTAGAATCGTCATTCATACTGTGGATGAGAATGCATGGATTGCGGTTCAAAAAGGATGGACTCCACCAACAATCATGAATCATGAAAGGATATCTATTGAAAAAACCTGGATGATTGGACTGATGCTGAACGTAAGTTGAATGCAACAAATGCTAGGGCTCTTAACGCCATCTTCACATATATTGATGCAGAATAATTCAAATTAATCTCAACTTGTCAGTCAACAAAAGAGGCTCTACAAACTATCTATGAAGAAATAAGTCATGTCAGAATGTCAAAGTTGTAGATGTTGACATCACAATTTGAGGAATTAAGAATGGCAGAAGATGAGACAATTCCCATCTTCAATATGAAACTAAGAGATATTGCAAATCAAGCATTCCAACTTGGCAAAAAATATTCTGAAGAAAAATTTGCGCGCAAAACCTTGAGATCCTTGACGCCAAGATTTGCTGCCAAAGTTGCTGCCATTGAAGAAGTTAGAAATCTGTTAGAGATGAAGATGGATGAATTAATGGGGTCCTTGTAAACCCTTGAAATACATCTCAACACTCAACATAAAAATAAAGGTGTTGCATTAAAAGCTTAGGGAAGCTCAGAAGCAGTGCATATAAATTTTGACATTGACAACATTGCCTTGTTAACAAAGAAGTTTGACAAAATACTAAAGAAAGAAACCAGAAAGTTTAATGAGTAGAAATTCAACAATGGTACCAGAAGAGAAGATCAACACATGAAAATTGGTGATACAAAGGACTTTGACAGAAAAGGTGACAACAATAACAACAGTAGATGATGGGAATGAGGAGGAATTGGTCATACTCAAAATGAGTATGCAAATAATCTGACGAAAAAAAAATCATACAACATGACATGGAGTGATGATGACGAGGAATTTGATAGTAACAGCATCAAATATAGAGGTAAGGCAAATCACATAAACAATTTTGTTGCATTCCATTCATGTGCAGATTTACAGTCTAACAGAAGCAAAACTGATGGTGAGGATTCAGAAACTGAAGATAATGAGGTTGCCTATGAAAAAGTAAGAAATTAATATGAGCTAATGTATACAAAATGGCTGGAAATTGTTGAGATCAACAGGAGGTTAAAAGAAGAAAATCAGAAACTTCACTAGCAAAATAGCTTATTACAATAGGAACATGAGCAGCTTCAACAGCAGGTACAACAGAATATTGAATCACTTGAACTCAGCAATGACAAACTAGATAAGATAGAACAATATATGAAAATTCTGAATTCAGGAAAGATGAAGCTTGATGAAATACTATCCACTGGCAAGCTATCAAGAGATTTGACAACAACAACAACACTGCTTCAAGAAGCAAGACTGAACTAGAGCGCAAACTTTTGAAAATTGAGTTCAACAAGAATTGGCAGACAGTTCGACAAAGGCAAATCTAGGTTAAAAAGGCAGAACTCAGAGGATATTTTGTACATGTGTCATTTGCAGCAAGTATAAACGATGTATGGTATCTTGACAGTGGCTGTTCATGACACATGACAGGACAGAAAGGAGCCTTATTGAACTACGTAACTTGTAAATGAGGTAATGTAACCTTTGGTCGTGGCTTCAAAAATAAAGTAGTTGGTATTGAAACTCTAAATATCAAAGGTATGCCTACACTCAAAGATATTCTACTTGTTGAAGGAATGAAAGTGAATTTGATAAGTATAAGCCAACTATGTGATGATAATCTACACGTTAACTTCAACAAAGACAAGTGTTTTGTTATGGATAACTCCAACAAGCTGGTTCTCACTGGAGCTAGGACATTGGACAATTGTTACAATTTGATAAAATCAAATGATTAATGGTGCATGGCAGCTTAGAATGATGAAGTTGATCTTTGGTATCAAAATTTGACGCACGTAAATCTTAGGTTGTTCAAAAAGTTAAGCTCAACAGAAGCACTACGAGGAATGCCAAAGCTTCCCAAAACCACAAGAAGAGTATGTTGTCCATGTCAAATTAGAAAGCAGAGGAGATCTTCCCACAAAGAAACAATAGAGATCAACACTTGTAGAATATTGGAGCTCATGCATATAGATCTTTTTGGTCCTACATAATTGAAAGTATTGGAGGCAAAAGATATGTATTAGAAGCTATTAGATTATTGGGTTGACTTTTTGAGACAAAAATTAGAAGCTTTGGATGCATTTTGAAAGTTGTGTTTGAAGCTGCACACTCAGAAGAGTTCAACACTATGCAAACTACGAAGTAATCATGGTAAGGAGTGTGACAACCAACAGTTTAACGAATTCTATGTTGGCTATGGTATTCAACAGGAATTTTCTGCACCAAGGACATCTTAACAAAATGGTATAGCTGAGAGGAAGAACAGAACTATTAAAGGAATAGCCCAAGTCATATTGAACTCCAAAGAAATATCTCAAAGATGGTGGCCAGAAGCTGTTAACACTGTAGCACATGTCATCAACAGGACATACTTGAGGCCTCACACTACTAAAACTACATATGAAATTTGGACAGGACGTAAGCCAAACTTGACCTATTTTCATATCTTTGGTAGTAAGTGTTACATCCTTAATGACAGGGAACCTTTGAGAGAGTTTGATGCAAGAAGTGATGAAGGAGCATTTCTTGGTTACTCCAACAATAGCAGAACCTATCGTGTATTCAACAAGAAAAGTAGAGTTGTCATGGGGACTATCAATGTGGTGGTTGAGGATGCTACTGTAACAAAAATTGATAAGACAACTATAACAGATGAGGACGAGTCAAATTATGTCAAACCTCAGGAGTCCTTCAATAGGAAGATCAACACAAAGCCAGAGGAGTCAATTGATTCCACAATAGATACAGAACAACAGATGAAGCAGTTTAACACAGAAAGTCATCCTCAAGGATTAAAAAGAATCATCCTAAAGATTTGATTATTGGAAGCTTAGATGAGTCAAGAAGAACAGAGGACAGACAAAGATCAATCATAAAGAGATGGTGATGCTTGCATTCTACACTTCAACACTAGAACCGAAGAATATTAAAGAGGCTTTAACAGAAGAATTATGGATAGCTGCTATGCAGGAGGAACTTTAACAATATGAGCACAGTGATGTCTGGAAATTTATTCCACATCCAGATGGAGTAAATATGATTGGCACAAAGTGGGTGTTCCACAATAAAACTGGTGAATATGGGAACATAACATGCAACAAAGCAAGACTTGTTGCACAAAGCTACACACAAGCTGAAGGAGTGGACTTTGACGAAACTTTTGCCCCTGTTGCACGAATGGAATCTATCAGATTATTATTAGTTGTTACTTGTGCAAGAATAGTCACACTTCAACAAACGAATGTCAAAAGTGCATTCTTATATGGATTTCTACAAGAAGAGGTGTATATTGAACAACCAAAGGGATTCGTCAATCCAGATCATTTAAATCGTGTGTACAAGTTAAAGAAAGCACTTTATGGACTTAAACAAGCACCAAGGGCTTGGTACGAGAGATTGATAAACTTTCTTTTAACAAGAGGCTACAACAGAGGGGGAGCTGACAGGATTATGTTCATCAAACGACTAAACACACATGTTATGGTTGTACAAATCTATGTTGATGATGTTGCGTTTGGCTCGACCTCAACACAACTCACAAAGAAGTTTATTAAACTCATGCAAACTGAATTTGAGATGAGTATGGTAGGTGATATGGTAGGTGAACTTACATTCTTTCTTGATTTGCATGTTAAGCAATCAAAGGATGGTATCTTTATCTCTCAAACCAAGTATGCATTTAACTTGGTTAAGAAGTTCAACATGGAAGATTCAAAACCTATCAGAACTTCCATTGGTGTTAATCAGAAACTGACAAAGAATGACAAAGGACAATAAGTTGATCAACACATGGATAGAAGTATTATTTGAGGCTTGTTATACTTAACAGCAAGTAGACCAGACGTATCATACTGTGTTGGAATATGTGCAAGGTATCAATCAAGTCCAAAAGAATCACATTTGAATGTTGTCAAACAAATTCTAAAGTATGTTAATCACACAAAGGAATACGGAATCTACTTGGCAATAATCTTGTGTTTTGGTACATCAAAAAGTAGAATTCTATTTTCTCTGTCAATAGCGAAAGCAGAATATATTGCACTAGGTAGTTGTTGTACTCAGTTGTTATGGATGAAGCAGATGCTAAATGACTATGGATTGACACAAAAGGAGCTAGTGATGTATTGTGACTATACAAGTGCAATAGATATCTCAAAGAATCCAGTTCAACACAACCGAACAAAGCACATTGACATACGTCATCACTTCATCAGGGAACTTGTTGGACAAAAGACTGTCATCATTAGATATGTTGCAATACAAAAGCAGTTAGAAAATACCTTAACAAACCTTTTGTTGTATCAAGATTTGAGGAATTAAGAAGTGCAACAGGATTATGCACTATGTAGGAGGTGTACCACATATTTTGTAGTAAATATTTGTTTCAATTTTCTGCATTTATTGTTTTTCATAAAATTTTAAAAAATCACAAATATAGGTAGGATTTTGGCACCTCAGCAGAGAAGTGCTAGAGGGCAATTTTGGAAACTGCTAAAAGCGGTTATTTCTAGAGTTTAAGTCTGATCATTATTCCAGACTCAAGACCAATATTTTTCTCTCTCTTCGATCTTTCACCTTCTTTAGCAATTTTTGTGCCAGATTATTTGTTTAGAACTTATAATCATCAGTCTACTACTGATTCTAAGAATTTCATACCTGTTAATATGTCTTCTATTGAGTTTGTTGTGGAGAATGCTAAAGTAGAATCTGTTGAACCTAGGGTTGATAATTTGGAGAATGTGATGTCTGTTGAATCTGTGCATATTGGGAATTTGACAGAAGGAATTAAATTGAATATTGATCCTTCTGTTCACACTGTTGAGCAAGGTATTTTTTATGATGCTCCTAGTAGTCACGATACACCTACGACTGTTAATGATCGTGTTCAATCAGAAGTCTTCTCTTATGATTTGTCTGCTGTTGTGTTTTGTTGTCTATGCCTTTATACTCAATTTTATCACAATCCTCAATAATTTGCACACAAACACAAGGCAAGTGCACCCATCGTTTAAATTAGTATAATGGCGAGCAAGTTTAAATATCGTATCCAGGGGGACGGTTAAATATCAATACTCACTTCTACTCTATTGTTTAGCCTAACAAATTTGTTTGAGAAAATGGTTGGAATAATTACTAGGAAAAGAAATCTAACTTAACTAATCTTTGTTTGCAAGAGAGAAAACAATTGAGAAAACAATACTTGAATGGTTAATCCCCCTAGACTTACCTATGTGATAGAAATGTCCATTGGTTGATAAATTTCACTTCTTATGTTAGATGGAATTCCAATGATAGAACTCACTCTATCTCTAGATGAAAGTTCTCTACTCTTAGATTAATTAGTTGAAATCTCTTTCTAACCAAATCAACCCGAGAATGCATTAAGAATTGTGAATTTTCAATTACAGAATCAAGAAGATGTTTAGGTTTCTATCTCTAGTCACCTAAATCATCCCATTGTTTGTGGATGGTCTATTTCACCCTTCCTTTCTCAATTCCAAGTGAAAAAATCCAGATTTTGAATCAATTGTCAATCACCCTTCATTTCTCAATTCCAAGTGAACAAAAATTCCAGATTAGGCATCCATAATCCACTCAATCAATTCAACCATTCAAACCCACAAACAATTCACAAGAAATTCAAATTCAATCAACCAATGAAACACTTCATTCACATAGGCAAAATCCAGGGTTCATACCCATCCAAGTATTCAAAAGTTTAGCTCATCAACATGCTACAAATCAAAGAACATAAACCAATAAAGAAAGAGTAAGAATTGCTCATTTTCATGGTGTAAAATCTTCTCTTCCTCAGGGTTAAAATTTGTCATTGTAGCATGGATAAAATTGCAGCTTTTTCCATGAATCTTCAAGGTGGATTTTCTCCTTCTTCAAGGATTCAATCTTCTCTCTTGATTTCTCTTGCAAAGATGAAGAATTGGGATGGGATTTGAGTGAGTTTTGATGAGTTTTTGCTATTTTTCTTTCACTCTCTCGGCTCCTCTTATTTATGCCCTAAAGGGGTATTGAAATCTCTCCCAAAAGAGAGAGAAATGCAGCTTAAAAGCAGCTTCAGATCAACACAAACGGTGCTGCTTATATCACACCAAACGGCGCCGCTTGCCCCCAGTTTTGGTGCAAGTTTCTGCTGCCCGACTGTGATACTGTTTTGACTTCTAAGTGAATTCAGACCACCAAATTGGCTGATCTAGGTCTTGATGTCTTTAAAGTTGTAGATCAGGTTCTTAGCTTTCCACAGAGGTTTGAATCACATCAATGGGGCATCTACAACTCAAGATATGATCATTATACCAAACTGTGTCAAAAATGGAACCCAATGCAGAATAGGTGACTTTGCAGCATAAGTAGGGTAGGAAAATGAACTCCGATTGACACAAATTTTACCATTCTGAAAATTTTAGAATGTCCCCTATAATTGTCTAGAATACCACTTTTGCATTTGAAATCTTCATAGAGGTTAAAATCCAACTTGAAATATGTCTACCAGTCTGTTTTTCCTCTGCATTTCTCTATTGTTCTTCATTGTGTAAATTTCCCTTATTTGCTTCATTTAGTTCCAAATCTTCAATAATGTCACCTAAAGCAAATAAGAGATAAAGAGAGTATAAATTGTGATTAAAACTACAAAATTTAACATAAAATCAAGCTCAAAATGATAATTATATGAGCACAAATATAGAATATCATCTGCTACAAAAGTTGTTCCTGTTACAACTGAGGTTGGAGTAACTCAATCTATCAAATCAGAAGAGGAACATTCTACCTACATTCAACCACAAACTCCCATTCTCTACCAAATCTCTTCTCTTTGGATTCAACCACTTGCACATATTAAGCTTCAACCCACAATCTTTCCATCATCACCCATATTTATCAACTCATAAATTTAACCTCAATCATGACAAAATTTACAATAATGATAATGAAAACATATATATATCTTGAAGGCATCAAGAAATGTAAGAAGCCTTTTCAATAATAGACAAATATATAACAATTTTTTTTCTTTTCTCCTTTTTTTTCTTTTTTTTTTTCGATTGAGGTGTAATCCAATTCCCGATCATATAAAATCATCTCAGCACTCTTTTCTTTTTTTTTTATATAAAACCTATTTTTCCTATCATCTTCCATTCCACCCATTGTTCCAATTTCCACAATACTCTTTGCTAACTTAAGGGTAAAAATGCATTTAGCTCTCGCAAAGAAGGGTTAAATATAAAGAGTGGAGTTTTAAAATTTGAAAGAAGGAAAAATCTAGAATATAGATTGGAAAATTTATGCACAAAGGCTTCAAGAAATGGTACTACGGATAAAATAAAGAGCGGTGGCTAGAAAGGCTCAATTGGGACAAAGAAGGCCTATTACCATCATTTCGAGATCAAACTAAGGTTACTTACTCATTTCGCCTCAAGGCAAGTGAATGCGGGTTCTAGGGTAAAAGTTGTGTTGAATTCTAAGGCCAATAACACAAGATTCAATTCCATAATCATCACAACAAAAGCAAAGTGGAATGTGCTTAAACGATGAATTTCATACAAGCAAGGAATACAAGGGGTGCTTACTTAATCCAAGTTTAAGGTACTAGTCATAACCTTTAGAATGCTTGTATAACTACTCTTTGAGAAAAGATAACACATGCAAGTCTTGAAGTACCTTGAAGATTCCAAAAAATAAAAACAAGCAAATAAAAAAAATCATGAAAATAGCCTATACTACTAAAGTCAACTAAACTCCCCCACACTCAAGACAACATTGTCCTCAATGTTGGGAGTAAGAGAAACAACATATTGCATAAATAGAAATATGCAACACAAACTACACAAGAAAGCCATACCAAACAACCAAACACACAAACGGTGAAAAATATGACTATTTCGTACGTGAAGGCTGGGCGAAACCATATGAGCAGCAAGCTGCACCTTCTATATACTTCACAGCAAAAAGAAATGAAACAAAGCTAGAAACAATGACATAATGAAAGCAGAAGCATAAAAACATGCCAATAAAATAAATAAATAAAAGGACCAAAATAGAAAAGAAAGAACTCCCCTTTGTTCATAAACTACCGGCTCCACCACTCAAGCCTGGGCTGAAGGAGCTTTGCGTGATATTCGGCGATGCCGGCAAATTGATGGCCCAAAATTTGTTGTTGCTCAAGGATTTGTTAATGGGCTATATGGAGTTCCTCGAGCTACGGTTTTCGATGAAATGCTTTCCTTTTCAAAATCAACTGTTAAAAGAAACTAGTCTACCAATGTGAAAATACAAATGCCACAAAGAACGTTACAAGTAATACACACAAAAACAAAACAAAAAAACAAAAAACAAAAAAAATGAAAAGTGCAAATTGGCTAAACAAGAAAAGCAATTATCACTAAAATTTGAAACAACAACTAATTAACTCTTAACCATACTAAGTAACAAAATTAAATAAACTAACCACTAAATTAAAGAAAGAAAGTCTATAGTAAGCTAATGGAATGCAAACTAATAAAAAAGATTACAAATTTAACAAGTTTCATTGTGGCATTTCATCAAACACATGATAGGCATAGAAGAAAGCAAGAAAGAACCAACAAAAATGGGAAAAAATTTTTTTTTGATGAATAGTAAAACGACAGTGAACAGTAACCCCCAGATGAACTCCTTTCAATCCAGCTCTGCGGGCTGGATTGGATGCTACAGTAAACCGGTGCCGGAACAGTAACTCGGTGCCGTTTTTTTTTTTTTGCCATTCTAAATTACAAATTTAACAAAATAATTGATTACAAATATAAAAAATAACACCAAACAACACATTATAAAACTCTTCACAATTCAAGGAAATTAAAATTTTCAAACTCAAAACCACATTAAACACAATTATGTACAAAAAGCATTATACAACAAGTTTCAAACACAAGAACAGAGTAACAACATAAAATAGAAATTAAAATAAAAGAAAAAAATATGCACAAGTGAAAAACGTTGCTTGAAGAAGCTTACTCATCCCCTAAGTCGGGGGAGCACAAACATGATCGCCCCAAGTTCTTTCTCACTACAGTATGATGAAGTTTGAGTCTATGTTTGCTTACCATTAAGGTTCCCTTTTCCGGATGATAGATTTCTACTACTTCATATGAGAGTACCTTACTTAGCACAAATGGGCCAATCCACTTAGATTTAAATTTACTTGTGAACAACCCCCATCGCGAGTCATTCAATAAAAACTTGCTCTCCTGACTTGAAATCTTGATTTTGGTCAATGTTTTGGTCTTGCTTTATTTTCAACTTTAATGACGAATCTCTTGTACAATAGTTTTCCTCATTTCCATTGGAACCTTTCACATCAACCGCAATCTCTTCTACTAACTTATTCTTCTTCTTCTTTGCATCATTGCCTTTGATTAAAGATGGATTCAAAGAATCTTTCACCAAGGTTTCCTGTAAAGAATTAGAGACATGAGCATCTATATCATCAATCTTACCATGAGAATGATTAGGATCTAAAGAATATTTCAAAGGTTTCAAAGCTTTAAGTACGACCTCCTCGTCTTCTACCCTAAGGGTCAACTTTCCTTCACTCACATTTATATTAGCCTTAGCAGTAGCTAGAAAAAGTCTTCTAAGATCAAAGGAACCTCAACACTCTCATCCATGTCAAGTATAACAAAATCAACAGGAAATATGAATTTATCAACTTTGATAAGCACATCTTCAACAATACCCCTAGGATGTCTAACTGAACCATCTGCAAATTGAATACTCATCTTAGTACGCTTTGGTTCACCTAGGCCTAATTGTTTGAAAACATTAAATGGCAGCAAGTTGACGCTAGCACCCAAGTCAACCAATGATTTATCAAAAGAAAGACTACCAATATTACAAGGAATATTAAAATTCCCTGGATCTTTTAGCTTTTGAGGTAGCTTTCCTTTGTTTTGAAGGATGGCAGAGCATTCCTCATTCAATGTTACCGTTGAAAGTTCTCGAAGCCTCTTCCTTTTCGAAAGGACATTCTTGAGGAACTTAGCATATCTTGGCATCTCTGAAAGAATTTCAACAAATGGTTAGTTAATGTGCAATTGTTTGAATAGTTCAAGAAATTTACCAAGTTGTTCATCCTTTCTATTTCTTAGAAGTGCGGCGGGGTATGGAATTCTAGGCTTGTACTCCGTAACCATCTTCTTCAAATGCTCTTCCTTTTTCTCAAGAATTGTTTCTTTAACTTGATTTTCATTTCCCCCCATGCCTTGGGATTTCACCTTACATTCCAAAGCATTTGATTTATTTTCACTTCCCAAAATCACCATATTCACATGTTCTCGCGGATTGGTAACTGTGTTGCTAGGTAAATTGCCCATTTGTCTTTCCGAAACAAGCTTTGCCAATTGACTTATTTGATTTTCCAAATTTTGAATGGAAGCTTGTTGGTTCCTCAGGGATGCTTCTTGATTTTGGAACCGGGTTTCGGTAGTCTCAATGAACTTTGTCATTAATTCTTCAAGGCTAGGCTTCACCGGTTGTTGTAGAGGTAGAGGAGTTTGATGTTGATAAGGAAGAGATATTTGGGGTTGAGAATTTGATGAAACTTGGAAGCCGGGAGGTTGAAACGGTCTTTGTTGCCCTTGGTTGCTCCATGAGAAGTTTGGATGATTCCACCACCCCAGATTATAGGTACTACTATAAGGATTATTGGGTTGCCTTCCTCCTCCAAGGAAATCCACATGCTCCGTTGATGATGCATTAGAAGTTCCCATGGTTTGGCACTCATGGTTTGGATGACCACCTCCACAAAAATCACAAGCCATCATCACTTGGGAGGTTTGAGGTGACAAAATCAAGCTCTCAATCTTCTTGTTTAAGGCATCGAATTTTGCCTCCAAAGCCGTCATCATGTCTACATTGTGTATTCCACTAGGCTTGGCTTTCGGTCTAGGATTCCCCCATTGGTAGTTGTTCATGGAAATGTTTTCAATGAGGTCTTGTAACTCTTCCGGTATCTTCAAACTAGTGGTACCTCCCGAAGAAGCATCAATGAGTTGCTTGGAATGAAAGTTTAATCCACTATGGAATGTTTGCATTTGAAGCCCCAAATCTAGACCATGATGTGGACATTTCCTCAATAGCTCCTTCCATCTCTCCCAAGAATCATATAAACTTTCACTCTCCATTTGTTGGAAAGAGAAGATATCATTTCTTAGCTTTGCAGTCCTTGCCGGAGGGAAATATCTAGCGAGGAACTTCTCGGCAAGATTGTTCCATGTAGTGATGGAACCCGGTGGAAGTGATTTCAACCATGACTTGGCTCGATCCCTCAATGAAAATGGAAATAGCCGAAGGCGGATGGCATCTTCGGAAGACCCATTAATCTTGAAAGTATCACATATCTCCAAAAAAGTTGGCAATATGAGCATTCGGGTCTTCGTCCGGTAAACCATCAAATTGCACCAATTGTTGAACTATTTGGATGACATTCGGTTTGATCTCAAAATTGTTGGCTTCAACTCTTGGTCGGGCAATGCTTGACTCCGCTCCTAACAACGAAGGTCGTGCATAGTCTCCCATTGTCCTTGGCCTTGCATTTCCGTCATGTGCCATATTGTTCTCAATTTGAAGATTCTCACCTTCAACTTCAATTCCTTCAAGTATCACCTCTAGGTTTATACCCCTTGGATCCCAATAAAAAATCTGCTCAACTTCGGAATTAAGTTGATTCAATTCTCCCTAATTACTTGAGGTCATAAACCAAGAGAATTCACATCTTCACAACAAATAATGTAATAGTTTAGCTCAAAGAATACTTACTTAAAACAAAACAAAAACAGAGAAACATAAGCTAAGAAATCCAATTCACTAATAACTTACAAAATTACAAACAAGATAACAAATACTAACACTAGAAAGAGGTATTATAACAACAAATAATAAAATGACTAAATCAATAGATTTCAAGCTTTCCTAATATTAACCAAACATCCCCGTCAACGGCGCCAATCCTCAATAATTTGCACACAAATACAAGGCAAGTGCACCCATCGTTTAAATTAGTATAATGGCGAGCAAGTTTAAATATCGTATCCACGAGGACGGTTAAATACCATTAATCACTTCTACTATATTGTTTAGCCTAACAAATTTGTTTGAGAAAATGGTTGGAATAATTACTAGGAAAAGAAATCTAACTTAACTAATCTTTGTTTGCAAGAGAGAAATCAATTGAGAAAACAATACTTGAATGGTTAATCCCCCTAGACTTACCTATGTGATAGAAGTGTCCATTGGTTGATAAATTTCACTTCTTATGTTTGATGAAATTCCAATGATAGAACTCACTCTATCTCTAGATGAAAGTTCTCTACTCTTAGATTAATTAGTTGAAATCTCTTTCTAACCAAATCAACCCAAGAATGCATTAAGAATTGTGAATTTTCAATTAGAGAATCAAGAAGATGTTTAGGTTTCTATCTCTAGTCACCTAAATCATCCCCATTGTTTGTGGATAGTCTATTTCACCCTTCCTTTCTCAATTCCAAGTGAAAAAATCCAGATTTTGAATCAATTGTCAATCACCCTTCATTTCTCAATTCCAAGTGAACAAAAATTCCAGATTATGCATCCATAATCCACTCAATCAATTCAACCATTCAAACCCACAAACAATTCACAAGAAATTCAAATTCAATCAACCAATGAAACACTTCATTCACATAGGCAAAATCCAGGGTTCATACCCATCCAAGTATTCAAAAGTTTATCTCATCAACATACTACAAGTAAAAGAACATAAACCAATAAAGAAAGAGTAAGAATTGCTCATTTTCATGGTGTAAAATCTTCTCTTCCACAAGGTTGAAATTCTTCACTGTAGCATGGATAAAATTGCAGCTTTTTCCATGAATCTTCAAGGTGGATTTTCTCCTTCTTCAAGGATTCAATCTTCTCTCTTGATTTCTCTTGCAAAGATGAAGAATTGGGATGGGATTTGAGTGAGTTTTGATGAGTTTTTGCTATTTTTCTTTCACTCTCTCGGCTCCTCTTATTTCTGCCCTAAAGGGGTTTTGAAATCTCTCCCAAAAGAGAGAGAAATGCAGCTTAAAAGCAGCTTCAGATCGACATAAACGGCGCTGCTTATATCACACCAAACGGCGCCGCTTGCCCCCAGTTTTGGTGCAAGTTTCTGCTGCCCGACTGTGACACTGTTTTGACTTCTAAGTGAATTCAGAACACCAAATTGGCTAATCTAGGTCTTGATGTCTTCAAAGTTGTAGATCAGGTTCTTAGCTTTCCACAGAGATTTGAATCACATCAATGGGGCATCTACAACTCAAGATAAGATCATTATACCAAACTGTGTCAAAAATGGAACCCAATACAGAATAGGTGACTTTATAGCATAAGTAGGGTAGGAAAATGAACTCCGATTGACACAAATTTTCCATTCTGAAAACTTCAGAATGTCCTCTATAATTGTCTAGAATACCACTTTTGCATTTCAAATCTTCATAGAGGTTAAAATCCGACTTGAAATATGTCTACCAGTCTGTTTTTCCTCTGCATTTCTCTATTGTTCTTCATTGTGTAAATTTTCCTTATTTGCTTCATTTAGTTCCAAATCTTCAATAATATCACCTAAAGTAAATAAGAGATAAAGAGAGTATAAATGGTGATTAAAACTCCAAAATTTAACATAAAATCAAGCTCAAAATGATAATTATATGAAGCACAAATATAGAATATCATCTGCTACAAAAGTTGTTCCTGTTACAACTGAGGTTGGAGTAACTCAATCTATCAAATCAGAAGAGGAACATTCTAGTCCTCTTGAAAATCTGATCCTATTGAAATGCTAGAAATTGATAGTAAAGGAAATAATTCTAAAGAAGTTCAAGTCAGGGTAGTTAAAATGTCAGCTAAACAAAAACAGAAAAGAAAAGCAAAAGAAGCCGCTAGAAAAGGACTGAGAAAGGGGTAAAAAGGGAGAAAATTGACAGTGGAAAAATTCAAGCAAAAGATTCTTCTGATGTGTTATTCTTCAACTATGATAGCCGACTGCAACAGTATTGGGTGAGAGATTAATTGATAAAGCTATGTTTGAACAGCTTGGCTTGATAGACCTATTGAAGAGGGTTAAGCTATATGAATCTACCACTTTTGCATAATCCTACAACCTCAACATGGTGCATGATTTTATACCAATCTTGGCAAAGGAGTGGGTGATCTAGGAAGTTCATTTTACCATGTTTTTTATGTTAGAGTTGTTGTGATACCGTTCTCCCCTAAACTATTAGCTAGTGTACTTGAAACAAGTCATTATCCTAAGATCGAAGAAAGTGGAATTTATGGTGACTTCGACATGACAGCAATCTGTAAGGAATTGACAACAGATTCACTTTAGCAGTGGCCTACAGAAAATCAGTTGAAGTCTTCCTTCCTGACAATGAAGTATTTTTCTATATACAAGCTATCTTGTAGTAATTGAATGTCATCTGCCAACATTTCAGTCGTGTTGAGGGACATAGCAATGTTGTTATACTTGATTAGCACAGAAAAGCAGTTTAACATTGGTTTTGTTATGTATAATTCTATAGTTAAACTTTCAAGTATCAACGCTGTAAGTGCAGCAAGTCTTCCTTTTCATTGTCTCCTTACTGACTACCTTTCTTCGTGTCGAAGTATTCATGCTTTCAGCAAGGATGTTGTCGTCAATGATATCAAGACCTTCAAGCTCCCCTTGACAAGGTCCAAATCTGAGCTCTTTATGCCATATTCTCCCAGTACAACAAGTGCCAGAAAGTGGTCAACAACAGTTGCTGCAAGCTCTTCTCGTATCAAAGTCATTCCAACATATGTCCCTGATGATACACAAATTCTTTAAGAGCAAGTGACAAATTGTGTCATTCAATGTAAGACATTGACAACTAGAGTCAATGATCTTTACAATGGCTGTTGATTGTTGCTACTTCACAACTACACCTCCAAGAGACCTTTCAAGAAACTATTGATCAACTTTTGAAGGATCAGTGACACTTTGGCCTTGTTCATTGCAAAAAAAAAAGGAGAGGAATCCCCAAAGAGAAGAATGCACACCCAGGCTAGAGATAGGAAGAGACGCAAGTCTAACAAAAATGAATGAGATCCTGGAGATAGGGGAGTTTCGGCTTCAACAAGCTTGTGTGGCTTGAATTTCTGTCAAACTGATTGATGAAGTTTTACTTGCAATTTTTATAATTGCTGAACAATTTTACTTTGCCTAACAGTTTTACTATTCTTAGTACATTTGGGATGACTGTAATATTCCTTGAAGTCTTGGCTTAACATTTATGCTGAACTAATTGCTGAAATGCATGTGCTGTTATGCTCTAATTCATCAAAATCCTCTACAATTGCTGAATATGTATTGTCAAAGTGCTTCTGCTAAATTCTCATGACACACACTTAATTGAGCAAGTAATTATGAAGACTTATGGAGGTTTTGCAACAAACAATGCCAAAGGAGGAGATTGTTATGACATGTACCGTGCCAAAGAGGAAATTGTAGACAGATTTGGAAAGTCTTTTGGCATTAGGATTGGATGTTTCCAAGAAGACTATTATGGCATAAAGGAGTCTACTTTGAAAGTTGTCATTATTTGAGCAAAACTACATTATGGTAAAGAAGAACAGATTTGGGGAATTATAAAGCTTCTAGGATTTGGAGAATCCCATGAAAATTCATCTACACCAAATATCAAAGATTGTCTTCCTTTATTTTCGGGATTTCTTGCTATATTTTTGGGATGACAATCTTGGAGAAGAAGGAAGTTCAAGACTCTTGCATATTATATATATGAGCTTTACAACAAAGCCAAATCAACTCTCAAGATCATAACTCTTCGGATTACTTCTCTCTTGCAACTCGCGAATAATTCTTGGAGGTAATCTCAAGAAGCTCTCTCGGCAATTCTCATGTCAATATACTAGTGAGAGATTTCTTTTTTTTTTCATGCAATATTTTTAAGAGAGTTATATCTTTGAACTCATGTTATAGAAGCTTCATTTTAGGAGAGTTCAGCAAGCATAATTTATCCTCTTGTTATGTTGTTTATTCAAATTGTGCTGTCTCTATTCAAGCACTGAAAACTAAAGTTCAACAGATGTTGGAGTGCATTTGACAAGGTTCTGATCAAATTACCTCAAAAAGCATAAGGGTGCTACGACTAATCGAGATCAATTGAGAGTAGTAAGTGCAAATGGGATCTTGCAGCATCCTATCGAAAAGAATTTGACACATTCTGTTGAAGAGACTTTACAGAAGCAAGTTGTGGCTCGATGAAAGTTCAACAATCATGGAGGCAACACTGTGGTTGTTGGATTGCTGGCTGTTGGTGTAGCTTGGGCAAAAGGTATTCCTGTACTTTTGAAACATAAAGTTTAGCGAATTATATTGCAAATTTTGATGTAGCAAACTTTTTGTTTCTGTCTATGTATGTTGTGTTAAATTGTACAAAATAAACTTCAACACACCGAGTTTGACAAAATGCGAAAAAAGTTGCATAAATTTAATCATACAATACCATATAGCAATACCGATGAACTAAGCATGAAAAATCAGTTGAAAACAAGAAAATGATCAAAAAATTTAGGAAGATAAAGTTTTGAGTAGGTAACTTTTCGTCTCAGGTTTTATAAAATAAATTGTTAGTAAAAAAATTTAAAATTTAAATAAAAAATTTACATTGAATTTCAAAACAAATCTCAAGTTTCGACTCAAAATTCAATGCAAACCCAATTTAAAATTTTCACTTTAGTTCTACTCATTCTTTACAAATAATCATTTTTTATAAAATTTAAAATAAAATCTCAAATTCAAACTTTGCCTAATTTTAACCTCAAATTACACATCTTCTTATTATAGTATGCTAATTTGTTGCTTGTAATACAACTATATTTCATTTTTAAGAAAGTTTCTCTCTGCTGTCTCTAAACTCTCCTTAGCTTTTACTACTTCTTTCTTTAAATTTAAACAAATTGGTATCTAATTAAAGCTATGTACGATAAAATACAAGACATTTATATTTTTATATTTTTTTTATATTTTGTGATTTCTTGAAAAGAACTTAGAGAGCCACACTGATCCTTGCCATGGTCGGCGGGGATTCGTCAAACAACTCCCGCCACTGACGGTAGGGGCCCGTGATACAGGCACTTGCACCAGTAAGGTCCCACATACGCACGCCTCGGATTTCCAAAGAAAGGTCGGAGAATTGATTAAAGCTAACCGAACGTGAAGAATCACATGTGAAATTGGCCAACGCGTCAAGAACGTTATTAGCGGCTCTCGGGATGTGTCTAAAGCTGGAAATCCAAATCCCGCAAAGGCCGGTCCGGCTACATTTATTAAACGTGATTTTGGTCATAATAATTATAGGTTGCTGAAATGTAGCTCTACACCTTTCAATTCCTTCTTTTTTCTTTTTGTGCTTCCAGAAACCTTATATACAAGGATCGTCTACTGGACATTTTCACGACACCTACGTAAAACGTTAATGGGATGTAATTAGTAATTTTGAAAGTTACAATTAATAATGGTTAATTTTATTAATCGTGATTTTAATAATGATTTATTTTGATATTATAGTAATATTGATTTGATAAAAACGTGTGATAAAATGATAAATTCAGCAATCCATTTGCTACAAAATTATAAGAATGTTATTTGAAGGATAATGTTTGAATGATTTATATATTTAACTTTAATTTGAATACAGTAGACTAGCAACACATTCTTGAATTCATCTGTTTTGATTTTTTTTTTTTTTTTTGATTTGAAACTGAAACGTACCAATTTAGTTTGGTACAGTTTCACAAATAAAATAGTTCGATTTTTATTTTTTAAAAAAATTAAATAAAAATTTAAATAATAAAATTAAAAATCAAAACGAAAACAGATTTCACACACTAATTTGTTCACCAAAAGTTGTCAAAATTTTTACAAATCCTTATGATTGTCAACGATAGGGATTGATAAAAGAGTACACGTGGTTGGTTTCTTGAATCATCCAAAATGCAGAGAAATTTATTATAGAGATCCGAGCCATCTAATATTCTAGAGATTGAAAATGCACCAACCAAACACTATAAATACCAAACCACAATGGATGATACGGGAATCAATTTGGACTGACAATCATAATGATTCGTAAAAGTGTTGATAATATAATCATAAAAAAATTTAAAATTTCTTTAAACAAAATACTATTCAATCACACCTTAATATTAAATTAAAAGCGAATATTATCATAATGTCAGTGAAGAAATTTATTTTTAATGGTGTGACAACTCATTCACGCAAAGTGAAGCAGGTTAACCTTCACAGGAATTTATCAATGTACAGTTTCTTATTTTAATTTATTTTAAAATACTTATTTTCTTATAATTTAAATTGTTTATTTAATATTTTTTAATTTTAATTTTAACTTTAAAAAATCATTTAAATATTTTTATTTTTTTAAAATTATTAATTTTTTCAAATATTTAAAACATCAATCAAAATGAAGGGGGAAGTACATAAAACGGGTCTTTTATTTTGATTTTATTTTGTCTCTTTGCACTCCATCTCTTGCGCCTAAAACGGGTCTATAATGATGTGACTTTTGTAAAAACGAACTTTGTCATGATTTCAGTGAAGAAATATATTTTAATGGTGTGACAACTCATTCACGCAGACTGAAACTGGTCAACCGTCACATGAATTTACCAACACATATAACACGTTGATTTTAAAATATATAACTTATTTTTTATATAAAAATTAATTTAATAAATTATGTAAAATTTTTAATAAATATTTAAAATATTTGTATTTAAAAATAATTTATTATTATATTAAATTTAAATTTAATATTAAAAATTAATATTTTAAAATAATTATTAAAATATTAATAATTTTTACAAAATAAAATATTTAAATAAGTAATTAGAGATAAAGATAAAATGAAAAATAAAAAGTAAATAATTTTTTTATATGAAAATAAAATATTTATTTTAAAATAAATTAAAAATATGGCAAAGTAATATTCAAATCTCACATGCATTTCCTATTCTTTCTCCAAAAAAATGTGAAACTCCACTCGTTCACACCAAAATATTTTTATTCATTATGGATAAAAAAATGAACGCTAACAGAGGAACAATAAATTTTCCCTAACTCTCATCCTTCTATATATGGAGGCATTGCATTGGTCAGCTTGCCACTCACTGAACTCTGCACATAGTAGTCTAACAAGAACACGGTGAGTTCGGAAAATGGCTTTCAATATTACCGATGATAATCTCAACCGCGCTGACTTCGGCCCGGGCTTTATCTTCGGAACGTCTACTTCTAACTATCAGGTCATTACCGCAACTATATCTTTACTGTACTGTGTATCTTTGGATCTGTTGGCGATGTTTTCTTGATTTTGAACTGTCGTTTTAGATCGAAGGAGGTGCAGCTGAAGGTGGCAGAGGCTCTTCTACATGGGATACTTTCATCCAGAAATATCCATGTATGGATCTTTGCTGTCTTTTCTAAATATCCCTCATTCTTGAAACTTTCTCTTTGGATCCTTCCTTTACAGAAGTAGAACTGTAGATTTCTTTATTTACTTTTACCATTATTGTTTTTCTGTCTGTGATTTCTAATTTTGGGTTAACATTGGAGCAACAGATTATATTCTTGACCAGAGTACTGCAAAAATAGCAGCTAATTCCTACAATCTGTACAAGGTATATTTAGGTCTCTCCAGATAAAAATTTCAATCGTGATGAAAAAAAATATGAAACTAATTAGCTCTAACTATTTTTCAGGAAGATGTGAAAGCATTGAAGAATCTCGGTTTAGATTCCTATAGATTTTCCATTTCATGGTCCAGAATATTACCAGGTATGAATGCAAATATAGAATTAAAAAATTAGAAGGGTTTTCAATTTTCTTCCCTTGGCCAAGAAATTACCCCCTGGAATTTTGAGGGTATCAAAAAGTAAATCTACTGTTCTCTTTTCTTCCTCATTTCAACCCAAATATATTAATTTTTAGGTGGAACACTGAAGGCCGGTATCAATAGAGAAGGAATAGACTACTACAACAATCTTATTAATGAGTTGATAGCCCATGGTAAATGTTAATGAAACTTTCTTTGCTTGATATATATATATATATATATATATATATATATATATATATATGCATACATAATTTATTTATTTATATATATTTATATAACAAATGAATGTGGATTCATTTTTTTGGTGGTTATATTTATATGTAGGCATTAAACCTTTTGTGACACTTTTTCACTGGGATGTTCCGCAAGCTCTTGAAGATGCATATCTTAGTTGGTTAGATTACAATATAGTGTAAGTATGTGTATGCACATGGGTGTGTATCTATATAACTTGAACTTTATATTTTCTTTTAGAAAGTAAAGTTGCATTCAAGGTTTTTTTGCCTAACCAGGAAAGACTTCAGTGATTTTGCGGAGCTATGCTTCTGGGAATTTGGTGATCGCGTCAAACATTGGATGACATTAAATGAGCCTGAGAATTTTGTCATGGGTGGCTATGTAACGGGCGCGTTAGCCCCCGGACGAGGGATATTTTCCCCAGACAACGTAAAGATGCCCATACCTGGACACAGAAGCAGTGCCAATATGTTAGAAGTGCCCATTCTTCCTGCATCGGGTAACGCAGGCACAGAGCCATACAGGGTAGCACATCATATGCTTATTGCCCATTCAGAAGTCGTTAAACTCTACAAGCAGAAGTATAAGGTCAGCATTTTGTGTGACGATCTTTTGTTTTTGAATTCTTGGTTATCTAATTTCGATTTCGTTCTTTAACTTAGTTTTGAAATTGTCACAAATGATACATAGTAAATGTTACTACATATTAATGTATAGGCTCAAAGAGGCCACATAGGGATGACACTTTCCTGTGAATGGCTTGAACCCCTCACAAATACTGATGCAGACAAAGAAGCAGTTGGACGAGCGTTTGACTTTACTTTTGGCTGGTAATTACGTAATTTTCCCTTTTTCTAATTACAATCTCGTTTTCGTTTGATTTAGAAAATGTCAAATTAGGTTGCTATTTTTAATCAACCGAGAACAAGTGGTACATTTACGAGTTATTAATTCCAGTTTTGATTCTCGTCCCAGGTTTATGCAACCATTAGTCGAAGGTAAATACCCAGACAGAATGGTTCTACGAGTTGGGAACCGTCTTCCAACATTCTCCGACGAACAGTCACAAAAACTAATAGGGTCCTACGATTTCTTGGGGTTAAATTACTATAGTGGTCAGTATACGGCCAACGATACATCTCCGGTGCTTCCAACACCAACTTTCTTATCTGATCGAGCTGTCAAACTTCAAAGTAAAAGTTTACATAAACCTTCACAGTTTCTCTCTTCAGAATTATTTTTCTCTTTCTCTCTTTCTTTCTGTTTCTTTCGTTATTTATTAAAAGTAAGAAACATATTTTGTGGTAAATATTTTTTAAAATTTTTTATAAATTTTAATTCTTGTGTTAAAATAAAAACGATTTATATTTTGAACCTAAGAGTCTACATATCTGTTTCTGCCTGATTCACAGGTGAGGCTGTTGACGGTTCGCTTATTGGCCCAAAAGTAAGACACCGACTGGAATTCCTTTGCTTACGCTATATTTAAAATATTGTTTGCACTTTCTTCGAGTAAAAATATCAAATAAAAAATTATATATCAAAATACTGTAATACTTATTTAATTAATATTATTTCTAGTGATAGTTTACAATCAATCTCATAATTTTACACAAAAATTTAAATTTTATTTTATTTAGTATAATATAAAATAATATATAGTAGTACAAACATAAGAAGAGTAGAAAGAATATGTTGATAGAAAAACTTTTATATTAAATTTAAATATATAATAATAATAATATATTATAAAAATTAAAAATTTTTAATTTATAAAAATATTAAATATTTTTTATAATTTATAAAATAGTCATTGAAAATAAGATCAAAGCTAATATATATATATATATATATATATATATATATATATATATATATATTTATATAACAAGTCTACTTTTAAATTGTACAATGAATTTTCCTTTCACTTGCACTGTGTAGCTTGGGACGAGCACCACATGTTTCTATCCACAGGGGTTGTACAAGCTTTTGGGTCGCATAAAGTCAGATTATGCTGATCCACTTATTTATATCACAGAAAATGGTAAAGTTTTATTCATTATTTTTCTTCGCTAGAATAATATAATAAAGTTTTTGTTTCCATAAAAATGAAAATTTCTTGTCTTGATCCATTTTAAATTACAGGCATGGATCAGAAAAATGATCCTAGCAGTATAGGTGATCTTGACGATGATGCGAGGATCCAATTCATCCAAGGCCATCTAGAATCTGTTAAAAACGCCAAAGATCGGTCAGTACTATCGGATTACTTCAATAAAAAAGATTAAATTTTTTTAAAATACTCATTCTATTTTTGTTCTTTATTATTAAAAAAATCAAAACACATAAATTAAAGTCTTTTCTTGTTCCTTCTGTAGGGACGGGGTCAACGTGCAAGGTTATTTTATTTGGTCCTTGCTCGATGATTTCGAGTGGAATTCTGGTTATTTAAAACGTATGGGAATTATTAACGTGAATTTCAACGATAATTGCACAAGGTTGCCCAAAAATTCTGCCCTTTGGCTCATGAATTTTCTCGATGAGGGAAGCAACGCCGAAGAAGTTCCTAAGGCAAAAGGTCCTAAAAGGGCATTGAATGCTTCTGAACAAGAAGGTCCCAAGAGGAAGTCCCAAAGGCGTTGATCATATTATATATGAGGCTTTGGTAGTTGCTTTGCATCCTCAGATATTCATGCCTACTTGATAAGGCAGTATGTTTGTTAATTCAGTGAAAAACTACGTTGGCAATTTTTTGCTTAATTGTTTGAGAAATTTGATGGTGGTTTTGGATCAATCTCTCATTTACTAAAGCTTCCTTGTTTTTGTTTATGCCTCTCAAGTTGTTCTTTAATATTTTTTCTTTTTTTTTTGGGTAAGGAAATTGTTCTTTAGTCATGTTGATGGACATGTAAATCTTTTTGCTTTTGGTTGGTCAAAATCATTAACAAAAACGTAGAATTTATCTAAAACAGAAATCAGATAAGAACTTCAATAGCATCAAAGGGAATCCTTCCTATTAAACTCTTTATGATTGTGTTCTGTTGGTGGCGAGGAAAGAAGAACTTCTATTAAGTAAGACTAACAAGGTTTAATACAAATATATAGGGTGTTCATCGGTATTTGGTTCCGATTTTTTGTTTGAAAATTCAATTTTTATTTGATTTTACATTTTTTTTTCAAAATTGAATCCAACTGAATTTTTCTTAAAATTAAAATGAAATAAATTAATTTAGTTTGGTTTCAAATCCACCTAAAAAAAAGAAGAAGAGGAAGAAGAACCATTGATCAGAGAACCAACGACTTTGTAGCTGCAACGAATTCGACTTTCTATTCCTAGCAATCACATTTCACCTTCTTCAACAAGTATGCTTATGGTGAATTCAAACTCGAACCCCAAAAACATCAAAAGAATATTTTTGCCTTTAAAGGAACACATATGTTTACCTGAAGGAGTAAGATCAGACTGCACAGGTATAAATTATTAGGATGATGGAAGTTTATCTACAAATTCTTATGCTAGAGGAAGTCTTGGATCAATTGCATCTGTTATATGAAATTATTTGCAACGGAATATTCCTTGACAAAATAACAAGTAGCAAATTTGTGACCGATACAAAATCTATCGCAAATTTATGACGAAAAAGGCACCGTTACAAATTAGCTACGAATATACAACGGAAGTTTGTTGGTCAAAATAAAACAAGGATTTGTGATGCAAAAAAAATTTAAAATTTGTAATAAATTTGTGACAAAAATTTATTATTTTTTTAAAAAATTAAAATATATTGCAAAATTACGACGATCTTTTATTTTTTAAAAATAATAAATATTTGTCACAAATTTGTTGCAAATTTATGACCAATTTGCAATGGATTTTTATTACTTTTAAGAAATATAAATTCTTAATAAAATTGTGACAAATTTGTGACTTATATATATATATATATATATCTTTGTTTATTCATTGCAATATCATCATAATTTTAAGACAAATTTTTATTTTAAATACAAAAAATTAATATTTTCGTCTTAATTTGTCGCAAATCTACTATGATTTTACTGCAAAAATTTTTCAAAAAATTTAATTAATATAAATTTTGTCATAAATTCGTCGCACTATTTTTCTTTTTTCAAAAAAATGCTGTTTAATTTGAAATTTTTATTTTTAATTAATTATTTTTAAAATTTAAATGATAATTTAAAATTTTTAATTATTTTAGAAATCAAGATAATCATATAATAATAAAAAGATAAAAATATATAAATTAAAATAAATATAATTCAAAAATTAAATATCAATACTATATAAGTACAATATTAAAAAATATTATACAAAATCTATATTACAAAATATTCTACAAAATCTATGTCACAATAGAAGGTGACGGTGCAACTGGTAGAGGATGCAGAGGTGAATCCGGAGGACCGATCATTAGAGGATGGTCTTTAGGCATGCCAATCATGTAATCATCATCAACATCATCCGCTGCGTCCTGACAAATAGTGACTTCTCATGAGATTCATGGTGGTAGTTGAGACGTCATGGAGTCATGAGATTCTAACTGCGAATAGTGTTCCTAATAGGATTGCCTTAGAATTATGGCACGGACTAGTGAAATTTACATAAAAAATATTCTCACAAAATTTATTTAGCATTGATTTACATAAAATTCATAAGTTGAACAAAGGTATTATAAAAATTTTCATAAAATTAAAGAAAATTCAAAATAGTAAAAATTACAAAATGTATTCTCATGCTCCTTGCACGCTCATTTAATGTTCTGTTCATCCTCTCAGCAATTCCATTCTGTCTTGCCTTACCAGGAACTGTCCTCATTAATTTGATTCCCTCAATTGAACATAATGCTTTGAATTCTGACTTGTCGTACTCCCCTCCATTGTCAGACCTTAGACATTTGATCTTCAAACCGATCTAATTCTCAATTTCAGCTTTCCACCTCTTGAATGTGTCAAACATATCTGACTTGTGTTTCAAGAAGTAAACCCATACCTTCCTACTGAAATCATCAATGAAGGTGACAGAGAACTTGGATCCACCAAGTGATGAAACTGGAGATGGTCCCCAAACATCAGTGTCGACCATTTCCAACCGAATTTTCTTTGGTTCTCTGGGGACCTTCGTGAAGCTAGCTCTTTTCTGTTTGCCCATAACACAACCCTTACAAAAACTCATATCAATAGATTTCAGACCCTCTAAAGCTCCTTTTGCAACCAGCATCTTCTTCCCTTTAGCACTCATATGTCCAAGTTTGTTATGCCACAGACTTGAACTAGAAGCACATTCAGCAACAGTAGCCATATTTATACACCATGCAGTGGTGTATAAGGTTCCAGATTTTGTGCCACGTGCTACCACCATATCACCTTTCACAATCTTCCACGAACTCTTCCCAAACTCTGCTCCATAGCCTGCGTTGTCTAACTGACCAACAGAGATCAGATTCTTCTTGAGACCAGGAATATATCTAACATCCTCCAATGTCCACTGATTTCCTGCTGGAGTTTGTATGCAGGCATCTCCTTTTCCTTCAATGTCCAAGCTCTTATTATCAGCAAGATACACATTCTCAAAATTTCCAGACTTGAAATTTCGGAACAATTCCTTGCTCAGAGACGAATGAAAAGATGCACCCGAATCCAAAATCCAGGATTCAACCAAGCTGTCCATACTAAGGATTAGAGCATCCCCAATATCTTCTGCTGAATTTACAAAATCATTATCATCTCAAGATTTGTAATTCTGCTTCTTCTTTGGTTTTGTACAATCAGTCCGAAAAGTGCCCTTTTTCTCTACAGTTCCAACACGCTACATTTTGTTTGTTTGGAGATTTTCCTCTGTTCCGTGATTTTGATCGACCATGTTTGATTTGGCCCTTTGATCTACTTCTCCCCCTTCGGTCAACGCTGAGAGCACTACCCGATAAATCTCCAATTTCTCATTTGCGAATACTTTTGCTAAGAACAATATCTCGAATTTCATCAAACTTCAGTTTCTCAGACCCCCGGGAACTGCTAAGCGCAGCAACAACAGTATCCCAAGACTCGGGTAAAGAAGACATCAAATAATTGCTTTAATTTCATATTCGAAATTAATATCCACAGAACTCAGTTGACTCACGATCATATTGAATTCATTTATATGATTCGCAATAGATCCACTTTCAGAGATCTGTAAATTGAACAATTTACTCATCAAAAATACCTTGTTCATAGCCGATGATTTTTCGTACATATTCGCTAGCGCTTTCAACAGATCTGTCGTTGATTTCTCCTTGACGATGTTGAATGCCACATTTCTAGATAGCATAAATCAGATCAACCATAGAGCCTGTCGATCCTTGAGCTTCCACTGCTCCTCGGTCATGGAATCCGGCTTCACCCCAGACAAGGGTTCGTGAAGATCTTTCTGGTACAGATAATCTTCAATCTGCATCTTCCAGAAACCGAAATCGGATCTATCAAACTTCTCAATTCCAATCTTCGTACTCTCCATCTGCACAGATCGTGGTGAATTTCTCCTAACTCTGATACCAGTTGTTAGGATCAAGAACACACCACACAATCTCTAACGAAGAAAATAATATGTTAGCCCTAAGGGCAAATTATGTAGTTTTGATTAATGACAAATATTGATGAGGACTAAAATGTTTGGTTATTGTGTGATAGGTTCTGTAATTTGAAAAGTATGAAGTCTCATTGCTTTGAAGCAAGGGTTGAAGAACAACTTCCTTTAAGCAAGTATTTGAAGTTTGAAGAATGTTGTTCTAAAGATGATCAAAAGGCATTGAAGACTTGAAGTGTAGAGTGCAATTAATGTTTAGGTAAATTTCTATGTAAACTCTACACTTGCATGTCTTTGTCATCATTGAATGCATAAGAGAGCATAAAAATAATCTTATGATCTTAAAAGGCTTTGAATGAATTTTTTTTATAAGATATGTTTGTAAACCTCATATGTTCATGTTTTTCAAGCTTAAATATAGTTAAATAAGTTTTCTATATATATCAAATGTTTTTCAAACTCATTGAAGTTATATCTCAAATGATTTTACAAAGTTTGAAAATACTTTCAAAAATTCGGTCGTCCGAATTTTGTAGCAAAAGTTTGCTACTATTCTTCCAGAGAAATTCGGAAGAAGATTCGGACGCAGCCAAAAAATTCGGTCGTCCGAATTTTTGGCCTTCAGCATGGTCACTGTTCTTCCAGAGAAATTCGGAAGAAGATTCGGACGCAGCAAAAAAATTCGGTCGTCCGAATTTTTGTTCCCAGCATGGTTACTATTCATCCAGAGAAATTCGGACGAAGATTCGGACGCAGCCAAGAAATTCGGTCGTCCGAATTTTCTGAAACTAGCCGTTACTAGCCGTTTTATGAACGTTTTAACAGATTTTCAAATTCTATAAAAGCCATAAACATGCAAATTTTTGTAACTCTTGAAATCTTGAAAACTCCAAGCATTCAAAAGCATTTAGAAAACATTTCTTAAGCTCTCTTATGTCTTGTGCATTCAATTGATCCATCCAAAGACATCAAAGTGTGAAGGTGCAAATTTGTGTAATATCTATCATCAAGTGGTAACTTCTACACACTCTTCTTTACTTATTCAATTGTGTTGATCTACTAGCTCTAGCAAGGTTATCTTGATAACATAAAACCCTTTAGATAAGGGTGATCCTTGAAGTTGTGATTCAAGGTTGTTTGAGATATAAAACCATAGGTTGATGAGCCTTGTATTGTAAGAAATTACTAGAAGAGGTTGTGAGTGTAAAACCAAAGTGTGGTGAACCTCTCTTGTAATTTGTTAACCTGAGCAATTAGTAGATTTGTTGAAATCCTTAAGTGTGAGCTTAAGGTAGTGGACGTAGATCTTGAGGATCGAACCACTATAAATTGTTTGAGTTCTTTGCTATTGCTTTCATTATTGTCTTGCTATCAATTATCTATAATTAGCTTACATAACTTGTTCTTGGTCTAAACGCATAAAAGGTTTAAGTTTGCGAAAATTAGCTAAATACCTAATTCACCCCCCCTCTTAGGTATTTCATAATAAATGAAGAAGAAAAGAGAGAGAGAGAAATCTGAGGAGAAATAGAATACGTGGTAACGCCTGCAGGTAAACTCCACGACGGTAGAGTTATATATTGATGATTTGAGTATATACAGTTACCAAGAATACATGCTATAAAAATAGCTATTCGGAGAATAAATGGTACAACCTAAAAAACTAATTAAATATTAATCAGGCTCCACATCAACAACAACAGGTAACACATTAGGTGCTGCTACTTCATCTATACCGGTTGTTGAAGAAAGTTCAAATAGGTAGATTATATTATATGATGGAGGCATTTTTGGTTTTACTATCTAATCCTATTTGTATTACTTGAACTCTGTTATGACTGTTCCTGATATTCATGGAGAACTGCCTGGCAATGTGATTTTTATGCTAGATTATTTCTTTAGAATTGATAATCATCAGTCTACTGCTATTTCTGAGAATGTGATACCTGCTAATGTGTCTTCTATTAAGTATGTAGTAGAGATTGTTCAAGAAGAACCCAGGTTTGTTAATTTGGGCAATGTGATGTCTGTTGAATCTGTACAAATTTGGGGTTTGACAGAAGGAATTGAGTTAACTGTTAATCCTTCTGCGCATGGTGTTTTTGATGATGCCCCTAGTTTTCATGTAGAATCTAGGACTATTAATGCTCCTCCAGTTGAACCGGGTCTTTTATGATCATTTGTCTACTATTGTACCTGTTATTACTGATGTTGGAGTACCTCAGTCTGCCAAACCAGAAGAGATATGTGGAACATAGCCCTAATGGCAAATCATGTAGTTTTGATTAATGACAAATATTGATGAGGACTAATATGTTTATATATTGTGTGATAGGATTTGTGAACTAAAAACTATGGAGTCTCATTTCCTTGAAGCCAAATCCAACATGTCAAAGTGATTGAAGATTGAAGAGTTTGTTCAAGATGATTGAAGGCTTTGAAGACATGAAGTGTAGGGTACATATGCTTAATAGGTAAACTTTGTAAACCCTACACTCTTAAACCTTGGAATCTATGAGTTGCAATTGAGAGCACAAAACTTGATTTGAAGAGTTTCAATGGTGTTGAACTTAACTTATTTATCAAGTTTTCTTCAATGGTTTTTGCACTTAAGAGGTCTTTAATGACTTATCTTTTAGGCTAGAAGGTTTTCCAACTTGTTTGAATTGATTTGAATATGTTTTGATAAAGTTTAAAAAGTTCGGACGCACCTTGAAAAATTCGGTCGTTCGAATTTTTTCTACATTTTGAACAGCAACACTGTTCACATGAATAGTGCCGACTATTTTTCTAGAGAAATTCGTATGCACGTTCGGACGTAACTGGAAAAATTCGGTCGTCCAAAATTCAAGCAGTATTGTGATCAGTACGTGAACAGTACTGTACAATGAACAGTACCAAATTTTAAGCAGTAATGTGAACATTCGGACGCAGAATGAAAATTTGGTCGTCCGAAAAATTCGACCAAAAATTCAGTCGTCCAAATTTTCCGAAACTAGCCGTTTTATGGCTGTTAACATTCAAATTCTCTCTTTACATTTTTGTTGTGATTGATACAAGGTTGTCAAGAGACTTAAAACCCTTGTGGAGGGTGAGCCATAGACTAGATTAATCAAGGTCGTTGTGTAAAACCCATTGGTGAGGGTGAGCCTTGGATTAGATTGGTCTAGGTTGTCTAGTGACATAAAACTCTTAGTGATAAGAGTGAACCTTGTTTATTATATTGAAAAGAGGTTGTTGTGGTAAAACCTATTGAAAGGTGAGCCTCTTGTGTAATTGCTTGGATTAAGCATATAGTGAATTGGTTGAAATTCTTGAGTGTGGACTCAAGGTTGTGGATGTAGATCTTGGAAAGATCGAACCACTATAATTGGTGTGTTCATTTATTTATAGCTTTACTTGTTTACATACTTGTGTTATTATTGTTTGTTCTTAATTGTTGATTGATTGGTTGTGGTTTTATTATTTGATCATATTGTCTCAACCATTAAATCACATATAAACTTAGAGCTTGTGAATTTGAAGAAGAGCTTTTATTACGGCAAAGGATTTGCAAAAAGGGAAAAGATTTTTGATAATTAGCCAAAGACCTAATTCACCCCCCCCCCCTCTTAGGTCTTACATGTATGTACACTATTTTAGTGTTGTCAACATTAATATAAGTTGACAAATTGAAGAATATTCTTGAATGTCATCATGAAAGTTTATTTTATTTTATATCATGTAGTTAGGAGTAGTTAAAGCATCTTAAGCATTTGATACATAAAGATAAATTCAACCTCATAAAATTAAGAGGTTGAATGATTACATTTAGAATAATAAAAATTAATTCATTGAAATAATAACTCGACCTCACAGGGAGGTTATTATTTTGATAAGATTAATTGAAATAAGACTATAAACTAGACATTTAGAAATTTATCCTATCCCCACAGGTATGGATGATTTGTCTTACCAGTTTTGTTTATTTGTCTTATTATAAAGTATTTTAGTAAATTCTATTATGGTTGGTGGTTTTGAGACATCAAATGCGAGAATTTTCTATTGAATTGACATTAGTTGATAGTTTGAGATTCATAGCATTAATGTGTCTTTATCCTTTGTTATTATATTTTTTCCTTGATTATGACTTGGAAAAAAAATCTTATTTTACAATTTCAATATTATTTCGTGACATCCTTTGCAATGAAAAATTTGGACATGCACAATATAGTAGGAGTGTGCAAAAGTAAATGACAATTTTTGATTAATGTTCCATTTGATTTTATGTTTTGAGTCATTATTGATATTTCTTTCGGTCCTTTTTCTTGTGTGCTCATAATTGCATGCATACTTGTACACGCATAATGATGAATGGTCAATTATAAAATCTTTGACCATGTGTGTTAAGAGAAAAAGAGACAATAAAAGGCACATAAAATATTATTCGTATCTTATGATCAAAGAAAATGTTTATAAATAGGAAAAGTATTCCAATTAAGAAAATACCATTGTGGTTTAATGGTATTTCATACCAATAATTTTGGATGTTATAAAAAAACTTACATTCATTTGTTGAATGACTTATAAGGAAACGATCTCATTTTGTAATCCATTTTATGAAATTTGATAATATAAAAATAATTCATTTTGTAATTCATTCACCAATTTTGTGCAGGATTTTAAGAAAATAAAATTTATTTTTAGCATCCATTTAGGATGTATTTGGATGAGTGGAAGTTTAGAATCAATCTTAAAATATTATTTTTGAAAAATATATTCCATGAGCTACTATTTTTAAAAAATTTTATTTCAAAGTTAAATTGCTTAACTCTGTTTTCGATTTTGAATTTTGAAAATATTTTTCAAATATTTAAGTCAAACTCACTCATACGTTAATTTTAATCCTACATAATAATGTAATTGGTATAAAGTATTATATTATCATTTAGAGCTTATATATTTTTGACATATGTATATAGGAGGTTGTAAAACATCTCCATAAAGATTACTAAATGAGGAAAGAAATCCTTAAAGTTCAGGATATCTTCGATCCTTTTAGTAATTATTGAGATTATATAAGGTAAAGCAAACCCATCAAGATTATTAAAAATGTCAAATGAGTTATGAATTCCATGAGATCATAAGTGTTTTTAAATACTCTTATTTCTTTTGTGAATAGTGAGAGATATCTTATCTCATTTATAGATAATTATTCATAATAAGGTCTTTTCTTATCTTTGTTTGATAAAATTGAAGCATTTGATGCTTCAGAAGGTTTGAAAATAAGGAGAAAGAAATAAATAAAAGATGGAAAGGAACATTCCATGATATTCTGTTCATTTTCACCATAAAGTATACTATGAGATTAGAAAATGGAACTATAATTGATTATTGTGGGAATAAACGTAGTTGTAATTTAAGTTACCTCTACCTCTAGAAAAGTTTTAAAACCATCTTTGTGTAAAAGATGAGGTTCTTTTTGAGTTATCTTCACAAGATTGTTTGGAAACCACATCTCTAAAGACTACACATATGAAAGTTTCTAACTGAGGTAAGGAATTTAAAACTCTTAACCAATGAAATTGGATAAGGACAATAAATTGTTGTTTATTTGATATTTTTTTTAACTCCAAATGGTTTAAATTTATTATACTTTTATACTCTCCATCTAGTTTTTCGAACTCAAAATGAGGTTTTCTTTGAAGAACTGCATAAAGAGCACTTTTTTTATTTATTTATTTATTTCTTCCATTGATTAAAGTTTTCAAAAACAATGGGAGTTATAGGTTCTTTATGAATTTAGAGTTTTAATCACTTCTACTGATCGTATAAGTTTGATATTCTAACTTTTTTTGTTAGAATGAAAATTGTTCAATTATGTTTTCATAAGTCATGAATAATTTAGACTCCAAATTTTCGTTCGATGCCATAAAGCAGTGCTCTATTAGTGCATACTAATATAGGTCATTAAGTTTTATCTAGTAATGTTGAGTAGTAAAGTTAGACTTATTTCTCAATTTTCATTTACAGGGCACCTATTATCATGAAAAATTATTTTAAGTTTTAATGAAAGATTCTATTGGAGTATTCATAACATCGTAATTCATTTTGATAAGAGTTACTTTTAATGGATATGAACATAAGATTTGGCATGCATCATATATAATGGAGAGGTATACATGTGCATGTATAAAAGTTTTCATACATTTTGATAATTATTTTGTAAGATTATGAAACTTTCTAAATGTCTGAAATTGTTTTCCTCCAATGGTATATCTAAAGTTATAATGTTGTTTCTTCATTTTGTTTTGAAGTGCATCATTGTTTATTTATATACCTCAAGGTGAGTCGGAGTAAAAAAAGTTTATTACTCTCATATGTTGATATTTATTTTGCAAAATTTGGCGAAAGGATGTGTGTGACTTTTGAGTAATTTTATATTTTGAATGCCAATATAAGGGGCTCTTAATTATACTCTCTTGTATTATTTGCATAGAGATTAATGAAGGATTGTAAAGAACATTTTATCAATGTTCTTGTGATAGAAATTATGGTATTCTTATTAAGTTATATAAAATGTTGCTCCTTACTTAAGCTTGTCACGTTTAAGACGATTATATGTTTGTTACAATACATTGAAAGAAAGGAAAATCCAAGGATGCTATGGTAGTATCATAGGCATATTGTTCGTCGATTTTACTATTAGCCAAATTTTTGTTATTCAACTATATTGTTCATTTTGAACAATTTATTTTGAATAAGCAACTTGACATAAAGTTTCTTTGTCAATTTGCAACAAGTGGCTATTGAGTATAAAGTTATAGAGTTGAAATTTTAGTTGCCGGCTGATTTGTTATTCAACTTTGGTTACTTAATTAACACATAAAGCTATTGCTGACATTATTTGTCTAGACATTTGAGTAATTTTACTCACATAATTGTGCATCTCAAATTTATTTATCAAGTTGTGATCCATATTGGATTCATAAGGTTGGACCCTGAATGACTTATATTAAGTTCATTCATAAAGTTTAGGGGCTTGATTAGGAGATGTTTTACATTGTAATATATGGAAGGGAGTGGTCAATAGAAGAACATAACCACTATGATTCTCATAATGCATTTTCTGATTAAGTAACCATTACATAACCATATTGCAATAGAGTGATTGTAAAGTTTCTTGGCCATACTTTGAGTTTTTTCAATCACTCATAAAGGTATTCACCTGATTATAACATGTGGGCTAAGTGGGAGAATGTAAGAATTTGGTCATGATTAAAAGACTGTAATGTGGCCTACATATTATAAGTAGTTACCATATTTTCTCATATCTAAGTAAACTAGGTAAATATTAATAAAGACATGATTGGTTATGATTTTGAAATATAATCCGGATGTTTCCTTGATGGAAGGAAACTGTAATTGATATTGTTAGCCCTAAGGGCAAATCATGGAGTTCTAATTAAGTTTTGAATAATGACAAGCATTGATATGGACTAATCTGTGTGTAAATTGTGTGATAGGATTGTTGGAGTAAGAAGCATGAAGTCTTATTGTCTTGAAGCCACAATACAAGAACAACTCTAATATTTGAAGATTGAAGAGGTTGTTCAAGATAATTGAAGGCATTGAAGACTTAGAGTGTAGGTCATAAATGATAAATGGGTAAATTCTTATGTAAACCCGACACTTCATGTCTTGGAATCTATTGAATGCACAAAAGAGCAACAAAAACTTGTTTTGAATCTTAAATAGCTTTAAATGAACTTTTTAATAACAAGTATATTTTTGAACCATCAAATGATCTCAAGTATACTTTATATGATCAACGTGTTTTAGTAACGGTGTTTGAGTTTGAAAATGTTTAAATGACTTACCTACTTATACAAAATGTTTTCAATGTTATTAAGGATGCTGTTTATATGTTTTGACAAAGTTTGATAAGTTTGGGTGCAAGTTTGGACATCCAAACTCTGAAAATGATCACTGTTCTTCCAGAGAAATTCGGACGCAAGTTCGGACACATGAGAAAAAGTTTGGACGTCCAAACTTTCTCTGATAGTATGGTTACTATTTTTCCAGAGAATTTTGAACGCATAAGGAAAAGTTCGGACATCTGAACTTTTCCAGATAGCTTGGCACAGTGAAGTTCGGACCCATAGCAGAAAGTTCGGACGTCCGTACTTCTATGAAACTAGCCGTTACTAGCCGTTTTATACCTGTTGCAATTGATTTTTCAAATCTATAAAAGCTATAAACTTTAGATTTTTTGTAAGTTTTGAATCTTTAAGAATTCTAAAGATTCCAAAGTCTTTAGCAAACATTAAAGCTCTCTTTGTCTTGTGCTTTCAATTGATCATTCAAGATTCTAAGGACAACAAAGTGTGAAGGTGCAACATTGTGTCATCATCTACTAACAAGTGGTAACATCTTACACATTCTCCTTTCTTCATTCAATTGTGTTTTCTACTAGCTCTTGCAAGGCTATCTTGAAAACATAAAATCCTCTAGATTAGGGTGATCCTTGAGACATTGACTCAAGGTTTTTTGTAGATATAAAATCCTTTGGTATGGTGAAACTTGTTTGTAAAATTGCTAAAGAGGTTGTGAGTGTAAAAGCATTGTGTGGTGAGCCTCTTATGTAATTGTTGAACTTGAGCATATAGTAGATTGTTTGAAATCCTTGAGTGTAGGCTTAAGGTAGTGGACGTAGATCTTGAAGAGTTCAAACCACTATAAATTGCTTGTGTTTATTGTTCTTATATTGTTTATTGCTTTTATAGTGATTGAAATATTTTCTTATTGAAACAAACACACATAATCTGGTCTAGCTCAAAATTGAAACGGGAATTATTTTCAAAAATTAATTGGAGAGAAAAACAGAAAAATATTGGATGCTCTACCAAAATCTTGGCAACCAAAAATACTTGCAATTGAGGAATCAAAGGATTTGAAAACTCTCCCACTTGAAGGGCTCATTGGATCACTACTCACGCATGAGATGAAGATGAAAAGCCTAAATGACAAAGAAGATGAAAAGAAGGGAAGAAAAGGAGTTGTACTCAAAACCTCAAATCACTTGAGTGAACAAGAAAAATCATCAAGTGAAGAAGATGGAAACAGTGGAGAAGAGGAGATAGCCATGGCTGTAAGAAAATTCAAAAATTCTACGAGAAGGAATTTCTCAAGAAAGGGAGAAAGCTAACCAAGAAGATTGGACAGTCATCATCCTTCAAACCTCAATGTTTTGAATGCAAAAGCACAGAATATCTTGTTGCTGATTGTCCAAAGGTTTTGGAAAGGGAAAGAGAACAAATTAAAAAAGAAATCTGCCAAGAAGGGGAAAAGACCAGCTGGAACCTGGGATCAACAAGAAAGTGAAGATGATAGTGAAGGAAAGGCCAACATATGCTTTTTTACAATTGATGATGAGGTACAATCTACTCCTTCTATCTCTAATTACTATGATGATGATATTGATCATAGTGAGTTACTTGTTGAAATGTATGAAGAACAGAAAAATGCTTTGAAAAGGAGTAAAGAAATGAAGACCAAAATCAATGAGTTGTTGAATGAGAATTCAAAGTTATGTGTTGGAAATGGGTAACTTCTTGAGATTATTAATTGCCTACACATTGAAAAAGAAGTTTTAAATGTAACCATACAAAACATATCTTTTGAAAATATAGAACTTTGCACAAAAGTTATTTCTCTTAAAACAATGCTTAATGATCATGAGATATTAAAAAAGAAAGTTAATGATCTTACGTTATGCATTGAAAAATTTACAAACGGAAGAGAAAATTTAAATAAATTACTTGGTTATCAAAGATCTTCATGTATAAAACATGGTCGTGGTTACACTCATGATAGTTATGCTCCAAAATATAAAAACTCCTTAGCTAAAGAAACTTTTAATTCTAGGCCTCATATATGTTGTACATATTGTGGCAAACATGGACACAGTGTCAAAATGTTATGTAAAAAGAAAAATAGAAAATGGTATCAAGACTACTTGGAAAGTTAAAGGAACTTTCACTAACCCCCTTGGACCCAAGAACATATGGGTAACAAAAATCACTCTCTCAAATTTGGTGTAGGTCCATTTTGCTTCAAGATCAAGTGCCGCAAAATGGTTTCTTGACAGTGGCTGTTCAAGACACATGATAGGAAATGCCTCACTTGTTAGTGAGCTTCAAGCAACAAGTGAATGTTTTGTCACATTTGGTGATAGGAAGAAAGAAAAAATACTTGGAATAGGTAACATTGGTAAAAGGCTCTTTCCCTCTTATTAAGCAAGTATTACTTATTAATGGTTTGAAGTATAATTTACTTAGCATTAGTCAACTATGTGATAATGGGTATAAAGTAGAATTTAAATGTGACACTTGTACTGTTCTTGATAGTGCAAGTAGCAAAACTATCCTTGTTGCAAATAGAGTTGGAAATATATATGTATTATATCTTAATGAACTTATCACAAATGATATAAAGTGTCTTGGTATTCATGGTAATGATGGATATTTATGGCATAGAAGATTAGGACATGTGAGCATGAATTTATTAAATAAACTTTCCTCACAAGAGCTAGTTAGAGGATTACCTAAAATGCATTTTGATAAAACTCGTCTTTGTGATGTTTGCCAATATGGAAAACAATCTAAAACATCTTTTAAACCAAAGAAAATGGTTTCCACCTCAAAACCTCTTGAACTTATTCATATGGACTTGTTTGGACCAATGAGGACCACTAGTCTTGGAGGTAAAAGATATGCTTATATCATTGTTCATGATTTTTCAAGATTTACATGGGTGATTTTCTTATCTCAAAAGGATAAAATGTTTCATGAATTTGCAAAACTTTTCAAAAAGGTTCAAAATTCTCTTGAGTATAAATTGATTTCTATTAGAAGTGACAATAGAAGAGAATTTTGCAATCAAGACTTCACAAAATTTTGTGATGAATATGATATAACTCATAATTTTTTAGCTGCTAAAACACCCCAACAAAAAGGTGTTGTTGAAAGGAAAAATAGAACCTTACAAGAGATGGCTAGATCAATGCTTTGTGAAAACGCTTTGCCAAAATATTTTTGGACTGAAGCTGTAAACATTGCTTGCTATGTAATGAATAGAGTTCTATTAAGACCCTTCATAAGAAAAACACCTGTAAGACCTAAGAGGGGGGGTGAATTAGGTCTTAGGCTAATTATCAAAATATTTTCGTTGTTTTGAAAATCTTTTGCCTTAATAAAATCTCTTCTTTAATTCCACAAGCTTCAAGTTTATATGTGATGTGATGGTTAAGATAATATCATCAAACTACAACCAATCAATCAACAACAATCAATAAGTAATAATAACATGAGCATGTAAATAAATAAAGCTATAAGAAAATGAACACACGATTTATAGTGGTTCAACCTCTCCAAGATCTACATCCACTACCTTGAGTCCACACTCAAGGATTTCAACCAATCCACTATATGCTCAAGTTCAACAATTACATAAGAGGCTAACCACACTATCGTTTTACACTCACAGCCTCTTCTAGTAATTATACAAACAAGGTTCACCCTTCTACAAGGGTTTTATATCTAAAGACAACCTCAAGACTAATCTAATCCAAGGCTTACCCTCACACGGGTTTTACACTACAACCTTGATTAATCTAGTCTATGGCTCACCCTAACACAAAAGGGTTTTATGTCACAAGATAACCTTGCAAATGAGCTAGTAAAAAATAACACAATTTAATAAGGAGATAAGAATGTGTAGATTTTACCACATGTAGGTAGATTTTTACACAATGTTGCACCTTTACACTTTGCCTTTGGAATCTTGAATGTACACCTTTGAGCACAAGGCAATTTGAGAGCTTTTCAATTCAATTTGATGTAAAACAAGTTAGAGAATGTGGGATTTGTTTAGTTCAAAGTTATACTAAAAAATCTGGAGTTTATGACTTTTACAGAATTCAAAAATCAGTTTAAACAGCTATAAAACGGGTAGTAACGGCTAGTTTCAGAAAGTACTGTTCATGCACTATTCATGCACCGGTCACAAAAATTCGGACGACCGAATTTTTCAGCTTCGTCCGAATCTTCGTCCGAATTTCTCTGGAAGAATAGTAAACGGTTCAAATGAATAGTGTACTGTTCACGTGAATAGTATTACTATTCATGCGTTCTTTTCAACATGTTACTATGCATGCGTTGTTCACTGTTCACATTGTTACTATTCATGCGTTGTTCACTGTTCATAGTGCAGAAAATTCTTCACAAAATTTGGACGACCGAATTTCTTCTGCATGCGTCCGAATCTTCTTCTGAATTTTTGAAACTTTGTCAAAACATATCCAAATCACTTTAAACAAGTTGGAAAATATTCTAGCCTCAAAGATAAGTCATTAAAGACCTTTTAAGTTCAAAAACCATTAATGAAAATTTGAAAATTCATGTAAGTTCAAAACCATTGAAACCATTTAAATCAAGTTTTGTGCTCTCAATTGCAACTCATAGATTCCAAGACTTAAGAGTGTAGGGTTTACAATATTTACCTATTAACCACATGTCACCTACACTTCATGTCTTCAAAGCCTTCATTAATCTTGAACAAACCATTCAATCTTTAATCACTTTGACATATTTGAGTTGTTCATGCATTGCTAGCTCCAAGGAAATGAGACTTCATACTTCTTAATCCAACAATCCTATCACACAAATGACATGCATATTAGTCCTCATCAATATTTGTCATTAATCAAAACTACATGATTTGTCCTTAGGGCTAACAATCTCCTCCTTTTTGATGATGACAAACTTTGATGCAAAATGTGATGGATTTAAACAATGTAATACAAAGAAGTATTGATGTCAATGATAGAAGATAACCAATTTAGCACATTGACATTCAAATGGCTCAATATGAGCCTATTACCCAACCAACCTCCATTTGCCTCCTTCCTTCCAACAACTAGGATAGAAGATATAGCATTTAATCATTACGACAACTTCTAAGAGAGGTATTAAAGGTCAGAAAAGATTAATATTGCTCCCCCTTAGATTATGCTCATTTTTCAACAAGTTTGGACTTGAGATGCTATGCATCCGAATTTTGACATATCAAGTCCGAATTGTAAAATAAGTGAAATGAAAGCTTCAATTTTTGAAAATAAGCTTTCCTAAGGTTGTTCAAACATAGTGGAAGAGATTAAAGAAAGTTTGAATCAATTTGAACACCAATAGAGCACATTTTGGCAACAAAAGATGCATGCATCCGAATTTCAGAACATGCATCCGAATTCTTAAACCTTGCATCCGAATTTTTTAAATCTTAAGTCCAAACTGCAATAAATTCAATATAATGAATGTTTAAAGTGAAATAAAGTGTTCCTAAGGTTGTTCAAACATAATGGAAGATATTAAAACATATTTGAATCAATTTGAACAACAAAAGAGCACATTTTGGCAACAAAATATGGATGTATCCGAATTTTTGAAACATGCATCCGAATTTTGAATCATGCATCCGAATTTTAAGATTTCAAATCCAAAATGTAAAATATGTGAGATAACAACTTTAATTTTTGAAAATAAGCTTTTCTAAGATTGTTCAAATATGATAGGAAGGATTAAAACAGTTTTCATACAATTTGAACAACAGAAAAGACATTTTTGACAAGAAGATCTTGATGCGTCCGAATTTTTGGTCTGCATCCGAATTTCAAGGCCAAATTTTTGGAAACAAGTTGAAAAGGTGATTTTGCATTTTCAAATGAACTATAGAAGTACTCAAATATGTATAGCTACAATAGCACTCAGTTTATCTTTGCAAAACCACAAAACTCATGTATTTAATTGTTTTCATGATGTAATGTAAAGTCATAGGTCAAGTCAAGAACCATGATAAAAGCTTCACAATCCCAACTTAACCATTTTCAAAATCTCAGAAAACAATCATTTTAAATTTCAAATGCAACCAATTAGTTTCACAGTACACATTCATAGCACATTCACATTACACATCACAATTACATCAAGCAATTGCAGTACAACAAACACATTGCATATTTTGTTCTTTCTTCCCCTTGACATATGCATGGATTTTCAGAAAATTCACACATTTTCTATTCATGCATGAGGAATTCCACTGCTATTTCATATTTTCACACATTTTGTCATCACATTTCTTCTCCCCCTTTTGTCATCACTCAAAGATGGGGTTAATGAAAATGAGACAACATGTATCACATATAAGCAGTATATTGATCAACTCTCATTTGGCAATTTAGCAATGTATTGACCAACTCTTATAAACAGTATAGTTCTAGTCAAATAATTATCATCCTAACAGCAAAGTCTTCTTCCATATTCTTGACTTTAGCTCCTAAACCATCAAATTTGCCAAGAATCATCAGAGCAAAAGACTTGAAGAATTTGTCCATCTTCTTCATTTTCTCTACATGGTTGTTCAATGTCTCTTGAAACACCTTGGCAACTATGGTATCACCTGTAGTGAGATTATCATCTTCAACTTCTTTTTCTTGAATAGAGAGTACCTCTTTAAATAGTCTTCTTTTGTGGAAGGTTGCTCCCCCTCACTTCATGCCACATTTTAGTTTTCCTTTTGCAGCAAGGATTTCCTCTTCATCCTCTTCTTCTTCATCATTTTCTTCTTCCTCAAACTCCTCACATTTTTGTTAATAGTCTACCATACAATAAGGCTTTTCAAATCTTTCATTTGTGAACAATTCATGAATAAAGCAATGATGTCCCAATGAGTAATATCTTCCCTTATTATCATCTACTCCACAAATTTTGTTCACCAAGGCATCATTGAACTCAAAGTCCACTTGAGATACTTTAGAGGAATACCATTGAATTACATTATTCCCCTCATGTTCGACTCTCTCTTTCTTAAAGGAGTTTCTGCATTTGTTCTCCATATTCCATCCTTATCAAGAACTAACCATTTCGGATAGTTTGATGACATCCACTTTGTGACTTGGATTTATCATATGGTTACTTTTTGTCCAATTATCAAGTTCAGTAGCAGTTTCCACTGTGACAAATCTATCCAGCCATGACATGCTTTGCAAAACATGAACTTTCCTTAGTTCATTGATCACTGATCCTTCTTCTCTTTCTTTGGCTTTTCCCTTTCCTTTTCCCATGCTTGGCTTTAGTGTTCTCACCTGGAGCTACAACACTTGAATACACTCATTAGTTATTGAATTTTGAAATTTCTATGCTTCTTCTAAGATTGGTCAAACCTTTCTTCGGCCAATGGTTTAGTAATGATATCATTAATTTGTTCATTAATGCAAACATACTTTAAACAAGTATTACCTTTAGTAGAGTGATCTCTAATGAGATTAAGTTTGATCTCTATATGCTTTGTCCTAGTTTGTTGAATAGTATGATGATCAAATTTATTGCATTAGTGTTATCACATAACATAGCCACACATTTGAAATATAGACCATAATCACTTAAGAGTATCAATACAGTAATAGAGAATGTGTTCAACAACAATCAAATGAAACTCTTTAGGACAAGATGAAATCTAACACACAAGCACATGACAAACATAATATTGGCTCTTCTTGCTGTCAAATAGAGTTGACTACTTCTATGAAACCATTTTATTCTTGTCAAGCATAGTTGATAAACTTATGGATGCTTATACCTTAACTTGATTCATAAAAGTGCCATCCTTGGTTTGCTTGATTTGTAGGCCAAGAAAGAAATTGAGTTTTTCTATCATGCTTATTTCAATTTTACTTTGCATCAACTTGGAAAACACATCACAAAGTGAAGTATTAGAAGCACAAAAAATTGTACCATGTATTCAGACAAGTTATAGATCATTGTTGCATGAGGATTTTATAAAAGGGTAGTTTCAGTTTTCCTCTTGAAAATCTTTTGAAAGAAGGAAACTACTCAAGGAAACTAGGGGCTGGTTTTAAACCATTCAAAACTTAGGATAGTTTGAAAATATGGTTAGGAAACTTTTCATGAGCAAAACAGGGTGATTGTTCCATATAAACCACTTCCTCAATAGAACCATTTAGAAAAGCACTTTTGACATTTATTTGAAATAACTTAAAGCAAGTACAAGTCAAAAGCATTCTTATGGACTCAAGTCTAGCATTCGGAACAAAGGTTTCATATCATAATCAATTTCCTCTTCTTGATTGAATCCTTAGGCAACAAGTCTAACCTTGTTTCTAACAACTTCTCCGGATTCAATAAGTTTATTTCTAAAAACCATTTAGTTCCAATAATAGAATAATCATGAGATTTAGGAATATCCAAAATATTGTATCTTTCAAATTTATTTAATTCCTCTTGCATAGCAATAATCCAAAAATCATCACACAAGGCATCATCAATACTTTTAGGCTCATATGAAATAAAAGAATAAAGTTATTGATAAAATACCGCCTTATTTTTACTCCTTGGGAGATATCACCAATGATTTGCTCCTTAGGGTGGCCTTTGTGGATATCATAAGTTCTTTGAAAGCTCTTGGTTACCACTAGGTTGGTCATCTTGATTTTTTTCTATCAGTTCTTCCTCATTGGTATGATTCTCCAAAGTTGGTGCTTGAAGATGACTTTGATATTCATTCATAGATGTACCTACATCATCTTCATCTTTTCTTTCCCAAGTGAATGTAAGATTCATAAAAAATAAACATGAATGGTTTCCTCATCATATAAGATTCTTTTCATTATAAACTCTATAGGCCTTTTTTGTTAGAAGAATAGTTAAGAGATATATCTACATCCAATTTTCTATCAAATTTAAGTAAGTTTTCACAAGTATTCAGAATAAGACATTTATAACCAAACACTTTAAAATATGCAATTTTAGGCATTTTATAAAAGAGAATTCAAAAGATGTTTTCGTTCAAAATGATCTTAAAAGAATTCTATTTTTCATTGCATGTGATGTTTACAACTTTGAACCAAAAATATTTTTGAAGAAGAATTTTCACAAAGCATGGACCTAGCCAATTTTTTTACAAAGTTCAAATTTTCCTTTTAATAACACCATTTCATTGTGGGGTTTTTGCAGTTGAAACAATTTTATTAAATTCAATTTTCAAAACAAAATTTGTAAAGACTTGTTTGTAAAATCTCTCATTATCACTTCTAATGAAAATCAATTTTCACTCAAAGGAGGTTTAGACTTTTTGAATAGTTTTTTTAAAACTTATGAAACACTTCATCCTTTTGAGCAAAGAAGAATGCTAAAGTGAATATTGAAAAATCATCAACTACTACTAAGGCATACTTCAAGTTATCAATACTAGAGTTCCTCATAAGTCCAAATCAATCCATATGAATCAAGCTCAAGATGTTTTGAGGTCTAAATGAATTTTCATGTGTTTGAAAAATTCTCTAGTTCGTTTTCCATATTGACAAGTGTCTTGAAGACAATTTTCTCAAAACACATTTTTAGCAATCCTCCAACTAAATCTTGAGAGGAAAGTTTGTTCAACAAATCCATTTTCACTGACCAAATCTTCTATGCCAAGAATGTCCATCATTATCGTAAGCCACAAGACATTCAAGCTTATCAAGATAAAACACATAATGAAACATTTTGCAAGTAATTGATCAAAATCACAAAATGTCATATTGTCATATAAATTCGGACGACCGAATTTATGGTATACATCCAAACCATTTTTGTAGAGTTTTAAGAAGATGATTTTGGTAAACCAAATGCATAGATAGTCAATCATGGCTATTTTATTTATCTTATCATGACATATAGTCAACTTCAAGAACATATCAACAATGAATTTAATTCCACATTATCAATGTTATCTAATCAATTTCATAGAAGCAATTGGTAAGTCATGGTTGGCAAATCTTTAAATCTTAACAACAAAGAATGCTCAACTAAAACTTCATATGTTGGCATTTAACTTCTTATCCATTGTCACACAATTGGCTAATACTAAGCAAGTTAAAGTTCAAATCAGCAATAAGCCACATTTGTTTAAAAAGAAGAGAGGAACCTTTACCAACATTGGTTACTCCAAGAATTCTTCCTTTCTTCTTGTCTCAAAAACAAATTCTTCATCGGTTGCTTTGACCTTGATTATGAATGAGATGTTTTCTGTTATTCTTTAAGCCAACATCATCAATGTACCGCTTAGTGGTGCTTGAGTTTGAATTAAAGTGCTCCTGCAATAAAGGAGAGGAAGTATCCTTTGGTACCCATACTTTCTTGGGTCCGTGAGGGTTAGTAATAATTCTCTTAACTCTCCAAATGGTTTTTACACCATTCTCTACTTTTCTTTTAACATAACATTTGGTGACTTTATGTCCATGTTTTTCACAATAAGTACAACAAGTATGATGCATGGAAGTAGAAGTAGCTCTAACAAAGAAGTTGTTGTATTTAGGCACATTATTTACATAATTATAACCAAGACCATTTTTGACAAGAGGAGATCTTTGAACTCCAAGAATTTTATTAAGATTGTCCCTTCCTTTTGTATATTTTTCTATACATGATGTAAGTTCATAAACCTTCTTTTTCAAAGTTCCATGATCAACAAGCATTCTTTCAAGAGACAAAATATTTTCACAAAGAATCTTATTTTCAAGGGACATGTTTTGCAAAGAGACATTTAAAACTTCTTTTTCAATATTCAAGCATTCAATAGAATCAAGAAGCTTTATATTTTCACAAAAATAATTTTGAATTCTCATTCAATAAATCATTAATTTTGATTTTCATTTCCTTATTCCTTTTTGAAGCCTTTTTTAATTCTCCATACATCTCAACAAGTAATTCACTAGGATCATCAATATTATCAATATCATCATCACTATAAGTAGAGGTAGAAGGAGTGGATTGTACCTCATCATTTATTGCCATAAAGCATACATCTACTCGTTCTTCTTCATGAGTAGCTTGAAGTAGTTTCCACATATCATGAGCGGTGTCGCATTCACTCACTTGATCGTACACAATCATATCCAGTGCACAACTCAAGATATTCATGGCTTGGTAATTCATTGTCATCTTCTTTGAGTCACCCTCATCAAATTCGTCCATAGACTTTGGCTCTTTTGTAACTCCATCAATTCTCACTTTCATTGGTATGTAAGGACCTTTCTCAACAATATTCCACAAATCAAAGTTAATAGAACAAATATATATCTTAACTCTAGATTTTCAAAATGTGTAATTTGTTCCATCAAACAAAGGTGGTCTATTTGTGGAGAAACCTTTCATATAAGGCAAATTTGATAAACTAGCCATATGATCTTTACTTCTAGGTTGTTAAACCTTAAAAAGAAGACCTTGCTCTGAGAAACACCTGTAAGACCTAAGAGGGGGGGTGAATTAGGTCTTAGGCTAATTATCAAAATCTTTTCGTTGTTTTGAAAATCTTTTGCCTTAATAAAAGCTCTTCATTAATTCCACAAGCTTCAAGTTTATATGTGATGTGATGGTTAAGATAATATCATCAAACTACAACCAATCAATCAACAACAATCAATAAGTAATAATAACATGAGCATGTAAATAAATAAAGCTATAAGAAAATGAACACACGATTTATAGTGGTTCGATCTCTCCAAGATCTACATCCACTACCTTGAGTCCACACTCAAGGATTTCAACCAATCCACTATATGCTCAAGTTCAACAATTACATAAGAGGCTAACCACACTATCGTTTTACACTCACAGCCTCTTCTAGTAATTATACAAACAAGGTTCACCCTTCTACAAGGGTTGTATATCTAAAGACAACCTCAAGACTAATCTAATCCAAGGCTTACCCTCACACGGGTTTTACACTACAACCTTGATTAATCTAGTCTATGGCTCACCCTAACACAAAAGGGTTTTATGTCACAAGATAACCTTGCAAATGAGCTAGTAGAAAATAACACAATTTAATAAGGAGATAAGAATGTGTAGATTTTACCACATGTAGGTAGATTTTTACACAATGTTGCACCTTTACACTTTGCCTTTGGAATCTTGAATGTACACCTTTGAGCACAAGGCAATTTGAGAGCTTTTCAATTCAATTCGATGTAAAACAAGTTAGAGAATGTGGGATTTGTTTAGTTCAAAGTTATACTAAAAAATCTGGAGTTTATGACTTTTATAGAATTCAAAAATCAGTTTAAACAGCCATAAAACGGCTAGTAACGGCTAGTTTCAGAAAATATTGTTCATGTGAATAATGTACTGTTCATGAACTATTCATGCACCGGTCACAAAAATTTAGACGACCGAATTTTTCAGCTTTGTCCGAATCTTCGTCCGAATTTCTCTAGAAGAATAGTAAACGGTTCAAATGAAAATGTGAAATAGTAGTGAAATGTATGAAAATGTGAAATAGCAGCCTCAAGGGGAAGAAAGAATGTTGACTGCAAGATGTGCTATATGCTATGTGCTTGCTGTAAATGTGCTATGTATATGTGCTATAGGTTGAAATGTAAAATGAATGTGTTTTGTGAAAATATATGGCTGCAATTGAAATTTAAATTGACTATGTTATACTATGTGAGGTTTTGGTTATTTTCTGAGTTTTTGGAATATGGTTAAGTTGAGATTAAAATCTTGAACTTGGTTCTTGACTTGACCTACAATTGAATGCATTAGTTTTGTGGTTTTGCAAAGCTAAAATGAGTGCTATTGTAGCTATACATATTTGAGTACTTCTATAGTTCATTTGAGAATGCAAAATCACATTTTCAAACTTGCTACCAAAAATTTGGACTTGAAATTCGGATGCAAACCAAAAATTTGGATGCATCCAAGCTTTCTTGCCAAAAATGTTTTTCTGTTGTTCAAATTGTTTAAAAACTGTCTTAATCCTTCCTATCATATTTGAACAATCTTAGAAAAGCTTATTTTCAAAAATTAAAGTTGTTATCTCACATATTTTACATTTTGGATTTGATATCTTAAAATTCGGATGCATGTTTCAGAAATTCGGATGCATGCATATTTTGTTGCCAAAATGTGCTCTTTGTTGTTCAAATTGATCTAAATCTGTTTTAATCTCTTCTATTATGTTTGAACAACCTTAGGCATTCATTATATTGAATTTATTATAGTTTGGACTGAAGATTTAAAAATTCGGATGCAAGATCAAAAAATTCGGATGCATGTTCTGAAATTCGTTTGCATGCATATTTTGTTGCCAAAATGTGCTCTATTGTTGTTCAAATTGATTCAAACTGGTTTTAATCTCTTCCACTATGTTTGAACAACCTTAGGAAAGCTTATTTTCAAAAATTGAAGCTTTCATTTCACTTATTTTACAATTCGGACTTGATATGTCAAAATTCGGATGCATAACATCTCAAGTCCAAACTTGTTGAAAAATGAGCACAATCTAAGGGGGAGTAATGTTAATCTTTTCTGACCTTTAAAACCTCTCTTAGAAGTTTTCTAAATACTTTAAATGCTATATCTTCTATATGTTGTTGGAAGGAAGGAGGCAAATGGAGGTTGGTTGGGTCATAGGCTCATATTGAGCCATTTGAATGTCAATGTGCTAAATTGGTTATATTCTATCATTGACATTAATACTTCTTTGTACTACATTGTTTAAATCCATCACATTTTGCATCAAAGTTTGTCATCATCAAAAAGGGGGAGATTGTTAGCCCTAAGGGCAAATCATGTAGTTACAATTAGTTTTGATTAATGACAAACATTGATGAGGACTAATATGCTTGTATGTTGTGTGATAGGATTTGTGGATTAAGAAGTTTGAAGTCTCATTGCCTTGAAGCTAAAATGCAAGAACAACTCCAATATATCAAAGTGATTGAAGATTGAAGAGTTTGTTCAAGATATTAGAAGGCTTTGAAGACATGGAGTGTAGGTTGCATGTGCTTAATAGGTAAACTTTGTAAACCCTACACTCTTAAGCCTTGGAATCTATGAGTTGCAATTGAGAGCACAAAACTTGATTTGAATGGTTTCAATGGTTTTGAAGTTACCTAAATTATCAAGTTTTCATAAATGGTTTTGGTACATAAAAGGTCTTTAATGGCTTATCTTTAAGGCTAGAATGTTTTCCAACTTGTTTGAATTGATTTGAACATGTTTTGACAAAGTTTGAAAAAATTCGGTCGTCCAATTTTGTAGCAAAAGTTTGCTACTATTCTTCCAGAGAAATTCGGAAGAAGATTCGGATGCAGCCAAAAAATTCGGTCGTCCGAATTTTGGCCTTCAGCATGGTCACTGTTCTTCCAGAGAAATTCGGAAGAAGATTCGGACGCAGCAGAAAAAAATTCGGTCGTCAGAAAAATTGGGACGTGAATTTCGGTCATCCGAATTTTCTGAAACTAGCCGTTACTAGCCGTTGTATAGCCGTTTGAACTGATTTTTGAATTCTATAAAAGCCATAAACTCCAGATTTTTTAGTAGAACATTGAACTTAAGAAATCCTACAAGCTCTAACTTGTTTTACATCAAAATTACTTGAAAAGCTCTCAAATTGCCTTGTGCTCAAAGATTGAAATTCAAAATTCCAAAGGCAACAAAGTGTGAAGGTGAAACATTGTGTAATCATCTACCAACAAAGTGGTAACATCTTACACTCTCTCTTTTCTTATCTTAAATGTGTTTTCTACTAGCTCATTTGCAAGGTTATCTTGTGACATAAAACCCTTTAGTGGAAGGGTGAGCCATAGACTAGATTAATCAAGGTTGTAGTGTAAAACCCGTGTGTGGGTGAGCCTTGGATTAGATTAGTCTTGAGGTTGTCTTTAGATATAAAACCATTGTGTTTGGTGAACCTTGTATTATTTGTATAATTACTAGAAGAGGTTGTGAGTGTAAAACCATAGTGTGGTTAGCCTCTTATGTAATTGTTGAAATTGAGCATATAGTGGATTGATTGAAATCCTTGAGTGTGGACTCAAGGTAGTGGATGTAGATCTTGGAGAGATCGAACCACTATAAATCGTGTGTTCATTTGTTTATAATTTTACTTGTTTACATACTTATGTTATTATTATTTGTTCTTAGTTGTTGATTGATTGGTTGTGAATTTATTGTTTGATCATCTTGTCTCAACCATTAAATCACATATAAACTTAGAGTTTGTAAATTTGAAGAAGAGCTTTTATTAAGGCAAAGGATTTGCAAAACAGGAAAAGATTTTTATAATTAGCCAAAGACCTAATTCACCCCCCCTCTTAGGTCTTTCAATTGGTATCAGAGCAAGGTCTTCTTGTTAAGGTCTAACAACCTAGAAGTAAAGATCATATGGCTAGTTTATCAAATTTGCCTTATACGGAAGGTTCCTCCACTACTAGACCTCCATTGTTTGATGGTTCTAATTATAGTTTTTGGAAGTCTAGGATTGAGATATACATTTTTTCTATTAACTATGAATTGTCGAATATTATTGAGAAAGGTCCCTATGTACCATTGAGATTAAAAGCCGATGGAGTTACAAGGGAACCAAAGCCTATGGAGGACTATGATGAGAGCGATTCAAGAAAGATGACATTAAACTACCAAGCAATGAACATTCTTTGTTGTGCGTTGGTCGTCAATGAATACAATAGAGTGATGGAATGTGATTCCGCTCATGAAATGTGGAAACTACTTCAAATCACTCATGAAGAAGAAAGAGCAAATGTGTGCTTCATGGCAATAAATGATGAGGTACAATCCACTCCTTCTACCTCTACTTGTTGTGATGATGATGTTGATATTGTAGATGATCCTAGTGAACTACTTGTTGAATTGTATGAAGAATTAAAAAGGGTTTCAAAAAGGAATAAGGAAATGAAAACTAAAATTAATGATTTATTGAATGAAAATTCAAAATTATTTTGTGAAAATAAAAAGCTTCTTGATTCTATTGAATGCTTGAATATTGAAAAAAGAAGTTTTGAATGTTTCTTTACATAACATATCTCTTGAAAATAAATCTCTTTGTACAAAAGTTTCTTCTCTTGAAAAAATGCTTAGTGATCATGAAATCTTGAAAAAGAAAGTTGATGATCTTACATTATGTGTTGAAGAATTTACAAATGGAAGAGACAATCTTGACAAACTAATTGGACCTCAAAGATCTTCTCTTTTTAAAAATGGTCTTGGTTACAATTATGTCAATAATGTGCCTAAATATAACAACTTCTTTGTTAGAGCTACTTCTACTTCCATGCATCATACTTGTTGTACTTATTGTGGAAAACATGGACATAAAGTCACCAAATGTTATGTTAAAAGAAAAGTAGAGAATGGTGTAAAAACCATTTGGAGAGTTAAGCAAACTATTACTAACCCCCATGGACCCAAGAAAGTATGGGTACCAAAGGATACTTCCTCTCCTTTATTGCAGGAACATTTTAATTCAAACTCAAGCACCACTAACCGGCACATTGATGATGTTAGCTTAAAGAATAAAGGAAAACACCTCATTCATAATCAAGGTCAAAGTAACCAATGAAGGATTTATTTTTGAAGAAAGGAAGAATTCTTGGAGTAACAAATGTTGGTAAAGGTTCCTCTCTTCTTTTTAAACAAATGTTGCTTATTGCTTATTTGTACTATAACTTGCTTATCATTATCCAATTGTGTGACAATGAATAAGAAGTTAAATGCCAACATGCAAAGTTTCATTTGAGAATCCCTTTTGTTAAGATTTGAAAATTTGCCAACCATGACTTGTAAATTGTTTCTCTAAATTTGATTAGGTAACATTGATGATATGAGATTGAATTCATGGTTTATATGTTCTTGAAATTGATTATATGTCATCATGAAATGATTAAAATATCTATGAGTGAATATCTATGCATTTGCTTGGTTAAAAACATCTTTATGAAACTTTACAAAATATTCGGACTTGAAGACCATAAGTTCGGTCGTCCGAATTTGTATGACAAAATGATATTTTGTGATTTTGGTCAATTACTCACAAAATGTTTTAATGTGTAATCATGAATGTATTGTGGCTTATGATAATGGATTTTCTTGGCATAGAAGATTTGGTCACGTGAACATGGATTTGTTGAACAAACCTTCCTATCAAGGTTTAGTTAGAGGATTGCTAAAAATGTGTTTTGAGAAAATTGTTTTTTTATGGAAAACAAACAAAAGAATCTTTCAAACACATGAAAATTCATTTAGACCTCAAAACATCTTGAGCATGTTCATATGGATTGATTTGGACTTATAAGGAACTCTAGTATTGATGACTTGAAGTATGCTTTACTAGTAGTTGATGATTTCTCAATATTCACTTTAGCATTCTTCTTTGCTCAAAAAGATGAAGTGTTTCATAAGTTTAAAAAAACTACTGAAAAAGGTTCAAACCTCCCTTGAGTGCAATTGATTTCTATTACAAGTGTCAATGGGAGAATTTTACAACAAAGTCTTTACGAAATTTGCTTTGAAAATTGAATTTCATATAATTGTTTCAACTGCAAAAACTTCACAATAAAATGGTGTTATTGAAAAGAAAATTTGAACTTTGTAAAAATTGGCTAGGTCCATGCTTTGTGAAAATTCTTCTTCAAAAATGTTTCCGGTCCAAAGTCATAAACATCACATGCTATGATAAAAAGAATTCTCTCAAGATCATTTTGAAGAAAAACGTCTTTTGAATTCTCTTTTATAGAACGACTCAAATTGCATAGTTTAAAATGATTGGTTAATGTCTTATCTTAAAGACTTGTGACAACTTACTTAAATTTGGTGGAAAAATGGATATTGATATATCTCTTAGCTATTCTTCTTACAAAAAGGCCTATAGAGTTTATAATGAAAAGAACCTTATATGATGAGGAAACCATTCATGTTTATTTTGATGAATCTTACATTCACTTGGGAAAGAAAAGATGAAGATGATGTAGGTACATCTATGAATGACAATCAAACCCATCTTCAAGCACCAACTTTGGAGAATCATACCAATGAGGAAGAAATGATTCAAGATGACCAACCTAGTGGTGACCAAGAGCTCCCAAAGAACTTAAGATATCCAAGAGGCCACCCTAAGGAGCAAATCTTTGGTAATATCTTCCAAGGAGTAAAAATAAGGCGGTATTTTATCAACAACTTTATTCTCTTATTGCATATGAGCCTAAAAGTATTGATGATGCCTCTATGATGATTTTTGGATTATTGCTATGCAAGAGGAATTAAATAAGTTTGGATACAAAATTTTGGATATTCCTAAATCTCATAATCATTCCATTATTGGAACTAAATGGTTTTTAGAAATAAACTTATTGAATCCGTAGAAGTTGTTAGAAACAAGGTTAGACTTGTTACCTAAGGATTCAATCAAGAAGAGGGAATTGATTATGATGAAACTCTTGTTCCGAATGCTTTTGACTTGTACTTGCTTTAAGTCTTTCACAAATGAATGTCAAAAGTGCTTTTCTAAATGGTTCTATTGAGGAAGTGGTTTATATGGAACAATCACCCGGTTTTGCTCATGAAAAGTTTCCTAACCATATTTTCAAACTATCCTAAGTTTTGAATGGTTTAAAACCAGCCCCTAGTTTCCTTGAGTAGTTTCCTTCTTTCAAAAGATTTTCAAGAGGAAAACTGAAACTACTCTTTTATAAAATCCTCATGAAACAATGATCTATAAGTTGTCCATAATTTATGATACAATTTTTGGTGTTTCTAATGATTCACTTTGTGATGTGTTTTCCAAGTTAATGAAAAGTAAATTTGAAATGAGCATGATAGGAAAACTCAATTTCTTTCTTGGCCCACAAATCAAGCAAACCAAGGATGGCACTTTTAAGAATCAAGTTAAGGTATAAGCATCCATAAGTTTATCAACTATGCTTGACAAGAATAAAATGGTTTCATAGGAGTAGTCAACTCTATTTGACAGCAAGTAGAGTCAATATTATATTTTCCATGTGCTTGTGTGCTAGATTTCATCTTGTCCTAAAGAGTTTCATTTGATTGTTGTTAAATACATTCTCTATTAACTTATTGATACTCCAAGTCATTATGGTCTATTTCAAATGTGTGGCTATGTTATGTGATAACATTAATGCAATAAATTTGATCATCATACTATTCAACAAACTATGATAAAGCATATAGAGATCAAACTTCATTTCATTAGAGATCACTCTACTAAGGGTAATACTTGTTTAAAGCATGTTTGCATTAACGAACAAATTAATGATATCGTTACTAAGCCATTGGTCAAGAAAGGTTTGACCAATCATAGAAGAAGCTTAGGAATTTCAATATTCAATAACTAATGAGTGTATTCAAGTGTTGTAGCTCCAGGTGAGGACAAAGAAGCCTAACATGGGAAAAGGAAAGGGAAAAGCCAAAGAAAGAGAAGGAAGACCAGTGATCAATGAACCAAGGAAGATTCATGTTCTGCAAAGCATGTCATGGCTGGAGAGATTTGTCACAGTGAAGGCTGCTACTGAATTTGATGATTGGACAAAAAGGAACCATAAGACAAAGCCAAGCCACAAGGTGGATGTCATCAAACTATCCAAAATGGGTAATATACTCTCATTTTTTTAAATTATATGAGCTGGGCTAGTTTGCTTGTGTTTGATGAATGCTATTACCATCCTTAGTTTATGAAGTTTAAGCAAATATTAAGGAAGAAAGAGTTGAGCAAGTTGATAATAAAGCTATGCAGTGGTTTTCTTCAAGAATATCACAAGTTGATTTTTGAGATTGATAATGCATTGCTCAATAGAATTTGTGATGTTGAGGATGTTGGGTTTAGGCATTATTCTTCCGGGGGACATTGTTTTATAAGTGAGTTATACTCACATGAAAGAATTGAGAATGCCTATATATAAATGATAAGAAGCCTCAAGACTAGAAAGGAGAGAGAGATAAAAGCTTTCTTATGCTAGTGAAAAAATTTTGCATCATATGCTTACTACCTTGATTATTGCATACTTTGGGAACAAATCTTATGTTGATAATATGTATGCTGTAATTATGCTAGCCATGCATAAGAAAAGAAAAATGAATTTTGGATATATAGTGCTAAAGAATATAATGGCAGCTAGAAGAACCGAACGTAAGGCTTTGCCACATAGCAAATTGTTTACCAAGGTTTTCAAGTATCTCCAAGTGCAATTGTCTTGTAGTAGTTGACCAATAAAGAGTGAAGAAGTCTACACCAACAACTCACTAAAGAGAATTCCTTGAATACTTGATGATGAAAATGTATGAAGGGCTAGAAGAAAAACTCCTCTAAGGGTGATAGAAGAGATGCTAGCAAATGATGAAGAAAAGTAATGAAAAAGAAGGAAGAAGAAAATGATGAAGAATAAGAGGATGAAGAGGAAATCCTTGCTAGAGAAAGAAATAAAAAAAAGGGAAGCATGAGTCACCAAGTGAGGGGGAGCAACTCCCCACAAAAAGAAGACCATTTGAAGAGGTATCCTTCATTGAAGGAAAATAAGTTGAATGTGATAATCTCCCTAGAGTTAATACCATAGTTGCCAAGGTATTTCAAGAGGCATTGAACAACCATGTAAAGGAAATGAAAAAGATGGACAAATTCTTCGAGTTCTTGGCTCCAATGATTCTTGGCAAATTTGATGGTTTATAAGCTAGAGTCAATATTATGGAAGAAGACTTGAGAAAGATTTCTCAAGTGGTTTTAAATGGTGCAAGTCCCTATAAAGCCCAAGAAAACAAGCAAGAATAAGGAGGTGAAGGAAGTTTAACAAAGTCAAAGAACAAATCCATCACCAATATCCTTCAGCCAAGGGAGGAAAATGTGGTTCAAAGAAAGAAGATCCAAGATCCTCTCGATTGGGAGCTTTCCAAAGCAGAAATACACAAGCAAGAAATCAACAAATGAAGGACCCTATCATATAGAGATCAAGGGAGACATGGCCATCATAACAAACAAATTTGGAAGTGAAGACCATGAAGCACATCCAAAGACTAAGCCTTTCTATCCCTAAACTCTATTTTGTTGCTTATTTTAGATTATGACTTAATGCACATGTTATGCTTTAACATTGAAATTTACTTGTGCCTTTCTAGTCATTATAATATTTTGAAGCTCAATATGTGAAATCTTTGTGATAAGAGCTTCTTTTGTTTCACTTTTGTTGTCTAAGTACTCTCACTCCAAGTTTAATTGCTGCTAAAAAAAAGGGGGTAGGAGAATTTGATTGATCATTATTGAAATGCTACATAATGATTATTGTTGTTAGGATGATAATTATTTGACTAGACATATACTGTTTATGAGAGTAGTCAATATATTGCTTAAGTGCTAAATGAGAGTTGATCAACATACTGCTTATATGTGATACATGTTGTCTCATTTTCATTAAACCCTGTCTTTGATTGATGACAAAAGGGGGAGAAGGAATGTGATGACAAAATGTGTGAAAATGTGAAATAGCAGTGACAAAATGTGTGAAAATGTGAAATAGCAGTGAAATGTATGAAAATGTGAAATAGCAGTGGCAAGGGGGAGAAAGACAAAATGTGTGAAAATGTGAAATAGTAGTGAAATGTATGAAAATGTGAAATAGCAGCCTCAAGGGGAAGAAAGAATGTTGACTGCAAGATGTGCTATATGCTATGTGCTTGCTGTAAATGTGCTATGTATATGTGCTATAGGTTGAAATGTAAAATGAATGTGTTTTGTGAAAATATATGGCTGCAATTGAAATTTAAATTGACTATGTTATACTATGTGAGGTTTTGGTTATTTTCTGAGTTTTTGGAATATGGTTAAGTTGAGATTAAAATCTTGAACTTGGTTCTTGACTTGACCTACAATTGAATGCATTAGTTTTGTGGTTTTGCAAAGCTAAAATGAGTGCTATTGTAGCTATACATATTTGAGTACTTCTATAGTTCATTTGAGAATGCAAAATCACATTTTCAAACTTGCTACCAAAAATTTGGACTTGAAATTCGGATGCAAACCAAAAATTTGGATGCATCCAAGCTTTCTTGCCAAAAATGTTTTTCTGTTGTTCAAATTGTTTAAAAACTGTCTTAATCCTTCCTATCATATTTGAACAATCTTAGAAAAGCTTATTTTCAAAAATTAAAGTTGTTATCTCACATATTTTACATTTTGGATTTGATATCTTAAAATTCGGATGCATGTTTCAGAAATTCGGATGCATGCATATTTTGTTGCCAAAATGTGCTCTTTTGTTGTTCAAATTGATCTAAATCTGTTTTAATCTCTTCTATTATGTTTGAACAACCTTAGGCATTCATTATATTGAATTTATTATAGTTTGGACTGAAGATTTAAAAATTCGGATGCATGTTCTGAAATTCGTTTGCATGCATATTTTGTTGCCAAAATGTGCTCTATTGTTGTTCAAATTGATTCAAACTGGTTTTAATCTCTTCCACTATGTTTGAACAACCTTAGGAAAGCTTATTTTCAAAAATTGAAGCTTTCATTTCACTTATTTTACAATTCGGACTTGATATGTCAAAATTCGGATGCATAACATCTCAAGTCCAAACTTGTTGAAAAATGAGCACAATCTAAGGGGGAGTAATGTTAATCTTTTCTGACCTTTAAAACCTCTCTTAGAAGTTTTCTAAATACTTTAAATGCTATATCTTCTATATGTTGTTGGAAGGAAGGAGGCAAATGGAGGTTGGTTGGGTCATAGGCTCATATTGAGCCATTTGAATGTCAATGTGCTAAATTGGTTATATTCTATCATTGACATTAATACTTCTTTGTACTACATTGTTTAAATCCATCACATTTTGCATCAAAGTTTGTCATCATCAAAAAGGGGGAGATTGTTAGCCCTAAGGGCAAATCATGTAGTTACAATTAGTTTTGATTAATGACAAACATTGATGAGGACTAATATGCTTGTATGTTGTGTGATAGGATTTGTGGATTAAGAAGTTTGAAGTCTCATTGCCTTGAAGCTAAAATGCAAGAACAACTCCAATATATCAAAGTGATTGAAGATTGAAGAGTTTGTTCAAGATATTAGAAGGCTTTGAAGACATGGAGTGTAGGTTGCATGTGCTTAATAGGTAAACTTTGTAAACCCTACACTCTTAAGCCTTGGAATCTATGAGTTGCAATTGAGAGCACAAAACTTGATTTGAATGGTTTCAATGGTTTTGAAGTTACCTAAATTATCAAGTTTTCATAAATGGTTTTGGTACATAAAAGGTCTTTAATGGCTTATCTTTAAGGCTAGAATGTTTTCCAACTTGTTTGAATTGATTTGAACATGTTTTGACAAAGTTTGAAAAATTCGGTCGTCCGAATTTTGTAGCAAAAGTTTGCTACTATTCTTCCAGAGAAATTCGGAAGAAGATTCGGATGCAGCCAAAAAATTCGGTCGTCCGAATTTTGGCCTTCAGCATGGTCACTGTTCTTCCAGAGAAATTCGGAAGAAGATTCGGACGCAGCAGAAAAAATTCGGTCGTCCGAAAAATTCGGACGCAGAATTCGGTCATCCGAATTTTCTGAAACTAGCCGTTACTAGCCGTTGTATAGCCGTTTGAACTGATTTTTGAATTCTATAAAAGCCATAAACTCCAGATTTTTTAGTAGAACATTGAACTTAAGAAATCCTACAAGCTCTAACTTGTTTTACATCAAAATTACTTGAAAAGCTCTCAAATTGCCTTGTGCTCAAAGATTGAAATTCAAAATTCCAAAGGCAACAAAGTGTGAAGGTGAAACATTGTGTAATCATCTACCAACAAAGTGGTAACATCTTACACTCTCTCTTTTCTTATCTTAAATGTGTTTTCTACTAGCTCATTTGCAAGGTTATCTTGTGACATAAAACCCTTTAGTGGAAGGGTGAGCCATAGACTAGATTAATCAAGGTTGTAGTGTAAAACCCGTGTGTGGGTGAGCCTTGGATTAGATTAGTCTTGAGGTTGTCTTTAGATATAAAACCATTGTGTTTGGTGAACCTTGTATTATTTGTATAATTACTAGAAGAGGTTGTGAGTGTAAAACCATAGTGTGGTTAGCCTCTTATGTAATTGTTGAAATTGAGCATATAGTGGATTGATTGAAATCCTTGAGTGTGGACTCAAGGTAGTGGATGTAGATCTTGGAGAGATCGAACCACTATAAATCGTGTGTTCATTTGTTTATAATTTTACTTGTTTACATACTTATGTTATTATTATTTGTTCTTAGTTGATTGATTGGTTGTGAATTTATTGTTTGATCATCTTGTCTCAACCATTAAATCACATATAAACTTAGAGTTTGTAAATTTGAAGAAGAGCTTTTATTAAGGCAAAGGATTTGCAAAACAGGAAAAGATTTTTATAATTAGCCAAAGACCTAATTCACCCCCCCCCCCCATCTTAGGTCTTTCACAATCTCTCCAAGATCTACATCCACTACCTTGAGTCTACACTCAAGGATTTCAACCAATTCACTATATGCTCAATTTAGGCAATTATACAAGAGGCTCACCCAACAAGGGTTTTATACCAACAACCTCCTTTGCAATCCTACAAATAAGGCTCACACTTCCACAAGGATTTTATATCTAAAGACAACCTAAAGACCAATCTAATCCTAGGCTCACCCACACACAGGTTTTACACCACAACCTTGATTAATCTAGTCTATGGCTCACCTTTACCAAAAGGATTTTACGTCACAAGATAACCTTATATTAATAACCACAATAATGTAAAGATAAAGTTTGGATGTTACCAGCACTTCTTGGTGGATGAATACAATTGCTAGCACTACTTCACTTCTTGCCTTTGGAATCTTAAATTTTAACCTTTGAGCACAAGGCAATTTGAGAGCTTTTCAAATAATTTTGATGTAAAACAAGTTAGAGCTTGAAAGATTTTGAATGTTCAAAAGTTCTTTTAAAAATCTGGAATTTATGGCTTTTATAGATTTGAAAAATTGGCTTTAACAGTCATAAAACGGCTAGTAATAACTAGTTTCAGAAAATTCAGACGACCGAATTTTTGGTCGAATTTTTCGGACGTCACTGTTCACTGTTTACCGTACTGTTCACAATGCATGGAAAATTCAGTTGACCGAATTTTCATCCCATGTTCGAATTTGCGTCCGAATTTCTCTGAAAAAATAGTTGTACTGTTCATTGAACATCAGTATTGTTCACGTACTGTTTAAAATTCAGACGACCGAAATCTTTCTGGTGCGTCCGAACGTGCGTACGAGTTTCTCTGAAAAAATAGTTGGTACTGTTCATGTGAACATTTACTGTTCACAACACAAAAAAATTTCGGTCTATTGAATTTTCTCTTCTGCGTCCGAATTTTGCGTCCGAACTTTTTAAACTTTGTTAAAACATATTCAAATCAATTCAAACAAGTTGGAAAACCTTCTAGCCTAAAAGATAAGTCATGAAAGACCTTTTAAGTGCAAAAACCATTGATGAAAAACTTGTAAGTTTAAAACCATTGAAACCATTTGCAACTCATTGATTCCAAGGCTTAGGAGTGTAGGTTTTACAAAGTTTACCTATTAAGCACATGTAACCTACACTTCATGTCTTCAAATCCTTCAATCATTTTGAACAAACTCTTCAATCTTCAACCACTTTGACATATTGGAGTTGTTCTTGCATTATGGCTTCAAGGCAATGAGGCTTGCTTCCTTCTCAATCCACAAATCCTATCACACAATATACAAGTATATTAGTCCTTATCAATGTTTGTCAATAATCAAAACTAATCATAAGTACATGATTTGCCCTTAGGGCTAACAATCTCCATAGTCACCATCACCATTATCATTATCTCCCTTACTATCATTTTTATCTTCTTCATCTTCTTCCCCTTCTTTCTCTCTGCGTTCTTCATCCTTTTTCATTTTATCATCATCATTTTTTAGCTTTTTAAGTGCCTTAAGCATCTTGCGGATTCTTTTTCAAGAGTTCCTCAATGTTCTTCACTCCTTCCTATAAGCCATCAAGCTTGTTAAGTACAAAAGAAGCAATTTGCTCAAAGAATTTGTACATTTTCTTCATTTCTGTTGCATGACTATTCAAGGTTTCTTGGAATGCCTTGGCAATAATGGTTTCAAATTGAGTGATTTCTTCTCCTATAATGCTTCACTTGCTTCAAACAACCTTCTCTTAGAAGGGGCTTGTTGCCCCTCAAGAGGTGATTTGTTTCTCCTTTTGGTTTTGGTTTATCTCAAGTGGGTGTCTTTTCATCTTCCTCTTCTTCTTCTTCTTTTTCTTCAACTTTCTATTCTTCCTCATCTTTTTATTTCTTCAATTTGAATTCTTCTTTCTTGTCCCCAAATGCCTTTGTCATCGAGGATGAGTTTCATTCTTTTGAGTGACTTATAGATGTATATGCTTTCACTCTTGATGCTAAGACCATATCTGGGTAGTGGAATTTGGAAGTGCTTGAACAACTTGGTTAGAAGTCCACCATAAGGGAATTCTTTGTTCTCCATCTTTGTTGCAGTTAATATGTGTTTCAATGCAATGTACCCAAAGTTCATCATTCTGCCTTCATAAAGAGCCAACATCACAACCATATGCATGTTTCCCACGAAGGATTTATGTCCAAAGTTTAGAATGATCATGGTGGTTAACATGTGATGCAATGGTCTCCCCTTGGTGTCAAAAGAATCAATTTCCCTCTCTTTTACACTTCTAAAACTTTTACCATTTGTAAAATCTTTTACAAATTTATCTTTCGGTGAATAATTCTGAAATAACACATTGTTGACTTGAAGTGTACTATCTATGCCCACTATCATCTGTTTCACAAATGCGATTAAAATTTGATCATCAAATTCATACTCAATTTGTGATACTCTAGAGGAATACCATTGGATTACCTCATTGTCAATTTCTCTACCCTTTGTTCCTTTAAATTAGCATAAAACTTATAAATGAGAGATGTATACTAATAATCTTCATCAACAACAAGCAAATTACTTCAACCAACTCCTCTAAATAGAGTGAGAACATTGTCCATACCATTGAATTTTCCCGAATCAACTTTATGACCCAGAATAATCTTCCTACTCGGTGTTAGTTTACAGAATCCTCTCAGTTCACCGATGATGAAACTAAGTCCAATGTAATGTAAAGTGTGCTTCATCTAAAACACTTGAGCACAATAACTGCTGGCCGTGATATATTCAACTTCAATTGTAGACAATGAAACACATGCTTATTTCTTGCTATGCCAAGAGATAAGACAACCACCAATAAATTGACAATGACCATTAGTATTTTTACACTTGAATTTACATTTGGTATAGTTGGCATCTGAATTGGCAACAAGATTAAATCAAGATGATATTGAAAACCATAATCCATAATCATAAGTATCAACAAGATAACGAACTATACACTTAACAAAAACATGATGTAATTTCTTAGGACAAGATTGAAATGTAGAACATAAACATACGAAAAACATGGTATTGGACCAATTGGCAGTTAAATAAACTACCAATCATAACTCTATAAAATCTCTCATCAACCATTTTACCTTATTCATCCTTGTCAAGTTTAAGTGATGAACTCATTGGTGTTCCAATTCCTTTGGTTTTGCCCATTCCAAATCTTTTCAATAGTTGCTCAATTTATTTGGCATGATTTATGAACGTACCATCCTTGATTTGCTTGATAGAAATTTAGCTCTACCATCATGGTCATCTTAAATTCACTTTGCATCATTTTAGCAAACTCATTAAAATGTGAGATATAAGTAGTACGAAAAATAATGTGATTTGTACAAGTAAGAGATCATTTTTGCAAGAGGTTTTGATAAAAAATGTTGCGTCAACTGTACCTCTTGAAAATGCATTTGAAAGTAGAAAGCCACTAAGTTAAAGCCTTTGAAGGTTTATAAACATATTTTAATATTTTTCAAGAGTAAAATCACTAGGTTGTTCCACATAAACTTATTCTTCAATAGAACCATTAAGAAAAGCACTTTTGACATCCATTTGAAAGATTTTAAAACATTTAAAACAATTAATTCCAAAAGCATTCTTATAGACTCAAGCCTAGCTACTAGAGCAAAGTTTCATTAATCTATGCCATTTTCTTCATTAAATCCTTGGGCAACAAGTCTACCTTTATTCTAACTTCTCCAAATTTATTCAATATTTTCCTAAAAACCCACTTTGCACTAATAATGGGGTGATCTTAGTGTCTTGGGATTAAGTTTCAAACTTTATTTGTTTCAAATTGATTTAATTTCTCTTGCATAGCAACAATCTAAAATTCATCACAGATGGCATCACAATGTTCATATGCTCAATATGAGATAAAAGAGCAAAATTTTCAATAAATCACTTCCTCTAATAGAAATCAACTTGCATTGAGAGGGGGCGGGGGGTGGGGAGGGGAGAGGTTTGAACCTTTTTGAAAAGTTTTACAAACTCATGAAAATCATCATGCTTTTGAGTAAGGAAGAGCACCAAGTGAATCATTAGAACTCATCAACTATTAAATAGGCATACCTCTAACTATCGGGACTAGTGGTCATCATTGGTCCAAAAAAATCCATATGAACAAACTTAAGAGGTTTTGAGGTAGAAATAATTTTCTTTAGTTTGAAATAGGTTTTTGTTTGTTTTCCATATTGACAAGCAACACAAAGATAATTTTTCACAGAACGCAATTTTGTTAAACCTCTTACAAGTTCTTGAGAAGAAAGTTTGTTCAACAAATCCATACTAATATGGGAAAGTCTTCTATATCATAAATAACCATCATTATCATAAACAAAAAGATATTTACTATTATTGGAAAAAAGCTGATCAAAGTAAAACATATTCACATTTCCTACTTCATTTGTAACAAAGATGGTTTTACCATTAACACTATCAAGAATAGTACAAGCATCACATTTAAATTCAACTTTGTAACCATTATCACAAAATTGGCTAATACTGAGCAAGATATATTTTAAGTCATCAATAAGTAATACTCGTTTGATAAGAGGGGAAGAATATTTACCAATATTAGCTATACCATAGATTATTCCTTTCTTCTTGTCTCCATAGGTAACAAAATCTTCATTTGTAGCTTAAAGCTCAATTGTGAGTGAGGCATTTCCCGTCATGTGTCCTGAATAACCACTATCAAAAAACCATGAAACCACTTTATGGCACTTGATCTTGGAGGAAAATATATCTACACTAAAAACGAGGAGGTGACTTTTGGTACCCATATTTTCTTGGGTCTATTGGGCATATTAATGATTCCTATTACTCTTCTAGATGGTTTTAACACCATTTCCCACTTTTCTATTCACATAACATCTAATGGCTTTATGCTCATGTCTTCCATAATAAGTACAACAAGTATGAGGGTTATAAGTAGAAGTAGCTCTAATAAAGAAGTTTTTATATTCATGCATATTACTTAAATGGTTGAAACCAAGATCATTGTTCAAAAGAGGAGATCTTTGAGCTCTAAGAAGTTTATCAAGATTGTCACTTCCTTTTGTAAATTTTTCAACACATGAAGTAAGGTCATCAACTTTATTTTTCAAAAATTCATGGTAAATAAACATCTTTTAAAGGGATGAAATCTTTTCGCAAAGAATTTTATTTTCAAGGGATATTTTTTGTAAAGAAACATTTAAAACTTAATTTTCAATGCTCAAACGCTCAATAGAATCAAGAAGTTTTTTGTTTTGACTAAACAACTCATTAATTTTTTATCTCGTTACTTTGTTTCTTTTTCAAACCTTTTTAAATTCTCCATACATATCAACAAGAAGATTGCTATGATGATCAACATCATTATCACAAGAAGTAGAGGTTGATGGAGTGAGTTGTACCTCATCTTCTATAGCCATGAAGCACACAGTTGCTCTTTCTTCTTCATACATATCAACAAGAAGATTGCTATGATCATCACATCATTATCACAAGAAGTAGAGGTTGATGGAGTGAGTTGTACCTCATCTTCTATAGCCATGAAGCACACAGTTGCTCTTTCTTCTTCATACATATCAACAAGAAGATTGCTATGATCATCACATCATTATCACAAGAAGTAGAGGTTGATGGAGTGAGTTGTACCTCATCTTCTCTAGCCATGAAGCACACAGTTGCTCTTTCTTCTTCATACATATCAACAAGAAGATTGCTATTATCATCAACGTCATTATCACAAGAAGTAGAGGTTGATGGAGTGAGTTGTACCTCATCTTCTCTAGCCATGAAGCACACAATTGCTCTTTCTTCTTTATACATATCAACAAGAAGATTGCTATGATGATCAACATCATTATCACAAGAAGTAGAGGTTGATGGAGTGAGTTGTACCTCATCTTCTCTAGCCATGAAGCACACAGTTGCTCTTTCTTCCTCATGAGTGACTTGAACTAGTTTTCACATATTATGAGCAGTATCACATCCACTCACCCTATTGTCCTCATTTACATCCAATACACAACTAAGATTGTTCATTGAAAGACCTAAGAGAGGGGTGAATTAGGTCTTTGGCTAAATTTTGAAAACTATCTCCTTTTTATGAATTGAGTTTGAGCAGATTATATTCATTTGTTTTAATGAAAGAATGATTATATCGATGACAAATTAATAAACAATTTACGATCAATGAACACAAGTAATTTATAGTGGTTCGATCTCTTCAAGATCTACTTCCACTAGCTTGAGTCTGCACTCAAGGATTTCAATCAATTCTACTATCTGCTCAAGTTCAAACAATTACATAAGAGGCTCACCACACAATGGTTTTACACCAACAACCTCTTTTGTAATTCTACGCACAAGGTTCACCCTATCAAAGGATTTTATATCTACCAACAACCTTGAATCAAAATCTCAAAGATCACCCTTACCTAGAGGATTTTATGTTTACAAGAAAACCTTGTAATGAGCAAGTAGAAAAAAAAAAAGATTAAATAGAGTATGGATGAGATGTTATCACTTCTTTGTAGATTAATACACAATATAGCACCACTTCACTTTGTTGTCTTTGGAATCTTGAATGATCACTTGTAAGCACAATACAAAAGAGAGCTTTGATGTTTTCGAATGAATTTACAATGTTAAGATTTCTCAGATATTTAAAAGTTATTAAAAATCTCAAGTTTATGACTTTTGTAGATTTCAAAAATCGGTTTTAACAGCTATAAAATGGCTAGTTTCTGAGGAGTTCGAATGATTGAACTTGATCCTCTGCGTCCGAACTGTCGTCTAAACTTTACTGTTACACGTTGTCTGAGAAAATTTGGATGACCGAACTTTGCCCAGTGCATCCAAACTTCCATCCGAATTTCTCAGAAAAAACAGTAACCATGCTTTCAGGAAAAAATCGGACGGCCGAACTTTAACCCTTGCATCCGAACTTGCGTCTGAATTTCTCTAGAAGTACATTAGCCATTTTCAAAGTTTGGACGTCTGAACTTCCATCCGAACTGATCAAACTTTGTGAAATCATTTGAAAATCAACCTCAATAAGTTTGAAAACATTTTGTATAAATAGGTAAGTCATTTAAACACTTTTAAACTCAAAAACCACTACCAAAACACTTTGATTATACAAAGTTTACTCAAAATTATTTAAGATTCAAAAGCACACTTGTTAATCAAAAGTTCATTCAAGGCCATTTAAGATTAAAAACAAGTTTTGTACTCTCGTATGGATTCAATAAATTCCGAGACAAACAAGTGTAGGGTTTACAAAAGACATACCTATTTTGCAAGTGTAAACCTACACTAGAGTCTTTAAAACCTTCAATTCATAGGACATGCTCTACATTCTTGATCCTTGATCACATTTGAGTTGTCCCTAGCACATTTTGCTTCAAGGCAATAAGAACTCCTTACTTCTTAATCCAACAATCCTATCACACAAATGATATAAGAATTAGTCCTCATTAATGTTTGTCATTAATCAAAGCTAATCATAACTACATGATTTGCCCTTAGGGCTAACAATCTCCCCCTTTTTGATGATGATAAATTTTGATACAAAATATGATGGATTTAATCAATGTAGTATAAAGAAGTATTGATGTCAATGATAGAAAATAACCAAATTAGCACATTGACAAACAAAAGGCTCAATATGAGCCTATGACCCAACCAACCTACATTTTACCTCTTTCCTTCCAATAACTAGGATAGGATATATAGCATCTAAGTATTAAGGAAAGATTTCAAGAGAGGTATTAAAGGTTTTAAAAGTTTAACAATGCTCCCCCTTAGATTGTGCTTTATTTTTCAGAAAATATTTGAACTAAGGACTCTTCGTCCAAACTACAATAAATCCAACATAATGAATGTTTAAAGTGAACTAAAGCTTTCCTAAGGTTGTTCAAATATAGTAGAAGAGATTAAAACATATTTGAATCAATTTGAACGACAAAAGAGCACTTTTGGGCAACAAAATATGGATGTATCAAAATTTTAGGATTTCAAGTCCCAACTGTAAAATATGTGAGATGAAAACTGTAATTTTTGAAAATACATTTTTCTAAGATTTTTCAAATATGATAGGAAGAATTGAGAGAGCTTTCAAACAATTTGAACAACAGACAAACATTTTTTGGCAAGAAAATTTGGATGCATCTGAACTTTTGGTCTGCATCTGAATTTCAAGTTTGAATTTTTGCAACAAGTTTGAAAAAGATGATTTTGCATTTTCAAATGAATTGTAAAAGTACTCAAATATGTATGTCCATAACGGCACAATATGTATGTCCATAATGACACTCAGTTTAGATTTTCAAAACCACAAAACTCAAGCATTCAATTGTTTTTATGAAGTAGTTCAAAATCATAAGTCAAGTCAAGAACCAAGAACTTAACCAAATTCCAAAATTTCAAAAAAAAAAAAAACAACCGCCAAAATCTCACATATTATAACATATTCAAAATATATGCACATAACACACTCATTTTACAGCACATAGCACATTTATAGGACATAGCACACAGCACATTACATCACATAACACATTTTGTAGACTCATCATTCTTTCTCCCCCTTTTGTCATCACTCAAAGTTGGGGTTAATGACAATGAGATTAATAGTTTAGCATATTCAATTAGGGCCAAAGTATCATTAAGAAAATAAGCTCTCAACACTAATGTTTCATCACTGATCTTCATAAGCCAAGCTATTACAGAAATTACAGAAATTAATGGATAGCATAGAAATTTCATAAGCCAAGTTGGAAATTAGAACACATAAGTTATACTAAGTAATTAAAAATAGTAAAAAGATAAGTTTGAAGAGATGCTCAGTCTTGTGATATTGATGGAGAGGCTTTGTTGAATACTTTCTTGATTGCTAAATGCTTCACCCTTCTTGATGGTGAGACGATTTCTGCTCTTTCAATTTGGCTTTCTCCTTCTTGTGGCTCTTCTTGTACAGCTTCATTCATTCTCCTTGTCTTGCCACGAACTCATTGTTGCTTCCTTGATCATCATCCCCATTATCATTCCTATCATCACTGTCATCATCCTCATCCTCTTTCTTATCTTCTTCATCATCCTTATCATCCTTAACTTGAGGCCTAGAGGGTTCTTCACCACTTTGTGTATTTCTAATCAAAATTTCCTCAATGTGCTTCACTCTATTTTCTAATCCATCCAGTTTTCCAAGAACCATTGGAGCAAAGGATTAGAAAAACTTGTACATTTCCTTGATATGATTATTCAAGGCTTCTTGTAATGTCTTAGCCATTATGGTGTCACCTCTAGTAATACCTTCACCACTAGCAGCTTCTCCAACATTTGGTTGAGATTGAGGAGTTGTGACTTCTTCAAAAAATCTTCTTTTTGAGGGAGGTTGCTCCCCCTCACTCGAGGTATCATGTCTTGTTTTTGTCTTCATTTCTCTCGCAAGTGTTTCTTCCTCATCTTCTTCTTCCTCAATCTCTTCACATTCTTCAACCTCTTCTCTTTTTGAAGGAGTTTCTCTTTTAGTTCTCCATATGCCATCGTCATCAAGAACTAATTGCATCCTTTTAAGAGAGTCATTAGTATATATCTTTCCACTCTTAAATGCTTGTCCTTTCACTGGAAATTTAACTTGAAAATGTTTAAAAATTCTTATTAATAGCTTCCCATATGATAAAGCTTTGTTGATTATTTTTCTTGCACTAATCATGTGCTTTAAGGCCATAAATCCAAAATTCAATCTTCTATGCTCATGTAAGGCCGACATAACAACCATATGCATATTACCAATAGATGACTTATGTTCAAAATTAGGGATAATCATAGTAGTAATCATGTGATGCATTACTCTTCCTCTAGCATCAAATGCATTAATTTTCCTTTCCCTAATAGACCTAAATTCTCTGCCATTAGTGAACGTCTCTTCAAATCTTTCATTTTTGAAGAGTTCATGTATATAACAATGCTCTCCAGGTGTAATACTTTATCCCAATCTCATCTACTCCCCAAATTCTATTGACCAATGCATCATTGAACTTAAGATCTACTTAGGATACTCTAGAAGAATACCATTGCACTACATTATTTTCCCCCACATTTTATATTCTTTCTTCTTTGAGATTTTCATAAAACTCATAAATAAGTGCAGGGTAAAATTCCTTATCAACTACTAACAAATTACTCCAACCAATTCCTTACCCATGTTGGCGAGTCTTTCCAAGTTTACCTTGTATCCAGGAATGAATTTTCTGCTTTTCTTATTCCAATCTTCAAATTCAGAGACTGCCTTGAGAGACGTGAATCTATCCAATCCAGATGATGATTGAGGGACTCCAATTCTCCTTGGTTCGTTCATAATCAGTCCACCATCTCCTTCCTTCGCCTTCCCCTTCCCTTTTTCAACACCTGCTCTCTTAGTTCTCACCATTTTTTGTTTGCAAGAGAGCGATTTGTAAGAAGTGTTTAGGGCTTAGAACTCAAAAATTCAGTAGATTTGATGTGAAAGTGGTGAAATTTTAGAGAAATTTGTGTTTGGACGCAAGAGGGTTATGTGGGTTTGAGAGAGAAGAGAGTTTGGAAGTTAAAAGATATGAAATATGACCATTCGGATTCATTTAAATCGCTGCAACCACTCAGTTCAGACGACCAAATTTTTTGGTCTACGTCTAAACATGCGTCTAAATTTTTCTATTTAGAATTTTCTATAGAAAGTTTGGATGTCTGAATTTCTCTTAATGTATCCAAATTATGTGTCTGAATATTTCCTATTCCTATCATACTTCAACACACAAATTAGTAATTGAATTTTGAAATGCCTAAGACCTTCTTAGGTGATTAAACCTTTCATCAGCCAAAGGTTTTGCAAATATATCAGCAATTTGATCATTTTTATTCACATATTCCAAGCATATATCTCTTTTAGCCACATGATCACGAATAAAGTGATGTTTTAATCTCTATATGCTTAGTCCTAGAATGTTGAATGGGATTTATGCTTAAATTGATAGCACTGGTATTATCACATAATATCGGCACACAATTGCACTTGAGCACAACAACTACCGATGGTGATATATTCAAACTTAGCGGTAGATAAAAACACACATGCTTGATTTTTACAAGACAACTATCAAGAAATTGACAATGACCACTATAACTTTTCCGTTCAACTTTACATCCGACAAAATCAGTATTCGAATATCCAACAAGATCAAAAGATGAAGAGTTTGAAAACCAAAGGCCATAGTCATGTGTATCAATCAAATAACGAAAAATGCGTTTGACAGAGATTAAATGAGGCTCTTTAGGACAAGATTGGAATCTAGTACATAAGCACACAACAAACATAATATATGGTCTACTTGCGGTGTGATAAAGTAAACTTCTAATCATACCTCTGTATGTCTTTTCATCAACATTTTTACCTTTTTCATCTTTATCAAGTTTAGTTGATGAGCTCACTGGAGTGCCTATCCCTTTTGCTTAATCCATTCCAAATCTTTTTAATAGCTCTTTGGTATACTTTGCTTGATTTATGAAAACTCCATCCTTAGTTTGCTTGATTTGTAGTCCAAGAAAGAAATTCAGTTCTCCCATCATGCTCATTTCAAATTCATTATGCATTGATTTGGTAATTCTTCACAAAGAGATGTATTAGTAGCACAAAAATAATGTCATCCACATAAATTTGCATAAGTAGAATATCATTATTGCTAGAGGTTTTTATAAATAGTGTTGTGTCTACTTAGTCTTTCATACCAAGCTCTAGGAGCTTGTTTCAATCGATATAAAGCCTTAGTTAGCTTGAAAACATGATTAGCAAACTTTCATGAATAAAACCAGGTGGTTGTTCTATATATACCTCTTCTTCAATAAACCCATTTAGAAATGCACTTTTGAAATCCATTTGGAATAGTTTAAAACCTGTACAACAGGCAAAAGCTAAAAGTATTCCTATGGATTCAAGTCTAGGTACCGGAGCAAAAGTTTTATCATAATCAATGCCTTCTTCTTGTTTGAATCCTTGAGCAACAAGCATAGCCTTATTTCTAACAACTTCTCCTAGTTCATTTAATTTATTTCTAAAGACCCATTTTGTACCAATAATGGAATCGTCATGAGGTCTTGGGACAAGAGTCCAAACTTTATTTCTTTCAAATTGATTTAGCTCCTCTTGCATAGCAATAATCCAAAAATCATCACACAAGGCATTATCAATGTTTTTAGGCTCAATGTGAGATAAAAAGAGAAAAGTTGTCAATAAATTACTGCCTTTTTTTAACTCCTTGGGAAACATTACCAATGATTTGCTCCATATGATGACCTCTTGCATATCTTAGATCCGGTCATTTTATTTCTTCTTCTTCGGTGCATTCTTCCAAAGTAGGTGGTTGATGATGAGTTTGATTATTAATCATTGAGGAACCTACATCATCTTCATTTCTTCTTTCAAGATAAATGTTAGATTCATCAAAGGTCACATGGATAGTTTCTTCAACACATAATATTCTTTTGTTATAAACTCTATAGGCCTTTTTATTTGATGAATAACCATGAAATATACCATCCGATTTTCTATCAAACTTTTCCAGATTGTCATGAGTATTTAAGATAAAACACTTACAACCAAATATCATAAAATAAACAATTGAAGGATTTTTATCAAATAGGAGTTCAAAAGGTGTTTTTCGTATGAAAGGTCTTAAGAGAACTCTGTTCATTACATAGAAAGCAGTATTTACAGCTTCAGCCCAAAAATATTTTGGCAAAGAATTTTCACAAAGCATTGATCTAGCCATCTCTGGTAGGGTTCTATTTTTCCTTTCAACAACACCATTTTGTTTGGGTGGTTTAGCAACTGAAAATTTATGAGTAATACCATATCCACCACAAAATTTTGTAGAGTCTTGATTACAAAATTCTCTTCCATTGTCACTTCTAATAGAAATTAGTTTACTCAAGATTTGGACATTTTTTAAAAGTTTTACAAATTCATGAAAAGATTCATCCTTTTGAGCTAGAAAGATCACCCATGTAAATCTAGAGAAATCACCAACAATAACATAAGCATATCTTTTACACCAAAACTAGTAGTCCTCATTGGTCCAAACAAGTCCATATGAACAAGTTCAAGAGGTTTTGAGGTAGAAACTATTTTCTTTGGTTTAAAAGATGTTTTTGATTGTTTTCCATATTAACAAGCATCACAAAGACGAGTTTTATCAAAATACATTTTAGGTAATCCTCTAACTAATTTGTGTGGAAAGTTTATTCAATAAAACCATGCTCACATGACCTAATCTTCTATGCAATAGATATCCATCATTATTATGAATGGCAAGACATTTGATATCATTTGTAATAAGTTTATCAAGATATAGTACATATACATTTCCAACTCTATTTGAAACAAAAATAGTTTTGCTACTTGCACTATCAAGAATAGTACATGTGTCACATTTAAATTCAACTTTACAGCCATTATCACATAATTGACTAATACTAAGTAGATTATACTTCAAACCATCAATAAGTAATATTTTCTTAATGAGAAGGAAAGAACCTTTACCAATGTTACCGATTCCAAGTATTCTTCCCTTCTTTTTATCACCAAATGTGACAAAACCTTCACTTGTTGATTGATGTTCACTAACAAGTGAGACATTTCCTGTCATGTGTCTTGAACAGCCACTGTCAAAAAACTACTTAGTGGCCCTTGATCATGGAGCGATCTTGGAGCAAAGCGAACCTACACCAAATTTTAGAAAGTGACTTTTGGTACCCATACTTTCTTGGGTCCAATAGGGTTAGTGATAATTCCTTTATTTCTCCAAATAGTTTTAACACCATTTTCTATTTTTCTCTTCACATAACATTTTGAAACTTTGTGTCCATGTTTACCACAATATTTGCAACATATATGAGGCATAAAAGTAGAAGTGGCTTTAGCTAAGAAATTTTTATATTTTGGAACATTGTTTTCATGAATATAACCAAGACCATTTTTCATATTAGAAGGTCTTTGAGATCCAAGTAGTTTGTTTAGATTTTCTTTTTCATTTGTGAATTTTTCAATGCATAAAGTAAGGTCATCAACTTTCTTTCTGAATATTTCATGATCACTAAGCTTTGTTTCTAGAGAAATGATTTTAGTGCAAAGCTCTTTATTTTCAAGAGAAACGTTTTGTAAAGCTACATTTACAGTTTTCTTTTTAATGTTTAAACAATTAATAGATTCAAGAAGTTTTTCATTTTCAAAACATAACTTTGAATTTTCATTTAATAACTCATTAATTATTGTTTTTATTTCCTTATTCCTTTTTGAGGCCTTTTTCAATTCTCCATACATCTCAACAATTAAACCACTAGGATCAATATCATCCTCATAATAAGTGAAAATTGAAGGAGTAGATTGTACCTCATCATCAATCGCTATAAAGCATATGTTGGATTTTCCATCACTGTCATCTTCACTTTCTTGTTGATCCCAAGTGCCAGCCAATCCCTTTCCCTTCTTGATAGATTTCTTTTTGAGTTTGTTGTCTCTTTCTCTTTCCAAGACTTTAGGACAATCGGTAAAAAGATGTTCGGTGCTTTTGCATTCGAAGCATTGAGGTTTGAAAGATGATGACTGTCCACTTTTCTTGATTGGCCTTCTCCCTTTCTTGAGAAATTCCTTTATATAAAATCTCTTGAATTTTCTTACTGCCATAGCCATCTCTTCATCTCCACTGTTTCCATCTTCTTCACTTGACGACTTTTCTTGTTCACTAAGTTGATTGGAAGTTTTGAGTACAACTCCCTTTCTTCCCTTCTCTTCATCTTCAATATCATTCAATCTTTTGACCTTCATATCATGTGTAAGCAATGATCCAATGAGCACTTCAAGTGGGAGAGTTTTCAAATCTTTTGATTGCTCAATAGCAAGTGTTTTCGGTTGCCAAGAATTTTGATATTCTATATTCGTGATTTATATAATGATCATTTTGAGCTCACATTTCTACTAAATTTTGGTGTTTTAATCACCATTTACACTCCCTTTATCTCTTATTTGCTTTAGGTGAGTTTGTTAAAGATTGGAAGAAAATGAAGCAAACAAAGAGATTTTACAAAATGAAGAACAGTAGAGAAATGCAGAGAAAAAACAGACTGGTAGAAACTTTTCAAGTGTACTTTTGACCTCTATAATGATTCCAAATGCAAAAGTGGTATTCTATAAAATTATATAGGACATTCTGAAGTTTTCATAATGGTAAAATTTGTGTCAATCGGAGTTCATTTGGCTACCCTACTTATGCTGCCAAGTCACATACTCTGCATTGGGTTCCATTTTTGACACAGTTCGGTATAATGCTCATATATTGAGTTATAGATGCCCCATTGAGGTGATTCAAATCTCTGTGGAAATATAAGATCCTGATCTACAACGTGTATGAAGACATAAAGACCTAGATCAGCTGATATAGTGCTCTAAATTCACCTAGAAATCAAAACAGTGTCACAGTCGGGCAGTAGAAACTTGCACCAAAACTGGGGGCAAGCGGCGCCGTTTGTTGTGATATAAGCGGCACCGTTTGTGTCAATCTGAAGCTGCTTTTAAGCTGCGTTTCTCTCTCTTTTGGGGCAGATGTTGATACCCCTTTAGGGCAAAAACGAGAGAGAGGGCTGGAGTGGCCAGAAAACAGCAAAAACCTACTCAAATCCCATCCCAAATCTTCATCTTTGCAAGAGAAATCAAGAGAGAAGATTGAATCTTTGATGAAGGAGAACATCCACCCTGAAGATTCCAGACAAAAGCTGCAACTTTCTCAACAAAATCGTGAAGAACTTCAACCTTGAAGAAGAGAGGAGATTTCAACCATGAAAATGAGCAATTCTTCCTCTTTCTTTGTTGTTTTATGTTCTTTGATTTGTAGTATGTTGATGAGCTAAACTTTTGAATACTTGGATGGGTATCAACCCTAGATTTTACTTATGTGAATGAATTGTTTCCTTGGTTGATTGAATTCGAATTTCTAGTGAATTGTTTGTGAGTTTGAATGGTTGAATTGATTGAGTGGATTAATGATGCAAAATCTGGAATTATTTCACTTGGAATTGAGAAAGTAAGGGTGATTGACAATTGATTCATAATCTGGAAATTTTCACTTGGAATTGAGAAAGGAAGGGTGAAATAGACCATACACAAACAATGAAGATGAATTAGTTAACTAGAGATAGAAACCTAAACATCTTCTTGATAATTAGAGAAATCTAATTGGAAATTCACAATTCCTAATGCATTCTTGGGTTGAATTGGTTAGAATGAGATTTCAACTAATTAATCTAAGAGTAGAGAACTTTCATCTAGAGATAGAGTGAGTTCTATCATTGGAATTTCATCAAACATAAGAAGTGAAATTTATCAACCAAGGGACATTTCTATCACATAGGTAATTCTAGGGGGATTAACCATCCAAGTATTGTTTTCTCTATTGAATTATCTCTTGCAAACAAAAATTAGTTAAGTTGGTTTAATTAGCTAAGTTGGACTTCTATTCTAGTAGTAATTTAAACCATTTTCGCAAGCAATTTTGATAGGCTAAACAATAGAATAGAAGGTGAGTAATGATATTTAACCATCCCCATGGATACGATATTGAATTTACTTGCCATTATACTACTCATAATGATAGGTGCACTTGCCTTGTGTTTTTGTGCAAATTGTTGAGGATTGTGATAAAAATTTAGTATAAAGGCATATAAATAAAACACAACAAGTTTTTGGTGCCGTTGCCGGGGAATTCGGTTAATATTAGGAAAGCTTGAACTCTATTGATTTAGTAATTTTACTTGTTAGTCTGTATAATTATTGTTGCTAGTATTAGTATTCATTTTGTTGATTTTAATTTTGTTAGTTATTGGTGAATTGAAGTGTTTAGCTTCTGTTTTTGTGTGTTTGCCCTGTTTTAGTGAGAAAACCTTGGTTTGAATTTTTAGTGAGCATTTTTTGTGTTAAATTTTTGTTGTATTTATATTTAAGGAATGAGTTTTTTTGGATTATGATTTATCACCACAACCCTCTCAATTGATGATGTCTTATGACTTTTGTGGAGGTAGTTATCCAACCTATGAGTGTCAAGCCATGGGAACTTCCAATGCATGGTCAATGGAGCAAGGGAACTATCTTAGAGAAAGCAAGCAATCCAACAATTCATACAACAATACTTATAATTCGGGATGGCACAATTATCCGAACTTCTCATGGAGCAATCAAGGGCACCAAACACAAACATATTCTCCCGGTTTCCAAACTTCATCAAGTTCCCGACCCCAAGTGTTCCTTCCTTATGAATACCAACCTCCTCCACCTCCTCAACAATCGGTGAAATCTAGCCTTGAAGAGTTAATGACAAAGTTCATAGCAAATATCGAAACCCAAGTTCAAACTCAAAAGGCCCTTAACCAAAGAATGGAAGCATCCTTAAAGAACCAAGAGGCCACCCTTCAAAACTTGGTGAAGCTAGTTTCAGAAAGACAAGTTGAGACTCCTGCAAACAATATAGAGCCAAACTCTAGGGAGTGGGCTGAAGCTACTAGTTTGAGGAGTGGGATGGAATTGAATGTCTCACAGCCTAACGTGCAGGAAATATGAGAAGGTAAGATGGATGAGAAAGTGCATGTTGAAGATGAACAAGAAGGAATTGAGAAAAGTGAAGGGCAGAAGAAAAAGGATGAAGACCCTTTGGAGATATCTTTGTCACAAGATGAAGGATCAAAGAAGGAGCATCATGAAGTTGGTGAAATCATGGTACATTTGGAGTCATCTCCAGTCACAACTGAAGGGGTGGAGTTTGAGAAAATTGAGAGGGAAAAAGATAGTAGAATGAAGTCTTCCATCGAGGATTCTCATATTTCTTGAGTTGAAAAAGTTGCCGGATCATTTGGAGTATGTTTTCCTTGCGGATAATTCTAAGCTTCCTATGATCAATGGTATTAGTCCTTTATTTTGTGCCCAAAACACATTAATGGAAGAAGGCTTCAAACCAGTGGTGCAACCCCAAAGGAGGCATGACCAAAATCAAGTTTTCAAGCCGGGAGATCAAGTGTTATTACATGACCCTCAATGGTACATGAGTAAGCTTAAGTTGAAATGGACTTCCCCGTTTTTGGTAAGCAAAATATTTCTATTTGAAGTTATGAAAAAATATCATACAAAAAGGGAAGCATTAATGGTAACCCACCATAGATTTAAACTTTATCGTGTTAGAGTTAGAAAGAAGAGAAGATTGCCTCCACACTCCTATGACCAGGGGGGTAAGTGATTTTCACCATCTTTGCTCTCCTTTACTTGTACATAATTGTGTTTAATATGGTTTTGAGTTTGAAAATTTTAATTTCCTTGATTTGTGAAGAGTTTTATAATGTGTTGTTTGGTATGATTTTTAAGTTTGTAATAAATTATTTTGTTAAATTTTGTTATTGAATTTGTAGTTGAGTTTGGCAAAAAAAAAAAAGGTACCGTTCATCGCGTATCACTGTAGCATTTATGGGCTAAAATGGCACCGCTTGGTGTGCTCCAAGCTGCGCTGGGTTACTGTTCATTTTTTTTTTCTTCTTCTTCCCCATTTTTGTTGGTTATCTCTTGCTTTCTTCTATACCTACCATGTGTTTGATGAAATGCCACAATGAAACTTGTTAAATTTGTGATTTTCTTTATTACTTTACACTCCATTAGCTTACTATAGACTTTCTTTAATTTAGTGGTTAGTTTTTTTAATTTTGTTACTTAGCATGTTTAAGAGTTAATTAGCCTTTGTTTTAAATTTTAGGGATAATTGTTTTTCTTGTTTAGCAATTTTGTAATTTTTCATTTTTTTATGTATTACTTTTAACGTTATTTGTGGCATTTTTGTTTTCACATTGGTAGCTTAGTTTCTCTTAACGATTGATTTTGGAAAAGAAAGTGTTAGCCCTAAGGGCAAATCATGTAGTTTTGATTAATGAAAAATATTGATGAGGACTAATATGCATGTCATTTGTGTGATAGGATTGTTGGATTAAGAAGTATGAAGTCTCATTGCCTTGGAGCTAGCAATGCATGAACAACTCAAATATGTCAAAGTGATTAAAGATTGAAGAGTTTGTTCAAGATTAATGAAGGCTTTAAAGAAATGAAGTGTAGGTGAATATGGTTAATAGGTAAATATTGTAAACCCTACACTCTTAAGTCTTGGAATCTATGAGTTGCAATTGAGAGCACAAAACTTGATTTAAATGGTTTCAATGGTTTTGAACTTACCTAAATTATCAAGTTTTCATAAATGGTTTTTGCACATAAAAGATCTTTAATGACTTATCTTTGAGGCTAGAATGTTTTTCAACTTGTTTGAATTGATTTAAACATGTTTTGACAAAGTTTGAAAAATTCAGATGCAAATTCGGTCATCCGGAATTTTTCTGCACTGTGAACAGTAACACTATTCTTCCAGAGAAATTCGGAAGAAAATTCGGACGCATGGAGAAAAATTCGGTCGCCCGAATTTTGTAAACAGTGTCTACTATTCTTCCAAAGAAATTCGGAAGAAGATTCGGACGAAGGTGGAAAATTCGGTCGTCCGAATTTTTGTGACCGGTGCATGAATAGTGCGTGAACAGTACTCCTATTCACATGAACAGTGCATGAATAGTATTACTATTCGTATGAACAGTATTTTCTGAAACTAGCCGTTACTAGCCGTTTTATGGCTGTTTAAACTGATTTTTGAATTCTATAAAAGTCATAAACTCCAGATTTTTTATTAGAACTTGGAACTAAACAAATCCTACATGCTCTAACTTATTTTACATCAAATTGAATTGAAAAGCTCTCAAATTTCCTTGTGCTCAAAGATTGAAATTCAAGATTCCAAAGGCAACAAAGTGTGAAGGTGAAATATTGTGTAATCATCTACCAAAAAAGTGGTAACATCTTACACTCTCTCTTTTCTTATCTTAATTGTGTTTTCTACTAGCTCATTTGCAAGGTTATCTTGTGACATAAAACCCTTTTGTGGAAGGGTGAGCCATAGACTAGATTAATCAAGTTTGTAGTGTAAAACCCGTGTGTGGGTGAGCCTTGGATTAGATTAGTCTTGAGGTTGTCTTTAGATATAAAACCATTGTGTTTGGTGAACCTTGTATTATTTGTATAATTACTAGAAGAGGTTGTGAGTGTAAAACCATAGTGTGGTTAGCCTCTTATGTAATTGTTGAAATTGAGCATATAGTGGATTGATTGAAATCCTTGAGTGTGGACTCAAGGTAGTGGATGTAGATCTTGGAGAGATCGAACCACTATAAATCGTGTGTTCATTTGTTTATAACTTTACTTGTTTACATACTTATATTATTATTATTTGTTCTTAGTTGTTGATTGATTGGTTGTGAATTTATTGTTTGATCATCTTGTCTCAACCATTAAATCACATATAAACTTAGAGTTTGTAAATTTGAAGAAGAACTTTTATTAAGGCAAAGGATTTGCAAAACAGGAAAAGATTTTGATAATTAGCCTAAGACCTAATTCACCCCCCCTCTTAGGTCTTTCAGAAAGCATGTCAAAGAAAACCACTACCCCACCCATAAAACCTATCTCACCGGGCTTTGGCTGTAACTTTTTCTCAGGCTGTCCCAAGCTCGAGTGATGGTACCGGCAATATATGAACAAAAGGCCAGTTCTTTCTTTTCTATTTTGTCCTTTTATTTATTTATTTCTTTTATTGCTATGTTTTTATGGTTCCACTTTCATTGTGTCATTGTTTCTAGCTTTCTTTTATTTCCTTCTGCTGTGAAGTATGTAGAAGGTGCAGCTTGCTGCTCATATGGTTTTGCCCAGCCTTCACGTACGAAACAACCATATTTTTCACCGTTTGTATGTTTGGTTGTTTGGTGTGGTGTTCTGGTGCAGTCATTTTTTTTATGTTGTTTGCAGTCATTTTATTTATTTATTTATTTATTATGAAGCTTTCATTTTGTTGGATTCAGTTCACTATATTTCTGTTTATACAGTCTTTTATTTATCTCTCTCCCCAACATTGCGGACAATGTTGTCTTAAGTGTGGGGGAGTTGGCTTTAGAAATTAGAAATAGAAGTTACTTTCAAGATTTTTGTTGAATTATCTTGTTTTTATTTTTGGAATCTTCAAGGTGTTTCAAGATTTGCATGTTTTATCGTTTATCAAAGAGAAGTTATACAAACATTCTAAAGGTTATGACTAGTACCTTAAACTTGGATTAAGTAAGCACCCCTTGTATTCTTTGCTTGTATGGAATTCATCTTTTAAGCACATTTCCACTTTGTTTTTGTTGTAATGATTATGGAATTGAATCTTGTGTTATTGGCCTTAGAATTCAACATAACTTTTACCCTACAACCCGCATTCACTTGCCTTGAGGCGAAATGATTAAGTAATCTTAGTTTGATCTCGAAATGATGGTAATAGGCCTTCTTTGTCCCGATTGAGCCTTTCTAGCCACCGCTCTTTATTTTATCCGTAGTACCCTTTCTTGAAGCCTTTGTGCACAAATTTTCCAATCTATTTTCTAAATTTTTCCTTCTTTCAAATTTTAAGCTCCACTCTTTATATTCAACCCTTCTTTGCGAGAGCTAAATTTATTTATTTTTACTCTTAAGTTAGCAAAGAGTATTGTGAAAATTGGAACAATGGATGGAATAGAAGATGATAGGAAAAATAGGCTTTATAAAATAAAGGAGAGAGGGGGAAAGAGTGGTGAGATAACCTTATATGATCGGGAATTGGATTACATCTCAATCAAAAAAAGAGAGAAAAAAACATTGTTATATATTTGTTTATTATTGAGAAGGCTTCTTACATTTCTTGATGCCTTCAAGATGTATATATGATTTCATTATTATTATTGTAAATTTTGTCATGATTGAGGTTAAATTTATGGGTTGACAAAGATGGTGATGACGGACAAGTTGTAGGTTGAAGCATAATGTGTACAAGTGGTTGAATTCAAAGTGAGGGGATTTTGTAGAGAATGGGAGTTTGTGGTTGAATGTAGGGGAATGGTGATATTCTTTGTGGCTAATAAGGGTTATTACTTTTGTTTTATGTCTCATTCCTTTCTCTTTAGCTCTCATTTCTTTGACTTTGAATTCCCTGCATTTTGTTTGGCACCCTAAACTTTCCCTGAGCCTAATATTACAAGCATGAAAGTCCTACCTAATCGAGATTAAATTTTGGTTACCGTATTAGTGGAGAGGTTTTGTAAATGCCGGGCATATGGGGTATTATGATTTCTTGATGAGAATTCCTTAGCCAATAACATGAAATTCACTCTTATAATTTTTAAGCATTTGCATTAGCTAGAAACACAACACACACGGATTCTTGCTTGCATTGTAAGACAAAGGGGGTGACTGTTTAATCTTTATGACGGATACTTAGGATGACTTTTAGAATGATTGTGTAGATTGCTCAAGATTTCTCAAGAAGTAATGCTTTCTCTGTTTTGCACTCCTTTGTAATACTTCAAAGCACTCTTTATTTCTTGTGGATTATTGTTCAAATTTCTTAGTTGTTTTGTAGTATTGCTTGGGGACAAGCAATGTCTAAGTGTGGGGGAGTTTGATATTCTATATTTGTGCTTTATATAATGATCATTTTGAGCTCACATTTCTACTAAATTTTGGTGTTTTAATCACCATTTACACTCCTTTTATCTCTTATTTGCTTTAGGTGAGTTTGTTAAAGATTTGGAAGAAAATGAAGCAAACAAAGAGATTTTACAAAATAAAGAACAATAGAGAAATGCAGAGGAAAAACAGACTGGTAGAAACTTTTCAAGTGTACTTTTGACCTCTACAAATATTCCAAATGCAAAAGTGGTATTCTAGAAAATTATAGAAGACATTCGAAATTTTTCAGAATGGTAAAATGTGTATCAATCGGAGTTCATTTGGCTACCCTACTTATGCTGCAAAGTCACCTACTCTGCATTGGGTTCCATTTTTGACACAGTTCGGTATAATGCTCATATATTGAGTTCTAGATGCCCCATTAAGGTGATTCAAATCTCTGCGGAAATCTAAGATCATGATCTAAAATGTGTATTAGACATCAAGACCTAGATCAGCTGATATAGTGCTTTAAATTCACCTAGAAATCAAAACAGTGTCACAGTGTCCAAAACTGGGGGCAAGCGGTGCCGTTTGTTGTGATATAAGCGGCGCCGTTTGTGTCGATCTGAAGCTGCATTTATCTCTCTTTTGGGGCAGATTTTGATACCCCTTTAGGGCAAAAACGAGAGAGAGGGCTGGAGTGGCCAGAAAATGGCAAATACCTACTCAAATCCCATCCCAAATCTTCATCTTCGCAAGAGAAATCAAGAGAGAAGATTGAATCTTTGAAGAAGGAGAACATCCACCCTGAAGATTCCAGACAAAAGCTGCAACTTTCTCAACAAAATCATGAAGAACTTCAACCTTGAAGAAGAGAGGAGATTTCAACCATGAAAATGAGCAATTCTTCCTCTTTCTTTGTTGTTTTATGTTCTTTGATTTGTAGTATGTTGATGAGCTAAACTTTTGAATACTTGGATGGGTATGAACCCTAGATTTTACTTATGTGAATGAATTGTTTCCTTGGTTGATTGAATTCGAATTTCTTGTGAATTTTTTGTGGGTTTGAATGGTTGAATTGATTGAGTGGATTAATGATGCAAAATATGGAATTCTTTCACTTGGAATTGAGAAAGGAAGGGTGATTGACAATTGATTCATAATCTGGAAATTTTCACTTGGAATTGAGAAAGGAAGGGTGAAATATACCATACACAAACAAGGAAGATGATTTAGTTAACTAGAGATAGAAACCTAAACATCTTCTTGATAATTAGAGAAATCTAATTGGAAATTCACAATTCTTAATGCATTCTTGGGTTGAATTGGTTAGAAAGAGATTTCAACTAATTAATCTAAAAGTAGAGAACTTTCATTTAGAGATAGAGTGAGTTCTATCATTGGAATTTCATCAAACATAAGAAGTGAAATTTAGCAACCAAGGGACATTTCTATCACATAGGTAATTCTAGGGGGATTAACCATCCAAGTATTGTTTTCTCTATTGAATTCTCTCTTGCAAACAAAAATTAGTTAAGTTGGTTTAATTAGCTAAGTTAGACTTCTATTCTAGTAGTAATTTAAACCATTTTCACAAGCAATTTTGATAGGCTAAACAATAGAATAGAAGGTGAGTAATGATATTTAACCATCCCCGTGGATACGGTATTGAATTTACTTGCCATTATACTACTCATAACGATAGGTGCATTTGCCTTGTGTTTTTGTACAAATTGTTGAGGATTGTGATAAAAATTTAGTATAAAGGCATAAAAATAAAACACAACAATTTTGTTAGAGCATCCAATATCTTTCTGTTTTGCTCTCCAATTGTGTAGTTCTTCCCATAAGCTTTTAAACTATTGGAAATGTTAGTAAATCTTGTAAACATATCACTAATATTCTCACCTTGCTTCATGGTGAATAGCTCATAATCCCTTACTAGCATAGCAAGCTTTGACTCCTTTACTTGGTTTGTTCCTTCATGTGTTACTTGAAGTAATCTCCACATACCATGAGCGGTGTCACATCCACTAACTCGATTATATTCAGTTACATCTAGTGCACAACTTAAAATGTTCATGGCTTGGTAATTCAATATCATTTTATTTGAATCATTCTTATCAAATTCGTCTATAGGCTTTGGCTCTAAAGTTACTCTATCAGCTCTCATTTTCATTGGTATGTAAGGACATTTCTCAACAATATTTCACAAATCAAGTTAATAGAACAAATATATATCTTAACTCTAGATTTTCAATATGTATAATTTGTTCCATCAAACAAAGGTGGTCTATTGTGGAAGATCCTTCCAAATAAGGTAAGTTTGAAATATTAGCCATAAGATATTAACTTCTAGGTTGTAAACCACACAAAGAAGCCCTTGCTCTGATACCAATTGAAAGACCTAAGGGGGGGATGAATTAGGTCTTTGGCGAATTTTCGAAAACTATCTCCTTTTTATGAATTGAGTTTGAGCAGATTATATTAACTTGTTTTAATGAAAGAATGATTATATCAATGACAAAGCAATAAACAATTTAAGAGCAATGAACACAACCAATTTATAGTGGTTCGATCTCTTCAAGATCTACTTCCACTACCTTGAGTCTACACTTAAGGATTTCAATCAATTTTACTATATGCTCAAGTTCAAACAATTACATAAAAGTCTCACCACACAATGATTTTACACCAACAACCTCTTTTGCAATTCTACACACAAGGTTCACCCTATCAAAAGATTTTATATCTACCAACAACCTTAAATCAAAATCTCAAGGATCACACTTACCTAAAGGATTTTATGTTTACAAGAAAAACTTATAATGAGCAAGTAGAAAAACAAGATTAAATAGAGTATGGATGAGATGTTGCCACTTCTTGGTAGATGAATATAGCACCACTTCACTTTGTTGTCTTTAGAATCTTGAATGATCACTTATAAGCACAATACAAAAGAGAGCTTTGACGTGACGTTTTCAAATGATTTTAGAATGTTAAGATTTCTCAGATATTTAGAAGTTACAAAAAATTTGAAGTTTATGGCTTTTGTAGATTTCAACAATCGGTTTTAACAGTCATAAAATAGCTAGTTTCTGAGGAGTTCGAATGACTGAACTTGATCTTCTGCGTCCAAACTATCGTCTGAACTTTACTGCTACATGTTGTCTGGGAAAATTCGGATGACCGAACTTTGCCCAGTGCATCCGATCTTGCATCTGAATTTCTCTTAAAAAACATTAACCATGCTTTCAAGAAAAATTCGGACAACCGAACTTTAACCCTTGCATCCGAACTTGCGTCTGAATTTCTCTGGAAGTACAGTAGCCATTTTCAAAGTTTGGACGTCCGAACTTGCATCCGAACTGATCAAACTTTGTGAAACCATTTGAAAATCAACCTCAATAAGTTTGAAAACGTTTTGTATAAAGAGGTAAGTCATTTAAACACTTTTAAACTCAAAAATCATTACCAAAACACTTTGATTATACAAATTTTACTCAAAATTATTTAAGATTCAAAAGCAGACTTGTTAATCAAAAGTTCATTCAAGGCCATTTAAGATTAAAAACAAGTTTTGTACTCTCGTATGCATTCAATAAATTGCGAGACAAACAAGTGTAGGATTTAAAAAAGACATACCTATTTAGCAAGTGTAAACCTAAACTAGAGTCTTTAAAGCCTTCAATCCATAGGACATGCTCTACATTCTTGATCCTTGATCACACTTGAGTTGTCCTTAGCACTTTTTGCTTCAAGGCAATAAGAACTCCTTACTTCTTAATCCAACAATCCTATCACACAAATGATATAAGAATTAGTCCTCATCAATGTTTCTCATTAATCAAAACTAATTACTACATGATTTGCCCTTAGGGCTAACATTCATTGCTTTACAATTTAAAGTCATCTTCTTTGACTCATTTTCATCAAATTCTTCAATCATCTTTGGTTCTCTTGTAATCCCATCTGCCTTCAACTTCATAGGTATATATGACCATTTATCAGTAATATTCCACTAATAAAAGTTAATAGAATAAATGTAAATCTTAATATGAGATTTCTAAAAAGTATAATTTGTTCCATAAAAAAGTGGTGGTCGGTTTGTAGAAGATTCTTCCAAATAAGGGAGGTTTGAAATATTATTCATAGGACCTTAACTTCTAGGTTGTTAAACCACAAAAAGAAGTCCTGATTTAATACTAATTGAAAACCTAAAGGAGGTGAATTAGGTTTTTGACTAATTTGTTTAAAAAAATATGTTTTCTTTAGTGAAATCTCTTTGTGAAGATTACAACTTCCGAGGAGTAGTGTGTCTTAAAAATAGTAGTTGGAAAAAGATAAAAAATTAATGATGCAACAATTAATAGTAACTATTACAAGCTGAAATAATGCTAGAACAAATCAATGCAAGCAATAAATAGCAAAACAAAATATTTATAGTGGTTTGATTTTTTCATGATCTACAACTGCTATCTTGAGCTTACTTAAGGATTTCAACCAATTCACAAAATTTTAAATTTGTTAAAATACAAAAAAGGCTCACCCACCAAGTGTTTTACACCAATTGAAAAACCTAAGAGGGGATTGAATTAGGCTTTTGACAAATATTTAAATTTTTTTATTTAATAGAATCCTTTTTTTCAAATTCACAACCTCCAAGATTTTATGCGTTTGGAAAGGAGTGGTTGAAAAGAAAGATCAATCAATAAGCTCACAAGAAATATAAACAAACACAAAGAACAAATGAAGATAGTACAAGTAAAAACAAGCAATAAGTGTAGAGTAAAAGACACAACGATTTATAGTGGTTCGATATCTCCAAGATCTGTATTCACTACCTTGAATTCACAATCAAGAATTTTAATCAATCCACTAAATGCTCAAGTTAAACAATTACACAAGAGGCTCACCCTTAAAAAGTTTTACACTGGTATTCTCTTTTCCAATCTAGCCAAAAGGCTCACCCTCACCGAAAAAGGTTTTACGTTCCAAGACAACCTTGAACAATTAAATCAAGGCTCACCTCACCAAAACAGTTTTATGTCTAAATGCAACCTCAAATACACAAAGTAAAACATGAGATAAGTATATAGATTACCAAACAAGATGATAGATATTCAACAATTCTAGCACCACTTCACTTTTGTTTTTGGAATCCTTAGATAATAACATGAAGCTCATGAACAACAAGAGCTTTTGGAATCCTTGGCTAATTTTTACAAATTCAAATCTTTTATATGTATAGACCAATTACAGATGATATGAATAAGAGAGAAACAATTTATGGCAAAGCAATATAAGAAATGTAAACAAATGAGCACAAACAATTTATAGTGGTTCGATCCTCAAGATCTACCTCTACTACCTTAAGCATACACTTAAGGATTTCAATAACTCTACTATGTGCTCAAGTTCACAGATTACAAGAGAGCTCACCACACTATAGTTTTACACTTACAACCTCTTCTAGTAATTTTTACAAACAAGGCTCACCAACCTATGGTTTTATATCTCAAACAACCTTGAATCACAACTTCAAGGATCACCCTTATCTAAAGGGTTTTATGTTATCAAGCTAACCTTGCTAGAACTAGTAGATCAACACAATTGAATAAGTAAAGATGATTGTGTAGATGTTACCACTTGATGGTAGAAATTACACAAAGTTGCACCTTCACACTTTGAAGTCTTTGGATTGATCAATTGAATGCACAAGACATAAGAGAGCTTGAGAAATGTTTGTAATAGACTTTAGAAATCTTAGAGTATTCAAGGATTCAAAACCTACAAAAAATTGCACGTTTATAGCTTTTATAGAATTTGAAAATCAGTTGAAACAGGTATAAAACGGCTAGTTAACGGCTATTTTCAGGAAATTGGGACGACCGAATTCTGCGTCCGAATTTTTCGGACGACCAAATTCTTGCAGCTTCATCCGAATCTTCGTCCGAATTTCTCTGGAAGAACAGTGACCAAGCTGAAGACCAAAAATTCGGACGACCGAATTTTTCTTCATGCGTCCAAATCTTCTTCCGAATTTTTCTGGAAGAACAGTTGCAAACTTTTGCTACCAAATTCGGACGACCGAATTTCTTGGAATTATGTTCAAACTTTGTAAATTCATTTGAAATCAATCTTCAGAGTATTTGAAATACATTTGGTATATAAAGATAATTTATTTAGACAAATATCAGTTTGAAAACTAAAATCAAATTCCTTTGATCATAGAAAGTTTACTCAAAAACTTTTAGGACACAAAATCACATTTACTAAGAATTCATTCAAAAACCTTTTAAGATTAAGAAACCAGTTTTATGCTCTCTTATGCATTCAATAGACTCCAACACATAAAAGTGTAGAGTTTACATAGATATTACCTATCATCATACCTACTCTACACTTCAAGTCTTCAATGCCTTGAGTTCATCTTTGGATAAACCTCAAAAGACTCATAGCTTATTGAGGTTCATCTTGCTCTTTGGCTTGAAGGCAATGAGACTTCAAACTTCTTTCTTCACAAATCCTATCATACAATATAAACATATTAGTTCTCATCAATATTGTCATGAATCAAAATTAGATGATTTTCACTTAGGGCTAACAATCTCCCCCTTTTTGATGATGACAAACTTTGATGCAATATATGATGGATTTAAACAGATTAGCACAAAGAAGTATTCATGTCAATGATAGAAACCAAGCAATTTAGCATATTGACATACACAAGGCTCAATATGAGCCTATGACCCAACCAACCTCCATTATCCTCCTTCCTTCCAACACAACTAGGATAGAAGATATAGCATTTTATCATTTAGAAAACTTCTAAGAGAGGTTTTAAGGTTGTTAAAATCTTATCAATGCTCCCCCTTAGATTGTGCTCATTTTTCAACAAATTTGGACTAGAGATACTATGCATCCGAATTTTGACATATCAAGTCCAAACTTTAAAATAAGATAAATTAAAGCTCCAAATTTTGTAAATAAGCTTTCCTAAGGTTGTTCAAACATATAGTAAGAGATTAAAACATATTTGACTCAATTTGAACAATAAAGGAGCACATTTTGACAGTGAAATTTGAATGCATCCGAATTTTATAGCATGCATCCAAATTTTGAACCACATGCGTAAGAATTTTAAATCACATGCGTCAGAATTTTAAACCACATGCGTCCGGATTTTTTAAGCTTATGTCCAAACTGCAATAGATTCAATATAATTGAAGGTTAAAGTGACATAAAGGTTTCATAATGTTGTTCAAACATAATGGAAGAGATTAAGACTAATTTGAATCGATTTGAACAACAAAAGAATACATTTTGACCATAAATATGAATGCATCCAATTCTTTAAACCTTGCATCTGAATTTTAATGCATAAAAATTAATATTACAGCAGATGCAACATACATCATCATTAAAGATTATGTTCACATAAGAGACTAAGTTTTTCACATATATTGTATAAGTTTTCACATATATTGCATCATATTTTCTCCCCCTTTTGTCATCATTAAAAAAAATAAAGGTATCAATGAAAATGAGATGTTCAAGTTAGCATATAAAAGAAGCTCTCATCACTGGGATTTCATCATTGAGCTTCACTATTACATACAATGTAGCAAAATACATAACTAGTTCAGAATAGAAAATGCAGCAACATGCTTAATAAGAAAACTGAACAAAATACAGTAAAGAGATTAGAAAAGAAGGCTTAGTCTTGTGATGGTGAGGTTGATGGGGAGGCTCTGCTCACTCCTTTCTTGATTGCCAAGTGCTTAACTCTTCCTTTACTAAAAGAGATTGTTGCTGGAGATACAATTGCAGCTTGAGCTACTTGACTTCCTGCCACGGGTGGATCTTCATGAGCATGTTCTTGCTCTTCTTCTTTTGCTATAGTCTCATCATTTCCACCCTAATCATCCTCTTCATTACTGCTATCCTCATTGTCTCCTTCCTCTGCTTCTCTATCTCTTTCTTCCTCATTTCCATCTTGAGACTTATAGGGTCCTTCACCACTTTGAGTATTTCTCATAAGGATTTCTTCAATGTGTTTTACTCTATTCTCCAGTCCATCTAATTTTCCAAGAACCATTGGAGCAAATGACTCAAAGAACTTATACATTTTCTCCATTTCCTTGACATGATTGTTCAAGGCTTCTTGGAATGCTTTGGCTATAATGGTGTCACCTCTAGTTACTCCTTTACCACTTGACCCAATTCCAGTTTCTTCTTCAAATAATCTCTTTTTGTTGGAGGTTGCTCCCCCTCACTTGAGGTGTCATGCTTTCTTTTTGTTTTCATTTCCCTAGCAAGGGTTTCCTCTTCACATCCTCTTCTTCTTCTTCCTCTTCACTTTCTATGATTCTCTCTCTTTCTATTCTTTTCGGAGGGGTTTCTCTTTTTGTCCTCCATACATTATCCTCATCATGAACTAATTGCATTCTCTTAAGAGTTTCATTTGTGTAAATTTCACCACTCTTAAAGGTTTGCCCTCTTCCAGGAAGTTTGATCTTAAAATGCTTAAAGATTCTAGTTAATAACCTTCCAAAAGGAAATGCCTTGGTAACTGTTTTTCTGGCTGCAATCATGTGTTTCAAGGCTATATACCCAAAGTTCATTCTTCTATGCTCTGCAGGGCTATCATGATTACCATATGCATATTTCCAACTGATGACTTGTGTCCAAAATTAGGAACAATCATTGTAGTCACCATGTGATGCAAAACTCTACCTCTAGCATCCAAATTCTTAATTTCCCTTTCCTTTATGGCTCTAAACTCTCTTCCATTAGTAAATGCTTCCTCAAATCTAACATGTGTGAAGAGTTCACGATCATAGCAACGCATGGATGGTGAATAATATCTAGCTCCATCGTCACCCACTCCACAAATTCTATTTATCAATCCTTCATTGAATTCAATGTCTATTTGTGATACTCTAGATGAATACCATTGTATCACATTATCCCCTATCATCTCAATTCTCTCCTCTTTCAAGTTTGCATATAATTCATATATCAAAGTAGGATAATATTCTTCATCAGTGAATAACAAACTACTCCAACCAACATCATTGAAATGAGAAAGGAAAATATCCATGTTTGACAGTTGATCAATATCCACCTTATATCCAGGAATCATTTTTCTACTACTCTTATTCCATTCATCAAATTCATGAGTAGATTTAATAGAAATAAACCTGTCAACCCCAGATTGTGTTTGAGGAATACGAATTCTTCTTGGCTGATTGAGGATTGATTCTGCTTCTCCTTCCTTAGCTTTTCCTTTTCCTTTCTCAACATTTCGCTTCTTTGTTCTCACCATGATGTTTTCTCTTAAGAAGGATTAGTTTTCTGTATGAAATTAGGGCTTAGAAGTTTAAAAATGAAGGAAAATCAGGATGAGAATGTGTGATTTTGAAGGGATTTTGATTCGGATGTGAATGGGTATGAGAGGATTTAAAAAGGATGTGAAATTCGGAAGTTGAAGTGTTGAGAAGATTGTTTAATATTCATTTAAAGAGTCACGTCCGTAAAATTCGGACGACTGATTTTTCAGGTCTGCGTCCGAATTCTTGATCAAAAGTCTCTGTTTCTTGTCACTCAGAAAATTCGGTTGACCTAATTTTCTGCAGTGCATCCGATTTTTGAATAAAAAATTTCTAGCATTCACCAAAACTTCAATACACACATTAGTCATTGAATCTTGAAATTCCTAAGAGTCTTCTTAGGTGATTGAACCTTTCCTCAGCCAAAGGCTTTGTAAATATGTCAGCAATTTGATCATTTGTATTTATATATTCTAAGCATATATCTTTTTTAATCACATGATCACGAATGAAATGTTGTTTTATCTCTATATGCTTAGTCCTAGAATGTTGAATGGGATTTATGCTCAAGTTAATGGCACTAGTATTATCACATAATTTGGGCACACAATTGAATTTAAGACCATAGTCAAGTAAGGTATGCTACATCCATAAGAATTGTGCACAACAACTTCCTGCAGCTATGTATTCAGCTTCTGCAGTGGATAAAGACACACATGCTTGCTTTTTACTAAACCAAGATACAAGACAACTACCAAGAAATTGACAATGACCACTTGTGCTTTTACGTTCAACTTTACAACCAGCATAATCGGCATCAGAATATCTAATAAGTTCAAAAGATGAAGTTTTTGAAAACCAAAGGCCATAGTCATGAGTATCAATCAAATAACGAAAAATTCGTTTGACAGAAATTAGATGAGATTCTTTAGGACATGATTGGAATCTAGCACATAAACATACAACAAACATAATATCTGGTCTACTAGCTGTGAGATAGAGTAAACTTCCGATCATACCTCTATATAATTTTTCATCAATACTCTTACATTTCTCATCTTTATGAAGTTTAGTTGATGAACTCATTGGAGTACTATTCCTTTTGCTTGATCCATTCCAAACCTTTTCAATAGCTCCTTAGTATACTTTGCTTGATTGATGAAGACTCCATCCTTGGTTTGCTTAATTTGCAGCCCAAGGAAGAAACTTGGTTCTCCCATCATGCTCATCTCAAATTCATCTTGCATAGTTTTAGCAAACTCTTCACAAAGGGAAGTATTAGTAGCACCAAAAATGATATCATCAACATAGATTTGCACAAGTAGAATATCATTTTTAGAAGTCGTTTTAGGTTCGATATGAGATAAAAGGGCAAAATTATCAATAAAGTACCGTCTTGTTTTGACTCCTTGAGAGACATCACCAATGATTTGCTCCTTAGGATGACTTCTTGCATATGTGAGATCCTTTGGAAGTTCTTGATTATTGCTTGATTGACCATCATGTTCTTGCTCCATTATTTCTTCTTCTTTAGTATGGTCTTCCAATGTAGGGACTTGGTGTTGAGTTTGATTTTTAACCATTGAGGAGCCTGCATCATCTTCATTTTTTCTTTTGAGATAAATATTAGATTCTTCAAAAGTTACATGAATAGTTTCTTCAACACATAATGTCCTTTTGTTATAGACTCTATATGTCTTTTTATTTGATGAATAGCCTAGAAATATGTCTTCATCAGATTGTCACTAGTGTTTAAAATAAAGCACTTACAACCAAACACTTTAAAATAGACAATTGATGGAGTTTTATCAAATAGAAGTTCAAAAGGTATTTTTCTTATAAAAGGTCTTAGTAAAACTCTATTCATTACATAGCATGCTGTATTTATAGCTTCAGCCCAAAAGTATTTAGGTAAAGAATTTTCACAAAGCATTGATCTAGCCATTTCTTGTAATGTTCTATTTTTCCTCTCAACAACACCATTTTGTTGAGGTGTTTTGGCAGCTGAAAAATTATGAGTGATACCATACTCATCACAGAATTTTGTAAAATCTTGGTTGCAAAACTCTCTACCATTATCGCTTCTAATAGAGATTAGGTTGCAATTAAGAGAAATTTGAACCTTCTTGAAAAGTTTTGAAAATTCATGAAATGCTTCATCTTTTTTGTGATAAAAATATTACCCATGTAAATCTGGAAAAATCATCAACAATCACATAAGCATATCTTTTACCACCAAGACTAGTAGTCCTCATAGGTCCAAATAAGTCCATGTGAACTAGTTCAAGAGGCTTTGAGGTAGAAACCATTTTCTTTGGTTTGAAAGATGTTTTTGATTGTTTTCCATATTGACAAGCATCACAAATACGGGTTTTATCAAAATGCATTTTTGGTAATCCTCTAACTAGTTCTTGAGTAGAAAGTTTGTTCAACAAATCCATGCTTACATGTCCTAATCTTCTATGCCATAAAAATCCATCATTGTCTTGAATGGCAAGACATTTAATATCATTAGTGATAAGCTCATCAAGGTATAGCACATATACATTACTAACTCTTTTAGCTACAAAAATAGTTTTATTACTTGCACTATCAAGAATAGTACAAGTATCACATTTAAACTCTACTTTGCAACCATTGTCACATAATTGACTAATGCTAAGTAAATTATGCTTTAAACCATCAATAAGTAGAACTTGCTTGATAAGAGGGAAGGAACCTTTACCAATGTTACCTATTCCAAGTATTTTCCCTCTCTTCTTATCTCCAAAAGTGACAAAACCTTCACTTGTAGCTTGAAGCTCACTAACAAGTGATGCATTTCCAGTCATGTGCCTTGAGCAGCCACTATCAAGAAACCATTTAGTGGCACTTGATCTTGAGGCAAATTGTACCTATACCAAATTGGAAATAGTGATTTTTGGCACCCATATCTTTTTGGGTCCAAGAGGGTTAGTAATAGCTCCTTTAACTCTCCAAATGGTCTTCACTCCATTTTCTATCTTTCTTTTTATAAAGCACTTAGAAACTTTGTGTCCATGCTTACCACAATATGTACAACAAGTATGAGACCTATAATTAGAAGATTCATTAACAAATAACCCTTTAGGTTTTGGATCAAAACAATCATGTGTAAAACCGAGACCATTCTTTACAAATGAGGATCTTTGATAATCAAGTAATTTATTTAAATTTTCTCTTCCATTTGTAAATCTCTCACTGCATAAAGTAAGATCATTTACTTTCCTTTTTAAAATCTCATGATCTTTTAGCATTGATTCAAGAGAAGTAATTCTTGAACAAAGCTTTTTGTTTTCAAAAGATATATGTTGTATGGTAGTATTCAAAACATCCTTTTCAATGGTAAGAGAATTAATGATCTCAAGATGTCTATCATTTTCAATACATAATTTTGAATTTTCATTTCAAAGATCATTAATTTTGGATTTCATTTCTTTATTTTTTCTTGAAGCCTTTTTCAGTTCTTCATACAATTCTACAATTAAATCACTAGAATCAATATCATCATCACACAAATTTGAAATAGAGGGTGAAGATTGTACGTCATCATCAATGGCCATAAAGCATATGTTGGGCTTCCCTTCACTTTCATCCTCACTTTCTTGTTGATCCCACGTTCCAACTAATCCTTTTCCTTTCTTGGCAGATTTCTTTCTGTTTTTGCTTTCTCTTTCCCTCTCTAACACTTTGGGACAATCAGCAATAAGATGCTCTGTACTCTTGCATTCAAAGCATTGAGCTTTATATGAAGAGGATTGTCCACTTTCTTGACTGGCTTTCTTCCTTTCTTGAGAAATTCCATTTTGTAGAATCTCTTGAACTTCTTCACTGCCATTGCAATCTCTTCTTCTCCACTGTTTCCTCCTTCTTCTTCACTTGAAGATTGTTCTTGTTCACTCAAATTGTTTGAGGCATTAAGAACTACTCCTTTTCTTCCCTTTTCCTCATCTTCCTTATCATTCAATCGTTTCATCTTCATTTCATGAGTAAGCAGTGATCCAATAAGCTCTTCAAGAGGAAGACTTTTTAGATCTTTGGACTCCTCAATAGCAAGCGTCTTTGGCTGCCAAGATTTTGGTAGAGCATCCAAAATCTTTCTGTTTTGCTCTCCCATAGTATAGCTTTTACCATAAGCTTTCAAGCCATTGAAAATATTAGTAAACCTTGTAAACATATCACTAATATTTTCACCTTGTTTCATAGTAACCAGTTCATAATCTCTAACAAGCATAGCAAGTTTAGATTCTTTAACTTGATTAGTACCTTCATGTGTAATTTGAAGTAATCTCCACATATCATGAGCAGAATCACACCCACTAACTCTATTATATTCAGTAACATCTAATGAACAACTTAATATATTCATGGCCTGATAATTTAATGTCATTTTCCTTAAATCATGCTCATCAAATTCATCAGTGGATTTGGGTTCTGAGGTTACTCCATCTGCTTTCATTTTCATTGGGACATAGGGACCTTTCTCAATTATGTTCCATAGATCAAAATTGATAGAACAAATATATATTTTAACTATAGACTTCCAAAAAGTGTAATTTGTTCGATCAAACAATGGAGGAATGTTTGTAGAAGATCCTTCTAGGTAAGGTAGGTTTGAAATATTAGCCATAGGATCTTTGTCTTCTAGGTTGTAAAACCACACAAAGAAGTTCTAGCTCTGATACCAATTGAAATACCTAAGAGGGGGGGGTGAATTAGGTATTTGGCTAATTTTTGCAAATTCAAATCTTTTATATGTATAGACCAATTACAGATGATATGAATAAGAGAGAAACAATTTATGGCAAAACAAAATAAGAAATGTAAAAACAAATGAGCACAAACAATTTATAGTGGTTCGATCCTCAAGATCTACCTCCACTACCTTAAGCATACACTTAAGGATTCCAATAACTCTACTATGTGCTCGAGTTCACAGATTACAAGAGAGGCTCACCACACTATAGTTTTACACTTACAACCTCTTCTAGTAATTTTTACAAACAATGCTCACCAACCTATGGTTTTATATCTCAAACAACCTTGAATCACAACTTCAAGGATCACCCTTATCTAAAGGGTTTTATGTTATCAAGATAACCTTGCTAGAGCTAGTAGATCAACACAATTGAATAAGTAAAGATGAGTGTGTAGATGTTACCACTTGATGGTAGAAATTACACAAAGTTGCACCTTCACACTTTGAAGTCTTTGGATTGATCAATTGAATGCACAAGACATAAGAGAGCTTGAGAAATGTTTGTAATAGACTTTAGAAATCTTAGAGTATTCAAGGATTCAAAACTTACAAAAAATTGCACGTTTATAGCTTTTATAGAATTTGAAAATCAGTTGAAACAGCTATAAAACGACTAGTTAACGCTATTTTCAGGAAATTCGGACGACCGAATTCTGCGTCCGAATTTTTCGGACGACCGAATTCTTGCAGCTTCATCCGAATCTTCGTCCGAATTTCTCTGGAAGAACAGTGACCAATCTGAAGACCAAAATTCGGACGACCAAATTTTTCTTCATGCGTCCGAATCTTCTTCCGAATTTTTCTGGAAGAACAGTTGCAAACTTTTGCTACCAAATTCGGACGACCGAATTTCTTGGAATTATGTTCAAACTTTGTAAAATCATTTGAAATCAATCTTTCGAGTATTTGAAATACATTTGGTATATAAAGATAACTTATTTAGACAAATATCAGTTTGAAAACCAAAATCAAATTCCTTTGATCATAGAAAGTTTACTCAAAAACTTTTAGAACACAAAATCACATTTACTAAGAATTCATTCAAAAACCTTTTAAGATTAAGAAACCAGTTTTATGTTCTCTTATGAATTCAATAGACTCCAAGACATACAAGTGTAGAGTTTACATAGATATTACCTATCATCATACCTACTCTACACTTCAAGTCTTCAATGCCTTGAGTTCATCTTTGGATAAACCTCAAAAGACTCATAGCTTATTGAGGTTCATCTTGCTCTTTGGCTTGAAGGCAATGAGACTTCAAACTTCTTTCTTCACAAATTCTATCACAAAATATAAACATATTAGTTCTCATCAATATTTATCATGAATCAAAATTACATTATTTGCCCTTAGGGCTAACATTTGATATTTTCAAGATAATAGAATGTAAATTTCGTCAATCTCCTTCAAAATCTGAGTTTCTAGCATTTTATATAACTCAAAAATTCAAATAGAATATTCAAAAAACAGCTTGTAATGACTAGTAATAGAGTTATTTGGTCGATCGAATCGGGCTTACTGCGTCTGAGTTGGTCATCCATTCTTCCCTGTTTACTTGGCTATTAGGAAAAATTTTGTCATCTGAATTTTTACCTTTGCGTCCAAATTGTTCATCTAAATTTCTCTGAAAATACAACAACTAGAAACAGGTGCATTAGATGTTACAATTGGAGTCTAAACTTTTTCAGACTTTGTAAAATTATTTAAAATTCAGTCGTTAAAATTTTTAAATCAAATTGAATAACAAGATTATATCATTTAAAAGCTTCTAAACAATAAGTAGTTATCAAACACTTAGCTTTTCAAAGAATCATAAAAAACTTTGAAGCTCATTAACAAAGTTTAGACTAGATCAAAATAGTTTGGGCTTCAACATGCAATGCATAGATTCCAAATACAAGGAGTGTAGGATTTACAAGATATAACTATTAAGCAAAAGCAAACCTACGCATAAGTGACTTCAAAGTCTTCGACTTCTTGGACATATTCTTATTCTTTGACCACTTGAGCTCATTTGAGTTGTCCTTAGCACTATAGGTTTAAGGCAATAAGACCACTTAGCTTCATTAACCTCAAATCCTATCACACAATTTCCATACAAGTTATACCTCGTCAATGTTTGTCATTAATCAGAACCAAGATTTGGCCATACACCATTAACCTCTTTAACTCAACAAATCAAGGCTCACCTTACCAAAGGGATTTATATCCCAAGAGAGCCTTGAATAAACAAAGAGAAGATAAGATAAGGATAGAAATTATCCAATAAGTTGGTTGATAATAAACAAATAAAGCACCACTTCGCTTTTTACTTTTGGAATCTTTGGATAATCACATGAACAATGAATGTTTTTCTTTAATCCACGATATTTTCAAGATAGTGGCATGTAAAGTTCATCAATCTTTATAAAAATATGATTTTATGTCCTTTTATGTGGTTTAAAATTGAATTACACGGTTTTAAAATGACTAGTTTTTGAAACAGATCAAAGTAGTTCAGTTAACCGAATTGGGCTTTTTGCATCCAAATTGGTTGTCTAAATCTTTGTTAAGTATGTTGTATAGACCACTTTGGTTGATCAAATTTAGATATCCGAGTCTAAATTAGTGGTTTTAATTTCTCTAGAAATTCAACTGTGTATACCAAGTTCAGACATCAAAATTGGTAATACAATATCCAAACTTTTCTAGATTTTGCAAGACCAATTCAAACTCAATCAAATCAAGTTTTAAATTATTTGAAACATAAGATAAAACATTGAATGAGCTATTTACGAAAAAGCAGTTACCAAAAACTTTATTCTTTAAATATCATAAAATCACTTTAGGGCTTATTTTATTAGTATATCTTGTAAACACCACATCTTTTTGTATTTGGAATCTATGTATTGCACCCTACACTATTAGACTATCAAAGTCTTCAATGAATCAACACCTTCTTCAGTATTCAAGTTTTTGAACTCACTTACAATGTGCTCATATCTCTTTAGTTTAAAGGCAATGAGATCATTTTTCTTCTTCAATCCAAAAATTCTATAACATAATAATAACTCAAATTAGCATGTATAAATTACTATTATATATATATATATATATATATATATATATATATATATATATATATATATATATATATATATATATATTGTATACAATGAGACATTTATGTATATATACTTATGTAATTTTGCCAACTATTAAGTAATAAATCAAAGCTAATTATTTATCTTCCAAAAATATATTAAGTAATTATGCATATAGTTGTGTGTATATAATTATACATATATTTGAACTTATTTAAAAGTAAGTTGTCTAAGAAAAGGCTACTTATATAAGAAACTAATTATCTAAAAAGAATTCCTTTTTCTTTTTTGCTAAGTACCTAAAAAAGGCAATTTCTTTAATTAGAACCTAACTTTTTTTCCATTAAAATTGTGTTCTATCTTGAGTTAATACTTCTTTTTCGGAACAATCTAATTGTTTGTGTAATTTATTAGACATTTTATTTTGTGTGATTTTGACAGACATTTTGAATGAGTATATAGATTTAATTTGAGTTGTGTTTTTTTATAAAAAATTATGGAATAAGAAATAAAATATTTTATAAATTTTTATTTTTAGCCTAGTGAAAACTTTTTATCCCCAATTCCCCATTTTGGCATGGTAGAGACTTTTATCCCACAATTCCTCGCTTGTGGATGGGTCAGGGATAAGGATTCATTCCATCCCCACTTGCAACGGCAGGCCAGGACCAGAGATGAGTGTGAGTAGGCGGGGTCAGGACCAGGGATTGGTGTCCCCTACCCCTTTGTTCCATCGCTAGTTTTGGTGCTACATACCATATAGCTATTTCTTTAAACCTTTTCTCTTCCTTCCATATAGCATGGATTTCACAGTCATTATGTGCCTAACAGTAATTATGTGCCTATTTCTAACAAAGGTCAAGTTATCCTTCATAATCAACTAGTATCGTACGAGGTCTTTTATGTACCCTCATTCAAATATAATTTCATCTCTATTGATGAGCTCATATAGAAAAATCACTGCAGTGTAGTAGTTCATTCCAATGGTTGTTTCATACAGGACATTGTAGTGTTGAACAAGATTGGATAAGCTAAGTATTGCAATGGCCCTTAATATCTTGAAGTCCATTCAGTTGTTCCAGTTCCTAGGTTAGATTTTTTTGTTTCCACTGCTTATTCTTCTTCTTGTGCTAATATTGATTCTTCTAGTCTAGGTTTTACTTCCTTGTCCATAGAATCATTTTTCAAATTCTATTACCAGTGTTACGTTGCATTATCGATTATGCAAAGGAATTTGGCTGCTATTTTCGTTCCTTCCAATTGTATCTGTACTGTTTGTCCTTTGGTTGAACAATGTAAACTTTCCTTTACTCTAAGACAATCTTCTAATTCCAAATATTTTGAATTACTGCATCTGAATATTTGGGGCCCTTTCAAGCAAGAAATAGTTTGTGAACACAAATAATTTTTGAGTATTGTTGATGACTTTGGTGGATATACTTAGATTATTCTGATGAAACAAAAATTAGAAGATAGGAAGTTTGCTGAAGATTGTTGTGCTTTTTTTGGGACACAATTCTATAAGCATATCCAAAATCATCAGGACTTATAATGGTCTAGAGTTCAATAAGACAAATTTCTTCCAAAATAAAGGAATTGTCCATCAAACCTCTTGTGTATAAAGCCCCCAGCAAAATAGAATAGTAATAATGAAACATTAACATATTGTTAATGTACAAAGAGCACTGTAACTACAATCTAATCTTCCTATTTCCTACTGGGATTTTCACACGTTGTCTATCATATTAGCAAATTTCCTACTCCTTTCTTGCACAGTAGAACTCTGTATTCTCTTCTTTATGGCACAGATCCTTCTTTTATTAATCTCAGAGCTTTTGGCCATCTTTCTTATGCTTCCACTCTAGAGCAAGACAAGGTAAAATTTGATCCTAGAGTTTAGAACACATATCATTAAAGGATATATGATTCTAGATTATACTACAAGGAGTATTTTTGTGTTCATAAATGTTATCTCCTAGGAGACATCTTTTCTTTCCATTCTCATCTTCCCTCTCAATCTTCTCTTGCTTGTTAAACTTCACATTTCTATTCCTTCTATTGCAACATTCTTCCCAAATTCCATCTTAGAAGAACATTTTTCTATTGAACTTCCTGTTCCATCTCTAGATCCTCCTTGCTCACCTAATTCCTCTCCGGATACTTCTTCATCTAAAGAATTTATCTTTTTTATTTTGTACATGACTCCTACCAATTTCTGCTAACTATTCTAGAAGATCAAGTGGACCTACATCTAATACCACAACCGAACATAGAATTAGCAACCAAAATATCCATTGCTAAAAACATGGTCACTAATTGCAACGGAACACTTTTCCGTCTCAAGTAGCAATGGATTTGCGATGCAAAAAAAAAGAAAAAAGAAAAGGACAAATAGCTATATTATGAATAACATAGTGATGGATTTGCGACAGTAGTCACTAATTCGACGCAAATTTGCAATGGATTTAGTTTTAGAAATTATATTTCATGAAATATCCGTCTCTACTTAGCGATGGACAAAATTAAAAATAAAAAATAAAAGATATTATTTAAAACTAAATTTGTAAAAATAATTTAGGTAGGGCTACCCCAATCTAAAATTATTAGTAAAAAATTTAAATAAAACTCAAAAAATGATTTGTGGAACAAACTTACCCAACCCAATTTGGCCTAGTCGGTCATTTGTAGCCTAGTGGTTCAAGCCCGACCCAAATTCAATGTGAACCAATAATCCTCATAAATCCATCATTTTGTTGGAGGCGAGATTCAAACCCACATTGTTCAAAATTGGATGATGTCTTTCTCCACTGATCTATGTCACTTATTGTGTTTTACTTCACCATTTAGCATATTTATATTATATGATAGTTATTAGATATTATTATATTAATAATTTATTTATATTATATCATACTTATATTATTAGTACATCTAATTTTTAAATTAATATGTATTTTCTTTTAATTTTTATGCAGGCGCTTATTGAAAATGCTAATTTAAAAATTAAGCGGTTGTCACTTATCTTAAGCCTTAATTTGTGATAGGATATTAAGCACTGCCCTTTTAGAATTGAATTTTACTTGTATTCTAAAGTATCTAACTCTACATTAATTATAATTTATTCTATTAATGTATATATGCGACTATTTCTACATATATATATATATATATATATATATATATATATATATTATTCATAGTTGCTAAGTTATAAATATTAGTGTTAGATATCTTGTCCAAATCATAATAATGCACACATATATAGGTATTAAAAGTAAAAATCATTATTTGTAAATTTTAATTTAGAAATTATACATCCATTGCTTAGCAACGGTTGCTTTTAAAAATAATAAAAAATGTATCTAATTTGGAAAATGAGAATTTTGTCACTAATCTCTTGCTAATTTTGTCAACTTATGGTATCGGTAGCTTTTCTCTTGCTATGCCATCGCAAATATTTCAACGAAAAATTTTGTCGCTAATCTCTTGCTTTCTTGTATTATAAACCAGCTTACCTGCATGATTATGTTTGCAAAAATATTCTTACTACTCCTCACTCTTTAGACAAAATTCTAAGTTATGATTTGTCAGCACTGCTTACAAAACTTTGGCAATAAATATTTCGTTAAATTTTGAACCTGGGTCTTATGAAGAAGCTGCTAGAATTCCACTTCGGTTGGAGGCAGAAGGAAGAGATTGAAGCACTAAAAAACACCAAAAACTGTACTTCGGTTCCCTTACCACCTTGCAAGCATATTATAGGATGTAAGTAGGTGTATAGAGTCAAGTATAATTCAAATAGAAATATAGAAAGGCACATGGCTAGGTTGGTGGCGAAAGGTACACTCAACAGTTAGGGGTGGATTAACTGGAAATCTTCTCCCATGTAGCTAAAATGACAGCTACTAAAACAGTGCTTGCAATTGCAGTGGCAAAGGGCTGGTATTTGCATCAATCTGATGTCAACAATGCATTTTTGCATGGGGATCTAGAAGAGGAGGTCTATATCGTTCCTCCGTCAGGTTTTCGTAGCACAGATAAATCTTTGATTTGTAAACTCAACAAGTCTCTCTATGGATTAAAGTAAGCTAGCAGACAGTGGAATGTTAAGCTTACAACTGCCACGACTGTTCTTGGTTTTCAGCAATCAAAGAGTGACTATTCCTTGTTTGTTTAAGTAGATCCTTCCACTTCTATAGCCCTGTTGTTGTTGATAATTTGGTATTAGCTACCAACAGTTCGACTGCCATTGAACATGTTAAAACTTTTGTTCATGCTCAATTCATGATCAAGGACTTAGGAGAGTTTAAATGTTTTCTGGGGTTGGAGGTGGCAAGAAGCAACAAAGGTTTGAACCTTTCTCAGAGATAGTATACTGTGGATTTGTTGAGCGAATTTCGCTATCTTAGGTGTAAAGCAGTTGAGACTCCTATGGCTATGGATGCACAATTTGAGCATGTAGTTTCAGTACTTTTTATCTCACCATACTTCTTACAAGAGCTTCATTGGCAAACTTCTTTATTTGACTATTACCAGGCTGGACATTAGCTTTGTTGTTTAACAGCTTATCCAATTCTTTGGTCGGCCCGCTGAGAATCACATGAAAACTGTACATAGAATTCCGAGATATCTTAAGAAGCCAGCACGACAAAGTATTTTTTCTAGCAACTTCAGATTCACAGGTCAAAACATTTGCAGATTCTGACTGGGCTGGTTGAATTGAAGCTGGAAGACCAGTTACTGGTTTTTGTATCCTTCCTCGCTGGGGTGGGGTGGGTGGGGGGCACGCGTATTGATTTCTTGGCGATAAAAAAAAAAAAAAGTAATCCAGTGTCCAGAAGCTCTGTTGAAGCAGAGTATAGAACTTTGGCTATTAGCAGTAGTTGGCTTATATTTTACAGGATTTACATCTTCTTATTTCGACAGCCATTCCTCTTATATTGAGACAACCAAGTTACAATCCATATTGTTGGAAACTCAGTGTTCTGTGACAGAACTAAGCGCATCGAACTTGATAGCCATTAAAAATTCTAATATGGTTTGATTAAGCCATGACCTGTTTCTTCCCCATTGTAGGTTGCAAACATCTTTACTAAGGCTTTGAGTTCTCCTTGCTTATATAACTTCCTTGCAACCCTTGTTCTGCTCAATGTCTTCCCCATACCGGTTTGAGAGGGAGGGGTGGGAGGGTTATTGAATTACATAAATGCAGGGTTTATGAGTTCAATAGAGCTAATGTGGCACTATGCTATGGTGGCAAACTACATGCACAGAGTTGCATCTTGTAAACAGCAGAGTAGCTGACGTGGCAGCTTGAGTTAAGTACTGTCATTAGTTGGTTTAAGCAGCAGTCATTTATTTTGCATATGTGAGTAGCAGCCTAGATGTTAGCTTGGGAGTTATTTTGGTTTCTTGTATATAAACCTTTTTTGTACACATTTTCGGTTGATGAGAATTACAACTTTCTCTCTCTCAATAGTTGTATCATTCTCTGTCCATACATCAACGTTGGTTTCCAGCTTGTGTTTATTCTTGTTGAAGAATTCAGTTTGTTATATATTTTTTACTCTTCTGATCATCAAGGCACTAAGAGAAAGTCGTGAAGGCATTGATCGTAATTATATGGGGTTTGATAGTTGTTTTGTGTCCTCAAATTTGATGTTGGCATATATGTTTCCTGTTTGAGAAATTTGATGTTGGTCTTGATTCAATATCTCATCTACTAAATCTTCCTTGTATTATATTTATGCCTCTCAAGTCGTTCTTTCATCTTTTTCTTTCTTTCCCCCCGGTAAAGAGGTTGTTCTTTAGTAATATTGCTGAATATGTAAATCTTTCGAGAATTGATAAAGCAGAATGATTTTATTGGTATAAAACAAAATTTATTCTTCTATAGTTTTTATTTTTATTTTTTGAAATTCAACACAGTGGTGTGTTAGACATTGGCAAGCCACTATGATGGGATGCCCATCCGTTTTGTAAGCGGCACTTACATTAGATAGTAGACTAGTAAATTGTTAATATCCCAATAGTTATTCACTTATCAAAAGAGAATACATATGTGGATGAAATTATCAAAATAAAATTACTTCACCATATGTTAAGTTGGATATTTCATCTACATGTATATTCTCCATTGGTAAATGAATAATTATTGGGATGAAAACAAGTTACTAGCCTACTAAAATAAAACTGTTGCCTGAAATTCTTTTTAATTTTTTGTTTTTCTTTCTTTAATAATAATTTGTTATTTGATAAATATTATTTTATTAACATTTTTTGTTTTTAAATATTAGTTATTATTTTTTAGTGTTTAAGTTTTTTAAAATTTTATATAAGGACTTAGAATTATAATCCAATTCTAATCATTTAAAATTAATTGAAGGTTTGATTACAATTAATTATAATTTCTAAATCCTATTCATCTCTTTAACTTTGAAGATTTAAATAGGTAATTAAATTTAATTAGGATTTAGTATCCTTGTCCTATTTCAATCAATTATAATCATTCAAAACCAAATAAATGTTGTAAAATTCCATTGTAATGGACATAAAAACTAGTTATAAAATGACAACAAATAAGACTTTGTACTATAACAAAAGAGAGAAAGAGAGAACACAAGAAATTTAAAAACTAAAATGTTATTGAGAGATTTTCACTATACATCTACAGTTTTATAAGCTCCTATTTATAGAGTTAGAAGTAACCATTCTCACCATAGGTCATTAGGAGCCTTCTCCATAATTTACATAAATTACATCCCATGATCTCCTATATTCTTTATGATAATGGAGGCAATAGGGTTAGCGGTGTATAAAGTATGTATGTTAAAATTTTGATTGTAAACCCTATCCTTTCATTTTCCATAACCTCAAACATGAATTAACACTTGGGATAATAGACATATACATAATTCATATGTTCATAACACTCCCCCTTGTATGTCCATTACATAAAGAATATGCCTCATTAAAACCTTACTAGATAAAAACCTAGTGAAAAGAAAACTTTAGTGAAGGAAAAATAGTACACTATACTTTATGTCATTATTACTCCATCTCATGAGTTATTCTTTTGAGATTTCTTAACCGATACTTTCCAATCAAATATTGCTATAGGTAAGGTCTTAGTGAATAGATTTGTCAAATCATCAAATGATTAAATTTATTGCACATCAATATCAAATCTCTTCTACAGTTCATAAGTAGAAAGAATATCATGAAAATATACTTTATCGTATCTTCTTTGATATATTATAAACTTTGTTATCATCTAACAATAAAGTTGGAATTTTTTTCTTAGAGGATATATATCTTTATCTTGAATATAACAAAATATTAATATAATCACATATATTCTCAATGAACATCATGAATTTATATTTCTTCAATATAAGTTGAAGACATGGCTTTATAATAACCTCATGTCTACGAATGACATGGTTTGTATGGATCAGATAGGCAACTTATACCTTGTATATCAATCCCAAGAGGAGTTGAATTTTCTCAATATTTGAGATAAACTATCCGAAGGACATATCAAAGTGCAAGCTTAATACTATCTCAAAATTTATTAGGTAGAGAAGAACTAGAATTGATATCCACTTGCACGTAGATAAGTGTATTCATGCACTAGATTCCATAGTTATGGTACTTCAAGACCAAATAATTCTTCAATATCCTTTGATAGATATAAAGGATCTTTATCACATAGAATAATAACTTAATCACAATTGATGTGCTATGTCTATATGAAAAATCTTCAGGATGTTCAATCAAAATAAAATATTAATTTTTTGAAACTTTGATCACAATATTTGTTTTTCTAAGTTATTCGGGAAGAATATCTTGACCATCAAATCCTCTTCACTTTTGAGGATTTTATTTTCAAAATCAAGAGATCTACCATTCTTTAAGCGTGCATTGTTGTGTGTTTCTTGTACCCTTATACTCTATTCTATTACAATCTCTAACAATTTGCACATAAACACAAGACAAGCGCACTTATCATTATAATTAATATAATGACAAGTACTTTATATGTAGTATCCTCGGGGATGGTCAAATACTATTACTCACTTTTTGCTCTATTGTTTAGTCTAACAAATCAATTATAGAAATGATTGAAATAAACTACTAACGATAGTAATCTAACTCAACTAATTAAAACTAGCTTAACTAATCTTACTTGCAATAGAGAATTTAATTGAGAAAATAATACTTGAATGGAAAATCTCCCTATAATTATATATGTGATACAAAAATTCATTGGTTAATGAATTCCCTTTTTTATTTTTGATGAAATTCCTACATTAGAACTCACTCTATCTCTACATGAGAGTCCTTTACCTCTAGATTAATTAGTTGAAATTTGTTTCTAACCAATTCAATCTAAGAATGTATTTAGATTTCTGAATTTCTAATTAGATTTCTCTAATCAACAAAAAAGTGTTGAGATTCCTATCTCTAGTAATCAAAATCACTCCCATTATTCATGCCATGGTCTATTTTACCCCTCCTCTCTCAATTCCAAGTGAAAAAATCTAGTTTATGAATCAATTAACAACCGAATCTATTCAAGCTATCAAAGCCACAAACAATCCATAAAAAATCGGAATTCAATCAACTTAGAAAACAATCATTCACATAGATAAAAACTAGGGTTCATAACCATTCAGTATTCAATAATTTAATTCATAATTATACAAAATAAAGAACACAAAACATTAGAAGAGTAGAGAATGCTCATTTTCATGGCTGAAACACCAATCTTCAATGCTTGAGATCTTCACTTTAGCCTTGGAAAAATTGTAGCTTGGACATGAATCTTCAAGGTGGATATTCTCCTTATTCAAAGATTCGATCTTCTCTCATAATTTCTGTTTACAATTTTTCTCTCTGTTTTTTTGCCTCTCTAAAATCCTAGTCGGCCTCTCCTTCAAATGCCCTTAAGGAGTCTACATGAGTTTTATGCCAATCTTCACAGGGGAGTGAATGATCAAGGGAGCTCATTTTATCATGTTGTTTATGTTAGAGGCGTTTTGATATCTTTCTTTCTTGAACTGCTAGCTGGTGTACTCAGAGAAAGTCGTTATCCTGAAATTGAAGGTAGTGAAATCGATGGTGACTTTGACATGATAGCAGTTTGTAGAGAATTGATAGGAGATACACTTTAACAGTGGAATGCAGAAAATCAATTGAAATCTTTCTGCGACAATGAAGTACTTTGCTTTGTACAAGCTATCCTGCACAAATCGGATGTCATCTACCAAGATTTCAGTTGTGTTGAGGGACAAAATAGTGCGGTTGTACTTGATTAGAACAGAATGGCAGTTTAACATTGGTTCTGTTATGTATAATTCTATTGTTAAACTGGCACGAATAAGCACTGTAATTACAACAAGTCTTCCTTTTTCTTGTCTCTTTACTGACTATCTTTCTTCATGTCAAGGTATACATGCCTTCAACGTGGATGTGGTTGTAAATAATATCAAGACCTTCAAGCTCCCCTTGACGAGGTCCAAATCTGAGCTCTCAATGCCACATTCTCCCAACACAACAAGTGCCAGAAAGTGGTCTACAAGAGTTACTGCAAGCTCTTCTTGTGTCAAAGTCACTCCAACATTTGCCCCTGATGATACACAAACTCTTCAAGAACAAGTGGCAGACTGTTCATGAAAACCAGACTTTGGTAGCTAGATCACAGCAGCTATTGACTGTCACTGCTTCACAACTATGCCTCCAAGACACCCTTCAAGAAACTCTTGATCAACTTTTGAAGGATTAGTGACACTTTGGCCCTGTTCACTGCAAAAAGAGGGAGAGAAATCATGTTCAAATACTGGAGATAGGGAGAGAAGTAAGTCAAACAACAAGGAAAGAGATCCTGGAGATAGGGGGAGTCTCGACTTCAACAAGCTTGTGGGCTTGTGGATTTCTGTCAAACCGATTGATGAAGTTTTACTTGCAATTTTTATAATTGCTGAACAATTTTATTTTTGCTTTGCCTAATAATTTTATTATTTGGGACAAGAGTTTGTTTTAGATTTACTCGGACTTTAGGAGTTAGTGGTGGTAGTGGAGACAGTTGCAGACTTGTAGAGTTAGTAAGTTGCAATTCATATTTTCTAGTTTCTATGTTAATTGTAACTCTATAGATGGGGTAGTTTACGGTGGTAATTGTGTGGAGTGTTGACCAGTAATAATATCTCAAATTTTCTCATATTTTGTTTCTCTATTTATTAGATTTTCTATTCCTCAATTATTCTAACAAATTGGACTAGTGAAGCCTCTTCGTATAATTTGCGCCAGAAACTCACTGATATATTTATGAAAAGTTTAGCACTTGGCACTCATGACCTACGTTCTCCCAAGTACGGCTCAAACAAGCCAGGTCACCACTTTATCTTCTTTTTTTTTTTATTTGTTCATGAAAAATGTGGTAGACTTCCTCAATTTGGTTTCTTTTAGTGAAATTGGGATGCGCATGCTTGTGAGGTAAGTTTATGTTGGAGATGAACATATAGTGTGCAAATTTGTCCTAGAAAAAATGTCACATGCGTAGGGCATGGGTTTTTTCGCCTAAGAATTGTGGTGCAAGATAGTGCTAAAAGTTTGTTAGTAGCGTGAGTATCATAATAGCATGAAAAAACTTTTTAGACTATAATATATTAGTCTCTTAATTTTGATAATCAAATTGGCAATTTTCTCTTTCCTAACAATTAGAGCTGTTAGCTAACATCCCCTATTTTGTCTCTTTACCGATTTTTCCCTAGTAAAGAACATTCGAGATTTCTGCTTTGATTTTTCTCACTTAACATTCAACATTTTGGCAATAAATACCACACATCAAAGCTGATGGAATCCGCCAGAAATAATTTAGAAAAAACTCTCTCGCTTTAGCGCTCTCTCTCTCTCTCTCTCTCTCTCTCTCTAGGATATCAAAATATAGTTTTGCTGTTTCTGTCACGTTGTTTATTTTGTCTTCTTCGACTTCATCCCTTACGCCTAATACAATACGTCCCTTTTGAGACTCAAATTAAAAACCAACTTTGTGATGTCAAGGAAATTTATTTTGGAAAATATTTCTTGGAGCAAGCTGCCTCATATAGTTTTTTTTTTTAATGGTGTGACAGCTCATTGATGCATACAGGTCAGCTTATTCATGCAGACTGAGACAGGTCAACTTTTAAATGAATTTTTCGCGCACATCGTAAACTGGCCTCTCAATTCCTTGTTAACCACTTTGTCGCTGCGTGGCTGTATTCATTTCGAGTTCTCAACTAACTTCATATAGTAATATTAAAATCTCGCATGTATTTCCGATTCTTTCTGGAAAAGTCGACGAAGCTCCGCTCGCGCGAATGTATCCTATTCATTTTGTATATACAAGTGGACGTGAAACTTCAAACGGAGGGAACACTAGTTTTCTACAGTTCCTTCTATATATTGATGTTTTGCATTGGCCACTTTCTTATCCGCTCGCCACACACTCAACTCTGCACGTAATTGGGTAGCAAGAATGTGGTGAGTTCAGAAAATGGCGCACAATAGGACTGATGATGATCTCAACCGTGCCGACTTCGGGCCGAGCTTTATCTTCGGAGCATCTACTTCTAACTATCAGGTCGTTACTGCATGCAAGTATCCTTACTGTACCGTGTATCTTTGGATCTGGAGGCCATGTTTTCTTGATTTTGAACTGTGGTTTTAGATCGAAGGAGCGGTAGCTGATGGTGGCAGAGGCTCTTCTACATGGGACAATTTCATCCAGAAATACCCATGTATGGATCTTTTCTCTCTTTCTAATATCCCTTATTCTGGAAACTTTCTATTTGATCCACCCTTTATAGAGGTAGAACTGTAGATTTATTTATTTACTGTTATCATTACTATTGTTTTGTCTGTGATATTTCTAATTTTGAGTTAATATTGGAGCAACAGATTATATTCTTGACCAGAGTACAGCAAACACAGCAGCTAATTCCTACAATCTGTTCAAGGTATTTTTAGGTCTCTGCAGATAATAATTTCAACCGTACTGATAAAAGATATGAAACTAATCAACTCTAATTGTTTTTCAGGAAGATGTGAAAGCATTGAAGAATCTCGGTTTACATTCCTATAGATTTTCCATTTCATGGTCCAGAATATTACCAGGCATGAATGCAAATATAGAATAAAGAATTACAAGACTTCTCAATTTTCCTCCCCTCGGCCAAGAAATTGGCCTATTAAGAGCAGCAGGGATTTTGCGGATATTAAAAACTGAATCTTCTTTTCTCTTTTTGCTTTTCTTCCTTACTTCAACTCAAATATATGAATTTTTAGGTGGAACACTGAAAGCCGGTATCAATAGGGAAGGAATAAAGTACTACAACAATCTTATTGATGAGTTGTTGGCCAATGGTAAATTTTAATGAAAATTTCTATGCTTCTACAAATGACTGCGGATTCATTTGTTTGGTGGTCTATGCAGGCATTGCACCTTTTGTGACGCTTTTTCATTGGGATGTTCCGCAAGCACTTGAAGATGCATATCTTAGTTGGTTAGATTACAATATAGTGTAAGTATGTGCATGCGTGTATATATACATATCTTGAACTTTGTATTTTCTTTCGGGATTATATCATTTAACTACCTTAACATGTGAGATAAATTTCACTTTGTCCTATAACGTTAATTTTGTATTAAAAAACTTCATTCTGTTAAAAATTAAATGCTTTCCATTTTTGACCCCTGAATTTAAATCCTTAAAAAATGACCCCGAAAAAATGGGAAAAAAAGCATCCTCGGCTGTGCAGGAAGATTGGTAACTGAACAACTATACGCTGGCCAGTCACCCAGCTTTTCATCTTAAAGCAAACCCATTTTGTAGGCAGCAGAAAAACCTCAGTTTTGGTCCTTTTGCTGAAGGATTGATCATTGAATTAGTTTGCCCACAAACCCCAAGCACAGAGAACGTGGAAGAAAGCACTGTAAATGCTTCGATACTTTATGTTCTGCAAAATGAGTAAATGGGAATAGAGTTTTGGGCCTGAAGAAGAAGAAAATAATCTAGGATATATTAGAAGTATTAAAGTAAAATTTACTTCAAACCGTAAAATTGTTAAGTGGTATTATCCCTTTTCTTTCAGAAGCTAAGTTGCATCGTAGTTTTTCCCCCCCTACCAGGACGGACTTTTGTGATTTTGCGGAGCTATGCTTCTGGGAATTTGGCGATCGTGTGAAACATTGGATTACATTAAATGAGCCGGAGAATTTTGTCGTGGGTGGCTATGTCACGGGCGCGTTAGCCCCCGGACGGGGCATATATTTCCCAGAAATGCTGATATTGCAGGCCATACCGGGACATAGAAGCAGTACGCCCCTTGGGCCTGCTTCTGGTGACGCAGGCACAGAGCCATATAGGGTAGCGCATCACATGCTTATTGCCCATTCAGAAGTTGTTCAACTCTATAAACAGAAGTATAAGGTTATTTAGTTCGTTTTATAATTCTGAAATGATCTCGTACTTCTTCGATATTTAATGATTCTCTTATTATATTAAAATATTTTAAAATAATTAATATTTTTAAAAAAATATTTTAATATATTATATATTATTAATAAATTATTAATTACATAATATATTATATATATATATATATATTTAGTATAAAATATTCACTGTTTCATACATTTTTTATTTTTATAATATTATATTAATTTTAGAATATAATTTAAATTTTTACATAAAATTTAATATTAAATTAAATATTATTAAAAGAAATTAGACTGAGAGAGTACGTTTTATGATTCATAATTTGTTCTTTAACTTATTTTTGATATTGTCACAAATCATACATAGTGAATATTATATTTTAATTTGTTTATAGGCTCAACGAGGGAAAATAGGAATGACGCTTTCCTGTCAATGGTTTGAACCCCTCACAGCTGCAGACGACGAGGCAGCTGAACGAGCACTTGACTTTACGATTGGCTGGTAATTACTTAACTTTTCCTTTTTTTTTAATTAAAATCGTGTTACCGTTTGATTTAAAAATTGTCAAATTAAAGAGTTATTTTTAATCAATGAAGAACAAAGCGTACATCCAGAAGTTATTTGTTTCAGTTTCGAATCTCGCCCCTTATATTTTTTTACTTCTTTTTTCAAGGTTTCTGCTGCCATTAGTCCATGGTGAGTATCCCCATAGAATGTTTCAACGAGTTGAGGCCCGTCTTCCAAGATTCTCGGACGAACAGTCGCAAAAGCTGATGGCGTCCTTTGATTTCCTGGGGTTAAATTACTATACTGGCCAGTATGCAGCCAACGATCCAGCTCCAGCCTTTCGACAACCAATTTTCTTATCCGATCGAGGCGTCAAACTTCAAAGTAAGTTTAGATAAGGGTTAATATTAAAGTTTCATTTTAATTTTTGGTGTTATTTTTATTTTGTCTTATAATATTATTACTGTATCAATTTATCCTATAAATCATTAGTCAAATAAAATACTCAATGACAAAAATTTGAAATATCATTATTGCCCTTAGAAATAATATCACTTAACTATATTAATGTTGGAGTAATTTACACTTTGTCCCGTAATGTAATATTTGTATCAATTTATTCTATAAACAGTTATTTGCAAAATATTGTCATTTTTGTTTGGTTTTGTAAATTTTTTATTAAAATCAATATGAATAAATTTTCATTGAAACTGACCCAAAATATATTTATTTCTTTTTTTTCAGTTCGATTTGAAACCTAATTTCTTTTTCATTTTTAAAATATAATTTTATACATTATTCAAAAATTTTACACCTATTTAAGTTATTTTGGTTTGCTTTCAATAATTTAAAGTGAAAATTGAACCAAAATTATATTACATTTATAAAACTGAATCAAATCAAACTGAATTCCTAAAGAAACTAACTTGAAAAATCAAAATCTCATCTGTTTCCATTTGATTTTCAGTTTGATCCGAGTAACATTTCTTATCTCCACACCGTCTAGTTTTTCTCTCAATTGCATCTCGAGTTGGTCTTTAGTTTGTTAGGCATTATTATAAAATATTTGTAGTTAACTCAGGGGCAAGAAAGGAATTTGAAATATGTTTCCTTTTTGTATATGAAATTGTTGATTGGATTTAATAGGTGCAATATATTGATACAAAAATAACATTATTAGGCAATGTGAAAGTAATTCCAAATGTTAAAGGACTTTGGTCATATTATTTTTTAAATCACCCAAATGTAAGGGTTAAAAAGAAAATTATAATATACTTAATTAATTTAAATAAGATTGTTTAACAAAAGGAGAAAATAATACAAAAATAATGTTTATTAATTACCCTCTTTCTCACCTTATTTATTCATTTTTTCTATCTCTATTCCTTTTTATTAAAGCTATAAAAGATATTTTAAAAATTTTCTTGTTCTCACAACTCTTGTTCTGAGTCAAATTAAAAAACGAGACTTATATTTTAAAGTTGTGGTAGTATGGCGATATCTATGTTCTTTTTGCTGTTCCTTTGAAATGGCGATTTCTGTTTCTGCTTCTTTCATAGGTGAGGATGCTAGCGGCTCGCTTATTGGCCCACATGTAAGACAATTCCTCGAATTCTTTCGCTCACACTGTATTTTAAATGTTTGCACTTTTTTCAAGTAAAAATACCAAATACAAAAAAAAAAATCACAAACCAATACGCTATTATGTACATCTTAATCAGTCTTATTTTTATTAACAGTGTATGATCACTCAACAAGATTTCATATAAAAATTTAATTTGAATTTTTAAGTATACTATAAAAAGTATATTGTAAATAAATATTTTACGTCAAATTTAATTAAATTATTATTTTTTGTACAATATATTTAATATCAATATCTTTTGTTTTACAAAAAATGTTAATTTTTTTTTGTAGGATCCAATAGAAAAATGTGAGATGTTTCAATATAACAAAATAATCAGTTAAAATAGGACAGAAGCTAATATATATAGCAAAAGACAATATACATAAATAAACAAGTTCTACTTTTATATTGTACAATATTGATTTTTTTAATGCCAACATCTCCCCCAATGTTTCTAGCTTGGGACGAGCTCCACATGTTTCTATCCTGAGGGATTGTACAAGCTTTTGTGTCGCATAAAGTCAGCTTTTGGTGATCCACTTATTTATATCACAGAAAATGGTAATTATTATATTCACTATTTTCCCTGACTAAAATGCTGGAAGAAAAATTTTCGTTTCTATAAAAGTGAAATTTTTTACCTTGATCCATTTTCTTATTACAGGCATGGATCAGAAAAATGAACCTGACAATATAGGTGATCTCAAAGATGATGCGAGGATCGAATTCATCAAAGGTCATCTCGAGTCTGTTAGAAAGGCCAGAGATCTGTAAGTACTATGGGATTCCGAACTTGTGGAAATAAGATTAAAATTTTTTTAAAAACTCTCTTCGGTCTTTGTTGTTTGTAAAAAAAAAATTAAAATATAGGAATTAAAGAATTACATGATTTTATGTGAGTTGAAGTTTAAAAGACTATTTTACTATTTTTGTTGATTTAAGTAGAAAACAAATCTACTTTTGACAAATAAAATGGAAGGAAGAGAGTAATGTCTTTTCTTGTTCCTTCTGCAGGAACGGTGTCAACGTGCAAGGTTACTTTATTTGGTCACTCCTCGATGATTTCGAGTGGAATTCTGGCTATTTGAAACGTATGGGAATTATTAACGTGAATTTCAACGACAACTGCACAAGGTTGCCCAAAAATTCAGCCCTTTGGCTCATGAATTTTCTGGATGATCGAAGCAATCTAGAAGAAGTTCCTAAGGCAAAAGGTTCTAAGAGGGCATTGGATACTTCTTATTGAATTACGTAAATGCAAATGCAGGGTTCCGGAGTTTAGTGGAGCTGATTTGGCATATTGAATTACATAAATGCAGGGTTCAGGAATTTAGGGAAGCTGTTATGCCTAAGGCTACCAAGGGGTCGGGTCTTTACTCAGACCCGATCTAGATCCAACCAGATAAGACGGGGCATGTTCCATAGTAGATACCGGATTACCCAAAACTGAGCTCGAACCTGTCAAGAGTTCCTCTAAGGGTTGTATTTTTTTAATTTGATAAAACTGAGTTTATTATTTTGATTTTGCATAAGTAAATTTAAAGATTGTACTTGAAGTTTAAGCTTTCTAAAGCTTCATGTATTTATCTTGCATTTTCAAAATTTCCATCGTCTTACAATTTGGTGATTGCTGAAAGTCCAAAACATTTTATTTCTATCAAAGCATCCATATTAGAACATTCTACCGTAATTCAAAAAGTTTAACAATTGATAACTCAATATGGCATTTGAACTATATTTTATTTCTATTAGAAAATTTCATATATTCTTCTTTTTATTCTAATAAAATATAACGTATAGTACAGATCTATCCTATAGAGACATATTGAGTAATCGAGTAAGATTTAGTACCATGAAGAGTCAGGCCGGTCTAGATCCGAGAGGGCAGGATGTTCTGACCCGTTAGATCCATTTACAAGCCTAATTATGGCATAGTGCTGAGGTGGCAAACTATATGCACCCAGTTGCATCTTGCTGGCATCAGAGTAGCCGGCATGGCAGCTAGAGTTGACTGTCATTACTTGGTTTAAGCAGGAAATATTTAGTATATACATATGAGTAGCAGTACCCGAGTAGATGTTAAAGGTTGTAAGTTATTCTGGTTTCTTGTATATAAACTTTCTTTGCACTCATTTTCAGTTATAAAAATTCCAGTTTTCTCTTTCAACGGTTGCATCTTTCTCTCTCTATACTCCAAAGTTGGTTTCCAGTTTCTGTTAATTCTATTTGAAGAATTCAGTTTGTTTTTGATTTTTGACTTGGTATAGAGCTTCTGTTTGAGCTTTTCATTGCTTCTTGCAGTGTTTTTTATTTTAGTGCAGAAATGAATTTCTGTTTTTCTCTTTCAAGTTTTCGGTCAAACACTAAGCTTTATGTTCTTTGAGTAGAGTTCTAACTATGGCAGGAAATACGGAATCTGTTCTTATAAATCCTATGTACTTGAATCCGAATGAAAATTGAACATAACCTCTAATTCAACCGGTTCTCACACAAAGAATTATCATTCCTGGAGTAGAGCTATGAAGATGGCATTGATCTCGAAGGACAGAATTGGCTTGATTGACAAATTGATTGAGCCACCATAGAGAGGTATCATAAATTACAATTTGAGGCAGCATGTAAACAGCACTGTTTTTGTATTGGTTTCTTAATTCAATGGATCCTAAGATAGCCCATAATATCCCAAGGTGTAATGTGGTTTGATATTGCTAAGGATGTTTGAGAAGATTTGCATGAGATGTATTCTAGTGGTGATTCATATCAGTTATCTGATCTTATAGAGAAAATTGATACTGTGAAATAGGGGAGTAAAAGAGTAAATAAGTATTATGCACAATTAATTAAAGATACTTTGGGATAAATTACATATTTTGAGGCCTTCATCTAAATGTACTTGTGAACCTAAGTTTAAATGTGGAACAGTCAAGAAGATGAGAGAATACTATGATGTTGATTGTGTGATAAGGTTTTTAAAAGGTTTGAATGAGCCCTTTGATAGTGTGAAATCACATGTGCTTGTAATGACGCCTTCCACTAATCAATCAAGTTTTCTTTATGGTAATTAAGAGCGAAAGACAATACAATTATGTTTCTCATGACTATCAACAACTGCAAGTAATGTTAGCCAAGCCTGTCGATCTGAATATGTTAGGGATTCGGGTTTAAGCACATACGCATAATCTATACTGCAAAAAAGTGAAAAATACGAAACACAAAGATTTACGTGATTCGGTCGATGTGACTTACGTCTATGAGCTACAACCATAATTTTTCTATTACTTTCTGCCTCTCACCCTCTTAAGGAATTTCAAGTACAAAATGTTATATTTATAGAGACTAACTAGAGTTTCTAACTTAGGCAACAAAAAATATAAAACATGCCCAATTAAACTGAACCCATCAAGACTCCATAACCCAACAGAATATTAGTATGCAATCTGGTGAGAATATACCTTATATGGTAAATGTTGTGGCAGGAAACAGTAGAAGGAATTTTGGGTATAAGAACCTTTTATGCACTTTTGTGGAAAGACTGAGTATACAATTGACAAGTGCTCTAGAAAATATGGTTTTTCACCTAATTTTAAGTTTAGACCAAGAGAAGTTGGTTTCAATACTAGTACTGGTAATGTTGATCTTAATAGTGGTGCCAGAGGGCACGGAAATAGTGTGATAGTAAATCAATCCATGGGGCTTTCCGAAAGTACAGGTAGTGGTATTGGTCAAGAGGTGCTAAATTATCAAAACCCTATGCTTGCAGTGAATTCAAGTGTTGGAATTACACGAGAAATATTACAATTTGATATAGATGTGAAATTTGTTAGTATATAAATACCAAACAAGTAATAAAGTAGTGAGTACAAGTTGTCCCAATGAGGATTGTTATCTAATTGCAGAATTATTTTACTTATAACTCAACTTAAATAAAAATAAATGTAATTTTATTTAAAAAATAATTATTAATAAAAACAATAATAAAAATAAAATCAATAATTCTATTAGTGAAAAAGTCAATGACATTGAATAGACTAAGACGCTCCAAATCCAACTTACTCCTCTTATGAAAATAATAAATTTCTTTGAATTAATTTCTGACTTGGTTAATGGTAGAAATCTCAATTATAAGTTAGACCAAATCTCTCAGTGAAAAGCTCGTAACTTTAATTAATAAACTAATTATATGTTTACATGATTTTAATTATCAAAGCCGCAAACACCTCTATAAAATTCTTTTAACATTTGTTTTCTACTCATTAGAAACCAAATCTAGCTCAAGTTTTATGATGTGTTATTATTATCATTGTCTAATTTAATCTAGTACTTCTTAGCTACTAAAATAAATATTGGCTAGAAAATTGCAAGCATTAAGAGTAATAATAAAAATTAACCAAAATTGAAATCAAAGAAACAATCTTTAATTGAAATCAATCAAATCCATAAGATTTTTAGATATCATCGAAAGTTCTAATCACAAAAGATTTAGCTACTCATAATCAAAATATTCAAAGTCATGAATTTAACTAATATTGAACAATAAAGAATAAAAAAAAAGAAAACAAAAGAATAAAGAAGCCTGTGTGAAGGAGCTTCTTTGGTCTTCAAGCTTGCGGCCTTCTCTGTTTTTCTCTTGTTTTCTACCACCAGTAACCTTTTTCTTGGTCTCCTCACTGTCCCTCTCCCCCAGAGCTTTTGTCTCTATATAATTACCTTTCTTGAAGTTCAAATCCGATTTGAATTCCAACTCCTTCAGTCAAAGTTAATTTTGAAATCTTATCTTCTTCTTCAAATTGCAATCTTTGTTTCATTCAATTGAATGGCATGGTGATTTTTTTTTTCATAACCAATTATTCTTTCATCTTTTCTTCTCTTAAAATTATCATGTTACTCGTACATCTATAATTAATAAAATTAGTGAATTAAATTTTACTTTATATATAAAATAATCTCAATTAATCTATACTAAGAACATAAATATTTAATTCACTATAACCAATCAAAGGTATAAGCACATAGTTTTGACTGCATACTTTGACAAACCAGCTTCAACACACAGATAAGCATTCTTCTAAAATTTCAAAGGCATTGAATTTTGGATTCTAATTATGGATGGAAGTGTCTCTAGTTAAATTTGGAATCCATCCTAGCGCACCGACTAGGCCGAGGAATCCCCGATTTAATTGGGGCCTAGGTCTAGGTACAAGGGAAAAATCCTCCCTCGTGACAGGGGATGGTCCAGGGATAGGGATAAGGTCGTCCATAGGCTGCCCATCCCCTCCCCCACGCGTCCTTACTTTTCCTTATCCCATCCACATTTATCCGTGCTTTAGCTCAATTGTCCCCAATCAAAACAAAACTACCACTTATATATGTATATATATTATATTTGAAAAATCTAAAAGGGGAGGGAATGAATTAGGTGTTTTGCTAATTTTTTTTAAAAAAACTTTTCTTGAATGAAGTCTCTATTTGAAGATTACAACCTCCTAGTATTAGTGTGTCTTAACAAGTGTAGCTTGTAGAATATAAGTAATTAAAGAAGTGACAATTAATAGCAACAACTACAAGAGGAAATAAGGCTAGCATAAATTAATGCAAGCAAAAGATGAAAAGAAAGACGTAATATTTATTGTGGTTTAATCTCTTCAAAATCAACATCTACTATCTCGAGTACACATTCAAAGATTTTAACCAATTAACTCAATTAAAAAAGAGGCTCACCCACTAAAGGCTTTACACTAATAACCTCTTTAATTCAACAAATCAAGGCTCATCCTCAATAAAGGGGTTTTATGTCTCAAGACAGCCTTGAATAAACAAAGAGAAGATTAGATAAGGAGAGAAATTAGCCAACAAGTTGGTTGATATGTCTCAAGCACTACTTTACTTTTTGGTTTTGAAACCTTTGGATAAGCACACGAAGCATATAAACAATGAATGTTTTTCTTTAATCTACGATATTTTCAAGATAGTGGCATGTAAGGCTCATTAATCTTTATAAAATTTGAGTTTCTAGTCTTTTATATGGTTAAAAATTGAATTCTAACATTTTAAAATTGCTATTAACGGCTAGTTTTTGAAATAGAATAGAGCAGTTTGATCGATCGAATTTGGACATCCAAGTCCAAATTGGTCATCTAAATTTCTCTGTAAATTCAACTATGCATACCAAGTTCAAATATCCAGATTGGTGATACAAAATCCAAACTTTTCTAGATTTTACAAGACCAATTCAAATTCAATCAAATCAAGTTTTAAAATATTTGAAATATAAGGTAAAACATTTAAAGAGTTATTTACCAAAAAATCATTACCAAGAACTTTTCTTTAAATATCATAAAATCACTTTAGGATCAAAATTAAAGTTTAGACTAGAAGTATAAGATTTTTGCTTCAAAGTGCAATGTGTAGATTGACATACCTATCAAGTAAGTAACATCCTACACTATTAGATCTTCAAAGCCTTCAATAACTCTACATCCTCTTCAATCTTCAAAATTTTGAATAACTCTACATCCTCTTTAGCTTCAATGCAAAAGGAATGTTTTCTTTGCAAACGTATGCTATGAATGATTGTATAATTTCATTGCTTTGCAGTTAAAAGTTTCCTTTTTGATTTTTCTTTTAGTTCTTTTGCCCTCAATTTGGGAGGGGTGTTCGTCAGCACTGTGCTCGATCTAATGGTTTCACTTTAATGAGGAATTCTATGGTGGTGGGTTTTTAAGTGGAACTTAATTGAAAAAGGTTTTTTCAGCATGAGAGGTTTTTCCGCCATATCATAATTGATAGATTTTATAGTAATGCAATTCATATGGAAAGGATCCAGATTTTTCCTTTTCATTTAATAAGAGATAAAATATCGGGGGGGGGGGGGGGTGGGAGGGGCGAGGGGGTTGTTCTCTTTGATAGTTTAATGTTTTTGACTGCTTCTACTCGTGTTAAATTTTTCTCAATTTTGCTGGAGTAAGTTGTTTAGTTTGGCTTTTAGGCTTTGATGAGAATTCAAAAAAGAGAATGGAAAGAAGTACAAAAGGACATGCAAAAGATGCAAACACTATGGGGGAAGTGTACTTAAACCTATAGATTAGAATTCAAGGTGGAGGTTGACCAGTGTGGCTATACCTTCCCCTGCCAGTGCTTCTTAGTGATTAGAGCTCGCAGACTACTTTGATTTCTCATAGTTTTCTACTCTGATAAATTCTTCTTCCTTGTTTGAACCTTTTCTATCTATTTGCATTTCTGGCCTAATTCTACAAGGATATGGATTTCCTCATTTTTCTTGCTGTGGAAATAGGCTTGGACATATTTAAACATTGATTTCTTGGTTTGAGTACTGGTGTGGTTATTGATGCCTCTCTTTCTAGTGCCGCATCAAACGAAAAGGATTGTGCGGAAGTCGATAGCCCAAGAAAGAGGTATTTTCAGTTTGAAATTGTCTTTTGTAGAACATATCTATTCATATTCTGGCAAGGCTAAAATACTTTCCCTTAATTTCCTTAAGGTACCTGAGCTTTGTATTGTTGAAAAAATAAATATGAAGGATCTCATGTAATTAAGTGTCAAGCAATGACAATATCATTCATTGGTCAGACAAGTCTGTTCTCCAAGTGAAGCACCTGGAGCTTAATATCTATAATTCATGGTCTTTACACGTAATGGTGGCTGAGTTCAATTCGGTTACTTGAATATTGAGGTCAGCTTTGGTTCTTTCCTCTGTTTGGTGTCATATTGGTTTTTTCTAATACATTGTTCTTAAGGACTAGAGAAATGGGAGCTTAGCTGATTTTTGGCCTTATTGTAATTCTAAATTCGTATCCAATTGTTCAATGAATGTACTTGGAGACTTGTTTACCTTTGAGTTTTTGTTATGTAGTTCATCAGATATGCATATCTTCCATTCACTGATGCAGCAAGCTTTTGAACTCCATTTTTAGCCTATGATCACCCCACCCCCTCTTTTTATTTGTTTTCCTTCTATTTCTTATGTTTTTGTCAGATTTTAGTTCCATGTTTCAAGCATTCTAGATCTTGGAATTTGGTCTAGACTGTAAGCCCTAAGGGCAAATCATGTTGTTTTGATCAGTGACAAACATTAATAGGTATAATGTCCTATGGAAATCATATTGATTAACCTTGATATGGACTAATATGCTTATATGGTGTATGATAAGATTTTTGGTTTGAGAAGAAAGCAAGCCTCATTGCTTTGAAACTAAAAGTGCATGAACAACTCAAATTTATCAAAGTGGTTAGAGTTGATTCAAGATTGTTGAAGGCTTTGAAGACCATATGTACTTTACTATGCATTATAGGTATATTTTTGTAAATCTTGCACTCGTTTGTCTTTAGAATCTAAAACTCTTTCAAGAGAGTTTCAAAATTGGTTTTCAATCTCAAATGATCCATCTTACAAATGCTTTTACCAGGTTCTCAATAACGGCCATTGGACTAAAAGTCTTTTAAATGATCTATCTCATAGTCCAAAGTGATTTCAAACTTGTTGTACTTGATTTCTAATCATTTTGATTGAGTTTGATCAATTCGAACTCCAATTCAGACGTCCAAAATTGAACTCGTGGTTGCTGAATTTTCAGAGAAATTCGGATGACCATTCGGATGCTTGTGTCTAAATTCGGTCCATCGAATTTAGTCTGGCAGCCTCAAGACAAAAAAATTTGGACGAATGTTTGGACATAGATGTCCAAATTTGGTCGAACGAATTTTACTGTTACTAGCATTTACTAGCCATTATTTGAACGTTGCAACCGAGTCTCAAACTTTAAAAAATACATAAACTTCATATTTTTGAGTAGTTTCTGAGCTTTAAAGATTTTTAACTCTTCCCAATCATTCTCTATCAAAAAGTTCTCTGTTGTCTTGTGATAAAAAGCTCGTATTAAAGATTTCTTAGACAAAAAAATGAAGGTGTGCTAATTTGTCATCATCTACCAAGTTGTTGGTAATTTTCTTATCTCAAACTTCATCTACTTGTTGTTTTCAAGGTTATCTTTTTTATATAAAATCCCTTTGTTAGGGTGAGCCTTTATTATTTTGTATTGGAGAAGAGGTTGTGGTGTAAAACCCTTGAAGGGTGAGCCTCTATTGTAGAAATTAATCAATTTGTGATTATAGTTGAATTTGGTTAAAGCTCTTGAGTCGGATGTTCAAGGTAGTGGATATAGATCTTGAGTGATCGAACCACTATAAATTGTTTGTGTTGTCTCTTGTTCTCTATCTCCTTAAACTTGACTCTTATTATATTTACTTATTTATCTTGTGAAGTATTTGATTCCAATAATCTTTCAAATCAACTTTGTCAAAAAGAAAAAAGTTTTAAAAAATTAGTCAGAAACCTAATTCACTTCCCCTCGTAGATCTTTCATAGACTTTAGTTCCATTTTTATTTTTTAATTATAAAAATAATATTTTAAAATTTCTACAAATATTTGATGAATATCTAGCTGATCAATATTTTATTTGTCTCCATATGTCTCTACTTAGATCATGTTTGATATCATTATCTGGGACGAGTGATCGTACTTCTTCTCCTTTCTTGCCAAACTGATTCCTTTACCCAGTGAGGATGACACATAAGTAGCGAAGTCGGAGCATACGCCTGACCATACCTTCTACGGTACCATTTACAACTGTTTCTACAGGCAGAGTCCAGACTGAAGATACTTACATTTTGATACCAACGAGTAAGTTTTTATTTACTTTTCAAAAATTTTAATTAATTTTATGTTTTATTTACTCTAATTATTTTTCATGAACTGCTAATTATTTGGTTGTTTAATGGAACAATTTCTTCCCATTTGAGGGGAAGGTGCATTCGATATTAGATATTTTTCACCGGTATTTTATCAGACTCTACCATAATTTTGTGGTGGTCCTGTTGGAGTTGTCGAACACTTGATCCTAGATGTGGAGTGTAAGTAATAAATTATGACGATTTTTTTTAAATTTGTTTACATATTTGGCATTTTTATTTCCAATGATTTTGTGGAGTCATTATCGATAGCTCCATAAGCATGCTGATCGGATACAGGAGGTTTGTGTCAACAAATACACTCGTCGTCTATCCAATCAAGTTTCGAAGGCTTGGTGTAAAGGGAAGTGTCCACAGTGGATATCTCTTGATAGTTGGAGCCAGCTCTGACATGATCACTGGAGCGCAAAGCATTTCAAGCGTGCTTTAGCTATTGCTAAGTGGAACAGTGCAGCTGCTTCTGGACATACTCACAAGGAGGATGCATTTGTTTTAACAAGTATGCGCGTCGGATGATAAATTATTTTTATAACTGTTACTTAAATTTTCTATAGTTGTCTAACATTTTTATTCATATAATCTCACCATAAGCAGCGTGAAGATGACTTTGACTTCATCGTTATGTATAAGGCGACACACACATATAACAACGGCTGAAACATGGTACGTTTGTTAGTAAGAAATCATGACAAATGCTAGTAAATAAAAAGATTATTTTAATAATATTTTATCCCAATTTTTCCTATTATTATACACTAACATAAAATTATGATTAATATAGTTCACAAGATGAAGTTAATGCATTAAAGGAGCTATTCACAATTGGAATCTCACGACTACATAACTTCTCATCCACTATCAGATGAGAAGGCACTGTTTGTTGAGGTTGCTAATGGTTTCATGAAGAATTAGATATGTAAATTTAGTTTTGAGGAAGCTAATGTGCAATGGAGGTTTCAATAGGTACTTCGACTTCTCCGCAATAGCTTGTTATGTCGCCTTCCATCTAGAGTATCCCTCTTGGCACCATAAATTGCAAGTAGAGAGGTTGATGCATGATTATTTCCATCCTTCACCTCCACCTCATTTTGCAATGCCATATTTTAAGTACATGATGAACGTTGTTGATGAGGATTACATGATTAACTGCTGATGACCATCCTTCACCAATTAGCCCTCCTAATCCACCTCCATCTTCTATATATAGTGACATAGATTTTGTAGAATATTTTTAAAAATTGTACATTATTGGCATTTAATTTTACTCATATCTTTTTATATTTTAATTATTTTATAAGTATTTTGATTTATACAAACATAAAAATTGTAAACAAATAATTAAAAATTTTAAAATTACAAATCAAATTACATTTAAAAATAGTTATAATAATAAAACAAAATTTTTTAAATAAAAAGAAAAATTGTGCATCAAATTAACACAAAAAATAACTATAGAAAATTTGCGATGGATTTGCATCAAAGTTGTATTAATTATGTTTTCCAAATGAAAATTAGTCGCTAAGTTGTTGCTAATTTGCATCGGATCAGCAATGAAAATATTAATTATTTTATTTTAAAAATTAAATTGTGTCACAAATCCATCACCAAATGACAACAACTTTGGGACAAAATTTGATTTTATGTTTTCATTAATAGGAGATTCCTCCTCAATTTTGTTGCAAATTTCTAGCAAAATTGATAAGAAATTATGTCGCAAAGTTATTGCAAATTTGAGACAATTTTTTGACGGATTTTGCAAATAATTTAATACTTTTTTCCTCCGTCGCAAATTTGTCACAAAAACCTCACTACTTTGACCAACATTTCTCTAATGTCACAAATCTGTTGCTAATTGCGATGGCTTTGTCTTCCATTCAAATTTGCAACCTAGAATTTTGCGATGGACTGTTCCTTGTAGTGTATACCTGCATTCTTGTTACAATTTTCATAAGAAATATATAAACTAAATTTATAATTTTTAATAACAAGATGACCAGTAAGGGTATGAAAGTTGTAGATTTATGGCAAATTACTAGTCAGAATATATCCGTGCCACCTCCCACTATTGAACTGATGTGAAATTAGCAAGTGCACAAATATCGAACAAGTAATAAAGTAGTGAGTACAAGTCGTCCCAACGAGGATTGCTACCTAACTGCAAAATTATTTTACTTATAACCTAACTTAAACCAAAATAAATATGATTTTATCTAAAATTTAATTACCAATACAAATAGATAACAATAAAAATAAACACAAAAATCAATAATTATATTAATTAAAAATCAATGGCAATGAATAGACTAAGACACTCCAAATCCAGCTTACTCCTCTTATGACAAATAATTAATTTCTTCAAATTAATTCTCGACTTGGTTAATGGTAGAATTCCCAATTATAAGCTAGAACTAATCTCTTGGTGAAAAGCTCCTAACTTTAATTAATAAACCAATCGTATCTCTACGTGATTTTAATTATCAAAGCCGCAAACACCTCTATGGAATTCCCTAGATTTTGTTTCCTACTCGCTAGAAACCACACAAAGAAACCAAATCTATCTCTAGTCAGTTTTACGATGTGTTGTTATTACCATGATCCAATTTAAACTAGCACTTCTCGGCCTCTAGAATAAATTTAAAGGCATGCAAGAATTGGCCAGAAACTTACAAGCATTAGAAACAATAATAACAATTAACCAAAATTGAGATTAAAGAAACAATCTTTAATTGAAATAAATTAAATTCATAAAAGTTTCAGCCTTCATCGAAGGTCTTAGTCAGAAAAGATTTAGCTATTCGAAGTCATAAATTTGATTAACATAAAACAAACTAAAAGAATAAAGAAAACAAAACAAGAGAATAGAAGAAGATAATCCCCTATTTCTCAAGCTTACTGCCAGAATTCTTTTCGCTCCCTCTTTCTTCGGTCAACCTTGTCCTTCGTCCCCCCTTCCATCTTGTCCAATTGATTCTTTTTCTCCTTGGCTGCCCAATTCTTCTTCCTCGGCTGCCCTCCTCTTTTTCTCCTTGGCTTGCCCGAATTTCTATCCAATTGGCTGCCCTAATTTGCTTCCTTTTTTGTTGCCCGATTTTTGCTTCTTTTGCTGCCCGAAAAATATCCTTCTTGCTCCCCCGGATTTCTTCTCTTGGCTGCCCGATTTTTGCTTCTTTTTGGCTGCCCTAATTTCTACACTTTTGTGTATTAAGAATTTCAATCCAATTTGAATTCCAAATCAAAGTCAATTTTAGAATCTTTCTTTTTCTTCTTTAAATTAAATCCTTATAAATTTTAGAATGGCTTGGTGAATTTTTATTTTCCTTTTCTAGCCAAGTCTTCTTTTATATTTTCTTCTCTTGACATTACCATTTTGCCCCTGCAATAATAATTAGTAAAATAAGTGAATTAAAGTGTACTTTATAAATAAAATCATCTTAATTAATCCATACTAAGTACATTAATATTTAATTCACCAAAACAAGTCAAAGTCATAAGATTTTATATCAATTAGCCCTTAAATAAGTGAGAAATTAATTCTAAATAATGATTAAAATATAATCTCATCAACTACCCACCACTTAAGACTTTGATCGTCCTCTAGCAAAGATAGAAAAACTTAAGAACCTTAGACATGGAATCATTTATCTTGAAATCAACTTTCTCATCCTATTAAAATGATCACCCATATGAATCAACTAGAAAGATTGATAGATAAATGACCAAGAATAATAATAATGTTAATGCAACATAACTGTGGAAATTAAAAGAAGAATTTTTATTATTATTATTTTTAAGCATGCCACAACCAAGCTATTGATTCAATGTCTAGGCAATATTATACACCCAATCTTCACCTTTATAATCACAACCATATACATATACATTAAAGATTCACACAACCATAAGCTTGTAATCTTACACACTCTCCACTTATTTAGGTACTCTGGCTTCACTTAGATCAGGTAGGACTTTAGCGCTTGTAATGTTAGGCTAGGGAATTGGCTAACAAATGAAAGATATAAGGAGACAAAACAAAGAGAAGAGAGCTTGCAAAGTTGACCCCCAAATCATAAGCATATACTCCAACTCCTTTCTTGCTCCTTTAGTACAAAGAATCTCAATAACTAAATTCACTCCCGAGGAATTCATTCCTTTTTCATGTATACATCAACTTTGGATATTTTATGACTATTGTAAGCCCTAAGGGCAAATCATGTAATTTTGATTCATGACAAATATTGATGAGAACTAATATGTTTATATTGTGTGATAGGATTTGTGAAGAAAGAAGTTTGAAGTCTCATTGCCTTCAAGAGGAAGAGCAAAGAACAACCTCATTAAGCTATGAGTCTTTTGAGGTGTATTCAAAGATAAACTCAAGGCATTGAAGACTTGAAGTGTAGAGTAGGTATGATGATAGGTAATATCTATGTGAACTCTACACTTGTATGTCTTGGAGTCTATTGAATGCATAAGAGAGCATAAAATTGGTTTCTTAAGTTTAAAAAGACTTTGAATGAATCTTTAGCAAATGTGGTTTTGTGTTCTAAAAGTTTTTAAGTAAACTTTAAATGATCAAATGAGTTTGATTGTGGTTTTCAAACTTATATTTGTCTAAATAAGTTATCTATATATATCAAATGTATTTCAAATACTTGGAAGATTGATTTCAAATGATTTTAAAAAGTTTAAACCTTGAAGTTGTGATTCAAGGTTGTTTGAGATATAAAACCATAGATTGGTGAGCCTTGTTTGTAAAAATTACTAGAAGAGGTTGTATGTGTAAAACCAAAGTGTGGTGAGCCTCTCTTGTAATCTGTGAACTTGAGCACATAGTAGATTTATTGAAATCCTTAAGTGTATACTTAAGGTAGTGGAGGTAGATCTTGAGGATCGAACCACTATAAATTGTTTGTGTTCATTTGTTTACATTTCTTATACTGCTTTGCCATAATTTGTTTCTCTCTTATTCATATCATCTGTAATTGGTTATACATATAAAAGATTTGAATTTGCGAAAATTAGCCAAATACCTAATTCACCCCCACTCTTATGTATTTCAATTGGTATCAGAGCTAGAACTTCTTTGTGCGGTTTTACAACCTAGAAGACAAAGATCCTATGGCTAATATGTCAAATCTACCTTACCTAGAAGGATCTTCTACAAACAGACCTACATTGTTTGATGGAACAAATTATACATTTTGAAAGTCTAGAGTTAAAATATATATTTGTTCTATCAATTTTGATTTATGGAACATAATTGAGAAAGGTCCCTATGTCCTAATGAAAATGAGAGCAGATGGAGTAACTCCTGAACCCAAATCCACTGATGAATTGATGAGCATGATTCAAGGAAAATGACTCTAAATTATCAAGCCATGAATATATTGAGCTGTGCTTTAGATGTTACTGAATATAATAGAGTTAGTGGGTGTGATTCTGCACATGATATGTGGAGATTACTTCAAATTACACATGAATGTACTAATCAAGTTAAAGAATCTAAACTTGCTACGCTTGTTAGAGATTATGAATTGTTTACTATGAAACAAGGCGAAAATATTAGTGATATGTTTACAAGGTTTACTAATATTTCCAATGGCTTGAAAGCTTATGGTAAAGGCTATACTATGGGAGAGCAAAACAGAAATATTTTGGATGCTCTACCAAAATCTTGGCAGCCAAAGACGCTAGCAATTGAGGAGTCCAAAGATCTAAAAACTCTTCCTCTTGAAGAACTTATTGAATCGCTACTTGCTCATGAAATGAAGATGAAGAGGTTGAATGATAAGGAAGATGAGGAAAAGAGAAGAAAAGGAGTAGTGCTTAATGCCTCAAACAACTTGAGTGAACAAGAACAATCTTCAAGTGAAGAAGAAGGAGGAAACAGTGGAGAATAAGAAATTGCAATGGCAGTGAAGAAGTTCAAGAGATTCTACAGAAAGAAATCTGCCAAGAAAGGAAAAGGACTAGCTAGAACGTGGGATCAACAGGGAAGTGAGGATGAAAGTGAAGAAAAGGCCAACATATGCTTCATGGCCATTGATGATGAGGTACAATTTGCCTCAAGATCAAGTGCCACAAAATGGTTTCTTGATAGTGGCTGTTCAAGGCACATGACTGGAAATGCATCACTTGTTAGTGAGCTTCAAGCTACAAGTGAAGGCTTTGTCACTTTTGGAGAGAAGAAGAAAGGGAAAATACTTGGAATAGGTAACATTAGTAAAAGTTCATTCCCTCTTATCAAACAAGTTTTACTTATTGATGGTTTAAAATATAATTTACTTAGCATTAGTCAATTATGTGATAATGGTTGCAAAGTAGAGTTTAAATGTGATACTTGTACTATTCTTGATAATGCAAGCAATAAAACTATCTTTGTAGCTAAAAGAGTAAGTAATGTATATGTGTTATATCTTGATGAGCTTATCACTAATGACATTAAATGTCTTGCAATTCATGACAATGATGGATTTTTATGGCATAGAAGATTAGGACATGTGAGCATGGATTTATTGAACAAACTTTCTACTCAAGAACTAGTTAGAGGATTACCAAAAATGCATTTTGACAAAACTCGGATTTGTGATGCTTGTCAATATGGAAAACAATCAAAAATATTTTTCAAACCAAAGAAAATGGTTTCTACCTCAAAGCCTCTTGAACTAGTTCACATGGACTTATTTGGACCTATGAGGACTACTAGTCTTGGTGGTAAAAGATATGTGTTTACATGGGTAATATTTTTATCACAAAAAAAATGAAACATTTTATGAATTTTCAAAACTTTTTAAGAAGGTTCAAATTTCTCTTAATTGCAATCTAATATCTATTAGAAGTGATAATGGAAGAGAGTTTTGCAACCAAGATTTTACAAAATTCTGTGATGAGTATGGTATCACTCATAATTTTTCAGCAGCCAAAACACCTCAACAAAATGGAGTTGTTGAGAGGAAAAACAGAACATTACAAGAAATGGCTAGATCAATGCTTTGTGAAAACTCTTTACCTAAATACTTTTGGGCTGAAGCTATAAATACAACATGCTATGTAATGAATAGAGTTTTAGTAAGACCTTTTATAAGAAAAACACCTTTTGAACTTCTATTTGATAAAACTCCATCAATTTTCTATTTTAAAGTATTTGGTTGTAAATGCTTTATTTTAAATACTAGTGACAATCTTGGTAAGTTTGACAGGAAATCTGATGAAGGTATATTTCTAGGCTATTAATCTAATAAAAAGGCTTATAGAGTCTATAATAAAAGGACATTATGTGTTGAAGAAACTATTCATGTAACTTTTGATGAATCTAATATTTATCTTCAAAGAAGAAATGAAGATGATGCAGGTTCTTCAATGGTTGAAAATCAAACTCAACACCAAGTACCTACATTGGAAGATCATGCTAAAGAAGAAGAAATAATGGAGCAAGAACATGATGGTCAATCAAGCAATAATCAAGAGCTTCCAAAGGATCTCACATATGCAAGAAGTCATCCTAAGGAGCAAATCATTGGTGATGTCTCTCAAGGAGTTAAAACAAGACGGTACTTTATTGATAATTTTGCACTTTTATCTCATATTGAACCTAAAAATATTGATGATGCATTGTGTGATAATTTCTGGATTATTGCTATGGAAGAAGAGTTAAACCAGTTTGAGAGAAATAAAGTTTGGACTCTTGTTCCTAGACCTCATGATCATTCTGTTATTGGTACAAGATGGATATTTAGAAATAAGTTAAATGAACTAGGAGAAGTAGTTAAAAATAAAGCTAGACTTGTTGCTCAAGGCTTCAATCAAGAATAAGGTATTGATTATGATGAAACTTTTGCTCTAGTGGCCAGATTAGAGTCTATCAGAATACTCTTGGCATTTGCTTGTTTTAAAGACTTTAAACTATTTCAAATGGATGTCAAAAGTGCTTTTCTAAATCGTTTTATTGAAGAAGAAGTTTATGTAGAACAACCTCCTGGATTTATTCATGAAAAATTTCCCAATCATGTTTTCAAATTAACTAAAGCTCTATATGGACTGAAACAAGCTCCAAGATCTTGGTATGAAAGATTAAGTGGTTTTCTTCTCTCAAAAGGTTTTACTAAAGGAAAAGTAGACACAACTCTTTTTATTAAAACATCTTCTAAAAATGATATTTTGCTTGTACAAATCTATGTTGATGATATCATTTTTGGTTCTACTAATACTTCTCTTTGTGAAGAGTTTGCTAAAACTACGCAAAATGAATTTGAGATGAGCATAATGGGAGAACTAAGTTTCTTCCTTGGACTACAATTAAGCAAACCAAGGATGGAGTCTTCATCAATCAAGCAAAATATACTAAGGAGCTATTGAAAAGGTTTGGAATGGATCAAGCAAAAGGAATAAGTACTCCAATGAGTTCATCAACTAAACTTGACAAAGATGAGAAAGGTAAAAGTATTGATGAGAAATTATATGGAGGTATGATAGGAAGTTTACTCTATCTCACAGCTAGTAGACCAGATATTATGTTTGCTGTATGCTTGTGTGCTAGATTCCAATCATGTCCTAAAGAATCTCATCTAATTTCTATTAAACGAATTTTTCATTACTTGATTGATACTCATGACTATGGCCTTTGGTTTTCGAAAACTTCATCTTTTGAACTTATTGGATATTCTGATGCAGATTATGCTGGTTGTAAAGTTGAACGTAAAAGCACAAGTGGGCATTGTCAATTTTTTGGTAGTTGTCTTGTATCTTGGTTTAGTAAAAAGCAAGCTTGTGTGTCTTTATCCACTGCAGAAGCTGAATACATAGCTGCAGGAAGTTGCTGTGCACAATTGTTATGGATGCAGCATACTTTACTTGATTATGGTCTTAAATTCAATTGTGTGCCCATATTATGTGATAATACTAGTGCCATTAACTTGAGCAAAAATCCCATTCAACATTCTAGGACTAAGCATATAGAGATAAAACATCATTTCATTCGTGACCATGTGATTAAGAAAGATATATGCTTAGAATATATAAATACAAATGATCAAATTGCTGACATATTTACAAAGCCTTTGGCTGAGGAAAGGTTCAATCACCTAAAAAGACTCTTAGGAATTTCAAGATTCAATGACTAATGTGTGTATTGAAGTCATGATGAATGCAGGAAATTTTTGATTCAAAATTCGGATGCACTGCAAAAGATTCGGTTGACCGAATTTTCAGAGTGTCAAGAAACAGAGACTTTTGATCAAGAATTCGGACGCAGGTCAGAAAATTCGGTCGACCGAATTTTCTGAACTGAAGAAATAGAAACTTTTGCTCGAAAATTCAGACGCAGATCTGAAAAATCGGTCGATCGAATTTTACGGACGAGGCTCTTTAAATGAAGTTGAAACAATCTCTTCAACACTACTACTTCCGAATTTCACATCCTTTTTAAAACCTCTCATACCCATTCACATCCGAATCAAAATCCCTTCAAAATCCCACACTCTCATCCCGATTTTCCTTCATTTTTAAACTTCTAAGCCCTAATTTCATACAGAAAACAAATCCTTCTCAAGAGAAAACATCATGGTGAGAACAAAGAAGCCCAATGTTGAGAAAGGAAAAGGAAAGGCTAAGGAAGGAGATGGAGACCCAATCCTCAATCAACCAAGAAGGATTCGCATTCCTCAAACACAATCTGGAGTTGACAGGTTTATCTCTATCAAATCTACTCATGAATTTGATGAATGGAATAAGAATAGTAGAAAAATCATTCCTGGATATAAGGTGGATATTGATAAACTGTCAAATATGGAGATTGTCCTATCTCATTTCAATGATATTGGTTGGAGTAGTTTGCTCTTCATTGATGAAGAATTTTATCCTACTTTGATATATGAATTCTATGTAAATTTGAAAGAGGATAGAATTGAGATGATAGGGGATAATGTGATACAATGATATTCATCTAGAGTATCACAAATGGACATTGAATTCAATGAAGGATTGATAAATAGAATTTGTGGAGTAGGTGACGAGGGAGCTAGATATTATTCAACATCCATGCATTGCTATGATCGTGAACTCTTCACACATGTTAGATTTGAAGATGCATTTACAAATGCAAGAGAGTTTAGGGCCATAAAGGAAAGGGAAATTAAGAATTTGGATGCTAGAGGTAGAGTTTTACATCGCATGGTGACCACAATGATTGTTCCTAATTTTGGACACAAGTCATCAGTTGGAAATATGCATATGGTAATCATGTTAGCCCTGCATGAGAATAGAAGAATGAATTTTGGGTATATAGCCTTGAAACATATGATTGCAGCCAGAAAAACAGTAACCAAGGCATTCTCATTTGGAAGGTTATTAACCAGAATCTTCAAGCATTTTAAGATCAAACTTCCTGGTAGAGGACAAGCCTTTAAGAGTGGTGAAATTTAGACAAATGAAACTCTTAAGAGAATGCAATTAGTTCTTGATGAGGATAATGTATGGAGGACAAAAAGAGAAACTTCTCCGAAAAGAATAGAAAGAGAGAAAATTATAGAAAGTGAAGAGGAAGAAGAAGAAGAGGATGAAGAGGAAACCCTTGCTAGGGAAATGAAAACAAAAAGAAAGCATGACACCTCAAGTGAGGTGGAGCAACCTCCAACAAAAAGGAGATTATTTGAAGAAGAAACTGGAATTAGGTCTAGTAGTAAAGGAGTATCTAGAGGGGACACCATTATAGCCAAAACATTCCAAGAAGCCTTGAACAAGCATATCAAGGAAATGGAGAAAATGTATAAGTTCTTTGAGTCATTTGCTCCAATGGTTCTTGGAAAATTGGATGGACTGGAAAACACATTAAAACACATTGAAGATATCCTTATGAGAAACACTCAAAGTGGTGAAGGAACCTCTAAGCCTCAAGATGGAAAGGAGGAGGAAAGAAATAGAGAAGCAGAGAAAGAAGATAATAAGGATAGCAGTAATGAAGAGGATGATCAGGGTGGAAATGATAAGACCACAGCAGAAGAAAAAGAACAAGAACAGGCTCATGAAGATCTACCAGTGGCAGGAAGCCAAGTAGCTCAAGCTGCAATTGTATCTCCAGCAACAATCTCTTTCAGTCAAGGAAGAGTCAAGCACTTGGCAATCAAGAAAGGTGTGAGCTGAGCCTCCCCATCAACCTCATCATCACAAGACTAAGCCTTCTCTTCTAATCTCTTTACTATATTTTGTTCAGTTTTCTAAGCATTTTGCTGCATTTTCTATTCTGAACTTGTTAAATATTGGTTTTGTAATAGTGAAGCTCAATGATGAAATCCCAGTGATGAGAGCTTCTTTTATATACTAACTTGAACATCTCATTTTCATTGATCCCTTTTATTTGATGATGACAAAAGGGGGAGAAAATATGATGCAATATGATGCAATACACGTGAAAACTTAATCTTGATGCAATATGATGCAATATATGTGAAAACTTAATCTTATGTGACTTAATCTTATGTGAACTTAATCTTTAATACTACTGAATGTTGCATCAATATGAATTTTTTTATGCATTACAATTCGGATGCAAGGTTTTAAGAATTGGATGTATTCAAAATGTATTCTTTTGTTGTTCAAATTGATTCAAATATGTATTAGTCTATTCCACTACGTTTGAACAATCTTATGAAACCTTTATATCATTTCACAATTTCAATTATATTGAATCTGTTGCTGTTTGGATATGAGATTAAAAATTCGGATGCATGGGATTCAAAATTCGGATGCATGATATAAAATTCTGATGCATCCATATTATGTTACCAAAATGTGCTCATTTGTTGTTCAAATTGATTCAAATATGTTTTAATCTCTTCTAATATGATTGAACAACCTTAGGAAAGCTTATGTAAAAAATTTGGAGCTTTCATTTATCCTATTTTAAAGTTTGGACTTGATATGTCAAAAAATTCGGATGCATAATAATCCTAGTCCAAATTGGTTGAAAATGAGCACAATCTAAGGGGGAGCATTGTTAAACTTTTACAACCTTAAAACCTCTCTTAGAACTTTTTCTAAATGCATAAATACTATATCTTCTATCCTAATTGTTGGAAGGAAGGAGGCAAAAGGAGGTTGGTTGGGTCATAGGCTCATAATGAGCCTTTTATATGTCAATGTGCTAAATTGACTGTTTTCTATCATTGACATTAATACTTCTTTGTACTACATTGTTTAAATCCATCACATATTGCATCAAAGTTTGTCATCATCAAAAAGGGGGAGATTGTAAGCCCTAAGGGCAAATCATGTAATTTTGATTCATGACAAATATTGATGAGAACTAATATGTTCATATTGTGTGATAGGATTTGTGAAGAAAGAAGTTTGAAGTCTCATTGCCTTCAAGAGGAAGAGCAAAGAACAACCTCATTAAGCTATGAGTCTTTTGAGGTGTATTCAAAGATAAACTCAAGGCATTGAAGACTTGAAGTGTAGAGTAGGTATGATGATAGGTAATATCTATGTGAACTCTACACTTGTATGTCTTGGAGTCTATTGAATGCATAAGAGAGCATAAAATTGGTTTCTTAAGTTTAAAAAGACTTTGAATGAATCTTTAGCAAATGTGGTTTTGTGTTCTAAAAGTTTTTAAGTAAACTTTAAATGATCAAATGAGTTTGATTGTGGTTTTCAAACTTATATTTGTCTAAATAAGTTATCTATATATATCAAATGTATTTCAAATACTTGGAAGATTGATTTCAAATGATTTTACAAAGTTTAAACACAATTCCATGAAATTCGGTCGTCCGAATTTGGTAGCAAAAGTTTTCTACTGTTCTTCCAGAAAAATTCGGAAGAAGATTCGGACGCATGAATAAAAATTCGGTCGTCCGAATTTTGGTCTTCAGCACGGTCACTGTTCTTCCAGAGAAATTTGGAGGAAGATTCGGACGAAGCAGGAAGAATTCGGTCGTCCGAATTTCCTGAAAGTAGCCGTTAACTAGCCGTTTTATAGCTGTTTCAACTGATTTTCAAATTTTATAAAAGCTATAAACGTGCAATCTTTTGTAGGAACTGAATCTTTGAATATTCTAAGCTTTCCAAAGTCTATTTCAAACATTTTTCAAGCTCTCTTATGTCTTGTGCATTCAATTGATCAATCCAAAGACATCAAAGTGTGAAGGTGCAACTTTGTGTAAATTCTACCAACAAGTGGTAACATCTACACACTCTTCTTTACTTATTCAATTGTGTTGATCTACTAGCTCTAGCAAGGTTATCTTGATAACATAAAACCCTTTAAATAAGGGTGATCCTTGAAGTTGTGATTCATGGTTGTTTGAGATATAAAATCATAGATTGGTGAGCCTTGTTTGTAAAAATTACTAGAAGAGGTTGTATGTGTAAAACCAAAGTGTGGTGAGCCTCTCTTGTAATCTGTGAACTTGAGCACATAGTAGATTTATTGAAATCCTTAAGTGTATACTTAAGGTAGTGGTGGTAGATCTTGAGGATCGAACCACTATAAATTGTTTGTGTTCATTTGTTTACATTTCTTATACTGCTTTGCCATAATTTGTTTCTCTCTTATTCATATCATCTGTAATTGGTCTATACATATAAAAGATTTGAATTTGCGAAAATTAGCCAAATACCTAATTCACCCCCCTCTTAGGTATTTCAACTATAACTTGCAATAAGCACTCTTTCTTTCTTTTTTTTTCTTTTCTTTTTTTTCAAATTTTTTTCTCTCTTTTTTTTTTCTTTTTTTCCTTTTTTCTTTTTTTCTTTTTTTTCAAAACAATAATATAGAGCAAGTCATGCTTTCCCTTTTCAATACCCTCTCAATCTTTCTTTCATTCAAAACCTTAATATCCCAATTCCAAGGAGCACAAAAGTGTTGAAGTATAAATCAAGCTCTCTACAAAGCTAAATGTTAAAATATTAAGTGTTTATGCAAGGAAATTGACTCATTAAGGCACAAAAGGGTACTAGGGATAACTCTAAAGGTAGGCTTGAAAGGCTCAAACGGTCCAAAGAAGGCCTATGACCATCGTTTCTAAGGTAAACCAGAGAAACCTTATATTTCGCCTCGAGCATGTAATAAAACAAGTTCTAGTGTGTTGTTGTGATAAAAAGAGTGTCATCAAATATATAATAAAGTCTAAATATCTCATCAATTCACAAGATCATGGTCAATAAAAATAATTTAAATTCTACAGTTAAGAATAATTAACAAAGGCATTATGCAAGGTTAAATTCCTTTCTTTACTTTCCAATCGACACATATAAACAATCACAATAACTCCTCAAGAATAAGATTCAATTACTTAACATTCAAACGATTTTCAGATAATTTTTTTGAGATAAAACTCTTACACCATAAAATTCTGAATTTTTTTTGAAAAATTGTCAAAATGAAATAGCCAATTTCATACCCCCCACTTAAGAATAAACATTGCCCTCAATGTTCAAATATAAGAAAACACAAAAGGGGTTAAGAGACTTAGCTGAATCAACGAAACATCCAAGAAAGTCCAATCTTTAATCGTGTATGGGAGCTCCACTTAGGCTCAAGCACATCCTACAAAAGAATTAAAGAAAGTAAATAAGGGAAGGCTATTATTTTTTTATATAAAACTTGAAAGAAAAAAAAATCAAGAAACAAAGCAACTTAAATAGTAGTTCTCGTTTATAGTCTCGAGCTTGACTTTCTGTGTAAGAGCAAGAATTAAGGAGGACCATAGAAAAGACAAGCTTCTCCGCCCATAAGCATTCTTCTTGTCAAACCATTTTTGACTTTGTGCCGCTTTAAGAAAAACTTCCTTTTTTTCACATTATCCTCAATGTCCTCTTTTGGAAGCTCTCTTTCTTCCTTGAATGGTTTGTTCCATTTTGAATTCAATTTTTCTGCAAAAAGTTTAGAAGAATCATCCACTACAGCATCAAGAATATTTATAGCACATATAGATTCTCCCTTGGAGGAATTACTCAATGATTCAAAAACATTTAATTTTATACATTCATCCCCAACGCTCAATGTTATTTGACCTTTTTTCACATCAATTAAGGTTCTAGCAGTATTCAAAAAAGGCCTTCCTAAAATCAAAGGTAGATCAAAATCATCCTCCAATCTAAAATCACAAAATCCACTGGACAATATAATTTATCAACCTTAACAAGGACATTTTTTACTATTCCCCTAGGATATTTTATTGATCTATCTGCCATTTGAAGACAAATAGTAGTGTCCTTAATTTCTTTCAACCCCAATTTTTTACAAATGGATAAAGGCATAAGGTTGATACTAGCACCTAAATCACACAATGCATTTTTAAAATAAAAATCACCAAAAGAGCAAGGAATATGAAAACTCCCTGGATCTTGTAGCTTAGGCGGTAATTTTCTTTGAAGTATTGCAGAGCATTCCTCGTTTAAGCAAATCTGTTGAAAGTCTTTGAGTTTTTTTTTGCTAGCCAAAACATCTTTCAAATATTTTGCATATCGAGGCATCTGTGCTAAGGCATCCACAAAAGGAAGGTTAATTTGAAGTTTCTTGAATATTTGAAGAAATATTTTGAATTGAGAATCAATGTAATGATGCTTAACAACTTGGGGGAAAGGAAGAGAACTAAAATCAACATTGTCATTATTATATTCTTCCTCACCTTTCTTACTTCTCTTACCTCGTGGATTTTTGGGGGCTTCAGAATTCTTGAAATCATCCTCTTTTCTATGCCCCACCTCTTTTCCTTTGGTGAAATCATCTTTATCGATTACCGTAATAGCCTTCAACTCCCTAGGATTTCACTCCGTGTCACTTGGAAGTGCTCCTTGAGGTCTATGGAGTATTGCAGCTGCTAATTGACCCACTTGTACTTCTATGTTCTTCAGAGAAGCCTTTATATTTTGTTGGTCAACTTCTATTGCTTTGAAGGATTTCTTGAGTTGTTGATTCTCATTCTCAATACTTACAATTTTGTTAGTGGCAACTTCAATGAACTTTGTAAGAGTGTTCTCAAGGAGACTTACCTTTTCTTGTTGGAGATCGGGTGGAGGTGGTGTTTGAACTTGACTATTTTGTCTCCATCCAAAATTTGGGTGGTTCCTCCATCCCGGATTATAAGTGGATGAATATGGATCATTATTCCTATTATTTTGTCAAACAAAATTAAATTCATTAGTATTATAAAAAGAATTCACTATATTACCTTGCAAACATTGGTTTGTAAGATGATTTCCTCCACAAATCTCGCAGTGATGGTTTATGGCTGCAACATTCAATGAATTCAATCTCTTATTTATTGCATCAAGTTGAGCCATGATTCCTGCATTAGGGTCCATATCTGCCACTCCAGCGACCTTCTTTGGGGGAATAGCTCTTGGGTTAAACCATTGAGAGCTATTCAAGGCCATCTCCTCCAATAAATTCCATGCAACTTGGTCTTCTTTTGACATGAATGCTCCACCACTAGTTGCATCTAATGATGATCTAACATCTTCTCTGCAACCATTATAAAATGTTTGTGCTTGCATTCCTATTGCCATTCCATGATGAGGGCATAACATAAGATATTCTTTGAACCTCTCCCATGCATAATGTAAAGACTCAGTAGAACCCTGCAAAAAATTATAAATATTAGATCTCATCTGAATAGTCTTAATTGGGGAAAATACTTATTTAAAAATGCTTCTTGCAATTGGTCCCAATTAGAAATAGAATTTATAGGAAGAGATTTTAGCCATGATCTAGCTTTATCCCTTAAAGAGAAAGGGAAAAGCCTGAGTCTTTTTGCATCTTCAGGCACTCCACCAATTTGAAAAGTATCGCAAATTGCCAAAAAAATTTGATATATGCACTTGCGGATCTTCATGTAACAATCCGAAAAATGGAGTATTGAGAACCATTTGAATGAATGCTGGCTCAATCTTGAAAGTTGCAGCAGTGACCCCTGGACAGTTGATGGCTGGAGAGGGACCCTCCATCTTTGGCTTTGTATAGTCCTCTAAAGTCATACCTCTTGGCTGATTATTCTCCATTGGTTCACTGCTACAGTCGAATTCGAAACTATCCTCTGAATTTGAAGATTCGATTGATGTGACGATTTCCTCGTATTTCCTCTTATAAAATTCACTTCTGTTATGACGAGCAAATTTTTCAATATTAGAAATGTAGATCAAAGGTTCTTTATTTGAGGAACTACAAGTATTCATGCACAAATAATAACAATAACAAACAAAATAGAATAAAAATTAAAAATATAAAAAATATTTTTTTGATTTTTTTTTTTAAAAATTAAACTTAGGCTTAGTAATTAAATTCTACACTAGATAAAAAAAATCCCCGACAACGGCGCCAAAAACTTGATGTGAAATTTGCAAGTGCACAAATATCGAACAAGTACTAAAGTAGTGAGTACAAGTCGTCCCAACGAGGATTGCTACCTAACTGCAAAATTCTTTTACTTATAACCTAACTTAAACCAAAATAAATGTGATTTTATCTAAAATTTAATTACCAATAAAAATAGATAACAATAAAAATAAACACAAAAATCAATAATTATATTAATTAAAAATCAATGGCAATGAATAGACTAAGACACTCCAAATCCAACTTACTCCTCTTATGACAAATAATTAATTTCTTCAAATTAATTCTCAACTTGGTTAATGGTAGAATTTCCAATTATAAGCTAGAACCAATCTCTTGGTGAAAAGCTCCTAACTTTAATTAATAAATCAATCGTATCTATACGTGATTTTAATTATTAAAGCCGCAAACACCTCTATGGAATTCCATAGCTTTTGTTTCCTACTCGCTAGAAACCACATAAAGAAACCGAATCTATCTCTAGTCATTTTTACGATGTGTTGTTATTACCATGATCCAATTCAAACTAGCACTTCTCGACCACTAGAATAAATTTAAAGGCATGCAATAATTGGCCAAAAAATTACAAGCATTAAAAAAATAATAACAATTAACCAAAATCGAGGTTAAAGAAACAATCTTCAATTGAAATAAATTAAATTCATAAGAGTTTCAGCCTTCATCGAAGGTCTTAGTCAGAAAAGATTTAGCTATTCATGATCCGAATATTCGAAGATATAAATTTGATTAACATAAAACAAATTAAAAGAATAAAGAAAACAAAACAAGAGAATAGAAGAAGATAATCCCTATTTCTCAAGCTTGCTGCCAAAATTATTTTCGCTCCCTCTTTCTTCGGTCAACCTTGTCCTTCGTCCCCCCTTCCATCTTGTCCAATTGATTCTTTTTCTCCTTGGCTGCCCAATTCTTCTTCCTCGGCTGCCCTCCTCTTTTTCTCCTTGGCTTGCCCGAATTTCTCTCCAATTGGCTGCCCTAATTTGCTTCCTTTTTTGTTGCCCGATTTTTGCTTCTTTTGCTGCCCGAAAAATATCCTTCTTGCTCCCCCGGATTTCTTCTCTTGGCTGCCCGATTTTTGCTTATTTATGGCTGCCCTAATTTCTCTACTTTTGTGTATTAGGAATTTCAATCCAATTTGAATTCCAAATCAAAGTCAATTTTAGAATCTTCCTTTTTCTTCTTTAAATTGAATCCTTATAAATTTTAGAATGGTTTGGTGAATTTTTTTTTTCCTTTTCTAGCCAAGTCTTCTTTTATATTTTCTTCTCTTGACATTACCATTTTGCCCCTGCATCAATAATTAGTAAAATATGTGAATTAAAGTATACTTTATAAATAAAATCATCTTAATTAATTCATACTAAGTACATTAATATTTAATTCACCAAAACAAGTCAAAGTCATAAGATTTATATCAATTAGCCCTTAAATAAGTGAGAAATTAATTCTAAATAATGATTAAAATATAATCTCATCAATATAATGATTAAAATATAATGATTGAACCTTAGTACTTTCCTACTGCAGCACCATTGAATGTTATTGATGGTGTATATCCAATACAATGTACTCCCATTTTGGAAACAAGTTATTGATAAGGCTATATTTTCTACATACATTTCACTATTTTTCACTTAATTTTGGTATAAGAATAATTTAATTACTATCTAATTAAGAATCAAATTCCCCTTAATTTCTCAAATTATTTGTTTTGACTCTATTATGTGACTTTTGGAGTTTAATTGTTAATAGACAAATCGTTCAAAGTTGTAATTGTCACGATATTTTGTAACTAAATTTATTAAGTCTATAATAGTTGTAATTATTCACCATGTTTTGATTTTCAGGCTACCTCCCAAAAATTAAACTTAGAAATCTAATAACATTTAGGAAAAAAATAGCATATATAGAAAGGTTTAAATGCTTTTATAGCTTGGCATATAAAAGAATGTAGTGAAATAGTAACTCATAATTGGGGCCAACAGTCTTGGGATATCCTGCATCCTTATCATTTTAATTCTTCATTGCTATAAATACCAGCGTCAACTGGTTAACCAAAACCATTCCTTAGAGCATACAAAAACACTAACTGTCTGCGGTTTTCCTTTCTGAAAGAGATGGCAAAGTTATCATTTCAAGCTTTCTGGCTTATCGCACTGGTTCTTTCAGGTTTCTAATTCTCTTTAAATTACTAGTTTCTTTTTCTTGTCTAAGAACAGTTAATTGCTTGGTTACAAGTCAAAATTAAAGCTTTACAAGTTTCTATGATCTCTAAAGGGCAATGAAATATGCATCCTTATTGTTATATTGTAAATCACAATTATTTTTAATTTGCCTTTCTTACTATTTGATTAATGATTTTTGAGTAAATTTCACGTTGTTCTTTGTTCTTTTGCAGTTTTCCTGATGGCTTCCCAAGTTTCTTGCCAGCCAAAAAGATGCGTCAAAGTCTTGAATCCAACTAGCTGTGAACTTTCAACTTGCAGGCAACAGTGCTTTGAACAACTAAACGGACATGGTGAATGCCATGAAATTTCCTTTGAGAAATATGAGTGTATTTGTGTCTTTGATTGTAAATGACTCTGACTATTTTCGACAAAAGTTCCTACGGAATAAAAGTTTTAAGAAATTATAATTATGAGGCAATAAATATTTATTTGAAGATATATATATATAAGTTTGACCCACTTCCTGTGTCAAGATAAACCTTAGACATTGTTGTAGCCACTTTTACCCTCTGATCATCCTAACTTGGCTTGCTCAATAGCGACCAAATCCAATTGGCGATCGCAGTGAGATGTCACTCCAACTAGAATCAGCAGAATAATCATAGCTGGATGTCAACAAAACAGTAGCCCTCCATATAGCAACAATAAGAACAATAAAAATGTTCAACAATCGTTTCATATGAGAGCACATACACAATATTAAATAATTGAATCAAGCTGAGTAGGATAAATAGAAACTAAATGGAGCTTCTGATCCAAGTAAAGATATTGATGAACAAATCGCTTGTCAACAGGAATAGTGAAACCCAACTAATCCTCAAGATTGTCAACAAAGTCTTCCATATTTGCAGTAATCTTGAAAATGGAGAGAGATGCTAGTTTGAAAGGGCTAAAATTTTAGCCAATTATTCGATATCAAAGTCAGTAATCACTTTCCTGAGCAGAGGTAGATAAGTAGTGCACAAATGGTTTATCTTCGACAGAAGTAGCCTGTTACTGGATATAAGTATCATGCATTTTCTTCTCCCTACGAGTAAAAATCCCTCCATGATCTTGGTCTCTCCGTTGTTGAATTCTAAAAACTCTCACTCTTGGTCCTGTTTGATGAAGACGGCTCTTCTTTCTAAGAACAGATCAGGGATCATTGATGGCACTCTCCGTGCTCCCGACAGAACTAAAAAAAAAAAAAATGCTAGATACATGGTTCTTTTTGTGAGGAGTTGCTCCCCCTCAATTGGTGACTCATGCCTCATTTTAACTTTCCTTTTTCCAGCAAGGAATTTCTCTTCATTCTCTTCTTCTTCTTCGTTGTCCTCTTCCTCAACCTCCTCACTTTCTTCAACATCACTAGCATCTCTTCTATCACCCCTTAGAGGAGTTTCTCGTCCAGTTCTTCATACATTATCATCATCAAGTGTCCAAGGAATTCTCTTTAGTGAGTTGTTGGTGTAGACTTCATCACTCTTTATTGGTAAACCATTGCACTTGGAGAAAATTCCTGTTAATAACCTTCCATACAACAATGCCTTATGCTCGGTTCTTCTAGCTGCCATTATATCATTTAGCACTATATATCCAAAATTCATTTTTCTTTTCTTATGCATAGCTAGCATAATTACAACCTGCATATTATCAACTGAAGATTTGTGCCCAAGGTATGCTATAATCAATGTAGTAAGCATATGATGCAAAATTCTTTCACTAGCATCAAAAAGCATTTATCTCGCTCTCCTTTCTAGTCTTGAGGCTTCTACCATTTATATAGGCATTCTCAATTCTTTCATGTGAGTATAACTCACGTATAAAACAATGTTCCCCGAAAGAATAATGCCTAAACCCAACATCCTCAACATCACAAAATTCTATTGAGCAATGCATTTTCAATCTCAAGAATCAACTTGTGATATTTTTAAAGAATACCACTGAATAGCTTTATTACCAACTTGCTCAGCTCTTTCTTCCTTAATATTTGCTTAGACTTCATAAACTAAGGAAGGTAATAGCATTTATCAAACTGAGAGTATATTACCCATTTCGGATAGTTTGATGACATCCACCTTGTGGCTTGGATTTGTCTTATGGTTCCTTTTTGTCCAATCATCAAATTCAGTAGCAGCCTTCACTGTGACAAATCTCTCCAGCCATGACATGCTTTGCAGAATATGAACCTTCCTTGGTTCATTGATCACTGGTCTTCCTTCTCTTTCTTTGGCTTTTCCCTTTTCTTTTCCCATGCTAGGCTTCTTTGTCCTCACCTGGAGCTACAACACTTGAATACACTCATTTAGTTATTGAATATTGAAATTCCTAAGCTTCTTCTATGATTGGTCAAACCTTTCTTCGGCCAATGGCTTAGTAACGATATCATTAATTTGTTCGTTAATGCAAACATGCTTTAAACAAGTATTACCCTTAGTAGAGTGATCTCTAATGAAATAAAGTTTGATCTATATATGCTTTGTCCTTGTTTGTTGAATAGTATGATGGTCAAATTTATTGCATTAGAGTTATCACATAACAAAGCCACACATTTGAAATATAGACCATAATCGAATGAGACTCTTAGGACAAGATGAAATCTTACACACAAGCACATGACAAATATAATATTGGCTCTACTTGCTGTCAAATATAGTTGACTACTCCTTTGACACCTTTTTATTCTTGTCAAGCATAGTTGATAAACTTATGGAAGTGCCTATACCTTAAATTGATTCATGAAAGTGACATCCTTGGTTTGCTTGATTTGTAGGCCAAGAAAGAAATTGAGTTTTCCTATCATGCTCATTTCAAATTTACTTTGCATCAACTTGGTAAACACATCACAAAGTGTAGTATTAAAAGCATAAAAAATTGTATCATATATTTGGACAACTTATAGATCATTGTTACAAGAGGTTTTTATGAAAATAGTAGTGTCAACCTTTTCTCTTGAAATTCATTTTGAAAGAAGAAAAACACTCGATTTTTCATACAAAGCTCTATGAGCTTGATTTAAATCATACAAAGCTTTGGATAACTTGAAAACATGGTTAGGAAACTTTTCATGATCAAAACCGGGTGATTGTTCCACATAAATCTCTTCCTTAATAGAACCATTTAGAAAAGCTCTTTTGACATTCATTTGAAATAATTTAAAACCTTTAAAGAAAGTAAAAGTCAAAAGCATTCTTATGGACTTAAAGTCTAGCATTCGGAACAAAGGTTTCATGATAAACAATTCACTCCTCTTGATTGAATCCTTGGGTGACAAATCTAGATTTATTTCTTACACCTTCCTCGGATTCATTGAGTTTGTTTCTAAAAACCATTTAGTTCCACTAATGGAATGATCATGAGATTTAGGAATATCCAAATGTTGTATCTTTCAAATTTATTTAATTCCTCTTGCATAGCAATAATCCAAAAATCATCACACAATGCATCATCAATACATTTAGGCTCATATGAGATAAAAGATCAATGTTATTGATAAAGTACCGCCTTATTTTTAATCCTTGGGAGATATCAGCAATGATTTGCTCCTTAGGTTGGCCTCTTGAATATTGTAAGTTCTTTGGACGCTCTTGGTCACCACTAGGTTGGTCATCTTGATTATGTTCAATCATTTCTTCCTCATTGGTATGATCCTCCAAAGTTGGTGCTTGAAGATGGGTTTGATAATCATTCATAGATGTACCTACATCATCTTCTTCTTTTCTTTCCAAGCAAATGTAAGATACTATATCCGGATTTCTATCAAATTTAATAAAGTTATCACAAGTATTCAAGATAAGACATTTATAACCAAACACTTTTAAAAAAAATGCAACTTGAGGAGTTATATAAAAGAGAACTTCAAAAGATGTTTTTCTTCAAAATGATCTTGAAAGAATTCTATTCATCATAGCATGTGTTGTTTATGGTTCCGGCTCAAAACATATTTTTGAAGAAGAATTTTCACAAAGCATAGATCTAACCAATTTTTGTAAAGTTCAAATTTTTCTTTCAATAACACCATTTTGTTGTGAGGGGTTTTGCAGTTGAAACAATTATATGAAATTCAACTTTCATCACAAATTTTGTAAAGACTTGGTTGTAAAATTCTCCCATTGTCACTTCTATTGGAAATCAATTTTGCACTCAAGGAAGGTTTGAATCTTTTTGAATAGTTTTACAAATTTATGAAACACTTTATCTTTTTTTTTTTTTGAGCAAAGAAGACTACTAAAGTAAATATTGAGAAATCAAAAACTACTACTAAGGCATACTTCATATCATCAATACTAGAGTTCCTCATAAGTCCAAATCAATCCATATGAACAAGCTCAAGATGTTTTGAGGTATAAAATCATTTCATGGGTTTGAAAAATTCTTTTGTTTGTTTTCCATATTGACAAGTATCTCAAAGAAAATTTTCTCAAAGCACATTTTTATCAATCCTCTAACTAAATCTTGATAGAAAAGTTTGTTCAATAAATCCATGTTCACATGATCAAAGCTTCTATGCCAAGAAAATCATTATCATAAGCAACAAGACATTAAAGCTTATCAAGATAAAGAGCACATTAAAACATTTTGTAAGTAATTGATCAAAATCATAAAATATCATTTTGTCATATAAGTTTGGGCGACCGAACTTATGGTCTACATCCAAACTTCAAATCCGAACATTTTGTAAAGTTTCAAAAAGATGTTTTTGGCCAAGGAAATGCATAGGTATTCAATTATAGCTATTTTAATCATTTTAGCATGACATATAATCAATTTCAAAAACATATCAACCATGAATTCAATCTCATATCATCAATCTTACCTAATCAACTTCATAGAAGCAATTGACAAGTCATGGTTGGTAAATATTCAAATCTTAACAAAAGAGATTCTCAACTGAAACTTCGCATGGTGTCATTTAACCTTTCATTCATTGTCACACCTTTGACTAATGCTAAGCAAGTTATAATTCAAATCAGCACTAAGAAACATTTGTTTAAAAAGAAGAGAGGAACCTTTACCAACATTGGTTACACCAAGAATTCTTCCTTTCTTCTTGTCTCAAAAGCAAATCCTTCACTGGTTGCTTCGACCTTGATTATGAATGAGATATTTTCTGTTATTCTTTAAGCCAACATCATCAATATACCGATTAGTGGAGTTTGAGTTTGAATTGAAGAATACCTGCAATGAAGGAGAGGAAGTATCCTTTGGTACCCATACTTTCTTGGGTCCGTGGGGGTTAGTAATAATTCCCTTAACTCTCCAAATAGTTTTTACACCATTCTCTACTTTTCTTTTAACATAACATTATGTGGTTTTATGTCCATGTTTTCCACAATAAGTACAACAAGTATGATGGAAGGAAGTAGAAGTAGCTCTAACAAAGAAGTTGTTATGTTTAGGCACGTTATTGACATAATTGTATCCAACACCATTTTTAGCAAGAGAAGATCTTTGAGATCCAAGTAGTTTGTCAAGATTGTCTCTTCCATTTGTAAATTTTTCAACACATGATGTAAGATCATTAATTTTCTTTTTCAAAATTTCATGATCACTAAGCATTTTTTCAAGAGAAGAAACCTTTGTACAAAGAGATTTATTTTCAAGAGATATGTTTTGTAAAGAAACATTTAAAAATTCTTTTTCAATATTTAAACAATCAATAGATTCAAGAAGTTTTTTGGTCTCACAAAATAATTTTGAATTTTCATTCAATAACTCATTAATTTTGAGTTTCATTTCCTTATTTCTTTTTGAAGCCTTTTTTAATTCCTCATACATTTCAACAAATAACTCATTAGGATTATCAATATCATCATCACAACAAGTAGAAGTAGAAGAAGTGGATTGTACCTCATCATTTATTGCCATAAAGCACATATCGTGAGCGGTGTCGCATTCACTCACTCGTTTGTATTCATTCACGTCCAATGCACAACTCAAGATGTTCATTGCTTGGTAGTTTAAAGTTATCTTTCTTCAATCATTCTCATCAAGTTCCTCCATAGGCTTTACTTCCTTTGTAATTCCATCAGCCTTTATTCTCATAGGCACATAGGGACCTTTCACAATGATACTCCACAAATCAAAGTTAATAGAACAAATAAAAATTCTAATTCTAGATTTCCAAAGTGTATAATTAGAACCATCCAGCAAAAGAGGTCTATTTGTAGATGAACCTTCCATATAAGGCAAATTTGATAAACTAGCCATATAATCTTTACTTCTAGGTTGTTAGACCTTAAAAAGAAGACCTAGCTCTGATACCAATTGAAAGACCTAAGAGGGGGGTGAATTAGGTATTTGGCTAATTATCAAAAATCTTTTCCCTTTTTGCAAATCCTTTGCCGTAATAAAAGCTTTTCTTCAATTCACAAGCTCTAAGTTTATATGTGATTTAATGGTTGAGACAATATGATCAAATAATAACACCACAACCAATTAATCAACAATTAGGAACAAACAATATTAACACAAGTATGTAAACAAGTAAAGATATAAACAAGTGAACACACGATTTATAGTGGTTCGATCTTTCCAAGATCTACATCCACTACTTTGAGTCCACAATCAAGGATTTCAACCAATTCACTATATGCTTAATCCAAGCAATTACACAAGAGGCTCACCCTTCAATGGGTTTTACCATGACAACCTCTTTTCAATATAATAAACAAGGTTCACTCTTATCACTAAGAGTTTTATGTCACTAGACAACCTAGACCAATCTAATCCAAGGCTCACCCTCACCAATGGGTTTTACACAAACAACCTTGATTAATCTAGTCTATGGCTCACCCTCCACAAGGGTTTTATGTCTCTTGACAACCTTGTATCAATCACAACAATAATATAAAGATAGAGTTTAGATGTTACCAACACTTCTTGGTGGATGAATACAATTGATAGTACCACTTCACTTCTTGCCTTTGGAATCTTGAATTTCAATCTTTGAGCACAAGGCAATTTGAGAGCTTTTCATATAATTTTAATTTAAAACAGGTTAGAGCTTCAAAGATTTTGAATGTTCAAAAGTTGTTTCAAAAATCTAGAGTTTCTAGCCTTTATAGAATTTGAAAATCAGTTAAAACGGTCATAAAACAGCTAGTAACGGCTAGTTTCAGAAAATTCGGTCGACCGAATTTTTGGTCGAAAATTTTCGGACGCACTGTTCACTACTGTTCACTATGCGGTGGAAATTCGGACGACCAAATTTTCCCAGCTGCGTCCGAATCTTCTTTCGAATTTCTCTAGAAAAATAGTGTCACTGTTCATTGTACAGTACTGTTCACAATGCGGAGAAAAATTCGGACGACCGAATTTTTTTAGCTTCGTCCAAATTTGCGTCCGAATTTCTCTGGAAAAATAGTCGGTACTGTTCACATAATAGTGTCACTGTTCACGTGAATAGTGGGTCCTGTTCCTTGTGCAAGAAAATTCGGACGACCGAATTTTCCATCCTGTGTCCGAATCGTGCATCCGAATTTTTCAAACTTTATCAAAACATGTTCAAATCAATTCTAACAAGTTGGAAAACCTTCTAGCTTAAAAGATAAGTCATTAAAGGCCTTTTAAATGCAAAAACCATTTATGAAAACTTGATAATTTAGATAAATTCAAAATCATTGAAACCATTTAAATCAAGTTTTGTGCTCTCAATTGCAACTCATAGATTCCAAGGCTTAAGAGTGTAGGGTTTACAAAGTTTACCTATTAAGCACATGCAACCTACACTTCATGTCTTCAAAGCCTTCAATCATCTTGAACAAACTCTTCAATCTTCAATCACTTTGACATATTAGAGTTGTTCTTGCATTATGGCTTCAAAGCAATGAGACTTCATACTTCTTAGTTCACAAAACCTATCACACAACATATAAGCATATTAGTCCTCATCAATATTTGTCATTAATCAAAACTAGATGATTTGCCCTTAGGGCTAACAATTTCCTTATTCTTTTTCGAACCCTTTTTTAATTCTCCATACATCTCAACAAGTAATTCACTAGGATCATCAATATCATCATCATAAGTAGTAGAGGTAGATGGAGTAGGTTGCACCTCATCTTCCATTCCCATGAAGCACACATTTGCTCTTTCTTCTTCATGAGTGACTTGAAGTAGCTTCCACATTTCATGAGCGGAATCACATTCCATCACTCTATTGTTTTCATTGACAACCAACGCATGGTAGTTTAATGTCATCTTCCTTGAATTGCTCTCATCATACTCCACCATGGACTTCAGTTCCCTTGTAACTCCATCGGCTTTCAATCTCAATGGCACATAGAGACCTTTCTCAATAATATTCCACAATTCATAGTTAATAGAACAAATGTAAATCTCGATCCTATACTTCCAAAAAGTATAATTAGAACCATCAAACAAAGGAGGTCTATTTGTAAAGGAACCTTTCACATAAGGAAAATTTGATAAACTAGCCATATAATCTTTACTTCAAGGTTGTTAGACCTTAAAAGAAGACCTCCCTCGGATACCAATCGAAAGACCTAAGAAGGGGGGTGAATTAGGTCTTTAGCAAATTATCAAAAAACTTTTTCCTTTTTGCAAATCCTTTGCCTTAATAAAAGCTCTTCTTTATATTCACAAACTTCAAGTTTATATGTGATTTGATGGTTAAGACAAGATTATCAAACTATAAGACCACTGCCAATTAATCAACAATTATTAACAAATAATAATAACACAAGTATGTAAACAAGTAAAGTTATAAAGAAATGAACACACGATTTATAGTGGTTCGATCTCTCCAAGATCTACATCCACTACCTTGAGTCCACACTCAAGGATTTCAACCAATTCACTATATGCTCAATTTAGGCAATTACACAAGAGGCTCACCCAACAAGGGTTTTATACTAACAACCTCCTTTGCAATCCTACAAACAAGGCTCACCCTTGCACAAGGATTTTATATCTAAAGACGACCTAAAAACCAATATAATCCAAGGCTCACCCACACACGGGTTTTACACCAAAATCTTGATTAATCTAGTCTATTGCTTACCCTTACCAAAAGGATTTTACGTCACAAGATAACCTTGTATCAATCACAACAATAATGTAAAGATAGAGTTTGGATGTTACCAACACTTCTTGGTGGATGAATACAATTGCTAGCACCATTTCACTTCTTGCCTTTGAAATCTTGAATTTTAACCTTTGAGCACCAGACAATTTGAGAGATTTTCAAATAATTTTGATGTAAAACAAGTTAGAGCTTGAAGGATTTTGAATGTTCAAAATTTTTTACTAAAAATCTGGAGTTTATTCCTTTTATAGATTTGAAAATTTTGCTTTAACAGTCATAAAACAGCTAGTAATGGCTAGTTTCAAAAAATTTGGGCGACCAAATTTCTCTAGGAAAATAGTGATACTGTTCATTGTAAAGTGTACTGTTCACGCACTGTTTGTTGAATAGTAGTTAGTGTTCATTACTATTTAAAATTCGGACGACCGAATTTTTCCAAGTGCGTCTAAATGTGCGTCCGAATTTCTCTGGAAAAATAGTCGGTACTGTTCATGTGAACAGTGTTACTGTTCAGAATGCAGAAAAAAAATCGGACAACCGAATTTTCTCTTATGCGTCCGAACTTTTTAAACTTTATCAAAACATATTCAAATCAATTCAAACAAGTTGGAAAACCTTCTAGCCTAAAAGATAAGTCATTAAAGACCTTTTAAGTGCAAAAAACATTAATGAAAAACTTGATAATTTATGTAGGTTCAAAACCATTTAAACCATTTAAATTAAGTTTTGTGCTCTCAATTGCAACTCATAGATTCCAAGGCTTAAGAGTGTAGGGTTTACAAAGTTTACCTATTAAACACATGTAACCTACACGTCAGGTCTTCAAAGCCTTCAATCATCTTGAACAAACTCTTCAATCTTCAATCACTTTGACATATTGGAGTTGTTCTTGCATTATAACTTCAAGGCAATGAGACTTCATACTTCTCAATCCACAAATCCTATCACACAACATACAAGCATATTAGTCCTTATCAATATTTGTTACTAATCATAACTACATGATTTGCCCTTAGGGCTAACAATTATGAATGTTCTTTATTGCAAGATATTATTCATTTAAGTTATAGAATATGAATAGTTAGGGATTACGACCAAAGTTGTAACATCTATCCTTTATATATCACTATCCTCATTACCTCTATTATCTTAGAGAACATAGAAAATAATGGGAGGTAAGTTATGTAACTTATAGAGGAACATACTAATGACTTATGAAGGAAAATGTTATTTCCAACTCAATAAATCAGACCATATGAAATAGCTTGTGTGTGTGTGGATGTATTCTGAAAATTTCTCAATAAAATTCTAATTTACGTAGTTCTCTCTTTCTCTCTTGTGCTATTGTTTAAAGTCTTCTTTATTGTTGTTTTACAGTTAGTTTTGTGTCTATAGTGACGCATTTTACAACACGTTTTCAGCATGATTGTTTGGAGCATTATTCTTTGAAGTTTCTTTGAGTTACAATTCCCTGAGAAAGGATTCTTTGAAGATTCAAGTAAAAAATTGTCTTTTTCCTTGACAATATGTCAAATTATACTAAACTTGAATTCGTGGCTAATGATATCATGGGAAAAAAATATTTATCATGCATTCTTAATGTTGAAATCCACCTCGATACAATGGGTTTAAAGACACCCTTAGACAAAATATAATGAGTCAAATATAATCTTGCCAAGGCAATTATTTTCATTCATCACCATCTTCATAAAGCCCTAATGGCAAAATACCTTATTGTGAAAGATTCACTTATTCTTTAGAAAATTTTTAAAGAAAGTGAAATACCTAAGAGGAGGGGGGTAAATTATACGTCTAAGCAAAGAACAGATTATATGAGTCAAGTTATAAGCAATTTATAGCACATCAATACAAGAAAGTAAGATCAAAGAACACAAGCAATTTATAGTGGTTCGATCCTCAAGATCTACGTCCACTACCTTAAGCCTACACTTAAGGATTTCAATCAATCTACTATATACTTAGGTTTACAAATTACAAGAGAGGCTCACCACACTATGGTTTTACACTCACAACCTCTTATAGTAACTTTTACAAACAAGGCTCACCACACACAATGGTTTTATATCTCAAACAACCTTGAATCACAACTTCAAGGACCACCCTTATGTAAAGGGTTTTATGTTATCAAGATAACCTTGCAAGAGCTAGTAGAAAAACACAATTTGATAAAAAGATAAGAGTGTGTAGATGTTACCACTTGTTGGTAGATTTTTACACAAACTTGCACCTTCACACTTTGATGTCTTTTGGATTGATCAATTGAATGCACAAGACATAGGAGAGCTTAAGAAATGTTTGTAAAAGGCTTTAGAATTCTTAGAGTTCTCAAGAATTCAAACTACCAAAAGATTACACGTTTATAGCTTTTATAGAATTTGAAAATTAGTTTTAACAGCTATAAAACGGCTAGTTAACGGCTATTTTCAAGAAATTCGCACTACCGAATTCTGCGTAATTCTTCCTGCTGCGTCCGAATCTTCGTCCAAATTTCTCTGAAAAAACAGTGACCACGCTGAAGGCCAAAATTCAGACGATCGAATTTTTCTTCATGCGTCCGAATCTTCTTCCGAATTTCTCGGGAAGAACAGTAGCAAACTTTTGCTACAAAATTCGGATGGCCGAATTTTTTGGAAGCATATTCAAACTTTGTAAAATCATTTGAGATTTAACTTCAATAAGTTTGAAAAACATTTGGTATTTATAGAAAACTTATTTAGACATATATAAGTTTGAAAACCAAAATCAAATTCCTTTGATCATATAAAGTTTACTTAAAAACTTTTAGGACACAAAACCACATTCATAAAAAAATTCATTCAAAGCCTTTTAAGATCATAAGACTCATTTTATGCTCTCTTATGCATTCAATGATAACCAAGACATACAAGTGTAGAGTTTACATAGAGATTTACCTACTAAGTATATACACTATGCACTTCAAGCTTTCAATGCCTTTAGATCATCTAAGAACAACCTTCTTCAAACTTCAATCACTTTGTTTTACTGAAGTTGTTCTTGCACTTTGGCTTCAAAGCAATGAGACTTCATACTTCTTAGTTCATAAAATCTGTCACACAACATACAAGCATATTAGTCCTCATCAATATTTGTCATTAATCAAAACTACATGATTTGCCTTTAGGGCTAACAGAAAGATATGACAACTTGAAGATGGTCGTTTTACCAAAACGTCATTATGAATTGCTACACTTTAGGCTAAGATTTTAAAATTATCAATGAATATAATTCTGTCATGTTTTGAATCAATTCATAATTGAAATTATGTAGAGAAAAAAACATGAAGAAGATATGCTAGAAAAAGTATTTTCTATATTTCATGCCTCATATACGCTCCTGCAGTATCAATATAAAAAAGGGTTCAAGAAATATTCTAAATTGACTTCATGCATACTTGTAGCTGAGCAAAATAATGAATTGCTCAAGAAAAATTATGAGACTTGACCAAATGGTTCTACTCCAATCCCTGAAGTGAATACGACTAGAACTAATAATTTTAGTGACGAGAGAGGACGTAGTCATGGTCATAGCAATCGCTGTGGTCGTGGACGTGGTTGAAGTAAATATATGTCTTATGAAAATAACCACAAGAATGAGAAAATTGTTGAAAAAGAGAATGACATTACCTTAGCAAACCGTATAGATAAATGTTATCGATGAGGTATGAAAGGACATTAGCCGCACACCTATTGTATAACCAAAAATCTTGTTGAACTCTATCAAGTTTCACTCAAAAGAAAATATAAAATTATTGAGGCCAATTTTACTTCCTCTTTTGATATTGATGGTGATAATATCAATTATGCTTATGTTGACTTAACACATTAAGATATAGCAGATTTCTTTGAGCATCTAGAAGGAAAGATTGACCATTTGATTGGTGATGGATGAGTTAGAAGAATTAAAATTATTATAATGTTTTATTTATTTTGATGTAATACTTATTTATTTTTATTTTGATTACAAAAGTTATATTTTTATTCAGATAATGCTATTGTCCCATCTTTTAAAAATGATGGTGATAATTTATGTCTTATTGATAGTGGAACAACATACATTGTATTGAAACTTGAAAAATATTTTTCTCACCTGAATATGAGAGAAACAAAAGTGTATACCATAAATGATAGTACAAAATTAATTGGAAGCTCCAAAAGAGCTAACATCTTTTTACTTGAAGGTATTATGTTGGTCATAAAAAATGTGTTATTCTCTAAAAGTATCAAAGAAATTTACTAAGTTTAGAGATATTCATTTTAATTAATATCATATCGAGCAATTTGAAGAAAGAGATAGTGAATTCTTATATGTTACTATTTTTGTTTCAGGAAAGAAACATGTAGTGAAAAAATTAAAATCCCTTTATTTTGGCTTAAATTATCCCAAAATTAGTGCAATTGAAATGCATCATTTAGTATATCAGAAATTTACTAATTTTTTATTTACCACAAGATTTACTAATTGTCAATTTGATGAGACAATTTTTCTCACATTATAAGGAGAAATTAAATAGCAAAAACAAGAAACTACATGGGTAACATCCTCTTTAAATCATTTTGATCTGGGCAGAAGATCATCCCTTTGTAAAAAATTACAAATCAACTTCCCGATGCTTTGGCGACTAGACAAGAGTAACCAAAATATAAATACTATAGCTAATGATTCTAAAGCTCGCCTGAAGTGTGGCTGACCTTTTGGTTCTAAAGATAAAAATCCTCACAAGAAGAGAGGATTAAATGATCAAAATGATCATGGCGATGGGATAGATAAAAATGACCAAGAGAAAACTGAACCAAAGGATTAAGATCTTAAAAATAACATAGAGAATTCAACAAATGTTGTTGCTACTAAAAGATATTGGAATCATATAGAAACAATTTCTGACAATGCTATTGCATACAATGTAGCCCTTGATACTTTGAATGAAAATGGGGATCTCGAGCCAAAATCAATTGAAAAATGTTGACATATAAAGAACTTGCCAAAAGGAAAAGATGCTATTCAATTAGAATTAAATTTCCTTTTCAATTGTAAGGTTTTTGGACCCGTAGTCCAAACTCCAAAATGTATAAAACCCATTGGTTACAAATGGGTTTTAGTGCGAAAACAAAATGAAAACAATAAAATTGTAAGATGTAAAGCACTAGTTGTTGCACAAGGTTTTTCACAAAAACCAATAATTAATTATGAAGAAACATATTCTCCTGTATTGATGCAATCACATTTCGTTATCTCGTGAGTTTGGTAATGCATGAAAATTTAGATATGTGTCTATTAGATGTAGTTACTACTTATTCATAAGGAGAGCTTGAAAATGATATTTATATGAGAATCCCTTTATGATTTAACATGGCTGAAGCATGGAAGTCAAGTAGGTAGGAAAATTATTTCATCAAATTGAACAAATCTTTGTATGGGTTGATATAATCTGGTCATGTGTGGTATAATCGCTTTAGTGAATACTTGTTGGAAGATGGATACATAAATAATCCTATATATCCATGTATTTTTATTAAGAAATCTAAATCAAGCTTTGTTATCATTGTTGTATATGCATATGATATTAACCTTATTGGAATTCCTGTAGAGCTTCTTAAAGCAAGAGATTGTTTGAAAAATGAGTTTGAAATTAAGGATTTTGGAAAATCCAAAATTTTCAAATTTTCAAAATTTTCAAATTTTGGAAATATTTTTTCATCAATCCATATATGCAAGAGATTTTACATGGACAAAGTACATCCTCTAAGGAGTCCAATGGTTGTTCTATCTTTAGACATTATCAAAGATACTTTTAGACCACGAGAGGATAATGAAGAACATTTTGGTTATGAAGTACCATATCTTAGTGAAATAAGTGCACTAATATATCTTGCAAAGAATACAAGACCAGATATTTCTTTTTCTATAAATTTATTAGCAAGGTATAGTTATTCTCCAACTCGGCGGCATTAGAATTGTGTCAAACATATTCTTCGATATCTCCAAAGGGTAATTGATCTTGGATTATTTTAATCGAATAAATCCAACCCAAAATAATTTGGGTATGCCAATCTAGGATATTTATTTGATCCACACAAGGCTCGTTCTCAAACTAGATATTTATTTTGATGTGGAGATACTACTATTTCTTGGCATTATACTAAATAGTCTCTAGTAGTCACTTCCTCAAATCATACTGTGATAATTGTCATTCATGAGATAAGTCGAGAATATGTGTGGTTAAGATCATTAATTCATTATATCCGAGAAAATTGCAATTTATCCTCTAAAAAAGAAATTCTAACAATTTTATTTGAGGATACTACTACTCGCATCACTCAACTAAAAGAAGGATATATTAAATGAGATATGATTATTATAATGTTTTGTTTATTTTGATGTAATCTTTATTTAATTTTTTTATTTTGTCCCATTTTTTAAGAATGATGGTGATAATTTATGTCTTATTGATAGTGGAACAACATACATTGTATTGAAACTTGAAAAATAATTTTCTCATTAAAAATTCTAGAATAAATTTATTAAGTTTAGAGATATTTATTTTAATTAATATCATATCGAGAAATTTGAAAAAAGTTATAGAACTTCTTATATGTTACTACTTTTGTTTCAGGAAAGAAACATGTAGTGAAAAAATTACCATCCCTTTCTTTTGGCTTAAATTAACCCAAAATTAGTGCAATTGAAATGTATCATTTAGTAAATCAGAAATTTACCATTTTGTTATTTAGCACAAACGATTATTCTAACAATTTTAACTCAAGGGTATTTTGATTATTTTATAGCAAATGTCTTTTCATCTTTTTGCGCCAAGGTTTTTTTGACGTTTTATTCTATGGTCCTTTTTCATCAAGGGCATTTTTGTCATTTTGATATCAATGATTTTTTTTCCAATTATTACCAAAGGTATTTTGATGTTTTTACAACGATGGTATATTTGTCATTTTGTACTAAAGAAGAGAGAGAAGAGAGAGAGAGAGAGTGAGAGAGAGAAAGCATGCAAAAAAGCATGCATGGTGTGAAAAAAAGAATGTTTAAGTGCGGGGGAGAATATGTTTGTTTGTTTGTGTGTATGTGTGAGAAAGAGAGAGAGAGTATATAGGTGAAATTTTATGTATTATTATATAATTGAGTAGAACAAATATATGTATATATTATAAGCTATTTATACTATAGACATTATATTTACTTTAAAATGTATACTATATATACTGTATAGCAATATTTTTATATACTACAAATATTATATATATTTAAACAAATAGTATATTACTTTAGTGTATTGGGCTTATACATACATACAAACATATATTTGAACATATGTATATACATTCACATATAAAACATGAACTTATATCTAGGGGCAATTATGTACAATTTTTTTGGACTATATGTAGTGCGAAAAATTTTTATTATTTCGTTTTAATTTCGAAGAGTTTCTAGAATTCTCTAAAGTATTCGGACAAAAAAAAATCAAAATTAAGAACAACGACGAAAAATCTTCGTGAAAAAATATTAATTTATCAAATTACTCATAATTTTACATCGATTTAGACACAAAAAACTAAAAAATCGACCTTAAAATGACCGATTTTGAAATCGGCAAAAAAAATTTGAATTCTGCCAACTGCGTGGCAGAATTCGCGGTTGAGTTGTACCCAATTGGGGTACAACTCCAATTACAACTCAACCGCGAATTTCGCCACCAATTGGGTACAACTCCACGTGGAATTACGCCAAAAGTGGGTACAATTCCAAGTTAGAGGAATTGCACATGGAGTTGTACCCAATTGGGGTACAACTCCAATTACAACCCAACTGCGAATTCCGCCACCAATTGGCAGAATTCAAAATTTTTTTGACCGATTTTAAAATCGGCCATTTTAAGGTTGATTTTTAAATTTTTTATGTCTAAATCGATGTAAAATTATGAGTAATTTGATAAACTAACATTTTTTCGCAAAGATTTTTCATCGTTATTCTTAAATTTAAATTTTTTTGTCCGAATGCTTTAGAGAATTCTAAAAACTCTTCAAAATTAAAATGAAATAATGAAAATTTTGTGCACTACATATAGTTCAAAAAATATATATATATAGAAATGACGTATATCTATATAAATTTATATCCTATTTATGGGCCTTTGGTACAAAATTTTCTTATACACATATACATTAATATAAATAAATGGATTTTGGACCATAGGTTCAAAAGTCCAATTTGAAACCCTGATCCATTTTTGTTCAGTTTTATGTGGGCTTATAGTCTAATTTGGACACTGGCCCAAAATCTTTTTCTTTTTAATTATTCGCTAATATATAGTATTTAGAATAAATTAAAAGATGTTTTTGAAGTGAAGAGTTTAGCCTATTTTGTTATAAAAGTGAACAAAATAAATTATGAATAATTTGTTGATATTCGAAAGTATTTAATTTAATAACATCAATAATATTTATTGTTTTAAAAAGCCTAGTAGAAAAAATAATATTTATTTTTTAAACTTATTATAATAATAGATGCATTTTAGTTTATATCCCAAACGCCCATGATCCCTAAAGAAAACCAAAAAAAATTAAAAATATATAAATCAATAAAAATTTTTAAAAAATAAAATCTGGGCCTTTGGACCAACTTGCAATTTAGGGAAAAAACCCAAAAGGGAAAAAAAAAAGGAAATGTTTTGGGCCTGGGGTCCAAGTATGATTTAGGCTTAAAAATTAACAAAAATGAAAAATTTGGATGTTTGGGACAAAAATCAATTAATTAAATAATTAACTAATATATATACACATATATATATAACCAACTAATATAATAATTAATGTTTTTTGAGGGGAAAAAACTAAGTTGTATTAAAAAATATCTGAAGTAGAGACAATTAAACGAAGAACCTATTCTATCAAAACATTAAAGGTTAATTTGACATAGCATTCCGAGGTCTCATATATGTTCCGATCTATTACTTGGGCAATTAGTGAAATAAATACTTATATTTAACTCTTTCAACATGAAACAGATAAGTTGAAAAAAATGGCCAATTTCCTCAAACCTGATCCAATAATATTTATATATATAACCAACTAATAGAATAAATAATTGATTAATTATTTTATATATATTAGCCTTCAAGGCAAATCTTATACTTTTTGACTAAGAATTTTTATATATAATTGAGTAATTCTTCTGTGATAGAATTTTTGAATTGAAGAAGCAAAAGATCCCATTACTTTGGAGTTAGAGAGAAACAAGGACATCCTAAGTGAGGCTAAAATCTTGAAAATTGATGTGGTTATCAAGTTATTGAAGGCTTTAAAGATCTAATAATGAAGAGTATTGGTTATTCAATAGGTATATCTAGTAAACCTACACTTTTTGCATTTGGAATCTATGAATTACACCTTGAAGCAAAACTCCTTTAATTCTAGCCTAAACTTTGTTTGTGAGCCTGAAGTGATTTTATGATCTTTAAGTAATAATGTTTTTTGTAACGGCTTTTTGGCTAATAGCTTTACAAAGTTCTATCTCATGTTTCAAATGCTTTAAAACTTGATTTGAGTAAGTTTGAATTAATTTTGTAACATTTATAAAGGTTTTGATTTTGTATCACCAATTCAAATGTCCAAACTTGGTATGCACTATTGAATTTTCAAAGAAATTCAGACGACCAATTCAGACTTGGATGTCCCACTTTAATCGACCAAATTTATATGTACAACAAACTGAATAGAAAAATTTAGATGACTAATTTAAATGTAAGAAGCCCAATTTGGTTGACGGAACGATTCTGCTCTATTTCAAAAACCAGTCATTTTTTATTGTTGGAATTCAAAATTCAAACCATTTAAAGTGCTAGAATTTTAGATTTTGAGTAGATTGATGAATTTTACATGCCATACTCTTTGAAACATCAAAGATTAAAAGAAAGCTTCCATTGTTCATGTGATCAACCAAATATTCCAAAGGTAAAAAATGAAGCGGTGTCTGAATAGTTTGTTATCTACCAAATTGTTGGGTAATCTCTTTCCATCTTTTCTATTTTTATCATGTTTGTTCTACATTGTCTTGAGACATAAAATACTTTTGATGAGGGTGAACCTTGACTATTTGAGTTAAAGAGGTTATTGGTATAAAACCCTTTGTGGATAAGCATCTTTTGTACTTGTATGATTTGATAATTTAGTGGATTTGTTGAAATACTTGACTATGGACACAAAATTGTGGATGTAAATCTTAAAGAGATCAAACCACTATAAATATTGTTTCTCCCTTTGCATTTATTACTTGCATTAATTTTTGCTAGCCTTATTTCATCTTGTGGTAGTTGCTATTGATTATTGCCAAATTAATGGTTTCTCTTCTTCCAACTACGTTCTTTAAGATAAATGACTTCTTGGAGGTTGAAATTTTCAAAAGAGATTTCATCAAAGAAAAGTTTTTTTGAAAAATTGACCAAAAACGTATTTCACCCCTCTCTTAAGTTTTTCAATTGGTATCATAGTGGGGCTTCTTTTTGTGGTTTAGGAGCCTAAAAGTTAATATCCTACAAATAGTATTTTAGATCTCCATTATTTGGATGGATCTTCAACAAATCGATCTCATCTCTCTGATGGAACTCAATAAACATTGTGGAAATCCAGAATTAAGTTTTTTACATTTGCTCTATTAACTTTTATTTGTGGAACGTTATTGAGAAAGGTCCACAGATTCCTATGAGATAGTGGGATGTTGACATCACAAGAGTGCCAAAGATGATTGAAGAATTTGATTAAAATGATTCAAAAAATATGACCTTGAATTATCAATCCATGAACATTCTTAGTTGTGCATTGGACATAAATGAATACAATAGACATAGTGGATGTGACATAACTCATGAGATGTGGAAGCTACTCCAAGTTACCCATCAAGGTACTAATTGAGCAAAGGAATCTAAGTTGGCTATGCTTGTAAGAGATTACGAGTCAATCACCATGAAGCAAGGGGAGAATATTAGTGATGTGTTTACAATATTTATTAACATTTCAAATGCATTGAAGTTCTATGAAAAAAACTATTTTCTTGAAGAGTCAAATAGGAAGATATTGGATGCATTACCCACGTCACGACAACCGAAGACATTAGCTATTGGAGAATCTAAATATTTGAACACTCTACCTCTTGAAGAGCTCATTGTATCTTTACTCACTCATGGGATGAAGCTAAAAAGGTTGAACAACTTAGAAAATGAAGAGAAAGAAGAAAAGAGGTTGTCCTAAACGTAAATGACAACTCAAGTGAATAGGAAAAATTCTCTAGTGATAAAGAAGAAGATGTAGAAATTGCAATGTTTGTGAAGAAATTCAAAATGTTCTAAAGAAAGGGATTTCTCAAAAGGGGAAAGAGGCCATTCAAAAATTTTCTCAATCCTCATCATTGTTTAGACCATAATATTCTGAATGCAAGAGCATCCAATATCTCGCTGCAGATTGTCCTAAGGCTTTGGAGAAATAAATGAAAGCCAAACAAAAGAAGAAGAAATCCATCAAGAAAGGAAAAGGACTTGTTGGAACATGAAATCAACATGCCAACAAGCAAAGAAAGACGAAAATGAAGAAGATGAGGTACAACCCACTCCATCAACCTCTACTTTATTGTGATGATGATGTTGACAACCCTAGTGATCTTCTTGTTGACATGTATGGTGAATTGAAAATGTTTTCAAAAACAAACAAAGAGATAAGATTGAAAATTGGAGTTTTTGAATGACAACTGAAAATTTTTTTGTGAAAATAAAAAATTTCTTGACTCTATTGAGTGTTTGGATAGAAAAGGAAGTTTTAAATGTTTCCTTTCAAAACATGTCTCTTGAAAAAAATTCTTTGTGAAGTGGTTTCATCTCTTCAAAAGATGCTTATAGACTATGAAACATTGAAGAAGAAAGTTGATGACCTTACTTCATGTGTTGAAAAATTTACAAAAGAAGGGACAATCTCGATAAACTTCTTAGAGCTCAAAGATCTCCTCTTATAAAAAATGGTCTTGATTAGAACTATGTGAATAATGTGCTAAATACAAAACTTTCTTTGTTGTACCTTTGTGTGTCATGTTTGTTTTACTTATTGTGGAAAACATGGACATAAAGCTACTAGATATTATGTAAAAAAAAGGTGGAAAATGGTGTTATAACTACTTGAAGAGTAAAACGAATTATCACTAACACCCATTGCCCAAGAAAGTGTGGGTACCAAAAGTTACTTCCTCTTATTTGGTGTAGGTATATGTTCTTCTAAGATCAAGTGCCACTAAGTGGTTTTTGATAGTGATTATTCAAGACACATGACGGAAAATGCCTCGCTTGTAACTGAGCTTCAAGCAACTCATGAAAGCTTCGTTACCTTTGGACATAAGAAGAAAATAAGAATACTTACAGTAGGTAATGTTGGTAAAGTTTCTTCCCCTCTCATCAAACAAGTATTATTTATTGATAATTTGAAGTATAACTTGCTCAGTATTAGTCAATTGTGTGACAATGGTTGCAAGGTTGGATTTAAACGTGATATTTGTACTATTTTAGATGGTGTTAATGGCAAAACCATCTTTGTTGCAAATTGAGTTGTATATGTGTATGTGATTTTTCTTGATGAACTTATTGCTAATAATGTTAAATGTCTAGTTGTTTATGATAACGATGGTTATTTCTGGCATAGGAGCCTTGGCCAAGTTAGTATGAATTTGTTAAATAAACTTTCTTCTTAAGAACTTGTTAGAGGCTTAAGAAAAATGTGTTTTAAGAAAAATTGTCTTTGTGGTGTTTGTCAATATGGAAAACAAACGAAAAACCTCTTTAAAACCCAAGAAAATGGTTTCTACCTCAAAATCTCTTAAGCTTGTTCACATAGATTTATTTGGGCTATGAAGATCACTAGTCTTGGTGGTAATAGGTATGCTTATGTTATAGTTGATGATTTTTCTAGATTCACTTGAGTACTCTTCCTTGCTCAAAAGGATGATTCTTGTCATGAGTTCATAAAACGTTTCAAAAAAGTTCAAACCTCTCTTGAATGCAAGTTGATTTTCATTAGAAGGGACAATAGGATATAATTTTACAATCAAGATTTTACAAGGCTTTGTGATAAAAATGGAACTTCTTATAATCTTTTAGCCTCCAAAACCTCTCAATAAAATGGTGTTGTTGAAAGGAAAAATCGAACTTTACAAGAAATAAATAGGTCTATGTTTACGAAAAATGTTTTACCAAAATATTTTTGGGCCTAAGTTGTAAACACTGTTTGCTATGTGGTGAATCGAGTTCTTTTGTAGAACTCCCTTTATGACCTAGTTTAAAGAGTTTGATTGTAAGTGTTTTATTTTGAATACTATTGATAATTTAGAAAAATTTGATCGAAAATAGGATGAAGGTATTTTCCTTGTTTATTCTTCAAACAAAAAGACCTATAGAATTTATAGGAAGAGAACTTTATGTGTTAAAGAATTTATTCATGTGAGATTTGATGAATCTAACATTTATTATGAAAGACGAGGTGAAAATGATGTAGGTACTCCAATAAATGATGATCATGCTCATCTTCAAGCACCGACTATGCAAGATCATGCTAACGAAGAGGAAATGACAAAACAAGAATAAGAAAGTAAACCTAGTAAACCCTACACTCTTTAGTCTTGGAATCTTCTAGTTAACTTTTGAGAGAACAAAACTTGGTTTTAGACTTACTTGAATTACCAAGTTTTCATCAGTGGCTTTTGCACTTAAAGATCTTTAGTGACTTATCTTTGAGGCTAGAATTTTTTCCAACTTGTTCTAATTGATTTGAATATGTTTTGAAAAAGTTTGGAAAGTTCTAATGTAAGTTTGGATGGAGGAAAAAAAATTCGGCCGTCCAGAACTCCTTAGAAACTAGCCATTACTAACCATTTTTTAAATGTTGGAGCTGATTTTTAAACCTTATAAAAACCACAAACTTCAGATTTTTGTAATGTTCTTGAAACCTTTGAATGATTGACATTCTCAAGTCTCCAAACTCCATAACCTCTCAATTGTCTTGTGCTACAAAGTTGATATTCAAGATTTCATAGACAAAGAAGGTGAAATGGTACTAGCATTGTAATCATCCACCAATTTGTTGTGGTAACATCTAAATCTGTACTTCATATATTTACTTTGTTGATTCAATGTTGTCAAGTGACACAAAACCCTTTGGTGAGGGTGAGTCATTGACTCGATTAATCAAGGTTGTCTTGTGACAGAAAACCCTTTGATGAGGGTGAGCCTTTGATTAGATTCGTCAAGGTTGTCTAGTGACATAAAATCCTTTGGTGAAGGGTGAGCCTTGATTGTTTGTGTAAAAGAGATTATTGTGGTAAAACCCATTGAAGGGTAAGCCTCTTGTTTAATTTCTTGACTTGAACATTCAGTGAATTGGTTGAAATCCTTGAGTGTAGACTCAAGGTAGTAGATGTAGATCATGGAGAGATCAAACCACTATAAATCGTGTATTCATTTCTTTATTGCTTTACTTGCTTACATACGTGTGTTATTATCACGCTTACATACGTGTGCTACTATCACTTGTTCTTAGCTATTGATTGATTGGTTGTGCTTCTATTGTTTGATCAACTTTTCTCAACCATTCTTTTTAAATCACATATAAACTTGGAGTTTGTGAATTTGAAGAAGAGCTTTTATTAAGGCAAAATTTTTGCAAAATAGGAAAAAATTTTAAAAATTAGCCAAAAACCTAATTCACCCCCTCTTAGGTATTTCATTTGGTATCCGAGCGAGGTCTTCTTTTTAAGGTCTAACAACCTAGAAATAAAGATTATGTGGCTAGTTTATCAAATTTGTCTTATATGAAAGGTTCCTCTATAAATAGACCTCCTTTGTTTGATAGTTTTAATTATACTTTTTGGAAATCTAGAATTCGGATTTTTATTTGTTCTATTAACTATGATTTGTGGAGTATCGTTGAGAAAGGTTCATATGTGCCTATGAGAATAAAAGCTGATGGAATTACAAGGGAACCAAAGCCTATGTAGGAATTTGATGAGAACGAATCAAGAAAGATAACCGTAAACTACCAAGTAATGAACACCTTGAGTTGTACATTGGATATGAATGAATTCAATCGAGTAAGTGAATGTTATACGGCTCATGAAATGTAGAAGCTACTTCAAGTCACCCATGAAGAAGAGAGAGCCAATGTATGCTTCATGGCATTAAATAATGAGGTACAATACATTCTCTCTACTTCTATATCCTTTGATGATGAAGTTGATGATCCTAGTGATCTACTTGTTGGCATGTATGGACAATTTAAAAAACTTTAAAAAAGAAACAATGAGATTAAAAGTTGATGAATTTTTAAATGACAATTCAAAATTGTTTTATGAAAATAAAAAACTTCTTCATTCTATTGATTGCTTGAATATCGAAAAAGAAGTTTTAAATGTCTCTTTACAAAACATGTCCCTTGAAAATAAGATTCTTTGTGAAAATATTTTGTCTCTTGAAAAAATGCTTGTTGATCATGAGACTTTGAAAAAGAAGGTTGATGATCTTACTTTATGTATTAAAAAATTTACAGAAGGAAGGGACAATATTGATAAAATTCCTGGACGTCAAAGATCCTGTCTTGTCAAAAAAGGTATTGATTATAATTATGTAAACAATGTGCCTAAACATAACAACTTCTTTGTTAGACATAGACGTTATGTGAAAAGAAAAGTGAAAAATAGTATTAAAACCATTTGGAGAGTTAAGGGTATCATAACTAATCCCCTTGGACCCAAGAGAATATGGGTACCAAAAGTCTTTTATTCTAATGTTGTGTAGGTACATATTCCTTCGAGATCAAGTGCTACCAAATGGCTCCTTGATAGTGGATGCTCAAGACACATGGCGGGGAATTCATCACTCAATGGACTTCAAGCCACAAATGATGGATTTGCCACATTTGGTGAGAAGAAGAAAGGAAGAATTCTTAGAGTAAGTAATATTAGTAAAGGATCTTTCCCTCATTAAACAAGTGTTATTAACTGATGACTTGAAATATAATTTACTTAGCATCAGTCAATTATGTGACAATGGATGCAAAGTTGAGTTTAAATTTGATACATGTATCATTCTTGATAGTGTAAGTGGAAAAACCATTCTTGTTGCAAATAGAGTTGGGAATGTATATGTGTTATATCTTGATGAACTTATTGTCAATGATGTTCAATGTCTTGCCGATCATGATAATAATGGTTTTCTTTGGAATAGAATATTAGGTCATGTAAGAATGAATTTGTTGAACAAACTTTCTTCTCAAGATTTGGTTAAATGATTGCCAAAAATGCGTTTTGAGAGAAATTGTCTTTGTGATGCATGCCAATATGGAAAACAAACAAAAATATCTTTCAAACTCAAGAAAATGGTTTCAACTTCAAAACCTCTTGAACTTGTTCATGTGGATCTATTTGAGCCAATGAGGGCCACTAGTCTTGGTGATAAGAGGTATGCATATGTTATAGTTGATGAATTTTCAAGTTTCACTTGGGTTCTCTTTTTATCACAAAAGGATGAAGCATTTCATGAATTTGTGAATCTATTCAAAAAGGTTCAAACCTCCCTTGATTGCAAATTGATCTCTATTTGAAGTGCCAATGGGAGAGAATTTTACAATCAAGATTTTACAAAATTTTGTGATGAGAATGGGTTTGTTCACATTTTTTTGGCTGCCAAAACGCCTCAATAAAATAGGGTTGTTGAAAGTAAAAATGGTACTTTACAAGAAATGGCTAGGTCTATGCTTCGTGAAAATTCTTTGCAAAAATATTTTTGGATCGAAGCCGTAAACACTGCTTGCTATGTTATGAATAGAGTCCTTTTGAGGAAATTTTTGAGAAAAACATCTTTTGACCTTCTATTTGGTACAATACCCTATGTTGCCTATTACAAAGTATTTGATTGCAAGTGCTTTATATTGAATATGCTTGACAACTTGGGAAAATTTGATAACAAATCGGATGAAGGTATATTCTTTGGTTATTTCTCTAACAACAAAGCTTATAGAGTTTACAATAAAAGAACTTTATGTGTTGAGAAACCCATACATGTCAGTTTTGATGAGTCTAACATCTACTTGGATAGAAAAGATGATGATGATGTGGGTACGTCCATGAATGATAATCAAACCCATCTTCAAGCCCCAATTTTAGAAGATCATGCTAATGAAGAAAAAATGATTGAGCAAGAATAAGACAATCAACCTAGTGCTGACCAAGAGCTATCAAAGGATCTAAGATATACAAGAGGTTGTCCTATGGAGCAAATCATTGGTGATATATCTCAAGTTGTTAGAACAAGACGGCTCTTTATTGACAAATTTACACTTTTATCTCATATTGAGCCTAAAAATATTGATGATGCATTATGTGATGATTTTTGGATTGTTGCTAAGCAAGGGGAATTAAATCAATTAGAAAGAAACAAAGTTCAGATTCTTGTCCTAAGACCTGTTGAACTCTTATTTCACTTTGTAAAAAATTATCCAAGTTAATGCAAAGTGAATTTGACTCTTCTTTGGGCTGCAAATCAAGCAAACCAAGGATGACACTTTCACAAATCTATCCAAGTATACCAAGGTGCTCTTGAAGATATTTGGAATGGACCAATCAAAATATATAAGCACTCCAATGAGTTCATCAACCAAACGCGACAAAGATGAGAAAGGTAAAAATGTTGATAAAAAGATTTATAGAGGTATGATTGGTAGTTTACTTTATTTTACCGCAAGTAGATCGGATATTATGTTTGTCGTATGCTTATTGTCCTAAAGTATCTCATTTAATTGCCGTGAAACGTATTCTCCGTTATTTGATTGATACACATGACTATGGCCTTCGATTTTCAAAATCCTCTCCTTTTGACCTTGTTGCATATTCGGATGCTGACTATGTTGGATGCAAAGTCGAGCGTAAAAGCACTAGTAGTCATTATTAATTTCTTGGTAATTGTCTTCTATCTTGGTATAGTAAGAACTAAGCATGTGTGTCATTATCCACTGTCGAGGCCGAATATTCGCCACCGGTAGTTGTTGTGCTCAATTGCTATGGATGAAGCATACTCTACTTGATTATGGCTTAGATTTCAAATGTGTGCCTATTCTATGTGACAATACTAGTGCTATCAAATTGAGCATAATCCCATTCAACATTCTAGGACTAAACATATAGAGATCAAACATCATTTCATTCATGATCATGTAGCTAAAGGTGATATATGCATGGACTATGTGAATACTAATGATCAAATTACTGATATATTTACCAAGTCTTTGGCAGAGAAAAGGTATTGTTACTCAGAAAAAGCTCGGGAATTTTAAAATTTAATTACTAATGTGTGTATTGAAGTGTTGCGAAAATATGAAAAATTTGAACGCATGGTTCGGATGCATGGAGTGAAATTTGGACGTCCAAACTTCCTTAAGAAAATTCCAAATAGAAAGATTCAGATGGAAGTCCGGATGCATGACCAAAAATTTGGTCGTCCAAATTCACAGAACTGAAGAAATAGAGAAACTCGGACTCAAATTTGGATGCAGACCTAAAAATTTAGTCATCTGAAATTTACGATTTCAGTGGTTTTGAAACTACTCAACCGATCAAATTCTTTATTTTAATCCATCTGAATTCTCTCTTCTCTCAAAATCCACTCTACCCACTGTCATCCAAACTCAAATCCATCCTATATTTCACCATTATTTCTTGAAAGACACTTGATTTTCTTGTTCTCCACCCTTTATTGTCCTTGAAATCAATCTTTCTCAAGAGAAAGACATCATGGTTTGTTCAAAGAGGATTAATGTGGCTAAGGGCAAAGGAAAAGCCAAAGTGGGAGATGAATGGCTTATTATCAACAAACCAAGATGAGTTCACGTTCAACAATCAAATCTTGGAGTAGGCCATTTTATTTCTACAAGAGTCGCGATTGAATTTGAGAAATGGAGCAAGAAGAGTAGAAAGATCATTCCCGGCCATTGAGTGGATGTGGATAAACTCACCAATTATGGTAATGTGCTTTCTCTCTTTGGTGAGATAGGTTGGGGTTGTTTTCTTGGGGTGAATGCCGATTATTATCCCACTCTTGTTTATGAATTTTGCACTAATCTTAAGGAAGAAAGGATTGAGCATGTCGGGAATAGCATTATTCAATGGTATTCATCTAGAGTATCCCAAGTAGACTTTAAATTTAATGATGCCTTAGTGAATCACATTTGTGATGTAGATGACATTGGCGCTAGATATTATTCTTTGGGATAACATTGTTATATCTATGAATTGTTCACCAATGAAAGGTTTGAAGAGGCATTCACTAATGGTACGAGATTTAGGTCCATTAGGGAAAGAGAAATCAAAGCTTTTGATGCTAGAGGACGTGCTATGCATCACATGATTACTACTATGATCATCCATAATTTTGGACATAAATCATCAGTTGGTAATATGCATGTGGTGAGTATACTTGCCTTGCATGAGCATAGAAGTCTAAACTTTGGATTGATGGCATTAAAGCGTATGATTAATGCAAGGAAAAAAACCAACAAAGCCTGGACTTATGGGAGACTATTGATAAGGATCTTCAAGCATTTCAATGTCTAATTTCCTGGAAGATGAAATCCTAGGAAAAGTGGGGAAATCTATACCAACGAATCTCTCAAGAGAATGAAATTGACTCTAAATAAGGATGGTGTATAGAAGTGAAGAAGAGAAACCCCTCTAAGGGGTGAGAGAATAGAAATTCATGGCGATAAAGAAGAGGAGGAAGAAAATGAAGAAGAAGAGAAGGATGAAGATGAGACATTATCTAGAGAAAGGAAGAGTAGGAATAGGCATGATTTATCAAGTGAGGAGGAGCAACCTCACACAAAGAGAAGATTAGTTGAAGAAAAGCCCTCTCCTCAATCTCATCAAAATTTTGGAGACATACCTAGTGGGGAGAGAGTTACTAGAGGTGACACCATTGTAGCCAAGGTGTTCCAAGAGGCCTTGAACAACCACATAAATGAGATGGAAAATATGTACACGTTCTTCGAATCCTTTGCTCCTATAGTGCTAAGTAAGTTGGATGGCTTGGACACTAGGGTGAAAAATATTGAAGAATTATTGATGAAGAACACACAAGGTGGTGAAAGACCATCAAGCTAAGGATGACAAAGATGATAAAGAAAATGAGAAAGGTAAGAAAAAGAAAGAGGATGGAGATGATGATGATGATGATGATGATGATGAGTATAATGATGGAGATAATAATCAAGGAGGCAACTTTGAATTTGTGGCTAGAGAAAGTGAAAAAAATGAGGGTGTTCAAGAGATGCCACAAGAGCGCGAAAGCCAAGAAGGAAGCTTGATAGAAAGAGTCGGGATCATTTCACCATCCACCACATCATTTGGCCAAGGAAGAATCAAGAAGCACGTGGTCAAGAAGAAGGGTACAAGGAGATCCTCCCGTTTGGATACAAAACCAAAGCCAAACTACAACGGCAAGGAGCAAGCAAGTGAGGGTCCACTTCACATTGAGCTTAAGGGAGACATGGCTATTACTACCAACAAATATGCCGTGAAGATAATGACAAAAATCAAAGACTAAGCACTCCATAACCCTCTCTCATTTTACTTATGTACTTAGTCTAGTTTATGCACTTTTTTTCATGCTTAGTTAATGTATGTAGAATAGTCCGTATATTTTCAAGCTTTGACCTTCAATGTGCCTTTCTAGTTCATGTGATCTTTTGAAGCTCAATGATAATATCATAGTATTGAGAGATTATATTACTTTTGCTTTCATATTTGCTTCACTTTCAACACCCCACATTTGATTGATGACAAAAGGGGGAGAAGAAGTATTAGATGCAAAATGTACTTTGATTTTTTTTATATTTGCTCTGATAAATGTGGTTTTTGGTTTATTGATAAGGAATGTGGTTTAGTATATGGCATAATGGTTTATTGGGTTGTGCTCATTTAAGGAGAGAATAAGTACTTAGATATTTGGACGAATGAATGGCTTATGGTTTATTGGTCATTGTGTGCTCATCAGCATTTTGATATTTTGAGAAACTTTGAGATAATTTATGCATTGCTTGATTAAGATGACTATGAATGTTTTAAAGTTGATCACCTTGCTTTCATGATTGTGTGATTGGTTTTAAGCTCTTATATTGCAAAATCTATCTTTTGACAACTTTGCCAAAAGTTAACATTTGAAATTCAGACGCAGACCAAAAATTCAGTTGTCCAAATTTTTTGTCAAAAATGAAGATTTGATAATTCTTGTTTAAAACTGTCATTCCTTGCTCAAAAATGAAGATTTTAGAGGACTTGATCTTTCAAAACTCATTGTGTTGAATTCTTGTGACTTGATCATTCAAAACTTTCAAATTTTCAAAACTCAAGTCCAAATATGAGCATTATCTAAGGGGGAGACTTGCATATCGTTTATAACCTCTAAAAAACTTCTTAGAATGTGATCTAATTGCTTTCATATATTTTGATGGAGGAAAGGAGGTTTATGGAGGTTAGTTGGATCATAGGCTTATTCATGAGCCATGCTCTGTCATTGTGCTAAATTTTTCATCATTAATCTATGACATTTATGCTTCATTGTACTATATTACTTAAATCCATCACATTTTACATCAAAGTTTGTCATCATCAAAAAATGAGAGATTGTTAGTCCTAAGGGCAAATCATGTTGTTTTGATTAATGACAAACATTGATAAATACAAAGTCCTAAGGTAGTCTTAAGCTTAATAGGTAAATCTTGTAAACCCTACACTCTTTAGTCTTGATATCTTCTAGTTCACTTTTGAGAGCACAAAACTTGGTTTTAAACTTACTTGAATTACCAAGTTTTCATCAATGGGTAGTCTTAAGCTTAATTGAAGATAATTACTTGAATTACCAAGAGTGTAGGATTCAAGTTTTCATCAATGGATTTTATGTCACTAGACAACATTGACGAATCTAATCAAAGGCTCACCCTCATTAAAGGGTTTTCTGTCACAAGACCACGTTGATTAAGTTTTCTTTCTATCACAATGCCTTCAATTATCTTTAATGACTTATCTTTGAGGCTAGAATGTTTTCCAACTTGTGCGGATTGATTTGAATATATTTTGAAAAAGTTTGGAAAGATCGAATGCAAGTATGGATGCAGGAGAAAAAATTTGGCCATCCAGAAATTCTTAGAAACTAGCCATTACTAACCATTTTTTAAATGTTGGAGCTGATTTTTAAGCCTTATAAAAACCACAAACTTCAAATTTTTGTAATGTTCTTGAAACCTTTGAATGATTAACATTCTCAAGTCTCCAAACTCTATAACCTCTCAATTGTGTTGAGCTACAAAGTTGATATTCAAGATTTCATAGACAAAGAAGGTGAAGTGGTACTGGCATTGTAATCATCCACCTTTTTTTTGTTGGTAACATCTAAATCTATACTTCATCTATTTACTTTGTTGATTCAAGGTTGTCAAGTGACACAAAATCCTTTGGTGAGGGTGAGCCATTGACTAGATTAATCAATGTGGTCTTGTGACAGAAAACCCTTTGATGAGGGTGAGCCTTTGATTAGATTCGTCAAGGCTGTCTAGTGACATAAAATTCTTTGGTGAAGGGTGAGCCTTGACTGTTTGTGAAAACGAGGTTATTGTGATAAAATCCATTGAAGGGTAAGTGAAAGACCTAAGGGGGGGTGAATTAGGTCTTCGGCTAATTATCAAAAATCTTTTTCCTTTTTGTAAATCCTTTGCCTTAATAAAAGCTCTTCCTTAAATTCATAAACTTCAAGTTTATATGTGATTTGATGGTTGAAACAAGATGATCAAACAAAAAGACTACAACCAATCAATCAACAACTAAGAACTAATAATAATAATACAAGTATGTAAACAAGTAAAGCTATACGAAAATGAACACACAATTTATAGTGGTTTGATCTCTCCAAGATCTACATCCACTACCTTGGGTCCACACTCAAGGATTTTAACCAATTCACTAAATGGTCAATCCAAACAATTACACAAGAGGCTCATCCTTCAATGGGTTTTACCACAACAACCTCTATTCAATCTAATAAACAAGGTTCACCCTTACCAATGGGTTTTACACAACAACCTTGATTAATCTAATCTATGGCTCACCATCCACAATGGTTTTAAGTCTCTTGACAACCTTATATCAATCACAACAATAATGTAAAGAGAGAGTTTTGATGTTACCAACACTTCTTGGTGGATGAATACAATAGCTAGCACCGCCTCACTTCTTGCCTTTGGAATCTTGAATTTCAACCTTTGAGCACAAGGCAATTTGAGATATTTTCAAATAATTTTGATGTAAAACAAGTTAGAGCTTGATGGATTTTTTAAGTTTCAAAGTTTTGCAAAAAATTTGGAGTTTATGGCTTTTATAGATTTGAAAAATTGACTTCAACAGCTATAAAGCGGCTAGTAATGGCTAGTTTTAGAAAAGTTCGGACGTCCGAACAATCTCCTATGCGTCAGACCATTCATCAAAATTTTACTGTGCCAAGTTGTCTAGAAAAGTTCAGACGTTCGAACTTTTCCTTATGCGTCCGAACATTCGTCTGAATTTTTCGGACGTCCAAACTTTGCCTTATGTGTCCAAATTTCTCTGGAAGCACAGTAATCATTTTCAAAGTTTGGACATCCGAACTTGCGTCTGAACTGATCAAACTTTGTCAAATAATTTAAAAATCAACCTTAATAACATTGAAAATATTTTGTATAAATAAGTAAGTCTGTTAGCCCTAAGGGCAAATTATATAGTTTTGATTAATGACAAATATTGATGAGGACTAAAATGTTTGATTATTGTGTGATAGGTTCTGTAATTTGAGAAGTATGAAGTCTCATTGCTTTGAAGCAAAAGTTCAAGAACAACTTCATTTAAGCAAGTATTTGAAGTTTGAAGAATATTGTTCTAAAGATGATCAAAAGGCATTGAAGACTTGAAGTGTAGAGTGCATTTAACTTTTAGGTAAATTTCTATGTAAACTCTACACTTGCATGTCTTGGTTATCATTGAATGCATAAGAGAGCATAAAAATAGTCTTATAATCTTAAAAGACTTTGAATGAATCTTTCTATAAGATATGTTTATAAACTTCATATGTTCATGTGTTTCAAGCTTAAATATAGTTATATAAGTTTTCTATATATATCAAACGTTTTTCAAACTCATTGAAGTTATATCTCAAATGATTTTACAAAGTTTGAAAATGCTTTCAAAAAATTCGGTCGTCTGAATTTTGTAGCAAAAGTTTGCTACTATTCTTCCAGAGAAATTCGGAAGAAGATTCGGACGCAGGCAAAAAATTCGGTCGTCCGAATTTTTGTTCTCAGCATGGTTACTATTCATCCAGAGAAATTCGGACGAAGATTCGGACGCAGCCAAGAAATTCGGTCGTCCGAATTTTCTGAAACTAGCCGTTACTAGCCGTTTTATGAACGTTTTAACAAATTTTCAAATTCTATAAAAGCCATAAACATGCAAATTTTTGTAACTCTTGAAATCTTAAAAACTCCAAGCATTCAAAAGCATTCTAGCAAACATTTCTTAAGCTCTCTTATGTCTTGTGCATTCAATTGATCAATCCAAAGACATCAAAGTGTGAAGATGCAAATTTGTGTAATATCTACCATCAAGTGGTAACCTCTACACACTCTTCTTTACTTATTCAATTGTGTTGATCTACTAGCTCTAGCAAGGTTATCTTGATAACATAAAACCCTTTAGATAAGGGTGATCCTTGAAGTTGTGATTCAAGGTTGTTTGAGATATAAAACCATTGTGTGTGGTGAGCCTTGTATTGTAAACATTACTAGAAGAGGTTGTGAGTGTAAAACCATAGTTCGGTGAACCTCTCTTGTAACTTGTAAACCTGAGCAATTAGTAGATTTGTTGAAATCCTTAAGTGTGAAGCTTAAGGTAGTGGATGTAGATCTTGAGGATCGAACCACTATAAATTTTTTGAGTTCTTTGCTATTGCTTTCATTATTGTCTTGCTATCAATTATCTATAATTAGCTTATATAACTTGTTCTTAGTCTAAACGCATAAAAGGTGTAAGTTTGCGAAAATTAGCCAAATACCTAATTCACCCCCCTCTTAGGTATTTCAAAGTCATTTAAACATTTTCAAACACAAAAACCGTTACTAAAACACTTTGATCATACAAAGTTTATTCAAGATCATTTGAGGTTCAAAAGCATACTTGTTATTCAAAAGTTCATTCAAACCCATTTAAGATTCAAAACAAGTTTGAAAACATTCTAGCCTAAAAGATAAGTCATTAAAGACCTTTTAAGTGCAAAAATCATTGATGAAAACTTGATAATTATGCTAAGTTCAAAACCATTGAAACTTTTCAAATCAAGTTTTGTGCTTTCAATTGCAACTCATAAATTCCAAGGCTTAAAAGTGTAGGGTTTACAAAGTTTACCTATTAAGCACATGTAACCTACACTTCATGTCTTTAAAGCCTTCAATCATCTTCAACAAACTTTTCAATCTTCAATCACTTTGACATATTAGAGTTGTTCTTGCATTTTGGCTCGAAGGCAATGAGACTTCATATCAGAGCTAGAACTTCTGTGTGTGGTTTAACAACCTAGAAGACAAAGATCCTATGGCTAATATGTCAAACCTACCTTACCTAGAAGGATCTTCCACAAATAGACCACCTTTGTTTAATGGAACAAATTACACTTTCTGGAAATCTAGAGTTAAAATTTATATTTGTTCTATTAATTTTGATTTGTGGAACATAATTGAGAAAGGTCCTTATGTCCCAATGAAAATGAGTGCTGATGGAATAACCTCAGTACCCAAGTCCATAGATGAATTTGATGAGCATGATTCTAAGAAAATGACTTTAAATTATCAAGCCATGAATATATTAAGTTGTGCTTTAGATGTTAATGAATATAATAGAGTTAGTGGATGTGATTCTGCTCATGACATGTGGAGATTACTTCAAATTACACATGAAGGAACTAATCAAGTTAAAGAATCTAAACTTGCCATGCTAGTTAGAGATTATGAATTGTTTACCATGAAACAAGGTGAAAATATTAGTGATATGTTTACAAGATTTACTAACATTTTCAATGGCTTAAAAGCTTATGGTAAAAGCTACACTATGGGAGAGCAAAACAGAAAGATTTTAGATGCTCTACCAAAATCCTGGTAACCTAAAACACTTGCCATTGAGGAATCCAAGGATTTGAAGACTCTTCCACTTGAAGAGCTCATTGGATCTCTACTGACTCATGAAATGAAGATGAAATGGCTAAATGACAAGGAGGATGAAGAAAAGGGAAGAAAAGGAGTAGTGCTTAATGCCTCAAACAACTTGAGTGAACAAGAACAATCTTCAAGTGAAGAAGAAGGAGGAAACAGTGGAGAAGAAGAAATTACAATGGCTGTGAAGAAATTCAAGAGATTCTACAAAAAGGAATTTCTCAAGAAAGGAAGAAAGCCAATCAAGAAGAGTGGACAATCTTCATCATATAAACCTCAATGCTTTGAATGCAAGAGTACTGAGCATCTTATTGCTGACTGTCCCAGAGTGTTGGAAAGGGAAAGAGAAAGCAAAAACAGAAAGAAATCTGCCAAGAAAGGAAAAGGACTAGCTAGAACATGGGATCAACAGGAAAGTGAGGATGAAAGTGAAGGAAAGGCCAACATATGCTTCATGGTCATTGATGATGAGGTACAATCTTCACCCTCTATCTCAAATATATATGATGATGATATTGATTCCAGTGATCTTATTGTTGAGTTATATGAAGAATTAAAAAAGGCTTCAAAAAGAAATAAGGATATGAAACTCAAAATAAATGATTTATCTAATGAGAATTCAAAATTATGTGTTGAAAATGGAAAACTTCTTGAAACCATTAGTTGCATTGCTATTGAAAAAGAAGTTTTGAATACAACTATACAAAATATATCTTTTGAAAACAAAAAGCTTTGCACTAAAATTATTTCTCTTGAGTTAATGATAAAAGATCATGAGCTTCTAAAAAGGAAAGTTAATGATCTAACTTTATGCATTGAGAGATTTACAAATGGAAGGAAAAATTTGAATAAATTACTTGGCTATCAAAGACCTTCATTTGTAAAACATGGTCTTGGTTTTATTCATGATTATTCTGCTCCAAAACAGAGAAAATCTTTTGTTAAAGAATCTTATCATTCTAGATCACATATTTGCTGCACTTATTGTGGTAAACATGGACACAAGGTTTCTAGATGTTTTGTCAAAAGAAAAAGTAGAAAGTGGTGTTAAAACCATTTGGAAGGTCAAAGAAACTTTTACTAACCCCCTTGGACCCAAGAAAATATGGGTACCAAAAATCACCCTTTCAAATTTGGTATAGGTACAATTTGCCTCAAGATCAAGTGCCACTAAATGGTTCCTTGACAGTGGATGCTCAAGGCACATGACTGGAAATGCATCACTTGTTAGTGAACTTCAAACTACAAGTGAAGGTTTTGTCACATTTGGAGATAAGAAGAAAGGGAAAATACTTGGAATAGGTAACATTGGTAAAGGTTCTTTTTCCTCTTATCAAGAAAGTATTACTTATTGAAGATTTAAAGTATAATTTACTAAGTATTAGTCAATTATGTGATAATGGATGCAAAGTAGAGTTTAAATGTGATACTTGTACTATTCTTGACAATGCAAGTAACAAAACTATCTTTGTTGCTAAAAAGAGTTGGTAATGTATATGTGTTGTATCTTGATGAGCTTATTACAAATGATATTAAATGTCTTGCCATTCATGACAATGATGGATTTTTATGGCATAGAAGATTAGGACATGTAAGCATGAATTTATTAAACAAACTTTCTACACAAGAGTTGGTGAGAGGATTACCTAAATTGCATTTTGATAAAACTCACCTCTGTGATGCTTGTCAATATGGAAAATAATCAAAAACATCTTTTAAACCAAAGAAAATGGTTTCTACCACAAAACCTCTTGAACTAATTCATATGGATTTATTTGGACCTATGAGGATTACTAGTCTTGGTGGTAAAAGCTATGCTTATGTGATTGTTGATGATTTTTTCAAGATTTACATGGGTAATCTTCTTAGCACAAAAAAGATGAAACATTTCATGAATTTTCAAAACTCTTCAAAAAGGTTCAAACCTCTCTTGATTGCAAACTAATTTCTATTAGAAGTGATAATGGAAGAGAATTTTGTAATCAAGACTTTACAAAAATTTTGTGATGAATATGGTATTACTCACAATTTTTCAAACTGCCAAAACACCTCAACAAAATGGTGTTGTTGAAAGGAAAAACAGAACTTTACAAGAAATGGCTAGATCAATGCTTTGTGAAAACTCATTACCAAAGTATTTTTAGGGGTGAAGTCATTAATACAGACTTGTTATATCATGAACAGAGTTTTACTAAGACCTTTTATAAGAAAAAACACCTTTTGAACTCTTATTTGACAAAACTCCATCAATTGTCTATTTCAAAGTTTTTTGGTTGTAAATGCTTCATTTTAAACACTAGCAACTATCTTGGGAAGTTTGATAGAAAATCAGATGAAGGAATTTTTTCTTGGTTATTCATCAAATAAAAAAGGCATATAGAGTTTATAATAAAAAGAACATTGTGTGTTGAAGAAACTATTCATGTAACCTTTGATGAATCTAACATTTATCTTCAAAGAGGAAATGAAGATGACACATGTACATCAATGGTTGAAAATCATACTCAACACCAAGCACCCACAATGGAAGATCATGCCAAAGAAGAAGAAATAATGGAGCAAGAACAAGATGGTCAATCAAGAAATGATCAAGAACTTCCAAAAGATATCACATATGCAAAAGGTCATCCTAAGGAGCAAATCATTGGTGATGTCTCTCAAGGGGTAAAAAACAAGGCGGTACTTTATTGATAACTTCGCTCTTTTATCTCATATTGAACCAAAAAAATATTGATGATGCATTGTGTGATAATTTCTGGATTATTGCTATGGAAGAAGAACTAAATCAATTTGAAAGAAATAAAGTTTGGTCTTTTGTTCCTAGACCTCATGATCATTCTGTTATTGGTACAAAATGGGTGTTTAGAAATAAGTTAAATGAACTAGGAGAAGTAGTTAGAAATAAAGCTAGACTTGTTGCTCAAGGTTTCAACCAAGAAGAAGGCATTGACTGTGATGAGACCTTTGCTCCAGAGAGCTGATTAGAATCTATAAGAATACTTTTAGCATTTGCTTGCTTTAAAGGTTTTAAACTTTTTTCAAATGGATGTTAAAAAGTGCTTTCCTAAATGGTTTTATTGAAGAAAAGGTTTATGTAGAACAACCTCCTGGTTTTATCCATGAAAAAATTTCCAAATTATGTGTATAAGCTAACCAAAGCTCTATATGGACTGAAACAAGCTCCAAGATCTTGGTATGAAAGATTAAGTGGTTTTCTTCTCACAAAAGGTTTTACAAAAGGAAAAGTAGACACAACTCTTTTTATTAAAACATCTTCTAAAAATGATATTTTGCTTGTACAAATCTATGTTGATGATATTATTTTTGGTTCTACTAATATTTCTCTTTGTGAAGAGTTTGCTAAAACTATGCAAAATGAATTTGAGATGAGCATGATGGGAGAACTAAGTTTCTTCCTTGGACTACAAATTAAGCAAACCAAGGATGGAGTCTTCATCAATCAAGAAAAATATACTAAGGAGCTATTGAAAAGATTTGGAATGAATCAAGCAAAAGGAATAAGTACTCCTATGAGTTCATCAACTAAACTTGACAAAGATGAGAAAGGTAAAAGTATTGATGAGAAATTGTATAGAGGTATGATTGGAAGTTTACTCTATCTCACTGCTAGTAGACCAGATATTATGTTTGTTGTTTGCTTGTGTGCTAGATTCCAATCATGTCCTAAAGAATCTCATCTAATTTCTGTCAAACGAATATTTCGTTATTTGATTGACACATATGACTATGGTCTTTGGTTTTCTAAAACTTCATCTTTTGAACTTATTGGATATTCTGATGCTGACTATGCTGGATGTAAAGTTGAGCGTAATGGTCATTGTCAATTTCTTGGTAGTTGTCTAGTGTCTTGGTTTAGTAAAAAGCAGGCTTGTGTATCTTTATCCACAGCTGAAGCTGAATACATAGCTGCAGGAAGTTGTTGTGCACAATTATTATGGATGCAACATACTTTACTTGATTATGGTCTTAAATTTAAGTGTGTGCCTATACTATGTGATAACACTAGTGCCATCAATTTGAGCATCAATCCCATTCAACACTCTAGGACAAAGCATATAGAGATAAAACATCATTTCATTCGTGATCATGTGATTAAGAAAGATATATGCTTAGAACATGTACATACAAATGATCAAATTGCTGACATATTTACAAAGCCTTTGGCTGAGGAAAGGTTTAATCACCTAAGAAGACTCTTAGGAATTTCAAAATTCAATGACTAATGTGTGTATTAATGTTGTGATGAAAACAGAGATTTATTGATCAAAAAATTCGGACGCAGGACAGAAAATTCGGTCGACCGAATTTTCTAAATCAAAGAGACAGAAACTTTCGACCGAAAATTCGGACGCAGACCTAAAATTCGGTCGTCCGAATTTTGCGGATGCGTCTCTTTAAATAAAAATCGGACGGTTTCTTCCAAACATTACAACTTCCGAATTTTACATCCTTTCAAAACCTCTCAAACCCATTCAAGTCCGAATCAAAATCTCTTCAAATCCACACACTCTCATTCCGATTTTTTTTCATTTTGAAACTTCTAAGCCCTAATTTCGTACAGAAAACAAATCTTTTTCAAGAGAAAACATAATGGTGAGAACAAAGAAGCCCAATGTTGAGAAAGGAAAAGGAAAGGCTAAGGAAGGAGATGGAGACCCAATCCTCAATCAACCAAGAAGGATTCGCATTCCTCAAACACAATCTGGAGTTGACAGGTTTATTTCTATCAAATCTACTCATGAATTTGATGAATGGAACAAGAATAGTAGAAAAATTATTCCTGGATATAAGGTGGATGTTGATAAACTATCTAGTATGGATATGGTTTTGTCTTGTTTCCATGATATTGGATGGAGTAGTTTGTTGTTTATTAATGAAGATTTTTATCCCACCTTGGTATATGAATTCTATGCAAACCTAAAGGAAGAAAGAACTGAGATTGTTGGGGATGATAGGATACAATGGTATTCAACTAGAGTATCCCAAGTTGATATTGAATTGAGTGAAGACCTGATTAACAGAATTTGTGGGGTAAGTGATAGTGGGGCTAAGTATTATGCACCCTCAATGCATTGCTATGATCGTCAACTCTTTACATATGATAGATTTGAGCAAGCATTTACAAATGGAAGAGAGTTTAGATCTATAAAAGAGAGGGAAATCAAGAATTTGGATGCTAGAGGTAGAGTATTGCATCACATGGTAACTACTATGATTGTTCCTAACTTTGGACATAAATCATCAGTAGGTAATATGCATATGGTATTAATGTTAGCCCTGCATGAACAAAGGAAATTCAACTTTGGATATATAGCTTTAAGACACATGATTACTGCTAGAAAAACAGTAACCAAGGCATTCCCCTTTGGAAGGTTGCTAACAAAGATTTTTAAGCACTTCAAGATTAAACTTCCAGGAAGAGGACAAGCCTTTAAAAGTGGAGAAATATACACTGATGAATCACTTAAGAGAATGCAGCTTATCCTTGATGATGATGGAGTATGGAAAACAAAAAGAGGTTCCTCTCCAAAAAGATTAGGAAGAAAGGAAAGGACAGAAAGTGTAGAGGAGGAAAAGGAGGAAGATGAAGATGAGGAAGATGAGGAAGAAACCCTTGCAAGAGAAATGAAGACAAAAAAGAAAGCATGACACTTCAAGTGAGGGGAGCAACCACCAACAAAAAGAAGAGTAGTTGAAGAAGAAACGAAGTTGAGTCAAGTGGTGAAAGAACAACTAGAGGGGACACCATAATAGCCAAAGCATTACAAGAAGCCTTGAACAATCAAGTCAAGGAAATGGAGAAGATGTATAAGTTCTTTGAATCATTTGCTCCAATGATTCTAGGAAAATTAGATGGACTAGAGAGTAGAGTGAAACACATTGAGGAAATTCTAATAAGAAATACTCAAAATGGTGAAGGACCCTCTAGGCCTCAAGATAGAAATAAGGAAGATGATGATAAAGAGGAAGATAAGAAGGACAAAGACGATGGCAGTGATGATGGGGATGATCAAGGAGGAGATGATGAGACAGTGGCAGAACAAGAAGAAGTAGAAGAACATGTACAATCACAAAAGGCAGGAAGCCAAGTAGCTCAAGCTGAAATTGTCTCACCATCACACATTTCATTCAGCCAAGGAAGAGTGAAGCACTTGGCCATCAAGAAAGGGATTAGCAGAGCCTCCTCATCAACATCACAAGACTAAGCATCTCTTCCATTCTATTTACTGCTTTAAGTTACTTGAATTTTTAATTATGCATCTAATGTTATAATCTTCTTCAGAATTTTTCTTGCATCTTCTGTAATAGTGAAGCTCAATGATGAAATCTCAGTGATGAGAGCTTCCTTTATGTGTTAAATTGTTAATCTCATTTTCATTGACCCCATCTTTGACTGATGACAAAAGGGGGAGAAAAAATGAGGATGACAAAATGTGTGAAAAACTGCTAAAATGTGTGAAAAACTGCTATGTGATGAGATAATGAATTTTTGTGTTCGGTCGTCCGAATTTTCTGAAACTAGCCGTTACTAGCCGTTTTATGAACGTTTTAACAAATTTTCAAATTCTATAAAAGCCATAAACATGAAAATTTTTGTAACTCTTGAAATCTTAAAAACTCCAAGCATTCAAAAGCATTCTAGCAAACATTTCTTAAGCTCTCTTATGTCTTGTGCATTCAATTGATCAATCTAAAGACATCAAAGTGTGAAGGTGCAAATTTGTGTAATATCTACCATCAAGTGGTAACCTCTACACACTCTTCTTTACTTATTCAATTGTGTTGATCTACTAGCTCTAGCAAGGTTATCTTGATAACATAAAACCCTTTAGATAAGGGTGATCCTTGAAGTTGTGATTCAAGGTTGTTTGAGATATAAAACCATTGTGTGTGGTGAGCCTTGTATTGTAAACATTACTAGAAGAGGTTGTGAGTGTAAAACCATAGTTCGGTGAACCTCTCTTGTAACTTGTAAACCTGAGCAATTAGTAGATTTGTTGAAATCCTTAAGTGTGAAGCTTAAGGTAGTGGATGTAGATCTTGAGGATCGAACCACTATAAATTTTTTGAGTTCTTTGCTATTGCTTTCATTATTGTCTTGCTATCAATTATCTATAATTAGCTTATATAACTTGTTCTTAGTCTAAACGCATAAAAGGTGTAAGTTTGCGAAAATTAGCCAAATACCTAATTCACCCCCCTCTTAGGTATTTCAAAGTCATTTAAACATTTTCAAACACAAAAACCGTTACTAAAACACTTTGATCATACAAAGTTTACTCAAGATCATTTGAGGTTCAAAAGCATACTTGTTATTCAAAAGTTCATTCAAACCCATTTAAGATTCAAAACAAGTTTGAAAACATTCTAGCCTAAAAGATAAGTCATTAAAGACCTTTTAAGTGCAAAAATCATTGATGAAAACTTGATAATTATGCTAAGTTCAAAACCATTGAAACTTTTCAAATCAAGTTTTGTGCTTTCAATTGCAACTCATAAATTCCAAGGCTTAAAAGTGTAGGGTTTACAAAGTTTACCTATTAAGCACATGTAACCTACACTTCATGTCTTTAAAGCCTTCAATCATCTTCAACAAACTTTTCAATCTTCAATCACTTTGACATATTAGAGTTGTTCTTGCATTTTGGCTCGAAGGCAATGAGACTTCATACTTCTTAATCCATAAATTCTATCACACAACATACAAGAATATTAGTCCTTATCAATGTTTGTCATTAATCAAAACTAATCATAACTACATGATTTGCCCTTAGGGATAACAATCTCCCCATTTTTGACGATGACAAACTTTGATGCAAAATGTGATGGATTTAAATAATGTAGTAGCAAGAAGTATTGATGTCAATGATAGATAATAACCAATTTAGCACATTGACATACGAAAGGCTCAATATGAGCCTATGACCCAACCAACCTCTATTATCTTCCCTCCTTCCAACAAAGAATTAGGATAGAATATCTAGCATTTAATCATTTAGAAAAGAATCTAAGATAGGTTTTAAAGGTTGTAAAAGTTTAAGAATGCTCCACCTTAGATTGTGCTCATTTTCAACAAGTTTGGACTTGAGATGTTGTGAATCCAAATTTTGACATATCAAGTCCGAACTGAAAAATAAGTGAAATAAAAGTTGCAATTTTTGAAAATAAGTTTTTCGAAGGTTGTTCAAACATATTAGAAGAGATTAAAACATATTTGAATCAATTTGAACAACAAAGGAGCACATTTTGGAAAAAAAAATATGGATGCATACGAATTTCAAAACAGGCATCTGAATTTTTGACTCATGCATCCGAATTTTAAAATTTCAAGTCCAAACTGCTATAAATTCAATATAATGAATGTTTAAAGTGAAATAAAGCTTTCCTAAGGTTGTTAAAACATAATGGAAGAGATTAAAACATATTTGAATCAATTTGAACAACAAAAGAGCACTTTTTGGCAACGAATATGGATGCATCCGAATTTCTGAAACATGCATCCGAATTTTTAAATCATGCATCCGAATTTCAAGTCCAAATTTTTTTCAACAAGTTTGAAAAGGTAATTTTGCATTTTCAAATGAAATGTTGAAGTACTCAAATATGTATGTCCACAATGGCACTCAGTTTAGCTTTGCAAAATCACAAAATTAATGCATTCAATTGTTTTCTTGAAGTAATTCAAAATCATAGGTCAAGTGAAAACCAAGTTCAAGATTTCAATCTCAACTTAACCATATTCCAAAATATCAGAAAATAACTAAGGCCTCATATATTATAACACTTTCAATTTAAATTCTAAATGCAGCCAAATATTTTCACAGTACACATTCATTTTACATTTGACCTATAGCACACATACGTAGCACATTTACAGCAAGTACATTCACATTACACAGCACATTGCAGCCATCATTTTTTCTCTCCCTTGACATATGCATGGATTTTCAGAAAATTCACACATTTTCTCATCAACACAATTTGTTCCATTAAACAAAGGTGGTCTATTTGTGGAAGATCCTTCTAGGTAAGGTAGGTTTGACATATTAGCCATAGGATCTTTGTCTTCTAGGTTGTTAAACCACACACAGAAGTTCTAGCTCTGATACCAATTGAAATACCTAAGAGGGGGGGTGAATTAGGTATTTGGCTAATTTTCGCAAACTTAAACCTTTTATGCGTTTAGACCAAGAACAAGTTATATAAGCTAATTATAGATAATTGATAGCAAGGCAGTAATGAAAGCAATAGCAAAGAACTCAAACAATTTATAGTGGTTCGATCCTCAAGATGTACATCCACTACCTTAAGCTCACACTTAAGGATTTCAACAAATCTACTAATTGCTCAGGTTTACAAATTACAAGAGAGGCTCACCACACTTTGGTTTTATACATACAACCTCTTCTAGTAATTTTTACAAACAAGGCTCACCAACCTATAGTTTTATATCTCAAACAACCTTGAATCACAACTTCAAGGATCACCCTTATCTAAAGGGTTTTATGTTATCAAGATAACCTTGCTAGAGCTAGTAGATCAACACAATTGAATGAGTAAAGAAGAGTGTGTAGAAGTTACCACTTGATGGTAGATATTACACAAATTTGCACCTTCACACTTTGGTGTCTTTGGATTGATCAATTGAATGCACAAGACATAAGAGAGCTTAAGAAATGTTTGCTAAATGCTTTTGAATGCCTGGAGTTTTCAAGATTTCAAGAGTTACAAAAATTTGCATGTTTATAGCTTTTATAGAATTTGAAAATCATTAAAAGCGTTCATAAAACGGCTAGAAACGGCTAGTTTCAGAAAATTCGGACGACCGAATTTCTTGGCTGCGTCCGAATCTTCGTCCGAATTTCTCTGGATGAATAGTAACCATGCTGAGAACAAAAATTCGGACGACCGAATTTTTTTCCGAATTTCATTGGAAGAACAGTGACCATGCTGAAGGCCAAAAATTTGGACGACCGAATTTTTTGGCTGCGTCCGAATCTTCTTCCGAATTTCTCTGGAAGAATAGTAGCAAACTTTTGATACAAAATTCGGACGACCGAATTTTTTGGAAGCATTTTCAAACTTTGTAAAATCATTTGAGATATAACTTCAATGAGTTTGAAAAACATTTGATATGTATAGAAAACTTATTTAACCATATATAAGCTTGAAAAACAAGAACATATGAAGTTTACTAACATATCTTATAAAAAGATTCATTCAAAGCCTTTTAAGATCATAAGACTATTTTTATGCTCTCTTATGCATTCAATGATAACCAAGACATGCAAGTGTAGAGTTTACATAGAAATTTACCTAAAAGTTAAATGTACTCTACACTTCAAGTCTTCAATGCTTTTTGATCATCTTTAGAACAACATTCTTCAAACTTCAAATACTTGCTTAACTGAAGTTGTTCTTGAACTTTTGCTTCAAAGCAATGAGACTTCATACTTCTCAAATTACAGAACCTATCACACAATAATCAAACATTTTAGTCCTCATCAATATTTGTCATTAATCAAAACTACATAATTTGCCCTTAGGGCTAACAATCTCCCCCTTTTTGATGATGACAAACTTTGATGCAAAATGTGATAGATTAAAACAATGTAGTACATAGAAGTATTAATGTCAATGATAGAAAATAACCAATTTATCACATTGACATTTAAAAGGCTCAATATGAGCCTATGACCCAACCAACCTCCATTTTCCTCCTTCCTTCCAACAATTAGGATAGAAGATATAGCATTTAAGCATTTAGAAAAAGTTCTAAGAGAGGTTTTAAGGTTGTAAAAGTTTAACAATGCTCCCCCTTAGATTGTGCTCATTTTTCAACAAGTTTGGACTTGAGATGCTATGCATCCGAATTTGACATATCAAGTCCGAATTGTAAAATAAGTGAAATGAAAGCTTCAATTTTTGAAAATAAGCTTTCCTAAGGTTTTTCAAACATAGTGGAAGAGATTAAAACAAGTTTGAATCAATTTGAACAACAATAGATCACATCCGAATTTCAGAACATGCATCCGAATTCTTAAACCTTGCATCCGAATTTTTTAAATCTTAAGTCCAAACTACAATAAATTAAATATAAAGAATGTCTAAGGTTGTTCAAACATAATAGAGAGATTAAAACAGATTTAAATCAGTTTGAACAAAAAATAGAATACTTTTTGTCAACAAGTTATAGCTCATGCATTCAAATGTTTTCATAGAGTAACAATTCAAGAACAAGTTATTCATTTACAGAAAACACATAGAAAACATCTATAGGATTGAGACATAAGACTCAGAACACATGCATACAGAAAATTCATATACAGAAAATTCATTATCAATTCATATAGAGAAAATTCAAAAATTCATTATCTCATCCCATACAGCAGTTTTTCACACATTTTGTCATCCTCATTTCTTTATCTCATCCCATACAACAGTTTTTCACACATTTTGTCATCCTCATTTCTTATCTCATCCCATACAGCAGTTTTTCACACATTTTGTCATCCTCATTTCTTCTCCCCCTTTTGTCATCAGTCAAAGATGGGGTCAATGAAAATGTGATTAACAATTTAACACATAAAGGAAGCTCTCATCACTGAGATTTCATCATTGAGCTTCACTATTACATAAGATGCAAGAAAAATACTGAAGAAGATTATAACATTAGATGCATAACTAAAAATTCAAATAACTTAAAGCAGTAAATAGAATGGAAGAGATGCTTAGTCTTGTGATGTTGATGAAGAGGCTATGCTAATCCCTTTCTTGATGGCCAAGTGCTTCACTCTTCCTTGGCTGAATGAAATGTGTGATGGTGAGACAATTTCAACTTGAGCTACTTGGCTTCCTGCCTCTTGTGGTTCTTTATGTACATGTTCTTCTTCTTCTTCTTGTTCTGCCACTGTCTCATCATCTCCTCCTTGATCATCCCCATCATCACTGCCATCGTCTTTGTCCTTCTTATCTTCCTCTTTATCATCATCTTCCTTATTTCTATCTTGAGGCCTAGAGGGTCCTTCACCATTTTGAGTATTTCTTATTAGAATTTCCTCAATGTGTTTCACTCTACTCTCTAGTCCATCTAATTTTCCTAGAATCATTGGAGCAAATGATTCAAAGAACTTATACATCTTCTCCATTTCCTTGACTTGATTGTTCAAGGCTTCTTGTAATGCTTTGGCTATTATGGTGTCCCCTCTAGTTGTTCTTTCACCACTTGACTCAACTTCAGTTTCTTCTTCAACTACTCTTCTTTTTGTTGGTGGTTGCTCCCCCTCACTTGAAGTGTCATGCTTTCTTTTTGTCTTCATTTCTCTTGCAAGGGTTTCTTCCTCATCTTCCTCATCTTCATCCTCCTCCTTTTCCTCTTCTACACTTTCTGTCCTTTCCTTTCTTCCTAATCTTTTTGGAGAGGATCCTCTTTTTGTTTTTCATATTCCATCATCATCAAGGATAAGCTGCATTCTCTTAAGGGATTCATCAGTGTATATTTCTCCACTTTTAAAGGCTTGTCCTCTTCCTGGAAGTTTAATCTTAAAATGCTTAAAGATCTTTGTTAACAGCCTTCCAAAAGGGAATGCCTTGGTTACTGTTTTTCTAGCAGTAATCATGTGTCTTAAGGCTATATATCAAAAGTTCAATTTCCTCTGTTCATACAAGGCCAACATTAATACCATATGCATATTACCTACTGATGATTTATGTCCAAAGTTAGGAACAATCATAGTAGTTACCATATGATGCAATACTCTACCTCTAACATCCAAATTCTTGATTTCCCTCTCTTTTATAGATCTAAACTCTCTTCCATTTGTAAATGCTTGCTCAAATCTATCATATGTAAAGAGTTGACGATCATAGCAATGCATTGAGGGTGCATAATATTTAGCCCCACTGTCACTTACCCCACAAATTCTGTTAATCAGGGCTTCACTTAATTCAATATCAACTTGGGATACTCTAGTTGAATACCATTGTATCCTATCATCCCCAACAATCTCAGTTCTTTCTTCCTTTAGGTTTGCATAGAATTCATATACCAAAGTAGGATAAAAATCTTCATTAATAAACAACAAACTACTCCATCCAACATCATTGAAATAGGACAGAACCATATCCATACTAGATAGTTTATCAGCATCCACCTTATATCCAGGAATAATCTTTCTACTATTCTTATTCCATTCATCAAATTCATGAGTAGATTTGATAGAGATAAACCTGTCAACCCCAGATTGTGTTTGAGGAATGCGAATCCTTCTTGGTTGATTGAGGATTGGGTCTCCATCTCCTTCCTTAGCCTTTCTTTTTCCTTTCTCAACATTGGGCTTCTTTGTTCTCACCATGATGTTTTCTCTTGAGAAGGATTTGTTTTCTGTATGAAATTAGGGCTTAGAAGTTTAAAAATGAAGGAAAATCAGGATGAGAGTGTGTGGATTTGAAGAGATTTTGATTCGGACGTGAATGGGTATGAGGGGTTTTGAAAGGATGTAAAATTCGGAAGTTGTAATATTTGGAAGAAACCGTTCGATTTTCATTTAAATAGATGCATCCGCAAAATTCAGACGACCGAATTTTAGGTCTGCGTCTGAATTTTTGGTCGAAAGTTTCTATCTCTTTGATTCAGAAAATTCGGTCGACCGAATTTTCTGTCCTGCGTCCGAATTTTTGATCAATAAATCTCTGTTTTCATCACAACATTAATACACACATTAGTCATTGAATTTTGAAATTCCTAAGAGTCTTCTTAGGTGATTAAACCTTTCCTCAGCCAAAGGCTTTGTAAATATGTCAGCAATTTGATCATTTGCATTTATATGTTCTAAGCATATATCTTTCTTAATCACATGATCACGAATGAAATGATGTTTTATCTCTATATGCTTGGTCCTAGAGTGTTGAATGGGATTAATGCTCAAATTGATAGCACTAGTATTATCACATAGTATAGGCACACACTTAAATTTAAGACCATAATCAAGTAAAGTATGCTGCATCCATAATAATTGTGCACAACAACTTCCTGCAGCTATGTATTCAGCTTCTGCTGTGGATAAAGATACACAAGCCTGCTTTTTACTAAACCAAGACACTAGACAACTACCAAGAAATTGACAATGACCACTTGTACTTTTACGCTCAACTTTGCATCCAGCATAGTCAGCATCAGAATATCCAATAAGTTCAAAAGATGAAGTTTTAGAAAACCAAAGACCATAGTCATGTGTATCAATCAAATAACAAAATATTCGTTTGACAAAAATTAGATGAGATTCTTTAGGACATGATTGGAATCTAGCACACAAGCAAACAGCAAACATAATATCTGGTCTACTAGCAGTGAGATAGAGTAAACTTCCTATCTTTCCTCTATATAATTTCTCATCAATACTTTTACCTTTCTCATCTTTATCAAGTTTAGTTGATGAACTCATAGGAGTACTTATTCCTTTTGCTTGATCCATTCCAAACCTTTTCAATAGCTCCTTAGTATATTTTTCTTGATTGATGAAGACTCCATCCTTGGTTTGCTTAATTTGTAGTCCAAGGAAGAAACTTAGTTCTCCCATCATGCTCATCTCAAATTCATTTTGCATAGTTTTAGCAAACTCTTCACAAAGAGAAATATTTGCAGAACCAAAAATGATATCATCAACATAGATTTGTACAAGCAAAATATCATTTTTAGAAGATGTTTTAATAAAAAGAGTTGTGTCTACTTTTCCTTTAGTAAAACCTTTTGAGAGAAGAAAACCACTTAATCTTTCATACCAAGATCTTGGAGCTTGTTTCAGTCCATATAGAGCTTTGGTTAGCTTATACACGTAATTTGGAAATTTTTCATGGATAAAACCAGGAGGTTGTTCTACATAAACCTCTTCTTCAATAAAACCATTTAGGAAAGCACTTTTACAATCCATTTGAAAAAGTTTAAAACCTTTAAAGCAAACAAATGCCAAAAGTATTCTTATATATTCTAATCTGGCTACTGGAGCAAAGGTCTCATCATAGTCAATGCCTTCTTCTTGGTTGAAACCTTGAGCAACAAGTCTAGCTTTATTTCTAACTACTTCTCCTAGTTCATTTAACTTATTTCTAAAAACCCATTTTGTACCAATAACAGAATGATCATAAGGTCTAGGAACAAGAGACCAAACTTTATTTCTTTCAAATTGATTTAGCTCTTCTTCCATAGCAATAATCCAGAAATTATCACACAATGCATCATCAATATTTTTTGGTTCAATATGAGATAAAAGAGCAAAGTTATCAATAAAGTACCGCCTTGTTTTTACCCCTTGGGAGACATCACCAATGATTTGCTCCTTAGGATGACCTTTTGCATATGTGATATCCTTTGGAAGTTCTTGATCATTGCTTGATTGACCATCTTGTTCTTGCTCCATTATTTCTTCTTGTGGCATGATCTTCCATTGTGGGTGCTTGGTGTTGAGTATGATTTTCAACCATTGATGTGCCTGTGTCATCTTCATTTCCTCTTTGAAGATAAATGTTAGATTCATCAAAGGTTACATGAATAGTTTCTTCAACACACAATGTTCTTTTATTATAGACTCTATATGTCTTTTTATTTGATGAATAACCAAGAAAAATTCCTTCATCTGATTTTCTATCAAACTTACCAAGATAGTTGCTAGTGTTTAAAATGAAGCATTTACAACCAAAAACTTTGAAATAGACAATTGATGGATTTTTGTCAAATAAAAGTTCAAAAGGAGTTTTTCTTTTATAAAAGGTCTTAGTAAAACTCTGTTCATGATATAACACGCTGTATTAACAGCTTCAGCCCAAAAATACTTTGGTAATGAGTTTTCACAAAGCATTGATCTAGCCATTTCTTGTAAGGTTCTATTTTTCCTTTCAACAACACCATTTTGTTGAGGTGTTTTGGCAGCTGAAAATTTGTGAGTAATACCATATTCATCGCAAACTTTTGTAAAGTCTTGGTTACAAAATTCTCTTCCATTATCACTTCTAATAGAAATCAGTTTGCAATCAAGAGAGGTTTGAACCTTTTTGAAGAGTTTTGAAAATTCATAAAATGTTTCATCTTTTTGTGCTAAGAAGATTACCCATGTAAATCTTGAAAAATCATCAACAATCACATAAGCATAGCTTTTACCACCAAGACTAGTAGTCCTCATAGGTCCAAATAAATCCATATGAATTAGTTCAAGAGGTTTTGAGGTAGAAACCATTTTCTTTGGTTTAAAAGATGTTTTTGATTGTTTTCCATATTGACAAGCATCACAGAGGCGAGTTTTATCAAAATGCAATTTAGGTAATCCTCTCACCAGCTCTTGTGTAGAAAGTTTGTTTAATAAATTCATGCTTACATGTCCTAATCTTCTATGCCATAAAAATCCATCATTGTCATGAATGACAAGACATTTAATATCATTTGTAATAAGCTCATCAAGATACAACACATATACATTACCAACTCTTTTAGCAACAAAGATAGTTTTGTTACTTGCATTGTCAAGAATAGTACAAGTATCACATTTAAACTCTACTTTGCATCCATTATCGCATAATTGACTAATACTCAGTAAATTATACTTTAAATCTTCAATAAGTAATACTTTCTTGATAAGAGGGAAAGAACCTTTACCAATGTTACCTATTCCAAGTATTTTCCCTTTCTTCTTATCTCCAAATGTGACAAAACCTTCACTTGTAGTTTGAAGTTCACTAACAAGTGATGCATTTCCAGTCATATGCCTTGAGCATCCACTGTCAAGGAACCATTTTGTGGCACTTGATCTTGAGGCAAATTGTACCTATACCAAATTTGAAAGGGTGATTTTTGGTACCCATATTTTCTTGGGTCCAAGGGGGTTAGTAAAAGTTTCTTTGACTTTCCAAATGGTTTTAACACCACTTTCTATTTTTCTTTTGATAAAACATCTAGACACCTTGTGTCCATGTTTACCACAATAAGTGCAGCAAATATGTGATCTAGAATGATAAGATTCTTTAGCAAAAGATTTTTTCTGTTTTGGAGCAGAATAATCATGAGTAAAACCAAGACCATGTTTTATAAATGAAGATCTTTGATAGCCAAGTAATTTATTCAAATTTTCCCTTCCATTTATAAATCTCTCAATGCATAAAGTTAGATCATTAACTTTCCTTTTTAGGAGCTCATGATCTTTTATCATTGATTCAAGAGAAATATTTCTAGTGCAAAGCTTTTTGTTTTCAAAAGATATGTTTTGTATAGTTGTATTCAAAACTTCTTTTTCAATAGCAATGCAACTAATGGTTTCAAGAAGTTTTTCATTTTCAACACATAATTTTGAATTTTCATTAGATAAATCATTTATTTTGAGTTTCATTTCTTTATTTCTTTTTGAAGCCTTTTTTAATTCTTCATATAACTCAACAATAAGATCACTGGAATCAATATCATCATCATATACATTTGAAATAGAGGGTGAAGATTGTACCTCATCATCAATGGCCATAAAGCATATGTTGGCCTTTCCTTCACTTTCATCCCCACTTTCTTGTTGATCCCATGTTCCAACTAATCCTTTTCCTTTCTTGACAGATTTCTTTTTGTTTTTGCTTTCTCTTTCTTTTTCCAAAGCTTTAGGACAGTCAGCAACAAGATGCTTTGTGCTTTTACATTCAAAACATTGAGGTTTATAGGATGAGGATTGTCCACTCTTCTTGATTGGTTTTCTTCCTTTCTTGAGAAACTCCTTTTTGTAGAATATTTTAAACTTCCTTACTCGCCATCGCAATCTCTTCTTCTCCACTGCTTTCCTCCTTCTTCTTCACTTGAAGATCTGTTCTTGTTCACTCAAGTGATTTGAAGACTTGAGTACAACTCCTTTTCTTCCCTTTTCTTCATCCTCCTTGTCATTTAGCCGTTTCATCTTCATTTCATGAGTCAGTAGAGATCCAATGAGCTCTTCAAGTGGAAGAGTCTTCAAATCCTTGGATTCCTCAATGGCAAGTGTTTTAGGCTGCCAGGATTTTGGTAGAGCATCTAAAATCTTTCTGTTTTGCTCTCCCATAGTATAGCTTTTACCATAAGCTTTTAAGCCATTGAAAATGTTAGTAAATCTTGTAAACATGTCACTAATATTTTCGCCTTGTTTCATGGTAAACAGTTCATAATCTCTAACTAGCATGGCAAGTTTAGATTCTTTAACTTGATTAGTTCCTTCATGTGTAATTTGAAGTAATCTCCACATGTCATGAGCAGAATCACATCCACTAACTCTATTGTATTCAGTAACATCTAAATCACAACTTAATATATTCATGGCTTGATAATTTAAAGTCATTTTCTTAGAATCATGCTCATCAAATTCATCTGTGGACTTGGGTACTGAGGTTATTCCATCAGTACTCATTTTCATTGGGACATAAGGACCTTTCTCAATTATGTTCCACAAATCAAAATTAATAGAACAAATATAAATTTTAACTCTAGATTTCCAGAAAGTGTAATTTGTTCCATTAAACAAAGGTGGTCTATTTGTGGAAGATCCTTCTAGGTAAGGTAGGTTTGACATATTAGCCATAGGATCTTTGTCTTCTAGGTTGTTAAACCACACACAGAAGTTCTAGCTCTGATACCAATTGAAATACCTAAGAGGGGGGTGAATTAGGTATTTGGCTAATTTTCACAAACTTAAACCTTTTATGCGTTTAGACCAAGAACAAGTTATATAAGCTAATTATAGATAATTGATAGCAAGGCAGTAATGAAAGCAATAGCAAAGAACTCAAACAATTTATAGTGGTTCGATCCTCAAGATGTACATCCACTACCTTAAGCTCACACTTAAGGATTTCAACAAATCTACTAATTGCTCAGGTTTACAAATTACAAGAGAGGCTCACCACACTTTGGTTTTATACATACAACCTCTTCTAGTAATTTTTACAAACAAGGCTCACCAACCTATGGTTTTATATCTCAAACAACCTTGAATCACAACTTCAAGGATCACCCTTATCTAAAGGGTTTTATGTTATCAAGATAACCTTGCTAGAGCTAGTAGATCAACACAATTGAATGAGTAAAGAAGAGTGTGTAGAAGTTACCACTTGATGGTAGATATTACACAAATTTGCACCTTTATACTTTGGTGTCTTTGGATTGATCAATTGAATGCACAAGACATAAGAGAGCTTAAGAAATGTTTGCTAAATGCTTTTGAATGCTTGGAGTTTTCAAGATTTCAAGAGTTACAAAAATTTGCATGTTTATACCTTTTATAGAATTTGAAAATCTGTTAAAACGTTCATAAAACGGCTAGAAATGGCTAGTTTCAGAAAATTCGGACGACCGAATTTCTTGGCTGCGTCCGAATCTTCGTCCGAATTCCTGTTAATAACCTTCCATACGGTAATGCCTTATGCTCGGTTCTTCTAGTTGCCATTATATTCTTTAGCACTATATATCCAAAATTCATTTTTCTTTTCTTATGCATGGCTAGCATAATTACAACATATATATTATCAATAGAAGATTTGTGCCCAAAGTATGCTATAATCAAGGTAGTAAGCTTGTGATGCAAAATTATTTCACTAGCATCAAAAGCTTTTATCTCTCTCTCTCTCTTTTATAGTCTTGAGCTTCTACCATTTGTACAGGCATTTTCAATCCTTTCGTGTGAGTATGATTTACTTATAAAGCAACGTCACTCGGAAGAATAATGCCTAAACCCAACATCTCAACATCACAAATTCTATTGAGCAATGCATTATCAATATAAAAAATCAACTTGTGATATTCTTGAAGAATACCACTGAATAGTTTTATTACCAATTTGCTCAGCCCCCTTTTTTTTTTAATATAAGCTTCACAAACTAAGGAAGGTAATAACATTCACCAAACAAAATCAAACTAGTCCAGCTCACATAATTAAAAAGAAATGAGAGTATATTATCCATTTCGGATACTTTGATAACATCCACCTTGTGGCTTAGATTTATCTTATGGTTCCTTTTTGTCCAATCATCAAATTCAGTAGCAGCCTTCCATGTGTCAATTCTATCAAGCCTTGACATGCTTTGCAGAACGTTGAACCTTACTTGGTTCATTGACCACTGGTCCTCCTTCTCTTTCTTTTGGCTTTTCCCTTTCATTTTCCATGCTAGGCTTCTTTGTTCTCACCTGTAACTACAACACTTGAATATACTTGAAAGACCTAAGAGGGGGGGAGTGAATTAGGTCTTTGGCTAATTATCGAAATTTTTTTCCTTTTTTACAAATCCTTTGCCTTAATAAAAGATCTTCTTTAAATTCACAAACTTCAAGTTTATATGTGATTTGATGGTTAAGACAAGATTATCAAATTATAAGACCACAACCAATCAATCAACAATTATGAACAAATAATAATAATACAAGTATGTAAACAAGTAAAGCTATAAAGAAATGAACACACGATTTATAGTGGTTCGATCTCTCCAAGATCTACATCCACTACCTTGAGTCCACACTCAAGGATTTCAACCAATTCACTATATGCTTAATCTAAGCAATTACACAAGAGGCTCACCCTTCAATGGGTTTTACCACAACAACCTCTTTTCAATCTAATAAACAAGGTTCACTCTTATCACAAAGAGTTTTATGTCACTAGACAACCTAGACCAATCTAATCCAAGACTCACCCTCACCAATGGGTTTTACACAACAACCTTGATTAATCTAGTCTATGGCTCACCCTCCACAAGGGTTTTATGTCTCTTGACAACCTTGTATTAATTACAACAATAGTGTAAAGATAGAGTTTAGATGTTACCAACAATTCTTGGTGGATGAATACAATTGCTAGCACCTCTTCACTTCTTGCCTTTGGAATCTTGAATTTTAATCTTTGAGCACAAGGCAATTTGAGATATTTTGATATAATTTTGATATAAAACAAGTTAGAGCTTCAAGGATTTCTTTTGTGGAAAAGTTCTATAAAAAATCTAGAGTTTCTAGCCTTTATAGAATTCGAAAATCAGTTAAAACGGTCATAAAATGGCTAGTTTCAGAAAATTCGGACGACCAAATTTTTGGTCGAAAATTTTCGCTACAAAATTCGGACGACCGAATTTTTTCCATGCGTCCGAATCTTCTTCCGAATTTTTCTGGAAGAACAGTGATCATGCTGAAGGCCAAAATTCGGACGACCGAATTTTTCTTCATGCATCCGAATCATCTTCCGAATTTCTCTGGAAGAACAGTAGCAAACTTTTGCTACAAAATTCGGACGACCGAATTTTTTGTCATGCGTCCGAATCTTGCATCCGAATTTTTCAAACTTTGTCAAAACATGTTCAAATCAATTCAAACAAGTTGGAAAACATTCTAGCCTCAAAGATAAGTAATTAAAGACCTTTTAAGTGCAAAAACCATTTATGAAAACTTGATAATTTAGGTAAGTTCAAAACCATTGAAACCATTTAAATCATGTTTTGTAGGGTTAAGAGTGTAGGGTTTACAAAGGCTTAAGAGTGTAGGGTTTACAAAGTTTACCTATTAAGCACATGCAACCTACACTTCATGTCTTCAAAGCCTTCAATCATCTTGAACAAACTTTTCAATCTTCAATCACTTTGACATATTGGAGTTGTTCTTGCATTTTAGCTTCAAGGCAATGAGACTTCAAACTTCTTAATCCACAAATCCTATCACACAACATACAAGCATATTAGTCCTCATCAATGTTTGTCATTAATCAAAACTAATCATAACTACATGATTTGCCCTTAGGGCTAACAATACTCATTGAATTTTGAAATCCCTAAACTTCTTCTTAAGATTGGTCAACCCTTTCTTCGGCCAATGGCTTAGCAAAAATATCATTAATCTGTTCATTAGTGCAAACATGCTTTAAACAAATATTACCCTTAGTGGAATAATCTCTTATGAGATGAAGTTTGATCTCTATATGCTTTGTCCTAGTTTGTTGAATAGTATGATGGTCAAATTTATTGCATTATTATTATCACACAACATAGCCACACATTTGAAATATAGACCATAATCATTTAGAGTATCAATAAGGTAATAGAGAATGTGTTTAACAGGAATCAAATGAGATTCTGTTGGACAAGATGAAATCTAGCACACACATGACAAACATAATATTGACTCTGCTTACTGTCAAATATAGTTGACTACTCCTATGAAACTTTTTATTCTCTTGAAGCATTCATGAAAGTGCCATCCTTGGTTTGCTTGATTTGTAGGCCAAGAAAGAAATTGAGTTTTCCTACCATGCTTATTCCAAATTTACTTTGCATTAACTTGGAAAACACATCACAAAGTGAAGTAATAGAAGCAACAAAAATTGTATCATATATTTGGACAAGTTATAGATCATTGTTCAAAGAGGTTTTAATGAAAAGGTTTATGTCTAGTTTTCTTAAAAAATAAATTTTGAAAGAGGAAAACTATTGAATATTTCATACCAAGCTCTAGTAACTTGTTTCAATCCATATAAGGCTTTTGAGAGTTTGAAAACATAATTAGGAAATTTTTCATGTGTCAAATCAGGTGGTTGTTTTACATAAAATTTCCTCATTAATAAACCCATTTGAGAAAGCATTGTTAACATCACTTGAAAGGGTTTGAAACCTTTAAAAAATGCAAATGCCCAAAGAATTCTAATTGATTTAAATCTACTAATCGGAGCTAAAGACTCATTATAATCAATGACCTATTCTTGATTGAATCCTTAGGCAACAAGTCTAACCTTGTTTCTAACAACTTCACCGGATTCAATAAGTTTATTTCTAAAAACCATTTAGTTCCAATAATGGAATGATTAGGAGATTTAGGAATATCTAAATTTTGTATCTTTCAAATTTACTTAATTCCTCTTGCATAGCAATAATTCAAAAATCATCACACAATGCATCATCAATACTTTTAGACTCATATGAGATAAAAGAATAAAGTTATCGATAAAATATCATCTTATGTTTACTCCTTGGGAGATATCAACAATGATTTGCTCCTTAGGATGGCTTTTTTGGATATCCTAAGTTCTTTGGGAGCTCTTGGTCACCACGAGATTGGTTATCTTGATTTTGTTCAATCATTTCTTCCTCATTAGTATGATCCTCCAAAGTTGGTGTTGGAAGATGGGTTTGATTGCCATTCATAGATGTACCTACATCATCTTCATCTTTTATTTCCAAGTAAATGTAAGATTCATCAAAACTAACATGAATGGTTTCCTCATCATGTAAGGTTCTTTTTGTTATAAACTCTATATGCATTTTTGTTAGAAGAATAGCTAAGAGATATACCTATATCCTTCTTTCTATCAAATTTAAGTAAGTTATCACAAGTATTCAAGATAAGACATTTATAACCAAACACTTTAAAATATGCAACTTGAGGAGTTATATAAAAGAAAACTTCAAAAATTGTTTTTCTTCAAAATGATCTTAAAAGAATTCTATTCATCATAGCATGTGTTGTTTATGGCTTCGGTTCAAAACACATTTTTGAAGAAGAATTTTCACAAAGCATAGATCTACCAATTTTTGTAAAGTTCAAATTTTCCTTTTAATAACACCATTTTGTTGTGGGTATCTGCAGTTGAAACAATTATATGAAATTCAAGTTTCATCACAAATTTTGTAAAGACTTGGTTGTAAAATTCTCCCATCGTCACCTCTAATGGAAATCAATTTTGCATTCAAGAGAGGTTTGAATCTTTTTGAATAGTTTTACAAACTTATGAAACACTTCATCTTTTGGAGCAAAGAAGACTACTAATGTAAATATTGAGAAATCATAAACTACTACTAAGGCATACTTCATGTCATCAATACTAGAGTTCCTCATAAGTCCAAATCAATCCATATGAACAAGCTCAAGATGTTTTGAAGTATAAAATCATTTTCTCATATTGACAAGTATCTCAAAGAAAATTTTCTCAATGCACATTTTTAGCAATCCTTCAACTAAATCTTGATAGAAAAGTTTGTTCAATAAATCCATGTTAACGTGACCAAATCTTCTACGCCAAGAAAATCATTATCATAAGTAACAAGACATTCAAGCTTATCAAGATAAAGTGCACATTGAAACATTTTGTGAGTAATTGATCAAAATCACAAAATATCATTTTGTCATACAAGTTCGGGCGACCGAACTTATGGTCTAGATCCAAACTTCAAGTCCGAACATTTTTTAAAGTTTCATAAATACGTTTTTGGCCAAGCAAATGCATAGATATTCAATCATATCTATTTTAATTATTTTATCATGACATATAATCAATTTCAAGAATTTTTGAAGTGAAAATCATTTTCTTAGGTTTGAAAGAAAATTTTGTTTGTTTTTCATATTGGCGAGAATTACAAAGATGATTTTTCTCAAAATGAATTTTTTATAATCCTTTAACAAGTAAAAACAATATTCAACAAGTCCATGCTAACATGATCAAGTTTACTATCCCATAAATAACCGTCATTATCATGAGTGAAAAATCATCTAACTTTATAAGCAACAAGTTTATCAAGGCAAGGCACATAACCATTACTAATACAATTTGCAACAAAAATAGTTCTACCATTGACACCATCAAGTATAGTTCAAGTATTACATTTAAATTCAACTTTTCAATCATTGTCACATAATTGACTAATGCTAAGCAAGTTATAGTTCAAATCAGCACTAAGCATCATTAGTTTAAAAAGAAGAGAGGAACCTTTACCAATATTGGTTACTCCAAGAATTCTTCCTTTCTTCTTGTCTGAAAAACAAATCCTTCATTGGTTGCTTTGACCTTGCTTATGAATGAGGTGTTTTTCCTGTATTCTTCAATCCAACATCTTCAATATGCCACTTAGTGTTGCTTGAGTTTGAATTGGAGAGTACCTACAATAAAGAAGAGGAAGTATCCTTTGGTACCCATACTTTCTTGGGTCCGTGGGGGTTAGTAATAAATTCCTTAACTCTCCAAATGGTTTTTACACCATTCTCTACTTTTCTTTTAACATAACATTTGGTGACTCTATGTCCATGTTTTCCACAATAAGTACAATAAGTATGATGCATGGAAGTAGAAGTATCTCTAACAAAAAAATTTTTATATTTAGGCACCTTGTTTACATAATTATAACCAAGGCCATTTTTGACAAGAGGAGATCTTTGAGCTCCAATAATTTTATCAAGATTGTCCCTTCCTTTTGTAAATTTTTCTATACATGATGAAAGGTCATCAACCTTCTTTTTCAAAGTCTCATGATCAACAAGCATTCTTTTAAGAGACAAAATCTTTTCACAAAGAATATTATTTTCAAGGGACATGTTTTGTAAAGAGACATTTAAACCTTCTTTTTTAATATTCAAACAATCAATAGATTCAAGAAGTCTTTTGTTTTCATAATATAATTTTAAATTTTCATCCAATAACTCATTAATTTTGAATTTCATTTCCTTATTTCTTTTTGAAGCCTTTTTTAATTCTTCATACATTTCAACAAATAATTCACTAGGATCATCAATATCATCATCACAACAAGTAGAAGTAGAAGGAGTGGATTGTACCTCATCATTTATTGCCATAAAGCACATATTGGATCTTTCCTCATGTATTATTTGAAGAAGTCTCCACATATCATGAGCGGTCTCGCATTCACTCACTCGATGGTATTCATTCACTTCCAATGCACAACTCAAGATGTTCATTGCTTGGTAGTTTAAAGTTATCTTTCTTGAGTCTTTCTCATCAAGTTCCTCCATAGGCTTTAGTTCCCTTGTAATTCTATCAGGTTTTATTCTCATAGGCACATAGGGACCTTTCTCAATGATACTCCGCAAATCAAAGTTAATAGAACAAATAAAAATTCTAATTCTAGATTTCCAAAATGTATAATTAGAACCATCAAACAAATGAGATCTATTTGTAGAGGAACCTTACACATAAGGCAAATTTGATAAACTAGCCATATAATCTTTACTTCTAGGTTGTTAGACCATAAAAAGAAGACCTTACTCTGATACTAATTGAAAGACCTAAGGGGGGTGAATTAGCTCTTTGGCTAATTATCAAAAATCTTTTTCCTTTTCGCAAATCCTTTGCCTTAATAAAAGCTCTTCCTGAAATTCATAAACTTCTAGTTTATATGTGATTTGATGGTTGAGACAAGATGATCAAACAATAAGACTATAACCAATCAATCAACAACTAAGAACTAATAATAATAATACAAGTATGTAAACAAGTAAAGCTATACGAAAATGAACACACGATTTATAGTGGTTCGATCTCTCCAAGATCTACATCCACTACCTTGAGTCCACACTCAAGGATTTCAACCAATTCACTATATGCTTAATCTAAGCAATTACACAAGAGGCTCACCCTTCAATGGGTTTTACCACAACAACCTCTTTTCAATCTAATAAACAAGGTTCACTCTTATCACAAAGAGTTTTATGTCACTAGACAACCTAGACCAATCTAATCCAAGACTCACCCTCACCAATGGGTTTTACACAACAACCTTGATTAATCTAGTCTATGGCTCACCCTCCACAAGGGTTTTATGTCTCTTGACAACCTTGTATCAATTACAACAATAATGTAAAGAGAGAGTTTGGATGTTACTAACACTTCTTGGTGGATGAATACAATAGATAGCACCGCTTCACTTCTTGCCTTTGGAATCTTGAATTTCAACCTTTGAGCACAAGGCAATTTGAGAGCTTTTCAAATTATTTTGATGTAAAACAAGTTAGTGATTGATGGATTTTTTATGTTTCAAAGTTCTGCAAAAAAATTGGAGTTTATGGCTTTTATAAATTTGAAAAATTGATCAAACTTTGTCAAAACCTTTTCAGATCTGTCATATCAATTCCGTCAAACAACATATACATTTGTTCTTGAATTTAATATAAAACTTTAGATTTAGAATGCATATTTTTATAAATAATTTAATTTTTAAAAATTTAAAATAAAAATTTTAAAATTAAACTCTATTTAACCCCACTCTTAATAATTTCTTTTGTCAATCATTAAAAAATTGTATACAAAAAAACATAATTCCATTAATTTTCAAAACTTTTATATGGAAGGATGAACTTGAGCAACTTCCATATGCTCCTTTCTCTAACTCAGTTCTAATGACATACTTTTTATATTAAAATATTTTAAAATATTCAGCACTTTTTTATATTGAATGAAAAGACATTATACGTTATTTATTATTAAAAAATTATAATTTTTACTATATATTATTTTTATATATTTAAGTTTGATATAAAATATTTATCAATGTATATATTTTTTATTTTATAGAATATTATATTATTTTTATAATATAATTTATATATTTTAATAAAAATTAAAATTCACTCAAATACTATTAATAGAAATGGAAAGAGGAGAGTCATTCATCTTTCATTGCCAACACGTATGACATCTTTGCTAGACCTAAAAGTTATCCACCACATTGCACAACAAATTGGAAAGCTTGGTACTTTTGTGAATCAAGCTTTTATTTAAAATCATAATCGAAATGTGATAATTTGTGTGTTTGATAATTTTTTCTTTTGTGAAAAAATGTATCGAGTTTTATCCAAATCATAGAATCTGATTTGATGCCAGAAGATACATGTCGGGGAAAGGGGGATGACGAAGAGAGCCCCAGTTTGGCAAGAACATGTGGGCGAAGGAGTTCTAACATCTTGCACAAAAAGAATTTTAACATAATTTTATTACACGATCTTACTCCTGCCCACTTTTTTGCCTCAAAGGTCCGGGTAAGGTGTAGTTGGATTCGTTTTTAGACAAAAAAGTTTTTATTTTTTTACTTTTTTAATTTAAATTTTTTATAAATAATTTTTTTTACAAATAATTTACTTAAAAAGTCTCAATTTAAATATATCGTAAAGCACTTCTTGCATTTTTATAAATAATAAAATTTTTATATCATATATATACATATATATATATATGATATATATTTTTAAAAAATATTAATATCGTTAAGAAGATCACACCTTCGATTGAATTCACATGTCACAAATTATTTAAATAACATTTGTTGCCAATAATTGAGTGAAAGGCTCAATATTTATATCCAGCTAAAAAAAGAAAAGAAGGTTCAACATTTACTGTGCTGCCTAATTGTTTCAACTTTTTCAATTAAGTCAACGAAAGGTTCACATTCTGATAAGAATTGTGACGTTAATCCCATAACTTTGGGGGCCAACTTTCTTCTTTTCTCAGTTCCTCTTTCTTCCTTCTTTAGACTTTTTTAGGACGACATTATTATTATTTTTCTTTCGCCAAGTCAGTAGCTAATTGGTAAAGCATTATTACCAATTATCACCATATGCAATCGAACTGAATTAGGTGAGATTAGAGAGCAATGAGTAATGATATATTTTCTATCATCTAATATAATATATATATTAAGAAATTTTAAAGAATCTCACATCTTTAAATTTTAGAAAAAAATAATGAGAGAATTTTAGAATTAGAGAAAGAAATAATGTAAATAAATAAAAAGTAATGAACTGCTATCATCAATAAAAAGTAAAGCACCGCTTGTGTCTATATAAATAATAATGTGTATTATATATATCATAAGATATGTATTTTAAAATTATTAATATCTTAAAAATTATCGTTAGGAAAATCATAGTGAATTCTGACAAATTATTTGAATAACTTTTATATCCTACTAGTTCCTCTATCCTATTAGTTTCTCTAGCCTCTTATTATGCCAAAATAGTCTTGTGTTAGCTTCCCATGAACTTTTCATATATATGTACAAACTGGTGAATTCTAGAGTAATAGAGATCCGTGAATATCTTAGACTTGATATCGTTAGTATAAAATACGATTGAACATAGACTTCATTATATATATCTTTTAGGGTATTTTTAAAAACTTATTGCATACAAGTTTAATGGGGTGACAAAATATGGCTTAAGGAAGTAAACATTGTAACGTGCATTAATTGGACACATTTTGATTCCAATTTTCATGAAATTCTAACATTTTCTAATTAGCTCGATTAGAGGTGTAAATCGAACTCAAGACCATGATAGAGAATGTTTTACAAATGAAATTGCTGCCTGGCCACGGAAGCAAACGTATTTTGGTATCTACTAGAACTATAAATTTGAACTAAATTCTAATCCTACTACTTCATCCCTCCCCTCCCCCTCTTCCCCACCCCCGACCACGAAAAAGAAAGATAAAAGAAAAAACTTTGGCTAAAAATTCATTTGGGGGAACATAACCTTGACAATAGATCTGCGTTTTAATAGACAATGCCAAATTTTAACTTGCCATCATTACACATGAGGCGCGACAACAACGAAATTCTGGAAAATGAGAAAAAAGCATTACACAACCGAATTGAATGCCACAATGAAACAAAGCATACTATAGAAAAACCTTAAAAACATGTGAGCAGAAAGCCACTTTAAAGGATCAACGTCTGACGGATTTCTTCTTCGGAGTCTCTTGATCTCGACTATCCAGTGCCCTCTTGGCTGCAAATGGCTTCGGAAGAGGAATCTCTACATCCATACTCTCGTCATTCAGAAAATGTGCATACCAATGGGCTGAGCTTTTTGGTTGTCTTGAAAATAATCCATCAGTGTAGTTTACATAAACAAGGCCAAAACGTTTTGAAAGACCATACATCCACTCAAAATCATCAATTAATGACCAAACAAAGTAACCCTGACCATTAACACCATTCCTGCACAAAGTATAACTTAAAATAAGAATTTATGATATTAATATTTGACTGTTTATATAAGGAAATGCCACGGTATTTCTAAAATGATTAATGATATTCCTAACATTCTAATATATACAGTATGATTATTATTCTTTACACACTTTAAAGTTTTTAAAAAATTATATGGTATGTGGCTCCATATCTCGAAGAAATGTTACCAAAATACACAACTCTTTTCTGTTTTGGTGATAGGAAGGCATCATCAGTGTACGGTTTTCTTGTTGAGAGAGATCTTTACCACAAAAATTGGATATTGAACTAGGTCTACGAATTCAGTTTAGAAATCAAGAGTTTATCGGACGACTTACAGAAAATCGGATTTTGCCCTTCTTATACTTTCCAGGTGGCCTTCGATGTACGTGATCCTTTCAGGATCGTCACGAGCATCTGAAAATGTTGCAGTCTTGCTGCTTTTCTGATCGATACTTGCAATGAATTTGTTAAGAAATCTGTTGATAATTTATCGTAATTTCATATTTTTCTCAAAATAGTAATTTACTTGGTCGATGAAGTTAGGGCTCATTTACAAGTTGATTGCAAAAGTTTTACGTCCCCCATTATAATTCCTAAATAAGACATATGCAATCAAACTGATTCTATTATCACCATTTGCTTAGTCTCCACCATAAATTGCTGCCTGGCCACGGAAGCAAACATATTTTGGTATCTACTAGAACGATAAATTTGAACTAAATTCTAATCCTACTAGTTCATCCCTCCCCTCCCCTCTCTTCCCCACCCCCGACCACGAAAAAGAAGGATAAAATAAAAAACTTTGGCTAAAAATTCATTTGGGGGAACATAACCTTGACAATAGATCTGCGTTTTAATAGACAATGCCAAATTTTAAATTGCCTTCATTACACATGAGGCGCGACAACAACGAAAATTCTGGAAAATGAGAAAAAAGCATTACACAACCGAATTGAATGCCACAATGAAACAAAGCATACTATAGAAAAACCTTAAAAACATGTGAGCAGAAAGCCGCTTTAAAGGATCAACGTCTGACGGATTTCTTCTTCGGAGTCTCTTGATCTCGACTATCGAGTGCCCTCTTGGCTGCAAATGGTTTCGGCAGAGGAATCTCTAGATCCATACTCTCGTCATTCAGAAAATGTGCATACCAATGGGCTGAGCTTTTTGGTTGTCTTGAAAATAATCCATCAGTGTAGTTTACATAAACAAGGCCAAAACATTTTGAGAGACCATACATCCACTCAAAATCATCAATTAATGACCAAACAAAGTAACCCTGCACATTAACATCATTTCTGCACAAAGTACAACTTAAAATAAGAATTTATGATACTAATATTTGACTATTCATATAAGAAAATGTCACGGGCATATCTAAAGGATTTAAGGCCGCAACAGTTGGCAAACCAACTATTCGTAACATTCTAATATATATAGTATGATTATTATTCTTTACACACTTTAAAGTTTTTAAAAAATTATATGGTATGTGGCATCGTATCTTGAAGAAATATTACCAAAATACACAACTACTCTTTTCTTTTTTGGTGGTAGGAAGACATCATCAGTGTATGGTTTTCTTGTTGAGAGATCTTTACCACAAAAATTGGTTATTGAACTAGGTCTACGAATTCAGTTTAGAAATCAAGAGTTTATCGGACGACTTACAGAAAATCTGATTTTGCCCTTCTTATACTTTCCAGGTGGCCTTCGATGTACGTGATCCTTTCAGGATCTTGACGAACATCTGAAAATGTTGCAGTCTTGCTGCTTTTCTGATCGATACCTGCAATGAATTTTGTTAAGAACTCTATTCATAATTAATCGTAATTTCATATTTTTCTCGGGATAGTAATTTACTTGGTCGACGAAGTTAAGACTCATTGACAAGTTGATTGCAAAAGTTTTACTTCCCCCATTATAATTCCTAAATTAACACATGCAATCAAACTGATTGTAAAGGGACCACTTTCTGTTCTTTAGAAATTATAATTGCAGAAAGTTCAAAATGTGAACAAACTTTGACTTTACTGATCAAATAGGTTGTTTTCTATGATTTACCTGAACTATTCTTCTTTATCTTACTTCAAACAAAAGAAATTAAACGAGTATCAAGGTAGATTACCATTCTCTGTGACGTAAATAAGCGGATTCCCATAGTCAGACTTTATACGATGCAAAAGGCGGCGCAATCCCTATGGATAGTAGCACATCGTGCTCGTCCCGAGCTAAAAAATAGAAGATAATTTTGGTTGCAAAAATGCTTATTATCGCAAAGTTTGTCATTTTCCTTATAAAAGAAAGCATAAAAAGAGCTCAAATTGAAAGAAACTTCTTTGTCTTAACCTGTGGACCAAGCAGTGTCTTGCCATCAGAAGCACAATCTAGAAGACGAAGAAAAGAACATCATGTCAATTTCAATGCCAAATTACTGAAAAGAATTCCATGCATTACATAGAAGCTTACTTTGAAGCTTGACAGCCCTATCTTTTAGATAACTTGCTGGTTGGGTGGAGTTAGACCCAAGAAATCATATGAACCAATTAATTTTGCCTTTTCTTTGTCTAAAATCGATGGAAGCCGATGTCCGACTAGTTTAAGCATTCTGTCCGGATAGCGACCTTCTGATATTGGCAGCATAAACCTAGAAGAAGAATAGCATTAATGTCAAATTTTGCAGTCTTTTAAATTATCATTATTTAAGCCGTAAGAATAATTATTAATTAGTAATGGTAAATTTTGATCGGCTTTCTGTCAAAAACGGTAAATTATTAATTTGTAATGGTAAATTTTGTGGGTTTTTTTGCCACCCGACTATTTCAGCCACCGTCTGGCTTTTATTGAGTCCTAAGTGAATAATACTATGCCTTTTTTCCCTATTATTTTATCTTTGTGTAAAATAATATGCATTTACCAGCCCAAAGTGAAACCAAGGTATCGTTCAACTGCTTCTCTATCAGCATCGTTGTTGTTGAGAGGTTCGGCACCATTCAGCGTTCAGTGAAAGCCCATTCTGGCCTCTTTGATACTATAAAAAAAGACATTTTGAATCAGCTATATTCTTAGGTTTTGCTTAGGTGCAAGAGTTTAGATGGATTAAGTCCATATGAAAAGCGAAAACTTTAAAAGAATTGTAAACTTAAACTACCACAAACAGTTCCCTTGGAGCACTGGTTAGAATATCATAAAGGAAATTTCCTTTCTTTTATTTTTTCTTAATTAATATACATAAACAACTAAAAAAATATTATATTTTAAAAGTGAGTTTCATTTTCAACCATTAATATATGAATTACAAGAGAGCATTATTCACTTGGAGTTCAATAATGATGTGTACTATTCATAAAGAAGCTCAACCATTAATGCATGAACCATTCACATTATCACTAATAATTTTCTACAGTCTATTATGTGATTGCAGCAGAAAACTAGATTTAGGACATTGCTAGTTAGTTGAAGAAAGTTTCGTCATTTGAAATTAAATATTTATTTTTAACTTGATATAGATATTATCCCTAAGTTTGCTATAATATTATTTTTACTAATTAAAAAGTTGATGATTCTGTATTAATAAGATTTTAGTTCCTTAAATAAAAGAGACTAGTTATAAAAATTTAGAGAAAATATTTTAATTTTAAAAAATATTTAATTTTTTATAAATTAATTATAAAAATTTAATATTTAATTTTACACCAAAGAAGTATACCATTTTTTACTATTAAAATATGAAGTACAAGAGAACATCGTTCACATGCAGCTTAATAATGACGTGCATTGTTCATAAAGAAGCTCAACAATTTATATATGAAGCATTCACATTATCACCAATAATTTTCTTAGTCTGTTGTCTGATTGTAATAAGAAATGAGGCACTAGATTTGAGACAATTCATCGTTAGTCTGTTATAAAATATTCTCGCTATACAAAATTAAATATTTATCTATAACTAGATACAAACATTAGGATACAAACATTAGGCAAAATAGTTATACTTCTTGCAACAATATTATCTTTACTTTAAGAGCATGATTTATCAAATATATATGTATATACATATATGAAGTACAAGAGGGAGCGTTCATAACCAACAATAAAGTCTTTATCGTCTTGTTCCAAGTGCACAAATGAGAAAAAGAATATTAATTTATTGTCTTTTGCAATTAATATTTGTCCTGTTTCAAGTAGGCCATAGTTATCATCACATTCACACGCACTTTCGGCAGATTAGAAAATTCCCGAAATATCTCAAATCTTTAGCAGCAAAACACTTGTTACTTCCCATGTGAACAAAAGAGGCAAAAAAAGGGGAAGCAGCTACTAATCTCGTGAAGCACATCATCTTATGTGGAATGCCAACGTGAAATTCGTGTTTGCCTTTTTTGGAATGCAAAAATGGAAAATACACAAGGGGTTGCTATACGAAAATTTTTTTTAAATTATGTAGTGAAAAAAAGTTATTATTTTATTTGAATATCGAATAATTTTTAAAATCCTCTCAAGCATTCGAGTAGAAAATTTTAAATTTACAAACAACGACAAAAAAATTTTGTAAAAAAATATTAATTTATCAAACTACTCATAATTTTACATCGATTTACATAAAAAAACTTCAAAATCAGTCAAAAATTGACTGATGTTGAAGTTCCCTAGAAACTGCAAATTCTACCACTGAATGGCAGAATTTGTAAAGTAATTCAGCCATAAAGTGGTAGAATTCATAGGAACAATTGTACCCAATTTGGGTACAATTGTTCTGCCAGTTCCATCACACTACAACGCCATTGTAAAAAAATATTAATTTATCAAACTACTCATAATTTTACATCGATTTACATAAAAAAACTTCAAAATCAGTCAAAAATTGACTGATGTTGAAGTTCCCTAGAAACTGCAAATTCTACCACTGAATGGCAGAATTTGTAAAGTAATTCAGCCATAAAGTGGTAGAATTCATAGGAACAATTGTACCCAATTTGGGTACAATTGTTCTGCCAGTTCCATCACACTACAACGCCATTGTGCTAAATAGTTCAGCTACAGTGTGGCAGAATTCTTCGCACAATTCTGCCACTTTGTGGGGGAATTATGTGGCAAAAATTGCATTAAAAATTTAATTTTGGAACCAAGATTTAAATTTATTTTATGTATATTTGTGCTAAGTTAATTAATTATATTTTAATATTTTTATTGTTTATGCAATTAGTTATTTGATTCAGTTAGTTTGTTCCATTAATTCAATCTAGTTAATTATTTCTTTTATTAATTAAGATTTTAATTTAATTATTATTTATTTATTTGGAAATAATTCAATTCAATCATTTTTGTTATTATTTTAGTTAAGTAAATTATGAAGAATATTATAAGATAAAAAAAATATTTTACAGTAATGTGATTATTTCTTTAAAAACATTAGTAGTAAGAAATATTAAAGTATTCTATGTTGAATATCCACATCTAGATTGTTGTATATGTAAATATCAATTTCTCTATGATATAAGTTTTTGTAAAAATTCTACATAAATTTCCTATGCAAGTTGCCTAATAACTGTATTTGTTGATTATGAGTTGTAGATGGCGGATCCTTCTTGACGACAGGGTGATTCATCGCTGGACTTGGGACCAGTTGCTAACCGTAGCGATTGATTGCACGTCGGTAGCCTATTACAGCATCTTCCAGGCAGCGAGCGGGTTTGGCGAGACGCAGCACCAGTGACATCCCTGTGAGTAGTACGGATGTCATGCAGGGAGTCGATTTGTCACAGTTTGCACCACATATGCCGTGGGTTCTCGGAATGTACGCTTCCATGCCAGGATTCACCATATATCCTTGGCCCCAATGACGTCCCCAGCTCCTACCGCACCATGTTACTACCCGATAGTGCTATTTACGCACTGCTGACCTGCAACGGCCATACCGAGGATATAGGTCCTTCATACTACTACCCTCCACCGGTCCCGGTTAAACCATATAGGCGTCCTGCGGATTATGATGAGTCAGCTGGAGATGTTATGGAGGATGTGTATAACGTGGAAGATCCTGTTGTTAGTGCAGATTATTATATGGATATGGGTGCTGATATGTAGGAGCTAATAGGTGATGTAGCATTGGAGGAGGAACAAACATTCGATCAGAGTGTCCTAGACAAGGCTCCGACGCATTTGTCAGCAAGGTCGAGGAGAGGATTATTATGGCATGTTGCAGTAGGAGTTAGCAGCCTAGCTCTTTCGGTTGCATCGGCTGGTGCTTCGGTTGGAATAGGCGTTAGTGCGTCGGCACGCCCTCGAGTCAGTAGGGCAGCTGCAGAAGCTGTACGCGTGACTATCATATCCAGTAGAAGTTTTTTGGACGACGAAGAACGACCCAGACCCGCATTGGGGTGACAGACAGGCACTTCTTGACACTTGAATGTATTGTAGTTGGACTTATCCCTTTTGGTAGAGTCTCTCTTCGGGCGGCCTTTTGTCACTTGTGTTAGGGGCTCCTAGAGACTGCTGTATTCGGGATATAACATATGGCTCATCTGAACTGTAAAATGTCGCCGTTCAGTAGGACCCTTATTCATCATCAGTTTTGCAAAGTCCCAGATAAACCGTATATCATCAAAAGGGCGCGGTTCCAAGTGATGTAAATATTGAGAAGCAGCCGTGGAGAAGTTAAGCAAGCTCCAAAATGAATCCAAATCTTCAACAACAAAGTGCTAACCTGTGGTAATACTCAAGACTCCTAACAACAAGAAAGTCAGTGAGAGCTAAACAACAAAATAGATGAAAATCGTCAACAACATGAAAGTCGGTGAGAGCTCCTAACCTAGCATCAGCAAAGATTGACATCGTAACAGATCTTTTTCACGCAATCCCACTCATTTACAATGATTTGTAGGGCCTTGTGAGTGACTCTGTAATACAAAAGACTCAGGATCGGATGCGTTTTGAGGTGGTATTTGTCGACATAATAGCACTGCTCAAGAGAACTCCTAATCTCGGTGATCTAGGCCTCGATCATAGAATGGAGCTTTGACCAAATTGTGTCGAATGCACTGGATGTTGTCCCTAGGTACGATTTGTCATTTCGGTCCTAAAATGCAAGATCTGGCCTGTCCAAACTCGAATAAATTGTTCTCAATGTTGGTCCAACCATGTCTCATCAATGAATGTCATCAGCTTTTCGAAGGTTGACCATGATGAGTGCATGTTTGAGTAATTAATTTGAAACTCCTCATCCGTGAGAGAATTAACCAACCGTCTTCATGTACCTTTCGAAAACTATTCGGCTACTGCCTTATCTCCACAAGCCTTGTAGTATCAATTTTCAATGTTCTTCAAAAAATGTCAGCGGCATAATATGTGCTCAGAATTGAAAAATGCATCATGCAGGACTTGTATCAATCCAAGCCCCCGATCAATCACGATAACATTGGGAGGACAATTTTTGTCGAACATCTCCTTGACGTACTTCATCAGCCACCGGTAACTCTCTGCCTACTCAGTGCTAATCCAAGCTTTGGCAATGAGAAAGTTACAACCTGTCGGGGTCACGCCAACGATCTCCAAATACGACATATTGTACCTATTTTAATTAATTTTTAAAACACCATTGGAGCGAAAAATATTATTTATATATTTTAAATTAAAAACATTATGTCTATTTGAAATGCAACACAAAATAAATAGAAATATAACGAACCTGTTAGTCTTGTATATCGTATCTATTATTAGGACAAATGGATATGCACGAGCATGTAATGTAGAATCTAGATAAGCAAAAGTACAATCACTAAAAACTTCGGCTCTTGTCTCAACTCTGTGCCAATTGATCTATTTATGTTCAATGAATAACTTGAAAAGTTATTGAACCACTGTCTGACCTTCCATACTAGCAACTCTTAATTTGTGTTGAGCATTATACACTATCTTCGCCCTACGCGACCAAGCAACACTAACATATATTATCCAAACCCTTGCACAAAAGTCAATATCGGATATATAAACGTACAAGGAACATTATGTATTAGAAATGAGCACACATATCTAACAACTATTCTCGGGTTCTCCTGTTTGAATTGATCTAAAATATGTTTGGGTTGAACGTGACATTTGCTCATTTCTTCCGTGATCTTTAACTCTTGCTCTGTCATGTGCACAGCAAGAGAATAACTGTGCCGGACTCCGAGCTCGTGGTTATGCATGTCACATATTATCGCAAGACTTCACGCTCCCTTGTAATGCTCTCTACCCATTAGTTTTAGCGGACAATGACTTTTTTTGTTCCCTTGGACTTTCTTTCCTTAGTCTGCGCCTCTGGTGCTGCTCTATCCTTCGGAACAGAAATATATTTTCGGTATGTTCTGCCCCTGTCACACTTAAGCTCGACAAATCCTTTGCCTATTCCATCGTCTTTTCTAGAACGAGCAATTATCAACAAAGTCCTCACATGCAATACTGCCGCCTTCGCCTACTTTTCTAACTCCTCCTTACTGAAAATATATCTTGCGTTCCCAAAAAATAACTTAGATCCTCAACTTTATCAAGATCCTAGAATTCTTCAAACGAATCTAATGACGATGAAATCTCGCCTTTTGACCCTTTCGATGTTCCTGCAATTCATACATCATACTTGTTCAATGTGAGTTATTGTGTTACGTGTGTTTCAACTATTTTTTAAAAACAAATACTATAGCAACTGCACTACTTATGACAAATAATGTACCATACAATATAATTACAAATTATAAAAAATAAAATAGCGCAACTAAATAAGCATTACTTCAGATTTTAAAAACATGATAAAATTTGCACAAGTCTGGACAAATTTCACCAGCTCTTGGTGAAACTAGACTGCGAATTTCGCCAAATGCTGGTATAGTTTCGCCAAGAGCTGGCAAAATTTGTTGTAAAATTTTGCCACCTCCTGCCAAAATTTATGTCACAATTTCTGTCAATACGTGGCGAAATTTTAAACTGCAATTGGGGAAATTTAGAAAAACTTTTTCCCAGAAGCTGTCGAAAATTTTCAACAAATTTTGCCAGCTTCTGGCGAAATTTTTGGGTTAATTTTTCCATTTTCTAGTGTAACTACACAGCAAGTTGCGCCACTAAGTGGCTAAAGTGATATAGATTTTTAATTAAAATTTAACAAGTTTTTACCTCAAATTCGAGAGAATCTTTCATAGAATCCTTTTCTATTGTCTTGCTGCGATTAAATTCATCCTTTTTTAATTAAAAATATAATTTTTTTATGTATAGGTTAAGAGATTCCAGAGGATAGAGATGAGTTTTGAAAAATAAACTTTTTTTGTACTATATATAGTAACAAAACTGCATATAGAAATAGCAAATCACGATATCATTTCATGGGATAACGGTGGTTTTGGGCCAATCCCATATGACATTTGGCCATTCGGATTTAATTTTCAACAGGAAAAAGACCCAGTGGACTAAGAGCCTCTGTCCAGCACTCAACGCCCCGAAAGGAAGAGGTCAAATGAACAGAGCCTTTTGGGAAGTTTGGCAAACAACTGGAGACTTTTCCTAATGAAAATGTTCACTTTCGTTATTGAGAGTTTCAATCAATTCCTAATTTCTTACATTAATTTTTAAATATATATTCAAAATAAAATAATTAAAAGCAGTATTTACAATGTTTAATCTTTACATATTTTCCAATACTTTAATTACTTGAAACAAACATCATATTTGAGCTTTCTCAATATTTCCATACCAATACTTATTTTCATTATTTATTTTGATTAAAAAATTATGGTTCTAAAAATGAGTCTTGTAGACGCAATATTGCGAATAATAAAGTTAGGGCTAATACGCCTTTGAAGGATCAATCCAAATGGTAGCAATGATCAACATTGTCTTACCATTCTTGATATGCATGTCATGTATATCTTTTGTAATTGTGTAACTCTGTCATTAGAAGATAATTCAGGGAGAATCCACTGCATCATAAAGGATTTGTGGTATCATTTTTAGAACGGTTTCTCTTTTCCATTTTTCACGTCTTCTATCAACAGTCCTCTTGTATATAAACCTTCCAGTCAAGATGAATGATTTTCACTGAGGATTTTACCTCTATAACTCTTGTCTTGTATATTTTAACACGATATTAGGGCAAATTTGGAGTTCCTAAAAGTCTTCTGCTACTTTTTTCTCTTTATTCCTCTTATTAAATCATCATCCGTCGCACTACAAGAAAATACGTGACTAGCGACGGCCAACGTCCGTTGCTAATAAGCGACGACGATTAGCGAGGACCAAAGTCCGTTGCTCATTAGCAACAAAAAAATAATTTAAATATTAAAATTAAAATTTTAAAATTCTCAATTTATTCCGTGACTAATCCATTGCTAATTAGTGACGGATTAGTGACGAATAAATAATCTAAATATTAAAAATAAATTTTTTACAATCTAAATATTCTTCACCGCTAATCCGTTGCTAATTAGCGATGGATTAGCGACGAACAAATAATTTAACTATTAAAAATAAATTTTTTAATTCTCAATTTATTCTGTCACTAATCCGTTGCTAATTAGCGACGGATTAGCGAAACAAATTAATTAAAATTTTAAAAATAAATTTTTAAAAATTTTAATTTATTCCGTCGCTAATCCTTTACTAATTAACGACGGATTAGCGATAAAAAAATAATTTAAATATTAAAAATAAATTTTTAAAATTTTATTTTATTTTATTTTAAAATTATTGTTTTTAAAATTTTAAAAATACATTTACATTTTAAAAATAAAAAATTATTGTTAATTCTATGAAATTTAATTTTAAAATTATTTTTAAAATTTTAATTAAAATTTTATTTTAAATTTTTTTAAATAATAATTTAAAAGTTTTTATTATTTATTTTTAAATTATAATTTATGTTCATTGCAAATTGTCGCTAATTAGCGATGATTTTTTAAAAATAAATTTTAAAATTAAATTTCATAGAATTAACAATAATTTTTTATTTTTAAAATGTAAATGTATTATTATCCATCGCAAATTTGTCGCTAAATTTTTTCGTCACAAATTCATCGCTAATTAGCGACGAAAAAATGATGCCATAGTAATTAGCGACCATTTATTTAGCCAGGAAATTTTATGTCGCTAATTCGTCGCAAATTGGGATTGGCGACGGATATGTCCGTCGCTAATTCTGTATTTTTTTTAGTGTTAAAAGTCTCATGTTCACTTATTTATACACAATGAATAGGAATATTTTCGTGCGAGCGGAGCTTCGTTGATTTTTCCAGAAAGAGTCGGAAATACATGCGAGATTTTAATATTGCTATATGAAGTTGGTTGAGAACTTGAAATGAATCCAGCTATGCGGTGACGAAGTGGTTAACAAGGAATTGAGAGGCCAGCTTGTGATGCGCACGAAAAATTTAAACGGAATTGAACCAAAATAGTCTAGGTCTGCCTCAATATACTGTCAAAGAGGCAAATCTATGGGACAGTTGTCCGTTTAACAGTGCTACTTCCTTCTATCACATTTTTCCATTAAAGGTACCGGTGAAGTTGGATTAGTTTTTAAAGTTAAAAAATTATTTTTTATTTTTATTTTAAATTTTTTATAAATAATTTATTTTTATAATTTTTAATACAATGTAATTAAAATTTTTAATTTAAATATAAAACACTGCTTTCATCTTTATAAATAATAAATTTTTTTATCACATACATAATATGTTATATATTTTAAAAAATATTAATGTCTTAAAAGAAGATCACATCTTCAAAGTGGATTCGATTGTGACAAATTGTTTAAATAACTTTTGTTGCCAATAATTGAGTGAAAGGCTCAACATTTATATCCAGCTAAAAAAGAGAGAAGAAAGGCTCAAAAAAAAAAAAAACTCAACATTTACGATGCTGCCAATAATTTTGTCTACGAAATGATGGTGCCTACCTTTGGGGGCCAACTTTCTTCTTTTCTCACTCCCTCTTTCTGCCTTCTTTAGCCTTTTTTAGGACGACATTATTATTATTTTTCTTTCGCCAAGTCAGTAGCTAATTGGTAAAGATTATAACCTATTATCACCATATCCAATCAAACTGAATTAGGTGAGATTAGAGAGCAATGAGTGAGTGGATTGATTACTATCAGTGCCTATATATTTTTTATCATCTAATATAATAGATGTATTAAGAAATTTTAAAGAATCTCAAATCTTTGAAATGGTTTTAAATTTTAGAAAGAATAATAAGAGAATTTTAGAATTAGAGAGAGAAATAATGTAAATAAATAAAAAGTAATGCACTATTATCAATAATTTAATATGCTACAATCATGTGTAAACTCCTAATCTCATCTTGTATGTCCAACATTTTGCACAAGCGGACCAAGAAAGGTACTAAGAACTGTCCAACAGTTTGCACGAAAAGAATTTTAAAATAATTTTATGACACGCTCTTTCTCTTAGTGGTATCAAACAAGTCGGTTGGCTCTTGTCGATCGCAGGGCCTTAAATGGTACGGACGGGCCAGTCTGTTTATTTTACGACTGAGATTATATTAGTATATAAAATTAAGTCGATCAACCCTAATCTTATGTATAGTTTCTATTTTTTATTATATTTCTAATATTTAAGAGTATTTTTATCAAAATTTTATAAATTTTTTAATTTAAATATAAAGCACTGCTTACATCTTTGTAAATAATAATTTTTTTTGTATCACATACATAATATGATATATATTTTAAAAAATATTAATATCTTAAAAGAAGATCACATCTTCAAAGTGAATTCGCATGTGACAAATTGTTTAAACAACTTTTGTTGCCAATAATTGAGTGATAGGCTCAACATCAACGAAAGGTTCACATTCCGATAAGAATTGAGACATTAATCCCCTAACTTTGGAGGCCAACTTTCTTCCTTTCTCAGTTGCTCTTTCTGCCTTCTTTAGACTTTTTTAGGACGACATTATTATTATTTTTCTTTTGCCAAGTCTGTACCTAATTGGTAAAGCATTATTACCAATTATCACCCATATGCAATCAAACTAAATTAGGAAAGATTATAGAGCAATCAGTGAGTGAGTAGGATTGATTACTCTATCGGTAGGTATATATTTTCTATCCTCTAATATAATAAATGTATTAAGAAATTTTAAAGAATCTCAAAACTTCAAAATAGGTTTAAATTTTAGAAAGAATAATGAGAGAATTTTAGAATTAGAGAAAGAAATAATGTAAATAAATAAAAAGTAATGCATTGCTATTAATAATTTAATGTTAAACTGCTAATCTCATCTAGATACTAACAACTGTCCAACATTTTGCACCAAAAAAAATTTAAAAAGATAATTTTATTACACGATTTTTCTCGTGTCAATTTTTTGACTTTATAACTCAAAAGGTGAGGATAAAGCACCGCTTGCATCTATATAAATAACAAATTTTTATTATATACATCATAAGATATGTATTTTAAAATTATTAATATCTTAAAAATTATCGTTAAAAAATCATTGTAAATTCGCATGAATTGTTCAAATAAATTTTATCTACCCTCTAATTATGCCCAAATAGTCTTGCATTAGGTTCCCATGGACTTCTCATATATATGCACAAATTGGTGAATTCTAGGGTAATAGAGATGCATGAATATGTTAGGCTTGATATGATTAATATAAAATAAGATTGACTATAGATTTCATCTTTTAGGGTATTTTTAGAAACTTGTTGCATACAAGTTTAATGGGGGGACGGAATAAGGCTTAAGGAAATAAACATTGTAACGTGCATTAATTGGACTCATTTTGATTCCACTTTTCATGAAATTCTAACATTTTCTAATATGTTGGATTGGAGGTGTAAATCAAACTCGAGACCAGGGTAGAGAATGTTTTACAAATTAAATTGCTGCCTGGCCACGGAAGCAAACATATTTTGGTATCTACTAGAACGATAAATTTGAACTAAATTCTAATCCTACTAGTTCATCCCTCCCCTCCCCTCTCTTCCCCACCCCCGACCACGAAAAAGAAGGATAAAATAAAAAACTTTGGCTAAAAATTCATTTGGGGGAACATAACCTTGACAATAGATCTGCGTTTTAATAGACAATGCCAAATTTTAAATTGCCTTCATTACACATGAGGCGCGACAACAACGAAAATTCTGGAAAATGAGAAAAAAGCATTACACAACCGAATTGAATGCCACAATGAAACAAAGCATACTATAGAAAAACCTTAAAAACATGTGAGCAGAAAGCCGCTTTAAAGGATCAACGTCTGACGGATTTCTTCTTCGGAGTCTCTTGATCTCGACTATCGAGTGCCCTCTTGGCTGCAAATGGTTTCGGCAGAGGAATCTCTAGATCCATACTCTCGTCATTCAGAAAATGTGCATACCAATGGGCTGAGCTTTTTGGTTGTCTTGAAAATAATCCATCAGTGTAGTTTACATAAACAAGGCCAAAACATTTTGAGAGACCATACATCCACTCAAAATCATCAATTAATGACCAAACATAGTAACCCTGCACATTAACATCATTTCTGCACAAAGTACAACTTAAAATAAGAATTTATGATACTAATATTTGACTATTCATATAAGAAAATGTCACAGGCATATCTAAAGGATTTAAGGCCGCAACAGTTGGCAAACCAACTATTCGTAACATTCTAATATATATAGTATGATTATTATTCTTTACACACTTTAAAGTTTTTAAAAAATTATATGGTATGTGGCATCGTATCTTGAAGAAATATTACCAAAATACACAACTACTCTTTTCTTTTTTGGTGGTAGGAAGACATCATCAGTGTATGGTTTTCTTGTTGAGAGATCTTTACCACAAAAATTGGTTATTGAACTAGGTCTACGAATTCAGTTTAGAAATCAAGAGTTTATCGGACGACTTACAGAAAATCTGATTTTGCCCTTCTTATACTTTCCAGGTGGCCTTCGATGTACGTGATCCTTTCAGGATCTTGACGAACATCTGAAAATGTTGCAGTCTTGCTGCTTTTCTGATCGATACCTGCAATGAATTTTGTTAAGAACTCTATTCATAATTAATCGTAATTTCATATTTTTCTCGGGATAGTAATTTACTTGGTCGACGAAGTTAAGACTCATTGACAAGTTGATTGCAAAAGTTTTACTTCCCCCATTATAATTCCTAAATTAACACATGCAATCAAACTGATTGTAAAGGGACCACTTTCTGTTCTTTAGAAATTATAATTGCAGAAAGTTCAAAATGTGAACAAACTTTGACTTTACTGATCAAATAGGTTGTTTTCTATGATTTACCTGAACTATTCTTCTTTATCTTACTTCAAACAAAAGAAATTAAACGAGTATCAAGGTAGATTACCATTCTCTGTGACGTAAATAAGCGGATTCCCATAGTCAGACTTTATACGATGCAAAAGGCGGCGCAATCCCTATGGATAGTAGCACATCGTGCTCGTCCCGAGCTAAAAAATAGAAGAAAATTTTGGTTGCAAAATTATCGCAAAGTTTGTCATTTTCCTTATAAAAGAAAGCATAAAAAAAGCTCAAATTGCAAGAAACTTCTTTGTCTTAACCTGTGGACCAAGCAGTGTCTTGCCATCAGAAGCACAATCTAGAAGACGAAGAAAAGAACATCATATCAATTTCAATGCCAAATTACTTAAAAGAATTCTATGGATTACACAGAAGCTTACTTTGAAGCTTGACAGCCCTATCTTTTAGATAACCTGCTGGCTGGGTGGAGTTAGAATCATCAGTTGCATATTGACCAGTATAGTAGTTCAGACCCAAGAAATCATATGAACCAATTAATTTTGTCTTTTCTTCGTCTGAAATCAATGGAAGCCGATGTCCGACTAGTTTACGCATTCTGTCCGGATAGCGACCTTCTGATACTGGCAGCATAAACCCAGAAGAAGAATTGCAATGTCAAATTTTGCAGTCTTTTAAAGCATCATTATTTAAGCCGTAAGAATTTGGACACATTGCTGAAATTGATCGGCTTTCTGTCAAAAACGGTAGATTTAATATGCGCTGACTAATTATTTATTTGCAATGGTAAATTTTGTGGGTTTTTTTGCCACCCAAATATTTCAGCCACCGTCTGCCTTTTATTGAGTCCTCAGTGAATAATACTATGCTTTTTTTTTTCCTATTCTTTTATCTTTGTGTAAAATAATATGCATTTACCAGCCCAAAGTGAAATCATGGTATCGTTCAACTGCTTCTCTATCAGCATCGCTGTTGTTGAGAGGTTCGCACCATTCAGCGTTCAGTGAAAGCCCAATTTGGCCTTTGATACTATACCAAAGAGTCAAGAAAGCACAAACAGTGCAGAAAAGAGCGTCAACTGAGAAAAATATTGACCTTTTATCAGAATCACCTTCTTATTAGTTAATATACACCATTTCATGGAAATTTCACTTGTGATATAGTTAAATTTCTTTTGGTTCTTGAACTTTGATAGATTGATCGAGTTTGATGAATTTGGATACCTGATAAGAAGAACTTGAAGCTCCAAAGATGAAATCCTTTCCGAAATCAGAACGTTTGATGTGTTTGCTGCAGGAGTTGGTCTCCATTGTGCACAATTTTGTATTCAAACCTTGAGATAATCGCAACAATTGGTTTGTATAGCAAAGGTGAGACTACAAGTTTGGTTTATAGCACAATAAAATCTTTGTACTATAAATTCCCATCTTTCCCGATCTACTTATAGAGGGTTGAGCTTAAAGTTCTGGTCATACTTTTTTTTTATAAAAAATTCACTTTTAATGAACTCGACATTAAAAATTTTTTAACTAAATATAATTCAAATACATCCTAAATTTTTGTATGTAAGAAATCAAATACTATTCTCTCTTCTCAAAGTATAAAACATTTTAAATTTTTTACATAGATTAAAGGAGACAAAAAAATATTTTTTTATTATATCTTTAACTAATTTAATTTATCTTTTATTAATATAAGAGAAAATGAGGTAATTATATTTGTAGATAAAATTAATTTTAGAAAAATAAAATTTAATATTAACAAAAGATTAAATTAAAAAGCCTCAATCCGACTCTCTCTCTATCATTTGTTGTCCCATTATTATTAAAACCTTTAAACGAATGAAAGTATCATTTTCAACCATTAATATATGAATTACAAGAGAGCATTATTCACATGCAATTCAATAATGACGTATACTATTCATAAAGAAGCTCAACCATTAATGTATGAACTATTCACATGATCACTAATAATTTTCTACAGTCTATTTTGTGATTGCACCATGAAATTATATTTGGGACAATTCATTGTTAGTTAGTTACGAGATAGTTTCGTCATTTGAAATTAAATATTTATTTTTAACTTGATACATATATTAAGTTGATGTTGCATTCTGTGTTAATGAGATTTTAATCTCTTAACTAAAAAAGATTAGTTATAAAAATTTAGAGAGAAAATAAATATTTAATTTTTTGATATTTAATTTTATACAAAAAGAAGTTTACCCATTTTTTAACTATTAAAATATGAAGTGCAAGAGAACATCGTTCGCATGCAGCTCAATAATGACGTGCAGTGTTCATACAGAAGCTCAACGATTTATACATGAAGCATTCACATTATCACCGATAATTTTCTAGTGTCGGTTGTTGATTGTATAAGAAGTGAGGCACTAGATTTGAGACAATTCATCATTATCTGTTATAAGATATGCTCGCTATCTGAATATTTATCTATACTTTATCTGTACTTTAAGAGCATGATTTATCAAATATATATATATAGGAACGTTCATATCCAACAATAAAGTCTTTATCGTCTTGTTCTAAGTGCACAAATGAGAAAAAGAATATTAATTTATTGTCTTTTGCAATTAATAATTGTGTTGTTTCAAGTAGGCCATAGCTATCATCATCACATTCACATGCACTTTCGGCAGATTAGAAAATTCTCGGAATCTCTCAAATCTTTAGAAGCAAAACACTTGTCACTTCCCATGTGACAAAGGAAACAAAAGTACTTCCCATGTGAACAAAGGAAACAAAAGGGGTTTAGCAGCTACTAAACGTTAAATTCGTGAAACACATGATCTTTTATGGAATGCCAAACGTGAAATTCGTGTTGCCTTTTTTGGAATGCAAAAATGGAAAAAACACAAATATCATTTCTTGGGTTGCCATCGCCTCAAACGGTGGTTTTGGGCCAACAAAATCATGCTCTTGGCCTAGCAAACTTGTAGGGGCCAAAATGGTCCAAATACGTTCATCCTTTGAGAAAAGAGCTATGTATATCCTAGCCCATATGACATTCGGTCACTCAGACTTAATTATCAGCAGGGAAAATGCCCAATGGACTATGAGCCTTTATCCAGCACTCAACGCCCCGAATGGAAGAGGTCAAATGAACAGAGCCTCGCGGGAAGTTTGGCAAACAACTGGAGACTTTTCCTAATGAAAATGCTCACTTTCGTTATTGAGAGCTTCAATCAATTCCTAATTTCTTACGTTATTTTTTAAATAGATATTCAAAATAAAATAATTAAAAACACTATTGACAATTGCATATTTTCCAATACTTTTATTACTTGAAACAAACATCAGATTTGAGCTTTCTCAATATTTCCATACCAATACTTATTTTCATGATTTATTTTGATTAAAAATTTATGCTTCTGAAAATGCAAAAAAAAAAAGAGTTCTTACTCTTCCCAAGAAAAGAAAAAGAAAAAGAAAAAGGAAAAGAATGAAGATTATATTTTATGTTGAAGATCTTTAAGAAATTATTTTAACAGAAATTAATTTTAATTATTAGATGTTTTGGTGAGTTTATAATTTTATTTAAAGGGAAAGTCTTTATTTCTCCCCAAGAAAAGGAAGAAGGAAAGGTAATATGATTTTTTTAAAATTAAAGGTCTCTAAAAGAGTTTCTTTAAGGAAGATCAATTTTATTCATTGGATATTATTTGAGATGCTAATTTTATTTATAAAAAGGCGGAAAATAATTTTTTATATTAAAGATCTTAAAAAAATTCTTTTCGGAGAAAATCAATTTTGTTCATCAAATGTTATTTTAGGTTCTAATTTTATTTGAATTGACTTTCAATATCTTTCCATCCCATCTCACAAAGACGACATAAAGTTTTCAGTGAATTTTTGTCTTACCATTCTTGATATGTATGTTATGTATATCTTTTGTAATTATGTAACTCTGTCATTAAAAGATAATTTTGGGAGAATCCATTGCATCATCAATATTTATAGTATCATTTTGAGGATGGTTTCTCTTCTCCATTTTTCATGACTTCTATCAACTGACCTTTTGTATATAAATCTTCCAGCCAAGATGAATAATTGTCACTGAGGATTTTACCTCTGTAACTCTTATCTTGCATATTTTAATATGCTATCAGGGCAAATTTAGGGTTTCTAAAAATCTTCCGCTTCTTCTTTCTCTTATTCCTCTTGTTCAATCATCAATCGAAATGAATACAGCTATACAGCGACGAAGTGGTTAACAAGGAATTGAGAGGCCAGCTTGTGACTTGCGCGAAAAATTCATGTAAAAGTTGACCTGCGTCAGTATGCATGAATGAGTTGACCTGCATCAGTGTACAAGAATGAGTTGTCACACCATCAAAAATAAATCAACAATGCTTGTTGGAGCAAACTTTTTTAATTATTTTTTTGATAAATAAGTAAGTAGCTCTAATTAATGGGAACCAAAAAGGGGTAAATTTGTCAACTAACTCGGCTGATCTTTCTACAAGTAAAAGGCAAGACTTACTTTACCCCCCCCTTTTGGATAAATTTACCCTCTTTTTTGCTCCAATTAATTATGAGGCAGCTTGCTCCAAGAAATATTTTCCAAAATAAATTTCCTTGGCATCACAAAGTTGGTTATTAATTTAAGCCTCAAAAGAGACATATTGTATTAGGCGTAAGAGATGTAGTTGAAGAAGACCAAATAAACAACGTGACAGAAACAGCAAAACTATATTCTGATAACCCAGTGCGCGCGCGCGCGAGAGAGAGATTTTTGTAAATTATTTCTGGCGGATTCCGTCAGGTTTGATGTGTGGTATTTATTGCCAAAATGCTTAATGTTAAGTGAGAAAAATCAAAGCAGATATCTCATAGGTTCTTTACTAGAGAAAAATCGGTAAAGAGGCAAAATAGTGGATGTTAGCTAGCCGCTTTATTTTTAGGAAAGAGAAAATAATCAATTTGATCTTCAAATTTAGGTGGTCTAACAAGTTTTTTAATGCCATTTCGATTGTCAAAGTAATTATGTTGCAAAAAATCTTTCATCACTATACTCATCTCAGTTAGGGCTGTCAACCGGTCTAAACAGGTCCGAGACACCCTATCCCGGACTCGAACCTTATTAACTGTCAAGGGTACCGGATCCAACTCAATTACTCGACGGGTATGAATAGATTAGACCCTACCCTACCTGATAGGTTCTTGGTTCGGGTAGACTCGATAAAAATTGTAACAATAAAGAAAATTTAGTACAAAAAAAATAAGTCAAATGTCATACCATAAACTCAAAAAAATAACAAACTTAATATCTTCAAACACAATCTTTAAATCAACTTATCAACCAAACAAAAATAGCAAAATGTATTAAACTCAAGAAAATACAAATATAATCATTGGAGGAGTACATTAAGCAAAATTATAAACTTGAAGAATCAATGCTCATACACAAAAGATTGACCAATGCCTCTCTTAATCTCTTTATCTGCCATTCTGCTGCCACTGCTTGGCTCAGTCAATGATCTCCCAAAGCATCAAATGGAATGTATTTTCGCATCAATTTTGGAGGCAAGCATGACAAAATCTCTTGAATCCATACTGATAAGCAAATTTCTAAAGATTTCTTCCTCGGCATACCTAGGTGCATAGAAGTTGAGTGATCCCGAGAGCATAAGTTGAAGTTCGGAATTCAAAAATCCACTTAAGTTTTAGGGATGTCATAAAGGGGATACAATCCTCACCAAGAACTTTTAAAAAGACAGTAAATTCTGATAAACTTCATTATACACAATGAACAAGTAAAATGGCAACAGCCTAAACCAAAAGAAGAAACAGCTATCAAAATTTGGTTAGTAGAGGCACCTAAACTGGTTGGTGGAGCCGGAGGGGACCTCGAGGGTGAAGAAGCCGTGACCGACTCTTGGACGGGAGAAGAAGCAACGGGTGCTGCGGTTGACGGAGAGGTCTTGGGAGCAAGTTCTGGAGTTAGAGCCGAAGACTTGCTGAAGAGTTCGGCTGGAAGAAGCAAACTGTCGACCAGGGCTGTAATTGCAGAGCAGAGTTACGGCCAGGAATAGGATGATGGAAGAAAATAAGAAAGTTGCTAGGGTTGGAGACTTAGAGTTTAGGAATTCTGATATAATTTTTGAATCATTCACCACTTTTGGATTAAAACACATCTAACAGTTGTAAAAAAATTAAATATATAAAATATTTATTATTAAAACTTTAATCGGGTTCGGAACATTGGGTATCATACCCATCCTCATTTAGCATATATATTATCGAGTCCGGGTCCGGGTCGGATAAATACTTATAAATGTTATACCGTATTCGATCTTATCAGTCCGGGTAAGACTCAACTCATTGACAGCTCTAATAGCAGTTTTTAGCTAAAAGAACTCATACCCAACTTAGCTGATACCTTTTCTAGGACAAAATTGGCACACTACATGTTTCCCTCCAAAAAAAAAACTTGCGCCACAAGCACTTGCATCCCAATTTAACAAAAGGAAACCAAATTGAGGAAACCCACCACATTTTTTGTGTAAAAATATTTTTTAAAAATAGTGACAAAGTGTTGCCTTAGCTTGCTTGAGCCCAAATTGAGGAAACCCACCACATTTTTTGTGTAAAAATATTTTTTAAAAAATAGTGACAAAGTGTTGCCTTAGCTTGTTTGAGCCCTACTTGGGAGAATATAGGTCACGAGTGCCAACTGCTACCAGCAATTCAGTGAATCAATTTGATGGCAAGCTTTTCATAAATACATCAGTGAGTTACTGGCACAAAGTGATAAGAAGACGCTCCACAAGTCCAATTTATGGATTAATTATTGGTACAGTCATATACAATTACCACCGTAAACTACTTTATTTATAGAGTTACAATTAACGAATAGGAACTAGAAAATAAGAATTACAACTCACTAACTCTTACAAGTTTGCAACCGACTCTACTATCAACACTAACTCTTAAAGATCGAGTAAAACTGAAATAAACTCTTGTAGGTATAGTTAACAATTGACTTAATCAACTAACTTTGACAATACACAATCAACTTGCATAGTCAACTATACACAGAATATACTCGACATAATCTTAACATTTTCTTCCCATAAACTAAAAGTTTTCAAACTTCAGTTTAATTTGATGCACAGACTCTAAGCAAGCTTCTCAGCCTCTGGAATGAAGATAACTTCAATGGTTTCGTTATTACATCAGCAATCTAATGTTGGTTCTATTAAAAAAAATTAATTACTCTATTCTTCAAAACTTTCCATATAAAGTGATATTTCACATCAATATACTTTTTCTATGTATAACGTGCTCTTTGAAGATATACTTTTTCTATGTAGAACGTGCTCTTTGAAGAGTTTAATTAAAATTTTATTATCACAGTAAATCACAATAGCTTCTTCCTATTTGAAATCTAACATTATAATTATAATCGAATAGTGATAATTTGTGTGTAATTTTTTCTTCTATGAAAAAAAATAGTGAGTTTTGTCCAAATCATAGAATCTGCTTCGATACCAGAAGATACATGACGGGGAAAAGGCGAATGACAAAGAGAGCACACAGCATGGCAAGAACATGTGGCCAAAGGTTTCCTTGTCTCCTTAGACTAGAGACTGATGAATAATTTACATTGCCTAATAAACTCCTAAGCTCACCTAGTATGTCCAATATTTTCCACAAGTGGACCAACGAAGGTACTAACAACTGTCCAAAATTTTGCATGAAAAGAATTTTAAAATAATTTTATTACATGAACTTTATCTAGTGGTATCAAACGGGTCGGCTTGTTCCGGCCGACTGCTTACCAAGCCTTAAAAGGTGCAAAGCAGATCGATCTATTTATTTGCGGACTGAGATTATATCAGCCTATATTCGCATATAACAAGACTTTTTAAAAATATATATATTATTTTTTATTTTTTATCTCTCTTTTTTTCTTATATTATTGCATGTGAGATTATGTAAATTTATAATTAAGATAAAAATAATATTAGGTTAATCAATAATATTTTTAGAATATTAGTTATATATATATATATTCTAATTTAGATAAATTTATATGAAAAAGATATTTAAAATAATACAATGATTGATTTATGAAATTAAGTTGATCAACCCTAATCTTATGCATGCTTTCTATTTTTATTATATTTTTAACATTTAAGAATATTTTTATCAAAATCTTATTAAATTCATCAATTTTAAAATTAAAAAATTACATCTTTAACTTAATATTAAAACATTTATATAATTAAAATTATATTAAATATTTGAACTAAAGTAAAAATTTTAAAATACAAAATCTAAAAATTAACTTTAGTAAAAGACAAAAAGAGAGAAGAAAATCGCAGGCCAACCCGGATTGGCTCATGGGCAAAATAAAATGGGTTGAATAAGTTCACATTTAAACAGGTTTGGAGCAAGTTAATCCAAGCCTGCCTAAATACACTATCAAATAGGTCAGCTCGCGAGTCGGCTGCCCGTTGACAGTGATACTTCCTCTTGTCTAGTTTTTTTGCCTTCAAAGTACGATTGAAGTTGGATTAGTTTTTAAAGTTAAAAAATTATTTTTAAATTTTTTATTTTGATTTTTTATAAATAATTTATTTTATAATATTTAATATAATTTAATTAAAAATTTTAATTTAAATATAATGCACAGCTTACATCTTTGTAAATAATAATTTTTTTGTATCACATACATAATATGTTATATACTTTTAAAAATATTAATATCTTAAAAGTTATCGTTAGGAAGATCCCATCTTCAAAGTGGATTCGCATGTGATAAATTGTTTAAATAACTTTTGTTGCCAATAATTGATTGAAAGGCTCAACATTTATATTCAGCTGAAAAACACAAAAGAGAAGAAAGGCTCAACATTTAAGAAATGATGGTGCCTAATTGTTTCAACTTTTTCAATTAAGTCAAGGAAAGGTTTATATTCTGATAAGATTTGTGACATTATTCCCCTAACTCTGGGGGCCAACTTTCTTCTTTTCTCAGTTCCTCTATCTTTCGGATAAGACAGTAGCTAATTGGCAGAGTATTATTACTAGTTCGAAAGAAGTATAATATTCGTTTCTTTTTCTTAATCTTCCTATTTAATAGTGTAAGGTTTTATAAAAAAATTTAAAAAATTTATAAAAGTTTGTGAAGGAAACTATTTGAAAAAATATATAGAAGTTTTTGCAACTACTTATTTATGTGGACTGACTTCTACTTACTTCAAACATTTCAAGCATCAAAGGCGTGCAAATGTGATACTCATAACTTTCTTTATGTGTTTTATGGTTAGTAAACACACATAATAAAAATAGACATTATATATTTTTTTTGTTAACAAATACTCATATTGTTTTTTTTTTTTTGTGGAAGGTAAAACTTAAAATTGATGTGTAGATTTGTTGGTGCGGAAAATGTTAGATGCGAAGTGGCGATCTCGATGACAAGAAACGAATGAAAATGGGGATAGTGACCGACCCCGACATTTTTTAATATTCTGGGCAAATATTTCGTAAGATATTGAAGAACAAATTTTTTCGTTTGAAGCTTAAAATGATCAAAAGTATATTTGTCCACAATTACTTCTTGCGCTCTCACCAGTCCAAGAGGGAGCAAATCAAAAAATCAAAGAGAATCTTCAACAAAGGTAACCGAAGATGTTTTTTAAATAATTGCAATCTTTCTGAGATATAATTTTTACCTACATGATTTTAGTATTTTCAGTTAATTTCTTCAATAACAATGAATAGTTTATTATTATTTTTTTTTGAAAGATGACGTTAAATTTTGAAAATTTTCCACGAGCCCTAAAAGTAATTACCAAGTAGTTCCTTAACTTCTTAAATTTACCTTATTATACAAAGTTATATTTTGGCTTCTTTTTCCATTTTCCCCCCCTTTTGGAAAGCCATAACGCAGCAAATGTATTATCATGAACAATGGCAGAACACAGCAAAGGGTATTGAGGTCAGTACATCCTCCACCCATAAAGTTTGTTTATGATTTCCAAAGAACCTTCATATCATATATAGATTTAGATTTTATGTGGATGAGTGTGTATTCTATGTGGCTGTTTAAGCCACATACAAGGAAGACATATAAGCCTTGTTATTGTAGTTCTGATCATGAAATGCTCAGCTCAACAAGATGGCCATTTCAACCCACAGTCACTAACAACCCTTCTACAGCCAGGGCTGTTTATGTAAGTGCCATATCTAGGATCTTTCAAATAGGTGCAAAAGCAGGCATATTCTTTTTTGGCAATGGCGCAGCATTGCTTGCTTGGCCTTTGGGGCGGATGTAAAATTGGTCCGAGGCACGGATTGAGCTTTGCGGGATCGCACTTCAAGGCGGCCTCGGCCTGGTGAAGTTGCCCGCTGAGAAGCAGAACCGCCAGTATCGCGCAGAGTGAAACACCGGAGATCTTCATCTTCGAATCATACATTGGTGAATGAAAAACAGAGAGAAGTTTAGATGAAAGTTCGCTAATGCGAGGGATGCATGGTTCCAAGGACTGCTGCATATTTATAGGGCGTAGTATGCGTAGGTTGTTGGCCAACTGATAACTCACAAAATTGGTATGATGTACAGAATTCATCTTCCAGGTAACTAGAACAGGTAGGAAGAAAAAAAGGAAAGGCTAAACTATCAAAGCTTTGCTCTTCTCCTTCCTTCCACGATATTCCTCGCCAATATCATCATCACTTTGAGATCTTTCCCTTTTCCTTCTATGCTCTTCTTTCCCCTTTTACTTTGATCATGTCTTCCTTTCGAGGATAATGATGGTTTCATCCCTGTTAAATCTCACAAGAATAAGATGCACAAAGGAAAGGTCTAAAAGAACAGTTCCAACCAGATGCCCCCTAGAAGTATTAATGCCGCGGCCCCTGTTTTTTACTCCCTTATTAATGAAACTGGAGCTGTGCTCCTTTTATTTAAAATAATAATAATAATAAGTAGACACTGCATGCCAATTGTTCGTGTCATAGGAAATTATGAAGGATTTTGAGAATCTTGTCCGTATTCAAGTTTATGATATCCATTTTGCTGAAAGGAAATTAGGGATCGATATACAAAACTCAAATATCTTGTAATTTGGAGACTTTTATTTCTCAGAATTATAAGATATTGTAGAGATTTTATTATTATTCAATTCAGTCAAAATTTGATAGTTAACTCTTATTTATATATCATTTTAGATAACTTTTACTAGTTTTAATTTAATCGTAAAATATAATAAATAATAATCTAATTAGAATAAGATATATGCCTAACCCTCATAGTCCATTCATTCAACTTTTACCATCTAACTAAATAACGTTTCGACCATGTAAAGTTAACAAAATGAAGTCGCATGATCTCATGATGGCTAGCAAGTATCAAGGAAGCCTGAACCAAATTCATCCGCGGTAACAGAAATTTTGCCTCCTTCACAACTTATTTTCCTTTTCCAGTTTCCAAGTTGGATACCGGTCTGAATTACGGGCCGGGCATTGAAATGTTGTGCTATTGCTTAAACCACACCTTATTTTATACCTTTGAGAAATCCAAAAATTTGGTAAACTTTTTCATTTGGAGAATGAAAAGCTGTCTTGGATTGAAACTACTTTCCAATTGGGAAGGAGTTCCAGCCTTTCAGAAAAAAGTTGAACCTTCATTTTCGTCTTTTTAAAGTTGAGCCTCCATCGTTTATCAACAGTGAGTGGATCTCCTACACAGTGGGGGAACCACTACCTCGACTTGGGGTCCAAACAAAAAGTCAGCCACAAATGTAGCAGTTATAAAGTTGTAGATACGAATTCGTGAAGTTATTATTGGATTGAAACAAAAAACATAAAAATCTTTGCCAACCAAAGTGTGAAAGCATTTCAACTAACAATTAAAACGTTTTAAACACTATCTTTACACGTTTTGACGAAGAACTTTAAATTCCTATCACTTACAAGGGTTTAAAAAGAAATAATAAAAGGAAGGAAAAAAAAAATAGTTTTACTCTTAAATTAATATAATTAAGAGTAGATATGTTTTTTAATGTTGAATTTGTTTAGAATTGCGAACTTCATTAATCTTCCGGTTTTGGTCATTTTGACGCTAAAAATGACTAACTATTTTATCTTGACTACTAATTATTTTGCAACGAATTCTTCAAACTATTATTCTTTCCGTTTTAAAATATATGAGGTTTTAATATCTATTCTTTTCTCAAAATATTTAAATTTTTAGAAATTCCAAAGGCAAATTTTTCTACATTACCCTCACAATCAATTACTCCTACAATTAATTTCCTATCTCTCGTGTAAATTTACTAAGGGTAAAACAAATTCTCTTATTTTCCTCACACTTAAAAGGGACACAAAGTCATCCATTTTAAAAAGGAGGGAGCTGGCAAAAATCTATATAAGAAACCTTCAAAAATATCAAGGGACGAATTTGGAAAATTTTTTACTAAAAGCAAATGTTAAAACTTCTTAGAAGTGTTGGGGCCAGCTGCGACTTCATCCCCTTCCCCCTCGGCGTCGGTTAGTTCTATCTAGGTCTTGAAGCTCATGTCTGCAGTATTTTTTATAGTGATTGAGAATCACAAAAAGGGCAGAACGCCATGTACCAAAAAGGATATAAAAAAAAAAGCCTCAGTTTACTACTTTCAAGCCGGAAAAGCAATGGAATATGTTGTATACTAATACAACTGGCTTTTATTTTTTTAAAATATATTTAGAGATATAATATTTTAATATATTTCTACATAGTTTGAGAGTTAATAGAATTGGTATTCTACACACAAGACAAGTCAAACGTACAACTGAGCCTGTTAGGGATGGACAATGTGAATCCTTGGCATCCTCAAACTATGTGCTACTTTTGTTTCCAATAATGGAATCTCATTTTTTGCCCTCTCCAAAAAAAAAATTAAAATTAAAACAAAAAGAGAAAGAGAAACTTTACCTCCTCTTATAACTTATGCTTTCTCCTTACCTTTCTTTTCTTTTTTTTTTTCTTTCCCCTTGTAACTAAACTTCCAAATAAGCCATTTTTCTTTTTCTTTTTGGCTTTGTTAGAACTCACGCAGGAAAGCATATCAATTCTATAGACAAATCTGCCTCAATCAACTAAACTAAAGGATCATGCATAAAATAAGAATTGTACCACAGGGAATTCATGGCGCGGGTTTGAACGGAAGACTTGGGACCGGAATGGCGTCTGAACCTTCCTCACATGCACATAATGCAAGTAAAACAGAAACCACAAGGCTTCAATGGGTTATCGACTCTAGTGCGAGCAACCATCATGTTGCATGTTCCCTTTCAATTTCACTCACCTAATTCCTGTTGAAAACATACATATCAAACACCCTAATGGCTTTTCTACAACTGTTACACTCAAGGGAACAGTAACTGCAAGCCCTTCACTGTTACTTCAAGATATTTTTTATGTGCCCTCTTTCAACTTGAACTTGCTGTCATTAGGACAGTTGCTGACTCTTTCCAATTTTGCTGCTATTTTCCTAACATATGTCTCTAGCAGGATCTCACTCGTGGAAAAATATCTGGTTAGCTCGAAATATCAAGGCATATACATTCTCGAAGGAAATCCTCCTCAGTTGAATAAATCGAATGCTGTTTTACTTTTGATTCTACAATAAATTCAGTAACCTTAGAGTTTTATAATAACTCTTTAGCACTACAGATTGGGAAATTTGTTCCTAAATGGACTCGTTCAATAAAGTTGCCTACTTGTTCTCATTGCAATATTTGCTAGTTAGCAAAACAAAAGAAATGTCTTTCTCTGCATCACTCCATTTCCAAAAAATGTTTTTGACTTGGTGCTTATGGATATTTGGAGACCATACAAGATTCAAACTAATCAGGGATATTCATATTTTCTTACAATTGTTGATGAATTAACTAGGTATACATGGATTTTTCGCATGAAACACAAGTTCGACACATGACATTTCATTCCTCCATTCTATAACTTTGGTGAAACTCGATTTAAAAAACGCATCAAATTATTAGAACAAATAATGGGACAGAATTTGGCATGCTAGATTTTTACAATTCTAAAGGCATCATTCATCAAAAGTCATGCATTGAAATGCCCCTACAAAATGGGTTAGAAGAAAGAAAGCATTAATATTTACTTAATGTTGGACGTGCGCTAAAATTTCAAGCTTTTTTCCTTTAACCTGTTAGAAATATTGCATACAACATGCTGCCTTTCTTATTAATATTACACCCACTCCACCCTAGTCCAACAAATCACCCTATGTCATTCTTCAGTTTCCCAACCACCATGTCATAGATTAGTTGTCTTTGGCTGCCTTGCTTATGCTAGAACTCTTGAACACAACCGTAGTAAATTTGACCCAAGGAGTAAAGCCTGTGTATTCTTAGACTTTCCAACTCTCATCAACGGCTGTACCTTTGAAATATCGGAACTAAAAATATATTTATTTCTAGAAATGTCCAATTCTGTGAAAATATATTTTTTGAAATTGAATCCCCTTCTAAATCCTTTCCTTCCTTACCAATTCCTACCATTAACGCAGATTCTCCCGTTGAATATCCAGCCACCATGTCGAAGCAACTACTGGTCATTCTAGCCATTACCGCTGACTTTGATTCCAACTACCTACCTCTTTTTTTTTTTTGCTATAAATATATGGCTTCCTTGATGAGTTTTGTAATCCCAATTCCCAGTAAAGGAATTAATCCATAGAAAGTGAATAATTTTAAGAGTTTTATAAATTCTATTATGTTGATATATAAAAGAAATTTTCTCTGATATTTGTGTGTTTCTAAAGCTTATTTGATACTAAGTGTTTTTATCTCATCAAGTGGTATTAGAGCTTTAGATTTTAAGCTCGCCGAAAAGTCACCAGAAAATTTATGGAATTTTCAACTTGATCAAATCTTGTTTTGAGCATACCATTATTGGATTCATTGTGTTGAGCGGAATACAATGTAATTTTCGAAGGCTAAAACAGAGGTCCATAGAGTTCATAAGAGCAAAAATAAAACTGCTCTATGTATTTCTTCCTGAGCAAACTTCTCAATGAAGAAGAAGTCCAATCAGCTGCCCACATCATCGCCACGTCATCGACCAGTTAGCACTATGTCAATGCCAAGTTAGTGCTCTTTCAGTGCCCAGTCAGTGCCACGTGGCCAAAATTAAGAAAATTCTTGTATTTTTTTGAAATTAAACTTTGACCCTTAAAATTTTCTAAATTTACAAAATACTCCTAAATTGGTTTTTGATTAACGAAGAGTCAAATCCACATTTTCTGAAGGTCCTAGACTCAACGGTGAGTTTTTTTTCCCGTAATTCAACTCTATTTTTTAAATTAAAATAGAAGAATCATCTAGAGCGATGATTAAACTTACATCCTCCAATTACACGTTGTGAAAACCTCAGATGGAAGATCTCCTCACTTGTAAAGACCTCTATGATCTTATTAAATTGAAGAGTGTCAAGCCTGATAAATTGACAATAGTGTCTTCTGCCATGTTACATAGGAGACCGAGGCATATGCTCTTTTGAAGAAGCTCGAGGATATGTATCAAGCCAAAATTGCTGGGAATAAGGTCTTGTTGATGAGGTGATTAGTCAACTTGAAGCTCAAAGATGGAACTTCAGTTGACAAGCATAGTAGTAAGTTTCAAAATCTGGTAAATCAATTGTCTTCTATTCAGATGTCACTTGCAGATGAGATTTAGGCACTTCTTCTGCCCAGTTTTCTACCCGATAGTTGGGAAACACTTGTGGTGTCCCTCATCAACTTGGCCCAAGATGGCAAAGTTACCATGCCTATGGTACAAGATGCCCTATTTAATGAGGAAGCCAAAAGAATGGACATGGGCACGAATTAAACCCATGCCCTTGTATTGGAGAACCAAGGAAGACAATATGGAAAGCAACAACAAGGAGGTAAAGACAGAGGCAGAGGCAGAGGTTGAGGCAAAAGTAGAGGTAAATCCACTGATGGCAAGAAACCGACTTACACATACCATCATTGTGACATTGAGGGTCACATGAAGAAGAACTGCTACAAATGGCTCGAAAAGCAAGGCAAAAGCAGTTCTGAGTTGAGGAATAAGGGTGGAGAAATGCTAGTAATCATTCCTGGAGACGTAACATTTTGTTCTACTCATAAAGATGTATGCCTTCATATCTCAAGAGAAGATTCGGATGGGTGGTAGATACTACAACATCGTACCACGTGACTCCCCATAAGGAATACTTCACAACATACCAAGCTAGAGACTTTGAAACTGTGAAGATGAAAAATTTCATTTCCTCATGAATTGTAGGAATTAGTGGTGTCCATATCAAGACAGAAAAACATTGGGAGCACCATTAAACTGAAAGATGTTTATCATTGGGAGCACCATTATGATAACCATTTCAGCAAAGGCACATGGAAGATGTCAAAGGGTTCTTTGACAGTCGCTCGAGGACACATTTGCGGCACATTGTACAAGACTCATGTGAAGATATTTGCAGGAGGCCTCAATGTTACAAAGAATGAGAATTCTTAGAATTGTGGCATGAGAGGCTAGGTCACATTAGTCAGAAAGGGTTATCTTCTCTAAACGAGAAAAAGTTTATCAACATTGACAAGGATGTTGTCGTTAATCCTTGTAGTCATTGCTTGTGTGGTAAGCAATATCGAATCTGCTTTAATATTTCCTCAACAAGAAAATCAGAGTTGCTTGATCTGCTGCACTCTGATTTTTGCAGTCCCATAGAGACTGATTCATTTGGAGGTAACAAATATTTCCTATATTTTATTGATGATGCTTCTCGAAAAGTGTGGGTAGAATTTCTCGAATCGAAGGACCAGGTTCTAGAGTACTTCAAGCAGTTTCATACCATGGTCAAGCGTGAAACAGGGAAGAAATTTAAGTGTCTTTGAACAGATATTGGGATGAATATACTTCCAAGATGTTCAAAGCCTGCTGTAGGAGTTATGGCATCAGACATGAGATGACAGTTCCCCGCACCCCATAACATAATGATGTAGCTGACCGGATGAATCGTACTACCAGTATGGACAGAGTCAGAAGCATGATGATCAAGGAGGCAAAGCTACCAAAGTAATTCTGGGAGAAACAGTAAGGGATACATTCAACTTGATCAATAGATTGCTATCAGTACCGCTAAATTTTGAAGTTCTAGAGAAACTATGGTATGGAAATGATCCAACATACTCATACTTGATAGTATTTGGATATTTGGCGTATGCACATGTATCCAATGAGCTCAGACAGAAGTTTGATGCGATGACTACTCCATGTATTTTTATTGGCTATGGAGATGAAGAGTTTGGATACAGGTTATGGGATCTAAAGGAGAGGAAGGTGATTAGAAGTAGGGATGTCATATTTCATGAAAACCAGACAAGAGAAGACATTGAAAAGCCCGCAATATCTCAAGAGTCAAGCGTTGACACTCAATTCTCAAATGAAGGACTGGTACCATTTGTGATCAATAATGATACAATGCTAGAAGACATGTTAGAAGCAGATGAAGAGGAGGAAGAAAGGGGTATTGTGCAAGGAGAGACTTAACCCATATCTCTAGAAGTTCTGGAACCATCACAAGTCAAGATAATGGTGAATCTTCTCAAATCGCTCCAAATGTTCGAAGATCTGAATGAGGACGGATTACTTCTATGAGATATTCAGATTCTGAATATCTTTTTCTTACTGAAGATGGAGAATTGTAGAGTTTCCAAGAAGCAATATCTCATAAGGACATAGAAAAGTGGCTGCTTACATTGCAGGAAGAGATGGAATCTCTGTATAAAAATTAAACTTATGAGATCGTCAAACTTCTAAAAGGGAAGAAGGCATTGCGAAATAAATAGGTGTTCAAGCTGAAGAAAGATGGCAACGGGAAAGTGGTGAAATACAAAGCTCGATTAGTAGTCAAAAGATTCCAGCAGAAGAAAGAGATTGACTTTGATGATATTTTCTCACCAGTTGTCAAAATGACATCCATTAGAGTTATACTTGGCTTGTTTGCAAGTCTAAACCTGGAGTTCGAACAGATAGATGTGAAGACAGGTTTTCTTCACGGATATCTAAAAGAAGAAGGTTTTGAGATTTCAGGTGAAAACCTCGTTTGCAAACTTAAGAAAAGCTTGTACGGATTAAAACAGACACCAAGACAGTGGTATAAGATGTTTGACTATTGCATGGTAAGACAATGGTATAAGAAGACTGCTGCAGACGAGTGGGCGTATATCAAAAGATTTCTAGATGGGAATTTCATTGCTCTTTTACTATGTGCAGACAATATGTTGATCGTGGGAGAAGACGCAATGAAGATCAAACAGCTGAAAAAAAGGGTTGTCTAAGTCATTCAACATAAGAGACTTAGGATTCGCTCGATAGATTTTAGGAATACACATTGTTCGAGATAGGAACAACCGAAGGTTATGGCTCGAAAGGTTTAATATGAACTATGCCAAACCAGTTAGCATTCTACTTGCAAATCATTTCAAGTTAAATATATGCAAGGAAGAGATTGGAGAGATGTCATCACTACCATATTTGTCTGCCATTGGGAGTCTAATATATGCAATGGTGTGTATAAGGCTCGATATTACTCACGCAGTGGGTAAGTCATATTCTCTCCAACCCTAGGAATGAGCATTGGGAGGCAGTGAAGTGGTTTCTCAAGTACCTCAAGGGTATTACCAAAATGAATCTTTGTTTTGGGAGAAGTGATCCAATCTTAGAGGGCTATAAAGATGCAGAGGGAGCTATCTCATGGCAGTCAAGATTGTAGAAGTGTGTTGCTTTATCTACAACTAAAGCTGAGTATATTGCAACCTCAGAAACTGGCAAAGAGATGTTGTGGTTAAAGCGTTTCCTTCAAGAACTTGCGATCAAGCAAGCTGATTACAAGGTATATTGTAACAGTCAGAATGCTCTGGATTTGAGGAAGAACTCCATGTACTATTTTTTCACAAAACATATTGATATTCGTTATCATTGGATACGTGAAGTGATTGAGAAACAATTGTTGAGACTAGTGAAGATCCATATGAAGGAGTATGCAGCAAAATATTTACAAAAGTGGTTACACAAGACAAGTTAGAGCTATGTAGAGATATAGCTAGAATTGCTATTAGATGAAACTTGCTTCAGATGTGACTAGATGGAGAGAATTGTTGAATATCTAGCCACCATTGTTGAAGCAACCACCCGCCATTCCAGCCATTACCGCTGACTTTGATTCCAACCACCTACCTCATTTGTTTTGTTATAAATAGATAGGTTCCTTGATGAGTTTTGTAATTCCAATTCCCAGTAGAGAAATTAATCCCTAGAGAGTGGATAATTTTGAAAGTTTTTGTAAATTCTATTCTGTTGATATAAAAAAAAACTTTCTCTCGTATTTGTGTGTTTTCAAAATTTATTCGATCCTGAGTGTTTTTATCTCATCACCTCCTTCTCTAAATACCCAGGACATCCTAATAAATCCTCAATTTCCTTCTTCTAGTACTAATCTGCAAAAAATACGAGAGACATCACTTTTCTCAAATCCTCAACAAGAAAATCTTCCTACCAATTCTTCTTCAAGATCAAAATGCTCCTTTATTCCCTTCTACATCACATCAACTTACCAAAGTACATAGCTATGATAAGTTATCCTCCTCGAATAAAATATTTGCCCTTAACATCTTATCTTCTTGGTAAGATTCTTCTTACCAAGAAGCACTTCAAAATGGCGCATGGAAACAAGACATGCAAAGTGAAATCAATGCACTCTAGGCAAACAACACCTAGACCATAGTTCCACTACCAAAAAGAAAATGTCCAATAGAAAGCAAGTGGGTATACCACAAAAAATATCATATGAATAGGATGATTCAGAGATATAAAGCAAGGCGTGTGGCAAAGGGATACACCTATTAGATTGATTATTCTGACACTTTTTCTTCAATCACCAAAAGGACCACAATTAGAACCTTGCTAGCCATTGCTGCAATGAAATGATATCACTTAGAAAATTGGACATCAACAACACATTCCTCTATGGTGAGCTCTCTAAGGAAGCGTACATGCTTCCACCAACTGGATTTCAATCCCACAAACCTAGCATCATTTTCAAATTGAACAAATCCATTTTTGGCCTTTTCAAACAGGCAAGCTAATAATGGAATTTTAAATTAACTCAAGTTATACTCTCTCGTGGATTTAAACAGACTTGAAATAGGAAAGTCTATTTATTTATAAGCATAATAATTCTTTTCTTGCTTTACTAGTCTATTTGGACGATATTGTTTTAGTAGGAAGTCAATTTTTTTCCATCAAACCTTTCGCATCAATGATTTTGGATGCCTCAAATATTTTCCTTGGCTTGAAATTGCCAGAAGCAGCAATGGAATCCATCTTAGCCAGCGGAAGTATATTTTGGAATTGCTTGAACAACAAGGCTTCTTGGGTTGTAAATCTATAAGCACAATCCTTCCTATACTCCATTCACAAAATATTCTTCAGCACTTACAGATAGTATATCTTACCGAAGACTAATTGGCAAGTTTCTTTATTTAACTAATACTTGGCTAAATATCTCCCATGTGATACATTGCCTCAATTCTGACTTTTCTTCAAAAGACAATCTTCAGCTTTTAGCATACTCTGATTTTGATTGGGAAGGATGTCCAAATACACCTTGCTTAGTCATTGGTTATTGCACCTTCCTTGGACACTCTCTAATTTCATAGAAATCCAATAAAGATACTCAAATGATGAAACCAAGGGAAGATAATTTCATTAACTAAGGCTATTAACCACAGAAAAATAGAGTTATGAAAATAGAGATAATATGGTGATATGAAAATGAAGGAATCTCCAGGAATCAGAGAGAAACCAAGACATAGCTCAAGTTCCTACAAGCCAATAATAATTTCTCTAAACTTAGAAAATAAGATATATATACTACGCTACTAAAGTTTATGTAGCCATTGCTATCGTTGAATGGCCAAGGATCAGCCAGCCACTGCCATTATCGACTGGAGCTCGTCTTGGTTTAGTTTACAAATAATAGATTGCACGATGGACCAAGGCCACTGGCATGCGTTCAAGTAGTAGTTATTCTTTTTGTTTCATTGCCTTGAGTAAAAACAATGTCGCTGACCCTTGAAATGCCAACATTCCACTTTTGAGCTTTTAGAAACTTTGACCCAGGATCAAACTCACTTCCCTCCTTATGACATTTCCTTCCCCTTCAACCAATCCTTGTCCCCAAGGCTGGAAATGTGAAAATTGTCTTTGGATAACTTCAGGATCTTTCAAAGTAGAGTCCTCACTTGATAGATTTATCCACTTGATCAGCCATTGGACCACTGCTCTATTCTTTCTCTTGATCATTCTCACGTCTCTAATCATGAGTGGTTAAATAGCTCTAGATTGACTGTTAGCTCCCACTGTTAGTAGATCCTGGCAAACCACTTGATCAGTTTCAATTTTCTTCTTCAGCAAATTGATGTGAAACACTGGATGAATTTAAAAGTAAGGTAGGAGTTTAAGTTTGTAAGCCACTTCTCCAATTTTTTGAATCAATTCAAACTGTTCATAATACTTGGAGGTCAACTTCAAATTCTTCTTGAGTGCTACAGTAGTCTGTCTAAAGGGTTGTCGCTTGAGGTATACACAGTTCTCGACTTCCAACTTCCTTTATGTCTTTTCTGCATAATGCTTCATATGATTTTGAGCCTTTTGCACATTAGGGTAGCTTTTGTCCTTTTCCTTTCATTTAAATATTCCCTACTGCTCCATTATTCCCAACTTCATAAGGTTCCAAAGCTAGTACTCAAGAAATATAACCATACATTGCCTTAGAAGGTGTCATGTCTAGTGAAGTATGATAAGTGGTATTGTACCGCCATTCTGTCAAGAACATTTCTAAGGTTTGGTTCAATCTTATAGGTATGCTATTTGTTTGGGGGTAGTAAGCTGAAAACATGTCCAATTTAGTACCCAAAAGCTTGAATAACTGCTTCTAGAAATGGCCGGTAAAACTTTTGTCCCTGACATCGATAATGCTCTCTGGAAGGCCATGGAGTTTGTAGATTTATTCCATGAATACCTCGGCCACTTTCTGTGCTGTAAAAGGATGTGACAAGAGTATTGAATGTCCATATCTAGAATATCTATCTATGACAACAAGTATGGTATCCATCTCTTTTGAATTAGGAAATCTCTCAATGAAGTCCATGGATATGTCACTCTGTGACTTTTTTGGTATAGGAAGTGGTTGTAGCAGCCCTAGATAGGGAACATTTTCCTTTTTGTTTCTTTGACAAACTTCACACTACATCATCCATTGATGTATCTGCTTTCTCATGGCTGGCCAATAAAAGTATTGTTTACCCCTCTGGTAGCTTGCCTAGGCTCTAACATGGCCCCATTGTTGAGTTGAGCGCAAATCTTCCACAATTTTTTGTCTCAGATTGTTGCAAGCTCCTACATAGATTTTCCCCTTCCTATAGAGAATTTGTTAGCCCTAAGGGCAAATCATGTAGTTTTGATTAATGACAAATATTGATGAGGACTAATATGCTTGTATGTTGTGTGATAGGTTTTATGAACTAAGAAGTATGAAGTCTCATTGCCTTGAAGTTAAAATGCAAGAACAACTCCAATATGTCAAAGTGATTGAAGATTGAAGAGTTTGTTCAAGATGTTAGAAGGCTTTGAAGACATGAAGTGTAGGTTGCAGTGCTTAATAGGTAAACTTTGTAAACCCTACACTCTTAAGCCTTGGAATCTATGAGTTGCAATTGAGAGCACAAAACTTGATTTAAATGGTTTCAATGGTTTTGAACTTACCTAAATTATCAAATTTTCATAAATGGTTTTTGCACATAAAAGATCTTTAATGACTTATCTTTAAGGCTAGAATGTTTTTCAACTTGTTTGAATTGATTTGAACATGTTTTGACAAAGTTTGAAAAATTCGGATGCAAGATTCGGACGCAGTCCAAAAATTCGGTCGTCCGAATTTTGTAGCAAAAGTTTGCTACTATTCTTCCAGAGAAATTCGGAAGAAGATTCGGACGCAGCCAAAAAAATTTGGTCGTCTGAATTTTGGCCTTCAGCATGGTCACTGTTCTTCCAGAGAAATTCGGAAGAAGATTCGGACGCAGCAGAAAAAATTCGGTCGTCCGAAAAATTCGGACGCAGAATTCGGTCGTCCGAATTTTCTGAAACTAGCCGTTGTATAGCCGTTTGAACTGATTTTTGAATTCTATAAAAGCCATAAACTCCAGATTTTTTAGAAGAACTTTGAACTTAAGAAATCCTACAAGCTCTAACTTGTTTTACATCAAAATTACTTGAAAAGCTCTCAAATTGCCTTGTGCTCAAAGATTGAAATTCAAGATTCCAAAGGCAACAAAGTGTGAAGGTGAAACATTGTGTAATCATCTACCAACAAAGTGGTAACATCTTACACACTCTCTTTTCTTATCTCAATTGTGTTTTCTACTAGCTAATTGCAAGGTTATCTTGTGACATAAAACCCATTTGTGGAAGGGTGAGCCATAGACTAGATTAATCAAGGTTATAGTGTAAAACCCGTGTGAGGGTGAGCCTTGGATTAGATTAGTCTTGAGGTTGTCTTTAGATATAAAATCCTTGTGGAAGGGTGAACCTTGCTTGTATAATTACTAGAAGAGGTTGTGAGTGTAAATCCATAGTGTGGTTAGCCTCTTATGTAATTGTTGAAATTGAGCATATAGTGGATTGATTGAAATCCTTGAGTGTGGACTCAAGGTAGTGGATGTAAATCTTGGAGAGATCGAACCACTATAAATCGTGTGTTCATTTGTTTATAGCTTTACTTGTTTACATACTTATGTTATTATTATTTGTTCTTAGTTGTAGATTGATTGGTTGTGAATTTATTGTTTGATCATCTTGTCTCAACCATTAAATCACATATAAACTTACAGTTTGTAAATTTGAAGAAGAGCTTTTATTAAGGCAAAGGATTTGCAAAACAGGAAAAGATTTTGATAATTAGCCTAAGACCTAATTCACCCCCCTCTTAGGTCTTTCAATTGGTATCAGAGCAAGGTCTTCTTTTTAAGGTCTAACAACCTAGAAGTAAAGATTCTATGGCTAGTTTATCAAATTTGCCTTATATGGAAAGTTCCTCTACAAAGAGACCTCCTTTATTTGATGGTTCTAATTTTACATTTTGGAAATCTAGAATTAGAATTTTTATTTGTTCTATTAACTTTGATTTGTGGAGTATCATTGAGAAAGGTCCCTATGTTCCTATGAGATTAAAAGCTGATGGAATTACAAGGGAACAAAAGTCTATGGAGGAACTTGATGAGAACGACTCAGGAAAGATAACCTTAAACTACCAAGCAATGAACATCTTGAGTTGTGCATTGGACGTGAATGAATACAATAGAGTGAGTGAATGTGACACCGTGACACCGCTCACGATATGTGGAGACTTCTACAAGCAACACACGAGGAAAGAGCCAATATGTGTTTCATGGCAATGAATGATGAGGTGCAATCCACTCCTTCTACCTCTACTTGTTGTGATGATGATGTTGATGTTGTAGATGATCCTAATGAACTACTTGTTGAAATGTATGAAGAATTAAAAAGGGTTTCAAAAAGAAATAAGGAAATGAAATTCAAAATTAATGAGTTATTGAATGAAAACTCAAAATTATATTGTGAAAATAAAAAGCTTCTTGAGTCTATTGATTGTTTAAATATTGAAAAAGAAGTTTTAAATGTTTCTTTACAAAATATATCTTTTGAAAATAAAGCACTTTGTACAAAAGTTTCTTCTCTTGAAAGAATGCTTAGTGACCATGAAATTTTGAAAAGGAAAGTTGATGATCTTACATTATGTATTGACAAATTTACAAATGGAAGAGACAAGCTTGACAAAATACTTGGCTCTCAAAGATCCTCTTTTATTAGAAATGGTCTTTGTTAGCCCTAAGGGCAAATCATGTAGTTTTGATTAATAACAAATATTGATGAGGACTAATATGCTTGTATGTTGTGATAGGATTTTTGGATTAAGAAGTATGAAGTCTCATTGCCTTGGAGCTAGCAATGCATGAACAACTCAAATATGTCAAAGTGATTAAAGATTGAAGAGTTTGTTCAAGATTAATGAAGGCTTTGAAGACATGAAGTGTAGGTGACATGTGGTTAATAGGTAAATATTGTAAACCCTACACTCTTAAGTCTTGGAATCTATGAGTTGCAATTGAGAGCACAAAACTTGATTTAAATGGTTTCAATGGTTTTGAACTTATCTAAATTATCAAGTTTTCATAAATGATTTTTGCACTTAAAAGGTCTTTAATGACTTATCTTTTAGGCTAGAAGGTTTTCCAACTTGTTAGAATTGATTTGAACATGTTTTGACAAAGTTTGAAAAATTCGGAAGAAGATTCGGACGCAGTCCAAAAATTCGGTCGTCCGAATTTTGTAGCAAAAGTTTGCTACTATTCTTCCAGAGAAATTCGGAAGAAGATTCGGACGCAGACAAAAAATTTGGTCGTCCGAATTTTGTAGCAAAAGTTTGCTACTGTTCTTCCAGAGAAATTCGGAAGAAGATTCGGACGCATGCAAAAAATTCGGTCGTCCGAATTTTGAAGCGAAAAATTCGGATGCAGAATTCGGTCATCCGAATTTTCTGAAACTAGCCGTTACTAGCCGTTGTATAGCCGTTTGAACTGATTTTTGAATTCTATAAAAGCCATAAACTCCAGATTTTTTAGTAGAACTTTGAACTTAACAAATCCTACATGCTCTAACTTATTTTACATCAAATCAAATTGAAAAGCTCTCAAATTGCCTTGTGCTCAAAGGTGTACATTCAAGATTCCAAAGGCAAAGGTGAAGTGGTGCTAGCAATTGTATTTATCTACCAAGAAGCGTTGGTAATATTCAAACTCATTTATTCCTCATTTAATTATGTTTTTCTACTAGCTCATTGCAAGGTTATCTTTAGACATAAAACCCTTTTGTGTTAGGGTGAGCCATAGACTAGATTAATCAAGGTTGTGGTGTAAAACCCATTGTGTGGGTGAGCCTTTGATTAGATTAGTCTTTAGGTTGTCTTTGGATATAAAACCCTTGTGGAAGGGTGAACCTTGTTTGTATAATTACTAGAAGAGGTTGTGAGTGTAAAACCATAGTGTGGTTAGCCTCTTATGTAATTGTTGAACTTGAGCTTATAGTGGATTGGTTGAAATCCTTGAGTGTGGACTCAAGGTAGTGGATGTAGATCTTGGAGAGATCGAACCACTATAAATCGTGTGTTCATTTTCTTATAGCTTTATTTATTTACATGCTCATGTTATTACTTATTGATTGTTGTTGATTGATTGGTTGTAGTTTGATGATATTATCTTAACCATCACATCACATATAAACTTGAAGCTTGTGGAATTAAAGAATAGCTTTTATTAAGGCAAAGGATTTGTAAAAAGGGAAAAGATTTTGACAATTAGCCTAAGACCTAATTCACCCCCCCCCCCCCTCTTAGGTCTTACAGTCTTGGTTATGATCATGTAAATAATGGACCTAAATATAAAAAATTCTTTGTTAAAGCTACTTCTAGTTCAATGCCTCATACTTGTTGTACATATTGTGGAAAACATGGACACAAAGCCATTAGGTGCTTCGTTAAAAGAAAAATAGAAAATGGTGTTAAAACTATTTGGAGAGTTAAAGGAATTATTACTAACCCCCATGGACCCAAGAAAGTATGGGTACCAAAGGATACTTCTTCTCCTTATTGCAGGTACGCTTCAATTCAAACTCAAGCACTACTAAAGGGGTATATTGATGATGTTAGCTTAAAGAATAACAGAAAACATCACATTCATAATCAAAGTCAAGACAAACAATGAAGGATTTGTTTTTGAGACAAGAAGAAAGGAAGAATTCTTGGAGTAACCAATGTTGGTAAAGGTTTCTTTCTTCTTTTTAAACAAATGTGGCTTATTGCTGATTTGAACTATAACTTGATTAGCATTAGTCAATTGTGTGACAATGAATAAGAAGTTAAAATTCTAACATGCAAAGTTTCAGTTGAGAATCCATTTTGTTTAGCTTTGAAAATTTGCCAACCATAACTTGTCAATTGCTTTTATGAAGTTGATTAGGTAACATTGATGATATGAGATTGAATTCATGGTAGATATATTCTTGAAATTGATTATATGTCATGATAAAATGATTAATATAGCTATGATTGAATATCTATGCATTTGCTTGGACAAAAACATATTTATGAAACTTTACAAAATATTTGGACATGAAGTTTGGATGTAGACCATAAGTTCGGTCGTCCGAACTTATATGACAAAATGATATTTTGTGATTTTGACCAATCACTTACAAATTTTTGAATATGTGTTTTATCTTGATAAGCTTGAATGTCTTGTTGCTTATGATAATGATTTTCTTGGCATAAAAGATTTGGTCATGTGAACATGGATTTGTTGAACAAACTTTTCTATCAAGATTTAGTTAGAGGATTGCAAAAAATGTGTTTTGAGAAAATTGTCTTTGAGATACTTGTCCATATGGAAAACAAACAAAAGAATCTTTCAAACCCATGAAAATGATTTTAGACTTCAAAACATCTTGAGCTTCTTCAAATGGATTGTTTTGGACTTATGAGGAACTCTAGTATTAATGACTTGAAGTATGCCTTAGTAGTAGTTGAGGATTTCTAAATATTCACTTTAGCATTATTCTTTGCTCAAAAAGATGAAGTTTTTCATAAGTTTGAAAAACTATTCAAAAAGGTTCAAACCTCCCTTGAGTACAAATTGATTTCCATTAGAAGTGACAATGGGAGAATTTTTACAAACAAAGTCTTTACAAAATTTGCTTTGAAAATTGAATTTCATATAATTGTTTCAACTGCAAAAACTCCACAATAAAATGGTGTTATTGAAAGAAAATTTTGAACTTTGCAAAAATTGGCTAGGTCTATGCTTTGTGAAAATTCTTCTTCAAAAATATTTTTGGGCCAAAGCAGTAAACACCACATGCTATGATAAATAGAATTTCTTTAAGATCATTTTGAAGAAAAACATCTTTTGAATTCTCTGTTATAGAATGCCTCAAATTGCATATTTTAAAGTGTTTGGTTATAAATGTCTTATTTTGAATATTTGAAATAACTTACTTAAATTTGATAGAAAGCCGGATATAAGTATATCTCTTAACTATTCTTCTAACGAAAAGGCATATAGAATTTTATAACAAAAAGAACATTACATGATGAGGAAACCATTCATGTTTGTTTTGATAAATCTTACATTTACTTGGAAAGAAAAGATGAAGATGATGTAGGTACATCTATGAATGACTATCAAATCCATCTTCAAGCACCAACTTTGGAGGATCATACCAATGAGGAAGAAATGATTGAACAAAATCAAAATGACCAAGCTAGTGGTGACCAAGAGCTCCCAAAGAACTTAGAATATCCAAAAAAAAAAAACCACCCTAAGGAGAAAATCATTGGTGATATCTCCCAAGGAGTAAACATAAGGCGGTACTTTATCAATAACTTTATTCTTTTATTGCATATGAGTCTAAAAGTATTGATGATGCATTGTGTGATGATTTTTGGATTATTGCTATGCAAGAGGAAATAAATAAATTTGAAAGATACAAAATTTTGGATATTCCTAAATCTCATGATCATTCCATTATTGGAACTAAATGGTTTTTTAGAAATAAACTTATTGAATCCGGAGAAGATGTTTGAAACATGGTTAGACTTCTTGCCTATGGATTCAATCAAGAAGAGGGAATTGATTATGATGAAACTTTTGTTCTGAATGCTAGACTTGAGTCTATAAGAATGTTTTTGACTTGTACTTGCTTTAAGCTATTTCAAATGAATGTCAAAAGTGTTTTTCTAAATGGTTTTATTGAGGAAGTGGTTTATATGGAACAATCACCCGGTTTTGCTCATAAAAAGTTTCCTAACCATATTTTCAAACTTTCCTAAGTTTTGAATGGTTTAAAACTAGCTCCTAGAATTTAGTGTGAAAGATTGAGTAGTTTCCATCTTTCAAAAGGATTTTCAAGAAGAAAACTGAAACTACACTCTTTATAAATTCCTCATGCAACAATGATCTATAACTTGTCCAAATATATGATACAACTTTTGGTGCTTCTAATACTTCACTTTGTGATGTGTTTTCCAAGTTGATGCAAAGTAAATTAGAAATGAGCATGATAGGAAAACTCAATTTCTTTCTTGGCCTACAAATCAAGCAAACCAAGAATGGCACTTTCATGAATCATGTTAAGGTATAAGCACTTTCATAAGTTTATCAACTATGCATGACAAGAATAAAATGGTTTCATAGGAGTAGTCAACTCTATTTGACTGCAAGTAGAACTAATATTATGTTTGCAATGTGTTTGTGCGCTAAATTTCATCTTATCATAAAGAGTTTCATTTGATTGCTATTAAACACTTTCACTATTACCTTATTGATACTCTAAGTGATTATGATCTATGTTTCAAATATGTGGCTATGTTATGTGATAATACTAATGCAACAAATTTGATCATCATACTATTCAACAAACTAGGACAAAGCATATTGAGATCATACTTCATCTCATTAGAGATCATTCTACTAAGGGTAATATTTGTTTAAAGCATGATTGCACTAATGAACAAATTAATGATATTCTTACTATGCCATAAGCCGAAGAAAGGTTTGACCAATCTTGGAAGTAGCTTAGAGAATTCAAAATTCAATAACTAATAAGTGTATTCAAGTGTTGTAGCTTCAGGTGAGGACAAAGATGCCTAGCATGGGAAAAGGAAAGAGAAAAGCCAAAGAAAAAGGAGGATCAGTGATTAATGAACCAAGGAAGGTTCATGTTTTGCAAAGCATGTCATGGCTGGATAGATTTGTCACAGTGGAGGCTACTACTGAACTTGATGATTGGGCACAAAGGAACCATAAGATAAATCCAAGCCACAAGGTGGATGTCATCAAACTATTCGAAATGGGTAATATACTCTCATTTTTAAATGATGTGAGCTGGACTAGTTTGCCTATGTTTGATGAATGCTATTACCTTCCTTACTTTATGAAGTTTATGCAAATATTAAGGAAGAAAGAGTTAAGCTAGTTGGTAATAAAGCTATTCAATGGTATTCTTCAAGAATATCACAAGTTAATTTTTTAGATTGATAATGCATTGCTCAATAGAATTTGTGATGTTGAGGATATTGGGTTTAGGCATTATTCTTCCGGAGAACATTGTTTTATAAGTAAGTTATACTCACATGAAAGAATTGAGAATGCCTATATAAATGGTAGAAGCCTCAAGACTAGAAAGGAGTGAGAGATAAAAGCTTTTTGATGCTAGTAAAAGAATTTTGCATCACATGCTTACTACCTTGATTATAGCATACTTTAAACACAAATATTCTGTTGATAATATGTATGTTGTAATTATGCTAGCCATGCATAAGAAAAGAAAATTGAATTTTGGATATATATATATATAGTGCTAAAGAATATAATGGCAGCTAGAAGAACCGAGCATAAGCCATTGTCGTATGGAAAGTCATTGACAGGAATTTTCAAGTATTTCCAAGTGATAATTGCTTTCTAGTGGTTTACCAATAAAGAGTGAAGAAGTCTACACCAACAATTCACTAAACAAAATTCCTTGGATACTTGATGATGATAATGTATGAATGGCTAGAAGAGAAAATCCTCTAAGGGTGATAGAAGAGATGCTAGCGATGATGAAGAAAAGAAGGAAGAAGAAAATGAAGAAGAAGAAGAGGATAAAAAGGAAATCCTTGCTGGAGAAAGGAAACCTAAAATGAGGCATGAGTCATCTAGTGAGAGGGAGCAACCCCACAAAAAGAAGTCTATTTGAAGAGTACTCTCTATTGAAGGAAAAGAAGTTGAAGATGAAAATCTCACTAGAGGTGATACCATAGTTGCCAAGGTGTTTCAAGAAATATTGGACAACCATATAGAGGAAATGAAGAAGATGGACAAATTCTTCAAGTCTTTTTGCTCTGATAATTCTTGGCAAATTTGATGGTTTAGAAGCTAGAGTCAAGAATATGGAAGAAGACTTGAGAAAGATTTCTCAAGTGGTTTTAAATGGTGCAAGTCCCTATAAAGCCCAAGAGAACAAGCAAGAAGAAGGAGGTGAAGGAAGTTTAACAAAGTCAAAGCACAAATCCATCACCAATATCCTTCAGCCAAGGGAGGAAAATGTGGTTCAAAGAAAGAAGATCCAAAGACCCACTCAAATGGGTAGCTTTCCAAAGTAGAACTACACGAGTAAGGAGTCAACAAATGAAGGACCCCACCATATAGAGCTCAAGGGAGACATGGTCATCATAACAAACAAATTTGGAAGTGAAGACCATGAAGCGCATCCAAGACTAAGCCTTTCTATCCCTAAACTCTATTTTGATGCTTATTTTAGTTTATTCCTTGATGCACACGTTATGCTTTAACATTGAAATTTACTTGTGCCTTTTTAGTCATTATAATGTTTTGAAGCTCAATATGTGAAATCTTTGTGATAAGAGCTTCTTTTGTTTCACTTTTGTTGTCCAAATACTCTCACCCCAAGTTTAATTGCTACTAAAAAGGGGGAGAAGAAGTTGATAATATATTGCTTATTATATTATTATTGAAGATACTACATAATGCTTATTGCTATTAGGATAATAATTATTTGACTAGAAAATTGCTGAATATTGCCAATATACAGTTTATGAGAATTGGCTAATATATTACTAAATTGCCAAATGAGGTTTAGTCCATATACTGCTTATATGTGATACATGCTGTCTCACTTTCATTAACCCCATCTTTGATTGATGACAAAAGGGGGAGAAGAAATGTGATGACAAAATGTGTGAAAATATGAAATAGCAGTGGAATTCCTCATGCATGAAGAGAAAATGTGTGAATTTTTTGAAAATCCATGCATATGTCAAGGGGGAGAAAGAATGACTACAAAATGTTCTATGTGCTTGCTGTAAATGTGCTATGTGCTATGTGTTATAGGTTAAAATGTAAAATGAATGTGTACTGTGAAAATATTTGGCTGCATTTGAAATTTAAATTGAATATGTTATAATATGTGAGGTTTTGGTTATTTTTTGAGATTTTGGAATATGGTTAAGTTGAGATTGAAATCTTGAACTTGGTTCTTGACTTGACCTATGATTTTGGAATTGATTCATGAAAACAATTGAATGCATGAATCTTGTGGTTTTGCAAAGCTAAACTGAGTGCTATTGTGGACATACATGTTTGAGTACTTCAACATTTCATTTGAAAATGCAAAATCACCTTTTCAAACTTGTTGCAAAAAATTTTGACTTGAAATTCGGATGCATGATTTAAAAATTCGGATGCATCCATATTTGTTGTCAAAATGTGCTCTTTTGTTGTTCAAATTGATCCAAATATGTTTTAATCTCTTCCATTATGTTTGAACAACCTTAGGAACACTTTATTTCACTTCAAACATTCATTATATTACTTTTATTACAGTTTGGACTTAAGATTTAAAAATTCGGATGCAAGATCAAAAAAATTCGGATGCATGTTCTGAAATTCGGATGCATGCATATTTTGTTGCCAAAATGTACTCTATTGTTGTTCAAATTGATTCAAACTTGTTTTAATCTCTTCCACTATGTTTGAACAACCTTAGGAAAGCTTATTTTCAAAAATTGAAGCTTTCATTTCACTTATTTTTCAATTCAGATTTGATATGTCAAAATTCGGATGTATAGCATCTCAAGTCCAAACTAGTTGAAAAATGAGCACAATCTAAGGGGGAGCAATATTAATCTTTTCTTACCTTTAATACCTCTCTTAGAAGTTGTCTTAATGATTAAATGCTATATCTTCTATCCTAGTTGTTGGAAGGAAGGAGGTTAATGGAGGTTGGTTGGGTCATAGGCTCATATTGAGCCATTTGTATGTCAATGTGTTAAATTGGTTATTTTCTATCATTGACATTAATACTTCTATGTACTACATTGTTTTAATCTATCACATTTTGCATCAAAGTTTGTCATCATCAAAAAGGGGGAGATTGTTAGCCCTAAGGGCAAATCATGTAGTTTTGATTAATGACAAATATTGATGAGGACTAATATGCTTGTATGTTGTGTGATAGGTTTTATGAACTAAGAAGTATGAAGTCTCATTGCCTTGAAGTTAAAATGCAAGAACAACTCCAATATGTCAAAGTGATTGAAGATTGAAGAGTTTGTTCAAGATGTTAGAAGGCTTTGAAGACATGAAGTGTAGGTTGCAGTGCTTAATAGGTAAACTTTGTAAACCCTGCACTCTTAAGCCTTGGAATCTATGAGTTGCAATTGAGAGCACAAAACTTGATTTAAATGGTTTCAATGATTTTGAACTTACCTAAATTATCAAGTTTTCATAAATGGTTTTTGCACATAAAAGATCTTTAATGACTTATCTTTAAGGCTAGAATGTTTTCCAACTTGTTTGAATTGATTTGAACATGTTTTGACAAAGTTTGAAAAATTCGGATGCAAGATTCGAACGCAGTCCAAAAATTCGGTCGTCCGAATTTTGTAGCAAAAGTTTGCTACTATTCTTCTAGAGAAATTCGGAAGAAGATTCGGACGTAGCCAAAAAATTCGATCGTCCGAATTTTGGCCTTCAGCATGTTCACTGTTCTTCCAGAGAAATTCGGAAGAAGATTCGGACGCAGAATTCGGTCGTCCGAATTTTCTGAAACTAGCCGTTGTATAGCCGTTTGAACTGATTTTTGAATTCTATAAAAGCCATAAACTCCAGATTTTTTAGAAGAACTTTGAACTTAAGAAATCCTACAAGCTCTAACTTGTTTTACATCAAAATTACTTGAAAATCTCTCAAATTGCCTTGTGCTCAAAGATTGAAATTCAAGATTCCAAAGGCAACAAAGTGTGAAGGTGAAACATTATGTAATCATCTACCAACAAAGTGGTAACATCTTACACACTCTCTTTTCTTATCTCAATTGTGTTTTCTACTAGCTAATTGCAAGGTTATCTTGTGACATAAAACCCTTTTGTGGAAGGGTGAGCCATAGACTAGATTAATCAAGGTTGTAGTGTAAAACCCGTGTGAGGGTGAGCCTTGGATTAGATTAGTCTTGAGGTTGTCTTTAGATATAAAATCCTTGTGGAAGGGTGAACCTTGCTTGTATAATTACTAGAAGAGGTTGTGAGTGTAAAACCATAGTGTGGTTAGCCTCTTATGTAATTGTTGAAATTGAGCATATAGTGGATTGATTGAAATCCTTGAGTGTGGACTCAAGGTAGTGGATGTAGATCTTGGAGAGATCGAACCACTATAAATCGTGTGTTCATTTGTTTATAGCTTTACTTGTTTACATACTTATGTTATTATTATTTGTTCTTAGTTGTAGATTGATTGGTTGTGAATTTATTGTTTGATCATCTTGTCTCAACCATTAAATCACATATAAACTTACAGTTTGTAAATTTGAAGAAGAGCTTTTATTAAGGCAAAGGATTTGCAAAACAGGAAAAGATTTTGATAATTAGCCTAAGACCTAATTCACCCCCCCCCCTCTTAGGTCTTTTAGAATTCCATTTTTGTAAGACACATCTCCTAGTGTTTACCCTTTCAAAATGCATCTTGAAATTATCTTCTCAACTTTCTCATCCCCTAAGTAGCTTCCTTCCAACTCTTTAACCCATGTGGGAATAGCAATGGTGATAACATTTAACTCTCCCCTTTAGCTGGATAAGGCATCTGTCACTTTACTTCTCTTTTACACCGAATCTCATAATCTAACCCCCATAAGCATTGCTATCTATTTTTGTTGAGCTGAAGTTGTAACTCTTTGTTTCACCAAATGCTTTAGGCTTTGGTAATCAATCTTGTTAATCAATTGTCTCTAGTTTATCACACCAATGGCCAAAGCCAATAGTTCTCTCTCATAGAATGAAAGATCCTTCTGTCTTGGACCTAAGGCCTTGTTGAGATAAGCTATGGACTTTTGATCTTGTATAAGAAGAGCTCCAAAACCCATGTCACAAGTATTAGTTTCCAGGGCAAATGGCTTGTTCTAGGGTAAAAAACTTTATCAATATAAGAAACACCAAAAATTGCTTTTGGATATTTAAAGGAATTGACTATACTCACGTGTCATATACTAGCATCATTATTATCAATAGCATAATTTAGGATTATTTTACTTTCTTTTTAAATGGATACTTGATAGAGATTCACAACAATATGTTTGAATTATTATTGCCCTTTTCTCCTTCTCATTATTTTCTCACTTATAGTGAGCATTTATATATTGAGAATTGAATGAATCATTCTTACCAACATAAGAATAAATATTATTTTTATTATAATTGTGGCCACAACCAAAATTTCTTTCATAAATTAATTATAAGTATCAATGGCATGCACTTCAAGAAATGACATAAAATCAGTTGGTCAGGCGTAAAAATATTTTATCAATGACTTTTGTAGTTTCAAAAGATATAAATTTAAAATACTTCTGATAAACATTCTTGTTGATATTACTACTATAGAAGTATGTTTGAGGTATGAGAAATTCACACATTAGTATATTTATTCTTACAACTTTGTTGTTGAAAGAGAAATTCTAAACGTAATAAATTTTTGTATACTAATAGATAAATTTGTAAATACACTTATAACAAATTACAACTAGCATTTATATAATAATTATATTCTAGTGCTTGTATATTTTCTTCAAAATTTGCTAGTAATCAAGTAACTTTGGTGCTTTAATATTTCTTAAATGTTGTCTTCAATACCCACAATGTCTAAATAGATTTTGGTATCATGTATATATAAAATGTGATCTCCTTTCAAAAATATCAAAAGTAAAAACAATCTAAGTTTTGAGGTGAAAATTCAAAACTAAATAAGAGAAGTACCTTTCTTACTTGATTATAAAACTCAAAAAAATTGGCAGCATAATCTCATGCTTTCTTGCATTCATATAAACCTCAAAGATTTAGAGGTAGAGTTTCGTGCTGATAACATGTTGTGAATTTATTGGTATGCTAGTATTCGTAGGCACAATAAAATTGAAATAACAAATAAGGAGACTATAATAGAAGAGAAATTTGTAGTCAGAAAATAGAGAAAGAACATAAGAACTATATTAATATTTTTTGAGTGTATGAATTAATAAATGAATGAGTGAACATAATACCTCAATCTAAAACCCTATTTATAGAGTTTAGGAGTACCTATCAATAAGAAGAGATATGAAGAATTAGAAAATAAATTCTATTAATCATTAAAGATAAGATAGAACTCTATCATCTATCTTTTGGTAGCATAGAGTATCTTTATATTTGATATTAGATTATCACTTTGATATCAAATAATGACATTTACAATTATATTAATTTTATAACATTTTCTACATTTTTATAATTTTGCGTTTTAATAATTTCTTATTCAAGTTTTTGTTGGAATTATTATTCAGAAACTTTTAAATATTTTTTATTTTTCCTTTTTTCTTTTCATCATCAGTACTTTTGTATTATTTATGCATTCATAACATTTCATATATGTTCTCAAAATTCTAAAATTATTATTATTATCATTATTTTTTAAATATCCAAATGTTATCTTCCAGGTCTTATGTTTAGATATTATCTAGAATTAATATTTTTATCTTTTTTTCTGTATCCAAATATATTAATATTGTTATCATTATTTTATTCTGTATCCAAATATTATCTTTTATGTCTTTTATCTATTTCTGTCTTGGCTTAATTTTCTTTACGAACATGGGATTAAATTTTAAAAATAATATATTTTCTTTCTAAAAGGTCAATAATTTGTGTAGTATTCATTTTTAAAATATTATTATTCTAAAACTTTCAACTATTTTTTAATTTTCTTTTTAGATTTTTTTTTCCTGAAACCATTTTCTTCTTAGATTGGCACCAAGAGTAAGAACAACGAAAGTTTTTCTTTTTGGCGCGTAATTCAGAATCGAAACCAATTCCCAAATGAAATGATGAAAAACTATTCTCCAGGTCCCTGAGCTGGTCTCTTTCATCTCGTAGCAGGCAACTAAACGGAAACCGGAACCTGCTCCATCAACTGTATCAGCAGGCCAGGCCGTCTACGGGTAACCTCCGACATCCTGCCCTCCGATTCTGGTGCAAACCTTTTGTTCCTACATTAACTCTATCGGACTGAATTGCTGAGGTTATCTTTAGAGGTAAGCACCGCCATGCACCGCACTATGGCAGGTTCCGGTAGAGCAGCCGCGTGTGGCTTCTTCCAACCTTGTAATGATTGTGGTGACCAATTGCAAAAGCCAAAAAGGTCGGGCCCTCGATCATCCCCAAATTGTATTATAATGGAGTAGCAGTTTCCACCAATCAAATTGTTCCATTTCGCAATCTGCAAGTATTCTCTTCCATTTTGAAAATTGGTACACTTAATGCCCTGCCTTTCCACCTTTCCCTTGTTAAATTACTCTTCTATTCGCCTTCTCTGAGCTTTTCCTGGTTACATTTCACTTCTTTTGTTTACTTATAAATTTTGAGGTTCCTTTGATGTTAATTTTTAATTATGCGATTCTTTACTTGTGACGGTGTATCCTTTGTTTGTCGGGTGGTTGCATTTGCATAACTGGGGACTCCTATACTATATTTTTGTGCTAGATTCTTTCTTCCGAGGGAAAGACCAAATCTTGATCTTCACACTGCTAGTTATGAGTTTTCGCAAGCATATCCTGTAAAGAGAATTTTTATTACTCCATTTTTAACTACTTTTTCTTTTCCTGGGCAAGAACAATGTGTTTCTTTCCTCCGAGGAAAACACTAAAGTGCGATCTTCAACTTCTTAGTTGTGAATTGACAGGCATATACTGAAAAGGGCCCAACTTTAATACTTCATTCCAATTTCTTTTATTCTGCTGGTTCAAGCACTAAGCTTGCTGCCGTTTTGAATACGCCATATTTTCGCTTTTGTGGCTACTGTTCTCTGAAAAATGATGACATTCACGTCTTCTTCCTTTCTGCAACTTGCAGGTTGTTAGACCCCTGAGAACTTGGTTAACTCCATCCTGTGCTTATGCCTTGCTCTGGATAATCCCACCAAAAATCTTACATCTGTTTTGTTTGTATAGAAAATTTACCCCACCTTCAATTTATGGTTCATCCAAGGCTGTTCAAGACATTAGAATCTACTATGGTAGTACTTATCTCTTATTAATTCATCCTGGCAGGCAGGTTTGCTGGCTGTTGCAGTTGATTATTAGCCACCATGAACATTTTCTGGCTTGTGCCTATGTTAGTTTGCTTTCTTGGCGGATTTTCAGAACGAGTACCAGGAGTCATCAATATTGGTTCTATTTTCTCGTTTGACTCTGTCAATGGGAAAGTAGCCAAAATTGCCATGAATGCCGCTGTGGAAGATATCAATTCTGATCCTAGTGTTCTTGGCGGCAGAAAATTGGTGCTTTCCACCCACGATTCAAATTATAGTGGATTCCTTGGCATAATGGGCGGTGAACACTTAGTCTTATAAGTTTACTAGTGTTGCATATACAGAGTACATGTTTCATTTATTAAAAGTTTCAATTTTCTTAATAATAGAGCTAGTCAGTAAAATAGTCTTTCACATTTCATTTTGCTTTCTTATTCCAACTCTACTTTTAGATTCTTTATTCATTTGATTCTCTTGATTGATCAAGCTACCAAAAGATCCACCTTCTACCGGTGAATTAACTCGTAAAACTGCTTTTGTTTGAAACAGCATTGCAATATATGGAATTTGATACGGTAGCCATTATCGGTCCACAAACTTCTGTGATGGCTCATGTGATCTCACATCTTGCAAATGAGCTCCATGTCCCACTCTTGTCATTCACTGCATTGGATCCTACTCTCTCCCCTCTTCAGTATCCCTATTTTATCCAGACAGCACCAAATGACCTATACCAGATGACTGCTATAGCTGACATGGTGAGTTACTTCGGTTTCAGAGAGGTACTTGCAGTTTTCTCAGATGATGATCAAAGTCGGAATAGTATAACCAGTCTGGCTGAAAATCTTGTTGAGAGACGCCTCAAGCTAACTTATAAAGTTGCACTTCCCCCTGAGCCTGGAATAGATCCTGAGCAGGTTACTGCACAGTTAAGCAAGATTAAAACAATGGAATCTCGTGTAATTGTTGTACACACATATTTGAAAACAGGGAGTTTGGTTTTTGAGACAGCCCAAAAGCTTGGTATGATGGAAAGGGGTTATGTCTGGATTGCTAGCACTTGGCTTTCCTCTCTTATGGATTCTGAAAGTGGCACTTTGAAGACTGCCAACTCTATGCAAGGTGCTCTTGCTCTCCGAATCCATACACCAGATTCAAAGAGGAAAAGGGCATTTGCATCACGGTGGAGCAAATATAGTAACGGCTCCATTGGTTTAAACACTAACGGTCTATATGCCTATGATACAGTTTGGATAATTGCTAAAGCTGTTAAGGTGTTCCTAGAAAGTGGTGGCACCATCTCATTCTCAAATGATTCAAATTTGAATTTTGTTGCTACGGGAGGGACTTTGAATCTCAGTACATTGAGCATTTTTGATGGTGGGCAGCAGGTTCTTAGCAGCATATTGCAGACTGACATGATTGGTTTAACTGGTCCTATTCGTTTTAATCAAGATAGATCTATGATCCAACCTGCATATGATATCCTCAACATAGTTGGTCCTGGGTCCAGGCGGATAGGATACTGGTCAAATTACTCAGGTCTTTCTGTTGTTCCTCCGGAGACTCTATATAACAAACGTGCAAACCGGTCAACTTCAAGCCAGCAGTTACTTAGAGTTGTGTGGCCAGGAAAACCAAAAGTTATGCCACGGGGTTGGGTTTTCCCCAACAATGGCAGAGAGTTGAGAATTGGAGTTCCTTACCGAGTTAGTTATAAGGATTTTGTGTCTGTAAATGAGAGTACTGGCATGGTCCAGGGATATTGCATAGATGTCTTTCTTGCTGCCATAAAATTACTCCCTTACGCTGTACCGCACAAGTTTATTTTGTATGGAGATGGACACAAGAATCCGAGCTATACTGATCTGATAAATCTGATACCATCCAAGGTGAGTATGTATTGCTATTGTGCGTTGCACTCAATAGATGTATCAGAAGTTTCTTTTCCTGTTTCTGTTCAGGTTTAATAATACATGTTTTTGTGTCTCCAGGTATTTGGTGCTGCTGTGGGTGACATTGCCATTGTCACGAACCGTACCAAAGTTGTAGATTTCACACAGCCGTATGCAGAGTCAGGGTTAGTTGTTGTGGTGCCAGTGAGGAAGTTGAGCTCTAGTGCTTGGGCTTTCTTGAGGCCATTTTCTCCACTAATGTGGGGAGTTATAGCAGCATTTTTCCTTATTGTTGGACTTGTAGTTTGGACCCTAGAGCATAGGGTAAATGATGAATTCCGTGGTCCTCCTATGCAACAGCTTAAAACAGTTCTATGGTGAGTAAGTTTCGGACATCAATTCTCGTATAATATACTCCTGATGCTGTGAGGTAAAATTGTCAGTTAACAGAACTTTTCTGTTTAAAAATTGGTGCGCCTTCCAAGAATTCAACTTTTCATCTACTTGCCAGTGGATCTTTGCCTCAAAAATGTTGAAGAAGGTTTAAAATTTTGGTATCTCTTGCTTTTGTGTTTCCATTTTTGAAGGACGAAAACTAAAGAACAAAGAATTGATTACCTTTTAGCACAAGAAAGCTAAAACGGATATTATTTTCTGCTTTATAGCATGATGGAAAGATTAAAAGAACCAATATATATATATATATATATATATATATATATATATATATATATATATGTATATATATATATATGTGTATGTATGTATGTATGTATGTATGTATATGTATATATGTATAGATAGAACTGACAATTTTCTTCAATTAGTAACTGTGCAGAGAAAAGAACTCTCACCAGCTTTGATTCTTCAAATTTGCAGGTTTAGCTTATCAACTATGTTTTTTGCTCACAGTAAGTATCTAAGACAGAAACCAAGAACATTGATTTATCTAATCATTCTGCTCACAGTGTTACAATTTCTCAGGAGAAAATACGGAGAGCACACTCGGGCGTATGGTTCTAATAATTTGGCTTTTTGTGGTTCTGATATTAACCTCAAGCTATACTGCAAGCTTGACATCAATCCTCACCGTGCAGCAGCTAAGCACAACCATTACCGGAATTGAATCCTTGAAAACAAGCAATAATGCTATTGGATTCCAAGTAGGGTCTTTCGCTCAAAATTACTTGAGTGAAGAACTCAACATTGCTAAGTCTAGACTCATTCCTCTTGGCTCGCCAGAAGAATATGCTGATGCTCTTGAAAGAGGATTAGTTGCTGCTGTGGTTGATGAACGGCCATATATCGATCTGTTCCTTTCAAAACACTGCAGATTTCGAATTGTTGGTGAAGAGTTCACCAGAAGTGGGTGGGGATTTGTAAGTGTCTTCTTGTAGTAATGCAAGTGAACAAAATTATCATGAATTATCATGAGTCAAGGATAAAGCAAAGCATTATGTCAAATAGAGTTCACCGAGTTAACTGCCTGGGGAATAAACGAGATAAATCATCTGCGTATACCAATTAATTTGAAACCTAAGAAAAGATTTCCCCCTAAAACTTGAGGAAATAAGGTTCAAGAATAAATTTTTAGGTCATTAGGCTTGCACATACATTTAATTCTAGTACACTTCCCTTGAGGACTGTATTTGGTTGCTTTAGGTTGCTTTAGGTAAGTTTCAAGAAGAATAGGTTGCAGTTTCTCTATGCTTCCTTTCAGATACTCTCATAATATTGAGGCCCAAGAATACTGAGGATCTTTGTCTCTTGCTTTATTTTTGTTCTCCAGAGTGAAATGATTGAGTAGACGCCTTATTTGCTTTGGTAAGCAGCACTTTACCTGTCATTTATATGCTTTTACTACTTGTTTACTACTCTTGCCCGTTTCTATTTTTTCTTGTCAGGCATTTGTTAGAGACTCTCCATTAGCCATTGACATGTCAATTGCCATTCTTAGTCTTTCGGAGAGTGGTGAACTCCAGAAGATTCATGACAGGTGGCTGAATAAGAGGATTTGTGGTCCAAAGAGCTCTCAGTTGGTGTCTGAACAACTTGCCTTGGGAAGCTTTTGGGGCCTCTTTCTCATTAGTGGAGTGGCGTGCTCTCTAGCTGTCCTTGTCTATTTCTGCTCAATATTGCATCAGTTCAAAAAACATTCTCCCGATCTTAGTTCACATTCAGGGGTCCAGAGATTTTTGGCCTTTGCCGATAAGAAGGAAGAGAGGTCAAAGAATAGACTGAAAAGAAAGCGATTGCAAATGGAACCCAGTACAAATGGAAGGAAATTAGTTGAATCTACTGCAGTATCTGAAAGAAGAACAATAACTAGGCATCCTAAAAGAGGAGCAGAGACGTTGGTGCATTTCCACCAAACATGACCGTCATCTTATCATGTCCTTGAGAGCCGATTCAGAGCACCAGATTTCATATAAGTGTACTGGGACAATATAAAGACCTTGTCAAGTAAGGGAAAGGGAAAATGTAAGGAATTTAGTGAAATATTGATCTTGTAACTTGTACAACTTCCTTGACATCTTCACAGGATGGCATTTTGGCTATGTAAGATATTAAACTTACCATCCATGACTCCCGTAAGTCCAAGAATGAGAAACGATGCTTTGTATAATACTCACTACTTCATGCTGTAGTCAGTTCATCATTCAATAAGAAAGAACTACAGCTTTTAAAATAATAATAATATTATTATTAATGATGATGAATAGTTTTTATTTTAAATTTTCTTGCAGAAGTTTGCTAGTAATGAAATAAATAATATTACAGCCTAAGACTGGTGAAAACTAGCAAATATCCCACACGTCATAAGACTGGTGAAAACTAGCAAATATCCCACACGTCATATCAGATGAGCCAATTCAGGTTGCCAATTTCAGTTGATTTATCAGTTAATCTAAAGTTCTAAGTAATTGTTGAATGTCCACCCACTATTATTGAAGGTTGAAGCTGCCATTGTTGAATGAAGAAAACCACTATTGTGGAATGAAGAAAAACTATTATTGTTGAAGGAAGAAAAAATATACCCGCAGCCATCAATCTTGAAGTTTTGTCACCAACCACCTATCTCATTTTGGCTATAAATAGATGGTTTTCCCGGATGAGTTTTGTAATTAGAATTCCCAATAGAGGAATTAATCTCTTGAGAGTAGATATTTTGAGAGTTTTTGTAAATTATATTTTGTTAATATAGAAAGGATATTTTCTCTCATTCTTGTGTATTTTTCAAGTTTATTTAATCTTGAGTATTTTTATCACAACAAGTGGTATCAGAGCTTTAGAATTTAAACTCCCCCGAGGTGTCACCAGAAAATTTTTGACATTTTCAACTTGTTCAAATTGTGATTTTGAGAATACAATTGGATTCCTTGTGCCAAGAATAGCACAACGCAATTTTCAGAAGTTAAAACGGAGGTTCCGAGAGATCATAAGAACAAAAATAAGTTTACTTTGTTTTTTGCAAATTCTGCATTTTCTGCAGTGTCCAGAGGAAGAAGACGACCAGTCAGCCACCACGCTAGCATCCAGTCAGCAACACGTCATCGACTAGTCAGCAGTCGCGCCAGTATCCAGTCATTGACACGGCATTTCCCACTCAGCAACCACATCAGCATCCAATCATCTATCACTTCGGTGTCTAGTCATCAACCACGTCATCGTCCAGTCAGTGCCATTAGAAAATTTTAATATATTTTTTAAGATTATACTTTAGTCCCTAAAGTGTTTTGAAATTAAAATTTTACTCTTAAAATTTTTAAAATTACAATATTACCCCAAAGTGGGAATTGGATAATTGAAGAATCAAATTCACCATTTTTTACTGTTCTGGACTCAACAGTAAGGTCTGTTTTTTAGTAATTCAACTCTGTTATTAAATTAAAATAGAAGGATTCTCTGGAGCAATGATTAAATTTACAGTCAATAATTATACATTGTGGAAATCTCGGATGAAAGATCTCCTTAGCTGTGAAGACCTCTATGATCCCATTGAATTAAAAAGTGTAAATCCTGATTAATCTAAGGATGCAGATTGGAAGAAAATGAACCGAAAATCTATTGGTCAAATCCAGTAATGGATTGACAAGAATGTCTTCCATCACATTACACGGGAGATAGAGGCATATGCTCTCTAGAAAAAACTCGCAGATATGTATCAGGCCAAAACTGCTCGGAATAAGGCCCTATTGATGAGACGACTAGTAAAATTGAAGCTCAAAGATGGAACTTCAATTGTCGAGCATAACAGTAAGTTTCAAAACCTGATAAATCAATTGTCTTCTATTGAGATGCCAGTTGCAGATGGGATTCAGGCACTCCTTCTACTCAGTTCTCTACCCGGTAGTTAGGAAACATGTTAGCCCTAAGGGCAAATCATGTAGTAATAATTAGTTTTGAATAATGGCAAACATTGATGAGGACTAATGTGCTTGTATGTTGAGTGATAGGATTGATGGATTAAGAAGTATGAAGTCTTATTGCCTTGAAGCCACAATGCATGAATAACTCAATTATGCCAAAAGTGATTGAACATTGAAGAGTATGTTCAAGATAATTGAAGGCATTGAAGACTTAGAGCGTAGGGTTCATATACTAAATATGTATATTTTTCTGTAAATTCTACACTTGTATGTCTCTAAGGAGGCAGATTGGAAGAAAATGAACCGAAACTCTGTTGGTCAAATCCGGTAATGGATTGACAATAATGTCTTCCATCACATTACACGGGAGATAGAGGCATATGCTCTTTGGAAAAAACTCGCAGATATGTTTCAGGCCAAAACTGCTCGGAATAAGGCCCTATTGATGAGGCGACTAGTAAAATTGAAGCTCAAGAATGGAACTTCAATTGTCGAGCATAGCAGTAAGTTTCAAAACCTGATAAATCAATTGTCTTCTGTTGATATGCCACTTGCAGATGAGATGCAGGCACTCCTTGTACTCAAGTTTGAATGCAAGTTTGGGTCCAAACTTTGAAAATGATCACTGTGCTTTCAGAGAAGTTCGGACGTATGGAGTAAAGTTCGGACGTCCAAATTTTATCTGATAGCATGGTCACTGTTTTTCCAGAGAATTTCGGACGAATGTTTGAACTCATAAGGAAAAGTTCGGACTTTCGAAATTTTCCAAAGACCTTGGCACAGTGAAGTTCAGACGAAAGTTCGAATGCATAACAGAAAGTTTGGACGTCCGAACTTCTCTAAAACTAGCCGTTTTATAACTGTTGCATTTGATTTTTCAAATTTATAAAAGGTATAAACTTATTATTTTTTATAAGTTTTGAATTTTCAAGAACTCTAAACATTCCAAAGTCTTTAGCAAACATTAAAGCTCTCTTTGTCTTGTGCTTTCAATTGATCATTCAAGATTCCAAAGACAACAAAGTGTGAAGGTGCAATATTGTGTAATCATCTACCAATAAGTGGTAACATCTTACACATTCTCCTCTCCTCATTAAATTGTATTCTCTACTAGCTCTTGCAAGGTTATCTTGAAAATATAAAATCCTTTAGATAAGAGTGATCCTTGATACATTGACTCAAGATTGTTTGTAGATATAAAATCCTTTGGTAGGGTGAATATGGTTTGTAAAATTGCAAAAGAGGTTGTGAGCGTAAAACCATTGTGTGGTGAGCCTCTTATGTAATTTGTAAACTTGAGCCTCTTATAGTAGATTGTTTGAAATCCTTGAGTGTAGGCTCAAGGTAGTGGACGTAGATCTTGAAGAGATCGAACTATTATAAATTACTTATGTTTATTGATCTTACTTTGTTTTATTGCTTTGTTATTAATTGACATATTCTCTCATTGAACCAAGTACATATAATATGATCTTGCTTAGAAGTGTACAAGGAAATTATTTTCAAAAATTAACCAAAGACCTAATTCACCCCCTCCCTCTTAGGTCTTTCAAAACACTTGTGGTATCTCTCAGCAACTCGACTCCAGATGGCAAAATTTCCATGTGGTTAGAAGAATGGATATGGGTACGGATCAGACCCATGCTCTTGTATCGGAGAACCGATGAAGATATCATAGGAAGCAACAACGAGGAGGTTGACGTAGAGGCAGAAGCAGAGGCCGAGGCAAGAGTAGAGACAGATTTGCAGATGGCATGAAACCGACCTATACATGCCATCACTGTGGCATTGAGGGTCACATTAAAAAGAACTACTACAAATGGCTCAAGGAGCAAGGTAAAAGCAGTTCTGAGTCGAAGAACAAGGGTGGAGAAATGCTAGTCATCGTTCTTGGAGACGTAGTATTTTGTTCTACTCTTGACGATATATGTCTTCATGTCTCAAGAGAAGATTCAGAATGGGTGGTAGATACTGCAACATCCTACCATGTGACTCCCCACAAAAACTACTTCACAACATACCAAGGTGGAGACTTTGGAACTGTGAAGATGGAAAATTCCACTTCCTCAAGAATTGTAGGAATTGGTAATGTCCAAATCAAGACAAACATTGGGAGCAACATTACACTGAAGGATGTTCGACATGTACCTGATCTTCGACTTAATCTTCTTTCTGGTATAACTCTTGACAAACAGGGTTATGATAACCATTTCAGTAAAGGCAAGTGGAAGTTGTCAAATAGCGCTTTAACAATCACTCGAGGACACATTTGCAACACATTGTACAAGACTCGTGAAGATATGTACAAGAAGCTTCATTGTTATAGAAAATAAGAATTCTCAGAATTTGTGGCATGAAAGACTTGGCCACATTAGTCAAAAAGGGTTATCTTCTCTAAATGAGAAAAAAAACTTATGAACATTCACAAGGATGCTGCCATTAATCCTTGTAGTTATTGCTTGTTTGGTAAGCAACATTGAATCTCATTTAATATTTTCTTAACAAGAAAATCAGAGTTGCTTGATCTGGTGTACTCTGATGTTTGCGGTCCCATAGAGGTTGATTCATTAGAAGGTAATAGATATTTCTTATCTTTTATTGATGATGCTTCTCGAAAGTTATGGGTATATTTCCTTAGGTCGAAGGATCAGGTTCTGGACTACTTCAAACAGTTTCATACGATGGTGGAGCGTGAAACAGGAAAGAAATTGAAGTGTTTGCGAACAGACAATGGGGACGAGCACACTTCCAAGATGTTCAAAGCCTACTGCAGGAGTTATGGCATTAAACACGAGAAGATAGTTCCCTATACCCCTCAACATAACAGTTTAGCTGAGCGAATGAATCGTACCATTGTGGATAGAGTTTGAAGCATGATGATCAAGGCAAAGCTGCCAAAGTTATTCTGGGGAGAAATAGTAAGGGTTGCACGCTACTTGATCAACAGATCGCCATCAGTACCACTCAATTTTGAAGTTCTGGAGAAACTGTGGTCTGGAAAGGATCCAACATACTCACAATTAAGAGTATTTGGATGTTTGGCGTATACACATATATCCAGTGAGCTCAGACAGAAGCTTGATGCAAGGACTACTCCATGTATTTTCATTGGCTATGGAGATGAAGAGTTTGGATACAGGTTATGGGATCCAAAGGAGAGGAATGTGATCAGAAGCAGGGATGTCATATTTCATGAAAACCAGACAATAGAAGATATTGGTAAGCCCACAATATCTCAGGAGTCAAGTGTTGACACTCAATTCTCAGATAAAGGACTAGTACCATCTGTGATCAATAATGATATAGTGCTAAAAGACATGCCAGAAGTAGATGAAGAGGAGAAGAAGAAGGTGTTGAGCAGGGGGAGACTTAACCCGCATCTCTAGAAGTTTCGAAACCATCACAAGGCCAAGATGATGGTGAATCTTCTCAAATTGTTCCAAATGTTCAAAAATCTGAATAAGGACGGATTCCCTCTACAAGATATTCAGACACTGAATATCTTTTACTTACTGAAGATTGAGAACCGGAGAGTTTCCAAGAAGCAATATCTCATAAGGACAAAGAAAAGTGGCTGCTTGCAATGCAGAATGAGATGGAATCTCTGCATAAAAATCAAACTTATGAGATCGTTGAACTTCCAAAAGGGAAGAAGGCATTGCGAAATAAATGGGTGTTCAAGCTGAAAAAAGATGGCAACGGGAAGGTGGTGAAACACAAAGCTCGATTGAGGTTTCATGTGATAACCTCGTTTGCAAGCTTAAGAAAAGCTTGTACGGATTGAAACAGGCACCAAGACAGTGGTATAAGAAGTTTGACTCTTGCATGGTAAGACAAGGGTATAAGAAAACTGCTGCAGACGAGTGTGTGTATATCCAAAGATTTCCAGACGGGAATTTGATTTCTCTGTTATTATATGTAGACGATGTGTTGAACGTGGGACAAAACGCAATGAAGATCAATCAGCTGAAAAAGGAGTTATCTAAGTTATTCGACATGAAAGACTTCCGGCTCGACAAATTTTAGGAATGCACATTTTTCGTTGCAGAAACATTCAAAGGTTATGGCTATCTCAAGAGAAGTATATTGAACGAGTACTTGAAAAGTTCAATATGAACAACGCCAAACTAGTCAGTATTCCACCTGCAAATCATTTCAAGTTGGATAAAAGTGCATGTTCCTCATCCAAATAAGAGATTGGGGAGATGTCATCAGTACCATATTCTTCAGCTGTTGGAAGTTTAATGTATGTAATAGTGTGTACAAGGCCCGATATTGCTCAAGCAGTAGGAGTGGTAAGTTGTTTTCTTTCTAACCCTTGGAAAAAGCATTGAGAGGCAGTAAAATGGATTCTCAGGTACCTCAAAGGTACTACGAAAATGAATATTTGTTTTGGAGGAGATGATTCAATCTTGAAAGGTTATATAGATGCAAATATGGTCGGTGATCTTGATGAGAGAAAGTGCACATCATGTTTTCTATATATTTTTTCAGGGGGAGCTGTCTCATGGAAATCAAGATTGCAGAAGTGTGTTGCTTTATCCACAACTGAAGCTGAGTATATTGCACCTCAGAAGCTGACAAAGAGATGTTGTGGTTAAAGCGTTTTCTTCAAGAATTTAGAATCAAGCAAGCTAATTATAAAGTATATTGTGACAGTCAGAGTGCTCTGGATTTGAGCAAGAACTCCATGTTCCATTTCCGCACGAAACATATTGATATTCGTTATCATTGGATAGGTGGAGTGATCAAGAAACAACTGTTGAGACTAGTGAAGATCCACACAAAGGAGAATGCAGCAGATATGTTTATAAAAGTGGTTACACGAGATAGGTTAAAGCTATGCAGAGACATAGCTGGAATTGCTATTAGATGAAACTTGTTTGAGATGTGGCTAGAGGGGGAGAATTGTTGATGTCCAGCCACCATTATTGAAGGTTGAAGCTGCCATTGTTGAATGAAGAAAGCCACCATTGTGGAATGAAGAAAACCACCATTGTTGAAGGAAGAAAAAATACACCGGCAACCATCAAACTTGAAGTTTTGCCACCAACCACCTGCGTCATTTTGGATATAAATAGAAGGCTTTCCCAAATGAGTTTTGTAATCAGAATTCCTATTAGATGAATAAATTCTTTGAGAGTGGATAGTTTGAGAGTTTTTGTAAATTCTATTTTGTTAATATAAAAAGGAAATTTTCTCTTATTCTTGTGTGTTTTTCAAGTTTATTTGATCCTGATTATTTTTATCACAACAGTAATGACATGCTCGTAGAGTCGATCAGATGAGCCAATTTAAGGTTCTGGACAGACAGTTCCATAGGATTAATATAATCATAGGTTTTTCTTGAATGGGTCTCTTCCAGAAGTTTCCATATTTTTCTTGGTACGTCAATCTTCATAAGGGGCACCTCAATATGAAAGGTGTAAGCCCTAAGAGCAAATCATGTAATTTTGATTCATGACAAATATTGATGAGAACTAATATGTTTATATTGTGTGATAGGATTTGTGAAGAAAGAAGTTTGAAGTCTCATTGCCTTCAAGAGGAAGAGCAAAGAACAACCTCAGTAAGCCATGAGTCTTTTGAGGTTTATTCAAAGATGAACTCAAGGCATTGAAGACTTGAAGTGTAGAGTAGGTATGATGATAGGTAATATTTATGTGAACACTACACTTGTATGTCTTGGAGTCTATTGAATGCATAAGAGAGCATAAAATTGGTTTCTTAAGTTTAAAAAGACTTTGAATGAATCTTTAGCAAATGTGGTTTTGTGTTCTAAAAGTTTTTGAGTAAACTTTATATGATCAAAGGAATTTAATTTTTGTCTTCAAACTTATATTTGTCTAAATAATTTATCTATATGCACCAAATGTATTTCAAATACTTGGAAGATTGATTTCAAATGATTTTACAAAGTTTGAACACAATTCCATAAAATTCGGTCGTCCGAATTTGGTATCAAAAGTTTGCTACTGTTCTTCCAGAGAAATTCGGAAGAAGATCCGGATGCATGAGAAAAAATTCTGTCGTCCGAATTTTGGTCTTCAGCATGGTCACTGTTCTTCCAGAGAAATTCGGATGAAGCAGGAAGAATTCGGTCGTCCGAAAAATTCGGACGCAGAATTCGGTCGTCCGAATTTCCTGGAAATAGCCGTTAACTAGTCGTTTTATAGCTGTTTCAACTGATTTTCAAATTCTATAAAAGCTATAAACGTGCAATCTTCTGTAAGTTTTTGAATTTTTGAATACTCTAAGCTTTCCAAAGTCTATTACAAACATTTCTCAAGCTCTCTTATGTTTGGTGCATTCAATTGATCAATCCACAAAGACATCAAAGTGTGAAGATGCAAATTTGTGTAATTTCTACCAACAAGTGGTAACATCTACACACTCTTCTTTACTTATTCAATTGTGTTGATCTACTAGCTCTATCAAGGTTATCTTGATAACATAAAACCGTTTAGATAAGGATGATCCTTGAAGTTGTGATTCAAGGTTGTTTGAGATATAAAACCATAGGTTGGTGAGCCTTGTTTGTAAAAATTACTAGAAGAGGTTGTATGTGTAAAACCAAAGTGTGGTGAGCCTCTCTTGTAATCTGTGAACTTGAGCACATAGTAGAGTTATTGAAATCCTTAAGTGTATACTTAAGGTAGTGGAGGTAGATCTTGAGGATCGAACCACTATAAATTGTTCGTGTTCATTTGTTTACATTTCTTATATTGCTTTGCCATAATTTGTTTCTCTCTTATTCATATCATCTGTAATTGGTCTATACATATAAAAGATTTGAATTTGTGAAAATTAGCCAAATAACTAATTCACCCCCCCCCCCTCCTCTTAGGTATTTCAATTGGTATCAGAGCTAGAACTTCTTTGTGTGGTTTTACAACCTAGAAGGCAAAGATCCTATGGCTAATATTTCAAACCTACCTTACCTAGAAGGATCTTCTACAAACAGACCTCTATTGTTTGATGGAACAAATTACACTTTTTGGAAGTCTAGAGTTAAAATATATATTTGTTCTATCAATTTTGATTTATGGAACATAATTGAGAAAGGTCCCTATGTCCCAATGAAAATGAGAGTAGATGGAGTAACCTCATAACCCAAATCCACCGATGAATTTGATGAGCATGACTCAAGGAAAATGACACTAAATTATCAGGCCATGAATATATTAAGTTGTGCATTAGATGTTAATGAATATAATAGAGTTAGTGGATGTGATTCTGCTCATGATATGTGGAGATTACTTCAAATTACACATGAAGGTACTAATCAAGTTAAAGAATCTAAACTTGCTATGCTTGTTAGAGATTATGAATTGTTTACTATGAAACAAGGTGAAAATATTAGTGATATGTTTACAAGGTTTACTAATATTTTCAATGGCTTGAAAGCTTCTGGTAAAGGATATACTACGGGAGAACAAAACAGAAAGATTTTGGATGCTCTACCAAAATCTTGGCAGCCAAAGACGCTTGCTATTGAGGAGTCCAAAGATCTAAAAACTCTTCCTCTTGAAGAGCTTATTGGATCACTACTCACTCATGAAATGAAGATGAAACGGTTGAATGATAAGGAAGATGAGGAGTAGTTCTTAATGCCTCAAACAACTTGAGTGAACAAGATCAATCTTCAAGTGAAGAAGAAGGAGGAAACAGTGGGGAAGAAGAAATTGCAATGGCAGTGAAGAAGTTCAAGAGATTCTACAAAAAGGAATTTCTCAAGAAAGGAAGAAAGCCAGTCAAGAAGAGTGGACAATCTTCATCATATAAACCTCAATGCTTTGAATGCAAGAGTACAGAGCATCTTGTTGCTGACTGTCCCAAAGTGTTAGAGAAGGAAAGAGAAAGCAAAAACAGAAAGAAATCTGCCAAGAAAGGAAAAGGACTAGCTGGAACATGGGATCAACAAGAAAGTGAGGATGAAAGTGAAGGGAAGGCCAACATATGCTTTATGGCCATTGATGATGAGGTACAATCTTCTCCTTCTATTTCAAATTTATGTGATGATGATATTGACTCTAGTGACTTAATTGTAGAATTGTATGAAGAACTGAAAAAGACTTCAAGAAGAAATAAAGAAATGAAATCCAAAATTTATGATCTTTCAAATGAAAATTTAAAATTATGAATTGAAAATGATAGACATCTTGAGACCATTAATTCTCTTACCATTGAAAATGATGTTTTGAATACTACCATACAACATGTATCTCTTGAAAATAAAAAGCTTTCTTCAAAAATTATTTCCCTTGAATCAATGCTAAAAGATCATGAGGTTTTAAAAAGGAAAGTAAATGATCTTACTTTATGCATTGAGAGATTTACAAATGGAAGAGACAATTAAAATAAATTACTTGGGTATCAAAGATCCTCATTTGTAAAGCATGGTCTCGGTTTTACACATGATTGCCTTCATTCAAAACCAAAAGAGTCATTTGTTAAAAAATCTTCTCATTATAGGTCTCATACTTGCTGTACATATTGTGGTAAGCATGGACACAAAGTGTCTAAGTGCTTTATAAAAAGAAAGATAGAAAATGGAGTGAAGACTATATGGAAAGTTAAAGGAACTATCACTAACCCTCTTGGACCCAAGAAGATATGGGTACCAAAAATCACTCTTTCCAATTTGGTATAGGTACAATTTGCCTCAAGATCAAGTGCCACAAAATAGTTTCTTGATAGTGGATGTTCAAGGCACATGACTGGAAATGCGTCACTTGTTAGTGAGCTTCAAGCTACAAGTGAAGGCTTTGTTACTTTTGGAGATATGAAGAAAGGGAAAATACTTGGAATAGGTAACATTGGTAAAGGTTCCTTTCCTCTTATCAAACAAGTTTTACTTATTGATGGTTTAAAGTATAATTTACTTAGCATTAGTCAATTATGTGATAATGGTTGCAAAGTAGAGTTTAAATGTGATACTTGTACCATTCTTGATAGTACAAGTAATAAAACTATTTTTGTAGCTAAAAGAGTGAGTAATGTATATGTGCTATATCTTGATGAACATATCACTAATGATATTAAATGTCTTGCTATTCATGACAATGATGGATTTCTATGGCATAGAAGATTAGGACATGTAAGCATGGATTTGTTAAACAAACTTTCTACTCAAGAACTAGTTAGAGGATTACCAAAAATACATTTTGATAAAACTCGTATTTGTGATGCTTGTCAATATGGAAAACAATCAAAAACATCTTTCAAACCAAAGAAAATGGTTTCTACCTCAAAACCTCTTGAACTAGTTCACATGGACTTATTTGGACTTATGAGGACTACTAGTCTTGGTGGTAAAAGATATGCTTATGTGATTGTTGATGATTTTTCCAGATTTACATGGGTAATATTTTTATCATAAAAAGATGAAACATTTTATGAATTTTCAAAACTTTTTAAGAAGGTTCAAATTTCTCTTAATTGCAATCTAATCTCTATTAGAAGTGATAATGGAAGAGAGTTTTGCAACCAAGATTTTACAAAATTCTGTGATAAGTATGGTATCACTCATAATTTTTCAGCAGCCAAAACACCTCAACAAAATGGCGTTGTTGATAGGAAAAACAGAACATTACAAGAAATGGTTAGATCAATGCTTTGTGAAAACTCTTTACCTAAATACTTTTGGGCTGAAGCTGTAAATACAGCATGCTATGTAATGAATAGAGTTTTACTAAGACCTTTTATAAGAAAAACACCTTTTGAACTTCTATTTGATAAAACTACATCAATTGTCTATTTTAAAGTATTTGGTTGTAAATGCTTTATTTTAAATACTAGTGACAATCTTGGTAAGTTTGACAGGAAATCTGATGAAGGCATATTTCTAGGCTATTCATCTAATAAAAAGGCATATAGAGTCTATAATAAAAGGACATTATGTGTTGAAGAAACTATTCATGTAACTTTTGATGAATTTAATATTTATCTTCAAAGAAGAAATGAAGATGATGCAGGTTCTTCAATGGTTGAAAATCAAACTCAACACCAAGTATCTACATTGGAAGATCATGCTAAAGAAGAAGAAATAATGGAGCAAGAACATGATGGTCAATCAAGCAATAATCAAGAGCTTCCAAAAGATCTCACATATGCAAGAAGTCATCCTAAGGAGCAAATCATTGGTGATGTCTCTCAAGGAGTTAAAACAAGACGGTACTTTATTGATAATTTTGCACTTTTATCTCATATTGAATCTAAAAATATTGATGATGCATTGTGTGATAATTTCTGGATTATTGCTATGGAAGAAGAGTTAAATCAGTTTGAGAGAAATAAAGTTTGGACTCTTATTCCTAGACCTCATGATCATTTGTTATTGGTACAAAATGGATCTTTAGAAATAAGTTAAATGAACTAGGAGAAGTGGTTAGAAATAAAGCTAGACTTGTTGCTCAAGGCTTCAATCAAGAAGAAGGTATTGATTATGATGAAACTTTTGCTCCAGTGGCCAGATTAGAGTCTATCAGAATACTCTTGGCATTTGCTTGTTTTAAAGACTTTAAACTATTTCAAATGGATGTCAAAAGTACTTTTCTAAATGGTTTTATTGAAGAAGAAGTTTATGTAGAACAACCTCCTGGATTTATTCATGAAAAATTTCCAAATCATGTTTTCAAATTAACTAAAGCTCTATATGGACTGAAACAAGCTCCAAGATCTTGGTATGAAAGATTAAGTGGTTTTCTTCTCTCAAAAGGTTTTACTAAAGGAAAAGTAAATACAACTCTTTTTATTAAAACATCTTCTAAAAATGATATTTTGCTTGTACAAATCTATGTTGATGATATCATTTTTGGTTCTACTAATACTTCTCTTTGTGAAGAGTTTACTAAAACTATGCAAAATGAATTTGAGATGAGCATAATGGGAGAACTAAGTTTCTTCCTTGGACTGCAAATTAAGCAAACCAAGGATGGAGTCTTCATCAATCAAGCAAAATATACTAAGGAGCTATTGAAAAGGTTTGGAATGGATCAAGCAAAAGGAATAAGTACTCCAATGAGTTCATCAACTAAACTTGACAAAGATGAGAAAGGTAAAAGTATTGATGAAAAATTATATAGAGGTATGATCGGAAGCCTACTCTATCTCACAGCTAGTAGACCAGATATTATGTTTGTTGTATGTTTATGTGCTAGATTCCAATCATGTCCTAAACAATCTCATCTAATTTCTATTAAACGAATTTTTCGTTACTTGATTGATAATCATGACTATGGCCTTTGGTTTTCGAAAACTTCATCTTTTGAACTTATTGGATACTCTGATGCGGATTATGCTGGTTGTAAAGTTGAACGTAAAAGCACAAGTGGGCATTGTCAATTTCTTGGTAGTTGTCTTGTATCTTGGTTTAGTAAAAAGCAAGCTTGTGTGTCTTTATCCACTGCAGAAGCTGAATACATAGCTGTAGGAAGTTGTTGTGCACAATTGTTATGGATGTAGCATACTTTACATGATTATGGTCTTAAATTCAATTGTGTGCCCATATTATGTGATAATACTAGTGCCATTAACTTGAGCATAAATCTCATTCAACATTTTAGGACTAAGCATATAGAGATAAAACATCATTTCATTCGTGACCATGTGATTAAGAAAGATATATGCTTAGAATATATAAATACAAATGATCAAATTGCTGACATATTTACAAAGTCTTTGGCTGAGGAAAGGTTCAATCACCTAAGAAGACTCTTAGGAATTTCAAGATTCAATGACTAATGTGTGTATTGAAGTTATGATGAATGCAGGAAATTTTTTATTCAAAATTCGGATGCAAGTCAGAAAATTCGGTCGATCAAATTTTCTGAACTGAAGAAACAGAAACTTTTGCTCGAAAATTCGGACGCAGACCTGAAAAATCGGTCGACCGAATTTTACGGATGAGACTCTTTAAATGAAGTTGAAACAATTTTTTCAACACTACTACTTCCGAATTTTACATCCTTTTTAAAACCTCTCATACCCATTCACATCCGAATCAAAATCCCTTCAAAATCCCACATTATCATCCTGATTTTCCTTCATTTTTAAACTTCTAAGTCCTAATTTCATACAGAAAACAAATCCTTCTCAAGAGAAAACATCATGGTGAGAACAAAGAAGCCAAATGTTGAGAAAGGAAAAGGAAAGGCTAAGGAAGGAGATGGAGACCCAATCCTCAATCAGCCAAGAAGGATTCGCATTCCTCAAACACAATCTGTGGTTGACATGTTTATCTCTATTAAATCTACTCATGAATTTGATGAATGGAATAAGAGTAGTAGAAAAATCATTCCTGGATATAAGGTGGATATTGATAAACTGTCAAATATGGATATTGCCCTATCTCATTTCAATGATATTGGTTGGAGTAGTTTGCTCTTCATTGATGAAGAATTTTATCCTACTTTGATATATGAATTCTATGCAAATTTGAAAGAGGATAGAATTGAGATGATAGGGGATAATGTGATACAATGGTATTCATCTAGAGTATCACAAATAGACATTGAATTCAATGAAGGATTGATAAATAGAATTTGTGGAGCTAGATATTATTCAGCATCCATGCATTGCTATGATCGTGAACTTTTTACGCATGTTAGATTTGAAGAAGCATTTACAAATGGTAGAGAGTTTAGAGCCATAAAGGAAAGGAAAATTAAGAATTTGGATGCTAGAGGTAGAGTTTTGCATCACATGGTGACCACAATGATTGTTCCTAATTTTGGACACAAGTCATCAGTTGGAAATATGCATATGGTAATCATGTTAGCCCTGCATGAGCATAGAAGAATGAACTTTGGGTATATAGCCTTGAAACATATGATTGCAGCCAAAAAAATAGTAACCAAGGCATTCCCATTTGGAAGATTATTAACCAGAATCTTCAAGCATTTTAAGATCAAACTTCCTGGCAGAGGACAAGCTTTTAAGAGTGGTGAAATTTATACAAATGAAACTCTTAAGAGAATGCAATTAGTTCATGATGAGGATAATGTATGGAGGAAAAAAAGAGAAACCCCTCCGAAAAGAATAGAAAGAGAGAGAATCATAGAAAGTGAAGAGGAAGAAGAAGAAGAGGATGAAGAGGAAACCATTGCTAGAGAAATGAAAACCAAAAGAAAGCATGACATCTCAAGTGAGGGGGAGCAACCTCCAACAAAAAGGAGGTTATTTGAAGAAGAGACTGGAATTGGGTCAAGTGGTAAAGGAGTAACTAGAGGTGACACCATTATTGCCAAAGCATTCCAAGAAGCCTTGAACAATCATGTCAAGGAAATGGAGAAAATGTATAAGTTCTTTGAGTCATTTGCTCCAATGGTTCTTGGAAAATTAGATGGATTGGAAAATAGAGTAAAACACATTGAAGATATCCTTATGAGAACCACTCAAAGTGGTGAAGGACCCTCTAAGCCTCAAGATGGAAATGAGGAGGAAAGAGATAGAGAAGCAGAAAAAGAAGACAATGAGGATAGCAGTAATGAAGAGGATGATCAGGGTGAAAATGATAAGACCACAGCAGAAGAAAAAGAACAAGAACAGGCTCATGAAGATCTACCAGTGGCAGGAAGTCAAGGAGCTCAAGCTGCAATTGTATCTCCAGCTACAATCTCTTTCAGTCAAGGAAGAGTTAAGCACTTGGCAATCAAGAAAGGAGTGAGCCGAGCCTCCCCATCAACCTCACCATCACAAGACTAAGCTTTCTTTTCTAATCTCTTTACTGTATTTTGTTCAGTTTTCTAAGCATGTTGCTGCATCTTCTATTCTGAACTTGTTAAATATTGTTTTTGTAATAGTGAAGCTCAATGATGAAATCCCAGTGATGAGAGCTTCTTTTATATGCTAACTTGAACATCTCATTTTCATTCATCCCTTTTATTTTTTTTATGATGACAAAAGGGGGAGAAAATATGATGCACTATGATGCAATACATGTGAAAACTTAATCTTATGTGAACTTAGTCTTTAATGCTACTGAATGTTGCATCTGCTACGATATGAATTTTTATGCATTAAAATTCGGATGCAAGGTTTTAAGAATTGGATGTATTCAAAATGTATTCTTTTGTTATTCAAATTGATTCAAATCTGTCTTAGTTTATTCCATTATGTTTGAACAACCTTATGAAACCTTTATATCATTTCAAAAATTCAATTATATTGAATCTGTTGCAGTTTGGACATGAGATTAAAAATTCAGATGCATGTGATTCAAAATTCGGACGCATGTGGTTCAAAATTCGGATGCATACATATTGTGTTGTCAAAATGTGCTCTTTTGTTGTTCAAATTAAGTCAAATATGTTTTAATCTCTTACTATATGTTTGAACAACCTTAGGAAAGCTTATTTACAAAATTTGGAGCTTTCATTTATCTTATTTTAAAGTTTGGACTTGATATGTCAACATTCGGATGCATAGTGTATGTACACCAAACTTGTTGAAAAATGAGCACAATCTAAGGGGGAGCATTGTTAAACATTTACAACCTTTAAAACCTCTCTTAGAATCTTTTCTAAATGTTTAAATGCTATATGTTCTATCAGGCAAGTGGAGGTTGGTTGGGTCATAGGCTCATAATGAGCCTTGTGTATGTCAATATGCTAAATTGGTTGATTTCTATCATCGAGATCAGTACTTCTTTGTGCTAATCTGTTTAAATCCATCACATATTGCATCAAAGTTTGTCATCATCAAAAAGGGAGAGATTGTAAGCCCTAAGGACAAATCATGTAATTTTGATTCATGACAAATATTGATGAGAACTAATATGTTTATATTGTGTGATAGGATTTGTGAAGAAAGAAGTTTGAAGTCTCATTGCCTTCAAGAGGAAGAGCAAAGAACAACCTCAGTAAGCCATGAGTCTTTTGAGGTTTATTCAAAGATGAACTCAAGGCATTGAAGACTTGAAGTGTAGAGTAGGTATGATGATAGGTAATATTTATGTGAACACTACACTTGTATGTCTTGGAGTCTATTGAATGCATAAGAGAGCATAAAATTGGTTTCTTAAGTTTAAAAAGACTTTGAATGAATCTTTAGCAAATGTGGTTTTGTGTTCTAAAAGTTTTTGAGTAAACTTTATATGATCAAAGGAATTTAATTTTTGTCTTCAAACTTATATTTGTCTAAATAATTTATCTATATACACCAAATGTATTTCAAATACTTGGAAGATTGATTTCAAATGATTTTACAAAGTTTGAACACAATTCCATAAAATTCGGTCGTCCGAATTTGGTATCAAAAGTTTGCTACTGTTCTTTCAGAGAAATTCGGAAGAAGATTCGGATGCATGAGAAAAAATTCGGTCGTCCGAATTTTGGTCTTCATCATGGTCACTCTTCTTCCAGAGAAATTCGGACGAATTTTGGTCTTCTGCATAGCTCTAACTTATCTCGTGTAACCACTTTTGTATACATGTCTGCTGCATTTTCCTTCGTGTGGATCTTCACTAATCTCAGTAGTTGTTTCTTGATCACTTCACGTATCCAATGATAATAAATATCAATATTATTTGTGCGGGAATGGTACATGAAGTTCTTGCTCAAATCCAGAGTACTCTAACTATCACAATATACCTTGTAATCAGCTTGCTTAATCCCAAGTTCTTGAAGAAAATGCTTTAACCACAATATCTATTTGTCAGCTTTTGAGGCTGCAATATACTCAGCTTCAGTTGTGGATAAAGTAACACACTTCTGCAATCTTGACTGCCATGAGACAGCTCCCCCTACAAAAGTATATAGAAAACCTGATGTGCACTTTCTCTCATCAAGATCACCAGCCATATCTGCATCTGTATAGCCCTTCAAGATTGGATCAGCTCCCCCAAAACAAATATTCATTTTTATAGTATCCTTAAGGTACTTGAGAATCCACTTTACTACCTCTCAATACTTCTTCCTAGGGTTGGATAGAAAACGACTTACCACTCCCACTACGTGAGCAACATCGAGCCTTGTACACACCATTGCATACATTAGACTTCCAACGGCTGAAGAATATGGTACTAATGACATCTCTCCAATCTCTTTCTTGGATGAGGGACATGCACTTTTATCCAACTTGAAATGATTTGCACTAGGAATATTAAACGGTTTGGCATTATTCATTAATGAACCTTTCGAGCACTCGTTCAATATACTTTTCTTGAGATAGCCATAACCTTCGATTGTTTGTCTCAAACAATGTGTATTTTTAAAATCTGTTGAGCCAGTCCTAAGTCTTTCATGTCGAATGACTTAGACAACTATTTCTTCAATTGATTGATCTTCATTGCGTCTTGTCCCACGATCAACATATCGTCTACATAAAATAAAAGAGCAATGAAGTTCCCGTCTGGAACTCTTTGGATATGCACACACTTGTCTCCAATAGTCTTCTTATACCCTTGTCTTACCATGCAAGAGTCAAACTTTTTATACCACTATCTTGGTGCCTGTTTCAATCCGTACAAGCTTTATACCACTGTCTTGGTGCCTGTTTCACCTGAAACCTCAAATCCTTCAAGCTGCTCCATATAGATTTCTTCTTTTAGATCTCCGTGAAGAAAAGCTACCTTCATGTCCATCTGTTCAAGCTACAGGTTCATACTTGCAACCAAACCAAGTATAACTCTAATGGATATCATTTTCACAACTGGTGAGAAAATCTCATCAAAGTCAATTCCTTTCTTCTGCTAGAATCCTTTGACCACCAATCGAGCTTTGTATTTCACCACCTTCCCGTTGCCATCTTTCTCCAGCTTGAACACCCATTTATTTTGTAATGCCTTCTTCCCTGCTGGAAGTTTAACAATCTCATAAGTTTGATTTTTATGCAGAGATTCCATTTCTTCCTGTATTGCAAGTAGCCATTTTTCTTTGTCCTTATGAAATGTTGCTTCTTGGAAACTCTCTGGTTCTCCATCTTCAATGAGCAAAAGATATTCAGAACTCTCTGGTTCTCCATCTTCAATGAGCAAAAGATATTCAGAATCTGAATATCTCATAAAAGGAATCCGTCTTCGTTCAGATCTTCGAACATTTGGAATAGTTTGAGAAGATTCACCATCATCTTGGCCTTGTGATGGTTCTGAAGCTTCTAGAGATGTGGGTTGAGTCTCTCCCTGCTCACCCTCTTCTTCCTCTTCTTCATCTGCTTATGACATGTCTTCTACCATTGCATCTGTATTGATTGCCTATGGTACCAATCCTTCGTCTGAGAATTGAGTGTCAGCACTTGACTCCTGAGATATTGCGGGCTTTCCAATATCTTTTCTTGTTTGGTTTTCATAAAACACGACATCCCTACTTCTGATTACCTTCCTCTCCTTTGGATCTCATAACCTGTATCCAAACTCTTCATCTTCATAGCCAATGAAAATACATAGAGTAGTCTATCCATCAATCTTCTATTTGAGCTCGCTGGATATATGTGTGTATGCCAAACATCCAAATCCTCTCAAGTGTGAGTATGTTGGATCCTTTCCAGACCACAGTTTCTCCGAAACTTCAAAATTCTGATGGCGATCCGTTGATTAAGTAGCGTGCAACCCTTACTATTTCTCCCCAAAATGACTTTGGTAGCTTTGCCTTGATCATCATGCCTCTGACTCTATCCATAATTGTACGATTCATCCGCTCAGCTACACCATTATGTTGTGGGGTGCGGGGAACTGTCTTCTCATGTCTAATGTCATAACTCTTGCAGTAGGCTTTGAACATCCTGGAAGTATACTCGCCCTCATTATCTGTTCGAAGACACTTCAATTTCCTTCCTATTTCACACTCCACCATGGCATGAAACTGCTTGAAGTAGTCCAGAACCTGGTCCTTCGATCTAAGGAAATACACTCATACTTTTCGAGAAGCATCATCAATAAAAGATAGAAAATATATATTATCTCCTAGTGAATCAATCTCCATGGGACCACAAATATCAGAATGCACCAGATCAAGCAACTCTGATTTTCTTGTTAAGGAAATATTAAAGGAGATTCGATGTTGCTTACCAAACAAGCAATGACTACAAGGATTAATGGCATCATCCTTGTCAATGTTGATAAGTTTTTTCTCATCGAGAGAAGATAACCCTTTCTGACTGATGTGGCAAAGTCTCTCATGCCACAAATTCTGAGAATTCTCCTTCTCTACAATATTGAGACTTCCTGTACAGATCTTCCCATGAGTTTTGTATAATGTACTGCAAATGTGTCCTCGAGTGACTGTCAAAGCATCATTTTACAACTTCTATTCACTCTTAATGAAATGATTATCGTATCCTGTTTGTCAAGAACAATACCTGAAAGAAGATTAAGTCGAAAATCAGGTACATGTCGAACATTCTTTAGTGTAATGGTGCCCCCAATGTTTGTCTTGATCTGAACGTCACCATTTCCTATAATTCGTGCGGAAGTGGAATTTTCCATCTTCACAGTTCTAAAGTCTCCAGCTTGGTATATTGTGAAATAGTCATTGTGGAAAGTCATGTGATAGGATGCTACAGTATCTACCACCCATTCTGAATCTTCTCTTGAAACATGAAGACATATATCGTCAAGAATAGAACAAAAAACTACGTCTCCAGGGACGATGACTAGCGTTTCTCCACCCTTATTCTTCAACTCAGAATTGCTTTTGCCTTGCTACTCAAGCCATTTATAACAGTTCTTTTTCGTATGACCCTCAATGCCACAATGATGGCATGTGTATGTCAGTTTCTTGCCATCAGTAGATCTGCCTCTGCTTCTGCCTCTGCCTCTACCTCCTCATTGTAGATTCCAAGTTGTCTTCCTCGGTTCTCCGATATAAGAGCATGTCCATTCTTCTGGCCTCTTTATTGAACAAGGCATCTTGTACCATAGGCATGGTAACTTTGCCATCTGGGGCCGAGTTACTAAGGGAAACCACAAGTGTTTCCCAACTATCTAGTAAAGAACTGGGTAGAATGAGTGTCTGAATCTTATCTGCAAGTGGCATCTCAACAGAGGACAATTGATTTATCAGGTTTTGAAACTTACTGCTATGCTCGACAACTGAAGTTCCATCCTTGAGCTTCAAGTTTACTAATTGCCTAATCAATAGGGCCTTATTCTGAGCAGTTTTGGCCTGATACATATCTTCGAGCTTCCTCCAAAGAGCATATGCCTCTATCTCCTGTGCAACGTAGTGGAAGACACTATTGTCAATCAATTGCAGAATTTGACCAATAGGTTTTCGGTTCATCTTCTTCCAATCTGTCTCCTTAGATTCATCAGGTTTGACACCCTTCAATTCAATGGGATCATAGAGGTCTTTACAGCTAAGGAGATCTTCCATTCGTGGTTTCCACAATATGTAATTATTTGCCGTAAGTTTAATCATTCCTCTAGACAATTCTTCCATTCTCATTTAATAACAGAGTTGAATTACCCAACCCAAAAAATAGACCTCACCGTTGAGTTCGGAACAGTCGAAAAAGGTAGATTTGACTCTTCATTGGTCAAAAATAGATTTGGGGTAATTTTGTAATTTTAGAAAACTTTTAGGAGAAATTTTAATTTTAGAACACTTTAGGGGTCAAAGTATAATTTTAAAAAATATACCAAAATCACGATTTGAGCACTGACGAGGCAGATGACTGGGTGCTGACTGGACGCTAACTATGTTGATGATTGGGTGATGACAAGGAATCCAATGGTATGCTTAAAATCACGATTTGAGCAAGTTGAAAATTCCAGAATTTTTCTGGTGACATCTCCAGTAAGCTTAAAATCTGAGCTCTGATACTATTTATTGTGATAAAAATACTCAGGATCGAATAAGCTTGATAAATACACAAAAATGAGAGAAAATTTCTTTTCTATATTAACAAAATAAAATTTACAAAAACTCTCAAAATATTCACTCTCAAGGGATTAATTCCTCTCTAGGAAATTTTAAGGTACACAATTCATCAATGGAAGGCGTCTATTTATAGCCAAAATAAGATAGATGGTTGGTGGCAAAACTTCAAGGATGATGGCTGCCGATTGATTTTTTCCTTCAACAATGGTAGCTTCCTTCATTCCACAATGGTGACTTTCTTCATTTTACAATGGTGGCTTTCTTCCTTGGTGGCTGGACATTTCAACAATAACACCACCGCCACAAGCTGCCACATCACGAATCCTCCCTTTCCTATTCTATTCAAGACCCATTGCTTTCGCTTCACATTTTCTCAGATTTCTGTGGCTTTGATGTTGTTTGGGTTGTGGTAAACGGGTTCTCGTTGATGCCATTATCGACCGTGCATTCTAAAGAAGAAGAAATGGGTAGTGGGTGGCATAAAGAAGAAGGAGGAGGGCAACAAACAAGGCGATGAAGGCATGTGCGTGAAGAAGGGAGAAGAAGAATAGGCAGTGAGAAGACTTGAAAAGGAAGAAGGGCCGGGGAAGAACAGAGAGGGACCGGGAGGGTAGGGACTGACAAAACGACAGAAGAAGCAGAGAAGAGGAGGCTGGATGGGGGGGAAAATAAAGTTTTGTAGTGTCAGTGTGATTATTTTTTTTTTTTTTTTTGTGGTATAAATTAGGGTTAATATTACTAAACTGTTTGTAAATTTTGTTTTGCCCCATACCTTTTCTATTAAGCTACATTAGCAATCTTATTTAAATTAATTAAATATTTTATAATTTCTTTTTTATTCCTAAAATTAACTAATTTTAAAAATAATAGTATCACTAGATTTTTTTAACATTTAGAATTATTCTTACTTTTACTCTATAAGATTATTTTTTTATTAATAAATTACATCTATTAAATTCAATTTAATAATTTGATTTATATAAAAAATTCGGTAAGATAGCAAATTAAAATCAATCCAAGATAGGATTGAGAGTATAAGGTTAGATTAAGTCAAATCATTTGTCCATTATTTGATTTTAATAAAAAATAAAACTAAATCGACGTATAGTTTTATTTTTTTTAGAAAAATTAGGTACGATTTGGTTGAATTTTACCGATTTAGTATAATTTCAAAATTTATTATTTTTTTGATGAAATTTAAATTTTTTATTTATTGAAATTGAAGTGAACCTAAATTATCTTTAAAATTCTTAAAATTTTGATTTGGTTAAAAGTCAAATTGGGATAAATAATTTTATTGAATAATTCATAAAATTATTTTTAAAATTAAATAAAATTTGATTAAAATTGAATCAAATTAATTTATTTCAGTTTGATTTTAAGAAAATTTTGATTTAGTTCAATATTTATGAAAATTTTGTAAAATTGAATGACAATTAAAATTTTTAACCAAAAAATCAATGAATAAACCAAATAGAGATAAAGTCGAGATAGAAGTAGGGCATTGCATCAAGAATGAACATTTATTGGAGTTAAAGGTGGTAAACTTCAATATGTAAGAAGAGAATAAATTTTAAAATTGATCGTGTAAAAGAAGACATGTTAAACTGGCTTAGTCATCATAACATGCAATTCTGAACCTTGATTAGAAGCATAATTCAACTGTCTTTCTTGTTTAATTGCCATAGAGAACACCTGATTAACTGAAGGCAGAGGAGTTATCATTAACACTTGTGATTTAACACCATTGAACTGCTCATTTAAACCTTTTAAGAATCGTATGACACAATCCTCATCATAATAGTCTCTTATCTGTTTAATTGCTCCACATTTGTAGGTAGGATCACATGCACACTTAGGCAGAGGTCTCAACACACGTAGTTCATCCCACAGAATCTTTAACTGTGTATAGTATTCATTGACAGATTTATCTCCTTATTTTATAGAATGTAATTCTTCAATTAAATCAGACAAATGATATGAATCTCCACTGGCAAAACGATCATACAAGTCTTCCCATACTTCTTTAGCAGAATCAAGCCACATAACACTCTGTGCTATTGTAGGATCCATGGAATTAATCAACTAGAACAAAACAGTGGTGTTTATCTGTTGCCAGAGAGTGAAATTTCTGGTTCCTCTTTGTGGTGCTTCAATCGTGCCATCAACAAAGCCAATTTTATTCTTTGAAATTAGCACCATCTTCATTGCACGGCTCCAGGAATGATAATTCTTTTGAGTGAGAATTGGCTGAACTAAAGGCTGAATCAAAATGTCATTAGGATTCAAATATAGTGGATTTGTAGGTATTGGTTCAGGTTGTCCTGCCATTGTTTTAGGTTTACGAAGAAAACGCCTTCAAAATAGAAGAATTCGGAAATGAAGAAAAGAAAATTGAATCGAAGCTCAAATCGTCAGAGAACACAGCAAAGATGCTCTGATACCATGTTGAAATGCAGAATCAAGAATGCAGGTTTCAACCATGCAATGAAATGCAGAACAAAATGTAGAAAGAGAAACTCTCTACTAGAGAGATGAAGAAAAAATTAATTTTGATTACTCGATCTGCTCAAGGCAGTGTATCAAATGTATTTATACATAAGTAGAATCAGTAGCTTAGCTACTTGATCACGTAACAGAGGAAAGAAGAAAAAATGGTTAACTTAACTAACTAAAACTAACACTCCAGCAAAGCTCTAATCCACTTCAGCATCCAATTGTCATCCAAGCATTTGCCAATCACTTGCCAGCTTATTTCCAGCTCATTTCCACCTCACTTATCATGCCACATCAGAAATATCATCTTAATATCTTTTGATAAGTTAAGTTGAATGCAGACTTGATGAAATTGTAGTTCGAAAATCATTCTGCTCGGTTTTGTCATTTAATAAGTTTGACAAGCATCGCTTTTTGCTTCCATTTATATCAGCATCCTTTCATTACTCGTAGTCTGTTGATTATAGAGAGAGCATATTCTTTGGTTTTAGCAGTCTGGATTAACTCAAACGTCAGAAGTTCTGTACAGACACACCTTTGAGTGTATTCATTTGCTAGTTCTGAAGGGAAAAAAAAGCTGTCTTCTAAAATATCAATTTAACCAAATTTAGAAAATTCTCTTGAAATTGATATACATTCTTTTTCTCGCTCCATAGTTTTGAACCTTTTTCTTTTTCTTCCTGGATGGATGCTGGGGACGAATATTCTATTTATTTCGTATAGGTAGATTATAACAAGAAGGCTTTTACGTAAATACTGGAATAATATTTTACCTAATGAGGCTTCTGATGTTTGTTTAGAGATTTTTCTCTCAATGGAATTGTAATGTTGCAGGCACTGAAACAATTGCCTCGAGGAAAGATCCAGCTGGCAACTAAGTTTGGGTTGTATTATATTGATCTTTCTCGTGTCGAAGTCAAAGGTACTCCTGAATATGCCCGATCCTGCTGCGAGGCTAGCCTGAAGCGCCTTGACGTGGACTACATTGATCTCTATTACATACACCGCATAGATACAACAGTGCCTATTGAGGAAACTGTATGCTATTTTCTTTCTCCATTCTTTATTCTTGTCAGGTTGATTTTCCTCAGTAACAATTACTAGCCAGAAACTCTGTTTCCTTTTTCTTTTTGGGCTCATTTTGGAATTAATATAAACTGATTTTAAGCTTCATAGAAACTAATTCTTCTGTGTGATAACTGAAGTTTGATGGTGACGAGAGTTCATTTGTTTGAATATCAGATGGGTGAACTTAAGAAATTAGTTGAAGAAGGAAAAATAAAGTACATTGGGCTATCTGAAGCTAGTCCGGACACAATAAGGAGGGCACATGCTGTTCATCCTATATCTGCTTTGCAAATCGAGTATTCTCTGTGGACACGTGACATTGAAGAAGAGATAATTCCTTTGTGCAGGTTGCTTTACATTTTATTACTAAAAGCCTATCCAATAGGTCTGATTCTCATATACACTTCTTATAATGAGGAAAGGAAAACGTGAATATTTGAAGATAATTAATTCCAATCCATTTAATTTAGTTTTAACACAAACTTTCTTCATTTATCGTGCTGTCAATGCACTCCCTATTATCATGGTCTTTTGGTTTTTGCATTTCATTTTCTCCCTCTTTCTCCTAGTATTTTTACCTTTCCAATTTGGTTTCATTCCATAATCAGAGAACTCGGAATTGGCATAGTTCCATATAGCCCCATTGGTCGTGGTCTTTTTGCTGGGAAGGCCATTAAGGAAAGCCTTCCACCCAATAGTTTCTTGGTAAGAATTAGATTTCTGCCTTGCAATATCTCAATCTCCCTGAGCTTTATGTCTTGAAGTAGTTGTAAACTAATCTTGTTATGATCAGGGAATACATCCCAGATTTACTGGGGAGAACCTTGAAAAGAACAAGAAAATATATTTTCGTATAGAAGAGTTGGCACAAAAGCATGGATGTACTCCAGTTCAACTTGCTCTTGCTTGGGTTCTCCATCAGGGTGATGATATCATACCAATTCCTGGTAAGTCACGTTTTCAGAATTTTGTTCTTGCAACAAAATATGTGCCGAGGCTAAAATATAGCTGAAATTCATTTTTCATTGAATTTTAAAGAATTTCATGAAGGGTGATCTCTATATTAATTGGCCACTTTGTTATGCAGCAGTTGTTAACTACAAAAGGTTTTTTCTCCCTTACATTGTTAATTCTCTTTCTGTTTCTGTTTCTTTAGATGGTTAATTTTGTTTCTGTTACTATTGTCCTGCCTTCTCTTTCATTGTTTCTTCAAATGTCTTAGAACTTTTATTTTTGCGATAGAGTAACTGTTCAACTGAGACATAAAACCCTCTAGTGGCAGCACTGTCCAGCTTCCCTTCCACTGAAAGAGGCTAATCTCTTTCAGTTACGGACTTGTGGTAATTGGAAAATTTTGATATGAGCTCTTGAAGACTTTGGAATATTAGATTGAGCACGAATGCAATTTATTTCTCCTGGCATACAATTTGATTTTCCTCGTTCCGTTGCCCATCCCATAAATCAGAAAGTAAAAAACTTGGAAATGCAAAATTACTCAGAATTTATTGGTCTGTTTTTGATAATTTGCAGTAGTCCTATCAGGTAACTTCTGCATTTTGATTAGAGACTCACCACCTCTGGTGAAGGATATTATCACTCAAAAAGCTTATGGACTCGCAGAGAAATAAACAAAGTAAAAAAGAAAAGAAGAATAGTATGTTTCGTCAAAGAAAGATTAAGCCTTGTGCTTAGACTTTCTTCTTTGTGATGTTTCTCCAGTTGTTGAGAACAAGAGATAAATCACAAATGAATCTGAAAGCAGCATTTGTTCTTCCTCTATTCTTCTTGCCCGGTATCCAAGAACCAAAATGAAACCTACTAAAAACAATTGCTTGTGTTTGAAAGTCTATCAATTGGCTCTACGGTTGGGTACTTGTTTAGTTTGTAAGCCTGTAAGCTGTGAATCTTTTGCCATTATCTGGATGTAAGTACTGATTCATCAATCTTCTGCATATTTCCAGGTACCACGAAGATAAAAAATCTTCACAATAACGTTGGTGCCATCAAAGTAAAGCTCACAAAAGAAGATTTGCAAGAGATTTCTGATGCAGTTCCTCTTAACGAGGTGGCCGGGGAAAGCATCAATGAAGCTCTTGCTGTCACCAACTGGAGTTTTGCCAGTACACCACCAATAAACAAATAAACTGAGTCAATTTATCAATAATATATCAGTTTGTAGACTTATTGCTGGAAACATTTTCGGAGGACTAAATGCAAAATAATTGCAAATTGCAGATTTATCTGTGTTTGTTTCTTTGTTTTGTTTTGCATTGGTGCTGTTGCGTTTTGTGCAAATGGGGCTTTTACCTCATTGTTCTAAATTCCTTTTGCTATTGTACCATTTTACTAATATTTGAAGCATTTGATTTTTGAAAAGATTAGAATGGGATTGAATAGAATTTAGTTTTATATTTTTATCTTACGTTCTCATAGGAGTTGAATTGTTTGAAATTATGCTTCAACTTTTCTAATATTTGAAGCATTTGAGTTTTGAAAGGATTAGAATGGGATTGGATATAATTTATTTTTATATTTTCATCTTACGTTTTATAGGAGTTGAATTGTTTGAAATTATGCTTTAAGAATCGGAATCAAATGTCCAAATAACCTTCCCAATCCCCCTGACTTACCTAAATATGTTCCTTTTTAAGAATAAGTTAACATTATTAATATGTTTATTCACACAATGTCTCAACACAAATATGTATACAATTTTTTCATTTTGAATTAATTCTCTCTTTTTACCAATAATTCACTTTTACGAAATTAAAATACAATTCTAAAACAAAAATTGAACCATTTAAGATCTTTTGTAACACATCATATCACATTTCCTATAACATTTTCAATTATACTCTCTCTGTCCCATTCTAATTGATAGTGTTTGACAGGATACAAAAGTTTGAATTGTATTATAAAAATAATAAAATATAATAAAAAGTAAAAAATTTGTGGGCCAGTGGGTAATTTATGTCAAATTTAAATATATAAAAATAATATATAGTAGAGTTAGTAATTAATTGATAGTATAAAATATATTAAAAATATTCCTTTTATAAAAAGTGTTAATTATTTGAGGGCGTATCAATATATTAAGAAGGTCAAATAAAATGGGATGGAGGGAGTAATATTTAATTTTTAAAGTTTATCTTTTAGAGGTTAGAGTTTTATCTTGTTTATTTTAAGATTTATTAATTAAAATTTTTATAATTAAGAGTGTTACATAAAAGTATTGAATTTACATATATTGCAAGAGAACTGAACCCTTGTTTAACCTCTGTGGCTTTTTAATTAATAGTATTTTTTTTTTTTTGTTTTTTCAAAATAAATATCTTTGATGTTTTACGCAGCAGTATTATATTCTAAAAAGTCAAATAGTTTAAGTCAATAACGCAATTTCATTTATCATTGTAACTTCTTGCCATGACATGTACACAAAACGAAGTCAAATATACATGTATATTGCTTATAATGAGTTTAAGCACCTGATACATTGACATATATGTTGTATAATACATTAAAAAGGTAAATTAGAAAGAACATGAAAAGATTCAACAAACGTAATGCATGCTAATTTAGAAGCTAATAGTGATGTATGGTGGAAGAAATCAAATTGAAGAAAGATCTTCAATGCCCAAGGCAAGAATATTGGATTTGGTTAGTACTTTGATATCAATTATTAACTGCTCCTTAAGGCTGGATACAAGTTGGGATGACTTTTATGGATGCTTTATCCAGTTTGCTATTTTTTTGCAATTTTTTCTTTCTAAAAGCCTATTTGCATTAAATATTTTATTTCTTCAGTAGTAAGTGGTGTTATAGTTAGTTAGAATGCATACCTATTGTTAACAATAGTGATTAGGAAAGGAAAACAAACTCATAAAAATCTACTGAAAAACATAGATAAGAGTAAAAAGTGAAAGTCTGAAATCCACATAGCCCGATAATGACTCATATCTGCTAGAGTGAAGGGAAATCTTTCTCCAGGAATTCCACTAGATAGTTATGGGTGAAAGGAGGAAGAAATCTTGGAAAGAAATCTGCTTCACAAGTCTTGACGGCTCCAGTCTTCCCATTCTCTCGAATTTCATGATTTCCGTGATGTGTCTTTTGGTATAAACTTTCGTCGTTAATACTAAATTTTTTATTTATAAAAATTAAGTTAAATAATAATCGTTTGAGAATGGCATTGTTTGACCTTACTTTGACCTATAACATTATTCCATTTAGCATCATCTAGAAAAGTAATAATGTCAAATAAAATGATATTATTGACTTACCCGATAGCAGATGTCTCCAGATCTATGCCATATCCGGGCAATCTCTCAATGCAGGTAAGCTAGATTTGCGACTATAACAACAAAGTTTGCACTTAGGATTATCACGAATTCCACGATAATGTAGTAGAGTGTTAGTTTTGAATGGATTCCATCTTGTAAACCAGAGAATAAGAGGAAAAAGTAGAGGACTCTTTGCTTCTAGACTTTCTGCCAAGCCCTTGCACCTGCATTTTCTAATTGTTGGCACCGCTTATATGTTGTCCTTGTAATAACCGATCCAAATGAATTGGGCCCAATTCATAGTTGAGGCAAAATGTAGAATAGGTATATTCTCAAGGCTTAAAGTTACAGTTTAAGAAGAGCCCTTTGACTTAAAAACTCCTTAAGTTTAGCTAAACTTCTAAAAAAACGTTCTTTCAACGTTGGTTACATACGACAATCTTGGGAGAGTAACATCAGTTAGGGAGCAACTTTGGAATCTATCAATGAAGACATAGAGGGAGGACGTTAGAACGGATTAGTGAGGTACACACAATTTAGAGTCTAAAATCTACAAGTAAATAGTTAATCTCTTTGTCTCAACTCGAAAATAATAGTAGTTGAAAAACATTTGAATAGTTTGTATTTATAATTTTTTTGCAAAATAAAGTATTTGTTCTGGCATTAAAAATTTTATCGTCGTTCTAGTATAATATTCATTATGTTTGGGTCAACCAGAAATATTACATAAATCTGTTCTGTTCTGATCCTCTCAATAAGAAATTTCTGTTTTGATCTGGTCATCCCTTATATTTTGAGTGTCATTAGTTGTGAGTTTAAACATGCATAGTTTGAGATTATTTGAGTCATTTCATATCTTTACTTGTTTTAATTATTTTTTATAACAAAAAAAAACATAGAGTTCGTGATTGAAGATTTGAATTCAGATTTGAAAAAGTTGATGTTCACTAATGTTGAACTCATGTTCATTATTTGAGAATTTGTTTTCGTGGAGCCAACTGAGAAAAAAAAAGTTTAATGATTTTCTTATATGTTAATTTTTCTATGAATGGGGCAATTTTCTTCTAATGGATTATGCAGTTAAATGTGTTTTTGAGATGTGAAGGCCGTTGCATTCTGCCCTGCAGAACGCTGGCCAATTGTAGCAAATTGCTGGGCTAGCTGCCAGTTTTTGGCTTGACTATTGTCCAACAAATATCTGGGCCAAAGCCCAACGAAGCTGGGTAGTTTGCCTAGCTGAGTGTTGTCTACTACTCAGCTAGCGGCTGGGCTTGTACCCCCTAGAATCATGGATTGGCAGTTGGGCATCCTAGGTTTAAGAAAACAATTAGCAACATCCCATAGTGGGCACTTCAGAGAAAAAAATATCTGTCATGTTTTCAAGAAAAAAAATTGGTTTACTAGTTTTCAAAAAAAAGTCTTGTAAAGAACTAGATTTTATCATTTTAGTGAAAAAAAATAGAAGTCTTAAATGAAAAAAAAAATTGTTTTGATCTTTTCTTAGATGAGAAATTTAATTACTTATTGAGTGGTAACTCACTCCTTACCGAATTATTTTTCACAAAACGATTATGGGGACTTTACGAATTTCGACGAGAAATACTAGGGAGCGATATTAAGAACTCGAGATGACATGCGATTTCTCTAAGAGACAGTTGAGATTGAAGAGTAGTTATATTAGGATAGTTTTGTAATAGAAAAGAAAAAATTGAGATATTTTATTTAATTTTTTATGTACTTTAAGTATTGTTCAATACTTATCTTACAATTTTTTGAATTCATTTAATTAAGTTAGTATTTTCTGATTTTAAGGACCTTGCGTTTTCGGATTACGATTAGGAAACATGGTCACATTGTGCTTCGGTTACAAGGTATTTAACTCTATTTCGAGTGTCACATTTAGTGGTATCAGAACATATATTCAGATCTTTTAAGATAGAATTTTAGTTTAAAAAATTAGGTCAGAACTCTGATATGTTAGATGCATCTATTTTACCCATGCAATTTCAATCTACGGATTACGTAGCTTGACCCTAAAATTTTTATTTTTATTTTATTAGATGGTCAGTAATGGGAAGTGAGACAATACCTTTATTCCATTTTGAAGGTAGGAGGAGCTAAGATAAAGGTTAGAGGTGATGGAAGTGCACATAGAACAAGCATCAAAGGATATTAGATATTGTGACTACTATCTAAACAAAGCTAAGCATGAGAGGGACCATGTGGCTACACGTGGCTAGGGAGCGAGATGTCCTCAAAGTTGAGTGTGACGAACTTAGAGAAGAGAGCAACCAAGATCGTGCAACACTGAAGCAAACTAGGAACAATAAAGATCAATTCCACACGAGGTTGGAATTGATGACTCAAGATAGAGACAGGTATAGATAGATATGCCAACAATCGCTGCAACAACGGGATGCATTAAGGGCTCATAATCATGCCTTGAATGTCATAATTCAACAGCTAGAGCTGGAGAAAGACAATAATAACTTGTCGGATACTGGATCGACCATCACTTGAATTTAGTTAGATATTTTTCCCTTATTAGATGATTGTTAAGTGGCGAGTGGTCACTTGAGCGATAAGGAACCTATTTGATTTGTTTTGAAGTCTTAGTAAGGTTCTCTTCTTTTCGTACTCCTTTTCAACTCTATGCTGATTTGAATCATGAAATAAGATGTTAAGATTCATTATGACTATTGGAATTGTCACCCTATGAGTTTTGGAATATTAGCTATAATACAACTAACTTTGCACTTAATAGTTTATATTAGAATAGTGATTTAGGATTTATATTAATAATTACACATCAATATATAGATGGTGAACTACTGCTGAAGTGGGTGAAGTGGGGAGATGCCTGAGGTGAATGCTAATACTAGGAAAGAGACGAAAATGCCCCTAGCCCAATAGGGACGACAAACTCGTTCACATGGAAGGATTGAAGAGAGTCAAACTAGTCAACCTAAAGTTGCAAGGGCTTCCTCTTCAGCAATTCCACCAAACAGTCGAATTTCTCTAGAAAAAAAAGTAGTACTGTTCATTACACAGTACTGTTCACAGTACTGCTTAAAATTCGGACGATCGAATTTTTTCGTCCGAACGTGCGTCCAAATTTCTCTGGAAAAATAGTCGGTACTGTTTATGTAAACAGTGTTACTGTTCGCAATCTAGAAAAAATTCGAACGACGAATTTTTCAAGGTGCGTCCGAATTTTGCATCCGAACTTCTTAAACTTTGGCAAAACATATTCAAATCAATTCAAATAAGTTGAAAAAACTTCTAGCCTAAAAGAAAAGTAATTAAAGACCTTTTAAGTGCAAAAATCATTGATGAAAACTTGATAATTAAGGTAAGTTCAAAACCATTGAAACCATTTAAATCAAGTTTTGTGCTCTCAATTGCAACTCATAGATTCCAAGGCTTAAGAGTATAGGGTTTACAAAGTTTACCTATTAAGCACATGCAACCTACACTTCATGTCTTCAAAGCCTTCAATCATCTTGAACAAACTCTTCAATCTTCAACCACTTTGACATATTAGAGTTGTTCTTGCATTATGGCTTCAAGGCAATGAGACTCCATACTTCTTAGTTCACAAATCCTATCACACCATATTAACATATTAGTCCTCTTCAATATTTGTTATTAATCAAAGCTACATGATTTGCCCTTAGGGCTAACAGAATGTAATGTCCAATCGAAATGAATTGGGCTAAAATTGTTTAGGCGCAATTCATAGTAGAGGTAAAAATATAGAATAGGTGTTTTCTGGAGGGCTTAAGATAGAATTTAAGAAGAGTCTTTTGACTTAAAAGTTTCTTAAGGTTAGCAAAAAAAAATTTTAGGGTTAGAAAATGTCTAACAAAACGTTCTTTCAGCAGTGGTTGCAGATGTCGATCTTGGAAGAGTCAACATCAGTGGGGAAGCAACTTCAGAATCTATCGACAAAGAGGTAGAAGGAGAACGTTAGAAGGAATTATCAAGGCACACACAGTTTAGAGTCTAAAATCCACAAAAAAGTAGTTAATCTCTCTGTCTAAACTTGAAAATAGTAGTACTTAAAAAGAACTTGAATGGTTTTTAGTTATTATTTTTACTGCAAAATGAATTATTTGTTTTGGCATTAAAAATTTTATCTTCGGTTTGGTATGACAATCATAATGTTTGGGTGCGCCGAAAATATCTCAAAAATCTGTTCTGTTCTGGCCCTCTTGATGAAGGAATTTCTATTCTTATCTAGCCATCCATTGTATTTTGAGTGTCATTAGTTGTGCGTTTAAACGTGCATAGTTTGAGATTATTTGAGTCATATCATATCATTACTTGTTTTCATTATTTGTTATAATCCAAAAAAAATTATGGAACTCACAATTGAAGATTTGAATTTAGATTTGAAAAAGTTGATGTCCACTAATATTGAACTCATGTTCATTATTTGAGGATTTGTTTTTGTGGAGGCAATTGAAAAAAAAGTTTAACGATTTTCATGTTTGTTACTATTTTTGTGGATGGGGGGGAATATTTTTGAATGAATTATGCAGTTGAATATTTTTTTACGATGTTAATTGGCACATGCATTCTGCCTAGCAGAAAGCTGGGCTAAATGCAGCAGTAGATTGCTGGGCTAAATGCGGCAGTAGTTTGGACTATTGTCCAGCTAAAATTTGGGCCGAAGTGAAGCAGCTTTTTGCAGGGCAGTTTGCCCAATTGAGTGTTGGGCTACTACCCACCAAAATCAGGATCTTTTCTTAGAAGATGAATTTAATTACTTATTGAATGGTAGCTCACCTCTTATCGAATTATTTTTCAGAGAATGATTCTGAGGACTTCAAGAGTTTTGACAAGGAATATTAGGGAGCGATATCAAGAACTCGAGATGGCATGCGATTTCTCCAAGAGACATTTGAGATTGAAAAGTAGTTATATTGCGATTTCTCCAAGAGATATTTTATTTAATTTTTTATTTACTTTAAGTATTGTTTAGTATTTATCTTAGAGTTATTTGAATTTATTTGATTAAGTTAGTATTTTTTTTATTTAAAGGACCTTATGTTTTCATATTACCATTTGGAAACACGGTCATGTTGCGCTTCGATTACGAGGTCTTTAACCCAGTTTCGAGGAGTGACAATCCTAGATTCAAATTACCCCACTGCTACCGAAGACCATGGTGCTTGGACGGATAAGAAACAAGAGATCCCAAACATACCGTAGGAGAGGCCTTGTAATTAGGCATGTAAATAGGTCCTAATAGGTCCGAGACAAAACGTTAATATACACTTGGTACCAGACCCTACCCGATTACCAGGTAGGTCCATAAAGTGCAAACTCGTACCCAACCATATAGGGTATCGGACTGGGTCCATTTATATCCAATTATAATAATGATTAAAAAAAGTTACACCATAGCTTATTAAATTAATTAATACAAATAAAATTCTAATGTAATATGATATCTCTTTAATAAATCAAAATTATAATATTCATAGGCTCCCAAGATTTACTGCTACACAAAAATTTAAGCAGAATAGAAGAGATTAAAATGTTTATTTTTTTACTAAAATAACAACATTAATCAATATACTAATTTAAGAGTCATTTCTTAATTTCATACATAAAAGAAGTTTAACTCTCAAATTAAGATCAGCATGTACCACCACATGTCACTTGTCTTCTTCAAAGGAAAAAGAAAGCCCACGAGAAAAAATATTAATCCAAAATGTATATATAACTTTACAAAATTTATATATATAAATATTAGATGTAAAACATACATGTAATTCCAAATCATTTTATTTTTATAACTTTAAACATAAAAATTCTCTCATCAAGAAGATACATCATGTAAGAATTAGTATTGCAAAAATAGTTTCAATACACACTATTATAAATAAAAAGTATAATAAATGAATTATATAAAATATTTTATAATACATATTAATCGGGTCTTGAGTCTGTCAGGTTTGAAACATGATATATCGGATCTATGCCCATTAGATAAGACTTTATTGGGTCTGGACCCGAATCTAAGTAAACAATTATACTTTTTGATCCATACCCAACCTTATCGGATCAGAACCAAGTGGGGTCTTGATTCTTACCCCAACTCAGATGACAGCCCAACTTGCAACTCATCCATGTTCCAGGGCCTACTGTCCCATTCTGATCCTCCAGAGAAACAAGCTGCAACGCATGGTCCAATAAACGTCCAACCGAAAGCCAAACATCAGACCAAAAGCACACCACATCAAAAATATAATTATTAGTATTTGAACATATAAAATTAGATATTCATAGAACATGTTAACAAATTTGATCCATTTTGAAAATTTGAGTAAAAATATGAATATTCTTAACAATTAATCCATTTGATGTTAGAATTTGAAAGGCATCAAATGGCTATAAAATCCTTTAAAACTTTACATGGAAGTCAACTGAGGATTTTCAGTCCCCAAGTAGATTTAATTCTTTCTCAACAATTCAAAAGCCCCTGCATCATTCATAATTATGTCAATTTTTAATTAATTTTGAAGTTAAAAGTTTTCAATTAAAGGATAAATTCTATATATTCCATACTTGAATAAATTTCCAAAAACTTCCATTATCTTTTAGTTTTTTTCTTTTTAGAGTTGCCAAAATCACCCACTATCTTTTTTGTTTCTCTAAAAGAGTAAGATAAAGTCACATGATAAGGAATCCTGGACGTTTGACCTAAAGCTTCAAAATCACATGATAAGATATTATAGTTGACCAAAGAATATGAAGCTCTACATCACTATGCCAAAATTTGGAATTTTGTCACATAATTGTTGCACTTATTCTATTATCACTGATTTGCAAAAGCTATGGTAAAATGACACATTTTATGAATGGCACATTTTAATAAGTGTCACAAAATTTGTGATATTTCTAAAATTCCCATAAAGTGCAATAAGATTATGATAATATGAAAAAAGTATCACAAATAATGCCACCGAAATATGGCACAAAATCAAATGCAACGAATAATATATCGACATAGGTACAAAATCAAATATCACAAACAATGGCATCAAAATATGACATAAAATTAGTTGCCTTAAATAGTGCCCAAAATATGGCATAAACTTAAATAGCACAAATAATGCTACTAAAACATGGCATAACCTCAAATGCCCCTAATTTATGGCAAGTACGCAAAAGTGCAATATAATGTGCCAATAAATTTATGGACAATTTCATACGTGCAACTGATAAAATTTATGAAAAAACAAAATCTATTGAAAGAAAAAGAAAAAATAAATAAATTTTTTATATCTTATGGGTCATATTTTGGTTATCAATTTTGTAATATTTTCAATATCTTGATTTCTCTAAAAAATTATGTACGAAAATTTGGCAAATAATTATACTGATTGAAATTTTTTCAAAAATATATTTTTAAATTTAAGAAAAGCAATAATATTGCTGTATAATTTGAACAAATGATCCTTACTTTATCTTTATGTGTAATCTAAACAATTTTCAATTTGGAGAGATGGCTGAGTGGACTAAAGCGGCGGATTGCTAATCCGTTGTACGAGTTATTCGTACCGAGGGTTCGAATCCCTCTCTTTCCGCTTCCGCGGATGACTTTATTTTTTTTTTTCAAATTTGGCAAATCAAGAGATAAAAATAATGAATTTATAAGTCATCTGGAAGAAATAAAAGATTTGTATGCTAGATTTTGCATATGCCTTTTTAAAAATTCCCTAAATATAGAAGAAAATTCCTATTTATTTAATATTATTCATTTTCATTAGTTACGAGTAATTTATTTTAATAAGTGTAGCTATCAATTTAAATCTAGTTACACTTTAATTTGTTGATATACAATATACATAAATACGATTAAAAATTATAAAAATGCATGTAGCACTTTAGTTGAGATACTCGTGTTTAATGTGAAAGGTTGTATGTTTGAATCTTACAGAATGTAATTAATAGATTGTACCTAATATGTGAGTTTCGATTATAGTCATAATTTGAACTTTAGTAGATATTATATATTTTAATAAAATATTTTTTCTCATTTCATTTTATTCAATAAAATTAAATTTCTTTTTAAGTGAGTTTTGATTGTAAGCATACGTCTAACTTTAGTTGAAATTGTATCTTTTACTAATACGTCAAACTCTAATTGAAATTGTATCTTTTACTAAAACATTTTTCTTATTTCAATTTATGGCCATGCTTTTCCACTTCTTGGGCCAAGTTCATTATTCTTCTACAAACCAAGTCCTAAAAGTTAGTCAAATAACTATATTGATAATTGGCAGAGGTGGTCCGCCCTCTTTCTCTTTTGTTACTCTCTCTCATCTGCCCTACTCATTTAACCCTCCGTTTGGATTAAGAGGAATGGAATGAGAAGAAAAGAGAGTAGTCAGAGAGAAAAGAAAGGAAGTGGAAAGATAAGAGATGATTAGGTTATTAATTTACATCTCTGTATTTTAAACGAATATAAAAATATCAAAACATGGACAGCTTAGTCCATGTAAGAAAATTCATTAAAGTTGATATTATTTCCCTCTATTCTTGTTGTCACGAGACTAATTTTTCACACTCACGTTAGTCTCGCACCGGCACCAACCAAGAGGTTAGTCAGCATTACCAACACTTAGTTTGGACGAATTCACAAGGAAAAATAGTAAACCAGCACAGAAACAATAATAACGCACAATTTACAGGTCAACGCCCAACCTTGCATTAACTCACAAAACACAAGCAGAAATTGTTACAAAAGCTGGCAAACTTAGTTTCCACACATCCATCACTCTGTCTAATTCCGTTCAGCAAGTATGCTATTTGACAAGGAAACAAAAGGTGTTGGTTACATCCCCAACCAACTAGGGCACGCCATCTCAGCCGATGAGATAAGGTTTAGACAGCCAACCGCACGTAATTGCCAGGAACTGCCGACGTTCAGACCAGCCTAATCGCATGTTGTCTTGTCTACAACCATAAACTAAGGCATTCTCTGGTTAGCCAATAGCTTCCCACAACTGACCATTTCCTTCCGTCTTGGCACGTACCGAACCAGCCACCCGCACCAAGGCCGAGCCTAATGGAGCCAACTCAAACATGTCCTAACAAACCGTCCCCACTTGAAGACATCGACGCCCTCGTTGACTGGGCAGTCTACTTCCCGGCTAGATAGGCCTTAATCTGATCCTCGAATTGCCACAAGGTTACATCACATTACCAAGTAGCATCTACCTCCACTTCTCCTTTCCAGTGTATCAAGAAAAACGTTCGCCTGTTCTTCTTGTTTTGGCCTTTAGTTCGGTGGTCCAGCACTCTTAGGACATCCTTGTCGAACTATTTCCGCACCACTGGAGGGGCACGTCGGTTCTTGCTTCTACCTTCGTCAAGCTCATCTTGGTTGAAGGGCTTTAAGAAGCTCACGTGGAAGGTTGGGTGAACCTTTAAACGACCAGGCAACTTCAGTTGATAGGCCACTCGTCCCACCTTTTGCACTACCTCAAAGGGTCCGTCATACTTGGGGATCAGTCCACGATGCACCGTCTTGCTGCTCACCTTCTTCTAGATTTGAGGGGTCAGCTTCAGCATCACTTGACCACCCACCCGGAATTCCAAGTCTCTCCGCTTTCAGCCTGCATAAAGTTTCATACGTTGCTGCGCCAAGGCCAAGCTGTCTCATGCCTCGTCCACCATCTCTTGCTTGGCTCGGGCAAACCGATATGCATCAGGGCACTTAGTGTAAGTCTACCCGGCAGCAACGTTGTGCGGTGTCAATTTTTGTGAAGTATCTCGCCTTAGCCAACCGATCAAACAAGTCCGCAGCATTAGGAATAGAGTACTTGTTTTTCACTGTTATTTTATTTAGGGCTTTATAGTCCACACAGAACCACAACAAACCATTGGCCTTCTTTTAGAACAGTGATGGGGCGCCATAAGGAGCTTTGGACTGTTGCACCAGCTCAGCACTTAGGAGTGCATCCAACTGTTTCCTCAGCTCGGCCAATTCTGCCAGAGACATGTGATATGGCACCTGAGCTGGAAAGACAGCCCCTGGGATTAAGTCGATCTTATAATCAGTTGCCCTTAGAGGAGGCAACTCTTGGGGCATTTCGGAAGGCATAATATCAGCATAGTCTTCCAACACTTCTGCCACAAAATCGGGTACTTCTTGGAACACTTTTGGCTTATTTTTTACCAAAGCAGTCAGAAAGGTCATTTCACCTAGTCTCAGACTGTTATTGAGTTGCACAGCCGACAACAACTCATTCTACCCACTGGCTTTCTCGGCTTGATCAACAAATATTCTCGGTACAAAACTGGGACTCCTTTCATCTCCAATAAGGATCCCACTCAAATGAAGCATCACAGAGGCTTTATCATAAAGAAGAAAGTCTACCCCCAAGATGACATCAAAATAGTTCAAAGGGACGGTAGTAAGGTTACACTTACCTTCCCACGTTTCGAGGGCCAGGGACACATCCGTAGCACCCTTCACTGGTCTAGCCTCAGAATTAACAGCTTTCATCCTTAACAAACATTCCGCCAAGTTTAGCTTCAGTTTGGGCACCACCCGTTCTGCCAAAAAGTTGTGGATGGCACCACTGTCAACCATCAATTGCATCTCAACCCCGTTCACAAAGGCCTTAACATACAACAGACCTTGCAGTTTAGGGAGATCGGGTCTGGTCGTTAGTGCATTCAGCAACTGCAAAGGATTTACGTGACCTTGCAGACTAGAAACCACACCGTCTCCACTTCCGCTAGCATGGGCACCAGGACCGTGCTGGTCAGCTTGCATAGTAGATACGTTTTGAATACTGCCTGGACACTTACTAGCAATATGAGGATCGTCGCATATGTAATAGCCATCAAACTGTTTTGACTGCACGCCTTTGGATTTCCCTTTCCCAAACGGGGCTCCAGTTCTCTATTTCAGCTTATCAGCCTTTGCCTTCACTCTGTCCCTCTTGAAGGTCTTCCTTCGGTCAGCAACATGAGAACCAACCGTTGAAGGAATTCTGAAATCAGCCAGACCATCGGCTGTCATGACTGTCTGTGCAATGTTCTTCACCCCGAGACGTCTTAACTCCTCTGGGCCTAAGGCTGAAGACCAGTCATGAAGTTGAATAACTTGTCCTCCTCGAACATATCCTTCACGTCCAACAATAAAACACTAAAGTTCTTAACATAGTCACGAACCGTACCAGTGTGTTTGAGTTTTTGAAGGGACTCCCTAACCAGCCATGAAGTATTGCTAGGTATGAATTATTTTTTTCAACTTTTCCCTCAACTCCTCCCACGTTTCCACCTTTGGCCGAATCTCGAGTACGCCACCAAAGCTTTGCATCACTGGACGAATACATACTTGTTATGGACACGTTTTCTCTTTCCGGGACACGGGCAGCCTAGAAGTACTGCTCTATATCCCAAAGGAAATTCTCAAGTTCATTTGCACTTCGAGCACCGCTGAAGGGACTGGGCTCGGGAACTTTGATTTTTTGCATGGAGGGACCACTTGTCGCACTGCTCATGCCTACCTGCCGTTGGCCGCTGGCTATCACCTGTTTCAGCAGCACAACGTCGTTGTTAATTTCATTCACCTGATCGGTGAGTAGAGTTAGATCCTCCACCAACTCCTTACTCTTTCTGTCTGAGCCGTTATGGACATCCTCAATCTGTTTCCGAAGGGTCTCGAGGGACTCATGAATTCGGTCGATCTACACGGTCAGAGAAAGAGTATCGTCACGATTTGGGGCACCCACATAGTCTTCCAAGAACGTCAAACATTCATGGACAGTATCCGGATCATGGGCAACCGTTGAAGCACGCATTTCCAGAGGCATGGTGTTTCACCCACAAAGACACCAAAACGAAATCAAGCTCTAATACCAAAATTGTCATGGAACTAATTTTTCACACTTACGGTAGTCTCGCACCGGCACCAACCAAATGGTTAGTCAGCCTTACCAACACTTAGTTTGGACAAATTCACAAGGGGAAATAGTAAAACAGCATAGAAACAATAATAATGCACAATTTACAGGCCAACGCCCAACCTTGAATTAACTCACAAAACACAAGGAGCAATTGTTACAAAAGCTGGCAGACTTAGTTTCCACACATCCAACACTCTATATAAGTCCGTTCAGCAAGTATGTTATTTGACAAGGAAACAAAACATGTTGGTTACACCCCCAACCAACTAGGGCACGCCATCTCAACTGATGGGATAAGGTTCAGACAGCCAACCCACACAACTGCCAACCGCACGTAACTGCCCCAAACTGCAGACATTCAGACCGGCTTAACCGTATGTTGTCTTGTATGAAACCACGAACCAAGGCATTCTCTAGTTAGCCGATAGCTTCCCACAACTAACTGTTTCCTTCTGTCTTGGCACGTACCGAACCAACCAGCTGTTGGTGTGAGCTAAAAGTGCCAACACCCGCACCAAGGCCGAGCCGAATGGAGCTGACTCAAGCATGTCCTAACACATGTCCACTTTTAGATAGAAATTAAACTGACTTACTAATACTAGAACTACCCCTCTATTCCCCTCCTTTTCCTTTCCTTTCCTTTCCTTTCCTTAATGTCAATGAAAATATTAAAAGTTAGAATCTTTCTATCTCCTATCATTTCCTCTTTTTTTGTTTCTCTCAATCTAAAAAGAGGGTAAATCTGCAATATGAAGTTCTCTTGGGTTTGCAGGAAATGTCGACACTGGTTTTTGTAGGGAAGAAGCAACAGTAACTTCTAGGGTTTGGTTAGAAGATGGCACTGGTTTTGTTGTAACAACAGCCGCTGGAGAGAGGATGACGGTACTTGCACCGGGAAAGAGATAATGGTGGTTTTTTGTTCATCACATCTCTTTGTCATTTTAGGGTATTTTGAAAGCTTTATTGTTGCTTATATGGCTGGCCAGGATAGAATTGTCAAACATTTGATTAGTTAAAGGAAAGATTGTAATTTTCTTAAAGATTAAGGATCTATTTGATATTTGAACAATCTTGATGGGAGGTATAGGTAATTAACTCTAATTATAAGTCATACGGCTGTGTTTGGATTAATGAAAGAAGATGAGAGAGAAAATGAATAGGGATAACAGCAGCGGTACGGTTTTTTCTGATTCCCGTGGATCACTGATCCGATTTCCAGGACAAGTTAATTCATTAGGTTTTGATGATCCCGGAGGCCAGGCAATATTGAGTTCAGTAAGTTTTGACAAGAAGGTTATATCCAACTGAAAGATGCGGTGTCGATCCTATATAATATGTAATACATTATATGTAAACATAAATAAACTTTGATTTATATAAACAATTAAAGTATATAAATAGATAAACTTATTGCTTATATTAAGAATAAAATATAAAAAATACTTTGATTTATATAGAAAAATATTATGTATTGAATTCGAATGTGTTTTAACGCTTGAACTTTGTAAACTAAATAATTTAAATTTGTATTGTTCAAATATTTAAATTCGAATGTATTTTAATGACTTCTTTTTCTATTTCTTTTTTAGTGATTTTGTCAAATGAAAAGAAAGGAAATGGAAGAAATGATTGAATTTGGATAGTTAAAAGGGTCACTTCCTGAAAAATCCCTCTATTTACGTTCAACACTACGTTTTCTAGTGTGAATGCAACGTTAGCCATAGAGGGAATTACTATTTATGGAAGCAATTAATAGAATCTGGTATTGGTAGTGCAATGATCCACTCCTCAAAGGGAACTATCCCTTCAATACATGTAATTAATAGAGATATCTTGAATAGAGTTAGGGAGTTAGAAGCAGTTATAAATGCAAGTACAGTTAAAAAATAAGATACTCATTACTCTACATTCAATGGAGCCTTTTGTAGGTCTAACACTCTCTGACTTTGTAACTAGCTGATTTTCTAAAGACTAATACAAGTTTTTCCTTCATACCCAAAACAAAAAGGAAAATTAGTCATAGAGTCAAACTGATCTACTCCGGCCTGTTATGGGTTACTCTTTTAACAGGTCAGAGCTGGCTGGCCCATTTTTTGACAAGTTGGGAAACCTCCAATCCATACCTGTTCGCATTAGGCTGCGGCCCTTATCCTTTTTTTATTTTTATTTTTTATTTTTTAAAAATTAAATTTTATATTATATTTTTTCTCTCTCTATCATATATAATAATATAATTTTATGATTGAGATAAATTTTTTTTGACTAATCACCAATATTTTTAAAATAAAAATAATTATTAATTAATATATCATACATAATATGAATAAATTTATATAAAAATATTTAAAATTAAATTAAATTAATTAACCTTAATTGCATGTATGGTATAGTTAGAATGTGTAATATAAAAAAATATATTATCAAGATTACTATATATTTTATTTTTTATAATATTTTTAAAACAAAAATATTAAAAGGGTTGGAAAAAATGGAGTCCAAGTTTACCTATATCACTGGTCAATCCGCCGGCTTGGCCCATTTTTCCAGCACTAATCGTGGGAGAGAGAAATAAGAAGATAAAGGGCGAAAAAGGAGGGTCAAATTATTTAATTCAATGTTGATATTTTTTATCAAGTTACTCTTTCTCCATAGAGTAGAACGTTCTATCTATTCTGCAGTGACTGCAGCCTTTCTAGTGGCTCATCCATATCTTCCGTTCTCTGTTTTGATTTGTGCCATGTCTTTTTCCAAACCCTTTTTCCCTACCGTCCTCTATCTCGTCTCTTTTCTTGCCTGAGTTCCTATCCATTCATTATCGCAGTTACTTTATTCTCATCTTTATGAACCAATCAGTACACACTCGTTGTCCCCTTTAACCTCTATAATTCATTTGCTTCCCAGCTTTAAGACGAAATGGAATAGTTATTGTGGATGTTGAACACAATCTATCGCTTCTCCTCCTGATGGCCTTCAGGAACACAGTCAAGAACTAACCCTATTAGCCAAGGTGGTGTCGGGGAAAACGTCCAATTTATAGGCATTCTAGTCAACTCTCTGTCAAGCATGAAAACTTTGCGGAATTGTTTCTTTTACATTCGTCGAAGAGAATGTGTTCTTATGCACCTTTGATGACCTTGTGGAAAACATAGTCTGGAAGAACAGTCCTTGGTCTTTTAGGGGTTCACATATTGTTCTCAAAGAATGATCGCCGGAGCTTAATTTTGTGGACGTAAATTTTTCGAAACCAAGCTTCTGGATTCTGATACGTCCCTTCTGGTGAAGCCTATGACTCCGACCACTGCAGAAATAATTGGAAGAGGATTGGACAGAATCATTGATACAAATGGTTTAGATTTGGCGTCCCTTCTGGTGAAGATTGATAAGTATTGCTAATTTTTTGTAAGCGCAGCCATCTTTTTCCTATTTTGCCCTTTTGTACAAACTCAACTTTTTCTCCTATCCCTTACCCTCTGCTCTCTTCTCCTTGTTTAACTCTCCCTTACCCTATCATCCAAGACATCAAATCATAAATATATTTGTAGAGTTTTCTTCGACAAATCTTAGATACAAGTTTAGTAAACTATCTCTTCTACTTAAAATTATGATTATTTGTATGAATTCTTTTTTTAAAAAAAAAAAGAAAACCTAAAATTTGAATCTTTAAACCAATATTGCTTTGCCACCGGGAACCACACCAGAGGGGCAGCGAAGATCCAATAAGAGCTTCACCCTTCGCCTACGAAGCTTTTGTTAACACCCTTTCGTTTTTTGAGTTTCTCTTTTTCTTTTCCTTATTTAATTTATTAGTAGAAAACACTTATATTTTTAATTTAAATGTTACAAAATCATAAATATAGAAAAATTGAAAATATACATTTAAAGAATAAAATTGAAAAGAAAAGTGGATCTTTGCCCGTCAAATCAAAGCATTTGAATAGGGATAAAATGGATTCAAACTGAAAGTACAAAAATTATCGTTTTACTCAAAGCAAAATATTCTGTACAAGATGTATTTATATATTGACTTTACACAGCTAACTAAGTTAGGGTTAGAGTAACATATGTAAATACCAATCGCGTTTAAAGAAATAAACGAGGAGAGAATTATATATATATTATAATACAATATAATTATAGAGAACATCAGTAAAAATTATATAAATAAATAGGTAGATCTTTTACCTTGCCTTGAATAGAGTGATACCATACTAACCCTAGAATATGAGAAACAGAGAACGGTGGATGAACTTCTAAAAAGAAATAAAACTTTGATTCGATCTTTTGCTTCAGTTTTTTGTTTGAAAAATTGATTCAATTTTACATATTTTTTTATGAAAATATAATCAAAATAAATTAATTCGGTTCGCTTGAGTTTTAATTTTAAACCAAAATTTAAGGAACCAGGGACAAAAACTTAGGTGGAAAAATAAATGGAAAATAATTAATATTTTTTTTTATTTTTGGTTAAGTTATTCATCTCAATTTTGAGACTGAAATCGAATCGAATTATACAAATTTCTTATAAATTGAACTAAATATTAAATACTAAGTTATATTTGACTTTTCAATTTTAATTGGATAATGAACACTCTATTAAAATATCCTAACCTTTTTATACTTTTTCACTTTAATCTTAACACTTTTTTCTTTATTGAAGTGCCTTTCTTTTGCTAATGTGATGAAAAAAGTATCTGTTTACCTTATAAATTTTGAAAAAAGAGAGATTCTGTGTGTGCATAACTATTACAATTTCTTGATAAAAATGTCCATTAACACTTCTTACAATTACTATTTCAATAAAAACGAACCACTATGTTTTAAATTTTTCAACAATAATTCGCAACTTTCAGTCGTCATTTATCATTTGCAAAAATTATTCTCATTTGGTTAACGTTTCTTACAATCTATTAAATATTGATGTTTAAACAATTGAGTGTTTCCTTAACTTCAGAATAAGAAAAATTATAGATTTTTTAAGTGAATTAAACTTAAAATTTGTGAGAGAAAAAAAAGATATGAGGATTCTTTTGTTTTGATTAGATAAAGCAAAAAGAGAAATAGAAAATTTACCCAAAAAGTATGAATAATTGCGAAGAGAACACGAAAAATCAAATTTTACAAATTGCTTATGAGATACTAATAATTAATAATAAATAAATATTAAATATGACTTTTTATAACATTAGAAAAATAAAGCTTAACTTGGATTGGAGTTTATTTTGAGTAGAGTTATATTGAGAATCGTAAAAGTTAATTATTTATGAGAGGAGAAGTGAGACTTATGCTTTACTTGGATTGGATTTCATACGGAACTCAATGTAAATTTTTCATATCATATCTCACTTTTTCTCTCACAAAAATTTCTCTCTCCCGAAACTCAAAATATAAAATCTCAAAACCAAACTCTATCAAGTAAAAAAGTGAGAAAATTAATTTTTTTAATTTTAAAAACCAATCCAAATTCTCCCTAAATACTTCAATAAGAAAATAAAAGGTAAATTATAAAAATGAAAAAAATCAATATATAAAACCCTTGGTCACGTTGGACAGCACAGACCTTATCCTTTCCGACATTCTAGAATCGAGGAAGTCAAAACTTTGAACCTAACAACCAAACTAAATGTCGTCCACATGTCCAAGTGGGTTTCGGAAACGTCTGCGTCAACCTTAGAAGATATTTCCTTTTTATTTTATTTTTCAAGGATCTTGTGGAGAAAAAAAAGTTTTATTTTAATATTTGTTTTGTTTTTTCTTTTTTTTAAAAGGAAAAAGGAGGCTTGGTTTGGTGCTAACTCCTTTACAAAAAGAAATTCTCTTTGGGGTATCTTTTTCCTTTTTATTTGCTTCAGGTTTTATATTTCTTTTGAAAAAATATAGTGGAACTTTCTCTTTTGAAAAAAATAAATAAATTGCCGCGTGATTGCAGACAGATGACTTGTTGCCGTTTTGAACGTTCACTGCCAAATGACACTTCATTATTGGTTGGTTGGGATTTGAGTACAAATTCTGCTTCTGCATTTCTAGAATTTTTCCTTTTCTTTCAGGGGAAATTCTGGTTTGGAATTCAGCGGATTCCCAAATTTTAGGGCAATTGGTCCACGAAACCCAGTCTACGACGGCAAGTCCCCAATTCGGGACCGAATGGGTTCCGACCAAAATTCTAAAATAAATTGAATTAAACTTTCTTAAATTGTAGCTCAATTTGGATTTAATTTTAAATTTGATTTGAAAAATTAATAAATTAAATATTATTAAACAAAAAATATTAATATAATTAAAACATGTAAGCACAACGTTTTTTAAAAATACAACAAAAATATTCTATTTTTATCCTTTTTATAAATTTACATATTCTTTTTTTTATAACAATATACTTTCCATTGTCTTTGTTCTACTTTGAATTGACATTTGTTGGAATAAAAAACTTAAGAAAAATTTATCTATTTAATCTTAATTTAATAATTTTTTAAGTAATTTTAACTTAATTCGAGTGTAATTTATTTCTTAACATTAGTGAAGTTTTACTAGAATTTGAAAACTGCTTTTCAAACTTCTCCAAACTCTAGTGAAGCTCCAATTAAAACTCCATTCTCGTCCATCTTTTCATAAATTTTATTTTCTAATTATATTTTTATTTCTTCCTATTTATAAATTTTATTATTTAAATTAAGAATGTAAGTATTTTTTTATCTAATTATACTTATAAATTTATTATAAAACTACTGTAAGATGATGAGTTAGAAAATAATTTAATTAAGATTCAATATACGTCGCAGAAACTCTTCAAATTTATTTATATTTGAATGTTTTGTATACGAGAGCTAAGAAAGTGTTGAGAAAAAATAGAAATGAGAGAGAAAGAATTATAATTATATAAAAAATAAAACAAAAATATGACTAATATACCTATAAAAACTCACTACATTTATAAAAAATGTATATATTATTTGATGTTTCAAGTGTATGATTGAAAAATATTGATAAACTTTCAACTATTTGAGTTAGATTTATTTAAAAATTTAAGCCTAAAATTATATTCGAGATGGAACTCAAACTTAAAAAGATCAAACTCAAGTTAAACCCGGGCCTATTCAATAAGAAACCGATTTGATCGCAGCGCTAATCCCGTTTAACTGCTAACTTTCCAATAAGAAATCGATTTCATGGCAGCGCTAATGGCGTTTTATCTGTTAACTATGCTATAACAATCCGAGTCGGATCTGAACGGACCATGGAAGCCTAGGAACGTATGGTTGACCGCCCCGGGTCAACATATGCCAGCTCCAGAAAACGGACCTAAGTCTCAAATGAAGCACGACAAGTGCGAAATCGTTGGACGGTGGGGACAGTCTCCTCCATTATTTCGGGCGCGCAGATGGCGTGCGGCGTTCTCGCTAACTAGATTCCAGAAGGAAGGAATATTGAAAGGAGGACCAAAATAAAGAAGAGCCCACTTGTTTGAAACGAAAAAGAAAAAGAAAAAGAAAAAGAAAAGGGGGAAGAACTACCAGTCCGGGACATCTATAGCCGTCTAACCTTTTCCTTTTTTCTGCAAAAGAAAATAATTATTTATATATATAATATTATAGACACCACTAAAACTTTGATTTTAAGGAATAAAATTTTATATTAACTAAGTTATTGAATATTATAATTTATTTTCTAATATATTACCTAATATATTTATTTTTTGAAAAAAAAAATGTATTACATCAAACCTGTTAATTAACTCAAAAATGACTATAAAAGTCTTGGCGTTGTAGGATAAAAAATTTTGGGGGTGGAGCCCTACTCGGGGTGTTTGTCTACTACCGTGGATATTATTTGGAATGTATTTAGATTGAATTTTAGAATTAAGATCTTTTTATTTTTAAATATTATAAAAGAAATTTTTTATAAGACTCTTTAATACATTGTTTAAATTTTAATTTTTTTTACTAGATAGAAAAGTTATTATTAGTTAGAATTTGAATTTTAAAATTTGAAAACTTCAATTCTTAGCCCCTCACTTCTCCTATTAAATCTCTAAATTTGTGTTATTCATGTTTTCTCTTTCTACATCTTTCATACCTTTTATTTTTTTTAATTGGATTACTTACACTAATAAAAAATTAGTAAATTTTTTATTTCTTTGACAGATTTTGAAGATTTATATATTCTAACAACTTTATTTTGATCACAATTTTTTTTCTTTGAGTGGATAATTTAGAAATATTTATCTATTATGTCATTGGTATCTATTACTCTAATATGATCTTTCATATGCTAAAATTTAAGGACAAATGTGTCTAATTGACTAATAAAACATTCTACATTAGAACATGCATAACTTTACAGTACATTGGACATGAAATGTAATAGTCGATGATTTTTCTCTTTTTTTAGTCTTTTCATCAACCTAATTAAAAGAAAGAAATAATTTTTTGTAAAGCATCTATACATATATATATATATATATATATATATATATATATATATATATATATTAATAAAACACTTTTACTTTCTCTCTTCCCCTAAAAGTTTTGGAGTATTCATTCTTATTTTTTAGAATTTTAAATTTTTTACTAAATAAAAAGTTATTATTAGTTAGAATTTAAACTTTGAAATTTGAAAATTCCAATTCTTAGCCCCCTCTTCCCCTATTAAATCTCCTAATTTGTGTTACTCATATTTTCTTTTTCTACATTTTTCATGCCTTTTATTTTTTTTTGTTTTAATTGGATTGCGTACACTAATATATATATTTTTAGTCTTTTAATTGACAATTAGTAAGTTTTATTTTCTTTGACAGGTTTTGAAGATTTATATATTTTAACAACTGTATTTTGATCACAAAATTTTTTCTTTTTTTCTTTGAATGAATGATTTAGAAATATTTATCTATTACGTCCTTGGTATCTATTACTGTTATTTGATTGTTCATGTGCTAAAATTTAAGGGCAAAAGTGTCTAATTATCTATTAAAATATTATGTATTAAAATATACATGACTTTGTAGTACATTGGACAAGAAATGTAATGATCGATGATTTTTTTTTTTATCTTTTCATCAAGTTGATTAAAAAAAAGAAATAATTTTTGTAAAGTATAATAAGTATAATAACAATATGATTTCTTTCTGGTGTATGAAAAATACTATTTTTTTGAAAAAATTTTGAGCAACATTCGGAGAATTTTTAAATTATGAAAAAATATTTCTTTGAAATGTTTAATATAAAATACTAATATCTTTTATTTTATAAGTTATTTACTTTTTAAGAGTAGAGAGAGATAAGGAAGGGAAGAGAAATTTTAATATTCACCATGATTTTATTACAAATATATTATATTTTTTCATATCAAAGGCTTTCTTTAATAATTAATGCAAGAATATCACAATTAAAATAAGCTTAGATTGAGGTTTTAATATTAATGACTTTTTTTATTTTAAAATTTTTCTTTGGGGAGATGGGCTTGAGAAACACAAAATAGTTTCATAATATTAAAAAAAAATGGTAAGTAAGTGTGACATATTAACATAAAATTAATACTTTATAAATTATTAATCTCTTTTTGAGATTTTTAATGAAGAAATGTAAATAAAATTTTAATTATTTTATCTTTTATGAAGGTAGGTTGGAGTATTTCTTACTCAATTCTTTCTTTATTTAGAATGACAAATAAATAAGGTCAAAAGTTTATTGTTGTTTTCAAATACACCTAACAATAATTATGTATGGTTATTTTTACAACTTCTTCCTATTATTACCTACAATTACTTATAAGTGAATAATTTTTTTAATTAAATATATAAATTTGCTTTATAGTTTTAATATTTTTAAAATATGTTTTAGTAATTGTTATTAGAATTAAAATTTTTAATACTCATGCATAGCACGAGCTTTTATGCTAGTTTTAATATATTTATTAAATTACATTATGCCCTTGATTGATTCTCAAAAATTTTGTGCTCAAAAAAGTAATTTGATTCATATTTATTAAATTTTATGATTTGGTAATTTTTTTATTTTTAGAAAGGGTTTTGATTCCTTGATTCAAGAAAAGTAGTTAGAAAATCCAAGAAAAAAAGAATACCTAGATGGAGGTAGTATTTTGATTATTTTTCTTAAAATTTTAAAACTTAAATACGTATAAAATAAAAAAACTCCATTAACCTATTTTTTTTCTCTCACCTCTCTCTTTTCTCCATTTGTTTACGACTCGCCTTCTTTCTCTTTTACAATTTTTCTATAAAGTTGCAGACTATATGTAAAATATGTTATAAAATCTAATATACTAGAGTTTTTTAAAATTAAAAATGATAATTAATATTTATAATGTGATTGACTAATTAAAACTTTATGTCGTATATAACCACGGTACGTTGACATATTGATAAAAATATAAATTTCTTGCCCGGTTAGATTTTATTGAACTAAATATTTTAAAAGATTTTTTTATTATTTTCCTATTTAAAATTCCTTAACATTCTAAATAAAATAAAGGAATCTTTATGGATTTATATTTTAATAATTTAGATTCTAAGTAATCATATTTCTAGTGCAACTTTCCTTTTTTGTCAATCCAAAGAAGCCAATATGTAATATTATATTAAAAAAATAAATTTGAATTAATTATAATTTAGTTATTATTATATATAATTTAAAATTTAATTATATGCAATTAAAAAATTAATTATTTTTAACTTTTTTCTTGATCAAATATCTTTTTTCTTATTCTCTTTTAAATTCTAAGCAAGTTCAATCCTTGACGGCAGAACTAAGATTGTAAAGAGAAAATGCGCAATAAAAAAATAAAAAATTATTAATTTTAGATTGTAAATAATAAAAAATTAACATAAAGCCTTAATATAATTTTATTGAATAATAATTTAATTAATGTATTAAATAGCAGGAATGTGAATGTGAGGGGTGCTATAATTATGTGTACCCCACGCGTTAGCGACTTTGAACGATACAGATGATAGGGTCAAAATCAGGCAATTTGTGTACTATAAATAAATCACGACTGAGGGTTTGTCATCAACTCATCAATCATCTACAGAAAAGCAGCTCAGCCCCGCCCCAAGTGAAAGAAGCAGAAGTATTCGACAGTCTAAGCCATGGCCGCGGTGCATATGCCAAGAGTTAAGCTGGGAACCCAAGGACTTGAGGTAACTTTACCAGGAAAAATTGAATCAAGAAAGAAAGTTTTTGAAATTCCTTTGGTTTCTGCAATACCCAGTTTGTTTGCAATATTTTCGTTCTGATCTGTTGCTACCTTCAGGTGTTCTTGACTTTGGTTTGGTAATTCTGATGTAGAATTTGTTTGGACCGTTTAGATTTAAAATTCTTGATTGGATCGTAGGTGAAATCAAGACTGTTATATGTTTTGGTTCTGATATCAGCTGATGTTTCCGGGTTTGACTTCCTTAGGTAAAATCCCTTTGAGCTTTGTTAGGTCCAACAGTAGAAAATAAAAGAAGAGAGAAAAAAAAGGAAGGTCCTTTGATGTTTTTAGTTCCCATCTCATCCGTATTCAAGTCAACAGCACCCATTGATTGTGGATCTTTACTATAGTATTTGACATGGGGACAATTTAAAGGAGGATTTTTCTTGTTTCATCATGAAATGCTCTTTAATCAAAGGGAATTGCAATCTGGCAGCTGATTACTGTGATATGCTCATGAGCAATTAGAATAGTATACTTATTGGCTCACATTTTTCATTTGAACTACTCTTAAGTCAAATTTAGTTCTATAATTATAAACTTTGAAAGGATTCTAGGGTTAAGATCAAGAATTTCTTAAAGCAAACTCTGGTTGGCTGTTTTATCCTAATTCTCTTATTCTTTCTTTAAGGTTTCAAAATTAGGATTTGGGTGTATGGGGCTTTCCGGAGACTACAATGACGCCCTTCCTGAGGAGCAGGGAATTGCAGTTATCAAGGAGGCCTTCAATTGTGGAATAACATTCTTTGATACCTCAGATATTTATGGCGAGAATGGTTCTAATGAAATATTGCTCGGGAAGGTAATCCAACTATACATCCTTCTTTTGCCTAGCTTAGTCAATTGTCTTTATATGGTAATTGTGAAATCACCACATATACTAGCAATGACTTTGTACTTTAATGTTTATCTTCAAATAAGGAAAACAATGGACTATCAATGGAATGAAGAGGAATAATTTATGCCATCAAATAACAAATGGGGAAAACTGTCATTTCTTCTGTACTCTGCTACTTGCCCGAGAATGTGCTTGACCACAGTCTGCTGATCTCTATCTTCCCTTTTTTCGGTAACAAATGTTGCAGTAAAAAATTTCTTCTTCCTTTCAAGTATTTCTTCATGTAGCAAGCAGCTCTATTACTTTACTTTGCGATTTAAACTTTTTTTGCTGGTAAAAACTGGTCCACCTCGGATATCCTTTTCAGCAGATAAGACTGAAATCAGACTTGATAAGATGTAGATCTAAAAAGTCAAAATACTTCAAAAATTTTCTGGAGACATACTTGAGCGTATGCATTTGCTAATTCTCAAGGAAATGAAAACTTTCTTTGAAATATCAATTTTAACCAAACCAAGGAATATTTTCATTGAAAGTGATATATATTATCTTTCTCACTCCGTAGTTTTGCACCTTTCTCTTTTTCTTCCTGGATGGAGGCTGGGTATGAAGGACTGTTTTTTATTTCATATAAGTAGGTCACGACAGCAAGGCTATAACCTAAATATTTGGACAATATTTTACTTAATGAAGCTTCTGTTATTTGTTTAGAGAATTTTTCTCTCAATGGAATTATAACGTTGCAGGCTCTGAAACAATTGCCTCGAGAAAAGATCCAGGTGGGAACGAAGTTTGGTATACATGAGATTGGTTTTTCTGGGGTCAAAGCTAAAGGTACTCCAGAATATGTCCGCTCCTGCTGTGAGGCTAGCCTGAAGCGCCTTGATGTAGACTATATCGATCTCTTTTACATACATCGCATAGATACAACAGTGCCTATTGAGATAACTGTATGTCATTTTCTTTCTCCTTTCCTTATGCTGGCTGCGTTGATTTTCCTCAATAACTACAATATGGGAACACTCTTTAAATTGGATCATTTTGGAATTAATTTTAATTGATTTTAGGCTTCTTACACACTACTTCTGTATTAGAACTAAAGTTTGGTGCTGACGGGAGTTCATTTATTTGAATATCAGATGGGTGAACTTAAGAAATTAGTTGGAGAAGGAAAAATAAAGTACGTTGGGCTATCTGAAGCTAGTCCGGACACAATAAGGAGGGCACATGCTGTTCATCCTGTAACTGCCTTACAAATTGAGTATTCTCTGTGGACACGTGACATTGAAGACGAGATAGTGCCTCTGTGCAGGTTATTCTACGTTTTATCTGCTGCTAAAAACGTATTCAATAGTTTCAATTCTCATTTACACTTCTTATAATGAGGAAAAGAAATCATGACTTTTTGGAGATAAGTGAAGGTCTTTCAATTTCAGATCCATCTTTTTCAATTTCAAGATGAACTTTCTTCACTTGTAGTGTTGTCAATACACTCCCTATTATTGTTTACATTGCATTTTGCATTCCTTTTCTATGTCTTTCACCTAGTAGGTTTACCATTCTTAATTTGGTTTCACTTCATAATCAGACAACTCGGAATTGGCATAGTTCCTTACAGCCCTATTGGTCGGGGTCTTTTTGCTGGGAAGGCCATCAAGGAAAGCCTCCCAGAAAACAGTGTCTTGGTAAGTAGTAAATTTATGTCTTGCAATATCTCAAATCTCCTTAGCTTGATGACCTAAAGTAGTTCTAAACGAATCTTGTTATGATCAGGCATCACATCCCAGATTTGTTGGGGAGAACCTTGAAAAGAACAAGCAAATATATTATCGCATAGAAGCATTGGCACAGAAGCATGGATGTACTCCTGTTCAACTAGCTCTTGCTTGGGTTCTTTATCAGGGTGATGATGTCGTACCTATTCCTGGTAAGCCACCTTTTTGAAATTTTGTTCTTGCAAGAAAATTTTAAGTTGCCGTGTTTAGATGATGTGTAATTTACATTTTGAGACTAACATATAGCTGAATTCATTTTTCGTTGAATTTTCAAGAATCTCATGAATGATGATCTCTATAACAATTGGCTACTTTGTTATGCGGCAGTTGTAAACTGCAACAAAATTTCCCCCTTTTAGATGGTTAATTCTGTTTCTTTTGTTCGTCCTCTGTCCTGTCCTCTCTTCCATTGTTGGTTAATTCTGTTTTCTTTTGTCCATCCTCTGCCCTGCCTTCTGTTTCATCATTTCTCAAGTGTCTTAGAACATCTAATGGCAAGCTTGGCTTCTCGCTTAGAAAGTCTAATTCTCCCGGAAACAGATTTGTGGAAATTATAGAAGTTTGATATAAGTTCTTGAAAGCTGTGGGATATTTATATTGACCATGAGGATATGCAATTATTTCTTCTGGCGTACATTTTGCTTTTCCTCCTTGCCTGTCCCATAAAGCTGATTTGGAATGCAGAATTTTCCAGAATTAATTGTTCTGTTTTTTGACAATTTGACATAGGCCTATCAACTAAACTTTGCAGCTAAGTATCTGGTTTGCATTTTTAAGACAGAAAGCATCTGTAGTACAATTAGAGACTTGACCACCTCTGAGACAAGAAATCTTATCTTTTTCCAAGGATATATTATTATTTTGGGGTGACTATTGATACCGATGGGCTTAATATCCTTTACCTTCATTGGGTTCACCTGTATAGAAATTCACTCAAAAAGCTCATGGAATAGCAATTGCAGAGAAGTAAGCAAAGCGTTGTGACTTGTGAGTAGTCTTACCACTTTTCCATGATGTTTCTCGTCATGCAATAGCAATTGCAGAGAAGTAAACAAAGCATTCTGATTAGGCTTACCTCTTTTCCATGATGTTTCTCCACTTTTGAGAACAAGAGGAAAATGACAAATGAATCAGAAAGGAGTGTCTTTTCTTCCTATGCTCCTTTTGCATTCTCCCTCCAAGAACCAAAAAGACACCTCCTAATGTCAATTGCTTGCGTTTGTAAATCTATCAAATAGCTCTAGGTTGTGTAGTTCTCTAGTTTGTAAACTTGTGAACTATGAATCTTATCTGGACTCATCATCATCTTCCATATATTTCCAGGTACCACGAAGATTAAAAATCTTCATAATAATGTTGGTGCTCTGAAAGTGAAGCTCACAAAAGAAGATTTGAAAGAGATTTCTGATGCAGTTCCTCTTGATGAGGTGGCCGGGGAGAGCATCCATGAAGTTATTGCTGTCACCAACTGGAAATTTGGCAATACACCACCATTGAAATAGACTGTACATGTATCCAATACATGAGTTTGTAAACTCTGCTTCTAGCTGGATTCAATAATGCTTTTTGATAGGTATTTCTTATGCTATTAGTATTTCCGGAGGATGAAATGCAGAATAATTGCAAAGGTTGGAGAAACCTTTGTGTGGTTGGAGTTGGAGATTTTAGAATTTTTTCCACTTTTTGGATTTGTGCTCTTATGTGCAAAATGTCTTGTCTTTAAGTTGCCCTACTGATTGTTCCTTTAATTATTATGTGATATTCAGAGGATGTTTTCTTGTGGCTCCTTTTTGTGGAATGAAACGAAGGTTGGAAATTTGCCCAATCCATTCGAGCAATTAAAATATAACTTGCATGCACAGAATACACTAGTTTTGAGACATAATTAGTTATCAGTTAAAATTGATTATTCTTCTCATCTTCTTGTTAATCAGTGAAATATAGTTTTTACTTTTTTTTAATCTTAAAATTGAATATTTAGAAGTTTCAAAGTACAAATATTTCATTTTTCCACATATTTATAGATTTTCATAGTTGTCTCAACAATAACAACTTAAACTGACTATAAGTGAATTTTAATTAGCAAAAGCCCAATAAACAGACTATTGCAAAAAACCAAATGTTACCTCAGCATAAGACATATCAAGGCTTGACGTTGAATTGGTTGGATTAGAGCAGTTAGCCTTGAGACAAATATGCAACTTATGATATGAGAAGAGCAAACAGTGAGTGGTTGCTAGAAAACCCGCATGAAAAGCTATCATCACTTTCTTAACGTAAATAATAAGCGATGCATAATCCCATGTGTCCTAAAAATACTTACTCCCCCGTCTTAAAATAAAAGTCTTTCTAGAGTAGAGTTGAAAAGTTGTTTTAAAATATAAATCTTTTAATGAAATCTAACAATATTAGTATATTCCAATGTCATCTCTATTAATATTTTTTACTCCATCTGTCTTATTTTTAATAAATTTTTTATTATATTGAAATATTTTAAAATATTTGATATTTTTTAAAAAAAGTTTAATATATTATATATTATCAATCAATCATTAATTTTATTTTATATTAATTTTTATCTACATATTATTAAAAGGCTTGTTGAGAATTTGCAATGATTTTATTTTGTTTTTATCCAGAAATAAAATTAGACCGTTGGATCATTGAATGGATAGTTGAGGTTTGTCAATTCAGCCACTGAGAAATGGGTCAATTCGATTTTTTAACACAATATGGAGATACGTTCAACTTTCTGAGTGCAATATGAAGATCCGTTCAGGCTTGGATCTCATGAAGAAAAGCAACAATAATGCAATTCAAAATTGCGTCTTAATGAAAATGCAATTTCAGACTGCGTTCTCTGTGCTCTTTGTAGTATTTTATAATCATAATTGATTTTTCAATAAATAAATAAATTTAACATTAATTATATAATTTTTATTACAAATAGTTTGTTAAAAACTTTGATGAATTTTAAAAAGTAAAATTATTTCAATAATGATTACTTTGAGACCATGATAAAATTAAAAATTTAAATTTTATTTTTAAAAATACATATATGTGCAAATAAATTAAACTGAAAAATATAATACATACTTAGAAGTAATTTAACATGTTAGTATATATTTTTCAAAGTATTGAATTTATAATATTTTTTTTTGATTTTTCGTGTGTTTTACTTCAAAATATATGATTTGTATTCTTATATGTGTGTTAAAATTTTACTATTTATGTTAAAAATAATTTAATTTACATATAAATATACAATTATTTTATATAAAAAATTAATTACTATGCATAGTGCATATTATGCTTTTGATAAATTTTATAAAAATTTTATTTTTTATTTTTCAAATAGACAGTAAAATATTGACACAAGTATAAAAATCTTCAATAACAAAATTTCCCGTGCATGGTGGCAAAATAATAGGAATAGTTAACAAATGTTAGTAGTTAATAGATCTTATCAATTAACTTTTATTGATGATAGTCAAATTTTTAATTAGTTTTGAATAATTATAATTTGATTATGATTTTCAATCTTAATATAAAATTTAGAAACTAATAAATACAAATTAAGAAAAAATAATAAAATAATATTCAATAAATATTATTTATTATTATTAAAAAGAAAACAATAAAATAAAAACAAAATAAAAAATAAAAAAAGTAAAAGTGGAGAGGAGCCAAGCCTGGTGAAATAACTGGTTGAGATTTCTATACTAAAGATGGTACGCATTGTCAAATAAGTTCAAATTATGTTAAGAACTATTTATGAGTTATTTATTTTAATTTTTAACTAAATTCTTTGGTTATTTAATTGTTTTGTTATTATTTTAAGAATTTTATTAAATAAATCCTTTACTTGTATTTTCGAATAATAGAATATTTGAGAATGAAACATAATAAGAAAATTTTTAAGAGTATTTTTACATAAATTATCGATTTAATGTTAGTAATTCATGAATCTTATCAATTCACTTTTATTGATTATAGTCATATCTTCAATTGGTTTTCAATAGTGGTAATTGAATTTGTAATTTTAAATCTTAAAATAAAATTAAAAATTTTGAAAACTAATAACTACAAATTAAGAAGAAGAATAAAATAATATTTATGAAAAATTATTTTACTGTTAAAAATAAAAAATAAAAAAATAAAAGTGAGGAGACTCCAAGCTTGGGTGCCACCAACTATGTTGTGGTGCTTGGGTAACAAATCTTAACAGTTTATAGATCTCATCAATTAATTTTTATTAATTTTAGTCAAATTTTCAATTGATTTTGAATAATTGTAATTTTAAAATCATAAAATAAATTAAAAAAAAGGACCACAAGATAATGGCCGGTGCCCAAATTAGGCATCACTTACACAATCTATTATTACAATAATAAATTTAGTTGGTTTTGTAGCTAATGTTGTATACATGTAAGCTTGTGAGAATATTTTTTTTATCTTACAGAGTACAACTGTATGAATTCCAACAGTAATCAAACAATTAAATTTAACTAATACATATATTGTTATTTGAAATTTCATTCATCACGCACTTTATTTTATTATAAAACACTTATTTCTATATCATTAATTACATAATAAAAACAACAAAAATAGCAATACATTAAAATTATATCATTAATTACATAATGAAAATTTTATGATCGATTAGCTATAGTTGTTCTTTTGCAATTTCATTACTCAATCACCTATCCTTTTTTCATTAATTTAGTTCAATAATTAATTTAGATTGTTAATTCTTTTTTATCAATAGTCGACTTTGGTGATTCACTTTTGTCTGGTTGGTTTAGAGAAAGTTTTGACTTGAATTTAGTTTGTTCACCCCATCCCAATAAAAAAGACCGATAGAAGACAAATTAAGGAAAATATTATTAGGCAACTTTGATTAGGGTTATAATCGCATCGTAAATGGAAGAGAGAATGTATGCAATGTCTTAAATTTAAATTTTAAAATTTTTATTGAAATTTTCCAGTCACAGAAATTATGGCAAAATTGGTACTTTGACTCACTAATAGATCAATTTAATTTATTACCCCTCTTGATCTAGATCAAGTTGATCCAAAAGTATTTCCCTTTCATTAAATAGATACATAGATTAATCAACTAACTGAGGGATACATAAATTTTGAAGAACAAATAGATTTCTTGAAGAACAAAGACCAAAAAGGCTTATATTTTGAAACAAGATAGTAACAAACATGCTAGCCTTCAATAAAAATAACAAAGATACTAAATAATTAAATACTTGTCAACATATTTTTTTTGTTTCTTTAGGATTTTTTAATATTATTTAATACTTGTCCACATTTGAGCAAAATGTGCATATTTATAACAAATAAATCCATTTGATTGTTAGAACTTACAGGAACTCTAATGGTTAAAGGATCCTTAAATGACTCACCATGTATAACCATAACATGCAATAAAATTTTCCATTTTTACAAAAGGTGAATCCTCTAAATATCATAAAACTATTTATAAGAGTCTCATTCTACTTATATTGAGAAGTATGTAAAATTATATTTTATACTAACATTCTTCTATCTTTTCTCAGTAAGAAAAAAGATCTTTTATCTTAGGCATGCTTGTGATACAAATTTTTTTTTTAAGGACTAAACCTGCTAAGGTGTAAAAACATAAGGGACCAAATTCACCATTTATCCAGGTCTTGAGATCAATTTTACAAGACGAATGAGATCATACAAAAGGGTTTTCGACCATGCTGTAAAATGAGGATGCAAAAATGAAAAATGATATTCCGTCATTTCAAAATATAAGATCTTTGGACCCTTTTTGTATAGATTAAAAAAGAAAAAAATAAAGAGTATTTTTTATTATATTATTACTAATTTTAATAATATAATAACAATTAAAAAAATTATATTTATAATGAGAATAACTTTTTAAAAAATCATCTTTAAAATTCTTAAAACACCAAATATTTTTTTTATAAAAAAGTTAAAAATTTTATATTTTGAAAGGGAGAGAGTAGGAAAGAATAGGAAAAATTACCTCTAGACTTTTTTGAAGAAGACCATGATTGATTACCTTGGAGAACAAGAAAAGATTTTGTCTGTAAGTGACAATAAAAAGGGCACTGCTATATGCAATTTTTTTTATTATACGTAGTGCGAAAAATATTTATTATATCATTTTTATTTCGAAGAGTTCTTACAATTCTCTAAGACATTCGAAATTTTGCCACAAATTGATAGAATTTCTCCTCAAATTTCACCACTCAGTTGGCAAAATTTATGGAATTAATTAGTCGACTTCAAAATCGGTCATTTTAAGGCCAATTTTTAAATTTTTTATGTGTAAATCGATGTAAAATTATGAGTAGTTTGATAAATTATTATTTTTTGGCAAAAAATTTTTTGTCATTTTTCGTAGATCTGAAATTTTTTGTTCGAATATTTTAGAGAATTCTAAAAACTCTTCGAAATGAAAATAAAATAATAAATATTTTTTGTATTACGTATAGTCTAAAAAAAATACTAATGAACTATATTTTGTGCGGAGGAACTGGCTATACAATAGGCGGTTCAGATCTTCTTCCCTATTATTGTAATGCGCCACGTAATAATTTAAAATATGTAAAATTTTATAATAAATGAGAGAACTCTAAGGAGAAAAGAATAATATAAGACATGCGATAATTTCAAATAAATAGGGGAGAAGATGGGGAAAGATTGGGACAGAGGATCCTAAGTGTATGCATATATATACACAAATCCGCCCTGACCTTGCAACTAGTTTTCTTTAATTTGCAATCCACGTTGGACCTATTGAGTTTTTTTTTTTTTTAAGTGGTTGAAGGTGTAAATTACCTCTTATTATAAATTGAAAATTATCTTTGATCTTTGAGAATAAAAGTTATTATTTAAAAAAAAAGAAAAAAGGAGAGAGAGAAGAAAGGATATAATATCTCAACCTATCCCAAAGTTTGCAACATATTACTCACTTCCAGTTAGTATAGTTTGGACTGAGGAAAACAAAATGAGAGGAAATGAGAGGGTATGGATGGATTGAATTTTTGGTGTTTGGATTAACTTTTTAGAAAGGAAAGGAAGGACAGGGAAATATAAAGGTTCAACTCTAGTTTAAAAATATTGATATCCTTTTCATCTAAGGATGAGCAGCATGCCAAGGGAAAGGAGATATACTTTAATGAATACTAGTGCTCTACTCTATGCTACTACGCACACATATATATTTTAAACTTGTGTAAATATATCCTAAATCTATATAAATAATATTATTTCATATTATAAATGTATGCTTTAGGTGCAATATTTTGTGATTCATTAATTTTACATTCTATATCGTACTTTCTTAAAATTATATCAACAATTTCTAAATTAAACACCTCTAGCAACATTCAATTGCTTGGCCATTGAAACGTTCAGATTTCTGCATCAAAAAGTAAAAAATTCACGTTAAAATACAATCAAGCCGTATAGAGGACAATTCAAACTTCAAACTTAGAGTATTTTATTTGGTGAAGAAGACTACAAAGATAGATTCAAACAACTAAAATTTATTATCAAATAGAGTTTAAAAAAGTAAAAAAGAAGAGAAACTCAAAAGTATAAATTAAAGTATAAAAAATAAAAAGTAAAGTAGACTGGCCATGTAATAAAAAAAAGCCACCAGTATTATAGATACGATTCACATCTTTGTCGACCACAAGGGAAAACCTTAAGAGAGCACTTGTCATTGCCAAAACTTTTAGAAAGTCATTGTCATTGCCATTCCTTACCATGCTTTGAGTGCATTTTTAGTGTGGCCATCTAGTTGCTTAAATATTGTCAAAACTTTAGAGGATGATAGATTATAATCTAAGTAAACATTTGTAATTTTCATAAAGATAAAGTTTTATAATGATACAGAAATTAAATAAATTAATTTAAGGAAACCTTTGAAGTTTTCAAAAATATGAGAAATTAAGTAAACCTTTAAAGGATTTTCAACGTTCTATTGTCAAATTCATTATTTATGCTTCTTCTGCTATTTCGTACTAAGATTACTATTTTTGTTACAAATTTTATCACATTTGAACTTAGACTTAGGTATCAAATTGTAATTTGATTATCTCTAGAATTGACATGATAAGTGTGAATTAAACGATAGTAAGAGTCTTATAAAATACCAATGCAACTTAATAAATAACTTTTCAATCTCCTCCTACTTGATTTGTTGATCTTTCGTAGGAATCTACGACTATGTAGACCTATTAGCTGAGTCATTCAATTATGGTTTTAAACTATATATCTGGTGATATGATTTGTCTTCATAAATGCTTAACACATTCGGTTTTTATTAGTACAAGACGATTTTTACATAATGTTAACCTTTTGTCCTTCAAACATTTTATAAATTATAATTAACTGTAATTAAATTTTCAAATATTGATTTGAAATGATTGTAAGTAGATTATAATTGTAAATCCTAATATAAAATTTTAAAAACTTAAAAATTAACTACAAATTTTAAAATTCAAAAAATCAATAGAATAATATTTATCAAAAAATATTATTATTATTATTGTTTAAAAAATAAATAGAGAAAAAACAAAAAAAGAAAAAGGAATAGGCATAAAAGTTGGGCGCTTCCCTGTTGTGCAGTTTTTCTTTTTTTTTTTATTTTGTATTTTTATTTTTTAAAATAATAATTTATTATTAAAAATTATAAAATATTAAATTTATCAAAGAGTTATTATGCATTAGTCAAACAGTCTTATATTTAGCAATAATTTTTTTCTTCTATAAAATGATAGACATATATATAAAAGTGTTGATTTTATAGAGAATCAGAATACATTTATGAAGATTTGAATTTCTAGAATTATCCTTTGGTTAGTTCAACGTTTAGGTATTAAAATTTTGAATAGTTATTATATTTATCTCATAAATTCTTTTTAAATACCTCAAAAACTATTTAATTTTAACAAAATTGAAAGGATTAGTCTATATGATTAGTTCATGAAGTCCTAAAAATTAGTAAGATATTAAATGTTACCCATGACACTTGTCACATAATGTTTCAATTTAATATCTTAGGACTGTCAATTGGGCCGAGCCGGCCGAGCCCGGCTCGTTCGGTCCGTTAAATTGCGGGTTCGGGTTGATTTTTTCAGCCCGAATAACGTTTCGGGCTGAGCTCGGGTTGAGATAAGCTCAGCCCATTTTTAGCCCGACCCGTAAAATATATGTATAAATAATATATTTTTATATATTTTTTATAATAATAATATTATTATATTATTAAAAAATAGTATTATATTATTTAAAAATTATTTTTATATAAATTTTTTTAAAAAAATCGGGCTCGAGCCAGTCCGAGCTCATATTTTCTCAGCCCGTTGTCAATCGGGCTGAGCTCGGGTTTAGCAAAGCCCTACTCACCCAACCAGATTGACAGTCCTATCTAATTATCCACATCTCACAACAATATACTTCCGACTCAGCATATATATACTATCCAAATTCCTTCCTTTTAAACCAGAGGACTTGTGCGATAACAACTGTAATGGTACAAAAATATTAACGACTTCCAAATCAGCACTACACACAATGGTTCAATTAACTCATCAATTTTCGAACCAGTTATTCAACAAAAAAAAAATCATTAATTTCATATTGAATTCAAATCTTATCGAAAATATAGAACAAGTTACTTTACGAATATATTATGATCGAACTATAATATTTGATCTCTTGAGGTTAAAGACTTGGCTCATTAATATATTAATAGGATTAAGATAGTTAGAACTTAGTCTTAATAAATTACTTTATAAATATTTTATAAAATATGCATAATATTTGATCCTATAAAATTAAAGACATGACTTATTAATAATGTGTTAATGAAGTTATAATAATTAAAATTTAAAATATATTTAAATAAAATTCGATTTTAAAATCGAACACAAAATTTTAAATATAAAATTCATATATCTTTTTATTAATAATTTAATTTTTATAAAATATAAAATAAAAATTTTAAAATTAAACTCTAAACTACCTTCTTATCGTTTTAGGCGTATGGAACATTGTGCGGCACTTGAGTTTAGAAAACGTTTAACAAATACCCGGGAAAGTAGTCTATAAAAAATGCTAGCTTGGGGACGATGCGGTCATTGCTGACGCAAAGGTCCGGACACCTTGGAGGACCAACTGGCAACAATAATTTTCCCAATACACTTCACAGTCAAGCACACTCCTAAAAAAAAAAACAAACATCTATCTTAATCGAAATCCTCCTCCTTCTAATTCTCTTTGAAGATCAAGGCGCTTTTTGGCAGGATAATTGTGCCGCTGGGAAGAGATTTTGTAACGCCTATTGGTTAGGTGGCCAATAGCTCTTCTCGCTTCTTTCTTTGACCGCACGCCTATCCATGCAGACGGGTAGGTAAGACTCTAGATAAAATTTTATAATTAAATTTAATATAAAATTTAAAATATATATATTATAAATAATTTAATTTTTATAAATTAAAAAAATAAAAATTTCCTATTTAATTTTATCATAAACCAACAGCATGTACTACTTCTTCGTCCTCTCTCCTTCAGGTTGAAGCCCTTTCATGAAGTCGATGACCAGTCTTTCGATAGTTCTGACTTGCAATTTGTGCTCCAAATCTAGTCACCTCACCTATGAACAATAAGCTGAAAATTAGGCATAATAGCTGACAAAGTGGAAGGTGGGACAAGGGAATACCGCCCATGTCTGCTTTTGTGCCATTTTTTCTCCCACTGTCACTATGCCATTGGGTGGAGTGAGCAAGATCGCGGCCTCCATTACCACCTTGTACATATCCTTTTAGAGTTACTCGATTTTCGGATAGGCAACTGAGGCCAGCTTAGATTATAATTTTAATCTAATTTTTTATTTTTTATAATTTTTTATTTTAAATTTTATTTTTTTATAAATAATTTATTTTTATAATTATCAATATTATTTAATTTAAAATCAATTTAATCTCACCTTTAATTTATTTAGTCAAAAGAAACTTCTAGAAAACCTACCATAAGCAATGATGAAATCGATAGGCTGATTCTTCTCCTTAGATAGATATATTGTTCACAAGGAATACAAAAATAAAGAAGAGATGCGTTGATGAAAATAGAGAGAGAGAGAGACCAGTAGTTGTTGCTTTGAATAGTAGTTTCTTCTTCTTTTTTTCTAAACAACTATATATTTTTCATTACATAATCTAACTAATTAAAAATATATTTAATGGGAAGCACATCTTTTAACTAACATTATATATATATATATATATATATATATATATATATATATATATATTAACTAACATTATTATACCTTTCAGCAGCTCAGCTCCACCCCAAGTGAAAGAAGCGGAACAGTCTAAGCCATGGCCGAGCTGCAGATGCCAAGAGTTAAGCTGGGAACCCAAGGACTTGAGGTACATTTACCATGAACAATTCAATTAAGCAAAAAGACTTTCTGAAAATCCTTTCGTTTCTGCAAAACTCAGTTAATTTGCGATATTTTTGTTCAGTATCTGTTGCTACTTTCAGGTGTTCTTGGCGTTGCTTGGTATTCACGCTGATGTAGCTTTTGTTTGAACCATTTAGAGTTAAAATTCATTAAAGAGTCATTGTGGATTTTGCTTGGTTAAGTTTAATATTCTTGACGATTGAATCTTTTTTTTTTTTTTTGTTGGCTAATCAAGAAAGTGATGAAACATAGATTGAAAAGGCATTGGAATTTAAAAATCACGAACACCTCTCTTTCTTTTTTTTTCCCTCTACATCATGTTTTTCAGTTGTCATCCCATAAGTGTACAAGTCAAGAGCACCTGGTGATTGTGGATTTTTTACTATAGTATTTGACATGGAGACAAACAAATTCTATGCATTTCAGTTTCGGCAGTTAAAAATTTAAGAGGATTTTCCTTGTTTCTCAGGAAATGCTCTTTAATCAAAGGGGATTGCAATCTTCTCTTTTTTGATCTTTTTTCGAAAGAACTCGTGATCATGATGCTAATGGTGGCTGCTAACTCCGATATGCTCGTGGGAAATTAGAATAGAATACTTATTGGCTAATTTTTGTCATCTGAACTGCTATAGTCAAATTTAGTTCTACAAACAGAAACTTTGAAAGGATTATAGGGTTAGGACAAAAAATTACTTAAAACATTCTGTAGTTGGCTTTTTTTCTCCTGATTCTCTTATTCTCTCTGAAGGTTTCAAAATTAGGACTTGGCTGTATGGGGCTTTCTGGAGCCTACGGTATCCCTATTCCTGAGGAGCAAGGAATTGCAGTTATCAAGGAGGCCTTCAATTGTGGAATAACATTCTTTGATACATCAAATATTTACGGAGAAGACTATGCTAACGAATATTTGCTTGGGAAGGTAATCTAACTAAATATCCTTCTTCTGGCCACCTTAGTTAATTGTCTTTATATGATAATAGTGAAATCACCATATGCACTAGCGATGACCTTTTGCTTCAATATATATCTTCAAAAGGAAAGGACTTTATACTGTACTATTCTATACTATCAAAGTAATTAAGGGGGATAATTGATACCATCAAATAGAAAAGGGGGAAAGCTTTGTAATTTCACCTATGCTCTGCTACTGGACCCAGGATATGCTTGACCACGATCCACTAATTTCTTTCTTCCCTTATTTGCTGTGACAAATGTTGCAGTAAAACATTTGTGCTTCTTTTCGTGTATATCTTCATGTAGCAAACAGTTCTATCACTATACTTTGGGATTTAAACTCTTGTCTCCCGTAAATGCTGAAATGAGACTTGACAAAATGGAGATTGAAAAGTCATTCTAGTATTTTTGTCACTTGACTAGTTTGAACAGCATCATATTTTGCTTCCGTTGAACACAAACACAGATACGGGAAATTAATATCGTCATTGTTATCATTACTCGTAGTCTCTGTTGATGATGACACAGTGTGTTTCTTTTTCATTAGCAGCGTTTCAGATTAACTTGACATGTACTTCCAAAAATTTTCCACAGACACCTTTTGAGCGTATGCATTTGCAAATTCTCAAGGAAAAGAAAAACTATCTTTGAAATGTCAATTTTTTCCATATTTAGAGAATTTGACATACAGTATCTTTCTCACTCCAGAGTTTTGCACCTTTCTCTTCTTCTTCCTGGAAGGAGTCTAGGACTGGAGGACAGTGTTCTGGTTATCTTATATTAGTAGATCACAACAACAAGGCTATTGCTTAAATATTGGGACAATATTTACTTAATGAAGCTAATGGGATTCTAATGTTGCAGGCACTGAAACAATTGCCTCGAGAAAAGATCCAGGTGGCAACGAAGTTTGGCATATGTGAGATTAGTTTTTCTGGGCTCGTAGCTAAAGGTACTCCAGAATATGCCCGCTCCTGCTGCGAGGCTAGTCTGAAGCACCTCGATGTGGACTACATCGATCTTTATTACATACATCGCATAGATACAACAGTGCCTATTGAGGAAACTGTATGCTATTTTCTTTCTCCTTTCTCCATTCTTGCCTGAATGATCAATAACTACAATCCAGAAACTTTTTTTTCCTTTTTACCTTCATTTTGGAATTAATATTAATTCATTTTAGGCTTCTTAGAAACTATTTCTTCTGTATCAAAACTGAAGTTTGAGGGTGATGAGAGTTTATTTGTTTGAATATCAGATGGGTGAACTTAAGAAATTAGTTGAAGAAGGAAAGATAAAGTACATTGGGCTATCTGAAGCTAGTCCGGACACAATAAGGAGGGCGCATGCTGTTCATCCTATATCTGCTTTGCAAATCGAGTATTCTCTGTGGACACGTGACATTGAAGAAGAGATAATTCCTTTGTGCAGGTTACTCTACGCTTTATCCCTACTAAAAACCTAGCCAATAGTTTCGAGTCTCTTATGTACTTCTTAAAAGGAGGAGAAAAAAACATGACTATTTGAAGATAAGCGAATGCCCTTCAATATCAGATCGGTCATTTTTAATTTCTAGATGAACTTTCTTCACTTGTGGTGCTGTCACTATACTCCCTATTATGGTGTACTTTTGGTTTTTTCTTTCCTTTCATCTACCTGCAGCTAGTAGGTTTGCTGTTCTTAATTTGGCTTAACTTTATAATCAGAGAACTTGGAATTGGCATAGTTCCATACAGCCCTATTGGTCGGGGTCTTTTTGCTGGGAAAGCCATTAAGGAAAGCTTTCCACCAAATAGTTTCATGGTAAGAAATAGATTTCTGTTTTGCAATATTTCAATCTCCTTAGAAGCCTTATGACCTGATGTAGTTCTAAACTAATCTTGTTATGATCAGAGCACACATCCCAGATTCACAGCGGAGAACCTTGAAAAAAACAAGAAAATATATTTCCGTATAGAAGCATTGGCACAAAAGCATGGATGTACTCCTGCTCAACTTGCTCTTGCTTGGGTTCTTCATCAGGGTGATGATATTGTACCTATTCCTGGTATGTCACCTCTTTAGAATTTTGTTCTTGCAAAAAAATTCTAAGTTGCCGTGTTCAGATGACCTTTAATTTACATGCTAGAGACTAAAAGTATAGTTTCATTGAATTTTCAAGAATTTCATCAAGGATTTGGCTACTTTGTTATGCTGCTGCTGCAATCTATAAAAATTGTTTCCCCTTTAGATGCTTAATTCTGTTTCTTTTTGTCCATCCTCTGTCTTGCCCTCTCTTTCAGCATGTACTCAACTGTTCTAGAACATTTACTTATATAATAAATTAAAATTTCAATTGAGAACCCTCTAATGGCAATCTCTTTCAGTTACAGACTTGTGGAAATCATAGCAGTTTGATAAGTTCTAGAAAGCTATGGTATATTTTAGATTGACCATTAGGATATGCAATTTATTTCTTCTGGCGTACATTTCGCTTAACTTCCTTCCTTTGCCTATATTTGGAATACAGAATTTTTCAGAATTAATTGTTCTGTTTTTGAAAATTTGCAATAGTCCTATCAACTAAACTTTGCGGTTAAATAACTGGGCTGCATTTTTTGGACAGAAAGCATCTGTAGTACGACGAGACTCACCACCTCCGAGAGAAGAAATCTTATTGCCAATCTTATTCCAAGGATATATATATATATATATATATTCTATCTCTTACCTTCATCGATTACTGCTGTACAGAAATTATCACTCAAAATCTCATGGAACTGCAGAGAAGTAAACAAAGTTTTAAAAGGAAAAACAGTGGTACTTAGTAGTATGTTTCTCCATGATGCTTCTCATTAGACTCACCTCTACTCCATGATGCTTCTCCAGTTGTTGAGAACAGGGGAAAAATGAGAAATGAATCAGAAAGCAGCTTCATTTCTTCCTATGTTCCTCTTGCCCTCTGCCTCCAAAAACATTTTTTTTTAAAAAACATTTACTAACAACAATTGCTTACGTTTTGAAAATCTATCAAATGGTTCTATAGTTGAGTACTTCTCTAGTTTTTAAGTTGGTGAATCTGGATGCCGTACGGATTTATCAATCTTCCATATATTTCCAGGTACCTCAAAGATAAAAAATCTTCACGATAACGTTGGCGCGGTGAAAGTAAAGCTCACAAAAGAAGATTTGCAAGAGATTTCTGATGCAGTTCCCCTTAACGAGGTGGCTGGAGAGAGCATCCATGAAGTTATTGCTGTCACCAACTGGAGATTTGCCAACACACCACCAGTAAACAAGTAGACTAGTAAATCTATCCAATATATGAGTTTGTAAACTCTTATTGATAGATACAACAGTGCTATTTGCAAGGTCTTTCTTGTATTTCTTATGGGATTAGCATTTCTGGAGGACTAAATGCAGAATTATTGCAAAGGTTGGAGAAACCTTTTTGCCATACTGATTTTTCCTTGAATTATTATGTGACATTCGGAGGATGTTTTCTTGTGGCTCCTTTGCGTGGAATGAAACAAAGGTTGGAAATTGCCTAATTCATTGGAGTGAACTAAAATATATCTTGCATACACTGAATTCACTATTCCAGATTATTAGATATAAATTACCATTTTTTATCTTAATTTCTTTCGCTATCAAACAACTTTAGGCTATGTTTAGATGGAAGAATAGGAGAGAGGAGTTAGGGGGAGACGAAAGGAGAGAGAAGGAGAGAGAGGATTTATGATTTATTACGTTTGGATAACTAATGAAGGAAAAGGAGGGATATGTTACTATTTATATTTTGGGAGAATAACATATTTAATCATTAAAGTTTATCGCAAAATATATTAATATCCTTAAAGTTATTTTTTGAGTAGTATAATTTATAATGATTTTTTGCTCTGTCAAAATTCCTAATTACCAATATCTACTTAGAACTCCTGCCAAAAACAAGGTGGGAAATAGGGGGGACAACAGCTGAATGTGGTAACATGTTGGACAAGTGGAGTAGTTTTTGATGGAAATGAGGTAGATTGCTTAATTTACTTTTAAAAAATTAACACGTGATGATGACAAACTTATTTCTGGTCAAAGGTTTGAGTGAAGATTGGTGGTTGGGATATTTTAGCATAGCAAAAATTCATTAGAGATCATAAGAGTAGAAAAAATCTTAATCTTTGAGGATATTAATATATTTTGTTTTAAACTTTTAGATTAAATAAGTCATTCTCCCTTATATATTTTGTCTCTATCATTGGTCAATACATGCCTTTAAGATAAGGCTAATTTACTCGACATAAAAAGATTTATTAAGTTGGTCTATTTTTTCTCAATTACCCTCCAATTTTAGAAGAAAATGATACTAGAATTTTAATACTAAAACTAATGCCTCCATTCCTCTTGCATAAAGAATCAATTCAAATGCTTAATCTTAATCTGTCTATTTCCTCTCCTTTCCTCTCTTTCAGTTTCCATCAATCCAAATGGTGCCTTATTAATATTTGAGGCATTTGGTGTTTGAAAATATTTTTAGGTTTTCTTGAACTTAAAATTGGATAAGAACCTTTAACCTAGAAAAATATCAAGAAAAAAAATGCATGGAGCAGTAATGAAAGTAAATGCATATGAAAGTACTAATTTAAAGAGAAAATCTCCCTAATTTAAATTCAATTATTTATTGTGGTCGCATTATACCCAAAATCTTCATTTTTACTTTATTTACTTATATTTACTCATTTACAATCTTCATTTTTACTCTTTATTTACAAGGCCTTCGTAGTTGTCTGCAATATTCACAAAATATTTTAGGGTTGGTTACACTGAGGGACATTATTTTCCTTTTTGAGATAAGCCAGTCTTATTATCTGTAATAAAATGAAATACAATACTTTTCCACCCTGAATGGATTTGGAATCATCTTTTCATTTCATTGTTTGGAAGAAAAAGTCAAAATTGAATAATAATTTATTTTCTGTGTTTAGTACAATTATTATTCAATATCATAATGGAATAGAATTTCACAAGAAATGACTTTAATGCCCTACATATGTATTTAGTATATTGTGTCAATAAAATCAAATTATACCCAAAAAAGACTAAATTAAATATTCATTTATAAAATCTCATTTAAATAAAATTCACACAAAGATTTTTAAAATATCAAATATTTTAAGTATTGAAGCATAATTTAATTATAAAGACAACTCTTAATTTAAATTAAACTAAAATAAGTACTAATAAAAAAATAAAATTCAAAGCTAAATTATGTTTGTTCTTAATCAAATGTTATGAGAGTATAGTAGTCATAAGAATTTTTTTAGTATTGTTAGCCCTAAGGGCAAATCATGTAGTTATGATTAGTTTTGATTAATGACAAACATTGATAAGGACTAATATGCTTGTATGTTGTGTGATAGGATTTGTGGATTAAGAAGTATGAAGTCTTATTGCCTTGAAGCCATAATGAATGAACAAATCAATTATGCCAAAAGTGATTGAAGATTGAAGAGTATGTTCAAGATGATTGAAGGAATTGAAGACTTAGAGTGTAGGGTTCATATGCTAAATATGTATATTTTTCTGTAAACTCTACACTTGTATGTCTTGGAATTAGTTGAATGCATAAGAGAGTACAAAACTTGTTTTTGAAATGGTTTTGAATGAACTCTTTTGATAACAAATGTGTTTTTGAAGTTTAAAATGATCTTAAGAAAACTTTGGATGATTAAAATGTTTTGGTAACGGTTTTTGTGTTTAAAAGTGCTTAAATGACTTATCTATTTATACAAAATAATTTCAATGTTGTTAAGGATGATTTTTAAATGATTTTACAAATTTTGATAAGTTTGGATGCAAGTTTCGTCCAAACTTTGAAAATGATCACTGTGCTTCCAGAGAAATTCGGACGCAAGTTCGGACGCATGGAGTAAAGTTCGGACGTCCAAACTTTCTCTAATAGCATGGTCACTGTTTTTTTCAAAGAATTTCAGACGAATGTTCGGACGCATAAGGAAAAGTTTGGACGTCCGAACTTTTCCAAACAGCTTGGCACAGAGAAGTTCGGACGCATGGCAAAAAGTTCGGACGTCCGAACTTCTCTAAAACTAACTGTTACTAGCTGTTTTATACCTGTTGCATTTGATTTTTCAAATCTATAAAAGCTATAAACTTCAGATTTTTTGTAATTTTTGAATTTCTAAGAACCCTAAACATTCCAATGTCTTTAGCAAATATTAAATCTCTCTTTGTCTTGTGCTTTCAATTGATCATTCAAGATTCCAAAGACAACAAAGTATGAAGGTGCAATATTGTGTAATCATCTACCAACAAAGTGGTAACATCTTACACATTCTCTTCTCTTCATTCAATTGTATTTTCTACTAGCTCATTGCAAGGTTATCTTGAAAACATAAAAAAATCTTTTAGATAAGGGTGATCCTTGATACATTGACTCAAGGTAGTGATATAAAATCCTTTGGCAGGGTGAACCTTATTTGTAGAATTGCAAAAGAGGTTGTGAGTGTAAAACCATTGTATGGTGAGCCTCTTATGTAATTTGTGAACTTGAGTATATAGTAAATTGTTTGAAATCCTTGAGTGTAGGCTCAAGGTAGTGGACGTAGATCTTGAAGATATCGAACCACTATAAATTGCTTGTGTTTATTGATCTTACTTTACTTTATTGCTTTGCTATTAATTGACGTATTCTCTCATTGAACCAAGTACATATAAACTGGTCTTACTTAGACGTGTACAAGGAAATTATTTTTAAAAATTAGCCAAAGACTTAATTCACCCCCCCCCCGCTTAGGTCTTTCAAGTATTCCTACTTCTCCTGGAATGGCCTCTCTTCAAGTTTTAGTGTGAAAAGGTCTTTCTCACTTCTTCTTAGAATCACCTTTCTTGTTGAAACATCTTTCCTGCTTAAAATTTTCCATACCAAATACTAGAATAGAGTGAAAAGTTGAAAAGATCATTCCAATTTATGTACCAAGCATAGCGTAAAAGTTTCTAAAGTCAAATCCTGAAGCTCTTGGGTACAACTATGGAGTAATGTTAAATTTTGGTTTTGTAGGGTTACTTCTTCATTCTGAGAAAGCAAAGAGTGGGGGAATGCTATTTTTATTCCAGAATCAAGGATTTTCTTCTATTTATTGCAGATTTTGTATATTTCTTCATTTATGAGACTCATTGATACAATAAATTTTCCATTATAAAGATGAAAAATATGTGCAATCTACCCAACATGCGTTAATAGTTGCACCTTTTTATGTTGATGAAGGAATATTGGTTCCTTGTTTTTTTTTTGAAAAAAGATTTTGTTGATTAATATTCATCCGTTTAGAATTAAATATTTATATTTTATTTTTTAAGATGTTCATAATTGAATGTCCACTTTCTTAAAATAATTATTTATTTTATCTAAACTTTCATTATTAACATTTTCAATTTAAGAGATTAAGTTCGACTAACTCATAAGTCTCACTGCTAACTTTTTAAACTTCTTTTACTTAAGAGATTTAAATTTTATTAACTCACGAGTCATACACTAATTTGTTTAATTAATAAAGATATTATAGTAATTCATTAATAGTCAAACTACTCTACTAAATTTTCATAACAAGTCAAAGAGTACATTTAATTTTGAACAAAGAATATCATTTATTACAAGTGAATGAATAAATCAAGGACTTCATCTATCCATTGATTCAAGGAACTAGACGTCATAGCATGTTTAGCTAGCATGTAAGCTGGTTTGTTAGATGATCTTATAAAGATCTCCTAAGTTCATACAAATAACTTGAGGAACATGCCCTACCAAAGATAAATCATCATCAAATCCATGTTCTGTTCGATGGAATTAGATAGAGTTTAAATTTTTTATTTTTTAAGTTTTAAAAAAGCTTATAAAAAAAAGACTCATATTAAGTTATGAAATGTAACCTAATCCAAATCTAACTAAAGTCAAGGTTGCTAGCAAAGCGAATTCATGATCACGAATTATGCCCTCAAATCCAATTGCTGAAACATCTCTTTAAAGATCACAAATAGCCTTAATTCCGGCACCTCTCTTAGTCCGCGAACCATCAACATTGAGCTTAAAACAGCCACTACTTAGAGCTTTCCATATATGAATTTCACAACCTGTAAGATCAGAGATGGCTGACTTTTGCTGGACAATTTGTGTCTTCCAAGAACTATGAGCCATAGGCTTTTCAAAGAGTATGCTTTTGCCTTTATCTTCAGCTGCTGGTTGTGCTACTAATCATTTGTTTTGGTTGCAGAAGGTGTTGCCTGTACTGCGAAGTGGGAAGGCGAGCCAATTCATTGATGAGCTTTAGAGAATTCATCAGCTAGTGCTAAGGTATTTTGGAATTTCATGCACCATTCTATTCTGATGCAAAAAGGTTTGACTTTTGCTATTGTGTGATCAGTACTTTTTTAACACATATTTCAACTATCGAATTTTGATCCAACTGTTGAGAACTCACACTCATTAAATAAATATTTACTTTATAGTTAAATAATTATTCACTACATGCAAATACCAAATCAAGCAGTCCAATCACAATACACTAACACTTGCATTCATTTCTACATCAGTAATTGAAGGCTCTAACACTCAAAAATCAAACACCCACAACAAATTGAAAAAAAAAGAACGAGCAAAACAAAAAAAAGTTTCAGACACTTTAAAGAAACTGAAACAAAAAATTCTCGATGAGAAGTGAAGTAAACTGAAGTAGATTTTTATATCTATTAGAATGCATTACAATAATGCATCTACATACTTAAAAATCGCAACAACTCAAAGCGCAACAACAAAATGCATTACAATCACATGTCCTAAACTTAGCAATTCAAAAGGTTCAATATGCAATACAAGAATGTGATGTACATACATAAACGCATTATATAAATGTGTAGTAAAGCTTAGAATGCACTAGAATAATACGTTCTAAATTTTAGCAATCCAAAAGCACATAACACATTTTACTAATATATTAAATTTATTACTTGTAAACTTAAAATCTTTACATGCCATCACACCATTTAAATCTAAACAACACATTATATTAAATTTATAAAATATTAAATTTCACCATTAAAATTACAATTTCAATCAATTTTCTTTAATTCATTATTATTTTATTTTATTTTAATTCACAACTTACAATATACATACAAAATTATATGAAAATTATTATATCCACAAAATCATTAATTCAATCACCGCTACGTGCGGGAGACCTTAACTAGGTGATATCTTAACTTTTTTTTTTATTTTTGCACCATAAGAACATATTATCGTCATGCGTTTTTCATAAGAACGCATTATTATCATGCATTTTTTACTTATGTTACATAAGAACGTATTATCATCATGTGCATTAGGCTTTTTTGCATTTGCGCTGAGGACGCATTTGTTATTATGTGTTATTCAGTAGAACGCATCATAATAATCCGTTATAAATTTCATATTGAAGTAAGTACGCATTACCATAATACATTCTTTATTGTAATTTTGATGAAAATAACATTAAAAATAAATAATTTAATAAAATTTAACCACGTAGATTTTCCTTTTTTGAAAGACTAATTTCATTTTTTTTACCTTCCATTCTTGCTAAAATTATTAACAAATTAAAAAATATATACAATTTAATAAAATCTAACCATAAGATCACTGATTAGATCACTGCTCAATTCCCTCACGTAACTTTTCCTTTTTGAAAAAGTAATTTTATCGTTCATTGATACGTAAATTATGAATAAATTGAAATAATAAATAATTTAATAAAATTTTGATATGATTCCTCTTTGTGATAAATAATTTTATTTTAACTACTTTTTTATGGCCATAATTAAACTTGATTATAAATGATACTACTTTTCTTACTCTTTGTTTTATTTTAGAAAATAAAAATAAAATTTTAGTATAATTTTGATTTCATTTGATCATCTTTTACATACAAATTTTAACAATTTGCTCATCAGATCACTGATCAATCTCGCATATGAAGAAGGTTTGCATCAATGAATGTGAAGAAGAATTAGATTAAATACTAAGTTCTTTTGATGTAAAAAAATATGGAAAAAAAATTAGCTATATGTCAGTTATCTAAACAATATATTATGGCAATATTTCAATATTAAATTTATAATTTTGATGTCTATTTTTCTTAATCTATTAATTTTTAAATTTTGTTTTAATCTATAAATTATAATGTAATAACTAAAATATACATACACAATCTTACTATAGACTCTATATCTAAAGGATCACTAATTTGATCATTGATTGATCTCTGCGCGAAGTGCAGGAGACCTTAACTAGTTTTAATAAATATTGAACAAATTTTCAACTATCTAATTTTGATTTAATAGTTAAAAAATCATACTCGTTAAATAATTATTTAATTTATAGTTAAATAATTATTTACTATATAATTAAATTATTATTTAAGAATTATTATATGAGTTTTTAATCATTGATTTAAAATTTAACCACTGTTACTCAACTCGAAAAGTCGCTCTATTCCTCTTATTCCAAATACCCCATGCAATATGTGCAATAATGAATGCTAGTACGGAGAAGCTATTAGATACTCATAGATAAAGTCAAGATAATTAGAATGGATGCCGAAAGTAAGAGAAATTGTTCTGATAAGTGTAGATTGAGCTAATGGAAACTCTAAGAACTTTTGACAAGAAATATGAATATTACCTGACTCTTATAGGGTGAAATACAATTACGTGAGATGGTGATTTTTTTCCATTTAATGTAAAGTTAATGTTTGTTGACTTGTAATTGGAGCTTAAATGCAATTGTCAAACATGCACTTGTCATTAAAACGGAGGGCTTTCGTGTTAATTTCGAGTGTCCCCTAGTACACGTTCTTGGTGGACACTGTCAAGTAGCAAATAATCATAATTGACTCTGTTACAAATCACTTCCAGAAGACAGCAGAAGAACAATGCAAGTTAGTAAGTCAGCAGAAGAGTGCAAGTTTGCAAAGCTAGAAGCAGAAGAGTTCAAGTTAGCATAATGCAAGTCAAATGCATACATCAGTTGTAATCCAAGACCGAAAATGCATAGGTGATGTTAGCAAATGTATAGGTGAAGTTAGCATTTTCTGCACATGCCAGCAGAGCACTGACTTTCATCCGGTTCAAGTTAGTTAGGATTATAAACCGGTTGAGAAGTTTAGTCAGTGATCAATCACGTCTTTCTTTCTTATTTATTCATTTTGTATATAAACCTCATTTTGTATCATGTATTAGTTCAATTGAATGAAAAGAGACTTCCAGAATTGGTTTTCTTCATGGTATCAGAGCTACAAGTTTCCTTCTGCGTAGCTTTTGATTGCTTTCAATTGTTTACTGGATTTGTTGTATTCCAACATTCTTTTGTTTTGTCATTGCTCTTTCGCAACCTAATTCAGGTTGATTACAAATCTTGCAATGGCGAATTTGGTAAATCATGAATTGCCACCTTCGAATACTTTTCATTTAGCTTCCAATGAGAATCCATCATTAGTTCTCGTTTCACCAGAACTTGATGAAAACAACTATCATTCATGGAGTCTTGCTATGAAGATGGCACTTATCTCGAAGAACAAGCTCAGTCTGGTTGATGGTTCAATCACAATTCCAACAAAGGATGTAGTGCATTACAAGCAATGGGAGCAAGCAAACAGTATGGTACTGTCATGGATTACACGTGCTGTTTCTTCATGAATTAGACAGAGTATTCTATGGATGGATTCGACATATGAGGTTTAGAAAGATTTGTATGATAGATATTCAGATGGAGACTCTTATCATCTTTCAGATTTAATTGAGGAAATTCATGCATTAAAGCAAGGTAATAAATCAGTAAATGAATACCTTGCTCAACTTAAAGTGCTATGGGAGGAGATGCTTATGCTTAGACTAATACCTAATTGCACATGTGTACCGGCTTGTGCTTGTGGAACTTTTAAACTGTGAGAGAGTATTTTGATGATGACTATGTGATAAGGTTTCTAAAAGGATTGAACTTTTCTTTTGATGCTGTTAAATCACAAGCCTTAATGCAGATACCAATTCCTTCTGTTAAAAAGACATTCAATATGGCTATGAAACATGAAAGACAAATGCATTATAATTCATTACAAACACCTAATACAGAGATTTAGATTATGATGAATCAAGGTGATTCTGGTAATTCAATTGGTGAAAATTCTGTTTATCATCATAATAGTCGAAATGTTGATTCTATTAATGTTGCATATGGTTTTCAGCCTACTGGCTCTCAACCTATTGGTAATTCTGTTGCTTTAAGAAAAGGTGGTGTAGGAAATTCACGAAAACAATATATCTGCACCTTTTGTGGCAAAACAAGACATACTGTTTATGTGTTACAAAAAATTTGGTTATCCTCAAAATTTCAAGACAAACTTTAGAGGACAGAATGGTTCAGGCAATGTTCAAGGTAAGCAAAAGTTTGGAAATGTGTCAATGCAAGGTTTTAAAGGTATTCCACAAGGAAATTTAATGAATCAGATTACTGGACCTTCTGATCGTGGTGTTTCTTCATGTTCTGTACAATTTGGTTCATCTGAGATTGATTATGGTGTTAATGTGAATGGAATCACTCAAGATCAATTTCAACTATTGGTGAAGCTATTACAAGATATACAAGTTCAATTAGGGAGTTCTTCTGTTGCACCACAAATTAATCAAGCAACGGTTATGTCAGCAAATTTTGATAAACCAGATTTGGCAGGCAACTCAGGTAAATGTCATAGTATTAAGTCACAGTATTGGATTTTCAATTCTGGTGCTTCTGATCATGTTGTTTGTTCATCTTCTTTGTTTTTGTCTTGTATTCCAGTTTCTAATCTCTTTGTTACATTGCCAAATAAGGTTTCAGTTCCTGTCACACATAAAGGTTCCATTTATCTCAATTCTTATTTAACTCTTCATGAAGTTCTTTGTGTGCCATCGTTCAATTTTAATCTCATTTCTATCAGTAAAATTTGTAAGTAAAATCATTGTTATGCAATTTTTCATTCCACCAAATATTTGATATAGGACATTGCAACTATGAAGATGATTGGATTAGCTGAAGGTTGCAATGGACTGTATTTCCTTCCTCTAGTTTCTGCTTCAGCAACTTCTGATTCTGCTAATCCAAGCTACACTTCATTTGTTTCTAATTCTGATAATATTGTTGCTCATCATTCTGATTCTGTTTCCACTTGTAATACTGATTCTTTTACTATTAGTAATGGTTCTTCTGAACTTGATTCTTTACTGCGGCATTATAGACTTGGTCATTTGTCTCCTCAGAGACAAAGTTTGCTTGGTTCTGCTTATAGTACAGCTCATAATTCTTCTAAAACTGTATGCTCCATTTGTCCTCTTGCTAAACAGAAGGAAAATCCTTTTCATCTGAGGACTTCTCAGACTACTAAATGTTTTGAACCTGTCCATATGGACATTTGGGGACCATATAAGCAAAAGACTGTTTATGGGCATAGATATTTCCTTACTATTGTTGATGACTATAGCAGATATACTTGGGTTTTTCTTCTCAAAGAAAAATCAGAAGTTAGTTTTCACATCCAATCCTTCTTTTCTTTTGTTCATACACAATTTTCTCATACCATTTAGATTATTAGATCAGATAATGCTCCAAAATTCCATTTTCCAGAATTCTATCTTACTCATGGAATTATTCATCAGACTTCTTGTGTTGCAACTCCTCAATAGAATGGCCTAATTGAATGAAAACATCAACACATTCTTAATGTTGCTAGAGCTTTAAAATTTCAGTCTCACTCACCTTTACTTTACTAGGGCTTCTGTATTCAACATGTTGTATATCTTATCAATCTTCTTCCTACTCCTATTCTTCATAATTCTAGCCCCTTTGAATTTCTTTTTCACAAATCTCCTAACTATTCACATTTGAAAGTGTTTGGCTGCTTATCTTTTGCTTGTACTCTGGAACACAACCGTGGCAAGTTTGATCCTAGAGCAAGAAAATCAGTATTCTTAGGTTATTCTAACAAAAGTAAAGGCTATATTCTTTTGGATTTCTCTACCAGAAACATTTTTGTTTCTAGAAATGTTCAATTCTATGAACATATTTTTCCATTTTCTTCTGTTCTATCTGCTCCAACCTCTTCTTGTTCACCTTTAAAGGATTCTACTTTTTCTATTCCTTCTTATACTCCTTCATCTTTAGATAGTACTAGAGATCAACATACTCTTTCTACTGACATTCCATTTACTAGTCATCCTTCTGATAATTCTTCTTTTCATACATCTTCTACTTCTTCTCCAAGAAGGTCAAGTAGACAGAAACATCCACCCACTTATTTGAAAGTCTATGTTTGCAATGTTCTTCCTACTACTCCACATTCTTTGTCTCACATTCTTACATATGAAAAGCTTGCACCACATTACAAAACCTTTGCTTTGAATGTTACTATGAATATTGAACCTACCAGTTATGCACAAGCTGTTAAACATCAGGAATGAAAGGATGCTATGCAGACTGAAATTGAGGCTTTACAGGCCACTAAAACATGGAAGTTAGTTCATTTACCATATAATAAACATGCGATAGGATGTAAATGAGGTTACAGAATAAAAAGGAAGTCTGATGGTTCAATTGAAAGGTACAAGGCTTGGTTAGTGGCCAAAGGTTATACATAGCAGGCTATGATTGACTATTTGGAAACCTTTTCTCCAGTTGTCAAGATGACGACAATAAGACTGGTTTTAGCTATGGCTGTTGTTAAAGGTTTTCATATGCATTAATAGATGTGAATGAATAAGTATATATGAGTATTCCATACTGGTTATCAGTGTGCAGATAGCAGTCTTGTCTGTAAGCTGGAAAAATCTTTGTATGGTTTGAAGCAGGCGAGTAGGCAAATGGAATGCCAAATTGGTTTCAACATTAGTTGCTCTTGGTTTTAAACAATCTTACTATGATTATAGTTTGTTTATCAAATATGATGTTGATCATTTTACTGCTATTCTGGTTTATGTGGATGATTTCATCATTGCTAGTAATGATTTGAGTACAGTTCATACAGTGAAAACTACATTGCATGATCATTTTAAAATCAAAGATTTGGGGGCTTGAAATATTTTCTTGGTTTGACAATTGCAAGAAGCCATACTGGTTTGAATTTGTCACAACCAAAATACACTCTTGATCTGCTTAAGGAAACAGATTTTCTTGGTTGTAAAGCTGCCACTACACCTACGAATCCTAGCATCAAATTATCACATACAGATTCACCACTCCTAGCAGACAATCGATATTACAGAAGCATAGTTGGCAAACTTCTTTATCTAACACTTAGCTGGCCTGATCTTTCTTTTGTCACTCAAAAATTAAGTCAGTTTCTTGATGCTCCAACTCAGCAGCATTTAAAGGTAGCTCACAGAGTCTTGCGATACTTGAAAGGGTCTATTGGCCAGGGCTTATTTTTCCCAACAGAAAATGATTTGACTATCAAGGCTTTTTCAGATTCTGAATGGGCAGATTGTGAAGATACAAGAAGGTTAGTTACTAGATTTTGCATTTTCTTGGGAAAATATTTGAATTCTTGGAAGAGCAAGAAGCAGTCAACTATATCCAGAAGCTCAACAGAGGCTGAGTATCGTGCTATGGTTGTTACCACTTGTGAACTGCAGTGGATCACCTATTTGTTACATGATTTGTGTATTCCTTTATCTGGTCCAATTCCCATGTTCTGTGATAATCAAGCCGCCCTCTATATAGTTGAAAATCCTGTGTTCCATGAACGGACTAAATATATAGGGATTGATTGTCATTTTGTTCAAGAGAAATATCAACTAGGATTGATTAAACCTCTTCCTGTTTCATCATCTTTACAATTGGCGAACTTATTCACTAAAGCTTTATCTGCTCCCTCTTTTTACCACTTGTTGTCAGTCTTTGGAGTTCAGAATATTTACACCAAGTTTCACTTGAGGGGGGGTGTTACAAATCACTTCCAGAAGACAGCAGAAGAACAATGCAAGTCAGTATGCAAGTTAGTAAGTTAGCAGAAGAACATGCAGACAGCAGAAGAGTGCAAGTTAGCAAAGCTAGAAGCAGAAGAGTTCAAGTTAGCAAAATGCAAGCCAAATGCATATATCAGTAGTAATCCAAGATCGAAGATGCATATGTGATGTTAGCAAATATATAGGTGAAGTTAGCATTTTCTACACATGCCAGCAGAGCATTGACTTTTATCCGGTTCAAGTTAGTCAGGATTATAAACTAGTTGAGAAGTTTAGTCGGTGATCAATCACCGCCTTTCTTTCTTATTTATTCATTTTGTATATACACCTCATTTTATGTCATGTATTAGTTCAATTAAATGAAAAAAGACTTCCAGAATTGGTTTTCTTCAGACTCCATGAGGAGTCACTCTTAACCTTGCGATCGTGGCTTTAGCCCCAGGGTGGGCATCAATTATTGGACAAACTAACCTTTTTGTCACGTGGCCCAACCCATCATTGTGTTTAGATGATTTATCGTTCAACATTCCTAGCATCCTTAACTGGATAGGCATCGTAATCGTAGTATATGAAGTTATAATTTATAGTACAATTTTATTTTATTTTTAACATACAATCTTTTTTCTTACTTATATTTTCTCTTTCGATTTTAAGGAAAAATCATCAAATTTAAATTTTTTTTTTTAAATTTGCATGAAACAAAGTTACATTTTCAAACTAAACATATTATACTATTGTTTTCCTTAAAATTTTTAATTGAAATTAACTAAAAATTAATCAAAAAATTAAAATTTGAATAAATCCACTCAGCTTCAATGTCTAGGCCAAAGGGTACATGCAAAGAAAATCGTCAACATAGTAAAAGATTAAAATTATGAAAGTTTTTATAGGCTTTACTTTAAAATTAACATTATTTGGATCCAAAATCATTACTCATGAATTTCTAAACGTTGTAAGAATTCTAATATTTAAAGATTTGATGTAATTCTATTAAGATTTTAGAGAGAGAAAGAGAGGGAATAGAGTAGAGACAAAGTGTGAAAATTTGAAAATGAAATATAAATTATTGCAAATAGCAATTTAAGAACTGTAAATACTAAAAGGGTAAATTTAAAGACCGACTTTACTGTGTTTAGAATTCTCCAGAACAATAGTTTTCAAGTGCGAGACTATATAATAATTTTGCCAATTTAGAAGGGACTAAATTGAAAATTAAATCCAAAAAAGAAAAAAGAAAAAGGGGAAAAAATTAATGGGTGTGGGTGTAGAACACTATATAAACGAAACGCCAGATCATTTCTCCTGCGTGCATCACCCTCGTAGCACTAGAAGCTTCAAACAATGGCGGAGCAAGTCGAGATGCCAAGAGTGAAACTGGGAACTCATGGCCTTGAGGTAAACTTTCTCTCCTCTCCTTTTTCTTTTGGGTGTTCCTTTGAATGGATTAATATGTGAGCTGGATCTTCTGTTAAGTATACTTTTCCTTATTGAGTTTCTATTTTTTATTAGTTTGTATTGTAGAAGTGATAAAAAATTAGATGGGACTGCTTGAAGGATTAAATTTGATTTCGTTTTGTTTTTCTGTAATTTCTTGCCCATTTGATTTAGCGGTGTTTAGATCTAAATGATACCAGGTTTCTTTGAATGCTCATGGGAACTAGTCTGGCAAGAATTTCTGCCTTAAAACTATAAGAACTCATATTTGGTTTTACTTAATATTGAACTTCAGATTGGGTTGGTTTTCTTTTGAGAATTCTTGTTTTGAGGATTAAAAAGGTTGGTTTGTGAGAGGAGAGACGAGAGCTACAGTAGAAAATGTTGAAATTTTTTAAAAAGTTTTTGTTATTAAAACCAGTAGAAATGCATCTTAAAATTAGCTCGTATGGTGGTGTTATTATTTTCAGATTTTGGATATGAATAATTTTGTAGCGAAAATATTATGCTTCGAGAATGGTTTATTTGCGAAGAATCCTTTGTTGCAGAGAACTCTACAGTAGCCTCCTTCCCCCCTCTCTCTCCCCTAGCATATTTGTTCTTGTTGGGACTGAGAAATGACTTACATATCAATCCTTTTTTAAGATTTAAGGGACGTTTCAGTAGCTTGATGACCAATCTTCTGCTATTGTCCTGTGGTGATGATGTTAATTTCTTTTGCCTATTTGTGGTGTTAGCCTTTCAGACTTCTACTAATTCTTATGAGTCGTTTTCTGAGAGTTCACTATTACAAAATCTACTTCAGAATGATCTGTACACTGTAGAGGTGTACTGGCAATAACTCTGATTTATTTCACTTATGCCGGAGCATCCTTGAGATTTGATATAGAAAAGAATATATACATTTATTTATTTATTTTATATAACTCGTAGTTGCCACATCATCCAGCTGTGACCGACGGTGAAAGTTTTCCTTCCTTTGTCAGGTCTCAAAATTAGGTTATGGCTGCATGGGACTGAAAGGAATTTACAATGCTCCTGTTTCTGAGGAAGATGGAATTGCAATCATTAAAGAAGCTTTCAACAGGGGAATTACATTCTTTGATACTGCAGACATTTATGGTATAGATAATGCTAATGAATACTTGGTTGGGAAGGTAAATTTATTCAAAATCATTTCTCTTTTTTTTCTTTTTTTTCCTTTTTCTTTGGGTCTATGCTTTTTGCCTTTCATAGTCGAAGGTACCAACTGATATACATTAAATAAATCATGCTAAATTTTATTGCAAAGGATGAGATGAACTTTCAAAGGTATTCTACCATGATCTGTTTGTGAATATAGGTGAGAATATTGATTGGAAGGTCAGGATGCATTTATGCTTATCTTTATTCCATCCGTTTCAGAATAGATGATATATTTCCCTTTTACAAGGGAATTAAGGTTTGGTAAATTAATTAGAAAAGTTTGATGGATGTCTAAAATGATCCTATTTAACAATGATTGGTTAGTGCGTCAAATTCAAATTTAACATTAACGATTGGTGTTTATTAACTAATCTAACAAATTTCACTAGAGATGGTGTTTCTCTCTGACTAGCAGATTTTTCATTTCTTATTCCAAGTGAATATTTGAGTCCATGTCTTTACAACTTCTATTCTCTCATGATGTATGGATGTCCTTTCAGTATTATCGAGCAAAAATTGTTAACATTTTATAGCTTGTGCCATTTAAATAAAACTTGGGAGAAGTAGCAAGCTTAGTTATTGTCACATATTTTGGAAAGAACTGATGAGACATAAGATCTTAATGTAATACGTAAATTATTTCTTGCAATTAAAAATAGACTCCATAATTATTTTCATTTGGTCCTTTTTTTTTGGGCGGGGGGAGGGAAGGTTGGAGAACAGAACTGGAGGGATTAGTTGGAGAACTAATGGAGTGTTTCTGTTGGATTATATAAAGTTATCCTTTTCATTCTGTCTCATAATAATTTTGCAGGCACTAAAGCAATTGCCCCGAGACAAAATTCAGCTTGCGACAAAGTTTGGAGTTGTCAAACATGTGGCTGATGAAATCATAGTGAAAGGTACTCCTGAATATGCCCGCTCCTGCTGTGAGGCTAGTCTGAAGCGCCTTCAGGTGGACTGTATTGATCTTTACTACTATCACCGTGTAGATCAGAACGTGCCTATCGAGGAAACTGTAAGTGGTTTTATTATCTCTTATTTGTTATTTTGACCTCTAAATACGAATCATGATTTGTTTCCCTTTATTCTTTTAAAAGAAATTCAAATCCTATCTCAGCTCTATGTTACTAGTTTTAAAGCCATGTTAATTATCTTTCTCAATCAAGAATAACAAAATTATACTTCTCACATCAAACATCAAATTGTTTCTGAATTTCAGATGGGAGAACTTAAGAAATTAGTTGAAGAAGGTAAAATAAGGTATATTGGACTGTCTGAAGCTAGCGCAGACACAATAAGGAGAGCATATGCTGTTCATCCTATTACAGCTCTTCAAACAGAGTATTCTCTTTGGACTCGGGATGTTGAAGAAGAAATATTTCCTGTTTGCAGGTCTCATCATTTTCATTATAATTTTTCATTCTCATCTTTGCCCAGGATCCTAAAGATATTTTAAGCATACAGCCTCTCTTAATGAAAAAGTTGATTAAAGAAGAAAGAAGTTCATCTGAGGATTTTCTGTGCTAAGATGTCATCTTACCATACAGAAAAATGTTTTGAATGCTCAGTTGCAAGTTCCAGCTTATCTCTTCCTCTACTTCAACTGTGGATTATCTTGCTTCTTCAACTTACATGGAATTGTTAAATCACTAGGGAACTTGGAATTGGAATAGTTCCATACAGCCCAGTTGGTCGTGGACTTTTTGCAGGCAAGGGGATTGTTGAAAGCTTGAATCCCAATAGCAGCTTGGTATGCAGGAAAAATAATACGTGTCTTACAACCTTTTTTCTTCTGCTCAATTATGTATGGCCTTCCTCATATCAAGAATAACAGTCACTGACTAATTTTTCTTGTCTTTTTGGACTGCCAGCAAAAACATCCTAGGTTTATGGGGGAGAACCTTGAGAGGAATAAGAATATCTATTTCCGATTGGAATCTCTGGCTAAAAAGCATGGATGCACTGCTGCCCAACTTGCACTTGCGTGGGTTCTTCATCAGGGAGATGATTTTGTACCCATTCCTGGTGAGTGAGTCTACCTGAACTTTGCTCTAGATACACATTACTGATTCAAAAGATCAATAAGCTAAGGAACATGTAAAATGTATTCTCACATCATTTTAACGCAATTATTCACCTCTCTTCTCCCATGACATCTACACACAATGTGTGAGCTTCTAGAGAGACGCATATGACACCTACAGAAATTGATTAGTCACTAAGGTTTTTGAGTTGTTGAATTAGTTTCAAGAAACAATAATGGACAAGACCACCTTCACATCTGGCTTGTTAGTAGGAGTTTGATATCGTCCTTGATACAGGAGCCATGATGACTTCCCAATTATGAAGGTAGCTTTCTTAAAAGTTGTTTTTGTTTTCTTTTTGTTTTGTTTTGCCTTTTTTTTTTTTTTTTTTTTTTTTTTTTTTTTTTTTTTTGGGTAGGTATCTTAAAAGTTACTCCAGCTATAAGTAAAATGCCGTGCTTGGCCTAGAAGTCCAAGCTTGTGAACTGAACAATACTTTCCTAGGCCTGAAAAACAACACGCGGCATAGACTTCAAAAGAAGGGATTGATCGAAAGAACATCTAAGATATGAAGTTTGGAAGCTCTAAATTTCCTTGTAGCAGTGCATTGTTTGCAGTTCCAGCCCACAAGTAATGTGAGTATTGTTTTTTCCTCAATGTGTTGCTTGTTGCTTGCACTTCTTGAGAGTTGAAGTATGCCTACTTGATGATTTTGCATATTCTTGCCCTTAACTGCTTTCATAACTTGTTATATTTATATTGTACGGTGCAATAAGATGCATGAACCTTGACTTTATGCTAGTTTGCTGATTGGTAATTTTTGTTAAATATCCTGTGGAGAATAAGGGAAGAATTTTTTGTCCCATCTATTTCAAATTTCCACCCCAAAAAATAAAATGGGCGTCCTTGAAACTTGAAGTGACCTGTGCTATTCAGCTGCTGTTCTCACTCAATTTTCTTATTTCTGTTGTAGCTTACTGGTCACTGATCTTAAACATTGTAGAATTCGGTGCTTGTACATATCCAGTGTTATGTTTATGATCTGGGACACACTGTTACAGTATGTTCTATCAGATATTTTCATCTTTGGGAGACGTCTAACTGAATTAGCTGAAAGGAGGAAAATTTTTCTAGTTTACAAAATTCTTTAAATAAAAATTGTAATTGACTGATGCAGAACTTGAATCTTTATCAGCCCAGTATTCTGATGCAAAGTGATTCTGTATTTCATTTCTGCTAAAAGAATCTGCAACTTTGGTATTGGAGTTTGTCAGAAAACTCATGACCAATCCAGTTGACTAGCTCCCCAGAAAATAAATAATCTCCACCTTCATGTCTCGAGAAATCTTTGTGGAAGTTTACATTTGATACGTGCAACATGTTTTCTTGTGCTCAATACTCCATGAATTTTTGGACAGCTTTGGTCACTCATTTGATAAGATGTAGAAAGAAATAAGCAAGCAGCAACCCGTTTTATTAGGATTTGAGTAGTGTTTCCTTTTTCACATGATTGTCGAAGGTTTAAAAACCTCCAATACCTGACGAGGTTGCATAAACATCTGGCACCTTCTATCATGGCTGTTTGAATTTTCAAATAAATGGTGGCGATATGAAATTATATTCTCTAGAGGATTTTAAGCATTTTTTCGTTCTCTCTTTAAGTGGCTTTGATAGTTAAACTTTTTGATCTCTTTGTGATGCAGGAACCACTAAAATTAAGAATCTTCTTCAAAATATTGGTTCCTTGAAAGTGAAGCTGACTGAAGAAGATCTAAAAGAGATTGCAGATGCAGCACCTCCGATTGAAGTTGCGGGAAAAAACGTAGGTGATGTTCTTTATGCTGTGTCATGGAGATTCGCTAATACCCCGCCACCAAAGAAGCGAGCAGAGTAATTCTGATAGAAGTTTTCCAGTGTACATGTCCCGTCCGGACAACATCTTTTTTGTTGGTAATAATGGTTATGATGTTTCTGAACTTTTACAAACACTGGTGTACATGATAGGAAAAATAAACTACGAACCTTGCTGTTTGTGAAAGAGTTCATTTCTGAGATCTTTTACGAACACACTGTATATGATAAGAGGAGATAAAATAAGTAGAAAGCCTGCTGATTTCACTTGCAGTACCTACTTATCTTGAAAAGCAGTGTAAAATTGCTAATGCAGTAGGATCTTTATACTTTTTTTTTCTGTGAATTTTTCACACCCTAAAGTTGCACATACATGGCATTGACAGAATGTCTCTTCATCTATGCCTGTACATCCATGAAAACCTTACTGCAATTTCTTCCCACAGAAAAGCACCGCCGGCTCTAATTCCAGTATAGCTTGATCTTTACGAAGGCCAGCAACATGCTCTTCTGGTAGTCTCACCACTACTGTTCGCCCCCGTCCCCCTTCACGTGTAGGCATCACGATAATCAAGCCTTCACCTTCCACATTCCCTATGTGATAGCTAACATGTGTCGGTTTCTCATCTTTCTTGAACATTGCAGCATACATCAATGGCTCATTTCTAGTGCTTTGCTTTAGGCTTTCTTGACTGATCATTTGTTCCATGCTTACACAAGTTAATTCAGGGCCATACATCCTATAAGGAACTGCATTCTTCCCACTTTCATCCTTGCACGATTCGAACCGAGCTTTACTTGACCATAGCTCTTCTTCTTCAATGCTGGCCACATGTTGATGCACAATCCTCACTGCATGACCGAGTTTATCATTGCCTAATTCTTCAGCATTCAGAGATAGCTGTGAGAAACATAGGGCATTGCCAAAATATCCACAAGGGATTGGTTTGTTTCCGCTTCTGAGGTTCCTCAAGTCTAGGCATATTGAGAGCGAGTACTGCTGATCGTGTTTAGGTTCTTTCAGTTGAGTGATACTCGACCAAAACAACGCTGCCAGAACATCGAAAGGGGTAGCATCTGGGCAGATTTCATGGACTTGAAGTAGATATTTCTTGATTATTGACTCTGGAAATTTGAAGGTAGCCATTGACATCTTCAGTGAGGGAGTTTCTGCCTTAGACTTTGTTGCATAAAACTGAGATGATTTTGTTTGTGAGGAAGATTGAGTACTAAATGAAGAAGGTAGATCGAAAACTGGAGGATTGGCCACAGATTCACCTCTATGAACCTCTGTCCAAGACTTGACAAGTTGAGTTACTGCAGTTAAATCTGCATGCATGTGAGGACAACTAATGCCAATGGCCAGTCCCCCACATTCAAAATCATTTATCTGCAGGTGAAAAGCAGGATTTACAGTGAGTTCAAATCCTAGAACATTTTTACAACTCGTGGAATAGCTGTGTATAATAGACCAGAAAAGGTAAAGGATAACAAGTGGGCAAGTGGGATGGGTGTACAATCACCATTAGAACAGACTAGTGGATTCATTGTGCCATTCATCATTGCATTCTATTATTCCACAAAATGTCGTATCTTCAACTTAATGGTTACTTCTTTTTGGTCTTGAATTTGAAGGCTGAAGAGATCTGGATTGTTTTTCGGGAGAATATTTGTTTTGAAAATGTAAGAAATGAGGCGATTTGTAATAGAAAAGGTGAAATTCATGCAGAAAAAAATTGAAAAAATGTATTTTTGAAAATGTAAAAAATGAATCGAATTATAATAGAAAAGGTGAAACTCATGCAGAAAAAAAAATTGAAAAAAAATGTATTAATTTTGTACTGAAAACTAATCTAAAAAGCAAAATTTTTTCTAAACAATCGAGAAGCTTTTTATACTTCGATTAATTGGATTACATTCCAAAGCAAACCCATCAATGTTGCTTAAAAAAAAATTAAAGTGGGTTTCACCTTTGTTCTCATAATAAAATTTTTTAAAATGGAATATAAAAAAATAATAAAAATGAAATCCAACCAACTACAGTGTCTTTTTTTCATTAAAAATTTTGTATTCTTTAGCTATTAAGACAAATTAGATAAATCAATTGTTTGAAAGCACCAATTATTCTTTAGCTCAGAAACCCGAGTTCCAAAAAATACCTGGATCCGAAAGGGTGACCAAATATGTGGGTCATCGGGCATATCTTCCCACACAGTTAGATCCCGCTCCTCATCCGCATTGGCTGATCGTAGCCATTCATCAAGAGTGATTCCCACCTTGGCCCTTAGCATCCTAACCCCAGCATCATTGCAGTTGATCTCCCAATTCCCATCTGGTCCTCGGGTCAACCGACCCGTAACTGGCGGATACATGCACAGGAGCTCCGCCAGAGAGATCCGGAGGTTGTCCAAGTCCTGGGCACTCAATCCGTCCTTAAACGGATTGGACTCGTAGTAGAAAATCACATGGACCGTGTGCGACCCCATTGCATTGTCCAATCCTGTAAACTTGCGAACTATCCCCCGCCCAATTGGCTTGCTTGAAACCACAGTCAGCACTGAGAGCATTCTCACATGACCACTCTTCAACTCTTCCATTCTCCAAACACACACACTCTTTTCAGTCCTTCGAAAAAATTGAGAGAATTTTAAAGTTGACGAAGAGAAAGATTTTTTGTTAATGAAAAGTAGAGTAGTCCACAAGCCCCTATGAGAGTATTCTCAATTTACTCACCAACTCAACACCATTAATGGAATCAACTAATAACTCCCCAATTTATTGCAAACTCCCACCATACTCTTGCTGTTTCTCTTCAATTCTTCCCCATCATTTTGCACCCCCCAGTATGCCACCGAAACTGCACCCCCCCCCCCCCTCCCCCAAACCACACACGCAAGAACAAACTGAACTTCTATATATGCATTATGCATTATGCACAAACACAACTTCTTGTTCTAAAGTATCATATAACCCCCTAAACCCTTTCCCCTACTCCCCTGCCCACGCCCCCCCGCGCAACCAAAAAAAAAAAAAGGACTGAAAAGAGTGTGTTTGTTTGGAGAATGGAAGAGTTGAAGAGTAGTCATGTGAGAGTGCTCTCAGTGCTGACTGTGGTTTCAAGCAAGCCAATTGGGCGGGGGAAAGTTCGCAAGTTTACAGGATTAGACAATGCAATGGGGTCGAAATGTATATAGTATAAAAAATTACTACATATAATAAAAAATACGAAGGGAGCAAGTCCCCAACAGAAGAAAAGAAAAAAAAAAGAATACCCAAGAAAAGGGGAAAAAAGAAAATATTTTCAACGGGAACCCTCACCTGGTACCCAAGAAAATGCGAAAAAAAAAAAACCCTACAGAAACAAAGAAGAACAGCGGCCTGCCGCCCTAGGGACCTGTTCACAGTCAGCCCCGACAGTGGTCGGCGGGGACTACTAGGAGCACTGTGAAGTCACAATGTATGCCGGAAAGAAATGTCTTCATACAAAGATAAGCACATCTGCATGAGCACTACATATAAAGATTTGACTCGTCACGCCAGATGTGCAAACGTCGAGCCGAACTTTGACTTTGTCGAGTCAAATTTGGTTCAATTATTTTCCAACTTGAGCTTAGACCGACTGTCACCGAGCCATTTCTGTGCGCTTCACCTTGAGTATAGTTCGAAAATGAAGCCAGTTCGAATTTTTCACGAGCTAATATTAAGTAATTTTAAATTTCAGTTATTATAATTTATTTTAAAAAGAAAGATAGATAAATATATAAAATCCTCTTTAGTCATTTTTTAGTATCATTACAAAAAGAAAAAAATATGTAAAACAGATTAATTAAAAATAAAAGAGTGAAATAAAAATAATTAAATTTAGTTCTACTCTTTAACGTGAATAATGGGTTTTAAAATAAAATAACTAATGTGAATTAGGTTGTTAAATGTATTTTCCTATTTAATATTTCTTATATTAAATATATAACAAAAATTTAAAGAAACACTCAAATAGAAATATTGAATTTGAATGAAAGCGGAGTATAGTTTTGTGAATACAAAATATACTAGTTGTGGTGCTCACGCAATGCGTGGGTTTTTTTTTTCTTTTTTCTTTTTTCCCTTTTTTTTGGTTCTTTGGTTTTTTTAACATTTTTTTTTGGCTTTTTTGGGCTTTAAACAATTGTATGTTATTTTTAAAGTTTGAAATTGTTTCAATTGATTGAAGTTGATTGATGTGTGGAATGTGGTATGTTCTAAGAATTGTTATCTAATTAAATTAAATTAAATATTAATAGAAATCGTTATATAAATTTAATACTTTAGAAATTACTAAATTAAATATTAAGAACAATTATAATAAAAATTAACTAATTTGAAATTAAATGTGTCAGTAGGTTGTATTAAAATTTATTCAAAATATAAATTGTGCTATAAATAGGAGAAAATTTCATTACAAAGAATCAAAATACTTGTTTTCTTTTTTTCCCTTTTTTTGAATTCTTTGGTTTTTAAACATTTTTTTTGGATTTTCTAGGTTTAGGTAAACTAATAAAATTAAATTAAATATTAATAGAAATCATTATATAAATAAAATAATTTAGAAATTACTAAATTAAATGTTAAGAACAATTATAATACAAATAAACTAATTTGAAATTTAATGCATCAATAGGTTGTAATAAAATTTATCAAAAATATAAATTGTGCTATAAACAGGAGGAAATTTCATTACTAAGAATAAAAAAACTTATTGATCATATAACTGAATGATCGAAATGAATTAGCAACCCACATTTTATGCTATTTCAGAACGATTTTTGAAGAACGATCATATAACACAAGGTAGTTCTTTAACTCCATGTTTTCTGCTATTTCAGAACGATTTCTTGATAATGTTTTGGTTCTAAAGATTTCCTTCATTAACTGAAAATTAAGCAGTTTATGGCATTTAACAGCACATTGTACCACAATTATATCTAAGCTAGAAATACGGAATAAGAACAGAAATGTTTGTTTATTTAAGAAAAAAGACTAATTCTATATTTTAAGTAAAATATGCTTATCCCAACTCACATCTTGCATTGTGGGTCTACATTTAAGTTTTACTTGCAATCCTCACATCCAGTTGATAACTTTCATTTAAACCATCGTAGGATACGTAAATAATAAAAAGTAAACCTGAAATTCTTCTAAGATTCTCTTTTGGTTCTCAGTGCAAACACATTATTATGGTATATATGATGATGGATTAATGTACTGAATTTTGGCAAAATATGATTACTTAGAAATAGCAGAATGCATGATGATAAAGGAAAGTGTTAATTTTTGGAATTAATTGTTACACATACCTGAATTGTGTGTAATAAATTTTGCAGCGAAAGTTTTGTTGGTTGGTCTTGTTGACTTCGAAGATTATTTGTATGTGATTTTAGTAGGGTTTGGAGAAAGAGGATTTTGATGATTCAGATGGTAATTTCATTTGTTGATGGACGTATTTGTTTATGTTGGAAGGAGTGGGAATGGGTAGATTTTTCTATTTTAAGTTGTTGGGCTTTGGAGTTTTTTTTTTTGAGCTTCTATTTTTACCCCTTGTTTTTTGTTGTAGGCCCATTGTTCCAGATTCATTGAATATAGACATTTGAGAATAATAATTTGTTTTCGTATTCAGTTGACCAATTGGTTGTGGTTCCTGTCTTTTGAATTTTTTTTCTTTTGCGTGGATCTGCTTCTGGAAAGATTCCATAGTTTTGTTTCTTTGGTTGATTTGAAATGGGCTTGAAAAGTGTAGGTTTTGATTTTAAAGAGCCATTGCTCTGAGGTATGGTTCTTTCAGCATTTTCTTTTTTCTTTGAATTTATTGCTATTTTTGCATTAAATTTTCTACCATGTAACATTTTTTTTGGGGCTTTCTGTAGATATAGGTTTTAACATTTAATGGATTTATGCATTTCAAAAGAATTTTGTAGTCTATGTTCATTTAATTTAGTTCAGGTGTGTTTCTTTTTGCGATTTCTTCTTTCGTTGAATATGTTACCCTTTTTATTTTTTTTCTGTGTTCTTCGTATTGTAATGGAAAGTCGTGTTATAGTAATTTTGAAGAATTGAAACGTTGTTCTCATTTATTGTATTCATGTATTTTAAAAGGAATTTGTAGTCTAGGTTCATTTCATTTATGTGATTAGTTAAGGTATTTTTCCCCCTCGGATGGAATTATTTTTATGATTATATATGTAGTAGTACTTTTCAATGTTTAAGTATTAGTTTCTCAGAGTTAAAATGGACTCTTACCATAATTTCAGTCAGAAGTATAAATTAATTAGAAGGCCTGAGTTTCATCCATTTATTTCTGAGTTAGTTTTCCTTAACTCTGTTGAGTTGTAGGATGGTAAGACCCACTAATGTATTCCCGACAAGCATTCTGATAGGGTGAGAATGGTCTTAAGATCTGGTTCTACAGAATTTCCTGAATTTTTAGAGATTTTCATTCCTCCCTTTGTTCCTCTTAATATTGTTCCAGATTTGAATAGTAATTGGTGGAGTGAAACTCATTTTTGGTTTGCTGATGATGTAGAGATGGAATTCCCTTTAAGTATTTTGATTTTGAGTGAAGAATTCTTAGCTACTGGAGAGACTGAGAGGAAAATGCAGTCTTTTGTCAAGTTTTATGAGCCTTTAGTAGTTGCAATAGTGGAATCTCATGTTGTTTTGGGAATTCATCCTAATTTATTTAAAGAATATGATGGAAAGCAGTCTTTGAAGTTAGCTGGATATTCAAAAAATAGTATATGTCTCTACTATCATAAGAAACTTGTCATTATTTTTTCACGTGCTACTAATGGATGCAAAATATTGACATATATCGTAGATCTTCTGGTTCATCTGCTTTGAAAGTTAAGATATCACGTTTTGAGGGTGCTTCAAGTTCGAATGCTGCCAAATAGGTCAATGCTAGAATAGTATTGTGCTAGGGAAGATTCCTGTAATTTGAAGCAAATGTTATGTTACTTTTCTTTCAGTCATAGTCTGAATTTTATGATCTGTTTTTAATTTCTGTAATTTAAGGTGTGATTGTTATGTTGTCATTTTCCATTTTTTCAGAATTGTATAGAAATGAATATTGTATTTAACAATCATACTTATCAAAAAGTTATGCTAATTTAAGAGCTTATTTTTGCTCTTACTGTAGATTCATAGTTTCTTGTATCCAATGTGAGAATGTATAATTCAAAATCATATGGATTCAACAGATTTAAAATATTGTAAAATTAAAAATTATTTATAAAGAGAATGTGGAGGTCCTTATTTGTTCAATAGCATAATGTTATTGATGATATAATACAATTTGAAAATTAAGACTGTGTCTGACTTCAAGTCTAATGTTGTTTGGATTTTAAGACCATGACATTCAAAACGTTGTATACATTACAAAAGATTTTCTAGCTGTTTTCACTAAATCTTGTTATGTGTTACCTTCTGTGCCTTTAATGTTATCCATTGGTGGCATGATGTTGTTGTGGATATTTGTATAAATTTATGGGGTTTGATGTGATTATCATTTATGAAAAGTGTAATTTAATTCTTCAAAAAAAAAGTGTTTGTCATGTAGTTGACAAATGCTCTTTTCAAAGTTGTCATCTAATAATGGAATTTCTGTCAAATAATATTGGGCATTTTGTAAACAGTAGGAAATTGTTTTTCAATGATTTCTGGTGTCAGATTCTGGTTTGATTGCCCTTGATTGACAGTTCAATTTAAAATTGGAAACATTGAACCAATTCTATGATAGTTTCCACCATTGATTTTGAAAATATGATAAATTGCACCGTGGATTATTAGCCTTTTCATTTTCCCTTTAAATGAATATCTCAGCAAAGTAAATGTTCTGGAAAATGTTAATTAGCTATGTACTATGGTTGATTATAGGACAATTTATATTTTTGATAAATTTTATTAGAACCTTTTGTGCATAATTACCTGCGGCTACAACTTTAATTCTTCTTTTCTGTTTGTGGTTTTTGGCTGTTCCTCTTGATGAAAATTAACACATGATATATATTCAATTTAGTTTGGGATCAAGAACTTCAAGAAAGGACTGCAACATCATGTTGCCTAATGAAATTAATATTGCTCATTACACCACAAATAATTTATACAGGAAATGAAACATGCTTACATATCTTTGTTTGATCTTCTGTACAGTTTGTAAGTGGATTTTTTTTTTCTAAATAATGTTCTTGTGGTCTTTTCTCTTATGCGTTGCTTGTTCTGCAGTGATGTATTTTTATATTTTAGGATTTTTAAAGTTGTATATTTCTTTAAATATGAAAGATTTTAAACATAATTTTGACCTCACCTTTTTTAACAGTTTGAAGTTGATGAATTTTGAAATGCTTTCTACTTTTTCCACTGTAATATGTTATGCAATGTTCTCAACTATTGTACAACTGAAATAATTAAATGTAATTTGTGGAATGTTTATAGTACATTGTCCTTGAGAAATAGAATTTGAATGTCAGTAGTCATGATTTCTGTGTTTTCCTATGTTTCTTTAATTTTAATAATGTGTCTTGAAAGCTGTTTCAGAAAATTAATTAGTACCTAGTTTTCTTAAATTTTTTTAATTTAAGTGATAGATTTTGAAAGATGATTCAGAAAAATAATCACTACCTAGATTTCTGAAATCCATTTCGTAGTGTAATTTTGTAGTGTTATTTCATTTTTTTGCGTTCCTGTTGTTGTTTTTGATCTGCAAGCCATTTCTTTTATGTAGTCAAAGGTGGTTCCCTCATCGCTGATGCATGTGATGTTGCTGTCAAAAAAAATGTTGTTTGTAAATAGTATGTATTTTAATAATCATAGGTAATTTAAAGAAATTTACAGTTGTTTGATTGTAGAATATTTCTTCGTACACAATATTCTTTGTGTAATTTCTGAATGCTGGATCATTTTCAAGTATCAAAACCTTTAAACCTTGTGGATCTTTGAGTCTAGAAAGGGCCAAATATAATTGGCCATGACTGAAAATATGTTTTGGCAAAAATAAGCCAATCTGTACTAGTGTTTGTCCTTGGCTTTTGTTAATTGTCATTGCATAGCAAACTTTCACAGGGAATTTCCTTCTTATGAATGTAAATGACAATTTTGCATCAGTTGAGCTCAAATCTATTCTTGGTATCTGTACCTTTTCACCTATGTGAGATCCACAGATTATTTTCACTTCAATAACTCTTGCTCCTGTTTGTGTAATGATCAAACGTGTGCTATTGTACATGCCTTTTGTAGGATTGATGTTTCTGAGAAGTATAACAGGAACTCCAACTTTCAACTGTAGTTTATGATCTGAAATTCCTAGCAGTTTTAAATCGGCTGTGTGCTGTTCTTTCACCTGGTAGCAGTAATACTGCAATACCTGGATTTTTTTTTCCTTTAGGTCTCAGTAATTATTATGTAATTTATAATTTTATTAATTAATTTCTAGATAAAATGTTACCTGAAGATGCCACTGCTAGAACAATTTTTGACTCAGATCTAAGTTTGTTTATTATGGTCTTGTAAAAGAATGTCTTGTCTGTACCACCATAACCATACAAAAAGAATAATTTGCCATTGCTGTTGTTCACAGCTTCTAAAACTTTGTCGTACACATTTTTCTGTTCAGAAGTCAGGTTCACAATCATGGCATTATGTTCTTTTTGTAACACATCCACATCATACAACACTTCTTCAAATATGGACTGATTCTGTAAATCATTCAGAATTTCTCTATTTAAAATTGGCATTCCCTGAAAATCTTCTAATGACATTCCATAACGCAACAGCAGTCGTTGTATCTCTATTAATGTATAAGTTTCCATTTGTTGATTTGACAATCTTAACTTTGGAAACTTCAAAATTTTCCTTTGTTTGTATAAAATATCTTCTCCAAGTTTCTTTGAATTGGCTTTCCAGAAAATTTTGACATCTGTTAAATTGCAAAAAAGTAGTATTGTTACAAATAAATCTCTGAGTTGAGATCTTATTGCCTATTGTGCATCTTCATCTATAGTATCATGCCATTCTTTATCTTCTTGCAAAAGACCTCTTGCATAGCATGTTGCTTTAAATGAAGGATATAATTGCCCATTATAAGTTCTGATTTTTGCATATGATGTGACACCTTGTACATAGTTCAAGAGCATTCGCATATAGTATCTCTCTCCTGATATTGAATGAGCAAATGTCATACGACCAATAGATTTTTTCGCTTTTCTTTTTTTCCATTCTTTCTCTTTTGATTTCCATGTGTACCTTTGAGGAAATTCTACATATGTAAGTTCTCTTGCTTCTGCATCTTCTCTATTTATCTGCATCCATTCAGTGAACATTGTTTTTTTGACCCTTTCATAATTAATTAGATAATTTGACCCTTAAATTAGATAATTAATTAGATTAATGATTGAGAAATATTCAACAATTTATTTCCAGATATAAGAATAATCTAGACTGTACCTTCTAACATGCAAGGAGATTTTTCATATCCAAATCCACATGGTCCATGCATCATAAACTTAACAACAACTTCATATGCAATTGGATCTTTTTCTCTGCTGGGGATTTCTGTGCCTATAATTTCATCAATGTCTTCAGCACTTTGATTCTTAGAAGATTTATGCAACCAGATGATAATGTGAGAATGTGGCAATCCACGCTTTTGGAATTCAACAATGTATGCAACTGTAATTATGAAAAAATATCATTCATAATATAATTTTTTGCTAAAATGTAAATAATTATATAATTCTATGTATATATGGCTATTTTTTTACTGTGCATATATATATATATATATATATATATATATATATATATATATATATACACCTGTATTATTCCAAAAATTTGCAGCTTTATAATGTCATTAATCATCTCATCAAGTTTCATTTTGAAAACCCTGGCAACAATATCTGGCCTGTTCTCTAGATTTTGTGCTGCTATTTCAACAAGTATGTCATAGACTTCTCTCCAATTAGGGTTAGCAGTAAACGTCATAAAGAAATCCAGATTGCCATAAAATCTGCAAATTGACATAGCATCCTGATAATTCTGAGCCATATATCGAGGTCCACCTGTAAAAGATTATGGCAATATTGTTCTCCTGTCTAGTTTTGTGCAATCAATGTCACCTCGTTCTACAACATCATATAGGTTTCTGTATAAATTAGTACATAAAGAACCTAGATTATCAGATATCCACTCCAGTCTTGACTGTTCAACTGCAGTATATGCATCAACTAGAAATTGTTGAAATAATCTGCCTGAAAGAAGTAGCATTAATCCTTTTGCTCTTCTATACTGTGTTAAATATGCATAATATTCTCTCATGGTTACATTCTTTTGCTTAGTAATTTTTTCGCCTCTGTTTCTAACATATGGAATATTAAGATGGTATCCATCTTCACCATAGGAAAACTGATTCTTTGGAGGTTTCCACATTTCATTTCAATTATAATGTTTCTCTCTCTTGTATGGTGGTCAATATCTCCAACTATCAAAGCTGCTATTTTATTTGCTGAAGGCATTTCATATTGTCGTTGAGTAGCTCTTCTGCTATGATATAGCCTAATCTTAAAATCACATAACTCACCAGAAATAAATTTGTCATATGCCATTCTGAATACTTTAACCAATTTATTGTCACAGCTTCAATTCTGTTATGCACTTCATTTTTAGTATCATAAAAGTAAAGTTGAATGAAGTGTGCTTTTCATTTCTCATAGGAATCAGTGAACCAATCCCATGATAATTTGCACCATTGATTCTGAAAATATAAGATGCTGAGTTGTTATTGATTGAATTGTCTACTCTTGCACTCATTGATGTCATAGAAAACATTGAGTTATATGCTCGAATGTTTTCTAAAAATGTAGATGATTCATAAGATCTATTTGCTCTTAGTAAGCTGTTTAGTGATTCAGGAGGTTTTTTGATTTATGGTAATGAAATTTTACTCTGTTTACAGTACAATTTATATATTGGATAAATTTTATTAGAATGTTTCTTGAGTTTTTCTTCATCCCAAAAAATTGCTGTGTAATGTTTACATTCATATCCAGGAGGGTCGTAGTAAGATTCACTGTTAGTGAAATGATATGGAAAGTAGAACTATGCATAAGTATACATTATTTTGTCTGATTCATTACTGAGGGAAAACACTGAGGACAAAATGTGAAAAATTACCTGCAGCTACAACTTTAATTCTATTTTTTTGTTTCTGGTTTTTGGCTATTCTGTTTGATGCTGTTTATAGAATTACCATTAGTAGTTATTTAGAATTATTGTGATTATACAATATTCATTTCTTCTAATCTGTTTATGACGAATCTGAAATACTCACTTTGTTTCTTTGCTATGTCCATCTGTCTTTTACTTTTGAAAATTGACATGCGTGATGTTCTTTTTCTCTTGCTTTCTGTAAATATAATGTAATGTTGATTGTTTAATTTGAAAATTATTACACCACAAATAATGTATACAGGGAATGAAAAATGCTTACTAATCCTTCTTTGATCTTCTATGTAGTCTGCAATTGAGTTTTTCTAATATTCTTTTTTTGAATAATGTTCATGTGGTCTTTTCTTTTCTGCCTTACTTGTTCTGCAGTGATGTATTTTGATATATTAGGATTTGTAAAGCTGCATATTTATTTAAATTGGAAAGATTTCAAGCGTAATGATCATCTCACCTTTTTTAACCATTTGTACTTGATGAATTTTGAAAGTACTTTCTGCTTCTTCCATTGTAATATTTTCTGCACTGTTCTCAATTATTGAACAACTGAAGCAATTAGATGTAATTTGTTAGATGTTTTATAGTACACTATCTTTGACCAATAGAATCTGAATGGTGAGTAGCCATGAATTAAAACATATATAGTGAAAAGCCAGGTTTAGTTTATAGGATTTTTGTTTCAATACAATCTTAATATGTTGTTTTGGATAATAAAGTATTAGAAGCAAATTAAATTATTCTGTTTTTCCGTGTCATTTAAGTGACTCTTGATATGGCATTCTTTATGTGAAAATATTTCTTTAAATAGCTAACGTATTGTACATGTAAAACAATAAAATGTAATTTGTTGCGTGTTTTATAGTACATTGTCTTTGGGTTATAGAATTTGAATAGTCATGAGCCTTTAATTAATAGATATATAGCCAAAGTCATGATTAATTATTTAGATATTTTTTGGAAATTAAACGGTTGGAATTGGTATTTGAAATGGCTAAGCTGTTGTACATCTGAAACAATTAAATGTAATTTCTTAGGTGTTTTATAATACATTGTCTTTGGGTTATATAATTTAATACATATATAGCCAAAGTGATAATTAATTGTTTGGATACATGTGAAACAATTATATGTAATTTGTTATGTGTTTTATAGTACATTGTCTTTGGGTTATAGAATTGGAATAGTCATGAGCCTTTACTTAATACATATATGGCCGTAGTCATGATTAACTGTTTGGATATTTTTTTGAAATTCAGTATTAATATGTTGTGTTAGATATAGAAGTAGTTTAAGTAAATTAATTAAATCTTTTCGTTCTCTGTGTCATTTAAATGACTCTTCATATGCCTTATTTTTTAATAAAAAATTTTTGAAGCAGTATCAAATTTCGATTTTGCTTCTACTAACTCACATATATAGTCAAATATTATTATTAATTAATTGGATACTTGAAAGCAAATTAAATCAATTTGTTTTTTGCTGTGTCATTTAAATGACTCTTCATATGTCATATTTCAAGAGAAAATATTTGATAATGTTAGCACAAAGGGCAAATCATGTAGTTATGATTAGTTTTGAATAATGGCAAACATTGATGAGAACTAATGTGCTTGTATGTTTGAGTGATAGGATTGATAGATTGAGAAGCATGAAGTCTTATTGCCTTGTAGTCACAATGCAAGAACAACTCAACTATATCAAAGGTGATTAAAGATTGAAAAGTATGTTCAAGGTGATTGAAGGCATTGAAGACTTAGAGTGTAGAGTTCTTATACTAAATAGGTATTTTTCTGTAAACTCTACACCTGTATGTCTTGGAGTCAGTTGAATGCATGAGAGAGCACAAAACTTGTTTTTAAATGGTTTTCAACAAACTTTGTGATAACAAATAGGTTTTTGAAATCTCAAATGATCTTAAGAAAATTTTGTATGATCAAAATATTTTTGTAACGGTTTTTGTATTTAAATGTGCCTAAATGATGTGTCCAGTCATCCAAAACGTTTTCAATAACATGATTTTCAAGAGATTTGACTAAATTTGATAAGTTTGGATGCAAGTTTGGTCGTCCAAACTTTGGAAATGGTTACAGTGCATCCAAAGAAGTTCAGAAGCAAGTTCAGACGTATGGAGTAAAGTTCAGACGTTCAAACTTTCTCTGATAGCATGATCATTGTTTTTCCAGAGAATTTCGACCGCAAGTTCGGACGCATGAGGAAAAGTTCGGACGTCCGAATTTTTCCAAACAGCTTGGCACAGTAAAGTTCGGACGAGGGTTCGAACGCATGGCTTGAAGTTCGGACGTCCGAACTTCTCCGTTACTAGCCGTTTTATAGCTGTTGCATTTGAATTTTTACATCTATAAAAGCTATAAATTTCAGATTTTAAGTAAGTTTTGTATTCCCGAAAACTCTAAGCATTCTAAAGCCTTTTACAAACATTTCTTAAGCTCTCTTATGTCTTGTGCATTCAATTGATCAATCCAAAGACATCAAAGTGTGGAGGTGCAAGTTTGTGTAAAAATCTACCAAGAAGTGGTAACATCAACACACTCTTATCTTTTTATCAAGTTGTGTTTTTCTACTAACTCTTGCAAGATTATCTTGATAACATAAAACCTTTTAGATAAGGGTGATCCTTGAAGTTGTGATTCAAGGTTGTTTGAGATATAAAACCATTGTGTGTGGTAAGCCTTGTTTGTAAAAGTTACTAGAAGATGTTATGAGTGTAAAGCCATAGTGTGGTGAGCCTCTCTTGTAATTTGTAAACCTGAGCATATAGTAGATTGATTGAAATCTTTAAGTGTAGGCTTAAGGTAGTGGACGTAGATCTTGAGGATCGAACCACTATAAATTGCTTGTGTTCTTTGATCTTACTTTCTTGTATTGTTGTGCTACTTGACTCATATAATATGTTTTTTTTCTTAGACGTATAAAAGGTTTTAATTTACAAAAATTAGCTAAATAACTAATTCACCCCCTCCCCTCTTAGGTATTTCAATTGGTATCAGAGCTATAACTTCTTTATGTGGCTTTACAGCCTAGAAGACAAAGATCCTATGGCTAATATTTCAAACCTACCTTACCTAGAAGGATCATCTACAAATAGACCACCGTTATTTGATGGAAAAAATTACACTTTTTGGAAGTGTAGAGTTAAAATATATATTGTTCTATCAATTTTGATTTGTGGAACATAGTTGAGAAAGGTCCTTATGTCCCAATGAAAATGAAAGCAGATGAAGTAACCTCATAACCCAATCCACTGATGAATTTGATGAGCATGATTCAAGGAAAATGACATTAAACTATCAGTCCATGAACATATTAAGTTATGCATTAGATGTTACTGAATACAATAGAGTTAGTGGGTGTGATTCTACTCATGATATGTGGAGATTACTCTAAATTACACATGAAGGTACTAATCAAGTTAAAGAATCTAAACTTGCTATGCTTGTTAGAGATTATGAGATGTTTACCATGAAACAAGGTGAAAATATTAGTGATATGTTTACAAGGTTTACTAACATTTTTAATGGCTTGAAAGCTTATGGTAAAAGCTATACTGTGGGAGAGCAAAACAGGAAGATTTTTGATGCACTACCAAAATCCTGGCAGCCAAAGACACTTGCTATTGAGGAGTCCAAAGATCTAAAAACTCTTCCTCTTGAAGAGCTTATCGGATCACTACTCACACATGAAATGAAGATGAAACGGTTGAATGACAAGGAAGATGAAGGAAAGGGGAAGAAAAGAAGCTGTACTCAAGGCTTCAAATCACTTGAGTGAACAAGAACTATCTTCAAGTGAAGAAGAAGGAGGAAACAGTGGAGAAGAAGAGATTGCAATGGCAGTGAAGAAGTTCAAGAGATTCTACAAAAAGGAGTTTCTCAAGAAAGGAAGAAAGCCAGTCAAGAAGAATGGACAATCCTCATCCTATAAACCTCAATGCTTTGAATACAAGAGCACAGAGTATCTTATTGTTGACTGTCCCAAAGTGTTAGAGAGGGAAAGTGTTAGCCCTAAGGGCAAATCATGTAGTTATGATTAGTTTTGATTAATGACAAACATTGATGAGGACTAATATGCTTGTATGTTGTGTGATAGGATTTGTGGATTAAGAAGTTTGAAGTCTCATTGCCTTGAAGCTAAAATGCAAGAACAACTCCAATATATCAAAGTGATTGAAGATTGAAGAGTTTGTTCAAGATGATCAAAAGGCATTGAAGACTTGAAGTGTAGAGTGCATTTAACTTTTAGGTAAATTTCTATATAAACTCTACACTTGCATGTCTTGGTTATCATTGAATGCATAAGAGAGCATAAAAATAGTCTTATAATCTTAAAAGGCTTTGAATGAATCTTTCTATTAGATATGTTTATAAACTTCATATGTTCATGTGTTTCAAGCTTAAATATAGTTATATAAGTTTTCTAAATATATCAAACGTTTTTCAAACTCATTGAAGTTATATCTCAAATGATTTTACAAAGTTTGAAAATGCTTTCAAAAAAATTCGATCGTCCGAAATTTTTGTAGCAAAAGTTTGCTACTATTCTTCCGAGAGAAATTCGGAAGAAGATTCGGACGTGACCAAAAAAAATTCGGTCGTCCGAATTTTTGGCCTTCAGCATGGTCACTGTTCTTCCAGAGAAATTCGGAAGAAGATTCGGACGCAGCAAAAAAAAATTCGGTCGTCCGAATTTTTGTTCTCAGCATGGTTACTATTCATCCAGAGAAATTCGGACGAAGATTCGGGACGCTGACCAAGAAATTCGGTCGTCCGAATTTTTACGAAACTAGCCGTTACTAGCCGTTTTATGAACGTTTTAATAGATTTTCAAATTCTATAAAAGCCATAAACATGCAAATTTTTGTAACTCTTGAAATCTTGAAAACTCCAAGCATTCAAAAGCATTTAGCAAACATTTCTTAAGCTCTCTTATGTCTTGTGCATTCAATTGATCCATCCAAAGACATCAAAGTGTGAAGGTGCAAATTTGTGTAATATCTACCATCAAGTGGTAACTTCTACACATTCTTCTTTACTTATTCAATTGTGTTGATCTACTAGCTCTAGCAAGGTTATCTTGATAACATAAAACCCTTTAGATAAGGGTGATCCTTGAAGTTGTGATTCAAGGTTGTTTGAGATATAAAACCATAGGTTGGTGAGCCTTGTATTGTAAGAAATTACTAGAAGAGGTTGTGAGTGTAAAACCAAAGTGTGGTGAACCTCTCTTGTAATTTGTAAACTCTGAGCAATTAGTAGATTTGTTGAAATCCTTAAGTGTGAGCTTAAGGTAGTGGACGTAGATCTTGAGGATCGAACCACTATAAATTGTTTGAGTTCTTTGCTATTGCTTTCATTATTGTCTTGCTATCAATTATCTATAATTAGCTTACATAACTTGTTCTTGGTCTAAACGCTTAAAAGGTTTAAGTTTGCGAAAATTAGCTAAATACCTAATTAACCCCCCTCTTAGGTATTTCAATTGGTATCGAGCTAGAACTTACGTGTGTGGTTTAACAACCTAGAAGACAAAGATCCTATGGCTAATATGTCAAACCTACCTTACCTAGAAGGATCTTCCACAAATAGACCACCTTTGTTTAATGGAACAAATTACACTTTCTGGAAATCTAGAGTTAAAATTTATATTTGTTCTATTAATTTTGATTTGTGGAACATAATTGAGAAAGGTCCTTATGTCCCAATGAAAATGAGTGCTGATGGAATAACCTCGGTACCCAAGTCCACAGATGAATTTGATGAGCATGATTCTAAGAAAATGACTTTAAATTATCAAGCCATGAATATATTAAGTTGTGCTTTAGATGTTACTGAATATAATAGAGTTAGTGGATGTGATTCTGCTCATGACATGTGGAGATTACTTCAAATTACACATGAAGGAACTAATCAAGTTAAAGAATCTAAACTTGCCATGCTAGTTAGAGATTATGAATTGTTTACCATGAAACAAGGTGAAAATATTAGTGATATGTTTACAAGATTTACTAACATTTTCAATGGCTTAAAAAGCTTATGGTAAAAGCTACACTATGGGAGAGCAAAACAGAAAGATTTTAGATGCTCTACCAAAATCACGGCAACCTAAAACACTTGCCATTGAGGAATCCAAGGATTTGAAGACTCTTCCACTTGAAGAGCTCATTGGATCTCTACTTGACTCATGAAATGAAGATGAAACGGCTAAATGACAAGGAGGATGAAGAAAAGGGAAGAAAAGGAGTAGTGCTTAATGCCTCAAACAACTTGAGTGAACAAGAACAATCTTCAAGTGAAGAAGAAGGAGGAAAGCAGTGGAGAAGAAGAAATTGCAATGGCTGTGAAGAAATTCAAGAGATTCTACAAAAGGAATTTCTCAAGAAAGGAAGAAAGTCAATCAAGAAGAGTGGACAATCTTCATCATATAAACCTCAATGCTTTGAATGCAAGAGTACTTGAGCATCTTATTGCTGATTGTCCCCGAGTGTTGGAAAGGGAAAGAGAAAGCAAAAACGAAAGAAATCGCCAAGAAAGGAAAAGGACTAGCTGGAACATGGGATCAACAGGGAAAGTGAGGATGAAAGTGAAGGAAAGGCCAACATATGCTTCATGGCCATTGATGATGAGGTACAATCTTCACCCTCTATCTCAAATATATATGATGATGATATTGATTCCAGTGATCTTATTGTTGAGTTATATGAAGAATTAAAAAAAGGCTTCAAAAAAGAAATAAGGATATGAAACTCAAAATAAATGATTTATCTAATGAGAATTCAAAATTATGTGTTGAAAATGGAAAACTTCTTGAAACCATTAGTTGCATTGCTATTGAAAAAGAAGTTTTGAATACAACTATACAAAATATATCTTTTGAAAACAAAAAAGCTTTGCACTAGAATTATTTCTCTTGAGTTAATGATAAAAGATCATGAGCTTCTAAAAAGGAAAGTTAATGATCTAACTTTATGCATTGAGAGATTTACAAATGGAAGGGAAAATTTGAATAAATTACTTGGCTATCAAAGACCTTCATTTGTAAAACATGGTCTTGGTTTTATTCATGATTATTCTGCTCCAAAAGCAGAGAAAATCTTTTGTTAAAGAATCTTATCATTCTAGATCACATATTTGCTGCACTTATTGTGGTAAACATGGACACAAGGTTTCTAGATGTTTTGTCAAAAGAAAAAGTAGAAAGTGGTGTTAAAACCATTTGGAAGGTCAAAGAAACTTTTACTAACCCCTTGGACCCAAGAAAATATGGGTACCAAAAATCACCCTTTCAAATTTGGTATAGGTACAATTTGCCTCAAGATCAAGTGCCACTAAATGGTTCCTTGACAGTGGATGCTCAAGGCACATGACTGGAAATGCATCACTTGTTAGTGAACTTCAAACTACAAGTGAAGGTTTTGTCACATTTGGAGATAAGAAGAAAGGGAAAATACTTGGAATAGGTAACATTGGTAAAGGTTCTTTTCCTCTTATCAAGAAAGTATTACTTATTGAAGATTTAAAGTATAATTTACTAAGTATTAGTCAATTATGTGATAATGGATGCAAAGTAGAGTTTAAATGTGATACTTGTACTATTCTTGACAATGCAAGTAACAAAACTATCTTTGTTGCTAAAAGAGTTGGTAATGTATATGTGTTGTATCTTGATGAGCTTATTACAAATGATATTAAATGTCTTGCCATTCATGACAATGATGGATTTTTATGGCATAGAAGATTAGGACATGTAAGCATGGATTTATTAAACAAACTTTCTACACAAGAGTTGGTGAGAGGATTACCAAAATTGCATTTTGATAAAACTCACCTCTGTGATGCTTGTCAATATGGAAAACAATCAAAAACATCTTTTAAACCAAAGAAAATGGTTTCTACCATAAAACCTCTTGAACTAATTCATATGGATTTATTTGGACCTATGAGGACTACTAGTCTTGGTGGTAAAAGCTATGCTTATGTGATTATTGATGATTTTTCAAGATTTACATGGGTAATCTTCTTAGCACAAAAAGATGAAACATTTCATGAATTTTCAAAACTCTTCAAAAAGGTTCAAACCTCTCTTGATTGCAAAGCTGATTTCTATTAGAAGTGATAATGGAAGAGAATTTTGTAATCAAGACTTTACAAAATTTTGTGATGAATATGGTATTACTCACAATTTCTCAGTTGCCAAAACACCTCAACAAAATGGTGTTGTTGAAAGGAAAAAACAGAACCTTACAAGAAATGGCTAGATCAATGCTTTGTGAAAACTCATTACCAAAGTATTTTTGAGCTGAAAGATCATTAATACTGACTTGTTATATCATGAACAGAGTTTTACTAAGACCTTTTATAAGAAAAACATCTTTTGAACTCTTATTTGACAAAACTCCATCAATTGTCTATTTCAAAGTTTTTGGTTGTAAATGCTTCATTTTAAACACTAGCAACTATCTTGGGAAGTTTGATAGAAAATCGAGATGAAGGAATTTTTCTTGGTTATTCATCAAATAAAAAAGGCATATAGAGTTTATAATAAAAGAACATTGTGTGTTGAAGAAACTATTCATGTAACCTTTGATGAATCTAACATTTATCTTCAAAGAGGAAATGAAGATGACACAGGTACATCAATGGTTGAAAATCATACTCAACACCAAGCACCCACAATGGAAGATCATGCCAAAGAAGAAGAAATAATGGAGCAAGAACAAGATGATCAATCAAGAAATGATCAAGAACTTCCAAAAGATATCACATATGCAAAAGGTCATCCTAAGGAGCAAATCATTGGTGATGTCTCTCAAGGGGTAAAAACAAGGCGGTACTTTATTGATAACTTCGCTCTTTTATCTCATATTGAACCAAAAAATATTGATGATGCATTGTGTGATAATTTCTGGATTATTGCTATGGAAGAAGAGCTAAATCAATTTGAAAGAAATAAAGTTTGGTCTCTTGTTCCTAAACCTCATGATCATTCTGTTATTGGTACAAAATGGGTTTTTAGAAATAAGTTAAATGAACTAGGAGAAGTAGTTAGAAATAAAGCTAGACTTGTTGCTCTAGGTTTCAACCAAGAAGAAGGCATTGACTATGATGAGACCTTTGCTCCAGTAGTCAGATTAGAATCTATAAGAATACTTTTAGCATTTGCTTGCTTTAAAGGTTTTAAACTTTTTCAAATGGATGTTAAAAGTGCTTTCCTAAATGGTTTTATTGAAGAAGAGGTTTATGTAGAACAACCTCCTGGTTTTATCCATGAAAAATTTCCAAATTATGTGTATAAGCTAACCAAAGCTCTATATGGACTGAAACAAGCTTCAAGATCTTGGTATGAAAGATTAAGTGGTTTTCTTCTCACAAAAGGTTTTACTAAAGGAAAAAGTAGACACAACTCTTTTTTATTAAAAACATCTTCTAAAAATGATATTTTGCTTGTACAAATCTATGTTGATGATATTATTTTTGGTTCAACTAATATTTCTCTTTGTGAAGAGTTTGCTAAAACTATGCAAAATGAATTTGAGATGAGCATGATGGGAGAACTAAGTTTCTTCCTTGGACTACAAATTAAGCAAACCAAGGATGGAGTCTTCATCAATCAAGGAAAATATACTAAGGAGCTATTGAAAAGATTTGGAATGAATCAAGCAAAAGGAATAAGTACTCCTATGAGTTCATCAACTAAACTTGACAAAGATGAGAAAGGTAAAAGTATTGATGAGAAATTGTATAGAGGTATGATTGGAAGTTTACTCTATCTCACTTTGCTAGTAGACCCGAGATATTATGTTTGCTTTGTTTGCTTGTGTGCTAGATTCCAATCATGTCCTAAAAGAATCTCATCTAATTTACATCAAACGAATATTTCGTTATTTGATTGACACATATGACTATGGTCTTTGGTTTTCTAAAACTTCATCTTTTGAACTTATTGGATATTCGATGTCGACTATGCTTTGGATGTAAAGTTGAGCGTAAAAGTACAAGTGGTCATTGTCAATTTCTTGGTAGTTGTCTAGTGTCTTGGTTTAGTAAAAAGCGAGGCTTGTGTATCTTTATCCACAGCTGAAGCTGAATACATAGCTGCAGGAAGTTGTTGTGCACAATTATTATGGATGCAACATACTTTACTTGATTATGGTCTTAAATTTAAGTGTGTGCCTATACTATGTGATAACACTAGTGCCATCAATTTGAGCATTAATCCCATTCAACATTCTAGGACAAAGCATATAGAAATAAAACATCATTTCATTCGTGATCATGTGATTAAGAAAGATATATGCTTAGAACATGTAAACACAAATGATCAAATTGCTGACATATTTACAAAGCCTTTGGCTGAGGAAAGGTTTAATCACCTAAGAAGACTCTTAGGAATTTCAAAATTCAATGACTAATGTGTGTATTAATGTTGTGATGAAAACAGAGATTTATTGATCAAAAAATTCGGACGCAGGACGAGAAAATTCGATCGACCGAATTTTTACGAATCAAAGAGACGAAACTTTCGACCGAAAATTCGGATGCAGACCTAAAATTCGGTCGTCCGAATTTTGCGGATGCATCTATTTAAATGAAAATCGAACGGTTTCTTCCAAACATTATAACTTCCGAATTTTAAATCCTTTCAAAACCTCTCATACCCATTCACGTCCGAATCAAAATCTCTTCAAATTCACACAGTCTCATCCCGATTTGTGTTCATTTTTTAAACTTCTAAGCCCTAATTTCATACGGAAAACAAACCGCTTCTCAAGAGAAAACATCATGGTGAGAACAAAGAAGCCCAATGTTGAGAAAGGAAAAAGGAAAGGCTAAGGAAGGAAATGGAGACCCAATCCTCAATCAACCAAGAAGGATTCGCATTCCTCAAACACAATCTGGAGTTGACAGGTTTATCTCTATCAAATCTACTCATGAATTTGATGAATGGAATAAGAATAGTAGAAAGATTATTCCTGGATATAAGGTGGATGTTGATAAACTATCTAGTATGGATATGGTTTTGTCTTGTTTCCATGATGTTGGATGGAGTAGTTTGTTGTTTATTAATGAAGATTTTTATCCCACCTTGGTATATGAATTCTATGCAAACCTAAAGGAAGAAAGAAGCTGAGACTGCTGGGGATGATAGGATACAATGGTATTCAACTAGAGTATCCCAAGTTGATATTGAATTAAGTGAAGATCTGATTAACAGAATTTGTGGGGGTAAGTGACAGTGGGGCTAAATATTATGCACCCTCAATGCATTGCTATGATCGTCAACTCTTTACATATGATAGATTTGAACAAGCATTTACAAATGGAAGAGAGTTTAGATCTATAAAAAGAGGAAATCAAGAATTTGGATGCTAGAGGTAGGGTATTGCATCACATGGTAACTACTATGATTGTTCCTAACTTTGGACATAAATCATCAGTAGGGAATATGCATATGGTATTAATGTTGGCCCTGCATGAACAGAGGAAATTCAACTTTGGATATATAGCCTTAAGACACATGATTACTGCTAGAAAAAGCAATAACCAAGGCATTCCCCTTTGGAAGGCCCCATTAACCAAGATCTTTAAGCATTTTAAGATTAAACTTCCAGGGAAGAGGACAAGCTTTTTAAAAGTGGAGAAATATACAGCTGATGAATCTCTTAAGAGAATGCAGCTTATCCTTGATGATGATGGATTATGGAAGACAAAAAGAGGATCCTCTCCAAAAAAGATTAGGAAGAAAGGAAAGGACGAGAAAGTGTAGAGGAGGAAAAGGAGGAGGATGAAGATGAGGAAGATGAGGAAGAGACCTTTGCAAGAGAAATGAAGACAAAAAGAAAGCATGACACTTCAAGTGAGGGGGAGCAACCACCAATAAAAAAAGAAGGGTAGTTGAAGAAGAAACTAAAAAATGAGTCAAGTGGTGAAGGAATAACTAGAGGTGACACCATAATAGCCAAAGCATTCCAAGAAGCCTTGAACAATCAAGTCAAGGAAATGGAGAAGATGTATAAGTTCTTTGAATCATTTGCTCCAATGGTTCTAGGAAAATTAGACGGACTAGAGAGTAGAGTGAAACACATTGAGAAATCTTAATGAGAAATACTCAAAGTGGTGAAGGACCCTACTAGGCCTCAAGATAGAAATGAGGAAGATGATGAAGAGAAAGATAAGAAAGACAAAGATAATGACAGGTGATGATGGGGATGACCAAGGAGGAGATGATGAGGCAGGTGGCGAGAACAAGAAGAAGAAGAAGAACATGTACATGAAGAACCACAAAAGACAGGGAAGCCAAGTAGCTCAAGCTGAAATTGTCTCACCATCACACATTTCATTCGAGCCAAGGAAGAGTGAAGCACTTGGCCATCAAGAAAGGGATTAGCGAGCCTCTTCATCAACATCACAAGACTAAGCATCTCTTCCATTCTATTTACTTGCTTTAAGTTACTTGAATTTTTTAATTATGCATCTAATGTTATAATCTTCTCGAAATTTTTCTTGCATCTTACTGTAATAGTGAAGCTCAATGATAAAATCTCAGTAATGAGAGCTTCCTTTATGTGTTAAATTGTTAATCTCATTTTCATTGACCCCATCTTTGACTGATGACAAAAAGGGGAGAAAAAAAATGAGGGATGACAAAATGTGTGAAAAAGCTGCTATGTGATGAGATAATGAATTTTTCGCATATGAATTTTTTTTTCTTATATGCATCCTATAGATGTTTTACGTGTGTTTTACGTAAATGAATAACTTGCTCTTGAATTGTTACTCTATGAAAACTCTATGAAAACATTTGAATGCATGAGCTATAACTTGTTACCAAAAAGTATTCTATTGTTGTTCAAATTGATCTAAATCTGTTTTAATCTCTTCTAGTATGTTTGAACAACCTTAGGCATTCATTATATTGAAGTTATTATAATTTTTGACTTAAAATTTAAAAATTCGGATGCAAGATCAAAAAACTCAGATGCATGAACAACCTTAGGAAAGCTTATTCTCAAAATTTTAAGCTTTCATTTAATCTATTTTAAAATTCGGACTTGATATGTCAAAATTCGGATGCATAGTATCTCAAGTCCAAACTTGTTGAAAAATGAGCACAATCTAAGGGGGAGCAATATTAATCTTTTCTGACCTTTAATACCTCTCTTATAAGTTGTTGTAATGATTAAATGCTATATCTTCTATCCTAGTTGTTGGAAGGAAGGAGGTTAATGGAGGTTGGTTGGGTCATAGGCTCATATTGAGCCTTTAGTAAGTCAATATGCTAAATTGGTTATATTCTATCATTGACATTAATACTTCTTTGTACTACATTGTTTAAATCCATCACATTTTGCATCAAAGTTTGTCATCATCAAAAAGGGGGAGATTGTTAGCCCTAAGGGCAAATCATGTAGTTATGATTAGTTTTGATTAATGACAAACATTGATGAGGACTAATATGCTTGTATGTTGTGTGATAGGATTTGTGGATTAAGAAGTTTGAAGTCTCATTGCCTTGAAGCTAAAATGCAAGAACAACTCCAATATATCAAAGTGATTGAAGATTGAAGAGTTTGTTCAAGATGATCAAAAGGCATTGAAGACTTGAAGTGTAGAGTGCATTTAACTTTTAGGTAAATTTCTATATAAACTCTACACTTGCATGTCTTGGTTATCATTGAATGCATAAGAGAGCATAAAAATAGTCTTATAATCTTAAAAGGCTTTGAATGAATCTTTCTATTAGATATGTTTATAAACTTCATATGTTCATGTGTTTCAAGCTTAAATATAGTTATATAAGTTTTCTAAATATATCAAACGTTTTTTCAAACTCATTGAAGTTATATCTCAAATGATTTTACAAAGTTTGAAAATGCTTTCAAAAAATTCGGTCGTCAAATTTTGTAGCAAAAGTTTGCTACTATTCTTCCGAGAGAAATTCGGAAGAAGATTCGAGCTGCGACCAAAAAAATTTCGGTCGTCCGAATTTTTGGCCTTCAAACATGGTCACTGTTCTTCCGAGAAATTCGGAAGAAGATTCGGACGCAACAAAAAAAATTGGTCGTCCGAATTTTTGTTCTCAAAGCATGGTTACTATTCATCCGGGAGAAATTGGACGAAGATTCGGACGTGACCAAGAAAATTCGGTCATCCGAATTTTTACAAACTAGCCGATTACTAGCCGTTTTATGAGCGTTTTAACAGATTTTCAAATTCTATAAAAGCCATAAACATGCAAATTTTTGTAACTCTTGAAATCTTGAAAACTCCAAGCATTCAAAAGCATTTAGCAAACATTTCTTAAGCTCTCTTATGTCTTGTGCATTCAATTGATCCATCCAAAGACATCAAAGTGTGAAGGTGCAAATTTGTGTAATATCTACCATCAAGTGGTAACTTCTACACATTCTTCTTTACTTATTCAATTGTGTTGATCTACTAGCTCTAACAAGGTTATCTTGATAACATAAAACCCTTTAGATAAGGGTGATCCTTGAAGTTGTGATTCAAGGTTGTTTGAGATATAAAACCATAGGTTGGTGAGCCTTGTATTGTAAGAAATTACTAGAAGAGGTTGTGAGTGTAAAACCAAAGTGTGGTGAACCTCTCTTGTAATTTGTAAACCTGAGCAATTAGTAGATTTGTTGAAATCCTTAAGTGTGAGCTTAAGGTAGTGGACGTAGATCTTGAGGATCGAACCACTATAAATTGTTTGAGTTCTTTGCTATTGCTTTCATTATTGTCTTGCTATCAATTATCTATAATTAGCTTACATAACTTGTTCTTGGTCTAAACGCTTAAAAGGTTTAAGTTTGCGAAAATTAGCTAAATACCTAATTCACCCCCCCTCTTAGGTATTTCAGAAAGAGACAGCAAAAATAGAAAGAAATCTACCAAGAAAGGAAAAGGATTAGTTGGAACGTGGGATCAACAAGAGAGCGAGGATGACAGTGAAGGAAAGGCCAACATATGCTTTATGACCATTGATGATGAGGTACAATCTTCACCTTCTATTTCACATTTATGTGATGATGATATTGATTCTAGTGATTTGATTGTAGAACTGTATGAAGAGTTGAAAAAGGCTTCAAAAAGAAACAAAGAAATGAAATTCAAAATCAATGATTTATCAAATGAGAATTCAAAATTATGTGTTGAAAATGATAAACTTCTTGAGACCATTAATTGCCTTATCATTGAAAAAGAAGTTTTGAATACAACCATACAAAACGTATCTTTTGAAAACAAAAAACTTTGTACAATAATTATTTCTCTTGAATCAATGTTAAACGATCATGAGTCTTTAAAAAGGAAAGTTAATGACCTTACTTTATGCATGGAGAGATTTACAAATGGAAGAGAAAATTTAAATAAACTACTTGGTTATCAAAGATCTTCATTTGTAAAACATGGTCTTGGTTTTACACATGATTGTTTTGATCCAAAACAAAAAAAGTTATTTGTTAAAGAATCTTCTCATTCTAGGTCTCATGGACACAAGGTTTCTAGATGTTTTATAAAAAGAAAGATAGAAAATGGTGTTAAGACCATTTGGAAAGTCAAAGGAACTATTACTAACCCCCTTGGACCCAAGAAGATATGGGTACCAAAAATCACTCTTTCTAATTTGGTATAGGTACAATTTGCCTCAAGATCAAGTGCCACTAAATGGCTTTTTGACAGTGGCTGCTCAAGGCATATGACTGGAAATGCATCACTTGTTAGTGAGCTTCAAGTTACAAGTGAAGGTTTTGTCACATTTGGAGATAAGAAGAAAGGGAAAATACTTGGAATAGGTAACATTGGTAAAGGTTCTTTCCCTCTTATCAAGCAAGTTTTACTTATTGATGGTTGTATAATTTACTTAGTATTAGTCAATTATGTGACAATGGTTGCAAAGTTGAGTTTAAATGTGATACTTGTACTATTCTTGACAGTGCAAGTAATAAAACTATTTTTGTTGTAAAAGAGTTAGTAATGTATATGTGTTATATCTTGATGAGCTTATTACTAATGATATTAAATGTCTTTCCATTCATGACAATGATGGATTTTTATGGCATAGAAGATTAGGACATGTGAGCTTGGATTTATTGAACAAACTTTCCACACAAGAACTAGTTAGAGGATTACCAAAAATACATTTTGATAAAACCCGTCTTTGTGATGCTTGTTAATATGGAAAACAATCAAAAACATCTTTTAAACCAAAGAAAATGGTTTCTACCTCAAAACCTCTTGAACTAGTTCACATGGATTTATTTGGACCTATGAGGACTACTAGTCTTGGTGGTAAAAGATATGCTTATATGATTGTTGATGATTTTTCAAGATTTACATGGGTAGTCTTCTTATCACAAAAAGATGAAACATTTTATGAATTTTCAAAACTTTTCAAAAAGGTTCAAATTTCTCTTGATTGCAAACTGATTTCTGTTAGAAGTGACAATGGAAGAGAGTTTTGTAACCAAGATTTTACAAAATTTTGTGATGAGTATGGCATCACTCATAATTTTTCAGCAGCCAAAACACCTCAACAAAATGGTGTTGTTGAAAGAAAAAATAGAACTTTACAAGAAATTACTAGATCAATGCTTTGTGAAAATTTCTTACCAAAATATTTTTGGGTTGAAGCTGTAAATATAGCTTGCTATGTAATGAATAGAGTTTTACTAAGACCTTTTATAAGAAAAACACCTTTTGAACTTCTATTTGATAAAACTCCATCAATTGTCTATTTTAAAATTTTTGGCTGTAAGTGCTTTATTTTAAACACTAGTGGCAATCTTGGTAAGTTTGATAGAAAATCAAATGAAGGCATATTTCTTGGCTATTCATCAAATAAAAAGGCATATAGAGTCTATAACAAAAGGACATTATGTGTTGAAGAAACTATTCATGTAACTTTTGATGAATCTAACATTTATCTTCAAAGAAGAAATGAAGATGATGCAGGTTCCTCAATGTTTAAAAATCAAACTCATCTTCAAGTACCCACTTTGGAAGAACATGCTAAGGAAGAAGAAATAATGGAACAAGAACAAGATGGTCAACAAAGCAATGATCAAGAGCTTCCAAAGGATCTAACATATGCAAGGGGCCATCCTAAGGAGCAAATCATTGGTGATGTCTCCCAAGGAGTTAAAACAAGGTGGTACTTTATTGATAATTTTGCTCTTTTATCTCATTTAGAACCTAAAACATTGATGATGCATTGAGTGATAATTTTTAGATTATTGCTATGGAAGAAGAGTTAAATCAGTTTGAAAGGAATAAAGTTTGGACCCTTGTTCCAAGACCCAATGATCATTCCATTATTGGTACAAAATGGGTTTTTAGAAATAAATTAAATGAATTAGAAGAAGTTGTTCGAAATAAGGCTAGACTTGTTGCTCAAGGATTCAACCAAGAAGAAGGCATTGATTATGATGAAACCTTTGCTCCAGTAGCCAGATTGGAATCTATAAGAATACTTTTGGCTTTTGCTTGTTTTAAAGGTTTTAAACTATTTCAAATGGATGTCAAAAGTGCTTTTCTAAATGGTTTTATTGAAGAAGAGGTTTATGTAGAGTAACCTCCTGGTTTTATTTATGAAAAATTTCCAAATCATGTCTTTAAGTTAACCAAAGCTCTCTATGGATTGAAACAAGCCCCAAGAGCTTGGTATGAAAGATTGAGTGGATTTCTTCTTTCAAAAGGTTTTGCAAAAGAAAAAGTAGACACAACTCTTTTTATAAAAATATCTACCAATAATGATATTTTACTTGTGCAAATTTATGTTGATGATATAATTTTTGGTGCTACTAACATATCTCTTGTGAAGACTTTGCCAAATCTATGCAAAATGAATTTGAAATGAGCATGACGAGAGAATTGAATTTCTTTCTTGGGTTGCAAATTAAGCAAACCAAAGATGGAGTCTTCATAAATCAAGCTAAGTATACCAAGGAGCTTTTGAAAAGATTTGGAATGGATCAAGCAAAAGGGATAGGTACTCCAATGAGCTCATCAACTAAACTTGACAAAGATGAAAAAGATAAAAATGTGGATGAGAAGTCATATAGAGGTATGATTGGGAGTTTATTTTATCTCACAGCAAGTAGACCTGATATTATGTTTGCTATGTGCTTATGTGCTATATTTCAATCATGTCCTAAAGAATCTCATTTAATTTCTGTCAAAAGTATTTTTCGTTATTTGATTGATATACATGACTATGGTCTTTGGTTTTCAAAATCTTCATCTTTTGATCTTATTGGATATTCGGATGCTGATTATGCTGGATGCAAAGTTGAACGAAAAAAGTACAAGTGGTCATTGTCAATTTCTTGGTAGTTGTCTTATGTCCTGGTATAGTAAAAAACAAGCATGTGTGTCTTTGTCTACTGCTGAAGATGAATACATTGCAGCTGGTAGTTGTTGTGCTCAAATTTTATGGATGCAACACACTCTACTTGATTATGGTCTAAAATTTACATGTGTGCCTATTCTATGTGATAATACTGGTACTATCAACTTGAGCATAAATCTCATTCAACATTCTAGAACAAACACATATAGAGATTAAGCATCATTTTATTCGTGATCATGTTGCTAAAAAGGATATATGCTTGGAATATGTAAACACTAGTGATCAAATTGCTAATATTTTTACCAAGCCATTGGCTGAAGAAAGGTTTAGCTATCTAAGAAGGCTTTTAGGAATTTCAAAATTCAATTATTAATGTGTTTGTTTAAGTGTGTCAAAAGCAGGAAAAATTCGGATGCATTGAGTGAAAATGGATCGTCCAAACTTTGTCAGAAAATTCTGGACAGACATGTTCGGACGCAGACTAAAAAGTTTGGTCGTCCGAACTTTGTGATTTACAGCAGTTACAGCGGTTTTTAAGGAACCAAAATAGTCGTTACTCACAATTTACACATCCGAACTCTCTCCTATTTTAAACCCTTGCCTACCCATTCGCGTCCAAACTGAAATCTTTCTGAAATTTCACCATTTTCACATCAAATCACTTGGATTTTTTACGCCCTAACTCTAAATACTTCTCAAATTTCTCTGCTTTTCATCAGAAAAATCATCATGGTGAGAACTAAGGGAGCAAACATTGATAAAGGAAAAGGGAAAGGAAAAGTCAGTGAAGGAGGACGAGCTCTCAATGAACCAAGGAGAATTAGGGTTCCACAGTCCTCATTTGGAGCAGACAAGTTCGTTTCTGTCAAGGCTGCAACATAGTTTGAAAAATGGAGCAAGAAATCAAGAAAAATCATCCCTTGAAACAGAGTTGATTTTGAAAAGCTCACAAACATGGGTAATGTCCTATCTCTTTTTGGTGATATTGGCTGGAACAATCTATTAGCTATTGATGAAGAATACTATCCCTCCCTAGTGTATGAATTCTATGCAAATTTAAAAGAAGAAAGAATAGAATATGAGGGAGAACAGGTAAATCAATTGTATTCCTCTAGAGTATCACAAATGGATTTTGAATTCAATGATGCACTAGTAAATAGAATTTGTGGAGTAAGTGATGGTGGAGCAAGGTATTACTCTATGGGGCAACACTGCTACATTAGAGAATTATTCACAAATGCTAGATTTGAAGAAGCCTTCACAAATGGCAAAGAATTTAGGACAGTCAAGGAAAGGGAGGTCAAGGTTTTAGATGCAAGGGGAAGAGTTATGCATCATATGATAACAACCATGATCATTCCTAATTTTGGTCACAAAACGTTTGTGGGGAACATTCATATGGTGATTATGCTTGCTTTGCATGAGCATAGGAATTTAAAATTTGGATACATGGCATTGAAGCATATACATGGGGCTAGACAAACTGATAACAAGGCACTACCATATGGAAGACTCTTGACAAGATTTTTCAAGCATTTTAGAGTCAAGCTGCCTGTTAGAGGACAACCCTTTAAAAGGGGACAAATATGCCTGTTAGAGGATAACCCTCAAGAGAATGCAATTAACTCTTGATGATGAGGGAGTGTGGAGAACTAAAAGAGAAACTCCTTTAAGGAGAGTTGAAGTTGAGGAAACTGATGAGGAAGAAGATGAGGCAGAAATATGGGCTAGAGAAATGAAAACTAAAAGAAGGCATGATTCAACAAGTGAGGGGGAGCAACCTCCCACCAAGAGAAGACTTTTTGAAGAAGAGCCTACTTCTCAGTCATATCCTACGGTTGGAGAAGGGCCTAGTGCTGAAGAGATTTCAAGAGGAGGTACAATTCAAGAAGTACTAAACAACCACATGAAAGAAATAGAGAAAATGTATAAATTCTTTGAAACATTTGCTCCAATGGTGCTTGGAAAACTGGACAGTATAAAGAATAGAGTTAAGCACATTGAGAAAATATTGATAAGAAATTCTCAAAGTAGTTAAAGGCCTTCTAAAACTCAAGAAGAAAAGGATGATGAGGATGATGAAGAAAACAAGAAGAATGAAGAAGGCAGTGACAATGACAGTGGAGTTGATGATAATTATGGTGATCAAGGGAATGCAAGGAGCATATCATGGAATCTCAAGGAAGAGATCAAGAAGTACAACAACTGAAATCAGTCAAGAAGGAGCCCAAATTGCAAGAGCTGAAATAGCAACTCCATCAAATCCAACATTTGGCCATGGAAGAGTCAAGCATGTTGCTGTCAAGAAGAAACCAAGAAATGACTCTCCATCAATATCCAAAGATTAAGAATATCTTCGCTTTCATTTCCATTTACTGCTGTTATTTATTATGAACACTTACCAGTATGTTTTTATGAAATTTTTCTAATTTGCACTTTAAATTTATGTTTCACCACTTTATCAATTCTTTTTACAGTCTATGTAATAGTCTCTTTTTATGAAGCTTGAAATACCTAAGAGGGGGGGTGAATTAGGTATTTGGCTAATTATTGCAAATTCAAACTTTATAAATGTGTAGACCTATTGCAGATTAAGTGAATAAGAGAACAAACAGTTTATGGTACAGCAATATAATAAATGTAGACAGAAGAACACAAGCAATTTATAGTGGTTCGATCCTAAAGATCTACCTCCACTACCTTAAGTCCACACTTAAGGATTTCAATAACTCTACTATATGCTCAAGTTTACAGATTACAAGAGAGGTTCACCACACTGTGGTTTTACACTTATAACCTCTTCTAGTAATTTTACAAACAAGGCTCACCAACCTATGGTTTTATATCTCAAACAACCTTGAATCACAACTTCAAGGATCACCCTTATCTAAAGGGTTTTATGTTATCAAGATAACCTTGCTAGAGCTAGTAGATCAATATAATTGAATAAGTAAAGAAGAGTGTGTAGATGTTACCACTTGTTGGTAGAATTTACACAAAGTTGCACATTCACACTTTGATGTCTTTGGATTGATCAATTGAATGCACAATACATAAGAGAGCTTGAGAAATGTTTGTAATAGACTTTAGAAAGCTTAGAATATTCAAGGATTCAGAACCTCCAAAAGATTGCACGTTTATAGCTTTTATAGAATTTGAAAATCAATTGAAACAGCTATAAAACGGCTAGTTAATGGCTATTTTCAGGAAATTCGGACGACCGAATTCTGCGTCCGAATTTTTCGGACGACCGAATTCTTCCTGCTTCGTCCGAATCTTCGTCCGAATTTCTCTGGAAGAACAGTGACCATGCTGAAGACCAAAATTCGAACGACCGAATTTTTCTTCATGCGTCCGAATCTTCTTCTGAATTTCTCTGGAAGAACAGTAGCAAACTTTTGCTACCAAATTCGGACGACCGAATTTAATGGAATTATGTTCAAACTTTGTAAAATCATTTGAAATCAATCTTCCAAGTATTTGAATTACATTTGGTATATATAGATAACTTATTTAGACAAATATAAGTTTGAAAACCAAAATCAAACTCATTTGATCATTTAAAGTTTACTTAAAAACTTTTAGGATACAAAACCACATTTACTAGGAATTCATTCAAAAAAATTTTAAACTTAAGAAACCATTTTATGCTCTCTTATGCATTCAATAGACTCCAAGACATACAAGTGTAGGGTTTACATAGATATTACCTATCAACCACATGCAACATACACTTCATGTCTTCAAAGCCTTCTAACATCTTGAACAAACTCTTCAATCTTCAATCACTTTGATATATTTGAGTTGTTCTTGCATTTTAGCTTCAAGGCAATGAGACTTCAAACTTCTTAATCCACAAATCCTATCACACAATATAAACATATTAGTTCTCATCAATATTTGTCATTAATCAAAACTACATGATTTGCCCTTAGGGCTAACAGTCTCCCCCTTTTTGATGATGACAAACTTTGATGCAAAATGTGATGGATTTAAAACAATGTAGTACATAGAAATATTAATGTCAATGATAGAAAATAACTAATTTAGCACATTAACATACAAAAGGCTCAATATGAGCCTATGACCCAACCAACCTCCATTTGCCTCCTTCCTTCCAACTATAAAAACTAGGATAGAAGATATAGCATTTAATCATTTAGAAAACTTCTAAGTGAGGTTATAAGGTTGTTAAAAGCTTATCAAAGCTCCCCCTTAGATTGTGCTCATTTTTCAACAAATTTGGACTAGGGATATTATGCATCCGAATTTTGACATATCAAGTCCAAACTTTAAAATAGGATAAATGAAAGCTCCACATTTTGTAAATAAGCTTTCCTAAGGTTGTTCAAACATATTAGAGGAGATTAAAACATATTTGAATCAATTTGAACAACAAATGAGCACATTTTGGTAACACAATATGGATGCATCTGAATTTTATATCATGCATCCGAATTTTGAATCACATGCGTCCGAATTTTGAATCACATGCATCCGAATTTTTAAACTCATGTCCAAACTGCAACAGATTCAATATAATTGAAGTTTTGAAATGATATAAAGGTTTCATAATGTTGTTCAAACATAATGGAATAGATTAAGACAGATTTGAACTAATTTGGATAAACAGAAAACAAATTTTGACCATAAATATGACTGCATCCAATTCTTAAAACCTTGCATCCGAATTTTAAGGCATAAAAAGTCATATTGTAACAGATGCAACATTCAGTAGCATTAAATACTTAGTTCACATAAGACTAAGTTTTCACATGTATGGCATCATATTGCATCATATTTTATTTCTCCCCCTTTTGTCATCATAAAAAAAATGAAAGGGAGCAATGAAAATGAGTTGTTCAAGTTATCATAGAAAAGAAGCTCTCATCACTGGGATTTCATCATTGAGCTTCACTATTACAAGTTCAGAATAGAAAATGCAGCAAAATGCTTAGAAAACAGAACAAAATACAGTAAAGAGATTAGAAAAGAAGGCTTAGTGTTGTGATGGTGAGGTTGATGGGGAGGCTCGGCTCACTCCTTTCTTGATTGCCAAGTGCTTAACTCTTCCTTGACTGAAAGAGATTGTTGCTGGAGATACAATTGCAGCTTGAGCTACTTGACTTCCTGCCACTGGTAGATCTTCATGAGCATGTTCTTGTTCTTTTTCCTCTGCTGTGGTCTTATCATTTCCACCCTGATCATCCTCTTCATTACTGCTATCCTCATTATCTTCTTTCTCTGCTTCTCTATTTCTTTCCTCCTCTTCTCCATCTTGAGGCTTAGAGGTTCCTTCACCACTTTGAGTTTTTCTCACAAGGATATCTTCAATGTGTTTTACTCTATTTTCCAGTCCATCCAATTTTCCAAGAACCATTGGAGCAAATGACTCAAAGAACTTATACATTTTCTCCATTTCCTTGACATGATTGTTCAAGGCTTCTTGGAATGTTTTGGCTATAATGGTGTCCCCTCTAGTTACTCCTTTACTACTAGACCCAATTCCAGTTTCTTCTTCAAATAATCTCCTTTTTGTTGGAGGTTGCTCTCCCTCACTTGAGGTGTCATGCTTTCTTTTTGTTTTCATTTCCCTAGCAAGGGTTTCCTCTTCATCCTCTTCTTCTTCTTCCTCTTCACTTTCTATGATTCTCTCTCTTTCTATTCTTTTCGGAGGGGTTTCTCTTTTTGTCCTCCATACATTATCCTCATCATGAACTAATTGCATTCTCTTAAGAGTTTCATTTGTATAAATTTCACCACTCTTAAAAGCTTGCCCTCTTCCAGGAAGTTTGATCTTAAAATACTTGAAGATTCTGGTTAATAACCTTCCAAATGGGAATGCCTTGGTTACTGTTTTTCTGGCAGCAATCATATGTTTCAAGGCTATATACCCAAAGTTCATTCTTTTATGCTCATGCAGGGCTAACATGATTACCATATGCACATTTCCAACTGATGACTTGTGTCCAAAATTAGGGACAATCATTGTAGTCACCATGTGATGCAAAACTCTACCTCTAGCATCCAAATTCTTAATTTCTCTTTCCTTTATGGCTCTAAACTCTCTTCCATTTGTAAATGCATCTTCAAATCTAACATGTGTGAAAAGTTCACGATCATAGCAATGCATGGATGCTGAATAATATCTAGCTCCCTCGTCACCCACTCCACAAATTCTATTCATCAATCCTTCATTGAATTCAATGTCCATTTGTGATACTCTAGATGAATACCATTGTATCACATTATCCCCTATCATCTCAATTCTATCCTCTTTCAAGTTTGCATAGAATTCATATATCAAAGTAGGATAAAATTCTTCATCAATGAATAGCAAACTACTCCAACCAATATCATTGAAATGAGATAGAACAATATCCATGTTTGATAGTTTATCAATATCCATCTTATATCCAGGAATGATTTTTCTACTACTCTTATTCCATTCATCAAAATCATGAGTAGATTTGACAGAGATACACCTGTCAACTCCAGATTGTGTTTGAGGAATGCGAATCCTTCTTGGCTGATTGAGGATTGGGTCTTCATCTCCTTCCTTAGCCTTTCCTTTTCCTTTCTCAACATTGGGCTTCTTTGTTCTTACCATGATGTTTTCTCTTGAGAATGATTGGTTTTCTGTAAGAAATTAGGGCTTGGAAGTTTAAAAATGAAGGAAAATCGGGATGAGAATGTGTGATTTTGAAGAAATTTTGATTCGGATGTGAATAGGTATGAGAGGTTTTAAAAAGGATGTGAAATTCGGAAGTTGAAATGTTAAGAAGATTGTTTAATCTTCATTTAAAGGGTTACGTCCGTAAAATTCGGTCGACCGATTTTTCAGGTCTGCGTCCAAATTTTCAAGCAAAAGTTTCTGTTTCGTCAGTTCAGAAAATTCGGTCGACTAAATTTTCTGTCCTGCGTCCGAATTCTTGATCAAAATTTCCTGCATTTACCAAAACTTCAATACACACATTAATAATTGAATCTTGAAATTCCTAGGAGTCTTCTTAGGTGATTGAACTTTTCCTCAGCCAAAGGCTTTGTAAATATATCAGCAATTTGATCATTTGTATTTATATATTCTAAGCATATATCCTTTTTAATCACATGGTCACGAATGAAATGATGTTTTATCTCTATATGCTTAGTCCTAGAATGTTGAATGGGATTTATGCTCAAGTTAATGGCACTAGTATTATCACATAATATGGGTACACAATTGAATTTAAGACCATAATCAAGTAAAGTATGATGCATCCATAACAATTGTGCACAACAACTTCCTGCAGCTATGTATTCAGCTTCTGCAGTGGATAAAGACACACAAGCTTGCTTTTTATTAAAACAAGATACAAGACAACTACCAAGAAATTGACAATGACCACTTGTGCTTTTACGTTCAACTTTACAACCAGCATAATCCGCATCAGAATATCCAATAAGTTCAAAAGATGAGGTTTTTGAAAACCAAAGGCCATAGTCATGAGTATCAATTAAATAACGAAAAATTCGTTTCACAGAAATTAGATGAGATTCTTTAGGACATGATTGGAATCTAGCACATAAACATACAGCAAACATAATATCTGGTCTACTAGCTGTGAGATAGAGTAGGCTTCCGATCATACCTCTATATAATTTTTCATCAATACTCTTACCTTTCTCATCTTTATCAAGTTTAGTTGATGAACTCATTGGAGTACTTATCCCTTTTGCTTGATCCATTCCAAACCTTTTCAATAGCTCCTTAGTATATTTTGCTTGATTGATGAATACTCCATCCTTGGTTTGCTTAATTTGCAGCCCAAGGAAGAAACTTAGTTCCCCCATCATGCTCATCTCAAATTCATTTTGCATAGTTTTAGCAAACTCTTCACAAAGAGAAGTATTAGTAGCACCAAAAATGATATCATCAACATAGATTTGTACAAGTAAAATATCATTTTTAGAGGATGTTTTAATAAAAAGAGTTGTATCTACTTTTCCTTTAGTAAAACCTTTTGAAAGAAGAAAACCACTTAATCTTTCATACCAAGATCTTGGAGCTTGTTTCAGTCCATATAGAGCTTTAGTTAATTTGAAAATATGATTTGGAAATTTTTCATGAATAAAGCCAGGAGGTTGTTCTACATAAACTTCTTCTTCAATAAAACCATTTAGAAAAGCGCTTTTGACATCCATTTGAAATAGTTTAAAGTCTTTAAAACAAGCAAATGCCAAGAGTATTCTGATAGACTCTAATCTGGCCAATGGAGCAAAAGTTTCATCATAATCAATACCTTCTTCTTGATTGAAGCCTTGAGCAACAAGTCTAGCTTTATTTCTAACAACTTCTCCTAGTTCATTTAATTTATTTCTAAATATCCATTTTGTACCAATAACAGAATGATCATGAGGTCTAGGAACAAGAGTCCAAACTTTATTTCTCTCAAACTGATTTAACTTTTCTTCCATAGCAATAATCCAGAAATTATCACACAATGCATCATCAATATTTTTAGGTTCAATATGAGATAAAAGGGTAAAATTATCAATAAAGTACCGTCTTGTTTTGACTCCTTGAGGGACATCACCAATGATTTGCTCCTTAGGATGACTTCTTGCATATGTGAGATCCTTTGGAAGTTCTTGATTGTTGCTTGATTGACCATCATGTTCTTGCTCCATTATTTCCTCTTCTTTAGCATGATCTTCCAATGTAGGTACTTGGTGTTGAGTTTGATTTTCAACCATTGAGGAACCTGCATCATCTTCATTTCTTCTTTGGAGATAAATATTAGATTCATCAAAAGTTACATGAATAGTTTCTTCAACACATAATGTCCTTTTGTTATAGACTCTATATGCCTTTTTATTTGATGAATAGCCTAGAAATATGCCTTCATCAGATTTTCTATCAAACTTACCAAGATTGTCACTAGTGTTTAAAATAAAGCACTTACAACCAAACACTTTAAAATAGACAATTGATCGAGTTTTATCAAATAGAAGTTCAAAAGGTGTTTTTCTTATAAAAGGTCTTAGTAAAACTCTATTCATTACATAGCATGTTGTATTTACAGCTTTAGCCCAAAAGTATTTAGGTAACGAATTTTCACAAAGCATTGATCTAGCCATTTCTTGCAATGTTCTGTTTTTCCTTTCAACAACACCATTTTGTTGAGGTGTTTTGGCAGCTAAAAAATTATGAGTAATACCATACTCATCACAGAATTTAGTAAAATCTTGGTTGCAAAATTCTCTTCCATTATCACTTCTAATAGAGATTAAGTTGCAGTTAAGAGAAATTTGAACCTTCTTGAAAAGTTTTGAAAATTCATAAAATGTTTCATCTTTTTGTGATAAAAAGATTACCCATGTAAATCTGGAAAAATCATCAACAATCACATAAGCATATCTTTTACCACCAAGACTACTAGTCTTCATAGATCCAAATAAGTCCATGTGAACTAGTTCAAGAGGTTTTGAGGTAGAAACCATTTTCTTTGGTTTGAAAGATGTTTTTGATTGCTTTCCATATTGACAAGCATCACAAATACGAGTTTTATCAAAATGCATTTTTGGTAATCCTCTAACTAGTTCTTGAGTAGAAAGTTTGTTTAACAAATCCATGCTTACATGTCCTAATCTTCTATGCCATATAAATCCATCATTGTCATGAATAGCAAGACATTTAATATCATTAGTGATAAGTTCATCAAGATATAGCACATATACATTACTCACTCTTTTAGCTACAAAAATAGTTTTATTACTTGTACTATCAAGAATGGTACAAGTATCACATTTAAACTCTACTTTGCAACTATTATCACATAATTGACTAATGCTAAGTAAATTATACTTTAAACCATCAATAAGTAGAACTTGATTGATAAGAGGGAAGGAACTTTTACCAATGTTACCTATTCCAAGTATTTTCCCTTTCTTCTTATCTCCAAAAGTAACAAAACCTTCACTTGTAGCCTGAAGCTCACTAACAAGTGATGCATTCCCAGTCATGTGCCTTGAGCAGCCACTAGCCACTATCAAGAAACCATTTAGTGGCACTTGATCTTGAGGCAAATTGTACCTATACCAAATTGGAAAGAGTGATTTTTGGTACCCATATCTTCTTGGGTCCAAGAGGGTTAGTAATAGCTCCTTTAACTCTCCAAATGGTCTTCACTCCATTTTCTATCTTTCTTTTTATAAAGCATTTAGAAACTTTGTGTCCATGCTTACCACAATATGTACAACAAGTATGATTCTTATAATGAGAAGATTCATTAACAAATAACCCTTTAGGTTTTGGATCAAAACAATCATGTGTAAAACCGAGACCATGCTTTACAAATGAGGATCTTTGATAACCAAGTAATTTATTTAAATTTTCTCTTCCAATTGTAAATCTCTCAATGCATAAAGTAAGATCATTTACTTTCCTTTTTAAAATCTCATGATCTTTCAGCATTGATTCAAGAGAAGTAATTTTTGAAGAAAGCTTTTTATTTTCAAGAGATACATGTTGTATGGTAGTATTCAAAACATCCTTTTCAATGGTAAGAGAATTAATGGTCTCAAGATGTCTATCATTTTCAATACATAATTTTGAATTTTCATTTGAAAGATCATTAATTTTGGATTTCATTTCTTTATTTCTTCTTGAAGCCTTTTTCAGTTCTTCATATAATTCTACAATTAAGTCACTAGAGTCAATATCATCATCACATAAATTTGAAATAGAAGGAGAAGATTGTACCTCATCATCAATGGCCATAAAGCATATGTTGGCCTTCCTTTCACTTTCATCCTCACTTTCTTGTTGATCCTATGTTCCAGCTAGTCCTTTTCCTTTCTTGGCAGATTTCTTTCTGTTTTTGCTTTCTCTTTCCTTCTCTAACACTTTGGGACAGTCAGCAACAAGATGCTATGTACTCTTGCATTCAATGCATTGAGGTTTATATGATGAAGATTGTCCACTCTTCTTGGCTGGCTTTCTTCCTTTCTTGAGAAATTCCTTTTTGTAGAATCTCTTGAACTTCTTCACTGCCATTGCAATTTCTTCTTCCCCACTGTTTCCTCCTTCTTCTTCACTTGAAGATTGATCTTGTTCACTCAAGTTGTTTGAGACATTAAGAACTACTCATTTTCTTCCCTTTTCCTCATCTTCCTTATCATTCAACCGTTTCATCTTCATTTCATGAGTGAGTAGTGATCCAATAAGCTCTTCAAGAGGAAGAGTTTTTAGATCTTTGGACTCCTCAATAGCAAGTGTCTTTGGCTGCCAAGATTTTGATAGAGCATCCAAAATCTCTCTGTTCTGTTCTCCCGTAGTATATCCTTTACCATAAGCTTTCAAGCCATTGAAAATATTAGTAAACCTTGTAAACATATCACTAATATTTTCACCTTGTTTCATAGTAAACAATTCATAATCTCTAACAAGCATAGCAAGTTTAGATTCTTTAACTTGATTAGTACCTTCATGTGTAATTTGAAGTAATCTCCACATATCATGAGCAGAATCACATCCACTAACTCTATTATATTCAGTAACATCTAATGCACAACTTAATATATTCATGGCCTGATAATTTAGTGTCATTTTCCTTGAGTCATGCTCATCAAATTCATCAGTGGATTTGGGTTCTGAGGTTACTCCATCTGCTCTCATTTTCATTGGGACATAGGGACCTTTCTCAATTATGTTCCATAAATCAAAATTGATAGAACAAATATATATTTTAACTCTTGACTTCCAAAAAGTGTAATTTGTTCCATCAAACAATGGAGGTCTGTTTGTAGAAGATCCTTCTAGGTAAGGTAGGTTTGAAATATTAGCCATAGGATCTTTGCCTTCTAGGTTGTAAAACCACACAAAGAAGTTCTAGCTCTGATACCAATTGAAATACCTAAGAGGGGGTGAATTAGGTATTTGGCTAATTATTGCAAATTCAAACTTTATAAATGTGTAGACCTATTGCAGATTAAGTGAATAAGAGAACAAACAGTATATGGCACAACAATATAATAAATGTAGACAGAAGAACACAAGTAATTTATAGTGGTTCGATCCTCAAGATCTACCTCCACTACCTTAAGTCCACACTTAAGGATTTCAATAACTCTACTATATGCTCAAGTTTACAGATTACAAGAGAGGTTCACCACACTATGGTTTTACACTTATAACCTCTTCTAGTAATTTTACAAACAAGGCTCACCAACCTATGGTTTTATATCTCAAACAACCTTGAATCACAACTTCAAGGATCACCCTTATCTAAAGGGTTTTATGTTATCAAGATAACCTTGCTAGAGCTAGTAGATCAATATAATTGAATAAGTAAAGAAGAGTGTGTAGATGTTACCACTTGTTGGTAGAATTTACACAAAGTTGCACCTTCACACTTTGATGTCTTTGGATTGATCAATTGAATGCACAATAAATAAGAGAGCTTGAGAAATGTTTGTAATAGACTTTAGAAAGCTTAGAATATTCAAGGATTCAGAACTTGCAAAAGATTGCACGTTTATAGCTTTTATAGAATTTGAAAATCAGTTAAAACAGCTATAAAACGGCTAGTTAATGGCTATTTTCAGGAAATTCGGACGACCGAATTATGCGTCCCAATTTTTCGGAGGACAGAATTCTTCCTGCTTCGTCCGAATCTTCGTCCGAATTTCTCTGGAAGAACAGTGACCATGCTGAAGACCAAAATTCGAACGACCGAATTTTTCTTCATGCGTCCGAATCTTCTTCCGAATTTCTCTGGAAGAACAGTAGCAAACTTTTGCTACCAAATTCGGACGACCGAATTTTATGGAATTGTGTTCAAACTTTGTAAAATCATTTGAAATCAATCTTCCAAGTATTTGAAATACATTTGGTATATATAGATAACTTATTTAGACAAATAAAAGTTTGAAAACCAAAATCAAACTCATTTGATCATTTAAAGTTTACTTAAAAACTTTTAGGACACAAAACCACATTTACTAGGAATTCATTCAAAAAAATTTTAAACTTAAGATACCATTTTATGCTCTCTTATGCATTCAATAGACTCCAAGACATACAAGTGTAGGGTTTACATAGATATTACCTATCAACCACATGCAACATACACTTCATGTCTTCAAAGCCTTCTAACATCTTGAACAAACTCTTCAATCTTCAATCACTTTGATATATTTGAGTTGTTCTTGCATTTTAGCTTCAAGGCAATGAGACTTCAAACTTCTTAATCCACAAATCCTATCACACAATATAAACATATTAGTTCTCATCAATATTTGTCATTAATCAAAACTACATGATTTGCCCTTAGGGCTAACAAAGCTCAATGATGAAACCTTAGAGTTGAGAGCTTCCTTTAGTAATTGTCAGTCTCATTTTCATTTACCCCAACTTTGATTGATGACAAAAGCGGGAGAAGAAATGATGGCTGCAATGTGCTGAAATTTTCTATATGTACCTGCAATGTGTGATGCAATGTGCTGCAATGTGTGTGCTAATATGAGTGTGTATTGTTTTGTGGTATATTTGACTATATTGGTGCATTTGAAATTTAAAATTGGAAAATTTATTATATGCGAGGATAGAGTTCAATAGTTTGGACTTGAAGTTTGGATGCAAACCGCATCCAAACTGTCTTGCCAAAACTGATTTTTCTGCTGTTCAAATTGTTCGAAATTTGTTTTATTCCTCCCTATCATATTTGAACAATCTTAGAAAAGCTTACTTTCAAGAATTAAAGCCTTCATCTCACATATTTTCCAGTTTGGACTTGAAATTTAAAAATTCATATGCATGTCCTGAAATTCGGATGCATCCATAATTTATTTCCAAAATGTGCTCCTTTGTTGTTCAAGTTGATCCAAATATGTTTTAATCCCTTCTAATATGTTTGACCAATCTTAGGAAAGCTTATTTTCCAAAATTACAACTTTTATTTTACTTATTTTAAAGTTTGGACTTGATATGTCAAAATTTGGATGCTTAGTATCTCAAGTCCAAATTTGTTGAAAAATGAGCACAATCTAAGGGGGAGCATTGTTAAGCTTTTACAACCTTAAAACCTCTCTTAGAACTTTTTCTAAATGCTTAAATACTATATCTTCTATCTTTGTTGGAAGGAAGGAGGATAATGGCGGTTGGTTGGGCCATAGGCTCATATTGAGACTTTATATGTCAATGTGCTAAATTGACTATTATTCATCATTGACATTAATGCTTCTTTGTACTATATTGTTTAAATCCATCACATTTTGCATCAAAGTTTATCATTATCAAAAAGGGGGAGATTCTTAGCCCTAAGGGCAAATCATGTAGTTATGATTAGTTTTGAATAATGGCAAACATTAATGAGAAATAATGTGCTTGTATGTTTGAGTGATAGGATTGATAGGTTGAGAAGCATGAAGTCTTATTACCTTGGAGTCACAATGCAAGAACAACTCAACTATATCAAAGGTGATTGAAGATTGAAAAGTATGTTCAAGGTGATTGAAGGCATTGAAGACTTAGAGTGTAGAGTTCTTATACTAAATAGGTATTTTTCTGTAAACTCTACACTTGTATGTCTTGGAGTCAGTTGAATCCATGAGAGAGCACAAAACTTGTTTTTAAATGGTTTTCAACAAACTTTGTGATAACAAGTAGGTTTTTGAAATCTCAAATGATCTTAAGAAAATTTTGTATGATCAAAATATTTTTGTAACGGTTTTTGTATTTAAATATGCCTAAATGATATGTCCAGTCATCCAAAATGTTTTCAATAACATGATTTTCAAGAGATTTGACTAAATTTGATAAGTTTGGATGCAAGTTTGGTCGTCCAAACTTTGGAAATGGTTACTGTGCATCCAAAGAAGTTCAGAAGCAAGTTCGGACGCATGGAGTAAAGTTCGGACGTCCAAACTTTCTCTGATAGTATGGTCATTGTTTTTCCAGAGAATTTCGGCCGCAAGTTCGGACGCATGAGGAAAAGTTCAGACGTCCGAATTTTTCCAAATAGCTTGGCACGGTAAAGTTCGGATGAGAGTTCGAACGCATGGCTTGAAGTTCGGACGTCCGAACTTCTCCGTTACTAGCCGTTTTATAGCTGTTGCATTTGAATTTTTACATCTATAAAAGCTATAAATTTCAGATTTTAAGTAAGTTTTGTATTCCTGAAAACTCTAAGCATTCTAAAGCCTTTTACAAACATTTCTTAAGCTCTCTTATGTCTTGTGCATTCAATTGATCAATCCAAAGACATCAAAGTGTGGAGGTGCAAGTTTGTGTAAAAATCTACAAACAAATGTTAACATCAACACACTCTTATTTTTTTATCAAATTGTGTTTTTCTACTAACTCTTGCAAGGTTATCTTGATAACATAAAACCTTTTAGATAAGGGTGATCCTTGAAGTTGTGATTCAAGGTTGTTTGAGATATAAAACCATTGTGTGTGGTGAGCCTTGTTTGTAAAAGTTACTAGAAGAGGTTGTGAGTGTAAAGCCATAGTGTGGTGAGCCTCTCTTGTAATTTGTAAACCTGAGCATATAGTAGATTGATTGAAATCCTTAAGTGTAGGCTTAAGGTAGTGGACGTAGATCTTGAGGATCGAACCACTATAAATTGCTTGTGTTCTTTGATCTTACTTTCTTGTATTGTTGTGCTACTTGACTCATATAATATGTTTTTTTTCTTAGACGTATAAAAGGTTTTAATTTGCGAAAATTAGCCAAATAACTAATTCACCCCTCCCCTCTTAGGTATTTCAGATAATTACTATCAAATTTCTATTTTGCTTCGTTAACTGTTGGTGGAAACTGCTGTAATGTGTATTGTACTTTGATGTTTTTAATGATCTAATTTCTTTAATGAATAGTTACAATTACTCATGTTAAGTTTTTGATCTGGAATATGAACAGTTCTTCAAGGTATAAAATTGTGTTAGTTATTCATCTAAAATGGAAGCAACAACTTACATACCCAGTTGAGATGTGATATCATTGCATCACGATTTAAGTAAACTAAAAATAACTTGCAAATACGCCTTAATCTATTTCAGAACTGCAAGAATCTTTGAAATCTATGATTATCTTAAACAAACAAAATTAAGTATTATTGTTTGTTACATAGTGACATTGTAACATAAATAACACTAATTCCTAATTGGGTGGAACTAATTTCTTCCTTTTGCTATTTTTTTCTTCACTTTCTTTACTTCTTTCAATACTGCTCTTTCTCCTTTTCTCCTCTTGCAATGCAGGTGTAAAACTCAGTGCTTCTGCTTCTCTTGTCGATGCACTTCCAATTTGTCCTTTTTATGCTGAAACTTTTGTGTCCTACATGAGATGTTTTCTTGTGATGTATTATTTCAATATTGTTTTGAAATTATGCCAACACTGGCCTTATTTGGTTGATTTTGTTCTTCTACTATCTCAGAAACCTCATATGTACAGTTGACTGTAAATGTCTCTCGTAAGGTACCTCGACTTTGTTCATTAAATTTCACCAGGCATATTTTTCTCCCTATCAACTTTGTCAATGGTCCTGGAATAGGATCATCAATGTTTTCCTATTTTCAGATATAAAATGGTTGTTAATTAATTGTAGAAATGTATGAAAGTGGATAGTTTAGTTATAATTATGACAATACCTCTGCAACAATTCCGGCAAATTTTGCAGCCTGAATCTCAACATATTTTTCCATAGTCTTATCAAACAGAACAAACCTACTCTGATCAGTATGGTCTCCGACCAATACCTCAACTCGGTATCTACAATTCTAAAAATGTAAATTTCCATATCTCGTACTCTTTATAATACCATTGTTTGAAAAGAAATCAGAATTTAATTTTGGTTTACCTTGTCCCAGGAAATTCTTCTGTACGAATGCAACCATTGCACGTTAGTTTGGTCTCAAAAACTCTTAGTTTGCGCCTGCATTTTGTACAACAACAGTATCACCAATCATTGTAAGTATCAATCTCTAGAATATCAACATAAGTGTAGTATGTTTTGTCGTGCAATAAAAGTAGACTGATTATTAGTACTTTTCATACTTTAGATTAAGTAAAGTGGAATGTAGATGTGCTGAAAACATTTTCCCTTCATTCATCTGCATGAACCCATTAAACATACCATCTGATTTCTATTTTCAATCATTTCATTTAATTTTGCCGTTGTCTTCTTATTTGCCTCATAATTTTGTCTTGTTAGCACAACAGATGGCACATTAATTTCAACAGCTCTTTCAGTAGCTTCATTTTCTTCACCCCTGAAAATTTGAATCCTTTTAAGAAAAGGGAACAAAGCATATTTTTTGGCATATATATATATATATATATATATATATATATATATATATATATATATATATTGGCACTTACATTTTGCGGAAGTTGAACACTTCATAATCATCCAAATTAATATATATTTTGGTCGCACTACTACTTCTAATAGACACTTGGGTGTCTTCTTTTTTCACAATCATTGAAGCTAAAATCACAATTTGTGTTTCCTCGCTTTCCAAAACAGAAGATGGCTGAATCACATTTGCTAAATTCCCCCAAAGAGTCACATGCAGCGTTTTTTTCCTACAAAACACATTTTTTGGGAAGGTTTTGTTAACTATCACTTTTTTTTTTTTTGGCTTTAAAGTCCAAATTTGTCATATGTGACTTACCTATGATCTTGAATTGTGACTAATTGTAAACTGATATGGTGTCCTCTACTTATTCAATCATGTACCTGTGAGATTCCAAAAATCACTCCTATGACATCTGCATTTCCCAAAAATGTTTTGATCAGTAAATTTCTAAATCAATTAGCATTACTATCACTTCATGCAGTAGACAAATGTTATCTTCAGCACGTTTTTCAATATCATCGAATGTTTTGAATTTGAATCTATGTCGAGGAATGTCTGGCATATCCTTGATGACTTCTTCGATATAAGTACTTCCATCAATCAATATCTATAGATCTTCATCTATGACTCTATAAAGTGGTTTTGGATTTTGCACAGTGAAATTCTACATTAAGTAGAAGTTTCCTTCTTCCATAGAATCAAGATATTCAGGAATAAACTTGCTTCTAATAGTGCAGTGCTTCATGTTATCCTATAATAAGAATTTAAAATCAAAGCAATACAATAGATAGCAAAATATTACAACATACATGTATGTTTTTGTTTTCTTTTTGGAATTTGAATTATCCCTGTTTTATCTCAGTGACAATGCTAAGAAATTCATAAGCTCTTGAAATTTGGGAACGAACTGCATTCTTCCATGTTTTCTCCTAAGCAAGGGCAATTAAGAGTAGAAAGGAAAGTGGCACATGGTTGAAGATTTGTCCCTATTATTTTTCCAGTAAGTTCATAGTTAAATTCCTTTTCATTAGAATGTAAAGGATTGTTTGATGAAGATTTCCTTTTACCAGATTTTGATCATCAATTATTTTGATATACATGAATGAAATTAACACATGGTATATATTCAATTTAGTTTGCGATCAAGAACTTCAACCAAGGACTGCAACATCATGTTGCCTAATGAAATTAATATTGCTCATGTTCAGAATCCATCCATCATCATCATCTTACAGAAAACCTAAGATTACAATAAATAGCAAAACATTAAAACATGCATGTATGTTTTTTTTTTCCTTTTTGAAATTTGAATTATCCCTGATATATCTCAGTAACAATGGTAAGAGATTCAGAGGCTGTTGAAATTTCGGAATGAACTGTGTACTTCCATGTTTTCTCCTAAGCAAGAGCAATTAAGAGCAAAAAGGAACGTGGCACATGGTTGAAGATTTATGCCTATTATTTGCCAGTAAGTTCATAGTTAAATTCCTTTTCATTAGAATGTAAAGGATTTCTTCATCAATTCGGTATTTTGATCATCAACTTTATCAGATTTTGCATAACAAATCATTTAAAGATTTCTGAAGATAAAGATTTCCTTATGTTTAGAAAGATGGAAAACATCCAGAATATGATAATCAAAATCTTCAATCAAATAAATACATGAATGAAATTAACACATGCTATATATTCAATTAGTTTTGGGACTGCAACATCGTGTTGCCTAATGAAATTAATATTGCTCGTGTTGAGAATCCATCCATCATCATCACCTTATAGAAAACCTAAGATTACATAAAGAATTTATTTTCAATCATGTTCACAACACACACATCATCCAGAAATTAGTAACAACCAAAGATTACATAACATGCTGCTTTACCTTTTCATCCAAGATCAACAAATCAATACTTATCATTTCCTCGGGTCTTTGTGCGTTGTATGTATTCCATAATCTAACCACACGAACCAAAACTCTCTTGTCTTGCTTTCATTTATTCAACTGATCCAAGAATACATATTGCATCTTTCCTTTCCCCGTGTTGTATCAGTTTTTTTGGTGGCAAATCAGAATTTTATGTATACTGATATTTACCTTATCATTTGCAGATATACATCCAGCCAAAAGCTCTAATGTTCCTCCAATCAGAGCGTGGTTCATTTAATTTCATCTTAGCCTTTTCGTATGCCCTTTAAATGGATATGTGATTCCTTGCTTACACAGCAAAACAATCCTTCTGGAAAAAGTCTATTAGCTATGTACTGTGCTAGATTTTAGGAGCTATTGATAATAGGTAATTGCTTTTATTAGTGTTCTGGTATATATACATGAATAACAACTGTGGATTAGTGTTTATCTACTAATGAATTTAAGAAATTTATCTCAATTCATTTATATTGTGAAATAATTGAAAGTCTATCTTGGGATATTTATATAACCTCATACTCAATTCATGTTTTTCTTTTAATGAATTAAAGATATCTATCTCAACTCATTTATTTTCTGCAAAATTTAGAAAGTCTATGTTGAATTAATATTGTTGAATCCATTGTATGTAGAGCAGTCTTTAATCATAAGAATTAATGTGTTGAATCCATCGTATGTAGAAAAGTCCTGAATGAAAATAATTCAGATACTATTCAATTAAAGCAGTATTTAATAAAAAGAATGATTATTTATAGATATTAGTTCATATGGGCACATTAATCAATGAAGTAATAAATTTTTAAAATTCAACTTGGCATCATTAGAGTAAACTTAAGCTTTAAAATTCTACATATCACTTTCTAATAATTCAACCTCAACTATATATATATATATATATACATCCATATTTGAACAATGTTTCATAATTTTTATTAAATTTTAATACAGTGATGGCGCCAAAACCTAACGTATTGCCTTTGCCGGTAATTGGGGGCACCTATAAGAATAAATAAGTTGCTATATACAATAATTTTTTAGACTATATTTTATTATTCACTATTTACTTTTAATAATTTTTAAATTTTTCTAAAGCCTTCGAAACATCAAAATTCATATCTATAAAAACAAAGACTCCATTTTTTTATAAACAAATATTAGTTTATTAAACTACATCTAATTTTAAATCAATGTATATATAAAAATTTTCAAAATCGGTCTTCAAATAGCTGAAGCCGATTTTGAAGATGAAATCAATTTGCACCACTTGTGCTACTAGTGGCAGTGGCGACCAATTTTTTTTTAAAGTATCATGTCAAATTTATGTGTTTACTTTTATATCATAGATAAATTTTATAATTTTCTCTAATTAGTGAAATGTTAACTGGTAGATATTATTATTATATCAAATATTGTTTAAATTAATAATTATATATATCGTTTGATGTTTCTTTTTTAAATGTAAAAAATTATATCCGGTGTTTACTTTATTATATTTTTATAAGTTTTATCTTGAATTTAGATTAAATATTAATTTTTTAATTAAATGTCATGTAATGGTTATTAATTAGATATATCATTATTTTACGTTTAAATTTTATTTAGAGTTGAGTGTGTTATTATTATGGTATTATAGTGATATTATTAATAACTATTATCAATAATTATTATAGTATTAATAATACAATATTTTAATTTTTTAGGTTAAAAGTCTAGTTTTTCTTAGAATTTTTTTTAAGTTTTTTAATCTAAATTAGATGTTGAGTTTTTACAAGTTTTTTTATACTCAATGTCCTGGAATGTTTACTGTTTCCTGATATAATGTTATTTTACATATATTTTTATTTAGATATATCAATTATTAGGATTTTATTATTATAAGATTTTAATATTTTTTGGATTAAATGTGGAGTCTTATTTAATTTTTAATTTTAAAAAACTAATGGCATTTGTTTATATGACAGATGACTGATTCTTCTAGGAGACGACGTGATGCATCGCTTGATTTGGGACTTGTGATTGACCGTAGCGGTCGATTGCACGGTCGGTAGCCAATTGCAGTATCTATACGGCAACAAGCGGGTATGGCGTCAAGGCGGAATACTAGTGACATACTTGTCCTAATACGAATATGACAATGGGTGTTGATTCGCCTCAATTACGACTACCCATGCATAGATTTCGGAAATGTAAGATCCCATGCTACCATACTCTCTATATCCTTGGCCCTCCGTAACATCGACTCCTTTAACTGCGCTATATTACTACCCAATGCCTTCTACGTATGTACCGTTGGCTATGAGCGGACATAGAGACGAGGCAAGACCGTAGTATTACTATCTGCCACCGATCTTGATGACCCCGTATCGACATCCTAAAGATTACGATGAAGGAGTTGATAATGTTATGGAGAATACAAAGAACTTGGTTGACACTGCTGCTAAAGTGAAGGTTGTCAATATGTATTTATTAATTTTTAATTTACTAGCTTCTAAATTTTATATATAAAAGATCTAGAATTATAATATAATTCGACCAATTACAATCATTAGTTTTTTTCATTCTGTATTTATTAGATATCTCACAACCATCCACACTTTCCTTTTTTTACTTTTACCTTTATTTTTCTTTAAAGATTGTATTGCAAAAGAAAACATATTAAGTGGCCTACTAACCGTTTCTACTCGCTCCTGCAATGTTTCTTTCATAGCAAAACGTTCTTGATAATTTTCCCATGATGTCTCATTTTTAAGTAATTTGCCATTAACAACAAATTAAAAATTAATACAAAATAGTAATACTAATAAATATTTCATTGGTCATACTTTTATTGATCTTCTTACTATATTAGAAATAAGATGTTCAAAGCATTTGCCACTTTCCAAAAAGGAATGTTTAATATATTACATACTATTAATAAATAATTATATTTATTGTATATTATTTTTATATATCTAAATTTGACATAAAATATTTATTAGCTCACATATTATTTATTTTTTATTATGCAATGTTATTAATTTAAACTTTACATAAAACTCTATGCCTAATCAAATATTATCCATAGAAATAGAACAGATGGAGCAATAAATTTCTTTTTCAATAAATGATAACACTATTTATGAATAAAGACATTATTTAATAAAATTATTAATATAATAATAAAATATTTCAATTAAAATTTATAATAATTTCAATAAAACTTGTAAAGACATAAAAATATAATTAATAATAAATAAAAATTATATAAAACAAACAATGAAATGAATTAAATAAAATAAATAATTAAAAAGATGAATAATAAAAAATTAAATAAATTAAATCGATAAATACATTTGTAACTTAAAAATAAAAAATAATATTAAGGAAAAAATAAAATGAATAACATAGCTACGTTGATATTAATGCGTTCATATGGAAAAAACATCCCTCCCGCCCATTACATCTCACATCTCCAATTCCTGCTGTCTCAGATTGATCTCCTCATCTCCTCCGGACCTCCACTCTCAGACTCTCTAGCCGTCCCACCACCGTTGGTCAGCTCTGCTGCTCAGGAGTCAGGACGTTGCTCAGCGTTGAGATCATAGCTGGCGACGTGCTCGTACTGGACCGCACCGGACCGCATCGCATTGCACCGAAGCTCTTACCTCTGCCCTCTGCTGTGTTTAAGGTAATACTCAGCGCTGAGATTAACGATTGTTGAAGGTCTTCGTCAGATATGGATATTGTGTGTCTTATTTTGTCGATCTGTTTGGTGCCCTGAGTATTCACTGCCAGTAGACTATTGAATACCTTTTCTTGCTCTAAAGTAACTTTGAAGTACCTGACTATTGGTGGACGAACCATTTCTTTGGTTTCTACCAAAATTTCAGTCTGATACTAATCTATTCTAGACATGACAAACAAGACAACAGAGGTTTAATTGCAATGTCCCTCTTCCTTTTTCCTCCAATCATTTAGTTTGAGCAACCACTGGACCACAGTCCCCAAGGACCCCCTCCTTCTGATCATTCCATGCCACTTACAAGAGTTTCCATTTTCCCTCTTCTATCTAAGTTATATTTAATTGTAGTCCACACAAGATGGCTGACACTCAAGTATGCGGATAAATTTCAATTATAAGATCATTCGGCATCTGACAAGAACTAATGCAAGTTGAATCTGACTGCAGCACTTTATACCTTTTGGATGAAATGGGAGATTCAGCAAGATTTGGCATGGAAAAGCGGATCTCTTACAGTGATGATCTTGTCAAATTCCTGAAAGATGAGAAGGACATTAACACCCTTAAGCAGTCTTTGCAGCAATCCCAAGCCCTTCGTTCCCAGACTGATGCTGATTACAATTGCCTGCAATGTTCCCTTGAAGGTTCATTTCTAAAATTAACTCATTTTGTGAAATTTAAGGAGTACAAATATTGCATAGTTGAGAAGCTCTCTGTTCTCATACTGCCCATACGCATATCTACCTATTTCTGGAAACAGTTTAGGGATGAGTGGCTTTTCTGTTATATGTGAGTAAGTTATTGCTTAATGATTATTACAGAATTCAAATGCTTCCCTTTAATGACTAGCATTTTATGCTGAGGCTGTTCTTCAGCTTTCCCTTTTATTGCGTTTTAGGTTTTCCTCTGCTGGAAAGCCTTAATAGCACAGTAGCATACCTAAGGCGGTCAAATATGGTGCTGCTAACATCACGTTGAGTGATGTTTTTTGTTGCCCAAATTTATGTTTCTAAAAACGGTAGTCTGTTCAATTACTTGATTTTCCAGTGCTATGCCCGTGAAGTTGGAATGCCATTATCATGCAAATATCCTTGATTTCAGGTCTCTTTGCTGTTGCTTAAAGTATAAAGATATTCATTAGGACATCTTGCCTTATGCTTTTTTCTTGTGTCTCTGAGAGGCCTTCTTTGGTCATAGGCACTTTCAAGGCCTCGTCAAGATGTCAGCTCCATTAACATAGTTGACCTGATGAATGCAAGTGAAAGATTTTTGGCCATGCCTCTTGATCAATATTTGGTCTAACCTTTTTTTAGTTGTTAGATATATCCCTTGGTGAAAGTCTGCCAGATAAGATTTTCGTTTTTATTTGCTCATGGTGCATGAGATTTTGTGCACTGCTTTGTCAGGGTCCTATCAATGCCTATTTAGTAATATCTGATGAAAACATGTGAGCTGTTCTAATAATCAATTTGTTGTATTTTTATATGTTTCAGATTACGAGAAAAAGATAGACATTTGCAGACAGAAAATTGCCTCAACAAAATCTGAAATTGCTATGGATGAAGAAACAGATCTGCTGCAAAAAGAGCTCAAGGAAGAAACTCAAATAGAAAACCTGCTCAGAGATGAGCTTAGATAAGTATTTGGTTGACTTCAATTGTATCCTCTGACATCTTTGGCAAAAAGATTGGAGATATTGACTTGGTGTTTACAAATCAACACAGTGATTGCTGAAGGAATTACCGACCTAGAGCATCAAAGTGTCTCCATTGAAGAACACAGACAGATTCTAAAGAAACACGAGCAAGATTATTTGAGAGCACAGTAAGTTCATGGGACCATTTAAGGATTTTATTTGTTTGTATGAAATATTTTCTTTGCAAGTTGAATTACATTTTATTGAGAAGTTTGATTATTTGACTTTGTTGACTTTTTCCCTTTTGTTTCTGGTAAATTGCTTTCTGACTTCTATATGCTTGAGTTGTTCCTTTTTGCTGAGCTGTAATATGAATTTCTAAAGTGACAATGTCGCTTTACTGTTTACTCTCATTATGATGGTGTAATCAAGGATTGCTACAGATATCTGATATTCCACTAAAGGCTTGGGATGAAATAATATATAGTTGAAAATTTAAACTGTTTTTAGTTTTCTGAAGTTCTAATCAAAGGTGTTTCAAATTCCACTCTGATATTTTTATGTGGCAGATTTCTTTTAGCTTGATGCCAAATATTATTCCAAGCGAAGGACATAGTATCAGGAAAAGGTAAATCTGAAATGAGTTGCCTTTGAAACATTCTTTTCTTGCAGGATGAAACTGTCAATGTATGCTTCTGTTACAAGCATTATTCCAAACCTGGATGATTCATCAAATATCTCTGGCCGTATCCTTCCAATCTCACCCCAGTTTCTTCCTTTTAATTTCTTCTCCTTTGCTTATTATCTCCTTAGAATAATTTATGGAAGCGGTTTAGAATTCTACTACCAGAATTCCTCCTTTCCTCCTTAATTAAGTAATACTAGATACCGTGGAGAGAGAGAAGAAAAGTGTGGTAAAATTTGACTTGGACCCAATGAAGCAGACTTCGTTTGAGACTTGCAATAGCATTTGGCAGATGATAAACTCGTAATAATTCTCAATGTTCGCTGGTCTTGAACCTTGTATAATCATGTTTGATATATCGGTTCTTGCACTGCTATGTCCTTGCGGAATGTCTGAGATCTTAAATGGCTTATAGCATCTTTTGGATTTTCGACAATTTCCCGATAATGTTTAATGAACTGATTCTTATCTATGTGTATAAACAGGCCTAGATACTCTTTTCTTCTTTCCTTTTCTGTATAGATCAGTACTGCATTTAAAAATTTTAATAACATTGTTAGAGTTCCCTTGCTTTCGGTGGCTATTATTCAATGTTGAGCTCTCTTCTCATTTATAAGTTAGCTGTTTTCTCTGCTGTTCAATTCTCCCAATCTTTGCTGATGGTGTTTCAATTGTGGATTGCGTGCGCTGACATGGAGATACAGATATGTGAAATGAACCAGAAGGCACCAGACCAAGTCTTAGGTCAGGCTAAATCAAACAAATGCATGTGAGTTGCAGTTTTGTGGTATCTCGCTTCTTGATTTGAGCTTGGCCATAGTTCTATAACCAGAAAGGCAAATTGAGCTTTTCGAGTTGTCATATGCCATTCCTATGGTTGAAATGTGGGCGATACTGATACTTTCTCCGACCTTTAGGGCTGTTAAAGTTTGAATTTTTACTTTCTCACAACTAACCTCTTTCTTTAAGAGAGATAGGTTTTATCGATACATAAGTTTCACTGCTAAGTACTTGAATTGGTGAATCATTCATAGACACTCATGTAGAACTCAGTTAAATCTGATCATATACAGAGTAATACAATTCAGCTCAGAAAGCAAACCACTTCTGATTCCGGAGTTGCATATTTGCTGTGAGCTCGGGCACCCTAAAAGAATGCCTACTATTTGGGATGACAGGGTTTAAAAGAGTTAATTGCAGACCTATTAGGTCAGACAAACTTAAATTTTGTCTAAAAATTTTGAACTGGATTCAGTCGAATCGGGGTTGTCTAAAAAACTCCTCACATATGTATATAGAAAAATTATTAAGTTCAATTATGCTAAAAAGCTTCCAGGTTGCGTTTGCAAGCTTGAGTGTGACTCATTTTTAAATATCAAATTAATCTCAAATTTAGCTTACTTCATTTGTACCCCTAGATAATGACAATTGACTTGATCCAATGCAGCAGAAGCAATGGCTATTGCATGACTGTCGACTAGAGAGGGCTGGTCTCTAGCATTTTGCTTCTTGTGGCGATGCAGGAATACGAATTTGATGCAATACAATCAAAATAATCATGCCCAAGATACCATCTTCTATCTCGCTTTTTGTTATATTATTATCAAGTTGTTATATGTCACATTTTGTTGGACAAAGAAACTCCCTTATTATTGCCTCACTTATATCATAGATAATTTTATAAAATTAACAGTATTGAAAATGGAGTCTCATTAGATTAAAGTATTATTTCCTTGTTCTACATATTTCCTTTTGGTATTCATTCATCTATGTAGGAAAACAAATATATTATTCTCAAAATTAAACCTCCTTCAATTGCTCAGAAGGTCTTCACCAATTTGCTGTGACTGAAACTAATTGATAATCTTGTGGTATTGCAATAACAGCAATTTCACAAAACTTGAATAAGAGAACAATTTTTCAAATATTTATGAAAAAAAAATACAACACTTTGCTTATGAAAAAAAATCAAATATTTATGATTTGATCTATTACTCGATGAATTAAGGAGATTATACAAGTAGATAGATTCAAGAGTCAAACTCTTCCCCTTATTGTCTGATTTGCCTTAGTGGTTAAAGGTTGTCCACTCGAGCGTTCTCATACGAGTTTGATATCAGAGAATTTATATTTTTGTACGTTTTGATATGTGAGAATTGTCTTGAACTTTTATTCTTAAAATAATCAAATTATTCTATTATATGTTTAAATTTTTATAAATTACAAATTTTAAAAAACGTATTTTATATAATTTTTAGTGTAATTGTCTAAATATTGTGATTAACAAAGAAGATATTGTATAATTTTTTTTTAAAGAAGATCGAGATAGAAAGAATTCTTCTTAGCTAAATGTTTGTCCTTCCTTTTTTAAGAAACCTATGACTTAAATTACAAATGTTTCGCCCCGTGCTCTCTCTCTTCTCTGTGTTCCGCTACGTCTGACTGTCAACGTGGTATGTCTCTCCCCCTTTCCCTATAATTAAAACAAGTTCTCTAATAATATTTTTTTTAAACTCCTATTTAACAGTATAACAAGTGCCCAACAAAATTTTCCTTTCCAATTAAAAAAAAAAGAAGAAAACGTAATACTACTAAATTAAGACAAATTGTAACGCAGATCAGATTCCAAATCGAAGTTCAACAGAAATATAAACCTCCCTTTTCCCGTTTATTTAAAAAAAAGAAAAAACAACCCTTTCCACCCAAATAACCCTTTAATCTACCTTCTTCTTGCTCTTTCTGCAGCTGCAATCTCCCCCATTGCTTGCTGTGCGCGGTTTTGGTCGTCTCCAATTTCATTCCTCACAAGCCATGTCTGCCGAATCCGCTTCAGCCGTTCAAAGAAGCCAAGTAATTATCATCCCACATTTCAACCATGTTCTTGAGCATTTTTGTTTCTAGTCTTTTGTTAGTTTCTACTACTCTGTGCACTTGTACATGTAAAAATAATGTTTGGATTTAGTTTGTAGCTTTAACTATTGGTTAACTAGGAAAAACATATTAAAATTAATAATGGGTTGTGTTCTTCAGGTTGATTTATTGGATTTTGTGGACTGGTCTAGTATTGAATGCCTTAATCAGAGCACCAATCACTCTCTGCCAAACGCCTTTAAGCAGGTAAGGATTTTCTTCTCTTTTCCTTTTCCGTATGATCTTTTTGGGTTTTCTTTCTTTTGGTATCATTGACAGGATACGTAGAGATACATTTTTCTTTTCAATTTTAAATCTTTTTAATTTTATTCTTAGCTAGTGAATCTGAGGACAACTGGTCAAGTTATATTCGCTCATCGGTCTCCATATACTTCATTTTGGTTTTCTCCATTTACGATTTTAGGTATTGTTCTGGTTTTTGTTATCCTTCTTTGTTGAGTTTCTTGCATGTCAAATTTCTCCAGTATTTGGCGATGATGTTTTGTATGAGCGACCCCGCTGCCTAATAGCATGCTGTCATTGTTTCTTTGGTATTGATGCTTGTTTTCTTGATGTGTTTGTATGAATAATTTTGTGTCAGAAAAAACCTAGCTTTGCTTCAATCGAGTATCCTGTTCTGTTTTGCACTTAATTCCAGAAATTTTCTGTACTCAACTGCTTTTTACAGTCTTACTACTGTGTACTTCTCTGTCGTGTAGTCTTGTTATCGCATACCAGGGGCGGATGCCGGATTAAACATTAAGGAGGGTCAATATCCCTTTTCTTCTCCTCACTCAAAATTTGACCTTTGGTCTTTTAAACTAGGAACGACACTTGATCCTTAAGTTGTTGCACAACGGCGGGAACTAATGTCTAATGTATCAAATAATACGTAATTGATTCAAATGTCAATATAATTAATCAAAACACATATGAACGCTCTTTCAACTTACAAGTTACAAAAAAAATTATAAATGAACCTACACTTAATTTTTTTTCTTGACATTTGGTGGGCAAAAAGAAGAAAAAATAACATATTCTTTTCTTATTAATTAGAAGAATTGAATAGAAAAGTTTTCTTTAAAAAATGAGAGTTTCCTTATCTTAGGAGGGGCCACTTTAAGTATATATGTAAAAAATACCTCATTACATGTATTATATACATATCTAGGCATTAATTTTCAAAAAAATTGGGGTGGGGTGGGGTGGGGCAGGGCAAGGCCCCTCCCACGGACAATGTAGGTCCGCCTCTGTTACAGACACAACTTTCTATGCATGTTCCACCCCTTCGGAATAAAAACTACCAACAAATATTGGAAAGTATCATAATTTGGAGACTTTAAATATAGGTCCAAAGCTGTCAATTAATGACATTTTGGATTTCAATATAAGGAAATGTATCCTGCAAAATAACCACTTTTCTGGACTGATTTATATATTGTCCTCTACTAACCAATAGACTTGCTCTGCCTAGAATTATAAAAGCAAATGTATCTATATGGTTAGCTTTTCTTTGTGCATCTTCAGTATAAGAATCCTTCATTTGTTTTCTTCTTCTTCCTTGAGTGAGAAAAGTAGAATTCTATCTTTTCTTAATACATGTGGGTATCATCAGACAAGTTATGGATGTTTTCTGTTGCCTTTTTGAGTAAATTTTATATTCTATTTTCTTGTTACGGTTGACTTTGGTTGTTCTTGAACCAGGGCTATAGGGAGGATGAGGGCTTGGTTCTAGAAAGTGATGCAGATGAGCAATTGCTGATATATATTCCTTTTAATCAAGTGGTGAAACTGCATTCCATCGTGATTAAAGGACCGGAGGATGAAGGTTAATGTTTTATAATACACTATTGAAAAAATCTTGGATTTGGTGGTTGGTTGTAATCATAACATTGCTTATATGAAAACTAGTGCCGGCAACTCTTCTAATGCTCTTAGGCACTATTTAAACAATATGTCCAGGTTATTTGGATAATTTAAGCTCACTATTTAGTTGATGGCTGGGTGAATTTTTATTTCTTTGATGACTTAGGTAATATGGTTTATTTGAATGTTAGTAAGTCCTGAAGGTTGGGCATGAAGACTCTTCAATGGGAATGGAAATGAAATGTCACTGGTAATCAAAATTAAGAAACAAAAAATTTGTCATTTGAGACATTTTGGAATCTTACTGGGATTATCAGAGATCACATGTGGCATGCAGAAGGAATGCCCTTTCCTCAGATATATTCTTTTTTATGTTATCAAAGATGTAAAATTTTATTCCCTAAAATCATCCTGTGGTTATTGTTATACATTCGCTGTTACTATAGTTTCAGGTGTCATATTACAAACCTTAACCTAACTAGACTTGAAAATGGAAACAAATTCTTTTCTAGCTTGGGCTATACATTAATGCTAATTCTGGCTTGGCTAAGTTTGAAATTTGTGGTCAACCGCTATTTACTGAGGATTTAGTACCTCTTGTACATATTACATGGTAGAAACATCTTATCTTTTTCAAATGTTGCAGAAATTGGATTGGAAGATACATACTATTGATAGTATATTTCACCGGAAACTGTCAAGAAATATTAAGAATTGTGACCTATATTCAGGCAGACGGGATCTCAACTTTTTTCATCAATTCTAATTGAGCTATATAAAAGAGAGTGAATGACAACGTCTGTCACCTAATCTGTTGGTTTATGTGGGTTAAGAACAACTTATTAGAGGAAAAAATCTTCTATATCCACCAGAGAAAGTTTTGCTTGGGAGTATATCCTTTTTGAGATAAAACCTTTTGATGAAGTTTTTTTAGACTTCTTCCTGTCTTGGTTAACGATTACTGCTCCAAAAGCTTGGTTCAAATTTGTAACCAAAGTGGACTGCTAAATTCCTAGTGCTAGTGCTTCCGATTTGGGTGCTTGTTAAGCATGTAAATGAATGCATATATGCACACTTCTTTGTAGACACACTTCCAAATTACCATGGTTCTTGTTGGATAATATATAGTAAATTGTCTGTGAACAGAAATTAGAGAGAAGGCATTTTTGCAAATAAGAACAGATCAATATATAAAATTGTATTTGTCTTTTTTCCCCTTTTCAGTTGCATGTTTATATGATAGAATGAAATACTATGAAATACTTAGCTTAGAATCTTAATTTTCTCTACACGTATTTGCTCGCATGTGCGCGCGCGTGTATGCATATATAATATTGGATTAAAGTAGGATACTGTGTTTGCTCTTTTCTCTCTCTTTCCAGAGTAAATGTCTCTTGGTTGTTGGCAAATGTTGTAGGAGTATTCCTCTTGATTGGTGACAGTGTGAGAAATAGATTGACTCTTCCAAAAGGCTCACTGTTTTAGTTTCCTTAATCGGTCTTGTGAATTATGTACTCTTACACTATCTTATGGAATGGTTGCTGGTCCCTTATCTCTCTTCTCTTAGAAAAAGTGAGATCTTTTTTGGAAGGTCTGCTCCTGTCTTATAGGATTATACTGCCTGTTTGTTCATCCTATATAGTATAGCCTGTGATAGGCAGTAACGTTTGCAGTAATGCTGGAACTTTATCTTGAAGTTCATGGGAAATTATGGGACCTAAGTAATTGGAGTGATATTTTCACTATCTTACGCTTGCAAGAGATCTAGGTGAGTAGGTGAAAAGAGATAAGGAGTTTAATGAGTGCTGTCCTGGAGATGTCTTCTGGCACAGCTAGCCTTTAGAGAATCATTCTATGCGATAAAGACTCGTCAAATTACTAAAACTCATCTCAGTTAAGATTTCCTGCTGCTATACTCCTTGGTGTAAAGAGAGGGGGGAAAACTGGAGCATGCTGTGGCAAATTACTTATTTTAATTTTTAAATATATAGTGGGATGTTGACAAGTATCGGGTTTGCAATAGGCCTGATTCATGTTCTTAAAGTTGTACATTATTTCCTTTTTGTTTTCTTCGTTGTGGAATTTTCATTGGTTTTTCGGGTTGAGTAACCTTACTGGAATTATATGCTTGTTAGCTAGTCTTGTCAGTTTGTATACAGTTGGAATTGAACAGACAATACTTCCTGCAGTCTATATTCATATTCTGAATGCATTTGAATCCCAGGTCCAAAGACAGTGAAACTTTTCTCAAACAAGGAGCACATGGGATTCAGGTAATTTTTGGGTATTTTGAACCTTCTGGACTGGCTCTTAAATTTGACATATTAATTTTTCCTATATGGTCATGTGCAGCAATGTTAATGATTCTCCTCCAAGTGATACAGCTGTTCTAAATGAAGATAATCTCAAGGTAAATTGTAGTGCCTAGACATGCTTCATGATGTCGCTCTGGTTCCATAGAAGAAATAAGTTACCTGGATGTAGTTTGGAATTGCATGCATTATCCATGCTTAGTAGTTAATTAAAATATACATGTTCATGTGCAGGGCAAACCAGTAATCTTAAAGTATGTTAAGTTTCAAAACGTTCGCAGGTATATATTTCTCTGGGATTTGGTACACTTTACACAATATGCTTCCAAAATCAAATCTCATTGTCTAACTAATTCCATACCAGCTTGACAATTTTCATTGAGGACAATCAGTCAGGTTCTGAAGTTACAAAAATTCAGAAGATTGTTCTATATGGGACAACGTAAGTTTTCTCGTTCATATTTTTCTTTCAATTATTTGAATGATTTTCTTTTGTTTTGAACTAAATTTAATTTGGCATTCTCTATATCCCAATTTAATTTGCCTTCAATCTGCTTTCAATGTCATTTACTTGATACTCCCAAGCTTTAAAATGTAGAATCCTAAAGTGCCTACTCCTCCTTTGTGCAAAAGATGAGAACTCTCAATGTTGTGGGTTTTCTCAGATATGTTCCCGTTTGCTCTTTTTATTCATCTTACCCCTACTTTTGTTTGTAGATGTAATTTCTTAAAATGCCTTTTATAACCGCACCCCCCCCCCCCTCCTCTGGAACAAAGAATAAGAATAAAAAGAACAAACAGAAAAGTGTGTCGCAGAAGCAGAGCTGAATATGGCCTGACCAGTTGCTAAAATGAAGAGAGGTTTTTGCCCTCTTAATTCTGAAAGGTGAAACTTTTGACTCCGTATCATCTTAAATTGTTAATGTCAATTTTGGTCAGAAGATTTATTTCTTTTGCCTGACTGGATTATAATGCTTTACTGGCTGTTCGGGTTGAGATTTTGAACTGTTCATTTGAAGTGCAATGATGTCTGTCTGAATCTCAGATATCAGCAACTTGTGTTGGCTTCAGGTGGGATTAGAGTTGATCTACATGTTCCTTGTATCTGGTTTGTCTTATTGACAGGTGTATTTGGTATGATATTATCCAAAAAAGCATGAATGAATGACTAAAAAATAGCATATGCAAATAGTCCCTGCCAAGGCATAGAAAATCCGATGGAGGTCAGACAAAATAACAAGATTAGAGTTCCATTTCATGTTAGGGCTTATAGTTTGGGTCAAATACCTATGACTCGACATGACTTTCAATGACCTAATGTCAGAGAAGAAGCCTTACCTTTAGCTTTCTGATTAGACATTCATGTGCTCGTTAGATTGAGAATCGCACTTGAATGCAAATGGCCATGTTTAGCTAATCATGGCAGTGTAGGGAAAAGAATCCTGAGCCCTTACTATCTTGCGCATCTTCATGACTATAGTTAGTGGTGGGACTGTCAATGGGTTTGGGACTATATTTAGTGGTGGGATTGTCAATGGGTTGGGGCTGCATGCATGACTATAGTTAGTGGTGGGATTGTCAATGGGTTTGGGCCATCCGCTTAAATATGGGCTTAGACCTAGGTTTTGAAGCTTGAATAATGTTCGGACCAAGATATGCTCAGTCTGTTTTCAGGTCGGCCAGACATATATGCACACACACACACATATATAATACAATAATATTATTAGTATATTTTATTAAAAAGATATTATTATTATTTTTATATGTAATAATAGTATAATTAATTAATTTTTATTTTTAATTAACAAATATTTAAAATTTAAATACAAGTTTAAAAAGTTTTTAAAGCAAATTGGGCTAGGGCCGACTCTGAGTCCGAGTAAGTCAGAGTTCAAGTTCATTTTTTTCAGCCTAAACAAAATTGGGCCAAGTTTGGGCTTAACCAAATTCGGCTCACTGGTGGATACTAAATATTGGGCGTGCCTGCCAAATGGTATGGTTGATTCTGTTGAGGAATTCTACCAAATTATTAGCAAAAGTAGAAACAAGAATTGGCTGGAAGCACTTTCTTGCTTAAGTTCTTTGGTTGAACTTGGCATAATTTTGTATTTTGCTTTTGGATTCCAACTTAGTTCTGCATTTGCATACCATTGAATGTCTTTTTCTCCACTCTCTGATTCTGTACCCGGGATGTCTCTCTCTGCAGGGTGGAAACAACAGATATGAAAGCATTGAAGAAGATTGAAGAGCACTGATTCTATAATGGGAAAAAAAGATTGCTCAGAAGATCCTCCTCTTTTCGTTTTCTTTTTTTTTTTTTTTGGCTTGACCTATTTAGAAAGTGAACTATAGCAAATATTTCCAATTATATCATGTGGAATGTAATGTGGCATTTCTTTTCATCTTGCCGATATGCACTTTATACTCCTGCTATGTCATTGAGTATCGGAAATTCTTGCTTATTAGAGTAATCATTTTTTGTGTTTCGAACAAGAAACTTTTTGAGAGCGTGCTTTTTCCTTCCATTTCGTGGCCGCGTGGAACGAGTAGTTAGTTCCTTTATTTCAATCTCACGCAGCAAGGGAACTTAGGTTGGCTTGGTACTTGGTAAAATGTAAAAAATTTTGTTACATTGGTTGGTTTGTGAATTATGATTGTGGAGAAACATATACTTGGATATGTTAAAAATACGTCCTTTTTAAGTGTACAATATTTAATGCATGGTGTACAATTTTTTTAAGAAATAGTACCAGAAACATATAAACATGGCTAAACGAAGCACAGCCAATTGCTCATTTTCTGCATTCTTTCTCTAAGCTCTCAGATGTGCTTCGTCTAAAAGTGTGATTGTCAATTCTAACTCATTAATACTAAAAAAGAGATTAAAAATATTTGACTTAAATTCAAAAGGATGAAAAACTTCCCTAAAGGTTATAGTATAGGTCTGTGTAGTTTGGATGGAGGGATTTGGATCTGAAATCCTCTTGGTAGAATTTTTTAAGAAGTAAAAAGAAAAGAGAAGAATTGGGAGAATGAAATGCTCACACTTTCTTCCCAACTACGGGAAGAACGAGACGGATGATGCGGGAGGTTTGAGTAAAAAGGTTTGAATTATCCAAAATGTCCTTAAAAGGCTAGCATTGAAGAGTTTATTTACCAATGTGTCCCAACATTATATTCTTAGATAAAAAGACAAATTTTTTACTGCGACGGTTTGACTTTCCAAATGCAAAAAGAACACTTTATTTCTTTTCCATCCAAGATTTCCACAAAAACATTTGAAGTAAATCACCTCACCTTCATTTCTCTTCTTTTCTCTCATAACTTAAGATTTCTTTTCTTTTCCCTCTTTAAATTCCCAAACTAGGCCTAATATGGGGCACGGTAGTCTTGATGGACTCTCATAAAACCCTCACAAGTTGGCCAATTTAGTAAAAATGATGAATCTAGTGAGTTTCTGTTAAATCTAACATCAAAAACGTTATTGTTTAGTGCAAAATTATTGCTTATAATAGAGAAACAATAAAATTTTAGAGAGAGAGAAAAAGAGTTTTAATAAAAAATGAAGTATAATAGTGATGTGTTCACTAATTTTTATTTTAAAATTTAATTAGAAAAATTCAACAATATGGTCCCAACGTATTTTTCATTACCCTTATAAGTCTCTATTGTTGTTTTTAACTATATTGATTTTTTTAACTTTTTAAATTCTAGTGCATATTTTATTATTCGTATAATTTTCTATTACATGTTTTTTACTTTTAAAATTTCTAATGTATTTTTAAGTTTAAAAATAAGTCATTTTCACCACTTTGTTTGTGGTTTGCAGCCAAATTAAATGTGGATATCGTACATTTAATATTATTTAAGAATAAAATCAGAAGAGCAAATATCTTTTTTTAAAAAAAAAATTAAAAGAAGAAAAAGGAAAAAAACTAATATTACAATTGGAGCATCATCATTCATTTTCATACGTCCACCCAAATTAGGCTCATATTAGACTCATCATTATCATCTATCTACGGTATACAATTGTGCAAAAAGTGGAGACCAAATTTGTCCTTTTGTGAATCTTTGGAGATGGTGTTGCGGCATTGATTGGTTGTACCGCGTTCCTATTTGATTGTTCAGGTTGTAATTATTGGGTTGAGTCTGGCCAAGCATTTGGATTGTTGGACACATTCTAGTGGAGCGTTTTGTGGGGTTTAAAAAATAGCTGAAAGTGTTTACTCATTTTACTTTAACGTTCTGCTTCGTTTGTTAGTGTGATTTGTTTAGGGGTAATTATATGTAGTTTTATTTTAAATTTTTAAAAATTTTTATTATTTATTATTTATTTTTAAGAATTTTATGTTTTTTTTTAAATTTTTAAAATACTAATACTTAAATTTATCAATAATAACAACGTTTTTTAACAAATAAAGTTTAATTTATCAAATAATATTTAATTTTATATTTTTAACATATAAAAAACTTTAAAATCGATCACAAAATAGTCGATTTTAAAAAAAATACCAATTTGCGTCACTTGTGCCAGCAAATGGCGAAATTGGCACACAAATTTCACTCAAAATTAGCATAAATTATAGCTAATTTTTGCCAAAAATTGTGCATAATTTTTGCCAAAATTTGGTAAAAATTATGAATAATTAAAAAATCACATTAAATTTCTATTAAATTTTTCATATTAAATGGTTTGTATCAGAGAGAAAAATAATTTAAAGAACAAATAGGCTTTTTAACTCGAATAATTTGAACACTTTAATATTAGTTAAAAAATTTGACATACTAACCAATATTTTTTAAATAGAGATATTTTAAACATCTATTAAATTTTTTATAAAATTTACTAAAATCTTAATTTTTTATGTAAAAAAATAGGCCATAAATTTTGAAACGAATGGAGTATTTGCCAAAGTTTCTTTGTAGTAAGATTAATTACTCATTACTATGTAATTAGAAACAAATATGGATCTATTACTATATTCAAATGCATACTACAACTAATATTAAAGTGATCAAATTATTCGAGTTTTAAAAAAAGTCTATTGGTTCTTTAAATTATTTTTCTCTCTGACAAAAACTATCTAATATGACAAATTTAATAGAAATCCCATGTGATTTTTTAATTGTCCATAATTTTTACCAAATTTTGACAAAAATTTAGCACAATTTCTGGCCATTTTTGCCAATTTTGAGCAGAAATTGTGGCACAAGTTTCGCCAATCTAAGACTCTAAGTCTCTAGACAGATCAGTGGTTAAAAATTATTGTAAAATACCCTAGCTGACTTGTCAGCCAGATAACAACGGCAGCTTCTATGCTCATCGATCATCAGCTGTTGACAATCATTGCGCAAGAATATTGATAGGATAACATAGTTTATAAAATCTTTTACAAAGAAAAAGATATCTTTCTAAGCGCAGTTGAGAACTGACTGCATTAGGTTTGAATATTTACTTACATAAGTATAAAACTTGATGAATCTATTGGTAGAAACCCATCTGAGAATGATGTTGTGTTGAAACAGAAAATAGGATTCTTCGTAAAAGAATATATCTTTCTTCACTTGAATTTAAGTTTTGCATAAAATGACATATATCTTTTTTAATGTGTTAATTTTTGGTGTTTGTGTGTTTTACAAGAAATGAAGCTTTAGTTTTGAGTAAGAAAAAAAAAACAAGGAAGTTGTTTATTGTTGTTACATATTTGTAATTATCATCATAAATGTGTTAAATGCGATTTTATATATAGTTTTGTATTTATATTATTTTTGCTCTGTGCATATCTAGAGCTATTCATTAATTGGTGCAATCCGAAAAGTCAAACTGAATCGAATCAAAATTCACATTTTGATTCTGTTTTTTGATATTTTGATTCAGTTTATAAAAATTATGTATAATTCGATTCGATTTTCGATTTCTGTGCTTAGACAAAAAAATTGAACCAAAAAATTAAAATTTTTTTATGAAAATACGTTGTTAAGAATAACGCATTTAGATAATGCGTCCTTCTATAAGAAAACTAAAATTTTAAAATAAAATGATAACTTAATAATACATTTCGATAATGCGTTCTTCTGTAAGAAAATTAAAATTTTAAAATAATATAGTAACTTAAAGCATTACAGACATGCGTTCTTATTCTTTCTTTTTTAAATTTGGTTTACAATTGAACCAAATTGAATTAATTTATTTCAGTTTGGTTTTATAAAAATTTTAATTTAATTTAATTTTTTAAAAAATTTACAAAATTGAATAAAAAACCAAATAGTAAAATTAAAAAACCAATTGCACACCCCTATGCATATCCACGTTAACAATGCTGCTTTAATGAAAAAAAAAAGATAGATTGTTGATGAAAAAAATTTGCTTGCTTCGTTTGGCTTTAAGTTTGCGATGAAATAATAAGTATGTTTTGCCATCATTTTTAAATAATTACAGATGGAAAAAAAAATTTGTAGTTTTTGCTCAGGTTTCCTACTTAGAATTTGTATATGTATTAATTGAAAAAGAAAAAAAAAGGAAGTGATTTGCTATATTTGCAGGTGTTTAGGTCTTCTCCTTCTTATGATAAGTATTCTGAATGTTATTCCATGTGTACTCTTTGTTATCTATTGGTTTAGTTCGTGCCTTTTGTTTATTTTGCATTTAGGGTGTTGCATTTTCATTAGAAAAAGAGATTATGAGTAGAGAAAATGTGAAAACATTGCAGTTTACATTGTTGTTGCATCTTTTATGGTTTTATTTTTTGCTTCATTATACATTTGAGCATCTTATGATTTTTGTTCAGTGAATTTGTTTATATTTTATTTATGTTTATAGAACAAACATAAGAAGACAGTTGTTGTCGCTTTGACCTTTCAACATTTCTTACTGTGTTTTCTTAATGCTACAAAGGATTGCACATTTGCACTTTAAGGTAAGACCATTACGTTTGATTTCTTTATTTACTAATTAACACTGGTCTGTTATAATTATAATTTAGCCGTATTGCATGTGAGTTGTCATTTTCGCTTCTTCTTCTTTTTTAATAGAGGTTGCATTCTTTCTTCTGTTAATTGTCTAGAGCAAAATGTAGACTACTAGTTTTGTCATTGAATAATTTTTGTACTTCTTATTTTTTTTATTTTGTTTGTTTTGTCCAGTGCATGTTACATTTACATGTTACTTAATATAATTGTTTGTTACACTGATTCCATGATGTGTTGGTGCGTAGTCTATTGCATTTGAATATGTTTTCCTTTTGTTATCGTAATGCACAATAAAGAAATACAGTGTACCATATTTTTCTCAATTCTGTGTTTGTTGAGGCATCAGAAAAATGTAATTGGCTTCTAAAAGAAACTACTTTTCCTAGTGTGTATGATTGGCTTGATTGAGAAGGAAAAATAATCATAAGTAAAGAAATATTTTTAGCTGACTCAATAATAAATAGAATAAAGCAACGGAAGATACAAATTGTTTAGAGCGTTAAAAGAGGCAAAAAGTAGATATGTCTGACCAAAGTGAAGAATCGAGTAACTCAAATGAGAAAAGAGTTACTTTGTACAACAAATGGCAGCCATATCATTTTGCAATAGTGGAAATAATATTACAAAACTTAGGAAAATGAATGTAGACTTATCAGCACAAAAAGAGGTTAATATGGCTTCACAGTGTTAGACTTTTGTTTTAATACGTTCATTCTTTCCACTATTATATTTATTTCCACATATAATCATTAAGTGATTGATGTGTTTTATTTGTTTCTGATTGTTGTAGGTGAAGATAGATATAGAGACAGAACTATTCAAGATGATATCTCTGGTACAAAAGATATTATTGAGGCAAAAGAGGTTCTTGAACACGTATTGATGAATGTGAAATTTCAAAATGAAGGTAGTTTTAGTATTTTCAATCCAAGTTTTTGGTCTATTTATTGTTCTTACATATTGATTCTTTATTTATGGGAGAAAATTTTCTTGCGTATTTATGTAACGTAAATTTGGGCAATATCACAAGTATAGATATTTTCGTCACCAAAAGCAGAAATACTGAAATATCACAATTAGATCTATGAAATAAAGGTAGTTTTTGGTGCTATATTCATTGTTATAAAAGTGCTTTTATTATTCTTTAGTGTGAATATTAAAGTTTTATAATGGGTGCAACTGTTTGTAGCTATAAAAATTATCAATCGTATTATATAATAATTTAAGAATATACATTGAATTTTAAAATGTTGAATTCTTACTATGATTGTTTGAAACATTTTGAAGCATTTTCTATGTTGTTTTAGATTTTCTGTATTAGTAAATACAATTTATGTATACTTTAGCTTCTCTTTTGATAGTAGTAATCGCGGAATTATTCACGAACAAGGGTCAAACAAGTTGTTTAGAATCAAATGTACACGATGAATAGCTATATGATATACCTATGATTGAGGAATACAAAGAAAAACCATAAACATTACAAGATATTTTATGTACTGTCCTACAAACAACAAATGAAAAATCTTTCGCATCAGCTACAAATCATCTTTATCGTCGCTTATATTTCGTATGTTATGTTCTGCCTAATATATCTGATTTCATATGATAAATGGCATATATTATTTCCATTTTGAGTAGCTATTAGATGACATTGTTCCTTTTGAGTTTTTGAATGTTGACGAAAATCAACTAAAAGATATATAATATATATATATATATATATATAATCAATGGACATGAAGGTGACTTATGAAAAAGCAACAACATTTTTTTATAGTGCTATACAATAAGACCATGCAAAATCTTCATAAATAGGTAGTCATATTGTTTAACAATATTTCGGATTTCAAATTATGCTCTTTGAAATACATTTCGTTTTATATTGTGATTCAAAGAAATTTTCCCTTATTTGTATATCGACAATTACAGGCCAGGCAAATTAAAAGGTACAACTGTTTTCTTCACAATAGAAAATAATTTCCAAAAAAGAATTAAAAATTTTCATATGATGAATGAACTAGCATGTAGCAATTGTGTTTGTTATCCTGACAAATTAATATTTTATCTTCTAATATAGTTAGAATGCAAATCTCATTAAATACATTTTTGTTGTTTTTCTCTATTTTGTAGGTGAACAACCATTGCTTTTACTGGTCATCAACAATCTTTCAATGTTGTTACAATAAATCCATGTAGCAATAAGAGTTTTTAGTATTCTGCTTGTAAGTTATTGACAAAAATTGTAATGATGAACATATGGCATGTTTTGTATTTTAAAAATTATGTTGAAATTTATATCTTTCATTTAGTTTCCTATAAGTTTTATTCATTACAGAATCTTATAACTTCTGTAGCTCATGAAATAATAAAACAATAGATGTGTTAATGTTCGAGAATATGAGTCAAAATGTACCGCTTCACGAACCATTTAAACTACTTGTAGTTGAAAGTTATCGTTATTGTTCAGGCAAAAAGTTCTACCATGGACATCCAAGTTTTTGTTGTTCAAATGGAGAGGTATGTTTGGTATCACATGCAATGCCATATGAAATCTCAAGTGTCCTGTTACGGAATCATGTTGAAGTTGTGGAGTTTAGAAAGCATATACGAACATACAACAATAACTTTGCCTTTACATTATTCAGTGCAAAGTATGATACTGAATTAACAAAAAAGGCAAAAAGGTTTATACTTTCAAGATAGACGGCTAGGTGTATCATTGTTTGCAAGATTTAATTCCTTAGAATGAAGAACCATTTGGACACTTTTAGTCTTATGATATAGAACTTGAGGTAAAAAAAAGATTATTCAATTCTCATACTATTAGATTGTTGATGAATATCTTAAGTGTAAATCCATACAAAACATTTTTCAAGAGCCTACAACAACTTCGAAGTCTTAAAAACTATAGCATTGCACTAAACAAAAATTTTGGTCTTAATCAAAAAGTTTATAACATGCCATCTATATCTCAAGTAGTTGCAATATTGAAAGAATGAGACAGTTATAATGTCAGAAAGGCCTGCCATATACAAGTATATAGTCATAGAAATTCAAGCCATCGAATTCATCATTCCTATAGTTGCCATGATTCTCTTCAGTATCTTTATTGTTTTCACAAGGACAAAGTGGTTGGCATTACAACATACAATGATCAAATCCCATGTCAATTCATCATAATAAATTTATAGATAGTTGTTAGAGAATTCCTTCACAAACTATCTTTACTCCAGAAGATTTATTGGAAGTTGAGCAGAGAGGTATGAACACACATTTTTATAAAATTAAAACTTTATTTATTTGCATTATATATGATAATGTTCGTATGAGTATTATTAAACTAGAAATAACGTTTAAACATCCTTACTAATTTTTACAAGAGTTAATAAGGGTAAGAAAAAAAGAAATAGAGTCACATGTAGAAAATACCATTGTTACAACCTTCAGATAAGAACTGACGACAGATCTATGACTCTACATGGTGGTAGACTTATTCAACAGTAAATAGTAGATATGTATGTCAAAATTGAAACGCAAAGATTGGAATTCCATAGAGATAGACAGATAGAATTAAGAAATGAATTCTTTCAAGGATTGGTTGACTCTATTACAACTACGAAGCAAGATGAGGAAATATTGGAAAGAAAATCATCTTGTCTGCCTCTTTTATATAGAAGGACCGAAAGACATGCGAAAAAGATATGTTGATGCCATGGCACTTGTCCAACACTTTAGGAAGTTGGATTTCTTCCTCACAATTACATGCAATCCAATGTGGATAGAAATTTAGGATAATTTGTTGTCAAATGAACTTCCTTAGAACATATTTGATTTGTTATGTAGGATTTTTAAGGAAAAACTTGAACAGTTCAGGAATGAAATCATTAAAAAGCATGTTTTTGGTCATGAATAATGGTGTTAAACAGGCCGACCCTTAAATGGGGCAGAGAGAGCTGGCCCATTTTTCCACGGGGTAGAAAACCCTAGTCTGTGGCACGATATGGCCACGCCGCGAGCCAATGCATTTTTCTTTTCACATATAAATTCTATCAAATTCTAAATATTAAATAGGCTTTATGCAATAAAAATGAAATAAGAAAGTAGATAATAGTAGAATATTTGAAACTTTAAAAATAAACATTAACCAAAAAGAAATAATTGATGATAATGAAGAGAACTTTAGATTGTTATCAAATATACAAGTCTGGAGCGAATTTTCTAATCCTCTCTATCTTCATCTTCCGGAACATTTGAATTCGATTTAGATGCAGTTGATTCTTTTAATGTTATCTCATCATCTTCATCTGTAAAAGTAAAATATAAAGTAATTTAAAAAGTAAATTTATGATAATTGCACATTAGATTTAAAGTAAAGAAATTTATATTTATCAATCTTAACACTTATTACTTACCATCAGGAATAAAACCATGAAACTAATTACGTGCACATAATAATGCTTGCACATTTTGAGGAAGAAGGCAGCTACTATACTTATTAAGGACTCAAGCACTAATATTAAATACAAATTCTGAAGTCACTATAGTAATTGGAATGCTCAAAATGTCAGAAGCCATCAAAGTTAATTCAGGAAATCTATACCTGTTGTCTTTCCAATATTGTAAGACGTTTATATTTGGAATTGACTCCATTCCAGCTTTGTCTCATCCAAGTATGTCTCCAATTGAGATTTTCTAATTTTGGTAACAACTTGACTATCAAACATTTTATAATCCTAATCAACGAAGCATACAAAATAAAAAAAAAAGACATTAGTAGAGAATATTTAAATTTGAAGATATTCAAATATTTAAACTAAACAAGAATATTAAAGAAACTTACATCTATTGGAGATAACAGATTATCTAAATCATCTACATCCATTCTCAATCCAATTTCACTTGGTTGAATAGAAGACACAAGCTCATGTGAAAAAGAACTTGATGCATTTTCTGTTTTTTTTTAATAATGTTCAAACATCTTCATCTTTTTTTCACAATATCCATCTTCTCATAGGCAAATTTTGGATCAACCTTGTTATAGCACATCTCCAACAATTGAAATTTTATGTGAGGATTAACAACAACTCCTAGCGCAGGAATAACACTACACTCCTTCCAATACTTGTCAAATTTAGATTTTATCCTTGTAACCATGTCCTTTATGACAACATCTTCATTATTCACATTATTCACCAATAAACACTCAATTTTTCAAACTTGCATAAGGCACAAGTTAGAGGTCGGGTAAGAGGACCTGATATCAAATTAGTAATATGAAAAAAAAGACGAAGAAATTCAAACATCATTTGACCCCTTGTCCATTCTTCCAACGATAGACAATACTTATAATTTCTATCACTTAAAGAAAGACTAGAAAATGCACGTCGATATTTCAAGGCACTTTCAAGCATCATATATGTAGAATTCCACCTAATAGATGCATCCAATCTCAAATGAATCCCTATTTGAATGCCCACTTGTCTAACACATTCTTCAAAAGCCTTCATTCTCCCTACCGACCCCTTAACATACTTCACACTCTCTCTAATCTTATGCAAAGCATCATTAGCTATTTTCAAACCTTCTTGCACAATTAGATTTAAAATATGTGCTGAACAATGAATATTACATAACAAACTATTTTACAAACAAAGCTACTTCCGCAAAATATCTTGCATGTTGTCATTAGAAGATGCATTGTCCAATGTTATTGAAAATATTTTTCTCTCTATTCCCACTCTCTTAACAAATTAAAAACTTTCCTTGCCAATTCAATTCCTGAATGGGAAGGAGGGAAATCCAAAAAAAAAAGAGAGTATAAAACTATTCAATTTTCATTCGATATCAATAAAGTGAGTAGTCAAACAAATATAACCTTTAGACGTGCAAACTGTCCAAACATCAGATGTGAGGCATATTCAACTAGGAACATCAGCTGGTATTTGTTTTAAACTTATTTTTCTCTTCCATAAAGATTCTATATATTAGATGCAACAATATTCCTAGAAATATTTTTCACATCAGGATTGCAATATTTAAAAATATCTCTAATCCCTTCATACTCAACAAATGAAAAAGGAAGGTCATGCCTTATATTTGGTCCCGCAATATTTTCTCGTACAACTTTTTGATAAATATTTCTATTTCTTACCTTCCCAATGTTGTCTATAAGCATATTCCCCATATCTTGAAACTGAGGTTTTAATTGATGACAGAATGACGACTAATGCTAAAAATTCTATATTTAGACCCTTCTATTAAATACTCTTTTTTGCAACCAAGACATTTTGCTCTTGACTTTCCATCTTTTCCAACATCGAAGTCATTGTAGCATGACCACACAGTTGAAGTTGTAGTCTTTGCCTTCTTTGAAGCTTTGGTATTTGACTAAAGCTCACTCTCTACAATACTAGAAATTTGATTGAGCAACAGACTATCATCTTCATCACCTCAAAGATCAATAATATTTTGGCTTTCCATACTGCATTATGTAACTAAATTTATCATCTCATTAGACACTATTTAGATAAGGAGTTTTATGCCCTAAAATCAAGAGTATTCTTGTTGCTTTTTACTGCATTTGTTCTTTGCAAATTGTTCCAAATATTTGTTTACACAAAAATATCCACACAGGTAGACAAGAAAATTGGACAAATATTTATATTAAAAAAATAGGGCACCTTCCTCCATCCTTAAAATTAAAAAAAAAATTCCAAAAAATCCTGTTGAAGCCAAAAGATAAGTGGAAAAAGTTGTCAAAGAACTACTCTCATAGTAAAAGCGTGAAGCTAAAGAGGGCCTTAGTCAGATATGTAAATGACTCTCCTTGGCTGTTCGTCTTCAGGCCTGCAAGGAGACAAATATCTCAGTAAGTGCTCCTCAATAACTTGCTCAATCAAGCCAACTGGGTACTCAACCTGTAGAGACAATCATTTAGTTATGCACTATGATTAACAGAGAAAAGAATCTTGTCAAAATAAGCTTTCCTCTTTTAAAAAAAATAGTACTGCAACGACATTGATGGTAATGAAAGACTACAAGTGTCAATTGAGGAAGACTTCTCCATTCCTCAAAGTATCTAGTAATAAAACAAATAAAGGACGCATAAACATATGTTTATTCAATATTCAATTTTTTTTGGGCTAAAAGAAAATGTTGAGCTCATAATCACTTCTACATCTTTCTTCTTTTTGCAGAATCTGGAGTTAGCACTGATATCTAAACTTGCTAAAGAAATAATGAGTGAAAAGAATATAGCAATTGTTGAAGAAGATCTATTAAATCAATAGGAACTCAATGCTAGTCAAAGGTATGCATTTGACAAGATATTTATCGCAGCAATAAGAAACAACCCAGAGGCTTCTTAATTGATGGACCTAGAGGAATTGGAAAAACATTTTTATATAAGACTTTCCCTACAATAAGATCACAAGGATTTATAGCAATTGCTATAGCTACATCTGGAGTTGTAGGTTTCCTGTTACCAGGCTGACATACTGCTTATTTGCTTTTCAAATTCCCATTGGACTCTACAGAACAAAAAAGATGTAGTTTGAGCAATCAAAGCAGTACAACCAAACTTATTGAAGAAGCAAAACTTATAATTTGGGATGAAGCACCTATGGCCAGAAAACATGCAATTGAGAACCTTGACAAACTTGTTCAAGATATAATGGGAAATAATCTTCTTTTTTACGAAAAGGTTGTTGTCTTCGGGGGTGATTTTAAGCAAATTTTCCTAGTAATAGCTAAAGCTAAAAAGGAAGGTATAGTTGCTAACAATTTACTTTGTTCATACATTTGGTTAAAGCTGACCAAATTGTAGCTCATAGAAAACATGAAAGGAATTGAAGATCCAGTTTTCACAAAATATCTATTGAGGATTGGAGATGGGATAGAACCAACTGATTCAAATGATAACATCAAACTGGCACCATATATGGTATACCCTTTCACAAAGAAGGAAACATTACTAGCTTCACTTACATATTTGTTTTTCCAAGTTTGACAGATTTGAATGGAACCAAAAAATAGTCATGGACAGAGGTTTTTTTACTCCAAAAAATTATTGTGCTGATGACATAAATGAATTAATGATAAAGCAATTTTAAAGAGAAAACAGAATCTTCTTTAGTAATGACAAGACTTTAAATCCTACACATTAAGTAGACTATCAAGACTTTCTCAACTCTCTCAATAGTCTACAACCAAATGGTCTTCCGCTTCACAAATTGCACTTTAAGAAGAACTGTCTAGTCATACTACTGAGAAATCTTGATCCATCAAATAGTTTATGCAATGGGATAAGGCTAATATATAAAGAATTGAAATTCTTGGTCATTCAGTAAGTTACATGTTTTTCCCTAAATCATCTATTCTTTTGCCAAACATTTAATTGAAAATACTTTCTTATTTGGTAGAATATCTCCAATCAAATTAATGCTTTTGGGTAAACTAGCTGAAGAAGAAAGGAATATTCTCTATCACATTCAAAATACATTACCACCTGTGTCGTGCAGAAGAATAGGAGTTGGATCATTCAACGGTATTTCTTTCAATTCTATTCAAATATCAATTTTAAAAAACTACATCATCTTCTTTCATATTTAACTTATTCTAGCCTTATACTAACGAGTCTCTAAAACACAACCATCAGCATAAATTCCCCAATTCTGGAAGCTCGACAACTCAAACATTGGTATGCATAGTTGCACTCTTCACAAAGTTATTACTGATGTTTTCATTTCATATTTACAAATATAAACAAAAAATTTTGGTGCATGGCTTGCAAAAATTTGTTGTTCATCTACATCAGCAAGAGCAAGATAGAGTTTTCCTTGCATAATATGCAAAGACATTTCAATGCCTAGACCAAGGTAATTAAAAAAATTAAAGTTGCTTCCAACCTTTAACGCATAAAAAATCCCTAACTAAACCACCTTTGTATAGATCTGTTGTACAAATACAGTTACTTGATGACACGGTTTCAATAAATGTAACATCATATGGAGCAATTGCATAACAAATAATACAATTTAGTATTGCTCAACTAATGGAACTATCTGAATAGGAAATGCAACTAATGAATGCATTTCAAGAAAACTTGTACTACTTTCCTTCACAAAAACTTAATTACAGAAACTCAGTCTTCCTATTGAAACCACTCTGGGATACATCGACAACAAAAGCTTCAGAATACAAATCCGTCCTTCAAAAACCTATGCAGCAACCTCTGAGACAACATACCATGTTCTTTGTGTAATTGAAGATGACATAGATGAAAATAGTACACTATTGATGATAGAAAGCAGTGAGACAGATGCTAGCAGCAATACGCAAGGTGATCAACCTATAGTGTATCAAGATACAAAATTCTTTATAACCACACCATTTGATCATTAAAAAACAAGAAGCATATATGAACAAATAATGATTGCAGATCAGTAACATCTAAGAACTGTTGCAAAGTCGCTTGCACAAGCAATTCACAACATCCAACATCAAGACATGGAAATAGACAGTGCTTTGAGGTTGCTATCCCAATGAAAAAGCCAAAAGCATAATGAAAAGATAACTGCTCCAGCTCTGAAACTACATTCTAATATTTCTTTACTTGTTCAACAACCATTCTCTCTAATATTATTGTGTAAAGAGTAGACATTTAACTACATTTTGTAAAGCTCCAAGGGATTCAACGTGTTTTGCCTGTAAATATTATTTCTTCAAACTATCTAAACACTTTAAATATTATACGTACTACTGATGTTATGCTTTGACAACCCACAACTACTTATTTTGTAAAAGTGTAACAATTTGAAAATGTTTTTAATCTAACTACTATGCCTCCAAATTGTGTAGAAAATTTGTAATATGAAATACTATCACTATTCTTCAACTTCTTCAAATCACTAATTCTGTTGAAATTCTCTTCTTTAACAATGCATATTCAAATTGAACAAGCATATCTCATTCCCATTCAATATCTTGAAAGTCCTTTTTATGCCTCAATATCACACTGATAGTTGAACCCAAACAAACCTTCAAATGGAATTAAAAAAAAGAATAATAAAAAAAAGAATAGAAAAAACCTCCCTAATAAAAATAAAAAGAACAGAAAAAACCTCCCTAACAATAGCATTTATATATATATATATATATATATATATATATATATATATAAATATTTGAGCATCGACAACGTAAAATTAAAGGAAAAGAGGCACTCAATATGTTTGGAGAATAATAATATAAAACTAAAAAATAAGAAGAAGCGAGAATATATAGAGAGAAAGTATAACTTAAGAATCAAGACTCATCAAATTTTATTAGTGTCATCATATGACATCTATATATATGTTATATATATGTTCACAATATAAGAGTTTATGAAAACCCAAACTCTAATAGCAAAAGGAAATCAAATCTAATAAAGAGTAGTATTTTGGCAGTTTAGTTCTCTTCAGGAAACTAACTAATATGAACATCTACATATTATGAATTATTTCATAACACTCTTCCTTGGATGTTCATAACATAAAAATGAATTATTTCATAGCACTCTTCCTTGGATGTTCATAACATAAAAAATATGCCTCGTTAAAACCTTACTAGAGAAAAAAAAACCTACGAAAAAAAAATCTAGTGAAGAAAAAACAGTACACTATCCTTTATGTTTTACTCCCCCTGTTTAGAATGTCATTAAACCAACGCATTTGAAATTTCAATTCTCTAATGTTGCAATTGGTATATCTTAGTGAATAAATCTTCAGGATTATCACTTTTGATTGGAACCTTTTCACATCAATATCATTCTTCTTATAAATAACGACTTGTCATATCACTTTTAATATATTCTCAAATTTCATTACCATCTAGCAACACAGTCAGAATTTCTCTCATAGAGAATATTACATAAATATCTTGGATAAAATTGATCATTAATCTTAATCATGCACACTTCAACCAACAACATAAATTATATTTCTTCAACAAGAATTGAAGAGTGGTTGCAATAATAAATATAACATCATCACTTTTTATGCATAACTTGTGTGGATCAAATGAATAACTAACACCATAGATATTTATCTCAACAACAATTGAACTTTCTCAATAATTTGAGATCGATTATCCATAGAGACATCGAAAGACAAGTATAATATCATCCCAAAACCATTGGATTATAAAATATTCAAAATAATATATCCATTCATGTGCACCAATTGTGTAGAAATATGTTTCTTCAGGACCAAATCATCTTTATTATCCTCTCTTATATAAAGAAGATCTTTATCAATATGTAATGATTATTGAAAATTTTAATTACATGCAATATGATATGTCCATATAGAATCTTCCTCGAATTGATGAAGAAATTCCATCTTCTGGATGTTTAATTTGTAAATCAAGACTTGCAACACTTGCCTTTAGAAAGTCTACAGGAGGAACAATTCAATCATACAATCCTCTTATTTCAGAACTAAGAAGTCGCAATGCTTCAAGCGTGCTTTAGAATCATTTGTTATAGAACATATATTTTGTCCTATTGGGACACTAAACAAATAGAAATATTTATAAATAGAATATTTAATTTAATAACTCTTCTAGAGTTAGCAAATGCATCAAATAATTTATTGGCAACACTTTGCAGAATAATAATTTATTGAACTTCTAGTTCACTAGTGTGTGCACAGACAAAGATGCTTCAATGATAAAATTCTCATATGATATATTTCTTCTATTCTCAACATTATCCCCCTAATTTGAAGAACACTAATAATAGAGGAGAATTATTTAAGATAAGTGTAATCAAGTCTAATACAAATTGCATGGACTTATTCAATATTTCAATATCATGCTTTTAATAAGCATTCATTAAGACAATGAATCTTAAAAAACAATTCATTCATATGCTTCAAGCATATTAAATTGTTCGGGGACTTTATATAAATATCAAGTATTTGCATGCTATTTAAAGCATACTTGAAGAAATCAACATTAGTCAAGCAAAGCATGCAAAACAACAACCTAGCAGCCGCCAAAATTTCAATGACCAAGATCAAACTGAAGAAATTGAAGTTATCACTATTAGCCAAACTAAAAATGAACACACAACCCACATCACAAGAACAGAAAACTACAATACTAGAACAAAAAACATCTCCAATACAAAAGCAGCAGGGTTTTTCAACATCCTACAACATCAAAGAAAGAACCAACTGCAAGCTACGTCATTCAAGAACCAGTTGTCTCAAGAATAAGAAACCCAAAAAAAGAAAAAGAAAAACCCAACCCTTTATCAACAACATGAATGAAACTACCATCCAAACTCAAATACAAGACTTCAGAAATTTCTTTCCATATACTTTGTTTTTCTGATAACTCTTGTGTAATTATGGTACATTCTGTTAGTTTTTTGATAATACACCACAATCCATATTATATTGCTTCGTGTTCTTCAAGATCTAAAAAACCTTAACCATAAAATCTTCAATAAAATGCTTCATATGTACCTCAAAATTATGTTTACATAAAAGCCACTAGGCATTACATCGGCAAAATGTGCAGACCCATTCTACTAGTTTTCACTTATTGACTTATGGGGTGAGTAATAGAGATAAAAATAGGCATACTTTGGGTGTTATTTGGCTTATCCAAAAATCAATATTGAGGCTCCAATTGTAACTAAAAGACCTAAGAATGCGTGGATTAGGTCTTTGGCTAATTTTTAAAATCTTTATGTAAACTTAGTTTGGAAATGGTGACGATACAAGTGATAAAAGAGAATTTAATGACTACAATAAATAAACAAGTAAAGTAGGAAGAACAAAAGAACACAAGTAATTTATAATGGTTCGATCTCTTCAAGATCTACATCCACTACTTGAAGTCCACACTCAAATATTTTAACCACCTCAACTATAGAAATCTTTAATTCAAGTACACTAGAGGTTCACCCAACAAAGGTTTTACGCCACAACCTAATTTTCACACAAGAATCAAGGTTCACCCTATCACAAAGGGTGTTATATCTTCAAGACAACTTTGAATAAAGCAAGTAGATGAAAGAATAAAGAAAGATATTACCAACAACTTTGTAGAGGATGACAAACACTAGTATCACTTCACATTTTTGTCTTTGGAATCTTGAATAGTCACATGAAGCACAAGACAAAAGAGAGCTTTTTGATGTACAAATGTATATTTGAAATCACATTTAGCAGAGAGAAAAAGGGAAAAGAAACAAATGTACTTGGCAATATTGAATTCCAAACCTTTCACTTTGATAAAAAATGCATTAAGGCCTCATTTGATCGTCAAGGATTTTGTATTTGGGAAAGTAATCAAATTCTCATTTATTAAATTCTAGTGTTTAGTAATTTATTTTTATTTTTGGAAAGAATTGTGATTCCTTGAATTAAGAAAAATAGTTGCAAAATACCAGGGAAAAAAAATACCTAAGATGAAGGTGGTATTTTGAATACATTCCTTGAAATTTTATAACTTAAACACACATAAAATAAAAAAAAAAAAGCTCGATTAATCACCTTTTTCCCTCCACCTTTCGTCTCTCTTTTTTCTCTGTGTTTTCACAATTCACCTCTTTTCTCTTATGCTCCCTTCTCTTAGGCATCTGATGAAGAAAATATTAACCTTACAAATAATGAAGAATCAACTATTGTTCATGCTCGAGGAAAAGATAAATAAAATTCCAAAGAGAGAAAAAGAAGAAGAAGCACTGATAGATTAGTCTTGGGATTGGAGTGCATGACAGACATACTTACTAGTCACTTTAAAGAAAATGTAGATCAGTTGTCTAAAATCACCGAAACTATTAGAGCTCCTGATCAACAAAAACTTCAGAATAGACACAAGCTCAATGATGATCTTTGGAAGATTGAAGGTTAATCGTTCTCAGAAAGACACAAAGTTTGGATGATACTTGTTAAGAATGCGGATTTATTGGATTATTTTTTTACTATTGATGACTTTAAGAAAGAGCAATTTTTGAGAGAGCTTCTTAAGTAGAAGTTATATTTTAAAATTTTCCTAGCAAGTACAAATTTTTTCTATATCGGTTCAAACATTGAAATGATGGTGTTGATTATAATATGTGATCATACTATAAGACACCTTGTTCTTAATTAAAATTTATTTAATTATTAGTGACTATTTTTTAAAACTATACTAATTTATACTAATGTGGACTATAGTTTAGCTATGCAACATGCATCTCAATGACCATTGCACCTCCGTGAAGGCCTCGACCAAGACTACCATAAGCCAAAAATATTCTTAAAACCTGTTACAAAAGCTATCATTACATCATTTCTATGTGCAGTTTTTTTTACTATATATAGCGCAAAAAATTTTCATTATTCACTATTTACTTTTAATAATTCTTAAGTTGCTATGAAGCCTTCGAAATATTAAAACTCAGATCTGCTAACAATGTCTACATTTCTTCGCAAATAAAATTTAATTTATCAAACGATATCCAATTGTATAACTTTTTACATATAAAAATTTCAAAATCAGCCTCAAAACAATCAATTTTGAAGATGAAATATCAATTTGCGTTACTTGCGCCAGCAAATGGCGTAATTTGCACACAATTTTTGGCAGAAATTGGTGCCAATTTTTACCAATTTTTGATAAAAATTGTGTGCAATTTCTCCTATTTTTTGAGAAAATTGTCCACAATTTTTGCCAATTTGTGACCGAAATTGTGCACAATGTTTTCTAAAAATTGGCAAAAATTAAGAGTAATTTCTGCCAATTTTCAACGAAAATTGTGCGAGCCACTTGCTGGCGCAAGAGACGCCGATTGATATTTCATCTTCAAAATTGTGTCATCTTTTCATAATTTTGATTTTTCTTGAATTATTTCATTCTTTTGTCTTCCACTAATTAATCTCTATGAAAAGAAAATATCGTTAATAAATCTATCTTAACTCATAATGATTTTGTAATTAAAAATAATACTTATATGATTTGAGTAATTATTTTTACATTCTATTAGTAAAGCCTATGCTACCCATTTAAATAATTGATTGCCAATTTTGAAGTAACCTATGTGATTTTTAAATTGCAAATGCCAGGTGCAACAAAGTGAGAGATTTATCATTTTCGGCAGAAATTGTGCCTAATTTTTGCCAAAAATTGCAATTGCACCCAATTTTCACAAATTTCTGCCAATCCAACATTTTTTGCCCAAAATTGGCAAAAATAATGGACAATTTTTGCCAAAAATTGGGGAAATTACACATAATTTCTGCCAATAATCGACAAAAATTGTGTGCAGTTTCTGCCAGAAATTGGAGGAAATTGGCTCCAATTTCTGCCAATTTTTGGTAGAAATTGTGCGTAAATTGTGCCACTTACGGGCACAAGAGACGCAAATTGGTATTTTATCTTTAAAATTGACTATTTCGATGCTGATTTTTAAGTTTTTATATATGTAAAAAGGTATAAAATTAGATATCATTTGATAAATTAAACTTTATTTGCGAAAAAAGTTGTCATTGTTGACAAATCTGAGTTTCAGTATTTCAAAGGCTTCATAGAAGCTCAAAAAATTTTAAAAATAATTAGTAAATAATAAAATTTTTTTGCACTATATATAGTCCCAAAAAAGCTGCATATAGAATGCCCCATTATCATTATACCCATAGGCTCATCAAGAGTTGGGGTAAGAGCCTCAGAATCAAATTCATGAAGTTACTAACCATATGTAAGATATGCTATAAAATCTAATATATTAGAGTTTTTCAAAATTAAAAATAATAATTAATATTATAATGTGATTGACTAATTAATACTTTATGTCATATGTACCCAATGTACTTTTGGCATATTGATAAAAATATAAATTTTGTGCCCGATTAAATTTTATTGAACCAAACATTTTAAAAGAATATGTATTATTTTCCTACTTAATATTCCTTAACATTCCAAACAAGATAAATGAATATTTGCGGATTTATATTTCGTAGATTTAGATTCCAAGTAATCATATTCCCAGTGCAACTTTCCTTTCCTACCAATCAAACCAAGCCTAATAACAAGTTATTTTCCATACTCTAATTATTAATTTATAGCAATTCTAGATAAAAGGATAGAATTGTAATTGGATTTCAATTTCTACAGACTATGCTAACACATTTTTAATTGGATAAATCACTATATTGATCCCCAATATTTTATATGTTGATGACACTAGTCCCTTTTGATTTATTATAACTTTTTGAGTCCCTAATATAAAATCGAGCCAAACTTATGGTCCTTCCGCCACCATATACGACAGAGTTTGACAAAATAAAGCACGAGTTAAGCATATGGTCTATGTAATTAAGGGAAAATTGGAAGACCAAGTTGTTTCCCACACTTTTCCCAACAACTCATTTAGGGCTTTTATCTCTTCCTTCTTATTGTTGCCGCTGTGCATGGATTCAAGTTGTCCTCGTCCTTCCTTACCACCCAAAAAAGAAGAAGAAAGAGGTTAGGGTGAAGAATGGAAGAAACAAAGAGATCATTGTCTTCCAAAGTGTCAAGGAAATGTCATTGCGGAAATGCAACTGTAATGAGAACATCATGGACAAATTGGAACCCAGGCAGAAGATTTTTAGGATGTGAAAAGTATGGGGTAAGCTATTTTAACTTCATTTACTCAATTGCTATTCAAATTAGTAGCACATGGTTACTGTAATTTATAGCATGCATTTTGTAGGTGAACGATGGGTGTGGTTTCTTCTCATGGCATGACCCTCCAATGTGTGAGAGATCAACGCACGTTATTCCTGGACTGTTAAGAAAAGTCAGGAAAATAGAGGTTGAAAATGAATCACACAATAAGAAGGAGAAGATGTTGTATGGTGCTCTTTTAGTGTCCTGGGTAATAGTAGTTGGGTTGTTGATGAACAAAGTTTAAGGCTATTGGAGTGTATTTAGCTTTGGTTGAAGCAGCTCTTAATTCATTAGTATGGACAGTGCATGGATATCAATGTGTAGCTGAGGTTCCTTGTCTCTTTTTTGGAGACAATGTGGTTGTATTGTTGTAGATTAACGATATGTATGGTACATTCTATATAAGTGATCAAAATATTTCTAAACTTGTGCTTGTTGGCTTTATTTATGTAGAAATGAACTTTCTTAGCCTAAACAAAAAGGTTGCAGCATAAATATCAATCAAATAAATAATGACCATGATGATAGAATGTGAAATCCATTACATTTCAATTGATGCTTTTCTTTGTGAACATCACAAAGTTAGACTGTCTTCCATAAAGTTTGCCAAAGGACTATATAAATGAGTAAGAAATGGACATCATTGCCTTCAAAATATCAGTTTGTCCTAATGACCATACAAAATAAGGTGCAACATCAAAAAATAGCAACGCCTAATATACACTAATCATTCTTTTGAAACATTGCCCAAGGTGTGACTATTGAATGCAATGAGGCCCCAGGTTTGGTGCATGAGGCTCTGTTGTGTCTAGCTTCCAAGCACCAGCCACATCTCAGTGTTCTTTTCTTTTTGGGGGTACCCTACACATGTATGTAAAGTAAGTATTGACTGGAACAAAAAAAAAAAAATTGAAGCAACCAACAAAGCAGCAAACAAACACATTTTTTCTCAACCTGGTCTGTAACATGTGCACAATTTTCATGACCACTGACTTTTCTCTTTCCCTTGTTGTTGGCCTGCACATGGAAACAACTCAATGTATCAATGCACTTAGCAGACATGAAAGCAAATATTAAAAAACAACCTGTCACAACCTGCTCTATAACTGCAGCATTATCTTCAGCATTAGAGATTGTTGACTGCTAAGTAGAGGGCATTTCTCCTTGCTGGTTTTGAGCTCCATATGGTACTGATGCTCCTGCAACTCCGCTTTGGCTGGTTATATCTATAACCTCAGGTTGGGATACTTGAGATGGTTCCACAACAGCAGAACATGTCCTTGTATTGTGGCCTAACCCTCCACAGTTCTTGCATCTGTTCACATTGTGGCCATGAGTATTATTGGAAGCACTTTCAACACTATCAGTATTAATATTTGCAAAATTGTTAGGAGAGACAGGGCATTTTCTCACATTATGACTAGCCTGGCCGCACCTTCTACACTTAGCAATCCAGAAAGTAGATCTTTTAAGCTTTCTAGCTCCTGAAACTGTGACTTTGCAGTTATTCTCATCAGGTTCTGGTCGTCGCTTCATCTTTGGTCTGCCAGGTAATCTTAACTTGGGAGGAGGAAGCAATGCAAGTGTCCCGGTCTTAGGCCAGCTATTAGGGCCATTTGTGGGGCAGATTACTTGCTCATACGCCATTTTATACGCAGATATGCTATAGCAAAAATCTACATAATCCTCTGCCTATTAGATATTAGGCACCATTCTTTTGGATTGTAAAATGGAAGGTCTTCAATAAGACCTTCAATGAACCATGACCAAGTTGCTTTACTTTCTGCCTCAGCAACAACATAAACAATGAGGTAAATTCCATTGTTTGCATCAACACCCACGGCTGTTAAAAGCAACCCAGGATAAGGTCCTTTTAGAAATGTCCCATCAAGTCCAATGACCTTCCTGCATCCAGCTTTGAAGCCCTTTCTAAGTGCATCTAGACAGACATAAATTCTTTGGAATACCTTTTGTGCAGTGTCCTCATCTTCAATAGCATCAATGTATACTGTTGAACTAGGGTTGCTTCTCCTTAATTCCTCACAATAATCCCACAGTAGTTTATACTGATCTCAATACTTGCCTTCGATTAACATTTTGACCTCTTCCCTAGTTTTATAAACCTTCCACACAGAGATGTTAACATTAAGTTCTTTGTGGACCTATTCCTGAAACTCCAAAACGTTTATCCCATTTTCACTCCTAAATTCTTCTAAGTACTTTTTTGCAAGATACCTTGCTTAGACTAACCTATTATACAATGTTTAGGAACAACTGTGTTTTGGTTGCAGTGTTCTAATTTGGAAGGTTGAAGTTTCAGCTACTCTATGTGCATAAAGTAGCCAACCACAGTTGTTAGCCTTGCAAGCAGCGCTCACCCTTACATCATCATTCTTTTTGAAATAGACATCTTTTCCCCACTTAACACCATACTCAATTATTGCAGCTCTTAGGTCATCCTTGGTGTTAAACAACAAGCCTTCTATGAATTTTGGATCATGGATGTCCCTATCCAATCTAAACCTTGGAAAGCTAAACTTTGACTTTTTCTTGCCATTCTCATCTGAACTAAATTCTGATAGTTCATACTCGTCATACGAATTTTTACATTCTAATTCTTTTGAGCGTGAAGATTTATCTCCTGTGAACAGCCCAACATCAGAATTAGACTGATAGATATACTTCTTCCTGATACATCTAGGTATTTTATCCATGGTTGGACTGTTATTGTCAGCTTGTTGTTCACCATCTTCATTAGCTGGATTGTGTTCTTCATCTTCGTCTATACCACCTCTTTCCACACAATCTGATTCTTTATCATTCATAACAATGCCTAGGCCCCTACAACTGAAACATTCTCCCTTTTTCTTTTTTATAGTTTTTGCCTCCTTAGTTCCAGTCTAATACTTTGATCAAAATCTTGATGTCCCTCATCCACAAAGTCCTCAAATAGTTGATCATCATCATTCTCACTGTCATGGTAATCAGAGTCTTGAAATTCCTCTGCATCCGATGACCCCTTTGCTGAATTAAACAAATATTTTTGTCCATCTGGTGTCTGATTTGGAGTAATATTTTGGGCAAGTTTATGTGCAGAACTAAGGTGTTGGTTAGCTCTCTGTTTTTGAATATGATCTGCATTCTTCTTAGCCCCATCTTCAGCCTCTTGATGCTCTTCTTCATTATTTTCATTTGCTACCCTTGTGTCTTGTACTTCAGTGTAATCTTCATTGTTCTCTAGTTCACAATTCTGAAAAGTTGAATTTTCTGCATCACCAACATCAACATCCTCTATTGCCAATACATCTGCCTTGGGCAAGAACTTAACAAACTCAAACTGTGGAGCTTCATTCTCACGCCTAATGTACACCTCAACTAGTCCATTTTTTTCTTCAAATTTACACATCTCTTCTACATCTATGTCAGACGTTAAGAATCTCCACTCATCTACAATATGAACCCCTGGAATTCTCCAAAGTATCCTACATAGCAATCATACCCGATAACATATGCCATTTTTTCCATCACAACCATAGACATCATATCCTTTTCACACCAATTAAAAAAGTTAACATATCTAGCAACATACTATTTCTTATTCTTTATGTCCTCTAATTTACCCCCATGGTGAATTCTTACTGTGAAATAACCAGATCCCTTTCCTAAAAAAAACCGCAATACTTCTGACAATGACATAATAAACAAAATAAAAGTATCTGCATAGGACATCATAAACATATCACACATGTAAAGGACAAACACGTGATGAAGAACAAGGAAGAAAACAAAAGTCTTATGCACAATAATATAACCATTTCAGCTACCAAAAACCCACTAAATGGTCCAAAAAGGGGGGCCATTAGTAAAAGCGAAACAGAGACATGGACCATATCATGTTCACTGGACAAATGTGTGATTTTTTTAATCCTTCTTCTCGCTTAATCATTAGATACACTCTTGATGCAAAAATGGTATAACAACGTCATTCCATCATTAAGCAAAAGAAATTATAGAGTATGCAACTCACCTTATTTGGGTACTTCATCACCTGTTTCGCGAAGCTTCATTTCGATTCCTTCTTCGTGCTCGCCCTTCTCCTCAGCAATAATCTTAGTTTCTTCCTTTTCTCAGACTTCAGTTGAAAATTGTGTGTTACACCCGAGCATATTTAGGATTTAGTTTGGGGGGAAGAACCCTAATTGATAAGTTTGGTTAATTATGCTTCAGATAGGTTTAGTTGTCTCTCAATTGTTTTTTGAAGGGAAACAACTTGGTCTTCCAATTTTGCCCTTCATTACACAGACCATGTGCTTAACTCATACTTTATTTTGTCAAACTTCGCCATATGTGGTGGTGGAGGGATCATAAGTTTGGCTCGATTTTACATTAAAGACTCAAAAAGTTATAATAAATCAAAAGGGACTAATATCGTCAACATATAAAACATTGGGGATCAATACATTGATTTATCCTTTTTAATTTTATGAATGTAATTGATACAAAGTTATATTTGTAAGGACTAACTAACCCAGTATAAAATAGTATTCTCCCATTTTAAAATATATGACTTATTTTTTTTTACTAAAATTAGATTTTGATAATTTTTAGAGAAAAATTTTGATAGATGTTTAAAATGTCCTTATTTAAAAATTATTAATTAGTATATAAATTTAACTTTAACATTGAGAATTGGTGTTTAAGGTAATTAGTTGAAAAATTAAAGATTTTTAAAAATAAAAGTATTTAAATAATTAGTTGCAAATAATAATAAAATTAAAATTAAAATAATAAATAAAGTCTTTATATAAAAATAACTTATATTTATTTAAAAATATAACATATATTTTGAAAAAGTGAAAAAAGACGATAATCTCTCTCTCTCTTACAAATTTCCTAATTTCATACCCTTCCCCCTCCCGCCTTCCTCTTCTTCCTGAAATTCCTTCTTTACAACAGTGAAAAGAAGAAGGAAAATCAAAAAATCAAGAATCTGAAAAATGCTTCACATTGTATCTCTAATTGCTCTGTGATTTTAACAATCCCATGGAAGCCATTCTTGATCTGTTGGTTGCTGCAGCGCCCTGATTGCAGAGTGGTACTAGATTCTTCGTCTTTACTCTTCTGCAAGAACAATAATTTTGCAGCATGAACGCCCCAATTATAGGTAATTCTTCTTATTAAAGTTCAATCTTTTGTGGAGCTCTTTTTGGTTTTTTTTTGTTTCATTTTTTTAACCATAATTTGAAGAAAAAATAATATATAATATCTTGATGCAGTTTGAGTGTTGTTCTTCCTACTTTTTGGTAGTAGTAATTTGTTGAATAATTTAATTTTTTTTCTATTGGGTGAAGATCCTTTACAGGGGGATTTTCCAGAAGCAGTGGAAGAGTATTTGGAACATGGGGTGGCCAAAAGCATTGCCTTTAATCGCCGAGGAACTCTCCTTGCGGGTATATTTTCAATTTTGTTTAAATATATTTAGTTCTCTCTTTATTTATTTGACAATGTATCAGAAAAATATGGCTTTAACTGCAACTTTATTTGGACAATTTGGTGATTTGTGTTTGTACATCAAACCCCTTGTAGTGGTTTGCTAAGTGGTTCTTTTTTTCCCTTCCTAAGCATTAACCGTTTATTGGTGTAGTATAGCATTTAAATGTGCAAAATAGTTTTCCCTTGAAGTGTTCGCAAGTCATAATCGATTCTTAACTGAACAAAAAGAAGAAAAAAGATTGCGCCTTTAACTTTTTACAATAAGTTTCAAGTCAGCTCTAATGCTCTTCTGCTGCTGTCCTTTAATATCTGGAAAACATCATTATCGGCTCATATAATAAAACATATGAGAGCATAATTATGTGGAAATATTTTGCGCAGGTTTTAAGGTGTATTCAGTTTATGTAAACTATCCCCTCATTTCAGTCCTTGGTTTCCCTGAAATCTGAACAAGAAGGATTAAAGCACATCAGGGTTCTAATCCTTCATCTGCAAATCAAACCTTCCCCATAGGTTATTTGTCAAGGAGTATGAAATTGTAGCAGTGAATTTTTAGTAGAACACGAAAAAGAAACAGCAAATCCAAGGCAACAAAATAGGGGATTTTTAATTCTATCACACAGAAGTATTTGCAAATAAGATCACTAATGCTACAACTAGTCCACAAATTCTTAAAGCTTCCTTAAAGCTATAGTTGGGACTGAATAAGCTATTAAACTTGTTCCCTTTTTTTCTTGGGTCTTTTTTGTTTCTAAGCTTCCAGGTGGCATCAAAATAACATCTGGAGTCGAACTACTGTGTCAAACCAGCCAAAAGGAATTTAAATTTATATTCTATTTTCTTGGTATCGTACTCCAGCTTTGCTGCAAATACTTAGTTGATTCAGGCACTGACTACAAGAAATCGAAAACCTTGATCAACTTCTCCCAAAGTTCGTATGCATTATGTGTAATGCATCAATCGGATTCCCTACCCCATGTGCATGAACTACCAGTAATTTAGGCTAGTTTTGCTTTTCCTTAAGTTGTTAGCTATGAGCTGGGGTATCACTGGAGTCATAATTAAATGATTGCTATTTACTGGTCATTTGATAGTACAAGCGTTCCCATTAAAAAAAAAAAAACAGTACAAGCATCAATTAGAAGTGCCATCAGATGCTTCTGGTAGATTTTATGTTTCATGTGCATTTATGCACTGATGTTGAAAATTCAATTTAATGCCGATGACTTTGCTTCGGGTCAAGAGGGGTTGTAGGAAAGATTGGATGTATAATATCAAAGATGTGTGCTTCTATTTGTAAGCTTTTATAACAGGACACCAGTCCTCTGTCTTCAAATTGTTCTCTTAGTATATTACTCTTTTTCTAATTTTTCACTATTTTAACAATCACAAGTATAGTTTGGGAATTGATTTTATATCCCTCATTACAGCTAGAAGAGACTTCTTAATTTTTTACTATACTCTTTCTTTTGTATACTTCTGAAGCTTAACTTTGTGTATTGTGAGATAAATGCATCATTTGCATTTGGTCTGATCCACAAAGCAATTATACATTTAAGAGGGTTAGATGTCCATGTTCAACATGAGTTTGACATGGACGCCCTTTCCATGTATCTGGAACCCCTTGAGATTGTTGATGGTTCAAAATTTAAAGTTAAAAACTGGGGTGGCACACATATAGGACATGTATCAGTTGCTTATATTCATTATCAAATTAAATATAAAGATTCATAAGAACTATAACATAATTGATATAAATATTATACAAATATATAAATTAAAATTCATTTGTAAGGAAAAGAACTATTAGCATTCAACCAGGAATGGTTTATAAATACAGGAATTATGTTAGGCTATATTATACACTTTGAATTAATCATGTGTGTGAACAAGAAAAAAAATGTCGTAGTACCATTTTACACAAATATATTAATCTGTATAAACTATGGAATTCTGGCATCATATTAGTAACATATGTTGATTATGTATGCATATCCAATTAACAGTAATTTTCATCATAAGTATCAAGTATAAAATTTTATGTCCTAATCTGGTTTCTGCTTTTCTTCTTTCCTTCTTTCTCTGATTTTTTAAACCCAAGATTTGTCTATCTGTCTTCCCAGCTGGGTGCTCTGATGGAAGCTGTGTTATATGGGATTTTGAGACTAGGGGAGTTGCGAAAGAACTGAAGGATGTGGACACTATTGCTCCAGTAACTAGTGTTTGTTGGTCTAGATATGGTCATCGAATACTTGTTTCTGCTACTGATAAATCATTGACGCTGTGGGATGTTGTCAAAGGAGAAAAGTTAGCAAGAATAACACTTCAACAAACTCCATTACAGGCTCGTCTGCATCCTGGTTCCAGAACTCCTTCAATTTGCTTGGTTTGCCCTCTTTCATCTGCTCCAGTGATAGTTGACTTGGACACTAATAGCACAATTGTTCTTCCTGTATCACTGTCTGAAATGACCAATGGACTTGCGCCTTCATTACGTAACAAATTTTCAGATGGATCTGTTCCTTTTACTCCAACAGCAGCATGTTTTAACAAATATGGGGATCTGGTTTATGTTGGTAATTCAAAGGGGGAGATACTTATCATAGATCATACAACTATCCAGATCCGTGGTGTTGTTCAAGTTCCTGGGAATTCTGTGATAAAGAATATTGTATTCAGTCGAAATGGACAGTATCTTCTTACCAATTCAAATGATCGTACAATCAGGATTTATGAAAACCTTCTTCCATTAAAAGATGGACTTAGAGTCCTTGATGAATCCAATAATGACTCAGATGAGCTTGATGGTGCTGAAAAGCTGAAAGCTATAGGATCAAGGTATTTAGCACTTTTCCGGGAGTTTCAAGATTCCATCACCAAAGTGCACTGGAAGGCTCCTTGTTTCAGTGGTGATGGTGAGTGGGTTATTGGTGGCTCTGCTAGCAAAGGAGAACACAAGATCTACATATGGGACAGGGCTGGACATCTTGTTAAAATCCTTGAAGGTCCAAAGGAAGCATTAATGGATTTAGCATGGCATCCTGTGCACCCCATTGTTGTCTCTGTTTCACTGGCTGGGTTGGTTTACATATGGGCTAAAGATTATACTGAGAATTGGAGTGCGTTTGCTCCAGATTTTAAAGAACTCGAGGAAAATGAAGAATACGTGGAACGGGAGGATGAATTTGATTTGATGCCTGAGACAGAAAAGGTGATATGCAAAAGGTTTCTTGGAGTAGAATTACGAGCTCTGTTCATATTCTTCTTCTAATATATATGTACTTTTGCAGGTCAAAGAATCAGGTGTAAATGAAGATGATGAAATTGATATCATAGCAGTAGAGAAGAATTCAGCTTTCAGTGATTCAGATATGTCACAAGAAGAGATATGCTTCTTGGCCGCAGACCCAACACCTGATGTTCCTGAGCAGCAGGACAAGTGTGTAGGAAGTACTTCAAAGTTAGCAGACAGCAACCAGTCAGGATCTCCTCTTTCTGATGAGCCAAGACAAAACGGGCAGGTGGTGACCCATTCTTCAAGTCCACTTGAAGGTAGAATAACAGATTCTATATTGTCTCTGGACCATGCATGCAATTTATTGATTTGCATAGTCAAAATTTTAGGCTTATTCCTGTCTTCTCAATATGGAAAGGGATTTATTGTACATAATTTGGTGAAAGGGTAAAACATTGAAATAGATCCTATGAAAAGCTAGGTCAAATGTGGAAAAGGAATAGAATTTTGGAAGCCTGCAAATCAGGCTTTCTTCTCCTATCTTATAATACTTCTTCTGATCTGAGGTGTGCGATATGCATGCTAAATTTTTTAATTTATATTTACTAAGAGCGAGACCAGAAAATTGATAAGAAATTCAATAAGGCTCATGTTTACCATGAGATTCAACTTAACCTTACAACATACGAATCTTCCTTCCAAGAGGCTGTTAATTTTGTGAAAAATACTGGAAAACCTCGCGAAGAATTGTTTTATTCAATTATTATTTTGGGTAAATGTTAAAATCTAAGATCTTAAACTAAAAGGAAATGAGAATACTTGAATAAAGCCCTTAAATGATAACCAGAAGATTAACCATGAGACAGCACTTTCAGAAAAAGGCTTCATCCTGTGTCAACTAAATAGTCCAACTAATTATCTTCAACTAAGACTGCTAACGGAAGCTTTCTCTTTCTTGGATAAGCTAACCTTGTCTCAGTCATCCAAAATTTCTATCTAGTTTTCTTTTTCTTCTTCAAAATCCAATAGAAAACTTTCTACCAAAGAATTTGACTGGATTTTTTAAATATCTAAAAAAGACAAGAGTACTATCTTTTATTTAGAAATTGGTTTGATTCTTGAATTTGATATATGTTTCTTGAGCATTTTGTAAATCTTAGTAGGTCAATTGATTATTTTTTTATGATTGATTACTCTTTTTTTTTAATAAAAAAATATATCGATTGATTTTAAGTATGTGAAAAAAGTAAGTTAGTTTAATGAGTTATTAATATTAGATACCGATTTAAAAATAATGAGCACCATTGACATAATCACAATGTATTTCTTGCAGAAGTATATTATGTTAGGATTCCAAAATTTTGGTCCACAGTGTTGGGGCGGGGGGGTGGGGGGAGAAGTCTTCAAAGGTGTAATTTTCTCTACTTAGATCTCTAATATCTTTATATAATGATTTCCTCCAAGATTACCAAAAAAAATAATTGTAGTTTCCACATCCTTTGAGCCAAAATTTTGTGCTGGGGGCTAATTGATACTGAGAATTCCTCAGCTGCATATAAAGAACTAGTATGTCTCTGTTTGTGTGATAAACAAATTAGTTTGATGAAGTAAATGCTATCAACCATGACAAAGCAGTGTCAGATTGCAAAATAATTTGTCATCTGGAGTATTTTTATGATTTGTACCTCAGTAATCTTAGGACAGGCCAGGATTTCCAGAATCTGGGTTCCACGCTTTCCTGAATTCTTTTGTTGTATGTACAGTTTAAGAAGCTTCTTCTTTGATGACTCTGGTATTCCTACTTGGTTATCGAAGTTGTACACCTGTGCAAGTTGGTCATTGTTTGTCACATATCTAATGTATGTAGTAGATAAGGTTTCATTGAAAATTTGATTTGATCTTACTCAGTGGATTTTATGACAGGCATTTTCTATTATTGGTATGCGAGAGCTAAATTTTCTAGTTTAGCTTCTATCCTGAACCATTAATCTAATGTGCAGGAATGGATAATTCTGCTGCAGAGGATACAGGAGGAACACGCATGAAAAGGAGGCGTAAGCCTTCGGATAAGGTATTGGAGTCTCAAGTTGAAAAGGCTAAGAAGCCTTCACAAAGGATGAAACCGTCTGGTAAATGATCAGAAACCAAAATCAAATTTGTTGTTGAGAAATAGTTTGATTTATGTTCTTATTGATTGCTGTGGCAAATAGTTAGATATAGTGGCCCACAATGGCAAAATTTGTCTGATTCTTGTATCTTTGAAATCCTTTTCTTTGCGAAATCTCTTTCTGAGATTTATTGCTTAAAATAATTTCTGGTTGATTCCTGGTGATTTTGTGATTTGTTTTCTTGAGATAGAGATTGCCTATAGTAAAAGATTAAAACTTACATCATATATCAGCTCCGAGATCAGGAGAGAAACTTGAATTTTCTGCTTATTTTCCTAACAAAAGTGCATTTTGTTTAATAGAATACTTATCTGGGCTTTATGGAGTGGCGTACCATTTTTTGTTGATTATTCTTCCATGTCTTCTGTTTATGTCTCTACTTTTCTGATCTGAGACATAGGAAGGAATCATCTTTCTCTTTTTCTATTGGCTTGAGTTTTTTTTTCTTTATGCCTGGCATTGAGAAGAATTTAGGCTGTGAACAAGGTAAGAAAGCACTAGAACTGCCGCCATTTATAAATCATCACGTGGCGATTTTTGGAGTTTTTTTAAGGTTATTGCCTTATCTGCATATCAATAATTTTCTGAAGAATTTGTTCTTGATATAATGAAATCTGGGGAATAGTCTTTCTAAAGAAGGATTTGGCTGTAGCTCAATCCTTTGTCTCCATTACTTGCTATAGGAGCTTGTAGTTTGCTTTTTCAACAGGGAACAACGATTATCCTTTCTCTGAGTTGGTTATTTGGGCATAGAGCTTATTTGACCCTGTCTTGGTGAGCAAGGGTTTACCTTTGTGGTAGTTCAAACCAGTGGCGATCTCCTCCAAAAAACCAACCAATCTCTCTATCTTGTCATATTGGGATCTACTTTTAATCCATCCCTAATAATTACCGAAACAGCTCAGCATTAACAGTGGAGCCTGGATTCAGCAACATCTCCGTTTCCTCATACTATTCAATTGCTTTTACACCCTCGGGAATCATAGCATCTCCACCATCATCCACAATCATATTTGGACCTCCCTTTGAACCCAGTCGAATGCTCTTTCTGTGCACCACTTATATTCCTAAAATCACTTCTAGCCGTTACTTCAAATTTTGCACAAACATCAACAAAAGAAATACTCCATCCATCCCATAATATTAGCTCTATTTTCACTTTTTACATGGAATAAAGATTCTCTAAAATCTGTAAAATTCAAATAAAAAGACTCATACGCCCTTTTTTACCCGTGGAACATATTAAGACATCTCCCTGGAAATTGCAATAATAGTAGTTAGACAAGGTAAGACTAGAAAAACCCTATTATTCTTTTTTGGATGGTTGGAAGCCTATTATATTTCCATTGGTATTATAAATGGTGCAAATATTGTGGGACAAATGAAAAGTGTAAATGAAGCTTATATTATGGGATGGAGGGAGTACCAGATTAGCATCATACTTCAAGAGTTACACCTATTCAGGCAAAGACACAATGGCATCCAATGTGATAGTAATAGCAGTGTTGTCATGAGTGGAGAAAGTATTGCAAGAGCACCAGTGGATGAAGGATCGAAGAGTGGTAATTAGAATGGCAATATGGATAGTCCTGTTAAAGGAGTCAAAGATGCAAACAAAGGAAGACACAGGTTGGCAACGGTGGTAGAGATGGACATGATGGAGAAGGAGATAAAATTAAGAAAAGAAATGCAACAAAGAAAAGTCCACAATCACTTTCTCTTTCCTTTTTACATTTGTTTTCCTTAAGTGGAGAATAAGTAAAAGGAAACTTATGTTACACTTGAAAAGTGTCAGTCACTAGCTCATGTTAGCATTAGTTATGTACTCAAAAGACAATTCTGGATGGAAGATCAACCTTTAATAGGTTTTTTTTTTTTTTTTGATAGATAAGCAAGAGGAAGGAGAGAGACAGATCACATGGACAGTCGGACGTAGCGGAGCGCAGAGGAGAGGGAAGAGTAAGGATAAGGGGGGCCCACACTCTCACACATTCTAGGCAATTGCTGATTGGAAGGAGAGGTATGACCTTATATCTTGCTTCGCCAATTCCTCTGAGTTTGATGTGGGACTATCTCATGGGGCCAAATTTGGCTTTTTCTTTTGATAGATAAGGAGGGGGAAGGGAAGAGACAAACCACATGGATAGCTGGACATAGCGGAGCGCAGAGGAGAGGGAAGAGCAAGGACAAGGGGGACCCACACTCTCACACATTCCAGACAATTGTTGACTGGAAGGAGAGATATGGCCCCTAATATCTTGCTTCGCCAATTCCTCTGAGTTTGATGTGGGACTATCTCATGGGGCCAAATTTGGCTTTTTCTTTTGATAGATAAGGAGGGGGAAGGGAAGAGACAAACCACATGGATAGCTGGACATAGCGAGAGCACGGAGGGAGAGAAAGAGCAAGGACAAGGGGGACCCACACTCTCACACATTCCAGATAATTGTTGACTGGAAGGAGAGATATGGCCCCTAATATCTTGCTTCGCTAATTCCTCTGAGTCCGATGTGGGACTGTCTCAGGGGGCCATACCTCTCTTTCTAGTCAGCAATTACCTGGAATATGTGAGAGTGTGGGTCCCCTCTGTCCTTGCTCTTCCATCTCTTCTGCGCTCCACTACGTCTGGTTGTCCATGTGGTCTGTCTCTCCCCTTCCCCTTGCTTATCTATCAAAAGAAAAAGCCAAGTTTAATAGTTGAAGAGCTAGAGTTGGACCAACTAAAGTTTGAGGGCGAAAAGCTGGATTCTCTAAAGGGTCGCCTAGATTTTTCGCTTCCAAAAGATAATTGCATGGCATATAAAAAAACTTAGAACCTTCATGGAAGTAGTTCACATAATAAATAAAAATATATATCTTATTTAAACATTTCAAAAATGCTAAAATTATTTTAATGAAACGAGGGGTAAGAAAAAGGGCACATGGACATTTTCAGTGCCCAAAAATAGAGAAAAAATTTACAAAGAACACTAGAAATAACTATACTATTTAAGAAGTTTAAATTATAATTTATCCAGATTCCAATACATGCAACTGCACGTGCATTTTTGCTAGTAAACTAAAATGGCTTAGCCTCTAAAACAGTTATGAAGATTGCCTTAGTCTTGTGTGATTTAGTAGGGTTGATTATTAATTAAAAAATAGAAATAATCTGCAGTTACTGATTGCAAAGAAAAAAAAACTTGGAATGCACACTTGTTGATTCTTTATTGCTTACCATAGTTTAAAATTCTTTCTTAATACTGCTCATTATAACATAGTATTAATACAGGAGCAATTGGCAAGCAAGAAATGCACATTATAGAAAAAATTTACCAAATCCTAATTCGTTAAAAGGTCTACTAAGAAAATTAAAAATATATATCAGCATTTAGCTTTGTCAGAAAACTAGATAGGAAAACCAATGGAAAGAAAAAGGTCCTTTGATACTTAGTTCATGCAAATTATTCCTTGCAGTGTGGTAAACTAGATCTATTTACTATTCATTAAATAGTTCTATTTTGCATCCTTCGAGGTTGACACCACTTTGTGCAATCTATCAGTTAAATAAGTTATGGTGAATTTTTAAGTCGAAAATGGATCTTGGAATGGCAAGTCATTAACAAATAAACACAAAGAATGGTACCCTTTTAGAGACCTTAAATAGGCCTTTAATTTCGAATAAATTTGAATTCCACCTTTTTCTCAACTTGGGTATATTTCTTTTTGAATAAAATGGTTTGCCATTTACTTCTTACATATTGCTATATTTGGTTATGTGATGACATTCAAGAAGCTTATTTGGAGGAGTTGATTACCATGTCCTAAAATAGTTTGGAAGCAGTGCAGTGCATGTGAACAAAATAAGCTTCAATCATGCAGAGGGACGACTAGTTTGTTAAAAGTGGTCGTTGAACATTTTCCCAGAAGGACCTCTTCAAATGGAACTTTGTACAGCTTTTAAATTAAGTAGGTAATCTAGGGGGCTGCTTACTCATGTTGTAGTTTCCTTCTGCTGCATAACATTTGTAATCTCATAAAAAGATTTTGAAAGTGCTTTCTTTCACTTGAAATGGTATTCTTATGCACAAATCAGGCACCTTTCTTTGAAGTTTGTCACTGCTTGGGTTTTTGGGGCCTACTTGGCGGCCAGGGGGAGGGGGTGTTTAGGGACGAGGGGGTGATGATGGAGGAATATGGCAGATGTCAACCATGTACAAAGGTTTCCCTACCAACTTTTTGCAACAATGTCATGGTTTGAGTGAGTCAAACATAAACAAGATGCAGGGCTTGAATCTTTTGGAGTTGGTATGTTGGTGAGTTTCTGCTTTGGGTTGTGAATTTCTATGTATATTGAAAACCAAAGAAACAATGTTAGGGAAAATTTAAGGGTGCACATTTGTAATTATCTACCTTCTTTAGTATTTTATATTGGTCTTTATCAAAAAGGATAGGTTATTTATTTTATTATTCAGTTGTTATTTGTGTAGGAAGTGTTACTAATTTTCTCAATTTGGGTGTGTTAACTTTACATGAAACAGTCAGGATTACTTATATATACAAGGTGATGTACTTTCTTTATTCACAGACAATTTCAGGATTCTATATCGTAGATCATGTTTTGAGAAGGAATTTCTCTCTTTAACCGTTATGAGGATGAAGTTGCTTCTATCATTCCATGCTCATATTTGAATAATGTAGGAATTACTTATCAAATCACCAAAACGTGGTCCTTATGTATTAGAAGCTCAATTCATAGTTGTAATTTTTTATTAGAATATTACTTGGGAATTGTACCAGGAAAATGTGTTATTAGGTGTACTACAAGAAGATGATATGCAAGAGGAAGCACGTTATATATGCTAATCAGTTTGGTGCATGAAAAAATCTGGTGATATCATCCTTTTTTAATACTATATAATGGTTGATTCGTGCTCATTGTTATGTGTCCAAATCATGATGCAGCAAGAGAAATGCTGCTTAGGATTTGTATGAACTATATATGAAACTCCAGAAAATGGGAGAGTAAGGAGTGTTAAAAAATTGCAGGTCTGCTTGCATTCAATTGGCTGTTGGAAAGGGACACAAGTGCTGTTCCAATGCAGTGACAACATTGATGCTAGCCAGGAAGAACATTCTTTTTCTGTAAAAACTGCTCTTCTTCCTCAATCCTGCAATTTTTTGCTGGTAGATGCATTAATCTTCAAATGATCTTCATAGTTGTGTTCATAAAATTGCACCCTTGACAGTGATTAATCAAACTTTTGGGGAAAGGGAAATCATGGTTTTTGCTCAAGAGGCTGTAGTTGCTACTAAGGTGTTCGGAAATGTCGAACCATGCCCAAGGAAGCTGTGAGGATTTGATTGAGGATTCCAAATACTTGTAGGAGCTAGTAATAGCACTTCTGTAGTAGAATGTGGTTTTAGTATGGTTCTGTTTCAAGGTTAAGGCCTTTATGTGAAGCATCTCTCGATTATCTATAAAGCATTTTACCTTTTTTTTTTTAAAGAACATTTTACTTTAGCACCTCCCCCATCTGCCCACCACCCCCCCAAAAAAAAAACAAAAAACTGGGGAAATGTTTATCATATGTATGATCTCATCGGGTTTGAGTTTTTAGGTAAAATGTTGTGGTTTCTAATAAATGATAAAAATATTGTATTTTTTTGTGTTTTTAAAATTATAGAAATCGCTGTTGATAATGGCAGTTTTATTGACAACTTTTCATGTTACGATAGAAACCATTCTCTGAACAAAGAAATTATTAGTGATATTGGTGACGTTATAATTATTGAGTATTTCGTTTCAATATAATGAACTATTAAGTTGTTTTTAATGTGCATAGTGTGAAAACTTTTTTAAGTATGTGCCAAAACAAAAATTTTAAAAAAATTCAATAACCATCTCGAACAAGATAGTCCGTCACTTCACGAGGAGATTGAGAATTTAATCAAAGAGGCAGAAGAATTAGCAGAAGACGATGGGATGGCGAAAGTGAAGATTGATTCGAGAGACATTTTTGAAACCTATGTTTACAAAATGAAGAGCATTATCAATGATAGGACAAGTTTACAGACAAGAATTTTTGTCTTAAAAGTCTTAAATGTGAATTGTTTTAGGAAAGAAAAATGCCTACTCAAATTTAAATTTTTTTTGAAAAGAGAAGGAATTTAGATACATTCGGAAAAGAAGGTGTCAAGACAACACATTCAATATAGCACTTAAATAGTTGGATGATAGCCAATGTACAAAAAAGGAGCTAAATAAAGGAGGGCCATAAGAGGATTAGTGGAAACTTTTTTTATTCATGAGATGACTTTAAAATATGAATTGCAAAAAGAAATTCATAATTTTTCACTTTTATTTTTTAAAATTGTTTGTTTTTAATTTATTTTAGTCAGAGATTGTTGTGTCGGGGCATTTATTCAATTCGATTTAGAAAAAATTAACTTTCTTAAAATCTTTTTGAGAAATAAAAACTTTTTAAATTAGTATATATTTAAAATTTTAAACCAAAATATTTTAAATTTGGAAAAGTCTGGTTTGTCTTAGAGGGAGCCCTTTCACCCAATCCAAAACTAAACTACATTTACCATAGCAACCTAGCAAGCAACACAAAGTCCAAAGTACAAATGAAAACTATTTTGGTTTCCTTATTCTTTTTTATTTTAGTTCGATATGGACTTTGTGTTATGATTTAGAGAGAGAATGAGATTTTTTTTATTATATCGAAATAAAATTTGAACTAAATAAGGAAATCACATATTTCACATTCTTTTTTTTTTTATTCTAGTTATGATTTAGAGACAGAATGAGAAATTTTGAAACTCCAATTTTTACATTTCAGCATGTGACTATAAGAGAATTCTTTATAATGGTCTTCTCAAACAAGGAAAATATTCCAAAAGAATTCCGTTTGCAAACCTATAACATGAGGAAAAATACATTATTAGCATGGTGTAATACCAATTCTGAAAGAGTTGCTAACAATATTAGTGAATTAACATTGAAAGAATTAATATTAAAAAAATTATTGTAAATCAGCCAATAATTAGAACATAATTTCATTTTTAATTTTAATTATAACTATAAAAATTAAAGTTTAATAAAAATATTTAATTTTAATATAATATAATAAAGTAAAAATAAAATATTCTATCATATAAAAATGTATTTATTGATTTAAATATTTTAATTACAATATGCTATCATATAAATAATGTTATATGATATTTAAATACGCATTTTATCTAAATTTAAATTATATTTATTTAATACATAATTATATTTTAATTAAAATTTTACATTATATATTTTGCACCCCAAATTGAGATGTACAGAATTGTAATTAAAATTACATTAGTATTCGAATTCTCTCATCTCAAATGATCCATAATCTGCTTCGGCTGAACATCAAATTTAATCCATTATTCCATTGTGCGCAATTTAGCCTCGGACATCCTTGACACCAATGCGTGGTCCTCCAAATATTCTCCTAACTTCTTGTTGTGTTTGCTGTCATATACATTCAATGCTTATGTACCTGGTCACAACTTCGTACATTTTATTTAAAATGGATAACCACACATTTTCGTTTCAATTGACCCCTTGGACTTGTTTCTGTCTAGCACTGTCAATACGGACCAAAGTCTGCGGGCTTGGTCTTAGTATGCCCAAACCCGTTTAAACGCGAGCTTTTTTGGCCCACGGGTAGGATGTGGGTTAGTCTGTTTTTCTTTTTAATTTTTTTTAAAATTTTTCTCCCAAAACGATGTTGTTTTGATGTTTTTTAAAATATTAAAAACATATATATATATTTTTCAAAACGACACCATCTTACTGCTTTTTTTTGTAAAACATTATCGTTTTGTAAAGTCCATGGGTTGGCAATAACGAGCCGCGGATTGGAGTTTTTCACCCCACGAAAAAAACGAGCTAGCTCACTCCGCCCCTTTTTAAGGGTAACTCGCGAGGGGCCAGGCCTTTCACCCCTCGAAAAAAAAGGGTCAGGCCGCTTCGCCCCTTTTTAAGGGCAGCTAGCGACAGCCCAAAATGGATTAGCCCGTCTGACACTACTATTTTAGTCATATTCGCAATATCTTTATCATAGAGTCTTTTCTTACCCTCTTACTCACAAGTTAGTTAAGTATAGGGATAGCCAACTTTAGCCTTCATTTTTGTCCATGCAATTATTAAAAAGAATTCTGATTCAAGACTGCAACTCTTTGCCCACAACACTACCTCCTCTTTAAAACCAACTAACACTACTTCATCTTTAGAACCAAATAACTTATTCGTAGTAAAAATGTGACACATTGAGAAACTGTTCGACATATGTGTCACTCTCCTACAACATATGTAAGAACAATGTTTTACTATACCTCAACAAGAAAAATAATAGAATGCCAGAACAATAACACTACAAGAAAAAACTACATTAACATAATTACATATATGTAAAACAAGAATAAACATATAATTAATGGAAGTTTTACATCGTAAACAAAAACAAATGGAAACAAAATTATTAAATCAATTGTTCTTCTTTTGCAGATACTTCAATTTATCTTTAAAAACTCCAAATATTTGATAATTTATTTATATTTTAAATAGATGGTTAATAGAGTTTTAGATTTTATAAAAAGAAATAAAAAATTATAATAAAATATAATCATACAATTAACAAATTAGTACACTATAATCAGCAATCTCAAATTTAATTGGAGAAAGCATTACAAATTTCTTTTGAAAGGCTAAAAACACAAATTGTGCCTAAATAGATGCTAATTTGCTAAAACACTTTTTTATCACATAGAAAAAATCTATAAGATGCATAATACCATCTCCTTGTTTTCTTTTGCAAGAGCTTTCTTTTACAATAGCCTAAGATCACTTGAAAGGAAATAAAAAAAAAAACACACACACACACAAGTCATTCTCATCTTTAGAGAAAATAGGTGTAAGATCCCCAACAAAATTCAGTGTAAATAATTTTCTTGTGGCCTTGTTAAAATACATTTCTTCGGGCTAATTTCTTTCCCTGGTTTGCCAACAAAACGGCCTCAACCGCATGAAAAGTAGCCAAGAAACTAACCCAGTGGATTCACAAATTGTTATTTCTCTCGTGTTAGCACTAGCAAATAATTTTGAAGTATACAAGTTTCTTCAGCTTCCCAAAGCTTCAACTCCAAAGAGAGAATTACCTGACATATAGTATATCAGTCGGATTCTCAAAATAATACTTTCTCCACCAAAATTAACGAAGGGGGGTCGAAGGAGATTAAAATGCCTTCCAGAAACAATTTAGCTTACCTGGCATATAGTATATCAATCTTCTCAAAATAATATTTGCCCCACCACAATTAGCAAAGCAGGGTTGAAGGCGATTAAAAATCCTTCCAAAAACAGTTAGCTAACTTAGGAAAGTGACGCAGCTAATTTCTGGATTTATCTGTGGATGGCGGTGCCTTCTCAGCAACTGCAGTGCTTGCTGAGTCCTCGGCTTCGACTAATTTACGAAGTCTGTCCTGAAGAACCTTAACCCTGTCTTCAGTTCTTCGGAGCTTTCTCCATCTGTAAGCAAACCAGAGTCCAAATCCACCATAAACAACAATGTAGGAACCCCAAACATATGGGTAAGTTTCTGCATTCTCTTTGATTTTACGATACTGTTGTTGTATCGTTCCTGTCCATCCAACATCAGCTTGACTTGTTGCTGGCTTCTCATCTGCAGAATGTTGACCATCTTCTCCTTTCCCTTGGTTAGCCATTCTTACACTCAACTGATCTACTGAAAAATCTAGTTACCAGTAGTAGATAGTGTGCCCGATCTTTCGAAGTTCAACTGCAGATGAAAGTAGTTATATTAGAATAATAAGCTATTAACACGAGAATCAGTTTATGTAGCAGATGTGGGATAATGCATTGAACAAACAACAGAAACAATTTCATGTGAAAACATCCTAATTTGTCTCTCCCACTTGCATCTGAGAACATAATCCGTATCAATAACAAGGATGAAAATAAGATACTCTGTAACACATTCTAGAAAAAGTCATATTAGAATTCTCCACATTCATTACTACCTTGGGTTGGAGCAGAGAGGAAACCACAGCAAAACTTCAAAATAACCTGCAACAATAGTTGCCCCTATCATGACCCGCTTAATGATTCATTTTTTCCTTCCTCCCTCTTTCCTCTTTTACATGTTAGAGGAGTTAGGGTGTTGGGTCAATTCGGCATGTGAGATTCAAAAAATTCCCTTCGCATTTTCAAATCGTCAAAAGACTCAAAACCAACTTCTTCAATCTATCTTCCACAACAATAGAGCCACTGCATCACGTAGGCAATTGTTCCCAAATAAACAAAGCACTTGGAAAATTTGACAGCAAAGAGTTATACTAAATCCCAAAAACACAGGCCTATTAACCCATGATAAAAGAAAATTATTTACTCTTAACAATAACATTTACTCTTAACAAGAGAAAATTACAAAGCCATATAACTAATTAGTCCGTTGTCCTACTCCTTAGGCATTGTCTACAGAAGCATAAACTCCAACACCATTTTCCATGACCGCCAAAGCGAAGAAAAAAAAAAAAAGATAAAATTCAACCAGTGCAAGATCAATATTCACATGAATAAATGCACATAAAATAAGAAAGGGAAGACAAATATAGCAACCGGTCTCCCAGAATCAAGTTTAAAAAATTACAAGCTACTGAACGTAATACCGAAATCCAAACAAAAGTTTCAGATAGATCTAACACATAGAAAAATTATGTGATCTCTTGATCAAACAACTCCACATAGACAACAGTCAAAAGCAAAAATAACATGCACCTTTTTCATCTATTGATGGCCTGTTTTGCTTCTATTGATTTCACTGCACCAAGGAAGTTTTTAGTAAGAGTAGACTTTTCAGAAAGAAAAGTGAACGATTCAAGTTATCTGTCCGACCTATTCCTTCTTGAATTCCTCTATTGACTAAAGTAGTGTGTAGATTGTATGCTACAGATCCTATCTTCACCTCGGAGCTTTAATTATAAAGGACTTTCCATTTTCAACAACAAAAGAATAATATGTGAACAGAGGATGAATCCTAGCAATGAGTTACAGTTCAGCTGAATAGAGATTCATAGTTCAATCCAATTCCAACATGGAATGAACTAGAAAAGCAGCAAAAGGATGAAATCTAATCTGGATTGACAATCAACTTCAAAATTTTCACAGCCAAATACCCAAATCCAGAATAAGAACTACATTAAAAAGGGGCAGAATCCTCAGATGATAAATGCAATAGCTTACAAATTCCTCAAATTAAAACCTTACTTGTGAATCAAATGAAATAGAATTTCGGGCTTCAATCTCGCAGGAAACAGAAATGAGTTTGTCAAGAAAGCAACGAGATTTGGGAAGGAATCGATACGTTTTCAGCCACCTCTTCTTCTCTTCTGCGAATTACTTTGCAGCGCCAGCCTAAACCCACTTCCAAAATTTCAGGTTTTGATGCCCCCCCCTAAAAATAGAATTTCGGGTTTTGCACTAAAAAGAAAAAAAGAATTTCTGATGTTTTTTAAAGGAAAGATATGATGGAATTTAAATGATTGGATGAAAAACGAAGAGGGGCATTGCAATTAAAGTTCAGTTGTCATGTTTGTCATGTCAAAAAATAGACGACAGGAGTACACAGTAGTTAGACTGTAAAAAGCAGTAAAGTACAGAATGATTTCTAGAACTAAGCACAAGTCAGAACAGGATACTCAATTGAAGCGAAGCTAGGTTTTCTCTGGCATTAAATTATTCATACAAACACATCAACAAAACAAGCATCCATACCTAGATTATACATAATATACCACAAATAACTGTTTAAAAAAAAAGGAAAAGAAGATGTTCATCAATTGAAATGTGAGTTTTTCTACTGCTCATTTTTGGTGGATTGAGCTGAACTTCCTTCTAACCGTCACTCTTCAGTTGACTATATATAAATAAGATTTTTGTAAATGTAAGAAGGCCTTTCCTCATTCCCCACCCCCAGGCGAAAGCATCAAATCCTTTATATCAGGATAAAGTAAGTAGCATATTCACTACGATATAATCTTTGAATGCCTCCTGAATAGTGCAACAAGATAGGGATTCAGGATCTGCTTCCATTGCTTTTAGATTTTAAAAATAAAAAGGTAAAAATACTAAAGCGAGATAATAAAATCTCCTTTTAGAAGTCTAGTCAGAGGTTGCAGTTTTATTAACTCATTTCTTGTTTATGGAAAGCTGTTATATGATGTCTAGAGTTCTTAGTCACTCACTTGTTAATTAAAACTGTTTACCAAGTAATTGTGAATTTTCACTTAAAGCTTAAGTGTCTTATGAATTCTAATTACTATGGCATAATGATTTAGAAGGGGGGAAAAAAGAAATATTCAAGAGCAGGGAATACGGTTGCTAGTAATTCCTTAATAACAGAAAAATATGCCCGAAGATCATTTCTCTTTACTATTTCTGAAAAAAGAGGCAGCGTTCAAGTAAAACTTCTTCCAGTTTCTTAGATTATCACCAATTAGAGTGATCTAGTTCCTAGGAAGAATGGCAACCCTATTCAGAGCACAGACATTCCAGACCTTTTCCTATTAGCAATTCTTGGTTGCCATAAATTGCTTTAACTGAAACAATAAAGAATTGTGCTGCAGTACAATTTCATTTGTGCAGTGTTGGATAGACTAGAAGATAAATCACATAAATTCATCCCAAAGCTTAGACTTAAGAAGACTCCAAAGAAAGCAATTCTGTAACACACTAAAGATTCTTGGAAACAATGTTCTTTGGAGAGCAATGTTTTCCATCCTCATCATGAATGATAGAAGTGTAAAAGAATGACAGCATGCAATTAGAGCAACAGAGTAACTCATACAAATAGAGAAAACCAAAACGCAGCATATAGAGGCTGATGAGCCAATATAACTTAACCAGTTGTCCTCAGATTCAACAGCTAAAAGTAAATTTAAAATGAAAAATGTATCTCTATGTACCCTATCAATGATACCAAAAGAAAGAAAACTCAAAAATATCATACGGAAAAAGAAAAGAGAAGGAAATACTTACCTGATTAAGGGCGTTTGGCAGAGAGTGATTGTTGCTCTGATTAAGGAATTCAACACTAAACCAGTCCGCAAAATCCAATAAATCAATCTGAAGAACGCAACCCATTATTAATTTTAATCTGTTTTTACTCGTTAGCCAATAGTTAAAGCTACAAATTAAACCCAAACATTATTTTAAAATGTATAACCACACAGAGTAGTAGAAATTTACAGAAGAGGCATCCAACACTGGGCAACGTCATCGGGAATTCAAAGGGATATAGATTACCAAAATCAGTAGAACCAAATCAACACTTTATTAAAAAAATTAATAGCACCCAGAAAGAAATGGCGACTGAACACTTACCCTAAAGGACTTCCAATCTGAAAAGACTTGGATTCCAATTGAGCAAACACGAGAGATATGAGGCTATAGATTTCCTTTTCTTGCTTAAGCGAAATCCAGATGAAGCTTTTCAATTGATTAGCAGTACTTGTGTACAGTTTTCACTGTTCTTTGAAAGCGGAGAGCAGAGGGAGATTAACACACTTTCTGATTACGCGCTAATTCCAGCGCAATTATAATTTTATTTTTAATTAAGTTTCTATACCTTCTCCCTAAGCTCTCTCTAATTTTCACTACTTCTTCATTCAAATTTATGTAAATCAATATCGAATTAAAGCAAGTGTGACGAAATGCAAGAAATTTAGAAATAAATATATATTTTTCAAAAAAAATTTCCTATTTCTGTGACTCCACGAGTAAAATTTAGAAAGTCACGTAAATAATCTTCACCGACAATAGTAAAAATATCTGAAATAGACCTCGCTACTGATGACAAGGGCTTGTGTCATGAGCTCTACCGTGAGTGACGAGTTCTATTTCTCACATCCCCTTGCTGAGGGGCTTTGTGAAATAGACCCCATTAGCAACAGCGGGAGCTTGTGACACAGGTCAATAATAGGGTCTATTTTAGAGTTGACAGAGATTATTAATGTGACTCTCCAAGCTCATAAAAATACAAAATAAGTCATAAAAATTATATTTTTTTTTTAAATCTCTTATATTTCATCGCATATTACTTCAATATATTTTTAAAAATTGTGAATCATAAAAAATAATTTATTTACATTTTAAATAGAATATAAAAAATAAAAGTTAAAAATAAAATACAATATCACTGCAATCAGCAAATTAGCATGGTGCAATTGGCAAGCCCTTTTTTAAATGGAGATGGAGTAGGTCCAAAGGATAAATTTTAATTAGATTTTTTTAGACCACCCATGTCTTTATTAATTGGAGAAACTAATCTACATTCAATCTGAATTTTGCCTGCAAAATCTAATTCTTATTTGGAAAAAGGCCTGACCCAAAAATCTTTTAACATAGTCTCTTTTAATATAGCACTACAAACAAATGGCTTTATATTAGCATTAAGAGTTTGGTTATCAATTGCCCCAAACTATTGGGTTGATTGTCCCAAGACTTTGTTGTGTGCAAGAGTTGAGGCTCCTAACTGAAAGGTCAAGAGTCAATCTTGCTTAGCTTAAGATTTAGTATCCTTTTCACACATACATAGGTATTGTAAATAAGGATTGTTCTTTTTTTATTTATTCTATAATATTCATAAATAGTGTGATAATAAGGGTTATTCTTTATTAATTTACTATATAATCTTCATTAATAGTGTAATAATAAGAGTTGTTATTTTTCGCATATATATAGGTATTATAAATAGGAAAATAATATTTTCACTCGCATTTTAATCTCTTTTACTCTTTTTCTTTTCTTTTATAGACAAAAGGACTTTGATACCCCTAAGAGTAAAATCAATTGATCCCACACATTATTAATGGATTTAATTACCCTTCTTTTTTCATGGCATTGGCATTTTCATAATAAGAAAATTGGTGCCACAATAATAGTTAATTGTCTACATAAAAGCTTTATAATCACATTATTGTGAAATCGGTAAACAAAGTGAAATAGACAAAAGAAAGAAGAGAGAAAATAAAAATGGAGAGAATGGTAGGAATGAAATTCTTTTCTTCTATTTCGTGTGTATCCTTTATTCTATAAACTAACTTATATATAAGCTATAGAAAGAGCCTTTCATTAAATAAAGATAAGGTATTAAAATATTTCGTATTAATATGGAAAGGGGATAAGATTCATCTAAATTGAAACGGTAGGACATCCATTTTTATTTTCTTTTGTATTCACAACATTCTTCCTTGGACGTAGACATAAATAATATGCCTAATCAAAATTTTACCAGATAAAAAAAATTCAACAAAAAAAAATATCTAGTGAAAGAAAAAGAGTACACTATTTTTTATATTTACTCTCCTTATTGACATGATACTTTAAAATCCTTGAACTGGTACATACCAATCTTGTAGATTATCTTCATAAAAGTTGCAGTCGATAGTATCGTTTTAAACAAATCCGCCAAATTATCATATAAGCGAGTATGTTGCACAACTATTTTTCTATTCTTTTAGAGCTCATGAGTAGAGAAGAATTTGGATGAAACATGCTTTGTCCTATCTCCTTTGATATATTCTCATTTCAGTTGAGCTATACAAGCTGCATCATTCTCATATAATATAGTAGGGATTTCTTTCTCAGAGCCAAATCACAACTCTCTCATATATAATGAATCATTGACCTCAACCACATACATTCTCGAAATGCTTTATGGATGGACGTTAATTCAACATGTTTCGAAGATGTGGCTACTATAAACTATTTTATAGATCACCATTATATAGTTGTCTTGACATATGTAAATAAATAGTCTGTCTGAGAACGTACCTTGTGGATATCAGATAGATAACCAGCATCTACATTTCCAACTAATACATATTTTAATTTTTCTAAATAAAATAATCTGATATCAATTGTCCCTTGGAGATATTGTAAGACATGTTTGATACCATACCAATGTCGTCAGTAGGAGAAAATCTGTATCTTGCTTACAAATTTACTGCAAATGATATATTATGACGTGTATTATTTACAAAATATATTAGTACTCTAATTGCACCAAGATAGGTACTTCAGGACCAAATGGTTTTTCATCCTCTTCTCATGGTCTAAATGGATCTCTAGAAATATCTAGTGACCGAACGACCATTGGAGTACTTAGAGGATGTGTCTTGTCGTTGTAAATATTTTCAAGACATTTTTAGTATATGTTGATTGATAAATAAAAATTTCATCTTTCAGATGTTCAATTTGAAAATCAAGGCAAAACTTAATTCTTCTAAAATCGTTAATCTCAAAATCCTTTTCCAAATAATCTATTGCTTTCAGGAGGTCTTTAGAAGTTCCAGTGAGATTAATATCATCACAATAGATCATAATTATTGTGAAGCCTGATTCAGAATTCTTGAAGAAAACACATGAACAAACCAGATCATTTTTATATCCTTTTTACATCAAGCTCTCATTGAGACGATTATACCACATTCTTCCAGTGTACTTCAATCCATACAGAGATTTTTTTAAATACAGAGATTTTTTTAACTTAATAGAATATTTTTCTCAAGTGCTTGATGTACATACTTCAGGCATCTGAAATCCTTTAGGAATTTTTATGTAAATTTCATTATCAAGATTTCTATATAAATATACAATAACTACATCTAGAAAACACATATCAACTTTTTCATATACTGACAGACTTACAGGATATTGGAATATGATTGCATCAATTATAGGAGAATATGTCTCCTCATAATCAATTCCAGGTATTTGTGAAAATCTTTGTACTACAAGTCGTGTTTTATATCTCACGATTTTATTTTATTTATTTCTTTTTCGTACAAATACCCATTTATAATCAACTAGCTATACACATTCAGGTGTTCAAACTATAGGTCCAAAAAACCTCATGTTAGGTAAGTGAGTTTAGTTTCTAATTGAATTGCATCTTTCTATTTCAACCAATTAGGCCTATGCTGACATTCCTCAACTAACCTTGATTTAGGATATTCTTTATCACTTAAAAACATCAAGTACTACATTATATACAAAAGCATAATCAAGAATCTTATTTATTTGATACCAACTTTCACTTGTAGCAATGAAGTTACGGAATTATCCATATTTCTATTATTTCAAATCCTAAATATTAAAATTAGCAATCTCTTGGTCATTTTGTTATAACTCTTCAAAAAGAATGCTACGATCATTTAATCCCATTTTCTTTCGAGGATTTTAATCTTTAGAGTTAAGAAGTCGGCCACACTTTAGGCATGTTTTAGATTCAATAGCTATAGAGCTTACATTTTATCTTGTTAGGACACCCATCCGAGTAAGAGCATTTATCGGTAGAAGATGCGATTTGGTAACTCTTCTAGATTCTGCAAAAGTATCAGACAACTGATTTGCATTTCTTTGCAAATGTTTTATCTTTTGAACTTCAAGTTCCACTAGTACTTGATGACCCAATGATGATATTTCTCATACAATGTCTTTTTTCAACTGCTAATTTTCTCCCCCTAATATGAGGAACATTATTTCATTAAAAATGACAATCAACAAAATTTGCAATAAAGATATCAGCTGATGGCTCAAGATACTAGATGATGGATCAATAAACTCTTGGTTTACCAAATGATATATTTCAAGTGTTGTAATTTTGACATAGTATAGGCTAGAAGAGAGAGATGGTAATTTCTGAAACACATATCTTTTATCTGAAATAACTATTGTAATACATATATATTTTGCATTCATATTATTCATTGTCTCAATGTGATATCCACTATGGAGAATACCTCTAAAACTCAATAGATTTTTTCGAGACTTTGTGGAGAATAATGCATTATGAATCACTAGTATAGTTAATTCAATTAATTTTGTACTACCATTTATAATATGAACATTTGTTTTTGTCATATTTAAATTAAAAAGATATTTTTTACGCTTAAGTATGGTGTGCGTTGTTCTGCTATCAGTGAGACAAATATCTCCATCTCTATTCTTTTAATCCATAAGAGGGAATAACAAGCATATAGACTTCAATATAAATAAAATATTTAAATAATTTACTTTTAAATTAAAAAAGAAAGTATACTATCAATGTTTATTGTAATATGAAATTCACAAAGTATTATTTATTGTAAAATTATTCATAATTAATATAAATTTATAGAAAATTAAATGAAAAAAATAAATAATCAAGTCTTTGAGACTTGTCCATCACCAATAAGGTGATTAATCTTTCCCTCTGGATGTTCAAAGAAATTAGTCATATCCAAATGAGTCACATCAACAGGAATATCATCATCATCATTATCATCATTTTCAGCTTGTTGGGAAGTAAAATTTGCTTCCACACTTTATTTTTTTTTTCTTAAAGGATGCTTAGTAGAGTCAACAAGGTGTTTGGTCATACAATAGATACAAAACCAGTATCCTTACATTCCACATTGATAACATGCATCTTCATGATATGCTGGATCAATTTCTTTCGCTTTTCTTCTGTCATTCCTTTTTTATTTCAAGAAACCTTCGTCATTACTATGAAAGAAGGGAATATTTCTACCATGACCATAGCTACAACCATGACCTCAACCTCTTCCGTGGCTATAAGCCCTAGTCGTATTCACTTCAAAGAATCGAGTGGAGCTAGTTGGTCGGGTTTCATGATTTTCATTAATAATTCATTATTTTGTTCTGCCACAAGGAGACATGAAATGGATCAAAATACTTTTGAAAACCTTTCTCTTGATATTGCTACTGCAGGAACATATTCGAGGCATGAAATGTGGAGAATATTTTTCTATCATATCAACATCAATAATATTCTCTCCACATAATTTCAATTGAGAAGTAATTCTAAACATCTCTGAATTAAACTCATTGATAGATTTAAAATCCTAGAGTCGCAAATACAACCATTCATACAGTGTCTTTGGAAGGATGACCATTTTTAGGTGATCAAATATTTCCTTCAAATTATTCCACACAAAATAAATGGATCTTTTATAGTAAGATAATCTTCCTTCAAATCTTCTTGAAGATGATGGCAGCGAAAAATCATGACTTTGGCACGATCTTAATTTGATTATGTGTAAGCTTCTTTAATGGTGTCTCTATGACACATTGCACGTAAATGTATTTCATCATCAAGTGTCCAAGATAAATAATTTTTTTCAGTAATTATCAAGAGTTACAAACTCAAGTTTAATAAAATTAGCCATGGAAATAAAACTTGTAATATAAAAACTTACATTCACCTTCAAATCTCCAAAGTATTACTCTTTTTCAAATAGCGAAATGTAGAGACTCAGACTGATAATGTACTGTGAAATTGGTGTAATACTTGAGAAGAATAACAATAAAACAAAGTGAAATCGACAAAAGAAAGAAGAGAGAAAATAAAAATGTAGAGAATAGTAGGAATGAAATTCTTTTCTTCTATTTCGTGTATATTCTTCATCATACAAACTAACTTATATATATGCTATTAAAAGAGCTTTTTATTAAATAAAGATAAGGAATTAAAATTTTCCATATTAATAGGAGAGGGAATAAGATAAAGGTTTCATCTAAATTAAAACCGTAGGACATCAATTTTTATCTTCTTTTGTGTTCATAAGAAGATTTTTTATGCATTTGAAGGTTTATGAAAAGAGGCTATAGCATTTCTAAATCTTGTCTCTTCAATCTAAAATTCCCGAAGTCTTGTCTTTTGCTTTGAAAAAATTATGTGCTCATAGTGATTCTTTTTATTTTTTTATTTATAAAGTGGATAATTTAGTCTATCAATAATTTGTCAGTTTAGCTAATTTTATGTTTATGGGTATTATAATTCTTTTATCCGTAAGAAAAAAAAAAAAAAGAAGAAGAGAGAATGAAAGAGATTAAAATGGGAGTGAGCCCGAATTTTTCTAACTTGTGCCCCAATAACTCATATTAGTAAAAATTAAGTAACTATATATGATAATTTAAGTTTTCAATTTCCTTAAATTATATTATTTCCGATATAGTGATAGATTTTATTGCATTTGTGATAAGTTTGAACTACCATTATATGGTATACTTAATCCATATTAACATACTAGCCTAAAAACCCGTGCTATGCACGGATATTAAAATTTTTATTTATACACGAATATTAAAATTTTTATTTTTTATTATAATTATTAAAGTATATTTAATAAAAAAATTAACAACTAATTGCATTATAAATTTAATAAATTTTTTATTTTTAATTACATAGCTAATAAACTATGAAACAAATTTATGTGTTTAATGAAAAAAATCCACTTAGAAGTGATCATGTGTAACAATAGGAATAAGTAGTAAATGTCCTCCAAAAATGTCATCACTCTTTTATAAAGTGCATTTTCAATATTGAGATTTTTTGGTAGAATTTTAGTAGATCATACTTGTGTTGATTTAAGAGTGAAGTGAATTTTGGTTGGAATATTCGCTTTCTTACCCAACTATTATAGTCCACATATACAATCCATACACATACATGACTCATAATTTAATCACAAAAGAGGATTATTGATTCTTATTTAAATAAAAAAGAGTGGGTAATTATTGAATGCAAAAATTTAGATGTAGAGCACGAATAGAGAGCACCATAGAGATAGTTGAAAAAAGAAATTGATAGTTATGTGATAAAAAAATGGAATGAAGATGATTATATATCCTATTTTTTAGTAAAATATCGTCTCTATTATATAGTTTATAATTTTTAATATCTTATCAAGTTATGATTCGAAGTATTTCAAAATGAAACAGACTAAGAACAAATGTTGAATTTTACAAAGAAAACAAATTAGAAGCATATCCAAAGGCTCGGATCCAATTGAATTCATATTAAGGATTTTATTTTTTATTTTTTAAAAAAGAAGCACTAACTAATGGTATCTCCTGAAACCAATTAAGAGGTTAAACAATAATGAAGTTCAAAGGCTTTGAACCAATTGAATTCAGATTAATGATTTTTTTTGAAAAAAAAAAGTACTAACTAATTGTATTTCTCGAAACCAATTAAGATGTTAAAAAATAATGAAGTATGTTTGAGGATAAAAAAGCATTAATAGAAAATGAAAAAATCATCTCTTAAATCTCTTAATTTTTTTTTATTTTTCTTCACAGATAATTTGATAAGTGTATCATACAATAAAAATGAAAACTTGCCATACTATGATTTGATGGACATGTAAGGACACTCCAAAATTGGGATTATTTAACTCTAAAGTTAAAAAACTTTTGCCTTGTTTGCTATTATAGAAAACAGAGAAATTAAAACCATCAAATCTAATAATTATTCCTTCTAACCTTACGTTCTCCTAGCTAGCTTGCCCTTGTGTTCTCTTATGGTTCTCACGTGCCTGCATTTGATATAAAAATGCAAACACAAATGTATCCGAAGTAATATAGGTTTATTTATAAAAAAGCTTAAACATTTTATTAGAATCAAACTTTGTGGAAATAAATGGAGTACTATATTTTTCAAATTCTTAGAGTTTCCTTTTAGACTACATAGATTAGGAAACAACTATGGGATTGATATCGTAGAATAAGAAAAGTTTTTTATTTTTCATATTGGCTTATCCTGTAAAGTTATAGTATAATTTCTTTAACTTGGAAATCCTGCAGAGCAATTTCTTGAAGTAATCAAATTTAAAATATTTTTCTTATCGTTGAAATATTTTAGGTTATTTTATCGGATCACCTGTTCCAATCCACATCTACGTATACGAAGCTTAAATTCTCACAAAAAAAAAGATAAAAATGAAAAAGATAAATCAATTATTTTCTATAACATGGTTCAAAACTGTAACTTTTGTTATCGTGTATTTTTGTCTATTAGAAAAGCTAATTGATATTACGTGTAAGATTCTCCAAAGGCCTTAAATTTGCAAACAGAGGCAAATGTGAGATTATGTTATATCCTCATAAAATCGTTCTCACATATCATCGAAGGAAAAGAAAAAAATCAAATAAAAATTACGTCAAACTAACAAAAACATCAAAAAAACATATGAAGAGAAGAAGAAAATAATGTGCAAAAGAGAATGATGATGATGTGCACTATTTGTAGAAGAAATGGACAGATATTAGAAGTTATATTTAATGAATTTAGTTTAAATTAAGAAATTTGGTTAAACAAAAATTATAAATATAAAGATCATGTTGGTTGACAACTACGAATAGTTAAAGTTTTACTTTTACAAAATAACTGAATATATATAATTTAATTTTTTAAAAAATATATAAAATTAAAAATTCGAGTTAATATATAAGTAGTTTAAAATGATCCCAACCAATTTAAAATTTTTTAAGTAAATTGAATAATTAATGTTTCCTACGTTTACAAAGTAACTCAATATACGGAATTTAATTTTTTCAAAAAAATATGGGATTTAAAATTTAAGTTGATATATGAGTAGTTTAAAATTATTTTAATAGATTAAAAATGGTTCTAACCAATAAAAAGTAATAATTAAAGTTTATATTTTTATAAAGTAATTTAATATATGAAATTCCAAAATAAAATTAATGCATAAGTTATTTTAAAGTTACTTTAATAGATTGAAAATGATCTTAACTAATCAAATTTTGAAGAGTAATTAAAAAAGAAAAAATTATAAGAAATTAGAATAATGTAAAATTCAAGTTGATATATAAGTAATTTAAAATTATTTTAATAGATTAAAAATAATTCTAACTAATTAAAAATTTTTAAAGCAATAATTAAGGTCTCATACTTTTACGAATTCAAAATTAAATTAATGTATAAGTTAATTTAAAATTATTTTAATAAATTAAAAATAATAGTAATTAATAAAAAATTTTAAAGTAGTAATTAAAGTCTCATACTTTCATAAAGTAACTTAATATACAAATTTTAAAATTAAAATTAAATATATATATTAGTTTAAAGTTATCTTAATAGATTGAAAATGATCACAATCAATTAAAATTTTGAAGAATAATTAAAAAAGTAAAAATGCTAAGAATTTAGGATAAGAGGTTTGTAACCATAAGAAAGAAAGGGTTACATTATTATTATTATTATTATTATTATTATTATTATTATTATTATTATTATTATTATTATATAATATATAATATATAAAATTTAAAAATTAAAATTAATGTATAAGTTAAGAATTTAGCTTTAATAAATTTAGTTTAAATTAAGAGATTGGACACACAAAAATGATAAAGATAAGTAGTTTAAAGTGATCCTAATAGATTGAAAATAATCTTAACCAATCAAATTTTTGAAGACTAATTAAAAAAATAAAAACTCTAAAAAATTAGAATGAGAGGTTTGAAGTCATAAGAAAGAAATGGTTACATTTCTATAATATATATACTAGCCAAAAAACCAGTGCTATGCACGGTGATATATATATATATATATATATATATATATATATATATATATATATATTTTAAAATATAATTTTTGTAGTAATGTGTTTAACAAAATTAAAAATTAATTCTAAAGAAGTTTCAAACTTTTTTAATTAACAAATTAAATCATCAAATTACTAAATTATTACAGCCAATCTAATAATTAATTAATTAATTAAAATTTGATATTCAACATAAAAATTTTAATAAATGCTATTGGCAATTTTGTTAATCGAGAAAAATAAAAAAATAAATACCATGATAAGTAATACATAATAGAGAGATATAAATGTATTATTCAAAGATAATTTTACAAATGAATATGTTATATTGTGATTCTCTTTTGCAGATGAAAACATTCTTCAAATCGACACGTAAAACAAATGTTATCTGTGGTGAATTTATGTAATTTTGACATCATGCAATGCTTGAACCATGAATGTAAACGTACGATCTTTGCATGAATTAATTTGCTTATGAAATTTTTCTAATTCATTCTCCTGATACAAAATATTATAGTTTAGAGTTGAATCTATAAAATTAAAAATATCTAAGTAATCACATAAATTTTTGATGTATTAAAAAAATTATTAGAAGTATGAATATACCAATACATGTCTTTGCATTTCATTTAGGTGATCAGCTGAACACCTTAGTACAAATTTTGCATGCCTATCTTTGAGAGTAATATTCATTTATGCACTATAATCTTTTATGATCATATACTCTAAATACTATTTAATTTCATCAACAATTCGATATCATTGTTGGCCATTGTTTAATGTATTACTTTATTCGACATCGGCTCCCTCATAAAAGTACATTTCCTTCATATTCACGACTTTGCATTCTAAATGCATATAATTCTCTCATGAATATAAATCTTCGACGCTACATTTTAGTAATTGGAGAAAAATTTATCACAATACACCACCCATCTACACCATACGAAAAAAATAATGGATATTGAAGTGGCATATAAGACAGATGTATCTCATTGATACGTTTTAAGTTTCCATCTCTTGCAAATACCACTATATCTCATTGATGACTCTTAAATATTTTGACACCAATCCAATGTCAATGTTGATCTGTTCAAATATTTTAATACCAGTAACATGGTCACTTTTTTTTTGAAGAAATATGTTCTTCCTTCTCTGTAGTCTTGCTAGTTTAGAATTAAATTTTTCCTTAGTATGATCCAACGTACTCAAACTTATATTATAAAAAAAGTTTTAAAAAATGAATCTTGTCCAATAAAGTAAAGAATTATTACAAAAAATGTAAAAAATTAATTAACCATTCATAAAGGTAGTAATAATGCATGTGCTTGACCATAATTGTACTTTTATAACTGCTTTAGAATACATTAGAAATATGTAATAATGTGATAATTTAAATAGGTAAATAGGGAAAAAAAGATTGAAGAATAAAAAATAAAAAAAATATTACAGAAAAGAATTGAAAGAATTATTATCTTTTTTCAAAATTGCAATAATTGAAATTTCTGGAACAATTGCAAGTGGAGAAAATTAAAAAATTAAAAAAAATTATAGAATAAAAGAAACATCATAGAAAAATAATTAAAGAACAAAAAAATAAAAATTACAGAAAAATTGAAGAAATTATTACCTTTTACCAGAATTGCAACAATTACAAATGACGATAATTAAATAATAAAAAAATAAAAAATAATTATAGATGGAATAGATGGAGTTATTAACTTTTACCATAATTGTAACAAGTACAAGTGGAAATAATTTAAAAAATTTAAAATATTATAGAACAAAAAAATTAAAGAAAAATAATTAAAGAACAAAAAATTAAAAAAATACAGAAAGAATTTTATTTTTTCCCCTCATTTTCTATGAGTAGGCAATTGAAATATCCAACTTATAATATTTCTTGGGCTATTAACAGTATATTTTTCTTTAGTTTTTAGTTTCAACCCAATTAAAATGTTGAGCAGTGTATTTTTTTTTTATGCTGATGGTTTCTGTTGTAGACACTAATTGAAGGGTTTGCAATGATTGATCGCATGAGAAAGATATGGCATGTTAATGTGTCTTTCTTCATTAGATTAATTATGTCTGTGTGTCATATCTAGTGACACACAGACAGAAACATTGTAAAAAAATAATTAAAGAATAAAAAATTTAAAAAATTACAAAAAATAATTGAATGAATTATTACCTTTTACCATAATTGTAACAATTGCAAGTGGTGGCAATTAAAGAATAAAAAATTTAAAACATTATAAAACAAAAAAATTACATAAAATAATTGAAGGAATTATTACCTTTTGCCGAAATTATAACAATTGCAAGTGGCGGCAATTAAAGAACAAAAAATTAAAAATATTAGAAAAATAATTAAAGAACAAAAAATAAAAAATACAAAAAATATGAAGAAATTATTACTTTTTACCAAAATTGCAACAGTTGCAAGATTCTGGAATGATTGTAAATGGTGGCAATTAAAAAATAAAAAATTAAAACATATTACATAAAATAATTGAAAGAGTTTAGGTGACAATTGTAGGTTTGTGAAATAAAAAAATTGAATGATAGATTTTCACAAAAAATTGAGTATGATAGATTTCATGGAATATTTCTATGATAGATTTCATGGAATATTTCTACCATGACCATGGCTACAACCATGACCTCAACATCTTTCATGGCTATAAGCCCTAGTTGTATTCACTTCAAGGAATGGAGTGGAGCCAGTTGGTCGGGTTTCATAATTTTCATTAATAATTCATTATTTTGTTCAGCTACAATGAGACATGAAATGGATCAAAATACTTTTGAAAACTTTTCTCTTGATATTGCTATTGCAGGAGTATATTCGATGCATGAAATGTAGAGAATATTTTTCTACCATATCAACATCAATAATATTCTCTCCACATAATTTCAATTGAGAAGTAATTCTAAACATCTCTAAATTAAACTCATTGATAGATTTAAAATCCTAGAGTCGCAAATGCAACCATTCATACCGTGTCTTTGGAAGGATGACTATTTTCAGGTGATCAAATCTTTCCTTCAAATTATTCCACACAAAATAAATAGATCTTTTACAGTAAGATAATCTTCCTTCAAATCTTCGTGAAGATGATGACAGAGAAAAATCATGACTTTGGCACCATTTTAATTTGATTATGTGTTATCTTCTTTAATGTTGTCTCTAAGACACATTGCATGTAAATGTATTTCATCATCAAGTGTCCAAGATAAATAATTTTTTTCAGTAATTATCAAGAGTTACAAACTCAAATTTAATAAAATTAGTCATGGAAATAAAACTTGTAATATAAAAACTTACATTTACCTTCAAATCTCCAAAGTATTACTCTTTTTCAAATAGCAAAAAGTAGAGACTCATGCTGATAATGTACTGTGAAATTGATGTAATACTTGAGAAGAATAACAATAAAACAAACTGAAATAGACAAAAGAAAGAAGAGAGAAAATAAAAATGGAGAGAATAGTAGGAATGAAATTCTTTTCTTCTATTTCGTGTATATTCTTCATCATATAAACTAACTTATATATATGCTATTAAAAGAGCTTTTTATTAAATAAAGATAAGGAATTAAAATTTTCCATTTTAATAGGAGAGGGGATAAGATAAAGGTTTCATCTAAATTAAAACCGTAGGACATCAATTTTTATCTTCTTTTGTGTTCATAACAAGATTTTTTATGCATTTGAAGGTTTATGAAAAGAGGCTATAGCATTTCTAAATCTTGTCTCTTCAATCTAAAATTCCTGAAGTCTTGTCTTTTGCTTTGAAAAAATTAAACAAATAATAATACAAGATATATTTAAATATTATGTGCTCACAGTGATTCTTTTTTTTCTATTTATAAAATAGATAATTTAGTCTATCAATAATTTGTCAGTTTAGCTAATTTTATATTTATGGGTATTACAATTCTTTTATCCGTAAGGGAAAAAAAAAAAGAAGAAGAAGAGAGAATGAAAGAGATTAAAAAGGGAGTGAGCCCGAATTTTTCTAACTTGTGCCCCAATAACTCATATTAGTAAAAATTAAGTAACTATATATGATAATTTAAGTTTTCAATTTCCTTAAATTATATTATTTCCTATATAGTGATAGATTTTATTGTATTTGTGATAAGTTTGAACTACCATTATATGGTATACTTAATCCATATTAACATATACTATGAGCACATGTTAAAATTTGAGACTACCAATACTACCGAAAAGGATATCGATCACTTTAATTAAAAAAAAAAGTTGCTAAATACATTATCATTTATTGCTAGATGCAGTACCATCGTATTTCATTTTCAAAACTTTCTCGTTCAATCATTATAATTCTTGGATTTACTAATTTCATGATTAAGGATTTTATACCAAATAACATCGATTTTGAGATAAATTTTAGCAAAAAATCAATAATATCTTTCATTACAAATAACATTGATTTTGAGGTAAAATTTAACAAAAAATCACAACAATCATTAATTCATAATTTATGCTACTTTCTCAAATATTTTAAGAATAATAATATCTTTCATTACAAAAATTAGTCCCTCAAAAGGATAATTTATGAAAAGTATTATTTCTTAATATATGGTACTATTAAATAAGAACTAGGCCCCAAAAAATATTTTAGGAAGAATATAAACTCTTTGACAAATAATTGTTATTCTCTTATAATAAATATTTTTACCACTATTTATACTAGAAATTTGTCAATCGTGAATCTATAATAATAATAATAATAATAATGTATTTGTAATTTGTTAAAAATAGAGAGACACAATTGTATGGATAAACTCGATGGAGAAAAATGTAATTAACCTTAAAAAGAACTCTTAGAATTTATTTTAAAATTTAAGGCTTTTAATTTTTTTAAAAAAAAATGTTAAGGCTTTTACTAATATCAAATGAAACCCGTGTATTGCACGGAATATGACTAGTTAATTTGTTACTATTATTTATCAATCCATATCTGACTCATCCATATATGTATCTGTCACGAAGTCAAAAACGTACATCTTCAAACCAAAATTAAAGAAAAAAAAAGGAAAGAAAGTAATGTACTTCTAAGGTTGCCCACTGCTTCCAATATAAGAAATCCAAATCACGACATTTCTCCGGAATTACTCTTCTGTTTATTTTTTATGCGGCCACGGATTAGATCTTCAAATTTGCCCCCTTTTTGTTGAAAATTTGACTTCTTATGGTCATATGGTCACACACTTCATACATTTATCGTCTTATATTATAATTTTAAATTATCTATCATACTTTATATTTTATTTTTTATTTTTAAAAATTTATTATGTGTTATACTTTTTTCTTAACGCTTCTTATTTTTCTCTAATTTTTTATTTTTATAAAGAATTAATACGTAATAATTTAATAATTATAGTACGAAAGATGGAATAGAAAATCTGAACTGTTATGCTGCTGCTGAAAGTTCAGCTCCGGCTAAGGCAGTTTGTCTTTCTTTGCCTGTTATTTTTGAAAATTGTTTCGCGTCATTTTCCACTTAGAAAAGTGTCTCAAAACTAACTCTTTAACTCAATAAAGCAGTGCCAAATGTGTAGTTACGAGTTAAAGAGGTAAGGACAAAGTCATGATAAATTTCAAGCTTTCAAGAGCAAAGAAAGAGAATATTTTGTCAAGTCACCCATTATGATCGAACAAAAACATGAAAATACGAAGGAAACATGACAGCTTTCGATTTTGGCCAATTAACAACCGGTAATTGGTCTTTTGTTAATAATGACAATTATTCCATAATTACCAAAATAAATATGTGTTAGAATATCTCTATCACTTGTATTATTTTCTTCAAGAAGCTTCTACAATTGACTGCGACTTCACCTCTGACTTCTTACACCGAATACTTAGAAAATGAAGAGCCTCGCTAGAGAGCATTTCACATTTGTCTTTTCTTCTGATGGTGATGTTTCAGACATTTTAATCGCCAGTAGACATTTCTCTTTTTCTTAAATATAATTTTTAACAATGTCAATTTAACCTCTCCGTTACTATTGGAATACTGCTATGTAATTATAAGAAAAACGTTAAAAAATATAAAATTTCAAAAGAAAGAAAAGAACCCTAAAAGAAATAGAGTAATATGAAGAGACAAAACATAAGGAGAAAGAATAAAAAAGAGGATCTCGAGTGCAATTTAAAGGTACACAATTATTTATTTATTTCTGAAATTGTCGGAATTCAACTTTAGTTTTGTGAACTAGAACTATAAGCGCCGGGCGCTAAACCATTATTGTCTAAGCGGTCGTCCATTAATACATTGTTTATGGGACCAAATTTCTTCATGAAGTTCTAAGGATGTGTGGCAAGGAAGCATAACTACTAGAAGTTTTGACAATTGAGCCAATTATCTTTCATTTAGAAGCTTTCTACCATAAGAATATTCAATGGGAAGCATTAATTCCAATATAAATAATTAAAAGCAAAGTTAACCTATTGGTACTTGTTGGGAATTTCGGGTAATAATTCCCTCTAAGATAAAATTATAGTGAATTGAAAAATACAAAACACTACGAATATACCCGACAAATAATATTGAATACTATAATCAAGAGAAAGCGATAACAACAAATAAATGCGGAATAAAAGAGATAAGGAAAGAACACACATTGGGAAAAAATTTGATAACGAGTTCAGCAAAAATATTACCTAGACTCAGAAAGCACCACTCAAGCGACTCGCTTTTTATTTATAGTGGGAGAAGAGTTTGCAAATTTGGGATACTAATAAGTGAGAGAAGAGTCCCTTTTATAGGGATCAAATCTCCTCACATTTTCATCAACTTCCAATGTGGGATTCTAAGTTAAGGCAAAAGTCAAAATTTGTTGGCCAACTATTTAGGCCAACAACCAACAAATCTCCACCCTGACTTAACTTCAGTCCCACCAAATACAAAAGCTTCTCAATCAAACAAAAAAATAAAATGGACTCTCATGATGCTTTCAAATTTTTGCTGCAGTTAGTAGCCAACTCAAATATGCAAAATATTAACCAAGTTTAAACAAAGTGTTCAAACTTGGCCCTTCTAACCACCTTTGGTCAACATATCTGCAGGGATTTTTCCGCAGTGTGAATCTTACTGAGAAGTATCTCATCTTCTTCCCAGAATTTCCAGTACAAAGTGATAGCGAACATCAATGTGCTTTCGTCCAGTGCATGAAAAGACTTGATTCTTTGATAAGTGAATAAGCACTCATCTGTCGGAATAAACCTCAAGTTGTTTCGATCAACTCCCAAGTCTTTAAGCAATCCATGAAGCCAAATTGCTTCTTCACGACCTCTGTAATCGCCATATACTCTGCCTCGATTGTAGACAAAGCCACGGTTGACTCGCAAGGTAGACTTCCAACTAACTCAGCGCTTTTGCTAAAGTGAACAAATAGCCGATTGTAGAGCCGTCGCTATCCAAATCACTGCATAATCGAATCACAATATCCAACTACACAATGACCAAGTGATTCATCCCGTTCAAATTCAATCCAACATCTGCGGTATTTTGAAGATACCCCAGTAGAATCCATTTCACTGACTAACCAATGACCCTTCCCTGGATCATGCATGTACTCGCTCACAACACTAACGAACTTTGTGAAATATCCCAGTCTCGTACACACCATTGCATACATCAAGCTTCCAACTGCATTTGCATATGGGACTTTCGCCATGTATTCTCGCTCCTCATCTGTTGTAGGAGATAACTGGCTACTAAGTTTCAAATGAGGGGCAAGTGGGGTACTTACAGATTTTGTATCTTCATGCATACCAAAACGCTGTAATACCTTCTTCAAATACTGCTTCTGTGTCAGCCAAAGCTTGCCTCTCTCTCTGTCCCTGTTTATCTCCATGCCGAGAATCTTTTTGGCTTCCCCCAAATCCTTCATCTCGAACTCTTTACTCAGTTGAGCCTTCAATCTGTCAATCTCAACTTGGCTCTTTGCTGCTATCAACATATCATCAACATATAAGAGTAAGTAAATGTAAGAACCATCTTGAAGCCTGCGCAAATACACACAATGATCGTATTTGCTCCTTGTGTACTTCTGACCCTTCATAAAACTGTCAAATCGCTTGTACCATTGTCTTGGAGATTGTTTCAATCCGTACAATGATTTACTTAGTTTACAAACCCAATTCTCCTTACCAGCAACCTTGTATCCATCTGGTTGAGTCATATAGATTTCCTCCTTCAAATCACCGTGCAGAAACGCGGTCTTCACATCAAGTTGAGCTAGCTCCAAATTCATCTGCGCTACCAAGACCAACAAAATTCTAATGGAGGAATGTTTAACAACTGGAGAAAATACCTCATTATAATCAATTCCCTCCTTCTGAGCATAGCCTTTAGCCACCAATCTTGCCATGTAAAGCATCTCATCTTTATCAGGAAATCCTTCTTTCTTTGCAAATACCCATTTGCATCCAATAGTCTTCTTACCCTTTGGTAGTTGTGTCAGCTTCCACGTCTTGTTCTTCTCGAGAGATTGTATTTCTTCTTCCATTGCACCTGCCCATCTACCACTTTCTGAACTTCGGATGGCTTCTGGGTAGGTGGATGGAACATCATCAACAACTGGAAGTGCATAAGCTACCATGTCAGTAAAACGAGCAGGTTTTTGAATCTCTCGTCTTTGCCTTCTAAGTGCAATTGGCTCCGATTGCTGTTGAGGTTCTTGGGTAGGAACATCTTCCTCATCTGACTCTTCTTCTGCCCTCGGAGAGTCTCTAGTGGTGCTATTTCTTTGGAATCACCATCTGTCTGTTTAAACTCCACTGCTTGAATACACTCCACCCTGCTGCGGAATGTCATCACCCTTCCGGATTTACCTTTTTGCAACATGACTGATTCATCAAAGGTAACATCCCCTACCGATTATCGTCTTCTTTGCCTCTAGACACCATAAACGGTATCCCTTAACTCAGGCATTGAAGCCCATAAATAGAGCCTTCTTTGCCCAGTGGATCCAACTTTGATTCATTCACATGATAATATGCGGTAGAACCAAAAACACGCAAAGTATCATAATCGATATGAGTTTTTCGGACCATACCTCTAAAGGAGTCTTTCCCTCTATAGCGAGATGATGGCAAACGATTGACGAGATGTTGAGCATAATTTATTGCCTCAGCTCAAAAATTTTTCTGTCTAACTCAAACGATTAGACGAGCATGCAACGAACTTTCTCCACCAATGTCCCTGTTCATACGCTCAGACACCCCATTCTCGCTGTGGTGTTTTTCGACTGTGAAGTGCCGCCTTATGCCACAATCTTGACATACCTTCGAGAATGGATCGCTCTTGTATTCTCTACCATTGTCTGTTCGGGAGAACCTTGATCTTCCTCCCCTGTCTCGGTTTTCAACTTCAGACTTTTCCACTTAAGGAAAACTCCAAGCACATCATCCTTATTTTTTCATAGTAAACACCCAAACTCTTCTAGAAAAAATCATCAACAAAAGTGACAAAATAATGCCTACCACTGATTGACGGAGTCTTGACAGGTCCCCATACATCTGAGTGCACATAATCCAGAATGCCCTTGGTATTTTGGATTGCAGTGCCAAATTTCACTCTTCGTTGTTTTCCTAAAACACAATGCTCACAAAATTCTAATTTGCAAGTCTTCGTACCTTTCAACAATCCCTGCTTGGCAAGAATTTGCAAGGATTTCTCACCAGCGTGTCCCAACCGCATATGCCACAGCTTCGTTGTGTCAACATCCTTTTTGCTACTTGAAGTTGCCGCTGCTACTGTCCCCATCACTGTACTACCTTGGTAGTAATACAGATTATTCTTCCTCACGCCTTTCAACATCACCAGTACTCCTGAAGTTACTTTAAGAACTCCATCTCGCATCGTCACAACTAAGCCCTTTGATTCTAAGGCCCCCAATGAGATGAGATTCTTCTTCAACTTTGGCACGTACCGCACATCCCGCAAAATTCTGGTGGATCCATCATGATTTCGCAACTTGATTGAACCTATCCCGGCTGTTTTACATGGATTATCATTACCCATGTAGACAACCCCGCCATCGAATTCCTGAAATTCAAAAAACCACTCCCGAATGGGACATATATGATAGGTACAACCTGAATCCAATATCCATTCATCTGGATGTGATGTTGTAGGTGAAACCACAAGAGAAATTTCTGATTCCGCATCACTCTTGCATTACGCAACATTTGCGTCTTCGCGAGTCTTCCCTTTCTTCTTCGACTTTGGGACAGTCTTTCTTCCGAGTGCTCTTTCTCATGACGAAAAGCACACTCATCTTTGGCAACGACGCGACCTTTTGACTTGGACCTTCCTCTCCTCCCCCTTTGATCGGGCTTTGCTTGACGACCTCTTGCCACCAATGCTTCTTCGATGTTGTTGATTTGGTTTTCATCTTATCCTCGCTTTCTCAATTCATGACTATATAAAGCGTAACATACGACGATCTAACGACACATTCATCTTCCCATGAAGTAACGTAGTTTCTAAATGTTCAAATTCATCGGGAAGAGATGATAATAACATCAAAGCCAAATCTTCATCCTCAAATTTTACATCTAAATTTAACAGGTTTGCAACTAATTGATTAAACATAGTAATGTGTTCATTCATAGTTGTACTCAGTCGATAATCAAATCGGGACAATCTCTTCTTCATAAGGAGCTTATTCGACCACTTTTCTTCGAAATTTTTCCTCCAATGCCTTCCCCGAATTTGTGCGCGAAGTCTCGTTCTTGAAAGCATACTTACGCTCCTCGGGACGAGCACGACCCGAATTGTTCCGCATGCCAACCGATTCATAATATTCCAATCCTTATCTACCACATCTTCAGGTTTCTCTTACGTAATGGCAATATCAAGACCTGCTGGAAAAAGGGAGTCCAAGACTTCCCCTTGCCACATGCCGAAATGGCCAGTACCATCAAATATTTCTACTGCTAATTTTAAACTAGACATTGGAATCCTCGACCATGATGAAGAGGAAACTGATGTCTCCGATACAACATTTGTAGTAGATGCCATTACAAAACTAATATAGTATTCAATATTTCAAAAATACTAAGTATTGTACCAAAAATTATTCCAAGAAAATTTCCAGGAAAGATTGGAGGGTCACAAGTGGACCGCTTAAATACCAACCTCCTTAGACAAAATTTTCCTAGATAATTAAAGCTACAATACCCAAACAAACAAGCCAAGGACGAACCTTCGGCTCTGATACCACTTGTTGGGAATTTCGGGTAATAATTCCCTCTAAGACAAAATTATAGTGAATTGAAAAATACAAAACACTACGAATATACCCGACAAATAATATTGAATACTATAATCAAGAGAAAGCGATAACAACAAATAAATGCGGAATAAAAGAGATAAGGAAAGAACACACCCGAAAAAATTTGATAACGGAGTTCGGCAAAAATATTACCTAGTCTCCGAGCACCACTCAAGCAGCCCGCTTTTATTTATAGTGGGAGAAGAGTTTGCAAATTTGGGATACAATAAGTGAGAGAGAAGAGTCCCTTTTATAGGGATCAAATCTCCTCACATTTTCATCAACTTCCAATGTGGGATTCCTAAGTTAAGGCAAAAGTCAAAATTTGTTGGCCAACTATTTAGGCCAACAACCAACAGTACTTCTCCTCCTCCAAGCATCTCATCTTTGTTTCTCCCTCTTCACCTCTCAAGAGATGGCTGCAATCTTCAGTGTGAGAGCCTCTCTTGCTATCCTTTTGGTTATTCTACCAATCGCCGCGAGAGGATGGGGAGATGCTATACCTCCCATCCTCTCTCCTGTTTTAGGTATATATTTATCTCTCTATCTACTTCACTGTTGTTTCCTTTGATATCTAGGAAGGAGAAGGTGCAATAGCCTCGAGTTCACGAAATACTTTAAAATTATTTTATAATTATTAATTTTTTAAATTTTTAGTCACTTATTCATTGAATTCGCCCCTCTTAACATGTTTCTTTAAACTCTTTTATAAATTTTCGTCCTTCAAAGCTAAAGTTCTAGTTCCATTTATGTTACAGTGAGGAGTATTGATGATGAAGGTTTCTAATATTGGGATTTCAATGGGGTTTTGCAGACAATATATGCAATGATGTACAATGCGGAAGGGGGACATGTCAGGCAGATTTGAGAAGGCCATTCGGCTTTGTTTGCAGATGTGAATCTAGCTGGAAGCGTACACGGGATAATGATGAAGAGAACTTGCAGTTCCTTCCATGCATAATCCCAAACTGTAACTCTCTGTTCCATTGCTTACACGTCCTTTAGGGTATAGATAAGGTATAAAGCTTGTAAAAAGAAGGAATCGTAGAGACCAAAGTGAGTTACATGACAATTTTTTAAGAATAAAAAGAAGGAATCAGTAATATTATAACTCAATCCTTCCATGCAAAATCTCTAACAACATTAAAATTCAAAGTGAAAAACTTCGAGTATTTTAAATAATCAAATAAATAATTGTAATTTCATTACATAAATGTATTTTCTGCTAATGAGAAATTTCCTTGTCTTTACAGGTTCTCTTGACTACTCCTGCATGCCAGCAGCCCCTCCAACTCCTCCACTTCCAAATAATTTTTCTTTCTTTGATCGTAAGTTACTTTTATATTTTTTATTGCCATAAAAGTGGTTAGTTTTACTTATCGAAATTTACAATTTTTATAATTATAAAAATTTCCGTTTAAGTTGAGATTATTATTGTAATAAGATACCAATTCAATTAATTGAAAACAAAAGAGCAGATACTATGAGATAATTAAATAAATTAATTTAAATTATTAATTAATTTTTTTAATCTTTCAGCCTGCTACTGGATGTACTGTGGGGAAGGGATCTGCACAAGGAATTCAACGTACAAACATACGTGTCAGTGCAATCCTGGGCGCTCAAATCTCCTCAATATTTCGGCGTTCCCATGCTACAGAGACTGTAAGCTAACTAAAAACCAAACATATGGAGTTTTATTTTTGGAGAAATTAACAAATTTAATTTTATAACTATTATTATTTTTAACTAAATTCTAAAATTATTTTTCAACGTATTTTTTGAAATATTTTTTTTCACAAATCGCAGTTCCCTTTACCATTCTCAATGAATTTTCGCACATACTGATTATAAAAATTACTAATCTTATCAAACTCATCAAATCATAACTTTTTCCTTCTAAACGATATGTGCGTGAGTTATCTTAAACAGATATATGTGAGTGTCAAAAGTTATGATTTGATGAGTTTGCCATAATTAGTAATTCATATAAGTAGCACGTGCAAGAATTTGTCAGATTCTACCTTAGGAGGGAGGGTGAGAATCATTTTGAAGAAAATTTATTTTAGAATTTAAATTATAGAAAAATAATTTAATGAGTGAGTTATGACAAAATAAATACTTTTGAAACTAAAACTGCAACTTTCTCTTATTTTCCAAATACTTTAAGTTTAATTAAATTCTTTTAATGTTGGAATTTTTGGTAGGTGCTCTTGGTTTTGATTGTGAAAGACTTGGAATTAGAGTTGGAAGTAGAAGTTCAACGCCGACAAGTTCAGCGACTGATTCTTCGAATGAAGGCAGCCCAGGTGAGGGACACTTCAAAACATGATCACGTTGCCAGCAAATTTGTTTGCTTTTTTAATTATTTTTAATTATTTTAAATTTCTATTTGAAGAATTAAAACTTTCTACAACATACCAAGAATTTTCTACACATACATTTGAGTACATTGCAGGATTTTCTTTAAAAAAATTTAAGACAAGAAACATTTTATTTTTTATAATTATCTTTATTTACACGCCAAAACTTTGTCTTCCGTTCTTGTTTTCTCTCGTTATTTATGAAAACTTACTCATTTTCAATGGGATACTACTGAGATTGTCGTACAAGATTGAATATTCTCGTCTCTGTTTTCTTCTTCTTCTTCTCTTTTGACTATTTTTGTTGGAAAAAGCATCGCAAGTATTCATGTTCTATTCTGATTCGTTACTTTCATAGTTAATGACTGGTTAAAACATCCTCTCTCTTTTTTTTTCTTTCTTCTTTTCACCAACCTCCTCTTCTTATTTTCACTTTATACACCAAAACCCTCTTTTCATTTGAATTTTGACAATAAAATACCAAGGAAATGAAAAGATGAAAAGCCACCATGAAATCTTTTACTGGCTTTTGTCAATGGTATTGTTGAATAAAATCTCACTGAAAAGTTCAAATGTTAAAAAACAATAAGGTTAAAACTCGTTATCAATATTATTACCACCAGAAAGAACTAATACTTGCAAGTTAGCTCATTTATCTCACCATGTAAACGGGTTTAGATTCAATTTTTCAAGTTTGTTTAAATCAAATTAAATTAGCTCGTTTCATTTAGTTTGAGGGCTACTACAGGTCGTAGTGGGCCAACATTTTTTTTACTTATATATTAGAAAAATTATTTTAAAAAATAGAAGGCAATTTGGCATTAAATATGCATCTATTACACATTCTGATCATGTCTATAATTAATATATATATATATATATATATATATATATATATATATATATATATATATATTATTTTCTATTTTGAAAACATTGGTGATTGGTAAAGATCTTTTCAATCCCAATTATAAAATTATATGCTTATATATGACAGAGAGAAGAAAAAAATAAAAAACATACAAAAAAAGGGGTCCAAACTCGCAGGTTAGCCCATTTAGCCCGCAGGTCTAGTAGGGTAGACTGAAAAAATGGCATGCCGCTCTGTCTCTTTTAAGGGACAGCACATGACGAGTCGATCCATTTGACAGTGCTAATGAATTTCATAGGAGTCAGTGTTGACATGCTTTTCACAAAATGAGTATTTGCATGTTTTAACAATATCACTTCACGTGTATTAATGATAATTTTCAAAGTTTATGGAACAAATTATCGATATTCATTTTAATTTCCTCCTACATGTTGGACAGCTTCTTCATTTTCACCGGGGACTGCTGTGGTGCTAACATCTGCTCTTACACTGCTGTGGAACTTTGGAGCATCCATATAGAGATGTTCATCGATGATCTGCAGATTTTGGTTCCTTGATTTGATTATTGATTACTCAGGCTTTATATATACAGTGCTCCATATTGATTCTGCTTGCACTAGATTGCCACATTCTTGTGTACATTTGTTAGTTTTACCAATAATATAGACACGGTGAATGTCTCATATTATGTTATTCTAAATAAGTAAGGTTTGTCACCACAATTTTACAGTGGATAAATTATTACTCTACCTATATGTCATAGTTATTCACAATATTTTATATTATGAAATATCGTAAGTATATAAGTAATCAATAAAAAGTAAATAGTGGACACAAATCTATGTGATTTAACTTTTAACCTACATTTACAGATAAAGCGAGTAGATAGATAAGTTAATATAATAGAGAGACTCTCTCTTGTCCATATATCATAATAAAATATGTAAATTTAGTAGGTTAGCATATGCATTGTAAAGTGAATATGGGTCATAACCCAATAAAAATCTCCACCTTACTATGTATTCTCTTCTTCTCCAACTATAGCAAAGAACAACTTTACTCCTTTCATTCTCCGAATGCAAACGCCCATCAAAATCCGGGCCGTAAATTGGCTGGGTATATTTAGAAAGAATCCTGGATCTAGCATACATGAGTCAAGTCCAAGGCATATTTCTCCACACACTTGTTTGGGTCCAGTTGTAACACTGACACATAGAACCAAGCCAAGCCCAAGATGCCAACTCTCGCACCCGCGTGTGTATATATATATATATATTAGTAATTAAAATCTAACTGTTGGACTGATTCAATCCAAATCCAGCAGTTAGAAACTATTGTTAGATGTTGCATTTTTTCTTTCTTACTTCAATTTGAATTATAGATAAAGATAGAAAAAGAGGGGGAAATAAAGAGTTTGCAAACCGAGACCTATATTTGGTCCAATAGCCGTATCTAATACCCATTCCGTTAGGTTTCATTGTAGTTGAGTAAGGTACTAGTATGCCTCTCGATGCTAATATATGCAAGTGCAAATTTTGTCCAGAGAAAAATAAGAAAAAATATTATAATGCGACCAAAGAGAACAACAACGAAAGTTATATAAGTAAAAAGATAGATCCAAATCTTTTTAGATTGAGACTTGTCAATCTGGACTTGTTCTGGGCTCTCACTCAATCTTCTACTTCTTTCTGAGACAAATTAGAAGATCGTTGATGCATCTATGCTCTTTAAATTTGCTGATCTCTGAAAAAGTCATCGAAGTTGGGCTTTTTTGGCCATTATGGTTAAAAGTTTGCGATGGAGGTGCTGTAGAGAATATTATTATGTGTGTATTTATTCTGTTAGTATATTTTACCAACCTTTTGGGATGTAAAATATTATCAGTTTCTTTATGTAACTTTTAGTTTTTTAATTGTAGCATTTTAATTATCTTACTTCGTCAACTGTCCTCCTTGACTGTGTTGGAGAAGGAGTTTGAGGATTGCTTTGTTTGTCATTTTAACATTAAAGGATAATTTTTATTCACAAAAAAAAAAAACTACAACACACACACACACACACACACACACACACACACATATATATATATATATATATATATATATATATATATATATAGAGAGAGAGAGAGAGAGAGAGTAAAAAAATATTTATCGAAATAATTTTTTAAAAAAATAAGTAAATAAGAAATTGATAATAATGATAATAACAATCATAACAATAGAAACAATATAATTTTTCATTAGCTATCATAATTTTACATAGATTAATTGTTCTATATTTGGTTATTATTATTGTGATGTGGAGAAAATGTTCTGCTTTTCAATTTTAATTTTTTAGGCACCTGCTTCTGCATTGCAGAGAATTAATATCTTTGCATAATAAAGTTGAACTTCAACATTCTTTTATTAAATTTCAAACAAAGATACAGTTTTTTCAATTTAGAAGTAGTTGTTTATACAGAAAGAGCACAGGGAGATGGTTCACTGGAAAATAGAACAAAAGGAAGAGGCTGCCGAAAGGGTACTATGAAAAAGGGAAAGAACAACAAAGGATATTATTGTAATTAAGCAAATAATAAAGAAAATAAATTGCTATTAGATTAGGGATTTCCAATTTTCAGTCACTAACAATAGTTTTTTTATAAAGAAACAGTAATAGTATGAAAAAATTAAATCTCACAGGGGCTTAGTATTCCTTTTCCTTTTTTGTTTTGTAGCAAAGGCTGTAGAATTTTTTCAAAACTGGTTAATTGGTAAAATGAAAGAATTAGATAGCCATTGGCGAAAGCACACTAGAAATAGATTCTTCCCTGGATCTTTATGAATGTGTCAAATGGCATAACAAGGGGAAGTCAATGCAGGCCTTGGCTATAAACAATATTTTGGCAAAGACCACAAATTCTCCCCCAATCATGACTTAAATGGTAATGACAAAAATCATTTTAAAATTTAGTTATTTAATTGAAATTTCTATCTTTTAACATTTGTTGGTGTAAGACACAACACAGAGAAAGAGAGAGAATAAACTCTGGTCATTTTTCTTAGCTCTTGCTTCTGACTTCTCTTAGCAAAACGTATTCATAACCTTATGTTCTTTAGTCCATATTGATCCTGAGGTGCCTTTTTCCTTTTGGCCTTCCTTTATACATTCTGGATCTCACTCCTCCCTTTTAGCTGGCTGTGATGCCTTAAGGGATCACCTTTTAGTTAACTTGTTTCATTGGGGATATTCCCATCCCCACAAAAGAATTTTGCATCTTATTCTAGCATGGAGAAGGCAAGCAAATGGATTCGGAATTTTTTGCTTGGGAAAAGAGGGGAGAAAGGCCCGGAAAGAGTGAGTTCGGTTCTTGAATATGCAGGAACTCCTAAAGCAATCTTTCCTGCTACTCCTAAAGCGAAAAGGCGATGGAGTTTCAAGAAATCAATAGCCACAACGGAGAAAATCGCCCAACAAAGCAACAGATCATTTGATGAAATCTACACTGCTCAACTGGTAAAACAGGCCTTGCGAGAAGAAGACATTGAGCAAATTCGCGAAAAAGCAGTTGTATCTGGTAATAGTGAAGCTAATAGAACAGCAATGGTGGAAACAACTGATCCAGTAGCGATAAGTAGAGAGAGAAAAGATGCAGCCGCAATCAAAATTCAATCTGTTTTCCGTTCTTATTTGGTACGATATAATTAATATTCAAAATTTTGCTGTATCAAGAAGTCGTGAGAATGGCAAAAGACAATACTCGTTCTAAGAAAACATTGACTTAAATCATGACTCGTTACTTTGCAGGCAAGAAGAGCGTTACGTGCCTTAAGGGGACTTGTGAAGTTACAAGCAGTGGTTAGAGGTCATCTGGTGCGGAAACAAACAAGTGTTGTTCTAAGGTGTATGCATGCTTTGATGACAATTCAAGTCAGGGCTAGGGTGAAGAGAGCGCCGATGGCTGAGGGGACTGATCGGCCTTACATGAAAAGAACAATAGTTCAAGAAGCAGGATCAGTTCTAGAAAATCAGCCTTCTAAGACACACACAAATGTAAGCCTTTTATGTTTTCTTCTCTTTTGAATATTACTAGCTGTTTTAAGTGTTCATGTTGAAAATTCCCATGTTACTTTCAAATATAAATATTTTCAAACTTCAGTTCTGTTTCACAAAAACAAGTCAATTACAAGAGGACAAATATTTAAGCCAAGAAGAAAAATCTTTGAAGACTTACTTGATGTTCTTATATTTGTTATAGACGTTATGTATTATATTGTATTGTATTATAACAAGTGCATTGAAATTTCTCCTTCTACTTGATATGACCTTTCTTATATAAAATAACGTCATACAACTAACTTAATATAAAAGAATAATTAAATCGTGTGTGTGGACACTTACATTACATAATAATATGACATAATAAATACCTTGAAATCTCTGATTAATGTTATATTGGTATGTTGGATAAAATGAATAAAAATATCCAGGAAAGGAGGAGATCAACTTCAAAGAGCAAAAGTGGACGATTAGAACATCATCCACAAGTGCTTGGAAGAACGGATCATGGACTCAACGAAATTCATTCTGGTAGGCTTTCGTTATCAAAACAAGAAAATCGTCATCAAATATGTTGGAGTCCATCAGCATTAACCGATATGAGCTCAGTGACAACAAATGACAAACAAATTGAGGAAATGCCATTCAAAATGACACCAAAAGGTCTTCAAAACTTTAGCTCTACTATGTCCACAACCAAAGAAACAAAACTGCCGGCGGCAAAATTGTCCGGTCCTCAACATTCTGAGAATCCGGATAACAGATCTCTTGGAAGCCCTCTTTTTGCACCTAGTTATATGTCCAATACTGAATCTTCAAAGGCAAAAACTAGATCACAGAGTGAACCCAAGCAACGGCCTAAATGGCTCCCCAAACATAGGGTCAGGCGATCACCGTCCATGGAAGGCGTGACCGTGCTCCCGGATGTTCTAGGGAACCATACACCTTCCAAACAGAGGAATGCTCAAGAAAACCAGTATCCTTGGCTGTTCAAGCTCTATCGATCTGCAAAGACTGTGAAGGAGACTGATATTGACTGTCCTAGTGTGACCACATGCAATTCCATCTATGCAAAGTCGATACGATAACTCCATTTGAGGCAAGTATTTTAAGATTGCAAAATAGACTGACACGGATACTTGGTGCCGCATACAGTCTGATTTCCATTTTCTTTTATTGCAGCCACCTGTCGATTTGCATTGAGCTTAAAATACAAAAGGCCAACAAAGTAAGCTGCATGGTATAAAGCTGGGTGGAGTAATTTTAACATATGCTCAGAAGACAGAAGATAAGCATCGAACCTAAGACCTATGCTCCTCCCAATTACATTACCACAATTGCAGGCAATAATTTGACTGCTCATCTTAGAGATCACGGGAGCTAGTCTTGTGTACAAACACTGTGAAGACCGATTCCATACGAGCCGCCTTGTTGGTTGATGGCCAGTCCTACCACCATCAGTTTTCTTTACAGAATTGATGACATGAAATGCATTCTGCTTTCTATCTTCCAGTCAAATGAAGGGTTGGGATGCTGTTCCTTTTCTAACTGGAAATAGTTAAGATCATCTTGCTTCTGGCCACAATCGGCCATAAAGTTCAAATGTTTTGGTCTCAACAAACAGCAATCGCAACTGAAGGAGATGGAATTCATATAACATTGAGAATCAGGGAGAAACAACAAGGAGAGTGAGCGAGAAGGGCTGAAGAAGTTAACAGTTAATCTGTACCGTGGATGTAATAATCCTAAAGGAGTGATGTCAAAGTATCTAGAACAGAAATGGTCAAGAGAAGAGAAACGAAAAATTCGTCCCTCTTTTCATCCACCAACTCCTAATTTCAATGAAATTGACAAAATATACATATAAAGAATGTCTAAACGTTTCTAGATGGAGTCTACACCTATGGCATACTATTTAAGAAGTTATCTCTATGCCTCAACCTGAAATTTCCGCCTGCGCCTCAGCGTGGAAAAGCTAATGAACATAGTAAGTCTATAGCAACAAGTACGTACTTTACATGAGTTGGCCCAGATGATCTTCGGCTTTGGTGGTATTTTCCTTGAAACTCTTGGTCAACCAAATAGCAGTTTCCCTGGGAGAAACCTTACCTGGACCAAATGGCTTCAATAGGACTCCAAGTTCATCAAACCTCTCCTCCTGCAACAATCTTGCACTAAATTCAAGCAGTCCTTCCAAAGCTTCAGCTCGCTGCTGATAAGATGACATGTCAAAACGGCGGCGCCTTAGGTCTGAGGATGTCTGGCTTGAGGCCCCAGCTGTAGCATTTTGATCAGAACAGTCACTAGCTTCCTCCCTATTGGCAGGTGTGTTAGGGAATCCTTCCCAGCCATCTGTGAAACTTAACCTGTTAAATGGTTTATCCAGAACCTGAACTGTGCATTTATCCTTCATCAGTGATCGGTCACGATGAGGTGAGTTAGAGCCTTGTGCAGAGGCTGATGAAGTTCTACGAACAGGAACAAAGGAATCCTCATAGGAGTCTAAGTTGAACTCAACCATCCTATCAAGTCGAGGGGCATTGACAGAAATATATGGAGACTTAATGCCGTCCAGTACACCAAGACTAGGCCTACGACCTAATTGTCGAACTTCAACCTTACATGGTAAAGGTAAAGAAGCTCTCCGAGTTGCAGAAACAGGTTTGTTCACTGACGTTCCTGAAGCAGGAAGCTGTATAGACAAATGTATCAGAATGATTCAAGTAACTAAAAAAAAGGAAGTGGTGAAAAGCACAGAAAAGTGGCAGCTGTATAGGCTTGAGATGATTTACGGAACAAGACACTCAACTGGATAATAAGCAGTCACTGTTATGCAAATATGCCTTAATTTACACATCTTATTATTGAAATAGAAATTGGTCAACAAAATTTTACGAAAGATGATTTTAGAATCAGAAAACAGATTATGTTGAGGGATTATGAAGGCAGTATCAAATGGGAATATCGTCGTATCAGCCAGTGCCAAAGAGTTTCAGACAAGCAAAGCTATTTTAAACTATTACAATGGACATAACAAATGGAAGCAGAATAACTCGGCAACCATAACAAATGTGAAAGTTTCTCCGTTTTCTTATTAGTATTGCGGTAGGCAAAAGATGTTTAGTGGCCAAAACTATCACTATCCATTCACCCCATCTGCTTCTTCTATCCAGGTGTTTTAGGTCATAATAGAGTCTTAGCATACGATCCCAACAAAAAGTTATATCACCTATACATCGAGTAACTGAACCAATATGTAGTTCAATTTACTCATCCTTTCAGCTCCCTGACACACTGAAAGATTAATAAATAACAAAATAAATAAAGAACAGAAAGAAAAAGTGGCTGTTGAGGTGGGCCTATTTCTAACTTTGTTGCTGCAACTCCAAGACATTGCCCCCTCTATAAGCACCACTAGAGAAACTGAAGATATTTCTAAATACATCAAGTCACACTATCAGGATTGCTCTGATAGATGTTCCATTGATATAGAAAACTAAAACCAAAACTCCATTATTAACAACAGTCTACTTAGCAATCCCATTTAATATGTCAGGCCATTACTATTTTCAAGCATTGATGGCTTGGATGCTTTTTATGTCTCAATACTGTCCTTGACCATTTGCCACAAAACAATAAGTAAAATACCAACTTTTCCATCTCTAGTTAGGGAGCTTTAGTTAGAGAAAAAAGCCAAAATTAAGACAACCTTGAAATATAAGATCCTTTCTCATCACTTTTGTACTTATTTTTATCTTGAGAGCCCTAAATTCCACAGGACAAATGCTTAGTAAACCACTAAACATGTAAATCTAGACTCTGGAAACTTGAACACAAACTACAATGAACTGAAACCTCACTTAAATTTTCATGACTTAGATCTTGTAATAAGTTTAGGGTGTCAAAAAAAGAGTTTAACAAACACAACAAACAAGCACAGAAGTGCAAAAGAAGGGAGTTTTACAAACTTTGCAACAAGCATGCAAATGCAAAAGGAGTTAAGATAACTAAATAATTGAGCTTTCCATTAGTTTACAATTCAACAAGCAGACTACTTATGAGGGAGTTTTTTGCCTTTGCAAGAGAAGTTTCAAATAAATAAATCACTCAAGAGGCTTAACAGATTGTAGTGTCAGATAAGTGCTCTTTCAAACAAAAGAATGAACGAAATATGAAGAAAAGAAAAGACATACTACAAAGAAATTCCAAATCACACAATCATTTAAAACACAGAACTCACTAAATACTTCATGCTAATACAAATTCAGGGAAAACAAGTTGTTATTCCACCAATTACATTATGAAAATGAACAGTCCAGAAATGTGGTGCAGTTAATGGATGATTAGGTTCGTCAGTTCTTTGTGCACTGAAGATAACCCAGCAGGCATTTGCTCAAATCCTTAAATGGAATGTAAATTTGATCAAGGACATTATCAAGAAAACTACAAGCTGGCAAAAATGAATGAACATTTTAAGAAATAAAACCAACAATCTAAGTAATGTTTCTTCTCCGTTCATTTCATGGACCTACTAACTTCACTACGTAATTTTCTCGACTTACCAATTCACGATTCTTTGACAGCTGTGTTTTTCTCCTGATCGCTGGAGAGGGTTTTGTTGGAGTCATTTTTGGATTCTTAGCTATATTGGAAGTTTTTGAAGTTACCCTTTTGGTAACTGATGTTCCTTCATGTGTGCTTCCAGCAGACAATGCTGTTTTGCGGTCTAAACAACTGAGGATGTTTCTAACTGTTTTGTTGGAAATAGAATAATCCTGGTCAGCTTCTGAAATACTTGGATTTAAAGTCCTGTCACCAGCAGAGGATAGCCGCCTTCGATTTGTCAAAACAGAAATATTTCCTGGCACTGAGAATCTGTTTTTATTGATATAATCTGTCTCCGGCCAGTGGATAGGGAAACTACTGCGCCGAGGACCATTAAGCTTCAGATGAACATTAAGCACATATGCCTGAAGATGCGGATGCCTAAGAAGTTCTGCAGCCTGAGAGAAAGCATAAAAAATTGCATAAATTTCATGGTACCCTCTTCAATGCTTGCTATCATTAAATGGACAAGATGTTGATAACTTAGTAGTCATAAACTAACTCATAATAGGAGACTTTGTTAAAGTTTATTTTACTTTTGACCATTATAAAGGTTTCATGTGCGGAAGTGTTGCTAAGGGATTCCTTTGTGAGCCAAGAACCTAGAAAAAAACCTGAAAACTGTAATACGAACAGAAAAAGAAGCCCAGGACAGATCAGAAGTGGCATTTGAGAACCAACCTTGATAGGCTTTTCATTGCATGAAGCAACAAGATTTTGGAAAATGCAAAAAAAATAATAATAATAAGAAAAATAGAGCTAGAGTGTTCATTGGAGAAAAGTGTGATAACTTGTTCAGAATTATACCAAGCAAAAACTGGACAACGGAGTTAAAATATTACGAGGGAAGAACTTTTAAATTCAAAATCCAGAAAGAAGTTCTAACTTTTAGCTGCTTGTAAAACCTTCAAAATTATCAAATCCACCTTTGGCTGATTAATACTTCAAAATAGGCCAGAAACTCTTTTAGTAATTTTTTAATTAAACTGATAATATTTTTATGCAGAAACAAAGCTTCTTTTATCATTATGTCAAAGAAAGTTTTCAGGTTTGAGGAACAAACTGCTGAAAAGGTCATGCATAAATGGATTCTATAGCATCTATTGAGTGTGGAGAGTATCAAAAGCCCAATTACCTGACTCCTATTAAACTGCTAAGACAGAAAGTCTTAGTATCTTTATCATTCAACATAGGAAAAATTATTTAGCTACAACAATTATTCAGCCACATTTCTGTCAAATGCAACATATTGAAGAATGAAGCTTACATTTGGCCGAAGTTCAGGGTTTTTCCGCAGCATGCTTTTGATCAAACTGCGACTGTAGCAGATGAGGAGGACATAAGTGATAACCAAAGTCAGCAAATAAAGATGAATCAGGTTTCTAATTAAAAGGAAATAAATATTGGTAAAAGAGTTCGAGCTGAAGTTTTCTAGTATATCCTTTTTGCATTAATTATCATTATTATTGTTTTTGTGTATTCATGAAAGTTACAGCATTAGAATTTACTACTTTTGTTATCATAATGGATTCAGAAATAAATTATTTTTTCTACATATGTTTGTGTTCTGAGTGTTAGTATTTGGCGTGTGCTTTCTACATGCACAGAGAGAGAGAGAGAGAGAGAGAGAAGAGTAATTCACTGTACAGTATAATTGGAAAAGCTTAAAAAGTAATGCCACATAATAATCAGCAGGTGTATGTATGAAGTTGAACGTACAATGCACCAGAGTATGCGGTGGGAAGAGGTGCCACGATAGACTTGTTGATTTTGTTGATAAGTGCTTGCATATCCTGTTTCATGAGTCATTCAACTGAATGAGTTGCAAAGTTCAGACATGCATGCAGCAGAAACTACAAAGTCTTGTCCACTTTTCCCCTCAGAATCAACAAAGTAAAGCTACTGATTTGGAGAAAAAGATATAAATGAATAAATAAACATAAAATTAGCATTAGAAATTTTTTAAAAATAAATTGAGAGAATTGAATCTGTTTATCACTGGAAGTTGAATCATTAATCAAAGAACCAAACGGATTGCAAAGTTATGAGATTAGCCATGATAGAAATATCCAACTTCTATCTTCAGTCATATTCTGATTAGAGTTGATATCTTATAAGGAACACAAACCATTCTGTAGATAAAAATTAGTCAAGCATTTTTTCTGACAATAACTAACATATTTCCTCCGTCTCAAGTTGAATGTCCATCCTTAAACAAAATTGTAGGAAAATATCTGATAATTTTAATTTACCATTTGCCATTAACATCCATCTTATTCTTTTGGGAAAGTAAGTATTCATTTCCCAAGTAGAAAGGTAGATTTCAATAGGGGATAAGAAGTAAATTTTCAACCCAAAGAAAAAGAAGTTATTAAAGGGATAGTTATAAATTTTGCCTGCAAGAAAGCATCATAGGCTTGCTGAAGATAAACCCTTAAAAGGTACAGTTGCACAGGAGTGGTGAAATCTATGTTCAACTTCAGGTACAGTTGGGAGAGAAAGCATATAAAAGGAAATCAAAGGTGATTTGGAGGATTACATAAGAATTTTTGCTTCATGGGAACCTTAAACACAAAATGTTCCAAGCTCTTTCTGAAGTAGGTTCAAATGTTGGAATAGGCTAACAATGCATATAAAGGTCACATAAGATTGTAAAAAAAATTACGGTTGTCCACTTCAGCTATTGGAACTATTGGTGATGATTTCCTTTAATGAAAATGCCTAAGCCCAATCAAGCATTATATACCTAAACAAATAAGCAATCTCTGTGGTGTATGCTTTCAGAACATGAAGCTCGAAACAAGGATAAATATGATTAAGTACTTCAGAATTCAAAAAAAAAAAATTGTTGCATATCTGTCTACTAAATGAATTGCCTTGATTTATCCTGCTCTACTGGATGCATTACATTCAATTTAACTCAGAAAGATGAACGCAAAGGTCCAAATGAGCAGCTCTATCTCATCTGAAAGACTAACAAGAAAGATTTTAAAAGGAACTTAACATTCACATCAAGCAACCCAAATCATCAAAAACACGTGCTCACTGCTCTGGCTGTGGCTACATGAGCATAAAATAGAATATTACAGTATGCCTTAAAGCATAGCCTAGAACTCATGGTCAATCACCCGTCCAAACCACACACACCCCCTTTTCCCCAAGGCAAGTTTGGAGGGACCTAACTTTCTGTGGCTTAGTCAACTGAGCTTTATAGTTAAGAAAATTCTTTAGCATGCTCTCTTTTGATATTTCCAGACCAGCAAACGTTTGTCATTCTAGAAACAACTCAATATACAAGAGCTAATCAGTAAAAACACCCCATTTTTAAGTTTATGCATCCAGCCTAATTCCCAATCAATTAAATAAAGGAGGCAAAGTGTGAAATCATCCTACTTCACAAGTCAACACAGGCTCAACATCAAACAATTTCAGGATTCTCAAGAAGAATTTCAAGACAAGAGCCTGAAGGCTTAGAAACTCCAAAGCCTCCGTAAATAACAGAAACACACAGAACTCAGGACAAAGGTAATCCGTGCTCTTTTTTTATTTATTTTTTAATGTGTTGTGGGGGAGGGGAGGCCGTATTTTGTCATTACTGATAGTTTGTGGCCGTATTTTGTCATTACTGATAGTTTGTGGCCGTATTTTGTCACAGGAATCAGGTGATTTTGAGAGAATTTTCAAAAGAACTGTCTAGGACCAAATGTATCAAGCATGCTGAAACTACGTCTGAAGTTTGCATTCATTCATACCAGATTTTCAGACTATTGTAGGAATATATACCTAATAGTTTACAAAGAAATATGAGAATAGCAGTAAATAATGTTGCATTTACATAGGTAAACCAAGAATTTGGATAGGCGAATTCTAATATGTTGATCTGATGCTTGACAACATATATTCACATGAGAAATAATTCAACAACCAGTCATGTTAGGGAGAAACAAAAGGTGCAAGAACTCACAAAAGCCTTGAATGCAGGCTTCAAGGCAGCCATTTCATATACACAGCATCCTGTATGACAAGATTGTATAAGACATCAGTGCAGATTTAGTGTAATTGAATCTAAACTAACAAAAGAAAGTGTTTTTATGAATTCCTTCCAAATGATCTTTTAAGTGGTTGATGTATAATCTACTCACCCAGAGACCAAATGTCTGATTTGGAACCATAAGGTATATCAGCAAGAAGCTCAGGGCACATATAACTAGGAGTTCCAACAATCTTAAAGACACAAAAGGCAGGAGTATGCAATTAGCAGTTAACAAAATCCAAAATTCAAATATGTTTACACTGGCCATATCACTTACAGAGGAAGCAAGATCGTCTGAACTCAGCATCTTGGCAAGTCCAAAATCACCTGGAAAACATTAATTATGCTACTTTGCAACTTCTTAAAGCTGTAAAGAAACTAAAAGCAGAAGGTAATAATGTCTTACCGAGACGAATATCTTGCTCTTTTGTCAAGAATATATTTGAACACTGCACAAATTGCAAGAGAAAAAATCAGTATGAAGCAGCTCCAAGTTTTCAATTCTTATGTCCATAATCAAATAAAACTAACCTTGACATCTCGATGAAGAATATGGTTTGTGTGCAAATAGTCGAGTGCCATAAGGAGCTGCACAAGCCACTTACATAGCTTCTGCAAACAGTTTACCACCTTAGTTACAGCCGAAGGACCGCAAGAGTGTAAGCTTGTGTATGAATTACAGTTACAAATTACAAAATGCAAGAAGAAATAAAGAAAAAGAAAATCATGTGATGAAAATGTATGAGAACCTCTTCAGTGAAATGCACACTGTTTGCTTTCTTTATGGCTTCTGCCCTGCCAAAAAGAAATCAGAGCAGGAGATTGATGATTGGATGCAGAAATGGTGAATAATGATGTCAACAAAGCACATGAAAAAAGAGCCACAAGTAGGCTGTTTAAAGATTATAAGAACTACTTACATGTCTCCACCTTCACAGTAACCAATGATGATGCACACATAGCAACCCTGGCAACAAAGCATAGAGACCATTAATATAAATCTCAGCATAATTGCTCCTTGCTTTGATAACTGAACTTCTGACGTTACAGATAACTACATGTTTTAGAAAGAATTTTCAGTTTTAATCGCTTTATTTCCATTGGCAGCAACCACGAATATAAACTCACCTCATGTTAGGTTATTTACCCTATTAAGTAACAAGGTTGCAAAGAAAGACGTGTCTCATCAACAGACCTTCCACAGGATATGCCAAGATGATCTTTAAAATAAATGAGCATAAATTGACATAGACATGTTACTTGAAGTTTTGTATACCAGCAATCTTCCTAGAGAGAAACTTGCATCTTTCCATTCTTTTTATCAGTTTGAGCATAAATCTGCAACTATTGGATAGCAATTTCCATTCTTTGTATGCCAAGATATAGAGCTGAATACATTCAAAATCATGGACTAAATGCAAAAGTCATAATACTCCAAATACTTCATACAGCGACAAAAACAAGAAACATGGAGAGGCTATGATGGAAAAACTTGTTGTAGATGCTTCAAAAGCATGGAAATTACATTACCAGTCACTTCAAAAGGATCTTGAGTCCAAGTGCAAATAATCAGGCCACTAAAACTTTTATGAGGACTCCAACATTTTACACAAAGAGACAAAACTAAAACAACATACCTAGATTAATGGCTATAGGAGCAAATGCCAACCTTGTTTTCCCAAATGAAGCAGTACGGTTGGTTAGGTATTGAAAACTAACAAATTTTCAACGCCCTAGAAAACCACAGGAAGTAAAGATCTTGTTTCCAAACTTCTAGTAAAGACTACAACACACTGGAAAACCACAAGATACATACATTTTACCACCTATATAAAAGACTAGGTTATTAGCAGCTCATCAAAGGAACAAGTTACACACCACTATGCAAACCAAGATAAAAAGGCCAGAAAAAAGAAAAATGGCATGAAAGGCAGACAACAGCGGGGTTTCTGTACTGATAGTAGTAATAAAAGACCATAACCAATAAAGAGCAAGAAATTATGTTTGGTCATTGGTCATCTGATGAAGGGTTTTTAAAAGTTTAACCAAAAAAAGAGAAGAAAAACAAAAAAGAGGAACCTGAAAGTAGGATATCCATCATAATATGCAAAGAAGGCAGACAAAAGAGGATGCATGTTGTTATACAAATGCAAATTGTTAATATAAATGACCAAGTCTAAAAGATGCATTGACTCTTAACCTTTTCCACCCAGGAATCTTTGTATTCCACAATAAATGGATTTTGCATTTTGGAAATAAGCTCCATCTGCAAAATAAATGGAGAGAGATCAACTAGAAGATATCTAAAGATACTGACTAACAGAACACAGCTATAGTAGAAAATTTCTTAATAAAAGCTTCTAGCTACATATTTGAATGCGAACATTTACTGTTAGCAGTGCTATCGCATGGAGGTGATTTGTCTAGTACATGATAAATTGTTATCTCAAGAAACATTATAATTTAGCCTTCCTTCATCAGCAACTCAGTACGGTTTATTAAGGGTTTGAAATCACCAAGAATCTTTCAAAAAAATAGTTTTTCTATACCACAAAGGTAAACAGAAGACATTGGCATTAGTTAAAAAGACTGTTAGGAAAGAAAAAATATAAGTAGAAATTTCCTCAGAAGTCCACTGAAAGCAGAAGGAAGTAATACAGTTGAGTAAACAATACCAACCTCCTGATGTGCATTGCGGCGAGTCCTATTAGTTTGGCGCGCAAGACGAATCTTTTTCAACACATACCTTATGGTCATGGAATTTACAAATTAATAACCTTGTAAACAAGAACTTCTGCAAATACATCCAACAATCCCCACCGCACCCCAAAATTCCCCCACAAAAGAGGAAGATAATTTGTTTTATGAATTCTGTTCTTCATTTCTCTTTTTTGCATTCCTGTCTTTCAGTTCTTCTTTATTCGTAATTCTTGTCTTTCTTTTTTCCTCTAAGTTAGTAGCAGGCAGTGGGGTAGTTTGCAGTAAAATTGTAAGGCAATACTTACTTCTTTTTCTCAAGCTTATGCCGCACAAGAAGAGCAGAGCCAAATGCCCCTTTCCCAATTTGCTCCAGTATCTCATACTGTTCCATCATTGCTCTTGCTTTACTTTTCAAGACTACATAAGTAAAGATCAAACGTGAAAATCCAATCAGGATCAAGAAAGTGAGAAATAAAAGGACACCAGACTTTACAGTAAAACTAGGACAACTGAAAATAGATCATCCAAGTCATCAAAAATCCAACAATTGACCAGTCAACCTAACAGTACACTACAAAATACACAGCATTTCGTGATCAGCATACAGCCTCACATTTAAAATATCTAGGAAGAACTACTAGATGCATGTGTTCCTTAATCAAACTTGTGCCTGCCTTCCTACATCTGAAGCACATTCAAGTCTATTGTCTTCTGGATATATCTTTAGACCTAGAGACATAAGTTACATATACACCTGTGTATACACGTACGTTATATATACACTTCATTATGAATTATCAGCATTTAATTACCATAATATCCATGTAACCACACTCTAAAAATGAGCAGAAATTCACGAAACAGAGTGCAACCAGAATTAAGATTTCTTTGGAAAAAAATGCGATCAAAAATGGACAATAAAGAAGCCTTACAAAACTGACGGCTCAAGAACTTGACGGACGTTTGAAAAATTTAAAGCATTCATAATCAATAAAATATTATCAGTTTCACTTAAATCCGATTTAATTAGCCGTTACAATACTCAATTAACATTTCTTTTCAACATTAAAGCAAATTCTGCTCCATGAACACATAATATCAGAATTATAAACTACAAAATAGCAACAAATGCAGCTTCGAACATCTCCAAACTTCAGTTATGACCGCAATTTCATTAATGACAAAAAAGAAAAGAAAAGGAGAAGTCAGAGAAGATTCAAGATTAAGATTAATACCAGCAAATGCAGCTTCAAATGCAAGTTAAAATTCAACTGAAAATTCATCAAAACTTTTCAGCTGCGTTTGTAATTCTTTACCATAAAAATATACTCAAGAAAAGACGAAGTGACAGTCAAATCTACAGATTCATAGTTACTCACTTTTCCAACCACAAAATAAATTAACAAAAAAACACACTGAAAAAGTAAAAGGGAAAATATGCAAAAGAAAAAAGAAATCACCTGAAGTGCGAGACTTTGGAGCGCAATGTGGATCACACAAGCTGCTGCGTTGAAGAGAGAGAAAGTGCACAGTGTAGAAAGAAGGAAACAAAGTTCACATTTGTACTACAACCAACAAAACGACGCCGTTGATGTGGAATTATCAGCTTGTAATAGGTGAAGAAGAAGAGGAACAGGCAGTGAGCGGCGTCGGCAGCAGCAGCAGCAGCCCCTCCTCCGCCATTGTCACGGAGAAGAGAGACAAAGGAGAAGAGTATATAGAATGCACTAGTGTAGAAGAAGAAGACAAATGTAAAGACGGAGACAGAGAAGGGAGGAGAGAGAAAGATTTAAATTACTAATTAGAGTTAGGAGAGATATTAAAGGTGTGATTAAGAATTGGATAAAGCGGATTTAAGACTAGTTAAATTAGTGTTTTCAGAGATCTTTCAGAAAAAGACAGGAGTGGTGCCGATCCAGTGCAGGAGACGTTTTTGGAGTTTGACACAACTGGAAGGAAATGCATATGACTTTGATTTTGGGGATAAATGTTCGGTGAAAGGAAAATAATTTTACTTGTAAAATATAAAATGACTAGAAAAATAATAAAAAATTAATAAAAATATTGAAAAAATAAATACTTAATATGAATAAAAATACTAAAATGATACAATCTTTTTTGTATAAAACTTTCTTTTGAAATCCTTTCCCCTTTCTTCTTTTCATATTTTTAATTTAGATAATAATGTATAAAAATATCTTTAATCATTAAGACTAGAAAATTACTTCTAAAATCTTACTAATTTTATATGATAACTCAGATGAAGCCACTACAGGAACTTTATGTTTTGTCTTCAATATTAAGTTTTTCTATATTCTTCTCGCAATAACATTAATTTTCTCTTCTTTTTTTATTTAATTTTTTTCTATTAGTTAAAATTCTTTTTATATTAAAACATAAAATACTAATTTACATATTTATTAGACATTTAATTTTTTAAATTCTCTTCTCTAAAATTAATCTCTACTTTCCTATATAAAATGAATAGAAAAATATTAATTTTGGTCAAAGGAGTGTTGTTTTTCCCCTAAATATATTTTTGCAATATTATTTTAAGAAATATAGTTTCGTTATTTGCAAAGGAAGTTTGGGTGCATAAGAGGAAATAGTTGTTTGTATAACACATGCAAATTATTTACTCCTACTAAAAAATTTATTCCATAGAATCTTAGTTTAAAATATTTAATACATCTTGTTTTAGTTTGTTACCTTAATTATTTAAGCTATAAAATAAAATAAAAATTATAAATTTAGTAAATAAAAAGCCACTTTAACACTATATGTTGAGTTATGTTTTATGAATTTATATAAGTAAATAATTAATACATGAAATTTAGAACATTAAATTAATAGTTGAATTTAGTGAATTTTCTTTAAAAAAAAAGTTAAAAATGAACCGATAAAAAGACCGTGCTATTGTTCATTATAAAAGAAACAAAAGAAAGTGGAATGCCAATAATAAAAGAGAGAGTTTCAATTACAATTTCTTAACTAAAAATAGTAAAAAAATTATTATAGAATCTATAAAAAATTCATAACATGTAGAATATATAAATTATTTTTACTGAATATAAAATATACGAAATTTGATTGTACAATAATTTTATTTTCCTTTCTTTTTTCAAAATTATCAAGAAATATACTCGAAAATAACTTATTTCCTTACCGGTATAGAATGAGAGTAGTGTACTATTAGGAGCCTTATGTAGTAGAAGGGTAAAAGAGGAAATATCGGAGCACCAGGTGAGGGGGTCCATCGAGATTAACATATGGTGAAAATCACTGGAAAAGTCCCATGGGCTTAGGAAGTATTTGAAAAAAATAATAATAAATTGCGGAAACATATTAATAATTGAATAATTTTATAAGCATTGAATAGAGGGAGAGCGCCGATGAGGTGGGACAACGTGGGCCACGCAGCCCATCACTCCGTGGGTCGCCTGTATAGGGTCACCACTCTCCTCTCTTTCTCTCTGTCTCTCTTAGGACTGTCAATTGGGCCGGGCTAGCCCGAGCTCGGCCCGTCTCGACTCGTTTTTTGAGGGTTGAGCTTTTTTTGGACTAAGGCTGAGCCGGGTTAGAGTCTAAATTTTAGGCTCGTTTGTGAATCGGGCTGAGCTCGGGTTTGGCTAAGCTCGGCCCGTTATAAGCTCGGCCCGATCATATATCTAATAATAATTTATAATTATATATTATAATTTCTTGATATAATAGAAATTTTTTGTGTATAATACTATATTAATGTCATCATAACTATATAGATTAAAATTTTATGTGTTTTGATATAAATAAATTTGTTTATATTTCACTTTCAAAAACATTTAGTGTGTAAAGTTTTTACTTCCAACACTTTAAAATTATATTTTAGAAAAGCAATGTGGTTTAATAGTTTTAATTCTTAGCAGATTTGGCAACAATATGCATGCTATTCAATCATAGAGTCTATTTATGAGATTGTAACTACTTATTGAGCTTATCATAATTCTAAGGATATTAAGTATTAACACAGTAAATGCGTAGGTATGAATATTATTACCTTTACTAACACGAGAAATATAAATCATATGAAAGAAGAAGATAAGATCTTAGCATAGTCTTCCAATTGATTTTTGCACTAGTAATTTAGAATATTCCAAAGTAAATATTTAGTTTTATAAAATAATATATTCTACATATTCACTTTCGTAATTAATATATTTAACTAATTTCACAAAATATAATTTTTTTCACTTCTCAACATAAATTTAGAAAGAGAAGAGAAAAAATTATCAATTACTTAATGGTTAATACTTATATTATATAACTTATAACTCCCTCTCTCGTACCCAAAAAGCGAAGATCCTCGCCCTCAGAACCCTCACATCCAGGCCCGATCAATTGTGAGGGAGTTAATTACGGTGACTCAGCTATCCAACCAGTGGGAGGGCCAGTGCCTGATGCCCACAAGGACCCTCACCCCACATTGGAGGCAGGAAATCCCACACTGCGGCTGCCAGGTCTCGACCCTGAGCCCCTGGTACCCAATCTGCCACTGCTGGCCAACTGAGTTACGCCCGTGCGGGCTCTCTGTCCCTCTCAACTCTATTATTGCTGTTCACTCGCGAGGATTTTCATCCGCCTTTTAGTTTTCTGAAATGGAAAATAATCTTTTGCTTAAATTTTTTTTCCTGAGATATAGAATTTAGATAAGGTTTAGTTTCAAAATCAAATTTAAAATTTTAAGTGTAGAATCAACCTCTCCTCTCACAAACAATCTAATTTTTACGAAACTCAAAACAAAAATCTCAAAATTAAACCCTGTCCAATTACCCCCTATAGGTAAATTTTGCAAGTTAAGAATAAATTTTCTGGATCAAAGGGGTAAATTTATACAAAAAAGAGTAAAGTAAATTTTTGCTCCCTATTTGTAGCAGTGGCGGATGAGTTCTAAAGGAAAGAAAAATCCATAATAAAATGAGTTCTAAAGGAAAGAAAAAGGGAAGAGGCCATTCCTAATAAAATTTTTAGATAGATATATTTTAATTAAAAATTATAATTTTTGTCTCAAATTATATTTCCAAATAGATAAATATTATTCTAAAATAAATATATTTTTAAATTAAAATTTTAATCATTTAACCTCCTTAACTGAAAGAATTTGAGTTAAGGCTTACTCCCCCTCCCTTTTTGCTTCTTTATATTAAGAAATGTGATAATTTAAACATTGTCAAATCCCTTCGTAAATTCTCTTGCAAAGTCAACGTGAAAATCAAATTTATGACAAAGGAAGTATATGAGAAAAAAGACAATGTAAATATATTTCAGTTACCTAATATTTCCTTAGGAGTTAATAATTTTCTTTTTAATTTTTGGCTCTTCTAGGGGCTTATTTTAATTTATTGTTGGGCTTGATTTACTTTTACTATTTTCGACTGTTTTAATTTTGGAACTTTTCAAATTTAATTTGTTAATAGCAAGCACCAATGTTCATCATGTTGACATAATTAGTATCGTTTAGTTTCTTGTGATACATGAGAAAGGGGATGTAAACCTAGTCAATGACTTTTTTTTTTTTTATGGTAAAGAGTGCTTTTACTATTAAACTACTACCTTATTACAAAACATTATAATTATTAAGTAATATTTCTAAATTAGTATAAAATCTATACTTTGCACAGAATATACATTATTTTTTAAAAAATAAATATATAAAAAATAAATTTTTAAAAAGAGAAATTGATTCTAAATATTATTAAAAAATATTTTTAATAGCTCGATCAAGAGTAAGCTCATTTTTTTAATGACAGAGTCAATTATCTTTTCAAAAAAAGTGTCAAAAAATTAACACGAATTATTATATATATAACTATTAGAGTTATTACAAAAAATATAAAATAAATTTATATATTTAATAAAAAATTGTACACTAATAGTTAATCATAAATAAATTAAAATAAAGATAAAAGAAATGAAAAAGCACATTGCAAGTTGTGCTTTTTTTTCATATCTTAAAATAAATTGAATTTACGATATGCTTCTTCAATTCTTCTGCCGTATTTATCTTCTACTCCCATTATGTGTAAAAAAAAGATTCCTCTTCCATACTATCATTTAATTATTTATTTTGACTTTTTAAAAAAATAGAATATATTTGTAATAAAATCTTAGTAAATATTAAAATCCTCCTCCCTTATCTTGTCTCTCTCCATTTCTAAAAAATAAATAATATAAAAAATAAAAAATATTAGTATTTCATATTAAAACCTCAAAGAAAGGTTTTTCCAAAATGAAAAGATTCTCATTTCATTGCTCAACTTTTTTCCAAAAGAATAGTGTTCTTGATCCATCACAAAGAAGTTATAGTGTTATTGTATTTTATACAATCATTTATTTCTTTTATATTCACTTGGTGAAAGGACAAAAAAATTTATCGACATTTATATTTTATGTCTAATGTACTGTAAAGTCATGCATGTTGTGGTGCGAAATGTTTTAATAGGCAATTAAGCACTTTTATCCTTAAAATTTAGTAAATGAATGATCAATTTAGATAGTAATAAATATTGAATAAATTAGTGCAATAGATACCAAGGATAAATAGATAAAATATTTCTAAAATCATTCCCTCAAAAAAATGAAAAAAGAAAAAGAAAAAAAAGAAAAAGAAAAAGCTTGAATATTCAAAGCCTTGCAAAGAAAACAAAAAACTCACTAATTTTCTATTAAAAGAACTGAAAATATAAAATAGAGTATATAGTCCAATCAAAACAAAAAAATAAAAGGCATGAAAGAAGTAGAAAGAGAAAACATAAATAAGGCTAAAAAAATTAAAAATAAAATAAGTTGACAAAAAGGGGGAGAAAAAGTATAACTACATATGAAAGTGATAAACAACTTATAGACTTCTTGACGATCAGAAAACTCAAAAGGTTTAAAAAAATATTATTCCAAAAAGGAATTACATGGAATCGTATTGAAGAAGAAAAGTATAAATTAAAAAATTAAAAGAAAAAAGTGCATACCTCTCATTTTACAAGTTCCAACTGAAAAATTCTCTAAAACACGTTTCAAATTTTAAAAAATAGTAAAGCTAAAACATATATTTGAATAAAAAATTAAAATATCCTAAATATATATTATGCCTATGATTTAATAACACCCATGCATTTTTTCCCATGATAAAGGAAGAAACATGGGACACTCTTTCTATTTTGGCCTCTACACCAAAGAGTTCTCAACAATAAATAAATAAATCTTCTCTAAGAAGAAATAAATTCATAAATATCTTGCCTCTACATAAAGAAGTTCTCAACAAATTAACGAAAAAGAAATCATTTCTAAGAATAATAAATTCATAAATATCTTTTGAACAATACGAGATATATTGAACATTGATATGCTCATCAATAAAATAAATTATTCTTCAAGAAAAGAAAAATAAATCAAATCTATAACACTATTTATCAAATTCAAAGTTGAAACATTAAAGTAAAAGAGAAAAAGGAAGAAGTATAAAAAAAGGAATTGAAACAATTACCTCTACAATTTGAAAATAGAAGACCCTAATCAGAAAAAAATAAGAGGATCTGACAATAAAAAACATTTTGAAAAAAATTTATAGAGAAAGTGACAATAGATGAGATTATGTGGGGATAGTGAAAACTTATTAGAAATTTGATTTAAATTAAAAAATTTGTTCAGGATAAACTAAAGTATTCACATTATTTTATCATAAAAAATCTCTTAGTCAATGATAACTTTTCTAATTAATACAAAAATTTAATTAAGATTGAAGATTTGAGAGTTTTGGAGATTTGTTTAGGATAAACTAAAGTGTCTATATTTTTTTATCATAAAAAAATCTCTTAGCCAATGACAACTTTTCTAACTAATAAATAAAATTTAAAAGTCTAGAAATTAGGATTAGAGATTTGAAAGTTTTGAAGGATGAGAGAGAGTAAAAGTATATATATATTATTGATTTTAAGGTCATAATTTTACCACTCAAAGTAAAGACTCTCAATGTTCCTATCAAGAGAAAAAAAAAAAAAGAGGAAAGACTCTCACTAAAAGAATTGCTGATTTTCTAATAGAGTAAGGGCCTATTCTCAATGGTTTAAAACAAATCGTTTTACAATTTTTTAAAGTTAAAAATTATATTTGAAAATTTTTAAATTTATTTATTCATTTCTTATTTTAACTTAAATAAGATGAAAAAAATTATTCTTGAGAAGTTATTTTGTAGGTGCTTCTTAAAATACCTTTTGCTTTTAAAATTATTAAAAATAAAAAATATTATTTTAATTGTACAAGAATTTTTTTTCATAAACACTTCTCTCCCAGCAATTTAAAAAAAAAAATTAACAGTAGAGAATATGCCCTAAATAATTTGGTTTTGGTCAACTGTTTTTACTTCTCTAACTCAAAAGTTCTACTTTTGTCTCTCAATTTAATAGTTACTCTCATTTTGATCCTAAAACTAGCAAACTGTTTCAATCCTGTCCCTATGCCAACTTTGATGCCAAATTTGCTCCCAACGCAGCACGTGTTACATACATGAGATGTTCAGGAGCATCTTCTTAATGATCATTGATCAAGGACATTCTTAATGTAAAAGAAAGAAAAAGAAGAGTTCATTACCCGTTTCACTCTCTTAAATTTTTGGAAAGATTTTATTATGTGCTCTAATAATTTGTCTAATCGAATATTAGTTTTATAAACTCCTCTCCTTATTTCCTAAAGAAATAACATGTCATGAGACAACAAATTTGAAAAGAAGAGAAAAAAAAAAGTCGCTAAATTTTATTTTCTTCCGGTCTCTTTCATAGTCCATCAATATATATATATATATATATATATATATATATATATATATATATATATATATATATATATATATATATATATATATATATATATATATATATATATATATATATATATATATATATATTTCATGAAATGTCAAGTCACATTGAATCCCATTAGTTATTACGAATCAAGTTCTAAAATGATGAGCAATGGAAAAGATGCCGCCTATATTTCTAGGGGTGTGAAATCGGTTTTTGATTCGGTTTTCGGTTTTACTGTTCGGTTTTCTGTTTAAAAATAAGAACCGAACCGAACCGTTTTATTTGTTGAAATCGAACTGAACCGAACCAAACTATATCTGTTCGGTTCGATTCGATTCTAATCGAAAAGAATGAATCATGAAAGAATAAACTAAAAAACTAAAATTTTTATTTAAAAATAAAAAATTAGTTGTTATGATCAATAAATGATACTAATACAGTATTAATAATTTACTGATATGATGGAAAAATAATCTAGTATTTTTTGGCAAAATAAAATAATTTAGTTATTTATCCTAATATTGTCCCTATAGTGTCATATTGGAGAAAAATTTAAGAAGAAGGACTATCTTCTTTCTTTTCCTTCCTACAAAAAAATACAATAATATAATTAAAAAAATAGTCTAATAGTTTAAGGTTGAATTGGATAAGCAAATCATTATAAAAGTAATATATAGCACTATAATTATTCTATACTATAATTGAAAAAAAAAATCTCAATCGGTTTTCGGTTTGATGCCTACAACCGAAAACCGAACCGAAAATTATACAATTGTTAAAAATTGAATCGAACCGTATAAATAAAAAATCGAACCGAAATGTAAAAAACGGTTCGATTTCGGTTCGTTTTTTGGTCCGGTTCGGTTTTTGCCCACCCCTATATATTTCAGGTAACCTAAAATTGAAAAGAGCTTCTAAGTCAAAATATGTGTTTACTTTCGAGTAGTCAATTAGCTTTAAAGTAATTAATTGGATCCACTTTTTCGTTAGCTTTAAATGTTAATACCAAATTTGATTAAGCTTGTAAATATAGGCTTGAAGCTGTGATTTTTGCAATTGAGATTCTTAGGAATTTGTTCATTTTCAAACAATTGTGTTTGCCCATTTGATAATCTAGTTCATCGTGATATGATATGATATAGGTATATGATGCATTAAATTTTAGTACTCTATGATGCATTACAAATTACATTTATATAGGTACATGATATGTACACAATAATCAATTTCCTGATATTAAACTTAGATTTGAATCTTAATTGATTAACTTCTCAACCGTTAGAAAACTAAGAAACTTCAGACTATCAAAAGATCAATTCAAAGAGAAAAGGGTGGGGTCTCAAGGAATGCTGAAGGGAAAGAAAAATGTTATTCCTCCTCTAGAACTAAATATAGAAAAATAAATGTTTAATTTTGGATAAAGAAAATAATAATTTTTCGTATCAGTTTTTCTTAGATGTTATCTAAGGATCAAATCCTAGTTAGCAAGAGTAGATAAATTAGTAGACATTTGTTAAACAATTATGAATATTACATAGAATTTATAAGAAAGTGTATTAGAAGCCTAAAATAAAAGACGTAAAAAATTGTTTACATGTTTAAGAAGAGGAAGAATAAAGTAGGCTCATGAATAATAAATTTAGTAGACTTAGGCATCGAATCACATAAATATGATAATCGAACAGAATACATCAAGCATACGATCCAAAGCATAAGCATGAGAAAAAAAAAATCTAACAAGTCCAAGATCATGAAAAAGATATGATGACTAAATTAACATTGTCCATCAAATATAATTTGCATATAACACAAGGCTAAATCAAGATTAAGTCTATTTAAAAAGAAAGACATAAAGAGATTGAGCATATGAGTATAACGGAATACAATAGAAAGAGACTCTAATAAGGTAAAATATCATAAAAAGTCACAGAGAGATCATAAAATTCACAATATATCCTTGCATAAAATTCACAAAATATCTTTGAAAAGTAACCATAGATATCATAAAAAGTCACAGAGAGATTATAAAATTCACAAAATATCCTTGAAAAGTAATCATAGATATTTTGTGATTTATCAATATGAATATCTAGTAGTAGGAAAATAGCTTACAGAAATTGAAGAAATTCATCAATAATCATTATATACAAGAGAGGTATGATCATATGAAACTCAAGAAATTATCTCAAGATATTCTCGTGTATCAAAGGCTCAAGATATTCTAATTTTTTTAATTTTATATAATTTATATAGTTTTGTTCGTAATAAAAAGTAGAAATAAGAATACTATTTTAGTAGAAAGGACCACTATTACCATCTTCTACTAGCTTGCAGCCGTTTGCTTGCTTTGTGTATTCATTAAAGCATAAGGGTTCATTAATGTAGATGGAAATTAGTTATGAGTGAAAATAGTATAAGGATGAGAATCTTGATCAGGCATTACATTGACAGTAGTCAATTTTGCGAAACACCAGAAGATATTCTTGTTTTTGGTGGTGTAAGAAAGGATGAAGTCATCACGTTGACAATAATAAACCAATTTCGACAAACAGCAGAAGATAAACAATAATCACATTCTGCGATTCTTTGCCGCCATTACCAGCCATAAATTCTTCCCTTTTGCTCTCAATCTCACTCTTAATTTCATCTAAGATTTATAGTAGTGGGGACTCTCAATTGTGGTGTGATGTTTTAGTTTCTAGATCTCAAAACTGTGGTGTGATGTCTGTGCATTATTGGTGATTCTTGAGTTAGAGTAACATAAATTCAAGAAAAGGAGGACGAAAAGAAGGGTTTTACACTAGATAGATATTGCAACTGCGATATATTTGAAAACGTCCTGATGCTTCTATGGGTGAGGGATGTATATATATTCTACTATTTTGCAAAATTGGTTGACTATTGTCGACGTGATGATTTCATGCTTTCATATTTGCTCCAAGCAGCCCTCAATATTTAAAAATTAATGACCTCAATGTAAAGAGAATTTCAAGTAACTTATTTACTCACCACAACATGCAATCTCTGCAATTCAGTAACCATCTTTTACTCTTTCTTGTTCTCCATTTTATCGAGTTTGGTGACTCTGCTTGAGATTTTGTGTTTTTATCACAATTTGTGATCCTTTGCCACCATTACCACCTATCAATTCCTCATTTCTTACTTTATATCTCACTCTCAATTTCATCTAAGATCTACGGTAGTAGGGACTCCCAATTGTGGTTTGACGTTTTGGTTTCAAGATTTCGAGACTACGGTGTGGTGTCTCTGTTTTGTGGGTGATCTTTGAGCTAGAGTAATAAAGAGTCAAGAAAAGGAATAGGAAAAGGGTGGAAGGTTTACACTAGGCAGATATTACAACTATGATATATTTAAAAATATTTTAATGCACCGAGCAGTGAGGAACGTGTATAACTTCTGCTATTTTGGCCAAAATAGTTTACTACTATGAACGTGATAAGTTCATGCTTTCTTATTTGCCTCCAACTCTCCTAAATATTTCATAATTAACGGTTTCAGTGCAGAAACACTTCAAGAACTTATTTTCCCAATATTACCAACTATCAATTCTTCATTCTTGCTCTCAATCTCACACTCAATTTCATCTAAGATCTATGGTAGTAGGAACTCTCAATTGTGGTATGACGTTTCGGTTTCAAGATTTTTCAAAACTGTGGTGTCGTGTCTCTGTTTTGTGGGTGATCCTTGAGTTAGAGTAATGAAGAGTGAAGAAAAGGAATAGAAAAGGGGGGGGGGGGGGAGGGGTTACACTAGGTGGATATTACAACTATGATATATTTAAAAAAAAATTGATGCATCTATAAGTGAGAGACGTTTATATCTTCTACTATTTTGGCCAAAATAGTTTACTGCTGTCAACGTTATGACTTCATGCTTTCCTATTTGCCTCCAACTATCTTAAATATTTCAAAATTAATGATTTCAGTGCACAGAGAATGTTAAGAACTTATTTGTCTACAATAATATTCAATCTATTCAATTTTATGCAGACATATTTTACTCCTTATCGCTCTCTGTTTCAATGAGTATTGGTGACTCTGCATGAGATTTTATTTTTTTATCAAAATTTGTGATCCTTTGCCACCATTACCAATTATAAATTCTCCATTTCTTACTCCAAATCTCACTCTCAATTTCATCTAAGATTTATAGTAGTAGTAACTCTTAAATGTGGTTTGACGTTTCAGTTTCAAGATTTCAAGATTGCGGTGTCGTGTCTCTGTTTTGTTGGTGATCCTTGAGTTAGAGTAATGAAGAGTCCATAAAAGGAATAGGAAAAGGGGAGGTTTACACTAGGCAGATATTACAACTTTGATATATTTTAAAATTTTTGATGCATCCATCAGTGAGAGAGGCGTAAATCTTCTGCTATTTTGGCAAAAATAGTTTACTACTGTCAACGTGATGACTTCGTGCTTTCTTATTTTCCCGCAATTGTCCTAAATATTTCAAAATTAACGATTTTAGTGCAGAGATAACTTCAAGAACTTAGTTGTCCAGCATAGCATTCAATCTTCTCAATTTTGTTCATCCATATTTTACTCATTGTCGCTCTCTGTTTTATCGAGTGTTGTTGATTCTGCTTTAGATTTAGTGTTTTAATCATAATCTGTGATCCTCTGCCACCATTACCAACTATCAATTTCTTCATTCTTGCTCTCAATCTCACTCTCATTTTCATCTAAGATCTAAAGTAGTAGGGATTCTCAATTGTTGTTTGACGTTTCAGTTTTAAGATTTTTCAAAACTGTGGTGTCGTGTTTCTGTTTTGTGAGTTATCCTTGAGTTAGAGTAATGAAGAGTCAAGAAAAGGAATCTTCAAGAACTTTTTTATCCACCATAACATTCAATCTTCTCAATTTTGTTCATCCCATATTTCACTCCCGGTCGCTCTCTATTTCATCAGTGTTGGTGACTCTTCTTGAGATTTTGTGTTTTTATCACAATCTGCGATCCTCTACCACCATTACCAACTACAAATTCTTCATTTCTTACTCTATATCTCATTCTCAATTTCGTCTAAGATCTACGGTAGTAGGAGCTCTCAATTGTGGTTTGACGTTTCGGTTTAAAATTTTCATTAATGTGGCGTCGTGTCTCTATTTCGTAGGTGATCTTTGAGTTATATTAATGAAGAGTCAATAAAGGAATAGCAAAAAGGGGGGTTTCCACTAGAAATATATTACAACTATGATATATTTAAAAATATTTTGATGCATCCATCAGTGAGGGACCTGTATATCTTCTGCTATTTTGGCCAAAATAGTTTACTACTGTCAACGTGATGAGTTCATGCTTTCTTATTTGCCTCCAACTGTTCTAAATATTTCAAAATTAACGGTTTCATTGCAGAGAGAACTTCAAGAACTTATTTGTCCACAATAACATTCAATCTTCTAATTTTTTTGCAGCCATATTTTACTCCTTGTCGCTCTCTGTTTCAACGAGTGTTGGTGACTCTGCTTGAGATTTTGTATTTTTATCATAATTTGTGATCCTCTACCACCATTACCAACTATCAATTCGTCATTCTTGCTCTCAATCTCACTCTCAATTTCATCTAAGATCTACGATAGCAGAGATTTTCAATTGTGGTTTGACGTTTCGATTTAAAAATTTCAAGACTGTGGTGTCGTGTCTCTGTTTTGTAGGTGATCCTGGAGTTATATTAATGAAGAGTCAATAAAAGGAATAGGAAAAGGGTAGAAGGTTTACACTAGGCAGATATTACAACTATAATATATTTAAAAATTTTTTGATATGTCTATCGATAAGGGATGTGTATATCTTTTGTTATTTTGGGAAAATTAGTTTACTACTGTCAACGTGATGACTTCATACTTTCTTATTTGCCTCTAACAGTCCTAAATATTTCAAAAATTAACTGTTTCAGTGCAGAGAGAATTTCAAGAGCTTGTTTGCCCACCATAACATTTAGTCTTCTCATATTTTGTTCAGCCATATTTCACTCATTCTCGCTCCAGAGTTTGTGACTCTCTACTTGAGCTTTTGCAGGATTTCAAGATTGTGGTGTGTTGTTTTTGTTTTGTGGGTGATTCTTGATTAGAGTAATGAAAAGTCAAGAAAAGGAAGAGGAAAAGAAGGGTTTTATACTAGAAAGATATTGTAACTATAATATATTTGAAAAGTTCTTGATCCTTCTATCAGTAAAGAGCGTGTATATGTTTTGCTATTTGACAAAATTGATTGACTACTGTCAACGTGATGACTCATCCTTTCTTATTTTCTCCCAAAAGTCCTAAATATTTCAAAATTAACGATCTCAGTACAGTTAGAACTTCAAGAACTTATTTGCTCACCACAACATGCAATCTCCGTAATTCAGTTCAACCATCTTTCACTCCTTCTTGCGCTGCATTTCATCGAGTGTTGGTGACTCTGCTTGAGATTTTGTGTTTTTATCACAATCAGTGATCCTCCGTTGCTATTATCAACTATCAATTCTTTATTCTTGCTCTCAATTTTACTCTCAGTTTCATCTAAAATCTGCGGTAGTAGGGACTCTCAATTGTGGTGTGACGTTTCAATTTTCAAGATTTCAAAACAATAGTGTGGTGTCTCTATTTTGTAAGTGATTCTTGAGTTAAAGTAATGAAGAGTCAATAAAAAGAATAGGAAAAGGAGGGTTTTACACTAGACTGATATTACAACTATAATATATTTGAAAAGATGTTGATACATCCATCGGTGAGTGACGTGCATATCTTCTGTTATTTGGCAAATTGCATGACTATTGTCAACGTGATGACTTCATGCTTTCTTATTTGCTCATAACAGTCCTAAATATTTAAAAATTAACAATCTTATTGTAGAGAAAACTTTAAGAACTTATTTGCCCACCATAACATTCAATCTTCTTAATTTTGTTTAGCCATATTTCACTCATTCTCGCTCTCCATTTTATCAAGTGTTAGTGGCTCTGATTGAGTTTTTGTGTTTTTATCACAGTCTACGATCCTCTACCGCCATTATCAGCCATCAATTCTTCCTTTTTGCTCTCAATCTCATTCTCAATTTTATCTAAGATCTATAGTAGTGAGGCTCTCAATTGTGGTGTGATATATCGGTTTCAGTATTATCCTCTGCCACAATTACCAATCTTCAATTCTTCCTTTTTACGCTCAACTTCATTCTCAATTTTATCTACGATCTATAGTATTGGGGACTCTCAATTATGGTATGATGTTTTGGTTTCAGTATTTCAAGACAGTGGTGTGGTGCCTTTGATTTGCGAGTGATTTTTGAGTGAGAGTAATGGAGAGTCAAAAAAAAGAAGATGAAAATGAGGGTTTCACACTAGATAGATATTACAACTAAGATATAAAAGTTACCTTGCGACAACATTATAATAGTGCAAGAGAGGTTGGGGGAAGGATTTGAGGGAGAGGATTTAGACCAAAAAGAGAGGAGACGATGAAGGGGGAAATGGAAGAGAGAATTATAAATGCTATATCAAGGGTGTATTAGCAAAAAAAAAAAAGTATAATGGAAAGAAGGAAATCCTTCCCAATAAAAGCTTGATATGCCCTTTTGGTATTTTTAAAGGCCATTGCTAATTGTAGTTCCCTAAAATTACTAATAGTGACGTTTTTTTTTCACCTTTTGGTGATGCTTGAAAAAATTTTACAGGAGGTGCAATAGAAATTTTTTAGGCCAATTACAAAAAGAAATATCTATCTTACTTTTTTTAAATATTCTTATTTTATTATTTTTCTTATTAGAAATTTTTTATCACCATACTAGTGATCAAAAACGTATTTATAAGCACATGTTATAATAGTACCACAAAAAAAAAACACAAGTTAGAAATTCAAAGTTCTTCTCCAACAATAAAGAGAGTAAATATATGGACAATTTAGTAATGGACTGGTCAATCAAGTTAGGGGGAATTCGGTTGGCCAAAGAGAGTAATAAGACAATGGATATTGAGGTACCTGACACTACCGGGCTGCTCCCGATTGCCACCCTGTGAAAGAGGCCAACTAGGGAGGGAGAAAGAAGGGCCCGGGACGGGGGATGGGGTTGGGGGAGTGTTATACTTGGGGAGAATTTAACCTGTGATGTTGATGCTGGGGTAGCTCAAGAGAGGCTTGTATGAAAATATCAAAATTATATGCTTGCAAACGCCAAAGGATCCACCAATATAGTCGACAATTGTGAACAAAACTTTCATTTTGAATACTCATATTTGAATAAACATAGAGGTTAGTATCATGGGTCGATAGCCGCCACTTTTAATTCTTGGTTCAAGGAATTTTGAACTTATTCACTTATATATACACTTTCGGATGGGATTTTACCGAACCTTACCTCTTATTCTAAAATAAAAAAAAATGCAAACGGCTAAAGGACTCTTTCCATAAAGGCAAGAAAATGGCGTTCCAAGTTTCCAATCCAAGTAGTAGAGACGTTCACTGTGTACTACTGTACTCTTACTACCTTAGCTAGCCCATGTGGTACATCAAAATAATTTTAATGAGTTATATTTTATTGATCATATAAGAATACATAATATCTATTTTATCTAATAATTGATATAATTTTATTAAAAAATAATATAACAAATAATACTTTGACTATTTACAAAAACACACACACACACACATATATATATATATATATATATATATATATATATATATATATATATAACTTATAAATTTATTTAAAATATTGATTATTCTGATTAATAATTATACATAATTAATTTTAACTTTCAAATTTTTGAATTTATAATTATAGATAAAATTTTTATTTACAAAAAATATCATTTCAATTAACTTAAAAAAAATCGAACCAGTCAAAGCCCGACTCAAGCTCATAATCATAAGAGTTGAGCTCAAGCTCAACATTATTGAACTCGGCCTTAGTATGAATAAGCTCGGATTGAGCCCAAACTTGACTAAAGTGGCGTCACTAACCCGTTTGACAGGGTTACTTTTCCAATCCAAGCAATAGAGACATTCGCTCTGTACGACCATCCTCTTACTAGCGTAGGTAGCCCATGTGGAGGGACCCATTTTTCTATAGGAAGATTTTTGTAGTTTCCTCAGATCGTGTTGTCTGTACTTCATGTTGCGTAATATGATAGCTACTAATAGAGTTTCCAAGTTGATTTATATATAATTTTACAATCTTTGTTTAAGAAAAAAAAAACTTTTTGTTTTTTATTTTTTTGGGAGTGGAACAATCTTTGTTCCTTAATGAGCAAAAGGGAATGAAAATTAGTGTTGGAAACATATCCTTTTTTCTGTATTTTTTTTCCACTGTCATTTTTTGGATCTTGAATTTTTCTTGAAGAAAAAACTTCCTGTGTAATTGGATAGGTTTTGGTTTTAAGATTTTTATCTTAGATTTCATAAAAATTAAATTATTTATAAAAGAAAATGTAAGTTTTACGCTGAAAATTTTGGGTTTGGTTTTAAAATCAAACGCTCACTAAATTTCGAATGAGTTTGGTTTTTTGAGAAAAGAAAGACAAATAACTCTTACAAAATAACTAAGGAACATTACTTGAGGTTTGACACCTTGGAATCTAATTCACTAGTTTGGTTTTAATCTTGATTTGAATAAAATAATAAAATGTTATCATATTTTGCTAAACATTGCCTAATAGCATATGTTAATTAAAGCCAACCTTTTTATTCTATGTTTTGAATTATTAAACGTGTCTTTACGATTTTATTATCTTTGATTAAGTATACCTAATTCTTGCGATATTTTTCTCTTCCAAAAATATGTAAAAAAGAAGCAGTTTCCATTTTTCTTCTTTTGGTAAGACGTACAGCAGACAATTTGTTTGTTTCTTCACCCTTCTTAATTATTTTGAAGCAATTGGACAAAGTTTTTCCTGCCTCTGCCGCTTTTGAAGACTGAAATTAGATTCCTATCCATACTTCTTCAGTCCTTAATTAGCCACTGAATGGTGAAAATTTTCCGCAATATCCGGGAAGACAAGAATGAGTTTGTTGAAAATGACGCCAAAATTACGCATTCGCAGCCAATCAGGCAAAATATTTCTGCTCCGATCTCCTAATACGTTGTCTAGAATATTGTCTGTTATGCCAACAATATTGTTCCACGTAGAAATATGTAATTATTAGTTATTCTCAAGAAAATGTAAATATGTAGTTGATTCAAACTTCTTAATGAATTAGAAGATCCCAAGACACATATTACTATAACATTGCATAGTATTTTGTAAAAGAATTTATGGACCCGATTAGATAAAGGGAGTTTTTATTTAATTAAGGTATCACCTACGTACTATACTATAAGGATTTAGATTTTGTGATATACTACATCCGTTTCAAAATATATGACATATTTCTCTTTTACGCGGGAATTAAGGTTTTGGTAAATTTTATAGAAAAATTTGATAGATGTCTAAAATGTTCATATTTAAAAATTCTTGTTTAGTGTGTTAAATTCAAATTTAATATTAAGGATTGTTGTTTAGGCTAGTCGGTTGGAAAACTAATAATTTTTAGAAAACAAAAGTATTTAAATAGTTGGTTTATGGTTGGAGATAAGGGTAAAATTAAAAACAAAATAATAAATAAAGTCTTTTTATATAAAGATGACTTATGTTCTGAAACTAACGAAAATAGAAAGTATGACATATATTTTAAAACGGATGGAGTATATTATGATTTTTGTATCGATTACAAAGCTAATTTAATTGAAATTTTGTACCTTAAATATGATCTCAATACAAAGTACTCCAAATTTTGTTTTAATTTTTCAAAATCTGAATAACTTCTATAAATTCTTGTTGAGAGAATATATTGAGATTAATAATTAGTCTTTTTTCTTTCATTTTTTTGCATGGTTTATACATCAAATCACCATACCAATTAAATATATGAGGCATTCTTGCGAAAGAGGGCAATGAATTTTCAATTTCTAAATACGTCTACCAAGACACTATAAAATTGACTTGATAAAGAATAAAGATCTACTTTTTTTTTTTTTGGGAAAACCGAAGGGTTTATATATTGTTGTGCATGAAGATCATCTTGGCAAGTCTGTATTATTGACCAATTTAATTTATTATTATGGTCAAATGGATAAAGAAAAATGGTACTCCAATTGAGTATAAAAGATCACTGGACGTAGGTTAATTGAGCAAAACTGTAGTATCGTAATTTTTTGTATCCTTAAGAATAATCATGCTCAAACACCGGAGCAGGGTTTTCATTATTTTCTTGAAATTCGCAGACGACACAAGCTCTTTAGTGTAATTATGTCGGCAGAATTTAAGTCATTTGTACGAGGAATCTCATGATTTTTGAGAAAAATAAACCAGGTGACTGGAGAGTTTATATATAAACATCTAAAGATATTGCCACTATTTGCTGCTATATCAAAGAACAAAAACTTCACTCCAAAAATATGAAAAAGGGGTGAAATTACAAAATTTAAAAGTAAAATGCAGCAGTGTTTGCCTTTTCTCTTTTTAAACGGATTATCTAAGGGTCCTTTTTTTTTTGGTGCAATGTTCTTAAACTAAATAGCAGAAAATGTTTTCTAGTTTTTTATTCATAAAAAAAAGAAGAAAACTTCATTTTAAAATTGTCAGAGACAAACATCCAAAAGATATAATGCAACGTCTCTTTCCCTAGGATTATCGAGAAACAAAATAATAATGACAGAGAATATATATCAATATTTCAGTTTCGATCAAGTCTAAATTCTCAACCTAGAAATTTCTACACAAAATAAAAATGCTAAAATCCCGGATAAAATCAAGTTCATTGCCTAATATAGACCTAGCTAGCTGAAACATCAAGAAATGCCCTCTCCTCTCTTTTAGCCTAGTGGTTTTCAGGCAAAGTTTAGCAGTTTTCCGTCACGTCGGAATGGCCCACGAGTGTTCCTTGACTGTACAAGCTGCTCAACTTGTGAAAATAAGGACATGTCCTTGAGTCCATGGACCTCTTCTTCTTGTTATCTTTTGTCTTCCTGAAATACTTATTGATATTCTCCCATTTCTCTTTGCACCTCTTTGCACTTCTCTTGTACCCCAATTCTAACATCATCTGTGAGATTCTTTCCCATAAAGGACCCTTTGATGCATCCTTATTATCATCAGTACTGCTGTTATTGTTGAGACTGCATCTGAGGTTTATCAATGCCAGCACTTCATCGCTAGGCCATCTCTTGCCGATATGGCGATCGCCTTTCTCATCCATTTGCAGGGAGAATTTGGGGGCTGATGATGGTGTTGATGTTAACTGGATGCTGTCTTGGACTTTGGTGGTAGCAGTAATAGAATCATTAGGGTTTTGTGAAGCCATGGATGAGGAACTTGCTTTTGGAACATTCATGGCTGGAGCTGCACTATTTTTTTGAGGAGATGGTGTTGTTTCACCAGATGATGTAGGTAGGCTTTGAGGTTGCAAGAAAGTAGGGTTACTGATTTGTTCACCTAATAACTGACATGTTGTATTGGTGGATTGTGGCAAAATTTCACAAGATGCAGTTGCAGAACTTGAACCACTAGTTGTTACCTTGAGAAGATCTTGAATCTTCTTTAGCAAGTTCCGATCTTGAGCAAATTCTTCCGTGAATTTCTTCAAGAACTCGATGATTTTAGCCTGTCTATCACTCGCAGCAGCCTGCTCTTGTCTCCTGCTTTCAATTTCCTTAGTGATTCTATCAATTTCTTCGTTCTTCCAAGCTTCTTCTCTTTCTATGCTTTCCTCATCTCTCCTAATGATACCTTCGAGAAGCTTGTTATGTAACTCTTCTTGTTGAGCAACAATCTTCTTCACTATCGCTTCGCAGAAACCCTTGAACATCTCAAACTTGTTTTTCCTTTTCCTCTTCCTGCTCTTTATTGTTTCCTTTTCCAGTTCTTTTTCTTGAGAAGCCTTCCCAACTGCTTCATTCCCTGCATCCTCTTCCACGTTGTGATCAATCTCTTCTTCTGCTTCTTTCTCATTTTCGTCCGCTAAATTTGGTGATTTCTCTGCTGAGACCTCTGGATTTTCACCTTGATATAGCTCATCTAGGTCACTGAAGAACCTGTAGTTACTCTTGTTGTAGCTCATGTTGTGGCTAAAATGCCTGCTTTCTTCCTCAAACTTCTGTTTGCATTGTTCAGCACTCCTTTGAAAGCCCACCTCTGCAAGCTTCCTGCATAGCTCATTAAGCATACATATAAACAACAAGGTCCACAGCCAAAGCAAGTCGTGATTTGTTGCTCAAACTTGCATCAAGATTAAAATAGAAAAAATTGAATGGAGGGATATTTCTTTATCTTTTAAGTTCTATCACAGCACCCCGCTCCTCCCCCAACCCCACGGCAACGCTCCCCCGGTTATTTATTAGTTTACTTGAAACAGCTAGCAGAAATTTGCATAGAACCAATAGTTTTTTTTTTATAAAGATTTTAGTTCTCAGAAATGACAATCAGAATGGGATTTGATAAAATGTGCAATTCAAGGTTCAAAAATGCAAAACAGCTTTTGTAATGAGTGCATAGGGTTTGGACAAAAAGTCATTTCACTTTTAGAATCAATCACCCGAATAATTCATTCACTTTTATCATCAAACATCTGATGAGCTATGCACAATACAACAGTACTAAAAATGACTTTGATGTTACATATCTCTATTTATATATGTACCTTGAAACATGTTCCCAAGTGAAATCTGGAAACCAATTCTCCAAGCTAGATCTGATCCTCAGCAGTGCAAGCACTTCGTCATTTGTCCACAGCCGAATCGAATGATCTGACACCGATATTGATACTGATCTCTCTCTTTCCAGCACCAAGTTTGTTGAAAGTAGTCTGCTATTTGCTTCTTCCTTCGCTTCTTCAACCTTGTTCGCCGACGGCTGCTGCAATTGCTGCAAACTACTCTGGTGGTGGTGGTGGGGCGGTGGTGAAAAGAAAGCTTGAGGATAAGACTCAAAACAGCCAGCAAAGGGAGCTGGTGGTGCTGCTACTTGGGGTGGCGGTGCTGGTGGTGATGATACTACTGCAACCCCATGATGAGAAAAAGATAGAGGAAGAGGAATTGAGCTCCTAGAAGCTATGAACTGATGGAAATGATCAGGGACACCACCATCAAACATGGCTTTCCCTTTTGTGTGTGAATTTGAGTGTGTGTTCTTTCCTTGATTTCCCCTTTTGCAATCTATTTGCACACACTATGATGCTGTTTGTTGAACAGAAGAAAAAGCAAACAAACAAAAACCTCCCTCACTTTCTCACTCTCGACACTTGTACAAAATCTCTCCCCCTTTCTCACCCCTTCTCTCTCATATTCATCAAAGGAATTTGTCTTTTTATTGCAGGCTGGGTAATGGGCAGCTGCCCACTCAAGGAAGGTGGCAGTGTAGTTACAACCCCACATGTGATTGGAAGGTGAAGAGCACGTGTCGACGACACACGTGGGGAGCGCAGAGGAGAAAAATGATAGTAGCCCCGGAAAATTTAAAGCGTTTGGGTTCCACAAGTGCTTAGAATCCAATGCAGTGATGAACAGATGATGGTGTAATTAACGGCAAGAGATAGCAAGACACGTGAATCCATGCAGAGACTGGGGACCAATTATTTATTGGAGAGGATTTTCATATGCATGTACATGGTACTCTACTCTGTTTTAAAATTATTGCTGTTTCTGCACACCGACTACTTCTGTAGCCGTTGTTGTGGATGGAAATTGGATGGGTAGTAGTCTTTGTAATAATTTATTATTTATATATTTTAAATTTTAATAAAATAAATTTTTAAGTATTAAATTCTAAAATATTTTAGAAAATGTTATATAAAATTTGATAAAAGATTTGATTTAAGATTGTACGAATTAATTATAATATTTTATGACGTATTTTAAAAGATTATTAATTTTAAAAATTAATATCACTGTACAAGTGTAAAATATATTTATCTTATTTTATTTTCCCGTAGTTTAAAATTGAGTATCCATTTTATATTTTAAATATATTAAAATAAATAAAAGTTTAATTTTAAATAAAAAAGAATATATTTTTTGCAGCACTTTTAATATCTTTTGCTAGATTCATCCAATACTATTCCTTTATACTCTTGTGATCACTTCCAAGTGTAAAATCCAACTTCATTTTCCTGTAAACCCTGAATCTTGTCTTCCTCAGCTACTTACAAGTAATTGGTTGCACCATAACATTTCTGCAATTCATAAAATTTACTCTTTCAGCCAGGAAAGAATTTTTATTGTGTTTCAAATAAGGACGTTGAATTTTGCTCCTCGTAAATCAAGTATATAAATATTTACGCAGGTGGAAATATACTAAAAAAGGAAAATGTGGACTTCAAGTTCCGATGCGCACGTGTCGTGTCCACATGCCTATAGTGAATTTTTGCATATATTAATTTTTAAAGAGTCTTTATAACATGTACTTCGATCACATGTTAATATAAATTAATCAATATATATATATATATATATATATATATATATATATATTATAAATTTTATAAAATTATTATCTGGAAATTTTAAACCAATCATCACTAATTTAAATTTATACTTGCCTTAAATAGTTTCTTTCAAATATAATAAAATTTGAAATTATTTCATTTCCTAATTTATATTTATAAAACCCTGGAGAAATGGAAGAACCCGAACGAGCTGGAGTTACATAAGGAAACGAAAGCTGAATTATCTCATCTTCAAATATAGATATATAAACTCTATAGGAAACTAAAGAACCCTAGAGGAATTGGAGTGACATAAGGAAATGAGATAATAGATAATTTCAAGATTTATTAGATTCAAAAAGAAATATTTGAGATAAGTAAATCTAAATTGGTTATGATCAATGCAAAATTTATGGAGAAAAATTTTGTAAGATTTAGTATGGATACAACTACTATATATATTTTGATTTATGTTATAAATTAATATGTGGATGTTCATATTAATCAGTTTCCTGAAGAGAACTGGACTCTCAAAATATGTCTCCCAATCATATTTAATTTCATTTCCCTATTAGAATTTGAGTTTCCATAAACTCTTGTATTATGAGCCTATATATAGGATCATATGACATTAATAATAGATAGATTACTCATATTTCTTGAGTTCTACTTTCTCTCTCTATATTCTATCTTCTCTTTTCTTTAGTTTTATATTATTCTCCAAATATATTGAGTAACGCTTTTTCTTTAATTATGCGTTACTAATACTTAAATTCATAACACGTTATCAGCACGAGTCTCTGTCATCGAAGTTGAGAGTTTTATCAAAAGAAAAACAGGTATTTTTTCTATCTTTGAATTCTCATGGCAAACTTTTCAAAACTCATTTTTTTACTCTTGATATTTATAAAAAGAATTATATGTCATAGACACTAAATGCTTAAATTTATTGAGATGTAATGGGTCTGACAGACACCATTGTTGAAAATAATGCATCATCATCTCAAAATCGCATAAAAGTCATGATTTTTCTCCGCCATAAATTTCATGAGGATCTAAAGGCGAAATATATTATCGTGAAAGATTCACTTATTTTGTGAAAAGATCTAAAAGAAAAATTTGACCACTAGAAGATGGTTATTTTACTAAAAGTACAGTTTACTTTAAATCTGTAAGTAAATTAATTAAAACCAATGGTTATGGCACTGGAAGAGGTCGTAGTCATGGTCGAAACCGTGTACAGAGATGCGGATATGATAAAAAAATCATTCATATAATCATGACAATTATAATATATGCATCTGGATATTATGACTCCTAAAGATACCATTTAAAGAAATACAAAGCATCAAAGACACTTGATTACTAACAAATTGTGAATGAAATATACAATCACCAGAAGGTGATTAGTATATAAATGTTAGTTATGATTTGTAATAAGTATTCCTAAAAGATTTTATGTCTATCAGTATAAAAGATTTTTCCTTTTTCATATTTCTAACATACTCCTGAAGTAGCAATATTGAGAAGAAGTTTTTCAGAAGTATTTTAAATTTATATCTTCTGAGACTAAATGAGTCGTGGATAAAATATTTTGATACTTGACCAAATATTTTTGTGCCATTCCCTGAAGTGAATGACATTAGAAATTATAATATATTTATATACGAGATTTTGGTCGCAGCTAGTAGAAACACACTTTATTCTTATACTATAAGAATGACTCATTAAATCCGTAGTAAATAGATACTCACCAGAAGTAAAAAAATAATGAGAAGGAAAAAGAGAAAGTAATAATTCTAACATGTTATTGATGAGATATGAAAGTTTATCACGTACTTGAAGTACGTCACGCATGTTATGAATCTCTATTAATTATTGATAATTCTTTACTTTCCTAAATTATGCTACTGATAGTAATAATGCTTGTGTCGATAATATTGATATGGCATATGTGAACGTAGCCAATTCTTTTGAATATCCAAAAAGAGTTTTTAACATTTTGAATGTCAATCGATATTTTAAATTATCAAATTGCTACTTTCCTATGTTATTTTAGTTTATTTTGGATCAAGAATGGTGAAGATACAATTTGTCTAAACAATATTTGTTGTTTATTTGGACAAAATTTAAAATATATGTTCAAAGTATAAATGGTAGTGTAAGGTTCCTGAAGAACTAATTGATCAAATAACTCTAGAAGAGTTAATTGATTAAAAACTCCAGAAGAGCTACCAGATCTTCACCTAATAGTCAATTGCTGTAATACATCATTCTCTATATAGTCTCGTAAAAAATTTTGTATTTTGATTATATTATCAGTATTTCGAGACATTAGATGAATGAACTTTTGAGACATATGCATTACCATTATGACATGAAATATATGTCAATTATAGATACCATCATTCATCTCTCCTGATTTATATTGCATAAAATTATGAAATTGAGATGCAATATTGAGTAAATTTGAAGTTTACTGATAAATAATTTATTAGTTGGCATGATCGGTTGGACCATCCCGAATCATTAAAATACGAAGAATGATTATGAAATTATTATAGAACCAGAAGTTTCTTAATATAACGAATTTATATATGCTACTTGTTTATTTAAAAGTTACCAGTATTACTTGGGGTTAAATGTGTTATTTTGGGATGAATATGGAGAAATAATTAGTTAATGCATCAACAAATAATCCTATGTATATTGTTGTTTTTGCAACCTGTAGTTTGCACAATTTATTGATAATGAGCTCATGTTTTAAGATTCTCCCAAAGACATAATTTGTCCTAATAATACTGGTTGTATTAAGATATATATTGAATATTCTGTAGAATGTTCATGGCTGTGATATATTAGCACTTCTTTCGTATTTTGCCAACACATTGTAATTCTCCTCATAATAGTTGGTTTGTGGTCAGAAACTAAATATTTCTCATCCTAAATTTAGAGATGCACTATGTATGTTACACCGCCACAAAGGTAATAAGATGTTAACCTTCTATTTTGATCCTCATAGAAGATACCTTGAACCAGAAGTTCAAGGTATTAGAGGACAACATTTTTTAATCTTAACCTTCTAGTTTGATCCTTATAGAAGATACCTTGATCCTCATAGAGATTGGTGCACTTTTTTTTATAAAAAAAATCCAATTTTAAATACTATACACTTTTGTATTAGAGGACAACATTTTATCTTTTGATTAGGCTAGTTATATCTTGGTTTTTTATCTTCTACAACATCCATTTTATAAAATTTTTATTTAGATTTACCTTTTGAATTTTATGATTTATCTTATGAGATTTAAGTTTATGAATGAAAATTTTATACAAAAAAATATTATAGAAAGGATGTTAGAGAGGAACTAGACCATTATTTTCATATTACGCTTCATTTGAGCAGCATATCGGGCGAAAATTTTGCGAGTGTAAAATATGTCAAGTTTTGTTTTAAAATGGTATCATCATGTCTTATCCGAGTAATATTTAGCTTATTCTGAATTTGCAATGCCCAATTAAAGGACATAATGTCCTTTAAACTTTAAACTAAGCAAGTTGAATATTTGTTGTTCATATACTTAAGCAAGTACAGTACTTCTTCATTCACTAAACTTTTGAACAAGGGGTTATTGCAAAATGCCCCCTTAAAGTTAGGGGTGCAAGCACTTTAGTCACAATTATTAAAAAATAGGCTGTCTATCCCCCTTGATCGTTAGTAGACAGTTAAATTAATTAGTAGCCATTAGGACAATTGTGAATTTATATATCTATCCTCAATACATTAAGGCATTGACCAAAAGAGCCAAAAGTATTCATTAAGCTCAAAAAGAGAAAACAATAATAACCAAAATACACTCTCTAAGAAATCAACTAGAAAGAATGAAGAAAAGAGAGGAGATGGTGAAGAAATAAGGCAGCCATGAGGAGGAGTTTAGAAAAAGTCACCATGTCATGAATTGGAATTGGAGGGAAAGTTGGCTAAATTTGCTTTGCTAATTTTAAAAATTTGTTGCCAGTTTCATGTTTTTGTTGTTTTATTGTCTTCTAAATTTTGGTGGTTGTTTTGCCCCTCTTTTCTAAGATTTCCTACAATACATATCATCTCTTTTTCTTCCATAAATACTCTTTCTCTATGATCAATACAATTTGGTTTGGGGTGATCAATTTGTTTTTCATATCTATTCAAACTTCAGGACACAACATTTTGGTATTAGAGTAGTGATCCTTGAAAGATGTTGACCACTACTCGCCACGATCCTCAGGAGATGACTTCGTTGATTCAACTAGAAGAAGTTGCTGAGATAGCTACCATGGAAGAGCTGCATGGGAAGAGAAGGAATGAGTAGAAAAAGAAGTGAAAAAGTTTCATACTTAGCATGATGAACTACGCATTATTCTCGTACAGTTACATATTGATTCCAACTTCATGAGTTACATAGCTACTTATCATCTCATGAAACAATAGGCTGGGGGGGACTTTAGTAAGGCTGTCTGCCATAGGTTTAGTGAGAGAAGTTCTCAGAAGGTTGTAATGAAATTCTGTAAGATCAAATTGGCGGGGAGTATTAATGGACGAGACACATAGAGAAATTTGAAGAGATGAAAGCTCTATTCATGTATAATGTTCCTAAGTTGCCTGAGGATTATTATGTTTCATTTTTCTTGAGTAGTCTCAAGCAAGAATCAAAGTTAGTTGTACTGATGTTCAAGCCCGGTCTCTTCCCTAGAGCAGGCTTATGAGCTTGCTGTAAATCAGGAGGAGTGCCTAGCTACAAGAAGAACTACATATGCTAGACCTCTTTCTGGAACTACTAAGAACTTCACAGTTGATGCCAAAATTAATCTATAGAACAAATTCCAAAAACCAAGCCTTGTTGTTAAGGAACCCTTGAAATTTAAGAATATTCTAGCTAAGGAGATGCAAAGGAGAAGGGAGAAAGGTATATGTTTCAAATGTGAAGATAAATACTTTTCTACTCATGTTTGTCCTCTTAGGGAAGTGAATATAGTGGTGGTTAATGATTGTGAGGATGGGTTTGAGAGTGTGAGGGAGCCTTGCAGGAGCTATTAGAGGGGGAACAAGGGATTGAGTATAATCAAGTTTGAGGGGAAGAGATCTAGGATGTGATGTAGCTTTTATTAGAAACAAGGGAAGGGAACTTTTCTTGTAGTACTCTGAGAACATAAGGTAATATAGGTAGGAGGAGGATCTCTGTCTTAATTGACACTGGGAGCACACGTAGTTTCATTGAAAGTAGTTTGTTAAGGATTTGAAAATCCCAGAGGAGTTAGTTAAGCCATTGCTCATCACAGTAGCTAATGGGGAACAAATCTGTTCCAAGAGTGGGGTTAAATAGTTGAAGTGGAAATTAGGAGAGGTGGAATATAGACAAAAATTGTTCATTATGCAACTCCAAGGTAGTGACGTGATTTTGGGGGTAGATTGGTTGAGAGTTTATAGCCCTGCCTCTTTTGATTTTCAAAAACTTGAACTGGAGTTTGAAAAAGATAAGAAGCTAGTTACTCTGCAAAGGAAGACCTTTATAGTTAACTTCTAGGCCATCAAGGGGAAAAGCTGGGGTGTAAATGCGAATTGGGTAGCTATATAGTATCACTGATACTGTGACTAAGCAAGACTATCATGAAGCAGTTACAACCTTCTTAGAGCAATATTTTGATGTCTTTTAAACTCCAAAAGGATTGCCACTTATCAGAGGTCATGAGGAACAAATTCCATTGGTGGAGGGAAGCAAAGCCTTCAAGAAAATGCTCTATAGATTACCACATTCATAGAAGACTTAAATAGAGAAGTTGGTGGCTGAAATATTGCAAGCAGGGATAATTCAACCAATTTCTAGCCCTTATTACCCTCCAGTGATTCTAGTTAAGAAAAAGAATGGTACATGGCAATTTTATGTGGATTTCAAGCAACATAATAATATTACTATAAAGGATAAATTGAAATGAGTAGTCTATTTCAATAAAATTGATTTAAGGGTAGGTTATTTCTAGATTAGAATGAAGGAGGATGACATTCACAAAATTGCTTCAAGTATCCACCTAGGTAGCTATGAATTTAGGGTCACGTCTTTTGGCCTTACCAATACTCTTGCCATATTTCAATGTTTGATGAACAAAATTTTATCTAGTTTACTAAGGGAATTTGTGCTAGTCTTCTTTGATGATATTTTGGTGTATAGCACAAATTTGCAATCCCATGTGTTCAATTTGGCAAAGGTCTTGCAGATCTTAAGAAACTATAGCTTGTATGCAAAAATAAACAAATGCTCATTTGCAGATCCTAGGGCTCATAGGCTATTGCAGGAGGTTCTCTCACTATTTTGCTTAGGAAAAATGGCTTTGCCTAAAATTCTATGGTCGATCAAGCCTTTCAGAACCTAAAACATCATATGAGCACTTCACTAGTTCTGGCAATGTCTGATTTCAACAAGACCTTTATGGTGGAAACTGATGTCAGTGATAAAGACATAGGAGCTGTTTTAATGTAGAAAGGGTATCCAATTGCTTTCTTCAGCAAAGCTTTTGGAGTTAGAAGTAAAGGGTTGTCCACTTAGGAAAAGGAGCTGATGACAACAGTTTTTGCAGTACAGAAATAGAGGTATTACTTGAAAGATCATCATTTTGTTATCAGAATAGACCGTCAGAGTCTCAAGTATCTTCTGGAGCAAAGGGTCACCACCATTGCTTACAAGAAGTGGATATCTAAGCTTATGAGGCTAGTCTTAAAGTGTAGTATAGAAAGGCGGTAGAGAACAAAGCAACTGATGTGTTATCAAAGAAGGATAAGTTGCAGCAATTCTTATTGATAGTTCCTCAAAAGATCTAGGATTTAATTAGCAGCTATGTAGGGGATGAGATCAGTCAAGGTCTGATTGCTCAGAAATTATTAGATCATGATACTGAGAAAGACTGTGACTATGAAAATGGGCTGCTAAAGTTCCAAGAGAGACAATATATGGGATCAGGCTAGTAATTCAGGTAGAAAATAATTGAGGAGTTACATCATACCCCTTCAAGTGCCATTTTAGAATACAAGCCACTTACCAATGGGCTAGAAGAAACTTTTACTGGCCTAATATGAGAGGAGATATTCAGAAGCTTCTACAAGCTTATGATACTTGCCAAAAGAAACAATGATGAACAAGTTAAATATGTAGGATTGCTGCAACTACTAGGGTTGCTAGAGAAACCTTTCTCCTATCTTACTATGGACTTTGTAGAAGGTCTACCTAAGTTTGAAGAGAATGACTCTATTATGGCAATGGTGGATATATTTACCAAATATGTCCATTTCATAAGGTCAATCCATCCCCAATCAGCTGCAAAAGTTGTTGTGCAGTCCTAGAAACTATCTATAAACTACTGGATTTTGATACTGAGAAAGATTGTGACCAGGCAAATGGGCTGCTAAAGTTTCAGGAGAGACTGTATGCGGGATTAGGCTAGCAATTCGAGTAGCAAATAATTGAAGAGTTACATTATACCCCTTCAAATTCCATTCTAGAATACAAGCCATTTATCAAAGGGCTAGAAGAACCTTCTACTAGCCCAATATGAGAGAAGATATTCAAAAGCTTCAAGCTTGTGATACTAAAAGGAACAATGATGAACAAGTTAAGTATCCAAGATTGTTGCAACCACTAGAGTTGCTAGAGAAACCTTTCTCTCATTTCACTATGGACTTTGTAAAAGGTCTACCAAAGTCAAAAGGGAAGGACTTTATTATGGTAATAATGGATAAATTTATCAAATATGACTATTTCATAGGGTTGACTCATCCCCAGTCAGTTGTAAAAGTTGCTAGTGCATTCCTAGAAATCATCTATAAACTTCATGGAATGCCTGAATGTAATGTGATAGATAGGAATCTAATAGTCACTATTCAATTTTGGCAAGAAGTTTTTCAAAAGTTAGAGGTTAAGCTTTATCTAAACTCAGCTTATCATTCTCAAAGTGATGGCCAGACTGAGGGGGCTAATAAATTTTTGGAGATGTACTTGAGGTGTTTTTCTAGTTCCAAACTATACAAGTGGTTTACTCATTTGTCATTGGCCGAATAATGGTATAATTCTACTTATCACACTACAATTAATTTAAGGTACGAGATTGGGTGTTCTTGAAGCGTCAGCCATCCAAACAAAATTCCTTTATTGCTAGGCAAAACCTTAAGATGGCTTTCAAATTTTTTGGCCTTTCTCAAGTATTAGAAAAGATATGCCAAGTTGCTTATAAGCTGCAGTTGCCCCCTGGTTACGAGCTTCATCTTGTTTTTCATGTTAGCTTACTGAAAAAGATAGTGGGTAAGGAACAGGTAGTGCATCATGACCTTCCATCATAGGGTAAGATGGTCAACATCTTTTTACTCTTGAAGCAATGTTGCAGTGCCAGGATCTTCAAGAAGGGTAATCAAATAGGGGTTCAGTGGTTGGTGAATTGGCTTCCTCTGTTACTAGTTTCATGTTTTTGTTGTTGAATTGTCTTCTAAATTTTGGTGATTTTTTTGCTTCTTTTGTCTAAGATTTCCTACAGATTCTTATCATCTCCTGTTCTTCCATATATTCTCTTTCTCTATTGATCAATACAATTTGTTTGGGGTGATCAGGAGAGTTGCAGTCGACTGGGATTAGGGAAGAAGTTATGCAGATGGGGAGGGGGATTGGGGAAGGTAGAGGTAGGCAGTTGTGGTTTAGGGGAGACAATGGGGAGAGTGACAATTATGGTTTGGCAATTGGGAGAGATGCTGATTGAAGATGATGAGTTTTCCTTTTTTTTTCTTAATTTTGTTTCTTTCTTCTTTTTATTGATATTTTTCTCAAAAAAAATTATATAAGAGTGTTATTTTTTTAATTTTAGCTCCAAAAGAAGGGATAATTGTGTAAATTCATAGATCAACGTGTGGCTTGCATCATCTTTCTCAAAACCCTATTGGACGAACCTTGGCAGATTGGGGTAGACCGTTTATTTTTTAACAATTGTGAATAAAGTTCTTGTAATTGTTATTGATCTCGAATGCTAAAAGAATACGTATATCAAATTATCGAGTACTATCATAGGTTATAAACTGTTGCATATGAATAAGATAATTAATTTTAAATTTTAAATGTTGTTCCCATTTTTCCAAAAAAGGTATTTTTGCATAGTTATTTATATAAATAGCATAGATATTGAAAATTTGTGGTATGAGTCCTACAACAATTGTAGTGCAACAGAGTATGTTTATAGACAGTAAGTGTGTATTAAATGAAACGATGTAGTTAAAATAATACCAAGGTAACTAACTACTACTATTTATATAAGTTATTTTGCTACCTTTTATTAATTGTGCTCTTTTTAAAAAATTTGAAAATATCGATTCTGAATTAAATTGAAAGATTTTACTAGAGTATGTATACCTTTTTAAAAGACAAACATGCAGAGTTTGTTCTTCTTTGTCCAGCGACTTATTTAAGATATGTACAATTAAAGGTATTTATCTATGTAGATGTGTATATATCTCTCAATATATAATTTATCATTCACAATATTTAATTATAAATTTTATACAACATATGTATCATTGAGAGATTTCATTTACATGGTATTCAGGAAAATAGGCACAAGATAATAGAAGACCAAGTAAATTCTTGTATAGGCTCTATATTTACATTTGTGATGCGTGCACCTATATTCAAGGAACATAAAAGTGTTTCGCTCATAGTAGAAATTTTCCTTAAAGTAAATTGATGTGAAGAGTGTTTACACCTTCAGAAATGTGCAAATTTTTTGATACATTCAATTAGGTAATGTTGTATTAAATTTAAATGTTAAGTAATTTGCTATGCTTATAATTTCTTAATATATAACTACTAAAAAATATTTTTCACTAATTTTGCAGATAGTGATCTCTTTATTAAGATATTTAGAAGAGTTACTGAACATTTATCTTAACATCTTATCAGTTTTAAATTACTTGATTATATGTATAGATCACGTGTATTTGACAATCTAATTATTTATTTTATATTTTATTATTCATTATTAAAATAATATTTACAATAATGTTTTACTAAAAATTGTTTCTCAGTGCATATCATGAGTTTTTTTGCTAGTCTAACATATATTCCCAATCTACTTTAAGGACCCATTTCAGTTCGTTGATTTGTTGTTATAAGAACATACACTGCACGTCCAAAATTTTCCAAATGAGAGATATTTGGTTTAAAACCAAAGACTAATTGCAAAGGAGAAAACTTATAAGAATTCGATGGTCTAATTCACAAAAGTGTTGCAGCATGCAAAATTACATGGCCCCAAAGTGATATATGGAGATTTATTCTCATTAAAAGCGGTCTATTAATTAATTATAATCTCTTAATAAACGATTCAGCTAAACCATTATGAGTGTGAACATGTGCTACTATATGCTCAAAAATAATTCCAGTTGACATGCAATAAGCATTAGAGGCATGAAAACAATATTCGACTGCATTATCTAGGCAGATCTTTTTAACAAGGTGATTTAGGAATTGCTCTCATGGAATTATTTGGGCAAGTAATCTTCCAAACACCAGATTGTGAATTGATAATAAACAAAAATGCAACCATAAGGTCAATGTATCAATTAATACCATAAAATATCTAAATTGCTCAAATAGTGGGTGAATAGGGTCATATATATCACCATAAATTCTTTCAAGAAATGCATGAGATTCAACTCTCACTTCTTACTTGTGATGGTCTAATAACCAATTAATTTTCCTTGAGAACAAGCAACACATGAATACTTATTCAACAACTTTTGATTTTTCAATGGGTGACCATGTGTATTCTCAACTATTTTTGCATCATAATTGGTCTTAAATAACCTACACGATCATGCTAAATACTAAATGTAACAGGATCGGTAAATTTCTAGTTTACTAAATGATCTTCAATAGTATTAATTTTTGCATAATATAGGTCGGAAGAAAGAGATGGTGGTTTCTCTAAGATCAATATTTCTTTTCGGAGACAGTTTGAGTAATATAGAGGTACTCAAAGTTATTTTCTCCATTGTTTCAACATGATATCCATTTTGGGGAATATTATTAAAACTCAATAAGTTTCTTTGATGTTTTGGAAAAAATAATACCTTATTGATGACAATTATAATGCCTCTAGGCAATAAAATACTAACTTTCTCGGAGCTTTCAATAATTTTTGCACTACCATTTATAGTACAAATATTTGTTTCTCTCATATTTAAACAAGAGAAATATCTCTTACTTTTAAGTATAGTGTGCATAGTTTCACTATCAATAAGGAAAATATCCTCGATGGCAGTTTTAGAGTTATAATACGAAATACAAACCATGGGAACACATCAAAATATAAATTTAAATACTTAAACAAATAAAGTTCTATTACAAAGGAAATTTTTGAAATAAATCACTAAACATTATTACAAAGAAAATATAACTGAACATAAAATTTAACTAGAAAAAAAACTAGAAAGAACATTGAACAAAACTCTTATTTCTTTTCGATCCTTCCATCACCAATCAAATGGTCAACTCTTCATTCTGGATACTCAAAAAAGTCAGCTACATCTAGGTTGAGTTACATCAACAATAGCGTCTTCAAGACTATTATCATCGACATTATAAAGAGTTGAATTTTGGAAAGTAAAATTTACTTTAGGACTTGTACCCTTCTTCTTAATTGATACTTGGTAAAACTCAACAAGATGCTTTTGTGCGACAGGTACGAAACTAATGACCTTGCATACCACATTTATAGCATTTATCTTCACGATATTTTGGATCCACTTCCTTCCTTTTTTCCTTTCTTATTGTTTTTGACCCACTTATGATGGTTTTTATTATTTTTTGCATCTGATGCTTTATTCTAATTAAAATGAATTTATGGATGATTTCTACCATGGCCGAGTCCATGTCCACTTCCTCAACCACAACCTCTTTCAAGGCCATAACCATAGGTTCTAGCTGCATTCACTTTAGGAAATAGAGTGGAACCTGCTGGTCGAGCTTCATAGTTTTTCATCAATAACTCTTTCTTTTGCTCAACCACAAGAATACAAGAAATTAACTCATCATATTTCTTAAAACCCTTCTCTCAATATTGTTGGCGCAAGACAATATTCGAGGTATGAAAATTAGAGAATGTTTTCTCTAACATATCAGCATCAATAATATTTTCTCTACATAATTTTAATTGATAGATAATTTTAAACATTACGAATTTTACATGTTGTAGTCATAAGTATATCCAATCACACCATACTATTGGTAGCATGACCATCTTCTGGTACTCAAATCTTTCTTTTAGATCATTCTACAAAACAAATAAATTTCTCACGGTAAGATATTACACTTTTAGATTTTCATGGAGATGATGATGGAGAAAGATCATGGCTTTTGTGCGATTTTGGATAATGACGCATTATTTTCTAAAATGGTGTCTACCACACCCAATGTATCTAAATGAATTTGAGCATCTATTGTCTATGATAGATAAGGTTTTACAAAAAATATCAAGAGTAAAAAATTCAATTTTTGTAATGTTTGCCACAGAAATTCAAAGATAGAAAAAATACATCTTTTTCTTTCGTCTTGAATAAACTTTAAAACTTTGGTGGAAAAGACTTGTGCTAATAAAGTGTTGTAAAATTTGGTCGCCATAGATACAAAACTAACTATAAAATAACAATAAAGAAAACTTTGAACTATAGCAAAAGAGAGAACACAAGAAATATAGAAGTTATAATTTTATTGAAAACTTTTTCACAATACATTCACACACTTATTTATAGAGTTGGAAATAACATTTTTCATCATATGTCATTAGTATGTTCCTCTATAACTTACATAACTTACCTCCTATAATCTCTCATGTTCTCTAAGATAATAGAGATAATGGGAATAGTAATTTATAAAGAATGGATATTACAACTTTGGTTGTAACTCCTAACTTTTCATAATCCATAACTTAGATGAATTATCTTGAAATAATGAACGTTCATAATATTTCATAATATGTTTCAAAATTTACTCTTGTTGTGATCTATAATTATTGAATAATTTGTATCTCCTCCACTTATAATATAAGACAAGAAAAAATTTGATCCATTCTACAAACTTTTAATAATTATAAAATGTTAAGAAATTTACAATGTACGGTATTGGTTATAAATGTAAGCACATCTATTATATAATTATATATAAGAACCGACAACTTCTTTAAATTACTTTGGCGATGTTTTAAAATAGTTAAACAGTTATTAAGTTCAACAGATCATAGTAATTTGAAAAATTCAAAAACAGTCCCTCAACTAATTTATTTGTAGGAATAATTACCTCAATACCATTAATTAAAATTTGTCCAAACTACGGTAAAAACTTTCTTGAGACAATTACTAAACCAACCTTCATTTTAGCATTGATATAACAAATTTGGCCCTCCCATTAGTCATGTAACGTTTGACTAACATATGTTGGAAAAAAGTTTGAAGTAAACTCCTACATTACCTCTAGGTCTACGATTTCGTTTTCTCAAAACAATTATGGTATAGAAGAATGTGAGGAAATGATGCAATGGCACTCACTGGTAGTAATAGAGATGAGGGAAGGAGGTAAGAGAGAAGAGGGCGGGAGAGGATGTCAACTATGGTGGATTTAAATTTGGAGGGTGAGGGGGAGGGTGGTAGCTATTGGGTACATGGGAACGTGGGAGGAGTTATGGCAATCGTGGTACTGGGAACAAATAAAAGCAGAAGAGATGGGAGAGGGAGATGACTATGGTGTGTTTGAAAGAGACAGAGAGGGAGAGAGGAGGAGGTGGTTCCAAGGAGTAGACGGGAACATAGAGTTCTGCTAATAGGAGGCAATTTGAATCTTTCATTTTGTTTCCTTGATTAGCCCTTCTACATAATCTTCCTTTTCTATTCTTGATTTCTTCAAAGGAAGAGTTCTGCATCATTTTCATAGCCTAATTCTGGTTTGTAGGAATCAAGATTATTCTTGTATCTTGGTTCTTATTTGTTGGGATAAGGAGTTCTTTGTTGGGATGAAGATTCATGTTGCTTGTCAAATTGATGTGCATTGTCTATTTATTTATTTATTTATGGAGCTATTGTGGATACTCTTTAACCAGTCCTTTTTTTCCTTCACTTTCTGGCTATTTGTTCTTTTAGTAATCTTTTAATTTTTGCCATCAATTAATGCACTACGGGTGTTTTGGTCCTACAAAATTTTCAGTAATGCGAAGTTATCAGAAATTGGTAGTAAGGGTTCTTCTGTAGTTTCTTCAAACCAGGAGGTTCATTTGGTAGTTTGGATGAACCTTGAGGATATTTAGGTAGTTATTTCTTTGTTTCAATATTTTTAGGCTTAGTTTGGTTTGCACAAAGGGAGGGGAGGAGAAGTGGCAACTCCCACTAGGGAGAGTAAATAAATTTAACTCCATCTTGTTTGGTAGGGTGGGAAGGGATGTAAATGTAAAAGATTTTTTTATTATTTGGTTTAATTACTTAGAGCTTGTTTAATAAAATTGAATTCTCGAGACTGAAGTTTGAAATATCTAAGTTTTGAAATGTGAAATTTGAAGACTAAATTTGAATGTGAATCTCAAGGTTGAATTAATTAACGTGTGATGATTATTTATCAATAAAATCTAAAATCTAAAAAATTTGCAGTTGGCTTTTTGCTCTAAAAATGTTAAAAAGAAAGTTTCTTGTTTGACTCTCATAATTTTTAGCAATATTACATGGGTAAAAATAAAATTTTAAAACATTTTATTGTTGACAAAAAATTAATATAATTTTATTTTAAAATATTTTTTAATAAAAGTTTAAAGTTTGATAACGTTGTAATTGTCTATTAATAATAGTTATTAAAAATAAAAATATCAAAAAACTTTGATGAAATACTAATATTTTTATTCTAAAAATTTGAAATGTTTATTATTAAATTATTTTACTGAAATAAAAAATAATAATATAATAATTATATAATTAATTAACATATACAAACTTCAAACTTAATATACTTTAAATATACTTAAAATTTACAACTACAATTGAGAACGTCTTAAACAATTAAGTGATAAGTAAAATTTGTTATGAAATGCACTTAAAACATTAAGCACTTAATAGCATCTGTTATTAAACACATTTTTCATTAAGTGCTTAACCAATTAATTTTAAGCGCCAAATTGAGTTATCAAACAAGCCTTTATATTGTTAAATTGACTATTATACCCTTTCACTAGGAGATTAATGAGATAAAACCTTATAATGATTTTTTAAAAATTTTTGTTTAAGAAAGAAATCATAGCTGCATTATCATCTCCATTTTTTAAACTTAATCCCTCAAAATGATTCTTTTAAAAAATAAATGCCTACTTTAGTTGCTTTTTTAAACTTAATCCCTCCAGTATATTGATTTTGTTTTTTTTTAAAACTATTGTGTTTCATTTGTTGAGCTTGATAGAACTATTTTCTTGATTTTCGCTGCAAAGCATGGAATATTTCTCGTTCAACTCATCTTGTTGGAATAGTTCAACCGTTCGCATTGTTGAATTATTAGGGCCAGAATTTCAGTAATCCATCGACAGAGGAGGAAGAGGAAAGAAGAAGGGGAGGGCAACAATGGAAGATGGCGGAGTTTGCTTTTTGTAGTATCTGATTTACTTTTCAACCTGCCCGTTATCTAACTTGGAGGGAGAGAGCTCCATATTTAATTTCCCTTATTAACTTCCTTCAAACCAAACCAAATAGATCTTCTATATACCTTCATATTTACATGCCCTTCCTTTTTCCTTCTAGTTTTTGCTTCAACCAAACAAACCCTAGTCCCAAATCATAAATTGCTTAATGTTTCCAGTTCTTGCCACTACCCATGCAAAAGAATATGGTGAAGACAGGCATATGTAACACACATGCACATCTTGAGGAGGGCAAATATGTCTTTTAAAGATGTTTTCCCTCCAAAACTCAGTAGCATGTCCGACTAAGCTGACTAATACAAATAAAATGGGGAAAGATTAATAAAAGTTTTCCCTAAATCCTTATAAATTCTCTCTTTGATTAGGGTTTGTGATTTCCCTTCTTTGAAATCTTTCCATGGATGGAAATTTAAACCCCTGTCTTCTTATCTTAATCACCCAAAACAACAGAGCAATCAAAGAAATCTTCCAAAGGTAACCCATCAGTGAAGGCATCATGCTAATTTTCCAATTCATGATTATTAATTTGCAACTATGATTTTCAGGCCAGGTGATAATGGGTACATGCGTCTACATCACAAAGCACAGAGAATTCTGTCCCCTTCTTCAAAATATATGCTTTCTTGTTCTTGAAACATAGCCTTCTTTTTCTAGCTGTAGAGTCATGGTGGTTGCACAAAACCACCCTTGACATATATTTTTAACATAAAAATGCAAGAATATAATAGTAATAAAAGTAGAATTTGACAGAATTTGAGTTTTAGAGTTTGTGTAAAAGTGAATTGTTTTTCGAAGGAAAAGTGAAATTGAAAATGAAAACTTTGTATTCAAATATGCAATGATAATATAAAAACTGTTACGAATTTTGTTGTCTCGTGATGTTGTGGCACAAAGAAATTGAAATAATAAGATAGAGAACTAAATAATAAGAAAACTATAATGAAAGAGGATAGAAAGAAACTTGTAGAGAGAAAAAAAAAGAGAACACAAGAGCTTTATTAATCTTCTTTGGAAGTGTATGAATCAATACAACAGTTTAATTTATAATCATATTTATAGAGTTTAGAGGTACATATCAACAAGGAGATATAGAAGAATCAGAAGATAAATCCTATCAATAATTAAAAATATAATAGAACTCTATCATCTATCTTATGGAAAGATAGAGTATCTCTATTTTTAATATTGAATTATTTCTTTGATATCAGCTGATGAACATCCAAAATTACATTAATTTCATAATATTCTTCCTTAGATGTCCATTACATAAAGAATATGTCTTGTTAAAATCTTACTAAACAAAAAACACCCAGTGAAAAATACTTCTAGAGAAGGAAAATATATTATTCTTTATGTTATTATTACTTCCATGATGAGACAATCTCATAAAATTTATTAACCAAAGCATTTCAATCAAATATTGTTGTTGGTAAAGTTTTAGTAAATAGATATGTCAAGCTATCACAAAATTGAATTTGTTACAAATTAATATCACCTCCCTTCTGGAATTCATGAGTAAAAAGAAACTCGGTGAAATATGCTTTAATGCATCTTTTTTGATATATTTTCAAACTTTATAATCATCCAACAATGTAGTTAGAATTCCTTTTCTAAGAATATATATTTATCTCACATATAATAATACATTAATTATGATTACAAACATCCGTAGCCTTCATGAATTTCTATTTCCTCAATGTGAGTCAAAGAAGTGGTTATTATATATTCTATATAATTTCATATTATCAACACATGCATATCCATGACATGATTTGTGTGGATTTTCTTGTATATCTATCTCAAGAGGAATTATATTTTTTTCAATAATTCGAGATAAACTATCTCAAGGAGATATCAAATAACCAGTTTAATGCCATCTAAAAAATTATTGGTTAGATATGTACTAAAATAAATATATTTTTGCATGCAAACAAGTGTATTCATTCACTAAATTGTAAAGTTATTGTACTTCGCAGTCAAAGAGTTCTTCAATATCCTTTGATAGATATAAATGATCTTTATCATGTGTCAAAACCCAATGACTATTGATAGATACATAGGATATTTATCATGTGTAACAACCCAATGATTATTGATGTGCCATGTCTATATGAAGCATCTTCAACCTATTCAATTTATAAGTCAAAATAAAATATTGACTTTTCAAAACTCTTGATACTTGTTTTTCTAAATTCTTCAAGAAGAATATCTTGATCATCAAATCTTCATTCTTCTGAGAATTTTATTTTCAAAATCAAGAGATCAGTCATGTTTCAAGCGTGCTTCAAAATTATATAACTATAAGATCCATATATTTGTCCTACTGTGACAATTATCCAAATAGGAATATATACAACAAGAATATCATATCATATTAAATAACTCTATAGAAGTTAGTTAAACAATTAATTTACAATTCTATACCCAATCCTTTGAATTTGCAATTTTATGTAAATAAATAATCTTTTGAACTTCCAGTTTATTAATTCTTTTGCACAAATCAAGTAATGAATGTCATAATTAATGATATCCTTTTTTTTAATAATTTTCTTCCGTAATGTAGAGAACACTACGCAAATTAAAAAAAATTATGTAATAAAGATATCTTCTAATAAGAAAACACATATGGTAAGTATAGCTACATATAGATTTCCTTATACATGGACATACTTGACTATTCTTTCAATAAGAATGCACAAAGACAAATATGTCATGTTCTACAAGAACAATCTATATATATGCTTCATATCGAATTCATCAGGGACTTCAAATATGAATAAAATTAGCAAATGAAAATAAAGATAAGCAGATGTATCATGCGCTATTAATTATATCCACCGCTAGAATTCGTAATCAATGCCATGCTTTTATGAAGAATTTTATACCACAAGTCATAGCAAATACTCACTTTTTATAAGCAAATATTCATTGTTATCTTTCATATATTACACTTCAAGTGTACTTGTGAATTGTTTAGACGTTTCATATTTCTCATGCAAACTTTATATCATCATTTCGAGTGTGTAGACGTTGATTCCAAAAATCTTCATTCTGATTCAACATATTACTCACATTAATGCTATTAAATTTTTGTGTTGTGGTTCCACTAGTTCTCGATTATATTGAGATCTTATCATTGTCACAATTTTTAGATACCTAAATTTCTTTTCGAAATAAGTTATGTTTGGAAAAACTTTTTTTGAAATTTATATATCATCGAATTTAACATATATGACATCTTAAATCTTTGTTCCTTTCATATATGAGTAGTTTGTATTCTTTTAACAGACTTATCTATCATATTTCAATTATGTCTCAAATTTATTTTCAGTGGTAGATTGTCCTTTAGGGATATCAAATACAATAGGAGCATTCTTTGCCTAATGTTGTTCAGTTAATATGCCTAACTATATAAATTATCCTTTGAACTTTTGGTTCAGAGTATCTTCTATGATCAAGATGAGACACAAATTAATATCTTTATCTACCTTCACGTTCTCTCCTCTTTATATTGAGACAACATATTTAAAATTAATAAAATATGAATCTCTCATTTGAGACTCACTCCAAACATATTTGTTTAAATTTTTTGAGGACCTATCTCATTACTTTGTGATGAAGCAATATTGTTAGCCCTAAGGGCAAATCATGTAGTTTTGATTAATGACAAATATTGATGAGGACTAATATGCTTGTATGTTGTGATAGGATTTTTGGATTGAGAAGGAAGCAAGTCTCATTGCCTTGGAGCTAGCAATGCATGAACAACTCAAATATGTCAAAGTGATTAGAGATTGAAGAGTTTGTTCAAGATTAATGAAGGCTTTGAAGACATGAAGTGTAGGTGACATGTGGTTAATAGATTCGGACGCAGTCCCAAAATTCAGTCGTCCGAATTTTGGCCTTCAGCATGGTCACTGTTCTTCCAGAGAAATTCGGAAGAAGATTCGGACGCAGCAAAAAAATTCGGCTGTCCGAAAAATTCGGACGCAGAATTCGGTCATCTGAATTTTCTGAAACTAGCCGTTACTAGCCGTTTTATGAACGTTTGAACTGATTTTTGAATTCTATAAAAGCCATAAACTCCAGATTTTTTTTTTAAAAAAAAACTTTGAACTTAAGAAATCCTACAAGCTCTAACTTGTTTTACATCAAAATTACTTGAAAAGCTCTCAAATTGCCTTGTGCTCAAAGATTGAAATTCAAGATTCCAAAGGCAACAAAGTGTGAAGGTGAAACATTGTGTAATCATCTACCAACAAAGTGGTAACATCTTACACACTCTCTTTTCTTATCTCAATTGTGTTTTCTACTAGCTAATTGCAAGGTTATCTTGTGACATAAAACCCTTTTGTGGAAGGGTGAGCCATAGACTAGATTAATCAAGGTTGTAGTGTAAAACCCGTGTGAGGGTGAGCCTTGGATTAGATTAGTCTTGAAGTTGTCTTTAGATATAAAATCCTTGTGGAAGGGTGAACCTTGTTTGTATGATTACTAGAAGAGGTTGTGAGTGTAAAACCATAGTGTGGTTAGCCTCTTATGTAATTGTTGAATTTGAGCATATAGTGGATTGATTGAAATCCTTGAGTGTGGACTCAAGATAGTGGATGTAGATCTTGAAAAGATCGAACCACTATAAATCGTGTGTTCATTTGTTTATAGCTTTACTTGTTTACATACTTATGTTATTATTTGTTCTTAGTTGTTGATTGATTGGTTGTGAATTTATTGTTTGATTATCTTGTCTCAACCATTAAATCACATATAAACTTAGAGTTTGTAAATTTGAAGAAGAGCTTTTATTAAGGCAAAGGATTTGCAAAACAGGAAAAGATTTTGATAATTAGCCTAAGACCTAATTCACCCCCCCTCTTAGGTCTTTCAATTGGTATCAGAGCAAGGTCTTCTTTTTAAGGTCTAACAACCTAGAAGTAAAGATCATATGGCTAGTTTATCAAATTTGCCTTATATGGAAGGTTCCTCCACTAATAGACCTCCATTGTTTGATGGTTCTAATTATATTTTTTGAAAGTATAGGATTGAGATGTACATTTGTTCTATTAACTATGAATTGTGGAATATTATTGAGAAAGGTCCCTATGTGCCATTGAGATTGAAAGCCGATGGAGTTACAAGGGAACCAAAGCCTATGGAGGAGTATGATGAGAGTGATTCAAGAAAGATGACATTAAACTACCAAGCAATGAACATTCTTTGTTGTGTGTTGGTCGTCAATGAATACAATAGAGTGATGGAATGTGATTCCGCTCATGAAATGTGGAAGCTACTTCAAATCACTCATGAAGAAGAAAGAGCAAATGTGTGCTTCATGGCAATGAATGATGAGGTACAATCCACTCCTTCTACCTCTACTTGTTGTGATGATGATGTTGATGTTGTAGATGATCCTAATGAACTACTTGTTGAAATGTATGAAGAATTAAAAATGGTTTCAAAAAGAAATAAGGAAATGAAATTCAAAATTAATGAGTTATTGAATGAAAACTCAAAATTATATTGTGAAAATAAAAATCTTCTTGAATCTATTGATTGTTTAAATATTGAAAAAGAAGTTTTAAATGTTTCTTTACAAAATATATCTTTTGAAAATAAAGCACTTTGTACAAAAGTTTCTTCTCTTGAAAGAATGCTTAGTGACCATGAAATTTTGAAAAGGAAAGTTGATGATCTTACATTATGTATTGACAAATTTACAAATGGAAGAGACAAGCTTGACAAAATACTTGGCTCTCAAAGATCCTCTTTTATTAGAAATGGTCTTGGTTATGATCATGTAAATAATGGACCTAAATATAAAAATTTCTTTGTTAAAGCTACCTCTAGTTCAATGCCTCATACTTGTTGTACATATTGTGGAAAACATGGACACAAAGCCATTAGGTGCTTCGTTAAAAGAAAAATAGAAAATGGTGTTAAAACTATTTGGAGAGTTAAAGGAATTATTACTAACCCCCCATGGACCCAAGAAAGTATGGGTACCAAAGGATACTTCTTCTCCTTATTGCAGGTACGCTTCAATTCAAACTCAAGCACTACTAAAGGGGTATATTGATGATGTTAGCTTAAAGAATAACATAAAACATCACATTCATAATCAAAGTCAAGACAAACAATGAAGGATTTGTTTTTGAGACAAGAAGAAAGGAAGAATTCTTGGAGTAACCAATGTTGGTAAAGGTTTCTTTCTTCTTTTTAAACAAATGTGGCTTATTGCTGATTTGAACTATAACTTGATTAGCATTAGTCAATTGTGTGACAATGAATAAGAAGTTAAAATTATAACATGCAAAGTTTCAGTTGAGAATCCATTTTGTTTAGCTTTGAAAATTTTCCAACCATAACTTGTCAATTGCTTTTATGAAGTTGATTAGGTAACATTGATGATATGAGATTGAATTCATGGTAGATATGTTCTTGAAATTGATTATATATCATGATAAAATGATTAATATAGCTATGATTGAATATCTATGCATTTGCTTGGCCAAAAACATATTTATGAAACTTTACAAAATATTTGGACATGAAGTTTGGATGTAGACCATAAGTTCGGTCACCCGAACTTATATGACAAAATGATATTTTGTGATTTTGATCAATCTCTTACAATTTTTTGAATATGTGTTTTATCTTGATAAGCTTGAATGTCTTGTTGCTTATGATAATGATTTTCTTGGCATAAAAGATTTGGTCATGTGAACATGGATTTGTTGAACAAACTTTTCTATCAAGATTTAGTTAGAGGATTGCTAAAAATGTGTTTTGAGAAAATTGTCTTTGAGATACTTGTCCATATGGAAAACAAACAAAAGAATCTTTCAAACCCATGAAAATGATTTTAGACTTCAAAACATCTTGAGCTTCTTCAAATGGATATTTTTGGACTTATATGGAACTCTAGTATTGATGACTTGAAGTATGCCTTACTAGTAGTTGATGATTTCTAAATATTCATTTTAGCATTATTCATTGTTCGAAAAGATTAAGTGTTTCATAATTTTGTAAAATTATTCAAAAAGGTTCAAACCTTCCTTGAAAATTGGAGAAGTGTTTCACTAGTGACAATGGGAGAATTTTACAACAAAGTCTTTACAAAATTTGCTTTGAAAATTGAATTTCATATAATTGTTTCAACTGCAAAAGCTCCACAATAAAATGGTGTTATTGAAAGAAAATTTTGAACTTTGCAGAAATTGGCTAGGTCTATGCTTTGTGAAAATTCTTCTTCAAAAATATTTTTGGGCCAAAGCCTTAAACACCACATGCTATGATAAATAGAATTCTTTTAAGATCATTTTGATGAAAAACATCTTCTGATTTCTTTTTTATAGAATGCCTCAAGTTGCATATTTTAAAATGTTTGGTTATAAATGTCTTATCTTAAATTATTGTGACAACTTACTTAAATTTGGTAGAAAAATGGATATTGATATATCTTAGCTACTCTTCTTACGAAAAAGCATATAGAATTTACAATAAAAAGAACCTTACATGATGAGGAAACTATTCATGTTTGTTTTGATGAATCTTACATTTGCTTGGAAAGAAGAGATGAAGATGATGTAGGTACATCTATGAATGAATATCAAACTCATCTTTAAGCACCAACTTTGGAGAATCATACCAATGAGGAAGAAATGATAGAACAAAATCAAGATGACCAACCTAGTGGTGACCAAGAGCTTTCAAAGAACTTATGATATCCACAAAGGCCACCCTAAGGAGCAAATCATTGGTGATATCTCCCAAGGAGTAAAAATAAGGCGGTATTTTATAAATAACTTTATTCTTTTATTTCATATGAGCCTAAAAGTATTGATGATGCCTTGTGTGATGATTTTTGGATTATTGCTATGCAAGAGGAATTAAATAAATTTGAAAGATATAATATTTTGGATATTCCTAAATCTCATGATCATTCTATTATTGGAACTAAATGGTTTTTAGAAATAAACTTATTGAATCCGGAGAAGTTGTTAGAAACAAGGTTAGACTTGTTGCCTAAGGATTCAATCAAGAAGAGGAAATTGATTATGATATGAAACCTTTGTTCCGAATGCTAGACTTGAGTCCATAAGAATGCTTTTGACTTGTACTTGCTTTAAGTTATTTCAAATGAATGTCAAAAGTGCTTTTCTAAATGGTTTTATTGAGGAAGTGGTTTATGTGGAACAATCACCTGGTTTTGCTCATGAAAAGTTTCCTAACCATATTTTCAAACTATCCTAAGTTTTGAATGGTGTAAAACCAGATTTTACAATTTAGTGTGAAAGGTTGAGTAGTTTCCTTCTTTCAAAAGGATTTTCAAGAGGAAAACTGAAACTACCCTTTTTATAAAATCCTCATGCAACAATGATCTATAACTTGTCCAAATATATGATACAACTTTTGGTGCTTCCAATACTTCACTTTGTGATGTGTTTTCCAAGTTGATGCAAAGTAAATTAGAAATGAGCATGATAGGAAAACTCAATTTCTTTCTTGGCCTACAAATCAAGCAAACCAAGAATGGCACTTTCATGAATCATGTTAAGGTATAAGCACTTCCATAAGTTTATCAACTATGCACGACAAGAATAAAATGGTTTCATAGGAGTAGTCAACTCTATTTGACTGCAAGTAGAGCCAATATTATGTTTGCAATGTGTTTGTGTGCTAGATTTCATCTTGTCATAAAGAGTTTCATTTGATTGCTATTAAACATATTCACTATTACCTTATTGATACTCTAAGTGATTATGATCTATGTTTCAAATATGTGGCTATGTTATGTGATAATACTAATTCAACAAATTTGACAATCATATTATTCAACAAACTAGGACAAAGCATATAGAGATCAAACTTCATCTCATTAGAGATCATTCTACTAAGAGAAATATTTGTTTAAAGCATGTTTGAACTAATGAACAAATTAATGATTTTCTGACTAAGCCATTAGCAGAAGAAAGGTTTGATCAATCTTAGAAAAAGCTTAGGTATTTACAAATTCAATAACTAATGAGTGTATTCAAGTATTGTAGCTCCAGGTGAGGACAAATAAGCCTAGCATGGGAAAAAGAAAGGGAAAATCCAAAGAAAGAGAAGGAGGATCAGTGATCAATGAACCAAGGAAGGTTCATGTTTTGCAAAGCATGTCATGGCTGGATAGATTTGTCACAGTGGAGGCTGCTACTGAACTTGATAATTGGACAAAAAGGAACCATATGATAAATCCAAGTCACAAGGTGGATGTCATCAAACTATTTGAAATGGGTAATATACTTTCAGTTTTAAATGATCAGCTGGACTAGTTTGCTTATGTTTGATGAATGCTATTACCTTCCTTAGTTTATGTAGTTTATGCAAATATTAAGGAAGAAAGAGTTAAGCTAGTTGGTAATAAAGCTATTCAATGGTATTCTTCAAGAATATCACAAGTTGATTTTTTAGATTGATAATGCATTGCTCAATAGAATTTGTGATGTTGAGGATATTGGGTTTAGGCATTATTCTTCCGGAGAACATTGTTTTATAAGTAAGTTATACTCACATGAAAGAATTGAGAATGCCTATTATAAATGGTAGAAGCTTCAAGACTAGAAAGGAGTGAGAGATAAAAGCTTTTTGATGCTAGTAAAAGAATTTTGCATCACATACTTACTACCTTGATTATAGCATACTTTGAGCACAAATATTCTGTTGATAATATGTATGTTGTAATTATGCTAGCCATGCATAAGAAAAGAAATATTAATTTTGGACACACACACACACACACACACACACACACACATATATATATATATATATATATATATATAGTGCTAAAGAATATAATGGCAGCTAGATGAACCGAGCATAAAGCATTGTCGTATGGAAGGTTATTAACAGGGATTTTCAAGTATCTCCAAGAGCAATTATCTTCCAGTGGTTTACCAATAAAAAGTGAAGAAGTCTACACCAAAAACTCACTAAAGAGAATTCCTTGAATACTTGATGATGATAATGCATGAAGGGCCAAAAGAAAAACTCATCTAAGAGGTGATAGAAGAGGTGCTAGTAGTGAAGAAGAAAATGAAGAAGAAGAAGAAGAGGATGAAAAGGAAATCATTGCTGGAAAAAGGAAAATTAAAATGAGGCATGAGTCATCTAGTGAGGGGGAGCAACCTTCCACAAAAGAAGACTATTTGAAGAGGTACACTCTATAGAAGGAAAATAAGTTGAAAATGAAAATCTCACTAAAGGTGATACCATAGTTGCCAAGGTGTTTCAAGAAATATTGGACAACCATATAAAGGAAATGAAGAAGATGGACAAATTCTTCAAGTCTTTTTGCTCTGATAATTCTTGGCAAATTTGATGGTTTAGAAGCTAGAGTCAAGAATATGGAAGAAGACTTGAGAAAGATTTCTCAAGTGGTTTTAAATGGTGCAAGTCCCTATAAAGCCCAAGAGAACAAGCAAGAAGAAGGAGGTGAAGGAAGTTTAACAAAGTCAAAGCACAAATCCATCACCAATATCCTTCAGCCAAGGGAGGAAAATGTGGTTCAAAGAAAGAAGATCCAAAGATCCTCTCAAATTGGTAGCTTTCCAAAGCAGAACTACACGAGTAAGGAGTCAACAAATGAAGGACCCCATTATATAGAGCTCAAGGGAGACATGGCCATCATAACAAACAAATTTGGAAGTGAAGACCATGAAACGCATCCAAGACTAAGCCTTTCTATCCCTAAACTCTATTTTGATGCTTATTTTAGTTTATTCCTTGATGCACATGTTATGCTTTAATATTGAAATTTACTTGTGCCTTTCTAGTCATTATAATGATTTGAAGCTCAATATGTGAAATCTCTGTGATAAGAGCTTCTTTTGTTTCACTTTTGTTGTCCAAGTACTCTCACCCCAAGTTTAAATTGCTGATAAAAAGGGAGAGAAGAAGTCAATTTATTATTTTTGAGATGCTACATAATGATTATTGCTGTTAGGATGATAATTATTTGACTAGAACTATACTGTTTATAAGAGTTGGTCAATACATTGCTAAATTGCCAAATGAGAGTTGATCAATATACTGCTTATATGTGATACATGTTGTCTCATTTTCATTAACCCCATCCTTGAGTGATGACAAAAGGGGGAGAAGAAATGGGATGACAAAATGTGTGAAAATGTGAAATAGCAGTGGAATTCCTCATGCATGAATAGAAAATGTGTGAATTTTCAGAAAATCCATGCATCTGTCAAGGGGGAGAAAGAACAAAATATGCTGTGTTTGTTGTACTGCAATTGCTTGATGTAATTGTGATGTGTAATGTAAATATGCTATGAATGTGTACTGTGAAACTAATTGGTTGCATTTGAAATTTAAAATGATTGTTTTCTGAGATTTTGAAAATGGTTAAGTTGGGATTGTGAAGTTTTTATCATGGTTCTTGACTTGACCTATGACTTTACATTACATCATGAAAACAATTAAATACATGAGTTTTGTGGTATTGCAAAGCTAAACTAAGTGCTATTGTAGTTATACATATTTGAGTACTTCTATAGTTCATTTGAAAATGCAAAATCACCTTTTCAACTTGTTTCCAAAAATTTGGACTTGAAATTCGGATGCAGACCAAAAATTCGGACGCATCAAGATCTTCTTGTCAAAAATGTTTTTTCTATTGTTCAAATTGTTTGAAAACTATCTTAATCCTTCCTATCATATTTGAACAATCTTAGAAAAGCTTATTTTCAAAAACAGAAGTTGTTATCTCACATATTTTATAGTTTGGAATTGAAAGCTCAAAATTCGGATGCATGATTTAAAAATTCGGATGCATGTTTCAGAAATTCGGATGCATGCATATTTTGTTGCCAAAACATGCTCTTTTGTTGTTCAAATTGATCAAAATATGTTTTAATCTCTTCCATTATGTTTGAACAACCTTAGGAACACTTTATTTCACTTCGAACATTCATTATATTGAATTTATTGCAGTTTGGACTTAAGATCAAAAAATTCAGATGCAAGGTTTAAAAATTCGGATGCATGTTCTGAAATTCGGATGCATCCATATTTTGTTGCCAAAATGTGCTCTATTGTTGTTCAAATTGATTCAAACTGGTTTTAATCTCTTCCTCTATGTTTGAACAACCTTAGGAAAGCTTATTCTCAAAATTTTAAGCTTTCATTTAACCTATTTTAAAATTCGGACTTGATATGTCAAAATTCGGATGCATAGTATCTCAAGTCCAAACTTGTTGAAAAATGAGAACAATCTAAGGGGGAGCATTGTTAAACTTTTACAACCTTAAAACCTCTCTTAGAACTTTTTCTAAATGCTTAAATGCTATATCTTCTATCCTAGTTGTTGGAAGGAAGGAGGTTAATGGAGGTTGGTTGGGTCATAGGCTCATATTGAGCCTTTTGTATGTCAATGTGCTAAATTGGTTATTATCCATTATTGACATTAATGCTTCTTTGTACTACATTGTTTAAATCCATCACATTTTGCATCAAAGTTTGTCATCATCAAAAAGGGGGAGATTGTTAGCCCTAAGGGCAAATCATGTAGTTTTGATTAATGACAAATATTGATGAGGACTAATATGCTTGTATGTTGTGATAGGATTTTTGGATTGAGAAGGAAGCAAGTCTCATTGCCTTGGAGCTAGCAATGCATGAACAACTCAAATATGTCAAAGTGATTAGAGATTGAAGAGTTTGTTCAAGATTAATGAAGGCTTTGAAGACATGAAGTGTAGGTGACATGTGGTTAATAGATTCGGACGCAGTCCAAAAATTCGGTCGTCCGAATTTTGGCCTTCAGCATGGTCACTGTTCTTCCAGAGAAATTCAGAAGAAGATTCGGACGCAGCAAAAAAAATTCGGTCATCCGAAAAATTCGGACGCAGAATTCGGTCATCCGAATTTTCTAAAACTAGCCGTTACTAGCCGTTTTATGAACGTTTGAACTGATTTTTGAATTCTATAAAAGCCATAAACTCCAGATTTTTTTAAAAAAAAAACTTTGAACTTAAGAAATCCTACAAGCTCTAACTTGTTTTACATCAAAATTACTTGAAAAGCTCTCAAATTGCCTTGTGCTCAAAGATTGAAATTCAAGATTCCAAAGGCAACAAAGTGTGAAGGTGAAACATTGTGTAATCATCTACCAACAAAGTGGTAACATCTTACACACTCTCTTTTCTTATCTCAATTGTGTTTTCTACTAGCTAATTGCAAGGTTATCTTGTGACATAAAACCCTTTTGTGGAAGGGTGAGCCATAGACTAGATTAATCAAGGTTGTAGTGTAAAACCCGTGTGAGGGTGAGCCTTGGATTAGATTAGTCTTGAGGTTGTCTTTAGATATAAAATCCTTGTGGAATGGTGAACCTTGTTTGTATGATTACTAGAAGAGGTTGTGAGTGTAAAACTATAGTGTGGTTAGCCTCTTATGTAATTGTTGAATTTGAGCATATAGTGGATTGATTGAAATCCTTGAGTGTGGACTCAAGGTAGTGGATGTAGATCTTGGAACGAACCACTATAAATCGTGTGTTCATTTGTTTATAGCTTTACTTGTTTACATACTTATGTTATTATTTGTTCTTAGTTGTTGATTGATTGGTTGTGAATTTATTGTTTGATCATCTTGTCTCAACCATTAAATCACATATAAACTTAGAGTTTGTAAATTTGAAGAAGAGCTTTTATTAAGGCAAAGGATTTGCAAAACAAGAAAAGATTTTGATAATTAGCCTAAGACCTAATTCACCCCCCCTCTTAGGTCTTTCAAATATACATAATGAACTTCTAAATTTTAGATGAGAAATATTTGATTTCTAACCGCAAACCAACTACTACGGGAAGAACTTATACTGTGTCAGCAAAATTCAAAATAAGTGCTACTATATCACAATTATGAACATTATGTAGGATGTACAACATTCCTTCCAATACACCAATATTTCTTAGGACAAATTATGTCGTTGGAAAAACGTGAAATATGAATTATTCTGTTGATGCATCAACTAAAAATTTCTTCATATTCATTCCAAAATTAACATATTCAACCCAAGTAATATATAGTGGTAACATTCAAATAAATTATTTTCATGCAAAATAAGTAGCACATAGGAATTCATTATATTAAAATTTTTTTGGTTTCGTAATATTTTCACAAATTCTTTGTTATTTTTTGTATTTTAATGATCAAGTCATGTCAACTAATAAATTATTTAAATCAATAAATTTCATGTTTACTTAAACTAGAAAAGAGAAATGGTAGTATCTAAACTTGACATTTATTCTAGGTTATAATAGTAATGCATAGGTCTCAAAAGTATATTTATCCAACGTCTTGATATATAAGAATATCATTAAGGTTAAAATAACAAGAATATATGAAGAATAATGCATTATAAAATTGACCATTAGTTGAAGATCCGCTAACTCTTTGGGAAAATATTTACACAACAACCATTTTCCAGTGGTTGTACATTTCATTCAAAATTTGTTAATGATCAAATGGCTTTAATACTTTAATATTTTTGAATGGTGTCTTCAAGATCCACTATATTCAAATAAATTTTAGTATCATATATATGAGGCATGCGGTTTCTTTTAAAAAATATCAAGAATTAACAGTTTGAGTAGAACTAAGTAAAAGAAGTGTCTTTTGTACATTGACTATAAACTTCAAAAATACAACGACGAAGTCTCATACTTTCTTATCTTAATATAATCCTAAAAATTTCAGTAGTAAAGTCTTATGTTGATAACGTATTATAAATTTTGTTGGAGTACGATATTGTCAACAAATGAAATTGAAATAATAATATAGAGATTAAATAAGAAAACTATAATAAAAAAAATAGAGAGAAACTTGTAGAGAAAAAAATTGAAAGAGCACACGAACTTCATTAATTTTCTCTAAGCGTGTATGAATCAATATAACAGTTCAGTCTATAATCCTATTTATATAGTTGAATGATGCGTATTAACAAGAAGATATATGAAAGAATTAGAAAATAAATCCTATTAATAATTAAATATATAATAAAACTCAAGTATCTATCTTATGAAAGAGTAGAATATTTTATTTCTAATATTAAATTATCTCTTTAATATTAGATAATGAGTATCCACAATTATATTAATTTTATTACAAAAACTAATTAATTCGCTTAATGGACTTCTTCACTAAGGCCAAACAACAACAACAATAATAGTACCACACACAATTTATTGAATTAATATATAGACAGGATGCCATTGATTGGACGGTTGCAAAGAGGACACGACCCACGATTCAACCATAGCTCTGTTGAACACGGCCTACAGCAGGTATGTCCACAGGAGATAAATGCTGCGTCCTTATTTCTCTCCACGCACGCGCAGCACAAGCCGTCTACTGCTGGATCATTGTACCACTTAACAATGGCGTGATCTTGATCGTCCGTTTCTTCGAATAATCTCATCAACGGCCTCTGATGTCTTCTGGGACCCACTCTCAGAAAATGACGATCAAATCCCAACGCCATTGCCAAACTCACACGACCATATCGTGGGCTTTGATCCACTGGATCTTCATTTCGAGTTCTAGAGACATCTTGGGCTTGTTCTTGGGCCTGAATTTGGACTTGGGTTTCCTCTTCTTCTTCTTCATTATCCATTATCATTGAGATCTCTGCACCTTTCAAGTACCAACTGGATCCACAACAGCCCAAACGTCTGAAGTTGAGCTGTCGTTTCATGGTCCTCCACATTCCCTTCGGCCTATTTGCATTGTCCATTTTGCCCCTTCTATTCTCTTCCGAGATGAATATATCTTTTAGTTTCTCCTGATCTTGCAATGAGAATTATGCTTATATACATAATTTATTCTCAACATAAAAAACATACCTACATAAGAAAGAACATGAGAAAATTTAGGAAGGAAAAAAAGGGAAAACACAAGAGAGAGGAGCAGCAATGTTCAATTTATGATGGAACGGGCATCATTGAAATGCAAGTGTGTTAATATTAATATGCAAGAGAATCTTAAAGTTTGAATGCATACCAAGAGGAGTAGAGATGATAATTTAATTTAAGGCCTATCGTCTGATAAACAGTACATTAAGGATTAATACACACAAATTTTGGCATAAAAATGAAAACAAAGACAGATAGAAATTGTGAGGTTGACAATGAAAATTTGAAAGGGAAAGCAAAAAAATTGAAGGTATAAAACCATCTCTTTGTATCCTCTATAGTGCAGATGAGATAGAGATTCTTCAACTTCAATGTTTGTGTGATGGGCAAAGGCGTTCGAAAGAGAAGAAATGGAAGAAGACGGACAATAAAGAGAAAGAGAGAAGAGAGGAAAAGAGGGTGAAAAAATGTTCAATTTATAAGAGTGAGAATCAAAGGTAGAGAAACCATTTTAAATGCAAAGCTACTGAGAAGAATAGGAAAGAGAGAGAGTGTAAAGGGGTTCCATATGAAGAACAAAAAGTCTCAAAAATAGGCTGAGATCCAATTCCGGCTTTTCATTGTTTGTATCTTACAGCTCATATCATATGGGTGCCCTGAAAAGAAAACGGTGCAAACTTTATTTGTAAATAAATTGGTATCAAATTAAAGGTTTTGCTGTGTTAAAATGCAGTTGATAATTTGGACATATACTCCCTCATTTCACAATTGAATGTCTACATATATTTTTTAAGATATCCATAATTAAATGCCTATTTTTTTAAAGTAGTTATATATTTTATCTAAACTTTTATTTATAACCTTCATAATTTAAAAGAGAAGTAAGTATCCACTATATCACTAACTTCTTTCACTATCTTGATTTAAGAAATTTTAGTTCTACTAATACATAAGTCCTATCACTAACATCTTTAATTAATAAGAATGTCATATTAATTTTTTATAATAAAATTATTTTTTAAATTTTATATTAAAATTAAAATAAAATATTTAATTATGGACGAATGAAGTATTTTTTTATCTGACAAAGATTTGTTACATTGATTCATATTTTCTGATATGTTCTAATAGAACAGACAAGAAATTGAAACAACTATTTTTTATCGAATAAAGGCCTGTTAAATTGATTAATCTATTTTGATATATTCTCATAGAATGTACAAGAAATTAGAAATATACTTAAAACCACTATTTCCTTTTCTTTAGAAGTTGAATCATGCCACATATAAGAGATAATAAAGCAAAATAAAAGAAAAATCTCTCCTTGATATAATAAGAATACCTCTTCAAGTTTCTCATAATCCAGAGGCGATGATCACTCAATACTTTAGTCTCGTAGTAGTATGAACAAAATCTTCAGGGTAAAGTAGGTAATGATGATGAATTCCGCGTGTTATCTTATTTCAAAAGGAAGCCAACATTCACATTTCTATCTTGTGAACGTGAGAATCTCTCTCTCTCTCAAAAGAACTTAACTAGGAGAGTTTGATGTATGGAGATGTGGTCTATCGAGTTAAAGATAACCTTTGTGCAACTGTAAAATACTACTAGAACTATAAGAAACCTCTTATAGAATAAGTATTAAACCTGCTTTATTATATGATTAAGATTGTCAATCGGAATGAGTGAACCAGACTTTACTAAGTCCGAACTCGGCCCGATTAACATTGGACTGGGGAAATATGAACTCGAACTCGACCCTAATTCGATTTTTAAAATTTTTTATATAAAAATAATATTTTTTAATAATATAATAACATTATTATTATAATATATATATATACAAATACATATTTTACGGATCAGATTAAAATCGAATTGAACTTACCTCTGCTCGAACTCAACCCAAAACGTTATTCGAACTAAAAAAATCAATCCAAACTGAACGAACCGAGCTTTAATCAATCCGGCCCATTGACAATATAAATATATAAATATATATATATATATATATATATATATATATATATATATATATATATATATATATATATGTTTGGTGGTTAAAATGGTGTCATATTCAGAAATGGGTGAATTTTGCAACGAGACAACATATGAGAAAGAATAAAGTGACGAATGAGATCATCGAGGAGAAGGTAGAAGACGTACTCCCTCCACTTCATAATATAAGGATTTTCACTTCTTTTTTTAATTTTTGAAATTTTTAAAAATTCAAAAGATTTTAAAAAAAAATACACTCACTATAAATATTTTTCTCATTTTCAAAAAAATAAATTAAAAGTATTAATAGAAAATTTACCAATAAAGACCTTATATTCCAACGGAGGGAGTACATTTTTGTCCGCTCATCCAAACAAGGGTGTGCATAAAAGGTGAAAGGCTGTGAATTTAACCCCTCCCTAAAGTTTTTAAGAAATAATCTTTGAGTATCTAAAAATGAAAATAGCTTTTAAGGTGGTATCATGTACATATGCAGGAAGCAACGCAGCAAGGCCTAATATGCACGTCACTAGTTTCAGCACGTGCAACAGAGTCGGAATCCTGTTTGACTATTCAATGTAATGCGACCAATAAACCCTACTCGGCTATATGCAGCAAGAAGCAGTCAAGGTAGATCTGAAATTCACCATAGCTAATCCTATAAGAAGTTATTTAACCGAAAGAAAATGGACAGCAGAAAAGGAAATACAGGTTCCTCAACCACAATTTTTGTAGCAGAATATCCTCTGCACATGTAGCCCTCAACATCCAAAAACTACCCGACCTATTCAGGAACATAAACAAAGACAAAAGATAGGTTAAAGCAAACAAATTATCAAAGAAAAGCCTACAGAGAGAGGATCCATGTTACAATTTCCAAAGAAAGGATAGTATCACTGAGAAACTGAGATAATTAACTAGCACAAAACATGACCAAAACCCGAGATTGAGTACAGCAATTATGTTCTGAGTTATTAAACAAAAGGATGGGGATGACAAAATTCCTTCCCCCTTGTGATATAGAAATCTAGCCGAGAAGCACCTCTTGTACTTACTGAAGAACATGTTCAGGTCGATCACAAGATCAATAGATCTCTTGTCAATGCCTCGTTTTCAACAAAAATCTCTATTCCCCGACTGTATCATTTAAGAAAATCACTGCCAGATGGGAGCTTCCAAGAAAAAGTTAAAATGGCAGCGGTAATAACAAGATAAATCTTCAAGAGTCTGTTGATCTATAGCTTCAGGTTCTTCAAAATCTAGTTCACACTTCGCAAAAATACTGAAGTTCCCATTATTGAACAAATAGGTTTATATCTGTCTTTCCCTGAAGGACAAGTTCAGGAAATTTCCTATGTAACTGCAAAAAAAGGGAAAAAAGAGATACATGATTTTTGTCAACACCAATTTGCAATAACTCAAATTTAATCCACGCAGCAGGCTACTTATGAATTTTTCTTTACCAGCCCTATCAACTTCACCAACCAAGATTTTTCATACTTCACCCTTTACCCTAGTTTTTATCCTGATGAATATAGAAGAAAATCTACTACTAGAACAATGGCCATTGGAAAACAAAATGCAGCAAGTCACAAGTAAGCTACGATAAACTTAAGCATGAAAACAACTCTACAATGCCATAAACCGCTTACAGTACGAAATACGAAAGAGGGTCCAATTAATGAAAACAATGACTGAAGTACAATGTGAAAATCAAAATAAGCCATGACACAAAGCAGTGAGCACAGATGTAAAATCTCGTGGGCAGCAGAATTTAATACCATTAGGCCCGAGGTTGAAGATGGACATATGTACCTTGGAAAAGATTAACATCTCCAGATAGATCCTTGGAAAAGATCCTGAACCTGTACATGCTGAATTACTGGAGGAAGATAAATGGTCTTTCCATCAGTATGTCACAAAGAACTAGATACCGTTTGATTTTGCTGGGCCTCAGGATATCTGTACCATGAGAAATCATCCTTATCTGATAGATCTGAAACGGAAGTGGAAAAAAGTATCACATATGAACAAAGTACCATAAATGTCAAAATAATGTCGGTCTCCCTCAAAAGCCACAAAAATGCAAGTAACTGAACAATAGAGCAATTGATTGGTGACAGCAGGTAAGAAAAAAATTGCACTTGATATCTCTAGGCAGCCAGTTAGCATGAATAACATGGAAATGAACACGGACACATTTCTTTTGCCTTCAGACCATCAAGATTATCAGAATCTGCAAATTATATGGGGCAAAAGAAAGTAACCAGTAAATTTTGCAACATCCAGAAGAAAATGCACAAATAAGATACTTCCTTTTGGTTATAATTATAATCTTTTTGTTACAAGTAGCGTCTTTTGAAGTCACCCACAAGAAAAGAATCTTGTTAGTTAAGTACCTATATTTCAGAAACGGTAATATATCAAAAAGTTAAATTGGATCACGTAATTGGCCACCAGTAATACCTCCAGTTACTATTTGTACCCTAACTGTAACATCAGATGACGATAACTACGCCCCCTCATGACTCGTTGCGATAGGTACTGGAAGGAGCCCATAAAGTTCATTTGCAGCCTTTCCTGCACAAGCCTGCAATATAACAGTAGAATATAGCACATCATAAATTCTTGGAGACGTTAAAGTAGCTTCAAGCACGCAAACATCTCTTACCATCTAACAAGGCATCTTTGAATACCACGCGACACAGGTCGAATGAATGATGGGTCCCGTTGGGCATAGAGTAATCCAACCTACGAAGAATAGACCTTAGTGAATAAGGCGGACACAGAGGAAAGAACATGATTACACCTCAGAAATTCCCTTGTTTTATTTACTAATTAATTTAATGAAAACTTTATGGTTCGTTTTTGGATAGGTAAGAGATTCTTAACCATCTTTGTCCAACAATTAGATGTATTGCAGTATTCAGATTGAATCTAAATTTAACACAAATTGATACTTTACTGCAAAACCAACAATATAACTGTGAATTAATTGCTGCAGCAAACTAAAAAACTTCCAAAATGATTATGAGCAAAACGTTGCAAAGATCTTCAAATCAAAACTCACTTGAATAAAAATCAAAGCATTGAATAGATGGTGGGAAATGGCAATAATTCTCTTGGTATAATACACAAAAGCAAAAGTACCTCTAGCAAAGCGACAGCTGAAGGATCATCGAAGATCTCAAGACTACAGTCAGCTAGATAGTTAACCTGCACAATGAGGACATTCCAGAATTAGACTACCATTGCCCACAGAAGTGGAGAATTGGAGCAATACTTTAATATTAGTTCTGGCTAGTGAATTTAGGTTCTGGAAGAAACTCCTGACTTTTAACAAGAAAAGTAGCAATACTAATAAAATAAAAATACTAAAAAAAAATAAAACGACAACAATGGTGAAGATGACAACAAAAACAACAATAACAACAATTATTATAAGAATAACCACCACAATAATATTAACAATATTTTTTCTACAAGAAAGGAACAGATCAAATCTTTCGATCATTAATTATGCAAATCAAAAGACTGTAGAATCCTAGTTAATTAATGGACAATGAAAACAAGAGGCAAATGGTAGATATAAACTTAGAACTGTTATCTTAAATTCAGCTCGATAAGTTGGTTGGAGATTGTTAGTTTACATGTTTATTTAATTGTTTGTATGTTTTACATCCCGATTCTTTTTGTTCTATTGCATTTTGGGATAGTTTTTGCTGAAGAGAGAGATTTAGCAGCTCCAATATAATCAAAAAACCACAAGGCTAATTGCTATATCAAAAAACTGCAGCAGAGGTGCGAAATTAATGCATTACCTAATATTATCTTTGTTCAGGAAATAACATGTTCAGACAAGTAAAAGACTAACCTGGTTCTTAACTTGAATAAAGCTGAAAACGAGTACTGGTTTTGTCCATTTATTTAGGACCTAAGAGTATTGGTTGCACCATTCTTCAATATGGGATGCAAGAAGTTATGAAGCCACTTCGGTGGAATAGATACTAGACTCAAACAGTATATGCAAATAAATAATGGAACCAACAGCATGAAAAATGAAAAAGTAAAAACCTTATAGAACCACTAATAGCAACAAGTAAACAAATAAATGTAGTACCCCAAATTCTGTGTTTGCTAGAGATTGCACAAAATCCATTAATTGAATTTTAGCCCATTCACGACATAGTTTAGGATTGTCTGTTCGAGGAGGATGCCTCCATGGAGCCCCAAAGCGCAATCTATCTTTTGAAATTTTCCCGCTATGTGCATCCACAGCAAACTTTTGCAGAAGCAACAAGGCCTTCTCCATGGCAGGATTAACTACAGTCACCTGATGCAGAGAAGGATGATTACAAGATATGGGGTAAAGGTCCAAACTCGTTAAGAGAAGACAAACGATAATCAAATGAGTCCTGTACTTCAAATGGATCAGGGAGAACAAGGAGATACTAACTCTAAAGGCGAGAAAATCAGAAAACTAGAGCACATATTAAAAAAAAGTTTAGTAGAATCGTGAACCAGAAGTTGAGAGTTCAAACATGTCATCAAATTGCCATATGATAGATCTAAATCATAATACTGAATTTCAAAGTTGGGCGAAAAGCCTCTAGTTTCAATTAGGATATAGATGACATAGCATTATTAAACCAATCTTGGACAGAATAATGCACTTCTAAGATCTTGTATTGTCTTTATGATTGACAAGTTAAAACCAGGGTCAAAAGATTTGTTGATATAGAAGTATGGATCTTACACAAAGCACTAGAAGTATCCACCAACAAGAAAAGGGTTATAAGTAGCAGCTATAGTCAGAAAAGGGCATCAACAGCAGGCTCCAGCGGGAATTACCATAGTGCATCTCAATTTAGGACACTTACGGAACAATAATTTTCTTAGATTAGATCAGAAGAACTCTGCGCTCTTATAGTGGCAGAGACTTCTGATCTCAACTACCAAGGGTTTAAACATGGTTTTTGCGAAGGGATCGAGCGGGTGAGTTCTCAAACTTGTCTAGCCAGTATGAGTCTAGAATATTATGTTTGAGACTCGTTTTAGGTAAAATCTGCTGTTATTCTGTCTTGTGTTTTTTAGCATCTAGCTTATTTAGATCCTTTTTTGAATTGCCAAAATTTGACAAATTTAATCTTTGAGTCATTGTTTAGTTGCTTTAAATAAATTTGGATTTACAAGAGTAACTAATGAAATTCGTTTAACCTAATATGACTTCCGTCTACAGAGTATATTTGTCCCCTTTTCTTTGACAGACATACTTTTTCCCCTTTAAAATTATATTTCCCAATTAGCTCTTAAGAGTATCCAGATCAAAGTGGCAGTTAGCCATCACTGAGGAAGGACAAAAATGGCTTGGCAACTCTGAATTAAGGACATAAAATGGCTATTGCACTCTGTTAAATCAAATAAATAGCAAGATCAAACTAATAACAATCAACAAGTTTGGAATATCAGGTCAAGCTGAGGATAATCAGGAACTTGCAAATACCGAAGGACACATCGACGTTCTAACTAATAACAATTGAAGTTTTTGAATATCATGTGAAATAATCACTTATCAGGAACTTACTTGCAAGTATGCCAAGTATGCATCTACAATATCCTCGAACGTACTAGCCTTCTCATCCATGATCCTATATTTGAGAAAAGAGGTATAGAAAACTTAAGGAACAGCATCATCAGTGAGATAACTGTAAGAAAATTTTCATCAAGAATGTGAATTCAACATACGTTTCATTCTCTAAATCAGAACAACCAATATAATCAATAAGCTTGTAATCCCGCAGATTGCACAAAAAGGCTATCTATCATACTGCAGCATCGCAAATACCAAATGAATGAAAGTAACTAAACTTATATAGAGAGTAAGTCTAATACTCAGCTAGTAGATAGCTTCTTCAAAGGAAATATCGCTCATTGGACAGATCAAATCAAATCCATCTTCAAAGGTGATACTAGCCCAAATCAAATCCATCATAACTCAGCAAATTGCCCAAGCAAAACAAGAGGACCACAAGAATAAGCCATATGAATATATAATCTCTCACTTAAATATAGCTGAGTTGAAAGTGATGTCCACATATTCTAGAAGAAAAATAAGAGCCCCATTAAACTGAGAATAATTGTAAATCAAGCAAGCTGTTTCTTGCCTTTGTTTAACCTTTTCCATACATGGGACATTTAAGCAGGGACAAGTAAGTGAGCAATATAAGGCATCCAATATTATATGTTAACTTTGAGGTCAATTAAAGTGCCTCTACAGATTGAATTGCCTTAAACAGCCACTAAAATAACGCTACTAGCACATCCCTTCTTGTATGGGCTGAACACACTTCTTTACTAATAGCCCAATCATAGACACTTTCCATAGTATTTTTATATATACATGCCTAAGGGATTTGAGCAAAAGATCTCCCTTCCTAGTACCATGCCAAATTAAAAACTTATCCAAAATTTTAAGGTGAATATACAGTCTATTTAATGCCAGGCATAACGAGTCTAAGCACCTCAAAAGATCTCTTTTCATTCTATGTACTTTTAAGGCTTAGGATGTTTCATATTTCATTTTTGAAATAGAATAAGTTGACCAGTTAAAAGCCTAATGGATCTAGAAATGCCATGCCTTGCTGGTGTTCAAGTTAAAACTGGCATGAGAGATAAAGACATAGCTGAAGATAAAATACAGCACGCCCTATAAGAAGCAACTATACACTACTACAGGTGTACTGGAACACAGACATGAAACTACTACTGGCCAGCTCTTTACTTTTCTAATGCGTCACAATTTTGAAATTCATTGCTCCACATACTTCCAACCACCATGACAAAACATGTAGAGATCTCTGAAGTTACACCAAATCAAACGAGGTCACAGGTTCTGCTTGGGTTGAATATAAAATAATACAGCAATGGACCAGTTTGTCAGGGTTTTGTGTACAACAATCCAGTAACAATCCGATTTCCAGTTCACAAGGCTTACAGTCCCATTTATAGGATAACCTGAATTTCCTGACAGTATATTCAAAAGAGGCACCATTACGTCAGAGTATCATGCACAAAGGAAATGTACCTAACTTGAGATTTTAACTAGGATGAAAAACTATTTTTGTCAAAGCATAAGATTAAAGAGCACATCTTCCTTTGCATTCTGATTAAAGACCCTTAAAATTTGCTCCACCATAGATTTTGAGAGTAATTATGACCAAACTTCTCATCTCTTCAGGCAAGACCATCAGGTGTTTTTGGGTACATAGCATTGACAGATTTACTCACAGATTGAAAGGCTGGATTTTATGTAGTATCTATTTCACATTCTTGAGGATGCCTTGTCCTCTTTCTCATAATTCTTCTTTTCATTAATAAATTCACTTCTTTAGACAATGACAAAACTTGTGAATAGTCACCGCCTGTTCTCTTTCAGTTCTTTTCTCCCAAAAACATAATGCATACTTTACTATGACTGTAACATATTATGTCACTTACTGTTCTGCATTTTAACATAGTTGGGAACTTAGTAAAGGCTAACGTCTGAAATTTTCTTGATCTAAGGCTACATTTGGTACACTAGAACGAAATGGAATGGAATGGAATGCCTTTCCACCCAGAATCTTTTTCCACACGGAGTGAGTTTGGAATTCTCTTTCCAATCCATTGCCTAGAAAGAAAATTTAGAATGGAATAATAATTATTTTTTTGTGCTTGGCAAAATTATTATTCAATGTCAAAATGGAATGAGTTTTTACAAGAAATAACTTAAATTCCCGCCTTACTAGTATATTGTATCAATAAAGCAAAATTATACCCTCCAAAAGCTTGTTTAAATAAAGGGTAAATGACTGTAAATAACATTCAACTATTTTCGAATTTGCAAAAGTAGCCATAATAAATTTTTTCAAATTTTAATACCAGTAATATATTTTCGGGCTAGTTGTTATACCCATCCACCACCACAGACGGTGTTTTCCGGCTGCAACACTCACGTGTAAGACACATGATATTTTTTTAAGGGTGTAACAGTCCATTTTAAAAAATGAGAAAAATAGTTTAGACTCTCAACTCTCAACTGATGTCTGCCAAAATGAAGCACCTAGCTGTACAAGATTCCCATGTTTCCGCAGACACCTGCACAACTTGGTGTGGAACGTTGGTATGATGATGCTTGCATCGTCGATATGGATTACTTTGTTAAGACTCGCTCTAGGATTAAGGCCAGGGGAGTTCGCCCTAAATTGATTGGTTCAATGATAACCGAGTACTCCTCTAGGAAAGACAATAGGAAGAGGGAGAGTTGCTACCTTGAGCAGGTTGACTCTCGAGTTCAGAAACCCCCGAGGAACCACTGCCTTGAGATCCAATTGATCCTTGCAACAACGGCACCCGAGTAGCATTTTCGTCTGCAGAATTGTTGACTGAATATTGGCCGTTGCTATCAATGTTACTGCCATTTTCCTCACATGAATTCTCCTCGTAATCAACTTTATCTCCCCCGGCTCTCAGAATCTTTAGCTTCTCCATCCTCCTCCTCTTTGCATCCATACGCCTTATTGACTACAACTCCTTCCTCTTCTTGCACTCTTCCTCAGTTTCGGTGGGCAGGGAACACGTCCTCATCAAGGGCGCGTAAGTAGAAATTGGCACAACATGCGCCTGGCTCTCTTCACCACCAGCACCGAGCATAAACTGTGGCACTAAAGAAAAGCGCATTCATCGTCTTAGCTCTTCTAGGGTCCACCCCAAATTTCCCATTCAACGAAAGCCCCAGACTGAGCTCTAATTCCTCCTCCTCTTCTTCCCCTTTGTTCTCTTCCCGAACTCTCATGGAAAAATCTTTTCCATTTATAAATCTCTGCAACAGAACCTCGAACATCCATTAACCTGCGTCGAAAACTGCTCTGTATTCTCTCATTTTTAAATGTAAATGGACTATTATATCCTTAAAAAAAGTCATGTATGTTACACGTGAGTATTGCAGCCGGAAAACACCGTCTGTGGTGGTGGGTGGATATAACAACGAGCCCAAAAAAATATTACTGGTATTAAAATTTGAAAAACTTTGTTATGACTACTTTTGCAGGTTCGAAAATAGTTGAATTTTATTTACAGTCATTTACCCTTAAATAAAATTCACATTAAAATTTCAAAAACATCAAATATTTCATATATTGAAGTATAACTTAGTCATAAAGACAACTCTCATTTTAGATCAAAATAAATGAAGAACTACCAAGAGAAACAAAATATAATTCAACGCTAAATTGTGCATTTTTTCAAATAGAATGTTATGAGGGTATAGTAGTCATAAAAATTTTGTTAGGATTCCTACTTCTCCTCGAAAGGCCTTTCCTTAAGTTTTGGTGCGGAAAGGCCTTTCCCATTTCTTCCTGGAATGAGCTTTCCTATGGAAAGATCTTTCCTACTTGAAGTTTCCATACCAACCACTGAAATGGAATGAGAAGTTAGAAAAGTCATTCCATTCCATTGTACCAAGCATACAGTAAGACTCCGCATTTTCACCTGTCTATTTGTTTGTTGCAAACAGTCATGATGCTCTAATTACTAAAATGCTGATGCATTTGTATCTAACTACTATAATGCTGATGCTACTAACCAAAGTGTCCTCACAAATTCTAAACACGAAAAAGGCTCGGTGCATTGTATCAAACTAAATAGGGATAGAGCCTTTTGAAAGCCAATAGCAATATAACCAGGAGATCCACTTGAATAATGGAACTACAGAAAAGCAAAAATTTCAAGTCTCTAACGTCCAACTGAACAAACTACTAATTCCAATATCTTCTAACTGAAGTAGGCTATATCAGAAAGTATAAAATGATACCAAATGCCAAAATAAATGCAATTATTTAAACAAACATCAGTATTCACTTCTGTAGCTCCATTAAGATGAGCAGTAAATATTAGTTAACTGCAAATAAAGCTACCAACAACATTTCTCTGATCATAACATACAAAAGACAGGACGTATGGAATCTGGTAAACTCAAACAATAATGCAATCCTGTCTTATTGAATGAAACCAAGCTAATAGCAGAAACAAGTCAATATGCAAGCAAGATTTTATGCCAAAAACCAATCATGAGAAATTGAATTTAACATGCAATAAAACTTACTTCGGATAATAATTACTTAGCTTGAGAGCATACACCTCAAAAAGATGCCTTGGGTTTGGCCCTAACACCTCGACAATTACATTCCACTGCATTTTCATAAGCATACCAAGATATCAGTGCAAAGACAACCACACAACAGCTATTTCAATAATCAAGATCTAACTAGGACCAGTTTCAATCTGATGATACCTCAGATTGACTAAAATAGTCGGCAACCATATGCATTTTGGCTTCTGCTGGAGTCCATCCAAATATCTGCAGTTTTAGAAGAATGTAATGCACCAGATCACACAAATTTTCAGAAAAGCCTTAAAACAATTTTATGGACAATTTCAAAGAGGTCCCCTCTGGTATTTAACAATTACAAGTAGATTCCTCCTGGTTTCAGGATTACACATACAATCCTCGACCATAAAAGAGATCCAGTTAAAAGAATAATTTATTCCAATCGACAAATTTACCCAAACACTTTAATCCAATTGACAAATTTATCCACTACAAAACAGAACTTCAAAATTTTTATAAACAAAAGGAAAAAAGAGGGGAAAAAGAGGAGAAAACACCTAACATACATATTCTATATGCAATTTTCTCCTCCTCACATCTCCAGTCCCTACATATCTTGTTCCTTACTGTGACTCAGCTTCATGATTGAATTACAACCCACCACATTGCTTCTAGCTAAGATGTCACAGGTTCCTCCAAAGAGACAGAAAAGAGGGAGAAGATGGAAATTCATGTTGGAGACTGGAGTGGCAATAGTGGTGGCATTAGAGCGCTGGTTGAACTCAGGGTTGCACTTCTGGGAGAATGAAGACTAACAAAGGGTGAAAGTGGTGCCTAGAAAAGAACTTTTGGTTAGAGGATTCGATTGGCGGAGCTACTGGACAGGTGCCTAGCGGCCTTAGATACCTGAGTGGTAAGGGAAGTGGCCGAGAAGAAAAAACTAGAAGCAAGAAGGCAAAAGAAAGCAGAAGAAAAGAGAGAGATGAGGAAAAAGAAAGGCATAAAATGGATGTAGACGAAAAATAGTACTAATCAAAACAATATTTTCCACTTAAACATCCACCACTAGCCTCCTTAATTTAAAGATATAAGTTCATTAGCACGTGTCACAACACTAATTTCCTCAACTTTGAAGAGTATACTGGTAATTCGTATATGGTGAATGCTTTCCTAAATTTTTGTGCCAAGACAAATGTAGACATCTAATTGGGAACCGGAGACTGAAGAAATATCCAGGACACAAACTCCTGTGTGCAAATGCCATGAATATGTATTTATATGTATGTTTAGTGCTATATATAGCTCAAAGTGCCAAAACTACTGTCATTAGTTCTTGTGAAAACAGAATCTCACAGCAATATATCTATAATTTACAATGAATTAAATAAAATTTTTGGGGAGTGTAGGAGAATAATGATTGCTTCTATGATCACAAGTTAAAGAAGCAGCAAAACAATACAATCTTTCTAACTTCAAAAATATACAAGCACTTCTTCTTCTCATTCTTTTAGCATGGACAACCAAAAACATGCAAAGTATGGGTTAAGGTGGTTACCTCACGAGAGATGAAAAGCTCCGGGAATCCAAAATCTATAAAAGCTCTATATGAATAGTAACTGCCAAAAAGAAAAGAGGGAACATCTCTCACTTTCTAGATGATTTTTAATCAAAGAAGAAAAGGAGGAAAAAACAAAGAGAGAAAAAGGCCAAGAGTGGATATCAACTATTAGGTACGTAAACATGCACGAAGAACATGTTACATTTTGAGTCAGGGAAACAGCTAGCTGATATACAACTAAAGATATTATCTTATGCAAATTAATAACAATAGATTAAGACCAATTATTTATCAGTTTGTTGAAAGACTTGAATTCTTGACCAAGAAAGAAAAACAAATGTTTCCCTACTTTCATTAAAATACAACTTAAACTAAAAATGTTTTTTTTTTTATAATTAGGGGAAAAATACAAATAGCTTCACATATTTCTATTTTTCTCTCAAATCACAATTTTCTCCCACATAAATAAACAATGAATTATGAGATTGATAATCTAGGCTACTAATGACAAATTTTGCTTGGTTCACATTTGCCTCACAATCAGGTAAAGCATGCAAAAGATACTTCTAGAGTGCCTTAATGGTTATAGAGCTCATCAAGCAAAAGAATTTATCAAAAATGTCAACAAAATGAATGAATGCATTTTTACATTACAGAGGTCCTTTTTTCTTCTCTTTTAAAGTAGAGAACAATAGTATAGAATAACCTACTTGAAGCTATGGAAACGGGCCTAACTATGCTTCTATATATTGAAGCCGACCAATCATTTAGAAAATTATAACTTCGTGTCCTTGTTCCAGGAAAAGGGAAGGGGGGGGGGGGGTAAGAGAAGAAAGACTATTACTTTTTCCAAGGAAGAAATATATTAAAAACAAATCTTGAAAACACAAACCAAGCATTGCAACAAAGAATTGACTTAAGGAAGAAATTTATTAAAAACAAATCTTGAAAACACAAACCAAGCATTGCAACAAAGAATTGATTTTTTTTCTTTTACTCTTCTACATATATATCACCAAACAAGATCCAACTTTCAGATCGTACAAAATCACGCAACAGGCTGAGAAAATGAATTTTCCAGTCTCCTGAATAACAAACAATGAAAAAGTAAATCAAAGGTGTACCATTTTTTAGGTATATATATGCATATTCATCAACTTAAAAAGTAAAGCACCAACTTTGGAAAGGCCAAGTGCAAAACGGTTGTAACAATGCGAAACCACTGATACTAGAGTGATCCAAATTAAGCTTAGGATATCCAAAAAGCATGAGTGATAATAATCACAAGTCAATATAAACAGATAAGGAAATTGAGAGGTGTTACCTATCTGACGTTACAAGAATAATAGGAAGACATCTCTCGTTTACACACAAAGCTATTATTCGCCATATAAGACTGTCATGGTACATCGATGCATTGATCATTGTATCATTTGTTAAAACTGCATTCTTGAGAACATCTATGTTGTTCATCACCAGTTTTGGCTACTCTTCCAACAAATAGAAACAAACAAGAGAAATGAGAACACTGAAAGTTCAGGCAGTACCATGGAAAATTAAGTAACACAAAAGAATAAATAACTCAACCTAGATTACAAGTTTCAGAATTTTTCCAGATTCAGTAGTATCATAAACATTGCATATTTTATTTTAATTCACTCTATATCTCCTTGAACGTTCCTAAAACACTAATATTGCAAAAACAAACATTTAATTCAATAGAAAAGACTACAGAAAAACAGAACTTTTGAACGTAACTTTACCTGAAAATAGTCGATCTCCGCAGCTGAAGATAATAATTCCAACAATAAGCAAGGCCAATCTGTGGCTGCATTGGCTAATGACCTTGAAAATCCACCTGTCTTATTCAATTCCTTTATGGCATTCACTCTCCATCCCTGCTGCATTTCAATCACCTCCTTAGCCAATTTTAAAGCAGCCATTGCTTCCTTATAATAAGAATCCTCCACTACTCTCACATCCCTCCCTAAACCCTCCTCGGGTTTTAATCGAACAGATTCTCTGGAAACAGCCATATCCCACAATTTCACTGCATTAGATGAAACAGCAGCTGCAGATGTCCTGCCTCTTCTTTTTACAGAATCACCCCTTTTAACTAAATTCCTTTTTGAATTAAAGCTCGGACTATCTGCACATTTTCCAAGAATCCTTTGAATCTCTGTTGTGGGACTGTGCCATTTGTTTAGAGTAGTGAATATTTGCTGTGAGCTAATCACACCCAACTTTATACCCCTCTTAACCATGGACTCAAGGCTGTGCTCAAGTTGAGCGCGAAGAGTAGAAAGGGATGGCTGAGGGCAATTGGACCATGACGCCCACGGAAATGAAGAGCCATCTTTTGGGTGGTGACCTTTAACACTCTCAGCAAAATCCACATAACCCGTTACATGAGGTCCTGTGTTCCATTTATCAAGCAATCCTGAAACAAACAGGAAGATATCATTAGCTATGAGTTTATATAGCTATCCAATGCGTGTTTCCACTGAATTCTTGGATTAGAACATACTTTCAATAATGAGGGTGGTTTTGCCGCCGCCACGGGGCCCATGAAGAATGAGGGGTTGAGGAACGCGATGGTGTTGTACGTGATTGTTCAAAATGGTTTCAAGAAGAGGTCTTGGGATGATTCTCCATGTCTTGTGCACCATTTGGGTGAGAATTAAGTACTAGAATTTATCAAGAGCTTTGAAGCTAGGAGCCAATAATCCCTCTTTCCCCGAACTTGATTAGCAGCAAAGTTTGGCTTCCCTTGTACATTTGCAACTTTGGATTCCTCCACCGTTAATGAGAAAGCGAGGAACTGATAAAGAAAACTAAAGGGAGGAGGCAGCGAGAGCTTCTGAGAGAATTGAAAATTAGCAAATATGTAGAGTATATAGCATAGCTCTTAATCAATGTCCATATACAAACATAGATATATGTCTGTGTATTTGTGTGTGTGTGTGTGTGTGTGTGTGTGTGTAGGAGTGGGGAAGAGTGGGGCTTAAGGGAGCAAGCGCCGCCGGCGGCAAGAGACCGGGGAGAGAGAGAAACTCAGGGAACAAGAAAATTTGCTAATTTAGAAACAGACTAACGGTTTCGAATACTTAGCGAGGAGCGTACCTTTTCTTTGTAGTAGAAAGAGAGAGATGAGAGACCAAAAACAAGGTGAGCGAGGTGTTCCGTTGAGTAGAGTTATCAGTCGGCCAGCGTATAACCAAACATGTACACGACCTAGCATAAATGAGTCCAATTCGAGATATGATTTTCTATATTGGGATCCAGCAGTTTATAATTTTTTAAAAAATAAAAAGTATGATATTATTGATAAAAAGTATACTATATATAATTAATTATAATATAAAGTTATAAACCTTAATAAAAGAAAAAATCAGTTCAATTAAAAAAAATCATGTATTAAGAGTCAAACTCCTAATCTCTAATTATGACAAACGAGACAAAAACCTTAAATATTTATATCTAACTAATTTAGTTATTTAACGATTTATTTTTAAGTATAAGATGTGCTACATTATTAATAAATTTATTTATTTATATATTTTTAAATTTAGTAAAAATAGTCTATTTGTTTTTTTTTTTGTTAGATAATAAATTATTCATTAATTAGTAAAAATAGTCACAAACCATTACAACTAAAATAGTCATCATATTCTTACTCTAAAACATAAGAGAAAAATAACTGAAAGATTAGGATAACCCAATACCAAATACAATAAAAATTACACAATTATTCAAAAACCACGATAATAGAAAATATCATACACCGTAGATACTTAAAGTGGGGATAGTACAAAATTATTAATACTAATAACGAAATAAACAAATATACGTCAATCTTCTTCGCTTCAGCATCTATCTTTACCGTAAAGGACAGCAATTTAAAAAATCATGGGCGTATCAACTGTTTTAAAAATTACCTATGAAAGAGATAAAATACTGAAAGATGTCCCAAATTAAATCCGGGTAAATAAATTCCTCCAAAAAAGAGAATCGAGAGAATAGAAATTATCTGCGGAAGAACTCGTCTGTACAACTTAAATCTTTATGGAAGTTATATAGAAAAAAATCTATCGTGACTTGCGAGTAGGGGTACTGTTGTGTTTTGTTGTCTATGCCTTTATACTCAATTTTATCACAATCCTCAACACTTTCCACACAAACACAAAGCAAGTGCACCCATCGTTTAAATTAGTATAATGGCAAGCAAGTTTAAATATCGTATCCACGGGGATGGTTAAATACCATTACTCACTTCTACTCTATTGTTTAGCCTAACAAATTTGTTTGAGAAAATGGTTGGAATAATTACTAGGAAAAGAAATCTAACTTAACTAATTAAACTAGCTTAACTTATCTTTGTTTGCAAGAGAGAAATCAATTGAGAAAACAATACTTGAATGGTTAATCCCCCTAGACTTACCTATGTAATAAAAATGTCCATTGGTTGATAAATTTCACTTCTTATGTTTGATAAAATTCCAATAATAGAACCCACTCTATTTCTAGATGAAAGTTCTCTACTCTTAGATTAATTAGTTGAAATCTCTTTCTAACCAAATCAACCCAAGAATGCATTAAGAATTGTGAATTTCCAATTAGATTTCTCTAGTTATCAAGAAGATGTTGAGGTTTCTATCTCTAGTCACCTAAATCATCCTCATTGTTTGTGTATGATCTATTTCACCATTCCTTTCTCAATTCCAAGTGAAAATTTTCAGATTATGAATCAATTGTCAATTACTCTTCCTTTCTCAATTCCAAGTGAACAAAAATTCCAGATTATGCATCAATAACCCACTCAATCAATCCAACCATTCAAACCCACAAACAATTCACAAGAAATTCAAATTCAATCAACCAATGAAACGCTTTATTCACATAGGCAAAATCTAGGGTTCATACCCATCCAAGTATTCAAAAGTTTAGTTCATCAACATATTACAATTCAAAGAATATAAACCAATAAAGAAAGAGTAAGAATTGCTCATTTTCATGGTGTAAAATCTTCTCTTTCTCAAGGTTGAAATTCGTCACTGTAGCATGGAGAAAATTGTAGCTTTTTCCATGAATCTTCAAGGTGGATGTTCTCCTTCTTCAAGGATTCAATCTTCTCTCTTGATTTCTATTGCAAGATTGAGGGATTGGAAGAATAATTTGGTGTGTTTTCTTGGTATTTTGTTGTTTTCTATACACTCCCATCGGCTGCTCTTGTTTCTGCCCTAAAGGGGTATGAAAATCTCCTTCAAAAGAGAGAGAAAATCAGCTTAAAAGCAGCTTAAGATCGACACAAACGGCGCAGCTTAGATCACAACAAACGGCGCCGCTTGCCCCAGTTTTGGTGCAAGATTCTGCTGCCCGATTGTGACACTGTTTTGACTTTTGGGTGAATTCAGAGCATTATATCGGCTTAGGTCTTGATGTCTTCATAAAAGTTGTAGATCAGGATCTTAACTTTCCACAGAGATTTGAATCATCAAAATTGGGCATCTAGAACTCAAGATATGAACATTATACCAAACTGTGTAAAAAATAAAACACAATTCAGAATGACCTCTCCTTTTAGTCGAGCGTCTTCAAACCTCGGGAAAGGGCAAAAATCATCATAGAAATGACTTCTTTGGTTTAGGAGTTGGCCTTCAGAATGTCGGGATGGATTACCTTAACTCTCTGGGGCTGGGGGAACAAATAGGCGTGGGGAAGAGGCTACGACCACTCTCTCGTTGTTGTTCCCGGACCACCCATCCCTGAAGTCCCTTTGGGACACGACGCACTGCTCATAGGCTCTACGGCTTCTTGATTGAAAGCAGAATGATTGGGATGTGAAGATTTACGGTTTTTCTATCTTCTATTATTCTTTTTGTTTGACCACGAGAACAAAGTACTATCTAGTGCTGGACTAGAAAGTGAGATATTTTTATAAAGGGAAATGGATCCAATCCCGTGTGCGAAGCATCTCGCTATTCGCTCAAACTCGCATGACAAGGAAAAGGGAACCCAAGCAAGAACTCCCACACTCAGCACTTCGAGCGGGACAGGCACGCAACCTTCTTTTTCTATCTATTTTTGAATTCCCTTGATTTCATGTACTACTAGCCGGGAAGACAGAGGAACGAAGAGATTCTGAAAGATGGGCATTGTCTCATTTATATATATATACTTACTTATCTAAAAATATATATATACATAAAAATAATCTCATATTCAAATTTAATTTCTTCACATTTACTATCACTTTCTCAAATTTATTGTTAAATCTGACTCCAAAAACAAGTTCTAAACTAAATTTCTCTTATAGAGTGATGAAAATAATATAAGTTATAAAATATAAGCTCACAGCTTACTTAGAGCCGGAGAGATGCAAAACAGAAGAGAAGAAGAGAGAGTGAAGAAGGAAAAAGAGAAATGGTATAGATAAAGATGAAGTCTTAAGTCATAAGGTTGGTCATCAATAGTGACTTGCGTGTCACTATACTGCATTGGATGGCTAGTAGTTTTTTTTTTCCTTGTTTTTGTTTGTTTTTTCTTCAAACATGATCAAGAATATATTTAAAATTAATCTATGTCATGATAGTTTTCTCAAGTTCTACCATCTTAATTTAATTTTTCTAATATTAAATATCTTCTAAAACTCACGTTTAACTAACGAAATACCAATAACATATACACTCGTCACACACTTAGACTTTAAATATAATATTCTTAATCTTATAAAAATAATTTTAATACTTATATATATATATATATATATATATATATATATATATATATATATCATAAACTCCACTTCTTATCTTACATGCTTTAATTCAAAATGAACACGCGTTGAACGTTTATATTTTTAATTAATTTTTTAATTTGAATTTTATTTTTATTGAAATTAACATATTCAATTAAACTTTACTTAGAATTACTATATTGAATGGATTCCCCATATATTTCTTGTTATCAACCCAATCAAATCAAGAATTTAGTGAGAATATTCTGAATGAATAATGAGTAAAATTTCATTGGGGGGCCCTTGTGGGTTCCCAAGCATGACAAAATGCTGTTTGGAAAATCAAACGGAAGATTTGCATATTTGAGTTCTTTAGCTTGAAAGTTGAATCCGAATTAAGTATTTTTTGCTTCCAAACACTGAATGTTTTCTGGAAATAACAAATTTTGGAGCAATAAAGGGCATAAGACTGTCCATATTGACAACCTTTCACTGAGCAGAAGAGGTAAAAGAATCACTTCTTTTTTATTAATGGGAAATCAGAACAGAAGCTTTCGTTATCAGAAAAAGAGAATGAAAACCAAAGAAAATCCTGTCATAATATAAGAAGCATAAAATTTAATGAAGAAGACAGCTTTTAATATAAATAGCCCCAGTAGAATTCAGATTGAATTAGCTGCAGTTCTTGGCTAACGACTTCTCAGAAGTTCCAATTACTGCCATTTTGCCCACTCTTCAGTTTCTTGGTCAATTCTTTGGATTATTTGCTTTTAGATGTACGGCATAATTAAGCAAATCTACCAAATCCCTCATCAATTTCTCAATGCATCCCTTGAGAATTTCACTTCTTCGTTGTTTCTTGTTTTCACCCAAGCTCATCTGAACCTAATTTCTGAGCCCAGTTGGGAACCATTACAAACACAAAACAATGGCATAAGCTGGAATTACTACAGTGATGGAAGATGCTTGAATTCCTCACAACGAAAATTGCAAGAGATGTTCAAATTGCAAGGTGGATATAGTGTTCTACATACCCTTGTTTATGATCAGAATATGGTCAACTCTAACATCAGTTTCAAGATTAACAAACTTTGATATTAGCATTACATTCCTGTTAAAGTGGTTTATGATTACATGAAAATAAAATTGAAAGAACAGAAATATAGCTATTGATGCTATAACTGGAAACCCTCACAAGGGATTGCAAGATCTCTTTCCCACAAGCATTCTATTTCTGGACGTCGAAGAAGAAGACACGTCAGAAAACCCACTTGATTTTCTTGCGTGGGAAGAAACTTGAGCCTGAGTCCAGCGCACCATCTCCTTGCTCTTCATCATATTCATGGAAGCTAAATTCTTAACCTCTATGCTGTTGACGAACTCCAACTTGGCCTTCTTCATTATTCTATTCTTCGTTTTCGAAATAAGACCACCGATTGGTTCTCCATGGAAGTTTCTTTTACGGCCTGAAGGTGGGACCTTATTGCAGAGTCGAATTTGCCGGCTCTGTTTCTTTTCTTCTTCCATTCTGTATCGCTCCCTTATTCGCGCGGAGATTCTCTCTACTCTATCTTCTATGGCCTTTATCTTCGCCTCGTACAATTGTCTCCATGAAAACCTCACTTTCTTGTTTCTCATCCTCTCCGTCGCAAGATTCATGTTCTCCGTGCCGAAACGACGCTCGAAGAAATTCTTCCAGAGCTCATCACTTACTGGGCTAAGATCTCTGCCCTCAGTGCAGTCCTCGATGTGCTTCAATTGTTGAAGTGTACAATGAGGTAAGATCCGCGCTAGAAGATGAAAGTCGGTGTTTCCGACGTTGCCCAAATATCGAATGTTATCAATTGCGAGCTGAACGCAGAGTTCAACCAACAACGGCATTCCTGTATCGTCGTTGTTCTTCTAATTCCAAGAATGATAAGATGCTACCGAATCTTGAGGAGAAAAAATGATCCCGGCCGAGAACCAATGATCCTAAGTCCTAACCGATCTGAAGGCTTTCTTGAAAAGCGAGGGGAAAGTTTGAGAGGAAGGTGATCGAGAAAAGTCGGCTACAAAACTTCAAGATCAAACCAGAATATAATGAAATACAGTATCCTTAAGTGCATGAAATAACAAAATATAGTGAAATCCTAAACCTATTAGAAATAGGAGTAGCGATTCCATCCTATTTAGATAAATAATAATTCAATTAAGTTATAGAAACCAGCAAATAAAATTTACTCTCACTAATACATTTTCAGAAAATTCATACTTACAAAAAAAACCCAAAAAATAATCGAAATGGTCAAAACCTTCTTTTTTTTCTTTTTTATAGGGTAAAGATTCAGTCCTCTACTTACTTTTTGCAGAAGTGCAGGATTGAATTTTAATCTGTTGGCCAAAACAATTATAACCATTTGATTACAATCAGATGATCATAATCTATTCTTCTACATAATATAAAAGTAAATACAGAACTAGATCTTTACGCCTTTATTTTCTCATAAACCAAAGCATAGAAATACATAACTGGGAAATATCGACAGCCACCGCCGCCTTTTCAAAGTTTGGTACCTCGAAACAAATGGCCCAAGCTGATCAGGCATTTCGTGAATTTTATGAACCTCCAAACTTATATATTTGGGCATAGAGTGTCTCTTGTTTGATGCATCCGGCATCCCAGCAATATTGTATACTCAGGCTGGGTTGACGTGCTATTTGCAATAATATAATGGGAAATAAATTAGAACTTAGAAAATTCTAAGGGTGGAAAAATATTAAATTTCTTCATTCAAAATTAAATGTATTTTTTATTTATATTTTGAAAGAATAAGTGAATGTTCAATTTAAGACCTAAGTGTATAATACTAAAAGTATGACCTAGTAAATATAAGAGAAGAATAGGGTTTCAATCTGCTTGGGCAATTTGAATTTGGCACATTATCACTCTGGATCATCTTTGACATTTTCTCTAATATATCGTGTGACTTTTTTCTATAAAAAATTTTTATTTAGGGTTTACTTTTTAGAGTTTAAAATTTATTTTTTATAATTTTGAATCTATGAATAAAAATTATATAATAAAAATGTTGCATGAAGAGTCTTATAGAAGATATTATAGGGGATCTGAACCTATTATAATGAAAATTGCCATTTTAAGTAATTGTTTTTGGTCAAAGCTCAAAGGTCGAGGTCTTATTAGCAATGCTGATTAACTTGGTGGCCATGCTGGTGGTTCCGGTTGGAAACGGTGGTAGGCTGGTGGATGTGGCGGTGTTTGTGGTAGTAGAAAGGGACTTGCCAAGGAAAATGGAAATTTTAATGCTACAACAATTTACTAGTTCTAGTTTCCCATCCCTTCTTACATGTTTTTAGCGGCCCTACCTGCAGAAGTAGGGCTTCTGAGTAAAATTAAATAACCTATTTTCACATTTTTTTCTGGTGGCCCTACTTGCAGGGAATTAGGGCACTGAGTAAAAATCAACAAGTATGGCCATTGAGTAAAAATCAAAAATTGGTACAGGGTCATCTTGATTATTACTAATAATAGAACTTTTAAACTAAAACTTCATAAATTATTTTATTACAATTTCGAGTCTTGTAAGTTTTTTAAAAAATAAATAAATAAAGATAATATAGTTTGATATATAGAAAATTTGATTAGCTATCACATTTTAAGTTAGGAGTGAGAAAAAAATATCAAAAGAGGTATGAGGGGACATGTATAAGCAAATAAGAACACAAAAAATAAAGATAAACAAGTAAATATGTGAATAATAATCTTATCTATTTTAGAAAAACATTCTTTGTTATTCTTTTATTGGAATCCTAAGGAAAGGAATCACAGTACTACCCACCTTCTATTAAGGATTATTTTTCCTAATATTGTGCATTTATTTTTCCGGATCTTAGGAATCACATTCCTTTCCCAAGACACAAATAATAAACCAAACACTGTGTTGATTTAAGGATACAACCTTCTAGTTTTGATTACTAACAAAATATGTTTAAGTAATCTAATAAATATCTATTGAAATAATTTTAAAATATGCTTTGAATGATTATGATCAAGTCACACAAACTCAAGCATCAAGCAGGGTACTTCATGGGTTTAATTTTTAGATTCTTATTAAGAATTGATTTGAGATAATATGTCCCAATGTATACTTTAGTCAAATTCAAATTTTCAGTTCTTAAAAATATGCCTCAAAATGGTTTTACTTAAAAACTACAATCTAAAAAGTCTTCAAGAAAAAGGCAAAGTGTTTCGGCTCTAATTGTTGTATCAAGCTATTTTGAAGACCATCAAGCTAGATGTTTTTGTGTCAAACTACTTTTACCAGAGTGCATAATCTCGAAACTAGTCAACTTAATAGTGACTGATCAATGTTTACCTGACGGTGCGTGAATGAGTCTTTACAGTTAGCCAGAATTACTTTTTCAATTTTATAGCTAGCTAGAATAAATTTTTCATAAATAGTCAAGTTTCACATTTTTAGACTTACCTAGATTTGGCAAAAAGACATTTTGAACAATTTTTTTTGACAAAAGGAATAAGCATACTTTTTGTGAAAGAATCAAACTAGGACAACTGGAATTCACATGACCACTTATACTTTACAAAAAGTTAATTTTTCTAAAAAGAACTTTTTGAAATTTGAACAAAGCTTGAACAAATCACTATTTGGCTGAAGTGTCTTTTAACTTTTCATGTGACTTTGTATATGTTATAAATATAACCCTTTGCACTTTAAAGTCTTCAAGAGATGATTGTGCTTCTCAAAGAATTTGACACTCTAAAGTCTTCAAGAGATTAGTGTGTTTCTCAGAGAATTTTGACACTCTAAAGTCTTCAAGAGATTAGTGTGTTTCTCAAAGAATTTGATTCTTCAAGCTAAGAACAGAAAGCAAAAATCTATGAGAGAAATACTACCGAGCAGTAAAGATAAAATGTACAAAGTGTGAGCTGATATTGGAAGCAAGCGAAAGCTTCTATCTTTTCATCTTCATGTCTTCACGGTTCACAAGTAACATTAACAATTGTAAACTTGTGCCATCGAGCCCAAGGAGGTTCTTGGCTAGAAAATAGTTACTAGATCTATTGAAAATATAGATATAGTTGCTAGATATATTGAAAACTAGTGGTGATAGTAGCTAGATTTATTGTAAAAGTAGTGTGTACAATTTGAGAGTTTCTTGGATGTAAGATACTTAGGGTTGTATGGTTTGATCTCTACCGATAAAGAGATTGGGTTAGTGAAAATACTTGATATGGAATTCTTAAGGAGTGGATATAGGCATGTTGTTTAACCATTATAAAAATCCTTATGTCTCTTTTTATTCTTGCCTTACTTAGCTTTTACTGTTTGCTTGTTTTAATCGTTATTTGCTTTATATTTGGCAAACATATTTTCTAGAAAAATGATCAAGTTTGAAGTATACTCTCCACACAATGGAAAGACATGCTTAAACTGTTATTTAGACAAAATCACAAAAACTTGTCTTTTAGACTGTATGGTGAAAACATTTAGCTTGATAAAAGCTATTTTTGTACTGCAATGATTAGCTCGGCTACTTGCGTTTATACATCTTCCAAAATAATGAGAAAATGTATATTGAAGTCCAACAAAACTTTTATTAGACATTCAAGCTAATATTACTCTGAGTTAGCTCAATCTGAGAAAAATACCTTGATATTGATTCTGGATATCAACTTTTGTTTTACTAGTTAGCTAATAGCACTTCAATCTTTATTTATTTAATTCTACACTAAATAGGTCAATATTTTGAAAAAAGTCCAATTCACCCCTCTTGGACATTATTTGGGACCTACACATAGGAATTTAAAAATAAGAAAAGTGATTACTTTCCCTGCTTACTTTTCTTGGCATGCTTACTTTTCTTGGCAATCAAATAAGACCTTAGTTTTAAAAGGCCAATCTCCTTTCTGCTTAACACCCCCCATAACCTGGACGAGGGGAAAATGGCGTGAAGGCCAAGACATTCAACCATAAAAGAAAATTGAGGAACATATAATGCTTTGGAGAGTATGTCAGCCAATAGTGAAGGGGATGAAACTAGTAATGGTTTGATGAGTTTGGCTTGAGCCTTTTCATTAAAAAGGTGGCAATCTATTCCAATATGCTTCATTCGTTCAAGAAAAACTGGATTAGTACTTTCGTTCTCACAATATAATGGAACAAACTTAGAATGATAAAACTATAAATCTTTAAGTAAAGTAATCATAAAATTTCACATGTAGTTGAAGCCATTGCCCAATATTCTACCTCAGAAGAACTTCTAGATACAATGGTTTGTTTCATGGATTTTCAAGAAATCAATGAATCATCGAGAAACATGCAATAACTGGTAACAGACCGTTAAGAATCTGGCAACCAGCCCAATCAGAATTTGAAAAGGCTTTAAGAAAATAAAGGAAGAAGTAGAAAAGAATAATCCAAGTGTAGGTGTCCCACTTGAATATGCAGTTCAGTGGGAAAAGAAAGAAATTAACTAGGCCTTTGTACGACAAAGCTAATGTCTGGGCAAGTATTGGTAAGGTACATAAGCTTGCAAATAGGTCTTCAGTAAGTAGTAGTTTCAATCAACAAAGGGGAATCAATTTGAGAAGGTGAATAACCATGATCCTGGAGCATGGAGATAGGCCAAAATCCCAAGAATCCTTTCTCCTCCACCTTACCAGATCATCCTCTATCTTCACCAAATATTGATCAAAACTCCACTTCTATTATTTCTTCTTATTCTTGACGTACAACAAATTCTCCTTCTATTTCTACTCTTGCTCTGCTATTTCTACTCGAGTTATCCAGCCACCATTCTACTTAAGAGATTATGCTTGTGCCATCTTGCACAATTCTCCTATTCCAAATGCTTCTTCAACTCCAAATTTATTATCCTCCATGCATGCGTATGATCAATAATCCCTTGTTCACCATTTCTTTGCACTAAATATTTAAGCTAATGTCAGACTTAATTCCTTTCTTGAAGCTGTTAAGCAAGATTAATGAAGAGATGTTGCTATGCTTGCCAAAATTAGTGCATTGGAGCACAACAATACCTGGACTTTGATGCCATTGCCTGTCGATAAACAACCTATTGGTTGTAAATAGGTTTACTGCACTAAGTATAATGCAGATGGGTCATTGAAGCATTACAAGGCTCTTTTGGTTGAAAAAGGTTTTACCCAACAAAAAAGCATTGACTTTCTTGAAACATTTTCTTTGGTTGCAAACTAACCGCCGTACGAACCTTGCTTGCTATCTGTGCAGTTCAAGGATGGCATTTAGAGCAGTTTGATATCAACAATGCCTTCTTACATGGTGATTTAGATGAGGAAATTTACATGCAAACTTCTCCAAAAAAGTAACTCGAAGTGGGGAGAATTACCCAAACCGTATAAGTGATTCATTATTATATTAAAAAGATAATATAGTATCTCTCAACACACTTCCCTTATGTCCAAGATTGGACATCTATAGTATGAAGTTTGAAAATAAGTAAATGGTCCAACATCACTCTGATACCATGAAGAGAATAAAAGATAATAAGAGAAAGAAACTGAACTTTTGTAATTTCATATCACAAAAAGAAGCGTACAATTCTTTTTGATGAAGAAGTTTTAATGTTTATAAAAAAGAGAAAGGTAAAAGGAAAATATGTAAAAAGAGAAAAGGTAATTAGCTTATAGCCTAAAACCTATACTGCTATTTCTATCTTCGAACCTTTCTTCAATCTACTGTTATTCTCCAACTATTATGTTAGTACCATTTTGTTAGCCAATTAATGGAAGACGATGCCACTAAACATGGTTGATTAATATAATACATCCTTTTTTATTCTTGAACTTTTTATTCTTTAGATTATTTGAAAGTACCAAAGTACAACTAAAGTTCAACTATTTAGGGGTAAAAATGTCCAATCAATTCAATACCTCTAAAATATCATCTTAAATTGGTAAAATTATTTTCTTGCTTCTCTCGTTTACCAATCCTAGTAAATTTTTGAATTTTAAATTTTGAATAAGAAAACTTGTGTGGTCCATTTAATTTTTGGAGGTAATGGGTTACATTCTAAAGGAAATTGTGTGCAAACATTTTTATCCATGAGTAATTGGACTTTAGGGTAATTTTGGTATTCCAAAAATAATTTGAGGATGAAAATATATTAAAAAAAGTTTGAAGATGAAAATGGCATAAGGAAAAGAGCTTGAACATGATAATAGATCAAAAAATAATTCGTTAGACATAAATGGTACGTTAAAAAAGTTTGAAAGATTTAAACTAGTTATTCGAAGGGGATAAAAGGTAAAAGAAAGACAAAAAAATAAATATATTTAATTGAAGTTTCAATTTTGTATCTTCTAAAACAAACACCTTTTTGGCTTGTATAAAATTTTGAGAGACAAAAAACTTTAGGAAAAAACAAAGAATGCCAATTTATTTTAAAAAGAACAAAGAGAGGGACATAGTTGTTAATGCCCTCCGATTATCTTCTCCTCCTCTAGAAGATAAAATTATCTGCGAATTATTTTAATCTATCTTTTTTTTTTTGCTTTCTTTTCAAGTACTAATAATTCTCACTAAGCTATTGCGACCTATGTATCCAAAATTAGCAATTTCCTCATATTATTCAATATAATGATGCTTTGCTCAAAAAAATGATGATTCGGACAGTGTTAGTATTTAAATTTGAGACTTTATAAATTTCGTAAAGATAAGTTGTTTGTAAAATGAGAGATGAATTCAACTAATAGACTTATAATTGAAACACAATCCAAATACTTAGGTCAGTGTTTAGCTCTCCTGGATCATCCATGACCATGAAAAGTCTGACCAAAAATTGCTCCAAAGAGCCGGCTAGGCATAATTGGAAAAAAGACACAAAATATTTTTGGGCATATAAAAGCAAAAGAAAACTTTTTAAACAAAAGTTAGCTTTAAAGACATTTTTTTCCTATTACCGCCAAAAGAGACTATTTTTACTTATTTTTTCCCTGAAAGGCTAAATCTACTTAAATACTATAAAACTATTTGTGAGTTTTATTTTACCCATATTCTTTCCTTTTATTTCTGTGCTCATGAACTAAAATCGTATATCATTTTATAAAATACTATTCATTTATATAATAAATTCTATTAAATTTTTAAATATAATAAGAATCTAATATATAGTCGATGAATATAATAAGATTTACGTAAATAATTAATGAATAATTACAAAAAAAAATATGTGCCTTTCATTGTCAAAAACTATTGCGTTGGTAAGCAATGATAAAAAAAAGAATCATAAAAATAATGTAATAATATAAAAAATAAAATTAAAATTTTTAGAGATTCATGTGTCTTTCATTCTCGTGAACTATTGCATTGGTGGGTGATGATCGAAACACAAAAAGAATTATAAAAAAAAATATAATAGTATAAAAAATTAAAATTAAACTTTTTAAAGATAATAAAACTCCTATAAATAGTTGGTGAGGGATATAGGAATTTTTGCTTTCTGAAAAATTTTTACTGGAATGAAAAAAAAAATCAAAGTACATTGACATAGTCGTCTTGGCTGGTATTTATCGGAAAAAAAGTTGTCTTGATGGGCTATGGTTTATTCTGAGAAAAAAGATTCCACAAAAAAAAAAACGAGAAAAAATTAGCAAAAAACCTTGTCGACATTGAATATTCGACGTCCCCTCCCAAAACCCCCCATAAACCCTATTAGCGTTCCCCTCCCACAAGAAAGAAATTTCTCTCTCCCTCCCCTCTGTCTCTCTCTCTCTCACACACACCAAGCCCGACCCCCTTCCCCGCACCAAAATTCTTCCGCCGGGTGATCGATCGAACCCGTCGCCATTGCTAACATGGCTAGTTTTCCACCAAATAATTATCAAGACAAGAGCGAAAATATTCGTCAATACAATCCTTATAAAGACATGCAAATCTACGGTAGTAGACCCGCTCAAACACTTTACGATCTCCCCACATCCCCTGAATTCCTCTTCCATGAAGAATCTCTCCACCAGCGCCGCTCGTGGAGCGAGAATCTCCAGTACTACACCGGATCAGCTTTTTTAGCCGGGGCAGGCGTCGGCGGAATTACCGGCTGCTACTCCGGGATTAAAGCGGCTGAGGTTGGTGAGTCGTTGAAGCTTAGGATCAACAGGGTTCTTAACTCCGGCGGCCATGCCGGGAGGAAGTACGGGAACAGCTTGGGTTGCGTGGGTTTGATTTTCTCTGGGCTTGAAAGTTTGACTATGTATCTGAGAGGAGGGAACGACGATGCTTTGAACTCTGTTTTGTCTGGGCTTGGCACCGGGGCACTTTACCGGGCAGCATCGGGACCCAGGTCGGCTGCCATTGCTGGGGCTATTGGAGGTTTGACTGCCGGCGCCGCCGTTCTTGGTAAGAATTTGGTGAAGCGATATGTTCCCATATGATCACTGATGCAACTCTTTTGGAGCTTAGGGAGTAGGGATTATAGTCTAACCGGATTTGTCTCTTGTGATTTCAAGAAATTCAATCTCAATTGCAGCTTTTCCCCCCCTTTTTCTTTTTTTTTTTTTTGTTACTTTTCTACATTACCTCTAACCACGGGAGATATCCGATACATGCAGCATTAAATTGCTCAGAGCAATCTACAATATCTTAATTATTATAATTTAATCTTAAAATTTATATTTTAATATTTTTATTCCAACATTTCTAAACCCAATCACCATTAATTTTGCGTATCCATTCAAGAATTTACCTTTTTAAAATTCATAATATGTGCAAGTGTCACTATTTTTTTTTTTAACTGAAAGAATTGGATACTTATTTTGTCGTCTTCACCAATCTCCATCCAAAACTACAGTAAAAATTGAAATGTATAGAAATGTTGGACTAAAAATATTAAAGAATTTTAAGACAAATTGCAACAATAATTTAAGAATTTTTTTTTGCATATTGCTCAATTGCTTATAGAAATCTCACTGATCACTGATTAGAAGTCTCTCTCTCTCCAAGTGAATGGCAGTGGTTCCCCCTTTGCTTAATCATTTCTCTACCGAGCAATTCGATGAGCTTATGAATGGGATTGAATAGATTTTTTTGTTATTTCTCAAAGAATTTTTATGAATGGGATTGAATATTTTTTTTGTTATTTGTCAAAGAATTTTTCGTAAGAAAAAGTATAAATTTTAAATTCAAATGCACTTCTAAAAATTTATATATAATAGGTAAATCATTCTGTCAAAAAAAAATACTCTTTCAATTTTAAAATATAGAATATTTTTAAGCTTCTTTTTTTTATAAATGTTTGTGTTTATTTTTTAAAAATTATCTTTATTTATATTAATAGAAAAAAAATTATTTCTTAATTTTTGCTTTAATCTATATAAAAAAGTATCGAAAACTTTATATTTTAAAATAAAAAATATATATAATATACAAAACAGTAAGTAAAAGACCCGCTGCCGGGAAAGTGTTTGGGGCTATGACTATGAGAGAGTACGGACATGAAGCATGTCTGAGCGGATTATATGCATTAAAAGTTTATAGTTTTGAAAATGGGACAACATATTATACATAAAATACAAGTGTTTTTTGAAGATCATACTGCGATACGACCTACAAAATGTTCTGTAATTGGACAGTCTACTTTAATCGAATGGCCACGGGCAATCCAGAAAGAAAAGCCAGCTTTTGCACTGCCATAGATTTAGCAGGAACTCAAAGAATTAGCTTAAAAGGGGAAGCTTGAAGCAAATTTAGCAGAATGGATCTGAAACATGTCTGTTCTCATCACTGCGTGTAGAGAGTTTCAAAAGCAACGCAGGATCAAGAACTCTAGTCAGGCATGTAAAGGAATAAGTTGTTAGTTACCTTTTTCTCATGTTTAGGCAAAAATAAAACAGCTCTCCATTTCAGAAAATGGAGAAATCCAGAGTACAAAGTTATCCTATAACTGTTTCCATAAAATTGGTAAACGAAATCATAACTTAGTGTTCTAAGAAATTCTGTCCATCTGATCAATATTTTCACTATTCAAGATAAAGTTTAATATGACTTGTTCATCATCCAAATAAGCAGCAGCCATTTAATCTCTGAAAAAACTGATTGCGCAAATTTGAGCTCCAGAAATCTTCAAGCATTGTCATCCAACCACATCCTCCACCAGCAATCTTCAAAGGCAATAGGGGAGCTTCTACTCAACCAACACCTTAAAAGCAGGGTTTAATTTTGTGCGTTCTGGTAAAAAAAAAAATAGCAACAGTGGGCGGACACTTTGATTCTTTCTAACCTACTTTTCATTTTCTGTTTTTTACCTCATGAAAATGTCAGTAAATTTTGGTAAGCCGAATAAAAATATCAGAGTTGTATTTTAGCAAGGAATTCTGCAAAGTTCTATTCTGTTTTGAGAAATTAATTCATGAGATAAAAGGAAAGTGTAGCATACCATCCGAGGTCAATATTCTTGGAAAGTCCAATGATGAGGCATAACTTGCTCACACTCTCAAGGCTACAACATTTCAGGGGTTCAATGTCTTGTGAAAAGATACCTGTGACAGACAGAGGTTGAGTATATGAAATGAATAGTCTCAGTTGGATGAGCAAAACAAGAAAATATAAAGCATTCATACAGGATACCTAGGAATGCAAAATGCAAACAACCAACTATAGGCGAATCTTATCTCCCATATTTTCTGTTCTATATGATCTCCAGAGAAAAGCAAGTTCCAAACAAAAAAGGCATAATACTTCATTTTAATATTTTTTAGAACTTCCTTTTTAATATATGGTGCTCAAATGCTGAAGATAAACTAAATCTAGAAAATAAGGACTTTGGTCACCACCCAGCATATGTATACTGTTGAGAATTTGCATATTCTTGCACATTATTGCCAATCCCACAAGATAACCAAGTAGTAAGGGGTTGTATCACGAATTCCTTTTACATCAAGGGTTCCTACCTCCCTGAGGCCATGTATTGAAATTCAAATGAGAAATAAAAAGAGAAAGACATTCATTAGCAACGAGCATTATAAATACATACAGAAGTAGATGTTTTCAACAGCTCCCTTATAGCCATTGTTGCATAGCAAGAAGCTGGGAGGGTAAAGCTGAGTTTCAGAGCTCTCTGAGTCTCTTGGATATCTGACCCAGAACCATCTGACAATTCAATTTGTACAGATCCTGTTCCATCACTTCCTGCCTCGTTATCTTTAGCTGAATCTTTTAAGCCTCCAGAAAAGCTAGCTGATTGTTCTTCATAATCGATTACATGTTCTTGATTTACCTTCCCATTTCCCAAGTCTGACTTGACAATTATGTCAAAATCAGTCTCTGCCAGAGGCACATTTCCATCTCTATAGGTGAGCATTTCCCTTCAGAAAGCAAAGTACAAAATTTAGATGAGTGTCAATACTCATATAGCAAAGACCATAGCCAAATATAGAGAAATTAGCCAAAAATGCCCCTAAACAATTTTCGTGTTGCCACTCTAACCAAAATCTTCTTTTTAAACTTTATATCCTCAAATCTTTTTAACTTTAGCCCTCTAGCGGCAGAATCTGACAAGGTGGCCATTTCTCTTGTAAGAGCCGCGTGCCTCAAAATTTGAGGGTAAAAATGTTAGAAAACCATGCTTTTCCCAACCCATCTTGCTGGGTCGGATATTACCCGATCCAAGCATCCAAACCCAAAACCCCCTTCAATCGGGTAATATCCACATGACAAGGCTGAGATAAAGGGGGGAGTGATGGGCTGTATTCTTGAGACCAGGGATGCTGGTGGACGATTCTGGATGGAGAACAGAGAATGGTCACCAGAGGACAGGTAGTGAGAGGAGACGAACTTCTGAAGAGGTTAGAGCTCAGAGGAATGGTGGAAGAAAGGAGCAGATCAGAGAAGTTCTGGGCCGGAGGTTGATCGGCGGAAGCCCAGAGTGATGCTGGAGTATTCTCAGAGAAGCTTTGCTGTCAACCAGTAAGGGCAGTCATCATGGCTCGTTGCTGTTGACAGAGATGCCATTAAGGATTGGACTCCTCACCATGCCAACTCCTTCAAGAAACTCAATAAGGCAATCACAAAACCCCAACATTATTTATATATATGTACATAGATAACATTGGACTATACTTCCCTTGAATTGAAGTATATTGTATTTATGTGGGGAGAAGCAATGATCTTTGAGGTTTAATGTGCAACTTCTGGCCCCAAGAAATTATTTTGAAGATAGCTTATTGTGAGCTAAATTGCATTAGGTATGTTGAATGCTAAAAGAATGATCATGTGCATGAATGGTTTTTGGGGATAAGCGTACTGGAATTCAGTATGATGCTGAATTTCCAATATGGTTTTGAGGAGATTACCAGATCAAAGGGTGGGTTTGGTTTTGGATAGTTGGATAGGGTAATATCCGACTAGACAAGATGGATGGGGGGGCCACGGTTTTGCGACTTGTTTACCGTAAAAAATTGAGTCATGTTGCTCTCATGTGAGAAATCACCATCTTAACGCGCCGGATTCCGCTACCAGAGGGCAGCATTAGCCCCTCGAAAATAGATTGAGGATATAAAGTGTTTAAAAAAAAAAAAAGGATTTTGGTTATGAGTGACAATATGAAAATTGCTTAGGGGCATTTTTGGCTAATTTCTCCCAAATATATTAAAGGCAAAGCATAAGAAACACTGGCATAATACCATTCAAAGTCCTTTGGCTTTTGAAATACTCGTCTATAACCACCAGTCATACTGGTAATTGAAAACTCCCTGGAAATAGTCAGAAGATCAGTAAACAGCAGCAAAGACCAGCACTATCAATTCAAAGCAAATCTAAGTTAGACAGCAAACAAGTGAGAAAGGTGTATAGTCCAAATTATATGGGAAAAAGCATATCCAGTACGTGAACCTCCTGGGAAGAATCAAGTATATTGATTAAACTATGGTCAAAAGGAAAATACTGCTCATCAAGAGTCGGGGCTATCGGGGAGACGCCCAAAATTAGACGCAGCAAAAAATCTACCGGTCACTTACTTAATAATGTGAGCACTGTCTAGCAAGCTGATAGAATCCTGAACACCAAACAAATTATGCTTAGAAGAGAGAACAAACTAAAGAGAGTGAAAAAGGAATAGGAAAAAGATATGCAACATAAACAGGATAAAAAGTCACTCTGAACTCTATTGACCATCCCAAATTGAACAAAATACTACCAAAATACAGAAATATAAGATGAAGCCTATACCTATTAACCCTGGCTAATATGACCAGCACGTTGTCAGATACTAAGTTCCCACTTCTGTAATAAAGTTTTGCATTCCAAAATTGCAATCTTATAATAAAAAATACAATGATTTATAATTGATAAAATCATGATCCAAAGGACAACCATAAGCTGAAAGGAGATATATGGTTATCTCTTCTCCAAATTTTAACCAACTTTGTTTTTCAGCTCCATTAATCAATTTAACAAATTTCTTACTTATCCACACAAGTACAGTAAGTGGACTTTCATATCAGATTGATTAAATACTATCTAATTCTTTCTTCTCGTTCATTATATTTTCCAAGATATTCCATCATATGGACTTTGGAACTTGGAAACTCGAGTTTAGCTTGCAACACAGTAAGAACCTTTTCTTTTCTTTCTTTCTTTTTTTCCCTTCTTGTTACCATGTTTCAACCTACTTCTGCTTTAATGCTACAAGTACTTTATGTTTCATGCTAGGGAAAATCCAGGTAATAAAGATTGAAGGCAAATTCCAATATTGTGCATTTATGGCAATTCACAAGATATTCTGCATAGTAGCTCTAGAAAATCTCCTATTAAAAAAATTTTAAAATAACCAGTAAATCCACTAAGGTAGATAATTCGGAAAAAAAAAATTCAACTTTTACAGTGGCACTTTTATACACTAATTCTTATTTGAACCCAAAAAGATCATAAAGATTTCCCCTTTCAGTATCATTTCGAGCAAGCAATGGTATAAAATGGCACTTTTAAATAAATACATTTTTCGGTAACTACAGTATCTACATTCAAAATCTTTATTTATTCAAAACTGAAATGCAATGAGTTCCAAGTGAATGGTATAAAATTCTTTCTTTGGACAGGAAAGGTCAAAAGCGTGATGCTCATAATAATGATCACTTTACTGAAATCACATATTCAAGATTTCAGGATCCCATAGTTATTCATGAAGATGAATACTTACGTAGTACCAAGTTTTTTTCTCAAAAAAAAAAACTAGTTCTAATTTATCAAAAAAGTATACTTAGTACAAGTTTTTTTTCTAAACAAAACAAGTTCTAATTTATCAAAAAAGTAATTTAGCTATCACAAGAATGAAAAATGATGTCAAAAATCAAAGACTATCTTAGGGAAATATGTCTCTAGCTCTTCCAGTTCATTTTCAGGAAGTTGGAGAAATGTCTTTAGATGCCTTACAAGGGCTATAGTTATCTGTTCTGCAATTTATCAAAAAAGTAATTTAGCTATCACAAGAATGAAAAATGATGTCAAAAATCAAAGACTATCTTAGGGAAATATGTCTCTAGCTCTTCTAGTTCATTTTCAGGAAGTTGGAGAAATGTCTTTAGATGCCTTACAAGGGCTATGGTTATCTGTTCTGCATTTCCACATAAGCATCAAACTTCATCCTTCAAATATCAATGTCATGGCCAAGAAAATATTGAAGTTATTTTAGAAGTGATACATGCCCCGCAAAATCTACTTGCAAGCACCAAATAAGCATGAATCCTCTTCTTAGGAAATCACCTTTGAAGTGCCAAATATCTCGAATAGTTTAGAAGTGATACCACTGCTCTTTCGTAGATCTAATAGCAAGCACAAAATAAGCATGAACCTAAGCTTAGGTATCTACATCCCAGAGCCAAATATATCTAAGTTGTTCAGAAGTGATAGAACCCATACTCAGGTAACCTACCTCAAGCACCAACTAAGCATGAAGGTTGTAGTTCAGAGTTATCAACAGGACATATACCTTCTTTGCTAAGTCATGATAAGCTTCTTCAATATCATTCTTCGGATAAATCACTCTAGAACTGCCATTTCAATGTCAAATCAAAAAGAAACCAAACTTTTCATAACAACACAGAACCGAGAAACATTAAGACTTTTCTTTACCCTGGTAAAGGAAGGACAACATCATCAACCTTATACATTCCAGCATCTAGATCTTCTTCAGTTAAAGCCTGCCCAGAGGAAGATGTGAACTTCTGAATCTTAAAGAAAGACAAATATTACCACAAATTCATGAATTAGATAACAAATGAAAGCAGCTTCCTTCACAAATAAATAGGTATATTAATTCCCTGTCCCTGGAAACCAAATAACCACCAAACATATTGCAAGCTTGCAATAACACAGTACATGAAAAATGACAAAATTCGTATACTCAAAATAAATTTATACAGTTGAGAAGTAACTCCAGTTCCGACCATGCAAACAAAATCAAATAGCTTTGTTACAATATACTACCAAGTAAACATGTTCATAAGGTGGTTGTAGCAGCCCCGACAACTCTTATAATCCTGCTTACTTTTTCCAATTTGAGAAAGAGATCATTTGTTCCCACTGAGTTAATTACCATAGAAAATGGTTCTAGTACTCAGTTAATTGTGTATGACAACCTTCAGCAGCATGAATTGGGAGCTCCCACTGCAAAAGTGTTTGAATCTCATCAAGCAAATAGTTAAGAGATGATTAAATAGCCTGACATTTTACCTTTACAGAAGTAATTGTTTCTTCAGGAAGATCAGTTTCAGAGATTTCATCTAGATGATCAGAATCTTGTGTGTCATTATTGTAACTGTCTTGACATTCAGAATAAGCAGTTCGTATTTCTTTTCTGGTACATTGTTCCTTGCAGTACACCAAATCTCCCAACACTACCTGGTCAACTCCTGGAAAATTATCAAAAGCCCCGACACCAATTAGGGGCTACTTTTCCGCCACTGAACTGAAATACAGATAATGAATCACAAGATTCACAACTAGGAAGATTCTCATCAGAATCTGGAGAAACCACATACCGTATTTTTTTATTCTCATACTAGCAGCATGGTTCCAGAGGTAGCTTTGATAACTATGTACATACCTGTAAAATGGAAATCAACTTAAATATATCATGCTTCAAAAAAAAAACACAAGTCACAGAACTTTTTCTAGTACTCTAATCCACTCAGTTGGTTAAAATAAAATTGTAGAAAAATGACATTACATGCAATAATCCGTATTATCAACAGAAATAAGTTAGGACCTACCAACAATGGTACTTCTCCTTTCAGATGATTGCCTTCCAAACCCAAAGGATACCAAGCCAAAAAAGGAAAGACACTAGAAACTGTTTGCTTTTCAAATCTCAAATGGAAAATATAATTGATTAACTTATGTTCCATAATTTCATTTAACATTAATCCCTTGGTCAGCTTACCCACAAGCATCATGTGCATGCCAATTTTACAAACAGTATCTGGGATGTGAAATATGAAACTCCAATGTGAGGAAAACAAAGAAAACAAGGTAAACTTAATACCACAAACAGAAAAAACTTAAGCATAAAAGAAAGGAGAAATGTTTTGACATTTTGAATAAAAGCAATCTAAGACAAAAACTAGAGCCTCCTATAAGAAGATGAATTAGATATCCAAAAGAAACACTACTAAAAGTACAAGGATCTAGCAACCAACTTTTACTATCCTATCTATAAGAAGGTAGCAACCAGACTAGAAATGTTTCAAAAAGAGAAGTATTCTTAGCTGCCAAGAAATATGTTTTAAGCACCTAAGATTCAAAAGGGTAGACAATGATTCAGCACTCAGTAGACATTAAAAGATACAAACTTGTTCCAGACCAAGAGAGATGCTAGTAAATGATATTTGTTGTGAATTACAAGTGTAATCATGCCCATCGTATAATTAAAAAGAAAAAATTAGTCAACAAAATTAATCTGATTGCTTTTATTACTTACATCATTCTGAGTGTCCTAGGTATAGCCTTCAGAGCTTGTAAATAGTTCCCAGGGCTTTTTCTCAAACATTGCAACTGGACAACCATATAAGGGAAATGTTAATAATCTAAGCGAAAGGTGATAATAAAGCAGCCTATCATGCCACACCCTGCAAAGTTCGGGGCAAACAAAAATAATATTGCTGGGGACACAAAATATGAAGAACAAGTCAATCAAAATGTACAAGCAAATTCTCCATAAGCCATATAAATTGGAACGTAAGGCTCCCTGTTTTCTCCTACTTCTAATATTTTTGAAAGCTGTTTCAACAATAAAGTTTTGGGTAATCAACTCAATTTGCCCTTAAAACTTTACTCCAATTTTGGTTTTTGTCCTTCAAATTTAAGGTGAATGATTTTTTACCTTAAATTATAAAAAAATAATCACATCTTGCCCTTCCACCTATTTTTATCATTAAAAATCTAACAGTACACGTCATATGATATTCACGTGACTTTCATAAGGGTACTTTAGTCAATACAATCAAACCATCACGTTTTTCTTTTATTAAATTTTCCTTGACTTCCCAAAATACATTTATAAGTTTTTTGTTTAAAAATGAATTCACATTGATTTCAAAATCAATTCAATAAAAAAATCAGTCTTTTGGAGTTTCATGAAGAGGACTTTTTCCAAGTTTTTTGGGTTTTTTTGTAGAAGCTAAAAGCTGCCACATGTAGTCTATGGAGGGCCAGTTGATGGAGAAGATGAAAAGAAAAAGATTCATAAAAAAGGAAAGAAAAAAGAAGAAATTCAATTTTTGAAAGTTTTTTTAAAATGTGATGATTATATTAACCAAAATGACCTTAGAATGTCCATACAAAACATATTTTGTTAGTCATTTAACAGCAAACGTAAATGGAATGGCAAGTTCTGGTGCTTTTTCATGATTCAAGGTCACAAATCTTCTACTTTGAAATTGGATGGAAAAACCAAAATTTAGATAAAGTTCAAGGACAAATTGAGTTGTTTACCCTAAATTTTCAATTCATCATTCTTTTAATTCATTACTTTTCATAGACGAGCAATTTTTCTCATAAGGACACAAAGGAGGTTCAATCCATTAACAAAAGTAATCTATATTTCAAAAGAATTTGAAATGTAATGAAAAGCCTTGATAGAACAACAATAACAATTGAAACTATATGATTTATCAATCCATAGAAAACCTTTTCTTTTGGTTAATTTCTGACCAATCTTGTCTCATTCTTGTCCATCTGAAAAGATAAGTCCTTGCACATAATACAGAACTCCATGAGGAATCTATTTAGCTTCTCAGTCTTCATGTCTTCAATCTAGCGGCAGATAAGTCATATTTCTAGAAACAGTCTAAGCTAAAAAGCACGTCAGGAAGAAAATTCCAGTGAGTCTGGGGTCTTCTTACAGTCTGAAGTATCTGAAGTAAGGAATTCAGTCCCTTCATCAGCTTTGCACAAAAAGCAGGAACTCAAATGTGTGATCCTCAAATTGTCTCCTTTAGAGATGCTCTCATGTGGTTGTCCATGCGACCTAAGAAGCTACCTTTTTGTTAAATCTACTTCCCAGTTAGTTTTCACAGAAATCATTTCCACATACGCTAATTGTAACAATATTATTAAGAATTCCCATTCTCCACTACAAAAATTGATAAAGACTCTCGTGTCAGAAAATAACTAAATATTTTACTGCATCCAAATAGCTGTATAAATTACGTGAATTCGTAGAACAATATAGATTAGTTTAGGGATCAAGAGAACATGGAAGCAAATCCAAAAGCTTAAGCTGTCAAAAAGAAGTGTAAAGTTACACACTTCACACCCTTCACATTTTGGCCAAAAGCACTGTTTACTAATTTGCAAAAGAAGCTTACACTTTACAATTTTTTATTTTAATTAAAAAGATTGGCATTGGGCCGAGGACCTCCCACCCTGTTACCATGTTAAGTAGATGAGATGGTCATTTAACATGTCTCAACTTTTTCACACACACTTTTACCTAAAGGAATAGATTATACAGTAGAGCATTAATCTATAAGAAACATCTGGATGTTCTTTAGGAAAATAAATCCAAAGCATTCTGCAATTCATCAAGCATCACGATTAAATTCTTTTGCCCTTACACGTCCTGCAATTTTGTCCTAGCACAGATTCCAAATAATGCACAGAAAAAAGTACCATATCTATTTCACCCCAAAGTAGATCCCTATAACTGTTTCATCACTAGACCTAGTTGAATGATTACTAGGTCGTGGACTTTGCCTCCTGACATGGTATGGAATCTGGTTCCAGTTCACAAGGTGAAATTTCTGTACAGGACATGAACTGTATGAAAAGAATTTGTTTCAATTGTTCCATTACAGGACACACAGTTTTGGGATCCCAGTAGAGGAAAGACAGACAGTTGAAGAGACAGCTCTTCCAGGCTGCTAACCTGCTTCCTAAACGTTCTGGGATACCACATGAAATTGCCTTTTCCATATATTAGCCCCAAGAGATGCTTCATCAAACTTACATTCATAGTCGACTGACCAGTGAACCATGCATCTAACCTGTATCTCATAAAGTATCATACTTAGCTTTATCAACTTCAGATTAGACCACAATAAAATAAGAAGAGCATTTAACATCTCCAGGAGGAATCCTTTATTGGCAATATGAACTCATCTAAAACCTCTCCAGAAATCTATTACTGATCTACTGAAAGCATCCATTACAATAGTAAAGTGGAAATGGAACAATGGTGTCCTGCCTTGTTTTTTAAACTCCCAAAAAAGAAAAACAAATAGGGAAAGACTGAAGCACTGTAGTTCAAAACTTGTTATAGCCTTTCAAAAACAACCTTGAATTTTGACCCAAAGCATCCTTTTACCTCATTCAACCCTAAACTAACAAAAACACTCCACTTATTAAAGAGTTTCTGATATTAGAAACTGTGCTTGGTGAATCTTTCTCTTGTAATACGTAAGTCACGATTTCGGAAATCTGGAGGAAATGGAAGGGGAAACAATGAAAGTTAAGTCCCTTAATTCAATGCAGAAATCAGAAACTATTAAAGCATGATGTACTATATGCACAGGAAAAGGTCCCATCTCGCATAACCACCAAAATGTTATATCATCTCATCTATCTGAAATCTACCTGAAAATGGACAGGGATTTGAAAGGCATTTTACCAGCCACCTTAATAACTTAAAAAATTTCAACCAAGGCATAAGAAGAGAAGAACAAGGAGAAATTGAAAATTAATGACCCAAACAAAGGAAATACATGAACTAATGTAGATTAGAACTTACAATGGCCTTTTCAGCAACTAGATGTCGAGGTAACTGCCTCAGGGTCCCTTCAATATCACCAGTCTCTTTATAATACTCCCTTGCCTTCTTTATAGCTTCTTTTTGTATAAAAAATATAAATTAAGGAAACAAAAATAATAATGAACAATCTCGTAAGTTTCATGCAAGAGCATATTCTGTTTTTACTCCTTGTTTTCCTTCTTCGTGGGACGGTGGAGGGAGAAGGGGATGGCTGGGGAAAGAAGGCAGTAAAACTTAAAACGGAATGGAAGGATATCCCCTTCTTTTGGATCGAGAACCAAGTCAACTGCAGTCTTCCATTCCCCCCTCAATAATGTAGCTCCAATTAAATGAGTTGGCACGGAACTACTTCCAAATCTCTGAATCCAAAACCATGTAACGAGTAAGTTAAAATCAGTGAGCGGCAGAACTTTAAACTAGCACTAACAAGGCAAGCCAAGTTCAAAAAAGAATGAAACTTTTAACCTACTAGTAATCCAGCAGGGAACCAAAGCAATAGATTAACATTTTGAAAACTAAAGGGAACAAGGAAAAAGGGAGAATCAATTAAGCGGAGAACAGCTTTCAATTCAGAGCATATGTGCTTCAAAGATGTAATACTTCCTTTATTCGCTAGAATCTGTATATTCAGTATAACTGTATTAACATTGATCATTTCTATTAAAGTGTATTTTGTTTTATATTCTTCTCTTTCCAACAAAAACTTAAAGATAAGGTTGAAAAGATCCAACTATCTGGGGCTAACATAGGAAGACTCCCACCAATTATACCTGTAAAAACTTAAATGCTAATATCATTAGAGGATGATACTCAACTAGCATGAATTCGACAGACTTCCACTGAAGCACGATGCTCAGGAGCGAAGAGATTGAGATCAACTACGGAGTAGAGATGAATTTTTATTGGGACAATTATGATTTAATGGACTTCTATTCAGGCATGACCCTCAGGAGAGATGAAATTACAAAAGATACTTCATCAAGGGAATAGATCTCAATTCATATAATGCTCCCCTCCTCTTTTCCCTTTTTTGTAAATAATTAAAATCTAGGTTTGACTGAAACCTGTAGCGGCTAACCCATTATAGGAACCTAACTGCCGAGAAATGTCCCCATTTTTTATTGGGACAATTATCATTTAACAGACTTCTATTCGGGCATAACCCTCAGGAGAGATGAAATTACAAAAGAAACTTCATCAAGGGAATAGGTCTCAATTTATATAATGCTCCCTCCTCTTTTGCCCCTTTTTTTTTAATAATTAAAATCTAGCTTTAACTGAAACCTGTAGTGGCTAACCCATTATAAGAACCTAACTGCCATGAAATGTCCCTTTAGCAATAGTCCATTGGGAATAAGCCCAACTTTGTACACCATTGCCCCACCAACACTCTAGCAGATAAGTTCAAGCCCCACTTCAGCCACAGGGAATGAGGCAGACTTTACTCTGAACCTCCAGCAAATTGAAATTACCATATGTAATACAATTGCTGGTGGTGATATCAAACCCTTCAGAATCTCAAGTTGGCCAATTCGGTGTCTTTTTACCCCCAAAGTGGGGGGAGGGAGAGAGAGGAGATACTGAATGTCATGGAGTTGAATGGAAAGTGAAGAAAGAGATTCGAATTGAAAATGTCAGAACATGCAGAATACTACAACTCCCCAAAAGAGAGGGCAAAAAAAAGAGAAAGGAGAAAAAAAAAAAACTACATTGAATTGAGGCATACCTGCAAACCAAAGTAGTTAATAAATCCTTGCTTCGCCAAGGCATCTACCGACTCCTTAATAATATCTGCATACTCTGCAACAACTCCCCTGCAGAAAACTGATCTTCAGAGTGCAATCACTTTGAGATATTCAGGAAGCCTAATAATTGGAGATTGTCACCCAGTATACAAACTAAAAAAGGATCACATGACATTAAGACCATTTCACAAATATCTAAATATTGTTCATAAGGATATGTTTACCTCAATGTGATGGTGAAACGGTTGCCATGGAGCTGTCCGAGAACAAGCCCTTCATTGACATGGCTGTCACAACATGCAAATTTTAACATCTGGACACCCTCAATCATGGATAGAAAACAAGTTATCCATTAAAAACACTCACCAAAAATCTCCAAGTTTAATACCAATTAACCTTGCATTAAGAGCTGCTAGTCTACTGGCCCGCTGCTTAAAAACAGTTACCTGCAATTTGCAAGTTTCATACATTTATGCTACAAAATTGAAAACTACACTGCCCTAGTTCTAATATAGAAGACTGTCTTCGTATTAGATGTATGTACACTCCTCTCTAACAGCTTAAGCAGCTAGATGGACTGGAAGCTTAACATGGTGTCAACACAGGAAGGTGGTATCCACAACCTGTTGCCACCCATTAATTTATTGCAACAAAACCAAAAAGAATAAAAACAAAAAAAAAGCATCTAATTTTAGTGAAGTTAGGTCCACCTGTTAGGACAGTTTAGTAATAAATGTACGAATTATATTCTTCTCTAAATAGCTTAAGCTATTAGAAGATGTAATTTAATTAGACATTGATCAATGCTTCCTGTGAAACAACCAATAATCAGTAAGACAGTAATAGTCATGAGAGAGCTTGTTCTATTAATAACAAGCTAACATTCAAGTTAATACTGTATACACAAATACATCTTCTTTATGTAACTCCAGCTAGGACAGTTCAACCATCCTTCTTAGTTATATTACACATTAAGGTCATCTTCATACCCATATACTATCACTGGTAAACAGTCTAGTCATCAATCTGCAAAGAAAACATTGAAAAACCTTGCTGACAGCTAACAAAGTTTTAAATTATTTTATTCTGCATGTGTAACTCTCACAATTTTTCCATGTTAATTATGTTTTCTTTTATTTCTCAATGTATTTGAATTAGTGACCTCATGATGCTAAAATTATCCTTTTGCATTTAGCTGTAAGCTTTCTTCGCAGCATATGGTGGTAGAACCTTACATTAAATCTAAAACTGATAATCTTATTGCCATGCACTGAGTCAAAGCTTAAATTAATGTAATTCAATCCTCACAATATCACTACTTTGCACATTTTACTGTAATCACTCAAAGGCAGTGTCCAAGTGGCAAAGAGATCAAGCCAACCCATTTTTGAACTATTCTCATTTCCAATGAGTTAACTCAAATTATGACTCTACAGATTGATTATTTTTCTTACTGAATTTAGCAAATAATATTTTCCATCTCTCTTGGTTGACAGATGACTGAGCTTTACAACTTTCTCTTAGTAAAATTTGAACCTCTGAAGAGTGAAAGTCTATACATATAAAACTTGCAAACCAGCACCTGCTTTTAGGATTAGAGAACACGAACCTCCAGGTAAGTTTATCTCGAGAATATAAAATTTCATTCAGTGACAATTTCTAGTTTAGGCTTTCTTCAATTCAACCCAAAAGTAATAGCGATGAACTTTAGTCTATCAGCTTCCTGTAGCATTCTGACTTCTATAACCATTCAGATTCATATTTCTGGCCCTCATAAAAATTAATAAGGGATACACCAGTTCTTGAATCAGCAAGAGACTCAGGATAGCTTGCAGTAGTGTTAAAACTAAGAAGTGCACTAAATATTTTTCTATGTTAATCCCAAACCTGAATAAATGCCATTAGAACTTGAAAAGAAAAAGCAGCAAAAACAGGTAGATGCAGATTAGCATGAATGCATAAAGAAGAATAAAAATTTACCCTTTGAGTTGATACAGACCGCTTGTCTTTTGTACCAGCAAATCCAAAAGACCTTGGCTGTCAGACAAGGTTGTCTATCAACTTCAGCCCATACTAAATAAGACAAAACAACAGACCTTTGAAAATATATGTTTCCATTGGCAAAGAGAGACATGCTTTGGATAATGTGGAATCACAGACTGCCAAGAATTAAAAAATAATTCACTTTGACGGTGTGAAACCAAGCAGATCAAGTGTATCAAAGTATTACATATACCTGAATACCAAGCATCTTTCCAATAACCCCTAGGGCCTCCTGAGTATCCTTGTTCTCCTTGTACAGATGAAACCTGAGAGTTCACGGTGAAATAATCATCAAGGTTGCTTCACACCAAACCATTAAATATCAGTGGAATGTCAAGCTTCCTCAGGCAAGCAAGAACCCTTCTTTCCTTTTTCTTTTCTTTTAAACTATCGGATAATTACTGTAACACATTCAGCAGCATTAAAAATTCCATTTTTTGAGGTGGTAGAATAAATCATCTCTACCCTTATGGAGTTGAATGATAACACTCTCTTTGGTCAAAAATATAAGTCTTTTTGGACTTAAGCACAATAATTAAGGTTTTCTAAATCAAGGAAACTTTTGAGGTAAAGTAAATTTTATGCCCTTAATAAATAGGAAGAGAGAGAAAGAGAGAAATAAAAGAAATTAAGAGATGGGTAAAGATGGAAAATACATAATAAATAGTCCTTGAAATGTGTAAAAAGACTAATACTTTGATCTCACAAAAGACTTATATATTTTACCGGAGGTAGTACTATTTTCAGAACTTCTGGTTATCTCATAAGGCTCATGTTCTTCCAGGCATACATTTTAAAAATTACTTTTACCACCCAAAATGAATAAAAATCATATTATGACCACAAAACGTGAAACTAGTATATCTTCTAACAATTCAGCATAGACATATATGACATATCATGTATCATATGAATAGCATGGAATTAACATTCACATCCAGAAACTTTGTCAAGGAAACACCCAGGGACTGGCACATTGTAAAAATGCTAAGTCTGTCTCGAACCACTAGATGGTTTATCCACTAGTGCTGCTGTAATATATTGATAAGTTCTTTACATCAATTGCTTCTTAAAAATGCCCAAGCAGGTTTTGTATGACACCAATATTTGCAAGAACCAAAATGGATGGAGACAGAAATTCTCATGATTTTAAGTTTTGGCACCTCAACCCCACCTTAAATTAGAAATAATCCATAGTTGTGATGAAAGTATTTCAAGTTCAGTTATAAGATGTTCAAAGGGAAACCTCAGGTATTTTCTTGTTAGAAAACAAAAGACTCACTACAAATTGTCTGGGTGTTTTGTGGAATACCTTATCTCCATGGCCAACTTACATTTAAAGATAATGGAAGAAGATACCATAAGATGCACGCCAACCGTACATCCCATCTATTTACTAATTTAGTGCCTTTCTTGAGGCACATACCATTTCAATCTAGCCAGATTAATTTATTTATTCATTTTCCATAGGTTTATTCAGCAAATGTATTACCATTATTGCAACACTCGTATGGAATTGAGTCTCACAAATAGATGGGATATCCATTGCCAAAGCATAATAGTAAACTATCCCATTAAGACACACAGTGCAACAGAAGAATGAGGGGCCTCCAAGTTTGGATTGGCATCAAAGCAGAACACTCTACAAGGAGAAGCTAGATAAATAAGGAAATTAAGAATACCTGAGAAATTTCCCAAGAGATTCTGGCCAACTCTCGGAACTTCTGCTATCATAGGGTTTATCATCTCGATTTTTCCTTTTCTTGGAGCCACCTCTTCCATGGCTCTTTCCCGTGTTTAACCTAACACGAATGCACTTTGATGTGATATCTGGTCCATCTACGGTATCAGTGACAAGGAATTTCAACCTCTCCTTGAAAAAATTATGCAAAGCCTAAAAGGTATCCGCACATAATCAGGAGACCATTTAAAAAGCACTTGAATGCAGGCTCATATAATTATAGACAAAACTTACCGTTCGATGGGACTTGTCAGAACTTGGTGAAAGTACAATGGGCTCAATGTTAACTTCAACACCAGAACCAATTTTATCTATAAAAGTTTTCAGCAATTCAGCATCTGAATCACCAGCAAGAGCTCCAAAAGTTTGTATCTCAGCATCATAACTTTTATTTGGCTCATCAGATACCTTTACACCCCCTTCTTCTACAAGCTGGTTGGTTATATTGACCCATACAAACTACAGATTTAGCAATTGGTAAAAGCAAAGTTTATCATCAAAAGTGAAGAAAAAGTCGAAAGTCAACTATATACCTCAGGTGGTGCTTCCAAAGAGGTTAAGCGAACAACATTTCCTTCCAAATCTACTTCATTTACAATAAAATCCGAATACCTAACATTATCAAATGGAATGACTTCATTATCAAATCTACTTTTCCTTCCAAACCTCATTTAAGATAAATAGAATAACTTGCCATTATGTAATAGCCAAGTAAAAACCTTTGATCACCTACGTTTCCCAAAAATTTGCACCAGAAAAAAATAAATAAATAAATAAGACAGCACAACTAAGTATACAGCTACAATCAAGTGTAAAATATCCAAATTGAAGAGACAAGACATGTACAAGGTAATAGGAAGAAGAACAAAGTCAAACCCTGGTTCATATTTCCACAAACTAAAGGCGCAACATTCCAAAATCTGGAGCTATCTATTTCTCAAAACTATAAGCCACCATCCAGGGCACGATTGAATGGAGAATGTCAGAATAATACATTAAATCTTTAACTACAGTAAAATCCAAGGGGCCAATCAGAGAATTATTCATTATAGGTATCTCATCCTGATCACTTCCATTGTGCATCAATTAAGTAGTTCCAGATTGACCAAAGCACCATTCTCCAATACCATTCTTCATTCTTTTTCCAAAATCACTGAACTTATTCCCAAAACCTAATGCCCTACAGATTTTAATATCAAAAGTTTTTCAAATCAGAATCTCTACTTCTCTAGTCCAGAGACTACATTTTAATTTTCACATTTCAAACGGGTAAATACATAAATAGCTGTAAATACACTATTCATAGTATATCTTTGCTTTAGAAGATGCACCCGTTGTACAGTCTTAGATAACCATTAACAAAAACCTCAAAACTGAAGCTGAAAATAGCTTCTCAATCAAACCCAACTTTTCTTTTTTCATTTTCCATAACTTTTAGCTTCTGGGTCTCCCAGCACTATCATCAAAACACTAGCAGAACAACCTTGTCAAACAAATACATTATCTTTATTCAACATAAACTAGCATAGAGTTGTATTTGTAAGAGAAGGATGAAAAAACACCTTTGCTTGAGGATTCCTCGAAAACCAGGAAGCCGAGATATGTAGCAGAGAATTCCAACGTCAGATTCATCCAGGGATCTCATTCTGGATGCAGAAATTTCCGAAAATTCCTTACTTAAAGCTGTTGTTGCACTCATTGCAGGGTTTTAACTTTGGAGAGACAGACAGGTTTTCCCAGCAGAGTCAATAAGGGTTTTAGTAACAATGTGGGTTCATGAGGAGAAAGAATTAGCAGAAAATCAACGAAATGTTTTCGAACTAATTTTGCAAATTTTATTTTTTAATCAAATTTTATTTGAGGTGATTATTGTTTTACTCTTTAGCTGGACTTGTTTGAAAACATAATTAAATATTTAAAATTTAATTAATTAAATATTTATTAAATTAAGTGTTTTTGACAAAAGATGTCATTAATTATTTAAATTTTTAAAATACGTTTAATAATAAATTTTTATTAATTATTTAATTATTTAATACTTATTTAATTTTAAATGAAATTAAAGTGATTTAACTTAAATTTTAAATATACTAATTACTTATATAATTATTATATTTTTTACATATATTTTAATTTTTAATAAAATACATGATAAATATTTCAAAATAAAAAATCATAATCAAATATAATTTTTTAATTCATAATAGAAAATTATAATATTTTATTAATTTTTTGAAATTTTATTTTTAATGACGATTATTAATTTAAAAAAATAATTACACAATTATAAAGTTATCGAGCTTTAAATTTTTATTACAAATGTGTTGCAAAATAAAATTAGTATTGATTTCATTGACTGTAAATATTTTAAAATCTTATTTTTACCAATTTAATATTTCTAAAAATTATGAAACTTGAATAAAAAATTCTTTCAAAACTTTTTTCAAGAAAAAAATATAAATTTTTCAAATTTCAAAGTTCTATAATAAATAACAATCACATATTAATTAATTTAGTTTTCAAATTCGGATTCAAACTTCAACATTTAGATCCAATCTTCGTATTTTAGATTTTAAAATGGAAAAATGGTCAATTTAGTCCCGAAAGTTAAGTGTTTAGTATGTTATGGTTCCCAATGTTTTTTTTCGACTGTTATAGTTCTGAAAGAATTTCTATAAATTTTGTTATATTAGATATTATCTCTTCTTGACCCTTTCTATGTAACTTCAAAAGGTGTGTTCTTGAGAGTAAAAAATAATTATTTAGTCGACTTTGGGTTGAATGTAATGGTGGTGTTGTGTTGAGAAGGAAATTGAAAAATGATGATCATGTTGATTATGGTGATGAGAAGGATAAAAGAATTGTGCAATACTTATTTTTGTTGAAAATTTTATATATAGATTAGAAGTTAATACAACAAAATAGAGTTTAAATTGAAATGAAGGTGATATTATGCTAACTCACTACATAGCTGCGAGTAATTAGTTAGTAATGGTAAATAATTCTTCATGCAATTTCGGATAATTATTCGTAGACGTCTGGATAATTACTTACCACACATATACTACCTTTTTTTTTTTTTTTGAATGCATTTGAGATTATAAATGGGTTGAAAAAATTTATCAAAAGTGAAAAATTATAATGCAATGAAGGCAATTTATACTTAAAATTATCATTTCAAAATAATACTATATTCATTCACTACATAAATTTGAATAATTATTTACGTGGTAGAGAATATATATTCACTAATAGATATTTGAATAATTATTAATAATTATTTATGTAGTACTGAATAATTATTCACCACACAATATTTTCTCTTAAATAATTAGTCTTTAAAATAATGTGAATTACTATTTAGATTTCTATAGATGATAAGTATTTGATGAAGCTTGAAAAAAAATCAAAAGGTTACTATTTTCTCATTTGTTTCCCTTTATTTTAATTTTCCCTTTATTTTGTTCGGTTTTGAATAATGATTTACAAGACTTTAAATAATTATTTATATAGTTTTGAATAGTTATGTATAGAGGATTGAATAATTATTCATACAATATTGAATAGAAGTTTGAATAATTATTCACTGCATATATTTTTCATTTAAATAATTAATCTTTAATATTGTTAACAGTCATTACTTGAAACAATAAGAAACATTACAGAAAAAGTCAAAGCAGATATGAGTTATTTTTTTAAATAACAAAAAAATTCAATATTAAAATTCTCCACATCAAAATTATTATCTTAAGTTATGAGAATACTCCACTACCGAAATCTTTTCTCAAGTCATAAAAGTTAACACTAGTACTGTCAAATGTGTCAATTCGGTACGCCGCAAGTTGTTGGTCCATTTTTCCACGAGTTAGAGAACCCCGTGTTCATGGCTAGCCAGTGCTAGCTAGTACTGTCAAACGGGCCGGCCCGCTTCTGCCCGTCACGGGTTGAAGTTAAACAGTGAAAATCCAGTACGCGGGCCAAACGGGCCAGCATTTTCAGTCCGCGGGCCAAACGGGCCAGTCCGCAGACTTTACAAAACGATGTTGTTTTATCAAAAACGTATCAAAAAGGTGTCTTTTTTGAAAAAAATTTAAAAATATTTTAAAAACATCAAAACGATGTCGTTTTGAGAATTTTTAAAAAAAAAATTAAAAAGAAAAACGGGTTGGCCCGTGTTCGGCCCGCGTTAGTCCGCGGGCTAAACGGAGCGGGCCGAAAAAACTCGCATTAAAACGGATTGATATTTACTAAGCCCATATCCGTCCGTATGCCTCAGCCGGCGAGTTGAGGCCCGTTTTGACAGTGCTATTGCTAGCTTGATGGGCCAATATTTTTTTTTTGCTATATGATTTTGTTTTTGTATTTCTTTTTCTCTCCATTATATATGAGTATATAAATTCATTATTAGAATAAAAAGGATTTTTAGCCGATCACTAATATTTTTAAAATAGAAAATAATTATATATTTAAAATAAAATTGAATTAATCAACCTTAATTGTGGATATAATTATAATGTGTAATTGAGACAAATTTGGTATCAAAATTGTCATATATTTCTTTTTTAATAATATTTTTACTATATAAGAAAAAAAATAAAACAAATCACAAGCTTACTAGCGCCGATTCGCATTGGCCTGCAAACCAAACAGAACGGGCCAAATAAACCTGTATTTAAAAGAGTTTGGACAAACTATGTTTATACTTATCTATTTAGACAGATAAATAGGCCGAGCTCAGATTTATTTTGACAATACTAATCAACATGAGTCTTCCTTTACTTTCACAAGTTGATAATTGAATATTTAGATAAATATTATTTTTAAATGAAGATTACTACAACTTCAAAGTTATCAAATAACTCAGAAAATAAGTTTTAATCTTAATAGAAAATTATATGATTTGTCGAAATGTCAAGTACAAAGATAAAATTTTGAAGAAAATAATTTATTTTGTTCTTTAATATTAAAGAGTTTCAGTAGTGGAGTGAAGAGAGATGATAGAAAGAAGAGTTTCAGAATAATAATGGAGAAAAGAGATAATGTGATAGAAGAAGTTGAAAAAATTATAATTTTGAATTGTTTTTAAACTGAAAAAACACAAATTCTCACATCTCAAAAATACTCGTGATAAATCTCAACTATTAGATTAAAAAAATACCAATCTTATATCTGTATTGAGTCAGCATGTCCTGGAAAAAGTGACTCTCACCGCTGTAACTGGAGCGGAGTACGGGAAAAACGGCCAGAAACGGTTCTATCCAAAACCGGGAACCCTATTCGGATCGTTTAAAGATACAAACCCTTTGAAAGGATCCCTTTAATCCCCACCGCTGTTTTCAGTTCCCGCCCTCCAAACGAGTTGGAGAATCGAAATGTCCGCGGAAGCTTCAGATGTCGGAGAAGACACCTTTGTCTCAATCCCGCGAGGTGGCCCTATTTACATTCCGGATATGGTGAGTCCCCTCACTAGGGTTCCCGACTTTGAGCTCTCTGTCTTCAATGAACTTCAGGTACTGATTCAACTGTTCTTTTTTCTTTTTATTTTCCTGTTTTATTTGTATATAATCTTATTTTACCCGCATATTTGTTGTTGAATATTCAGAATAATTTTCAAGTTTCTTTATTCTTGTTTCTTGATTTAAAATTTTTTAGCTTTTTATGGGGATTTATTCTGAGTGCAGAATCTCAAAGCAGAAATAGGTTCGGATTCGCTTGAATCTTGTGAGGAGGATATCTCGTGAGTCTTGTGTTTAATTTGTTCTTCCATTATTCCAATTGTATGAGTTAGTATTAGGAGAGTTATTGCCTAGTTTAATTCATACATTTACAGGGTTGATGAACTAAAAATTGTTAAAGAGGAGGAATTGGTAGAGAAGGCTTTCGAAGAAGCATTTGAGGATGGGGAGTTGATGCAACGTGATCTGCAAGTTCCAGAAGAGCGGCCAAGTCAGTGGTTAGTTTCAATATTTCCTTTTTCATGCTAATTTTTCTTTTTTAATCTTTTAGTTTTTGCTTTATGTGCCAAACGGCAGTAATTTAGGAGCAAAATTTAGTCAATCATTTCGAAAGATTACATGAAATAAATGGAAGTGTGAAGAATGCATATGAATTGACAAGAATATGACTGGAAAAGTAACCAATGAACGATAATTAATAGAAACTTCAATGATCTATTTCAACCACAGATTCCTGTGAAAAATCCCTTCCAGCAACTTGTGGTTCCCTTTGTTAATGTGGGATGATTAAAAATGAACTGATATATCACAGAATCTTGATTCCTAAGGTGGCTTCTTTAGGCTGCAAAAGGATATTCTTATTTTAATATTTCTGCAGTGAATTTAATATAAATTCTTTAACAGCAAATGTTTGGCAAAAAACATGAAGTTGCTGCTACTCAGATTTAGATGACAATGCTAAAGGAGTAAGGACAGGTTGCCATTGATTTTTTTGAGGACTTAAAATGTCTACCTGACTTCAGGACTAGAAACTGTCACATGTCTACAGAAGTTCGGAACTTTCTGAGGCAGAAGTCATGGCTTGAGAGGCAAAAAGGGAAGAATCCAATTCTTGATATATATAGATTTCAGGAGCTTATCTAACTTATTCTTAGGCTCTGCATGAACTATGAAACAAAACTGTTTCATAGTAGCATTCTGTTTCTATTTGTGTTTGCGTTCGTTCAGCTATTGGATGACTTGAGCTCAAGCTCAATCTTTTTGCTAGATATTAAATGAGCAAGCCTGATTAATGTTGTTCGATCACAAATGTGTTCTGAAGCAGCTGGTTTGTCAGTATTCACCTATGTTGTCTGGGATTATGTGGGATGAGCTAGGACCTCCCAGATTTTAAGGAGCACAAGCCAGAAGCGAACAGAAAAAGTAAAAAAGATGAACATGCTTCTTATTTTTGGCTTAGCTAGATGCACTTGTGGATGTACTTTTCTACTCTCTGCAATCCTCCATTATTGCCGAGCTCCATAACTTGTTCAACGGTTATCCTTGTTAACCATAGAAAAATTCTTTCAAAGGGAAATCCAATAAATTGTCATTATCATGCCTGATCTTGGCAGAAACTTCAATACCAACTTAATTAAAACATTTAGTGTCTCTTAGCTCCTTCTTCTTGTGAAGGGAGGGAACATCTAAAAATGGCCTAAGATATGGTAATTGGTACTTGGGGTACAGAATTTGTATTTTTCTTAATATGCCTTTGTTTTCTTAGACTTTTTATTTTTCAAAATTTTCTTTTTTTAGCATTCTGTGCTCTATTTATTCTTTTGGTTCAGGGAGACAGATAAGAGGAACACTTCCATGGACCGTGAGAATAGAGAGCCAAATGGAAACACTTCAGACAAAAGGAAGAAGAGGAAGCATGCCAATCAGAAAATTGGTGCTCTGGAAGTATGCTACTAACTGTTAATGCCCGCTTCTTTTATGGGCCTTTGCTTGATGTTATTGAGTCATGAAACTTCTCTGTTGGTTGTTGTTTGATAAATTAAATTCTTCTCCCGTTCAAGTCTTTATTCACGTCTTATCTTGCTTGAACGAGAAATATTCTTTAACTCTTCTTCGGTTGGTGCTGCTTAAACTTTTGCATGGTAGGATTATACATTTGGTGTACCATTTAATATTGACACTATTATTTAGCTGTATGTTTTGATGATTGTTTAATTGGAGAGTAAAGATAGGTGAATGTCAAAGCCATTACTATCTTGCTATACCTTGTGCGAAGTTAGAATCAAATAGCAGATGAAAATTTGATAAAGAATAAAAGCAAGTCCGGAAACAGGCATTAGTTACATAGTGATACCTATTTTCTTAGTCAACGAACATCTATCTCATTAAATGGCTTGACATGACATTTTCTTTTATGTACTTTCAGGAAAGCTATGTTGTAAAAGTGCAGCAACTTGCAAGAATTAAGCAAAAACAAGATGAAGACAAAAAAGCGGCAAGATTGCATTCATTTAAGTAGGTATTTTCATCTTTGGATTTATTGAATGCAATCTTGCAGCTCTTTTGTCTTTTTTCAGTAGGCGCTTTTCTGCAAGATTGCATTCATTTAAGTAGGTGTTTTCATCTTTGGATTTATTGGTGACTGGAGTTTCTCTGACTTTGCTCTCTTTTCCCTTGACATTTCATGTGTCTTTTTTCAATAAGCTATTTGCCTTACTATTCTTTTTTTGTTTGCTCTGTTGTTATTGTTGTAGTGGTAGCTGCAGCATTAAGGAATGTGCTAGTAGGTCCTTGAAGAGAGACAGTAGGATGAGCTCACTCAAGTCTACAAGTTCCTCAGCAAAGGTTAGCAGAATTTCTGCTTCCTTAAATGTGTCTGAAACAGTATTATTGTTCACTTTAGTTTTCAAACTCCCTGCATTTGGCCCTCTAAAATTTAATTCAAGTTTGTAGATATTCTCTTTTTTGAATTTTTTTATGATACACATAGTGAAGATGATACTTCTATTTGCTATTAGAATTCTCTTTTCATTCATCTGGGGAATCCTTACTTCTAATTATGTGCCAAGTCAGAAATACTGGTATAAGTTGAAGGTGAAACTGGTTTTACTCCACATATATCTTTGATGAAATGCAACTATGAAATTCCTCCTCAGCTCATGACTGGCAGAATAGGAAGCGACAGGTCCTGCTCAATTTGGTTCCGCCAGGAGATTTCTGGAATCTTTTTGAGAAGACTAAAGTCCTGCTTGATTTAGGTTACAAAGGGGAACACATACTGCCACCATATTGAATGTATTCATTGTGACGAAATCTGAGAAGAAAGAAAGTGTCTCTCTCTTTGTGTATCCTTACTATTGATTACATGGGCTGGACTTTATATACAAGTTTTCCTAAATTAATTTTGGAAACAATGTCAGTTAAATATCCTATTTCTAAAAATTAGCCATGACAGCTGTAAGTTACAGCTGTTAATTCCAATCTTAGGAAATTTTCCTATTTTCTACTCTTTGAAAACTTTCCTATTTTCTACATGATCAATTGCAAAGATTTTCCAACACATTGGTGTTGCTTTTCTATATTAAATGTAACTGGTCAAACTGTCTAATTGCTCTCATGCTACCCTATTTCATTTTCAAAGAATGCTTTCTGCTTTTCAGTTGTCATTGGTCTCTTAGTTTGCCAGTTATCGATTTCATTCAGATTCTTAGAACTATAACCAACAAATCTTTTAAACAGTTGAGAAAACTTCAGATTTGTTTCATTTGGCCCAACATTTTGGGCTTTTGCTAAATAAAATTATCAATCACCAGGGGCTTCTATATTCTGGTCTCTATCCTTGTTTTTTTTTTTTTTTTTTTTTTTTGTGAAACATGCCAAAATTGTATATCTACAAGCTAGTTGACCAATATGTGGACAAGGCATAGCATCATTCTTTTATCAAGCACAAACTCATGTAGTTCAATCACTCTTATTATATCGCTCCCTCCATCCAACATTGAATGCCCTATTTTATGTTGGCATAATGATTTAGGAGAGCATTTGACTATAAGTTAGTTACCACATATCTTATCAATTAAAGAGCTTAGTGATAGGTCCCATGTATTAGTGGGTTCATGTCTGTAAATTAAGGAGGTTAGTTGTGGACATTTAGTTGGAAAATATGTTTTTTAAAGAAAGTAGACATTACTTTTTGGACAGTGCAAAATCGAAACGTGAACATCCAATTTTAGATGGCAAGGGATACAAGAATAATTCAGTAAAACTAAACCAGATATTCTTTAGATTTGGTATTCAGAAAACTAAATCAAATTATCAAATTATGCCATTATGAACTACCAACATCAAACTAATTCTGGAAAACTGAATGGAAAATTGATGTTTTAGTTTTATGGTTTTTGTCTGTGTGTAATTTAAAAACTTTTTGGCAAAACAAAAGAAAAAGAAAAAATGAAATTTAAATTGGATGGAAAACAACCTGGATTGGCTTTTTTTGGTAAAAGATGCATGTGGTAGTGAGTTATGAATTCATAACTACTCACTCAAGAGAAGATCTGCTGCTCTATGTATTGAACAACTTTAGGATATAAACTGCATATACTTTCAATTAGTTTCTAACTTTGTTTCCAAAAAAGAATCTGTATACTTATTCCCCTTTGGTTTCTTTTGGAGGTGGATGAAGAAGGCAATAGCAAAAGTGGAGGTCATTTAAATATGCGTGTATGAACAATGAATGAATTGAACCAGTGCCGGCTTCAAATTTGATTATAATAAATGGCATAGATGTGATTAAATTTGTCTTTGCTACTGATGTTTATGTGCTAAAAGATATTGATATGTTGGTTATCTCAATGAATGGCACATACCCCTGACAAATATTTCTTATGATATGGTGGGGATTGCATCATGTCTTAAAATCTTCATGAAGAAGGTTATACAAATTTGCTTGATGTAGCTGCCCATGCCAAAATGCCATTCAAGAGGACCTATTCCTTGCTTGATAATGCCTCGAAGAATAGAGTATGCTGTGGTAGTTCCTGTAAATATAGATATCTGGGAAACTTATTATGTTTCTTATTTGCAATTTACTCAAGCATTCATAACCTTGTATCTTTTAGCTAAAAGGGATCCTCTTCTTCTTATGTCATTTTGCTGCATCCAAATGTCTGGACTTGTAATTGTTTAAATTTCTTGAAATACATGGCAGGTTAGAGCATCGAATGCCCATGAACATGTACCGGTTCATTTTCCAGAAGTTATCCTTTGCTTTGAGGTTTACCATAGCAGGAAAATTGGGGTTAAGGTTAGATTATAACCATTTTATTAGACCTATTTGCAGCCACATTTGAACTGAATGATGTACTAATTGTTTATCTAATAGATGTGTGGAGCTTATCCGGTTAAATCTAGTTTTTATTAACGTGTGGCATTTTATGGATTATTGCTCTTTAGGATTTCAAGAAAATGAAATGCCTGTAACTGCTCGGTAGTTTCTATTGCTTGCTTTTTGGATACCATTATTTCCAATTCATTATCTTCAAAAGTATAGTGTGTGTGTGTGTGTGTGTGACTAGAGAAGGGTAAAATAATTTTTTTGAAGAGCATAAATTTTATGTTTTCTGAACTTTACTTTCCCAATTGTCCAATTGGACTGCACAGAATTTTTTATGCCTCTTATTCTCTTTTTGTATTTAGTATAGCTTTGGTATTTGACCTAGGGGATTCACGAAGCAATGAATCAATAAGTAGTTCTCTGATGTAATTACTTCTGCACCTTCTTCTTGCTCAACACAACTAACAATTTGCCAAAAGCTTTTGTAGGCTCAAGAATTCTTGGTTCTAGGACGGCAATTTTTGACGGAAGTGCGAGACAAAATATATTGTTTGACTGATGACATTATGAAAAAAGCAGAGCAGTATGATCCTTCAGGTTACTTCCTCATTGAAGTAAGTACCTGCTTGGTTTATGGCTGTGAAATATTCTTTCTTCTTACCAAAGGATATAAATTTCTTAGCATATCTAACTGATAAGTGTGCTATAAAGGATGTGTTTTGCAACGACACAAGGGAAGCCTCTGCTATAGACTACAGTAAGCCTCTACTTGAGTGGCTTGAAAATTCAAAGAATGAAGCACTTGAAAAGTGGGAATGCATTGTTTCTGGTGAAATGCAGCAGAAACATAAGGCACTTTTAGACAAAACAACAGGACTACAGTTGCCTCGATTCAAATCTGTTGACATGCAAAAGACTCGTTTTTGTGATCTTAGATTTAGACTTGGTGCTGGGTATATCTACTGTCACCAGGTATACTGTCCAATCCAGTTCATTTGATATTCTGTTTGGGAATCATTTGGTATTGTACTTATGTGATGCTGTTAAATACTGTGTTATCTTGCATGCTTAGTATTGATCACCTAAGCCCGACTTATCCTTGGTTTCCTCTTCCCACAAATTGTATTCTGAGGCTAGGAAATCATCCAGTATACTCTCAAATTGTTAACTCTCAACCCATTACATCTACATGATTAGTTCAGCTGCTTTTGTCTTGCAGTCATATCCCCACTTTCAGAAGTTAGGCATAATTTTTAGAACTAATATTACAGAGTGATTAACTGTTTCATTTATTTCTTTCTTCCTCTTCATGGCTGTCAGTATGCCACCTTTTGTGGATTAATTCTGCTTTTTGTCTATATGTTCGAGATTGCTCTGTTGGTATCTTCATCCGTGTCCGTAGAAGTAATATCTTTTTTCGGTTCTGTTGTATCCCAGGGGGACTGCAAGCATCTAATTGTCATAAGAGATATGAGATTGATTCACCCAGAGGATGTTCAAAACCGTGCAGCATATCCACTAAATACATTCCAATGCAAACTTCGTTTCAGGAAATGCTCTGTTTGCAATATTTACAAGGCAGAAAAGATTACCATTGATGACAAGTGGGCTGCAGAAAATCCTTGCTACTTTTGTAACATTTGCTATTACATGCTTCACTATGCAAATGGCTCCCTGCTGTATAATGACTTTTCTGTCTATGATTATTACTATGAATGATAATTTCAGGGTTTTTTCCCTCCTCCTTTTAAGTATATTATAGTGCTCTAATACAGAAAGTGGAATTTCTTCTGCTTTACTTACCCCATATTCTGAAGTTTCTTTTGTCTTCTTCGTTAATCTAGTTTTGCGAAGGCTTCTGGGGTGGTCGTATAATTAGACTATTCGTTGAAAATGAATATTCTGCAATTGCTCTTCCAAGTTATGAAACGCCTAAAAACATCATGTAAAACAATAGAAAATTATTTCCTTGTCTTCATTATTTGAAGGCGACTGTTTTTAGCTTCTGCTTAAAATAAGCTAATTCAAACATTTTTAAGCAATAGCGAACGAGGTTTATTCTTACTAGTGTTTTAATTATTGTTTTATTTTAATTCTTCACAAATAATTGAAAAAATTAATCAACTATACAAAATAGTAAGAATAAACAATCATGAGATACGAAATAAAGCATTTTAAACTTTAGTAATCAACAACATTTTGTAAGTTGCAAAGTCTTTTTAACTCCACAAATCACTAGCAATATGTTTCATGTATTTGAGAAATAAAATTATTTTTGTAGTGAAATATTTTACTTTCAGTTTTAGTTTTCAGTGTGTTGAAAGTCATGTTTCCCATGCGTCTTGACAAACTCAATGATCAATTTTAAAGGCTAACTGATAAAAATGATTTCTTTAGAATTTTAATAGAAACAAAAGTAAAAGAGGGACTTTTTCTCAAATGAGCAGTGTTCAAATAATGGATAGCCGTTTAAAAAGCACCATCACCATAAGAGTTGAGTTTGGACGGGAGGATTTGAAGAGAGAAGAAGAGTTTTAGAAAGAAGAGCTGAGCATTTCTCTCATTTGGGAGTTCTTAATGAGAAGAAAAGAAGGGATGAAGAGACTTTCTTTCCTCCCCAACTATTTGTTGGGAGGTTGGGACAAATAAAGCAATATAATGAAAATAAATCCCAAAATAAATAACCCACACTATCAGGATTAAAATGACTCTCTCAAAACTCTAGTATTGATAAAGTGAAAATTTATCAATAACCACCTAATCAAAAATAAATATGATAAAAATATTAAAAATATTATGACACCAAGATTTACGTGGAAAACCCCGAAACGGGATAAAAATCACGGGTCAAAATATTGACCAATACTTCCACTATAAAAATGGGGTAACAAATTTTCTTCTAGATGTACTAGAAGGTAACACACCTATCCTCACCAAAATAGGTGGATAACAAGAAATAAGAGATTATAAATAATCTCACAAGAGAATGATAAATCAGAATGGTTAAACAACTCTCATTATTTTTATCTCTACCTCACTCTGATTACTATCTCTCTCTTTCTGCCTATTCTCACTTCTTTTCTACTTCTTGCTGGTATATCATTCTGCTTCAAATGCCTTCTATTTATAGGCGAAGCTGCAGACAATTTCTACAAAGACGCTGCAATGTTCGGCTGCCAAACTTTGGCCAGAATTGACTGCAACCATTTGTGCAGCTTTTATTGACTCTTTTGGCCATTTGCTTGACATGGAATTGTAGGCGCCGCAATGTTTGAGTTGAATCCTACAATTCTCCCGTTCAACTCATTGAAGAGAGTTTCACTATACCAGCTTCGCTTCTGCAAAAGTCAAATTTTTCTTTTGACTGGTCATCATATTTGCACCATTCTCGTCAGTGTGTATCTTTTCAAGTACTAAGTCTTTTGACTCCAAAACATCTCGGATCCAACGATACCGAACATCGATGTGCTTTGAACGAGAATGAAAAGTTAAATTTTTGCAAAGATGGATTGCACTTTGACTATCACAATAAAGTTCATACATTTGTTGCTTAACTCCCAATTCTTCTAGGAATTTCTTTAACCACAGGATTTCCTTACTTGCTTCAGTAGCGGCTATATACTCTGCATCTGTAGTAGAAAGAGCAACACACTTTGTAATCTGCTTTGCCAAGAAACTGTTGCACCTCCAAACTTCATCAAGTATCCTGATGTAGATCTTTTGCTATCAATATCTCCAGCAATGTCTCGCATCCCTGTATAGCATTCTAATACATGTTTTTCATTTCCAAAACACATACAATATTTTGTTGTACCTTTAAGATACCTGAGTATCCATTTGACGACATTCCAATGCTCTCTACCGAAATTAGAGAGAAACCTCGTCGACTACGCCAACCGCATGAGCTATATCCGGCTCGGTGCACACCATAGCATACATTAAACTAGCAATCGCTGAAGAATAAGGAACCTTTTTTCATATCTTCCTTATCTTACTCACTTTTAGGACATTGCTTCGTCTCGAGCTTGAAGTGACCTGCTAGTGGAGTAGAAACCGTCTTGGCCTTGCTCATGTTGAAACGGTCAAGGACTTTCTCAATATACTTCTCTTGAGACAACCAAATTTTACCTCGTTGTCTATCTCGAGTAATCCTCATTCCAAGAATTTGCTTTGCTGGCCCTAAGTCTTTCATTGCAAAAGACTTGCTTAACTCTTTCTTTAACCTGGTAATTTTGGCAATATCATGTGCAACAATTAACATGTCATCAACATAAAGTAGGAGGATAATAAAATCACCATCAGAAAAACTCTTCACGAACACACAATGATCTGGTATAGTCCTGCGATAGCCATGTTCCGTCATGAAAGAATCAAATTTCTTGTACCATTGCCTTGGTGCTTGCTTCAACCCGTATAAGCTTTTCTTGAGTTGACAAACAAGGTGTTCCTTTCCTGTGACTTTGAACCCCTCCAGCTGCTCCATGTAGATTTCTTCTTTAAGATCTCCATGAAGAAAGGCTATTTTCACGTCAAGTTGTTGAATCTCCAAGTTCAAACTAGCTGCTAATCCAAGAACAACTCAAATAGAAGACATTTTAACTACATGAAAAAATATTTCCTCAAAATCAATACCTTTCTTTTGATAGAAGCCTTTCACAACCAATCTGGCCTTGTATCTTGGTTTTGAAATATTTTCTTCTTCCTTCAGCTTGTAGACCCATTTGTTCTTCAATGCTATTTTCCCTTTAGGAAGTTTCACCAAGTCATACTTATGATTTTCATGCAAGGATTTCATCTCTTCTTGCATAGCTTTCAACCACTCATTCTTACTTTCATGGTTTATAACTTCTTCATAAGTCTCTGGTTCTCCCCCATCAGTGAGCAACACGTACTCTTGAGTACTATATCTGGTTGATGGTCTCCTTTCTCTTGTGGATCTCCTAAGTTCTGGCTGTGATTATGGAACTGGTGGTACTCCTGGCTCAGCTACTGGGACATCATCATCATTGCCTTGTTCTTCCTCAGCTCCCCCGTGCTCGTCATGATTGATCTGTTGAGGTGCTGGTTCTAGGTTGACTGGAATTTCTGGATCCACTCTAGGTTTATCACCTTTCTTGATGTCTTCAATGGTTTGATCTTCAAAGAAGACAACATCTCTACTTCTAATTAATTTCTTATCAACAGGATCTCAGAGTCTGTATCCAAACTTTTCATGTTCATATCCCAAGAAAATACATTGTTTAGCCTTACTATTAAGTTTAGACCTTTCATCTTTGGGAATGTGAACGAATGTTCTACAGCCAAAAACTCTCAAATACTTGTAGGAGACTTTATTACCTGTCCAAACTTTTTGAGTTATATCACCACCCAATAGAACTGAAGGAGAAAGATTGATCAAGTGGACTGCTGTTCTCATTGCCTCACCCCAGAAAGGTTTTGACAGTTTGGCATGAGAAAGCATGCATCTGATGCATTCTGTGATTGTCCTATTCATCCGTTCAGCTACACCATTATGTTGTGGAGTCTTTGGTACATTTTTTTCAAGTCTGATGCCATTACTCCTGCAATATGCTTCAAAAAGGACCTCTGTATTCACCACCATTGTCTGCCCTGACACACTTCAATTTTCTTCCTGTTTCTCTTTCCACCTTGACATGGAAGTCTTTGAAAACATCTAGAACCTAGTCCTTTAACTTCAAAGACAAACACCATACCTTCCGAGAAAAATCATCAATAAAGGTTACAAAATAAAATGCACCGCCAAGTGTTCTTTCACTCATATGACATACATCAGTATGAACCAGCTCCAAAGGAAATAATTTTCTAGATGGAGGCAATTTCTGAAATGCAACTCTATGTTGTTTTCCAATTAAACAATGAGTGCAGGATTTGAGACTTATACCTTTTACATCAGGCAGGAGTTGTTGTTTGACAAGTCTCTGGAGCCCTTTCTCACTCATGTGGCCAAGTCTTTTGTACCAAAGGTTTGAGGAGAATTCTGAAACTGTATTTACTTCTCCATTGCTCAGTTTTGCTTTCATCACGTAAAGTGAGCTTGCTTTTGTACCTTTAGCAATGACAAGATTTCCTTTTGTCAGCTTCCACTTTCCGTCGTTGAATTGGTTTGCATAACCTTCATCATCAAGCTTGCCGGTGGAGATGAGGTTGAGACGAACATCTGGAACATGTCTCACGTTCTTTAAAATTAATTGACAACTGGTACTGGAATTAAGGTGAATGTCTCCAATACCGATTATTTTGCAAGAGCCATCATTTCCCATTTTTACATGACCAATATCTCCTGGAGTGTAAGATGAGAAGAATTCCCTGTGAGAAGTAACATGATAAGAAGCTCCTGAGTCAATAACCCAATCATTGTTGTGACAGATTAGGTTAATACTGGAATCATCACAAACAAGTTCGATTTTATCATCTGTTGTTGTGGCAGCTGTCTCTGAATTTTCTTCCTTGGCTTCTCCTTTTGTGTTGGCTCGATCTTTCTTCCATTTACGACATTCATTCTTGTAATGCCCCTTTTTGTGACAATAGAAGCATTAAATATCTCTTTTAGACTTGGACTTACCTCTTGATTTGTCATATCTGTAGTGGGGACCTCTGGACTTACTTCTCCCCCTCCTGTGATTCTTTTCTGCAACCAGTGCTTGAGGCTCCGGATTTAATCCTTGATCCTTCCTCCTGGTTTCTTCATTGTACAAAGCTTCTTTGACTATCTCCAATGTAACAACGCCACCAAGAGCAGAATTTAAGACAGAAACAACAAGTGTTTCTCAACTATCAGGGAGTGAAGTGAATAGTAAGAGTGCTTGCACCTCCTCATCTAGCTTCAGATTTACAGCATCGGTGTGATTTATTAATCTCTGAAAATCATTCAGGTGCTCGGACATATTTGCTCCTTCTTTGTACCGTAGCCGTGTAATCTGTTTCAACAAAGAAACTTTGTTAATACCATATTTTCTTTCAAACATGGTCTCTAATTTTTTCCACATCACATCTGCTCTCGTTTCGCCTGAAACATGATTGAATACACTTTGGTCAATCCAACTCCTAATATGACCAATAGTTTTTCTATGCATTTTTGCCCATGCAACATCAGATGTACCCTCTGGTTTTGCAACATCACCAAGAATAGGTTCATACATATCTTTACAATATAACAAGTCTTCCATTCTAAGCTTCCAAAGAGCATTGTTACTAGAAGTCAATTTAATCATGCTACAAGAAGAAGAAGAAGTTGACTCCTCCATTTTTTTAAAAAACTAACCAAAGCTCTGATACCACTTTGTTGGAAGGTTGGGACAAATAAAGCAACACAATGAAAATAAATCCCAAAATAAATAACCCACACTATCAGGATTAAAATAACTCTCACAAAACTCTAGTATTGATAAAGTAAAAATTTATCAATAACCACCTAATAAAAATAAATATGATAAAAATATTGAAAATATTATGACACCAAGATTTACGTGGAAAACCCCGAAACGGGTAAAAACCACGGGTCAAAATATTGACCAATACTTCCACTATAAAAATGGGGTAACAAATCTTCTTCTAGATGTACTAGAAGGTAACACAGCTATCCTCACCAAAATAGGTGGATAATAAGAAATAAGAGATTATAAATAATCTCACAAGAGAATGATAAATCAGAATGATTAAACAACTCTCACTATTTTTGTCTCTACCTCACTCTGATTACTATCTCTCTCTTTCTGCCTATTCTCACTTCTTTTCTGCTTCTTGCTAGTATATCATTCTGCTTCAAATGCCTTCTATTTATAGGCGAAGCTGCAGACAATTTCTGCAAAGACGCCACAATGTTCGGCTGCCAAACTTTGGCCAGAATTGACTGTAGCCATTTGTGCAGCTTTTATTGATTCTTTTGGCCATTTGCTTGATATGGAATTGCAGGCGCTGCAATGTTTGAGTTGAATCCTACACTATTTAAATAAAATTTTCTTCACAAAGAAGGATAGTCTTGCAAATTGATTTTAGAAACAACCTTTCTTTTCTTTTCTCTCTCAACTCTCAAACAACAGAAAATAAAATCACTTTCTTTTCTTTCCCAAACTCTCAAACAATATAAATCAAATTTTCTCTCCTCTTCTCCCCTCCTCTCCTCTCCTAATAAATCCCATCTATTCTTTTCCTTTCTTTTCCTTTATAAACATCCAAACCCAACCTTAAAGTCTTCTTTAATCTACTTAGAATTGCAATATTAACTTGGGATCCTCTAACCTTTGCAGTTACAGTATTACATATTCTTTTCCCAGAGACATATGAGTCTAATAAATTATGAGTTAAAACAATCATTGGTGAGTCCTGAAAATCAAAGTATTTGCTGCCTCCAAAAATTTACATTAGGCTTAAAATACCAGTCCGCAATAGCTGCGCTTGACTTCTAAATCTTGGCATGTGCGATTGACCAAGCTGTATGTATATATACACATATTATATATGATATACATGATCTTGATCCCTACAATTAGAAAACTATATAGTGAGCACAAGATCTCAATGCCAGCAGGTGATGGGAATGAGCTTCACCATACAACCAATGAGTTTGCTTTCCTCTTCATTCACATCAGAACGAACATCATTGTGGACTTCTTTCAGTTGGCGAACCTGGATCCAAGGGAACAAAACCTCGTCCACCAAATACTGGCCGCATGAATGAGTCATCAAACTTTCGCCATAGACGATGCACTGTGTGAGTTGGTGTAGTTAGAAGCATGCGCAAACTACTTGGCCTGGAAATTTCTTGTCCATTGACATCGATTTCTGAATCTTGCTGATTATCAAGGAGAGGGATATTGATCGATTTCGGAGTACCAGCATCTGATGACACAAAACTGCTTGATGATTTTGATGTGGGCAGCAAGAACCTTATGAGAGGCTTTGTCAATAAACCAAATACCTAAGGGATACCAAATGATTAGATGTTGAATTTTAGATTAGAAGTTAGACAATACAAAATCATGGAAGGAGAGAGGAGATATTTACCACTGTGCTAAAGAGAACAACGGTAATTGTGCTGGTGATCATTATTGCATTGCCTCGCAAATGAGTATGTCCTAAACTAGTGAACTGCACAGATACAAAATTTGAAAGGATAAGTATAAAACACTATTTAGTTGTATATTCCAAGAAGAAAAACATCAACATGCGAGAATAGAGTTTTTTTGAACCATTTCCAGATTACTAGTTATCAGAAGGAGAACATACCTCATTAGCCCTGTGAAACACGCTGAAAAAACTATTATTTGCTGCTATAAATGGTTATCAACATATTCATAGGTTTACCTTGTTATAAGCAAGTGCCATAGACACAGCACCCCTCATGAGACCAGCCCACCATATTATTATCTGAAAAATAAAAACTCACTTGTGTCATGATCATAAGGACAAGTAACAAGAACAAAGAAAGAGCAGTAACAAGAATAAAAAATAAGGACGGGAAGATGCATACCTGTTGTCTAAAGGTGATCTTCTCATTTGAACTTTTCTTGGTCAAATTAGATAAGAAGGACAGAGGAAACACAAAAGCAGCCCTTCCCAACAAAACTAAGCACAGCAAAATTGAACTTACAGCAACTGATGTTCCAGGACTGCAAAGAACAAGTACAAACTAGTTTCAAGATAACTATCTACCAATTTCATAAGCCAGTTAGAACCTGAAGTTTGGGGACAAGATGAAGGATAATGGACCTTTCCAAAGACAACAAAACAGAAATGTTTCTCCAATATTATTACTAAAACTGCAAAAGGAAATAAGTTCCTAGACTAGCACAATATGAAAAGATGGCTTCTTCCAAATCAACGTTCGGCATACCTATCACTCACAAAACTCCACTTCTCGATATCCATGGCATCCATACCAACATAAAGAAAGATAAAAGTCTCAGCGACAAATGACAAGGTCGCAAAGGCATGCCTGTGAATCAATTATACAAAGAGTGCGAAGCCTTAGTTGAATGCCAATAGCACCAAAACATCTAAAAACCAAAATATACTGTTCAGGATGGAATTACTTAGTAGTAATTCTTGAACTCTCAGTTACATTGTGCCAGGTGTAGTGAGACATTACTATCCCACAGAAAAACACCGTAAGAATTCCACTCAAATAGAATAGCTGCATAAAATATGGAGAGGATTATGTGAGTATCTAGAAGTGAAAGTGCCTCTGAGAATGCTACATAAATTCAAAACTATAATCCTACCTCAGCAAGCATATAGGATAGGTAGGCCATAAGCATCATCAGAGCAACCTCACGATCAGTAGAATGTCTGCATCATATCAACAAATTTATCTTAGTTTGCATGGATGATATTTAACAGAAATATAGAGAGCCAAAGAAACTGGGCCTGAATGAAATATTATTTCGAAGTATAAGAGTTAACCACGACGAAATTCTGAGTAGAGATACAAAAGATTTTGAAAGGGATTGTTCCAATGAATTATGATGAGGATACATTATATTTGCTTCCCTAATTCTGAATGCTCTTCCAGATGCATTAATAGTTTTCACATTCACTTCTAGTACAGTAGCTATACGATAATTCCTCGTGTCTAAGGATAGTAGCATCAATGACAAAAATATTACCAGACTAGACATCATCAATAGCTTGAACAAGTTATTACCAGAGATGGCTTTCTATAGCTTAATGCTGCTATCAAGAGAAAGAATAAAAGAAACGTTGTAACATGAGGTTCTGTTATATGAAAATACTTTTAGGTATGAAATTATTACAAACTTTGATGAAGCTGGGAATTCAGCAAATAAATAACAAGAAGACTCCATTATATTTTCAAACAAAGGGGCCATGAAATTCAGAAACAAAGTGAGCGAGGTGAGGTCCCAGGAGTGGGTTGATATCAACATAACACCAAGTTCTGAAAAAGAGAAAAGCATGGAGTATTAAGCTTATTAGACTTGGAATTTTGATGACAAAGTAGAAATAATTAACAGGGATCTGGTAGTGATGCATAAAAGGATAAATCAAGATACCATTCAATTCCCTCTATTCCAATTTATCCACTCAGAAAAGAAACAGATTATTCATATATAGAAGTAGAATAAATTGCAGCAAGTCTCTAAACAACAGCCCCACTGCCAGGAATTGATCTTTCACATGGACCTGCCACAAGAATTTAGAGAGCATTTTACCATATATAAGTTATCACGTTATTATTACTAATTAATGAGCTTGGACTAAATATGTTAAGTGGAACTCATATCCCTGAAATTAAAAAGGTTCCTTGTGGAAGCTTAGAAAGAATATACAAGGAGTGAACATTCATTTTTTGGAAATTCCAAAATAAAGATGTGGACATTCCATTCTGGATGAAAGAGCATTTGTTTCCTACTTACCTCCCAATGTACAACTTTTTTATGATATAAGCACTAAGCAATCCAGCCTGCATCGGAAGAAGGAATTGTGAAGGGGGATTGGAATTCGATATCTTATATATATATAGACAGCACACACACACAGACACACACAAAGATGGGCTTACTATTACTCCCAGGCAAGTGCTAGCGAAAAAAAGATATGAGAAACTGCCAATGAAGTGCACGGCAATTGTGTGATCAATTTTTGTGAGGTCAAAGCTCTGAATGGCATTAAAAAGCACTACTGATGTTGCATCATTCACGACACCTTCTCCAAAAACCAGACTGTAAAGCAGTGGTGTCTCATCCTGATTCAGCACCTGTAATACAAAAGAAACTTAAATTAAGGAAACATAGTTGTCTTATTAATTTACAACAATTAAATTCATATGACTTTTTACCTGCAAAGTGCAGACAGAATCTGTTGCAGCAAATATTGCACCAATAGCTGAAAGGGTCGAAAAGGAAGGAAAAAGAACAAGAAGATTAAAAGGGGGTCACAGCTTGAGAAACTACAGAGTACAAGGAGAGATAACAGAGTAACGGAAAATTTCAATACCTAGATAATCCCCAATATCAAAGTCACCAACATCCATTCTCTTAAAGAACTTTGTGGCACCTGAGTCAAACACAAATGTGTCATTAGCATGGACCAGTGACATAGTAATCAAGACAACTTTCTTCCTCCAACATGCATTTGGAAAGTCATGAACTCTTTTCCATTGCAATGTATTTGCGCTCATGGCATTGAGTGCAATTCCATGAGCAGAAAATCATCTTGCAAACTCAAACTACTTAGGCTTCATCTGCAGTAGGTTCCAAAATGTGCTTTATCAGTGTTTCAAGACTAATGTGTCTTAAATAACTTCAGGTGGGCTGAAGAACCTTCTAACCTGCCAGTAGTGTGTATTAAATATCTTAACAGATTAATTTATTTGTTTCCTCATAGACCATGATGAGTACATGTAAAACGTCATCTCAAGTTAGCGGTGCTCAGTATCTCCACTAAAGCATGACAGATGTTCTTTGGAGATGCATAAGATCATTAACTTGATACAGAAATCAATCTCTGCATTAAATAGCTTCCATGTGGACGGAGCAAAACCTTAACAAAATCTTGGAAGAGCAAAAATAAGTAAGGAGAAATACAAATGAAGTATAACTTCTAATGATGTTTCTGTCTTGTTTAACTAAAAAATTGTCAGTATAAAGGGGAACTGTAGACAGAGATGAATAGACAATGTCCTTGTCAATACTTCGGCATTTTACAAAATTACTAGGATTTGCATCAAGTTCTCAGACATACCAAATGAAATAACAGCCCAGCCAACCAGTGTACCCACTGCTCCGAAAAGTATAATTGTCATAAAGTTTCGGAAAAATTGCTTCTTTTTCACCTGAAAGCTGGAATAGATACTATGATTACAAACCGGTCCTTAAAATAATTCTGAAGAAGAAAACTTTTGAAAATACTGATCCAGGTATACATATTAAAATATGCCATCAAGCTGTTAAAAACAACTATCGAGAGAAAATTAAAGGAAAGAAAATTATTGAGCTTAAGCACAAAATGAACTGATAAAGTTCAAAGAAGATACGCCCCATACAGAAGTAAATCGAATTGAATTCAGTCATGACATGTATAAAAATTACGTCTCCTCCTGTTGAGTAGATATACTTCTAGCTTAGCCATTCTTCCTTAAGATTCCAAAAAGAAAGCCAGATCCAATAAAAAAAAACTTATTCTTCTCTAAATCCATTGGAAAGGATATCTTTTTTCTGGATATTTTCTTTCTTCCCAAACATGGCTTCACATAGTGGAATGACAATATATTGGAACTTGCGCAGTTAGTCTCTCTGACAGTTGTAGTCTCCGCATTAGGGTGCCCAAGATTTCTTGCTTCTATCTTCAGCCTCCTTTGCAAGAAAGTCTTGATACTCATCAAGATAAATTAATTTTAAATTCCTTTGTGGTATGCATCTACATAGAATCTAGTTAGTTGATCTCTTTTAAACTAACACTTTTGAAGCAGACTGGCCACTCTTATTTCCAGGTAGAGTTAATATATATATGCATAACTAAACGCCTAATCCATAATGTCATCATGATAGGTGGAGCCTATATGTGCAATATTAATTTTATCAGGCGTTCAAAACCACAATGGTCGAATTTCCTATATTTCTGTGGACATAGCTGCCAGACCTAGTTTTTCAAAGTCATTGAATCTGATAAGATGAACAGTTGATTAGAAGCTCCACTACCAATGGGACAAAGGACAGATGATGAGCCTTATGTCTTCTCAATCCAAATTCCAGAATTTTTAATCTTCACTATTCAAGTTCAACCATGATACTTGGGGAAAGTATATCTTTGCTTTTAATGTTCAAATAATTTTCTTAGTTGGAAATGATGATGGAATCACAGACTCCTGACCTCTCTCTTGAATTGACTTGATCCTCATCTTTATGGCATCCCCCACAAAAATGACATCAGACCAAATAACATCATGCATTAGCTATCAGAAGGATAAACTCATGCATTAGATATTGAGGTTATCAGAAACAAGAACAATTATAATTAGAGAGTCACAGGCCTCTGATATAGATCTTTGGTAACCAACCGTCATGGGAAGCAGAATTATCGCATGGCATAAAAAAATAATAAAATTCAAATAATTGGAAAATAAAAAAAAGAAGCATAATTACTAACCACGGAGAAAAGGAATATTCAGCTTACCCGGCATTAAATATAATAGGTGGAAGTAAATATATGAAGAAAAGATCTTCACTGAACACCAGCAGATGTGAGTTTTTTCCGGCAGTTAGTAGCAAAATAACAACTCCAGTACACAAACCCTGCCAAGAATCCACAAGACAAAATTTCCAGCTTACATGTACTTCATGGATCCATTAATCATAATGCTATTATATCTCAAGTATCAAACTATTAACTAAATGCATGTTAATAAATTCATGCTTCCTGCATACTCAGGCACTCAAAGCCTACTAGAATTTGGTAGCCAAATAGTCACAGGTGTACAACTGTGAATCAGTGTTTCTGTGAATTTTATACACATTCACAAATCATAGAAGTAATGTGTCATCAACTATCTGTTTACGTTAGTATTTCCTGCATGCAAGTATCCTTTTCGATTTAACCGCACTGGTCTTTTGACATTTGCGTGGTCTACATTATAAATCAATACCAATATTCTAACTCAGAAATAAAATGAAAAATTATTGACTAATTTAACCAAAATTACTCCTATTATTTACAAAGTACCAACATAATTAAAAGCCTAATAAAACTCGAGACGTTTAATTATGAAAACAAAACGTAATTTAAACCTTAAAGCAACTAATGACGATCGAACATATGGTAGTAAGAGGTAAAAGCTTACAATAATGAGTGCAGTAATGGACTCATTCATCCAACGATTCTCCTCTAGCAAATGGCCGATCACAATGCAGGCACAGAGCAGCGCCACGAACAGGTTCATCGATACAATGGATCCGTGATCCGAAGTCGCCACCGATTCCATTACACTCATTTTCTATCCAATCACGTAAACTCTCACCGTTATAGCTATCCTACAATACCTAAAACTCCGTCACAGATTTCGACGACGTAAACGAAAACTATATATTATGATTTTCACGTCTCCGGGCTGTCCATCGTCACTGAGACTCCAAAAAATCCATAAATCACTGCAGAAAACAAAAGCAAAACAATGAAATGGAGCACAAATCAATGAAAACACAAGAACGAGCTGCATAAGTTGAATTAAGAATCGTGAAACTTACGCATGCATCTCGCGGAGACATTTTCCAGGAAGCGAATTGAAAACTCTAGGTTCTAAAATCAAATCTTCCCAGGCCTGATACGAATACGAACTAAATCGATATCAAATGCAATGGTAGTACAACATAGAAAGGACGAAAAAGGCGAGAGATCACGAGAAGGTGGAAATTTCTGGAAAGGTAGAGGTGATCATCACGTACAAAAGATGATGTGGTACGTGTGTAATTTTGGAAGAAGAAAAGGGGAGGAGATAGAGACGTGGAATTCACGGGCTAAGTTCCCATAAAAAATAAAAAAAAAAATCACGGGTTAAGCGGGGGACATAATAACAAAAGATAAGAGGAGAGAGTTGGCGGATTTGGAATAAGTTCTGGTTAGAAAATTTTTATTTGCAATAATAATAGTAATATAGTTTGTGGGAAGAGAAGTAGTTTATGTTGATAATTATTAGATGATGGGAAATTGTAAAAATGAATAATTCTGTTATATTTAATCGATATATATAAATAAATCATTTTTAGAATGTTAAATAATATATTTGTAAGAATTTGGAACTTATTATGAAATTAATATAATTGTGAATGTCAATTATTTGATATCAAAGAGATAATTTAATATTAGAGATAGAGATACTCTATTTTACTAGAAGATAGATGATAGAGTTCTATCATATTTTTAAATATTGATAGAATTTATCTTTTAATTCCTTCCTATCTCTTCTTATTTATTTATACCCCTGAACTCTTTTAGACTGATATATTAGATACACTAATTGATTTATTCATTTACTTTCAGAGAATCAATAAAACTCTTGTATTCTCTCTCTATTTTCTTTCCAGTTTCTCTCTATATTCTCTTCATTATAATTTTCTTATTCAATTCTATATATTATTATTACAATTTCATTGTGCTAACGACTGCGCGCCAACAAATTCATAGCACGTAATCAGCACGAGACTCTACCGTTGAATCTTTGAAGTTTATATAAAGGCAAGAAACACAAGACTCTATCGTCGAATTTTTTAGCTTTATAATCAAGCAAGAAAGGAATTTTTCTTAGCTTGAAATTTTCATAGCAAACTTTAAAACTTGAATCTTTAACTTTTAATATTTTAGAAAAGAGATCTTTTTTTATACATGATGATAAAATCTATCTGAATATAGTGGGTCTAAAAGACACCATTTAAAAAATACTAAAGCATCAGAGCCACTTGATTACTAGTAAATTTTGAAAGAAATATACAATCATTAGAAAATGGTTGCTATATAAATGCTAGTTATGATTTGTTATAAGTGTGCCTAAAATATTTTGTGTCTATCAATATGTAAAATTTTATCAAGTTTAAAATTTCTCCTCCATTCAAAATTATAAGGAGAAATATTACTAGTGGATGTAACAAATAAAAGATTTTTCCATTCTCATATCTCGAACATGCTTCTTTAGTAACAGTATCGAAAAGAAATTTTTCAAAAGTATTTTGAACTTATATTTATGAAACTAAATGAGTCATTGATAAAATATTTTGATGCCTAACAAACTAATTTTATGTCATTCTCTGAAGTAAGTATCATATGAACTTATAATATATTTATAAATAAATTTTGATCGCAGCTAGAAGAAAGGCATTTTGTTTTTATGTCAGTAAGAATGATTCATTTAATTCTCAATGTATAGATATTAACCAGAAATGAGAAAATAATGAGAAAAAAGAGAAAGTAATAATTTCAATATGTTGTTGATGTAATATAAAATTTTGTCACGTACATGTAATACTTCAAGAATGTTATGAATCTCTATTAAGTATTGATATTGCTTTACTTCCCTACTAATAGTAATGATGTTTGTATCGATGATATTGATATGACACAGAAGAATGTAGTCAATTCTTTTAAATATCCAAAAAGAGTTTTTAGCATTTTGAATGTTAATTAAAATTTTGAATTATTGAATTATTACTTTTCTATTTTCTATCATTTTGTGATTATTGTTTGAAAGTTTTCATATTATATATTTATATTCTAGTAGTTATATATTATTTTAGTTTGTTTTAGATCAAGAATTGTGAAGATATAATTTATCTAAATAATTTTAGTAGCTCATTTTGATAAATTTAAATAAATGACCAAAATATACGTGGTAATACAAAGTTCATAAAGAACTAGTTGATTAATAACTATAGAAGAGTTGATTAATTAAAAGTTCCATAAAAGTTTTATGATATTCACATAATGGTCAATTATGTAATATATTATTCTCCACATAATTTCGTTATTTTAACATTAATGATACTATTATTAAATCGAGACATTTGATGAATAGACATTTGAGACATATGCATTATCATTATGACTTAGAATATATGTCAATTATAGATACTGTCGTTCATCTCTTCTGATTTATATTGTATAGAATTTATAAAATTGAGATATAATATTGAATAAATTTGAAGTTTACTGATAAATAGTTTATTAGTTGGCATGACCGATTGGACCATCTTGAATTATTAAAATATGAAGAATGATTAAAAATTTATAAAAACATTATTGAATTAGAAGTTTCCTAATATGACAAATTTTTATGTGCTATTTGTTTTGCAATATTTGAATGTTACTAGTATTATTTAGGTTTGAATGTGTTATTTTGAGATAAATACTTAGAAATCATTAGTTGATGCATCAATAAAATAACCATATGTATTGTTGATCTTTGCAACCTGTAGTTTGCAATTCATTGATAATAAACTCATATTTAATATTCTCCCAACGACACAATTTGTCCTAATAATATTGATTGTATTAAGAAAAATATTGAACATCCTATAGAATGTTCATGACTGTGATGTAGTAACCCTTATTTCGTATTTTTCCAACGCATTATAATTCTCTTCACAATAGTTAGTTTGTAGTCAGAAATTAAATATTTTTTATTAAAATTTAGAAATGTGCTATGCATATTGCTCCATCACAAGGTAATAAGATATGTCGTCAAAGGGATTATATAATATATTGAGATTGAATATCAAGAGGAAGATTCATATTTTGTTAATTTTGAATATGATGTCCCAACATAAAGATGAGAAAATATGAGGTCAGATAAAGATATTAGTTTCTGTCTCATCGTGACCTTCTATTTTGATCTTCATAGAAGGTACCTTGAATCAGAAGTTCAAAGGATAATTTATATAGTCAGGTATATTAACTGATTAATATGTGGTAAAGAATGGTCCTATTATATTTAGTGTCCCCGAAAGATAATCTACCACTACAAATAAACTTAAGACACGGTTGAAATGTAGTAGATAAGTCAGCTCCAAGGATATAAACTACTCACTAGAGCAAAGACTACGATGGTCATATATATTAAGTCGAGGAGATTTAAATTCGACATAATTTTTTCTAAACATGATTGATATATTATTTTCGGTAGAAATATAGGTACCTGAAAACTTTGACAATGATGAGATCTCAACATGATTGAAAACTATTAGAACCACACTAGTATATGACGTCAATGATATTAATGCGCATAATATATTGATTCAAAATGAGAATTTTTTAATCAGAGTTTGTAGGCTCGAAATGATAAAGTTCGCGTGAGAAATATGAAAATTTTAAACTATTCACAAGTACATTTGAAGTGTACATATATTCCCAGAAAGAATTATACACCTGAAGTGTAATCTTAAAGAGATATCAATGAATATTTACTTATAAAATACAAACTATAAATGTGAATTTTTGCCATGATTTATGGTGTGTGATTCTTCTTAAGACTTGGCACTGATTACGAAGAAATATATTTGTAGTATTATAGTGCATGATAGTACTTAATTTATGTTTATCTTTGTTATCATTTGATAATGATACTTATATTTAAAGTCTCTGATAGACTTGATATGCTTGAAGCATATAAGTGGATTGTTTATATAGAATATAATGAGATTATCTTAGTGAATTCTTATTGAAAGAATGATCGAGTATGTCCATGTATGAAGAAAGTACATACGTAGTTATACTTGTTATATGTGTTTCTTTGTCAGAAGATATCCTAATTGTACAATCTATTTATTGGCATAGTGTTCTTTACATTAGGGGAAGAAAATCATCAATTAAAAAATGCTATTATTTATGACCTTTATTATTTTGATCTATGCATAAGCATTAATGAATTGGAAGTTCAAAATATTTTTTATTTTTATAAATTTGTAAATTGATTATTTAATTGACTTCTGTAGAGTTAATCAATATGATATTCTAGCTATAGATATTCCTATTTAGATAAATGTCTCAGCAGGACAAATGCATGAATTCTATCGCCATATGATTTTGACGCACGCTAGAAATGTGGTTGATCTCTTGATTTTGAAAATAAAATGCTCAAAAGAGAAGAGGATTTGATTATCCAGATATTCTTCTTGAAGAATTTAGAGAAGCAAATATTGTGATCAAAGTTTCAAAAAAATTAATATTTTGTTTGATTGAACATCCTAAAGATGCTTCACATTGACATAGCACATCAATAGTCATTGAGTTATTATACGTGATATAGATCCTTTATATATGTTAAATAATATTGAAGAATTTTTTGGTCATGAAGTAGCATAACTCTGTAATTTAGTGTATGAATACACCTGTCTGCATGCAAGTAGATATCTATTCTAGTTCTTCTTTACTCAATGAATTTTGAAATTACATTAAGTTTGCCTTTTGATATCTCCTTGAGATAGTTTATCTCGAATATTAAAAATCTAATTCCTGTTGAGATGGATATGCAAGGTATAAGTTATCTGTATAATTCATATAAACCATGCATTTACAGGTATGTGTTGATTATAACAACTACATCTTCAGTTCATGTTAAAGAAATAAAAATTCATGATGTTAGTTGAAAATATGTGCGATCATAATTAATGTATTCGACATAAATATATATCCTCTAAGAAGTAATTCCAACTTTATTGTTAGATGATAACAAAGTTTGGAAGATATCAAAGCAGATACTATAAACTATATTTTCATGATATTCTTTTTACTCATGAACTCTAGAAGATATCTAATATTGATGTGCAACAAATTCAATTATTTAACAAATCTATTTACTAAGACCTTACTGATAACAACATTTAATTAGAAAGTATTAGTTAAGAAATCTCAAAAGATTATCTCATCAGGGAAGAGTAAAAATGACATAAAGAATAGTGTACTCTTTTTCCTTCACTAGAGTTTTTTTTTCTCATTGAATTTTTATCTAGTAAGGTTTTAACGAGTTATATTCTTTATGTAATGGATGTTCAAGGAGGAGTGTTATGAAATTAATATAATTGTGAATGTCCATATCTGATATTGAATAGATAATTCAATATTAGAGATAGGAACGCTTCATCCTACCAGAAGATAGATGATAGAGTTCTATCATATCTTTAAATATTAATAGAATTTATCTTCTGATTCCTCTCTATAAAGAGAGTTTTAGACTGATGTATTGGATACACTCATTGATTCATTCATTTACTTTCAGAGAATCAATAAAAATTTTTATGTTCTCTCTCTATTTTATTTATATTTTCTATCTATATTATATTCATTATAGTTTTTTTTATTCAATTCTCTATATTACTATTATGATTTTGTTGTGCCGATAACTACTGTGCGTTAACAAATTCATAACACTGTTTTTTTTTCTTTTAATTTTTTTTTTGCAACAAAAGATAGAAAAATTTGTCAATGTAATCATTAAATTGGGTACATATTCTTAAATTGTTTTTAACTCGTAATATGCTTAAACTATTTTTTCCAACTAATATGTTATTAACTATCAACTTTACACTGAATTCTAATAAAAATTTGCATACTCTTCTTACATGCCCATTTTTATAAGGATATTTTAGTTCGAACACTTTTCTCTTTAGTTTTGATTTTGTACTTGGAGAATTTGGTGAGAAAGTTCACCTAATTGAGAAAGAAAGTGAGCTAAAAAAAAGGTCACGTGACCAAAAAATAGGTCAATTTAAAGAAAATTCAAAATGTTTGGATAGATATGAGGAATATAATGAGTTAGCCTTCTTCAATATATGTGCTTTTCTCTTCAATATAATTATGTTATTCGTATATGTTGTTTCTGTCAATAAAAACTAAAAATATTATAAAACAACGTACGGTATTATAATTTATAATTAAATAATCAATAATTTTGTACACAATATAAATTAGAACAAGAAAAAATAAAATATAAAAAGCAGCGCAAAGATGGATTATGGTAAAAGAGTATTGCTCTCTTTTAAGGTTATTCACTCCACTATGGAAGATTTAACCCAGGATGCAACAGTTTAATAATGAAGATAATTAGTAAAGAAATTATTTTATTAAAATATCTCCAACGGTATATTAATATATATATTTTTATCTTTTTTCATTTTACATTTTCTTTTTAATTTTAAACTTAAACAAAAGGCGAAGTCATGTGGTAGAGAAGACTTCTATATCATTCTTGTTCGCCTCTTCCATCCATTTCCCCCCTTTTTGATGTGAGCATTGTATTTTAAAATATGTTTAACTTGGATAAATTGTATAGCAATTGATTATTTTCTCCTTATTATTATTTTTTTGATATTTAGGTTCTTATAAGTTTATGGACGAAATTAAGAAAACAACCAGGCCCTTTGAGGAAATTATCCAAATTAATATATGTTTGTGTAGACTTTGAAAAATAGACCTTTATGTGCGAAATATCAATCTTTTTGAACTTATGCACAAGAATTAAAAATTTTTAAAACGAAGAAAACTTTTAGAAAAAAATACCTTTTATACCCTTAACAAATAAGAAGAGAGAGAATTAAATGAAAGAAATAGATATATAAAGATTAAAAAATGTAATAAATTTTTCTTAAAATATCTAAAAGGATTTATATTTTAATTAATCAACTTTCCTCTAAAAGAATTTATATTTCTAACTAAAAAGAGTAGTAACATTTATTACTCATTGTTTAATGTTATTCCATTACTCTTCTATTTCAAAATACATGTCCTAATCTTTTTTTAATCCGTTTCAAACTATTTGATCTCTTTTTGTATAAAAGATTCATTTATTATTATTATTTAAATTTACATTGTTTCTACCTAATCATTTTAATGCTTTTGCTCTCTCAATACTATTAGTCTTTGATTAACCATTTAAAAACACTAATCTCTAATCTTGTTAAATTTGGCTTTAAAACACTAGTAAAAAACTTTTAAATAAAAGTATTTTAAGCATTTATCTAATTCTTTTAATCAAATTTGTTAACAATTTAATTCTCATATAAAATTAAATTATGACATACATTTTGTAACGATCCTAATACAGGGAGTATATGGTAATGGAAGAGTTTGAACATGTTGGTAGTGATATTTTGCAATGGGAACATTATATTATATATTAATAGAGGTAGTGTTTTGCAAAGTTTGGAATAGCATGTTCTTTATTTGAAATTAAAAATATAATATATTATTATCTATTAATGAGGTTGGTTTTGTCTTATTGTTCATTGTCCTTCGAATTCTGTATTTTGATTATAGAAATGTTTGAAATGTTTTATTCATTATTCATTTCTTTGTTAAAAGTGCAGCTATTGTCTCTTAAATTAAAAAATATTAAAATTTTTGTTCGCTAATTTATTAAATTATGAAGTTATAAACTTACAGAGTTATAGTGATTTTTTTTTTTAAAAAAATGAAGATTAGATTGAGCATTTGAGCTTGTTTTCACCATAAACTCATGAGCTCCTCCAAGCGGACCTCAAGTTTAGAATATGGATAGGGTTTAGTTTTGAGATTTTTATCTTGAGTTTCGTAAAAGTTAAATTATTTGTGAGAAGAGATGTAAGTCCCACACTTAAAATTTTGAATTTGATTTTGAAACCAAACCCTGCCCAATCACAGCCTTAGAATTGCCATTTCTACCTCAGATTCAATTTAGACTTGACAAACTTGAACAGCTCGAATGATACCCCTAAATACATCAAAACAAAGGCCCCATCACTAACTTCTTGTGATCATTCACGCAGAAGGACAAGTTTCATCTGTTCATCTTCGCCAAACTTTTGGTAAGTTCGTTGCTTTTTATTCTTTTGTGAAGGGGCTTCTAGCTCTTTTCTCAATCCTTCCAACTAACCTCTCAAGTTCTGCAATCTTATCTTGTTTAATCATTGTTTATATTTCTCCAGTCTATTCAATCTTTGTTAAATGTTGATAATCAATTATTATTTCTTTTTTAAAATAATTATAATTCAATTCTTGATTTTTTAAACGAGTCAGATACTTAACTATTAAACTATTATCTTAAGTGATAGATAATTAATAATAAAAAATATAATCACTAACATTAAAAAAACATAATTCAAAATATTGACTGCATCCAAACTGTAAGAGAAACAGACAGAAAATGCTGCGCAAGAGATGATAGACAGAGAGCGAGGAAAAAGAACAATATGGAGAGAGTTGTGCCGGATTGCTGTTTAAGACAGAAAGGTTTAAACTTTTTTTTTTTGCTTAACATTAATCCCTGATTTTTTTTAATAAAAAAGAAGTTTGGACTGAAGAATGGACACGGAACTCAAAACTTTCATGTTGTAATATTTGCACATTGAGCAAAAATACTTTTTCTCTTCGAAATTCAATATTTATATTTTCTTTTTAAGATATTTAAATTAAATATCTACTTTTTAAATAAATAAATAAATAAATAAATAAATATATATATATATAATTTTCACTAATAACTTTTTAAATTTTGAAAAGTATATTTCACTAGCATAATGATTCTGTCACTAATCTTCTTAACTTTTTCAATTTAAACTAGTGAGTCTTATAACTAACTTTTTAAGTATTATTTATTATAATAGTTTTCTTAGTCAAATTATTTTTTTAATTTTTATGTCTAATAAAAATGTGACATTTAGTTCGAAAGGGAAGCTAAACAGAAGACTATTTAAGGATTTCAAAAAGGGCAAAACATAATTTTTAGGAGAGGCCGAGAGCTTAGATTCTGTAATAAATTACTCACAAAAAAATTGAGACTAAACAAGAAATACTTCTTCTGTTCATAAGTAAATATTTATATTTTTTTTAAAAAATATTTAAAATTAAATATTTACTTTCTTAAAATAATTATATATTTTTATTTAAACTTCTACTGCTAATCTCCTATTAAGAGAATTAAGCTCCACTAAGATAATTGACCCACATATAATCTCTTTGATTTAAAAAATTTAAATTCTACTATCATATAAGTCTTATTACTAATTTTTTAATTAAAAAAATATTATTGTAATTTAATTATAATTAAACTGCTCTCTGTAATTTTTTATCAAGTCAAAATCAATTAATTTCGCACTGTGAAGAATTTATTTTCAATAAAATCCAATAGATTTATATTAACTTAAACTAGTGTATGAATATATTTTAAAATTAAAAAGTATTAAAATTAGATTTTCAAAAGAAGTATCCAAAATGAACCTTTTTTATCTTCAAAAATATATGTATTTAGAAAAAAATAAAAAAATACAAAACATTAAAATTTTATAGATTCAAAAATATCAAATACCTTCTTTTTCAGGCTCATAAGATATGATTTCTTCCTTTTTGTTTCTCTAAATATAAAAAAAAATTAAAAAAATACCATAAGTAGAACTATGAGCTATACCATTGTAATATCACCAAACAAAAAAAATACAGAATATGTAAAATAATAGAGTAGAAAACTTAATGTAAAATTTTAAGTCTTGAAGCTGTGATCAAAGTACCCAAGAATAACTAAATTTATGTTTGTTAATGATTTATTAAATAATTAAAGTTTGACTTTTATATAGTAATTAAATATACATAATTTAATTTTATTAAAACAATTACGAAATTTAAAATTCAAGTTAATATATAAGTAGATCTAATTTTTAAAGTAATAATTAAAGTTTTATACTTTTACAAAGTAATTTAATATAAGAAATTTAAAATTAAAATTATTGTATAAGTTAGAAGTTTAATTTTAATAAATTTAATTTAAATTGAGAGATTATGTTAAATAAAAATAATAAATATAAATAGTTTAAAATTATTTTAATAGATTAAAAATGACATTGATTAATAATTTTTTTAAAATAATAATTAAAAATTTTTAATATATAATTTAAAATTAAAAATAATTTATAATTTAATTTAAAATTATTTTAATAAAATTAAACATGATTTTAATTAATTAAAATTTTAAAGATTAATTAAAAAATATATTTTTTAAGATGAAAGATTTAGAATTATAATATATATATATTATTTTTTTTTAAAGAAGGTTAAATAGGTGGGGTTCTGCAAATTGTTAAATTACTAAAAAAGCAGAAATGGAAGTCCTTGCTGTGCCGTAGTCTCCACTCTCATTCCTCCAAACAACAGATCCAAAAATCGGCTTCCCAATCTCTCTCTCGACGGCGACGCCCTTCAAAATTCAACTTCGCCTCTCTGAACTCCATTAGAATCGCCGTAACGAAGTGCAAGAAGAGGAGTATCGGGAGAAGGATCATCATCAGGAGGAGGAAGAGGAGGAGATGGTGAGCAAAACAGAGGAAGAGCAATTGAATAGATTGGAGAGTCAAGTTGAGACTGGAGGAGGGGGTGCGTGGGAGTACCTTTGCCTTGTCAGAAAACTCAAGCTTAGGCGCTCTGATAAAGTCTTGAAGTTTGGATTGTCTATTCTCAGTGACCCCAAGAAGCGATCTGCTCTTGGCCCTGAAGGTAAATTGCCATGCTTAATTTGTCAGTAGAGCCCAAAATTTTCATGATAACTCTTTTTCCTTTTTTTTTTGGGGTTTACCTTTGTAGCCATTTATTAATTTGGTTATGTGGATCAGAAAAGACTGAAGTTTTGGATGCTGGGATATGGGCTTTTATAACATCTTTTAGTGAATTTCTAGTTTATCTTTCTCTAAATATGAATTTTTGGACAACAGTTTCTGGGTATTGTTGAGAAACTTTCACACGATTGTATAATGTCAAGCAATCTTATTTGTGAGAAGTTTTGTATTTTTGCTGCATATGGATTTTTGAGAGGGAATGATAACGCTATTGCTGACTTTTGGTAAAAGACTTTAGGATAACTAAACTTGTGTGGTTTCTTCTTCTGGGGTTTAGTGTGCTGATGTTTCCAGGATGGATTTATATGCATTACATTTGTAGGTTCCCCTATATCAATTTGAACTGTAATATTATGATTTTTATGAAATCAAAATTGAATGAGCTGTTCGTTTTTTTGTGGATCAAAATAGAAAATCTCCTTAGTTATGATAACGTTGGATCTCTATTATCTACAGCATTGTCTTTTGTTGGACTACAATGCACCAATGTTTTGTTAGCTTGGTTGACAAGGGTACATTTCTTTGTCTTAATGATTCAGGGTAATTGGGGAAGGCAATCATAAATATGACTTCTGAAAGATTGGAAAAAGTAAATATGACTTCTGAAAGATTGGAAAAAGTAAATATGACTTCTGAAAGATTGGAAAAAGTAATTTCAATTTATCAGAGTTTTGAAGAATCACTGAAGAATATACATCTATAGGTGCTTGCCACAGGAAACCTTAGGTTATCTCTGTTTAACTTATATTTTTGTTTATAGATTTTGGAATGCTCTTACTCCTTCCTTCCTAAGAGAAATGCACAATGAATGCTTGTGAACACATTTCGATTTGTAAGCATAAGCGGGTAAATGCATGCTTTTATATGCAGCGAGATGAACTCTGCTACTACATTAATTCTCAGCTTTGTATGCGTAGCTTACCTGGCCCAATGAATATTTGGTTCTTGAACTCTGCCTTCGGCCTAAAACCCCAGGAAGATAAGAACAATTGATAATCCTCAGATATTGTAACTTGCAATTCAAATGATATGCATTTATAGGTTAAATTAGAATTAATTGGCTCTCCTCTAGTACTACTGCTTGCAACTTTAGTGTTGAGCTGAATATGTGCATATAAACAAATATGAACATGTGGATGATCAGAAGTTCTTAGAAGAACCCATATTAGTTTGGTTTAGCACCCAATACAAACTTGAAAGAATCCCCGTTCCACCACAAGGAAAAAAAAAAAAAAAGAGACCATACCTTTTCTCAGTGGGTATTCTTTTGGTCATGTTGTATACAGTTGATGGCATGCTGTATACTGTAGGTTGCCACTTCAAGCCAGCTTAATACTGAAGTGGAATAGAATGTTTATTAGTTGAGGACTTGATGCCAGAAAGACTGATTCATTTGTTACCTCCTACAAATTATTATGGTTGTCTGTTTTACACTGAGTTATGCATGATCTACTCCCTTGACACCTCATGAATTGTTCTATTCCTTCTCTTTTCTGACTATACAGGCTATTAAATAAATCACTGAAGTCACTAAGGCACACCGAAAACGTTATCTGTATCACTTCCACACCCCCCTCCCCCCCTTTTTTCATTACACACTATATGCACTCGAGGTTGATTGATTGTTCTGGTGCTATATCCTTTAGTGTATGCAAGTATGAAACTCTTGCATCAATCATAGTACTGGGGACAATGAATGAACACTTTGTTAGTTCCTCCTTCCGTAGCATGCACTTTCTTTCATTGGATGATACTGAAGTGTAACCATTCTTTTACTCTAATCGGATGCTGCAGAATGGACTCTATATGAGGAGGTAGCTGTTGCAGCTATGGACTGCCAATGTCTTGATGTGGCCAAGGTAGAAGCATGTTCCTCTTTAACACACAAACATTAGGTTTGGTTTCCTTACTATTTTGCATTATATGCTTGTACACCTGTGTGAATGTGATAATTTTTGTCCATTGAAAATCTGTGAATAATGAGAACATTCTAATTGAACAAGAAGCACTACCGAAGTTATGGACAAAAAACAGAAAAAAAACTCCAATTCCCAGGCTTTTTACTTGCTGGAGACATATATAGAGCATCACTCACACATTTATACCTAGTCCGCTACATTCTGCTTCTTGGGCTTCACATCTGTTCTTCTCTTATCTACATGAATTTCTTCTGAAATTAAAGAAACTAATTTCGTTTGATGAAGTTTGGTAATAATTGTGAATAATTTGCATTGTTTTGTATACATTTTCTTTTCTATCTCAGCATGTGAGAAGGATGCCATTAGTTTGTTTACAAAAGCAAAAAGTGCCAACATGAGACTGATAATCATATCTTAGTACATTGCCAAAATGTAGCACTGTGGAAAGCACAAAATATTATATTCGAGTTTTGATATGCCTTTCCTTTGGGTTGAATTATGGTTTCTATGACAGTTTGTCTTTTTAGCATCTAGATATCTGACACCTGATTCTCATTTTCTAAAGTCTGTTGATGTAATTCGTTTGGTACCTTCGGTTTTTTTGTTTTTTTCTTTGGTTTTATTCTTCAATGAACTTGATTTGATGAAGCATATGACTGGGACTTTTGTAGAAATCTATCCAGATTTTACGGAAAAAGTTTCCTGCGAGCAAAAGGGTCGGTGAGTTGACTTAACTCTTAGCTGGTCTGGTTCTTAATAGTCTTGCAAGCTTTATTCCTCTTTTGCTGAAGCTGTAATTTGCATTATGTATATATGGTTCATTTCATGTTTCATTGACTGCAACTGAAATACCCGAAAGAGCACCTACAGGTATTCCAATTTATTTTTTTATTTTTTATTTTTTCCTGAGAACTGGTATGCTAATTTTCGGAACTGTTGCGGTTCATGTATTCCTCAGTAAATGTAGAGTATATACAACACTAGGATCTAATGCCTTTTATTTGATTGCCACCTTCTAATAATATATAGTATCTTTGACAATGTAAACCCGTAACTATAGTGATGCTCTGTCTAAGACTACTAGACTGCTGATAGATATTGAACATAGATTTTCTATTTTTCATCGAAGGTTTATGATCTTCGGTTGAATTTTCATATTTAATTTCAAGCTTTTCCAGGATACCTTTTAAACTATGTTATAGGGTTAAGGATAGGCTTGGATTTAGGGTAAAGTAAGGAGAGCTCTGATTTTAATTGAACAAAAAAGCAAAAGGATACTAACACATCTTCATTGTTTGGATAGTAACATGACAAGAGAAAGTGTTAATTCTACTTATGCGAATTTATGTTTTGAGGGAGAATCCAAGGAGAAAGTAACAAACTTTTAGATATTAAAAGAAGGTCCTATCAAAAGCTTTTTCTATCCATTTTGGATAGAAACAAAATTTGCTTCCGTTTGATTGGTTGTCAAATGATATTTTGAAAATGTTTTCAGCACTTTTGTTTGAACCAAACAGCAACAGAATATATTTTCCTGATTTTGCTTTTACTGCTGAAATGTTATACTTCAGATCATGAGAATTTAAGTTATTTTGGAAATTGTTCAGAAGTCTTATGTCTATTACCTCTCTATTCTCAATACACATGCCTGCCCTAAGTGGGCAACTTCTGGGTCCTTCAGCATCCTACATGCTATAAGTGTTCCCTGTTTTCATAGCTTCCAGAGCAAATGTCTTAGTACCATAGTCAAGGTTTCAGTGGTTTTGTATCACAGACTGCTGTTTATGAACAAATTACTTGATCTTTTATTCAATCCTCTAATATTAACATTTTGGAAGCTGAAAGTAAAAAATATACATACAGGGCCATCTAATGCTGGGAAAATTTTGTCAAAATAAAAATTTCAATACAAAATATATTTGGGAGGGCTAACATGTTCTGTCCTACCAAATTTAGCCTTACTTCAAGGCACTGTATCTTTGTTTCTTTGATAATCCTGCTTAAATCAATCCCCTGTAGGACAGGCCTAATTTGTATCCCATCTTTGTTTTCTCTAATTGGGTTGAACCAAACATTACCTTATCTTAATCAGGTAACTTGGCAAGGTCATTTTCATGCAATAAATTACAGAAGAAAACAAAGATGATTGTTTGTTTCAACAATCAGCTTCTAGATTCTGTTATTTAAGAGTCTGCTTTCAAAGTATGAGATAAGGAGCTACTGGTATTTTGTGGCTATTATTCCTCCGTCAAGCAGAACAAAGTTGTCATGTAAGGACACATACGAGAAATGTTTGCTTCCTGAGCTAGACCTTCAGATTTGTTTTATTTAGGCCGGAGCAAGGTTAGTACCTAGTTCACAGATATTCACAAGCCTTGTAGTCCTGCTAGCTGGATGCTTCATTAAAGTTGGAAGGATGGATGACTCTCTTTGAGAACCTTTACTGATATGCACCTTGTTTTCTGCTGTTTTACTGTCAAAGTTATACTTTAAGAGTTCTGTTATTTAGAAGTTAAGCCATGTTAGTGTGTAGGTTTGTGTGAATATGAGGTACCTTCACAATCTTGGGTTATAAGGTTTGAATAAGATGTGGTTGTTATTTCTACATCTGCTGAGAGAGTTGCTCAGGCTGTACTTTAAAAAATTCTCTTTTTTGCTCCCTTCAAATCATCAGCAAGATTTTTGTCATTTACGCTGCTGGGTAATGCAGTTGGAAGAGGTAATGGTTTGACATCAGTACCTGATTGTATCTCCACTTCTGCTTTTCTTGAATGCATCAGCTGTGAACTTGGATATTGTTTGTATTAGAACTTGCAGCCTTTATCTTTTGGTCCTTTTCTTTACTCTTGGCTTTTGGATAGTTCATCAGCTAAAAGCTGTGCACTATGATATTCATGATTACTTTTTATACATATCCTTGTCATAATTTTCAGGTAGGCTAGAAGCAATGTTGCTTGAAGCAAAAGGGTTATGGGAAGAAGCTGAAAATGCTTATTCAAGCCTTTTAGAGGACAATCCATTGGATCAGGTAAGGTGCCGTTGGAATTAATTGCCTGGGAGTGTTTTATTTCTTTGATCCTGAGATATTGTGGACCAATATGAGGCTGCCTCCCCCTCCCCCAACAAACACCCCAAAAAAGGAAAAAAAAAAAAACAAATATCTCTTCTCCAGCTTGTTACATGCATATGGCCTGTGCCAAAAGGAATTCGTTTGATGGTGTACAATTTGTGATTCAGTTAAAGCGATTACTTGTGCAACAGATCTCATATTCTATAGTTCACATAAAATGAAACATATGTCTCTAGCATTGGGTCCTTCCTTTTCACTCTTTATAATTTTTGTGCAGATAATACAGAAGAGGAGGGTAGCTATAGCAAAGGCACAAGGGAATATAGCATTGGCTATTGAAAGCCTCAATAAGTATCTTGAAATGTAAGAAACATCTCAGTATTTGTCATTCTTGAATTTTTTTTCATAATCGGAGTGAAGTGTTTGATTAAATGGTTTGAATCTTTCCAGATTTATGGCAGATCATGATGCGTGGAGGGAACTCGCTGAAATATATGTTTCTCTACAAATGTAAGATTTTGCTAGTCCTGTTTTCTGTTTTAGTAGTATATCATTTATACTTACTTCGTGTTGAAGGGGCAAGGATCAAGTGGTATATAGCAGATATTTATTTAGTGGTGCTTTTATTGTTTGTGCAACAGAGTAGTTGAACTATTTTTGTTTTTCATTAATCTGCGGATTCAACAGGTATAAGCAAGCAGCTTACTGCTATGAAGAGCTCATTCTTGCTCAGCCAACAGTTCCACTGTACCACCTGACGTATGCTGATGTAAGTGATTTTTTCTGAGTCTTGCTTCCTCCTACTCCTGAATTTTGTTACCTTACATGGGAAACCTATTGATTAGTGCCTTAGATTCTAGATTGCAACAATCCATATATTCGTGAGAATTTGATTTCCTCATGCTGATGGTCGCTAGCTGGTGCAGACTATGCAGCTAGCTCCCTAAGTGCCTGTCTTATTTCTGATTTTCTCCTGCATAGCTGGTTGTAAGCTATAGATTTTTATGCAGCAAGATTTATGTATACTAATCATTTATTTATGTTTGCTCTTTCCGTTTGAGGAATTCACAGGTGCTTTATACTCTTGGTGGACTCGAAAATCTTCAAACAGCGAAGAAATATTATGCATCTACAATAGACCTAACCGGTGGCAAGAATACCAGAGCACTTTTTGGTGTATGCCTGGTGAGTACCAGCCCCTCATATCTCTCTGCTTATGTAGATAGGCTAGTGGCCAAGTATTTTACTTTAACACGAGATGGGATGGCTTAGATGTTTCGGCTATGTTTTCACACACTGTCTATCAGTCTTAGATATTTTAATTTTATGCTTCATCTATCAATCTTAGATATGTTCCATCATTTCTTTCTTCCTTTTTTTCTTTTTTTTTGGGGGTGGGGATGGGGGATGGGGGTGGTTTGGTTGTGATAATTAGGCAATGGACTGGTTCTGCGATTCTCAATTCTGAAGTAGGTTGGCAAGGTCCAAGGGTTTGGACATAGGGAAAATGTGTCTACTCTGGGTGGGATATTCTTTTTGGACAGATTGGTATCTGAACCCTAGGTTCAAAACCTGGATTCTGAGGTCCGTAGTTTGTTGGATGTGGAAGTCTGGTGAATGGCAAGGGCCACTGGATTAGAATATAGGGAAATAGATGCCAATTACAGACAGGATATCCTTCTAAAAAAATTCTAATGATGAAAACTGCCTGAATATAGTTTTGACTGTGTGTCTGTTTCAATGCTGAAATCGTGTCTTATTACTCATGTTTAGTGTACTTCTGCCATCGCCCAATTGACAAAAGGCCGGAACAAGGAAGACAAGGAGAGCTCAGACCTACAGTCACTTTCTGCAATGGCCTTGGAGAAAGACTACAAACAGAGAAATCCAGACAAGCTTTCTCTGCTCAGTAGGGCCTTAAAATGCTTGAAGCTATCATCATAATTCAGAATGCATTCAAAGTCTCTTCTTGCTAACCATATGGAAACTGCAAGAACATTTTCGTCAGTTTGAAACCATTTCAAGCGGAATAGCTGAAATCTTAGTATTTCACTGCTCTTTTTGAATTTGTAACAGGTAAGATCATATCTATTTATTTTTGCTTGTATAATGGTGATAGGATCCTTTTGGTTATCAATCTGGTTTGGCTTTGAAATTTCTGTAAGTTGTTGCAGGCTTAAAGGTATATTAGTTTATGTGGTTTTTGCATTTTAGTTTTACCCTTGGATAAAGAGGTGAATTATACTTCCAATTGTTTTGTTTTTTCTTTGACATATTGAATGAATTTGCACGATTAAAGATATTGGATAAGTTGCTTTGGTTTTTCTCATATATGATGGAATATCAGGTTTCTTTTCTGGCTTTTTCAGCGTAGGTCTTATATTCTTTGAATAGTGTGCGATTTGTTTAGCTTTCAAGGTTAAGTCCAGGTGTACATTTGTTTTTTGTTTATTTCTATCAGATGAAAAACTTAAAAGGTCTACTTGTTTGCTTCTTTTGAGAACCAAATTGCTCCGTCCGGGTAGGGGCCAATTTCTTGGGCTTCGCCCCTGCTCCACGTCGAACTGAGCCACTACAGAGGAGACCGTACTGATTGCTCTTCTTCTCTTGTAGGAAACAATTTCTACATTTTTTTTAGAAGTCAATTTTGCATCTCATATTTTTTCTTCTAACGATTAACTATTTTTCCCAAAAAACCAAAAAATCTCTTTTAAAAAAAAAAAGTCAATTCAAGTAGAGCTACTAGAGAATGGACACCGGAGGCGAACTTACCCATCAAGCATATTCATAGAGCTTATGTACTTATTTCCATTATGAGAAAGCGTCTTTAATTTCATGACCTCAAAACCAAGAACTTTTTCTGCCACATAACGGAGAACAAAACGCAGGTAAAAGGATGAACAAATCATCGCACACAACAAATGATATGTTTTTCTTTTACAAGGACAACAGCTTGTATATATTGGTGAAGATTCAAGATCCAAAAGCCAGAAAAATGTACTCCAAATATTAGAGTAATCCGGGGATAAAGAAAGGGAAGGCAGGTGAAAAAATGTTAGCAACAACACGTTCCAAAGCACGCTAGCAAAAGAGAATAGAAAAAAAAAAATAAAGCAATATAAAAACATGATGCCTTTTCTAGCCCATAACCATCAGATAATGGCTTTCAAACTTTCACAGACAGCTACTCACAGCATAATTCAACAGTGACAGCAGAAAACCTTGCACTCCCAGACTAGCAACAAGCAAGATTTTGAGAGTTCGAAGGGTTTTAGAAATTGAACTTGCCGTCCATGCAAAGTACAACATAGAAATTTGAAATCTCGTTCTAAACTAGTAATCGACCTTGCTACAAAAGTAGAATTAACCCATGTTGGGTGGAGGTGGTGGTGGACGTATTCCCTGGCCTTGCATTTGTTGCCCCTGGAAACCTTGTGGAGGAGGCATCATTGGTGGCCTTCCCATCTGCGTACCAGGAGTAAAATTTGCCATTGCTCCACTGCCAACTGGTGGGGGTGGTGGAGCAGGTAGAGAGCCACCAGGAGGCATAGGCCTGGGGCCATTAGCCATAGGCGGTGGTGGAGCCAGAGGCATGGAAGTCCTTGGTGGATTCCCAGTTGGAGTTCCTTGTGGGGGAGGAGGAGGTGGGGGAGCTTGAGGTGGAGGTGGCAAAGGTCGAGGTGGTACACCAGGTGCAGCACTACCATCAACTGATGGAGCAGATTGCGGCTTGTTGGCCTCTGGTGGCTTTACCTTGAAGTATAACTGCAACTGTTGGGTGATTGACCAGAAGTTATTCAGTTATAAAAAGATTGAACCCGGAAAAAGGAGAAAATTCAGAGTATGAATGCCAATGCAAACAAATCATATATAAACGGCATGGAAAGCTTGGTTACATCAGGTTATTATTCAACAAAGTATTATCTACAACATCATGTATAGGGAGGTATCTTAAGGACAAGGAGTAGGATTCTTGCCATGAGATTCCAGCCTTGGCCTATTACAGAACCATATCTAGCAGGTCAGACATTCTTGAGGTATATCAAACATCTCCTAATCAAGCAACATTAGGTTGCTGGAACCACTAGTTTTCAGGAGTCCATATGATTCACATAAAAATGAAAAGCTCTTTCAACTAAACAATTACTGTTTGACCAGTTTATAGCTCATTAAGGAGGGTCAGGCTTTATCCAGCCCACAATGGCAACTTTGGCTGACCTAAATGTCAAGGAACTGGATCATGAAATTCAAACCCACAATGGCAATATTGCTTTTAACAGAAGAACCATAGACATCTATAAATAAATTCATCTAAGAAGCCAGAATCGAAGAAAGATTTAATTACGTACGGTGAACATTTTCGAGTCTGGATCCCAATGTGAGAAGAATTTGGGAGTTGATTTGTCAATCTCTGTACTAGGAACCTGAAAAGTATGTCCATAGTCAAGAATCATAAAATGAAAAGATATAACTCTATTTGTCTATTAAAATTTCCAAATGAAATTACCTTGAAAGCAATGATTTCATATGGTTCGGCAGCAAACAAGAGATACTGATATCTTTTATCGAAGGGCTGGATTTTCTGCATATCAGAAATTTTACAAAAAGAACAAAACACTGTAATATCAGCATTTTGTACAAAATCCGGAGAATAATAATCGAATGCCATTTCATTCTTTTGCATGAACATGCAACCAAGAGAAAAGAATTAAAAGTCCCCAATACAATGCAAAACTACTTGAACATGAGAATTTTTGGAGTTTTCATGGGATCCGGTGCATTAGAGGCGGTTGATCACACCCCTTAAACATGAGATTGGATGAACAATCCATTATATTTATACCTGCTCAAAGGATGACATAAAGCGATGCCTAGGCTTTGTGTTGTCCTCTATCTCAGGGTACTCAATCTGTAATACCACCAAAAAAAGGAAGCATGCATGAGATACTGCAATTTTTTTTTTTTTTTTTTTGGGGAGGGGTAAGGGGATCAAAATACAAAAAGAAGACCATCTCATTACACGGATAAAAAAATCTCCCAACACTTATATGATATTTGTACTAATTTTTGGACAAGACCACCATCCATCAAAAACCTATGTTCAACTATTTAACCCTATACTTCTCCTTTTCCCCTGATTAACATTTACCATACTTATATTTCCAATGTATTCTTCAACTTTAACCGCTTATCTTCTCACATCGTTGAAGATAAAATTGTTAAAACCAAAAAACTACCCATGGCTCAGATATTCGGGCGATTTTCACACACCCCCACTAGTGGCTGAGAGAAAGCGAGCAGCACCTTGTATAGGTTGGTCATTTGGGTTTATCCATAGTTTGTTTTGGTTTATTCCTTATCTTTATCTCAAAAATCCTATTTGTGGAGTAGCAGGTTTTTTCGGACGTTTTCTATGCTCTACTACTGCTGGCCAAGATCTTCTTTCCTGAACTAATAGCTCTACATCTCGAGGTAGGAATCCTATCGAATGCTACTTCTTTAAGAAGCCAATCAAGGCAGGGATAGAAGCGAGAGTCAATCCGTGTTTAGTAGAGTGCGTTCTGATCCTGCAATTAAGGATAAAGAGTCCGAGTTCTACTAATACTAATAAGAATAACCATCTTGCTTTCCGGGGCTTCCATTAATTGCTTCAATTGCATTGATAGAGAGATTTCTACCAACAACTATGGACTGAATGGAGCAAGAACCAAGTGGGAGAATGGCTTAAATGCCCAAAAAAGGGGTAAAAAGACCAGGTATCTGATAGAAAACCAAAAAGGAAAGCTCATTGGGGTCATTAGCATCCTTGTTGTTTAAGTAAAACATAAAGGGAAAAAGAGGCTTCAATGCTTCAAGATTCAAATCCAGACGAAATTGCATTTAACAACAAATACATCTGTTGAGCAATATAGCATACTTTTTAATAAATAAGCAAACCTAACACACACTTAACTTTCTGAATTGCTCATTTTCAGAATGAAGATCAAAATATCCAATAAAGCTTAAAAAAATTGTACGAACTACGCAAAAGATACCTTTAACTATAAACTCAGCAACCATACGAGCTCTATGATAGCATTAAAACAGCAAAGACCTCACATGTGTAGTTTTAGCAAGATGTTGCACAAAAGAGGGGATACAAAGGAGAATTAACCCTTACCTGGAAGAGAAGAGACCTCTGCTTTGTATCTGGATCAAATTGCTTTGTTACCCGATATCCTGGCCTCCCAATTTTAACTACACAAAATGCAAAGTGAACTATTTTAATTCTCCAGTTAGTCATACAACCATCAACATCGAAAAAATAAAATGCCTATGGGAGGAGGAAGAGCATAAAATATGCAACAGTACATCCAACGTGGTGGTTATTTCAACATTTCTCAGCTCAGACAAGCACATAGCTCATAACCTATAATTTCAACTATCACAAACTCCCTCTGTGCAAAGAGTCCATAGATAACTGCTCCATTCTGCACATTGCTGGATTAAATTTCAGAATTAATGCAACTTTTTCATTATTATTATGAAAAGATTTAAACCCTCCTGAGAAGTGCTAACACTAAAAAGGACAACTGAGGCATCAGATGTTGAACTACCCAAAAGAAAAACAAAAGGAAACACCATTCAAGAAAAGACATGGAAAAGAAAAAGGGGACAAATTCATGTTTACCAGTTCTTAAACGGGACAAATTCATGTTTACCAGTTCTTTTAACAGCTACTTTGCGTTTGTGAGGTTGGGGCTGAGCCGGCGCCTCCTTGGCTTCTCGAGCAGCTCTCTTAGCTAAATTAGTCTGGTGACGTTTCCCTTGTGTGTGAGCCAAATAGTTCCCCTCATTGTTGTGTAATGTCAAACACAGCTTACATTCATAGCTACATATCAAACAAATAAAAAACTGTAAATTATCAACAGCATGCTCAACAAAACCCCTAAATATAAAGTTATAAAAATTTATGCAGGCATATAAGAAAAAGAATGTGGAATTAGACCTTCCAAGGTGGTTTCTCATAAAATAGGGATCTTTGGCAAGATCGATAGTCTCTAGGGCAAGTCGGCGCAAACGTTCACGACGGTCAATTGCCTCATTCTGGGCGGAGGCGGCCCCTCCACTGCCAGGCTTGGATCCCCATTCTCTGTCCATCTTTCTCTAACTGATGCAATGTAGTGAAAGGGAACAGATTATAGAAAACACCAACGAATAGAAGTCTAGTATCAACTAGGAGGGCTCTCTGTGTCAGGTGCCCAAACTGAGAAATCAATTGTAGATAACAATTGCGTAAAATGATATTTCATGACAGAAAAAAATAGCAAGCTTTCAAATTAACAAGAAATGTTAACGGGTCACACCAACCACTTCTGCCAGAGAAGTTAGACTAACTAATAACGGTAACATTAGAGGCCATTTTCTGATGAGCACTTCTGGCAATTAGTGGGCATGCAAGTGGAACTTAAGGTGCCCCAGGGCCTTTGTACAAGTTAGGCAGTATCGTAAATTCGGCAGCAGATGTCTTGACAGTCATATTTCAAACAAAAGCGAGTTAAATTCCACAAGAAGAAACTTAGAAAACTCCCAACGAAATACGGCTTTCATTGGTTCACCAAATTTCTCAGTAAGGACAAGAAGAAAACTCGGATGCTAATGAAGATTTTTCACCAAATTACTACACTAAACAAAAACTGCAAACGATAGACAAAACATCCTCCCCCCAAACACCCCAAAAAAATAAAAAGTCCAGCCTCAACCAAATATGGACACCAAGAAGTTCCATGAAACAGGGCACTCAGAAGTTCCAAGTAACGGCAAGCAAACTGGAAAAGGAAAAGAAGACTGTAACAACGAAAAAACTTCAGTCACTATCAACACAGCAACCAATCGTTCATCGTGTTTGAACATCCAGATTAAACTCCAAGGTCTCTCATTTCTTTTATTCAATTAGCTCAGTAAACAGAAACGGTCTGAAGCGAGGAGAAGAGGAAAAAGAAAATTTAAAACAAGCGGCAGGAGGGTTGGGAAAATATCCAACGGTTGAGTGACAGCCCAGCTACAAGCTGTCTCACAAAAAACTGGGCCAGCGCATACCGGGACAGTGTCACGCCTTTTGCCGGAGGGTGTAACTAAGGCCGCCGGCTTCTCGCCCAAGTTTGGTGACCGAGTCAATAACCCGTCGTTACTCACCAAAGCGAGGCTGAGTCACCGGTGAGCCACTTCCAAGGAGATTAAGAACAATCTCTGATGGTTGTAAAGGAAAGAAAACAAATTTCATCCGTTTTTCTCAAAATTACGAGAATGAATATCGAAAAGAGCTTCATTCTTCTAACATCCCACCACATCAAATAGATAACCAATAGAAATCAAAATAACAATCCTGAAATTTACAAAGAGAAATATCAATGTTCAAGAATATTAGTTGAGTTACTCCCATTAAAATGAAAATTAAACAATTACATTATCTCATCATCTAGACCTCCTTACCGTACCGTTTGATTGTCTGTCTTCTCTCCGGTTCCGGTGGTTATGGTTGAATTCGCCGGCGGAAAAAGTGGATGGTGACCACTAATTATTGATGGTTATGCAATTTAGCAACAGAAAGAAACTTTATGCTACAGACCTGAGGAGCTGAGGCAGCAGAGGCGGTGATGTCTTGATTGAGGATCGGCGATCGGTTCGTTAGCGGGGAGAGGGAGATCGAACGGGTGACCCCATCGATTAACGGAAAGATTGAAGCCCAATCCAGGGACTTAAACCAGAAAGAAGAAAATGAAATTGGCCCAAGAAGAGAAAGAAAGTGGCCCAATTTCGTCGACTTGAATCATTTAAAAGAACACGTAAAAAGCTGCTGAAAGTGGTGCCCAAGAAAAGAAAAGATGCAGCCCGAAAAGTTGAGAAAAGAAGAAGGAAATTTAGTCCTTATTGCTTTTAAGTATACATTTTAATTTTTTTAATTTTTAAGATCCTTAAATTATTTTTATTCAGTCAATATATTCATGGTCACTAATTTTTTAATCGATTCGGTCAAAATTTGTATGTTCTTGGTTAGTGATATAATGACATTTGTGTATGCTTTGATTTTCCCTTCATATTCACTCGATTTTTATTCACGCGACCATTTTCTTTCTTTGAATTCACTTTCATTTTTTATTAGGTAAAGTTTCTTTCCAAATTCTCTAAGTACAAAACCAATATTGAAGAGGAGAGTACGTGAATTGAAATATTCTTATAAATATTGGCATATGAGAAGAGTGTACAAATTTTAATTATAGTTCAATTCAATGTCAATGACTACCTCGAATATTCATATGTTCAGTTTGGGAGTTCACATACAATATTTGATTAGATATTTAAATGAATAAAATATTATAATGTGTTATGTTTTTAATTTTAATAAATATAATTGATATTTTATTCTAGATTTTGAACCGAGTTTGGGTGTATAAATTTCAGTTTAAGTTTGAGCTTTCAAGTTTTAAGAGTTCTTTATCAAATCAAGCTCAAGTCTTACTTTATGGTTCAAATCAAGCTTGAGGTCAAATTCAAGTCACATGTAAAATTTATCGAGTTCGTCCGATTAGCTTAGAGTTTGACTCATTTGAGATCACTTCTAGCCGTGACTATCTTAGTTTACCTTAAAACTTGAAACTAATAAAGTTTAGGCTCAAACCTTAGGTTCCTAACATAGGAATAAGGGCATAATTGATCATTTTCTACTTTGAAAGATATAATTAAAAAAGTGTCCTATTTTAAAGTACCCAATTACCAATCACCTTAAAACCTAGTACTTTTTTGCTTTCGGATGGTAGTCCATTTTTTATATAAATTTATACAAATATACGCACTTGATTATTCCTCTCTAACTTTAGTGTAGGAGGGTTCTCAATGATCATCCCCCTATTCTTGGTCATGTTTTATGAGTTTTTACTCAAGAAGTATTGATTGTTTTTAGTTTGTCTCATGAGCTTTGGCTCAAAGGTGCTTTGGGACTAATTATCACCTAATAAATGGAAAAGATTAAGTTGATTTGGAGATCCAATATCACAAAAAATGGATGGATTTTTTCATCTTTCACACATTCATATTCTTTTTAAAATAAAGGGAAAGGGATATGAATGCACTAATGATCTATTGCTTGATAAGAAGTGTTTATAATCAACTGAGCAACCTTTTTGTCAAATACCTAATGACTTATGAATGGCAATCCAAATTTGTTTTGATGATTTTAACTTTCTTATTGGGAAGGGTTAATCAGCGAAACTGACCTCTAACCAATCATAGAGGCTCAATATTCGGATATTTGCAATGTTAACTGTTGCCTAAGCCTTCTTATAATAGCTGTAGAAAATGGCTTCGGTCACAACAAATTCTAGATTTGTTATCCAAATTTAGAGTATAAGAGAGATGGTTGTGGTGAATTCTAGGGTGAATTTTTTGAGGAGGGAGATTAAGAATGGAAGAAGACCTTTGGTTGGGGAAAAGAAGCTTGGTTTAGCTCCATTTTCATGGTGTATTTCATTGTTTTTGGTATAGATTGATTCTTAAATCAAATACATCAGGCCCATTAAATTTTTAATCAAATTTATATAGGGCATGGCTATATACAATTTTTTTGGACTATATACAATAAGAAACTAATTATTTTTTTAAAGAATTTTCTTCCCCCTTCTCTCTTTCTCATGTGTAGTCTACATATAGTTCTACTATGCTGTAGTGGAACTCACCCAATATTAAAAATATAATTACATTTTTAATAATCATAAACTAAAATTTTCTAATTATATAAGTTATTTCATTAATAATATTTAACAAATAAATTTTTTAAAAAATTTTTCGAGAGAGTTTCGCCGACATTTGGCAGAACTACGTGTCAAGTTTTGCCAGCATTTGGCAGAAATCTTGGGTGTGTGAGAGACAGAAGGGAGATAGAATCTTTGAGAAAATGATTAGTTTTCTTATTGTATATAGTCTAAAAAATTGTATATGCAAGTGTTTTTATATATTACACATTAATCTGATCTTATATTGAAAAAGTAGTACCATGTTTCTAATTAGAGACTAATTTATTCAAAGGAATAAAATATGATCTCATTTGCCTTTCCATTTGATCCCAAAAGGTTGACTTACAGTGTATTTATCAACTGTCGTGCTGAAAGGTCTACCTACAATTCCGTCAAAGAAAATTGATTTACTATGTAATTTTGGAAAGTTATACTAATAGTTTTATTTTTTATTTACGTGTTAAAGATAGAAATTTTCATTTGATAAACATGCTAGAAGTTGCTTCTTGTTGTTTGGTGTATTTTTAATTTTTATTTCGTAAATTACTCCATTGAAGTATTAGTAGATAATTTCCAAAAAATGATTTGGTTTGTCTTCTTTTTGTCAAAATTTTGAATAGAAATATAATGTCATTGTTGAAATGTCTCAGAAATTATAGAAAAAAAAAACTATTTTCCCCATTTTCTTTACTCTTAACAAGAAAGCTTTAAACTATAGAGGAAAACATATAAAAGTATGATAAACTGGATGACTATCCCCTCTTATCCATTGTTTAAAACATTCTTCCTATTCCATTGATATAAAATAAAATATAAATATTTAACCAAACAATATAGAAATCCCAATTGAAGGGACAAGAGAGTGTTGTATTAGCAATATATGATTATACTAGAATGCTACTAGGGAAAGTGAGGCCTTGTGTAGGATGTTGGCAAATGTCTTCTGCATATTCTTTCCTCTGAAAGGAGTACGGCCACAGGGCATCTCATAAAGAAAGATACTTGATTCAAAACAAGAATCATCAATAGCACAGTAGAGGATAAAACAGGTCAAGATGTTGAATTGTTTGTTCCTGAAGTATAGTACAAAGAATGACTTTATATCTTCGGCACAAAACATATCCTTACGCAAACATGCCATACTTGGGGTCTAATTGTTGCACCATTATCTTATTGATTTAGATGTCATAAGGAACATGAGTTCTTGTCAAGTTATAATTATTTTTATGGACCACAAAGAGGCCAAATTTTGAAAACTTGATTATGGTTCCTTCAAAAGATATATATGATTGTCAAAATTTATAAATGAATTTTATATTTTCTATCCAATGAATCCATTCCTTTATTGATCAGTGTAGTGTTTCTTTTAAAAATTTTTCTTTAGGATGATTTTGTTATATTAGGAATGTGGTGATCAAGAAATATGTGAATCAAGCTGACATGCAACCTCTATCCATTTGGTCAAGAGAGTGACAATGGGAAGAAACATTGTGCATCTATTGAGATGATATATCTAGCTCAGCAGGCAACAAGGCGGTCCAAACTCTAGTTAGCGATTTAGTTATCTTTAGTTTAGTTGTGCTAGCTCAATTAGTTTAGTTACAAAAGTTGTGTTATGTTAAGTTATACAGAGTGGAGTGCAACTTGTATATAATATACTTTGTACCCTTCCTTGTGACTGTGATGTCCAATTTTTCCAGAATATTCATTTTGGAAACAATATAATTTTTCTCTCTCAAAACAAGCCCATTCTCTCTGCATAAATTCAACATGGTATCAGAGCAAATGTTCTTTCACCTCGCTTTAGTTTGTGGATGGAATGATACAACTAGTACCACGAAGTGATCGAATATTTGATTGTTGGAGGCAATGTAATAAGATGGTGCTCGATTGGATTCTTAGCTCAGTTTCAACTACCATCAAGTAGACTGTCATCTGATTTAATTCTGCCTATAATGTGTGGAATGATTTGGCAAAGTATTTCAGTCATAGAGATGCTTATCATTTTAGTGATCTTTAGGAGCAGTTTCATGCACTGAAACAAGGTACTCTTTCTATAATAGAGTATTTCACTAAGTTGAAAATACTTTGAGATGAAATGCAAGTTTTGAGACTTGTTCCTACATGTGCTGTGACCCTATATGTAGTTGTGGGGGTTATAATACCATGTGTGGGTATTTTGAGGATGACTATGTTATTAGATTGTTAAAGGCCTAAATGATGAGTCTGCTAATGTGAGATCTCAGATCTTGCTTATCGTTCCATTACCGAAGATTAAGCAAGCCTTTAGCATGACAATCAAACATGAAAGGTACCAAATACATTCAACTGTTCATCTTGGAGCACCTAATAGTCATGTATTGTTGTATCAACAAGTTATTGTTGAATTGTATGCTGGTAATGTTAATGTTGCTAATTCCAATAGAGATGGCAACAGAAGGTTTAGGGGTTCAAATTACTTAAATATTCTTTTTGTGGATAGCTTGGACACACAATAGATAAGTGCTATAAAAAGCATGGGTATCCATCTAATTTGAAAGGCAAAGGGAAAGCAAATTATGTAGTTAATTAGACTATGACAGATTTTAAATCACATGTGGGTTATCCTAGTGCCACTGGTGAAGTTGCATAACTATATTCTGGAATAGTTCTTAATTAAGCTTTATGTCAAGAATCATGGCTTTATTGCAGTCAGCTTAAGGACGACCAAAGCAGCAATTAGCATAGCCTACAACAATAACACTTACTGCTATTTCTACTAACAATGTTGCTAATGTAGGTATAAAATATGAATATATTACTTCAAACTGGATTGTTGACTCTGGTGCTTCTGATCATATGTGCACTTCACTTTTTGATTTTGCTTTTAGCATTGATATTGTTGATACATTTACTACTATTCCTAATGGACATTCTGTTAGTGCTATTCATAGGGGGTAGAGTGCATCTAACTGAGCATCTCGTCCTTAACAATTTCTATATGTTCCACATTTTCAATTCAAACTTGTTTCTCTAAGTAAACTTACACAAAATGATTCTTTGGCTATTCATTTTCACTCAGATGTTTGTATTATACAAGACCTTGCACCTTGAAGATGATTGAATTAGCTAAGAAGTGCTATGGTCTTTATGTCTTGCCAATATTAGTTGCCCCAACTTCAACTCATTTGTTTCATTCAACTTTTGCTTGTTCTAAGTTTGTATTAAATTTTTTTCCTATTTCAGTTTATCAAGATTCTTTTGGTCCTATGAGTTCTCCTATTGCTTGTTTTGAGACTACTTCTATATCTTCTACTTTTTTACCTTATAGAAGTATACCTCATTCCTGGATATGGAATTATAGACTTCGACACATGTTTTCATGTAGAATGAAATTACTTTAGCATACTCATTCCAATATTAGTTTGGCCTAAAGACCATATATGTTCAGTTTGTCCTATTGCTAAAATGAAGAAACTTGTTTTTCCTCTTAGCAACTCTTCTACTTCCGCTTGCTTTGATCTTGTTCATGCTAATATATAGGGCCTTTAAAAGCATAAAACCATCTATGGTCATCAGTTTTTTCTCACCATTGTTAATGATCATAGTTGTTTTACTTGGGTTTACTTGCTAAAACATAAATCTGAAGTGAGAGCTTTGTCACAATTTTTTTTTGCTTTTGTGGAATGAAATTATAGACTTCGACACATGTTTTCGTGTAGAATGAAATTACTTTAGCGTACTCATTCCAAATATTAGTTTGGCCTAAAGAGCATATATGTTCAGTTTGTCCTATTGCTAAAATGAAGAAACTTGCTTTTCCTCTTAGCAACTCTTCTACTTCCGCTTGCTTTGATATTGTTCATGCTAATATATAGGGCCTTTAAAAGCATAAAACCATCTATGGTCATCAATTTTTTCTCACCATTGTTAATGATCATAGTCGTTTTACTTGGGTTTACTTGCTTAAACATAAATCTGAAGTGAGAGGTTTGTTGCAATCTTTTTTTGCTTTTGTGGAAACTCAGTTCTCCGAGAAAATTAAGATTCTTAGAGCAAACAATGGGCTAGAATTCAACTTGCCTTTCTTCTATAGTTCAAAAGAGTATGTTCATCAGACTATTTTTGTGAAAACACTTCAATAAAATGGTATTATAGAAAGGAAACATCAACATATTATGATTATAGCTAGGAGTTTTAAGAGTTCAAGCTGGGGCAATTGTATTTCTTATGCTACATATTTGGTTGACATTTGCTCCTACTCCTATTCTTGCCAACAAGACTCCTTATGAGCTATTATTTTCTAAGTCACCAGATTTACATTCTTTAAAAGTCTTAGTTGTTTGGCTTATGCCATAACTCTTTCTCAAAGGAGAACTAAGTTTGATGACCGAGGAAGAGCCTGTATTAATCTTGTTCCTTCCCCAACTAGTAAAGGCTATATTCTTCTTGATTGTCAAACTAAGGAACTTTTTGTTTCTAGGCATGTGCAATTTCATGATGAGAGTTTTCTTTACATTCACCTGCTACTTCTACTTATTCTTCTAAAGTGCAGTCCCTCTCTTCTTCTTCTACTTTTGATATTTTGTATTCTGATTTCATGGATCCTTCTGATTCTTGGACTTCTTCTCCTAATGCCAACATATCTACTCCTTCTACAACTTATTTAGATATAGTTTCTTCTGAATTAGCATCACCAATTCCTATTTCTTCTTTTGCTACTTTTACTCCTCCAGTGAGAAAGTCTTCTAGACATCCACTTTCTTACTTGCAAGACTATGCTTGTCATTTAGTTTTGCTTCTCCTCATGCTTTAAGCAAAGTTCTGCATTATGATCAGTTAGCACCTAAGTATCATCAGTTTGTTATGAGTATTACTACTACAGTATAACCTAAATCTTATAATGAAGCAATGCATTATCTAGCTTAGCAAGATGCTATGCAAGCTGAAATCATAGGTTCGGAGAAAAATCAAACATGGATTTTAGTTCCATTGCCAAAGGGCAAAACTCTTATTAGCTATAAGTGGGCATATAGGGTCAAGCATAAATCAAATGGTTCTATTGAAAGATATAAAGTCATAGTAGTGTCAAAACAAGCTCAAATCCATGGGCTGGCTACAAATTTACACAAATGTATGGCTTAGACTTAGTAAGTCCAAGGATTTTTTAGCTTGTGGGCTGAACATAGGCCAACTGGCATTTTTTTTTTATTTTTTGAATTTTTATGACTCTACAAAAAAATGTCATTTTCTTTGTCTCTTTTGAGGCTTTTCTTTGACTCTTTCAAGTTTCAACGGCTTTGCTCTAATAGACTAACAGTCGTCCTTCTCTCGCCCTTAAACAAAACTAGTCAAAAAGTTCTTTGAACCTCTTCTTTGATTCTGTGGTCTCTGAGCTTTGGAGACTTTGGTGAATGCATTAAATGTAAGTGCCTTGTGTTCTGTGAGCTTTAGCAAACTTCTTTAAGGTAAATAAAAATTTCCTTTAGTACTGAACAATCTCAACAACAAGGATATCATACTATTAATTTTTCCTTTGGTGAATGCATTAATCGAGAATTCAAATGTGTAGACTGTTAATAGCCCAATTACAATTTGTGGTGAAATTCATGGATAATTTCATGATTTAATGAAACTCTTCCAGACTAGAGGTCATGTGCTAGAGACAAATTACATTTTTGTTTGTTTCTAGGGAGATTTTGTTAACCGTGGGTATAGCAGTCTAGAATTTCTCAATTCTTTTGCTCCTCAAAGTAAGGTATTGCTATTCTTGGGCTTAATTATGACTAATAAGATTCCTATTCTCATTCTACTATTGCTTAAGAAAATCATCATTACTTTTGCCCTACATTAGGGGATAGAATAGTAGTCAATGGCATTTGTGCTACATGTTTTGGATGATATTTGAACTGTTTGAAGATAGAGAATGACTCTTAGTGACATTGACATTAAGCTTTTCTCTGTTGTTGTTGTTGTTGATCAAGACTTGGGGAAACTATAGCAGCAATATCGAAAATGGACCACAAAGGCGATTCTTTCACTGTGAGAATGTGGCCGAAACTGTTGTCCGTGACCATATATGCATAGAATATTTGTTCATTTTCCTACAAGTCTTTTGGAATTGATGATGTAAACTTTCAAAAACTAGTGACATTGCAGAATCTATTGCAAAGATAATATAGGGGTGCTTTTAAGGTTTGACAAAGAATGAACTTCTTTTATTGCATTATTTCTTTTCTCCTTTTTTTTTGGAGAGGGGAAGGGGATATATAAGTGCTTAGAAAGGAAAAGGGACAAGAAAATAAAATAGCATAAAATCAAATATACTTGATACTTTAGCTATTCATGCTTTTCTTTTTCTTTTTTCTTCCTGCTCTCTACTATAAAAAGGCAAGGTAAGTTTACCAACTTTTACACTGCTACATTGGAAAATAGACCATTTAGTGGTTTGAATGAATAAATAACATTTCCCTCAATAGTCCAAACCACTTTGACATGTATAGTGATATGGCCAAATCTTAGTTTTATAGTGTTACTGAAGTAGAAAAGTAGGAACCTACGATCACTACAAGAAATTCGTCCGTTGCAAATCAATTGTGACCGATTTGTAACAGAAATAGTCGTCGCAAAATTTATAGTCATAAATTTGTGACGGATTACTAATTCGGCGCAAAGATGCGACGGAATACATTTCCGTCGCAAATTCGCTTCAAATTTGTGACAAAATTTGTTTGGCCAAATTAGTCAACTACTTGCGTCAAATTTGCGACCGAAAAAAAATAAAAACAATATCACAATTTTACGACGGATTTGAGATGAATTTTTATTTTTTAAAAAAGAAAATATAAAGCCATTGCAAATTCATCCCAATTTTACAATAATTTTGCTACGCATATTCAAATTTTTTCAAAAAACATTCTATTGCTATTTAGTCACAATTTTGCGATGATTTAGCTACAGAATTATTTAATTAAAAAATATTAAAAATTTGTCTTTATTTTCTTTTATAACTAGTATAGTAATCCGTCGCAAAATTGTTACAAATTTACGACTATTTTGTGACAGATTTTTTTTTGTAATTATTAAAAATGATTATTATTTTTGTCACTAATCCATCGTAAATTGGTGATGATTTTGATACAAAGATTTATTAAAAACTATTAATTAATATAATTATTATCAAAAATTCATCGCACATTTTTTTATTATAAATACAATTCAATTTGAAATTTCAATTTTTAATTAAATATTTTTAAATTTTATAAATAATAATTTAAAATTTTTAATTATTTTAGAAATAAGCATACTTATATAATAATTAAAAAATAAAAATAAAAATAAAAATTAATATAATTCAGCCATTAAATGTCAATAGTTTATGCGTACAATATTGAAAAATATTATATAAAATCTATATCACTGTAGAAGGCGGGGTTGCAGATGGTGGAGGGGGCGAAGGTGGATCCGGAGGGCTAGCCATTAGAGGATGGTCATCAGACGGATCGATCGTGTAATCCTCATCAGCCTCGTCTACCGGGTCTATTGAGAAGTCATAGAATCTTGAGACTCTAATTGCGAATAGCGCTCCTTCAAAGTATTGACGCTATCCTGTAAATTATATATATCATAATTTGCGACACTGTATAATGATAAAATAATTGATATAAAATATTTTTATAATCTTTAAACTTACTAGCGTATGTTGTGATTTCTCACTAACAAACGTGCCCCTTTTGGGCTGTTTTTATATGTGTGCGTCGCCTCGTACATATTGATGAAGTAGAAGTCATCTCCGCGCTCCTTACGCTACAATTTTATTAATATAAATGTTAAGTAATGATATTATATTTAAATAAAAATTATAAAAATAACGGTTACTATCCGATGCTCATGCTCACTGAAAGAGATGCATCCTCCCGTGTGAGTTGGTCCAAGAGCGGCTGCTTTGTTCTGCTTAGTAGCAACTGAAGCACGCTTGAATTGCTTTGTGCTCCAGTGATCACGCCAAAGTTGGATCCAAAATTTGGGAGATATCCATGGTGGACATTTCCACTTGCACTAAGCCTTTGATAGTTGATCCGTATCTTATCAGCATGTTTTAGGAGCCACCGATAACGTCTCTACAAAGTCATAAAAAAGAACACCAAATATATAAAAAAAAATATATAAGTTTTATAATTTGTTACTTACACTCCACATCTAGAACCACATGTCCCAAAGCTCCAATCTCACCACCTCAAAAATAGGGTATGGTATAGTGAAATGCCAGTGGAACATATCTGATATCAAATGCACCATCCCCTTTGATGGGAAGAAACTGTTCCATTCTACAACGCAACCCTTTTTTGTTGAGTCGTAAAAGAGTACTTAGCATTTGGTATAGAAACCTTACCATTTCCAATAGTGGTAATATGTAACTCTGGCCTATTACAGTACATCTCCGAATCTCGACGACCCTTTGCATTATCCTTCGATTTGCCCTTCACGTCCATTATAATGTTAAACACATTCTTGAATACGTTCTTTTCATTATGCATGATATCACATTATGCCGAATTAAATTTGATTTCCAATAAGGTAAGTCCCAAAAGATGCTACGCTTAGCCCAGTTGTGATAGATTTCTTTACCATCATCCTTCCCCACCTCCTTTCTAGTATCAAAATTTTACAACAAGCTGCATACTCTATGCCACATCTCATCCCCGGATGATCGCTTAACAGGTGGAGATGTCTCACGACCGTGGTCTTTTCGAAATGATTTACCATCTCTTCTATATTGATGATCAATTGGCAAGAACCGGCAGTGACAGTCAAACCAAGACTGCTTTGACCCATATTGTAGCTGAAATGACTTTGTTTGCTCTATACAATACGGACAAGCCAGTCTTCCGGAAGTTCTCCAACTGCTCAACATACCATTAGTTGAAAAATCATTAATAGTCTATAAGAGCTTAGCTCGCATTTGAAAATTTTGTTTCTTTGAGACGTCATATGTCGGCACGCCTACTGACCATAAATGTTGTAATTCTTCCAACAGCGGCTGTAGATGGACGTCGATCTTATGCTTCAGGTCCCTTGGCCCTGGAATAATTACTGTCAAAAACATCATAGGATCCTTCATACACATCCATTGTGGTAAGTTGTACGGAGTAAGAATGACGGGCCAACTAGAATACTACTTTCTTGACATTCCAAAGGGCGAGAACCCATCAGTGCATAACGCTAAACGCATGTTCCAAACCTTTTTTGCAAATTCAACATGCATTCGATCAAAATGATGCCATGCTTCACCGTCGCGTGGATGACTCATCAATCCCTCATTTTGTACACTTTCAGCGTATCACCTCATGTGTTATGCAGTTGTTTTAGATGCATAAAATCTTTGTAATATTGGTATCAATGGGAAGTAGTACATTTTCTTAAAAGGGACTTCCTTTTGCTGTCTATTCTTTCGAACTTTCCTCCTCTGCGTATATCGGGAACTCCCACAAAACTTGCATTCCTGCAAACCAATATCCTCATTCCAATAAAGTATGCAACTATTCGGTAACAATCTATTTTTTGCACTGGCAAACTGAGTCTAGAAACCATCTTCTTGGTATGGTACAAGTCCTTTGGAAGTTGATTATCCTTTGGTAGAACCTCCTTAATCAATTGCATCATCTGATTAAAACACTTCTCTGAAATATTGTTCTCGATTTAATATTCAGCATGCGAGCAACAAATGATAACTGCGAGTGGTTTGTGCACCCATCCCACAAAGGAGTATCGACAGCCTTTAGCATATCATAAAATTTCTTGGCCTCTACATTAGGAGGTTCTTCATCGTCGACACCCGATGGCGGGTCCATCAGACGGTCTAAACTAACGATATCCATTACCATCTGTTGAAATGGATTAATAAACATAGGTAGGGATTGAGAATTGGTTGGAACCATCTCTGAATGCAACAAATCAAGATTCTTACCGTGACTGGTCCAACGATGATAATTGGCGACAAATCCAAATCTATACAAGTGCTTCTACACTTCATTGGGAGAAAGGTGCACCTTGTTCTTACACTTTGCATAAGGACATCTCAGCCACGTCGTGTGTTCCTTCGACAAACAGTACACTATAAAACCATTAACCCCATTCTTATATTCATTTGTGATTCCCTTAATCCCTTGCATATATCGCCTATACATCCAATTACAATCATCCATCTATATTAACAAATATTACATATTAAATTTTAGGGTTTTCCACACAAAAATTTTAGGGGTTTGGCATCTCTTATTGAAATAGTGTCGAAAACTTAGAGAAGCGTTAAGATATCCTATAAAATGGGCATTTTCCAGGCACAAGGCCACCACAATCAATTATGCAAAGTATATTTAATCCACAATTAATCCAAGTAAAAATCCGTACTCTTGAATAAAGTTTGTATAATAAAACATCCTCCACGTCTCAATTTACAAACATTTATTTAACATAGATATACTCAAAATTCATAAGTTGAACAAAAATATTATAAGCATTTTCACAAAATTGAAGAACATTAAAAATAATACCCATTACAAAAATAAAAAAAAATCCAACAAACAGTACATATATAAACGAAGTGAATTGTGGATTAAACTAAAAACAATTCGGAGCATCTACCCTATAAAATGGACATTTTTTAGGCACAAGGCCACCACAATCAATTACGGAAAGTACATTTAATCCATAATTAATCCAAGTAAAAATCCGTACGCTTGAATAAAATTTGTATACATGTCAATTTAATTCACACAGAAATTTATTTAACATAGATATACCCAAAATTCATAAGTTGAACAAAAATATCATAAACATTTTTACAAAATTGAAGAAGATTAAAAACAGTACCAATTACAAAAACTTTTTTAAAAAATTGCTCCATACATTACCATCTCCGGCAGCAGTAGACGGTAGGACTAGTAGTGGCGGCGGCGGCGACAAGAGCAGCAGCGGTGGAGGCAGGAGTAACGGTGGCGGTTGGCGGACGAGACCCGCAGCGGCGGCGGCTGGCGGTGGAAAGAGAGAGATACAGAGAGAGGGAGAAAGGTAGGAAAGGTAGGATAGGGAGATCGAGAGAGGGAGAACTAGACTGCATGTTTTGTTAAGAAGAAGGACGTTGCAACAGAAATAACCATCACAAATTCGTAGTAGAATAGTGACGAATATTTTTTTCAATTTTATTTAACAACGGTTACAAATCTGTCACTATTCTGCTACAAATTTGCGACAATGTTTTTCTTTTATTTTTAAAACAATGGTAAAAATATCCATCGCAAATTCGCCGCAATTTGTTGCAAATTTGCGACGGTATTCTCATATGCGATGGACTTGCAACAGATTTCAATTTCAATATGGCAGCTATTTTTCACAGTTGAAAATTTCAAATTTCTTCACAATTTTGTCTCAAATTTGTGACAGATTTGCGACGATTGTTAATTTCTAATATGTTTTTTAAGTATTTTTCTTTTTCTTCTACTCCTCCAATGAGTTTGTGATTAAGATTTGTTAATAATTAATGTTTATTAAATATATGTATGTAATTGTCATATATGTTGAGCTAATACATGTATTAAACCCTTCAACACTATATGTTGTATAATATTACATATTATAAATTGGTCATAGTTAAAGCTATTAGTATTATATGCATATGCAATATACTTTTACATGTTTTGTATCATGTGTTATTATAGTCAATAAATATGTTATATCAAAACAAATTATGGATTGCATATTCGTATCCTTATACAAAGAATAGTAACTATACATTAACAATATTTGACAATACATATTAGAAGTGCATTGCATGCAATAAATGTTTAATCAAATAGTACATTTATGAATACCGCAATGTATGACTCACAAATTTAATATGGGTAACAAAAACAAATAAAAAGGAATGAAAACAAAAGGGAAAAAAAATCCGTTGCAAATCCATAGCCAATGCGTCACAAATTTGCCACCCGTCACAAATTTGTCACGGTATTGTGACGAAAGTTCAAATCTAATTTTTATTTATTCTCTTTTTTATTAGTGTCGCAAGTTTGCAATAACTGCTAGTTTGAATATTTTTTTTTTCGTTCCTGTCTCAAATCCATAGCTATTTTGCGACGAATTTGCGACGAAACTTAAATTTTTTTATATTTTCTTTGTATGTTCAATAGCAATTCTGTAGCCTTGATGTGAAGGATTTGCAACAGGTAATTTTTTAAATTTTATGTTTTTTCCCTGATGTTGCAAATTCGTAGCTTTTTTGCGACAGATTTGCGACAGAATACATTAGTATTTTTTTCTCTTTCGTCGCAATTCTGTAGCTATAAGGAGACAGATTTGCGATGGAATATAAATTTTTTTTTATAAGATTTTCTTTTTCTCTTCCATTACAATTCCGTAGTTATAAGGCGATGAATTTGCGATGGAATGTAAAAATATTTTTCTAATATCTTGTTTTTCTCTTCTATCGTAATTCCATAGCTATAGTACGACAGATTTGCAACAGAATATAAATTTTTTTTTCTAATATCTTCTTTTTCTCTTCAGTCACAAATTCGTTGGTATTTTGAGACGGATTTGAGATCAATTTTTTAGTGTCGCTATTTTAGTCAACTTATTAAATAGTAGCATTTCTGTCGAAAATTCATCGCAATGTTTGTAGTGGATTGGTGCAAGGATAACTAGAAACATCCCATGAGAGTTACAAACTCCATGGTTATGTTATAATGAGACCTAATAAGTGTTTGTTACACGAAGCAAAGGCTACTATTCTATTATCTATCATCTTTACTTTTTTTTGTTAAAAATATGATGCTGATAAATTGAAGTTTAATTGTTTGTAAAATTTACTTACATGGTGCAATATGGAAAGCCAAAATGTTGTTGATCTTCAAGGTGATGAAGATGATAGTCCATTCCAAAATCAAAATTCTAATGTTGTAGAGAGTGAACTTGAGTCAAATACCAGACCATCGAAGAAGGCTAAGGGTACTACTTCAACTGTGTGTTCATGCTTCAATGATTTAGGCGTTGGGAAAGATGGAAAGCCAAGAGCAGAAGTCTTGGTTGTCGAAAAGAGTATGTAGCAGAAGGGTCTAAATATGGGACTTATAGCATTAGTCATCATATCAAAGCGTGCCATCAAGTAAAGCTCGGTTTCAAGATATGGGGAATATGTTTATGGACAATGCTGGGAAGTTAAGAAATAGAAATATTTCTCAAAAAGTTCGTTGAGAAAAAATAGCAAGAGCAATTATAAGGCATGGCATTCCTTTTTTATTTGTTGAGTATGAAGGGATTAGAGATATTCTTAAATATTGCAATCCTGATGTGAAAAACATTTCTAGGAATACGACTGCATCTGATGTATGAAAACTTTCTATGGGAAAGAAAAACAATTTATAGCAAATATTAGCTGATGGTGCTCATCGAATATGTCTCACATTCGATGTTTGGACAACTTGCACATCTGAAGGCTATATTTGTTTGACTGCTCACTTTATTGATATCGAATAGAAATTGAATAGTTTTATACTCTATTTTTTTTAGATTTTCCTCCTCCCCATTCATGAGTTGAAATTGGCCAGAATGTTTTTTTTGATTTGCTAAGAGAGTAGGGAATAGAGAGGAAAATATTTTCAATAACCTTGGACAATGCATCTTCTATTGACAACATGCAAGATATTTTGTGGGAGCAGCTTTGTTTGCAAGATAGTTTATTATGTAATAGGAAATTTTTTCATATTCGTTGCTCGGCACATATCTTGAATCTAATTGTACAGGAAGTTTGAAAGTGGCTAATGATGCTTTGCATAAGATTAGAGAGAGTGCCACATCTGTTAAAGGGTCGAAAGCGAGAATAAAAGCTTCTGAAGAATGTGTTAGACAAGTTGGCATTCAAATAGGGATTCATTTGAGATTGGGTGTATCTACTAGGTTGAATTATATATATGATGCTTGAAAGTGCTTTGAAATATCGACATACATTTTTTAGTTTTTCTTTATGTGACACAAAATGGAGGAATGGACACGAGATCAAAAGATGTTTAAATTTCTTTGCCCTTTTTTTGAAATTACTAAGTTGATATCTAGTTCCTCTTACTCAACCTCTAACTTGAACTATATGCAAGTTTGGAAAATGAAGTGCTTATTGACGAATAATGTGAATAACGAAGATATTTTGATAAAGGCTATGGTTATGAGGATGAAATCTAAAATTGACAAGTATAGGAAGGAATAAAGTGTTATTCTTGCACTTGGGGCTGTTCTTGATCCTCGCATAGAATTTCAATTGTTAGAGATATGTTAGAACGAGGTTGATCCAAGTCATACTTGTGAGAAGATGGATATTTTGAAGAAAAATATGAAGATATCATTTGAAAATTTTACTCTATGAATTGCAATTTTAGATTCAAAACAAAATATTTAGAGTCCAAGATTTACAGATCTTAGGGTTTAGGATTAGGGTTAGTGGTTAGGATTATTTGAAATTTTTTATTGTCATGATTTTTTTTTCAAATGAGTGATTTTTAAATATTCTTTTTTTGATCATGTTTACTAATATTTTGTCTTAAAATTTTCTAAACATATCAACATTCAGCTATCAATTTATCTAAATAGAACAGAAAGTTAAATAACACTAACAAATCTCAACTAATGCCAACCTAGAGTTTACCAAAAATAATAAATAATATATAGGCATAAACAAAATTTCTAGCAAAACTAAAACTAACAAATAATGAAATAAAAATATTAAACAAATAATAAATAAAAATATATATAATATTTAATTAAATTAAAAATAAAAAAATTGGAAAAATTAGCATAAAAAACCATCCAACTATTTATGATTCTTTAAAATTAGCCAAAATCTTTTATTTTTATCTTATTTATTAACATACTATTTTCGTTCAGTTAATTGTACCCTTTCATCACCTCATACGGTGGTTCATGGCCAGAAAAATCGTGTGCGAATACATGCCCATTTTTCTAAGGGTAAAATAGTCAGGATACTTCTTTCCCTCCATTTATAATATTCTCCAACTACTTTTCTCTAGCATTTTCTACTAAACTCACTTGTAGTTGTTAAAAAATTAGAAATTCCAAATTCTTGCTCCCATACCAAACACCCATTTTGTCCTAAAGCTAATTCATGTTTAAACTTTGAGAACTATAAGGAAAGCCTTAAAGCTAATACCAGATAAGCATTAAGTGCACAAGGCGCAAAAGTCTTTCTTAGATAATTTATTACCATCTTTCTATCCTCTTCTATTCCTTTCCTTAATAGTTTAATGAATTTCTGCATAAAGGATTAACAAGCACACAAAGAATTGAATGCATTTTTCATATACACTCTCTCAACTACACATGTCTGCTTCTGCAAACAGAAGATAAGGCGATGATTCTTAAGAACAAAAAATGCATGAATGCACAAGAGATCTAAAACTGCATCAACTTTGCAAGATTCTAGCGACCATCTGACATGACGAATCAATAGTCACGAGTAATACAACAACAAAGATACCTGCGTCGTGAAGATAATAGGGAAGATGAAGGAGTCAAGCCCTCAATTAACTTCTCAAATTTTGAAAAATCAATCATGAGAGCATCAAATGCTTCCCAATTCACTGACATTGAATCCATTCACACAGTGGTAGTTTTGTGTTCCTAACGAATCCTTATTGTATCATAAATCCTAAATCCCTATAGTTGCTGCATTTATTCATATTAGAGGGAATAAAATAATCTCTACCATTTCTATTTCAACAGTCGTGGGTTAATTTGGGTGGAGTTGGGTGTTGAAAGTTTTTTTGGGGTTTAATGGTTTATTGATTCAAATCAGGTTAACCCGATTAGAATCAATAGGTTTGGTGCATTTGTAAATCAGGTGAGATTGTTTGGAGGGAATAAAATGATTTGAATATTTTACCCGTGGAAAAATGGGCATGTTCTGCGCACATGATTTTTTTTATTATGAACCACCGTCTGAGATGGGGGAGGGGTACAATTAACTGAGCGAAAATAGTATGTTAGTCATAAAATTAAAATAAAAGATTTTGACTACGTTTAAAGAATCATATATAGTTGGATGACATTTTACACTATTTTCCCAAAAATATAGCTGGTACAGATTACTTATACCTAAACCCCCCCCAAAAAAAAAACTAAGGTAAAAGACCAAGAGAAAACAAAAAAAAACTTAAAGGCCAGCAACAGCCAGAAACGGAAGAAAAGAAAGGAATAAGCCTAAAGAAAGAAAAAAAAGGCAATACAACAAAAAGAAAGAAATGAAGAAAAACTTTTTTCCACACCCAAAAACAACCGAAAACAGAGGAATAAGGAAAAGAAGAATGGAAAAAAGAAGAGGGGAAAGAAGACCAACCTCGGCACTAGAGTCTTCACCTTGCTACTGTGGTCTTCTTTGCCTAGATTTTCCTAGCTTCGCCTTGTAGCTGTGGCTCCTACAGCGTCTCCTGAGTGCCTTGGGTTTGGGGATAGGATATATAAGACCTACTGAAATGGCATTATTACTTTGAATTTTTTTACCATTTTAGGCGTAATCAAATGACTCTTTTTGGAAAGACGCCATTTCATTAATGATGTCTTCCCAAAAGATGTTATGGCCAAATACAATCAATCCCACTCAAACCTAGCCACTATAGTACCATTTTACAAAAAACGAGACTAAAATGGGTAAAGACCCATTATTGACTAGTGAGCTCTTGTTAACCAATAGAGATGCAGTTGAATTTAGAGAGAAAACCAAAATGAAAGTTCTGGACAAACTAAACTTCACAATCACAAAGTGTGTTATATACAAGCTACACTCCATTTAGTATAACTTAACATAACACAACTGGTGTAACTAAACTAACTGAGCTGACACAACTAAACTAAAGCTAACTAGACTACTTATTAGAGTCTAGATTGCCTTGTTGGTTGCTGAGCTGGATACATCATCTCAATACCCCTCACAAGCTGGAGAAGGAGAGAAAATAGACTAAACACCAAAAGAAGCCAATAATGTCTGAAATCGTGCAACAAGAAGAGGCTTAGTAAAAGGATCGGCCAACTTATGAGCAGTAGAAATAGACAAAGGCTTGACAACTCCAGATTGATAATTGTCACGAATGAAATTGCAATCCAACTTAATGTGTTTTGTCCTTCAACAATGTATATAGCTGAATAATTATCACAGAAAAAAGGAACAGTAGCCTCTTGAAAAATACCCAAATTTGTAAGAAGAAATTGCAACCATTTTAATTCACAAACACAAGTAGCAATGGCCCAATGTTCTACTTTTGATGAACTTCTAGTCACAATAGTCTATTTCTTCACTTTTCAAGAGATTAAATATTTGCCCAAGAAAACACAAAAGCCAGTAGCAGACAACCTTGTGTCCTCACAACTAGCTCAGTGACTATCACAAAATGTAGTTAACTTTAATAAAGATATGCTAGAAAAGAAATCTTATGTCTTGGAGAACCTTTGTGATGCCTTCAAATGATGTTCTGTGGGACAATCAAGAAATTGACTTAATTGCCGGGTCACAAATGCAATGTTAGGCCTGGTAATGGTCAAATAAAACAATTTTCCCATCAATCGTCTATAAGTTGTTGTAGAGGGTAACAAGAAGCATCATGCAGAGCTAGTTTATTGGTGGAATCCATAGGTACAAAAGAAGGCTTACATCCATTAAAATTTATTTCATGTAGTAAATCCAATATGTACTTCTTCTGATTTAGATTAATACCATTAGCAGACCTAGCAACCTTTAAGCCAAGAAAGAATTTCAATTCTCCAAGGTCCTTAATGCTAAAAGTGTCATGTAAATAAGCTTTAATTGCTTGAATTTCTTGAAGGCAACTTCCTATTAATACCATATCATCTACATAAACTAGTAGAGCCAAGAATGAAGTAGCACCTTTCTCTACAAACAAACTATAATCGCTTTATATTGAGTAAAAAAAAAGTGAAAATAGTTGTTGTAAGTTAAGTATTCCACTGTCTACTCACTTGGTTAAGGCCATATAGAGATATTTGTAGCTTGCAAATCATACCATTGGAACTAAAAATGTTGGAGGTGAATAATATAAACTTCTTCAAGCAAATCTCCATGCAAAAAAGAATTATTAATGTCAAGTTGATGTAAATGCCATTAATCAATAAAGCTATCAAAGCTTACAAGTTGATGTAAATGGTTGTGACATTCAAAAAATATATGCCAGGTTGTTGTGTAAACCTCTTTGCAACCAATCTCAATTTTAGCACTGTTAAATGAGCCAGTCCAACCTACCTATTTCAGACTTACTACATGAAATAGATTTGGGTGGATTTGGCTGGCCTAAAATGAAGTAGGCCAAACTTGGCTTGTTTTTTCACGTGCTGGAAAACTCCCAGTCTGTGGCCCACATGGCCAATGCACTTTTTTATTTTTCTTTTTCCAATATTGTATCCAAAACATCTAACAAAAAATAGATCAACGAATATCAATTGTCAATCCTAAAAAAGTAAATAACCAACCAAACACTCAACTTTAAACAAAACAAAACATTCAAATCTAATAACCAAATGTAAAATAATTTAAGCAACAAAAAGTCAAATATATCTAATATTCCAAGTTATCTAATACATCTAATAATATTCTTCTAATCCTCCTCATCTTCATCTTTGGGAACATTTGAATCCACTATGGTTGATTCTTTTAATGTTATCTCGTCATATTTATCTATAAAAAGAAAATACAAAGCAAGTTAAAAGTTAATATATACAAATTATATTTATCAATCTTAACACTTATGACTTATCCTTAGGAATAAAACCATGGAACTAATTATGTGCACATAGTAAAGCTTGTACATGTTGTAGAAGAAGGCAGTTCCTATACATATTAAGAACTCGAGCACCAATACTAAATGCATATTCTAAAGCAACTGCAATAATTGGAATGTTCAAAATGTCAGAAGCTATCAAAGCTAATTTAGGAAATATATACCCTGTTGTCTTTCCAATATTGTAAGAAATTCATATTTTGAAAATGGCTCCATTCCAAATTTTTATCTACCATATGTCTCCAATTGAAGATTTTCTAGTCTTGGTAGCAACTTGACTATCAAACATCTTAAAATCCTAATCAATGAAGCAAACAAAAAAAAAAAAACAAAGATATTAGTAGAGAATATTTAAATTGAAAGGTATTTAAATATTTAAATTAAACAAGAATATTAAAGAAACTTACATCAGTTGGAGTACAAAATTTAAAAATCATCTACATCTATTCCCAATCCACTTTTACTTGGTTGAATAGAAGACCCATACTCTTGTGAAAATGAACTTGATGCATTTGCTGATTTTTTTCCAATTCATAGATGGATGCGAGTAAAGTACCTGTGGAGGTCCATCTCTAATCATAGACCCAAGTTTTCTTACTAGATAGTCAAAGGATCAACCATAATTGATTTGAGAGGGCTATAAGGAGAGTTTGGTGGAATCTTTGAGAGTTTGACGTTTTGATTGCATATTTTATGATGCATATAGCGGGGTTCTGCTAGAGTTCATGAGTTGATGGATAGAGTTGGATTTGGAGCACTGCCTCAAGTCAAGTTCAGATCAATTGACCACACACTCATCATGGCATTGGTAGAGTGATGGGGAGAGTTACACTAAGGGCACTTGATATAGTTGGGTGATGTTTCATAGTTGTGCCTCATGTAATGATCATTTTGAGCTTAAATTTCTATTGAATTTTGGTGTTTCAATTATCATTTACACTCACTTTATCTCTTATTTTCTTTAAGTGAGTTTATTGAAGATTTGGAGTACAATGAAGCAATAAAGAAGATTTTATACACTTAGAATGAAGAAAAATGCAAAACAGGGCAGTAGGACAGAGCATTTTCAAGTGAGGTTTTGGATTCTTTAAAGGTTTCAAATGCAAAAGCATCCTCCTATAAAATTATAGGGGACATTATGAAGTTTCCATAATGGTAACATTTATGTCAATACAAGTTCGTTTGGCCACCTTGCTTACAGTGAAAAGTCATTATTTCTAGATTTGAATCCAGTTTTGACACATTTTGTTATAATGATCATATCTTGAGTGATAGACGTCAAATTGAGGTGATTCAAAGCTATGTGGAAATATAAAATCATTATCTACAACTTTTATGCATATATAAAGACCTATATTGTCCGATTTCATGCTCTGAATTCACCAAAAAATCAAAAAAGTTGTCACAATCGCATAGCAGAACACTATAGAAAAACTGGTTACAAGTGGGCGCCACTTGGTGTGGACGAAGTGGTGCCATTTGGGCCGAAACAGAATTTTTTACATTTTTTCCTCTCTTTTTAGGAGGTATATATATATACCCCTTAATGGCATTTGAAGGGGAGGGTTGCTAGGGTTCCAGAGAGGTGAAAAAATAGAGAGAAAAACTACAGAAACCTCTCCCAAATCCTCAATTTTCGCAAGAGAAATCAAGAGAGAAGATCAAACCTTTGAAGAAGGAGAACATCCATCTTGAAGATTCAAGTCCAAGCTGCATTTTTTCCAAGGCTAAATTGATGATCTCAAGCGTAGAAGATTGGTGTTTCAACCATGAAAATAAGCATAGAAGAGTATAGGAATTTCACCAAGCATAAGAATAGAATTCATTAACCAAGAGATTTTTCTATCACATAGGTAGTTCTAGGGGAATTTTCCATTCAAGTATTATTTTCTCAATTGAAATTTTCTCTTGCAAACTAAATTTTAGATAAATTGAATTTTATTAGTTAAATTATATTTTTATTCCTAGTAGTTTATTTATGTCATCTCTATAATCAAATCTAGTAGGTTAAACAATAGAGCGAAAAATGAGTAATGGTATTTGATCATCCCTGTGTACTAATCGTAATGGTATTTAAATTACTTGCCATTGTACTAATCTAAACGATAGGTGGACTTGCCTTGTATTTGTGTGCAAATTGTTAGAGATTGTGATGAAATTAAGTATAAGGGCACAGAAAACACACAACATTGTGGCAACGAAGTTCTAGGTTACTTATATCTATATCTTCACAAAACCTCTTTAGGAAATGCACATGATATTCACGGTCATGTTGTCTTTGTCTAGTTGTGGACCCGGGTACGGATTCCATTGCTACAGCTTGGCTAGCAAGAGCCTCGTTTAACCATTCCTAACATGTTGCATACAAGTGTTGTTGGTCCGTGCTGTTCGACGTTAGCTTATTGTCAACGCACGTGCTACTCACCTACCCAGATTAGTTAGATGCTACATTTGCAGAGGAGGTTTGTTTTTCATTCTCATGACTTCTAAATTAATTTATCTAATTTATTTCTTAATTTTCTCTTAATATATTACATGTATTCTATCTACAGTTTATCTAGTTGCCATTCACTGCTAGAGCATTCCTTGTTGGCCGGTAGAGGTTGCACTGATTTTTTTTGAAATAATGGAGTGGTATTTACCTGCTCAGGTTATGAGGTACTTCGGCATGGAGCAATTTTTACCACATGCGTTTGACAATCACGAGGATTTACATTGCTATAGGACACGCGACTATGCCTAGAGTGACTAGTGTGCAACATACGTGTTCCTGTTTATCTTTTGGGATATTTGTAGAGACCATTTAGTTAAGGGGGTGTTGAAGATGCACACTACATAGCTAGGTTGAAGTACATCGACTACCAAACTGGTATCGTGCTCGCAAACGAATGTTAATCAGGTATCTAGTCCACTAGCGGAAGGTCATCGAGAGTTATCACACTACTGGTGCTTCTTCTCGGATATTGGTTAGTTTATTTTTATTTATTAATTTTTTCTAAATTATATTTTCAAAATAGTTTGTTCTACTTCTATGATTAAAGTAATCGCTTTTATGTAATCTTTAGGGTTGTACACTTTTGTATTATGCTAAATAGTACTTATTTGTTTGCAAAATTTACTGAGTTACTTTAGTATGCCTTTTTCCTTTGTGATATTTATTATTCGACAATAACGTCTGCCTATTTTGTTTTATTCGTCAATATTTTGTGGTCCTAAAATCTTTATATCTTATCAAAATAACCGTACAAGTAATTATAAAACTTTTTTTTGTTTCTTTCCTTCTTTGGTGGATTTATGGAGCCTTTTTTTTATGTGAACTTCAGGGAACTTCTTTTTGTCATATTTAGCCGGAAGCACACATACCTTGTATAAATTGGTTAACTTTTATGCAAGATAATCACGTGGATGTCCTTATATTTCAATGCGATGGCCATATTTTTTGCCATAATTTAATTGGATGTTTACAATGCTATTGGTCTGGATGATGACAATGCAATTGAGCTTTTGTGGGACATTCAACTGGAGTTTGGTCAGGTTGGAGCACACATTCATTTGAATTTCCAACTGCAACAATCACTGCCTTAACAAGATCAGGATATTGATACTAACACGGGAAGAGGATTTGACTTGAAGCAAGATGTGGACTATCATTGTCAGCCTCAAATTTCATTCCCATAACATCCGTCATCAACGGAGCATCATGTGACACAAGTAATAGAGCTTACAGCCTCCAAAGAAACAATACTATATAGAGTAGTAGTGGTAGACTCATTAGGCGCCACCTCTGATGTCAATGATGATCTTGAATTTGATGTTCTTGATGATGCAGACATAGAGGCAAGCTCATTAGGTGCCACATCCGATGTTGATCATGATCCCCAATCAAAAGTCCTTGATGATATAGACATAGAGGGTTCAGACCGATATGAGAAGAAGCTGGTTAGGTAATCTCAGGCAATGCTTGCGGGTGTTTCACCTTTTTATTAGTATAAAACATTCACGTTGGCTCTACTTTTCACAGGTACGAGAATCACTGCGCGTACGGATGCTTCCAATATATAAGATAGGGAGCACAGTTAGATGACTGGACATCTGATGAAGCAGTCCAACATGATGACTGGAATGAATCAACAAAGAATCTTCAACGAGGTGTGTGATTTCAAAACAAGGAAAATGTTATATATGCAATTAAGAGGTGGTCAATCTGGATGGGACACGAGTACAAGGTTGTAAAAACCAAATCCGACCAGTGAATAACGAAGTGCTTTCATTCAACTAATGCAATTATATACTCATGGTAAATACACATAATAAATAAAGCTACACATGGCATGTGACAAATAACTATCTACAATTCGAAAATAACAGTAAAACGCACCATAGACGAGATTCGGGTTTTATTTTAAACAGGATATACCTACAAAGAAGGTTGGTTTGTATAAAAGGCTGCAATTGAGTTGTTATTTAGAGAGAATCAAAATCAAGCACACCACCATTCAAGTAAACTAATATGTATGGTCTTTAACTATTTATTTTAGGCTTTTGAACCTTCAATCATAGGATTCAAGCATCACAACCAATTAAATCTATTGTCGAAACTTACATGAGAGATGTTTATAAAGGAGTACTATTGATACCTAGCAGATGGGATGCTAATAATCATGTTTACCTAATTGCATTTTCTATTATTGACTTGGTGTCTTTAGTAAGTTAGAACTGGTTCCTTAGTCTTCTTTGCAAATTTGTGGTCACAGACCATCCCATCTTTTTGATTTTAGATCGCCACAAGAGCATTTTGAATTCAGTTAGCCAACAACAGAAGCGGCAACCTCCTTAAGCCTACCACAGATTTTTCCTACACTACATAAGGGCTAACTTCAATTTAAAATTCAAGAAAATATAGCTAAAAGTTTGATGTGGTAGGCGGGGATTGCAACTAAAGTTTCAAAGTTTAACCACTTCATGAATGAAATTAAAAGAAGGTAATTGGAGGCATTTAACTGGCTAAATGCAATTCTATTGGGGAAATGAATCATGTTGCATGATGGTAGATGCAAATATAGAATAATGACTACAAACTTATTAGAATCATTGAGCAGCGTATTGAAGAAATTAAGGGTATTACCACTAAAAGCTCTTGTAGAGATGGTGTTTAACAAGATGGTCGAGTATTTCAAGAAACACAGGGAAGAAGCACACGCTGGTAGAAACCATTTTTCCAAAAGGATTTGAGAAAAGTTTGTGACAAACAAAAGAAAAGTAAGAGCACACATGGTAGTGCAATATAACACACAGACAGGAGTATATAACATTCAATTCCTTGTGCGAGGTGACGATAGAGATAACAATATATATACAATACATATAGGTGACACAACTTGTACCTGTGAAAAGTGGCCCATATACAGGCTGTCTTGTTCGCATATATTAGCAGTATTTCAAAATAAGAGATGGAATGGTGTACAATTTATATTGGATATCTACTCTAGGAAATCCTACAAAAAGACTTATGAGTCTAGTTTTTATCCGATTTCAAACAAAACTTTGTGGCCAGAGACACCATTACATATGACCTTTTATCTCCAACCATGAAGAACAGTCAAGCTTGATTGTAATCCACAAGTTACCGTTCTAACATGGATTACTACAACCCGAACTCTCCTCCAAGATGCAACAACTGTTATTTGCATAGTCTTAATAGAAGAAATTGTGGCCTTATTGACTCTGTAGGCCCAAATAATTCTTATTTTTTCTTCATCTTGTTTTAGAAACTAAAACTTGAAAGACACACAACACAACTCTTTTTACTTATGCACATGCACATATCTTTTTTTAATTGTTTATGATTATTAAAAAGAAATTTGAAGAATGTATTAAACATATATCAAAGAGGGAAGGAGGTAGGAAAATGTAGCAGAAAAAAGAAGGAAAAAAAAACAGAGGAGGGAGGAAGGAGGAACTATTATGGCTAACTAGTAATGCCTTTTCTTATGGCATTATAACTTTTCAATGACGCCATTTGAAATGGCCTCATTGAAAGTAATTGAAAGAACTAAGAGGGGAATGAATTAGGTTTTTGGCTAATTTTCAAATTCTTTTTTCGTTTAGCAAAACCTTTGCCTTAGTAAACTTTTCTTCAAATTCATAAACTCCAAGTTTATATCTGATTTAAAAAAAATGGTTGAGACAAGATGATCAAACAATAGAAGCACAACCAATCAATCAATAACTAAGAATAAGTGATATTACCACACATATGTAAGCAAGTAAAGCAATAAAGAAATGAATATGCGATTTATAGTGGTTCGATCTCTCCAAGATTTACATCCACTATCTTGAGTCCACACTCAAGGATTTCAATCGATTCACTAAATGCTCAAGTCAAGCAATTACACAAGAGGCTCACCTTTCAATGTATTTTACCACAACAATCTCTTTTCAATCCAATAAATAAGGCTCACCGAACCCAAAGGTTCATCCCAGCGGTTAGAGCTCTGACCTCCAAGTGGGAGGTCATGGGTTCGAACCCTGGAACTAGTACCAAGCCTCTCAAAAAATCTCCCTCCATACGAGTAGGGGCAAGCGGTGTATACTAACCCGTAGGTCCAAGCCGGAGGTCGGGAGGTTTCTTGTGATGGGGCCGCAATGCGGTGGGGCTGGCTAGTATAAAAAGTTTACCCTTCAAAGTTTTTTAAGGAAATCTGTAAGTATCCATTTGCCGAATGGAAAGACCCGCAACCAACAGGTTGTATTTGAGCATGAGCCCAAGTTTTGTTCAGATTGTTCTGCCTTCGGCCACTTAGCTGGTAACTGCGGGACAAGCAACAAAACAAAGGATCTACGGCCATCAACATCGAAAGGGACTGACGTAAAACAACCTTCAGCTGCCAAGCCTACTGAAGCTGGTCGGCCTCCCCAGCCTAGTCAGCAGACTGCTGAAGTGTTGAAAGCAACGGAAGTACCTGATGGTACTGGAGTTCCAATCCGACCTGGAGGGCACAGAACAGGTAGTAATTCCGGTACTTCAGCCCACCGCACCGAAGGTGGAAGCAAGTCGGCACAGCCGCAAGTTAACAATGACGACAATCTTGGTACAGTGCCCATGATACAAGGAATCCTGAACCAACAAACAGTCAATAGACAAACTGAAATTGTCACACGAAGCAAGCAAAGGGCAAAGCAGGCTGACAGGCATGGCCACGCTGAGCCTAGTAGCATGCGCGCCGTTGGCAGTGGATGGACGTATATTTCCGGCAAAGCAAGTTTGACATAAAACTGCTTGCATGTACATTAACTAGAAACTCATCTTTCTAGTTTTGCTTTTGGCCTTAGGCCATTATGTAATAGGATCTTGGTATCTTGTCGTTTTCATTTGTATTCGCGGGTTACCCCGTTACGGTTGTATGACTGCCCGAGTATGCTCGATGTATTTGTACACTCTTTTTGATCAAATATACATTTACCTTCATGATCAAAAAAAATAAATAAGGCTCACCCTTTACAAGGGTTTTATGTCTCTTGACAACCTTGTATTAACAAAGTAAATAGATGAAGCATAGACTTAGATGTTACCAACAAAAACTTGGTGGATGATTACAATGCTAGCATCACTTCACTTCTTGCCTTTGGAATCTTGAATTTCAACCTTTGAGCACAAGGCAATTTGAGAGCTTTTCAAATAAATTTGATGTAAAACAAGTTAGAGCTTCTTATAGTTCAACAGAATAAAGATATCTACAAAAATTTGAAGTTTGTGATTTTTATAGGGTTTAAAATTTAGCTCAAATGTTCAAAAAAGGGGCTAGTAACAGTAAAATTTAGTCGATCAAACTTGAATCTCTGCGTCCGAATGATCGTCCGAATTTGGACACAAGCGTCCAAATTTCTTTGAAAATTCAGCAGCCATGAGTTCTAATTCGGAAGTCAAAATTGGAGTCCAAATTGATCAAACTTAGTCAAAATGATTAGAAGTCAAGCACACAAAGTTTAAAATCATTTTGGATTATAAGATGGATCTTCTAAAAGGTTTTGGTCCAAAGGCAGTTATCAAGAACTTGGTAAAAACATTTGTAAGATAGATCATTTGAGATTGAAAACCAAGTTTGAAGTTCTCTTGAAAAGGTTTTAGATTCCAAAGACAAATAAGTGCAAGGTTTACAAAGATGTACCTATAATGCATTGTAAACCTACACTAATGTCTTCAAAGCCTTCAATAATATTGAATCAACTTTAACCACTTTGATAATCTTAAGTTGTTCATACGCTTTTAGCTTTCAAGTCAATGAGACTTACATTCTTCTCAATCCAAAAATCCTATCACACATCATATAAGCACATTAGTCCATATTAAGGTTAATCAATATTGTTTCCATAGGACATTACACTTATTAATATTTATCATTAATCAAAATAACATGATTTGACCTTAGGACTTACAGTAATAACGCAAAAAAAAATGCATTATTACTTATGCATACTATTTATGCATAAGTAACTTTAAATAACCAATCCATTCCTGATGTTACATCGTAACCTTCTACAGATAAAGTAATCAAATTCCCAAGCAATACTACGCTCTCGACATAATTACGACATTCGAGATATACTTCTTTAGATACTCTAAAGTCACCCATCAGTGTACTAACCAACATCTGAAAATCTATCAAGCAAGAAGGTGCAGGAATATATGGTGCAAACTGCATGCTTACAAAGATTTATAACATACCTTCTGCAACTAAATATAAATATATCCAATATCATATACCCAATCGTAATCTCAAAGAAAACAGGCATCATGCCGAGAAAGAATGGTATTGTATAGACATATATCCACAAGTCAAACATAACATAAGAGACAAAAGATGTATGACCCACCAAGTCACCTTACCCAAAATATACAAAATACACAATCAGTGGCTCACTACACTACAAAAATCAAAATCCTATACGACTCCAAACCCTAATGGACTATGGTTAAAATTTAGACAATCCTGCACACACATAGACACATAACAAAAAGAAAAATATACAAGTAATCAAATAAAGGTATTTGATTACTGCTCCATGAGAATCTTGCTCGAACTCTCAATTGCTCTCAAATCCCTTGAGACCAAGCTCCAGCAGACGCCAAGGTCTCATTGTACCACGGAATCAAATTATCATAATCCTGAGTCATCTCATCAACCTCATGTAAATGAGCAGCATGAGCTTCTACCATTTATCCAATTGCTTCTCTAGCATGTCAGCTTTGATAGCCCTATGCTCTCTATCGCAACGTAAAGAGCTCAGCGGATGATCTAATTATCGTAACTCCCTCTGTAACCCTAAAAAACGATCTCCCTCTACTTGAATACTGTGCTCATATTGCACATGTTGAAAACAGAAATAAGGGCTAGCTAACTCAAGCAGTGATTACAAAATCGAAAATGAAAAGACTGATCAGACAAATACAGAAAATACTGCAAAAATTGCAGTAATAGGGTCAACAAGATTTGGCAAATCTGGTAACCCCTCTCCACAGATAGTCTCTCTATCGAAAGTATCCCCTACTGGCTCGACATGTTCAAGCTCAGAAAATAAGTCACTAGGGGTCATCCTTAATAGATCCTCATATCATGAGGGCTCCCATAGTAGGCCCATCCACCGACTCACTCTCAGACACATCTACCAACAATGACGCTGATCTCTTTGGGACAATCTCCCATAATACTAAAAATAACTAACCATCTCCAAATAAGTAAAACCTACGAAATGAACACCCATGGCTTGTTTTAGATCTACCAATTCAAACTTAGTAATGAACCTCGAGCTCTGATACCAATTGTGATACCTCCAACCCCTCCGCTAAGTTCCACTGTGATTGAGTTAGGTACTTGCGGTGTCTCTCAACACTGATATACGCAAGTACGAAGCTTGTCTGTAAAAGAAATAAGAAATAAACATATATAAAATAATACAACAAATGAAAATAGCAACAAAAGTTTTATACATATAAAGGTAGATCCTTAATACAATCTTCTTTCTCAAACTAGCGAGAGGGAACAAAAGATACAATATCTCACAATAGCTCTCATACTATATGCATAGCAAAAGTTCTTCCCCTAGCTAAAATCACGGTAAACAAGAAGCTCATAACTCTATCTCTTGGTACAATCCATTTGAAATAAGTATTAAAACATGTGTGAGCCAGAAAATTTAATGAGTTTATGTGTATGCTTGTAATTTCAAAATGATATGGTTAAATGGATATGCATGGTAGTGTTCAAAGTTCTCCATATGCAAATAAATATATTTTCTTCAAAAAAATACATAAAACTGATAATGGAGTTTAGGCATAGCGGAAAAGTCTAAGTGAATCAAGACACATCAGCGTAACTTCTCAACCTAAATTTCTCAAACATGACAAATAATCAAATATTGGCTTAATGTAAATCTATCGAAACCAATAACGGGGTTATCAAGAGTCAAATCCCGACATCCCGTAGTCAAAACTAACCACAAACTAGTGCAAATATTTGACTCCACAAACTAACTTATGCCTCCCCACCCAAAGACTAGGCTGAGGATTTCTAGGGTACCTACCAGTCCAATCCTGGTGATCAACCTCAAAATTGAGCTCTCTTGACTTGTTGTTAGGTGACCGTATACAAATAAACGTTGTACCAGTTGCTCCAAGCCCTTCCTAACATACTATACCCCCTTTCAAGTGAATCCACAATCCAGAGTTTATGCGCTCCATACTAGCACAAGAGGCCTTAGTACGGGAGACTAACCACATATAGTATAATCCACCAATGCTTCAGGTTCAAATCATATTCGTATTCAAATAATATTTCAAATTATATCTGATCGGGATGGAGTTTTTATGCAACTTTTCAAATATAAAGGCCACTCAAGTAGCCATCCAAATGAATCCAAATGCATAACCAAATCCAATTTTAACATAATTTCCAAATAACAACCGTCTGCCAATCCAAATATGTAAATGTAAGTTCTTCTAAAAATTCCATGAAATGCACATGATTTTCCAAAAAATACATAATAAAATATTTTCTAAAGCTTACTTGCATTTATAGAACATATCAAAAAATTATAATATTTCAAACAAAATAAATACCTACTCGGAGCATCGCTCATAAGTATTCTAGTGCACAAGTAAAAACATATTGAAGTAGGCCCTAGACCATTGTGTTGGATTTGCGTTCTTAACTAACCAGTCATATGCTACCTCATCTAAGCTTTTTAGGGCAGCTATGTTATCCAACAAATTGTTAGGATGACTAGCTCTAACACATGGCCACAGCCTACTTTTAAGTGCAGTTCTAGCAAAAAATTTTCTAAAGTTACCATGCAAATGTCTAACACAAAACATATGTTCAACCATTAGAAGCAAATCTTGGATAGCTTGTATCAGTCCCTGCAATAAGAGAAAACATGTTAGCAATATCAAAATAATGAAGAAGCAATAATGGTAAAATAATGAAGCTTACTTTTTGCCTGTCTTAGATCAAAGTTAAGGTTTTAGCATCTGAAATGTGCAAATCTTCAATCAATATCTCTAGAAACCGCCTCTATGTCTCAGTATTTTTTATATGACATAAAACAATAGATATAGGGAATAAGCGGTTATTGGGATCAACCCCTACTGCTGCTAGCAAGATCCCTGGATGAGAGCCTCTCAAATGGCATCCATCTAATCCTATCACATTGCAAAAACCCTCTTTCAAAGCTTCAAGGTCCATGTAAAATCTGTGAAAACGCTTATTACACTTACTATCCATCTCACCCTTCAATAAAATTGACTTGCTTGGATCTTTGTTTCTAAGTTCCTCCATGTAGACCCATAACCTAGCATACTGGTCCATGTATCCCCTTTCAATGAGCTCCCATGGCTTTTCTTTTTGTTTTGAAAAATGTGTGCCTTGAAATATTGATGTTGAGCTCTCTATAGACCTTCCTTATAAATTCAGCCATATCCACCCCTTTAATACTTCTAAAATCTTCAATATACCTCTTCGTAAGGTATTTAGGACTGACAATCTTAGGATTATGTATTTTGCTGCATGTGTGCATCTCAGCTAAGATTTTTATCTGCTAATCACTAGTCGTCCCACGCAAGGAAGCATGGATCAACCAACTACATGTGTTACTCTCACACATTGCTAAAAATCTACATTTGTCACTCTTAACAATCTTGATTTTCTTGCCCAGTTTAACTGCATGCTGCTTTATTGCTTCAAATGGTTGCCCCTTACTTTCAAACAACTGACTACATTTAAACTTGGGTAGCTCAGCATCAATCTCAGATCTGAACCTTTCTGTTTTAAAATTCTTGTTCTTCTACTGTCTTTCATCCTCACTTTCTGATGAGGTCCCACTGTTCAAATAATCTGAATCATAGTCATCTTCACTGCCACTCTGAAGAGATGCCTCAGCAGGCAATGTTTGACTGATTTGCTTGGTTCCACCAACCTTCTTATGACTTTCACTTGAAGTATGACAAACAGTCTCTGAATTCTGCACTTCTTTCAACCAACTTTGCTGGCTATTGATACTACTCCATATCTCAACCTCCTCCTCATCTATTTCAAACTTAGACTCCACAAATGAGGTAGACTCAGATGATTCCTCATTTTCTTCACTGGCATGGTAGTCATGATCATCCTCACTACTATGTACATCTTGATTTTTAGGATCTCCAGTTTCAGCTGCTGAGGATCCCACCTTGGCTCCCTGTTCCAAGTGATTAAAATCTACAAAATTTGCTCTTGCATCTCCATATTCATCAAAAAAAATTTTGCAGCAGCCTTAACTGGATCCACACCTACTGTAGTGCCTTTCAAATCCTCATTATATACAGGGTGCTATTGAAAGGTGTTGACTACATAATCCCTGCATCTTTCCTTTGCCTCTTCCTAAGTGTTCTTGGCCTAACACATGTACCTGCCTTCTTTACTTTTGGATTTTCTACTTTTTTCAAATCCATAAACTTTTTGTTTTGGACTACCTATGACTTTATTTGCTTTGGGGAAGGTCTTGGCGTTTCCACCCTGTTGGACCACATAAACCTCAGCTGTCCTACAAAAAGAACCATGCTCTGATAAGAGTGAAACATTTGTTTTAGATAGCACTAGCATCAAATATGTAATCCCACTAGCTCCCTTTAAGTCATACCAACACTTATTCACTCTTTTATAACCCAACAAACTAAAACACAACTCCACTTCTAAAAATTTTTCTATCCAACGGAATTATTCTGGTCAACAGTAAGGCCACACATAAAAAAGTCAGTCATCCTCTATGAAATCAAGAAACAGGCAAACATTTTCAAGAATTGGGAGACAAGAAGACATTAAAAAGCATGTGATGACGATATATGGACAAGGACATAGAGATTAAAATTTTTATTTCTAACCCACATTATGCCAGCATGTTCGAAAATGTACATGGCAAACAGCACGCCTTCTTACCCATTTCAAAGCAAATATGCTTTAAAATATCTAGTTATGAGAAAAACTCAACATAAGTTAGATTTCCTTTATCTCTTGACTCCTCTAGTCGTAATCTCATTGTTGTCGAATGGCCTATCTTAGCTGCACTTCTTTGCTCAGTCTTCAAGTCTAGGGCACACGTATTCAACAAAGAAAGGTAGATTTTTAGAGAAATGTAGATTTTAGGGCAGAAGGTTTGAGCGGGGATTACAGTTGGATAATACAACTTGGGGCAGAAGCTGAAGAAGGGATGAATTCAGATGGGTTTGGTGAGGTTTGGTCGTTTGAGAGATAGAATGAACCGTGATTTAATTCAGGTTCATTGGGTTGAATAACCCATCAAAGATGGGTTGCAAAGTGATGGAATAGAGTGACATTTTTACACTTAAAGTTTGAGTCATGGGCTTCTCACGTGAAAATAGATTAGGGGTAAATTATGGGTAACAAAAAATATTTTTGATATTACTGGCTAGTTTGTGGGTATTTTTAGCTAATTTCTCTGTCTCTCTCTCTCTCTCTCTCTCTCTAATATTTCAAACCTCAAAATCTCAACATTTAGCCATTTTCAAATCTATTTCAAATTCTAAAGATTAAAAATCTGCAACTAAAACAAAAAATTGAAATCAAGATATGCAAATTTTACTAACCAAATAATTTCTACTACGAATCAAAGGAAATCATCAGAAAAACTAAAGAATTCACAAATAAAAATTAAGGAAAAACTCACCTTGAGAAGAAGAAGAGAAGAACCGGTTGAAATTGAAAACAAGGAAGCAAACTATGAAGAAATAAATTCATAGGAGAAAATGAAAGAAACAAAAGGAACAAAGAATTATATAATAGATAGAAAGATGCTTCACCAACTTTGATGACAAAAAAATTCTAGTGACCTGTGTGTCTCTTGTTTGTTGGTTTCTTCTCTACTTCTTCTTCTTCTTTTTCTTCTTTTTCTTCTTTTTCTTCTTCTTCTTCTTCTTCTTCTTCTTCTTTTACCTAGAAGGTTCAAGAATAATCAAGCATATTCAAGAATATTTCAAAATAAAATAGCTTAACTCATTATAGTTTCTTCAAACTTTAGTATCTTAATTTGACTTTACTAAAATTAGGTATTCTATCACAAAACGAACACCCATAAAACCTCTATAGGGTAGAATGTTACAATTTGTGTGTGAACACTTGGATTTTCACTTCATATTCACTCATTTTTTATTCGCGTCACCGTTTTCTTTCTTTGAACTCACTTTGTTTTTTTGTTAGGTAAAGTTTCTTTACAAATTCTCTAAATACAAAGCCAATATTGAAGAGGAAAATACTTGAATTGAAATATCCTTATAAATACTGGCATGTGAGAAGAGTGTACAAATTTTAGTTATATTTCAGTGCAATGATAGCGACTAGCTTGAATATTCAGATGTTCAGTTCAGAAGTCCACATACAATGTTCAATTATAAATTTAAATAGATAAAATATTATAATATATTTTTAATTTAATAATATTTATATAATTAATATTTTTGATAAATTTTAGTTTTCTAGCTTTTGAACCGAGTTTGAGCTTATAAATTTGAGTTTAAGTATGAGGTTTCAAGTTTTAGGAGTTCTTTATCGAATGAAGCTCAAGTCTTATTTATGGTTCAAATCAAACTTGAGGTCAAATTCAAGTCATGTATAAAATTTATCAAGCTGGCTCAATAAGTTTAGAGTTTGACTTATCCGAGATTATTTGTAGTCGTAACTATCTTAGTTTACTTTCAAACACCTTAAACTAATAAAGTTTTGCCTCAACTGTTAGGTTCCTAACATAGGGACAAGAGCATAATTGATCATCTTCTACTTTGAGAGAAATAATTGAAAAAGTGCCCTATTTTGAAGTACCAAATTGCCAGTCATCCTAAAAGCTAGGACTTCTTTGCTTTCGCAGGGTGGGACATTTTTCATATAAATGTATACAAATATATGCACTTGATTATTCCTCACTAACTTTAGTGCAGGAGGTTCTCAATGATTCATCCCCTTGTTCTTGGTCTTGTTTTATGAATTTTTACTCAAGATGCATCGACTGTTTTTAGTTTGTCTTATGAGTTTTAACACAAGGTGCATTGGGGCTAATTATCACCTAAAACATGCCAAAGATTGAGCTGATTTGGAGGTCCAATATCACCAAAAATGGATGGAATTTTTTCATCTTTCATACCTTCATACTTTTTTAAAAAAAAATACATTAAGGAAAAGGGATACGAATAGCACCAATGACCTATTGCTTGATAAAGAGTGTTTATAATCAATTAAGCAACCTCCTTGTCAAGTACCCAATGCCCCTACAATGGCAATCCAAATTTGCTTTTGATGATTTTAGCTTTCCTATTGGGAAGGGTGAACCAGCGAAAATGACCTCTAACCAATCCCAGAGGCTCCGTACTCGGATCTTTGCAATGTTAATTGTTGCCTAGGACTTCTTTTAACAGCTAGAGAATATGGCCTCGGTCAAAATAGATTCCAAATTTGTTATCCAAATTTAGAGTATAAGAGAGGTGGTTGTGGTGAATTTTAGGGTAAAATTTTTTGAGGAGCGAGATTAAGAATGGGAATTTTCCTGAAGAAGATCTTCGGATGGAGACAAGAAGCTTGGGCTCAACTCCATTTTCATGGTGGATTTCATTGTTTTTGGTATAGATTGATTCTTGAATCAAGGAGGTCCGGCCCATTAAATTTTTAATCAAATTTATATATTACCCATTTATGTGATCTTGTCAATTTGACCAAACGGTGAGATGGTCATTTGAAGGGAATGTACTGTGGCACTGGTAGGGAGGGAAAGCCCTTGGAAGCCAAAGAAAAGGAATCAATCCATTATCACATTCAACAGTTTCGATGCCATATTCTTTATATATTTTTCTATCCATATCGAATTGAATGTCTATATTTTGTTATGGTTTTTAAAATTTAATGTCTTAAAATAGTAATATATATAGTTTTTACTTCTATTATTAGCCTTTTTAATTTAAAAGAATGAAATTATTCTCATTAATTTTTGTATTAAGTTAAAATAAGATATTTAATTTCGAATAGAGAGAGTAATTTTTATATAAAAGAAATTACTACCTCCTCAATTTAGCAAAAACTACTGCTACATCTATTCTACCCTCAATAAAAATGGATAAATTTGTTTATTTACTAGCATCACCTACTATGACTCACTAAATCATTACTATTATTACATCATATTCTTCGTTACAATAGAATAGGCAAATGTTACGGCTATGTAGTGACAGCCCTAAGAACCATATTTACTACACAGACATAAAAAATCAAGAGACAAAAACCTATTCTGATATTTGTTTTTCTGTACAATAAGAAAATTAGTGCATCCTATTGAAAGTTCCATCTTCTCTCAGAAAAGGTGCTTCTGAAATTCAATCTGCCATATAAGGAAACGTCAAGTTTATTGCCATGTATTTGAAGTATATGCAGGTAAATTAAACTAACACATTTCTAATAACATGTAATGATGATGAAATTAATTCTTGCATGGATCTAATAAATGGACTCTTTTGGCCATCTGGAATATCCACTTTTGCTACACGAGAACGTCAATTGATTGCTCATTTTGTGGGGTTGGGGGATGACAAGAGCTTGGAAGCTTTACCTTGTTGTATAAGGAAATATAGAAACTTTGTGTGAAGTCCGTAGATGGTTTATTGAAGCTGAAAATGCCAAAATTGGTCACTAAAATTGATACAAAATAACAGTAACTTCTTGTGAGCATACCTCTAGAATAAGTCCATTAGAGGATCAAGAACTCCCTCATCATCCCACTGCACTTCTTTTGCAGTTGGATCCTTTCCAATTAACTGAAGTGGTTTTTCTAGTGGTGGAGGGCTCTGCAAGCAAGAAGATGAATGCTTTTCAAGATTTCAAGTGAACAGTTGTACACCTATCTGTGTATGTATATATAAATCACCATTGACAATATGCACATTGCAAAAGCCTGAAAGAGTTTTCAAATTCAAATTTTCCTATGTAATACTTCCTTCGTTCAAAATTAAATATTCACATTTTCTTTTAAAAATATCCAAAATTAAATATTTATTTTCTTCAAATAGTTATGTATTTTATTAAAACTTCCATTACGACCTCCTAAATTTAAAGAAAGTAAGCTCTACGAACATAATGCATCCACTACTAACGTTTTTAACCCTTTTGATTTAAGGAATTTAAATTCCACTAACATGTGGGTCATACTACTAACCTTCTTAATTATGAGGATATTACATTAAATTTTCTATAGTTAAATTACTCTATTTTATTTTATGCCAAGTTAAATTAGGACATTCAATTTCGAATGGAGGGAGTAATACGTAACTAGAGTATAGGAGATGGAAAAAACAATACCATGTTCCTAATTAGAGGCCAATTTATTCCACGGAAGAAAGCATGTTCCTTGATCTCATTTGCTCCTCCATTTGATCCCAAACGACTGGCAGGGTCTCTATTTAATAGTGCATTTATCAACTGTCGTGCTGCAAGGCTTGTCTGCAATTTCATCAAAGAAAATTGATTTATTATGTAATTTTGGAAGGTTATACTAATAATTTTATTTTTTATTTATGTGTTAAAGATGAAAATTTCATTTGATAAACATACTAGAAGTGCTTCTTGTTGTTTGGTGTATCTTTAATATTTATTCCTTAAATCACTCAAGTGATTTATCAGTAGATAATTTCAAAAAACGATTTGGTTTGTCTTTTTTTCAAAATTTTGAATAGAAATAGAATGTCATTGTTGAGATGTCTAGAAAATTTAAAGAAAAAGAACTCTTTTCCCCATTTTCTTTAGTCTTAACAAGAAAGCTTTAAACTATAAAGGAAAACATATAAAAGTATGATAAACTAGATGAGTATTTCCTGTTTTCCATTGTTTAACACATTCTATTAATTTTCCTATTCCATTGATATAAAATAAAATATAAATCTTTAACCAAACAAATCCCAATTGAAGAGAAGAGTATGTAATATTAGCAATATGTATTAGCAATATATGAATATACCGGAATGCTACTAGGGAAAGTGAGGTCTTTGTGCAAGATGTTGGCAAATGTCTTCTGCCTATTCTTTCCTCTGAAAGGTGTACGGCCGTAAAGCATCTCATAAAGCAAGATACCTGAATTCAAAACAGGAATCATCAACAGCACAGCAGAGGACAAACCAGCTCAAGATGTTCAATTGGAATTATATTAAGTATAGAAAGTTTCTCCCTGTAGAATAGGACAAAAAGTAAGATTTTATCCTCGGCACAATACATACCTTACACAAACATGCCATACTTATTGTCTAATTGTTGCACCATTATCTTATAGCTTTAGATGCCCTAGGGAACACAAGTTCTTGTTAAGATACAATTACTTTGGTGGCCCACAAAGAGGCCAAAGTTTGAAAACTTGAATATGGTCCTTTCACAAGATATAGACGACGGTCGAAATTTACAAATGAATTTTACATTTTCTATCCAATGAATCCATTTCTATATGGATCAGTGTAGCGTTTCTTTTAGGAATTTTTCTTCAGGATGATTTTTTTATATTAGGAATATGCTGATCAAGAAATATGTGAATCATGCTGGCATACAACCTCTATCAATTTGGTCAGGAGAGTCACAATGGAAAGAAACACTGTGCATGAGTTACTCGGGATCAAACAGATGGCCATTCAGTTCTTAATTTCACATGAAATAAAATCCTTTCTTTATGTAAGACTTTACTTCCACATTTATTGGGTTGCGCTAAGGGTAGTTTCTAATTTTTCTCTTAATGAATAGTGGAAAACATATTTCAGTGGGATAAATTAAATCAAAGCTTTTCTACTGCTTCTTTGGGAAGCTTCAGCCAAGGGCCAAAACTTCCTTAGGCTGAAACCAAGTAAAATAGGTTTCCAACATGTGAGTTCCTGCTAAATTAATATCCAAATTATTCATGAGGAAATTGTTGTTTGAGCCCTTGTTGGACTCTGCTAATTGGAAAGGCAGGGGTTTCCTGGCCTGCTACGCGTACAGATTGAACACGGACCAACTTCACTCTTCACCCAACCAACTGAATTATCTTAGAAAAAATGCCAAGAAGTGATAAGATGTTACCATATGATTATGCATCTCTATTGCTTACCAAGAGCCCACCAGTCAATAGCACTGCTGTGGCCTGCACCCGTTATGATTTCCTGAAATCAACTAAGCTGTTAATTTTATGACTAAATGATGGAGCAAATTTGGTAGTACCTTGCACCGCCAAATATCATGGATCAGTGAAATATAATTGCATAGAGATTCTTAACGTGTTCAAACACAGGAGCTAAAAGATTTTTTTTTTATAAAAAATCAAATAAGGGATTGAATGGAAGCTTTTTACGCTTGACATTCAGCCACACTTACAATCACAACTTCTAAAGTAGGCTATCCTGCAAAACTTACCAGAGATCACCATCTCATTATGAGCAAACTTGGCATCAGCAGGAAGGCCTGTTCAGTTCTTTTGTTTTTTTGCACGTGCAAATTTCAAAAAATATAATGTCCTCCTGTTTAAAAAGAGCTATATAGAATCTAGCCCTGTCTATTGCCTCCATAATCCCCTTCCTTTATCGGCAGAGAATATTTTAATATTTGATGCATCTTTCTTCTAAAAGACTAGACATACCTTCCGAATCTCTGTTTATGATTTAGTAGTTACTAGATTTCTAGAAGACATTATCTGGATGATGAATATGACAGTGCTCATGTTCACGTAGTTGGGTAGTTTAGCGAATTTCATTCAAGACTAGAACTATTTCTTCAACTTAGAAAGATCCAGAAGTTGCAAAAATTATGTACACTTCATGACATTAAAATGGCCTGCTTTCAAAATATGAAATTGAAAAGTAATTTCCAACCATTGTTAAATAGTCGCATGACAACAAATACAAAGCAGCCATTAGCTTAAATGCTAATGAATCTGGAGTGCATACTTGTTTATATGCTAATGGGATTCTGTGAGGGAAAAAAGAAAAGCTGAAGTTTGACTAAGAAACAAGATGCAACATACCGGAGCAATATACTCTTCAGTCCCCACAAAAGAGTTTGATTGCGAAATTGGTTCTGCAACAAATGTTGGCGGGGGATCGCTCCTTGATCTTCTCTTCTTAGATAGTGGATGCTTTATAACCTGAAACGCATATATGGGTCAAACAATTGATGATTACCGGTATCTAGTTATATTACCAACAAATAAATTTTCATAGATGAGATGTCACCAGGGCAAGGAGAATTTGTCACGTAGAGAAAGGCATTGAGTAAATTTAGAAGAAGTGTAAGAGAGAAATATAAAAAGCAACAACTATGAATCAGAAATCTGAAAGGTGGAAAACAACCCCTATTTCTAGTGCAGTACAGGAGTGGATAATCAAAAGGAGGTGGACCAGGAAATTGCAGAAATTTTAAGTGCATTAGTATGCACTAGACTAACAAGAAGCAGTCTGAATGCACCACTTGCAATCTCTGCACGTATGTTACTTTTAGAAAGGGATAAAAAAAATATCGGAACATTTTCCCAGGCTATTGGCCATAGAAAGAGGAGCAGAAGTTAAATTGGTTATAGAAAATAACAATTAACTTCATACTTGTAGTAAAGGTGCATAGAAGTATCAACTGGGTAAGAAGTTGGAAATCTTCTCCATGCAATAAGAGAAAAGAACCTGTGAGGAAGTGAAACACATACTAGGGGTTTACAGGTAGTCTTAAATGAGAGGTCAAAGTCTGTCAATACGACATGTCCATCCTTTTGTAGCAGCACGTTTTCTGGTTTTAGGTCTCGGTAAATGATTCCTGTAACAGTGTGATAGAGGAAAAGAAAAAATTATTTCAGACCATTGAGTCAGACATAAATACAAATGCTTCTCAAGGTTTTCTCAAGTTGATATATCTTTTGCAATATGGTGCTTAGAGCATTGTATGAACTTACACATCTGCGCAACCATAAATTACATCATAAAAATAGTTACTATATCTAAGCATTAAATGTAACATAGGCAAGAATATTCTCGGAATTCATACATGACACGGTTACAAAGCTTTTTATTGGTAGTCACCATTTCAGCACTCTGCAAGAACTGAAATTCTATATATAATTTATTTCATACAATTGTCATATAAAATTTTGACTTAATACACCCATTGAGTGTTACATTCTGCAGAAAGATCTAGCTACCTATTATTGATCTCAAAATGATGTATGTCATGATATTGTTCATCAAATCCAGGCTGATCTTCCTAATGTATATGCTGACCACTGTCTCACTTCATAGGCATATCAAGCATCACGATCCAACAAATCATACATTAATAGCTTGAAACTGCAAAAATACTCTAGCTTAAGCATGGTATACTTTATCATTTTTCTATTGCTGAGTGCATATTCAAATCACACCATTTTTCTGAAACTCAAGCTCTGTTGAAAGGTAGTTCTCCTAAAGAGATTTATTCTCAATAAAGGTGAACTAACTTCAAAGAAGCTTTGTATCAAACTTCTTGCTTAACAAAATCAAAGTTATATGTTTGAGCAACAAAAATTCAATCAATAAATTTTGAGGTACCTAAACAATGAAGATATTCCAAACCAATCACAACCTCTGCTGCATAAAACCTGGAAAGAAATTCAGGTGTCAGGAAATAATTATGAACAACATTTCATGAATACAGACTAAGGTGGAGAAATAAACAAAATTAGGTCAGTCCTGAGACAGGAGAGCTACAATTCTTAACTTGAGTGAAAATGAAAGATATCTTGTTCAACCAATATAGGCAGATGTAGATTGCTTTATTTCATCGTAGCAGGAAGATGCATGAACCTCAATTTTGTCCCAGAAAGCCAATGATTTAAGAATCAAAAACTATCACCAAGCAGGACCTTATCATCTTCCTTTACTGTTCTCATTATTTCTTTTGGGATGGGGATTTGGAAAGAAGTTACTGTATTATTAAATTATGCATATTGATATTCCTCCTATTGAATATTCTTTTTCCAAATCATAGGACAGATTAATTAGATTTAGTTTTTCCACAGCACACTATATTTAAATGAACTTGTTATTTGCATCTAATGAGCATTTAACTGTAAAGGTCAAGCCCAATAATGACATTTCTTCTTGTGAGTCCATATTTGAGAAAGACAACCATGTTAATATTGCTCTGTGTCTGTCTCCGTCTCACTCTCTCCCCCCCATACATCATACACACACGTATATTTGTGTGTTTCTTTACCCAATGGTGTAAAAGTAGCTGCACTCACTGAGAAGGACATGGTATTTTCTTATTCTTCGAATTACAATTATCTAATGGGAAACTGGTGGAATGTTTTCCTTGAAAGCCAGAACTGAAAGAGATTGTAAATCATCAGCTCCACAGCATAAGGTGTTAAACTTTGTTTTCCATCATTAATAAATGCAGTTAAGGAATGAGAATACCTCGCAGAATCCTCTTTGAACATTTTCATAGGCTGTTTATCAAGCAATGCGAATAACTCTCCACCAGGGCAAAAGTCAGTTATCAAGCAAACGTGTGTATCTGTCTGGTAAAAGAAGAAATGTTAGTGCATTTAACTCATATTTTAGCTCAAATCTCAAACAATGTAGATAGCAGTTCCAAGTCAAAAAAAGAAACGGTTAAGCATGTCGAATTATAGATACATCTATTAATAAGGTTCAGAACCATGCAATTAAACTTTTACTAAAGCATTTCAACAAAGTATAATTTCTAGAAAGTTGCAAAGTTGTTTGACATGTAGTCCTTACATTTTTGTATTATGCAGCATCATGTGGTCTAAGAACTACATATGCATGATATAGTTAAGAGACATTTCGCTTCAGAAAGTTAGTACATATATATGTTCATTGGAAAGAGTTACATGGAAATATTTAGCTTCAAGGCCAGAGTAAGGTTTAAGGAAAGGTTTCACAGCGTGTCAGAAGATATTCTGGTTTTAAAAATGTAATTGAAATATATAAAGACTAAGTTCCTGAAGAAAGAAAGAATCCATGCAAAAATCTTCTCTTATTTTCTTTCAAGTAGAGCACAACATTAATATCATAAGCTTTACCAACAACTTAGGACTTAATGATTGGAGTTAAACCAACTTGAATAACATAATAAATGGGAAGGATAATATATTTTTCTTTATCAATTGTTCATTAATGATTATAATTTCACAAGTAATTTCTTCTTGTGATGCTTTATAACCATCTTCTGATAGAGTTGACTCTGATATCTGATTGCGTAAACTTGATTTATCAGAAAAGTTAGAAGAACCTGAAAAGATGTGTATAATGTTGGAACAAATGGATGATCAAGTAGTGAAATGATTTCCCTTTCAATGCATGCTCGATGAACCTGCACACATTTAAAAAATAAAAAAAAATTACCATCTTTTTTATCAATAGGAAATGGTTATATGTATGTATGCAAAACTACAAGTAAAAGAAGTACATGCAAGCAAACAGATACAAATTCCATAGGCAAGTACTATTTTGTACAAAAAAGGAATTTTATGTTTCCCTAAATCCCAGTAGCGTGATCCAAGCATCATCAGCAACAAAAATTCTGATAATTCTGCCTATTACGAAAAAACAGGAAATAATTGTTTGAATCTACACATGACACACCACCGTGTCTACAGAGAAGCTTGTTAGAGTGACATCAGAGTTTTGAAAGTGCTTTGATAAAGACTAAATATTTTAGCATATCTCTGGTTAATTCTATGGTCAACTTTTTGTCTCTCCAAAAAAAAAAAAAAAAACAGTTACAACTATAGATGATGGACTGAAGCACCAGAAAAGTAAGAAATATGATCCTCAAGATGTTTATAGTAGAAAAAGGCTAAGAAAGAGTTTCTGAAAAAATTATGGGAATGATAAATCTAAATTGAAATCGATATATTGGTGATGCTCATAGAAAAACAAGAGAAGAAGCAAGAATGAGGAGTAAAGAAACTTCCTTGTTGAGAGGTTACGCCTCTTATTAAACTATATATGATTGGTAAAACATGTTTATAAATCCAAGAAAAAAATTAACTATTAGAAGGTTTAATAGATTAATAGACTATCTTCAAGAACTTTATATCATTTTTAACAAGCAAACTAAACTTCAACAGAATTCTCTAAGGCCACACGTCACTTTAAAAGAATATGGAATGTCTCTGCAACATCTCCGTTAGCAAAAATAAAGAACAAAATACGAAAAAGAAGAAGAAGAAGATCTCTATCACAAAAAGAATTCATATGAGAAGAATCATAAAAAATCAAATCACTTCTTAAGAAGATGATACAGATATGATCAGATATGATCAAACACCAAGAATGTCATGGCTGGAAACTAAGTGAACCAAACTTTAGAGAAAATTAATAACATTTTTATGAAGTACTATTAGAGTTCGACCAAACCTTGTTACGATTCATCATTATGGATTTATCCATTGCCTTCATAGCATACAGTTGGCCTGTTCCTTTCAGTTCCACCAAATGAACACTGCAGTCATACAGAGGAAAAAAGGACTGTAATTTCTCAAAAGGAAAGCTGAATACTGAGAATTAGTACTCTTCTGAGTTGTGAGTGCGTATCAGTATCAATTCAAACAACAAAAGATAGAAACTCAGTTAGCAAGAGAGATCGACATAGCAGACAATCTGAAGTTATATCAATCAGACAAAGACACAAATTCCTCGAACTTGATAAATATTCTAGCCCACTTTGTTAATAGTTGCTAGTGAGTAAAATAAAAATATAATTAAAAGTTTATTATCAGTTTGCTGGAGCTTCAACCAAGATTAGATAGAATACACCTGCTCTGTGTTTACAAGACAACTTAGATCAACTTAAACCGTCAACAACCAGAAACTTGGAGCCGACAACTTAGATCAACTTAAACTGTCAACAACCAGAAACTTGGAGTACTGATGCATGTATTAACAGTTTCAAGGCCAGTATTCTTAAGGGAAGTAAAAGGCAAGCACCATCTTTCTGTTTGTTAAGTTTAAAAGTTCAACAATTTGCATTGATTTCAAATTTACAAGGATGGGTTGTACAATTGGATGAGAGTTGGTTGAAAGATGTTAGACATCGACCATGATGCACAAGGACCTATAAAGAATATTTCAACTGTTTACCCTTTGCAGACTAATTAACACTCCCTTCGTCCCATTTCAATTGACCTTCTTACTATATTGGGACGTCCCAAAATAATTGAAACTTTCCATAAAAGAAAACATTTTAATATATTTTACACTATCAATCAACTACTAACCAAATATATATTACTTTATATATATATTACTTTTATATATTTATGTTTGACATAAAGTATCCGTTGGCCCACGTGTTTCTTACTTTTTATTATACTATATTACTTTTATAATACAATTAAAATTTTTACATAAAACTCCGTGCCCAATCAAATACTGTCAAATGAAATGGAATGGAGGGAGTATACATCATTGAGCTTTTGTTGAGTTAAATAAGAATTGCATATCGGGTTGATCCCTACTTTTCCTTGAAATGCAGTTTAAGCATATCCTTATTTTGATACAGGAATAGAACTTAGAACAGTTTACTGACATTTAGAGGTTTCATATTAGACCTAAATTCCAATGTAAATACTGATAAAACAAAGATGAGAAGTTGGAAGAGAATAGTCGTCAGGAATAATATGATACTGAAAGTATCAATACTGTCATTTAGGTTAAGTTTTGTTCTGAATGGTACACGGCAAAACTGAACCAACAGCAAAAACGTTGTGTAGAAAGGTTATAAAGTTAAGTTGGCAACCAGAGTCAGGAAGTACAGAAGTGTTTGACAAAGTCAAGTTATTGAATCAAGTGGAAAGGGTGCATGAGCTAATTCATACCTCCCAGTGTCTCCACACCCCAAAGGTCGTATAGGTTTGAAATGATGAAGTCCAATTTTACCACCGGTTGCTGTGATCTACAAGGACAAAGATCATACTAATTACATGCTTAAGTAAAACACCAAATATATCAAAGAAGGAAATATAAAGCTTTACAAAGACAGCGTACATTAATCAAATCACTTGGTAGCTAAACAAGTAAGATCTGATGGTGAAGTCTCATATGATAGCAGAATAAAAAACTTGCAATGTACTGGTAACTTCTCCATGCTTGTTTACTTCGCCAAAACATAAATTGCTAGCACTATTCATGTGCCGTGAATTGTGTTCTACATTATAGTTGAACAATTTAATAAGTACTTTTAATTTTTCCTTTTTTGTTTACTTTTGTAGATCAGCAATATTATTATTATAATTATTATTTTTTCGTATGATGGGACTTGTTATGGATTCACACTAATGGGATTACTAGCCGTATTTACAGAATAGTAATGGCTATCCATCAACCATCAAGTGTAACTTCCAAATTAGGCTAAATTTATTTTACAATAACTCATTGACTAATGGCTAGTCAAATTTAAAGGGCATATTAGGCCATGAACAAATATGTTTGGGGTAAATGATGCTTCTCCCCATCCAAAATTTTAGTGTAGCAATAGCATATGGATTTAGAATAGTATAGATAGATTGTTGTTAAAAGAGAGATTTGTCAATCACAATAAGATGGGTTATTCAATTAAATATTCTGTAACATGGCAAATTAAGAAAAGAAGAAAACTTATGACAACTATACATACTATGGAAAAGAAGAGAGTGCAATAGGAAGAAGAAGGAAATAGAAACCTAATGTTGCCCATGATCTTAGAAAATTAATAAGTTGGAAGAACCATAAATAAGAAGCTAGAAGGAAAATGATTTCCCATAGGCTTACTACAAAATTTATTGCGAGTCCTAACCCTACGATATTGACTAAGATTTTTTAGATATTTACCAAAAAAGAAGAAAAATAAAAAAATAATTTCTATAGCCATCGTGCATTGTTTCTTATAATTTGAAAAGCAGTTGATTCTGCATTCCTTTTCCTGAAGAGTAATAAGTTGTCAATGTAAATGATTAGCTCTATGCATGTTATTCCTTGGATCTATCATTCATAAAAATTTTACCAACATAATTGGTGGAGAAGGTTTCCCAGAAGTAGAAACTTGAGATGTTCCTTTAGATTTCTGTTGTTTAGCTATTGATGAAACATTGCCACAATGACATTGTTAAGCTAAAACATTAAGACAGATACAAGTCTAATAATTGTTACCTTTTGTATTGCTTCCCAAGCAGCACTATGCTTTTTGTGAGGCCTTGGGTAAACAGGCTGAGAATGCAAAGCCCACAAGTCATCTGGTCTCTAAAAGTGGTAGCATGAAATTTGCCTCAGCTAAAAGTATTGGTAAACCATGGTAAAAAGTTTATCTCTGCCAATGGCTCTGGAGAAGATTATAATAGTAATCCTGTTCTAAAGTGAAAATTTCTCTTATTTATATCATAATTTCTCAAGCCTCTCAAAGCAGAGTATTACTTTTGAATGGCAATTCTAAAGGAAAAAAAGTAATACTTTTAAACAAATTGAGTTCTTTTAAACAAACACATTCCTTTGTCTTTCTGAACTGAATAAAAAGTGGAAGGAGTACCTTACCAAGTTGGCATCAGGAAGTTCTCGAACAGCTTCATCAACGTTTTCAGCTGTGGCTTTGACCTTGCAAAACAAATGATTTTAGTTTATCTAAACCAAAAAAAAACAAAAATCCCATAAAATCAACATAGCCTATCTGGGCTTTTCTGGCGCGAATCGCATGTTATGGAGATTAGCCCATATTGAGAAACAAGCCAAGACAAACAAAAGAATGTGGTGACACTAATGGAAAATTGTACGGAGGAGAAAATATCTGGAAACAAGTTTAACAAAGGTTGCTTACTGATTTTGGGGTAGTCAATACCATAATAATATAGTGTGGTAATATGATTTGGATTCTCAGAGTATTAATAAACGCATCTACATTGTACTCTGACTATAATACCACAGCATCAGAAAACCAGAAATGTGGTCCTTGTACAGGCAACAGAATCCTGATGACTGGAAAGAAACATGTGCATTTGTTATCAATGCTTTCAACATTGTCAGCAATGTTGCAATGTATGTATGAAAAAGACACGAGTACAAAAGCCTTGAAGATGAGAAAATGAAAAAAAGAAAAGTTTAAAATAACTTTGGCAGAAAACTGATGGAAGTCTTGAAATAATCATGTTTTGGAGGCATCATAATGATAGAAACTGAAAAGTTCAATCAATTACCTGGCACTTCATTTAGTTGGAAAGTTACAAACGGTTTCAGAAACTCAGAGAATTAAGAGACACAAAAAGAAATATTTTTCTGTTATTTCTGCCTTGCGTGTGAATAATTATTCTTCTTCTTTTTCATCTTATAGGTTCTACTACTTGCCAATTACCTAGAATCATCGCTAGAAAACAAGAGGATATGGTGACTGGACAGAAGGACCACAGAACAAGGCAGCACTTGTTTGCTAGCTCCTTGCTGATCCATTTTAATTTTATTTTAGTTTTTCAAGCAAGGGTTTCACAATCTATAATACAGACATGGAAAGACTTGATCCTCATGCTATTACAAACGTACCAACTTAGAACTTTGTTGCTCAGTTTTCTCTGAGAGTCGATTTCTTAGGGGTTCCACATGGTCACTGCCATCCAGTTGGACGCCAATGAAGTATTGAAGTTCTCCCTGCAATTATAAAATTGTTAAATTAGAGGCCAGAAAAGACAAATTAAGACTTGTTCAAAACAAGAAACTTCATAACAGTTGTCAACTCACCTTTTGATCACGCATAGGTTGCAAATGGAATAAATTCCAGAATTTTTTTCCTGCAATTTCATTTTTATTCACATAAACAAATAATTTTCTCAGACCACAACGAAACTTGCAAAGTAATTCCAACTTTTGGTGTATCCTTTTACTTCAAGAATAAAAACTTTAGCATACCACTTTTAGTGTAGTTAATCAATTGTACAGTAATTTCCCTGTGTTCTCTGATGGCATCTCTTATCTTCGAAACAATTGCTTGATCTGTTTCTGGTCCCTGAAGGAATCTGCAGAGTTTCAAAAACCTTATAAGTCAGAGGAAATTGTAATAAAGAAATCAAATAAAGGACCGATTAAGGTTTACATGAGAGCTTAGAAATAATGGCACAAATTTGAGCTAAGATAAAGTTACAAAATACGAAACAAAGGCAGAAGTATCATAATGATGAATATTTATTTAAAACTGATTTAAAGATGAAATGAAAACAGAAAATGATCACAGCCATAATGAAATCCATAAATTTCTTTTCTAAGCTGGTAATGTGGTTAAGATGTTGCTAGATATTAGCCTTCCAACATTAAGTCTATATATCTGCCTTGAGACTGCATTATTCATGCTATGAAATAATCAGCAGAACATGAAGGCTTATATGTGGCAGGCCATGGATGGAGAACATGAGCAAAATTCCACAAGCTCAGCAATGTCATACATGACATGCAGTCCCCTATGTACGTAATTTCTTTAAACTAACTAGTGCAATAGCACTAGAGAAGAATACACAACACATTCCCTACCTGCAATTTCTTCCTAAAATTTCTTCACGAGTGTACTCTGTCAATTCAAGAAAGCTGTCAGATGCAAAAATCTGCACAAGAAAGCATGTTTTAGTTCCAATAACAAACATAATACTAAGCTAGGAAGAGCTTCTTTCCTAGCCCCTCTTGATGAACAGAAGACAGTGATTTTCCAAAAGCTAAGCTAGTTGGATATATAATTATCATGTAGTGAAACAAATTGGCATAGTCTCCTTAGTGTCTTCACTGAGAGTATTATGTTTCCCAAGAGAAGGAAAAAGATTAATATTACAATTGGATTATCAGGCAGTCTGGGATCTGTAATAACAAAATTCTTCTCAATTCTTTCCAATGTGGTTGCTAGGTCAATTCCTTGACGCATATCCCTCTCTCTTTCTGTACGGTCATCCCAACTGTCTGTGCGTTCTATATCTCTTGTCATCAAAATCTCAGGCTCAACAATTGGCTGAGTTTCGTGCTTATCTGCATTGCCAGATATCCTCCCCTTAAGCCTGCATAAAATGAATATCTCGTTGTTATAACTGACTGCACATGGAACGTTATATTCTTTATAAAAATAAATTCAGAAGAAGGTACAATGAGGAAGCCAGTTATTTAAAGTTGACTTCGGTACCCTAGGTTAGATATAACTCTTGGATATCCTCCTTCAGTACGAGATCTGATTCTGAAGATCTATAGTATTTTATATTCCAACCTGCATCAACTACAGAATGGATTCCCCCCAAAGGGACTTGGCTGTTCTTTTATTCACTTTGAGACATCAACAATGGCTAGTGAATTAAAAACTTGTGAGCAAAGAAGATTCATTGTGTTTATTCAGAAGAAATCGGCTTTAAGATAATTTGGGTTCAAACTATCATAGCTCTTCTAACCACAACATTTTCCCTGAGTCCTTTATAATGGAACAATGCAAACAGCAGTTCATTTTCAGGGAATAACAAGATTTTCTGTTGCTATATTAATATTAATGTAAACTATAAAGAATTTTATCAAAACAAAATGCCAGGTATCAATATTCATAGTGAATCAGTTTATCAAGAAATCCTTGGAAGGTTCACTATAACATTTTGAACAAATATTATATCCATTTGATATATACTCCCTCAGTCCCTCTATTTCAATTTAAGTATCATTTTAGAAATCTCCACACAGATTAAGACACTAATTAAATTGACTAGTTTGTCCTTAATTAAATATTCTCTTTCCTCATGGAAAACTACAACATAGGAAACTATCATCATTTATTACACAAAATGCCATACTTTATTATGAGGGTAAATGAGGAAAAGAAAGTCAATTTTTTATTCAATGATACTTATTTTGCAACAAAATAAAATTTTACGACACATATATTGAAACCAAGGAAATTTCTTTCAACTTTTCCTACCAGAAAGAATCAGAATGAAAAAGCTGTAATTTTTTAATTATCAATGTGATAACTAAATTCAAAATCTGCAGCCTGCAGAATAATTTTAGGGAATGCCTCCCCTTTCTCCTCCCCAGAAACATTGGTAATACTAGAGGGAAAAGCTTTTTCATCAATTTCAAAGTTAATTTGATTAATTACTAATTCAAACTGCTTGTGCAACTTCTGTACCATAGAAACAAACAGAAACAAACTGGTGGTTTTCCCAGAAATACTACTGTCAAATTTAAAAAGTTCAATTCACCTAGGAGACTTTTTTCATGTGGACCTACGAAGGTTTTCTCCATTAGTGGCTTCCCAAATTCCTGATGAAGGAATAATTGTAATATTTGCCCTAAGACCTAAAAAATTAACATTCAAAGATGATTATTTGACTTATCCCTGCTGAAAGGTAGAAAAAAGTTACAAATTATAGGTTAGACTTTTATGACCTGCTTCCATATAGAAAAAGTTTGGTCATTTTTTTTATTCTCTGAAACACAAGCGAAAGCAGAATACTAGTCTACTATGCTTCTAATGGATGAAAAACAAAAGAAATAGCATGTGCTCCGCATAAAAATTGCTTTAACTTTCTTTTATCTGGAATCAGACTATAGCATCAGGAGAGAACTAGAGGAATGTACGTACCCCATCAATGAAATACGCCCAGATTTTCTCGGACTTTTGGAGTTCTGTATAGGAGTTTGTTTTCCTGGTGTACCAACACCCTCAGTTTCAGCTGGTCCAGGAAGCATATATTCAAGGTTAAAATTCTTGTTTTCACGCTTGGAAGTACTTGTGTCATGGCTGATAGACCGGGTGTGAGAGCGCGGATTTTTCACAGTTTGCACAACCTCACTGATGGAACCTAAAGCCTTTTCCTTTTGACGAGCTGACATGAATAAATAAAAAGAATTTGACAAGCAAGAAAGGTTTATCAAGACAAATTACAGCATCAAATTCGCTAACCATCATAACGGATTAATGACTTTGGCAACCCATTTGGCCTTAGTGCCTTCTCATTCACACCTTCAGTGTATTTGCTGACCTCAACCTGCATTCTGCAAAAAGCCACTGAACAAATAAGATTTTATGATAATATAAAATTTGACTTGTGCAGCCTGACTACATCAGGATGATATCTAAAAAAAGCTAGGACTCCAGAGAATGCAGCAACAACATTAGTTGGAGTACTGGACATCCCAAGAAGATCTAAAGGCTTGTCATTCTGGAGTTACAACCTAATACGAATTATTAAGAAATTCATGCTGGCTGAACTTATAGTTTCTGCTGGAATAACCAAAAAAATAAAATAAATTAATCCTAACGTCGTATCAAGTTTGCTTTGGGTAAATGTTCATGACCAATGTTAGCATAGTATATATCAAATACAATTGCATTCAACTAGAAATATAGACCATATAACCCTGTACATTCTGAATCTAACAATCACTAGCCTTCTAACAGAAAAAAGTCAGCAGCCTGAATTTCTCAATTCATGAACCCATTTCCAGCCATAACCTGATAATATCATGTTACCAAGTAAAGGTATATCTATGAATATCTTTATTTAGAATTAAATATGCAGTTGTGGAAATGTGTGGTCAATTTGTTATTAGTGATGGTCAGTTAGTCACCAAATGATCAATCCCCTTTCAGGAATTATGGAAGTTAGATTGATTTCGATGGTACTCACTTTACCACAACCTGAACGAAGAATTTCAGTTTATTCTCTTGCAGGAATATTCATCTGCATAAACCAGTTCCACAAAACAAATTAAATTCTTTTATAGCAAAAGAAAATGAATTGAAACATCACTACTTGACATGCAGAATCCTTCCTTTTTGTTATGGTCCTGACTAAAAATTTTTAGGTGTATGTTTTGACTTTTTGAGTTTAGCTATCTCCGACCGAAACTGTGGTCACAAATGAAGGTTTATGGCTCTTTCAGGGAAGTTTGTAAAAGAAAGCTAAATCAGATTCCATATTATAGAACAGCATTGGTTTGCCACTAGGAAATAGAATCAAAACATGGTGATACACATCTTTTACCATTTGCTGTTGAATTGACCATCTGCTGAAATCTAATTATTGCACCAGTTCTCTAAAGGGTAAGGAGAATTTAACTTAGGAATGGTTACAACAGTCTCCTGAATTAGAAACAGTACAAAATTTTGCTCAAAGTCAAAGATACAGGATCACACTGCTTTGAAGCAGCGCAAACATATGATTAGAATTATGAACTGAGTGAAATTTTTACTTTACACTCTGAGCACACAATGGCTATAATTTCTAGAGCATTGGTCCCAGGCTTAATCGTTTATATTTGCATTTGAACCGAAGATAGCTATAGAATTCACATTACCAATAGTACTATCTCTACTAGCATTTGTCAATAGCTAATAAATTTATGAAAGAAAGGGCTCCAAATCATAGTATAATTCCACAAATACCTGAAATTTTGGAACACTTCATGGATATTTAAATAACTAAAAGACGCAATAAAGTGTTTGGGGCATTGATATGAGTAGAAGCATGCATGACCTCTTCAAGACTCAACATTCTTACAAAACATGACTTTGTTCCTTTCTTACCCAGGCAAAAATATTATATGATGAAGATAGGAATTTATTTTTCTAACAAGAATATAAACTGAAAAGAAGCTTTAGAGCAGACAAAGTTCAAGTCAAATATGAAATGGCTCGGAGACTTTCATTGACAATATAAAGGACAGAAATAGAATATTTACCCAATAAATTTTATAGTTTTTTCATTGTTATCTTTGATAGGGGTGACTGTTAGTAGATTCCAAAAGGGAGTGCCATCCTTCTTGTAGTTCAAGATCCTGCCACAATAGCTTTTTCCGGTTCGTACAGCACTTCTTATCTTTTCTACTTCCTTCTGGTCCGTTTCAGGCCCCTGTAGAAAACGGCTGCACCAAAATAGATATGCCATCTTTAATCTCTTTCTCAACCCAAATTATCCAAGAATGGAAAAACTAGAATTACAATGACTATTCATAATCTCTTGGACTACTTTATGATCAAAATGTTGAGCAGACTCTTAGCAGTAAATTTTCTATTTCTCAATTAACCTTTTAGCTGCAGTTACCATTTGAATTTTTGGAACCAAATGTGCAAATCTTCTGGATCCTTCTAGACATTAGGACATGTATACATTCTTCTCTTTATTGACCAACTGTGCTGGTACACTAAAAAATAATGTCTTCACTCAAAACAACCATTGGAACTAAGTGAAAACACGAAAATCTGTTAACGTAGGAACAGAAAATCTACAGAGAATACATAGAACGAAATTCAATGGAGGAAATATTAAACTTGTTTGCAATTAGTAAAATAAATGAATAAACTACACATATTTATTCCTTCGCGGAGAATTGGGTCATTTCAGTGGACAACAAGAGACAGGCATTTATCTCGGCTTGCTTTCATAATTGAAATCTTCTATTCTCTTCCATGCTATGGCCGAAATACAATATGCATTGAATAATGATTGGCACAGGACACTTTAGTATTACTTACCAATTCCTTCCAATGACCTCCTTCGAAGAGTACCCCGTCATGGTAAAGAATCCACTGCTAGCATACATGATAGGACAATCTGGTTTAGTCGCATCAGACACCACAAAAGTCTGTTGCAGTGATGCCAAAGCATCCTTCAATTCCTGAGACACTCTAGGGACTTGAGAATCCTCAGATGTCCTTGTTGAGTCCACCAAGAATCTCTCCGATGAGTTCTTGTTTCTGTCTCCATCTCCGAAAGAATTACTCCCATCCATGCGTATTGCATGAAAGCTACCTTCTCCCACATCAGTCCTCACCATGAGTCCCCATTCTGCAGTTCTTTCTGCTATGGTAGCTTCTGTTAGTATGTTACTGCTTTCAGTGCCACTTCCTACTTTGTTTGCTTTCTCATTCAAGTCCCCATGATCAGAGATCTGAGTTTTACCCGGTTCTGCTGCAAAGGCCATCCACTTATTTATAACTTCCCTTTCGCCTCCTGGCTTTTTAAGTCCTTGAACGTCAACACCCTCATTTCTGTTCTTGGATGACTGTCCATCATCAGCACTGGAAGCTAATTTAAAGACGTCAATTTCTCTCCTTTGGCCAGTATTAGCAGCACTTGATGACTTCATTTCGATCCTCTTACAGTGTGCTCCGCTACAGAAAGTAATCCACCAGCATGAGATGAGCCAAACTTTTCGTTCCCTAGCCACAGATGATTAATAACAACGAAAATCTGGCCGAAAGAGGAGATATTGAGCTTTCTTTCACAATGCTGAAGCAACAATTCACACAAGAATTCAATCATACAGTTTGTGGTCCATTAGATGCTGCAATCAGGGCCCCCAAGAAACAGCAGAAAACTGGAGAAGGGATACCAAAACTATCCAAGAAAAGCTTTAAAAATAATGCCTGGTGAGTTTACTCAAAAGGGCTATGTTTTGCTTTCAGAAAGCCAATTTCCTCTTACCACAAAAGACCTTCTACCGACAAAAACAAACTTTGTTTTGCAATGACGTAGGAATAATTCGACAAGAATAGAAGATTATAACATGCAGTCTGCTAGAAGTTGCTAAAACAAACACTCGAGCACAATACTAAAAATGGGTAACCAAATGATCCCCAAAAAATATGGTCAGAGAAGAAGCCTTAGTAAATTCTACGCAAAGGAGCTATCTTTTGAAAATGCTGGAAAACAACCTGGAAATCTGTTGCGGTTGAAATTGCATTTTGCATTTTCTGAGGCTCTTTGGTTGAGCTTCCAGCTGCTTTGAATTGGACGTAAGCAAGTTTGGACCAGAAGAAGTAGATATTGGAAAGATAACGTTCACAGAATAAACACAATCCCAAATGGTGCCATGTAGCCTAGATTTTGTCCGCTAGTTTGGAGCTCCTGCGCTGGTAGATTGGACATCATGGCCGTGCATTTCTAACCGTTTCTCGCGCTCTTTGCCAGCAGGTCAAAACTCTTTCCTATAACAAAATAACCGTCCTGATTTCTCTTTCCGAAGCAAAATCCTTAATCAATCACCTTTTTAACTACGAGATTCAGAAAATTACTTGTAATACACTCATTAAACTTCGTTTCAGTGGTAAGAGTTAAAAAATTTTCAATTAAAAGTTTAAAAATAAAATTAATATCCAGTTTATTATTTTCATCTCGTAAATAATACTTTCGTTATCTAATAATGTGACGTCTTTTGTGTAAAAAATAAAAAAATTTAATTGTGTAACTATAGATTAATTAATTATGAGTAATATACATCAATAATCCAACATTTCTTATAGCTAAAATAAATAAAAAATAATCACTTTAGTCCTAAAAGTTAGGTATCTAATATATTATTGTTTCAAAAAAAAATTTCTACCGTTATATTTTTTTAAAAAAATTTCTTTAGTCAATAAATTCCAACTAACATGCATTGCGTGTTATAAGTACGTGTCATTTTGAACCTTATTAGCTGAACGAAAATTCTTTAAGAACTACAACAGTAGGAAAAATTTTTTAAAACCATAACATGTCATATACCTAACTTTTTAGACTAAATTGTCTAAGCACTTTTTGGTAGAATTCATTTGCTCAATAACGGCAATAGTTACTTTTGTAGTTAATTTGTAATTTATGACAGTTAAAATTGGAAATTTTTTTTATATATACTACCAGAGTCAAAGAACTTTTAGACAAGCATTAAACATCACCATACAATAATCTTTAAAAAAACTAACTTCTTGAAAAACTAATGTGTATACAAACATGCTAGCATCATATGTCTAAAAAATAGTTGTCATTTCAGATTGCTACATATAAATTAAGATTAAGAATTAAATAATTTAAAAAGAAAAGAGACAATTTTACCTTCTTGAAAACTAAACTCAACAATCTAACCTATATATTAATAAAGGTTAAAAAAAATCCAAAATGACAGATAATTTGGATAAAACTTGGTAGAAAAAACAGGATTTGAGGTGTACTTCTGAATGGTACATAAGAGTTGTAATTTCTGTAAGTTGTAGTCATACTCATACAATGTCCAAAATGAGGTCAATGATTGTAAATTTCCAATCTTCTCCACTATTTTGCTGACAAAAGTTAATCAACTTTGCCAGCAAATGTATTTGAATTGAGTTTTAGTTTGAATTTTTTTTTTATTTTGAGAATTATAAAAGTGAATCTTTAGTAGATTCTATAGTTGGCTTTTGTGAAAGAAAAGGTAGAATCCACAACATAAAAAGTGATGAAAAAAATAAAATTTGCTTGGGATTGATTTACAATTCAAGTACACTTGCTTCTACCCTCCTCTTTTGATTTTTCTTTTGGCTGATTAAGAAAATATCAGATAAATGAAGTAATTTTCATTTGATATTAAAATTTTTTTAACTCAAAATAAATTCAACATTTAATTTGATAAGTTACCCATAATTATGATACTATCATATTATATTTTAGACATCACCAAGACAAATATTAAACTAAACTCAAAATTTATTGCTTAATAAAGAGTATCCATGAGTGTTTCTAACTAATCAATTATCACCTTATTACATGAATCTAACATGTTATCATATATTTAAAATAGAGTGTAATAGTAAAAATGATAAACAAATATCATAAACATAAGAGAAATCGGCTATCTTTGCCCTTAAATTATTTTTTCTTTTTTCTTCTTCACAAAAAACTTTTATTTTATCTTTTTATGTACATGATTTTTTGTCGGTCAATTATACTTATCAAATTATAAATATTGCAGTAGAATCCTGCAAGAAGAGTTACACTACATACAAATGCTATAGTTTTCAAGGACAAATTTGTCTATTCATATCTTCGAGGAATGAGGAATTGAGTTCAATGGCTTAAAAGTTGAAGAAAAATTTATTTCTGTAATTTTACTTGTGCTTCAGATAATTCATCCAAAATTACCATTGAAAATTATGACTCATTCCTACAACATTACTTTCTTGCCGAAATTCGCCATGACGTTTAAAATTTGATAAATATATATTTTTTAAAAAGTTCATATACATAAAAAAATAAAATAAAAAATTTTAGTTAAGAAGAAAAAATTGAAAATAGTTTAAGTCCAAATATATTCAATTTCTCTAAATATAAATATAAATATAAATGAATACATTAAGACATAATAATACCAGATGAACTTCCATTTGAGTAGAATATATTTAGAAGCTCTCATAGGAGATTTTTCATAATTTTCTAAATTACAAGTTAGGCATTCAACTATTAGATTATCATCTAAATATAGTAACATCTATTTTAGTAGTTTGGATTCTCTCTCCCATTATTTCTCCTACCAATATAATATTATCACATGATTATATAAAAATTTTAAAAAAATATAAAATCTAAAAAATGAGAGAACCTTAAGAGAAATGGATAACATGAGGAAGGCGTAATAGTTAAAAATCTACCTCTTTTACATCTATTTTCAATATGTAACTATCAATGGTCATAACATGCGAGTGCCAAATACAATGAAGCAAGAAAACAGAGGTTGCAAAAAATTTATGAGGCTGAAAATAATAAAGAGGTACAGCTGGAGGATATGTTCCTCTATCACCTTTAAATGTGTATGTCCTATGTAGAAGGACCATTATTGTGAAAAGACAATCCAAGCTACAATGTACACATGCTCAAAAATGCCATTTCTTGCAAAAGTCTTGTATGGATCCATCTATATTTATGTTTACATCAACTTTTTAAAGTGCTCCCACACGAAATTTCTTTTGGCCCCAAAAAGGGCATATGTCCCATGAACCAAAATCTTCCTATTTTCTGGTTCCATTTTAAAAATAATAATACAATGCAATATTAAAATAATATACATTACATAGTTTCTTCAACCAAAAAAAGTGAAATATAGATTACAAAATAATAGATATGGTATAGTTATTAATTTTAAATTATATTACAAAGTTTCTGTACTAGTGATACTTGAATTAAGATCTATTCTTCTTAGAGCTTCTAACTTATTTCTTTTTTTAAAAATTGACAATATTTTTTATTTCGTGTCGATATTCTTTGACGTATAATGTTTGTTTTACCCAAGAAATGCAACATATCTCAAGGCCTAAAATGTGCTTTTGGATTGATTTTCGCTTGAAGACTTTCCATTTTAGTGAAGTACGGAGTTAATAGTTGTGAGAGAAAATATGAAGTTCAATGGAAAAAAGTTAAATTTTTTTTAAAAAAAATAAAAAACCAATCCAATTACACGCGCTATTTTTTGGAGTCATTTTACCCAAAAAAAATATTATTAGACTGTAGAACAAAAAAGTGAGAGACATAACTTATTATTCTTCTTACGGTAATAAATATAATTATTAATGTTAAAATAAAACAAAACCACTTTTATTTGAGACCTTATATATTGTCCCTTCTTGCACAAGATCTACGTGTGGTTGATAGCTATTAACAGCACCATGGGTTAGTAATTAAATTGCTAAAAGCATGCCCAGTTACAACATTTGTAACGTGAAAAGTAATATAAAGAGTAAAATATGTACTTAGGTTTTCACATGAAGAAAAGAGAATATAAGATTCTTTTTTAACTAATGAGTAAGAAATAGAAAAGAAATATGCTCTTCATCCTAAATTGAATGAGAAAGTAAACATATATATTTAATTTGAACAAGGAAATAACACTTATTATTTATCTTGTAATGAAATAAAACAAATTTAATAAGTTAACAAATTTAAGAAGTTAATGATTTCACTAGAATTATAATTAAATCCAACCCTTATCGAACATGTTAAAGTTTTATTAAACTTTAATTTTTTTGAATTCGAATGTAAATTCAGATATGATTTTACACTCGAATGTTTAAAAACGATTGTTAAGCACATGAAAATTTTATTGATATACAATAATTTTTTATAATTTTAACTTTTTATAATTTTTATAATAAAAAATAAAAAATAAAAAAGGGGAAAAAAAGGGAAAAAAAAAAGTGGCAGCCCAGCTTGGCGCCACTCTTTTGTGAGCGGCAGCTTGGGCGCCACGCCACTCTTGAGACTGCGGTGCCCAAGAGTGGTGCCTTGCACAAAAGGTTAGCACCCAGCTAGGCCGTCAATTCTTTTCACCTTTTTTATGTTTTCCATTTTTTCTTTTTTCTATTTTATTTTTTAAAAAATAATAATAATTTATTATTTAATAAACTTTTAACTTTAAAAAATTTTATTTTAAGATTTATATTTATAATCTACTTACAATAATTTTCATTAAATTATAATTTATAATATGAATAAAATAAATTTTACGTAAGAAATTTAAAAATCTTGTAAAATGTTTGAAGGATAAAAATATCGATATTATGTAAAAATCATCTTGTATCAGTAAAATTTTTATGCGTTTAGTATTTATGATATTTAAATATTCTACTAGAAAACTTGCAAACATGTTTAATCATATATTAAATTAATATATAATATATTTATTATTTTTATTTAATATTGTATTTAATTCAAGCTTTTAACTAGTCTTATTTCAAGACTAAAATAAAACTCGAGTTCTAATTCAAGCATTACTTAAAGCCCATCAAGTTCAACTTGGTTAGTTTATAATTTAGTTCAACTCGACTCCATCGCAAATCTAGATTTTTCACACATTAATGCCATAATATGTGGGGCATGCAAAGTGATATACTTCTTGTATTTCAAACTTTATGACATTTTGCCTCTTTGCACACACTTAACTAATTTAATTTGTTTTTTCTAAGTTCTAACCATACTCGCCTCTCTTCTCTCTCTATCCTTAGCTAATTTAAATTTTTTATAAAAGCATAAATTTGAATCGATGTATTTAATATGAGAGAGAGCGAGACTTATAGGTGAAATGGTGGAAGAGTGAGAGAAAATTGAGGAAGAAGTTAACAAGAAGAACATGGTAGACTCTTCATCAGCCATAGACTAGAGATAATTACAATAAACGGATTGAGCATCGAAAATTGGTAGCTTCTGGTAAACATATTATTTTGAATGATTTATATGTATTCGAATGGGCCATTGAGAGGTTTAATGTGCAATATTGAGAGAATTTATTTAATCAGAAAGTGTCTAACTCTTTCTCATTGATGCATTACTTTTATGCAAATACAATATTTAGGCAAAATCCACTTATTATTGTTTCAAGAATCAATGATGTTGATATTGAAGTTACTCCTTTTGTTGAATACTTTAATTGGGACTTCAAATGGAGGAATTGATTTTGAAAGAGAAGCTAATTCTTGGAATAATCAAAATTCTAATTTAGTGGAGTTTGTTGCTATGTTCCTTATGCATTGAATTCTCCACTCCATCAAAGAATTGTGTTTTGACTACTCAAAGGCATACAACTCAACTTACTAATATGAGGATATTTGTGTTATTATAATGTTTTGCTTAATTGCGCTTTAAATTTGGGAGATATCATTTTTGTGTGAAATGAAAAGGACACATGATAAGAGATATAGAAACTTCCATGTGCTTACTTTTGTTTTTATAAGATTCAATATGCCTTTGAATAGTTTACCTCCTTCTACTCCTCCAAATGAAATGATTAATAGATCAAATTTGAAGAAAATAAAAGTGGATGTTGATGAGGTTGCAGAAGAAGAAGAAGAAGAAGGTAATGGTAATAGTGATAGTGGTGAAGACAATGAGAATGAGGAAGTAGAGGAATTGGTAATGATCATGAGTAAGAAAGAGGAAGTAAATATGGGAATAATGAAGCTGAAGGTTATGAGACTAAGAGGATGGATGGTGATGATGATAAGTGAAGTCGAAGATCCTTTATCATTAGGATTTACTGTAAGTTGGGCTTGTACTCTTCCACATGTATGTCCATTTTCTAGCTTATGCTATTTTATGAGGATGTTTCTCATTTATGTGGATAACTAGATAGTTTCAACCTTAATTATGTTCATTTTACTAATCTTAACTCTTTTATCCTTCTTTTTATGTCTTATACATTTTTGAGAAAATAGTTTGTGGTTATTCGTGATAAAGCTTGATCGTAGAAACTGATCTTTCGTTATAATATTCTTGAAATTGATAATATGCGATAACTTTTGATAGTCCTTGGTGGTTGAGATTAATTGAAACATGTGGCTGATCTTGAAATGGAGAATATGTGAAAATTTACTACATTACTTATTATAAATTTTGTGTTCTATGAAACTCTTTTTATACATGCCTATTTTTTAATGTGCTTATGTCTATAATATTGTATATGTTCTTTTTAGTATACTTACCTTGAAAATAGTTTTTATTTATTGAAAATTACTTGAAAAGGTTTTCTTTGTATTTGCGAAAAAATATTTTTAAATGTCCTCTTGAAGTATCTTGTTCTTTGTACCTACATGTTTAAAATGCCCTTTTAGGATAATTTTACCTGGACTTCATATTTTTTATGCTTGTTTAAGTTGTCATGATATGTTTGCCATATTCATTTGAAAACTTAGCTTTTCTTGATTATTGATGAGTATGTGAATAATGTAGATATTTATGCCTTTCTACTTTCTTAGAGGCTTTCTTTATTTAAAATGCTATCATACAATTAAGATATATTTCTCTATGGTGATTCATTTTATAAGATTATATCTTCTCATACCCTTATGCACATGAGATCTTTACATATGATGGATAAACTTGAGTTGGTCTTTATATTATTTTCATGATCTTGAATTTGCTTAACGCAAATCTTTCTTGATCATGATTATACTTTAAATCATCTTGACTATGGTTAGAGTATTATATAAGATGATTCTTTTCATGTGCTTGTGGCTACTCAAATTATTATTTCATTTACGTACACATATCTTGACATAATAATACTTTATTATATAAGAAAATGTCACTTGAAAAGCATTGCTTAAAAGGGATCTGGTGCCCTTATATTCTTCAAGAAACAACGTATATGTTATATTCTTTACTTTTCAATATGCATATAATAGGAGGGAGCTATGCCAACTTGTTTATATCTTTTAAACCTCCTATTATGTGCTTTTATGCTTATATGCCATAGTCTCTAGCATTTATTTATGTAGAAGGAACGCAGAAGGATATAGTGGTTGGTTGGACCGTTGGCTTTTTGAGCCTAACTATGATTAGTTGTACTTAATTGTTATTATTTTTTAATTGGTATCATGCTATATATCTTTATGAATCCTATCATATGTTGAGAGAGAGGTTGTGATTTATATCTCTACTTTTTCCTTCCCATTGTTGTGTTTTATATCATGCAATGTATGGTTTCTTTGTTCTATTCTTTTACCACACTTGTGGTTTGATTTGCACTTATTGGATTGATCTTCTTTTTAACTAACTGTTTATTAAGGAAGAGTTAGATCTGTAGAGTTTATTAACTGTTTATATGCTTATCTCTCTTAAGTTGTCTTGGTTGATGTGCTCTAATTTATTATACTTAGACTTTTTCCTTATTGTGAAATACTTCCATATTTTGTCAAAAACTCGATTCTCCATTTTTAACTAAACTTACTATTTTGAAAAGTACTTCCTAAAGATTTTCTACACCATTTTCAATTGGTTTCAAGTTTAACTGGAAGGGAAGAAGTGTATGCTTTTGCAACTACTTTTCATGACAAAAAGGAGAGTCATTTTTACAAGATTTTTGCTACCTTCTTGATTACGACCACAAAAGGGAGAAAGAACTAGGATTGCAAATGGTGTTGGTTCGACAAAAATGGTGGAAAAAGGGAAGGTTGTGCAAATTATATCTACACTATACAAATTTTCATTCTTAAGATATCTACATTATATTTCTATCTCCTCTATCTCATTTAATTGGTACCTTGAGCTTACTTGTCTATTTTTACTTAAATACCTTTATTTCCTATTTTTATCAATATTTTATCATCATAAAAAAAAGGAGGAGATTGTTAGTACTTGAGTATCCTTGACAATTACCTATAATTTGATGATAACAAAACATTGAGAAGTTATAATGATGGTGTGAGTTTGTTTGTTGATTGAATAGGAATCATGGGTTGGGCCAAGTCAAGAGGCCCAGCGTCCATTGTCAACCTGAATCGACCCATCTATATAAAGCCCAAAGAGAAAACTTATTCCCATTTGGATTTGGGTATAGGTAGGACTATCAATTGGGCCGAGCCAGCTCGAGCCCGGCTTGTTCGGCCAGTCTAATTACGGGCTCGGGCTGATTTTTTCAGCCCGAATAACGTTTCGGGCTGAGGTAGGCTCAACTCGTTTTTAGTTCGGCCCGTAGAATATATATAAATAATATATATATATATATATATTATATATATATATATATATTTATAATAATAATATTATTATATTATTAAAAAATATTATTATATTATTAAAAATATATTATTTTTATATAAAAATTTTAAAAAATCGGGCTCGGGCCGAGCCCGGGCTCACATTTTTTCAGCCCGCTGTCAAATGGGCCGAGCTCGGGCTTAGCAAAGCCCGACTTACCCAGCCCGATTGACAGTCCTAGGTATAGGACAAGGTATGTTCTATTAAGAATCAATTACCAAAACTCGTCAGGTACTATCACTATATATACTTATGTTTGATGTAGTTTATGGATCATCTTGTTCATTTATTACCTCTTAACTTATTCACTTGAGGATATCATACTAACTTAAACATCAGTACGCTAGGAACAGTTAACTGCTTCAGTGTAACTAAGAGCGGTAGCACTTTAATTGGTATGACAAGAGCCCCAGCATGCTCCTGAGTAGGATGTTCGCTGACCGTAATACTAGGAGGCTCCTATACATGGTGGCAAAAAAAATATAATTTGGTCTATAAGTAAAAAATTGAAAGATTGCACAAAAAATAATGAAGTTTGGACAAATAAATAGTTTAGCAAAAACAAATTTGGCCAGAAACATGGCCCAGCAGAAATAACAAAAAAAAAAAGCCTAGATATGAGGACAAGCTAGTAGAAATATAAAAGTCTAACTCAAATTAGTTAGTACAAAAAAAGCAATACAACGTTGTCATGGAATGCTACCCGCAACACCGAAAGTTGGCGCAGGAGGCTTAGCCTAAGAAATAGAAGCACATGTAGAAGAAGAGGAGAAGGACCAAGTGAACTTTGGCGTAGACACTCTGGGAGAATAAAGTGCTTGCATACTTTTAGGAGTTTGATATTCGAGTACTGCTCTTTCACCAAATCTGCAACTTGAGTCGTGAAAATTTGTGCAAATGGCCTCGACAAATGATTGAATAGTGCTTTTGTATCTTTGCTCTTCACAAACTATCTTTGAATCTTTTGGATCACGTGAGCTTGAAGTATGCCATCCGAATCCAAGAATTGGCCGATGGTATCCTTAGCCCCTTTGAGACATTGCGAGCTTCAGTAAAGGCACTTTTGTAGACTCCAGTTCCCTTTTGAGCTCCGTATTTCTGAGGTTAGTTGCCCTCTTTGCTGCACGAACCTCCTCAATTTCTCTATTCATATATTTTGTCTCCTTCTTTATTTCCTCATTTTTCCAAAGGATATTTTTCAACCGCAACTGAAATGCCTTGCTCGCCTCCTCATCTGTCAAGATTCGTTTCCACGTCTCTTGACTAAAGGAAATTGCTTGAATAGAGAAAATGTAGCAGGTTTCGAAAGCTTCCAAATTACAAAAGTAGGGCATCATCTTACTATCTCGTTGAAAAATTAGACCTTCAATAACTTCCTGAGATTAATTGAGATATAGTAAATTCGTCAATTTAGGTCTAAAGACCAAGGTGGACAAAAATATGTTGCAATATAAGAAATTTCTTTTTCGAGGTAGAGGTAGTGGCTCGACCAGGTACTTCTTGAAAACAGAGGAGCTTGGCCCATTAGTAGTCAATCCTTCTATAGCTGGTTGCTCTATGGAAGTGAACTTCAGAAAAACATTTTGCCCAAAAAAGGTGTGAGAGGAGTGGAGGTAAGAGCTCTCCTTTTCCAAGAACAATGGGCGATGATAGGGACATTTAGTGGTGTCAAATGGGCCAGCCCATCCAGAGCGGGTTGGCCTGTTTTTCCACGGGCTGGAAAACCTCTAGTCTGTGGCCAGTTATGGCTAGCTCATGGGTCAATGTGTTTTTTTTTTCTCACATATAAATTCTATCAAGATTCTAAATGTTAAATATGCTTAATGTCCAAAAAATGAAATAAAAAAGTAGATAGTAGCAAAATAATTGAAACTTTAAAAAGAAACATTAACAAAAAAGAAAGAATTGATGATAATGAAGAGAACTTTAGATTGTTATCAAATATACAAATCTGGAGCGAATTTTCTAATCCTCTTCATCTTCCAGAACATTTGAATTCACTTTACATGTAGTTGATTCTTTTAATGTCATCTCATCATCTTCATCTATAAAAGTAAAATATAAAGTAATTTAAAAAGAAAATTTATGATAATTGCATATTAGATTTAAAGTAAAGAAATTTATATTTATCAATCTTAACATTTATTACTTACCCTCAGGAATAAAACCATGAAACCAATTACGTGCACATAATAATGCTTGTACATTTTGAGGAAAAAGGCAGCTCCTATACTTATTAAGGACTCGAGCACCAATACTAAATGTAGATTCCGAAACCACTGTAGTAATTGGAATGCTCAAAATGTCAGACGCCATCAAAGCTAATTCAGAAAATCTATACCTGATGTCTTTCCAATATTGTAAGATATTCATATTTTGGAAATGGCTCCATACAAGCTTTGTCCATCCAAATATGTCTCCAATTGAGAGTTTCCAGTCTTGGTAACAACTTGACTATCAAACATCTTAAAATCCTAATCAACGAAGCATACAAAAAAAAAAAGACATTAGTTGAGAATATTTAAATTTGAAGATATTCAAATGGTTAAACTAAACAAGAATATTAAAGAAACTTACGTCAGTTGGATATAACAGATTATCCAAATCATCTACATCTATTCTCAATCCACTTTCACTTCGCTGAATAGAAGACACAAGCTCTTGTGAAAAAGAACTTGATGCATTTACTGATTTTTTGAATATTGTTCAAACAACATCTTCATCTTTTTCTTCATAATATCCATCTTCTCACAAATAGTACTTGGATCAACCTTATTATAACACATCTCCAACAATTAAAATTTTATGCAAGGATCAAGAACAGCTCCTAGAGCAAGAATAACACTATACTCTTTTTAATACTTGTCAAATGTAGATTTCATCCTTGTAACCATGTCCTTTATGACAACATCTTCATTATTCACATTATTCACCAATAAACACTCAATTTTCCAAACTTGCATAAATTACAAGTTAGAGATCGGGTAAGAGAAACCAGATATCAACTTAGTAATCTCACAAAAAGGACGGATAAATTCAAACATCTTTTGACCCTTGTCAATTCTTCCAATGATGGACAGTACTTATAATTTCTATCACTTAAAGAAAGACTAGAAAATGCACGTCGATATTTCAAAGCACTTTCAAGCATCATATATGTAGAATTCCACCTAATATTAGATTTTTAAATTTTTTGCCACTTGAAATATTCTACAAACCTGTACTATCTCAGCATGAAATTATCTGGAACCCATTTAGTAAACTATAGTCTAACTAGTAGCCTTTTGTTTCAAGACTCCATTAAAATTGTTTGAAGGTGTATCGTTTCTTTTCCAAAAGTAAGTTCCTTTCCACAAATGTGCTCTCAGAAACACAAAAACTAAAACCAGGTCATTCAATCATATTGGAAGGCATGGTTCCTACTAACTCAACCAAACATATTACATGTGAGACAATTTGAAGATACACAAGTATCTCCAGAAGCATATGATTGATATATAAGTTTCAGCTTCTTGCAATGTTTGTCTGAAGGTGTAATTTCTAATGTTTTCTTTCAACATACGCATTAATGTAGAAATTCACACAACTGGTTTTGCCTTTTTCACCTGGATTAGATCATATACACCACATTCCAGAAACAAAATTTTCATCAAAGAACCAAAAGATAGACACCACAAAGCTATATTCAGATGGTCACTAAGGAAAAAAAAAAAAGAAAGAAGACTCCTAGATTGGTAAATATGTACATGTTTTGGTATAGAAAACACAAACTAAAGAAGAACCAGTCACACACCTGCCAACTAGGAACAAAATATGGCAATCCAAGTTTGATACCGCTCTCGTTTGCTTCTAAAATATGGCCAAGTTCACACATGCTGAGGAGTAGTGCAGTTACAAGGGTCCAGGAAGACCTTCTTGTTCTTGTTCTTCAGAGCGATTAGGAATTTAGGGGGGTTTAGGGCAACAGTCATGGTGCTAAAAGCTTAAAGGAGTTAAAGAGGAGAGATGAGGCAAAACAACGCCATTTTGAAGGAACAATTTTAAAAAATTTAAAAAATACGAGCTGGCCAGCGTCTTGGCCTGCAAGCTAAATAGATCGAGCTAAAAAAGTCGACGTTAAAAAGGACTTGGACTTACTACTAAGTCCAAGCCTATCCACTTGTCTAAATCCAAGGCTGCAGCCTATTTTGACAGTGCTATTGAAGACCCAACCCAAACTACAGACATAAAGGAGATCAAATTAGTTAAATTAAAAGAAAAAAAACTAGCAAAGAGGAGGTAAGAAAGATGACATACGTACAGGAATGTCAACCTCATCAAATGGGATTTCCACACTCTCGATTATTTCTTGTGGATAAAGATATATGGAATTTGATTAGGAAAGCAATCGAATGTAAGAATTTTTTATATCAATAAAGATTTTAAAAAAATAGAAAATAGAGAGTAGGGTGCTATTGTTGAGAAATGGGTTTTTAGGGCAATAGTGTTGGGCTATTTTTATTTCAGAATTCGAGATATCACTCAGTTGGCCAACTCTATTAAAGATTGCAAATACTTTTCAAGACTTTGGGGGTAGAGTAGAAGTCCAAGAATTGCCCTCCCTTGACCAACTTCACCGTTAAGCTTTTCAATTTCAAACTTTGGGGGATCTCGAGCCAATCTCAATCTTCACAAAGCTAAGACCAACATCGTTGAGCAATTGGAATGGTTGAAAGATGAGCTACAATAGGAAGTAAGAGACAAGATTTAATAGCTTGCATGAAAACTTTCATAATTACTCCATTGACCAACTCCATTCTAGTCCTTTTTCAATGAAAAAACAAAAACATTAGTTAGTGTTGTTAAGTAGTGGACTCTCTTAATATTCTAGTAGTAAGATATTAGTTTTTGTCCCCTCCCCTATCCCCAAAAGAAAACAAAAGTTCCTAAGTTGTAAGTTTTACATGTATAGGACTATTGGCTCTAGATAGTTGTTGAATAGAAGATGTGCCTAAAGTAATATTCACTTGTTGAGAATATAATTTATTGTATGTCATACTTGTTAGATTACTTGATGAGTTATGTCATTGTTAGTTATCAAATTGATTTACACGGTTTATACATAAATTCTTTTTAATCATTGGTTGATTTAACTTAATTACCATTTGCGTTGAGATTTTTATTTTACTATATATGATCTCAATATATTTAAATATCTTGTCATTGTTAGATATTCTTGAGTGCCCTTTCGGTTGAGATTGTGATTGTTTTAGATATTTCGTCATATAGGACTAAAACAGCATATAGGAGGAAAAAAATTATTACACCTAATCCATTCTCCTCTTAGGTGCCTTGCAGCTAGGATTGACACACTATAGGAATAACTAGGGTGATTCCAATCATGCTTTTTCAATTTACCCAAAAGTACAAAAGAGCTCACTTCAAGCTAGGTTGCTAATTATTGTACAAGCATCTCAAACTCTATCTATAATAGTTGCAATTTCATCTCTATGAAAAGAAGTTTTTGCTAAGGGAACAAATGATCTCTAGCTTGAGAGTCAAACTTTAGGAGTTGACCTATTAATTTATGTTGTGGGAATCACAGATTGATTGACTAACGTGCCTTTCTTTCTTTCCGAGAGGATCCTGAAAAAGGACACTTAACAAGGAAGTCTACTAATGTTTGTTCCTAGATAGGGTTTTCTTTAGAAGAAATTAATTTGATATTCACTTATCATCAAAGTCCATTTAGACATTTGTGTTGTGATATCAAGGTTATATATGATTGTCTAAGAGGTCATTAGTTCACATATATATATTAGCTGAGATTGGAAATAAGGCTTGAATTTTTGTGCAGTAATTACCAATACAAAAAAATATACTTATTCAAAGAACTATATTGTTATCTAGCTTGGTTAGAACATGGCTTACCTAGTAAACAAGTTGCATTGTTTTATTTCTTTCAATGTACAAAAACAAAACTCACAACTTTGTCAATTACAACCACATACTAACAAGGAATTTCTCCATCTGCAAACTTAACTAATAAAAATGATAAACCATGATACGCCTTCAAATCATTAAAAGATTTTTGACACTCATCAATCCATTGGAAAGGACATATTCTTTAAGATTTTGTAGAATGACAACCTTTTCTCCCCCAATTATGTCAGGAAGTGTCCCATCAGTCATCTTCCTTACAAACTTCTACACATCTTTAATGCTCTAAGGTTGTTGCATTCTTGAAGATCACAACTCTTATCGAAATTAGCCTCAATGCCCTATTGAAAAAATAGATATCCCAAACATTTTCCTATACCACACCAAAAGTGCACTCGTAGGTTGAGTTTTATCTCGATCTCTCTCAACCTCCTGAAGGTTTCCTCCATGTCTTTTGCTAGAGTATCCAATTTGGTAGACTTGATGATAATGTCATCAACATAAATATACATATTCCTTCTTACCAGTTCCTTAAAGATATTATTAACTGCCTCTTGAAAATTAACTCTTGCATTCTTCAACCCAAATAGCATATGGTTGCAATAGTAGATCCCATCTTCAGTAATAAAAGTAGTCTTCTCCGTATCTTTCTCTATCATTAGGATTTGATGGTATCTTTTATAGGCATCCAAGAAGAAAAGAATTATAGGCATCCAAGTCAGAGAGATTCTAAGCAAAGATGTCTTTATATTTTGTTAAAACTTCATAAACTTTTTATTTAGCAGATAAAGACAACTGAGTGTAAATCTTGATTACATGGTCGAAGTATTGCTTCTAAATGTAAAAGAACTATATATTATAGATAGTTTGATATCTATATTTGATAACTAAAAACATAGATAGTTGATAGATAGATTATATACAAATTACATATTGCATTTAGATTGTAAATGTTTTCAATGTTTGAGGCCTTTTGTCAGTAGTGAAGAAGTTTCATGTAAAATAATTTAATTTTTAGGATTTCTTTTTTAAGTTTCACATAAAAAAATTACACTTCAAATAGAAGAGGTGATTTACTGACTTTGTGTTCTTGATTTGTCGAAGAAACCCTTCAAATCTGTTTCTAATTTCATGTTTCAAATGAAAGAGTTGAGAGAGAATAGGGATGAGAGAGAAAGGGCTATATTTGTATAAAGTAATAAAATAGAAATATGTTCACTACTCATATAAAAAAATTATAATTTATATAGATCGTATAGTTTATATATATATATATATATATATATATATATATATATATATATATATATATATATATATATATATATATATATATCCCAACATTGGATAGGATATAAGAACAAAAGAGACTAGAGGTCTAGTTATTTGGCCTATTATTTTGACATTTAAATCAATCATTCAAACTAAAATAACAATAAAATTTAAAAATAAAACATATTCATTGTCACAATCTATATACACAAATAAGAAAGGTACCTCTTTTAGGAGAATAAGTGAATGAATAATATAAGACTTCCAATGTGTTATTATTTCGAGGGTTTCCATATGCAAAATATAAAATTGTTATTCACAATTCGGTTTCATTTCATTTTTAACTTTCACACTCTCTCCCTAGCTATAATCGCTCCCTAAATTTTCATGATCAAATCATCAAATTTGAAGAATTTTTCTTAACATTTGCTCGAAATTATTTTTCTCCTTTTAAATTTCACTGAAATCGAACAAAAGAGTACAAAAAAAATTAAATTTTAGTTGATTGGTGCAACTCTAGGAAAGTTGCAACTTCCACAAGTTGCACATAACTTCCTTTATGCTTCACAAAAGTTGCAAATTTTATCAAAGTCATCCAAAATGATAAAAAAATAAAAAGTTTTAAAATATTTTATAGGATTTTACTTTGAAACGATGTCATTTGATGTCAATTCGTCATTTATTGTATCATAAACCCTATTAGAAACTAAAAGTTTAGGGATTAGAGGTATTTCAAGTCAAACTAAAAGAAATAATAACACCTTGGAAGTCTTATGTTATTTGTTCACTTAGTCTCCTAAGAAAAGTACCTTTTTATTTATTTATATGGAATGTGACAATGATTATGTTTTATTTTTTAATTTTATTGTTAGTTTGGTCCGAATTATTGATTTAAATATCAAAATAATAGGTCAAATAGCTAGACATCCAGTCTCTCTTTTATTTTTTTAAAAAATATCCTATCTAATGTTGGGATCTCCAATTAGAGTATACCTATAAACCATATTATATACATAAATCGAGTTTAAAACTTATAACTTAGTAAAATGCGCTTCTAGGCTACTAAACAAATATGTTGTCCATTGGCAATAGTTGTGTCTTGAAAGAAGATTAAAAAAAAACAAAACCAAAAATGCCCTTACCCTCACATTGGCCCTACATGAATTTTGAAGCTAATGAAAAGGGGTTGTTGGCGGAACAAAAAAAAGTGTAAAATGATCAACAAGATTCATATCACAATAGGTATATATGTAAGTTCAATAGTTTGTATTTCAATTTTGTTTCAATTTATGATGACGGAAGGGGATATAAAGTCATCTTTGATTCACTGGGAAAGGAGGGTAATTCTTCAACTTTAAAAAAAGGAAAATATATATATCCATCTAGGGATCAAATAAATTATTAACTAATAATTAATAAAAATATAAGACGCTAAGACAATCGATAAACAATATTAAATTTGATCTACACCAATAATCACAAGCTTGATACAAGAGTAGTGCTAGAATTATCTTGCAAAAATTAATTATATTCACAAGTTATCATAAAAAATTACATAATTTTGCAATTGTTGTGTCTTCAACAAGAAAATTTAGTAACCACATGTACAATTAGAGCAACTATTTTATTGACAATTACTTCTAAGATGCAGCTATGACAAATTCAAGAACCTAGCAATTTAAACCATCAAAACCTACATATCAACAAATCTTACGGCAACGAATGAGTTAACTAGAACCACAAGCCTTTTGCATTCAGATAGTAACGTTAGCTTTGATGAGATCCAACTTTGGGTCTATTTAAACATCCAAAAATCTTAATTGGAGAGATTTCTGAGTTGTATATCAAAAGGTAGGGAACAAAAGAATTAGTCTTTCCTAACTCCTAACTAGTAATCTAGAGGGCAGTAGTTATTGTTCTACTTTATGAATTATAATTAGATTTTTCTTCTCTATTTGCTCATATGTTAAAGTGAGGAAATCCAAGGATTTAATGATAAAGTTCCAAAGTGTGATTTCTGACTATATAAAATTTTTTAATATTATTAAGCATATTCCAAAGTGTGATTTCCAACTATATAAAATTTTTTAATATTATTAAGCATACAAAATATAAGGTGTGATTTTTTACTAGATAATCTTTTTCTTTTCTTTTTTTTTTTACTATCAAGCTTGTGGAATATGAAGAAAAAATAAAGATGATAATATAGATTGAATTTAAAAGCTACCATTTAGTAAGATGTACTTCTAAATAGCTAAACATTGACAATGGTTATGATTTGAAAGAAAATAAAAAACACCATCACCCTCACACGTGGGGCTATAAATTTGAAACTAGTGAAAAGGGTTGTTAGCAAAACGGGATTTCTACCTAATTTGGCCGTTTTTTAAAGATTTTGTACTAGAATGGTCATGCTTTTAGGGGATTCTTGGACTGGCCATGACACTAGAGACGTCTTTATAAGGAGAGAATGCCTTAGAGAAGGCGCCATGTGTTTCCAATGAATTTAAACAGGAAAATTATGATTAAGGAATAACATCTTCACCCTAGGTGTTATAGTTGCACCAAGGCATCATACAATGCCAAAAAAGAAAAAATAATAAAAAATAAGTTATAATCCTTTGTCTCCTTCAATTCTACCATCCAAATATGCTACCGGAAGTAGGAAAAAAAGTGATTGGTTATTTTAAATTTTCATTGTTGTTTCTTACACTTTTTTAAACATAATTTTTAAAAATTAGAATTACATAAAACAAAATAGCATAAGGTAAAACATAATAGCATAAGTACAACATAATATTGAAATTAAATAAGAATACAAGTAATACAAGTAGCACAAAAAGTTGATAGGCTTGACATGGTCAATTAAGCCATAATTTCTTCTTGTATGACCATGCATACAACAATTGCTACATTTTGGAGGAGAGTTTGGGTTGCCATAGTCTATATCACTTCATACGCTACCTTGATTGTTCCTCACGTTTGAATGGTACTTTCCTCCATAATGTTTCGTTGGCAATTGGATAAAAACTGACCTCATAGATCTTTTTGTAATACTCCTTGGTTGGGTACCATTCAATTTCGTACTCCTACTGATAGCCAGTGCATGTGAACAAGGTAGCCATAAACAGGCAACTGTCTACGAGTACAAAATGTGTCACTAGTGTGCAATATATACACATGGTTCTTTCTACTATCACCTAATATAAGTGATTAGACACTATAAATACCTATATGTGCATTATATTGGACAACCTTATGTGCTCAAGATTTCTTTTCATTTTGACAAACTTATCCCAAATCTTTTGGGGAACAGGTGTTTGCCTTTATATGCTTATTTCTTGTACTAGTTGAAGTACTTGATAACCTTACTGAACACCATCTCCAACAAAGCGTTCAAGGTTGAAGCCTTGAATTTCTTTAAAATATTATTTAACGACTCTGATAGGTTAGTAGTCAAGATTTCGTGCCTATAACCACCATCATACACCATGATCCATTTGTCCAACGCAATGGCATTTAGTCGATTGAATGCATCCAGTCTCATCCTTACAATTTCCTCATACAACCTATGAATCCTTGGGATTTTAAGTCCTCACTTGCCACATCAAGCTCTTCAACTTCAAATTGAAATTAGCACTTATGTGGAGTAGACAAAATCCGTGATAGGTAAATGCCATTATAAAGATCAGAAATCAAACAAAACATGTCTTTCCTACCTGATATATTCTTGCAAATGTTTGACGAACCAATTTCAATTTGCTAAACATTCCTTCTTAGTAATAGCAAATGCAAGCGGAATATTTATTATTTGCATCTCATCCACATGCAATTTATAGAACTCCCTTATGCATACTCCTCAAATGAATCCCGTCAATGATATATTACGGGACGACAATACTTGAATCCCAAAATTGAAAGTTTGAAAGTCAAAGACCAATAGCTAAATACTTTAATGTTGGAGTATTGTTATGATGGTGTAACAAATGAACAATAGTCTCGAGATTAGTGTCATGTATTGCTTACGTGTACTGTGAAAGAACAAATGTGGAGTTTCAATCTCCAAATAACATCTCAATTGCAACCTTCTACACAAACTAACCTTTCTTATAGGTACATCTTTTTTTAAATAAAACCTAAACTATGGTGATGATACAAGATATAAGTGTTTTTGAATTTACCCTAATGAGATGGATAAAGTGCCTAATAAAATATCAAGAAGGCATTTTTTGTGTTTATTCCCTATTATCTGAACACAACAAGTATGCTTCGAATTGAATACAGTTATTTGACAAAAGCCTTGTGTAGCCTTCTTTACGATGTGCATATACCAGAAACATATATTTTCTTCAATTAAATGTAAACATTTCACTATCCACTGGCGCAATTTGCTCTTGACAACTTGAATTCATGTTCCATTCAGATTGATCATCATCTCATGGCTTATCTAGCTTGTTTCTTGTTATTGGCCATAAAAGATCCTCTATTACTTTATTCCAGTCATCTAATTAGACAACTTACTCATCTGACAAATCGTCTAATTATGATCTCAAACCTATATTTTGGAAACATTCGCATGATCAGAGTTTCACTTATGTACAACTAATGGAGTCCACATTGAAACCTGGAATTGTCATGGATAAGAGTAGATTCTTTGAAGTGTGATACTCTTTGACCGATATTTTCTAGTCATCATTAGGTTTTCCTAAGTCTATATCGTTTAGGATATCGAGGTTGTGGTTTGGAAGATTCCAAGACATCCCTCATTGAAACTCTTGATTGTAGTTCAGCTATTAATTAGAATCAAGATAAAGTTGTGCGTGTGATTAGGTCTGTTGGAAGTCCAGTAGAATGTAAACTCCTACCTAGGAAAACTCTAATTGATTGTTCTATATGAACTATTTCATCTTGTCATTCCAACCAACACTACTATAGAAGATATGATTCCAGTTAGGCAAAAATATGGCAATCTCATGTTCATGCAAAGTTGCCGCTCAAACAGGTTCATTATTCTACAAGTGAAAATCTTCTCAACTAGTTCGTAATGTGGGACTCAATACTAGCACTGTTAAGTGAATCGATCGTCACGGTTGGCCTCAAACTAGCAGGGTCAAGCCTAACTCATTTTTTCACAGATTGGGAAAATCACCAACCCATGTCCACCAATGTATTTTCCTTCTTCTAATCCAATGTTTTTTTTCTTTTTTTCTTTTTTTGTTTGATTTGAACCAAAGTATTGAAATTCAATATTGCATATACTTTTCTTAAATTAGATATCTTTACTTGGTGCAAAAATAAAATTATAGATATAAGATATTTATCTCTCTTAGTAGATGATTTTGTCTAAGTGGCTTTGATTCTTGAAGAATAATATCCAAAATTTGACACTTTTCATTCTTAATTGATTACTATTGATTTGTTCCAATGATAGAAAGCTACCTTTAGTACCATGAATGATATGAAACAATCAATCTATTTAAAGATTTTAGAGAAAATATCAAAATTCAAAGGTAAAATTAAATTAAATTAATTTTGACATCAAAATTTTTTTTTTAAAAAAAAAAGACAAGTTGGCCAACATCTAAACAAGGCTAAGACAAATTATATTCATGTCCATCTATTTTTGTGAGAAAACAAGCCAGCCAATAGGCTACAACCAATTTTGACAATGCTACTCTATGCTATTGTGTCCAAGTTTTGTTAGTAACTCTGATGAACAAGGGTCCATTCATGTCTTATTAGATTTCATTGTTCCAAAGTAGAAGGATTTTAACAAAGTGCTCCAATGTCATATTATATTAGTATAATTTTTTGTGTACGATAGTGTCTGAGAAGAAGAAAGAAATGTGATGCTAATTCGTCCCTTCTAAATCAAATACATGGGATGTATATATAGACAAATTAGTGTTGGTGGCCCATTGGACCGTGGCACTCATCAAACATTTTATAATGTATGTTAGAGTTAGTTTAATTTCATGTCACAATCAAATTGACAAAGAAATCAAATCGATTCACGTGGTCTACTTAAATTGACCTCAACTCGGGAGGATCCTTTTATTCCAATCAACAATCAAACATCAGCCAAGAGTTTTAGTGAGGGATGGATTTTCCAACAGTTGCCAAAAGTTTCGAGACCATAGACTCAATTATCGATCTTGCATCGTGTGACGACAATAATGGCCTTGTTGCACTTGAGTCACCAATGCTAAATGGATCTACTGTAGTAGATTTGTTAGGTTCGACTTTAGTTGTGGATGGTGACCTCAAATTTGATGTCTAAAATGATGTAGACTTAAAGGAACCTAATGATGATAAGGAAAAACTAGTCGAGAAGTACCATACTACAGAGAATCTACCCTCATTCGTAATAATTTTTCAGTAGTCGTGCATTGGTGGATATTCAATCATACGAATGTTTTCAAAATATGGGTTCATAAGTACAATTAGACTATTGGTAAGATGAGCAAGCCTTCCAGTTAGATGACTGGAACGAAGCAAGAGAAGATTATTGACGAGAGACCTATTAATTTCTTGGGAATGACAAGCATTGCTATTATTGATAAGGAGTATTTGACTAGTTAGAATTGGTTCCTCAAATATTTGTGAGAATTTTTCTTGAATGAAATACTTGTTTGTTTGATTTTTTATCACCACGGGGGTATTCTCAATTCTTTCAACAAATAATAGCAATGGCAAATACCCTTTTCTTTCCACAAATTTTGTCTATGTCATATAAAGACTAATTTCAATTTAAATTTCAATAATAGAGAGTTGAATAGCTTGATATGGCAAGCGGGGAACACAACAAAGGTCCTAAATTTTAGAGGTTTTTGAAGGAGGCTGAAAGCATTCAATTAGTTGAATGCCATTCCATTAAAGAAATGAACCATGGTACATGATAATGGTTATAGACACGGAAACATAACTACAAGCCTATTGGATTTTATGAATAGTGTTTTGAAGAAATCCAAGGCTTTACCCTTGAAAGCTCTGGTGAAGATGGTGTTCAACAATATCATTGAGTACTTCAACCTATATAAGGAAGAAACATATAAAGGCAAACACTCATTCCTCAAGAGGATATATGATAATTTTGTGGCAAATGAAAGGAAATTCGAAGTACGTAAGGTAGTCTAATACAATATATAGACAAGTGTTTACAGTGTTTAGTTACCTATACAAGATGCTACTAGAAGGAAGTATATCTATACATTGTACATGAGTAACACGTCGTTGTAAAAAATGACATGTCTATGGGTTACTTTGCTAACATACACTAGCTATCTATAGGAGTAAGGGATTAAATTGTGTACAATTGATGTTGAATATCTACTCCAAGAAATCTTATTAAAAGACCTATGAGTCAGCTTTTATCCAATTGCTAATAAAATACTATGGAAGAAAGCATCATTCAATATTTCATATTATTTTCTAAACATGAGAAACAGTCGAGATCACCTACGAACCACAATGTATCACAGTAACATGGATTATTGCAACTCGAACTCTCCTCCAAAATGTAGTAATTATCATATGTGTGGTCATACAAAAAGAAAATATGAACATTAATTAACTATATCAGGCCAAACAACTCTTAGTTCTACTTGTATTAATTGTAATCCTATATAATTTTAATATGAGTGGTTATACTATCTTGTTTTATTTCTAATGGAATGAATAACGTTATATGTTCTAATATACTAAATTTCTCTTAATATTTTTATTAAATATTCTAGTATCATTTATTAAGTTATAATATAATTCTAATTTTCAATAACTAAGTTCAAAAAAATGTACCAAACAAAATTAGAAATTAGAATGAACCAAGCACATTTCTATTCTACTTTCGGCAATATATTTGGATGTCAAAACTGAAGGGGACAAAGTATTTGGACATTTTTTCTTTCCTTTTAGGCATTGTATAATGCCTTGGTGTGAGGCATTATAAGCCTATAACACATCTACCCAAAGCTTTCTTCGTTAATTATGATTTTTTTTTACTTGGATTAATAGAAAAACATGACACCATCTCCAAGGGCGTCATTGCCAATCCAAGAAGTTCTCCTAAATCATGGCCACTCCAATTCAAAATCTTGAAAAAAAGGGGGGACTAAACTACGTAAAATCTTCAGTAGAAAAAAGAATAGATATACAAAACGTGACAATATAAATTACTAATACAGTAACATATTTCAATTTAATATCCCTTCTCTCTCTCTCTCTCTCTTTGCCCCCGTGTCTTATAAGCGCAACCAAACCTTCATTGGAGAAAATAAGGTTGCCATATTTTTTTAGGACAAATTGATGGCTTCTATAAGAATTCACGAGTTAACTTGATACTACCCTATAATTTTTCTTTTTCTTGGAAGTCTTTTTTTAAAATGATATTGCCAGTGTGAATTTATGAAGCAAAAACTTGGTCATCCACTGAATTTATGTAGGCAAACAAGTGTTTACTGAATGAATTAATACAAGCAAAAACTTAAAAGCCCAACAATTGGGCTTTGGCGAATGACCCATAGCCCATTATATTTTGTGGGATATTGACATTTGCCCAGCCTAATTGAACTGGTGCCATTGTTGACACTCAATATAGTATTTGTTATATTAGTAATTTTTGTTGTTGAAAAATTCATCTATTTCATCTTTAGACTATTTACGTTTTACCGTCAAAGTCCTTAATTTTTTTCTTAAGCATTAAGAATCCTTTAACAATTTACGAATTACCTAAAGAATCCTTACCACTATATCCACGGTAGTTTCTGGCCAAAATTAAACATGTGCCTTACACATGACAATGCTAATAAGTGTAAATTTGGTATTTAATAAACTTTCTTTTATTCTCTATTTTTCTTCTCTCTTCTTTCCTTTTTCTCTATTTTTATTACATTTCTTTATTCCTTTCATTCTTCCCTATCCAGTTATCTCTTGTCACTATTGCCGCCAAGAACTTGAACAAGGAATCCCCTTTCCACTGAACCCAAAAATCTGTTGCCACAAAAAATGAGACCTTGAGATATAGAGGTGCTTTGGCAAGCTGATCCCTCACTCTTAGTAGCAGGGCGATGGCTTTTTTAGTGCCTCGCTAAAAGCAAAATCTATCAAGGATTTTGCAAAATTCAAGTTTGAAGAATTTTAAATTTTTAATATTGCGATTTTTGAGTCTTGGCTTGCCTTTTGATTTGATAAATACACGGGAAAGCTTCAAGCTGAGTGAAAATCGAGACAAATTATGGGCCAAGAGCAAGTGTTCTACTGCCTTGAGTCTGAAATCAAAGTTCCCATTGTGGCAAGCGCTGCAGCTCTGCCTGCGTCTCAAGTCTCAATAGAATGCCAAACCCAGAAGAGCACTTGTGGTGGGTTCTACTTCACCTTATCCTAAGTCTAATCACAAACCCATTTCAAATTTCCCAAATTCAATCAACCAACAATTGATTTTTTGTTATAACTTTTGTTAAAGCTATTGTCTTCTAGCAAATATAAACCACTACTTTTTCAATTCAAGAATTTTTAAAAATTCCTACAATAATTCATTGCGAGAAGCACCTGAGGATTATTTGTTATCCAACTCTCTCTCTCTCTCTTTGAGAACAGAAATAGCTTTCATATGGCTATCAGTATTTGGAGATAAGTGTGGTTGACAATTGTGGTACCTAACACTGTCAAAATGGGCTTAACCGCAGGCTGAGCAAAACGGACGGATATGAACCTAATAATTATAAGTCCGTTTTAACACGGATTTTTTTGGCCCGCTCCGTTTAGTCCGCGGGCTAACGCGAGCCTGAGTGGACCAGATACAGGTCAGCCCGTATTTTTTTTTGGGTAAACAATTCAATTTTCTCTTTAACTTTACTCAAAATTTGAATTTTGCCATTCAACTTTAAAAAGAAAAATTTTTGACCTAAAACTATCTTAAAGTAGTGTTTTGTTCTATTCCGTTTTAATTTATGACGAAATGATGGTTACATGACCACCACATAATTACTTGAAGGGTAAATTTGGAATATTAAATAAAAATTATTTGAATTATTAAAAAAAAGACAAAAATAACATGATGTCACATATTATTTTTGGAGATTTATCTACACATCACCTTCCTCCAAAATTGATCCTTAATAGGTGAGAAACTAATATCGATCTTTGTAATGATGTAAATTTTTTAAATTTTAATGCTTAAGAACTTAGTTAGCAAAAAAAAAAAGAAAAAGAAAAAAGAAAGAGAAACATAACATACAAAAAAAGGGACACATTGCCATATGACAGAACTATGTTCCCAAGTCAACATACAAAAGTGCAAGTCTCACACATCAGAAATCATGTTTCCAATGTTTCTTTTTTCAACTTTACAGTGTTGTTGCTGAATGTAAAATAATAGTCATTATTGTGAACATCTATAAGAAAACGTGTTCTAAATTTACTGAAGTAGCATAAATGTTCACCCAACACAAAATCACCAAACCACCGCTTCTCTTACTTCATCCTTTATTTGCCCCACCGCGACCTCTAGATTTTGGTAATGGCCTCTCTGCGGAATACTTATTCCTTGGGCCTGCCTCACCTAGCCATGCCTTGCCAAAGTCGTCATACGATTTCATAGCAGTAGACTTTCCTTTCATTCTTGCTCCAGTAAAAGTTGCGACATTTGTAGAGCTTCCCTGTGCCAGCGCTTCCTCACCCATTCTTCCTCTCTGTTACCCTGTACTTGGAATCTCGACTTGAATTGATCCCATCTCTTCATCACCTTGGTTATGCATATGTCCACGGGATCTCTGCTCTTTGTTCTGCCATTGCAACAAATGATATGTAAGTACAACCCAAAAGCACCACATTAATCTTAATGCCTAATTATTTTTTTGTGTACTTACCTTTCTATTACTTTGTTGGGGTTCTTCATCGTGCACTTGTTGATTTTGCTCAGAATCTCTTCGCATATTCTCATCCTGCACAACTTTGCAGGCTCTCTTATTGTGACCTAATTTGCCACAATATTTGCAATGGATGATGACTCTTCTTCTCAGTCTCTTTTTGTGGTCATTGGTTTCTTCAAATTGTCTTTTCCTTAGTTTCTTTGGCCTACCAGGTTGCCTAAATACCCTTGGTGGATCTAAGTCAACACCATCTGCATCTGGCCATTGTTTTTCCCCATTGATAGGTTGCAGCACATTATCATAAAGTTTGATGAAGTTAGCTTTGTTGTACCATGAATGGACTAGGTCATGTGGATTCATGTTTTTTTTGTGCATTGCGGCTATAGCATGAACACATGGCACTTCACTTATGCTCCAAGACATACGGCTACAAAACAGTTTCTTCAAGTCTACAGAAAATTGTTGATTCCTAAGGCCTGATACTTGGTATCCCTCAAGTCCATTCCAAACAGGCTTCCATAGTCTACTTTCAATAACATTTCTCTCCACAATTTCTCTTATCCTTGGACAATTAGGACCATTTGGCAGCTTCAATATCCATGATCTTTTACGCTGAATTCTTTCCATGAGCAATACTCTTATTGACTCCATAAGAGTGATGATAGGTTTGCCTCTAGCTTCAAGGATGTAGGAATTAAATGACTCTGATAGATTGTTGCAAAGCATGTCGCTCTTCAAATATGTTGGGAAAAATGCTATGCACCAATGTTTAGGATGAGGACCATTAACCACCCAATTGTATGCATCTTGATCATAATCTTCAAGCTCTTTCAAGGTTGCCATGTAGAGTTGCTCGTTGCTGCTCTTAGCGATCTTCCATAGCAAATCTTTTAGTGTTTTTCCCCTATGTAGCTTTTTGAAATTACAGTACATGTGCTGCACGCAATACCTATGGTCAGCATGGGGCAAAACTTCTGCAAGTGCTGCATCTAGTCCCTAGTGATAGTCATCAAAAAATTTAGTTATTGAGTATAAGTTTTAAGTGTGTATCAAAAGTATTGAACAGATAAAGTTTAGGTTATATTTTATTAGAGAGAATTGCATACCTTTTGTCTATCTGATATAAAGGTCCAGCCATATCCATCATTTGGAATCTCTAAATCTGCTGAAAGCAAGTCAGAAAACCACCGCCACTGTTCTGTGGCCTCTTTCTCAACAACGGCATAAGCTATTAGCCACCAACCATTATTAGCATCAGGGACCACTGCACTTAACAACTGTCCTCGGTATCCCTTTTATGTGGCAGCCATCCACTCCAACTAGTGGTCTACATGCTGTCAAAAAACCCTTCTTCAATGGCCCTAAACAACAATACATCCTCATAAATCTTGGTCTCTTTCTTGGTTCTCTAAAATTCTCATGCATAATCTCAATTGTGCCCTCCGGATGAGTTCTCTTAAGCTCAGCTGCATATGCCCATACCCTACAATATTGTTCCTCTATTGAACCGATAATTCTTTCCTTTGCAATTTTTTTTTTTGCTGCATAGGCCTTCCACTTGGTTACCTCGGATTTGAAATCTTCATCTATTGCCTGTCTTATGGACTTTAGAGGCATCTTAGGGTCAATTTTTATCCTCTCCTCAAACCTTGTAGCTATCCACTTGGAATTTATGAGAGGATTATTCCATCGGTGATTGCAATTGTTATGTTCATTCCTCATTGTCTTAATAGCCAGGTCCTTACTTAGAGTGGCAGGTTCAACTGATGCAAATATAAACCACCCACAACCATCTGTTCTACACTTGGCCTTGACCCTATGTGGTTCACTTGGTTTGAATTTGCAAGCCCTTCCCTCATTGATCATATAGTTTTTCACAGCATCTTTGAACTCTTGGTTACTACTAAATCTTATGCCAACTTCAAAATGTGGCCTCAACAAGTCCCTCTCAGCATTGAAATAAGTGTACCTTCCTCTTGTTTGCTCATCCTCATTGCTTGCATCTCCACTCATGTCTCTCAACTCATCATCTAATGGTTCATCAATTAATTTTTTAGTAGGTACTCCGGTTCTCTCACCCCACTGACCAACTTCATTTTCTTCACCTAAATCTACATTTCTATCAAATAATTCATCATCTTTACAGTATTGATCATCATCTGTAAATTGTTCCATTTCATAGTTCTCATCACTGCTATCTTCAAAATCTTCATTGCTGCTCTTATATAACTGTGTTCCATCATCCCCAAAAGATCTTATATTATTGCAATCACACCTTTCTTCTCCTACAATATTTTGTTCGATATTGTGACCCCACTGCCTATCGTCTTTTACCCCAACATAGACATTGAAAACATCATCAAAGAATGTATCATCATAAAAAAAATCATCTCTAACATATTGTTGTTGATGCATCTTGTCTGCCTGAACCCCATTTGCATTTGCCACTGCACTTAATTGATGTTCAATTGTTATTTGACTCGCAGTTGCAGAAGTTTCTTCTAGTACCTAGAACATAGTGTTAACTGAATCTTTTAGTTGCATTTAGCCAAAAAATAATAATAATGAAAGGTATCTTTCACTGCTTCTATACTTGGTCTGCTGCAATCTCACTTGCATTCGCTAGTGCACTTGCTTGATGTTCAATTGTTATTTGATTCACATTATTTTCCTCTTGTTACTTGGAACATAGTGCTAACTTAATCATTTTGTGTATCTAGCAAAAAAATATAAATGAAAAAGTATACCTGATTTGCCTCAACCTCTCTTTCATTTGCCATTGCAATTGCTTTCTGTCCAACTGTTTTTTGGCTAGTATGATTGCCCTCTTGTACTTGGTGCACATTGCTAACTGACTGATTTTACAGCTGCAAAGAATGATCTCCTTCATGTTCATGTGCACTTCCCAGTGTGCTTCCTAACTGTTCTCTTTATTTTTCTTCACAAAACATTTTTATGATTTTGACCCGGGGAATCAATTCACACATTGAGCATATCTCCTTGTCCCCTATCAGTTTGACTAGACCATTTCTCAAGTCACCAGATGGTTCTAAACAATAATACACTATTATTTTAGGGGGCAACTATATACAGTTTTTTTTTTAACTATATGTAGTACGAAAAATTTTCATTATTTCGTTTTAATTTCGAAGAGTTTCTAGAATTCTTTAAAGCATTCAGACAACAAAATTCAAATTTAAGAAAAACGACGAAAAATCTTCGCGAAAAAATATTAGTTTATCAAATTACTCATAATTTTACATCGATTTAGACATAAAAAAACTTAAAAATCGGCTTTAAAATGGCCGATTTTGAAATCAACCAAAAATATTTTGAATTCCGCCAACTGAGTATTGGCGAAATTTTTTCTCGAATTCCGCCATCTTTTAGCGAAATTCGCGGTTGAATTGTACCCAATTAGGGTACAATTCTTAATTGAAGTTGTACCCCAATTGGGTACAACTCTAAATTAGAGTTGTACCCAATTTGGATATAATTCTATGTGGAATTCCGTCACTTTTGGATTTGTACCCACTTTTGGCAGAATTCCACATAGAATTGTACCCAAATTGACGGAATTCCACATAGAATTGTACCCAAATTGGATACAACTCCAATTAAGATGGGTACAACTCCAATTAAGAGTTGTACCCAATTGAGGTACAACTCCAATTAGGAATTGTACCCTAATTGGGTATAATTTAACAGCGAATTCCACCAACTGGCACTCAGTTGGAGGAATTCAAAATTTTTTTGGCCGATTTTGACCGATTTTTAAATTTTTTATGTCTAAATCGATGTAAAATTATGAGTAATTTGATAAACTAATATTTTTTCCCAAAGATTTTTCGTCGTTGTTCTTAAATTTGAATTTTTTTATCCGAATGCTTTAGAGAATTCTAAAAAACTCTTCGAAATTAAAACGAAATAATGAAAATTTTTCGTACTACATATAGTTCAAAAAAAACTGTATATAGAAATGACGTTGTTTTATCATTATATCCCAACTTCTTCAACATGTCCTCTATCTCATGTATTGACATCCTGTCAACACTACAATGGTCTACATAATCAATCTGGCCACCAACATAACTTCTATAATTATCACTAGATATCTGACCACCATGGTAATGTTTAATTGTGAAGTACTCATCATCTGCATCTGTTATTTACAAAACATGTATGATACAATCGATAACTTTTTCAACAGGCACAGCATGCGTAATCATAACATGAACCAGTGAGATAAACTCTACGATCTCATCATTATTAGATGCATAACAAAATTAGAAAAGAAAATCAATAGTGCATTTAGTTCACAACCAGTAATGCATTTACACCACAAACAATGATGAAATTGATGTTAAATAGGTACAATTGTATAAGAAAATGCTAAAAGAAAAAAAGGACAATGATAGTGTCGAAAGCAACCAAAAGAATAGATTATTTTTTAATAAACTACACTGGAAAAAAAAAGAAATCTTTGAACAAAATATAACAGGTGGAGGTAAGAATATTCAAATAAATTAATCAAAAAAGAACACATGTTCCACAAATGCAAAATAAGACCAGCAAAAAATTGAAGAACCTTACCATATAAACTATACGGATCATAATAGATATTTCGATCTCTGATATTCCAAGCCATTGCAAGATTTTTTTTGCGCTTCTCTTTGGTTCGTATCTACATATATTGACGGAACATCACAAGTTTGCAGTACTTCGGTACTCAAATTTTTTTCTCTAAAGTGAGAATGTAGGAGGAAAAAAAACCTAGCTAATATTGTTAGATAAAGAAGAATATAATGAGAAAAGGGAGATAGACGTTGATTTTCTCTCTAACTGTGACTTATTGTTCTTTATATTATTTCTGTCTTTTTTTCTTTTTTTCAAAAGAATAAAAATAATTTTTATTTGATATTCTAAATTTGTCCCTCAAGTAGTCATGGTGGTCAGGTGACAGTCATTCTATCATGAATTAATGTTAGAAAACAAACGGAATAGAACAAAACACTATTTTGCGATAGTTTAAGGTCAAAAATTTTTCTTTTTAAAGTTGAATGGCAAAATCTAAATTTTGAGTAAAGTTTAAGGACAAATTAAATTATTTACCCTTTTTTTTTTTTTTAAAGACGACGCAAAACGACGTTGTTTTGTGTCATCTCTTGAAGTTTGTTTTTCTTTTTATTTTTAATTTTTAAACATTTTTTCTCAAAACGACGTCGTTTTGCTCTTTTAATTAAAACGACGTCGTTTTGCTCTTTTAATCAAAATGACGTAAAAAGCCCACGGGCTGCGGACTAGGGGTTTCCAGTCCGCAGGCCAAACGGATCAGCCCGTATCTATCCATTTCACTGTTCAGCCTGTGACGGGCTGGAGCGGGCCGACTCGTTTGACACTACTAGTGGTACCGGTGGAAATGATCATTGAAAAGATGCTGGCAAGTGTCATGCCAGATAAGAGGAGGAAGGAAGAAAGAAATTAAAGAAGGAATATAGAAAAAGAAAAAAATAGAGAAAAAAAGATAATTTATTAAATACCAACTTTACCCTTGTCAAGAATGTCATGTGCAAAAGCACATGTTTAATTTTAGCTGGAAACTGCCGCTTTCGGATTTTTTAGGTAACTCGTAAATTTTTAAAGGATTCCTAATGTTTAAAGAAAAATATTAAGGACTTTAATGGGGAAATGTAAATAGTCCAAGGGTGAAATAGGCAAATTTTCCTTCTGTTGTTACATTTAGTAAATATAAATAAGTGAGACAAACAAAATTAAACTTGATCTGCACCTATAATCACAAGCTTGATACAAGAGACCTTGATAGAATGGGCTTGCAAAAATTAATCACACAATTAGGTTCCTATTCAGAAACTATCAACAAAAATTAGAAAATTTTAAAATTGTTGTATCGATGTGAAAATTAGTAACTAAATATACAATTGAAGCAACTATTTTATTGACAATTATTTCTAAGCTGCAGCTACAATGAATTTAGGCACCTAGCACTGGGAACCATCAAAACCTACATATCAACAAATCTAAAGGCAAAGAATGAGTTAACTAGAATCAAGAGCTTTCCGCATTCAGATAGTAACACTAGCTTCTATGAGCATAACTGTCAAATCAGTAGCACGCTAACTTGGGGTGTGCAATCCAGCTAGGAACATTATATCAAATCTTGATGGTAGGTCGAGTTTTGATAGGTTTGAGCTTGATACCTAGATTTTCAGAAGAGAGAAGTTCTGGAGCTACGCACCAATGCCTTGAAGGATTTGGGGTTAGTGAGCCATTACTTGTTGAGGAGCCAACTGTTGTTGGCCTATTGAATCCAAATCCCATTAGAAAGAATTCAATGGGGACTAGCATTGCATAAGGGAGTTCCTCCGTCACTAGAGATCCGCATGATTGGACCTGTTATAAGTGAACACGAAATATAAATGGAACATTTCACTGTATGAGAACAATGATAATCTACAGTTCCTTAATTGCTTGGTGAAAAAAGGAAACCTAGAAGAGAAGATAGTTCAGGTAAATAAACACAGCTGCGATATGAAGGCGATAGGATTGTGGAACATGGAAGGTGTTAAAATGCCCCTCAACATCTCTTTCATCTTGTCACCTTTGCTTGAGTTGTGGATACACATAGAGGACACAACATATGACACTTCTTATGTTAATTCTCTTTCAATTTGTGTCGCCATTATATTAGACTTTAAAGAACTTGAAAGTATATGTAATAGTTAACCAATTGATAAGTTGAAAAAAGAAAAAGACACGAAATAAAGGAAATAAAGAAAATACGAAAAATTTAACAGAAGTTTTTTCCATTTAACTGTTGAACCAACGATACCCTCTAGAAGTCAGAAACAAAAAACGTACTGAACTTCTTTAACCATGTACTTTCTTGCACTTCACATGAACAGCACTGCATCTTTTCTGCAGATTAACATATAAGCTGTGGTAGAAGCAGGAATGTATTACTATCGCTTCTGCCTTTTTAACTCAACAAAGAGGTCCGAACTTTTTGGAATGAACCAAAATTATATTTTTGAAATTTATATTTTATTGTTTTCTGGATTCCCCAAAATTTGGTATCCCTAGTCCACATTTCACTTCTTGTCATTCCGTTTGTTCTCTTGTATGCCATCTCACTGTAATTATATGAAAGTCTGAAGAAAACACCCATCTTCCAGATTATTCTCCAATTCAACCTCAGAGAAGGCAAAGACAAATCAGCATCAGTATTATGCATGATTCTAAAGATATGTAAGATTTATGCTGAATCACACGGTCCAATATGAGGCAAATGGGCTCATCTAGAAATGAAGACAAAAGGTATTACCTCAACAAAAGCGCAAACCTTCTTGTTCCTTACATTACTCATATGAATGGAATCAGCATGGAATGGACTGTTTTCACCAACAAAAATAAGTGTCTTGCACTGCAGATTCTGTAAGCCCTCTGTAAGGTCATGTCTCCTGCCATAAGGAATTTGAGAAAAATGTTAGGGAGGCTTAGAATTTATCAGGCAAAGGTAACAGTCAATAAAATACTGTAGGGACAGGCAACTAGAAAAAAGGGGAATAAAAAAGGTAGAGCCAGAGTCAAAACCAACACTGAAGAACTCTTTGGATTCAGCTACAATAGCCTCTGCCAGACTCACATCATCAATGTACCAGGCAAAAGAATACCAAATACAGTCCCACTACTGACTGCAATAATTTCAAATGTTTCTTTCTAAATGTATGGTAACCAAAAGGAGACCTTAAAATATAGTAATTGCATCATCCCAAAAAAAAAAAAAAAGAGAAGACTGATCAGTAAAACAAATAAATGCTTCAGCATTTCTGCAATAACTTCTTCCCTAAACGACCAATTTGTAAAGCAACAAAAGGAGAAAGGCTTTACTCATTAATTGCATGAAGAAAACGCATGACATTTGGACTCTGCATCTCACCCAATAACTGTAAACACAAGGCAAGAAGACAAATGCATGCTTTAGATTGGGAATGCTAAAAATTATATCAGCATGCAAGGCAGAAAAATAAAATGAATTCCTTAAAGTTCAAGATGAAAAGGCAAATGCAATGGGCATCAATATTAGCAGCTTTACACCACAATCAAAGAGCATTCCATAGCCATAAGATGAGCTGTAAATAACACCAATAAAACTTTAGAAATGTGTCCTAGGCAATATAGAATGCATAAGAACAAAGTATTATCAGTGAAAGATGTAACTAAAATTTAAGAACTAAAATGCATTCTTCTTAGGCAGTGAAGCTGACCATGCTCTGAGAACTTAAAATCAAACAACATAAATTAATCTTCCACTGAAAGCCCAAATTGATTATGAGAAACCTCCTCCAATTCTCTCCAATCTTACATCAGAACTAAAGCTTACTTTGGTCAATTTTTAGTACCTAAAAAATGAGTCCTTACAACCACCTCAATTCACTAAATTTCTTCCTTAAATAAGTAGCTATATACATGCTCTCAAAAAAAGGTTCACCACATAATCCCGGAAGTAAAATGTGAGGGCGTTAAAGTAGAAAACCAGTTCTATAACATTCATAGATGGTTAACTACAACCAACTGCAAGACATTTATTTCCTCGGTCATCTCAGGTTCCATCAGACTCCAACTTGGCTGTAATTCCAATAAGCACACAGATAGGCAGTGGAATTGCTATAAAAGTAAAACACACTTCTCACTGCAGTAAAGGGTAGCAAGAATATATATCCTTTCATTCCAAGGTTGGCGGAATCTGTATATATTACTTTCTATTACCTTTACACTTTTATAACAAGTTTTATTCCATATTCTCAATCTACCTGGAAATCAAACTCAAAAAAGCAATCTAGTAGTAGGTGTCAATTGAACTTCGGAGACTTATGGTCTCTTGTCTTGGATTGATGCAACTGATACAAAATATTTATCCCTCTTATAGGGCTGCACTTCCACTCTTAAAACAATCGTTGGTGAGTCCCAAAAACCATCAAATAGCAAATTTAGTAGTTACGCATAGTAATGCATTACTATATAACTAATTCTACAGCCCAAAAAGAAGCATGGATTTTAATATATGATGACATTTTTTAGTTATACATACCCTTGTTTGACTATCTAAAAGTTGCAGTAACATGTTTGGCTTGTTTCGCTAATTCACTGGACTAGTTATAAATGCTTAATTGACCTTCATAAGCAATACACCAGCAGATGCAGTTGAGGAATTCTTCTTTGTTTTCAGAATGCAAATCTTCAGATCCTGTCAAAGCTCTAGGCTCTCCATACTTCTTGCAATTAGCATCCGAGGATAATGATACCACTGGCAAGGCCAACTTTCTGCGATACAAGTTATATTTGGACTTTATTCTTTTCTTTTTTGAAGTTTTTCTTTCACATCTTTATGTGTAAACCTCCTTTTCCATAGACTATTTGTCCTTTTTTTTTTCACTGTTTTATACCAAAGAAAAATTTATTGTAAAGGAACTCATACTCTAAGGGTAGTTTGAGCTTCAGTAATAACTCATAAAATCCTCTCAGCAAATTAGTAATATATTCCTTATGATCATGCATTCCTACACCTTCCAGCTTTGAGTTGCTGTGACTTGAAGGATTATTCAGAGCTTAATGAACAAGATACAAGTTTTGATCTATCTCTCACTATTTTGATCTCATTTATATGGTTTCAAATATAGCTGAGTCAAGTCATTCTATGAGCTTCCGCACATCAATATACGGAACTACAGACCCACGTCTGATATTTCTATATACCATGACATGTGTATGAGAATTTTTTTCAACTCATATGTGTATCACCATAGATACTTGCTGCCACATGAGATGAAAACATGGTGGCATGAAAGGGGGTGACATTTAACACCATTCAACATTTAAGGATGCCAATGGGAAGGGTAAGAGAGAGCAGCAGCCAATCAGACTTCGAAATAGTTTCTACCTCCTACTAAGAATCAACTTTACTAAGCTGTATCAAAATTATCTTTTAGCGTCAAAGAAATATAAACTAGGTTGTCACTGAAAGTCCATAGGATACATGCAATAGCTGACACATTCTTATATTTTTATTAACTGTCGAAAAGGCAAATTGAAATTGACATCTCCTTACCCTCCGACAGCATAGTACTATGTCTGATTCTTCGTCATGCATGCCATGCCTTAGCTCCTGGAAAACATTTGGAATTATCCTGCTGATAGAGATAAAAATCAGTAACATTCAATTTTGACCACCATAAATACCTTGCTGAAGTAGCGCTGGAGAAGGCAATCCTTCAATAGTCCACACATCCCATAGAAGTATAGTAAGTTCAACAATATCTGCACTAGTAGGTTAAGATGAGAAACATTAAATTGGATAATCCACTGTCATCATAAAACAAGTTTTGAGCATGAAACATTTTCTAACCATATTCCAGGACATTGGTTGGGTGCTACTTAAGTCAATGGAGATGACAAAAGAACCTATTTTAATGGTAAACAACACAAGTAAAACCACCACTTAAGTTTTTTTCCTTTTCTAGGATTATTCTTTTTTCTTGTAACTCTAAAGAGACACCTCAATGAAACTAAGTTGTGATTTTTTAAGGCCTCAATCTTCTTTTGGTTCATGATAATGTTTTATGTATCTGAACAAGGACCCAAATATTATGATAAGCATCCAATACATGTTGTAACGATCCACCTAATGTAACGATCCACCTAGGCAACAAAATCAACCTCACCGCCCCCCAACACTACCACAAAGAAAAAAGAAAAGAAAGAAAAAAAGAGCAGAATAATGTAGTAGATTATCCCACAACAAATAAGTGTAGGAGATCTTGTTCCATTGAAGAGAGAGAAGAAAGAACAAAATAATGAGGACTAATAGTTATGATGCATTATTGTACTCGATCAAGAACCAAAAGTGTAGCTAGAGGGGTGAGCAAGACTTTAGAATATGGACAGATAAAATGTGAATGCGGAACCTAAAAAAGATAATATATAAAAATTATTAGCTATAGAACCAAAATAGTTAAGAAATAAATAAGTAAATCTTTTTTGAGTGATTGTATATTAACTCTTTTTCTTCTCATTCAATCAAGATATTATTCAAATGAACTTTGCTGAATCTAATGAGTTAGTTCAAGGTAAAGTTACTAGTTCGACAAGGTTACTCTTTGCTTTAAAATTAAAGGTAGATTCTACAGAGACCAAAAATAAAAGAAACGGTAAAAATGAAGTTACATGACCCAGCTCTTAGTATTTAAGGTTCAACTTGTTGAGAACACCTTCATTGATTTTGTTGCTGTATCTTGTTAGTGTTAGATTTACCCAAGTTTGCATCAAAGGTTCTGATTCTTCAGAGGCATAACTTGTGAATACACATTCAAAGTTAAAGTCTTCAGTGATTCAGGTGCCACTAATGGAATTGCTTTTCTTTTCTTCTCTTCTTGCTTTTCTAATCTGTTGCAATTTCCAACAAGAATCAGATTTGAATCGGCTTACTAATAAAAGTCAATACCTTGTTATAGATCCACTCAGTCCATGATGGCGCTCTGCATATTGGAGAAACAAGTATTTGAGCAGCAACACGCTCTTCATATTTCATCTGCCACTCAGAACCAAAATCAGTGGGAGTCATAATCAGGATTAGGCAAATATCATAGAAGAGGAAGAATATGGCTCATAAACTTACAGAAAAGAGAGTCAAGATGTAGGCTCCAGCAGTAACACCCAAGCAGAATACCTTTTCCAGTCTGAGTGACAAAATTTAGTCAGTAAGAGCATTTTAAATTTATTCCAAAGGCATTGCAGTAGCAGGAAGAAAAGAGATTCATAATGCTCTCATCTTCCAATCACAAGAGCTATACAAAATACTCTGTGTCCCAAATTGTACGTCCAATTTTGATGTGGCGTGATTAGAGTGAATTTGACAGTCTACATCTACCGACTTCCTCATGATGATTATTGTGGAATCTATGTCTGAGATAGTAGTACATATCAATCCTTTCTGTAGACATCAAATTTTAGATGGAAGGAAATATGTAATTTGTCTGCTGCATTTAGGAAAATGAAAAACTAAAGCACCAGTATTATTTTCTATTCATTCCCCTAGAAAGATTAAAATCTTAGTGAAGAGGCCTTGGTAATATACAAATTGGAACCTGCAGTGACAACAAGCACTACACTCTCTAGCTGTTAAACATTTGACACTAAGTAATCCCTCATACATAATATACTCATGCTCAACCATGTCCAACATGTATAAAGGAAAAGGCAGCCATAAGCAAAATACGGATGCCAAGCATCTGTTCTATATGAGCTCCAATTCAGGTTAGAAACTTTACCACCAAATGAAGTTAGCCAATATATGTTAATTAACTGGAAGAAACTGAAGCCAGATTTCAGAACAGAAGAAATACAAATGCATCTTAAAGTTATATGTATATACTAGCCAAATAAGAATGCTGAATTGGATTTTACTCAATAAGGTCAACTCAAACCAGAAGATAGCCAACTGCTTAATGAGGGATTCTAGATTGATTAACTGAAAACTGATAATGCCAGAATGTAAATTCATGAAAATCAGAAGGATGATTTTCATAAAGAGCATTAAGCTCATACTATAGATTAACAAAAGTTGAATTTTACAATCAGTAGCCCTCAAGCAATTGCCTAACTAGAGAACAGAAAAAGAAGAAATAGAGAGAAAAGAGCCTTAACCATTATGGTGCCCTGCAACTGTTTTACATCATATGGTAAAGAAATCTGTGAGGGCTCTAAGAATTAGCTAATACTGATAATTAAATGTCCACTAGATGAAAGAAGAGAAATACAAGAGAAGGAAATCACCTTTTTTCCCCCTTTAAAGAAAGTGTTAGTTCTGAGAAGAAAGAGTTAATTCTGAGAAAACAGTTATAGGTTTGAAGATGTCGGTCTCAACCATAGTTGTTGAATTAAATTTGCAAGGAACTCAAAATATAGTAACTACTTGTAGAATTGGAGATTCTCCTTTCTTCAAAAATAGATAATGTATAAGCCAAAGGAGGAGAATCCTCACATACCCAAAGAAATCAAGCACCTCCGCTACCTGGTCTGCAAGGTCATCTACACTCAGTAGAGGCATGTCTGAGGATATAACATCTGCTCCTAACTAAACAAGCTCTTAAAGAAAATGAAACAATAAGTTAATAACACCTGAAAAGAGTTTTAAAATGTGAATGTGTAAGTGTGCATAAGCAATCCATACAACAAATATTAGCAGCGAAAGTAGCAACAACAACAAATTCCATTCCCTTAAACATATGAACTTGTTACTGACCTCATGCCCAGGGGCATCAATATGGTAAATGCAGAAGTTGTGAAGCAACAAAGAAGCAGCATCTTGGCAAAAGAAAAGACCTCGAAAACAAGACATGTCTGTGAAAACGCAATATCACAAGTATGAGGAAAATTTCTACTGCAGCCACGAAAGGAGATGATAATTGGACATATACACAGGACCACATTATACCCACATTCCAGAAAGTATAGATTATCATAGAGAATTACTCAAGAAAGGGAATAACAAGAAATGATTGCATAAAATTGACAACCCATTATAGCACTTTTCAAGAAAGCCATGCACATTTAACAACCCCTAACAATATTGAAAAGATATATAGATAAAAGGAAAACAAACCCAAAAAAAGAGAGAAGAAAGATTCTTACAGTTGAGAGCAACATCTGAGTACGTTATTAAAGCAGGCTTTTCACGATCCCCACTCACAAAAACCGAGATTGAACCTTTGCTAGTTTTCACGCGAACTTCCTGCGAAGTTAACAACCCCAAAAAAGAACAACAAGAAAGAATAAAATCCCTCAACAATGCAGTTGTTCAAACCGCATACGATTAAAACTTAAGAATCATAACAAACAAATTTTCAAGAAAAGATAAAAATGCTACCAATTCAACAAGCTACCAACCTTGCCTCCAAAAGAGATCATTTTTTCAATATCAATGGACACTGACTCACTAGAAACCTCCATTATCAGCTTTTTTGTATCTCACAGAAGCTCCAAGAAGAACTAGCACAACTCGTGTAGCAGCAACTTGAATACCAATCACTTTTTCTCTACCCCAACAAGAAGATGACAAAACCCAGCATGTGATTCTCCCCTTACAACTATGTACAGTTATATACAGCTCAAATCATCATTCTAAATTATGGGTCTTCCAATTTTCGGCTAGATTCTGAGTGAAAAATTCACGGCCGTATGAAAGGTTGAAAAGAAAATGGGAAAATTTTGTACATTTCAGCACACTGGCTTTCCATTTATGGACTCCATTGACGACTTTGTCCTCAAATCACTATCGGCTGTTTGATTTATTTGTCGTTTCACAGTTAACTGTGACAGCGGACCGTTAAAATTTGAATTCGAAACGGCGTCGTCGGGTCTCGGGCTATTTTGGCAAACAGACTAATAGTGGGCCCGTGTTTCCACAAAAATCTTATGGGCCTCACGTGGGTTGTGGAATTATGAATTTTCTTTTATGGAAATTTTTATTTTTTTTAATGAGTTATTCAGTGTTTTCATACAGCTGGATGCTACCTGGAAACAGCAAATAAGAGAAACTTGTAATTTTCTTTTTATTTTTTATATTTTTAATTGAATATAGAAATTATGAGTATTATTGTACAGTTGCTATCATCAATCAGATTCAGCAGCTTTATCATGGTTATTCTTTTGTACATTCAATGGATTGATTGATTCATAAAAGTATAAAATAAAAATGAAAAAGGATATTTCTGTTTCTCAATTGGCAGATGTATAGGCCGAGTTAGATTGAAGTTTATTTTGAATTGAGTTGTATTGAGAATATAAAAGTGAATTGTTTATGAGAGGAGAAGTACGACTCAAAGTGAAAAAAATGAGAAAAAAGTATATTTTTTTTGTTTTGAAAACCAATCCAAGCTCACTTGTAATAGAGATGCAATGTTTTTTTTTTCTTTTTTTGGTAAAATAAAACAAATATGAATTAACCAAAGGCTTCCTACTTAGTTATTGTACCAACTAACATATTGTTTTACCATCTGAATAACTCAATTAATATTTGAAACCGTCATACTATAAATGGAAAAATGAAACTAGACAATCATAAAACATATACTATCTCTAGTTAAAAGTGTTGTATAAGATTTTAAGCATATGGTTGAAAAAGTTGCTTCATTAAGTAGAATTTAAGAGGGTTGTTCCCTTGCTAATTAATGTGGTTTAATAGAGTAATAAATAATATGAGTACTATTAGAAAAAAACAAGAAATCTTTTTACTTATTTTGAGAGGTATTAATTATGTATTTATAACTTTATTTATATTTTTATTTTATTTATTTATTTCTATATATATATATATATATATATATATAAAGCATATAAAAAAATTTATCTTAAAAGTTTCACTAATTTCAAGAACCTTAATTCTTGTATATAAGTTTAAAAGAATTTATATTTCTATCCGACGAGAATATATCTGCTTTATAAGACAATTTGATAAAGTTTAAAAAGAATATATTACATTTCATTATTTCAAACTTCGTTAACTTATATTTCATATTCAAATAATTAAGAATCATGAATTAATCTAAATTACAAAAGTACTATTAATTAGACAGTAAATTCTGAATTGGGCATACACCTCTATCTTCATCATGCATTAAAAGAAGAATTATCATAGAAAAATTAAAATTTTTTTGCTAAATATAAAATAAACAAATTAAAATAATTTAATTAATTTGTCATTCGTTGATCAGGCGGCTTGATATGAGGATAATCAACAGAATTGGTAAGACACAATGAGTATAATTACATGTAACACAATAATTGAGATGCTCATGTTCTTGAAAAAAAAAAGAATAAAAAGAAAACGCGCTTCAAAACGCCAATCAAGGAGATTCGGCCCCTTTTTGGGCTCTATGATTATCAAATGCCTAAAGCGACACAGTATTCCTGCCTTCAGTTCTCAGACAAAGGACCCATGTGTTATAGGTACACTGAGAAAAGCAAGTCCTTTTGTCAAAAAAAGGTAAAGCAAGGCCGTATATCATCAATAATTAGTTCAAGGGAAAATCTCAAAATACCCAAAACCTATATATAGAAGAATCAATCTATCCATATTTTTTATTTTTAATTTTATATATTTATAAACTAATTTTATGTATCAATTAATGGATCGTTGTGCACTACACTAATGATTTTCAATAGAATTTCGTACATGACACTATTTTAAATTTTTTATTCTTAAATTTTTTTGATATATTATAATCCTCAAATTATTTATTTACAAATTTTTTTTCTATCAATTTTTGTTCTCGAACAATTTTTGAAGTATCGAAAATATTTTTACAATCCAATTGCCATAATTAAGTCCCTCTAAGATATAATCCATTCTGTCCAAAAACAAAATGGTCATGCTAGCTGTGTTTTTCGAAACAAAAAATTTCATAAAATCTGCTAAGGTCCTTAAACAAGAAGAAGAAAAGGAAACAAATTTACTACTTTAAGACCATAATTACAAAAAAGAATAATAATGTCTTTGGACAGAATGAACTATGTTTGAGAGGGAATTGATTGTTTTTGACATTTTCTCTCCCAGAATAATTGAAGACTATTTTGTTACTCTCGAAATAATTTAAAAAGAATAATAGATAAAAGAAAAAAATTTTGAAAATGAAAATAGTATAAAAAATTCAAAAATAACAGTATAAACAATATAAAAAATTACTTATAAGATTTCTCATCTGTTACCAAAACAACTATTGTGACATAACTATTATGGCTTGTTGGTACATGTTAAGTACATGAATTGTTTTACGCTCTTTCTATATACAATTTTTTTTATTATATATAATAAGAAAAATATTTATTTTTTAAAGCTCTCTCTCTTCTACCTCTTCTCTCAACTCGTATATCGAAAAACTAACAAATTCAAATAAAAACACGTCAATTTAGTCGCACTAAGAGAATGAACAAAGGATTCTAGAAAGAATTTTCTCAATTTTGAAGTAAAAACTCATTAAATCTTCACTATTTTATCAAATTTCACTATTCGGTATCAGTTGTGCCACCTACTAGCACAACTGTCATGTTGTGCCATTTTCCAGTTTATTTTTAAAATCTTTTAAATAAATACTTATTTACTTGTATTTTTTTATCAGTTATTATTATATTTAAAATGTAGTAATCGTCGTAATTATTTGTATTATTATTCTATTCAATTTTGATAATATTACAAACATAAGTAATACATATTCAACAAAATATGAAATATGCATTGCAGGAACGACAAAAGAGCTGCAAAATGAAATTTCATCGAACGCTTTACACGGATAGTGAAGGTCTGTCATTGTTGGACAATTCATTCGAAGAGTTCTTAGATCTTGACAAAGTCGAGGATTTGAGTCCTTTTTTGGGCACACACGATATATTTTCAAGTAAATAGGATAAAGGTGTGAAAGCAGCGGCATTGCAAGTAAGGACGTTGTTGATAATTGCTCGCTCCAAAAAATGTGGCAGGAATGGTAATGGATTTGTTGAGCTTAGGTGTGAGCGGGGCGGAGCTTACTGAAAATTTATTTTTGTTCCTAAGGATCAACCAACAGCAGAGAAGGGAAACACAGAGTGAATGCCTAAGGGTACAAAAAAATGTCACTATCCGTTGAAACTAATGAGTTAAGAGTATCACAAGGGAGCGTGGAGTCTTGCAGTGATATCCATCACGAGCTCGGAATCTGACACTATCATGCACTAGCTGCGTGGATGAGGGACCGAAAGTTGAAAATCACGGAGCAAATGTCACGATCAGCTAAAACATATATTAGATCATTTGAAGCGGGAGAACCCCAAGATTGTCGTTAGTATGTGTTTCGATAACACCTAATTCATGCTCTTTACTGGTACATTTATATATGTGTATTAAAATTTATTGATAGTAAGAATAACATATGTTGTGTTGCCTATTCACACAAGACGAAGACTGTGTACAATGTTAGACACAAGTTAAGGGTGGCGAGCATGGAGGATCGGATAGTGGTTCAACAATTATTTAAATTGTTCATTGACCATGGATATATTCATTGGTACAAAGTTAAACCAAGGGTCGAAATTCTAAATTCCTGTGTTTTTGCTCATTTAGATTCATGTACACTTGCTCGTGCATATCTATTTGTGTTAATAATAGATACGACATACAAGACTAAAATAGTGTTACTGTTCATTGTACAGGAAAAAATCGGACGGCCTAATTTTTATTCTGTATCTGAATTTTCTACACTTTGTCAAAACATATTCACATCAATTCAAACAAGTTGGAAAACATTCTAACTTCAAAGATAAGTCATTAAAGACCTTTTAAGTGCAAAGGCCATTGATGAAAACTTGATAATTCAAGTAAGTTCAAAACCATTGAAACTTTTTAAATTAAGTTTTGTGCTCTCAAATGCAACTCATAGATTCCAAGACTTAAGAGTGTAGGGTTTACAAAGTTTACCTATTAAGTCAGTGTAACCTACATTTCATATCTTCAAAACCTTCAATCATCTTGAACAAACTCTTCAATCTTTAATCACTTTGGCATACTTGAGTTGTTCTTGCATTTTAGCTTCAACGCAATGAGATTTATATTCTTCTTACTCTAAAAATCATATCGCACAATAATCAAACATATTAGTCCATATCAAAGTAATCAACATTATTCATTTAGGACTTTGCAATGATCAATGTTTGTCATTACTCAAAACAACATGATTTGCCATTAGGGTTAACAATATCCCCCTTTTTGATGATGAAAAATATTGATACAAAATGTGATGGATTTAGATAATTTTAAGTACATAGAAGTGTTTATATCATAAACTACTTGAAGATGATACCAGTTGAAAAAGACCAAAAAGATATCAATTGAAAATCAATTTTAAACATAGCATTATTACATAAACATGGCTCAAAATGAGCCTATGGCCCAACCAACCTCCATAAACCTCCTTCCTTCCAAAAAACTAGAAAATATAGCATTTTAAGCAAACATAAAAATACTTATAAGAAAGGTTTTAAAGGTTAGAAATCGTTTTCAAAGCTCCCCCTTAGATTGTACTTATTATTCAGAAAACATTTAAACTGTGGACGATAAGTCTAAACTACAATAAATATAACATAATAAATGTTTAAAGTGAAATTAAGCTTTCCTAAGGTTATTCAAACATAGTAGAAGAGATTAAAATAGATTTGAATCAATTTGAACAACAAAATAGTACTTTTTGACAACAAAATATGGATGCATCCGAATTTAGTCTATGCATACAAATTTTGGTCCTTCATCCAAATTTCAAGTCCAAACTTTAGGTAAAGTCGTCAAAAAATAGATTTTGCAAATGAAGTGCTTATAATGAATCACATAATCATTAAGGCAAAATGATCAACTATAAAACATATTTATAATCATTTTAACCAACTATAAAACACATTCACATACCCATTGCATTAATCAACTCAAGGCTTTCAAGATCATCATCCTCATAATACCAAAATGCCAATGAGCACATAATAACTATTTCATAAGCCAACTATGTGAGCACACATCAACAAGCCAATATGCCACATTCATCATAGCCAACTATGTGAAAGATATCAAAGTACATTTTGCATAACACTTCCTATTTCTCCCCCTTAACATATGCATGAATTTTTATAAAATTCACACATTTTCTGTTCAATGCATGCATGAGCAATTCCACTGCTATTCCACATTTTCACATTTTGTCATCACATTTCTTCTCTCCCCTTTTGTCATCACATTTCTTCTCTCCCCTTTTGTCATCAATCAAAGATGGGACAAAAGTCCTTGGATAACAAAAGTGAAACAAAAGAAGTTCTTATCACAAGAATTTCACACATTGAGCTTCAAAACATTATATTGACTAGAAAGGCACAAGTAAATTTTAATGTTAAAGCATAACATGTGGATCAAGTCATAAACTAAAATAAGCATTAAAATAGAGTTTAGGGATAGAAAGACTTAGTCCGGATGCGCTTCATGGTCTTCACTCCAAATTTGTTTGTTGTGATGGCCATGTCTCCCTTGATCTCTATATGATGGGATCCTTCATTTGCCGACTCCTTGCCCGTGTAGTTCGGCTCATCAAAAATTTTCAACCAAGAGGATCTTTGGATCTTCTTCAATTGAACCACATTTTTCCTCCTTCCTTGGCTAAAGGAAATTGGTGACAGATTTGTGATTTGTGTTGACTTTGTTAAACTCCCTTCACCTTCTTCTTTTTGTTTTTCCTCTTGGGTTTCACCTCTTTTTCTTCATTCTCATGCTCTTCTTCCTTTTGGGGTACTTCACTACTTTCTCCTTCATCTTTGTCTTCTTCTTTAGCAAAAAATTAATAGCCATCTCCATTTTCACTGTCATTACTCTCATTCTTATTGTTGCCATCTCCATCCATACTATCTTCTTGATCTTTTTCATTTTCCTCTTTACTATCCTCTTTCTCATCTTCTTTCTTTTCTTCTTCTTTGGCTTTAGAGGAACTTGCACCATTTAAAACCACTTACGAAATTCATCAAGCCTTGACATGCTTTCAGAAACATGAACCCTCCTTGGTTCATTGATCACTGGTCCTCCATCTCCTTCTTTGGCTTTTCCCTTTCCTCTTCCTATACTAGGCTTCTTTGTCCTCACCATTGTGAATTTCAGAGAAAGGATGTGATTTTCAAAGAGATTTAGCGCTTAGAATACGGGAATCAAGCGGGATTTGTGACTTAATATTCAAGTTTGAGAAAATTTTGAATCTCGATGAGTTTGGCTGAATGGAAGTTTGGATGTTCGAATGTTCTGTATGCGTCCAAACCCTGCATTCGAAATTCACCTAAAGCTACAACATTTGAATACACTCATTAGTTATTGAATTTTTAAATTCCTATGGTTGACCAAACCTTTCTTCTACCAATGGCTTAGTAAAAATATCATCAATTTGTTCATCAGTGCAAACATACTTTAAACAAATATTACCCTTAGTAGTATTATCTCTAATGAGATGATGTTTGATCTCTATATGCTTTGTCATAATTTGTTGAATGGTATGATGGTCAAATTTATTGCTTTAGTGTTATCACATAACATAGCCACACATGTGAAATCTAGACCATAATCACGTAGAGTATCAATAAGGTAATTGAGAATATGTTTAACAGCAAATCAGATGAGACTCTTTAGCACAAGATTGAAATCTAGCACACAATCACATGGTAAACATAATGTCGGGTCTTCTTGCTGTCAAGTTTATATGTGATTTAAAAAGAATAATTGAGACAAGATGATCAAACAATAGAACCACAATCAATGAATAACTAAGAAAAAGTGATAGTAACACACATATGTAAGCAAGTAAAGCAATAAAGAAATAAACACACGATTTATAGTGGTTCGATCTCTCCAATATTTATATCCACTACCTTGAGTCAACACTCAAGGATTTCAATCAATTCACTAAATGCTCAAGTCAAGCAATTACACAAGAGACTCACCCTTCAATGAGTTTTACCACAACAAACTCTTTTCAATCCAACAAACAAGGCTCGCTCTTATCACAAAAGGTTTTATGTCACTAGACAACCTAGACTAATCTAATCAAAGACTCACCCTCACCAAATGGTTTTATGTCAAATGACAACCTTGATCTATCTAGTTAATGGCTCACTCTCCACAAGGATTTTATATCTCTAGACAACTTTGTATCAACAAAGTAAATAGATGAAGTATAGATGCAGATGTTACCAACAAAAACTTAGTGGATGATTACAATGCTAGCAACACTTCACTTCTTGCTTTTAGAATCTTGAATTTGAACCTTTGAGCACAAGCAATTTGAGAGCTTTTAAAATAATTTTGATGTAAAACAAGTTAGAGCATCTTAGATTTCAAAAGATCAAAGATCTCTACAAAAATTTGAAATTTGTGATTTTTATAGGGTTTAAAAATCAACTCAAAAGTTTAAAAAATGGCTAGTAATGGTTAGTAATAGTAAAATTCGAACGACCAAATTTGACCTTTCGCGTCCTAACTTGCATTCGAATTTTTTTGAAAGTTATTGTTCACCGAAACAATAATACTGTTCACTGTGCAAATTCGAACGACCGATATGGCCCTCTGTGTCCGAACTTGCGTCTAAATGTTTCTGAAAAAATAGTAGTTACTATTCACAAAAACAGTATTTATTGTTCACTGTACAGGAAAAATTCGGACGACCTAATTTTTATCATACATCTAAATTTTTCAAACTTTGTCAAAACATATTCAAATCAATTCAAACAAGTTGAAAAACATTGTGGGTTCAAAGATAAGTCATTAAAGATCTTTTAAGTGCAAAAGTCATTGATTAAAACTTGATAATTCATGTAAGTTCAAAACCATTGAAACTTTTCAAATCAAGTTTTGTACTCTCAAATGCAACTCATAGATTTCAAGACTTAAGAGTGTAGGGTTTACAAAGTTTACCTATTAAGCACGTGTAACCTACACTTCATATCTTCAAAGCCTTCAATCATTTTAGCTTCAAGGCAATGAGATTTGTATTCTTCTTACTCCAAAAATCCTATCACATAACAATCAAACATATTAGTGCATATCAAAGTAATCAACATTCTTCACTTAGGACTTTGTAATGATCAATGTTTTTCATTACTCAAAACAACATAATTTGCCCTTAGGGCTAACAACGTCCTATCTTTACCCTTGTCCAGGAATAATGTACACCCAAGCAAGTACTTTAGGTACCCCAGAGCATAATCTTCTGAAAATAGCATCCGTTTGTGACGTAGTCGTGGAAGACATAGAATTTCGCCCCCCCTATTATCCAACTGACAACAAGCATGTGCATGAGGTATATGTAGAGCAAATGACAAATCCTTAATGATATCCTCCCTCCCCAGACTGTGCCAGAGAATCGTACCTGTCACAAGGATGACAAGTATTTGTATCACATCATGAAGGGTAATCGTCATCTCACCAAATCGCATGTGAAACATGTTTGTACCCCGATGTCACCTCTCCATGAACGCCTATATAAGCAAACTGTTTGGCCGCATGAAGATGCACTCGTGCAAATATTCAAGACATTTGCTGGCACAATCACCTCCACCGCAGTGTCTTTCACCGCTCACCTATCAAGATATCCAAATCAAGCATAGACTACCAGCACAGGGCGCTTTTGTACAATAACACACACTTTTCTCGCATCTTATTTATTTTGCATATTTAATGACTGAAAAGTATGTGCAAATAACAGTAAAGATACGTATCTTACCACTCCAAATGCCCGGATAACTGACCCAAAAATGACAGGATTAGAGATGGATCTTGTGGACCTCTAGGTACTAGTTCTTGCGGCATCCACTGTGTCTACCAATGGCAACCTAGCTATGCTGTCCGCCTGCGGTCAATTGTCACCTAACACTATGAGCCGGTCGTTCTTTGTTAACGATTAGAACCCCGTTAGTCGATAGGGGTGTCAATGTCCACTTGCATTGCAGTTATGCTATTGACACGTGGACAAGTGGACTCGACAACCTCTCCCGCCGAACTAAAACACCTACTCCAGCAACCGAACGATTAGGCTCCCTACCCTTGTAGCAACACGACGCAATAATCCTCATTGTGGTCTTGCAGAAAAATGCATTGGTGTCGTGTCTGGAACGGTCTCCTCCTTCTGAATCTCTACCTCTGCAACGAGCTCCTGTACATCTCCACTCGTATTCATCTCAAACTCCGAATCAGAATCAGCAGGGTCTTCTAAGTTCTCGACATCCTCCATAACATCAATGCCCCCTCATCGTAGTCTTTAAAATGTCTGTATGAGGTCACCAGGACCGGTGGTGGATAGTAGTACAACGGTCATGCATCATCTCCGTATCTAGTCACGGTCGACGGTACATATGCAGGGGGCATCGGGTACTAATATGATACTGTCGGAAGAGTTGATGTCACCGGGGGCCAAAGATATAGTGTGTATGGTGACATGGAAGCGTACATTCCCAGAATAGGTGTGGTCGAAATTGGGACAAATCAACATCAACCATGACGTTCGTACTAGTGACGAGAACGTCACTAGTACTCGCCTTAACACACTGGCTCGCTGCCGCATAGATATAGTAATTGGTTGCCGACTGCGCAATCGACCGCTACAGGCAACAACAGGTCCCAAATCAAAGATTGCATCTCGTCGCCATTGAGAAGGATATGCTACATGTCATATATAAACAAATGTCATTAATTTTTTAAATAAAAATATAAAATACAAAAATAATAAAAAATAAAATAAAAATTACATTTAATTTAACTTCATTTAGAAATATTCGAATCTTATACCAATAAAATCCTAATTATTGATATATTTAAATAAAAATATATGTTAAATAACTATATATTTGAAAATAATAAACATCTCATGACATTGAATTTAAAATTAATGGGGTAATTATATACAGTCTCTTTTCAGACTATATACAGTTAAAAATATTTTTATTATTTACTATTCAACCTTTAGACTTTTAAGGTTTCTCTCAAACATTCGTAACACTGAAACTCATATCTATCAAAAATCACTTCATGTTTGAGTAAAGACAAATTAGTTTATCAAACTATATATATTTTTATATACTTGTACATATAAACATCTCAAAAATCGATCTTAAAACGACCACCTTTTGGTGAACTTGGCAATTGCACTACAGTTGCGCCAACTTGTGGCACAAGTTTCATACAAGTTAAGCCACCTGCTGGCGTAAGTTCAAGCCTTTTTATTTTTTCGTACTTAATTTCTTTTCTATATTATCCATTAATTATATTGAAAGATATATAATTCGTAGTAGCCATTATTTTCACAGCATGTTGTAATCAGTTCTTATAAATTTGTCAAAAAGAACATATAAGTCTATCCAACATTAAAAAAATACATTGATTGTGAATCACAAGTATTTTAATTTGGTAGCCACACGATGGTGGAACTCTTCCTTTTTTGGATAATTAATTTTTTTAAAATATAATTTTGTATAATAAATATAATTAATGAATTATTTTACGTAACTAGTATATTTATTGTAATGTAAATGATAAGTTAAAGTTGTATTAATTGTGAATAATCAATATATAAAAAATAGATTTATTCATACTCCTTCAAGCATATGTCAGCGTGTAATTCTAATTTCTAACAAACTCTTCCATCTAGCGACAGAGGTCCGCCTATAGTGAATCCACAAAAGATGCACTTCTAGCATTGAAAATTCATCATCCATTCGAAATTGTATGGTCGTAAAAAAGTATATGTTAATAATAGATAATAAAAAATTTTTAAATGCATTAGTTACTTTTACATGACGCACTGCAACAAAATGGTAAGCATCCTTAAGTAGTCCAATCACCATAATTGCATCTGCGCTATCAGATTGTGAGTCAAGAAGAAGATACGTTCACGACTGTTATCGATATAAACAAGCGAAAAGTTGCATTGTATATTATGGCTACCAACCAACCCATATAGGGCATTATGAGCCACCGGTCAGGGAGATTGAGCCTATGAACATCCCACTATTTTAGTTGGTGTAACAATGTCATGATACCATTCGACCCCCCCCCCCCCAATGATACTCTTGTACAATCTTGAACGATTGTGAACCTCCCACCACAACTCTTGTCGGATCTGAAACCACGTATTTTCACTCCGGTGTCGCAAATGGGCAATCACTCAGAATCCACAATTGTCATCTGCCCAAACATTAACCCAATCATATATAAATGGTACAATGAATTTAGGAAATTGGTCCCTCCAAGAAAAAATGACAGTTCCCGTGTCTCCATAGCCAGAAACACTCATAAAGGAACTAAAATCACAGCCGCTCGACGCTGACCCTGCCTTCTAGAACCGTTGTGGCCTCTGGATCAGCTCAATGACCGGTCGCCCTGGTCTCGGGAACTGTTATTACCAAACGAACGCTTGAAGGCAGTGTGAGAAACCTAGATGCACTCCTAATGGGACTTATCCCTTTTGGTCAATCCTTCGTACCCTTAGACTTTCAACCTTTGTTTCCTTTACTTCCGGTATCCCGGCATCTGCTGTTGGCTCATCTTTAGGCACAGAAATAAATTTTTTGTAACATCCGCCACTCTCACACTAAACTCGACAAATCCATTGTCATTTCCGTCACCTCATTTTGAATGAGCAATTATTAACATGGTCTTCACCTGCAATGTCACTACCTTCACCCAATTTACCAACTCTTGTTTACTCGAAAATAGATAGTATGTACCAAAACAAGGATTCAAATTGTTGACTTTATCAAGATCTAAGAATCCCTCAAACTAATCTAGAGGAAATAGTATTTTTGAAATTTTTTGACACTTTTTGTATAAATTAAGAAAAAATAAAGAAAATAGTATTTTTCTTATGATATTCTTAAATAATTAAATTTATTCTCTATTAATATGAGAGAAAATAAAAGATATGTGAAGGTAAGTTTAAAAAATAATATTTAAAATTTGTAAAATACCAAAAATTTTGAGAAGAGATGAAAGGCCTAAAAAGCCTTATATTTGAAATGGAGGAAATATTAGGATCAATGCATTGGCAAAACTTACCTAATTTAAATCATCAGAGTTAAAAGGTTAATGGGTGAGCCATGTATTTTTATTTATTTTTTTGAACAAAAATGTGGATTAAATCATATTTGCAAAATTTGCAGATTATACTAATCCCTCCAAATAATCAGTCTTAAACAATCCTTGCATTCACAAAATAGTATAATTTAATTTCCTTATATTGAGGAAGTTTAGGAAGATCAACAATAAAAATTTAAATAAAATATAATATTATTGTTAAAAATTTGACATTTAATCCCAAATATTTTTTTAAAAAATATAAAACATTCAATTGTAGATGTAGGAAGATATTTCTTTAGCCTTTCTTCCATCCTGAAAATTACCCCACAATTTTGTACGTACGTACATACGTATGTGTATATATATATATATATATATATATATATATATATATATATATATATATATATATATTGTGTGTGCGCACGCGCGCGCCGAGGGGGGGTGTTCATTGAAACCTACGTGAATGCGAAAGTTCAATAGTTAAAGACATATATATCTCTGGATAAGTTTGCCAATAATAATTTCAACTCATTGAATAAAAGTACACTATTATACTTAACTATACTTACAACTTATATATTACTATACTTATAATAATGAGGTATTATCTTGTTTTGATTCCCAATATTAAAACTATTCTATCCTTCCTTAATACTCCAACCAGAGTTTTATGAAAAACCCAAAGCCCCTTGTTGGATTTGAATCGATAACTTATACCTTACTATGGCATTACTCTTACCACTGAGTTTAAGGGGCTTATTTGATTGAATTACCAAATATGTCAATATACCGATAAAATATCTTTATCTATATACACAATATATATGTAATATATGTACATAGAAAATCTGTTCTTAACCTTTTCTAGAAAAGGCAGGAAAGAGGCAAATGCTTGGTACTTAAATCTTATATTGAAGAAACTAATCAGGATTGTGCAAATCTTATAATGAACAACACAGGAAAATTCTGCTAGAAATCATGCTGGAAATTCACCCATGGGAAGGGAAAAAAAGGAAGCCATCGGCATTTTATTAGCTTCTGCAAGAAATCATTTGGAAAGAGAGAACAATAGAAGAAAATTCTGCAACATATATGTGTATCAGAACTGAAAGTTCCTGCATGGAAAGGAAAAACAGAATTACCCACCAACATTTTTACTTGCAAAAGGGAGAATGGAAGGCATTCAAGCATTAGTTCATTCTCGCACGATTGGAGTGGAATAATAAATCTATTTCTTCTCCTCTTTGACAAATAAATCAGAATTCTCGCCGACAATAGCCGGATATATGAGATTACAATGAGCAGTACATATGACTTGATTAAGGTTTGAAATGCTATCTTTTTTTTTACCATAAAAATTCGAACTAAAGAATTTATGCCTCGCCCGACCATTGATTACCGAGAAGTTAGAAGTATATCTTTACTTAACAGAAAGGGAATACGTGTTCATTTGATCTTGATCCTTGTGAAGCGAAAGGGAGACAAGACTGAATCCGCACGACCCTCCTAATAATATCCACAAATGACTTATTTTTTGTAATAGATGCACATTACCATATGTAAATTTAGGTGCATGATCGACATCGGTACTCCAGTGCATTTCCCCGTCTGAGTTGGAATAAATATGTTTTAGAACCTTCTCTTTAAAATTCAAAGTGACTGTTCCCATACAAATCTCAGCAATCACTTGTTCTGATTCTACATATTGATCATTTTGAACTAAAAAAAAAAACTTTTGGGGTGAAATATTCACATTATATATAATATATGCACTCTCAATACTTACAAGTCTATAGAATATAAAAAAACAAGATGTCCATGATGTGTACGTGTCGGATGAATCAAATCCTCATTAAATTTGATTTTTCCATTGGAGGGTGCTCTCACATGTTCTACAGTACCTCCCGTGAATACTCCGCCGGTATGAAAAGTTCTTAATGTTAATTAAGTACCCAGTTCTCCAATCGATTGAGAGGAACTCCGCCCATAGCATAATCGACAGATCCAATATGTACTCCTACAGGTAAAGAGAGTTTGAATAGATATTAGTTGTACTCGAAAGGTTATGAATCGATTGACAAGTCCAATCCCGATGTCTTGATTTCTAGTGGCAATACAACGCGGACCCAGCAGTGCTTATCCCCTATGACTTTTCAGTGAGGGTGATATGAGAAATGCCCTCCAACTTGGAATGTATCCGTTGATAAACCTGTTGCAAATCTAGGACTTCCAAAGCCACCCTGCTGGAGATGGATCTTCTTACCAGATCTTTTTCTACAGCTGGCATTATTTCAGGTTCATAAAAAGAACAACGCCAAGAAAATACGCAGTATCATTAGCTGAGTTGTTAGTCCACTCTAGAATCCATAAGAGAATGGTTCTTTTTTCAGTTGAACTAGTTAAGAGGCAGTGATTCATTCAGAAACATCAGCAACTACAGCTTGCACAATGTGAGGAGACGCTTCCTCCATCCACAGGACAAAATCTTCAATTTTACAAGCAAACTTAGCCAAAATATGTGCCAGTTTGTTCCCGGTGCAACCAATGTGGTTAATTGCAGTGCACCTACAGCCATCATCTGTCTAGCTGGACGGACAGAGTTCCTAAATCTTCCTCTGACAAACCTATTTGCTCTGCCAACTCAATACCCTTAGGATGGCCAATGTTCCTGCTCTGAACGGCACATTCTTGGAGATATTCTGGCTGCCATAGACACGATAATCACACACCCCCCCCCCCCCCAAATGCATCAGAAATGAAAATTCCCAAACCTGCATTTTCCCCTCCAACTGCACTGCGTACGTTTGACTAAAACATGGGAGAAGGAGGGGGTTGCCATTTCACTGCGGAGGATGCAACATGCTCCACCAGTCTCGCTTCTGCTTTCATGGCACAATTATAAGCCTCCAGATAACTTACTGCAGAGCCTAGAATCTCTCGGATCCCCTCAAAAATTCAGGCATCTTGAGGCCCCACAAAACCCTGCAAAGAGTAGCAACTAATGCCATTTCCTCTTCATTGAGAGCTCCTGGTGTAAGGAAAATATTCGATAAGAGTTCCCTGCAGCTGAGAGCACCTCACCAAGCCCAATCCACAACAAGAGCACTAAGCTTCCGACATTTCCTTGCAAAATGGAACTCAAACAGAACTTACAGGTCTGTTTCTTCTGAAAAATCCCAGCACGGGCACTTCTCATCCGAGATTTAGATCCTTTCAGCCAGGTTTACCCTTTCAGCCATGGAGATAAGACGGCGGTAAGCTGATGCATTGCCAAATGAACTTGGCAAATTGTGTTCATACACAAATGTCACTAAGTTGGGCGCAGACACTAGAAAGCAAGTTCCCCTGCCATACCATTTTACTACTGTCGATTCCTGACTTAAAACGTTCAAATTTTTCCCTGGACAGAAGTCTCTGTGCCCACACATTATAACTATGAAGCTATTAGCCTATCTGATGTATTACTTGTATAAATCATCAGAATCAACACGAAATATTTCATGACTCGTATTTCCCTACTTTCACCAGATTACATCTTCAACCCAACATAAAACATTATCCAGATTCAACAATTCCACATAAAGTGTGAGAGAAGGACTAGTTTCTGAACACGATTTCCCGTGTGTTCATGTGTGCGACATCATGCAAATAACATTCAGTAGGTGTACTTCTACATATGCTATAACTGGGTATAAGAACCCCATAACTTTCCCAAAAGGTTTCCCTATTACAAGGAAACCTTTTACTCAACAGAGAGTTCAAGGTATGTATAGAAACACAACAAATGAGGTTCATCATTAACCAAGTATACTTTTTGCCTTATGCAGGTTAGCACATTCAGCTTATTTAGTATGTCATTTCATTCCTTAAAAAATATGTGTATCATTGATCCAGTGAAATTAACTTCAAGTCCCTCTCTGTAGGTTACGAGTATGACCTACACTGAGACATTGCAGGGATTTCATATGAAATTTTGGCAATCACAATCATTGATAAGCTAATGCTCAGATCAATATCAATGACCAGGACGAAAGAACATTCACTCACTCTTCTACTCTTTTAAAGCATTACATGTCCACCCAACATGTGGAATCACAATCAGAGCATCAATCTATACTATATTTGTGCAATGGAAGGATCTTTATTTTCTGTTTTTTTCTTCCAAAAAAATATGGAACAGTAAATCTTTATTTTACACCTCAGATGCTAGAGATAGAAGTGTTTGAACTAGGAAGATAGGTGGTTTAATAAGAAAGCCATGAAGGATCATAGATAAGCAAGAGAAGAATTTATTTTATTGGCAATAATTTTAAAATCAGCAGCTTCTTTGGTTACAACAATTGCAGCATTGACAGGAGACAAACTAAGTGATTGAACTTTTCAACTTGATGGATGTTTGGGATAGTTCTTGCAAGACCGTAAGATGAGCATCAAAGAATGCAATGCCTCAAGACTTCAAAAAGCTCAGAAGTTATCTCAGTAGCTCAGTCAAACAAGATCTTTTCCATTGAGTTCAGACCAAACAATTACAGAATCAAAACGGATGGATGCAACAATACATGCACACCTACATAAAAGTTATTTTTAACCAGAAACTTCATCCAAATATGTAGAGAGAATGGTAGATTTCCGGTCAATAAGTGAAAACCACTCCAATTATTTATGAACTTGAGACACCCATAAAACCTTACTAATATATGCAGAAGATTTAAAGAATGATTTTTTTATTGACTGCTACATCTGAAATACAACAGTGAAAAGTTCAGAACACCCCTGATTGTACAAAACAAAGACAGCATCACAAAGTTGAACTTCCCCAAACACTTGACCATTAGCAAGAAACACTACAGACTAAAAAGCAGCCAAACTCCCTCCTACAAAGTAAATGGAATACTTTGCAAATATTCCACCTCTCAAACCTGCCTAAAATTTTAGCAACCTGTATAATGTAATCTGTCTTACTATACAAAATTTTAAGCACGTAAGTCTATACTTCATGGATTACTGTCTCACTTGGTAAATTCCTTCGCAACCTACTGAGAACTACACCTTCTGAAAATGCAATGGAATAAGACAAAAAGGCATGTCAATATGTGTCCCCTGGAAGGGGAAAAAGATAATACCTTTATAGAAAACATCATAGACCATGATAAATATTCCAGTGCCAGAGATAACCAACCTTGTTCCCAATTTATATAAAAAGATAAACAAGACGAGAAGCCTTGACTTTCTCCTTTTGAGAGACTTTGCACCAACTTTTCCAGACACTGATTTCTAGATTACGCACATAAAAGAAGAATGCAAACTTCATTAGCTATATCATAGGACCCACAACTATTCATGAGAAAGTAAAATAGTGGATCGATTTATGACTGATGACTCCATCAAGATTACAATTTTCCCATTTTTACCAGAGTAGATATCCAAGCTTAAAAGAACCTTCCTTTAGAAACTGTATAAAGTCATCTTCAAGTTGAAGAAGGTTTGATGCTCTAAATTCGTATCTAGATATCAATCTCCTTCACAGGATCAATTGGAATAAAGCTGAAGAATGACTTTCTGCAAAAGCTTTGCACCCATTAACAAAGCTCTATCTATTAGACCCTTAGAGGAGGAACTGAATTAATTAGCGAATTTTTTTGTTTCAGAATTTCTTTAATGTAACTTCTACAATCTTCCATGGAGACAAATAAAAACTTGAAACAAAAAGCAAATTTTTCTAAGAACAAAATAGAACTCCAGGCACTACAATTTTCAGATCCTATCAACACAAATGTTTACATTAAAACATCCCCAAAATCCACATCCCAATAACAAGAATACACACACACACACACACACACACATATATATATGCCATTTTCCTTATTAATCCCTCTTCTCCCTCATCCATTGTTCTATTGACAAACCGGAAACTATTGCAGAGTTAGGATGTCGGAGATTTAGATAAATCCAGGCTGAGGGAAAATGACAAAAGGGGAAATGCAAAGACTTCGAAAGAGAGATTCCTGTCTCCAACCAACATTAATATGAAAGGCAACAAAACTAAAAGTATAAACAGTATGCACAACATTCTCTGATGTTTCCAAGAATTACTTATATATATGTTTCCTATGAGCGAAATGTAAAAAATAATAAAAAGAAATAACAATAACATAGTAATACAATAAGCATGTGAGAATTCTAATCACAAGCTTGTACAATGTAATCTTTAATTTTTTTACCTTTTCTATCCGCACACAATAACGTATGGTTCAGGGATTGGAAAAAGGGAGGGGAAAATATAAAAGTACTTAAGGAAATTAATTTCAGTTGTCCTACGTTACCTTACTTTGTTTGGTAAAACGAGAAGCCAAATACAAGGTTATCACTTCCATTGCTTTGATTGGAGTCAAAAGCATAAAGCATTTTAGCTCGTCATAAGTTCATATTAACCTTTGATCCACATTAAATATTCTACTTCCAGACATTAGTAAAAAGAGTACAAAAGTTTGAAACTACCTTAAGGAAAGAGCTAGACACCATCCAATACCTCCCCCAAACAATCCCAATAGCAGGCATTGGAAAACTTGGATTTTCAGGAACCTGGCAATACACTGGTCTTCTATTTCACTTCCTCATTTACATTACTACCAGGCAAAGTATTGGCTTAGTTACCACCTCAGTTGCCCTTTAAACCCCTTAATTTGTCGCCTTTAACCAAATGTTTACAAATAATCATCGGTCAAACGTACAAAAATTTGACAATCATAGTTGAAAACTTGCTGTGTATGGAAGCAAATTTTTAAAAATAAAACATAATCTCAGCATATAAATTCTTGGGGGAAACCTAATAATACCAATGAACATCAACCGTTCTTGGGGTTAAAATTGACCAAAACAATCTAACCATTCAAGTTTAGTAGCACAGGGTACATACCAGAAGATTTGCAGATTTGCTTCCGTATCGTACATTGTTTCTTCACTTGTTTGCTGTATCTATGCAATATACCTGACACAATACGCATTCCTGCACTAAACAACATTCACATAGACAACAAAAGTACGACAAATATTTATTCAACCAGTTTTTGTCTAGAAATTTAATAAACCCTGTAAAAATGACGTAAGTAGATTTGATTTGATTAACCTACAAAATAACAAGGACAATGGAATAGCTTCACAATTCAAGGACAAGATGCTTATGCATGTATAAGTTAATGCTAGTGTCTAAATTGAATGCAAAGAACTCAAAGCAAAAGGCAAGATATTGCCCTTCCGTACATACTGATACAGAAAGATGTCTGCAGGAAACAGAGATTTGCATATCCATCATATCTTCACATAATTCCAATGACGGAATTAGAAACCGAATAACAGAAACTTTTAACTGAAGAATTTACAACGAACAACAATAAATTTATCTAGATTCCCTGATCTCTTTGAACTCCTGAGCTACCCAAATATACTATGAAACAAATTGAGAATCATAATCAAGTATAATCCAATTGCTAGTCAACAAAATCACAGCTCACTGAAAGTATCTGTTAGCACTCAACCAAGAATTTTAAATCTTCTATTCATTCTTCCATGCATACAAAATCAATGAGAAGCCAAGATTGTTTGACTGGGAATCTCGGAATCTCTGTGACCACGACCAGTGCAGTGTCTGGGGATCACAGATAGGTTGGCTGGCCCACAACTTCTCAGGTGGCGGACAAGTCTTGAACATGAAGACTGCATTTCCCAGTGTTGTGCCAAAGAGCCAATTATGAACATCCCAAAATACTTCAATCCCAAGGCCATCAACCATGATGGTATGGTTTCCCCGAAATTTCCATCGAAGTCGCTTCACCAGCATCAATGGCTTACTGTCCACTCGGATCGTAAGGCAGGGATCACTGGTGGCACTCGTATCACATTCAATAACAAGATTGTGGACAGGCCCATTGTCACAAAACTTAGCCCTTGTGCAGAATGTCTTCTTACCAAAAATGTGTTCTCTCTTCAAGACAAGAACAGCACTGTATGAAGAAGGGGATGAAGAAGTCTTCTTCAATGCTTCTTTTTTCATGTCTCCAAGCAGCAAAATCATTTGCCTCTCACAGACAACCCCTAAATAGAAGCCCTCCAAAGGCTCGGGCCCGGATCCAAATTTAGCAGAAGAAAGGTCCCAGTATACATCAAGTTTACTTGAATATGCTTCTAAGCTCTTTGAACCTTTCTTCTTAGAAAACAACCAGGGTTTGATATCGACCTTACAGAGATTCTGATTCGATTTATCATCAATCCCAACAGTAAGGCCTTGACCCATCAAGTTCTTGTTCCATGTAACCGTTATCAAGCACGATTTGCGCCGTAATCGACATTGATAGACACAAGTTACCAAATTTTGGCCAGCTCTATTAGCACTCGAGGAAGAAAAATCAGCCACTTGAACCCCATTTTCCCCAAAACAAGAAGGAAAATCTTTCATGCTTTAAACCAAAAAATTTTGAACTTTCCTCTCTAAATCTTCTCTTCCCCCTCCTCAAACCGTTAGTTTCTGCAGAAGCAGTTCCGTTTTTCCAATTCTAAAAATAGCCAAAAAAAAGGACTCAGAATTTAGGCAAAACAGGAAGAAGAAAAGAACATTTAGACCAAACAATAGCAAAATACCTCAATTACTCAGTGAAAGCTGAAACCCATTTCAGAAGACGCTTCAGAATTCCTTAGAAAAGCCTTGATTTGATCTGGGCACGGAGTACTTCAGATGCATTCTGCTGCACAAACCATGAATCCACAGTTCAGTGGAAAAACAAAAATAGATGAGGAAGAGGGACCCTCTAAATTAGAGACAAAATGAAGAGCGTAGACCGTAAAAGGATGAAGAATTTAGAAAGAGAGAGAGAAGGAGACAAAAAGTGGACTGCTCAGACTCATTTCCCTGTCACTACCGCTGCACCAAAGAGCAAAGACCAGCTATGCATACAAAACATCCACGTTCATTATACATCCCATGTATCATACTATCATGTACATCTATACAAAAAACAGTCCCACCCCACATATAAAAATACTGCAAAAGGTAAACAGATTTTAAATTTTAAATCTCTTGTAAATATATTCATACCTTAAGATGATGATTGCTGACAGCTTAAACTAGGAAATTGATACGAAGGAATAAGGCAAGAATGTGAAATAATATGGCAACTGGGATCTTCAGGAAAGGCTGGATTTTGACCATCACTATATTCTAATTTCTAGACTCAGAGAAAGGTCGAGAAAAAAGAACGCGATTTCTATATATAGTTTTTTTTTAGACTATATATAGTGCGAAAAATTTTCATTATTTCGTTTTAATTTCGAAGAATTTCTAAAATTCTCTAAAGCATTTGAATAAAAAAATTAAATTTAAGAACAACGATTTAAAAATCTACGAAAAAAATGTTAGTTTATCAAATTACTCATAATTTTACATTGATTTAGACATAAAAAACTTAAAAATCGGCCAAAAATTAAGAGTTTCTCCAATTGGTGGCGGAATTCGCCGAAGAATTCCGCCAATTAGTGGCGAAATTCTTTGGTGAATTCCGCCACTCAGTTGGCGGAATTTAAAAAAATTTTGGCCGATTTTTAAGTTTTTTATGTCTAAATCAATGTAAAATTATGAGTAATTTGATAAACTAACATTTTTTCGCGAAGATTTTTAGTAGTTGTTCTTAAATTTGAATTTTTTTGTCCGAATGCTTTAGAGAATTTTAGAAACTCTTCGAAATTAAAACGAAATAATGAAAAGAACGAGTAAATACTTTCTTAAATTAATGAATTGATAAGTATTTTGAGACAAAAAATTATATCATCTGTTTAAAAATATAAATCATTTTTTAAAAAAAATAATCTTTTCAAAATATAAATTATTTTACACATATCTATAAGCATTTAATGTCCTTTTTTTCTTGTCATACCCTTATCTACTCTTCCACTGATAAGATAAAGTGTTACTTTAGGTAATTAGATAAAAGAGATGAGTGAGAAAGGATTGTATAGGTACTTTAATGAAAGGATGTTTTGTTTTTAGTATTCTTAATGTTTGGTATTTAGTATGTTCTACAAATTTTGATAATTTGTTAATTTGCAATAATGAGTTTCCATGGGTTGATTTGAACATCTTATAATACCGTGATAAGTTACTCCATCTATTCCAAAATACATTTCTCATTTTTTAATTTATTTTAAAATATATATCATCTTTCTATATAAAAATTTTATTTATTATTTTATTTTTAACTTTACCATTATTTCCAACTAATTATTTAAATATTTATATTTTTAAAAACTATTAATTTTTTAAACAACTACTTAAAACACTAGTCTTTAATGTTAAATTTAAATTTAGCAAACTAATCAATTGTTTTTAAATAGGGTTATTTTAGAAATTTATCAACTTTTTTTATAAAATTTACTAAAATCTTAATTCTCATGTAAAAGAAAAATATTTTGAAACGGAACAAATACTACTCCTTTTGTTTTAAAATATAAAGCATTCGGTACTTTTTGTATAGACTAAGGAATAAAATTAAGTTGTGTATCCTTAACTAATTTTATTACTATGATAAAAAGTGAGAGAATTATATTTCTAATGAAGATAATTTTAAAAAATAATTTTAAAATTTTTCAAAAAAGAAAATTAACTTTGAATGTCACTGAAGAATGCACTTACTGTTTGTCTTACCACTAATTTTTTTTATTCTTTCATGCTATTTAATTATTTTTGGGTAGCTAATTCTGCCACTCAACCACCACAAATGGCGGAATCCAGCGAAAAATAACATGTTCCACTCACGTGCTGAGAATTTGAGTTTTTTGAAAAAAATCAAGGGCATAATGATCAATAATTGACTATGAATGCCACTAAGAATGCACTTACTATTTATTTTATCATTAAACTTTTTTTATCATTTTATGCCATTCAACTATTTTCGGGTGGCTAATTATGCCATTGAAAAATTTAATTTTTTAAAAAATAATAAAGGGCGTAATGGTCAATACAATTCTCCTTCCATCAAATTTCTCACTTACCCAACTAAATCTATTTTTATCCGTTTGTGAACCCAATTTAAAACCTAACAGATTAACTTCATCAAATAGCCATAATGGTTCTTCATCCGGTGTCATTTGTTGTAATTCTTTACTTGCTGCAGAAGTTAGATTGTTAATTTGGACCTAATTTATCTCAACAGAAACTGAAATTGACACAATAAACTAAGACTGACACCAACCTTGGCAATGAATACCAACGGGCCAAAAAAAATTTTTTTGTGGATACAGATCTTGCTAGTGATCAGACACAAGAAACTGAGACAGACACCAACCTTGGCAATGAACACCAACGGGCCAAAAAAATTTTTTTGGTAGACACAGATCTTACTAGTGATCTTCTTGTGTCAGCCATTTTGCCGAGATAAATAAGGCTCAAATCAACAATCTACCTTATGCAGCGAGTAAAGAATTACAACAAATGATGTCGGAAGAAAAACTATTGTGGCTATTTGATGAAGTTAATCTGTTAGGTTTTAAATTGGATTCTTAAACGGATAAAAATAGATTTAGTTCGGGTAAGTGAAAAATTGATAGAAGGAGAATTGTATTGACCATTATGCCCTTTATTATTTTTAAAAAAAAATTAAATTCTTCAATGGATAATTAGCCATCCGAAAATAGTTGAATAGCATGAAATGATGAAAAAAAGTTTAATGGTAAAATAAATAACGCTTTCTTCAGTGGCATTCATAGCCAATTATTAATCATTATGCCTTAATTTTTTTAAAAAAATTTAAATTCTTAACACGTGAGTGGAGCATGCTATTTTTCGTCCGATTTATCGTTTGTGATGACTGAATGACAGAATTAGCTATCTAAAAAATAGTTAAATAATATGAAAGAATAAAAAAAAATTTAGTAGCAAGATAAGCAGTAAGTGCATTCTTCAGTGGCACTCAGAATTAATTTCTCTTAAAAAAAGTTAAATATTTTAAAAATAAAAATAATAATAAAAGACCTTATATTTTAAAATGCATGAAATATTTATTAGATAATATGGTGTTTTGGCATTCACATTTGTTTTTTTTTCTGGGTTATTACATATGTCTAAATATGATTTGGGGATTAATAAAGGAAAACAGTTTTCCAAAGTTGGAACCATCTGAAGTGTTAATGCAACCACGATCTTGCATTTATTGGTCAAGAAATTTTGCCCAGTGCACCAGATGGATCCGTAGTGATGGGTGCGTCGGCCTACCCCAGTACTGGTGCAACAGGTAAGGTACACACAGAATCTTTTCTCTTAAATTTCTCTCTCTCTCGTTTTTTCATCTCTCTTACTCGAGAGAACTTTTGGGGAATGCATTGCAACCCCACTCCTGGGAATTCATTGCAATCCCGAGAAGGTGGTGCAGTGCAACCCCACCCCGCTACCCCGACCCAGGTGTAGAGAGGAAGAGAGGTTGCAAATATAAAAAATATGTGCTAGAAATATTAATTCCCATTCCTATTATCCTCTTGTCCAAGTAATATTGTCATATATTAATTTTTATTATATAAAAATTAAAATATATAAAATTTTACATTAAAGAAGACTCCAAGATAAATGAGTTCCATAAGAATACGCGACTCAAATTTTTAGTATTTAATATGTTGGTTAAGGATTTGCGTTTTTTGTTTCAGTTCCGATTTTAGTTTCGTGGTTCCAGTTTCAACTTCGCGATTTCAATTTCACAATTTCAGGTTCCACTTTCACAATTTTAATTCAGTTATGGATCTAATTCTGATTTTATGATTTTCCAATGCCAATTTTATAGTTCTAATTTGATTTCGGTTTTGATTTCATGATTTTTAGGTTTTAGTCTCGCATATTTTCGGTCCTGATTTTTTTTATTTTGTATTTTTCATTTCTGAATTCTCAATTTTATGATTCTGACCCGAAAATAAAACATCATAAGACTAAGGCCTTGTTTGATAACATAATAAGTACTTAAAATGAATGGATTAAATACTTATTGAATTAAACGTGTTTGATAGCGGATGCTATTAAATGCTTAATCTTTTATATGCGTTTTGAATACAAATTTTACTAATCACTTAATTGTTTCAGAGATACTTAACTGCAGTTATAAATTTTAAATGAAATTAAAGTAACTTAAGTATGAAATTTGAATATGCTAATTACTTATTCAATCATTATATTCTTTTATATATATTTATGATCTCAATAAAAAAAATTATGAATATATATTTCAAAATCATTATAACTTTTTTTTACTTTGTAATAAAAATTTATTAATACTATATCAACCACTCTAAACCCGTACGATGCATAGATATATTTTAAAAATTAAAAAATATTAAAATTAGATTTTCAAAACAAGCGTCTAAAGAGGAACTCTTTTTACCTCTTAAAATGTATGTGTTTAGGTAAAAAAATTGAATCACATAAAATGTTAAAATTTTATTAGTTTAAAAATATCTAATACTTTCTTTCTCATCTTATGCTTTTAGTATATAATTTCTACCTATTTTGTTCCTCTTAATACCAGAAGAATATCAAAAGAAAAAACTATGAGCTATGCTATTGTGATACTACCAAACAAAAGAAAGTAGAATATTAGAAAAAAAGATAAAAAAATAAAGTAAGAAACTTAATGTAAAATTTAGACCTTAAAGCCTGTTATTAAAGTACCAAAGCATAATTAAATTAATATTTATTAATAATTATTAAATAATTAAAATTTTACTTTTATAAAATAATTAAATATATGGAATTAAATTTCATCAAAAAATACATAATTCAAAATTCAAGTTAATATATAAATAGTTTTATAAATTTTTTAAAGTAATAATTAAAGTCTCAAACTTTTACAAAGTAACTTAATATAGAGAATTCAAAATTAAAATTAATGTATCAGTTAGGGGTTTAACTTTAACAAATTTAGTTTAAATTAAGATATTAGGTTAAACAAATGATAAAGATAAGTAGTTTAAAGTTTTTTTAATAGATTAAAAATGATCCTAACTAATCAAATTTTTGAATACTAATTAAAAAAGTAAAGGCATAATATTAGAAAAATATACATAATAGGTAAACTAATAAAATATGAAACCTAATATAAAATTTTTCTTATGAGATAGTTACATTTTCAATTGAGGTATAATAGAAATATTGTAATTACTATGTTGTTCATCTTCTGGGCTAGTTGGCACAACTTCAATGTCCGAATATATTTCTATAACCTCATTATTCATTCCTAAAATATGTTATAGTAAGGAGCATGATAGTTAATTTATAATTTGCCTAACAATGACATTTTTATTTAGCCATTTCAAGTAGGGAGTAATATGAATGATAGAGTGGAGATTGACTTTTACCACAATAACCATTTCTGTTGATATTTGGTGAAGGCAGTACAAATTCATCATCTACATCTGATTGCAAGGATTCATGTTTTGTTTCTAACATTGTGAAATCATACTATCAGTTAATAATAAAAAATGAGATAATTGTTATAATTTTAATTAATGAATTAATGAGTCGAGGGATCTGCACCCATTTGACTCTGCATTCTTGAACTTTCTGGGTCATTACCTAGAAATATATGATTAAGACACTGCATCAATTATTTAAAGTGATTTTCGTAATTGAATTTGGTAGCACTATATTGTAATAGAAGAATAGTTATATTTACATGAATAATATAATTTATCACCATTACTATTCTGTTGAATATGTGGTGGTGGCAATCTAGCTTCCACGTTGACATCTAGCCTGTTCATGGTATATATTTTGTGGAAAAAATAAGGACTTGTGAAATAGATAATAAGATGCTATATATGTATTTTTCACAACTTCAGTAAGAAGAGTTGATTACCATTTAGTTCATTGAGCATTGTTGTTTGCAAGGTTGAAGGAAGATCTTCACTTGAATGTTAAATATGTAGTCGGTATATGTAGATTATTTATTTCTATATAACTAAAGTAAATAAATAATTTTTGGAGGTTAGGTTCAAGAAAATAAAATTTTCATATTAATCACCTGTATTGTATTTGACATTTGGTGCAATAAAGTTGTGACTTCATTCTCCTTATGCAAGTATCTAGTTCACGAAGTTTATGAGAATTTTCCAAATCCTGTTTTGAGATGAGGTATCTCCTTCATTGCATGTAGGGGTGTCAACGGGTCCAAACGGGTCCGGGACACCCTGTTCCAGACTCTGACCCGATTTATCACTATTGGTACTGGACCCGACCTGATTACCCGACGGGTCCAAATAGGATGGACTCGTACCCTACCGTATAGGATCTCGGGTCGGGTCTGGGTAGACCTGATAAAGTATTTTGATATAAATTTATAGATAATTAATCGTTGGATCAAACATATTTAACGGTTATAAAATATTTAAGTATATAAAATATTTATTATTCAAAATTTAATCGGGTCTATCGGGTTCAGAACTTTGTGTACCGTACCCGTATCCATTTAGAAAATATACTATCAGGTCTGGGTTTGGGTCCGAGTAAATAGGTATAAATGCTGTCCCGAACTCGAGATTATCGGGACGGGTCCGGGTAAGACCCGACCCATTGACAGCCATAGTTGCATGCGTGCCACATTTTGTTTGATTAAATCTCGCTGATTACAAAGGGCTACAATATCCATTACTGCAATGCATTTAATTTCTTGTAAATATAATTAATGAAAAAGAGTTGTTAGTTAACAATACTCAACTTCAGAGAGTTATGTGTAGGGTAAATGGTTAATTAAAAATAGAAAGTTAGAATAAATAATATTTAGATGAAATATTTTTAAAAATTCTTGTTTGGCCTGGTGTGAGAATACAGAAAATAGATGTTTCATCCCTTTAAGGTATATGTTCTGTACCATACTTTCTAGTTAAAATTAGAAATTTTTTTCCACATACACCGTTTCGAAAGAACACATTATTTTTATAGGATATTACAGAGGATTTCGATAATTATTCGAGTAATATGAGAAGAGGTAACATAAAAATGAGAGCTCTATATAGCCTAGAAGAGAATGCAAGCCAGTAGATTGTTAATAAAAAAGCCTGGAAAAGAATGCAAGTCAGTAGATTGTTAATAAAAAATTACAGTGGGTAGGCAACCCTCTTTGTTTTAACTTTTGGTGGTAAAGCATAATGATCTCTTTGTTTTTGCTATAAACCTACATTAGTTAATTTGTTAAAGGTTTTGCTCTCATTTTCCTTTCACTAAACATTCGGAACTAAATATCTATTTTCTCAATTATATTTAAAATAAATATTCAATTTTAGACTAGAGAAATATTAAGAAATGGAGAAAAGAATTTCATTTTATCCTTTACATTTTTCCTTTTAACAAATCAATCAAATTGAAATTATTTCCTATAAAATTAATTAAGAAATTGCAGTTTCTAGAAGCAGAACCTTCCTAACCCTTGATTTCTAACATTATATGTTTTTTCATGCATTTTTATACCCAAAAAAAAAGACAGAATCTTTCCTCCTTAGTTTCTAGCATGTATTTTCAAACCTCTTCGACGTGTAAATTCAATTTATATATGAGGGGACATTTTTCTTCTATTTCAAAGAATTAAAAGATGAACCATCCCAGTGCATGTTGTGTTTAAAAAGCGTTATGCTTTCTCATCTTTTTGGTCTGTTTTTTTCTTTTATGGATTGCAACAGGCATGAGAGAGAGAGAAAGGAAGAAACGTTCTACTTCTAATTACCTTCCTTATTCTTCTTGAGTTAAAAAAAGCTCAAGAAAAAACCAAAAAGAAAAAAGTAGTAGAAGAGTTTGTATTGTGTTAGAGTTTGAATTGAGGTTAAAAGGTAAGAAAAAAATTTTAATTAAAAATTAAAAACTCTAAAAAATAAAATCAAGCCGTTGGAAAGTTTAGGGAGAGAGAGAGTAAAAATGTATTGGTAATATATATATATGTATAGATATATATAGATTCGTTAATAATATAATAAAATTTTTAAAAAATTTTTTAATTTATGTTAAAAGATCAAAATACTTTATACTTTGAAATAAAGAAAATATTATAATAGTAGAAAAGGTTTATGAATTGAAATTACTACTTTGAGTCGAGAAAGAAAATGAATTTTAGGTTTCTTTCTGAAAGTAAAACTTGACGTGGATTGTGGTGGAGTTGGATTTGGTGACCAACAAAAATTGAAGTTAGATTTTATTCCCAAGTGCAGTGGGGTCAGGCAAGGTATCCCATCCCCACGGGCCCCGCTCCGGGGCTCCGGAGCTCTTGGGCCACATCTTTTTATGGTGAAGGACACGCTCTTGCTTTGCCAGTGGCCATCATGGAAGGCTGAGGATGATTGTTGCGGAAGTTCCACGCCGGATCTTCATTCCGGTTTTAATTTTATAAAAATGGTTTTTTTATTCCGACCAAATCAAGCTTTTTATTTATTTTTAAAAATGAGTTTATAAATTGTTTAATAATTTTTTTGCTCATTTTAATTATTCTTATTCGATTTTCAAAAATTCAAACCAAATCAAACAAAAAAATTAGTAATTTTAAAGAATTTAGTTTTCTTGTTCAGTTTGGTTTCAAGGAAGGAAAAATAAAAAATTATATTGAAATTATATTAGCTTTATTAAATCAAATTAAAATAGATTGAATCACTGAGAAAACAAATTGAAAACTAAAAATTTAGGGTGTGAAAGAGGATTATTTGTGAGAGAAGAAGTGTGGTTCAAAGTAAAAAATTTATATTAAATTTCGTAATGAAATGTTGTTCAAATACTAATTTTCAATTAATACTCTATCGTGTCCTTTGAATCTTTTCATAGTTACTAGCATAAAAACATCCGTGCAATGCAATTGCACTAGCACTAAAATATTTTTGAAATAAAATAGTATATATATATTTATTTATTTTTTAAATAAAAAATATTTAATTATTATTAAAAAAGAGTTTTCTGTCCCCAAAAAAGAAATAAAAAAGCGTTGTCAAGACTTTTTTTCTCCATGCCTCGCAAGAAATTAAAAAATAAATTTTCAAAAATAATTTATGTGAAGATAAATGGAAAAGTTTATTTGTTACATCAAGACTATCTTCTCGAAAGATTTTTTTTTGAAAAAATATTTGTTATATTTATATTTTGAATTGTCTTTGGGAAGAATTTTCTCAATATTTGCATCTCATCCTTTTTTTTTGCCCTTTAGTATTGTCGCTAATATTAGCTTTATGTAGAAAAATTTACAATATTATAACCTAAAAGCATATTTATATCACTCTAAATATAAAAATAGTACTGCTAATAAAGAAAAAAATAATATACAACTAAATTTACTTTGATCCATCCATTTAAAAAATTGTATTTAAAATTTTTTGAAAAAATTATCTAACATGAATATAGTAAGATTAATTAAAGTGAACTCATTATTACCTTTATCTCTATCCAAATTTTTACAATCTTCGCAACTTCTTGAAAATGACAAGGTTTAGCTGGCTCGATATTTTCAATTAATGCCTAACTCACAATTTTAAGAAATGTAATATATAACTATATACTAATTTTGTGTCTCTTTGATAAAAAGAACTTTTATATAAACACAAAACAGTTTGGTGTGAGTAATTTCGTGTTAGTCTTAATAACTTTACTAAAAAAAAACTAATTCAGGTAATATAATGAAGAAAATAAAATGGTAAACAGTGATAAAAGAATTCATCGTAAGGATTTTAACAAAAAAAAAGAGAAAACAACAATCATAAGGAAAACTAAAAAGAATAAAAAAGAAAGGAATGTTATTATTTTTTTGTCTATAATATCAAACCATTTTTATAATCAATAGCTTAATTATACAGTATACTCTAGGTAATAGACTTGAAAAAAAAAGTACTCTTTATTAGTAAATGTCAATTAAATACTAATAATATTATTAGTGAGGTTAGAATATAAAAAAAATAATCAATGAAAAACTTGATAGTTCTTTAAATCTAAAATTTAAATATACCAAAAAGGAATTAAATTAGAAACAAATAAAAGGCTTCCATTTTAAGTTATTTTCTCAACGGAATAAAAGAGTTCATAAATTTTCTTTCTTGATCCAAACAAGGAAAAAGTGCTCGTAAAATCTAAATAATTCTTTTCTTCTGAATCAATAAGAAAACAAATTAAAAACTAAAAATTTAATTTTCAATTAAAACAGAATAATAAATATCCCACTTCTATAGTGTCCTTTGAATCTTCTGATAGTTATTTCTTGCATACTAATAGAGTATAACTAATAGGGGTTGGAAATTCTAATTAACCTTGATGATATAGTTAGTAAAAAATATCTAATTATACCAATAATAAAAGTAAAGTAATAAATAATAACATTAATAATAATTTAATATATATAAAAATTCAATGGGAGAACAAAACCATCGAATTATTTAAATATCAATTTAAAAATCCAAATTTATTTAGATTCCATTTTACTTTTTATTTTTTATACTTTAATTAAGATTTTAAATTTAAAATTTTTATATATTTTAGCGGACTTCAATAAGACACACGATTATGATTACGTTTGACACTAAAAGGATCAGTTCACGCCATCCCCCATAGGTCATAATGTAGCTAACCCCCGCATGGATTTTGATTCCGATGAATGGTCCCACCGCACATGAAAGAGCGATGCCAACAGCTTGTCGGAGGTTACCCTCTTTCATAAGCAGAAAGTCGCGCGTGAGATAAAATTTTGTTAGATTTTTTTAATTTAATTTTTTAAATTTCTTTAATTTGTTTATTTTTTTAATAAATAGAAAATTATTTATTAATAATAAATAATAAATATCATTATAATTAAAATAATTATTAAATTCTTACTTTATTATATTAAAAAAATTAAAAAACTCAAATAACCTAATAATAAGAATAATAAAATTACAAAATAAAAAAAACTCTAATAATAAAATACATTTTATATTTTAAAATTTTAATATAAATAAAATATAATAATATTAATATTAATAAAATAATAAATAAACACATTTTAATTTTTTAATAAATTCATCATTATCTTAAAAATAACAAAATTTAATTTCAACCTCTCCTCCCGCTCTCTACTTCTTCTTTGCACAGAGTCATTTTCTTCTCCTCTCCACTAAGATCTGGCCACCGACCTTGGTGTATCTTTTCATATGGCGGAGAGGACAAGAAGATGAATGCGCGCAAAGAAGAAGTAAAGAGAAGGAAGAGAAGGTGGGTAGAGAGAGAAAGTGGGTAAGTGAGAGAGGACTTTAATTGGTTTACGAGATAAGACATGGTCTTCACGTGCATCCGGTCATGTGTTTGGTTGGCATGCATACTTTATTAGAAAAAGAAAAAACAAATAAAGAATAAATGACCTTTTCTTTTTTCTTTTGGAGTGTCTTTTTTTTAAAAAAATGTTCAAGTTTAACTCATAAAATTTTAAATTACGAATTAAATAAATAATTATTAATTTATTAGTAATCAAACTTTATTAGTGTACTATTTTTAAGGGCTAGTTTGCAAGTTTCTGAGAAAGTAGATAAATAAGAGAGAAAATAAAAGAAAAGAAAAATATAATTTCTATCATATAAGAGTCTAGAAAGAAGGAAAAAATTTAATATTTATAGTCTATTTAAAAAAAATATTTTTCACTGTAAAAAATATTCAAATTTAAATATTTAGGTTTCATGACAACACTTTGGTTTGACTTTGTCTTCCAACTCTTTCGCTCCAGTATTTTGAGAAGAAAAGAATAAGAGAGTTCATTATTTAGTGTAATTTAAAAAATTAAATCGAATCGGATCGAAATATATATTTCGGCTCGATTTAGTTTTTTTAGTTAAAAACAAATTTGATTCAGTTTTTGATTTTTATTTTTGAACTGAAAATTAAATTGAAAAATTAAAATTTTTAAAAATTATATATGAACGTATTTTGGTAATGCGTTCTTTAATAAAAATTAAATTTTTAAAAATAAAATTATCTCAAGAACGTATTACCAAAATGCGTTCTTTTCTCTTTTCTTCAATTTCAGTTTTAACCTAACTGAAATAATTCGGTTCAATTTTTTAAAAAATTCAATTCGATTTGATTTTGTAAATTTTTAAAAAAATTGAACTGAATTATCCCATCAAAATAGAACTGAATTATACACCACTAGAGAGCCAATTATCCCTTTCTCTTTCTTCTATTTTCTCCAAAAAGGAAGAAAGTGATTTCCTTTTCTTCCTAAATTTTTGTATTTAGATTGAGTTTTATTTGAGATTTTTTATAAAAATAAATTGTTAACTTTGTTTAAAAAATTTATTCACTATTAATTCAACTTCTTAAGAAAAATGATGTGTACCTAATCCCAAATGTCGTGTTAAGTCCACTTTGATAATTGCGTTTCCAGCTGTTGAATACTCGGTATGGGTTTGCTTAGTTCAACACCCCCAACTAAACAGGTGGCACTCATAATGGGAATGATTTGACTTCACAATATGATAAAAGAGATTAATCTCTTTTTTTTTTTTAAAAAAATTTCAGTAGGAAAAATTTTTATTGAGATACCTCTGGAATCCCAATAATTATTAATTAATTATTAATCCTGGGCTGAAGGTTTTCTTGATTTTTTTTCCTTTTTTCAAAATTTCTTATAGAGGGATTGCGCCGTAATTTATCAGATAAGATTAGTATGCGTAGTGATTGATAACACCTTTGTCAATATAGTTAAATAAGAAAAGAAACCAAAACAAAAAAGGGGAAAAAAAAAAGAAAAAGAAGTGACAGCTTCTTATATTTCTTTGGTCTCCCTCACAGCATCATTATATCTTGGGGTGATCTTCAATTGGGCCTTCGAATGGTTTCAAATAAAATTGGGCCTTTGAAGACTGGCCCACAGAATAGTACTTAGCCCACATACTTGCTGGTTATGGTTTTTGTATAAGGAGAAATTTTAATAAAATTTTTTTAATCAAGACTAAATAAAAATATTTTTTTAGTTTGTTATTTAAATTTAATTGATGAAAGAAATCTCTTGGACCCTTCAAGTTGGGCTAAATTCCAAGCCCAGTTAAACAATGTCCAAAATTAATGCTGGATTGGGTCCTGATAAATTGAGTCAAATTTCAAGTTAAATTAAAGTCAATTAAATAATTATTTAAATTCATTGAACCACTTCAAATAAAGAATTAGACTAGCCCAACGCATGTAACGATTACTTAGTAAACAAGCAACTCAAAGTCAATCTCTAGTCTATAAATAGAGGGTTTTCCTTATGGTTAAGAAGATCATTCTGAAGAGAGATCAAGTTGTAAACAAGCTTTAAAGTTTTATCTAAATTCAAAGGTCTTCATCAAATTCAAAAAATCTTCAGCAAATATTCAAATCGTTCTTCACGTTCTTTGAGGCATTCTTTGTGATCTTTATTCGCAATCTTCATTCGAAGAGTCATAAAAAGTCTTGAAGATTAGGAGATCAAGTGTTCGTTACCAAAATCAATTCGATTTGAGATCAAGCTACTAAGCCCTCGCATCAACATTTTTCTAAAAGAGAAGAATCAGAGGATCTTTTTCTAAATTGAAGAACTTCACAGAGATTTTATACGCACTTTTAATATCTAATAAATATTTTAGTGCCATTTCTTGTATCTTTTGCAGGCTTGAATTTTGCTGCTTACAAATTTTAGCACACCCAGTGGGACAATCTCTGCCTCTCACATTTTCTCTTTGAAGTTCAAATCAAATTCAAGGGTTCATCAAATCCAGGGTTTTTACCCACTTGGACTATTTTTGAGAAAGATAGACTAAAGTGGACCGAGGTAGTAGGGTGATGGACAGAAGTGGACATAACGCCATTCCTTTTGGCGTTATGTCCACTGTTATAGCGCCATCAGGGATGGCGTTATAGCATTGGTTCACCTCACCCAACAGTATTCTCACCCGTGAGCAGCAGTTTTTTTGTATACCGCCATGTGTTATGGCGTTATACTATTCAATAGTGCATTCTATGCTGGTGTTATAATCTTAAATTTAGCTTCCCGATCCTTCCCGAACCATCTTTTTTCATTTTTATTTGATAATTATTGCGTTCGTTTTTTATCCGGTGAATCCGTTTGAAAGATACGCCACAATAATGGGACGCAATACTCGAGCTTTGGCACTGTATAATACTGTATCAATATTGCCAACTTATAGACGGCCTCAACTATATAAAGGCGTCCCTAAAGATTAGTGTCACTCACAATCTCTCCTTCTTTTTCTCCGTTTTCTTCTTCTTATCATCCCGCAGAACTCTCTAAATTTTAGTCACTAAAATTTTCTAACTCAATGGCTCTCCCGAATCCAATTAGAATATTTTTATTTTGGGATACCGAAATTCAGCACGATAATCACGTAGCATACTTTCCTGGAGCAGCACAAAAATGTTGGATCCTTATGCGCAAAGTCCCATACAATGAGTTGGTGCAAAAGACATGTGGCATTAGAAATATGGACTCGGGTTCGTGGTGTGTTCGTATGGTTCTACGGTGGTCATATTTTTCCCCCGAATTCAATCAAGTGTTCTACAACGCTATTGCCTTGGATGATGAAGATCAAATGGATCTAGTATGAGATATTCAACTAGAGTTTGGTCGAGCTGGTGTGTACATTCTTGTGAATTTTCAATCGGCGCAGGTTCAAGATCACAAGCATGGGAAAATTGGTGCCAACACGGATAGATATTTTGACGGATATTTTGAGAAGTAAGTCGGACCAATGGACGGCGAAGTGCTCACAGTCAAGCGACGAGAATATATGTTCGTGGTATATTCGTATAATAAAAAAAGTTACGCATGGTATGTGGTAGATAACTGTATATAATGCAGAACACACTTGCTTGGCACATGCGATAGACAACAATCACCGGAACATGTGAAGTCGCTATAGCGGCAGACGCATTACCCATCTCATACGGGTCGACCCGGAAACGCCGGTGAAACAGATTATAGAGGAGGTTCAAGTACTGTTTCAAACTGGATGCAGTTACAAGAAAGGTTGGTATGCTAGGAAAGCTAGCAATTGAAATGCTGTTTGGAGATGGGAACTCAACGTTTGCCGTTCTTCCTCGGTATATGCAAGTAATTCAAGATAGTAATCCGGGCACAATTGTGAGATGGTTACACCATCGTTCAAGTACACCCGAAAGATATGTGTTCAATTTTTTATTTTGGGCATTTGAACCTTCAATTGCAGGTTTTACACATTGTTGGCCAGTCATATTAGTTGACGAAACTCACTTGCGAGGTGTATATACGGGAGTTCTGTTAATTGCCAGCGGGTGGAATGCCAATAATCATGTTTATCCTCTAGCATTTGCAATTGTCGACGAAGAGTCCTCGGCAAGTTGGAATTGGTTCCTCGGCCTTATTCGGGAATGTGTTATTGACCCCCAGTCGATTTGCTTGATATCTGATCGGCACAAGGGTATTTTGAACTCAATTAGCCAGCAGCAGCAATGGCAACCTCCTTATGCCCAGCACAGATTTTGCCTATGTCACGTTCGGGCTAATTTCAATCTAAAATTCAAGAACAGAGAGCTTAAAAGTTTGATGTGGTAGGCCGGGATGGCAACTAAAGTGTCGAAGTTTAATTACTTTATGAATAAAATTAAAAGTAGATATCCGGATGCATTCAACTGGCTTGCGGCAACTCCATTTAAAAAATGGACCTTGATACATGACGGTGGCTATTGGTACGGAGTAATGACAACAAACTTATCGGAGTCGTTAAATAGTGTCTTGAAGAAGTCACGGGCGTTGCCGCTGAAAGCACTCGTGGAGATGATTTTTTACAAAATGGTTGAGTATTTCAACTAACACAGGGAAGAAGCTCACAGCGGTAGACATCAATTTTCCAAACGAATTTGGGATAAGTACGCGGCGAACGAAGGAAAATTCCGGTCACACCTAGTGGTGTAGTATAATGCTCAAACAGGACTCTACAACGTGCAATCAGCTTTAAGAGGCGATGGTAGAGGTAACCATGTTTATACAGTTTATATGGGAGACAGGACATGCACTTGTGGAAAATGATATCTATACGGGCTACCTTGTTCGCATTCTCTGGCCGTTTGCAGGAAAAAAGGTTGGAATGGTGGAGAATTTGTATTGCCGATATACGCGACAGAAGCTTACAAGAGGACCTACGATTTCAGCTTCTACCCGGTCCCAAATGAAACCTTCTTGTGAGATGCACTATTTCATAAATGCTTTTATCTTCCGAATATGAAAAACAATCGAGGCCGGCTCAGAACATCGAGATTCCGCTCCGACATGGATTACCGTAATCCATACTCCCCTCCTAGATGCAGGCACTACCATCAAGTTGGACATAACAGAAGAAATTGTCCAGCTAATACTCCCGTTGGCCCATGTAATAGTTAGCTCTGCTATGTTTAAATTTTTATGCCTTTATGATTATATACCGTTTCAACTTTGAAAGTATTTGTGTGGATTAGTTCATTGCAATTGGTATGTTTGCGCATTTTTTATCAACTAAACGATCTCAACTAAAGTTATTGAAAGCAAAATAAATTATTTAAAGCTAAATATAGTCCATTAAAGGGCAATCATTCACGGTATAGACTGAATGATAATAAATAAGAACTACATGAATAAACAACTGCATCTACTGCTAATCGGAATGGGTATATATATTACGGCCGAAACGAGTACGCGTTGACCTACGTAACTGCATCTCCGGGGTCAGGAGCTCTCCAAAGACCTGTGACATAAATGTCTCATTGTCAGGAACATTTGCAGTTTCTGATGGACCAGCAACATCGGTGATCAGATTTGCGAAAATTGGGTAATAGTCTGACGATGGTGTTTCTAGAGTCAAGCTAGTATCAGGAAGAGGGAGACCGGAAGATGCATCCTCGGGATGCCCGGCTGCCTCCTCGGGATGGGGTGCTGCGTCCTCGGGAAGGTCTAGTGGATCATCGGGATGGGCTGCTGTGTCAACAGGATGGCCAACAGCTTGTCTCTGCACCCGACGATCAACTTGTCTCCTGCCGCCTCGGCGAACCACTACTGCTCCGCGCTCTGGAATCCGATCCTGGGGCCGTCGCCTCGATGGTGGGATAGCTGCATCTATCCCTCAGTGTACAGGTCTGCAACCTATAACATCTCCAACTGCTGCCAAGCCTCTACTACACAGCTCTATTATACGTTGAAATGTGGACCGGGAATGAGAAGGGGCTGAAGACATGGCGTCGGAGGCTACATTCATACATTGATGTAGTGTCGAACCCTGCAAGATTACCAAGCATAAACTAATTAAGTATTGTACAATATTTCGTTTAAAATTGACTAAAAAATAAATCGAGAGAAATTATATGATCATACCAGTATCGTAGAAGTAGAGCCAGTGGTACGGTATCTATCTACATTCCTCCGACGGTGGATGGGGTTCCCGACTAGTAATCTCATCCGGGCACAATACCACTACATGTAGTCCGATCGGACGACGCTGACAGAGGTTGCGAGAACGCCATCAATCACGCAATCTGTACGGCTAGCCCAAATGCTGATGAACGATGAATGCATTCTACGCCAGTCACGTCCACTGGTTCCGCGGGTCCCACAACGATGTAAATCTCGGTGACTGTCACAGTCCGGATGTATAGACTGCTCCAGAATGAACTGCCTCATCACACGCTAGGGAAGATGCCACTCTATAATCTCAAAGCAAACTAAAGGGACCTCTGACAGCCAGATATCATCTACTGGGGCAGATCCGACAGCATATGGCAGCCAGGTAAACTGCAGAAAAAATATATATAACTTTATATCAAAAAATAATCGGTGAAATATACAATTTTGAGTAATAAATTATTAGAATAACTATGCACTTGCTGATCAGACATCTCATCTAATTGATCCCGGTATGTTAGTAGCACATGTATTGGCAATTGGCTGGCATCAAATGGTACGGACCAGCGAGAACCGTATGCTGCATGTGGAAGGATGGGTACACGGGGCTAAAGTCTAACAGGCCGCAATAATAGGATCCTCTCCTACACCCATAACTATACTAGGATAACATGACCATGAATCTCCTAACGAGGCAGCACATAGGTACCGATACAAGTATCCAAGAACTGAACTGCACTGCCCCAACTATATGATCTGGCCTCGTCGATATCCTTTAGAAGACGGAGATAACGTAGCGGTATCTGATTGTTCTAGTGGTCAGAGAATAAATGACATCCCATGAGCATGAGTAGCAGCCCACGCGTCAATCGCACACAATCCTGCTCTGATGGATGATCACTAACTAGTTTCATAAAAAATGCCTCCAGAGGTTCCTTGCGCAGCTTATGTCCCACGACGTCAGATGGCATAACCCTAAATCTGAAAAGTCTGTCGATCATCTCAATCCACTAAGATTTAGAATGAGTGTATGGAGGGCTGATCACCAGATTACCGTTAACTGGCAACCCCCACAAGATTGCTACATCCTGCAACGTAATGGTTGTCTCACCACACGTCAAATGAAAAGTATGAGTCTCCGGACACCATCACTCGACCAGCGCTGTGATTAGCGCTTGATCAACGGACCTATATCCTTCTCGAGCAAGCCCTCCGAACCCGGCTCTATCTATCATCTCATGAACTCTAGCCGAGACCGCACCATATGCATCATAAAATATATGGTCAAAGCGGCGTACTCTCAGAGGTTCCTCTAAAGTCTCCCTATAGCCCTCCCATACTAATGCTGACCGATGCTCCGACTGTCTAACCAGCAAACTCTGATCTACCGGTCCAGGATGAACAACTACGGGAACTCTACTAGCATCCATCTACAATTATTCTATTCAATATCTTTCAAATTTATTGAGCAAAATTATATATTTTATATATTTATGCAACATATTATTACCGAATTAAAAATTAATGTCAACTAAATATTATTAACATTATATTAAATAATAACTACGCCTCACATTTTCTAACTTTCATTAATAAAAAATTATTTATAATACATAATTAATGAAACACTTTCTTTAAATAATAATAATAAAATAGTAATAAAATGTTAAAAATAATTAATTACTTATTATTATCTAATTAGGAAATTAGTGTTAATTAAAAAATATTAATATTATATTAAATAATATTTATGTATAAATAACAAAATGCTATGCATTAGATAAAATAAATAAATAAATATGAAAATAATTGACTATGCATAAAATTAAAAAAAAGCAAAAATAGAATAACAGAAATTGCAAATTTTATCTGCTAACAAAAATAATCAAAATTGCAAAAACTGCCAAAACCCTAAACCAAAATAAATAAGAAAATAAAATAAAGAGGGTGGGGAGGGAAGGCAGTAATAGAGCCGACATCACACGAATGGGGAGGGAAGGAGCAGCAGGCGAAGAAGTATATAAAATGCAATGCAGCAAAAAGAAATTGAGTTGGGAGAGAGAGAAGCATAACCTGGGGGAAAGAAATTGACTTGGGTCGTTGTCGCCGGTGGAAAGAAGCTCGTCGGCACCGAGGTGGGGCTTCCGGGGAGGGGGGGAGGGGGGAAGGCGTTTAAACTGAATCAGTAAAAATGGCTGGAGGGATGACGTTATAGGAATCCTATAACGCCATATAGCTGTCTGATGGCGTTATAGAAAAAGCTATAATGCCATCACAGATGGCGTTATAGAGGGGACATAACGCTATCCCTTTTGGCATTATGTCTATTATAGTGCTGCCCCTCTCTTTTCCAGTCCATCGTAGTCCATTTCTTTTAGAAATGGACCAAACTGAGTAAAAACCCTTAAATCCATGACACCAATGAAGTCCAACTCTTCATTCACTAAAGACTCAACTGTTTCTTTAGTCACTTTTGTCATGATGATTGGCACCCCCATTATTGAAGAACAACTTGCATATCTCCCAAAGTTGGTTGAAGGACTTGCAAAACACTTTGAAGAGTAGGAGCAATCCATCAATACATTAATGAACCGATTTGAGAATAGTGGTGAAACAAGCCAAACTCCTTTGAAGAATCCAGAGTACAACATGAAGTCGCAACTTCAAAAAGAAACCAAAATATCCAAGTATCCTCGGATGGATTGATACTTGTCAATCAACTGAGGAAATTCATTACAGGAACCATTAATGAGAAGCATGAAGGGAGCAATAAATCTATGCTAACATATGTTAAGCTATATTCTTAAAGAATTGATAACCTGACAATATCTCATTTCATTGAGACTTGCAATAATGTTGGGACTTTGGAGATTTTTTGGTTAAGCAATTTGTGCGATCCCTGAAAGGAAATGCATATGACTAGTACACAAATCTTAAACCTGGTTTAATTGATAGTTGGAATAAACTCGAGTAAGAGTTTCTCAATTGCTTCTACAGTACTTGTCAAAATATTAGCATGGTAGAGTTGACAAACTCTTGATAATGGAAGGAAGAGCTTGTGATAGACTAAATTAATGGATAGGGGAACTTGAGCTTCAATTGTAAAGATCGCTTAAGTGAATCGTTCGCCATAGAAATGTACAATCAAGACATGCATTAGGGAGTCCGATACATCCTTAAGGGAATTATGTCTAAAAACTTTGACGAACTAGCCATTCGTGCTCATGACATGGAGTTGAGTATCTTTGCAAATGGGGGCAAAGTGCTTCTTCAAGAGCCAAATAAATGTAAGGAGAAGTAATATCTAAAGGAGGGGTTAAATCTTCTTCAAAGAAAGAGATGATAGAGTCAATGATGACAAGTGCAAATTTAACCAAAATCTCAACTGAAGCCTCTCAAAAGATGACTTTGAAGGAAAAGCAAATGTAAGAATATCCTTTTCTGGACTCTGATGTCTCTTCAATGTTCTATAAGCTAGTTGCTGCCAATGAAATTGAGTTACAAACTCCAGAGCACCCCCAGGAAGTTGAGTGGGAGAACGATTCAGATAACTACAAGTACCACAAATTGGTTGGTCGTTCTGTTGAGAAGTGCTTCATTTTCAAAGATGAGGTCATGCGATTAATTCGTGAAAGGCATGTACACCTTAAAGAAGATAAGGTGGTAGCAAATTTCGCAATAGTCTCATCTGATTCCTTAAACTCTAAGTCTCTCAAATGAAGTTGAAAGTGAAAGCTCATTCATGCATGAGCCTAAACTGCTAGTTGCTTCTTGATAAGAGTTTAAACTATCTAATCCAACAAAACAAAGTCCTCAAAATGCTCTTTATTGCACGAGTTAAAACTACATGTTTTTCCTTGACAATAGTTTAAATTGTCTAAACTCTTCAAGTTGGCTGACAAGTGAAATACTCATCGACTATATGAGTCTAAATTGCAAAGTCACTTTTGGTGTACATGAGTTTAAACTGTGTATGGTGTCAAAATCTTTGAACTACATCTTGACTTGATTCCCAAGATTATCTCTTAGGATACATAGGTAGCTTGAAAGAAATTTCAAGTTAAATGAAATTAAGCTTCGAGTGAATGTGCAAAGTTCTTCATGCTATAGCTTCACTCTCAGGTGATTTCCGAGGCGCTTCTTGGTCCAAGGTGCTCGAGGGTTGAAATAGAAGTCCCTATTGAATTAGATTTTGAAGTTGAAACCTTTGTTGCGTCAAGGTTTGAAGTCCTAATCGCTTGAGAGTTTGAAGACCCTGTTACTTCAAAGTTTCAAGTCCTTTCCTCCTCAAAGTTTGATTTTGAAGTCACTTGCGCTTCGAATTGAAGTTGTTGTTGCTTGAAAGTTTGAAGTTGAAATTGTTGCCTCTTCCAAGTTTAATTTTGAAGTCACTTCCGCTTTGAAGTGAAGTCATTGCCGCATGGAAGTTTGAAGTTAAAGTTGTTGCTGCTTTGAAGTTTGAAGTCGAAGTTAAAGTCATTGCCATTTGAAACTTTGAAAGTGAAGTCGTTGCCGTTTTGGAGTTTGAAGTTGGAACTCTCACTACTTGAAGGCTTGAAATTGAAGTATTCTTGCATCAAAGGTGATATCCCTACTAAGTGGCTGAAAAATATCAAAACTTAGAATGTCCTTGTGACCTTTGCTACCAGAGGCTTAAATCCTCTTTCAACATATTCATTATTTCGGCTAAGAATAGACACGGAATTCTTAGAGAGATCCTTGTGCACCTTTGAAAATATTGCCACGATTTAACCGAAAAGAAATAAAGGAACAATGCATAGAACCATTGACAAAATTCATGGGCAATTTGGCTTCAAAGTGATGCATTTTAATGCACACAGCAAGGCACAAAGAAAAAGAAAACAAAAAAAGAGAAAGCCAGAAAACTACTTTGCATATTTTTTATTTTAGTGGAGTTTCTTGGCATTTTTCCCCTTTACTAAATCTTGACAAACTCCACTACTGAACCTTTAAGTATCTCTCAATTCTTTTGAAAGAAATATGGAGGGAGATCGTTTGGGCCTGGTGCTTTAAATCTCACCATTTGGAAGAGAGCAGTTCCAATTTTTGATTTAGAAACTGGTCGATTGAGGGAATTGTTATCAACTCTAGAAATTCTCGGGAAGGATAAGCACATAGGCTCAAGTTGTTACACCAGTTCTATAGTATAGAGGTTTTGGTAAAAGTCACTGGCATATTGCGTAATTTTCAGTGTCCTCTATCTAATTACTCCCTCGGTCTTTTAGTTTTAAAACTCTGTTATGCCTTCAACGGATGACTATTATATTGTGAAAATAACTGGTGTTCTCTTCTCTCTCTGACAACCGTTTAACGCTAAACCTTTGTAACCAAAGTACTTCTTCCTGCTTCAAGGTACTGTTGAGCTTAATGATCAGATTCCTTTCTAAGTTTGCAAGATATGTAGAGTACTTTTTTGTGAGTTTATTTTGAACGGCCTTTAGTTGTTCTAGGCACCTCATTTTGTGATGGAATATGTTGCCAAAAGTATCTTTGTTACACATGTTTGCTTCCTGCATTAGCTATTCTATTTTTGTTAGTAGAGGCCTGTCTATTTTAGGACAAAAAGTGCCACAGACACTCAAACTTTGCCAAATTATCAACTTTAACACTCAAACTAAAAAACATATGGTTTTGACACTCGAACTTTAAATCGTGATTGACGTTAGCCCTTCCGTCCCATATGACCGTTAAATCCCGACTGCCGTCTATCACATGACCAATTTCAAGACTATTTTTGTCTGATAACTTAGGTGATGTAATGGCGCCAATATGTTCCTCTAGTATCTTGATCACATGCCAAACACATCCTAAAAATGCTTTGCCAAAAAAGGTCAACATTCGACCTAACTCCAAGTATTTTCATCTTTTTCCTTTTCCACCAATTCCAACCGAGGTTGCAGGGATGCCAAGATCCTCAATGCAGTTTTTGCTACCCAACTGTTATTGTGGAAGGATTTGTGCAATGAGGACTTCTTGGACTAACAAAAACCCTTCTAGAAGGTTTACAAGTTGTGGATATTCCAAAGTAAGCTTTTTTATTTCTCCTCATTAGTTTGAATCATTTGAATCATAATTTTTAGGGAATAGTTTGGGTAATTGTTGTGTTATTTGGTTGTTTTTTGAAGGTGAGAGATGCAAATTTTTCCAGTGGCTCGATCTAGAGATGTGTAATAGATCTTTGGAAGTAATACCGGGGCTATTGAAGCGGATTGACAGAGTGGAGCTTGAGCTTGAGGCAGCTATTGAAGACAGGAAGAAATTTGAAGAAGAGAATGAGAAGTTGAAGAACAAGAATCAAGAAATAGAAGTCGAAGTGCGCAGGTTAAGGTGTAGATTTAGATGGGTTGTCGTTACATTTGTGATTCTCTGGACGATATTCTATCGGAGTTAGTCCATGTACCTATGTAGTGGGAATTAGTAAGGCAATTGTTAACAGGCCTCTTTTCTTTTCATTTTTTTTTTAGCTTTTGGTTCTTTCTTTTTTGCTAATTTTGTAGTTGAAGATAGAAAACTTCAGTCTCTCTAGTCATGTGTTGTTGTGAACATAAATATTTCAAATTCTATGTACATTACAAGTATGAGGCTTTTGTCTGAGAGTTAACTTGTTAGGTTTAGACTATTTTTCATATTCCAAAAATGCTTTCACATGAATCGAGGTTCCAATGCAATAAAAAAAACAAAACTGTCTTTTGACATTACAAGTTGTCCTAAAAATATTGCCATTGAACATGCATCTAAGCAAAGCCAAGGAAAAGCAAGGTCTACATTGATATAAGCAAGGCAAAAGTAGTCAAAATACACTGCCCCTCAGACAAAATAATCTGGAATTTTTTTACTTGGAATTGAGAAATGAATGGTGATTGATAATTGATTCATAATCTAAAAATTTTCATTTTGAATTGAGAAAGGAAGGGTGAAATAGACCATACGCAAACAATGTGATGATTTAGGCGACTGGAGATAGAAACCTCAACATCTTCTTGGTAATTAGAGAAATCTAATTAGAAATTCACAATTCTTAATGCATTCTTGGGTTGAATTGGTTAGAAAGAGATTTCAACTAATTAATCTAAGAGTAGAGGACTTTCATCTAGAGATAGAGTGAGTTCTAATTGAGGAATTTTTAACCAAGGAACTTTTCTATCACATAGGTAATTCTAGGGGGATTTTCTATTCAAATATTGTTTTCTCAATTGAATTCTCTCTTGCAAGCAAGATTGGTTAAGTTAGTTTAATTAGTTAAGTTAGACTTCTATTCCTAGTACTTATTTTAACCATTTTTCACAAGCAAATTTGAAAGGCTAAACAATAGAGTAGAAAGTAAGTAATGATATTTAACCATCCCCATGGATATGATATTTAAACTTACTTCCCATTATACTAAACATAACGATAGGTACACTTGCCTTGTGTTTGTGTGCAAATTGTTAGATATTGTGATAAAATTAAGTATAAATGCATAGAAAACACAACAACAAACATGAATGCTTCAAAAATTTTTTAGAAAAAGTTTGGAATAAAATAGAGGGCAGAAAGTACCACCGACACTAGAACGTTGCCAAATTATCGACTTTAGCACTCAAACTAAAAATCGTATGGTTCTGACACTCGAACATTAAATTGTGACTGTCGTTAGCCTTACTATCCCATATGACCGTTAAATCCCTATCGCTGTCTATCACATGACCAGCATTGGGGCTATTTCTGTCTAATTATATGTTGCCCTTAAGTCTCTCCAATGTCTTCCAATGAACCGATTCAAAATCTTCAACTTTCGCTCCTTGAGTTCAAGATTTCATTTTTACCATTGCAGTTTCTCCATAGCTTTGACATTCAAAATCTGCACCCTCACATTGAAGCTTCATGCAATGTTGGAAATCCTCTTTGACAAGAAACGAGATGAGTAGGATCATCAAAAGTAGAGATGAATATCTCGGCCCGTATATGATTTACCGTAAGTGAATTGGGTCCTATCTCCATTTGCACTGAAATTCTCAAATTAGTTTTCTGTGCCCTTACTATTATGGTTCCCAATTTTTGTTTAGAAGTTGTAAACTTTGATGGGTTTTTCATGCCTTTTATATTCCAAGATTCCATATTTGTTGAAGTATTGCGAGATGTATGTGTTTATGTGATAAAAGTTGTTTGGTACAATTTTTTATTAACTATTTTTAATTAACTTTGAAATGTAATTGCAGAAGGTAATTGTTTATTATTTTTTGTGTATTGACATCGCATACATGTACTTGCATAAGATAATTGTGAGTATTTCACTATAAAATTGTATCGTGGTGGACACTTTACTAGAGGAGAATATAGGTGGTATGAAGATGGTGAAATAGATTGATTTTTGCAGTGTAGATAGGATGTCAATGCATGAAATTGATGCTATGTTAAAACAATTGGGTTACAAAAATCAGACAATGTTGTATTACTATTTGGAGCCTTTCACGGATATGAATGATGTGTTAGTTTTAGTGCAAGGTGATAACAAAGTTCTCATGATGTGTGCTCTTATAGAGAGGATTAGGATCATTGAATTATATGCTGATTTTAGAGAAAGTGAGGAGATAATTGAATTGTTGCAGCAACTTCCAGAGTTTAAGAGAGAGAAAAGAAAATGCAGTGTTGTGATTGAAGAAATTGAAGATGAAAACACACATAAAACTTATAGTCATAATGATGCTTCTAATTATCATACATCTCAAACCCATGATAGAAGTACAGTGGTGCAAGGTGTTGAACTTGTTGCTGCAAGCCAGATTTCTGTTAATATGCCAGAATGTGTTCAGCCAAGTCAACTATTAAGTAATGTTGAGGAAGAAGCTGACAGTGTGGATAGAGAGGGTATTGTAATAAATGACGAAGGATGGGACAGTTTTTTGCATAAGGCGTAGTGGTTGAGGGTGAAGGGGAGTGAATTGATGGCCATCAAGCTAGGGGATTAGAGCAAGAGTCTTTAGAATTTGATGACAGTTCCGATGAGGATTATGAGAAAGAACAATTCAATGATGATGATTCGTATAGCATGGATGATGAATTGGTTGATGAGGATCTTGCTGCAGAAATGGGGTACTGCAAAATAGAAAACTGGTGAAGCTCTGCGGTTGTCTATCGAGATATTATAGATAAGAAGATCTTTCCTCAAGCAAGTCGCATACCACACATTTACCGACTGTTTTCTAATTTTAGAAATTAGATTTATGCTTTCAGGCGTTAACGTTAAAAATCGGTGAGGTTTACTCTTCCTTTTCGACTTTTCGAACTCTGAGAAGTGCTCGTGAAACAAAGATTTGACCTTTTCGAACTCTGTCTGTAACTCACTAGAGGCCCGGGAAACAAAGAGAAGATGTGTACGAACGAGATATCCAGCAACAAGAAGAAGGAAAAGGATTGAATAGAGGAACTCCCGAACATTTGGCGATCTCAGATGTGTCGATATCAACGGTGACTCATTATTTCGATGAATCATTTCTTCGGAGAGAAGAAGATTATGTAAACACTTACTCGAAATCTCACTTATCAGATTCCATTGTGGAAGACACAAATTTTTCTGAAGAATTCGCCATGATATACCCATAATATCATGAAAATGGATACAATGGAAGAAGTCCATGATGCACTAGCAGAAGATGTCATGGAGGAGCATCTTTTTGATAGAAAATTTGATTGTTCAGATTCTAAAGTGAGCAATTTAGAGGCAGGTACAAATACTTCAACTCTGAAACGGATATGAGGAGACCTCAATTTGAGATAGGGCTACGTTTTAAAGATGCACCTGAGTTTAGAGAAGCAGCCAGAAGTTAATTGATCAATGAGGGAAAGGCAGGGAAATTGAGACCAAATGAAAAAGAGAGAATGAAAGCACCCTGCAAAACTGAGGCTTGTGGTTGGTTTGTTTTTGCTTCTATTGAGAACACAACCAAGTGCAAAGATTTGATGATAAAGTCTATGAGATTGAAGCATAGTAATTACACTCATGAGTGGCAAAGCAAGTCAATCACTGCTAGATGGATAGTTGAGAGATTCCTATAATGTGTTAGGGTCCACAACAAAATCTCTATTGCTGCTATCAGACAATACATTGACGAGGAGTACAAGGCTGAGATAAGCAAGTACAAGGCATACGTTGCCAGGAGAATAGCCAGCTGAATTGAAGATGACACACATTGGCACCTCAGTTGAGATAGTTCATGAACCCTTTAGGGAGGTAGGTGGACAACCTAAGTTCATGAGAATATATGTGCCTAGGGCCACTGAAAAGAGGATTCATGTCATGTTGTAGGTCTCTTATTGGAGTTGACAGCTGCCATACCAAAGGGTTGTACAAAGGGCAATTACTATGCACAGTAAGTATTGATGCAAATAACGGATGGTGGCCCATAGCTTATGCATTGGTTGAGAAGGAAATACGAGAGCAATGGAAGTGGTTCTTTGAGTTGTTGGTGGAGCACTTGAAGATTCCAAATCAAGGATTAGCATATATATTCATCTCTGATAGGTAGAAGGTAGGGGTATTCACTTTTTCTCATTTTATGTTTTCTTTAGGAATCTCCTAACTATATTATCTACACTTATGTATGCAGGGACTTGACTCAACTTTGGCAGAAATTTTACCAAATTGTGAGCATAGGTATTGTGTTCAGTATGTGTATTGCAACTTCAAGAAGTTGCATAGAGGTAAGGCCTTAAAAGACCTGATGTGAAAGATTGCAAGATGTAGCAATGAACTATTATTTGCAGCAGCTATGAAAGAGTTAGAAGACTATGATAAAGATGCACATAGATGGCTTGTAAATGGCCAGACCTAAAGCATTGGTGCAGGGCATTTTTTTCAACTCAAACGAAATCTGATATGCTCTGTAACAATTTATGTAAGTCTTTTAACTCCGATATTTTGGAAGCTAGAGACCAGCCCCTAATAACCATGCTAAAGACAATTAGAATGATGCTAATGGGCAGGATAGAGAACAGAAGAAGCTGGATGCTTAAGAAACAACATATGCAGTTATGCCAAAAAATCATAGAGCTTCTAGATAAAAATGTAATTGATAGCAGGCAGTAGAAACCTCTGTGGAATGGAGTAGATGGCTATCAAGTAGCTGGACCAAAGAAAATGTAGTTCATTGTTAACTTAGATAAGAAGATCTGTAGCTGCATGTCATGAAAATTATCTGGAATCCCTGTGTCTTTATGCTATTTGCTATAATGCATAAGAGATGAGTAAACCCCGATGACTATATGGATATTTGTTACAAAACAAAGAATTTTATGAAGTTATATGACAATGTTCTTGAGCCAATCAATGGGAAAAATTAGTTGCCAGTAAGTGATGAGGTATTATTGGACCCTCCAAGGGCCTGAAAATAATTTGGATGACCAAAAAATGCTAGAAGAAGGGCAGTGGAAGAAATTGAGGAAGGTTACCGAAGAATAAGGAGTAGAATTGTCATACACTGCAAAAGATGCAAGAAATCTGGCCATAATTCCAAAAGTTGCAAAGATAACATCCCAAAAAATGCAGGTGTGGAGGACCAAAACAAAGCTGGTCAAGATGAACGGCCAAAACGGAGAAAGGTTAGTCAAAGAGAAACCAAAACTGTTCTAGACGAGCTAGAACATTACTAATTATAATTTTCCTTGTAGGCTCCTAGCAAAAGAACAGCACATTCAACTAATCCTTCAACTTCAGCACCTTCAACTCATACGACCTTCAACTCATACGACGAAATAGACAGTATCTAGAGCAATGAGATCATATGAGAATTTTGGCAAAGCCTGGTTAGGAGACACTAGACCAAGGAACAATTATTCCTCTGATAGGCCACTTCCAAGACCAAAGAGAGGAAATAAGGGATTTGCATTCGCGAAGAAGTAGATGATTATGTTAGCATTGGATCCCTTCTGCCTTTGAATCAATTATCAACCAAATCAATTCAACCAATCAACCCCACAAACAATCCAGAAGAAATTTGAACTCAATCAACCAAGGAAACAATTCATTCACATAGATAATGTCTAGGGTTCATAACCATCCAATATTTAAGAATTTAGCTCATGATTTTAAAAAATAAAGAACACAAAACATTAAAAGAGTTGAGAATGCTCATTTTCATGGCTGAAAACACAAATCTTCAATGCTTGGGTTCTTCACGTTGTGTTTAAACAAGTTGCAGTTTTGTCTTGAATCTTCAAGATTGATTACTCCTTCTTCAAGAATTTGATCTTCTCTCTTGATTTCTTTTGCAAGATTGATGGATTTGAAGGAGGATTTTGTGTGTTTTTCTTGGTGTTTTTGGCCTCTTCTCCAAGCCCTAGCCGCCTGCCTCTTCTTGCCCTTCAAGGGTATTTAAATCCAACAAAAAAGAGAGAGAAAAACAGCAAAAAAGGGTTCTGCACGACACAAATGGCACCGCTTAGTCCACACCAAGCAGCTCCATTCCGTCCCAGTTTTGGTGAAGTGTTCTACTACACAACTGTGACATTGTTTTTGACTTCTATGTGAATTTAGAGCATGAAATCTGCTAAACTAGGTCTTGATGTCTTCATATTGTTTTCTTCATTGTGTAAAAATCTCCTTGTTTGCTTAATTCTATTCCAAATCTTCAATAAACTCACATAAAGCAAATAAGAGATAAAGGGAGTGTAAATGGTGATTCAAAGAACAAAATTTAATAGAAGTTTATGCTCAAAATGATCATTATATGAAGCATAAATATAGAATATCAATGTTCCATCCATGCAGCAAGGAAATTGGTTGGTTTTTTAGAGGTCCAAGCAGGTTGAGTCACAAGGGATGACAATCAAAGTCTGTGTGAGGTAAATGCTTAATGAAGCTCCGTTAAATTTGATATTCCATGCTTTATTGCTGAAAGCTCTCTATAAACTCCATAATATTTGTAATATTTGTCGTGCCCAGTATAGAGTTTATCCAAGTGCAGCTTGGACCAACCAGAAAACCCTAAGTCAATAAGACTACAATTTTCTACTATATCTTAGAAGGAAGATGCTCGTTTTAGCCAACGGTTTGAACCACAAGATTTCTCTTGCTCGATTAGTATCTGATTGAAGTCTCCCATAATAAGCCATGGTACATTCATACAAGTTCCCAGATTTTGTAAATATATCGATTGGAGAGTTTCGCAACTTAGTTTGGATTTAACAATGGAAGTTTCTCTTAATTTATTGAAGAAGACCACAAAGAAGTTTTGAATCTTGAAATGGAAGACTAGTCGCATATCTTTAAATTTCGCCACTTTTGTAAAATGAGGAATTTTTCTGTCTTCTTCTCTCTAAACCTTAATCATTATTTATAGATAGTTGAATATTTAAATAATTTATATTCAAAATTCCATATATTTAGGAGACAAATCTTTAAAAAAAGTAATTAACTTGATTTGTTAAATCCTTTGCCGTGAGCGACGTGGCAAAATTTGATTTGTCAAACCCCTTTTTTAAAATTTTATTGCTTGGAGTACTAAGTCTCAACACTTGTCCAATTTTGATTGGATTGAAGCATTCAAATTCAAGAATATTTAAATAAAACACATGATTTTTTATTTATAAATTCTGCACATTTACACATACATAACATTTTATTTTATTAAAATTTTTAAAGAAAGAGATTATATTTTATTTTTTAAAATTTTAAATTTCAGTTATAAATTTCAATTAAATTAAAGTAATTAAAGTTTGAAATTTGAATGTATTATCCGATCAATATATTTTTGGATATATGTTTCAAATTTCAATAAAATGCATTATGAATGCTTAAAATAAAATTAAAAATGAATATAATTTCTTATAATAGAACATTATTAATATTTCCACCAATTTCTTGACATTTTTATTTTAAATAATTATAATGAATTAAATAAATATGTCAATTTTAAAATTACAAAACTGTAAAATTTCTATTACAAAAATATTATCAAATAGAATTCATATTGATTCTTCATTAATAATGGTTCTTTTAAATTTTATTTTTACCAATATTTATTTCTAAAAATTATTAAATTTTGAACAAAAAACTCTCCCATTAAAACTTTTAAATAAAAAATACCATGAAAATTTTGATATTTCTAAGTTTAGTACTCCCTCTATTTTTAAAATATAAGACCTTTTAGCTATTTATATGTAAATTAAAGAAGAAGAAAATAATGATTATTTTTTAATCATATTGTAACTAATTTTACTAATATAATCGAGAATGAAAAAAATTATATTTATGGTGATAGTTAATATCTTTAAACTATCTTCACTTTTGGGTGCAAATTTCACTTTGCTCTATAATATTATTTTTGTATCTTTTTTTCCGTCGGTTAAAGCCACCTTAGAAATTTCATTTAAATTAATTAAATATCCTTTTTTACCCTTAAATTTTACTAGTTTGGAAAAGGAATAATATCGCTAAGTCCCTCAAAGGAGTCATTTTTACTTTTACCCTCTCATGTTATTTTTGTATCTATAAACCACATCTATTAAATTCAACTTAGCAATTTCATTCTTAAAAAGATTCAATAAGACAAATTTTAAATGCTTAAAAAATTCAAAATCTATCCAAGATAGGATGAGTGTGGAAGGTTAGATTAAGTTGAGATCATAGGTGTTCATTATTCAGTTTTAATTAAAAATAAAATTGAGCTGGATTATAATTCCATTTTTATAAAAATTCAATTTGATTTAGTTCAGTTTTACAAATTTAATGGACTCTTAATCTAGTTTTAGTTTTGACTTATTGAAATTTAGGCAAACCCAAAACTGAAATTGTTGAAATTTTGATTCAATTCAAAATCGAATCGGAATAAGGAATTTAATGAATAAATCATAAAATTAATTTTAAAAATTTCAAAATATTTTTGAGAAAAAATCAAACCAAATTAATTTATTTCAATTTGATTTAAATGAAAATTTGGTTCAATTTAAGTTTTGTGAAAGATTTGTAAAATTAAATTAAAACTGAAATTTTAAAAACCAAGGAATATTAATTAATATAATTTTTAAATTAAACTCAGACATCATATGTCATATTCAAACACCCCTCGTGATCTCTTCGGTTCAAGAGTCAGAATTTTTTTCCTAGTTTGTCAATGTTCCTGCACATGGCTTTTTGTCGCATGTGCAGGGCTGAACCATGACCGTTAGATTGGTTTTGTTTTGATTTAGTGGTTGAAGACTAAATGGGGAATTCGGGGATGGAAAAATTTTTGTTTCTTCCCTGAGATTACTTTCAATCCATATCCAATAAAAAAACGTCATTTCTATATATAGTTTTTTTTTGGACTATATATAGTGCGAAAAATTTTCATTATTTCCTTTTCATTTCGAAGAGTTCTTAAAATTCTCTAAGACATTCGAACAAAAAAATTCAAATCTACAAAAAACGACGAAGAATTTTTATAAAAAAATGATAATTTATCAAACTACTCATAATTTTACATTGATTTACACAGCAAAAACTTAAAAATCGGCCTTAAAATGATTGATTTTGAAGTCGATTAATTAATTCCACAAATTTCGCCAACTGAGTGGCGAAATTTGTGGAGGAATTCCTCCAATTTGTGGCGAAATTCCTCCGCGAATTTCGCCACAAATTGGCGAAATTTGAGGCTAAAATTCCGCCACAATTGTGGCGGAATTTTAGCCTCAAATTTCGCCAATTTGTGGCGAAATTCGCGGAGGAATTTCGCCACAAATTGGAGGAATTCCTCCACAAATTTCGCCACTCAGTTGGCGAAATTTGTGGAATTAATTAATCGACTTCAAAATCAATCATTTTAAGGCCGATTTTTAAGTTTTTGCTGTGTAAATCAATGTAAAATTATGAGTAGTTTGATAAATTATCATTTTTTTATAAAAATTCTTCGTCGTTTTTTGTAGATTTGAATTTTTTTGTTCGAATGTCTTAGAGAATTTTAAGAACTCTTCGAAATGAAAAGAAAATAATGAAAATTTTTCGCACTACATATAGTCAAAAAAAAAACTACATATAGAAGTACCCTAAAAAAATTTCAATATCACAGTTTGAACGGAAATCAACTCTCTCTCTCTTTTCTCTTCACTATAACATCATTTGAATAATTGTTCATATATGTTTCTATTAAAGCTATTATCTATGAAGATGAAGGACATTGTGTAAATAACCTCTTGGTCAATCTTGAGAAAATTCATTCGTTATAGGTGTAGAGATTGCGGATGAGGTTCATGACATTCTTGAAACTATGATGGCAAGAAATGTGTGAATCGATAGTCTACCAAATCTAACTGGCAAAGATAAGAAATCTGCTATTTCTTTAGATGTTGTTACATTATTTATTTTCTTCTCTTGGTCTTCACTATCTAACCTTAAAAGGTGTATTTTTTTTTGAAAAGATATAACTTTCAGTGTAGAGAGAACCCCAATCGATCAAGGAAGAGATTGAAGAGTTTAATGGAATAAGCCAGACTCAAAGGTTTTGTACATTGGCATTGTATATCATTTTGCTTCCCCAGTATTTTTGTCGAGAGTCAAGTATGACTATTTAGGTTTATTTTTTTGTGTACACTTCATGGTTTTTTCCCTTCCTTGCTAGTTTATGTGTAATCAGATATTTTTTTTTGTCTTGAAAGTGTAGAATGAACAATTATTCATTGCCACCATAACAATTATTCATATCAACTTTATTCATTGTTGCTAAAATAATTATTCAATCAGTCGAGAACAACAAACCAATTTCATCCTATTGGCCACTCACCCTTCACCTTTTTGCAAATTACTTCAAGATGTTGTACACACGTTGAGAATAGACGAAGTTTAGTCAAAATTTAGTTAATAATTTCTGTAAATAATTGTTCAGAGCCTCATGAATAATTGTTCATATACATGGAGAATTATTCGAGCCAAATAAAATAATTATTCACACTCAATTAAATAATTATTTACATTTAAATGAATAATTGTTCATATCCATTTTCTTTTTTTCAAGCAAAAAGAAGCTGTCTCTTCTAGTAGGAACTAAACTTGCTATGAACAATTGTTCTTGAGGCAATGAATAATTGTTCATTTTACGTTTCCAAAACAAAACAATGACTGCTTACACATAAACCAACAAGAAATGTAAAAAAAATCTAAGTAGTGTGCACAACACTAGGCAGTAAAAAATGACATACATTACCAATGCCTTAAACCAAGATTCGGACATTGTATGTTGCATGTATATAACAAATATTTTTTTCGTGAATAATGATTCTCTATATGAGATACATTCACTATCGTGAATAATTATTCTTATATAGACCTTGGTCTAACCCTATTCTTCTCCTTACCTTTCTCCGAAGCAGTATTGTATAATTATTCTCGACTGATTGAACAATTATTTTGGCGACAATGAATAAATTTGATATGAACAATTGTTCTTACGATAATGAATAATTGCTTATTTTGCGCTTCCAAGACAAAAAAAAAAAAATCAGCTTGCATATAAACCAACAAGGGAGGCAAAATAATCGAAGCAGTGTAAGCAAAAAAAAAAAACCCCAAGTAATCAAACTTGACTCTTTTCAAAAACAATGGGGAGGCAAAATGATATACATTGTTGATATACAAAATCTTTGAGTTTGGCTTGTTCTATCAAACTCTTCAATCTCTTCCTTAATCGATTGGAATTCTCTCTACACTTAAAGAAATTTCAATCTTATAATATACCTTTTGAGGTTAGATAGTGAAAATCAAGAGAAGAAAATAAGTAATATAATAATATCTAACAAGAATAGCAGCATTTTTATATTTACCGGTTAGATTTGGCAAATCACTGATTTACACATTTGTTGACATTATAACTTTTAAGAATGTCATGAATCTCATCCCCAATCTCTACAACTGTAACGAATGAATTTCTGAAGGTGGCCAAGAGATTATTCACACAGCATCCTTCATCTTTGTAGATGATGGCCTTAATACAAACATATCTGAATAATTATTCAAATCTATACTTATATATATTAATAAAAAGCTTTTACTCTTTCTCCTCCCCTAAAAGCCTTGGAGTCTTCATTCTTATTTTTTAGAATTTTAAATTTTTTACTAGATGAAAAAGTTATTATTGGTTAGAATTTAAAATTTTTAAATTTAAAAATCTCAATTCTTACCATTAAATTCCATAATTTGTGTTATTCATGTTTTCTCTTTCTACATTTTTCATGCATTTTATTTTTTAAATTGGAATATATACACTAATGTATAATTTTGGTTCTTTTAATAAAAAATCAGTAAGTTTTTATTTTCTTGGCAAGTTTTGAAGATTTATATATTCCAATAACTTCATTTTTATCACAAACATTTTTCTTTTTTTCTTTGATATGATGATTTTAGAAATATTTATCTATTTAACCATTGATATCTATTACTCTAATTTCATCCTCAATATGCTAAAAATTAAGGACAAAAGTGTCTAATTGAATATTAAAATATTTTATATCTGAACATGCATGACTTTGCAGTATATTAGACATGAAATGTAATGGTCGATGGTTTTTAAATTTTTTCTTTTTAATCTTTTGTTAAAAGAATTTTTAATATAATAAGTATAATAACACTATATTTTTTTTGAGTGGATCAAGAATACTATTTTTTTAGAAAAAATTGAGCAATCATTTGAGAATTTTTTAAAGTTTGATTTTTTTTGAGATTTTAATATAAAATTTCAATATCTTTTATTTTGTAAGTTATTTATTTTTTTACGAGTGGAGAGAGAAAATGAAGGTTAGAGGGATAATAATATTCACCATGATTTTATTATAGATATATTTTATTTTTTCTTAGTGGAGACTTTTTTAAGAATTAGTGTAAGAATATCACAATTAAAATAAGCTTACTTTGAGGTTTTTTAATTTTAAATTTTTCTTTGAGGGGATGTGCTTGGGAACAAAAAAGAGTTTGATAAGATTAAAAAAAAAGATAAGTAAGAGTGACGTATCAATTTAAAATTAGTAGTTTATAAATCATTAATATATTTTCAAGAGTTTTTAATAAAAAAGTATCAATAGTTTTATATAAAATGAATAATTCATGTTATTGGATTTAACAAAAATTTTTCTTCGCTTGCTAAAATGAATAGTTTGTATTACAATCTTTCTATTTTGGATGAAGAAAGCAGTATGGAAAAGAAATTGAACTAAATATTATAATAATTTTTTCTTTTAAATATTTGATCATGATAATATTTTAAGAAAGTTTTGTAGTTGAAGTATAATTAGTTTATTTTAAGAATATTTTAATATTACAATAGTTGTTTAAGTATTTGATTTATTTTCTTTCTGATTTTTATAAGTAATTTTATAAATTAGTATTTAAAATTTTTATGAAACTATTCTCACTAGGCGGATTTAAATTTGTTTTTTTCTTTATTTATTTAAAATGAAAAAGAAATAAAGTTGAGAATTTATTATTATTTTTAAATATACATAATAATGAATATGTGAGTTATTTTTACAACTTCTTCCTGCTATTATCTACAATTATATCTAAGTGAATAAAATTTTTTATTAAACACATAAATTTACTTTATAAGTATAATATTTTTAAAAGTATATTTCAATAATTATTATTAAAAATAAAAAATTTAATACCCGCGCATATAACACGAACTTTTACGCTAATAATGTTATAGAGAAGAGAAAGAGAAAAATGGGAGAGAGAGAAAGATACTCAATCCTATTTGCAATGAGAGAGAAAAAATTGATTAGAGTTTAAATTATGATTTCAAAATTTTTAATTTAGATTTGAGTTGAAAATGATCTCCAGCGAGAAAAAAAAATTTTTTTGCTTAAAAATATCTTTTTTGGTCTCTTGAATCAAAACAAAACTAATTTAACAAATTCAATCCTGTACAAAAAGCGATATAATACATTAAGGATCATTCACAAACCATCTATGCGCATCTTTATTATAGTCTTCTAACCCTTTCATAGCTACTGTTTTTTACCTTGGTTCTACTCGTAGGCTCTCCCGCCGTATGTAGACGTAATATTATTGTTTATTCATGGGATGACGTGCTATATATATAGATATTTGTTTTTTTTTTCTAAGTGATGACGTGCATATAGACGTCCTATTCAACTCCTTGTCAAATAATCTCGAACTCCATCACTCTTCAGACTTCAGTATCGCTATTCGCTGAATCCCTCGTCACGACCATGGCTCAAGAATCTGGCAACCGTCGCCTTAAAATCTTCGCCGGAGCTGATTCCTTCGGCAGCACGCTCAAGGACACTCTCGTCGCCGAGCTCCGGAACCTCAACATCGAAGTGGAAGACCTCGGAACCGACAAGTACTACTGTGTCGGCGAAGAAATCGGCCGCCGTGTCAGCCTAGCCACTGCCAATCCCGACCCTGCCGTTGAAACTCGCGGCCTGGTTGCTTGTGGTACTGGTGTCGGTGTAGGTATCTTCGCTAATAAATTTCCGGGAGTCTATGCTGCTACTTGCCTCACTCCCGGCGAAGTTCTCAACGCTCGATCAATCAACAACTGTAATGTCATCGCCGTGTCCGGTATGTCCACTGAGCCAGAAACCGCGAAAGAAATTATCCGGAATTTCATCGATACCCCCTTCAAATCTCCTTGTCCTGCCTCGGGTTCCAATCCTTGGCCCTCTGATATTCAGTCGTTTCTAGATGCTTCTGTTTCGGAGATGTCTAAAATCGGAGAATTAAAAACCCCTAGTTTCGATGTTCCATGCGCTTTATGCTCGTTGGCAAAAAGTCGCACCGATTCTGAGTTTGAACCGGTTGCCATAATGCCTGGTGCATCTATGAAGATTATAAGGGAGACTCCGACCTCAGCTATAGTGCGATTTAAGGCCGGAAGCATGGAGCCTGCCCATCATCATACATTTGGGCATGATTTGGCAGTGATAAAAGGGAGTAAGACGGTCTGGAATTTGACCAAAGGAACCAAATATGATTTGGTTGCTGGAGATTACTTGTTTACGCCGGCCGGAGATGTGCATCGAGTGAAGTATATTGAGGATACAGAGTTTTTCATCAAGTGGGATGGGCATTGGGATTTATTCCTGGATGAGGATCTCGATGCCGCCAAGGCTGCGGTAGATAAGGAGAATTAAGTGGGTTTTTGCTCAAATTAGTCTTTATAAGTATTAAGATAGGTCGAGTAGGAGGAAAGAAGCACTATAGATGATTAATATTAGCATTGGAAACCTTCTAGGACTTATGTGATGTATCGTGGATTTAATTTTAAAATGTTTTGTCATATGTTAAAAAAATAAAACTTTTGTCTGGCAATGTATTTCGACTATTTTTGGCTTATTTATATGAATGTAGATCTTACTTTTCCTTTACTTTGCTTTGATGCATGTTTAATGGCAACATTTTTAGGACAACTTGCAATATCAAAAGATAATTTTGCTTTTTTTTTATTGCATTGGAATCTGGATTCATGTGAAAGTATTTTTGGAATATGAAAAAGGTCTAAACCTAACAAGTTAACTCTCAGACAAAAACTCCATACTTATAATGTACATAGAATTTAAAATATTTACATTCACAATAATATATGACTAGAGAGACTGAAGTTTTCTATCTTCAGCTAGAAAATTAGCAAAAGAGAAAGAACTAAACGCTTAAAAAAAGAAAAAAGAAAAGAGGCTTGTTAACAATTGCCTTACTAATTCTCATTATATAAGTACATGGACTAACTCCCATAGAATATCGTCCAGAGAATCACAAATATAATGACAACAAATCTACACCTTAATCTACGCACTTAGACTTCTATTTCTTGATTCTTGTTCTTTAACTTCTCATTTTCTTCTTTAAATTTCTTCCTATTTTCAATAGTTGCCTCAAGCTCAAGCCCCACTCTGTCAATCCGTTTCCCACTGGAAAAAATTGTATCTCTCACCTTCAAAAAGCAACCAAATAACACAACAATTTATCCAAATTATTCCCTCAAAATTATAATTCAAATGATTCAAACTAATGAGGGAAAATAAAAATCCTTGCTTGAGAATATCCACAACTTACAAATCTTCTAGAAAAGGTTTTTATTGGTTCAAGAAGTCCTCATTGCGCAAATCCTTTCACAATAACATTTGGGTAACAAAAATTGCATTGAGGATCTTGGCATCCTAGCAACCTCGGTTGGAATTGGTGAAAAAAGAAAAAGATGAAAATACTTAGGGTTTGATAGAATGTTGATTTTTTTTGACAAAGTATTTTTAGGACGTGCTTGGTAGGGGGTGTCAACGGGTCCAAAAGGGTTCGGGACAGGGACCCGAATGACACCTATTGATATCGGACCCAGTCCGTTTACCTGGCGGGTCCAAATATGATGGACATGGATTTGACCCTATAGGGTCTCGGTTCGGGTCCGGTTAGACCTGATAAAATTTTTTAAAAAAAAAAAAATTAATACATAAAAAAATTTTAAATGACCATTGGATCAAAACACATCTAACGATTGTAAAAAAATCAAGTATACAAAATATTTATTATTAAAAAATTTAATCGAGTCCCGAGTCTATCGGGTCCAGAACATTGTATACTGTACCCATACTCGATTAGGATATGTATTATCGAGTTTGGGTCCAGATACACGGGTATAAATAGTATATTGGACTCGACTCATTGACAATCCTAGTGCTTGGCATGTGATCAAGATACTAGAGGAAAATATTGGTACCATTATATCACCTAAGTTGTCGGATAAAAATAGCCTCGAAGTTAATCATGTGATAGACGGTGGTCGGGATTTAATAGTCATATGGGACGAAAGGGCTAACGTTAGTCACGATTTAAAGTTTGAGGGTCAAAATCATATATTTTTTAGCTTGAATACTAAAGTCGATAATTTGGCAAAGTTTGAGTGTCTGTAGGACTCTTTGTCCTAAAATAGACAGGTCTCTACTAACAAAAATAGAACAGCTAATGCAGGAAGCAAACAAGTGTAACAAAGATACTTTTGGCAACATTTTCCATCACAAAAAGCACGAAGGAGAGGGAGGCTGCCGGATTTGATTCCATTTAGGAAGCTGAAAGTCATCACAGGGTATAATATATGTAGCTAAACTGAATGGCATGAGAATGTAGAGAAAAAGAAAAAAAAATGAAGTATATCAAAAGCAAATAATTGGCATTCATTTGCATTCATTTAGACGTGTTTCCCAATTATGGCATCTTTTTGGTCATTTTGCTTATTGTGTTGGGACTCGCATGTGCAAATTCAGTCCTCAAGTGTAATTTAGGAGAGAACATAAATTATGGGGGGAATTATATTCAATTTTTTGGATTATATGCAGTGTGAAAAAATTTCATTATTCACTATTTACTTTTAAGAATTCTTAAGTTTCTCTAAAACCTTCAAATTACCAAAACTCAAATTTGTCAACAACGCCTACGTTTTTTCAAAAACAAATGTTAATTTATCAAAATATATTTAATTTTAAGTCATTTTACATATAAAAAACTTCAAAATCTATCTCAAAAAGGTCAATTTTAAAGATCAATGTCAATCTGTCTAGCTTCAACCATACAAGTTTCGCCAATTGGTGGCAAAACTTATATGCAAGTTTCACCTACTGGTGGCGAAACTTTTATGCAAGTTTTGCCACCATAGAAGTTTCACTAGTTGATGGTGAAACTTGTGAAAACTATATACAAGTTCTGTCAGAAAGTGATAAAACTTATCGGTAAGTTCCGCCACTTTCTGGCAGAACTCAGCAATGCAGTAGAGAGAGAGGTAAGAGATAGAGGAGAGAGACAATATTTTTAAAAAATAAATATTTTTTGTGCTATATATAATTTTTTAAAATTATATATAAAAATAGTGTAAATTATAAAGTATTGTTACAGTCAATTCCAAAAAGGTCAAAAGAATGGGGAAGGGGAGATCGTCAATTCAATGTTCCTTTTATGACTTTTGTTATCAATTGGGAGTCATATGTGGAATTAAAGTGTAATTTTCAATGTCAAAAATAACTTTTTAAATAGTGTTATTATTATTCGAATGTTGAACGAATTCACTCATGTTCAGTTAGTGTTCGTCTGTTTAATAAATACATTAAAACAATTGTTTGCGCTTATTTTATACATTAAAATATTATATAATTTTTATAATATTTATATAGTAAATGTTCGCAAATAATTCAAACAAGCTTACAAATAATTTATGTTAATGCGACTAATAAATAAACTAATTTTTTCATTCAAAGTCGACTTGATTACTAAACAAACAAACAAAACTCGAACCCAAACCAATTTTGTTCACGAATAGCTCGGTTCATTTATAGTCCTACTTCACCTTCAATCGCTCTTCTTCTTGTCCTTGTTGCAAAGCATGAGGTGCAAGCCGAAACGCCTTGTGCTCGCCAATGTCCTGTCCTGTGTGAGAAGAAAGGAAACTCAGCATTCCCATGCTATCTTTACTGCATCAAACACTGTAATTCGAAGAAAGGTATTTTTCATACTCTCCTCTATTTCTCTTCTTCTACCTACAATTCTCCCGTGTTTTAAGTTTTTTCTAAAATGGTGACAAGACGAAGTTTTAGATGTCTAAGCTTGGATGTAAATCCTGGATAGAATTAGGCCGCAACTGCTTTAGTAAACCTAGCTTGATAGTTGCAATTTTTTCAAAACTTTCCCTTTTCCTTCCCACAATATTTGTATAATCCTCTAAAATGTTATTCAAACACAATTGAGCATCAAGTTCCAAATTTCTGCACAAAACTTGAAGTCTGAAATCTTTTTCTCATGCAGCGAGTGAAAAAGGGGTGAAATTGACAAAAGAAGAGGAAGAACAACTACAATCGGACAATGAAGCCATGCTAAGTGAAATTGAAGAAGAATTGATCAGGACACCCCATCACAAGCTGGAAGGGCATGATGAAGATAAATCAACAACACTCGTAGGGAAACCTCCAAAAGAACTAAAGGGACAAGAAAGCTAGGAGAGGAAGGAGAAAGCAAGAAGAAAGGAAAAAAAGGTAAGAAAAAGGAACAAAATAGCAAGAAAAAGGAAGAAGGAAGCAACAAAAAAGAAGAAAAAAGTAAGAAAAAGGAGCATCATAGCAACAAAAAGGTATAAGAAGATAACCAAGAACAATAAGCAACCATGACAGAGGACTAACGAGAACCAGTCATATACGATTCATTAAAAGATTAGGTAGCAAAATGCTTAGGTTTACAAAAATATGCCTTTATTTTTGCTTATAATTCTTCCTGCTGCCCTTTCTTCCCCCAGCAATAAGTGCACTATTACACAATTAGTATGCAGGATAATAGAAAACTCTTTAGTCCTTTCATTCTTCTTCAAGTTATAATGCTTCTGCTCTACCACCACTTGCGTTATTTCATGGATGGTGGACATGAACAATTTATGAAGAGCCGAATTGATCAATATAAGTCAAGTATCAGATCTGGGAAGTTCTATGTGGAAACTGCTAGATTTGTCTCAGCCTCTAACATTTACAGAAATCAACACGTAGATGGCGACTTTAACTGCCGTAGATATGTGAAATTTACTTTTAAGGACAGGTTGAGATTTGGAAGCACTCTGCCATTAGGTGGCACCATAAAACAAGCTTGCGGACAGTAAACATTCTCAGTTATTAAAATTCACCTTCTTTTTTGTATTTTCTTTTGCTTTTATGTTGTTGGGGGAATAAAGAGCAGAAGCAGAATGCTCTGACTAAGTTGTGGCACAAAGAAGAAGCATAAATTTACAAATTGGACAAGCTTCTCCCATCAACACCTAAATGGTTATATGCTTTTAGCCAAAATTATCAAGCAGAGAACTTGTCATTTATAGAGTTTATTTAGATCAAATTTCATTGCGAAACCTAATACAGATATTTTAGTTCCACCTTCTCTCACAAAAGAAATTACTTTTACAAAACTCAAACAAAAAATCTTCAACCCAAACTCTATCCAATTCCACCTATAATTTATTTGCCACACAAACCACAGCCGTATATAATATAAGGCTGTCAAAATCCGCAATATTCACATTAAACCAAACAAGAAAGACAAAAATCAATATCAAAATCCTTACCATAAATCCGCCTCTAACTCACTCATAATCCTCTCTGATTCCCAGCATAATAGCAAAAAGAAATATAAACCGTAAGTATTCTAAGGGTTATAACACAATCCAACTGCACTTTATTCAATAAATATTGCACCAAACATAAAGAAGATCCAAACTGAGAGGAAAGAAAAACCAACCAAAATGCTATATTTCCCAAGAAAAAACAAAAGGAAGTAAGAAAGAAAGAGCCTACCAAGCAACTTCTATTGGAACCAAAACTCAAAAGTTACCCCGTACCACTTAATTCTGGTTTTTCCTCAGATTAGCCTTTTTTTAAAAAAAAAAGGCACTAAGATAGACCGGATAGAAGGAAAGGAGCACTATATTGGACATAACGCCAAACAAAATGGCGTTATGCCCAGTACTATAACACCATTTCAGATAACGTTATAACTTTTTGCTATAACGCAATCTGAGATGGCGTTATAGCAAGGTTATACTTGTTCTTGGTGCAAACTCGAAAGAGATAAGATAGCCACTTTCACCTGTCATGCTGGATTCATCTACCTTAAGTGAATGGCCATCCAAGAATAACCCATCCGCAGGAATTTGATCTCCAATTTTCAGGCAAACAACATCACCCACGACAATATCAAAGATTGAAATTGGTTCTCTCCGGCCAACTCTCAATACCTCCACCTTAATGTTGCCGCTCTCCTTGGAAAGCTTCATGAATTGCCTGCTTTGTTTGAAGTTACTGATTGCAGAGACTGCAAGAACCAGGATGATAGCAACAATGATACTTCCTCCGTCATACCACCCCTCCTTTGGACAGTGCAGTTTGATACCAAAGCCAAGAGCCAGCACTGCACATACAAGGAGAATAATAATGGTTGTATCTTTGAATGCTTTCCCAACAAAACTGATAAAGCTTATGGCAGGTGGTTTCTGATACGTATTGGAACCAAAAGCATCTATCCGCTGCTTTACGATACCCAGGCTACTGATACCATTCTTCTCATCCGTTTCAAGGAGTTCTGCGACTTTCTTGGTTACCACATATTGGGACAAGAGTTCATTGTCTTTCTCTTTAACCAAATCAACAAGAGCATTCTTATCAACATCAAGAAAACATTCGCGATCAACATCTAGTGCAATGTAAGAAGCAGTTCGTTGCAAGATAGGGCCAAGAATTTGGGCACTTTCGAAACTCACTTTCTGGGACAGTGCGACCACGAAGTATGTGGCTCTGAACACCAACTGCAATCGCTTGCAGGATTATCCCTTTCGAGTGTGCACCAAGGACCCAGTTCACCTAGTCTACACATGCCACCACTCCTTGAACAGCTCGAGGAGTCAACCATTTATAGTTTTCCTAAAAATGTTGCCATTGAACATGCATCAAAGCAAAGCCAAGGAAAAGTAAGGTCTACATTGATATAAACAAGGCAAAAGCAGTCAAAATACACTGCCCCATAGACAAAAGTTTCATTTATTTAACATGTGGCAAAACATTTCAAAATTAAATCCACGATATATCCACATAAGTCCAAAGCTAGAAGGGATCCAATGCTAACATTAATCATCTACTTCTTCGCGGATGCAGATCCCTTATTTCCTCTCTTTGGTCTTGGAAGTGGCCTATCAGAGGAATACTTGTTCCTTGGTCTAGTATCTCCCAACCAGGATTTGCCAAAATTCTCAAATGATCTCATTGCTTTTGATGCTGTCTTTCTCCTCGTATGAGTTGAAGGTGCTGAAGTTGACGGGTCTTCTGAAGTTGAATGTGTTGTTCTTTTGCTAGGAGCCTGCAAGAAAAATTATAATTAGTAATGTTCCAGCATATCTAGAACAGTTTTGGTTTCTTTTTTACTAACCTTCCTTCGATTTGGCTGTTCATCTTGACCAGCTGTGTTTTGGTGCTCTACACCTGTATTTTTTGGGATGTTATCCTTGTAACTTCTGGAATTATGGCCATATTTCTTGCATCTTTTGTAGTTTATGACAATTCTCCTCCTTATCCTTTGGTAACCTTCATCAATTTCTTCCACTGCCCTTTTTCTAGCCTTTTTTGGCCGTCCAGGTTGTTTGTAGGCCCTTGGAGGGTCCAATAATACCCCATCGCTTCATAAAATTCTTTGCTCTATAACAGATATCCACTTAGTCATTGGAGTTTACTCCTCTCTTATGTATTGCAGCAATAGCATGAGAGCACGAGATTCTAGATAATTTCCATGACATGCAGTTACAGATCTTCTTACCTAAATCAATAATAAACTTCATTTTCTTTTGTCTAGCCACTTGATAGCCATCTATTCCATTCCACAGAGGTTTCCACTGCTTGCTATCAATTACATTTTTATCTAGAAGCTCTCTGATTTTTGGGCATAGCTGCATATCTTGTTTCTTAAGCATCCAACTTCTCCTGTTCTCTATCCTGCCCATTAGCATCATTCTAATTGTCTCTAGCATGGTTATTAGGGGCTAGTCTCTGGATTCCAGAATATAGGAGTTAAAAGACTCACATAAATTGTTACAAAGCATATCAGATTTCGTCTGAGTTGAAAAGAATGCCCTGCACCTACGCTTTCGGTCTGGGCCATTCACAAGCCATCTATGTGCATCTTTATCATAGTCTTCTAACTCTTTCATAGCTATTGCAAATAATTGTTCATTGCTATATTTTGTAATCTTCCACATCAGGTCTTTTAAGGCCTTATCTCTATGCAACTTCTTGAAGTTGCAATACACATGCTGAACACAATACCTATGCTCAATTTTTGGCAAAATTTCTGCCAAAGTTGAGTCAAGTCCCTGCATACATAAGTGAAAATAATATAGTTAGGAGCTTCCTAAAAAAAATAGAAAATGAGAAGAAGTGAATACCCCAACCTTCTGCCTATCAGAGATGAATGTATATGCTAATCCTTGATTTGGAATCTCCAGGTCCTCCGCCAACAACTCGAAGAACCACTTCCACTACTCTCGTACTTCCTTCTCAACCAATGCATAAGCTATGGGCCGCCATTCGTTATTTGCATCAATACTTACTGCACATAGTAATTGCCTATTGTTCAACTATTTGGTATGGCAGCCGTCAACTCCAATAAGAGGTCTACAACATGACATGAATCCTCTTTTTAGTGGCCCTAGGCACACATACATTCTCATGAACCTAGGTTGCCCACCTGTTTCCCTGAAGGGTTCATGAACTGTCTCAACTGAGGTGCCAATGTGTGTCCTTTTCAATTCAGATGCATATCTCCATACTATTGCATGTTGGTTTTCATTTGAACCAAAAATTATTTCTCTGGCTATTCTCCTGACAGTGTGTGTCATGTACTTGCTTATCTCATCCTTGTACTCCTTATCAATGCATTGCCTGATAGCAACAACAGGGACTTTGTTGTGGATCCTAACACGTTCTAGGAATCTCTTAGCTATCCATCTAGCAGTAATGGACTTGCTTTGCCACTCATGAGAGCAATTACTATGCTTCAATCTCATAGACTTTATCACCAAATCTTTGCACTTGGTTGCCTTCTTAATAGAAGCAAAAACAAACCAGGCACAAGCCTCATTTTTGCAGGATGCTTTCACTCACTTTTTTTCATTTGGTCTCAATTTCCCGGCCTTTCCCTTATTAATCAAATAGTTTCTGACTGTTTCTCTATACTCAAGTGCATCTTTAAAACGCAGCCCTACCTCAAATTGAGGTCTCCTCACATCCCTCTTAGAGTTCAAGTATTTGTACCTATCTCTAAATTACTCACTTTTAGAATCTGAACAATTAAATTTTCCATCAGAAAGATTTGCTAGTGCATCCTGGACTTCTTGCGTTGTCTCTTGACAAGCCTCACTAGTTTTCTGTTTTGCAGTACCCCAATTTTTCTGTCCTGCCATCTCTGCAGCAAGATCCTCATCAACCAATTCATCATTCATGCTATACGAATCATCATCACTAAATTTTTCTATCTCATAATTCTCATCGGAACTGTCATCAAATTCTGAAGACTCTTGCTCTAATACCCTAACTTGATGGCCATCAACTCGCTCCCCTTCATCCTCATCCACTACCCCTTGGGCAGTATCTTGCTGATGCAAAAAGCTGTCTCATCCTTTGTCATTTATTGCAATACCTTCTCCATCCACACCGTCAACTTCTTCCTCAACATTACTTAATGGTTGACTTGGCTGAACACATTCTAGCATATTAATAGAAATCTGGCTTGCAGCAACAAGTTCAACACCTTGCACCACTGTACTTCTATCATGGGTTTGAGATGTATTATAATTAGAAGCATCATTATGAGTATAAGTTTTATGTGTGTTTTTATCTTCAATTTTTTCAATCACAACACTGCATTTTCTTTTCTCACTCTTAAACTCTGGAAGCTACAGTAACAATTCAATTATTTCCTCCCTTTCCCTAAAATCAGCATATAATTCAATGATCCTAACCCTCTCTATAAGAGTACACATCATGAGAACTTCGTTATCACCTTGCACTAAAACTAGCTCATCCTTCATATCCCCGGAAGGCTCCAAATAGTAATACAATATTGTCTAATTTTTGTAACCCAATTGTTTTAACATAGTATCAATTTTATGCATTGACATCCTATCTACACTGCAAAAATCAACGTTGTCTACTTCACCATCTTCATACCGCCTATATTCTCCTCTAGTAAAGTGTCCACCATCATGCAATTTTATAGTGAAATACTCACAATTATCTTATACAAGTACATATATGCGATGTCAATACACAAAAAATAATAAACTATTATCTTCTACAACTACATTTCAAAGTCAATTAAACATAGTTAACAAAAAATTGCACCAAGCAAGTTTCATCACAGAAACACATACAGTTTGCAATACTTCAACAAATATGGAATCTTGGAATAGAAAAGGCATGAAAAACTTATCAAAGTTCACTTACGGGCACATAATAATAATAAAGACCCAGTTCACTTACGGTAAACCATATACGGATCGAGATATTCATCTCTGCTTCTGATGATCCAACTCATCCCGCTTCTTGTCAAAGGGGATTTCCAACCTTGCGTGAACTTCAATGTGACGGTGTAGATTTTGAATGTCAAAGCTATGGAGAAACTGCAATGGTAAAATGAAATCTTGAACCCAATGAGCGAAAGTTGAAGATTTTGAATTGGTTAATTGTAAGACGTTGGAGAGACTTAAGGGTAATATATAATTAGACAGAAATAGCCCCAATGCTGGTTACGTAGATAGTCATGTAATAGACGGCGGTAGGGATTTAACGGTCATGTGAGACTGAAAGGCTAACGTCAGTCACGATTTAAAGGTCGAGTGTCAAAACCATACATTTTTTAGTTTGAGTGATAAAGTCAATAATTTGGCAACGTTCGAGTGTCTGTGGTACTTTTTGCCCTCTATTTTATTCCAAACTTTTTCTAAAAAATTTTTGAAGCCTTCATGTTCCATCCATGCAGCAAGGAAAATGGGTTGATTTTTTAGAGGTCCAAGCAAGTTGAGTCACAAGGGATGATGATCAAAGTGTGTGCGGGGTAAATGCTTAATGAAAGCACGGTTAAATTTGATATTCCATGCTTTATTGCAGAAAGCTCTATCTTTAAACTCCATAATATTTGTCATGCTCAGTATAGAGTTTGTCCAAGTGAAGCTTGGACCAACCATAGAACCCTAAGTCAATAAGGCTACAATTTTCTACTATATCCTAGAGGAAAGATGCTCGTTTCAGCCAACGGTTTGAGATTTCTCTTGCTCGATTAGTATATGATTGAAGTCTCCCATAATAAGTCATGGTACAGTCATACAAGTTCCTAAATTCTGTAAATATATCGATTGGAGAGTTTCGCAACTTAGTTTGGCTTTAACAACGGAAGTTTCTCTTAATTTATTAAAGAAGACCACAAAGAAGTTTTCAATCTTGAAATGGAAGACTAGTTGCATATCTTTAAATTTCGCCACTTTTGTAAAACGAGGAATTTTTCGGTCTTCTTCTCTCTAAACCATAATAATTATTTACAGACAGTTAAATATTTAAATAATTTATATTCAAAATTCCATATATGTAGGAGACAAATCTTTAAAAAATAGTAATTAACTTGATTGGCTAAATCCTTTGCCATGAGCGACGTGGAAAAATTTGATTTGTCAAACCCCTTTTATAAATTTTATTGCTTGGAGTACTAAGCCTCAACACTTGTCCAATTTTGATTGGCTTGAAGCATTCGAATTCAAGAATATTTAAATAAAACACATGAATTTTTATTTATAAATTCTGCACGTTTACACACATAACATTTTTATTTTATTAAATTTTTAAAGAAAGAGATTATATTTTATTTCTTAAAGTTTTTAATTTCAATTATAAATTTCAATTAAATTAAAGTAATTTAAGTTTGAAATTTGAATATATTATCCAATTGATATATTTTTGGATATATGTTTCAAATTTCAATAAAATACATTACGAATGTAACATTCCACTCTAGAGATTGTCTAGTCATGTTTGTATTGAAGTGTGATTTATATTTTGTATATATAAAAATTATTTGAAAAAATTATCATAATTTGGTTTAATTTATTTTTAAAAATTTTTTAGAATATAATCTTCAACATTCTTGATTATTTTTGAATATTCTAGAATTTTTTAAGTTTTATAAAAAAAGAGAAAAAAGAAAAAAAAAGAGGAGCCAATAGTTTGGTGACATATGTCACTAGCCTTGTTGGCTTGGCTTGCTTAGTCACACATTTTTCCACCGACTCATGGCTTTATAATGGGCTTGAATTTTTTGTTGTTTTCTCCATTCATTTTCTTTCTTTTCACCCTCTCGGTTGCCTTTTGTTTTCTTTGCTTTCTTTTCCATTTCTTTTGCTTTCTTTTGCTTCACAGACTTGTGATTCTTTGCTTTCTTTGTTCTCTCGATTTGCTTCTTTTATTTTTCTTTCTTTTCCATTTCAACCGATTGTTCCTCCTCTTCTTTAAGGCAAGCTTTAATGTTATTTTATTTATAATTGTTTTTATTTGTTTTGTGAGTTTTGGAACTTTTGAAGAAATTATTTTGTTTATGTTTGCTATAAAGTTTGGTTTAGTAAAAATTATTTATTTGATTTAAAGTTTTTGTTTTAGTTTAATTTGAGTTAAATTTCTTTGTTTTAGTTGTAACTTTTATATTTGAGAATTTGAAATATTGAAGGTGATTAAATATTGAGATTTGATATTTAAATTAAAGTGATATTTTTATTCTTTTAAAATGATAATTTTTATTCTAATATTTTTACTCCCTCAAACATGCAATATTTGGTATTTGAGAATATTTAGTATTTGAAAATTTTTATTAATATATATATATATATATATATATATATATATATATATATATATATATATATGATAATATAAGAATAATATTATTTTGTTATTTTATTATGATATAATGATATAGATATGTATGACTATTTATAATATTACATGGTTATAGAATATTTAATAATTAAGTATTTTTATAGTTGTAAATTAAGCTTAGATTTATACCTAGAATATCCTAGGGGGACTCGTTCAATAATTTAGAATTTTTATCTTCAAGGTTTTCGAATAAAGTTTAGCTATTTGAATTTATAAGAAATTCTCATGTTTCGTAAAATAGCAAGTAACTCTAACACTTGCTACCAAGTGAGTTTACAAATTCAAACTCACTATATTTTTAGTATGATCAATATTTACTATTCACAAGTGTGAATATATTATTTTGAGAATTTCTTTTGCTACTTATTTTAAATTAGAGAGGTTCTTCAAAATATGTTTTTATTTTTGCATTAGAAATATTTAGGAGCGGTGCTCCAAAGAGGTATTTATTTGATTTGAAATCTTATAGTTTTGAACCTGATTTATAAATACAAGTAATCTTTGAGAAAATATTTTATTATGTATTTTTGGAAAGTCATGTGCATTTTCATGGCATTTTTAAAAAAACTTGCATTTACATGTTTGGACTGGCAGGCGGTTGTTATTTTGAAGTTATGTTGAAACTAGATTTGGTTATGAATTTGGAATCATTTGGATGGCTACTTGAGTGGCCTTTATGTTTGAAAATGCGCATAAAAACTTTGTCCCGATTAGATATGATATGATTTAGATATGATGTGACTTGATATGATCTGAGCCTGAAGCGCCAATGGATTGCACTGTACGTGGCTAATCCCCTGTACTATGGCCTCTTCCGCTGGCGTGGAACCCACTAACTGTATATTGTGGATCCACTTGATAAGGGGCGTAGTATGTCAGAGAGGGCGTAGCCCAACTGGTACTACGTTTATCTGTCTACGGTCACCTAACAGTGAGTCAGGAGAGGCTCAATGCTAAGGTTGATCACCAGGGTTGGACTGGTAGGTGCCCCAGATCTTTAGCCTGGTTTCTGTCTGGGGAGGCATAAGGTAGTTTGTGAAATAAAACGTTCGTCCTGGTGTGTGGTTGGTATTGACTACAGGATGCCGGGATTTAAGTCCTGATGATCCCGTTATTTGGCTCCGGTAATTCTACTGTTGAGCTAGAATATGAATATTTGTCATGTCTGAGAAATTCGCTCAGACTTTACAACTAAGCCCAAAACCTGATTCATAAGATTTGTACATTATTTTAGAACAAGAAAATTTATTTGAATATAAAACACTTTTGAACTATTGTGCATATGCATCTACCATCATATTTTAGAAATCTTATATTTTTAAAACACACCAGCACACATTTAAACTCACTGAGCTTTCCAACTCACACATGTTTTTTGTTTAATATTTATTTTCAGATGACATAAATCATGGATCAGAAAAATGATTCTTTGATTCGCTTCAAAGTTAGCTCATGGAGGGATCCATATATGTGTTGGATCAGTTGGTACCTTTTTTTGTTACCTTCTGTCAGATAGAGAGAGAAGTCTGTTTTACAACTATTTGTAAAGGAAGGTTGAATTTAGATAATATAAGATATAGGATCTACATATATATTTGTATACTTCTACTGATATTTTCTATAATTGTATTATATTTTAATATATGTATACTTTTTTCCTTCCTTTTTCTCCAAACGCGATTCTTGTTTGCACACATCAGCCACAGTGAAACCTAGTGGAGGAGTTGGAGGTATCACAACGAATGCTTAAAATAAAATTAAAAATAAATATAATTTCTTACTTTAGAATAGAACATTATTAATATTTCTATCAATTTCTTGACATTTTTATTTTAAATAATTATTATAAATTAAATAAATATGTCAATTTAAAAATTACAAAACTATAAAATTTCTATTGCAAAAATATTATCAAATAGAACTCATAGTGATTCTTCATTAATAATGATTCTTTTAAATTTTATTTTTACCAATATTTATTTCTAAAAATTATTAAAATTTGAACAAAGACTCTCCCATTAAAACTCTTTAAGTAAAAAAATACCATGAAAATTTTGATATTTCTAAGTTTAGTACTCCCTCTATTTATAAAATATAAGAACTTTTAGCTATTTATACATAAATTAAGGAAGAAGAAAATAATGGTTATTTTTTATTATATTTTAACTAATTTTACTAATATAATTGAAAATGAAAAAAGTTATATTTATGGTGATAGTTAATATCTCTAAAATACCTTCACTTTTGGGGGAAAATTTCACTTTTCCTTATAATATTAGTTTTGTATCATTTTTTCCTTTGGTTAAAGCCTTAAATTTGACTAATTTAGAAACGGAATAATATCGCTAAATCCCTTAAAGGAGTCATTTTTTACTTTTACCCTTTGATGTTATTTTTGTATCTATAAATCATATCTATTAAATTCAACTTAGCAATTTTATTCATAAAAAGATTCAATAAGACAATTTTTAAATGCTTAAAAAATTCAAAATCTATCCAAGATAGGATGAGAGTAGAAGGTTAGATTAAGTTGAGATCATAGGTGTTCATTATTTAGTTTTAATTAAAATAAAATTGAACTGGATTATACTTCCATTTTTATAAAAATTCAGTTTGATTTAGTTCAATTTTACAAATTTATGTACTCTTAATCTAGTTTTTATTTTGACTTACTGAAATTGAGGCAAACCCAAAATTGAAAATTTTTAAATTTTGATTCAATTCAAAATCGAATCGGAATAAGGAATTTAATGAATAAATCATTATATTAATTTTAATAATTTAAAAATAATTTTGAGAAAAAATCAAACTAAATTAATTTATTTCAATTTGATTTAAATGAAAATTTGGTTCAATTTAATTTTTGTGAAAGATTTGTAAAATAGAATTAAAACTAAAATTTTAAATCAAAAAACCAAGGAACACACCTAGTGCAAATGAAGTTGAGATGGAAGCAGGGAAACGCTCCGAGAAGGGGATCGATTGGAATTAGAGGTGGCAAACTTTGGTATAAGAGAAGAGAAGAGAAATTTCGAAATTAATTATATGAGAGAAGATATGTTAGACTTTTCTCATTAAAAATGACGGGTATTTGTTTGATTTTATCTCTTTGTTAATATTAATAATCAAACTTAATAATTTATGAATTAAGTAGATATAAAAATAATGCTATATGGAAAACTAAAACTCTTTTAAACCTTAAGATAACTAAGTGATATTGTCTCTAAGGACAATAACAAAATTTCAAATTTATGTTAATGATTGTTACATTTGACTAAAATTCATAGGGTAAAATGATACAAAAATAATATTATGCGATAAAATAAAAATGACACTAAAAACTAAAGTAACTTTGTAGTATTAGCTCTTATGAAGTGAATAAATTTAAAAAATAATTTTTAAAATTTACATAAGGTCAAGCATTTTAAAATATTTACTGCATGTTTTCATACTTTGAAAGAAATGTATGATAAAGAACCAAAACATATTGGCCAAGATATTAATTTTTTAATTTTAATTTTTTTTAAGTTTTTAATATAGAATGCTAATATATTTTATTTTGTAAGTTATTTATTTTTTAAGAGTGGAGAGAGAAAAGGAAGGTTAGATGGGTTTTAATACTTACCATGATTTAGATATATTATATTTTTTCTTAACGGAGGCTTTTTTTAAGAATTAGTGTAAGAATATCACAATTAAAATAAACTTATTTTGAAAATTTTTAATTTTGAATTTTTCTTTGAGGGGATGGGCTTGGGAACAAAAAAGAGTTTGATAAGATTCAAAAAAAAAAAAAAAGGAGAAGTAAGTGTGACGTATCAATTTAAAATTAGTACTTTGTAAATCATTAATACCTTTTCAAGAGTTTTTAATAAAAAAGTGTCAATAATTTTATATAAAATGAATAGTTTATGTTATTAGATTTGACAAAAAATTTTCTTCGCTTGCTAAAATGAATAGTTTATATTGTAATCATTCGATTTTGGATGAAGAAAGCAGTATGGAAAAGAAATTGAACTAGTTATTACAATAGTTTTTTTCTCTTAAAGATTTGATTATGATAATATTTTAAGAAAAATTTTGTAGTCGAAGTATAATTAGTTTATTTTTAAAAAAATTTAATATTACAATAGTTGTTTAAGTATTTAATTTATTTTCTTTTAGATATTTATAAGTAATTTCATAAATTAGTATTTAAAGTTTTCGTGCAAGTATTCTCACTAGGCGGATTCAAGTTTATTTTCTTTTTCTTCAAAGAGCTTATAATTGTTTAAATATTTGATTTATTTACTTTTTATTTTTATAAGTAATTTCATAAATTAGTATTTAAAATTTTAATCATTCCATCCTTCGTGCGTGCGGTAGGATGAGACATTTCTTACTTAATTCTTTATTTATTTAGAATGAAAAGAAGTAAAATTGAGATTATTATTATTATTAAATATACATAATAATGGGTATGCGAGTTATTTTTATAAATTCTTCTTACTATTACTTATAATTACTTCTAAGTGAATAATTTTTTTTATCAAATATATAAATTTACTTCATAATTATAATCTTTTAAAAATATATTTTAGTAATTATTATTAAAAATAAAAAATTTAATATACGTTCATAGTATGAATTTTTAAGCTAGTAATATCATAGCTAAAAGAAAGAGAAAAAAGAGAGAGAGAAAGAGAGTCGATCTTATCTGTACTGAGAGGAAAAATTGATTAGAGTTTAAATTATGATGTTAAAATTATTAAATTGGATTTGAGTTGAAAATGATCTCAAGCGAGAAACAAAACATTTTCTGCTCAAAAATATCTTTTTTGTCTCCGAGCATTGGATCAAAACAAAACTAATTTAACAATAATGATTCAATCATGTACATCTAGACGTCCTATTCAACTCCTAGTCAAATAATCTCGAACTCCATCACTCTTCAGTATCGCTATTCGCTGAATCCCCTCGTCACGACCATGGCTCAAGAATCTGGCAACCGTCGCCTTAAAATCTTCGCCGGAGCTGATTCCTTCGGCTGCACGCTCAAGGACACTCTCGTCGCCGAGCTCCGGAACCTCAACATCGAAGTGGAAGACCTCGGAACCGACGAGTACTATTCTGTCGGCGAAGAAATCGGCCGCCGTGTCAGCCAAGCCGCTGCTAATCCCGACCCTGCCGTTGAAACTCGCGGCCTGGTTGCCTGTGGTACTGGTGTCGGTGTAGGTATCTTCGCTAATAAATTTCCGGGAGACTATGCTGCTACTTGCCTCACTCCCGGCGAAGCTCTCAACGCTCGATCAATCAACAACTGTAATGTCATCGCCGTGTCCGGTATGTCCACTGAGCCAGAAACCGCGAAAGAAATTATCCGGAATTTCATCGATACCCCCTTCAAATCTCCTTGTCCTGCCTCGGGTTCCAATCCTTGGCCCTCTGATATTCAGTCGTTTCTAGATGCTTCTGTTTCGGAGATGTCTAAAATCGGAGAATTAAAAACCCCTAGTTTCGATGTTCCATACGCTTTATGCTCGTTGGCAAAAAGTCGCACCGATTCTGAGTTTGAACCGATTGCTATAATGCCTGGTGCATCTATGAAGATTATAAGGGAGACTCCGACCTCAGCTATAGTGAGATTTAAGGCCGGAAGCGTGGAGCCGGCCAATCATCATACATTTGGGCAGGATTTGGTGGTGATAAAGGGGAGTAAGACGATCTGGAATTTGACCAAAGGAACCAAATATGATTTGGTTGCTGGAGATTACTTGTTTACGCCGGCGGGAGATGTGCATCGAGCGAAGTATATTGAGGATACAGAGTTTTTCATCAAGTGGGATGGGCATTGGGATTTATTCCTGGATGAGGATCTCGATGCCGCCAAGGCTGCGGTAGATAAGGAGAATTGAGTGGTACGGGGTAACTTTTGAGTTTGGTTCCAATAGAAGTTGCTTGCTAGTCTCTTTCTTTCTTGCTCCTTTTGTTTTTTCTTGGGAAATGTAGCATTCTGGTTGGTTTTTCTTTCCTCTCAGTTTGGATCTTCTTTATGTTTGGTGCAATATTTATTGAATAAAGTGCAGTTGGATTGTGTTATAACCCTTAGAATACTTACGGTTTATATCTCATTTTGCTATTATGCTGGGAATCAGAGAGGATTATGAGTGAGTGAGAGGCGGATTTATGGTAAGGATTTTGATATTGATTTTTGTCTTTCGTGTTTGGTTTAATGTGAATATTGCGGATTTTGACAGCCTTATTTTATATACGGCTGTGGTTTGTGTGGGAAAGAAATTATAGGTGGAATTGGATAGAGATTGGGTTGAAGTGTTTTTTATTTGAGTTTTGTAAAAGTAATTTCTTTTGTGAGAGAATGTGGAACTAAAATATTTGTATTAGGTTTCGCAATGAAATTTGATCTAAATACACTCTATAAATGACAAGTTCTCTGCTTGATAATTTTGGCTAAAAGCATATAACCATTTAGGTGTTGATGGGAGAAGCTTGTCCAATTTGTAAATTTATTTTCTGATTATTGACTTTTTTCTTTTTAATTTTAAAGTGAAGCTAAATGCCTATATCCATATATTTTTGTACAAACGAGGGTGCACCCAAAATACAAGGTATCGGCAAAATAGAACCAGGAAGATACCTAAAGATCAAGATTTGTATAACAAAGAATGACCTTTGGTTGTATCCAGCCACCCATCAAGTGGGCCCCTTACTATTAACTGTTGAAGAATGTAAGACTGACCTATGAAGTTTTTATTTTAGCATTCAGAAACTAGTAGAGATCGAACAATTTCTTATACAAAAGATAAGCTTGGAGCAATATGTAAGCAGCACATCCTGAATAATGTTAGATTGATATTTCATATCCCACAACGTGTGGTTGGACTAGTTACCTACTCTTTATAGAAGAGTAGAAAGAAGGGGGATCTTCCAAATTTGGTTTTCAAGGTTATAAGTTTTTTTTTTTTTTTGGGGAGGGGGGTTGGGGTAGGTTAGGGTATGTTTTTATTTGTGCCACAACTTAGTCAGAGCATTCTGCTTCTGCTCTTTATTCCCCCAACAACACAAAAGCAAAAGAAAATACAAAAAAGAAGGTGAATTTTAATAACTGAGAATGTTCATTGTCCGCAAGCTTTGTTTTAGTGCCACCTAATGGCAGAGTGCTTCCAAATCTCAACCTGTCCTTAAAAGTAAATTTCACATGTCTACGGGAGTTGAAGTCGCCATCTACGTGTTAATTTCTGTAAGTGTTAAGAGGCTGTGACAAATCTAGCAGTTTCCACACAGAACTTCCCAGATCTGATACTTGACTTATATTGATCACTCGGCTCTTTATAAAATGTTCATGTCCACAATGCATGAACTAACAAAAGTGGTGGTAGAGCAGAAGCATTATAACTTGAAGAAGAATGAAAGGACTAAAGAGTTTTCTATTATCCTGCATACTAATTGTGTAATAGTGCACTTATTGCTGGGGGAAGAAAGGGCAGCAGGAAGAATTATAAGCAAAAAATGAAGGCATATTTTTGTAAACCTAAGCATTTTGCTACCTAATCATTTAATGAATCGTATATGACTGGTTCTCGGTAGTCCTCTGTCATCGTTGCTTATTGTTCTTGGTTATCTTCCTATACCTTTTTGTTGCTATGATGCTCCTTTTTCTTACTTTCTTCTTCTTTTTTCTTGCTTCCTTCTTCCTTTTTCTTACCTTTTTTTCCTTCCTTCTTGCTTTCTCCTTCCTTCTCCTAGCTTTCTTGTCCCTTTAGTTCTTTTGGAGGTTTCCCTACGAGTGTTGTTGATTTATCTTCATCATGCCCTTCCAGCTTGTGATGGGGTGTCCTGATCAATTCTTCTTCAATTTCACTTAGCATGGCTTCATTGTCCGATTGTAGTTGTTCTTCTTCTTCTTTTGTCAATTTCACCCCTTCTTCACTCGCTGCATGAGAAAAGATTTCAGACTTATAGTTTTGTGCAGGAAATTTGGAACTTGATGCTCAATTGTGTTTGAATAACATTTTAGAGGATTATACAAATACTGTGGGAAGGAAAAGGGAAAGTTTTGAAAAAATTGCAACTATCAAGCTAGGTTTACTAAAGCAGTTGCGGCCTAATTCTATCCAGGATTTACATCCAAACCCTTCGAAATGTGAGAGTTCTCTAACAATATTACCTTATATTTGGCTATTTTTTTGCATTCACATTGTGGGAAACAGGCTTAGAAATCTAAAACTTCGTCTTGTCACCATTTTAGAAAAAACTTAAAACACGGGAGAATTGTAGGTAGAAGAAGAGAAATAGAGGAGAGTATGAAAAATACCTTTCTTCGAATTACAGTGTTTGACGCAGTAAAGATAGCACTGGAATGCTGAGTTTCCTTTCTTCTCACACAGGACAGGACATTGGCGAGCACAAGGCGTTTCGGCTTGCACCTCATGCTTTGTAACAAGGACAAGAAGAAGAGCGATGGATAGCAGAGCTTGAATCCTTCCCATCTCTCTCTGTTTCTTCTTCCCCCTGTTCTTTGCAATTCTAGAGGTGCGCAGAAACGCCAATGCAAGATACAAAATAGAATTCTTCGTCTGAACGGGTGAACATTAAGGCATGGTCATCTTTGGTTAAATTTGTTGAGATGCAGTGGCCAGAAATGACTATTCCTGTTATAGCAGGTGGAATTTTGTTGGTTCGGAAGAATTCTGTGCGTGGTTGCCAATAGAATTAGAATGTTCCATTTTATTAGGAGCACTTTCACACTAGTCCTTCATTGCCTGATGACCACACAGCAATGGAAGGTAGAGCAAAATTTGGGGGGCAAATGATATTTAATTTTGTCATTCATCTTTAGAAAAAATATATATATTTGAGAAGGCAATATTTTGTCAAGTAGTTAGAGATTTTTTACTAAGGCAACGTTGGTGTTTTCGTATATGCGTTAGCATTGTACTAATGAAGTTTTATCTGTAACTCAGAAGTCATTATATTCATTTAAAAAAAAAAAAACTCAAAATCTGCCATAGAAACAACTAGTAGTATCACCTCTTGCAAAATTTCTGGTTGTCTATTGTTACATTCAGTTTTGAGTTTGACCGCAGACAGTTAAAAAATTAAATTATTTTTATTTTTTTAATTTTTTTTTCTAATCAATATCTTTTCTCTTATTCTCTTTTTATAATTTTAGTAAAATTAATGAGCACCATATTAAATCCGGATGTAAAAAGTAATTAGATAAAAAATTAATTATACTCTCTCGATTTTAAGATAAAAAAACTCAAAAATTTTAGAGTTTTTAAATTTTGAGGTGGAACTCTTCTATGATTTTTGCCCTTTGGAGGGCGTAACTCATGCCGTGGAAATTAGGAAAGTTATTTAATTGTGCAAGTTCTGCCAAATGTGGTGAAACTTGTTCATATGCTAAAAAAATTTAAATTTTGACATTTTCATATGTTTTTTACTTTAAAATTTAGGAAATTCGGTGTAAATTTATTACTTATTATGCTGTATAACCCAATTTAATACGATATTTATTAATTTTAATAAAATTGTAGAGAAAATTTGAGAGAGGAGATGTAGGATATAGAGAGAAAAAGTTGAAAAAATATTTGATTTTTAAAATGTATATAATAAAACAAATTGTGTATAATAATGATGTTTCTTGTTTCTGGAGGAATTACTTCTGAGACCTATTATAATTCTACTCCTTCCATGATATTAGGTATGTCACTACATTCCATCAGAGCAATCTAGTTTTAGAATTTAGTTAAAATAGGATTATGAATCAAATACAAATTTTATCATTTTGAGAGAAGATGTGTTTTTAACCAATCGGTTACTGTCTTTTTATTATAATTTGAGTTATATATCAAAACGAAAAATCTAGAAAGAGTTAGAAAAAGGAAAATGATGAAAACCATATACTGTTACCGATTTTATTTTTACATGATAACGGGATAGCCAAAATCTTCCAAAACTTATGGTGAAAACTGAAATCTTAAAAAAAAACTTTTAAATGTAGGATTATTTTGGTCACTTGTTCAGGCTGAAATAGAGAATGCTTCTACTTCTCACATGGAAGGTGAAGTAGGGCTATAAATGAACCGAGCTATTCGTGAACAAAATTGGTTTGGGTTCGAGTTTTGTTTGTTTGTTTAGTAATCAAGTTGAGTTTGAACGAAAAAATTAGATTGTTTATTAGTCGAATTAACATAAATTATTTGTAAACTTATTTGAATTATTCGCGAATACTTATTATATAAATATTATAATGTATAAAATAAGCATAAACTGTTATGAAATAATATATGTGGATGTTCATATTAATCAGTTTCCTGAAGAGAACTGAACTCCCAAAATATGACTCCTAATCAGATTTGATTTCCTTTCCCCATTAGAATTTGAGTTTTCATAAACTCTTGTATTATGACCCTATAAATAGGGCTTTAGACTGAGGTGTTGTATACACTCATTCATTGATTGATTTACTCTCAAAGAATTAATAAAGATCTCTTGTTCTTTCTCTCTATTTTCTCTCTATAGTTTTCTCCTATTCTCTACATTATAATTTCTTTATTAAGCTCTCTACATTAGTATTATTATTTTGCTGTGCCGACAACGACTGCGCGTCAACAAATTCATAACACGTTATCAGCACGAGTCTCTGCCACCGAAGTTGAGAGTTTAATCAAGAGAAAAAGAGGTATTTTTTCTATCTTTAAATTCCCATGACAAACTTTTCAAAACTCGTTTTTTTTTTACTCTTGATATTTATGGAAAGAATTATATGTCATAGACATTAGATGCTCAAATTTATTGAAATATAATGGGTCTGGCAGACACCATCTTAAAATCGTATAAAAGCCATGATTTTTCTCCGTCATAATTTCCATGAGGATCTAAAGGCGGAATATCTTATTGTGAAAGATCCATTTTTTTTGTGGAATGATCTAAAAGAAAGATTTGACTACCAGAAGATAGTCATTCTATCAAAAACACAGTTTACTTTAATTTGTGAGTGAATGCATTAGAACCAATGGTTATGGCCCTGGAAGAGGCCGTAGTCATGGTTGAAGCCGTCAACATAGACGCGGATATGGTAAGAATAATCCATATAATCATGGCGATTAGAATATATGCATCTGGATATTATGAGTCCTGAAGACACTAATTAAGAAATACAAAGCATCAAAGCCACTTGATTACTAACAAATTATGAATGAAACATACAATCACCAGAAGATGATTGTTATATAAATGCTAGTTATGATTTGTTATAAGTGTGCCTATAATATTTTATGCCTATCAGTATGCAAAAATTTTATTACTTTAAGAATTTCTCCTCAATTAAAGTTATAAGGAGAAATATCACTAGTAATGTGATGAATGAAAGAATTTTCCTTTCTCATATCTCTAACATGCTCCTGAAGTAGCAATATTGAGAAGAAGTTTTTTTGAAGTATTTTGAATTTATATCTTCTGAAACTAAATGAGTCATAGATAAAATATTTTGACGCTCGATCAAATATGTTTATGACATTCCCTGAAGTGAATGACATTAGAAATTATAATATATTAATGTACGAGATTTTGGTCGCGGCTAGTAAAAATATACTTTGTTCTTATGATATAAGAATGACTCATTAAATCCCCAATGAATAGATACTCACCAGAAGTGAGAAAATAATGAGAAGGAAAAAGGGAAAGTATTAATTCTAACATGTTATTGATGCAATATGAAAGTTTGTCACGTACCTGTAGTACGTCAAGCATGTTATGAATCTCTATTAATTATTGATAATTCTTTACTTTCCTAAATTATGCTACTGATAGTAATGATGCTTGTGTCGATAATATTGATATGACATATGTGAACGTAGCCTGTTCTTTTGAATATCCAGAAAGAGTATTTAGCATTTTGAATGTTAATCAAAATTTTTAAATTATCAAATTGCTACTTTCCTATGTTATTTTAGTTTATTTTGGATCAAGAATGGTGAAGATACAATTTCTCTAAATAATATTTGTATTTATTTGGACAAAATTTAAAATATATGTCCAAAGTATAAATGGTAGTGCAAGGTTCCTGAAGAACTAATTGATCAAATAACTCTAGAAGAGTTAATTGCTTAAAAGCTCCATAAGAGCTACATGATCTTCACCCAATGGTCAATTCTGTAATGCATTGTTCTCCATATAGTCTCGTAAAGCTTTTTGAACTTTGATTATATTATCAGTATATCGAGACATTGGATGAATGAACTTTTGAGGCATATGCATTACCATTATGATATAAAATATACGTCAATTATAAATACCACTATTTATCTCTCCTGATTTATATTGCATAGAATTATAAAATTGAGATGCAATATTGAGTAAACTTGAAGTTTACTGATAAATAATTTATTAGTTGGCATAACCGGTTGGACCATCCCGGATCATTAAAATACGAATTATGATTATGAATTTATTATGGAACCAGAAGTTTCCTAATATGATGAATTTATATGTGCTACTTGTTTTATTTAAAAGTTACCAGTATTACTTGGGGTTGAATGTGTTATTTTGGGATGAATATGGAGAAATTATTAGTTGATGCATCAACAAATAGTCTATGAATATTGTTGTTTTTGCAACCTGTAGTTTGCACAATTTATTGTTAATGAGCTTATGTTTTAACATTCTCCCAAAGACATAATTTGTCCTAATAATACTAGTAGTATTGAGATAAATATTGAACATCCTGTAGAATGTTCATAACTGTGATATATTAGCACTTATTTCGTATTTTGTCAACACATTGTAATTCTCCTCATAATAGTTGGTTTGTGGTCAGAAACCAAATATTTCTCATCTTAAATTTAGAAATGCACTATGTATGTTGCACCACCACAAAGATAATGAGATGAGGTTCTCAAAGAAATTATTAAATATGTTGGGAGCAAATCTCAAGGGAGAGATTCGTATTTTGTTAATTTTGAATATGTTGCCCCAACATAAAGAGGAGAAATCATGATGCTGGATAAAGATATTAGTATGTGTCTCATCTTGATCTTCTATTTTAATCCTCATAGAAGATACCTTGAACCAGAAGTTCAAAGGATAATTTATATAGCCAGGTATATTAATTGACCAACATCCAACAAAGAATGCTCCTATTTGATATCCCTGAAGGATAATCTACCACTACAAATAAATTTGAGACACAACTGAAATGTGGTAGATAAGTCAGTTTCCAAAGATACAAACTCCTCACTGGAGCAAAGGCTTAAGATGGTCATATATGTTAAATCGAGGAGATTTAAATTCTAGCAGAATTTTCCTCCAATCATCATTGATATATTATTTCCAGAAGAAATTCAGGTACCTGAAAATTGTGATAAATGATGAGATCTCAACATGATTGGCAACTATTGGAACCGTACAAGTATATGACTTTAAAGACATTAATGCGCATAATATATTGAGGATTTTCAAATGGAGGTCTGCAAACTCGAAATGATAAAGTTCGCATGAGAAATATGAAAAGTTTAAACTATTCACAAGTACACTTGAAGTGTATATGTATTCCCAGCAGAAATAATACACCTGAAGTGTAATCCCAAAAAGATAGTAATTAATATTTGCTTATGAAATGCAAACTACAAAAGTGAATATTTGCCATGGTTTATGGCGTATGATTCTTCGTAAGACCTGGCACTGATAATGAAGAAATATATTTTTAGTGGTGGATATAATAGTGAATGATAACACTTAATATGTGTTTATATTTGTTATCATTTGATAATAACATTTATATTTGAAGTCCCTGATGGACTCAATATGCTTGAAGCATATAATTGTTCCTGTAGAACATAATGAGATTGTCTTAGTGAATTTTTATTGAAAGAATGATTGAGTATGTCTATATATGAAGAAATTCTATATGTAGCTATACTTGCTATATGTATTTCTTTATTAGAAGATATCATCATTGTACAATCTATTAATTGGCATAGTGTTCCCCACATTAGGGGGAGAAAATCATCAATTAAAAGAGGATATTATTTATGACTTTTATTATTTTGATCTATGCACAAGCATTAGTGAACTGGAAGTTCAAAATATTATTTATTTGTATAAAATTGCATATTGATTGTTTGTCTGACTCAGGTAGAGTTAGTCAATATAACATTCTACTTATAGATATTCCTATTTGGATAAATGTCCCAGCAGGACAAATATATGAATTCTATAGTCATATAATTTTGATACACGCCTGAAGTGTGATTGATTTCTTGATTTTGAAAATAAAATCCTCAAAAGAGAAAAGGATATAATGATCAAGATATTTTTCCTGAAGAATTTAGAGGAGCAAGTATTGTGATCAACATTTTGTTTTGATTGAACATCCTGAAGATGTTTCACATGGACATAGCACATCAATAGTTATTGGGTTATTATATGTGAGATCCTTTATATCTATTGAAGGATATTGAAGAACTATTTGGTCTTGAAGTACCACAATTCTACAATTGAGTGCATGAATATACTTGTCTACGTGCAAGTAGATATCTATTCTAGTTCTTCTCTACCCAATGAATTTTTGAGATAGCATTAAGCTTGCCTATTGATATCTCCTTGAGATAACTTATCTCGAATATTGAGAAATCCAACTCCTGTTGAGATGGATTTGCAAGGTATAAGTTACCTATATGATTCACATACACCATGCATTTATAGGCGTGTGTTGATTATAACAACAACATCTTTAACTTATAGAAATTCATGATGTTGGTTGAGAATATATTTTATCATGATTAATGTATTCGAGATAAATCTATATCCTCTAAGGAGAAATTCCAACTATATTGTTGGATGATAATAAAGTTTGGAATATATCTAAGGAGATATGATAAAGTATATTTTTAATCACAAACTCCAGAAGAGATGTGATATTGATGTGTAATGAATTTGATCATTTGATTATTTGACAAATCTATTCACTAAGACTTTACCGATAGCAACATTTGATTGAAAAGTATCGGTTAAGAAACCTTAAAGGGTTTTCTTATCAGGGGGAGTAATAATGGCATAAAGAATAATGTACTTTTTTTCCTTCACGAGAGTTTTTTGTCCCACTGGGTTTTTATCTAGTAAGGTTTTAACGAGGTATATTATTTATGTTATGAACATCCAAGGGGGAGTGTTATGAAATAATATATGTGGATGTTCATATTAATCAGTTTCCTGAAGAGAACTGAACTCCCAAAATATGACTCCTAATCAGATTTGATTTCCTTTCCCCATTAGAATTTGAGTTTTCATAAACTCTTGTATTATGACCCTATAAATAGGGCTTTAGACTGAGGTGTTGTATACACTCATTCATTGATTGATTTACTCTCAAAGAATTAATAAAGATCTCTTGTTCTTTCTCTCTATTTTCTCTCTATAGTTTTCTCCTATTCTCTACATTATAATTTCTTTATTAAGCTCTCTACATTAGTATTATTATTTTGCTGTGCCGACAACGACTGCGCATCAACAAATTCATAACATAAACAATTGTTTTAATGTATTTATTAAACAAACTAATACTAACTGAACATGAGTGAATTCGTTCGGGAATGTTTAATTCGAATCATAATAATACTTTTTAAAAAGTTATTTTTGACATTGAAAATTACACTTTAATCCCATATATGACTCCCAATTGATAACAAAAGTCATAAAAGGAACATTGAATTGACGATCTCCCCCTCCCCATTCTTTTGACCTTTTGGAATTGGCCGTAACAATACTTTATAATTTATGTCCTCTCCTGAAGTATATCTGAAGGCTTGGATTGGCACATGCGAGTCCCAACGCAGAAAGCAAAATGACTAAAAAGAGGCCATAATTGGGAAACACGTCTAAATGAATGCCAATATTTTGCTTTTGATATACTTCTCTTTTTTTTTTTTTTCTTTTCTCTATATTCTCATGCCGTTCAGTTTAGCTACATATATTATACCCTATGATGATTTTCAGCTGCCTAAATGGAATCAAATCCGGCAGCCTCCCTCTCCTTCGTGCCTTTTGTTTAAACTGTAATGTACTTTATCCGTGCATTCTAAGTACTGCATTCCATTGATCAAGAGAAGAATATGTCATACAAGACTCAGCTCGTCTGATTTGATAGAAGGTTCTGCTTCGGCTGCTGCAAGCTTCTCCCGTAGTGCCACCAAATCTTCCCCTGCATTGCATATGTAAGCTGAAGCTTGCCTGCCCGAGAGTGTTGCGCCCTCCATGCTGTCTATATAGTCCTGAAAAGGTGAGTGAAACTTTTTAAGTAAAAAAGGAGTCCTTGCGAGGAAGCATTGGTTTACTTGTGTCGATCAGTTCTGCTTTTTACATGGAAGTGAAGATTGTGGCTTCTAAACAAGAATGCAAGACAGGATAAGTATGACCAATTCAGCAAGAGTGGAGTTTCATAAATGACGGTAGGACTTCATTTCTTGCCTCATTTAAAAATGCCTATTGAGAGGACATGCTCATTTTCTCTGCATAACTTTCATTTCAAGTCAAATTGTTCTATAAACTCACAATGATTTGGATCCATTTTTCGTTACATTCAATGCTTAGAAAGGGTAACTGCTAAGCACTAAAATGAAAAAATTTATGGAAATGATTCCCCCAAAAACTAAGATGACAAAAGAACAAAAGGTATAATGCTGTTTTAGGATATCAAAATGTAACTGGAATTCATTTAAGTAAACAGTCTTAGAGCATCATAGATGAATCAATTAAGTTCACTCTAAATTAGCAGAAAACGGAATAAAGACCATTTCACCTGCTTTGTGTATGAACCAGCAAGGAAGAAATTCTTAACCGGAGTCTTCTGATCAGGTCTAAATGGATCTTTACCAGGTCCTTCCCGGTATAAAGACTGCCCAATTTTCACAACAGACGACCAAGTAACCTCCAAACCTTGAGAAGATGGAAATAGAGCCAAAACCTGTCATCAAGTAACTAATGAGAAAACTTACTGGAAAATTTCAATACTTGGCTGCAGATGAAGGTTCCTGAGAGAATAAAGCTCAATGGCATCTTTAGTTCCTCTTAGACTTAGTTCTGCAAGATGGCTTGTGAGTATAATTTGGTGAGGGCTATCAATTTTTATTAAAGAGAGAAATTTTAGGACCAATCATATCTCAAAATTGGTCCAAAGATTCTGTAAACAATACACCAATACTTAGCTTAGACTGAGCATTTTCTTCACTTTTCCTTTAATTATCTTCAGTAGAACCTCACAAATGACTTACTGGGAAGAAACACAAAAATTAATGCACTGCAGGATAATCTTCATCCAACTTGCAGCACGGATATCAGAGTAACATTTATCATCTGTAAGTCACTTCAAAAGTAATTCCTGATGTTCTTCAGTGCAAATTATTGCCAAACACTTGATATTTTAAAATTGACTATCAGATTTCAACAGCTCACCACTTCCAAAATCTTCACCACAGATAGTTCACTTTTGAGTGCTGTCAACTATATGTGGATTACAGATAGTTCACTTTTGAGTGCTGTCAACTATATGTGGATTCAGGTCAAATGTACCATTACATTTTAGTTTATTTTACTTCCTACGAGTACAGCCAAGGAATTAGAGTAAAGTACATGAAGTTGAAACGGATATTACATCTATATTTATATCCCTGCTAGCTGATAAATGGTGCCTATCAGGATATTTCAGCCCCAAAAAATTTCAATTGCGTTTTTCCATAGCTGCCACCCCACCTCGCACACCCCCCCAGGTTGTGCACGCCAAAACAACAAGTCCGTCTAGGATGGTTACTAACAACAATGTTTACCGTGATGGTGTTATAATCAAATTTCATTCTTTAGAATACCCGCAATAAAGCTTAACTTGCAGGATAAACTTATGGCTACTGTTTTCTGTAGGCAGCAAAATGGTTCTACATAATGGCATTGCAATCAAATTTGAGTGGACAAAGATTAAATTTCTTGAGTGACAATTCCTACTCAAGAGAATTACTAACCTGCTTTGAAACTCTCTTTATAATTTCATCATTTGGCAGGGGCATGTAAGGATCCCCAGGAGTGAGTACACATCTGTAAGCCAGTAAAAGAAAAGACAGTTAAACAATCCAAGGGAAAGAGGACAATAAACTAAAAATGTGAATTATCAAATTCAGAAATATTATGAAGAAAAATAAATTAAAAAAATAAAGATTCATACTGAAGCAATGAGCCTTCACCCTCCCGGTAATAATCTTCTGGAGAAGCAAGTGCAAGGTCTGCAAAACAAGAGAAATCTGCATCCGGTGTATAAAGAAGATTGTCCAATCCTGCAGCTCTTCTCAATTGCCTAAAAATGTGAAATAGAATAGAGAATGAGTAATAAAAAAAGGCAACATTAACAGGATCAGTTATGCAGCTGAATTGCAGATCTGGACCTTGACTAATGCAATGGGTAAATATGCAGTACGGCTTGATACTAGAAACTTACCTAGAACGTTCCAAGTCCTGTAACTCGGTGACCCAGCCATTATATCTTAGTTGAACTGTAACAACCGGAACTCCAACTAGTTTATAGATATTATCAAAAAATTCCCAGTCCCTCCACATCTGTGGAACTAATCTCTTAATTCCAGGGACATCACATGCTGCAATTAAAGAATAGTCATGGAACGTTTAGTCTCCTCCAAAGATACATGGAAACAGGAATTTATACGAGGGCAACACAAACCTGCAACATAAGCATCTGCTTGTACAATTTTCTTTTCAGTGGCCTGAAGCAAGAGGTAAAGATGTTGGTCTCATCCCAAGTTATTTCATGTGAGAATTTTCAATTTTTAGACATAAAGAAAGGCAACATGATTGTAAATTGAAACACAGATTATCCTATGTACCCTTACAAACCACATTGAGGGACTGCAATATATTTTGAGCATTTCCCTATTTGTAGTATAACTCGGCATGAAAAAGTAACCAAACTGAAGATTTGAAAACTGAATTGTTTGAAGTTTTCTAAGGCAAATAAAACAGGATGACTTAGAAGCTAGAGGGAGGGAAGAATTCACTGTGGGGTCTTTTATTAGCTTTATTTTTGCAAAGCAACGAGATTAATTAGAGGATGAAAAAATAGTCCATCAAACTGATAGTTAAACTAGTCAAAACAACAAATCTTTTACCTTGGATATTGCAAGTCCTTTGACATATATGTCTCCATCAGGATATCTATCATAAAGTATCTCTCTACATCCCCACCTGAGATGGAACCTATTCAAGCAGATAATAGTCAGGAGTATAGAAAAGGTTTGTTATTTTTACATGGGAAAAAAACCAGGAGGAAATTATGTTATCTTAAGTGCAAGAAACAGAATTGCTGCCTTACCTGCCCCCCTTGTCCATGATATACTTTTTAATAGGGCCACTTAAATAAATGTCAGGAGAACCTTTGAGCATGCGTAATAGGGAAGCCTCAGTCTTAGTGGCGAAAAGCGCAAATATTGTGAGCATGCAACGAGCACTGATATTGTCACAATCAATGAACCCAAGAGCATATGCAACAGGATCCCACATTCTCTGGATACTCGTGCGTGTGCCTCCTTTGGATAAGAACCAATCAGAGAAGCTTATCTGTTCAAAACATTACTAACTTGAGGATAGAATAACGGGAACTAGAAACTTGATCTAGCTCTTCTATTGAAACAATAATTCCCACTCATGCACCAAAAGCTATCAATCTGCAGTAAATTAAAAGGAATCTCTTACACTGTCCAAATCCCGAATTTCCTGCAATGCTCCATCTGGATCAACAAGAGCCCGCACAACTGGACTGAGGGCAAGAACCAGAGCATTTCTTGCTTTATCATAAGTCTGCACATAACAATGAAAGCTGATGCATATAACCAAAACAAAAAGCTGTCACAAAACTATCAAAACTAGAATACAACTGGCAGTTTGTTGTTGAACCGAAAGAGTCGGGTGATGCAAAAGCCTATACTAGGGCATCTTAAAGTAGAAAAATTTGAAACGCATATCATTTTCTAAGGAGAAAATAAGTATGAAAACACAAAGGAATTGACAGGAGTAAGATGAACTTAGATATAATTGCAAATAAGAACAATTCTCCTCCATCTCCTACCCACCTTCTAGTCTCTTTAATACCCTTCATGCATAATTTCTGTCCTCCCTCCCCACCCCCACCCCCTTCTGAGTCAAGACCAAAATGAGATTATAAAATCCAAGCATGCAAGTTTTTCTTATGTAGGGAAAAAGTTAGGTATTGGGTAACAAGAGGCACTAAATACAGCAAAAAGTGATATACTTTAGGAACAGTTTATCCTACTATTTTAGTCACCAAGTCACATGCAGCTGGAAATTTATGTCACTCTTAAACTGAATGTTGCACTTATTCCACGAAGGAAAATTTCATTAGTTACAGCAACAAGGGGATTTATTGCAATCTCTGGAAACAGGAGAACATTGAACTGCCAATACAAATGAATGATTCATGAAGATGAAAGACATAAATGTTAGGGATAATGTATAAGCAGAGTATCACCTTAAGCTGATTTGTCGTCAAAAAAGCATGAATCCCATGTATTGGTGCCCCGACAAGAAAACGAAAATCAAGTTCTGCAACAAAATAGACACTGATATTAGATTATAAAAACATTATACCTATAACCATTGTGGCCATTTAGGGGGAAGAAAGAAATGGAACCATGGTGGCCAGAAGACATGTTAATCAAGTTGATAATTGAAGGCAAAAGTATAAAGGGAAAAAAAATCTGAAAGGAGATGAACATATTAAACATGATATAGAATAATGAAGTCATTTTCATACCACCAATTACACCCTCTTTGTTCACAAAAGTATGAGTGTGCTGCTTTACAAGAAGATTTTTATCAGCACCCACCTGGGTTAGTGAAACCACAGAAGAAAATCAGAACATGTCAATCATATTTGTATATGAATTTTCCCCAAATATGCACTTTAAAAGGCAGCATTATATATAAAAGAAAAAAAACTGCAAAAATTTACATGCTAGAATCATGAAAATGATAATTTCCTTATATAGCTCATGGAAGAGCTGTGAAGGAAGGTGTGGAGGGGGGGAGAACTCTTGCAATTCAGCATTAATAGGCCACCAACAAAATATATACTTGATTGATAGCATTCAGCATCACTAAGAGGATACAAGGAGTAAAATTAAGTTATGTAACCACAACAAAATAATTTCAAGTCACCTTTTTCATCAGACGGAAAAGATTGTTATAGCAACCAAAGAAGACATGTAGGCCCATTTCAATGTGGTTTCCACCTTTATCAACAAATGAACCCACTTTGCCACCAATGAAAGGCCTTGATTCATATATATCCACCTGTGAAGTCAAGGCACAAAAATATGTTACGCATAATTTCTGCGGCATCTTTATAAATGAAGCAGCCAATTTGACTGAGCTTAGCCAAATTACCGGGCTGCCACCTGTTCTAGAATGCCCTGACTGGACAGACAAGAAAGGATTTCTGGAATGAAAAGAGATGCTAAGACAAATGACTTGACACCTATCATTGAGGGTGCAAGAGGGGTAGAAGGGGGACAAAGAGCATTAGGTCTGAACCTCGTGGCCTTGATCCAGAAGCTCTACTGCAGTTGACATGCCAGCAAGACCAGCTCCAACAATTGCCACTTTTAGCTTCGGTCCTCTGTAATGTTCAGGTTCTGGTGGAAATAAGCCTTTTGGAGCTGCAAGGTGAAGCATTTCTTTCAGTCCAAAGGAAAGAGCACAATCCAATAAAGCCTTTCTCGTCATGCGCTTGACATTGGCATTTTTAAGCATTATCAACCCATAATCTTCTTTCTTACTATTCTGGTAAAAGTTCAGAGATAACTTGTCTCAGCCAATTCGTGAATCAAAAGAACAACTTAAACCAACTTCTCTTCCTCCTTTCTTTAGTTTTCTTAATGTACAGAAATCTGAAAAGCAACGCCAGAAAGGGAAAAGAAATGGAAACATGCCAAATTCTCATTTTTTGAAGTCCCCAGATAATGTACAACAAAAGAAACATCATAGACTTAATGCGAAGCAAAATCAGTAAAGAAAGAAAATTTACCGTTTGTTCTCATGTCAGAAACATTCGAGTCCAAATCAGAACAGACAATTAACCTCCTAGTCCTAAAGTGGGACGACAGCCGCCGGCGAGCAGACAGCAATACTCCGGCGGACCTAACCCGGAAAGCCGTGGAAGTGGCCCCAGTAGCTGGGGTCCCAGGATAACATATAGAAGCAGAAGAAGAAGCCATCTTCTGCCCCTACACCTCTAAAAACAATTAACTCAAACAAATAAAGAAACCCACAAAAACTTGGGCAAATTGAAATGCTTCTGATTATCTGAGAAGCATGTAAACCACAATAAGACTATAAGAGATACGGCTTAGGCAGGATAGGTGGGTATCTGAGGAGGAGAAGATGCTGAGAGTGAGAAATTTGTCAGTACATAACCAAAAACAATAGTTGAAATTGAGATCGACGAAGAGAAAGGTACGCAATCAAGATTCCAGAAGAGGAAACAATGAAGAAAATTTGGAGCCAAGTGGTTTTCTGTTTCCCACTCTAGTGGGTGTCATTTTGGAGGTTAATGCGGTTGGAGGATAATGGAAAAATAAGAGCGAATTGGCGTTGCCGTCTCCACCACCAAGGAGGGACAGACACTTGACACGCTAGATTAATCAAGTGCTACACGTTATTAAAATGGACAAGTACCAAAATATATCATTTGAATCAAATGCTCTACGCGGTACCATTTAAATATATGATGAGATTGTTTTGTGTAAGAAGGGATAAGATTGTTTTGTGTAAGAAGGGATATTTTTCTACTCTATAATATTTCATCTATTTCAAAATATAATATATTTTAAAAATTTTTACATAAATTAAAAATTAAAAATAGATAATATTTTTATTTTATTCTTAATTAATTTAATTTATTCTTTATTAATATGAAAGAAAATAGAGGTATATGAGAGTAAATTTATAAAAAGAATTTTTTAAATTTATAAAAGATCAAACATTTTGAAAATAAAAAAAGAGTCTAAAAAGCTTTATATTTGAAAGTGAAGAGATTATATTATTAGATCGAGAATGTGTGAGCCAAAAAGTTCAATGAGTTTATGTATGTGCTTGTGATTTCAAAATTATATGAGTAAATACACATGCATGGTAGTGGTCAAAGTTCTTTAAATAAATATCTTTTCTTCACATAAATTCCCAAAACTGATGATGGAGTTTGGGTGTAGTTGGAAAGTCTAAACGAATCAAGATACATTAACATAGTTTCTCAACTCGAATTTCTCAAATATGACAAATAATCTAATGTTGCTTCAATAGTAAATCTACCGAAACTAATAACAAGATCATCATGAGTCAAATTTCGTCATCCCATAGTCAAAATTAGCCACATACCAGAGCAAGTATTTGACTTCAAAAACTACCTTAGCATCCCCAAACAAAGACCAGGCTATAGAGTCTTACGGTACTTACCAGCTCGACCTTGGTGATTAACCTCAAAAATTGAGCCTCCCTGACTCGCTATTAGGTGATCGCAAATAAATAAACATAGTACCAGTTGGATTAAGATGTCTCTGACATACTATGCCCCATTTCAAGTGGATTCACAATTCAAATTCTAGGGCAATCCACGCCAGCGGTAGAGGCCCTAGTACAGGGGACTAGCCACGTACGGTGCAATCTACCGACGCTTCAGACATTCAAATCATATTCCAATTACATCATATTCCAAATCAAAATCTGGTCGAGAATGAGTTTTTATATAAATTTTTAAATGTAAAGGCTACTCAAGCAGCCATCCAAACTAATCTAAATCAATAACTAAATCCAATTTCAATATATTTTTAAAACAACAAACTGTTCACCTGTCTAAACATGTAAATGCAAGTTTTTTCAAAAATACCATGTAAATGCATATGATTTTCTAAAAATATGTAATAAAATCTTTTCCGTAGCTTACTTGCATCTATAAAACATGTTCAAAAATTATAATATTTCAAACTAAATAAATACCTACTTGAAGTACCGCTTCTACATAGTTCTAGTACACAAGTAAAAATATATTGTCGAGAACCTCAGCAATTTGAAGTTAAGTAACTAAAGTAATTTTTAAAATAATAAATATTCATACTTGTGAATAACAAATATTCTTATTTATAAATATTGATGGCACTAAAAATATAGTGAGTCTTGATTTATAAACTTGAATATAGTGAGTCTCAATTTGTAAACTTACTTGCTTGCTAGAGATAAGGTACTCACTTCTCATAAAATATGCGAATTTTCTACAAATTCAAATGGTTAGATTTTAGTCGAAATCCTTAAAAGATGAAAACTTCTAATCTATCGAGTGATCCTTTCTAGGATATTCTAAGCACAAGTCTAAGTCTAAATAATACATCCAATTATGAATATTCCACGAACATATATATATATATATATATATATAGTGTAATATATTATGAGTTTTATATCATAATAAAATAATATTATTAGCTTTTTTATAATAAAACTTATCAATTACTCAACTTTTTATAAATTTTTAGAGAATAAAATAAAAACATCCAGTTAATTTAAATGTCAAAACACCAAAATCTTAATATTTATTTTGCCATTCAAATCCTATTTCAAATTCTAAAAAATAAACATTTGTAACTAAAACAAAACTTTAAATCAAAGTAAACTAAAACAAAAACTTTAAATCAAAATATACTCCTTTTACTAAACAAATAATTTCTACTACAAATATAAGGAAACCATAAAACAAACTAAAGAATTCACAAACAAAACTTATATGAAAGCTCACCTTAAGCAAGAGGAAGAAAGAAATTTGTTGAATTGGAAGGAAAAAAAACCAAAGAAGCAAATTGAGAAGAAAGAAAAAAAAAGGAAGAAAATGAAAGAAAAAAGAAGAAACAAAGGGTTAAATATCAAGAAGAGAAAGTTGGTGGCTTCACGACTTTGGTAAATCAAAGTGACATGCGTGTCACTTGTTTGTTGACTTCTTTTTTTTTTCTTTTTTTTTTTGGACAAACATTAACAAGAATGCTTAAGAATGTCTTCAAAAACAAATTAACTTATCTCATGTCATTCTTTTTAAATTCTAGCATCTAAATTAGGTTTTACTAAAATTATGCACTATATCGCAAAACAAACACACGTAGAATGTCTATAGAGTGGGATGTTACACAATCTGATCCACTTTTTGTATAAACTTTGTTTTTAATTATTTTTTTTTTATCTATAAGTTTCATTCTTTGAATTAAAAATGAAAGCATTTTCCATCTAATTATTCTTAAGAATTTATTTTAAAATCCTTGTAGATTGAAGACTTAGAAAATAATTCAACTAAAGATTCAAAATTCATTGAAGAAACATTTCAAATCTGTTTCTAATTTGATGTTTTCAAGAAGAAAGTTGAGAGAGAATAAAAATATGAAAAAAATGACTATATTTATATAAAAAGATAAAATATAAATATGTTCATTACGCTTTAAAAAAATTTGCTACGCTTATTAAAAAAATGTATTTATTTTGGCCTATCTTGTAATAATTGAAAAAATGATAGTTTCAATTAGAAGAAATATTAAGTATGGAAGAGTTATGACAAATCCTTAACCTACACAGTTGTGCATCCACCATCTTTAACCTTCTTCTCCCAGCACCATTTTAAATCTCTTTCTTTGAACGAAGTTGAAATCCTCAAGTGGGAATTGGTTGATGGTGAGTGCTTAGTTAATTCCCACGGCCACATCCTCACTCCCATACTTCTCTTCATTCTCCTCCATTTTCGCATCGTCAATCTAAAACTACAAACCGGCTACATCTTCTTCCCAAACAACACCATTGCTGCAACGCCTTCAAGATCCTTATGCTTATATTATTACCTTTTACTTCTAATTAAACATCTCCAAAAGCTTCTTTGTACTTCAAGAAATTCTTCCAACAATTTTTATCATTGTCCCAATTGAACTCTTTTTAAACTTCAATCTTATGCTTAATGTGCCTTGGTGGTGTGTATTTCGAACCTTGACGAAAGCAACTTGCTAAGAGCATTTATAGAGAAGTTGTTAGTCCATAAGAGAGTGTACAGAGATGTTATGGTTTATGAACGAGTTATGTTTTACAAGATTTTCAGATTGAGTAAGGTGGTGGTGAACATGTGAGAGGAGGGTTGATGATGGCAGAGAATAGTGGTGGTGGTAATGCGAGGCGACGGAGGAGGTAGTAAATTTTGAATTGATATTTGTGTCCTTAGAACCTTCTTACATGAGCCAACTGTGCTCAAGTTTTGCCTTTCTCTACCCAGAGAATGGTAGTTAGACCATTAAAATTGAGATAAAATAGTTTTAAAACAAAAAAAAAATTGAAAAAAAAAAGAGAGAAGGTTTTGCCAAGCTCCGTTAAGTCAATGGTGGGTAGAACCAATAAAATTGAGAGAAAATAGTTCTAAAAAAGTTAGAAAAAGAGAAGGTTTAAGAAAAAATTAAGACAAATAAAATAATTTTATGAGTAATTTTTTCAGTTACTCCATATAGATATTATAAAACCATAAATTTTACTTTTACTAAATAAAATTTTCAAGTGATTTTACTCTACCATGTATATATGTATGATAACTATAAATTGCTAAAAATTTATTTTACACATTTTTAAAATAAAAAGAATTATATACATTATGTTATGAAATTAATATTGTGGATGTCCATTATCTGATATCAAAGAGGTAACCCAAAATCAGAGTTATAATGATACTCTAACTATTCAGAAGATAGATGATAGAGTTCTATCACATCTTTAATCAGTGATAAGATTTGTACTCTGATTACTCTCTATCTCTTCTTATTGATATGTACCCTTAAACCCTATAAATAGGGATTTAGACTAATGTATTGGACACACTCATTGATTCATTCATTTACTAGTAGAGAATCAATAAAAGCTTTTATGTTCTCTCTCTATTTTCTTTCTAGTTTCTCTCTATATTTTTCATTATAGTTTTTCTATTTAATTATCTATATTGCTATTACGATTTCGTTGTGCCGACGACGACTGCACGCCAACAAATTCATAACACATTATCAACATGAGTCTCTGCCACCGAAGTTGAGAGATTAATCAAGAGAAACAAGAGATATTTTTCTATCTTTGAATTCCTATGGCAAACCTTTCAAAACTCATTTTTTTTACTCTTGATATTTATAAAAAGAACTATATGTCATAGACACTAGATGTTCAAATTTATCGAGATGTAATGGGTCTGGCAGACATCATTGTTGAAAATAATGCATCATCATCTCAAAATTACATAAAAGCCATGATTTTTTTTCCGCCATCATTTCCATAAGGATCTAAAGGCATAATATCTTACTGTGAAAGACCACTTGTTGTGTGGAAGGACCTAAAAGAAATATTTGGCTACTAGAAGATGATCATTCTACCAAAAGCATGATTTACTTTTCTGTAAGTGAATATATTAGAACACATAGTTATGGCCCTAGAAGAGGCCGTGGTCATGGTCGAAACAATAGATATGGGCGCAGCTATGATAAAAATCATCCATATAATCATAGTGATTAGAATAGATCCATCTAGATATATTGGGCCCTGAAGACGCCATTTAAGAAATACAAAGCATTAAAGTCATTTGATTACTAACAAATTATAAAGAAACATACAATCACCAGAAGATGATTGTTATATAAATGCTAGTGATGATTTGTTATAAGTATGCCAAAAAGATTTTATATCTATTAGTATGTAAAATTTTATAGCATTTAGAATTTCTTTTCAATTAAAGTTACAAGGAGAAATATTACTAGTAATGTGATGAATAAAAGATTTTTTCTTTCTCATATCTCTAACGTGCTCCTGATGTAGCAATGTCAAGATGAAAGTTTTTTATAAGTATTTTGAATTTATATCTTCTGAGAGTAAATGAATCATTGATAAAATATTTTGATACTTGACCAAATGATTTTATGACATTCCCTGAAGTGAATGACATTAAAAATTATAATATATTTATATACAAGATTTTGGTCACGGCTAAAAGAAATACATTTTGTTCTTATACTATAAGAAGACTCATTAAATTTTTCAGTAAATAGATACTCACCAGAAGTGAGAAAATAATGAGAAGGAAAAAACAGAAATTAATAATTCTAACATGTTGTTGATGCAATATGAAAGTTTGCCACGTATTTGTAGTATGTCAAACATGTTATGAATCTCTATTAATTATTGATAATTCTTTACTTTCCTAAATTATGCTATTGATAGTAATGATACTTGTGTCGATAATATTGATATGACACACGTGAATGTAGCTAATTCTTTTGAATATTATTGAAAATAAAGCAGAAGCAGAATGCAATATGCAGAATGCAGCAGAATGCAAGAATGCAGAATGTAGCAATGCAGATACAGTAATGTAGTTGATGCAGCAATGTAGAATGTAGTTGATGCAGCAATGTAGCAATGCAGATGATTGTGTGATTTGATCATGAAGTTATTTGATTTGTTCATGAAGTGATTTGATTTGTTCATGAAGTGATTTGATCATGAAGTTAAAGCTGAGGTTGATGCTGCTGTTGCACTGGAGATGGAGGTTATGACGATTCAATTGACGTGGCATTCATCTGACATGGTGGACAGTTTGTTTGCCAGCTGGATAATTGCATGATCTTTAGTTGCCAGCTGGAAGAGTTGAAAGGCGGTGCTGATTAGGATTAAGTTAGTTATTTATGCAGCATTGTTCTGCAGCTGATTGACTTTGTATAAATAACATTCGTGTACATTGATTTGGTCAGTGTGAAGAATTCTAATCTTTCTTTCTACTGTAAATTTTCTCACACTAGTTTTTCCTTCTCTCTCGAGCTTCATGCTATTGTTTTCTGTTTAGTTTCTTCAAGCAGATTACTACATTCATCAATTGCTATCAATTGATTGATTTTCAACAAATATTCAGAAAGAGTTTTTAGCATTTTGAATGTCAATCAAACTTTTAAATTATCGAATTGCTACTTTTCTATTTTATCATCTTGTGATTATTATTGAAATTCATACTATATACTTTTATTTTAATATTTATATATTATTTTACTTTGTTTTGGATCAATAATGGTGAAGATACAATTTTTCTAAATAGTATTGGTAATTTATTTGGACAAATTTGAAATATGTCCAAAGTATAAATTTGCAGTACAAGGTTTCTGATCAATAACTTTAGAAGAATTAATTGATTAAAAACTCCATAAGAGCTATATGATCTTCATCTAATAGTCAATTATGTAATGCACTATTCTCCATATAATCTCGTTATTTTTAGCATTAATGACACTCTCAGTATATTGAGATATTGGATAAATGAACTTTTGAGGCATACACATTATCATTATGACAAAAAATATATGTCAATTATAGATACTACTATTCATCTCTCCTGGTTTATATTGCATAGAATTATGAAATTGAGATACAATATTTAGTAAAACCTAAAGTTTACTGATAAATAATTTATTAGTTGGCATGATCGATTGGATCATCCCAAATCATTAAAATACAAAGAACGATTATGAATTTATTATGGAACCGAAAGTTTCACTACAAGAAAATATGCGATTAGCGACAGCCAAAGTCTGTTGTTAATTGGCGAGGGATTTGCGACGGATAGCTAATTTAAATATTAAAAATAAATTACTTAGCGGCGGATTTGCGATGAAAAATTTTGAGAATTAAAAAAATTCATTTTAAATATTTAAATTACTTTTCCGTCGCTACTTAGCAATGGATTTGGGAGGAAAAAATAAAAAAATTTGTTTTAAATATTTAAATTATTTTTTCGTCGCTAATTAGCGATGGATTTATGACGGATATGAACAGAATAAAAAATTTATATTAATTTATAAATTAGATGTAATAATAAATATAATTATATTATAATATATTATTATTATTAATATAATATATGATAACAAAAATTTAAAATATAAAAATATTATATGATGAAATAAAACACAAAAAAAATGACTTGGCTCAGTGGAGGAAGATATCATCCAACTCTTAGGGAACAAAAGTTCGAATCCCTTTTCAAGCAAAACAAAATATTTAAAAGAATTATATTCGGATTGGGCTAAGCCGATCCATTAGAGCTGAATCGGGCTAACCCGATCCACTAGTGCCAAATCTGATCGGTTAGCCGAATCATATTATTTTTAAAATTTAATTTTAAAATTTTTAAATAATAATTTATATATTTTCTTGTATTATTAATTTTTAAATTAAAATTTTACTTTTGAGCAAAATCGGATCGGGTTAACCCAATCCACATTATTTTTAAATTTTTATGTAAAAATTTTTTAAATAATAATTTATATTTTTATTATTTATTTTTAAATTATAATTTATATTCATCATAAATTCATCACTAAATATTTGCGATGATTTTTATAAAAATAAATTTTAAAATTAAATTTCGTATATTTTTTATTTTAAAATTTTAAATATATTAGTATCCATCGCAAATCCGTCGCTAAATTTTCCTGTCGCAAATCCATTACTAATTAGCTACGGAAGAATGATGCCGTCACAATTAGCGACCCTTTATTTAGCGGAGGAATTTTTCATTGCTAATTCGTCGTAAATAGTGATTAGCGACAGATATGTCCGTCACTAATTCTGTAATTTCTTGTAATGTTTCTTAATATCGAATTTATATGTGCTGATTGTTTTATTTAAAAATTACTAGTATTACTTGGGGTTAAATATGTTATTTTGAGGTGAAAATGGAGAACTTATTAGTTGATGCATCAACAAATAATCGTATGTATATTGTTATTTTTGCAACCTGTAATTTGCACAATTCATTAATAATGAGCTCATGTTTTAACATTCTCCCAAAGATATAATTTTTCCTAATAATACTAGTTGTATTAAGATAAATATTGAACTTCTTGCAGAATGTTCATGACTGTGATATATTAGCACTTATTTTGTATTTTGTCAACACATTTTGATTCTTCTCATAGTAGTTGGTTTGTGGTCAGAAACTAAATATTTCTCATCCTAAATTTAGAGATGTACTATGTATGTGGCTCCACCACAAATGTAATTAGATGGATTTTCAAAGAGATTATCAAATATGTTGGGAGAAATTCGTATTTTGTTAATCTTAAATATGTTGTCCCAACATAGAGAGAAGAAAGCATGAGGCTGGATAAAGATTTTAGTATATGTCTCATCTTGATTTTCTATTTTGATCTTCATATAAGATACCTTGAACCAGAAGTTCAAACGATAATTTATATAGTCAGGTACATTAACTAACTAATATCCGATAAAGAATGCTCCTATTATATTTTCTCCCTGAAGGGCAATCTACCATTGTAAATAAATTTGAGACACAACTGAAATGTGGTAGATAAGTCAGTTCCAAAGATACAAACTCCTCATTGGAGCATAATATATTAAGATGGTCATATATATTAAGTTGAGGAGATTTAAATTCCAGTAGAATTTTCCTCCAAACATCATTGATATATTATTTCCAGAAGAAATTTAGGTAACTGAAAACTTTGACAATGATAAGATCTCAACATAATTAGAAAATACTAGAACCGCACAAGTATATGATGTCAACGATATTAATGTGCATAATATATTGATTCAGAATGAGGATTTCTAAATCGAGGTCTACAGACTCGAAATGATAAAGTTCACATGAGAAATATAAAAAGTTTTAACTATTCACAAGTACACTTGAAGTGTACATCTATTCCCAGCAGGAATTATACACATGAAGTGTAATCCCAAAGATATATCAATTAATATTTGCTTATAAAATACAAACTACAAAAGTAAATATTTGCCATGAGTTATGACATATGATTATTCGTAAGACCTGACGAAGATGACGAAGCAATATATTTCTAATGGTGGATGTAATAGTGCATGATAACACTTAATATATGTTTATCTTTATTATTATTTGGTAATGGTACTTATATTTGAAGTCCCTAATGGACTCGATATACTTGAAATATATAATTGTTCTTGTAGAACATAATGAGATTATCTTAATGAATTCTTATTGAAAGAATAATCGAGTATGTCCATATATGTAAAAATTCTATACGTAGTTGTACTTGCTATATGTATTTTTTTATCAGAAGATATCCTCATTGTACAATTATTTATTGGCATAGTGTTCTCCACATTAGGTGAGAAAATTATCAATTAAAAGAGGATATCATTTATGACTTTCATTATCTTGATCTATGCACAAGCATTAATGAACTGAAAGTTTAAAATGTTGTTTATTTGTATAAAATTACAAAATGTTGTTTATTTGTATAAAATTACAAATTGATTATTTGACTGACTTCTGTAGAATTAGTCAATATGATATTTTAACTATAGATATTCTTATTTGGATAAATGTTCCAGCAGAAAAAATATATAAATTCTATAGCTATATGATTTTTATACACGCTTGAAGCATTGTTGATCTCTTGATTTTGGTAATAAAATCCGCAAAAGAGAAAAAGATTTGATGATCAAGATATTTTTCCTAAATTATTTAAAGGAGTAAGTATTATGATCAATATTTTATTTTGATTGAACATCTTGAAGATGTTTCACATGAATATAGTACATCAATGGTCATTGGGTTATTATACGTAGGATCCTTTATATCTATTAAAGGATATTGAAGAACTCTTTAGTCCTGAAGTGCCATAACTCTATAATTTAGAACATAAATACACTTGTTTGCATGCAAGCAGATATCTATTCTAGTTCTTCTTTGCCAAATGAATTTTGAGATGACATTAAGATTGCCTTTTGATATCTTCTTGAGATAGTTTATTTCAAATATTGAGAAAATTTAACTCCTGTTGAGATAGATATGCAAGGTGTAAGTTACCAATATGATCTACATAAATCATGTATTTATAGGCATGTGTTAATTATAACAACTAAATATTCAACTCATGTTAAAAAAATAGAAATTCATGATGTTGGTTGAAAATATGTGTTATCGTGATTAATGTATTTAAGATAAATCTATATTCTCTAAGAAGAAATTCCAACTATACTGTTGGATGATAATAAAGTTTGAATATATATAAAGAAATATGATAAAGTATATTTTTATTCACGAGCTCCAGAAGAAATATAATATCGATATGTAATGGATTTGATCATTTGATCATTTGACAAATCTATTCACTAAGACCTTACCGATAACAACATTTGATTGGACAGTATCGTCAAAAGATTATATCATTAGGGGGAGTAAATATGGCATAAAGAGTAGTGTACTGTTTTTTCTTTACTAAAATTTTTCTCACTGGATTTTTTTATCTAGTAAGGTTTTAATAAGACATACTCTTATGCAATGGACATCTAAGGGGGAGTGTTATGAAATTAATATTGTAAATGTCCATTATCTAATAACAAAGAGGTAACCCAAAATCAGAGTTATAATGATACTCTAACTATCCAGAAGATAGATGGTAGAGTTCTATCACATCTTTAATTAGTGATAGGATTTGTCTTCTGATTACTCTCTACCACTTCTTATTGATATGTACCATTGAACCCTATAAATACGGCTTAGACTAATGTATTGAACACACTCATTGATTCATTCATTTACTCTCAGAGAATTAATAAAAGCTCTTGTGTTCTCTCTCTATTTTCTTTCTAGTTTCTCTCTATATTCTTCATTATAGTTTTTCTATTTAATTATCTATATTGCTATTACGATTTCGTTGTGACGACAACGACTGTACTCCAACAAATTCATAACACATTATAAATTTTAAGATAAATCTATAAATTATAAAAAATTAAAGAGTAATTTGCAAGTTGTTAAAAAAAACAGAGGATAGGCTACATGGAGCAGCCAACCATCATTTCCCTATTTTCTCTGTTTCTCTTCTCTCTTCTCTCTTCTCTATCTCCCACTTCAATTTTCAACTAATTCTTCACACACAAATTAAATTCTTTAAACCCAAGCTTAGAGATACATCAAAAGTCTTCAAAACAAGGTAAAATCTTCAATTTTTCTCATTATGGTTGAGTTTAATTATTTTCAAAAATTACTATAGCAGTAAATTTATATAAATTTTAATAAATTAATGGATGCTCCGATTTTGTTTAATTTTTGAATGAAGGTTCTTGTTATCATCTCCTACATAGAAAAAAAAGTTTCATTAATTTTTAAACTTGTTTGATATATTTGTTAAATTTCTGAAAAATCTAGGCTGATTTACTCACTTTTGTAAATTTTTGTTTTGATTAAATATTAAGTATTTAAAAATTTATTAGATTGTTATAATGCAAAAGGAGTATGAAAATATTTAAAAGAATAAATTTTTCTAAATTGGTATATTATGAATAAAATGAAATAATTGAGATTTTTGTGGAGAATGGTTAATTTTATTAAAATTAATCATTTCAATATTTTTATTCTCTTAAAAATGGTTAGTTCCTATTTTAAAATAATTTTATAAAATTTAATAATTTTTAGTTTAATTAATAATAATCATACTTTTATTTATGTATTATACATATATGTCAATATTTGAGCATTTTAGAGTGAAATTAAATTTATTTGTTACTACGTAATTATACGCTAGGTCCTGAGATTATCGAGGTAGAACCAATGGTGGAGTAGCATAGATTTACGCTTTTCACTTGAGGTGAGATTTTTAGCTTACTTGTGGAGGTTGAGGATCACAAAATCTTGTCATTTTAAATTATATTATTTTAATATATTTTTATTTATTTATTTTACACTAAGTAAAGTATATATTTATTTTGTCGTGGCTCAACGTTGTGAATATATGTTGTGAAAACTTTGAATTGTTATTTTACTGTGGCTCAGCTTTTATGAATAAATGTGTTATTAAATTTAAATTGTTCTTTTAGTGTGACTCGACTTGTATATTTATATAATATACTAAATCATGAGAATTGATTGGTTGTTGATGAGTTGTAAATGTAAATTATGTGTAAATTTTGCCATCGAGATATGGATTTACTCCCATGCAGGGTAAGATTATTGATTTGTATGGAGAGTTCTTTTGCGCCGTGCGTGAAAAGACCATTAGGAGATGTGTGGAGAATCCCTTTGCGCCGTGTGTGAGAAGGCCATTAGGAGGTGTTGTGTTGAGAGTTCTTTCGTGCAGCATGTGAGATGGCCATTGGAAGGGCAGCGAAATTTTTTATGTGCTTGTATAGATTCGTAAGAGTCATGTGAATTATTGTATTTGTTGATTTTGCCGTTATTTTTTAAAATAATAATTATCACTTGAAAGTACATATATATAAATATATCTTATTTCTCGTAATTTTTAAATCAGACTATCTTGTTGTATTGAATATAATTATTCTCATAAAAAGTCGAGGATAACTTATATCTATTTTTAAAGTGTTATAAACTCAATATGGTATATTTAATCTCAAACTATACAAATACATAAAAATTTCACTGGCTTCGTAACTCATTATTCTCTCATCATACTTCAAAATTTTATAGTTGAATTGAGATTATATTTCTTCTTCTATGTTGCACGTGACAGTTAAGTTTTCAGCAGCAACTAATATTGTAAAGACGTCTATTATTTATAACAATTCTTGATCTATCAATGCATTATAAATTTTCAAATAGTTGTTAATTTAATTAGTATATATAGAGAGAGATCTCAATATTCTAAAAAATATTATATTTTGTATAAACTATTTTATATAATATTTTACTATAAAAGGATCAGTGCGTCTTATATTGTTCTTGACTGTTATTCGTTTAGAAATTAATATATTTATATTTGTAGTATATTGAAATATTACAAGTTACATTATACCTCTAGAACAAGAAAGTGATGATTCACTCCTAAATAGAACCTATCAGGAAGTGGGTCGTTACAGATATTATATGCAAAAATAAGTTTACAATTAAGCAACCCTCTTCGGCACATCATTATTTTGTATACAATACTCTTTCGCTAATTGATTGTTTAAATAATGCAATTTAGTTTCAACCCCTCGAGTGTGCGATAGCAAAACACAGAGGAAACCATTTGATGCTATGCTGCCCCGGGGCTCCATCCCGTGCCATAATAAAATATTTTAAATTATTTTTTATAGATTTATTATTTATCTAAAATATTAAAGACATTCCATACATTGTTGAACTTTAGCAATGCCAAGGGAATTGATATAATCTTTGGCTAACATTTTTGCTTTCTTCCTTTTTTTTTTTTTTTTGGAAAGGAGAAAGGCATAAAAATATTTAGCGCTTAAAGAATATAAGAATGGAATAAGAGAAAGTATTTTATACATAAAATAGCCATTCAAAAACCAACTTGACTTTCATAATATTCCATAAATTATACTACATAAAGTTGCTCAATGCCAAGAATTCAACTTTCAAAGCTACAGTTCATTTACATTACACCTCTTCTAACCAAACACATAATTCTAACTCACTTCAATTTTCATAAAAAATTTACTTTTACAAAATACAAAACAAAATCGCTCCCAACTAAACGCAATCAAATACAACCAAACTATTGCTAAATTAAACGGTTAGCATAATATAGTACATAGCAACAACTTGAGAAGAGAACATTGCCTCTCCCTTCTTTAGCTGCTAAGAAGACGCTCATTATCATCATCCTAAGTGTTTCCGACTGAAAGGTATGGATCGACAAAAGAAATTCACCGCCCAGCACCTACAAAACCCATCCAAGAATTGTTAAAAACTTCCAGATTTTTACTTTTTGAAATTCTTAAAAATAAGAATATTATCTTAGTTTTAACTACACCATTTTTCTAAAAATAATTATTTTTCTAAAAATATTATCTTAGTTTTAGCAGGCCAGGATCTTTCTATAACTGCTTTGCGAAGGATCCCAAGCAACCAGCAAGGTCCTCCCAGGAAGAGTTACAGGATCCTCGGCGGTCATGTAGGTTGGCTACGATCCATAGCTGTTGATCCAAGCAACTTTGTTTTGAATAAGATCAGCAGCCAAGGACTATCAAGATATGGGATTTATCAACTGGAAGGCTAAGGCCCTGTTCTCTATGCTGAAACTTTTTTTACTGGAAAAAACTATACTTAATTATGTTGCTGAAAAATAAGTGCTTATGAAAAAAAACTCTACTTAAAACTTAATTAATATTTTTTTTAAAAGCTTTAATAAGCAAAAAACTACTTGAAAAGTTTTTTCAAAACAAAAATTTTAATTTATTTAAACTAAAATAAAAAATGAATAAACGTCTTAAAAGCAACTTTTTGACTGAAAAAGTTTTAAATAATTTATTTTAAACAGTTGAAGACAAACTCTGTGAGACACTAACAGGTCAAACTGAACAAATGCGAGGGCGCACCATTAGCTGCACACACCTATATGTTCTCTGGAGGGGACGACAAACAGGTTAGATGCTGGGAACCGGAACACATCGAGGTTAACCGGTCTTAACATGGTCATCTTACCAGCCTTTATTGCTTGGCTCTACATCCAACTATCAATATCCTTCTCACTGAGGGTCGTGATTCTACCTGCCGGGTGGTTCGGGATATTCATGGTAAGGTTCAAATTCATGCACTATCTGGGTATGATAACACAGTCTGCACAGTTTTAACTCAACCGATGGATCCACAGGTTGTGACCGGATCTCATGACCCAACTATAAGATTCTGGGACCTTAGATATGGCAACTTAACACATCAAAAGAAATCAATGCGAGCAATGGCGCTTTATCCTAAGGATAAGAGCTTTGCTTCTGCATCTGCAGACACCACAAAACAATTCAGCTTTCCAAGAGGAGAATTTCTGCAAAATATGCTCTCTCAGCAGAAAAACATTATCAATGGTATGACAGTCAATAAAGTGGGTGTATTGGCCACTGCAGGTGACAATGGATGTTTGTGGTTCTGGTATTGGAAGAGCGGTCACAGTTTCCAGCACGCTCAACCTATTTTGCTCAGCCAGGATCACTGGACAGTGAAGCTGGCATCTATGTGAAGTAACAGGTTCAAGACTCATTACTTGCGAAGCAGACAAGACCATGGAGATGTGGAAGGAGGATGAAATTGCCATCCTGGAAACTCATCCCCTTCCATTCAAGCCACCTAAAAACAGACAGTGATCTTAGTAGACCTTCATTCTTCTTTCTGCATCTCCTGTCAGTTAACTGAATGTATTCAGCCGTTAAAGTGTGTTCGCGTTGTATTTTAAGGGAGTAAACACATTTCTTCGAAAAGTTTTAAGGTCTTTGCTTTTGCCTACAGGAGATAGCAGAACTGAGCTGCGCTGTGCTAAATAATGATTTTGAATAACCAAAAATCCGATTCTTTTGTGGTGGAGAAAAAGAAAATCTGCTTTTTTCCCCCTTCAAATATCGAAGCTCGTATAAGAACATTAAATACCTCTGCTGCTATCATAGAACCATTAGAGACAATTAAATCCCTTGACATTTTATGATCAAGTCAAAATGATTAAGCATTTCTTCTTGATGAGATCCTTACGTAATATAATTAGGGTTCATTACCAAATATTTAAATTCAAATGAAGAAAAGAACCAACCTCATGCCATGAGATCATGCTATCTGGATGACTCTTTCTCCCTCCATGTGGCTAGCACTTCATCAGTTCTGAAACGTTGTGTGAATGTTGATTCCTCCAGCGGTGTAGTAATGCCATGAGCATAAGCAAGGAGACCAGTATAAGCAATCATTGCTCCATTGTCAATGCAATACCGGTCATCGGTTGCGAACAACTTCCCACCCCTCTCAGAACACATAACTCGCATCATCTCCTGTAAACGCTCATTGCACCCTACACCACCAACAATTAATACATCTTTCTTGTCACAGTGTGCCATTGCTCGTTCTGTTATCTCCACAAGCATTGCAAATACTGTTTCCTGAATAATTTTAAGCATTGAACACCCCACAGCAATTATTTTACTAAACAAAATGGGAAATTTGCACAAATTTTGTTTACAAGAATGTGAAATTCAAGAGCATGACTAATGGCTCTCCACAATCACCTGAAGGGAGTAACACAGATCAGCAGGGGTGCACTCATTATTTTTAAGCTTCTCTTCAGTCGTGCTTTCAATATAGCTCAATATTCCACTAAATGAAACATCCATTCCTTTCACAGCATATGGAAGTTCTATGAACCTTTCTCCTTTCTTAGCAAGCTGATAATAGAAAATAGAATAGCGATTAAATTCTATGAACCTTTCTCCTTTCTTAGCAAGCTGATACTACAAAATACAATAGCGATTAAAAGAAGCACATACATAAGTTTATTATACACGATGTTTGCAGGAAAGCTGGAAAGCATCCATCAACAATAACAAAAACTATGAGAACATTAGGGCATATCCTGATTCTTGATTAACAAAATGCTTAATAGAAAGAAAATTAAACAGCTGCAAGGCCACAGGACAAACTTACTGTTAGGATAAGAACAAAACAATGTGGATAAGGAGTCAAAAAAATAGCTGCAGTTCATAAATATTTATGAACGCTCTCTATTTGTAACAAATACGTTTCTCATAATAAGCCACTACACCGTCAACTTCCACTACCAATCCCAAACTAAATGAACAAAAGTCGAACAACAAATTGAAACCTAGTGGAGCTTCAAATGGAAAGCATGTCTAGCCCTTGCATTAAAGCCATAGATAGACACCTGAATAACTTAACAAATCATCAAACAGACAATGATAACTAAGTATACTGATTGACAATCAGACATAATCCTTGATCAAGTAGAATCTAGTCAAGTGAGTCATCATTCATGGGAAATCACTAATGCAAAAATGATTCTCATATTCCTAGATAATAACCCAAATATAAAATCACATGGCATGTGAATTACTGTCTATCGTGTTCTATGTTTCCAAACATTGTATCATGCTTAATTAAAAGTTTCCCCGCCTACATTCATCTCAAATTGACTGAAATCCAGTAGAAAACCTGCTCAATATTGTATCCAGGGCTTGGATCATTGGACAATGTAAGCACTCTAGCAAATCTATCCAAACAGTTTCCAACTGCAATATCGATTGTCTCCCCAAAGATCCGATATCTTCCTTCACTATATGCAATCACCTGCAAGAATTGAAACAATGTAAAATTAAAAAAAAAAAATCTTTCAGTATCAGCAAAGCAGTTTCAATCCCCACAAGTGATAACTTAATTTAGCTTAGTTGGATTCCTCTGAATACATGCAATGACATGCATGAGTCAAAATTGCATAGAACAAAATAGCTTAGAACCATCGTGCGACTATGACTGGCTTAGGAAGCTATAAATTTAACAAACAGTCAGAGCTAGATCTTGTCTACATTGTGCTTATACACTGCTCACCATTATTATCACTATCCTATGAACTACATAAAGAAAGATAAATAAATAATCAGCAATACTCAAATTCAATTCACCATCCGAGCACAATGTGCAGAGTATTTATATGACTTAAATAGTAAATAAAAGTATTTGATGAGTAATAATTCACCACAAATTCTACTACTATAATGCGTATTTCATAATATTCTAAAACATATGTTAAAGGTCCGGGAGAACAAACAAATTAAGATGACACAAGTAAAGATAATAAGTACCTGAGTATTACCACCGCTGACATAGAGTACAACTGGATCATCAGCACCAGTGGCAATCCGACCCATCTCAATATGTGCAACACAGTGGTTAACAGCAACAATCGGTTTATTCCAAAGCAGGGATAATACACGAACAACCACAGCAGAAACCTGAAGGGGGGCCCCCATACCAGGGCCTTTAGTATAGCAAAGGCAATCAATGTCATCGGATGTAACTTTTGCACTTTCTAAGGCAGATTTTACAAGTGGTAGAACATGTTGCAGGTGGTGCTGAGCCGTTTCTCTGGGCAAAAATCCTTGACCTGGTGGTGTGATGTAAGTGTGACGTGGGTTAGATAAAATTGTGCCATTGAGAGCCACAACACCAATGCCAATTTTGTTTGCTGAGCCTTCAAAACCGAGGGCCAACAGTGTCTTATTTCCTTCCATCTCCTTGGGTCTAAGGTTGGCTGAAAAGTATTAGGAGAAGGATAAGCTGAATGATTAGCTTGTCTTTGCCATTTTAAATATAGACATATTCATAAGGAGGTAAGAAAGATGAATTACTTTCTTATTTTATTCTTGATAACAAAGAAATAAAAGAACTATTATATAAGAGCTCTTCTTTTGTTTTTCTTGGATGAATAATATAAGAGCTCTTCTTTGCAAATAAAATCGGTTACATAATATTTAACTTTCTTTATCCAATGGTTTCTCCATATTATTGGTTGTCCTCTATAAATCCCACCTCAATATTCTTAAGATAGAGCCGATTATCCCCCATCATGAGTCATTCAAACAATTTAGGATAGGATGTCAATCTACTATTTTCTAGAACGGTGTTTCTTTATATCAAAGAAAACTATTTTAAAAGAACAAATATAAGAAAGCAACTTGAGAAATTACAGAAGGAAACCTTCTAATCTTCTTATAATCCGTGAATACTGTTTCTCAGAAACAAACAGGTGCTACTGATCAAAGAGATGAAAGGGAAAAAAGGGGGGGAGGGGGACTTTTAAGGGACCATGCAAAGAAAAAGGAACCTATGCATTATCACTAGTCCATCATTCCTCTAGATCTTCTGGCATATACTTAAAAATGAGAAAACGTCTAGAGCATTCTGCAAAAAAAAAAAAAACAAAAAAAAAACTACAATAGGGCCTTTAACAGCTAGCAATCATTTTTTTTTCTTTTGACAAAAGAACTCTGCAAGAAAACTATCTAGAACGTTCTGCGAGAATTCCACTGGGTAAATCCTAGTGAGAAATTAAAGAAAAAGTTCCCATTAACTACAGAAATTCCATATTGTCAAAAGAGAAAAAAATTATAGAAATTTCATAGTCCTCTTCTCTAATAAAAAATACTAATTCCTACTACCGACTCACAATTAAAAATTTGGCCAATTAAGGTCCCAAAAAGAGAAAATAATCCCAATAATAAGGTATCACTGCAAACTAATTTAATTTACAATTGGACTCAGTTACTCAAATTGTCCTGTTTTTCACAGTTTCAAGATCAAATATATAGCCCAAATGGTTATTTCTGCAATAAAAAGTGCTCTTTACAGCAGGGAAAAGAATTAAACAAAGAAATTAAGGTGGAATGCAGGCGAAGCAATAATATTACCTTTGCCTCCAAGATTTTGGGTATAAACCCTAGCGACTTCTTGAGGAAAACCCCACAAAGCGCGAAAATTTTCTTTGAGTGCAAATGGATGCTGGGAAAGTAATCCAGGTACGTACTTTGTAGGAGACTGGGCCTGTAAAGCACAGTGGGCTTCATCTGATTGTGGGCCTGAAAGGTTCTAGTTTGGTATTTGCGTTTGGTAAAATCCAAATGAGATGAATTTATTTTTCTTTTTTTTTTTGGCTTGAGAGGGTAAAATCTCTACTTTTTAATTTATATGCAAAAGTGCTCTGCTTTTGTCTTTTTGAAAAGGATGGAATTTGTATTTTAGAAATTAAAAATATGTCATTCCAATAAGAGGGAATACAATATTTTATATAATTATTTTAAATAGAAAACTATTTTTTTAGAATGCATTATTTATTTTATAAAATTTTGATTATCAAGATTTAGAACTATAAATAACAGTTTTAAAGTTTTTATTATTTTAGATTTTTATTTTTTTAGTGATAAGAGTTGAGACTTTCTAATCACAAAGTTGTGAGTTCGATTTTTATTTGTTATTTCTACATGTATTTTTTTACTATATGTAATGTGAAAAACGTTCATTTTCTCTAATATTTCTCTCTCTTCTTAGAACTTTCTTAACCTATACATCGAAAAAAAATACATTTTTAATAAAAAAGAGCTTGTGAATTTAGCCGCAGTAAGACAATGAAAAAAGATTCTATGAAGGATTCTTTTGATTTCGAGGTAAAAAGTCATTAAATTCTCATTAAATTTGTATTTGTCTGAAGTTTTTGAAATTTTGTGATATTTTTGCCACTTAATATTGTAACTTGCAAGTGTTTGTCATAACTTGGCAAAAATTGCATGAATGGCAAAATTTTAGTGACAAAATTTGCTCTCAAATTTTGCAACCATCTGTCGAAATTTATGAGTATAGAGCATTACGAGGAAGCGTGGAATCTTGCGGTAATATGCGACAAGCACAATCACGAGCTCAAAATTCGATATGGTCATTCACTCGATGCGCAGATGACAGAGCGAGATACGTTCAACCCAAACATAATCTGATAATACGTATTTAATACTCTTTACTTGTATGTTTATATACACGCTATTAAATTTTGTAAAGAGTATGGATAAAATCTATTTGTATTGGTTGGTGGCACAGGGGTGAAGACTATGTATAATGTTTGACACAAATTAAGAGTTATGAGCATAAAAGGTCGGACAGTAATTCAAAAATTTTTCAAGTTGTTTACTGAATATGGATACATCCATTAGCACAGAATTGAGCCAGGAGCCAAAATTCTTAATGACCGTATTTTTGCTCATCTAGATTCGACATTACTTACTCGTGCATATTCATTTGTGTTGATAATTGATACGACATACAAGACTAACATGTTCGTTATATTTCTATTTATTTTTTGTTGCATTGCATTTATATAATCTATGTGCCGTATAAATTTAAATAAACACGTAATGGTGAATTTTTTAAAAAATAAAATTTTCACTGCAATTTTCAAAAACCTGGCAGAAATTGCAGCATGTGGCGAAATTTGTCAACATATTCTGCCACAAGGTAGTAGAATTCGTCAACACATTATGGCGAAATTTGTGGACGAATTGTACCCCATTTCACAAATTGGGGTACAATTTCACAACAATTTCCGCCACTAAATTTTGCCAAATAGTGATAGAATTTGATGCCAAATTCCCGGCACTCAAGTTGGAAAATTTTGACATCTAAATGACCGATTTCAAAATTGGCCATTTTAAGGTCGATTTTAAAGTTTTTTATATGTAAATCGATGTAAAATTATGAGTAGTTTAATAAACTAACATTTTTTCACTAAAATTCTTTATCGTTGTTTGTAGATTTGAGTTTTTTTTGTTCGAATATTTCAGAGAATTTTAGAAACTCTTTGAAATTAATAAGAATTAAAAAAAAATTTATACTAGATATAGTCTAAAAAAATACTGTGTATAGTATGCCCCTTTTTATTTATATTAATGTAGTACTTTATACTTGTAATAAAAAAATAATTTGAAAATTTTTAAAATAAGAATTTTTACAATTGAAAATAAAGAAATTAAGATAACAACGTATGTATAGACAAAATTTTTTGTTAAAATTGTGTTTGTCTCTTTTATTTAAATCCTTTGAGTAAAGCGGTTTATAAAGAAAATAATTTAGTTAGTGAAATACATTTTTGAGGTAAATCCTAATGGCAGTAGGACTGTCAATTGGGTCGGACTAGTTCGAGTCTGGCTCGTTCGGCCAGTTTAATTGCAGGTTCGAACTGAGATTTTCAATCTGAATAACTTTTCGGGTCGAGCTTAGACTAAGGGAAGCTCAGCTTGATTTCAGCCGGGCCTGTAATATATATATATATATATATATATATATATATATATATATGTATATATATATTTTTTATATAATAATATTATTATTATATTATTAAAAAATATTATTATTATATAAAAATTAAAAAAAATCAGATTAGGACCGGTTTGAGTCTAAGCTCAGCCCCGAGCCCAAATCCGAGAGAGTTGAGTTCGGGCTCATATTTATCAATTCGAAAATAATCATATCGAGTTCGAGTTTAGTAAAACCCGACTCACTTAACCCGATTGCTAACCCGCAGTAAAACATAGATGAGAAGTACCCACTGGGATCCTTAAGGGGCCACTGACTAGGGGTATGCATTATTTAGAGAAAATTTAAAAACTGAACCGAACCAAAATTTAATTCAATTTTCGGTTCGATTTTTTAAAATTTCGATTTGGAGAAAATTTGATTTTTCATCTCTAAATTAAATTTTGGTTTAGACCAAGCCAAACCGAAAAAACTGAATTTTCTCCAAAATTTCTTCAAATTAATAATTAAGTGTAATTAAAAATTAATAATTTTAATTAAACTAATTCTTAATTAAAGTTATTTTAAAATTTAAAATAATTAATTTTTATATATTTTTAAAAATATTATTTAAAGACTAATAACTCAAACTAAATTAGATTTTAATTAAGATTATAATCAATATTAGAGTATAATTAATATTATTTTAAAATTCAAATACTTAATTTTATATATTTCAGTTTTCTTCACGAATTTTCTTCAAACTAAAATATTTCGATTTAGAAAAAATTCGATGAAGGTAAATTAGATTTAGTTTAATTTAAAAAAAAATAAAAAATCTGATTTTTCTTTAAATAGTAAAACTAAATTTTTTTCAAGCCAAACCACCCGTATCGGTGACGCTGTGTGCCTCCTCCTTTCTCACCCACCTCCCCAATTACTATAGAATTAGACCAACTGTGACCCGAACTTTCTTCATGAAGAGCGGTTGAAGGTAACTACTGTACTAACTACAGGGGAAGAGAGAATGGCGGGAATTTGTTACTTTACATCGCCTTATCAAATGCTGGCACCAGTGGTACGAGAAGTTTTAATCATGAGCCAATAATGAATTTTTAGATCTCTCAACTGTCTTTCTTCGGCATTTGATTTTGGGAAATTATAAAGGTCGGTTTGGATTACTTCTCTTTCTTTTGCCCATTTTCTTCTTTAGAGAGTTCATAGAATCCAGTGCTGCTCTGCTGCTCCCAGTAGGAAGAAAAGCGAAACCCAGACACCAAAATTCCTCAAAACTGCTGTCAGCGGAGCTACTGAGCTCCTGAGACTTTTCTCTCCACCTGATAAAGACAGGTAAAAAGATGGGTTTCTTTTTTCTTTTTTTCTTTTTCTTTTGGTTTACTGTAACGGTGGATTTATTGTAACCCATCATTCCTTTTCGTAGACTTTTTGAATAATTGAGATAATCTTGGGAATCCCTTTATTTTCTTGATTTATATGTTGGCATATGGTAAGCGTTATGCAAATTGTCATTGCGCTGGTTTATGGTTAACCCACAAAGTCAGAGCCAATTTTCACCCTTTTCTCCTTGATTTTTTTAGTTTCAAGAGCATTTTTGAAAACTACCTTAATAAAATTATGTCAAGATAAAGCAAATATAATTGTCTTGAATAATTTTCAGTGGGGGTGAAATAATGTTGTTAATTGCATTTCTGTATTGAACTATCTATCCGAATGCACTGGTGTCCCCTTCCCTTTGACATTTAACTTCCAAGAAATGAGGGGGAAGCTTAGTTCTCAATCACATTATTGTAGTGTGCCAACTCACTCCATAGTCACAGAGTTTTTATCATTTAATAAGTCCTGCACTTTGTTTTTGAAGTCTCCTCAAACTTGAATTTTTTTAATCTTTCTGTGGAAGAATAAGAAAGCATTGCCTTGTATGAAGTATTCGGATTATGAAACCTTAGAAAATTTCTTCTGGGCATGGCATTGTTTCATTTTATCACATTCTGTTTCCATATTCTATTTGTTTCAAGTGGTTCCTTCATTCTAAGCAGAGGACCAAGGCATTGTTTCTGAGCATTCTTGGAATCCTCCTTTGTGGATATGATGGTGAATTTTGGAAAGTAAACAGCTATATTACCAGCATCGAAAAAATATCCGAAACTTTCTTCTAAATGAGATATCATACGGTTCATTCCGGTATAATGATAAAATTCAATTTATATGCTGATACCAGTGAGGTTCGTTGAAGAAAATGAGTTAATGTTCTTACAATCTTCTTCTTTCCTTGGTTTTGGTAGTGATGCTTCTTCAATTAACTAGTAGTTGTGAATTCGAAATTTACTTCTTATGCAAGATTTTGCAGAAAAATTGACTCATTGAATGGATTGCTTTAGGTTACATATCAACGATATTCTGAACTTGCTTCCAGAATATTGTTAGCATTATTTGGTTGTCTGCTTATCTATCCCTTTCTTACTGGAGCATTCACAATGTTTTGTAGGTTGGACACAGTAAATGACAAAATGAAAGATGAAATTTTTGTATCCAATGTTGATGACATTCTAATGATTATCAAATCTGACTATGAGAAAGCTTACTTTGTAACAGGTGCTATTTTGTTTCTCTTTCATTACCATCTGAAATAATTTGGAGTTTTCTTGCAAATTATTCTTTTTCTTGTGAGAGGTTCGTGACCACCTATATGATGCTATATCTAATTGAAAAGGACAAATGCAAATTACTTGCTTGTCCCTAAGCAATATCAAAAGGTAGAGTGCCATTTCCTAAGCTTTACAATACTTACTTCTGATGCCTGCTGCTGAAAAGAAATTCAGAAAATGGAAGGAGATAAATACAAAAGATTAAGTAGCAATAGCAGAAAGTAACTAAACAAGAGTGAGTTATTTTATTCTAACATCTTCAGTTGCTCGGCCAAACTCTCGTAGTTATATTGTCTATGTGCATCTACCAAATTCATGCTGGTTGCTGTACCTTTTCTGTTCTATATTTTAAAGTTTTTGACTTGGAATACATTCTGCGTGACATTCAATTGGCTTATGTGATCTTGAAATAGGGATTGAAGTTGCAGGGTGGATAGTGAACTATTTGATGCATGTAAAAGAATATTGACTTAAGATCTACTAAGATATTTTCCCTATCTCAAGATCATAAATTTCTAAAATCTGTTTTAAACATCCATTTTTTTCTTTTACTGGATGATTCTACCTCTAACAATTGACTACATCCACGAAAGAATCCTGCACTGAAGTGAACTTTTCCTGCTTTTCAATAACCATTTTTAGCTTTAGACACCAGTAATGTATACATAAGAGAAAAGTCTTCCAGAACTGTAAAAGGGGAACAAAATAAAGTGGTATAAGGAAGCTACAGCAGAAATGGTTCTCAAAGCCCTGAACTGGGCATAGACCAAGTTTCTGGCAGTAGTCGCACAATGTGGTTGCTCCAGTTTTGAACTCATGAAGTTGCTCATACTCAGATATATTCTATTGCACTAGATGATCCCACAGTGTCAAGGATGTTCAACCAGTAGCAATGTTAGTGTTTCAGTATTTAAGGAATTAATACATTCAGTTCCATTGGGAAATCCAAGCATGTAATAGTTCCTCTGAAGATTTCTAGATTGCTCATATTAAAGCTTGTCCTCTGTTGTCATACCTCAAGATTTTCCTTAAGTAGATGGCACATTTAGATTTCCTTTGGAATCAAATTAGTTGCAACTTGAGAAAAACTGATTGATGAAGCACAGTTAATTTTTTTCCCTGACACTCCTTTAACATGATTCAAAGGCATTCAGCCTAGTGTATCTTCAAACTTTGGAATTCAGGGAATATATGGTTGGATCAAAATGTTCATCAGAAGAAGTGGCTAAAATAACAGCATAGGGACTTGCCAGTCACACGCTCTGACTTGAGCTTGATGTCTGACCCAGAAATGCTAGTGTGATACAGTCCTAAATGATATATGTCATCCATTCCTGAGACATGTTCCTCTGCTGATGACAGTGTTGCTGTGTAGTAAACAAATTCTTCATTTGTTCTTTGCTTGGATTTGGTTTAAATATCGTCCTATCTTGTAGTTGATCTGAAGTAAGTTTGAACTTGTTGGATTAGGCACTTTCACTTCGCAAATTTATGCCGATGACTGCACCTTTGAAGACCCAACTATCAAATTTCAAGGTAAGATATTTAACATTGCTTCTTATCTACCTTCTGCACACTTGATTTCCTCACGGATACCTTAATCGTGCTAATGCTACTGAGAATATTTTGTGATGCTTCAAATGCCTTTTTACTCTTTCAGGAGATCTTTTCACGTCCAGCATCTTCAAGTTTCATATCCCTCTTTATCATTTTGCTGCACTTACCATCTCTTTTGTGGTTCCAATTTCAAGAAAGTGATGGAACTTTCTTGGCAAGTAATTGGCAAATGCTATAACTCCAGAAAATGGAGGCTGATTCAGTATCTGGCCTATGGTCATTTATTAGCTTCAGAATATGTGTACCTGAAGATCCTATCTGCTCCTTTTGAGATTATGTAGTGACTTTCGCTTTCTGATTCTTCTGTGAGTTTAAATCACTGTTGCTTTTCATTATTTCTTAGCAGTTCTTGAAGTGGTTGGTTGAAGCCTGAAGGAAACTATTTGCCATGCTCAGAATTGTCATTTACTTAGCTCTTTTATGTCCTTCCAAGAAAATATGCGTCCTAACTTCTGAACATGGCTTTTATTTAATGTTTATAGTGGTTAAATAATAATTTGCTCTCCTCTCTTATTGCTCAAGGTTATACATGATGTGATAATTCAATTTGGAAATAGAGTAAACAGAGTGTGGCAGCTTCAGTTCACCTATTAATGAAATTTACCTGCAAAAGTGCAGCTACAGCGTCAAAATAAATTCAGGACATGCTAGTTTAAGCTTTGAATAAGGCAATGAAATTTCACTTCAATATAAGATAGGCAAGCTGAAGAAATTCATCATTACATCAGTAGCTGAAGTTTCCTAGCAAAAGTTCATTTTTTACTCAGAGCACCTGTGTACATTTTTTACTGTTTTTAAGTAATTAATAATGTTTGAAGAGAAAGTATATAATCTGTGAGGGTTATTCACTGTTTTGCAGAAGATAATTTTTAGATCCTGTTACTTTGAAGCAGAAAAATATGACTGAACTGGTTCATGTGTTATCTCATGAGTAAGTTTAATGAGAGATTTGGTCCAGGAGAGTAACTTGGATTCGCCAAAATGTCATTTTGTTGAAACTAATGCAAAAGTAATTGATGAATCATTTGCTAAGGAACTATACAGCTACTATACTGTCTCTATTGATTTTTTTTGTTGTTGCTAAATTGTACCTTTGAATTCAGTATTCCCTGAAAGCGAACTTGGCACCTACTATTCAGGCAGCACTATCACAATTTTATAGTTAAATCTTTTCCAAGCTCTTGCTAATCCCCGTGTTCTGAAATATTTTCTCTACCTATATTTTACAGCACAGATAACTCTGCGCCACAGGCTCAAATCAGGGATTGCTTTTCTGAATGAGAGTTTGTGTCCTTGAGCATGAGTAACATTTAAAAACCGTATCATTAGTTTTCTCACATGTGATAGGTTAACCATGGGTGTCTTTAGGTTTCATGTTCTTCTTGATAAATCCATACTTCATAAAGCTTGCTGGTTAATTGATTATCAATCTGCTTCAGTTAATTTGGCTAAAGAATATATCTGCACTCTGGTATAGTGAAAATGAGAAGACTTGATGCTTTTTTTGCTATATATTATTTGAAAATTTAAAAAGCATAAGAAAAGAGAAGCTGATTTCATTTGTGTTTTGCTATGCAGGAAAGGATTTGTACTATCGTAATTTGAAATTGCTTGTACCATTCTTCTACAATCCATCTATCATGTTAAAAAATATTGAGAAGGTATTTACATTCTAAACTTCACCATGCATATATAAAATCTGTAATAGTTTGGTTATTGATATACTGATGCATGATAACATCTTGTGGATTATGCAGCTTGTCTGTAAGTTTCTATTTTTAAACTTTCTGGGTCTTTCTGCCACTAAAACTCGTCGAATTTCTGTTGAGGTCTTTTATTAATAATCTTCATAAGCTAGGGTAAAAAGGAGAACCAACCTTTGAATTGCCCTTTATTTTGTTAGGCTTGAGAAAGACTAGGATTTGACATTTGTATTAAAATGAAACCTATATGCATAGTTACCATGACTAAGAAATGTGATGCCAAATAATTACATCTCAAACTATTTTTAAGTACTTGAGATTTTTATATTTCTGGTAGACAAACACTCAGATTGTTGAAATCAAGTGAAGCCATATAGAAAACTCTTTTGAGTTGTTGGATCCATTGGTGGTTCACTGCAAAATCCTTTAATAAGATACTACTTTGAAACAATGTTGACCAAAAGTATTTTATATTTTCTCTTTCTAAGAATTGTGTGTCTAGAATGCATACCGTATTATTTGGATGTCTATTTCTCTCAGTACAAAATGATCTCATGTCAAGAAACTATAGGCACTTGTTCCTTGGTTTGGAAAATAAATAATGCTGATCATTGCCCAAACAAAGATTAAGGTGTCTACCGCTGCAATAGATTTAGCTGAACTGCACTAATTGAGAAAACTGCTCAAAATTTTCTTCAGCTTTCTCAGAAAAAGTCCAAAATTTCTATATTCTGTACACCTCTAATCCAACTCAAAAAACCTGGAGTGTTGGTGCTGAAACTATATTGAGTGAGGTTTGCTGATATGATCAAATCCTGGACTTAATTGATTATGACATCAATTGTGATTGTTAATCTATGTTTCTTTGCATATTTTCAGCACCTTGTGGATTGCAATGCATTTTTTCTACTGAAGCACTCATGTTAACTTTGACTTCAGGTCATTCCGAATTTCAGACAGAAGTAACGATGCCATTGTTAGACAAAGGCTTAACACTTTCCCTGAAAATTTAAATTGACTCAGCCTGAAATTTCTTTTCTGTTTTTGTTTTAAGTCACATGTGCAAATAAAAACTTGTTATTGTGAAAATATATCAGATATAATTACTGCCCATGTTCTGAAATAAACTTGCAGTTGTGTTTTGCATCATATATATTATGAATGATATTCCTGTACCTTTTGTCTTTATACATGTGTACACACATTATTTTGTGTTCTTCATCTAGGATAGCCTTGGTAGAAGTGCTCATGGTTCTCAGTTACTTCAATTTCAGGATGCCAATTCCACAACCAATAGGATTGTTGCATCATGGAAATTAAGGTATGGAGTTGTTGCTAGAGGCACCGCCACAATTTCCAAGTTTTTTCTCTAATCTATGTGGACTGCCAGTGGGTAGGTAATACATTCTTTAGAGGATTGCCATTGTATGTCTGATAAACTTGCAAATTTGCTGAAGTATTATTTTCTGAAGTAGATAACCAAAGTTGACTATTTATTTACATAACCTGACTGATGATGTTGCAAAATATTGCTTACTGCAAAGAACTTGCTTTATGCCCTAGGGTATAGCCATGGACACACTGTGAATGGTGCTGTTGCTAGTGCCTTAAGTGTTTCTAACAGCCATTTGACAGAATGAAGTTTGCTTGACTTCCTAAGTGTGCTTTGAAGTTTTGATTCCAATTACTTGAAGGAAAACGGGGGGGTGGCAGTTCCACAATATAGAATTCAAGATTGTTTAAGCCTCCATTGCTGACAATCTCAAGGAGTCAGCAACATAGAAAGCTCTTCTCAGACCTTTCTGGAAGGACTCAACTCCTTCCAACAGGTAGGGTGTGAGTATATAGCCAGAAAGAAAGAAAGGAAAAGAAGAAAACTAGGCTATAGAGTTTTGAAAGTAAATCATGCTTGCTCATTCAATTTCTTTAATGCTCAGGATTAATTTTAAACAATGTAGTGGATATATTCGATATTATGCACCTATGCTGGAAGTGTTCTAATGATGAGTAGATGAGAAAAACTGATTCTGCAAAAACTGATTCTGTGCATGTTTTTGATAACAGATTTTTGTTAGTTGGGAATTCAAAAAGAAAAAATTTAAGAAGTACCATATCTCAATTATCATACTATTTTTGAATGATGATTTGTCTTTTATGCTTTGCCGCATCTCAGAAAGAAGGTATGACTCTAATGCCATTTGATTCAGAGTTTGAAAGGAAACTAATGGAAAGAAAAATTTTTAGATATTAATAACCATAACGAGAAACTTCTATGGACCAGTTATTTTCATCCCCTTTTCCTTCGAAATTGAGATTGAGAGGGGTGTTTGCGATCTATTATGAAGCATAGATGGCCCTGCAACTGTTCATTGCTTTTTTCATGCAAGATTTAGGAAATTTGAGTTGGAAAAGCTGTAAGGGAAATGAAAATTAATATAATTGCTCATTAGAGTTTGCCAAAATAAAAATAGGCGTCCTTTTGTATATTTAAACTATCGAATGGAATCCATATTGTCAGAGTTTGAGAAACTATGGCTATCAATTAATGACCATGAGTATATGACATTAATCTTAGCTAATTTGTATAAAGAAAGCTTAATTGAATTAGGTAATGGTACTGTTTATGTTTCTGGAAGATGACATTAGTAGCTGAATAGTAGATTGCAACTAATGAAATTAAATATCTCACTTTCTGGTTATCATGTTGAACACAGAACATATCTGAAGCTTCCATGGAGGCCTCTCATATCTGTCAATGGATCTACTGTTTACGATTTAGACAAGCAATTAAGGGTTAGTTAATACAAAAGTTCCTTTCACTATTGTGATAAAAGACTACAAACTTAATAGGTGGTTATTTCTGCTTCTGAAATTTTGCAGGTTGTTAGGCATGTTGAGAATTGGAGCATTTCTGCAGTTGAAGCCATTGTTCAGATATTCACTCCAAGCTTTGGAAGGTACGATGAATGACGATCTGACATTTTTGTCGCATGAAAAACCACCAGGGGCAAGTACTGGTCAAATGGCATGTTGTTAACGAACAGTGCAACTTAGAGATGGGTTGCAGTGAACTTTCTGTGCATACATTTTGAGATTATTTTTGGACCCCAAAGGCAGGTGATCTAGTTGCTGCAATAAGCTCCATTCTGTATAAAACCTCCAATCCAAATACAGCCTCATAAGGGCCTAGAAGAATTGCTCAAAAAAAAAGTAAAAAAAAAAAAAAAAGAATGAACGCATCATTTGATTGGCAAAGAGACAATCATTCAAGATGCTCATATAAAATGTTCCATGATACAACAAATTTTCAGCATATATATTCACATTTAAATTTGTTTACTTATGTGATTTGGTGAATAATGATAAATTTGTTGAACTTCTAAAACATTCAAATTTTCTTAAGGCTATCTGGCTAATTTCCTGTAAAGTTGAAATAAATGAAACTCTTAATTTTCAACAAATAAATACGAACAAATAACTTTAAATGCTAAAGAATGTTATGAATATATTAATTATGTGAATGTTGATTATTTCAAGTATTAACTCATGCTTGAAGTTATGGAATATGAAATATTAGTGGTAATATCTATCTTTTATAGATCACAATACTCATTACTTTCATTATCTTAAAGAATATGAGAGATCATGAAAGATAAGTTATGTAAGTTATAGAGGAGCTTACTAATGACCTATGATGAGAAGGGTCACTTTCAACTCTATAAATAGGACTATACAGAGTAGCATGTAAGTGGATGCATGGTGAAAAATTTTCAATAAAATTTTAGTTTTTTTTCTATATTTCTTGATTTTTCTCTTTTTCTCTTTTTGTTATAATTTAAAGCCTTGTTCATCAATATTTTATAGTTAGTTTCGTGTCCATGCGACCGAAATTTCACAACACGTTATCAACATGAGTTTTTACCAAGAGTTATTTGAAGTTATATTAAAAGTCGTAGAAGTTTTTATCTAAAATCTCATTTCCTTCATTCCAAATTTCTATTTTTGTTTGAGGATTTTAAGATTTGAGTTTAGTTCTCTCTATCATAAATCTCTATTTTCTTGGTTAATTTTTATGAAACTTGAGTTTATAATACTTGATATCATGGAAAGAAATGATGTATTATAGATATATGATGCTAAAATTTATTTTGGATAGGGTGGATCTTGAAGATACCACTAGTACTAAAATGTCAAAGCTATGGCAATATTTTGGAAGAAATATAAAAGCTACAAGAAGACAGTTGTCATATAAATTTCAGTTATGATTGGTCATACTTGTGGTTATAAAATTTTATTTCTATTAGTATATTTAAATTTGTCACATTTTACATTCCTTTTCAATCAAAGTTTCATAGAGAAAATATTACGAGTGATATGATAAAAAATTATTATTTCTTTTCATGTCTCAAGATATCTACTTGTAATATCAATATTGAGAAAAATATTTTGATGTGATTTATGCCTTTTGGCTATTGCACAAAATAATAAGTTGTTAATTAAAATCATGAAAATTGACTAATGGCTTCACTTATTTCCTTGAAGAGAGAATGAAAGCATGACTTATTATCATAGTAGAAGTGTGATCACGGCCGTAGTCGGAATCATAGATGTGATCATGGTAAAATTATTTTTTTATTCTCATAATAATAGTTCCTTGGAATTGCGAAAGAATGGGGAGTTGTCATAATGAAAATCTTGTGATGCTCAATTATTAGTTTTATAATATTTCTTAAAGTGAATATAATTAGAACTTATTATTCATTTATGAAAGAGAGATTTTGGTTGTATAATTATATATTCTTCACAATTATATAATTAGGGAAAATGAATCATCAAATTATTATAGCATAGTTTCTCGCTCGAAGTGAGAAAATAATGAGAAAGAAAAAAGAGAATGTTATGATTCAATATTTTTATGAAAATATTGATACATTTTTAAAATTTATTAATCACGTACATGTTATATGCTATTATGTATCAATCGAGAATAAATAATAGAAGTGCTATTTCATTTTCAAAATTATGCTATTGATAGTAATTTTGATACATGATGATGTAACTGAATTTTATGCAAATCTATGAGAACATTTTGAAATTTTAGTTGTTGATAGAAATTGTTAAAAGTATGGGTTATTATTTTTGTATTTCTTAACATTTTATAGATTTTTAGCTTGCATGTTATGTTATTTAAATTTTGATACTCTCTCATCATTGGATAAGAATTCTTGAATGGCAAACTTGATATATGTTATACCTATACTGGTTCATTCAAATATATTAAAAATATATGTTCAAAGTATAAACGATAATACTATTTTAAAAGCACTAATTAATTATTAACTCTAGAAAGTTAAGTTAATTTAGCATATCTTCAATTGAAATGTGAAATGCTAATATGTAATACATTTTAATGTCTCCTTAAGAATCATTGAGTTTTAGATATATTCTTCATAATAAAAATTATATTGAAACAGCTGATAAATGAAGTGTTGAGATCAATACATTATTACTTTTGTTCTATGAGACAATTTTGTAAAATCATTATTCTTTCTTGTCTTATACCATGCTAGAGTTTTTTAAGTTTCATATTTGAGTAAAACTGAAGTTTACTTATCCATATAATTTATTAGTTGGTATGACCAATTAGACCATTTTGAATTATTAAAATACGAAGAATAATTAAGAATTTCTGAAAAATATTACAAAACCAGAAGTTTTCTAATATTATGAATTTCTATGTGGTACTTGTTTTGTATGTAAATTAATTATGTGAATGTTACTGGTATTAATTAGGTTTGAATATTTTAATTTTGAGATGAACACGAAGAAATTTTTAATTAATGCATCAACAGAATAGTCATATATATATATTTTTTATTTTTGCAATATATAGTTTGCAATTCATCGATAATGAGCTCATACTTTACATTTTCTCAATGATATAATTTGTCATAATAATAGGATAAATGTTGAACATTCTTTAAAATGTTCATGGTTGTTATATAGTAGCACTTATTTCGTATTTTGCCAACCCATATGATTCTTCTCGTAATAGTTGTTTTGTGGTTAGAAACTAAATATTTGTCATCTTTAAATTAAGAAGTGTGCAATGTATATCGCTCCACTATAAGCTAATGAGATGGGTCATCAAAGAGGTTAAGTAAATATGTTGGCGTGAATCTCAATAAGAAGATTCATATTTTGTTGATTTTGAATATATTGTCCCAGTATAAAGAGGATAGAATATGAAATCGGATAAAGATATTAGTTTGTGTCTCATTTTGATTTTTCATTTTAATTTTCATATAATATACTTTGAACCAGAAGTTCAAAGAATAATTTATATAGTAAGACATATTAACTGACCAATATTCGACAAGAATGATCCCATTATATTTGATATCCATAAAGGACAATCTACCACATACAGTAAATTTAAGATAAAACTAAAGTGTGGTAGATAAGTTGGATCTAGGGATACAAATTTTCTCGCATATAAAAGGAGCAAAGATTAAGATGATCATATATGTTAAGTTGAGAAGATGTAAATTTCAATAGAATCTTTTTCTAAACATGACTAATGTATTATTTCCAGAAGATATTTAGATACCTGAAAACAATGACATTGATGAGATCTCGACATGATTGAGAACTATTGGAATCACACAAGTATAAGACGTTAATGACATTAATGTACATAATATATTGATTTAGAATGAAAATTTTTTGAATCGAAGTCCACAAGTTCAAAAGTTTGAAAGATTCACAAGTACATTTGAAGTGTACATGAATTCTCAGTAGAAATTATACGCCTAAACTGCAATACCAAAAACATTACGATGGATATTTACTAATAAATTACGAACAATAAAAGGTAAGTATTACCTATGACTTGTAGCATAATATTCTTTGTAAGAGATTTACATTGATTACGAAGAAATATATTTTTGATAGTGGATATAATTAATAACAGGATATACTTAATATGTGTTTATCGTTACTGTTATTTGGTAATGACATTTATATTTGAAGTCTCTAATGGACTCAATATGCTTAAAGCATACAAGTAGATTGTTTTTATAGAATATAATAAAATAATCTTAGTGAATTTTTATTGAAGAATGATCGAGTATGTCCATGCCTAAGAAAGTCCATACATAGCTATACTTGCTATATATGTTTCTTTGTCATAAGATATCCTCATTACACAATTTGTTGATTGAAATAGTGTTCTCCATATTAGGGGAAGAATATCATCAATTGAAAAAAATGATATTATTTATGACCTCTATTAGGTTGATCTATGCACAAGTATTAATGAATTGAAAGTTCAAATGATTGCTCATTTGTATAGAATCTCAAATTGATTTTTATATATAAATTTCTATTTGGATAGATATCCCAACAAGACAAATATATAAATTCTATACCTAAATGACTTTGAATTACTCTTGAAGCTTAGTTGATCTCTAGATTTTGAAAATAAAATTCTCAAAAGAGAGAAAATTTTGATGATCAAGATATTCTCCCTAAAATATTTACAAAAGTAAGTATTATGATCAAAGTTTTAAAAAATCAATATTTTTTTCCAATGCATAAATTGACTATCTTGAAGATGTTCACATGAAGATGGCACATCAATGGTCAGTGGATTATTACACAATATCTATAAAGAGATATTGAAGAACTTTTTAGTCCTGAGGTACCAAAGCTATGCATCATTTGTGCATATACTTATCTGCATGCAAGTGGATATCTATTCATGTTCTTCTCTAACGAATAATTTTTAAAAAATCTTAAACTTGTCATTTGATATCTTCATGAGATAGTTTATCTCAAATATTGAGAAAATTCAACTCCTATTGAGATAAATGTATTGTGATGGTTATTTATTTGATCCACACAAATCATGTAACAAATAAACATGTGGTAATATTATGATTCATAGTAGCCACTTCTTTGACTCATGTCGAAGAGAATATCAATTTATGAAGTTAGCTAAAAATGTGTGTGATCAGAATTACTAATTATGTATATCTAAGATAATTGTCAAATCATTTGAAAATCAACCTTACTAACTTTGAAAATATTTTGTATAAATAGGTAAGTCATTTGAACACTTTTAAACTAAAAAACCGTTACTAAAACACTTTGATCATACCAAGTTTACTCAAAATCATTTTTGACTCAAAAGCATACTTGTTATTCAAAACTTCATTCAAAGACATTTAAGATTTAAAACAAGTTTTGTGCTCTCTTATGCATTCAACAGATTCCATGACATACAAGTGTAGGGTTTACAAAAGAATATACCTATTAAGCATATGTAACCCACATTTCAAGTCTTCAATGCCTTTAATCATCTTTGAACAAAACTCTTCAATCTTCAATCACTTTGACATATTGGAGTTGTTCTTGCATTTTGACTTCAAGGCAACAAGACTTCTTACTTCTTAATCCAACAATCCTATCACATAAATGACATAAAAATTAGTCCTCATCAATGTTTGTCATTAATCAAAACTTAATCAAAACCTCATGATTTGCCTTTAGGGCTAACAGTATTGTATTCTCTAAGAAAAGAATTTCATATTGTTTGATGATAATAAAGTTTGAAAATATACTAAAGGAGATAGAATTCATCATTCATTCTATAAGAACGTGAATTTGAAGTGCCCCAGATTTGATCAAAAGTGAAATCCAGAAGATTTATTTATTAAGACATTATCGATTTCAATATTTGAGATTTGAAACTTTACATGTGTCGATTCAATGATGTTGAAAACATGGGGAGAAAGCCATAAAGAATTGTGTTCTCTTTTTTCTTCACTAGAGTTTTTTTTACTGAGTTTTTTATTTAGTAAGATTTTAATGAGGTATATTCTTCATGTAATGAGCATCCAAGGAGAGTGTTATAAATATATCAATCATGTGGATGTCTATTATCCTAAGTATTAATTCATGTTTGAGATTATGACGTATGAAAGGTTAGAGGTTACAACTAAAGTTGTGACATCTATCTGTTATAGACAACTATCCCCATTATTTTCATTATCTTAGAGAATACAAGAGATCATGGAAGGTAAATTATGTAGTTATAGAAGAGTCTGCTAATTACCTATGATGAGAATAGTCACTTTTAACTCTATAAATAGAACTATATGGAGTGGCTAGTAAGTGGATGTATAATAAAAAATTCTCAATAAAATTCTAATTTTTTTATATGTTTCTTGAGTTCTCTCTTTTTCTTTCTTTGTTATAGCTTAAAATCTTGTTCATCGTTATTTTATAGTTAGTTTCATATCTATTGTGGCCGAAATTTCAAAACAAAGAAATAATAATGTTAAGCAATGGCATTTGAGTATTAGATTGTCAAAAATAAATAAAATAATTTCAAATGAAATTATGAGAGAATTAGGAAGCAATCAATATCGGAACTCTACCTGATTAAAATCCAAACTAATTATAGTCCTTTTACATGCTACTCCCTTTGTTTTAAAATATGAGATCCTTTTGATATTTTTGGATACATCGTTTATGAGATCCTTTTGATCTTTTTGGATACATCGTTCTAAGAGAAGATGGTCTTTTAAGAATATAAATCGTTTTACACATATCTATAAGTATTTAATATCTTTTTCTAGACATAACAATTTACTTTTCCACTAATATAATATTGGTTTGGACAATGAGAGAAAAAAAGATGAAGAGAATGGGCAATTTAAATACTTTAATTAAAAAAGTCTTATTTTTAGTACTCTTAATTTTTGTGCATAAATTTAAAATAATTTATATTTTGAAACGGAAAGGGAAAAATATTGGTGGAGCTAGAATAGAGTGAGCGGAGCCCGTCTCCCTAAGATTTTTGAAAAAACTTTAATAGTACTATTATATTTGTTATGGTTATGAATTTTGATATAGCCCTTTAATGTATAAAATATTGTTTTGCCCCTCAAAGTTTTTAAAATTTATACATGAATTTAAATATGATGGCAAGTACATGTATTTGATCTCTCTAATAAAATGTACATATATTTAGTCAAATAGCAATTTTTCTATTATGGTTCTTCTATAATCTTCTCACACTATTTTGAAATGTAGAGGATGAAAGTGGCCTTTTGCTAACTAAATTTTAATTATTTTTGTCATTTTGTTTTTCCTATATATATATATATATATATATATATATATATATATATATATATATATATATATATATATATATATATCAATTACCATAATCTTGTCTTCACTTTTAAGGCTCTCTAATTATCAAAAAGTTGCAAAGGTTTCTCTGGCAGATTATTGAATATTTTGCTTACTATAATAATAATAATAGTAACAACAACAACAACAATTGTTTATCAACTTTTCACAATAACTAGACATTTCGATAACTTTTAGTTCTTCTCCTATTTTAGGACCACTACTATATATAGTTTTTTATCTGATTATATATAGTTAGAAAATTTTCATTTTTCCAGTATTTATTCTTTAACTTTTTAAAATTCTCTCAAATTTTACAATCTCTATGAGGGTGAATTAGGTTTTTGACTAATTTTTTAAATTATTTTCTTTAATAGAATCCCCTTTTTCAAATTCATAACCTCCAATATTTTATGTATGTAGAAAAAAGTGGTTAAAAGAAGAAGAGCAATCAATAAGTACACAACAAATATTAATAACCATAAAGAACAAATGAATATAGCATAAACAAAAGCAAGTAATAAGTGTAGAGAAAGAAAGACAACAATTTATAGTGGTTCAATCTCGCAAAGATCTATATCCACTACCTTAAGTCCATACTCAAGGATTTCAACCAATCCACTAAATGATCAAGTCAAGCAATTACACAAGAGGCTTACCCACCAAGAGTTTTACATCAACAATCTCTTTAAATTCCACAATCAAGGCTCAACCTAACCAACAAGCGTTTTATGTCCCAAGACAACATTAATTAAACAAAGTAAAGATAAGATAAGGGTAAAAATTATCAAACAAGACGATAAATATTCAACAATTATAGCACCGCTTCACTTTTGCTTTCGGAATCCTTGGATAATCACATGAAGCACATGAACAATGAAAACTTTTCTTTGATCTTTGATGTTCTCAAGATAATAGCATGTAAGTTCATCAATCTCCTTCAAAATTTGAGTTTCTAGCCTTTTATATAACTCAAAAATTCAAATGCAACGTCCAAAAAATAGCTAGTAATAGTACCATTCGGTTGACCGAATCAGGCTTACTGTGTTTGAGTTGGTCATCTGAACTTCTCTGTTTACTAGGCTCTTAAAAAAAATATAGTTATCCAAATTTCTCTAAAAATACAACAGTTAGAAATAGGTGCATTCGGACTCGAATTTATATGTTCGAATTGAAGTCTGAACTTTTCCGAACTTTATAAATAATTTGAAACTTAACCACAACAAGTTTGAAATTATTTTGAATCACAAGATAGATCATTTAAAAAATTTTTTATTTACAAGTCACTATCAAGTACTTTGTTTTTCAAAGAATTATGAAAAAATTTTACGCTCATCAAAAAAGTTTAAGCTAGATTAAAATAGTTCCTACTTCAACATGCAATGCAAAGATTTCAAATGCAAGGAGTGCAGAGTTCACAAGATATACCTATTAAACAAAAGCAATCATACATTAAGGTGTCTTCAAAGCCTTCAATTCCTTGGACATACTCTTCATTCTTCAAGCACTTGAGTTCATTTGAGTTGTCATTAGCACTATATCTTTAAGGCAATGAGATCACTTTGCCTATTCAATCCAAAAATTCTATTACACAAAAATTACTCAAGTTAACCTATATCAATGTTTGTTATTAATCAAAATTACAAATTACCCTCAGTGCTAACAGTCTTCCCTTTTTTTACGATGATAAAATTTGATGCAAAATGTGATTGATTTAAAAATGTAGCACAAAAAATCATTGATGTCATATATGAATGATAAAAAAATAAGAACTATGACAATAGAATGGCTCATGATGAGCCTACGATCCAACCAACCTCCATATACCTCATTTCTTCCAATAAGATAGATGATATAGTATTTAATCATCAAGAATACTTCTAAGAGAGGTTTTAAAAGATAAAAAAGGCTTAATAAAGCCCCCCTTAGATTGTGCTCATTTTTTGAATAAGTTTGGACTTGAAAGGTTTTAAGTCAGAATTTTAAATTTTCAAGTCCTAATAAATACGTAAGGTAATGGCTATATTTTGGAAAATAAGCTTTTCTAAGGTTGTCCAATCATGGTAGAAAAGTTTGAAAGAGATTTTGTACAGTTTGGACAACAAATAAATACTTCGTTGTGAGAAAATTGGACTGAGTTTGAATTGGATAGTGTGCATCCGAATTTCTAGTCTGAATTTTGGATCTAAATTTCAAAGGTTGAACTTTTCAACCTCAAATAAACCTCATAAGAGCAAAACATCCATGATATATATTTGAACACATTTACATTCACATTTACACTCAATCAAACTTTGCAATTCAACACATTACATACATTTTGTAATACTCAACCATAATTCAACTTTCAACTTAACCACAATTCAACATTTCAACATTTGCAATACAAACAAATTCAACCACATTAACAAGTTCAAATTCAAACATACTCACTCCCACATGGTTTACACAAACATACTAATCAAGTTAGCAAATAATTTAACTACACATACTCATATAACATTTTTAGCCACATTTTGCAACATACTCATAGTCATATACTCATACTTATATCTCATTTTGCACATATTCACTCCCTGTTTTGTCATCAATCAAATAATGTAGGCATAGTGGGTTAGGACAAAAGAGAAGCTCTCAACACAATTGATATCATCATTGAGCTACAAATAGCATAAATTCATTTCTTAAAACTCATAAGATATATAAAAATCAAGTAAGTTCATATGAGCACTAATCAACATAAACTAATACAACTTGATTAAATCAATTAAAATAAGTTGGGCTAAGAATCGAGTCATAAGCTTAAACTAATTAAACATTAGATAATGAAAGATATCATAAAAATTTATAAATGGTTAAAGAGTTAAGAGATAGAGGGTGTTAGCCCTAAGGGCAAATCATGTAGTTATGAGTAGTTTTGAATAATGGCAAACATTGATGAGGACTAATGTGGTTGTATGTTGAGTGATAGGATTGATGGATTGAGAAGCATGAAGTCTTATTGCCTTAAAGTCACAATGCAAGAACAACACAACTATGCCAAAGGTGATTGAAGATTGAAGACATTGAAGATTTAGAGTGTAGAGTCCATATGCTAAATAGGTATATTTTTTTGTAAACTCTACACTTGTATGTCTTGGAATTAGTTTAATGCATAAGAGATCACAAAAATTGTTTTTGAAATGATTTTTAATGAACTTCTTAACAACAAGAATGTTTTTAAAGTCTCAAATGATCTTAAGTAAACTTTGGATGATTAAAATATTTTGGTAACGGTTTTTTTTGTGTTTAAAAGTGCTTAAATGACTTATCTATTTATGCAAAATGATTTTAATGTTATTAAGGATGATTTTTAAATGATTTGACAAAATTTGATAAGTTTGGATGCAAGTTTGGTCGTCCAAACTTTGAAAATGATCACTGTGCTTCCAGAGAAATTTGGACGCAAGTTCGAACGCATGGAGTAAAGTTTGGACGTCCAAACTTTCTCTGATAGCATGGTCGGGGAAAAGTTCGGACGTCCGAACTTTCTGCCATGTGTCCGAACTTGCGTCCGAATTTCACTGTGCCAAGCTGCCATGTGTCCGAATTTCACTGTGCCAAGCTGTCTGGAAAAGTTCGGACGTCCGAACTTCTCTGAAACTAGCCGTTACTAGCCGTTTTATAGCTGTTAAATTTGATTTTTCAAATCTATAAAAGCTATAAACTTCAGATTTTTTGTAAGTTTTGAATCCTTGTGAACTCCAAACATTCCAAAACCTTTAGTAAACATTTTAAGCTCTATTTTGTCTTGTGCTTTCAATTGATCATTCAAGATTCCAAAGACAACAAAGTGTGAATGTGCAACATTGTGTAAACATCTACCAACAAGTGCTAACATCTACACATTCTTCTTTCTCTATTAAACTGTGTTTTTCTACTAGCTCATTGCAAGGTTATCTTGTGACGTAAAATCCTTTTGAGAAGGGTGAGCCATAGACTAGATTAATCAAGGTTGTGGTATAAAACCTGTGTATGGGCGAGCCTTGGATTAGATTGGTCTTTAGGTTGTCTTTAGATATAAAATCCTTGTGGAAGGGTGAACTTTGTTTGTATAATTACTAAAAGAGGTTGTGAGTGTAAAACCAATGTGTGGTGAGCCTCTTATATAATTTGTAGACTTGAGCTTATAGTAGATTGTTTGAAATCCTTAAGTGTAGGTTTAAGATAGTAGATGTAGATCTTGAAGAGATCGAACCACTATAAATTGCTTGTGTTCTTTGTTCTTATATTGCTCTACTGCTTTGCTATTAATTGCCTTACTTTTCTATTGAACTAAGCACATACAATCTGTTTTTTGCTTAGACTTATAAAAGGACTGTGTTTGCAAAAAATTAGCCAAATACTTAATTCACCCCCCTCTTAGGTATTTCAGAGGGCTTAGTCCTTTTTTTTTTTTGTTATCATCATCATTTAGAATCTCTGTCATAGTCTTCACTATGAATTTGTTGATGGTGATCGCCATGTCTACTTTGAGCTCAATATTGAATGAACCATCACTTGCACGTTCCTTGTTGGAGTAATTTGGTTTTGGAGTTGTCTCCAATTGAGATGACCTTGAAATTTTCCTTTTAATGACATGTTTCTCTCTTCCTCTTCCAAATGGAGCAGTGGATGGGGAAATACTCTCGGCCTTTTCAATCAAGTCTCCTTCTTCACTAGCCTCCTCTTGGATGCTCTTTCCATGTCCAGTTGTTTGTTGTTTTTTCTTATCTTTCTCATCATCTTCTTTTTGTATGCCTTTATTACCTTGTTTCTCTTGCTCTTTTCCACTTCCTCTAGCCACTAGCTCAAAGTCATTTCCATCATTATCCTCACCATCATCATCATTTTCTTCATTTTTGTTCTCATCATCATCATTGGCTTTTTCTTTTTCTTCATTGTTCTCCTCTTTCTCTTTATCTTCATTCATATTTTTATCTTCTTGAGCCTCTCCATGAGAGGTTTTCTTCAAGATTTCTTCAACATTTCTCACCTTCTCATGTAGACTATCAACTTTCCCAAGTACCATGGGAGCAAAGGCCTCGAAGAACTTGTACATTTTCTCCATTTTCTTAGCATGGTTGTTGAAGTACTCTTGGAAGACTTTGGCTACAACGGTGTCTCCATGTGTGATCTTTTCACCAACATATTCATCCACCTCATTGGAGAGTGATTGAGGAGCTTGCTTATCTTCAAATAACTTTCTCTTGGAAAGGGAACGTCCCTCCTCACTACATGACTCATTTCTTCTCTTTGTTTTTCTCTCCTTTGCATCCATTTATTCCTTATCCTTCTCTTCTTCTTCTTCTTCAACTTCTTCATCTTCCTCTTGCCTTTCTTTCCTTGATGGAGTCTATTTCTTGGTTTTCCAAACTCCATCTTCACCTTGGATAAGTTGCATTCTTTTGAGAGAGTCATCAATGTAGATGCTTCCACTTTTGATACTCAAGCCTCTTCTAGGAAGTTGAAGTTGAAAGTGCTTGAAGAGCATTATTAGTAGCCTCCATATGGAAATACCTTGTTCTCCGTTTTCCTTACACTCATCATGTGTTTCAAGGCAATATAACAAAAATTCATCTTTTCTTGAAGAGCTTTATGAGTAGCCTCCCATATGGAAATGCCTTGTTCTCTATTTTTTTATGTTCATGTAGTGCAAGCATCACAACTATAGGTAAGTTACCAAATGGGACTCTTGACCAAAGTTGGGAATAACTAATGTGGTGAGTAGGTGGTGGTGCAAAATACATCCTCTAGCATCAAGTGCCTTTATTTCCCTATCTTTCACAGATCTAAATCTTTCTCCATTTGAAAATGCAATTTCAAATCTTTTATAAGTAAAAAGCTCATGATTATAACAGTGTTGCCCTAAAGAATAGTATCAAATTCCTCCACCTTCTACCCCACAAATTCTATTCATTAATCTATCATCAAACTCAAAATCGATTTTAGACACTCTAGAAGAGTACCATTGCACAAGTTCTTTACCAATACTAATAACTCTTTGCTCCTTAAGATTAGCATAAAACTCATATACCAAAGAAGGAAAATAATCATCATCTACAACAAGTAAACTACTCCATTCAAGTTCACCAAAGAGAGATACTACGTTATCCATACTTTGTGCTCGGGGATGATCTTTCGGTTCTTCTTGCTCTAATCTTCAAACACAACCTTGAATTTGGTTGAGATAAATCTATCAAGCCCGGTGGATGCTTGAGGCACTCTAATCCTCCTTGGTTCATTGATGATCAGTCCAGTATCCACTTGCTAGCCCTTTCCCTTTCCTTTGTTCATGCTAGCCCTTTTTGATCTCACCATGTTGTGATTGAGTGAAGTAAAGTGTTTGGGTAGAAATCAAGTGTGTACAGCACAAAAATATAGATGATTTTTAGAGAAATTGATGAAAATAAAGCAAGATATAGGTTTGGACGAAGCTGGGTTAGATGGGTTTTGAGTGAAGATAGAGTTCGGATATGGGGATTGAAAGAAATGAAGAAAACTGCCATTTGAACTTCTTTAAAAGAGCTACAATTGCTCAATTTAGATAACCATAAATTTTGGCATACATTTGAATTTGCTATTTAAAAGAGCTGCAATTGCTCTATTTAGATAACCGAATTTTCTGACATACATTCGAATTTGCTTTTGAATTTTTGGTCATGTGTCTGAACTTGTGTTCAAGTTTTCTGTTCTAGATTCTTCAGAGCTAGTTTGGACAACTGAATTTCAAGGCATGCATCTAAATAGCATGTCTGAATTTTACTTGTTTTTTCTACACTTGAATATACATATTAGTAACTAAGTTTCTTCTTAGATAGCAAAGCCTTTTACCGGCCAATGGCTTAGTAAAAATGTCAGCAATTTGCTCATTTGTATAAACATAATCTAAACATACATCTTCTTTATCAACATGATCACAAATAAAGTGATGTTTGATTTCTATATAATTAGTTCACAATGCTAGATGGGGTTGATTGTTAAGTTTATAGAACTAATGTTATCACACAAAATAAGCACACATTTGAAATCTAAACCAAAGTTAACTAAAGTGTGCTTCATTCATAGCACATGAGCAGAACAACCACCAGCGATGATATATTCGGCCTTGGTGCTAGATAATGACACACAAACTTGTTTCGTGCTATACCAAGAGACAAAACAACTACTAAGAAATTAATAATGACCACTAGTACTTTTACGCGCAACTTTGTATCCTGCATCTAGCATAGTTGGTATTCGTGTAAGTAATAAGTTCAAAACAAGAAGATTTAGTAAACTAAAACCCATAGTCATACATATCAATAAGGTAATGAAGAATATATTTAACGGAAATTAAGTGAGACTCTTTAGTACATAATTAAAATCTAATACATAGACAGATGACAGTCATAATATCCGGTTTAGAAGTGGTTAGATAGAGTAAACTTCTAATCATACTTCTATATGTCTTTTCATCAATATTTTTACCTTTTTTCATCTTTATCATGTTTCTTTAATGAACTCATAGGTGTGCTAATTTCATTAGCCTTATCCATTCCAAATCTTTTTAATAGCTCCTTGGTGTATTTGGCTTGATTGATGAATGTGTTATCCTTGGTTTGCTTGATTTGAAGGCCAACAAAGAAGTTGAGTTCTCTCATCATGCTCATTTCGACTTCACTTTGCATCATCTTGGAAAACTCATTACAAAAAGATTATATTTGTATCACCAAATATAATATCATCCACATAGATTTGAACAAATACAAGATCATTGTTGCAAGAAGTTTTTATAAAAAGCATTGTGCCAATATTTCCTCTTGAAAATCTTTTTGAAAGTAGAAACCACTTTGTCTTTCATACCAAGCTTTAGGAGCTTGTTTCAACCCTTATAAATCTTTAGAGAGTTTGAAAATGATTAGGAAATTTTTCATGAGTAAAATGGGGGAGGCTGTTCCATATAAACTTCTTCATCAATAAAACCATTTAGAAAGGCACTCTTGACATCCATTTGAAATAATTAAAACCTCTGAAACAAGCAATGCTAAAAGCATTCTTATAGATTCAAGTCTTGCTCCAGAACAAAAGTTTCATTATAATCAATGCCATCTTCTTGAATGAATCCTTGGACAACAAGTCTAGCTTTATTTCTTACAACTTCTCTGGATTTATTTAATTTATTTCATAGGTTTGTATGGTTCTTTCTCAATAATATTCCACAAATTAAAATTAATTCAACAAATATAAATCTTAATACTAGATTTTTAAAAAGTATAATTTGTCCCATAAAAAAGGGTGGACAGTTTATAGAATATCCTTCCAAATAATAGAGTTTGAAATATTAGCCATAGGACCTTAACTTCTAGGTTGTTAAACAAAAAAAAGCCCTTACTCTGATACCAATTGAAAAAAACCTAAGAAGGGGATGAATTAAATTTTTGGCTAATTTTTGAAAACTTTTTCTTTAATAGAATCTCATTTTTCAAATTCATGACCTCCAAAATTTTATGTGCATGGAAAAGAGTGGTTGAAAGAAGAAAAGCAATCAATAAATTCACAACAAATATTAACAACTACAAAGAAAAAATAAAGATAGCACAAATAAAGGTAAGTAATAAGTGTAGAGAAGGAAACACAACAATTTATAGTGGTTCGATCCCTCCAAAAATCTACAACTACTATCTTGAGTCTTGAGTCTACACTAAAGGTTTTTAAATAATCCACTAAAATTTCAAGTCAAGCAATTACACACGAGGCTCATCCATCAAGGGTTTAATGTCCTAAGACAACCTTGATTAAACAAAGTAAAGATGAGTTAAAGATAGAAATTACCGAAAAAGACTGTAGATATTCAACAATTCTAGCACCATTCCACTTTTATTTTTTGAATCTTTGGATAATCTTTGATGTTCTCAAGATAATAGCATGTAAGTTCATCAATCTCCTTCAAAATATGAGTTTCTAGCCTTTTATATAACTAAAAAATTCAAATACAGTATTCAAAAAATGACAATTAACAGTGCCATTTGATCGACTAAATCAGGCTTACAGCATTCAATTGGTTGTCCGAACTTTTCTGTTTACTAGGCTGCCGGGAAAAATTCGTTCGTTCAAATTTCTCTAGAAATACAGCAATTAGAACAGGTGCATACAAACTCAAATTTGGATGTTCGAATTAAAGTCTAAAACTTTTTCAAACTTTGTAAAATCATTTGAAATTTAACCGCAACAAGTTTGAAATTATTTTGAATCACAAGATAGATCATTTACAAATTTTGATCTACAAGCCATTATCAAACACTTGTTTTTGAAAGAATTATGGAAAACCTTTAGGCTTATCAACAAAGTTTAAGCTAGATCAAAATAGTTCATGCTTCAACATGTAATGCATAGATTCCAAATGTAAGGAGTGTATGATTCACAGCATATATCTATTAAATAAAAGTAAATATACACTAAAGTGTCTTCAAAGCCTTGAACTTCTTGGATATACTATTCATTCTTCAACTATTTGAGTTCATTTGAGTTGTCCTTAGCACTATAACTTTAAGGCAATGAGATCACTTTGCTTCTTTAATTCAAAAATCCTATCACACAACAATTACTCAAGTTAACATATATCAATGTTTGTTATTAATCAAAACTACAAGACTTGCAATTAGGGCTAACACTCTAAAACTCAAATTTAGGAAAAATTACATCGAATTTGCACGAAAGAATGTTAGTTTATTAAACTACATCAATTATTGCATGTTTGTAAATATAATTTTCATGAAAATCGGCCTTGAAATGGCAAAAAATTAAATCAAAGAACTTTCTGGGATGTTATGATGCCAGGGAAGTTATCAGAGGGTTCTGCCATAGAAGGGAGAACACATCAAAAGGTTTCACTGACCACAGCGGAACGTAGCATAAGGTTCCCCATTAGTGGTGGAACTCATCAAAAGGTTCCACCGCTAGTGGCAGAACTCTTTAGAATATTTTTTTTAATTTTAATTTTAATAATTAGTAAATTACATTATTTTGTTACTTAAACCATTTTCATTATTCTTTAATTTGAAAATTTGTTAGAAAACTAATTATTTTAGCTTGTCATGATCCCAAGTATCGCCCTAACGATTCCCTTGTACAGTGTGGATGGATTATACACCTCTCACCACAATTGTTATTGTACTTGAAACCCTGTGTCACAAATGGGTGATCACTCAGAATTTGTAATTTTTGTATGCTTTCACATTAAATCATTCAGACATGTAAGACATGATGAAGGTGGGAAACTAATTCCCCCAAGAAAAGATGAATCGCCACATTCTGAAGCCCTAATGGAGAAACCAAATCTACTGCCTGACGATTCCGATCCTCATTCTCTAGAATCGCTGTGCCCCCTAGAATCACTTAATGAATGTTCGCCATGCCCTCTTGAACCATTGCTACTTGATGAGTACTTGAACATGCTATAAGAGAACATTACGATTGAATCTCAAGGGAGAAATTTGTATTTTGTTAATTTTAAAGATGTTGTCCCAACATAAAGAGGAGAAAACATGAGGACAGATAAATGTATTAGTTTGTATTTTATCTTGATCTTCTATTTTGATCCTCATAGAAGATACCTTGAAGTAGAAGTTCAAATGATAATTTATATAGTTAGGTAACCGACCAACATCCAACAAAAAAAGCTCCTATTATATTTGATGTTCATAAAAAGAAATCTACCACTGCCAATAAATTTGAGACACAATTGAAAACATAGTAAATAAGTCAGTTCCAAGGATACAAAATCCTCACATTATGAAAGGAGCAAAGACTTAAGATGGTCATATATGTTAAGTTGAAGAGATGCAAATTCTAGCATAATTTTTTCCAAACATGACTAACATATTATTTCTTGAAGAAATTCAGGTACTTAAAAACTGTGACAATGATGAGATCTCAACATGATTGGGAACTACTAGAACTGCATAAGTATATGACGTTAACATTATTAACGTGCATAATATATTAATTCAGAATGAGGATTTTTGAATTAAAGTCTGCAGACTCAAAATGATAATGAGAAAAATATGAAAAGTTTAAACTATTTACAAGTAAACTAGTATACATCTATTCTCAGTAAGAATTATACACATGAAGTGTAATCCCAAAGAGATAGTAATGAATATTTGCTTATAAGATGAGAATTATAAAAGTGAATATTTGCCATAACTTATGATGTATGATTCTTTGTAAGGCCTTGCATTGACTATAAAGAAATATATTTTCTAGTGGTGGATATAATAGTGCATGATAACACTTAATACGTATTTATCTTTGTTATCATTTGATAATGATGCTTATATTTGAAGTATCTGATCAACTCAATATGCTTGAAGCAAATAAGTGAATTGTTTCTGTAGAACATAAGAAGATTGACTTAGTAAATTCTTATTGAAAGAATAATAAAGTATGTCCATATATGAATAAATCTATACGTAGCTATATTTGCTATATGTGTTTCTCTGTCAAAAGATATCCTTATTACTTAATTTTATGAGAGAATATCATTAATCGAAAAAAAATATCATTTATGACTTTTATTATCTTGATTTATGCACAAACATTAATGAAATGTAATTTTAAAATATTATTTATTTGAATAAAAGTACAAATCGATTGTTTGATTGACTTCTATAGAGTTAGTCAATATGATATTCTACCTATAGATATTTTTATTTGGATAGATGTCCCAACAGGACATATATATGAATTCTATAGCCATATATGGTGCATGCTTGAAGTGCGGTAGATATCTTGTTTTTGAAAAGAAAATCTTCAAAGAGAAAATGATTTGATGATCAATTTAGAAAAACAAGTATTATGATCAAAGTTTCAAAAAATCAACATTTTACTTTGGTTGAACATCTTGAAGGTGCTTTATATGGACATAACATATCAATGGTTATTGTGTTGTTATAAGTGATAAAGAACTTTTATATCTATAAAAGGATATTGAAGAACTATTTAGTCCTAAAGTACCATAACTCTATAATTTAGTATATGAATACATTTGTCTACGTAAAAGTATATATCTATTCTAATTCTTCTCTATTCAATAAATTTTGAGATGACATTAATCTTGCCTTATCTCGAATATTGAGAAAATCTAACTCCTGTTGAGATGGATATGCAAGGTATAAGTTACCTATATGGTATATACAAACTATACCATTTATAGACACGTGTTGCATATAACAACCACGTCTTCAACTTATGTTGAAGAAATAGAGATTCATAATATTGGCTAAGAATATGTGTGATCATGATTAATGTTTTATTATATTTCAGATAAACATATATCCTTTAAGAAAGAATTTCAAATTTATTGTTGGATGATAATAAAGTTTGAAATATATCAAATGAGATACGATAAAAATATATTTTCAGGAGATTCTTTTTACTCATGAATTCTAGAAGAGATTAGATATTGATGTGAAACAAATTCAATTATTTGATGATTTGACAAATTTATTCACTAAGACTTTATCGATAGTAATATTTGATTAGAAAGCATCGGTTAAAAAATCTCAAAAGATTATCTCATGGGGGGAGTAATGACATAAAAAATAGTATACTACTTTTCCTTCACTACAGCTTTTTCTTCACTAGATTTTTTATCTAGTAAGGTTTTAATGAGGCATATTCTTTATGTAATGGACATCCAAAAGGGAGTGTTATGAATACATCAATTATATAGATGTCTATTATCTCAAGTATTAATCTATTTTTGAGGTTATATGAATATAAAAGGTTAAGAGTTACAATCAAAGTTGTAACATTAATTCTTTATAGACCACTAACTCCATTACCTCCATTATCATAGAGAACATGGAGATCATGAGATGTAAGTTATGTAAGTTATAGAGAAAGTTTCTAATGACCTATAATGGGAAGGGTTACTTCTAACTCTATAAATTGAAGCTTGTAAAAGTGTAGATGTATGGTGAAAAGCTTTCAATAAAATTTTAATTTCTTCATTTCTGGTGTTCTCTTTAATTTTTCTTTCTTTTGCTATTGTTCAAAGTTTTCTTTATTGTCATTTTATAGTTAGTTTTTGTGTCTATCGCTACTGAAGTTTACAACAAACTACATTTAATTTTCTATATTTATGTATTAAAAATACATGAAACTTTTCTTAAAACAGCCGAAACATAGGAGTTAGAAAATCTGGTGCGTGTTCCATGACTTATGGTAAGTTTTCATATATTTTCGCCCAGAGAAGTGATAGACCGCTCTGTTCACTATAACCACGATATAGTTGAAACCTTTTTACTTGTCTATATATTAGGGCCATGGTAATATCCAAATCTACATTTTTCAATAACAAATGGTTATCGCACGATCTTTTAAACAACAAAAATGGACTATTTTGCACTACAGAGATTAAAGAAAATAATATAAGCCAAAACGTATTAACCTCATAAAAAGTATGCAATGCAAAGTAAAAATTCACATAATATAAAGTTTAAATCAAGTAGAAATTCTCATTCATATTTTCTAAAAAAAAAATCACATAATGTAAAGTTTAAATCAAGTATAAATTCTCATTCATATTTTTTAAACTAAACATCATAAATTTTTAAAATATTAAATGTTATAATTAAACATATTACAAAGAGTGTCACATACAATGTTGCAAAGGATCCGAGTACTGAAAAACTGTTGTCTAAAGTTGTTTTTATCCCACCACAAGGAATCCAATTCAAAGATTCCCATACTGTTTAATATACCATGTTGTTATGTTGCTATTAAGTGGTCCTGTGCCCCCTAGCTAGTCATTCCACAACAGTGACCTTCCACCTGCTTCTCATCTGACTTAGCCTAAGAATCCATCAACAGAGCATAGTAAAGAGATACCTTCTCAAGGTTTCACGACCACAAAAAATCAAAGAGAGATACCTTCCCTAAACAATCACCACCATTTCAACTTTTCTATAGTAACCCTTCCCATCCCCACTTTTTCCACAAATATTTGAGTATATTTACCATAGGCTAACATATCATATGAGGGTTATAATATTATTGCTTACGTACTGATTTGAAGTTGTATAATTTGGTTTGTTTCGGAAGTGAACGTTATTCTTCTTAGATAGGGAGGCAGATATTATCCTACTTTTAAAACATTCAGACTTGTTCTCCAAGAAAAGAAAATTAACAAGAATATCAAAATTAATCAACAAATCTTCTGCTGCCAATGTGAAGACTAGAGGCACATGTAGCTATACAACATGATCAAATTTTGAATAAACTAGAAAGGAGTTTCTTCTGCCTTTGTAGGTAGATCCAATAATAACAAGAATATGCAACTTATGGAATAAAAAACAGGTCAGGCAGTCATAAAAACACCTGACTATTCCTACTTCTGAGAACTTCAGTTCTATTTATGAAACAGAAATCCAAAATCCCTGGATCGTTAGTTCACATTCTTTGCTTCTTTTGTTTATCCTGGATCTACAGTCCTTGAAGGAAGAGAACATTGCTTCACTGGTAATACATTCCATAGTTTTACTGGATTAATACATTTCCTTCCAGCGAAATGGGGTTGCGTTGGTAATTGCTTGCTGCTTTTGAGAATGAGGACTCCGTGATTGGAGAAAGAAGTGGGATTGTTGGCCAAAGCAGCGGTACATCTGAACCTAACGAGTGGGAGTGACCGGCAATGTTTTTTGAGTATATAGAAAAGTCCCTTTGTAATATTGACACCATGCAAGAAGTTCACCTCTTCCATTGCTCTCTTCATGCTCTAATAAGGGAGGACACCTTAAAACGTTCCACTGTTGGGATCCAATAACCCATATGACAAATATTTATGGGATTCAAATTACTGAATTCCGAATAACTGCGCGAAAGACGATGGGTTGTTAACATGTTCTGTGGAAAATTTTTCATGCTCTACCCCTGGCCGACCTGCGCTATAACAAATGGTACAGGCTTTAGCGGAGGATTCCGACTTGCTCTGAGAAAAAAAAAAATCAAAACCGTAGTTGATCATCGTTCATGAGACGTGATCTCGCTAGATTCAAAAGCCAGAAAGTATTCTCGCGTGAGAATAAGATTCCCATGCATCATGTGGCCATTTCTAAGCCCTAAACCCAACTTTTAAGTATTCCAAGTGACGTTGGTGCCTGTTCTAATTCAATACGACGGCAACTGGCAAGAGGAGAACATGATATATTGGCCATATTCCATGCATGTGCTAGAAACAAAAAGGGATCGTGTTTTGCCCCGGAGAAAGAGGTAGAATCCGTGTCCTACATGATGAAGAAATCTAGTAATCGGCATTCCTCTTCAGAGGAAGAAGAAAGTAGGCACGCCAGGATTGAATGAGAGAGATGGTGCACATGCGGCAATTCTAATAAAAAAATGTTTCTGCTCTTGCAAGTTCACATGATGAAAATACCCAGTGCTTTGAAGCTCAAAATTGATGTTTCCTAGGTGATATTACGAGCATATGAACTCCTACTTGTCATTTGCAAGATTGCATGGTTTCTCTAATGGTATTACGTATTATAGCGTAGTTATGTGTATTTATATGCAAGATTTAATATAATTGAATATTAATTTTATTTTCATAAAAATATTTATTTTTATTAAATTTAAAATAAAAAATTTTAAATACACTCATATAAATCTTCTCTTTGTTTGTTTGTTTGATTTTTTTTTTTTTTTTTTGGGAAGTATGTCCAGTTGATGCTATGAGAAGGTGCTTGCAGTGTTTTGGTATCAATCAAACGTGGATACCGGAGGCCTGAGACCTCAAAAAAAATAATAATAAAAAAAGGCAATAGAATGTGTGGTTGAAATGTGAGTTTATTTCTTCCTGCTCAGTCGGTCATCTGTACGGATTGCGAAGTGGATGGTCAAAAGAAGGGGAAGGTCCGCACGTGGGCCTCTCCATTTTCTCAACCACAAATGTGAAATTCTCTCGGAGAGAATTCTGTCCAAGAACTCCCTCCTCCTTTTCATCCCCAGAATGAAAAATCGCATTCCTAAAAGAAGGAAGGAGACCAAATGCAAAGAAAAAGAAGAAAAAAGGCATTTGGGAAGTATTCTTTCTTTTCAAAATGAGATCTTTAAAATTTGGATATAATATAATATTTTTTTTCTCCTATTTCATTTTATGCTTAATGTTGAACAAATTAAACGAATGAATAATTATTGTCTATATTTTTTTACAAATAATTTACTCATTAAAATATTTATTATCAGACCATTTATTGTGAATTTCATTTGGCATCATACCTTTTATGTTATCAAAATCTATTATTCCCATATGAGGAGGCAAAATCTACTTCTCTTTCGGTGAAAACTAGGAAAATGCAATATGGTCCCCCCCATCGCCAACACAAAATCTTCCTTCTTTTCTTTCCGAGACATGTATATACTCTTGAAAAGAATTGCATCCCATTTTTTGTAAGAGGGGTACATGCATTCCTTTCTAAATAAACAAAAATCTCAATCTTGGACCATATTTTTCGCGTCATAAATATTTATTTTTATAATTCAGAAGATAAGAATTCTTAAATCAAAATTTAATCTAGATATTTGTGACTTAGCTAGAAGGTATTTTTAGTTCCGATAAGCATACCTTCAAGTCCTTTTAGCTCTTACAATTAGTATAAACATACAAGGGTCTAAATGTAAGTTAAGATATAGGTATTATGTAATTAGTTTAAAAAGATTAGGATTCCTATTCACGTATGCTTTTAAATTCAATAAATTCTAACCGCGAGCACCAATGGGAACAAGAGGGCATATCAAACTTTCGCCTTTCCAAAAAGCACAACCCCGTTCTCCGTCTTTACCCCCGCGCCTTTCGCCTTCTGAGTCATAAAACTCAACTAGCAGAAGCCAGTAGCTGAGCAGCCGATGCCCTTGTACGCTACTAGTAATTGGTGATGAAGCTACCGTACGTAGACTGCTGCTCAGTATGCTTAGTTCAATGACCTGCAGTTTTAAAATGAGCGGATAGGAATGACTTTGGGGACGACCAATGGCCTATTCTTTTTTCACACTGGAAGCAAGAGCAACTCAGCCAATATCTGGATAGATGGAATAATGGCTCTCAGCATCTGGCTGGTTGGCTGTCTAAATCTTTTTTGTTGCTATCGCATGCATATTCTTCTAGCCAACACAGCACTCTTTCCTTCTTCCCTTCAACTTCTCCTACTCAGGTGAAATGGTCCCCCGAAGGAAGATACTATATCTCAAAGGATGGGGCACCAATTCCATAGCCTAAATTTCAACGTACTATATAGAACCTCCACTTTCACCAATATGGCCACCGCCATAGTAAACAAAAGCAGCTTTCCATAGCAACTTCCAATTCTGCAAAAGCAAAGGTTTCACGGAAAGTGATAAGATTGTAGCACGATTACAAAACTGTGGAAGCTAGAGGAATGTTGTGACTGATTATACTTGGGGGCAGAAAGACGCATTGACTTTCTTTCCAGTAAGTGAGTTTTTATACTAATGGACGCAAATGCACCAGTCGTATAAAAACAAGTATAATGTTCTATGATCATCTCCAAATTCAGTAATGTTTCTGGGGATTCAAAAGGGCACATCAAAGTCACCTTTTTTTTTCCTCTTCTTTTTTTCAATTACAGTTTAAAGTAGAATGCAGAAAGTAACAATTTTGGAATCTAAAACAACAGATAAGACACAGAAACTTTATGATCGTGCAGCAGGAACAAATGAAAGCAGACTAGAATCATTGTAAATCCATCTGAAAGGCGTGAATCTTTTTTTTTCTTTTATGAACGCTAACTTACTTAGTTATAATCTATATTCTATACTAAAAAGTATAGATAGGGGTCATGGGGATTTAAACTTGTTTTGTTTCTTCCTTTTTTGAATGCCCTAAAATGCCCTTGGATAAAATTATTTTTTGCATTTTTTAAAATGTATTAGTATCATTTTGATAGTTTTTGACATTTAAATGATAATTATTTAGGAGTTACATAGAAACAATTAATTTGGAGAAATAGTTGTAAGTTAGTTTTAATAAAGATAAAATAAAGAATTAAAGAGAAAAGTAAGTTACTAAAAAAGAGTATTAAATAGAAAGACTTTATTGTCATAAATAATTATTAATTTTTTTCTAATTGCAATTATTAAATTAGTATATATACCTCTCACATCATAGCTTGATTATGTTTTTACACATTTACAAAATCAATAGACAATATTTGAAAAAAATATTTTACTATTCTTATTTTGAGAATTTCAACTTGTATGTTTCTTTCTTTTTTGAATGTCCTAAAATTTCCTTTGATAAAATTATTTTTTATTTTTCTAAAATGTATTATTGTCATTTTAATAGTTTTTGACATTTAAATGGTAATTATTTAGGAGTTACATAGAAACAATTAATTTGGAGAAATTATTTGTAAGTTATGTTTAACAAAGATAACTTAAAGAATTAAAGAGAGATGTAAGTTACTAAAAAAAAGTATTAAAGAGAAAGATCTTATTCTTTGTTTTTTTTTTAATAATTGGATGCATGCATGGTGCTTTTGTATAATTAATATTTACGCTTAATAATATTAAGTATCTACCAAAAAATCAGTTATTGAAATGAATAAAAGTAGAGTTTATAAACTGTATGTAATTATTTAATATAAGTAATAAAAACATATATAATTGAAATATCATCAAAATAACAAAATAAAAGGTAAAAAATTGCATTTGGACCACTATTATTATGTGTGTGTCTGAGAGAGAAAGAGAATAATTTTGCTAATTTAAAAATTTTAAATACCATTATAATTTATGAAAAATCTAAAAAATAATAGAATTTGATTAAAAAGAATGAGCATTTAACATCAATGAAAGTTTTTCTACAAAATTAAGAAAAATATGAATCTTATATGAATATTTTGAAAATAATTACATGAGTGAAGAAAATTACGCATAATCTTTAACATTGGAAAAAATAGTATATTATTATTTTACAAAATCAACTAACATGATTACGGTAAAATATTATGCTAATTAAAATTTTCAAATACAGATATTACTTATAAAAAGTTCAAAATATAATCACACATAAGGTGGAAAACAATTCACTATATAACTGTTACAAAATAATTTAGATAATTAATAAAAGTATGAATTGTATCAAAATATTATCAGAATAATTAAATAAATTATAAAAAATAATTTATTTTTTACTATTATAAAAATAATTTATAAATTTATAAAATACTAAATAAAAAGTTAATTACGTACAATTTACACGTACATGATGCTAGTATACCTAAAATAGACAAAAGCCTTAAGTTTGATTTGTTCCCACTTATCCAATGTGAAAATTAAAATATTTTAAACTCTATTTAGAGTCGATTTAAAATAGACTGTTTATAACTTTTTTAAACTAAAGTTTATTTTTAAATTATTATCAACTACTTATTTATTTTTTATTTTAGTTTAAATAAAATAAAAAAATAATTTTTAAAAAATTACTGAAAATACTTTTAAAAACAAATTTTACTTATTAAAATTATTTTAAATATAATTTTTTTAAAAATATTTATTTTTTAACTGTTTAAAAAAGTAATAAAGAAGAAGGGCCTTACAAAACTGAAAATAAGAAATAAGGCTGTAAAGACTAAGTGGGACACTATTAGAATTAAACAAATTGAAATTTCAAGAACTCCAGGGCCAAAGCCAAAGCGCAAATCTGAACAACCATCCTCTGTCTGATACGGTAAATTCCAAAAACTTACCCCTTGGTTTAGGGTATTCCCAATTTGCCCTTAAATAAAAACGAAATACTCAATACTATCCTCTGAATAACAAAATCAATTAAAAAAACCTTAATTTTCCCTTTTCCTTTTTTTCCTCCTTCTCCTCCGGCCTGTCCTTCCTCCTCCGCCGATTGCAACCCTCGTCTTTTTCCTCAAGCCAGTTGCAGCCGCCAGACCATTACAAAACTCCACTCCTCCTCATTACCATCGTGCCCGTTTTCTATCTAAATGTTCTGCTTCTCTATCAATTCGGTAGGTGAATTAGGTGAATTTCAGATCATTTATCCATTTCTGGTTGTGGCTTTGATATAGAATTCCACTCATTGCGTATTGCAATTGTGAACAGAGTTGAATTTGGCAGAGACATGACTGGATGAGGAAGAGAGGGAAGGAGTTGCCGGCAGTGGCAGTGCTTTTTGGTAGGGAATTTCATATGGGGTTGGGAGGGGCATGTGCTTGAAGTGAGAGCACAGCCGCCGGCGATCGAGATGAGGGAGAAAAGAGAAGAATGCAAAGAGAAAAAAGAAAAAGATAAGTGAAATAAAAACAGTCAAATAATTCTTTAATATCAAATGAAATAGGTAATATTATATTCATAAATAATACAAGCGATTTCTTTTTAAAAATATAAAAAAGCAACTATTAAGGGAACAAAGAGAAAAAGACTTTTCTACCCTTTTACTATATGGGGCCATGTGGTTTCCAATAAAATTAATTGGCTAGCAAGTAATTTTCCTTGGTTATCAATTGTAAACGATTTGATACTTAATTAATAATATCCAAAGTAAAATATAATTTTTTAAAATTAAATCATAATTTTATTCCTTAATTGAAAAAAAATCAGAACAAACTAGAACTATTTATAATGACGTTGGGTGAACTTGGATAGAATTTGATTTTAAAACTAAATCCAAAATTTTAAGAATGAGATCTAAATTTTTTCTCACAAAAAATTTAATTTTTACAAAATTCAAGACAAAAATTTCAAAACCAAACCCTATCCAATCACCCCGTTAAAAACTTAAAATTACTTAAAGCGATTAGGAATTTCTCTAAATAATATTTTATTTTTCTCTTCTAGATGAATGGAATCCCTCCAAATACTAAATGAATTAATGTGTCACATTCATGTTTTTCAGGGTTGGATTCAGAGAAATTAAAAATATTTGGTTATTGCTTTTAGTATTAATCAAACAAACGAGAGAGAGAGAGAGAGGGAGGGAGAGAGAACGTAAGCCCTAGCAGGTAAAAGATGAATGCTACAAACGGAAGTTGATATGAAGGCTTCAGATGCAACAAATTTTACACAAATGAAAAGTAATACGCTCCCACTGGCATGAATGGGCATGGCTACTTGTGTGATTGCTACCTTGATATAAGATTATCTCTTGCCACTAAAGACGGTAAAATCTATATCTATATCTATATTATACCAAAATTATAAAAGGTGTCAAAAGTAGTTAAAATTATTTAGATGAATAGTTAAAAATAGCCTTTGATTAGATAAATTATTTTGATTTTAGTAATAAAAATACCAAAAGTTACATATAGAATTTAGACAATTTATTTTGGTGGTTTATATGTTGGAAAGTAACATTTAGAATATGGATAATACTCTAAATGTCTTACTGCTTATTCATTTATTTTAAAATTAATAGAACAATTTGTAACTACTTAATAATAAATATACTAATTGCCTTACTTAAATTACAAATTTTGCTAACTCCAAAGTATAGATAATGCAATGGAACATAAGAACAAACAAGCTAACTTCCTTAAAAATAAAAAGCATTAGGATTTTAGAAAAACTAAACTCACTGAGAAAATAGTTATGCTAATTAAATATATTAAATACTATTATAATTAATAAAATTTCTAAAATATAACAGCATGAGATTATAAAATTAGACTAGAAAATAGTTATGCTAATTAAATATATTAAATACTATTATAATTAATAAAATTTATAAAATATAACAGCATGAGATTATAAAATTAGACTAAGTGATTTTCATAAAAATATTTCAATGGTAAGCAAAAAATATTTATTTTATTAGAATAAATTAATTAGATAAAGGAAAAAAGTGAATAAACATTGACTAAAATTTTAAATACTAATATAATTTATGAAAAAGTCAAAACATAATAGCATGATATACCAAAAAAATTATTTAACTTTTCATAAAGAAAATAATGTATATATTTTTAAATATCATAAAAATAATTAAAAAATAGTAAAAATGTACGTCAATCTTTATTAATGTACAAAAAATATATCATTATTTTATTAAAAAAGCTAAAATGGTCTCAAGAAATTATTATATTAATTAAAAATCTCAAATGTTAATATTATTTAATAAAAATATAATGTTATAAGATGTAAAATTAAACTATGTATGCTCAATGATATAGTTTACATAGTAAAACTAATTAAATAACAAATAAAAAGAAGATTTTACCTTCTATCACTTAAAAAATAAAAAATATTATTTGATAAAAAATAAATAAAATATTAATTATATACAATTACATGTACGCGATAATAGTATAAAATAAGTAGGAATTAGAGGTAGTACTAGAAGATATAAAGCTACTCGCCACTGATCTAACCAAGTGCCTCAGGTCCACAATACCTAGAGACAAAGTAAGCAACAAAGTTAAATAAGACAACAATGAAAGGAAAAGTGAAGAAAGCTTGTCAGAACCATTGACTCTGGAGGGGCCATTATGTCTAGATGGTTCTATAAAACACTTAGCAAAAAAATAAAAATAAAAAAGATTGTTCTATAAAACGAGGACTCCCGAGAAGTGAAAAAGTAGTGAAACATGAAAAGAAAAATCAAGAGCCGAATACGTAGGATTGGTGAGTACGAAGATCAGCAGTTCTACATGAAGAACGGATGGAAAACAGTGCGGTACAGATTCATATATATTCTCTTTCTTTCAAGTTATATAATCTGCATATTGAAGCCATGCATGTTTTTACCATTAAAAGAGCAGAGATGCATCCAGTACTTCAGTTCTGATGGATTCCAAGAACAGAAAGACCAAGAATGACTGCTATGGAGAGGAAGACGGCACTATGCGGATCTCCCAAAGAAGAAACAGGAAACCAAGGCTAAAATGGACGAAAGAGCTCCATCAATACTTTGTTCAGGCTGTCAATCAGCTAGGAGGGGCACATGGTAAGTACACAGTGATCTCAGTACCACAAGAGACACTCATCTAAGGCTCCTTATCAGTGTTCAGAATAACTAGAAAATGCATTATATATGCAGAAGCAACTCCAAAGAACATAGTGAAACTGATGGGTATCAAGGAAATCACATCAAATCATATCAAAAGCCATCTTCAGGTAGGCAAGTTTAAAAGCTCCGTTACTGTTATTTGGAGATCTGAGCTGACTTCCTCAATTCCAGAAGTACAGGCACAGTAAAGAGTTCTGCAAAATAACTCGCGTAGAAGCTGCTGAGAATGGTAAGAAGACTTTCCCGAAATCTCTTAGTCTAAAGAAATTTGAAAAGAATTTGCATATAAGCAATTTGCAGAATAGATCATGTTTTCATGAGAAATGCAAGAGCAAAAAGATAATACTATGATCTTACCAACCTCCATATTCTTCATCATCTTCTTTGTCCTTCTTTGCCTTCTTCTTCTTTCTTCTAATGGCTTTTGCTAATCACAGTCATGCAACATGAAGCAAATCAAGAGCATCAGTTCAGCAGAACTGATCATGCATGGCACATAAGCGAGTAAGGATAGCTTAAAATTTCAGTAGCATGATATATATTAGTCAAGGATTTTGCAACTGCAAATTGATTAACAAAAATTTATTCCCAACATTAAGAGACATTCAGATCGGAAAAGCACAAAAGGGTACAGTTGAAGGGCAGAGAAACTTCCCAGAAGTGAGTAAGGTATTTCACGATGTTCATCTCCTTAACCTCTCTACTTTACTTACCCTCTCAACTTTATGCATGTACCAGTCTCTTGAAGCCCTACTGAATGTACATTTCCTCTGCTATCACAATATCCAAATATAACATCTTTCAAAGCGAAATTAAAGCTGCGATCATGGCAAGCTGAAAAAGTAACAAGAAAAACTGCAGCTAACCAACCTAAACTGGAATAAACATATTGAGAGAGTATGCTTCAAAAATGCGTATCTTGTGGATTTATCGAGTAAATTTTTCGATTTTAATTTTTGATGGAACTTGTATAGAGAATAATCCTACAGAAGTTCTAGTTTTATATGCTGAATTTTGGGTTCGCAAAATTTAACCTCAGATAAGATTCAGTGCTAAAGAGTTTAACTTCCAAAATTTAACTTTAGCACTGAATCTTATCTGAGGTTAAATTTTGCGAACCCAAAATTCAGCATATAAAACTAGAACTTCTGTAGGATTATTCTCTATACAAGTTCCATCAAAAATTAAAATCGAAAAATTTACTCGATAAATCCACAAGATACGCATTTTTGAAGCATACTCTCTCAATATGTTTATTCCAGTTTAGGTTGGTTAGCTGCAGTTTTTCTTGTTACTTTTTCAGCTTGCCATGATCGCAGCTTTAATTTCGCTTTGAAAGATGTTATATTTGGATATTGTGATAGCAGAGGAAATGTACATTCAGTAGGGCTTCAAGAGACTGGTACATGCATAAAGTTGAGAGGGTAAGTAAAGTAGAGAGGTTAAGGAGATGAACATCGTGAAATACCTTACTCACTTCTGGGAAGTTTCTCTGCCCTTCAACTGTACCCTTTTGTGCTTTTCCGATCTGAATGTCTCTTAATGTTGGGAATAAATTTTTGTTAATCAATTTGCAGTTGCAAAATCCTTGACTAATATATATCATGCTACTGAAATTTTAAGCTATCCTTACTCGCTTATGTGCCATGCATGATCAGTTCTGCTGAACTGATGCTCTTGATTTGCTTCATGTTGCATGACTGTGATTAGCAAAAGCCATTAGAAGAAAGAAGAAGAAGGCAAAGAAGGACAAAGAAGATGATGAAGAATATGGAGGTTGGTAAGATCATAGTATTATCTTTTTGCTCTTGCATTTCTCATGAAAACATGATCTATTCTGCAAATTGCTTATATGCAAATTCTTTTCAAATTTCTTTAGACTAAGAGATTTCGGGAAAGTCTTCTTACCATTCTCAGCAGCTTCTACGCGAGTTATTTTGCAGAACTCTTTACTGTGCCTGTACTTCTGGAATTGAGGAAGTCAGCTCAGATCTCCAAATAACAGTAACGGAGCTTTTAAACTTGCCTACCTGAAGATGGCTTTTTGATATGATTTGATGTGATTTCCTTGATACCCATCAGTTTCACTATGTTCTTTGGAGTTGCTTCTGCATATATAATGCATTTTCTAGTTATTCTGAACACTGATAAGGAGCCTTAGATGAGTGTCTCTTGTGGTACTGAGATCACTGTGTACTTACCATGTGCCCCTCCTAGCTGATTGACAGCCTGAACAAAGTATTGATGGAGCTCTTTCGTCCATTTTAGCCTTGGTTTCCTGTTTCTTCTTTGGGAGATCCGCATAGTGCCGTCTTCCTCTCCATAGCAGTCATTCTTGGTCTTTCTGTTCTTGGAATCCATCAGAACTGAAGTACTGGATGCATCTCTGCTCTTTTTAATGGTAAAAACATGCATGGCTTCAATATGCAGATTATATAACTTGAAAGAAAGAGAATATATATGAATCTGTACCGCACTGTTTTCCATCCGTTCTTCATGTAGAACTGCTTGATCTTCGTACTCACCAATCCTACGTATTCGGCTCTTGATTTTTCTTTTCATGTTTCACTACTTTTTCACTTCTCGGGAGTCCTCGTTTTATAGAACAATCTTTTTTATTTTTATTTTTTTTGCTAAGTGTTTTATAGAACCATCTAGACATAATGGCCCTCTCCAGAGTCAATGGTTCTGACAAGCTTTCTTCACTTTTCCTTTCATTGTTGTCTTATTTAACTTTGTTGCTTACTTTGTCTCTAGGTATTGTGGACCTGAGGCACTTGGTTAGATCAGTGGCGAGTAGCTTTATATCTTCTAGTACTACCTCTAATTCCTACTTATTTTATACTATTATCGCGTACATGTAATTGTATATAATTAATATTTTATTTATTTTTTATCAAATAATATTTTTTATTTTTTAAGTGATAGAAGGTAAAATCTTCTTTTTATTTGTTATTTAATTAGTTTTACTATGTAAACTATATCATTGAGCATACATAGTTTATTTTTACATCTTATACCATTACATTTTTATTAAATAACATTAACATTTGAAATTTTCAATTAATATAATAATTTCTTGAGACCATTTTAGCTTTTTTTTAATAAAAATAATGATATATTTTTTTGTACATTAATAAAGATTGAAGTACATTTTTACTATATTTTTAATTATTTTTATGATATTCTAAAAAGATATATATTTGTTTCTTTATGAAAATTAAATAAATTTTTTTGTATATCATGCTATTATGTTTTGACTTTTTCATAAATTATATTAGTATTTAAAATTTTAGTCAATGTTTATTCACTTTTTTCCTTTATCTAATTAATTTATTCTAATAAAATAAATATTTTTTGCTTACCATTGAAATATTTTTATGAAAATCACTTAGTCTAATTTTATAATCTCATGCTGTTATATTTTATAAATTTTATTAATTATAATAGTATTTAATATATTTAATTAGCATAACTATTTTCTAGTCTAATTTTATAATCTCATGTTGTTATATTTTGAACTTTTTATTAATTATAATGGTATTTAATATATTTAATTAGCATAATTATTTCCTCAGTGAGTTTAGTTTTTCTAAAATCCTAATGCTTTTATTTTTAAGGAAGTTAGCTTGTTTGTTCTTATGTTCCATTGCATTATCTATACTTTGGAGTTAGCAAAATTTGTAATTTAAGTAAGGCAATTAGTATATTTATTATTAAGTAGTTACAAATTGTTCTATTAATTTTAAAATAAATGAATAAGCAGTAAGACATTTAGAGTATTATCCATATTCTAAATGTTACTTTCCAACATATAAACCACCAAAATAAATTGTCTAAATTCTATATGTAACTTTTGGTATTTTTATTACTAAAATCAAAATAATTTATCTAATCAAAGGCTATTTTTAACTATTCATCTAAATAATTTTAACTACTTTTGACACCTTTTATAATTTTGGTATAATATAGATATAGATATAGATTTTACCGTCTTTAGTGGCAAGAGATAATCTTATATCAAGGTAGCAATCACACAAGTAGCCATGCCCATTCATGCCAGTGGGAGCGTATTACTTTTCATTTGTGTAAAATTTGTTGCATCTGAAGCCTTCATATCAACTTCCGTTTGTAGCATTCATCTTTTACCTGCTAGGGCTTACGTTCTCTCTCTCTCGTTTGTTTGATTAATACTAAAAGCAATAACCAAATATTTTTAATTTCTCTGAATCCAACCCTGAAAAACATGAATGTGACACATTAATTCATTTAGTATTTGGAGGGATTCCATTCATCTAGAAGAGAAAAATAAAATATTATTTAGAGAAATTCCTAATCGCTTTAAGTAATTTTAAGTTTTTAACGGGGTGATTGGATAGGGTTTGGTTTTGAAATTTTTGTCTTGAATTTTGTAAAAATTAAATTTTTTGTGAGAAAAAATTTAGATCTCATTCTTAAAATTTTGGATTTAGTTTTAAAATCAAATTCTATCCAAGTTCACCCAACGTCATTATAAATAGTTCTAGTTTGTTCTGATTTTTTTTCAATTAAGGAATAAAATTATGATTTAATTTTAAAAAATTATATTTTACTTTGGATATTATTAATTAAGTATCAAATCGTTTACAATTGATAACCAAGGAAAATTACTTGCTAGCCAATTAATTTTATTGGAAACCACATGGCCCCCATATAGTAAAAGGGTAGAAAAGTCTTTTTCTCTTTGTTCCCTTAATAGTTGCTTTTTTATATTTTTAAAAAGAAATCGCTTGTATTATTTATGAATATAATATTACCTATTTCATTTGATATTAAAGAATTATTTGACTGTTTTTATTTCACTTATCTTTTTCTTTTTTCTCTTTGCATTCTTCTCTTTTCTCCCTCATCTCGATCGCCGGCGGCTGTGCTCTCACTTCAAGCACATGCCCCTCCCAACCCCATATGAAATTCCCTACCAAAAGCACTGCCACTGCCGGCAACTCCTTCCCCTCTTCCTCATCCAGTCATGTCTCTGCCAAATTCAACTCTGTTCACAATTGCAATACGCAATGAGTGGAATTCTATATCAAAGCCACAACCAGAAATGGATAAATGATCTGAAATTCACCTAATTCACCTACCGAATTGATAGAGAAGCAGAACATTTAGATAGAAAACGGGCACGATGGTAATGAGGAGGAGTGGAGTTTTGTAATGGTCTGGCGGCTGCAACTGGCTTGAGGAAAAAGACGAGGGTTGCAATCGGCGGAGGAGGAAGGACAGGCCGGAGGAGAAGGAGGAAAAAAAGGAAAAGGGAAAATTAAGGTTTTTTTAATTGATTTTGTTATTCAGAGGATAGTATTGAGTATTTCGTTTTTATTTAAGGGCAAATTGGGAATACCCTAAACCAAGGGGTAAGTTTTTGGAATTTACCGTATCAGACAGAGGATGGTTGTTCAGATTTGCGCTTTGGCTTTGGCCCTGGAGTTCTTGAAATTTCAATTTGTTTAATTCTAATAGTGTCCCACTTAGTCTTTACAGCCTTATTTCTTATTTTCAGTTTTGTAAGGCCCTTCTTCTTTATTACTTTTTTAAACAGTTAAAAAATAAATATTTTTAAAAAAATTATATTTAAAATAATTTTAATAAGTAAAATTTGTTTTTAAAAGTATTTTCAGTAATTTTTTAAAAATTATTTTTTTATTTTATTTAAACTAAAATAAAAAATAAATAAGTAGTTGATAATAATTTAAAAAATAAACTTTAGTTTAAAAAAAGTTATAAACAGTCTATTTTAAATCGACTCTAAATAGAGTTTAAAATATTTTAATTTTCACATTGGATAAGTGGGAACAAATCAAACTTAAGGCTTTTGTCTATTTTAGGTATACTAGCATCATGTACGTGTAAATTGCACGTAATTAACTTTTTATTTAGTATTTTATAAATTTATAAATTATTTTTATAATAGTAAAAAATAAATTATTTTTTATAATTTATTTAATTATTCTGATAATATTTTGATACAATTCATACTTTTATTAATTATCTAAATTATTTTATAATGATTATATAGTAATCGTTTTCACCCTATGTGTGATTATATTTTGAACTTTTTATAAGTAATATCTGTATTTGAAAATTTTAATTAGCATAATATTTTACCGTAATCATGTTAGTTGATTTTGTAAAATAATAATATACTATTTTTTCCAATGTTAAAGATTATGCGTAATTTTCTTCACTCATGTAATTATTTTCAAAATATTCATATAAGATTCATATTTTTCTTAATTTTTGTAGAAAAACTTTCATTGATGTTAAATGCTCATTCTTTTTTAATCAAATTCTATTATTTTTTAGATTTTTCATAAATTATAATGGTATTTAAAATTTTTAAATTAAGAAAATTATTCTCTTTCTCTCTCAGACACACACATAATAATAGTGATCCAAATGCAATTTTTTACCTTTTATTTTGTTATTTTGATGATATTTCAATTATATATGTTTTTATTACTTATATTAAATAATTACATACGATTTATAAACTCTACTTTTATTCATTTCAATAACTGATTTTTTGGTAGATACTTAATATTATTAAGCGTAAATATTAATTATACAAAAGCACCATGCATGCATCCAATTATTAAAAAAAAACAAAGAATAAGATCTTTCTCTTTAATACCTTTTTTTTAGTAACTTACATCTCTCTTTAATTCTTTAAGTTATCTTTGTTAAACATAACTTACAAATAATTTCTCCAAATTAATTGTTTCTATGTAACTCCTAAATAATTACCATTTAAATGTCAAAAACTATTAAAATGACAATAATACATTTTAGAAAAATAAAAAATAATTTTATCAAAGGAAATTTTAGGACATTCAAAAAAGAAAGAAACATACAAGTTGAAATTCTCAAAATAAGAATAGTAAAATATTTTTTTCAAATATTGTCTATTGATTTTGTAAATGTGTAAAAACATAATCAAGCTATGATGTGAGAGGTATATATACTAATTTAATAATTGCAATTAGAAAAAAATTAATAATTATTTATGACAATAAAGTCTTTCTATTTAATACTCTTTTTTAGTAACTTACTTTTCTCTTTAATTCTTTATTTTATCTTTATTAAAACTAACTTACAACTATTTCTCCAAATTAATTGTTTCTATGTAACTCCTAAATAATTATCATTTAAATGTCAAAAACTATCAAAAGTGATACTAATACATTTTTAAAAAATGCAAAAAAATAATTTTTATCCAAGGGCATTTTAGGGCATTCAAAAAGGAAGAAACAAAACAAGTTTAAATCCCCATGACTCCCTATCTATACTTTTTAGTATAGAATATAGATTATAACTAAGTAAGTTAGCGTTCATAAAAGAAAAAAAAGATTCACGCCTTTCAGATGGATTTACAATGATTCTAGTCTGCTTTCATTTGTTCCTGCTGCACGATCATAAAGTTTCTGTGTCTTATCTGTTGTTTTAGATTCCAAAATTGTTACTTTCTGCATTCTACTTTAAACTGTAATTGAAAAAAAGAAGAGGAAAAAAAAAGGTGACTTTGATGTGCCCTTTTGAATCCCCAGAAACATTACTGAATTTGGAGATGATCATAGAACATTATACTTGTTTTTATACGACTGGTGCATTTGCGTCCATTAGTATAAAAACTCACTTACTGGAAAGAAAGTCAATGCGTCTTTCTGCCCCCAAGTATAATCAGTCACAACATTCCTCTAGCTTCCACAGTTTTGTAATCGTGCTACAATCTTATCACTTTCCGTGAAACCTTTGCTTTTGCAGAATTGGAAGTTGCTATGGAAAGCTGCTTTTGTTTACTATGGCGGTGGCCATATTGGTGAAAGTGGAGGTTCTATATAGTACGTTGAAATTTAGGCTATGGAATTGGTGCCCCATCCTTTGGGGGACCATTTCACCTGAGTAGGAGAAGTTGAAGGGAAGAAGGAAAGAGTGCTGTGTTGGCTAGAAGAATATGCATGCGATAGCAACAAAAAAGATTTAGACAGCCAACCAGCCAGATGCTGAGAGCCATTATTCCATCTATCCAGATATTGGCTGAGTTGCTCTTGCTTCCAGTGTGAAAAAAGAATAGGCCATTGGTCGTCCCCAAAGTCATTCCTATCCGCTCATTTTAAAACTGCAGGTCATTGAACTAAGCATACTGAGCAGCAGTCTACGTACGGTAGCTTCATCACCAATTACTAGTAGCGTACAAGGGCATCGGCTGCTCAGCTACTGGCTTCTGCTAGTTGAGTTTTATGACTCAGAAGGCGAAAGGCGCGGGGGTAAAGACGGAGAACGAGGGTTGTGCTTTTGGAAAGGCGAAAGTTTGATATGCCCTCTTGTTCCCATTGGTGCTCGCGGTTAGAATTTATTGAATTTAAAAGCATACGTGAATAGGAATCCTAATCTTTTTAAACTAATTACATAATACCTATATCTTAACTTACATTTAGACCCTTGTATGTTTATACTAATTGTAAGAGCTAAAAGGACTTGAAGGTATGCTTATCGGAACTAAAAATACCTTCTAGCTAAGTCACAAATATCTAGATTAAATTTTGATTTAAGAATTCTTATCTTCTGAATTATAAAAATAAATATTTATGACGCGAAAATATGGTCCAAGATTGAGATTTTTTGTTTATTTAGAAAGGAATGCATGTACCCCTCTTACAAAAAATGGGATGCAATTCTTTTCAAGAGTATATACATGTCTCGGAAAGAAAAGAAGGAAGATTTTGTGTTGGCGATGGGGGGGACCATATTGCATTTTCCTAGTTTTCACCGAAAGAGAAGTAGATTTTGCCTCCTCATATGGGAATAATAGATTTTGATAACATAAAAGGTATGATGCCAAATGAAATTCACAATAAATGGTCTGATAATAAATATTTTAATGAGTAAAATTATTTATAAAAAAAATATAGACAATAATTATTCATTCGTTTAATTTGTTCAACATTAAGCATAAAATGAAATAGGAGAAAAAAAATATTATATTATATCTAAATTTTAAAGATCTCATTTTGAAAAGAAAGAATACTTCCCAAATGCCTTTTTTCTTCTTTTTCTTTGCATTTGGTCTCCTTCCTTCTTTTAGGAATGCGATTTTTCATTCTGGGGATGAAAAGGAGGAGGGAGTTCTTGGACAGAATTCTCTCCGAGAGAATTTCACATTTGTGGTTGAGAAAATGGAGAGGCCCACGTGCGGACCTTCCCCTTCTTTTGACCATCCACTTCGCAATCCGTACAGATGACCGACTGAGCAGGAAGAAATAAACTCACATTTCAACCACACATTCTATTGCCTTTTTTTATTATTATTTTTTTTGAGGTCTCAGGCCTCCGGTATCCACGTTTGATTGATACCAAAACACTGCAAGCACCTTCTCATAGCATCAACTGGACATACTTCCCAAAAAAAAAAAAAAAAAATCAAACAAACAAACAAAGAGAAGATTTATATGAGTGTATTTAAAATTTTTTATTTTAAATTTAATAAAAATAAATATTTTTATGAAAATAAAATTAATATTCAATTATATTAAATCTTGCATATAAATACACATAACTACGCTATAATACGTAATACCATTAGAGAAACCATGCAATCTTGCAAATGACAAGTAGGAGTTCATATGCTCGTAATATCACCTAGGAAACATCAATTTTGAGCTTCAAAGCACTGGGTATTTTCATCATGTGAACTTGCAAGAGCAGAAACATTTTTTTATTAGAATTGCCGCATGTGCACCATCTCTCTCATTCAATCCTGGCGTGCCTACTTTCTTCTTCCTCTGAAGAGGAATGCCGATTACTAGATTTCTTCATCATGTAGGACACGGATTCTACCTCTTTCTCCGGGGGCAAAACACGATCCCTTTTGTTTCTAGCACATGCATGGAATATGGCCAATATATCATGTTCTCCTCTTGCCAGTTGCCGTCGTATTGAATTAGAACAGGCACCAACGTCACTTGGAATACTTAAAAGTTGGGTTTAGGGCTTAGAAATGGCCACATGATGCATGGGAATCTTATTCTCACGCGAGAATACTTTCTGGCTTTTGAATCTAGCGAGATCACGTCTCATGAACGATGATCAACTACGGTTTTGATTTTTTTTCTCAGAGCAAGTCGGAATCCTCCGCTAAAGCCTGTACCATTTGTTATAGCGCAGGTCGGCCAGGGTAGAGCATGAAAAAATTTTCCACAGAACATGTTAACAACCCATCGTCTTTCGCGCAGTTATTCGGAATTCAGTAATTTGAATCCCATAAATATTTGTCATATGGGTTATTGGATCCCAACAGTGGAACGTTTTAAGGTGTCCTCCCTTATTAGAGCATGAAGAGAGCAATGGAAGAGGTGAACTTCTTGCATGGTGTCAATATTACAAAGGGACTTTTCTATATACTCAAAAAACATTGCCGGTCACTCCCACTCGTTAGGTTCAGATGTACCGCTGCTTTGGCCAACAATCCCACTTCTTTCTCCAATCACGGAGTCCTCATTCTCAAAAGCAGCAAGCAATTACCAACGCAACCCCATTTCGCTGGAAGGAAATGTATTAATCCAGTAAAACTATGGAATGTATTACCAGTGAAGCAATGTTCTCTTCCTTCAAGGACTGTAGATCCAGGATAAACAAAAGAAGCAAAGAATGTGAACTAACGATCCAGGGATTTTGGATTTCTGTTTCATAAATAGAACTGAAGTTCTCAGAAGTAGGAATAGTCAGGTGTTTTTATGACTGCCTGACCTGTTTTTATTCCATAAGTTGCATATTCTTGTTATTATTGGATCTACCTACAAAGGCAGAAGAAACTCCTTTCTAGTTTATTCAAAATTTGATCATGTTGTATAGCTACATGTGCCTCTAGTCTTCACATTGGCAGCAGAAGATTTGTTGATTAATTTTGATATTCTTGTTAATTTTCTTTTCTTGGAGAACAAGTCTGAATGTTTTAAAAGTAGGATAATATCTGCCTCCCTATCTAAGAAGAATAACGTTCACTTCCGAAACAAACCAAATTATACAACTTCAAATCAGTACGTAAGCAATAATATTATAACCCTCATCATCAGAAAGTCTCCCTGCTGAGGATCTGGGCTCAGCTGCATGTTGAACAATGCTATCGAAGATAACATCAGCCATGTTGATAGGTTTGCTAGTGCCCACCCAATATAACAACATTGATTTATCTCGCACTACCACAAGCATATTGGCAGACAGCATCCAATTATGCCAAGAAACCTTGTATAATCCAAAATGCATAATAGACAATAGTGCAGATGAAAAGGTGCCATCACTTGCCCATGTCTTTCTTTTTCTACTAGTCAACTCTCTAATGACTTCATCAAGTTTAAAATTAACTAACAACCCATTACCAATGGTTTCATAGAGCTCGTGCAGATTGAGAAAAGCCTTTTAACTTATCATATGAGAAATCATTTTTAACAACCTCACATCTTACATATACTTTATGATAGAATGATAACCCAGCATCAGTAATTTGCTCATCTAAATTTGCATAAAACTCATGGACCAACGACTCATTGTAGTTAGTGGGAAAAACAACAGTATTAAATAGTTTTCTTGTTCTCGACAAATCATATAGTCCATGCTCCTTTAAGCTTTTAACAGAAAATTAATTCAACTAATAGACTCTTTCTCTTAACAATTTCAAACTGTTGTTGTTTAGCATCATCAAAAAATTGCAAACTTAGAAAGAATACATGGCCTGGAAAGCAACGAGTTATCGTTTTTTTGTAATAGTGAGGTTCTTAAAACATTACGCTCGTCCATTCCTTTTCAAGGAACTAACATCCACATAACTCTTATCATCCTGCTTCTTGCTTCTTTTAACAACCTGTGCTCTTATTCTAGTAGAATTTTTTACTTTTCTTTTCCTGTTCCTTTAATTTCACCAACAACCTCAATATCCTACAATTCAAACTTAGTTCTAGAATCTAAGTCTAATAATTTTTGAGGTTAGTTTGCCAATGGTTCACTTTGTTCTATTAGTTTAACAAGACTTTCAGGTTTGACAACCTCCTCAAGTTTTTCATTTTTAGGTTTGTTAGCCATTTCAACATCCACACTCTTACCAAGAGTTTCCTAAAACTTTTCTTCTAAGACCTTAGGGGTAAGGGACTTAGCACTACTGCTAGACAATTTTATCAGACCTATAGACTCTAACACATTTACAGCCTTTGCTAATTGTTCAGCCAAATTTCCATATTCGACAAATGAAAGCAAATCAGCAGATAAATGACCAACACCAGTGGATAAGCCAACACCAACAGAAACAGGCGTTTGCACACCACTACTAGAAGCTATAGGCAATTGAGTAGAGGAACTAACATTCAGTTCAACAGATATAGGCATACTCATAATAGGTAAAGTAGTAGTTGAAACATTTTTACCCATTGCATGTCTGTTGATTCTTGCAATTCCTTTGCTGGAGTCTATTGCTTTGACATTTCAATAGTTAGCCCTTTTCTTCTATTCTTCTACCTTGTTGTTCTGACTAGTTTCTCCTTTGTTATTCCAATTATTGAGCTTCTCTCTTTGGTAATTTCTCATCTTTCTGACCATTTTGCCAAAATTCCTTGTGAAAAAGGCAATATCGTCCTCTTCTTCTTCAAATACCTCAGGTTCTTTAGAGATTACCTTCAAAGCAACAATCTTATCCTTTCGTCTTGATGCAAAACTCATCTCATAAATTTGGAGTAACCTGATCAATTCATCCAATCTGATAGTTGAGATTTCCTTGGCCTCTTCAATTGTTGTTACCTTTGCTCTGAATCTTTTATGAAGTGACCTTAAATTTTTCCTAACAAATTTTCTTCTAAATAAGTTTCTCCCAACTGATAAGCTTGATTGATAATATCCCTTAATTTACTATTTAAGTTTTCAATAGTTTCATCTTATTTTATACGCAATTCTTCAAACTAGGTTGTCAGCATTTGCAATCTTGTCAATCGTACTTTGCTGGTTCTTTAAAAAATGGTTTGTAATGTATCCAAAGCGTGCTCTGTTAACTCATATGTCGAGATCAACAACTGTTCATGTTCAACAGCTACAAAAATAGCATTTACTGCCTTGGCATTGGCAGTAAACATACATCGCTCATCATCTATCCAAAGATCAATTGACTTTTCAATATCGTTTCCTCTTTCATCCTTCATTTTAGGATATGTCCAACTCTTCAAAACAGCAATCCATGTATTCTCATCAAGCATGTAGATAAATATTCTCATGCATGCTTTCCAATAAGCACAATTTGTTCTATCCAATAGTAGAGGTCGTGGTGTGGAATCAACTTCCTTTATTGTACCCATGACGTGATATTCAAACAATTCTTCCCAAAGATCTCACCGTGCCTATCTCAACAACCTTCCTAGTGACTAATGCTCTGATACCACTTGTTGAATTGAGTGACTAATTTAATTAATTTCATGCTAATTACTTAGGAAGAGTATTGTTATAGTTTTGTGCTATGATTGAGTCTAATAGATAAGTCAACAGAAAGTAAATCAACACACAAAAAATTGTTAATGTAGTTCGGCCAACAAGCCTACATCTGCGAGGCATTCTAAACTTTCACAAGTTACAAGGTAAGCTTTTACAATTCAACAAGGCAACAGAACTAGAGAATTAATAAGGAAAACTCCCTTAGCCAATTTGCCACAAATAGGAATCCCTCCAATATCCAACTCTCGTTGGCCTTGGTAACAACCAATACTAATCACACAGTAAGATCCACTTACAGATTGTACCACGTGTTGAACTCCCTTCAACACTCAATTCCCATTGACAGCAATAGCAACAATCTTCAATGTGATAGGCAGCAATAGAGATAAATAGCGATGAACTCTTAATTCCTCCAGAGATTGATAATAACAGCAGTAATTTGAATTCAGATATGAATGCAACTCTAACAAAGAAACTTAAATTCACAAATGGCATTGCATTCAAATACCTCTCATAGATATTCACTAAATCTCTTCTCCTGAATCTTGTATATATGAACTAGCATGTTCTTCTCTCTCTTTTTTCTTTGTTGTATTTTCCACTTTATATAGATGTCACAGCTTCCAAATCCCAAGAGGAGTAGTTTCCTTCCTACTTTTAGTAGCTTCCTCAAATCTTCATCCTTCTTGACCACATTACCTTCATATTCGATTTCCAAATCTTGTTAAGACAGTTACGGTGCGTTTGGTACACTGAAATGGAATGGAATTACTTTCTCCCTAGAATCCCTTTCCATTCAGAATAAGTGTGGAATCATTTTTCTATTCCATTGTTTGGAAGGAAAAGTCAGAATAGAATAGTGATTTCTTATCTGTGATTGGTAAAAATATGATTCAGTGTCAAAATGAAATAAATTGTTACAAGATATTCCTAAAATGCCCTACTAGTAATATGGTATCAATAAGGTATTACATATATGTCATCCTTAAAATATTCAAAGTCGATCCATGGAATAAAGCATCTAATCAAGGCATAAAAATTCTACAAAAATATAAACAAAGAGAAAATCAAAAATAGAAAAATAAATTTCATACCTTACTTAGAAATTATTTTTTGTGAATTAGAGCTCACGCCTTGGTTAGAAACTGTTCTTCTATTGATGAGTTTAATGGCATGGCTGAGTTGAGTTTTTTATCGTTGAATGTTATCAAGATTATAATAGTCACAATAACTCTTTTTAGGTTTCCTACTTCTCTTGGAAAGGCTTTCTCTAGGTTTTGGTGTGAAAATGTCTTTCTCACTTTTTTCTGGAATGGACTTTCCACAGAAAAGTCCATTCCTGCTTCAATTTTACTTACCAAACACTGGAGTGGATAGAAAATTCATTCCATTTCATTCCAGTGTACAAAACACACCGATAGAAGAATTCTAACTCTATCAAGATTCTATTCAACTATATTAGGAAAGGTACCAAATAATGTCAATAACAAAACCTAGTGCATATAGGTTTGTGATATATCCCGGGGTGATCCTACACAGCCCACTCTCATGTCTCAAGACACTACAAGAAAACAAGGAATTAGCGACGGACAAATCTGTCGCTAATCCGTCGCTAATCGCTAATTAGCGACGGATTAGCGACGGAACCTTCCCTCGCTAAATAATGAGTCGCTAATTGCGACGGCAACATTTTCCGTCGCTAATTAGCGACGGAAAAATTTAGCGACGGATTTGCGACGGAAAATAATATATTTAAATTTTAAAAATAAAAATTTAATGTTAATTTTATGAAAATTAATTTTAAAAATTATTTTTAAAAGTCGTTGCAAATCCGTCGCTAACTTAGCGACGGATTTAGCGACGGATTCGCGACTAATATAAATTATAATTTAAAAATAAATAATAAAAAATATAAATTATTATTTAAAAATTTTTAAAATAAAAATTTTAAAATAATGTAAATCGGGTTAACCTGGCCCGATTTATTATTTAATTGATAATTAAATTTATTAATCAAAAATTTTGAAATTAAATTTTTAAAAAATAATATGAATTGGGCTAACCCGACCCAACCATATTGGGCCGGGTTAGCCCGATTCAGCTCCAACGGATCGGGTTGGCCCGATCCGAATTTAATTCCTTTGTTTTGCTTGAAGAGAGATTCGAACCTTGGTTACCTGAAAGTTGGATGATGTCGTCTACCGCTGGGCCAAGTAACTTCTTGTATTTTATTTTATCATATAATATTTTTATATTATAAATTATTGTTATCATATATTATTATATTAATAGTAATCTATTATATATTATTAAAATATTAAATAATATATTATAATATAATTATATTTATTATTACATATAATTTATAAATTAATGTTGATTTTTTTATTTTCTGTTGCTATCCGTCGCTAATCCGTCGCTAATTAGCGACGGATTAGCGACGAAATAGTATTTTTAAATATAAAAAATAATTTTTTTTAATTTCTTAATTTTTCCGTCGCAAATCCGTCGCTAATTAGCGACGGATTTGCGACCGAATAGTGTTTTTAAATATTAAAAATTAAATTTTTTAATCTCTTTCTAAAAATAAAAAAAAATAGTAACGGCTTTCTTAGTAAAAATAAAAAAAGTCTTCATAAATACTAATTTAGTCTGACCTCACTTATTTTAAACCTTAATTTATTAAGTATTACTTTTTTGAATCATACCTTTCCTTTTACTCCATTGTCAAAAGTAATCTTACCTACCCAAACCCCTTTTGCAAATTACCCATACCCGTGGTCAAATTCACCCAAATGGAAAGCTAGGGCATTGAGGACAAAATCATGTTTTTCTTCCTAAGTAATGAGTATGTTGCATAATATATGTGTGTGGGACGTGGCCCTCTCTCCCCAATGTATTTTCTATTTATTTTCACTTCATTATGAGCATAAAATATATATTGTAAGGCCTATATAAGCCTCAAATTTCTGGTTTTTAGAGATTAGATTTTTGAAGCTTAAACCTTGTATAATACTCCTTTAATAAATTGTGACACTTGTTCAAGCTATTTCCTAATTTATATCTCTTTAGTTGGCTACTTAAGAGTGAGTATTAGGAGTCTAATTATACACTTAATTTGTGAAAATTTTCTTGTATAATAGATACTAAGCCCTAAGGTGAAATAAGAGTGTGTTATATCTCTTCAATCAACTTAGATTATCCTTCCCTCTCCTCTTTTTCATTCAGTCACATTCCTACCTCTTCTTCCATCCCTGATATCTCTCTTATATATTTGTCTAAATCTTAGGTTAATATATAACATTTGGTATCAGAGTCCACTTGTTCTACATCCCTACGGGACCAAAAGCCCAAAGCCTTTAAACCATTTCCAAAAGACCTATATCTTCATTTTCACTTCCTCTATTCCAACTTCTCTACTCCATTTCGAAATTCCTCTCACAAAACAGCCCCAACACATCCATTCAAGCCTTTCCTAATCTTTCTCAAATCTAAACTCACTCTCCCTGCTATCCCAAAACAACAAGCATGTCTCACAAGCTTTCTAAGATGACCGAGGAGGAGCTCATTTCTGACTTTGAGAAAATGAAGCACAAATATCTTCGGAGGCAAGTTGCGGATCTCACCAAGTACAAGAAAAGTATGATGATGGATACAAGTGAATCCGAGTATGAGCATGTAGAAAGGGAGACCCTAAACCCTTTCTCCATGAATGGCGAAGCTACTAATAGCAGCAACACTCGGGGGAATCACATCCACACTCCCATGGCAGATTTCAAGGTGGACATTCCTACTTTTGAAGAAAGGATTGATCCCGACGAGTTCTTAGAATGGCTTGAAATGGTGGAGCGTGTCTTTGACTTCAAGGACATACCGAAAGACAAGAAGGTGAAAATTGTGGCCCTAAAATTCAGAAAGTATGCTTCTACTTGGTGGTCCAACATTACCACTAAAAGAAGACGTCAAGGCAAAGAACCCGTAAGATCATAGAGGAAGATGTGTAGAATCTTGAAAGAGAAGTTTATACCATCTCACTACTTGCAAGAAAACTTTGCTAAATTGCATAGTTTAAGACAAGGGAGTAAAATGATGGAAGAATACACTAGAGGCTTTGAGCAACTTTTGCTCAAGTGTGACCTCAAAGAAGATGATGCTCAAACCTTTGTGAGGTATCTTCATGGTCTAAATAACCAAATTGCTAATGTTGTGGAGCTGTAAACATATGACACTTTAGAAGATCTATCCAAGTTAGCCCACAAAGTTGAAAACCAACTCAAGAAGAGCAAATCTTCTTTTACCCGAGCTAGCCCTTCATATACCAAGCCAACCTACACTCCCTCTAAATCCACCTCCACACCTCCTACCCATAATGTTCCCAAAGTCGTACCACCCTCCTCCTTTTCCAATATCCAAAAGCTATCCAAAGCTCCTCTATCAAACTCTAATACACCCCGTTGTTTTCGCTGCCAAGTATTAGGACATTATGCCTTTGATTGTCCTAACAAGAAAGTTGTGGCCTTAGTTGATGTCGAAGGTGAGGCTGACATAGAAGGAGAAGAAATCAGTGATGAAGTTGAGTACTTAGGCCCAGATGAAGGTGAACTCTTAGTCATTCGAAGGACTTTGAGTAGTATGGCGTGCCAAGAAGACCAACTTCAGCGGGAGAACATCTTTCATACTCGTTGTATTGTTAAGGGCAAAGTATGTTCTCTTATCATTGATGGAGGAAGTTGCACTAATGTTGCTTCTCAAACCATGGTGGACAAGCTTAGCTTGGAGCTTTCATCCCATCCGAATCCTTACATCATCCAGTGGCTAAATCATGGTAAGGGACTTCGCGTGGATTCTCGTTGCTTAATTTCCTTAAGTATTGAAAAAACTTATGTTGATGATGTGTATTGTGATATTATTCCCATGGATGCTTGTCACATCCTCTTGGGAAGACTATGGCTATTTGATAGAAGATCATCCATGGTGGCTATTCTAATACTTACACTTTTCTCATGAACAAAAAGAAAATCACCCTTACTTCTTTACCACCTCAAACCATTTCGCCCTCCTCTAAAGAAAACAACCCAACCTCACTTTTTACCCTCTTACAAGCCAAATACCATGAACATGAATCCTTCAAAAAGTTGATCCTACTTGACCTATATGAATCCGAACCCCTAAACCTCCCTCGTCACCCTATGGCTGAACCTATCCTCAAAAGATTTGTCCATGTCTTTCCCGAAGATGTCCCACACGGTTTACTTAAACGTGACCTCTAACACAAGATTGATCTTTTACCCAGAGCCACCTTACCAAACAAACCAGCATATAGAATGAACCTGGAAGAAACCAAGGAAATTCAAAGGCAAGTAGATGGACTGCTAGCCAAAGGATTCATTAGAGAGAGTTTGAGCCCATGTGCTGTCCCGGCACTTTTGGTTTTAAAGAAGAATGGCACGTGGAGAATGTGTTGTGATAGTCAATCTATTAACAAGATCACTATCAAGTACCGGTATCCTATTCCCCGCCTTGAAGGTATGTTAGATGAGTTGTATGGTTCGGAGGTTTTCTCAAAGATAGATCTTCGTAGCAGCTATCACCAAATTAGAATCCATGAAGACGACGAGTGGAAAACTGCATTCAAGACAAAGTTTGGGCTCTATGAATGGCTAGTTATGCCATTCGAGTTGACCAGTGCACCGAGCACATTCATGAGACTTATGAACCAAGTCCTTAAGCCATTTATAGGTCATTTTGTCGTAGTCTACTTTGACGACATTCTGATCTATAGCAAGAATGAAGGTGAACATGTGAACCATTTAATTTTAGTTCTACAAGGTTAGATGAAGACAAGTTGTATGGAAATTTGGAGAAAAGTCAATTCTTTGCTGCCCAAACCGAGTTCTTAGGCTACATTGTGTCTAGGCAAGGAATTCAAGTGGACGAAAAGAAGATCCAAGCAGTCTGAGATTGGCCCACACCAACCTCAATGCAGCAAGTAAGGAGTTTTCGTGGATTGGCCTCGTTTTATCGAAGATTTGTGAAGGACTTTAGCATTACCACAGCACCACTCACGGATTTGACCAAAAATCAGAAGTTCGAGTGGAATGAGAAGGCCCAAGGAGCATTTGAAACCATTAAACATCGGTTAACACACGCTCCCGTGTTAGTCTTATCAAGTTTTGACAAGCTATTTGAAGTAGAATGTGATGCGTCCGGTGTCAGAATCGGGGTTGTCCTTTCACAAGAAGATCACCTAGTGTCTTACTGTAGTGAGAAGCTCAATGACACTCAAAGATGATACTCCACTTATGACGAAGAGTTTTACGCTCCTGTTCGCTCCCTTGAACATTGGTGTCATTACTTGATAAGCAAGGAGTTCATATTAGATTCTGACCATGAAGCGTTGAAATACCTTCAAGGCCAACACAAGCTTCGTCCCTGACATGCCAAATGGGTAGAATACATCCAAACCTTTACCTTCACCATCAGACACAAAATGGAACCCTAAAAAAAGGCACTGATGCCTTATCTCAGAGGCATTTATTACTGACGATACTTAGTACCAAGGTTGTTGGCTTTGAATTTATGCAGGAACTCTACCCGAAAGATGAAGATTTCAAAGACACATATGCTAAATGTCTTAAACGGTCATTTGGAGATTACCTTGTCAAAGATGGATATTTGTTTCGAAAAAACAAACTCTGCATCTCAAAATGCAATATTCGTGAAACCTTAATTGATGAAGTCTACGGAGGAGCACTAGCTGGTCACTTTGGCATAGAAAAGACGAACATGCTACTCAAGGAGCACTACTTTTGGCCAAAAATAGATGGAGATGTGGAGCACTTCATCAAGAAATGTGAAACTTGTCAAATGGCTAAAAGTCATTCTTTAGCCCAAGGTTTACACATGTCTCTCCCTGTACCCCGCTGTTTATGGGAGGATATAAGCCTCGATTTCATTACCGGTCTACCGAGAACATAACGTAGCAAGGATTCTATCATGGTCGTGGTAGATCACTTCTCGAAGATGGCGTACATTGTGCCATGTCAAAATACCTATGATGCTTCACAAATTGCTGACTTATACTTTAAGGATATTGTTAAGCTACATGGCATCCCGAGGAGCATGTTTTCGGATCGCGATAGCAAGTTTCTTAGCCATTTTTGGCTAACACTATGGCGTAAGACGGGAACCAAGTTGAATTTTAGCACTTCAAGTCACCCCCAAACAGATGGTCAAACGGAGGTGACCAATCAAACTTTAGGAACACTTCTACGAGTCCGAGTCAAGAAGAATATCTGACGATAGAAGGATCTATTATTACACGCTGAATTTGCTTACAACCGAACCCCGAGCAAAATTACTAGATTCTCACCCTTCATAATTGTCTATAGAACCAACCAGCTCACACCCTTGGAGCTTGAACCAATCATGGCCCAAACAAAGTTCAGTTGGGAAGGAGAAAAGAGAGCAAAGAAAATTCAGGATCTATACAATACCGTTCGAGAGAAGATCGAGAAGGAAAATGAGCGTGTGAGCACATGTATCAATAAGACAAGGCGAGGCATCAATTTCAAACCTGGAGACCTTGTATGGATACACCTTTGCAAATAGTGTTTTCCAACCAAACACAAATCAAAGTTGCTTCCCCGAGCCGATGGTCCATTTGAGGTTCTCACCAAAGTCAATGACAATGCCTACAAGATTGACCTTCCCGGAGATTATGGAATTTCTGCTACATTTAATATTAGCAACTTTAGTCCGTACTATGATTCGAAAGATCATCCGAGTTTGAGGTCAAACTCTTTTGAAGGTGGGGAGAATGATATATCCCAAGGTGATCCTACACAGCCAACTCTCACGTCTCAAGAGCTAAAGGAAGTCAATCCCTCACCCCAAAACATTTAAAGCCCATATGACTACCTCGTTGGCCCAAACCCTCACCTGGTTCGAACCCAACTAAGCCCAAAACACTTCAATCTCAATTTTCTTCAAAATAATCCATAAATAAAATCTTTTCTAGCCCATTAAGCCCCATGGACGAAATTTCACATCCAAAAGAGAGTAAATCCTTATTCATTGTAGGCAACTTTTGACTACTTTCTTTACTCCATTGTCAAAAGTTATTCCTTCACTTTATTTCATTGTTAAAAGTTATTCCTTTTCTTTTTTTTCATTGTCAAAAGTTATTCCTTTTTCTTTTTCAAAAAGTAATCCTTTCCCTTTACACAATTGTCAAAAGTAATCCTACCTATCCAAACCCTTTGTCAAATTCACCCAAATTGAAAGCTAGGGCATTGAGGACAAAATCATGTTTTTCTTCCTAAGTAATGAGTATGTTGCATAATATATGTGTGTGTGACGTGGCCATCTCTCCCCCATGTATTTTCCCTTTATTTTCACTTCATTATGAGCATAAAATATGTAAACCTTGTGTAATACTCCTTGAATAAAGTGTGACACTTGTTCAAGCTATTTCCTAATTTATATCTCTTTAGTTGGCTACTTAAGAGTGAGTATTAGGAGTCTAATTATACACTTAATTTTTGAAGAATTTCGTGTATAATAGATACCAAGCCCTAAGGTGAAATAAGAGTGTGTTATATCTCTTCAATCAACTTAGATTATCCTTCTCTCTCCTCTTTTCCATTCAGTCACATTCCTACCTCTTCTTCCATCCCTGATATCTCTCTTATATATTTGTCTAGGTATACCCAAATAGGAACTCCAGAATATTGCGAAGAAATCTTCTGGGGGAAGGTAAGAAAATTAAAAGATGAGAGGAAAAACTGTCCTATTCAAACACAAAGAGGGAAATTAGTATTAGATTCCCTAGATAAAAGAATAATTTTAAAAAATAAAAAGAAAAAGGTACAAGTAAGAAGATGGGAAAATCATGCTTTCCAGTACTAGAACAAATCTTTGACGGCAATCAGAAAAGTAATTGCAAAGTAAAGAAAGAAAAAGTAACTCTATTGCAAACTAATTGAATAGAGGTACCATTCTACACAAGCCATCGCAATAGTTGGAAACAGTTCCACCATTTACTCTTCCCAGAGTCACTGCATTTCATTCGCATCAACTCTAAACCGAATTAGGACAAACCAATTTCTCAATAAGAAAATTAAATGAATTAAGTTAGCGAATTCCTTGTGAGAGACAAGTTAAATTGGAAGTTTTTCGTCATCAGAAAAAAACTACTATACTGAGGAAGCCATAGAATTAGAAAGGTTGTTGATCATGCAAAGCCATTGCAGGAAAACTCATTGCAATTTTCTTTCCTTCTTGCTTACTGGAAGGGAAACCGCCAAAGAAAAAGTAGGAACCGGTGAAAGTAACCTGGTCAATTAGAGATGTGAACTATAGGGAAACAAGAGTGATGATTCGGAGTGGACCTAAGCAGGTTGATTGGGATTTCACCCGTATAGAAAATACTAATTAAGAATAGAAAATGGTGACAATCAGCACTTAGCACTTGTCCTGTTAAAGTAGCACCATCATAGTCCACGTGAGAGTAGGCATGTCCTGTCATATTAACACTATGAACTGGTAATTCAGGCATAATCCAATAGTATCTCATGTGCGGGGAGGATTTTACGTGCAAATAACCGAGTTACAACTGCTTGGACCACCGCTCCAGTGGTGAGACACTTTGATACTTAAATTAGTAAATGTGTGTAAGTATAATAAGTATGCTTAAGGAGAACAAATACTTTATATATTTCTTTTAAGAGTCGCTCACTAATTTATTTGAGTTCTCGTGTGGAATCCTTTTAATTATTTAGTTAACTTTTATTAAGTCAGACATATTTTTACGGATTGTCTTCATTTTTATTTTTTGGGCCTATTGGTGTTTAAGCCTCAGTAATTGGGCTCGTATTTTTTTTTTTTTTTCGGACTCCATTGATCTCCATCAAAGAGCTCGGGTCATAAGGAGCGAAGGGAAAAGATTACCAGATGTCAACACTTGGCACCAACAAATGCCGTTTGTTCTCTTTCAGTGGTTGAAAGGCATAGCCCGGTCTTATACAATTGAGAACAATTCGCAATTCCCACTTAGCAAGAATAGAATTAGATCAAAACAACTGTGTCATGTCTGATTGATGTGTTGATGAACAAGAATAGAATCAGATTAAAACAATTAATATAATAAAAAACTATATACGTCAGACAGATTTATTATATATGTCAGCTTAATATAGAGTGGAATTGTATAATGTGTTGGTTTAAAATTTTCTACAACAGAGAGAATTCTTTATGAAAAAAAAATGAGACTTAAAATAAAAAATTTATATTAAGCTCTATTGCGGGATGTTGTCCAAATACACCCATAGTTTATGCTTTAATTTTGCAATGATCAAAACGAAATTACGTTGCAAATTCTTCAATTATTCAAAAGACGTTTTTAAGAAAGATCTCCACCACTTTTCAATGCTTTCAATGAATTTAATGAGTAAAGATTGCCTGATTAGAGAATTTTGGGTTAGGCCTTCTCCGAGTAAGAGTCAGACGCTGATGCAACCGGACTAAATCCGAATTAGACTAAATTCAAATTGGTCGAGTATTCTAAGTAAAAGAAAAGGTTGTTTGATTGATTTTCACTAATAATTTCAACATACACAACATTACTCTATCAGGCAAAAACTTGTATGACAAACTCACAAATTGAGTAAAAATTTCTTCCTATAGACCAGAGACATGCAAAAGAACATCTGTTGGTTTCGAAAAAATATTTAAGTTTAAAAAGTAGAGATGATTTCAAGACCTTTCCTTACGCCCCTGGATGTACCACAGATGCAATGGACGGGAAATTAAAAATCTATTCTGTTCTTACTTCCAATGTAGAAACTTGAATGGCAACTCTTAGGGTGGTAATTTATTTCATAAAAAAGGGGGCAAAAAAAGGGGAAACTCATAAATTACTGGTGGTGGAAATCTGCCTAATGGCTAGCAGCTTAATCCTACATTGTTATTACTTGATTGTTTCTTGATTCTACGAATTTTCTTGTTTCCCCAAACCTCCAATCTAGCAGCTGGGCATCCGCAAGGGGCTCTAAAGATGAGCACTGCCCGGCCATTGAGGGGCGCCATTCTCTTCAATTCGGCCTCCAGCTCTCGGTGCACGTGATCCTCCCCCAACTCCAAGGGCCTGACACGGTTGGAATCTGGGGGAGCGTTCAAGTACTTGATGTATTCCTCGGATTCCAACTGAATATCAAACTCCACGGAGTTCCTGAGTCCTCTGCAGTGAGGATTGCCGCACTTGCGCAATCTGAGATGGATAAGTTTCCAGGCAAGAAGCCCAGAAATGAGGGCGAACAGCACGCCTGCAGCGTAGGCCAACGGAGCAGCCTTGATGACGAGGCAAAGTGCAGGCAGGAGGTGGCGGTAGATTAAGGAAAAATAGGGAAGGATGAGAAAACCTAGAGAGCCGAGCACGAGGAGCAGTATGATGAGGTCAATGGCAGCCATGGGAGACGGATGCTGGCACGGCGGGTTCAAGAAACTACTGTGATAGCTATGATTAGCTTTTTGGCGTTGCCAGTGCTGTGCTGCTGCTCAAATGCTCTGCAAAATTGAACCAAGCTCCGGCAGTCAATCATGGGCAGCCTCATGATTCAGCCCTTCACTTCAAAACCCAAGTCTAGAATCACCAAAAAAACAAATGTTGATGATCAAAGATTCAATGAAACTGAGCACTTCTGCTCTGAGTTTGATAAGTATTATTCCGATTAGAATATGATGATAGGGAAGCAGATATTGGAGAGCTGATCAAATCATGGCAGGAGATGAATGTATCATATCAATTCATTGGATCCCGTTTTAGAGCAAGTAAAGTAGTCAGCAGAGATTTATTGATAATTTGATTTGCTTGATGCAATCAGCTCATGCGTGGGAGAAAAGATGCTTCCTATATATACAGATAAAGAATTGAAAGGATATTGGCGCAGATTCAAGCAAGGGAAACGAAGGACAAGATTTGCAGCACCGACCACATCAGGAAGGAGGCAGGAGATAGGTGTTATTATCACGTGGATTCCGTTTTCCATTTTCAAAAGCTGCGCACGAAAAGCATTAAAGTTGTTTTGTTTACATTTTTCATTTTTTGGTCGCAGTAATAATTCAAATTCAGATCTTTGATCTCATTTTCTATTTTATTACTGTTTTGAGAGTTTCATTACCTTCAGGCTTCAGAGTCGTGGCGAATACTATGTACGCTATAACAAAGCAAAAAAAGTATTGAAACAGTCATTCCACTAACCGTTGCGCCCTGAATTCGGGGATGCTCTCCTCCACTCTGTCAATGTTGTAAGCATGCAATTCAACTCCAACAACTCCCAAATTCTGCAGCTCCTCAAGTCAAATGTGCTGGTGTTTGATTTTGATGGAGTCACAATGGACCCTGACTCGTTAAATTCTTTAGAATCCATTAAAAGTCAAGTTGCAAGCAATGGAAGGCCGAAAGTGTCAATGAAATCACATCAGAAGACAGCAACAACTCGGACGCACCTTCTTGTTGGTTTGATGCAAGTCTCGATCAAGAGTTGTTAATGGGCGATCACCAACTCCGGCCGACCTCGGTTATAGTGTTGATACCATTTTTTGATTAAGCGTTATCTGATTAATTTAATTTAATTTAACAGTTCGAGATTTATGTGTGATAATTATTTTACATGTAGATAATATAATTATTTACCCTCAATTATTAGGTCGATTTGATAGTTAAAAAGCGTTCGTATTGAAAAAAACGGTATTAGCACTTTAACCTTAACAAACTCGGACTATCATTAATACATGAGATTTATATTTAATTTAATATATCTCTATTACTCTTTTCATTTAAAATTAATATTTATTTTGTACAATAAAGTAGATATTCAATCAAAAAAAGCATGGAGTATCTTCTATCATGCTACTAGTCTTAAGCATTGAATAATATTTTTCTTTCTACATATTCTTCTTGCTAAGAACTTGAAAAATGAAGGAAAATAAAACCTTAGAAATACTTTGGGTATAATTATCAAAATAGATACTATGTGGTTTAATGATAAAATAAGTGTGAATTTCTTCCACTTATCTCCGAAATCGTGCGTTTGGATTCTATTGGGAAATTAATGCAAAGATATTGCTTTGTATCTCACGAATTCACTTTCAAGAATTTCAAACAAAACTTCAAGCCGAAGTGACAATTCCTAAGAAGCCTACGAAACCTCTTTAATTGTTTCCGAGCCGCCTATGGGCTAACAGACCTCTTTACTGAAATGGAAGAACCTCAGAAGAAGTATATGGGCTCACGAAGCTTGACACTTGCCCGCGTAAGGAACTGATGGGCTACCCTACTTCATATTTTGGTTTTTTTTCTTTTCTTTTTTTAAGGTTAGAATGGGTTAAGTCTCGGAAACTTACCCTAACTTAGTATTTGAATATTTGCCTAATTTGCTTAGAGAAAGAGAAGAATATTTTCGATTGATGATATTCTCCCTCTAATGTGGAGAATACTATTTTAATCATCAAATTATGCAATAAAGATATCATCTAATAGAGAAATACATATAGCAAGTATATTTATGTACAGATTTTCTCAAACATGGCTACACTCGATCATTTTTTAAAAAAGAATTCACTAAAATAGTCTCATTATGTTCTATAAGAACAATCCACTGGTATGTTTCAAACATGTTGAGTTCACTAGGAACTTCAAATATAAATGTCATTATGACAGCAATGATAAGCATATATTAAGTATATTGTGTGCTATTAATTATAACCACCACCTACGAAGAATCTTATACCACAAGTCATAAGAAATAATCACATTTTATAGTTCGCATGTTATAAAAAAAATATATGTTGCTATCTTTTTGGGATTATACTTAAGGTATATTATTCTAATTGGGAATGCGTGTACACTTTAAGTGTACTTGTGAATGATCAAAATTTTTCATATTTCTCATACGAACTTTATCATTTTGATTTTGTAGACTTTGATTAAAAAAATCTTCATTCTAAATCAACATATTATGCACATTAATATCGTTGACGCCTTATGCTTGTGTGATTTTAGTAGTTCCCAATCATGTTGAAATCTCATTATTGCTACAGTTTTTAGGTGCCTGAATTTTTTCCAAAAATAATTTATCAATAGTATTTGAGAAAAAATTTTGCTCGAATTTACATCTCTTCGACTTAACATATAGGATCATCTTAAGTCTTTGTTCCTTTCATAATATAAGACTAATCATGTTGAGATCTCATTATTGCCATAGTTTTTAAATGCATGAATTTCTTCTAAAAATAATATATCAGTCATATTTGAGAACAAAATTTTGCTTGAATTTTCATCTCTTCCATTTAACATACAAGATCATCTTAAGTCTTTGCTCCTTTCATAATATGAAAAGTTTATATTCTTGAAATCAACTTATCTATCATGTTTCAGTTGTTCTCAAATATATTAACAATGGTACATTGTCCTTCAAGGACATCAAATATAACAGAAGCATTCTTTGCAAAATATTGGTTAGTTAATATACCTGCCTATATAATTTATCATTTGAATTTCTGATTCAAGGTATCTTCTATGAGGATAAAAATAGAAGATTAAGATGAGGTACAAACTAAAATCTTTATCGGGCCTCATATTTTCTCCTCTTTATGTTGGGATAGCGAATTCAAAATCAATAAAATACAAATCTTTCCTTTGCGATTCACAGCCAACATCTTTGTTTAACCTCTTTGAAGATGCATTGCATTATCTTGTGGTGGAGAATATACATAGCGCACTTCTAAATCTAAGATAGAAAATATTTTCTGACCACAAATCAATTATTACAAGTAGAACTTATATATGTTGGCAAAATACAAAATAAACCCTAATACATCATAATCATGAATATTATGTGGGATGTTCAACATTTATCTCAATACAACCAATATTATTAGGACAAATTTTGTCATTGGAAGAATGTAAAATATGAGTTCATTATTATGAATTGCAAACTACTTGTTGCAAAAATTAACAATATACATACGATTATTCTATTGATGCATCAACTAATAATTTTTTTTCATATTCATTCCAAAATAACACATTCAAGCTCAAGTAATATTGGTAATATTTACTTGTAAAACAAGTTGTAAATTAGAATTCATCATATTAGGAAACTTCTGATTCTATAATAATTTGGGTTAATATCATAAAAGTACTTTAAAATTTGGGATCATTTTCACTTTACCCCATAAAATTATTTTTAAACTGTTAGTTAATTGTAACGGTCATTGACGGACATTTAAAATGTCATTATTGCCCTTCGAGACAATATCACTCAGCCTTAAGTTTGAAAAAGTTTCACTTTTCCCTAAAACATTATTTTTGTATCTACTTAACTTATAAATCATTAAATTTGATTATCAATCTTAACAAAGAGATAAAAATTAAAAAAATTATCAATTTTTTTTAATAAAAAAGTCTAACATGTCTTCTTTCACACTATCAATTTCAAAATTTATTTTCTCTTCTCTCATAAAGTTTGCCACATTCAACACTAATCAATGTTCATTCTTTGAGCAATGCGCTAATTCTATTTCTATTTCGTCTCTATTAGGTTTATTCATTAATTTTTTTGTTGGAAATTTTAGTTTTCATTCAATTTTATAAACTTTTCATAAATATTGGACTAAATAAAATTTTATAAAATCAAATTGAAATAAATTAATTTAGTTCAATTTTAAATTAATTTTAAAAATAATTTTATGAATTATTCAATAAAATTTTCTATTCCAGTTCGATTTTGAACCAAACCAAAAACTTAACAATTTTAAAGATAATTTAGGTTTACTTCAATTTTAATAAATCAAATAAAAATAGGATTTAAAATTATATTAAATTTATAAAATTGAACCAAATCGAATTGAATTTTTTATAAAAAATAGAATTATAATCAAGTTTAGTTTCATTTTTGTTTAAAATCGAGTAACGAACACTTATGATCTACACTCAATCTAACCTTATGCTTTCAATCCTATCTTGGATTGATTTTAAATTTCTTTTAGGCATTGAAAATTGTCTTATTGAATTTTTTCATAAATAAAATTATTGAGTTTAATTTAATAGATATATTTTATTGATACAAAAATAATATTATATTGTAAAAGTGAAAATTATTTTAGGGGGATCAGTGATACTATTCTTTTTCCAAATAAGTCAAATTTAAGTGTAAAAAATAAAATTATGAAATATTTAAGTAATTTAAATGACTTTACTAATGTGCTTTAACAGAAGGGGTAAAATAATACAAAAATAATGTTATACGGTAAAATTATTTAATTACACAAGTTATTTAATTAATAATATTTAAAAAAATAAAATTTTTCAGGTAACTTGCAACAACAACTAGCGAAAGTCCACATGAAATTAAGCCAGGTGTTGGCGGAAGTCCATATCGCCTTTAAGCGGACTTCCCCCACTTGCTGGCGGAAGTCCACATGCGAGAGGGCGGGAGAGAGAGGAGATAAAATATTTTTAAAAAATAATTAATTCTCATACTATATATAATCTTATATATATATATATATATATATATATATATATATATATATATATATATATATATATATATAGTTTATGTGTAAACTTTGTTTTCAAAAGTTTTCTTATTTTCACAACTCTTAATTGTTTGCGCCAAAAGGCAAAACAACTTACATTTTAGAAAGAAGGAAGGAGTACTCACTTTTATTGAAGGGTAAACATTATAGAGTATCTTCTTCCAAAAGTTGAGGTTGAAGTTTTCAACCTTACCTACCGTCTGATTTGAAGTTGGCCAATGGAGAGAAGTTGTTATATCATCACTGTGTACAAGTGTCTTGAGAAGTAGTTGTAATGCGGTAGACAGAATCAGTAAGCATACCGAGAAGTTTCATACCCGAATATATGCAACCAGTTGCAACAGCCCATCAATCCCACTTTTCAAGCACATCACCATACTATTTTTCTCTAAAGTATTATCTAAAAGCAAAATCCTACTCCAATCAAATTTCTCCTAGTTCTTCTCCAGCATTGTTCATTCATGGAGAACTTTGGCGCCAAATATACGCATTCCTGCACTTATAAGCATCTTCAATCCAATTCTACAAATTTGGCAATCCTAAGAAAAAATTACTTAATAATTCGTCTAATGTCTTAGATGCTCACCATTATCGACAGATTCAAGAATTCCTAGTGTAGGATAGAATATTTTTACTTTTGTCTTGAGATCAATCTTGACCACTACTAAGCATGACTCGTATCTTCTTTGGAACATTCTTGTATATAATTGTCTTAACTGAATCTTTAGGACAATTTACTCTAATGCATATTATTACCGAAATAATAAGGATCATTCCTACAAAAAAAGAAGGTATATTATACTACAACACTACAATAGATACATTATGGTGCTATAACAGAAATTGACACACATGTATTATCAATATTAGTCTCATACAAGGGAACCAAAAATCCTAACAGCTTACACATTTTGAAAATTTCAAAATCTCCCACTAGAAATATTGTCGTTATCCATGGTCAGTATTCAACGTTAAACATATGCGATCTACTTCAAAGAGTTTTCCATTCCTAAAGAGAGCCTACTCTTTCTTTTCTATCTTTCCGCTGAGTGAATCTAATTTTGTGTTAATTTGATAAACATCATTTTTAATAATTCATGCTAATTTCTTAGATGCTCACCATTATTGACATATTCATGGATTTCTAGTTTAGGATAGAATTTTTTTTGACTTCTACCTTGAGAACATTCTTGACTACATCACTGAGCATTTGGTGGCATGATTCGTATACTTCTTTGAAACATTCTTATGTATAATAGCCCTAACCAAATCATCAGGGCGATTTAGCCAGAGGTGAAACCAGGACCCTAAGGATAGTGGAGGCACATCTCCACATCTAGAATATTAATTTATCAAAATACCCCAACATACATAAAATGTAAAAAAAAAATCTTGTAGTTAAACTTACACTTTAATTTGGTACTTCTCTTGTTTTCTTTGTTTATTTTTCTATTATATTGTGTTTAAGGGAAACAGAATTCTACTTCCTCTATCCGGAATTGAATGTCTTATTTTGTCTTAACATAAAAGTGAAGAAAGTAATTTGACTATAAAAAATTATTTTAATATCCTTATCAATTAAAGAAGTTAAGGATATGATCTCTATTAATGAACCTTAGATCTCTTGAATCAAACAAGTTAAAGACATTAGTAGTGTGATTCTTGTGCTAGTGGAGCCTGCTTCCTTTAAACTAATAAGGTTATTATTAAAAATTTAAATACAATATATAATGAAAGACCTAAGAAAGGGTTGAATTGGGTCTTTAGCTAATTTTCAAAAACTTTTCTCTTTTTGCAAACTTAGTTTGGAAGTGATGAAGACTCAAGTTTTTCAAAGTGATTTTAATGAACACACTAAATGAACAAGTAAGGCAAGAAGAACAGGGAACACACAAGTAATTTATAGTGGTTCGATCTCTTCAAGATCTACATCAACTACATTGAGTCCACAATAAAGAATTTCAATCAACTCAACTATAAAAATTGTTAATCAATGTACAATAGAGGCTCACCCAACAAGAGTTTTACACTATAACCCCTTTATCAACACAAGAATCAAGTCTCACCCTATCAAAAAGGGTTTTATACCATAAAGAAAACCTTGAATAAAAAAGTATATGAAGAGATAAAGAAAGATATTACCAAGAACTTTGTAAATGATGACAAAAGCTAGCACCACTTCAACTTTTTATCTTTGGAAGCTTGAATAGTCATTTGAAGCACAAGATACAAGAGAGTTTCTTGATATTTAAATGATTTTGGAGTATATATATTCTTAAAGTTTTGAGAACTGCTCAAAAAACTGAAGTTTATAGCTTTTATATAGTTTGAAAATCAAATCCAATATTCAAATAACGGCTAGTAATATAAAATTCGGTTTACCAAACTTGGACCTTTGTGTTGTAATTGACACTAGTCTATATTCATTATCTCTCGTCACTAGACATGAAGACACTAATTTGGTGAACGACATATTTGGAATTTTATCTTATAATACTATTCTTTATAAATTGCCACTACCCTCCACACAACTTTATAGCTCTAGTATTACCTAGAGAACAATATTTTATTCTTACTCTATAAGGGTGCAAGAGTGGGATGGGAGGATTTTTAGTTTCAATTTTTGAGTTAATCTTGCAGGACAACAAAAATTGGTATTAGACCGGTGGAATCCTAAGGGAAGATGCCAGCGACTAGGCAATAGGAGAAAGAGGAAGCCATTCTCAAAACGGATGCAGATATGCAAGAATTAGCTAAGCATATAGCTGACCAAATCAAAATGAACGGAACTCTAGACTTCAATCTTAAGAAGTAGGGGCATCGAATAGAGGTAATAAGCCAATCTTTCGATATACTTCAATTGCAAGTTGAGGGGTGTGTTCCTCAACTAGCTACTGTTACCACTACTATGAATTCTATTTCTACAAATCTTACTGCTCTTATGGCTTCTATGAATGATATGAAGAGGAGAGTGGAGATTAGATAGGGAAAGCAAGTTGATGAAGGATCTAGTAGCAGAGTGGAGGAGATTTCCTTAACACCTATACCTAGGACTAGAGAATTTGGGGTAATGAGAAGGGGTAATGGTGTTAGGATGGATATTATGGGGGATTTGATATTGCCTAAGTTCGAATTCCCTTCATTTGATGGGAATAACCCGAGAGAGTGGAGGGGAAAATACAGGTGTTTGTTTGGATGCATGTTGTTGCAGAAGAAAGGAAGATGGATATTTCTGAGTTGCATCTGAATGAGATGGCTTACATTTGGTTTACTAGTTATAAGAGAACTCATGGGGATTGTACATGGGAACAAATAACTAGGGCTGCTTGTGCTAGATTTGGAGAAGAATATGGGAAGGAACTAATGGAGGAGTTTAGTAAAATTCAACAAAAGGAAGCAATAAAAGAGAATGTAGATAGATTTGAAGAGTTGAGATCAGAAGTCATGAATTAGATACCACAAGCCACGTAGGATTATTATATTTTAGTACTTGTGGGGGTGACTGAAAGAGGACCTGAAGCATTTGGTTAAGATATTTGAACCTAGAAATTGCTTGCAAGAAAGCTTTGCAGCTTCAATCTATCGTTTCAGTGTGGTCTAAAGGTTCTAAACCCTATCAACCTATGACAAGTCAATATTCCTACCTGAAATCCTCAGCTACACAAACTCGCCCCTCTAAGAGTCCCAATAACAACAACACAAAGCCTACCAAAGAGCCAACCAGCTTTAAGAAAACAACTAAAGAGGAATACCAGCTGAGGAGGACGCAAGACAAGTATTATAAGTGTGGGGACAAGTATACTCTGGATCACAAATGCCTTAAGAAGCAGTTGAATATGATAGTGGTGGAAGATTTACAAGGGAATGAGGATGAGGAGTTTCTGATGTTTGAAATGGAACAAAAGGACATGGGAATAGAGGGCTTAGGGGAGAAGGAAGAAGAGATAGAGTTATTTGTAAATGAAATGATAGGAGATTTTAACTCCAGCACTATTAGGATCAGGGGTAGAGTCAAGAAGAAGGAAGTTTCAGTGCTAATAGATACAAGTAGTAGTTCTAGCTAGTGTCAAAATTGCAACTAACTAAAACCTTACTAAACCTTCTATCATCACTATTGCTAATGGTACCATTATGATCAGCAAATGTATGTGCCAAGGACTAAAATGTAGTATGGGAGACCAATAATTTCAGCAGGATATGAGAATACTCAGGCTGGGCAATAGTGACATTATTCTTGGGATAGACTGGTTGAAACAATACAGCCCGATCATATTTGATTTTACCACACTACAACTTACTTTCACTAAAGAAGGTAAACAAATAGTTCTACAAGGAGGAATAAGGGCATCAAGTTACAAGTTGCTAAAGGGGACTGTAAAAGATGCATGAAACAAGAGAATATGTAGTATTAGGGCAGTTAATGATCATAGAAGTGGAGGGAAAGGATTCTGAACTTCCTGAAGAAGTGGAGACGCTACTGCAACAATTCAAAGTTGTTTTTGATAAACCACAAGGTTTGCCTCTTGATAAGGGACATGTGCACCAGATTCATTTGGTGAAAGAGGCACAACCATTCAAGTTAAGACCCTATAGATACTCCCATATTCAAGAGGCTGAGATTGAAAAATTAGTTAAGGAGATACTGGCATAAGGGTTCAACAAGACCAGTAATAGTTCCTTCGCTTCCCCAATATTGCTAGTAAAGAAAAAAGATGGCAGTTAGAGATTTTGTGTTGACTACAAACAACTGAATGCACTCACTCTTAAAGATAAGTTCCCTATTCCTATCATTGATGAATTGTTTAATGAATTGCATGGGGCCACCTTACTTCTCCAAAATTGATTTAAGAACAGGGTAATTTCATATTAACGTGATAAGAAAGATGTGCATAAAACTACATTTAGAACTCATATGGGTTTATATGAATTTCTGGTAATGCCATTTGGTCTCACTAATGGACTCGTTATATTTCAATCTCTGATGAACAAGATCTTTGTGGAATATCTAAGGAAGTTTGTATTAGTTTTTTTTATGATATCCTAATTTACTTCCCTGACTTGAGCTCACATCTTAAGCATTTAGAGCTGATCTTTTACTTACTGAAGCTGCATCAGTTATAAGCATAAAAGAGCAAGTGTTCTTTTGCCCAAAGAAAGGTGGAATACCTAAGTCATATCTGTGATACCCCCAACCCCTTCGCTAGGTTCCACTGCTGCTGAGTAAGGTACCAGCGTGCCTCTCGACACTGATATGTACAAGTACTAGCATCCGGAGGAGAAAATAAAACTAAACATATAAAAAATAATATAATAAACAGAAACAATAACTGAAGTTTTTTATATACAAAAGTAGATTCTTAATACAAAGAGAACAAAAGATACAGTATGTTTCAAAAGTACATATAGATAGCAAAAAATCTTCTTCGAGTTAAAGTTATAGTAAACATGAAACTCATTTCTCGGTCTCCGGGTATGATCATCTGAAATAGATATTAAAAAATAGGTGTGAGCCAAAGAGCTCAGTGAGTTTACGTATGTGTTTGTGATTTCAAAATAATATGGATAAATGCCCATACATGGTAGTGTATAAATTTTTTTCATGCAATTAAATATTCTTTTTATTTTAAATAAACATATACAAACCAATGGTGAATATTGAGCCTAGCTAGAAAGTATGAGCGAATCAAGACACATCAGCATAGCGCATCATTCTAAATTTTCAAACATGACAAACAATCAAATGATGGCTCAACGGTAAATCTACCGGAACTAATAACGGGGTCATCAGAAAAGAAATTCTGACATCCCGTAGCTAATACCAGCCATACACCAGTACAAATATTCGATTTACAGACTACCTTATGCCTCCCCAGATAGAAACTGAGCTAAGGATCTGAGGCACCTACCGGACTAACCCTAGTGATCAACCTTAACATTGAGCCCCTCCTGACTCTCTGTTAGGTGATCGCAGAAACATCATCATGACGCATCAATCTAAATTTTCAAACATGACAAACAATCAAATGGTGGTTCAATGGTAAATCTACCAGAACTAATAACGGGGTCGTCAGAAAACAAATTCCGACATCTCGTAGTTAATACCAGCCATACACCAATACTAATATTCGATTTACAAACTACCTTATGCCTCCCCAGATAGAAACTGGGCTAAGGATCTGAGGCACCTACCAAACCAACCCTGGTGATCAACCTTAACATTGAGCCCCTTCTGACTCTCTGTTAGGCGATCGCAGACCAATCATCATGACGCATCAATCTAAATTTTCAAACATGACAAACAATCAAATAGTGGCTGAACGGTAAATCTATCGGAACAAATAACGGGGTCATCAGGAAACAAATTCCGACATCCCGTAGTCAATAACAGTCATACACCAGTACGAATATTCGATTTACAGACTACCTTATGCCTCCCTAGATAGAAACTAGGCTAAGGATCTATGGCACCTACTAGACCAACCTTGGTGATCAACCTTAACATTAATCCTCTCCTAACTCTCTGTTAGGTTATTGCAGACAAATAAACGCAATACCAGTTGGTCACGCCCTCCCTGACATACTACGCTTCTTTTTAAGTGGATCCACAATACACAGTGTGCACATTCCACGCCAGCGGAAAAGACTCTATTACGGGGGACTAGCCACGTACAGTGCAATCCACTGACGCTTCAGGCTCAAATCATATATTGCCACTTGCGAATAGTTAATTTTGATAATACTAAAAATATAGTGAGTTTGGGATTTGAAAACTCACCTGATAGCTATATATATATATATATATATATATATATATATAGGCTACTCGCTGCCGATAGAAGTGTGCAAATTTTTTACAATTCGAATGACTAAACCTTAGTAAAAAATTTCTAAAAAATGATAAATTCTAATTTATCGGGTGCAGCTTTCTAGACTACTCTAGGCATAAATCTAGGCCTAAATAAAATACATACTTATCGAATAGTCTGCAAATATATATATCTATACTTAGAGTCAAAATACAATCCAATATATGATGATTTTATTTTTATATATAAATCATAATAAAATAATTATTTATCATTATGACAATAAAATAATAAAATAATACAAAATAAAAATATATCATGATCTTAGTTTATATATTTATAAATTATACTACAATAATAATTTTTTTCAGTATTATAATAACCTAATAAAATAGTACTTTTAGTATATCTTCAAAAATATTAGGTATTTAAAAAATTTTCACAAAAATCACAAATATTAAGTTTTTTTCAATTATCAAATATCACAGTTTCATAAATATTGAATCTATTTCAATTTCTAAAACAGATAGATTTTTATACTATAACAATTTATACTATAAATAATAAAATAAACAACTTTTACTAAATAAATAGTTTATAGTTAAAGAAATTATAAAACAAACAAGGAAACTTTCAAATCGAAGAAAATGAGAGGAATTCATACCTTAATTGCAAAGTGAATTTAAACCAAGAGGAGAAGAAAAAAAATGAGCAACCCGAGAGCAAAGAAGAAGAAGAGAAAAGGAAGAACGAAAATGCAATGAAAGAAATGACAAACAAAGAATATATATATGGATGAATTGGTGAAGTCGGTCATCGATTAAAATCTTGTGAATCATCAATTCAAGTGGTCATGTGTCACTTGATGGTGATTTCACATTTTTTTCCTTTTTTTTCTTTTTTTAGAAAAATCCAAAATATCTCAGACCTAATTTACTATTGCCAAAATTATGTATTCTATCACACAATGAACGCACATAAAATGTTTAAAGGACGGGATGTTACAATATCATTAGTGGCAAAGGTGTAGAAGCTGATCCAAACAAGGTAAAGGACTTGATAGAGTGGCCTCTACCTAAGAATATCACTCAGCTAAGGGGATTCCTTGGGCTCACAGAATATTACAGGAAATTTGTCAAGGGATATAGAGTCATCAGTAAGCCCTTATGAAAGATGCTCCAGAATGGTGCTTCTATTGGATCGAAGAATATGAGGCCGCATTTCAAGAATTAAAAACAACCATGAGCACTACCCTTGTTTTAGCTCCACCAAACTGGCATAAAACCTTCATCCTAGAGACTGATGCAAGTGAGACAGGAATTGGAGCTGTCTTTATGCAAGCACAACAACCAATTGCCTATTTTAGCAAAGCATTGCGTTGGAGACAGAGGGAATTTTCGCCGCATGAAAAAGAATTGTTAGCCCTGGCTTCAACTATAGCCAAATGAAGGCATTACTTACAAGGATGACACTTCATTATCAAAACTAACCATCAAATCCTCAAACACTTAATGGAGTAAAAAGTTACAATTTCAACACCACAAAAATGGATCTCCAAGCTAATGGGACTAGACTATGAAATCCAATACAAAAGGCACTACAAGAAAACAGGAAATTAGCAACGGACATATCCGTCGCTAATCTCTATTTACGACGGAATAGCGACGAAAAATTCCCTCACTAAATAAAGGGTCGCTAATTGCGACGACATCATTCTTCCCTCACTAATTAGCAACGGATTTGCGACGGATAATAATATATTTAACTTTTAAAAATAAAAAATTACTGTTAATTCTAAGATATTTAATTTTAAATTTTATTTTTAGAAAAATCGTCGCAAATCCGTCGCTAATTAGCGACGAATTTGTGATGAACATAAATAATAATTTAAAATAAATAATAAAAGAAAATAAAAATTATTTTTTTTATTCCTATCTATCGCAAATTCGTTGCTAATTAGCGACGGATTAGAGATAAAAAATAATTAAAATATTTAAAACAAAATTTTTTAATTCTTAATTTTTTCGTCGCTAATCCGTTGCTAGCAACGGATTAGCGATGGAAAAATTAAGAATTAAAAAAAAATTTAAAATACTTTAATTATTTTTTATCTCTAATCCGTCACTAATTAGCAACGGCAACAGATTAGCGACGAAAAAGTAATTTAAATATTTAAAATAAAATTTTTTAATTCTTAATCTTTTTCGTCGCAAATCCATTGCAACGGATAGTTAATTTAACTATTAAAATAAATTTTTTTAATTCTCAATTTTTTCGTCGCAAATTCGTCGCTAATTAGCGACGGATTTGCGATCGAATAGTATTTTTAATCCTACTTAGTAATTGATATCTATTAGTCAATATAATTTATTTTACTTCTATTCATATTCTTCATGCCAAGTAGAAAAATAATATTACTAAACTAAATAAAAATAAAAAATATCTTAATTTATAAAATACTATTCCGTTGCTAATTAGCGACGAATTTGTGACGGAATAGTATTTTGAGAATTAAAAAATTCATTTTTAATGTTTAAATTATTTTTCCATCGCTAATTCGTCACTAATTAGTAACGGACTAGTAACAGAAAAAATTGAGAATTAAAGAAATTTGTTTTTAATATTTAAATTATTTTTCGGTAGCTAATCTGTCGTTAATTAGACGAATTAGCAACAGAAAAAATTAAGAGTTAAAAAATTTTATTTTTAATATTTAAATTATTTTTTCTCTTAGCGACGGATTAGCAACAGAAAAAATTAAGAATTTTTATTTTTAATATTTAAATTATTTTTCGCTTAGCGATGGATTAGCAATAGAAAAAATTAAGAATTAAAAAATTTTATTTTTAATAATTTAAATTATTTTTCTCTCGCTAATTAGCGATGAATTTGTGACAAAAAATTAAGAATTAAAAAAATTATTTTTAATATTTAAATTATTTTTCTGTTTCTAATTAGCGACGGATTTTTAACGGAAAAAGTCGAAAATTTAAATTTTTATTTTTAATATTTAAATTATTACGGATTAGAAACTGAAAAAAATTAAGAATTAAAAATTTTATTTTTAATATTTAAATTCTTTTTTCGTCGCTAATTGTTAACGGACAGTAGCCGTCGCTAATAGCTATCGCTAATCGCATATTTTCTTGTAGTGATGGGAACTGAGAATAAAATGGCAGATTTATTATCCAGGAGGGAAGAAGTGAATGCAATAACTGTGTGGATGATAGAAATAATGGATAGTTATGAAGGAGATTACGAGGTGCAGGAATTGGTGGTTGAATGTTTCGTGGGAACAAAATCAAAAGAGGAGATGAATTACAAGAATGTTATTCTTTACTATAAAGGAAGATTTATTTAGGAACGGGAAAAGGAATTAGACACAAACTAATTGAGGAGCTACATGCAATCCAACAAGGTGGGCACTCTGGCATCCAAGTCTACTACCAAAGAATTAAAAAGTATTTCTATTGGCCTACAATGAAGGAATAGATTCAAGAGTATATCAGTCAATGTGAGACCTGCCAGAGAAGTAAAGACAAAAACTGCCTTACTCAGGGCTACTACGACCACTACCCATCCCTAACAAGTAGGACTGTCAATTGGGTCGGGCCAGCCCGAGCCCGACTCGTTCGGCCCGTCTAATTATGGGCTCAGGCTGATTTTTTCAGTCCGAATAATGTTTCGGGCCGAGCTCGGGCTGAGATAGGCTCAGCTCGTTTTTAGCCCGGCCCGTAGAATATATATAAATAATATATTTATATATATTTTTTTATATATATTTTTATAATAATAATATTATTATATTATTAAAAAATATTATTATATTATAAAAATATATTATTTTTATATAAAAAATTTTAAAAACCTGGCTCGGGCCGACCCGAGCCCGAGCTCTGTCCCAAAGGGCCGAGCCCGGGCTCATATTTTTTCAGCCCGCTGTCAATCGGGCCGAGCTCGGGCTTAGCAAAGCCCGGCTCACTCAGCCCGATTGACAGTCCTACTAACAAGTCATGGAGTTATATTTCCATGGACTTCATTGAAGGATTACCAAAGTCTACGGAAAAAGATACTATTATGGTAGTGGTGGACAGAATGACAAGGTATGGACATTTTCTGGCATTGGCTCATCCCTTCACAACACAGAATGTGGTGGAAGCCTTCATGGAAACCATCTACAAGCTTCATGGACTTCTAGAAAGCATTGTATCATATAGAGATAAAATCATCACAAGTCATTTTTGGCAAACACTATTTCAAAAGCTGGGCACTAAATTGAATTTATCCACTGCATACCACCCACAAACTGATAGCATGACAGAGAGACTGAATCAAGGAATGAAAATGTTCCTTATGTGATTTTGTAACTCCAGACCACACAAATAGGTTGAATGGATGTCCTTAGCAGAATGGTGGTACAATACTATCCACTATTCAGCCATTGGTATGCATCATTTGAAGCTCTATACGGATATAAACCTCTTATTATAGCCTTGGGACCCTACCAGCCAACCGACAATACTGCTGCCAATGATTATTTAGTAGAGAGAAACATAATTGAATCCAAATTGAAAGAGAATTGTAAGAAAGCACAAGAGAGGATGAAATTCTATGTTGACAAGAAAATATCAGATTGGCAGTTTGAGGTAGAGGATTGGATGTATCTTAAACTATAGCCTTTCAAGCAAACATCTGTGACCATTAGAAAAATTTTGAAGTTAGCTTGCAAGTACTATGGGCCTTATAAAGTGGTCCAGAGGATAGGAGCAGTGGCTTACAAACTTAATCTACCTGCTCATTCACAAATCCATCCAATGTTCGGTGTTAGCTTACTCAAGAAACGAGTTGGGAAAGGCAGAGTGGCTTGCCAAGACCTTCCTATCGTTGGATCAAATAGACAACCAATGGTAGAACTAGTAGTTGTGTTGGAGAGGAGACTGATCAAGAGGAAGAATAAACCAGTGACACAGTGGCTGGTTAAATGGCTCAATCTTTCCGATGAAGACTCAACTTGGGAAAATGCTAGCACTATACAACCACAGTTTCCAGAATTCAAACCTTGAGGACAAGGTGTCTGTTAAGGGTGAGGGAATGTCATGTTAAGACTAGCCAGGTTCGAACCCTCGACTTTTATAATTTAACCAAATAAGTGGAACGGAGACGTAAAGCTTCAAGCGGTGTCGTTTCTTGTAAGTCAGTGAATTTTCAGTTTGGTTTGGATAGCAATAGCTAGAAGCCACATGTCATGGTCCTCGGTACTTTCTGAATACCGTTGCAGAGCAGGTGGCTTGGCCATTTTCAGGTTAATGCAAAAGATGGAAGTAGCAAGGTGTTTCTCATTTTGGAGGCTAGTGAGAGAAGCCCATAAAACCCTACTATCACTACAAGAAAAATTAAATTTTGCGACGGCAATTTGCGACGGAAATTTTCGTCGCAAATATGCGACGGATTTGCGGCAAAACAGCTACGGGAGAAATAAGTGGCTTAATTTGCGACGGAATAATATCCGTCACAAATCCGTCGCAAATCTGCGACGGATATTATTTTTAATTTAATTTTTAATTTCTGTCGCAAATCCGTCGCAGATCTGCGATGGATTTGCGACGGAATTTATGTATGCATTTTTTAATTCCTATATTTTAAGTCCGTCGCAAATCTGTCGCAGATCGGCGACGGATTTGCGACGGATATTATTTATCTATTTTTTTATTCGTATATTTAAATTCCGTCGCAGATCTGCGACGGATTTAGGACGGACTTAATGCACATATTTTTTTATTTCTATATTTAAATTCCGTCGCAAATGAGTAGCAAAATCTGCGACGATTTTGCGACGGAATTTAAATATAGAAATAAAAAAATATGTGCATTAAGTCCGTCGCAAATCCGTCGCAGATCTGCGACGGATTTGCGACGAAATTTAAATATACGAATAAAAAAATAGATAAATAATATCCGTCGCAAATCCGTCGCCGATCGGCGGCGGTTTTGCGATGGACTTAAAATATAGGAATTAAAAAATGCATTCATAAATTCCGTCGCAAATCCGTCGCAGATCTGCGACTGAAATCAAAAATTAAATGAAAAAAATATCGTCGCAAACTGTCGCAGACTGCGACGATTTTGCACGAAATTAAAAAATTAAATTAAAAAATAATATCCGTCGCAAATCCGTAGCAAATCTGCCACGGATTTGCGACGGAAATAAGAAATTAAATTAAAAAATAAATTCCGTCGCAAATCCATCGCAAATCCGTCGCAAATTTGCTACGGATTTGCGACGGATAAATTTTTGCGACGGAATTGCAACAGATTTGCAACGGAATAATTTTTTTTCCTCCTATTCTTTCATCTTTATTTGTTTTTGGTGAGTCATACCTCATGGTGTTCATAAACGAAGTATTTAATTAAACATATAATAATATTTATATAAAGACACGTACGAATATATATCTTGTAATTTATTTTGATGTAACATATATATATACTATAATGACACATCATACCAAAATACATAAATATATATTACATATATGTGTAACAGTAATAGTTAAAGTTTTAAGTATGACTAATTTATAATATGTAATAATGTTTCACAACATATAGTATTGATGAAGTATATAAAGCGTTGATGAAGTATATAAATAAATATACTAGCACAATTTATATAATAACTAAAATGAGTATGTGTCATAATTATTCATTGTTCACAAATTCCAACCATAATCTTAATGGAGCAATGGAAGAGAAAGAAAAGATTTTAAAAAACACATTAGAAATTAAATTTGATCGAAATCCGTCGCAAAGCCGTTGCAAATTTGAGACGGATTTGCGACGGTCTTATTATCGTTAATAAATATAATTAGAAATAAATTCCGTCGCAAATCCGTCGCAAAAGTGCTACGGATTTGCGACGGTATTTAAAAATTAATAACCCGCGAAGAGAGCCGCCAAATTGAAAATAATTACGTTGCAAAATCGTCGATCTTTGCGACGATTTTGCGACGCATTTTTGACCGTTTATTAAAAAAAATAAATAAATAAGTCCGTCGCAAATTGGCGACGGATTTGCAACCATTTTTTTTACCGTTAAAAAAATAATAATAAATTAATCTAACCGATTTTTTACCGGTGTAAAAAAAAATTAAAAATTCCCGTCGCAAAAAACTTCTCCTCCTTCATTTTATCAACACTCAAAATTTGGCAAACATTTCCCATTTCCCACTCAAAATTTGGCAATCCACCAACTGGCCGCCCTCTGCCAATCCCCACTGCCTCCCCTCGCCGCTGCCCGCCCAGCCCGTTGCCGCCTCTCGCCGCGTCAACCCCAACCCGTCGCCGTTCCCGCACGCCACCCGCCCGCCTCGCACTCCGCCGCACAGCGCTGGCGCCGTGCCGCAGCAGCCTAGCTCGCACGCGCCAGCCACTGCCACCGCCTCGCCGCCTAGCGCCATCGCCGCGGCTGTCGCTCAGCCACGCTGCCTGGGCCGTCGCCAGCGTCTGCCAGCTCGCCAGCCTCGCCCTGCTGCCGCCAGCGTCGCCCTAGCGCTCGCCGCTTGTCGCCTGGGCTGTCGCTGCGCTGCTCGCCCAGTGCCGCTCAGCCGCGCCTAGCGTCGCCGCCGCCGCGCCTGCGTCGCCGCTACGCCGCCAGCCTCGATCGCCCTGCAGCCACTGCCAGCCTCGCCCGTTGCCGCCCTAGCCTCGATCGCCCGTTGCCGCCCTAGCCCGGTGCCCTCGCCGCGCCTGGGCCGCCTGCCCGAGCCCCTCACGTGCGCGCTCAGCCTCGCCCGGTCCCGCCCTAAAGCAGTCGCCCAGCGTCCCGCGCCGCTTTCCCGCTTGTCGCTCGCGCTTTGCCTGTGCTCGACCGAGGTAAGCCTTTCCTTTTTTTTTTTAATTTTTTTAATACTTTTAAATGTCACATTATTATTGCAATGGGGTATAAATTTTTCCCTTTTTTTGGCAAATTATCACCGGTTTTTCCTTTTTTATTTTAATTTAGAAGTTTTCTTATTTTATTGTTTTTTTTGTTCTCTTATATGATGTATTTGTTTGTACTTTTTTATACATTTATTATTTTTCTTGTAATTTTTGCATCTGTTCTTTCAACTTTGGTATTCTTTGGCTGATTTTTTAATTCTTTTGATTGAGCATGGCTTTAATGTTTTAAATTTTATGAAAATATTTATACTATTTTTGAGGCGGCGGCGTTGTGGATTTTTTGATATATTTAGTTGGAATTAATTGTTGGGAGAACTAAATTTGGCTTTGGGATTGATTGTGGTGGCCTTGTGCCTGGAAAACGTCCATTTTACAGTGGAGATGCTGCCGAATTTTTTTTTCTTCCTTAACACTTGTCTAAGTTTTCGACTCTATTTTAATAAGACATGATGAATTCCTAAATTTTTTTCGTGGAATTTGGAAAAATTTAATAGGCAAAAAATTTTTAAATGTCACATTATTATTGCAATGGGGTATAGATTTTTCCCTTTTTTTGGCAAATTATCACCGGTTTTTCCTTTTTTGTTTTAATTTAGAAGTTTTCTTATTTTATTGTTTTTTTTGTTCTCTTATATGATGTATTTGTTTGTACTTTTTTATACATTTATTATTTTTCTTGTAATTTTTGCATCTTTTCTTTCAACTTTGGTATTCTTTGGCTGATTTTTTAATTCTTTTAATTGAGCATGGCTTTAATGTTTTAAATTTTTTGAAGATATTTATACTATTTTTGAGGCGGCGGCGTTGTGGATTTTTTGATATATTTAGTTGGAATTAATTGTTGGGAGAACTAAATTTGGCTTTGGGGATTGATTGTGGTGGCCTTGTGCCTGGAAAACGTCTATTTTACAGTGGAGATGCTGCCGAATTTTTTTTCCTTCCTTAACACTTGTCTAAGTTTTCGACTCTATTTTAATAAGACATTACGAAATTCCTAAATTTTTTTCGTGGAATTTGGAAAAATTTAATAGGCAAAAATTTTTAATGTAGATGGATGAGCGTAGTTGGATGTACAAGAGGCATATGCAAGGGATTAAGGGAATTACAAATGAATATAAAGATGGGGTTAAGGGTTTTATAGCGTACTGTTTGTCGAACGGGCACACTTCGTGGTTGAGATGTCCTTGCGCGAAGTGTAAGAATAAGGTGCACCTTTCTCCGGATGAAGTGCAGGTGCACTTGTATAGATTTGGATTTGTCGCCGATTATCACCGTTGGACCAGTCACGGTGAGAGTCTCACTCCGTTGCATCCAGGGATGATTCCAACCACCTCTCAATCCCAATCTACCCCTATTAATCCGTTTCAGCAGATGGTAATGGAGGGTGTTGGATTGGACCCTCAATTAGACCCGGCAGCGGGTATCGACGATGAAGAACCGCCAAATGCAGAAGCCAAGAAATTTTATGATATGTTAAAAGCTACGGATACTCCTTTGTGGGCTGGATGCACAAACCACTCGCAGTTATCATTTGTTGCACGGATGCTGAATATTAAATCTGAGAATAATATTTCAGAAAGATGTTTTAATCAGGTATTGCAGCTGATTAAGGAGGTTCTACCAAATGATAATCTGCTTCCGGAGGACTTGTACCATACTAAGAAGATGGTTTCTGGACTCGGTTTGCCTGTGGAGAAAATATATTGTTACCCAAACAGTTGCATGCTTTATTGGAAGGCAGACGGTAGTTTGCGGGAATGTAAGTTTTATGGGAGTCCTCGGTACATGCAGAGGAGGAAATTTCGAAAGAATAGACAGCAAAAAGAAGTCCCTTTTAAGAAAATGTACTACTTTCCCTTGACTCCGAGATTACAGAGGTTGTATGCATCAAAAACGACTGCAGAACACATGAGGTGGCACGCCGAATCTGTGCAGAATGAGGGATTGATGAGTCACTCACGGGACGGTGAAGCATGGCACCATTTTGATTGTGTGCATGCGGAATTTGCGAAAGAGGTTCGCAACGTGCGTTTAGCGCTATGTACTGATGGGTTCTCACCATTTGGAATGTCGGAAAAGCAATATTCGAGTTGGCCTGTCATTATTACTCCGTACAACTTACCACCATGGATGTGTATGAAGGATGCTCGTGATGTTTTTGACATGAATTATTCCAGGCCGAGAAACCCGAAGCATAAGATCGATGTCTATCTTCACTAGTTGGTGGAAGAGTTACAAAACTTGTGGAGAGTTGGAGTGCCGACTTATGACGTCTCCAAAAAACAGAATTTTCAAATGCGGGCTGCCCTCCTATGGACCATTAATGATTTTCCAGCCTTATGGTATGTTGAGCGGTTGGAGCACTGCCGGAAGACTGGCTTGTCCCTATTGTATGGAGCAAACAAAGTCATTTCATCTGCAACATGGCTCAAAGCAATCTTGGTTTGACTGTCACCGCCGGTTCTTGCCGTTAGATCATCAATACAGAAGAGACGGAAAATCATTTTGAAAGGATCGCGGTCGTAAGACATCTCAACCTATTAAGCGATCGTGCGGGGATGAGATGTGGAATAGAGTCAGCAGTTTGCCGAGAATTATCGATACTGCGGCGGAAGTTGGCAAGGATGATGGTAGAGGGGTTTACCACAACTGGGCTAAGCGTAGCATCTTCTGGGACTTACCGTATTGGAAATCAAATTTACTTTGCCACAATGTTGATGTCATGCACAATGAAAAGAATGTGTTCGAGAACGTGTTTAATACTGTAATGGACGTGAAGGGCAAATCAAAGGATAATATAAAGGCTCGGCGAGACTTGGAGGTGTATTGTAATAGGCCGGAGTTACATATTTCAAGTGTTGGAAATGGTAAAGTTTCTATGCCGAAATCTAAGTACTCTCTAACGAATCAACAAAAAAGGGTTGTATTGGAGTGGGTTAGGGATTTGAGGTTGCCCGATGGATATGCGTCTAACTTAGGTCGGTGTGTTGATTTGAATGGGTTAAAGATGTCGGGCATGAAGACGCATGACTGTCACGTATTTATGGAAAGATTGCTTCCTATTGCATTTAGAGAGTTCCTCCCCACCGCTATTTGGAATGTGCTAACGGAATTAAGTTTTTTCTATCGGGATTTATGTGCTCCAAAACTGTCAACATCTCGTATGAGAGAGTGGGAGAAGAACATAGTAATCCTACTATACAAGTTGGAAAGGATATTTCCTCCTGCTTTTTTTGATGTGATGGAGCATTTAATGATTCACTTGCCTTATGAAGCAAGGATTGCTGGTCCGGTTCAATATAGATGGATGTACCCATTTGAGAGGTTAGGCCTTCTGACATGAGCATTTAAACTGTTTATTTTAACTATTCGATGTAGAATTTCTAACACCGTTAAAATGACAAAAAGCAGGTTCTTATATCGCCTGAAGTTGAAAGTAAAAAATAAGGCAAGGGTCGAGGGATCAATTTGCAATGCATATTTGATTGAAGAGGCGTCTACGTTTTTTTCTTACTACTTCGAGCCGCATGTCCAGACTAGACATACAAATCTGGCTCGCAATGACGAAGGTGTTTCAGAAAGATGTGGGTTGTCCATATGTAATGCAGCAGGCAAGGTGATCGGGAATACAATTACCAGATACCTTTCTCCCGAGGAATTTAAGGCAGCTGTTAATTACATATATCTCAATTGTGAAGAGATACAACCATTGGTAACGTACGTCTTTTTTTCATATTTTCGCTTGTTTACTGATTCTTCGTGGTTGACAGCACTCGACTTATATAATGACTATGAAACAGGAAATTCAGAGCTGAATTGCGATCTGCCGACCCATGTACAACGGAGGAGGAAATTGATAGGAGATTTGAGGGCGAGTTTCTCATATGGTTCAGGGCTTATGTAAGTCTTTGTTTGTCGAGTAGTAAACAACAATGCTTAAGAAAAATTGTTCTAACTAGATAATAACACCGTTTATATGTTGCAGGTGCAAGATCATCAAAATAACATAACAGACGAAAATATTAAAAGTTTGTCCTGGGGACCTTCAAGGCAGGTGAAATCTTGTCAGGGATATATAATAAATGGTTTCAGATTTCATACGCAAGATCATGGAGTCGGAAAGAGGACTATTAATTGTGGCGTATGCGTTAAGGGCGAGGACGAAGATAGCGGCAGTAGGAGCGACTATTATGGGATTTTGAAGGAGATCATTGAAGTGCAGTTTCCGGGGATTCCATCTAGGGATGTTATTTTATTTAAGTGTGACTGGTATGATCCTGTGCTTAACAGGGGCGTCAGGATTCATCAACATTACCAAATTGTGGATGTTAATTCCAGGAAAAGATACCCCAAATATGATCCATTTGTATTAGCTGTGCAAGCTCAGCAAGTATACTATGCAACTTATCCTGGAAGTAAAAGAAATAAGTCTGATTGGCTGGGAGTATGCAAATCTAAGGCTCGTCATGTCATCGATGCACCTGTTGTTGAGAGACCGTACCAAGAAGATGTAGATGAATCGATCACATTCGAGTGTACGTGGTGAAGATGACATAATCGGCGAACTTGTGCATGAAACAGTGAAGGGAGATTCTGGATGATAATGAACCGTGAAAATACGGAATATGATAACTCGATTGATTCTCGATCATCGAAGTTGAAAGTGAATGGGAATCGGAAGATGATCCGAGTGAGGGACGAAAATAGTGAATAATTTATTGTATGTATGCATTCCCTTACATATACTACGTCACTTATTTATTTTTTAACAATTTAATTTATATTATTTTTTTACATATTACTAATGATTACATAGCTAACGAAAATTTTATTCTTTTTCAGATGCCTCCACGTAGGATCACGTTCGATTGGGATGAGTGATCGTACTCTTCTCCGTCTTTACCCGGCCCGATGTCTTTACCGAGTGAGGATGACACACGTGGAGTGGAGTCCGAGCATACGCCTTTGACCCCAGCCCTCGTGGTACCCTCTACGTGCCGCTTCTACAGGTGGGACTCAGACAGAGGAAGTGCGCATTCTGATAGCCCCGAGTGGTGACGAGTAAGTTTCTATTTACTTTTGCGGGAATGTATTCAAATTTTTTGTTCAATAACTAACTGTTCATCTGTGTAATGGAACAGTTTTTTCCCAAACTGGAGGGGACGGTGCATTCGATATCGGATACGTTTCACCGGCATTTCACTGGACCGTTTCCTAATTTTGAGGCGGTCCCATTAGAGCTTCGGGACATGTGGTTTCAGATGTGGAGTGTAAGTAACAAATTATAAAATATATATTATATTCTCTATATATTTAATTTTTTTAAACAACTTTGCAGACACGTTATCGATGGCTTCCAGAGCATGCTGATCAGATACGAAGAATTTGGGACGACAAATGCATTCGGCGTCTATCGGATCAGCTCTCAAAGGCTCGGTGTAAAGGGAAATGTCCCCCGTGGATATCTCCTGACATTTGGAGCCAACTCTGGCGGGATCACTGGAGCACGGAACAATTTAGGCGTGTTTCGACCACGCTGCTAAAGCGGAACGAGCAGCCAGCGCTGGACCGACTCACACGGGAGGATGCATTTCCTTCAGTGAGCACGAGCGTCGGATGGTAATGATTATTTTTTCTTGTTATTTAATTCTAGTATAATTACTAAATATTTATATTAATATATTTGTAGCGTAAGGAGCACGGAGATGACTTCCACTTCACCGATATGTACGAGGCGACACACACATATAAGAGTAGCCCAAAAAAGGGCACGTTTGTCAGTGAGAAATCACAACATACGTTGGTAAGTTTACAGATTATATTACTCCGTATTTTATATTAATTGTTTTATTGTTAGAATCCGTTATAATTTTACGATGCATACAATTTGCAGGATAGCGTCAACGCTTTGAAGGAGCGCTATTCGCGAGTGGAGTCTCGAGATTCGGTGACTTCTCAGCGAACCACCGGATGAGAAGACCCTATTTTTTGGAGGTTGTCGGCGGTGCTTGAAGAATCGGATTTTTGGATTGGGTTCCGAGGCGGTTCACATGCGACGGAGGTTATGTCGATCCCACGTCACCCTCTGTTCCAACAGCTTGCTCGATTACATCGCATCCGAGTACGCCTCTCTTCACGATCGATTGCGAGAGAGAGGTCGATGCGCGGTTATTTCCAAACGAACGCTTTGCTAGTTTGGACCAAGATTTGCGAAGTTATGTCCGAGGCACTACATTTGCCTCCGCCCGCCTTCTCCGCCTCCACCTCCTTTTCCGATACCCGATTCGAAGCAGCGATGCACGAAGGCTGGTGAGGATTACACGATCGATCCGCCTCGACGACCATCCTCCAACGACCGGCCCTCCGGATCCACCTCCGCCTCCTCCACCGTCTGCAGCGCCGCCTTCTTTAGCTACATAGATTTTGTTTTATTTTTTTCATTGTTGTACACACAAAATATTGACATTTAACGGATTCATTATATTTATTTTAATTTAATATTTTATTTTTAATTATTCTATTGATTATGCTTATTTTTTAACAATAATTATTTAAAATTTATTAAAATTTATCGCTTAAAAATTTTAAAATATTTAATTCAACATTAAATTAGAAATTAATTTGCGACGAATTATATCCGTCGCCGGTTTGCGACGGATAGTTTCCGTCGCAAATCAGCGACGGAAAAATTCCGTCGCTGATTTACGACGGCAATGATCCGTCGCAAATCTGCGACGGAAATATTCCGTCGCAGATTTGCGACGAGAATCTTGTCCGTCGCAAATTAGCGACGGAAATTATCCGTCGCAAATCTGCGATGGATATTTTCCGTCGCTGATTTGCGACGGAATGTAATCCGTCACAAATCGGCGACGGACATTTACCGTCGCTGATTTGTGACGGAACTCATTTCCGTCGCAAATCTGCGACGGATATGGTATTCGTCGCAAATTTGCGACGGAAATGATATCCGTCGCAAATTTGCGACTTCTATTTTTGCGACGAACTATTCCGTCGCAAATCCGTAGCAATTTATCATTTGCTACGGATTTGCGACGGAATAGTCCGTCGCAAAAATGAAAATTTCTTGTAGTGTATAAATACTTTTATTTTCGAAATGTAATAGCTAGCTTGATTTTGGATTTTGAATCTCAATTGAGTGCTGAACTCAGTTGTTTCTTTACTTTAAATTTCCTTTAATCTTATGAGCTTCTAACTTATTTCCGATCATTCCTCTGTTTTGTTAACTATTATCCATATAGAACTCAACTTAGTTGATTTTTCTCATAGTTACAGTTTTGATTTTTGAGTTAACATTGTGGGACATCACATTGGTTTGGGGTGCGAGTTGATTGAGAAAAAAGAAGGAGAATGAGATGGGTAGGTATTAAGTGGGCAATGGGGAGGAGGAGAGAAAGATGAAGACGATGAAGAAGGAAAACTTGAATTAGGTGGTAGCTCCTGCTTCGCAGAAAAGGAGAAAGTAAAAAGGTGACTAGGGTTTAATATTAAGGAGATGAAAAAAAAGAAAAAAAAATACTGAGGGAATGAATAAGGAAAAAAATCATCTAATTCTTTTTCTTTTAATTCTTTTTACATTTTTTTTTAAAAAAATACCCTCAAAATAATCTCGTGTGTGTCATGTGATCAATTTTTGTTAATAATTAACAGTGAAAATTGATTGAAGTGTTAATTTCAATAATTTATTAAATTTGAAGTATTCAAACAAAATTATTTTAGTTCAAGGGTCAAAATCGAGAATTGATAAAAATTTGCATGTTTATGGTACTTTTTACCCTTAGTTTAACAAACTAAACACTAAATGGAAAGAAAAGTTGAAAATATTGTTCCATTATATTTCATTCCAGTATACCAAACGTGCCACAAGGATAATGCTCAATTTTTTTGGGAAGCGGAGAAAAAAATGGAAATTACTTTAAAGAAACTAAAAGTTTGAAAGGATGTGTTTGTACAATGAAATTAATTCATAGCATAGGAAAATTCAATTCTGTCAACTTGATTTCTCACAGGATATAGTACTGTTTCCAAAATTTCAAATTTGGAAGAGTTACAAAATATCTAAAGTACACCTTTTTTGCTTTGTCTGAAAATAAGGCGTAGCAATTTAGATTCCATTTTCCATACCTGAAAAAAGTTAGCAAGGCAATTGCATACACTATTTTTTTTCCCTCCCTGCATGTATGAGCTTGTTGACAAGCATACAGTAAAGCATGTACTACCCTAATGCCTAACCCCGGACAATACTATTCAACTGCCTCGTGGGAGGAGATACCCAAAAGATTGCTCGAGGAGTTTGATAAACCCCTAACTAGTATTTAGCAAAAAAAAAAAAAAACCTAGCTAGATTTCAATTAACCAACTGGGGGTTGAAGGAGACAACAGATTGATGCCTTCGAGTCCCCTTGAGGTGCCACTCAAAGGCCTCTTCGAGTACATTCTAGACCACCTCCTCAGTTAACTTTCAAGAGGTGGCCTTGCTCTTTTATCTTTTTATCTTTTAATTGTCATTATATGACATATATAAATATTTTTTATTTTAAGTTATTTTTATTAGTAATTAGATAATTAATTTGAAATAGAAAGAGAATGACTTGATTAAAATAGTTCTTTAATTTTATAATAGTTTTAAAAAAAAGTATTTCAAATTACAATGATTCAGTTACGATGCTGAAGGCTCGTTTTTTCCCACTCATACAAACAGCTTTAGGATCGTTGGATGGACATCTCTTCGATCAGATGGGTGGGGAGTATCATTGGCATTTTGGGCAACCAATGTCGGTGGATTGAATTTGAAAAATATGACACAACTAAGTCCAAAAAGGTCATTATTACTAACCTAACAGCCGTCGTTTCTTGTTTCACACACCACCAACCCTCATCTCTAACCATCAACCCTCACCTCTATCTCGCTGAAAACACTATTCAAAAGAGGATTTTGATAAGACTGAATAATTTTTCAACAATGTAAACGAGGAACTCTAATAATTATTTTATCCATAACAGAGAAAACTCTAACTTGCTCTCAAAATCTCTCCAACTTATTCACCGCTGTTGTCCCCCCTTCCCAATCTTTGAACAACCATAGATTTATAGATATAGCTCCTCTAAGATTCAAACTCAAATGTAGTACACAACCGATTGTGAATGTGAAACAAGTACTATAGAAATGAACACAAAAATTCGTGGGATTTAAGACCCTCACATAGTTACAACTTATGAACATTAAAGCAAGAATGGTTGGCCACTTTTGTCAAAGCTACGACTCCAGGAGAGTGATTTTTTCCACTTCAAAAAGGTGATGAGTTGAGGATGGCAGAGGTGCATACTTGAAAGGTGTATAGCTTCCGAAGTAGTTGCCAAGACATCGATTTTTTTAAGGTCTACTTGGATTGGGTTCCACACGGAACTCAATGCAAATTTCTCATCTCACATCTCACTTTTTCTCTCACAAAAATTTCTCTCTCCCGAAACCCAAGACAAAAAATCTCAAAACCAAACTCTATCCAATCACACCCTAAAAAAGAAAAGTAAATAGCCCTACAAATCCAAAAGATTTGTGGAGTTTGTTTGAAATCTGGGGTTGTCACCCTAACTAAAGAATCATGTCTCAGTTGAGAAAATGCAAGCAACAAATATTTGACCCTACTTGGCAGTCCATACTTCCACGAAACTGCACATTCTTCTTGGTGTTGGGGACCATTCTAGCCCCAAAGGCATCTCTCAATGTTGATCTCACTGAATATGCTCCCATTCTAGATGAGACAGAGAATAAAAGACCTATAATGTTAGTCATGTGGTTTGAGATAAGTCAAACTTCAAATAAAGATGATGATTATCCTCCTTCCTTAAAAAGTCTTTTACCCTTCTTGTAAAATTTTTTGAACTTTTTTATTACCATTTTCATCTCATCATCTTCTTAATCACTAGATGATTCCTCTTCCTCACTAGGATTGTCATTTGCTTTGGGAACAACTCATTTTCTCGCCTTTTCTTCATCTTCTAAATCATTTAATCTTTTGATCATCATTTCATGAGTGAGGAATGATCCTATGAGCTTTTGAAAGGGAAGAGTCTTCAAGTCTTTTGATTCTTCAAAAGTAAGAGTTTTTGGTTACCAAGATTTTGGTAGTACATCCAATATCTTTCTATTTTGCTCTCCAAGCGAATAATTCTTTCTATTGGAATTTATGCCATTTGAGATGTTTGTGAATCTTGTGAACATGGCACTAATGTTTTCACATTACTTCATTGTGAATAATTCATAGTCCCTCACAAGCATAGCAAGCTTTAAATTCTTTACTTAGTTTGTTCCTTCATGTGTCACTTGAAGAAGCTTCCACATATCATGAGTGGTGTCGCATCCACTCTTCGATTGTAATCATTCACATTCAAGGCACAACTTAGAATGTTGATTGCTTGATAGTTCAACGTCATTCTCTTTGAGTCATTTTTATCATATTCTTCAATCGTCTTTGGTTTCCTTGTAACTCCATCGGTTTTCAATCACATTGGGATGTATGAATATTTCTCAATAATTTTTCACAAATTAAAGTTAATAAAAAAATGTATATTTTAATTATAGATTTTCAAAATGTATAATTTATTTCATCAAACGAATGAGGTCTATTTGTGGAAGATCCTTCCAAATAATGTAAATTTGAAATATTAGCCATAGGATCTTAACTTCTAGGTTGCAAGACCACCAAAAGAAGCCCTTGTTCTACTACTAGTTGAAAGACCTAAGACAAAGATGAATTAAGTCTTTGGTTAATTTTCAAAATCTTTTCCTTTTTTTGAAAACTTGGTTTGAGATAAGTCAAACTTCAAATATTTTTGAAAACCTTGAAAGTAGATGAAGAAAGATAGAAGCACTTTAAGAAACACAATTAAATGCCAACAACTTATCAATGGGAATTAATGAGATCACAAAAGAACAAGTAAGGCAAGAAGTGCAAAAAGCACAACTATTTATGGTAGTTCGATCTCTTCAAGATCTAAATCCACTACTTTGAGCCCACACACAAGCATTTTAACAAAATAAACTGTAAAAATAGTTAATTCAAATACACAAGAGAGGTTTACCCATAAGGGTTTTACTCTACAACTACTTTTCAATACAAGAATCAAGGCTCATCCTATCCAAAAGGATTTTATATCTTTAAGATAACCTTGATTAAAACAAATAGATGAGAGAATATAGAAAGAGATTATCAACAACTTGGTGAATAATAACAAATTTTAGCCCCACTTCGCCTTTTTGTCTTTGGAATATTGAATAGTTACGTGTGGCACAAGACAAAAGAGAACTTTTTGATGTTGTAAAGATATTGGGGTTACAAAGATTCTCAAAGTATTTAGAAGTTATGAAAATTTTGAAATTTATGGCTTTTATAAGTTTGAAATTCAATTGCAATGTTCAATTAACTACTAGTAACAATGCAATTCAATCGAACGAATTTGGACTTATATGTTCAAATTTGTGTCCGAACTTACTGTGTAACAAGCTACCATGACAAATTTAGTCGACCTAATTTGGACCTCTGCATTGGAATTGGTCATCCGAATTTATTTGAAAATTTAACAGCCAAAACACAGTTCGGATGTCCAAATTGGAGTTTGAATTTTTTCAAACTTTGTCAAATCATTTGAAATTGATCATCTACAAGTTGGAAAACATTTTGGACTCAAGGATATGTCATTTAAGAACTCTTAAGTACTAAGCCGTTTTTCAAATAATTGGTTTTTCAAGATTAATCAAAATTTTTTAAAGCTCAAAATCAATTTAAAGAAAGGTTTTATGCTACTGCATGTATTCCAAAGATTCTATGAAGCAAAGGTAAACCTATGCTATAGTGTATTCATAACCTTCAATCTTTCTGAACAAACTCTATATTATTCAATCACTTGAGTTTATTTAAGTTGTTCTTAGTATTATAGCTTCAAGGGGATAAGACCACTTAGCTTCTCAATCCAAAACATCCTATCACAAAATTAGCAAATGAATTAGACCTCATCAATATTTGTCATTAACCAAAACTACTAAATTTACCCTTAGGGCTTACAATATCGTCCTTTTTTATGATGACAAACTTTGATACAAAATGTGTTGGATTTGACAATTAAGCACAAAGAAGCATTGAAGTCATAAGTAGTTGATAAACAAATAAGCACAATGACAATAATGGCTCATGATGAGCCTATGACCCAACCAACCTTCATATATCTCATTTCTTCCAACAAGACAGAGGATATAGCATTTAAGTATCAAGAATACTTCTAAGAGAGGTTTTAAAAGAAACAAAAGTGTTATGAATGCTTTCCCTTAGATTGTACTCATTTTTCAATCCGTTCGGACTTGAAATGTTATAAGTCCTAATTTTAAAATCCCAAGTACGAATTGCAAAATATACAAGATAATGATTGTAATTCTTTAAAATAAGCTTTCCTCAGGTTGTTAAAATATGTTAGGAAAGAATGAGATAATTTTTGTGTAGTTTGGACAAAGCTAAAAACCTTTTCAGTAAGAAAGTTTAGATGCGTTTGAATTTGAGGGCTGCGTTTGAATTTCGAGTCCATATTTTTGTTAAAAGTTTCAAATGGTGATTTTTTGCATTTTCAAATGAACAACACAAGTGCATAAGCATCCATAGTGTATATATGATCATAATAGCACTTAGTTAGACTTTGCACAATACTTGAAATCAACCACATGCAACCATATTTGATATATTTTGCACAAAGCAACCAATATAACAAATCAATCACAATACAACTCCATCATCAATTCATCAACCACAATACAACTCAATCATCAATTCATCAAACAAATTTCATACAACTTGCACAAAACAACATAGTTTGCATCAACAGTACAGTTTCTCCCCTTTCTGTTATCAATAAAAGTTGAGGTGATCAAAGTGAAGTAAAAACCCAAAGGAAGCTCTCAACACAAATGCATTATCATTAAGCTTCACTAAACATTGCATGAACTATGCTAGATACATATACTAGGAATGCAAAGATACAGACCTAGAAATCTACAAAAGATCACAAAGTACATAAGCTATACTAAATACATGATCGTAAATTAAAAAGATAATGAAATAAGAGATAGGGTTGAGAAAGGCTTAGTCTTAGATTTTCATCATAGTCTTCACTCCATATTTGTTGGCGGTGATAATCATGTTGCCTTTGAGCTCAATGTGAAGAGGACCCTCTCTTGATCACTCCTTCTTGGTATAGTTCGGCTTATGGGTTGTGAACAATCGAGAGGATCTCCTTGTGCCATTTCTCTTGATGACATATTTCTCTCTTCCTTTTTTGAAAGGAGTGGTAGATGGCGTGGCAATCTTAGCTTGCTCGATCAAGCTTCCTTCCTTGCTAGCTTTCCAAGGACCATAGGAGCGAAGGTCTCAAAGAATTATAACATTTTGTTCATTTCTTTAATGTGGTTATTGAGGGCCTCTTGGAAGACCTTGTCAACCACAGTGTCTCCTCGAGTGATCCTTTCTCCAACAAATTCATATTCTTTATTGGTATGTGATTGAAGAGTTGGCTCATCTTCAAATAACTTCCTTTTGAAGGGAGGTTGCTCTTCCTCACTTTGAGCATCATTTCTCTTCTTAATCTTCATCTCTCTTGCTTGAAGCTTTTCTTCACCCTCTTATTCCTTTTTCTCCTCCAATTCTTCATTTTCTATTTTTTCACTCTCTTCTAACTTTTCATTCTTCAAAAGAATCTCTCTTTTGGATCTGCATACTTAGAATCATCTAGAGTTAATTGCATCCTCTTGAGAGATTCATTTGTGTATATGCATACACTATTGATGGTTAGTCCTCTTCTGAGGAGTTGCACTTGGAAGTGCTTGAATATTCTTGTGAACAATCTTTCATAGGGCAATATCTTGTTCTACGTCTTCCTTGTTTCTATCATATGCCTTAAAACCATATACCAAAAATTCATTTTCATTTGTTCATTTATCAAAACTATTAGAGTTACCCTTAAGGCTTATAGAGAAAGTAAAGGTGTTCAATTGGATTGGACATGTTATCCAATTTATACACAACAAGCTAGCCAAGTTTGTTTTGAAAATAGCTAGTAACTGTTCAAACAGAAACATGCATCTCCTTTTGATAAAGAGATTTTGGTGTCATGAATAATTATTTTTTCTAAAAAATATTTTTAATCTTTACGATTATTAGATTAAAATATTGCGATCCAATGGCTATGGGTGACTCCAAAATAAACAGCATCAACATATTATTTAAACCCTTGCTTAGAAAAAAATATAATATATATATATATATATATATATATATTAACTAATCCCCGGTTTACGGTCGACTGGTCCGGCCCAAAAACATTTAGTGAAGATGAGGAACGATACATCGTCTGTCGTACTAGAACTAGGGTTTTTATTTACAGTTGCCTATATAATCATCTCTATGCCCCCAACTCATCCAATATTCACCGGAAAGCTCAGCTCTATAATCGACGCACCATTCTTTCTCTTCCTATCTTCCGTCTTCGTGATGAGATCCGAATGCACCGTGTAAGATCTTTCTATTTCTGTTACTCGTTTGATTTCGTTTCCCGTCGATGTTTGCTCGATCTAGGAGGAAATTGAATTTGGATTTAAAGATGAAGATGTTTGTTTTAGGCCTAATATTGCAATTCCTCGATCGGAATCCTCATTCATACGAATGAATGGATCGGGGATCTATCGTTAGGCCAAATTAATTCCTCTGTGAGCATATATATACAGATTTCTATATATATGTGTCTACCTTTAGCTCCGAATTGTTCCTCTTTGTTTCTAGGGTTTTTCGGTGACAAGGTAGATACACCCCTTTCTTCATCTTCTTCTTCTTCTTCTTCAGTAGCATATTACGCTCCGATTAGTGTAATTGAAGTGAAAAATGGTGTGGGAATGATGAAAAGAATCAGACGGATTCCCATTGATGTTATTTCAAATGATAACACTAACCAGCTACTTCTGACCCACACCAATCCCACCCAATCTGCGCCTCCTGGAAGAGTATATTTTCCGATGATTGTTGTGCTATATTTCCGTGGTTTCTTTATTTTCTCTCTCTCTTTCTCTCTTTCTCTCTTTCTTGATAATTTTCAATCGCATCTTCTTAAAGATGAATTAGTAGAGAAAAAAATGTGGGCCCGTGATGTGAGAAAAATATTTGCTACTCTTGATGAGTTATGCTCATTTGATGATTCCCTATCCACCAAGATCTCTGAGGCCTGTGCTTCCAATATTTTTACTTTAGTTTTTTTCTTCCATTTTGTGAGTTTGTAATTAGTTTCTGTTCTGTGTTTGTTTTTCTTCCTTTTTGGAAACAAACACAGTAACTCATCTTTGGAACTGCAAAAAACAATGTAAAGGTTAAAACTGCACCGCGACCTTTCTCTGCAAAATCATCCGGCTTTTGAAACAAGCGATAATACCATTTTTTGGGTTCAAAATTAAATATTTATTTTTTAATATAAAATATTGATCCTGTAGCTGGATTGTACAGTGTTTATACAATGTGTATGGTTGAAATTTTATTTTAGGTTTTATAAAATCAAATTCTTTGTAAAAGAAAAAATAAAAATTAAAGTTTAAAATTTTCCTACACCCCAAAATCATGCAAAACTACAAGAAACCCTTTAAGCACAAAGGAGAAGAGATTGTCAGTTTATCTGCTGTTAATCTCGTATAGCAACCAAGTTTTTAACATACATCTTTGACATAAGTTAGAATTTATTCTTAAATAACTTTTATAAGGTGAAAGTTTGCACAAGATGAAATGATGAATTGATTAAGGGAGTATTTGGTTTGATCAAATTTTTTATTTTGAATTTTTTATAAATAATTTATTTTTATAAAATTTAAAGTAAGAAATTTTAAACATAAAATTTATTGCTAATTTCTGAAGAAATAAGCACTATAATCAATGCGGTTTAATTTTTTGGGGATGGAGCCCTCATTTTTATATATAAGAGTATATTTGGATTGTATTTGATTGAAATTGAAATTTTGAATTGTATGAAAATAAAATTTTTGTAAGAAAAAAATAAATTTTAATTATGTGTTTGATTGAGAGAGATATAATTTAAATGAATTTTTAAATATAAGGCACACTTGATTTTTTTTTTCTGGGACATGATTACATGGGATGATGGGCCTCCTTTCCCTCGTCTTCCCGGTTTCTATTTCTTCTTCCATTTTATATGCAGAAGTAGAAGCATAATTAAGATAAAAGAATAGGGATAATTACGCTAATGCTCTTGGGGTTTTATTCAAAATTAGTACAAGTGTTCTCTTTTAAGGCTCGGTTTGGGAGTTTAGGAGAGAAAAGAAATCTGAAGGAATGAGAGAAAGAAGAAAAAGGAAAATAAGATAATTTACTTCGAATGTTATTGGGGAGGTTTGGGTGGGAAAAGAAAAGATGCAGTATTCATTTTTCATTTGGGAGTTAAGAGAGAAGTTGAAAAAATAATATATTAGAGGAATTGATATTATCACACATTTTTAGTTTTTTTTTCACTCCTCTCTTATTCTTTTTATAATTGAAAAAAATCTTAATACACCAATAAAGTTTTAAAATTTCAGATCAAGGATTATTCAGAAAAATTAAATCAAAATAAATTAATTTGATTAAGTTTGTTTGGTTCCAAATAAAATTTCCAAGGACGAAAAGGAAGAAGAAAAAGAAGAAAAATGCAATGCAGGATATGTTATCCGTAGAGCAATATGTTTTTGTAATGCGTTTATTTATATATTTTTAAAAAAATTATTTAGAATTAAATGTATTAGTGTAATGTATTTATAATTCGATTTAATTTTTTATCTAAATATAAAAATTAAAAATTAAATTAAAATAAAAATTTTAATTTAATTATTTAAATTGTACCGAATAATGAACAGAAAGACGGCATTTCATTCTTCTTTCGACTTCTTTCATTAGAAAACTTCCTAACAAGAGGAGAACCTCTTTTCTCTCCAAATCCCTCCTATCCAAACTAGGCCTAAATTTACTCTTCAAGCTCATTGAACTTGGCTGAAAATTGACAAAATTGGATGAAACTTGTTTGAAGCTGGTGGCAGATCTCCTACCATCTGTTGAAACTCGTAGGAGGCAGAACTCTCTGTGGTGGAACTCCTCAGAGATAAAAATATATATATAAAATAAATCTTTATCAATTATCTCAAGTAGATCTAATTTTATGTCCAAAGGTAAATCCATATAGTTGATTAGCTGATGTTTTGATATTTAGAACAAAGTACTGTTTTTAGGTTAAAGATACAAGGGCAATGGAAAAAATAAAGGAAAAAATGTCCTGCATTTAATCATCTCACTCCCAGCTAAAGTCTATCCAACTACACCCTACATATATTTTTACTAGGACTATCAATTGAGTCGGACTGGTCCAAATCCGATTCATTCGGTCCATTTAATTGTGGGTTCGGGTTGAAATTTTCAACTCAAATAACTTTTCGGGCGAAACTCGAACTAATGGAAGTTCAGTCTAATTTCAATTCGGTAAAAAATATATATATAAATATATTTATATGCATATATTTTTTTATATAATAATAATATTATTATATTATTAAAAAATATTATTATTATATAAAAAATTTTAAAAAATCAGGTTATGGTCAGTCCCAGCCTGAGCCCAAGCTCGGACTCATATTTACCAGTCCGAAAACAATTGGGTCGAGTTCATACTTAATATGCTCTTTAATCAAAACGACGTCGTTTTACAAAAAGTCCGCGGGCTGGCCCGTTTAGCTCGGGGAATGGCTATTGCGGGTTACAGACTGGAGGTTTTCAATTTGCGGGCCAAACGGGCCAGTCCGTTTCATTGTTTAGTCCGCGACAGGCCGGAATAGGCTGACTTATTTGACACTACTAGTTATATAGTGTACTTCATACACTGTATGGGTATATCAATTGGTTGCACTCAATTTCTTGGACAACTATTGCAAGACATTGGATCTTCCAATACACTCTGCACTATATCGTATATATACCACATGAAATCACATAATTAGTCTAAATCCTTATTATTCTTTTTAGTCCAATGATGTTGCCATATATGCCTCAATTAATTGGTGTAATGGACAATGTATTAGAAGATTTTTTAGGCATATTGCTACCTAATTATTTTCAGAATAGGACTTTTTAGTAAATTCTCTAATACATTGTCTAATGCAATAATTAGTTACACTGTATGAAATCATATAAAACACTTTGAATCCTCTATAATATTCTCTATTTTTTTAATTATAGTATTTAATGATTAATATTTTATCTTTTAAAGTTTAAAGTTTATTTTAGAACATGTGAATGAAAATCTTTATAATTAAAAGTATTACAAAGAACATTATCAATTTGGGGCCCTCGGCCTAATATTTAACTTATCCCAAACTTCATTTTAAAGCCTGTATTAAGTTTGAGTTAAACTCGACTCGTTTTAACTTGATCTATATATAATTAAAAATTATATATATATATATATTATAACTATATATATTTAAATATTTTATATTATTAATAATATTATTATATTATATATAATAATAATATAATTAATTAATTTTTATTTTTTATTAAAAAAATTTAAAAGTTAAATATTAGTTCAAAAATTTTAAAAATATAACATCAACTATCTTTAAAATAAAAAAATAAAAAACTCTTCTAGAGTGAAAATAAAAAATTACAAAATATAGAATATAAAATAAATTTGTGAAAAAGAATTCGGTCATGTTCGTCAGCTCGAGTTCATGCGTGCCGAATTCCAGTTCATTGTTCAACAAGACCGAACCCAAACCCAGACAATCGGGCCGAACTGGGTTGGGAAAGGCCAAGGTGGATTGACAGGACAGCTCTAAGTATAAATATAATTAGTCCAAATCTTTTAGACCAATAATAATATTATGTATAGTATAATTTAATTAATATATTGTTTTTAGCAAATTTCCCTTACGTTATCTTCCCAACTGCTGCGTCTATCTTCAGACAAAGTCAAACTCTCACAAACACGCACCCCACCTGCAGCAGCAGCAGCTGCAGTAGCAGCGGTAGCACCAGAATTCGTTCTTCACGTATCTCACTCACCTCTCTCTCTGTTAATTCTTCATTCTTCCCCGTTGATTTACGACTCCTCCTCTGAAATTCTTACCGCTCTACGCCAATCGCTTTATCTCCCCCTCTCCTTCATCCTTTCTCAATTCCCAAGCACTCTACCCTCCCGAAAACCCTATTCTCTTCCTCAGTATCCGATTCGCCTTCAAAAGGTCCGATCTTCCTTACACTTTTTTCTTTTCTTCTGCAACTGCAATTGTCTTTTTTTTTCCTTTTCCTTCTTAAAAATTTTTCCCAAATTTCTCATTCGTTAATTTCTCTTTATTTCAATTGTCATTTTCTGTCAATGATTCGTTCATTTTTGTTCACTCTGTTTCTCTTGCAAGATAAGGAATCGCGTAAATTGGATGATTGGTTCTTTTTCTTTTATTTTCCTCTTCAATTGGATTAGTATTTGAAGAAAGAGTGAAATTTTATGAAGGTAGAGTCGAAAAGGGAGAGATTAGAAGGCACCTGATCGCGCATCACCAGGTCTTGGGAATTAACTGGTTTGTTTCTGGACTTGTCCTTTAATTCAACCTGTCAGTAGTAAGTATTAATGTTCTGCATTTGTAAACGTCTTTCAATTTTTTGTTCCTGAATTTTGTTTTCCCTGTTTTTAAAAAAAATCTTTTAGATAGAAAAAGCATGATATATTTCCATGTGCAACCAATGCTCGGACGTCTCGTAAACATATTTTGTTTTACGCCATACATACAACAATCTGCATGTGATGAAATCCTTTGGTTATATGAGTTTAAAGCTGTACGCTTGGTAATTGTTTATATGCGGATTAAGGGTTCAATCATTAAAGCGAATTTGTAACCCACATGCATTCGTATTTAAATTTTTACTGCATTTGGTTGTTGCCTTTGCCACGATGTCCTCCTCTCCCCCAAAAAAAAAAGAAAAAATCATTCTATTTTTTTGTTGGGTGTTACTATTTCTTGTGTTATCCCGTTCAATCTTTTCAAACACTTTTCATTTGTCTTTCATGCATTTGTGCTCATGTTAGAGTGGTCACTTTGACTGAAGGGTTCATCTCCTATATCCCCCACGCCATTCTCTCTACGCTCACTCAAATAAACAGAAAACAGGCATACAGGAAACAGTGTTCTCTAGTGATGTATTTGCTCCTTTGAAATTGTAGACGGCAAGGAAGGTGGATGGAGGGCAACTCAGGTGGTGGCACTGCTGGTGGAGGGAATGATGTGGAGCTTCTTTGCAAGACGTTACAGGTGGAGCATAAGTTGTTCTATTTTGATCTCAAGGAGAATCCACGTGGGCGATACCTCAAGATCTCTGAGAAGACTTCTGCCACCAGGTCCACGATCATTGTCCCCTTCGATGGCATTTCCTGGTTCCTCGATCTCTTCAATTACTATGTCAATTCTGATAAACAGGATGTGTTTAGCAAAGAACTCCAGCTCGATTCAAAGGCAGATAAACTACGAAAATCTTCCCTCCTAATTACTACTTCTAGTGTTGCTTTTCTCTGCTATCCCTATTTCTTTTCCCATGTGATTTTTTGTTTTTTTTAGGTATTTTACTTTGATATTGGTGAGAATCGGAGGGGCCGCTTTCTGAAGGTTATGTTACTATCTCCAACTCTGCATTGCAGTTTCTTCTGTTTAACATTTCATAAGTTTCTACATAATATTTTCATCGGTACTGAGACATGGCTGTTCTGGAGCTTGATAGACTGATACATTTAGTTTCCAGAATCAGTTATTGATGTCATGTCAATATGTGGAGCTGGGGCATTGTGAAACTAAGGAAGAAAGAACTTCAAGTTGATAACAAACTACTTATTTTGACTCTTATATCTCTTCTTTTTGGGAAACTTGATTAATGTTTTTGGCTAGTTGTTATTTCTTAAATAAGTAGAGATTTTGTCTTCCTTTTGAATTCTGTCAGGTTCTATTATTGGAGAATAAAGGAAAAGCAGAAAATACTTTTTCTGGGTCTGAGAGTGCATCTTGAGTTCTTCATTATGTATATCGTCCTTCATAATCTAAGGCTGAACCAGTTTTTTGCTCTTCATTACCTTTTCATTTTCCATTGTTGATTAGCTTGGGAGGTAAGTGATTAGGAAAAAAAACTTGTAATGGGAATTCTTAGATGCTTTTTCCTGCTCTAAGCAAATGAAGCTACAATAATGGGATAGTATGGGAAAGTGGAATTTTGGAATTATTTAGTGTAAAATGTAATAAATATATAAATTAATCTCACTGGGCTAACACAGCAGAAAACACAAAGCATTTGAAATTCTTACATACTAAAATTAGTGATGTCTTCTGCTCAAACAGAGGGTGGATGGTGTAGTTTTCAAGCTATGTTCTCTGTTAGTTCCAGAAAAATATTCGAGTCATGTCGACATGAGTAAATTATTATTTTAACGTAACTTAGAGGGCATGTTTGAGATTCCTAGATGAGCTGGAATGATCTATGATTAAAATTGAGATACCTTGTTTCTCATGTAAGATTGGGTAGCCTCGCAAGATGCTCTCATTAAACTCCTGTTGATTGATTAGTTAAAGGATTCAATTGCTTATAGTGTTATCTTCATTATTGACAAGGCTTAATATCTCCTAGGTTCTTCTTCCCTTGTTTTCCTTTATTTTTCTTTCTTGTTCTGCTATGTTACGGATTGTACCATTTGCCAACATTCTACAGTTAAAGTCTTCGTAGATTTGGTAATAAGGAGTTGCACACTTTAAGATTTGGTTGCTTTCTTTGGTGCAAAGTATCAAGGACAGACTGAAACAGAAACAACACATGGTGCTTTCTCTGTCTGGAAATCTTTTATTTCATGATCATCATAGTTGAATCTTAGGTTCTGGAATAATGTAGACATTTTGTAATCCTTATATAATCATAGTGGTAAAATTTGTGATAGAATTGCAATGCCTTTTCTGCTTGAGTTTGTGATCCTTTTGTGTTCACATATGTAGAAAGTGATGCTCCCAGGTTTCTCTGGATTGTCAGCGTAAGAATTATTTGATCATTGAAGTAGATGATGCTAACTAACCGACAATGCTAAGTTGAGCTGAGGTTTATTTCGTGATTCTTGCTGTCCAAACAGTTTAATCAAGATGGGATATATATATGTATATTTTAGGTGCATGACGGTTATTCTATATTTGCTTGCTTGTTCTTCACCATCCTCTGCTTCCTTCTGCGCTTTGCGATAATAGTTTATAAACACAATAAAAGGTCTCAAGTGAACTAGTAGAGCACTGTTATATCTATGCACTTAGCCTGCTAGAACTACTTAGCTTTTTAAATTTTGCAGTCTAATTTTAGATGTATGGTGTTTATGTTTAACCCTTGGTCTAATATGGCTTCATACACAGGTGTCTGAAGCATCTGTAAGCCGAAACCGCAGTACTATAATTGTTCCTGCAGGAAGTGCCAGAGATGAAGGTTGGGCTGCGTTTAGGAACATTTTGGCGGAGATTAATGAGGCATCAAGGATTTTTATCTTGCCTAATCAGGTTTTTTGGCCATCAGTTCTACAATAATTTCTCTTACTATCTATCTTCCGCAGGGCTGCCGCAAACTAACCTTATGCTGTTATATTTGTGTGCACGGATCAATGTAGCAGAATTCTGAAGCGTCAGAACGACTTGTTGGGCTTTCAGATGATGTTGGGGCGGGCTTTATATCTGGCCATAGTTCTCAACCTGCATCAGGGTCTGACTTGAATGTGGAACGGCCAGTAGATTTGCCATCAACAGATGAAATTGGTAACTTAGGTGTATCAAAAGTGATCAGAGTAGATCAAAAGAGATTCTTCTTTGATCTTGGGAGCAACAACAGGGGCCACTTTCTGAGAATATCTGAGGTAAGACTTAAAAACTTTTCCAAAAAGCCCGGATATGCAATTTTTCCTGATATAGTTGACGGGGTTGCTTAACTGAGTTATACTCTCATGGTTGCTTAACTAACTGCAGGTGGCAGGTTCGGATCGCTCCTCCATCATTCTTCCATTGTCAGGCTTGAAGCAGTTTTATGAAATGGTGGGTCATTTTGTGGAGATCACCAAGGATCGAACTGACGGAGTGACGGGGGCAAATGTGCGCACAGTAGATCCCCCTCAAAGATAAATGTGATTGGCTTGTGGGTTTGGTTTTAAAAAAAAAGCTAGGAAATTCCAATAAAGAAGGCTGGGATTTGGGGATCAATGGGTTGCAATGCAATCGCTTGACGATTGATGGGTTGTAATGTGAGCTTGTTGTGTTGATTCCTTTTGTTATTTCAGTAAACGTTGGAAATAATGTGGTAGATACGTTCCAAAGAGAGGTCCTTTTGAGTTGGTTGCCAAGAATGGTTTGAGGTGGAGGAATAACGGTGAATGCACAGAGAGCTTGTAATTTCTCTTATGAGTAAGTTTGATCCACGTCCAATTATTGGGTATTTGCTGATCATGTGCCTTTCTTTCTTTTTTTTTTTTTTTCTTTTGAGCCTTCAGTCCCGGCACCAGGTGGACGCTTGTTGGCAGATCTAGGAAGTGGTTGGCAGAAATTTGCTTCCTTGCGTCTTGATGGTCGATTAGATTGAAAAAAGCGATTTGATCGATTAGATTGAAAAAAACGATTTGATCATTCTCTTGAAATGCTTGGGATCCTGACTGCAGCAATTGTAACGGCTGCAGTTTGCTTGGGTTGGTGGTATCAAATGGGTTAGCCTGTTTCTGTTCAGCTTGCACCAGGTTGGTTTTAAACGAGACAGAGTAGGCTGAGTCTATTTGTCAAACGGGTTAACCTTCAGCTTGAAGTAGGTTGGTTTTTAAACAAGACGGAGTAGGCTGTGTTTATTTTTTCACGGATTAGGAAACTTTTAGCTCATATTTGTTTTAAGTAGCTTGCGGGTTAAGATTTTTTTGAAAAAAATATATTATTTTTTCTTCTTTTTAATTATATGTGAGATTATATAATTTTATAATTAAGAAAAATAATTTTTGATCAATCATCAATATTTTTAAAATATTAATTATATATATAATTTTTAATTTAGATAAAATTATATAAATAAAATATTAAAAAAATATAATGATTAATTTATGAAATTAAGTCGATTAATTTTAATTTTAATTAAGTTGATCAATTTTAATTTTATTTATGTTTTTAATTTTTTATTATATTTTTAACATTTAAGAATATTTTCATAAAAAATTTATTAAAATTTTCAATTTTAAATTAAAAAATTATATTTTTAACTTAATGTTGAAACTTTATGTAGTTATAATTACATTGAATATTTGAGTTAAAATTTTAAAATACTAAACTAAAAGTTAATTTTAGCACAAAAAAAAAAAGAACTCCTTGTGTCAGCTTGCAAGTCAAACAGAGTGGACTAATTATATTGATATTTAAACGGGATTGAACTAACTAGGTCTAAATCGTTTAATTACACGGTTCGCAGACTAATTAGATTCGTATTTAAACGAAATTGAACTAACTAGGTCTAAATTCGTCTAATTACATAGTCCGCGGGTTGACCATTTAACCGTGTAAGTTTAGGTATTGTTTTTGGATTTATTTTCATTATTGAAAATTATTGTAAAATTTTGCACTTTGAATGTGAATCTTTTTAGATGTAAAATTGTATAAAAATTGCATAAAAAATTTTCAAATAGAAACTAAATCCAGGAGTATCTCTGTGCCAATATGAAGAGGCATTGTGTTGTGAGGCACAATGACATGATGGTTTTGTCTTCCATATAGTAAACCGCAAACACCTAGCAAAAAGAAAGGAAAAAAAAACAATAGTAAACCGGAAACTCTAATAACTGTTTCGAACCAGCTTCGACGCATTGGAATGAAGAAATTAAAACTTTTAGTAACACATGAATACCAGTGTGCCCTGGTTTTATCATGTAGGCCAAATGCCGCGGCTTGCTCCCTTCCGAACTAATTACATTGTTATATGTGGACTGATTTATTAGATAATGTACTTAAGAAAGTATTAGAAGATTCATAATTATCGAAAATATATGTTCTATAAATATATATGCTTTATATGTATAAAATTGAATGCTTATATTTATATTTTAATTTATTCAAAAATAAATATCTACTTTCTTAAAATAAACATATCTTCCCCTTAAATTCTTATAACTAACCTCCTACATTTAAGAAATTAAAACTTTTAGTAACACATGAATACCATCATCGACCTCTTTAATTAATAAAGATATGAATTGGAATGAAGAATGACTAGGTAAAGAAATTCTCATGCATTAGTATCATTTCTTATGTGATATTACATTCGTTTTAAAATATAAAATTTTTAATCTTTTATTACTTTTCAAAATATTTAGCTTTTTATGAATTTTAAAATTATTTTTTAAAATTTACATTCACAAAAAATACAAGAATTTTTATCATTAAAGTGCCCTAACCATTATGTTTTTTTTTTTTTTACTTTTGTGCCTTAACCCTTTTTTTCCTCATTAAAATACATTCTTTTTGCTGATTTATGAAAAAGTGTCTTTTTGCCATTACCATTTTTGAAAAAGATGTGGTTCTTGTTTGTGCCTGACTGTTGCAATTTATTGATGAAAATGCTCCTTGTTAATTACAAATGAACAACTATTCTTTCAATTTTTCAATAGTAATTTACAACTTTCAAAAATCATTTGTAATTTGCAATAACTATTTTCGTTTTACTAACCCTTCTTATCATCTATTAAATATTGATATTTAAAATATTGATTGTTCTCTTGACTTTAGAATGAAAAAAATTGCAGATTTTTCATCTGGATTGAACTTGAAATTTGTGAGACAAGGGAAATGTGTGAGGATTCTTTTATCTAGATTAGATAAAGTAGAAAGAAAAATGGAGTTTTTATAAAAGAAATATGAAGAATTGCTAAGAGAATATGAAAAATCAAATTTAAAAATTACTTGTGAATTACCAACAACTAAGAATAAATAAATGTCGAATATCATTTTTTCATGATATCAACAAAAGTAAGGTACTTTAATGAGAAAATTAAGGTTAAGGTACTAAAATAAAAAATCATACAAAGGTTTGAGTACTTTATCGATTAAAAAAACTAAATATAATTTTCTTATTTTCTATTATATTAGTGAGTTTAGTTAAGGATATAATAGAAAAACTATCAATTTACTTTTTTCTTCGTTAATCTATGCAAAAATAGAGTCAAATTGCCTTATATTTTAAAATAGAGGAAGTAATAGGTTTTGAATACGATTTAGAGTACATTTTACCACTTAATATATAAAAAAATTATTAAAATTAAACATTATCTCGTTAAAATAATAATTTTTATTTTTTGTTACTCACTCCATCTACAATTAAATATCTACATTAAATGTCTATTTTTTTAAAGTAGTTATATATTTTATCTAAATTTCTATTAACAACCTTTTTTATTTAAGAGAAGTGAGCTCCACACCACTAATACAAGGACTCCCACCGCTAACATTTTTCATTCTCTTAATTTTAAAAAATTAAGTTTGACTAACATATAAATCTTACCATTAACCTCTTTAATTAGTAAGAATGTCACAATAATTTTTCTGAGGTTAAATTAATCTCCTTAATTTTATATTAAGTCAAAATAAGATATTCAATTGTGGACGAAATGAGTATTAGCTAAAAAAATATTTATTAAAATGACTACTTTATGTTTGAAAAATTAAATACTCTCCTCGGTTAAAATTGTATGTCACTTTTCTATAGAAATTAAAGAGGAAAGTGGACATTTAATTTTAAACCAAAGGATCAGTATAAATATTTGCTTAATTTGATTTTTCAACATTGAAGAAACAAACATAAGATCTTTTGTATGTGACACTCAAAAATAGATTTACATGTCAAATTATACAAAAAAAAGAAAAAAAGAAAAAACAGCATATCAAGCCCAAGGTTGCTATAATTATTAACAACCAAATATATTTAAAATTGAATTAAAAAATTTTAATCTTTCCTCCAAGCATAGAGTAACAGAGAAAATCCTCCGGCAGTTCCATATGATCTTGTTGATGAACATGAACTTCTTCCACAATCACTGCTCTCTTCTGCCCATTGCCACACGCTAGAACACGACGGAGACGTCGGCAACGATGCTGATGACATTGCCGGTCCCGGTCCGCCGGATGCCGCCGCGGATGACCAGCTTTTCCTCATCAATTTTTTCTCCGCTCCTACCATTTCTGGCCAAACTCCACCATCACCAATCTGGAACACAAACACACCATAGCCATTGCCATTTTTATGAAGGTTACATTTGTTTACCCAATTAAACACATCCCAATAAAACTCTACTTCCACTCCTCCAACAATAATTCTCTCGTTCCCTCTAAATTTCCATGCTAGTCTTTTCACTGTTAATCTCACTTCTCCGTCGATTTTTACTTTGAGCACTCCACCACCGCATTCTATTCCAAATTCATGCTTTGACCCCATAAACTCGGCCCGAGTAATGTAATCCCTTCGCCCAAAAACATGTTCCCTCCTAGATAACAAAGTAGATTCACCAGAAAAACGTGTAAAACCCAGCCCCGATCGTCGAATAAAATCATCTAAAAGATCACCAAGAAAAAAATCCACCCTTGAGTTGCAAGCAATAGCAACATAGAAGCTTGATTCGGGCTCTGCTGAATTCTGGCTAAACTCAGCCCTTGTGAAGTCCCAGTACAGCTTCAGTTTCGGATAATGGCCTTGAGTCAAGTACACCGATTTGGATCCGGGCCGGGCCCTGAAGAATGGGAAAGTTGTCGGATATAGAGAGATAGTAATGGAGGAAAAATCTGCGGCATGGATGGTTAAGGAATGTGAAAAAAGGGATTTGGACCAAGTGAGTGTAAGGTAGGTAGGTGAATTACACAACTGAGTCTGGTAAATGCATGTAATGAGATTTTGAGGCATCTGTGAAGAAGAACTATCTGAGGCAGACTGGGGGTTGCTGAAACAAACAGGGATCATTCTTCTTCTTTGCTTTGCCTTTGCAATATTGCGCTCTCTCTCTCTCTCTCACTCACATACACACACAGAAGACACAAGTAGACAGAGAAAGATGGTGGAACGAAATTTAGAGGTTTACGCATGTGTTTTGGGGTTGAAAATTTTGAGTAGGGTACTCAAAGTTTCTTGATATGCTTTTTAGCTGTATAGAACCTCACTATTCAATATAATGGTCATCAGTGCATGTAGAGAACTTCTGAGTTGGTCTCAAGAAACAGCTTGATTAGCGCCAGAGATAGAGAAATGAAATGATTTGCCTCATCCATATTTATATATACCAGTGAGCTGGGCTGCACTATAAAGCCTCAAAAGTCACCATAGCAGGTAACCTTTTGTTTTCTTTGCCCCTCTCTCCCCGAGAATAATATACAAAACCCCCATTAAATGCATGTAGCTGCATCGAAATTTATATGATATGTACCGTAAGTTATACTTCTTAGTCTTTGTAAAAATATTTAATCATTATATTCTAAATTTTTAACGTTTTAGAGTATTTATAAAGAACGCGTCTATCTAAATTATAATTTAAAGAACATATTTTTTGTTTTATAACGCAGTACTTACAACGGTGGTGTTTGGGAAAAGGTCTAATCCATTACTTTTTCTAATTTAACAAAGAAATTTTTGCACTGTGCCATCTCAAAAGGGATGGAGATGGGGCCTTGGGATGAGGGATTCAACAACTTTTGTAAGGTTGCTTTGGTTTGAGGCATCAAGAGAATTTGAACTATAGACTTTACTGCAGTGTTCATTGTAATAGGGAGACATTCTAATTCTTATACTACCTAAGACCAAGACATTGGATGTGGACAAAAGTGTAGTCTAGAGCATAGAATTTGAAAAGAACATGCACAAAAGTCTACCCTCTCTCTCTCGTTGTTTAGACCACAGTAGTTTTTCTTTCAAATTACTCTGAAAAATGTATGGATACATTTTTTTTTTAAGGTCGAATAGTAACCTTTTTTGTTGATTAGTTTCAAGATTTTTTTCCCCAATAGAAGAGAGCGAGGAATGAATTTTACACTTGTATATAAATAATTTTTACTATTAGTAAGAGTTTATGTATACTGTTCAAATTCAAAAACAGCGATAATATCAATAAAAAAGAATCAAGAAAATAGAGAAATTTCCTTAATTAGCTAAATTTTCAATCATATAAATCACGAAGAAGCGTAGATAGACAAATACTCAAGTAAGTGACAAGCCATATGATGAAACAACAAAACAGGCATATGATGGACTGAAATATCAAATTGGTTTGTTCCTTAATAACCATACATAAAAGCAAATAATAATAAGTCATGACAGATCTTTCCATTTAATAAAAATTTGCAATTTTCTCCTCTTGCTCAAGAGGAAAAAGGGACTTTAAGTGGTCAGAAAAAGAAAAGTGAAATTTAGAAAACAAAAGACCTCTTTTATTAAGCTCATATGATATATTTCTTTTGCCTATAATTGAATGTTCATATTTTTTTTTTAAAAATATTCAGAATTAAATATCTATTTTTAAAATAATTATATATTTAATATAAACTTTCACTAATAATTTTCTTAATTTAAAAAAAGTAAACTCCACTAATACAAGATCCCTATTATTAACATTTTAAATTATTTTGATTTAAGAGATTTAAATTTTACTAATATATAAATTATACCATTGACCTCTTTGGTTCAATATCATAGTATTTTTTTTTTATAATCAAATTAATCTCTTTAATTTTATATTAAGTCAAAATAAGATATTAATTGTGAATAAAGAGAGTATAATTTTGTATTCTAATTAAATATAATATTAGCTAATTAATGCGATTCTTTTTTATTATTAGCAAATAAATAAATCTATGTTACCATTTCCATTCGAAGTTAAGCATCTCATTATTAGTTAATCTATTAATCTATTGGACAAATTTCCAAATAAGGACAATAAATGATGTGAATTATTGAATTTTGCCTGTATTTAAGGAGACAAATTCATCTTAAGCATTGCCCAATGGATCAACTTGTCCATTCCTACCATTCAATTCTTAGTTGAGAAATCGACAAACTGGGCAGCAGGAAAATTGTCCACACAAAATCAGACACGTATGATTTAATTAAGCATGCCAAGGTGCCTCGTGAAGGAGCTAAAACTCAAAGAATGTTGGAGGGAAATTTTTATGTTGTTCCGCTTTCTTTACACACTTTGAGTTCAAGATTTTATTCCTAAAACTGTTTTTTTTTTGTGTCAAAATATATATTATACTTTCTTTTTTAGTTTATATTAAAATATATTTTCTTTTTTACTTAAAAATTTTATTTATTATTTTATTTTTAACATTTCTTATGTCTCTGATCAACTATTTAAATATTTTTATTTTTTAATAATTATTTTTTTTAATTAGTCACTTAAAACACTAATTCTTAATGTTAAAATTTAAATTTAATATATTGACTAATAATTTTTAAATAGAGTCATTTTAAATATGTACCAAACTTTTTTAAAAAAATTTATCAAACTTTAATTCTCGAATAAAAGATAAATAACTCATATATTTTGAAATGGATGGGAGGTACTAATCTAAATGCTAGAATATGGAAAAATGACTTTAATTAGTACTTATTTTGATGTTATGGCAAATATTTTAATATAAAAATAAAAATAGATTAACGGTCAATTAGCAACTCGAACTTTTTACCCAAATCCTCCTTTATTCTCAAACCATCTTTTTAAAGTAAATATGCTTCCAACTCTCAAAATTTTTTCTTGTGCATAAATCCGGACCAACTTTTCCAAAAAAAAAAAAAAAAAAAAAAAAAAAGGAATGAAACAAAAAGTCCGTTTCCAATTGATTCAAATTTTGCAGTATTTTACTTTCTCTTGAAATGACACCATAATTAGGTTAATCTTTTCAATTATATAAATCAAGAACAGCATAGCCGAAAGGTCCCCTCAATGGCAAAGTCTGTATGCTTGAAGTATATATTGAGTATCAAAATAGCCATATCCCATATTCATATCAGATTAATAGGCTTCCCAAGAGATGATAAGTCCCATTTTTGTAATCTTATCCAATTCGAATTGGCATCTCCTTTAAAAAATAATTTAATTTTTATTTAAGGTTTATTAGGATTAAATTTAGTTACAAAATTCAATGCCAATCTTATTACTTTTCTCACAAATAATTTATTTTTACGAAACGTAAGATAAAAAATTTCAAATCCAAACCATATCCAATCTTACTCTTAAAAAAAATTATAAAATTCAACAAAAAAATTTCAATTTCAAATTTTATCCAGTCATGCATTCATTTGTTAACTTTGTAGGGAATGACCCACACTCACCTACTTATTAAGGTTGGTCTTACCTTATCGTTTCCTTGATTTTGAATAGTAAAGGACCAGCTTATGTAGTCGGTGCCTCTTTAGCAGATGTTTCCACTTAATGATAAGTGATTTTCCTTCAGAAAAATAATACGATAAGTATTCCGTAATTCTCAACTAGACTTCGACGAAGGTGAAACAGATCAGTGAAATTAGAAAAGTAAAAGCAGATATCGCATTTAAGTTTATTGTAATATTTACCAGATGTACAGTAGCCTAATTAAATATCATTAATGTATGTGACTTTGTATTGTTACATGGCAAAGAAATAAATATATATTATCATTTAAATTGCACAAATATTTATCAAGTAGGAAAATAATCACGTCAAAATTTAACAAGACAAATTTTCACCTTAAAACCACTCACAGCATGTCTCACTAATCTTAAGTGTCACGTGTCTTTATATTACTTTATTTTTTATATTACATTATATTGATGAGGAAATAATAAGAGAGAGGATTCGAACTGCTTTAAAACTGAGACAACTCCTAACCAGGCAACTTGTCTCTCTTTTTTTTTTTTTTTTTTTGGTAAGTGCGAAAGTTATCCATTGATATAAAATAGCCTAAACTATTACAATCAAATCAATTTTCAAACTCTTTCTCCAATGAAAGGAGTTGAAGAATTGGGATAACAAGATACAAAAGTTACACAATAGTTGAATAACTACGGTAACAGATAATAATACATAAGTAAAGAGTACAAATACTAAAACTAGTACTAAGATAAACAAATACATAATAAATTTTTTCATAGCACATTTCTCATAGATCTTCAACCACAGTGGTGAAAAGAACTCGACTCTAACATCTTCCTTGAAAGTCAGCAATTGAAAAGACCATGGGCGTATCAACGATCTCTCCAACTGCTTAGGAGAGAAGTTAAAAGTTGAGCAAGGGCCCAGATCAAGTCCGGGTTGAACGATTTCTCTAATAAAATTAGAGAAAATGACTGGATCTAAAAAGATCAGAAGAAATCTCACCTCCTAGTCTTGTATCTTGAGAAAATATGTCTTGAAAATATTTATGATGATTTGTGGCAAAAGAAAGAGTGGGAAAACCTAAACTGAACCGAAGCCACCTTGGCCGAAACTTGTCTCTATTCAATTCAAAATTTTCATTTGGGGGGGGGGGGGTGGTGGGGAAGGAAATGAAGTAAATATAAAAGTATATGATTAATTTACATTATTTGGAGTAAATCAGCAAGGGTATAACTCTCTTAAGAAACTAAACATTTCTACTTCACCCAAATTTGAGAGCTTCATTGTTTTTGAGATGATAAAAAGGACTTATAGCAACATTCACCATATATTTTAGTTTTAGCAAATAATTAAAAGAGAGAATTGTGGATAAAAAGTAAACACACATTTATTGGAGCTAAATGACTTTTTAATTTTTTTAGGTAAAAAATAAAATTTATTAAAATAAAATGTACTTCTAAAGCCAGTGTTACATAATCAAAAAACCAAGCAAAAGGGATAAAATTGGAGGCAGAGTCATAGCGAGCCAGTAAGTGGGTGGAGACTTTCCCTTGCCTTTATACATGAGAGAAATATATATAGGTGCTAAGAGATTCTAGAAGAATGAATTAAAGATCCAATCTGGGAGCGATCAAAGCTTGAGGAACTCTCGTAATGCAAGAGTGTATATGAACTCTTGATAATATACAGTATTATGTAGAAAATGACGCTGACACTTAAGTTATTAGCACTTCACGTGTTATTAATTTTCTAGACTTTACAACTCAAGGATTTAAAAAATATATTGAATATAAATTTTCGACATAGTAGGATCTAATAATCAATAAGACAATCTAATATCTCAATATACCAAATCACGGCTCTCTCAAGTCCTTATAGGCCAAGTTCTAAACTATGATTTCATATTACATATAATCTTAGATACAAACATATATATGTAAGGCTCTACAAGCTTAGACTACTAAACCTATCTAAGTTAGAATTTCATTCCAAACAACAATAAGAAACTATTAAACCAAAACTTAATAGGATAAAACTAATAAATACCAAAACTAATAAATCTTCTAATTATACGTGATTTAATATTTCAACAATAACAATAACGCCCTCTCCCCTTAGGCCTAGTTTGGTTTGCAAAGGGGAGGGAGAGGGGAAGAAGGAGGGGAAGAGGCACTTTTTATATTTCTTAGGGAAAATATTTGTATTTATTTCAATTTTGTTTGATACAGTGGAAAGGGAAGAAAATTAGAAATACTTTTCTTTGTTTGGTTGAACTGAAAAATAGGAGTAGGAAAGATATTTTGTTGTATTTTTTCTTTGATAATTAATTTTGTTTATTTCAGCTTGATCATAGGATTATAAAAATCCTTGAATATACCACAGAGTGATTCAAAAAACTGGAGACATAACAAGAAAAGGAAATTCCATGTAGACTTTGGAAATATAGAACCCAAACTTACTGCATAGTTAAATCATATCTTATTTGACACGAAGTAAATCCCGAATAACATCACGAGTCATGCTTTCCACTGTAGCCAGTCTAGTGTTAACTAAACACACCTGATATAGGAGCACAAATGTAATCTTGGGAGTTAAAATTTCATTAATTATTAGTTTTACTTTTTTAATTTATTAAAATATTCCATCTTTGTTTTCTCTTAGAGGACAACCAGGACAGTTCTATTTCACAGAAAAGGTAACAGAAAAGTCACCATGCCAAAGGCAGGGGCATCCTTTTTAAGGTTCACAGAGAAGATTTGAAGACACATTTACTTCTACCCATATCAGTCATACACTTGAATTTACATACATTAACGTGGATCTATTACCAAAACCATGTCATTTGTAGAAGATCCAGTCTAGTTTCCCTTTCGCTTCAAAAAAACTCAAGACAAAAAATGTGCATATTTTCTGTCGGTCAAGCAAATGTATACTTCTAATGTCCTAGTAACTAGAGACACAAATTTATCAACCACAAACACAGGGTTCACTAATGAAAAGGCATAGTCTACCTTCAATATTCATTAACAAGAAAATGCTTTCCAGCAAAAGGTCAGGAAATACATATCCATTGCAAAATAAGCTGTCCAAGTTAACCATTGATGATACTAGCCCTCTGAGCCATGGTCCCTCAGGCCCAGTTACCCCAAGAGAATCTATATTGACAAACTGTAGAAAAGTTTTCGTTGTGAAACTAATAACCTAAACGTCAATTTTCCCAGCTGATGCAGCAAAAGAATGTCCAACATGTAGCCGGAGAAATATCAAAAACTAAACTACATATCATGGTCCAAGCATCATAATACTACCATGTTTTGCTACAACAGCTAGTCTATTGCCTTTTCTATGAAATTGATCTGTCCTAGTTGTTTGGCATGGTGACTTGCTGGGCCCCGGCAAAACATGAAACAGTAGCATTAAAAGAGTGGTAGTTTCCAAAAATCGTAAGTAATGGAGAAGTTCAAATCTAATCCTAGTGCAGAAAGTTTTGTTACGTAGACAACAAGGTATCTCAGGTAGTGCTCAAAAGCTTTGTCTCAAGCTCCTCTTTTAGGTTCTCAATAAGATGCAAAAATTATAATGACTCCCAGGCACGTATGCTTTGACACCCTAGGAAATTTTCTGGCATCTCTATAGGGTTATCACTAGTCAATTAAACAAAATTCCCAGTCCAATAGAAGTTCTACAGAATTTGGATGTTCTCTAATTGTTGGGTTAGTTGCTTTAGTCAAATACTTATGCGGTCATGTAATCCATTTTACACATTCTTGCAAACAGCCATCATCTGCATCTTGAATATGGTCAACAAATATTCAGCATTAGAAGTTTAATAACTAGCAGGAAACAGAAATAACACCAGTCAATTGTATAAGGCTAATGCACTGCGAGATCAAAAGCAGTTTGCAAGTCATAGTATGCTTCTTGGTAAATTGCTTCTGTTATGAAATGCTTAATATGTCTTATCCTATTCTCCGATTTTAGACAGACCTGCAACAAGAATGTTCCAGTTATCAGACAAGTGAAGAAGCCAGCAAAATGAATTCAGACGCTGGAAACAGAAAAATCACCAAGCAACTATAACAAACCAATGAACTTAAAGTTCAATAAAAGCTTGCAAGTTTGCTGTTTACTTGTTTGTATGATTGTGTAATCAAATTATTAAGGCGAATATGGACATTCTTACAAATCCACCATAATCCATGAGCCAAAGGATAAAAATAATCCAGGATCATGAAATGAAAATACAGTATAAAATAGAGAGAAGAGAGGGTAATTTACCATCTTCAGTAATTTTTAGGATGATTACCTACAAGCGTTTTTTGTAATAGTGACTTTCAACACAAAACGATTTCTTTCTACCAACTCAAACTTGCATCGATCTCCTACTTCTAACAAATTTTCTTCCACAAAAGTCTGCCAACCTTCACGTAACTGATATCTAGCACCAGACTTTGCTAAACCAACTTCCCATGACTTATCCTGAAACGGAAGAATAATTTTCCGTCCATCTCTGCAGTCTTCAACATCCTTAAAATACTTTTTAACATAGCTCTGGCTGAACTCTTCTTTCAGATTCTGCTCCAAGTTTGATAATGGTATTACCAATATCCAAAGAAGATCATATCATACAAGTTAATATTCAGTACTTTCTAAAAGAACAAAAATAAATCAGTGACGTCATTGTTGACTCAATGCGTAAACCGAACATACGCAGAAGTAGTGAAGCAAACAGTTCAAAACAACTAATCAGGGCGCTGACAAGAAAACATCTCATTTAATACCGAATCTCCTTCAGAAACATGATTTTTTTAAGGCAAAATTAGTCAAGGAAACTTGGCACTTTAGTCAGGATATGCCATAAAGAGTGTTTGGCTTAGGTTTCTAGATTGTCATGCCTGAAACTTTGAGGGTGAACTTACTAGACATTCATTAACATAAGTGCATGACAAGGTAATTCTTCAACATGAGGATTAACTCGATTGCACTTGGACTTGTGTGCAAAATATCCATTAGTTGGAAGAAGATGTGATCATTTAAGAAAATAGGATTATACATTGTAAAAACTAAAGAGAAAAGCTTACCTGACACAACAGTTTGATCACCATGGAGCTGCTGTTTTCTGTTGTTATTCCGACAACTGGGGATAACTTTCTTCTCTGAACCACTTTTTTCAAATATCTTAGCATAAAATTTGGAACCAGAAAAAGTAAAAATTAGAAGATCTAATTCTTCTAAGGAGTTATCTTGCACAAATCTTGGCCAACCATCCTGGAAAAAGAAATCCCTGTCAACTTTTCTCACAACAACTGGCCAAGATCTTCCCCCAGGACCTTCAATTTTGGATGATTGAGGGACATTTCCATTGAATTTCTTGATAAATGCTGGTGTAATTCTCTGGAACAACAATTATTCATCATAATCCCAATCAGATATATGAAATAAGTATGGAAAATACATATGTTTTCAGAAACCTGCTGATATTATTTTCTCAAATATATGAAGGGTTACCAGATATATTTCTCAACCTAGGAGGTTTCTTAACCATTTTCCTAGTGTAGTACAAGACTCAAGTTTCTATATTTTCTCATAAAATGCTACCGTGGCAATCAAACTTCTATTGATAGATAACTTTGTCAAACAGCCTACTTATTAGCTTTTGAATTAGATTACAGGTCTAAAAGCATCGAGAAATGCAATTGCAAAATTGAGACCCTTATTATGTGTTAAGCAGTGGCAGGGTTACCAATTGTTGAGAGCATGTCTTGGAGAAATAAATTTTCATGAATTCACCAAAATCATCTTGGTTGGAAGCTTCTCTGCTACCCTCCCCCATTTCCTTATGTTTGCTTAACTTCAAACCTGTCAAGCAAGAAACTGATTAGAGGAACTAAAGGGACAACTAGCAGAACTACTTCTAAAAATTCTGGTTAAGCTGGAAAAGCCAAGTAAATTTACAATAGCCAAATAGGTATGATCAGCTCAAGCATTACCACCTCTTCAGAAGTGCAATAGTTTCTGACTATAAAGAAAAGGACCAAAACTTATTCAGCACAAGAAATTAGCCAGAAACAATCAGCAAACTGTCGCAACGCCTGGTCCTGTAACCTATAAGATGAATAGTGCAGTGAATTCGAGCTATGTCAGCCTTTGCGACTTGATGCAAAAGCATTGATCATGGCTCTTATACACATTGGATCACTACATCACTGGCACTAGAATGGCTCATAAAAACTTCCGCGTTATATGGCTGCCATGTCAATCTACAACTATTATAGAGAAGTCAGGGTTGCTTATGGTTATTCGACTTATGTACTGTTTAATCGAAGCTTTGGTTGGTGCATTATACGGTTAAAAACACTGCCAATGGCAGTTGTAGAGTTGGCTTGTCGCAATAAGATGTTTATCATAGTAAGTTGATAGTATAAGGCCATGCTGTGCTTAAGATTTCAACAGCCAAAGGTGCGATATTTGGGAGCAAGCAATGATCCCTTCGAACCAGAGCTCCTAAAATACCTGATAGACCGCCTATGATGCTTGGAAATCAGCTTCTCCACTAATCAAGATGCCATTTCAGGCAAATATCAATTTAAAATTTTCCAGAAGAAGGTATTGTGCATAGAGCATTTAGTGAACTAAATGGAAAAAAGACCCCTAGGAACCAAAGTTCCCAAATTAGCTGATCAACCATTCTAAATGCCAGAAATCACTTCACTACTGATCATAAAGCCTATTCATGATTTTAGTTGGAGCTTAGTCTTCCCATAAGAGGGTTGTATATGCTTAGTTATTGTATGAGTTATGAAGTAGCAAGTGAAGGCACCAACATTCTATTACCCCACAATGAGTCGGTAAAACCGATCTGCATATCCAACTTTTGATAAACTCAGAAACATTATTTCTACTTGAGCTGAACAAAAAAACAAAAAGAAAGGAACACAGAGGACGCATTTCTCCATTATTATTTTTCCCATTTGGCATTATGTAAGCAGAGGAAGCACCCAGACTCAGTTTAGGGGGAACGGCTGTAAAAGGTGACAACTTTTACTAAGGTTTTCTGAAAATGGCTTCCCATTTGAGGGTAGAAACTCCATTTTGAACAGATAATACGGCCACAGAGAGGGAGCACAAAATTGAAAAAAATAAAAAATAACGACAGAGAAAAAAAAAGAGCACCTATCCCAAGATGAAGCACCAATATTTTAACAAAAAGCTCCCCAGGAAACAAATAAAAAAATTGAATGTATCTGCATCCCCATGCAAAGAAATACTACATTTTCTTATTTAATGCAACTCATGGAGAGGATCAAATTCAGTAAACTAAACGGGCACAACAGAACTGAAAGGGAAATACAACGAGAAGTTAAAGGATGAAGAAACTTTACCTTGAAGAGATGTGATGATGGTGAAGAGAGAATCAGTGTAGCTCTAAAGAGTATAATACCAACCAAATTGCAGGGCTGTAATAAAATCAACAAGAGTTGATAGGTGGAAAGAGGTTGGTGTCTATTAAATAAGGTGTCAAGTATGGAAAATCTCCCTTGCGAGCTCTACCGAGTTTAAACGTTGAATAAAAAGATTATATTAATTGTAGACTGTAAAATAGATATAAATATTGCGAATAGAAAAAATTTTGTTGAAAGCTCACCGCTCAAAGAATTTAATTGTAAATCAAAAAGATCATATTAGTTGTGGATTGTAAAACGGATATAGATACTAACTGGATAAAAAAATTAATAAATTATAACTTTTCCCTTCAAAATAAATAAATAAATAAAAGTAGAGCTTTTTTCTTTTCATGGAAGTAAAAAGATATATTCATTTATCATGATCATCAAAGGTTTGTTAGATGATTTTTCTTTTATATTTTTTTAAGGATTTTTTCTTTTGTAAAAAATAAAATTTTAGTTGCATTTGTATAATTACATTATCATGTATTAGAGAATTTGTTCTATTTGAAATGTGTTCTGTTTCAATTTTAGCAAAATTGTTTGTTCGTTAAATGTAAGACTTTATATTCTTGAGTTCCAAAATGAATGTGAATCCAAGTACACATCAATTGCACAGTTTGGAGAATAGATTTGATAGAACTTAATAGCACTTTTGTTATAAAATTTTTGGTTAAGGGCCAAATTTCACCTCCAATACGTGTGGGATTTTCACATCCCTTTCACCCTAAGATGGATTGTTTCCCATTTACCTAATAGCCTGCTAGCCTAAAACTAAAGCGATCGACGGATATATTTTAAAATTTAAAAAATATTAAAATTAGACTTTCAAAAAAAAATATAAAGAAGAACCCTTTTTACCTCTAATGTATGTGTTTAGGGGGGGAAAATAAATAATACATAGAGTATTAACATTTTATTGGTTCAAAGATAGCCAATACTTTCTTCCCCATCTTAGACTCTTAGCATATGATTTCTGCCTATTTTGTTCCTCCCAATACAAAATCAAAAGTAATATTATTTACGTTGAATCTACTTCTTTTTAACTTTTTTGATATCTTTGATATATATACAAACATCACTAATGTCCTTCTGTAAGACATAAATAATATGTATTATTTATTAACTCAAACATGGTTGAATTTATCCAAACCCTTATTTAATTTGGAGAAGCTCCCTTAGTTACCTCATTAATAAATGTGTCTTTTCCATTTTCAATCAGAAAAATATCCCTTAATGGCAAATCTATTTCTCTCATCAATAATTGAGAAAATTATAATTATTAGTTACTCTGGATCGTAATTTGTAACAACTTTTTTCAATTAACTATTAAGTTATATAATAGATGAATTCAAAAATGATCTCAATGGATTACTTAATGAAGGAATTGAAAGATGATGTATCCGAATGATTTTCCATTTCTTAGAATTTTTTTGGGTAAATCAAAGCAAATGAAAATTTAAACAAACTAGTGACATTGATGTTTGCATTTAAGATTCAATATATTATTTCCCATCTTAGACTCTTAGCATATAATTTTTACCTCTTTTATTCCTTTAATGCAAAACCACAAACAATATTAGTTACGTTAAATCTACTTCTTTTTTACTTTTTTAAAATATTACCATGTATGAAGTAACTATGATCCAAAGTTTAAACACATTTTAGCGTAATCAAATAAATAAATAAGACTCATTTGCATTGCCTAAAGATGCACTAATAAAATACGCCAAAGAAATCATCAAATTTTATATCATAAAATAAAAAATATATTAGACATCGAGTAAAGGAGTTCAATTTGAAAGAAGAAAAACCTCAAATGAGGTTTAAAGGAGTTTAGTGAGCCTAAAGTATATGTATTATTTAAGAAAACAATAGAAAGATTCAAAAAGAGTTTATAAAAGACAGCACCCGAATACTTATGAAAAAACCTAAATGAAATGGGAAAAAATTAAGGAATTGAAAGAATTTCCTTAAGAAGTGACAATAAAAAGAAAAAACATAGGGGGTTCGAGCTTCTGAATATGGTGAGATTTGAGTGATGATTAAACCTAATACTGTCAAACAGGCCTGTCCAGCCTAGCACTCTCTAGCCCGTAGTGGGTTGGCCTAAAAAGAGGTAAGGTTGGCTTGGAAATCCCTATCCGTGGCCCGCCATAACCAATTCGCAGGCCAATGATTTTTTATTTTTTATTTTTGCTCTATGATTTTTTTTTGGTATCTTTTTTTCTCCCCTCTATATAGAAAGGATCTTTAGCCAATCATCAATATTTTTAAAATAAAAAATAATTATTAATATTATATATATAAAGAAGATATTTAAAATGAAATTGAAGTAATCAACCTTAATTGTGAATATGATTAGAATGTGTAATTGAGACAAATTTTTATGCCAAGATCGCCATACATTCAAAAACCATTATCAAAACTCTTTGATCATACCAAGTTTACTCAAAATCATTTAAGACTCAAAAACACACTTATTAATCAAAAGATCATTCAAAACCATTTAAGATTCAAAAACAAGTTTTGTGCTCTCTTATGCATTCAACAGATTCCAAGACAAACAAGTGTAGGGTATACAAAAGTTTACCTATTAAGTACATGTAATCTACACTTTATGTCTTCAAAACCTTCAACAATCTTGAACAAACTCTTCAATCTTCAATCACTTTGACATATTGGAGTTGTTCTTGCATTTTGGCTTCAAGGCAATGAGACTTCATACTTCTTAATCCAATAATCCTATCACACAAATGACATAAAGATTAGTCCTTATCAATGTTTGTCATTAATCAAAATTAATCATAACTTCATGATTTTCTCTTAGGGCTAACACTTTTCATCAGTTATATCTTGGTTCTTTTTCTCAAATTCTTCAATATGATCACATTGATCATTTGATCCTCTTTTCTTTCAAGGATTTCTATCTTTTGAACCAAGAGATTGACCACACTTCTGGGGTGCTTTTGATTCAATAGCTATAAGTGTTGAATTTTGCTCTTTTGGGACTTCAACCCGAATAGAAGCATATATAGCTGGAAGATGCGATTTTGTTACTCTTATAGAGTCGGCAAAGACATATGGTAATTGATTACTATCTTTTATAAATAAATTATCTTTTGAACTTCAAATTCATTCACGCTTGTGCATGGATCTAGATAATTCAAAGATATTATTCGAACAAGCTCTTTTCCTTTTGGCGTATTGTCTCTCCCTAACTTGGGAAATATAGACTTTTCAAAATGACAATCGGCGAACCTTGTCGTAAATACATCTCCCATCATAGGTTCAAGATACTTATTATAGAGTGAGGGTCATATCCAACAAATATCTCCAATCTCCTTTGGGGACCCATTTTAGTTCTTTGATTGGGTGTTATAAGAACATACACCACACGTCCAAAAATTTCGAAATGAGAGATATTTGGTTCAAAGCCAAAGGCTAATTGCAAGGGAGAAAATTTATGATAACTTGATGGCCTAATACACATAAGTGTTGCGGTATGCAAAATTACATGTCCCCAAGCTGATATAGAAAAATTTGTTCTCATTAAAAGTGATTTAACAATTAATTGTAATCTCTTAATAAATGACTCTGCTAAACCATTTTAAGTGGGAACATGTGCTACAGGATGTTCGAAAATAATGCCAATTGACATGCAGTAAGCATCAAAGGTTTGAGAACAATATTCAAGTGCATTATTTTAATAGGGTGATCTGAGAATTACACTCTCAGATGAATTATTTGGGCAATAATCTTGCAAACACCAGGTTGCGAGTAGATAATAAACAAACATGTGACCATCAAGTCGATGCATCAATTAATATCATAAAATATCTAAATTGCCCATATAGTGGGTGAATATGCCCACATATATTACCATAGATCCGTTCTAGAAATGCAGGGGATCAAACTCCCATTTTTGCTTGGGATGGTCTAATAACCAATTTTCCTTGAGAACAAGTAGCACATGGAAATTTATACAACACCATTTGATCTTTCAATGGGTGTCCATGTGTATTCTCAATTATTTTTCGCATCATAATTGATCTTGAGTGACCCAAACGATCATGCTAAATGCTAAATGTAGCAAGATTAGTAAACTTCTGGTTTACTAAATGATGCACTTCAACAATATTAATCTTTGTGTAATATAAGCTAGAAGAAAGAGATAGAAATCTCTCTAAGATAGATTTCTTTTTTGAGACAGTTGGAGTAATGCGAAGATACTCAAATTTATTTTCCTTCATTGTTTCAACATGGCATCCATTTCGGCAAATATTTTTAAAACTCAGTAAGCTTCTTCTAGATTTTGAGAAAAATAATGCATTATTGATGTCAATTATTATGCCTCCAGGCAATAAAATATTAGCTCTTCTGAAGCCTTCAATCAATTTGTACTACCATTTATAGTCCAAACATTTGTTTCTCTCATATTCAAACAAGAGAAATATCTCTCGCTTTTAAGTATAGTGTTCATAGTACCACTATCAATTAGCCAAATTGTAACATCCCGCCCTAGAGATAGTCTAGGCGTGCTTATTTTGCAGTGGAGTTTATATTTTTTTTATATATAAAGTATTTGAAAAAACTATCATGAGTTAGACTAATTTATTTTTAAATTATTTTAAAATATATTCTTACACATTTTTAACCACTCTAGAATATTCTAGGTTTGTGTTTAAAAAAAAAAAAGTTAGCATGCCACAAAATCCAATTTGATTCTTCCATGTGGCATGCCAAATCGCCACCACCGACTTGCTCCTTTTCTATTTAAACTTTTGCTTCTTTCTTTTCTTCTTTCATTTTCTCTTTGCTTTCTTTCTTCTCTCGGTTGCTTCTTTTGTTTTATTTTTCCCTCTTCAATTTCAACCGATTTTCTTCTCTTTTATTTCTTTCCTTCATTTCCAATCCTTTCTTCCTTTTCTCTCGATTTTCTTCCTTTTCTCTTCTTCTTGGTTTTTTTTGTTTTCTTTTTCTTCTCCATGGATTGATTTCCTCCTTGTTAATTAAGGTAAGATTTCATTTTTTTTGTAATTTTTTAGTTTATTTTATAGTTTCCTTAAGAATTATGGTAGAAATTATTTGTTTACTAAAATTAGTATATTTTGATTTAAATTTTTTGTTTTAGCTTAATTTGAGTTAAATTTCTTTGTTTTAGTTGCAACTTTTATATTTTAGAATTTGAAATAGATTTGAAAGTGGTTAAATATTGAGATTTGATATTTAAATTAAAGTGATATTTTCATTCTCTTAAAGTAATAGTTTTATTCTATATTTTCACTATCTTAAACATTCAATATTTAGCAATTGAGAATATTTAGTATTTGTGAAATTTTATTAAATATTTATATATAAATATTTCCGAGAATATAATAATAATTGAGTACTTTTATAGTTGTAAGTTTAGGTTTAAACTTATGCCTAGGATATCTTGGGAAAATCCTCTTGATAACTTAGAATTTACCATCTTCAGGATTTTCGACTAAGAGTTGACTATTTGGATTTGTAGGAAATTTGCATGTTTCGTAAAATAGTAAGTAACTCTAATACTTGCTATCATGTGAGTTTACAAACCGAGACTCACTATATTTTTAGTCCTACCAATATTTTCTATTCACAAATATATATATATATATATATATATATATATATATATATATATATATATATATATATATAGTATTTTGAGAATTACTTTAGTTACTTATTTTTAAATTAGAAAGGTTCTCCACAATATATTTTTACTTGTGCATTAGAAATATTTAAGAGTGGTATTCCAAAGAGGTATTTATTTAATTTGAAATATTATAGTATTTTGAACATGATCTACAAATACAAGAATCGTTGGAAAATATTTATTGTGTATTTTTTAAAAGTCGTGTGCATTTCCATAGCATATTTAGAAAAATTTACATTTACATGTTTGGACTGGTGGAAGGTTGTTATTTTGAAGATATGTTGAAATTAAATTTGGTTATGAATTTGGATTCATTTGGATGACTACTTTAGTAACATTTATGTTTGAAAATTGTATAAAAACTTGAATATGGATATGATATGATTGATATATGATTTGAGCTTGAAGCGTCAGTAGATTGCACTGTACGTGACTAGTTTTCCGTACTAAAGCCTCTTTCGTTGGTGTGAAATACATAAACTCTGGATTGTTGATCCATTTGAAAGGAGACATAGTATGTCAGGAAAGGCGTGAGCCAACTGATACTACGTTTATCTATCTGCGGTCACCTAACAATGAGTCAGGAATGACTCAATGTTGAGATTGATCACCAAGGTTGGACTGGTAGGTACCCCAGATCCTTAGCCTAGTCTCTGTCTAGGGAGGCATAAGGCGGTCTGCGAAATCGAACGTTTGTCCTAATGTATAGCTGGTATTGACTATGGGATACCGGGATTTAAGTCCTCGATGACCCTTTTATTGGCTCCGGTAATTCTACCATTGAGCCAGAATATGAATATTTGTCATGTTTGAGAAATTTTGATTTGGAGAGCTATGATGATGTGTCTTGATTCGCTTAGACTTTCCAACTAAATTCAAAACATGATCATGAGATTTGTGTATTATTTTGGAACAATAAAACTTATATGAATATAAAATATTTTTGAACTACTGTGCATACACATCTACCCTCATATTCTGGAAATCTCATATTCTTTAAACACACTATCACACACGTAAACTCACTGAGCTTTTCAGCTCACACATGTTTTTCTTAATGTTTATTTTTAGATGACATAAACCATGGATCAAAATAGTAATTTTTGATTCGCTTCAGAGTTAGCTCGTGGAGGGGCTCATATATGTGTTTGATCAGTTTGTATCTTTTCTGTTACATCTCACCAGATAGAGAGAAAAGTTTGTTTTACAACTATCTATAAATGACGGTTGAATTTGGATAATATAAGATACAGGATCTACCAATGTATTTATTTATTTCTACCGATGTTTCGTATAATTATATTACATTATATTATATGTATACTTTGCTTCTTCTTTTTTCTACGAATGCGATTTGTATTTACACACATCAGTACCGAGAGACACACAGGTATCTCACTCAACCGCAGTGAAACCTAGCGGAGGAGTTATGGGTATCATACAAATATTCTCAATAGTGTTTCTAGAGTCATAATAAGGAATAAGAGCCATTTGAACACATTAAAATATAAAATTTAAATACTTAAATAAAGTTCTATTACAAAAGAAATTTGAAGTAAATCACTAAATCTTATTACAACGGAAATATAACTAAACATGAACTAAACTAAAAACTAGAAGAACATTAAATAAAACTCTCATTTCTTTTGGACACTTCCATCACAATTAAATAGTCAACTTTTCTTTCTGGATGCTCAAAGAAGCCAGCCACATCCAAGTGAGTTACATCAACAATGGCATTATCAAGATTGTTGTCATCACCATCATTAAGAATGGAATTTTGGAAGCAAATTCAAGACTTTTAACCTTCTTTTTAATTGATGCTTGATAAAGCTCAACAAGTTATTTTGTCGTACGATAGGTACGTGACCAATGACCTTGCATACTGCATTGATAGCATTTATCTTCGTGATCTTCTAGATCTACTTCCTTCCATTTTCTTTTATCATTATTTTTGGCCCACTATTGGTGGTTTTTGTTATTTTTCGGGCCTAATGCTCTATTCTGATCGCCATAATTATATGAATGATTCCTACCATAGGCACGTTCTTGTCCACGACTTCTTCCAGGGCCATATCCATGGGTTCTAATGCATTTAATTCAGGAAGTAAAGTAGAACCTATTAGTCGAGATTCATGATTTTTCATTAATAGCTCATTGTTTTACTCAACTAAAAGAAGGTAAGAAATTAATTCAGCATATTTTTTAAAGTCTTTTTCTCGATTGTTGCTGTAGGACAATATTCAAGGCATGAAATGTAGAGAATATTTTCTCTAACATATCAGCGTCAATGACATTTTTCCCTTATAATTTCAATTGAGAAGTAATTATATACATTGTGAAGTTATATTCACTTACAGATTTAAAGTTTTGTAACCATAAGTGCATCCAATCATACTTGGGTAGAATGACCATCTTTTGGTGGTCAAATCTTTCTTTTAAATCTTTCCACAAAACAAATGGATCTCTCACTATAAGATACTCTACCTTCAAATTCTCATGGAGATACTAGCGGAGAAAGATCATGACTTTTACACGATTTGAAGATGATGACACATTATTTTCTATAACGGTGTGTCATAGACCCATTGCATCTAGATGAATTTGAACATCTAGTGTCCATGACAGATAGTTCTTTTTAAAAATCTCAAGAGCAAAAAAATCGAGTTTTGTAAGATTTGCCATGAGAATTCAAAGGTAGAAAAAATACCTCTTTTTTTGTCTTGATTAAACTCTAAACACCAGTGACAGGGACTCGTACTAATAACATATTATGAATTTGTTGGTGCGCGTTAGTAGTCGACACAATAAAAGAATAATACTAATATAGAGAACCGAATAAAGAAATTATAATGAAGAGAATAGAAGAAAACTAGAGAGAGAGAGAGAGAGAGAGAGCACAAGAACTTTTATTAATTCCCTGAGAGTAAATCAATGAATAAATACAACACCTCAATCTAAAGTCCTATTTATATGGTTCAAGGGTACATATCAATAAGAAGAGATAGAGAGAAATTAGAAAATAAATCCTATCAATAATTAAATATATGATAGAATTCTATAATCTATTTTCTGAATGGTTTAAGTATCTCTACCACTCTAATATTGGATTATTTCTTTGATATCGGATAATGAACATCCATAATATTAATTTCATAAAAGAATTCAAAATTCAAGTTAATATATAGGTTAGTTGAAAATTATTTTAATAAATTGAAAATTATTCTAATCAATCAAAAATTTCTAAAGTAATATTAAAGTATCCTACTTTTACAAAGTAACTTAATAGTTGGAATCCAAAATTAATGTATAAGTTAGTTTGAAGTTATTTTAATAGATTGAAAATGATTCTAACCAATCAAAATTTTAAAGACTAATTGAAAAAATAAAAAAAATCTAAAAAATTATGATGAGAGGTTTGGAGCTATAAGAAAAAAAGTATTACACACACACACACCTAGAAGTGACCGAGGCTTAAAATAGAGAATTTTCGCATCCAAAATGGTTTTCTCTGATTTCTCTTAGGGCATATTTAGATTGAGTGAAAAAGAAGAAAAGAAAAAGAGAGTAGAGGAACGTATTAGATTTCAGTGTTTTAATTGATTTTTAATGAATTAAATGAAAGGAATGAGAGGGGAATACGTGGATTATTTTAGTATTAAAATTACTCTCTAATTTCAATCCAAAAGTGTAGTTAAATGGGAAGAAGAGAAGACTAACTTAATATTTTTTATATTGACTAAATTACTCTTATCTTAAAATATTTGTACTTATTAAATGTCATGGATAAAGACATAAATAATAGCTTATTCTTTCATTTCCTTTCATTAGTTATTTAAATGTAATAAACAACTAATCTCCTCCTTTCCTTTCTTCTCACTTAGGATATCTAGTACTCTCTGTAACATTTTCAATTATTGTAGTTAATTTTAAAAATTGATTTTTAAATTTTAGGGTTTATCTTATTTAATTTAGAATATATAAATGAGAATTTCAATAATTAGAAGTACCATATAGAGTATTACAAAAAAGTGATATAAAAGATCCAAGCCTCTTTCTTCTTCTTTCCCTTTCATTGGACTCCTCTCATTTTCTTTCCTTTCTAACAATCCAAACATAGTCTCTGTGAAGATTTACTCTTTAAAAATATTCCTTAAAATGTGTGACGCCATATTTAGCACTGTCAAACGAGTCGTTGACCCGTAGAACTGGCCCGTTTGATAGTATAATTAAGCGGACTTGGACCAGTTGGGTCCAAGTCCGTTTAAATGCGAACCTACTCAACCCGCAGTTTTTCATTTTTTTTCCTTAATTTTTAGGTTTAGTATTTTAAAATTTTTTACTTTAATTCAAATATTCAATATAATTCTAGCTATGCAAAGGTTTTACATTAAGTTAAAGATGTAATTTTTTAATTTAAAATTGAAGAATTTAATAAAATTTTGATAAAATATTCTTAGATGTTAGAAATATAATAGAAAATAAAAAGCAAGTATAAGATTAGGGTTGATCAACTTAATCTTATGAATCAAATTATTGTGTCATTTTAAACATTTTCTTTATATATATATATATATATTATTAGTGATTGACTGAAGATCATTTCTATCTCAATTATAAATTTGTATGATCTCACATGTTATTGTCTTCTTCACTAGTTAGCACTGGTTATCTATTTTTTAGAAATAATTTGGTTGTTTATATGGTTTAGATAATCTAGATAAAAGTTTTGCTCAGTTTCAGTTGCCCGTATACAGTCTTGTTTCCTTCTTTTTTTAAATTTTTTTTTTTAAAAAGGCATGGCCCGGTGGCCACATGTAAAAGGATATGGATGGGGCATTTTGTAGCCCGCTCTATTTCGCTGGAGGCCAGCCCGCGACAGGCCGAAGCGAGCCGGCCCATTTGACGCTACTAGCCATATTAAAAGATTTTTAGTTTAAACCTTCTCACGAGCAAGAGTTTTGTAGGTGTAATCAGATTAGTCTTACCAAATACCAATTTGTAAGAATATTGGACCCTTTAAGTGAAAAAAAAAAAGTGTCAATTTCGTCCTTGCCTTTTTAAACAAATTTCATTTCGCCTCATCAAAATGCTCTGCAATTGGTGCCCCTGAAGAATTTTTAACATTGTACTATTTTTCTCTTTAGTTAAATGATACAGATTCCGTATCAACACAAGAAAAAAGATAATTAATAAAGTTATTAGGCCTCATTTGATTGTTAAGAATTTTGTACTTGGAAAAGTAATTTGATTTTTATTTATTAAATTCTAGTATTTGGTAATTTATTTTTGTTTTTGGAAAGGATTGTGGTTCTTTAAATCAAGAAAAGTAGTTGTAAAATAACAGGAAAAAGAATACCTAGATGGAGGTGTTATTCTGATTATTTTCCTTAAAATTTTAAAACTTAAACACACATGAAATAAAAAAAGATTCCATTAAACCCTCTTTTTTTTTCCCCTCCTCTCGCCTCTCTCTTTTCTCTATCTATTCACAGCTCGTCTCCTTTCTCTTTTATAACTTTTTTATATCTCTTCTCATCCTCTCCATCTCTACAATTTCCAAGTAACTGTAAGGATTTTGGGTTGCTCAAGTCATTCTTCCATTAAGGTTTAAGGTTTGAAAAACTGATTTTAGTATATTATTTGTAATTTTTATTCAAACGTAACTTTTTTAACATCTTTGTTCTACTCTTCGTTTGCATCTATAGTTCTACCTTTTGTTCTATTTGATGATTCTACTCTTTCTAGTTCTATACTTTGTTCTAATTTTCTAGTTTTGAAACATTAGCTTTTTTTGTTTCTTCCCTCTTTAAATTACTGACCCTAATACAATTATTAAGGATTTTACATTGTTGATACGCTAAAGATTTATAGTTATCAATTTTGTTGGCTTTTGCTTTTGGTTTTTAACTAGGATTTTAGCCTATTTGACTTACTTTGAATATTGTCTTGTTTGCTTTTGCTTCAAGAGAAATTACGGGACATGATTTAAGAGAGCTTTTGCTTCAAGAGAAATTACGGGGACATGATTTAAGAGAAAATCCACACATTGAATCTCGCTGCAAGTTGCTCAAGAAGCAATACCATGCTATTTATGATGTGCGAAACATTGAAGGAAGTGGTTTTGGTTGGGATGAAGAAAAAGAATATGAGTAACAGCCAACTGTAGATGTGTGGGATGAATACTTTAGGGTAAGAGTCTCAGCACCAACACATTCATGAAGTTATTGATCATATGTAAAATATGTTATAAAATCTAATATACTAGAGTTTTTCAAAATTGAAACTGATTATTAATGTTTATAATATGATTGACTAATTAAAAATTTATGTCATATGTACCCAGGGTACTTTTGATATATTGATAAAAATATAAATTTCTTACCCAATTGAATTTTATTGAACCAAATATTTTAAAAGAATTTTTATTATTTTTCTATTTAACATTCATTAACATTCCAAACAAGATAAAAGAATCTTTTTTTATTTATATTCTGCAAATTTAGATTCAAAATAATCATATTTCTAGTGCAACTTTCTTTTTCCACCAATCAAACGAAGCCTTAAAATAATTTGTTTGGTAATAGAACACTCTTTAGATCTCGAGTTTAATGATCAACTACGGCTTTCCATCTTCTCTTACCTCACTATCCCCTCTCGAAAGATAGTGATTATTGTTAATTTTAGCAAAAACTATGTTTTTATTGAAATTGTTTAAACCATAGACCAAAAAGGAAATTAAAAAAAGAAAAGAATGAGGCCGCCCTTCTGGGTAAAGTATGGGGTATTGATGCTTTCTCCAATAGTACACCGTTATTTATTTAGTTTTCTTTTGAAAGGTGAAAGAGCACTGTTTAAATTTTTTTCCCTAAATATTTACCTTATATGCATCCTTGAAAATGATAGTATTTATTGCTGAGTTTATCATGCCTAAATCACAAGAACGCATGCCTAGTGAATGCTTAGGTGTAATGAGGAAGCAGGAAAATAGCAGAAAAATGGAAAAACCATGTGCCTGCGCACAGAGAAAATAGTAGAAACAATATTGAAATTTCAAGATTCGTGAGATCCATTAAGGAAATAAAATTCAGAAAATGAAAGAGAATTCATTTGCTAAAATAAGAAGGGAAAAAAATCCTCATGTATAACATTATTGGAGAAAAGAAAAGCTACAACAAATCTTTTCTCCTCATTTTTGGCATGAATTGCTTAGTAACCAAAAGCCATGCACTCCATAGAAAAAGGAAAATACAAAAAAGAAAAATTAAGAATTGTGTCCTTAGCTTGTGCCCATCTTCTCACTATGTTTAACCGCTCTCATGAGCAAACTATCTTCTTGAACAATTATAGGCAAACAAAAATTACCTATGCTGCGAGCCTTGGCCAGCATGATCTCCTTCATGAGTTCTCTAAACTCTTTCCCATCAATCACGCCGTTCCGATCAACATCGAACTTCTCAAACACTGCGTCATACACCTTTTTAATCTCGTCTCTTGATTGGAGATCAAATTCTCCGGTTGAAAATCTCCCAGATCTCTTTTGTAGTTTATCACGCGAAAGTTCTCCCTTACCATCATGATCAAACATTTGAAAATGTTCATCGATAGATTTGTCAAACAAGCCGGTGTCATTGACGAAGTCGATCAACGAAGGACCATCAATGAGAACTACACTCATTATTTCGTTTGCAGGGAGATTGTAGGGGGTTTTCAGCAAGATGGTTGTGGATGAGTAGTGCTTGCTTTTCCTTGCCTTATTCAACTTGTTTGGAGCTTTTGATCTTTGAGTCGCCTACTTTTTTGGAACACGAGTTTGAAATGGTTGGAAGGACCTGTTTTGTAGGGGTTAGGGGTTGTTCAACTATGCCTCCCATATATGTGTGTGGAAAGTCTCTTTGAAGTGGCGATATTAACTCATTACAACTTTGATATTCTCAAAACAAAGAAAGAAAGTTAACATTACGATTTGTAAGCTACTTTTTTTATTATTCTTCACTCCAAAATTAAAAATTTGTGTATATTTTTAGAATTATTTTTTTATTATTTTCATATATATCAATAGAAAAATTTTTAAAAAACAATTTAACAGTTAATGCACGTTGAAATAACTAGCTAGTTACATAGGAATTTTCCTCCTCTTTTGCTAAAACTCATTCTCCTAACGAGTCCTGCCCTCCATAGAATTTAAAAAATCCAACTTTTAATTAAGATAATTAATGATTCTATGTGTATTTAATATCTCTTATATATATATATATATATATATATATATATATATATATATATATGTATGTATGTTAAATTTAATATTGTTTGGCCAAAATCTTGTATATGCGTCTACTTTTTTTGATATTTTCACATATTTTTTTTGTTAGATATAAATACAATATTCCTATTTTCAAAAAAACAAAAAAAGCTAACATCTTTTAAACCTCATTGGAAAATCAAAATAAGACTTAAAGTAAAAATATTATGTTATGAATTTGTTGACGCGTAGTCGTTGTCGGCACAACAAAATAGTAATACTAATGTAGAGAGTTTAATAAAGAAAATTATAATATAGAGAATAGGAGGAAAATATAGAGAGAAAATAGAGAGAAAGAACAAGAGATCTTTATTAATTCTCTGAGAGTAAATCAATCAATGAATGAGTGTATACAACACCTCAGTCTAGAGCCCTATTTATAGGGTTCAGGGGTACATCCAAATCAGAATAGGTATAGGGTAATCAGAAGACAAATCCTATCACTAATCAAAGATATGATAGAACTCTACCATCTATCTTCTGGATAGTTGGAGTATCTTTATAACTCTGATAATGGACATCCATAATAATATTAATTTCATAACACTCCCCCTTGGATGTCCATTGCATAAGAGTATGCCTCGTTAAAACCTTACTAGATAAAAAATCCAATGGAAAAAACTCTAGTGAAGGAAAAAGAGTACACTACTCTTTATGCCATATTTATTCCCCCTGATGAGATAATCCTTTAAGGTTTCTTAACCGCCGCATTCCAATTTTGTTCACCAATTTATCAAATGATGCGGCTGGTAATGCCTTAGTGAATAAATCTGCCAGATTGTCACATGATTGAATTTGTTGCACATCAATGTCACCACTCTTCAGGAGCTCATGAGTAAAGAAATATTTTATCATATCTCCTTAGATATATTCTAAACTTTATTATCATCCAACAACATAGTTGGAATTCCTCCTTAGAGGATATAGATTTATCTCGAATACATTAATCATGATCAAATATATTCTCAACCAACATCATGAATTTCTATTACTTCAACATGAGTTGAAGATGTGGCTGTTATAATCAACACATACTTATAAATGTATGATTTATGTGAATCATATAGGTAACTTATACCTTGCATATCCATCTCAACAGGAGTTGGATTTTCTCAATATTAGAGATAAACTATCTCAAGGAGATTTAAAAGACAAGTTTAATGTCATCTCAAAATTTATTGGGTAGAGAAGAACTAGAATAGATATCTGCTTGTATGCAAACAAGTGTATTTATTCTCTAAATTGTAGAGTTATGGTACTTCAAGACCAAAGAGTTCTTCAATATCCTTTAATAGATATAAAGGATCTCACATATAATAACCCAATAACTATTGATGTGCTATGTCCATGTGAAACATCTTCAGGATGTTCAATCAAAACAAAATGTTGGCTTTTCAAAACGTTGATCATAATACTTACTCCTCTAATTTCTTCAGGAAAAATATCTTGATTATCAAATCATTTTCTCTTTTCAAAATCAAGAGATCAATCACACTTCAGGTGTTTATCAAAATCATATATCTATAGAATTTATATATTTGTCCTGCTGAGATATTTATCCAAATAGAAATATCTATAAGTAGAATATTATATTGACTAACTCTACAGGAGTCAGACAAACAATCAATATGCAATATTATGCAAATAAACAATATTTTGAACTTCAAGTTCACTAAAACTTGTGCATAGATCAAGATAATAAAAGTCATAAATAATATCCTCTTTAATTGATGATTTTCTCCTCCTAATGTGGGGAACACTATGTCAATCAATAGATTGTACAATGAGGATATCTTCTAAGAAAGAAATACATATAGCAAGTATAGCTACGTATAGAATTTCTTCATATATGGACATACCCAATCATTCTTTCAATAAAAATTCACTAAGATAATCTCATTATGTTCTACAGGAACAATTATATGCTTCAAGCATATCGAGCCTATCAAGGACTTCAAATATAAATACTATTATCAAATGATAATAAATATAAACACATATTAAGTGTTATCATGCACTATTATATCCACCACTATAAATATATTTCTTCGTTATCAGTGACAGGTCTTACGAAGAATCATACGCCATAACTCATGGCAATATTCACTTTTGTGGTTCACATTTTATAAGCAAATATTAATTGCTATCTCTTTGGATTACACTTCAAGTGTATAATTCCTGCTGGGAATACATGTACACTTCAAGTGTACTTGTGAATAGTTTAAACTTTTCATATTTCTCATGCGAACTTTATCATTTCGAGTCTGCAGACCTCAATTTGAAAATCCTCAACATATTATGCGCATTAATATCTTTAAAGTCATATACTTGTACGATTCCAATAGTTCACAATCATGTTGAGATCTCATCATTTATCATAGTTTTCAGGTACTTGAATTCTTCTAGAAATAATTTATCAATCATGTTTTGGGAGAAAAATTCTCCTAAAATTTAAATCTTCTCAATTTAACATATATGACTATCTTATGCCTTTGCTCCAGTGAGGAGTTTGTATCTTTGGAACCGACTTATCTTCCACATTTCAGTTGTGTCTCAAATTTATTTGTAGTGGTAGATTATCCTTCAGGGATATCAAATAGGAGCATTCTTTGCTGGATATTAGTCAATTAATATACCTGGCTATATAAATTATCCTTTGAACTTCTGGTTCAAGGTATCTTTTATGAGGATCAAAATAGAAGATCAAGATGAGACACATGCTAATATCTTTATCCAGCCTCATGATTTCTCCTCTTTATGTTGGGGCAACATATTCCAAATTAACAAAATAAGAATATCTCCCTTGAGATTTTCTCCCAACATATTTAATAATCTCTTTTGAGAACCTCATCTCATTATCTTTGAGGTGGTGCAACATACATAGTGCATCTCTAAATTTAAGATGAGAAATATTTAGTTTCTGACCACAAATCAACTACTATGAGGAGAATTACAATGTGTTGGCAAAATACGAAATAAATGATAATATATCACAGTCATAAACATTCTGCATGATGTTCAATATTTATCTAAATACAACCAGTATTATTAGGACAAATTATGTTTTTGGGAGAATCTTAAAACATGAGCTTATTATCAATAAGTTGTGCAAACTACAGGTTGCAAAAATAACAATATTCATAAGACTATTTGTTGATGCATCAACTAATAATTTCTCAATATTCATCCCAAAATAACACATTCAACCCCAAGTAATACTGGTAACTTTTAAATAAAACAAGTAGCACATATAAATTAGTCATATTAGGAAATTTTTGGTTCCATAATAAATTCATAATCATTCTTCGTATTTTTAATGATCCGGGATAGTCCAACCGGTCATGCCAACTAATAAATTATTTATCAGTAAACTTCAAGTTTACTCAATATTGCATCTCAAATTCATAATTCTATGCAATATAACTCAGGAGAGATAAATAGTGGTATCTATAATTGACATATATTTCTTGTCATAACGGTAATGCATATGTCTCCAAATTTCATTCATCCAATGTCTTGATATACTGATAATATAATCAATACTCAAAAAGTTTTACGAGACTATATGGAGAATGATGCATTACAGAATTGACCATTGGGTGAAGATTATGTAGCTCTTCTGCAGCTTTAAATCAATTAACTCTTCTAGAGTTATTTGATCAATTAGTTCTTCAGGAACCTTGCACTATTATTTATACTTTGGACATATATTTTAAATTTTGTCCAAATAAACACAAATATTGTTTTGAGAAATTGTATCTTCACCATTCTTGATCCCAAATAAACTAAAATAACATAGGAAAGTAGCAATTCGATAATTTAAAATTTTGATTGACATTCAAAATGTTAAAAACTCTTTTTGGATATTTAAAAGAATTAGCTACATACACATGTGTCATATTAATATTTTCGACATAAGCATCATTACTATCAGTAGCATGATTTAGGGAAGTAAGCAATATCAATAATTAATAGAGATTCATAACATGCTTGACGTACTACAGGTACGTGATAAACTTTCATATTGCATCAATAATATGTTAGAATTATTACTTTCCCTTTTTCCTTCTCATTATTTTCTCACTTCTGGTGAGTATCTATTCACTGGGGATTTAATGAGTCATTCTTATAGTATAAGAACAAAGTGTATTTCTACTAGCTGCGACCAAAATCTCGTATATAAATACATTATAATTTCTAATGTCATTCACTTCAGGGAATGTCATAAACATATTTGATCGAGCGTCAAAATATTTTATCCATGACTCATTTAGTTTCAGAAGATATAAATTCAAAATCCTTCTGAAAAACTTCTTCTTAATATTACTACTTCAGGAGCATGTTAGAGATATGAGAAAGGAAAATTCTTTTATCTATCACATTACTAGTGATATTTCTCCTTATAACTTTAATTGAGGAGAAATTCTAAAAGCAATAAAAATTTTGCATACTGATAGACATAAAATATTATAGGCACACTTATAACAAATCATAATTAGCATTTATATAATAATCATCTTCTGGTGATTGTATGTTTCATTCACAATTTGCTAGTAATCAAGTGGCTTTGATGCTTGGTATTATTTTAAATGGTGTCTTCAGGACCCATAATATCCAGATGCATATATTCTAATCGCCATGATTATATGAATTATTATTATCATATCTCCGTCTATATTGACGGCTTTGACCATGACTACGACCTCTTCCAGGGCCATAACCATTGGTTCTAATGCATTCACTCACATATTTAAAGTAACTGTGTTTTTGATAGAATGACCATCTTCTGGTAGTCAAATCTTTCTTTTAGATCCTTCCATAAAAAAATGGATCTTTCACAATAAGATATTCCGCCTTTAGATCTTCATGAAAATTATGACGGAGAAAAATCATGACTTTTATACGATTTTAAGATGGTGTCTGCCAGACCCATTGTATCTCAATAAATTTGAGCATCTAATGTCTACAACATATAATTCTTTCTATAAATATCAAGAGTAAAAAAAAAAAAAAAGAGTTTTGAAAGGTTTGTCATGAGAATTCAAAGGTAAAAAAAATACCTTTTTTCTCTTGATTAAACTCTCAACTTCGGTGGCAGAGACTCGTGCTGATAACGTTTTATGAATTTGTTGACGCGCAGTCGTTGTCGGCACAACAAAATAGTAATACTAATGTAGAGAGTTTAATAAAGAAAATTATAATATAAAGAATAGGAGGAAAATATAGAGAGAAAATAGAGAGAAAGAACAAGAGATCTTTATTAATTCTCTGAGAGTAAATCAATCAATGAATGAGTGTATACAACACCTCAGTCTATAGCCCTATTTATAGGGTTCAGGGGTACATCCAAATCAGAATAGGTATAGGGTAATTAGAAGACAAATCCTATCACTAATCAAAGATATGATAGAACTCTACCATCTATCTTCTGGATAGTTGGAGTATCTTTATAACTCTGATAATGGACATCCATAATAATATTAATTTCATAACATATTACATTTAATTAAAATATTTTCCAAAAAAATTAACCGAATTAAAATGAACCGAATTTTTGGGCTTGAAGAAGAAGGAGTTGGGTTGGATCCTAGACCAGCCCAGTTCCAGATGTTTTATTCGGCAAAGCCCAGAAAAGACCAAAAAGTGCAACAGAAAGCGAACCACATTCCGCAAAAGGCCGGAAAGTCCAGTACTACATTCCAAACTTTACAGCTTTCTGCATTCAGCCAAAAAAAAAAAAAAAAACTTTATAGCTTTCTGCTTTGGCAACTTATAACAATACGCATTTACCAAAAAAAAAACAAAAAGAAAAACATAGTACAATAATACAATCGAATAAAGTGAATAATGCTTCATTTGTTGATACAATAATGATTCCGCTTTCTACGTTCATTTATAAATATTATATTGTAAAAAATTTTACTTTATTCATTGTATATTATATTTTTTTACAATAGAGCGTTACTCTCGTAAGAACTAAATATATCTAAATATTTTAGTAGATCATGCGTTTAAGTTTTTCTATCTGACTCGATTCCTCAATTCATTTCGGGGGTTATTTGATTCGTGGTGTTGCTTAAAGGAGTTATCTTTAGTTGATAATTTTTCATTTAGGACAAATAAATTTTAATTTAATTAGAGAAAAATTATTTTCCGATGGCTTCAGCAGCTCGGGGGGAGCAAACATATTTGGATTGAGTACTATTGAAATATTTTCTTTCTTACTAAGGTTGAGAGTTGGACAATTGTAAGAGAAGAAATAGAGATGAGAGCTTATTTTTCTCAATATTTAGACAATATCTCGTTACGAAACTTCATATAAATTTTTCACTTTAAGTTTCATTTTTTTTCTTACGAATAATTTTTTTTTTTTACGAAATCCAAGATAAAACATCTCAAACCAAGCTATTTCTTTCTCTCTCTCTCGCCCTCTATTGATACCACGTAACCAAAAAAATTGTAAATACATATCCGTGTAGAAATTTTTTTTCTTCAAAGATTGAAAAAAAATGAGAAAATTTGAGAAAAATAGGTATTGATAAATTTGGTAACTTTACATCAACAAAAGAATTTTATCGGAAAACTGTTATGATGTTCTAGAAGAATAATTTGACTATTTCAAAAAATTTTAAATTACTTTCTAAATTATTAATAATTTGACCATTTCAAAATAGTTTTATAAATCATAAGCATTGGTATATGGCCTTTGTTTTATGTACTACTTTTTTAATCTATTAAAAAAAGAGGATAATAATAATAAATTTTTTTCTTGGAATTGCAACTTTGAATATTACTGATCTCAACATTGCTGCAGTTTAGCATCCTAAGATTCTCGTAGTAAACTTTGACTGAATGCAAAAGATAGACGCCAATCACGTAATTATTCAAATCAAGAGGAGTTTACTGTTAAATTTTTTATTAATTAGCTTGCTATACCTTTATTTTTAATTAATTTTTATTAATTATAAAAAAATTAAGCAAGGATTAATTAACAAAAAATGGTTAGCAACACGAGGTAGATTTCTCCTTCTTTCTCTAAACCACATGATGAGTCATCCTACGCGAAAACCATAATCTTTTTCTTTAATCTCCATATAAAAAGACCACTTATGTTGTGAGGAGATTTTGTTGGATTCACTTATGTCTTAGCCTTAACTCGGTCCCTTCTCCACGGCCACTTCTCTCTTGTTTCTTGCACATCTCATTCAAAATATTTATAGTTTAATTGACGGAGTGTTTCTTACTAAATTAGAAGGTCTTAAATTCAATATTCATCAAATGAAATTGTCCAAAAAAAACATGAATTTAAAAAAATTGGTGAATATAATTATGAATTGAACTTAAAAGGTTTCGTCTACTAAGTAATATTTTTAGTTAGTTAAATTTTCATCTTGTCATATTTTAAACTTAATTAAATGGAACAAACTACACATGAATACCACTTGCAGCTTGTAATCCTAATTCAACTTAAAATTCAATCATAAATCATCCTATTTAGTGGTAATATATTTGAAAAAAAAATATGCTTAGTCTTCATTTTTAATCATTTTAGAGAATGTTAGGCAATATACGATAAATTTGTGTTTCAAATCAAATTCATGTACATCACATATGTGAATTTTAACCGAACTTTGTCGCAAAACTGGCGGTAATGACGTTATTTTTTAAAAAATATATATATATTTAAGGTTAAAATTATATAAATTAAAATTAAAAAATCCTTAAGTCAAAAAAATATAATTATGGAATTCTTTTTACAAATAACTCATGATGGTAATAACAATCGTTTTCCTGCCCCAGATAAGGATTCAAGAAAATATCATTAAGGACCTACAAAATGAGTAGTCCACACCAATCTGTCAAAAGAATCTGAACAAAAGACCAAAAATATACGAAATGCAGTGTTCTTATTTGAGGAAAAAGTTGCAAAGTCTTGAAAGGGAGATATCTCTGAGACTCAGTTACCAATGCACCCTAACTGCATGGTTAAACATGTGGCTGAATCAGCTGAAATGTTCACTTTGTTAGATGATGGGAGACATTGCATGATTCTTATGATATGCTATGTTCTCTTGCAAACTATACTTATTCTCCACTTGTAATTTTAATTTGTACTTTTGAGTGATTGTAACATTTCCTCAACACATACATACCAACGGTTTAGATTTGGTTCTGCACATCTTGCAAAAAGGGACGTGCAAAATCGTAACCGGATTGGTCAAACTTGTCATCTAAGGGCTACTTTGGTTAAAAATTAGATTAATACGAAAATGCATTAATTGATTGCAAGATTATATAATGTACATTAAGCAACTTTTAATGTAATCATTATGCATCAAAAAGAAATTAGGAATTCCCAATGTATCTTTTTTATTTTGTTTAACTCTAGATTTTGTTAATAGAAACCTCAAAGAATTTTCTTCCTTTAATTTAGGAGTCAAACTATATATGTTTACAATTTTTAGCATGAAATAATGAGTATTGAAAACTCAAGAATTATTATGAAATGTTATAAATGTCCATTATTCCAAGAGATAATTCATCTAAGTTATGAAATATGAAAGGCTAGGGGTTACAACCAAAGTTATAACATCTATCATTTATAAATTACTATTCCTATTACCTCTATTATCTTAGGCAACATGGAAGATTATGGGAAGTAAATTATGTATGTTATATGAGTTATAGAATAGGAAGAAATAAATGAGTCTACTAATGACCTGTGATGGGAATGATCACTTCCAATTTTATAAATAAAACTATATAGATTAGCTTGTAAGTTGATGTATTGTGCAAATTCTTAATAAAATTCTAATTTTTATAGTTCTTGAATCTCTCTTTCTCTCTATTGTTATAATTCAAACTCTTATTCATTGTTATTTTATAATTAATTTTATGTCTATTGCAATTGAATTTTACAACATGTTATCATCACGAGACTTTGTCGTTGAATTTTTTATGTTTATATGAAGGCAAGAAACACGTGACTTTGCCGTCACATTTTTTAGATTTATAATCAAGCAAGAAAGCCACTTCTCTTACTTAACTTTGAATTTTCATAATAAGCATCGAAACTTGAATCTTGAATTTTGATATTTTTGAAATGAGACAACTTTTTATATACATGATGCTAAGATCTATCTAGACATAGAGGGTCCTAACGACACTACTTAAAAAATACTAAAAAATCAAAGCTACTTGATTACTAGTAAATTTTAAAAAATATATACAATCACTAGAAGATTATTGTTATATAAATATTAGTTATAATTTGTTATAAGTATGGGTACACATATGTCTATTAGCATATAAAATTTTATTACGTTTAGAATTTCTCCTCCATCAAAGTTGTAAGGAGAAATATACTTGTTATGTGATATAGAAAATATTTTTCCTTTCTCATACCTCGAACATGTTCATGCAGTAGCAATATCGAGAAAAAAGTTTTTCAGAACTATTTTGAATTTATATCTTATAAAACTAAATGAGTCATTAATAAAATATTTTGATACCCGACCAACTGATTTTATGTCATTCCTTGAAGTGAATGCCATTGGAACTTATAATTTATTTATGAAAGAAATTTTGGTCGCAGCCACAATTGTAATGGAAATAATCTTGTTCTTATGTTGGTAAGAATGATTTATTCAATTTTCAATGTATAAACACTCACAAAAAGTGAGAAAATAATGAAAACGAAAAAGAAAAGTAATGATTCCAACGTGCTATAGATGTGATATGAAATGATTCTTGTAACGTACATGTATTACGTCAAAAATATTATAAATTTCTATTAAATACTGATTTAAAAGGAAAAAGAAATATTTTTTTTACTTCCTTAAATTATGTTACTAGATAACATTGATATGACACATGTGACTGTAGCTAATTCCTTTAAATATCCAGAAGAAATTTTTTGTGTTTCCAATGTTGATAAAACTTTTTCAATTATCGAATTATTGCTTTTCTATTCTAATATTAATATATTATTTTAGTTTCTTTTATATTAAAAAATGGTGAAGATATAATGCGTCAAATCAATAGTGGTTCGCTGGGACATATTTGAAATAATTGTCTAAAGTATAAATGGTAGTTCAAAGTTCTTCAAGAACTAGTTAATCTAGAACTCTGGAAGAGTTAATTGATTAAAAACTCTAACAGATTTTGTAATGTATTATTCTCTATATAGTCTCGTTAGTTTACCTTTAATGATATTTTCATTATATCGAGACATTGAATAAATGAACTTTTGAGACATATGTATTACTATTATGGCTTAAAATAAATGTCTACTTTAGATACTACCATTACTCTATTCTAATTTATATTGCATAAAATTTATGAAATTGAGACTTAATATTAAGTAAACTTAAAATTTACATTGATTTAAATAATTTATAATTGGCATGACCGATTGGACTGTCCCAAATTGGGACCAAATTGGGATGTTGGGATAAATAATAAAAACAAACTCAACTCAATAATATTAAATCACAAAATAAATGATCCACACTATTAGGATTAAAATGACTTGTCCAAAAACTTTGATATTGATAAAGTGAGAATTTATCAATAACCACTAAGCAAAAATAAATTTTGGCAACAAAAATATTAAAAATATATTGACACCAGGATTTACGTGAAAAAATTCAAAAATAAGTAAAAACCACGAGTTGATCAAAACTTCTACTATAAAATAGGTAACAAATTTTTCTTCTAGATATACTAAAAGGTAACACAACTATACTCACCAAACTAGGTGAATATCAAGAAAAGAAATGAAAATAATCTCACAAGAAAAATGGCAAAACCTCACTCTATTTTCTCTGCCTTTCTCTTCTCTCTTTTTTTTCCCTTCTCTCTGATGCACCTTCTTCTTCAGAATTGCTTGCTATTTATAGCTGCAATTCAGCCGCCGTTGCTAAAATCTTTGCAGCAATATTTTTTGACAAGCAGCCTTTGTTGAAAAATAAAAGATTCTACAGCCATTCTAGATAGTTGCAATTGTTGATTGAGTTGAAAAAATAACAATATGAAGCAGCTTTCTGTAGACCTGCGTTTTAGTATTTGAAATATTTAAAAAATCTAAAGAAATCTAAAAAATAAATAATAAAAAATAAAATTTTTATTATATATAATCAGAAAAACTATATATAGTATTACCCTTCCAACCTATCGTCCACCTTTCTTCATCATCTTTATCCATCTTTCTCTTCTACCTTTCCCATTTACCCCTTCTAGTTCACTCCATTTCCAATCCTGTCCCAAATGCCTTCTTCATATTAGGCAACAACTATTTTTGTAAGTGAGATGCTCTCACAAAGCAATAAAAAATGTACAATAAACTACTTTTGTGGCAAAAAAGTTAACGTTATTAGCAAACAAACCCACCCAACTTAAGGGTTCATATCCTCAACTGACAAACCCTCCAAATTCATTGTTTTTTTTTGGACTTAATTTTAAAAAAATTATTATTTTTTGAAAAATACACGTTTAATTTCAGAAATCATGAAAATGAACATTCAAATTCTACCAAGAAGGTGTATATTCACCTAACTAAATCTGAATGGATCCAAAACTAATAATTCCAAACTTGTACCCATTAAGCACCAAATAAACAAGTTCATGTTTATATAAATGGATATTTCCCATATACTAGATATGTACGATAATTCGGGTATCGAAACAGGTTCTAGTCCAGACCCGATCCGTTGATATTCCTAACCATAACATAATTAGGCTTTTATTTTTCCCAACAAATTTGCTATTAACTTCCAAATTTTAATCAATTTAATAATTTCTAAATGATTAAATTCATTCAGAATAAATTATTTAGTGAAAGGAAACTTGGCCAATGACGTACTCATCCAATTTAATCTCGCCTAAATGTCAATCTTTTATAGAACATAAAATCCTATCTCTTCAACTCAAATTTTTTTTTTCAGAATTCAGATTTTTTTTTCTTATTTTCAAAATGAAAGTGGAAAGAAAAAAAAACCATCTTTCTCGCTCTTACCAATTTTAGAAAATTCTTGTTTTCTTTTAGAAACATCTATTCAAAATTGTTTTACCTTGACTAGAGGAGAAGGAGGAGGACAAAAAAAAAAGAAAAAGAAATAAATAATAAAAAGGAAAATAAACTAGTATATCTTTAGAGTACCCCTTGGGTCACTGGATGTTGATGGCTTAGACTAATTCGGCAAGTAATCCTTCAAAAGTACAAAAAAGGAAGTTTCATTTCAACCGTACCAAACTTCCGTACACCTTTAATGTTACGTTTCCATTTTTCTTTTTGTTTTGATAAATTCCAATTTTTCACTGCACTTGTGAGAGAATTCCCAAATTTTCCCCAACCATGCAAAAGAATACAAAAAAAAAAAGAAAAAAAAATTATACCTGGTCCACAGTCAGATTCAAAGGGTCAAAACATGATGATTTCAGATAGTCAAAATAACCATTAATTATAATTGTGGGCCCTTATTTTTTGTATTTTTTGGAAAATTTTGCGGGGCTTTATTGTTATTTTCATCATTCTTTTATTTTTTGTTTAATCAAACTTTTCTTCTCAAAATTACTCTCTTCTCTCTTTTTTTTTTTAAAAAAATACATATAGAATTATGTAGATTTATGGAGTAGTAAAAGTTAATTTTTTAACTAATTGAATTATTATCTTAAAGATATTAATGGGAGCGTTTATGAAAGGAGGGGAAATGGAGGGATTGAGATTTTAGTTCTTTGATTTTTTAGGAAGTAGAGCAAAGTAATACTTAGGAGGGAATAAGAAGAATTAGCTCTCTATGATTAATGTGTCAATTTTCTTGCAATTCTCTTTTGGAGAGAAACAAGAGGAATTAAATCAATTTTAATGAATATTAATACTTAATCAACACATAATAGCACTTATACTGTATTTGGATTGTATTTGGTTGAGAGTGATTTTTTTTTTAAATTTCGTAAATCCAAATAGAGCCTTAGTATTCTCTCCTCTCTTTCTTTCTTTTCCTTCTAACTACTGTCCTTTTCTTTCCTCCATTCTAACCATAGTCTAACAATATGTTTGGAATCAGGGAAAAAAAAAGAAAAAAGAAAAAAGACAGTGAAAAAAATGAGGGTTTAATTTAATTATTACGTAGTTTTACCACATAAGAATTGTCTAAACTAAATTTATTCATCAACTAATCTGGCCATAAATTTAGCTGCACATAGTAGTAATTATTTTTATCATTTAGACTTCAAATTTTTAGGAATTATTATTTTATATTTGCAATTCAATTCAACCAATCCCTTCATCTTTTCTCAACCTCAAAAGTTTCCTTGTTTTTGAGACTAATTTTTGTGGATAAGGGCAAAAATGACTTGTATTTTAGAAAGAATAAATTCACCCACTTCATTCATTATACTTTAATAGATACCTCTCCTATTTCCTTTGATACGTCAGCTGTTACACAATGGAAACTATTTATTTATTTGGGAGACAAATTGCACAGTTGAATCTTTAACCTCTGCTGTCCTAAACTCCAAAAAGGATGAAGTGAAGTTGTCAAAAAAAGAAAAAATGGTAGGAAAAATATGAAGAAGATAAACCAAAAATGAAAAAAGGAAAACCCGCAGGCCTTGAATTAACACAGTTTTATTTCTCAAAGCAAAAAGATGTGAGAAAGTTGAGAAAGTGACATCCCTCTCTCTCTCTCTCTCTCTCTCTCTCTCTCTATTTCTTGCTGTGTTTTGTCACGTTTCATTGTGGGTGTGGGTTGTCTCTCAAGAATGTGGTGGAGTTGTGAAATGTTGCCCTTTGATTAACTCATATATATGAATCATTTTTTCTGTCACGGAAAAGGCTGCAAACAGAAGAAGGATGTTTTTCTGATGCGTAGATCATCGTCGTCATCTTCTTTGTGGGTGATTTTTGCTCTTGTGAAGAAGGCAAGGAAATCATACTTCTCTTGTAACTGAAAAAACAAGCTTGCTCTAGGAGAATGAATGGTCTTACACATCTTGAGCCAGATTGCAATGAATTTGTTGAAGTTGATCCAACCGGAAGATATGGCAGAGTAAGTCCTCTCCTTCTCTCTCGCTGTCTTTCTTTTTTCTTTTCCTCTCTCCCTTTTGTTCATAAAGTTTTGATTTTGATTTGTTTTCTGGTTCTTTTCTTTCTTCCTTTTGCAGTACAATGAAATTCTTGGTAAAGGAGCTTCCAAGACAGTGTATGAAATGAAATTTACCCTCTCTTTTTAGTTGCATACTTCTTGAAGATTCCAGCATAGTTCCTTTTTGCCATTTATGGAGTTTACAGCAATTGGGGTGTTTCACGGATTTGCAAATGTGCAGTGTAGATGTCTTCAGATTTTGAAGCTTTTTTGGTGTTCGGTAGAAGTAGGAAACCCATTTTTGTCGTTTTCTGTCTCATGAAATGGAAATTTCGGTTCAATTTGAGGGTTTTGGCAGATGGGTTGATAATGGGTTTGGATTTGATTTGGGTTTCTTGGTTGACTGTTTCAGGTACAGAGCATTTGATGAGTATGAAGGGATTGAAGTTGCTTGGAACCAGGTCAAGCTCTATGATTTCCTACAAAGCCCTGAAGATCTTGAGAGGCTTTACTGTGAAATTCATCTTCTCAAGACATTGAAGCACCAGAACATCATGAAGTTCTATACATCCTGGGTAGATACCGCCAATAGGAACATAAATTTTGTCACTGAGATGTTCACTTCTGGGACTCTTAGACAGTAAGTACTAGTTTTTTTGAAAAATAATCTTATTCTATTTTGGTTTTCTGATTAGTTCTTTTACTGTTGGAAGTGGCTGTGGTTTTTAATCTGGGATTTCTTCCTTCAAAAACTTCAGGTATAGATTAAAGCATAAAGGGGTAAATATTAGAGCAGTAAAGCATTGGTGTAGACAGATCTTAAGAGGGCTTCTCTATCTTCATAGCCACGACCCTCCTGTGATCCACAGAGATCTCAAGTGTGATAATATTTTTGTCAATGGCAATCAAGGGGAAGTGAAAATTGGAGATCTAGGTCTTGCTGCTATCTTGCGAAAATCTCATGCAGCACACTGTGTTGGTATTTTCAATTCTGACTTAAACTTCTACCTGTTATACAAGCCATTTGCCTTGCTCAAGTCCAATTTGCTGCTATATGCTGAAGACCCTTCTCTGCTTTCTTGTGTCCCTCTTCTGATATTAGGCATATTTCTTTAGCTTATGGATTCTGAAAGTATAAGCAGACAATTTTTTGGCTAGAACAAAATGTTTAACTATTTTTTCATTAGGAACGCCTGAGTTCATGGCTCCAGAAGTATACGCAGAGGAATACAATGAATTAGTAGATATCTATTCGTTCGGCATGTGTATATTAGAAATGGTCACCTTTGAATATCCATACAGTGAATGCACTCATCCAGCTCAGATCTACAAGAAAGTAACATCTGTAAGCATTCGTCGACTTCATTGTTTCCTATAACCCTCTTTCTGGTTGCTTTCTGTCTATAAAGTATAATATTTTTGTTCAGGGGAAAAAGCCTGATGCATTATACAAAGTGAAGGACCTTGAGGTGCGGCAATTTGTTGAGAAATGCTTGGCCACTGTGTCTCTAAGGCTCTCTGCAAGGGAGCTACTAGATGATCCCTTTCTTCGGATCGATGGTTGTGAATCGGATTTAAGACCAATAGAGTACCGGAGAGAGCTCGATTACATGGATCCTCTATTAAGGCAGCCATATCCAGATTTGGATTATGAGGGAAAGTCAATCAGCAACAGCTCCTTCAACATATATTCAAATGGTTATACTTTTGAAGACCAAAATGGATGGGACTCTCATCAATACGAATTTGAGCAAAGTGGAATTGAACTTTTTCACTATCATGATGATGTATCTCCTCACTTAGATATAACTATCAAAGGGAAGAGAGGAGAAGATGGTAGCATATTTTTGAGACTCCGCATTTCGGATAAAGAAGGTTAGCAACCTAATATCTACCGTTTTTAACTGTAATTTCCATAAAAAACTTATTTTACCTTTAGAGTGGAGATGAAAATTGGCATTGGAAATTTTGTGTTTCCCAGGTCGCATCAGGAACATCTACTTCCCTTTTGACATTGACTCTGATACAGCATTAAGCGTTGCAACGGAGATGGTTGCAGAACTGGATATAACTGACCAAGATGTGACAAAAATAGCAGACATGATTGACGGAGAAATTGCTTCTTTAGTGCCTGAATGGCAACCAGGGCCACAAATAGAAGAAACTCCCCGCTTTGCAAATTCAAGCTTTTGTCTTAATTGTGCGTCCAACCATACATCTACTGGATCTTTCATGAATTTCCTCTCAAATAATCAGGGTGGCAAAAATTTTCAAATTTTGCAATGCCTGGGGAATGGATGTGCTGCTACACATGGCCGGTTTGAAGAGATCACTTATCAGACAGATAGTCCATTGGATAAAGTTTCTGGACAAGCAAATAATCTAGCTTCATCGAGCCACCACAATGGTTTCCATCACTTAGATATTTGGGATCAGCACGAGAGCCATGAATGCAGCTCACTAGGCTCCGGGGGAAGTCATTCTTTTGAAGGGCATGACAACTTGGATGAAGAAAATTCAGCATACAGTGAGAAAGAGATACGAATACAGAAGGATATTTCACCAAGTACTGGGGATTTTGTCAGATCTTTTTCAGGTTCTCATACTTTAGCTACAATTCCTTCATATCACTATGATGTCTCAAATGACCATGAACATGAAATTCAACAGGAATTAAGATGGCTTAGAGCAAAGTATCAGATCAAGTTGAGGGAGCTGAGGGATCAACAGTTGGGGCTTAAACAGCATTCAAGATCTGCAAATCATTGTCACCAAAAGGGAACTGGAATTTTATGTTATACTGCACTTCTCAAGCCTTGTGGTGATCATACGAATGTGAATTCACATTCAGATCAACAATTCCAGAAAAGCTGCCCCAATTCGGTGTCCCAAAGGGCCCGGAAATGTGAGGCGAGTGAGCAGACCCCAACAGAGGAGAACATAGTTACTGTCAAGAACGTCTACCATAACTCTTCATTGCTTCCAACCACACTTCACAGGACAACATCCTTACCAGTTGATGCTGTCTACTTGTGACATTATAGGCCCTCCTCACTCTTTTCTTGTTAAAAGTTTTCCAACTATGGTAGTTTCTGTAGAATTACCAATTCCCAATACAATACTATCCAGAGCCACCAATTCAATACCCCAATCCCTTATTCATTTCAAAGTTACAATTTTCTCACTTTTTGGGGGGTATTACTTTTTTTGGTGTGCCTTCTGCATTAATGAGGTCAATCTGAACTCTATAGTGAGGATATGAATCTGTGAATTATGAGAGATGTAATTATTGATGCTTCAGAGGATCTTTCGCTATGTACATGATCCTTCCCTATCCCAACCCTGAGAATACCTTGAATAAATAAAGGATATGTTCATTGGTGCCTCATCATTTGGCATTTGATTACTCTATTGTTCTGCATGTTGACGCAATAAGGTATCCAGGGTTGGAACACTTACTATGGGCACTTGAAATGCATTTCTTCAAGTGCTGAACATTAGAAGTCCTGATTGTTGATGGATCTCAACTGTTCGTATTCTAAGTGTTTCGAGTTATTACATTAGTCTGGCGTTAACTTCGTTTTTTTCACTGAATGGATTTTAACTGTTCATGTTTAAGTGGTTCAAGTAACTAACTACTAATTAGGCGGTACGATTTTAAATCCGTTCTAACTAAGAAATGGCTTATTTTTTACTTTAAAAATTTTTTTTACGAATAATTTATTTTATAATTTAATTTAAACAAAAATTTAATCTAAATAAATTATTATATGTCAGTTGCGGTTGGCCAATCTCAGTTTCTTTTGAGAACTCCTAAGCTTTTGCCTGCCTCTTTCTATTTCTATTTCAAGTTTCCCTAATTTGCTCTGATCCCATCGCCAATAATGGAGTCTGTTCTCAAAAGTGAAATTATTGCACATGTCCCACCAAATGCTCCATGCTACTCCAGCCGAAGTCTACTCAAAGATCATCAAGAATCCGGATGGCCTCAAGCCTCAGTTAATGACCTCTGGTCCACAGATGTATTATTTTGGCCGACTCCATTCTGGCCAACAGCCATTAAGGGGACAAAGTCCATTCAATCTTTTATCAAAAAAGAAACCTCTTCATTCATTAAAAAATAAAAAAGTATATTTAAGGTTTGCAAGTTTACCTAATTACATTGTCATCAGGTTTGAACCATCTTTTTCTCCTTAAAGTGATCAGTAATTTAGGCATCAATTGGTCAGGGAGAAACGTAGAAGTAAATAATTTATTTATTTTCGCCAAGAAAAGATTAATTATTTGTTTGGTTATGATGATAAAGGAGAAGAGAATAAGTGATTGGATAGAGTTTGATTTTGAAATTTTTATCTTGGATTTCGTAAAGTTTAAATTATTTATAAAAAGATATATGAGTCTTACACTTAAATTTTGGATTCGGTTTCGAATCCTATCTAATTTTGGATTCGTTTTCAAAATCATAAAGGTGTCAAGTATTCCTCCAAATCAGCTCTTTTATGCTCCAAATTGGAGCTGGAGGAATTGGGAGAGAGAAATATGTTTCACAAAAACATAAAAGCTATTAGTAACAATATTGCCCTCAATTTCTTTAGTTTCAAATTTTAATTAAGAAAGAGAAAGAGGATAGTTGATTGACCAAAAAAATAAAAAAAAACATAAATATTAAATACAGAAGAGTTTTACTGATATATAATAATTTTTATATAATATTAATATTTTTGACATTCATACAAATTACTTATGTCACACTTGTTTCGTTCAGTTCGATTCCCATTCAGTTCTTCTATATACTATCATAGAAAGACTTTGGAACATTTCAATTTAAAAATAGATTAAAATAAGTATCAGACATAGTGGATTTTTTTCTTTTTTGTTTCAAATTTCTAACTGAAGCAGCTTGAAAATTCTAACTAGGTTTTGGCTCTTCTAGCCAATTCCTTTATTAAAAGCTGACCAGTTGATGCCAGAGACAAAAGTACTTGAATGAATTATTAAAGCATCAATGGGAATATATAGCTTTAATAGTAAAAGATACGCAACATTTTTGGAAAAATAAATTGTTTTACGATAAAAGAAAAAACTCCAAAATCCCTTTACTTTTGAATGAATAAAACGTGTCTGAAATATACTGAAAATTTTCCGGACAAAAGGAAAAGCTCCAGACATGCCTTCTATTGTTCTAAAAGGCGAATTCCTCATCCATAGAGTCCTTATATCCTGATAAGTTGTAGAGGGGTAAACTATATTAACTCATTAGTTCTTAATGTGGGAGGACCAGTGTCTCTGGTATCCACAAGAAACCCATCCACTTTAGATGTAACTCTCACACTGCGACTGTCAAGACTCGATTTTGTGTCTTTGTTCTCAATCTGCCACTCAGAACCAACTGAATTGCCCATGCGGGCAGACATGGCCTTCTATGATTCCAGAATGAGATGAATTTTGCACTACTGCTTTATTGTGGGCAAACCAGAAAATACTTGCTTGGTAGAAATCGAAAAGCATAAAGTGTGCCGACATCATTATACCTTTTTTTCTTTCATTATTCACATCAAAAGGAACAAAATACAAATTCATAAATTGTATTTTGACAATGATACCAGTATGAATTTAAATATTTAAAATTAATTTAAATTATTTATTTTAATATAATAAAGAGAGTTCTAAAGTAATTAACGGCAAATCTTGTGACGCCTAAGTCGTCTTCTCCGGCTGGTGGGCACGAGCACGAAGAGGTAGTCCATATTGTGAACAAATTTTGGCTAAATGTATAAATAATTATGCTTTGACTGGTTTTTGCAAGTATGCACTAGCTGGTATTCTCAAATTAGAATAATGTCATACTGGTAGAATTTCCCCACCTCCACCCCCCTCCTTCCCACGTACCTAACCCTGCTTTTAATATTATATATTGCTGAATGAAAGGTTCGGCATGTAGATGACGGATCAATAATCCTTCACTACCTAATATTTAAATTTGCTCGTTCATCTTTTAAATATATCAGATAAACTGAATAATAAGTGCTTATTACCGGCCCAGAGTAGCACGACCAATGTCTAAGTGAGAAGAGACATGCCTCGTCGGACCTACTTTTAATATATTTATAATATATTAGAATGAAATTGAATGAAATAATTTTCTATTTAAAATTTCTTTTTAGTTGAAATGGTTTATTGTTTGGAAGGAAAATTTAGAATTGAATGATAATTCTTTTTTTGTACATTTGGTAAAACTATTATCTAATATTAGAATGGAATGAAATTTTACAAAAATTTATTTAAATGCTTTACTAATTTATTGTGTTGATAACGCCAAATTATACCCAATATTAAAAAAACAATAAGGCTAACTTAAATATGTCATATATAAAATTTTATTTAAATAAATTTCATACTAAAATTTCAAAATCATCAAATATTTTAAGTGTTGAAACATGATTTAGTCATAAAGACAACTCTCGTTTTGTACCAAAATATGAGAAGTACTACCAAGATAAATAAAATATAATTTAAAATCAAATTATGATTTTTCTTCATCGAACATTAGAGGTATAATAGTCATAAGAAATGTTTTAGGATTCTCACTTGTCCTTGAAAGGTATTTCCTTAGGTTTTGATATAGAAAAGTATTTTTTACTTTTTTCTAGAATAAGCTTTCTTATAAAATGATTTTTCCTATTTGAGTTTTTCATACCAAATGTTAGAATGGAATGAGAAGTTAAAAAAACTATTCAATTCTATTTCATTCTAATGTACCAAACATACTCTTAAATAAATTATTCAAAGTTTTGTTTCTTTAAATAAATAGAATTTAAGATCTGCAAAAAGTTCATTTCTTCTAAAAACATAATTCTCCTATTAATTTCCTTATAGTCTAATATTTACATAATTTCACCTTGAATGTATTCTCCCTTTTTTCCTCAAATAGAATTTTATCCCGCTGTCCAAGAAAAAAAATTACATTATGGAGCTAAATTTGGAAAAACCAGAGGGAATAAATTCTTATAGATTTTTAGGTGTCTCATTGCCTTTTGCTCTCCTCTTTTCCTTGGTCTCCAATCCAACTAGTTTAGCTTCAAAGCTTGATAAATCTTCTTCTAAGGGAATTATCTCTCTCTCTCTCTCTCTCTCTCTCTCTCTCTCTCTCTCTAAATAAATACTTAGTTGGAAGATTTTCTATTAAAAGGCCAAGGATATTGGCTATTAGTTTTGTGTCATTTAGAAAAAACTCCAAGTGGGATTTAAGGAAAACAATAGTACTATTTACAAAAAAAATTTAAAAACTATATTTACGTGCATCGCATGGGTTATATTACTTGAATATATTAATCTATAAAGATATTGGGATCGATTATAGTCTCTATTAGAATATTTAGATTTTAAGTAAAATCATTGGTGATGTTGTGTCATAATAATAGAAATTATAAAAAAAGATAACCATTAACATGTCTAACTGTTCTATTTGTATATTCACTACTAGTAAATAAAGTAACTTCATTTTCAAACTCAAATCCATCATGTTTGTCATGATTCTTGAATATAACTTTTTATATAATAAAATAAATTATATATCAAAACTTGTATATTTTAATCTTAATTAACTAAAAGTGAATAGGAAAAAAAGATTAGTAGAAAATTTCTAAACAACATTCACAAAATGACTAAAACCACAATTAATATATCCAGAATTATGTTAAATTAATATATCCATATACATTAATATATTCGATAGTATTAATTCTGTTTCAGAATCACGAGATCCACCAAAATCACCAAAATCATGAGATTTGTCTATTAAAATTCTATTCCAGAATTCAAGAAACACAAGCATGGCCCATTAATACTGATCTATCAAATATTTGCAAACTCCAAAATTGATGACTAATACCATCTGGTATATTAATGTAATTGCAAACTATAACCAACTTACATCAGTAGAATAACTTGCATAATCAGATCATGGATTACTTTGGTAAATAGTGGTCATAATCATAAAGAATGATGCTAATGATATACACTTGTCAACTCAGTTTTGCTACAAAGACCTAGATAGCTAGACAGATTTAGTTACTGATAGTAACTAGATGCCGAGCAACGAAAGCAAGTACAGATAAATAAATTCAGTCACAGAAAAAAAAAGATTTCTAAATGAAATTGAGAAAAGCTTCTACAAGTAATTTGCATCTTTATCTAATCCAATTAGGACAGTCTTCATAGTAAGTCAAACGGGCTAAAAACCTAGTTAAAAACAAAAAGTAAAAGCCAACAAGATTGATAACCACAAATCTTTAGCGTATTGATATTTCATATTTGTGCTCTATATAATTATCATTTTGAGCTTAATTTTATGTTAAATTTTGGTGTTTTAATCACTATTTACATTTTCCTTATCTCTTATTTGCTTTAGGCGAGATTATTGAAAATTTAGAATTAAATGAAGCAACCAAAGAGATTTTACACAATGAAAAAAAAAATAGAGAAATGCAGAGGAAAAATATCTTTGTAGAGAATTTTCAAGTGTGATGTTTACCTCCATAAAAATTCCAAATGCAAAAGTGGCATTCTATAAAATTATAGAAGACATTTTGAAGTTTTCAAAGTGATAAAATTTGTATCAATCGGAGTTCATTTGCCTACCCTGCTTATGCTGCAAAATCACTTGTTCTGCATTGTGTTCCAGTTTTGACATATTTTGGTAGAATGATTTCTAAATGCCCAATTGAGGTAATTAAAATCTTTGTGGAAAGCTAAGATCCTGATCCACAGCTTTTATGAAGACATCAAGACCTAGATCAGCCGATTTAATGCACCAAAATTAGGGGCAAGTGGCGCCATTTGGTGTCATCCAAGAGGCGCCGTTTGTGTCGATCTGAAGCTATTTTTCTGATTCTTTTCTCTCTCTTTTGGGCTGGATATAAATACCCCTTTAGGGCAAAAATAAGAGAGACGGCTGGAGTTGGATAAAAACAGCAAAACATACAAAAACTCACTCAAATCCTATCCCAAATCTTCATCTTTACAAGAGAAATCAAGAAAGAAGATTGAATCTTTGAATAAGGAGAACATTCACCTTGAAGATTCATTGAAGAAGCTGCAATTTTCTCAATGCTACAGTGAAGAATTTCAATTTTGAAGAAGAGAAGATTTTACACCATGAAAATGAGCAATTCTTACTCTTTCTTTATTGGTTTATATTCTTTGAATTGTAATATGTTGATGAACTAAACTTTTGAATACTTGGATGGGTATGAACCCTAGATTTTGCCTATATGAATGAATTGTTTTCTTGGTTGATTGAATTCGAATTTCTTGTGGATTGTTTATGGGTTTGAATTGTTGAATTGATTGAGTGGATTATTGATGCATAATCTAGAATTTTTCACTTGAAATTGACAAAGGAAGGGTGATTGACAATTGATTCAAAATCTGGATTTTTTCACTTGAAATTGACAAAGGAAGGGTGATTGACAATTGATTCAAAATCTGGATTTTTTCACTTGGAATTGATAAAGGAAGGGTGAGATAGACCATACACAAACAATAGGGATGATTTAGGTGACTAGAGATAGAAACCTAAACATCTTCTTGATAATTAGAGAAATCTAATTGGAAATTCACAATTCTTAATGCATTCTTCGGTTGAATTGGTTAGAAAGAGATTTCAACTAATTAATCTAAGAGGATAAAACTTTCATCTAGAGATATAGTGAGTTCTATCATTGGAATTTTATCAAACATAAGAAGTGAAATTTATCAACCAAGGGACATTTCTATCACATAGGTAATTCTAGGGGGATTAACCATTCAAGTATTGTTTTCTCAATTGAATTCTTTCTTGCAAACAAAAATTAGTTAAGTTGGTTTAATTAGCTAAGTGAGACTTCTATTCATAGTAGTAATTTCAATCATTTTCACAACCAAATTTGTTAGGCTAAACAATAGAGTGGAAAGTGAGTAATGATATTTAACCATCCCCCTGGATACGATATTTAAACTTGCTTGCCATTATACTAATTTAAACGATGGGTGCACTTGCTTTGTATTTGTGTGCAAATTGTTGAGGATTGTGATAAAATTAAGTATAAAGGCATAGAAACAAAACACAACAAGTACCAACAATGTAAAACCTGTGCTAATTGTATTAGTGTCAGTAATTTAAAGAGAAAAAAATAGAAAAAGGTAATATTTCAAAACTAAAAATTAGAACAAATGATAGAATTAGAAAGAGTAGAATCATCAAATAGAACAAAAAGTAGAACTATAGATACCAACGAAGAGCAGACCAAATATGTCGAAAATTTTAGTTTGAATAAAAAATACAATTAATAGACTAAGATCAGTTTTTCAAACCTCAAGCTTTAATAGAAGAATGACTTGAGCGACCTAAAATCTTTATGCTTGCTTGAAAATTGTATATGTGGAGAGGATAAGAAAATACATATAAAAGTTGTAAAAGAAAAAGGAAGCAAGCTATAAACAGACGAAGAAAAGAGAGAGGCAAGTGAAGGGGAAAAAATGGAGTTAATAGATTTTTTTTATTTCATGTGTGTTTAAATTTTAAAACTATAATAATCAGAATATCATCTCTATCTAGGTATTCTTTTTCTTGGTATTTTGTAACTACTTTCTTTTATTCAAGAAATTATAATTATTTTCAAAAATAAAAATAAATGACCAAATATTAGAATTTAATAAATGGAAATCGGATTACTTTCTCAAGTACAGAATCATTGACAATCAAACGAGGCATAAATGTTAAAATATAATTAAGCCAGACTTTTGGCCTAGTTAGATAGCGGCCATCTTGCACTAACAAGTGAATAGGAATATTTCCTTTCCTACAAATACAGTTATGTTGATCATAATCCAGCCCAACTTTAAGTTCCTCAAATATGAATACACCCTTTGATGCGCTAAATTACTGATTGCAATTCGATTGTATTTTATTTTAACCTTAACTCTCTTGTTTCTCCCTGAAACTCTCTCTAGCTTTTACAAAATTTTCATAAAATATAACAAATTTTGAAAATTAATCTTTTGCTAGAAAAGTAGATTTAAGCAAAACTTGCAACTTAAATATAAATAAGTATTACTAACTTAATTAATTATGAAATATGCATTAATAATTTAATTATTATTAACTTAACTATGAATAAATATTATAATAAAAATTAAATTTTTAAAAATCTATGTTTCAGGGAAAAAAAACCGTAAGTGTCTTACCCACGTTGAGACAAATAGGCTAGCCAACTGTGGTGGGCCTTTTAGACATTACCCTACCGCTATTGGCGGGAATAATTTCAAAGAGGCCTGTCACAATTGGCGTGCCTCTTTGAAATAAATCCCTGAGAAGGTTGATTTTTGTTATTTTTTTTAAAAAATAAAAAATAATGTGATATAAGTAATAATTTAACGCCTTACAATCAAAACTCCTAATAGGAAAGATCCTCTTATATGCTGTCAATGCTATGAAGGCTAATCTATGAACAAAGAGCCCTAACCATTGTGCAGCATATATTAAAATTAATCATTAATATACTAACTACTATTCTAATAATTTTTAATCTTTTTTACTTAGCAAAAAAAAAAGTTATCCTTTTTTGTATATAAATCTCAAAAAGCATTAGAAACACCAACCGTAAGGACCCAAATCTGTTATAGTGGTATTGTGAACATCATCAAATTTCACTACCAACTTTCAATTATTTATCCATGATGAGATATTTGATTTGGTCCAAAAAGAAAAGTGGGTATTAGCTGAAGGAAAGACAAATTGATATGCAAATGAGAGATTTAGATGAGAGACAAACTTGTCAACTTGGAAATGAGTGAGAAGCTTTTGATATCATCTCACTTTTCGTAGTGCTTTCTTAAGTGTTATTGGTTAAGAAACATGAGGGAGGTCTTCTTTCTTTATCAAATTGGCTGGCAAAAACACCTTTCTTTGGTCCCATGCAAAAAAAAAAAAAAAAAGAAAGTTGATTTTGCACTTGAACGTACAAATCTTGATTTGCATGTACAATTGTTTCTCCAAAAAGCAAGAAAGAGACCATCCATTATTCGCCTCCTATTTTATCCTTATCTTCATCGACAACAAGATAAAGCAAAGCAAAGCAAATGAAAGGGAGTTGCTTTACTACCAAGTCAACCATGAAATCTACACAAGCATAAAGCTGTTGGCTAATCCAAGGCTTGGAGGGGCATTTTCCAACTCAAACCACCATTTGGATGGTTAAATTCTTTTAATCAATATTGATTCAATATTTTTAACTAATTAAATTACTATTTATTTATAAATTTTGTAATATAAAACCTCCAGCAATTGCGTCATACTAACTATATAACCTATTTGACCAATACAAAGAACAAGTAACCTACTACCAATCTGTATTGAAACTAAATGACTGGCAAAAATTTACAGCCACACTAAAATGTACCTGAAGCTTTAGAACACTTGTCTTCTCAGTGGCAGTGAGCACTCCATCCTCCGACCTATCTGATAAGAATCCAGAAACTAAAATGAAGGCAGCAAAGCCCACCATAATCAGGAAAAAGCTCGAACCAACACCAACTGCTGGTCCTACATAAACACCACTACCACCAAAACCAAATGGCGATGGGGCATAATATGGCGCAGAGTACGAAAAACTCATCCCACCAGATGTCCTAGGAACCGAGTAACTTCTCGATGGCGACGAATATGAGGACCGGGAAGAAAATGACTGCCCCCCAACTCTGCCACCGGTGGCAGCCAATGCTGAATTAGGATCATTCATTAATAATAGTCCCACAACCACAGCAGCCACCGCAGGCTTCCGCAAAAAGTTGAAGGCTTTAACGATAATCTTTGCAAGCTTTTCAAGTGGGTTATCCTGAATTTTTTCTGCTGATAATTCTTTCTTCGAAACAGTACTACTGCTAGAATTGTTGGCAAAGAAGCATTTGAGACCAAACCCAGATGATTTCCTACTAGAAATCATGACTGGTTTCATCAGGCGGAAACCAAACAAGGGTTGAAATGGATTTGGCGAATGCAACAACGGATTCCATTTGGGGTTCGATTTATGCAAGAAAAGGGTTGGCTTCATTGCTGCCCCTGTTGATATGGCCATGTCATGTAGTGAACTCAAGAATTTTGATCGATTGAATTGTGTTTCGAGGGAATTGAAATAAAATTTCACAAAAATAAGAAGGAAATCTGGAAAACTGAACCTGTTTGTACAGATATTTTTATTGAGGGAGGGAGATACAGCCAGAAAATGGAAATCTGGGAGTGGCCCAAACAAGCAGGATGATGATTTTGTGGACTTCGTGCGGGACATGGCTTTTGGAGGAGAAAAACCTCATATTTTAATTTATTTTAATTTTTTAAGGCTTGGGGCCGGGCAACGCTCGAATATACCTTATTTGTATTGGTATATAGTATTTTGAATAAATATTTTATTTTTTCATCCGGTAATCATTTTGTCACCTGAAATTACTAAATTATTATTTTTTATTCTTCAATAATCAAAGTAAAAAAGTAAAAAAATGAAAAAAATATTAAAGTAAATGTGAAAAGAATATAATTAAAATTTTGAGATATATAAAATAATATAATAAATGAAGTTAAATAGCAGTAACGTATTTCAAAACATTGAAGGCAAATTGGTGCCAACCCACAAGTCTTAAACCTTGTAAACCCATAACCAACTTGAATCAAAATCTTAAATTGTCTAATTTTTAAGTTTAATAATTATCTTAATCCTTTATATCAAAAGAAACAGAAATTGTCATATGCCTCATTATCTGTCTACCTTTCAAAGTCATCGTACAGTGGGTTAGACCTGATTTGTCTATCCCGTTCAGGACTAATTTGTATTCTGGAACGGTGTGATCCACTGTCTTCTTCATCGCTGGGGCCAATAGTTCTCCTTACAATATGTGACCACACACATTATAAGAAAATACGCGATTAACGACGACTATTAGCGACGGCCAACGTCCGTTGCTAATTAGCAACGACTAGAGTCTGTTGCTTATTAGTGACGGAAAAATAATTTAAATATTAAAAATAATTTTTTAAAATTCATAAATTGTTCCGTTGCTAATCTATTGCTAATTAGCGACGGATTAGAAATAAAAAAATAATTTAAATATTAAAAATAATTTTTTAAGTCGCTAATTAGCGACGAAAAAATAAATTAAATATTAAAAATAAATTTTTAAATTCTCAGTTTGTTCCGTAGCTAATTCGTTGCTAATTAGCGACGGATTAGTAATAGAATAGTATTTTTTGAATTTTAAAAATAATTTTTTTTAATTTTCAATTTTTTCGGTCGCTAATCCGTTGCTAATTAGCGACGGATTAGGGACGGAATAGTATTTTCTAATTTAAGATATTTTTTTATTTTTATTTAGTTTAGTAATATTATTTTTCTACTTGACATAATATGAATAGAAGTAAAATAAATTATATTGAATAATATATATCAATTACTAAGTTGGATTATTCTTATGCAATACACATGTAATAAACCATATATTTGTAATAGTATAATCTATTAATAACACACATATATAAGATAATATTTATAAGTATAACATAAGTATAATATAACATACATATGTAGCATATATGTGCAGAAATAGATACAGATGTATATCGGTAGAAGAAATGATAATTAATGTATATTTAGATACTTTAGACTATAAGTAATATCAATTGAAAAAAAGTAATGCTTAATAAATTAAGGTTTAAAATAAATGAAGTCAGACTAAATTAGTATTTCGGAAGACTTTTTCTATTTTTACTAAGAAACCCGTTGCTATTTTTTTTATTTTTAGCGAGAGCTTAAAAATTTTATTTTTATTATTTAAAAATACTATTCCGTCGCAAATCCGTCGCTAACTCGTCGCTAACCCGTCGCTAATTAGGGACGGATTTGCGACGAAAAAATTGAGAATTAAAAAAAATTATTTTTTATATTTAAAAATACTATTCCGTCGCTAATTAGCGACGGATTTGCGACGGATAGTAACAGGAAAAAAAATCTATATTAATTTATAAATTAGATGTAATAATAAATATAATTATATTATAATATATTATTTAATAATATAGTAATATAATAATATAATAAATTTAATTATGAATTAAATAATAAATCGGGTCAGGTTTTATGTCTACAATATTGAAAAATATTATACAAAATTAATGTAGCTATAGAAGGCGGCGCTGCAGACGGTGGAGTTGGCAGACGGTGGAGTTGGCAGAGGTGGATCGGGAGGGCCATTCGTTGGAGGATGGTTGTCAGGCGGATCGATCGTGTAATACTCAACAACCTCGTCTGCCCGCTCTTCAGAATCTGGTATCAGAAAAGGAGGTGGAGGTGGGGAAGACGGCGGAGGCAAATGTAGTGCCTCGGACATTACTCACAAATATTGGTCCAAACTAGCAAAGCGTTGCTAGAAATAACTGCGCATCGACCTCTCTCTCTACAATTGACTATGAAGAGATGTGTACTCTGGATGCGATGTAATCGATCAAGCTGTTGTAACAGAAGGTGATGTGGACTGACATAACCTCCGTCGCATGTGAACTGCCTCGAAACCCAATCCAAAAATTCGATTCTTCGAAACACCGCTAGCAACCTCCACTAATAGAGACTTCTCATCCGGTGGATACGAAGAAGTCACCGAATCCTGAAACTCTATCTGCGAATAGTGCTTCTTCAAAGCGTTGACGCTATCCTGCAAATTATATACACATTAAATTTGTGACGGTGTCTAACAATAAAATAATTAATATAAAATCTGAAGTAATATAATCTGTAAACTTACCAACGCATGTTGTGATTTCTTACTAACAAACGTGCCCTTTTTGGGCCATGCTTATATGTGTGCGTCGCCTCGTACATATCGGTGAAGTGGAAGTTATCTCCGCGCTACTTACGCTACAATTATATTAATATAAATATTTAGTAATTATATTAGAATTAAATAACAAGGATAAAAATAATGATTACCATTCGAAGCTGAATAAAATGCGCCGCCCGAGTGAGTAGGTCCAGGAGCGGCTGCTCTATTCCGCTTAACAACAACTGAAACACGCTTGAATTTTTCCGTGCTCCAGTGATCCCGCCAGAGTTGGCTCCAAATTTTAAGAGATATCCACGATGGACATTTCCCCTTACACTGAGCATTTGATAGCTGATCGGATAGACGACGAGTGCATTTGTCACTCCAAATACGTCGTATCTGATTATCATGCTTTGGAAGCCATCGATAACGTCTTTGCAAAGTCATACAAAAATTAAATATTTAAAAAATATATAGATATACATATATAAATATAAATATATATTTTATAATTTGTTACTTACACTCCACATTTGGAACCAATGTCCCGAAGCTCCATTGGGACCGCCTCAAAATTAGGATACTGTCCAGTGAAATGCCGGTGAAACGTATCCGATATCGAATGCACTGTCCCCTATGATAGGAAAAAACTGTTCCATTGCACAAATGAATAGTTAGTTATTCAACAAAAAATTTGAATAAATTTTTTGGACAGTTAATAGAATTTTTTTTTCACTGGATGAAGTTATTTGGCGCTGTTATGATAACACGAGCTAAGGGACGGTTGATTTCACTTATTCATCGCCACTCGGGGCTATCAGAATGCGAGTATCCTCTGTTTGAGTCTCACCTGCAGAAGCAACCATAGAATGTAACTCCGGCCTATTACAGAACACCTCCAAATCTCGGCGAGACTTTATATTATCCTTTGATTTGCCATTCACGTCCATTACAGTATTAAACACGTTTTCGAACACATTCTTTTCATATGCATGACATCAACATTGTGGTGAATTAAATTTAATTTTCAATAAGGTAAGTCCCAAAAGATGCTACGCTTAGCCCAGTTGTGATATACCCCTCTCCCATCATCCTTGCCAACCTCCTCTGTAGTATTGATAATTCTCGGCAAACTGCATACTCTATGCCATATCTCATCACCGGAAGATTGCTTAATAGGCTGAGATATCTCTCGGCCGCGATCCTTTCGAAATGATTTTCCATCTATTCTATATTGATGATCTAATGGCAAGAACTGACGGTGACAAATTTGTTAGTGGCAACTTCAATGAACTTTGTAAGAGTATTCTCAAGCAGACTTACCTTTTCTTGTTGGAGATCGGGTGGATGTGGTGTTTGAACTTGACTATTTTGCCTCCATCCAAAATTTGGGTGGTTCCTCCATCCCGAATTATAAGTGGATGAATATGGATCACTATTCTTATTATTTTGTCCAACAAAATTAACTTCATTAGTATAATAATAAGAATTCATTATATTACCTTGTAAACATTGGTTTGTGAGATGATTTCCTCCACAAATTTCGCAATGATGGTTTATGGCTGCAACATTCAACGAACTCAATCTCTTATTTATTGCATCAAGTTGAGCCATGATTACTGCATTAGGGTCCATATCTATCACTCCAGCAATCTTCTTTGAGGGAAGAGCTCTTGGATTAAACCATTAAGAGCTATTCAAGGCCATCTTTTCTAGCAAGCTCCATGCAGCTTGCTCTTCTTTACACATAAATGCTCCACCACTAGCTGCATCTAATGACGATCTAACATCTTCTCTGCAACCATTATAAAATGTTTGTGCTTGCATTCCTATTGCCATTCCATGATGAGGGCATAACCTAAGATATTCTTTGAACCTCTCCCATGCATCATGTAAAGACTCAGTAGGACCCTGCAAAAAATTATAAATATTAGATCTCATCTGAATAGTTTTAATTGGGGGAAAGTATTTATTTAAAAATGCTTCTTGCAATTGGTCCCAATTAGAAATAGAATTTGTAGGAAGAGAGTTTAGCCATGATATAGCTTTATCCTTTAAAGAGAAAGGGAAAAGCCTAAGCCTTTTTGCATCTTCAGGCACTCCACTAATTTGAAAAGTATCGCAAATTGCCAAAAAATTTGATATATGCGCTTGAGGATCTTCATGTGACAATCCGAAAAATGGAGTATTGAGAACTATTTGAATGAATGCTGGCTCAATCTTGAAAGTTGCAGCAGTGACCCCTGGACAGTTGATGGCTGGAGAGGGACCCCCCATCTTTGGCTTTGTATAGTCCTTTAAAGTCATACCTCTTGGCTGATTATTCTCCATTGGTTCACTGCTACAGTCGAATTCGAAACTATCCTCTGAATTTGAAGATTCGATTGATGTGACGATTTCCTCGTATTTCCTCTTATAAAATTCACTCCTGTTATGACGAGCAAACTTTTCAATATCAGAAATATATATCAAAGGTTCTTTATTTGATGAACTATGAGTATTCATGCACAAAAAAAAAAAATAATAACAATAACAAACAAAATAGAATAAAAAATTAAAAATATCAAAAATATTTTTTTTTATTTTTTAAAAAAGTTTAAACTTAGGCTTAGTAATTAAATTCTACACTAGATAAAAACAATCCCTGGTAGCGGCGCCAAAAACTTGATGTGAAATTTGCAAGTGCACAAATATCGAACAAGTAATAAAGTAGTGAGTACAAGTCGTCCCAACGAGAATTGCTACCTAACTGCAAAATTCTTTTACTTATAACCTAACTTAAACCAAAATAAATGTGATTTTATCTAAAATTTAATTAATTAAAAATCAATGGCAATGAATAGACTAAGATACTCCAAATCCAACTTACTCCTCTTATGACAAATAATTAATTTCTTCAAATTAATTCTCGACTTGGTTAATGGTAGAATTCCTAATTATAAGCTAGACCCAATCTCTTGGTGAAAATCTCCTAACTTTAATTAATAAACCAATCGTATCCCTACGTGATTTTAATTATCAAAGCCGCAAACACCTCTATAGAATTCCCTAGCTTTTGTTTCATACTCGCTAGAAACCACACAAAGAAACCGAATCTATCTCTAGTCAGTTTTACGATGTGTTGTTATTACCATGATCCAATTTAAACTAGCACTTCTCAGCCACTAGAATAAATTTAAAGGCATGCAAAAATTGGCCAGAAACTTACAAGCATTAAAAACAATAATAACAATTAACCAAAATCGAGATTAAAGAAACAATCTTTAATTGAAATAAATTAAATTCATAAGAGTTTCAGCCTTCATCGAAGGTCTTAGTCACAAAAGATTTAGCTATTCATGATCCGAATATTCGAAGTCATAAATTTGATTAACATAAAATAAATTAAAAGAATAAAGAAAATAAAACAAGAGAATAGAAGAAGATAATCCCCTATTTCTCAAACTTGCTGCCGGAATTCTTTTTGCTCCTCTTTCTTCGGTCAACCTTGTCCTTCGTCCCCCCTTCCATCTTGTCCAATTGATTCTTTTTCTCCTTGGTTGCCCGAATTTCTCTCCAATTGGCTGCCCTAATTTGCTTCCTTTTTGGTTGCCCGATTTTTTTCCCTTAGGCTGCCCAAATTCCTTGCTTTGGCTGCCCTAATTTTGCCTTCTTCTTGGCTACCGAAAATCCTCTTTCTTTTGGTGTATTAGGAATTTAAATCCAATTTGGATTCCAAATCCTATTCCAAATCAAAGTCAAATTTAGAATCTTCCTTTTTCCTTATTTAAATTGAATCCTTATTAATTTTGAAATGGCATGGTGAATTTTTATTTTCCTTTCCTAGCCAATTCTTCTTTCCTATTTTCTTCTCTTGACATTACCATTTTGCCCCTGCATCAATAATTAGTAAAATCAGTGAATTAAAGTGTATTTTATAAATAAAATTATCTTAATCAATCCATATTACATCAAAACAAGTCAAAGTCATAAGATTTATATCAATTAGCCCTTAAATAAGTGAGAAATTAATTCTAAATAATGATTAAAATATAATCTTATCAAGAAGCAACCATAGAATGTAACTCCGGCCTATTACAGAACACCTCCAAATCTCGGCGAGACTTTATATTATCCTTTGATTTGCCATTCACGCCCATTACAGTATTAAACACGTTTTCGAACACATTCTTTTCATTATGCATGACATCAACATTGTGGCGAATTAAATTTGATTTTCAATAAGGTAAGTCTCAAAAGATGCTACGCTTAGCCCAGTTGTGATATACCCCTTTCCCATCATCCTTTCCAACCTCCTCCGTAGTATTGATAATTCTCGGCAAACTGCCATATCTCATCACCGGACGCTTGCTTAATAGGCTGAGATATTTCTCGGTCGTGATCCTTTCGAAATGACTTCCCATCTATTCTATATTGATGATCTAATGGCAAGAACTGACGGTGACAGTCAAACCAAGATTGCTTTGAGTCATGTTGTAGATGAAATGACTTTGTTTGCTCCATACACTAGGGACAAGCCAATCTTCGACAGTGCTCCAACCGCTCAACATACCATAAGTTTGGAAAATCATTAATAGTCCGTAAGAGGGCAGCTCACATATGAAAGTTTTGCCTTTTTGAGACGTCATAAGTCAGCACGTCAACTGACCACAAATGTTGTAATTCTTCCACCAGTAGCTGTAGATAGACATCGATCTTATGCTTCGGGTTCCTTAGCCCTGGAATAATTACTGTCAAAAACATCACAGGATCCTTCATACACATCCATAGTAGTAAGTTGTACAGAGTAAGCATGACAGGCCAACTAGAATATTGCTTTCCCAACATTCCAAATGGCGAGAACCCATCAGTGCATAGCGCTAAGCGGACATTGCGAACCTCTTTCGCAAATTCAACATGTATATGATCAAAATGATGCCATGCTTCACCGTCCCGTAAATGATTCATCAATCCCTCATTCTATACACTTTGAGCGTGCCACCTCATGTGTTCTGCAGTTGTTTTAGATGCATACAATCACTGCAACCTAGGAGTCAATGGAAAGTAGTACATTTTCCTAAAATGGACCTCTTTTTGTTGTCTATTCTTCCGAAGTATCCTCCTCTGCATGTGTCGGGGACTCCCACATAACCTACATTCCCGCAAACTGATATTCCATATTTGTGCTTCATATAATTATCATTTTGAGCTTGATTTTATGTTAAATTTTGGTGTTTTAATCACCATTTATACTCCCTTTATCTCTTATTTGCTTTAGGTGATATTATTGAAGATTTGGAATTAAATGAAGCAAATAAGGGAAATTTACACAATGAAGAACAATAGAGAAATGCAGAGGAAAAATAGACTGGTAGAAATATTTCAAGTTGGATTTTGACCTCTATGAAAATTTCAAATGCAAAAGTGGTAGTCTATAAAATTATAGAGGACATTCTGAAGTTTTCCGAATGGTAAAATTTGTGTCAATCGGAGTTCATTTGCCTACCCTACTTATGATGCAAAGTCACCTGTTCATTTGTGTCAATCGGGTTCCAGTTTTGACATAGTTTGGTATAATGATCATAACTTGAGTTCTAGATGCCCAATTGATGTGATTCAAATCCCTGTGGAAATCTAAGATCCTGCTATAAAAATTTCATGAAGACATCAAGACCTAGAGCAGCCGATTTAGTTGTCTGAATTCACCTAGAAGTCAAAACAGTGTCACAGTCGGGCAGCAGAAACTTGCACCAAAACTGGGGGCAAGCGGCTCCATTTGGTGTGATATAAGCGGCGCCGTTTGTGTCTATCTGGAGCTGCTTTTAAGATGCATTTCTCTCTCTTTTGGGGCAGATTTTGATACCCCTTTAGGGCAAAAACGAGAGAGAGGGCTGGAGTGGCTAGAAAATAGCAAAAACCTACTCAAATCCCATCCCAAATCTTCAATTTTGCAAGAGAAATCAAGAGAGAAGATTGAATCTTTGAAGAAGGAGAACATCCACCTTGAAGATTCATGGAAAAAGCTGCAATTTTCGCCATGCTACAGTGAAGAACTTCAACCTTGAAGAAGAGAGGAGATTTCAACCATGAAAATGAGCAATTCCTCCTCTTTCTTTGTTGTTTTATGTTCTTTGATTTGTAATATGTTGATGAGCTAAACTTTTGAATACTTGGATGGGTATGAACCCTAGATTTTACTTATGTGAATGAATTATTTCCTTGGTTGATTGAATTCAAATTTCTTGTGGATTGTTTGTGGATTTGAATGGTTGAATTGATTGAGTATATTAATGATGCATAATCTGGAATTTTTGTTCACTTGGAATTGAGAAATGAAGAGTGATTGACAATTGATTCAAAATCTGGAAATTTTCATTTGGAATTGAGAAAGGAAGGGTGAAATAAACCATACACAAACAATGGGGATGATTTAGGTAACTAAAGATAGAAACCTAAACATCTTCTTGATAATTAGAGAAATCTAATTGGAAATTCACAATTCTTAATGCATTCTTGGGTTGAATTGGTTAGAAAGAGATTTCAACTAATTAATCTAAGAGTAGAGAACTTTCATCTAGAGATAGAGTGAGTTCTATCATTGGAATTTCATCAAACATAAGAAGTGAAATTTATCAACAAAGGGACATTTCTATCACATAGGTAATTCTAGGGGGATTAACCATTCAAGTATAGTTTTCTCAATTGAATTCTCTCTTGCAAACAAAGATTACTTAAGGTAGTCTAATTAGTTAAGTTAGATTTCTTTTCCTAGTAATTATCCCAACTATTTTCTCAAACAAATTTGTTAGGCTAAACAATAGAGTAAAAGTGAGTAATGGTAATTGACCATCCCCGTGGATACGATATTTAAACTTGCTTGCCATTGTACTAACCTAAACGATAGGCGCACTTGCCTTGTATTTGTGTGCAAATTGTTAAGGATTGTGATAAAATTGAGTATAAAGGCATATAGACAACAAAACACAACACAAACTAATATCCTCCTTCCAATAAAGCATACAACTATTCAGGCAACAATCTACTTTTATCACCAGCAAACCAAGTCCAGAAACCATCTTCTTCGTATGGCACAAGTCCTCCGGAAGCAGATTATTCTTTGGTAGAACCTACTTAATCAGTTGCATAACCTGATTAAAACACCTTTCCGAAATATTATTCTCAGATTTAATATTCAGCATGCGAGCAACAAATGATAACTGCAAGTGGTTCGTGCATCCATCTCACAATGGGGTATCGACAGATTTTAACATGTCATAAAACTTCTTGGCCTGCGTATTAGGAGGTTCTTTATCGTCGACACTCGCTAGTGGGTCTATTGGATGGTCCAAAGCAACGCCATCCATTACCATCTGTTGAAATGGATTAGTAGGCGTAAATTGCGATTGTGAATTGGTTAGAACCATCTCCAGATTCAACGGAGTAAGACTCTTACCGTGACTGGTCCAACGGTGATAATCGGCGACAAAGCCAAATCTATACAAGTGCACCTGCACTTCATCGGGAGAAATATGCATCTTATTCTTACACTTTGCATAAGGACATCTCAACCACGCAGTGTCCCTTCGACAAACATTATGCTATAAAACCCTTAACCTCATCTTTATATTTATTTGTGATTCTCTTAATCCCTTGCGTATGTCGCTTATACATCCAACTACGATCGTCCATCTATATTAGAATTGCCTATTAAATTTTACCTAATTCCACAAAAAAATTTTATTGGTATTTGTTGTTAAAATAGAGTCGAAAAATTAGAGAAGTGCAACGAAATCGTAAAAAAATTTTGGCAGTACTTTCATTGTAAATGGATGTTTTCCAGGCACAAGGCTACCACAATCAATCCCTCACATACAAATTTAATTCTCCCAAAACTTAAATACACGTAAATATACCCAAAATTCATAACACCGCCTCAAAAATATTATAAGGATCTTCACAAAATTAAAAAATATCAAACCTAGTCTCAATTTAAAAAATTAGAAAAATACTGCCAAAAAAACAAAAAAGTAGAAAAAACATGTGCCAAAATTAAAAAAAATAGAAAAAATAGGGAAAATAGAAATAAAGAAAAAAATGAAAAAATAGGAAAATAGAAAAAAGGAAAACAGAAAAAATAGAAAATTAAGGAAACTATCAAATTTGCAAAAAAAAGGAAAAAAAGATAAAAATTGGAAAAAAAATTTGCAAAAAAAAATCAAAAAATAAATTCTGGAACAAAAAAAAATGGACAGCTTTGCTTACCTCGGTCAGGCGGGTGGTAGGCTGGGAAGGCGCGGCAGGGGACGTGCGGCGTGGTTGGGATTGGGCGTGGTAGTGGCGAACCGCATCCGGAGAGGTGTGGCAGGGGCAGGGGCAGGCACGGCAGGGGCGAGCCGTAGCAAGGGAGGTGCGGCGCGGCAGGGGAGGTGCGGAGTGGCTAGGCGTGGCGTGGCTGGACCAGGTGCGGCGGGCGGTGCAGGGGCAGGGGATGTGCTACAGGTGGCGCAGGGCAATGGGAAAGTGGGAAAGAAAGGGGAAGAATAAGTGTTCATATTTTGAATAAGAAGAAAGTGTTTGCGATGGAATTCCGTCGCAGAATTGCGACGGATTTGCGAGAAAAATATTTCTAATTTTATTTGCAACGGAATGGCGACGGTTTTTAGTTCGTCGCTAGTTTTTCCCACTGATTTCTTTTGTAGTAATTCTGTTGCAAATTCGTCATAAATTGGCGACGGACATTGCGGTCGCAAAATTCGTTTTTCCTTGTAATGTTCTCATCGCTTTTGCCCGGGGTGATAATTATTTTGATTGAGTTTTGGAGAGACCAACACAATAGATGGACCATCATTAGTGTTAAGATGATGATGTGGACTGGAAGAATTGATTTCTTCTTTTGCGATGATAAGAACAAGGAAGAAACAAAAGGAAGATCGTGGAAAGGAAGAAAAAGAAACAAAATCGGAGTGCTAGAAAATGCTACTCCGATAAAATGAAGAAAGTAAAGAGGTAGCAAACGATTGAGAGAAAACTCTCGTGTATTGTTTTTATTAAAACAGAACTGATAAAACAATGATATATATATATATATATATATATATATATATATATATATATATATATATATATGTATGTATATATATATATATACTCATAGTGGTAGCAAACCCTAGGAGGAAACCTATACAATAACAAAATATAACTGATATAAAGTACATTATGAGACAACAATATCAATGGAGTCCTTAGTTCCAACAACAAGAAGTGTGGAATAAATTATGCTTCCTTGGTTATCATGTTAAATAGTATATAAATAAAGTTAAAATAGATTACTTATAGGTGTCTTAGTAATGATGGTCCAAAGAAAGCGGAAAAGAAGATTAAGAACATGATTATTATTAGATTCAAAAGAAGGAATTAAACTCAATACATGAGCATGCTAATAGAGTTGAAGAAGCAAGACATGAAATTGTCCATTGCTTGCTTCTACAAATTAAATGGTGAAAAAGCAAGAAGAAAGCTCAGTATCTTGGAGTCTTTTTCCTTGGAGTCTGTTTGTCATTAAATTCCAATGCTCTCTTTGGTGGCAAAGTAACCAAACTTGCTGATTCTCGCTGCTCACTATCTTCATCAATCTCATGGAGAAACCTCATAAACCATAGAGCTGAGGCCTTTGGGAATCTTGCTTGATTTTGTTTGAAGTTGACGTGAATAATGCCAAAACGAACTGTATAACCATCTCCGAACTCGAAATTATCAAGCAATGACCATACAAAATAACCTTTCACATTCACCTTATCACTGCACATTAAAGGTTTAATCGAAATTCAATATTTTAAGTAAACATAAAATATTCAACTTTGGAACTCTAGATGAATGTATGAGAAAATTGCATCTTGCAAGACCAACTTACTGGCCATCCATGGCTAACTTTGTATACTTTAGATGGTTTTGAATATATGTAGTTCTCTGCTCATCCTTACAAACTTCTGTAATTCCATGTGCTGGATTGTCCTTTAAAGACAGACCTATAAAACTTTGCATCATAAACACATGAATACATACATCAATACTAGTAATGAGTGTTCTCTTACCATTCTCCGTGATATAAATGATTGGATCGTTGTATTTCGACTTCACATACTGCAGAAGTTTATAGATGCCCTTTGGATAAATATTTATCCAAGAAGAACCAGCCTAAACCATCAGAAAGAGATGAGAAATGATCCATATCCAGGAATAGCATTTTTAAAAAACTAAAAAATCGACCCCCCCCCCAGAAGAAAGAAAAACCACACTAGCTACAATCTATCTGGTTAAAAAACAAGCTATCTTTTGGTGCACTTCAACATGAATAATTCATTTTTTTTCAAGAAAATATCTTACCCGTTCCCCGATTGAATTTCCATTTATGTCTTCAGCTGTTGGGAAAAGGCAAAACAAAAAGCCAAAGCCATGTTAAAGGACAATGTATGTCTAAATTTGAAAGCTCTATTCTAAAATGTTGAAGTATTGTTGTATATGCCAACTTACTTTACAGTATAACTTCCTGATCGGTTACGTAAGAGGGATTTTTCTGTTTCGGGCTCGAATCATTCCTTGCAAATTTGGCAGAGTAATAGTTTAGCCCCAGATAATCATATGATCCTTGCAGTTTTTCAGCTTCTTCAGGTGAAAATTGTGGAAGACGATCACCTACTCGTTCCCTCATGCTATCGGGATATTTACCTCTTGTTAGTGGCTCCATAAACCTAAAAACATCATGTTAAAATGATCAAATTAGCTAAAAGCTTGAAAGTTTGAAGATTGAATTTGGAACAATTCATTGAAAGAATGAAGAAACTATGGGCATGCATTTTCCTAAGTAAGAGAAAAAAATAAGAAAATTCAATTGTTCGTCTATACCAGCCAAGCATAAAATCAAGTTTCCGGCTAACAGCTTTTTCATCTTCCTCTGCGGTGCTGTATGGTTCAAACCAATGCGATGGTAGTGTTATGCCTATTTTGCCACCTTGTGCCTGTACAGATTGAGATTCATTTTACATGGAACATTCTTAGTGTATAGAAATGAAATAGGAGCAATATTAATGTTAAAAATTTGATATTTCTTGTGAAATTTTAAGACAGTGTGGCCTATCTAATCTTCGAATAACACTATTATGTGATAGCAATAAATAAAAATTAAAAAATACATTGGATTTATCTGATTTGATCAGTGTGACCTATGTCCCCTAACAGACAAAGATTTTCTTAATTCAGTTAGAATTGTTACAAAGTAAAAACAATGATAAACCCTACCGAAAAATAAAACCTACTATAGCTAGCCCTCAGGAAATCCTATTACCACCACCGACCCTTGAAAAAATTTTCCGTTCCACTCAAGCTCTCTTCATGATACAACTCGGTTTGGGTAACATTAATTTAAGACAATTTAGCAAACATAAATAGTAAAATACTAACATATTCTCAATAAATTGTAAGAATATTCACGAAATGTGTGCATCAATTCAAATGGTAAATTGATAATTCTATTTTAATTAATTACCTGATAATTTTTTTTGTATATTTGGACAGCTTCTGCATGAGCAAGAAGCATGTAATGTGCTACTATGTACGGCTCTTTGCCTGGATCTCCATAGTCAACGCATGGGTGCAACCAATTCCATATGGGACGCGGAATGCAGTGCGGATCCCCTGAGTCAGGGGAACCGTGACCGGGAGGGAAGGTGCCGATGGCATAGCCAAAATAAGCAAATGTCCATGGCTCATTCAGAGTAAACCAATGCTTAACACGGTCGCCAAATTCCCAGAAGCAGAGCTCCGCAAATTCACAGTAGTCCTTTCTGATGATAATAATGGGTGATTAATCATCAATTATGAAGTACATAAACAAAGGGAAAATGCAGCTATGTTAATACAAATTGCTACTTTATTAAGATTACCGATTCTTTTTTTCATTTGTAATAGTTGACTACTTATCAAATTCAGAAAAGTTACCACTTTCGCAGGTGACCTTTTCCGTATTGGAGAATTTTTTTTTAAAAAAAAGAACTTGGTGGCTCCCAAAAATGTAAAATGTTTATTTACTACTCCTTCAATCTCATTTTTTTACAATGTTTGATCGAGTAATTTTATGTAAAAAATTAAATTATATTATAAAAATAATATAGTATAATAAAAAATAAAAAATATATAAATTAGTAAATACTTTATATCAAATTTAAATATAAAAAATTATATATGATTGGATTAATAATTAATAAATAATATATAATATATTAAAATATTATATTTTATAAAAATTATCAATAATTTTGAAATATCTTAATATATTAAGAGTAGGATAGAAGAAATATTATTATTTTATCCATGATCAAGTATTTAACGTTTGAGCAAAAAATAGAATCACTTACATTATTTTACGGTCTAAGAAACCCCCGTACTCTTTTTGTAAAGTTTGAGGAAGATCCCAGTGGAAAATTGTGACAAATGGTTCAATATCATTAGCCAGAAGCTCATTAATAAGATTGTTATAGTATTCAATCCCTTCTCTGTTTACCCCAGCACTTAATCTTCCACCTAACAATATTTCGATCGTAAATATAATTAGAAACTCAGAACATAATGCGTTCAAGTTTCCATTTCAATTATCATTAGGAATGCAAAACCATGTATTTACCTGGCAATATTCTAGGCCATGAAATCGAAAATCTGTACGAGTTAAAACCGATTTTCTTCAATATTTGCACATCTTCCTGTAAAATGTTCAAAAAGATTATAGCAACTTTTAAGCAGTATGTATAATGTACAAGAAGAAAAAAAAATTCATATCCCTAAATTTCATTACTCTCCGAGTTGGTATGGTTTACCCAAAAAAATATATATATATATGGAAGAAGTAGAAGAAGGTGCTGTGGGGACAATGCATTTTCATGTGTACCTTGAACCTATGGTAGGAATCAGCAGCAACGTCTGCATTACTATGATCAGCAATTTTTTCTGCAGTCCCAACACTTGTCTTTCAATATCATAAGATGAGAAATCATTGATTATCTAAATTAGAGAAGTTTCGCAAACGAAAGATGGAGAGACCCGGATGCTGTCGGGTAAAAGCGTCCCATATACTCCTCCCTTTTCCGCCCTCTGCTGCACCACCTTCAACCTACAGAGACATGAACATAGTAATCACAGTAATCCAATAACAAAGGAACGCTTCAATTGATCAGTTTTTTTTTTTAGATTTATGGTTAAAAAGGCGCGCGCCGAATGGGGAATCAAGCCCATGTTCCGGGATAGATGCGACTCTACTGAAACCTGTTTCAGTTATTCGGAAACTACCTGGTAAGCAGAAACGCCAGCTCCAAAGGCAAAATCATTGCCGAAATCCGAACGTCTGATTTTGGTGGGAGGACTCGGCAAAGCCAGTATCTGCATTTTCCAGAACTTTGGTTTAAGTTTCTTGAAAAATTTGCAGTTAAGTTGGTACCAGTTCGCAGTTCTCCGTTAAATGTCCTTTTATAGGAGAATTGGAACGTAATACTGCATGTAACAGGGAAAATGACCACCATGAACTCATAATTAATTTTTTTCCTTTTGTGGTTTAAGACAGTCTATCTCATTATCATCACGAGCAATATGACCACGTTTTGACGGGACCAATTTATCATCATCAGGTTCCCATTTTCACATAAACAATCAAGTCAATATAAACTCTTCTACTTCTTTATCTTCTTCAATGTGAACTACTTAAAGGTGAATACCGCCAGCATCGTAAAAGGTGCAGTCCCCAGTCATTTTCTCTCTCCATTTCTAGCTTGCAAAGTTTTTTAATAAGGAATTGCTAATTGTAGTAAGTTATTTTTATTTTCATAAAAAATATCAAAGAGGTCCGGCAATTGTTGCGGCAGGCTGTTTTGAGTATTATTCCCACCAACTATGGTAAACTTTTCCACATTCTATTTCTTATCATTCTCCCGGAATTCTTTGAACATAGTTGAGCTTTATTGATTTTTTTTTTGTTTTTTTTGGTAATATAAATAAAGGAGGTGAAGATTCTTGAGCTTCAGTTGAGTGTATATACTAACTATTCTCTGTTTGCAATATTGTATTTATTACTGATCTGCCATCTTTAATTAAACCAACTTTTTCATTTAAAAAAAAAAACTATCTCGCACCCTCCTTTTTTGCAAGGAGAATTCATTATAATGAGAACTGATGGGTTGGTCATTCCGTTCGTCTGGGAAGAATCTCATCAACTATAATAAGTTCATATATTTGTTTGCACCATTCATTGTTCTCAAGTGGACCATCGCTCTAATGGGACACTTGTTTGGAATTCAAGCGCCGCGCAATTGCCTTTCTAACGCCCTCCAAGCAGACTGAAGAAGATCCGCCCGACACAGCTTTTCTAAAGTGAAAGCAATCTATGAGTCAAAAGTCTTGTGTCTATACATCAATAGGTTGTAGTCCAATACTTCTAAAGCGACAACTACACTATGTGAACAGAAATTTCCACACCAATCACAAGGATACTAGTTTAGTCTCCCTACCAGCGAAAATATTTATCAGTGATTCCCTTTATTTTTTATTATTATTTTAAAATTTAGATAGTAAATATAAAATAATTTTAAATAACTAATATATAGGGTTATAATTTATAGAAAAAATATAACTAAAACTTTAAATCAATACGTGTTTTTATCGTAATGTGTCTATTTAAGTTAAAGGGTTATGATTTTATGTATAGTTAAGTTTATGTAACTTTTATATCCGTTGAAGTTGATTTTATACAATTTAACATAATACACACAAATAGAATAATAAAGTTTGATACAAAGAAATTGGTAACGCAGTTCAGCCAACAAACTACGTCTGCGGAGCCATATTAAAAAAACAATCTAATAAACTTTTTTTACAAAAGTATATGAATATACTCTCAATCTCCTATAGTGATTTCCTTAGAGGACTTGAAAAAACACCAATTGCTAAAGTTGTCTCAATAGTTAAAAATTCAACAACCACAAAGCTGTCGCAACAATTAGAAATTTAATAACCACGATGTTTCCTTCATGATTGGAAATACTCCAATAACAATTCCTATCTTCACAATTGTTGAACAATTATCTAGTCAAAGTCATTGCCTCAAAGATTACCAAACTGTTATCTAACTATAACTCGCATTTGTTGAACTCGCATTAATAGGATATGTTGAACACCTTTTGACATGATGTGATAAGATCACACTTATACTTACTATATATATAACTGACTCTGTTAGCCATAATACCCTTTTCTCCTTGAGGTGGATAGAATGCAAACTTTTCAGGTGTCTCCAACATATTTGTAGAAGAATCAATTTTCAACACATGAAAAAAAAAAACACACTTTAACCCCTTGCATGACTAGAACCGGCATCACTATTGTGGGAAACACGTGCTCTTCCACTAAGCTAAGCTTGCTATTGTTATATTTTTCTGCAATTTCTGTATTTATGCTATATATGTATATGTTATATTTCTAAATCAATAATATGTATCATAATTATTTCTTAAATAATAGATGATATGATTTTTTAAAGTAATCTTCTTATTTATGATAGAACTTAGAGAAATAAAATTTTATAAGATGCCACTTTTTATATTATATTTTAATATATTATTTTGAAACTGATCATGTAAATTTGAATCTGTACATAAATTAACTTCTATTTTTTTATATCCCTAAAATAAAAAAGTAAAAAAATAATCTAAAATTTTTAATAAATTTCATTTTGAATGAAAATTTTTAATTTTTATTAGGTTATGAACTCATTTTATTAACTTATTAAGTACATTTACCAATTAATAAAAAATTCGAAATTGCATTTATATAGACAAAACATATTGACATTATATTGATCTACACAATTATATACTTATACGAGTGTTAACTACAGATCACTAGTATGATATTTGATTACACTTATATAATAATTACACACACACGCACACACACACACAGATATATATATATATATATATATATATATATATATATATATATATATATATATATATATAAGTAGTACAAAATAAATATATTATACAATTGGTTACTCGCCTATAGTTAATTATATATATGCATAATTAAAATACATACATATACTATATACATATTGGTCACAGTAATTTTATTCTACAAAATACATATTCATCAAAGGAGTAGGATGTTAGATCATAAACATTAATTTTATTCTACAAATTTTAATTATTAAATGTTGAATTTAAAATTGATTAAAAATTGATTTGAAACCACCAATCACATTAGAAACTGATTTTATTTGAAATTGATTAGAAACTAAAATTTAAAACTGATTTTAATTGGTTTCTAATTATAAACCCATTATACAATTCAATAAAAAATTAATAAATATTTTGTATAGAAACTGATTTAAAACCAATTTCTTAATTCATAAAAAATAAAAAAATTTAATTTAAAAACTGATTTTATTTGAAACTGATTAGAAACCAAAATTTTAAACCTATTTTAATCACTTCTAATTAGAAATCCCGATTGTAAAATTCATTAAAACATTTAAAAATATTTGGTTTAGAAAATTGATATGAAACTAATTTTTTAATCCATATAAAATAAAAAATATTTAATTTAGAAATATATTTTATTTGAATTGATTAGAAGTCAAATTTTGAAACTGATTTTAATTGATTTTAATTAGATATGATTTAAAACTAATTGGAAAATTTATTCAAAAATTAAAAAATATGTGGTTTTCAAATAAAATAGATTTTTAAATTAAATTTTTTATTTTTTATAGATTAATAAATCGAACCAAATATTTTTTAGTTTTATAATTAATTTTACAATTAATTTTAAATTAGTTTCTAATTAGAAATCAATTAAAATGGGTTTCCAAATTTGGTTTCTAATCGATTAAATAGTTGTATAATGCATTTGTTTTGTACTACTTGTTTAAGATATATATGTTAATCTATGTATATTTATTTTTAATCATTATGCCAGTATAATCAAGTACACAAGCCTGTAAAAATGGTAATTATATATAATGCTAATATATTTTATTTATATAAATACAATTATGAATTTTTTATTAATTGGTAAACACACTTAATAAGCTAATAACATAAATTTATAACCTAATATAAATTAGAAATATTTCATTGAGAATGTTATTAAAAATTTTAGATTTTTTTTTATTTTGTTAGTTTATGAATATAAAAAAGTAGAAGTTGGTTTTAGTATGGATTTCAATCGGATTCAAATTTATATTGTCTCTTTCAAAATAATTTATTAAAATATAATAAAATAAATTACATATTATAATATTTTATTTCTTTAAGTTCTATTGTGAATAAGATTATTTAAAAGATTATATCATCTATTATTTTAAAAAAATCATAATACATATTATTAATTTAAAAATATAATATATACATTTGTAGTATAAATAAAAAATATTTTTTTTTATTTTTTTTAAAAAAGTTTAAACTTAGGCTTAGTAATTCAATTCTACACTAGATAAAAACAATCCCCGGCAACGGCGCCAAAAACTTGATGTGAAATTTGCAAGTGCACAAATATCGAACAAGTAATAAAGTAGCGAGTACAAGTCGTCCCAACGAGGATTGCTACCTAACTGCAAAATTCTTTTACTTATAACCTAACTTGAACCAAAATAAATGTGATTTTATCTAAAATTTAATTACCAATAAAAATAAATAACAATAACAATAAACACAAAAATCAATAATTATATTAATTAAAAATCAATGGCAATGAATAGACTAAGACACTCCAAATCCAGCTTACTCCTCTTATGACAAATAATTAATTTCTTCAAATTAATTCTCGACTTGGTTAATGGTAGAATTCCCAGTTATAAGCTAGACTCAATCTCTTGGTGAAAAGCTCCTAACTTTAATTAATAAATCAATCGTATCTCTACGTGATTTTAATTATCAAAGCCGCAAACACCTCTATAGAATTTCCTAGCTTTAGTTTCCTACTCGCTAGAAACCACATAAAGAAACCGAATCTATCTCTAGTCAGTTTTACGATGTGTTGTTATTACCATGATCCAATTTAAACTAGCACTTATCAGCCACTAGAATAAATTTAAAGGCATGCAAGAATTGGCCAGAAACTTACAAGCATTAAAAACAATAATAACAATTAACCAAAATCGAGATTAAAAAAATAATCTTTAATTGAAATAAACTACATTCATAAGAGTTTCAACCTTCATCGAAGGTCTTAGTCACAAAAGATTTAGCTATTCATAATCTGAATATTCAAAGCCATAAATTCAATTAACAAAAAAAATAAAAGAATAAAGAAAACAAAACGAGAGAATAGAAGAAAACAAATCTCCTGTTTCTCAAGCTTGCTGTCCAAATTCTCTTTGCTCCATTCTCGGTCAACTCTTCCAATTGTCCGCTTTCCTCCCTTTTCTACCAAAACCCTTCTCCTTGTGGCTGCCTAGATAATCAAGATAGAAAAACTCAAGAACATTAGACATGGAATCATTCAAGTTGAAATCAACTTTCTCATTCCATTAAAAATGATCATCCATATGCATCAACTAGAAAGATTGATAGATAAATAACCAAGAATAATAATAATGTTAATGCAACATAACTGTGGAAATTAAAAGAAGAATATATTTTTTTTAAGCATGCCACAACCAAGCTATTGATTCAATGTCGAGGCAATATTATACACCCAATCTTCACCTTTATAATCACAACCATATACATATACATTAAAGATTCACACAACCATAAGCTTGTAATCTTACACACTCTCCACTAATTTAGCTACTCTGGCTTCACTTAGATCAGGCAGGACTTTAGCGCTTGTAATGTTAGGCTAGGGAATTGGATAACAAACGAAAGATATAAGGAGACAAAATAAAGAGAAGAGAGCTTGCAAAGAAAAGTTGACTCCAAATCATAAACATATACTCCAACTCCTTTCTTGTTCCTTTAGTACAAAGAATCTCAATAACCAAATTCATTCCCGAGAAATTCATTCCTTTCTCATGTATACATCAACTTTGGAACATGACTTGCAATAAACACTTTTTCTTTCTTCTTTTTTTTTTCTTTCTTTTTTTTTTATTTTTTTTTTATTTTTTCTTTTTTTTCAATATTTTTTTTTCACTTCTTTTTTTTTCCAAAACAATAATATAGAGCAAGTCATGCTTTCCCTTTTCAATACCCTCTCAATCTTTCTTTCCCTCAAAACCTTAATATCCCAATCCCAAGGAGCACAAAAGTGTTGAAGTATAAATCAAGCTCTCTACAAAGTTAAAGGTTAAAAATATTAAGTGTTTATGCAATGAAATTGACTCATTAAGGCATAAAAGGGTACTAGGGATAACTCTAAAGATAGGCTTGAAAGGCTCAAACGGTCCAAAGAAGGCCTATGACCATCGTTTCTAAGGTAAACCAGAGAAACCTTATATTTCGCCTTGAGCATGTAATAAAACAAGTTCTAGTGTGTTGTTGTGATAAAAAGAGAGTCATCAAATATATAATAAAGTCTAAATATCTCATCAATTCACAAGATCATGGTCAATAAAAATAATTTAAATTCCACAGTAAGAATGATTAACAAAGGCATTATGCAGGGTTAAATTCCTTTCTTTACTTTCCAATCGACTCATATAAACAATCACAATAACTCCTCAAGAATAAGATTCAATTACTTAACATTCAAATGATTTTCAGAAAATTTTTTGAAATAAAACTCTTACACCATAAAATTCTAAAAATTTTTCAAAAAAATTGTCAAAATGAAATAGTCAATTTCCTACCCCCCACTTAAGAATAAACATTGTCCTCAATGTTCAAATATAAGAAATCACAAAGAGGATTAAGAGACTTAGCCGAATTAACGAAACATCCAAGAAAGTCCAATCTTTAACCGTGTATGGGAGCTCCACTTAGGCTCAAGCATATCCTACAAAAGAATTAAAGAAAGTAAACAAGGGAAGGCATATTTTTTTTATATAAAACTTGAAAGAAAAAAATCAAAAAAACAAAGCAACTTAAATAGTAGTTATCGTTTATAGTCTCGAGCTTGACTTTCCATGTAAGAGCATGAATTAAGGAGGATCATGGAAAAGACAAGCTTCTCCGCCCATAAGCATTCTTCTTGTCAAACCATATTTGACTTTGTGCCGCTTTAGGAAAAACTTCCTTTTTTTCACATTATCCTCAATGTCCTCTTTTGGAAGCTCTCTTTCTTCCTTGAATGGTTTGTTCCATTTTGAATTCAATTTTTCTGCAAAAAGTTTAGAAGAATCATCCACTACAACATCAAGAATATTTATAGCACATATAGATTCTCCCTTGGAGGAATTACTCAATGATTCAAAAACATTTAACTTTATACATTCATCCCCAACCCTCAATGTTATTTGACCATTTTCCACATCAATTAAGGTTCTAGCAGTATTCAAAAAAGGCCTTCCTAAAATCAAAGGTAGATCAAAATCATCCTCCATATCTAAAATCACAAAATTCACTAGAAAATATAATTTATCAACCTTAACAAGGACATTTTCTACTATTTCCCTTGGATATTGTATTGATCTATCAGCCATTTGAAGACAAATAGTAGTGTCCTTAATTTCATTCAACCCCAATTTTTTACAAATGGATAAAGGCATAAGGTTGATACTAGCACCTAAATCACACAATGCATTTTTAAAATAAAAATCACCAATAGAGCAAGGAATATGAAAACTCCCTGGATCTTGTAGCTTAGGCCGTAATTTTCTTTGAAGTATTGCAGAGCATTCCTCGTTTAAGCAAATCTGTTGAAAGTCTTTGAGTTTCTTTTTGCTAGCCAAAACATCTTTCAAATATTTTGCATATCGAGGCATCTGTGCTAAGGCATCCACAAAAGGAAGGTTAATTTGAAGTTTCTTGAATATTTCAAGAAACTTTTTGAATTGAGAATCAATGTAATGATGCTTAACAGCTTGAGGAAAAGGAAGAGAACTAAAATCAACATTGTCATTATTATATTCTTCCTCACCTTTCTTACTTCTCTTACCTCGTGGATTTTTCGGAGCTTCATAATTCTTGAAATCATCATCTTTTCTATGCCCCACCTCTTTTCCTTTGGCGAAATATCTTTATCAATTACCGTAATAACCTTCAACTCCCTAGGATTTCGCTCCGTGTCACTTGGAAGTGCTCCTTGAGGTCTATGGAGTATTGCAGTTGCTAATTGACCCACTTGTACTTCTAAGTTTTTCAAAGAAGCCTTTATATTTTGTTGGTCAACTTCTATTACTTTGAAGGATTTCTTGAGTTGTTGATTCTAATTCTCAATACTCACAAATTTGTTAGTGGCAACTTCAATGAACTTTATAAGAGTATTCTCAAGGAGACTTACCTTTTCTTGTTGGAGATCGGGTGGAGGTGGTGTTTGAACTTGACTATTTTGCCTCCATCCAAAATTTGGGCGGTTCCTCCATCCCGGATTATAAGTGGATGAATATGGATCATTATTCCTATTATTTTGTCCAACAAAATTAACTTCATTAGTATTATAATAAGAATTCATCATATTACCTTGCAAACATTGGTTTGTGAGATGATTTCCTCCACCAATTTCGTAATGATGGTTTATGGCTGCAACATTCAACGAACTCAATCTCTTATTTATTGCATCAAGTTGAGCCATGATTCCTGCATTAGGGTCCATATCCATCACTCCAGCAATCTTCTTTGAGGGAAGAGCTCTTGGGTTAAACCATTGAGAGCTATTCAAGGCCATCTCTTCTAGCAAGTTCCATACAGCTTGCTCTTCTTTAGACATAAATGCTCCACCACTAGCTGCATCTAATGACGATCTAACATCTTCTTTGCAACCATTATAAAATGTTTGTGCTTGCATTCCTATTGTCATTCCATGATGAGGGCATAACCTAAGATATTCTTTGAACCTCTCCTATGCATCATGTAAAGACTCAGTAGGACCTTGCAAAAAATTATAAATATTAGATCTCATCTGAATAGTCTTAATTGGGGGAAAGTATTTATTTAAAAATGCTTCTTGCAATTGGTCCCAATTATAAATAGAATTTGTAGGAAGAGAGTTTAGCCATGATCTAGCTTTATCCCTTAAAGAGAAAGGGAAAAGCTTGAGCCTTTTTGCATTTTCAGGTACTTCACCAATTTGAAAAGTATCGCAAATTGCCAAAAAATTTGATATATGCGCTTGCGGATCTTCATGTGACAATCCGAAAAATGGAGTATTGAGAACCATTTGAATGAATGCTGGCTCAATCTTGAAAGTTGCAGCAGTGACCCCTGGACAGTTGATGGCTGGAGAGGGACCTTCCATCTTTGGCTTTGTATAGTCCTTTACATTCATACCTCTTGGCTGATTATTCTCCATTACTTCACTGCTATAATCGAATTCGAAACTATCCTCTGAATTTGAAGATTCGATTGGTGTGACGATTTCCTCGTATTTCCTCTTTTAAAATTCACTCCTGTTATGACGAGCAGACTTTTCAATATAAAAAATGTAAATCAAAGGTTCTTTATTTGAGGAACTACGAGTATTCATGCATAAACAAAAATAATAATAATAACAATAACAAACAAAATCAAATAAAAAAATTAAAAATACCAAAAATATTTTTTTGATTTTTTTTAAAAAATGTTTAAACTTAGGCTTAGTAATTCAATTCTACACGAGATAAAAACAATCCCCGACAACGGCGCCAAAAACTTGATGTGAAATTTGCAAGTGCACAAATATCGAACAAGTAATAAAGTAGTGAGTACAAGTCGTCCCAACAAAGAATTGCTACCTAACTGCAAAATTCTTTTACTTATAACCTAACTTGAACCAAAAATAAATGTGATTTTATCTAAAATTTAATTACCAATAAAAATAAAAATAAACACAAAAATCAATAATTATATTAATTAAAAATCAATGGCAATGAATAGACTAAGACACTCCAAATCCAGCTTACTCCTCTTATGACAAATAATTAATTTCTTCAAATTAATTCTCGACTTGGTTAATGGTAGAATTCCCAGTCATAAGCTAGACCCAATCTCTTGGTGAAAAGCTCCTAACTTTAATTAATAAATCAATCGTATCTCTACGTGATTTTAATTATCAAAGCCGCAAACACCTCTATGGAATTCCCTAGCTTTAGTTTCCTACTCGCTAGAAACCACACAAAGAAACCGAATCTATCTCTAGTCAGTTTTACGATGTGTTGTTATTACCATGATCCAATTTAAACTAGCACTTATCAGCCACTAGAATAAATTTAAAGGCATGCAAGAATTGGCCAAAAACTTACAAGCATTAAAAACAATAATAACAATTAACCAAAATCGAGATTAAAGAAACAATCTTTAATTGAAATAAATTACATTCATAAGAGTTTCAACCTTCATCGAAGGTCTTAGTCACAAAAGATTTAGCTATTCATGATCTGAATATTCAAAACCATAAATTTAATTAACAAAAAAATAAAAGAATAAAGAAAACAAAACGAGAGAATATAAGAAAACAAATCTCCGTTTCTCAAGCTTGCTGTCCAAATTCTCTTTGCTCCATTCTCGGTCAACTCTTCCAATTGTCCGCTTTCCTCCCTTTTCTACCAAAACCCTTCTCCTTGTGGCTGCCCAGATAATCTCCCTTTGGCCGCCCTCAATTTCGTCCAATTTGCTGCCCATATTTCCCTTCTCTTTGCTGCCCGAAAGTCCTCCAATTGGCTGCCCAGATTTGGCTTCCTTTTTGGCTCCCGATTTTGCTCCCCCTGGCTGCCCGAATTCTCTTCCCTTGGCAGCCCTAATTTCTTCTCTTGGCTGCCCTCAATTTCTCTTCTTCTTTTTGCTCACCGAATTCTCCTCCCTTTGTGTATTAGGAATTTCAATCCATTCCAAATCCTATTTCAAACCAAAGTCAATTTTAGAATCTTCCTTTTTCTTCTTTAAATTGAATCCTTATAAATTTTGGAATGGCATGGTGAATTATTATTTTCCTTTCCTAGCCAAGTCTTCTTTCATATTTTCTTCTCTTGACATTACCATTTTGCCCCTACATCAATAATTAGTAAAATTAGTGAATTAAAGCGTACTTTGTAAATAAAATCATCTTAATTAATTCATACTAAGTACATTAATATTTAATTCACTAAAACAAAATAAAGTCATAAGATTTATATCAATTAGTACTTAAATAAGTGAGAAATTAATTCTAAATAATGATTAAAATATGATCTCATCACCATACCAAGGACATGAGTTTGAGCCATGCAGGAGGCAAATTTCGCCCAAATTATTGGCTTACGTACACGCATGCGCTTGGGTGTACAACCACACTCCTGATCCAACTGACTGACGTGAGTGGGTTTATAGGTCGATCCGGTTTGACCTAGTTATTTGATCTTTTTTTTTTTGGTATTTATCCTTTATTTATTCAAATCGATTACTAAATTTGGTTTCAAATCAGTGCCGATGCAGTGTCAAAATTGGATGCTATATTTGGTTAAAAATGTTGGTCCTTGAGTCAGTTTTAGAATCTACTATATTTAGTTTCAAATCAATTTCAATTTTGAAACTGATTTTTTTTGGTTTTAGTATTGAGCCGGACCATCAAATTGAAACCGATTTTGTATAGTTTTAAATCTTTATTTTTAAACTGATTTGCCAGTTTCAAAATTGCTCTTTTTTTGAAGTGTTGGAACCATCACCAAATTAACATTACCTCATTTACAAGCTCTGTAATTCAACAAGATTCTTTTTTAGCCAATCATATATCGAAAACAACAACTGTCAAGGTACCATACATCATTCATACTTGATTTGAATGACACATATGCAACATATCCTTTGAGATCTATTTGTTTGACCCAAATTTACCTTTATCTGGTTCTTTGCCTGCTCTTGTTGAACTCTACTTTCTAAAGTTTGTTTTCTTGTTATAGATCTTTGATGAGTCTCAAACATGTAACAAGTGTGTCTTGTAAGAGAGCAATAGTCACAAATAACAAGAGAATTTCTAGGTTTTCTGATGAACCCTTTTCTTTGCAATAATCATCTTTCTTTCTAGTACAATCTTGGTTGTTGAAGCAGTATTACTGCTATTGTATCCCAGGCCTGTCAAATATCCTCTAGTTCGTTTACCAATAGACAGAATTTCATCAAGCATCATCTTTCTTGTATTCAGCCTTTTGATGTAACAGTATACTTCTACAAGTTTGTCATTGCTGAGGTGTAGTGATTCCGTATAATGTTGTAGCTGCTGTTGAAGTTTTTCATGCTCTTGTTGAAGTGAAGTATTCTATTGTTGAAGTTTTTTATTTTCCTCCTTCAGCCTCCTACTCATCTTAACAATTTTCATCAATTTTACATTAACTTATGTTCATTTCTCAATTCATCATAGGCAACTTCATCAACATTGTCTCTGAATCCTCATTGTTAGTTTCACTCCTATTAGACTACAATTCTGTACTTGAATAAAAAGTAGCAAAGTTGTTAACATGATTTAATTCATCATTGTCGCTACTGCTGCTATTGGAATCCTTGTCATTATCAATCTATGTATTGTTGTATAATTTGTTTTTCATTGAGTTGTTTGCACATTGATTTTGAGTGTGACCAACTTCTCCACATTCCTAACATCTAACGTTGTTACCTTTTGTTTTAAAGTCCTTTGAATCATCAACAACTTGCCTGGGTTCATCTCATCTTCTAATAACCTTGTTGAACTTTTGCTTGTCGATTTTTCTTCTTTCTTTCTTTCTTTAGTATCTTGTAAAATTTCTTTGTCAACAAGGCAACATTGTCATTGTCGAAGTTGATATGTGCTGCTTCTTTGCTTGCTTTCGCCTTCACAACAACACCTTTGTTCTTATGTAGGGTCTTGAGATGCATTTTAAAGGTTTGCAAGGATCCCATCAACTCATCAAGCTTCAACTCTAATAGGTTTCTAACTTCTTCTATAGTAGCAACTTTGGCACCAAATCTTAATAGTAAGAATCTCAAGGTTTTGTGCATCAATTTTTCTTCAAAATATTTTTTACCAAATTGAAATGCTTAATTTATAATATCTTGTAATTTGATACAAAAGATGAAGATAGTTTTGTCTTCTATCATTCTCAGTTGCTTGAATTGAGAGGTCAACATTTGTAACTTTGACATCTTGACATTACTTGTTCCTTCACAAACGGTCTGCAACACCCCCATGCTCTTTGGAAAATTGACAAGTTAAGATTAACTTGAATTGCTCCATATGAATGGCTATGAAGATAGCATTCAACACCTTGACATATGTTTTTCAACTGCAACACCCTCACGATTCATGACAGTTGGTGGAGTCCATCCTTTCTCAACAGCAATCCAGGCATTCTCATCAACATTATGAATGAATATTCTCAGTCATAATTTTCAGTAGGCATATTTGCTCCATCTAGTAGGAGTGACCTTGTTATAGATCTAGCTTCCTTTGTTACATAAGTACAAAAACACGTTCTCAATCTCTTATAGTAATTCCCCTAGTGGACTTGGCAAAACACCCTTTGTCAAAGTTGAGAATTTAACAACCATAATGTTGCCTCAACAAGTAGAAATTCAATCAACCACAATGTTGCATTCACTATTGAAAATACGCTAATCACAACTTCTGCCTTAATGATTGTTGAACTATCATCTAGCCACAGTCATTACCTCGATAATTTTTAAACTGTTATCCAATCACAGCTCGCCTTTATTGAACCCTCTTTAACAGGATGTATAGAATGCCTTTCGAATGGATATGACAAGATCACACTTGTACATATTGTATACAACTGACTACATCAGCCATAGCACAATTTTCTCCTTGAGGTGGATAGAATAGGAACTTGTCAATTGCCTCTAGTGTTTGCATAACAATCAAATTCTAGCACTTGAACAGAAGCAACATACTTTAACACATGAACAGTATAATAGGAATATAAAGTGTGTTGCCATTTGTTAGCCCTAAGGGCAAATCATGTAGTTTTGATTAATGACAAATATTGATGAGAACTAATATGTTGATATTGTGTGATAGGATTTGTGAACTAAGAAGTTTTGGAGTCTCATTGCTTTTAAGCCAAAGTGCAAGAACAACCTCAATAAACTATGAAGTCTTTTGAAGGTTATTCAAAGATGAAATCAAGGCATTGAAGACTTGAAGTGTAGAGTAGGTATGAAAATAGGTAATATCTATGTAAACTCTACACTTGTATGTCTTGGAGTTTATTGAATGCATAAGAGAGCATAAAATAGGTTTCTTAATCTTAAAAGGCTTTGAATAAATTTCTTAATGAATGTGGTTTTTGTGTCCTAAAAATTCGGATGCAGAATTCGGTCGTACGAATTTCCTGAATATAGCCGTTAACTAGCCGTTTTATAGCTGTTTTAACTGATTTTCAAATTCTATAAAAGCTATAAACGTGCAATCTTCTGCAAGTTTTGAATCCTTGAAAACTCTAAGCATTCTAAAGCCTTCTACAAACATTTCTTAAGCTCTCTTATGTCTTGTGCATTCAATTGATCAATCCAAAGACATCAAAATGTGAAGGTGCAACTTTGTGTAATATCTACCAACAAGTAGTAACATCTACACACTCATCTTTATTTATTAAATTGTGTTGGTCTACTAGCTCTAGCAAGGTTATCTTGATAACATAAAACCCTTTAGATAAGGGTGATCCTTGAAGTTGTAATTCAAGGTTGTTTGAGATATAAAACCATTGTGTGTGGTGAGCCTTGTTTGAAAAAGTTACTAGAAGAAGTTGTAAGTGTAAAACCATTGTGTGGTGAGCCTCTCTTGTAATCTGTAACTTGAGCACATAGTAGAGTAATTGAAATCCTTAAGTGAAGGCTTAAGGTAGTGGAGGTAGATCTTGAGGATCAAACCACTATAAATTGCTTGTGTTCTTTAATCTACATTTCTTACACTGCTTTGCTATAAATTGTTTCTATCTTGTCCATATAATCTGTTATTGATCTATACACATAAAAGGTTTGATTTTGCAAAAATTAGCCAAATACCTAATTCACCCCCCCTCTTAGGTATTTCACCACTCTCTCAACATAAAGCTCTATATATATCATGAGTTCTTAGATAACTCTCTCCAGATTTTTCTTGAGTGCCGAGAGTTGCCTCGCTATGAATTCCAAGAGTTTTCGCGAGAGATTTTACGAGTTTTTTTTTTTTTTTTGCCTTGAAGCTCACATATGTATAATTACTATAAAGTCTTGAACTTCTTCTTCTTCAAGATTGATATCCCAAGAATATAGTAAGAAATCCGGATATCAATCTCCTTAATATTTGGTGTAGATACATTGCCATGAGATCCACCAATTGTAGGATCTTCAAGAGATACCAAATATCTTCTCCTTATCGTAATGGAGTTTTGCTCAAATAATGAAAACTACTAAATAGACTCTTTAATGGCATAAAGATTTTATTGACACATAATCTCACATCAAATCCTTGTTGTCAAGAAACTTACCATAATAACATCTTCAATATCGTAACAGTTCTCAAGTGGTTTATCTCTCTAATGAGATTCTTGTTTGCGAATTAAAGCGCCGCATAATTTGGTTTTTGGTATAATAACGCCTTCCAAGCACACTGAAGAAGACCCGCCCAACACTACACTTCTAAAGTCAAGCATCTGTAAATCAAAGTTTTGTGTCTGTAAATCAATGGGTTATAGAGCAATACATCTAAAGCGACAGCTATACAATGTGAACAGAAATTTCCACACCAATTACAAGGGTATGAACATGAGAAATGGAATAGATGGAATAGCATATACGCAGTGCTTTTCATTTTCAACAATTAGCATGTGTAGCATATATGTTATATAAATCAATACTTTATAGAGAGGTTGTTAATATATCATTTTCAAAAATTAATTAAGATGTCGAATTGTGCTAAAAAACAAAAAGAAAAAAAGAAGAAGAAGAAGACGTGGAATGAGTAATTCACATAATGCCAAATTTGCATCACAAGAAGGACGCCGCGAGTGAGATCGGAATCTAGATCAAAGGGTTACGATTTATTGCATGGCAAGAGATGCTCCTATTATGACATTTATTTTTATGTGTTGTTATTAAATAAGTTGTGAATTTTCACTTAAGTTCCTCTCATCCATTTCCTTCACAATCCTCTCTCCCACTTTTGTACGAATACCATGTGTATTCATACAAATCCAATTCCCTTATTAATATACAACCTTCATAATTAATGCACATTAAAGTTTATATCCTTAGGTTAATCTTTCTGTTGTAAATTTTTTCTGTAATTATTTTATTTATACGATATATGTATATATTATATTTTTAAATCAATACTATGTGTTATAATTATTCTTAAATAACAGATGATATAATGTTTTTAAATAATCTTACTTATAATAGAAATTTGAAAAATATAATATTATAAGATGCAACTTATTATATTATATTTTGATATATTATTTTGAAACCGACCATGTAAATTTGAATCCATGCAAAAATCAATTTCTATTTTTTTATATTCCTAAACTAACAAAAGAAAAAAATCATCTACAATTTTTAATAAATTTCATTTTCAACAAAATATTTCTAATTTTTATTATGTTATTTACTCGACTATAGATAATTATATATATACATAATCAAAATACATACCTATATTAATTATATATTAGTCACAATAATTTTTCAGGATAGCATGTCACATCATAAAGCTTAATTATAATCTACAAATCTTAATATTAAATATTGGATTTGAAATAGATTAAAAATCAATTTAAGACCGACAATCATATTAGAAACAGATTTGAAACTGCATTAGGGTTTAGAAACCAATTTAGAATTGCTCTAGAGTATAGGGTTTAGAAACATATTTTATTTGAAATTTATTAGACACCAAATTTTGAAATCGATCTTAATCAGTTTCTAATTAGAAATCAATTTAAAACTGATTATAAGATTTATCAAAAAAATATTTGGTTTAGAAATCGATTTGAAACTAATATCTTCATCCATAAAAGAAACAAAAAATATTTAATTTAGAAACCAATTAGAAATTTAATTTTGAAACAAATTTTAATCGGTTTCCAACGATTATAAAATTCATCAAAAAATAAAAATATTTGGTTTAAAAGCTAATTTCTTAATCCTTAAAAAAATAAAAAATACTTAATTTAGAAACTAAATTTATTTGAAACCAATTAGAAATCAAATTTTAAAGCTAATTTTAATCTGTTTATAATTAGAAATCAATTATAAAATTTATCAAAAATAAAAAATATTTGGTTTAGAAACTAATTTTTTAATCTATAAAAAATAAAAAAATTAATTTAGAAACTAATTAAAAAACTAAAATTTAAAACTAAATTTAGTTTAGAAAACGATTATGAAATTTATGAAAAAATAAATAATATTTGAAATCAATTTGAAATTGTTTTCCTAGCAGTTTTAAATTAGTTTAAAATTAAAATTTATCTGTCTTTTGCGATTTCTAATTTCAATTTTAAATATATTATTTTCTTGTAGTGTAGTATAAGAAGGGGAGCCAGGTATTGACCAGACAGATTCAACGGTAGTTAAAAGGAGGCAGCTCTAATCCACATATATATCCTCAAACCTGAATGATTTAGGGCTGGGACGATTTAGTGGATTAGAATTGAGCAAAAGAGGTCAATGATCTAATGTTATGGCAGATAAGTGTGTGATAGAGGAAGTCTCCAAGAAGCATTAGCTAATTGTTAGAGTTAATTTGAATTTTCTAGAAAAATGTTTTTTCTAATGTTCAATGGATGTTCTTAGTGATGGTTAATATTCCTAGACTTGGTTTATGTGTTCTAGGTATTCGTTTATGTTCACAGTCTTGGTAGAAGAAATTTCATTTACTATAAGTCATGAGGGTAGTTTAAAAGTCATATTCTGGAATTTTCTTTTAGGCCTATAAATATGTACTCAGTATGTACTTGGAAGAAGATGAGGGAAATAATAAAAGGAAGAGTTTTAGAGAGATTTAGTTTTTCCCAAATAACCACTTTTCTCTAACAAAGTGGTATCAGAGCCAGCCATGGCAAATGGTGGAGTTATTTCCTTCCAATTCCCTCGTCTCACAAGAGAAAATTATGAAAAGTGGTGTCTGCGAATGAAAGCTCTTCTTGGTTCCCAAGATGTTTGGGACATGGTGGAAAAAGGCTTTGACAAGTCTGAAATTGAAGATGCTTTGTCTCAAAATGAGAAGGAAGTTCTTTCAAAAGCTCGAAAGAAAGATCAACAAGCCCTCACTCTTATTCATCAGTGTTTGGATGATTCAATGTTTGAAAAAGTAGCCGATGCTACTACAGCAAAAGAAGCTTGGGAGATTTTGGCAAAGTCTTTCCAAGGTGTTGATAGAGTAAAGAAAATTAAACTTCAACCACTGAGGAGTGATTTTGAAGCTTTGAAAATGAAGGAATCGGAATCTGTTTCGGATTATTGTTCAAGGGTGAAGACGGTGGTGAATCAATTAAAGAGGTATGGAGACAAAGTAGAAGATGTTCGTGTGGTGGAGAAAATTCTTCGGTCTTTGATTGCAAAGTTTGATTATGTGTCATGTGTCATTGAAGAATCAAAAGATCTTGACTCCATGACTATTGAAGAATTGGAAGGATCTCTACAGGCCCATGAAGAAAAAATCAGAAGGAGGCAAGAGGAGCAGGTTGAGCAAGTTCTCAAAGTGAAAGTTACTGCCAAAAATCAAAGTGAAGAAAGATTTCACTTTAGGGGTCGTGATCGAGGAAGAGCTAGTGGTTTTGGCCGAGGTGGAAGAGGCAGAGGAAATAACTTCAACAATGAGGAGATAAATCAACCAAAAACAAGAGGACGTGGAAGATCAAGAGGAAGAGGATATGGTCGTTACTCAAATTCAAATGAAAGAAGGTATGACAAGTCTAAAATTGAATGTTACACTTGTCATAAAATGGGACATTATTCTTGGGAATGCAGTAATGCTAACCATGTCGCAGAGAAGGCTAATATTGTTGAAGAAAAACAAGAAATTGAGGAACCAACTTTACTTCTGACACTTGAGGATAAAAGTGATTGTAGCAGCAAAATTTGGTACCTAGATAATGGTGCAAGTAATCACATGTGCAGTAACAAGGAGGTTTTTGTTGAGTTTGATGAGAAAGTAAGTGGAAATGTTTCCTTTGGAGATTCTTCAAAGACTTCTATTGAAGGAAAAGGTACGATTCTCATCTCCACTAAAGATGGGAGTCATAAATTGATTACTGATGTTTATTATGTGCCTAAATTGAAATGCAATATTTTGAGTTTAGGCCAGCTTCTTGAAAATGATTATGAAATTCTCATGAAGAATAGAAGTCTTTGGCTCAAAGATCAAAAAAATATTTTGGTGGCTAAAGTGGCTATGTCACGAAACAGAATGTTTAAATTAAACATTCAGATTGTTGAAGTAGAGTGTTTGAAAGTTAATGCTCAAGATGAATCTTGGAAATGGCACATGAGGTTTGGTCATTTAAATTTTAAGGCTCTCACGGCTATGGGAAAAAAGCAGTTGGTCCTAGGACTACCTTATATTAATCATCCTAATCATTTGTGTGAGGCTTGTCTTCTTGGAAAACAGACAAAAAGGTAGGACTGTCAATCGGGCTGGGTGAGTCGGGCTTTGCTAAGCCCGAGCTCAGCCCGATTGACAGCGGGTTGAGAAAATGTGAGCCCAGGCTCGGCCGCCGGCCCGACCCCGATTTTTTTAAAAAAATTATATAAAAATAATTTTTAAATAATATAATAATATTTTTTAATAATATAATAATATTATTATTATAAAAAATATATAAAATATATATAAAAATATATTATTTATACATATATTTACGGGCCGAGCTAAAACGGGCTGAGCCTACCTCAGCCCGAACTCAGCCCGAAACGTTATTCGGGCTGAAAAATCAGCCCGAGCTCGCAATTTAACGGGCCGAACGAGCCGGGCTCGGGCCGGCTCGGCCCAATTGACAGTCCTGCAAAAAAGAGTTTCCCAAAAGTTGCTATGTCAAGAGCAACTGAACCTCTCCATCTTGTTCACACTGATTTATGTGGGCCGATTGATCCAATTTCTTTTGGTAAGAAGAAATATTTTGTTCTCTTTATTGATGACTTTACTCGGAAAACTTGGGTGTTTTTTCTTCAGCAAAAATCAGAAGCTTTTATTGCTTTCAAGAATTTTAAGAGACTTGCAGAAAAGGAGAGTGGATATCAGATTAAAGCCTTACGTTCTGATAGAGGAGGGGAATTCACCTCTTCAGAATTTAATAACTTTTGCATTGCTCATGGGATTCGTCGTCCTTTAACGGTACCTGGTTCTCCTCAACAAAATGGGGTTGCTGAGCGCAAGAATAGAACTATTCTCAAAATGGCGAGATGTATGCTGAAAGCAAAAAAAATGCCTAAGGAATTTTGGGCCGAAGCTGTTTCATGTGCAGTTTATTTATCCAACCGTTTTCCAACAATGAGTGTCATAGATCAAACTCCACAAGAAGCATGGCATGGGAGACGGCCAAGTGTACATCATTTAAGAGTCTTTGGAAGCATTGCTTATGTACAAGTGCCACATTCGCAACGCTCCAAACTTGATGACCGAAGCATCAAGAATATTTTTCTTGGATATGATCCACATTCCAAAGGTTACAGATTGTACAACCCCAAAAGTGGCAAAGTGGTGATCAGTCGTGATGTTGAGTTTGATGAAAATGCTGCCTGGAATTGGGAAACTCAAGGGGAAAGTAATTATGACTTCTTTCCATACTTTGAGGAAGAAAAACAAGAGTCAATGATGCCATTACAAAATGTTACACCGCCTCCATCACCGATTTCATCTCCAATTTCTGATGGAGAGAGTTCAAGTGAAAGGCCGAGAAGGATGAGAAGTTTAAGTGATATTTATTCAAATACTAATGAGGTTGCCCTTGTTGATAATGAAGTTTTTTGTTTTCTTGTAGAAAGTGAATCGTTGACTTTTGAAGAAGCTAGACAAGATCAAAGGTGGAGCCAAGCCATGGATGAAGAGATCAGGTCAATTGAGAAGAATAACACTTGGGAATTAACCTCTCTTCCCAAGGGTCATAAAGCCATCGGTGTCAAATGGATATATAAGGCAAAGAAGAATGCTAATGGTGAGGTGGAGAGGTACAAAGCAAGGCTTGTTGCCAAAGGTTACAAGCAAAAACATGGAATTGATTATGATGAGGTTTCTGCACCGGTAGCTCGGATGGAAACAATACGACTACTCATATCTATTGCAGCACAAAAGCATTGGAAAATTTATCAAATGGACGTGAAGTCAGCCTTTCTCTATGGGTGTCTTGAAGAAGAAGTGTTTGTGGAGCAGCCACCCGGTTATGTTGTGAAAGGTAGTAATGGAAAGGTTTTGAGACTAAAGAAAGCTTTGTATGGGTTAAAGCAAGCACCAAGGGCTTGGAATAGCCGAATTGACAAATATGTCAAAGAAAATGGATTTGTTCGTTGCATGAATGAGTATGCTCTTTATATCAAAATACATGGAAATGGTGATGTCTTACTAGTCTGTCTTTATGTGGATGATCTCATTTTTACAGGAAATAATTCAAAGTTGTTTGAGGAGTTCAAAAAAGCAATGTCGTTGGAATTTGAGATGACAGACATAGGGCTCATGTCATATTATTTGGGCATTGAAGTGAAGCAAGCTGAAAAGGGCATATTCATTTCTCAGGAAGGTTTCGTAAAGAAAGTTTTAAAGAAGTTCCAAATGTTTGATTGCAATTCTACTAGCACTCCCATGGAATGTGGTTTGAAATTATCAAAATATGATGATGGAAAGAAAGTGGATCCTACTCAATTCAAGAGTCTTGTTGGAAGCTTGAGATATATCACATGTACAAGACCTGATATTTTGTATGCAGTTGGGATTGTGAGCCGTTTCATGGAAGCTCCTACTTCTACTCACATGAAAGGTGCTAAGAGGATTCTTGGTTACTTGAAAGGCACAATGGAGTTTGGTTTGTTTTATTCTTCTTCTAGTAATTTCAAGTTAAAGGGTTTTTGTGAGAGTGATTTTGCTGGAGATGTTGATGATAGGCGAAGCACTACTGGTTTTAGTTTTTTTATGGGAGATTGTCCTGTCTCATGGAGTTCGAAAAAGCAGCCACTTGTTACACTTTCAACTTGTGAAGCTGAATATGTGGCAGCAACTTCATGTGCTTGCCATGCATTGTGGCTCAGAAGATTATTGGCTGAAGTCGGCTTGCCCCAAGAGGATGCAACTTCAATTTTTATTGACAACAAGGCTGCCCAAGAGCTTGCAAAGAATCCAGTAAATCATGATCGAAGTAAACATATAGATACAAGGTATCATTTCATAAGGGAGCATATTGCTAACAAGGAGTTAAAGTTGAAGCATGTGAACACACATGATCAAGTGGCTGACATATTCACAAAATCGTTAAGGTTTGAAGACTTTCAAAGATTGAAGCAGAGACTTGTTCTTCGGAGGAAAAATCAAATTACGGGAGAGTTTTGTTAGAGTTAATTTGAATTTTCTAGAAAAATATTTTTTCTAATGTTCAATGGATGTTCTTAGTGATAGTTAATATTCCTAGTATTGGTTTATGTTCACAGTCTTGGTAGAAGAAATTTCATTTACTATAAGTCATGAGGCTAGTTTAATTCTGGAATATTCTTTTAGGCCTATAAATATGTACTCAGTATGTACTTGGAAGAAGAGGAGGGAAATAATAAAAGGAAGAGTTTTAGAGAGATTTAGTTTTTCCCAAATAACCACTTTTCTCTAACACTAATCCCCCGTCCAGTCGGATTTGGATATTTGAAAAGCCAGCCCTTTTGTTATTCCAAGTGAAGGGAAATCCCGCAAACCCCAAGTCAATTAGACCAGCATCAGTAACAAAAATCTGAAAACCCCAATACTGGAAGAAGTAATTTGTCTACCCCCTTGTTTCTCAAATTGGAATAGAAACTATTAAAATTGCCCGACATTAACCAAGGTCCAGAGAAAGCATTACCAATTTATTTAAGATTCTTCCAGAAGATGTGTCTCTGAGGATTTTGAGTCTGGGCATAAACACACGTCAATTGACATGGGGTGCCAGGGGGATCAGCAAAAATTAGAGAGTTGATAAGATGGTCATTAGACACAATCACTTGAATGTTAATGTGGTTTTTCTGGCATAGAAGCAGGTCTCCAGAAGGACCAGATGAAGGAACGAAACGAAATTATGGGAAACTGAGAGAATTGAGAATTCTAGAAATCTTAGAGAATGAAAAGATTTTTACTTCAGAGAGAAAGATATTAGAAGGATGATGAGAAAGAATGAAGGCTCTCAATGCTCTAGCTGCCTTGGGTTTGGAAAACCCTTGGCAGTTCCATATAACCGCTAACATTGTAAAGGCATGAACTGACCCGCCTCCCCAGTCCTTTGGAATGTTTGGGAGTAATTCGAATCCAATTCCTCAATCTGGGTGCCATTGGAGGTGCATTTGAGATCTGCAAGTCCCTTTTTGGTTCCACTCCTTGCCAGCCTTTTGACATGGATGAATCTTCTACAAACAATCGCGACTTCTTCTTCAGCAATAACACCATGTTCTAGGTCTGGTAAAATGTTCTTCCGCGGCGGGGCAGACTTTTTTACTGGAATGATGACTTTTGATAGGTAAAGGTTCGCAAACTGGAAATCCAAGTCGAGGGGAATTGCATCGTGGGAGTATTGTATGGGGAAAAAAAGAAGGGTGAAGTTTGAGTTTTTTCTGTGATTCAGAAGTTTTATTCTGCGTCTTTTTGAGAAATGAGAGTTGGTGCTTGAGACTAAGAGGGTATTGACAAATTTGGATGGAGATTAAGAGGGGAGGATATCTAGGTTATCTTCTTCAGAGGACTGTGTTGGGGCAGATAGAATTGTAGATGGGTTTCAGGTTCATGGCTAGCTATTGCAGTGGGGTTGGAGTACTGGGCCATTTTTGTGATATATTATTTGGTGGCCCGTTGTTGAAGGAGATAGGATTCCTCTGCACCGATTCTGAAATCCTCGGAAGTCACAATAGTATAAATTATTATAGCTACTATAGTTCAACACTATCATTTTAATATTTGACATTGATACGATATGGAGAAAATTCATATTTACTAAGAAAAAATTAAAAATATAACTATAAAAAGTAAAATTATGAAAAATTAGGATAATACAAGATTCAAAAATAAAAATTATATGACGTACATCTATAACAATTGAAATAAACTATAAAAAATAAAGAGAATAACATCTTTCAAAGTGTAAAAAACAGCCATTATTTCAAAATGTAAAGTAATATCATTTGCATAACTTATTTAAGTAAAAATCCACCATTTATTATTTATTAGACATGCCTAATTTGCATCCATTCATTAAACATTTCATTAGCTAAATTTTGTCTCCAAATAGTCCGTTCTTGGGATGTTTCAACAATAGTAATGTCTTCGCTTTCTAACTTTATTATCTTCGTTGTCTTCATTTCCTAATGAATCTATAGGCATTTCTCTTCTTATGTGGTTGTGGAGAAGACAACAAGCCATAATAATTTAGTTCTGAGTTTTGATTGTATACTAATTTAGTTCTGAGTTTTGATTGTATACTAACGTGGACTTCTAAGAATAGCCAACATATCTTTAATAGCCCAAAACATCTTTCAATCACATTTATAACTGAAGCATGCTTCATGTTAAAAAATTATGCTGGAGTACTTGGTTGGTATCCCATCCTCCATTTATTAAGATAGTATCTTTGACCTCTAATTGGTGCTAGAAATCTTTTTCCATTTATATATCATGTGTCCACTAAATAATAATATCCTAACATAATAAAAAAGAAAATAAGTTTTAAGAATATTTTAGAAAGACGTCTAACTAAAAGTATTATTATTTTATTATATTTCTAACATAATGTTTACCATCATAAACTTTCAAATCATTCCTTTTACTATGGCATCTCGAAGTACTCCTCCATCTGCTGCCGAACCTTCCTACCCTGGAAGCACATATATAAATTGGATATCTTGGGAACAAACTCCAAGTACATTAGTTGCAATATCACCCTTTCTATTTCGATAGCTAGGTTTATTAGCTTCAGGTATAAGTACATCAATGTAAGTACCATCTAATGCTCCCAAGCAATTCTACAATATCAATTATAATAAATAAGTGATTATAAAGTTTAAATTAACTAAAAAAAGTTAATAGTCCACATTACCTTAACCCACTTCCATTTTTCATCGGTAGAATTCTCAAGAACTGGTTCAGGTGATTTAAGAAATACTCCTTACAATCTAAGAATAGCTTTTAGTACTCTATTGAAATACCTACTAATTGTTTCTTTTGATCTCAAAAAATCAATTTTGATAGTATGATTTTTTAGATGGTGAGAAAAGAACATCGCTACTTCTTCATCAATGCTTACATTTCTTGAATCTTTAAATTGACCAATTGTTCTAAACATAATGCATACTTTTTCAAAAGTGTATCGATTCATACGTAATTCCACAAAACAAGTTATATTACTTGAATATATTAATCTATAAAGATATGAATTTTATAGTCTCTATTACAATATGTAGGTTTTAAGCAAAATCGTCAATGGTGTTGCGTCATAATAATGAAAATTATAAAAAAGATAACCATTAACATGTCTAATTGTTCTATTTGCGTATTCACTAGTAAATAAAGTAACATCCTTCTCAGGCTCAAATTCATCATGTTCGTCATGATTCTTGAATATAATCTCCTATACAATAAAATAAATAATATATCAAAACTTGTATATTTTAATCTTAATTAACTAAAAGCGAGTAGGAAAAAAAGACTAGTAGAAAATTTCTAAATGACATTCACAAAATGACTAAAACCACAATTAATATATCCAAAATTAATTATGATCCAAAATTATGATAAATTAACATATCCGATGGTATTAATTTTGTTCCAGAATCACAAGATCTGCAATCAAAATTCTATTACAGAATTCAAGAAGCACAAGCATGGCCCATTAATACTGATCTATCAAATATTTACAACCACAAAATTATAATTGTATTAGTGTCAATAATTTAAAGAGGAAAAAATAGAAAAAGTTAATGTTTCAAAATTAGAAAATTAGAGCAAAGGATAGAACCAGAAAGAGTAGAATCATTAAAAAAAATAAAAAGTAGAATTATAGATACAAATGAAGAGTAGAACAAAGATGTCTAAAAGTTACGTTTGAATAAAAAATAAAAATAATAGACTAAGATTAGTTTTTCAAACTTCAAACATTAATGAAAAAATGACTTGAGCAACCCAAAACCCTTACGCTTGCTTGGAAATTGTAGAGGTCGAGAGGATGAGAAGAGACATAGAAAAATTATAAAAGAAAAAGGAGGAGAGTCGTAAATATACAGAGAAAAGAAAAAGACAATAGAGTTTTTTTAATTTTATATATATTTAAATTTTAAATTTTCAAAAAAAGTAATCAGAATATTATTTCTATTTAAATATTTTTTATATTTTACAATTACTTTTTCTTGATTCAAGTAATTATAATTTTTAAAAAAATAAAAATAAATTACTAAATAATAAAATTTAATAAATAAAAATTAAATTACTTTCTCAAGTATAAAACCTTTAGGAATCAAACGACCCCCAAGAGGTTTTCTTCTAGAGTTGTATTAGCTGGATTCTAATTTGACCTGCGGACCCAATGGTCTGTACTAGTTGCAGTACAGAGTAATTGACTTATCGGTTAAGGCTAGTTGCAGTAGGTGGCGCGTTCTGTGCACTCTCTATCGTGGACCGGTTGCTTTCCTAACCAGAACTATGTCGAAACCAAAAACCTTGGCTTGTGAGGTCCAAATGCATTTCTTGGATCCAATTGTCTCATCATTAGTGTCGGGGGTTTCTGACATGTAGAATCAATGTGACCCATTCTACCATATTCAAAACAAATGTCCGACTATCGTTCATATTTGAAAGGGATCCAAATCATATCATTCGGTTTTCTTTCCAGGAAGTAACCAGTTTTCAATTGGTGGTTCAGCGAGATGTCTACAAGGATACGCAAATAGTTTTTGTGTTTGAAAGAGGAAATACCGGGTGAGTCATTGAACTGAATTTTCCCAATAAAGGTGATTATTTTCAAAGCATTTGCGAGTTCATTTTATCTAATGGAAGCCCTTGAACTTGAACCCAAAATGGTGATGTAGAGAAGAAATCCAATTCGGCAAAAGTCAAAGTGGGGAACCAGCGTTTCAGAGCCAAGTGAGCTCCTCTCACAGTCCAAGACATGTATGACATCTGTGTTGTAGTGACAATTTGAACAAGACATGTAGAAGTAATTAAGCATGACCTGTTCGGACATTGTTACCTTCGACCAAAACGGCTGCAAAAAAATAAAGATGATCATAACATATTAGTCTGTGACCTTGTTTGTAGGAATGATTTCAACAAGGGGGTCGAAAGGCATAACTGGGTCTATATTTACAGCTGCCGATCATATGTGATAACCAATTTCTCTTGGAACTGCTAAGATGAACAGGTATACAAAAGTGATTACCAATTTCTATATGCTCCTGCCTTTGCATATATTAACAAGAATTCCAGATAGAGGTGCAATGATAAATCATAGTTTGAGTAAATCAATAAATATGGGAGTTAAATCAAATGTTATGTGTATTTTCTTTGGAAATATTTGTTCAATAAATTATGAAAATAAGAATATATCATCTATGCCATATTAACATCACACCCTTATTAATCCACCATTCCAACCTTATAAACTTTATATATACCTCAAATTTATGTCTAAATTACAAAATAATACTTTTAGTCGCACCAAATATAATAATATATTTAGTGATAACAATAAGTTGTAATATGTACCTAAATAAACCAATAAAATAGCGAGGAGATTTTTGTCACTTAAAGTTATTTGGTAATAGAAAAGAGAGTTACAAAATCTTATTCATTTCTAATGACCATTTTTTTGTCACTAAATATTTTATCACTATTTGCCATGTTGCTAAAATTCCCTTTTACATATTACTATGCCGGATTATCGAGAAAAAAATATTAAAAATCGTGATGTGCGCAACAATTGAAAAAAGAAACACAACTTAATCATTAGAATCTTGGAAAAATGAAATCACTAAGAATTTTCAAATTCTATTAGAACAAAGTCTACTTTATAACGGAGAATTTTCAAATTCAATAAACTAGTAATCCCAAAAAGAAAAAAAAAAGGTCGATCAAACTCTGTATGCTGAGCCTCCTTTGAAGCCAGAGGCGGATACACATTTGGGGCGTGGGGGGCTTTGTTTTTGAAAAAAAGAATTTAGATACATACATACATATATATATATATATATATATATATATATATATATATATATATATATGTATATATATATATACACACACACAAAAATGCGATCCTCCCAACAAGAAAGTCTCCCTTTTCTTTTTAAAAAATTTGCTACTCAGTCATTCTCTTTGATGAGAGAAAATGAAGGGAAAATTAGTATAAATTTACTTATAGTATATATTATTTTCATAACCGAAAAGAAAGGCCATATATATTTCAATTAATTATATTGACGTTTGACCTTTCGAGAAACATAAGACAAAAGTCTTAAATAACAACTTGTCCCCCCCAGATGCTGCATGCTTTGTTCGCCCCTGGTTTCATGGATCCATCTCATTTTCAAACTTTGTCCTCGGTTTTAGGCCTAAACATTGAACCTTTCGCGGACAAAATCACAGCACTTTAAAAATGGATAAACTGATGAATAGATAATGCCTCTCTTTTTTTTTTTTTTAAATGAGTAAAACGGTCGGGAGGGAGAGACCAACATAGCAGCCCCTCTTGGGACAGCAATGGAGCTCCATTGCCGTCATGAAACGTCTGGTTTGAGCCATAACTAGTGTGCTGGGGTGGGCGAGCCGGTCCCTATGATCCCACCACAATGCACAATGGACCAGAGCATCTTCAAGACGGTAGAGGTTGAGGGGCCTGCTAACTCAATCAAGTTCGTTTTAAGCGGGACTCAATCCCATGACTCACCAACTAGAAGACACAGCCCGTTTCATTTGGCTACCACCATGGTGGTAAGTGGAAAATGTATCTTAATAGTGAGATTGGAGCATTCGAAGTAACTAAATGGAAAAACGTGGTGCAAGTTTCAAACTCATGATTATACATATGAAGCAGTTTCAACAAAATTTTACATTTACTTGTGAAAAGAATCCAGCTAAGAGAAAATCTAATCGAATCATGTTAACTTAAAAACTCCACCATGGATTGGCATAAACAGATAATTCTGTGTTTGATCACTACATTCTTGCACTCGAAGGCATAACTTTGAAGACTCGGTTTTCTGGCGATCTCCATCTTCCTGCAGGAAACGAAAGATCACGTTATGCTTTAAAACGTAATAGTATGCAGCTGAAGACAAAAACAAATATTGCTGGAAGATCTTACACTTATTCTCGCGGTTGTTTCGGAGAATAGAAAGCCTAAGCATTTCAGCAACTCCCTGAATTGCAGTAGAGGAAAAGAAGCCATAGGATGCTGTAAATGTTGAAATGAGGAAGACGGATGCATCGGCGTATGTCCAGTTGTCCCTATATATATATATATATATATATGTCCACTTGTCCTGAGTCAAATTGATTTATTGAGTGTCAATATTTCAAAAACTGCCTACAACTGGCAGGACACTAAGCTGTTTTAGTAAATCTGCGTGTGAACAGATGGAAAAAGTTGCCGCCGTGTTATTTGTGGCCGTTCAGAGAAATTAGATGCTTCTTCTTGGCCCCACTAATCGAACCTTCCAACCTTTTACTTTTCCATTCGAGTCACATGTTGTATTTTTTTTTCTACGATTGGCATAATCAGAGACAAATATATGTTGAATATTCTTTTCTTTTTGATACCAGAGGCGGAAGCCCCCCATTTTTAAAAAAAATATATTAGTTATATAGACTTGGATTGGATAGGGTCTCAAAACTCAAATGCCAATATGGTCTAAGAAGGGGCACAAACCCGAGTCACAAATCGTTTGCTTCCTGTCCAATTTGATGTTACTGCAATAGAATGGACAACAAATCTGGGTAAGTCTGTTGATAAGATTATATTTTAATTATTATTTATAATTAATTTATTACTTATTTAAGAGTTAATTAATATAAATCTTATGACTTTGACTTGTTTTTATGAATTAAATATTTATTTACTTAGTATGAATTAATTAAGATAATTTTATTTATAAAATATATTTTAATTCACTAATTTTACTAATTATTAATGTAGGGGTAAGATAATAATGTCAAAAGAAGAAAAAAAAGATTCTAAAATTGACTTTGATTTGGAATATGATTTGAAATTTCAATTAAATTTGAATTCTTAATACACACTTATAGGAGAAAAAAAAAGGGGGGGCTGGCGGCAAAGAAAAGGAGGGAGGAAGGTGTGGACCAAGAAAATAGAAATTTAGAAATAAAAGAGGGGGTTGACCAAAAGAAGATAAAATTGGGCAGCAAAGAGAAGCAAAAAATGGGGGCAGCAAAAAGAGAGAAAATATGGGTAGCAAAAAAAGAGAAATTTGGGCAAGGGGATATAGAAATCGGAAGAATCAATTGGACAACAAGGGAAGGGAAATTGGCAAAAGAAACTTTGACAAAGGAAGAGTTAACCTAGGCAATGGAGTAAAAAAAATAGGACAGTAAGCTTGAGAAATAGGGGATTCGTCTTCTTCTATTCTCTTATTTTATTTTTTTTTATTTTTTTATTTTTTTAAGTTAATTAAATTTATGTCTTTGAGTATTCGAATCATGAATAACTAAATCTTTTGTGACTAAGACCTTTGATGAAGGATGAAACTCTTATGAATTTAATTTATTTTAATTAAAGATTATTTCTTTAATCTCAATTTTGATTAATTGTCATTATTGTTTTTAATGCTTGTAATTTTCTGACCAATTTTTCATGCCTTTAAATTTATTTTAGTGGCTGAAAAGTACTAGTATAAATTGGATCATGGTAATAACAACACATCGTAAAACTAACTAGAGATAGATTCAGTTTCTTGTGTGGTTTCTAGCGAGTAGGAAACAAAAGTTAGGAAATTCCATAAAGTTGTTTGCGGCTTTGATAATTATAATCACGCAGAGACACGATTAGTTTATTAATTAAAGTTATGAGATTTTCACTAAAAAATTGGGTATAGCTTATAATTGAAAATTCTACCATTAACCAAGTTGAGAATTAATTTGAAGAAATTAATTATTTATCATAAGAGGAGTAAGTTAGATTTGGAGTGTCTTAGTCTATTTATTACCATTAATTTTTAATTAATATAATTATTAATTTTTGTGTTTATTATTATTGCTAATTATTTTTATTGATAATTAAATTTTAGATAAAATTACAATTATTTTGGTTTAAGTTGGGTTATAAGTAAAAGAATTTTACAGTTAAATAACAATCCTCATTGGAATGACTTGTACTTACTACTTTATTACTTGTTCGACATTGTACACTTTCAAATTTCAATTCACCCCTTTTGCCATAGGTCTGGAGGACTCTTCCAATATTTAGGTTGAGTGCACGTGGGCCACACTGCCTGAAGTGGTTTAGGCTGACATACTGCAGGAGCCATCTTCCTCTTGACGACAAAACTCTTGTTAAGCCTTATGCGTTCAAGTGTAAGACAAAAAATCCAAACCTTAGAACATCCAGAAACATTTGCGTTAATACTATTGGTTTGGCTGCTGTTGAGCGCATATCACATATTATACGCAAATCAGAAAATATGCATATGTTCTTGAGACCATCTCACATATTATATGCAAATCAGAAAATATGCATATGCTCATGAGACTAACGGTTGAATTTTATACTTCAACCAAATGATTTATATTAAAATTATTATTATTTTAAATGAAGAATAGTAAATTTTTCCTTACCGCTTAATTTTATTAGCTCGCATATAATTTGGCTATAATATGCATGTATCCTGTGATATTAATAAAACTAATCCCTTTATATTTCCACTTCGTTTAGTTTAAAATTTGACTGTAAAAAAATTGTAACATTAATTCTCTCTCAACAATAATGGTCATCCATAATGCAACCACTTTCTTATATATCAGTTTCATATCTTATTAAACTCTTATGTACCAGGACAATATTTCTTTTCTGAAGTAATTTTATAGAGTATGAAAGAAACGTAAATTATTGAATACATTAAAATATTGTGCAAATAATAAAAAAAGAGAGGATACATTAACACTTGCCTATAAGGCTGAATCGCTACACCATTATTTGAAGAGTAGCCTTACCTGAAAACAGGGTTACTACCATGTACCATGCAACCTAAAAGGAAGAGATGTGATTCACCATAAAGTGGCAAGAGATTTTCACCTTCTTTTCCCCTCCTAAAAGCCTTCTTCCGATGACATGGGTTTTGGGGCCTACCAAATAAGTATTACATTATCAATTAAAGACACAAGGTGAACAACACACATACAGGACTACTTTTTTAAGTGCACAATATCATCACTTCCCTTACATAGAAGTTCAAAAATAGGTAAAAGGTTGTAGTAGTACGGACCACGCTTCATATAACAATTGCCGATTCTCAAATACTTGACTGAACTCCCCTCGAACTACAGTTTTCCCATAAGAATTCAGCAATCGGATCCTAAAATGTGACCACACCTAGAGTTGCTCCAACGTACAACCTTGCATTACATCCACGATGTAGGGGAGACGTTGTGAGCTTGCATATTGAACGCCTGCATTTTCAGCTTCAGTCTGAATCTCCAAAAAAAATGGATCATGTATGTCATTTATACGAATGAAGTTATGAACTACACAGCACACAACGATAATTGCGATTTGCCTCGCCATGCTATATGGCAGTATTCTTTCAGTCAATATTGGATAGCACTTCTTCAACATTTCGAACATTCGCTCTATGACATATTTTATGGAAGAATGTCGTCGGTTAAACAATTCTTGTGCACCGTGAAAATGTTGAACGCCCACAAATTCACTCTTATGGTACCTCTCGCCCTTGAATGGTGCGAGAAAACCCAGTTGATTGGCAAACTTGGCATCGACAAAATAGTATTTTCCTGTTAAATTATCTATATATTAAAGTGATTTTTCCAAAAAATATAGCATAGCTTATGTACTTCCCGGGTTTAGTTATGATTATTAAATAAAGTACACTACAGTATCTTCAGTACCTTCAGGGGAGCTTGAAAATTTTGCGGTTTCATTAGTTGTTGCATCAAAAAGAATTCTTAAATCATATGCATTCTCTTCCCAATCGGTGTAAACGTACATAAACTTCATGTCATGGTCACATGCTACTATGACGTTTTGTGAAATATTAGACTTCCTATTCCTATATATCTCCCGGGTCAATCCCTTAGCATACACTGAAATATGTGTTCCATTTATTGACCCAATACAGTCTTGCGATCAGAATAACCATATTATTTTGATCTACTTTGGTTGCAAGTATTCTTAAATCAACTGCTTTGAAAAACATAATAGAGAAAAAATAAATGAATTAATATAAGATGTGTGAATACACAACATCAACTTATCAACATAAACCATGGAAAATGTTTATCATTATTGATTATCTTAGAGTGTGGAACTGAAACGCTTCCTAGCTTGATATAGTATGGTGCCAATGCATACAAGCAGTCCAATATTTTCTTCACATGTCGAGATACAGTCTCGCTAGAATGTTGGAACCTTTTTTGTTTCATTACTATGCTTGTTGTTTCTTATTACAACATGTAAGAAAATTGGCAAAGTTTCCCTCACATCAACTCTTTGTTAAGGTACATCAACCCAGTGACCTGCGGCAACCAACGCATTGCATAATCGCATAAATGCATCCTTACCTATGTGTAGATTCTGCCAAATTTGTGCCGGATGACCGTTGAGAAACTCATCCACCCATATTAATCCCCTTAGGACAGACGTGTAGCATGATAATTTTTCTATTCGCGTTTGCCTAAAAGTGTTGTAACTCATTACCATCATTAGCTTTATTCTTCTCATGTCGTGTTTCTCTTCGCTGGAGCTTGTTTCATTCGCTGCTGACGATTCTGAAGAGGAAAATGTGTTATTATGGAGCTCACTTGGTCCACTCATTACTAAAGCACTGAAATGGTTGGTTGAGGAAAATTTTAGAAAATACACCATTTACAGAACTCCTTTCTACACTACACCCGTGCCTGACAGATCCTTTTTATTCTTCATATTTGAGAATCGTATCTGAAAAAGACTCGATTAGCTTTTGTCTCTTTCTTGTTGACATACACCATTTTGTACAAATTATTGTGGAGCAAGATTATCTTTTTCCTATTGACGAACAAAATTTTGCACAAATTATTGTAAAGCCATACATGGGGAAAATGCACAGCTTCAGCAACAAATAGAAAAACCCACAAAGTGCAACCAACGAGGTTGCATGACTTGCATGCATTTGGACAAAAAAGTTGATAAATTAATAGAATCTATTTCAAGTAGCACGTTGTAAAAGCTATAAAACTTATTCTTAAGAAAGCATAGGCTGGGTTATCGTAATAGCTTATGTATGGGCATTGTTTGGCATTCTACCAAACCCCGTTAATTATCTTGCCTATGCATTTATTGTTTCCTTTTAACATGTGAAAATTTTTCCCAAAGTAATTCGTAGTAAAGTTGACCAGCATGCGTCATAGCCCGAAAGAATTTTATTTCGCCAATAAAAAGTGGTTTATTGATATTACAATCAATAAAGAGAGGAGCTAAATACTGCAAATTTTTTATTCTTCGACAGGGCAGCAGAGAGGATCTAAAGAATTGGATCAACCTTACTAGCGCAACCTTATTTCCTGTAAAATAAGAATCTTAAATGTAACTCGACAGTTATAATAATTACTATAGCATAAGCCTACTCAATAAAATTCATGCATTACATTTGCCATAATTCTAATGCCAATGGTTAAAAACACTCAAATCAAACAGAAAATAATTAAAAACTTGTGACTGGTTTATTGACTTCACTTCTAGAAGCACTACACAGGATACATTACAGATCAGAATTGCTCATCTTTGTACACCTAGTTGGTGGAAGTGGGGGGCATCTGGCTAGGGTAAGAACGAGGGATTAACTGCGTACAAGGTTTAGAACGTTCAGCATCCCCAAAAGCCACAATCGGCTCCAGCAAACCCGACATAGTTGTGTAGGAAGAGCTTTCATGCATCATATTGGTAGAAATAAAGTGATTTGCCCATGCGTTTTCTACATCTTAGATAGATTCAAAGACCGTGTAAGAGTTTGCTCGAAAGCCGCATAGTGAGGCATGACATTCTCCCAGTCTAGGATAACACTAATCTTTCTATCTTTGAAGACTACGTACATAGTTTTCTTACCCATCGATTCATTCTTACAACAACTTGAGCCTTTGTAGTTCATACATATACAAAAAAAGATTGTCACTGGTAAAAGCATACTGAACAGCTCTTCCATCCCACAGGCTCAAGCTAAAGTTCGTGACACTTAAAATGAAAAAACTAATGCATGATGCAGGCAAATTGGGTGGCAGTAGCAGTAACAAGCAGTCCAAATAAACTAGTCACTGGTCCAAAAGAAAATAGTACCCTCCTTTGTTATAGAAATTGTTGTCCTATTTGTTGTGCCTTGTTATCTCAACCTTGTTGACTATGAAAAAAAAATTATCATCTTTTTTTATTTGTGGCCTTTTCTTGCGCTGTCTAGAAGGAGTTGCAGGATTGTAATTGAACGTTAAAAAATCATCACTGTGCTTCACTATTGCAACATGATAAGGATCCTTTTGGTTAATTGGATCATGGCTGCAAACTCCTAATAATGTTATTGGGAGTTTTTTGTCCTTACTTGCTTCCTTACAATTTTTAAACCCATATAGTGCCAACAGCTTTCAAGTAAAGCTTTTAGGTGATTAATTTTTTCCCCTACTGCAGGAAAATGGTTTTTTCATGTGCATAATCCGAAGTTTGACTCACTGGTTGATGACCAAATAATGCCATAGACAGGACCAATCAAAGCAACTAAAACCAATTCCAATATTACCTCAAACCAAAACATCTTCCTTATTCACATTTTCAGTTTGGTAATGGGGAGCAGAAAAACTAAAGGATGTATTAATCAACTCTTTTTGTTTAATAATATCTTGCCGTAAAACAACTATTTAGGTGATTTCTACTTGTGAAAGTTGTAAATTTTTCATCTGTAAACTTTTGAATAAGTAGCCTGTCACTGTACGTACTAACTGAGCAAAACACTAAAAAGGAAAATTTGTAGATTTGCCAATTGCTCTTAGAAACAAACTAAAAACTCAAAATTGAGGTTGACAAATCACAATAAACCTGTGTATTTTCTTTAAAATCAGCTTGGTATAAGCCTCCTTGTCTAGTGTAGAGTAAGCCTGCATTTTCTTCCACAGTAGAAAACATATGAATATGCACTTGTCAAGCAAAACCAGGCTTAAACGCCATAGATAGAACCATATATAGCGACTGAGTTTGATAGAACCAAAGGTCTTGAAGCCAAAAAATGAAAAATACAGAATTGCCTAAAGAGTTCCATTGCATCTGAACTAGAAGCATAAAGCAAAAATAAGCACCAATGTTGGTTTACATATGTTTTCAACCGCTCAATCTAAGATAAACTGAAAGGAATTAAGTCCCTAGGGAGTAACTAGTTTTCGGCATTGCACAACTAGATCTGCCAAACACAGAGGGGGCATGTCTACGACTCAAAAAATATGCATTCCCCCCTCAAAACTACTTACTACAATATTAGAGGTCCTTACAGTAAGCAAAAAATATAACAGATTCTAACTAGCACGTAGATTCCAGTTATCAGTCAGCAACTTTAACTTCATTGTCTTTAACTGCCTCTGGACTTGGAATCAGTTAGGTGCCTAAAAGTGTTATAACAAATGTTGCATGCAAGGTATAACTCACTTGAGTAGTTCTAAATAAACAGGAAAACAAGAAGCCATAGGGCTGCTTAGCAATAGAAAGCTATAGACAAAGTTGGCAACAAGTCATCAATTAACAAAATAAATGTAACTCAGTCCACTAAGACACTGCTACCACTGAAACATGGTTTTTTCTATTGGCCCAAAAAAATTTGAAATCTCTAAAGAATTTCCCAAGTAGATGTGAAGAAACATAGTTGGACGCATGTGCATTCTGCAATTTCTCTGCGCATTTAAATAGTACAGTAAATTTGAATCCCAGCAGGCAAGAAAGAAAAACAAAACTCTTCAGACTTGATTGGCTACAATATTTTTGGGTGAATACATATGCATACATATAAACGTAGACAAACTAGCATTACCCCCTTATTATCAGCATTGCATGTATGTATGTACCATAGCAGACGAGCAACAGAAAGCACAGGCTGAATCACAATAAATTTCATAATAAGTTGTTCGAAAGAGACGTAGTACCCAAATTAGCCGATCCCAATTTTCTTCACTTGTTGTTATGGTGCCAGTTAGAGGAACCCAATCGCAACCTGTTTGGTTATCAAGCAGCCATTTCATGGTTTCGTATTCATTTCTCATCTGACTATACTTCCTGTATTGTTGTACGGTAGGCCTGTTATATTAAACCGATCAGTCACCGCCTCTTTCCACCTCTCAGTAGTGAAGCCTCCTCTAGACCACATTCCATTATCCAACGTAACAAGTGAACAAATGTTCAACAACATATTCTCCAACTGCAATGACAACATATCATTTGCCTCAAATGTAGTAATATGCTGGCTGCCAATTTCTTCCATCTGAGAGAGGAAGAGGTGAGTAAGAAAAAATGACTGTCACATAAAAATAGGAAGGAAATTTTATTTTATTTTGATATTGCATTAAGTTCAATAATGGTTTTGTATATATGCAATAAGCCAACACTAATAGTGAACCTTTGAGGTCACACAACTTTTGCACATATAGATTAAGCCTTTGTACCAAGAACGAAATCATATTTCACGCAACTATTTTCTTGCATACTACTACTACTTAAACAATAAGTTGCCATGAAAACTCACAAATAGGTATCAAAAAGAAAACCCAAAAATTAAACTGGTTATGAACCAACCAAATGATATTACAATCAATAACCCAAAAATTAAACTGGTTATGAACCAACCAAATGATATTACAATCAATGCAATCTACTCACATGGTTTTTGGGTATGATCAACTACTAAAATTTGTAATACGCAAAACACAACAATTAATACACCCACAAATGAGTAATAGGGTTACATGTATCCTTCATTGATGCTTGCAAACTGGACTTGGTAAATGGTTGGAGTAGGTTGTGCTGAGAAGATCGTCAATGTTTGAGGAAACTACTTCAACCTAGATGCCTGAAAATTCATATATGAGAAAGCATTAATGATTGTTGCGGTCTAAGCAAAATGAGGTAAACAACACTGATATTGAAACTAAGAGTAACCTTGTCATTGTAGTTAGAGTTTGCAGTAATTTTGAAAGCATCGGGATTATCTATGTTGTCCTAAGATTAAATAGGACAAGCAATAAGAATGCAATTTGCAAACTGCACAAATCAGATTTTCCTAATGTAGAACTCAGATTAGATATCCCTTTCCGTATGATGAATTATTGAACCTTAGTACATAATTAAAATAAGCTTCATTTGTGCACTATAACATGGGATAATAGTGTTACTACTAACATTGACAGTACGAGTCGATTATGTTTTCTTCCTCTGTAATATAGCATTGGTTGTTGTTCCAACAATGTAGGAAGAAAACACCTTAAGTTTTACTCATATACCTACGGTGCAACAAAGTTTGGCCTCTGTTGAATTATCAAATGGAACTCTGAATCAAGCATTAATTCTTAAAATTAAACAAATGTTGACCACTCTCACACCATCTTTAGCTAAACCCTAAATAAGACCCAAAACAATTCTGCAACACTTTGCGTCTATCCTTTACCTGCAGTGAACTAATCATTAAAAGACTCACAGCAAATAAGTCATAGTTCTAGTAGATTCAGAGTAGAACTTATTCTAATAAAATAATGTATATTGCATATGCAGGAAAACAACGCTGGAAATGGGTAAGGAATTTCAAGTTCTATCACTCAATACTTGGTGCATGTGATTCTCACCATTGTACTCATAAATAGTGTGTATTTAGATAACTATGGAAACTGTTTCCTTTCCAAAAAACATTTGAACCCTTAAAAAGTGAAAAGGACAGCAACCACAATAACTTACCCAAAATTCTGCAGAGGTAGTAAAGAATTCTGAATTGGTCACTCCTCTGTCTAGTTCTAGCCTCAAACCATCTGAAAAGCTAGAAGAATGCAGCTAACACTATCCCTGAAGAGCTTCTCTCTTTTGAAGCTATTCTTGTACGGCGGTAGTTGTTCTCAGCATTACTCCACATCAACTACTCTCCCACGGTGGTTGACGTCCAGTGGGTGCAATTATTGAAGCTTCTTTAAGTTCATGCATAAGTTACACACGTTATGTTTCCTTTTGAAGCAGGTTATTTTTCCTTCCCAACCGAACATTTGGAGACCCGAATTGCCACGTTGGATTTTGAGGATGAAACGGATCTTCTTCTCAGCCGTAGTCCAGAGGGCCCTTCTAATGAAATGCATATGGTTTAGGAATTGGGTGGCTCAAAGACTGTATCCAAGCAAAGCCATAGAGTGCGTAAAAGACCTCAAAGTCACAAATATATTTTGTCGTTTTCTCTCTTTTTAAAAAAAATTAGTTATTTATAATGTAAATTAAATAATATAGTTAATTATGCATATATATAAGATGATATAAAATTAGAAAAAATGATCAATTTAGTCCCAAAAGTTAGGTGTCTAATATGTTATGGTCATTAATATTTTTTTTCTACCGTTTTAGTCTCAAAAGTTAGTTGTCTAACATGTTATGGTCCTTCACATTTTTTTCCTACCGTTATAGTCCTAAAAGAATTTTTGAACTGCCAACAAAATCTAACCACTAACTGCCATTAGAAACTAAAACAACAATAGCTACAACTATGATAGGACTTTGTTGGCAGTTTGAAAATTCTTTCAAGACTATAACGGTAGAAAAAAATATTAAAGATCATAACATGTTAGACATCTAACTTTTGGGATTAAAATGGCAAAGAAAAATTATTATGAACTTTAGACACCTAACTTTCGAAACTAAACTTACCATTTTCCTTATAAAATCGTTAGTCATAAGTATAAGTTGTTATTGGTCATATCACTCAACATTTCTCTATTGTAGAATAGAATTAATTAGTTTGCATTGCTTTAAACGCTCTACTAAAATATTAATATTTTTGTTATACAAATATATCCTGACATATAACATTTTCTAATGTTTAGATGAATAAAATTTTGTATGAAATTGCTTTTACAGTTGGCGTTTATTTTAAATAAAAAATCTCTTTTACCTTTAAAAAAATGGTATGTGCATATATATATATATATATATATATATATATATATATATATATATATATATATATATATATATATATACTCATACACCCACACATATATACATGTACTAAAGTAATATATATATATTTTGTTCAGTATTTTTCCGTCCTATAAAGCCTCCACAAACATTTATCTAGCCACCACAAAATTTAATTCTTAAAATTGGCAAAAGGACAAACATTTTGAGAAAGAAAAAAAAGTAAAAATTTTTATATTTTGAAATAAAGAGATTACAATTTTTCTTTTCCTTTTTGATATATTAGGAGAATTGAAATCAAAATCCATCACTTAGTAGTTGTGCTTTTGCTAGAATGAGTGCTTTTAAACCTAAGAATATTTTCCAGTTCCTTGTTCGTAATCCTTGATGGAAAACTGAAAACCCAAGACTTCTTTCTGGGCTGTATAGTAGCTTTGTAGGTAAGACAACTTTCATTGTGTTATTCCCAGATTACCCAGCGGATGGCTAAGTCCACATACTACCGCTCCGGCAAGTGAAAAATATTAGTCGATTGAATGTTCGATTTTTTTTAAAGGATATTAATAATTGAATACATATATTTTAAAAATAATTATATATTTTATCTTAAGTTTTATTAGTAAATTCTTAAATTTAATAGAAGTAAATTCCTCTAACATAAGAGCTTCACTACTAATTTATTTTGCTTTTGATTTAAAAAATTTAAATTTTACTAGCTTCTTTAATTAATAAGGATATCATAATAATTTTTTAAAGCAATAAGGATAACATAATAATTTTTTATAATTAAATTACTCTCTTTAATTTTATATTAAATTAAAATTTGACATTCAATTGTAAAGAGAAGAAATATTTTTTTAATAGAAAATAGAAATGTGCAAACATGCGTATTTCTATCAGTAGCATTCTAAAAGAATATTTAATTCTTGTTTATTTTGTAATAATTTTAATATGACAGAAAGACAAAATAAAATAACATATTATAGTAAATATGAGCAAATTATGAATCGATTAAGAATATAAACTAATGCCGGAATAAATTATACATTACTCTGAACTTGAATTGATCAAGCAGAAACTCATTTAACATTAATAACTTTGGCTTCACTGTTGCTATATATTGATTTCACTGTTGAGTTTTTAATTTAGGTAATTATAACTTTGGCTTACTTTGAAGAATATTATGGGTCTGTTGGGTTTGTTGATTTTAGTGTGGAAAGGAAAACACTTTTCTTAGAAAATGTTTTTCTCTTATTCGTAATGAAAAAAAACACTAAAGAAAATAAATAAAGAAAATTAGTGAGAAAAATTTTAATAGAAAGTATTAAAAATATTTTCTACGCAAAAGTGTGAGAAAAATGAGAACAATAAGGAAAAACTAATTGAAGCAAAAACGTAATTTAAAAATCAATATTAATATATAAATAGAGCTGTTTTCGAATGGAACATTCACGAATAAAATTCCTTCGTATTCTATTATTATTTGTTTGTGTGGTATTCTAAAAGAGTACAAACAAAAAATAATTTGTTTATTAATAAAAAAACACAATTTGCTCGGAAATTCAAACGTTTACAAACATATATATAAATTTATTATTCATATATTTTATATCAAATTTTAAAATTTTATTTTTTATTTTATTATTTACTATTTATTTTTTTATTTTTTATTATTTTATTCAAACAGCTTGAACTTAACACACTATTTGAATTATTCAAATAACTCACAAAAATTAAACGAATTTAAGACTAACGATTTTTGAACTTTACAAATAAATAAATGAACGAATTTGAATAAAATTTCAAGTTTGAGAAGCTTATCGAATGGATTCGAACAATATTTGAATATTATAAATACTGAGTTAAAAAATCTGGATACTCAATTCAGTCATACTCGAATAGAGCCTTACTTCCAATTCCTGAATGTGAATGTTGACTACTTGTTGAAAGTTACTAAATTGTTAACATAAAATTTTCTAAAAATAATTTTTATTTTTTCAAGAGAGATTTTTTATTTGAAAACTCTTTTTGTATTATTTACTTTTCCATTTCCATAATAAAATCTCACAAGCCAAACAAGGAAATAACTTTCTTGGAAATCATTTTATATTTCCATAGTATTTTTCTTAGTGAATCAAACAACATGCCTATTTTCATTTTCCTAAGGATTTTATTTTCCTTTTTCTCATTTCTTTGTCCTCACTAAAATCTTTGAACTGTCGATTCTTTTTTTTGTTTTTTTAAAATTTCTTTTAGGCTAAAAGGTTGACAAAATATAAAGGTTAAAAGGACTTATTTTTTGAAATGAGTGAAATGGAGGGTGCACATGATTTTCAGTTTATGGAGGTTAGTATGGGTTTAAAATCACCTGTTTGCTCGAATATGGTGAAAATAAATTTTTACGTTTAAAAAAAAGTGTATAGATACAATTGGAATGAAGATACAATGGGAATGAAAATAAAATAAACGAAGATAGATGAACCGATTAAACTATTAAACTAACAAAAAATAAATGTTTTCCGTAAGGTCGCATGTGAGGCTAATGTGTAATTATTAGTAAGCTTTTACAAGTGTAGATAAAAAAACATTGGTCTAAATATTGGAAGTGCATGAAGAATTTATATTAAAGTGTGTTTGTTCATACAAATCCCTTTTCAAATGTTGCCATTTGCTGAAGTAGTTGTAATACAAAAAAGCGTGAGAGATTGAATGCAAGGCTCAGTTCACAGTAGAATTAAAACTAATGAATTGTCTATTGAACAGAAGTGATGATAAAGAAATACAGTAGTTATCAAGGGATAAAAACTTCAACATGTACAAAACAGTATTTTATTTTCTGTTGCTTCTATTTTTTACCGTCGTTTTTATGTATAATTTTTTGGACTATATATAATAAGAAAAATATTTATTTTTTCAAAATTATCTCTCTCCTCTATATAAATATCGAAACAAATTAACAAATTCAATGAAAAACATGTCAATTTAGTCCTAATAACAAAATGAATAAGGATTTTCTTAATTTTGAGATAAAAACTTGCTAAATCTTTATGCAATATGCAAATTTATCATTTTTTACCAATTATGTGTTGGCCGTGCATTTGACCACTACAGTCATCGACAGGTTCCAAATCAATTGATGTATCGCGTCATCTCAGAAAAGAATCAGCCATGTGTCATATATAACAAATGGCATTAATTTTTTAAAATTTAAAAATAAAAAAATTTAACCAAAAAAGTAAATAAAAAATTAGATTTATTTCAATTTAAAAATATTCAAATCTTATAGTAATAAAATTCTAATAACTGATATATCTAAAAAAACCTAGATGTGAAATAACAATATATCCATAAATAATAAACATCCCACGAAATTAAATTTAAAATTAAAATATTATATTGTTAATAATATATAATTTTATATTATAAAAATTAAAATATTATATTATTAATAATATAATAATTGATGATGATACTAATTAATAAATAAATTAATAAATATATTAGAGCAAATTATAGAATTTATCTGTGCTATAAATAAATTCGACACAAAATTTTTTTAAAAAAATTTCGATGGCACCATTTCTACGAGCAATTAACGGAAATGGCACACAACTTTCCCTAGCAATTGGCGGAACTGGTGTGCCATTCTGCCAATGGCACACCAGTTCCGCCAATTGCTAGGCAAAAATGGTGTGCCAATTCTGCCACTTGTTGGCAGAAATGGAGTGAGCAAGTGGCGCTCATGTTGAAAATTGGTTATTTTTAGATTAATTTTGAAATTTTTTATATATAAAATTAGATATAGTTTGATAAACTAATATTTGTTCCAAAAAAAATGTAGTCTTTGTTGACATATTTGAGTTTTGGTACTTCTAAAAACTTTTGAAATTTTTACTGTATATAATAGACCCCTTTTATGACTAGTATATACACGCAATGATATTGGGATAAATGGATGAACCAAATGGTTTATTCACATATTGACTGCACAAACCTAAGAGAGGATTATATTCATGAGTAAGTTTAAAAAAAAATAGAGAGATTGATAAGCCTAAAAAAACAGATAAAAAAGTATTTTCCCTGTCTAATTTCAGTTCTTTAATCAAAGTCACTAGTTAAAGCCTTTATTCCATTAAAAATAATCTTCCTATTAAACTCACACCTACCTGATTTATGTGAGAAATGGATTAGAGTACTTAAGAGCATTGAATATGTCATTTATGAAGGAATTTATAATCATACGGATAGGATGAATTCAAAGTAGGAGTAATCCATAGTAATGGCACCAATATCACTACAAGAAAATGGAACTCTGGTAACAAAATTTTTGCTAGAGTTTTTTTTTAAAGCTAAAGACACTCAAAGATTTGGGAGCATTGAAATATTTTCTTGGTCTGGAAATTGCAAGAAGCCATGCTGGCATCAATCTGTCTCAACGAAAATACACTATTGATCTGCTATAGGATAAAGATTTTCTTGGTTGTAAGGCAATTTCCACTCCTATGGATCCTAGTGTCAAATTATCTCATGCAGATTCACCAGCTTTGGGAGATAATCGATATTACAGAAGTGTTGTTGGTAAATTGCTTTATCTTACCCTTAGAAAACCTGACATTTCTTTTGTTACTCAACAATTAAGCCAGTTTCTTGATGCACCAACACAGCAACATCTAAGGGCAGTTCACAGAGTTTTAAGATATCTAAAAGGCACTGTGGGTCAAGGCTTATTTTTCTCAGCAAAGAATGACTTAACTTTTAAAGCATTTTCAGATTCTGATTGGGCAGGGTGTGAAGACACCGGACGTTCAGTCACTGGATATTGTATTTTCTTGGGGCATTCTCTAGTTTCCTGGAGAAGCAAGAAGCAGTCTACCATCTCAAGAAGTTCAGCAGAGGCTGAGTATCGTGCCATGGCAGTTACAACATGTGAATTGCAGTGGATTGCCTATCTGATGCATGATTTGTGTCTTCCTTTCTCTAGTCCTATTCATATGTTCTGTGATAACCAAGCAGCCTTATACATAGTTGAGAATCCTATTTTTCATGAACGAACCAAACACAGAGATTAATTGTCATTTTGTACGAGAGAAGTATCAATTGGGATTGATTAAACCTCTTCCTGTTTCTTCTTCCATGCAGTTAGCAGACATATTCACTAAACCCTTGTCTGCTCCTTCTTTTTTATCAATTATTGTCTGAGTTTGGAGTTCAAAATCTTTATACCAAGTTTCACTTGAGGGAGGGGGGTGGTGTTACAAATCATCAAGTAGCACAGTAAGCAGAAGATTGTAAGTCAGAAGAGTTAGTAACATGCAAGCAGTCAGCAGAGGAGTGCAGGTTAGCAGCATTAGAAGCATGCACGTTAGCAGAAGCAAGATCAATGCATAATGTCAAGTCAACTGCAGCATGCAAAGTCAATCAAAGGAATAAGGAATTAGTAAACACTGGTGACATTGGCAAATGTATAGGTGATGATAGCAAATTCAGCAAATGCCAGCCAAGATACAGCTTTCATCCGGTTCAAGTTAGTTCGGATTAGTTTTTGGTTGAATTTGACTGGTTTTCTTAGTTTTAGTTGGTGATCTTTTCACCGCCTTTCTTATTTATTTGTCTGTATATAAATAGCATTGTATTCCTTTAAAAGGAAGTAGAATCAATAAGAATTCCAGAATTATTTTCTTCACCAAGAAGCATTAGCTAATCCCCCGTCCAGTCGGATTTGGATATTAGAATAGCCAGCAATTTTGTTATTCCAATTGAAGGGAAATCCGACAAACCCCAAGTCAATTAGATCAGCATCAGTAACAAAATTCTGAAAACCCCAATACTAGAAGAAGTAATTTGTCTATCCCCTTGTTTCTCAGAATGGAACAGAAAACTATTCATATTGCCCAACATTAGCCATGGTCCAGAGAAAGCATTACCAATTTGTTTAAGAATCTCCCACAAGATGTGTTTTTGAGCATTTTGAGTCTGGTCATAAACACATTCCTGGCACCAGCAAAAATTAAAGAGTTGATGAGATGGTCATTAGACACAATCAGTTGAATGTTAATGTGGTTTTTCTAGCATAGAAGCAGGCCTCCAGAAAGACCAGATGAAGGAACGAAACGAAATTGTGGGAAACCGAGAGAATTGAGAATTCTAGAAATCTTAGAGAATGAAAAGATTTTTACTTCACAGAGAAAGATGACAGAAGGATGATGAAAGCAAATGAAGGCTGTCAATGCTCTAGCTGCCTTGGGTTTGGAAAACCCTCGGCAGTTCCATATAACTGCTAACATTAACCATGGTCCAGAGAAAGCATTACCAATTTGTTTAAGATTCTCCCACAAGATGTGTTTTTGAGCATTTTGAGTCTGGTCATAAACACATTCCTGGCACCAGCAAAAATTTAAGAGTTGATGAGATGGTCATTAGACACAATCAGTTGAATGTTAATGTGGTTTTTCTAGCATAGAAGCAGGCCTCCAGAAAGACCAGATGAAGGAACGAAACGAAATTGTGGGAAACCGAGAGAATTGAGAATTCTAGAAATCTTAGAGAATGAAAAGATTTTTACTTCACAGAGAAAGATGACAGAAGGATGATGAAAGCAAATGAAGGCTGTCAATGCTCTAGCTGCCTTGGGTTTGGAAAACCCTCGGCAGTTCCATATAACTGCTAACATTGTGACTATGGGAGCATGAACTGACCCGCCTCCTCAGTCCATTGGAATGTTTGGGAGTAATCCGAATCCAATTCCTCAAATTGGATGCCACTGGAGTTGCATTTCAGATTTCCATATCCTTTTTGGTTCCACTCCTTCCCAGCCTTTTGACATGGATGAATCTTCTACAAAAAATCGTGGCATCTTCTTAGCAATAACACCATGTTCTTGGCCTGGTAAAACGTTCTTCTGCAGTGGGGCAGACTCTTTTACCGGAATGATGGCTTTTGATAGGTAAAGGTTGGCAAACTGGAAATAGAAGTGGAGGGTATTGCATCGTGGGAGTGTTGTATGCAAAAAAAAGTGTGGTTTAGGAAGATTTATGCTGCGTCTTTTTGAGAAAGAGTGATTTCTGGAAAGTTGGTGCTTGAGAGTAGTGAGGGTATTGACAAATTTGGATGGAGATTGAGAGGAGAGGATGTCCGGGTTATCATATTCAGAGGACTGAGTTGGGCCAGATAGGATTGGAGATGGGATAGCTACTGTAGTGGGCTTGGAGGCCATCGTTTGCTATATATTATTGGTGGCCCATTGTTGACGGAAATAGGATTCCTCTGCACCGATTCTGAAGCTTCGAGGTTTCTAACAGAGTTGTATTAGCTGGACCTCGGGACCGGAGTCAAAACTTGCACAGAGTAATTCACTTCTTGGTTAAGGCTATTTGCAGTAGGTGGCGCGTCATCTGCACTTTCTATCTTGGCTTGGGAGGTCTGAAAGTTGTTTTGAACTCCTAACCAGGATCCAAATGCATTTCTTGGATCCAATGGTCTCATCATCGGGTTTTTGACATCTAGAATCACTGCGTCCCATTCTACCACATTCAAAACAAAAGTACGGTGGTAATCGTTCATCCTATTCTAAAATCAAATTTAAAATTTTAAGTGTGTGACCCACATCTCTTTTTACAAACAATTTAACTTTTATAAAACCCAAGATAAAAAAATCTCAAAATTAAACCATATCTAATCATACCCGAAAGGGATCCAAATCATATCATTTGGTTTTCTTTCCAGGAAGAAACCAGTTTTCAATGGGTGGTTCAGCGAGATATCTAAAGGGATACGCAGATAGTTTTTGTGTCTGAAAGAGGAAATACGGGGCGAGTTATTGAACTGAATTTTCCCAATGATGGAGCCCATTTTCAAAGAATTCTCCGAGTTCATTTTATCGAATGGAAGCCCACGACCTTCCCAAAATGGTGATGTAGAGAAATCCAATTCGGCAAAAGTTAAAGTGGGGGAACCAGACCTGTAGAACTAATTTTGCATGACGTGTTCCATGGACATTGTTACCATTGACCAAACAGGCTGCAAAAAAATAAAGATGAACATAACACGAGTCTGTGACCTTGTTTTTGTCGGAATGATTTCAACAAGGGGGGTGAGTTGTTGATTTGGCCAAAAGGAATAACTGGGTTTATATTTACAGCGCTCGATCATTTATGATTTGTTATAGTTTGTTTGCATGTGCTTGTGCCGGGTGCCCTACATATGTGAAACGTTTCGTGAAATGATTTCTCTTGCAACTGCTAAGATAAACAGTGTAGAAAGTGATTACCAATTTCTAAAAGCACTTGGAGATGGAAGTCATGTTCGCAATGATAAAACTTAGTTTGAGTAAATCAATAAATATGGGAGTTAAATCAAATGTTATGTGTATTTTCTTTGGAAATATTTGTTCAATAAATTATGAAAATAAGAATATATCCTCTATGCCATATTAACATCACACCCTTATTAATCCATCATATTTATGTCTAAATCACAAAATAATACTTTTAGTCGCAGAAAATATAATAATATATTTAGTGATAATAATTTTTTTGTCACTTAAAGTTATTTAGTAATGAAAAAGTAAAATACTAATGACTATTTTTTGTTACTATTTGCCATTTCAAGAAAAAAATTTTAAAATCATGACGTGCGCAACAATGGAAAAAAAAGAATCACAAAAATTAATCATTAGAATCTTGGAAAAGTGAAATCGCTTAGAATTTTCAAATTATATTAAAACAAAGTCTACTTTATAACTGAGAATTTTCAAATTCTATAAACAAGTAATCACAAAAAAAAAAAAAGTCGATCAAACTCTATATGCTGAACATCCTTTTGTTTTTGAAAAAATTGCTTGGATACATTTATTATATAAAATGGGGTATTAAAAATATAATACACACAAAAATGCGCCACTCCCCCTCCCCTCCCCTCAACAAGAAAGTCTCCCTTTTCTTTTTTAAAAAATTGCTACTCAGTCATTCTCTTTGATGAGAGAAAAATTAGTATAAATTTACTTATAGTATAAATTATTTTTGTATTTTAATTAATTATATTGACATTTCACTTTTTGAGAAACATAAGACAAAAGTCTTAAATAAAAACTATTGTCGTTATGGAAAGTCTGGATTGAGCTATAACTAATGTGCTGGGTTGGGGCGAGCCGGTCTCTAGGATCCCACCATAATGCACAATTGATCAGAGCATCTTCAAGACGGTAGAGGTCGAGGGCCTGCTAACGCAATCAAGTTCGTTTTAAGCGGGACTCAATCCCAGGACTCACCAACTAGAAGACACAGCCCGTTTCACCGTGGTGGTAAATGGAAAATGTAGCTTAATAGTAAGTTTGGAGCATTCGAAGTAACTAAAATTCAATGTCATGATTACACATATGAAGCAGTTTCAACAAAATTTTACATCTACTTGTGAAAAGAACCCACTCAAGAGCAAAGCCAAATCTATGCGAATCATGTTAACTTAAGAACCCCACCACGGATTGTGATAAACAGGTAATTCTGTGTTTGATTACTACATTCTTCCACTCGAAAGCAAGATTTTGAAGACTCAATTTTCTGGCGATCTCCGTCTGGCTGCAGGAAACCAAAGATCAAATTATGCTTTAAAACATAATAGTATGAAGCAGAAGAGAGAAACAAATATTGCTGGAAAATCTTACACTTATTCTCGTGGTTGTTTCGGAGAACCGAAAGCCTAAGCATTTCAGCAACTCCCTGAATTGCAGTAAAGGAAAAGAAGCCATAGGATGCTCTAAATGTTGAAATGAGGAAGACAGATGCATCGCCATCACATTCATGGATCCCTATATATATGGTGTCCACTTGTCCTCAGTTAAATTCATTTATTCAGTGTTAATATTTCAAAAATTGCCGACAAGTGGCAGGACTTTATTCTGGTACGTGTGCATGTATACTGATGGGAAAGGTAGCCGCCCTCTTTATTTTTTATGTTCGAGTAACATGTTGTGCTTTTGTTCTACCGTTGGTCTAATAAGAGACAAAAATAGGTTGCACTTTTTTTCTTTTCTTTTTGACAGCAGCGACGGAATCAAGTGTCGGGCCCTACCTTTTTGAAAAATATATTAATTATATCGAGTGCATAAAGAAAAAAGCCAAAAGAGCAATATATATATATATATAGACACTAGCGGTGGATTATCCCAATGGTTAGAGTGCGGGGGACAAGATATATTTCTTTTCTTTTTACACCAGTGTAGGGTTCCACTATTTTGAAAAATATATTAGTTATATTGAGTGCATAAAGAATATATATATATATATATATATATATATTATAGACAGCAGATGAATTACACCATTGGTTGGAGTGCGGGGCAGGATATATTTCTTTTTTTTTTTAAACACTAGGGACGGAACCAAGTGTAGGGCCCAACTTTTTGAAAAATATATTAGTTATATCGAATAAATAAAAGAATATAGTCGCACAAATATTTTGTCATTTTTCTCTCTTTCTTTTTCTTTTAAAAAAATTGTTAATTATATATAATGTACAATACATAATATCGTTAATTATAATTTTATATAAAATAATATGAAATTATTAGTCATACATTAGTTATTATTGGTCAAATCACTTAAAAGGTCTCTATTTTTGGTGGAGTTAACAAACTTCTATTTCATTAAGTGCTTTAGTAAAATATTAATATATTTATTATATAAATGCATGTTGACACATAACATTGTTTGATATTTAGATGAAGAAAACTCTATATGTAATTACTTCGGTAGTTAGCATTAAATTTAAATAAAATATTCATTTTTTCTTTAATATATATATATATATATATATATATATATATATATATATATATATATATAATACCAACAATATTTAAATATACTAAAGTAATAAATATATTTTGTTCTCTATTCTTTCCTTCCTATCTAGCCTCCGCAATTATTTATTTTTGCGTCCACCTTTGACTCGCTAATAGGGTAAATATTATATGTTAATCTATTTATTTTAAAATATAATATTTTTTAATCATTTTTATATAAACTAAGAAAAATATTTGATATTTCTCTTATTATATCGTTAATTAATTTTAATAATATAATAGAGTATGTGAAATTTATATTTATAATGATGATAATTTTAAAAATTAAATTTTAAAATTAGTAAAAGGATAAATATTTTAAAAAGAAAAAAATAAAAGAATCTTATATTTTGAGACAAAAAGAGTATAATTTTTTATTTTTCTTTAAATATATTAAGAGAAATCCATCACTTAATAGTAGTGCTTTTGCTAGAATGAGTTCTTTTAAACTTTGGAAAAAGATTATTGCCCTGAAGAATGTTATAAGTCCAGCTGTATGTAATCCTTGATGCACAACCGAAAGCCCAAGGCTTCTTCATGGGCTGTATAGTATCTTTGTGACTGCCTAAGACGACCCACCTGATGACTAAGGTCCACTTGGTACACCTCTGACAAGTTAAAAATGTTGCGCTCTCTTTATATTTTATATTTAAAAATATTTATAATTAAATATCTATATTTTTAAAATTTTATTAATAATATTTTTAATTTTAAAAATAAATTTTATTAATAATAAGATCTCACCAATAATTTACTTTTCTTTTTTTATTCACACATACTAATTGTATACTAAATTATTATTATAACATATTTATATTTTATTTTAAACTCTAAATCTTCTCTCCTTTCTTAAAACTTCCTATTCAATTCAAAAAGTACTCTCTTTACATTTCAAAAGTTTTTTTTAATCTATTTAAATCGACAATAAATTATAAAAAATAAAAAGTTAGTATTACAAATCAAATTTTTAAAAAATAGGGAGCTGTACCCTGCAGCAGCGGCGGGGATACAATCGTGTCAATGGCCAATTACAGCAGCCCTTGACGAGTTGGCAGGAAGTGGCCCCCGTATCGCCGTTCGTTGACTTTCTTGGGGAGTCGGCCCCATTCTTTTTTTTTTTGGTATTCTTGTAATCTTTGTTGGTATTACTTTGAGTTTTGTTGTTGATATAATTAGTTATTATTATTATTTGAAATTTTATTGTTCTAATTATAAATATAAGTATAATTATTAGTAAAATTAATTAATTAATATTATATTATGAATATTGTTATTGCATTTTACCTATAATTGGTATCATTAGAATCTTTAATTCTATTAGCATTATTGACTATTATTAGTTTATTGTTTATATAACTAGTTATTATTATTATTTAAATTTAATTACTTTAATTATTAGTATAATTAATTAATAATATTATATTACAAATTATTATTATAACATTTTTATTGTGATTAGCTTTATTAGAATATTTAATTCTATTATTAAAGAATAGAATCTTTAATTCTATAATTTATCAAAAAAAGAAGAATCCTTAATTCTATTGCCATTATTGATTATTATTATTTTATTGTTGATATGATTAGTTATTACTGTCGTTTATTATTAGTATTGTATTATTATTTTATTGATATTCGTTATTATTATTAATTAGTTATTATAACCATTAGTTATTATTGGTATCGCTATTTCTATTTTGTTAATTGTATCATCCATGATGATTATTAATAATTTAATGTTCCTTTATGGATAATGTTATTAGTTCTAATTAATTTATTATTATTATTATTATTGTGATTATGATTTTATTTTAATTGTTAGTTATTATTAGTAGTAGTTATTTGTAATTAATTGTAATTATAATTATTTTTTGTTTAGTGAGAATATTAGTAATTGTAACTTTTTACTATAAGTATTAATGTTTCAGTATTATTAATTTTTATTATTAAAAATAATATCACAAATAATTTTAATAATATTATTGCCATATTTTTGTTATTATTAGCATTATTGTTATTATTTTTTTATTATTGGCAGTATTGATATAGTGTGAATATTATTGTTATTATCATTTGTTAATGTTATATTGTTGTTATCATTATATACTTATTATCACCATCCGATTATTTGCATTTTTGTTTTTATTATAATTTTTATACTACTTTTTTGTAATTAGCATTATTAACAATTACAGATATAATATATTATTTTGAAATGTATTATTTATAGCATTATTTATATTATGATTATCTGTTTTTGCAATCTTTGAACCACATAAATGGATTGTGTAGATGGCCGACTAGAGACAACACAGAGGTTTGGCTTAAGAATTAGGAGTAGTGGTAGATCGGAGTACTCGACTGCACAATCGATATTCTATTATAGCCTCTTCTGTCACCTGAGCGAGCCTAGCCAATGAGGCTTCACGTGTTTCCTAATGTTCTTGGTTTTCATTATGACATGTTATATCATGCTGTTGGCACACCAATTCCTATTACAATGTCATAGGTGTGAGTCACAGGAGCTTACACTCACATTTATGATGGCACTAACTGGTAGCATTATAACAGCTTTATCATGAACATGGGATAGTAGTAGTCTTGGAAATCACAGATTCTTTTACCTAGCATATACTAGTCTAATACCTACATAAGAAGTGTTGCCGATGAGTAATACTGAGCATTACTCTCGTCCTCATCGTCCCACTTGGGCCGCTCAATCATTGTCCCCTAGACTGTGGATGGTTGATTTCCTCACTCCACCTTAGTGGTACAGGTCCACGACATCCGTAGATGATGATTTTGATGAGGGTGATGATGAAGACGATGTTAGGAGGTTGGGATAAATAAAACGACACAATGAAAAATAAATCTCAAAATAAATAACCCACACTACCAGGATTAAAATGACTCTCCCAAAACTCTGGTATTGATAAAGTGAGAATTTATCAATAACCACCTAGCAGAAATAAATCTGACAAAAACTTGAAAATATTCTGACACCAAGATTTACGTGGAAAACCTCAAAACGGGTAAAAACCACGGGCCAAATATTGACCAATACTTCCACTATAAAAATGGGGTAACAAATCTTCATCTAGATATACTAGAAGGTAACACAACTATCTTCACCAAAATAGGTGGATATCAAAGAAAAGAGATAAAACACAAACTCACAAAAGAATGATAAAACCTCACTCTATTCTCTTCTCTCTTTCTTTCCTTCTCTCCCTTTCTTTTCTTTCTCTCTTGGTGCCTTCACTCTCACCGATTCTTTCTTCCTCTTGCTGGTGTGATTTCTTCCAATTCATCCTTAGCTATTTATAGAAGAAGTTGCAGCCAATTTATTCAACAAAAACAGGCATCAAACCAATGAAATTCGGCTGCCAAATTTCAGCCGCAATTTTGACCCAATTTGGCAGTCGCAATTTTGACCCAATTTAGCAGTCGCAATTTTAGCCGCAAATATTGACTAATGAGTTGAATCCAACAGACGAGGGTACTGAGGAGGCTGGGGAGGACTCGTCCAACGATGAACAGATTCAGCCGCACTGCCATCATCCATTGGTTTAGGTTGGGTCGTGGTCTTTCGAATGGCTTAACGACTACAGTCTTATTACCTCGGATGACGAGCACATCTTTATGATCACATTAGAGACCTACTGCTATCCCTCCCTTTCAATAGCTCCTCCGTCGGTATCATGACATTCATCATATACCGTAAGACAGGATGTTCCTCTGCTAGCATCACAGACACCTCTCGATGCTTTTACCAACACAAGTGGGCCGAACAGGTGTGTCTTCTTCGTGATTGGCAAGTGAGCGACACTACTTCTAGAGGTCCTGAGGATCTTAGTCTTATTTTATCATACTCAAGCTAGATTTTCAAAATTATATGAAAGGGGCCAGTAATTTACTTATTGATTTTTATCGTTTCATTATTTTTATATATTTATTTTTAAAGTTTAGTAGCATGTATACTATATATGTTTTGGAAGCAAGATGTACTAACTTACCACATGCGAGCTCACATATACTAAAGTAATAAATATATTTTGTTCTCTATTTTTTTCTTCTTTTCCACCCTCCACAAACATTTATTTCTCTATCCGCCCTTGTTTGGCACATCAAGAGGGAAAATATTATATGTTACTTCGTTTGTTTTAAAGTAAAATATTTTTTCACTATTTTTACATAAATTAAAGAAGAAGAACATAATTGATATTTTCTCATTATAACATTAATTCATTTTAATAATATAATAATAATGAGAAATTGAAATCAAAATCCATCACTTGATGGATAACCGTACCAAGGCATCTTTATGGGCGGTATAGTGACTTTGTGGGCCTACTAAGGGTGTACTTGGATTGGATTCCACACGTAACCCAATACAATTTTCTATCTCAAATCTCACTTTTTCTCTCACAAAAAATTCTCTCTCCCGAAAACCAAGATAAAAAATCTCAAAACCAAACTCTATCCAATCACACCCTAAGATAACTTTCATTGTGTTACTACCAGATTATCCAACTGATGGCTAAGGTCCACTTGCTTACCTCACTCACAAGTGAAAAATGTTACTCTCTTGTTCATATTTCATTTAAAAAATATTTATAATTAAATAAATATTTTAAAAAATAAGTGTATTTTTATTTTAATTTTTAAATAAAATTTTAATTTAAAGAAAAGTAAACTTTACAAATATTAGAGTCCCACCACTAATCTATTTCGCTTTTTTGATTTAAGAAATTTAAGTTTTATTAATTTGTGTGTGTTTCTATTAATCTCTTTAATTAATAAAAATATTATAATAATTTTTTAAAATCAAATTATTCTTTTTAATCTTATATTAAATTAAAATAAGATATTTAATTATAAACAGAATAAGTATTTTCTAATAAAAAATAAAAATGTCCAAACAGGCGTGTTTCCATTAGAAAGAATATTTGATTCTTGTTTATTTTGTAATAACTTTAGTTTGGCAGAAAGAAAAAACAAGAAAAAATTATTGGTGCAAATATCAGCAAAATATGAATCGAATTTTTGCAAGAGAAATCCAGTGAGAAGATCAAATTCTTGAAGAACGAGCAATCAATCTTGAAGATTCAAGACAGAAGCTGTAATTTTTTCAACACAACCTCAAGAGCACAGCATTTCATAGCCAAGTCGGAGAACTTCAAGTTTTGAAGAAGAGAAGATTTGAACCATTAAAATGAGCAATTCTTCCTCTTTCTCTGTTGCTTTATGTTCTTTGAAATTGTAATACGTTGATGAGTTAAAATTTTTGAATACTTGGATGGTTATGAACCCTAGAAATTATCTATGTGAATGATTAGCTTTCTTGGTTGATTGAATTCTGAATTCTTGTGGATTGTTTGTGGATTTGAATGCTTGAATTGATTTTGTGATTAATTGATTCATGAACTGAATTTTTCACTTGGAATTAAGAAAGGATAAGTGAAATAGACCATATACAAATAATGGGAGTGGTTTAGGTAACTAGAGATAGAAATCTAAACACTTTCTTGAAAATTAGATAAATCTAATTGGAAATTCACTAATCTAATTACATTCTTGGGTTGAATTGTTTAAAAAGAGATTTCAACTAATTAATCTAAAAATAGAGAACTTTCATCTAGAGATAGAGTGAGTTCTAATTGAATAATTTCATCGAAAATAAAAAGAAGAATTCATTAACCAAGGGACTTTTCTATCACATAGGTAATTCTAGGGGAATTTTTAATTCAAGTATTATTATCTCAATTGAATTCTCTCTAGCAAGCAAGATTGGTTAAATGGGTTTAATTAGGTAAGTTAGACTTCAATTCCTCGTAGTTATTTTAACTAATTTCACAAGCAAATTTGACAGGCTCTACAATAGAGTAGAAAGTGAGTAATGATGTTTAACCATCCCCGTGTATACGATATTTACACTTACTTGCCATTATATTAATGATATTCCATATTTGTGCTCTATATAATTATAATTTTCAGCTTGATTTTATGTTAAATTTTAGTGTTTTAATCATTATTTATACTCCCTTTATCTCTTATTTGCTTTAGGTGATACTATTGAAGATTTGGAATTAAATGAAGCAAACAAGGAGAATTTATACAATGAAGAAAAACAGAGAAATGTAGAGAAAAAATAGACTAGTAGAGAATTTTCATGTGTGATTTTGACCTTCATGCAGATTCCAAATGTAAAAGTGGCATTCTAGACAATTATATAGGATATTCTGAAGTTTTCAGAATGGTAAAATTTGTATTAATCGGAGTTCATTTTCCTACCCTACTTATACTGCAAATTCACATGTTCTTCATTGGGTTCCATTTTTGACACCGTTCGGTAGAATGCTCATATCTTGAGTTCTAGATACCCAATTGAGGTGATTCAAATCTTTGTGGTAAGCGAAGATCTTGATATACAACTTTTATGAAGACATAAAGATCTAAATCAATCGATATAATGCTCTGAATTCACATAGAAAGAAAAACAGTGTCACAGTCGGACAGCAGAACCTTGCACCAAAACTGAGGGCAAGCGGCGCCGTTTGTTGTGATCTAAGCAGCGCCGTTTGTATCAATCTGAAGCTGCTTTTAAGCTGTTTTTTTCTCTTTTGAGGCAGATTTCAATACCCCTGTAGGGCAGAAACAAGGCAGCCGATGGGAGTGGACAGAAAACAACAAAACACCAACAAAACACACCAAATTCTTCCTCCAATCCATCAATCTTGCAAGAGAAATCAAGAGAGAAGATTGAATCCTTGAAGAAGGAGAACATCCACCTTGAAGATTCATGGAAAAAGCTGCAATTTTCTCCATGCTACAGTGACAAATTTCAACCTTGAGGAAGAGAAGATTTTATACCATGAAAATGAGCAATTCTTACTCTTTCTTTATTGGTTTATATTCTTTGAATTGTAATATGTTGATGAACTAATTTTTTGATTACTTGGATGGGTATGAACCCTAGATTTTGTATATGTGAATGAATTATTTCCTTGGTTGATTAAATTCGAATTTCTTGTGGATTGTTTGTGGGTTTGAATGGTTGAATTGATTGAGTGGATTATTGATGCATAATCTGGAATTTTTTCAGTTGGAATTGAGAAAGGAAGGGTGATTGACAATTAATTCAAAATCTGGATTTTTTCACTTGAAATTGAGAAAGGAAGGGTGAAATAGACCATACACAAACAATGGGGATGATTTAGCTGACTAGAGATAGAAACCTAAACATCTTCTTGATAATTAGAGAAATCTAATTGGAAATTCACAATTCTTAATGCATTCTTGGGTTGAATTGGTTAGAAAGAGATTTCAACTAATTAATCTAAAAGTAGATAACTTTTATCTAGAGATAGAGTGAGTTCTATCATTAGAATTTCATCAAATATAAGAAGTGAAATTTATCAACCAAGGGACATTTCTATCACATAGGTAATTGTTGTGTTTTGTTTCTATGCCTTTATACTCAATTTTATCATAATCCTCAACAATTTGCACACAAACACAAGACAAGTGCACCCATCGTTTAAATTAGTATAATGGCAAGCAAGTTTAAATATCGTATCCACGGGAATGGTTAAATACCATTACTCACTTCTACTCTATTGTTTAGCCTAACAAATTTGTTTGAGAAAATGGTTGGAATAATTACTAGGAAAAGAAATCTAACTTAAGTAATTAAACTAGCTTAACTAATCTTTGTTTGCAAGAGAGAATTCAATTGAGAAAACAATACTTGGATGGTTAATCCCCATAGAATTACCTATGTGATAGAAATGTCCCTTGGTTGATAAATTTCACTTCTTATATTTGATGAAATTCTAATGATAGAACTCACTCTATCTCTAGATAAAAGTTATCTACTTTTAGATTAATTAGTTGAAATCTCTTTCTAACCAATTCAACCCAAGAATGCATTAAGAATTGTGAATTTCCAATTAGATTTCTCTAATTATCAAGAAGATGTTTAGGTTTCTATCTCTAGTTACCTAAATCATCCCATTGTTTGTGTATGGTCTATTTCACCCTTCCTTTCTCAATTCCAAGTGAAAATTTCCAGATTTTGAATCAATTGTCAATCACTCTTCATTTCTCAATTCCAAGTGAACAAAAATTCCAGATTATGCATCCATAATCCACTCAATCAATTCAACCATTCAAACCCACAAACAATTCACAAGAAATTCAAATTCAATCAACCAATGAAACACTTCATTCACATAGGCAAAATATAGGGTTCATACCCATCCAAGTATTCAAAAGTTTAGCTCATCAACATATTAAAAATCAAAGAACATAAAACAACAAAGAAAGAGGAGGAATTGCTCATTTTCATGGTTGAAATCTCCTCTCTTCTTCAAGGTTGAAGTTCTTCACTGTAGCATGGCTAAAATTGCAGCTTTTTCCATGTATCTTCAAGGTGGATGTTCTCCTTCTTCAAAGATTCAATCTTCTCTCTTGATTTCTCTTGCAAAGATGAAGATTTGGGATGGGATTTGAGAGAGTTTTGGTGAGTTTTTGGTGTTTTCTGGCCATTCCAGCCCTCTCTCCAGTTTTTGCCCTAAAGGGGTATCAAAATCTGCCCCAAAAGAGAGAGAAATTCAGCTTAAAATCAGCTTCAGATCGACACAAAAGGCGCCGCTTATATCACACCAAACGGCGCCGCTTGCCCCCAGTTTTGGTGCAAGTTTCTGCTGCCCGACTGTGACACTGTTTTGACTTCTAGGTGAATTTAGACCACAAAATAGGCTGATATAGGTCTTGATGTCTTCATAAAAGTTGTAGATCAGGATCTTAGCTTTCCACATAGATTTGAAGCACATCAATTGGGAATATAAAAATCAAGTTATGATCATTATACCAAACTGTGTCAAAAATGGAACCTAATACAGAACAGGTGACTTTACAGCATAAGTAGGGTAGGCAAATGAACTCCGATTGACACAAATTTTACCATTCTGGAAACTATAGAACGTCCTCTATAATTTTATAGAATACCACTTTTGCATTTGAAATCTTCATAGAGGTCAAAATCGGACTTGAAATATCTCTACCAGTCTATTTTTCCTCTACATTTCTCTATTGTTCTTCATTGTGTAAATTTCCCTTATTTGCTTCATTTAATTCCAAATCTTCAATAATATCACCTAAAGCAAATAAGAGATAAAGGGAGTATAAATGGTGATTAAAATATCAAAATTTAACATAAAATCAAGCTCAAAATGCTAATTATATGAAGCATAAATATAGAATATCAGACTCCCCCACACTTTGACATTGCTTGTCCCCAAGCAATACTACAAAACAATTAAGAAATTTGAACAATAATCCACAAGAAATAAAGAGTGTTTTGAAGTATTACAAAGGAGTGCAAAACAGAGAAAACATTACTTCTTGAGAAATCTTGAGCAATCTACACAATCAATCTAAAATTCATCCTAAGTATCCATCACAAAGATTAAACAATCACCCCATTGTCTTACCATGCAAGCAAGAATCTGTGTGTGTTGTGTTTCCAGCTAATGCAAATGCTCAAAAATTATAAGAGTGAATTTCATGTTATTGGCTAAGGAATTCTCATCAAGAAAGCATAATACCCTATAAGCCCGACATTTACAAAACCTCTCCACTAATACAATAACCAAAATTTAATCTCGATTAGGTAGGACTTTCATGCTTGTAATATTAGGCTCAGGGAAAGTTTAGGGTGCCAAACGAAGGTAAGGAATTCAAGATCAAAGAAATGAGAGCTAAAGAGAAAGGAATGAGATATAAAACAAAAGCAATAACCCTTATTAGCCACAAGGAATATCATCATTCCCCTACATTCAACCACAAACTCCCATTCTCAACCAAATCCCTTCACTTTGGATTCAACCACTTGCACATATTAAGCTTCAACCCACAATCTTTCCATCATCACCCATCTTTATCAACTCATAAATTTAACCTCAATCATGACAAAATTTACAATAATAATAATGAAAACATATATACATCTTGAAGGCATCAAGAAATGTAAGAAACCTTCTCAATAATAGACAAATAACAAATCTCTTTTTTTTCTTTCTCTTTTTTTTTTGATTGAGGTGTAATCAAATTCCCGATCATATAAGGTCATCTCACCACTCTTTTCTTCTTTTTTTTTCATAAAGCCTATTTTTTTCCTAACATCTTCCATTACACCCATTGTTCCAATTTCCACAATACTCTTTGCTAACTTAAGGGTAAAAATGCATTTAGCTCTCGCAAAGAAGGGTTAAATATAAGGAGTGGAGTTTAAAATTTGAAAGAAGGAAAAATCTAGAATATAGATTGAAAAATTTGTGACAAAGGCTTCAAGAAAGGGTACTACGGTTAAAATAAAGAGCGGTGGCTAGAAAGGCTCAATCGGGACAAAGAAGGCCTACTACTATCATTTCGAGATCAAACTAAGGTTACTTACTCATTTCTCCTCAAGGCAAGTGAATGCGGGTTCTAGAGTAAAAGTTATGTTGAATTCTAAAGCCAATAACACAAGATTCAATTCCATAATCATCACAACAAAAGCAAAGTGGAATGTACTTAAACGATGAATTCCATACATGCAAGGAATACAAGGGGTGCTTACTTAATCCAAGTTTAAGGTACTAGTCATGACCTTTAGAATGCTCGTATAACTACTCCTTGAGAAAAGATAACACATGCAAGTCTTGAAGTACCTTGAAGATTCCAAAAATAAAAACAAGCAAATTCAATCAAAAAAAAAAAAATCATGAAAATAGCCTATACTACTAAAGCCAACTAAACTCCCCCACACTTAAGACAACATTGTCCTCAATGTTGGGAGGAAGAGAAACAACAAATTGCATAAATAGAAATATGAAACACAAACTACACAAGAAAGCCATACCAAACGACCAAACACACAAACAGTGAAAAACATGGCTGTTTCGTACGTGAAGGCTGGGCGAAACCATATGAGCAGCAAGCTGCACCTTCTATATACTTCACAGCAAAAAGAAATGAAACAAAGCTAGAAACAATGACATAATGAAAGCATAAGCATAAAAACATACCAATAAAATAAATAAATAAAAGGACAAAAATAGAAAAGAAAGAACTCCCCTTTGTTCATAAACCACCGGTTCCACCACTCTAGCCTGGGCTGAAGGAGCTTTGCGCTATATTCGGCGATGTCGACAAATTGATGGCCCAAAATTTGTTGTTGCTCAAGGATTTGTTGTTGGGCTATATGGAGTTCCTCGAGCTGCGGTTTTCTTTGGCATGCTTTCTTTCCAAAATCAATCATTAAGAGAACTAGTCTACCAAAGTGAAAACACAAATGCCACAAAGAACGTTACAAGTAATGCACAAAAAAAAAAATGAAATGTGCAAATTGGCTAAACAAGAAAAACAATTATCACTAAAATTTAAAACAAAGGCTAATTAACTCTTAACCATGCTAAGTAACGAAATTAAATAAACTAACCACTAAATTAAAAAAAAGAAAGTCTATAGTAAGCTAATGAAATGCAAACTAATAAAGAAGATTACAAATTTAACAAGTTTCATTGTGGCATTTCATCAAACACATGATAGGCATAGAAAAAAGCAAGAAAGAACCAACAAAAAAGGAAAAATTTTTTTTTGAATAGTAACCCGACGTGTGAACAGTACCCCCCACGATGAACAGTACCCCAACGACGCTTGGAGTACACTAAGCGGCGCCGTTTTAATCCAGTTCTGCAAACTGGATTGTAATGCTGATAGAACCCGCAGACCGATGCATAGCCCGTTTTTTTTTTTTTGGGCCAAACTCAACTACAAATGTAACAAAATAATTGATTACAAACATAAAAATAACACCAAACAACACATTATAAAACTCTTCACAATTCAAGGAAATTAAAATTTTCAAATCAAAACCACATTAAACACAATTATGTACAAAAAGCATTATACAACAAGTCTCAAACACAAGAACAGAGTAACAACATAAAATAGAAATTAAAACAAAAGAAAAAAAATATGTACAAATGAAAAATATTGCTTGAAGAAGCTTACTCATCCCCTAAGTCAGGGGAGCACAAACATAATCGTCCCAAGTTCTTTCTCACTACAGTATGATGAAGTTTGAGTCTATGTTTGCTTACCATTAAGGTTCCCTTTTCCGGATGATAGATTTCTACTACTTCATATGGGAGTACCTTACTTACCACAAATGGGCCAATCCACTTACATTTAAATTTACTTGTGAACAACCGCCATCGCGAGTCATTCAATAAAACTTGCTCTCCCGATTTGAAATCTTGATTTTGGTCAATGTTTTGGTCTTGCTTTATTTTCACATTTAATGACGAATCTGATGTACAATAGTTTTCCTCATTTCCATTGGAACCTTTCGCATCAACCGCAATCTCTTCTACTAACTTATTCTTCTTCTTCTTTGCATCATTGCCTTTGATTAAAGATGGATTCAAAGAATCATTCACCAAGGTTTCCTGTAAAGAATTAGAGACATGAGCATTTATATCATCAATCTTACTATGAGAATGATTAGGATCTGAAGAATATTTCAAAGGTTTCAAAGCTTTAAGTACGACCTCCTCGTCTTCTACCCTAAGGGTCAACTTTCCTTCACTCACATTTATATTGGCCTTAGCAGTAGCTAGAAAAGGTCTTCCTAAGATCAAAGAAACCTCAACACTCTCATCCATGTCAAGTATCACAAAATCAACAGGAAATATAAATTTATCAACTTTGACAAGCACATCTTCAACAATACCCCTAGGATGTCTAACTGAACCATCTGCAAATTGAATACTCATCTTAGTACGCTTTGGTTCACCTAGGCCTAATTGTTTGAAAACATTAAATGGTAGCAAGTTGACGCTAGCACCCAAGTCAGCCAATGAATTATCAAAAGAAAGACTACCAATATTGCAAGGAATATTAAAACTCCCTGGATCTTTTAGCTTTTGAGGTAGCTTTCCTTTGTTTTGAAGGATGGCAGAGCATTCCTCATTCAATGTTACTATTGAAAGTTCTCGAAGCCTCTTCCTTTTCGAAAGGACATCCTTGAGGAACTTAGCATATCTTGGCATCTCTGAAAGAATTTCAACAAATGGTAAGTTAATGTGCAATTGTTTGAATAGTTCAAGAAATTTACCAAGTTGCTCATCCTTTCTATCTCTTAGAAGTGCGGCGGGGTATGGAATTCTGGGCTTGTATTCCGGAACCATCTTCTTCAAATGCTCTTCCTTTTTCTCAAGAACTGTTTCTTTAACTTGATTTTCATTTTCCCCCATGCCTTGGGATTTCACCTTACATTCCAAAGCATTTGATTTATTTTCACTTCCCAAAATCACCATATTCACATGTTCTTGCGGATTGGTAACTGTGTTGCTAGGTAAACTGCCCATTTGTCTTTCCGAAACAAGCTTTGCCAATTGACTTATTTGATTTTCCAAATTTTGAATGGAAGCTTGTTGGTTCCTTAGGGATGCTTCTTGATTTTGGAACCGGGTTTCGGTAGTCTCAATGAACTTTGTCATTAATTCTTCAAGGCTAGGCTTCACCGGTTGTTGAAGAGGTGGAGGAGGTTGATGTTGATAAGGAAGAGATATTTGGGGTTGAGAATTTGATGAAACTTGGAAGCCGGGAGGTTGAAACGGTCTTTGTTGCCCTTGGTTGCTCCATGAGAAGTTTGGATGATTCCGCCACCCCGGATTATAGGTAGTACTATAAGGATTGTTGGGTTGCCTTCCTCCTCCAAGGAAATCCACATGCTCCGTTGATGATGCATTAGAAGTTCCCATGGTTTGGCACTCATGGTTTGGATGACCACCTCCACAAAAATCACAAGCCATCATCACTTGGGAGGTTTGAGGTGACAAACTCAAGCTCTCAATCTTCTTGTTTAAGGCATCGAATTTTGCCTCCAAAGCCGTCATCATGTCTACATTGTGTATTCCATTAGGCTTGGCTTTCGGTGTAGGATTCCCCCATTGGTAGTTGTTCATGACAATGTTTTCAATGAGGTCTTGTAACTCTTCCGGTGTCTTCAAACTAGTGGTACCTCCCGAAGAAGCATCAATGAGTTGCTTAGAAGGGAAATTTAATCCACTATGGAATGTTTGCATTTGAAGTCCCAAATCTAGACCATGATGTGGACATTTCCTCAATAGCTCCTTCCATCTCTCCCAAGAATCGTATAAGCTCTCACTCTCCATTTGTTGGAAAGAGAAGATATCATTTCTTAGCTTTGCAGTCCTTGCCGGAGGGAAATATCTAGCGAGGAACTTCTCGGCAAGATTGTTCCATGTAGTAATGGAACCAGGTGGAAGTGATTTCAACCATGACTTGGCTCGATCCCTCAATGAAAATGGAAATAGCCGAAGGCGGATGGCATCTTCGGAAGCCCCATTAATCTTGAAAGTATCACATATCTCCAAAAAGTTGACAATATGAGCATTCGGGTCTTCGTCTAGTAAACCATCAAATTGTACCAATTGTTGAACCATTTGGATGATATTCGGTTTGATCTCAAAATTGTTGGCTTCAACTCTTGGTCGGGCAATACTTGACTCCGCTCCTAACAACGAAGGTCGCGCATAGTCTCCCATTGTCCTTGGCCTTGCATTTCCGTCATGTGCCATATTGTTTTCAATTTGAGGATTCTCACCTTCAACTTCAATTCCTTCAAGTATCACCTCTAGGTTTATACCCCTTGGATCCCAATAAAAAATCTGCTCAACTTCGGAATTAAGTTGATTCAATTCTCCCGAATTACTTGAGGTCATAAACCAAGAGAATTCACACCTTCACAACAAATAAAGTAAAAGTTTAGCTCAAAGAACACTTACTTAAAATAGAACAAAAAACAAAGAAACATAAGCTAAGAACTCCAATTCACTAATGACTTACAAAATTGCAAACAAGACAACAAATATTAACACTAGCAATAGATATTATAACAACAAATAAGTAAAATGACTAAATCAATAGATTTCAAGCTTTCCTAATATTAACCGAAGTTTCCCGGCAACAGCGCCAAAAACTTGTTGTGTTTTGTTTCTATGCCTTTATACTCAATTTTATCATAATCCTCAACAATTTGCACACAAACACAAGGCAAGTGCACCCATCGTTTAAATTAGTATAATGGCAAGCAAGTTTAAATATCGTATCCACGGGGATGGTTAAATACCATTACTCACTTCTACTCTATTATTTAGCCTAACAAATTTGTTTGAGAAAATGGTTGGAATAATTACTAGGAAAAGAAATCTAACTTAAGTAATTAAACTAGCTTAACTAATCTTTGTTTGCAAGAGAGAATTCAATTGAGAAAACAATACTTGGATGGTTAATCCCCATAGAATTACCTATGTGATAGAAATGTCCCTTGGTTGATAAATTTCACTTCTTATGTTTGATGAAATTCCAATGATAGAACTCACTCTATCTCTAGATGAAAGTTCTCTACTCTTGGATTAATTAGTTGAAATCTCTTTCTAACCAATTCAACCCAAGAATGCATTAAGAATTGTGAATTTCCAATTAGATTTCTCTAATTATCAAGAAGATGTTTAGGTTTCTATCTCTAGTTACCTAAATCATCCCATTGTTTGTGTATGGTCTATTTCACCCTTCCTTTCTCAATTCCAAGTGAAAATTTCCAGTTTTGAATCAATTGTCAATCACTCTTCATTTCTCAATTCCAATTGAACAAAAATTCCAGATTATGGATCCATAATCCACTCAATCAATTCAACCATTCAAACCCACAAATAATTCACAAGAAATTCAAATTCAATCAACCAATGAAACACTTCATTCACATAGGCAAAATCTAGGGTTCATACCCATCCAAGTATTCAAAAGTTTAGCTCATCAACATATTAAAAATCAAAGAACATAAAACAACAAAGAAAGAGGAGGAATTGCTCATTTTCATGGTTGAAATCTCCTCTCTTCTTCAAGGTTGAAGTTCTTCACTGTAGCATGGCAAAAATTGCAGATTTTTCCATGAATCTTCAAGGTGGATGTTCTCCTTCTTCAAAGATTCAATCTTCTCTCTTGATTTCTCTTGCAAAGATGAAGATTTGGGATGGGATTTGAGAGAGTTTTGGTGAGTTTTTGGTGTTTTCTGGCCATTCCAGCCCTCTCTCCCGTTTTTGACCTAAAGGGGTATCAAAATCTGCCCCAAAAGAGAGAGAAATGTAGCTTAAAAGCAGCTTCAGATTGACACAAACGGCGCGCTTATATCACACCAAACGGCGCTGCTTGCCCCCAGTTTTGGTGCAAGTTTCTGCTGTCCGACTGTGACACTGTTTTGACTTCTAGGTGAATTCAGACCACCAAATCGGCTAATCTAGGTCTTGATGTCTTCATGAAAGTTGTATATTAGGATCTTAGAGTTCCACAGCGATTTGAATCACATCCATTGGGAATCTAGAACTCAAGGTATGATCATTAAACCAAACTGTGTCAAAAATGGAACCCAATGCAGAACAGGTGAATTTGCAGCATAAGTAGGGTAGGCAAATGAACTCCGATTGACACAAATTTTACCATTCTGAAAACTTTAGAATATCCTATATAATTGTATAGAATACCACTTTTGCATTTGAAATCTTCATAGAGGTCAAAATCTGACTTGAAATATCTCTACCAGTCTATTTTTCCTCTGCATTTCTCTAATGTTCTTCATTGTGTAAATTTCTCTTATTTGCTTCATTTAATTCCAAATCTTCAATAATATCACCTAAAGCAAATAAGAGATAATGGGAGTATAAATGGTGATTAAAATATCAAAATTTAACATAAAATCAAGCTCAAAATGATAATTATATGAAGCATAAATATAGAATATCAGTAATTATAGGTGGATTAACCATCCAAGTATTGTTTTCTTAATTGAATTCTCTCTTGCGAACAAAAATTAGTTAAGTTGGTTTAATTAGTTAAGTTAGACTTCTATTCATAGTAGTAATTTCAACCATTTTCACAAGCAATTTTGATAGGCTAAACAATAGAATAGAAAGTGAGTAATGACATTTAATCACCCACGTGGATTCGACATTTGAATTTACTTGCCATTGTACTACTCATAACGATAGGTGCACTTGCCTAGTGTTTGTGTGCAAATTGTTAGATATTGTGATAAAAATTTAGTATAAAGGCATAGAAATAAAAAACAATAATTAATCATAACGATATGTGCACTTGCCTTGTGTTTGTGTGTTAATTGTTGAAGATTATGATAAAATTGAGTATAAGGGCATAGAAAACTCACAATAGGGATAGTAGTCTATATGGATGGATGTTACAACTTTGGTTGTAACCCATAACCTTTTATATTCTATAACCTCAAATATAAATTAAAACTTGGGATAATGGATATTAATATAATCGATTTATTCATAAGAGTAACCAAATAGTTTGTCTTCAATGTTTTCATCATTTTCTTTTGTACTTAGTGAAATTTGAAGGATATTTAAAGCTTCCAAAATTTGTTTATGTTTTCATGATAAAATTAATCTCAAAATTATTTAGTTTGTCTTAATTTCGTCATAAATCTTTTTTTTTAATTTTTATTCCTAAATCTATTTTTTTAAAAATTATGGGTTGTAGCCGTCACTTTTAGGAGAATTCAGCATATTAGTGCATGTGCTTCTCACATTTTGAGCAACATATAGGAGCAAAATCATCAACCTGTTATTGTTCTTCATCTTCTCCAACTTTTCCCTTCCTTCGCCACCATCTCCGACCCCGTTGTCTCCCCTCTTACATAATTTGATTTACATAAGCACCCGTTTATGAAATGATTTACATAATTTGATTGCTCGAAATACTTTAACATGAAGAAATAATAGAAAGTGGTGCCAATTTTTCCAATTTTGGATAAATTCAATGATTACAAAGCTTAGTATTATCTTCCATTCACTTTTCTAAATCCAGTAGCTACAAAGTACCTAATCTCTTTCATTTTACTCATTTACCCACTTTTTCCAATTCTTTCAAGACCAAACAAGGTAAAGAGTCTTTGTGTATTTGGTTTACTTCTTGCTCTAAAAATCAATAAAATTTCACATTGAATCTCATCTTCTTTAAAAAATAATTCACTTTTATAGAAATGAATGAAAAAATTCTAAAACAAAACCCAATCCCGAAAAGCCACACCATGTCGAATACTTGTTTACGATAATAGGTATGATTTCCCTTTTCGTCTTTCTCATGAGAAGTTACTTTTGAAGGGGCAAACATCAGAGCATGGATTGAGAGAGTGGCAGAAACCTGATCCAGGAATACCTCCGAACTTGAATTGATCAAGCGAAAACTCATTTAACATTAATATTCTCATTGCTATATATTGATTTCACAGTTGAGTTTTTAGTTTAGGTAATTATAGAAAATAGTGACAGAGAAGCTATTTACAGGTGCTTTGAGTATTACTTTTGCTTAATTTGATGCTGTTAGAAATATGAATATTATAATTTCGAAAACACTTTTTCCTTGAAGGAGAAGATAATTTTTTTAGTGGTGCCAAACCAACTTGAAGCGCTAGAACAGATGATATCTTTTTTGTTTTCGGAAGATTTCATGAATTATGGTGTGTACAATTAATTACGCTAGCCAGGGTCCTCGTTATTCTTTTTATTTCTGAATGAGGCAAGGCAGGCTAAAAATTGGAGAACATCAAAGTCAGTAAAAAAAAACGAAAAAAAATTCTACAAGTGTTATGCATGAAGTAATCGTGATCCAATTCTTGATGGCATTTGATCTATTTATGTCGTAGCCATGTCGAATTGGACCATCTTTTCAATATATGCACGTGGTCGAGGAGGAGGAGGAGGAGCTATGACTGCATGGCCCGCGAAACTCCTCTCACTAATAGTGCTGGCAGCGCAATGTCCACCGCCATGATTGGGAATGTTTGAGCAAGGATTTGGCGACGGAGTGCCGCCTTTACCCCTTTCTAGAGACTGCAAGACAAAATATTCCTCTCACTAATAGTGCTGGCAGCGCAATGTCCGGTGCCACCACTCGGAATGTTTGAGCAGGGATTTGGCGACGGAGTGGCACTTTCAACGCTTCTAATTAGGGATTGTAACACAAGGGATGGCTTTTCCTTCCAAACTTCTTCATCGCGCAAGATTCTTGTAGCTTCAGATGGCTTTAAGCTAAGAACAGAAAGTAATGCGAGGCAGATCACGATGCGTAGAGATGTCATTTCTGCTTAGCCAAGTAAAAGATAGCTATAGCAGATGAACTGAGTTGATGATGGGAGGTTTAGTGCAAGAATTATACAATTTTATACGTGTATGAGACCTGGAAAGTTTCTTGTCAAATGTTCTTCAAAACCTTTGAATGTTGACGTCAAGGTTTTACATAGAAATAAGAAAACTGAAATGGTCAGATGGAGAAAAAATGTAAGAGTTGCTAAAATGGAAATTTTTGCCGTGAATAACACACAAAACAGATTAACTGGGAAAATATTATATGCCCTCTGAAGAAAAAAAATATTTGCTTCGAAGAAGTGAGGGGATGATAAAGTGTCTCAAATGTTCGATTGTTCTATGAATGCTTATCTTATAAATTTCTAATGAATATATATTTATAACGGATGTTGTAAAGTTAAGAGTGCCCTTATTTTTTTTCCTGTTAAAAAAAATCTCCATATCAGTAAATTAGTTACCGCATACTGCTAATTATAATTCGAATTAACTCTCGTAATGACTAAAAGAAGTCGACCACTTTTGAACTGGAAATCCACGTTCCAAGTACGTGTTTAAAAGGTCCATCTTTACCACTTTCCTTCATTCTGGTCAGAGCCTTTGACTGTTTCAAAATTCTCAATCTTTTTAAAAGCATAGATAAAATGACATGAATATTTATTTTAAGCTTACAAAATTAAGTCAAATCTATTAATTGTTTTTCTTTTGCCTAAGGTCTTTCTCCCTGGTGCTTCCTCATATTGTATGTACTCTATCAATTTTATTAATAAGTGTCATTGTAGAAGTTTTATCTTGTTGTAAAATAACTATCATTGGATAAAAATTTAACTTTATTTTTCTTATTTACCCTCATAATAAAATAATACCATTTGATGTAGTAAATATAGTAGTTTATTATGAGGAGAGAGAATATTTAATTAAGGATAAACAAGTCAATTTTATTATTTTTTAAACATGTATGAAGATTTCCATGATGACACTTATTTTTTTAATGTGGTAGTTTTCAATTTCTAAGTAGTTTCTAATCATTTTTAAATAAAATTAGTTTCTAAATTAAAATTTTTAATTTTTTTATTGATTAGAAATCGGGTTTTAAATCAATATTTTTTATTTTTTGATCAATTTTATAATCAGTTTCAAATTTTGTTTCAAAATTCAATCTTTAAGCAATTTCTAATTGGTTTCATATAAAATCGGTTTCTAAATTTTTTAATGAATTTTATAATCGGTTTTTAACTTATTTTTTTAAATTTTTTATTGAGTAAGAAATCAGTTTCAAATCGGCATCTAAATCAAAATTTTAATTTTTTGATGAATTTTATAATCAGTTTTAAAATTTGAACTTATAGAAATTTAAAAAAATTGGTTTATAGATTAAAATTTTTGATTTTTTATAGATCAAGAAATTGGTTTCAAATTGACAGCTAAATCAATTTTTTAATTTTTTTGATGAATTTTATAATTGGTTTCCAAGGCATTTCTAACCGTTTCAAACAAAATTAGTTTCTAAATTAAATTTTATTAATTTTTTTATATAATAAGAAATGGATTTCTAAATCAATTTTTTTTTAATTTTTTTGGTGAATTTTAAAATTGATTTCAAAATTCAGTTTCTAACAAAGTCAGTTTCTAAATTAAAAATTTTTACTTTTTTAGATTAAGAATTTGGTTTCAAAGCAGTATCTAAATTATTGTTTTAAAATTTTTTTGGACAAATTTTATAATCGGTTTCTAAATACAAATTTTTTTTATTTTTTATAGATTAAGAAATCCATTTTAAATATTTAAAAAGTTTTGATGAATTTTATAATTGGTCTCAAAATTCAGCTTCTAAGTAGTTTAAAAAATTGATTTCTAATCAGTTTCAAAATTAAATATTTTTTATGGATTATGAAATCGGTTTCAAATTAGTTTCTAAACCAAATATTTTTTTATTTTTAAATAAATTTTATAACCTGTTTCAAAATGTGGTTTCTAAACGGTTAAAAAAAAAGGATTTCTAAACCCCATACCCTAGAGCGATTCTAAATCGTTTTTAACGATTGCAAAACCCTACTACAGTTTGAAATTAGATTCTAATATGATTGTCGGTCTCAAATTAGTTTCTAATCGGTTTTATATCTAACATTTAATATTAAGACTTGTAGATTATAATTTAAGTTTATGATTTGATATCCTACACCTTTGATGAATTTAAATGAATTATTGTAAATAACATATAATTAGTATATGTATGTATTTCGAGTTTGTATATTTGTAATTATCTATGGTTGAGTAAACAATTGTCTAATATATTTCTTATATACTATTTATGCTTAAGATATATGTTGTTATGTACTATTTGAGGTTTTGCATCTTCTTTTTTTAGCTTTTTATCTCGTGTAATCGTTTCAGGTTTATGGTAGTTTTCTACATTGCCATTATCATTCAATTGTAGCATTTTTTAGCCTTTTATGGCTTGTAATATATAATACATGACCTCTACAGATCTTCTTCACCATTATTAATTGCTAATACAAGGGACTGGACCAAAAACCAAAGGAGGAAAGAGAGAAGAATAAAAGAAAATGACTAGAAAAGGACAGTTTTGGAAGATTTCTTGAACCATGGTGCACGTTATTCTGTTTTGTCTAAATGAGGAAAGGCAGCTAAAAATTGGACCGCATTGGGAATGTTGGTGAAGCGATCGGGCGATGGAGCGCTACCGTTACCCCTTTGTAGCGATGGTAACAACAGCTATAGCTTTTCCATCCACTCTTCTTCTCCATCATGCAAGACTCTCGTAGCGTCAGATATGGTGGAGGTGGAGGAACCATGACTGCGGGACCTGCGAAGTTCTTCTCACTCATTGGGTTGGCAGAGCAATCACCACCTTTCGGAATGTTTGAGCAGGAATTTGGCGACGGAGGGGTGTTGGAATGCAAACTAAGTCCCACATGGAAAATTTGATGGAAGAGTTGTCTAAATATAAGATTCAAGATAACTCCATTAGTATGAGGCCTTTTGGGAGATACCAAAAACAAATCCGTGAGGGCTCAGCCCAGAGCGGACAATATCATACTAATGTGGAGTTTAGGCAATGTTAGACAATTCCTAACAAGTGGTATCAGAGCCGATGGTTCGTCCGGGTGACGTGGCACTGTGTGGGAAGCCCCCCTCGTTGGAGATCTGCGGTTGATGCCTTGTGTCGAAAGTCTTCCTGATAATGTGGTGGTCAGGCGGCGTGTCCCGCTGGTTGGTAGCGGCGGTGCAAGATGGTTGGCAGATCAAATGGATTACCTCTGAAGGAGATGTCATAACCTGTGTGGTCATTAGTTTGAGGGGAGGATTGTTGGGATGCAAACTAAGTCCCACATGGAAAATTTGATGGAAGAGTTGTCTAAATATAAGATTCAAGATAACTCCATTAGTATGAGGCCTTTTGGGAGATACCAAAAACAAATCCGTGAGGGCTCAGCCCAGAGCGGACAATATCATACTAATGTGGAGTTTAGGCAATGTTAGACAATTCCTAACAAGGGGTACCTTGACCACTTTGTGGTGACGGTAACAAAAGGCATGCACTTTCCATCCAGACTTCTTCTTCTTCACGCAAGATTCTTGTAGCTTCAGATGGTTCTATGCTAAGAATAAATAGTATTGCAAAGCAGATTACACTGCCAAGAGTTTTCATATCTCGTTATACAGCGAAGATAGCTATAGGAGATGAATTGAGTTATGTTGCAAAGCTAATAGTCCTTCCTGTATACTATTAGCTATTAACTTGTAGTTTACGTAAGAAGACGTTCGTCCCTTTTTTTTTTTGGGATGAAAGATGTTGATCCCATTTCAACTGGAGAAATCCACCGTCCCATTGCGTGTTTGAAATGTCTTTGTTCATTTCCTTTCCTTCACTTTAGTCTGACAAATAAGTATGTATACATGAGCGTTGGACCAAACATTTCCTTAAATTTATATTTAAGTTTTCCTTTCATCAAAGTGATGTATTACGTGCCCTTATATATAATTCTATTACAATCTCAAACAATTAGTACACAAATATAAGGCAAGCATACCTATTGTTATGCTTAATACAATGATAAGTAAATCAAATGTCGTATCCTCGAAAATAATCAAATACTATTATTCACTTTTACTCTATTATTTAGCCTACCAATTCAACTATGAAAATAATTAAAATAAAGTACTACGAATAAAAATCTAACTTCAAAATGTCCTCTATAATTGTTTAGAAGGACACTTCTTTATTTGAAACCTTTAAAGTAGTCAGAATCTCACTCGAAAATACTCTATTCCGTTTACAGAGTTTTTTTCATTTTATTTCTTTATTTTAAGTATGTAGAATCTACTTCCTTATTTTATTATACTCCAAATCTTTAAAAGCTCACCTACAGCAAGGCAAGAAATGAAAGAAGTATAAACGGTGATTGAAACACCAAAATTCAATAAAATTTCAAGGTTAAAATAATCATTAAATAAATCATAAATATGATATATCAAAAAGTGATGAACATTTTTTTTACAATCAAAATAACAAGTATATCGCAGAAAATGCGGAAAGAATCAAATGAAAGCAATAATTCTCAAAACTCGAAGTGCGAAGCTTCCCTTGAAGAACAAGCTCATTGTCCAAAGTCTCGTCGCCTATATTCGTCAACCTTAAACTTTTGAAGGGCAAACATCAGGCTTTAATTTTTGTTGCATTTGAACTTCGAACCCACTTTTCCTATCCTCTTTTTTTCAGCATTAAATGAGAATGTGGCAAAAACTGGTCGAAGAATACCTTAGATCATTAATTCATTGGGCTAAACTTATTTTACGTTGTTCTCATTACTATTTATGGTCCGCTGATTTCTTGTTTTTTCTTTTCTTTTCTTTGTGTCTCGTTTCTCAATTCTTGAAAGGTTGATTCTTGATTTTCTTGAATTATAGGTTAGTTCCCCACTGTTAGGCTATTATGTCATGGCCTAAACAGTTGCAGAAGATTATTCGAGTCTTAGGGAATCGTAGGGAATAGATCGGTCAAATTTGCTATTTCTCCGCATAGTCAACCTTGTTTGTGCGTATGTAAAACCATATCAGGTCCATCGGAAACATTCTCGGAAATGAGGAGGATCGATGACAAAACCAGATTATTTTTCATATTTTTAGTTATTTAAGATGTTATACCGTATTAGGTCCTCCTATTATCAAGTCGCTTGAAGTGCAAGTACCAGAAAAAAAAATCGTCTACTGCAATGTTTGGCACGTGGTGTTACTAGGCAGAAACTTATATAATACATGAATTTTATAGATCCTCTTCACCATTATCAATTGCTAAAACAAGGGACAGGGCCAATTCATATTTTTATCCAACAAAAATTTGCCTCCCAGCCAAAAAAAAAAAAAAACAAAAAGAATGGATAGGGGCAAGAACCAAAAGGGGGGAAAGAAAAGGAAAAAAGAAAGCCTCGCAAAAAAGTAAAAGTTTGGAAGATTAATTCTTGAATCATGGAGTGTACCTGTACCCTTCTCAGGGTCCTTGTTATTTATTTGTTTTCTTTTCTAAATGAGGAATGGCAAAGCTAAAGATTGCACGACATAATAGTAATGAAAAAAATTAAAACATTTGTTATCTGAAGGGCAAAGGTAGAGCAAGTTAACTTGGATGAAAAGAATGGCACGCATGAAGGAATCTTGCTGGTATTCTTGATAGCATTTCTTCTACTTACGGGTCATAGCCACCTTGAATTGAACCAATTTTTCAATATATCCATGTGGTGGAGGAGTAGGAGGAGCTAGGACTCCATGGCCTGCGAAGCTCCTCTCACTAATGGTGCTGGTGGTGCAGTGTCCACCGCCATGATTGGGAATGTTTGAGCAGGGATTCGGTGCTGGAATGCATTCTTATCCCTTTCTAGGGATTGTAATACAAGGTGTTGCTTTTCCATCCTCTTTTCCTTTTTATCATTCAAAAATCTTGTAGCTTCAGATAGCGAAGGAGGAGGAGGAGGAGGAGAAGGAACCATCACTCCGTGGCCTGCGAAGTTCCTCTCACTAATAGTGCTGCTGGGAGGGCAATGTCCTCCATTGGGAATGTTTGAGCAGGGATTTGGTGTTGGACTGCTACCTTCTCCCCTTTGTAGAGACTGTAACGCCAGGTATTGCTTTTCCATCTCTTCTTCTTCTTCACCATGCAAGATGCTTGTAGATTCAGATGCTGAAGGAGGTGGAGGAGGAGCTGTGACCGCGTGGCCTGCGAAGCTCTTCTCACTAATGGTGCTGGTGGTGCAGTGTCCACCGCCATAATTGGGAATGTTTGAGCAGGGATTCGGTGCTGGAATGCATTCTTATCCCTTTCTAGGGATTGTAATACAAGGTGTTGCTTTTCCATCCTCTTTTCCTTTCTATCATTGATAAATCTTGTAGCTTCAGATAGCGAAGGAGGAGGAGGAGGAGAAGGAGCCATCACTCCGTGGCCTGCGAAGTTCCTCTCAGTAACAATGCTGCTGGGAGGGCAATGTCCTCCATTGGGAATATTTGAGCAGGGATTTGGTGTTGGACTGCTACCTTCTCCCCTTTGTAGAGACTGTAACGCCAGGTATTGCTTTTCCATCTCTTCTTCTTCTTCACCATGCAAGATGCTTGTAGATTCAGATGCTGAAGGAGGTGGAGGAGGAGCTGTGACCGCGTGGCCTGCGAAGCTCTTCTCACTAATGGTGCTGGTGGTGCAGTGTCCACCGCCATAATTGGGAATGTTTGAGCAGGGATTCGGTGCTGGAATGCATTCTTATCCCTTTCTAGGGATTGTAATACAAGGTGTTGCTTTTCCATCCTCTTTTCCTTTCTATCATTGATAAATCTTGTAGCTTCAGATAGCGAAGGAGGAGGAGGAGGAGAAGGAGCCATCACTCCGTGGCCTGCGAAGTTCCTCTCAGTAACAATGCTGCTGGGAGGGCAATGTCCTCCATTGGGAATATTTGAGCAGGGATTTGGTGTTGGACTGCTACCTTCTCCCCTTTGTAGAGACTGTAACGCCAGGTATTGCTTTTCCATCTCTTCTTCTTCTTCACCATGCAAGATGCTTGTAGATTCAGATGCCGAAGGAGGTGGAGGAGGAGCTCTGACCGCGTGGCCTGCGAAGCTTTTCTCACTAATGGTGCTGGTGGTGCAGTGTCCACCGCCATAATTGGGAATGTTTGAGCAGGGATTCGGTGCTGGAATGGCATTCTTATCCCTTTCTAGGGATTGTAATACAAGGTGTTGCTTTTCCATCCTCTTTTCCTTTCTATCATTGATAAATCTTGTAGCTTCAGATAGCGAAGGAGGAGGAGGAGGAGAAGGAGCCATCACTCCGTGGCCTGCGAAGTTCCTCTCACTAACAGTGCTGCTGGGAGGGCAATGTCCTCCATTGGGAATGTTTGAGCAGGGATTTGGTGTTGGACTGCTACCTTTTCCCCTTTGTAGAGACTGTAACGCCAGGTATTGCTTTTCCATCTCTTCTTTTTCTTCATCATGCAAGATGCTTGTAGATTCAGATGCCGAAGGAGGTGGAGGAGGAGCTGTGACCGCGTGGCCTACGAAGTTCCTCTCGCTAATAGTGCTGGTGGCACAATTTGCAGGTCCACCATTGGGAATATTTGAGCACCTTGACCGGTTTCTAGGGATTGTAACACAATGCGTTGCTTACCCCTCCAATCTTCTTCGTCACGCAAGATTCTTGCAGCATCAGAGGGTTTTATGCTGAGAATACATAATATTCCCAAGCTGATTACAACTTGTAGAGTTTTCATTGCCTCTTGAAGAAGTAACGATAGCTATAGCTGATCGATGAACTGATTTACTGATGGAGATGGATGCGGTGCAAGAGTTATCCATTTATATACGTGCATGAAGGCACGAAATGTGGTAACCTGGAAGTTTCGTTCTTAAATGTTGGTTAAAACCTTTGAATGTTTACTTCAAGGTTTTACATAGACTTAAGAAAAATGAATTAGTCGGAGGAGGAAAATGTGAGAATTGAAATCGTATTTCGTGTTTCAAAAAGGACTGCCTTTACCTCTTTTCCTTCTTTCAATTGAATGCCAATTGTCAAAGCTTTGGTCAGAAGCATGGTTTCAAAAAGGTCTTCAAGTCCAATCTTCCCTTCAAAGAAGGTCTTTTTGGGGTCTCACTGTACGCATTTTTTGACTTTCAAACGCAGATGGAGACCCAGAATTTTGAAATCCAAATTAAGTGCGTATTTGAATTGAGAATTCTTTTAGTTTAATTTTGTTGAGAATAGTTGTTTGTAAGAGAAAAAATGAGATTTAAAGTGAAAAAGTAGATTTATTTTTTAAAATTTAAAACTCAATCCAAATTAACTAAAGAGTTCAAAAAGATTCTTAAAAATTTTAACTCACTAAAAGTTTTCAACATTTATGATATTGCCTCTGCGTACTACTTTCTATCACTTGTCCTCCCCTCGCCCACCCCAAGACTTAAGGGATGGAGAACAAGGTTTCGCACTTTAGACGAGTGAAAAGGTTTGATTAAGAAAGTATTTATTAAAAAATATGGATAATCACTTTCTGTTAGGAATATGACCAAGTCTCAATTAACTTTGTATATATTCAAATATTTGAATTGATATTCAGAAAAAATGAGAATATTAGACTGAGAACCATACATGCATTGTCACCTTCTTCATGATGCTGTACTTTTATTGCTTTTGTTTCACCTCCTTCCTAACAGTTACTCAGGCAAGTATCAATGGAAAAGTATTTTCGCAAAGATACATTTCTGGTTCGCTACAGAAACTTAAATATTTGTTTTTACATCTATGAATAATAACAAAATTTATGATTGTATCAATATTAAAATTAAGTATAAAGCTTCAAAGAAAAAAAAGACATTTTACTCGTTCATCCTCTATAACTACTCAAACAATCACAAGAAAATTACCACATATGACATAATAACTATTTTGAGGAGGAGGTTTATTTTTTTGTTTTGAAGAGTTTCTTTTCGTTGTACAATCACAAGAAAATCATGGGCTGCACTCCCTCTAATTCTTCTTAATCTGGCAAATTAAGACGAGGCACACGACTTAATGAATCCCCAGAATTTATAAAAACATTGAATAAATGACTAAATTAGGGTTATTTAAAGTTGTATAAAGTTGACAACATTAAATCTTTTTGTACTTCCAAAGCGCTTTCTCTTGGATCCTCTCTCCATATTCTCCACTTAATTTATGTACCAAGTGTTCCCCTTCTTCAGACTGCATGTGTGTTTTTTCTTCTTTCAAGTATTTAGAAATGATAATATGAAATAATATATGAGACTTGTCTAAGATTAGTGAAAGATCCGATTGAGCAAAGTTCTTCATAAAATATTCCAAGAAATCGATATCTGACTTGAAGGAGATAAATTCAAAGAATGTGTAATCCATAAATGGTAAAAAACTGAATTTTATATGCTTCAACTTGGAAGAACAACAAAATTTCAAAATCTAATAATCTATCACTGTCCATAGCGTATCTTGCTTTTGGCTAATCTTGAAACCAGAAGAAAATGCTAAGGCGGGATCCCTTCTTCAAGAATTGTGAGGAGAACATATTGTTCATATAATAGATGTCTCAAACTTTGAAACTAACTTTGGATCTTTTCAAACTTTGGATACTAAATTATCTCAATCTTTGGATACCAACTTTGGATCCTCTCAAACTTTAAATACTAACTCCTCTCAATCTTTGGATACCAATTTTAGATCCTCTCAAACTTTGCATATCAAGTCCTCTCTCTTTTGCCTCATATTCCTCTAGCTTTTACTCTCCTAAATGCATATTCAAACTCAATGAAAAAATATACACTCAAGTGAGATAAAAACTGTACAAAATCATCTGCTATCATCCTATATATGTGCGGTATATAAATACAGTTACATACACATGAAATACAGCGGTAGCTCTAAGCTACTTTACTCTTCTAACTAACATAAGCCTGTTCACTAATTAACTGAGGTAACGTGGAATTCCCTTTCCAACTGCTATAAACCATTTGCGGACTCCTGCTCACTTTTCTACCGCTGAAGCCCTTCTCTTGTTCTTCTTCTTGCTTTAGTTCCAAGACCTCCCGTGATTTCCATTCGGAGTGTTGGACCGGACCACCGCTGCTAAAGTGCACCTATTCTTCTATGTACATTGGCTTTGCATGGAAGAATACAGCAGCAACCCTGCCATAGGAACACCTTTATTCTAGGCTGAATGTTGAATGTTGAATTCATGGGTTTACAAAGAATAAGAAAATTGAATAGGTCAGATATGGAAAGTGTAACACATGCTTGAAGGGAAAAGTTTTGTCGTGAGCAACACAGCAGATGAAGTTTCTGACATGCAATCCGAGGAAGAAAAGATGGAGACATGAAATTTTCGGCTTGAACAAACAAGGATTTAACTTTCGAACAAACAAACAATTCTTATACACACAAGATAATTAAATTCCTATGACACCTCTTAGAAACTTATTCTAAGCAATCTCGATAATAAGAATTTAACCAAGTAGAAGAACACTTATAGGCCACAATCGGAAATCTCAATTGATAAGTGAAAGTGTAGTTCTTGGAGTAACAAGAGTAAGAGGAATTCAACCCTCTCAAATGATACTCAAAATCTGACCTAATTGCCTCAAAGAAGGCTATTTATAGGTAGGGTAAGATATGAAAGGGTTAGGCTTAATGATACATGTAAGCCCAACATAAAACAAGACATAAAACAAATCCAACAAGATTGGCAGGCCAAGTTTTAAAAACATAACTTCCTCTTGGACTTGAGCCCATTTCATAGCCTTCAAGTAGTAAAATCATCCGACCTAAATATTTGAGACAAACAGACCAAGTTGGACTGCGGCCCAACTAATTCTCCTCTAACAGGTTTGATTAACTCTATCCTCTTCAAATGTTGGTCCACATAGGCAAATAAGGCCTCTTGAAACTCCTTAACCCTAGCTCTGGTCATTGGCCCAACCGGTATAATTAGCTCTTTATTGGACACGCCCAAGCCATCATAGTAATCCGTAGTCTTGCTCGCATCAGTCCCTCCCTCCTCATGAAGATTCGTCCTCGAATCTGGATCCATATCAAAAGGAGAAAGGTCAACAACATTAAAAGTCGCGGAAACACCATACTCACCTGGCATATCAAGCTTGTAAGCATTGTTATTGATTCTTTCTATCACTTGAAATGGACCATCTCCTCTAGGAGCTAATTTGGACTTTCACTGGACAGGAAACTGTTCCTTCCTTAGGTGTACCCAAACCCAATCACCGGGTTCAAAAGTCACTAATTTTCGTCCTTTATTAGCTTGTTTGGCATAGACCTTATTCTTCTGCTCAATATGCTGTCTTGCCTTCTCATGTAAGGTCCGTACCAATTCAGCTTTGCTCTTACCATCTGCAATAGACAACTCATGCAAAGGTAAAGGCACCAAATCCAAAACAGTTAAAGGATTAAAGCCATATACAAGTTCAAATGGTGAATAACCTGTGGTTGAGTGCACACTCCGGTTATATGCAAACTCGATAAATGGTAAACGTTCACTCCAAGTTTTAAAATTCTTACCAACGATAGCACGTAGTAAGGTACCTAAGGTCCTATTGACAACCTCGATTTGATCGTCAGTCTGTGAGTGATATGTAGTAGAATAAATCAGTTTGGTACCCAATTTGCCCCACAATACATGCCAAAAATGACTTAGAAATTTAGCATCTCTATCAGAAACAATAGACCTAGGAAGGCCATGCAATCTAACATATTTGAAAAATAAATCAGCCACTTGCACAACAACAACGAAGATGCTATCGTATCTTTTTTTGGTCTTAGGCAAACCCAAAACAAAGTCCATAGAGATATCAGTCCATGGTTCAGCAGGTACAGGTAAAGGGGTATACAAACCATGAGGTTTAACAGTAGATTTTGCCTGCCTACAGGTAATATACTTTGCACACACACGTTCCACATCCTTACGCCTAACGGGCAAAAAAAAATATTCTTGCAAAATATCCAAAGTTTTAGCAACCCCAAAATGTCCCATCAATCCTTCACTATGAGCCTCAAGCACAAATAAAGTACGCATAGAACAGTTAGGCACACACAATTGATTACCCCGAAAGAGATAGCCATCATGCTTATAGAATTTCTAGAATGCAGTATGTTCACAAGCAGAATATACAGTAGCAAAATGGTCATCAGAAACATATAATTCGTTAAGCTGCTCAAATCCTAATAATTTAGAATGTAGAGTAGTAATCAAAGAATACCTCCTAGATAAAGCATCTGCTACCACGTTCTTCTTGCCTTGCTTGTACTATAGTACATAGGAAAAGGTTTCTAGAAATTCCACCCAGGTGGCATGTCGCTTGCTCAGCTTTCCCTGGCCCTTCAAGTGCTTTAAAGACTCATGATCGGTCCTAATGACAAACTCTCTACGTTGGAGATAATGTTGCCACACTTCCAATGCTCTCACAACTGCATACAACTCCTTGTCATATGTCTGATAATTGAGTTGTGCACAACTATGCTTCTAACTAAAATATGCAACTAGTCTGTTCTCCTGCAAAAACACAACACCTATACCAATCCCAGAAGCATCACATTCAACCTCAAAAGCTTTCTCAAAATCAGGTAAACATAAAATAGGGGCAGAACATAAGTTTTTCTTTAACAATGTAAATGCATGTTCTTATTCCCGACCCCAAGTAAACCCTTTTTCTTTCTTAATTATCTCAGTTAAAGGAGCAGCAATAGTAGAAAAGTCCTTCACAAACCTCCTATAGAAACTAGCAAGTCCATGAAAACTCCTCACCTCACTCACACTCTTAGGAGTTGGCCAATCATAGATAGCCTTCACCTTTTCACCATCAACCTCAACTCCCTGAGAACTGATTATAAACCCCAAAAATACTAACCGATCAATGCAAAATGTATACTTCTTAAGGTTTGCATACAGTTTTTCCTGCCTAAGTACATCTAAGATACACCTCACATGCATGACATGCATATCCAAATTAGTGCTATATACCAAGATGTCATCAAAGTAAATGTTGTGTTTTATTTCTATGCCTTTATACTCAATTTTATTATAATCTCTAACAATTTGCACACAAACACTAGGCAAGTGCACCTATCGTTATGAGTAGTACAATGGCAAGTAAATTCAAATATCGTATCCACGGGGGTGGTTAAATACCATTACTCACTTTAAACTCTATTATTTAGCCTAACAAATTTTGTTTGTGAAAATGTTTTAAATAACTACTAGGAAAAAGAATCTAACTAACTAGTTAAACCAACTTAAATCTTGCTTGTAAGAGAGAATTCAATAGAGAAAACAATACTTGGATGGTTAATCCCCCTAGAATTACCTATGTGATAGAAATGTCCCTTGGTTGATAAATTTCACTTCTTATTTTTGATGAAATTCCAATGATAGAACTCACTCTATCTCTAGATGAAAGTTCTTTACTCTTAGACTAATTAGTTGAAATCTCTTTCTAACCAATTCAACCCAAGAATGCATTAAGAATTGTGAATTTCCAATTAGATTTCTCTAATTATCAAGAAGATGTTTAGGTTTCTATCTCTAGTCACCTAAATCATCTCCATTGTTTGTGTATGGTCTATTTCACCATTCCTTTCTCAATTCCAAGTGAAAATTTCCAGATTATGAATCAATTATATATCACCCTTCCTTTCTCAATTCCAAGTGAACAAAAATTCCAGATTATGCATCAATAATCCACTCAATCAATTCAACTATTCAAACCCACAAACAATCCACAAGAAATTCGAATTCAATCAACCAAGAAAAAAATTCATTCACATAGACAAAATCTAGGGTTCATACCCATCCAAGTATTCAAAATTTTAGTTCATCAACATATTACAAATCAAAGAACATAAAACAACAAAGAAAGAGGAAGAATTGCTCATTTTCATGGTTGAAATCTCCTCTCTTCTTCAAGGTTGAAGTTCTTCACGATTTTGTTGAGAAAGTTGCAGCTTTTGTCTGGAATCTTCAAGGTGGATGTTCTCCTTCTTCAAAGATTCAATCTTCTCTCTTGATTTCTCTTGCAGAGATGAAGATTTGGGATGGGATTTGAGTGGGTTTTTGCTGTTTTCTAGCCACTCCATCCCTCTCTCTCGTTTTTACCCTAAAAAGGTATCAAAATCTGCCCCAAAAGAGAGAGAAATGCAACTTAAAAGAAGCTTCAGATCAACACAAACGGCGCCGCTTGCCCCCAGTTTTGGTGCAAGTTTCTACTGCCCAACTGTGACACTGTTTTGACTTCTAGGTGAATGCAGAGCATCAAATCGGCTCATCTAGATCTTGATGTCTACATAAACGTTGTAGGTCATGATCTTAGCTTTCCACAGAGATTTAAATCAGCTCAATTGGGCATCTAGAACTCAAGATATGAGCATTATACCGAACTGTGTCAAAAATGAAACCCAATGCAGAACAAGTGATTTTACAGCATAAGTAAGGTATGCAAATGAACTCCGATTGACACAAAATTTACCATTCTAAAAACTTCAGAATGTCTCTATAATTGTCTAGAATACCACTTTTGCATTTATAATCTGTATGAAGGTCAAAATTACACATGAAAATTCTCTACCAGTCTATTTTTTTCTCTGCATTTCTCTATTTTTCTTCATTGTATAAATTTCCCTTGTTTGCTTCATTTAATTCCAAATCTTCAATAATATCACCTAAAGCAAATAAGAGATAAAGGGAGTATAAATGGTGATTAAAACACCAAAATTTAACATAAAATTAAGCTCAAAATGATAATTATATAGAGCACAAATATGGAATATCAGTAAACAACCACAAACTTGCCAAGAAATCCACGCAAGACATGATTCATCAATCTCATAAAAGTGCTGGGTGCATTTTGTTAAACCAAATGGCATAACTAACCACTCATACAACACATACTTAGTTTTGAAAGCAGTTTTTCATTTATCCCTTGCTTTCATTCTAATTTGGTGGTATCCACTTTTCAAATCAATTTTTGTAAAAATACATGCACCGTGCAGTTCATCAAGCATATCATCTAGCCTAGGGATAGGATGGCGATACTTTACAGTGATTTTATTCACGGCTCTACAATGCAAACACATCCTCCACGTTCCATCCTTCTTTGGCACCAACACCACAGGTACAACACAAGGACTCAAGCTTTCTCTCACATACCCTTTCTCCAATAGCTCATCAACTTGCTTCTGAAGCTCCTTTGTTTCCTCAGGATTACTCCGGCAAGCTGGGCGATTAGGTATCTGAGCTCCAGGAACGAAGTCTATCTAGTGCTCTATGCCTCTCAAGGGTGGCAGTCCCTGGGGCATCTCCTCAGAAAAGACATCCGCATAATCTTGCAAAAGAGATGAAAACAAGCTAGGCAAAGAATCAAGAGGGTTAGTGTCAGAAACTAAACACTTTCTATATCTTACTATGACTAGTGCTCTCTTCTCGCATACAAGTTCACTTTTCTTTCTTTCTTTTCAATGCAATTACTCACATTTGGGTCACTTTCAGTTTTCTTTTTGGCTTCTTTTCCCTTTTTAATTTTGTTATGTTCACTGCCTGAATCCCCCTCGCCTTTACTTAACTTTGACTGGTCCAAGTATAGTTCACGAGGTGATAGAGGTATAAGAATGAAATTTCTACCCTTAAATTTGATGGAGTATCTGTTGGTATAACCATCATGTGATACCTTCCTATCAAATTGCTAAGGCCTCCCAAGGAGTATATGACCAGCCTCCATGGGCACCACATCACACAACACATCATCCTCATATCTACCAATTGAGAAAGTTACCAATACTTGTTTAGTTACCTTCACATCCGCACTATCATTAAACCATTGTAGCTTATAAGGTTTTGGATGTCTCATGCAAGTTAGCCCCAATTTCTCTACCATGGTGGTACTAGCTGCATTGGTACAACTTCTCCCATCAATGATCAAATTGCACAATTTTCCTCCCACTAAACACTTTGAATGAAAAAGATTTTCTCTTTGATCTACAATCTCATCTGCAGCCCTAGTACTCAATACTCTCCTGACTACCAGTGTTTCCCCTGTAACAGCCCTCTCAAAGCAATCATCATCATCAAAGTTATTTTCAAGAACAAATTCAGATTCACTACTGCTATCCTCGGAATCAATCACTCCATTGTCTCTCATAATCATAATCTTTTTATAAGGACATTGAGATGCAATATGACCAGTTCTGAAGCATTTAAAACATTTCATAGAAGAATGCTTACTAGAGGTAGCTTGGGTATTGGAGGTACCTTTCATTTCAGATCCTCCGATTGGTTTCTTAGGTGCTTCCTTGAAGTCCACTCCTTTATCCTTAGGTTTATCCTCCTTTTTAGGCCATCTAGAGTTCCATGCATAGCTAGAATTCGCTCCACTCCTCACTGCCAGCCTAACCTTTAGCTGTCTCTCCACCTTCATGGCCATGTTCACCATGTCCTCGATCTCTAGATAGTGTTGTAGCTCCACAACATTGGTTATTTTCCTATTGAGCCCACTTAAAAATCTAGCCATTGTAGCCTCCGGAACTTCCTCGATGTTGGCTCGGATCATAGCCACTTCCATCTCCTTGTGATAGTCTTCAACTGATTTAGACCCTTGAGTGAGTCGTTGAAGTTTTTGGTGCATCTCCCTATAGTAGTAAGAAGGTACAAAACGCTTCCTCATGCATGCCTTCATTGCTCCCCATGTAGCAATCGGCATCTCTCCATTTCTCCTCCTAGATGTCACCATTTGATCCCACTATATTAGTGCATAATCTGTAAACTCAACAGCTGCAAGTTTTACCTTCTTATCCTCAGAAAAGTTGTGGCACTCAAAAATCATGTCCACCTTCCTTTCCCACTCCAAGAAGGCGTCTGCGTCGTTCCTCCCTTTGAATGCGAGAATCTGCATTTTAATGGATCTGAGGTCTTCGTCTCTTCTATTAAATGGTAAGTCTCTCTGAAGTCTCCTAGGTCTACGTGCCTCAAACTCCTCCTCCTCCTCAAATTCTTCCTCCTCTGGTTCATACCGGTTCATACCGAGATAGATGTCGATGAGGTGGTGGTTGTTGTTGGCGCACTCCTGCACGTCTTCCTTGAGGTTCCGTACGCCTCTCTTGTCTGATCTCATCAATTTGTTCTCTTATCTTAACAAAGGCTTGGTTGAACCTCTCAAATTGTTGCTGCATAGCTTTCAAAGTGAAAGCAATATTTGCATCTCCCCCTTAGTGCTCCTCGGTGCTACCTCCTTGTGACATTGCAAAGCGATATTATACCTGCAAAACAGTGTTAGTGATAAACAACCTCACACACTCCCTCACGTGTTTCACTCGAATGTTGTCACTCCCCTCGTGTTTATGTCACGGCAATGACACCCTCAAATGAGCTCACACACTCTTGCCTTTTAACACTCAAATTCCTCTTAAACTCAAGCTACACTTTAGAACCGAACTCAACAAATCAACCAGTTCGATTGAAGCCCAAATAACAAACACAAACCAGTACAATAACAGTAGCTTACAATCTTCCAAGTATCAAAATAACTACTAGCCCACTGACAATAGGTTACAATAGTCCAAGTAGCAAGTAACAACCAACACACTAACAATTGCTTACAACCTGCGAAACCCCAATAGTCCAGCAACAAATTGCTTACAACAGTCCAATGTGCATACAATTAAACAGTCCAACAACAATGATCTTGGAAGCTCCCAACAAGAATTATAACAAGCTAACAATTGGAACAACCAATTTTTTTTAAACTGCTTATCACAAATAACTGAAAATGGTCCAACAAGAAGTATGAATATGCTAGGAAACAAAAAAAAATTTTGCACTGACTTTGTACTCCATTTTTTTTTCCGGACCGCTCTTTTTTTTTTCTTCTTCTTTTTTTGTCCGAAATATATGTGTATATGTATTTGAATGTACTGTTTTTTTAATAAGAATCTAACCCAAATAAATATTACAAAATGCTTAATAAGAATCACACTTTTTGAAGTTACGTCGGTTAATCTTTGAAGAAGCCGGTTGAATAAGATGTTCGGACAGTCTTTGAACTTTGATGGAGTAGAATGGAAATCGTCCTCCACACCTCGGCTCTGATACCAAATGACATGCAATCTGAGGAAGAAAAGATGGAGACGATGGAATTTTCGACTTGAACAAACAAGGATTCAACTTTCGAACAAACAAACAATTCTTATATACACAAGATAATTAAATTCCTACGACACCTCTTAGAAACTTGTTCTAAGCAATCCCGATAATAAGAATTTAACCAAGTAGAAGAACACTTACACGCCACAATCGGAAATCTCAATTGATAAGTGAAAGTGTAGTTCTTGGAGTAACAAGAGTAAGAGGAATTCAACCCTCTCAAAGTGGTGGCGTCAGCCCCTCTCAAATTACACTCAAAATCTGACCTAATTGCCTCAAAGAAGGCTACTTATAGCTAGGGTAAGATATGAAAGGGTTGGGCTTAATGATACATGTAAGCCCAACATAAAACAAATCCAACAAGATTGGCAGCCCAAGTTTTAGAAACATAACTTCCCCTTGGACATGAGCCCATTTCATAGCCTTCAAGTTGTAAAATCATCCGACCTAAATATTTGAGACAAATGGACCAAGTTGGGCTACGACCCAACTAATTCTCCTCCAACAGGTTTGGTTAACTCTATCCTCGTCAAATGTTGGTCCACATAGGCAAATAAGGCCTCTTGAAGCGCCTTAGCCCTAGCTCTGATCATTGGCCCAACCGGTATAATTAGTTCTTTATTGGACACGCCCAAGCCATCATAGTAATCCGTAGTCTTGCTCGCATCAGTTTCCGAAAGGGAAAGGAGCCTAGACTGGAAAATTACTCATGACGTAGAATTGGTAAAGGAAAGCTGCCAGTAGAAATTCTTAATTGTAAAGAACTAACTTCACTTGTATTTTTCTGCAATATTCAATACGTATCCATATTCTTTTGCTTAATTTGAATCAAACGGTTCCGTTTTGGCCTTTAAAAGGAAAATTATTATTCTTCTTTTTGCTAAAATTAGTGGTTTGGTACCCAACTTGTAGTTGTGCTTATGTTTCCTCATCCGTTTAATCTGAACCTTTAAGCATTCTTGTATTCAGTCTCAAGGTTTATAGAAGACTAAAATGTCTATCTTACAATATGAGAATTCATTTGTCCCTGTCAATTTTTACTGGATGTCTCAAATTGTTTTTCATTTAATTTTACTTTTGCAAATGTTCTCTACATCTTGGTTGTATACTGCCATAGCGAGTAAAAAAAATTACTACATCATTCCAAGAAAGAAGAAAGAAGAAAAATTACTGGACTCCTTTTATCTCTTCTTTGCTTTAGGTGAGTTTATTAAAGATTTGAAATAGAATGAACTAAACAAGGATATTTTACACATGAAGAAAGCAAAAAAAATGCAGAACAAAATAGCATAATAGACAATTTTCAAGTAAGATTTTGTCCTCTATAGAGATTTCAAATGTAAAAGTAATCTTCCAAACAATTATAGATGACATTCTGAAGTTTTCATAATGGTAAAATTTACATCAATCCAAGTTCGTTTTGCCACTCTACTTATGCTGCAAATTCACCTGTCCTGGATTTTGTGCCAGTTTGACACATTTTAATATAATTATCATATCTTGAGTTCTAAATGTCCAATTGAGTTGATTCAAATCTCTATGGAAAGATTAAATCATGATATACTACATTTATGAAGACATGAAGACTTAGATCAGCAGATTTCATTCTCTGAATTTATCGAGAATTCAAAACAACTGCCACTGTCTCACAGTAGTAAAACTTTAGCAAAACTGGGATCAAGCGGCACTACCTTCAAGAAGCCAAATGGGGCTGCTTAGACCCCCCTAAACAGTAAATTAATCTCCATTGCTTCACTACTATAGTCGAATTCGAAACTATCTTCTGAAGTTTAAGATTCGACTGGTGTGACGATCTCATCGTATTTTCTCTTATAAAATTAACTCCTGTTAAGACGAGCAAACTTTTCAATATCATAAATGTAGATAAAAGGTTCTTTATTTGAGAAACTGCGAGTATTCATGCAATAATAATAATAATACTAATAAACAAACAATAACAAAAAAAAATTAAAAATATCAAAAATATTTTATTGATTTAAAAAAAAAACTTTGCAAGTGCATAAATGTTGAACAAGTAATAAAGTAGTGAGTACAAGTCGTCCCAACGACGATTGCTACCTAACTGCAAAATTCTTTTACTTATAACCTAACGTAAACTAAAATAAATGTGATTTTATTTAAAATATAATTACCAATAAAAAATAACTAACAATAATAATAAATAAAAAATAAATAATTATATTAATTAAAAATTAATGGCAATGAATAGACTAAGACACTCCAAATCTAGCTTACTCCTTTTATGACAAATAATTAATTTCTTTAAATTAATTCTCGACTTGGTTAATAGTAGAATTCCCAATTATAAGCTAGACTCAATCTCTTGGTGAAAAGCTCTAACTTCAATTAATAAACCAATCGTATCTCTACGTGAATACCCTAGTCAGTTTTACGATGTGTTGTTATTAATATGATCTAATTTAAACTAGTACTTCTCAGCCACTAGAATAATTTAAAGGAAAAAATCTATTAAATTTAAAGAAATGAATAGGTTTATTTTAAGCTTTCAAAATTAAGTCAAATCTATTAATTTTTTTTCTTTTGCCTAAGCTATTTCTCCCTCGTGCTTCCTCATATTGTATGTACTCTATCAATTTTATTAATAAGTTTCATTGTAGAAGTTTTATCTTGTTGTAAAATAACTATCATTAGACAAAACATTTCACTTTATTTTCCTTATTTACCCTCATAATAAAATAATACCCTCATAACTATCATTGTATTGTAATTTCTTATGAGGAGAGAGAATATTTAATTAAGGATAAACAAGTCAATTTTATTATTTTTTAAATATGTATGAAGATTTTTATGATGACACTTATTATTTTAATGTGGTAATTTTTAGTTTCTAAGTAGTTTTTAATCATTTTTAAATAAAATTGTTTTCAAAATTAAAATTTTTAATATTTTTATAGATTAGAAATCGGTTTATAAATGAATATTTTTTATTTTTTGATAAATTTTATAATTCGGTTTTAAAATTCAGTCTTTAAGCGATTTCAAATTGGTTTCAAATAAAAGCAGTTTCTAAATTAAAAAAAATTATAGATTAAAAATCAGTTTATAAATGAATTTTAAAATTTTTTAACGAATTTTATAATCGGTTATAAAATTCGATTTCTAAGCAGTTTCTAATTAGTTTCAAATAAAATTATTTTCTAACTAATTTTTTAAAAATTTTTTATAGACTAAGAAATCAGTTTCAAATCGGTATCTAAATCAAAATTTTAATTTTTTGATGAATTTTATATTCAGTTTCGAAATTCGGTCTTATAGGAATTTAAAAAATCGATTTCTAGATTAAAATTTTTAATTTTTTATAGATTAAGAAATTAGTTTCAAATCGACATCTAAATCAATCTTTTATTTTTACGATGAATTTTATAATTGGTTTCTAAGGCGTTTCTAATCGTTTCAAAAAAAAAATTAGTTTCTAAATTAAATTTTATTAATTTTTTTATAGATTAAGAAATTGATTTCTAAATCAAAATTGTTTTAATTTTTTTTGTGAATTTTAAAATCGGTTTCAAAATTTAGTTTCTAAATTAAAAATTTTTATTTTTTATAAATTAAGAAATCAGTTTCAAAATAGTATCTAAATTATTTTTTTTAAAAAACTTTTCGACAAATTTTATAATCGGTTTCTAAATACAATTTTTTTATTTTTTTTAGATTAAGAAATAGGTTTTAAATTGATTTCTAAACCAATTTTTTAAAAATGTTTTTGATGAATTTTATAATCAGTTCCAAAATTAAATATTTTTTAATGATTAAGAAATCGGTTTCAAATTAGTTTCCAAATCAAATATTTTTATATTTTTAAATAAATTTTGTAATCGATTTCAAATTTTAGTTTCTAAACAGTTTAAAAAAAGGGTTTCTAAACCCTATACCGTAGAGCGGTTCTAAATCGTTTTTAACAGTTAGAAAACCTTACTGCAGTTTCAAATTAGATCCTAATAGATTATCGGTCTCAAATTGGTTTCTAATCAGTTTCATATCCAATATTTAATATTAAGATCTGTAGATTATAATTAAAGTTTATGATTTGATATCCTACACCTTTGATGCATTTAAATGAATTATTGTAACTAACATATAATTAGTACATGTATGTATTTCGAGTTTGCATATTTATAATTATCTATGGTCGAATAAACAGTTGAATAGTATATTTGTAACGTAATATTTATGTTTAAGATATATGTTGTTATGTACTATTTGAGGTTTTGCAGCTTCTTTTTTTAGCTTTTTATCTCATGTAATCGCTTCAGGTTTATGGTTATTTTCTACATTGCCATTATCATTCAATTGTAGCATTTTTTAGCCTTTTATCGCGTGTAATATATAATACATGGCCTCTACAGATCTTCTTCACCATTATTAATTGCTAATACAAGGGACTGGACCAAAAACCAAAGGAGGAAAGAGAGAAGAATAAAAGAAAATGACTAGAAAAGGACAGTTTTGGAAGATTTCTTGAACCATGGTGCACGTTATTCTGTTTTGTCTAAATGAGGAAAGGCAGCTAAAAATTGGACCGCATTGGGAATGTTGGTGAAGCGATCGGGCGATGGAGCGCTACCGTTACCCCTTTGTAGCGATGGTAACAACAGCTATAGCTTTTCCATCCACTCTTCTTCTCCATCATGCAAGACTCTCGTAGCGTCAGATATGGTGGAGGTGGAGGAACCATGACTGCGGGACCTGCGAAGTTCTTCTCACTCATTGGGTTGGCAGAGCAATCTCCACCTTTCGGAATGTTTGAGCAGGAATTTGGCGACGGAGGGGTACCTTGACCACTTTGTAGTGACGGTAACAAAAGGCATGCACTTTCCATCCAGACTTCTTCTTCTTCACGCAAGATTCTTGTAGCTTCAGATGGTTCTATGCTAAGAATAAATAGTATTGCAAAGCAGATTATACTGCCAAGAGTTTTCATATCTCGTTAAACAGCGAAGATAGCTATAGGATATGAATTGAGTTATGTTGCAAAGCTAATAGTCCTTCCTGTATACTATTAGCTATTAACTTGTAGTTTACGTAAGAAGACGTTCGTCCCTTTTTTTTTTTTGGGATGAAAGATGTTGATCCCATTTCAACTGGAGAAATCCACCGTCCCATTGCGTGTTTGAAATGTCTATCTTTGTTCATTTCCTTTCCTTCACTTTAGTCTGCCAAATAAGTATCTATACATGAGCGTTGGACCAAACATTTCCTTAAATTTATATTTAAGTTTTCCTTTCATCAAAGTGATGTATTACGTGCCCTTATATATAATTCTATTACAATCTTAAACAATTAGTACACAAATATAAGGCAAGCATACCTATTGTTATGCTTAATACAATGATAAGTAAATCAAATATCGTATCCTAAAAAATAATCAAATAACATTATTCACTTTTGCTCTATTATTTAGCCTACCAATTCAACTATGAAAATAATTAAAATAAATTGTTACGAATAAAAATCTAACTTCAAAATGTCCTCTATAATTGTTAATAAGGACACTTCTTCGTTTGAAACCTTTAAAGAGATCAAAATTCCACTTGAAAATACTCTATTCTGTATAAAGAGTTTTTTTTATTTCATTTCTTCATGTAGAATCTACTTTTTTATTTCATTGTACTCCAAATCTTTAAAAGTTCACCTACAGCAAGGCAAGAAATGAAGGAAGTATACACGTTGATTGAAATACTAAAATTTAATAAAATTTTAAGGTCAAAATAATCATTAAATAAATCACAAATATGATATATCAAAAAGTGATGAACATTTTTTACAATCAAAATAACAAGTATATCGCAGAAAATGCGGAAAGAATCAAATGAAAGAAATAATTCTCAAAACTCGAAGTGTGAAGCTTCCCTTGAAGAACAAGCTCATTGTCCAAAGTCTCGTCGCCTATATTCGTCAACCTTAAACTTTTGAAGGGCAAACATCAGGCTTTAATTTTTGCTGCATTTGGACCTTCGAACCCACTTTTCCTATCCTCTTTTTTTCAGCATTAAATGAGAATGTGGCAAAAACTGGTCGAAGAATACCTAGATCATTAATTGATTGGGCTAAACCTATTTTACGTTGTTCTCATTACTATTTATGGTCCGCTGATTTCTTGTTTTTTCTTTTCTTTTCTTTGTGTCTCGTTTCTCAATTCTTGAAAGGTTGATTCTTGATTTTCTTGAATTATAGGTTAGTTCCCCACTGTTAGGCTATTATGTCAGTGCCTAAACAGTTGCAGAAGATTATTCGAGTCTTAGGGAATCGTAGGGAATGGATCGGTCAAATTTGCTATTTCTCCGCATAGTCAACCTTGTTTGTGCGTATGTAAAACCATATCAGGTCCATTGGAAACATTCTCGGAAATGAGGAGGATCGATGACAAAACCAGATTATTTTTCATATTTTTAGTTATTTAAGATGTTATACCGTATTAGGTCCTCCTATTATCAAGTCGCTTGAAGTGCAAGTACCAGAAAAAAAAATCGTCTACTGCAATGTTTGGCACGTGGTGTTACTAGGCAGAAACTTATATAATACATGAATTTTATAGATCATCTTCACCGTTATCAATTGCTAAAGCAAGGGACAGGGCCAATTCTTATTTTTATCAGAAAAAAAATTGCCTCCCAGCCAAAAAAAAAAAAAAAGAAATGGAAAAAAGAAAGCCTCGCAAAGAAGTATAAGTTTGGAAGATTAATTCTTGAATCATGGAGTGTACCTGTACCCTTCTCAGGGTCCTTGTTATTCATTTGTTTTCTTTTCTAAATGAGGAAAGGCAAAGTTAAAGATTGCACTACATAATAGTAATGAAAAAAATTAAAATATTTGTTATCTGAAGAGCAAAGGTAGAGCAAGTTAACTTGGATGAAAAGAATGGCACGCATGAAGGAATCTTGCTGGTATTCTAGATAGCATTTCTTCTTGTTATGATATCAATGCGTAGCGGAAGAACAAAAGAATAGATATTGAGAAAGAAAATAAGGAGAGCAAGAAAAAATAAAGGAGACACAGAATTTTTAAGTGGGAAACCCAATACGGGAGAAAACCCACTGCCTACGGCGAGCCAAAAATATCCACTATAATAATCGGGTAAGTACAAGAGAAAAAGCATTCAACAACAATTATCAACGAACACTTATAAGAGAGAAATAAATCTCATAAACTCAACCCTATAATTTGATGATATAGTGAATATATGTGGAGGAAAAATTTCAGCCTTTGGGGAGAGAATTTAGAGAGAATTGGTGTGTTGAACTCAATTAGAAGACCTCCTTTTATAGCCACACAAAGAGGTCTTGTAAAACACAATGATGAAGTCCATTTTACTTTCCCTAATTTGTGGCAAAAAATGAGGAAACATGTTGAGCATTTTATGGAGTAAAAGATGGAGGAATATAAGGCATAAAATGAGGAAACATGTGGAGTATTTTAGGGAGTAAAAGATGGAGGAATATTAGGCATAAAATGAGGAAATATGTTAAGTATTTTAGGGAGTAAAAGATGGAAGAATATTAGGCATAAAAGAAGGAGTTGGTTCCCAAAATTTGGGACACCACTCAACAATCTCCACCTTGGCTCAAATTTTGAAGTTCATCGTAGGCACCCCAAAGGGCGATTAGGCATTAATGATGCCAACTAATTCCAAGCAGTGCTCGAACTTAGTAACAGGTAATGGCTTTGTAAGCATGTATGCAGGATTTTCCGACGTATGAATCTTTTTAATAATGATAGTTCATTTATCAATAACATCTCTAATAAAGTGATAGCGTATATCAATGTGCTTGGTCTTGAAGTGATGTATCATTTTTGGCAAGGTGAATAGCACTCTGACTATCTGAAAATACCATTGTAGCACCATGTGGAATACCAAGCTCAAGAACAAGACCACGCAACCAAATAACCTCTTTAACACCTTCTGTAGCTGAAACAAACTCAGCCTCTGTTGTGGACAATGCAATAATGGATTGCAGAGTTGCTTTCCAACTAATAGCACCGGAACATAAAGTGAAGATGTAGCCTGAAAGAGATCTACGTCGGTCAAGATCACCACCATAATCGGAATCAACAAAGCCGCTGACATTACTTGAGGCAACTCTATTTTTGTCAAAAACCAAACCAAGATTGGTCGTGCCCTTCAAGTAACGAAAAATCCACTTCACTGCATGCCAATGATGTTTCCCTAGATTGTGCATGTAATGACTCACCATACTAACTGCATAAGCAAGATCAGGTCTAGTACAAACCATAGCATATATGAGACTTCCAACTGCACTAGAATAGGGAACCTTGGACATATACTCAATATCTTCCTTTGATTTTGGACAAAGATCAGCAGATAACTTAAAGTGTGCAGCAAAAGGAGTAGAGACATGCTTACAATTTTTCATATTGAATTTTTCAAGAATCTTTTCAATATAATTCTTTTGAGACAAGTAGAGTTTGTCATCTCGTCGGTCTCTGCGAATCTCCATACCAAGTATCTTCTTCGCAGCACCAAGGTCTTTCATCTCGAATTCAGATTTAAGTTGAGACTTCAACCTATCAATCAAAGACTTGTCTTTTGAGGCAATAAGCATATCATATACATAAAGCAGTAAATAAATGAATGATCCATTAGAACACTGCATAAAATACACACAATTATCATGTTTACTCCTTGTGAATCCTTGCCCAATCATGAAAGCATCAAAATGCTTATACCATTGTCTCGGAGCTTGTTTCAAACCATACAATGATCTTTTCAAACGGCAAACTGATTGTTCTTTACCTGGCACAACAAATCCCTCTGGTTGTTTCATGTAAATTTCTTCTTCCAACTCGCCATGTAGAAAGGCAGTTTTGACATCAAGTTGCTCCAATTCCAAATCATATAAAGCAACAAGAGCGAGTAGCACTCGAATAGAGGTATGACGTACAACAGGAGAAAAAATTTCATTAAAGTCAATACCTTCCTTTTGATCAAAATCACGAACTACTAGGCGAGCTTTCCATTTGGCATTTTCAACCCCGGGTATACCTTCTTTCTGTTTGTAGATCCACTTACAACTCAAAGCTCGACGTCCTTTGGGCAAATCACATAACTCCCATGTCCCATTCTTATGTAGGCTTTCAATTTCTTCTTGCATTGCTAAAAGCCACTGGGATGAATTAAAACTGGATATAGCTTCAGAGTAATTAGAAGGATCAATTCCTTCAGCTGTATCCTGTGCAACAGAAAGAGCATATGCAATGAGATTATCATCATCATTATCAGCATACCTTGCAAGCCTTTTGATATTTCTCCTTGGTCTGTCACGTGCTATATTATGATCATTTGAAGACTGCATAGGCTCAGATGAACTAGAGGGTATTGATTCATCATGTGTTTCAAGATTCTGTTCAGACTCTCCAGTAAAAATCGGTTCACTCCTTCCTTTTTGAGTAGACACCTCTAACTCCACCTTCTCATTGGCGCTTTGATGATCACATGTATCAAGAGAAGAAATAGCAGTATCTTTTCTAGGAAATAACAAGACATTCTCATTAAATGTGACATCCATACTTAAAATCAATTTCTTAAATTCAGGACACCACAACCGATAGCCTTTCGACTCAGATGAATAACCCAAGAAAATGCATTGAACTGCTCTAGGTGCCAACTTTCCATCATTTATATGTGCAAAAATAGGAGAACCAAAAATTCTAAGATGAGAATATTCAATAGGATTACCTGACCAAACCTCCTCTGGAATTTTAAAATCAATGGATGAATGAGGTGAGCGATTTACCAGGTAACAAGCAGTGGATACAGCTTCAGCCCAAAAATCTCTACGACTCCATAAACCACAATTAGATAACATACAACGAGCTCTCTCTAAAAGGGTCCTATTAATGCGTTCTGCAACTCCATTCTGTTGAGGTTTTCCTACTAATGTTCTGTGTCTAGCAATGCCATGATTCTCACAAAACTCATTGAATTCAGAATTGCAAAACTCCAAACCATTATCAGTCCTGAGTTTCTTAATCTTCCTACCAGTTTGATTTTCGACCAAAACTTTGAATTTCTTGAATTTAGAGAATGCTTCATTTTTATGCCTCAGGAAATAAACTCAAACCTTACGAGAGAAATCATCAATAAATGTTATCATGTACCTCTTGCCGCCTTGTGAAGGAAATTTTGAAGGTCCCCAAAGATTCGAATGGATGTAATCAAGAATCCCTTGTGTGCAATGTGTTGCAGTGGAGAAGCTAACTCTCTTTTGTTTTCCAACTACACAATGTTCACAGAAAGTTAACTTACCAACACCTTGCTTACCAAGAAGACCTCTTTTATTCAGAATGTTCATGACTTTCTCACTCATATGTCCTAAATGCATGTGCCATAGCTGAGTAAGATCATCATCAGAAAGAGAAGTAGAGATAGCAACAGAACCTGTCACAGTTGAACCCTGCAAAATATAGAGACTCCCAATTCTTTTTGCTTTCAACAATACTAAGGAACCTCTAGAAATTTTCAGAACTCCACCTTTAGCTGAATACATGCACCCTAGTGACTCCAGGGTCCCTAAAGAAATCAAATTATGCTTCAAATCAAGAATATGGCGTACCTTAGTCAGAGTTCTGATAGTGCCATAATGAGCCTTAATCTGAATGGTACCAATTCCAGCAACAACACAGTGTGAATCGTTTCCCATAAGAACCACACCAGAATCAATCTTCTCATATGAAGTAAAACAATTTTTGTGGGGACACATATGAAAAGTACAGCCAGAATCTAAAACCTATTCTAAAGAGCTACGTTTATCAGAAGTAGTAGCCAACAAAACATCACCATCAGAATCTGCTTCAATTACATCAGCTTCAGCTTTATTCTGAGCAGGTTTATTCTTTTTCTTCTCTCTCTCATTCTTATTTTTCAATTTATAACATTCTGAAATTTCATGTCCGCTCTTCTTGCAATAACGACAGGATTTAGAATTATAGCCTCGAGACTTAGATTTACGATTTTTCTTGGATAAATTACTCCTATCGATAGATCTAATTCTAACATTCAAGCCTTCACCTCTATCATCAGACCGTACCTCATGATCAAATTTCTCCTTAGACAATAGATTAGATTTAACATCTTCAAATGACAGAGTATCATTATTTCCATAAAGCATAATTTCTTTGAAGTGCTTATAAGAGGGCGGCAAAGAAACAACTAGCAGTACAGCTTTATCTTCATCTTCAATATTGACATCCAAATTCTCAAGATCAATCAAGATAGAATTAAATTCATTAAGATAAGATTGTATAGCGGTACCTTCAGCCATACGCAAAGTGTAGAGGCGCTCCTTGAGTCTAAGCTTGTTGGCAAGACTTTTGGTCATATACAGGGATTCAAGTTTGGTCCATAGCCATGTTGCAGTTTTTTCTTTATTGACCACGCGCAAAATCTCCTTGGACAAACATAACTGAATAGCCGAATGTACCTTCTCATCTAACTCTTCCCATTTTTCATCTGTCATACCCGCAGGCTTCTCGGAAATTCCAACAAGTGCCTTCTTTAAACCATTTTGAATGAGGACTGCTCTCATCTGAATCTGCCATATACTGAAACTGATTTTTCCATCAAATTTCTCAATATCAAATTTGGTGACGGTGGACATATTTGGTAACTAGGCTCTGATATCACTTGTTATGATATCAATGCGTAGCGAAAGCACAAAAGAATAGATATTGAGAAAGAAAATAAGGAGAGCAAGAAAAAAAAAAGGAGACACAGGATTTTTAAGTGGGAAACCCAATACGGGAGAAAACTCACTGCCTACGGCGAGCCAAAAATATCCACTATAATAATCGGGTAAGTATAAGAGAAAAAGTCTTCAACAACAATTATCAACGAAGACTTATAAGAGACAAATAAATCTCATAAACTCAACCCTATAATTTGATGATATAGAGAATATATGTGGAGGAAAAATTTCAGCCTTTGGGGAGAGAATTTGGAGAGAATTGGTGTGTTGAACTCAATTAGAAGACCTCCTTTTATAGCCACACAAAGAGGTCTTGCAAAACACAATGATGAAGTCCATTTTATTTTCCCTAATTTGTGGCAAAAAATGAGGAAACATGTTGAGCATTTTATGGAGTAAAAGATGGAGGAATATAAGGCATAAAATGAGGAAACATGTGGAGTATTTTAGGGAGTAAAAGATGGAAAAATATTAGGCATAAAAGAGGGAGTTGGTTCTCAAAATTTGGGACACCACTCAACACTTCTACTTACGGGTCATAGCCACCTCGAATTGAACCAACTTTTCGATATATCCATGTGGTGGAGGTGGAGGAGGAGCTGTGACCGCGTGGCCTGCGAAGCTCCTCTCACTAATGGTGCTAGTGGTGCAGTGTCCACCGCCATGATTGGGAATGTTTGAGCAGGGATTCGGTGCTGGAATGGCATTATTATCCCTTTCTAGGGATTGTAATACAGGGTGTTGCTTTTCCATCCTCTTTTCCTTTTTATCATTCATAAATCTTGTAGCTTCAGATAGCGAAGGAGGAGGAGGAGGAGGAGAAGGAACCATCACTCCGTGGCCTGCGGAGTTCCTCTCACTAATAGTGCTGTTGGGAGGGCAATGTTCTCCATTGGGAATGTTTGAGCTGGGATTTGGTGTTGGACTGCTACCTTCTCCCCTTTGTAGAGACTGTAACGCCAGGTATTGCTTTTCCATATCTTCTTCTTCTTCACCATGCAAGATGCTTGTAGATTCAGATGCCGAAGGAGGTGGAGGAGGAGCTAGGACTCCATGGCTTGCGAATCTCCTCTCATTAATAACTACAAGAAAAACTAATATTAGCGACGGATTTGCGTCCGAAATTAGGACTGTCAATTGGGCCGGGCTAGCCCGAGCTCGGCCCGGCTCGGCTCGTTTTTTGAGGGCTGAGCTTTTTTCGGGCTAAGGCTGAGCCGGGCTAGAGCCTAAATTTTCGGCTCGTTTGTGAATCGGGCTGAGCTCGGGCTTGGCTAAGCTCGGCCCGTTATAAGCTCGGCCCGATCATATATCTAATAATAATTTATAATTATATATTATAATTTCTTGATATAATAGAAATTTTTTGTGTATAATACTATATTAATGTCATCATAACTATATAGATTAAAATTTTATGTGTTTTGATATAAATAAATTTGTTTATATTTCACTTTCAAAAAAATTTAGTGTGTAAAGTTTTCACTTCCAACACTTTAAAATTATATTTTAGAAAAGCAATGTGGTTTAATAGTTTTAATTCTTAGCAGATTTGGCAACAATATGCATGCTATTCAATCATAGAGTCTATTTATGAGATTGTAACTACTTATTGAGCTTATCATAATTCTAAGGATATTAAGTATTAACACAGTAAATGCGTAGGTATGAATATTATTACCTTTACTAACACGAGAAATATAAATCATATGAAAGAAGAAGATAAGATCTTAGCATAGTCTTCCAATTGATTTTTGCACTTGTAATTTAGAATATTCCAAAGTAAATATTTAGTTTTATAAAATAATATATTCTACATATTCACTTTCGTAATTAATATATTTAACTAATTTCACAAAATATAATTTTTTTTCACTTCTCAACATAAATTTAGAAAGAGAAGAGAAAAAATTATCAATTACTTAATGGTTAATACTTATATTATATAACTTATAAGGTGATTAGTAAAGTGATTAGTAAACTTTAGTATTAGCCCAATATCTTTTTAAAAAATCAATATTTATTATTAGGGCACATTAGAAGATTGTTTTTTGTGTATTAATAACTTAATATGCATTCAAAATATTAAACTGCTTACTATACAGCAAACTCAGCGGTGTATGCTGCAAATTTGATTGATTCTCTATACAGCAAACACAGTGGTGGTGTGTTTTAGTGCTTTGGTGCCTAGTTTCATCGTTGGAAATTCACTGATTTCTGGAGTTATAGGATCATTCTTCCTCTTTTCCGGTTACTTCATATTGAAGCACGACATACCAGATTATTAGATTTTTATGTATTATATATCTCTGTTTAAATATCCATTTGAAAGGTTCTTGATCAATAAATTCTCAGACTCTGGTAGTTTGGTGCTCAACTTTTGTTGATTTGTCTTGGTTGGAATTTAATGTGGTTGAGATATTGCTACAATACTTTATTTTGCTATGGTAGTTTGTTTTTGTTGATTTTCAGATAGACGTTTGCTTAGTTTCTAGAGATATTGTTTAATAATATATGCAAATTAGTTGAAAGTCATTGTTAGACAAGTATTAAGATATTAATTTGTGAAGGCAATCATAATTTGTAGTGAGAGGATAATTTGTGAGAACAATAAAAAATGAATATGCATATTTCGGGCTCAGTCCGAGCTCGGCCCGAGCTCATAAGAGCCGAGCTCGGGCTCAACATTTGTGAGCCCGTTCGGGCTGAGCCCGAGCTCGGGCTCAATATGATGTTACTCGGGTTGAGCCCGAGCTTAGATCGGCTCGGCTCGTAGAGCCCGAGCTTAGATCGGCTCGGCTCGTAGAGCCCAATTGACAGGCCTATCCGAAATAAAGAGTGGTCAAAGTCTTGGGTTATCTTTTTAGCGACGCTTTTTGCAACCCTTTAGCGACGGATAATTTCATATTTAAATTAAAAATTAATTATCGGTTGCTAATCAGTCGCTAATTAGCGACAAATTAGCGACAAATAATTAGTTGGTCGCAATCTCGATAGCTAATTTATATTTATTTTTTTAATTTTAATTTAATCTTGTGTCGCTAATCCATCGCTATTTAGCAACGGATTAGAGACGGATACTCAAATTTCGAAAATATTTAAATTTTAACTATCCGTCGCTATATTTTACAAAAATTTAAAATCTCCGTCGCTAATCCGTCGCTATCTTTTTAAAAGATTAAAAATATCCGTCGCTAATCCGTTGCTAATTAGCGATGGATTGGCAACGAATATTTTAATTTGAAAAATATTTAAATTTTTAACTGTCCGTCGCTAATCCGTTACTAATCTCTCGCTATATTTTGAAAAAATAATTAATATTCGTCGCTAATATATATATATTTTAAATATTTTTATTATTTATATGAAATTATCCTGTAAAAATTAAAAAATTAAAACTTCATAAACTGAAAATATTGTACGTGAATAAATATCAAGAAAAGGCAATACTGTTACAAATTTAAATCAATAAATAAAGTTTCTGAAAAAAATTAAATATCAAATACAGTCATCCATTTACAAACTAAAATTCTAATATACTAATTAGCCTTGACGACAGATGCCGGAGTCGGAGCTGAGGGCGGTGGCGAATCCATGGGGCCTTGGGGAGGAGGATGGTGATCTGGTGGGTCAACTATGTAGTCATCATCATCGTCATCATCAGTATCATCATTGCCACCAAGCAATGGAGGCGGAGGCAGATTCAAAGTTTGTGACAGAAATGATAAGTAATATGTCATACTCTGTTGCACGTGCCTTAACTTCTTCTCAACCTTCTGCCGCTTCTTTGTCTCGTCATTCAACCTTTTTGTAACTGGATAACATCGTGAGACGAGGAAATAGGTACTCCCTCAGAAGTAGAAGAATGATCCAATCTCCGTCTGACCTTCGATCCCTCAGGTGTTCTTCTTGACACCTCCCCCAACCTCAAGAAATAGTGACTTCTCGTCAAGAACCTGACGAGAAGTCACAGAACTTTCAGACTCTGGCTGAGAATAACGCTTCTTCATTGCGGTAACATTATCCTGTAGAAATAAGAAATAAAAGCTGTATAAATATTAACAATTACAATTGCTATTTTTTAAGTATAAAAGAAAGTTGATTCGTACCAAAGTTTGTCATGACTTCTCACTGACAAACTCGCCCTGCTTTGACCCTTTTTGAAAAATGTGAAGTTTTTTAAATAACTCCACATAACTAAAGTAATCACCTCTTTCTTTCCGCTAAAAATTCAATATGAAAGATACAAATATTATTTTTTGTAGGAAAAAATTTAAGAACAAGTTTAAAAATTGTAAACTATTAAAACGTACCATTCGATTCTCATGCTCCGTAAAAGATATAGATCCTCCCGTGTGAGATGTGCTACTAACAGCAGCTCTATTCCGTTAGCTGCAGAAGAAATGCGTTGAAAACCCTCATTTCTCCACTTCTGTTGCATATGCTCCAAAAATTCAGGCGAAATCCAATTTGGACGTTTTTGTTTAGCACGAGCCTTGCATAACTGGTCAGAAAGTCGCTCACGACATTTCTTATTCTAAATATCTTGTATCTGATCGCTATGCTCAGGGAGCCACCGAAAATGACTTTGCAAAATCATTAAATGAAAATATGTCTGAAACAATTGTTACTCGCTATGATTATATTAACATATATCTGAACAATATAAAAAGAATAAAATTTAGATATTTTGATACTTACAGTCCATAAATCAAACCACATGTTCCTCACATCCACCGGAATATCTGCAAACCTGGCATAAGACGCAGTGTAATGTCGTTGAAATATCAGTGATATATCTCTAACAGCAGCCATCGATGGGGAGAAACTGTTTCAACACAACAGATATTCAATTAACCATTACAAAATTTGACAGAGAACCTTGATAAATTAAATGGGAACGGCGATAAAAAAACTTTTAACTTTTTATAAATAAGCAAGTTAGGAATACCTTGAATGTTATCCAAATCACGTAATATTTAAAAATACATAGCACTTACCTGTCACCATCAGGTGTAATCCAAACTCGTGTGTCTGAGACGTCTGGCCCAGGCGCAGATGCAGCTGTCGAAGGTATCGATATAGGTGTTCGTTGTTGTCCTACTGATGATGGTGAGTGCAATGGTGGCAAGCTACGTATCTGCGAACTCGGAAGTGGAGACGGAGTACCATCATCTCTACCCTCAGACTGCTCTGGTAGTCCTCTACCAGTAGACATAATCTGATTTAACACATATGACAATAAAAAGGTTAGAGTTTAAAATTTTAAATATGAAATAAATTTTTCATCAAATTGTAAAATATTAGCTCACGTTTAAAAGAAACTAATCACGTTCATTTTCTTCACTATCTAATAAATCATCTCCCATATCATCATCCATAGGAGAATCCGTATCCGAATTATAGTCTTCACCACCACGTCCACATTTTGTTGCGGTCAAGATTCTTCAATAGCTACTACTTCGCCTTCTCCCGATTCACTTGCAAGTCCACCAATCATCTCATCTTCAATAGAAACGTTAACAGCCATAGAATCGTCGGTCTCCTCCTGATATGGTCGATCTACAATAGGTGCATCAATTACGTGACGAGCCTTCAGTTTGCATACTGCTATCCAATCAGACTTGTTCTTTTTATAGCCTGGATCATATTTTGAGTACTTTCTCCTACTGTAAATGTCCACCATTCTAAACTGCGGATGCACCTTCACTCCCCTATTAATAGTTGGATCAAACCAATCACACTTAAATAAGGTAACACTCTGACAAGGAGACCCAGGGAATTGCACCTCAATAATCTCTCTCAAGACTCCATAATAGTCTCCCGTATCTTCTTCTCCACCTTTGACGCAAACCCCACTATTAATGGTTTTCTTTCCCGTTTCGTAATCGTACGTGTAAAATCTAAAACCATTTATCAAGTACCCATGGAAAGACTTCATCTGCCTTGAAAGGCCCCAAGCCAAACTTTTAAGATTTTTATCACTAACATGATTGTCAGGACGGTTAACCTATAACAATTAAGTAAGTAAGTTAGGCAGATAATAGGAACGACAAGTTATAAAATACTCAAAAAATAATATACGAAGGTAACAATTACATAATTCCTAAACCATGCAGGAAACTCATCTTCTAATCTCCTGCCAACTTCTTTATCCGTTATTTGCAGTGCAGCAGCTTGTAATTCACCCTTGAATTTGCTGCATAGTAATCACTTACCGTCAGGATTAGTGTATCAGCATTCGGGTAATACGTGATTAAAGTTATAATAATATTATTATAACCGACCTAATAAACGGCTGCAGTTCATCGCAATTGAGAAATATATAAATTGTAGCTGCCTTAAGTTCCTCAGATGTTAGATATCTAGTTTGAATTTGCCCGATTACCCTTCCTGAAGTATTGCATATTGACAAACTAGGGCCATGCAAGTTTGATTCACTAACACCTTCATCATTTCGAGCAATGCTTGTATATCTTGTTTGCACGTGGGGCTCAAAATAATAGGAGAAAAATGTCGATGCTTCTTCAATTAAGTAAGCATTGCAAATCGATCCTTCAACCCTTGCTTTATTCTTAACCTTACTTTTCAAGCGATACAAGAACCTGAAATATTAGCAATAAATTACAAGTACATTACCTCACAGTCAAAGCAAATGAGAACTGGACATGATCAAAGCTATATTTACCGTTCAAATGGAGACATCCATCTAAACTGAACAGGACCAGCAACCCTAGCTTCATAAGGCAAGTGGACCATAAGGTACTCCATCACGTCAAAGAACCCTGGTGGAAAAATCCTTTCTAACTTACAAATCAGAATTGCAATATTTTTCTCCCATTCCCTCATACGCGATACTGATAATTTAGGAGAACACAGGTCACGGTAGAAAATACTTAACTCCGTTAGGCTGCTCCATATTGGAATTGGAAGAAATTCTCTGAATGCAATTGGAAGTAATCTCTCCATGAAGACATGACAGTCATGAGATTTCATTCCTGACATTTTCAACTCTTTCATATCAACACATCTTCCCAGATTAGAAGCATAGCCATCAGGAAGTCGAATGTCCTTCACCCACTCAAGAACGAGTCTCCTCTGTTCCGGTGTTAGCGAATATGTAGCCTTTGGAACAGAAACTTTCCTGTCACTAACACTAATAACATGTAACTCAGGCCTGTCACAATATATCTCAACATCACAACGTGCTTTCACGTCGTCTTTCGATTTACCTTTGACATCTATAACGGTATTAAACACATTATCAAAGATATTTTTCTCATTATGCATCACATCTATGTTATGGCGAATCAGATTAGTTCTCCAATATGGTAAGTCCCAAAAGATGCTCTTCTTGGCCCAATTGTGATAGATTCCTCTACCTGCGTGTCTCCCAACTTCTACAGCACAGTCCACTATCTTTGAAAAATTGCATACTCTTGCCAACATTTCATCTTCAGAAGCTCGTATAACGGGAACGGATTTCTCACGGCCCCTATCTTTTCTAAATGACTTTGTATCCTTCCTGTATGGGTGCTCGGAGGGCAAGAATCGCCGGTGACAATCGAACCAAGATTGTTTCGACCCATTCTTCAGTTGAAACGATTTTGTTAACTCCATGCAATAGGGACAAGCTAATCTTCCAGCTGTACTCCATCCACTTAGCATGCCATAAGCAGGAAAGTAGTTAATAGTCCACAAAAGTGATGCACGCATCTGAAAATTTTGTTTCAACGAGATGTCATAGGTCGGGACTCCACTACACCATAAATGTAGTAATTCATCCACCAAAGGTTGTAGATAAACATCGATCTTATGTTTTGGATTCTTTGGCCCCGGGACAATTATTGTGAGGAACATCACTAAATCTTTCATGCACATCGAAGGAGGCAAATTATAAGGAGTAACAATAACGGGCCAAGTAGAATACTGCTTTCCCGACATCCCGAAAGGTGAAAACCCATCAGTGCATAGAGCAAGACGAACATTTCGAATTTCTTTGGCAAATTCAGGATAGGTCCGATCGAAGTGGTGCCAAGCTTCACAATCTCTTTGATGGCTCATAACTCCCGGCTCCGACTGACTTTCTGCATGCCACCTCATATGCTCGGCAGTCGCTTTAGATGCAAATAGTCTCTGAAGTCTGGGTGTCAAAGGAAGGCAATACATCTTTTTGAAAGGAACGTCCTTATGTTGTTTATTTTTGGCGATCTTCTTCTTTGACATATATCGGGCATGACCACAAAACTTGCATTCTTTTTTGTCTATATCCCCTTTCCAGCAAAGCATACAACTGTTCGGAAAAACATCCATCTTCTGAACAGGCAACCCAAGTCCAGATACCATCTTCTTTGTCTGATATAAGTCATCTGGAAGCTTATTATTACTTGGCAAGACCTCCTTCATCAGTTGCAGCACCTGGTTAAAACACCGCTCTGAAATATTATTCTCTGATTTAATATTTAGTAATCGAGAAACAACCGATAATCTCTTTCATCAGTTGCAGCATCCATCCCATACAGGAGAGTCAGCCGCTTTCAACATATCATAAAATCTCTTTGCTTCTACATTAGGTTGTTCCTCGAAATCAGAAGATGACGGAGGGTCTATTAGAAACTCTACGCCAACTCCCTCTATTACCATCTGCTGCAATTGATCAACTGCAGCCGGCCGAACAGAGGTGCCGGCTCATCAGTGCACATAGGCTGCGCTGGCATACGATCCTCGCCATGACTTGTCCATAAGTAATAGTCAGGGACAAAGCCGAACCTATACAAGTGCATCTCTACCTCATCCGGAGATATGTGAGCTCTATTTTTATATTTTGCACATGGACATCTTAGCCATGATGCCCAACCTTTCGACAAACAATAGGCAATAAAACCCTTTACACCTTGCTCATATTCTAATGTAATCCCCTTAATCCCTTGCACGTGTCTCTTGTACATCCAACTACGATCATCCATCTACAACATTATCCACACATTATCTACTAAGAAATTGTTAGGAAAATTTTGACAGAGTCTCCCCTAAAAAATTAGCTTTTCTAGGCTCAAAGGCCACTCCAAATTCAATCCCACAACAACGAAAGATAAAATTACAATACTACATACCATTATGAGTGAAAAATTATCTTAGAAATTATCTGATTAAATATAACCATGGCTCTTAAGGAAAAAAACTGATTAAGTCGACATACAATGGATCTTAAGGAATAAAAACCTAAACATGTGCAAAGGAGTATTTAAGTTTCTATTGCCACAATTTTTTACTATTAACCAAATGATTTATTTATATGTTGACTTATTTATATTTTCGGCTACTAGTTAAAGTTTTTATTCCATTAACAATAAATTCCCTACAAAACTCACACCTACTAGATTCCAATTCTAAATCAGGATTGAAGAACCAAGATAAGCTAGCATAAAATATATATTGAAGAACCAGGATTGAAGAAATCTTGAAAAAAATAATGGAGTGGAAATCAAAAAAGCTCGGATGCCAAACTACTGTTCGAAATTGATTTGATTATTAAATGAAGAAACAGTACTCTTTTAATACGAATGAATTCCGACGATCTTTTCCCGCAAACTGATAGATGACAACATTTTGAAATTTCCTTTGGAAGTTGGGTTCGATTTCCATTTGATAAGGTCAAAATGGACCATTAAGGTGGGTAATTAGTAATTACAAGTCGCCAGTCAGCTCCCTACATAGAAATTTCAGTCCAAACAAGACACTCCAGAAAACTGGTATAACTACCGATCTACATCGAATTTATATAACCTGAAAAATCTAGTGCATTGACTCGTAGCACATAAAGACTGTTTCTTCAATTAAATAGCAAAAAAAATATCTTTCTTTAATTTAACCAATTAATTAATAATTCTCAACAAATCTATGTGTCTAACTTCACTTATTGACAGTGCAAATACTAACAAATAATGAAGAAATCGTGAAAAAAAAAATATAGTGGAAATCAAACTACTGTTTAATATAGCTGCAAATACTAGACCGCTGGATGCGAGCAGATGAATGAACGCTATATCATCATTAACACTGTGGGCAAATTCATCTGCGCAAGAAGTATAAATCAAACAATTAACAAAAATTTGCCAAAATTTATAGCATTAAACTTTTAACCCAAATTCAACCCTCTGCTCGCGAACCCTCAACCCGAGCAACCCCAAGCCAAAGTCCAGCCGTCTCAGCCCCGGCGCCAACGGTTCAACCCAACCTAACCCAACCCGAATGGGAAAACGAGGTCAGCTCCCAAGCTATTACAACCTCCCGAACATCCGTTGAAACTCATCTTCAAACTCAGCCATTACCCATAAAAAAAAAACAGCCAGCCGAAAACAAGCACAATGCAGATTGTTTAATATAATATATTTTCTTCTAACATATATAAACAATATATGTTATGCATACATATTAATTTTATAAATTATCTATGTATGATATTACTAACAAATTGTATATTTAATTAGGATAAAAACATACGATATACATAGATTATATAATGAAAAAACAGTGATCATTCAAAGAATTACAACACTCATGGAATATATAGGAAAAAATAAAATAAGAATATTACAAAATAATTAAATATCCGTCGCTAATCCCTTGCAGAACATTTGTTCACATTCCCAAAGACGAAAGGTCTAAACTTGATAGTAAGGCCAAACAATGTATTTTCTTGGGATATGGACATGAAGAGTTCGGATACAGACTATGGGATCCTGTTGATAAGAAATTGATTAGAAGTAGAGATGTTGTCTTCTTTGAAGATCAAACCATTGAAGACATCAAGAAAGATGATAAACCAAGATCGGATCCAGAAATTCCAGTCAACCTAGACCCAGCACCTCAACATATCAATCATGACAAGCACGGGGGAGTTGAGGCAGAGCAGGACAACAATGGTGATGTTCCACTAGCTGAGCCAGCAATACCACCAGTTCCACAACCACAACCAGAACCAGAACCCAGGAGATCAACCAGAGAAAGGAGGTCTTCAACCAGATACAGTACTCAAGAGTACGTGTTGCTCACTGATGGGGGAGAACCAGAAACTTATGAAGAAGCTGTAAACCATGAAAGTAAAAATGAGTGGTTGAAAGCTATGCAAGAAGAGATGAAATCTTTGCATGACAATCATACATATGATTTGGTGAAACTTCCGAAAGGGAAAAGAGCCTTGAAGAACAAATGGGTGTACAAGCTAAAGGCAGAAGAAAATATCTCCAAACCAAGATACAAGGCCAGGTTGGTCGTGAAAGGTTTTTATCAAAAGAAAGGTATTGATTTTGAAGAAATATTTTCTCCAGTGGTTAAAATGTTTTCTATTCGAGTTGTTCTTGGACTAGCAGCTAGCTTGAACTTGGAGATTCAACAACTTGACGTAAAGACAGCCTTTCTTCATGGAGATCTTGAAGAAGAAATCTACATGGAGCAGCCGGAGGGGTTCAAAGTCAAAGGAAATGAACACCTTGTTTGTCAACTCAAGAAAAGCTTGTACGGGTTGAAGCAAGCACCAAGACAGTGGTACAAGAAATTTGATTCTTTCATGTCAGAACATGGCTATTGCAGGACCACGCCAGATCATTGCGTGTTCGTGAAGAGATTTTCTGATGGTGATTTTATTATTCTCCTGCTTTATGTTGATGACATGTTAATTGTTGGCCAGGATACTGTCAAAATTGCCAGGTTAAAGAAGGAGTTAAGCAAGTCTTTTGCAATGAAAGACTTAGGGCCAGCAAAGCAGATTCTTGGAATGAGGATCACTCGAGATAGAAAAATGGTAAACTTTGGTTATCTCAAGAGAAGTATATTGAGAAAATACTTGACCGTTTCAATATGAGCAAGGCCAAGACGGTTTCTACTCCACTAGCAGGATACTTCAAACTCAGTACGAAGCAATGTCCTAAAAGTGAGCAAGATAAGGAAGATATGAAGAAGGTTCCTTACTCTTCAGCAGTTGGTAGCTTAATGTATGCTATGGTGTGCACTAGGCCAGATATAGCTCATGCAGTTGGTGTAGTTAGTCGATTTCTCTCTAATCCTGGTAGAGAGCATTGGAATGCGGTCAAATGGATACTCAGGTATCTTAAAGGTACAACAACATATTGTATGTGTTTTGGAAATGCAAAACCTGTATTAGAATGTTATACAGATGCAGACATGGCTGGAGACATTGATAATAGAAGATCCACGTCAGGATACCTAATGAAGTTTGGAGGTGCAGTAGTTTCTTGGCAAAGCAGACTACAAAAATGTGTTGCTCTTTCTACTACAGAAGCAGAGTATATAGCTACTACTGTAACCAGTAAGGAAATCCTGTGGTTGAAGAAATTCTTACAAGAATTGGGAGTTAAGCAACAAAGGTATGAACTTTATTGTGATAGTCAAAGTGCAATTCATCTTTGCAAAAATTCAATCTTTCATTCTCGTTCAAAGCACATCGATGTTCGGTATCATTGGATCCGGGATGTCTTGGAGTCAAAAGAATTAGTACTCGAAAAGATACACACTAACGAGAATGGTGCAGATATGATGACCAAGTCATTACCAAAAGAAAAGTTTGACTTTTGCAGAAGCGAAGCCGGTATGGTGAAACTCTCTCAATAAGTTGAAAGGGGGAGATTTGTTAGGTTTCAACCCATTGAGTCAAAGTTTGCGGTTCAATGTGAAGTCAAAATTGAGGAATTGCTGCAGAGATGGTTGGTCAAAATTGCGGCTGCACTGCGGACGAAATGTTAGGCAAAAATTAGGCTAGAAATTAGGTAACAGAAAAATCAAATAATGTGGCTGAATTGCAAGCTATAAATAGCTAGCAATTCAGCCAAAATCAATCAATCCGAGAGAACAATCGGTGAAGGCACCAAAGAAGGAGAGAAAAGAGAGAAAAGAGAAAAGAGTGAGGTTTATCATTCTTTTGTGAGTTTGTGTTTTATCTCTTTTCTTTGATATCCACCTATTTTGGTGAAAATAGTTGTGTTACCTTCTAGTATATCTACAGGAAGATTTGTTACCCCATTTTTATAGTGGAAGTATTGGTCAATATTTGACCCGTGGTTTTTACCCGTTTTGGGATTTTTCACGTAAATCTTGGTGTCAGAATATTTTCAAGTTTTTGTCAGATTTATTTCTGCTTGGTGGTTATTGATAAATTCTCACTTTATTAATACCAGAGTTTTGGGAGAGTCATTTTAATCCTGGTAGTGTGGGTTATTTATTTTCGTTGTGTCGCTTTATTTATCCCAACCTCCCAATACTATGCTAAGAATAAATAGTATTGCAAAGCAGATTACACTGCCAAGAGTTTTCATATCTCGTTAAACAGCGAAGATAGCTATAGGAGATGAAGTGAGTTATGTTGCAAAGCTAATAGTCCTTCCTGTATACTATTAGCTATTAACTTGTAGTTTACGTAAGAAGACGTTCGTCCCTTTTTTTTTTGGGATGAAAGATGTTGATCCCATTTCAACTGGAGAAATCCACCGTCCCATTGCTTGTTTGAAATGTCTATCTTTTTTCATTTTCTTTCCTTCACTTTAGTCTGACAAATAAGTATGTATACATGAGCGTTGGACCAAACATTTCCTTAAATTTATATTTAAGTTTTCCTTTCATCGAAGTGATGTATTACATGCCCTTATATATAATTCTATTACAATCTCAAATAATTAGTACACAAATATAAGGCAAGCACACCTATTGTTATGCTTAATACAATGATAAGTAAATCAAATATCGTATCTCATATTCTATATTTGTGCTTCATATAATTATCATTTTGAGCTTGATTTTGTGTTAAATTTTGGTGTTTTAATCACCATTTATACACCCTTTATCTCTTATTTTCATTAGGTGATATTATTTAAGATTTGGAATTAAATGAAGCAAATAAGGGAAATTTACACAATGATGAACAATAGAGAAATGCAGAGGAAAAATAGACTAGTAGACATATTTCATGTCAGATTTTGACCTCTATGAAGATTTTAAATGCAAAAGTGGTATTCTAGACATTTATAGAGGTCATTCTGAAGTTTTCAGAATGGTAACATTTGTGTCAATCGGAGTTCATTTGCATACCCTACTTATGCTGCAAAGTCACTTATTCTGCATTCGGTTCCATTTTTGACACAGTCGGGCAGCAGAAACTTGCACCAAAACTGGGGGCAAGCGGCTCCGTTTGGTGTGATATAAGCAGCGCCGTTTGTGTCGATCTAAAGCTGCATTTCTCTCTCTTTTGGGGCAGATTTTGATACCCCTTTAGGGCAAAAACGAGAGAGAGGGCTGGAGTGGACAGAAAACAGCAAAACACCAAGAAAACACACCGAATTCTTCTTCCAATGCATCAATCTTGCAAGAGGAATCAAGAGAGAAGATTGAATCCTTGAAGAAGGAGAACATCCACCTTGAAGATCCATGGAAAAAGCTTCAAATTTTCTCAACAGAATCGTGAAGAACTTCAACCTTGAAGAAGAGAGGAGATTTCAACAATGAAAATGAGCAATTCTTCATATTTCTTCGTTGTTTTATGTTCTTTGATTTGTAATATGTTGATGAACTAAAATTTTGAATACTTGGATGGGTATGAACCCTAGATTTTGCCTATGTGAATGAATTGTTTCCTTGGTTGATTTAATTCGAATTTCTTGTGGATTGTTTGTGGGTTTGAATGGTTGAATTGATTGAGTGGATTATTGATGTATAATTTGAAATTTTTGTTCACTTGGAATTGAGAAAGGAAGGCTGATATATAATTGATTCATAATCTGAAAATTTTCACTTCGAATTGAGAAAGGAAGGGTGAAATAGACCATACACAAACAATGGGGATGATTTAGGTGACTAGAGATAGAAACCTAAACTTCTTCTTGATAATTAGAGAAATCTAATTGGAAATTCAATATTCTTAATGCATTCTTGGGTTGAATTGGTTAGAAAGAGATTTCAACTAATTAATCTAAGAGTAGAGAACTTTCATCTAGAGATAGAGTGAGTTCTATCATTGGAATTTCATCAAACATAAGAAGTGAAATTTATCAACCAAGGGACATTTCTATCACATAGGTAATTCTAGGGGAATTAACCATCCAAGTATTGTTTTCTCTATTGAATATTCTCTTACAAGCAAGATTTAAGTTGGTTTAACTAGTTAAGTTAGATTCTTTTTCCTAGTAGTTATTCAAAACATTTTCACAAACAAAATTTGTTAGGCTAAATAATAGAGTATAAAGTGAGTAATGATATTTAACCACCCCCGTGGATACGACATTTGAATTTACTTGCCATTGTACTAATCATAACGATAGGTGCACTTGCCTAGTGTTTGTGTGCAAATTGTTAGAGATTGTAATAAAATTGAGTATAAAGGCATAGAAATAAAACACAAGAAGTTTTTGGCGCCGTTGCCGGGGAGTTTGGTTAATATTAGGAAAGCTTGAAATCTATTGATTTAGTCATTTTACTTATTTGTTGTTATAATACCTATTTCTAGTGTTAGTATTTGTTATCTTGTTTGTAATTTTGTAAGTCATTAGTGAATTGGTGTTCTTAGCTTATGTTTCTCTGTTTTTGTTTTGTTTTAAGGAAGTATTTTTTGAGCTAAACTTTTACTATATTTGTGTTGAAGGTGTGAATTCTTTTGGTTTATGACCTCAAGTAATTCGGGAGAATTGAATCAACTCAATTCCGAAGTTGAGAAGATTTTTTATTAGGATCCAAGGGGTATAAACCTAGATGTGATACTTAAAGGAATTGAAGGTGAAGGTGAAAATCCTCAAATTGAGAACACTATGGCACATGACGGAAACACAAGACCAAGGACAATGGGAGACTATGCGCGACCTTCATTGTTAGGAGCGGAGTCAAGCATTGCTTGACCAAGAGTTGAAGCCAACAATTTTGAGATCAAACCGAATATCATCCAAATGGTTCAACAATTGGTGCAATTTGATGGTTTACCAGACGAAGACTCGAATGCTCATATTGCCAACTTTTTGGAGAGATGTGATACTTTCAAGATAAATGGGGCTTCCGAAGATGCCATCCGCCTTCGGCTATTTCCATTTTCATTGAGGGATCGAGCCAAGTCATGGTTGAAATCACTTCCACCGGGTTCCATCACTACATGGAACAATCTTGCCGAGAAGTTCCTTGCTAGATATTTTCCTCCGGCAAGGACTGGAAAGCTAAGAAATGATATCTTCTCTTTCCAACAAATGGAGAGTGAGAGCTTATAAGATTCTTGGGAGAGATGGAAGGAGCTATTGAGGAAATGTCCACATCATGGTCTAGATTTGGGGCTTCAAATGCAAACATTCCATAGTGGATTAAATTTCTCTTCCAAGTAACTCATTGATGCTTCTTCGGGAGGTACCACTAGTTTGAAGACACCGGAAGAGTTACAAGACCTCATTGAAAACATTGCCATGAACAACTACCAATGGGGGAATCCTAGACCGAAAGCCAAGCCTAGTGGAATACACAATGTAAACATGATGACAGCTTTGGAGGCAAAATTTGATGCCTTAAATAAGAAGATTGAGAGCTTGAATTTGTCACCTCAAACCTCCCAAGTGATGATGGCTTGTGATTTTTGTGGAGGTGGTCATCCAAACCATGAGTGCCAAACCATGGGAACTTCTAATGCATCATCATCGGAGCATGTGGATTTTCTTGGAGTAGGAAGGCAGCCCAACAATCCTTATAGTAATACTTATAATTCGGGGTGGCGGAATCATCCAAACTTCTCATGGAGCAACCAAGGGCAACAATGACCGTTTCATCCTCCCGGCTTCCAAGTTTCATCAAATCCTCGCGCCCAATCATCTCTTCCTTATCAACATCAACTACCTCCACCTCTTCAACAACCGATGAAGCCTAGCCTTGAAGAATTAATGACAAAGTTCATTGAGACTACCGAAACCCGGTTCCAGCATCAAGAAGCATCCCTGAGGAACCAACAGGCTTCCATTCATAACTTGGAAAATCAAGTAGGCCAACTAGCAAAGCTTTTTTCCGAAAGGCAAGCTGGAACTCTCCCAAGCAACACCGAGCCGAATCTAAGGGAACATGCTAAAGCTATTACCTTGAGAAGTGGAAAGGAATTGGAAATTCCGAAGCAAAAGATGCCAGAAAAAGAGGAAGGGAATAAAGATGAGCCAGTGTATGTTGAGGATGAAGAAAGGATTGAGAAGAAAGAAACACAAAAGAATAAGGAAACTCAAGAATATAGGCCAAAGATTCCATATCCTGCCAGACTTCAACAAGAGAAAAATGATGAACAATTTGGTAAGTTTCTTGAACTTTTTAAGCAATTGCATATCAACTTACCATTTGTTGAAGCTCTTTCGCAGATGTCAAGATATGCTAAATTCCTAAAGGAGATCCTTTCCAAGAAAAGAAATCTGGAGGAATTCTCAATGGTGACATTGAATGAGGAGTGTTCAGCCATTCTTCAAAACAAGAACAAGCTACCACAAAAGCTAAAGGATCCAGGGAGTTTTACTATCCCTTGTACTATTGGTAGTTTGTCAATTGGTAGGGCATTAGCAGATTTGGGTGCTAGCATTAATTTATTGCCATATGAGATGTTTAAAAAGTTGGGATTGGGTGAACCTAAACCAACTAGAATGAGCATTCAATTGGCCGATAGATCGGTGAAGTATCCTAGGGGAATTATTGAGGATGTACTTGTGAAAGTTGATAAATTCATATTCCCTGTTGATTTTGTGATATTTGACATGAGTGAGGATGTGGAGGTGCCTTTGATTTTAGGAAGAGCTTTTCTAGCTACCGCTAAGGCCAATATAGATGTATGTGAATGGAAGTTAACCCTTAGGGTAGGGGAAGAGGAAGTTATTTTTAAAGTTCCTGAGACTATGAAATATTCTCTTGATCATGATGATTCTTGTTTTAGGGTAGATATTATTGATGACATTGTCTCCAACCATGTGCAAGGATTATTGAATGATGATCATTTAGAGGTCATGAGAATGGTGAAGTCGTAGCACATATGGAGTCATCTCCAATCACAATCGAAGGGATGGAGTTCGAAAAAATTGAGAAGGAAAAGGGGGGTAGAATGAAGTCCTCCATTGAAGAAAGCCAGGAGCTAGAGTTGAAGAAACTGCCGGATCATTTGGAATATGTTTTTCTTGTAGATAATTCTAAACTCCCGGTGATCATTGCAACCGATTTGCAAGAAGAACAGAAAGAAGAGCTCATAAAGGTGTTAAAGAAGCATACAATGGCAATGGCATGGAAGATATCCGACATCATTGGTATTAGCTCTTCATTTTGCACCCACAAAATATTGATGGAAGAAGACTTCAAATCGGTAGTACAACCCCGAAGAAGGCTAAACTCAAACATGAAGGAAGTGGTCAAAGCAGAGGTAATCAAACTTCTTGATGCCGGTCTCATATATCCTATCTCGGATAGTCCGTGGGTGAGTCCCGTCCAAGTAGTTCCCAAGAAAGGAGGGATGACCGTCGTGCCTAATGAGAAAAACGAGTTGATTCCCATGAGAACCGTAACCGGCTGGAGAGTATGTATAGATTATCGGAAGCTCAATGATGCCACTCGGAAGGATCAATTTCCACTGTCCTTCATTGATCAAATGCTTGAGAGACTTGCCGGTCATAGGTATTACTGTTTTCTTGATGGTTTTTTGGGGTACTTTCAAATTCCAATAGCCCCGGAAGATCAAGAGAAAACTACATTTACTTGTCCCTATGGTACTTTTGCTTACCGTCGCATGCCTTTTGGTTTGTGTAATGCTCCTGCAACTTTTCAAAGGTGCATGTTAGCTATTTTTGAGGGTTTTGTGGAGGATATTATGGAGGTTTTTATGGATGATTTCTCTGTTTTTGGTGATTCTTTTGAGTTTTGTTTGAAAATTCTTGAAAACGTTTTGCAAAGATGTGAAGAAACTAATTTGGTTTTGAATTGGGAGAAATGTCATTTTATGGTTAAAGAAGGCATTGTATTGGGGCATAAGATCTCTAGCAAGGGCATAGAAGTTGATAGAGCCAAGGTAGAGACCATAGAAAAATTGCCACCGCCAACTTCGGTAAAGGCAATTAGAAGTTTTCTTGGTCATGCAGGGTTCTATAGAAGGTTTATAAAAGATTTTTCTAAAATTGCTAAACCTCTTACAAATTTGCTTGAAAGAGATGCACCCTTTGTTTTTGATGATACATGCTTAATTTCTTTCACTATGTTGAAGCAAAAATTGATTGACTCCTCCATATTGGTTGCCCCCGATTGGTCCAGTCCCTTTGAACTAATGTGTGATGCAAGTGAGTTTGCAATAGGGGCAGTGCTTGGACAAAGGAAAGAAAGGCATTTTCAACCAATATACTATGCAAGCAAGAACTTGACAGAAGCACAAGAAAACTACACCACAACCGAGAAAGAGCTTCTTGCCATAGTTTTTGCTTTTGATAAATTCCACTCCTATCTTGTTTTGTCTAAAGTCATTGTTTATACTGATCATTCAGCAGTCAAATATCTTTTCAACAAAAATGATGCAAAGCCTAGACTAATTAGGTGGGTACTTTTATTGCAGGAATTTAATTTGGAGATAAGAGATAAGAAGGGAGCGGAGAATCTTGCCGCTGATCATCTATCAAGGTTGGAGAATCTACATTTGGAGCAATTGAACGAGGAATATATCAATGACACATTCCCTGATGAGAGGTTATACTTGGTTATGGGTAATGATGATCACACCCCTTGGTTTGCAGATTATGCTAATTATCTTGTGGGTCGGATCTTACCAAAGAATTTAACCCCTCAACAAAAGAAGAAATTCTTTTCGGAATTAAAGTACTATCTCTGGGAAGATCCCTTTTTGTTCCGAATTTGTGCAGATCAAATCATAAGGAGATGTGTATCCTACCCTGAGAACATGAGCATATTAGAGCATTGCCACAAAGGTCCGGCTGGTGGTCATTATCACGCCAATGGGACAGCAAGAAAGGTACTTGAGTCGGGATTTTATTGGCCGACTTTGTTTAAAGATACCCAAAGGTATGTAGAACAATGTGACAATTGCCAACGGACAGGTAATATCTCAAAAAGGCATGAAATGCCCCTCTTTACATTTCAAGTATGTGAGGTCTTTGATTGTTGGGGAATTGATTTCATGGGTCCTTTTCCAAACTCTTTTGGCAATGCATATATCTTGGTTGCAGTTGATTATGTCTCTAGATGGGTGGAAGCCCAAGCTTTACCAACAAATGATGCTAGAGCAGTTGTTAAATTTTTTAAAAAAATTGTTTACTCGCTTTGGCATTCCTAGAGCCATAATTAGTGATCGGGGAACTCATTTTTGTAACCAACAACTTGAGAAGGTCTTGCTTCGATTGGGTGTTACACACAAGATGGCAATCCCTTATCACCCTCAAACTAGTGGCCAAGTGGAAGTGGTTAATAGAGAAATCAAAAGAATTTTGGAAAAGATAGTTGAACATACTGGGAAGGATTGGAGTGTTAAGCTTGATGATGCTTTCTGGGCATATAGGACTGCATACAAGACCCCTATCGAGTTTACTCCATATAGATTAGTCTATGGTAAGTCTTGTCATTTACCGGTTGAGGTTGAGCATAAGGCATATTGGGCAATTAAATTGATTAATTTTGATCATGATCTTGCAGGGAAAACCAGACTACTCCAAATTAATGAACTTGATGAGTGGAGGAGAGATGCCTATGAGAACTCATGAATCTACAAGGAAAAAGTGAAGCAATGGCATGACAAGCACATATTGTCGAATCGGGAATTTAAGGAGGGAGATCAAGTGCTATTATTTAACGCTCGATTGAAGCTTTTTCCTGGAAAGCTCAAATCACGATGGTCCGGACCATTTGTAGTCCACAAAGTTTACCCTTATGGGATAGTAGAAGTTTCCCTTAATTGTGAAGAGCTTCATAATATGCTATTTGGTGTGTTATATTTTAGTTTGTAGTTAATTAAGTTTTTGTTAAATGTTGTGGCTAAATATGTAAAAAAAAAAAAATCCAAAACGGCGCCGTTTGGACTGAAACAAACTGTGCCGGGTCACTGTGGAGCAACTCCAGTTCTGCCGAACTGGGGTAAAATGGCACCGCTTGGTGCGTTCTAAGCGGCGCCGTTTTACTGTTCACCCAAAAAAAAAAAGCCTTCTGATCCAGTTTCAGAACTGGTTGAAACGGCGCCGTTTTGCATTTTCAAAAAAAAACACCACAAAACCCCACAACCGAAACCTGCTCTTCTTCCTCTCTTTTCTCTCTTTTTCCTTCCCCCATCTCTCGGTTTTCTCTTTCCATTTTCTTTGTTCAAGAAATCCCATCCTTCCCACATTTTTTCTTACACCTCACTTCATCCTCCCACTTCAACTTTGAGTCACACGAATTTTCAAGCACTCCATTAGTTTGTCTCTTTCCTTTTCTCTTGCAATCTTTATTTATTTATTTATTTATTTCTGTTCTTTGGGTAAATGCTTTGGTAATTTATGATTGTGGTGCATTTGTTTTTTGTTGGCTTGTAATTCTTCTCTAATGTTGTTGGTTATTTCTTGCTTTCTTCTGTACCTACCATGTGTTTGATGAAATGCCACAATGAAACTTTATAATATTGTGAATTTTCTTTATTAGTTTACATTCCATTAGCTTACTATAGCCTTCCTTTCTTTAATTTAGTGGTGAGTTTATTTAATTTTGTTACTTAGCATGGTTAAGAGTTAATTAGTTGTTGTTTTAAATTTTAGTGATAATTGTTTTTCTTGTTTAGCCAATTTGCACTTTTTATTTTTTATTTTTTTTATTTTTTTTATGTGTATTACTTGTAACGTTCTTTGTGGCATTTGTATTTTCATATTGGTAGACTTGTTTCTCTTAACGGCTGATTTTGAAAAAGAAAGCATTTCATAGAAAACCGCAACTCGAGGAACTCCATATCGCCCATTAACAAATCCTTGAGCAACAACCAATTTTTGGCCATCAATTTGCCGGCATCGCCGAATATCTCACGCAAAGCTTCTTCATCCCAAGCTTGAGTGGTGGAGCCGGAGGTTTATGAACAAAGGGGAGTTCTTTCTTTTCTATTTTGGTCCTTCTATTTATTTATTTTCTTGGTATGTTTTTATACTTCTGCTTTCATTGTGTCATTGTTTCTAGCTTTGTTTCATTTCTTTTTGCTGTGAAGTATATAGAAGGTGCAGCTTGCTATTCATATAGTTTTGCCCAGCCTTCACGTACGAAACAGCCATGTTTTTCACTGTTTGTATGTTTGGTCATTTGGTATGGCTTTCTTGTGTAGTTTGTGTTACATATTCCTATTTATGCAATTTGTTGTTTCTTTTCCTCCCAACATTGAGGACAATGTTGTTTTAACTGTGGCGGAGTTTAGTTGGCTTTAGTAGTATAGGCTATTTTCATGATTTTTTTATTGAATTTGCTTGTTTTAATTTTTGAAATCTTCAAGGTACTTCAAGACTTGCATGTGTTATCTTTTCTCAAAGAGTATTTATACAGGCATTCTAAAGGTCATGACTAGTACCTTAAACTTAGATTAAGTAAGCACTCCTTGTATTCTTTGCTTGTATGGAATTCATCGTTTAAGCACATTTCACTTTGCTTTTGTTGTGATGATTATGGAATTGAATCTTGTGTTATTGGCTTTAGAATTTAACATAACTTTTACCCTAGAACTCGCATTCACTTGCCTTGAGGCGAAATGAGTAAGTAACCTTAGTTTGATCTCGAAATGATGGTAATAGGCCTTCTTTGTTCCGATTGAGCCTTTCTAGCCACCGCTCTTTATTTTATCCGTAGTACCATTTCTTGAAGCCTTTGTGCATAAATTTTCCAATCTATATTCCAAATATTTCTTTTTTTCAAATTTTAAACTCCACTCTTTATAATTAACCCTTCTTTGCGAGAGCTAAATGCATTTTTACCCTTATGATTAGCAATGAGTATTGTAGAAATTAGAACAAAAGGGTGGAATAAAAAAAAAGAAAACAAAAGAGTGGTGAGATGACTTTATATGATTGGGAATTGGAAAAAAAAGAGAGCAAAAAAAAAAGATTTGTTATATATTTGTCTATTATTGAGAAGGCTTCTTACATTTTTTGATACCTTCGAGATGTATAACTGTTTTCATTGTTATTATTGTAAATTTTGTCATTATTGAGGTTGAATTTATGGGTTGACAAAGATGGTGATGACGGACAAGTTGTGGGTTGAAGCTTAATATGTGCAAGTGGTTGAATCCAAAGTGAAGGGATTTGGTAGAGAATGGGAGTTTGTGGTTGAATGTAGGGGAATGGTGATATTCCTTAGAGCTAATAAGGGTTATTACTTTTATTTTATCTCTCATTCCTTTCTCTTTAGCTCTCATTTCTTTGATTTTGTATTCCTTACCTTTCGTTTGGCACCCTAAACTTTCCCTGAGCCTAAAGTTACAAACATAAAAGTCCTACCTAATCGAGGTTAAATTTTGGTTACCGTATTAGTGGAGAGGTTTTGTGAATGCCGGGCTTATGGGGTATTATGCTTTCTTGATGAGAATTCCTTGGCCAATAACAAGAAATTCACTCTTATAATTTTTGAGCATTTGTGGAAACACAAGACACACGAATTCTTGCTTGCATTGTAAGACAAGGGGGTGATTGTTTAATCTTTGTGATGGATACTTAGGATGACTTTTAGATTGATTGTGTGGATTGCTCAAGATTTCTCAAGAAGTAATGCTTTCTCTGTTTTGCATTCCTTTGTAATACTTCAAAATACTCGTTATTTCTTGTGGATTATTGTTCAAATTTCTTAATTGTTTTGTAGTATTGCTTGGGGACAAGCAATGTCTAAGTGTGGGGGAGTTTGATATTCTATATTTGTGCTTCACATAATTATTATTTTGAGCTTGATTTTATGTTAAATTTTAGTGTTTTAATCACCATTTATACTCCCTTTATCTCTTATTTGCTTTAGGTGATATTATTGAAGATTTGGAATTAAATGAAGCAAATAAGGGAAATTTACACAATGAAGAACAATAGAGAAATGCTAGATATAATTCAAGTCAGATTTTGACCTCTATGAAGATTTCAAATGCAAAAGTGGTATTCTAGACAATTATAGAGGACATTCTGAATTTTTCAGAATGGTAATATTTGTGTCAATCGGAGTTCATTTGCATACCCTACTTACGCTGTAAAGTCACCTGTTTTGCATTCGGTTCTATTTTTGACACAGTTTGGTATAATGATCATAACTTGAGTTCTAGATGCCCAATTGATGTGATTGAAATCTCTGTAGAAACCTGATCTACAATTTTCAGGAAGACATCAAGACCTAGATCAGCCGATTTGGTGGTCTGAATTCACCTAGAAGTCAAACCAGTGTCACAGTCGTGCAGCAGAAACTTGCACCAAAACTGGGGGAAAGCGGCGCCGTTTGTGTCGATTTGAAGCTACTTTTAAGCTGCATTTCTCTCTCTTTTGGGACAGATTTTGATACCCTTTTAGGGCAAAAACGAGAGAGAGGGCTGGAGTGGACAGAAAACAGCAAAACACCAAGAAAGCACACCAAATTCTTCTTCCAATCCATCAATCTTATAAGAGAAATCAAGAGAGAAGATTGAATCCTTGAAGAAGGAGAACATCCACCTTGAAGATCCATGGAAAAAGCTGCAACTTTCTCAACAAAATCTTGAAGAACTTCAACCTTGAAGAAGAGAGGAGATTTCAACCATGAAAATGAGCAATTCTTCCTCTTTCTTTGTTGTTTTATGTTCTTTGATTTGTAATATGTTGATGAACTAAAATTTTGAATACTTGGATGGGTATGAAGCCTAGATTTTGCCTATGTGAATGAATTGTTTCCTTGGTTGATTTAATTCGAATTTCTTGTGGATTGTTTGTGGTTTTGAATGGTTGAATTGATTGAGTGGATTATTGATGTATAATCTGGAATTTTTGTTCACTTGGAATTGAGAAAGGAATGGTGATATATAATTGATTCATAATCTGGAAATTTTCACTTGGAATTGAGAAAGGAAGGGTGAAATAGACCATACACAAACAATGTGTATGATTTAGGTGACTAGAGATAGAAACCTATACATCTTCTTGATAATTAGAGAAATCTAATTGGAAATTCAATATTCTTAATGCATTCTTGGGTTGAATTGGTTAGAAAGAGATTTCAACTAATTAATCTAAGAGTAGAGAACTTTCATCTAGAGATAGGGTGAGTTCTATCATTGGAATTTCATCAAACATAAGAAGTGAAATCTATCAACCAAGGGACATTTCTATCACATAGGTAATTTTAGGGGAATTAACCATCCAAGTATTATTTTCTCTATTGAATTCTCTCTTACAAGCAAGATTTAAGTTGGTTTAACTAGTTAAGTTAGATTCTTTTTCCTAGTAGTTATTCAAAACATTTTCACATACAAAATTTGTTATGCTAAATAATAGAGTATAAAGTGAGTAATGGTATTTAACCACCCCGTGGATACGACATTTGAATTTACTTGTCATTGTACTACTCATAACGATAAGTGCACTTGCCTAGTGTTTGTGTGCAAATTGTTAGAGATTGTAATAAAATTGAGTATAAAAGCATAGAAATAAAACACAACAATAACCTCAAAAATAATCAAATACCATTATTCACTTTTGCTCTATTATTTAGCCTACCATTTCAACTATGAAAATAATTAAAATAAACTGTTACGAATAAAAATCTAACTTCAAAATGTCCTCTATAATTGTTAATAAGGACACTTCTTCATTTGAAACCTTTAAAGAGATCAGAATTCCACTTGAAAATACTCTATTCTGTTTAAAGAGTTTTTTTCATTTCATTTCTTCATGTAGAATCTAATTTATTTTATTGTACTCCAAATCTTTAAAAGTTCACCTACGGCAAGGCAAGAAATGAAGGAAGTATACACGTTGATTGAAACACAAAAATTTAATAAAATTTTGAGGTCAAAATAATTATTAAATAAATCATAAATATGATATATCAAAAAGTGATGAACATTTTTTACAATCAAAATAACAAGTATATCGCAGAAAATGCGGAAAGAATCAAATGAAAGCAATAATTCTCAAAACTCGAAGTGTGAAGCTTCCCTTGAAGAACAAGCTCATTGCCCAAAGTCTCGTCGCCTATATTCGTCAACCTTAAACTTTTGGAGGGCAAACATCAGGCTTTAATTTTTGTTGCATTTGGAACTTCGAACCCACTTTTCCTATCCTCTTTTTTTCAGCATTAAATGAGAATGTGGCAAAAACTGGTCGAAGAATACCTAGATCATTAATTGATTGGGCTAAACCTATTTTACGTTGTTCTCATTACTATTTATGGTCCGCTGATTTCTTGTTTTTTCTTTTCTTTTCTTTGTGTCTCGTTTCCCAATTCTTGAAAGGTTGATTCTTGATTTTCTTGAATTGTAGGTTAGTTCCCCACTGTTAGGTTAGTTCCCCACTGTTAGGCTAAACAGTTGCAGAAGATTATTTGAGTCTCAGGGAATCGTAGGGAATGGATCGGTCAAATTTGCTATTTCTCCGCATAGTCAACCTTGTTTGTGCGTATGTAAAACTATATCAGGTCCATTGTAAACATTCTCGGAAATGAGGAGGATCGATGACAAAACCAGATTATTTTTCATATTTTTAGTTATTTAAAATGTTATACCGTATTAGGTCCTCCTATTATCAAGTCGCTTGAAGTGCAAGTACCAGAAAAAAAAAATCGTCTACTGCAATGTTTGGCACGTGGTGTTACTAGGCAGAAACTTATATAATACATGAATTTTATAGATCATCTTCACCGTTATCAATTGCTAAAGCAAGGGACAGTGCCAATTCTTATTTTTATCAGAAAAAAAATTGCCTCCCAGCCAAAAAAAAAAAAAAGAAATGGAAAAAAGAAAGCCTCGCAAAGAAGTAAAAGTTTGGAAGATTAATTCTTGAATCATGGAGTGTACCTGTACCCTTCTCAGGGTCCTTGTTATTCATTTGTTTTCTTTTCTAAATGAGGAAAGGAAAAGCTAAAGATTGCACTACATAATAGTAATGAAAAAAATTAAAATATTTGTTATCTGAAGAGCAAAGGTAGAGCAAGTTAACTTGGATGAAAAGAATGGCACGCATGAAGGAATCTTGCTGGTATTCTTGATAGCATTTCTTCTACTTCCGGGTCATAGCCACCTCGAATTGAACAAACTTTTCAATATATCCATGTGGTGGAGGAGTAGGAGGAGCTAGGACTCCATGGCCTGCGAAGCTCCTCTCACAAATGGTGCCGGTGGTGCAGTGTCCACCGCCATGCTTGGGAATGTTTGAGCAGGGATTCGGTGCTGGAATGGCATTCTTATCCCTTTCTAGGGATTGAAATACAAGGTGTTGCTTTTCCATCCTCTTTTCCTTTTTATCATTCATAAATCTTGTAGCTTCAGATAGCGAAGGAGGAGGAGGAGGAGGAGGAGAAGGAGCCATCACTCCGTGGCCTGCGAAGTTCCTCTCACTAATAGTGCTGCTGGGAGGGCAATGTCCTCCATTGGGAATGTTTGAGCAGGGATTTGGTGTTGGACTGCTACCTTCTCCCCTTTCTAGAGACTGTAACGCCAGGTATTGCTTTTCCATCTCTTCTTCTTCTTCACCATGCAAGATGCTTGTAGATTCAGATGCCGAAGGAGGTGGAGGAGGAGCTGTGACCGCGTGGCCTGCGAAGCTCTTCTCACTAATGGTGCTGGTGGTGCAGTGTCCACCGCCATGATTGGGAATGTTTGAGCAGGGATTCGGTGCTGGAATGGCATTCTTATCCCTTTCTAGGGATTGTAATACAAGGTGTTGCTTTTCCATCCTCTTTTCCTTTTTATCATTCATAAATCTTGTAGCTTCAGATAGCGAAGGAGGAGGAGGAGGAGGAGGAGGAGAAGGAGCCATCACTCCGTGGCCTGCGAAGTTCCTCTCACTAACAGTGCTGCTGGGAGGGCAATGTCCTCCATTGGGAATGTTTGAGCAGGGATTTGGTGTTGGACTGCTACCTTCTCCCCTTTCTAGAGACTGTAACGCCAGGTATTGCTTTTCCATCTCTTCTTCTTCTTCACCATGCAAGATGCTTGTAGATTCAGATGCCGAAGGAGGTGGAGGAGGAGCTGTGACCGCGTGGCCTGCGAAGCTCTTCTCACTAATGGTGCTGGTGGTGCAGTGTCCACCGCCATGATTGGGAATGTTTGAGCAGGGATTCGGTGCTGGAATGGCATTCTTATCCCTTTCTAGGGATTGTAATACAAGGTGTTGCTTTTCCATCCTCTTTTCCTTTCTATCATTGATAAATCTTGTAGCTTCAGATAGCGAAGGAGGAGGAGGAGGAGGAGAAGGAGCCATCACTCCGTGGCCTGCGAAGTTCCTCTCACTAACAGTGCTGCTGGGAGGGCAATGTCCTCCATTGGGAATGTTTGAGCAGGGATTTGGTGTTGGACTGCTACCTTCTCCCCTTTCTAGAGACTGTAACGCCAGGTATTGCTTTTCCATCTCTTCTTTTTCTTGATCATGCAAGATGCTTGTAGATTCAGATGCCGATGGAGGTGGAGGAGGAGCTGTGACCGCGTGGCCTGCGAAGTTCCTCTCACTAATAGTGCTGGTGGCACAATTTGCAGGTCCACCATTGGGAATATTTGAGCACGGATTTGGGGTCGGAGTGGCACCTTGACCGGTTTCTAGGGATTGTAACACAATGCGTTGCTTACCCCTCCAATCTTCTTCGTCACGCAAGATTCTTGCAGCATCAGAGGGTTTTATGCTGAGAATACATAATATTCCCAAGCTGATTACAACTTGTAGAGTTTTCATTGCCTCTTGAAGAAGTAACGATAGCTATAGCTGATCGATGAACTGATTTACTGATGGAGATGGATGCGGTGCAAGAGTTATCCTTTTATATACGTGCATGAAGGCACGAAATGTGGTAACCTGGAAGTTTCGTTCTTAAACGTTGGTTAAAACCTTTGAATGTTTACTTCAAGGGTTTACATAGACTTAAGAAAAATGAATTAGTCGGAGGAGGAAAATGTGAGAATTGAAATCGTATTTTGTGTTTCAAAAAGGACTGCCTTTACCTCTTTTCCTTCTTTCAATTGAATGCCAATTGTCAAAGCTTTGGTCAGAAGCATGGTTTCAAAAAGGTCTTCAAGTCCAATCTTCCCTTCAAAGAAGGTCTTTTTGGGGCCTCACTGTACTCATTATTTGACTTTCATACGCAGATAGAGACCCAAAATTTTGAAATCCAAATTAAGTGCGTATTTAAATTGAGAATTTTTTTAGTTTAATTTTGTTGAAACTCAATCCAAATTCACTAAAGAGTTCAAAAGATTCTTAAAAATTTTAACTCACTAAAAGTTTTCAACATTTATGATATTGCCTCTACGTACTACTTTCTATCACTTGCCCTCCCCTCGCCCACCCCAAGACTTAAGGGATGGAGAACAAGGTTTCGCACTTTAGACAGTGAAAAGGATTGATTAAGCAAGTATTTATTAAAAAATATGGATAATCACTTTCTGTTAGGAATATGACCAAGTCTCAATTAACTTTGTATACATTCAAATATTTGAATTGATATTCAGAAAAAATGAGAATATTAGACTGAGAACCATACATGCATTGTCAAGCTTGTGATGCTAATTAAGTTTACTCACCTTCTTCATGATGCTGTACTTTTATTGCTTTTGTTTCACCTCCTTCCTAACAGTTACTCAAAGTTACATTTCTGGTTCGCTACAAAAACTTAAATATTTATTTTTACATCTAAAAAATAAATAACTATCATCGATATACGAATAATAACAAAATTTATGATTGTGTCAATATTAAAATTAAGTATAAAGCTTCAAAGAAAAAAAGACATTTTACTCGTTCATCCTCTATAACTACTCAAACAATCACAAGAAAATTACCACATATGACATAATAACTATTTTGAGGAGGAGGTTTATTTTTTTGTTTTGAAGAGTTTCTTTTCGTTGTTTTGACTAGTATAGTTTATTAGGCAATCATGGGCTGCACTCCCTCTAATTCTTCTTAATCTGGCAAATTAAGACGAGGCACACGACTTAATGAATCCCCAGAATTTATAAAAACATTGAATAAATGACTAAATTAGGGTTATTTAAAGTTGTATAAAGTTGACTACATTAAATCTTTCTGTACTTCCAAAGCGCTTTCTCTTGGATCCTCTCTCCATATTCTCCACTTAATTTATGTACCAGGTGTTCCCCTTCTTCAGACTGCATGTGTGTTTTTTCTTCTTTCAAGTATTTAGAAATGATAATATGAAATAATATATGAGACTTGTCTAAGATTAGTGAAAGATCCGACTGAGCAAAGTTCTTCATAAAATATTCCAAGAAATCGATATCTGACTTGAAGGAGATAAATTCAAAGAATCTGTAATCCATAAATGGTAAAAAACTGAATTTTATATGCTTCAACTTGGAACAACAACAAAATTTCAAAATCTAATAATCTATCACTGTCCATAGCGTATCTTGCTTTTGGCTAATCTTGAAACCAGAAGAAAATGCTAAGGCGGGATCCCTTCTTCAAGAATTGTAAGGAGAACATATTGTTGAGATAATAGATGTCTCAAACTTTGATACTAACTTTGGATCTTTCCAAATTTTGGATACCGAGAATTCTCTCAATCTTTGGATACCAACTTTGGATCCTCTCAAACTTTGGATACCAAGTTTGCTCTCTTTTGACTCATATTCCTCTTCCTTTTACTCTCCAAAATGCATATTCAAGCTCAAAGAAAAAATATACACTCAAGTGAGAGAAAAACTGTACAAAATCCTCTGCTATCATCCTATATATGTGCTGTATATAATTACGGTTACATACACATGAAATACAGCGGTAGCTCTAAGCTACTTTACTCTTCTAACTAACTTGAGCCGGTTCACTAATTAACTGAGCTGACGTGGAATTCCCTTTCCAACTGCTATGAACCATTTGCTGACTCCTGCTCACTTTTCTACCGCTGAAACCCTTCTCTTGTTCTTCTTCTTGCTTTAGTTCCAAGACCTCCCGTGATTTCCATTCGGAGTGTTGGACCGGACCACCGCTGCTAAAGTGCACTCTGTAGAAACATGGGCTATTCTTCTATGTACATTGGCTTTGCATGGAAGAATACACCAGCAACCCTGCCGTAGGAACACCTTTATTCTAGGCTGAATGTTGAATGTTGAATTCATGGGTTTACAAAGAATAAGAAAATTTAATAGGTCAGATATGGAAAGTGTAACACATGCTCGAAGGGAAAAGTTTTGTCGTGAGCAACACAGACAGATGAAGTTTCCGAAAGGGAAAGGAGCCTAGACTGGAAAATTACTCATGAAGTAGAATTGGTAAAGGAAAGCTGCCAGTAGAAATTCTTAATAGTAAAGAACTAACTTCACTTGGTTTTTTCTGCAGCATTCTATACGTATCCATATTCTTTTGCTTAATTTGAATCAAACGGTTCCGTTTTGGCCTATAAAAGGAAAATCATTATTCTTCTTTTTGCTAAAAATTAGTGGTTTGGTAAACAACTTGTAGTTGTGATTATGTTTCCTCATCCATTTAATCTGAACCTTTAAGCATTCCTGTATTCAGTAAGGCAGTACACTGCAAAGACTCAAGGTTTATAGAAGACTAAAATGTCTATCTTACAATATGAGAATTCATTTGTCCATGTCAATTTTTACTGGATGTCTCAAACTTTTTTTTCATTTAATTTTACTTTTGCAAATGTTTACTGCTTCATTCCAAGAAAGAAGATAGGTTTTGATGAATTCAACACATATCTTTCTTTGTAGAATGTCAATTTACCTTTGATAGTAGTAAATTTAGCACGGATCCTTACTATCTATTAATGGTTTTTATAAATACAAATCTGGCATCTCATATTTGTGCTTCATGTAATTATCATTTTTGAGATTAAATTTCTGTTGAATTTTAGTGTTTCGATCACCATTTACACCCCTTTTATCTCTTCTTTGCTTTATGTGAGTTTATTGAAGATTTGAAATAGAATGAACCAAATAAAGAAATTTTACACAATGAAGAAAGCAGAAAAATGGAGAGCAAAATAGTATGATAGAAAATTTTCAAGTGAGATTTTGATCTATATAGAGATATCAAATGCAAAAGTAATCTTTTATACAATTATAGGGAACATTTTCATAATGGTAAAATTTATATCAATCCAAGTTTGTTTGGCCACCCTATTTATGTTTCAAATTTACCTGTCCTAGATTTTATCCCAGTTTTGACACATTTTAGTATAATGATCATATCTTGAGTTCTATATGTCCAATTGAGGTGATTAAAATCCCTATGGAAAACTAAAATCATGTTATACAATGTTTATGAAGACATGAAGACCTAGATCATCAGATTTCATGCTCTGAATTTATCAAGAAATCAAAACAGCTGCCACTATCTCACAGCAGGAAAACTGTAGCAAAACTAAGATCAAACGGTGACGCCTTCAAGTAACCAAGTGGCTCTGCCTTCAAGAAGCCAAACGGGGCTGTTTAGACCCCCCTAAATGGCGCCGTTTGGTCCAAAGACTGATTTATGTAATTATTTTCTCATTTTTTGGGAGAACTATATGTAGGATGTTATGGGTTTTGAAGAGAGACGGCTAGGGTTCTTGGAGGAGGCCAAGAGAGGCAAAAAAGCACAGAGAAAAACTATAAAAACCTCTTCTAAATCTTCAATCTTTGCAAGAGAAATTAAGAAAGAAGATCAAATTCTTGAAGAAGGAAAAATTAATCTTAAAGATTCAAGCTCCGGAACACAACTTTTTACAACCAAGTAGGAGAACTTCAAGCTTTGAAGAAGAGAAGATTTGAACCATGAGAATGGGCAATTCTTCCTCTTTCTTTGTTGCTTTATGTTTTTTTGAATTGTAATATGTTGATGAGCTAAATTCTTGAATACTTGGATGGTTATGAACCCTAGTTATTATCTCTGTGAATGATTGGTTCTCTTGGTTGATTGAATTCTAATTTCTTGTGGATTGTTTGTGGATTTTTGATTGCTTGAATTGAACTGGTTCATAATTTAGATTTTTCACTTGGAATTGAGAAACGAATGGTGAAATAGACCATGACACATATAATAAGAGTGATTTAGGTGACTGGAGATAGAAATCTCAACACTTTCTTGATAATTAGAGAAATCTAATTAGAAATTCACAAATCTTAATGCATTCTTGGGTTGAATTGGTTTGAAAGATTTTTCAACTAATTAATCTAAGAGTAGAGGACTTTCATCTAGAGATAGAGTGAGTTCTAATTGAAGAATTTCATCAAACATAAGAAGGGCAATTCATTAACTAAGGGACTTTTCTATCACATAAGTAATTTTAGGGGGATTTTCGATTCGAGCATTACTTTCTCAATTGAAATTTTCTTTCGCAAATTAAATTTTAGCTAAAATAAATTTTATTGGTTAAGTTAGATTTTTATTCTCAGTAATCATTTCTATTATTTCCACAAGAAAATTTCATAGGCTAAATAATGGAGTGGAAAGTAAGTAATGATATGTGACTATCCCCATAGATATGACATTTAAATTTATTTACAATTATACTAATCATAACGATATGTGCACTTGCCCTGTATTTGCGTACAAATTATTGAAGATAGATAGAATTGAGTATAAGGGTATAGAAAACACACAACAAGTTTTTGGTGCCGTTGCCGGGAAATAATTGGTCAATATTAGGAAAACTCGAATTCTGTTGATTTAGTCATTTTACTTGTTATTTTTTGTAATACTTGTTACTAGGGTTAGCATTTATTTTCTTGTTTGTGATTTTGTTAATTATTGCTGAATTGAAGTATTTAGCTTGTGTTTTTGTGTGTTGTCTTGTTTTAGTGAGAAATCCTTGGGTTGAGTTTTGAGTGAGCATTTCTTGTGTTAAATTTGTTTGTATTTGTACTTAAGGAATGAGTTTTTTGGTTCATAATTTGGCACCTCAACCCTCCCAAGTGATGATGGCTTATGAATTTTGGGAAGGTGGTTATCCACCCCGTGAGTGCCAAACCATGGTAACTTCTAATATCGTTAATTGTACTTTTATATAAGATAATATGAAATTATTAGTCATACATTAGTTGTTATTGGTCAAATTACTTAAAATTCTCTATTTTAAGTAGAGCTAACAAACTTATATTTCATTAAGTGTTTTAGTAAAATACTAATATATTTATTATATAAATGCATCTTGACACAACATTATTTGATATTTAGATGAAGAAAACTCTATATGTAATTACTTCTGTAGTTAGCATTAAGTTTAAATAAAATATTCGTTCTTTATATATATATAGATATATATACCCACACATATTTAAATATATTAAAGTAATAAATATATTTTGTTCTCCATTCTTTCCTTCCTATCTAGCCTCTGCAATCATTTATTTATGCGTCCACCCTTGACTTGTCAAAAGGGTAAATATTATATGTTAATCTATTTATTTTAAAATATAAGATTTTTTTTCATTTTTACATAAATTAAGAAAAAATATTTGATATTTCTCCTTTTATATAGTTAACTAATCTTAATAATATAATTGAGAATGTAAAACTTTTATTTATGATCATGGTAACTTTAAAAATTAATTTTTAAAATTGGTGATATTCTATATTGTGCTTCATATAATTATTATTTTGAGCTTGATTTTATGTTAAATTTTGGTGTTTTAATCACCATTTATACTCCCTTTATCTCTTATTTGGTTTAGGTGATATTATTGAAGATTTAGAATTAAATGAAGCAAATAAGGAAAATTTACACAATGAAGAACAATAGAGAAATGCAGAGGAAAAACAGACTGGTAGACATATTTCAAGTTGGATTTTAACCTCTATGAAGATTTCAAATGCAAAAGTGGTATTCTAGTCAATTATAGAGGACATTCTTAAGTTTTAATAATGGTAAAATTTGTGTCAATCGGAGTTCATTTTCCTACCCTACGTATGCTGCAAAGTCACCTGTTCTGCATTGGGTTCTATTTTTGACACAATTTGGTATAAAGATCATATCCTGAGTTTTAGATGCCCAATGGATGTGATTAAAATCTCTGTGGAAAGCTACGATCATGATCTACAACTTTCATGAAGACATCAAGACCTAGATCAGCCGATTTGGTAGTCTAAATTCACCTAGAAGTCAAAATAGTGTCACAGTCGGGCAGCAGAAACTTGGACCAAAACTGGGGGCAAGCGGCGCCGTTTGGTGTGATATAAATGGTACCGTTTGTGTCGACCTGAAGCTACTTTTATGCTGCATTTCTCTCTCTTTTGGGGCAGATTTTGATACCCCTTTAGGGTAAAAACTAGAGAGAGGTCTGGAGTGGCCAGAAAACAGCAAAAACCTACTCAAATCCAATCCCAAATCTTCAACTTTGAAAGAGAAATCAAGAGAGAAGATTGAATTCTTGAAGAAGGAGAACATCCACCTTGAAGATTCATGGAAAAAGTTGCAATTTTCTCCATGCTACAGTGACGAATTTCAACCTTGAGGAAGAGAAGATTTTACACCATGAAAATGAGCAATTCTTACTCTTTCTTTATTGGTTTATGTTCTTTGATTTGTAGTATGTTGATGAGCTAAACTTTTGAATACTTGGATGGGTATGAACCCTAGATTTTTCCTATGTGAATAAAGTGTTTCATTGGTTGATTGAATTTGAATTTCTTGTGAATTGTTTGTGGGTTTGAATGGTTGAATTGATTAAGTGGATTATGGATGCATAATCTGGAATTTTTGTTCACTTAGAATTGAGAAATGAATGGTGATTGATAATTAATTCAAAATCTGGATTTTTTCACTTGGAATTGAGAAAGGAAGGGTGAAATAGACCATCCAAAAACAATGGGGATAATTTAGGTGACTAGAGATAGAAACCTAAACATCTTCTTGATTCTCTAATTGGAAATTCACAATTCTTAATGTATTCATGAGTTGATTTGGTTAGAAAGAGATTTCAACTAATTAATCTAAGAGTAGACAACTTTCATCTAGAGATAGAGTGAGTTCTATCATTGGAATTTCATCAAACATAAGAAGTGAAATTTATCAATCAATGGACATTTCTATCACATAGGTAAGTCTAGGGGGATTAACCATTCGAGTATTGTTTTCTCAATTGAATTCTCTCTTGCAAACAAAAATTAGTTAAGTTTGTTTAATTAGCTAAGTTAGACTTCTATTCCTAGTAGTAATTTCAACCATTTTCACAAGCAATTTTGATATGCTAAACAATAGAGTAGAAAGTGAGTGATGGTATTTAATCAACCCCTTAAATTCGACATTTGAATTTACTTGCCATTGTACTACTCATAACGATAGGTGCACTTGCCTATTGTTTGTGTGCAAATTGTTAAAGATTGTAATAAAATTGAGTATAATGGCATAGACAACAAAACACAACAATTGGTGAAAGGACAAATATTTTGAAAAGAAAAAAATTAAAAAATCTTATATTTTAAAACGAAAAAAGTACAATTTTTCCTTTTTTTGATATATTAATAGAAATTAAATTTAAAATCCATCACTTAATAGTACTTTTGCTAGATGAGTTCTTTTAAACTTTGGAAAAAGATTAATGCCCTGAAGAATGTTATCAAGTCCAGCTGTATATAATCCTTGATGCATAACCGAAAGCCCAAGGCTTATGGGCTGTATAGTAACTAAGAGGAACTTCATAGTGTTACTACCAGATTACCCACCTGATGACTAAGGTCCACTTGCTACAATGCTACCCCTCTGACAAGTTAAAAATGTTGTTTTCTCTCTTTAAATTTTTATTTAAAAATATTTATAATTAAATATCTATTTTTTATATTTTATTATTAATATTTTTAATTTTAAAAAATATACTCTATAAATAATAAGATTCCACCAATAATTTACTTAACTTTTTTTATTGTCACCTACTAATTGTAATACTAAATTATTATTATTATAACGCATTTATATTTTATTTTAAATCTTAAATCTTCTATCCTTTCTTAAAACCCCCTCTTCAATTCAAAAAGTACTCTGTTTACATTTCAAAAGTTTTTTTAAATCTATTTAAATCGACATCGAATTATAAAAAGAAAAAGTTAGTATTACAAATCAAATCTTTAAAAAATATTTTTAAAAAGTTTTCAACTTGGGAGCACCGGCAGGCATGCTCAAGCAAAAAATAGGGAGCTGTACCCTGCAGCAGCGGCGGGGATACAATCGTGTCAATGGCCAATTACAGCAGCCCTTGAGAAGGGTAACGAGTTGGCTGGAAGTGGCCCTCGTCATTGCCGTTGTTGACTTTCGTGGGGGCTCGGCCCAATTCTTTTTTTTTTTTTTAGTATTCTTGTAATCTTTGTTGGTATTACTTTGAGTTTCTTGTTGATATAATTAGTTATTATTATTATTTTAATTTTTATTGTTCTAATTATACATATAAGTATAATTATTAGTAGAATTAATTAATTAATTAATATTATATTATGAATATTGTTATTGCATTTTACCTATAATTAGTATCATTAGAATCTTTAATTCTATTAGCACTATTAATTATTATTAGTTTATTGTTTATATAACTAGTTATTATTATTATTATTTAAATTTTATTACTTTAATTATTAGTATAATTATTTAATAATATTATATTAAAAATTATTATTATAACATTTTTATTGTGATTAGCGTTATTAGAATATTTAATTCTATTATTAAAGAATAGAATCTTTAATTCTATAATTTATCAAAAAATAATCCTTAATTCTATTAGCATTATTGATTACTATTAGATTATTATTATTTTCTTGTTGATATGATTAGTTATTACTGTCGTTTCTTATTAGTATTTTTATTATTATTTTATTGATATTATTTATTATTAATTATTTTTTTAGTGAGAATATTAGTAATTCTAACTTTTTATTATAAGTATTAATTTTTTAGTATTATTAATTTTTATTATTAAAAATATTATAGCAAATAATTTTAATAATATTATTGTCATATTTTTGTTATTATTAGCATTATTGTTATTTTTTTATTACTGGCAGTATTGATATAGTGTGAATATTATTGTTATTATCACTTAGTGTTATATTGTTGTTATTGATCAAGAAAAGATTTGAGAACTGCATTCTTGAGATTCATAAAGGCAGTTGGGGTATTTGTCAAACTAAAAGGTATAACAAAAAACTCATAATGTCCATATTTGGTACGAAAAGCTGCCTTTGGTACGTCTTTCTTTCAAATCCACAATTGATGATACCTTGAACGCAAATCAATTTTGGAGAACACTCTAGCTTCTCTCAGTTGGTCAAACAAGTCATCAATCCGCGGAAATAGATACCGACTTTTAATAGTAACTTTGTTCAATTGTCTATAATAAACACACAATCTAAATGAGACATCTTTCTTCTTCACAAATTGTACAGGTGCACCCCAAGGTGAAGTGCTCGGTTGAATAAACTTCTTATTCAAAAGTTCTTGTAATTGTGTATCCAACTCCTTTTCCTCAGCTAGTGACATACGATATGGTATCAAAGAAATAGGTGATGTGCCAGGTACCACTTCTATTGTAAACTCTATATCTCGGTTTGGGAAAAGTCCAGGTAGATCACTAGGAAAAATATCAGAAAATTTCTTTACTATTGATACCTCCTCTAACTTAACTCCACTCTTTTCGGTATCGTCCACATGTGCTAAGAAACCCGTACATCCTATTCTTAACAACTTTTTGGCAGAAATAACTAAGATGATATTGGAAGGAAGAATCTATCAATCACCAAAGGAGCGAAATGGTTCTTATCCAGGAACTCTAAATATTACTTCTTTTCTATTGCAGTCAATTAAGCATGATGATGACTAAGCCAATCCATCCCGAGTATCAAATCAAAATCAACCATCACAAAAGGCATCAAGTTATCAAATAGTGCACGATATCCAAGACAAATCTTGCAATCTCGATACAAATCTTTAATAAAAAATTCTATGTCAGTAGGGATCTTAATCACAAGACTATATCCTAGGTTCGATATGAGTAATGTAGCATATGATGCAAATGAAGAAAATTTAAACGAATGTGATGCTCCAAAATCAAATAGTAGCTTAGCATCTCTATAAAAAAGGTGAGCAATACTTGTGACAACACCCGGACATGTCTGTGCTTATTGATAAGTTATTGCAGAAACCTTACTTCGACCTCTGCCATTCATTGGAGCTGTTCCTCTACCCTGATATAATCCATGTCCACTAGTCTAGCATCTTCGGCTCTCATGACCCTTGTCTCTGCTAGTTTGAAATTCCCTACGTCTTGTAGACGGTGTGGATCCGAACACTAATGTCCTCTGTCCCTCATGTGCAACAATTCCTATCTGACTTTGAGGGCAATCCCTAGCTGTATGTCCTGCCTTGCAACATATATAGCACACAATACCACCCTCACGACAATTAGCTGCTATATGTCCAGATCTCCCATACTTAAAACATAATCCACTAGCTAGAAATGCTCCAGTACTACTGCTAGTTGCCGTTTTACCTAGCTATCTATGAGGAAATACGGTTGTACTTCGAACAATAAATCTTGAATGCCCACTTTGTCTATCTAACAGGAAAGGATTTTGACTGGAGAATTATCTTAATGAACTATCACCTCTTTAACTTGAACTGCCAAACTGACTGCTCTGTTTCTGCCCACTTTCTCTCATAAAAAATTAGTCCTAACCCTCTTAGAATGTGACTTGTATCCTCCTCTCTCAAAAATGTCAGCCTCCACCTTAAGTGCTTTACTTACCAAATCTGAGAACCCGTCATAAGAAATATTAGACAGTTGATGCCTAATATCCATTAATAGTCTATTATAAAATTCAGTGCATCTCCTCTCCTCATTTGAAATTTGGTGTGGCAGCATCCATGCTAAGTCTGAAAAATGTCACTCATACTACTCTACTGTCATACTACCCTGTCTTAGATTATGAAGTTCTTGGTTCATAGCAGACAAATATGTCTCAGAGCAATACTTTTTCTTCAACTATTCTGACAATTTCTCCCAAGTCACAGGCTGAGGTAGATCACGTTTCATAGCATCCCACCAATCTTGGGTATCTGCATAAAGTGTATAAACTGCAAGTCTGACTCGACGATCATTAGTGATATCCATGGCCTCAATCCAATCCAATCCATAGCCATCGTAGGCCTCTCAGTCCAGTAAAATTTCGGAGGATTTTTCTTAAGAAAACGATCTAGTATATCTGTTTCAATTCTTACATCTCCATTAGTGACTTGTGTAGGTGCAGTAATTGATCTTCCTAACAATCCATCTGTAGGGCAGTGGCCACTGAAGCAACCTTATTAGGAGAATGTCAAGTCTGCTAAGTATTAGGATGGGTTGGAGAAACTAAAATCTTTACAGGTAAAGTTACACTATTTACCCTACACGCACGTCATGCTACACCGTTCCCTCAGTCAAGTGCCTCCTCAACAGGAGGAGCATGAGGTAGGCTACCACAACCATGACCTCTACAATGTAAATTTCCGCGAGCGCGTCCCCTAGTACAACCTCTCCGTCCTCCCTGACCACGTGACATTCTTAGCAGCCTACAAAATCAAGGCTCACTCTAAAAACTTGTATGATGCATGTAACTAAAGAGTCTACAGAATCTATAACCTAAGTTCTAATACCAAAATTGTAATGTCCTAGTGAAATTTCTATGCATCTGTATAGTTTTTTAGAGTAAATATAAAGTATTGAGTTTATAACACTTTTAAAATAGTTATAAGTTATCATCGACTTTTTATGAGAATAACTACATTCTGTACACCAAGATAGTCTGCTTTAGAAATCACATGAAATAGGATATATTTTTATATATGTACTTTCAAGTAATAATCATCATTTTGAAAAAAATAACAGTAAAATCAACAAACACAATAAGTCACACGACTCTTATGAGTCCATATAAACACATAAAAACTTTTGCTTCCCTTCCAATGGCTATCTCACACCGGCTCAGAGGAACTCTCCACACAACACTTCCCAATGTCCTTCTCACACACGGTGCAAATGGACTCTCCGCACAACATCTCCCAATAGCCTTCTCACACATGGCGCAAACAGACTCTCCACACAAATCAATAATCTCACCTTGTAGGAGAGTCAATTCATTTCCTGACTGCGGAGTTTATAAATAATTCACATTTACAACTCATCAACAACCAATCAATTCTCTTGGTTTACTATATTATATAAATATATAAGCCGAGCCAGGGTAAAACAACTTCTTATAGTAGTACTATATATTTTCACAAAAGCCGAGCCACGTAAAATAATAATTTAAAATTAAAAATACATTTATTCACAAAAGCCAAGCCACGGTAAAATAACAATTCAAGGTTAACAACATATTTATTCACAAAAGCCGAGCTACGACACAATAAAAATTCAAAGTTTCCAGAACATATATTCACAAAGTCGAGCCACGGCAAAATAAATATATACTTTACTTAACATAAAATAAATAAATAAAAATATATAAAGTAACATAACTTAAATTGACAAGGTTTTGTTGTCCTCAACCTCCACAAGTAAGTTAGAAATCTCACATCAATCGAAAAGTATAAATCTATGATACTCCACCCATTGTTCTACCTAGGCAATCTCAATACTTAACATATAGTTACATAGTAATAAACAAATTTAATGTCACTCTAAAATTCTCAAATATTAACATATATAGATAATACATGAATGAATGCATGATTAATATTAATTAGAACTAACAATTTTTTAGGGGAATAAAAATATTAACATGATTAATTTTAATGAAATCCACCATTCTCCACAAAAATCACAATTATTCTATTTTATTCCTAATATACTAATTTAGAAAAATTATTCCATTTTCATATTTTTATACTCTTTTTGAATTATAACATTCTAATAAAATTTTAAATAATCAATATTTAATCAAAAAAAAATTCACAAAAATGAGTAAATCTGTCCAGTAGAATATGATAACAAGAACCTTCATTCAAAAATTGAACAAAATCGGAGCATCCAACAATTTATTAAAGTTTATATAAATTTACTGCTACAGTAATTTTTGAAAATAATTAAACTCAAACTTAGGTTAAAAGGATTTAATTTGTGCACGAAGAATTTGTTAAAAATTGAAGTGGGAGATATAGAAGAGAGAAGAGAAATAAAGGAAAATGGGAAAGAAGTTTAGTCGTGTTAGCATACCGGCAATGGGGTGCGCGGTATGTTTTCCCAACGGCTGCACAGAGGCTCGCGACCAAGATATCAACTCTACAAAATAAAGCAGAATTGGGGAAAATTAAAGTAGGGACTCGGTTTTGGTGTGAAAGTTTCACGTTTTTTGTTTATATTGAAGAAAAGCAAAGGTAAACGAAGTACAAGATAATTTGCCGACACAACACCAACACTCTCAAAATCCCGGCACGACACTGGAGTTGCTAAGCCTATAATCCTAACAACCTGGCACTACACCAGTATTGCTAAGCCCAAACGTTCCAAGCACTACGCAAAGGAAGCCGAAGATGTAACAATAGCCTATGCTATTACAATTTTGAATGACAGTGTCTGACTAGATGATACAATGAGCTTAAGAGCTCTTATTTATAGATGCTAACTATGGCCTTGGTATCTGCATGATTTCAGCCACAATGTCGTCCTCTTTAATTATTGTAACTGTTGGTAACGGTCCCCTTAGTTATGGTAGCCGTTATGGATCGTTTCTCATTATTTATGCCACAATTCCGTTCTTTACTTATGGCAGCCGTTGGTAACTGCCCAACATTCAATGCAGCTTGTTCCTCATTATTTATAGCCAACGTTGTCCACAGACCCTCGCATGACGCCAAACGGCAGTTCTGCCTTGCTGCCTTGGCTGACCGGGTAGCGTTTTTCGGTTCAAAACTGGTACTAACGGCTTCCGAGCATCCAGCCATACCTGGGTCCTCAACAAACCCCCATTCTTGAAGTGTTACCTTGTTCTCAAGGTGTGAAAGTCTTTGGGGCAGCTGAATTTGAGTTTGTCATGGTTCTTCTCATAAGCCTCATCTTTCAACTTGCTCTTCTAGCATTTGAGCACCATCCTACCTTGGTCTCTACGATTTAAACTTTGTGGATGATTATCCATTGTAGAACTAGCCAACTCTTGCATATTATCAGCCTGGTCCTCCATCTCCAAGCTGCAAGCATTGCCTAAAATGACTTCTAAACCTCTCAAATTCAACACATGTAATGGCTTTTACCGTCACCCCTTGGATTGCAATTTCCATATCACGAACCATGGTTGTGCATAATAATTTGTGGTCGTTTGCAGCTTTAACATTAAATGGGACAATGGGGTTGGTGCTGAGCTTCAATTTCTGCACCACTTTGGCATTGATGAAGTTATGAGATGCATCGTCATTGATTAACACTGAAACTTCCGTTCCCACCATTATTCCTTTAAGCAGCATGGTAGAGGATCTTGCAGCACCATTAAGAGAGTTTAGGGCCAGTTCACCTTCTGCCTCTCCTTTCTTGGGTTTGTTCTCATTGCCCTTGGTTTTAAACTCTAAACCAGCATTATCTTCATTGGATTTCTCCTCCATAACCAGAATCTTCTCTTTCATACATCGGTGACCAGGTTGCCACTTGCTATTACATTGTAAACAAAAACCCTTATTTGCCTGTTTATTTACTTCGTCTGGGGTTAGTTTCATATTTGTGGTGCATTTTTCCAGTTCTTTCTATTTTACTTCTTCGCTTTCTTCTGATATTGGCTCTTGATGTCCCTTTTTCTAACTTTCTGCCATCATCAATCAATCGAGCCAATTTAATACAATGGGACAAAGTTTGTGGGTCTCAAATTTTTATCTCCCTTCTTAAGACTGGACAAAGGCCTTCCAAAAATGTGCCCATTAGAGCGTCTTCTAACCAGTTGGCTGCTGCTTCGACCAAACGTTCAAAGTCCTCTAAATACTCCTCCAGGCTGGCCTCCTGATGGAGTTTAGCTAACTAGCCGTCAAGGTTTACAATGTTGGAAGGGCCGAAACAATCAAATAGCTCCTAGGTTAACCGTGTCCACCCAAACCGTCTCCGATCCCATTCGTTAGTCGTTCTCAACCAACGCCACTAATGGTTTGCTTTGCACAAAGAAAGTAAGAAGTATACTCCACCTGCTCCTCACGTGAAATTTTTTGCCTGGCAAAGAAATATTCGGCTTTGGAAATCCATTCTATAGGGTCTCCTTTCTCAAAGATTGGGAACACCATTTAGGGTTGTCTAGGACTGGCACGACGTTCAGCTTGTCTCCTTGGCCTCATAAATGGACTGCCAGGAGAATCATATGCCTCATCATCTGTCCAGCTTTCAAATTCATCATACAGTGGGTTAGACATGATATGTCTATCTCGTTCAGGACTGATCTGCATTCTAGAACAGTGGGATCTACGTTCTTCTTCATTATGGGACCGCACACGTGGTTCTCCCCACGTTCTCCTCACATTATGGGACCGCACACGAGGTTCAAGAGCAGGTTTGCTCGAAGTGCCAATATCTCGGTTCTCAAGCATGCTAAATAGTTTGGAGAAATTAGCCTGCATACCTTCTATTTCGAATGTCACACGGTTAATTCGGCTCAAGAGTTGAGCCTGACCCCTTTCCAATTGCTCGATGCGAAACCGATTGGAGTGTGAACTTTTTTCACCAACTCGATGTTCTGGGCAGCTATCACAAATAAACGAGCAAGGTCACATGAGAAAGTATACATTCTCTCAAAGAAAGTACCAATGTCAGGGTACCGGCAATGGGGTGAGCAGTATGTTTTCCTGAAGGCTGCGAAGAGATCAACTCGCTAAATAAAGTAGAAGTAGGTACTCAGTTTTGGTATGGAAGTTCCGCGTTTTCTGTTTATATTGAAGAAAAGCAAAGGTAAACGAAGTACAAGATAATTAGCCAGCACAACACCAGCACTCTCAACAACTCATCATTACACTAGAGTTGCTAAGCCTATAATCCAAACAACCTAACAATACACCAGTATTGCTAAGCCCAAGCGTTTCAAGCACAACGCAAAGGAAGCCGAAGATATAACAATAGTCTATGCTATTACAAGTCTGAATGACAGTATCTGAAAAGATGATACAATGAGCTTAAGAGCTTTTATTTATAGATGCTAACTACGGGCTTGGTATCTCAATGATTTCAGCCATAATGTCCTTCTCTTTAATTATTGTAACCATTGGTAATGGTCCCCTTAGTTATGGTAGCCGTTATGGACCGTTTCTCATAGTTTATGCCACAATTCAGTCCTTTACTTATGGCCGTCATTGGTAACTCTCTAGCATTCAATGTGGCTTGCTCCTCATTATTTATAGCCAACATTGCCCACAGACCCTCGTATGAGGCCAAACGACCATTCTATCTTGCCGCTTTGCTGACAGCGCAAAGTGTTTGCGCTTCATGACTCGCGCCACGGCTTCGGGCAGCATCCAGCCCATACCCGAGTACTCACAGGCCGTGAAACTCGATCTCTGCTTTTTTTTAAACGGCTTGATCCTCTGTTTTTTTTAAACTGCTTGCAAAATCAACATTCAATTTTTTTGTAATTGTAGATTTACCCTAAAAATTGTAATGTACATATTTCTCTTCATTTCAAAAATTAGTAAAATAGATTTTTAGCAATTAATAGTTATCATACATATATACATGTTAGAGTAAAACTACTTGCAAATTTTATTCAGTAAAAGTAAAATTTATAGTTTTATAGTGACCGTGAGCCCATGTGCGGGCGTGTATGCACGGGCCAATAATTTGGGCAAAAATCACCCCTTGCTTGTGCTTCTCTACCAGGTTAAGCTTTCCGTTGTGTTATTATTCTACAATTATTTTATTTATACTATATATCTACAAATACAAATCATTGAAAATAAATTCTACAATTATTTTATTTATACTATATATCTACAAATACAAATCATTGCAAATAAAAAAATTTCCTTAGTTGCCAGTAAAAAAAAAAACAATCACAGAGGATTAGAAATTCTCCTTTTATGGAGAAACAAGAAAAAAATATTATAAATCTGAGTTAGGCATCACAGCTGAAAGCATATGTCGCGAATATTGACTTGTCAATGAACAAAGGTTTTGTTGTATATGAGTTTTTTTGTCATTAAAGAATGACAATATTTGACAAAAATTCACGTTATAATTAACTACAAGCTAGTCAAATTGGGGGCATCTTCTTGCAGGGAGCCATGGTGCTTGAATTGTCAACTGCTTTTCCTTTATAGACGCTTCGTTGCCCTCACGAATTGAAGTGCCATTTTCTGGGGATGAGGAGGGGGAGGAGATGCCACTCGATGCCCGGCAAAATTCTTCTCACTAATGGTGGTGGCTGCGCATGGTCCACCGCCACCGTTGGGCAAGGGTCCACAGGGATTTGGCGAAGGAGGCTTACCGCCACCCCTCTGAAGGGATGGTAGAACAAGATGTTGTTTTTTCATCCACACTTCTTCTCGGTCATGCAAGACTCTTGCAGCTCCATAAAGTTTGATGAGGACGGCGAAGAATATCGCTATGCAGATTACAAAGCCGGGAGTTCTCATATCTTGTTGAGGAAACAAAGATAGATATACAAGATTACAATGCTGAGGATGAATGTTGGAGATTTAGCCAAACATAGGAGACCATTATATACACGAGCCCAAAGCCATGGCATTCGGCATGACTTGGACTTTTTGAATTGAGTATGTTCTGAATGTTGAATTCATGGATTTGGATTAGAAAATTGAATTAGTCAGCTAAAAGGAAAGCTTTCCCCTGAAGAATGGTAATTAATTCACATAAGGAAACAAAATTCGAAAAGAAAAGAGCATTAGGAAAAATCTTTACTCGAAATTCTAAAGGTTTTGGACCATGAGAAATGTTCATAGAGTAGAAAAGAGAAGTAATTGGTGTAAATTCTCTATAGATTTAACTTCACTATTTTTGTTCTTGCATGAATGCTATTTTTGGGGTTTTCTACTGTGTTCTTCAGTGTTGCTAGTTGCTAAACTCTTCTGATAATAATTCTATTTTAAAATTTTTATTTATAAATTTTAAACCATAAAAAGATAAGTTTAAATAAAAATTATAAAAAATAATGTTAAAGAGGTTCCGGAATGAATAGTTATATTATTTTGTCGCTACCAAACATCAAAATCCGTGAATCAACCTCAAATTCAAAAATAAATGAATAAAACACAAAGGATAAGAGCTTTAGTTTTTGTTGGCTTCGTAGAAAATCCTTATGATTATAGAATTTTGACCCATTTAAACCAACATTGGTTTTCAACCAAAAAGAAAAAAAAATCGGAATGATTGACCATGCGACACGGTATGCTTCAGAACTTGTTTAGTCTTCGTCAAGTCATTACGCAGCCTAGGGGTAAGTAACAAAGAAGGCTATTTCATCTGGTAATATTTTTCATACTTCCTCTTTTCTAAATTTAATATTGTGTATAATTATTTTAGATAGTTCAAAAATGAATAGATCGATTTTTAAATTAAACGTACATTTAAAGATCATTTCTTAAACTTTCAATTTTTAAAGATCATAGTGCAGGAAAAATTCGGACGACCGAATTTTCATTCTGCATCCGAACTTATATCCGAATTTTTCAAATTTGCATTATGGCTTCAAGGCCACGAGACTTCATACTTCTTAATTCACAAATCCTATTACACAACATACAAACATATTAGTTCTTATCAATATTTGTCATTAATCAAAACTAATCATAACTACATGATTTGCCCTTAGGGCTAACAATCTCCCTTTTTTTTATGATGACAAACTTTGACGCAAAATATGATGGATTTAAACAATGTAGTACAAAGAAGTATTAATGTCAATGACAGATAATAACAAATTTAGCATATTGACATACAAAAGGCTCAATATGAGCCTATGACCCAACCAACCTCCATTTACCTCCTTCCTTCCAACACAACTAGGATAGAAGATATAGTATTTAATCATTAAGAAAACTTATAAGAGAGGTTTTACTCATTTTTCAACGAATTTGGACTTGAGATACTGTGCATCCGAATTCTGACATATCAAGTCTAAACTGTAAAATAAGTGAAATGAAAGCAGTAATTTTTGAAAATAAGTTTTCCTAAGGTTGTTCAAACATAGTAGAAGAGATTAAAAAATATTTGAGTCAATTTGAACAACAAAAGAGCACTTTTCGGCAACAAAATATGAATGCATCCGAATTTCAGAACATGCATCCGAATTTTTTTGATCATGCATCCGAATTTTGAGATTTCAAGTCCAAACTGCAATGAATTCAATATAATGAATGTTTAAAGTGAAATAAAGCTTTCCTAAGGTTGTTCAATTATAATAAAAGAGATTAAAACATATTTGAATCAATTTTAACAACAAAAGAGCATCCGAATTTCTGAAACATGCATCCTTATTTTTAAATCATACATCTGAATTTTGAAATTGCAAGTCCAAACTGTAAAATATGTGGGGATTAAAGCTATAACTTTTGAAAATAAGTTTTTCTAAGGTTGTTCAAATATGATAGGAAGGATTAAAACAGTTTTCAAACAATTTGAACAACAAAAAAATATTTCTGGTAAGAAAGTTTGGATGCGTCCAAACTTTTGGTCTGCATCCAAATTTCAAGTCTGAATTTTTGGCAACTAGTTTAAAAAGATGATTTTGCATTTTCAAATGAACTATAAAAGGACTCAAATATGTATGTCCACAATGGCACTCAGTTTCACTTTACAAAACCACAAAATTCATGCATTCAATTATTTTCATGAAGTAATTCAAAATCATAGGTCAAGTCAAGAACCAAGTTTAAGATTTCAATCTCATCTTAACTATATTCCAAAATCTGAGAAAATAACCAAAACCTCACATATTATAACATATTCAATTTAAATTTCAAAAGCAGCCAAATATTTTCACAGTACACATTCATTTTACATTTCAACCTATAACACATCAGCACATAACACATTTACAGCAAGCAATTACAGTACAGCAAGTACATAGCATATTTTGTAGTCATCATTCTTTCTCCCCCTTGACATATGCATGGATTTTCAGAAAATTCACACATTTTCTATCCATGCATGAGAAATTTCACTCCTATTTCAAATTTTCACACATTTTCACACATTTTGTCATCACATTTCTTCTCCCCCTTTTGTCATCAATCAAAGATAGAGTAAGAGTACTTGGACAACAAAAGTGAAACAAAAGAAGCTCTTATCACAAGGATTTCACACATTGAGCTTCAAAACATTATAATAACTTAGAAAGGCACAAGTAAATTTCAATGTTAAAGCATAACATGTGCATCAAGGCATAACTAAAATAAGCAACAAAATAGAGTTTAGGGATAGAAAGGCTTAGTCTTGGATACGCTTCATGGTCTTCGTTGTGATGGCCATGTTTCCTTGATCTCTATATATGGGGTCCTTTATTTGCTGACTCCTTGCCCATGTAGTTCGACTTTGGAAAGTTACCAATCGAGAGGAACTTTAGATCTTCTTCCTTTGAACCACATTTTCCTCCTCCATTGGCTAAAGGAAATTGGTGATGAAAATTTTTTTTATTTAACTTTTTTAAACTCTCTTCACCTCCTTCTTCTTGCTTGTTCTCTTGGGCTTTACCTCTTTGTTCCTCATTCTAATGCTCTTCTTCTTGCTTGGGGTGCTTCTCTGCCTTTTCCTTCATCTTTGTCTTCTTCTTTGGCTTTATAGGAATTTACACCAATTAAAACCGCTTGAGAATTCTTTCTCAAGTCTTCTTCCATATTCTTGACTCTAGCTTCTAAACCATCAAATTTGCAAGAATCATTGGAGCAAAGGACTCGAAGAATTTGTCCATCTTCTTCATTTCCTTTACATGGTTGTTCAATGTCTCTTGAAACACCTTGGCAACTATAGTATTACCTCTCATGAGATTATCACCTTCAACTCATTTTCCTTCAATAGAGGATACTTCTTCAAATAGTCTTCTTTTTGTGGGGAGTTGCTCCCCCTCACTTGGTGACTCATGCTTCTTTTTTTTTTTTTTTCCCCTTTCTCTAGCAAGGATTTCCTCTTCATGCTCTTCTTCTTCTTCATTTTCTTCTTCCTTCTCTTCATTATTTTCTTCCTCATTTTTTTCATCATCACTAGCATCTCTTCTATTACCCCTTAGAGGAGTATATCTTCTAGTCATTCATACTTTATCATCATCAAGTGTCCAAGGAATTCTCTTTAGTGAGTTGTTGGTGTAGACTTCTTCACTCTTTATTGGTAAACCACTAGAAGACAATTGCACTTGGAGTTACTTGAAAATTCCTGTTAATAACCTTCCATACGGTAATGCCTTATGCTCGGTTCTTCTAGCCATTTCGGAAAGTTTAATGACATCCACCTTGTGGATTGGATTTGTCTTATGGTTCCTTTTTGTCCAATCATCAAATTCAGTAGCAGCCTCCACTGTGACAAATCTATCCAACCATGACATGCTTTGAGGAACATGAACCTTCCTTGGTTGATTGATAACTGGTCCTCCTCTTTCTTTGGCTTTTCCCTTTCCTTTTCTCATGCTAGGCTTCTTTGTCCTCACCTAGAGCTACAACACTTGAATACACTCATTAGTTATTGAATTTAGATCCCTAAGCTTCTTCTAAGGTTGGTCAAACCTTTCTTCGGCTAATGGCTTAGTAAAAATATCATTAATTTGTTCATTATGTCAAACATGCTTTAAACAAATATTACCCTTAGTAGAATGATATCTAATGAGATGAAGTTTGTTCTCTATATGCTTTGTTCTAGTTTGTTGAATGGTATGATGGTCAAATTTGTTGCATTAGTGTTATCACATAACATAGCCACACATTTCAAATATATACCATAATCACTTAGAGTATCAATAAGGTAATAGAGAATGTGTTTAACAGCAATCAAATGAGACTCTTTAGGGCAAGATGAAATCTAGCACACAAGCACATGGCAAACATAATATTTGGCTTTACTTGCTATCAAATAGAGTTGACTACTTCTATGAAACCTTTTTATTCTTGTCAAGCATAGTTGACAAACTTATGGAAGTGCTTATACCTTAACTTGATTCATGAAAGTGCCATCCTTGGTTTGCTTGATTTTTAGGCCAAGAAAGAAATTGAGTTTTCCTATCATGCTCATTTCAAATTTACTTTGCATTAACTTGGCAAACACATCACAAAGTGAAGTATTAAAAGTGCTAAAAATTGTATCATATATTTGGACAACTTATAAATCATTGTTACAAGAGGTTTTTATGAAAATAGTAGTATCAACCTTTCATCTTGAAAATCCTTTTTAAAGAAGAAAACTACTCAATTTTTCATACCAAGCTCTAGGAGCTTGTTTTAAATCATACAAAGCTTTGGATAATTTGAAAACATGGTTAGGAAACTTTTCATGATCAAAACCGAGTGGTTGTTTCACATAAACCTTATCCTTAATAGAACCATTTTGAAAAGTACTTTTGACATTCATTTGAAAGAGTTTGAAACCTTTAAAACATGCAAATGCCAAAAGCATTCTAATTGATTTAAATTTACTAACCGGAACTAAAGTCTCATTATAATCAATTCCCTCTTTTTGATTGAATCCTTCGACAATAAGTCTAACATTATTTCTAATAACTTCTTCGAATTCATTGAGTTTATTTCTAAAAACCATTTAGTTCCGATAATGGAATGATCATGAGATTTAGGAATTTTTTGAATTTTGTATCTTTCAAATTGATTTAATTCCTCTTGCATAGTAATAATCCAAAAATCATCACACAATGCATCATCAATACTTTTAGGCTAATATGAGATAAAAAAAAAGTTATCGATAAAGTACCACCTTATTTTTACTCCTCGTGAGATATCACCAATGATTTGCTCCTTAGGCTTGCCTCTTGGATATCTTAAGTTCTTTGGGAGCTCTTGGTCACCACTAGGTTGGTTATCTTGATTTTGTTCAATCATTTCTTCCTCATTGGTATGATCCTCTAAAGTTGGTCCTTGAAGATGGGTTTTCTACTCATTCATATATGTACCTATATCATCTTCATCTTTTCATTTCAAGTAAATGTATGATTCATCAAAACTAACATGAATAGTTTCCTCATCATGTAAGGTTCTTTTTGTTATAAACTATATAAGCCCTGTTGTTAGAGGAATAACCAAGGAATATACCGTTATTTGATTTTCTATCAAATTTTCCAAGTTATTGCATATATTCAATATAAGGCATTTGCAACCAAATACTTTGAAATAGGCAATACATGCTAGAAGTATTCAATATAAAGTACTTTGTTACACATATTCATGTATATTTGATACAACTTGTCATGTATGTTTAAATTAGAGTATTCTATCAAATAGAAGTTCAAAAGATTTTTTTAAAAAAAAATGGCCCCAAACGAACTCTATTCAAAAACATAACAAAGCAGTGTTTTCAGCTTTGTCCCAAAAATATTTTGGTAAAGAATTTTCTCCAAGTATAGACTTAACCATTTCTTGTGAGGTACAATTTTTCTTTTCAATAACTCCACTTTGTTGAGGTTTTTGGCAGCCAAAAAGTTTGTGAGCAATCCCATTCTCATCACAAAGTTTTGTAAAATCTTGATTGTAAAATTCTCTCTCATTGTAACTTCTAATAGAAATCAATTTGCACTCAAGAGAGATTTGGACCCTTTTGAAAAGTCTTACAAATTCATGAAAAGAACTTCATCCTTTTGAGCTAGAAAGATCACCCATATAAATATAGAGAAATCATCAACAATCACATATAAATACCTCTTACTATCAAGACTAGTGATCCTCATTGGTCCAAACAATCCATATAAACAATTTTTAAGAGGTTTTGAAGTGAAAATCATTTTCTTAGGTTTGGAAGATTATTTTGTTTGTTTTCCATATTGACAAGTATCTCAAAGACAATTTTCTCAAAACAAATTTTTTAGCAATCCTCCAACTAAATCTTGGGAGGAAAGTTTGTTCAACAAATCCATGCTCACATGACCAAATCTTCTACGCCAAGAAAATCAGTTATTATCATAAGTAACAAGACATTCAAGCTTATCAAGATAAAACACACATTGAAACATTTTGTGAGTAATTGATCAAAATCTCAAAATATAATTTTGTCATACAAGTTCGGGCGACCGAACTTATGGTCTACATTCAAACTTCAAGTCCGAACATTTTGTAAAGTTTCATAAAGATATTTTTGGCCAAGCAAATGCATAGATATTCAATCATAGCTATTTTAATCATTTTATCATGACATATAATTAATTTCAAAAACATATCAACCATTAATTCAATCTCATATCATCAATCTTACCTAATCAACTTCATAGAAGCAATTGCCAAGTCATGGTTGGCTAATTTTCAAATCTTAACAAAAGAGATTCTCAATTGAAACTTCGCATGTTCGCATTTAACTTTTTATTCATTGTCATACAATTGACTAATGCTAAGCAAGTTATAGTTCAAATCAGCACTAAGCAACATTTGTTTAAAAAGAAGAGAGGAACCTTTACCAATATTGGTTACTCCCAGAATTCTTCCTTTTTTCTTGTCTCTAAATCAAATCCTTCATTAGTTGCTTCGACCTTGATTATGAATGAGGTGTTTTCTGTTACTCTTTAAGCCAACATCATCAATATACCGCTTAGTGGTGCTTGAGTTTGGATTGAAGAGTACCTGCAATGAAGGAGAGGAAGTATCCTTTGGTACCCATACTTTCTTGTGTCCGTGAGGGTTAGTAATAATTCTCTTAACTCTCCAAATGGTTTTTACATCATTCTCTACTTTTCTTTTAACATAACATTTGGTGACTTTATGTCCATATTTTCTATAATAAGTACAACAAGTATGATACGTGGAAGTAGAAGTATCTCTAACAAAGAAGTTGCTATATTTAGGAACATTGTTTACATAATTATAACCAAGACCATTTTTGACAAGAGGATATTTTTGAGCTCTAAGAATTTTATCAAGATTGTCCCTTCCTTATGTAAATTTCTCTATGCATGATGAAAGATCATCAACCTTCTTTTTCAAAGTCTCATGATCAACAAGCATTCTTTCAAGAGATAAAATCTTTTCACAAAGAATCTTATTTTGTAAAGAGACATTTAAAACTTCTTTTTCAATATTCAAACAATCAATAGATTCAAGAAGTCTTTTGTTTTCACAATATAATTTTGAATTTTCATTCAATAACTCATTAATTTTGAATTTCATTTGCTTATTTCTTTTTGAAGCCTTTTTTAATTCTTCATATATTTCAACAAATAATTCACTAGGAGCATCAATATCATCATCACAACAAGAAGAAGTAGAAGAAGTGGATTGTACCTCATCATTTATTGCCATAAAGCACATATTGGCTCTTTCCTCATGTGTTATTTGAAGAAGTCTTCACATATCGTGAGTTGTCTCGCATTCACTCACTTGATGGTATTCATTCACGTCCAATGCACAACTCAAGATGTTCATTTCTTGGTAGTTTAAAGTTATCTTTCTTGAGTCGTTCTTATCAAGTTCCTTCATAGGCTTTAGTTCCCTTGTAATTCCATTAGCTTTTATTCTCATATGCACATAGGGACCTTTCTCAATGATACTCCACAAATCAAAGTTAATAGAACAAATAAAAATTCTAATTCTAGATTTTCAAAATGAATAGTTACAACCATCAAATAAATGAGGTCTATTTGCTGAGGAACCTTCCACATAAGGCAAATTTGATAAACTAGCCATATAATCTTTACTTCTAGGTTGTTAGACCTTAAAAAGAAGACCTTGCTCTGATACCAATTAAAAGACCTAAGGGGGAGGGGAGAGAGTGAATTAGGTCTTATGCTAATTATCAAAATCTTTTCTTGTTTTGCAAATCATTTGCCTTAGTAAAAGCTCTTCTTCAAATTCACAAACTCTAAATTTATATGTGATTTAATGGTTAAGACAATAAAATCACAACCAATCAATCAACAACAAAAAACAAATAATAATAATACAATTATGTAAACAAGTAAAGCTATAAATAAATGAACACACAATTTATAGTGGTTCGATCTCTCCAAGATCTACATCCACTACCTTGAGTCCACACTCAAGGATTTTAACCAATTCACTATATGCTCAATTTAGGCAATTACATAAGAGGCTCACCCAATAAGGGTTTTATACCAACAACCTCCTTTGCAATCCTACAAACAAGGCTCACCCTTCCACAAGGATTTTATATCTAAAGACAAACTAAAGACCAATCTAATCCAAAACTCACCCACACATGGGATTTACACTACAATCTTTATTAATCTAGTCTATGGCTTACCCTTACAAAAAGGATTTTACGTCACAAGATAACTTTGTATCAATCACAACAATAATGTAAATATAGAGTTTGGATGTTACCAACACTTCTTGGTAGATGAATACAATTACTAGCATCACTTCACTTCTTACCTTTGGAATCTTGAATTTTAACCTTTGAGCACAAGCCAATTTGAGAGATTTTCAAATAATTTTGATGTCAAACAAATTAGAGCTTCAAGGATTTCTTAAGTACAAAAGTTCTTCATGAAAGTCGTGTGTCTCTAATTATATGTCTGTGTGTTCTTGTTTTTGTTTTCTTATCCTTTCTGATTCCTAATTTTGTTCTCCTGTCAAGGTAAATAATTTCTCCTGACTTCAAATTTTTCACTTTATTTGTGGTCAGTTGATTTCTTGCTTTTTTTTTTGTCTCGTTTCTTAATTCTTGAAAGTTTGATTCTTAATTTTCTTGAACTATACGTTAGTTTCCCACTCTTAGGCTATTATGTCACGGTCTAAACAGTTGCAGAAGTTTATTCGAGTGTCAGAGAATCGTAGGGAATGGATCGTCCAAAGTTGCTATTTCTCGTCATAGTCAATGATATAGTACTTAACTCTACATTTAATCATGAACAACCCACAACCTTGTATGTGCGTATGTAAAACAAGATCAGGTCCATCCGAAATATTCTTGGAAATAAGGAGGTTTGATGACAGAGATTTTCCAGCCACTGCAAAGAAATTTCACTAGTCATGAGACCAAATCAGATTATTTTTCAGGTTTTTAGTTATTTAAAATATTATACCATATTAGTTCCTCCTGTTATCAAGTCGCTTGAAGTGCAAGTACCAGAGGAAAAAAAAAATTGCCTATTGCAATGTTTGGCACGTAGTGTTACTAGGCAGAAACCTATCTAATAGATGAATTTTATAGATCCTCTTCACCGTTATCAATTGCTAAATCAAGGGACAGGGCCAATTCTTATATTTATCCAACAAAAATTTGCCTCCCAGCCTGGGAAAAAAAAAAGAAGAATGGATACGGCCAAGAACCAAAAGGGCGGAAAAAAGGGAAAAAAGAAAGAGTCGCAAAGAAGTAATTGTTTGGAAGATTAATTCTTGAATCATGGAGTGTATGTACCCCTCTCAGGGTCCTTGTTATTCATTTGTTTTCTTTTATAAATGAGGAAAGGCAAAGCTAAAGATTGCACGACATAATAGTAATGAAAAAATTAAAATATTTGTTATCTGAAGAGCAAAGGTAGAGCAAGTTAACTTGGATGAAAAGAATGGCATGCATGAAGGAAGCATTTGTTCTATTTAAGGCTCGTAGCCACCTCGAATTAAAACAATTTTTCAATATATCCATGTGGTGGACGAGTAGGAGGAGCTAGGAGTACAAGGCCTGCGAAGCTCCTCTCAGCAATTAATGGTGCTGATGGTGCAGTGTCCACCGCCATGATTGGGTATGTTTGAGCAGGGATTCGGCGCTGGAATGGCGCACTTATCCAATTCTAGGGATTATAATACAAGGTATTGCTTTTCCATCCTCTTTTCCTTTTTATCATTCATAATTCTTGTAGCTTCAGATAGCGAAGGAGGAGGAGGAGGAGGAGGAGGGGAAGGAGCCATGACTACGCGACCTGCAAAGTTCCTCTCACTAATAGTGCTGGCAGGGCAATGTCCACCGTCGGGAATGTTTGAGCAGGGATTTTTTGATGGACTCCCAACTTCACCCATTGGTAGAGATTGTAACACCAGGTATTGCTTTTCCGTCCGTTTTTCTTCTTTATCAAGCAACATACTTGTAGCTTCAGATGGGGAAGGAGGAGGATGAGGCAAGTCTGCATGAGCTGCGAAGTTCCTCTCGCTAATAGTACTGGTGGCACAATGTCCACCGCCATGATTGGGAATGTTTGAGCAAGGATTTGGTGATGGAGTTCTACTTTTACCCCTTTCTAGAGATTGTAATACAAGGTATTGCATTTCCATCCGTTCTTCTTTATCATTCATAATTCTTCTAGCTTCATGCGGAGGATGAGCCATTACTGCATGAGCTGCGAAGTTCATCTCACCAATAGTGTTGCTGGGAGGGCGATGTCCACCACTGGGAATGTTTGAGCAGCGATTTGGTGTTGGACTGCTACCTTTTCCCCATTGTAGAGACTGTAACACCATGTATTGCTTTTCCATCTCTTCTTCTTCTTCATCATGCAAGATGCTTGTAGCTTCAGATGGCGAAGGAGGGGGAGGAGCCGTGACCGCGTGGCCTGCCAAGTTCCTCTCACTAATAGTGCTGCTGGCACAATTTCCACTTCCACCATTGGGAATATTCGAGCACGGATTTGGGGTCGGAGTGGCACCTTGACCGGTTTGTAGGGATTGTAACACAATGTGTTGCTTTCCCCTCCAATCTTCTTCTTTGTCACGCAAGATTCTTGCAGCATCAGATGGTTTTATGCTGAGAATACATAATATTCCCAAGCAGATTACAACTTGTAGAGCTTTCATATCCTCTTGAACAAGTAACAATAGCTATAGCAGATGAACTGATGTACTGCTGGAGATGCATGCAGTGCAAGAGTTATCCATTTATATACGTGCATGAAGGCATGAAATGTGGTAACCTGGAATTTTCGTTCTTAAATGTTGGTTAAAACCTTTGAATGTTTACTTCAAGAGTTTACATAGACTTAAGAAAAATGAATTGGTCGGAGAAGGAAAATGTGAGAATTGAAATGGTATTTCGTGTTTAAAAAAGGACTGCCTTTACCTCTTCTCCTTCTTTCATTCCTTCATCTTTGTCTGACCCTTAGACTGTTTGAATGTCACTTGTCAAAGCTTTGGTCAGAAACATCGTTTCTGGGAATGTTACCTACTTTTACCTGCATCAGTTTCCCGACCATGACTTCCAAGTCTAATCTTCCCTACAAAGAAGGTTTTCTTGGGGTCTCACCGTACGTGTTATTTGACGTTTCATCCGCAGATAGAGGCCCAAAATTTTGAAATCTATGTATTTCAGTTGGGAAAATTAAGGGTGCATTTGAATTGAGATTTTTTTTTAAAGTTGAATTGTATTGAGAATAGTAAAAAATGGATTATTTGTGAGAAGAAAAATGAGACCTAATGTGAAAAAAGTAAGATGTTTTTTTTTTTAATTTGAAACTCAATCCATGGATTTAGAGCCGATCGTAATTGAGAATGTTTTTTTTTAAACTGATTTTAATATGTTAAACTGATTTTAATATGTTTCTAATTAGAAATTAATTGTTAAATTTATAAAAAAAATTGATTTAGAAATTGATTTGAAACTGATTCTTAATCTATTAAAAAATAAAAAAAATTGATTTTATAAACCTATTTGATTTGAAACTTATTTGGAATCTAATTTTGAAATTGATTGAAAAATTTATTAAAAATAAAAAAATTAATTTTGAAACTGATTTCTTAATATGTTAAAAAATGAAAAAATTAATTTAAAAATCGATTTGAAACCAATTGTAAAATCGGTCTTCTAATTAGAAATCGATTATAAAATTTATTAAATAATAAACAATATTTGAAATTAATTAGGAACCGATTTGAAACCGTTTTCTAAGTGATTTCAAATACATTTGTAATTAAAAAATAATTTTTGTTGTTTCAGATATGTTTTTTTCTTACAGTGTAGAACGTGATGCGTGATGAACTCACACCACATGACTTCGGTTATAACATAAAAACTAAAAATGATAACTTGAATATCTAAAAAAATTTTAAAAAGCGAAATATCATGTAATTTCCTCCAAGCTAGACGAAACTTGCATGCAAGTTCTACGAGCTTTCTTTCATGTTGACTTCTGCTCATTAGGGCAGAAGATGTAAAGCACTTCCTCCCATTCCGGTGGAAGTTCTAACTCTTTTGTTCCGTGTTTTTTAATGCAAATTTTCATGAATTTTTAACCCACAAACATAATAAATTTGATATAATTTGAGCAACTTAATTCCTTCTGTAGAAATTTTAAGTAGTTTTCCTTATACCTGAATTTTGGTGTCTAAGAACATTGAAAGAAAGTGAGAGTTTAAAAAGTGAGCAGTTTAAAATGAATTTTTTTTTAATTGTATATGGTGAAAAGAAAATTTGTATACAGCAATCTCATGTTTAATTCATCAGCTTACAAAGAATAAGAAAATTGAATAGGTCAGATATGGAAACTGTAACACATGCTTGAAGGAAAAGTTTTGTCGTGAGCAACACAGACAGACGAAGTTTCCGAAAGGAAAAGGAGCCTAGACTGGAAAATTACTCATGAAGTAGAATTGGTAAAGGAAAGCTGCCAGTCGAAATTCTAAATTGTAAAGAACTAACTTCACTTGGTTTTTTCTACAGCATTCTATACGTATCCATATTCTTTTGCTTAATTTGAATCAAACGGTACTCTTTGCCTATATAAAGGAAAATCTTTATTCTTCTTTTTGCTAAAATTAATTGTCTGGTAAACAACCTGTAGTTGTGATTATGCTTTCTCATCCGCTTAATCTGAACCTTTAAGCATTCCTGTATTCTGTGAGGAGTACACTGCGAAGACTCAAGGTTGATAGAATTGATTGGTCGCTGCCAAACTTTTACAGGATGTCAGTTCAAATTGTTTTTCATTTAATTTTACTTTTGCAAATGTTCTGTGTACAAAATAAACCATATATTTTACGTAATGAGTGAGGTATTTTTTTAACGGTCTAAAATCTCATAAAAATTAATTTGCTTTAGAGTTTTTTTTTTTTCGGTTTTTATAATCATAAGGAGTACAATACAATGCTGAGGATGAATGTTGGAGATTTAGCCAAACATAGGAGACCTTTATATACACGAGCCCAAAGCCATGACATTCGGCATGACTTGGACTTTTTGAATTGAGTATGTTTTGAATGTTGAATTCATGGATTTGGATTAGAAAATTGAATTAGTCAGCTAAAAGGAAAAGTTTTACCTTGAAGAATGGTAATTAATTCACATAAGGAAACAAAATTCTAAAAGAAAAGAGCATTAGGAAAAATCTTTACTCGAAATTCTAAAGGTTTTGGACCATGAGAAATGTTCATAGAGTAGAAAAGAGAAGTAATTGGTGTAAATTCTCTATAGATTTAACTTCACTATTTTTGTTCTTGCATGAATGCTATTTTTGGGGTTTTCTACTGTGTTCTTCAGTGTTGCTAGTTGCTAAACTCTTCTGATAACAATTCTATTTTAAAATTTTTATTTATAAATTTTAAACTATAGAAAATAACTTTAAATAAAAAATTATTAAAAATAATGTTACAGGGGATCGGAAATGAATAGTGATATTATTTTATCGCTACAAAAAATCAAAATCCGTGAATCAACCTCAAATTCAAAAATAAATGAATAAACGACTAAGGATAAGAGCTTTAGTTTTTGTTGGCTTGGTAGAAAATCCTTGTGATTATAGAATTTTGACCCATTTAAACCAACATTGGTTTTCAACCAAAAAGGAGAAAAAAAAAATCGGAATGATTGACCGTGCGACCCGGTATGAACCGGCACTTGTTTAGTCTTCGTCAGGTCATTACGCGGCCTAGGGTAAGTTACAAAGAAGACTATTTCATTTGGTAATATTCTTCATACTTTCTCTTTTCTAAATTTAATGTTGTGTATACTTATTTTAGCTACTTCAAAAATGAATAGATCGATTTTTAAATTAAATATACATATTTAAAGATCATTTTTTAAACTATCAATTTTCAAAATATCCAATAAGAATTAGAAACTTTGATATGACAGCTTAATATTAATATGAAAAAGGTTCCTCAAAGAGAGTGGAAAAAAGATTCCTGAAAATTCATGGCATCGATCAAGTAGTAACGTGCAAAGATTGTGGAAGGTAATTGAAGAGGGAGAGAGATATTGCACGTGTTAAACATTTTAAAAATTATAAAATTTTCTTTTAATTCTTTATATATAATTATTATTTTTTATTTGTTCATCTTTAACTTATGTAAATTCCAATAATACTTATGATTTAATTTTTTTAATAATAATTATAACAATAATAAAAATAACAATAACAAAAATAATAATAACAAAAAACTAATAAAGTATTCTTCTTTTTCTTAAAAAAAAGAGATCTCTTCTTCAACTAATTTAACACCCAAATAGCTCTTACTAATCATTTAGTAATTAATTATATAATAATTATTTAATTAACTAACTAACCAATATAATAGTATTATAAAAATATTTTCATATTTTATTTCCTGTTATAATAATTTTTTTATTATATATAGATTTAGATTTCAATGAGCATATTTATTTCTTATGATCATTTTATTTTTATAAAGTAATAGTATTCTTTTTTTCATTTATCTTATATTTATAATGTTAGAGAGGTTAAAGAGCATTTTTCATGTTAGATTTTTTAATAATATTCTCTCACTATTATTTGCTCTTGATATTAGTTATTTTATGGAGGTTATATCTCTATTTTTATGTTCATTACATTATATTTTAGGGTTAAAAGATATATAACTTAAGTGGGATAGTTAATACAATTATTGTTTAGTAGTTACAAAGCTTTTTATTAAATTTTTATGTACAATTGTTATATTTTATTTGTGATTCTTTAACTAATTTAATTCTCAAACAACTCTTACTTAATTTTTCGTAGTTATTAATTAATTAATCAAGTAATATGATAATAGTTAGTTAATTTGAAGGGTATTTTAGACCATTTAAAAAAGAAAGAAACATATAAAGCTTAAATCTCCATGATCCATGTTGATACTTTTATAACATACAGTTTATATCCTCATGATCCCTATTCATTCTTTTATAAGATAATTCTTTATTTTAGAGCTTTTATAATATTATTTTATTATTATTTGCTCTTGATATTAGTTATTTTATGAGGTTAGATGTCTATTTTTATATCTCATTATATTATCTTTTAAGGTTAATATATTAACTTAAATCGATACTTTTTTAAATATTTATAAAGCTTTCTATTAATTTTTTATGTGTAACTGTTATTTTTTATGTGTAATTCTTTAAGTAATGTAACTCCCAAATAACTTTTACTTAATTTTGCATAGTTATTAATTAATTAACCAAATAATATAATAATTGCTAGTTAAATTCAAGGGTATTTTAGACAATTAAAAAAAGATAGAAATATATAAAGTTTAAATCAGCATGACCCTAGCTACTATTATATTATTGAGTTAATTAATTAATAACTATATAAAATTAAGTAAGAGTTATTTGAGAGTTACATTAGTTAAATATTTATAAATACACATAAAATATTAATAGAAAGATTTGTAACTATTAAATAATAAATATATTAATTAATCCCACTTAAATTACATATTTTGCAAACCTAAAAATAAACATCTGACCTCCATAAAATAATTAAAATAAAAAATAAATAATAATAAAATAATATTATCAAAAATCTAACATAAAAAATGCTCTTCTTCCGACTGATCTTCTTCTGCCGTTCTCTGATATCTGTCCAGAAAAGTCCATGAGCTCTCTCATGAGGTAATTTTTTCACCTTTGGAAGTTTGAGGGAAACGAACCGTAGTCTTGGCTGCAACGCTTGATCCAAGTAATATTGCTGAATAAGTATGTATCCATCTTATTAAGAGCTACAGATAGTGCAAATACCATTTTAAAGATCAATTGCATCATTCTACCTCTCTGCTAGAAGATCTGCACTCTGATCGGAGCCGATAGTCTTAAGACTCTTCTTTCTGTCAATAACTTAGAAATAGAAAGAAAAGAAAAAGCAATTTCACTAGCTCCAACAACCTTTTAAGCATTTTTTCCATCCTTTTCTTTGTACGAATTGTCCATTTAGAGGCTACTTCTTTCTTCAAAAAATAAGTGTGCGCATTTCCTCAGGTGCTGAACTCTATCCGCACAGTTCAACAATGAGAATTGGTACATTGGAAGCCGAAACCCGGGAGGCAGATGAAACCTTTGGACGCCAACATTTCTTGTGACGTGCTGATCTTTCATCTGTGTTGAGATCGGAGTCATGAACGGCGAAGTCCATAGCAATAAAGGATATATGTCGTATAAGTAAAATCTTGTTGTTGATTCTCTCAGACTGTGCATTGGTATTCTTGCAAATAAACCAATTAAATAGTAATTAAGAGGCATAAAATCTATATATTATTAATAAACTCCTCTGTATTTTTTCCCTTTATCTTTTTATCCTTTACTACCGCCTGCAGGCACGATGTCATATTAGCGACTGTACACTGTGCCAATGGCCATCGATTCTTTGGACAATTTTATGATATAAATTCTTCTAGATATTCATTATTGGTAACTGTTAGATGTGATCAGGATTCAGGAAGTGAAAAAATATTAGAAGAAAAAGTTTCGGTGTCAGCTATAAATTCGTGGTCACACTGTTCAACATCTGCCGTTCAAAGAGGGTTTGCTTGGAGAAAAATGAAGAATAGGTTTAAACGCTTGAATGGGAGACAAGATCTCATCCTTGGAAAAGGAGAACGAGAAGATTAAAAAGTGTTTTATAAAAATCGCTGGTGGGATCATCAACTTTTTGAGGATTTCTTCCATCCTTTTATTCTTATTTGCATAATGCACGTGTAAACCTTGTAATCTACATAGTAAAAACAGCCAATACAAACTTCGCCAAGCCTAAAAGGGACAAAAGAAAAAGGAAAAACTGGAGATTCATGCACGACACGCATGACTATATATACCTGTGCATATGTACGTATATACATACTTAGTTCCTCAAGAAGAAAAACAATATGCACACTTATATTTCAATAAAAAAAAGTATGCTATTTACACTAATTTCAGGAATTTACAAATACAAATAAGTTCGTGTAAACAAGTTCAAGGCTGTTGCTTACGTCTTGAGTTCAGTACAAGAAAATCAGAGGATAAGCTTCTAATGCAATATCGATAGTGTCATTCCATTCTCATCCAGTCAAATTCGGAAGAGATTTGGAATCTCAAGTTGGAGAAAAGGCTAGAAAACTAGGTCATGTCTATGGCCAAGGAGACTCGGCATGATTTGAACATTGCCTATATGAAATTCAACATCAGCTTGTTGTCAAATTCGGAGGATATCTCACGCCTACCATCAACCTATTGAGAATTAAGGTGGTACAAGTAATGAATCGAATGTAAAAAATTTATTACTCAAATAATTCTTACTTACAAACCACCTAACACTCACAATTAGAGTGTATTTAACTTCTCACTAGACATTCTAAAATAAGTGGCTCTTACTCTCTTTTTCTCTCTTATTCGCTCACTCAATGGAGCACCTCGCACTTGCACTTCTCACTCTTTCTTGCACACATGCTTTTTCTAAGTGCTAGCCTATTTATAGATCTTGATTCACCAACTTTGGCAAATTCAAGAGAATTCTAGATATTCTTTGAGCCAAAATTTGTTGCTTCAACTTTCTTGAATATTCTTTAACTTGCTTGAACCTTCTCCAACTTACTTGAATCTTCTACAATTTGCCTGAATCTTCTACAATTTACCTGAATCTTCTAGAATTTGTTTGAATCTTCTACAACTTACTTGAATCTTCTAAAATTTGTTTGAATCTTCTAGAGAGTTATAGATGACTCTCTCAACACTTTCCCTCATCCACAAAGCACTTCTTAAACAAAGTGATAGTGAACCTCTACATGCTTTGTTCTCACATGGGATATTAGATTTTCAACAAGTTGAATTACTGATTGGTTGTCATAGCATAACGTCCATACATCATCCATTGATTGATGAAGATCCTTTAGCAATTGTAATAATCACGCACATTCTTGAGCGGCCATTGCTGCAACATAATATTCTGCCTTGGTACTTGATAGTGACACAGTAGGTTGTCTCTTACCATACCATTAGATTACTCCTAATTCGAGATTAAACATGTATCTAGAAGTTGATCAACGAGTGTCATGGTCATCAGCGTAATCAGCATCACAGTATCCAATCATCTTACTTACATCGGTTTTCTGATAAAATAAGCTATAATCTATAGTTCTTTTTATGTACCATAGTATTCTTCTTACTACTTCAAGACGGGGCTTTTTTGGCTTCTTCATAAATCGACTTACTACTCCGATAGTATATAAAATGTTTGATAAATTAAACTTTTCACAAGTTGCCGGTACATTGTCACATCCTCGAGGTCTTTTCCTTCTATTGGGCATAATCGAGTATTCATCTTCATTGGTGTTGATATTGGCTTGCAGTCAATCATTCCATACTATTGTAGAAGATTCTTAACATACTTCTCTTGACATAGGAATATCTCGTTATTTCCTCAAACTATCTCTAAGCCAAGGAAATGCTTTAGCTCTCCAAGCTCTTTTATCTAAAATCGTACCAAGAGATTTAACATAATCTGTCTGATCTCGTCTTAATGATATCTAGTATTGATGAGGTTATCCACGTACACAAGTATTATGGCTTGCTTTCCTTCTTGACTTTTGATTAATAGGCTTGAATCTGCTAGTGCCACTGAATATCCGTTATGTGTTAAGAACTCTGCTATTTTCTCGTACGATGCTCTAGGTGCTTGTTTCAATCTATAGAGCACCTTCTTTAACTTGCATACATATTCTGGGTATGCCTTACTCTCAAACCCTCTTGGCTACTGCATATATATCTCTCGATCAAGTTCGCCATGTAAGAAAACATTTTTAACATCCATCTGCCACAATTGCCAAGACTTGTGTTGTGTTTTATTTCTATGCCTTTATACTAAATTTTTATCACAATCTCTAACAATTTGCACACAAACACTAGGCAAGTGCGCCTATCGTTATGAGTAGTACAATGGCAAGTAAATTCAAATGTCAAATCCACAGGGGTGGTTAAATATCATTACTCACTTTCTATTCTATTGTTTAGCCTATCAAAATTGCTTGTGAAAATGGTTGAAATAACTACTATGAATAGAAGTCTAACTTAGCTAATTAAACCAATTTAACTAATTTTTGTTTGCAAGAGAGAATTTAATTAAGAAAACAATACTTGGATGGTTAATCCCCCTAGAATTACCTATGTGATAGAAATGTCCATTGGTTGATAAATTTCATTTCTTATATTTGATGAAATTCCAATGATAGAACTCAATCTATCTCTAAATGAAAGTTCTCTACTCTTAGATTAATTAGTTGAAATCTCTTTCTAACCAATTTAACCCAAGAATGCATTAAGAATTGTGAATTTCCAATTAGATTTCTCTAATTATCAATAAGATGTTTAGGTTTTTATCTCTAGTCAACTAAATCATCTTCATTGTTTGTGTATGGTATATGTCACCCTTCCTTTCTCAATTCCAAGTGAAAATTTTCAGATTATTAATCAGTTTTTAACCCAAACAGTTTAATCAATCAAACCCACAAAACAATCCAAAATTTCAGATTTTGAATCAATTATCCATCAAATCAATTCAAACAATCAAACCCACAAACAATCCACAAAAAATTTGAGCTCAATCAACCAAGGGAAACAATACATTCACATAAGTAAAATCTAGGGTTCATACCCATCCAAGTATTCAAAAGTTTAGTTCATCAACATATTACAAATCAAAGAACATAAAACAACAAAGAAAGATGGAGAATTGCTCATTTTCATGCTTGAAATCTTCTCTCTTCTTCAAGGTTGAAGTTCTTCACGATTTTGTTGAGAAAGTTGCAGCTTTTTCCATGAATCTTCAAGGCGGATGTTCTCCTTCTTCAATGATTCAATCTTCTCTCTTGATTTCTCTTGCAAAGATGAAGATTTGGGATGGGATTTGAGTGAGTTTTTGGTAGGTTTTTGATGTTTTCTGTCCACTCCAACTGTCCCTCTTGTTTCTGCCCTAAAGAGGTATTGAAATCTGCCTCAAAAGAGAGAGAAAAGCAGCTTTAGATCAGCACAAACGGCATCGCTTAGATCATACCAAACGGTGCCGCTTGCCCCCAGTTTTGGTGCAAGTTTCTGCTGCCCGAGTGTGATACTGTTGTCACTTCTAGGTGAATCCAAAACACTATATCAGCTGATCTATGTCTTGCTATCTTCATAAAAGTTGTATCACAGGATCTTAGCTTTCCACAGAGATTTGCATCACCACAAGATATGAGCATTCTACCGAACTGTGTCAAAAATGGAACCCCATGTAGAACAAGTGACTTTGCAGCATAAGTAGGGTAGGCAAATGAACTCCGATTAACACAAATTTTACCATTATGAAAATTTCAAAATATTCTCTATAATTTTTTAGAATACCACTTTTGCATTTGAAATCTTCATGGAGGTCAAAATCCCACATGAAATATGTCTACCAGGCTATTTTCCTCTGCATTTCTCTGTTATTTTCTTCACTGTGTAAAATCTCTTTGTTTGCTTAATTTAATTTCAAATCTTCAACAATATCACCTAAAGAAAATAAGAGATAAAAGAGAGTATAAATGGTGATTAAAACAAAGAAATTTAACATAAAATCAAGCTCAAAATGATAATTATATAGAGCACAAATATGAAATATCAACTTGCTTGCAGCTAAGGCGAGTAAAAGTCTTACAATAGTAATCTTGGCTACCATACTGAATGTGTCATTGTAATCCAATCTGTAATTTTCTGAAAATCTGTGAGCCATTAGTCGAGCCTTGTATCTATCGATCGATCCATCAGATCTTGTATTCAACATATATACCCATTTACAGGAAATGAGTTGTCTTCCCTTTGGTATTCTCATTTCTTTCTTCTGGGATGCTTCCTCGTATGAGTTAGGTTCTTCAACCATTACTGCATTTGCATACTTGAAGTTTGGTCTTCTTTGTCTGCTTGATTGTCGGAGTTGTGGACTATCTTCATCTTCTTCATCTTCTTCTACTTCATATTGACTTGGCCTCTGATCTTTAATTATTATGTGTGCTCCAGCTTTCATGGATTCTTTTGCTTTCCTTGAAACTTGTTCTTCAATTGGTGAATCTTCTTCGGCTTCTTTGGATGGTGAAGAATCTTTTCCTAGCTTTTCTAATAATTCTTCGATCTCTTCCTCAATTTCCTTGGAATCTGGTATACTAGCTTTTCTAATAATTCTTCGATCTCTTCCTCAATTTCCTTAGAATCTGGTAATTTTAGGGATTGAGATGATCACTTGGAGGATGCTTCATCTAACAGGACATCTCTAGATACATAACATCTGCCTGTGTCTGGATTGCAACAAATCCATCCCTTTCTTTGAGGATCATATCCTACTAAGATACAACGAATAGCTTTCTTGTCGAACTTATTTCTCAAATGGTCGGGCACAAACACATGACAGACACATCCGAATACTCAAAAGTGAGACACCAAAGGTTTCTTTTTGAGCTGTTGGATCAGTTTTTGACCGATCGAAAGGCTGAAAAGCCTTTCCGCATGTGTAGAGAAAAAGGACATCCGCACCATATCAAACTCACTTTTACTATATCAGCCTTCACTCCCCAAAAATGTCATTAGGATGATCTAATAGAACAGGACTATGTTTTCAGCTGAAAATTATTTTAACAAATAAAACTACAGCCTTTTACAGCTAAAATTAGTCTAACATTGCTTTGCCTACTTCTTGTGAAAATGGTTCATGTCGGCTAAATCTTTACATTCCATCAGAGATAGAAAGGATCAATTTTATTGCAACAAAAAGGAAAGAAAGGTTAGGTGAGGCATTTAATTGAAGACTAATAAGCGACTGGTATCGAAACAACAGCTTAAACCCAGGTAAAACCTTAAATTTTCCTGCGTATTGGGTGAAGAAGTTTCACTGAATTTTATAACAATTATCAGTTACCCTGAATAATGATACATTCCAAGAGATCCTTGTACAGCTCCTCTCTAGAAGTAAAAAGTTTCAGATACTTTGCGTTATGTATGACTTATTAGCCAACCACTACAACATTTCACAAGGTCGCCTAAATCTTTCAAGTTATTTTGAAATTTCCTTGTATTTTTTTCTCATTTGGGAGTAGAAACTAATTCAGTAACAGTTTGACCTTTCACTTATATAAAATATGGAGTTAAAAGACACCTATACACCTACCCCCTCCACCCCCAAAAAAATAAAAAACTAATATAAATGAACAGAAAATAAGAGAAATCTATTGTGAAGATCTCAAACAAAAAAGGGGTGTTGTCGGATATATATAAAATTGACAGTAACATTTAGATAAGAGATCTACCAAAGCTAACAAAATCCATGCAGAAGTTCGAAACATGAAAAACAAACCATTTAAGGAAAATGAAAAAAGAAAAGTATACTAACTAAAAACTAGAAGTAAAAAACACCTGGCCTGACTTTAACTTCAAATGGCTATGCCCCACTAAAGTAACAAAGCAACTGAGCCATTTCATTCTCTTCTTTCTCAGGTGAAGGATAAGGACTAATACCGCTCCGTGGCACGTACCTTACTAGATTTCATGTTCTAATCTGAAAGCCCACCATCCTATACAAGAAAACAATTCAATTCAACAGTTACAAATACAACATGAAATGCCTAAGAAAGAATCTTCCCATGGTTCTTCAATCTATCTCTCTCTCTCTCTCTCTCTCTCTCAATGCATTACCATAGTGCTGAAACATATTTATATACATATTCCTGCAGACCATATAAAATTAAATATAATTGATAAGCGAGAACAAGTGCAATTGCATTAGTCATTTAACAAGGCATTTATGCTAAGAATGCACCTCAATAGTGATGTTAGGAACCAGGTACCCTCAAACTATACATCCTGTGAACATCAATCAGGAGAAGGATCAGAAAATACTGCTCGGATGATGACAGCACAAATTTCTCATCATTATTCTTATGGAAGAATCGTTACCAATCCAAGGATTCACAGTTTCAGGAAGGAAACTGTGGGCCTCCAATGCCAAGGATATGAGGATCACATTCTTGAGAAAAAGAGGAACACTCATTTCTAAAACAATCATTCTGTTCTTGCAAATATCGAATGCATTTGGAACCCATCACCACAACTGCTAGACTAAGAAACTGTACTTAAGGGAGTAGAGTAAGGCACTTTTTCCACAAGGACGAGGCAAACCAGATGGAGGTAGAAGAAGGGGATGTGGGATTGGGCTGGACGGCTTAGGAGTCAGGGATGAGGTGGAGGGAACAGTGGAGTAAGAAAGCATATTGAGGAATATAGACCAGATTTCTAAAGATATAGCAACATACGATAGAACAGATCAGCAATGAATATCTGAGTTTGAGACAGGCATGAAATTGCCGTACTGCAATTAAATCTTTCGACTCTTTATGCAAAAAGTTGGCCTACTTTAAACACCGAGAGGAAGTCATAATCTAGAAACTGATACTGCCTATCATTTCTCAATCCCATAACTTCCACAAAGGGATCTCAGTTCATGGAGCAATGACTCCTGTGGCTGCAAGCCTGCTGCCCTCATTGCATATAACATTTTGATGGCTTCAATACATAACCCTTGTTTCACATAACTATTAATCAATGCATTCCAGCAGGCAGCATCTGTCTCACGTACACACATGTTAAACACATTTTTTGCATCATCTATTGCTCCACATTTCTTATACATGTCAATCAATCCACAGTGCACATAACCATCCAATTCAAGTCCTAATTTGATCGCACTCGCATGTAGTTGTTGACCACAACATCCATCATCCCCCAACTTACCACATGCTTTAAGAACACTTGAAAATGTATAACCATTCCTCTTCACACCTTCCTGCCCCATCTCTCTAAAAACATGAACTGCCTTATCAAACATCTCCTCTTTGCAGCAATTAGCAATCCTAGCTGTCCAGGCCACCATATTCTCATTGGATACTTCATTAAATATATGCTCAGAACTTTCTAAACTCCCAAATTCACCATAAAACCTCATCAAAGAGCTAACATAGACTGCACTTCTCGCACAACCAGCCTTTATTATCAAACCATGTACTTGTTTCCCAAGTTCAAAATTCATTGTCTTAACACAAGCCTTCAGAACGCACACTATTATTCCAGAAACGGCAATGTTATTCAAATCATCAAACTCACCTTCAGCTCGTTCCCAACTTTGCATCTCTAAAAATAAATCAATAACCTCTCTGTAATTACCATTCCCAAAATATCCAGCAATAATTACAGCCCAAGAATAAGCATTCCTAACAGAACTTTTATCAAACAGTTCCAACGCATTTCGCAAACAATTGCAGCAAACATACATTAAAAGCAGAAGATTAAGAAAAGGCAGGTTAAGACAAATCCCGCTCTTTTGAACATGATTATGAAGTTCAACAGCCAGCAACGGCTCACCCCTTCTTGTACATTCTTTGATCAGTGAAACGTAAAAGTCTATTGTTACTGGAAGCTTTAGACTGTCCATTAACCGCAAAACATCTGAAGTAGTAGAACGAGTTATGGGATCATTGCCATTGATTTTCCTGGGAGATTCTACAATGGTTTGGTGACGTTTGTGCTGGGGTCTATTAAGGGGAAGTTGAATTTGAATGGAAGAGTAGGAAGAGAAATAGGTAGCTGGAGTGACAATGTTTTGGTAAGCTGAGGTGATATTTGGCTTTAGCATGCTGCGGGGAGGTGCGATAACAGCTTGAAGATGCATTAGCGCCTGCATTTGGGATAATATGATTGTCGAGAGCTGGATGCAGCAATGAAATGTTTGAGAGAAGAAATTGGAATTAAAGAGCTTCGAAGAGAAATCACCAAGAGAATCAAGAAGAACTAGAAGCTCTGATGATGTCGCCGAAACACGAACAGCAGAAACTAACAGAGGAAGCAGCAAATCAAATTGATGATGTGTTGGAATTAAAGAGCTGGATGCAGCAAGGAAATGTTTGAGAGAAGAAATTGGAATTAAAGAGCTTCGAAGAGAAATCACCAAGAGAATCAAGAAGAACTAGAAGCTCTGATGATGCGCCAAAACACGAACAGCAGAAACTAACAGAGGAAGCAGCAAATCAACTTGATGATGGGTTGGCTTGAAGCAGAGGAAGAATTAAAGGAAATCGAGACAACATGGGGAATCAAATCAAACATAGCAGAAGATTATAAGGACCATTTTGAAAGAAAATTATAGTTTTGCCCTTCAACTGCTTGTTTCTCCAACTTATTGCTTCAAACTATTGGAAATGTTAATAAAAGCCAATGCTCACAGCGTTACATGCATTGGGTATGGGGGTGTTTTGTGTGCCTTCCAGCAAAATGATATTCCTCAAGCGGCATATCATGTTGTGTTTAGCACTCTCAAATCAGCCCTATCCAATTCATCACGGGCTAGTCCTTGTTTTTATGTGTTAAGAAATTCCTATCTCACATTTGTTCTATTAGGCCCACTGACTAAATGGATCATAATAAATTAAAAAATTAAAAAATTATGATAAAAGTGAGGATATTCTCTCTCCTTAAATAGAAGGGAAAAGGAAGGATATTCTCTCTCATTAACTTGAAAAATTATGATAAAAATAAAAAATAAAAATATAATGATCTTTTAAATATTAAATACATACTAATCTTTTAAAAAGTGAAATAATTGGAATTGCTGAAGGGAGTACTTTCCCTCTACCTTTACTTTTCTCTTTTCTCTCCCTCCAACTAAACTAAATAAAACACTAATTTACCTTCTCTCCTTTTTCTTTTTTTTTCCTTCTAACCAAACTAGGCCTTATTTTTGCGTCATTTTTATATATAATTTTTTTTACTATATGTAGCGCGAAAAATTTTCATTATTCAATATTCATTTTTAAGAATTCTTAAGTTTTTTCAAAGCCTTTGAAATACTAAAACTCAAATCTATTAACAATAACTACGCTTTTTCAAATAAAATTTAATTTATCAAACGATATCTAATTTTACATCTTTTTATATATAAAAAATTTCAAAATCGTCTTCACAACAATCAATTTTGAAGATAAAATACTAATTTGCGTCACTTGCACCAACAAGTGGAGCAATTTGAGCACAATTTTCTGCCCCAAATTGGTAGAAATTGGAGCCAATTTCCTTTAATTTCTAGAGGAAATTGTGTGTAATTTTTCTCAATTTTTGCTAATTGCTGGAGAAAATTGTGCACAATTTGTGCCACAAATTAGCAAAAATTTTGTGCAATTTTCACTAGAAATTGACAAAAAATGGACGTAATTAAAAAATCGCATGGACTACCTTAAAATTGGCAAGCAATTATTTGAATTTGTAACATAGGTTATGCTAATAGAATGCAAAAATAATTATTCAAATCATATAAGTATTCTTCTTTTAATTACAAAATTATTCAGAGTTAAGATAGATTTATTAGTAATATTTTTCGTTCACAGGGATTAATTAGTGGAATCAACAAGTTCTCGAATTATGTCATTTTTCATAATTTTGATTTTTCTTGAATTATGACATTCTTTTGTCTTTTTTGAGTATTCCTTATTTTTCTTTTTGTTTTTTAGGAATTTCTTGTTTTTGTATTTTTTTAATGTTTTATTTTTATTTTAAATTTTAAATTTTAAGTTCATAATTATATAAGAATGCTATTTTTAAATTTATTTCTATTAGCATAACCTATGTCACCCCATTTAAATAATTGATTGTCAATTTTGAGACAGCCCACGTGATTTTTTAATTACACCCAATTTCTGTCAATTTCTGGAGAAAAATGCACACAATTTTTGCATAATTTCTGCCAAAAATTGACAAAAGTTGTGGACAATTTTTGTCAAAATTTGAGAGAAATTGGCCGCAATTTTTGCTACTTTTGTACATAAATTAAGCTCAAATTACTTTAAAATCGACTGTTTTGATACTGATTTTGAAGTTTTTTATATGTAAAAAGATGTAAAATTAGATATCGTTTGATAAATTAAATTTTATTTACAAAAAAGTAGTTATTATTGACAGATTTGAGTTTTAGTATTTCAAACGCTTTAAAAAAATTTAAGAATTCTTAAAAGTAAATAGCGAATAATGAAAATTTTTCGCACTATATATAGTCTAAAAAAATTGTATATAGTATACCTCTAGTTTTGTGTTCAAAATAATTTGTTAGAGTGTTTTGAACAAATAATTTAACAATGTTCATGAATAGCTCGTGTTCATTTGATTAATAAACGAACTTATTTTTTCATTCAAACTCTACTCAATTAGCAAACAACAAACAAAATTCGAATACAAACGTTCTCAAATAAGGTTTGTTCATAAAGAATTCAGTTCATTTAGAACCATAAGTACTTATAGAATATCAGAATTTTTGTGCGGAATATTTGTCATAGGGATAGGTGAATTTTGGAGGTGTTGGGAGCCAAAAATACCCTCCCTAGGGTTGTAATCTCCTTGTATACTAGTGTATTTTTGTTCCACTTGCTAGATTAATATATAGATTCCTTTACTTAAAAAGAAGAAGAAAAGAGTAGAAAATGGTTGGTATTACGTTTAGCAATATGCAATTAAATATTGACAAATATAACGAATTTTTTATAGGCGTAATCAATATACTTAATTTTTACCTTTATCATAAACTTACATATTTTTTTTTACAAAAAAAAAATCTCTACTATCTTCATTCTATATTAAATTAAAATTTATTAAAATTTAAAAACTCAAAATAGATTCTCTATTTAATTTAAATTTTATAAATTTTAAAATAATTTTAATATAATAAAAATATAATTTTATTAATTTTAGTAGAATTTCACTAGAGTTGAGGAAAACTCCTTTTATAGCTTTACCAAACTCTAGGAAAGCTCCAAAGGAAGCTTAGCTAAGTGTTGGGAAAGTTCCAATTGGAGCTTCGGCAGACCTTGGGGAAGGGAGCATCTAAGGGAAGCTACAATTGGAGCTTTACCAGATAAAACTCTATCTATTTTATTTTTAATTATATATTTTTTTATGCTTATAAGTTTTCTTACTCAAATTAAGAATATGAGTATTTTCTATGTAATTATATTGATAAATTTATTTTAAAGTTCTTACAGGATAAAGAATTAAAAAATAATCCAATTGAAGATCTAAGATTTGCTAAAAAATATTACAAATTTGTTTTTAAATTTGATATTTTGAATAACAGAATTGAAAGCAAATAGAAATGAAAAAGAAATGGCTATATTTATATAAATTGATACAAAAATATATTTACTACGTTTATAAAAAATTAGGTACACTTATAAAAAAGATAAGTGATATTACATTTATCCATCAATGTTATAGTACTCAACCCAAATAGTCAAATCCCATTGGTGCCCTCATCAGGATAAAAGAAAGTGGTTTAACTGACGGTTCGTAAAGAAAAATAAATAAATAGAACCTTAACCAATCAATAAATAATAAAAATGAACTTTTGCAAAAAAAAAAAAAAATTCCAATAATAAATACAAACTCCACATAGGGTGTGATTGGATAGAGTTTGGTTTTGAGATTTTTTATCTTGGGTTTCGGAAGAGAGAATTTTTTATGAGAAAAAAAGTGAAATTTGAAATAAAAAATTATATTAAATTTCGTGCGAAACCTTATCCAAACACATAGAAACGGCCAAACGGGCCTCCTCCGTACCCAAAAAGGGTATAAGGAAACTGGTACAATAGAACACTTCGAGGGTCTTAATTCAACCCTAGCGTTCGGCTTCTGTTCTTGAGAACCTGGTTCTCCCTCTAGCGGCGGGAGTAAGCAGTAATGGCGGACAAAGCAGTGACCATTCGCACCAGAAAATTCATGACCAACAGACTTCTGTCTAGAAAGCAATTCGTAAGTTTCTTGTTGCAAAAGAAGCTAAGATCACGATCTGGTATTAAGTTCTTTGGTATGTTTCTTTGTGCTGTTGAAATCTTGGGATATCTCTTCATTCTTTGGTTTAAGAAAATGGGTTCTAGTCGAACTGGGTGTGAAGTTTTTAGTGGCTCTGTTTTTGGTTTTTGTTATTCGAGGCAGGAGTAGATGAAAAAATTGATCTGGGATTTGATGGAACTTCTAATAATTAGACATTTCATGAATCGGACTTCAGCTAAAGCAATTGGCTTTGGCTGTGTCTTCGAACTTTTAACCGTTTCCAGGGAGACATTATCTGAATTCTGGGGCATTCCAAAGATGGGATTCTGTTTTTGACTGGAGAAGCTTTGTGCGCTATGTAGGTTTGTCTCACTAACGTTGCTAAAAGTGAAAGTTTCAAGCTTTGCTAAGATTTTGAGATTTAAGCTTTGATTGGTATATTATCTGTCATTTCTCTATGTTGCCTCTCACATATTTGTGAAACTATATGACAAAGTTGTGTACGGTGGTTTTTCTTTTCTGGCTGATTTCATTTCTTCAAACTGTTAACGTTTGGTACATCTTTTCTTGTTGAATTACTGAAGCCAAAGGATGATTCTGGATTGAAATTTCTCACGATGGTCGACTGAGAACCTTTTTGGTTCAGCAGCGATGCAATTCCAGTTCACTGATGGAATCTTCTGTTTACTGAGACATTCTATTCCCACTAAAAGCAGCAGAGCTCTGATTTTTTTCAGAATAGAACGTCTGCTAAATTAAAGTTGAAGCTGCATTACCTTGAGATGTTAATAAACATAATGAAAAATCAAAGTAGATACTGTGATAGTTTTGGTTTGTGTTTATGAGCAACTACATAACTACATGAAATCCATAATCTACTTATTGATTGATGATCCCAATGCGTGCTTTTCTCTCTCTAGCTGCAAGAATAAATGAGTTCTTCTGAGAGTTCTTTGTTGCTTCCCAAGTATTTCTTATGCCTGGTAGATCTGCTTACATTTTTCTTGTCATCTTTGCAGGTTATTGATGTCCTTCACCCAGGAAGACCGAATGTTTCCAAGGTAATTGCTATTTTTTATTTGGGTTTCACATCTTATCTGCTTATTTGCCTTTGAAAGGTCTTGATTTCAAATTGATCTAATTATTATGTATCTCATGTTTTCATATAGGCCGAGCTGAAGGAGAAGTTGTCCAGAATGTATGAAGTCAAGGACCCAAATGCTATTTTTGTCTTCAAGTTCCGGACCCATTTTGGTGGTGGAAAGTCAACCGGATTTGGCTTGATTTATGATTCTGTAGAAAATGCTAAGAAATATGAGCCTAAGTACAGGCTCATCAGGGTAAATTCACTTAGACCTTTTATCCTTTATTTGCTCTCATATTAGGTATATTTCTGTATGAAGGACATTACTAGCTTCCTCTGAGGTCAACTGTTACGGTTTATCTTGATCGTTTCACTACCCTGTTCTTGCAATTCATGCTTTCTGCTATTTGCTGGCCAACTTGTTCGAGTCTGGCTAATCCATATCTAATCAATGAATGTACTGTTCATTATGAGTAAGGTTCGCATCTTCCGGCTGAGGTTATGACAAGTGTGATGCATCTTGTTCGTACCTTTGCTTGGAGTTTTTCATTCATGGCCTTTGCTGTTTCCTGGTTAACTTGTTTGATTCTAGCTTCTGAAGAGATCTATGGTTCATTTTCTTTTTCCTCTCTTCTATCTGTTATGTGCATATTGGCTTTCGTCCTTTGCCATTCTTTCTTTCTTTAAGCTGTGGTGATTATTTGCCTTGATTATAAATACAATTTTAACCATCAAAAGTTCAGCCTTGTTTAACTGTTTATTCTCTAGTGGAAGCATTTGATGTTTAGGCCTGATTGGAACTTTCTAGTTGCGAGTGAAAGTATTCTTGTTGCAGTCTTGTTATTTGGACTATCATTTTACCTACAAAAGTCCACAGGTTATTCAAACACATCAGAGGTCCTTTGATATACACTTCATCATTCAAAATCTTGTTATCATGCTTTTCTTATTACTCTTTAAAGATCTTGTTTGCACATTGACTTTAAACTTCCTTTTATTGAGATAAATGTTGCAAGCTTGTAAAATCTTTACTTCATTGCTTAATTATGAATGCAGATTTTGCCATCCCTAATAGCTAGCAAGGAGTTGTTCTGATGATTATCTGTTAATAGGTGAAGAAACAGAAGTGAATTGCATATCCTGGATAAGTGCAGAATGCATTTCTTTTATGTTTACAGTTGGATGGAGACCTTAAAGTATTTCCATCATTTTAGCCACTATTTTAATTTTTTGAGTAAACAACAATAGAAATCCTTGGGTTCTATAAACAACTTCAAATGATAGTGCTTGGTGCGTGTCGGATATTTTTAAAATCAGTCAAAGTCTATCTACTCTTGGTACAATGCGGTTTAAATGTCCTTGAAAAATTTATAATATGCACATTTGAGCATGATTTGGTTTTTGATGTAATTGCAGTTCATCTCTGATACTGTTGTTTGATTACTTCCTCATCCTATTTTGATATTCTCGAACCAAGCTTACTGAGTGGGTGCCTTTTTGAGAACAAAGAATGAGTACATGTTTAATTATGAATGTGTTCGATAGGTTCTAGTTTTCATTTTCTGCTTAGAAAACAGGAACACTTTTATATGAATGCAATGATTGGAGAAAATATGGATTCTGCCTTTTTCTCATAGTTATACAACATATATTTAAGAGATGAAGGTAGAATTTTTCTTGGCAATGTTTGTATTACTGTTTGTGAACTTTGTAGCTTTTCATTCATGTTGATGCTTAAATATGCAGCATAATGTTCATGCCTAGTGTATTAGTTGTCTTAAATGTTAAATGTTCAGAGAATGGTCATAGTGTCTGTCTTTCCTAGTATTTCTGTCAAATTATTCCATGGCACTTACCTTTATAAATTGTATCTTTTTGCAGAATGGGCTTGACACTAAGGTTGAGAAGTCGAGGAAGCAAATGAAGGAGAGGAAGAATAGGGCCAAGAAGATCCGTGGAGTAAAGAAGGTAAACTAATTTTACTTTTCCTGATTCCGTGTATCTTACTAGACCTATATGGCAACTGATGTGCCCTTGTTGCCCGTGCAGACCAAGGCAGGAGATGCTGCCAAGGGTGGAAAGAAGAAATGAGTTTTCTGGACATGCAATCCAATGTTGAAATTTTATTTTGTGATGGTGTTACTTAATAGCAATTGTATTCTGCCCTTTTGGTACAATGAGCTAACTTTGGGGTATCCTCTACGTAGATTTGATGTTGCTCGTTTTGGATTGCTAAGACACTCTAAAGACTGTTTTCGTTAGATTTGTAGCGATTTTACTTTTCAGTGAGGTACTTGATAGCATGATTTTAGTAGAGCTTTTTCTGGCAATACAACTTGTATTTTGATTTATAATCCAAGAAGTTCCATAGCCCTGTTGTGTTTGCGTTACTTGGAGATTTATGAACATCACATCTCTTCTTTTCCCTCCTAATTCCCAAATAACAGAAAGTAAAGTCACTTCTTCAATGCTATTTTAGTACTGCACATTCTTAATTCGATAAGCTCTCGAATATTTTAGTTAAAGACTGCTATATTGGGTAATATTTAAAAGATAGATTTTCGCGCGTCCGGCATGCAGAATTTCTCCCTTTATCTCTGTTTATCTCCAACTAGACATTAAAGACAGATTCTGTGTATTTTCTTGGTTTGTTATTGATAAATAATAAATTCCTTTGCCGCAGATTAATAAGATGGATATTATTTCAATGGTTCCCTGAAAAAGTTCCCTTCTTGTGGGTTGAAAGAACACCAAAGAGTTGAAATTCTGACCAAATATTTCAATGGTTCCCTGAAAAAGTTCCCTTCTTTTGGATTAGTCATTCTCGTGGGTTGAAAGAGTTGAAATTCTCACCAAAGTGGATGCCGCCACTCGCGTCAGAAGACTATCGATTTTAATGTAACTATTAATAAATGAGAGTTCAAGCATGCAGTAATTGAATGACAAAAAATAAGGTCGGGTTAATTATTCCTTCATTTTATGGGTAGCTAAAATTTCTTTCCTTTCCTTTTCTTTTTTTTTTTATACATTAAAAGAACAAAAAATATGTTTCAGAGTTCAAAATTTATTGTCTGATTAGGAGAAATTTTAATCAATAATGTCATTATGTTGTCACAAGTAGCATCAATTGGTTCAGGATCCTTTGTCCCGTTCATAAAATACTATTACGTGTATTAAATTTTCTCTTAAGATTCTTCTTTTTTTCTCATAGATTCTATATTTTTTAAAAAGAAAGAATTAACATATAATAATTTAATAATAATTGATAGAGACTGAGCCACAAAATGAGATAGAGGATCCGACTCGCGTCAATTTGAGTATTTAAAGTTTCTTATTTTTACTAAAAGTGTCAAATAATAAGTATTTAGGTAAGTGCATTTCCCATTTTATCCTTAGAATTCCTTCTAATCTGTTTTGCTCTTTCTCACAAGTTCGTGGAGCGGCAGCCTTGCATTGCTGCAACTGCCACCATCGCAGACCACTGCCGCTAACGGCCGCCGATCACCCATAACCGGTCTCTCATTAGAGATATAAATACACCACGTGATTCTGTTTTCTGCATAAAATTCATATTCAACGTAAAAAAAAAATCTAAATTTATTACTCCATTTCAAAATATCAGGTGGTTTGGGCATTTCTCCTCTTTTCAAAATATGTAGACTTTTGTAAATTTTAAAATTTTCTTTTAGAGTTACCCTCTTTTAGAAATATAATTCCTAATGCTATGGTTGTTTTTTTGGGTAAAATATGAAATATATCTCTTATTTCTTCCTTAATTTACGTTAAAAGTGTCAAAAAATCTTATATTTTAAAACAGAGGTAGTATTGAAGTCTCTAAAACTTAGAAGCCTCTAAATTTTGAGTTTCTTTAACATATAGTTATTCTTCTTGAAATTGAGTCTCTGGATGTCGCATTGAGGTTGTATGCAAAGAAGTAAGAGATTAATGTACTATATTTGTAATTATAAAAGGTTTAATAAAAACTTGAGAGGAGGAGAAAAGAGAAGAATAAGACGATGGGAAAGAAAAGAAAGAAAGAGATTCAAAAGGGATAGATACTAGATAGTTAGAAGAAATTTGAAAGGCATGCATATAGAAGGAACTTATTTGAAGCTTTAACTATTTCCAAATTCTTATAAATACAAGGTGGTATTTAAAAGAAATAATATTAATCGGTGGGCATATTGAGAAAGTGGTAAATCAGCATTTTGTTCTCTTGATCTTCTCTGGAGATTAAATATTACAAAACGTGTTTGATTTCTTTCATTTGTGTTATAGCTGGATTTCCTAGGAAAAGGTAAATATTCTTTCTCTAGTAGTTATTCCAAGCAATAGGACTTCTTTATTAGTAGTAGTAAGGATTGAATAGTATTTTTATTTGATATTTTCTGTCTTAATTTCATAAAAGATAATTTTTTGTGAGAAAAAAGAGTAGGATATAAAGTAAAAAATTTACATTGGGTTTCGTAGCAGAACCCAATCCAAATACGAAATATTCTTTTCCTTCCCTTATAGCTAGGATTTTGATGGATGAAAGTAAAAATTCTTTTAAATTCTAAAATCCATCCTTGTGAAGTAGTGAGCTTGTTTCTTTTATATATAATAGGAATACTACTCTAATTTATCAAGGAAAAATTTGGAAACGAATTAATAAGAGAGACTTATTAATAATTTAGAAAGTTTAGATATTAAATTGACGCAACTTTAGAAGTAGATGTGGTTGAAGTATTTATCCAAATACCTATAATAAATGTGGTCATTAATGTAAAAAAATTAAAAAAAGATTATAATTGGTGGGCATGATGAGTAAGTGCTTTATCAACATCTCCTTCTCTTGATCTTCTCCAGAGATTTAGATAAGATGCTTAAGCCAACCTCCACATGGTTAAGGAGATGAATATTAGCCTCTTCATCTTTCCACTTGATTTGTTTTTAATATTGTTTCACATAACTATCAATTAACATAATTCGATGGTACTAAATTAATATTTTTTAATAGAAGATGTGATATACTACTGATAGAAATTGTATAATAAAAAAAATAAAAAATATTACTATAAAAGAAGAAATAAACTTTAGGTAGGGATTACACTAAATTAAGTTAATAGAATTTTTTTTTTTGGATTGAGAAGTTAATGCTTATTGAGTATTATTAAATTAAATATTTAATTATTAAATTTAAAAAGTAAACATTATTTATGTTTTTGAAAAATTAAAGGTTCGCATAGTTTATAAATGACTTTGAAAACTTTGTCAAAGCAAACGTCATGGGATCCAATGTGATTATCTCCATCGAAGCAGTCAAAGAAAGTAGATTCTTTAAACGTCAATACTTTCTAAACTTTCAACTTTTTAAAAATCCCTACCAATCTTTCCTTCCTATTATTAAAGCCAAACATGGAATAAATTTTGAGGTCCAAAGACTCCTTTATCTATGTCATATTGCCTACTCAATTTAGGATTACTTTTGTTTTTTTTCTTTTTAGGGAATGAAAGATGAACTGTTAACCATTAATATGATTTTTAAAACATTTTAACCGAAATAAAAATAAAAATTCAAGATCCATAAACCGAAATTTTTTTGGCTTTTCTAATTTAATAGATTCTATAATTGACTTTCGTGAAAGAAAATGTGAAATCATGGCAAAAATGAAGGTGGAAAAGGGTATAATAGGATGTGTATTAAGTTACTATCCAAATATACCTAAGTAAGTATTTAAATTAGATTTTATTTTAAAAATTTGATATAAAATTTTCATTTTAAGTCTTACTTCTTTTCTTACAAATAATTTATCTTTAAGAAACTTGACACAAAAAATTTTAAATTAATACTCTATTCAGTCCCACCCTCACAAATCATTCGGACTAGAGATTTACTATCTTATATTTGTTTAAGAGTTTTTTTACGACTTTTAATGCTAAAAACTTCTTATATTTTGATGAATGATTAACTTATAATTATCCCACAAAAAATCCTAATCCAGGAAGCCCTAGTTGCACCAAACCAAGAGATGAATTAATAATTTTATTTTGATGAATGATTAACTTATAATTATCCCACAAGTTATTCACATACCAAGGAAAGTATAACACATGGCCAAAAAAAGCCTACTTATTGGCTGGAATTACTTTTCAATCGTGCAGTAAGTTGGCTAGGTTGGTTTTTTTATTCATGTATTTTTATTTTCATTGGTCTATAACAATAATTTATAGAATGACGATAAGTTACTAATTGATTAAGCGAAATACTTCTTAAAAATGACACGTAAGAGATGCAATATTATTCTCAGAGACTTTTATATTTTCTTTTTTATTGTGATTTTTCACTACACTAATATTTTAAAAAATGAAAAAAAAGTAAAGAGAAACTATCAAACTAATTTACCAAAAACAAAAGAGAGAGAGATAACCAAACATAATTATCACTGTCAATACGGGCCAAAGCCCGCGGGCTGGCCCGTATTAGCGAGCTTGGACTTAGGATGTCTAAGTCCTATTAATCGCGGCTTTTTTGGCTAACGCGGGCAGGAGCGGGCTAGCCCGTTTTTCTTTTTATTTTTATTTTTGATTTTTTTCTCCTCAAAACGACGTCGTTTTGATCTTTTTAAAATATTAAAAAATATTTTTTTTTTTCAAAACGACGTCGTTTTTGTAAAAACTCGCGAGCTAGCCCGTTTAACCCGCAGGCTGACTGTCACGGGCTGCGGGTTGAGGGTTTCCAACCCGCGGGCTAAACGGGCCAGCTCATTTCAGTCCGTTTTAAGGCCAGCCCGTCGCGGGCCGGCCCGTTTGACACTACTAAGCATAACAAAGCTTGAAACTTGAACCATCATAAAATGTAATCTAAGGGTATTCTTTTTTCTCTTTTTGAATTTACGAATCCACTATTATTTAAATAAATAGATAGAATTTCAAAAGTTTACTAATAAGTGTCCTTCTATATAGTCCTGTCAATACGGGTCAAAGCCCGCAGACTGACCTGTATATGCTGGCTTAGGCTTAGTATGCCCAAACCCTTTTAAACGCGAGTTTTTTAGCCCGCTTCGTTTAGCCCGCAGGTTAACGCGGGCCAGTCCGTTTTTTCTTTTTAATTTTTTTATAAAAAAATGATACTGTTTTGATATTTTTAAAATATTTTAAAAAAATTTTTCCCTGAAACTTTGTCGTTTTGATGATTTTTTGACAAAACAACGTTGTTGGTAAAGTCCGCAGGCTTACTGTAACGAGTCGCGAACTGGGGATTTCCAGCCCTCTGGCCAAACAAGCCACCCCATGCCGGTCTGTTTCAAAGCCAGCCCGTGACTAGTCGGGCTGAGCCAGAGCGGACTGACCTGTTTGACACTACTACTTCAGAGAAAAAGCCCTTCCGGGAGGCAAGAAATGAGAGCCCTTGGCCCTAGACCGGGTGAGCGTTCAACAATGTCCTTCCTAGCTTCATACGTTGGAATTGAAATTGAATTCCTTTTCCTATTCCCTTCTGTACTACCTGTCTTCTCGCCGTTTCCGCTTTCGTATAGGGAAGTGGTCGCTTACGCCAACTGCTATGCTTTCTTGAAGTAACTGGCCCCATGCCTTATCTAAATCTAGCTCTTCTTGCCGGGCTAGAAATATCAAGAAAAGCCTTTTTAGGTTAGTTAGTGGGGGAGGTGCTCTTGAATCAGCGCTTTATGTTATGAATTTGTTGACGCGTAGTCGTTATCGGCACAACAAAATAGTAATACTAATGTAGAGAGCTTAATAAAGAAATTATAATATAGAGAATAGGAGAAAACTATAGAGAGAAAATAGAGAGAAAGAACAAGAGATTTTTATTAATTCTCTGTCTACAACACCTCAGTCTAGAGCCCTATTTATAGGGTTCAGGGGTACATCCAAATCAGAATATGTATAGGGTAATCAGAAGACAAATCCTATCACTAATCAAAGATATGATAGAACTCTACCATCTATCTTCTGGATAGTTGGAGTATCTTTATAACTCTGATAATGGACATCCATAATAATATTAATTTCATAACACTCCCCCTTGGATGTCCATTGCATAAGAGTATGCCTCGTTAAAACCTTACTAGATAAAAAAACCCAGTGGGAAAAAATCTAGTGAAGGAAAAAGAGTACACTACTCTTTATGCCATATTTACTCCCCCTGATGAGATAATCCTTTAAGGTTTCTTAACCGCCACATTCCAATTTTATTCACCAATCTATCAAATGATGCGGCTGGTAATACCTTAGTGAATAAATCTGTCAGATTGTTACATGATTGAATTTGTTGCACATTAATGTCACCACTCTTCAGAAGCTCATGAGTAAAGAAAAATTTTACCATATCTCCTTAGATATATTCCAAACATTATTATCATCAAACAATATAATTGGAATTCATTCTCAGATGATATAGATTTATCTCGAATACATTAATCATGATCACATATATTCTCAACCAACATCATGAATTTCTATAAGTTGAAGATGTGATTGTTATAATTAACACATGCCTATAAATGCATAGTTTATGTGGATCATATAGGTAATGCATACATTGCATATTCATCTCAGCAGGAGTTGAATTTTCTCAATATTCGAGATAAACTATCTCAAGGAGATATCAATAGGCAAGCTTAATGCCATCTTAAAATTCATTGGGTAGAGAAGAACTACAATAGATATCTACTTGCACGTGGACAAGTGCATTCATGCACTCAATTGCAGAATTATGGTACTTCAAGACCAAATAGTTCTTCAATATCCTTCAATAGATATAAAGGATCTCACATATAATAACCCAAAAACAATTGATATGATATGTCCATGTGAAACATCTTCATGATGTTCAATCAAAACAAAATATTGGCTTTTCCAAACGTTGATCACAATACTTGCTCCTCTAATTTCTTCAGAAAAAATATCTTGATTATCAAATCATTTTCTCTTTTGAAGATTTTATTTTTAAAAACAAGAGATCAATCACGCTTCGAGCGTGTATCAAAATTATATAGTTATAGAATTCATATATTTGTCCTGCTGGGATATTTATCAAAATAGAAATATCTATAAGTAGAATATTATATTGACTAACTCTACAGGAGTCAGACAAACAATCAATATGCAATATTGTACAAATAAATAATATTTTGAACTTCTAATTCATTAATACTTGTGCATAGATCAAGATAATAAAAGTCATAAATGATATCATCTTTAATTGAAGTTTTCCTCCCCCTAATGTGGAGAACACTATGTCAATCAATAGATTGTACAATGAGGATATATTCTAATAAAGAAATACATATAGCAAGTATAGCTACATATAGAATTTCTTCATATATGAACATACTCAATCATTCTTTCAATAAAAATTCATTAAGATAATCTCATTATATTCTACAGGAACAATTATATGCTTCAAGTACATCGAGTCCATCAAGGAGTTCAAATATAAATGCTATTATCAAATGATAACAAATATAAACGCATATTAAGTGTTATCATGCACTATTATATCTACCACTATAAATATATTTTTTCGTTATCGGTGACAGGTTTTACGAAGAATAATACGCCATAACTCATGACAATATTCACTTTTGTGATTAGCATTTTATAAGCAAATATTAATTGCTATCTCTTTGGATTACACTTCAAGTGTATAATTGCTGCTGGGAATACATGTACACTTCAAGTCTACTTGTAAATAGTTTAAACTTATCATATTTCTCATGCGAACTTTATCATTTCGAGTCTGCAGACCTCGATTTGAAAATCCTCAACATATTATGCGCATTAATATCTTTAAAGTCATATACTTGTGCGATTCCAATAGTTCCCAATCATGTTGAGATCTCATCATTTATCATAGTTTTCAGGTACCTGAATTTTTTTTGGAAATAATATATCAATGATGTTTAGAGGGAAATTCTGCTGGAATTTAAATCTCCTCAACTTAACATATATGACAATCTTAACCTTTGCTCCAGTGAGGAGTTTGTATCTTTGAAACCGACTTATCTACCACATTTCAGTTGTGTCTCAAATTTATTTATAGTGGTAGATTATCCTTCAGGGATATCAAATAGGAGCATTCTTTGTTGGATGTTGGTCAATTAATATACCTGGCTATATAAATTATCCTTTGAACTTCTGGTTCAAGGTATCTTCTATGAGGATCAAAATAGAAGATCAAGATGAGACACATACTAATATCTTTATCCAACCTCATAATTTCTCATCTTTATGTTGGGGCAACATATTCAAAATTAACAATATACGGATCTCTCCATTGAGATTTGCTCCCAATATATTTAATAAATTCTTTGAGAACCCATCTCATTACCTTTGTGGTGGATCAACATACATAGTGCATCTCTAAATTTAGGATGGAAAATATTTGGTTTCTGACCACAAACCAACTACTATGAGGAGAATTAAAATGTGTTGGCAAAATACGAAATAAGTGATAATATATTACATTCATGAACATTCTACAGGATGTTCAATATTTATCTCAATACAACCATTATTATTAGGACAAATTATGTCTTTGGGAGAATGTTAAAACATGAGCTCATTATCAATAAATTGTGCAAACTACAGGTTGCAAAACAACAATATGCATAAGACTATTTGTTAATGCATCAACTAATAATTTTTCATATTCATTCCAAAATAACACATTCAACCCAAAGTAATACTGGTAACTTTTAAATAAAACAAGTAGCACATATAAATTCATCATATTAGGAAACTTGTAGTTCCATAATAAATTCATAATCATTCTTCGTATTTTAATGATCCGGGATGGTCCAACCGGTCATGCCAACTAATAAATTATTTATCAATAAACTTCAAGTTTACTCAATATTGCATCTCAAATTCATAATTCTATGCAATATAACTCAAGAGAGATAAATAGTGGTATCTATAATTGACATATATTTCTTGTCATAATGGCAATGCATATGTCTCAAAATTTCATTCATCCAATATCTTGATATACTGATAATATAATCAATGCTCAAAAAGTTTTACGAGACTATATGAAGAATGATGCATTACACAATTGACCATTGGGTGAAGATTCGGTAGCTCTTCTAGAGCTTTTAAGCAATTAACTTTTATAGAGTTATTTGATCAATTAATTCTTCAAGAACCTTGCACTACCATTTATACTTTGGACATATATTTTAAATTTTGTCCAAATAAACACAAATATTGTTTTGAGAAATTGTATCTTCACCATTCTTGATCCAAAATAAACTAAAATAACATATGAAAGTAACAATTCGATAATTTAAAATTTTAATTGACATTAAAAATGCTAAAAGCTCTTTTTTGGATATTCAAAAGAACTGGCTACGTTCACATATGCCATGTTAATATTTTCGACATAAGCATAATTACTATTAGTAGCATGATTTAGGGAAGCAAAGCAATATCAATAATTAATAGAGATTCATAACATGCTTGACGTACTACAGGTACGTGACAAATTTTCATATTACATCAATAACATGTTAAAATTATTACTTTCCATTTTTCCTTCTCATTATTTTCTCACTTTTGGTGAGTATCTATTCACTGGGGATTTAATAAGTCATTCTTATATTATAAGAACAAAGTGTATTTCTACTAATTGCGAGCAAAATTTCGTATATAAGTATATTATAATTTCTAATGTCATTCACTTCAGGGAATGATATAAAAATATTTGGTCGAACGTCAAAATATTTTATCAATGACTCATTTAGTCTTAGAAGATATAAATTCAAAATACTTTTGAAAAACTTTTTCTAGATATTGCTACTACAGGAGCATATTAGAAATATGAGAAATGAAAAATCTTTTATACTGATAGACATAAAATCTTTTATGCACACTTATAATAAATTATTACTAGCATTTATATAACAATCATCTTCTAGCGATTGTATAGCTCATTCACAATTTGCTAGTAATTAAGTGGCTTTGATGCTTTGTATTTCGTAAATGGTGTCTTCAGGACCCACAATATCCAGATGCATATATTCTAGTCGCCATGATTATATGGATTATTCTTACCATATCCGCGTCTATGTCGACGGCTTCAACCATGATTACGACCTCTTCCAGGGTCATAACTATTTGTTCTAATACATTCACTCACAAATTTAAAGTGAACTGTATTTTTTGTAGAATGACCATCTTTTGGTGGTCAAATCTTTTGTTTTAGATCCTTCTAAAAAAAATAAGTGGATCTTTCACGATAAAATATTCCACCTTTAGATCCTTATGAAAATTGTGACGAAGAAAAATCATGGCTTTTATAAGATTATGAGATGGTGTCTGCCAGACCCATTATATCTTAATAAATTTAAGCATCTAGTGTCTATGACATATAATTCTTTTTATAAATATCAAGAATAAAAAACGAGTTTTGAAAAGTTTGCCATGAGTATTCAAATGTAGAAAAAATACCTCTTTTTCTCTTGATTAAACTCTCAACTTCAGTGGCAGAGACTCATGCTGATAACGTGTTATGAATTTGTTGACGCTCGTTATCGACACAACAAAATAGTAATACTAATGTAGAGAGCTTAATAAAGAAATTATAATGTAGATAATAGGATAAAACTATAGAGAGAAAATAGAGAGAAAGAACAAGAGATTTTTATTAATTCTCTGAGAATAAATTGATCAATGAATGAGTGTATACAACACCTCAGTCTAGAGCCCTATTTATAGGGTTCAGGGGTACATCCAAATCAGAATAGGTATAGGGTAATCAGAAGACAAATCCTATCACTAATCAAAGATATGATAGAACTCTACCATCTATCTTCTGAATAGTTGGAGTATCTTTATAACTCTGATAATGGATATCCATAATAATATTAATTTCATAATTGTTATGAAATAATATATGTGGATGTTCATATTAATTAGTTTCCTGAAGAGAACTGAACTCTCAAAATATGACTTCTAATCAGATTTGATTTCCTTTCCCCATTAGAATTTGAATTTTCATAAACTCTTGTATTATGACCCTATAATTATGGCTCTAGACTGAGGTTTTGTATACACTCATTCATTGATCAATTTACTTTCAGAGAATCAATAAAGATCTCTTGTTATTTCTCTCTATTTTCTCTCTATATTTTTCTCCTATTCTCTACATTATAATTTCTTTATTAAGTTCTCTACATTATTATTACGATTTTGTTGTGCCGACGACGATTGCACATCAACAAATTCATAACAATAATATTTTGTACGTATTAATTTAATATATTAATATAATAATATATTCTATTCTTTTTCTATTGGCAACGTAACATTTTTAAAAAATTTTTTTTTCAAAAAACTGTACACTATTATAAAGAAAATTAAAGAACAAGATGGACATATTCGCCCGAGGCAACATTTTTGTAAATAAAATCTCTCTAACATAGAAAGATGGTTAGGTCTTGCTCTCAAAAATGGAAAAAATGAAAGAGATTAAAGAAAAAGGAGGTTTACGACGCGTCCAGATCAGAGCTTCCCATCACAATCTCATTAACACCCACAACTTTCAGACCAAAAGCAGCAAATAGAAGAATCCTATCAAGATCCCATTTTGTCATTTTACCCTTTTTGAATTTTATTCCCCTTTCTATCCACCACTAATTTCTTTATTTCCTTCTATCTTTTTCCTTTTTTTTAATTATTTGCCCCCAAAATTTATTTTTTTTTGCATTTTTTATTTTTATATTTACATAATAATTTATAATTACGTGGACCATTTTTCTTCTTCTCACCATCCTCGTTTTTGCCTCCCTTCTTCTTATTTATATATATCTCTAACCCTTTACTCATCGATTCATAATCAATCGCATTGCTGCTGTCAGTGCCCGTTTCTTGAATTCCATTCTCTATTTCCTTTGATTTTCTCATCATCTTCGCTATGGAAGAAGCTAAGGGTAAGCAATCATGGTGATGTGAGGCTTCAGAACTTCACTCTGCTTGATTGATTCGGTGATCTCTTGTGATTTTCTTTGTGGGTTCTTGGGTTTGTTCTTGATCATTCTTGATTTGGTGAATTCAAGTGAAGTAATGGCTAGTGTTTTTCTTGGGTTTTACGGTTTTCTAATGCCGTCTTTGACTGTTTGGTTTGTAACTCTTTATCTTTGGTTCTCAAATTACTGGGTTTGTAGTGATTGCAAGATTCTTGGATCTTAAGTAGAGATTCTGAATTTTCAAATTGTAGGTTCCATTTGATGTCCCCTGTTGAGCTGTCGTTGTTTCCCTCAATAGTTTTTGTTTCTAGTCGAAGTTAATGGAAATGAATAACATGTCCTTGTGGGCTCTTAATTGGATCTTCAATATATCTTGATGAAGTTTTTCTTGATGGGTTTGAATTTCATTTTGCCACTTCTTGTTCATGATTCTTAATTCGGATTGTAGGATTCAGGTATATGCATTCGTTCTTACCAGCCTTCTAAATTTTCATTTGACTTTAATCGTGTTGCAGTTGTTGAAGCCAAGGATGGAACTATTTCTGTTGCTTCTGCATTTGCTGGTCACCATGAAGGTAAGCTTTTTTCATTCTTCCATTGTATTTTTTCTCTAGTTAGCCATTCTATTTGAGATTGTGCACAACATAGGTTTTTCAAATACTAGTAATTTAGGTATGAAAACCTTCAAGACACTGTCTTTGCTTGCTACTTTATCACCCACTAGATGCTTTTAAGTCTAGAAGCTACTTATGCATGTATACATTCGTGAAAGTAGCCTCTTTCATTGGGAAACTCATCAATAAGGTAAAGCAATTACTTTCTTATTGAATTTTCAGTTTCTAATCGGGAGTATAATAACATGAATGAGTAGATCATAAGAAGATATTTTTATGATATTCTTAACACTTCTCACCTGTGTACATAGCTTAGAAACTTTATAACTTAAACTGTCAATGAAATTTAAGGTGGAATGATGAAGATGAACTTCTTCAGGATCTTTGTAGCGTTGTTGGGTGGGAAAATAAAAGAAGAAATAGTTTTAGGTCTTAATTAACATTTATGTGAACCTCTTGCTCTTCCAACAATTTGGCTGACTAGTCACTGATAACGTCTATCCTGCTTTATTAACCGCTGGGTCCGGTTTGATACTTTATTCTGTTTTATTACGCGTTATATCTACCCTGACCTTTAATTATAAGGATGGTTTCGAATTGATCCTGAGAGAGCTAATCCATGTTTTCACCCTATATTCCTGTTGCACTGCAACTATGACTATTTCATTCACCTTTGGTAGAACATCTTGCATATGCATGTATGTATTTAAGAATTGAGCAGTTTTGTACTTTCTCATGTGTTAGTTGTTTCCCATACTGTGGCATATATTTGGCTTTTGAAGACAGTTTCTCATAACCATTAGAGTATTTCTTCTGTGATGCATCTTTAGTTTTTTCATTTTTGGTAATCTATGCTTCAGTTATATTTTTGTGTTACTAACAAATGTGTTAATAAGTGGCCTTATGTTTACTTTGCTATCTCTTATCAGCTGTACAGGATAGAGATCACAAGTTTATAAGTAGAGCAATTGAAGAAGCTTACAAAGGGGTAGAGTGTGGAGATGGAGGCCCTTTTGGTGCTGTTGTTGTTCGCAATGATGAAATTGTTGTGAGCTCTCACAACATGGTCTTGACGTGTACAGATCCTACTGCACATGCAGAGGTTACGGCAATTAGAGAGGTCAGAGTTGTTTTCTTTGGTTTTTCCTTTTCTGGTTAAGGCCTCAAATACTATTGTTTACAAGCATTTCAGTTTAATTTCTTTGACTTTTTATTATTCTTTTCCTTGTGTAACCTAGGTTTCTCAACTTTTCTAGCATTGAAGTGTTTCCATTAGGTTAACAAAGTATTTATGAAGGTTATGTCTGTTCTACTGCTTCATTACTAATTTCTGTAAAATTTCGTTTTCTGATCACCTGTAGCTATTTGCTGAGGGAAATTAGTTTTCTAGCGATGACATTAACTGATGGTTTCAAAGGGGCAAGCTTTTTGTCTCCTTTATGATTTCTCTCCAGAACCTGGCTGTATCTGGATTACATGATTATAAGGGGATATGATGTCTATTACTGATCATTGACATAACAAGCAATCTTTGCTTTTTTTAAATATATATATATATATATATAGATATATATAAATATAATTAACAAGCAATCTTTTCTGTAGATGCCTCACATTCTCGGCAAATATAGCCTTTCGAATTCTTCTTATGACACGCAGTGAGGTCTGCATTAGTTGCCATGTGCCTCAATTCAGATCTTGTCGAATGATTAATTTATTTAAACTGCAAAAATAGGATGTATCACCAAGAATGATATCAGGTAGCAATTATTGGTGGGCCATCGTGAGGAGGTTTATTTGTTTAAGGTGTAAATATTTTCTTTTTCTGGTGTTGTGGTAAAGTCTGCCAATTCAGGCAAGTAATTGATTAGAATCTTTTATTATTGAGAGATAAGGTGTAATGCGAATTTGGCATAGATGAAAACTTTTGCCCAACTTGCTCAAAGTGGACTTGAATCTTTTGTCTGTAGCCTACTCGAAAAGTTGCATCTCCTGGAACCTCCAAGGGGAGGGGAATACAACAATTATTGCTTTATCCTTTTTTGGTTACTGCCTTACCTTGGTACTCTTGTTCAGGCATGCAAAAAGCTCAATAAAATCGAGCTCTCAGATTGCGAGATGTATGCATCTTGTGAGCCTTGCCCAATGTGTTTTGGAGCCATCCACCTTTCAAGAATAAAGGTTAACCGCTCAGCTCTTCTGTTATCTTTTTCATCTCTTAATACAACTCATTTTACTTTCTTTCAGTTGGTTGCCTTTTGTCCTGACATCTCTTTCATTTCTGCTTTATTTCAGAGGTTGGTGTATGGTGCCAAAGCTGAGGCGGCTATTGCCATTGGATTTGATGATTTTATTGCTGATGCTCTCAGAGGTACCGGTTTCTATCAGAAGGCTCAACTGGAAATCAAAAGGGCTGATGGAAACGCATCGGTGATTGCAGAGCAAGTGTTTGAGAACACAAAAGCCAAATTCCCCATTTATTGACCAGGAGCTCAAACTTTGTTTAGTAACTTCTGAAAAAAATTGCTGTTGTTATGACCTACATTTCTCCATTTATCTTGCATAAACTTCACAATCTGTAAATTATGAGAACCAAAAGTTCCATCATTGTTTCTATAGAATCTATCTATGCCTCTCCTTCGCAGTGATCTCGGTCAGTTGTTGGATAAGTTTCTCCCACACGGAGATGTAGTCCTTATATTCTCAATTTGACTATGATAGATTTCTTTTGTGATTTCCTTCAAAATTTAAGAATCTATAGCATATTTTGAAACTAATATTTGTAGACTGGTGCATGATACTCTTTGTCTGAGTTTCTTTCATACTCTGAGTGGATCTGAACCTCCTGTTGGTTTTTTATTTCTTATTTAGATGATTTTTAAGGTCGACAAGTATATAGTATGTTTGGTTTCGGAATTTTTGTTGTAAATAATCCATCTAGATTCAGGGAATCTGTTTTATTTGTCATCGTAAGTTACTAACCTGTTTGCGTAACATCTAATAAAAAATACTCTCAAATTCTAGTAAAAATGCGGTTAAAAAAAGATTTTAGCATGTCTAAATAATTTATCAGTAGAGTAAAGCAAAAATTTTCTAACATCTATACGTTGTCTCTACATTTTGTATCAATACTGCAATATTGTCTTAACATAACCAGCATATAGTTTCCTGTGCCTCCAAGACATTCATCGACAACATTCGAGATTTTCCTCAAGAGTTAGTTACCACTACTCTAAAGTCCTATATTAAGCCTTCCTTCTTTGGTTTTTATCGTACTTTATGAAGGTGTACGAAAATAAGACATCAATCACAAATGTGTAACTCATTTATTATCCCAAACGAGTATAGGGCTTACAGAGCTTTGCTCAAAATATATAAATTTAATGTGTAACTCATTTATTATCGCAAATGAGTATAGGGCTTACAGAGCTTTGCTCAAAATATATAATTTTTTTGACAGAGTAATAATAATAGCTCATGTCCTTTTATGAGTTTTCAAATGTAATGACATCATTTTCTGTGAGTACATGTTCATGCAATTCGAATAGCTCGTGACGCGGCGAGAGTCCGCAGGGTGCAATTGCCTCACTTCCACAGCACCAACTCCTTCCCTGAGTCCTAGTTTGGGGAGTTCAGGGGAGAGAAAAAAAAAAGAAATTTTAAGTTATAAGAAAAAAGAAAAAATGTAAGATAAATTGCTTCGAATGTTATTTGAGTTTTGCATAAAAAAGAAAAGAATGTTCATTTTTTATTTAAGAGTTGAAGAGATTGAAAAGAAATGAATGTTAAAATATTGTGCTACAAAAATAATCTTTTTACGTAAGAATATAATGTTGAGATAAGAAATAACACTCTTTTAAAGCCATTTTAACTCATTCCTTTCTTTGTTCTGAAATTGTAAGGATCCCAGTTGAAGCAAATTCTTATTGGCTAATCAACTAGATTACACAATGAAGCACTGCCACTGCTCACTGCAATCAGGGACTGAATCAGAAATGTACAAAATCATGTTATATCAGTAACAATAGGTGATAATATATCCTCTGGAGTCCAGCTGATCTCTGAGAGTGAATCTGTAAAGCTGCCAGAGCACCTGTGGAATAAGCACTCCCCGGAATTTTAAAATGTCTTTCTTTTATCAACTATCACTTGAGTTGACCAAATCCCCAGAATGGAGACAAAAGAATGGAAATTACAGATATAATTGAGAAAATTAGTGAAGATCATGCCAAAGCTTTAGCTGAGTTTGTAAACCTAACATACAACAAAATCTTGAGTTACTTTGGAAATGCTGTTAGTGCAAGACTCAGAAAATGAGGCTCAACTTGTTCTGTGACTTACTATGAAATATTTGCACCTTGAGAAGAAAAATAAGAATCTTGAAAGCCGAAATATATTATCTGGGTCACAAGAGAAGAAAGCTTCAAATTACTATTGTCTTGAACAAACAGCAAAACCAACAATTTATAGCTCCTTTGAGAGTCATCCGGTTCGCCATTTTCCTCATAGGCACCTTCAAATAGTTCAGGAAGTGAAATTTGCTAAGAAACCTCTAAAGCAAAGGCATTCCATAATACAAACTCAACCAGTGTAGACAGCTAAAGAATCTAGAGCCACGAGGCCAAGCCTGTTCTTTCCTTTCAACCACTGAGTCAACAGAATTGCCAACTCTGAAAGCTTGAACCTTTTATGCCGACTAACTTGAATAAAAGTATCTGAGACTTGATGGAATTTAAGCAATTGTATAAGTCGCTCGCTTATATTTTCCTCCCAATTTATAAAGAGGGGAATCATGCAGCAGCACTATCCCAATTTAGAAGCTCATCTCTTGCGCTTTAAACACTAATCCCGCGAATAATCATTCACTTTATGTCTCCTCTCCCCAATTCTGCTTAGAAGCCATCCAACCAACCCCCCCCCCCCCCCTCTTCTTCTTTTTCTTTTTTACCTCTATAATTTTCCTCTGTTATTTCAGGCTGGGTGGGAAGTGGCACAATGATTCAGCACTCTGTAAAAGTAGCATGTTTTTAAGAAAGTTTACCACAGCAAAAAATTGCTGCTTATGCTGACAACAGAGTTCACTAATGAAATCAAGACCCATAGACAAAAAACAGATAACACAAGAAACATGCGAGAAAAGAAGGTTATTACCCATAATTAGTCATGGAAAGGTTATGTCGTAGTAAACTTTGAATACCAAACAGTACAATATCAAACAGCCAGCAGCCTAAACTTCTCCATTTCCATATACATGTCAAACAACTATCTGCACAACATCAAAGTTTTAACCAGCCAACAAAGGCTGGATTGTAGACCCGTTATTCGACAGCTGAAGTTAAAAACTCTAAACCGCCGATCATTGACCAGCAATAATTTATCAACTAGAATCATGTAGTCTAAGAAAAAAATAAGGGAAAAAAAAGAAAAACCAATCACTTACTACTCCATCCAACATTGAGAGCTTCCTATAACTATCAACTGCCCATGGACCTCAGTTCCTCCAACTGTGCCTTTATTTGATCCTGCACCAACTCTAACCTCTTTGAATACACCTCCAATTCCAAAATTTGTTGCTTTCTCCATTTCTCATCTGCCACCAAATCCCCATTCAGCCCTAGCGGCATAGGACTCAATGCAAGTCCGAATCCTCGTGAACTACATATAGGACCATTTAAATTCATGACATTATGCAACAGTTCCTTAAATATTGGAGACAAACAACTCTTCACTGTCTCCTCAATCAAATTTGTCGCTGAAGCCGACACTGCCCCAACAGGGGTCCCCGTGGGCGTAGCTACACCCACAGAAGCATTTTGAATGATATTGTGCTGCTGATTATTAAACTGCAAGTTAGGGACACCATTAAACCCAAACTGCTTCTCCTCAACTTTCACTGCTCCGCCTCGTGATCTTTTCCTAGGCCGAGGTGTTTTCTTATCCAAAGTATTCATATCAACTCTATTCATGTTAGGGTTAAAGCTTTGATCAATCAAGTGAAGATTAAAATTGGGGTTAGCATCTTCATCATCATATCCGCCTTCCTCTGTTACACCACCAGCACCACCTCGGGGAGCAGTGCCACCTCCTCCGCTCCAAATTTTGCGCGAAATCTCAAAAGTGGCCTGATCATGCGGGCTCTTAAAGGCATACTCTTTACCCGACCCAATTTTGTTCATCACATTTCTGTATTTTTTCTTCAATCTCCGAAGCTTCTCCACCAGCTGATTTTTGTTGAAATCAAGCTGTAATTTACACTTGATCTGGTCATAAAAGGCCGTCGTATCATGATGATGAGACGAATTTACAGCCTCTCTCGAGGTACTGTAGTCCAGAAACCCCTGTAAAAGCTCGATCTCATCCTCATCCGTCCACAACCGCTGGAACAGCCGCCGCTGTTCATCAAGTGGAACCGGCTTCTTCTCCTCCACAACAGCACTGACAACTGTCGAAACCGCAGCAACACTTACATCATCTATACGTTGACGCTTCGGGTCAGGTGGGAGGGCTAGATCAGCAGGGAGAGCGACGGTAACCTTTCCGGCAGCCGCGGCGACAGCAGGAAGAGAGGGTAGAGGAGGCGGAAGGTGGTGTAGGGAGGGATCAGTATCAGCAATCGCCAGGTTAGACGAGGAGGTGGAGTCGTCGACGTCATCGTCGTCGACGTCGACATCATCATCTTCGTCCTCCACCATCGCATCGGAACGGTTGGTGGTAGCGGCCGTGACGGCAGTGGCGTGATTGGAAGCGTTCAAATCGTCGTCCTCTTCATCTTCTTCTTCGTCGTCGATGTCTCCCTCGCCGTTGTAGACGGTGGTGCGATCTTCTGCGGCCATAGCTGGCGGATGGGGAAGGGGTCAAGTGGTGGGCGGTCGTCGCGGTTCGTGGGGCTGGGTGAGTAAAATATGACGAAGTTTGTTTGGTGGAGTCGTGCAAGGCTGGGTTTGGTTGGGAGTGGGTTGAATGGTTCAGTCAGCGGATCCGAAGAGGTGATGTGGGGCACGTGATTTGGGAGTAAATGAGGGTGAGGGTCACGTGACACCGATGTTCAATTTAAAGGAAAAAGGAAAAAAATGGAAAACAACAAAGATAAGGGAAAAGCTCTTCCCTCTATAAGAATAACACAATTTTAGGAGCAACTTTGCTCCAAATTTTATTAAAAGATTGAAGAGTACAATAAAAAGTTGCAAAAGAGCACCTGAAACCTTTAGAAACTTCCCAAAAAGATAGAATTTAAAGAATAAATTGATTCACGATATATATATATAGTATAAAAATTAATTATTTTAACTATTTTTTTTTGTGATTTCTGTGGTGTGAGAGGGGATGAGTTCTGTCATTTTCTAATGAAACTCCATGATAAGTTCTACCAGAGTAGCAGAGCTAGACATGGAAATTTTAATTTTTAAATTTTTTTTGTTAAATTTTATTAATGTAATTAATAGTAAATTTTATATAATCAACACACGATAACGATTATGAAAAGTATCAACTGACAAAGCTTAATAAACATATCATTGTAATGTTTATAAAAAAACTTAAATTTTGAGAAAAATAAGCAATGCTACACTATCTATTAGATTCTTCATCGGGTACTGCTACACAATGGTCTTGCTCATGTGCGATTTCACACACCTTTAGGATAAATATGTCTTTCTATTCTGACGTCATTTTTAAAGGGTCATCTTGAACCGCTAGGAACCGATTTACCATATCTCATCTCTAAAATACAAGTCGCAAAGTATTATATAAAAAATGCTTTCTTTTATAGTGACTACAATTCAAAAACACAATAAAGAAGTACTTACCACTGCGTCCATGATAGTATAGCCCCCGGGATAGGACACTCCCCATGAGAAAAGGATGGGATTCTGAATCCTAGGACGTATACGGAGTAGGTACCTATCCACGTAATTTTGATAGAGACATTGTGACGAATGATATCACCTATCATAGAGATCCATAGAATGTATGTTATATCATGAAGGGTGATGATAACTTCGTCGAATGGTATGTGAAACATGTTCATGTCTAACTGCCACCTATCAACGAAATCCAATATCAGAGGTTGTTTAGGTAAGCAAATATGCACTAGCACAAGTAGCCCAGACTTAACGCCTTGATGATTGCCTCTACCACATCCTACATATCTAGATAACTAGCTATCTGGTGCACCACGAGGACCAGCCACTCCTATAGGATAATGCACATTATTCATAAATTAAACAATATTCATCGAAACTGAAGTATAAAGAATAACCTATGAACATACCTAACAACTCCATATGCAGTTAGCTATGTGATAAAAAAATAATAGGATAAGTAACGGATTCCAAGGTCCTCTAGGCCCAGCTTTGATAAGGCACCAATTTTCATGCGTGCCACGATGACCACTCTGCCTGCGATCAAAAGCCTTAAAATGCTACCTACTGACTATCAGATGCCTCCCAATATCATGACCCAATCGGATGCCAAAATTGGATGGAATGTTCCTTATCGACATCTCAGAACGTCCCATGACGTTACTTGGAGACAAGCAAACTCACTAACCCCTCACTAGAAAAGACCCAATAACCTCTCTCTCCGAGACGAATTGCCAACTTCAGATACTGAATGGGCCAGGCTGCCAATCCCTGTAGTAATATACTGCAATAATTCTCATCGGGGTCTACTGGCAAAATGCATCGATGCTATATTTGGAGCCATCTACTCATCCTCAAGTTCTGTCTTTTTAAGGGGCTCCTCGACATCCTTAACCGTTTGCAACTCCTCTATTGGCCGATCAGACTCGTAAATCAAAACTCTATATCTTTAGTAGGAGCATTAGTCCCATCATCGTAGTCCTTCAAATGTCAAACTGGAGTCACGAGAATTGATAGCATGTAGAAGTATGACGAACTTGCCTCGTCCACGTGTCCCTTTAGTATCTTCTAGTACATGCAGTACGTGATACGAGAAAAATATGGAGTAGCTGGCGGAGTTGATTCATCGAGGGCCAAAGATATACATAATAGGCTAAAAATGGATGGTACATGCTTGGCGGTATATATTGCATAGGTGGTACGGTTTGACATTATTATACAGATAAGCGTTAAACTAATTATTGCATACCATAGCGTTTATCTATGATATTTAGTTGCATGTAAAATTACGATGTCATAATTAATAAATATAATTATAGGAAGAGAAAAAAAAAGTAACTAGTGCCAGAAGCTGGTGTAACTTCATAGAAGTTGTGATTTTCATAAAAAATCTACCATTTTAAGGCACTTTTTGTTATGTTTATATGTACAAATATGTAACAATAGATATAATTTGAGAAATTAACCTTTTTTCGAGAAAAATTCATGTAGTTTTTGATAGATTTGAGTTTATGTGTTTCGAATGTTTAAGAAAAATTTTAGAAATCTAAAAGTTGAATAGTAAATAATAAAAATTTTTGACTGTATATAGTTTAAAAAATACTTTATATATTCCTTTCTGTGATTTGTTCACTCTTCCTCACATTTTTCAGCAGTTTGAAATTCGGTTCATATTTTCCACCATGGCTAAAAATTTGCTCATTCATGAGGTCAAAGTCCATATCATCATCTTCGTCGTCTTCCAACGTGCCAAAAAAGAAAATTTAATTCTAGAGCAATCTAATAATCTTATCACTACTCACATTTTAATATTTTGTTGCACTTCTACTTATAGAAGTATGGTCGTGAAGTAAAAAATCAATGATGGATGTAGGGCCAAAACCAAGAGACTGGTATAACCTAAATATCTTCATCAAAATGGTTGGTGATAGCTGTCTTGACAGGGATAATGTGATTGGAAGCATTTAAATCGTCATCCTCTTTATTTGTCTTCTTCGTTGATGTCACCCTTAACGTTGTAGACAGTGGTGCGGTCTTCTATAGGCATGGGTGGGGAGCTGGGGATGGGTTGGGAGTGTTCAAGGAGATGGAGTGAGTAAAAAGGCGATGTTTGTTTGGTGGAGGCAAGACTAGGTTTGGTTGGGAATGGTTTAAAGCTAAAATTTTGGTTTGGTTTGATTTTTTCAAAAAAAACCAAACCAAACAAAAGTGAATAAATATTTTTGAAGATTACTTCTCCTTTCTACTTGTTGATACTAATGTTATTTAGATATATAAAAAAACCAAACCAAACAAAAGTGAATAAATATTTTTGAAGATTACTTCTCCTTTCTACTTGTTGATACTAATGTTATTTAGATATGTTACATTAGCTGTTAATTAACTAAATTTTATGAGACTTGTTTTAAAATTTTTCTATTTCTTTCTCATTTTATTAGTTGATAATCAACTTGATGCTTACGTAGTTAGGTCTATATTATATAAGTATTGTTGATATTTTGATCATCATAAATTTGATATTATTGCCTTTTGTATTATTCCCAAAAATCTTTATATACATTTGAAGAAAATTTTAATTTTGATATATGTTAAAACTCTTGAAACCAAACCCATTTAAATCAAATTGATGCAACCCAAACTTAAAGGTTTGAGATTTTAATAATTTGAATTGGATATAGAAGTCTAGCCTCTTGGGACATAGCTCAATGGTCAAAGGGTAAGGGTATTGTAATGGCATCCTCGTTCATAGTTGCAAGGTAAGAGTTCATCCTATTAAATGCATCAAGGTATAGTATTCAACTCCTTGTAAATAGGAGTAAAAGACAAACTCTTGAACTGTGGGCCACTGAGGCACATCCGATGATTTATATTCTCCACAAAGCTCTAGGGACTCTCAGTTGTGGGAACCCTAAGGGTTGGGGTTCAATCTTTTTTTATATATAAAAGTCTAAGGAAAATTTCTCAAATTTCAAGGCTTTTACTCAAAACGGCCTTATTTTTGAAAAATAGGACTAAAATGGCCATGTCTTGTGAGAGATGGCTGCATATGGGAATAACGTCATTCTGGTTGGTGTCATTGAGCAATGACCCCAATCAGAATGGCGCCATTGACCAACCAATGCCTCAAAATCAGAGTCACAAATTGATGGCAATGCCATTGCCAATGGCTTTTTTTTGCCTCCAATAACGCCATTGGTAATGGCATTTTTTCTGCCAATGACTGTTCAAAGGCAATGGCTTTTTCTCTCCAACTTTGTCCTGTTTGCTGTCTTTTGTTGCTTTTTTTCTTGTTTTCACTTCCTGATGAATACATTCTCTTATTATTTTTTCTGTTGCATGCATTTAAACAGTCATTAGAGTTTCTTTAAAAATTTTAATAATCATAAAATGTTTAAAAATTCATAAATTGATGTGAAAGAATTCACTCTAATTGGTCATAAATTTTGCTTTCTAGATTAAATTTTCTCAAGAATTTTAAGTTTAAAGAAGTTATATTATATTATTGTCATAAATTTTAAGTTTATATGAAAAAATTTTATATGATGGTTTTATAATGATAAGCCAAACAAAACTAATGCTATTAGACAAGTACTCGTGAAAGTACAATGTAACATTACATAGCAGTAAGGATAACATAACATTATAATTAAACAAGAATATATGTAAGACTGATGCAACCTAAAAGTTACTTGGACATTTATTGTTAATAAGGCTATGATTTCTTATGTTATGACCATGTAAGTGGCAATAGCTATATTTTGGAGGAGAGTCTGAATTACGATAATTCATATCAGAAAAATACCTCACCAATTGCACGGGACCTCAACTGTTCTTTATGTTTAGAAGATAGAAAGTGATATGAAATGGTGTCTCCTGTCACAAAGATTCGTTTGCCATTTAATAGAAATTGGATGCATATGTCTTTTTGTATGATTCCTTGGAGTAGATATTCATAACAAATTATGTGTCTTTTCATTCTTTATTTCGACATACCACTAATGCATGTGAACAAGGAATCCCGTATATGTGCAATTTTTCACAAGTACATGTTGTGTTACCCATGTATGTTGTATACACATAGTTACCCCTATTGTCGCCTCGCACAGGGGACTGAACGCTATAGACTCCTGTCTTTGTATTATATTACACAATCTTGTGGGATCTAGCTTTTCTCTTGTTTGCCGCAAACTTATCCCAAATCTTTTTTAAAAAGGATGTCTAGTAGCATGTGTTTCTTCTCTGTGCAGGTTAAAGTACTTGACAATTTTGTTAAACACCATCTCTATCAGAGTCTTTAGCGATAATGCTCTTGATTTCTTTAACACAATATTCAATGATTCTGATAAGTTTATATTCATAATTCCATGTCTGTATCCAACTTCATGTAGAATAGTCAATTTCTCTAAGGGAATTGTGTTTAACTAGTTGAATGCCTCAAACCGCATTCTTTTAATTTCGTTAATCAGGTGGTTAAACTTCAAAATCTTGATTGCCGTCCTAACTTGCCACAACAAGCTTTACAACTCTGTATTCTTAAATTTTAAATTAAAGTTTGCCTGGATGTGATGGAGATAGAATCTGTGATAGGCATAAGGAGGTTGTCATTGCTTTTGTTGGCTAATAGAATTCAATATGCTTTTGTGGCGATTATAAATCAAATATGTAGGGTAATCTCCAACCATGAATTTTTGAAGAAAAACAATGAACAAATTCCAACTTACTGATGACTCTTTGTCAGCAATAGCAAATGCAAGAGGGTAAATATGTTTATTTGCATCATATCTGCTTGCAATCAATAGGACTCAGTTATAAACACCACTCAAGTGCATCTTGTCAATAGATATAACTGGTCAGCAATGCTTAAATCTTGTGATTAAAAGTTCAAATGCTCAAAACAAATAGTTAAAGACCATGCATCTCGGTGTGCTTGAATGGTAGTGCAACTAACGAACAATTGTTTCTCAATTACTATCATGTACTGCTTGCATGTACCGTGTCAGGACTATAAATATCTATTTTCAGTCTCCAAATAACAATTCAATTGCTGCCTTTTGCATGAACCAACCTTTCTTATAGGTACATCATGACTGAAAAGACACTTGAACCTCATCAATAATACTTTTTATTGGTGTTCCTGGACCTATCCTTATGAGATGTGTGATATGGCTGGCAATATAACGATCTGGCATGTTGAGGTGCCTATTCTCCCTTATCAACACAAGGCACGTGTGCTCCATATTGTAGATCATAATTTGCAACAATCTGTGTGTAGAATTTTTTATGATGCGTATGTACCATGAACATATTTTTTTCTCCGTAGAATGTGAGCAATTTACCATCCACTGGTCGGATTTGCTTTTCACGATCTTGTACTCGTGTTTCATCCGTATTGCCATCTTCTGAATTTAACATACCGTCTCCTATTTGTCTAGAAATTGCATCTTGCGAGAGGTTCTCAGTTAATGTCCAGTTATCTAACTGTGCTCCCGATCCAATATCTTGAAAGCATTCATAGTTGTAGAAGTGCATAGGCCTATGGGTTGTAGAGCCTCATATTTCTTTTCTCCATCTAACCCATTTATATCTGCATCATCTGGAACATCTTATTGGGGATCGCTATTAATATCACACGAATTGCCTAATGAGTCGACAATGGCTGCATTGTAAATCATAGCGAGTTCAGCGGCAACAAGCTTCATTATGGTGGTCACATGATTATCTACAACAACATGCAGTTGATGTGAAAATGATGGTGAAGGCTAATCGTAATTATTCCTATATGCATCGCGTGATATGTTTATTTCAAAACCTAAGTCTTATGACTATAGTGACTGCAATAGCTGAAAATTAAAGTGAATGTATATTTCGACCTAACACAACTCTGGTTGAATGTCCCACAATAACTCAATTGCATCATCATCATCAAGTCCAATGAGACTGTAGAACACTCGGTTATACTCCGGTGAGAAATACTGCCACTTCATAGTCATGCAAAGGCAACACTACGAGGGATCCATGCTTCTAATGGTGAAAATTCGCTGAATGAGTTTGGTGTGAGATGCTTTTCTGCAGAGTATCTAACTCTTTTGTGTTGCTTTGGTAAAGAATGCATTGTTTTCATTATTGTGAAGTTTACTGTCCCAAAACAAAAAAATTCTAAGAGGATTTGGTAACTCCATGCTAAATAATTGTTTCTTCTGTGGTTATCTGGGCATACGCAACATGCATTATATAGGAGTCGTTTCATAAAATATCAATGACATCTCACAAAGGTCTAGCATAAAAGTCAAAAAGCTACTGATGAAAGGTGGGTGTGTAGTTGATGAAATTTTCTCCAAGATTGTAACATTAGTTGCGTAATTGAGAAAAAGCCAAACAAATAAACAAACATCATAAAACAATTGCAATGCAACAAGAAACAAACAAATAAAAAAAGTTTGATAGGTGATTTATAATTCGACAATTCTACTTTCACATGGTTGCATATTTTGCTGATAGATACATTGTGTTTTCATGTGAATACTACAGATAATCACAAGATGTGTAAGTGACTCGGTCAATGTAGGCATGCATCGACCTCTGCAAATGCATCACCAGTGTCATGTCCTTTCCAAGTAACTGCAACAAGAATGCATCATCTGTCATTGTAACGACGCCAGATGGGCACGCAAGATCGAAACTCCCATCAAATGGTTTTGGATGATAATCCTACACTGGAGTTTCCAATGTAAGATTGTTGTCAAGAGTCTCAGATAGAGCTTGAGTGTCATCGGTCATGACCATGCTTATCGACAACATGAGCAGTGGGTGCTACAGGAGGTCAAACTACCCCACTCTGTCGTCTACGCCTGCTGTCGTGTCTGATGCTGACGACACCGCGTTCTGGAATGTGATATCTTGGCCGCTATATTGAAAGCAGTAAAGCTACATCTAAACCATAGTGAATGCTTCCACATCCCATAATATCTCCAACAGTAGACAAACCCTTATTGCAAATATCTATGATATGCTAGAAAATGCTTTGAGACTGAGGGGCGGCTGAGGACAAGGCATCCGTCGCAATAACCATGCACTCCTAGAGCATTGTATCCTGAAGGAATATAACACATAACTTGTATTTAGTACACCATTCCAAAAGTACGATATAAAAGCAACTTCATAAAAAATAATAATACACACTAGTACTCTAGAAGTAGAACTAGTTGAGTGGTAACCCTCGGTGGTCCTCTATTGATGCATGGGATTTTTTATCAATAAGCACGTTCGAGTACGATACCACTCCATCTAGTCTGGACGAGGAACATGAGTATGCATCGTAGGCACCCCTCCGCTGCACAGTCCATGTGAATATCCCACAAATTAGGCAATGTTGCGTGCATCACACGCCAGTCATGTCCAGAATAGTCACATGCCTTGTAATGGCCTAAGCCTTTATTTGTGTCACATGTAGGAATAATCAATTGTTCCATGCCGAATTACCTTAGCACTTGACTTGGTAAATGCTACTCTACTATCTCGAAACAAAATAATGGAACATTTGCTCAGCAAACCCTATCATCAGGACTATACAAGCAATGTATAACAACCACGTAAACTAAACAGACAACGCACGTAATATTAGTGATAAAATATATAAATAAATTAAATTATGCATATCATAATGTTTGTGAATGGAAAACAAACCTCCTATGCAGACATAGCATCCAATTGGTCTCGATAAGTGATAAGCACGTGTGTCGGTAACAAACTAACATCAAATGGTATGGATCAATGACCACCGTACACAACTTGTATAGGAATTGGTACCCGAGGCTTTGGCCAGCTTGGCCGCAGCATTATAATCCGTTCTTAGGCTCATAGCTGTACAAGGGTCACGACACCGTAGATCTCGCATGCATCTCTTAGAGAAGCATCGTATAAATACCCTAGCATTCCGATGCTGCAGCTATATGACCCGACAATATCCAAATCCTCAAGCAAGTGGAGCTAATGTAGTGATATCTTGTTGTTTAGTGATTGGAGAACAAGTGACCTCCTAAAAGCATAAGGAGCAACTCGTGTCAACTGTTGGCAATCTTGCTTCGATAGATGATTATTAAACAGTCTCACAATAAATGTCGCAAGTGGCTCTTGTTGTATCATGTGTCCTACGACATTAGTGTGCATTGGTTTGAAACCAATAAATGTCTCGATGATCTCAATCCACTCCAATTTAGAGTGGGTATATGAGGCCCAATAACCGGCAGACCATCAATAAGCAAAATCTATAGGATCGCTATATCCTACAGCGTAATAGTGGCCTCATCACATGTCAAATGAAAGCTGTTTGTCTCTGGACGCCACTACTCCACCAACACTGTAATTAGTGCGAAGCCAACTAATCTGAATTCGATTTAGGCCAGTGCTCCAAAATCTTGCTCTGTATATCAACTAGTGAATCCTAGTCAGAGTCTCATTATATGTATGATAAAATATCCAATCAAAATTTCAAACTCTTAAACATTCCTCCGTGCTCTCCTTATAGCCTTCCTATATCAATGCTGATCGATACTCTGACTGCCTACTAAGCAAACTCAGATCTATCGGCCCGACATGCACATCTATAAGTACCCTGCTAGCATCAATCTACATGTTATATTTATACTCTAATAAGCAAATGTTGATTTTTAAATATTTTTCTTATAATGTATATTATACTAACACATTTTTTCACTAAACATATTGACATTCAACTAATAATTAATCTACAAATTCTAAAATGATACATAACATTAACAAATGTCAACTTGCACAAACCAACTGCTTACCTAACACATAACTAAAATTTCTAAAAAAAAATCGGATCAAACAATAATACCATAAAAATTAAACAAACAATAAAAAAATTATGCGTTAAATTTAAATCTTAAATTAAATTAAGATTTAAAAATATTAACAATAGAGAAAAGAAAAAAGATAAAATATCAAGATAAAAAAAAGCACAAAGAGAAATAACAGAGAAAAACTTATATGCAGATCAATCAATAGCTGAAAATCAAAAGAAAGAAAAAAAAATGAAAGAGCATAATTTGAAAAGGAAGAAAGAAAAGAAAAGAAAAGAAAAGAAAAGAAAAGATGATGAAGAAGAAGAAAAACAGATGAACATAAGAGGAGCAAAAGCAAAGAGTAGAAAATAAAAAAAAAGATAATGAAAATCACTAACCTTTCTCTGCAAGTTGGCCAAATCAAAATTGATAGTGGTGTAAATACGTTTTAATGCCGGATTTTTTAGCCCGCGGGCCAGCGTAGGCCGGAGTGGGTCAAGTGCAGACTAGCTCGTTTTTCTTTTTATTTTTTAAATTTTTTTTAAAATAACGTCGTTTTGATACTTTTTAAAAATATTTTTTTTTTCAAAACGATATCATTTTGTTATTTGTTTTTTACAAAATGATGTCGTTTTACAAAGTTCGTGAGCTAGCTTATTTGACTTGCTGGCTGGTTATCACGGGCTACAGATTAAAGTTTCTCTGCTTTGAGTCAGAGCGGTTTGGCGGTTTGATACTGCTAAAAATTGATGCCGCAAATAAAAAAACTACGCTGAAAACTTTTCGCTTCAATTCCAAGGCATGATTTGCTTTTCTTCTTTCATTGGCTCCTCATAATAAAACCGGCACTTGATTCATCTAAATTTGCAGCCTGATTCTTTCTGCTCAATTTGCTCTTTTTTTTTTTAAAGTAAATGAAGGGCATTATGTGATATTTCTACACTTGAGTCCTTAATTTCTTCCATTAATTGTTAATAAATCCTCCATTTTGTGCTACAGAGCAAAACAAAGTAAAAGAGAAGTAAAATGTCTAAAATACCCTCATTTTACGATAGAATTAACATAATTTAAGCTCAAACACCCTAATTTATCTAGCTCAAAATCATGTATTAGTCAAAGACAAAGCCATTTACGGAGCTATGTATAAAATTTAAATGTCTATTACTAAATATAATATCTCTTTTCATTAATTGTTAACCATGACAATCTCATTTTCATCTTGCCCATCTACACTCTTAAACTTTCCTCCCCTCCCTAATCTTAAAGTTTCTCTAGACTAATAACTTAGGTTTAAATATTTTAATTTCAAGTTTGTATAAAACAAGATTAGATTTTTGTCTCTAAATTTATTATTTTATTAATTTATATCAAAATTATCAAAATCAATTCAAAAAATAACTAATGAAGAAAAATAGTCTCTCTGGCACTCATGCAACTACTAGTCAAACGGTACTTGAAATTTTTGGTACAAAAGTATCAAAATAGTTACAGACCAAATATGATTCGTTGGAATAGATTTAAAATATGATTCAATAAATCAGATTTTCTGCACTAATTTGTATTTTTTAAAAAATTTGTTCCTACTTTTTATAGTCGTTGGATTGCAGGACCGGGACCGGATGCGCGGAAGTATCGCTCATAAATCCGGAATTGCATGAGCCAAAAAAAATTAAAAAAGTTACAATTAGAAGAGATGGGGTTAAATTTGCAACCCGAATGCAACCCAAACAGGACAATGACCGGGAACTCGAAAATTTTCGCTGCCTTATGGCCTCGCCGGAGGAAGGAGGAGGACTGGCACTAGTCTTCTAGGGGTTAGATATGATGGAAGAAATTGGAAATTCTTGAGTAAATGGTTTGCGTATCCGTGTAGCATGATATTCTTGGAGTGAATGGTTCCAGAAATTTTTGTTTCGCTTCTGCGCGGCTGCTCTAAATTCCAGAACTTGCAGTACAGAACTTCACTTCACGGATCAGCCATCAAGGCAGGCTTGCAAAACGTTTTCTTCTGCAATCATATACTCAACATGTATGCAAAGTGTGGCAACCTGCATCTTGCTCACCAACTGTTTGAGGAGATGTCCGAAAGGAATCTTGTCACCTGGTCAACTTTGATCTCTGGTTATGACCAAGCCGAGGAGCCCTTAATGGCCCTTGATCTTTTTAAGAAAATGAGAGTGGGACTGGAGCCCAATGAATTCTGTTTTGCTAGTGCTCTTAGTTCTTGCGCTAGGCTGACGGCTTTGAGACTGGGGCAACAATTTCATTCAGATTCTCTGAAGTTAGGCTATTCATCTGTTTCTTTTGTCTACAACTCACTGATTAAAATGTATAGCAAATGTGGTCAATGCAATGATGCTATCTCAGTTTTTGACAAGGCATCTGGACGACGTTTGGTTTCTTACAATGCCATCATTACTGGGTTGTTTGAAAATAAGCAGCCAGAAAGAGGGCTGGAAATGTTTAAAGCTATTTGCCGACAAGGTCTAATTCCTGATCATTTTACTTTTATGGGACTTTTGGGAACTTGCGTTGATACCCTTGATTTTTGGATAGTAGCACAACTGCACTGCCAAACGATAAAGTTGATGCTTGACTCCATGGATATAATTGGGAATGTTTTAATTACAACATATAAAAAGTTTGATTTGATTGAAGAAGCCCAGATGGTGTTTAATTTCATTGAAGAGAAAGATGTAATTTCATGGAACACTATGATTGCCGCTTGTTCTCACTGTAATGATCATGTTAGAGCCTTTACTCTATTCAGAGAGATGGGAAAAAAAATTGCTCAAATGCCTGATGACTTCACCTATGCCAGTTTGCTTTCTGCATCAGCTGGCCTAGCTTCTATACGCCATGGTAAGCAGATCCATGCTCGTATAATCAGAAGAAGATCAGTTGTGGATGTTGGTGTTGGCAATGCTCTTGTCAATATGTATGCTAAATGCGGCTCCATTAGGCATGCCTCTACTGTTTTTGACCAAATGGGCTGCCATAACCTTCTCTCATGGAATGCCATGATTGCCGGATTTGCATATCATGGGCTTGGCGTAAAAGCAATAGAAATGTTTGACCTAATGAAGGATAGAGGTGTAAAGCCAGATTCTGTTACATTTGTTGGACTTCTAATTGCTTGCAACCATGCGGGGCTAGTGGATGAGGGTCAAGCCTTCTTTAATTCCATGGATTCAGTCTATGAAATTCCCCACAATATTGAGCATTTTTCATGTCTCATTGATTTGCTAGGACGAGGAGGAAAATTTGATGAAGCTGAAACGTACTTGCAGAAGTTTCATTTTGGGGATGATCCAGTTGTTCTAGGTTGCTTACTCTCGGCATGTCGACTACATGGGAACATTATTACTGGTCAAAGATTGGCGAAAAGGATTCTAGATCTAGAACCTGTTACAACTTCACCTTATGTTTTACTGTCTAATTTATGTGCTTCTGATGGCATGTGGGGTGGTGTTGCAGAGGCAAGGAAAATGTTGAAGTGCAGTGGATTGAAGAAGGAACCAGGCCATAGTCTGATTGATGTGGAAGGCTTTGTTAAAAAATTCACCATGGCTGATTTTTCACATTCAAGGATGGAGGAGATATTAGACATCCTTAAAATTTTGAGCTGGACTGGGGATGAAGAACTATTTTGCTATTAATTTAATCTGGTTGTCATACAGTAAGTTGTCCATTTTACTTTATCAGAGTTTCTTTATACCTCCAACGGAAATATCATCCTAGAAAATAAAACAAGATAGAATGCATGTTATTATTTGAATTCAAGGAATCGTTGGACTTTTCTACATAATTTAAACCCATTGAATCTGTAAGTTCTGGTAAATTTCTTAATTTCCAATATGCTTGTATGGTTATCCACCTCTAAACTCCCGGATACGATTTGTTATTTTCTTTAATGATGCTCAATGTATGGTGCTACAGTTGAACCATATCTAAAGAAAGTAATAGCTTGGTGTTTTCCTTGATTAGTTTCATTGTATCAGCAATTGATAGTTGATTTAAAATAGTAGCTGGTATTTGATGTCAAGATGATACCTATTACGCATATCCAGTTCTTGTGCAATTTCACACTACATTTTCAAAGTTACATGTATCATGGGCTTAAATCATTTTCCATCTAGATGATTTATATGCTGGAACATCTAGCTGTGTGCATATATAAAGAACTGTTTTAGCGGTAGCTTAGTTCTTCTCTATTAGGTCTTCCAAAGAACTACTATCAGCCTTGGTCAATTCACTGTTGTAGATATTGGAAATATGTTTCAAAGGGACAAAACTTTTTTGATTGCTTGGAGAAATTTGTTGCTGATCTGCACACAGAAGTTGATCTCCGTGCTGAATGAGTTTGATGTAAATGAGTGGTTGACATTGATTTCTGCTATATTTTGGAGTTGTTAATTAAGTCTATGTATGCATGTAACTTTTAGTCCTCCACAGATGTTATCATCCTAAAAACTTGGGAATGTCAGAAGGTGTTGAATTATAATGCGTCTGGATGAAAAAAGAAATTGCAACAAATTGAGTAGCAGCTGTATTCTAGTGGGAGATTCTATAGTTCCTAAATTTCTGGATTTGGTGTTGATGGTTAGTTTCTCATTCCTTGACCAGAGTTGTATGCATTATGTGAAAGTGCCTGAATTCTACATGTTTAGGCTTATACGAGAGGCGCTTCATAATGCATCTGCTGTTATTTTGTATATATGGTCTTCTGCTTTTAGTTTTATTTTTCTGAATCGGACTTAAAGTCAGACTTTATTCCTGTTATTTCAACTTGTCTGGTGTTTTATTTTTGGAATGGCTTTTCTGCATTGGTATATTTGCGTTGGAATTGCTATCTGGATTGGATCAGGAACTGTTATACTTGTTCTTTTTCTCTCTTTTTCCTTGCAGCCCATCTCTGTCCTTTTCTTTTTCCTCAAATCTCTTTAATCCAATTAAATTATGAGTATGAAGAATTTTTATTTGATTAGTGCTATTTCTGAATCGGACATAAAGTTGAACTTTACTCCCCTCATCTCAAGTTGCCTGGTGTTTTATTTTCGGAATGGCTTTTCTGCATTGGTATATTTGTGTTGGAATTGCTAATCTGGATTGGATCAGGCACTGTTATACTAGTTCTCTTTCTCTCTTTCTCTTTGCAGCTTTCTTCTCTGTCCTTTTCTTTCTCCTCAAATCTGTTTAATCCAATTAGATTTTAAGTGTGAAACTTTTATATTTGATTAGTGCTATTGGAGATTTGGATCCAGAAGCACTTCCTGTTTCTTTGGCTTTATTCCAAAAATTTTCTTTAGTTAAACTTCACTGAGTAAACTTGTGAGTCAATCCAAAAGAATTGGACTTACTTTTCAATTTTTTATTTTTTTTCTTTTGAGTGAATCTAATAGCAAGCTACATATAGCGGGGAAAAAAATTTACGAGCCATTCTTTGTAAAATAATTACTTAAATTGGCTGAGTTATAATGTGCTGCTCCTTCTGTTCCTTGTGTGTTTCTGAACAGTTATGAGATTGAGTAGTCTTTTTTACCCTTCAATTCATAAGAAGTAAAATAGCTGAGAGAGAAGGGGTTATCTTTACATTTTTAGTGGTGCTGATGTAAGGAGGAAGGTTTGTTTGTGATGAAATATGATGTTCAGACTTTTCAGCTAGTATGTTAAGGATATGGAGAAAAGTGAATTGGAATTCTATGATAAAAGATCAACTGGGAACTTTTATTTCCTGTTGCTAGCATCTGTCGTTTCATCTGTACTTGGCCTTTATTGCTGGTCCTGTGCTTGCCATGAAAATATGATGATATATTGCAGCACAATTCTAATTATTTGAATCTTTATGTAAATCTTTGATAAACTTACTGTGATCCTTTCAACAACGATTTCCTTATCAGAAATTTTAAAAGTTGGAATTGAAGGATAAATAATGGAGAACAAAGGATTCAAGGAAAAGCCTGTAATACTAGCTTTCAGTTTTCCATTATCAGCTGTTTTGAGTAATTGAATGACCTGATCTGAGCTTGATCAAAGTCTGCAAAACTCAGTTATTGTGTTTTAGGCATGAATATTAGCGTTTCTGTTCAATTCATGAAGCTGTAGCAATTTTCAAGGTGTGTTGTTTCTGTTTGGTACATGTATGCAGCCAAAGAACTTTGCTTTCCTGCCCTGCAGTAGCTAGTTAGTAGTAGTTGTTGGGATATTGTTTGTCTTTTCCATTTTGGGTGTGCATGCCTTAGCTTTTGCACTGTTCCTTACAAGTTTTGATGCAGTAACAGTTTTCTTCCTTCAGGCTGTTTCCTTAAGTGTCCGTGTCATTGCCCATTGCTTATTTTTTGTGTTCCATTAGGATTATGAAAAATTTCAAAGGATTATTTCAAAAAATAAAGACTATTTCACTAGGATTGCATTGCTGAAAAGGTTTGGGGGATTTTTTAGAAAATGAAGTCTATTTTGATGTATTTCTAATTGTGCATGTCTATGTCTGTGTCAGGCATCACTTTCCTCAGAGAAGTTGGTGGAAGAGTCGAAGAGGATGCTGTGGCCTTCATAAAGGTAATTACTAATTTGGTCTTAGTGGCATCTTTATTGGAGAAATGTTGAGCTCCATAATTTTTTACTAAAATTCTCTGGTCGATCTTTGGATCTATTTCATGAGAATTTGTTCCATCACCTTCTCCCAAATTTTGTAACTGCTGGTCATAGAATTTTGGGCTCTTCTAATTACTAAAGAGATATTGTCTTTAAGTAAAACAATGAGTTAGAATCTTATGCTAATTGGAGAAAAGGAAAAAAGAGAGAAAAGCATGCAGAACCAACAAAAAAATAAACAGCGATGCAATTAGAAGCAAGAAAACCAAAAGAATGTATAATTGTAAGGTAAGGTGAATGAGTTGCAAGGGAGTCAAAAGAGAAGAAACAGTATAATGAATCTATCTTACATGTGTTTGATCTCCACCAGCTGCTGAAACTTCTGATTTGCCTGTAATTATGAGCATCGTTGTAAATTTAGAATGTTTTGAAGATTAATATATTCTAATTTCCTTGAATCTCAAAGGCCTGATATCTTCTTTTTTTTTAATTATCTTTTAGCATGTGATTGACCTTCAAAAGTTTCGTCACCCTGTATCTCTCATTGAGATTGGAACATTTTTTGCTTTTTGGAAAAGCATATAATTTTGTTTCATGATTTTCTTCATTTTTTGTTAATGCTGTTTATTAGGTTCTTGTTCCTGACACATACTTCTACTAAAGTTAATCATGTTAAGCTGTTAACTCTTCTCGTTTTCCTGTCGTGGCTATTAACTGAACTGTGAAGCAACTTGAGTATTCTAATGTCTTGTAACTACAGAAGAGAATTCTCTTGGTTGATGGAATGTAACTTGTTGCCAGTTTTATTTCTTTGAAATGTTGTATCCCAGTTAAGGTTTTGCTCAGTTTGTAGCTTGCCTCTTGATATTGAGATGTGCAACTATCAAATTATTAGCGTAATTTGCAATTGGTGAGGATAATGGAGGAGCTTTTGTTCGAATTTCTTTCTGCTTTTCTTTAATAACTGTATGTTGGATTCTCTGTTTTCTTAACCCTCTTTTCTGCCTGATTCTTCCTTCAAACCACAATATTTTGGTGGTTGCATGTGTTGTCTCAAGTACATATTTTGTTCACAGAGCCAAGTGTAATTGTGAGAGTGACAAGTGAAGCCACCTGACAGATCTTCCTGATCTCATTTGGGGGGAACGGGGGTGGGGGTTGGGAGAGGTTGAGCCATGAGGATGAACTAGGAAATGAAGGGAAGGGAGAGGAAAATATGAGGATTGAGGTGGTGGCTTGGGCAAACAGGAAGAGAAGAAGAGATCAGTCGTGATAAAGAAGCAATAATGGCAGCGGCGGAAATTACTTAAATTTTAGGGTTAATATTTGGGAGGGAAAGGGATACAGGTTAAATGTACTATTTTGATCTCATATGTTTAGGAGTATTTCAATAAAATCTCCATTTGCAGACTTTAACTTCTAAAGGGAGTGGATGGAAGGAGTTATTTGGTTGATTTTAATTATATCTAGGGATTAAATGGAAAACTCGGTATCTACAGGTGCTTGATTGAGATTTAAGCATATTTTTGGAGATCGAAATGATAAAAACACTATTATTATCATTATCATATCACCAGTATTATTATCATTATTATTATTATTATTTTTCTGGTGTGAAGGTTATCTCCTGAATATGCAGTACGTTCCAACATATGATTGTCCTTGGTGTGAAGTTCCCATTGCACAGTTACTTGTAATTAGTATTGAAAGAAAGGAAATTCTTGAGAGAAAAAGACAAAACTTTGTACTCATCCACCATGAAAAGGTGATAAATGTTACCATTCATCAAAGGGTAACAATATTATTTGTATAGAAGAACAACTTTTATGCATTGGCTTTATAAAGATCAAAACTCACGATAGAATTTTGTGACGTTTCAGGTGCTAATAATGTCTTTGGCAACACGAGGAAGGTCCATCTGCTGGAAACCTTGGAACATCAAGGCATCATCTTCAAGCATGTTAATCCATGCTTCAATGCCATCTCCATTTGAGGTGCTCGTTAATATTGCAACATTCTTGAAGGGCAGTAGTAGTACAGGCACAAACTGGTTTCCCCCAGCCATAATTCACTTCATTTACAGGAAATCTGCACCAACTACTGAAGCCACAGTACTCAAGCTCTCCTTTGGCCAATAATTCCGGTGAAACTTTCAGATTGGTTAGATACGCATCTTTGCCTATTTTGCTCAGATAGTTGTGGTTGATGTTTCTTATAGAACCCCTCAGTTTACCTACTAGGTTTTGATCTCTATGTTCTTCCTCAGACATTGGCATTGCAATTGCTGGTGCCCATACATCGGCACAAGCGTGATCAGGAAGAGGTGCAACCAGTCTATGCCTCAAGTTCACAGCATGGATTGCTGCAACGGTGCTTTTTGTACCCAATTTTGCTCTCTGAATCTCCAGCAAATGCTTCCATATCCAGGCTGTAACAACCCGAGTAGGATCCTTGACCTTTAATCCTAGTGCTGAAGCAGCAGATTCTTTAAGTTTTTCCAACTTTTCTTTGCTAAAAACAATGCGTTTGGTCGCAATAAACAGGTGGGCTAATTGGTCTAGGAAGGAGAGCTCCAAGCTTCTATGGTGAAGGGCCGTGGGAGATGATGGCTTGATCACCTCTTTTGCTACTATCCCAATATTCCCAACCTGGAGGTTCTGCCTTCTTCTGATTCTTTAACTTTGTATGTGGCTGGTGATGGTGACTTCCCCACTGTATAAGGGACAAAATGGCAAATGTTTCAAGACAGAGCGTCGAAACGCTACGTACTTACCCTCGTTTTCTAGAGGATAACTAGCAATTCTTTAAGTGAAAAAGAGAGAGTTTTCCTTTCTTATTTTCAAATAAATCTTGAGAAGTCTTGAAAATTAGATACCGTCAATCGTTCTGGGCTAAGCTTGTGCTGTATCAGATAATGTTGCTTCTATTTGCATTTATTTTACAGGCTGGTTTAGGAGGGATCTAGTGTTTAACTCCTTTTTGAGGGCCTTTACTGTGATTGGCCTTAACTTTTGAAAAAAAGCACTAAATGGGTTTTCTTTTGCCGTAGAGTTTCGTCAATATTCATTATGCTTTCTCATTAGAATATATATCTAATATAAATTGTGCATAGTTTCAATTTTTATTTCAACAAACTGTTAATGCATGTGAAAAAGATAGTCCAAATGTGTTAATTTTTACAAGTGGAGGTTCTGTCTTCCATGTGTACTGTATACACAATTATTTTTACAGTCTCTTAGTACAGCTGACTGAATGCTATATGGTCCTGCCTGAATGTTATATTGCACCACTCTGCACGCTTTGGTTTTGCTTTCGTTTGTTGCAAATTTATCCCAAATCTTTTTAGCAAACGGGTGTTTACCTTTGTGGACTTCTTTCTTGTGCTAATTAAAGTACTTGACTATCTTCTTAAAAACCATCTTTACAAGAGCTTTTAGTAGTAAAGCATTTGATTTTTTTAAGACGCTGTTCAATGATTTTGATAATTTTTAGTTATAATTTTGTGTTCGTATTCGCTATTATGTAGTATGACCCATTTTTCTAATGGAATTGCAATTACGCCAGTTGAATGCCTCCAAGTACTTTCTTTTAATTTCGTTCATCAAACTGTTAAACTTTGAAACTTTAGTTGCTCTGTCCACTTGCCCCATCAAACTTTTTAGCTATCTGTTTTTGAATTTTAAATTAAAATTAACCCTATGTGGTGCAGGAAAAATTTGTAGCGGGCGTAAGTAGATTGCCACTATTGTTATTGGCTAATTAAGTTCAAACTGCCTTTATGGTGATCAGATATTAGACAATGGGATAAGTCTCAACCACATATTCCCGAAGAAGACTTAGGAACCAGTGCCACCTTGTTGAAGGCTCTTCGTCAACAATCGCAAACGCAAGAGGGTAACATGATTATTGACATCCTATTCTCTTGTAATTAACAGTATTTTTTTATAAACATATCTCAAGTGAGTCCTGTCAATAGATATAATTGGTTGGTAGTTCTTGAATCCTACTATTGAAGGTTTGAATATCCAAAATAAAAAATTAAACATAATCCATGTTAGTGTGCTTGAACAGTGATGTAGCTAGTGAACAATGGTGCCCTAATTGCTATCTTGTATTGCTTGCATATACTGTGGAATAATAGCAAATGTTGAGTTTCAAGATTTGAATAATAGCTCAATTGCAGTTTTTCTGTCACACCAACCATTTTTATGTGTATTATACCTAAAATAAGACTTGAACCTCCTATATAATATGCATTACCGGTGTTTCTGAATCTACAGGTAAGTGATGTGATAGTTATTGTCTATCGTTTGGACAAGATAAAGTGTGTTTTGAATTATAGATAATTATTTGTCATAGATCATGTGTAGTTTTTTTATTATGCGTATGTACCATGAGCATATATTTTCATCAGTTAAATGTGATCACTTTGTCGTCCATTGGTCTGATTTGCTTTTCACGATTTTGAACTCGCCGTCTATCCGCATTGACCACTTCCTAACTACATATACAACCTCCTTATTGTTCCAAAATTACTTGTCTCGTCAGACTTCCTCTGTTGAATCATTTCAATAATCCGGTTAGATTGCATTGTTCGATGTTTATCCATTTAATTGTACTCTCAATTTTATATCTTCGAAGCATTCATACATGGGGTGATTAATTGGCCCACCGCTACTAGAGCCAATATGTGGGTTTTGTACTAATGAATATGGCATAGTCACCTAAAGGAATATCTGTGCATGTGGAATTGGTTGCTCATCATCTTCATCTAAACTCTCTTCCTCCATATTGGCGGGGACATCTAATTCGGGATTACTATCGACATCGTAAGTGGAACCTAATGAGTCAGCCACTGCTAGGATTGTCAATTGGGTCGGGCTGACCTGAGCCCGGCTCGTTCGGGCTGATTTTTTCACCCCGAATAATGTTTCAAGCTGAGCTCGGGCTGAGGTAAGCTCAGCTCGATTTCAGCCCGGCCCGTAAAAAAATATAATAATAATAATAATATTATTATTATATTATTAAAAAATATTATTATTATATAAACAATTTTAAAAAATCAGTTTCGGACCGCCCCGAGCTCGAGCTCGGCCCCAAAGGGCCGAGCTTGGGCTCACATTTTTCTAGCCCGTTGTCAATCGGGCCGAGCTTGGGCTTAGCAAAACCCGACTCACTTAGCCCAATTGACAGTCCAAGCCAATGTTGCTCCATACAACATTGTCGATTTATATGCTACAAGCTCTGTCACTTGCGTCATGTGATTCTCTATCAATGAATCGTTTACATAGAAGTATGGTGATAGTTAATGAATTGATACCTGTCAAATTGTCCACTCGTGTCGGCGTTAATATCTTATTCTTTCTGTCCCTGTACCTACACTGGTTAGAAATTCAAAAGAATATGGATGCCAGTTCGATCAAACTCTAGTTAGATATTCCACAAGAAATCCATTTGATCATTTAGGCCAATAGTGTTGTAGAAAATCTGATTGAATTCCTGCAAAAAGTATGGCCATTGTAGAATCATGCGAATGCACCAAGCAGTCAAGTCCATTGTTCTAATGACAAATATCTTTCGCACCAGTTCGGTATAGGAGATTTTGCACCTAATGATCCAACTTATTTGATGGTGCTTTAGTGAAGAATGTTCTATGATCATCGTTCCTGATTTCACTATCCCAGAACAAAAATATTCTCTTGGGATTCTCTAATGCCATTCTCTAAGCGCGAATTTGTTTGGGTTGCAAGTGTTTTGCAGAAAGAACCTTATATATCCAGGTTTGATTAGTTGCTAACATGGAACTACGTCGACACCCACGTGATAAGTAAAGTAGTGAAAAAATGCAACATATGTTAACTGACCAAAGTAAGTACATGTATATCTTAGATGTAGATTCGGGCTTTATTAGTTTCCATCATTGGACGTGAAAGTACGCAGAAACTCACATAGAAAAAGATTCTATAAAGTTGTAGAACAAGGGAAAAAACAAAAGAGATAAAGTGAAAGGGAAAATGACGAATTGAAAAGTAACAAAAATGCAAAAGTTACGAAAAATTCAGTAAGGAAATATCTTTACAGATGTATACGATCTAAAGCCAATTAGAAGGCATATATATGTCTTGGTCAGTACGGGTCCGCGTTGACCTACGTAGTTGCATCTCCAGAGTCACATATTTCTCAAGTAACTGTGACATAAATGTATCATCGTTTGGCATACCAGCAGTGCCTGAGGGGCTAGTAACATTCACGCTTGGATCTGGAGGCAACAGGTGGTAGTCTTGAGACGAAGTCTAGAGTGTAAAGCTAGTGTCCGAATGTGGGTCATTCGTTGGAGGGTGAATGGGTGGTGCACCATCCTGCAGATGAGTTGGCTGCTGTCCCTGGAGTTTACATTTGGCTCGGCGCCTAGCACCTTGTCAAATGCCTGTGACTTCGTGCTTTGGAATGCGATCTTGAGAATGTTGTTAGGAGAGTGGTATGGCAGCATCTGCCCAATAATATATAGGGCCACATCTAATAATGTATCAAACTATTATCAAACCTTTACCACAAATGTCTATTATATGCTAGAAAGCGGTCTGGAACTGAGAAGTCGAAGATAATGCATCTGACACCACAATAATTCACTGCTACACCCAAGAAGTAGTACAAATAAGAAAAATTAATTGTTTTAAAAATAATTAACTTTTTCTTATTTGTACTACAGTAATTCACTGCTGCACTCTAGAAGTAGTACAAATAAGAAAAAAATAATTATTTTAGAAATATTAATTAAAAAATAACTATTTGCTCAATGTAAGCTAATCAATATCCTAGAAGAAGAACTAGTGGAATGGTATCCATCGATGACCCTTTGCAAATGCACTGGATTCTTGATTAGCAATCGCGTCTGGGCACAATAACATTTCATGTAGTCGTGCCGAACTATGTTGGTGTGCAACGTGAACACACCATCAACCAACTGATTTATACGAATATCCCAAAGGTTGATCAAGGATGTGTGCATACCCATTAGTACAGTGTGTTCCATAGCGATGTAAATCTCAGTGAGTGTCATACATAGACGTTATATACCTCCATGCCGAATTTTCTCATTACCCGATGGGGTATATGCTACTCTACTATATCAAAACAAACTAATAGAACCTCTGCATGGCAAATATTATCAATTGGGAAAGGTCTGGCAGTATGTGGCAACCATATAAAACTGCAGATACAATACATATAATATGGTAAGAAAAATGTATGAATAAATCAAATACATTGAGTAAGAAGTTATTGGTGTAAAAAAAACCTTTTCATTAGACTTCGCCTTTAACTAATATTGGTAGGTGAGTAGTACGTGTGTTGGTAACAGGCTGGCGTCAACAACTACATGGACCAACAACACTCGGTTGTGGCTACATGAGTCTCCAGTCTGGCAGACTGTAACAGTAGGATCTGCTTTTACGCCCACAACTGCATGAGGGTGATAGGACCTTGAATCTTGAAAGCATCTCCAAATGATGCATCACAGAAGCACCGATAAAAGTATCTGAGAACTCCACTGCCCCAACTATATGACTTGATAGTGTCCATATTCTATAGGAAAAGGAGATACCGTAGTGGTGTCTTGTTGTTAGATGACCTCCAAGGGGCATAAGCAGTAATCCAAGAGCCAATTGTATGCAATCTTACTCGAATAGATTATTGCCAAGTGGTCTTATAATAAATGCCTCCAACGGTTCATTGAGCATTTTGTGTCTCACGAGGTCAGCTGCCATGACCATGAATCTGAGAAGTTTATCGATCATGTCAATCCACTCAGATTTAGAGTGAGCATACGGAGGCTAGATCATAGGTTGACTAGCGATACGCAATCTCCATAGGATCGCTACATCCTGCAAAGTAATGGTGGCCTCAATACATGTCAAGTGCATGGTCAACAGACCTGAACCTGACTCAAGCCAATCCTCTGAATTCCACTCTATCTATCAACTCAAAAACTCTAGCTGGAGCCGCATTATATGCATTATAAAATATGCGGTCAAAGCATTATACTTGCAAATGTCTCTCTAAAGTCTCCCTATAACTCTCCAAAATCAATAATGACCGATGCTTTGGCTGTCTAGCTAGCAAACCCGGATCTATCGGCTCAGGGTGAATATCTGCAGGTACTCTAAAGGCATTCATCTATAATTCTCTACATTCAGTGTCTTTTCAAATGAATAAGTCTACATATTGAGTACTTTTCAAATGAGTGGTTTCTAATATTCTTTTTTTATCATGCAAACTTATATATTTTTTATTCTCTGTAGAACATATCAACATTTAAATAACAAGTTATCCAAAAATAATAAAAATTTAAATAACATTGAATAATAATGAATCTCACATTATGCTAACTAAGATTTGCCAAAAATAATAAACACTACATAAGCAAAATTTTTTAACAACAATAAAAACTAAATAGTAGTGAAAATATTTACATAAAGAAGAAAAAAATTAAGTAGTAGTCTTTCACAAATAATATAGACAAAACTTACCTAAACTATAAATTTAGAAAAAATTTAACTTGCACCGCTTTTTCTTGTGTTTTTCAGCTTCATCTTTCTACAACTAGTTAGTTTTTTATTTGAAAAGTTTTCTACTTTTTTTTCAAAATGTTAAAATATTACATCTTCTCTCTCAACAATTAACAACAAAAACACTCTGCATGGAGGATAAAATATTTTTAAAAATAACAATTCAAGTAGCACTTTTAAATTTTTTTATTAAAAATAGTCAAAATAGTTAATTTTTACGCTTTATTAATTTTTTGTGATATAAACTCTGTGAGTTGAAACTATGCCAAATATTTTCACCTCTTTCCTTTAGGCCCTATTTCACTATCCCGTTCCAAAAGTGATTAATTTTTTGGTTTTTTACCTTTTTCGTCTTTTTTCCTCTACTTTTTTGGTGTTCCTTTTTTGTTTTATTTCCCCCTTTTTCTTTATTTTCTTTCCTATCAATGGACAAATAATTTTTTGAATTGTACCATCTCATCTATAACATTAACTTCCTTTTAAACTCCATATATATATATATATATATATATATATATCGTTTTCTTCACATAAGTATTCTTTTATGTAGATTGTATAAATAAATACAGATTAATCTTTTACACCTCAATTTTGTCTCTACTAAGATATTAAATAAAATATTTATGTGTAAGATTACCAACAGCCTAGAGATGCGTTTAGAATCAGAGAAATTCTTACTATTTGTAGAAGCATGTAATTGTGAAATAGTTAAGGATATGGATCTAACATATTGGACATACTTATATATCCTTATTTTATTTAGTCCCCGTTAATTTATTTTAATAATTTTTTAATATAATTCTTTTCTTAAATTAATGGAAACTAGTTTTTTAAAGGACAAATATTTAATAAAATTTTCTAGAATAGCTTTTCTTTTCCTTTTTCTTTTGTTGAGCATTTTGGCTTAGGTTGAAGAAAAGGAATGTGTTCGATGTCCTTTTCAACCTTTGTCAAGTGCACATCTCAACTTAATGTTTTTCTAACTTAATTCTATTTTCGACATTTGAGTTTGATTTTGTGGCTTTTATAAATAATAACGGAATAAAAGTGTGAGAGACAATGGGAAGTCGAACAAACTTGTGAAGATGAGAGCCTAATTTCCTATTCTATATTCTAAGAATAGAGGTGCAAAGCAATTGCACAAACTTAAATTCTTTTTTAGCTATAACTTTTAGAGTGAATTATATTTTTCTCGTCCAAATTTGTTCAAATTACTATTTCATTCATCTATTTTGAATTAATTACACGTTCATAAATTACTGATTAATGAATTCATATTATTAATTGCAATAAAAATATTTCTCAGCGAACGATGATCCTTGCACAAAGAATTTATAGTTTTCATAAAATATTATTTTGTGGACATAATTTTTAATGAAGAAGATAGTACAAGGACTTAGGTAGTTAAAAGAGAAAAGAGACATAGCCCTAGAGAAGATGGAGTTGGTGAATAGTGAATAAGGAAGGTCCGAAATGAAAAGGGCAAAAAAGGAAAAATCCAATCCTCAGGGTTTCCAAATTCGCGGCCCTTTTGGAATTCAGGTTATGGTAGGAGAGGGATTTCCCTCCGCCGATCCAATCGACCTTCTAAAACCTCGAGAAGCAGAATCCTTCCGTATCTATAATTTTGATCATTATTCACGTATATATTCCATCGTTGTTGCTTGCAGAATCGCGCGGAAGTTCGAGCAAGCTACGACGGATGGGCTCTCTGGAAAAGATATCGGAAGATCTTGAAGCCGTAGAAGAGAAAAAGAAGACCTTCACAAAATCAATGGTGTCGCTGCTGGTGCAATGGAGAGACCTCGAAGGTCAGTTCAACTTATCGCAGAAGGAACTTTGCGAAAGAATCCGGGAACTCGAGTCCAGAGATAAGGACTTGTGCTCGGAGCAAGAATCGCTGGAGTGGGCCCAGGAACGGTTAGAGCAGAGGGTGAAAGATTTTGATTTGTTTCGGCAGAAAAGAATGAAGTTTTTGGAGAAGAAGTTGATCACTGTTAGGGAGAATTATGCTAGAGAAGTGGAGGAGAAGTTCAATGAGCAAGAGAAGAGCGCACAAGGGCTTCTGGCTAAATTGGAACTTAAGAAAGCTGAGATGGAGGGAATAAAAAATTTTGTCCAGAAGAGATTTATGGAGATGGGATTGAAGGAGAAGTACTTCGAGGATCAAAGGAGAGAGATTGAATTGATTCGTGATTCGATCGAGAAGAAAACTAAAGAGATTGAGTATAATGAGGGAAAAATTAAGGAGCGAGAGAAGAAGGTTGAGCAAAAGGAGGAGGAGCTGGATATTAGGAAGGGGAGGGGAAAGGAAGTTGAGTTTAAGATTCAAGAATTAAATTTGATGATTGAGAATATTGAATTGAAAGAGAAACAGTCTGATTTTGTTCGACAATTCAACGAGAGGCGATTAAAGGAATTTGATATGAAGGAAAAGCAATTGGAGAAGAGAGGAAAAGGAGTTACAAAGAAGGTTACTTGAAAAAGAATGTCAAGATCTAGAATCAAGAAAAGATGAACTTGCACAAAGGATTAGGGATTTTGAATTGAGAGAGAAACAATATGAAGAATCGGTAAAGGAGTTTCATTTGAGGAAGAGGGAATTCGTGATGGAAAAAGAGCTCCTCGAACAAGAATCTAAATCTTTACAATCAAAAAACAAAGAATATGAGAATAGGATCAAGAAATTAGATTTTCGCGAAAAAGAGGTCGAATGGAAGATGATGCAACTAAAGAATGTTGTTTATCATCAACAGATTCATGAATCGGGTTTGTACCTAGGACTTGGTACGGGAGAGAAGTTTCCTTATTCGGAAAGGGTAACGGAATTTAAATCAGGTATATTAAAAAAACGAAGGAGAATTGGATGGGATGATGATGTGAAATGAGTTTAGAACCCATCTTTTCTTAAGAAGTGTTTTTGAGCAATTGAGTTACAACCTTATCAAAGAAAATATTGAGTATGAACTATTTTCATTTAAAGCAAGAACATCTTTTGCCAGTTTCTCCAATGTACTAGTTCGGTGCTAACTCTGTTCAGGAAAGTTTGTATTGTGTTAAGGAATATGAAGACTTGTATTCCGACTGATAAAGCTAATATAATGATTTATTTATGTGATTTTAGCTTGTTTCGTTTCTCTCGCCTAGGTTTTTCTTGGGTACCCTTTTAGTAGCTTCAAGAGAAGTTTGCACAACCACTCTAGAGGTAGGCATAGTTGGGGCCTGATCAATAAGCTCCATAGAGATCGCAACAGAAGGTTTGAGAGAAAGCAGAAAAGTTGTGCTTGATGGTGGCAATTGGGGAAATGGAGGAATAGGGTGTGTAGGTGTTAAGTGAATTGTGATAATCCTCTTAATCTAACTTAAGACTGTTAAAGTTTCAGTTGCCATTCATCTAGTCTCCGTTCTCCGGCTCTCGTGACATCAGGCCACCAACTTCCTTAACCTTCGAGCATCTTATAGGCATCAACACCATACATAGTCTCCATCCTGTGTCATTGGATGATATAAGATACATCTCTATAGATGTCATCATCTACGTTTAGAAAAGCCGTATGCAATTTGTAAGAAGCTTGTATAGTTGAATCCTACAATTGGCGCTTCACTACAAGAAAATACGATATTAGCGATGGTATTAGCAGTCTGTTTCCCAGCCAAATAGGCCTTAATCTATTCCTCAAATTGCCGCAAGTTCACATCACGTTCCCAAGTAGAGTCTACTTCAGCTTCAAAAATGTTCTCCGGTTCTTCTTGCTCTGTCCTTCAGTTCGATGATCCAACACCCTTAGAACACCCTTTTTGAACAATTTGGGCACTACTGGAGAGGCTTGTCGGGTTTTGCTTTTGCCTTCATCAAGCTCGTCTTGGTTGAAGGGTTTTAAGAAGCTCACATGAAAGGTTGGATGAACCTTCAACAGGCTAGGCAAATTTAGCCGATAGGCCACTCTTTCCAACTTTTGCGCTACCTCAAAGGGGCCGTCTTACTTGGAGATCAACCCGCGATGCACCGTTTTGCTGCCCACATTCTTCCAGATTTGAGGGGTTTGCTTCAGCATCACTTGATCACCCACCTGAAACTCCAGATCTCTCCGTTTCCGATCTGCATAAAGTTTCATTTGCTGTTGCGCTAGGGTCAAGCTGTCACGCACTTTGTCGAGCATTTCCTGCTTGGCTCGGGCAAATCAGTAGGTAGCAGGACACTTAGTGTACGTCTGCCTAGCAGCAACATCATGCGGATGATGAACGATGTAAGTTATAACTAAATTGGGCTACATCAAGTAAATCTACCCAATTCTTTTGGCTTGTTGTAATGAAGTGTCACAAATATTCCTCCAACAAGACATTAATTCGTTCCGTCTATCCATCGGTTTGGGGATACGTTGTTGTTGAGAAATTCAGTTCCGTTCCAAGGAACTCGAACAGCGTCATCCAAAAATGACCAGTGAACCACATGTCTTGATCACTCACAATATCCATTGGCAACCCGAAAAGTTTGACCATATTTCGAAAGAATAGTTCAGCAGCTACATCAGCAAGGCATGTCTTTAGGGGGGGCAGCCATGAAAATAGCATACTTAGAAAATCGATCAATGACAACGAAGATGGACACCATCTTGTTTACCAAGGGTAAGCTAGAGATGAAGTCCATAGAAACTGATTGCCCAAGTCCGTCGGGAATAGGCAAGGGCTACAACCCCGTTTCTTTCTTCTTTTCCAACTTGTCTTGTTGGCGATTATGTGTATTTTCTATGCCCTTATACTCAATTCTTTTTCAATCTTCAATAATTTGCACACAAATACAAAGTGCACCTATCGTTATTATTAGTATAATGGTAAATAAATTTAAATGTCGTATCCACGGGGATGGTTAAATATCATTAATTACTTTCCACTCCATTGTTTAGCCTATGAAATTTGCTTGTGTGATAATAGAATAAATTATTAAGAATAAAAATCTAACTTAACCAATAAAATTCAGTTTAGCTAAAATTTAATTTACAAGAGAAAATTTCAATTTATAAAGTAATACTTGAATGGAAAATCTCCCTAGAATTACCTATATGATAGAAAAGTCCATTGGTTAATAAATTGCCCTTCTTGTGTTTGATGAAATTCCTCAATTAGAACTCACTCTATCTCCAGATGAAAGTCCTCTACTCTTAGATTAATTAGTTGAAATCTCTTTCTAACTAATTCAACCCAAGAATGCATTAAGATTTGTGAATTTTCAATTAGATTTTTCTAATCATCAAGAAAGTGTTGAGGTTTCTATCTCTAGTTACCTAAATCACTCTCATTGTTTGTGTCATGGTCTATTTCACAATTCCTATCTCAATTCCAAGTGAAAAATCCATATTATGAATCAATTATCAACAAAATCAATTCAAGCAATCAAATCCACAAACAATCCATTAAAAATCAGAATTCAATCAACCAAGAGAACCAACCATTCACATAGATAATAACTAGGGTTTATAATCATCCAAGTATTCAAGAATTTAGCTCATTAACATATTACAATTCAAAGAACATAAAGCAACAAAGAAAGAAGAAAAATTGCTCATTTTCATGGTTTAAATTTTCTCTTCTTCAAGGTTTGAAGTTCTCCAACTTGGTTGTGAAAAGTTGTGTTTTTGAGATTGAATCTTCAAGACTGATTGCTCCTTCTTTAAGAATTTGATCTTCTCTCTTGATTTCTCTTGCAAAGATTGAAGATTTAGGAGAAGTTTTTGTGGTTTTTCTCTGTGTTTTTTTTCGCCTCTCTTGGCCGCCTTCAAGAACCCTAGTCATCCCTCTTCAAAACCCATAATATCCAATCTATAGTTCTCCAGAAAAAAGAGAGAACAATTGCAAAAATCTGTCTCTACACCAAACAGTGCTGTTTAGGGGGGTCTAAGTGGTGCCGTTTGGCTTCTTGAAGGCGGGGCAGTTTGGTTCTAGTTTTACTATAATTTTCTGTTGCGATATAGTGGCAGCTGTTTTGAATTCTTGATAAATTCAGAGCATGAAATCTGCTGATCTAGGTCTTGATGTCTTCATAAACGTTATATATCATGATCTTAGATTTTCACATTGTTTAGAATCACTTCAATTGGACATCTAGAACTCAAGATATTTTGGGTAAAAACAAATTTTAGGTGAAAAGCCATTCAATTCCGGTATACCAAACAAACGGTAAGTATATAGTTTTAAAGAAAAACCAAGTGATTCTTCTAATTCAAATTTAGAGTTTCCATGTATAGCAATTTCTTTGTGGGCCCATACTCTGCTGTTCTTGATAGAACAAAAGAAATTCTTTACAACCAAGCATTTGAGCATGCAAACATACCGAGATTGTGCGGTTTGGTTATTGTGATGCACGTCTTTTTTTTGCAGGGCATTTAGAACTCATCTGTAGTCGTTGGATAAGATTCGAGATCTGATCCAACGACTGTAAATATTTATTAATTTTTTTGAAAACAAAATTATATACATGAGTCAAAAAATTGATCCGTTAGATCAGATTTGAATCTGATCTAACAAACCAGATTTAGTTTTACAAGTCTTGTAAAAAAAGATGTGCAGGACCTGAACCAAATCGGAGATTGTGTGATATGTTAACTGGATATTGGCACCAAGAGTATTATTGAGTATTTATACTTATAGATTGAGTTATTTCAGGCTGAGATGTGAATAATTTCAAAATTTTTGTTGCATACCTGTCATGGAATACCAATGAAGAGTTTCAAAATTTTGTCTAAATACTTGATTGGGGCACTTGAGTACTTTTACATCAATCCACTCCACTCAACTTTTTATGACTAGATTTCATTAGCTTTGGAATTGCCATTTGCTCTAATTTGATTGAACTTTCCAAACTAATGTATGTGGATAATTATTGATACTTGCTTGTAAGATCACTAGTTTGGTAGAGTGTTTAACAAATTCTTTGTTTTCTCATTCTTATGAATTATTTCCTTTGCTCAAGAACAATCAAAATGCTAAGTGGGAGATAATTGATAAGGGAATATTTTATATATTTTTGCTATTTTTTACTTAGTTTTGGTATAAAAATAATCTAACTGCTATCTTTGAGAGTTAAATTGGTTTCAATTCCTCAAATTATTTATTTCGACTCTATTATATAACTTTTGAAATTTAATTGTTAAAATATGAACTATTCTCTTCGATATTTTATATTTGGTTTAGCTACATTTTTCTTGTAATAACTTTTGTAGAAAATTAGAAATTGAGATTATAAGAAATTTTCAAAATCCCAATATCCGATCAAGGAAGATTGATTTTTGGAGAGATATTTTAGAAAGTAAAAGAAAAAGGAAAGAAAAAAATAATATATGAATATCAAAATGGCAATAAGAAGTCTCGGCCAAGGAAAGAATAAAAAAAGAAAGAAGTGAATAAAAGGGGAAGTGCAAGTCACATCAATTAAAGAAGATTTGGATTCTTTGTTTTTGATAGATTAACCTTAGATTTTTAATAGGTATAACAACTATTTTCCAATCAAAAACTTCCTCAAGGTGTCACAAGTTTTGCGTATGCTCGTGATTCTGTGAACCTTGAAAACGAGATGTTGTTTTCACTTGTCTTCTGTTTCATCTCACACTCTGCATTTTTGCTATTTATAGCCTCGGATGAATTTCTTTTTATTTCAGTTTTGTGCTTTTATCTCTTAATGCAGTAATAAGGTATTTCTTTTGCTTAGCAAGGTCCCAAGAAAATCTGATTTTGTTTCTTTTGATAACCTTCGTTTTTTTTTTTTTTTGGCAAAGAAGAAATCTCCATTTGCTCAAAACCCATAAGAAGATGCAGCTGTCCTTTCTTGTCAAATCTCCTTTTAATAAGACCAAACTTTCTAATCGGTAATGATTTCTAATAAGTCATTATCGATGTAAAAGTTTAGAAATCTTTTATGTAATTCTTCTTTTTAAAGTTTAAGGAAAAAAAATATGTTATTTGACTTTGACTATAAAGTATTCTTTATGAAATAGTTAAAAGTGTTTATGGGTTCAATTACTTACACATATTTTATTAATTATCAACACTAAGAAGTCGTACATTGAACCAACAACTACGTTTGATTGTCAAGAAAACTAAGTAGGGAAAGTAATAACGTTTCTTATTTTTTAATATTTTAGTATTTAATTTATTATTTGTATCTTAGGAAAGAAATTTGATTTCTAAAATTTGGAAAAATAAATTCACAATACCGAGAAAAGGAATCCTTAATGGGAAATGGTATTGTGATTCCTTTCTTTGAGATTCTAGCAAAAAAAATAATATTATTCACAATAAATAAAAAGATATATAGAATTATTATTTACATATTTACATGTTTATCTTTATTCCTTGTGCTCTTATTTGCTTATCCCTTTCCCTTTGTACCTTTTCTTATATTTTTTTCTTAATTTTTATAATCCCTAAATATTTTAGACGCTTTCAAAGTGGACTTGTCACCACTCTCCTTGATATACTTTTGTAAAGAGCAGTACTCATTAAGAATGTGGTATTTTTGTGAAGGGATATTTGTCTAAATAATATAATAATTTTAAAAAATAATCTATTTCTATGATGAGCTGCTAATTTTTTAGAAAAAATAGAGTATTTTTTATATTTTTAATATGTATTGGACAAATATATCTACACAGAAATGTCATATGTTTAATACATATTGTTTCTTTGTAAAAGCACACCGAGAAGGTGATAACATGATAATTTTAATAGCACATAAAATATTTAGAGACATTAAAAGTTAAAAACACTTATAAAATCAAATAATGAGGAGATCCTAACTTTAAAAACCAAGTTGCCCATTTTCCCTACGTTAAAAACCATTTTTAGCTGTAATGCTTCCCGGGTCCTCATATTGTGCTTAAAACTATTCCTATTGCGGCATGAATTTAGTCATTTCAACGTTTCTTTCACGCAATTGTGTACATCCTAATTTTAATCGAAGACAATTTTTCCAATTAATGATTGCACCGGCAAGAGACTTCGGAAAAGCATAACTCACAATCCAACACCAAACATATTTTATACTGAGTCCTAATTTGATTTTGTGCAAGATTTTAATTTTGTGATAATTTTTATTAAAAATTTAGATAAATATTTAAAATATTTTTATTTAAAAGTTCTTAATTAATATTTTAAATTCAAATTTAATATTAAAAATTACTGGTTTAAATAATTGATTAAAAAATTAATAGTATTAAAAAATAAAAATATTTAAATAATTATTAAAAAATAAAATTTTTAAAAAATAATATATGAATTCTTTATATAAAAAATAATAAATATTTTAAAATAAATTTTAAAAAAATTATGACATATATTTTTAAACAGAAAGAATACTTGCAACTCAGAACTCAAAATCATGCTTTGCTTATTCCGTTTTCCTATCCAACATTTTGTATTCTTTTTTTCTTTTTTTTTTTTTAAATCATGATATCTTCACCCTTTCAACATTCTTGAAGGCCAAATAGATATGCGCATCCAAACTGGTTTTTGACTGTCAAAATATCTGTTTCATATTAAAGGAAATATAAATCTACTACTGAAATTGATTTGCTCAATCAATTGAAAGCCACTCTCAAAATCTCAGCTGTTATACGTGCACAGAGCAGAGATACAAAAGGGCCAGCTAATACAGAGAACAGAATACATGAAAAATAGGTGTTGGATACTGGAGAAGGAGACCCTACCTTCCCGACGCCCCATTTTATAGGAGATGACAGGAAAACGTTAGTCAAAGTCCTAAGAACCGGACCATTCAAAAGAGTCGGAGCACACTGACGTGAACTCTCCTTCCTCTCATTACCCACTTACTCCTCCTTTCTCTACTACTCTCTCTGCCCTAAGTTCACCGCCTTTCTAATCGGTCAGATCTGGCCTCTAGCCTTAGCTGGAAGCCGAATTTCGGCTGGATCTTTTTATTTCTTGTCTTCTTTATGTGTTTCATCTTTTATTTTAATTATAAATTATAAAAAATATATTTATTCGTAATTTTTATAAAGTTTCAAATTCTGTTATTTTTCTATTCTGCCTTAAAGAAATCTATATATTTGGATTCAATCTGAATCTTTTTTCAATATTTTACCTTTTTAGAAATAATTTTTAAAATTATTAATTTGTCTATAGCTATTTAAATTTTTATCTTTTAAAAAAAAGATAGATACTAAATTTTACTTGTATCTATGTTTTAAGAATGACTACGAAGATGCAACGAGAAAATTAAAGTGTATTTATCTATTATCTTACTAGTATTAGTAATATTATACTTTACTTTAAATATCTAAGAAATGATATATTTTCTATTATTATGATTTTTGAATTATTATGTAATTTTTATTGTTTCTCTTATTGAGTTAACATAGTCTCTCAATTCTCCTATTTTGATGTATTGTAAAAGAAATTTGAGGATTGCTTTAGTTGTAATGGCCCTTGCTATTTTTACTATTAATAGATAATTTTTATTTAGAAAAAAAATGGATAGCTCTATCTTTCCCTTGAATAATTATTCCATTGATTACTAAGATTGGACATATTTTCATCTCAACTTAATCTGAATTTTCTTCACGTAATCATCGTTGATGTTCAATCCCTATGCGATTCTCCTACTAGTTTATGGTCCCTTTTCGTCCTTAGACATTAGTATAGCTAGTATATGCCTCCATAGCGTTCCAACATCCAGCGTGGACTAGTTTAGTTTAGGCGAAATTGGACCATTGACGCCAAAGCCGCCTTCAAAAACTGAGGCATCATCTTCAAGCATATTGATCCATGCTTCTATGCCGTCTCCATTTCTGGTACTCATTAATATTGCAACGTTCTTGAAGGGCAAAGTTGTAGTACAGACCCAAACTGGCTTTCCCCAGCCGTAATCGACTTCATATACAGGAAATCTGCACCAACTACTGAAATTGCATAGCTCTATCTCTCCCTTGGAGAATATTTCCACTGATTTTTTAAGAATGGGTATGTACTCATCTCCACTTTGGATTTTCTTCACATAATGATGGTTGATATTCCTGATTGAACTCCACAATACTCCTACCAGATTATGGTATCCATTTTCTTCCTTAGACGTTGGTATTGCCATTGTATGCCTCCATAAGTTCCCGAAGGCTCGATCAGGAAGAGCTGGATTCATTCTGGGTCTCAAGTTCACAGCGTGGAGTGCGGCAACCATCTTTGCTGTACCCATTTTGGCTTTTTTCATCTCTATGAAATGCCTCCAAATGAAAGCTGAGACAGCCTCAACGCGAGTAGGATCATTCACTTTTGATCCAGAGGCTGATGAAACAGATTCCTTAAGCTTTGTCAACTCTTCCTTGCTGAACAGAAAGCGCTTTGTGACTATCTTTTCCTTTGTGATTCCTGTGGTTGGCATGAAACCCAAGCTGGAAAGGTCCCTAGGAGGGAACAAATTTGCTATACCGAAACTAGATTGAGAAATATTTTCATCTCCGCTGCAGATAGCAGCCCATGCATTCATGAAAGTCACCAAAGATGTACCATCTGCTACTTTATGTGACATTTCCACAGCAATAGCAATTCCTCCGCAATCAAAGAAATTGATCTGAACAGCAAGGAGGACTTTCTCCTTCTCCCCCGTGCCACTACCCCCGCTCATCGTCTTGAGTGGTAGATACTCTCTTAGTTCCACCATGTTAGGCTTGTCCACAACCTGCAACAGATCAGCATGAACTTCAGCCTCAACAAAAAGGGCTCCTGCATCATTACAATCAACAACATATCCCTCGCTGATTCTTCCTGCTAAGGGATAAAATTGAGTCAAAGCTTTTGATAAAGATTTTTTCAGCAATTGGGAGATTTGGCCATGATTAAAGTGAGCATCGCCATACAGTTGGCTAGCTTGGTAGAAGAAAATTAAAGGGGTATAAATTGGTGGTGCAATTTGGTCAAGAAAAGATAATTTGAGGCTACTAAGGTGATGGGGTGTTGGAGATGATGGCTTAATCATCTCTTTTGTCGCTATCACTATATTTGCCTCCATCTTTTTCTAAGCTCTCTGATATGGCAAGAGGAGAAATGCTATACTATGTGAAATTATTTAGCTTATAGATGAGGGCTTAGAAGGTGACTTCATCTATTTATAGGAGAAAATAAGCAATTTTTTCTACAAAAAAAAATAATAAGAAAGAAAGAGTTATATGAGAACCCACCTCTATGGTAGAAAATGTCATTTATGGGCCTGCGTATACGAATGCTCTACTTTTATCCTCTCTACCCCTATCCACCATGTTTCATTTCAAAATGATTGCTGTCTTGAAGATATTAGCATCAAAGTATCAACTCCGCGTACTTTATCTAATATTGGATCATCAAAATATTACAAGTGGATATCAAACTTTAATAAACAGAATTTGTTTAGAGATTAATGTCATTAATCTAGGTTAATCTAATCTTTGATGTTTTCTGTAGGGGAAACTGTTATATGCAGAGTTTTTCAGGAAATCCTGTGTCTATTATTCCTGAAAAAAATGTATGGTTCTTTGTTCTCTATCGTAAAAGATGAGAAGAAAAAAGTTCCAAAAATATTACTTGGAGTTTAATTTTTTCACTATTAGAAATGAACTTCAATCTTCAATGAGAGACTTTGTCTAAGTGGTAAAATTCGAGCCCTCCCAAATATTAAGTCAAGAAGTGGATCATTGTTAGGTAGTATTCCTACCATTCATATACATATTTGAAAGTAGCTTTCTTGTGATTCCTTCAAGTACAAGGAACGTTATAATTCCTACTTGCCTTGAATCTTTTGAATGCTTTTCTCTATTTGCAGGCTTATTTGGTTCATAATATATAAAAAATTAAACTTGAAGCATTCCAAGAAGATTAGTGTTATTTATTCATCATAAGAAGAAAACAAACTATTTGAAGACATTCACAGAGTTTATGCGTAAATATATTTAGGAAACTTTTTATACAAAACGTAAATTGTAAAATTTGTTGAAAACGTGTATCTTTTTTTCTTTACTTTTAGTGCCGGAAAGAATTTTTTTTTAAAAAAAAGATTAGGTCCATTAACACAAGCTGCATTCAGAACAGTTAACTTGGCATAGATGTAGAGAGGGTTAGAGTTTTCAGTGATGTTTATTTCCACCTGTCCAGTTGTGACCGACCAAAAGAAAAGGTCAAAATCACTAAACAACTAAAGAGGAAATGTTGGGTTTGGTATTTAATCATTTTTCATTTGTTAATTTCCATCCCTTCCTAGGAAAGGACAAATTTTTGAAATGTAGTTTGAGGCCGTAACTTAAACACAATCTTGGTGTTTTTTTTTTTGTTCTTTTTTTCTTTTTGAGAAAATTAAACTGAAGAGATTTTATTAAGAATCATGAGGGAGATTATCCGAACATAACAAGATAATCAAGAATCATTCCTTCCGTTCAAAATGGAATCCCTTACTTTGACTTGGCATAAGAATTTAGCGAGTACATATTTAACTTTAACGAAATTATTATCTTATTCTTATTAATTAAGAAATTAATGATAGGACCATGAGTTAGGGGAGTTTAATTTACTTAATTCATGAGAATTAAAGAGTTTGATGGTCAGCCCATGATTCAGTGGGGCTCGATTTTCTTAAATTCAGAGAGTTAGTAGTAAAAATTGAAATAAAAACTTTATTGTTTTAGAAAAATTATTTCCCAGTTGGATTTTATCATTCACCTAATTTCATAAGATTAACAAATTCAATGATGAATTTTGTTCATTAATGCTAAACAACAATTAGTAACTATTTTTCTGGAAAAAAAACACTAACCATTTAAAGAAGTAAAAGAATATCAAGAAAGTAATTCAATGAGTATTTACGAAATTTAAAATATATTGTTCCTAAAAAAAATTAAAGATATATTGGCTACATTAATATATCAGATTCAACTCTAAACAGTGTTTAGTTAAAATTAACCCAAAAATTCTATTTTATGACTGCTTCCCCCATACTTCCCAAATCATATCTAGACTATTATTTTTGATAGATGAGGAGAATGAACGCTAATTAAATCGAAAATTGGATCTTTTGTTCAACAAAAAGTATTTTCGACCAACTGAGTTATCACTTTATATTTCTAACTCTATAGTATTCTTGAAGTAACACCTAATTTTTTTCAAATTAATTAAAAATTAAATTTCTTGATGAGACTTTTCCTGTTTTCACACAACATATAGAGATGATATGAAACATACAAAATGTATATGTCGCTAATAAATGATGATTTTTGCCCATTAAACCATCACCGAATTTTTCATTCTATTGATTGGACTTCATGCACAAAACACAGCCCGGATACTCTCTTACACTCTCTAAGTCTCTGTAACATTTCTATTATATAAATTTTGAACTATAAAGATAAATCTTATACAAAAAAAAAAATCTATAACATAAAACGTTACCAGGGATGTTAAAGGAAAGGTTACCGGGGATGTTAAAGGAGAGTTTCCAGAGATGATCAGAGGGGTAAACAACATGGGAAAGATGTACCTTCCGGGTCTCTATCATAAGGACAGAACATATGAGCTAGATATGCATTATGGATCTATATCTTAAGGCCGAATCTGCACTTCTTAAAAGTCATATGGCATTCACAACTCCTCAACTAAAAATGTCCTCTCAGATATGATCATTGATGTCCCCTTATTGAAAAGGGAAACGATCATTCATGGCTTACCTTTTTCTGCTATACGAAGTTGGCACCAAAAAGAGGATTAATCACAAAGTCAAATCTTATCAGAGTGCTTTTTGGACTGCAGCTACAATCATCAATTCTTCAAATTGTTCATTAATCCTTCCTACACCTCATGCTTTTAAAAACACTTCTCCATTTTAAAATATATATCTTAATTTTTTTATTTAATCAATTTCAAAATATTTATTATAATATCTCACCATAAAAACAATCTAAATGTATTTATTTTAAAATAAGCTTATAATTTTTATATATATAATATTTAAAAAAAATCATAAATTATGTTAATTTATTTTTAGAAATATTCTTTACGTGATTGCAAAAAATTAATAAAATAGCATGCTAAATATTGTACTAGCATGCCACAAGTCCAATTTGATTCTTTTACGTAGCTTGCCAAATTGCCACCAACGACTTTCACCATTGTAAAAATCATCTTGAGATTTTGTTTTTTCTTTTTTTTTTTTGTTATTCTTGTTGCTTCTATTCTTTTTGCCTTTCTTTCTTCTCTTTTTGGTTTTTTCTCCTCTTTCCACAGAATTCTTCTTTGTTTTGTGACTCCGATTAAGATAGTTTTAACGTGATTTTTTATTTGTAAATTCTTTATTTTTTTATTATTTTCTTAAATTTGTGGTAAAAATTTTTTGTGTAGTAAAAGTTGTATATTCTGATTCAAAGTTTTTCTTAGTTTGATTTAAAGTTTTGTTTTAGTTACAAATTCATATTCTTTAGAATTTGAAATAGGATTTGAAATGGATAAATAACTATTCAGATTTTGGTGTTTTGAGATTTGAATTAAAATGATACTTTTATTTTATTCTTTGAACCTTTAATAAAAAAGTTGAGTAATTGAAAAGTTTTATTATAAAAAAAAGTTAATAATATTATTTTATTATTTAGGCTTAGACTTATATCTAGAATAGCGTAGGGAAGTTCACTCGATAACTTAAAATTTATCATCTTCAGTGATTTCGATTAAAGTTTAGTCATTTCAATTTGTAGAAAATTCGCATTTTTTATAAGAAAGCAAGTAACTCTAGCACTTGCTAGCAGATGAATTTACAAACCAATGTTTACTATATTTTTAGTGCCATCAATATTTTTGACAAATGGAATAAATATGTGTTATTCACAAATGTGAATATATCATTTTAAAAATTGCTTTTGTTACGTCTTTTTAAATTGGAGAGGTTCTCAATAATGTGTTTTACGTGTGCAACAGAAATGTCTAAGAGCAGTGTTCCAAGTAGGTATTTATTTATTTTAAAATATTATAATTTTTGAACATCTTTTATAGATATGAGTATGCTTCGGAAAAAGGTTTTATTACATTTTTATAAAATCATGGCATATTTGTGAAACATGTATCTACATGGACGGATGTTTTGTTATTTTGAGTTTACTTTAGACTTGGATTCGTTTGAGTAGCTATTTTTTACTATAATTGTTGGAGATATTTCAAAGAAATTGTTAAGCTTCGGGAAGCGTTTTATTACTTGATTTTGGAAAATCATGTGCATTTTTATGGTATTCTTGGAAAACTTTTATTTACATGTTTGGATTGTCGGACAATTTGTAATTTTGAACTTATGATAAAATTGGATCTAATTATGGATTTGGATTCATTTGGATGGCTATTTGAGTGGCCTTTACATTTAAAAATTTGCATAAAAATTTCGTTCCGACTAGATATGATTTGGAATATGAATTGAGTTTAAAGCGTCACTGAATTGTACTATACCTGACTAGTCCCTTGTACTAGGATCTTTTTCGGTGGCATGAAAAGCATAGACTCTGGATTGTGAATCCACTTGAAAATATGTGTAATATGTCATGGAGAACTTGGTCCAATTGGTACTATATTTATTTGTTTGAGATCACTTAACAGCGTGTTATGAGGAGTTCAATATTGAGGCTGGTCATTAAGGTTGGGCTGGTAGGTACTCTAGAGCTCTGTAGCCTTGTTTTTGTTTGGGGAGGCATAAAATAGTTTATAAAGTTGAATGTTCGCTCTGGTGCGTGGCTGGTATTGACTACAGGATACCAAGACATGACTCTTGATGGCCTCATTATTGGTTCCGGTAGTTTTATCATTGAGTCAGTATTTGAATATTTGTCATGTTTGAGAAATTAGGATTGAGGAGCTACACTAATGTGTCTTGATTCGTTCAAACTTTTCAGCTAAACCTAAAACTTTATCATAATAGTGCATTGTTTTGGAACAAAGAAACTTATATAAATATAAAACAGTTTTGAAACTGTTGTACATATGCATCTATCTTTATATTTTAGAAATCTCATATTTGGAAAATATATTGGCATACAAGTGAACTCACTGAGCTTTTCAACTCACAAATATTTTTAATGCTTATTTTCAAATGACTCAAATAATAGATCAGAGTAATGATTCTTTGATTCACTTCAACGTTAGCTCATGAAGGGACACATATGTCAATGTGATCAATTTGTACCTTTTTGTTACCTCTCGCTAGTTAGAGAGAAGTTTGTTTTACAAGATTGAATTTATAATATACAAAATCTACGTGTGTATTTATATAATTTTAACTGATATTTTTATAATTATTTTATTTTATAATATATGTATACATTTCTCTTCATATTATATCCGAATACGATGCGTATTTGTATATATCAGTACCAAGAGACACACTAATACCTTACTAAAATTAGCCGCAGTGGAACCTAGCAGAATAGTTGGAGACATCATATTATCCTCTTTCATTTATTATTTTTTTAGCTAGTTTTCCTTTATTTTTAATTAAACATTTTTGTTTCACAAAAACTATTAATTTTTTAACCAATCATTTAAAATATCAATCTCAATATTAAATTTGAATTTAAAAATACTAATCAATTATTGTTAAATAAGAACATCTAAAAAAACTTTAACCGCATCAGTTATTCTCTCGTCCGAGAAAGGAATCCCCTTTTTATTAAGTTTCGGAGAAAGAAATTATTTTCTTTTATCTTTTTGGTAAGTCCCCGAGGAAGATATTCTATTTTCCAACTATAGGTTACGAAATGACACCAGATCTCTTCATTAATCATTGACCAATTGAATCGGCTAAGTTTTTGCGTTCCATACATCTAACACATATGGCGAGATTTCCTAGGATCATCAAGTCAATTAGACTGAGAGTGATTAGATAGAGTTTGGTTTTGAGATTTTCTGTCTTGGGTTTCGGGAGAGAGAAATTTTTGTGAGAGAAAATGCCACTACTATATGTAGTTAATTTTTGGACTATATGTAGTGCGAAAAATTTTCATAATTTCATTTGAATTTCGAAAAGTATTCAAAATCCTCTGAAGCATTTGGTTAGAAAAATTCAGATCTACGAAAAACGACATCGAATTTCAGCGTAAAAATGTTAGTTTTTCGAACTATTCATCAATTTACATCGTTTTATGTTAAAAGAACATCAAAATCGACCAAAAAAAGGCCGATTTTGATGTTGCAATCTTGCAGCAGGAGTTCCGCCAACTGAGTGGCGGAATTCACTGTCGAATTCCGCCAGCAGTTGGCTGAACTCACCAGAAAATTCTGCCAATGACTGGCGGAATTTTCTGGTCAATTGTACCAAAAACGGGTACAACTCACTGAGTTGTACCCGTTTTTGGTACAATTTGACAGTAAATTCTGCCAGAAATCTGGCGGAATTTGACGTCAAATTCCACCAATTTTTTGGCAGAATTCCAGGTTGGAAATCCGCCAGGAATTTGTCGGAATTCCGGAGTGGAATTCCGCGAGGAACGGGCGGAAATATTTAAGTTGCTTATTTTATTACAGTCGACGTTGTAAGTTTCATTTAATTTATCGTAGTTTTAATAATTTAATTGGAGTTAATTTAATATTAATTAATGTTAGTTTAAATATGTTTATTTTTTTACCTAGATTGATTATTGTTTAATTTAATTGTCAGTGATAGTAATTTTTGTTAAATAAGTGTTGCAGATGACGGATCCTTCTCAGTGCCGACGCGGTGTATCGCAAGATATAGGACCAGTTTCAGACCGCAGCGGTTGATTGCACGGTCGTCATCCTATTACTGCATCTGCCAGACAGAGAGTGAGTGCGGCGAGGCGCAGTACTAGAGACATCCTCGCCACAACGGCTGACATCACACGAGGTATTGATTCGACGCAGTTCGTCCCACATATGCCGTGGATTCCCGGGATGTACGCGTCTATGCAGGGATATGTACCGTATCTTTGGCCCCCGACGACGTCGCCAGCTTCGGTCGCACCGGGTTATTATTCGGGGGGACCGTCCTACCCAGTTCAGACACATAGCGGCCACGCTGAAGACGTGGGCCCAGCATACTACCTGCCACCATCGGTCCCGGTTACGCCGTACAGACATCTGGAGGATTACGACGAGGGATCAGGCGCTGCGGATGACGTGCAAGATGGGGAAGACCCGGCGACTGATGCGTACTATGATATGGATGCGGTTGCGGATATTCAGGAACCCGCCGCCGACGCAGCGATGCAAGAGGATGAGACATATGAGCAGGAGAGGTTTTCTACAGCGCGTTGCGGCGGGGGTAGGCAGCCTCGCTCGTTCGGTATCCGGATCTGGAGTTTCTGCCCGCAGGGATAGGTCCCCGGGTCCTGTTCCATATGGTATCAATTTATCGGCGCGCCCACGCGTCAGCAGATCATTCCGGGAAGGGCCAGGAGTACCCCCACTACGAGTAGGGTTTCAGTCGATGATGTAGAGAGACCCGGTCCCAGTGCGGGGCGACAGCCGGCCGCTGCCGAGCGACAGTCACAGCTAACTCGACGTCGAACTTGCCAAAGCGGCACCACCGAGGAGTGGCGTTTGATGGTACCGGCACCTGGGGGCCCGCAAGATCCGTCCCTCATCCATCTTTTTCCGGCCACATTGCCAGCCTTATCTGGCGTGGCGAGGTTAGTAGCGCAGTCTTACAATTAATTGTCATACGCGAAAATTTCATACCTTATTTGTCCCGCGCAATTGTTGAAATTTGACTTTTCTTTAGGCAGGAGCGACCGGTCTTGACTGTCCATTCGAGGCAGGAATACATCGATAAATGGCCGATGCGAGACGAGGAAGTGGCTGCAATTGTGGCGCACAGTGGTCTGGAGCGATTGAGGCATTGCATTTTCTCTCGACCTAATAGTGCACTTATTTCTGCTTTTGTTGAGAGGTGCCAACCAGATACTAACACATTTCATATCCCGTTCGGGGAGATGACCATCACCCTCCACGATGTGGCGCATATCCTCGCTATTCCTGTGACTGGTTACATTCTCCGGCATGACCTAAGCAAGGAAGACATTATCAGGGACTTATCTGCGACACTGAACATACTTGGTAGGACTCAGCTCGGCGCACAGGTACTGTTATTAATCGTTTTACTGGCTACCTTTCAGCGATGGGATATGTTACACCGTGCAGTTGTGGGTATTACTGATGTGCAGCAGTTGACCCCGGGGCAGTGAGATGACATGCTTCAGGAGATGATACATATATTGACCGAGCGGGAGCATTGTTTGGGAGGTACGGAGCACGCAGGCCCATCCGGCTCGTAGGGATACACCGTGCAGTTGTGTGGTTTTACGTTTTTTTAACCTTTGAAATATGCTCGTTTTGTAATAGTGTAGTATGCTGAAAACGAGTAAGTATTGACGTTCAACTATCAACAATTTGCTTTTATTTAACTTGGTTTGGTTTCAAATTGACAAACTTGCATTTGATCTCAAGTACAGTCTAAATAAAAAAAATTAAGTAGACGTCAGGGACTGCTTGTGCGCAATACGCTCGAGTAAGGGTGCGTCCCATCCTTCAACAGCCGCGCGGTGATACCGCTGCCATGACGGATGCACTTCTGGAACCGGAAAGCCATCCTCAAGCCGAAACTGTTACAATGAAAACATCAAAGTAGTTAGGTGTCGAAACTGAAAATGATAATAGAAAATGATAAACTGCTAAGTGACAAGTTTACTTACGGCGACAAAATGATTAGCGTCTTCTAGTAGACCAATAACCAGGATTGCGGTCGCTGTATCGCTTTGCGAGTCAAGTGGTAGATACGTCCAACACTGCGAACGAGATAAACAGGAGAACGCGACATTATATGTGGTCGCGATGACCCAGCCCATGTCTGGTAATGTTAGCCACTTATCCATAGGGGCTGGCTAATCGGTAACACAGTGTTACAGTTGGTGTAGAAGGGATATAACCCCGCCCGATCCGCCCACGATCTCTTCGTACAGTGATGAGTTACATTGGATATCTCGCCAAAGCTCCTGTCTCACCTGAAACCAAGCATCCTCGCCCCCATATCTCAAATGTGCAATAGCTCGAAATCCACAATTACCATCAGTCCTAACATCGACCCAATCGTGGATATAGGGGACGATGAAGGACGGAAACTGACTGCCCCAGGGGAATATGGGGAACACGGAGTCACCGCATCCTGAGGCACCCGTGGACGAACCATACCCGCGGCCGCTGGACCTCGAGCTCTACCTCTTGACCTGCTACGCCCACGAGACCCGCTAGAAGATCTGCCGCGAGACCCACTACGACCGGACGACCGTTTGAAGGCACTACGGGAGACCTAAATATACTCCCAGTGGGACTTATCTCTTTTGCTCGAGTCTCGTTTTGGCCGGCCTTTGGTCACATTGCTTGGGGGCTCCTGCAGCCCTGAGAACTCGAGATATAACATCTGAGACATGTGCACTGCAAAATGTCGGCGCTCAGCTGGTCCTCGCTTCATCATTAGCTTTGCAAAGTCCTGAATTGCTCGCATATCATCAAACGGGTGGGGCTGATACATGTGCAAATACTGCGACGCAGCCGTCGAGAAGTCCAGCGCGCTCCAAAACGGATGCAGGTCGTCAACAACTAACGGCTGACCCGTGGTCATATGCGGCAGTATCTGCACCCAACATCCACAAAGACTTGTATCATGACGAATATTTTTGACCCGATCCCACTCGTTCAATATGATCTGTATTGCTTTGTGAGACACTTTGTAACACAGCGGATTCAAGATCGGGTGTGTGCTGAGGTGGTACTTATCCACGTAACGGCACTGTTCAAGACTTCCTCTAATCTCCGATATTTGAGACTCGATCATCGAATGTACTTTTGAACATACCGTATCGAACGCGCCGGACGCCCTCCCAAGGTACGATTTCGTCGCTGAATGGGCGCCCTCCGCGCAATTGGTCGTCTCAGTCCCAAAGTGCATGATATGTCCTGTCCAAACCCGTACAAATTGTTCCTGATACAGGTCCAACCAAGTCTCATCTATGTAACTCATCAACTTACCGAAGGTGGACCATGACGAGCATCTGGCTTTCACGTTCTTCGAAATATGTCGGCGACATAACAGGTTCTCATAAGTGGGAAATGTATCACGCAACGCTTGCATCAACCCAGGCTCCCGATCAGTTACGATCGCGTTTGGAGGACAATTTATGTCAAATACCTGTTTCACGCACTCCAGCACCCATCGGTAGCTATCTGCTTGCTCAGTACTGATCCAAACGCCGGCAATGAGGAAGTTACGCCTTGTCGGGGTTACCCCTACGATCTCCAAATACGGCATGTTGTACCTATTACAATTAATCAGGAAAAAACGTATAAGCAAACATTCTCTTCAATTTGTTTAAATCGCAGATCGTTATGTGTAACTGCAGTGCAAATGAAAATTACGAAGAATTGTAATGTAACGAACCGGTTAGTCTTGTACGTCGTGTCCATTATCAGTACAAATGGGTACGCACGAGCAAGTAATGTTGAATCTGGATGAGAAAAAACATAATCACTGAGGATTTCGGCTCCCGGCTCCACTCTGTGCCAGTGGATATAGCAATGATCAGTGAACAGCTTGAAAAGTTGTTGCACAACTGTCCGTCCTTCCATACTCGCAACTCTTAATTTGTGTCGGGCATTATACACTGTCTTCGCTCTGCGGCAATACGAAAGCCAAATAAATATTGATGACACATTTACAAAATTAAACAGTAGTGTATAACTCCTCAAGTAATGAGTATAATATATTTGTTACATGCAAACATACCTAACAACGGTTCTCGGATTCTCCCGTTTCAAATGATCTAGAATATGTTTAGGCTGAACGTGACATTTGCTCATTTCCTCCGTGATTTTCATCTCCCGCTCTGTCATGCGAGCGGCGAGGGCATGCCTATGTCGAATCCCGAGCTCGTGATTATGTTTGCCGCATATTACGGCCAGACTCCACGCCCCCTCGTTATGCTCCCGGCTCATGAGTTTTAACGGACAGTGATACTTTTTAGTACCCTTCGGCTTTCCTGACTTCGTCTGGACCTCCGGTTTTGCTCCATCCTTCTGAACAGTAATGAATTTTCCGTACGCTCCGCCCCTCTCACACCTAAGCTTGACAAAGCCGTTACCCGTTCCGTCACCTTTTCGCGACCGAGAAATTATCAACAACGTCCTCACCTGTAATGATGCCGTCTTCGCCCACTTTACTAACTCCTCTTTACTTGAAAATATATCTTGCATGCCTAAAAAGCGACTTAAATCTTCCATTTGGTCAAGATCAAAAAATTCTTCAAACGAATCTGATGACGATGAGGGGCCTTCACCGTCTCTGTAAAGTGCTCGATGAAATCTTGCCTTCCGGCCTTTCCGGTTTTCCTGCAGTATATAAAACACACTAGTCCAATGTCAGTTACTACATTACGTGACTCTTGGTTATTTTTAAGGCATCAAGAACCGTAACAATAAAGCTATCTACGATGTGTAACCTAACATACAATATAATTATCAAGTATAAAATTATACAACAATACAACTAACTACGTAGTCATCACAAAAAAATTAAAAAGATTGAAATTATATCATAAGAATCTGGCGAAAGTATGAAGAATTTCGCCAGCTTCTGGCGAAATTACTCGATGAATTTTGCCAGATTCTGGCGAAAGTCATGGAAGAATTTCGAAAGAATCTGGCGAAATTCATCGAAATATTTCCGCCACTAGTCAGACAATTCCGCCACTCAGTGGCGAAAACTGTGCCAAAAATTCAACAAACTAAGAAAATACGAATTTAAAGACAATGTAATAGATTTTTACCTCAAACTCGAGAGAATCCTTCGTAGAATCTTTACTTATTGTTATATTGCTATAAAATTTGGGTGTTTTTGCATGAAAAGTGTGGACTTTTTAAAGAAATATTAGAGAGAGTTGTTGGAGGAGTGAGAGAGAGAAGTTTGAAAATGAAAATTTGTAACACTACATATAGTCCAAAAAAACTGTATATAGAAATCGCGAGAGAAAAAGTGAGATGTGAGATGAGAAATTTGCATTGGTTCCGTGTGGAATCCAATCCAAGTAAAGCATAAGTCTCTTTTTTTTCTTGTCGTTCCTGAAAATGAAGAAGAAACCATTCGTACTCATTTTATAATTCAAGTTAGAAAACTTTCAAATAATTCAAAAAAAAAACAGGGAAGAAGAAGACTTTTTTTTTTTTTTTGTTCTTGCTAAGTGGAAGAAGAGGATGGATGCACCTCAGTTTGGTGAGATTCGCAAAAATAGTACCTAAGTTATTCTAAAGTTTACCCAGGCATTTTTTACTCCCAAATCATCTTTAGGTGCAAATTAAGCACAATTGCAAGAGAAAAAAAATTCACTTTTTTCTTTTGTGGGAAAGACACTTGCAAAAAAATTAAAAATTCTTACCCTAATATTTAGAATTGTTATTACATTACAATAAGTTTTTTTAAGAGAAATAAATGTCCATGTTATTATACTTCTACTCTTCTATTTTTTGGGAGGCATTTTCCTTTTCGAAAATACTACATTGGTAATTGAATATAAATATAGGGAACATATAATTTATAATGAAAAATGCAGAAAATAACACTTCTAAATTATTGCCAAAATAAAAATATAAATAAATGTCCATGTTATTATACTTCTACTCTTCTATTTTTTGGGAGGCATTTTCCTTTTCGAAAATACTACATTGGTAATTGAATATAAATATTGGGAACATATAATTTATAATGAAAAATTCACAAAATAACACTTCTAAATTATTGTCAAAATAAAAATATAGTGTGACATTTAACTACAACGGGAAGAACTATAGTTAAAATGCATACATATATATTTTAAGTTTTTACAATATTCATAACAAAGTGTTACCTCAATATGTATCTAAAATTGAAATTTATTATAACAGATATGGATAAGTGTAGTCAAAAATACATTTTAGTTATAGATATCCATAACAACAGACAAAAGTGTTGCCAACGTACACATACAATTTGTTGATTGGCTACACTAGATAGAAGTGTAGTTAAAATACGTACCTATGTTAATTTGATACAATAATAAAAAAGAAGCGTTACTTTAATATATATTTAGACACACAATTTCTATAAGTGTTGTCTAAAATGTGTAATGTAAAATCACTTTTCTTGTTGTGTTAGATTCATAAGTCTAGCCGAGTGAGTGAGCGTCCAGTCAACACACACGGTAATGACTTCCTATTCCTCTCAAAAACTCCAATCTAATTTTGTGGAGCTTTAGCTTTAGCTTCATTGGTTTGGTCAATAGTCATAAAGAAAATATGAAGAATAAAATCTTGATAAACTCTTAACTCTATTTTTGGTACATTAAAATGAAATATTTTTTATATAAAATTCCTTTTTATCCAGAATGGACTTGTAATCTTCTTTTTATTTTATTATCTGAAAGAAAAAGTCATAATAGAATGCTAATTCGTTTTTATATTTGATAAAATTATTATTCAATATCAAAATGAAATGAAATTTCACAAGAAGTGATTTAAATATCTTACTAGTATAGTGTGAATAAAGATAAATTATACCTAGTAGAAAAAATAACAATAAGGTCAAATTAAATACATTATCTTCAAATTTTTATTTAAGTAAAATTTACACTAAAATTTCCAAAATATCAAATGTTTCAAGTATTAAAACAAATGTAGTAAAAAAGGCAACTCTCATTTTGGATCAAATTAAAGGAAGTAATAGCAAGAGAAATAAAATAAAATTCAATGTTAAGTTGTACATTTTTTTCGTCGAGAATACAACACTCAAAAGAATTTCTTTTAAGATTCCTACTTCTCTTGAAAAGGTATTTTCTTAAGTTTTTATATAAAAATGTCTTTCCTACTTCTTCTTAAAATTAATTTTTCTGTGTAAAGACTTTTCCTACTTAAAATTTTCATATCAACAGTAGAACGATATGAAAAGTTAGAAAAGCCATTTCATTTCATCACATTCCAATGTACTAAACATACCATAATAGATTGGTTTCTCGCATGCATGGCCTGCAATTTTATTTTTTATTTTTTTTTTGTTTCTTTCCCTCTTTCTCCTAATTTCACTTATACTTAGCCATCATTTACAATTCTTTTATTAAATTTTTTAAAGAAACTCTAATAATTGTAATGAGATAAATTTTAACACCCAAGCACGACGCATGGATTTCAAGCTAGTAAACTTATGGGTTTTATGTCTTCTATTATATTAACTAGTTTCAGCGAGCAACCATTGTAGGTGTGGTGGTGTCGCAGTCATTAGGTTAGTGTTTGCGTGGGGAAAGCAAAATTTTCTGTGTTTTAAGTTCTATTTAGATTGTTTTTCTTCTAATCAAACACATAATTAGTTCTTATTTTTATTTTAAAAATAAAATTAGTTTCACGAAACTCGTAAAATAAAATTTCTCCTAACCAAACACAATTCAAATATTTTGACCCTATAAACTTAAGATTCTTTAAAACGAAGGCGTCCTTATCTGCTGATTTTCTTGCAATTCACCATCACATCTTGAAGGGCAATTCGTAGAAGTCCTTGATTGATCGCATTGTTGTCAATTGTAAATATTAAATTGACACTTTTGTTTTCTCAGGTCCTTGATTGAGAATTGCATCCATTTTTTGGGACTAAATTGAAATTAACCCATATTTATAATACATAATTATTCTTCTTTTAAGAGAAATTTTCTTTGAGGGCTTCATAAAAGTAATAAAATATTTTGTTTCTTTTGGGAGGTCCAGGGACTACAGCTTACATTAAATTATATCATATTACATTAACAAGAGAAACTTTATAGTGGTAGTGGTGTAACTAGTCAGCATTTCATAAGTTATACTCTGTCCAATCACATGAAGTCACGTATACTGTAGGTCCTACTATTATCACTTACTTATTCATCAATACAGGGACCACAGTACACGTGACTTCATGTGATTGAATAGAGTATAACTTATGGGATGCTGACTAGATATACAACTACCACCATAAAGTTTTTCCATTAACAAATCTTTCTTCTTAAGTAAATGTTTCTAATAGAAATAATATCTTCTATTTTTTATTCTTTTTCTTTGGGCTTTTGAAGGAGGGGGAAAGAGGGTTCAAGAAAGAGTGAGCTATTTTAGATTAAATCACACCTCATTTTACATCTAATAAATATATATATTTTGACTTAACACAAAGATATATGAGAAAAATATATAACCCTCTGCAGGTTATTATATCACCCTTATAAATTAAGAAGATTATTAGTGAAATCACATGCTAATTATGGAACTCGTTGCCCATAATTTAAGTGGGTTAATATGAAATTTTAGAAGAAAATATTAATTAACCAAAAAATGATGAAAATACTTTATTTTTTATTTATTTTCAGAAATTATAAAAAAGAAATGTGGTCATCCATTTTTTTTTAAAAAAAAGAGAGTACTTGTTTTTTTATCAAAAAATTGCTTCAATGAGTTTTTAATATAAATTAATTAAAGTTTTATTTTGTACTCTTTTTTGTCGGACGAACAGGCAAAGTAAGGGAGAGAGACGACTTATCTAAACTCAATACGTCATAATTCCTTCCACGAATATATTTGTTCTTTCTTCTAGAAAAACTTTCATTGATTTTTTGATAAGCCTTTGATACTTTGAATTAGGCACGTTAATGGGCCCCTATTATTTGAGCACTTTCTCCTGAGCCCAGATTCAATTTCTTTGTATGGAGAACCGTTCTCTACCCAATTATTATATAGACCCGTGTTGGGCCTTAAGGTCGCCCAATTGGATCCGAAAACCTGGGGATTTTCCCTTTTTAACTACTCCTTCTTTTCTTTTTCATTACAGACACATGCGCCGGGCATTCGTGAGCCGAAAATTTCTTGTTGATATCAAAGATAAAGAAACCTAATACTAATCCTTTTCTGTTTCGAAATATTTACTCTATTTATTTTTTTATTTATTACATAATATTTACACTATTTTTAATATTAATAAAAATTTAATTAGTTTTTCTCATTTTTACCCCCTCCTTATTTATTACTTACCTCAATTTTCAAATACTTTAATTAATAAATTATAATTGAACTAAGAAATATACTTAATATTAAAGAAAGGAGTACTCATATCTTTTTATTTTAAATTTTATAAATTATTTTGAATTCTTAAACTGTTGTTGTGTCATATTCTACTTTTGAGAGCCGTGACATGTTGATTTCTGCTTCTTCTTTTACAAAAATAATTTAATAATATTTTCATCATTCTAGAAATTTATACTAATTTCTGTACTTAACCGTGAACAAATTAAAGGCCGAGAAAGGTATTACTAATTCTAGTTGGAAAAAATTAATAAATATGCTATAAATAAATTATGAAGTATAAAATAAAATTATTAGTATTCATATGTGACATCAAAAGAATTTGGTTTCCGTGACTGCTTTACGCAGAAATTGACTTGCCCTTAAGACCAAAGCGTTCAATCTCACCCTAATTTCATCTTTTCCATTATTCCAATTATTACAAAAATCCTCCTGACAGCCATTAATTTTAGACCAAATCTTTAAATGAAAAATCAGCATAATAAACAATGAGACCCGTGCAAAGGAAAAGAAATCTAAACAACATGCTACTAGAAAGCTTTTATGTCAAACTAGCAGGTGCTTAAATTCATATCTCTAACTCGATTTTCGATTGTAGATCAACGGGAACTTTAATTTTTATAAGGTTTCTTTCTTCTCATCTTTTGATAATTAAATTAATACTCATAACAACAGCCAAAAGAGGAAAAAAATAACATACTTTCAAGGAGGACTAATAAAATGAGTACCATTTACAATTATTGTCTCATACTCTTGATAACTTTGCAGCTCTTCTTTCATTCAAAATTAAATATTTATTTTCTTATTCATTTTGCATGAGAGATGCATACCCAATGATATATAAAATGTGGCTGGACCCCCTTTCCTCCATGAACTTCTAAGAGCTTCAAATGGGAAAGTTCTTCACCTTTTGTGGTCTATTTCATAAATTTTACAAAATGAAGAGGTCTAAGAATGATGAACATGAAATATTTGATGTGAAATTGAAGTTCTAAAAGAGAAGGAAATCTATTACTATTATATATAGGGGTACAATACGCAGACTATATGTAGTGCGAAAAATTTTCATTATTTCATATTAATTTCGAACAGTTTCTAAAATTCTCTAAAGCATTCGAATAGAAAAACTTAGATCTACGAACAACGACGAAGAATTATCACGAAAAAAATATTATTTTATCAAATTACTCATAATTTTACATCGATGTACACATAAAAAATTTCAAAAGCAGCATTAAAATGGTCAATTTTGAAGTCGGCCAATTAGACGCCCAATTCCGCCAAACTGAGTGATAGAATTTGGAATCAAATTTTGCATGCAAATTCCGCCACATAGAGGCAGAATTTATATGTAAGTTCCACCACAACTCTGGCAAAAATTGCATACAAAAAAATTAATTTTTGTATTACATTTTAAATTAATTTCATATATATTTGTACTAATTAAATTAATTATATTTTAATATTTTTTATAATTTATGCAATTAGTTATTTGATTTACTTAGTTTATTTGATTGATTCAATCTATCTATTTATTTCTCTTATTTATTTATATTTTAATTTAATTATTATTTATTTATTTGGTAGTAATTTAATTTAATTTTTATTATTAAATTATTAAAAAAATTATTAGAAACATTCGTATTAAGAAATATTAAAGTATTCTCTACTGAATATCTACTTTTAGATTATTGTATATGTTAATAGCAGTTTCTTTATTACATAAGGTTTTGTAAATATTCTATATAAATTTTTTGTGTGAGTAGCATAATAACGACATTTGTTGAATGTGTGTTATAGATGGCAGAACCCTATCGACGACGACGCGATACATTGCTAGACTTGGGACCAGTTGCTGACCGTAGCGCTCAATTGCACAGTTGGCAGCCTATTACCACATCTGTCAGGCAACGAGCAGGTGTGGCGAGACGCAGCACTAGTGACATCCCAATGAGTACTACGGACGTCACATGGGGTGTCAATTCGTCACAGTTCTCACAACATATGTCGTGGGTACCGGGAATGTACACATCCATGCCATGATATGCATTATATACTTGGCCCCTGATGACATCGACGACTCCAACGGCATCATGTTATTATTTGATTGCTCTTGCGTATGCACCACCGACCCGCAACGACCAAGCAAAGAATGTGGGGCCGTCATACTACTACCCGCCACAGGTCCCGGTTACACCATATAGATATCCTGAGGATTATAACGAGGGGGCTGGCGATGTCATGTAGGATGTGCAGAATATGGATGATCATGCTATCGATGCGGATTATGATATAGATACGAGTGCAGATATGCAGGAGCTCATGGGTGCAACTTGGTGGCGAAAATGATGCAAATTTTTCAAAAATTCATACAAATACTAATTTAATTAAAATTTAATAATTTTTACTTTAAAATCGAGAGAATCCTTCATATAATTTTTGCTCATTATTTTGTTGTAACTAAATTTGCTTATTTTTTATTAAAAATATGATTTTTTTCTTTATATAGTTTAAGAGAGTTCTAAGAGAAAATAAAGTTTTAAAAAAATAAACGTTTTTAGAATTACATATAATATATATATATATATATATATATATATATATATATATATATATATATCAGGCCCATATTTGAAAAGCATATCCGAATAGAGTCCATGGATCCCTTTTGAATCTTGATTCCTCTCCACACACTGGCAACACATTTTTCTGGCAATTAAAACCAACTGAAAAACAGCTTTTTCACTAAGGAAAGAAACCAAGAAACAGAAGAACAGCAGCTTTTGGTCCATAAATGGCTTCAGCAGTAACAAGAGCTTCCTTCACATTTAACCTTTCAACAACCTCTCTAACCCAACCGTCCCTTCCAAAGCTGAAATCCCACCTCATATTTCCTCCTCTGGTCGAAAAACCTCGCTCAATTTCGGCTTTGCAGACTCACACAAGATCCCATGTCAGTCCTGTGAAATCCATTGATGTCTCCAAAGAAGACAAACCCACAATCCCAGAAGAAACAACAGAGAATCCAGCTGCAAGTGCTGAGCCCCCAAAAGAGGAGGCTCCAAATTTTGATAAGAGGAGACTTGAGGAGAAATTTGCAGTCTTGAATACTGGAATTTATGATTGCAGGTCTTGTGGGTACAGATATGATGAGGCTGTAGGTGACCCTTCATACCCAATTCCACCTGGGCTGCCATTTGACAGGTTACCTGATGATTGGAGGTGCCCTACTTGTGGGGCTTCAAAGAATTTCTTTGAAAGTAAGAGTGTGGAGATTGCTGGTTTTGCCCAGAATCAACAGTTTGGACTCGGTGGTAATACACTCACCTCTGGCCAAAAGGCCCTGCTTATATGGTGTGGTTTAGGATTAGGATTTTTGTTCTTCTTATCTGGCTATTTGCTTCAATAATGGAGAATTAGATGGACAGAAGTTGTTCCATAGGTATAGTTTAGGCATTTTCCTGTTGCAAAATACAAATAATGTGGGTAATGATTTAGCTTTCTTTGGCTTTCAAAATAGAGAAGTTCAAATAGTTCTGGATGGTGGTTGAATGAATATTTTGCACTTGAAGAGTATATGATTTTGGACCAATGGGCTTGCAAATTATTCTGGGAATGTGTATTGGGATTGTGTTCAGGTTTTCGAGACTTTTGTCTTGAAGTGCTTTAAACACAATCCAAATACACCTCAGATAAAAGTTTATTCAACTTTGGGGTGTTCCGATGAACATATGGCAACTGTATTGCCTGCTTGTGCTTGACTGATGCTATTCATTTCCTTGAATCTCAGTTTATGGCCTAAATTCACTAAGATGTTCCAAGTATGCATTCCCTCCATGAACCAGCAGGTCATCAGATGCATGCAGAACTTTATCTTTGGGTTTTCTCTGAAATTTGGCATTTCTTGTTCGAAAGAGTACATTTTGTCTGCTGTATCCTGATACCAGATGAATCAATGAATTCACTAGTATCTTCAATACGTGTAATATGATAATTACCTAACCCTTGCTCACGGCCTTCAGTCTCCACTGGGACAAACTAATCTCATGTTTAAGTTTGAGGCCGCCATCCATCATCAAGAGAACCAGTACTTAAGACCTCACCATCGCTTTTTCTCTTGTAGTTCTACGTTATGTTCCCTCTAATATGTGAGTTAGTTGTTAATAATTCACACGCTTTCTTAGACACAAGTTCTTACCAATCTGGAAAGCACGTTCTTAGCCAGGTCCAAATCACATCTGCCCAAGAACCTCCGTTAGACATCAACAGAGAAATATGTGTGTTCTTTTGTCATTAAATTCTCGTTAAAATGTAAATCAAGTGTTCGGCACACTGGTGGAAACTTTGCTGATATCAAAATATATTACAATTCTATTCTACACCAGAAAATAAAAATTTGAGTAGAAGAGAAAGCTTGATCCAGATGCTATCCTACTCCATCTATCCGATAAGCACAACATGCTTTGCTGGGAAAAGTCCCAGGAGATCATACATGGGTACCCAGCCAAAGCCCCTTCTGAAACAAACATTCCCTGCCACCACTCACCCCCCCCCCCCCCCCTTCTCTCTCTCAAACAAAACCCTTTGTTACCAAGTCCCGCCTCAAAACACCCAAAGGATTTTGTGGTCGACAATTGAAGCTGGAGGCCTTACACCAGAGAAGATATGCTTGCCATTCTGTGAGCACCCAAAGGAATAAGTTTTCATGCATCCAGACATTTTGGACGTCTCTTGGCTGGTATAAGCTCAATTGGAAACAATGCATCTCATGCAACATCATCGCTAGATCCTGTATCAGATACGGTCTGAGGTGCTCGTGTTTTTATTTGATAAACCTTCTTCACTTGCAATTGCTTATCAAATCCGATGCCCGCTGAAGTTTCTTGCTGTCGACGGTACATTCCAGCAGCAGGTCTACTGATCCAATTGGTAGGAGGCGATGGTGGTAGACCAATATTCTGCACAATCTGGTGCCTGGTGTTACATGACTCAGTTGAATTTGGCATCCTTGGAGACAATGTTAGATTTGGCTTTGCTCGCCCAGCTCCTTCAATTGTCAAAGCAGACATTCCATCCCTCAGGGGTTGATATTGTTCTTGGATTGAATATTGATATTGCACCTTCAAATTTTGCCTGTTGCCTTGCAACTCATAGGGAGCAGGAGAGAATCTCTGACCACCAACCATACCTCGAGGACTCTGATGTGCATAATTGTAACTGGGAACCTCGATAAAAGCCCCGTGTCCAGATGGTGCAGGAGGCCTAGGCCTATTTCCAAAATTATTGCACATGGAATTTCTATAATTCATTTGCTCATGGAAGCCCCTTTCATATCCAGATGGTCCAGCAGGCCTCGGTCTATTCGCTGCATGGTTTCCAAGAGCATCCTGATAAGACTTGCCTTCCGTTACCCCAGCATATGTGCCATCCGATTTAATATTCAATGAGTGCTTAAGCAGACGATGTGCTGCTTCTCCCAATGAAGGGCCTGATATTCCTCCAGGTACTTGTGGCCTGTAAAACAAATACAAGCATAAAAAGAAACACGTCATTAGTAGGACTACCATAAACTGCAAAGGTAACTATCCTTAGTAAAGAGAGAGAAGGCAAAGGCACTTGTCTCTCTGTTATATTATTTGGTCATGGTACTTCATGAGCAGTAAGTTGTATGACATTTGCCAAAAGAAACTTCAGCCGTTGGCATCATATGTATGGATCATTTAGATTTGGACAATCAAAAGAATTAGGACTTAAATCACATACCAACCGTCAAAAGGAAAATCCCTTTTCCCCAAGCATGTTTAGACATCCTCCATATCCTTATTCCAAGGTTCCTGGATATATATCACACAAATCTTACCGCCCTCTCGAGCAAGAGAATTTTACAAAGATAACCTAATCTTCTCTTCCTCAAAAACAACCAAAAAGAGGTTGTTCATCAGAACCAGATCTATTGCCTAGTATGTTGCAATACATCTGACTAATAACTTAACAAACTCACTCTTAATTCTACTCTATTTGGAGAAGCAATTGAATGGGAAAGATAACCTATTTGGTGGTGTTTTGTTTGTGTTTCTTGAAAAAGAAGGGCGGGGGTGCTGGGGCTAGATCCTTAAGGTTACATAGTGAACCAGATGGGACTCAGTTTATAACCCCCAAAAAAAAAAAAAACTTTCTTATTGAATAGATATGTCATGTCTTTTAAATTGTTTCTTTCAAATCATTACAAAAGCTTTTCATGTTTTCCAATTGTAAATTTAAAATCAGGTCATGTTTCTCAAACATTTGTTTTTCCCAATTGGCAATAATAAGTCTTAGGTTTCCAGAAGAATACCTTAAACAGTAAACAAATTTGAAAGATTAATGGATGTTCAGATAGTGTTCCATGAGAATAACATTATCTATTCCAAATTGAATGTCCACACTTACATTTTGAATGTTCCAAAATTAAAACTACTTCCGTAAAACAAAATTAGTTTCACTGCAAATTTCCACGAGCAGTCTCATTTAAAAGAAAGGGATCAATGTGAAATCATCGCACTGCAATCCTATATTAGTTACAGAATAAGGTGGTAAAGTGAAGATGTAAAACGCTCTGCTCTTTGTGCCAAGTCAAAAATGGACATCAAGCTGTTGAGTATAAAATCACAGAAAATCTTTAGAATTTGTTGAATTCTTTCTTTCTTCATGAAGTGTTCAAAGAAGCAGAAGATTAAGAAAACAATAATGTTCAGACTTCTCCAGGACATTTAAATTTCAAGTTTGGGTCCACATGAGCATCCAGAGGCATATTAAGGACAAAAGCATAACGTTTGTTGGAATTTACCTATCTCTGCCAAGGTGACGCCTGTTGCCATTATCTTCATGCCATAGCACAGGGAATGGTTTTATGTCAATAGGTCTCAAAATCTACAGAATAAAATAGCAAACGACTATCTCAGATCTTAACAAGAAACATCATGCCATTTTAAGTATACAGTAGTGACGTCTTAGGCATACCCCTTTAGGCATAACTACTCCATCTGGAGGCTTCGGGATGTGCTTATGAGAAGGCGGATTTATGTAGGTTATGTTTCTGGAAAAAAAAAATGAAAAACGCAGCAGAAGAGTTAATAACCCTAGATTGGTTCAGGAAAAAGTAAAAAGGAAATGAAGAGAGACCCACAATGTTTTATTATCAACAATGTCGCAACATTCATTAACAGGGGAAGGAACTACTTGTCTGAGCCCATTCCTCCCAGTTAACCAAATGAATCCATTCATTCCACCACTGCAAATTATGGGGAAAACAGGTCATGTAATCAACAACAGCTTTGGCTATTATCATCATAGCTAAAAGAACCAAATGCTATAGAAAATTGCCAACCTCGCACCAGGGTCAATCATCCAAGGGTGCCTTTCTTCTGGAGGCACTTGACTACAGAAATGATAATATGAAAGAACGTGTGGAGCAAAAGCATTGAGGTTATGGACATATAGTAAGTCATACATTACACTGTTCCGAAGTAGCTCTTCCTTCTGCAAACATCATCCACAGATGAAAGCAACAAAATTATTAGGTGAAAACTAAAGCATACAGCCTTCTTTTAAGATCCAGGCAGCTGTCAGTCATAAGTGCAGTTGAGTGACTGTCATGTGCTGTACATTTTGGCTTTTGATTTTCGAACTCTTTATCTTTATGTGAAAACCAAATGGTCTACAACTGCCTAAATATTTATGCGCATGGGTTCAATCACTTGAATCTGTAGTCTGTATTTTGATAGTAGGGAAAAGCAAATTCAGGGGAAGGAAATAAACTGAAAAGGTACTAAAATTAAAAAGGGGATAAAATTTCTTTCAGCGCCTACATTATCAGAGGAGTTTAGAAATGTGACACAAGGAGAGATGAAGAGGACAGAATGATTCAACTGAAAGATAGATATGGCACAGCGTTAATCAGGTGAAGAAAAAGAGCATTTAGTGGAGTCAACCTTAATTTCACATGAGGAGATGTTCAAGATAAACTCCAAAAGACTAAAGATCAAGTCATTATGTATACCGTTAACGAACCCTCCACTTTCTTTGTTGCAGCCAGAAGTTTTTCCTCGTCAATGAATGGCAATTTCACAACAGCCTAGTTGTTCAATAACAAAAGTCACCGTCATTTCTTCTGCTTCCAATGTAGAGAGAGAGAGGGGAGGGGGGGGGGGGGGCGGTTGGTGTGTGTGGAAAAATTACCTGCCATGCAAAACGCTTCCCATTCATGTCGACTTCAAATTCTACATGCAGTTAGAGCGAGAACATATGAGTTCTCTAAGGAAGAAAGGAAGATAAAAAAAACAAATAAGCTCATCTCTAAGCTGCAATACCAGATGGGTAAAAGTCAATTATAGGTGAAGATGGATCTGACATCAGGCTCCTGTATTTCTCCGGAAGAGCACTTGCACTGTTACATAAAAGCAAATATCACATGCAGATCATTATTAGTAAATCCAGGAAAAACTAAAATGACAAGAGATGGATAGTCCTTTCCCATAGTAAAGGAAAGGAAAGAATAAATGAAGAGGGAGAGGGAGGACCTTGAAGCTGGAAGGGTGCCCATGAGCTGATCAAAGGGTTTAAATGGCTTCCCAGGAAAAAATGTAATTTCTAGATCAGCTAGATCTTTAATGTCAGAAGCAAATGGAGCATAATGATATGGGTAGAACCTGTAACAAACAGTAGAGAAAATTCCAGAATGTCACTTGACAGAATGGGACCAAAAAGAGAAAAAGAAACACAAAGTAGAGAACCACAATAAAACTAATGTGCATTAGACAATGTTCTTAATTGTTAATGTGGCAAGACAGTGAATAGGGTAAATAATCCTATAAACTTTTCTCAGTTCCAGCTGTTGCCCTTCAATTATTTTTAGTCCAGATTTTGCCCTCCAATTTGAGAACCTCCACCACTTGTCTCTCCGTTCAATTTGACTGTCATTAAAAGAAAGTAATTCACGTGCCTTTCGTGTTAGATTTTTCAAGCTTTCTAGTCAATGAAAGTTGTAACATAAGTCACTCCTAGGACAAGGTACTACAGAAGCATTTCCCCTTTTCTTCCCCACCACAACCCCCCCCCCAACCCACCCACCCCCATCTTCCTCAAAAAACCCTAGGGAGAACCCTGGAGCTAGAAGGTACAGTAGAAGCCTTCAATGCTGCCATCATTGATGGTGCCTGTGGTCATAGATGCTCAATCAAAGTTTCGAAAGCACACTGCATTTTAGTTCATCATCTAAATTCCAGATCTAACATAAGAAATACATAATTCTGTCATTCAAGCATCAAAATTCTTAAACCCATTTTAAACTGTTGTTCCATCAACACCCCTGAGTGGCCCTTCAACTGCAAATACAATGCTAAGCAAGAAAACAATCCAAAGAACAAAAAATACAGCCTCAATTTTGATCAGAAATCTAGTAAAAGATCTTGATTGAATCTTCAATCTGTGGAAAAGTTGACAATGGTGAAAGATCTAGAATTGTTCTATGATGATCAGAGTTATGCAATCCAAAGAAATCAAGTAATTTGGTTAACGTAACCAACCATAGAGATGGAAGAAATACAAGAACTTCGCCTCTTACTCCAATTGAAGGTGCTTGGCTCTCTCAACTGGGTGCAAGTCATTTTAGAATCAGACTGAATATTCAAGACAAAAATTACATTGGAGCAAAGGATAGAAGCAGTCAAGTGCTCTGAGCCAGTACACAGTCCTGAGAGAGAGAAGAGGAGAGGTAGAGGAGGAGGAGAAGAAACTAGAGCAGTGGTGAAAGGTGCACGTCGGTAGAGGGTGAGGCAAGAAAGAATTGCAGCATGGAAATAGTGGGTGAGAGGAAGGAGAAGGAAGAGAAGAGAGGGGGGGAAAGAAAAAATGGAAAAAACAGAGAAAGAAACGGTCACCTTCAATAGAATATATTTACATTGCCAAAAATGCCCTGAAAGAAAAGATGTCACCGGAACGGCATGTGACAACCTTCCGTTATCTATTAACAGTCAAATTGAACAGAGAACTGAATTGTGAAATGCTCTCTGTGTTAGACGGCAAAAGTTGGAATTCAGAAATACTAAGGGGTCAGCAAAGCTATTTACCCCACCGAATAAATCTTCAAACCCAAACTAACAGAAAGAAAGTGATGAAAATCAAAATAAGAGAGATAAAAACTGTTGACAAAACATTCATGCCTATCGGGATTGTGTTAATGCACATAAAAATATGATCATCCAGATCAAGATGCTAATCATGCGTGCAAAGATCCGGAACTATGGTTATATTGTTTTTCAATAGTATAAACGACTTGCACAAGTTAATTATCCACAGAGATAAACAGAGCATAATTCACAAGGAAAAGGCATTTTGTGTGCATTTATGGTCTAGTAGAAGAACAAACCATTGCCATGAGCAGACCCCCTGGTAGTAATACCGGCAAACCCAACATAACCCTTCGACATACTTCAGAACCTGCAAAATGATTCCTATCACCATTGGCATGCAGAAAGATAAGCATCTAACTTACTATACCACATTAAACTTACATAATGAGAAGGTAATATTAACTGATTTGACACACAAGGTTAAGTAAAAGGTGTATTAACAATATTTTGAAGTTAAATTTAAAAATGAACCATAGAAATGAAAATTAGCAGTCAAGGTTCAGCTGGGACAGAATAACAATGCAAAGGACAAGAACTTCAAGAAAACAAAATGCGAAGTAGTGCATTCTTAAAGGTTCTTGCAGAGTTTAAGGTCATAGAATACCTAAAGCAAAGTATAAGGAATCCTTGGTAAAATGTGGGAGAAAAAAGTTCAAGAAAGATAAAACAAAGAGAAAAAGCTTATGATACTTGTGAACAAGAACCAGGACCAAATGAGAGGTACTCAGGAGTCGAAGTCTTGGTATTCCACAGTGAACGGGAAAGTAAACATCTATAGGGTTCGAAAGGAGCTTATTTTTGCTTTGACAGAGGCATCAAGCTTTTTAGTCCTTCTCACTCTAGCATCCTATCTATTATGTTTTTAGGCAGTTGCTGGGTCCAGAGGACTTACAAAAGATCTTACTCTAGATAGAGTTGAGTGCTATGTGCAAGTCCAGCAAAAGAGACATGTGAGTACCACTTCATTTTCAGATAATGAGGAAGTTTTCCAATGTTTATTCAACTATATATAAATTGGTTCTTTTACAAGACAAGTCTGAGGAAAAATCTGCAGATGTGGCAGATCTGAACTTCATTATACAGTGATGACAGCACAGTATTTTTCTTTTTAACCCTCTAAACTCAACGTGGAGGGATCTGAATTTCTTAATCATTTCAAAGGAAGGCGGGGCACAGATAATGAGGAAGTTTTCCAATGTTTATTCAACTATATATAAATTGGTTCTTTTACAAGACAAGTCTGAGGAAAAATCTGCAGATGTGGCAGATCTGAACTTCATTATACAGTGATGACAGCACAGTATTTTTCTTTTTAACCCTCTAAACTCAACGTGGAGGGATCTGAATTTCTTAATCATTTCAAAGGAAGGCGGGGCACAGAAAGAAAATTGATTCCATCTAAAGAACAAAATAGCCGGACACTCAGAGATCCTTCTCAACCTTTGAACTTCTTGCCATGGACTTGATTTTTCTTTCTTAGCTTTGGGTGCTGGATCTGTTATTCTCTCTTGAGATATCACTACAACATGCACAAAGGATTAGCAGGCAGCTGTTGCATGTATTTCTAATTCACTTTCTCAAAGCTTCCCCGTCTTTCTTACCTACCATCATTTTAGTCTTTGTCTTTTGCCTTTTACATAAAACAAAGATGGCCGAACCAGCCAAATACACCAATACCATTATATCATCATTAATTCACCTAAAAGATCTCTCACTCAAAGCTTTCGCTGAACACATAAAATGTACACAAACACAAAAAGCAATCACCAAAATACATTTTATCACTTGTTCGCCATGCCAGAACTGACCTATAACTTACATGTAAACTAACAACAAAGACATTTTTTCCTTTTTTCTAATTTTCTTTTGATAATCACGGTCAGGGGATGGAGGATGCAAATTGAGCCAGGACCTAGGTGCTTCTAACCAACCAAAATATCACGTTGTCATTTGTCGCAGAATCAAAGACATTTAGCATTACCATTCGATGCAACATTCCTCATAGTGAAAACTGAAATAAACAAAAATAAGATACCAGCATGATTCATGAAGCATAAGTATTCTTTTTCAATGGTATCCATACTTTTATAACTATTTCTTTAGACAAAGCATCGAATCCACAGAAACTTACACAAAATCTGTAAATATATTTGAAGATCTTGAACTTATGCAAACAAAATTTAGACTCTTTTACATAAATGCATGTAGTTTTATTCTGAGAATAGGTTCTAAATCTGAAACTTATAGATTTCAATAATTTCTTTAACGGTAGCTCACCACATGATAAGAACAGGAAAGAAAAACCAAACTTGCAGAATATAGAATGCCAGATTGGCGACAATCCCAAGATCATGGAGAATCCAACATGACTACTTAGTCAATTCATCTCAGGAAAGAGAAATTTGCAATAGAATTAGCTGCAGGCTGAATCTCCACCAAATTAAACATTGATATCAAATTTAACTCAATTACTTTTCATTGATTGAAAGATCAAATCATTTCAAAAGAACTTAAAAAGAAAAAAAAAGGGAGCCTGAGAAATTTAAATAGAAGACATTCTTCCATTCAGGAAGTTGCACACTAAGTTTAACTAAAAAATCGGTAGAAAATATTGCTTCCAGATGTGACAATATCAGAGCGAGACCAAAAATTTATTTAAAACAATAATCTTTTTTTAAAAAAAGGGGTAGATGAAATCATACAAAGAGTATGAATAAGAAGCAACTTTAGTGATTAAAGTTAACAGTATAATGCAAGAATTCTTAAAAATAAGTTACATCTTCATTCACTAATGCATAGATATTAACTAAGAAAATTATAACCCATAAAAGGAAAATTATGTCAAGAAACTTACAACATCTTTCCTAACTTCATCAATTTCCTCTGGCTTTGAGGCACCAAATTTCTCAGAATAGTACCTTTCTTTATAACCAGGCTCCCCTAGCTTCACCTGAAACAAGAAAACCCAATACTGAAGACTTCCATGGAAAGATATCAAATCAAACATCAAACATTAGAATCCTATTTTTGGACAAATCCATAAGCAAGCAGAAGCACAGATCAGATTCTGGTGTACCTGTGTGTCCCAAATCTTAACGGAAGAATGTGCATAAGGTTTTGTTCTAATCTTTCCTAGCGTCAAGAAAATATTTGTACCTACCTGGATTACTTGTTACTGATAATGAAACCCCATAAATTTCAAATCTAATCATCGGAATTTTTTGTCTTCTTTTTTCCAGGCAAAGGAGGGAGAATTCTTACACAAGTGTCAAAATGATAATTTAGTCCCAACCCAAAGTCATCAGACCATAATTTAGTCCCAACCCAAAGTCATCAGACCATAATTTAGTCCCAACCCAAAGTCATCAGACCATAATTTAGTCCCAACCCAAAGTCATCAGACCAATTACCCTGAATGTTTTAAGGCATTCTTTCCCTTGTATTCTCCTGATGTTTAGGAAACTCATGCCTAACACTCAATGAAACCCCCATCTGTGGGAGTTTTGAAAAATATATACATTTATAATAGTAGTTATAATAAGAATATTACAAGAAATTCTTGCTCTAATATTTTCCTGATGATTAGGGCATTCTTGACTTAACGGGGCAAGAAGAAGAAGGAGAGGAAAAACCTTGTCAACAGGAGTCTGGGCCTCTTCTTTGTTCTCTCCTCTTGCTTTGAGCTTCATTTCTTCATTATTCCCAATTGCCTGAAATAATCACCACCTTGATAAGTCATAAAAGTTAATATATCCTTAGGCCCTGAAAAGACTAGTATAGTAATCGACAGGAAAAGTGATTCAAAGCTTATAAAAGACAAACTGTTAATAAGGTCACTTCTCCAAACTAATAATCAAGTGAGACAAAAGTTATTAGATGAACAAAATATTGAAATCAACAACTTAGATCTGTTCTGGAACTGTTAAAATATCAGTGTAGCTTTTATTTTCTCAAGATAAATGCCATTTGTGGAAGTCCTAGACCAAACTTCCATATGTAGCTTTTCTAAAATGAAAATAAACTAGATCAAAATTGCACTCAGAAAACCCCCCCAAGAATACCTCTTCTGAAGCAGGTTTTGGTTGTATTTAAATTCTTTTTTCCAGCTTCACAAAAATAAAGAAAATCAAACGCGCATAGCACTGACAACAGATATGCCAAAAAGGGGAAAACTACAAAAAAGCAAGATATTTGGCCACAAAGAACAAAAAAGAGGGTGCATTTTGCAGTTATACAGCGAAAACTCTGGCAGATGTTATATGTAGCCCAACGAACACAAGCAGACATGCAACAAGCCAAGGAGAAATTCAAATAAGAATAATATTTGCAACATTTAAGAACTGACATTAGATCTTAAATAATCCAAAAGGACGCTCACAATTATATTTTAGAATAAAGGGACGAGCACCTGTTGTATACGAGCACGCTTTCGAAAGATCTGGTCTTCATGAACAGCAACAGCCTGAATGAAGGCCTCTACCCTGTCAAGAAGAACCTGCAACTCAGCAGAAGAAAAGGAAAAATGTTATGCTTGAATAGATCTCTCCACGCAACTAACAGGTGTCAGCAATTGTAACTGCTATTTTGCACAGCCACAAAAAAACATACCAAGATTACACATCTAAATCAAGATACGAGGAGAATTTGTAATCTCTATCCAGCAAACATACGAGTTAATACAGGAAGGCAGAGTACTTGAAATATTCTCTTTTCTTAACATTTTTATAAGGAGCAAGGCAAAAATGCAAGTATTAATGTAAAATGCTTCATTAGAGGCATCTCTAGGACAATATATAATGTGATATACAGTATCCTTTACAGTCTTCAAACAAAGTACCTGACTCACCAAACATATAAACCAATACCATCCTAAAGTTAAAAAAGATGGTTGGGAAAAGTCACAAAAAAGGAAAAAAGAAAAGCAAGCATATTCCAAGACAGCCTAATAAGGGGGACCATCTGAGGACTATTAAAGTGTACTATATTTCTGGAAAATATACTGGGGAAAAAAACTAAATTTGGCATCTGACACATTATCACCCTGCTTTACTAGTTACAAATTCACAACAGTAAATTGGAATATACTAGCCAAGATGTATAAGAAAAAAATAAATTAATTAAAACTGATCCAGAATGGTCACAACTTGCACGAATTCAGGCACAAAATGTCCAAGGCCAATTCTTTCAGCACATAGCGATGTAATGATGTTGTCAGAGAAAAATATATGCAATTTTAGTTCTAAATCTGACTCATGCTAGTTTTGGATGATAAAACTAACAGCCATAGCTAGTTTACTTGACATACAAACTTGACGTTGCAAATTGAATAAAATACACATTTATACCAAATTGAAGTAAGAGGAAAATAACACTATAAAATGCGATTTTAACAGAACTGCAATAAGAAATTTAAATAAATGAGCATTGCTTCTTTTTCAGGAAGATATGATCTTTGCTGCATTTGACTACGATAAACATTAAACCACCTAAAATTCCTCTTCTAATAATCATCTACATTTGGTGAATACTCCTCCAAGGTTAAAAAATGAGATGCTGTTCATCCAACACAAACAAAAAAACCTTGCCAATTGAAATTATGAATACCAAAAAAATATAATGGAAAAAGAGCACCAAAAGATATCCATCTTCACACTTTTCCTTTATAAGTTCCTCCAGAATTCATCAACAATGGTGCCTTACAAGCTTTATCTAAATATTTCTTGAAGAATTATCCTCCTAAAGGAAATTACCATTAACAGAACACAGTTATCCTTGGAAAAGAATAATTACAATTAAAAGACATCAAAAATTGCATTTGCATTGGAAGAAATAAAAGATTTCACTGTAAAAAAAGAAATGAAAATTACCTCACCAGCATCTGTAAGGTAACCACCCATAGCTGTGAACTCTCTTCTATAAACAACCATCAAGAGATTTATTGCACCCTAGGAAAGAAAAATAAATTTCCAAGTCACTCTAAATTGAAGCACAATAATTCCGTCAAGAAGAAGAAATCTCCCTATTAGCAATATTATCCACTAATTTTTATAGTGGTAGACAGTTTCAGAATTTACTAACCTCTAAAAGTCCATTATTCAATATTCAACAGAAGTTTAACTATAATCAAAACGAAATTGCAACTAGAGTGCATGTATATTGAGACATACCTCTCTAATTTCTAAAGTTGGCATGTGAGGAAGGAAATCATTGCCAACAAAGAAGCACAAAAAGACAAAATCATCCACCAGCCTCTCAAAATCAATCTCAAAAGGAGGGTCTGCAATTTCCAAATCATACTGCAAATATTCCCGCAACACCCAGATGTTGAGAAACTGCCAAAGGAATTTAAGAAGCCCGTTAATATGACATATCCAGAGTAAGAAAACATACTTAAATCAGAAACACACAATATCACAGATCATATCGTTCCCACCTGATACTTCTTCTTGTGAACTGGAATTTCACTTATAGTATCACCATTTGCATCTTTTCCATGACAATCAGCTGCCAAATGTCCAACTTGACCGCACACATAACATTTTTCCTGCTGCCCAGGTGGAGTGATGACCTGTAGCATTAATTGGAAGATTAAGTCATTTAAGTTTAATAAATACAGATCTCTTATGCTAATTAAGTTCTAAAAGAACTTTACGAACCTCCCTCAGTATTGAAAAATGGATCTCATGTGTGGCTAGAGAGAGCATAATCAGATCTGCATCCTAGCTCAGACAAATCAAACAAACTACTCAGCATACAAACCACTTCTAATACACTCAATTGAAAAAAAAAAAAAACAAGATCATGGTAAATGAACAAAGAAAATTTGACACCCACCAAACCATATAGACAATGTCGGGTATTTGAATCAAACCCAGGAAGGTTGCGTTGCAGACGAATGTGAGTCATGATTTTGTGCTCACCCTCACCAGGAACATTTGAATCAGAAAGAATAACCTTCAAATAACCAAAAATTAATTAAGAGACACAAAGTATCCTGAAAGCAAGAATATTTTGAAGAAGAAACCAGGAATTACTCCATAGGAAGGAATCAAGGGCCCCTGTACGTCTTCAAGGAACAGAAATGATAAGGTTACATTATATGCACCTTTGTAGACTTCCATCCGGGATTGTGATTCAATCTCGAATGTATATAATACTGCAGAGCAATAGAAAGCACTGCCATAAATGGGGTGCCCGGAGTGATGACATTTGTATCGGAAGTCTCAGGCTTTTCTTTTGGCATTAAATTAGCCCCCTCGACTTCAAGTTCTTTCCTCAACCTTTCTTCTTCAGCTTCCTGATGTAAGAAAGTAAAGTAATTAGTTTTGTTTCCATCATTCAAATGCCATGTCAGATCAAAGAATTCTTACAGCTTCAGCAGCATCTTTGGCGGCCCGGAAACGCCGTGTCCTCTGCTGGTTCATTTTAGCTCTAGGAGCCACACCATCTACAGAAAAGGACATAATTAAAGATAGATTGGTCCATTATCAAGAAGAAACGATAAAAAGAAATTGAATTTCCATGACCTACCAATTGCCATGTAGAGGAGCTTTCTTGGGCGAACCAATGAGAATAGATGGTCAATGTATTCAAATATTGATCTGAAAACATCATCATAAGTGGCGGGTGCAGGCTGTATCAAAAAGAACGAAAACTCATTACCATTACATAAGAAAAAATAAACCAAAACAAAAAACAGGAGCTCAACCAGTAAAGAAGCATGATCCTGTTTATTGAATTAGTAAAGTTTGCAAAGCTTCTAAAATTTATTGATTCAATTGCTTTCTTCAGACAACACTATAGCACTTTTCCATTAGTTGCATGATGAAAACTCTATGTTTTATTATCAATCTAGATCACACAAGATCAAGTACCAGGTCAATGTCAAGCGACAGCTTTGTCATAAGCTATGCCACCAGCTACATCAGTCTTAGGTAGCAGATGGCAGAACCATTCTTATTGCGCAAAGAATTTAATGGCAGCAAATTGACATCCCTCTTGGAAGAGCTGAAATGAATTCCAAAATTATAATTGTTAGTATCAATCCCATGCCCGGAGAGATTAGCACTTCGGCTACCTTCAAGTTACTAATTTTAACCTACATTTGTCGTAAATATGGTGGTGATCTTAGCCATATGAGAGACATAAAGCAACATATGTATATGTATTCCTACATTAGGTCTCATCCTAACCAGTTTTGGGGATAAAAGAGGCCTGCCTACTCAATAAGGAAGGCCATCAACAGATCAGTCAAGAAAGACCCACAAACCCTTCTCACCAACGCAGTGGCTAAATACAACTGCTTCACCAATTAAATAACATGTTTCCACCATGTCGTGATGAAAACAAGAGAAGCATCACATTTTGCTTGATGCATACTAAAAACCCATCACCTCATTCTTGTAATTACCTTATAGAAACATTTCCCTGCGATTGCTACATCATATCAGATTCTCTCCTGGGAAAGACACCAAATGGATCCCTCTTTTGGTTCTTGCTCATACTATCAGATTCTGATCTTTCATTAACCTAGAAACTCTCAAAGATGTGCCTACTTATACCATATCATTCTTTTCCTTGAATTTACCAAGGATGTCTACAACGATGATTGCTAGCTCAGAAATTCTGCAACAGCGATAAGATGTCAAGCCCTAAAAGCTACCTGTTTACTTGATTCACAAAAATCTTAAACACACAGTACCACGTCATCCCTTTTCCACTTGAAAGCAAAAATGAGGTTTTTCCTTATTTAACATTCTCCAAATAATAGCTAGATACAAATGGTTAGAATTAATTAAAAAAAAAAGTTACACCATAGAGCGGCATTGTAAAAATCTACAGAAACCGGAAAAGAACATGTATAAGCACATACTACAACTGCTGCATCTAAAAACATGGAAAGCTCAAATTCCACACGTATGAACGGAAGTTAACGCCGATAGAAAGTTAAAATCACAGAACAGGAAATGACTGAGCTTCTTCTCTATTACCATACCTTGCCTTCAGGATGAAAACACGGGTGAATAATTCCATTCATATCCAAATACAAGTTATCAAACTCCATCCCATTAGGGTTCGGCTTTGACACATCGACAGGAACCAAGATGCCATTCTCGTCCTCCCTCGGTTCTTCCTCCACCACGTCGACGATCGACAAAGGGTACCGATCCGCCAGCCACCTGTAAAACGCCGGCACACCCATTTCCGGTTTTCCTTTTTATTTTTTTTCTCTACTTTCTCCCTTCTCAATTGCCAGTAACTCTAGCAAAATCTCCCCTCCCCAGCTCCTCCGCTTCTCTTGTTTTTCTGCAATTAATTAGCTGAAGAAACAAAATTTACAGAGATATAGTTACAACAATACATACATGAACATGGATAAACATGTATCTGCATATATATACAAATACACACAAGTTTCTTCAGAGTTTTTAGAGAGAAATTTGAAGGGAGAAAAAGTTTTGGGGGTTGGTCTGCGGGTACGGGAGGAAGAAAAGTCATAGATCCGGGGAGTTTGTTATTTTCTGTACTGATTTAGAAAATGAAAATATTTTTGGATTGAACTGTAAATTATTTTGATCTCCTCTACGTTTAGTTTAATTAAAACAGACACCCTTTCTCTGGTAAATTAGCACACAGGACTTCGTTTCCACTTTACATACCAGATTTTTTTTCTCTCTTTTTGGTAAAGAAAAGAGATACTCTTTCAACATATATATCTTAATTTGACTTTATACGAGAATAATATTTTGATAAATTTTATTAAAAATTAAGTAAATGTTTAAAATATTCTTATTTAAAAATTATTAATTAATGTTTCAAAATCAAATTTAATATTAGAGATTGGTAATTTAAAGATTGATTAGATAATTTATGCTGTTGAAAAGACAAAAACTTTTAAATAGTTAATTAAAAATAAAAATAAGTTTTAAAAAATATAATAAATAATTTTATTATATATAAAGAGAAAAAAACTATTCAAAATAAACTAAAATAAAATTAGAATATATTTTAAACATAAATAATATTTTTAAAAGGAGAAAATAAAAGTATAAGCATTCAGAATATCGATGTTCGAATGTCATAAATGTATATCGTACATCGTAAGACATTATTATTTGCTTTAACTAATTAAAGGAGAACGCCTATTTTATCAATATCCAATTCAAGCAAAATATTATTAGGAGGTTCAAACAACAACTTATATTCTTTAAAATCTTCTTGGCATCCTTTGCTAGTTGATTTGCGATCTATTTAGTTTTCATAAACATATTTATTGAGGTTTCAATTGGTGTTTTTGGTAAAAGTAACTTGCAATCGTCTAGAACTTAGTTTTCATAAGCATATTTACTACTGAGGTTCCAGTTGGTATTTTTGGTAAAAATAACTTGCGGTCATCTGGAACTTGTATCTCACATTATGTTTATCTTCTAATAATTGCAAAGTTAAATTGAATTAAATATTTGTTATCTTTAAGTACAATATAAAAGTAGGTACAAATAGCGATAAACATAAATTTGTGGCATGGGATTTTAATTTGAAATCCAAGATTCCACTTATTTGAGTGATCTCTAAACATCCCACCTAAACCTTCCTGGCCAGGAAAGGGAACCATTTGTAGTAACTTTGATAAAACTAGGAGGAAGAGGCATTTTAGTAATAATATAGTTTGAGTTAAATTAATAGGTTATATCCTATGTGGGTTATTAATCGACTACTTTTTGTATAATTTGATAATTATCTTTACTTGTTTGTTGTATAATATGTATAATTTGCTAACCATCTATTTGTTTATCATTTGATTCTCTATACATTAGTTAATTTCTATTGCCAAGGATGCTAACAAGTGAATGGAAATAAAGCACGCCAAGGTATGTTAAATAGTATTGTATTATTTAGTTTAGAATTTTTCTTTAACTGGTGACAAAAAGACTTCTTGGAGGACAATACAACAAAAATATTGAAGGAATGAAATTACTAATTGCATCCCATGTGACAATAGCATCATTGCACGCCCTAAGAATGTGATTATCATGGCAACTATTGCAACAAGGGAATGAAACATATGTGTATGATATAGTAACAAATTTGTGGATTCTATCATAGTAAATAATGCAAGAAGGTTTTAATTTTCTTTAAAATGGATAATTTCCAAATGCAATTAAGGTCATTCTTTGATGCATTAGGATTTGATGAATGAGATTCTAAGTAGAGATTATAAGAAAGAGTATATGTACATTAACATAGTGGTGGATCTAGGGGGTAGGGGGTTTGGCCACCCCTAACATTTTCTAAAATTTTTATTTTTTTAGATTTACTTATGCATTTTTTCTCCCCTAAAGGATATTTCGCCTCCCCAAAATTTTTTAAATTTGATAATAAACTTTAAAAAGACCAAACAAATTTCTATAGTTGGTAATCTTTTTAAAAATTTACTTTTTTTTTAATTTTATTATGTTATTTTTAGTTAATTTATTATGTATGTTAATTATTTCTTTCTAAATTTTATTTTTAGCTTGATCTTTGGTTAAATTAGTCTATTAGATGGTGGGCTCTTTCGTACTTTCCTTCTTCAAATCAAGTTGAGTTATTGTCTCTTTATTCTTAATTTCAAGCTTTCTTTCGGACCACCCTAGGCGGATGGAAGGATTTGGAGAGAAGAAAAAAAATTAGAGAGAATGATAAATCCATTCCTCTGTTTGGTAGTTTTTTAGAGAGAGAAATGGAGAAAAGAGGAAAGAAATGAAAGGATGAAAAGCTTCCATTTTCTTCCCAAATTTTGGAAGAAAGAGACAAATGGTGAACAACCCTTTAAGTGAAAATTTAAAATTGCCCAAGTTGCTATTTAACAATTGTTTCTTCACTCACTCACACACACACACTCTCTCTCTCTCTCTCTTCCTTCTTTTTTTTTCCTCTCTCTCCCTCCACTTTCCCACAGTAATCCATGTGGTCCACTGTTTTGTCCACTCCCACTCTCTCCCTCTTTTCCTAGATCCCCTTTTTCCCAGTAGTGCTCTCTATTAATTTATCTTCATATCTTGTCCTCTTTAGGCCTTCTTTATTCCTTGTCCCTCTCCTCCCTCTTTTCTTCCTTGGTCAAATGTCGGATGCTTCAGAATTTATTGGCTTTGAACAAGGGACTAGCTCCTAGACCAGTGGTGACGACAATGGGGTTCTGACTCTAGAAAGCAGTAATAAAGTGGATCTGTCTCTCTCCGAACACATGCTGGTAGCCAAGCTTGTCACAGATAAAAAGATTAGCTTAAAGACATTCAAAGCAGTCCTACAAGCGGCTTGGAGTTTGGGAGATAATCTTTTTGTTTCAGCTGTACAACAAAATCTATTATTTATTTCCTTCCAAAAAGCTGCATACAAGAACAAAATCTTCGTCTCTAGTCCTTGGACAATTAGAGGTGCTCATTATATTCTCAAAGAATGGGACACTTATCAAGCTTTCATAGAAATCGATTTCTCTACTTCACCATTTTGGATTCAAATAGACGATCTTCCTTTAGACAGTATGAATAGAGAAAATGATGTCCGAATAGGAAACTTTGGCGGCAAATTCATAGAAATGGAGAAACAACTGACCACTAATCTCAGAAAGAGAATATTTTTTGAGGATCAGAGTCAACATTAATATCTCTCAGCCGTTGAAGACTTGTTTTTTCTTGGACTGCAAAGATGGAGGCAAATTATGGATTAGTTTTAAATATGAAAGACTTGTAGATTTTTGCTATAGATGTGGAAGAATGGGTCACTGTGAGAATAGTTGCAATCAAAGTCCTCAGATGGTGTTTGGCCCTAGAGACCCTCGAGAAGCTTTTGGACCCTGGTTGCACTCTGCCGCCATGCTGGGTAAGAGTGTTAGTTTAAATCAAACATCACTAACGCCTCAGGAGTAGGTTTTGATTTCCAGAGAATTCGAGACTGGTAGCAAAGCTCACTAGGTAAATTGCTCTCAATCGCCGCAGAAGTACTATACTGCAAACATAGTCTATAAGACGAACGAGGCAAGTGATCATATTGAATATGACACCTCAACCTCTCTCATCCCAAGAAATCACTACTAGCCTTGCACCCAAAAATAATTCCAATCCCCACCTTTAGCTACACCAAGATCCAAGCCCAACTTTTATGGCCCAAGTATATAACCCATCCTACCCACTCTTACCTACCTCTTAAGTATCTAACCCATCTACCCCAATCTTGCCCACTTCCCTTTTAGCCCAATCAACTCACCCTGAGAATTTACCAGTCACAAATCACCATCTTATACCCCCTACCGATTACCCACACCCAATAAAAATTTTTACGGGTAAACGAACTACTCATTATCATTCTCCTTCACAGAAATGTCTCAGAATAGAATCCAAACCAACAACCTCCTCTGAGACTGAACAATTTGAAATTCCCCATCTGAACCTAAAACTCTCGAATCTCCTCTTATCCCACACTCTATCTCATATGGAAGACACTAAGCTGTTCAAGGATGAAGTAAACAACTATGATAAGGAGATTCTTATGGTCAATGAAGAAAGATTTATTGTGACACGAAGAAGGTTTATTCACATCAAGAGAGAAGCTAGAAAACAACAATCAGCAATTCAATCAAATACGAGAAATCTGATCATTGAAGAGTTGCAACATGAAAATTCCACAATCCAATCAATGGCCGAGAAGACGGGCCTTATCAAGCCCCCAAATGAACTATGAGAGTCTTAGCTTGGAATTGTCACGGTTGTGGATGGATGGTGGCTAGAAGAGCTCCGAAGAACATTCTGAACACCTACAAACCTCAAATTATATTCTTGTCTGAACTTAAAACGCACTCACACAGTAAAGTGCATAGAACTCTGTCTCTTTTTGGCTTTCCCTCTTTTCATTTTGTTCCTTCTGTTGGCCTATCTGGTGGGCTTGTAATGGCATAGAGAAGGCATATCTATGTTCAAGTTATCACAGCTAATGATCATCTCATAAATTGCCTTGTCTTTGGTGCTCCGCCCAAGCAAACCTGGCAGATTACGGGAGTTTATGGACTAGTGGTAAACTCCCAAAAGCAAATATTCTGGGATAATTTGAAGCAAGTCGGAGAAGTCTTTAATGGTCCTTGGCTTGTTCTAGGTGATTTCAACAGTTTTGCTAACCAATGTGAGAAACAAGGAGGACGTCATTTTGCATCCAGTAGTAGAGGCGATTTTTTGCAATTTTTTGATGACTGTCCCCTAATAGACTTGGACTATGGTGGTGCCCCGTTTACTTGGAATAACAAGAGGGTAGGAAAAGAAAACATCCAAATTCTTTTAGATAGAGGGATGGTGAACACAGAGTGGAGATTACTTTTTTCGAAAACTGCTATCATGCATCTTACCTTACAATCTTCGGATCACAGGCCAATTCTGTTGGATACTAATCCATCAAATGCTAATTTGCCGAAGCCCTTTAGATTTTTCACTATGTGGACAAGGGAACCTACGTCTACAGAGATTGATTATAAGGTTTGGTCTGAACCGTATCAAGGCTCCCTCAATTCAACCTCTTCTCTAACCAGAAATCTGCTAAACTAGCCTTGAAAAAATGGAATAAAACCCCTTTGGCAAGCTCTAGCAAGCTATCAAAGACGTTAAAGAAAGTCTTGAACAGCTTTAATCCTCTCCCCAATCCTCTTCTATCCTTACCAAAGAGAGAGAACTACAGGATGAACTTGATGAACTTCTTCAGCGGGAGCAGCTTATATGGTGGGAAAAATCCAAAGCTTCTTGGATGGAGGATGGTGATGCCAATACCAGCTTCTTTCACATCTCTACAATAATTAATCATAGATATAACCATATTGATTTCATTTTAGACTCTATGAATAACTGGATTTCCGGGTGAGAAGATATTGGGAAGACTTTTGAGAGTTATTATAGGGATATGTTTACTTCTTCAAACTTGATTTTCCCTACAAACCTTAACCACCTCATCTCAGTCACTATATCCAGTAAGAAAAATTCTGAACTCTGTTCTATCCCTTCTTCTAATTGCATTAAAGAGTGTGTTTTCTCCATAGCCACTGGCAAGAGTCCAGGTCTAGATGAGTTTAATGTTAATTTTTACAAACACTACTGGAATATTGTAGGGCTAAAAGTAATTCATGCTGTTCAGTGTTTCTTCATAGATGGTCACCTCCTGAAAGCCCTTAATCATACTTTTATTGCTCTCATCCCTAAATTAGATGAAGCCCACAGAGTTGACCAATACCGTCCCATTTCTCTCTGTAATCTAATCTACAATTGATCGGATTATTTCTCCTGTTCAAGTAGCTTTTATTCCGGGAAGAAGTACGAATGATAATATTATTGTTTCCCATGAGGTGATGCACAATATGAATTGGAGGAAAGGTAGAATGGGATTCACGGCCCTTAAGATGGATATGGCTAAGGCATATGATGAGTAGAATGGCCTCGCCCCTTCTTTCTCTTATTCTCAAGTCCCATGGCTTCCCTGATAAGTTTGTTTCCCTGATACACACCTGTATATCCACTTCCACATTCTCAATCCTTATCAATGGATCTTTCTTTGGATATTTATCCCCTTCCAGGGGCCTTAGACAAGGTAACCCCATGACACTGTCTTTGTTTACCATTTATTTTGACTTGTTGTCTAGACTGATCACAAAACTGGAAATTGAAGGGAACATCCAAGGAGTTAAAATCAGTCGCCAAAGTCCTGCTATTTCCCATATGATGTTTGCATATGATTTAACTATCTTTAGTAGGGCTGATAAAAAGGATGCTGATCAAATAACGAATTGCTTGCAAATTTTCTGTAATTGGTCTGGTCAATTGATAAATCTAAAAAAGTCAAGCATTTATTTCAGTAAAAATGTGGTGCATAATCAGAGATTGGAGATATGCTCTTTACTACAGATGAATGAATGTCAACACAATACCAAATATTTAGAGACTCCATTCTGTAAAAGCAACTCTAAAGCAGTAGCATTTGGGGGATTGGTTGAGAAGCTAAGGATGAAACTCAGTGGCTAGAAAATGCATTCTTTCTCACGAGCTGATCGTGGGGTCTTGATAAAATCAGTCACTCAGGCAATTCCTTTCCACGTGATACAGAATTTCCTTCTACCTAAATCCACTTGCAGGAAATTGGATAATATCACGAGAGACTTTTGGTGAGGTTTTAGGATTAATGTGTTAGCAATTATCCCTAATTTACTTAGGGACTTAAGTATGGCCCACACATTTGGTTACCATAATAGTTAAGGTAACTAATGTCTCTTATTAATGAGAAGTTGGATAGGATAAGAATTCTATTTTTTATTGGATTATGCATACCAGTTAGTTTCCTTGATGGAGAAACACGTGCGTACGCTATTTACTCTGAAGGTCCCTAGCCTATCTATATATATGACGCCTGTGACATCCATCAGTTGTGAGGATTTTCTTTTCAATAGATATAGATTAGAAGACTCCAGGGTTTTTGATGTGGATTACAAAGTTGGTGAGAACATCTTTCAATTTTACTTGAACAATTATGGCTATCGTTGAAGGTATGTTTCTATATTATTTTTCCGCTGCTATTCAGATGCATATCTTTAAAAGTTTCTAATATGTGGTATCAGAGCCATCATTAGCCATGTTGTTTGGTAAATATATATCATGTAATAACTTCTCTTACTTGAAGTTCATAATTCGTATGTGTTATTGTAATTTTAATTTGTTATTAAAATTACAAAGAATGTATTTTTTTTGGGAACCTTTATTGATGAAATCGGAGTCTGCCTTCTGTCATATGGTTTTTGGTTTTCTGTCTTATTCCAATTTTAACTTATGCCGTTTTTGGATTTGAACAAAGTTTTTTAAAAAAATATTGACATTAGTTTTTTTGTCTTATTTGGAGTTGCAAAAAGCTTTGAGTTTTGTCTTCTTTAGGCCTTTACTTTTGCAACAATTTTTCAGAATCAAGATTTAGCTTGACTTTTGGTTTCTTATTGTTCGGCCTTGAAGCCATTTATTGAAGCCAATTTCATTTTACAGAAGGCTTCACTATTTTTGTCCTATTAGGAGTCTAAAAGTTCTCCTGATTTTGCTTTTACTTTATTTATTTATTTATTATTATTATTATTTTAAAAAACTTTTAATTAATGGTTAGTTTTTTATTAATAATGATAATAATACATAAAAAATTTGGTAATATTAAGTTTGATTACCAAAATTGCTCGTTTTGATATAAGGGCAATTGGACATTCTTATTTAGTCTTTTTATGTAATGTCCATATAGATTAAATCAATATTTTGATTAAGTTGATTATTCAGATTTTGAATGTCATTTTTATTAGCTCTCTTCATGTCATGTACTTATGAGTAGCCATAGCATCTTAAGTACTTGATACGTAAAGGAAAATAAATCACATTTAAGTTATTGATTATTTTAATGACATTTATAAAGTATAATTATCTTATTAAAATAGTAACTCGGCCCTACAGGGAGGTAACTATTTTTGTTAAGATTAATTGGAATGAGATGGTAAATCTTTAGTTTGAAATTTTCCTATGCCCACAGGTGTGGATTATTTCTGTGTTTCCATTTTACTAGTCTCATTATAAAGTTAATGTAAATTCTATGCTTGAGATGCAACCTTTACCCACAGGAAGGCCAGAATTTACATTGAATCAGCTTGGTTGATTCTTTTCTGATTGTTGTACTTTATAACTTATATGTTTATTCTTGGTTTTTGCAACTTTTCTTACTGCATTATTTAATGAAAATGCTCGTATTCCAATGCTTACGGGTGATAATTACTCTAACTGGAAAGATAAAGTACTTCTAACTTTAGGGTGCATGGATATGGATCTGGCACTTCGTGAGGACAAACCACCCGTTCCCACAGAATCAAGTATGCCAGAAGCTAAAATTGCTTATGAGCGGTGGGCGAAATCTAATCGCATAAGTTTAATGCTCATTAAAGCCCATATTAGTAAAAACATTAGGGGTTTAATCCCCAATTGCACTAAAGTCAAATCTTACATGGAGGCAATTGATGCCCAATTTGTGAGTTCTGACAAAGCCTTAGCCAGCACCTTAATGAAGAAGCTTTCTAGTATGATGCTTGATAAAGGCAGATCTGTGCGTGAGCACATTATGGAAATGAGGGATATTGCTGCTAAGCTTAAAGCCCTTGAAGTTGAGATGTCTGAGTCATTCCTTATGCATTTCATTCTCAATTCTCTTCCTACGGAATATGGTCCGTTCAAAATTTTCTATAACACACATAAGGAAAAATGGTCAATTAATGAACTTTTGACCATGTGTGTTTAAGAGGAAGGGAGATTGAAACATGAGTTACTTGAAAGTGTTCATCTTGTAACTCATGATAAAGGAAAGACACTGAAAGGAAAAGCTGTTCCTATGAAGAAAAAAGGCAAGAGCGAAGATCTTTGCAATTTTTGCAAAAAGAATGGACACTTCAAGAAGGATTGCCTGAAATATAAGAAATGGCTTGAAAAGAAAGGTAATCTCAATTTTGTGTGTTATGAATCAAATTGTACTGAGGTTTCTGATAATACATGGTGGATTGATTCTGGTTTTACAATTCACATTGCCAAAACTATGCAGGGCTTTCTGAATCTAAGAAAGCCAATGGGAAGTGAACAAGACATCTATTCTGGCAATAGGATGCGTTCACGTGTGGAAGGCGTGGGGACCTATAGGCTCATTTTAAAATATGGTTTTCAATTAGATCTTGAAAATAATTTTTATGTTCCATCTTTCTCGAGAAATTTAGTTTCTGTTTCAAAACTTTCAAAAATTGGATATTGTATTTCTTTTCATTCTTCTTATATGAAACTTTTGAAAGACAATAAAGTTGTTGGTTTTGGAATTTTGGATGGAAATTTATTCAAATTTGAGCTAGACCGCACATATGAATGCAATGTTTTAACTTTGCATGATAAGAAAATTGGCACTGAAATGTATTATCAATGAGAACTCATCAAGTCTTTGGCACAAAAAATTAGGTCATATTTCAATTGACCGAATTAAGAGGTTAGTAAATGATGGAGTTTTAAAATCTCTTGATTTTTCTGACTTTGGTACTTGTGTGGACTGCATAAAGGGAAAGCAGACTAACAAGTCTTCTAAAGGTGCCAAAAGAAGTTCTCAAAAACTTGAAATAATACACACAGACATCTGTGGATCTTTTCCTACCCCTTGCTTGAATGGTGAGAGATATTTTATCTCTTTTATTGATGACTATTCAAGATATATGTATCTCTATTTTCTATCTGAAAAATCTGAAGCACTCAATGCTTTTAAAGTATTCAAAACAGAAGTAGAGAAACAAAAGAAAAATAAGATCAAAATTGTAAGATCTGATAGGGGTGGAGAATACTATGGAAGGTATTCAGAAAACGGGCAAGCCAAAGGTCCATTTGCTGAGTTCCTTGAAAGTGAGGGTATTATTGCCCAATATACTATGCCCGGAACACCACAACAAAATGGTGTGGCTGAAAGAAGGAACCGCACTTTAATGGATATGGTAAGAAGCATGATTAGCAGATCAAGTTTACCTTTATCCTTATGGAGCGAAGCCTTAAAAACTGCTGTGTATATTTTAAATAGGGTTCCATCCAAGGCTGTCCCTCAGACTCCTTTTGAATTATGGAATGGATGGAAAACTAGTTTAAGACATTTACACATTTGGGGGTGTCCAACTGAAGTTAGGATTTATAATCCTCAACTAAGGAAGTTGGACGAAAGAACAACTAGCGGTTACTTTATAGGCTATACAGTCAACTCCAAAGATTTTAAGTTTTATTGTCCCTCTCATACTCCTAAAATTGTTGAAGCTAGAAATGCTCAATTTCTTGAAGATCATGAAGAAAGTGGGAGTGGTTTACCACAAAAGGTGGAACTTGAAGAAATAAAGGAGCCACTTATTGTCCCAGTAGTGCCTTTATACTTCAACACTTCTGAAACTAATTCTCATGAGTTAGTTGAAGAACAACAGTTTCAAAATCTACCACCTTCTACAAAACCACATATGGAACAACCCACTTTAACTACTCCCATAGCAGAAATACATGAACAAGTGGGAGTTAGGAGATCCACAAGAATAAAGAAACCAGCCATTTCTAATGATTTTGTTATATACCTCCAAGAGTCAGAATATAATCTTGGAATAAAGGATGATCCATATTCATTTTCACAGGCCATGAGTGGAGAGTATTCTACACTTTGGTATGATGCCATGAAAGATGAGTTAGAATCCATGGCTAAAAATAAAGTTTGGGATCTTGTAGAATTACCAAAAGGAGCCTCTACTATAGGATCCAAATGGGTTTTCAAAACCAAAAGAGACTCTTTTGGTAATATCGAATGATATAAAGCCCGACTTATAACTAAGGGATTCACTCAAAAAGAAGGCATTGACTACCACGAAACTTTCTCTCCAGTCTCAAAGAAAGATTCATTCAGAATAATCATGGCTTTAGTAGCTCATTTTGATTTAGAGTTACATCAAATGGATGTGAAACAGCATTTTTGAATAGGGGTCTCGAAGAAGAGGTATACATGCATCAGCCAGAGGGTTTTGTAGATAACAATAGTCACCTTGTTTGCAAGCTAAAGAAATCTATTTATGGACTTAAACTGGCTTCCCGCCAATGGTATATTAAATTTCATAACGTTGTTTCTTCATACGGATTTGCGGAGAACATTGTTGATGAATGTATATACCTCAAGATAAGTGGGAGCAAATATATTATCTTAGTCCTTTAACTAGATGATATATTGCTTACAAGTAGCGATTTAAGTTTGTTGCATGATACCAAGCAGTTTCTTATTCAAAACTTTGAAATGAAGGATATGGGTGAAGCCTCTTATGTCCTTAGCATAGAGATTCACAGAGATAGATCCCAAAGGATACTTGGATTATCTCAAAAGGCCTACATTGAAAAGGTTTTGGAAAGATTCGGAATGAAAAACTGCTCTGCTATTGAAGCACCTATTGCAAAAGGTGACAAGTTTAGTCTGCAACAATGTCCTCAAAATGCATTGGAATTAGAGCAAATGAAAGGCATTCCTTATGCTTCTCTTGTTGGAAGCCTTATGTATGCACATGTCTGTACTAGACCTGATATTGCTTTTGCAGTAGGAATGCTTGGCAGATATCAAAGTAACCCTGGTCTTGATCATTGGAAAGCTGGTAAAAGGGTTTTGAGATATTTGCAAGGAACCAAGGATTTCAACCTTATATACAAATATTCCGATTCCTTAGAGGTGATTGGATATTCGGACTCAGATTTAGGTGGATGTAAGGACAGTGGTAAATCTACTTCAGGATATATTTTCCTTCTCGCTGGAGGGGCCATATCCTGGAAGAGTGTTAAGCAAACCATTGTTGCAACATCCACAATGGAAGCTGAGTTTGTTGCATGCTATGAAGCTAATCACAGGCGTTATGGTTAAAGAACTTCATTAGTGGCCTTTCTATAGTTGATTCCATTTCAAGGCCATTAAGGGTCTATTGTGATAACTTGGCTGCTATATACTTTTCCAAAAATAATAAGAGTGGTAGCCATAGTAAACACATAGACATCAAGTATCTGATGTTAGAGATTACATCAAGAAGCAAGCTCTGTCAATTGAGCATATAAGTACCACCTTGATGGTGGCAGATCCTATGACTAAAGGATTACCAGCTACTGTTTTTCAGGATCATGTAACCCATATGGGAATTTGTGGCTCATTTTGACTTGATTTTCTCTGATTATTTTGTCTAGACAAATTATTGTTTTTCCTTGTTTTACATGACTATGCGCATATGGTTTTCATGTATTAAAGTGTGATCTATATTAGATCCAATACAGTGGACCCTGAATGATGCTTATATTAAGTACATTTATAAAGTTTTTACACTTGATTAGAAAATGTTATGCATAGTAAGACATGGAAGGAAATGTTTGTTATGGAGCAGGACCGCCATGATTCTTGTATCATATTTTCTTTTGAGTGTATGTTGTATAATCTTACAGTTTTGAGTGACTACATTATTATATGGCCATGTTTATGTTTTGTCACTCAATGCGGTTGTCTAACTTCCAATGTATGGGCCAAGTGGGAGAATGTTAGCAATTATCCCTAATTTACTTAGGGACTTAAGTATGACCCACACATTTGGTTACCATAATAGTTAAGGTAATTAATGTCTCTTATTAATGAGAAGTTGGATAGGATAAGGATTCTATTTTTTATTGGATTATGCATACCAGTTAGTTTCCTTGATGGACGGAAACACATGCGTATGCTATTTACTCTGAGGGTCCCTAGCCTATCTATATATATGACGCCTGTGACATCCATCAGTCGTGGGGATTTTCTTTTCAATAGATATAGGCTAGAAGCCTCTAGGGTTTCTGTCGTGGATTACAAAGTTGGTGAGAACATCTTTCAATTTTACTTGAACAATTATGTCTATCGATGAAGGTATGTTTCTATATTATTTTTCCGCTGCTATTCAGATGCATATCTTTAAAAGTTTCTAACATAATGATCAACCACATTTATATCTAAAAGCTTGGGATAAGATATGTACACCAAAATTTACTGGTGGCTTGGGTTTTAGAAGGACAGTAGACAACAACAAAGGTTTTATAGCTAAGCTTGCTTGGAAAATATATACGAACCTGAGAAAACATGGGTGCAACTAATACGCTCAAGGTATCTGACGGGAAGGAGGCTTCTAGATTTGGAAACAAGGCCAGCATGAGGTTCTTGGAATTGGAATGGGATCTGGGATTGCAAAGACTTGATACAGAAAGGCTTCTGCTATAGCATTGGATCTGATACCTTAGCTCAAATTTGGAGTGACACTTGGATCCCGAACATGGCAGCTTTCAAACCACCACTTGATCTACAGCAACCTAATTCGCCAAGCTTTGTCAAAGAGCTTATGTTAGAAGATCTTAAAATCTGAAATTTGGAGATGGTTGTTCATAACTTCCCACCAGAGATAGCTAGAGCTATTCTTAAAGTCACAATTACTCCCAATCGGGAGCATAATTTGCCAATTTGTTCTCCCTCCAAGACAGGGAGATTCACGCTCAAGTCGACATACTTCTTGGAAAATCAAGAAAGATTTAGAGACAGTGCATCTATCAGTAGGAAAATATGGGAAGATTTATGGAAATCAAACCTCCATAATCGGCATAAGCATTTCATGTTGAAGATATTATCACAGGCAATGCCTACTTTTTCAAGACTTGCGGCGCATTTGGAAGTAATGGATAAGACTTGTCTGATTTGTGGAGAATGTGAGTAGACTATGGAACATCTCTTTATCAATTGTCCCTTTACTGTGGCATTATGGCTAAACTCAAGATGGCAATTGTGCATGGCTGCTTTCAAGAATTGGGATATTAGAGAATGGATCAGAGAGCTATTGAACCAAAGCAACAAATTTCCTATCACTCAGGAGGGAAAATTAGAGATACTAAACTTTGCACTTGTGGCAATGGAACATTTATGGTGGATAAGAAACAGAGTAAAGCATGGAGAACCTATGCCAGATTGGAAAGAATCATTCTAATCTATCTATAGACTAGCCAAGGATTATTGGGAAGCTTCTTTGCGTAGAAAATTTAACAAAGCCAGCACACAGTTGTTGCAAAACTGGCATCCTCTACCGATTGGATGGCTTAAGTATAATTTTGATGCATCATTAAACATGCAAGGAATTGATGTCAGTACCATTATCAGAGATGATAAAAGGAAAATTTTGGAGATTCATATGAAGCATGATCTTATGGGAGATGCATTCATGGCTGAAGCTAATGCAGCTCTGATGACAATCAGGATAGCTAACCAGAAAGGATTTTCTAACACTATTGTGGAAGGTGATTGCTTAAATGTGGTCAGGAAAATGCAATGGAATGGACAGGGAAAAAACTTCATTCAAAATGGCAGAGACATCCTGTGAAATTGGCAAAAATGAAAAATTAAACATGTTCCCCGTCATTGTAATACCTCGGCCCATAACATTGCACACCAGGCTAAAAATTCTGACAAATCTGGTTGTATTTCCCCTCTTCCAAATTCCCCCTTCTCTCCTCTATGATAGAGGAGGCATTGACTTGCCTTTGTCACTTTCTTATGAAGAAATAGAAGGTTAAGCTTTTACTTAGAAAGAAAAAATTGTGCTTGAAAATTTTAATGACAAACATGTCCTTTTAGGACAGGACATGTGAGCCCCAAATGATATTTTTATAAAATGATCGTCTTCTTTTAACCTTTCTTCTTACTTCTCTTCCAACTCCCCAAAGACAAACCAACTCTTTTTTTCTTTTTCATCCAAAACTCTCATGTGAGCCTTTGATGGTAGAAGTCATAGATGAAATAAACTCAAATTGAAATGATTAATTTTTTTTCCTGTATATAGAGGTAAATTTAAAACTATATATAGTAATAATCTTACATAATATCCAATCTTTAATTAACCTTTTCCATGAGTAATTTTTTTGTTTCAAATGCTTTACTTTTAACAATTTAATCCATGGAGTATGATTAGATGTCTCATGCAAAAAATCTCCAAGCAAGGTTAGTCAGGAGGGAGATATTTTGATGATGAGCAGCTTTAAAATTCCTTTATGTTTCAGAACAGTGATAATTTCCTGATTAATTAAATGTAGTCCATTTTTTGCTGTCGTGTATTCCCACAAAAATTTCCTGCAATTCTATCTATCTTATATAAGTGATGGACTTGGGAAATTTAATGCATTGCATTAAGTGGATAGGAATAAATGCTAAAGTAGATTTAATCAAAGTTATTCTACCAGCTAGATTTCCACAAATAAAACTAAAAAGAAAATAAAAAATCTACCATCCAGATTGAGCATGTTAGAAAGGATATCTTGAAAGGTAATAGTAGATTTCGGATTCGAGGCTGTTGGGAGTCTTAAGTACTTCTCAAAATCTGAAGTTTGACAAATGTCAAATAAACTACAAATTTGATGGACTAATAGGAATATCAAGTAAACTGCGATTTTAGTTATAATCTTATATACAATATTACAAAGGCTAATAGATCTATAATTTTTAATGGTTTAAGAATGTTTACACTTGGGCGTGGCATGAAAATCTAAAAAGTAGTATTTAAGGATTTTAACATTTCCCTTAATACTCTATTTGCAAGGATTTTTCAAGATTTTCCAAGAATTTGCTACTTTTTAGTCTGGAAAAATCTTTGAATTCCTTTTAATCTAGCCAACAACTTTTTCTTCCTATGAAGAATATTTCCAAAAGAATTGTGATTGCAGAAAGCAAACTTGTTCTTAAATTCCTCCAAGGATGTTGCTGATTCTTTACCTACATTAGATGTAGTGTTTAGAATATCAATAAAAATTGGATGGTTGAAACACACTAATTCTAGTCTAACAAGAGGCTTGATCTCAGTAAAATTATGAGTATTGAGAAGTAGAAGGCAATGGTCAGAATCAAATTTAGCTAGATGGTTAATGTGAGTTTCTAGAAATAATTCAAGCGATTTTGGATTTTCTAGACATCCATTAAATATCTTCATAAATTAAACTATATTTTTTTGTTTGCTCTTTGTCTATGTAAATTTCAATCCATTAAAATCTACGTCAACGAGGTGTAGTAATCAAAATAGTATTTAAAATTACTAGCTCATGTAGAGTTAATTGGTCTACCATCAAATTTCTCGTTTTGATTCATAATTTTATTAAAGTCGCCCATATAACCAAGGTACTTGTTTTTTTTTAAAGAATATGGATAGAGAGTCCAAATGGATTTAGAATAAGACATTTTCAGACCAGACCCTCTAAGGCCTAGTTTGGTTGGGAGAAAAAAGAGAGGAAGAAAGCAATGAGGATTTATTAGCAAGAAAAATACATACATCTATTTCAATTTGTTCATAACTAAATATTTATGAGTCAAGAAAAAACGCATGGCATGCACGTGACTCCTTTTGCATTCCTTTTGTTGAGAAACTTCAATGTCGCAATACCTTTCCATTTGTTGAGAAACTTCAATGTTGCAATACTTTTCCAGTGTCCTACATTAATTCTATCATTCATCAAAAACATTTTGGTTCAATTCTGCATTATCAAGCTTTTCATTCTCTATCCAATTGAATGATCACTTAGTAATTATCGAAGTGTTACATATATCAGATATATAAAAATCTTATATTTTTTTACTATCAGAACAATTGCAAGTATATTTTTTTCATTTATGAGTTTTTGTTGTGACTTTTTTTTATTATGTAGGAAGTTTTTGTTTTATAAATAGTATTAATAGGTTGGGATGGTAAAGACCAATTCTTTAGTTGCTCTCTATTTGTGAAATATTTGCAGATTTATGAATGTCTGTAATTGAATATTCTTCTAAATTATATGATGATGAAGTTGTTGATGCAGGATCTGATGATAATGCAGAAGTTGATTTTCGTCTGAGTTTAGTTAACCAGTTGTTCATTTTGTTTTCTTTCTTAAGACAAGAATCTCTATACGCGACGGGACCACCACCGGGACCACCCTTTCTAAACAAAAATGGGCTGACCAACGGTTCACAGGCTGACCAACGTCTAAACGGCTTTCACCGCTACGTTTTACAAGGCTTGGCAAAGAAAGACAACTGATAAACAAAGGATTGCTAAACTTAACGAAAAATTCAACAACTAGTCAATATCATTCTGATCATAGTACAACAGCTCAACAGCAAATAATACAGAAAATATTTCATTACAAACTTCAAGCAGATATGAGCAAGATAATTATTGGAGATTCAGTACTGAGGCACCTTAGATACTAAGGCTATTAATTTGGTAGTAAGGTGATAAATCGCTACCTCGATATACTTGAATCTATTAAAAGGCTAAATTGTTTAACTTATTTAAAATATAATCTATACTTGGAATAATATATCCATGAAGCTCTTCAAAATCAGCTTCTGGCATCTCAAAACCGTACTCATACAGATCATCATAATAAGATTTCTCTTGATAAAGCTCTTCAGATAAGCTTTCAAAGATCGAATGTTATCAAAATAAGGTCTAGAAGGCATATTCACGAATATATCCTTCTATAATTTTAATAGAATCTAAAATAGGATGAATTTCAAAGTCAAAATATTCTTGTTTTTCTGCTGGATCTTGGATAAGATTAAATATTTGTGTATGTAATTTAACTTGCCTGCGTAAACTGGCTAAATATTTTTATACCAATATAATAGATAAAACATAATAATTTTGAAATTCTTACTTGAAATGCTTGATGGCAGTTCGATTATTGTTTGTAACTTGGCTCTGATACCAGCGACACGACCCCAGGATTTCGCTCAAGGTCTGACTAATATGACAGAGGAGTAGTAGAGAGAGAAGTGTGAGAGAAAATGATTTCGAACTTGTATTGCTTCGGCTTCTGATTACATTATATAGAAGTTGGAGCAGACATATTGAATCTGCTTTTACATAGTGGGATAAGCATTATCTATGCTTTTCTCATAGTCATAAAGCAAATAGTAAGTTGTACAAACCTTTTTTTTAAGTAAATAGTGCGTAAGTACAATAATTGAGAAATTGAAGCTAATAAAGTTGTGAGAAGGGTCCACCAAAGTCGTCTTCATTGTGGAGATGTGACAGCACCTCATCATCTGGACTTCGACTTGGTTCATCCTTATCATCTTCAGAAGATACAGTTGTCATGACTTCAGCCAAAGCTTTCTTGAAATCTTTCTCTGAACTTGGTGATGCCAGAAGCGCCATATACTTTGATTTGCGCATAAGAAACTCTGATTGTTGTTTTGCATCAGAACTTGAAGGGGTGTCCAAAATTTTGAATTGAGACCACCATTTGACCTTGTAGGTACGCATTAGAGCAACGCGTCCATAATTGTCTGAGGCTTTGTCAAGATACCAAGATAGAATCCAAGGGAATTTGCGTTTAAAAAACAGATGGTATAATTTAAGAGTCGTAAATTTGTTTGGCTTGTGGGGGAAGAATTCGTTCATCTGGTCCAAAAATTTCGAACCAAGATAAAAACCAACTTGGAAATTGGGTTATGTCCTTCAGAATTTTATCAAAATGAATAAACCAACTGTGGTCGCTGGGCCTAAACAATAAGAAATTGTGCCAGGCCATGACATAATCTTGATATGTATATGAGGGTGTTTGTGGATTTGGAGAGAATTTGGTTGGGCTAAGCAAATTGTTGTTGGGCCAATCTTTTGGAGATATGACCTGTTTGAGTTTTACCTTTGAATATGCTACTTCTTTGCCCTGTCCGGAGAATTCTGATACCTCAATAGAATTGGATTCTACCAAGATATACTCATAAAATAAACGAGAATAATGAGGATTGCAAGATAGAAAATATTCATTTGGATAGAATAATTTTTTGCACAAATTGGGAATTGACAGAATTTCCCATTCTGGTTCTAAGAAGCAAATTGGGGATTTCTTTGTTTTGACTACATACTCATAAAGGGTAGAAGATGGAGATGATAATTTGGTAGGTGTTTGAGGAGCAACAGCTTGTTGAAAGGATTTATTTGGAGATTCAGGTGTCTGCAAAGTTGGCAGGAATGTAGAAGATAACGGGGGAAAGGGATTACTCAAATTTGCTAATACAGTATACCTATTGGAAGTTGGATTACTGACTTTTCTATCGCTCATTGTCCCTGCAAGAACTCACGAGAAAGAAAATCAGGCAGGGAGTTGGAACTTCCTTTGATGTGTTCAATATCGAACTCAAATACCGACAATAAAGCTTGCCATCTTGCAAAAATTTGTTTAGAAACTAGATTTTGCACATCCTTTTCCAAAATTTCTTTTGCAGGTCTACAGTCTATTCTTAGCAAAAATGGTTTATTAATTAAATCATCCTGAAATTTGGAAATACACAAAACAATTGATAAAACTTCTTGTTTGATTGTAGGATAATTGTGTTGAGCTTTATTCCATATACCATAATGATATCTAACTAATTGCTTTGAAGAAGAGGATGAGTCAATTTGTGGTCTTTGTTTGAGGATTCCACCATATCCTAAGTTGGAGGCATCAGTTTCAACAACCATATAATAAGAAGGATGGGGAAGACCTAACAAAGGCAAAGTCTTGACTATCTTTTTTACCCTTCTAACTACATTGCTATGTTCTGTTGACCAAGGAGGGGGGTTTTTCCGTAACCTTTGATATAAAGGTTCAATAATTTGCCTAAGTTTGGGAATGAAATCAGAAATATAGTTAAGACAGCCTAAAAACCTTTGAAGTTGAGTTTTATCAGTAATTTTGTCAGGAAATTTGTTAGCAAATTCAACAGTTCTACAAATTGGTTTATACGTTCCTTGATGAAAATCATGTCCTAAAAATCTAATTTTAGATTGTAATAGTTTTATTTTTGATGCAGAGAGAACCAAACCATTTCTTTTAACAATTTTATAAAATATATATAAATGTTTAAAATGCTGATCTAGTGTTTGAGAGAAGAATAAAACATCATCAATGTAAACTATGCAAAATTCAGAATAAGGAGAGAAGATGGAATTCATAACATTTTGGAATTCAGAAGGAGCGTTTTTTAGTCCAAAAGGTATCACATTCCATTCATAATGTCCAAATGGCACTGTGAATGCAGTTTTGTACTTATCTTCTTCTGCTATTTGAATTTGCCAAAATCCTGATTTTAAATCAAACTTTGAATAAACATTAGCAAAAATTGTTCGTTTTAAGAGATCTCTTTATTTGGAATTGGGTATCTAATCCATTGTAAGACTTTATTTAAGGGCTTATAATTGATAACTAATCTTGGAGTTCCTCTTTCTCGTTCAGCAGCATTATTGACATAAAAGGCGGAACAGGTCCAAGGCGATTTGCTTGGGCGAATTAATTTCTTTTCTAAAAGTAAATTGATTTCCTTTTTGCAATATTCTACTAGTTCAAAATTTATTTGGATGGGTCTAGCTTTTGTTGGATTATTGGTTTCAGAAAAATCTTTAATATAGGGTAAATTGACGATATGCTGTTTTCTATTCCAAAAGGCGTTGGGGAGATCAGAACAAACTTCTTTAAGCAATAAGTTGGAATATTCTTTGATTCTTTCTTCAGTCTTTTTTTTATTTAAATTTAAAAGTAATTTTTGATAATTATTTCTGTTTTATAATTATCTATGGTTTTAACTATACAGTTTATATGACCTATAGTATTCATTTTTATTAGATTTAACTCTATTTGTTTTGGTGAATGTATGAAGGAAAATAACAGATGTTTTCCTAAGGCTTCTGTATGTACACCATTAGAATCTACAGAGAATGGATAAATTTGAGTTAAAAAGGGTGTTCCTAAGAGTATTGTTTGTGAAAGATTCTTAACTACAATAAACTCTGTTTTAAATGCAATATTATCTCTTATAATTTCTACATTTGTTAATTTGTATTTAATTTATAATTTTCCACCATTTGCAGCACTTAAGCTTTCTTTTGATTTTGTATAATATTGAATAGGTAAAATACCTTCTCTAATACAATTTTGATCAGCTCCACTATCAAGTAAAGCTATTTGATTTATTTCATATTCTTTATTAATTCTTATATGTGCAGGAATATACCATTTTTGGTACGTTACAGCGGAGACAGAGGAAATAAATTGTTCTTCTTTTCCTTTTCCTTTTTGTGTTTCTTCTTTATGTTGTAATTGTAATAAACCTACCTGTAGCTGTACCTCTTTTAATTCTTTTTTAAGTTGATTTACATCAGCTTTTAACTCTGGAAGAGTTATGTCGGTAGATGTTGAGGGTTTATGTTTAAATTGATCAAATACTCTTTTGGTTTGAAAGGAGTGGTTATTGTTTCTTGAACTTCTTGAGCAATGAAATATTTTAATTTAAGCAAGTATTCGTGCTTTATATCAGGATCTATTATTTTATCGATGAGATCTAAAAGAAACTGTCTATTTTCTGATGTTACAATATTTATGCAAAAACCTAAATCTTTATTTGAATCAGTGGAGGGATTTATCTCGGTTTCTTTATCTTCTAAAATATTAATTTATTCATTCTCAGAATTGGAATGTTCTGAAGTGTTAGGTTCAGAAGATGAATCGATGTCTAAATCTATTATTTCTAAAATCTGTGTTTTAATTGAATCATCGATATCTAATTCAGTGATTTGAGATCTAACACGACAATATCTAGCAATATGACCAAATTTACCACATTTTCTACATTTTAAATTTGCATATGGGGCAGACGCTGCTGATTGCTTGGTCTTAGAAGAAGATCGTTTGGAAGAAGTTGTCTTTGAGGGAGGCTTAACAGAAGATTGACTAGGAATTGATTTCTTACTAGATCTAGTCCTAGAGTAAGAAGTTGACCTAGATTGTTGTTTAGAGTGTCTCTTTTTTAGCCTTTGTGAAGGAGGAATAACCTTTTCTTTATGAAGACCAAATTGTTCACAGAAACTTCCTAGCTCCCTTGAAAGAGTTCCAGATTCTCTTTTAATTTGTTCTTTTAGATTTATATCAGTACAGATTTCTACTCCTATATTGTTTATGAAATTTACTAATTCTCCATAAGTTATAGATTGATAAGGAATGTCTCCTGAAAAAGCTTCTTTTAATTTTGTCTTAATTTTTTCAGCAAATAGGGGAGGTAGACCAGAGATACATCTTTCTTTCCAGTAACCATTGTTACAGTGTGGCCGACCCATTACTTTAATTAGAAACATGTCTTTGTACCATTTAAAATCATGCATCTTTATACATCTTAATCTTTCTAAAATGTTAGAACTACGCTCTTGATATTTAACAGGATCTCCTACAAAATTCTTTATAATAGCATAAATCAAAGTTGCTACAGCATCATCTTCATCTGTTATTAAAGTTACTGTTTGTGAGAAAGAGGTACTCTCAGAAATTCCAGTTGTTATAATTTTCTTTGCATCCATAATATGATTTTTGTCAGTAGTGGACACATAATTGTCCCACCAAGCTTTAAGTATTCCAGTAAAATCAAGTTGTAAAATTTCAGCACATTTTTTCTCAGAATTTCCTTTTGCCTTGTAAGCATTGCTAGCCATACCCATGGCCTCGCATGTCCTAATGATTTGAAGTTCGGAAAATCCATCGATGTTCCATTCATATATTGAACTTCCATCGAATTGCATAAATTGCCAAGATTCTTCAAAAAGCATGTCAGGCATTGAAGGTCTATTGTAATAAGGTTTAGATGTATAATAATCTTTATTTCTTATTATATTACCTTTAATTTTTAATTTGTTAATTTGATTTTCAAATTCTTGAGGATAATTATCTAATTCTTCTTTTATGTTATTATCCCATATTACATTGACAGAAGGTTCAACCTCTTTGTCTTTTGTTTGCAAATCTAAGTGTTTAAGTCTTTTAGTAATTTCATTTAGTAGTTTTTCAGATTGTCCTAATTGAACTCCTGTAGAAATTGTACGTAATTTAAACAAAGGTGTTTGAGAAGAGGTTGATAAAGGCCTAACTTGAGTGCTAGATTGATTTAATTGTCTATCAGCTACTAGATGTAATAAGTTATTAGTATAATTGTTTTGTTGAATTATTCTATCTAGATCTTTTGTAGTTACAGTTCTTTCTACTTCTATTGATGCTTTAAAGGGGGAGGCTTTGATGTGGGCTCCTCTATGAGGTAAAATAATATTTTCTAAAGGAGGATTCATAGCAGAAATAACTCTATTGGACTCAGTATGCCAATTCAAAGATACAGGATTGATCGTTTTATGATAAGTTGAAAACCAATCGAAAAAATCTATATGAACCCCTAAATTTTGCATGTCAGAATACCATTGATTTTTAAAAGAGTCCCTTTCGGGGGGAGAAAAATGGGCGAAAAATTGTTTTCGAGATAAAGTCCATTTGTCATGCATAAACCATGTACGAAGTAAAGATTTATCGATCACAAAATTGTTAGAGGAAATGGTATTTAACTGTGGATCTATTTGAGATAAGGAAGGAGTATATAAATTAGATTGATCATCTGTTTCTTTTGTGGATTTTGTATAAATAGGTGTTGGAATGGAAGGAGTAAAATCAACACTAGATAACTTTACAGAAGGTTGTTCTGAGATTGAATATCTAGATGAAACAGAAAATGAAGAATTTCTATCAAATGAAATTTTAACCGATCCATCTATTTTTTGAATGATTGAGGTAGTAGCTTCAGTAGCTAAATTAAAGGGAGTTGCAGGACAGAGATTATCCAATTCCCAATCATTTCGTTTTTCCAATATTGTATTCCATTTGATACGTTTTGGTGTTTTAATGGTAGAATGTTATAAATTGGCTTCAAATAATAAAGTTTCTTCTCTAGGATTTATGATTAATGCATTAGGTGATATATTGGTTTTCATGATTTTGTAATAAATCCTATAAACTATAGCTAAAATCTTTTCTCCTGGATCCATTTTAACATTTTTGGTTTTAATATTTAAAGTTAGCGTTTTTAAAATGCCAGGTGTTATAAGATCAACAATATAATTTGGATAACAATTGCAATAAACTAGTCCTTCAGCTAAATTGGATTCCATAAGGGCTAAAAGGGATCTATCAAAATCATGATGTCGAACATCTCTTAAGCAGACTAAAATGGGAGTATCTAATCCTAAACGGTGTAAAGGTTTTATTCCAATTTGTATAAGTCCTAAATGAAATTACTAAAAGACTTAAACACTTAGATTTGCAAACAAAAGACAAAGAGGTTGAACCTTCTGTCAATGTAATATGGGATAATAACATAAAAGAAGAATTAGATAATTATCCTCAAGAATTTGAAAATCAAATTAACAAATTAAAAATTAAAGGTAATATAATAAGAAATAAAGATTATTATACATCTAAACCTTATTACAATAGACCTTCAATACCTGACATGCTTTTTGAAGAATCTTGGCAATTTATGCAATTCGATGGAAGTTAATATATGAATGGAACATCGATGGATTTTCCGAACTTCAAATCATTAGGACATGCGAGGCCATGGGTATGGCTAGCAATGCTTACAAGGCAAAAGGAAATTCTGAGAAAAATGTGCTGAAATTTTACAACTTGGTTTTACTGGAATGCTTAAAGCTTGGTGGGACAATTATGTGTCCACTACTGACAAAAATCATATTATGGATGCAAAGAAAATTATAACAACTGAATTTCTGAGAGTACCGCTTCCTCACAAACAGTAACTTTAAGAACAGATGAAGATGATGCTGTAGCAACTTTGATTTATGCTATTATAAAGAATTTTGTAGGAGATCCTGTTAAATATCAAGAGCGTAGTTCTAACATTTTAGAAAGATTAAGATGTAGAAAGATGCATGATTTTAAATGGTACAAAGACATATTTCTAATTAAAGTAATGGGTCGGCCACACTGTAACAATGGTTACTGGAAAGAAAGATTTATCTCTGGTCTACCTCCCCTATTTGCTGAAAAAATTAAGACAAAATTAAAAGAAGCTTTTTCAGGAGACATTCCTTATCAATCTATAACTTATGCAGAATTAGTAAATTTCATAAACAATATAAGTCCTATCTGCATTATCAAGCTTTTTATTCTCTATCCAATTGAATGATCACTTAGTAATTATCGAAGTGTTACATATATCAAATATATAAAAATTTTATATTTTTTTACTATCAGAACAATTGCAAGTATATTTTTTCATTTATGAGTTTTTGTTGTGACTTTTTTTATTATGTAGGATTTCAAATTCATTTCATCCTGTGTTGTTGAGTAGCAGAGGATTGTAGAAATGATCATTAAATTAATCTTAGGTTTTGAAGAGATACATATTACGCCAAAAAGCACATATCCGAAATGTTTTATTTTTAATTTTAAAATAAATTTATTTTTGCTTGTAATATATATGGTTTGTTATAGTTGCAGAGAGGCATATGTTTCTTGATGTTTTTGATTGACTATAGTATTCCATCCTTATAAAAGAGTTGTGTTTCTGAACATAATTTTATATGTCCTATGTTGAATGCCATATGTTTGATAAAATTGTTAAAATAATATGCTTTTTTGGATTAATTAACACATCGTGATTCAAAGACCCCAGGCAAATGACGAAGACAAGCTTGTAAACAAGTTAGAATCAGATGAGTAGGTGATAATTGAAGGTGCAACACACAAGAGTCTCTTTGAGAGTTTTGATGATAACTAGAATGCTGCGAAAGAAGATTGTGAGGAAAAGTTGAAGTAAAATAGTTTGACAATTTTGTTTTAAATTTATGAATAGATTAAAAATTTATTAAGAATCTTATTTAGAGGGAGAAAGATTTTTGATAAATAAAAAATAATTTTGTTACTGTTAATAATTTAGCATGCGGGAGTCAGTAAATCCCTTATATTTTAACTTCATTTTGTTAGAAAAATTTTTGTATATGCAAAAAATTATGCTTTTAATTAGTAACATTTTACGGAGTGTTAATAAGTATTTCAAAAATTTTCTTGAATAATTTTTTTTCTACAATTAAATATAACTATGAATTCTAAATTAATACCTGAGTTGCATAATTATAAATGTGAGTTTCAAAATACATAATCTAAATACAAATGGGACAAAAACGAAAGTCTACAAATAGGTAAGTTTGCGAGCAACATCTTCCTAATATTTTCTTATTTTCCATTGTGAATCAAAATAAGAAATTTTAAAAATAATAAATATGAAAAAATTCCTATTATCACCGACTCAAATAAACAATTCTAGAAATATCACATCACAAATGTCAAAAAAACCTCCAAATGAAAAAATGCAAGTAGAAAAATGATTACAGCAATGCGTGAACTATCTCCAGGCTTTTTTTAAAAAAATTTTTGATCAGTAATATAAAATGCAAGTAGAAAAATCATTACATCAATGCACGAATCATCGTTATCATCATTGACTGCAGACAAAGTGTCATCTTCTGGGCCAAGGGAAGAAGAGGAGAATTGCACTTGGAATACCTTCTGGCGTACGTATAAAAGGATTATCAAGATTTCAAAGATACATCATCTTTAGTGGAGAGACAATATTCATAATATTCCTGGGATATTTCTGGCCGTTTTCTCTGAATTTGGGCTTACTTGTTTCTGGGTCGGATTAGGTACTCCAATTTCGTTTTGGGATTGCTTAGTTTGTCTTCTTTGTGTAAATATACTCATTTTCAACTTGAGACTTAGTTGTAGTTCACAAGGAACTTTCCGGGCTTGCGTTAGCAGTTGTAATTCTTTGCTCTATTGATTTTTAAGAATTTTGTGAACCTGTTTCTGCATTGTTTACAGTTCTTGACGCTGTTCTGTGATATGTTTTGATGTTGAAAATTTTGTAGGAGAGATTTTATTCGAGCAGAGTGGTTTTATTGGTTTTGTGCTAACTTGTTCATCCAGACAAATTCTTTTTCTTTTTCAATTTTAGTAGGCCTTATAGATTTTTTTTTGGGGGGGTGGGGGGTGTGGGGTTTCAGTTTGCTTTTTGGCTGGTTGAATCTCGGAAAATACATTTTCTTGATTGTTATTTAATTCTGTGATGATCAACCTGAGAATTGGGGATTTATGTGACAGCTGTATCTGATACTGATAAGTCTTATTTATTTCTTAAATCTTTTAAAACTTAGCCAATTTCTTCTGTGTACGTACTACCTGAAGTTTTGGTGCTTCAAGAACAAAGAAAGCGTGGGTGGAGATGTTTTTGCGATTTTATGTGTGTAGACTGTTGTAGAGTAAATCTGAAGAAAGCTTCTGGGTTTTCTTTTTGTTTTTCTTTTTGCCCAACCTCCTAGTTTTCAGTCTATTCAGCTCCTTAAATATCTGCCTTGGTTAAATTTTGAACCTAAAAATATGCATTTAGTTTAACATTGGAATTATTGAAGGCTAAATCTGCTGTGCAGTATCAAGATGGCTGAAGATCACGTAATTTCAAAAGATCTGGAAGAGAAGTGTAAAATCACTAGTACAGAGGAGATTGGAATTGCAAAAGACGTCACTGAAGTACTTACTAAGTTATTCTTGACTGTACTTTCTTTATCACGATATTCATGAATATCATTTATGGCCCTTCAATTTTGCAGTTAATAGGCAGGACACCGTTGGTATATCTAAACAACATTGTTGATGGTTGTGTTGCCCGTATTGCTGCAAAGCTTGAGATGATGGAACCTTGCTCTAGTGTTAAAGACAGGTAACTTCTGTGAGATTCTACGTACTATATTTGTTTATAGGAGTACATCTTAAGAATCAATTGTTACATGTGATGAGTTCTTATCAGGCTGATGTGTTTGCTAGATTCTGAAATATATCTTACATTACGACTACAGACTTAACTATTCTGAGAGCTTTTTGCTGTAGCAGTAATAACCACAAACAGTTGTATGACTGTTCTCTTAATACTAATGCATGATTTGTTTTCTTTGCTCAGAATTGGTTACAGCATGATACAAGATGCTGAGGATAAGGGTCTCATCACGCCTGGAGTGGTTAGTAACAAAGATTAAGAGATTGTTGCATATTTCACATTTATTCTTAAACCTATGTCAGGACGAGATTGTTGATGGTTATCATCTTCCAATTCTTATATGGAAATAAGATTGGATTAGTTTTCCAACCATCCACTTAAAACACCAATCCTTAATGATAAATTTGAATTTGGCACAGTAATCAATCGTTTTTAAATAAGGGTGTTTTAGACATCTATTACACTTTCCTATAAAATTTTCTAAAATTTTAATTCCCGTTTAAAAGGAAAATAAGTCATATATTTTAAAACGGAGGGAGTATATGCTCTCTCTTTCTTAAAGCTCTGCTATGACATCCAAGATAACCACCTTTCCTTCTTTTTCTCCATTCGGACAATGGCTTTTGTAGAGTGTTCTCATTGAGCCTACCAGTGGAAATACTGGTATTGGCTTGGCATTTATGGCAGCTGCAAAGGGTTATAAACTAATGATTACAATGCCTGCTTCAATGAGTCTTGAAAGGAGAATTATCCTTCGAGCATTTGGAGCTGAGTTGGTCCTAACAGATCCTGCCAAGGGTATGAAAGGGGCTGTCCAGAAGGCAGAGGAAATAGTTGCTAAGACACCTAATGCCTATATGCTTCAACAGTTTGAAAACCCTGCCAACCCCAAGGTGAATTTTTTTATTGGGCATCTTTGTGATTTCATATCTGAGTGCCGTTATACCATCTGACTTTCTAACTTGATATGCAAGAGCAGATTCATTATGAAACCACTGGACCTGAGATCTGGAAAGGCACTGGTAGAAAAGTTGATGTCCTTGTTTCTGGAATAGGGACTGGTGGGACAGTAACTGGTGCTGGGAAGTACCTTAAAGAGAAAAACTCTAGTATCAAGGTTAATTTTCTGCTTCTGTAGGATGTCAAAATTGTAGCAAATATCTAGTATCTGTGTGTTTTGTTCCTCTTTTGTTTTCCGACTTAAATCACTTCGTCTTCTGCAGTGTATTCTTGTTGCTTTTGCTTCAAAAAGTATATGCTATCATTGCCTTTATTGCTGATCTCCATGGTTTTTTCATGCTTAGTTATATGGGGTGGAGCCTGTTGAAAGTGCAGTATTGTCTGGTGGAAAACCTGGTGAGTTAAACATCTATCGTATATATCATTTTGAAACTGTCTTTCATGCTGACCAAATTTGTTCCTTTTGCAATCTTAAATAGTCATTGTCTAGCTGTTTTTCTGGCATGTCAACTGAGGGTAGTATTTAAAGATGGAAACTTATTAAATATAGGCTTGGGCATGTCTGAAATATCTGTCTCTGTTCAATACAGTAGTAGACTGGAACTGTGTTTTGATTTTGTTTGTCCTCATTTTATTAGTGAAGTACACAAAATTTGGAGAGAAATGCCCAGGATTTCAGCCTAGATAAAAAGGAACGGGGGAGAACGAAACCCTTACTGCTAGTTGATAAACATAGTGCCAATAGTTGTTTCCACATTCCAACTGGCAAATATATTTAATACTCCCTCTGTTTCAAAATATATGTCCTAGTTCTATTTTACAAGGAATTAAGATTTTGGTAAGTTTCATAGAAAAATTTGATATACGTCTAAAATGCCCTGTAAAAAGGTTTTTGGTTAATGTTCCATATTCAGATTCAACATTTAGGTATGGTGTTTTGAGTGCTTTGTTGAAAAACTAATGATTTTTGAAAAAAAAATGCATTTAAATGGTTTGTAGGAAACAAGGATAAAGTTAGAAAAAAATAATAAATTAGCACTTTAAATAGAAAGGGGATGTATATTTTGAAACAGATGCAAATAGAAATTAGGAAATATATTTTGAAATGGAGGGAGTACATGATATGGTAATTATGATTAAGATGGCAGCTGGGTAAGACAGAGTATGCAAAAGGGAAGAATAGGATTGGAGATTTTTGTTACTACGTTATCCATGTACCTGTTCTCTCTGCAAAATATATTCAGAGTTCGGCTGACTACTAATTGATATTCAGTACCCTTTTTCTGATCCAGAAAAATAATCTAAAGCTACAATAACCAACTATCTTACTTTGTTTTAATCAGATGAAATTCATTCCTTTAAATAACAGAATAGTTCCTTTTTTTTTTTGGTGGTTTGGTGGAGCTAGCGACATTTCTTCTTCAATGCCGTTGTGTTGGAAAAGAAGTGTTTGGATTGTCTTTTCATTAATGTGTTGGGTTTGATTACTAAACATCCCATCTAATTTATAGGTCCTCACAAAATCCAAGGAATTGGTGCCGGTTTTATTCCTGGTGTATTGGATGTTGATTTACTTGATGGAGTTGTTCAGGTAAATGTCTGTCTTACAGGAAACTCTTCAATCATCTTTTCCTCTGATACATTCTACTTGAATGGCTCTAAAAATATTTCATGGCAAGGAAGCCTGAGGTTTTTAAGACAAATTGCTATCTTGCATCAACTGCAGGATCTATACCACCTAATTAGGAAAGATTTGTCTGTATGATCATTTTATTAAATTGCCACAGATATTGGTCCAGTATGCAAAAAAGAATCAGATTTTCCTCTCTATGATCAGCTTCCTGTACTTCAATTTCTAAATTTACACAGTAACGGCTGAGGTGAGAAAAACAGCTAAGCAATTCTTTCTGTTTCTATAAATTAGTCTAGAATTTATTGAATTGGCCCTTCCATGAGTCCTGAGATTGCTGGTTGTAAATCACTGGTGCATTACTCAAATAGCAATTATTGATCTGATTTAAATCTTTGGAAATTAGCGCGTCAGATGTGAAACATTGCAGCAAATCAAGATTCAGAACGGCTAAAAAGCTTGCATATTTTACCATGAAAACCACGGCAGACTCTGATTCTGTTTTTGTTTTCATTTTGTGTTAATTTTTTTAAGAAATAAATGGGCATAAAGACAGTCTCTGATGACCACCACTGAATGGAATCTGATGTTTGTCTCAATACCCAGATTTCGAGTGAGGAAGCTATCGAGACTGCTAAGCAGCTTGCATTAAAGGAAGGATTGCTGGTATGCATACAATATCTGCGTGAGTTTTTATAGAATTATATGAGTCGAAATTGATCTTTACAGTAAGATGTTTTTTCTGCTTGTACTTGACATTTCCCTGATACTAATTGGGACATTGCAGGTTGGCATATCATCTGGTGGTGCTGCTGCTGCTGCGATTAGGATAGCAAAGAAGCCAGAAAATGCAGGAAAACTCGTTGTTGTAAGTTGCCTTCTTCTTTGCATTCAATCAACAGGATACATTGCCTACAATTTTTCCTTCTCCTGTTTGTACCCAGCTGAATACAGCTTGCTGCTATGGATGCAAACTTCCTTGTTAACTGAATGTGCATCCAGTAGAACTCCGCTCGCTGTTGTATTTGCAAACTTCATTGTTAACCAAAGAAATCTACTGCTTCCATTGAGTTGGCTAGGTAATCCAAGAAACTTTTGACGAACATCTTTGGCTGTACATCAACAGGTTGTCTTCCCCAGCTTTGGAGAGCGATATCTTTCTTCTGTGCTTTTCGACTCCTTGAAGAAGGAAGCAGAGAACATGCTTTTCGAGCCTTGATACCTTCCTGTGCTTCTGGAGTGCCAATACAGATGCCTTTACTCGGGGGATGTTAGGCTGCAACGGTGTTTGTGGAGTCACTTTCCCAGTTTGTTTGTTGGCATCATTATTCATGATAGTTTCTAGTGTTATGTGAATATTTTAATGCCTAGTTTATTATCCCTATACTCAGAAATAAGATGAGTGGGACTTTACGAATCATTGGTTTTTTAATATTTTAATTTGGTTACGAAGCAAGCAGCCTCTTTTTTTTGACGTGTGTCAAACGAATTTTTAACCATTGAAGCATTTTGGTTCAACTGTTAATAATTTAAGTATTATGAATAATTATTTAATTTTTTATTCTTGGTTTTCATATAATTAGATCTTCTCGAGTCACAAGAATCTCAATGGGTACAGAAATGACTTATCGTTGTACAGTGAATAATTATTCTGTGATGAATAATTATTTAATCTATGATTGAATAATTATTTTAAATAATTATTTAAGAATTATCATGTAAACTTTTAGTTATTGGATTAATATCTATAATAAAAAATTGAAGAGGGTTAACCCTTAACAATTTATGGTAGTTGGATAATTTGTAGATAGTTTTAAGATTATATTCACACACATATATATGTATATGTGTATTTATAGGAAGGGGGTTGAAAGAAACAATATCATGTTGAACTATAATTTTGTAATGTTAACTTTTAAAATCTAAACTAAACAATATTTTAAAGAGTTGGCCACCTATTATCTTAAGAGATAAGAAAAAAAGTTAAAAGTTTTTAAAATATTTAATCTTAAGTATGTTAGCATTTTACAATTACTAAGTGAAAATTCGTATTTTTTAAAAGAATGAAGATTTTGTTACAAATTTGTTGGTTTGCAGAGTCGTCAGTACAAAGAAATTGAAATAACAAATAATAAAATTATTATGGAAGAAAATAAAAAGAAATTTGTAAAGAGAAAATAAAGAGAACTAAAATTTTATTGAGAGTTTTTTACCATATATCTTCTTACAAGCTATTCCATATAACTATTTATAGAGTTAGAAGTGACATTTTCTATCATGGCTATTAATAGGTTACTCTTTAACTTATATAACTCACCTCTCATGATCTTTCATGTTCTCTAAAATAATAGTGGTAATGGGAATAGTGGTATAGATGTTAACATATAGTCTTTTATATTCTATAATTTCAAATATGAATTAATATTTGAAATCATGGACATTCACATAATTGATATATTTATAAAACTCCCTTTTAGATGTCCATTACATAAAGAATATGTCTCATTAAAACTTTACTAGATAAAAAATTCTATGGAAAAAAAACTCTGGTGAAGAAAAAAGAATACACTATTCTTTATGCTTTTCTTCCCCCTATTTTGAATATCATTGAACTGATGTATGTAAAAATTCAAATCTTAAATATTGCAGTTAGTAATGTCTTAGTGAATAAATCTTCTGGATTTTGACCTTTGATCATAGCTTAGCACATTAAATTCACCTATGGATTTTTCATAATTGTGCTTTATGTAATGATCATTTTGAGTTTTAATTTCTGTTAAATTTTGATGTTTCAATCACTATTTACATTTTTTTTATCTTCTTTGCTTTAGATGAGTTTATTGAAGATTTGAAAAAGAATGAAACAATGAAGGAGATTTTACACAATGAGGAAAGAGAAAAAATGCAGAGCAAAATAGCAAAACAGAGAAGTTTTAAGTGAGATTTTGGCTTCTTTAAAGGTTTTAAATGCAAAAGTGGCATTTTAGAAAATTATATAGGACATTCTGAAGTTTCCAAAATTGTAAAATTTATGTCAATTCAAGTGTGCTTGTCCACCCTGCTTATAGTGCAAAGTTAGTATTTCTGGATTTGGTTCCAGTTTTGACACATTTTGGTATCATAACCATATATTGAGTTAGTTGTCTAATTGAAGTGATTCAAATCTCTGTGAAAATCTAAGATCATGATCTACAATTTTTATGAAGACAGCAAGACCTAAATTATCCGATTTCATGCTTTGAATTTACTTAGAATTCAAAAAAGTATCATAGTCGCGTAGTAGAAAACTGTAGCAAAACTGGTTGCAAACGGCACCGCCTGCAAGGGACCAAGCGGCGCCGCCTGCAAGAATCCAAACAACACCTCTTTGAACAACAAATGGTGCCGTTGAGCAGAACCATTTTCTGCTATTTTTCCTCTCTCTTTTTGGGAGATATATAAATACCCTTTAAGGGTAATTGGAAAAGGCGGCTAGGTTTCTTGGAGGAGGCCAAGAAAGGATATTTTTGAGAGAAAATCTCACTCAAAATCATCAATCTTTGTAAGAAAAATTAAGAGAGAAGATCAAATCTTGGAAGAAGGAGCAATTAATCTTGAAGATTCAAGCTCAAGAACATAACTCTTCACAACCAAGTTGGAGAACTCCAAGCCTTGAAAAAGAGAATATTTGAGCCATGAAAATGAGCAATTCTTCCTCTTTTTTTGTTGTTTTATTTTCTTTGAATTGTAATATGTTGATGAGCTAAATTCTTGAATACTTGGGTGGTTGTGAATTCTAGTTATTATCTATGTGAATGATTGGACTGTTTGTGGATTAAGTTTTGATTAAATTTTGATTTCTTATGGATTGTTTGTGGATTTGATTGCTTGAATTGATTTGATAGTTAATTGATTCATCAAGTGGATTTTTCACTTGGAATTGAGAAGGGAAGGGTGTAATAGTTCATACACAAACAATGGGGATATTTAGGTAATTAGAGATTAGAACCTCAACATTTTCTTGGTAATTAAAGAAATCTAATTGAAAATTCACTAATTTAAATGCATTCTTAGGTTGAATTAGTAAGAAAGAGATTTCAATTAATTAATCTAAGAGTAGAGGACTCTCATCTAGAGATAGAGTAAGACATAATATAAGAATTTCACCAAACATAAGAAGGGAAAGATAATCAACCAAGGAATTTTTTTATCACATAGATAATTCTAGAGGGATTTTTCATTCAAGTATTATTTTCTCAATTGAATTCTCTATTGCATGTAAGATTAGTTAAGCTAGTTTTAACTAGTTAAGTTAGATTCCTATCCCTAGTAGTTTATTTTAATTATTTCCATAATTGAATTGTTATACTTAACAATATAGTAAAAAAGTGAGTAATTGTATTTGACCATCCTCGTGAATATGGCATTTAAATTACCTGTCATTATACTAATCATAATGATAGGTGTACTTGCCTTGTGTTTCTGTGCAAATTGTTAAAGATTGTGATAGAATAGAGTATAAGGGTATAGAAAACACACAACGCCTTCTTATAGAAAGAAAACAATATGAAATTCTTTTCTTAAAGGATACAATACAATTGTCTTGGATATACATAGTTATTAATTCTGATCACACACATTCTTAGCCAATATCATAAATTGCTAATTTTTTTGACATGAGTCAAAGAAATTACTGTTATAATTAACACGTCTATAAATGACAAGATTTGTGTGGATCATATAGGTAACTTATACCTTGTATATCTATCTCAATAGGAGTTAAATTTTCTCAATAATTTTCAAGATAAAATATGTTAAAAAGATATCAAATGACAAATTTAAAGTCATCTAGAAAATTATTAGTTAGAAAAGAACTAGAATAGATATCTACTTGTAAGTAGGCAAGTATATGTACTAAAGATTCATAGTTATGATACTTCAGGATCAAAGAGTTCTTCAACACCACTTTAGAGATATTGTGTAATAATCTAATAACCATTATGTGACATGTCTATGTGAAATATCTTCAAGATATTCAATCAGAATAAAATATTAATTTTTCAAGAACCTTTGGTCACGAAAACAATACTTTCTTTTCTAAATTCTTAAGAAAAAATATCTTGATTATCAAATTCTACTTTATTTTGAGTATTTTATTTTAAAAAACAAGAGACTAGTCTCCCTAAGCGTACTTAAAATATGTAGTAATAGAATTTACATATTGTTCATGTTGAGATATCTATCCAAATAGGAATTCATATGTAACAATCTATTTGCAAGTCTAGGCAAATAAACAATATTTAAACCTCTAGTTCATTAATGTTTGTACATAAATCAAGATAATGAAAGTCATAAATAATATCATTTTTTTGATGGATTGTATTCTTCCCCTAATGTGAAAAATACTATTTCAATCAACAAATTATACAGTAAGGATATCTTGTGATAGAGAAACACATATAACAACTATAGTTATGTATATATTTATTTATACATGTACATACTTGATCATTCTTTCAATAAGAATTCACTAAGATAATCTCATTATGTTCTACAGCAACAATTCATTTATATGCTTTAAGCATATCAAGTCCATCAGAGGCTTTAAATATAAATACTATTATCAAATTATAACAAAGATAAACACATATTAAGTGCTATCATACACTATTATATCTACTACTAAAAATATGTTTCTTCGCAATCTGTATTAGGTCTTAAAAGAATCACACGTCATAAGTCATAACAAATATTTACTTTTATAATTCGTGTTTTATAAGCTAATATCCATTACTATTTCTTGGGGATTACACTTTAGGTGCATAATTCCTGCAAACTTTATCATTTCTAGTCTGCGGACTTTGATTTAAAAAATTCTAATTTTGAATCAATATATTATGTATGTTAATAACGTTAACTTCATATACTTATGCAGTTTAAGTAGTTCCCACTCATGTTGATATCTCATCATTATCATAGTTTTTAGATATCTGAATTTCTTGTGAAAATAATATATTAGTCATGTTTAGGAAAAAAATTATGTTGAAATTTACATATCCTCAACTTAACATATATAACCATTTTAAGTCTTTGCTTTAGTGAGAAGTTTGTATCTTTAGAACTAACTTATCTACTATGTTTCCATTATGTCTCAAATTTATTGATAGTGGTAGATTTTTCTTCAAGGACATCAAATATAATAGGAGCTTTCTTGCCTGATATTGGTCAATTAATATACCTAGGTATATAAATTATCCTTTGAACTTTTGATTCAATGTATCTTTTACTAGGATCAAAATATAAGATTAAGATAAGACACAAACTAATATTTTTATCTGGCCTCATGTTTTCTTCTTTTTATGTTGGGACAATATATTCAAAAATTAATGAAATACAAATATCTCTACTGATATTCAATCTCAACATATTAGATAATAAATTTGAGGACCTATCTTATTATTTTGTGGTGAAGCAATACACATAGCACATTTCTAAATCTTAGATGGAAAATATATGGTTTTTGACCATAAACTAACTACTATGAGAACTTATAATGTGTTAGCAAATAAGTGCTAATATATCATAGTCATAAACATTTTGTAGGATGTTCAACATTTATCTCAATAAAACCAATATTATTAGGATAAATTGTGTCATTAGGTGAATGTAAAATATAAGCTCATTATCAATAAATTGCAAACTACATGCTGCAAAAATCAACAATATGCATGAACTAATAATTTCTTCATATTCATCCAAAATAACGTATTCAATCCCAAATAATACTAGTAACATTCAAATAATGAAAAACAAATACCACATAGAAATTTGTCATATTAAAAAACTTTTAGTTCCATAATATTTTTACAAATTCTTAATCATTCTTAGTATTTTAATGATACAAGATGGTCCAATCGGTAATGTCAACTAACAAATTATTTAAATTAATAAATTTTAGATTTACTTAATATTGTATCTCAATTTCATAAATTATATGCAATATAAACTAGAAGAGAGTAATATCAGAATTTAGAATTGACATTTTAGGTCACAATAGTAATGCCTATGTCTCAAAAGTCCATTCATCCAAGGTCTCGATATAATGAGAATATCATCAAGACTCAAAAGTTTGCACGAGACTATATGGAAAATGATGCATTACAAATATTGACCATTATGGTGAGGATTGGTAGCTCTTTTAGAGCTTTTAATCAATTAACTCTTTTAAAGTTTTTAATTAACTAATTCTTCAAGAACTTCGTTCTATCATTATACTTTGGACATATATTTTAAATTTGTCTAAATGAACTATCAATATTATTTAGACAAATTGTATCCTCATTATTCTTGAACCTGAACAAACTAAATAATATATAAATATTAGAATATAATATGTAGCATGAAAAATTTCTAATAATAATCACAAAATGATAGAAAATAGAAAAGAAATAATTCAATAATTCAAAAAAAATTTATCAACATTTGTAATGCTAAAAAACTATCTCTAGATATTAAAAAAAATTGGTTGTACATACATGTGTCATATCAATATCATCGATACAAGTATCATTACTACTAGTAGCATAATTCATGGAAGTAAATCAATATTTTTCTTTCCTTTTAAATCGATACTTAATAGAGATTTACAATGTGTTTGATGTACTATAGGTACATTAAAAAAATTCTCTCATATCGTATCTATAACATGTTAAAATATTTACTTTCTCTTTTTTCTTCTCATTATTTTTTCACTTCTGGTATGTATCTATATATTGAAAATTGCATGAATCATTTTTACAATATAATAACAAAGTACATTTCTACTACAATTATGATCGTAACTAAAATCTCTTTCATAAATAAATTATATATTCTAATGACATTCACTTAAAAAAATGACATAAAATCAATTGATTGGGTGTCAAAATATTTTATTAATGACTCATTTAGTCTTAGAAGATATAAGTTTAAAATATTTCTAAACATATTTTTCTCGATATTGCTATTATAGAAACATGTTATCGAGGTATGAGAAAAAGAAAATCTTTTGTTTAGCACATCACCACAATATTTCTCTTTATAACTTCGATTGAGAAGAAATTTTAAAAGTTATGAAAATTTGCATAATGATAAATATAAAATCTTATAGCCTCGCTTATAACAAATCATAACTACTGTTTATATAATAACCATCTTCTAGTAGTTGTATAATTTTTTTTTTCAAAATTTACGAGTAATAAAGTGGTTTTGATACTTTAATATTTTTGAATAATATCATTAAGGCTCACTATATTCACATGAATTTTAGCATCATGTATATGAAACAAACAATCTCTTTTTAAAAATATTAAGTATAAATAATTCAAATAGAATTACGTAAAAAGAGTACCTTTTGTGCTTGATTATAAATTCAAAAAATCTAACAATAAAGTCTTGTACTTTTTTATTTTGACTGTAGACTTCAAATAGGAAAACTGGCAACAAAAAATCTATAAAAACTCTTGCTAATAACGTGTTATAAATTTGTTAGTTAGCAGTAGTCATCAGTACAAAGAAATTGAAATAATAAATAAGAAAATTATAATGGAAGAAAATAGAGAAAAACTTGTAGAGAGAAAAGAAAGAGAACTAGAATTTTATTGAGTATTTTTCATCATATATCCTCTTACAAGCTATTCTATATGACCCTACTTATAAGTTAGAAGTGACATTTCCTATCATAGTTATTAGTAGGCTCCTCTATAACTTAAATAACTTACCTCTCATGATCTTCTATGTTCTCTAAAATAATTGAGGTAATGAGGATAGTGGTTTATAAAAGAAGGACATTACAATTTTGATTGTAACCTCTAACCTTTCATATTCTATAACCTCAAATATGAATTAATTCTTGGGATAATATACATTGACATAATTGATATATTCATAACATATATACTTTTTTGAGAGAGAGATTGAGAAGAGAATGTATGAAGCAAATCAAGTCTAACATCGGCAAGTTGATGATAATATGTAGCCCACAACTTTGACCAAATCTTTGGGTTTCAATTGAGATCGAGTCAGCTATGGTACAAAAAGGCTTTTTTTCAGCACATACAGCATGAAATTGTGGCCGTTCGATTGGCCTCATTTTGATCCAACAATTGAGACTGTTCAAGGCAATTTTGACATCAGAAAAAATTTTTAACTCCTGCTCAAACTCAAGCAAATCTCAAAATCTAAATTTGAACTCAAATTCCTACATCAAATCTAACTCTCTCACTCTCTCTCTTCATCAAATATGATTCTCTCTCTCACACACACTCTCTCTTCTTTCTCTTTTCTTTTGCTATTCTCTCTACCATTGTTCTAAATCATTGTTAAAGAAAATGATGAAAAATAGTAAATATGGATGGACAACAACGAGTTCAAAATTACAATTTAAGTATAGTTTCAAAACTTGATGAAGATTTGGAGCTAAGATATGTTTGCGATTTTTGTTTAGTCTTGACTTTTCCACTTTTTTCTAGTAAATTTAGTTTTTGACCGTTTTAATTGAGAAATTTTTTTTGTGAATAGTAATTGCAGGTTTGGAAACAAATTATTGATCTGAGAAAATTGAGAATTTTTAAAGCTAAACACAACCCTCTTCTCTTAATTGTATTGCGGTGATGCATGAAGTAGTTTTTTGAGTTGATTTCAAAATTGAATGAAATAATGTTTAGATTATAGTGAATATTATTTAAGAAATGTGAATCAAAAGAATCTGTTGTAAATTACTTTGTGTTGATTCTCATGACTTAAAGAATGATTTTGATGATGGAAAGTTTCAGTGGTGAATTTTTTTTTTAGAAACACTCATATCTACTTTGACTTTCCTTATAATGATTCTTATTGTTTTGAACCATGGTTTTTACTGGTTTAAAGACTAATTATTCAAGAGAGAAAACTGTATTGTGAATAATTATTCAAACACCTATGAATAATTATTCATCACTATGACAACATAGAGTTGATGTAAATATTGATATTTTATTGCCTAATAATAAATTTATGATTTTTTTGTACTTGACTTATCTCATTTTTTGTTGATATATTTAGTTTTTCAACCTTTTGATTGAGTAAAGACTTTGCGGTACAGTTCGCAATTTTATAGACGCTTGATATTAGAAAATAAAGGAATTTTAAAGAAGAGCAGTTTTTCCATTGACTGCATGGATTGGTTCTCAGGATGATTTTGAATTCGAGTGAATGATTATTCAAGACAACGTGAACTAAATGTATTGGTGGTGAATTAGTTTGTATTGATTCTCATGAATTGAAGAAATGATTTTGATGATGGAGGATTTCAATGCTAGACATTCTTTTGTTATTTTAGAAAAATAATTCATGTCTACTTTGACTTCTGTTGTAATGATTTACTGTTTTAGAGATTAATTATCAACAGAGATTAATTTTTATTGTTGTGAATAACTATTCTATTTTGTTTTAATAATCGTTCTCGAATAATTGAATAATTATTCAACACTTTGTAAGTAGAAGCAAATACTAGAGTGAAATATCAACATATAACTGTTAATGTAAAGATGTGTAGAATAATTATTCTCGTTCATTTTAATAATTATTTTTGAATGATTGAATAATTACTCTGCTAATCGCCAATAGAAGCGAACATAAGAGTAAAATATCAATACTTATTGCTTAATTCAAAGCGGTGCAGAATTATTGTATCGTTTATTTTGATAATTGTTCTCGAATGACTGAATAATTGTTCTCTAAAGTAAAATTTATTTTGAAGACTGGATAGATATTTATTAAATAAACATAGACACAAAATGCAGACCAAACTTTTTATGAACAATTATTAAGTTTATCGTAAATAATTATTCTCATGCAAATCCTGGTTTGGCCTTACTTTTCTCTTTACATTTCTCCTAAGTATTGTATCCTGTAGGATTCATGACCTCACAGTAAAATACTCATGCGTAAATGTTTGAATAATCATGACCTCACAGTAAAATACTCATGCGTAAATGTTTGAATACTATAATTATTTAAGAGAGAATTGTGTGTTGAATAATTATTCTAACTTTTGAGAATAATTTTCAATATTGTGTAGTAAAGGAACATATAATTATTCACATATATTTAAATAATTAATCTCTAAAGCAATCTCTAAGAGAAGAGTTTGTGTTCAACTTTCTTGATTTATATGTTCATTCATCAAGCACTCTTAAATAATTATTCACATCGATTTGAATAATTAACCACAACACAATTTTCTCTATTAAATAATTAATCTCTAAAGCAGTAAGAATCATTACAACAGAAGTTAAAGTAGATATGATTTTTTCTAAAATAACAAAAGAATGTCCAACATTGAAATCTCCCATCATCAAAATCGTTTCTTCAAGGCATGAGAATCAACACAAACTAATTCATCACCAATGCCTTCAGCTCACATTGTCTTGAATAATGATTCACTCAAATTTGAAATCATCCCAAGAACCAATCTATACATCATCAAAATCCAGTCAATGGAAAAGCTGCTCTTTATTTAAATTCCTCTAGTTTTCAATATCAAAAGTCATTTCTAAATCTGTGAACAGTATAACTACTTGAATAATTATCAATAACACAGTTTTCTCTCTTAAATAATTAGTCTTCAATAAATTTGTGTTTAGCTTTAATTAGAATAATAAAAATTAATCTCTGTTGAATAATTAATCTTTAAAATAGTAAAAATTATTACTAAAAATAGTAAGAATCATTATAAGAAAAGTCAAAGTAGACATTAATTTTTCTAAAATAACAAAAGAAAATCTAAGATTGAAATCATTCATCATCAAAATCGTTTCTTCAGCTTCTGAGAATCAACACAAACCGATTCACCGCCAATGCCTTCAGTTCATGTTGTCTTAAATAATCATCACTCGAATTTGAAATCATCCCAAGAATCTAATCCATACATCACCAAAATCCAATCAACAGAAGAATTGTTATTCTTTAAAATTCATCCACTTTTCAAGATCAAAAAGTCATTTCTAGACCTATGAAAAACTAAATTTATCAACAAATAATAAGAAAACTCAAGTACAAAAAATCACAAAATTATTATTATGTAACAAAATATTAATATTTATCAACTCTATGTTGTCATAGTGATGAATAATTATTTATACCATAGTTTTTCTCTTGAATAATTAGTCTTTAAACTAATAAAAATCATGACAAAAAATAGTGAGAATAATTACAGGAGAAGTAAAAGTGGATATGAGTGCTTCTAAAATAATTAAAAAAATAAAAAAATCCACCACTGAAAGTTCACCTTCAAAATCATTCTTCATGTCATGTCATGAGAATCAACACAAAGTAATTTATAACCGATTCATTCGATTCACATCGTCTTAAATAATTATTTATTACTCGAATCTGAACATTATTTTATTCAATTTTGAAATCAACCCAAACAATTACTCCATACACCACTGAAATTTAGTTTTAAAAATGCTCAAAATTTCAAGAACAATAATTTACTTCCAAACTTGCAAATACCATTACAAAAGGATTTTTATCAATCAAAATTATTAAAAACTAAATTTATTGAAAAAAAGAAATATCAAGAGCAAACAAATTTCACAAACCTACCTTACTTAACTCCAAATCTTCATTAAGTTTTGAAACTATTCTTAAATTGCAATTTCAAATGTGTTATTGTTCATCCATATTTAATATTTTTTAGCATTTATGTAACTATGATTTAGAACAATGGCAAAAAGAAAAGAGAAAGAAGAGAGAGAGAGTCAAATTTGATAAAGAGAAAAAGAGAATAGATTTGGTAAAAGATGTTCAAATTTGATGTAAGAATCTTAATTCAAAATTTAGATTTTGAAGTTTTGTTTGAGCGGGATCTTAAAGATTTTTTGACTATCAAAATTACCCCTGAATGGATGACTCGATCTGTTGGACCAAAGTGAGGCCAATTGAATGGCCATGATTCCATTCTACACGTGCGGATTGAAATGGCATCTGTACCGTAGCCAAATCGCGGAGATAGAAGGAGACAACGAAACCAACAAACTGTGCACTCAATGTTGCACTAACAAAGTCGGTAATGTACACACTTTTCCCAATTATTATTGGTTCATCCATCATCCATTTTGTCCAATCTAATACTATGGGTGGCCGAGCTAGATTGTTATTTTTGGCGGGGCCATCTCAAATACTCAGAAAGGGCATGCATAATTAAATAATTAATCAAATTTATATTTTTTTAAATAATACATATAAAATTACATTACATTTAACTAATTCAATAAATTTATCCAACTCTTTTCTCCCCTTTTTCTTGGAAAACCAGAAAAAGGTTTCCGTTGTTATGAATATATAAATGATGTGAATGTTCATTATCTTAAATAATAATACATATCTGAGGTAATGAAATATGAGAGGTTAGCAGTTACAACTAAAGTTGTAACGTCAATCTTTGTAGATCATTATCTTTATTACCTCAGTTATTTTAGAGAGAACATAAAAAATCATGTGAGGGAAGTTATGAAATAAATAAAGGAGCCTACTAACATGGATTACTTTTAACTTTATAAATAAGACCATATGAAATAGCTTGTTAGAGAACATATGGTGAAAATTTTTTAATAAAATTATAATTTTTGTTATGTTTCTTGAGCTCTCTTTTTCTTTCTCTTTGTTACAAATCAAAGTCTTGTTTATTTTTATTTTATAATTAGTTTTGTATCCATTGCGATTGGAATTTCACAATACCCTTGCATTATTTCATTTTTCTTTTCCTTTCTTGGGAACCCTGATTCTCTTGCATTTTTTTTTTTCTTTTCTTGGGAACCAAGTGTTCCCTTTGTATTCAAAATTCAATTCAAAGTTGAAACTTTTAAAATTCTTCCAACAAAATCAAGTGAGATCGAAGATTCTTTGAAACAATATTAACATTGAAAGCCTCTCGTTTTATGCTTTTTTAAGTGCATATAGAGATCAGAGATTTGAAGGTTTAAATAATTAACTCTACCTCTTCTCTTAATCCAGTGAGATTGGAGATTTTAAAGAACTCTAAATCTTCAAAATATATTTAAATTTTAAAGAGAAGTTTGAGAGAATTTTAAAATTTAAAAAGGAGAAATTAGCTATACTTACCCTTAAACTATTTTGAATTTTTTCTTTTTAACAAAAACTTTTATTTAAACTTTTTATATACATGATTTTTAAAAATAATTACATCTATCAAATTATAAATGTTGTGGTAGAATCCAATAAAGATAGTCGCTAAAAGTACGTGACATAATTTTTAAGGACAATTCTATCCATTCATGAATTTAGGAGAGGAATAGAGAAAAATAACTGGAAGACTAAGAAAATACTATTTTATTACTGTAATTTATTTGTACTTGAAATAATTGGTTTGATTAATTTTTATTATATAATTTAGATAATGTTAAAGAATAAAAAAAATTCACTAATGAACAAATTATCATTTAAAATAATAGCTCGTACTTGTAGTATTACTTTTTTTTATTTAAATTTATTGTGACATTCAAAATTTGACAAATATAGTTATTTAAAAAAATTTGTGTATATAAAAAAATATAAATCTTTAGTTAAGAAAAGAAAATTTAAAATAGTTTAAGGGTGAGTAAAACTAATTTTTTAAAAAGAAAAAGAGTTTGAATAAAAAAATTATAATTTAAGACGTAACAATAAAAAATTGTGTTGAAAGAAACTCCTCCAGTAGGAATAGTAGCCATGTCTTGTCTCTTTTGGCTTTCCCTCTAAGGAAAATAAATAAAATATTTAATTGTTAAAAAATAAATAAAAATTTGATAAGGCCTTTCCTTTTCAAAAACGCAAATATTTTAAGAAATTTATAACCAAGTCTGTAGTGGTATCAAAATTTATTTTGAGGCCAGATTATTTTTGAAGGATCAAGAATTGGGACCATTTTATAATTTCGTGAAAGAAGGATTTTAATTCTTTGGTTTCACTTTGGATTAAATTAAAGTTTGATTATTTTTATTTTGTATTAAATTTTTTTAAAGAATTCTTTATGAGAGAGGACATAAGTATCTACATTTGACTTTTTATATAAATTTATGAAAAAAAATTAATTACGGTAACTTATTACCTTAAACATAATTAATCATTGCTGGCTTCATATATAGCAATAATTTCTTTATTTTGTTTACTAGTGGTAGAATTTATTTTGATAGACAAAATACCGTTTACCAGATTTTTTGAAATTTTAGTCTAGTAAAGTTTAAAATTAATTATGTTGAAAAAATTCACACTTAATTTCTTATAAAAAACTAATCCTTTTTTATTTTCTTCAAATAGTCAAATATTTCCTCAAAAAAAAACATATAGACATATGAGTCTGGAGAAGTATTAATGTTCACAATGCAAAAATGCAGCATATTAGTATTTGGGGAGAGTTGGATACGGTACAGATAGCGTTTTCTTCCGCATGTGCGGAAAGGTGCAATGGTTGTATCAATAAAAAATTCATCCAACGGCTAGGAGTATTCAAGGCCAATCTGGAAACAAAAAATTAAACCTTAAAATCCAAAAAAAAAAAAAGAAAAAATTCAAATTTGCACAGTGTAATAATGACCTCCCATCAGCCATCGCATAGGGAAGTGAAGAAACTACAAAAGATGGCTTCAAAATAATTATGCAGCGACAGTTCCATTTCCAATTCGATCGTCATCTTCTCTCTCTCTCTCTTTCACTTTCTCTGCAACTCAAAAAAAACAGTAGCTTTAGCAAGCTTTTACCTTCAGAAACAGTGAGACATGGCGACCAAGATTGACTCTGATGTGAGGTTCCAGTTCCGTTGTAGAACCACTACCCCTGTATCAATAATTAGTAAAATCAGTGAATTAAAGTGTACTTTATAAATAAAATCATCTTAATTAATTCATACTAAGTACATAAATATTTAATTCACCAAAATAAATCAAAGTCATAAGATTCATATCAATTAGCCCTTAAATAAGTGAGAAATTAATTCTAAATAATGATTAAAATATAATCTCATCAACTACCCACCACTTAAGACTTTGATCGTCCTCGAGCAAAGATAGAAAAACTCAAGAACATTAGACATGGAATCATTCAACTTAAAATCAACTTTCTCATCCCATTAAAAATGATCATCCATATGCATCAACAAGAAAGATTGATGGATAAATAACCAAGAATAATAACAATGTTAATACAACATAACTGTGGAAATTAAAAGAAGAATTTTTTTGAAGCATGCCACAACCAAGCTATTGATTCAATGTCTAGGCAATATTATACACTCAATCATCACCTTTATAATCACAACTATATACATATACATTAAAGATTCACACAACCGTAAGCTTGTAATCTTACACAATCTCCACTAATTTATATAATTTGGCTTCACTTAGATCAGATAGGACTTTAGCACTTGTAATGTTAGGCTAGGGAATTGGCTAACAAATGAAAGATATAAGGAGATAAAACAAAGAGAAGAGAGATTGCAAAGAATAGTTGACCCCAAATCATAAACATATACTCCAACTCATTTCTTGCTGCTTTTGTACAAAGAATCTCAATAATCAAATTCATTCCTGAGAAATTCAATCCTTTCTCAAGTATACATCAACTTTGGATATTTTACGACTATGACTTGCAATAAGCACTCTTTCTTTCTTTCTTTCTTTTTTCTTTTCTCTTTTTTCCTGATTCTTTTCCTTTTTTTTTTAATTTTTTTTCACTTTTTTTTTTCAAAACAATAAAATAGAGCAAGTCATGCTTTCCCTTTTCAATATCCTCTCAATCTTCTTTCCTTCAAAACCTTAATATCCCAATCTCAAGGAGCACAAAAGTGTTGAAGTATAAATCAAGCTCCCTACAAGGTTAAAGGTTAAACTATTAAGTGTTTACGCAAAGAAATTGACTCATTAAGGCACAAAAGGGTACTAGGGATAACTCTAAAGGTAGGCTTGAAAGGCTCAAACGGTTCAAAGAAGGCCTATGACCATCGTTTCTAAGGTAAACCAGAGAAACCTTATATTTCGCCTCGAGCATGTAATAAAACAAGTTTTAGTGTGTTGTTGTGATAGAAAGAGTGTCATCAAATATATAATAAAGTCTAAATATCTCATCAATTCACAAGATCATGGTCAATAAAAATAATTTAAATTTCAAAGTTAAGAATAATTAACAAAGTGATTATGCAAGGTTAAATTCCTTTCTTTACTTTCCAATCGACACATATAAACAATCACAATAACTCCTCAGGAATAAGATTCAAGTACTTAATATTCAAACGATTTTCAGAAAATTTCTTGAAATAAAACTCTTACACCATAAAATTCGGGAAAATTTTCAAAAAATTGTCAAAAAGAAATAGACAATTTCCTACCCCTCACTTAAGAATAAACATTGTCCTCAATGTTCAAATACAAGAAATCACAAAGGGAGTTAAGAGACTTAGTCGAATCAATGAAACATCCAAGAAAGTCCAATCTTCAACGGTTTATGGGAGCTCCACTTAGGCTCAAGTACATCCTACAAAGAAATTAAAGATAGTAAATAAGGGAAAACTATATATATAGTTATATATATATATATATATATATATATATATATATATATATATATATATATATATATATATATATATATATATATATATATATATATATATATATATATATATATATATATATACTTACTGTATAACTTTATAAAAAATCAAGAAACAAAACAATTTAAATAGTAGTTCTCGTTTATAGTCTCGAGCTTGACTTTCTGTGTAAGAGCATGAATTAAGGAGGATCATGAATAACTAAATCTTTTATGGCTAATACATTCGATGAAGGATGAAACTCTTATGAATTTAATTTATTTCAATTAAAGATTGTTTCTTTAATCTCAATTTTGATTAATTGTTATTATTATTTTTAATGCTTACAACTTTTTGGCCAATTTTTGCATGCCTTTAAATTTATTCTAGTGGCTGAGAAGTACTAGTTTAAATTGGATCATGGTAATAACAACACATCGTAAAACTGACTAGAGATAGATTCGGTTTCTTTGTGTGGTTTCTAGCGAGTAGGAAACAAAACTTAGGGAATTCCATAGGTATTTGCGGCTTTGATAATTAAAATCACGAAATTTGCTTCCTTTTTTGCTGTCCGCTTTTGCTTCCTTATTGCTGCCGAAATTTCTCCCCTTGGTTGCCGAGAATCTCCTTGCTTTTGTGTATAAGGAATTTCAATCTAATTTTGATTCTAAATCCTATTCCAAATCAAAGTTAATTTTAGAATCTTCCTTTTTCTTCTTTACATTGAATCCTTATAAATTTTAGAATGGCATGGTGAATTTTTATTTTCCTTTCCTACTCAAGTCTTCTTTCATATTTTTTTTCTCTTGACATTACCATTTTGCCCTTGCATCAATAATTAGTAAAATTAGTGAATTAAAGTGTACTTTATAAAAAAAACATCTTAATTAATTCATACTAAGTACATAAATATTTAATTCACTAAAACAAATCAAAGTCATAAGATTCATATCAATTAGCCTTTAAATAAGTGAGAAATTAATTCTAAATAATGATTAAAATATAATCTCATCAACCACCCACAACATCAACACGAATCGGGTTCTCCAAAAGCGCCTTGAGCGCAAGCAGAGACTAGTATTACTGATGAAGGCTAGCTTGGATAGTTTGACGGAGCTTCAACTGGAAACAATAAACAGTCTGGTTGTGTACATGCTTTTGAAGTAGTTCGACTGGAGAAATAAATTTTTCGTGATTGATAGCAAGCGGAGAATGAAGATAACGGAGAAGGATGTTGGGAGAGTGTATGGGCTCCCGCCTGGACCAAACGAAATACTCTTTGAAGAGAAAGTAAAGCCAGCAGCTAAGCATGGCTTTTATTTTGGACTCGATCTAGGGTTAGACTTTTCAGCAAAGAGCTACGTGTCCATTGATATCATATCGGATTGGCTATCAAATTTTCTATGTGATAGCCATACCTTCACCAAACTGTACATACTGCTGGCAATAAACACATTGCTTGCACCAAAAAACTTTCCGAAAATTAGCCTCACAAACTACTCAAGGTATTTGGATAATATAGAAACAATCCGCACATATATTGGGCAAGAGACATCTTCAATGGGCTGTTAAGTAACTTGGATATTGTAAGAATAATTATTTGGGTCATATGCATAATTATAATATTGTATTTGAACAATTATGCAGAAGATGTTAAATAATTATTCAGTTCACCGATCATTGGCTCAAAAATCTTGGATCTTTTCTATCTCTCTCTGACTCTTGACCATCGAGATAAAGTGGCCAAAGAACTAAAAGAGGTTGTGATATGATTGGAGATACCCTCGAATTACCTTGTTATAAGACTTGCTTAGCTGAGTGGACACTGTTCCTGTAGTGAAATGTTGTTTGAATCATGCCAATGACTACTGACGGTAAAATCTATAGATCCTCTATAACCACCTATGGGGACCATTCTGGAAACACTCATCAAGTATCTTATTCTACACAAAATCGAACTCATTCTCGTTGTCGACATATACATTAAGTAATAGAGCTTGTTGACAAATTCTAGGGTAAATAACTGCTTTAGATTGTTTTGGCCATTTTGCTTATATGCCAAGTACAAAGAGCATGAAATATTTGAGACAATACTGATTTAATTGCTACGGCCATTATAGGATCTTGGTCTATGAATATGCTCTGAGGGGCTTTAGTAGACATACACTGCAAGAATGTCCTAAACAGCCATTCAAACGATTTTGTGGTTTCATCATAGAGGAGGGCAGCACAAAAAACGCAGCCTTGATGGTGGTGGTTGAATCCAACAAATAGAGATTGTCCAATAAAGGAAATTAGACACATAACAAGTTATTGATAATTGTGTGCAAACAATTATTTAGATATAAGGTAATAATTATTCAGGATAACACAAATAATTTTTAACAAAGGATTGAATAATTATTCTAAATACACAAACAGGATGATAATTTTTATGAGGTGTCGAAGCTGATAAAATCTCCAAAGAAGCCATAACCCATTTTCATTCTACCATCTGCCCAGAATATATTCACAATTCCTTCTTCGCTATCAACCTCGATGTTGTAGCAAAATGCCGAGCTGTGATCTGCTTCATTGTGAAAATATTCCTGTAGAGTTGTAGTCTTTCCAAGCACCATTGCCCTTTGTCTTCTTCTGGCTAGGGTAGTTTTTAGATCAGTGAAAAGGAAACCAAGACTGGTCTTTTCCCTTACGCTCAAAGGCATCACTTCATACTAAGATCTTAGCCAAATACCGGCATCTTCGTTTAATTCAACCACAATACCTTGAATATTACTAATGTGGTGGTTAGACCTCAACATGTGGGAAAATTCTTTGGGGTGTAAAGAATGATTATGATCCACAACCAAACCACTTATCACATACACACCCTAACCTGATCAAGTTGCACTCTTATTTGGGTTTGACATCCTGTTCTCTCCTCCCATCTTCTCCTTTAGCTCATCAGTCTTGCCTCAATATGGTTAGCATTTGGTTTGTTGTTCTTGGGGTAATTTGCTTTCCTCCCGAAATCCCTCATTATTACACATATACTTCGTGTACTACACTTTGTTTGTCTTGGAACATCTCTTCTCATATATGATCCTTATTCCTAATGTAGTACATTTGGCATATCTATTGTAGAATGCATAAGCATCACAGACAGTTGAGAAATCCATTTTCATTATTTTTTTCATGCTTGCAGCGGTAGAGCATAATAATTATTCACTGTAACTATGAATAATTAATTACTACCGTATGAACAATTGTGCTTATATAGTTAAATTTTTAGTGTCGAAGCATAGTTACCATTCTCTTCATTGAAGCTTTGAGAATGCATACAACCTATTGTTTCTTCTTGCATGGATTATGCTTTTGCATCTTTAGATTCAACATTCACTATAAAAGAAGCTTGTTAGAGGGTATCTAAATCTTAGCAAGCCAAACAATATCTCCTCGAAGTACACAATAAGGATAGTTGTGGGGCAAATGCAAAAGCTGCAAAACAAAAGCACGGTGGATAGAAGAAGAAGAGTATCGAGTTTACCTAAGACGTGATTTGAAATGCTTCCATCATAGTGAGATTTTTCACTGAGAGAATAGAATGAGAGAAAAATTGAAGAAGGAAGACAAAGGGAGGGAAAAACTAATCTTGGCGGACAAATTTTGATTTTTTGTACCTAGACAAATTTGATTTTTTGTACCTAGACCTTGAATACTCCTAGCCATTGGATGAATTTTTGACCGATCCAACGGCCATCGCGCCTAGCCAACTAATATTTGGGGCGTTAAACTGAAAAAATAGCAGAAATGAAAAATAAATATTACCTATAACATTTTCCCGCAAATTAATCGAAAAATGCAAGTAAGGGAAAGATGGCGGCTATGCTGTATTGAGTGATCTGTAGATATCATCAAAGAATCAAATATTGAATAACGCAGAATAATGCAGACACATGCAGAGACAAAGAGCAGTGAAACATGCAGAAACAGAATTATGCAGAGACAAAGAGCAATGAAACATGCAGAGACAGAATTGGTCTTTGAAGGAGAATTGGTCTTTGGTCTTTGAAGTGAGGCAGCATGCATGCAGGCATACTGGAAGTTATTGAAGCTGCATTTAGCAACATGCAACTGTAATACAAGTTAATGCAGCTGTAATGAAGTTGATGAAGCTACGGTACAGAATAAAACATCAAGCATAGGAGTTTGATAGCTAAGATGAGCAAATTGCCAGCTGAGAATTTGAAGTCGGTTGCTGACATGGAATAGCTTTAGGATAGTTGATTATTTATGTAGCATTACTTAGTGAAGGCGGTAGTTAATCAGTATATATATAAAGCTTTGAATATCTTGTACAAAACTCAATTCAATTCAAACTTCTCTTCCAGAAATGCAATATTTCTCTTTCTATTTTCCTCTGTCTGGAGCTTCATTCGTGCTCAATGAATAGAGCATTGTGATCATCATCCGATTGTTTGTCACAGTCATTTCTTCTTCTTCAATTCTTGTATAGAATTGAATTCTCAAATTCATTGATTTTTAACATGGTATCAGAGCATTATATTTGCTTCAGTTGCTAGTTTTCATGTCTCTGAGTTTGTTTGTTGATTGAAGTTGATCGATTGTTATTCTGTTTGAACAATTGATTTTATATCTGTGAATTTATTGATAACATAATGGCGTCACATGTTGAATCAATTCCAACCAATCCTATGTATCTCAACCCAAATGAGAATACAACTCAACCATTGGTACAAACTATGCTTATAGAGAAGAATTATCATTCTTGGAGCCGTGCGATGAAGATGGTGCTGATCTCCAAGAACAAATTGCCACCACCGAGGAGTTCAAGGAATTTCACACTTTGGCAGCAGGTAAACACAACCGTACTCTATTGGCTTGTGAATTCTATGAACACAATTATAGCTCAAAGTGTGATGTGGCTAGATACTGCAAAAGAAGTTTGGGATGATCTGTATGATAGATATTCCAGTGGAGATTCTAATCACTTATCTGATCTTATAGAAGATATTCATAATGTGAGACAAGGTAACAAAACAGTGAATGAATACTATACTCATTTGAAGATTTTATGGGATGAACTGTCTATTTTAAGACCATTGCCTAAATGCATTTGTGAGCCTTGCTGTAAGTGTGGAGCAATAAAACAGATGAGAGAATACTATGATATAGAATGTGTGATAAGATTCTTGAAAGGTTTGAATGATCAATTTAACAACATCAAATCACAGGTTCTTGTTATGGAACCTTTACCTTTAGTTAGTCAAGTTTTCTCTATGGCTATTAAACATGAAAGACAGCTGAATTACATTTCTAATCAAGGTTAAGAGGTGCAATTGATGTTAACACAGCCTGTAGCAAAATCTAGTAATCAGGAGATGCAAACTACATTTGTGAACAAAGAGATTGTTGGTGCTCGGTTTGGTGGAAATGGTCAATATGAGGTAAATGCTGCAGCAGGAAATAATAAAAAGCATTTTGGGCAGAAAATTATTATTTGCACATTTTGTGGTAAGTCAGGGCATACAGTGGATAGATGCTATCGGAAGCATGGATATCCTCCAAATTTTAAATTCAGAACAATAGAAGGAGGTTTCAGTGGTGGTGCTAATGCAGATAATAGAAAATATGGTATAGGTGGTGTTTCAAAAAAGAATGTTGTTGTTAATCAGACTAGTGGCATAAATAGTGCATAAATTTCAGATTCTTCCAGTGCAGGGATTACTCAAGAGCAGTATGCTAATCTGATGAATATGCTCAAGAGTATTCAATTGCAAGATGCAGAAATTGGTCATGGTCAATCTCATGGAGTTAATCAGGCTACTGTTTTGATAGCCAATTTTGACAAATCATACACAGGTATAAGTTCTTATGAAACTACAAAGCATTGGATTCTGGATTGAGGAGCCACAGATCATATAGTATGCTCTTTGACATTCTTTACTTCTTTGACTCCTATTAAAGATTTTTTTTTTCAAGCTACCAAATAATCAGATTATTTCTGTTACTCATAAAGGCCATGTTGTTCTTTCTAACAAATTACAGTTGTTAGAAATACTTTAGATTCCTTCTTTCAAGTACAATTTAATCTCAGTTGATAAATTGATTCAACAGAATCATTGCAACATTCTTTTCCATTCTGCTGGTTGTCTTATACAGGACAATATAACCCTGAAGAAGATTGGTTCAGCTAAATGCTGCAATGGTTTATATCATTTTGAAGTTACTTGTGATATTCCAAGACATCAGCTTCATCATCCTCTTCAAACAAGCCAAGTTTCTGATATTTCTTTTTCTGATTCCTCTACTGCTACTTTTCATTCTTGTTCTAGTTTTGCCAAAAATGCCAATTGGCATTTTAGACTAGGTCATCCATCTGATCAAAGATTGCGTTTATTGAAAGGCATTTGGCCTGATGTTTCTGTATCTAATGACTGCAAGTGTACTATTTGCCCTTTAGCAAAACAGAAAAAACTCTCTTTTACTTTGAAAGATTCTACTACCTCCAGATGTTTTGAAATTCTTCACATGGACATTTGGGGTCCTTATAAGCATGAAACTATATACAAACAAAGATATTTCTTGAGCATTGTTGATGATTTCAGTAGATATACTTGGATTTTCTTGATGAAAGATAAATCAGAAGCTAGGAAGCTTGCTCAAGATTTTTGTGTTTTTGTTTCAACTCAATTCTCCACTTCTGTCCAAATAATCAGAACTGATAACGGTTCTGAGTTTCATATGCCTTTGTTCTTTCAATCTAAGGGCATTATCCATCAGACTTCATGTGTTGAAATACCACAGCAGAATGGATTAGTTGAAAGAAAGCATCAGCATATTCTAAATGTTAGTAGAGCTTTAAAGTTGCAGTCTAATCTTCCCATTTCTTATTGGGGATTTTGTGTTCAACATGCTGTTTATCTAATAAACAGACTTCCTACACCTATATTACACAATAAAACTCCTTATTCCATTCTTTATGGTAGAGATCCTTCTTTTCCCAATCTCAGAGTTTTTGGTTGTTTAGTTTTTGCCTCAACTCAGGAACAAGGCAGATTAAAATTTGATCCTAGATCCAGAAAGTCTGTTCTGTTAGGCTTTTCTTCTACCAGCAAGGGGTATATACTCCTAGATTGGACAACCAGGTCTGTGTTTGTATCCAGAAATGTTGTTTTTCATGAAGATGTCTTTCCTTTCAATACTCAGTCTCTTGATTCCTCTAATCTTGTACTTCCCTCTGTTCCTTTAGCAACTTCTTCTTTAGATTCAATACTAGTTGAAATTGCTATGTCCTCTGATAATACTTCTTTCCCCACATCTTCACTTGGTAATCCTGTTCTTAGAAGGTCTCAAAGATCCAAAACTACCCCACTCTATCTCAAAGATTATGATTGCAATACAATCCTTACTACACCACATACTCTTGACAAAGTATTTTCCTATGATTCGTTGTCTCCTGCTTACAAATCCTTTGCATTGAATGTGTCATTGAATATTGAACCTAAGTGTTATGAAGAAGCAGCAAGAATCCTAGTTTGGCAGGAGGTAATGAAAAAGGAAATTGAAGCACTTGAAAGTACCAATACATGGTCTTTGGTTCATTTACCTCCTGGAAAACAACCTATAGGTTGTAAGTGGGTATACAAAACTAAATTTCATTCTGATGGTACAGTGGAGAGACACAAGGCCAGGTTAGTAGCCAAGGGTTATACTCAGCAGCTTGGAGTGGATTACATAGAGACATTTTCACCAGTGGCAAAAATGACTACAATTAGAACTGTGTTAGCTGTTGCTGTAGCCAAGGGCTGGTTTTTACATCAATGTGATATCAATAATGCTTTTCTACATGGTGATCTTGAAGAGGAGGTTTATATGGTTCTTCCTCCTGTATTTGATGCTGGAAATAGGTCCTTAGTCTGCAAATTAAATAAATCCCTTTATGGACTCAAGCAGGCTAGCAGACAGTGGAATGCTAAGCTCACCTCAGCATTGCTTGGTCTTGGTTTTAATTAATCTAAAAGTGATTACTCTTTATTTGTTAAAGCAGATGACAAGGTTTTCATCGCATTACTGGTTTATGTGGATGATATTGTGCTTACTAGCAATGACTTAACTGCCATTAAATGTGTCTAAGCTTTTCTTCATGATCAGTTCAAGATTAAAGACTTGGGGGAATTGAGATATTTTCTAGGATTGGAAGTGGCACAAAGTAGTAAAGGCTTGAATTTATCTCAAAGAAAATATACTCTTGATATGCTTACAGAATTTGGTTTTTTGGGAAATAAGCCAATAGCTACTCCAATGGAAGCTCATGTTAAGTTAGAGCATAATGATTCTCCTGCTTTGTCTACTCATACTGGTTATAGAAGCCTTGTTGGAAAATTGTTGTATTTGACTATTACCAGGCCTGATATTTCCTTTGCAGTTCAACAGTTAAGTCAGTTTCTTGATCAGCCTACTGTGCATCATTTAAAGGCAGCTCATAGAGTCTTGAGATATTTGAAGAAAGCTCCAAGTCAAGGGTTGTTTTTCCCAGCAAACTCTACCTTACAGTTGAAAGCATTTGCTGATTATGATTGGGCTGGTTATATAGAAACCAGAAGATCTGTTACTGGTTTTTGCTTCTTCTTAGGAGGTGCTTTGATTTCTTGGAAATCAAAGAAACAGTCCACAGTATCCAGAAGTTCTGCAGAGGCAGAATATAGAGCTTTGGCTCATGCAGTCTGTGAATTGCAATGGTTGTCCTACATTTTACATGATTTACTTATTCCCATTTCTGGTGCTGTTCCTCTTTATTGTGATTACCAAGCAGCAGTTCATATTGTTGAAAATCCTGTGTTTCATGAAAGAACAAAACACATTGAGCTAGATTGTCATTTTACTAGAGAGAAGTATCAATTTGGCCTAGTTAAACCTCTACCTATTTCTTCTTCTCTCCAGTTAGCTGATATTTTCACCAAGGCTTCGCCTTTCCCTCAGTTTTCACATTTGATTGCTAGTCTTGGTCTGCAGAATATATATCCTAGTCCAGCTTCGGGGGGGAGGGGGTGTATTGAATAACGCAGCATAATGCAGACACATGCAGAGACAAAGAGCAGTGAAACATGCAGAAACAGAATTATGCAGAGACAAAGAGCAGTGAAACATGCAGAAACAGAATTGGTCTTTGAAGGAGAATTGGTCTTTGGTCTTTGAAGTGAGGCAGCATGAATGCAGGCATACTGGAAGTTATTGAAGCTGCATTTAGCAACATGCAACTGCAATATAAGTTAATGCAGCTGTAATGAAGTTGATGAAGCTACGGTACAGAATAAAACATCAAGCATAGGAGTTTGACAGCTAAGATGAGCAAATTGCCAGCTGAAAATTTGAAGTCGGTTGCTGACATAGAATAGCTTTAAGATAGTTGATTATTTATATAGCATTACTTAGTGAAGGCGGTAGTTAATCAGTGTATATATAAAGCTTTGAATATCTTGTACAGAACTCAATTCAATTCAAACTTCTCTTCCAGAAATGCAATATTTCTCTTTCTATTTTCCTCTTTCCGGAGCTTCATTCGTGCTCAATGAATAGAGCATTGTGATCATCATCCGATTGTTTGTCACAGTCATTTCTTCTTCTTCAATTCTTGTATAGAATTGAATTCTCAAATTCATTGATTTTTAACATCAAATCCAAGAGTCTATCTCCACCCCCCCCCCAAAAAAAAAAAAAAAAACCAAGAGACTGTAAAAATCTTTACACAGGAGAGCATAGAGGTCACCTCTGAAGAGTTCATCCTGAGTTCTAAGAAGCAATTACAAGGTATTATTGGAATAAAACGAATGGATTCTGCATATTTCAGTTTTAATTTTCACTTCGTTTCGTGGTTAAGTGTTTTGATTTTGTAAAAATTCATGTTTTTGGAATTTGAAAATCTGTAGCAAGTATATCATTCCAAAATATTGCACCCTTTCTCAACTGTGCTTGATTTGTGGCAGCTTAATGGGAGAATAATTGTTGAATAAAGGCTTAGTTTTTGTTAGATTCTTTAGTTGTAGGGTTGCCATTTCTCCATTTCTCGCCGCTTTCCTGCTTCTGAAGCAGCTTCTGCTGGAGTCAAACCCAGGGTTAAGTTTTCTTATGAAATTGTCCTATTGGTTATCCAGACCTTGCAAGCATTCAGCTGTATTTTACACTTGGGCATCCAGAATCCTCTGTAGTTTCTCTTAAAAGTGAAATTTTTTTTGCGGGAATTTGCTTTGTGGTTGGCAAAAACGGGGGGATGGGATGGGGGATGGGGAAGGGAGGAGGAGGGGAGGAAGAGGGCTTAGAGGGGCGGAGAAAATCCTCAAGTTCCAACTGTGTCACTGCTGTGTTGCTTGTCAACCTGTGATTCGTCTCTATTACTAAATTCTATTAGTATTATTGTTGTTTCTGCTTTTCCGATATTCACTTGTGAATAATTTTGTAACTTCAATCATTCTAATTTTTTAATTTGGAGCAAGCATTTCATTAATAAGTCAGTCACCGTAGGATTCTTAGGTTGCGAGACCATACCTAGACTTTGCTTTTAATTATTAAGCAAAGGAACTTTTATCTTACTCTCTTCTTTGTTATTCCGCAAAAAAAAAAAAAAAAAAAAAATCTTCCTCTCTTCTTGGTTCTGTAATTTTCTGTTCTTTATCATTTTGCAGCAATCTAGAAGATCCATGGAAGAGAAGTGTGAAATAGCCAACGATGTTACTGAAGTAAATCATTTTTCTCTAGACCTCTCCTTGTGTATCTTTCTAGTGAGTATAAAACAGGATGTTTCTGACCTGCAGCTAATAGGAAATACTCCTATGGTGTATCTCAACAACATTGTGGACGGCTGTGTTGCCCATATTGCTGCGAAATTGGAGAATATGGAACCTTGCTCAAGTGTCAAGGACAGGTGTTCGTTATTTATATTTATTACCCATTGTCTTGTTTATTTTGTTTTCCTGATTTTTCATCCTCAACATCTGATTTGCATATGATAGACACTCTGATATACATGTCAAGGGATAAACAAAAACATAAAATTTCTCATTTACTAAACTGTAGGATAGCATATAGTATGATAAAAGATGCAGAAGAGAAGGGTCTGATTACCCCTGGGAAGGTCAGTTATGCTTTCTTTCTGTTAAATTTATTTACTTAAAATACATCTAGAAAATATTTAGTTGCATGAAACTGTTACTTGAAAACCATTTGCAACTTGTACAAGAATCATATGATGCTTGAACAAGAACATCCTGGAAGAAAATTGTTATATCTAAGTCACCCTTACTTGTTTTGATATACATTGCATTATCTGGATGAACATATGAATATGGTTTGTTTCTGCATCAAATGGTTGAACTAAGAACTTTTTCTTCTTTTGAAGACGGTCCTCATTGAGGTGACCAGTGGAAACACAGGCATTGGTCTTGCATTCATTGCAGCAACGAAAGGCTATAAACTTGTAACAGTTATGCCTCATACTTATAGTCTAGAGAGAAGGATTGTTCTCCGTGCTTTTGGAGCTGAGTTGTACATTACAGATGCTGCAAAAGGCCTTGATGATCTTCTTAAGAAAGCAGAAGAAATAATGGAAGCAACTCCAAAGAGTTATTTTCTCCGGCAATTTGAGAACCCTGCCAATCCGAAGGTATTCTTTGTCAAGAGAACTTGTACATAGATAATAGGAACAACTAACTCGGCAAGTCTCAATGTGTAGATACATTATGAAACCACTGGACCAGAGATATGGAAGGCATCTGAAGGGAAAGTCGATGCCTTAGTTGCTGGAATTGGGACAGGAGGTACAGTCACAGGCGCAGGGAAGTTCCTTAAGGAAAAAAATCCAGAGATAAAAGTCAGATTCTCTTTCTCCCCTTCTTGTACTCCTTTTGTTACCCTGCTTTCTCTGTTCCTCCATTTACTAAATTCTGTTCTCATTATCTTGAGTATTTCTGCTGTTGGCAGGTGTTTGGTGTTGAACCAGCTGAAAGTGCAATCTTGAATGGCAAAGAGCCAGGTGATTTCATCCCTATTATTAAATTTTTTTATTTTTTCTTTTTCTTTTGCTGATTCTTGTTTCCGCAGGTGAGCATCACTTGCAAAACTTACTGTTGGATATGAAGTATCAAGTTTCAATGCAACAATGCATCTTTATAAAGCAGTTGATGTGTCTACAAAAATTTTAAATAACAGAAAATAGACTAAGCACTTTAGCATGCATGGTATAAGACATATAGCCAGCTTTTAATGTATTGAATAATTTCCCGATCTTTTCTTATGTATGGTTCAGACTCTTTGTTATGATGATTGTAAATCTAGTAGCCATAGCATAGGTTACACCAAAACTATTACAACCTTCAGGTTCTTCTTATAGATCTTCCTTCTTGGAACCCTCATATATCCTTATCCTGAGTAGGTCTCTAATGATTGATTGTAAAACTCAAGATTTTCAAATGTCTGATTGCGATGACAATCCTGTTTCGTTCTCTATAATCACAAGAACAGCTAACCGTGAATTTTGAAGAAAAGGATCGTGCCATGCAGAAGTTAGTCTCTGAGCGGAAATTAAACCACTCCAGCGCTTTAGTCAAATTTCTTTTCCTGCTTCAGTAGTTTCTTTTAATCCTAATTTACTTCTTGTCTTCACCTTCATCATGTCTCAGACAGTTTTCGTTGAATGAAGAATGTTACTTTATCATGGATATAATAGTATATGTTGTCTTCTAGATTGTCAGTTTTGATTTCTTTTGTTTTGTTTTGATTTTTAGCTTTTGCTGAGAACTGAAATTTTTCTGTAGTATTAATTTCCTTTTATTTTCTTTTCTTTTTAGTAGCTGTTACTCAATTTTATTTTGTATTTGTTGGTGTGTGTATGAGCCATTTTTAGTATGAACTAGTTTATGATGTAAGAGATAATGTTGAAAGCTTTAGACAACTTTTAATATCAGAAGCTTCCTAATTGAATGTTTTGTGCTTAATGACGTTAAAGGTCAGGCATAAAATTCAAGGAATTGGTGCTGGTTTCATCCCTCCTGTTTTGGATGTGAAAATACTTGATGAAGTCATTGAGGTAAGATCATACATATTTTCATCACTTCAAATTGTTAAACGAATTGTGTTATTAAAATGAAATGCCATCACAAACCGAAGTATTATCTACATTTCTGTTTGAAAAATATATTCCACAGAGAAGTAGTCCATTTCCAGAATTGTTGTAATTTGTGAATCAGAAACTGAGAGTATCTGTTTTTCCTTTCTTGTGGGCTATCTTAGAATCTCCAAATACATTCTTTATCTACCATTGGCAATGAGATTTATTGGAATTAAGGAAGAAAAGTGGAAAAGGGGAATGATACATTAGCCTAGAGATCTCTTTGAATGACCATCTTGCATAAAGTTCTTAAGTCCAGAAAAACAACCTATTTTGCTAAAGGTCTTCCATAATATTAGGGTCGTTTCGGAAGTGTAGGATCAGTTATGGATTAGTTTTTTCTATTTGTGAACATAGGCTGAACTGTTGGCATCATCTGCAAACAAGAATGCACGGAGTTCTCATTTTTAAGTCTGTGCCTGCAACGATGACAAGAAAATAAAACTGAAGATTAATAGAAAACAACTTAGCCTCAAGATTTTTATAGTTTCAGCCATATAAGCAAAGATTCAGACTGAGGAGATGATGAATCAATGTAAATGGTAGATTCCTTGGATTAAACATCCGAGTCTCACTCTCACAATCAGAAAGGAAGTAGTATTTTTAAATCTTCATACATGAACCAAGTTGATTGGAGAAACCTTCACTTTTTCCTTAAAAGCGTGTGAGACAAACTCCTTTTTCATTTTATATGGGACAAGGAATAACTGACATACCAAGTAACTTCTTTGCTTATGTTCCATCTGCCACATTGGGCACATATTCTTAGGTCATAATTTCAACAGCAGAAGCATATGGAACATGAGATTTGCTCAGCAGTACAGCAAAGCTGAAAGTATGAAAATTTAAAATCAAGAGTATATGTCTTGGACTAATTTGTGCCAAAACCCTTCTAAGCTTTTCTCATTATCACTGTTTGTGATGGGGGTATCTTTTTAGCATGTCTGTACTTCCTGAGATATCTGTTCTACATTGTCCTCATCTAAAATTCCTTCATCTGGAGCTCATCACTGAACTACGTGCTTATTTTCCCCCACTTCTTTTCCTTTTCAACTTGGTGCTTATCAATAATGGCCAACAAGTCTGAAAAATAATAATCATCTGATTGTTGCAACTACTGCAATAACACATGCCAGTCAGCAAGGATTCTAATTATTTGTACCATTGTCGTGTTGGCTGCTTTAACCTGTATAATGATGCTTTGCCTTCTTGCTGTTCCATCCTATTCTATTACAGGAGGGGTGGCTAATGCTAAATGAATGAGTAAAGTAGTCGGCTCAGTCACCAGACTTCCTGTACAGCTTGTTTTATCTCGTCCTAGGTGGAATGGCCCTCTTAGTTATCCTGAGTCCAATCTGAGTTCCCACATCCATTTTTATCCACCTGCATTGAACAATTTGGCTTTCCAAACATAACATTAAGGCCATCCTTTTCACCTGTGTTGACACCAGGGCAGGCTGGCTATTTGGGCTTTCAAGAAGAGATGATCTTCTTAATCGTGAACTGAGAACCCATAGGGTTTGGTATCTAGATCTTCATCTACCCCAGCAGCAAAGAAGCTGCTGTCATATCTGAGATTAAGTAAAGCAACAATATTGAGATATAGAAGTTCCTGCTTCATCTGTTAAAAAAACTTAATTTAAGTTGATGGATGTCTAAAATGACTTCTACCAGCAAAAGGATGAGAAACAGGTGCTTCTTTCCAAGCCGAAGTTAAGTTATTCCTTTTGGTGTTTTGTGGCTAAGGTTTCATCCAAAAAGATTTCATGCCAGGCAGATGTATTAAAAAATTCTTAAACGCCTTTTTTTCTTGTCTTATGGGTTCATACAATAGAACCTTGTATTAGTAAGAAAAATGCTGCTTTATCTTTTACTTTTGGGTGCTGCAGGTATCTAGTGAAGAAGCTATTGAAATGGCAAAACTTCTGGCACTTAAAGAAGGTTTGCTGGTAAGTCCAGTCCCAGTTTCAGTGGGAATGACTAAGGTTTTGCGTCTCTAGTTTATCTGTGTCTACCTTTTACTATTTCTATATAATCTCATTATGCGTTTGCAGGTGGGTATTTCTTCGGGAGCTGCAGTAGCAGCTGCAATAAAAGTGGGAAGAAGGCCTGAATATGCTGGAAAACTAATTGTTGTAAGTCAAAATGTTAACCTAACTGAAAAATACTTCTCAGTCGTACTTTAAAATTGATTTAATGGATATGGAATACTTATTGCTCAGTAGTTAACCTTTCATGTTTTTACCAAAATACTGGATCATTGGTCAGGCCATGGAAGAACTGTACTCTTTAAAGGGCCTTAGATGAGTCCTGACATTATATGAGATTACATTTGACCATTATTTTTTACCCTGCTAAGTTCATGTGCTTAAATATCATCTGTACTTTGAAGAAGGTTTTTTCATTTTTATGTGAATTGCCACCAGATATCTTGGCCCTTGGCGTTAAACTAAATTTCTTGTAAACTAGCATGTTGTCATTAATATTTCTTTCTTCACAGGTGATCTTCCCTAGTTTTGGAGAGCGTTATCTATCGACAGCACTGTTTGACTCATTGCGGAAAGAAGTAGAAGATATGAGTTTTGAGTAAGGTGTTCGACGATGTCACTCTTCTTTGACATCGTTTGCAAAGAGTTCATCTAATCCTTGTTACCAGATTGAGAGGAAAATATTCATTATATTTCCTCTCTCACACAGTTTTTCATCAAAATCTTATCATGGTTGAAGAAATTTATATTGTATACAGTATCGCCGTTCTCTGCACATGAGTAACCAATTTCTAGATCCATGGTGACTTACAATTCTACTTTTTCCTTTTCTTGTGGGTTAGTACTTCTTCTGTTGTATAATGAAACTAAACCTCAATGCAATAACTTGATCCAGTGAAGTTCTATCAATCTTTGCTGAACATATCCCTCGCCTTTAATTAGTCTATATGTAGTTTCTTTAAGCTAATTGCCTTTAGTATTATCCAATTCTTTTGTCAACACATCATCTAGTTGTCCCTGTGTAAATACATAAAGTGTGCAAATCAATCCACTATCCAGTTTTTCCTTGATGAAGTGTCTATTAATTTCAATATACTTAGTTCAATCATGTTGCACTGGATTATGTGCTATACTGATTACAAATTTATCATCGCAGTAAGTCTCATTGGGTCATTCCATTTAATCTTTAAATCTCATAGAATAATTTTCAATCAAATTAACTTACACAGGCCTTGAGCCATTACTTGAAATTCTACCTTAGCACTAGATCTAGCCACCTCGCTCTATTTTTTACTTCTTCAAGTCACAAGATTCCTAGTAAGAAATATACAGTAACCAAAGGCTGACCTTCCATCTGTAATGCAACTAGCATAATCAGTATCAGTGTAGGCCTCAAGCTTCAATTCTCCATTTCTTCTGAACAAGATGCCTTTTCCTTGTGTTCCCTTAAGGTGCTAAAGTATTATATGAGTCACTTGCAAGTGAATTTCTTTCGAGCTATGCATAAATCGACTAATCACACTCATTGCATATGCTATATCTAGTAGTGTATGTGAAAGATAAATGAGTTTTCCCACAAGGTGTTGATATATTTTCTTATCTTCTATTGCATCTTTTTCTGCAATTTGGTCGATGGGAGTACTTGACAACTTACATGCGGTCTTGCCTATTTCCTTTAAAAGATCTGTAACATACTTCTATTGAGAGATAAAAATTTCCCTAGTGTGTGCAACCTTAATTCCGAAAAAATACTTCAACCCCTACAATGCCTTGATCTCAAACTCTTTCGTCAAGCATTGATTCAAAACTTGATTTTCTTTATCATCATTTTCGTTCACTATTATGTCATCAATGTGTATCAAGAGAACAATAATTTTCCTTGACAAAGAATGTTTAACAAAGATAGTGTAATCCCCTTGACTTTGTTTATATTCTCCATAGGCAACATTACCTTTACAAATATCTCAAACCATATCTTTGGTGATTGCTGGAGGTCGTATAATGCCTTCTTTAATTTACACATAGTATGAGTAGCTAAGTTCTTTTCATAGTCAGATGTACTACTGTCAATACGGGCTGGCTTGTATAGGCAGACTTGGGCTTAGTATGCCCAAGCCGTTTAAATGCGGGCCGGACGAGGGCCAGTCTGTTTTTTCTTTTTATTTTTAAAATTTTTTCAAAACGATGTCGTTTTGATATTTTTAAAATATTAAAAAATATTTTTTTCTAAAACGAAGTCATTTTGCTGCATTTTTTACAAAATGATGTCGTTTTATAAAACCCGCGAGATTACTGTAGTGGGTCGCGGACTGGAGTTTTCTATCCCGCAGAAAAAATGGGCAAGTCCGCTCCGCCCTGTTTCTAAGGCAGCCCGCGACTGGCCGGGCCAGATCGGAGCAGTCTGGCCCGTCTGACACTACTAGTCAGATGGAATTTTCATGTAAATTTTCTCCTCCAAGTCTCAATGCATGAATGCATTCTTAACATCAAATTGTTGTAACTCCCAAATGTAGTTAGTAGCTATTGACAACAATACTCTTACGGTATTTATTTTGGCAACTGGAGCAAAATTTTCTGAGTAGTTAATTTTATAAGTTTGAGTGTATCTTTATCTACTAATTTGGCCTTATTTATCTCAATTGATCCTTTTGCTATATACTTCACCGTATACACCCACTAGTCTTTTTTCTGCTGGTAGTTTTACCAACTCCCAAGTCTTGTTCTTTTCTAAAGCTTACATTTCAACATTTATAGCTTGTTTCTACTTTTCATTAGATATTTCTTCAGATAAACTGATAGGGTTGGTAATAGAATTGAGGCTTTCAAGGAAGGCTCTTGAGCTGGTGATAATTTTTTAAAAAATAAAAAATTTACAAAGGGGTATAATGTCGTGTTGTGCATTCTTGAGTTCCTTTCCTAATAACAATCGGTAGGTTTAGATCATCATTATTCGCTCAAACCTCACTTTCATCTTGTAATGAATGGTTAAAAATTGTTACCTCATTCATAGGATTCAAGTTAGATTTCTAAACTCGAGTAGGCTCTAGAACAACTACTTTTCTTCTTGAAAATACCTTGTCAAATCTTTAAGTTCCCGGAGTTGAGTAAGACACATGATTAGGATTTAGGATTGGCAATAATCTGGATGGTGATGAATTAAGAGACTCAGAGGAAGTTGACAAATTAGGAGACTCTGAGTAATTTTCATGCATAGATTCAAAACTGGACTCAGAATTAGAAGATACAAGGTTTATTGTCAAATCTTGGACCAAAAAACTTTCCTTGTCTTTCCTTGTCAAGTTCTTCCCCTAAATATAAGGATTAAGAAAATAGGATTTGTGTCTATTAAATGTGACATCGACGGAGATATAGGACTTCTCTGAGGAAGGATGATAACATTTGTACACTTTTTGAGTTAATGAATAGCCTATGAAAACACACATTGGAGCTCTTGGATATGGTTTCCCTCTATTTAGACCATGGACATGAACAAAGGCTATACACCAAAAAAATCTTGGAGTAAGATGTTTGTTGTCTTTAGGTTCGGATAAAAAGATGAGAGGATATCCATAAGACTTTTGAAACCTAAAATTTTTAGAAGGCAATCGATTTATGATGTGAGTTGCTATTAGAACGGCTTGTCCCTAAAAGGCTTTTGGAACATGTTTTTAAAACACGAGTGCTTGAGTTTTTTAAAAAAATATGATAATTTTTCCTTAGCTACCCCATTTTATTGTGGGGTCGTAACACATGATGACTCATGCAATATTCCTTCTTTTTGGAAGTCTAGGATAAGAATATGGCACTCCTCACTCAAAGTTGCTATTGAAAGCTCTCGAAGCTTTTTTGTTTTCTAAAGAACCTCTTTGAGAAACTTAGCATATCTCGGTATCTGTGAAAGAATTTTAACAAATGGTAAGTTAATGTGCAAATGTTTGAATAGTTCAAAAAATTTACCTAGTTGCTCATCCTTTTTATCCCTTAGAAGTGTAGCAGGGTATGGAAATTCTAGACTTCTACTCCATAACCGCCTTCTTCTTATGTTCTTCATTCTTCTCAAGAATCGTTTCTTCAACTTGGTTCCTAATTTCCCCCATGCCTTAGGAATTCACCTTGCATTCCAAAAGTTTAATTTATTTTCACTTCCCAAAGTCACCATATTCACATACTCTCGTAGCTTGGTCTCTATATTGTTAGGTAAACTTCCCATTTGCCTTTCCAAAAAAAGTTTCGCCAATTGGCCTATTTGTTTTATAAATTATGAATGGAGGCCTCTTGGTTCCTTAAGGATGCTTCTTGAGTTTGGAATCGGGTTTTGGTAGCCGTAATAAACTCTGTCATTAAATTTTTGAGGCTTGACTTCACCGGTTGTTGAGAAGGTAGAGGAGGTTGATGTTGGTAAGAAAGAGATGTTTGGGGTCGGGAGCTTGATGAAGATTGGAAACCAGGAGGATGTAGTGGTCTTTGTTGCCCTTGATTACTCCATGAGAAGTTTGGATGATTCCGCCACCTTGGATTATAAGTATTGCTATGAGGATTATTGGGTTGTCTTCTTCCTCCAAGATACTCCACATGTTCCGATGACGATGTATTGGGAGTTTCCATGATTTGTCATTCATAATTTGGATGAACTACCTCCGTAAAAGTCACAAGCTATCATCACTTGGGAGGTTGGACGTGATAGACTCAAGCTCATGATCTTCTTATTTAGGACTTAGCCTCTAAAGTCATCATCATGTCTATACTGTGTACTCCACTAGTCTTGGTTTTTGATCTAGGATTCCCCCATTGGTAGTTGTTCGTGACAATATTTTCAATGAGATCTTTTGACTCTTCCTGTGTTTTCAAATTTGTAGTCCCTCTCGAAGAAGTATCAATGAGTCGTTTGGAAAGAAAGTTTAATCTACTATGAAATGTTTGCATTTGGAGCCCCAAATCTAGACCATGATGTGGGCATTTCCTCAAGAGTTATTTCCAACTCTCTCAAGAATCATGTAAGCTCTCTCACTTTCCATTTGTTGAAATAAAAAGATATCATTCTTTAGATTGGTTGTCCTTGCCGGAGAGAAATATTTAGTAAGGAACTTTTCAGCAAGATCATTCTATGTAGTAATGGAGCCCGGTGAAAGTGATTTCAACCAAGATTTGGCTCGACCACTCAATAAAAATGGAAATAGCAAAAGACAGATGGCATCTTAGGAAGCCCGTTGATCTTGAAAATATCACATATCTCCAAGAAATTATCAATATGATCATTCGAGTCTTCGTCTGGTAAACCATCGAATTGCAACAATTTTTGAACCATTTGGATAATATTTCGCTTGATCTCAAAATTATTGGCTTCAACTCTCGGCTTGGAAATGTTCTACTCTGTCCTTGACAAAGAAGGTCATGCATAGTCTCCCATTGTCCTTTGCCTTGCATTTCCGTTATGCGCCATATTGTTCACTTGTTAAAGATTTCCACCTTCAGTTTCAACTCCTTCAAGTATTACTTCAAGATTTATACCTCTTTGATCCCAATGAAAAATCTGCTCAATCTCGGAATTAAGTTGAGCCAATTCCTCCGAGTTGCTCGAGATCATAAACCAAAAAATTTACACCTTCACCACAAATACAAACAAAAACTCAACCCTAAGAATTCTCACTAAAACAGAAAAATACACAAAAAACACAAGCTAAAACACTTCAATTCATTAATAACTAACAAAATTACAAACAGAAAATAAATGCTAACACTAGTAACAAGTAAAATGACTAAATCAGTAGAGTTTAAGTTTTCTTAATATTGACCAATTTCTCCCCTCCCATGCCCTTATACTTAATTCTATCACAATCTCTAACAATTTGTACACAAACACAAGACAAGCTCACCTATCGTTGTGATTAGTATAATGACAAGTGCTTCAAATATCGCATCCAAAGAGATGGTCAAATACTGTATTCACTTTCCACTATATTGTTTAGCCTATCAAATTTGCTTGTGAAAATGATTGAAATAACTACTGGGTATAGAAGTCTAACTTATGTTTAAGTAAGAATAGCCAAGTGACACAGGTACAATCATCAATAAAAGAAATGAATCATCTTGCCCCAGAAACATTAGGAATATTGGACAGACACCAAATATCACTATAGATGAGATAGAAATGAATAGAACTTCTTTTATTGCTAATTGGGAAAGATGCACGTTTATGTTTAGTAAACTTACACACTTCACGATTAAAATTCTCAACATTTAAATTTGTAAATAATGAGGAAAACAAAGTCTTAATAAATATAAATGACATATGTCCCATGTAGGAATGATGCAGTAAAATCTTCTCTTTATTAGGCAAGACAGTCTCTAACATAAAGGAATATGAAACTTTCAACTGACTTGGTATCTCAAGATAGTAGAGACTATCCCATTCCCTAGCACATCCAATCATCCTCACCAAATTCTTGTCCTGAAATACAGAATAACTACTGTGAAAAATCACATTGCAACACAGATCTTGGGTAAGTTTTTGGATAAAGATAAGACTGATGGATAATTTAGGAACATTGAGAACATTTTTCAAGGTCAATAATGGACTTATTTTGACATCTCCTACTCCAACAACTATTGTTAGTGATCCATTGGTTGTGACTATTTTTCTATTACTCAGACATGGGGTATAGGTTGAGAAATATTTGGATGAATGGGTCATGTGGTCAGTTACTCCAAAATCCATAATCCAAGAATTGGTAAGAGTTATATCTGAAACATTCAATCCAATGGAAAGAGAAAACTTACATGAATATGCCAAAGAATAAGTACTTGTTATTTTTCTCAAGATTGCCAATAAGAGATCTCAACCTTTCGATCTCCTCGTGATTGAGACTACATGGCTCCTTCACTTAGCTGGACTGTTGTAGTATTAGCTTGGCTATTAGTTCTTGGATGATCTCCTTTTTGTCCCCACTCTCGACTAGGAGGTTTTCCATGGAGTTTCCAGCAACAGTATTGTTGTGTATTTCCCGTGCTTTTATACTTAATTCTATCACAATCTCTAAAATTTTGCACACAAACACAAGGCAAGCACACCTATCGTTATAATTAGTATAATGGTAAGTACTTCAAATATTGTATCCTCGGGGATGATCAAATATCATTACTCACTTTTCACTCTATTGTTTATCCTATCAAATTTTCTTGTGAAAATGATTGAAATAATTTCTAGGAATAGAAGTCTAACTTAACAAATTAAACTAGCTTAACTAATCTTACTTGCAAGAGAAAATTCAATTGAGAAAATAATACTTAAATGGAAAACTCCCCTAAAATTACCTATGTGATAGAAAAATCTCTTGGTTGATTATCTACTCCTTATGTTTGGTGAAATTCCTATATTATGGCTCACTCTACCTCTAGATGAGAGTTCTCTACCCTTAGACTAATTAGTTGAAATCTTTTCTAACCAATTCAACCTAAGAATACATTTAGATTTGTGAATTTTCAATTAGATTTCTCCAATTACCCAAAAGATGTGGAAGTTCCTATCTCTAGCCATCCAAATCATCCCCAGTATTTGTACATGGTTTATTTCACCATTCCTTTCTCAATTCTAAGTGAAAAATTCAACTCATGAATCAACCAACAGTCAAGTTCATTCAAACAATCAAATCCACAAACAATACATAAGAAATTTGAGCTTAATCAACCAAGAAAATAAATTCATTCACATTGATAATAACTAGGGTTCATAAACATCCAAGCATTCGAATGTTTAGTTCATCATCATATTACAAATAAAAGAACATAAATCAATAAAGAAAGTGCAAGAATTATTCATTCTCAAATCTCAAATCTTCTCTTCTTGAAGGTTGAGTTCTTCAAGTTGGTTGTGAAAAGTTGAGTTTCTGAGCTTGAATATCCAAGATTGATTTTCCTTCTTCAATGATTCTACCTCCTCTCCTAATTTCCCTTGCAAGAATTGAGAATTTTGGATGGGATTTTCTCTCAAAACTACCCTCTTTTGGCCTCCCTCAAAAACCCTAGCAAGCCTCCTCTTCAAATGCCCTTAAGGGGCATATATATACCTTCCAAAAGAGTGGGAAAATGCAGAAAATATTGTTTCGGCCTAAATGGCACTGCTAGGTCCAGTCCAAGCGGCACCTCTTCAAACCAGTTTTGCTTCAGTAATTTGTTCTGCTATTGTGACAGTTATTTGAATTCTTAGTAAATTTAGAGGATGAAATCAGATGATATAGTCTTAATTTCTTCCTGAAAGTTGTAGATCATATTCTTATCTTTTTACAGAACTTTGAATCACTCAATTGGATGTTTAGAACTCAAGATATGGTTATTTTACTAAACATTGCCAAAATTGAAACCAAATCCAAACGAATTTGTATTGACAAAAATTTTACTATTTTGGAAATTTCATAATGTCTTCTATAATTTTCTAGAAGGACATTTCTGCATTTGAAACTTTTAAGGAATCCAAAATCTCACTTGAAAATATTCTGTCATGCTGCCCTGTTATGCTGCTCTATCTTGCATTCTTCTTCTTTCTTCATTCTAAATGTGTAGAATCTCCTTCATTGCTTCATTGTACTCGAAATCTTCAATAAACTCACCTAAAGCAAAGAAAAGATAAAAAGAGTGTAAATAGTGATTGGAACACCAAATTTCAACAAAAATTTAAGCTCAAAATAATCATTACATAAATTACAAATATAAAATATCCGATCTCGAGTATGACGAGACTTCTTACAATATGTGCACCGTAAATTACCATGATTTTGAGCTTTTATTTGTCCTTTTGACTATCTAGTTTAAGTGATTATGATTGTGGTTCAAGCATGGGGGCTCTTCTGCTTTCCTCCTCTTGAATCAGTGCTACCACCTTATTAAAACATGAAACTTCTTGCTTCCAAAAAATTTGAATTCTCACTTGATCAAATTATGGGTTAAGCCCAACAAGGAAGTCATAAACCCTATCTTGCTTAATAAACTCCTTTAAAATTGCAAAACCTTTGGGACATTTGATTTTTATCACCCTATAGTAATCAAGTTCTTGCCATAAAGCCATCAATTGATTAGCATATTCAGTAACTGTTCTATTGTCTTGTTTAGTAGTACATTTTTGCACCTTGACTTCATAAACTTGTGCTGGGTCTCTTACTTTTGAGTACGTTTGCTGAATCACATCCCAGATGTCCTTTGTTGTTGTCAAAAACATACATGTATCTCTAATTTCAGGAGTCAGAGTTCTACAACCATGCCATAATCATGGAGTCCTCTTCATCCCATGCTTCAAAATGAGGATCTCCTGGTTTTGGTCCTGTTCCTAGAAGATGGTTGATCTTTCCTTTTCCTTTTAGTATAGTTAAAATAAGTTGTGACCATTTCAAGTAGTTCTTCCCGTTCAATCTCTAAGCCGATTGAATCCGTGGCAATTCTCTAGGCATTAAGTTTGGTACAACTCCATTGACTCTGGTAGTAGTGTGGATTTTAGATGTTTCTGACATATTTCTTGAAAATAACACATTGCTTTGACTATATCCTTCTTCTTCGCATCATCTTCTCCGGCTAATCTGGGTAGAGAATAATCAGCAAAAATTAAACATGACTTTGGCAACGGTGACGACATGGCTTCGACAGCCATTATTCTGGCGATGAAGGCTGAGATCAACAATGAATACCGGGAAACAATCCGGGCAATTGGCAATAAGGCCAAATTCAGATTGAGTCTTGCTCTGATACTATGACAAAATTTGAGAAGAAAAGAAAGAGTGTCTCTCTTTGTATATTCTTCCTATTGAGTACATAAGCAGGCTTTATATACAAATTTTTCTAAACTAATTTTGGAAACAATGTCAGTTAAATATTCTATTTCTAAAAATTAGCCTTGATAGATGTAAGTTACAACTGCTAATTCCAATCTTAGGAAACTTTTCTATTTTGTACTCTTGTGAAAGTTTTCTATTTTTTACATGACTAATTACAAAGATTTTCCTACAAGATGGCAATTAATCATCTGTCTTATAATAGATTACTGCTCCTCAAAGTTTATATGATCAATTCTATTACTTTAAAGTGGATTTCTGTACATCATAACCGTTTACTAATTGTGATTACCTCCATACTGCTTCCTAAGACTGTATTGTTCTTTTAGAGGTCTCCTTAACATAGTATAAGAATACTAATGGAAAGTATCATTGAAAGATTCACATCTTTCTTCTTTTTACAATATAATTAATCTATTAGATGACTACTGATTATAATTCGATATTGCTTCCTCAAAATCAAGATCGAAGGGTGAAGTAGGAGGGGACGTACTTCAAAAAACATCTTGATGGTCTGGGGTTCTCAAAGTTTCATAGGCCTTACTATACATCATATTTTGTCTAGGAACTTATCTGAGGATGAGATAGCTATGTTGCAAATTCCCATCATTGGTAAGGAGGGGAAGCAAGCTTTACTGAGAACCTAACGGTTCACATTTTTTGTGATGAACCCTTAGCTACTATTTTATATGTTATGTACCAAATGTATAATTACTTGAATGAAGTTTAGAGGAAGTACCCAACAAGAGTTGGCTCAAGAAGATGGAACTTAGTATTCCTTATGCAAGGCTTCAAGTTTGAAACTTGGGTATGGAAAAGATTCTGTTGGGAGTTCTATCCCATGCAAGGGGTTCGGCCAAGGGATGGCATTAGCATAATTTTTTTCTTGCCAAACCAAAAACTCTAATTCTGACTATATATAATATATTATATGTTTTATATAATCTATAAATAAATAAAGTAATTAGCTAACACGGATGTATAAAAATCAATTTCTTTTTTATCGTTCGACGTATAAAAACAAATGGTGCAATGAGCATAGGATGAATCTTGAGAGAAATTGGATCATATATTTTTCTTGTTAAAAAATTTTCCATTTTCGTGGAGCACACATGATTGTTTATAAGAGAAATTATAAGTGGTTGACTGTTTTAAAAAAATTTGATCAATTTTTTAAAAAATTGCCCAAATATGCCATAGCAAAAAAGAGTGCTTTTACCCATTCTAGCCTTGTTTTTAAAAAATGCAACTACAATGGCCATGTTTTTTGGTGGAAGGCCGGTTGGCTATGTTTGGCCATAATACCTTTTGAAAAGGCATCGTTAAGCAAAGGACGCCTTTTTGGATACAATCAAAAAGTTGAAAACAATAACGCATAGTGAAATAATGTTATTGCTTTTGAAGTAATAACATCACGCCATTCTATTAGGCGCTATTACTTTTAATAGTGAAATGACATTATTGCGTTTGAAGTAATAACAACACGCCATTCTGTTTAGCGCTATACCCGTTCTTCATAGTCAATTTGCAGAAGAAGAATCGACGGTGGATTTGGAGGCGAAGCAGCAAAGTAGCAAGGCAAAGTAGGAGAGCAGAAAGATCCAAATCTGAATGATCATATTGGCCAACATTGGCATCTGTGGACAAAGCAAAAGGGAATAAGCAACCCTACAATCTGAAAGAAAAGAATCCACACGATAGGGGCAGCACGCCGGCTCCTCTTTTGCGTCTAAAGTCAGTCTTCTCCTCCCTCTTCTGATTCCATTTCGCTTTTTTTTTTTTGCTGCTTTTTTTTCTTCTGGTTTTCGGTTCTTCATTTTTATTTTTTTTTTTTGCTTTTGTTTTTTGTTTCTTTCTTTTGGTTTAGGGCTTTTAAGCCTTCTTTTCCCTCTTGGTCTTTTCTTTTCTTTTTTTTTTTGGAAGAGGGGTTAGGTTTAAGTAATTTGTATTTGGTATATTAAGTGTTTTGTATATTTTATTTCCTTTAAGGTTTATGTAGTCATCTATTTTTATTTTTAAGCCTTCTATTTTTATTTTCTTTAAGTGTTATGTAATTTTTATTTATTCTTTATTTAATTCTTTTTTTACTATTGCTTAGTTCTTTTTTTAACTATTGCTTCTGTTAGTTTTATTCTTTTTTTATTCTATATTTATAAATTGTTAATTGAATATGGATAAAGAATATTAGGAAAAAATATTAGAACTAGTCATTTGGGAAAAAAAATCATGACACTACAAGTAGAGTATTTAAAACCACTCAACTGTAGATGAATGTGAGTAGAGTATCTGCAGAGGTTCATCTTGAATCGATAGACTCGAGTTCGCTTACTAGACAATTGGAGCATAGGTGCGCGTTGATTTGGGAGGGCTATCAGGAGAGTATGAAAAAATCTTTGAGAGTTCGACATTTCGATCACATATTTTATGATGTATATAGTGGAGCTCCGACCAGAGTTTATGAATTGATAGACATAGCCATATTTGAAGCACTGGCCCAAGACAGATTCAAATCAATTGAGAATGCAATTATCACAGTGTTGGTGGAGTAATGGCATCTAGAGACCCACACTTTTCACTTGACTTGTGGTGAGACCACTATTACGATACATGATATAGCAATTTTGTGAGAACGGCCTATTAATGGTCAATCGATTATTGGGCCTCCATATTAGGCCTGTAAATCGGTCCTACTTGGTCCGAGATGCCCTATCTTGGACCTAACCTTAGACCCGACTAACTTTAAATGGTACCAAACTTGGCCCAATTACCTAAGAAGTCTAGATAGGGTAGACATGTACTCACCCTATAAGGTCTTAATTCAGGTCCAGAAAGACTCGATTAGAATTAATAAAAAATAAAAAATTCCTAATAGATATAAAATACAATTCAAATGTCATGCCTTGAACTGAAGAAAATAACAAATTCAATGTCTTTAAGTACTTAAATCTACATATTAACTAAGCCAAAATAACAAGCTCAGTGTCTTCAACTCTAGAAAATATAATTCTTAGAGGAATACAATAACCAAAATAATAAACTCAAAGAGTCACTTCTCATACACAAAACATTAAACAATATACACAAATCTAGTTTCAAATTGAGAAGAAAAGAGCTGATGATAACCAAATAACCAATGCCATTGAAAAAGATAAAAGAAAGTTAATGAGAAAAATTAGCTAATGATGAAAAATATAAATATTGATAACTTTCTTAATGAATATTAGTTAATGATAAAAGAACTTACAAATAATTCAAAATCAATCTGTCTTAGCAACTTTAGACATAGAAATATTCTTATCAACATCATTCAACTCTGAAGGCAAATTAAATTAATTAACCAATAAAAGAAAAGAAATAAAAGATTGAATAAGGAGAAACAAACAAAATACAATATATATATTTGCCCAGAATCCCCCAAACACTCCCAACGGACAGAAGCAATAAGCAATTTGCTATCCCTACCAACAGAAACATCTAGCAGATCTAACACAAAAGCTACTTCGTTTACGTGAAAAATAAAACTGCTCACCAAGAACTAGTACTCATACCCAAAAACAGTCATTCCAATAGCAGAGTAAAAAGAATCAACCAGAACCCAAGTAAAGAAGAACAGAAGCATACTAGAGATTCAAAAATGGAGCCTAAACAGCTCTGAAAATGTACCTTAAGAGGCGAACAAAAACCAACAGCTGGATGCGAGCAGATGAATGAACGCTATATCGTCATTAACACTGTGGGCACGGCACGTCTGCGCAAGAAGTATAAATCAAACAATTAACAAAAAATTTGCCAAAATTTATAGCATTAAACTTTTAACCCAAATTCAACCCTCTGCTCGCGAACCCTCAACCCGAGCAACAAACAACCAAAGTCCAACCGTCTCAGCCCCGGTGCCAACGGTTCAACCCAACCCAACCCAACCCGAATGGGAAAACAAGGTCAGTTTCGTTGCTATTACAACCTCCCGAACATCCATTGAAACTCATCTTCAAACTCAGCCATTACCCATAAAAAAAAAACAGCCGGCCGAAAACAAGCACAATGCAGATTGTTTACAAAGCATAAAAACCATTCCTCAATTAGCCAAACGAAGGAGTGAATTCTTACCTCTTGAAGCCCGACAAATTTTTCGTTCGACACAAGCGCAGATAGCAAAGAAACAGGCGGGGAATGAGGGAGGGAAGGGTTTTTTTCCTTGGGTGTTTTGCAGACAGAGAGTGTGTCGAGCGTTCTGCAATTGACAAGGAAATAATGAGAGAGAACGCATTATCAAATTAGGCCGTTGTCTAATGTCTAATACAGAAAGCGAAGAACGCATTTCCTGAACGCGTTGTACAGTTTTCTAAGGAGGACGCATAGCTATCATGAGTCCTTCACGCGGCAGGCGGATTTAAATGTTCAGTTACAACGCATTCGACAACTGCGCCAACAACGCACGACCATAATGCGTTCATCAGCAAGCGGTCGCTAATCACTTTCAAATCACATTAGGACGCACTCTTGTGATGCGTCTTTATCTTATGCGTCGCTAATCCCTCGCTAATTAGCGAGGGATTAGCGACGCAATGAAAAAACACATACAAATGCAAATATAAATTTTATTTTAATCCAATTAAATTCTACAGCTAATACATCCCTCAATCTTCATTAGAATACTCGGGAATAATGTAGAAAGAATTATCAATATTTTTTGGTATTCAAACCAAGTAATATAAACATCTATTCTAAATAAATTATGTTATACACCATTATAGAATAAAGTAATTGAAGTAATGAACAATGAATACTATAAACATTATAATATATTACACTACACTAATATATCTTATATTTAATATAATATATTTTCTTCTAACATATATAAACAATATATGTTATGCATACATGTTAATTTTATAAATTATCTATGTATGATATTACTAACAAATTGTATATTTAATTAGAATAAAAACATACGATATACGGAGATTATATAATGAAAAAACAGTGATCATTCATAGAATTACAACACTCATGGAATATATAGGAAAAAATAAAATAAGAATGTTACAAAAAAATTAAATATCCGTCGCTAATCCCTCGCTAATCAGCGAGGGATTAGCGATGGAATGGGGTTTCAAAATATAACAGAATTAAAAATTTTAAAAACACACTATTGCCGTCGCTAATCCCTTGCTAATCAGCGAGGGCTTAGCGACGGAAGAGGGTTTGAAATTTCTCAGATCAAAAAATTTTAAAATTTATTATTTCCGTCGCTAATCCCTCGCTAATCAGCGAGAGATTAGCAACGGGAGAGGGTTTCAAATTTCTCATATTAAACTTTTTAAAAATTATTATTACCGTCGCTAATCCCTCGCTAATTAGCGGGGGATTAGCGAAGGAGCGTGGTTACCAAAATATAACAAAATTAAAAATTTTAAAAATACACAATTGTCGTCGCTAATCCCTCGCTAATCAGCGAGGGATTAGCAACGGAAGAGGGTTTCCAATTTCTCAGATAAAAAATTTTTAAAAATTGTAATTTCCGTCGCTAATCCCTCGCTAATCAGCTAGGGATTAGCAATGGAAGAGGATTTCAAATTTCTCATATTGAACTTTTTAAAAATTACTGTTGCCACCGCTAATCCCTCGCTGATCAGCGAGGGATTAGCCACGGAAGAGGGTTTCAAATTTCTTAAATTAAAATTTTTAAAAATTATTATGCTCGTCGCTAATCCCTCGCTAATTAGCGAGGGCTTAGCAACGGAAGTGGGTTTCAAATTTCTCATATTAATTTTTTGTAAAAATTATTATTTCCGTCGCTAATCCCTCGCTAATCAATGAGGGCTTAGCAATGGGAGAGGGTTTCAAATTTCTCATATTAAATTTTTTAAAAAATTATTTTATCCGTCACTAATCCCTCGCTAATCAGCGAGGGCTTAGCAACGGAATAGGATTTGAAATTTCTTAAATTAATTTTAAAAAAATTATTATTGTCGTCGCTAATCCCTCGCTAAACAGCGAGGGAATAGAGACGGCACGGGTTTCAAATTTTCCAAATTTAAAACTTTATAAAATTATTACATCCATAGCTAATCCCTCGCTAATTAGCGAGGGATTAGCGACGAAATTGGTTTAAACATTGCAAAATTAGAAATCTAAAAATTTTATTTACCTGCTATCGCTAATCCCTCGCTAATTAGCGAGGGATTTTATTTTGAATTTTAAAATTTATTTTTAAGCTGAAATTATATATCCTTCGCAAAGCCGTCGCAAAATAGCGATGGTATTGCGGCGGGCTATGATTTTGGTCAAAGATTTGTTGGTAGTCGCTAATCCGTCGCTAATTTAGTAACGGAAATTTTCCGTCGCTAAATTCCGTCGCTAATATCAATTTTTCTTGTAGTGAACGATGAGGAAGCCCTTGTATGGGTAACTAACCTCGCACAGTGCGCTCGCGCTCTGTGGGTCTCCGATTTCTAAAGAATTGTTTCGTCATCCAGACTGCCGTTAAGGGATGTCGTTGGACGTCGCCAGAGCACCCACTATGTGGTGTCTTTGGGCTTTTCTTGCATAGACAATACATGTTGAGATTGGGGTTTTAGATATATAAGCTCCAAATAGCCATATGTCCTTACCAAGTTTGTAGTTTGACCAACCAATCAAAATTCCATCGCCCACCTTTAATTTCAAATAGTTCTATGCAAGTTTCTAAATATGCTCTGCTCATGTAAATGATTCATTTCCCAAAGCAATTTCAATTATTTAAACATTTCACCGAAACTTACAGGGTTTTGGAATAAAGTTTCAACACATTCTTTTCAAAAAAAATAGAAGTTTCTAAAATTAAAAACCCTAATAGAATTAAAACTCTGATGCTTTTCCAATGCAAGTAATGCGTAAATATATATTTCTAGTCAATCATAACTTTCCAAATATAGAAACTTTGCATGAATAGAAAGTGTTTCCAAAATAGGAAAGTTTTTCGATTTAATGACTTTTCAGGTTATGACAGTATAAAAATGGTTTTTCTACAAAACAATGCCTTTGTTTCTTGATATTTGACATTAGAAATAGGTAATTCTTAGTTTTCAAATTCACTTGTAGTCAAAGTAGATTTACTATCTAAAGTTTTACAAGATCGAATATTCGAATTTTCTTAGTATATCAAGTGCGTGATTGTTACTTCATTAATAAAAACTCTATGTTTAAATGCATCTTACAACCATATAACCTACTCATTTTGATTACAGTAAGAAAAATAGTCCTAAGGAACTTCTTAGTTTACGAGGTAAATTCTCTTATTTTAGGATTAATTAAAATCTTCGAGATTAACTAGATTACTTAATTACTTATGGAGATTCAAAGCATTAGTGATCTCTAAAGTTTGATAACGTTATAGAGATTTTCCACTAACTATTTTATTATTACTCTAATTGTTTTCTAGTTTTTCATGAACATGCATGATTCTACTATCTTAACATTCTTCTCTTAGATACCCTATCCTATTTCTATTATTTCTATCCTATTCTTAAATTTTGATTTAAACGAATTCCATTATCTTAGATTTCCTAGTTGTTTATAGCTCCATTTTGTCTCCTTTTCTTTCTTTACATTGGCTAGTTATAAGGTCTTTAAATTTCCATAAACACAAGCCTCTTGTCAGCTTATTATTATGCCTAAAAGTCTGGAAATTCAAGTCCTTCAAAGTCTTTTTAACCATTCCTATCATAACTACTCAAACTAGCACTAGATCTTCTTGTCAATGATGGGTATATTAGCTTTCTTTACTAGGTTTTAGGCAGTCCAAATTATTTTCTCTTCAAGCATATACTTTAGTACATCATTTATGCAAGATTCCAGTTCTTTTCCTTGAAATTTAAGGCCACTAAATCCCTTTTTATTTCTGAAGCTTGATTCCTCAAAAAATATCTTACTAGCCTCAACTATGTCCTTCTTGCTTTTAGCGATCACACTTTTTTATCAAGGCTATTTTTATCTCTTATTCCACTAACTTTTAAGCTCCATGACAAGTTAGTCTTTACTTCATTTTTTGGCCACATATTTCAGCAAAAAATTCCAGAAAATAAGGCCATTCCAAGTTCTCATATACAATCCTTCTAAAACATCATAACTATCACATGCACTCATTGTTGTATAGAAGAGTTTCCATCTTTTTCTACATGTAATGCAAGCTATCCAAACAGTTCCTATAACATTCCACCCTAGAGATGGTCTAAGCATGTTCATTTTGAAGTGGAATTTATAATTTTTTATATAAAGTACTTGAGGAAACTATCATGAGTTAGGTTAATTTATTTTTTGAAATATTTTAGAACATAATCTTGCACATGCTTGATCATTCTTGAATATTCTAGGGTTTTTGCCAAAAAAAAAAGAAGAAGAAGAGAGAAGCCTATGAAAAAGTGACACACAGGTCACTTTTTCTCCTCCGACTATAGTTATCGACTTCCCCCTTTATGTGGAAATTTTTCTTCATTTTTCTTGGCATTATTCTTTTTGTTCTTGCTTTCTTTCTTTCTTTGTTTTTTTTTTTCTTCTCCTTGCGGACTCTTCTTTGTTGCTTGATTTTTCCTTTGCTTCTTCCTTTCTTCTCATTTCTTTTTCTCCTTCTTTTCCACGGCTCTCCTCCTTGTTGGTTAAGGTAAGTTTTAATGTTATTTTATTTATGATTTCTTTCATTTGTTTTGTAAGATTTGGAAATTTTGGAGAAATTATTTTGTTTGTGTTTGCTATAAAGTTTGGTTTACTAAAGTGGTTAAAGCTAAATATTGAGATTTTGAGATTTGATATTTAAATTAAAGTGATATTTTCATTCTCTTAAAATGATTTCATTTTATATTTCCACTCTCTTACACATTTAATATTTTGTGTTTGAAAAAATATATATATATATATATATATATATATATATATATATATATAATGTAATAATAATACTCTTCTTATTATTTTATTATGATAAATATGACTATTTATAAGAATATATGTTTAAAGAATATTTAATAATTGAGTGTTCTTATAGTTGGAAGTCTAGGCTTAGACTTATACCTAGAATATCTTGGGAGACCCACTTGATAACTTAGAATATATCATCTTCAAAGTTTTTTATTAAAGTCTTGTCATTTGGATTTGTATGAAGTTCGCACTTTTCGTAAGAAAGCAAGTAACTCCAATACTTGCTACTATGTGAGTTTATAAACCAAGACTCACTCTATTTTTGTGCCCTCAATATTTATAAATAAGAATATTTGTTATTCATAAGTATGAAAATATATTATTTTGGAAATTACTTTAGTTACTTGTTTTTAAATTGGAGAGGTTCTCCACAATATATTTTTACTTGTGCACTATAAATACTTAGAAGTGGTGCTTCATATAGCTTATTATTTTTTAAAAATATTATAATTTTTGGACATATTCTATAGATGCAAGTAAGCTTTGAAAAATATTTTATTATGTATTTTTATAAAAATCATGTGCATTTCTATGGAATTTTTGTTAATCAGGGATTTAGAAAACATCGGGTCAAGAACTCAGCCTCTGAATCTTAGAATTGAGAACTAGAAGGCCCCAAACTAAGAGTAAGGATTTTGAAAGGATTAGTGATGAGTTATAAGGCTTAGAGAACCTAAGTAATAGTAAAGAATTTATTAAAATTTAAACTAGTCGTATAATAGGGCAAAAAACTAAAAAGTCAACCCGTATGACAAAACTGACTAATAAATTGATAATTCAAGTTAATAAATAGCTTTCAAGGAAAATAATATGCTTAGAAGACTTAAAATAAGGATCTTGAAGAATGAAAGTACCAAAAAAATGCCCTTAGAAATGTTAAAAGGTATTATAGTAAAGGAAAGGCAAAATGGTCATTTTATACCATAATGTGATTTTCCAATTTTTGCCCCCTCATTAGTCTGAAGTTCTTCTATATTCTTCTCCTTAAAACCGTACACTATGTTCTAGAATGCATGCAAAACAATTAAAATCAAAATAAGAATGCAAACATAATCATTTTCCACCTCAAAAGATGACCAATGCATGTGTTTCCTTCTTTGTCTAGTTTAACCAATATCACACTCAAGGATTATGCTATCTGGCACCCCACATGCTAACCTACACAAACTAGAGATTTCACGCACCTCTCTCTCCATTTCAGATGGCCATACTCACCTAGAATGCAAGACAAACTCTATTCTACCTATTTCACACAATCTCACCTCTAGACATTCTCTCTTTGCTATCCCTTGTTTCTTAAACCTTCCTACAGCTAAACAAGAGCTTCTTAGGCTAGAAGAAGTTCTGCATTGTGGATTATTCTGGAAGAGGTAAGATGTTAATAAGGTTGTATGCATAAGAAGTCAATCTATGCTAGTTCTAGCTATTGAACTTGTGGTTTTGCTGAAAATTTTTAGGTGGACAGCAGCTATAGCTTGACAGAACCTACAAGTTAACCTTCATTTTCTTATGATTTAGAGGCTGGTTAATGAAGATCTAAGAATTTGGTTAAGGTTTCTTGAAACTTCGTGTTTAGGCAACTAGAAGCTTGTTTGCTAGACCTATGTTGCATGTCTTATTTTCTTAGCATGAAATATGGATTTTTACGTGAGCTTTTTTGAATATATTTTTCTTTCATTAAATAAATCTATCAAGAATACATAGATCTCTGAATTTCAATTTGATTTGTCCAGCTTTTTGTTTTATAAGAACATGATTTGGAACAGCCTTGGTTTCTTCAAGAAAATGGCTGAAATTTTACAACAAAAACTAGTGTAGATAAGTGCTAAAAGGTAGCACAATTTTTGTTTGAAAAAGAGGTCCAAATCAGAACTTATTTCTTATTTTTATGGATGAGAAATCTGAAATCTTTGATAAATAATATGTTAACCTAAAATCTTGATTGAGCAACCGTTTGGACAGCTTGCATTACATGTAGAAAAAGATGGAAGCTCTTCTATGCAACAATGAGTGCATGTGATAGTTATGATGTTTTAGAAGGATTGCATATGAGAACTTGGAATGGCCTTATTTTCTGGATGTTTTTGCTGAAATATATGGCCAAGAAATGAAGTAAAGGCTGACTGGTCATGGAGCTTAAAAGCTAGCGGTATAAGAGATAAAAACAGCCTTGATGATAAAGTGTGATGGCTAAAAGCAAGAAGGATATAGTTGGGGCTAGTAAGAGATGTTGTGATGAATCAAGCCTTAGAAATGAAAAGGGATTTAATAGCCTTAAAGTTCATGGAAAAGAATTGAAATCTTGCATAAACTATGTAAAAGTGTATGCTTGAAGAACGAATAATCTGGATAGCATAAAACCTAGTAAACAAAGCTTGTATACCCATCACTTACAAGAACATCTACTAGTAGTTTGAGTAGTTATGATAGGAATGGTTAAAAAGGACTTCAATTTCAACACTTTTAGGCATAATAATAAGCTAACAAGAGGCTGAATTTCTGGAAATTTAAAGACGTTATAACCAGGCAATGTAAAGAAAGAAAAAGGAGACAAAATAGAGCTATAAACAACTAGTAAATCAAAGATTATGGAATTTTTTAATCAAAATTCAAGAATAAGGATGGAAATAATAGAAATAGGACAGGGTATCTAAGAGGACAATATTAAGATAGTAGAAATCATGCATGTTCACAAAAAAAAAAAAAAAAGAGATATAATAAAATAGTTGTTAGTGGAAAATCTCTACAATGTTACAAGACTTTAGAGATTACTAATACTTTGAATCTCCATAAGTAATAAAGTAATTTAATTAATTAAAGAATTTAATCAATCCTAAAATAAGAGAATTTACCTCGTAAAATATGTAACATGCTAAGAAACTAATACTTTGAATCTCCATAAGTAATAAAGTAATTTAATTAATTAAAGAATGTAATCAATCCTAAAATAAGAGAATTTACCTCGTAAAATATGTAACATGCTAAAAAATTTCTTAGGACTATTTTTCTTACTCTAAGCAAAAATGAATAGGTTATATGGTCGTAAGATGCACTTAAACATAAAGTTTTTATTAATTAAGCAACAATGGTGCACTTCGATATACTAAAAAAATCTGAATGTTCTATTTTGTAGGAATATAGATAGTAAATCCACTCGACTACAAGTGAGTTCGAAAACTGAGACTTACATATTTCTAATGCAAAATATCAAGAAACAAAGGTATCGTTTTGTAGGAAACCCATTTTTATAATGTCCAAATTTGAAAAGTTATTAAATTGGAACACTGTCCTATTTTGGAAATACTTTCTATTTATGGAAAGTTTCTATATTTGGAAAGATTCAGTATGATTGATTAGCAAGTTCTATTATTTATTTGTGCGTTGCTTACATTGGAAAAGCATGGGAGCTTTAATTCTATTAGGTTTCTATTTTTAGGAACTTCTATTTTTTGAAAGGAATATGTTGGAACTTTATTCTAGAACCTTGTAAATTTCAAAAAAAAGTTTAAATAATCGAAATGGCTTTGGAAAATGAATCATGTACATGAGCATAACATATTTAGAAACTTGCATGTAACTATTTGAAATTAAAGATAGGCAGTGGAATTTTGATCGGTTTGTCAAACTACAATCTTGGTAAGGACATATGGCTATTTGGGTCCTATGTATCTAAAACCCCATCTCAACTTGTATTGTCTATGTATGAAAAGCCCAATGACATCACATAGAGGGTGCTCGGACGACGTCCAGTAATACCCCTAACAAGAGTCTGGACTACAGAATGATATCTTTAGAAATCAGAGACCCACCGAGTATGAGCACATTGTGCAAGGCTAGTCACCCATACGAGGGCCTCCTCATCGTCGATGTGAGTGCTTACTAGACTCTGTGAGTGATACTACGATATTAGGGGCATTGCTGACTGGGAAAGGATTGTTTTGACTGGAAACCACGTTGGATTCCCATATAGCACCTACTGGTTGAGTTTCTTATTTGGCAACGAGACCAAAATATTGGCTCGAACCCGGGTTGGAGGTCTAAGGGTTGGGCTGCTAGGTGCCTCATCGCTCTAATCCTCTAGAGCTAGTGTAACAGATTTATATGCATAATGATTAGGTGTTCTGGCAAGTTATAACTCAGGATTATGGATAGCTCCAGATGAACTCATGACTGGCTTACAGAAATGTCAAAGTGTAAAAAAGAACATAGGGTTGTATAGGTTATTCTATCTTGTACTCAGATGATATCCCTGGCAGAAGATAGGATAATCTTTCCACTCTGTCTTATATATGAAAGAAATTTTTTTAAAAAAAGTTTTCAAACATTTTACAATTTATTGCATACACATAAATCATTTTTATGAATACACACACTCAAAGTTATTGAGTTTTCTGGCTCATACTCTTTTAATAACATATTTTCAGATGGCCTGGAACCATAGGCAAATCAATAGTACAACCAGATTGGATCCATCGGGTAATCGTGGAGATCCCTATGCTTTGTCATCTATTTTCTTTTTTTCATATCTCTCGATTCTCTCGAGATCTTTTGTTATATACTTAGACCATGTTGGTTTTGGTTTTGTTGTGACTTCTTATAGGTCTATGTCTATAATTTAAATCTTTCGCTGAGTTCGTTTACATTTGTTATAAGTACTATTATAACTCGAGGCAATTATGTAAGGCTAGAATCTAGTGCCAAGATATACGTAGGTACCCTATTCAACCGCAATGGACCCTAGAGGAGAGGGTAGGGTGGCCACAAGATGTCCAGTGGGGTTTTGGGGCAAAGCAATAATACCTTTCTTATTGGTGTTATTAACTTTTTCAATGATGCCATTTAAATATAAACAATGAGAAACAAGTCTGCCGTAGCCAAAGATATCATTCAAGTACATTATGATAAACTTATTTAATTTTAAGAATTGATTTTGTTACAATTATTTTTATTTTTGGTTTAAATTCTTAATTTTTGTTAATTTCTTTATTTTCCCAATATTTCAAGCTTATTGGGAATATGCCAATGGTATATCACAATAATATTGTGGGTGGTTGAGTTCCTCAAATAGCTACAAAGATAGAAATGATGTATCGTTGCTTTTGTATTAAAGATAAGGGAAATTTCTTTAATTCCTCCAAGTTGGTTTTTAAGAAGGTTACATATTTTTGTAAATTTCTTTGTAAAGAGAGAGTTCTAATTAATTCATAAATCTATGCCTTTAGAATTCATTTATTATAATTGATAATCATGTGTCTATAAATTAAAATATTTTTTCGAGATGATTTTTGTAGAAACGTGATGAATATATTATTGATTAATAACTACCCAATTTCCTTGAAGGTCTCCACAAGATCTAAGGAATTGTTACATACTCGTGTTGGATGTGAAGATTCTTGATGAGGTTATTCAGTCAAATTTAGAGAAAGGAACATAAATTGATGTTTTTTAAACAATAAACTTATTTTTCAAAAAAAAAAAGTTTTACAAGTAAACAAGTGTATTAAATGTATTAGGAAGAAGAAACTATTTAGTCCTTAACGTTTGAAGCAAAATATATTAATATTCTAAAAAACATTTCGGCCGGTCTGATCCCTAATGAATTTTTACATTACTAAAACACTCCAACCACCAATCTCCACTTATACCTCTGACCAGAAACAAGCATGACGTTGTCTCGTGTTGATTTTTTAAGGTAAATTAGGCAATCTACATTATTTTCTTCCAAAATACCTCACCTGCCCAACATGTGATCACTTTCAACCATTGTCACCCTTCTTTCCCACCTTGTCTCTGGTCGAAGGTCTAAGTGGAGATTGGTAGTTGGGGTATTTTGATAGAGCAAAAAATCATTACGAAATAATGGCCGAAGAAAACTTTGAGGATATTAATATATTTTGTTTCAAACTTTAAGAATTAAATAGGTCATTCCCAATTTATTAAATGTAAATTCCATATCTAGGTAATTTGGTTTCAGGTTATAAACCCATCTAAACTAATGCTTTTCTATTCCTTGCATGTGTGCCACTCAAACCCGTACAAAACTCAAAGAGAAATTATCGAGAGGTGACTTGCACCTTTTGGGGAACTTTGCACCTCGAAAATATTTTTTAGGCGCGTTGCAAAATGGAAAAATGAAGAAAATAAAATGAAGGTTGCATTTGGGAAAAAAGGAAGTTGTACTCGCTACTCCATATTGTTAAATAAAAAATAATATGCGCTTTTGGAGAAAAAGAAAACTCATGCAAATCTAAATAACTACATGTTCTTGATTTTTATCAATAAAAAATTAAATCCTTTAACCATTAAAGGGCCATTATTTGCAAAAGGTGGCGATTCTCACCCCTACATGGCATGGTCACCATGCACGTTTTGAAAAGAATATTTTGGATCTTTGCCCAACCCCTGGCCTAGCTTTCCTACATAATATGAAAAAAGAAAATTTTTATTGATGGGAAAAATGCTAAGTATTTTGTAAAATTCTTGAGCCTTTTTTGTGACATTAAAACTTTTTTATCTTTTATGCAATAGTGAATTGCTTCTTGTGGCTATACCAGATTTGTTCAATTGGTAAATTATAGAGATTTTCACTTAAAATTAATGTCTTCATGTGTGCAATTTAAATTTGACTAGTATTGGAGAAATTTTGACAATATTTGATCTCTTATTATTTATTGTAATTGTCCTTTATCCTCGTTATGAAGTGAAGTATCTAAAGTTTTGCTTCAATTAGATGCACAAAAATAATACTCAAATAGTCAATATTTGGTAGAAAATATGGAATTTAATTTGAATACATTGTATGATTACTATGCTCTTCATCTAATCTAAGTGATACTACTAAGGGAGAGTTTTGGTTATTGTTAATGCATTCCTCACTTGCACAGTCAGTTTTTTTTTTTTACTTTTGCAACATAAGAATGCATTATCATAATGCGTTCATATATATATGCATTATCGTAATACATTTATATACTATTATTGATGTCTGAACCTTTTGAACTTTTGCCTCATTTTGACGTATTATCGTGACGCGCTCAATTTTTTGTGGACCTAACTTCGAATAGGTGAACTTAATACCATTAAACGTTAAGTCAGTTTTCCAGCAAGACGTATGATGGTAATGCGTTCAGTTTTTAGAGCTTCATTATTGCTATCACTCCCCTCTGTATCTATTTTCTCTCTCTCCCTGTCTCCACCAATTCTCTTCCCCTCCAGCCCTTCCTCCTTTTTTAGAGCCTCTTCTTCTCTATTTGTTTCCCTCCCTCCCCACCCCCCCAATCTTCTGTATCTTTTGCAACAACTTCATCGATTCACTTCCCTCTCTACTAATTGAATTAAGAATATATGTTCAAGCTCCTCTGATGAGGGTTTTCATTGATTTTGTTGTTCTTTGCACTGAGGTAAGTTCCAAAGAAATTTCTCTCTCTATTTTCCCCTCATTGAAAAAGTTGCAACCTTTTTGCCCTTGACACTCTAAGTTATTGTGTTTCTATTTAATTTACTCTCATCATTGAAATGTTGCAACCTTTTTACCTTAATGCTTTGTGTTATGGTGTTTCTGTTCAGTTTTTCCCTTCATATTGGTGATAATAATCTTAATAAATATTTTTCTCTTCATTCTTTTTATGTTCAGAATTTAAAATTTTTTTCTATGAATTGTTTGATACTTGCAGACTGATATTTGATATTTTCTTTATTTTATAGTGTTACTTATGATGAGAAAGATCTTATCACTATAAGACTTTCTCTTTCTTTTCCATTGCCAGAAGATAATGAATATCGAGTGGTGGTGGAGGAGAGAGCGAAGATGGAAATGTCGATAGAAAAGGCACTAGATATGGTAGAGTGTTTGTGATGGAGGCTAAGAAAAAGTTCAGGGTAGTGTTGCAAAAAGAGAATTTAGAGGCTATAGTGGTTTGTAATTTTTTTTCTTAAACTAACTAGAAAGCCAATGAAGTTGTGAGCTTGTTTTTTTTTTAATTTTTCTTCATTTTTCTTTTGGATTTGTGTCCAATTTGATTTTGATATCTTGTGACTATTTTCCTTTCGTGTGATTGTTATTAAGCCTTTTTTTTTTGTCATTTTCTACTTGCTTGATTTTCAGGTGAATGTTACTTAGAAGGTTGTAATCAATACGGAAAAGAGCTTGAGGCTATCTAGTTGTTCAAATTAGATGTCTATACTAAACTAAACAATGGAGATAGATATGTGAGGTTGGTTGTTATTTTTGTTTGCTCACTTTTGTTTTCAATCTACTAAAAATTGAATTTTAAAATCAAACTTTTCTAATGTTTTCTTATCACCAAGTTTTTCTTTGTTTGTTCAAGTAATAATAATGAGGGAGGGGGGCTGGGGAGAGGGGGGGGGGGGGGACTTACATGGACCATAAGAATTTTGCTTATTGAAAATATACATCATCGATATTTATCAGGCTTAGCATTTTCTCATCTCTCCTATTGGACATGGGCATATGTAAAGAAACATATGATGTTCTTTTGGTGTTTTAATGGTAATATTTTAATTCATAAATTAAATAGAAACATGCATATTTTCAATTTCTATTTTAATTGCAATATCATTTATTTATGTAAGTAGGTGTTTTCAATTTGGGCATTATAGAGTGATAGATAATTTAGCTACGAGCAACAACATACATTTTAGATATTGTTCTTTATTATCTCAATTTGTAACTGGATAATTACAATGGTTCTTTCATGTTAATTTTACTGTTAGTTTATTGGTCTTACTGTTTTTCGAATATTTTACCATAATAGCATACTTGAATGTGCTTTGAAATTTTTTGTTGGGAATTGGATTTTCTATTCAATTTTTACTTTAAATTCTTCTTTCTTGATTTCTAGTTTGCTTTGGTCAAACTTACCATTATTCTATCCATCCTATTAGATCAAAGGGCAAATTCAAATATTTTTAGGATATATTTACTAGGACCATCTAAATGTGCTTCATGAATTGCTCATGGTATGCCCAATGTTAATGATTAGTGTGAATATGTTTTTGTGTGAAGATCTAGAGAGGAAGCTTCGTTTTGCTTTCCTTTATTTTTTAAAAAATTCACACAATTAATTTGCTCTCTCAAATTCACAACAATCTCACTAAAGATCTATTTATTCTTCTTTCTCCATATTTTGATTTCAGATTCCTAGAGAAGAAGGTTTGGGTTGATTGAACTAGCATGGATGCCTTTGAACCAATTACCCTCTTCAACAGTAGTGGAAACGAATGTAATAAAGGCATAGAAAAGATCAACACAACCTTCAACGAATGTAAAAAAGAATTAGTAGGAAAGGTAAACACAAGGAAGCAAGCAAGAAAACATCCACCCTTAAATTTACATATTTCCATGTTCATTTTTCCCTATGTCTCTATCAATTTCCTATTAACACATAAATTACAATATCATAAATAACAAAATGTTATCATGTGTATAAAATTACTAATTAGATCATTGACAAAACCCTGCGTATAGTGCAGAGGCCTTGACTAGTAACTATACATGTAATGGTAATAATAAAATTGAAGTAATTGTTGAAGATCAAAATAATTCTTCCATGGATATTGATGATTTTGAGGATACTTTTAAGTTTTCTAAATCTCAATTTTGTAAACAGTCGAACAAGAAGAAATGTTGAGTGTAAGTAAGAGATTATTAAATACTTAAAATACATTTACGGGATATAAAGAACATTATTTGATATATTATTATTGGGAAAATGAATTTTGAAAAACTATTCAATTCTTTTTCAAGTGACAAGAGATACAATGGTTGTGTAAATATCTATTATTGTATCTCAATAAGCTTTTAGCTCAAGTATATGTATTCTTGATTCATTTAAGAGTTTACTATCTTAGCTATACTTTATATGTTGTCACTATTTGATCAATTTCCACCGGAACTATAGTAAATCATTAATGACGTAAAAAAATATAAATATATTAGAAAAGTAATTTATTATCACGATTACTAAATATAATATTAATTTTAATAAATATAACGTCATTTTTTATTATACCCTTGGAGTTTTCACACGTTATTCTCTCCCTAAATAAAATTTTAGAGTATTTTATTTGGTCACAAAAATTAGAAATTATTAACATGTTGATCTCACAATTTTTTTTATCGTTATAGTCTATAAAGAATATTATACAATCACAGCCTACTAATGCTTTCCACCTCGATCTCCGCCATAAGTTTAATGGGATCACATTAGTTATAAAGTGTTTTTCACAAATTATAATAGTAAAAGAAATTATGAGATCAAAATGTGAATGACATCTAATTTGAAAAATTAAATATTCAATATTTCCAAAAAATAAATACTATTATGAAGATTTCAGATTCAAAATATTTTTATTTAAATATATTTATTGAAAAAAATGAAAATAAAGAAAAATAAAACAAATTTGAGTTGTTTTAATTTAAAAAATTATAAATACTTAGTTGTTGACAAAATGAACCATCTCGGTCCATGACTCCATGTATATACGGAGTGATGGACGCTGAAATGAACCTTGTCGGTTCGGTTCGCCCGGCCAAAGGAAAAAGAAAAAGAAAATAAAAAGATTTCTATTGTTCACGTGCTCAACACGTGTTCTACTCTTCCTGAACTCCAAACGGATCTCTGTCTTGTCCCTCACTCCCTCTTACGCCGCAGAACTAAAAAACCAGAAAAAGGTGAGATCTCTATACCATATATAGAAATTGAATCTTTCCAAATTTCAATCAGATATATACATACAAACCTCTATATACAATAAGAATTACACACATATACACACCGGTGTGTGTTTTTGCATCAGAAATGGCGGCTTTTATGGCGGTTCTGGAGGCAGATCTACGAGCTCTGTCTACTGAGGCTCGCCGCCGGTATCCCGCCGTCAAAGATGCTGCCGAACATGCAATTTTGAAGGTTCGAATGATTCCCGGTTTTTTATTTCAATTATGTTTGTTTCTTGGTTTGATTGTTCCGCGTTTATGATTTTCTTGAATTAAATGCATTGGATTCAACTAAGAGGCTTTGTTACTATGTTGAAGTGATGAATTTAATGCAAATAATATTTTACTGATTTTCGAGGAATTTGGGAAGTGAGCTTTGGTAAACCCTTTGGTTGCTGAAAATGTTTGATAATGAACCTGTAGTGTGAGATATCTTCTGTATTTTCTTCTCAATTATGTGCATCAAAAAAAGATATGCAATATGACTTATAAGAGAGTACTCTTTTCAGTTGAGATATATTAGCTGAAGCAAATGTTGATACTTGCAGCTGAGATCACTGTCAAGCCCAAATGAAATCGCTCATAATGAGGATATCCTGAGGATCTTTTTGATGGCTTGCGAAGTTAAAACCGTAAAGTTAAGTGTGATTGGACTTTCTTGTCTGCAAAAGCTCATATCCCATGATGCAGTTGCTCCATCAGCTCTCAAGGGGATTCTTGCCACGTTGAAAGATGTAAGAACTAATCAGTTCTTCCATATGTGTCTTAATTCTGTTCAATTTGTTTCTGTTTTATTGCTGTATCTTATTCGTATGTTTTAAGTTATTGCTGTAATTCTAGGAATTGCATACCTGGAATCCAATGTTCTCCCTCCTTCACTTCCCAATTCTTATTCAATTAACGTAATTGAGGGTGAATGCTGAAGCCAGGATTTTCAAAGTTGATTGCTGCAGAATGTTCCCAAGTCAGTGCTGAATCGCCTCTTATGATGAAATAGATTCGTTTTTAGAGAACAATAAGAAAAATTAAGACAATAGCTTCTATATTGTATTTAGCAGAACTCAGACAGCTTTTCAACTGATTGGCTTCAAACAATTTGAATCTTATACAAGAAAATGACTTGAGTAGTTCTACATACTATGTTGTTTTATAATTGGATTTAGCTCATTTCATTGCAAAGTTGAATCACTCTATCTAAATTCGTGAGTCAAAGTGGGGGAATATGGGTGCTGTTTTGGTGAGCATGTAAATGTTTTCACTTTACTGATAAAATTATTTAGAAGCTTATAATTTCTGCAAGTATTGGACTTTTCGAAGCTGTTATTTACTTGACTTAGATTAGATAATTATTCAAATGCTCTGGATTTTCAACGTCAATGGTATGGATAGGATGGCAATTTTTTTCTATCTATTTAAGTTTATTTTTATGATTGGAATTTCACTGCAAAAATAGCTGACCTAATTAATTAATGAGGCAATAAATAGTCCTTCTGGTGCATAACGGACTGCCTTGTGCAAAATTTACCTTTCGCATTGATAAAGATTATAAATGGGAATTTGTAACAAACTTACATAATAATAGATGTTAAGTCCTCGAAACAGACAGGTGAAGTGAGTTGGTTATGTTATTCTATGTGAAATTTTACTGTTGTGCTTTAGGTCTTGGACTAGGGGATAGAAGCTGATATAGATCTGCTAAGGTGGAGGTGCTGGAAAAATATGGATATTTTGGTGAATATTGGGGATACAAAAGTACACTAGTGGGATAGGAGGAATTTGCTGCATAAGTAGAGAGGACTGTTCTTCAACCACGCAGGTTTGCTATTGTTTTAGGACAATGTGGGCAAACAAAAAGGGAGTATAGGATAGCAAAGACACATGGAATAAGATGTGCTCTTAGGATTTCATACAAAAATAGGCAAAGAAATGACACCTTCAAGGTTTCATTTGCTGTTCTGTTGTTGTTGTCTCTTGCTAGCAGAAACTTTGGAGTGATTTCTTGCACCTTTGCTTTTTTTTTTTTATAATCTTTGTTTGAGAGTGGATTTAAGTTGAGATGGCTTGCATCTAATCAGAATCTGAAACGATATTGGAAACATTGCTGCTATTTGTGCTCTAAGAAGTACTCAGTTTGGCATAACTAGCCCATAAAGGGGTTGTGGATACTGCTGTACGAACATCAGATGCTGGATATCTCACGCGCAGACTTGTTGAAGTAGTTCAACACATTGTTGTACGCCGAGCAGACTGTGGCACCCCCCGGGGTATTTCTGTGAGTCCTCGGAATGGGATGATGCCGGAAAGGGTTTTCTTTTTATAAAGCAAATCGACTTCGATTCTTGAATAATCCACATCACTTTTGCTTCTATTGGAACACAAGATTCCCCTTTTCTGTGGAAAAGGCCCGTATCAATAATTATGATTTTACGTATGGACAATTCCTCAATATCTTGTTCATTCGCAACAAAATACACTTGCAACCTAATGTTGGTTGACGTGAAATATAAGATGGAAAAAGTACACTACCGCGACAATCTCTGTTATTTGATAGGAAAAAGAGGGTTAGGAGTAATTAAACTTTTCGTTGCCCTTTATCCTCTTCTTCCCAGTTTCTAAATTAAACGAGTTGGAAGACAAACAATGAGTTCACTCTACTTGTCTTCATATATAGAAGATTGGATTATTCTATAATTGTGAATACATATAACTTATCACTCTTCTTTCACTTAATAAATGTTTCTCTTATCTAAAGTAGAGTGTGCCCTACTCTCTTCTACAGAGCTCCTGCTTGCTTTTTGAAGTGTTGCAATGGGTCCCTTTCTGCTTTCCCTTTCGGATATCATAAGTAGTAGATTTCCTCAAAAGCTGACTTACTTGAGTTAAGAGAATATCTTGGAATTGCTATAGTACCTATATATATTTACAAGGAACAAATAATAATCTTACGGCAAAGCAAATCTGTGATCCAATGATGTTGTATTCGGAATCCTGTAGAATTCCTTAACAAAATTTGATTTGCTTGAGCCACTTGGACTGCTTCTGTTCCTCAATGCAAGTAATGCCGATACTGGAGTAGGCATAGAGTTGTATTTTATGAAATCCTCTATTTTTCTTTTTCCTTCTGCGGAAGACAGAGAAGGGTTTGTGGTGAGGGATCTCTGCCCTAGGTCATACATTTAGCATCACTGGGAACTTGGTGTCTTTTGCTCCATTTTCTAGATATATGGGCTCAATTTTTTTAATGAAGTAACATGATTCTTGCTTTGCAGAAAATATGACTCAATGATATACGAATTTCACATGTTTTTCTTGCAAAATGTGGTATCTGGTTTCTTGTCAAGAATGCTTTGGATAGGGCATGTGTTTGCAAAGAGTTCCTTTATTTGCTATCAGTGGTGAAAAATTATCCTTCATTTGTTTATTTTTTCTCTTTTTATGGGGGTTTTCTTCTGTTTCCTTTCTTTGATCACTGGATACTGAAATCTCGTCTTTCCCATTTTCAATTTTGATCTGCCGTAGCATGGCGAAATGGCAGATGAGACGGTTCAACTTAAAACCCTGCAGACCATTCTCATAATATTTCAATCACGTTTGCAACCTGATAATGAGGTAATGATCAAGTACTTAACTCTCTAAATGTCGTTCTTAGTTCTGTTTTTGCTGAGCACTGGCATGTTATTTTCTCTTGTACAGTATTTCTGGTAGACAGAAAGTTCTACTGTGTTTTTCTGAGGAGTATATTCTGAGGTTTATACTCCTAAAGTATGCTGGTTTTCTGTTCTCATACCTGCATATCTTGCTGGTAGTGGGCACAAGCACTACTGTTTGTTTGTGTTTTCCATTCCTAATGCACTATCATTCCTATTGAGTTGGAAATATCCAATTAAATTGAAGAGGATTGCATAATTTATTAAGTGAACTTAAGGATCCTTTAGAACAGTCATGCTAGGGATTCCTTCTGGTATGTGTTATTTTAGCATAAGGCAAGAAAAGCTGCTGGTTTCTGAAAGATTTGGAACTTATATACCACATTTAAATTAGACTGATTCATTTTCTTCAATCCAACAACATGTTGCAGAAATTTATTTGAGATTCATTTAAGTGGGGATTTATTAGCTACAAGTACTCCTTGGATAAGAGGTTTTATGCTAAAATTTTGTGGGAGATTCTCTGTCCAGAGAACTTCACACACTCTTATTACTCAAAGAAAAAGAGTGTTTAATTTGGCTTTATCAGATTGTTCCTGGTGGTATTGATTGCTTTCATCTTCTTGTCCTAGAGGAAGTGCTTTTGACTTGAAAATCAGTGTTAATTTCAATATCATCTTCTGGGAAACCAAATTAATCCTCCTTTTTCCTGTCTTCGTTTTTTTCTTTTTCTACTTCTCTATTTTTGCCCTTAGGCGGGAAAGTGGGAATTACCATAAAAATTAGCCACTTTCATTCCACAAATGTGCTCCTTAACAAACAATTAAATTTCAGGAGAATATGGCTCAAGCTCTTGGTATCTGTCTTCGCCTTCTTGAAAGCAGCAGATCCTCTGACAGTGTGAGGAAGTAAGTGAATTGAAAACTTTCTTTGCTAGGGTAGGTCCCAAATTTTATTGGAGCTTTGAAACCTTCACTGTTTTGATGAAATCTTTACTTTTCTGTTTGTTAGCATGTTTTCTTACCGAGTACTACCATTAACTATTATATTTTGTCTGACTTTATAGCACTGCTGCAGCAACCTTTCGACAGGCTGTAGCCTTGATATTTGATCATGTGGTTTGTGCTGAGTCACTTCCTACTGGCAAAATTGGTTCTGGAGGATACGTTTCTCGAAGTACCTCAGTGACCACTGATGTTAACCGAAATATAAACAGATTAGAGTATGCAATTTTATAGTATCAAAGTTGATTCTCATAATGTTTCTATTTCTTTAATTGTGTGTGGCATCATTATGTTTTTTCTTCCTGTCTTTACAATGCATAAATTGGTTTTATACACACACAAACACATGGGTGCTGATATAGTTTCTGTTGATTAAAACTGACCTTTGGTAATGTCGTATAAATGTGTTGTCTAATGTCTCTATTTTATGCAACTCAACCATTTCATTAGTGAATTTGTTACTCCATCTTGATTGAACAGGTCAGTAGATGTAGAATTTACCTCTGGAGGCCCATCTTTAATGAGGGACACTTTAACTAATTCTGGAAAGCTTGGGCTTCGCTTGCTTGAGGACCTGACAGCTCTTGCTGCAGGTGGATCTGTATGTGCTAATATGCTATCACTAATTGCTTTACCTGTTAAAGACAAAATATGTTGCCAATAGACTTGCTAAGTCCAGAAGCTTCTGCAGTTCACTGATTTTGTAGGTTTAAGTAAGATTCTGGCATTTGCTTATTGATAAACTATTTATTTGCTTCAATGCCTCAGGCTATCTGGTTACGAGTCATCTCAATTCAGAGGACATTTGTTCTTGATATACTTGAGTAAGGAATCTTCCTTTGTTGTCTGTTATATTCTGCTTTATTGTTATATATATAAAATTTTTGGTATATCTTCTTGTACTTCTTGTGCTATGTATTTCAATCCTAATAATGTTGATGGATTATCTTTGTAAATTTAGGAGGAAATTTGTTTACCCTTTTTTCCTAAATGGGGGTAGCTATCCACACAGGAGCTGCAAAGATCTAGGAAAGTGGGAAAATAAAATTAATTTTGCCTGATTAGAAAGTATTAACTCTTCTAAACTTGGATAACGGCAATAGTCTCCTTAACTTGTGGGGATTAATTCCAGGTTGACTTTAAATTACTTGTTCTTTAAGATAGTGGTTTTGACTGTCAGTGCTGGTTAGTGATACATAAATAGGGTCTTGAGGTTGAGTTATACATGGTTAAAGCATGGAGGAAGTTCAGTGGATAGTTTGCATTTACTAATGCAAATATTTAAGTATGAAATTTTGAAACAATATCTTGCTTGGATGTCTGGATTTTCTGGTATTTTTGATAACTCTCCTAGTTACAGGTAGAGCTGTATTTGAACCAAACAGTTGCAAAAGAAGCTCATATGTGTGCAACTAACGTATGTCTGTTTAATAATATGGTCAAACTTGAATACAAAATTAGTTTCTATTTTAAACAAACAAACATGATCTTGTTCACAAACAAATTTGAAGATGTGCAAACATTGTATATCAATATATAAACCTAGTTACAGGTAGAGCTGTATTTGAACCAAATAGTTGCAGAAGAAGCTTGTACGTGTGCAATTACTGTATGTCCGTTTAATAATCTGGTCAAACTTGAATACAAAATTAGCTTGTATTTTAAACAAATGAACGTGATCTTGTTCACAAACAAATTTGAAGATTTGCAAACATTGTATATCAATATATAAATCAGATATGTATTTATATTTATAGTTAGTTATAAGAACAACTCTAACTTGAACATAATGATTTATGAAATTAAATGAGCTGAAAGTGAATGAATTAAAACTTTACAAACAAATGAAAGGATGAACATGACCACAAGTTAAGCTCGAACAGTAAACGAACGTACTTGAACAGCATTCAACTATTAAATGAGTCGAGATCAAATAAATGACACTTGGCTAGATTGTATTTGAATACAACTTGTCACATGCCTGAAAATGTTTGGAGAATGACGTGTGACTGAAGTTGAAGGCAATGTTAATGGTTGTGGCCTTTGGAGGAAAAGTGAATTGACTAAGGTCTCTGTGATTTTGTGTATATGTTGTGGATGACACTTCTGATTGATGACAAGTTGGGCATCAGAAGATATTGATACAATTTTGCTTCTCATTTCGTTGCTCAGGTTTGTCCTATCCAATTATGCAGTTTTATTCAAAACCTTGGTTCCTTATGAACAGGTATTGATGGACTATATTGACCTCGAATCTGGCATCTTCATTTTTTCACGATCTATTTCATCATTTTTGTCTTCTAAAACATGAGTTGGAAAATCAACAGGTCCTGCAGCACCAAATATGCTCACTTCTAATGACATCTCTTCGTACGAATTCTGAGGTAATATTTCCTTCTAAAGTTTGACCCCAGAGAGTTGACTTTGGTGTTCATTTTATGCCTTTCGTTCATCTTCATTCATTTCCTGAATAGCTTGAAGGAGAAACAGGAGAGCCTTATTTTCGTCGCTTGGTATTGCGGTCGGTAGCCCACATCATTAGGCTTTACAGTTCATCTCTTATCACTGAATCTGAAGTAAGCATTTTCTTTTCATTCTTCATTAAGATTTCCATTTTCTGACGCACTTGATCGCTTATGATTCTAACTTAGGAGCATTATAAATGCACATTTTTCTCATTTTCACTTCTCTGGTGCTAGGATTAAATTTCTTTTTATTCCCTATTCTAATTTGATGTGCTGGGTATCCATTTTTCATTCTTTTTAATGGAAATTATCAGTGAGATGGAGTTGGAATTTTGAATCACACTCTTTATCATTTCTGTTTAACCATCATTGGGGCTCTCAGGCATTTATTTTTTTGGAACCAAAACATTTTCATATGCTGATAGTCTGCTTCAACTATTTTCCTGTTTGGAGGAATCTTTATTGGCTAACTTAGGGCCAACTTGGATTGGTTTTCAATCCAAGTTTTCTCTCATTCTTTTCTACTTTTTTCACCTTGGGTCCCACTTCTCCTCTCACAAACAGTTTACTTTTATGATATCCAATACAACTCAACTCAAAAATAAAAACCCAATCCAATCTCACCCTTAGATGCTCTTTTTTCCTCCCCCTCTGCCCCTTCCTTCATGCAGGTATTTCTTAGCATGTTAATGAGGATCATAACCCTTGATTTACCCCTGTGGCATCGCATTCTTGTTCTTGAAATCTTGAGGGTAAGTTAAACAAACACCAATATGGAAAATTCTACATTAAGAAGTTAGTATGAAATGATCTGTTAGGCTAGTAATGCAGTACTCTTTTTCTTATTACTTGTCGCTGTTCCATGACAGGGTTTCTGTGTGGAAGTGAGAACTTTACAGATTCTTTTTCAGAATTTTGACATGTAAGTAATTCTATGTTATGTTGTTTTCTAGACTAAATGTAGCTAACTTTTGATGCTAAAATCTGTTGCCTGTTGGATCGTGGATTCTCAACCAAATTTGCTCTCTCCTGAATTCTCCTGCAGAAGATGAGTCAGAGGTGGGGATCTATGCCCAAGAACCCTCCGATGCCTAAATTAGTAAAGATTGAAGAAAGGATAATTGTGAACCTAAAAGACTTGACAATAATGAATATTTATAGGGATCAAACTTGTGAGAATAAGGAAGTGAATTCTATTTGGAAAGTACCTTTTAGGCATCTCCTAGCCCAATCAGGAGTAGGTTTTCTTACTGGGCTTTATGTCTTAATGCACTATTTGGAAGTTGGGCTTTATCTTTGAGCCCAACTCCATCATCGCCCTTTATTATATATATATTTTTATTTATGAAGTGTAACTGTCTAGATATGCTTATCTGTTTGGTAAATCTTTCCTTCTCCCAAAATCAAATTTGTGATGTAAATAACTATCCTAACACACCCGTATTGTCTTGGTGGTCAATATGATTTCCAGTATCTCTTGTAACTTAAATAGCAGCTGAGCTATGCACAATTGGTCCTCCATTAGGCTAGTTTGGCTTTTTATAATTTGATGCTTTGGATAGGTTAACTGCACAATCTATATGATTGATTTGTTTAGGAATGTTGCTAACCAGTATGAGAATGGTTTAGCAGATAATGATGGATGGCAGAGTGGTGTTGGGAACTGCAACATTGAGGGATGTACATTAGTCGAGCCATTATCGAAGTATTGGGGCTCAATTTGAGTTTGATATTTTGGAGCTCTAGCTTGTGTGTTTGAGTATTTATATAAGATCTGATTAGTTAATAGAGCCAAGCTTGAATTAGCATATATCGGAATGAAAGCTCATGAGCCGTCTTGATTAAATATTGAATATATGATTTGCTATTTTCATGTTATAAGCTGTATATCATATTATAAAGTTTACTTTGTTAATTGACCAGTTCAAATTGAGGCCCTTTAGAATTTCTAAAACAGAACGTGGGCCTTGTAAAAAATTTCCTAATTTGAGGTGAGGAGAATATTGGTGCTCCTGCTATCACCTGCATCTCCTTATCTCACAACTCAGCTTCCATCATAATCATGTTCCTCTTCTCTCTCAAATTGATTGTTTGTAACCCATCAAAACCGAACTAGAGAACAAGGGAGTTTCATGGAGAATGCAGGAGAGGAAGAGATGGGCACTACAGGAGGCAGAGAAGGTTGGGCTTGGAGTTTCCTGGAGTGATGATTAGCTTGGTTAGATGAGAGGAAAAGAAAAGGAGGAGAGAGGAAGTTGCTTGTCTCGGTGTGTTCTGTGGCTGCAGTTGGCTGTTGGGAGAGTGATATAGGTCGGTAGTCAATTCCCCAATCGAGCTCAAGCCTGTAAGAAGAACATGTAAATCAAATTTGGGTCTTGATTTAAGGCTGAAATCAAACTCAAACTCAAGTTTGAGCTTCTTTAGAAGTGATTTGGCCAAGCGCGAATATCTTAAGGTTTGATTCGGATTGGCTCTTATTAGCCCTAGCAACAGTGACAAAGGAGTTCAATGTAAACCTAATATTGTGCTCAAGGGATAAAAATAAATACCTTTAAGTAATCTCAAGTATGAGCAAACCTAATTCTAATTAAGTTTGCTGGAGCCTTGCTCTTAAATTTGCCACCCATTTCAGTAATAACTGAAGCTGCTGCTGCTACTCTTGAGCATAGAACTCCTTGAATTAGCTTGAAACTTTTAAATTACATTCATGAACTGCTAATGAGAATTATTTTGCAACAAGCTTGGAGCCTACGATTTGCATCCTCTAGCTTGAGGGGGAGTGTTGATTGTAATGATAGATAGACAGGTTGATTGATTATGATTAAATTGATTGTATCGTAGGTGATTGTATGGCTTAATTAGTGGGGGCTTAAGTAATTAGTAGGATTCCCATAATTACTGGGATTCATTGCTCATGAGGAATATATTTCACTGTAAATACATAAGGGTTGGGAGACATTGGTTTCGCTTGAGCATTCTCAAAATTCTCTTTCTCTAGTTTATTTTTCCACAATTATATTGTATACTTCATTACTAAATGACTTGTAAAGATGGTTACTTATCCCCCACCACTCCCAAATTAAAAAAAAAAAAAAAGGAAGAAGAAGAAAACAAAAGAAGACTTGTAAAGATGGTCTTCCTTCTCTGTGATATAGTAAGTGGGTTTTGAGGGACTTTGTTCACTTTGGTGGATGAAGTGGGTATCCTAATCCAGTTCTAGAATTGATGCAGATTAAAAATTTGTGGTTTTTCACGAGGCTAAGGAGAATTCTATGAGCAGTTTGCTCTGTTTGCAATTCTTTTGGTGTTAGGGATATCAGGATTCTTCAACATCAAGTATACAGCTACTGAGCTTGAGGAGATTCATTTTTCTACATCTTTTTGGGTGATAACATAGTACTTTTGGGGACATGTGCTGATAGATTGACAGAGATTGGAGGGATGCATTGCTGTAGCTCTTAATTTACTTTCTTGTGGTTTTCATCATCTTTTTTCTTATATTTTTTTACTTTTCAGCAGTTTGCTTATTTATCTTAGAAAATGGTTTTCCTGCACCATCTCTCTTGCTTGATTCATAGTTTTATGTTCCCTAGTGAGTTGAGTGTGATTGCTAAAAATAATTTTACTTTTCTTTTGTGTGTAATTGTAGCACCTGCCATAAGAAGCAGAGTTATTGGTAAATCAAAGCATTATCCATTTACTATCTTAGTATATAGCTGTTCGCTGCTTTTCTTGTAGGTATAAAAGTGAAATATTGACGACGGTAGATATTATAATATGCATACAGGAACTTGTTCTAGCGATTTATTTGTTTTGTTTTCAGTAATTTTATATAATTCATGTCTCTGGTTGAAATACCTGGAAATGGCAAATAGCTATATGCCTAGACAAAAGGGGAATTTCCAGCTATGCTTTTGTAGCGTTTGTATGTGTAATGTGACTTTGGATATGGAAGGGGATGGAGGTGGGAAGGGCTAAGTAAGGGGGAGAAATTCTTCACGTGGGTGAACTCTATCCAATTACCATATTGTTGTCTGGTATGAGGGACAGAGAAAAAGAAGGGGAGGGGGGAGGGAAGAGAGATGAATCAAATTGTAAAACATCAATTCTTATAATTGTATTCTTTATTGTTTCTCTATTTTTGATACTATAATATCCAGCTAAAATATGTTTTAAGTGACAAAAAGTGAGCTAATACCCTCCAGTTTACTTTCCGGCTGCTTCTTCTCTTATCTGATGAGGGGAAAGAAGATATTTACATCTTATCATACTTAAGTGAGCATGTGAATATGGTTACACTACACTAGATAAACCAAGTTCTTTTATGAGTTCTAGGAGGTGCAATAAAAAATTGATGGTTTTGTATATCTGAGGATTCAGTGTTTCTCCAAGAAAATTAACAAATTTTGTGGGCCATCCTATGCCATACTTATTTTCTCTGTATACTCTAGCTTGTATGCTGATATTCTTGTGGTTAGTTTTCCAAACTACTTGTGCATTCTAGGCTTACATGTTTTCTACAACCTGCTTGTCATTTTCCTTTCTTTGGGGCCCAAAGTGAATTGAAGCATTTAATACCTTTCCTATTTTGAGATTAAATGGAGAATTCTTTAATATTTGTGCAATAAGAAACTCTGAGCTCATGTCATATGGACTTTCTATACTGTAGGACAATGTATCTTTGACATTCAAAACTGTAAACCTGAAAGTAAGGGTATGTTTCTCCAAACCAATAGTGTTTGTGGAAGTCCTTATATGCTGTGTAAGATCCTTATTGCAAGAATACATTTCATACATCTGCATTTATTCATTAATAGTCCTGAACAAGTGCAGAGATGCATCCTACTTTTCCTTGAGAGAAGCAACCTAAACAAAAATTCTTGTTTGAACTCCAGAGCTGGTAATACTTTCCAAACATTTAGAAAAAAAAAAATCTGAATCTAAAGGGAGAAGCCACTATTTGGTGTAATATATGTATGCATATTCAGCTTCTATACCATGTTCTAGGATGAAGTATAACTGTATAAGAAAATAAAGAATACCTTTTATAGGTAGGGTATAAGGTAGGTCATGTAATAAAACTGACAAGACTTAAGAATATTTGGCTTCTTAATGCTTGTTTGCATATCTGCTATGCAGCTGTCTTATATCCTTGTTCCTATTGTGTTTGCGAGCTGATGATCTTAATGCGGTTTGCAGGCATCCTAAGAACACAAATATTGTTGAGGGTATGGTGAAAACCTTGGCTCGAGTTGTTTCTAGTGTGCAGGTAAAACAAGACATCTTTAAACAAGAATCTCTTGTAATATTTCTTGAGGTACTCTATGTCAACTAACTGGGCAAGATAGTCTTAAAAAATTTCACTATTTTGGTTAAATTTTACTTGGGTTTGTTTGTAATTCTGTTTGCCTTAATCCAGTTTTATCTTCTCTTATGACTGTCTCATTTACATTCAAGGAAACGTTGGATTCAGTTTAGCAAATAGATCATCCATATCTAAGTTTCTGAGGGTAGTTCAAAGTTCCCAAAAAATGGATTCCAATTGCGGGGAAGTTTTATGCTTCTTAGAAATACGATTAACAAGGTGCAGTCTAGTGGAGAGTTTTGTTTCCTTACGCTAATAACTAGAAGGAGATGTCAGAACAATGCTGGTGGATACATAATTGTTTTGATTATTATCATGGACTCTTGAGAATTAGATATTATAAAAGGAAACAATGCTTGTGCGAGATCCTTATCTATGATAGATGAGGCTTTTGTACCAAAAGTTGTAGCAGCTCCTTCCAGGCAAAATGAGTTTTTAGAATTTTCTTCCTAATTCCAAAAAGATGCTGGTATCAACAAGAGTTGGCCCAAGTAGGAGGAGGGTTGTGTCCCTTAAGCAAGGTCTTGGGTTTGAAACTTGTGTATGGTACAAACTCTGTTGGAAGCTTCCCCTGCAAAGGGTCTGACAGTAGAGCAGCCAGATTAGTTGTGGACTGTAAAAGGGACGCTGAAACTGGTTGGTCTTGGACCAAAAATAAAAAATGATCAGCGGTGACGCTTTTCACAGATGATCGTGTAATCTGTTCTTGCAGATTACAATTTTTCTTGTTTTTTTGCACTGTAGCTATGTGGTTTCAAAAAACAAAGATGAAACAAGAAATTAGTGGAAGAGTTTTAATTCTAATGTCCCTATCAATGTTAAAACTGGGGGGTAAAGTTTCAACAAGATGTAAAAGTAGCAGGGTTCCCAAAGATCTTCGTTGCTTTTGGTTTAATGTTGAACATGGCACTTGGAAGACTAACTTCACGAATTCAGTTCCATATGAATAAGACTTTAGTTGGATAACATTCTTCATGTCTTTAGCAGGTCTGACCACTTGAAGTTGCTGACTTTCGTGCAAGTGAGAGGACTGAAACTATGCTTGTCATGAAATAGTCTATATTTCTGATGTTGGAATGCCTTCTGTTAGTCCTGCTACAATAATGTAATCATGTTATAATATTCAACCATAGCCTCCACTGCATGCAGTGCTCCGAAAATCTTTGTATGAATTACAATACATGATTCAACTGCTGCTTCTTTTCACTATTTGAACTTTTTCATCTTTGTGCCCCTAAGATTATGAGTAGATAGATTCTTTCTCAAACCTGGAAAAGCTACGCCAACAGTTCCCTCCCTTTTCCCCATGATTTCACTGTGAGACAATCGACAAGCAAACATGGAAGAAAATACATGATCTTTTGCTTCTCTTATTCTACTTAATCGTCTTCCATTTATGTGACACCAATGTGATAAGAAACACCAATGTATATTCTTGTCTCTTTCTGAGCTTCTTTTGTCACTGAAGTATGGAATATTTGACTTGAAACTATCATACATACTGAAGGTATCAAAACTCTGTGGAGCTGCTGTTCTGTGTAATGATAACACTGCAGTTACACAGCTGAAGATAAGGGCCATTGCGCTATTTACTGTGACCTGTCCTCCTAATAACTCCCACTATGTTTATTATCCCAATCATACAATTACTTCTCAATATTTTGTTATCAAACCATGGAAAAGGTGTCAGTTTGTCCGGTATGATTGTCTCTAATGCTGAGAGTAATAGACTTCCTTTTCTGCTTCCCTTTCTTATTTTTCAAAATAAGATAAAGAACTTTTTGATTGTCTAAAACAGAAGCGATAAAAATTGATTTCCTCCTAGTCTTTGCTTCAGATAGAAATCAGGGTAGTTGGTGACAATCAATCAATGGAAAAATATATATGAGGTGTTGATTGGTGACAGTTTTAACTTTTTTTGAAGATCCTTTTGTTATTTTCTCATCTGGATTTGGGAAGAGTATCTTATAATTTCTGTAGTCTCTATATGATAATTGCTTTGTCATTGGATGCAAATAGTTTATTTAACAATTATGCATAATTCTGAACTATATCTGTAGCCTTTATGTAGTTCTCCGTTGGAGGAAAGGCAGTGTGCTTATAACCAGTCAGGTTTATTTATTCAATGAGCTTAAAAAAAATGCTTTTGAATTCTTCAGGATATGCTTTTGCCTTTTTACATTTTTTAAAAGGTAAAGGAGATGTGATTTTTGTGAAGGTCTAATTGGAAGGAAAAAGAAAGTTATTCCTTTCCAAAATATGCTGTTTTGTTCTGTTAATATCAAGATGCTGGACTGATACTATAATTTTTCATCGTGTTCCTTTGAGGTTGCTTCATTGTTCTCCCTTCTTATCTGCTGCTTAGTATTCTGTATGGGATTTCATTTGGTTAACGGATGAGAAACTTTTTAGTGTTATCTGGCCAGAGGCTCTTCAAAATTTTCAAGTCAGCATGCTTAATGTAATTGATATAAACTTTCTTCTTTAGGATTGATTCACGTTTTTAGTTTCCCTAGGAATGAGAAATCTTTCCTCCTGTTTCTAGCTATGTTCTTCCCCTGGTATCTATATATTGTTCAATCTATTGACATTAATCATAAGTAGTTAATTACAGTTTCAGGATTCAAGTGAGGAAAGTCTTGCAGCTGTTGCAGGAATGTTTAGCAGTAAGGCTAAAGGTAATTAATGCAACATGCAGCTGAAATATAGATCAAAAGAAAAGAATTTTATCTGCGTTTTTTCTTCTGAATTGCAATATACACGTGTGGTGTATAAAGATTGAATTGTCTCGTCTCTTGCTGATGTTGAAGCTTGCTTATCTTTTATGACCATCCAATCTGTACATGAATGTAATTCTGTAATTCTTTCTGCCTCTCCAAGAATATAATTCCAAAAGCCAAAAGGTAAGAGCGAAATGAAACTTCTGATTAGATGCTTTTGATGGTAAACTGAACCGAATATATATGCTTTTCTTGTAAATGAGGTATTATACGATGTGGAAATAAACAAACTGAAAATTGCTCGAAAGCTTACTCTGATACATATGAGTGTAGTATGATTCTGGAAAGTGCTGATAAAGATACTGGAACTGTAGTACCAAGTTTAGGGGTTTATCAGATTTCAGATTACTCGAAATATATAAGTAAGATGCCAGTGAATTATTCGTTGTCTGTGAGTCTGTATTCCAATTCTGCAACCAGACTATAAAAGTAGTCCAATTTTATTTGGCTGCAACACAGCTTTTCTTTTCTGTTATAGTTTGGAGCTAAATTATGCTTCTGCCAATTTTTATGTAAATGTATGAGACGAAATTTTCCTTGTCTCATTATCATGTGTATTCTTACTATTGAATAATGCTACATTACAGAGACCTCTTGGTTTGGAATTGAGCTATATTACTAGATATTGAGCACTCCAAATTTTATTTGTGACGCCAAGGATCATGTTGAAGCTCACTTCTCAAATTTTTTTTTTTTTTTTTTGTTGCCGGGGGGGTGGGGGTGGGAGAAGATCTCTCTCATGCTTTTTGTAATCTGACTCCTAATCCCCTGGTTCATGTCAATTGATTGTAATTTGGTGTCTATATAAAATTGATGACTTGCATATGTGGTAGGTATTGAATGGAGCTTAGACAATGATGCATCAAATGCCACTGTCTTGGTGGCAAGTGAAGCACATGCAATAACCTTAGCTATCGAGGGACTATTGGGAGTTGTTTTCACTGTGGCTACTTTGACAGATGAGGCAATTGATCTTGGTGAGGTATGACTAAGACTAAAAGTATGGGTATCTCATGCTTCTTTAACTATTTAACTGGCTAAGCTTGGTCTCTTTGTTATTGAGCAATCAGATTGAATCCCCCAGATGCAATTCTGATCCACGAGCAAAATGTACTGGGAAAACTGCTATTCTTTGTGTTTCAATGGTTGATTCATTGTGGTTGACCATATTGGATGCGCTGTCCCTTATCTTGACAAAGTAAGAATAATTATCATAATATCCACAGTGATGATAAGGGAACCCAGTACTACTTATTGACAGACAGTTGATGGTTCAGGTCACAGGGGGAGGCAATTGTGTTGGAGATACTGAAGGGTTATCAGGCTTTTACTCAGGTGTTAAAATTTTCTGAAGATTTGATGATCTGTTTGTAGATGCCATTTTTTCTACATCCTGGAGTACTGAGGAGCAAGGCCTACATTTCTAGTCCTTTATCACTGTTTACCTGAAGTGTTGCTTGCATCTCTTACATATGCTAATGAAATCCTCAACAGTTTGTTTTCCTTTATGTTGAGCTTCTTGGCGGTCTATGGTCTTCAATTGATTATGTGATTAATGTGTTTTTGCTTAGGCATGTGGGGTTCTTCGTGCTATGGAAGCTTTGAATTCTTTTCTTGCCTCGCTGTGCAAATTTACCATCAACATACCTAATGAAGTTGAAAAGAGAAGGTATATTTCATTAATTTGCATATCATTCGGTGGTAGTCATATTCCTTTAAAGTTTCTTTGGTCCAACAAGGTCAGCAATTGGAAGATGATGCTTATATTCACGAGATAATAACTTCAGTAAGAAAACCATTTTATACGTTAGTGTTTGCCATACCTGTTTTGCTCTTATTACTTGTATCAATTTCCGTGGCCGTATTTTCCCACCAGTTCATTTCGCTATCAGCAATCTGTTATTCTCATTAGTTCTGGGAAATCTTGTCTTAATTTTGCATTCTTGTTTGGTATCGTTTGCACGTCATTGATGCTGAGATTTGTATTATATGTCATTAATGCTGGGATTTGATTGCTGGAGGGTCCACGATATAGATATACGAGAAATTTGATTAAACTCTGTCATTGTGGTCATATGAGTTGGACACCTGCTTACTAGCATTGACATTGGAGTACAAGGTGAAATAGCAATTACTGGCAACTTGGACCTCAAGTAGCTGAATTGAATAGTAGTTCTTGTATTTGGTTTTGTTCTTTGAACGTGACTGCGTCTTTGGGTTTTCTTGGTGATTTTACCAGTTAAGTGGTTGTCTTTATTTGATAAGAATGGACCATATCATTGGGTTTTATGCAGTGTAACACAATCTCCTTCATCAAAGCGGCCGGAAATGTTAATTGACCAGAGGGAAAGCATTGTTCTTACTCCTAAAAATGTGCAGGTTTGCACCTCTTTCTGATTATGGTTTCATATTTTCCATGAGTTAACTCTTTCTCCTACATTGAAGATGATCTTTTGACGTACATCAAAATTTATGTACCACAGGCACTAAGGACTCTCTTTAATATAGCCCATCGATTGCATAATGTCCTGGGTCCTTCATGGGTTTTGGTATGTCAGAGGACTTTCTTCATCAAGATTGTGGTGCATTTCATATGCTCTTACCTTCATTAAATAATTTTAGGTGTTGGAAACACTAGCTTCTCTTGATCGAGCAATTCATTCACCACATGCTTCAACTCAGGTAATCTAATATTTTTCAGAATATTATGTCTCCTATTTTCGTGCTGTTTGGACAGTTCTGCACTCTGGAAGTCACAGTTTTGAGTATATAAGTAACGGCACTTATTTATAAGTTTATTCTCTATTTATGTGCGCATACTTTTGCTCTTGAATTTGTCCCTTGAATTCCTTTGATTTAGATCCTTGAAATTGTTTTTTTTTTTTTGCTTTACTGTAGCAGAGGAATGTGGTCTTTGCGCTGGATATAACTTTAGCTTCAAGACTTTGAACAATGAGTGTCTCTTACTTAATTTCCATCTCATTGGTTATAGATTTACTCCGCATACTAATGGTCCATTTGTAAAGGGAATTTTTAGTGTTGGAGAGCGTATTTGGTTCACAATATTACAGGCAAGCTTGTTTCACATTTTAAAGTGAATACTGGGGGCTCTATGGTACCATTTTTGTTTGCTATTGACTGCTAGGGCTTGCCCTTTCCAGGTCCCTGTTAGGGAGAGCTTTTCAATGTAAAGATAAAACTCTTCAATTTAGTTGGAGTCTTTGTATTGACGTAGTTTTATCTTAAAAAATATATTTTGGCAGATTTTATAAAGAGATGAGAATGCTGCTTTCAAGGAGTATTTAGTTCCTTTCTTGAGGATCTCTCATCGTCTTTTTTTTTTTTTCCTTCTCTTCATCAACAAAATTCGTTTTATGAGAGGGAAAAAAAAAAGATACTCCTCGTGTCCAATTGAATGTTCACATCTCCTTTTTAGGATGCTTGGATTTGAATGTCCACGTTTCTTTTTTAGGAAGTCCGGAATTGAATATCCACTTTCTTAAAATAGTCATATATTTTATTTAAACTTTCGCTACTAACCTCCTTTATTTAAGGGAAAACCTATGGTTCCATCATTAATCTCTTTGACTCCCTTGATTTAAGGGATTTAAACTCTACTAAGAGTCCCGCCACTAGCCTCTTTAATTAATAATTACACTATAGTAATTTATTTATCTATATTTAAACTACTCTCCTTAAATTTTGTACCCAGTCACAATAGGATGTTCAATTCCAGATTGAAGGAGTAATAAATTGTAGTCTGCTGAAACTTCTTCTATCTTGAATTAGAAGCAAGCACTAGGTGTCAAATGATGAATACTTATAGATTATATCTTGGCATAGATGAATAACTGCAATTGAAGGATGCTTCTAGATGAGTATTAGATGTTGGGACGGTGGAACAAAATCAATAGCGGTCTTTCCTTTTAGAGTTAATGAAACCTATTTAGATTCTTCAGATCAGTTCCAGCAGAAAACACTGTTGAAGAATGTGTGGATGCATTATCCTTGTCATTTTTTCTTGTGATGATTGTAGCTAACAGAGCGCTCTAAATTAAGTTGGGAGGGAAGAAGAAAAAAGAAAGAAAAAGGCCGTTGCGTCTACATTTGTTGTTTTAAGCATACACCTTGGAGTTGTTAATGGGTTATGAGATACATTACGAGTATGGATAGCCCATAAAGTCCACAAAAAAACTTAACTTCTTGAAGGCAGACTGCAGAAATCTTTTAGATTAGTTGTGAGGGTCTACTTCCAAAAGAGGGTATAGATTTCCTAGCTAAGATTAATGCTGATCACCTGATCAGAAAATGATCAAGTCAGGCTGGGTGGATTCCAAAGAAAGTATGACAATTCATATATCATGAGGATTCCTGTGAGTTATGGAGAAAACCATAAAAGATTTTATGGTGAGTGATCTTCTCAATGGTACTTCAAAAAGTGAACCATGTGTTAGATAGTTGAGGAAAGTCAGCTGAATGAGTTGGAGGAGAATAAGGCTGAAATTTGTTGCTCTACTGATTGTACCGTGTTCTAAAATCTAGACTGCTGCTTGTACGGAAATGTCAATTGCTGCTCCCTTAAATTTAGGAATATCATATTAGGGGACTTCTGGTATGGATGAAGATGCGTGGAGTTCTTTGTAGTTCTATGTAAGAAGATATCAGTACAATTTAGGCTTAACATGAGCTTCTTGTTGGATATGCTCTCCATATGTAAATTTGGACTCTGCTGGGCTGTTGCTGGGGTCAGCTGTAAGTTTCCTAACATGGTTAAGCCTTTTTTTTTTTTTTTTTTTTTTTGGTTTTTCCTTAGCGGTGAGGTGCCATCTCAAACAATCTTGTAGATACTTTCCTTATTCTTGACTATCAGCCAAATGACTTCTTGAGACATGAACACTGATCGCTACACCTGTAAAAACATTCTTTCTCTCTGAGGCATTAACCATTGAGGTCCCAGTTGGTGCATTTGGCGAGCTGTTGGGATGAAACCCTTGTTTCATCTTGTTTGGCAGCCTAAATCAGGATAGTGTTTTGGTTGCTGAAACTAAAAAATCATGTTCCCCAGGAAGTTGCGTATACTTGCATTTGCAAATGCATGAATATTTCAAAGTTGGCTTTTGAGCATCATATCTTGAAATGTAATGCTAATCTGGCCCTAATGCGGCAGTAAATTAACAGTGGGACAATTGAGGCTTCCGTGGTGGTCAGAATTACCATCAAAGTTTCTATCTTCTTACATCAGAACCATGTCCACTTAAAGTAGTAGAGGAAGGATTACAATTTAGGAGGCAAAATTTTATATGAAGGTCCAAAATGTAAAATGCTTGAAAATTTTGAGGTTTGGACGAGAGTGAGCAAGGGAGTCCCAGTGATTAGTGAATAAGTTTGGAACAGCCATATTTTTCTTCCAGATCTGTTGGGTCAGTATTGCTGACACATTGCATTGGTAGATATACAAAGAGATTGAAAGGCAGATGTGATGTAGTTTTTAGTTTTCATTTTTCAGTATTTCTCATTGTCTTTCTTGTACCTTCTTTCATCTGAAAAAGAGTACTTGAGTTATTGAAATGTAAGTCTGACTCTGAAAAATGAACTTTTAGTGATTAAATAAAGAAAACATCTTATGATGAGTTCTTTCATGTCATAAGTAATTTGTGTTTGACATCTGTAATTGCTTTTTCATTAAGTTGCCAAACAGATGAAATTTATTAGGGTCTTCACTGTAATTAGAAGAAAAAAAGAGATTGAGAAGAGTGAAGAAGTAGATTCTCGATGTTGTGTTGTATGACTGAATTCTAGATGATAAAAGGATCGATTTTCTTCGGGTTATATGATTTTTGGATCTTGCTGAAATGAAGACGTGCTACATATGAGAGGGTTTAGTGTGATCTTTTGTTGGGTTCAAGCAATCTAAGCTCCAGATATCTCTTATCATTTGGTGCTTTTTATTTGCTGTTTTTTTGTGACTAGGTGTGCATTAGTTTATACCTGCACTTACTGTTTTAGTAAGAAATTAGCCTTGAGTCATATTTTTCTGTCTTCATTTTAAACAATTAGTTCTTTCTAGCAGATTCTCTTTTTCTCTTCTTATCTTACTCCCTCCACCAGGGGGGTATGGGGGGGGGGACCTCGCCACAATCTTTTTGTTAGGAGTTTTATCTGGCTATGAAACCATTATCCTGCATCATAACTGGAGATGACATCCGTAAGGATGCTGTAAAAGTATTTTTAGATGTTCTTTGCTACTGAAGCATTCCTGAATTTTGGGCCATCAGTTTTCTAGTGCATGAGAATGACCAAGGAAACATGAAAATGTGGTCAAGTGATGGTTGTAAAATTTTTTTTCGTCTTGAATATCTTATTTATATTTTGTTATCTCAGATGATTGAGGTTCAGGTTTCTTTTGTCATTTTCCTTTGGCCTTTGTGCATCATGTTTTGCTACGACTGCAGTCTTGATAATTGCAATGGTTCTATTTTACACTGACAGACACAGTATGCTTTTTTTTTTTTATTGCTATAAAGAAAGAGATTTAAGCTTGTTTATTTCTCATTTTACCTTTCCTTTTTTTTACATCTGATGATGGAATATTTTAATAAATTAAAGATATCTGGAATTCAGTGAATTTGAGATTGCAATTTCAAAGAAATTTCACTTGTAGCTCTAGCTTCTTGCTCCAGCCTCTCCTTACCTTTGCGATCTTTAATTATGTAGGAGGTATCAGCAGCTGTGCCAAAGCTTACAAGAGATTCCTCTGGTCAATATAGTGACTTTCACATTCTCTCTTCACTGAACTCACAGGTTGTTTCCCTTTAACCTTTTTTAAGCGGTGAGGAAATTATCTTAAAGAGTGTGCTTGCAATTTTGTGTTATTTTGTCTTTTCTGCTACAAGAAAATTTTCATTTTTTTGGGGGCTCACCATGTGTCTTTTTTCTCTGTTTTAGCTGTTTGAGAGCTCAGCCATGATGCATGTTTCTGCAGTCAAATCCCTTCTTTCTGCTTTGCGACAGTTATCACATCAATGCATGAGCATGGCTACAAATTTAGCTAGCTCAGGGCAAGCTTCAAATCAAAAGATCGGGAATATCAGTTTTGCGGTGGAGAGAATGCTAACAATATTAGTCAATAATCTTCATCGTGCGTGACTGAAACATTTATAATAGATTTAGACTTCTTTCTGGTTATTGTGTGCTTTCTTTCAAATAAGGGGTTGGAAAGAATTCCTTTCCGTTGAAACTTGCTAATCATATGCTATTTGATGAAATGAAAATATAAACTTTCACTAATATCACAAACTTTCCTTCTCATATTGTGAAAACATTCTTTCTGCTGGCATGTAGTGGGTGATCAGACTGTTGGTTTGAATTGGTAAGAAGAAGCCAAGCTTAGGCTTAAAGGAGTACCTGAAATTGGAGCAAAGGGTAATGCAAAGAAGCAGTTGTAGTATGTGGTTGAACTTAGAAATGAAGTTCTATATGAATCCCCAATTGATTATTTATACAGCGTGATATTTTTCCTAGATTATAGAGTTTGTCTTTACTATTTTGTTTCAGGACTTCTTGTTGGGATTCTTGTTTTGACTACATAATATTTGCATTTTCCCATAAAGCTAAAGTATTGGCTGTGTTCTGCGTCCTCATGGTTCTTGGATCTGTTTACATCATAACATCACCTGAAACCTGCCAGCTTCTAGGTGATTTGCATGACTTCTCTTGTACTGCCCTGCTTCCGTGGTAAAGGTCTCTCATTTCCATAAACAGATTGTAGGACATGTCATGTGTAATTTGGCCTATTGCAATTCTAAATTATTGCCTTAGTCTGTCTTATAATATTTTACATCTGGAAGTACCAATTCGGTAACTTCATGCCCTATATGCTTTATGAGCAAAGTTCTGCCCTCCCTTTAAATTCCTAATTGATCTACTTGGTAACAGGATTTGAACCATTGTGGGATGAAGTTATTGGCCACTTCCTTGAGGTAATGTTAAGCATCAAAGGATATTGGTGCCTCTTTTGATTATTCATCTTCTGCTTCCCCTTTCTTTCTAATTCGATATGAATTGTCTACAAAACATTTTGCAGCTTGCTGATAGCTCTAGTCAACCTCTACGCAGCATGGCCCTGGATGCAATGGATAAGTCAATTTGTGCTGTTTTAGGTTCTCATCAGTTTCAGGAGCATGCAATCACAAAAGAGCATGGTGGATCCCTTGATGTGAGGATTGTCATACAGATAAGCTTGAAGATTTATTTGCATTATTAATGTGCATTTACTGGATTCTTATAAAAACCATGTAGATACAAACTGAGAGCAACGACTTGAGATTGCTGGAATGTGCTCTCATCTCTCCGCTTGAAGTTCTTTACTCTTCATCTCAAACTTTTGATACCCGAGCTGGTGCTCTGAAAATTCTTCTGCATGTTTTAGAAGTAAGTCTTGAGTTCCTATTTCTCTAACTGTCTTTTCCTGTTAAGGGGGCATATTCTTATCCTTACTAGTATGATTCCAGAGGCAAGGGGAGAAGCTGTTCTATAGCTGGCCAAATATTCTTGAAATGCTAAGGTATATGCATTATTATTGGTTTTTTCTTCCTCTTCATGGATGTAATCATCGTTTTGGTTCACTGCTGAACCTTCTTGTTTATATTTGCAGGTCTGTTGCTCTTGCATCAGAGAAAGATCTTGTAACTCTTGGATTCCAGGTGCGTAGTGATTTTCCTTCGTAGTTTGAACTAGTGAAAAGTTTCTTACTTCTTACATCCAAGAAACAGAATTGTATCATTTTGCATTTTCTTTCTTATAATTCTTTTCTAAATAAAAACTGCCAACTGTTATGTGTACGTTTCTGTTGATATTCTGCTTTTTAACCTCATTGGATAAGTAGATTTCTATTCTCATTTTATCATTTTAAGTTAGAGGATAAGTACATATCTTTGCATTAGTGGAAGTCATTATAGTGTGCTTCAGCAGAGTGATATTGCAGTTCGTCAATGCCAACTTACTTGAGATATTAAGCTTATGTAGATTACATCTAACTTTGGTAAACATAGGGGAGCATGTGAGCAAAATTGGCATTGGAATTAGTTTGCTAGTTAAGTCTCTCTTCTCAAAGCCTTTACTAATTACTCTTGTATGGTTAGAAGGAGAACCTTCCTCTAATAATATTTCTGCTCATCAATAAGTTCTGGGGAAGATGATGAAAAACTAGATGAACTTGGTCACCCTCTACATCACATCTTCCATCTTCATCTTGTTGCTTTTGTCTGATATTAAAGTAAGAAGTTACAGGGATCTTCTGACTCAATTTTCTGGACTAAAAGATCATGGATGTACCGTGCCCTAAAAGTTTGTCTGAGCTAAAGTAGTTTACGGTTTTTTGCCTATGTAGTCCCCAGGGCAATTTTCTTAGTATCAACTTTGTCCTAATCTTTATTTTTAACAATTTTTAGTTCCAAAACTATTTGTTCGTGTCAACTTTGGCGTAAAACATTACTTTTCACTTACTAGTCCTAAAATTATTTATATTTGGTTAAATTAGTCCTAACTGCCATGGATGCACTTTTGAGATTTTGTAACTACATTTATTTTCCATTTTTCTTAAAACAAAACTAAGTTGGAGGTTCGCTTCCTACATTGCTTTATGCAACCCTCCTACAGGAATTGACGGCTATATCCTGTAATCTAATGCCCCTACTCTGTACCCAACCTTAACTTGTATAGCATAAGGGTTTGTACCTTACTCTACCTTATGAGATGTTGCACCCTTATCCTACCCTATTCTGTTACGTAGTTTACAGACTAGGCTCAGGGTTGCCCTACCTGTGTTGCTCATGCTTGGTGGGTATGGTGGTTGGGATTGTTTTAATGGCAAACAAATTGTTTTAAGTTTCATTTTAGGGCAAAAGTGTACACAAACACACACACAAAAAAAAAAAAAAGGTTTGGGAGTAAAGAAGTTAAATTTAAAGTTTTAGGACAAAGTTAGGCCAAGGAAAACAGTTTTGGTACTCTTTATGCAAATAACTCTGTAGTTCACGAACCTTCCTTCTCTATTCATTCCGTTGGTCTTTGACATTGACCACTTACAGTATTCCTGTCCACCACCCCCCCCAAAAAAAAAAAAAACGGGGGTCCTTTTTTTTAAAATGATGTGTATCAATGTGTATCTGCTGTAGCTTTTCTGAAGTTTGTCTGGAATTCTTTTTTTGGATTTAAAATAAAAATGAGATGAAGTAAGCTGCAATGTTTTGAGTGTAACCTTATATTTTCATTAGCATCCATCATGTTTCTCAAATGGGCTTATATCAGTTTACTGTAAGCTGTGTTGTCTGGATGTGGTAACTGCTTATGGACATTTGTTTTTTGTGTTAGCTTTGGATTCCTCTGTTTCATATCTCTTTCTTGATCCGTTTCCTATATAATGTATATTTCAACTAACTTAGATTATTGTCTTCTAGAGCCTCCGTGTGATTATGAATGATGGCATTTCAACCGTACCTGCTGATTGCCTCCATGTGTAAGTACATTTTAATTATCTGCAAGTCACTGGAATCAATATGGTAAACAGAATGTAAGTAGCCACATGAATAAGATATTTGTAATAAACCGCATGTATTTTTTGTTTCTTTTAACAAGGTTTTCCTAACTTGTTTTACAAATATACACATACAAGAGCTGGACTTTGTAACTGTATATTTAACTATTTACTATCGTGTGACAATGCACTTATTTACCGTATACATTGAATGTTTTCAGTAGAGGAGGCATTTTAGAAAACTACTGATATATCAATGATCGCCACATTTGTAGGAGTATGTTTGGATGATCAAATACTTGAACTGATTTAATTTAGAACAGTTTTATCAGGAGGAAAAACAGACAATAAAGAACCTGTTCATTAAAAACGTTATTTATATTGGGGAAAAATTCAAAGACAATGAGAAATTTATGCACCTTATCGGTGTGAAAGAGGGGGAGAGGGAATTCAGAAATCACAAATGACTTCTTGTGGTAATTTACTTGTTTGAGATAGAGCCCATGAATAAGGAAAAAATGTCTCTCTAAAAAACTCATGCATTATAAGAGACGGGAGAGGAGCATTAATAAGAACAGAGTTTATTCGATTGGTTAACTCAAAAATTCTGAAAAATGTGCATGCAAATTATGAGAGAGAAAAACGTTTTACTACAGACTTATTTTGTCTTTACTCTGTGAAATATGTCCCTGATGTATTTTGCTTTGGGCTAATGTATAGATGACTATGTGCATTCTTTGATAGTTTTGAAGAGACTCGGGTATACTTGCATATTTCTTTTACTCCAAAGTTTTTCAGCAGTCAAGGAGACTAAAAAGTAAAGGTTGCTTGTGAAAACATTATGGCATAAATGATTTGTTCTTTGTCCTTTTTCCATTTTTATGTTATAATTCTTTTGATGTTTTTACAGATGGGTATGATCAGTGAACATGGAATAATGTTCCACTAGATGCCCTACTTGACTACACAAATATTTAGAGAGTTCTCATCATGATTTTAGGAGGGTGTGGGTGAGGCATGAGATCACTATGTTAAATCATTGGAATTTAAAAAAGACTTCGGGGTGAAGTAGGCCCCTAATCTATTATGACGTTTTAAATATCTAACAAAGGAACCAGTATTTTTCGTTTAAAGCTTGCTATTGAAGAAACGTAGGACATCCAATTATCCTTGTAATAACTCTGACAAAGTGGACAGCAGTTCTTGAATTATTTTTCTTCAAGTTTTATGTTTGTGTCACTAAAGTCGACTCTGAAATCATACACCTAAAAGAATATAATCCAAGTGGAAATTGTGAAAGTACTGGTACAAGAAAATGGGGTCATTCTTTGCTCTTTCCAGGAATATTTTCTTTGAGTTACTTTAAATGAGCAGGTTTCTTTGAGATACTTCTTTTAGAGCAGGGTTTTATTTGAGATGCTTGAAGTGATGGTTTAAACGAAGCTGCTTGAGTGCATGAAGGATACCTTTGATTCTCATAGTTTCTGAGATTACACAGGCTTCTGTACATGTATCTGTATCCTTGAGCTTCCAATTTGATTTTGCAGGTGCATTGATGTGACTGGTGCCTACAGTGCTCAGAAGACAGAGTTGAATATAAGTTTGACAGCCATAGGCCTTCTATGGACATCAACTGATTTTATAGTCAAGGGGGTGATGTGTGTAACTGAAGCAGAAAAAGAAACAGGTTTCTGAGTTTTCAGGTGCTTTAGCTTCAGGAGTCATTTTCCTTTTCCTGTGTTGCTAATCTGTAGAAGTTTCAATTTTGCAGATGGAAGAAATGGAGAATGTAGTGAAGAAAATAATATCAATTCCTCTAACGCTGATGTCGATCAAGTCTTGATGAATATTGTTGATCGTGACAAATTGCTGTTTTCTGTTTTCTCTTTACTTCAAAAACTGGGAGCTGATGAGAGGCCAGAGGTATTGTATCCATTCTTGTGGATGACTCTTTCTGCTTTCGTAAAAGTTGCTACTCTCAAGTGTCGCATCTCCTAAGTGGAATCTTTTTCTTTTTCTTTGAGAACCAAAATGCTGAGTAGAATTGAACTAAAAGGAATCCATGGCCAACCCATATGTGGAGCAGACCTAAGTGGGACGAATTAGCTTTTACTAGCACTGCTGCATTTATTTTGTGAAATTGCGAAGTTGCATCAAGGAAAGAGGTTCAGCGGTGAACAATTAGTAAATGACAATTAGAGAGAGAATTGGCTGAAGAAAGATAAACATTCAAGGGTAAATTGGATAAGCATATGGAGAACATGAATTATGCTGCTCACACCTATATGACTTATCTGAACCTTCTAATACTTTCCCCATATCTTGCTCCAAATGTATCATTCGAGCCGTAGCAATTTAAGGATTACATTTTCCTATGAGATCAAAGTAAAGTTAGCAGGACAGTTTTCACAGTTATTCTTTTGAACCATTGCGTCTCTTGAGCTGTTCTTATGTTACTGCTTCTGTGCCTGCTCTCATGATTGTCTAGGGCCACTATATCAAACTAATGTTATGGTGGTTCTGCTAAACCATATGAATGCATATTTTACAGACTTAATGTTATTATTGCATTGAATAAAGTGCAGAGGCAGTTTGCAAACATTAAATGATAAAATGCTTACACTTGTAGTTTTGGAATTCAGCTATCCAAATTTAAAACCTGCCTTTCTTATTTTTGGTCATTCCTTTTTCTTGCCTTTTTTTTTGCTCAAATTCTGCCAAGGTGGAACCAAAGCGAATCTTTTGGTGGGATGAGAATTATCTCAATTTTCATTTCAATATCTGATCATGCGGTCATCATCTGATGTTCTGCTATATTTGCCAGTAGCGAAGTTAAGTTTTCTATCTAGTTACAACAGCCCTATAGAATATGAAGAATGACTCTGAATTCCCTTCCCACCGGGTCAGGATTTTCTAATATCAAACTGCATAAATCCTTTTCCTAGTAATGACTATTAGCTGTATTTTATTCTCCTAATATGATGCAATTCTATGTTTAGGTTAGAAACTCTGCAGTAAGGACACTTTTTCAAATTCTTGGAAGTCATGGGCAGAAGCTTTCACGGACCATGTGGGAGGACTGTCTCCAGAATTATGTATTCCCCACATTAGATCGTGCTTCCCACATGGTAAATTGAGATTGCTCAGATATTGAGTTATAGCACTCCCTTTTTTCATGAATCTAAAACTTCTTTTTCAAGGCTGCAACATCATCTAGAGATGAATGGCAAGGAAAAGAACTTGGAACCCGAGGTGGAAAAGCTGTTCATATGCTCATACATCATAGGTGCATATCCTTTGCCTGGTTGTACCAAGCCACACTTATTTTATTTTCCATTTTTGTTTTTAATATATTTAAGAACTGATTATAACTCTGTAATATTTAAATTGGTTTGTAGTCGGAATACTGCTCAAAAACAATGGGATGAGACCCTTGTCCTGGTGCTAAGTGGAATAGCCCGTATTCTACGCACTTTTTTCCCGTTTCTAAGAAATCTGAAGAATTTCGAGTCTGGTAACTTTTTCAACCAATTCGTTGGATCTAATATTTAGGTTCTGATAATTCTGAAAGAGACATAAATGTCTTATTGGTTGCAGGATGGGATTCTTTGGTTGTCCTTGTTAAGAATAGCATTATGAAGGGCAGCAAAGAGGTTGCTCTTGCAGCAATAAATTGTTTGCAGTCAACTGTCGTTTCTCATTCTCCGAAGGTAAATAATTGATTCTTTGGAACGTACCTTTTCCTAAACTAGGAAGGTGACTGTAATTTTTATATTCCCCTTCTGAAAATCTAATTTATGTTTTTCTCATCTTTCCATTTGTACTTAACGAATATTAATGTCCACGTATGTATTTTAATCTCTGACTTTCATTGCCATCTATTTCCTCCTATTTACTAGGGAATCTTGCCCATGTCATATCTTAAATCGGTGCTTGATGTCTATGAGCTTGTTCTGCAAAAAAGACCAAACTGCAGTGAAGTTGTAGCAAGCAAAGTGAAACAAGATATTTTACATGGTTTAGGTAATAAAGAAATCCTCTTCCTCATATTGATTGCACTTAAATCATTTTTAGTACTCATGCAGAGACATTGTGTCACAGCATCATATCCATGCACATCTCCATCGGGATGCATGTCTTTGTGAATGAATTGATTTCAAAGATAATTATTCATTTTGGATATCCATTCATGTTAATAGGACTGTAAAATGCTTTTTTGGATCAACTATTTGTTTGTTGTGCGCTGATAAGATACGGTTTGGAATTTGTATGGTATATGTTGTATTTCCCAGTTAGATATGGTGGATGCATCTTTAAGGCCTTTATTCTCTGAACTTTTGGCAGGAGAAATATATGTCCACGCACAAGGGATGTTCAACAATGACATGTATAAACAGTTGTTCTCTGTCATAGAAGCTGCACTCAAAGAAGCCAAGATGACAAATAATAGCTCTGAAGCTGAATACGTAGGCTATTTATTATGATGCAGGATGATAGTCCCATGCATTTGTTTGCTGCCTTTTATGTCTTCTTGGGCCTTTTTCTCTGTTTTCGCTTATGATTACTTGCTTATTCTTCCCTGCATAAGCATAATTTAAATTCATTGGAAAAGCTATTGAATAAGGGCAGATTATGCTACATAATTCCTAATCTTTTGGTGGAAGAGTGTCCGATGAGGACTTTACTTGTGTTTTTATTTTATTTTTCTTTTTTCATATTATGAGAGTATCTCTAAAATCCTTTTCCATAATAACTGTTCACGAGTTTAATTTTTTGCTAAACGTTATTGCTACATAGTTGATTTGGAGTTTGAAACCTTTTCAATGGAATAGTAATGGGGTACAAATGCTAAGAGAATGGACATATTAAAGGCAAAAGTTTGTGTGATACAAAATTTCCTTCTTTCAGGGCAATGTTCCACCGCTCCAACGTACTGCACTGGAAGTCTTATCTCTGTTACGCCCAACACCACAGCTTTCTTCAATGTGGTTTTTCCTTCTTGGAAATTTGTTGCAGTGTCTTCCAAAACTTAATTCTTCCTTGGAGAACAATGAAGATGTCTCAGAGTTAACTGAGAGCAAGAGCAATATATCTGGTATATGAATAGTACCCAAATGATACTATTTGAGCACCCAATTTTTATTTTTTGTTTTTTTGAATATGTAAGTATTGTTTTTGCAGACACCGTTAACAGAAAGGAGGTCGCCAATGGGATTGGTTCAACATTCCAAAAGAAAGGAGAAGCTTCACCAGTGAGCCTTGAATCTATTACCGACACCAATTATTTGTTAGCAGAGAAGATTGTCCCTGTTCTGGTAGATCTTTTTCTGCAGGCTCCTGCTACAGAAAATTATAAGATTTTTCCAGAAATTATTCAAGGCTTGGGAAGGTGAGTCCCTCAAATAAATAAGTGAAGAAAATCCATTATAGAGTTTTGCATGTAATGCATCCCATTGGAACTCTTAGTTTCATTGGAAACTTCAGTTTCTGACATTGATTCGTCTTAGTGGAGGAGCTAATTTCCTAGAAATTCTAGCTCATATTCAGTCAAGAATGAGGTGCTGCTGCTCGAGTGCAGTGGAAATCATTTTTCCATTTTGTGATCTTGTTGTTAGTTAGCAATGATTTTTCAGTGAACCTATATAAATGTTTGGTTCGCCAGGGGAGGGGGACGAGGAGTGGCACTTTTTACTTCCCTTGATGGAAGTAGAAGCATATACTTCCATTTTTTTTGGTTTGAGTGGAAGGGAAGTAAATTCTCAGTCCCTCCATCTTTGGAGGGGATGCTTTCGCTGATGTGGAGGGGGAGCTCTTCCCTTCCTAATTTTTACTTCCCCTCCATGTCCCCTCCCAACCAAACAAGGCAAATTATCCATTTACCTCCGTATTTACTTCCCTTCCCCTTTTGCTCCCTCCTCGCACCCCAACCTACGAAGGTTTGTAAAGTAAATGTTGCAAGTCATATAACATGCCTGTTCTGACTGCATAACAAGTCATTGTAGGTGATATAGCAGTATCAAAAAAATTTGTAAGTTTTAAGCCCTAGCTTTTCATTAGAAGAATTCTTCTTCCTTTCTCTCCTTTCATTTGTTCAGTGTTTCACTGTTTATGTTCAGATTACTCTTCAGGATAGTGCTGTGTGTGATATCTTTTGTTATGTGACTGTATACATAGTACTGTATGTCTTCTATGACATTGGGAAAATGAATCTTAGCAATATAAAACTTTTTGATATCATTGTTGACGAATGGATATCTGAATAGCCATGTTATGAATGCAAGTACCCATATCTAATTGGTTTAAAAAAAAAAAAAAGTTATTACTTGGTTGCTTTTAAGAGTTATCCCCTTTTCATTATGTTCTTAACTGGGAGACTTACAACTTTCTTCTCTCCTTTACATACATCTCTAGGTGTATGACAACAAGAAGAGATAATCCTGGTGGCCCGCTTTGGAGATTGGCTGTTGAAGGATTGAACCGAGTTGTTCTTGATGATATAAGCAAAATTACTGTTGACTCTCAGGCAGATGTAACGATCCGTCGTCCAGCTAGAATACGTGTCTGGAAAGAAGTTGCCGATGTTTACGAGTCCTTTCTAGCAGGCCACTGTGGTCGGGCCCTCTCCTACAGTGCACTCTCTGCAACACTGCTTAAGGCTGATGAGTTGCTTGAGATGAATATTCTAGACATTCTGGGTGACAAGATTCTTAAATCTCGGATTGACGCTCCTGTTGATGTAATTTCCCTGCCAACTGGAATAATAACTTCCATGATATGTCTTACATATCTGTCACAAGAAAATTTCCTTTACATAAGCATAGCTAGATTTTACTGCAATATTGTGAGTTTTAGAATCTACCTTCATATAAAGGGCATGAAATTACGTGTTTATACAAAAAAGTTCTTTATGCTGATGATTTGTATAGGTTAGAGAACCTTTGGTTCGCTATGTGTACATGGATTATGCTGTTAATCAAATAAATTATTGTTATGAAGAATTAGTGTTGATAAATATTTTCACATTTCTTTTTTTTTTTTTAAGAAACAAGTATTTCTTGATGTTTGCTAATCTGAAATCCAAATGAAAAGCTATATCAAGTTTTTTGATTACCAATCAGTGCATGTTTACTTTAATTGTGTAATTTTCATGACTTAATCATTTATGGAGGACTTTTCTGCCTTGCTGATTTAGGTTAAGGAATCTGTTTGCATAGCCTTGGAAACTATAGACTTTTGCCTGAATATCTTGGACATCTTTCATGTGACAACTGTGGTTTTTAAACTGTTCTATTTTTGTGAAGTCTTGTGTTTCTTGGGATTAAATTATTAACAAGTAGCAGTTTTGCAACTGAAATTTAATTTATGATTAAACATGACCATTGCTCATGTTGCTGTTTGTGAGATGATTACAGATTTTGCAAAGGTTAGTTACTACCCTGGATCGATGTGCTTCACGGACATGTTCTTTGCCCATTGAAACTGTTGAGCTTATGCCTTCATATTGCAGCCGTTTCTCCTTGACTTGCTTGCAGAAGTTATTTTCTTTAAGCAGGTACTCCTGAATTAACATGAAATGTGCTAGCTCATTCCCATCTATACATATTCGGTTCCTTGACTTCTGATATTTTCACATTTCCAGTTGTGAAAGCACAGATTGGAATTTATCAAGATCTGAAGTTAGCAAGGTATCAATAATGGTACTGATGTCAAGATGTGAGTTCATATTAAAGAAGTTTTTGGAGGATGAAAATGATTTAGGTTCGTAAGTTATCTACTTCAACTTGTGTTTTTCATGCAATAAGTTGCCACTTTTTAATTATTATTTCTGTTTTTGCCTGTGGTAAATGTCATCTTGGGTGATGAAACTCATTCTGCAGGCGAGCGACCACTGCCACCCCCAAGACTTGAAGAAATCATTTTTGTTCTCCAAGAGTTGGCACGCCTAGTTATTCATTTGGACACTCTATCCATCCTTCCTTTACATCATGCTCTAAAGGAAGGCCTCTCGGATGAAAATTGTGGAAGACGTGCACATTTGCTTGTTCTTTTCCCATCTTTTTGTGAGCTTGTTGCATCAAGGTATGCAACCTCCTTTAGTTCTTTTTTGTTTTTTAGAATCTATAGTCCTTTTTTGCCTTTTTTTTGTTTTCTCTTTAGAGCTTAGCTTCTAGACGCCATTGGTGAATATTAAAGAACTAGGTGAGTGGTTCATTGAAAATTTGCAATTTCTACTTATAGGACTTTCTTTTCTAGTATCTAATACTTCTACATCCAGACTTGGTCAAGACGATAATAGACAAGCAAGCATGTAAAGGTCAATCACTCTTATCTTTAATATCCAGCCAGCTACTGCTTTTGTTTTTGAAGGTCTGCCTAATTTTTTTTTTAAAAAAAAAGGGGCTCTAGCAAAATAATACTTGTGTCATTAGTTTTGTATTGAGTAACATGGACTTTTACAGACCAAGGCAGACACATATGGACCCATTCCATCTGCAAGAACATTGCAAATAGGAGTTCTGAATAAGAGTTTTATGAGTTTGTACTTCCGTTCTCGTTATTTTAAAAGAATATCTTGTTACTTCTTGTGCTCAATACTTCTGTTATCACAATACTCCAAAATATACATGCTTCACGCTGCCCCTCAAGCTAGAACAGTTAAGTGCAGGGATGGTGGCCCTTGACATACCCAATTATATCTTGTGAGGGATTGTCTCAATTTCTTTAACTCTGGAGAAAGAGAACTGCTGAAGCGTTATCATTTGAAATTAGCTGCAGAATCAGTTGCCTACAAAGAAAAATGAATTCAGATGAACTGCACATAGAAAGACACTTTTTTGAGCAAGTAGGACAGGATACTAGGGTAGAGAATTTAGATGCGTGATTGTGTGTTATTTGCATAAAAGAAACAAGATAGTTATTGTCACCCTGCTGTGCTCTTTCGAATTGAAGAACTTGAAGTGGCTTCTACTCCCTAAAAATTTTCCAAGTATGGCCTTCTGGTGCATGCTGCCTCTTAAACCTTGGTCGTGCCTCTGTGTTCACCTCTACCACTTTGGTTCAGATGAAACAAATTAGTGAAGTTGACCATTATGCTGATCTTCTCATTAGTCATTCTTTTATCTTTTATGTTTGCATGATATACAGTTTTTCCCTTCAAATATTGGTTTTTATGCCTTTCAAATGTTACAATTTTTTTAACTTTACTCCTTTTACTAAATTTTGGATTTTATTCCTTCCAATGTCAAATTCCTCTTAGTATTTACCCTTTTGCTAAAATTGATAACTGGTAATGGAAGGCTAACATTGATCAGATTTTTCATATCGAAAGGGTAATTATTAAGATTACTATGATGGTTGGAAAGGTAAAATTGATAATTTTGCCAAAGGAGAGACAGAATTGCTGAAACTGTAATATTTGAAGGGTACAATTTAGACTGTTGTAAAAGGCAGCCAAAATTGTAGCAATCGTAGCATTTAAGTTGCAAGATTGTCGTTCACCATTTAGATTCGCATATTGTTTTCTCTTGATTTGTTATTTGTAGTAAAATGCTAAAGATAGAATCTTGAAGACAGTCTACAAATTCAGGAGAAAGCATAGTTTAGACTATAATATTTTAGCTATAAAATCCAAATTAGAAGTAATATTTACTCCACATTAACTAAAGTTTTTACCCTGCTGGAATTTTTGGGGAATTGGCAATTGCTTTATTTTGCCTTCTGATGGTCTCCGGCCATTTGAAATTCTTGCAGCCTGTCCTCTTACTCTTTCAGGAGTTCTCCGCAATTTTTCTATGCCTGTTTGCCTTCTTGTTAATTTAGATTTCCTATTGGCGAATACAAGATTTGTGGATTCTCACAGCCATATTTTGTCAGGGAAGCACGAGTTAGGGAATTGGTGCAAGTACTACTTAGACTCATTGCTACAGATCTGGGACTACAAAAACTTAGTCTAGCCGGCTGATATAAAGCAGCAGCTTCCTGATGCATAATTGAGGCATATTCTTTGTCTGTACATGTGAGGAAATTTTTTATTTCTTTCCTCAATGCCTGATGTTGTATTATATAGATGTGTATATTTCTATACATGTTATGAAAAGGCGAAGAACGGGAAATTACATGGTTGATTTGATTTACGAATCAAAAACAAGCTGAGGAATTTCTCTGGTGCTGTTTTCTTCACTTGTAGATCATCTTTTTCTGTCCTTTGTTTCCTTGGTGAACAGATATTGTATGATTATATTTCAACACGCAGGTTCTTGAAAGTTCCTATTCGTTGATCTACTTGTGGGAGGTTAAACTAGGACGAGTTATAGAATATATTTATATGTATATGTATATCTATATGTGTATTTATACGCTCATTTGCTTTTGCACTGGGCAATGACAGAGGTGGTGACTTTGATGATTTAAAAAGAAAAAGGCAAACAGATACGTTCAACAGGGATGGGAATTGTTGCTTCCTGATCCTATCACAGGAAATAGTGTCATTTCCTCTCGCCCTTAAGGGTAGGTGGTGGGGGATCTCTAAAGGTTCCAATGCACTATAAATGTTGGTTTAAACTACAACTATTTAAACACTACGCCAGATAAGTAAATATTGTTTCATGCAACAATGATGACAAGGTTCAGATGACTTACAGATTTGCCAGAATAGGAGAGCTCCTAGTTCCGGTTCACAGTGGAACACTTTTCTTCAGTATTTATGTTGAAGCCATAAGCCTTTTTAGAATTTTTTGTTATTTGGCTAAACTCAGACAATTGCAACATCAAGATTATGAGCCACTGCATCCCCCAGCTCTTTCTTGCCTGGAGGAACTGTACTGGGAGAAAAATGAAAATTTTGAAAGCTGATGTAGTTTCCTCAAACCCTATCTATATAAATAGGTTAGCAAAAAAATAAAAATAAAAGAATAAATAAAAGGATGCTAAAGAGAAAATTTTCATAATCCATCTGTTCAAAGCTTCAAAATGCTCTCCATTGTTTTAAAGGGTACAGATGCTCCCCACAGATATAAAATACAACTACCAAAAATCAAATAAAATAAAATGAAAGGCTGAAGAAGAGTTCATCATCTCGTGTCTCTGTATACACAGATCCATTTACATTTACACCTAAGACAGGCAATTTTCTGCAGTGCATCTAACTTCGCTGCTAATTGGTCTGCTTAGTCGCCTGCTGGGTCTGCATCTGGCAACACTGGTTAAGCCTTGCAGCTGCAGCCACAGAAGCCGCAACACCACCTGGACGAGTGCACAGGTTTGGGTCATTCCTCAGCTCCGCACCTATCACTCCCTCAGCATCCCGGCGAGTCACCGGCTTGTCTGAAGGTAGCTTTGAACTCGCCTCCTGCACATAAAAGTTGATTTCATGCTTGATGCATCCAAGCTACTCCATTTGTCCCATTTCTATTGATCTTCTTAATATATTTTTTATAAAAAATTTTACTCGTTTTTCTTATATTATTTTTATATTATACTTAAAACATTTACACAAAACTGTGCATGGAATGGACGAAAGTAACTTATGTGTAACATTTTGGCCGAAGTGAGTGATACGGGTACAAAGTAGTATGAGATCATGAAGAACATTCTTCGAAATAATTGATCCCAAGAACCAACAACTTGGACCAGAAATCTAAGAACACAGATCCTATGAAAGAAGCTAAAACACAAAAAGCGGTTTGGCACCGAAGAAAAACAGAAGGGCTAATGTCGGACGTTAAAGAGATAGAAATGTACCGCCAGGATTTCTCCCAACTTGGTTTTGTCCTCCTCCCGTGTGGCACGAGCATTTCGGGTTGCAGCGGACTGTGCAGCAGCAGCAACACCGCCTGGGATTATGTTAGTCCGGCCGGTTGCTCGGACCTCTGCTGCTTGTATTGCAGCTGCATCACTATAGTCTACAGGTCTATTTCCTGCTGTAAGAACTGTCGCTTCAAGGGCTTCTCCAATGGTTATATTACCTCTTAGTTCAGTGTAGGTTGCCTTCGGTGCAAGTGCAACTTTTTGGTGGTCTTGGCCGACAATCTTGCAAGAAATCACGCCACAAATATTCCAAATGCAAAGCAAGTGAGAATCTTGAATCTTCATATCAAATTAATTTTCCCATAAGGATCTAATCAAGACTTGTAAGAGCATTTTTTTCGACTAAGTTACTATCTGAGCATAAGCAAGAGATAACAAAAGAAAAATATAAAAGACTAAAAAAGATTTTCAAAATAACACCGTAATTTATAGTTTAAAAATTATTATTTTACATCAAAATATATTTTTAAGAGAAAAAAATCACAAACTTAATAATACAAGAGAACTTTAAACATAACTTACTCAAGATCTTTAATTTAATATGATAATTTATGATCTAAAAATATATCACAGTTTATACGAATACACAAAAAAATGGTCACCATCACACATGGTACTTGAACAAGAATGGCAAAATGAACACCCCAAGTTATGCAATCAATGCAAGAAAAACACTCACCTGTCCACCAATCAATTCTTTTATCATTCTTTTGCCAGGAAGATCAGTCTCAGAGATAGTCGCACCTTCAGCAGTAGCCACACTGGTAACATCATTGTGCCCAACAAAGCCAGCTTTCTCATTCTTGTTAGCAGCAGACTGCATCATCGAAGCAGGGCCTCCTTTCTGAACATGCCCGAACATTTTGTTTTCTGCAGCCTGCATCATGGCTGCATCTCCTGGTGCAACTTTCTCTTCCGCAAGATCACCTTTCACATCAAAAACATCACCATATTTGATGGGTTCTTGCGTTTCAGGTTCGGTCTTTTCTGGCCTCTCTGGCTTTTCCTGATCCATTTCTTCTGTTTGGTTTTGGAAAATTATGAGTTTTTTGAGGTTGAAAGATGAAAAGGAGAATTGGTGAAAAGAGTGGGATCAGTTTTTGCAGGGAAGTTGATATTGTAGTTATAGTAAATTAAGAGAGGTTGAGAAGCGTTTTGGTCCTATTGCAACAAAGTGTCCACGAAATTCTCCTTTGTTTACACTTGTTGGGTGACTAAATACTTCTGTTGCTCATTACTGGATAAAGCATTACACCCCATAGATGGTGGAAATAAGACGCATGTGTCACTAAACCCTTAAGTTTTGTGTACTTGTAATTGGAATTTCAACATGGGTAGAAATTGCTGAGACCTTAATGCACCACTATGATATTTTCTGGACCTAGTGCTGAAAGGGAAATTGATCTCCCGGCTCCTTCAAATTTTAGAATGGGATTGGACAAAGTTTAAATTTAAAATTTTTTGTTTTAAATTTATGAAAGTAAAATATTTATCCGAAGAAATGTAAGATTTAAAGTAAAAAATTTGTATCAAGTTTCAAAATGAAAATAAATCATCTTAATTCTACTGAGGGAGGTTTCTTTTCTTAAAGGTTATCATCATCCAACCTGAGATCTGCAATGTTTCCACCTCTGTAAAGATCTTTCAATGACTATAAAAGAAGCAAGTAGTTCTACATCCACCACTCTTGATTCAGAAAAGCATTTTCAAATAAGAAACTTTATAGCACTCTTAATTAAGTCTCGCATTGCAAATTTGAAGCCTAGCTAGTTGTCCAGAAGTAGAAGCCCATGTAGACAGCAAAGAGAACTCCCAGTTATGCTGCAGAATGGCAGTTCATTTTCTTTAAGCTTCAACTTTTTGGGGCACAATGATTCCAAGTTCTTGCTTTCATGAGTCTTTCGGGCAGATTGCACAACTCCCTACCTAATGACCTTCTGGTCAGATTAAAGACCTTCTATAAAAATGCTCAAAGTTATTAACATGAAACTAACATATACAACTACATTTCATCAACCTTAATCTGCTAAACTCAACCATCAACAACAACAACATTGTACCAGATTTCTCCTTTCCTTGGACCACAAAAAAATGGAAACGCTTTTTCTCTTTCTCCTTTTCTTGCATTTTCATCTAGCAATGAGCCAAATACCAGCTCTTTCTGTTGCCATTCAAGGTGAATGGAAACTCTTGCATGAGAGCATTGGCATATCTGCAATGCACATGCAACTTCTACACAATAACAAAGTTGTGATATTTGATAGGACTGATTTTGGACCCTCTAGGCTTCCTCTCCCTGGCGGCCGCTGCCGAAACGATCCCGACGATTTAGTGCTGAAATGGGATTGCACTGCTCACTCTGTCTTGTATAATATCAAAACCAATGGCTTTAGGCCACTGATGGTGCAAACAGATACTTGGTGCTCCTCTGGTTCTGCCCTTCCTGATGGAACTCTAGTTCAAACAGGCGGATACAATGATGGAGATCACGTTGTACGAGTATTTGCACCATGCTTTGGTGATAGTTGTGATTGGATTGAGTTTCCTCATTTTTTAACACAAAGACGATGGTATGCTTCAAATCAAATATTACCGGATGGACGGATAATCATCGTTGGGGGAAGAGGACAGTTTAATTATGAATTTTATCCCTCTACTTCCTCCACCTTTTCTCTTGAGTTTCTTAGGGACACAAGGGATGAAAATGAGAATAATTTATACCCCTTTTTACATCTTTTACCAGATGGGAACTTGTTTCTCTTCGCTAATACAAGATGTGTACTGTTTGATTACAAGCAAAATGTGATGCTCAAACAGTTTCCTCCTCTTCCTGATGGTGAGCCTAGGAACTACCCCAGTTCAGGCTCATCAGTGCTGCTTCCTATAGATGAAAATATTGCTCCAAGTCAAGCCGAAATCCTGCTATGTGGTGGTGCCCCTCGTGAATCATTCCAAAATGTAGCACAAGGATTCTTTTTACGTGCAAGCTGTACTTGTGGACGCCTAAGGGTTACCGATGATAATCCCATTTGGGAAATGGAGAATATGCCAATGCCTAGAGTAATGGGGGATATGCTGCTTCTTCCGAATGGAGAAGTCCTTATAATCAATGGTGCTACATTAGGCACAGCAGGTTGGGAATCTGCCAGAGATCCTATGACAAGGCCATTGATTTACAACGCATATGGGGTTGAAAATTCTCGATTTTCAGTCATGCAAGCCTCTCTAAGGCCAAGAATGTATCATTCAACCGCCATATTACTCATCGACGGGCGTGTTCTAGTAGGAGGAAGCAATCCACATGTGTTCTACAACTTCACTGGTGTGGAATATCCAACTGATCTAAGCTTGGAAGCCTTTTATCCTCCATACTTAGCGGCAGTACATGAAGCATTGAGGCCAAGAATTTTCCATCTTGATGAGAATTTGGAGTACCAGAAGCCATTTTCAGCTACTTTTGCTGTGGGAAAATTTCTTGAAATTGGGGTTTTGTCTATTAGAATCCTGGCTCCACCATTTACTACACATTCATTTTCAATGAATCAAAGAATGGTGTTGTTGAAGATGGTTCAATTTTCTTGTGTTGCCCCTGGTACATATAGAATAGCTGCTCTTGGGCCATCCAAAGCTGAAATTGCACCACCAGGATATTACATGTTGTTTGTTGTCCATGCAGGTACACCTAGTCATGGGATGTGGGTGAAACTTGGTTAAGTGGCATGTTTATGTATCTCTCTCAATATATAATCAATAAAAATTAAGAGCACACAAATTTTTTTTCCTTATAAATTCAGAGACTAATATAGTTGTTTGGAAGAGTGACTGAATAAAGAAATATGGGAACCACTTTTTTTTTTTTTTACAACATTCCTTTTAATTACATAATGCAACAAGGAGTTTTCACTTTTTTCCCTCTCATCTGTCATTCACTGTCTCTCTCTCTCTAAAACTTCTCTTTCTACTTAAAACTTCTCTAAAATGCAAATTGACCCATACTTAATTTATCTTTCAATCAATACATAATTGAAATGCGACTCTTTCTCATATTTAATATAAAATGAAGAAATCAAACCTGTCTACCTCAAAAAAAAAAAGAAAAAAGGGTGAGAAAAGTCAAATTCAATTGACTAGTTTTCCCTTTCACAAAAAGCTATAGACTCATGGGCCAATAGTGCACACCGCCAACCACTTGACCTCATCGTTATCTCAAAAGAAATAAGCTTAAGATCTTTTAGTATATTGTTTCATTACACTAATTAAATTACATTATATGTAATTATTTAATTAGTTTAATTTTATTTTTTTATTTAATGATATAGTTATATGTGATATAATTTAATTAATTTACTAGACAATATATTAGAGAGTGTACTAAAAATTTTCAAACAAAACAGATATCTTAATTAAATTAATAATAAATACTTACAAACATACTCTTATATTGTTCATTATTCTTACATTTATCCCATGTGAAATAGAAGTATCACAGAAGAGGTTTGAAACTTAATTACTTTGGTGGGCGGGGGCAGAGAGAGGTATGAGAATGGCGGTGATATTTTTACACACATAATATGTTGTGACAAGTAAAACAATGTTGCAAATAGGAATTATGGAAAAATTATTTTGAACCTTTTTTGTAGCACTGTCAAAATATGTTTCAACCAGCGGGCTGAGGTATACGGACGGATATGAGCCTAGTAAATATAGGTCCGTTTAACCTGCGAGCTAACACTGGTTGGAGCCAGCCGGACATGGGTCAGTCCATTTTTTCTTTTAATTTTTTTAAAAATCTCAAAACGAAGCCGTTTTGATATTTCTAAAATATTTTTAATTTTTTTTGTCAAAAATGACACCGTTTTGATATTTTTTGACAAAACGACGTCGTTTTGTCAAGTTCGCGGACTGGTCCATTTAACTTGCTGACTTACTGTAACAGGTCACGGACTGAGAGTTTTCAGCTTGCGGACTAAACGGGTCAGTCTGTCTCGGATCGTTTCACTGTTCAGCCCATTTGACAGTATTACTTTTTTGTAACTATAAAGTGGTTTTTTAGTGCTCAATGCAACAAGGGAAATTCTAGGAATGGTATTGGACTTCGTGGGGGATGGGGATTAGGGTTTCCCACTCTGGTCTAGCTTCCTCATTTTTATCCCCGTTCTTGGAGATTGACAGAGTCTCACCCATTATCTAGCAAAGGATAACATATTATTAAAAATCTAAACCTGTTATGAAATTAATATTATTATGGATGTCCATTATCACAGTTATAAAGATACTCCAACTATCCACAAGATAGATGGTAGAATTCTATCATATCTTTGATTAGTGATAGGATTTGTCTTCTGATTACCCTATACCTATTCTGATTTGGATGTAACCCTGAACCCTATAAATAGGGCTCTAGACTGAGGTGTTGTATACACTCATTCATTGATCAATTTACTCTCAGAGAATCAATAAAGATATCTTGTTCTTTCTCTCTATATTTTTCTCCTATTCTCTACATTATAATTTCTTTATTAAGTTCTCTATATTAGTTTTACGATTTTAATGTGCCAATGACGACTGTGCATCAACAAATTCATAACACGTTATCAGCACGAGTCTCTGCCACCGAAGTTGAGAGTTTAATCAAGAGAAAAAGAGGTATTTTTTCCACCTTTGAATTTCCATGGCAAACTTTTCAAAACTCATGTTTTTTACTCTTGATATTTATAGAAAGAATTATATGTCATAGACATTAGATTCTCAAATTTATTAAGATATAATGGGTCTGGAAGACACCATCTCAAAATCATATAAAAGCCATGATTTTTCTCCGCCATAATTTCTATGAGGATCTAGAGGCGGAATATCTTATTGTGAAAGATACATTTTTTTGTAGAAGGATCTAAAAGAAATATTTGACTACCAGAAGATGGTCATTCTATCAAAAATATAGTTTACTTTAAATCTGTGAGGGAATGTATTAGAACTAATGGTTATGACCCTAGAAGAGGTCGTAGTCAATGTTGAGGCCGTAGACATAGACGCGGATATGGTAAGAATAATTCATATAATCATGGCGATTAGAATATATGCATCTGAATGTTATGGGTCCTGAAGACACCATTTAATATATATATATATATATATATATATATAAAGCATCAAAGGCACTTGATTACTAGCAAATTTTGAATGAAACATACAATCACCAGAAAATGATTGTTAGATAAATGCTAGTTACGATTTGTTATAAGTGTGCCTATAATATTTTATGTCTATCAGTATGCAAAAATTTTTTGCTTTTAGAATTTCTGCTCAATTAAAGTTATAAGGAGAAAGCTCCTGAAGTAGCAATATTGAGAAGAAACTTTTCAGAAGTATTTTGAATTTATATCTTCTGAGACTAAATGAGTCATTGATAAAATATTTTGACTCACGACCAAATATTTTTATATCATTCCCTGAAGTGAATGACATTAAAAATTATAATATATTTATATACGAGATTTTGGTCACATCTAGTAGAAATACACTTTGTTCTTATACTATCTATAAGAATGACTCATTAAATTTCCAGTGAATAGATACTCACCAGAAGTGAGAAAAAAATGAGAAGGAAAAAGGGAAAGTAATAATTCTAACATGTTATTGATGCAATATGAAAGTTTGTCACGTACCTGTAGTACGTCGAGCATGTTATGAATATATATTAATTATTGATATTGTTTTACTTCCCTAAATCATGCTACTGATAGTAATGATGCTTATGTCGAAAATATTAACATGACATATGTAAACGTAGCCAATTCTTTTGAATATCCAGAAAGAGTTTTTAGCATTTTGAATATCAATCAAAATTTTAAATTATCGAATTGATACTTTTCTATATTATTTAGTTTATTTTGGATCAAAAATGGTGAAGATACAATTTGTCTAAACAATATTTGTTGTTTATTTGGACAAAATTTAAAATATATGTCCAAAGTATAAATGGTAGTGCAAGGTTCCTGAAGAACTAATTGATCAAATGATCAAATAACTCTAGAAGAGTTAATTGCTTAAAAGCTACAGAAGAGCCATCAGATCTTCACCTAATGGTCAATGATTGTAATACATCATTCTCCATATAGTCTCGTAAAATTTTTTGAGCATTGATTATATTATCAGTATATCAAGACATTGGATGAATGAAATTTTGAGACATATGAATTACCATTATGACATGAAATATATGTCAATTATAGATATCATTATTTATCTCTCATGATTTAGATTGTATAAAATTATGAAATTGAGATACAATATTGAGTAAACTTGAAGTTCACTGATAAATAATTTATTAGTTGGCATGACCGGTTGGACTATCCGAAATCATTAAAATACGAAGAATGATTATGAATTTATTATGGAACCAGAAGTTTCCTAATATGATGAATTTATATGTGATACTTGTTTTATTTAAAAGTTGCTAGTATTACTTGGGGTTGAATGTGTTATTTTGGAATGAATATGAAAAATTATTAGTTGATGCATCAACAAATAGTCGTATGTATATTGTTGTTTTTGCAACCTATAGTTTGCACAATTTATTGATAATGAGCTCATGTTTTAAGATTCTCCCAAAGACATAATTTGTCCTAATAATACTGATTGTATTGAGATAAATATTGGACATCCTGTAGAATGTTTATGACTGTGATATATTAGCACTTATTCCGTATTTTGTCAACACATTGTAATTCTCCTCATAGTAGTTGGTTTGTGGTCAGAAATCAAATATTTCCCATCTTAAATTTAGAGATGTACTATGTATGTTGCTCCAGCACAAATGTAATGAGATGGGGTTCTCAAAGAGATTATTAAATATGTTGGGAGCAAATCTCAAGGGAGAGATTCGTATTTTGTTAATTTTGAATATGTTGCCACAACATAAAGAGGAGAAATTATAAGGCTGGATAAAAATATTAGTTTGTGTCTCATCTTGATCTTCTATTTTTCCTCATAGAAGATACCTTGAACCAAAAGTTCAAAGGATAATTTATATAGCCAGGTATATTAATTGAACAACCTCCAGCAAGGAATGCTCCTATTTGATATCCCTGAAGGATAATCTACCACTATAACTAAATTTGAGACACAACTGAAATGTGGTAGATAAGTCGATTCCAAAGATACAAACTCCTCACTGGAGCAGAGGCTTAAGATGGTCATATATGTTAAATCGAGGATATGTAAATTCCAGCAGAATTTTTCTCCCAAAACATGATTGATAAATTATTTCCAAAAGAAATTCAGATACCTGAAAACTATGATAAATGATGAGATCTCAACATGATTGGAAACTATTGGAATCGCACAAGTATATGACTTTAAAGATATTAATGCGCATAATATGTTGAGAATTTTCAAATCGAGGTTTGCAGATTCGAAATGACAAAGTTCGCATGAGAAATATGAAAAGTTTAAACTATTCACAAGTACACTTGAAGTGTACATATATTTCCAACAGGAATTATACACTTGAAGTGTAATCCAAAGAGATAGCAATTAATATTTACTTGTAAAATGCGAACCACAAAAGTGAATATTGCCATGAGTTAGGGCTTATGATTTTTCGTAAAACCTGGCACTGATAACAAAGAAATATATTTATAGTGGTGGATATAATAGTGCATGATAACACTTAATATGTGTTTATATTTGTTATTATTTGATAATAATATTTATATTTGAAGTCCCTGATGGACTCGATATGCTTAAAGCATATAATTGTTCATGTAGAACATAATGAGATTTTCTTAGTGAATTTTTATTGAAAGAATGATTGAATATGTCTACATATGAAGAAATTCTATATGTATCTATACTTGCTATGTGTATTTCTTTCTTAGAAGATATCTTCATTGTACAATCTATTGATTGACATAGTGTTCTCCACATTAGGGGGAGAAAAACTTCAATTAAAAGAGGATATTATTTATGACTTTTATTATCTTGATCTATGCACAAGCATTAGTGAACTTGAAGTTCAAAATATTATTTATTTGCATAAAATTGCATATTGATTGTTTGTCTGACTCATGTAGAGTTAGTCAATATAACATTATACTTATAAATATTCCAAATGTCCTAGCAGGACAAATATATATATTCTATAACTATATGATTTTGATACACGCCTAAAGCATGATTGATCTCTTGATTTTGAAAAGACAAAATGATTTGATAATCAAGATATTTTTCCTGAAGAATTTAGAGGAGTAAGTATTGTGATCAATATTATGAAAAGTCAATATTTTATTTTGATTGAACATCCTGAAGATGTTTCACATGGACATACCACATCAATTATTATTGAGTTATTATATGTGAGATCTTTTATATCTATTAAAGGATATTAAATAACTCTTTGGTCCTGAAGTACCATAACTTTGCAATTTAGAGCATGAATACACTTGTCCACGTGCAAGTAGATATCTATTATAGTTCTTCTCTACCTAATAAATTTTGAAACGGCATTAAGCTTGCTTTTGAATCTCCTTGAGATAGTTTATCTCGAATATTGAGAAAATTCAAACTCCTGTTGAGATGAATATGTAAGGTATGCATTACCTATATGATCCACATAAATCATGTATTTATAAACATGTGTTGATTATAACTGCCACATCTTCAACTTATAGAAATTCATGATGTTGGTTGAGAATATATATGATCATGATTAATGTATTCGAGATAAATCTATATCCTTTGAGAAGGAATTCCAACTATGTTGTTGGATAATAATAAAGTTTGGAATATATCTAAGGAGATATGATAAAATTTTTCTTTACTCATGAGCTCCTGAAGAGTAGTGACATTGATGTGCAACAAGTTCAATCATGTGACAATCTGACAGATTTATTCACTAAGGTATTACCAGCCGTATCATTTGATAAATTGGTGAACAAAATTGGAATGCGGCGATTAAGAAACCTTAAAGGATTATCTCATCAGGGGGAGTAAATATGGCATAAAGAGTAGTGTACTCTTTTTCCTTCACTAGAGTTTTTTCCACTGGGGTTTTTTATCCAGTAAGGTTTTAACGAGGCATACTCTTATGCAATGGACATCCAAGGGGGAGTGTTATGAAATTAGTATTATTATGGATGTCTATTATCACAGTTATAAAGATACTCCAACTATCCAGAAGATAGATGGTAGAATTCTATCATATCTTTGATTAGTGATAGGATTTGTCTTCTGATTACCCTATACCTATTCTGATTTGGATGTACCACTAAACCCTATAAATAGGGCTCTAGACCGAGGTGTTGTATACACTCATTCATTGATCAATTTACTCTCAGAGAATCAATAAAGATATCTTGTTCTTTCTCTCTATTTTCTCTCTATATTTTTCTCCTATTCTCTACATTATAATTTCTTTATTAAGTTCTCTATATTAGTTTTACGATTTTGTTGTGCCGATGACGACTGCACATCAACAAATTCGTAACAAAACCAGATTAAGTGTGAGTAAATTAATTTCCAAATTACAAACTTAATTGAAACAAAAAAAAAATACAGTATATTTAAAAATAATTCCATTGCAAGATGAAAGCACATCAAATTTCAGATATGATGTGTATGTGAGGAAAAATTCTTATGGATTGATTTCACCAAAAGGAGCGATCTGTCTTGTTTTCTTCTCATATTTCCCTCATTTCTTTCCTTTTTTGAATCAAAGCAAAGATAGCTATGGATTTTTTATCTTCGTAAGAAGAATCTGATTTTGAAGTTTGGAGGGGAACAAGAAGAAGAGCCGTGGCATTGAGATTAGGGTTGTCAATGGATCGAGTTTTATTCGTATCCTGTACAATAATATCAGGTCGGGTATATAATTTATATCCGTATATTCGGACCTGGAATTCGATTAAATTTTTTAATAATAAATATTTTGTATACTTAATTTTTTTACAATCGTTAGATATATTTTAATCTAACGATCATTTAAATTTTTGTTATGTATTAATTTTTTTATTTAAAAATTTTTTATCGAGTTTATCCGCACTCTAACCAAGACCTTATAGGGTAAGGTTTGGATCCATTCTATTTAGATTCGTCGGGTAAACGGGACGGGCCGATATCCGATAAGTGTCACCCATTGACACTCCTAATTGAGATGATAACTTGGTTGAAGCCATTCTCACAAGCCATTTATTTGGTTTTCCTCTCATGTCAAAAATTAATTTAATTTTTTCAATTTAAGACTATCAATCTATTTATAAATAATTTATTTTTATAAAATAAAAATAAAAATTATCAAATAAAAACCGAATCCAAATAGTTTTTCAGTTCTCTATTCTTGCTTCTTTTTGTTTTCAATTATTTTGCCTAAAATTCACTAGAAGTTCAACTTCAATCTTAAATCCTTTGAGAATTATTCTATTTTTCTTGAGTAGCTTTACTTAAATTCTCTTTCACAAATTTTAAACGGATTATATATTTTTGTATTATTTTATTTTTTAATTGGAGCGGCTGTGAACATCATGCAAAAAAGCGAATGGGGCAAGAAAGAAAAAGAAAAAAAAAAAGAAGAAATCTACTTATGCAATTTCGTCAGAGCTTCCTGTCCGTTTACGAACCGTCAATGTCGACTCCATTAAGTTTTCCATCCTTACTTTCTCGCTCTACACCCTCCTTCTCGCCTCGGCTCCCAGAAACCCGCCGTCGTTAGCATACAACAGGGACAAAGACTACCATTTATAAGTACTATTACCCAGAATCAAAAATCAAAATCGAAATTCCCAAGATAATACTACTTGAATACTGATTTCTCTTTCTCTATTGTATATATATATTGGAGGAGAGAGAAGTTGGAAGGTAGAGAGAGAGAGGGGAAAGATGAAGCACATTTTCAAGAAGCTTCATCACCACCCCAATCGATCCAACGAGACTCCGCAGCAATCCGGAACAACTGCCTCGTCGTCATCGTCGTCATCGTCGTCATCATCATCGTCATCATCGTCGTCATCATCATCGTCATCATCGTCATCATCGTCGTCATCGTCGTCATCGTCGTCATCGTCGTCATCGTCATGTGCTGTTTCCGATCAAAGGACTTCAGCTTCCGTTCAGAACTCCGGCGGTTCTCCAGCGAGTACTTCTGCGTCGTCGGTCGCGGTTGCTCCGGCGTCATCTCCTACGCCTGCTTGTCAGCAGCAGCAACAGCCGGATTATATTACTTCGGAAGAGGAGTACCAGGTGCAGCTAGCCCTAGCTTTGAGCGCGTCTGACCAGTCGGGGCAGGATTCTGGTATTATTGATGTGAAAAGCGATCGCCATCAGATCCTTTCTGCTAGCCAAATGGATGATGCGGATGCAGACTTTCAGTCGAGACAATATTGGGTGAGTAGTTGGTTGTAGAATTGCGAAATTTCATTGAGCGAGTTTTACCTGTGTGTTAGAATTGATTGTTAATTTGGTTTAAATAAAGAGAATATAGTAATGTTGGGGATATTTTCAAGGAAGCGGTGAGTTGAATGATTTAGATTTAAGTTAAAGTGTAGGACAATATCCTCAGAAGAAGAAGCAATGGAAATTAAATTAAGTTGTCATCAAACTCCAGAATGAGACAGCACGCCAGCTGATCAAATTTCGGAGTGCTGATTATTTTATAAATGTTTAGGTTACTCTTACTAATTTAAGCAACTGCAAAGGATTTTGTATTTGGTTGGAATTGAGAGCATTGGAGGGGATTGTGGGCAGTTTCGAGTAGTTCTATTGTCCATTCGGAAGTAGGTTAAGATTTGGTGATTTAAATAGTGTGGATTAGGCTGAACGCTTTGAAATTTTGTGTCAGTGTTGAATGCAGTCTGGTGAGATGTGCATTGGCTTGTTTTTTAAAACGTTAACTTGGTGCGGAAGTTATTTAGCAGGGAAGTGCGAGGGTCTGTGTGCATTCGTAATGCAGATATCATGGTAGAGAAACTTCCAACCAGGCATGTGTGGGGCGTTGGTCTGTGTACGTTCAAATGCAGAGATCATGGTACAGAATATTCCAACTAGGCACGTGTGCGAAATAGCTTGTCTCTAATCTATTGGTTTCTGTTTATTTTTCTGTAGGGAGAATGTGTGTATGTGCGAACTGGATTAAGAACTTTCCTAATATCTTTGTGCTTTTACTAATCCACTATTGTAATTGAATGAAATCCATCCAGTTAATTTTTTTTAGTTTACAATGTCATTCAATTTGTGTGCTGCATTATTATTAGGCACCATTAGCATATAATCTACAGCAATATGCAGTTTTTCCATGTTATTTATTACTGTTGGCTTTGCTAGGAAATAGTCAGAATTCCCTTTAAAAAGTTATGGAAAATGTAAGTCATTGAAAAAATCACAGAATCATTTATGTCTAGATAAGACATTTGTTGCGTTCTTTGCAAATGATGAAAGATATGTTTGTTGCATATTTAAATTGGATTAGCTGTGGGAAAGAACTATAAGTGCTTGCAGAAGTGACGTGACATGACAGAGCGCAAACCAAAGAACCAAGTGATTAAGCCAATTGCATGCATGGATAGTAAGTTGATGAAGTTTTTATGTATTCCGTTAAAGCAAATGCACCATCCATCATTGTAGGGAGCTCTATGTTATAGTGGTGGTTTGTCGAAGTAGATAATTTGCTTTGAGGTTCTGATTACGGGGAGTTTTTAGGGAAAAGTAATGGATGAGACAACAATGAAAATCGGATGGATGGTAAATATTAAAGGAGATAACATTAAAAATTGGTGGATGATGTACTAGACTAGGGTCTGATGTCTATTACAATATCATCTTGTCAAAGATGTAAATGCAGTATCTTAGGTCCTAGAGGTGGTAATTGTGGCTGCCATGTTGCAGTAATTACTTTTGATACTTTCTGCTCGTTTTCTAATCTAGTGGCGGTTGTAATGAGAAGGCATGAGATGTAGCAAAACTTTCTTATTAAGGTTCTTGAGTTTCCCAAAGTTCCTAAATTAAATTTCACCATAGTTACGTGCGTCAACAGTGTAGTAGAATAGCGGTACTACACCATCTTTGCCTTCCTCTAATGGTTGGTGGTGAACGTGAGTTATGTTAGGTTGAAGAAAGTGTTCCATTTGTGATTTATTTGGTTTCGGCTGAATTCCCGGAGAAAAATTGGAGAGGTATATAGTTTTGTTGGAGGAGATAAATGGAACTACTAGTGGTAGTAAGCGACCTTTTTGTATTGATTTGGTCGGACTGTAGATGCTTAGGGGAAGTAAATCAAGGATGGTGCCATTCATCCTCCACATTAGCATTTCATCCCCTCTTAAATTACTAGGCCAGGAATATGTGAAGTGCAATAGAGAAAATGATAACCTTTCTTTGAGTTCAACATTTAAATGAGAGAAAGAATAATTAATAACAATGTAATGGAATGCAAATTTCTCTTTCCTCTCTCTTCACCTTTCCCCTCCTTTTGCTAATGAAACTTTTTCTTTCTTACTTTAATTGTCTTTTGACCTGAAGAAAATTCAAAATGAGGAATATCTATCTGTATATATTTTTGGATTGTTTTGAGTGAAAATTCTGATAACATATGAACGTTTTGAATCACAAAGACTTGTGTACCATCTGAAGTCTTTTTATGTGTGTTATAATTTTGTATGAATCTTTATAGGTATTGTCGTCTCAATCACATTAGGAGTTTCCCTTTTTTCAACTTTTAGATAGGGATGATCCATTTCTTGTGAACTCGAAATAGCTAGGTATAACTCCAGGGGCACTTAAACAGGATCTACTGTGCTAGTTGAGTTGAGAGTAACTAAGAAATTTAGGGCTTTTGAGTTAAAGCCAGAAAGCTGGAGAGGTTTGTTAGTTGTACTTCTAAACTTGCATAACCCAAAGAATGTTTCAGACAAGTTCAAGTAACATTTTATCTTTAAAAAAGTTGCAGAACCATTTTATGTAAGGTGATGGAGATATTTTTTCTGTTTAATATTCAAATTTGGTACCTTCATGAAGTATCCTGTCCTGTTTCTTAATGAACTGATAAAGATCCATATGTTTTAGCAAGCTTGAAATGTTCCTGCCCTATAAGTTGATTTATTCTTCTACTGCTACTCCTTGGAAATCCTATAATGCTCTTAGCAGGTGCTTCAGGAATTATTGATACCTAAGATGTCTTTTGGTGTATTAACTGGTCTTCTATGCCTCATAGAGATAGATGATACTTTGCTTTCCCAAATGAATGTCGTAGTTTGCTTGGGTATTCATAACAGGGATATAGAAAGATATGTGATTGAGGTTTTTTCTCCTCTTTTCCCCCAGGATTATGGTGTCCTTGACTACAAGGAGAAGATTAAGGATGGATTCTATGAAGTCCATTGCAAAAATGCAGAAATTAAAGAGATGCCATCTCTTGCTGATCTGGAGACAAACACCGATGGTTCTGATTATGAGGTAGTAATTGTCAACTGCAAAATTGATCCTGTCCTGGAAGAGTTGATGGACGTCGCACAGTGTATTGCAATAGGTTGCCCCAGTACTGATATTAGTCTCCTAGTTCAAAGACTTGCAGAGCTTGTTACCAGCCAAATGGGTGGTCCAGTAAGGGATGCAAATATTCTGAAGGAAAGGTGGAAGGAAAGAGGCAGTGAGTTGAGAACATCTCGTCACACCGCTGTGCTACCCATTGGTGCACTACAACTTGGACTTACTCGGCACAGAGCATTGCTTTTTAAGGTCAGAACTACCCAAATATAAGCTATACCACAGAATCTCTGTAATAATAATCCGCTCTTCTTCTTTGAAGCAGTACAAACAGTGCCAGATGATAACGTTTACGGCATAGCTATTGCATCTATTAGTTGATAGTTCATTGAAACTTCCCTCAATTTCTTCAGGATCTGTAGGCTATTCTGCAGATTCATTTGGTCCAGAAAGCTTTTTCTAACTGTCTGGAATCATGTACCTGATTCTCCAACATAGTTTCCTTAAGTTTCAGCTGATATTCTATGTTGAGATGCAGCTTATGCTGGTGATTTTTATCTTCTGAATTTGCATCGGACTTTGATCTTTTAGCTGGAAAAGTTTGTTTTGCCTCTTTTCCAGTTGTCCTTAATATTAGACATGGTTTTGCTGTTGTTCATATAACTTCCAATTCCCCCCCCCCCCCCCCAGTTTGTATTTCTATAGCGAAAAGTCAAAGTCTAAAATCACAAATAATTTTTTAGGATTGCATCGAACTCATGATTGGATCCACAGAGTTGCACTTACTTGAAAACCTTCGTACTCTAATCATCTATGCTTATGGTTAGAGAACATATTTCCTTGTTCAATCAGACAATTTTCTTAGGTCTTTTGTTGAATTGCCTGAAAATTTCTCTAAACTAGATCAGCCAGCAGTTCTTTTTGGATTGTACAAATCAGGCAATTTTCTGTGAAAATAGGAAACAGAATCTGGATTGCATCATATCATTTCAATTTTGTTGATTCCACCCACCCGCACCCCAAATAAAAAGAAAAGGAAAAAGATAGAAAAATAGGGGCAGGATGTTCCTCACTTTTTAAGGATAGCAAGACGCTAAAGTTTTACACAAAGGTTCTAGGTTCCCTCCCCTCTTTTTCGTGTATATACTTGAGTTAACCAACTTGAATCTTATTTTGCCAAGTGAATAGTCTATTTCTGCAAATGGCTTCTGATACAAAACAGAGAAACTGAAAAAATGAATATGTTAAGATTTATTAATGTTCTTTACATGAATATTGTGGACAATGTTTCTCTTTTACAGTTTTGTAAATATGAGAATTAACTGTTAAATGCTGAAAAGCCTTAACTATTTCCTCAAAATGGCCTCTGCTTCTGTCTTAATGCACATATCTTTCTTTCCGTTTAATGCAGGTATTAGCTGATAAAGTTGGAATACCTTGTCGATTATTGAGAGGGAAACATTACACCGGCACTGATGATGATGCTGTGAATGTTATAAAGTTACCTAATGAAAGGCATGCATCATTTTGTTTTCTCTCCCTCAATACCTTTATTCTCTTTCTCCCTCTAAAGACAATCAGTTTATTTAGGGTAAAAAGTGGAAAGAAAATTGGAGGTGGAATAAAAGTAGAAGGTGGGGGGCATGAGACCACTCTATTTAGCCCTCCAAATTGGAGGGGTTGGAGAAATGACGAGAATTAATTGCCATATTTTGAATTTTGAAAATAATAACAGAAAGAACAGGTGTAATTTATGATGTGACAATTGTGTCTTTTTTTACATTCAATTTCTGTTTCTTGTCCCTTGTCCTTTCTGTTCATCTCCTCTAATAGGGGAAAAAAAAAGTTGAAGGAAATTAGTAACTTTTTCTCCTTTCTGTGAAACAAATTTCCCCTAGCTAAGCTTGCAGCTTGCATGCTTGGCTAGTTGATTATGTAAGCTCCCCATTCCATGCACACAAGACTTTTTGCCAATTTTCTCCAATGCGGCTAATCTTCTCTTTGCTCTTAACTAGTTACTTGAAATTCCATTTTGGTGGCTTGATTTTGCTACTGTTATCCCGGATTTTGGGTCTTTATCCTTATTCCATTCAGTTAGTTATTTGTAATTATTTTGTTTGGTTTAACCTAGTTATATATTCTTTTGTACTATTTTGGATAATATCTGCAGTGGTCATTAGATCACAACCTAGTGCAAAACTTAAGCTATTGCAGATAACTGCAGTTATAGATTTTGCATCTATCTTCAAATGAGTGACTACACTTTATTTTATTTTAATGAATGGGAGGAGATGAAATTTGGAAAAAGGATCTCCCAATTATGTTAGCCTCTTACATTTCCGCCTCATCTAAAAACTTAAGCTATTAGGAAGGACTGCATTTTGACATTGGTAACTTGGGTGTTAGATAGATTATGATTGCATGTGGTTGCTTGCAGTGGAAGTAGAAATCCGATTGGTTGTGTGGGGATTATTGGATCTGTAAAAGTCTGTCTCGCTGCCATCCCTATTTTTCTCTCTAGGGGAAATAGAAATTTATACTATGTTGATGACATGGTTATTTAGGTCCTGAAGACTGTGTATCATCTTACTCTGGAGAATCCTTAGTATAGTTAGTCACCTAAAGCATTGTTCATGATGAAATGCTATGTATATAATAGTGCTGCTATTGCTGACTGAAGAATCAATGCCCATTAAGTTCATTATCCTGGATTTACAAGTTAAAGTTCAACTAAGCATCTCTATTTCTAGTTTCTTTATATTCCTTAAAATTTAATTTTGAAGTTAGTGTTAAATGTATGATTTATGCTCCTTTCTAGTGCTTTAGATTATAGATGTCTTGGAAATTAAATATGTTATCAGAGTGGGAAGTGCTGTGTTAGGTTCTGCTAGTAAAAAATGTGTGGCTATCTCTAGTTTTACAATTGTTATCCATGTTAGAAATGTATCTAAAATCTTCTGATCAAAAGAGAGAGAGAGAGAGAAATTACGCAAACTGGCATTAAGTCCTGTTAAAACATGATGCGCTTCCCTTGTTTCCACTTAAGCATGTACTCTCTCTTCCCGGCTAAATTTGTACTATATTTTCTAACTATGTCTTCATAATTATTATGGGTTTGCTTATTGCAAATATATAATCTGCACTCATGTTAATGCATTGTCTTGTTTATCTTTCTACTTGATTGATGTCTGTTATATACCCATCTCTCCACATTTCAGCTTCTAAATCAATTCTTTGCCTTCAGCGAGTTCTTGGTTGACCTCATGGGAGAACCTGGGACGCTTATTCCTGCAGATGGTCAGAGTGCAAAAGATGCATCTTTTAAGATGTATCATCCAGAACTAAGTAAACTTCCAAGTATTCAGCCAATTAATGATTCTAGTCTCACTTACTCAAAACCATACTCATTATCTGAACAAAATTCAGGGCCAGGAAATAGTGTCTCTTCGAGTAAAGGGTCTGAACAGTTGGAATCTTTGCCATCTATGTCAGGTGCAAGTGTGAGTACTGGTGTTAGCTCTTCTGTGTTTAATAAAAGAGCCCCCCCTGCCAACCAGATAGATCATACCCCATCCTTGGCAATTGGCAGTTCTTTATATAAAGGGGGTCGTGGGTCCAATGTTTCTGGCGATGGTGCAAGGGTGAATGTAAATCCAATTCCTTACAATCAGAACAACTCTGAAGACCCAAAATATCTTTTTGCAGATCTTAATCCCTTCCAACTTAAAGGTTCTGGTAGAGCTCCATCGCAGGGCAACCATGCTGGGAAAAAGGTTGATGACTCACACCAAGCTAAAGATAACCAGGTTACTGGACTACCTCCTGTACATCTATTGTGGAAAAATCCCCTTGTATACAATGAAGTTCCCAAGAAAAATGAATATGACTTTGTGGAAAGCCTCTTCCCAAAGAGCAACCACCCAGCAGCAGTCCGCAATGTGCCTTCAATACCTTCTACTAGCTCAGGAGCTCCTGAAAAAGCTTCCTCTGAGGTCTTGAAGCTGCCAAATAAACTAGATGATGCTTATGGAGGGTATGGTGGAACTGCTGCTGCTGGTAACAATTCTCTGATAGCTTCAGCCGAGAGTACGTTCAATAGGTTGTCTCTTGAAGATAACCAGAGCATCCATCACAAGGATACATATAGCTCAGATTGGGAGATCTTACAAAAAGATGAATCAAATGTGAGAAAAGACTATGGGAAGAATGCCAGTAGTATGTATGAGCATATTAATAGTAAGCAAGACGGATATGCAGGGACCAATTTGAAATTGAAGGATCGAGCTAATCAAACCTCTTCTGCTGAGCCTAATGTTAATCCTATAATTGATGATGTCAGTGATTGTGAAATTCCGTGGGAAGATCTAGTCATTGGAGAACGGATTGGATTAGGTATTACTTGAACCAGCTAGTTTATGTTTTCAAGTTTTCTGTTCAAAGTTAATAACCTTGGGTATTTGCTCTACAGTTGTTTTTGCTTTCAGACTGACCATGTTTCTATCTGCTATCCTACTATATTTAAATGCATTATCTACCATCCGAATTTATTGTTCTTTTTAGTTTCTCCAGATGTAATCCTCAATAAGATTCTTAACGACTTTGTTAAAAGGCCTGCTTTAGTAATTTCTTCTTGCTGATGTACAGGTTCCTATGGAGAAGTCTACCATGCTGATTGGAATGGAACTGTAAGTTGTTTTCTTCTCACTTGAAACCTTACTAGTTTATATCTTAAACTGAGAACTGAAAGGAATGGAATTCTTCTCTTTCTAGAATTTTGATTTGGAGGACTGGTAAATTTGATTTTTGGATGTTTGGGACTTCCCTTTTGATTTTGGGGAACTTGTTACCCAAAATGAGGCACTTTTCTCTTTCTCTCCTATAGTCAGGAGGGAAGAGGGGATGGTGCCATGTCAAATGCTTGCTAAATGTATCAGGAGGGAAGAGGGGATGGTGCCATGTCAAATGCTTGCTAAATGTAACTGTTTCCCCAGAATAAGGCACCTTTCTCTTTCTCTCCGATAGTCAGGAGGGAAGAGGGGATGGTGCCATGTCAAATGCTTGCTAAATGTAACTGTTTCCCCAAAATAAGGCACCTTTCTCTTTCTCTCCTATAGTCAGGAGAGAAGAGGGGACGGTGCCATGTCAAATGCTTGCTAAATGTAACTGTTTATTGTCATGGAGGTCAAAAGGAGCAGATGACTCAGTAGTTACTAAATAATTTTTGACATTTCCTAGCTCTTGTCTGATCAAATGTAAGAACTAAAACTACCTTTTTGAAGTGCCATCTGTAACTCGTAATAGAATATCATCCTTTGTCTCTTGGGTTCCCCCCTTCCCCCTTTCCTGCCTATATGTCTAGGATTTGACTTTCAGTATAAGTCTTTCTCTTCTTCCTTCAACTAAACGCGTCCTGGATGTGGATTGTTTGAAAAACAGGAGGTTGCTGTGAAAAAGTTTCTTGATCAGGATTTCTCCGGTGCTGCTTTGGCAGAGTTTAAGAGAGAGGTATGGTCTTACCAGTTTACATGTGTGTCATTTTGTCAGATCTCATTGCTGTCTAATAGAATAATATATTTACTTTTCACATATCAACCTCTAACTTTGGATGCATTAAAGAAAAGTATGTATGGAATTGATACTCTAAACTTTCCTTTGAGCATAATAAACTTGTTCTTGAATTTGGTGTATGGGAATGTTAGAATCTGATTCTTGGGAACAATGAATTTCTATGGCTTTTTCTCAATATCTATTTCCAGAGGCATTGTTTGTTAGAAACTTTTGTGCATGTACTTCTCATTTTATACAATATGAGGTGGAGGGCTAGCAGAGAGAGGACAAGCTTAATAGAGAGTAAATAAAAAGGAATTATTTTAGGTAATTAATTGTGGTCTAGTAGTAATGTAGGGTGTCAATCCATCTACATGTAGCTATATTTTCTCAGAATTTTATTATGTCTTTTTTCTTTTCTTAATTGTTTAATTTTAACAGATTTTGGGATTAAGGATTCAGAAATAATAAATGAAAAGAAATTAGAAAGTTACAAGTCTATCTGGAAATGTTTTGTGCGCACGTATGCATGTCTCCCCCCCCTTCTTTTTTCCCCAGGAAGAGTAAGTACTTGACGCTCCATTGCAGGTGCGCATTATGCAAAGATTACGGCATCCAAATGTAGTGCTTTTTATGGGAGCTGTAACTCGGCCTCCAAATCTTTCTATTATAACTGAGTTTCTTCCAAGGTATGTTTCTTTGTTCCTTGATTCATGTTTTTCCCTTTCTTTCATGGTCTTCAATTTGTGGCTCTCTTACCACAAAAGCATAGTCTTTTCTTGTGGTTGGGGGCTTAAATTCATAAGCAAAGGTTTTTATTATATTCCAGTAATTTGATGGCAATTGTTTTAACTGCTGAAGTGTTGACAAGCAGGTTAATACATTGATATGCGGTTGGCTTCTGTAGGCTATCATGCAAATTGTGTGTTAAAATTTTAGATATTTCCCCCTTTGTTTTTATTGGCTTTATCTCTAAACTTGCATATCCTGAGACTGACTTCATTTATTTTTTCTCACTGGTTAGTTAACTAATTTTCTTCAGTCTTGTTATTTATTATTATTATTATTTTTTCTGGGTTCAGTTTTGTTAGCTTCATTTGCAGAGTAACTTATTCATTCATGGAATCAAATGAGAGGAAAGAGAGGGGGGAGCAAAAAGTACCTGGAAAGAATATTCTAAATGATTTCAGATGATATTGCTTTTAGAAGACTTTTCCCTATAGTTTTTCTTCTACTAATTAACTTTGAAAGAGGACTGGCTACTTGCACCAGTGTCAACTTCTAGATCTGATAGTCATTTTGTTGAGCTCATACCTATGTATTTCTGCTCTTTTTGGTTCTCTTATCTCAATAACAGCGTTTAGTTTTCCAGGGGAAGCTTATATCGTATTATACGTCGGCCTCATTGCCAAATTGACGAAAAAAGAAGAATTAAGATGGCTCTTGATGTGGTATGTAATTGTGATAATTCTTTTAACCAATGTTTGCACCATTATGCTTATTTTTTGAGCATACGTACAAATGTGCCTTATCCTTGAGATTTTGCAGACAAGGGGCATGAATTGCTTACACACAAGCTCACCGACTATTGTGCACCGTGATCTTAAGTCACCAAATTTGTTGGTCGATAACAACTGGAATGTGAAGGTACATGCATCGGATTATTTTGTTCATCTCGACTGAACAGTACCTTATCCTTTACCATCCTGGTCAAGATTTTGATTTCTTTGATTTATGGCAGAATCATGCCTTTTGCATAGCAATGAGATCATTTTGTTATATACCTGCAAACTGATCAGGTTGCATTAGCTTGCCCTGTTATGGAAGGAAAAAATAAAGAAAAGATCAGTTTGTTAAATACTTGTTAGCTTGACTTTTTGGTGGTTCTTTTTGTGGATGTAGATTTATAACTGTGTTCAGTATTCTTATCATTTCTATTTTCACTTGTTATACTGTGCAGGTTTGTGATTTTGGGTTGTCACGCTTGAAGCACAACACATTTCTGTCATCCAAGTCAACAGCTGGGACGGTGAGAGTAATTGGCTCCACGCTTTGACAAATGCCTTGTGCTTCAGATTTTGTCATCTTTAAGTTGTTTTTTCTTGTGCTTTTCATTCTAATCAAATTGCATTTAATCTGTAGCCTGAATGGATGGCACCGGAAGTTCTCCGAAATGAACCTTCGAATGAAAAGTGAGTAATCTTAAGCATCCAGTAATTGATCGCAACTTAATTCACACAAAATAAAATTAAAAAAAAACTGATCACAACTTAAAGTTGTTTTACATAAGTTCATTATTTCTGTATTCAGTCTCCTATTTTCTGTTTATACTGCTCAGATTTTAGAACTGTGTTGCAATTGAAATTAGAAAATAGCATGTTTCTACCGTACATAAGTATTTCATACTCTTGTTTGACCCATTGGAACTAATGGAAGAAATTTTTTATCCTGTTCTCATTTTAAGGTCTCAATTGGAGGAAGATTAATTTCATCAAATGTTTGGCATCATTATTTTTAGGGTCCTTGTTTGACAATGAATTTCATAATCACCCTAAGAAACAGTAGGCATTTCTATTGTCATAATCACAATAAGAAACAGTAGATATTTCTATTTGAGAAATAATAGCTATTTCTATAGCCATAATCATGCCAAGACACAGTATACATTTCTAGTCTATGGTAGAATTGTATAGTGTTTCTTAGAGTGATTATGGCAATAGAAATGCCTACTGTTTCTTAGTGCGGATTGTGAAATTTGTTTTCAATCATATTACTTTTGTTCCAAAAGCAAGACAATCAGATATAATTTTCTTGGAGCAAATGGCCCTTGCAGGTTAATGTGTATTAGCAGAAGAATTAGGCTTGAAAAATCAGCTGAGATACTAGTTCCTTTGGTTTAATAGCAGAAGAAGTATTCTGAGCTTTTCTATGTTATTTATTTATATATTTGTAGTGTGTAAGTTAATCCTCTTTATCATCCTAAGCTTTTAGATGTGGTGGTAAGTAATATGGTATCAGAGCGGGAGGTGCTATGCTTAAATCCAGCTGCCTGCCTTTTAGTTAAAGATAAAAAGGGTCTGAAATATAAATATTTTTGTTTGTTAGTAAAGTGAGTTCAGCCTTATGCGTGAGGGCTTGTGTTAAAGTGTTTTAATTATCTGCTATTATCACCTCATCTGATGCTTCAGCTATTAAGATTTGGTTGTAATTTGACATGGTATCTGAAAGGGAGGTCCTGCTGTTCAAATTTCACTGCACCCATTATAATATTCTTTATTTTAAAAAAGAGAAGTTGAGAACTGCACACGTGTTTGGCCTATTAATAAAAAATGCATTTGGCTCGCACATTAGGAGCTCGCTGTGTATAAATTATGCTCCTTGCCATCAGCTTAAGCTTTTAGATGAGGTGGCCATTAGTACTTTGTTTTGTTTACTTTTATCAGTGTATCATATCATCCTTTATTCCAGACAGATGATGTGTACATTTCTGAGAACATGACTGAAAAACATTTAGTGCAAAATAGTGTGTTGCATAGAGTTAGACAATCTACATTGTTTTTTATTTTTTTCATTTCACTTATTGGTACTACTTAATTTTCAACTGTTAGAACTTTTCATCTAAAACTTAATGGGTTATTTTGAGGCCTGCAGTAACAGGCTCAAATGCTTGTCTATTCTAAAGTAGGGATTGCCAAATTTTTGCTGAAAGTTATTTAGGTTGGAAATTGGACATTTTTTTGGGTGGATGCTGTTTTGAAACCATTTATTGGAAACAAGGAGTATTTGCCACTTGTACTCTAATAAGACATTTTTCTTGTGCGCGCAGGTGTGACGTGTACAGCTTTGGTGTCATTTTGTGGGAGCTAGCAACCCTCAAATTGCCTTGGAGCGGGATGAACCCAATGCAGGTTGTGGGTGCGGTAGGTTTCCAAAATCGCCGACTTGACATCCCAAAGGAAGTTGATCCTTTAGTTGCTAGAATCATATGGGAGTGCTGGCAAACGTAAGTTGGATGCAAGAATAGTAGATTCTACTTCTTCCATTTTATTTCACCATTTCCTTGGCTAATCATACTTTTCACCAACCTGTTTTTGCCAGTGATCCAAATCTGCGTCCATCATTTGCACAGCTAACAGTTGCATTAAAGCCGTTACAACGTCTTGTCATCCCTTCACACATGGATCAGCCAAGCGCACCTCTGCCGCAAGAAATCTCAGTGAATTCTACGCCTTGACATGGGCTCAACTTCTCAGTTGTGAATAAACAATATTCTGTTGCACAGAATGGCTTCACTTAAGCTCCAAAAAAAAAAGAAAAAAAAAAGAGAGAAATAGAGATTTTGTGGTTGAAGTCCTCCCCCATCCAAAAGAAAAAGGGGGAGGGGCGTTTTGACTTGTATGGTAGGAATCCAATCCGATCGCATGTACTATGAACAGGCCAAAAAAAAAAGGCAAGATGGGTGAAGTGGTAGAATTGGTGTATGTATGAGTATTATTGCCGCAGCCCAAGAATTGCTGCTGCTCTGTGTACAGTGGGAGTGTAAATTTTGAACCCTGAAAACAGGTGGGTGCTGAAATGTAAATGTTAGAATCATCTTGTTGAATCTATTAAGAGAATTCATGAGGCACCATTATTACCTTTGATGTTAAGAGAATTGTGTACTATGAATGGTTTCAATGGCTTACCACATTTGACTAGCAAAGGAAATGCCTTTGCCCACACTGTGTAGCAGCTTTTGCCATTACTTTGGAGTAGACGGTTTATGGTTTACCAAGAAACCCCTTTGTATTGCTTCTGTCCTTAAAATTAGCGAGTTAGGATTTGAATTTAGGAGTTAAGATTTGAATTTAGGTATTAATTGCTAAATTATTAAGTAACCAGTGTGTTAGAATATTTCGCCTTTTGAGAAAAGAATATTTCGCTGTCAAATGAATATGTTGAGTTATTATTTTGGCGGGAATAAGTTAAGTTGGACGATGTCGTTTGAGGGGGAATTTGATTTGGGGTTGCAAAATGAGATCAATGAATTGTGCACTACGGTGGAATTGCATGGCAAAAAAATGGAGAATGTAGATAAAACCATTAGGAAGTTAACACTCCGGGGAATTCGATTCGGGGTTGCAAAATGAGATCAATGAATTGTGCACTACGTTGGAATTGCATGGCAAAAAAATGGAGAATGTGGATAAAACCATTAGGAAGTTAACACTCAAGAATGAGAAGCTCAGTCTACCATATATTTTGAGTCTTCAAATCACATAATTGAAACTCAACAAATTAGTTTTACGATTCAGGGATTCAAGCATAAGTTTGAATTCCTTATTCTTAAGTTAGATCACCTGTTGAACTTGAGATTCCTTATTCTTAAGTTAGATCACCTGTTGAACTTGAGGGTGGTAGAAGGCATTGGGCGTAGCTCCATGGGGGTTTCTATTGGGAATCAAGTGAATTCTAGAGTTAGAGAAACATCGAGTGAAAGATCTGAGGAGAAGCATGGGGTTAAACTGCCTAAGATTGATTTTTCCTATTTTGATGGCAGTAATCCGAGGGAATGGTCTGGGAAGTGTCAATGCTATTTTCACATCCATCAGATACCTGATCATCTTAACGTGGAGGTTGCTAAGATCTATATTAAGGCTAAGGCTTACATATGGTTACAAAGTTATCGATCTAAAGTGAGGGATGGTGAGGTGTGCTAGGAGGAGTTTGCACATGTAGTTTGTAAGAGCTTTGGAGAAGCGGATTCAGCAACAGTGGTGGGATAATTTTGTAAACTCAGGCAAATAGGGAAGGTGAATGATTACATGGAGCAGTTTGAGCAGTTGAAAGTTGTATTTATGAGGTCAATCAAAGGCATGTCTAAGGAGTATTACGTGTCAATCTTTGGCTTAAGGAGGAGATCAGAGTTCCAATTCAAATGTTTCAGCCTGATACATTGGAGAAGACTTTTGAGCTGTCCTTAGCTCAGGAAGAAATCATTGAAAGCTGCAATAAGGGTTCCAAATCCTATACTAAGACAGCTTCAGTTACCAGTTAAGTGTTGACCACTGCCAAACCAAATTATACTAGACCAGAGAAGAGTTTCAATTTTCAAAATCATAGACTAGAACTCAAGGAGCCCATTACAAAAAATTTCTCAGGAAGAGATGCAGAGAAGAAGGGAGAAAGGGTTATGCTTCAAATGTGAGGAAAAATGTCATGCTAATCATAAATATGCACTTAGTGAGATCAATGTTATGGTAGTAAATGATAGATTGACTGAGTATGAGGGTGATGGAGAGTTGCAATTACTGCAATAAGTAAGTAATGAAGGGGAGATTACTCCTATAGTGGGGGAAGAGGTAGAGGATTCAGTACATATCTTTGTAAATGCTATGGAAGGCAATGCTGCTTTCAATACTATTAGAATTGAAGGGAAAATTAAGAAGGTGGTGATCTCCATTTTGATTGATACAGGCAGCACTCATAGCTTCATTGACACTAAGTCAGTGAAAGAATTGAAGTATAGTTAAGGAGCAGGCAAGGCCCTTGGTGATTACTGTGGTTAATGAAGCTCAGATATGGTGAAGTGAGGTGTGTAAGGGTGTTATTTGGGTAATGGAAGGTTATGAGATTCAGCATAATCTAAATGTTCTAGACTGAATAGGAATGATGTATGTTTGGGGGTGGATTGGCTTACACAGTTCAGTCTTATAATTTTTTATTTTGAAAAGATAAATCTCTCTTTTGACAAGGAGGGAACCATAGTGAGTTTAAATGGAAGAGTGTAGAGGGTTGAATTAAAGTCCATCAAGGGTAAACCTTGAAGAAATTGATTAGAGGAGCTGCTGGAGTGTGGTTGGGACAGTTGTGCTCTATCACAGCTGAAGAATCAAGGGATAAACAAATAACAGATACGATAAAGTCAGTTATTGATGAATTTGGAGATGTGTTTGGGATACCAAAAGGGCTACCAACTTTCAAGGGGCGTGAACATGAATTTTCACTGATGAGTGGGGCTCTGCTTTTTAAGCAGAGACCTTATAGATTTCCTCATTATCATAATGCTTAGGTGGAGAGATTGGTGCAAGAGATGATGCAGGAGGGTATTATTCAACCTAGTTCCATTCCTTTTTCCTCACAAGTCATTTTGATCAAGAAGAAGAATGATTCTTGGAGGTTCTGTGTGGACTTTATACAGTTGAACTCTATCATTGTCAAGGATAAGTTTCTCATACCAATAATAGATGATCTATTGGATGAGTTGAAGGGAGTTTCATTTTTTACTAAGATTGATTTGAGAGCTGGCTATTTCCAGATCAAGATGAAAAAGGCTGACATACCTAAAATAGCTTTTACTACCCATTTGGGTCATTATGAGTTCAAAGTGATGTTGTTTGGATTAACAAATGCCCTACCACATTCCAAGCCCTGTTGAACAAGGTATTTGGTCCATATATTAGAAAATTTGTGTTAGTATTCTTTGATGATATTCTAGTCTATAGTCCTGATTTGATTACTTATGTGAAGCATGTTAGAATAGTTTTTTCCTTGTCAAGGCAACATAGTTCGTTTGCAAAAATGAGTAAGTGCCCTTTTGCTCAAAGGAACATTAAGTACTTGGGTCATGTAATCTCTAGGGAAGGAGTAAAAACTAATCCTAAGAAGATTACTGATGACATGAATTAGCCATCACCTAAATTTGTTAAACAACTCAAGGAATTTTTGGGATTAACTGGTATTATAGAAGATTTGTTAAAAACTATGGCATACTATCTAGGCCTTTAACTGTCCTATTGAGAAAGAATGCTTTTTGTTGGAATAGGGTGGCTGAACAAGCTTTTCAGAACTTGAAAGAAATGTTGTCCCAAACTCCAGTGTTAGATGTACTAGATTTTTCTAAAACTTTTGTAGTAGAAACTGATGCCAATGATATGGGTATGGGAGCAGTACTGATGCAAGATGGGTGACCTATTGCTTATTTCAGTAAAGGATTAGGTGTCAGAAGTTTAGGTTTATCAGTATATGAAAAGGAGTTGTTGGCATTAGTCACTACAGTTTCCAAATGGAGACTCTATTTGGAGGGACAACATTTTATTGTCAGGACAAATTATCAAAGTTTAAAATTTTTGTTGGAACAGAGGGTCACTACCACTGCTCAACAGAAATGCTTGGCTAAGCTGATGGGTTATGACTTTGATGTACAATATAAAAAGGAGACTGAGAATGGGGTTGCTGATGCTTTGTCCAGAAAAGAGGAACTGCGGGGTGAAATTCATGTGATGACTTCTGTAATACAATTATGGGTAAATGAGATAGTTGATAGCTGTGGTGATGATGAGAAACTCCATGATCTGATGGCACAAAGCATACTTGGGACTACCCTAGATTACTCTTATAAGAATGGCATTCTCAAGTTTAAAGGTAGGATTGTAGTGGGAGCAAAAAAAGAACTGAGAGCCAAACTGATAGCAACAATTCATGAATCTCAGGTAGGAGGACATTTTGGTATAGAAGCTACATACCAAAGGGTTAAAAAGATTTTTTACTGGCCTAATATGAAGGAAGATATGCAGACCATAGTGCAGGCTTGTAACATTTGTCAGAGAAGTAAGGATGAACATGCTCATTATCCAGGACTGTTTCAGCCAATTTAGGTTCTTGATAGGCATTTCTCTCATATCACTATGAATTTTATTAAAAGTATACCAAGATTAGAAAGCAAGGATATCATTTGGGTAATGGTGGACAAGTTTACTAAGTTTGTTCATTTTGTAAGCTTAACACATCCCTTCTCTACTTAGAAGGCTGCTAATGAGTTTATTGACAATGTGTTTAAGATACATGGGCTTCCTAACTGTATTACCAATGACAGGAACAAAATCTTTACTAGCCAATTTTGGAAATCCTTGTTCTCTTCTCTAGGGGTCAAGTTGCACCTTAGTACTACATATCATCCTCAAACTGATTGGCAAACTGAGAGAATGAACCAGTGTTTGGAGATATATTTGAGATGTTTTTGCAATCAAAGACTAATAAATGACATCATTACTTGTCATTGGTAGAATGATGGTATAACTCAACATATCGCACTGCTATCAAGATGAGTCATTTTAAGGCTTTGTTTGGATTGAAGCCTGTAGCATTTGGGGAGAATGTGGTGTTAGAAGAAGTCAGACATGCAGGTGACTGAAATGTTACAAGAAAAAAGGAAACTAGATTCAGTACCCAAAGAAAATTTGGCCAAGGCAGCCAACAAAATGAAGCAATTTGCTGACAAAAACATAACTAAAAGGCAATTTGAAATAGGAGATTGGGAGTACTTGAAGTTGCAGCCTTATAAAAAGAGTTCTGTCTCACAAAGGAAAGATTGAAAACTTGCTTCTAGGTTTTATAGGCCATATTTGGTGGTTACAAGGGTGGGAAAAGTTACTTACAGACTCCAGTTACCACCAGAGTATAAGTTACACCTTATATTTCATGTAAGTTTGTTGAAGAAGAAGCTAGGAGAGGGGGTAGTGGCTCAAGTTCACCTACCCATGATTGGCAGTCATGGTCAGCCTTTGTTGGAACCTTATGCTATACTGCAGAGGATATTAGTTAAGAAGCAGAATAGAGTTGTAGTTCAATGGCTGGTTCAGTGGACTAATCTTGGTCTTGAAGATGCTACATGAGAAGGGGCTGATAAATTTTTGCAGAAATGGCCTGGTTTCAACCTTGAGGACAAGGCTTCTTAAGGGGGGAGAGGGGAGCATTATCAAATGAATATGTTGAGTTATTATTTTTGGAGGGAATGGGTTAAGTTAGACGACAACATTTGAGGGGATGAACTCTACGTTGCCGTTTGAAGAACAAACTTTGTTGACGTAGGATTATGGTGATTAGTAGTGGACGGCTCAGATTTCATCTTTTTTAATTTAAATAATTTGAACAGAAAATTAGAAGCATTGTTGAGAATTCAGCCGTTTGGTTTGAAATTGTTTCTTCTTCCTCCGAAATTTCCTACAATTTCTTTCCAATTTTCGTATCTCTCCATTTCATTCAAAAAAATCCCTCTTTTCTCCTTATATTTACGTTAAATTTAGTTCCATTCATAACATTTGCCTTGAAAGTTAATATTCAAATTCAAACTTATGAAAAATATCTTAAACTATGTTTAGTTGGAGTGGGAGGAGGGGAAGTAAATGAGTAGGTATTTGAGTTTTGCTTGGGGTATTACAAGGAGGGAAAGTAAATGTAGAGGGGGAAGATTCTTCTTTCATATCAGCGAGAAAAATCTATATTATACTAAAAGTATGGCTAGGGGTCATGATGATTTAAACTTAGTTGTTTCTTCTATTTTTTGGATTGCCTAAAATGTGCTTAGAAGAATAAATTATTATTATTTTGATGAACTAACCATAAGACATTAAAAGCACACAATGTGTACAAATATAATTATTTCATATAAATCCATCCTTTAAACTCTAATTTAATTGCAATTATTTAGGAGTTACATAAAGAGTAATTGATATTCTATATTTATGCTTCATATAATGATCATTTTGAGCTCACATTTCTACTAAATTTTGGTGTTTTAATTACCATTTACACTCTCTTTATATCTTATTTGCTTTACGTGAGTTTATTGAAGATTTAGAATTAAATGAAGCAAACAAAGAGATTTTACACAATGAAGGGAAAAAAATAGAGAATTGCAGAGGAAAACAGCCTGGTAGACATATTTCAAATGGGATTTTGACCTCCATGAAGATTTCAAATGCAAACGTGGTATTCAAAATTATAGAATACATTTGAAAGTTTTTAGAATGGTAAAATATGTGTCAATCGGAGTTCATTTGCCTACCATACTTATGCTGTAAAGTCACCTATTCTGCATTGGGTTCCATTTTTGACATAGTTCGGTAGAATGCTCATATGCTGAGTTCTAGATGCCCAATTGAGGTGATTCAAATTTCTATGGAAATCTAAGATCCTGATCTACAACTTTCATGAAGACATCAAGACCTAGATCAGCTGATATAGTACTCTCAATTCACCTAAAATTCAAAACAGTGTCACAGTCGGGCAGCAGAAACTTGCACTAAAACTGGGGGCAAGCGGCGCCATTTGGTGTGATCTAAGCAGCGGCGTTTGTGTCGATCTGAAGCTACTTTTAAGCTATTTTTCTCTCTCTTTTGGAGGAGATTTCAATACCCCTTTAGGGCATGTTAGCCCTAAGGGCAAATCATATAGTTTTGATTAATGACAAATATTGATGAGGACTAATATGCTTGTATGTTGTGTGATAAGTTTTGTGAACTAAGAAGTATGAAGTCTCATTACCCTCAAGCCAAAGTGCAAGAACAACCTCAATAAACTATGAAGTCTTTTAAAGATTATTCAAAGATGAACTCAAGGCATTGAAGATTTAAAGTGTAGAGTAGATATGATAATAGGTAAATCTCTATGTAAACTCTACACTTGTATGTTTTGGAGTCTATTGAATGCATAAGAGAGCATAAAATAGGTTTCTTAATCTTAAAAGGCTTTGAATAAATTTCTTGATGAATTTGGTTTTGTGTCCTAAAAGTTTTTAAGTAAACTTTATATGATCAAAGGAATTTGATTTTGGTTTTCAAACTTATATATGTCTAAATAAGTTTTCTATACATACCAAATGCTTTTCAAATTTATTGAGGTTAAATTTCAAATGATTTTACAAAGTTTGAATATGCTTCCAAAAAATTCAGTCGTCCGAATTTAGTAGCAAAAGTTTGCTGCTGTTCTTCCAGAGAAATTCGAAAGAAGATTCGAACGTATGAAGAAAAATTCGGTCGTCCGAATTTTGCCCCTCAGCATGGTCACTGTTTTTCCAGAGAAATTCAGACGCAGAATTCGGTCGTCCGAATTTCCTGAAAATAGCCATTTTATAGCTGTTAAAACTGATTTTCAATTTTTATAAAAGCTATAAACTTGAAATCTTTTGTAAGTTTTGAACTCTTAAGTTTTGAACTCTTGAAAACTCTAAGCATTCTAAAGCCTTTTACAAACATTCCTTAAGCTCTGTTATGTCTTGTGCATTCAATTGATCAATCCAAAAATATCAAAGGGTAAAGGTGCAACTTTGTGTAATATCTACCAACAAGTAGTAACATCTACATACTCTTCTTTATCTATCAATTTGTGTTGTTCTACTAGCTCTAGTAAGGTTATCTTAATAACATAAAATCCTTTAGATAAGGGTGATCCTTGAAGTTGTGATTCAAGGTTGTTTGAGATATAAAACCATTGAGTTTGGTGAGCCTTGTATTGTAAAAAGTTACTAGAAGAGATTGTGAGTGTAAAACCATAGTGTGGTGAGCCTCTCTTGTAATTTGCAAACCTGAGCATATAGTAGATTGTTTGAAATCCTTAAGTTTGAGCTTAAGGTAGTGGATGTAAATCTTGAGGATCGAACCACTATAAATTGTTTGAGTTCTTTGCTATTTATTTCTTTCATTGCTTTGCTATAAATTGTCTCTATTTTGCTCATATAATATGTTCTTGGTCTAAACGCACAAAAGGTTTGTTTTTGTGAAAATTAGCCAAATACCTAATTCACCCCCCCCCCTCTTAGGTATTTCAGGGCAGAAACAAGAGGGGACAGAAAACAGTAAAAACCTACCAAAAACTCACTCAAATCTCATCCCAAATCTTTATCTTTGCAAGAGAAATCAAGAGTGAAGATTGAATCTTTGAAGAAGGAAAACATCCACCTTGAAGATTCATGGAAAAAGCTGCAATTTTCTCAACGCTACAATGACTAATTTCAACCTTGAAGAAGAGAATATTTTACACCATGAAAATGAGCAATTCTTACTCTTTCTTTATTGGTTTATATTCTTTGAATTATAATATGTTGATGAACTAAACTTCTGAATACTTGGATAGGTATGAACCCTAGATTTTGCCTATGTGAATGAATTGTTTCCTTGGTTGATTGAATTCGAATTTCTTGTACATTGTTTGTGGGTTTGAATGGTTGAATTGATTGAGTGAACTATTGATGCATAATCTGGAATTTTTTCACTTGGAATTGAGAAAGGAAGGGTGATTGACAATTGATTCAAAATCTGGATATTTTCACTTAGAATTGAGAAATGAATGGTGAAATAGACAATACACAAACAATGGGGATGATTTAGGTGACTAGAGATAGAAACCTAAACATCTTCTTGATAATTAGAGAAATCTAATTGGAAATTCACAATTCTTAATGCATTCTTGGGTTGAATTGGTTAGAAAGAGATTTCAACTAATTAATCTAAGAGTAGAGAACTTTCATCTAGAGATAGAGTAAGTTCTATCATTAGAATTTCATCAAACATAAGAAATTTATCAACCAAGGGACATTTCTATCACATAGGTAATTCTAGGGGGATTAACAATTCAAGTATTATTTTCTCAATTGAATTCTCTCTTGCAAATAAAAATTAGTTAAGTTGGTTTAATTAGTTAAGTTAGACTTCTATTCCTAGTGGTAATTTCAATCATTTTTACAGACAAATTTGTTAGGCTAAACAATAGAGTAGAAAGTGAGTAATGGTATTTAACCATCCCTGTGGATAAGATATTTAAACTTACTTGCCATTATACTAATTTAAATAATGAGTGCACTTGTCTTGTATTTATGTGCAAATTGTTGAGGATTGTGATAAAATTAAGTATAAAGGCATAGACAACAAAACACAACAGTAATAAAAAATAAGAATTATTTGGGAGTTATATTAGTTAAAGAAGAGTACACTTTTGTATTTTTTTTAGAAAAAAAAGAGTACTCTATTAGTTTATTATTTTTGTTGTTGTTATTTATATTACTGTTAGAGTTATTATTAAAAATTTAAGCTCTAAGTGCTATGTGAGAGTTACATGAGTTAAAAGATGAACAGATAAAAAAATAATAATTATACATAAAGAATTAATAGAAAAGTTCTTAACTAAGTTTTTAACTATTAAGTAATAATATTTTAACTCCTCTACTTAAGTTACAAATATTTTTTAATTCAAAAATATAATATAATGAAAGATATAAATGGATCATATAATCTCTATAGAATAGAATGTATAATTAATACTATTATTAGAATATTATACGAATAAAATAATCAAAAGTAAATAAATGTACTTTAACTTCTATCTTTGCAAGAACAAGAAAAAGGAGAAAGAAAAAATAATATTATTTTATTTTACAATAAAGAACGCAATGAATAATTATGATTACTAAAACTCAAATGTAAATATATTTAATAAAAAATAAAAAAAAATATAATAGTATGAAAATAAAAATAAAATATTAATACTTTTTAAAAATCAAATAAATATAAAAAAATAATTATATTGAAAAAATATCAATACTAATATAAATTTTGAAATATTTAACACATACAAATATTGCACGTGCTTTGTGCTAGTCTCTCCAAAAGTGAAAGGGATGAAAAGTATTTAATGAGTAAAGAATAAATAATCTTTGGAATTACAAGTAAATTTATAATAATAAATATATATAATGTGTAAAATTATTACAATTCTTTCTATTTTTCACTATAATCAAATAAGTGAAAGTATACGTAATTTACTTACTTTTCACTCATACTAAACAAAATTGAAACAAATATATTTTTGTCCCTCAAATAAAGTAAATGGTACCACTTTCCTCCCCTTTTTTCCAACGCCCTGCAACCAAACAGACCCTAAATTAAGCTTGAATAGATAAAAAAAATTACTGAACTCAATTCTTGCAAATGTAGTTGAAATTTAGACAAGCAAGGTTCTTGCTATCAAGCAAAAGATTTTAGATTCAATTTATATCTACCTCTCCTCTCTTAGTTTATAACAAAAAATAAAAAAGAAAGAAAAGTCAATTTTATAATTTATCTGAATCATAATAGACACAGAAAAAAATATTTGTTTAGTATTTTTGTGATCAACTACATTTTTATATTTTTTTATATTTAAAAAATTTTATTATACTAAGCTACCGCATTAGCTCTTTTCTTATATATAATTGAATATTTATTTTTTTATTTATTAATAAATCTTATAATATGGAGAAATAAAAGAAAATTATTAATGTTGAAAGATAGAATGCTATATGAGTAAATTAAAATTAAGTGTGTAATTAGATATGATTAAATTTTTTATAAAAATTAAATTATTTATGAAAAAATATAAATTTATATTTAAAATTTTAAATTTAATTTTAAGATGAGGATGGTGAATTGGTGATGAGTCCCTCCTAAATAAAACGAGCGGCTAAAAAGAGTACCCATAAGAGCATAGGACACGGATTGGTTTCTTTCAGAGAAATTCAGAGTGTGTCGGAGCTAAGAGATATTGCCCCATCACCCACCCCCGCCTGACCCGCGGCAGCGGCACCTCCCCAGCTTCTGACCTTCTCGGGAGAACTCCAATTTCTGTAGCCGGTAATACACTCCTTATCTTTCTGTTTTTACTTTCAATGGATACTTTCTCTTATTTGAATTGGAGAATATGAAAAATGAGGGAACTTGTCTTTTTGAATTCTGCTATAGAAATTTGGATAACGCTGGATGCATAGTGTATTGTAATGGCTGTTGAATTCTTCTGAATTCTTTCTGTTAGGATGCTTGCTCTGAAGTATTCTCCTTCAATGTTGACTGAGCGCCTGGAATCAATTGAATTTCCCAAGTTGAATAGGAATGTTGTGGTAAAATTCCCAATTCTATGTACAATAAATTTCTTCTTACTTTGATTTACTGTATTCTGATGCCTTAAGTGAACTCCAAGTTGTGTTTTTGTGCGGATTGTGACAAACTGATTGTTGGGCTAATTGCCTCCTGAGGATTGTGTTGATTGCTATTCAGAATACTGGAGATGTACTGATTGTGGTTACGACGAAATGCTTCTGCTCTCTCTCTCTCTCTCTCTCTCTGTAGATCTTCAAAATATAGATAGTTCTTATCAGGCAGGAGGTAATTGCTGTTAGTTTTTCATCCCTTTGTGGGATATATTGTATTTTATCTTTGATACCTATTAATTTCTAGATAAGAGACAGAGAAGAAAGAAAAAAAATATAAACTAGTACTCCTTGACTAGAAGTACTTTATCATTTTTCCTTGATATATTAAAGGAGATTAAGCAGTCGTCTTCATTGTTTTTGTACTAGCAAGTCTTTCAGTAATTACAGGTTTTTGTTCTTGTTTTTATGCTTTGTATGAGTTCAACAGTTGGCTATTTTAGAGGAACATCTGCAGAACATCTAGCAATTGTTTGTTATCATTGAGAATGGATATTTATTAGCATGTTTTAATACATTGTCAGATTTTGGTAGACGAGTGTTTGTTCTTTGTAAGTGGGCTGTGAGTATCTGTAGTTCCTGTATTCTAATGTCTGTACTTTCTTGGCTGTTGTTATCGTTAAGTAATGGGTTTTTGCCAACTTTTGTTTAGTTTATAGATGTTAGTAGGATAGATATTTGTAGGGGAGTATTTGTTTGTGTGTTGGTCATCTCTGTGTATCTGTGGTTTTTCTGTATCCTAAGATTTTTATTTTTTGTCTGAGCAATAAAGTTCATTTATGCAAAAAATTAAAAATAAAAACAAAAATGAGGGCTACGTATCTCAAAACTCACATTGGTTATTTGTCTGCCATAAGTATATATGTTCGATATACCTACTTGATGCAACTGTGTATATCTGCTAGTATATGCTCTGGGTTAATCATAAAAATATAGGTTGCCTTTTTTCATAGCTTAGCCGGTTGCTAGAAAGAGATAAAAATTGTTGAAGCTGAAGTTGCAACCAAGGAAGGTTGCTGGCTTCTTACCTGTTATACATGAATATAAGGTGAATTCTTGCATGCTTTTGCTTTCATTGACTTAGCATTTTCTGTACATTATCTTCTCTTAGGTATGTGCTGCTAAAGGTCCTCGACCAAGGTACCCCAGGGTGTGGAAAACCAAGAAGAGAATAGGGACCATTTCCAAATCTTGGAAGTTTGTTGAGTGTGTAAGTACCTTCTCGTAATTACTCTTGTTTACTGCAGTTTTTTTTTTTTAAAGTACATATGATAATATGAGTAGGCATATATGAAAGTTTTGGACAATAAAGTGATTTATTGTCGTTACATTTGATAATTTCTTTTTCTTTGTAAATCTCTGTAGATAAGGGGGTTATCAAATGTGAAAGAGGAAGTATATGGTGCACTTGATTCCTTCATTGCATGGGAATTAGAGTTTCCTCTCATAACTGTTAAGAAAGCTCTGAAAACCCTTGAGAATGAAAAGGAGTGGAAGCGGATAATTCAGGTATGACTTGTTTATTAACCGTTTATTCTGTTTCTACATATTAATATATAATATATAATTATTGTTTAACAAATCAATAGAACATCTCATTGTGGTGCAGGTATCAAAGTGGATGTTAAGTAAGGGCCAGGGAAAAACAATGGGGACATACTACACAATGTTAAATGCCTTAGCTGAAGATGGCAGGCTTGATGAAGCTGAGGAGCTCTGGGCAAAATTATTTTCTGAGAATCTGGAGAGCACGCCAAGAATGTTCTTTGAGAAAATGATCTCCATTTACTATCACAGGGAAATGCATGACAAGATGTTTGAGGTACTCTTCTACCCATTTCTTTTCTGCTTCGGTTTTGAGAATAGGTTTCTTTGATTGCATGGAGGGAACCATCTCTCTGTCTCGATCTGCCTTTCTTTATCTTGTAAGTCTTTAGACTTGAGTTCCAGTGTGAACTCCAGGTTGTCCCAACAATAATTAAATTAGAATGAGCCGATCTAGTGCTAGTTGACATCTAATTCCCTTTCTTGGAAGATCTTCTTCTTGGTTTCTTGGTAATGTCTGGATATTTGGTTTATATGCTTTGGCTCTCGAGTCTTTGATTCCTGGCTTTGCATACATCATTATGTTATGTGGTTCTCAAAAGTCAAGACATCTTTGCTGCTAGATAGCTTTTTGTGGGCATCAGCAGATTATCAGGCGTCAGTGATAATGTAGTTCTTTGCCCTGGTCTCTTTCTGAAATCATTTGAATCTTAGAGCTCGATCTCTAGTTTCTGATCAATTTTAGAATACACAATAACTTAATAATTTCATATATGGAGCTGGTTATAAAAACAATTGATTTTTATAACAGATATTTGCTGACATGGAAGAGCTTGGAATGCGACCAACCATGTCTATAGTTAAAGTGGTTGGAGATGTTTTCCAGAAGCTTGATATGATGGAAAAATACCGAAAGTTGAACAAGAAGTACCCACCTCCAAAGTGGGAATATCGATATGTCAAAGGAAAACGCGTCAAAATTCGAGCACAAAATCTTCATTGTTCCGATGGTAGCACCTCCGTTAGCAAATCTGATCCAGAAACTAATCCTGATTCACATGAATCAGTAGAAAGTGGTGAAACTAGTTCAAATGAACTTGACAAGGTTGAAGTGTGTCACAGTCAGTCTATCATAGCATCTCCAATTGTATCTGTTGAATCTATTGACTCCTCTGTAGCAACTTGAGACCACCTGTACATCATGTGTAATTCTATCACTCTTAACCTAATCCCGTAAAAATTTTTGTACTCTTAACATTACTCTTAGCATTTTCCATGAAAGAAGATTGCAAACTCATATTGAACGACTTCTTCCGCTTATTCAATATATGCAGCTACAGACGCAAGAAAAAAAGAATTAGAGAAAAAAAAAAAAGGACCCAGGTAATTTTTGCGTCTTCTTATCCAAGAATACGAGTGCTAACATATTTTGCCTTTTTTATATGAATAAATTATTATTTATTAATAATAAAATGATCATAATCATTATAATCAAAATAACTTTTAAATTTTTTTTAATACATTAAAAAAAAATTAAGTGATTAAAATAACTCAATAATAAAAAAATTATATAATAATTTAAAAATTATAATAATAAAAAATATTTTATACTCTAAATATTTTAATGAATAAAATATAATAATATTAATAGTAATAAACTAATAAACAAATTCATTTCAATCCACTTGCCAGCATCTTGGACATCCTTGTTGCAGGACAGAGGCAAGCTCTTACATAGTTGGTTGACTACAATTCTTGCCAATGTCAAACTATGTTTGAAAGAGCAATGGGAACCTACAAGAGGGGAATAAACACCAGAAAACTGAAAATTATTCAACTGAAGGTGGGGTGTCTGTGGATAGGAGGCTGTAAACAACCAAGTCCTTTATATTTCCCTTGAGGTAACAATACTTTCTGAGGAGACCATCCTTGGCAAACCCAGCCTTTTCCAGTACCCTTTGTGAGGCCTTATTTTCTACATCCGCAAAAGCCTGAAGCCTCACCACCTGAGGAAAATCTTGAAAGATTTGAGGGATTGCCATCTTTACTGCCTTAGTTGTGATTCCTTGGCCCCAGTACTCCACTGCTAAAGCATACCCTATATCAGCTCTACAGCTTTCATCACCTGATCCTGGGAAAACCGATACGAATCCGATCGAACGGTCATCCGTGCATATGGTACGACGCCAGGGATGGGGTATACACACCTGCTTGATGAAGGTTAACGCATCCTCTTTTGAAGTCAAAGTCTTCCATCGGATGCTCCGTGTTACACGATCATCGCCTGCCCATAACAGCAGATCATCAGCATCAGTTAATCTAAATGGACGCAAAGATATGGTTAGAGAGTTCTTCATGATGAATACTAGAAGAAAATATTGCAGAATAAGAGTGACAATGGGAAACTGTTGCTGTGTGTATATATATATATAAACAATAACTTTTTGGAAACCCTCTGTCATGACTTTTCTTGTGCACCAATTTTTAATCCTTTGTTGGTCGAAAATCCAATGTTTTTGACATTATAAAGATCACTTTCACTAGTCTATGAGCAGCAAAATAAATATAGTATAATATGGTAATTACACGCTTTGTTGTTGAATAAATAGCCATCGTCATCAAATAATGTATAATATTTACTCACACAAATCTAAAATTATAAACAGAATAAAATAGACACTTTGACTTAGTAGTTACAAATCTTTCTATTAATTCTTCATGTGTAACATTTTTTTTTTTTTTGTACTTCTTTAATTAATATAGTTCTCAAATAACTCTTTTTAAATTTTTAAATAATATTAATAATAAATAATTAATTAACTAACTAATGATAATGACTAGTTAAAATTTAATGGCATTTTAGACCATCTTTACAAAAAAAAAAAAAGAAACAAATGAAGTTTAAATTACCATGTCCCCCGTCCATATTTTTGTGATAATATAGCACCCATTAAGGTACAAGGTAATTTTCTTAAATTAACCTTAATTGAAATTTGAAGAATTTAAAAATGGTAAGAATGATCCTAAAAAGGAAAGAATGGTAGAAATTCATTAAATTTTTATTAATATTACAAATAAAACACTTATTCTATGAAAAATAAAAAGTGACAATTAAGTATTTATTTAGGAACACTAGTCAAAACTCTCTCTTTCATTTTTTCCCCCATCTTATCTCTCACCGTTCTTAAGTGTCACGTGTCTTCATATTATTCTATTTCTCTTAGAATTCTCCCATTTCTTTTAGGGTTTCATATGTTTAAATTTTTCTTATACCTATATTGCAGTATAATATTGGTGGGAGAGAAGATTGGGAGCGGAAATGATAGAGAGGATCTGAACCTCAAGACGAGAGAGAGAGAGAGAGAGAACTTTTCTAGCATTAGAGAGATGCATGGTCAGATCGAAACAAATTCAAGTTTTTTCTTTCAGAAGAGTCCATAAAATTTCCTTTGATACTATTAGCTATCTGGAAGTAGGACTGTTAATTAAGCCAGACTGGCCCGAGCCTAGTTCATTCGCCTGCTTAATTGCGGGCTCGAGTTGAGATTTTCAACCCGAATAACTTTTCAGGCCGAGTTCGGGTTAAAAAAAGTTCAGTCTGTTTTCAGTCTGGTCCGTAAAAAATATATATATATATTATATATATTATTATTATATTATTAAAAATATTATTATTATATAAAAAATTTTTAAAAATCAGGTTATGATCGGCTCGAGCCCAAGAGAGCTGAGTTAGGACTCATATTTACTAACGCGAAAATAATTAGGTCGAGTTCGGACTTAGCAAAACCCATCTCACTCAACCTGATTGACACCCTATGAGGAAGTAACCACATTTAATAGTAGAACTTGTTGCTATTATTGCTATGAATTAAGTATGAAATCCATTTCACCAAAATGCATTCCACTGATCTTTTCTTGGATGCAGAATAAAAGTTAGAGATAATCATTTCAGTGTATGCACTGGGTTTGTCAGAATCTTTGTCACTTGCAACTAACCGAATAACATATTAACATCTCAAACTTCTTGAAAAGAATATATATTTAAACAAAATATATTCTTAATCAGCGGTACTAAGTTGTTAGCATTATAACTATTCATATGCATTTGCAAGTAATATAATTTTGATAAAATTAAAATTATTATCTAATTTTTAGTAAAATTATATCTTATATTTATTAATCATAAATTTGTAGAATTATTAGTTGAATATTTATTTTTTTTCTATTAATGGTTTATTTTCAAACGCAATTAAGTATAACCGATGTAACAGATTTTTTAAAATAGCATATTTCAAAATATTTTCTTAATTAATGAAATAATGTTACAATCATATTTGTAATGAATGTCAAAAAATAATAATAAATCAAATAATTATCGTAATTAACATACCAATCATAATAACAACATATTCATAATCAACGTAATATAATATTAATACAATTAATATGCATATAATAATATTATATGAATAATATGATAATAAATAATATTATTAATAATGCTAATACAACATTATAATAATAAGCAATATTGTCAGCATACTAATACCCTAATAATGTACAAAATTATATATCATCATAATAATATATTATAATATTATTATGATATCATATTATTCCGTTATTATCATATTAACAATAATAATATTATTAACACTATATTATTATTACTAATAATAATTAATAATACTAGTTAATTATAATAATATCATTGTGGCAATAATATTACATTATTAGTAATTGTAATTATGATGAATTATATTCATTATAATTAATATATAATCATATTTTAGATTTTGTTCATTTATTAGTTAATAATGTTAATAATTCTAAGTTGGTTATGTATTTATTACTCCCGCTATATAGCATTGAATATTTATATATTTTTTAATTTCTTACAACTAAATATTTATTTTCTTAAAATAGTAACATATTTTATTTAAACTTTCACTACTAACTTCTTTAATTTAAGAAAAATTAAACTCTCCTAATACAATGGTCTCACCAATCATCTCTTTGACTATTTTGATTTAAAGAATTTAAAATTTCCTAACATACAAATCCTGCCACTAACATCTTTAATTAATAAAAATACTATATTAGTTAAATTATAATTAAGCTATCCTCATTAATATTTATACTAAGTCAAAATAGGACATTCAATTCCTAATAGATGGAGTATAAATTTATGAAAAATGATTGTTAGAGCAAGTTGCAGTACAATTAATGGGAGCAAAGGGGAGGGGTAAATATGTCCACAAAAGAGTAAGGTAACTCTTGCCTCCTTACTTGTAAGAAGATCAGCAGCGCCAATTGAAAACTTTTCCCTTCGCAACTTACTTCAGTAAACATTCTCCTTAAAAGCATTTAAGTTACAAAACGGGTTATTTCCAGGACAGAGCAATGACTTATGGGGAATTCTTTCTTAGAAATAAAGCCATAAGACGGTCACAATCTTATTTAACGTAGTTTTAATCCCCATAACCAATTCAGATTTTTGTTTGAAGAAAGCTTTCTCTGGTTTTTTTATATCAGCTAAATATACATTAAGGGACAAATTCTAAGCTGAACCAGTAGAGCAAAAAACCATTAGGATTGAATTTCCAAAACAAGTGACATTGTCAGGAGGAAACTGTTTAAGCAGAGTTTATTTTAATTTGGTCAATGATAGACTGAGGCAACTAGAAAGAAAGAAAGAAAGAAAATGAATGTCATTTAGATTAATTACTGTATAACACAATTTCTGCTCGTTTGCTGAGGATCACGAAAAGGAACTATAAAGGATGGTACCATAGGAAAACAATCGACTCTTGTGTATTGCAAAAACAACAAAATTTCTTATTCTTATTTTAATTCCAATTGAATGTAAAAACACTCACCGAACAACCATGCCCTCATTAGCAGAAATTTTACAAATATTATCCCCCATTCCCCGTGAGAAAAATATGCTGGGAAGCCTCCGGCAAAATGTCATTCTTACCACAATTCAGTTCCAGCCTTTTGAAGGATTGCTCCCAATTTCTTCATTCGACAAAAATTTGTCTCTCAACTCTTCCCATCCTTGCCGCAGCATCTTCAAACCAACAGAAGAGAACATAACTAAGCCTGAGTCTCACAAATAGAGTGAAAATGTACTGATGTGGAATCAAGTAAAATTGTATCCCTGATGTGGTAGTTCATTAAAAAATGAATACAATGCAACTCTATAATCCACGCAGCAAGGAGTTACTTTCTTGCAAACAATCTAGCACTCGGTTCCTTAGCATATAGAAAACCACAGGGCCAGACCTACTATCTGAAGAATTAGGACGGTGCTCCTGGAGAGAATAAGCAGGTCGTCTCGGACCCCTATTCAAGCAGAAAGGTAAGTCCCCACAACCAATCAGTTCACTTTGCCTACCGGACTATCCCCTCAAAGATTAAATGCACTGGCCAGTCTCCTAAAAAAAATTGCGCTTCTCTCTTTTTTCTACTGTAATTGATTTTTAGATTGTGGTCAGTGGTCTCAGAAATACCATCAGAAAACAAGGTTATCACAGCACCAAAAGTAATCCTATCTTATTCTTGCCTCATTATTTTGGAGGACAAATCATGGACCTGAACCGGCAAAGAAAATTTAGGAGGATGAGGAACAGATCTATGACATAGGAACATGTGCAAATGCCTATTATTTTGGAGGACAAATCAAGGACCCGAACTGGCAAAGAAAATTTAGGAGGATGAGGAACAGATCTACGACATAGGAACATGTGCAAATCACACCAGATTCTCTTTTATCACGTTTAAAGTTTCCAATCTATATTGGAAAGTGATCAGCTTAAAAGAGTAAAGTGTATTTCATAATTACGTAAACTATCCTTACATAATTATGCAAAGAATGTCTTGACAACTGTCTTCCAACTTTACCCTTTATTCTTCATCGAGGCACTAAAGAATCATATTCATCAGCATCATTTTTTAAAATTGAATCTTTTATTCCTAACGACCAACGATACAAATACCAAAACTTATTTACTGATATTACTCCGGCTTTGGCTAAGATTCTGACTCCAGCGTTTTAGTACAAGAGAGAGAAAAGGACAATTTTATTTTTGTAAATCAATACGAGGTTACCATAATCTTTTAATATTGAATTTGTTTGGAATTCAGAACTTTCTTAGTCTATGTGCTTTCATCATTTTTGACAAGTGAAAATAACCGAGGGACTATAATTTAACTACATTCCTACTCGTGTAAAAATGGGAATAAGCCTATTTTTTATGGGCCAGAGGTTGTATTTTTCAGTAAAAACACTAAAATTTTGAAAAGCAAAGCCTTTTTCCCCCAATGGTCCAGGTGACTTACCTTTTGTATAACTTCTTGGAACCACAAGGGCAGGGAGAATTCCTACTTATATGCCCACTCTTCGCCAAATTTGACCGAGCAACATCCACTGGGGTGGATCCCATCAACTTCTGAACCTTAAGATGACAAATACAATTGGGTAAGAATTGATTCGCTATGCAAGATTGCAGTATCAGTAGGATTTTGTTTTGTCTTTCTGAACAAGACCTTGAAAAGCATCAATATAGTTGGTCAATAAAGAGGTTTTACTCCCCAAGAATTTCTCTTTTGCTTTTGGTACCAGACCATTAGAAGTAGATGCAAAGCAAAGTCACACTGTTGCCATGATCTTATATAAGAGTTCAGAAATATGCAATTACAATGGACTCCTTAACCTTCCGGACCAAATAACTCACAATTTCTCATTCATATTACTAAATGTCTGGAATGGCATGTCCGCTATCAAGGGTGATTCAGAGTCCCATTACTTACCTTGGTTATCCATTGCCAGATTTATTTGCATAAAAGTAGAGAAAATTGGATCCTAAAATTTTGAAATGCTGATCCTAAACTACCAAATAACCCTTCGGAGTTTAAAGTAAAAAACTAAAGTACTAACTGTTGAGTTAAAGCCATCTTCTAAAATTCATTGGACATAATCACATGAAAATAAAAGCTCAGAACAGAACCAGGAAATAAAATAACCAAGAGACAAGCAGGAAACCTATTAGCGTAAATCTGAAGGAATAAACCTACTATCCAAGAGAAGGAAAATAACCAGTACTTGAGTTACTCAAAACAATAACAGGTAAATATGTACGACTCAGGGAAGAACGATGGAACAGAATGCTCCTTGAATCTTAACTGCTTGCTTCTAAACTAATAACAAGCAGTATAATTAGCATCTCTTTTAGCAGCCATGAGATAAGTAAAAATCTCCAGTATCTCTAGAGAGATGCAAAAGCAAGAGTTCAATAAAAATAATAATAATAATAATACGAATAATGTGTGTGTATGTGTGAGAGAGAGAGATCCATTGACTAAATGAACTGCAGAACTATTAAGGATGCGATAAGCTTTTTTTGGTGATTATGGTAAAATGGAAGCAAAAACATAATCTCTGTGTGTGTGTGTGTGTGTGTGAGAGAGAGAGAGATCCAATTGACTAAACGAATTTCTGAAATGTTGGGAAATGAAATACGCTTAGTTTGGTGATTATGGTAAAAAGGAAGCAAAAAGATACAACTGCAAGTGTTAAAGTGGATGTTGAAACTTAATTTATTGGGCATGAAATCTTATAGTGATTAGAGATTTGTGTCATCACGAGACACACCACTTGGCAATACCTTAAACACACAAATGAAACTACCACATGCAAACGTGCAGAAAATAAAGTACATTGCATGAGAAAGTACCTCAGCTAAACTCTTTGGCATCAGCTTTCCTTCTTCCTTTAACTTCTCAAGTTTTCGCTGGGCTTCTTTGGCCCATGAAAACTTTGCCAATGCATGCTCAACATCAGCTATTGTGCAATTACACTTTTTTGCTGCCTCTTGTTTCTGACTAGTTAGGAGATTCTACAACAAATCAGTAGCTTTGAGAGTCAAGCAATTATAGTCAACAGAGACATGAATGCCAAAACATAAAACGAGTGAACAGAACCTCTCATAATGCAATGGTTGGTCTCCAAATCAAGGTTCAGGAGATAATAAGCTAACAATATAGAAAGCACGGAATTTCATCTATCCGAAAATGCCTAACATTCTTTCACAATTAGTTATATTCAGATACAAAGATGATTTAGGTATGTAGTGACAATGAGAAATAGAGTAGGAAAAACATCATAGTTTAACAGAATAATGATTGTTGCAGAGTTCAAACTGGTTGCTAATAACAACTTTATGCATATAACATAACAATTTACAATATATTACATATCAGGCAACCATCAAAACATCATATTTCTATATTCTGCATCCACAATAGTACAAATTGCACAAAGGCAAATGCATGCATACTAATTGATGATCACCATTTAGCATGTACAAGCCAAAGGAATCGTCCCCAGAAGTGCCTTCTAGATTAATTTCCTGAGCAGTGCCGAAGTTCAAAATGGTTGCTAATAACAACTTTATCCATATAACATAACAATTTACAAAATATTACATATCAGGCAACCATCAAAACATCATATTTCTATATTCTCCATCCGCAGTAGTACAAATTGCACAATGGCAAATGCATGCATACTAATCGATGATCCAGTCTTATATAAAAGCACCATTTAGCATGTACAAGCCAAAGGAATCGTACCCAGAAGTGCCTTCTAGATTAATGTCCTGAGCAGTGCCGAAGTTCAAACTGGTTGCTAATAACAACTTTATCCATATAACATAACAATTTACAAAATATTACATATCAGGCAACCATCAAAACATCATATTTCTATATTCTGCATCCGCAATAGTACAAATTGCACAATGGCAAATGCATGCATACTAATTGATGATCCAGTCTTATATAAAAGCACCATTTAGCATGTACAAGCCAAAGGAATCGTCCCCAGAAGTGCCTTCTAGATTAATGTCCTGAGCAGTGCCGAAGTTCAAACTGGATGCTAATAATAACTTTATCCATATAACATAACAATTTACAATATATTACATATCAGGCAACCATCTATATTCTGCATCCACAGTAGTACAAATTGCACAATGGCAAATGCATGCATAATAATTGATGATCCAGCCTTATATAAAAGCACCATTTAGCATGTACAAGCCAAAGGAATCGTCCCCAGAAGTGCCTTCTAGATTAATGTCCTGAGCAGTGCCGAAGTTCTGTTTCAACTTAGTTCTCACCCTCTTGCACCACATCATGTCTAATCAATTAGTGTTACTGTAAATCGTTTACGGTCAGAGGGGCTAATATCCTTTTGAATTAGGAAATATGAAGCATGAACTCTAAAGGCAAGCACATAGTTATAAATTCCAGATCTCTAAAATTAGGGGAAATCTTGTAAATTGCCTTTAAACTTTTGATTTCATTACAATTTTCCAACCAAATATTTCTAGTAGTTTGGCAAAAGTATGATTGAATCTGCTTCAAGAATACCTCTGTTCAATTATGATAGAAGAGTAAAGACGAATCCACCTTAAGTTAACAACAAATAACACTCAGAACGTCAAAAAGGTCAAATAGAGGAAAGAGTGCAGGTGCCATTTTTCCCTCCCTTCTACCATCATATGCAAGGCAAAAATAATTTTATGATCTATATGAATGAGTACTCCTTTAAAAATTGCAAATTAGAGTAGGACCAGCTGAAATTATTAGTTGAAATTAAATGACATCCAAAGGAAAACATCCCCATTGCCTCACGCATGATATAGTGAAACCAGAAACTCCATTACAGAGGTTTATTTTTAAGTCCAGTACCAGAAGTAATACCATAGCCCCGTGCAAACCAGCATACATCATCAAGATCTTTATTTTGTGACATAAAGTTATAAACTGAGTTCAATTGTGTGAAGATTAGGAAAAGATGCACAAACTTAAAGAATATTTTAAATATAACAAACTTAAAAGATTTTTCATCGATAAATATAGCTTTTCTGTTTATTGCTAATAGAAGATGCTTTTAGAGATTAGTTTGAATTGTTTAAAGAGTACAATAATGGAAACTAATTGTTGTTTCACATCTGTGTTAGACATTCCTTTTTCTTCTTTTTCTTCCCCTCTTTTTCCTAATGAAATTGGAAATGAGTGACCAAGGCGATGCATTCTTCAGAAGGAAAAAAGATGAGAAAATGAAAGAAAACAAATTCCAATAGCAAAATGACATGAATATAAGTAAAATGGCTATTTTCAAACATTTTCCACTAAAATATCAACCACAGACTCACCACTCTTCGGAATGTTCCATAGTAAATAGATTACCCTTTACACATGCGTAAAGCAATTTAACACTATCAAATATCTCAAAAGCCATCTAATGAAATTCTGAGTTTCTGCATGATAATCTACGAAATAAAAACATATGAACAAGCTAACAACTATAAGACCAAAACTGAAGGTATGGAATACCCACATCTCCAGTAGGATCAAAAGCCCCAAGACATCTGATAATTGCTTCTTGCTTCTTGAAAGCATCTGAAAATGTAGCTTCACTACTTCGTCCCACTATATACTGCTTGAATGCCCCTACCTTCCTTGCTTTGCTCAACTCATCCGCAAAGCCTATGTTCCACCCCAACCCAAAAATTTTAAATGAAAATCAGTTATTTATTATCAACATGCACATCATTGTGTAAACTAAAAGACAAAAATTGTTCCGTCATTTCCCAATAAGTCCATATACATCCAAACCACAAGCATACATGCATTTTCACAGATTTACAAGTGAATGCATGCCTAATGATGATTGTGCAATCATATCATGGTTTCTGTTCATTCTTTTAATTTCCTAACACGCCATTCACAATGCTTACGATGAAAAGAATGTTCCAATCAGATACATATTTACCAAACCAAATAAAGTAATAAGCAACATGTCCTTCCCCCATCAAACTTGTTTCGGCTAAACAATATTCCCTTGAACAATAAGATCAATTAAAAGCACCATTTTGACAATTTTCTAAAACAAAGAAGGAAAGAAAATCTTTTCAGCACAATTAGTCAAATATCAGCCTGTCAAATTTCAAAGTAAGCAGTTTCTTTATACAGGTGCATCAAGACGAGTTCTAAGAAATGAGAGAGCACTATAAATAGTCCCAATAGGCTGGAGGGAGGAGCTTACGGAGGAGAGTGAAGGAGTCCGCAGAAGTAGAAGTTGAAGTGGCATCAGGTGAGGTTTTTTTGCCAGTGAAGACGCCTTTGATCTTGTCCATCCATGAGGCATTTAGCAGCGTAGTAGAGGAGATCCACCGGTGCTCCGACGGCAGAAGGCTGCCGTGACGGTGGCCGTAAAAAGCTCTGGCAGAACGAATCATTAGAGATTAATGAAGGATCCAATCGAAATTTGAAGGTAAAAAGCCACCCCTCGCGGGTTTTGGGAGGGTTTTAGAATCTCCGGAAGTAGAAGTTCCAAAACGACATGGTTTTGGATTCTTAGTGCTGATGTGATGCTCCACTTTTTTAGTTGGATTGACGAATTTAGCCCTTCTCTTTTTTCTGGATTTTTTCCCCCTCTTTTTTGTGTTATCTAACAACTATTGCAGTTTGTATTGGTGAATTTGTTGGGAAATATATTGACACCACTATACTTGCGGATAAATTACATATGAATAATATTTATATTATAAAATTGGCATTGACTGAATTGAAATATTGAAAAGTTCAAATAATTTAATATACTTCAAATATAATAATAGCAGTGTAGACAAATTAGATGTAACTTTGATTTTTCTCATATAAGCATCTGTCCATTTGCTTGGTAAAATCAAGGGGGTATTAGGAATCCCCTTTTTATTCCAAAAGCTGATTTTAAGTTTAACACATTCATATCAAATGAATCAATATTTTTGAGAATTTCCATTTGGCGGCTATATATTTTTCCTCCAAGAAATTGTTGTCAAGGATTTCTCTATTTTAGTGAGTTTTTTGTTTAATCTCATTATAATGATAACTTAATATAGTTTTAAAAAATTTCAAACAATTTCAAAATATTTACGGACCATTTCATGCACAAATTTGAAGTAGAGCTTTTATACTGTAAATACCAAATAGTATAGCTTTTATACTATAATATACTACTAGGTACTAGCACCAAATAGTAGGCTCATTTTTTCCATTTTTTTGCGTAAATACCAATTAGTACAATACAAATGCTCCTTCATTTCAACAAATAAAATATTTTAACAAATTTCTTCTTTTTTAAAATGTTTGATATTTTTAAATTTTAAAAATTATTTTTATAAAATTACATGCATCATACATATAATGTAATCATTCTCTATTATATTAATAAAATTAATTAAAATATATAATAAAAATACTCTTTACCTTAATCTATACCGAGAGAGTGCTCTGGTTCAGTAATTAGTCACCTGAGTTAGCAGTGGATGCAACATTCTTCAGCTAGCCAGTAAAATTTTTTCATCTTTTATATTTTTACTTTATGAAAAGTAAAAGGACCCTTCTGCCTTTTTATTTTCTTATAAATCAAAAGATTCATAAGCAAGCGTTGCACATCCATCAAACTTCAATCAAATGAACATAGTTGTCCACTCCAAACATGTTTGCTGGAGTTTCAAATTGAGAATTCAAAAGGAACCTAAGGAATCACAAAATTCTTGAGTCTACAAGCGTGCTTGAGTTAAAACATGAATTTAGAATCCTCACACCATGATTAAAAGGTTAGTTTCTACTTCATGAAATCCCAAACCTACATCATTTCATCCTCCACTTAAACTTTAAAAAATAATGTAAAATTCAAAAAGAGATTTATTGACTTCTGAATGAATAGGAAGAGCAAGGAAGCGCAGGATATGCCCGAAAAATACGGAGTCACATGAAAACATCCATGCAACAATATCTGTTACTCCAGTTACAGAACAAATCAGAGCTTTAGCAAAAAGGAAGCCATAATGCTGCTCATCCTCAAAGAACAAGATTCTGAATTGCAACGTGTAACGATCAAGTCCATCCAGAAAATCTCCGCCCTGCTCCACATAGCAAAGAAACTATATGTGCAGACAAAACTGTCACAGGTATTTCAACTTCAGAATAGACAACAAATCATGTGATGGTTAGGCATAAAGTCCTTGCATCCTAAATCAGCATCCATAAATTGAAATGAACCCCATATACATCCACTTTCTCCTTCAAAAGAAGCAGGTCCTAACCATTTGTACAAAATAATGATGCAGAGAGCACCACTGCTCCCTCAAAAGAATGATTTAACTATCCCCATTAAACATATCATCATAGTATTATCTGCGATGTTATACACCCCAAAAGCGATCAGCCTGAAAGGAATGACAGCTTGCATCGAAGAATGTAGATCCATGGCACAATTTTTCTTGCTGCAGGCCCCCTGATATCTTGATAATTGATTAGGAATGTAGCAGTAAACGATTTTGTTCTCATGATTCATGCTTTTGTTCTTCTGAATCCAAACCAAATCTCATAGTGATTAAAAAGTAAACTATCATGTGTGTACTTTCCGAGGTACTCAAGTCCCAACTTAATAAGCCTTTTTGTGCATTCTTCTCCTCCCAAGCGAGAACAGAACTTTATATTATGCGACACAAATATTCTACCATCTATAGGTTTCAATCTACCCACTAACCTCTCTAATCCAATCCATACAAGCTTGTCAGGCATGTGAAGAAACACAGCACTTGCATAAATCAAGTCATACATAGCTCCAGAGTCAAATTTACCAAAATCCATATCTTCACCTTTTACAATTTGAGGACGCTTATGCAACAAACCTTGGGATGGAAGCTCGTACCTAAATGCAGCCATTAAAGAAAGCTCATCCCTCTCTAAACAATGAAAATGCTCAGGGTTCAAGTACCGAATAAAGTGCAAGCCAACACGCAGTGTTCCACATCCAATCTCCAGAACACGAGAATCAGGAGTTAAGTGGGTTGACTCTGCAAGGAATTCAAACACATCTCGGCCTCCAGCCCATGGCTCCCCGTAATTGCTGTGATGCTCTTCTACAAGAAGCTCCCCAGGACATGGCAGAGAAGTATGGTTTTTTGCTTCTTCACCTTCATAGTGAGATATGCCCTTAAATCTGAAAGCATGTAAGCGATTTCATTAACACTTCAATGAATCTACCTGAATAAACACTAAATACAAAAAAGGGTATATATGCTTCCCCTAATTTTTGGGAGGAAGATCCAAATTCCAGCAAAAGACAGAAATTGGGGCAAAAACATTATAAAGTTAATGATAAAAGGTCAAAAGATTTTCTCATCAGGTTACAGAGATTAAAAATAATTCATTCACGAAGAAACATGTCTCCTCTCTCACTGTGAGCTTCACAAGTTTCCCAACAATGTTTACCTACATGTTAGTTGTTAGAAAAGGACCATCGTTCTACTCTATCTTCATTTTCTTCTTCAAACTCCTCCTTATATTTCTTTGAACGACAAAAAAATCTCTAATCAACAATAAGAAATTCTGGATCTAGAATTAAGTTACAATGTAATCCAATAAAAATTCCACCAAAGAAAAATTCAACATCAATAAGTAATATATGCTACTTGGTATGCTGATATCCTAATCAATTCACAGATTTAAGCTTTGCCAAAGTATACTAATAGAATTTCACCCAAAATGCCTTTTCTACTCCAACCATTTTTGCATAAGATTCCTATAATACTTGCAAATAGACACCAAATTCAAAAAGTAAATCCAATAAAATTACAACTTAAAATATTAAGCAGATAATAGTGACCTACGTAGTCTTTCACAAGTGGTAACAAAAAGTATAATCACCAAAAGACAAGCTTTTTAAGCAATTATTATTTCACAACATATACAAATACAGAGCAACATAGTGCGAATGACAGTGAGCGAGAGAGATGAAGTGGCCAGGGGTAAAGAGATCATACTGAAGGAGATCTTGGAGCTGTTGTTGGCGTGTACGGGGATTAATGCCTTTGCGGAGCACATTTTCCGCCATGTGTAGCCCGTTTGCCTCGATTTGAGATTTTAGCCATTCAATATCCTCTACAGTAGCCGCGATCCGCTCTCTTTTATAAGATTCTACAGTGGAATCACCACCAGAACCGCCACTGGTGGTTACAGCGGTGGCGGGAGTGGTGGTGGGGCAGCTGCACAGAGGAGGCGAAGAAGAATGAGAGAAGAGGAGGAAGAAGAGGAAGATAGCGACGCCGGTAGCAGAGAGAACTAGCACGGGAACTGAGATCACCACCGTCTTCGGTAATGACGCCGACGACAGAGCCATGTGAATCTCTCTCTCTCTCTCTCTCTGTAAGAAGGAGAAGAAATCGTCGTGCTGTCGTCGTGTTAGAAGGAGGACAGAGCGAGCTTCAATGGATTTCAGTTTTTTTCTTTTTTTTTTTTCTTTTTGCTGGGTAACACTAGATTTCATTGTTACCATTGTCGTGTTCAAGCACTGCGGTCGGGACTTTTAGAAGAAATCAAAAAAATAAAAAATTATTTTCTTCGATGACTAAGGATTTTTTCCCCAATTTTTCTTTCTGATTTCTTTATTTCATTTTTCCTTCTGATTCAAACTCTAGTTACCTTTTGCTTATAGTTTTTTTCGAGATTGATTATGGGAGTGAATTTTTTGTTAACGAAATTATATTTTATTTTTATCATTATCATAAATTTACATAATTTTTTCTCTTAAAAAAAAGCTTTCCGCAATCTTCATTTTAATTTATTATTAAAATTTATTATAATTTAAAAATTTAAAATAAATTCTTTATTTGATATAAATTTAATAATTTTTAAATTAATTTTAACATAATAAAAATATAATTTATTAATTTTACTAGAATTTGACAAAACTTACTTTGGAGCTTTACCCTGGCAAAACTTCAGGCCCAGGAAAGCTCACTAGGTCCTGATAAAGTTCCATTTGATCTAATTTTTTATAAATTTTTATTTTTAATTGTTTTTATTTTTATTTATAAATTTCATTATTCTAATAAAAGTGTGAATATTTTTTATCTAATTATACTTGAGTATTTATTTTAAAATTCTTACGTGATGAAGAGTTAGAAAATAATCTAATTAACCACTTGAAGAAATTTTCAAATTTATTTCTAATTTGATGTTTTGAATAAGAGAATTGAGAGAAAATAAGAAATGACAGAAAGGATTATATGCGCATAAAAGAGCAAAATAGGAATATATTCCTTATACCTACAAAAAATTTATTGCACTTATTAAAAAATAATACAAAAATATTCGTACTATTTTGACGTATAAATTTAGTTTCACAATCCTTATCTTTAAATATCCACTCAAGGAAAATAAATACTCTTATGAGGATTCGGTACCCAAATTTTCCTCTTTCGGGGAAATTGAAGGAAAAAAAAAATTCAAAAGAAAGAGAAGTCGAAACAAATTCAAAATTATCTAAAAATTTTGTTTTCAGTTTTTCTCTTCTCTCTCTACTTTCTTCTAAATTTGTAAGAACAACAAAAAGTACACATTATTTTATGTCTAATTCATCTTTCAAAAAATTACATAATTGAATTAATTAAACAAAAAGAAGCTAAATCAAACCTGAATTACGTATGAATTGACCTTTACTTTTGTTGATTAAGGCTTAGATTGGACAGGGTTTGGTTTCCAAACCAAACCCAAAATTTTAAGCGTGGGACTCACATCTCCTCTCACAAATAATTTACTTTTTTTCGAAACTCAAGACAAAAATCTCAAAATCAAACTCTATCCAATCATACCCTAAGGTGTGTCAATAAATCAATGTACCAAAAAAATAATACAAAACAAATAACAGATTATTCCTACTTAATTTTTCTATCTATAAGAATGGTTGAAATTTCACTTTTATAGATTAACATGTGTCAATAGATAAATTGGTTCTCTCCTAAATCCTGTTTATGTAATACATATGGTAATTTTGTAAAGTCTAACTTGGTTATTAGGCAAGCAAGTTTTTTACTCCATCTACGTTCCATTTTCCCTTCTTCCTCCCCTCAATGTATCGAGAGATATCACACACACAGAGTATGTAATTAGTTAGTTCGATTCGGTTGGATTTTTTTTTCTGTTTTTTGTAATTAAATTAAAATATTTCATATTGAAATCGATTTAGTTCAAAATTGGATTTTTATAAATTTTTTCGTATTACATGAACATGTTTATGTATTATTTTTTAAAAAATTCAATTTTCAGTTTGAGTTTCGGTCTGATCACAGAAACAGAAAATTGAATTAAAAATTTTATAAATTTTATAAATCGAATTGAATCGAACCAAAATAAAAATTTTAATTTGGCTCAACTCGATTTTTCAAATCAGTTCGGTTATTGCATACCCCTACACACACATGCCCCATTTTGATTGAAGAACATGGAAGGAGTGGAGAGGACAGAAGATAGAGGAATATGCATCGGTTGATGTTTTTTAGTAAAGGAAAAAGAAAGCAAAGGAATACGAGGGAAATGAAATAATTAGTTCCATAAGCATTGGTTTATTTTCTATACAACAACAAAAAAAAAAAAAAGAAGAAATAATCTTCTTATTAATTACATTACCCTTACTTAAATCATTTCTCTTCCCCCCCCCCCCCCCATTTGTAATCCAATCACAACAAATACTCAATCCCCTCTTCGCTTCTGTGTTGTCCTTTCTTTTCCCTCTAACTACATTGCTCTCCTTTCCTTCCCCTCAATCCAAATAAAGCCTTTGATAGTACTAGCATTTTTTTTTCCATTTCTTGGTATAGGGATAAAGTTGGGGTAAGGAAAGTTATTGAAGTTAAACCTTGATCGAAGCGACTAGGATCTGCACGCACCTTTTTGGCATATATGCAGGAGCAGAGGTAAACTTTACAAAAAAACGAGTAAGAATTCGATCATATACTTATTTTTTACAGTACATATATAATTAAAATAATTATTTTAAATAATTATTCGAAATTTTTATTATGATCGGACGATCAGAATCGAATCTGCACATATTACAAAAAAGTACAGGACCAAATTCTTACGTCCAAAAAACATGAAAACAGTAGAGCACCAACATTTACCTCCGCTGCAGATGGATTTGTACTGACCACCGTGGAGTTATTTCTGCAGGGAATAAGGCTGCGAAGGAAGAAGGAAGATGGAGAGAGAGAGAAAGAGAGAAAGAAAGAGAGAGGTCTTTCTTCCTTACAAGTCACTACATAGATGTTTGACAAGAAATAACTTTTTAATGATAAGATTAAAATTGACGAGACTTTTTTAGAATTTTATTTTCATTAATATACTTCCTCAGTCACAGCCGTCAGATCAGTATAAGACAGATCCGACAGTGGGTGACCGGTTGTGCAGGTGCGGCAAAATATTGGTGCAGGACCGTAGCCGTTTCGAACCTTGATAGTGATAACAGTTTTTGTTGGCAGATGAATATTTGTTCTCCTTTTCAGTATGTAAAGGCAACTCAAGACAAGCAATAGAATTTCACAAGCCTTCTTTCTATTGGTGAAATTTGGATTTCACAAACCATTTGTATGCTGGCCTATACAGTATACAGTTTCACAGTGTCGCCAAAAGCCCGTGAATACTGATTGATTCCCTAAAATTAGAGTACAGATTGGGAAAAGAAAAGAAGAGCAGTTAGGTTAAAACAGAAATCAAAATAGAAGAAGGCCATATTATTTCTCACACTAAGAGAAATAGAGATTAATAAGTAGTTCCAACCACATATGCCCCTGATATGGAAGAAGAGTTTTTCACAGACAACTTGTTTGTTCCAAAACAAATGTACATTAGAAGGGTTTGAGTTGGTCTAAAAGCATCCTTCTCCATCCAAAAGTGGATGGAAACAAGAGAAACAAAACCAACTTTAATGAATATTTTGTACCAGTGAACTCCTCTATTGAAAATACTGTATATTGCTTATGTAGACATGGAAAAAGTAGTATAATACTTCTCTCTGCCCCTTTCTGTTCTTTTCCCTCAATCCTGCACATAGATGTTTTCTTTACTTCCCTTCCTTTCCTTACACTCCAAACAGAGTGCAATCAGCTTTTCAAAGTTACACGTAAAGAATCCATGTGAGGAAAAGTTTTTTGCAGCACTCTTGCACTGTCGCAGATTTTGAGTGAAAACAGAAAGGTCCCAATTTGCATTTTCCCAAGAACTTCCAAAAGTTCAACCTAGGATCATTGATGGAGAAGACAATAACTTCATACAGTTAACAGACTGAAAACATGTACAAGGAAGAAATATTTGAATTTGGGAAATGGTGTACACACTTCTCAGAACTGTAAGGGGTACTGGACGCTACGGACAGCAAAAAGGTTTTTACGTACCATTTGTCAAATGTCTCGAATCACATCCTATGTAGATCTCAAATTACATTTATATCACAAAATAAAAGATGTTGTAAACCTCAACAAACCAAAAGAAATCATGTTACTGTAAGGATCACAAGAACAAGTAATTCTCTGATCCGACAAGCTGGAAAAAATCACACCTTTGTCAGAATATATGAAGAAGTATTCTCCTTCAAATCCAAGGGGAAAAAAAAAGAAAACCCCCTTCAACCAAAAGAAAAACAAAATCACATGTTACAGGATGGACAGGTTGATTACTGATCTTTTTCTACCACTATATCAAGTCAGACACCCTTCTTCTGTGGCAGCAAAGTGAAACTCTTAAGTTTGGATCAGAAGAACTAACCATGGCCCCTCGTGAAGAAGGGCGTGTACTGGATTCCAAGCCATTAAATTTGGGATCCTCCGTAATGGAATTCTTCAATTCTCCATATCGAGGTCTTTTATTCGAGTTCTTTAGAATAGCTTTCAATCCCGAATAGCTGTTGGATTGGGAACCAGAAATTTGGATTGAACTTCTAGTTTCTGATCTAAAACTTCTCACTTTGCCACTAATTTCTTTTTCTGAAATACTCTTTCTTTGGCGACTAGCAACAGTAGAATCCATGAATCGAGGTAACGAATTAGCAGCACTCTTTCTAACTGCTTTTGTAGACTCTTTAGGGATCTCCAGAACTTCACCCAAATGCTCTTTTGGACTTTGGGGAATTCCTCCTTCATCTTTTGGATTATGACAAGTTGTTGAGAGAATCCTCCTATTTTCAGTGAGCAAATACTCAGCCTTTAGAATTTGTTTCCTAAGTTTTTGGCACTCCTCTTCAGCTTCCTTCATTTCGTCCTCAAGTTCAGAAATCCTTTTTTCTTTTTGATTTTTCAACTCCTGAAAGGTGCTTTGTCTAGGTTAGAAAGCTTTTTTCCTAGAGATTATTATTGACAAAGATATTAGCATGTACCTCTGAGAGCTCTCGAGCGCACTCCACTGCCCTTGCTCTCTTAGCAAAGGCAACTGAGCAAGTTGTTTCTCCAACATCCTCTTCATTTGGACTGACATGCACCAGCATTACAACTTTTGATCTGTTACCTAGAGTAATTGAACAAATAGTCGTAAAAGTGAAGGAACAAGCTAGAATGTTGTCAATATAAGACAAGCTAGCTTGACTTCTACTGGCCTCTAAAGGAAATGCAACACTTTGGAATTAGCATTGGAGCACTATTAATTAGTTCTCTATTTGTTAGGAAGATAACAATTTAAAGTATTTCTTTCAGAAGAAACTTCGGAACCAATTCTTAAATGTTCCAACTGTATGAAGGATAAATGCCTTATCCAACTAATATGGAATATTTACCAAGTGAATCTCTCAGGATTTGTGTCAGCTTGCTGTTTCTGCAAATACAATTGTAATCTGGTTAGTTCATGCAGAAGCTATTGCTAGTAGTTCTTTTAGCATGAACAAAAGTTCTGCACTGTGTTAGCTGCTGGTTGCCATCACAGAAGTGAAAAAAACAAGTTCTAGAAAGATCAAACCAAAACCAAAGTTTTACCTGTATGGCACATGGACTTTCTTTCTTCTAAGGGCTGCAATAACATCCCCAAGGGCTGAAAGAGACAGATTTATTGCTCTTCCTTCGTCAAGTGTTTGCCCAGTAGCTCCTGTTTTTAGTAACCGCTCACTGCCTCCAAGATCAACCATCCATAACTTGCTCATAACTAAATTTCCTCCAATAGCATCCTCATGGTTATATATGGTGATCCTCGTTAAGCTAAACAAAAAACACTAAAACAGATCATGTCATTATTAAATAAAATTATCAAAAGGAAGCAATAAATCTCTCCATTGATTCACTAACCCACCAATGTGATCTGCTTGATGCTTCATTTACATTGGTCCAAGAAGTAGATCTAACACGCCTCCCCTTAGCATACCACCAACTTGCTTTCGTGAAATTTGAGATCCGCACTTCTGTGAGACCTTCAATTTCAACTGATCCTCTTGAATCTATTTGAATAATGGGGTTGCTACAACAGAATGTGCAAAATTGTTTTAGAGATGATGCTGCAGCAATATGTTCTCAAGTTTGGCAATGAAAGACGGATTTTTGGCAATATTACCATCTTGATACAGCATAAGCTCTGCTAGATGGTTTTGGAGCCAGCAAATCCCTAAGACTGCCCAAATAAACTTCCACCATGCTAATTGAAAAAGTCAATGAAATAGAGCTATCTAAAGAGGTCAGGCTGAAGAGTGCTTTAAGAACACGAGGAATAATTCCCGGTGACTCATTTGTCCCATCCTACAGAATCGAAGTAAAACCTGGTGTTACTACTTATCCCAACTAGTATTTCTGCCAATACAAGATTTAGATATCAAAATCTCAGATTCAACAGCTCACTGACCATTGTATACGTCTTCCCTGTGCCGGTTTGCCCATAAGCTAAAATGCACACATTGTGCCCATCCAGTGCAGATCTAAGAATTGGCTCAACCTCAACAAATACATCTTCTACAGATTGTTTGAATACGATAAAATATTTCACTAATTGATCAGAAAAGAAAAACAGCAGATTATGGAATCACAATAGGGAAAAGAATTTATCAACCTTGGGTTGCTCCCTGATAGAAAATCTTGTCAAACCCAAATTCTTTCTTATTTGCACCAGATTTAATCACAATCCTATCAGATTCAACTAAAATATGCTGCTGAACTCGTCTCTTTTCTGTGGATAGAAACGGTCTAATGCGACAAAGTACTCTAATGCAACCTAAAAATTCAGATAATTTCTCATCAGAACGAAGAAAAGAGGAGCGCAGAAACAAAGAAAAGATATTGTAACCACAAAACGAAAAGGAAAAAGGAGGTAAAATCGAGCATCTTTCAAGAACATCAAATTAAGATCACCTTTGATATCCAGTATCTTATTCAATGCTGCTCTTCTCCTTTCATTAAGAGATTTCTCCTTGGACTTCAAACCCGCAATTTCTCCTATGTAAGCAAAACCAAAGCAAACAATGAGATCATGGAGGGATGCGGTTTTTACTTTCAGAATAATCAAAATCCCAGAAAATGCTTACCTTCTAAATCCTTTATATTCTGCTCAAGTTGAATCTTTTCATGCTCTGGCACCACATTTGCATCGGCGAAAGGGCCAGAGAACTCTCTGGGAGATTCAGGCACTCCAAATGCAGAAGAAAGCACATCAATTGGATTTGGATTTGAGTCCATAGAAAGAGATTTTATCAATTGCTCCACATTGTCCAGCGGCAACGAGATCGGTTCTTCCTCGGCGGAAATGAACATTTCTCAAGTCTCAACCAAATATTGAACAACTGATCCTTCAGAAGATCACAACAAATAATGCCAATCCCTCCCCGAATCAAGGGCAACCCATGAAATCAAAATGAGCATAAGACGCCAAGAGAGAAATCCAGTTTTTCAGGAGCAAGATGAGAATCTCCTACAGAACTAAGCTGACCCACATGAAAAGACTGCAAGATCAACCACCGAAGAGGACAGTATCTCGTATAAAATATGCATACATTTGCATAGGGATACCTTATATTTAAATAAAAATGGAGTAAAATTGAGGCTATCTCTGCCCGATAAAATATTTAATTCCCCCAGATTTCAAGCAAGAAAAGCAACAACAGATATATATATACAGGTTCTCCAAGCCCCCCCTGATGTTCAAACCCCAGAGGAACTAAAAGCACAAGATCAAGCAACTTTCATATATTTCCATTCCCAAGGCCAGATTGCTTCCATTTTCCCATGAACAAAAGAAAACAAGAATGGATGCAAAGAGGATGTTGGGTTTTCAAGAACACGACTGGTACTACTACTTGTTTAGGCCTTCTCTAGAGTCTACACCTTTCTTGGAGTGATCAACTTTGGTTTTCTTCCAATTTTGTCTGTGCAATCATTGATCACTCCATGAGGACGCTTGATTGGGAGGTGGAAAAAGCTGTTTTCAGGACAGTTGGGAAGTTACAATGTAAAGAAATCACAGCAATTAAATCTAATCTAAAACCACAGATAAAAAGAAAGAGAGAGAGCTCTTTGTGGGATGCTTTGCTTTGTTTTTAGCAGATCTAAGAATAGAATGTGTCATAAGAATCTTAAAAAATCAGAAATTCCTTTAAAAGGCAGGAGCGTGAGGGGCGTAGGGAACACTACAAAAGTGAGTATTTTTTGGACATTGATTACTAGTGTTTTGGTTTGTTGAATAGTGCTTATGTTATCTTAAGTCCTAACATGCATTATGAAACTTTGACAAAGGAAAGTATTTTGAGGATAAAAATTTCCGACAAGATGGAGAAAGTAGTCCTTTTGTCAAGTGCTGTTGGGGTTAATGGCCCACTTCTTCAGCAAAATTCCACTCTCTTACCTGTAATCACTGGGTCCTTTGTTGAATTTTCCTTTTCTCCCAACAGACGTGATAGGAGTAACTTCAAGATCTTTATGAATTGTTTAATCTTTGAACTTATTAGATAATTGATTATACGAATTTTATCAATAATGTAATATTTATTGTATTGAAAAACATTCAAAGCCTATTTGAATTGCAATTAAAAGCGATAAATTTTTTAAATTTTTATATTTTAGTGAAGTCTACTTTTAAAATTTGTGAAAAAATATGTGAGATTTAAAGGAAAAAAATAGAAAAGAATTTAGACCGTAGGTATTGGAATACCTTTTGATAAAAGTTTGACTTGAAACTAGTTTGCTTCTGTTTCCAAAAAGGTTCCTTCGGAGAAAACAGAAAGAGTAAAGTCCAAATTGGAACCTTTTTCGTTTTTATTTCAAACAATTTTCTTGTAGTAGTTTTTTTTTTTTGCTAAATTTTCTAGCAGTAATCAATGAAACTTTTTTTCTTTTGTAGCATGTTGATATGACTATTTTAAGAAATACTTCCATCCGTCCCAAAGCATGTCAATATCTTTACGTGATACAATGATCTAAGAGAATATTCAATTTATGTGCATTACAATCTTTTTTTGAATAATTAAAAAGTTTGGTGGAGAGTGACTCAGTTATGGTGTATACGTTACTTTTTTTCATTACTTATTAAATGAATTTTTTATCATTAGATTTTGATCTAATAAATAAAAATTCACCCGTTATGAATACTTATTTAAATTTAAATAATTATTCACTTTATAATTAAATAATTATTTTACATATAATAAATAATTATTTATTAAAAATAATTAATCAACTACTGAGTAAATAATTATTAAAACCTAAATAATTATTCACAACGTGTGAAATTTTCAACCATCAGATCAAAATCTAAAAATTGAGATAAATTAAACACATACTAAAAACATACATTACCTGCACCATATAACTAAGTTCGATGGAGAGAGAGGGGCGAAGACCCATTTGGCATTTGACTTATTCCCTAATATTAAGGAGATAAGTTGTAGAAATTAAATTGGAAGTTGTGTTTAGTTTAAGAAAGGGAAATTTGTTGTGGAATATCTTAAAATAGAAATGTGATAAATCTAAAACAAAAGGGGTATTACGGTACATTGTCTCATATTTAAATATACATTTATTAAGGCTTTTCGATGACCCAAGTTTAAGATCCTATTCTTATTTTCTAAAAGTATTTTTAAATTACTTAAATAAAAGTATTTTGAAAAAAAAATTGTTCAAGAAAACTAATACAAATGTAGTTTTGGAAAGTATATGTGGGATAACTTTTCAAAATAACTTATCTTTTATCTTTTTCAAGTTAAAATAAAAAGGAAAAAGCAATCAAGAATTGCTCAAAATAGCATTTAGCTTACAAAAATTAAGTGCAACATATTTTAAGTATTGAATGGAGTATAGACACTAATATTTGACTCGTTTATTAAAATTTTGATTTTAGAAATTAAATCCAATATTAAGCTAAAACAATTTGTCTTTATCTTCAAGTTGATCTAAGGAGATCTTCACCTCAAATAACAACTCTACTACTTTTCTATTGTTATGAAATTAATATTATTATGGATGTCCATTATCAGAGTTATAAAGATACCCCAACTATCCAGAAGATAGATGGTAGTGTTCTATCATATCTTTGATTAGTGATAGGATTTGTCTTCTGATTATCCTATACCTATTCTGACTTGGATGTACCCCTGAACCCTATAAATAGGGCTCTAGACTGAGGTTTTGTAGACACTCATTCATTGATCAATTTACTCTCAGAGAATCGATAAAGATCTCTTGTTCTTTTTCTCTATAGTTTTTCCTATTCTCTACATTATAATTTCTTTATTAAGTTCTCTACATTAATATTACTATTTTGATGTGCCGACAACGACTGTGTTGCCAACACTTAAATTCATAACACGTTATCAGCACGAGTCTCTGCTACCGAAGTTGAGAGTTTAATCAAGATAAGAAGAGGTATTTTTTTTCATCTTTGAATTCTCATGGCAAACTTTTCAAAACTCATGTTTTTTTTTACTCTTGATATTTATAGAAAGAATTATATGTCATAGACATTAGATGCTCAAATTTATTAATATATAATGGGTCTGGCAGACACCATGATTTTTCTCCGTCATTATCTCAATGAGAATCTAAAGGCGGAATATCTTATTGTGAAAGATCCACTTTCTTTATGGAAGGGTCTAAAAGAAAGATTTGACAAACAGAAAATGATCATTCTATCAAAAACACAGTTTACTTTAAATCTGTGAGTGAATGCATTAGAACCAATTGTTATGGCCCTGGAATAGGTCGTAGTCATGGTCGATGTCGTAGACATAGACGCATATATGGTAAGAATAATCTATATAATCATGGCGATTAAAATATATGCATCTGGATATTATGGGTCCTGAAGACACCATTTAAGAAATACAAAGCATCAAAGCCACTTGATTACTAGCAAATTGTAAACGAAACATACAATCACCAGAAGATGATTGTTAAATAAATGCTAGTTATGATTTGTTTTAAGTGAGCCTAAAAGATTGTATGTCTATCAGTATGCAAACTTTTACTGCATTTAGAATTCTCCTCAATTAAAATTATAAGGAGAAATATCACTAGTAATGTGATGAATAAAAGAATTTTCATTTCTCATATCTCTAACATGCTCCTGAAGTAGCAATATTGAAAAGAAGTTTTTCAGAAGGATTTTGAATTTATATCTTCTGAAACTAAATGAGTCATGGATAAAATATTTTGATGCTCGATCAAATAAGTTTATGACATTCCCTGAAGTGAATGACATTAGAAATTATAATGTATTTATATAAGAAATTTTGGTCGCAGCTATTAGAAATACAGTTTGTTCTTATACTATAAGAATGACTCATTAAATCCCTAGTAAATGGATACTCACCAGAAGTGAGAAAATAATGAGAAAGAAAAAGGGAAAGTAATAATTCTAACATGTTATTGATGCAATATGAAAATTTGTCACGTACCTGTAGTACGTCAAGCATGTTATATCTCTTAATTATTGATATTGTTTTACTTCCCTAAATCATGCTACTGATAGCAATGATGCTTATGTCGAAAATATAACATGGCATATGTAAACGTAGCCAGTTCTTTTGAATATCCAGAAAGAGTTTTTAGCATTTTGAATATCAATCAAAATTTTAAATTATCGAATTGATACTTTCCTATATTATTTAGTTTATTTTCGATCAAGAATGGTGAATATACAATGTCTAAACAATATTTGTTGTTTATTTGGACAAAATTTAAAATATATGTCCAAAGTATAAATGGTAGTGCAAGGTTCCTGAAGAACTAATTGATCAAATAACTCTTGAAGAGTTAATTGTTTAAAAGCTCTAGAAGAGCTACTAAATCTTCAACTAATGGTCAATTCTGTAATGCATTATTCTCCATATAGTCTCGTAAAACTTTTTGAGCTTTGATTATATTATCAGTATATCGAGACATTGGATGAATGAACTTTTGAGGCATATGCATTACCATTATGATATGAAATATACGTCAATTATAGATACCACTATTTATTTCTCCTTATTTATATTGCATAGAATTATAAAATTGAGATTTAATATTGAGTAAACTTGAAGTTTACTGATAAATAATTTATTAGTTGGCATGACCGGTTGGACCATCCCGAATCATTAAAATACGAAGAATGATTATGAATTTATTATGGAACCAGAAGTTTCCTAATATGATGAATTTATATGTGCTACTTGTTTTATTTAAAAGTTACCAGTATTACTTAGGGTTGAATGTGTTATTTTGGGATGAATATGAAAAATTATTAGTTGATGCATCAACAAATAGTCTTATGCATATTGTTGTTTTGCAACCTGTAGTTTGCACAATTTATTGATAATGAGCTCATGTTTTAAGATTCTCCCAAAGACATAATTTGTCCTAATAATACTGATTGTATTGAGATAAATATTAAACATCCTACAGAATGTTTATGACTGTGATATATTAGCACTTACTTTGTATTTTGCCAACACATTATAATTCTCCTCATATTAGTTGGTTTGTGGTCAGAAACTAAATATTTCTCATCCTAAATTTAGAGATGCACTATGTATGTTGCTCCACCACAAAGGTAATGAGATGGGTTCTCAAAAAGATTATTAAATATGTTGGGAGCAAATCTCAATGGAGAGATTCGTATTTTGTTAATTTTGAATATGTTGCCCCAACATAAAGAGGAGAAATTATGAGGTTGGATAAAGATATTAGTATGTGTCTCATCTTGATCTTCTATTTTGATCCTCAGAGAAGATACCTTGAACCAGAAGTTCAAAGGATAATTTATATAGTCAGGTATATTAATTGACCAACATCCAGTAAAGAATGCTCCTATTTGATATCCCTGAAGGATAATCTACTACTATAAATAAATTTGAGAAATAACTGAAATGTGGTAGATAAGTCAATTTCAAAGATACAAACTCCTCACTGGAGCAAATGCTTAATATAGTCATATATGTTAAATCGAGGAGATTTAAATTCCAGCAGAATTTTTCTTCCAAAACATGATTGATAAATTATTTCCAGAAGAAATTCAGGTACCTAAAAACTATGATAAATGATGAGATCTCAACATGATTGGAAATTATTGGAATCGCACAAGTATATGATTTTAAAGATATTAATGCGCATAATATGTTGAGGATTTTCAAATCGAGGTCTGCAGACTCGAAATGATAAAGTTCGCATGAGAAATATGAAAAGTTTAAACTATTCATAAGTACACTTGAAGTGTACATGTATTCCCAGCAGGAATTATACACTTGAAGTGTAATACAAAGAGATAGCAATTAATATTTACTTATAAAATGCGAACCACAAAAGTGAATATTGCCATGAGTTATGGCGTATGATTCTTCGTAAGACCTGGCACTGATAACGAAGAAATATATTTCTAGTGGTGGATATAATGGTGAATGATAACACTTAATATGTGTTTATATTTATTATCATTTGATAATAGTATTTATATTTGAAGTCCCTGATGGACTCGATATGCTTGAAGCATATAATTGTTCTTGTAGAACATAATGAGATTGTCTTAGTGGATTTTTATTGAAAGAATGATTGAGTATGTCCATATATGAAGAAATTCTATATGTAGCTATACTTGCTATATGTATTTCTTTATTAGAAGATATCCTCATTGTACAATCTATTGATTGACATAGTGTTCCCCATATTAGGGTGAGAAAATAATCAATTAAAAGAGGATATTATTTATGACTTTTATTATCTTGATCTATGCACAACTATTAGTGAACTGGAAGTTCAAAATATTATTTATTTGCATAAAATTGTATATTGATTGTTTGTCTGACTCCTGTATAGTTAGTCAATATAACATTATACTTATAGATATTCATATTTGGATAAATGTCCTAGCAGGACAAATATATGAATTCTATAACTATTTGATTTTGATAGGGGCTTGAAGCGTGATTGATCCCTTCATTTTGAAAAGAGAAAATAATTTGATAATCAAGATATTTTTCCTAAAGAATTTAGAGGAGCAAGTATTGTGATCAACATTTTGTTTTGATTGAACATCCTGAAGATGTTTCACATGGACATAGCACATCAATTGTTATTGGGTTATTATATGCGAGATCCTTTATATCTATTGAAGGATATTGAAGAACTATTTGGTCTTGAAGTACCACAATTATACAATTAAGTGCATGAATACACTTGTCCATATACAAGTAGATATCTATCTAATTCTTCTCTACCCAATGAATTTTGAGACGGCATTATATTTGTCTTTTGAAATCTCCTTAAGAGAGTTTATCTTGAATATTGAGAAAATCCAACTCCTGTTGAGATGGATATGTAAGGTATAAATTACCTATATGATCCACATAAACCATACATTTATAAGTTTGTGTTGATTATAACAGCCACATCTTTAACTCATGTTGAAGAAATAGAAATTCATGATGTTGGTTGAGAATATGTGTGATCATGATTAATGTATTCGAGACATATCTATATCATCTAAGAATGAATTCTAACTGTATTGTTAGATGATAATAAAGTTTGGAATATATCTAAGGAAATATGATAAAATTTTTCTTTACTCATGTGCTCCTGAAGAGTGGTGATTTTGATGTGTAACAAATTCAATCATGTGACAATTTGACAGATTTATTCACTAAGGTATTACTAGCCGCAACATTTGAGAAATTGGTGAACAAAATTGGAATGCGGCGGTTAAGAAATCTTAAAGGACTATCTCATCAGGGGGAGTAAATATGGCATAAAGAGTAGTGTATTCTTTTTCCTTCACTAGAATTTTTCCCACTGGATTTTTTATCTAGTAAGGTTTTAACGAGGCATACTCTTATGCAATGGACATCCAAGGTGGAGTGTTATGAAATTAATATTATTATGAATGTCCATTATCAGAGTTATAAAGATACTCTAACTATCTAGAAGATAGATGGTAGTGTTCTATCATATCTTTGATTAGTGATAGGATTTGTCTTCTGATTACCCTATACCTATTCTGACTTGGATATACCCCTGAACCCTAGGGCTCTAGACTGAGGTTTTGTAGACACTCATTCATTGATCAATTTACTCTCAGAGAATCGATAAAGATCTCTTGTTCTTTCTTTCTATTTTCTCTCTATAGTTTTTCCTATTCTCTACATTATAATTTCTTTATTAAGTTCTCTACATTAGTATTACTATTTTGCTGTGCCGACAACGACTGCCTTACCAACACTTAAATTCATAACACCTATGGATTGGAGCGTAGATTTAACATTGATCTTAATTTTAATTATTTAATTTTTTTCTAACTTAGTACAAACGTATAGTAACAAAATCCAATACAAAATTTTCACTTTGTATATTATTTTCTCTCAACAAATCTATAAGCAAAAAGCAAGTGGATCAATTATCATTGATTGTCCAAGCATTTAGCAATAAAAAGAAGATTTTATACCTTAGATATGGCACCTTATCGTTGCTGTCTTCATGGTTTGAGTAGATAGGTCTAATTGCATATAATATATACAAGTACCATATTTAGATCATAAGATCCTATATATCACATGCATATGTACTTACTCATGTAATGCAAGAAAGACTATTCTTTTAATTTCTTCTCTTTTTAAAAATTTTGCACCTGTTCTTTCTCAACTTTCCCATGTATAAAGATTAGGTCTGCATGTCATTTTTTGTAAGATTTGCAGTATCAAATCTGATTCGTTGGATGAAATTTGAGATCTAATTCAACGGATCATATTTTTTACCTTTAAAAGTGTTTAAAAAGTACAAAATTTTAAATTTTTACAACCATTAGATCAAATATATAAAGTTCAGTCCTACACATGCGATAAAATTGTAGTACATGATTAGATCCGAACTGCTTTTCCATTAAAAATATCAAATTAAAAACATACTTGACAAGTTTTTTTAACAAATTTTAAAGATATGGTTAGTGAATCATCTTTTTTATTCAAAAGTATAATTTTTTGAATGAAACTTTAAAAAAACCAAAATTTTAATTTAATTTTTTTTTGGCCATCGGCAAAGCATCGCCAATGGCTTGGCGAAGCTCGGTCTGTAGCGAAGCTTTGCCTAGCCCGGTGAAGCTCTGCCAACAAATCTTCTTTTTTTTAAAAAAAAAAAACAAAAAAGTTTGTATTTATTGCATTACCCGTGTAATTAAGAATTATTGCATTTTAATCCTACATGTTAAAAAAACAATTATGGTTCATTAATTAGAGTCAACTTTTGAATTCACACATTTATCTTCACATATTAGTTGTTTTGACTAAAATGCTAGCTAAATAAATATAAAAACTTAATATTTAGTAAATAGAAAATCAATTTATCTTTGTTGATTTTATTTCTAACAATCTATGTATGAAATTTTGTAAGGAAGATTCTAACAGGATGAAGGTTGTGGAAAATATTTGATCTTTAGTTTTTAAATTTGAAAATAGGAATTTTTAATTTTTCATCTATTTAAAGAGCATTAATATGGAAAAAGTGGCAAACAGGAAATTCAAAGTCAGAATTTGCAAAGTTAGTTTCAAAAGATATGTAGAAAAAAATTATTAATTTTTTTACTCTTAAAATTGGTGGTTTTTTTTCTAAATAAAAGTCTTTACAAAATAATTTTAAATTCTCAAATAATGGATAATGGAGGAATTTTAATTTTTTTTAACTATAAGTGCTTTTTTTAACTATCTCTTAACTTGATAAGCACATTTTTTGTAGGCATAATAGGCTCAAATCTATTACTAACATATTGACACCATAATATGAATTTCTTTTTAAGTCTTTTGCTTGTTGATAAAATAATATTTGGTAGTTAATTTTTATATGTTAAATGTACCTAATAAATTTATCTAATTTGAATTAAATGGTAAATTTATCTATAATTTTTAAATTCTAATAAATTATAATTTAAAATAAAACAAAGGCGGTAGATAATATTTTTTGTTAATAAAAAAGTGCGTAAGTTTATAGTAATAGCAAAAGTAGGACATGATTGTTGTGCTTATCCAGCCCTTAAACAAATATCAATATTTTGATAATTAGCACGTCTAAAATAAATAATATTTTTTTACTCTTTTGAATTAAATCTAACTAATTATTTGCCTAAATAATGAGATATATAGATGATAACTTATCAAAAGGTGAATTCTGACTTCTTCATTTCACTGCACTTCTCATATTATAGGCATGTGGCTGAAATGACTTTAGGAGTTCTTGTTTTTTTTTAAAAAAAATAAAGAAAAATGGGATAAAATATATGCTTTAACTCTCCACAATCAGGAGAAGCTGTCCTGGGAGGTTTATTTTCTATTGTGGGATAGAAAATCAACTTTCTAAAACATACAAGAGTTAGGGTTCCTTTTTCTTATTGGAGATTGTTTAAAAGATTAATTGTGTTTTTTCTTATAATACTAGCTTGATATATAAATAATTCAATTTCAATTTCAGCTCGAAATGTAAAAATAGTCAAGAAACTGAAATTCGAACCCGACTCAATTGGGCATGAAACAACAAGAGCCTATTGAAATTCAATAAACACAAAATCAACTAACGTGTTAGTTAAACTTGAGGTTGATAATGAGAGCTCCACCAAGGGGAGAACTAAAACCTTCAATAAGCTATTCGTGAAATTTTTGATTTATTTATACACATAATAGTCATATTAGCTCAACTACAATTCTACATTTGATATTTCTTCTAAAAAAATGTATTAAATTTGAGTTACAAGTAAATTAATATATATCTCATGTAAGAACTAGTCCTTAGGATGATTACGTGAATTGCTTAAACAATTCCAATAAGCTCCTGTTGTAGTAGAAGAACAGATAACGATTATTTATATAAGAACAAACGATTATATTCTCTCATTAGAAATTAGATAAGTAATGAAATTTCTTGCTGAATTACAAACTTACGTTTCATATTGAGCGTTTTATTTTATTAATATTTGAATTTTCAAGGATCCTACTTATTATTTCTAAACTAATTTATATATGAACGTTAGATAATAATAATCTAGCAGTTAAGTATATTATTCATAGTAGTGTATTTGAATTGTATTTAGTTAGGAGAGATTTTGTCTTGGGTTCTGTGAAAATAATTTTTTTGTGAGATAAAAAGTATAACTCAATTGTGTGTTTGGTTGTAAGAAACACAATCTAAATGGACCAAAAAAAAAAAAAGGATATTGGCTTCCCAAATGTTCAATCTTGCTTCTGCCCTTGATGGGAAAGAAGTTGAAGCTGAAGTAGGTTACAAGGTCCACTTCAAAATTCAAATAGCAAGGCTCTTTGAGCAGCAATCTTCAATTTCTAGGCTAGCTAAATCCAGATTTGAGTTGTTGACAACAGTTAATTAGAGCATGAAGAAATTTCTGGTAGGCATGAAATACCTGAAAACTGGATCACTGCATTAGTTAGGCATGGTGGAATTATCAAGCTCACCAAGGTTTTTTCCCCATATTTCACACTTCCAAGTGAAACATTGGTGAAAGCTTCATGGACATGATAAAGAAAGATCACATACCAAGAGATGGCATTTTGGCCTCCATAAAAAATGTTTTGGGGATGAAGATGTGTTGTGGCTGTTGGGACTTGGACGATGAAGTTGATCTAGATAGTTACTGCAGATTAATTTAGCAAGTCGAAGTTTAAATTTTATCTTTTTTAAAAAAATTAAAATATTTAAAAAGATTATTAAAATTTTTATTTTTGACTCATGAGCATCATCTTCAGGTAATATAATCTATAACTTGCTATCCAAAGAAATTTGATCTTCAAGAAATTCTAAATCAGCTCGCCTATTGGCATCGCAGACCAAGAGAAGCCAGTGCATATTCAAATCTTGAGATGGACTTTAAAATGGCTTGGCATAGGGAGCCAACCTATAATAAATAGAACATTTTTTATTTATTTTGAGAAGGAAAAATAAAAAGAATGAAATTTTTGCATATAAAATTTTTTCATTTTCTGTTTTAAGATGAGGGCAGTCAAAGCCCTGCCAAACTTATAGTTTTCTTTAATTGCATTATGCTTTTAAAAATTATATTTTAAAGTAAATAACTATGAATTTCACATTTTCTTTATATCATAAAAAGTAAAAAATATTTCATAAAAATTATTTATATAATAATTTGTATCCATAAGTTGAAATTATCTCAAGTGCATATATTGGATGTCATATAATAATATATTTATAAGTGAGTAAAAATATTTTTTTATATTAAGAAAAATAATTTTAAAATATCAAACTCGAGATCTAGACATTGGGTAAATAATTAACTCTTCTGACATACTAAATATTGTACATTATATAATATGACAGTAAAATATAATTATAAAAAGAATATATATAGTACAAGTCACACAATTAAGAGGTTTTTAATGTTAAAATTATCAATAAATTAAACGCAATAAAATTTTATTTTTTAATTAAACACAATGATTCTTTTTAAATCATTTTAAAACTGTTAACTCATTTGAGGATAGGCAGAAAAAGAAAAAAGAAAATGGCAGAAATGAAAATAAAAATAGAGCCCAATTTCAACTTGGCTCGTTTACTGTTCTTACCAGTTTATGATTCTAATGCTCTAAGCCCTAAAACGATACTCACACCGAGTCAGACCTCGACCCCGACCCCCCCAGATACCGGTCCACCACCACCGGCGTCGACTTTTTCGATTATCGGAAGAAAACCTTTGAACTCCATCCTACATTTGACACAGTTCACCATCTACGGGACCACTCTACTCATCGGCAGCAAATCAGCACACTTGCTGTCATAGGTGTGTGAATATCAATTCTTGATCTTCATCTCTTGTTCGAATTCTAGCTTCTCATTCTCTCCTTTATCAGGTTCTGCTCCACTCTTGATATAAAGCTGCTAGGTTCTTAGAATTGTGTTCACCTTGTTGGTTTACTGGAATGAAAATTTGATCTTTCTGAAAAAATTGAATTGTAAAAGAAACTGATGTTGGAATTATTGAAAAGGATTGAGTTAATCATTTCCAGAATAATACTTTTTCGGAACATGTTAAAATTTATTAGTATTGGTACCTTAACATTAGTTTTCGATATCATATTTTACTTGGTGGTAATTATTAATATGCTGCAAAATCATCTTTTTTTGAGAGCCTGTAAATTGTAGGATCCACTGAGTATATTAGGATGGTAGGGGACAGTTTCCAAAGGAGTTGCAAGATAAATTGAGCTAGTAGATAACTGGTGAGTAGCTTTTTGTCATGATATTTTCAATGAAAGAACCAAAGAACCATACTTGGTCAAAATGAGTTCAATGTGCTGAAAGCTGTTAAATACTAGGTGATTTTAGGTATATCAAAAGTTTTAATTTTGTGGTTTTCCTTCTTCATGTGTCCTTTTATTTTCTTGGAAGGAAAGATAAATAACCCAGGAACAGTTTAGCTTGTTTTCAAGATTTTGAATGTGGTATGTTGCCAAGGCTCAGGGTGGCCTTTCTGTAGGCTTTTTTCTTTTAAGTTCTATAACCAAAGTTGGCCTAAAACCGAGAGGACCTAGAGACTCTAGGGGGGTTCTCAAACCGCCTGAGACCTACTAGGTTTAGTCATTTAGACAATCTTCTGGCATCTTCTATGTCAAAGCAGCAGCTCTTTAGTTTTGGACTCTGGATTCTTGGTCCTTGTTATCCTTTTAGTAATTGAGCCACAACAAATAGTTTTTCAACTTAGTCACACTGGTTCTATAGCATAGTATTTTTCGTTTATAATATATGAATTCATGAACAACCCCATTTTTTATTTTTCAAATTTTACTATGTTTTCTTTTGGGTACAAATATGGTAAACCAACTAATTTGGTCAAAATTTTTACCTACAAAAAGAGTATGGTGTTCAACTTTTAAACCCAAAGTCGTAGCTGTGTTGATACATTTCAAAAGAACCCCTAAAACAGAGAAAACCAATATCAAGGATATTTTAGTGTGTATATGTTTATGCAACTCCGTAGGTTGCAGTTGACAAATATATGTATAAGTATCTTCCAATATCTTAATAATGTTTTCTACTCTTATCCTAGAAATTTCTACCCTGTGGTTCTTTTCTGGTGTAGTATTTTCTGAATGTAGGATGCTGCTTAAAGAGAAAAATTAGGATACACTTCCATGTTCCATATATTTAGAGCTATTTATTAGTTCTTGAGTTTGACAAAATGACCATTTTTTGAAACTAAAAACCATTTAACTGTCTCCTTACTAGGTTTAGTACCTTTTCGTTTAAGTATGTGGATCTACCATTATTTAAGTAGTTTCAGTTCCTTCGATTTTGAGATCTTTTTGGGTGGAAGTCTTTTGGGGAACCTTTTATTGGTTTCCAGAATCTCTGACAGGACAGCCATTGCTCTTATATACACATTTTTTGCAGATGTTCCACATGGCATATCTAGAATGTTATTTAATTCCATTTCTTCCAAAAGATCTTTCAAATGCATACCTTATACTAAAAGTACATTTGAATCGTATTATTGTTCATCGTAGAGGAATCAAAATGACCCCCACCCTCAAAATGACCCCTCCCCCACCCACACACGCACACAAAAAGACCTTTTTGGTCCATCAGGCAGGGAGGTTGAGATTATACTTTTAGTGAACTCTAGTCAAGCATGCTACCTGCTGCCTTGGTATCCTGAGGGTAACCACCTTCTATTCTTTGTTGAAGTTGTCAAGCACATTTAACTACTATCTAATGAGTATATGATCCACTTCTTTATTATTTGGGAACCGTAGCATTCATGGTTATGGTCTTATCCCATTCAAGACTTCTATAACTTCTGTTGTGTTCTGGAGAATTTGGCTAGTGTCTTTCCTTCTCAAGTGATGAGAGGAAATTGATGCGACTGGTCACTTTGTTATTCTTTTAAACTAACTTATTTTTGAGGACCGTTACATTTAAGGAAAATGGGTGATTTGATGTGAAAAAGACTAATAAATCGGATAGAATAGGGCATTTGAGGCCCTCAAAGCAGATGAGTTGAGAAATCTATGTCCATAAAACCCTCAAACTGGGACTGCTCATTTTTTTTTTTGGGAAAATCTGAATTCTGTGTCCATCTTGATATGAGTTACTGACTTTAACACAATCTCCTGGATTGCTATTTTAAATTTTTGGAGATAAATCTACATTTTGGTTTTTCAACATTCAATTAGTAGCATCTTATAGTTGCTAATATTTCTGTATCTATGTTCTTAGGAGTTTTTGCCATGCACCGTGTGGCGAGTGCAGGAAACACATCAGGTTCAGCTCGTCCTCGCAAAGAGAAGAGGTTGACTTATGTTTTGAATGATGCAGATGACACAAAGGTTTGGTTTAATTTCGTTTTAAAAACTAATATGGTTGCTTTCCTTAATTTCCTTTTTTGAATAAAGGCTCTACTCCTAGAGGGTTGTTCGATAGTAATCTCATTTGAGTAATTATATGATTAAAGAAATTATTTCCTAAGCTAATGATTCCTCTAGTAATTTGTATATATTTTTGGTTCCCCTTTATGCATTTCTGAAATCTGACTGGAGGAACCAGCGTGAAGATGTCAGAATGATAAGCAGTGTTTATCAAACTCTAGCAGTTTGAAAGCCATTATGTTGCATGATTTTTTCTTACATTTGTTATTATGTTAATGGTTTTCTTTGGAGCACTCGCTCTTGTTCCGTATTGATGATTGGTAAAGATAGATTTTAGAAAAACTGGTTTTCCTTGTGAAAATTTTCAACTGTAAACTCCGCTCTAAGTTATGCTAAAATTCGCCATCTATAGTATTTTATGGGGATAGCTACATTCTAAAGCTGGTATAATCTGCATAGCTGGATCATCTGGTAGGGCTTGCTTATTTTCTCTCAATATAGACATAAAGCTTTATTCACCAACATTTGGAAATTTCAAAGGCTGCCATGTTCCAACATCGTTTGGATGTCTTGGAGATTAAAGCAAATATGATTCCTCGGGCCAAAAAGAGGCTTCCCATTCATTTTGGTAACAATGGATTGTACCTTTCAGCGTCATATTGTGATTGACTTATAATAATAAAATGCAGCTTGCATATTTGATTATTTTAACCCCTTCTTTTCTCCCCTAATTATGTGGATTACTTTTGTTAGAGTTAATCTATTTTTGTATTCGACTTATTCTTGTAAACCATGGAGACGTTTCTGCTTTTTACTTTTTATACATGTTAAATCATTATTGCTAATGTTCTGAATATTCTCTTCAATTGATTTTGGTTTCTATCTCTATTTTCAGCATTGTGCTGGTATAAATTGTCTGGCTGTACTAAAATCAGCAGTATCAGATGGTCTGGATTATCTTTTCACCGGCAGCCGTGATGGCACTTTAAGGAAATGGGCATTGCCTGAAGACAGTGCCTCTTGCTCTGCCACATTTGAGTCACATGTGGACTGGGTAGTGTTTTGTATCCTAAATTTCATTTTTAGTCTGCTCTTAGTAGATCTGGGTACTCTTTAGCAGTCTCTCTCGTATTTTACTTCTGTCAAGGCTATGCTAAGTTTCTTGGTATCCTGATTTCACATTTTTAGATGGTTTCTTACGGCTGTGTAAAAAAAGGTCCTGGAATATTTTTAATTTTTAGATATTGCTGGAAAGAAAAGAGGTCAAGGATAATTTTTTAGACATCAATTCTCAATCTCCAGTCTCTTGTGTTGTACATAGTGCTAACTTTGAAATGTGTACTCTAATGACACAGGTCAATGATGCTGTTCTTATTGGTGGGAACACATTAGTATCCTGCTCCTCCGATACAACTGTCAAGGTATGTATATTCTAGTTCAATATTTTCATATATTTCCACCCTTGCTTACTGCTTGTGATTTCTTCTGGGGTCCTCAGGCTTGGAATTGCTCAAGTGACGGAGCTTGTATTAAGACCCTTCGCCAACACTCAGATTACGTCACTTGCCTTGCTGCAGCAGAAAAAAATGTAACGTTGCATTTTCTTCCCATTGTTAATTAAGATACCAATAGAAGTTGAATGTAGAATGTATTCATTCAAAGCTGTGGATCAGATACTGATCATTTTCCCCCATTTTTAATTTGTTAGCAGAATAATATTGTTGCCTCGGGTGGCCTCGGTGGAGAAGTATTTCTGTGGGACCTTGAGGCTGCACTTACCCCCCAGTCTAAATCAAGTGATGCAACTGAAGATGACTGTTCCAATGGAGTCAGTGGATCTGGAAGTTCCTTACCAGTTACAAGTCTTCGTCCAGTTAACTCAAGCAATAGCATTTCTTTACATTCTACTCAATCACAAGCATATGTTCCCATTGCTGCAAAAGGCCATAAGGAGTCAGTCTATGCACTGGCCATGAATGAAAGCGGAACACTTCTTGTTTCTGGTGGAACTGAGAAGGTATATTCTGATAGTAGGTTAGTTTTTCGATCTTCAAGGTTTTTTGAGGACTTTTTCAAGCCAAAGGAGGTTTTTGGGTGTTCTTGGCCTCCTTACTTATTTTTTAGGGAGCTTTTCAATATTCCAATTTCTACTGCTGCTTCTTTCAGATATTTTCACTTCATATAGTGCAATTGAAATTTTGATCAGGTTGTTCGGGTTTGGGACCCTAGAAGTGGCTCAAAGACAATGAAGCTTAGAGGCCACACAGATAACATTAGGGCACTGCTGTTGGATTCTTCTGGCAGGTTTGTTAAGGATGGAATTTGTTGTTGGCTTTGATTTTTTGGGAGGACACTCTAGTGATAGAACCAGACTTCATTGGCCAGATATGCGAGCTATTATTTTATGAGTTTTTAAAATCTTCAATAAGTGTTGTTTCAGAAACTTGGCTGCTTAAAATTGCAGAAACTTTTATCTAAAGCTTACTGTTTCATGACTTGCTAGGAAATGTAGGCTGAAGGCTTTTTCTTGGCTTTGGAATGTTGTTGATATTTATTAGATGCTTTTATGCTTTCTATTGCTTCAGTCCCTGTGGTGATTGCTTGGAGGCTTACTAAAATACAAAATCAAAGAAAGGGTTTTTGGTTCTTATAATTATTTTGTTACATATGTTGTTTGGTCTTTCAGGGAATTCTTCTGTTAAATTACTAGAAGAAATGGCATCACATTGTGGGTAAAAGGGTAATTTTATTAATAAGATAGGGGTAAAAAGTTTCAAGCATATGAAAGATCCTTTAAGACGAAAGACTTGCTTTCAGATTTTCTGGCATATTCATAATAATGTTTTTGGAGATGACTTGTTTTGAAATAGTTTTCTTCTCCATGCTGCTGTGCCAATGAACAATAATACTTGCCAAAACATTATTTGGATTGAAAACAATCCTCAATCCAAATACAATTCCACTTCCTCTTTTTCTTGGACAAGTCAAACATAGACATCGCTAAAATTTGGAAAAGTAGAAAAATTTTCACCTTGAGTTTCAGTCCGAGTATACAATTTTCTGATGAAGTCTTTGATAACTTTAGTATATGCTTTTCTAGGTGATAACTCATTGTGCATTTTCAACTTAGAGTATGCTGCAATCAACTGGATACAGAAAAAACAAAATGCTTTCTGAGACAAATAATATCCCAGCAGTCAAATCTCTTCTTTTAAATCTGGAATTATTTTTAAATAAAATGTTTTCTCATTTATACCTCATTTGTGTTCCTAACTGAATTGAATATATATTCAATGAGTAAAGTTTTTATATGTTTTAACATCTTCATTATTTGTTTGCCCTGAATTCAAGGGTTGGTCTATATAATTTCCTGAACAGGAGGGGACATTGATGTATTGTCTGTGTGTTACGACTTAAACGCGCTTGCTTACAGACACACACATATACTTACTCTTTGAGGAGGATATTTTATTTATAGTTTGGTTGAAAGAATGGGGTTTTATGTGGTTTGCTGTTCTTTTACCCTTTTTCTGGGTTTTCTTGTCTCCTAAAATGCGTGTGTATTAGTAAATTCCTTAATTGTTCTTCCATTTTGTTTGCAGGTTTTGCTTATCTGGATCCTCTGATTCGATGATCAGGTAGACAGAAACCCCTGATAGGCTTAGAAAACATTCTTTTATTACGTTTGTGGTTTTAGTTGAATAATGAAGAAGCTTTGTTCGAGAGAGATATATACTATGTATTTGAATCACCATGAAGAAATAAATTTATGTAATTATTATCGGTTGTAGATAGTAGAACTACATAAATGTGACCAGAGTCAATGCATGAAGTTTTTTGAACCTAAAGTTGTCTCTTTCTGGCTATTGGAAAAGCATGGAGAAGGTTTCTTGTTACGTTACTTTGTTTTTCTTTTTTTGCGTGGTGGGGATGGGATTAATTCTCATTGAGCGCTGTTGTATTTTAAAGGCGCATTTAGATTGGTTTTTAGAACAAAAGCCAACCCACTTTTTCTCTACTTTTTCCACCATAGGTCTTACTTCTGCTCTCACGAACCGATTTACATTTTTCATTCTCAAAACAGAAAGCCTCAAAAGAAAACCAATCTGAATGTTAGCTTCTGGGACCATGAACATATTACAGTTTTGCCTCACTTAAATTGCTCAGATCTATGGTGAATAAGCTTTTGTAGTCACAACTACAAAGTGGCAAGAGTTTAGCACGCTGTTGTAGTTTTGTCAGGAGAATATTTTCTATGCGAAATTAGATAAATTAGACACTTGAACTACAATTAAAGAATACACCTAGAGTTTTCTTTTCTCAACTTTTGGTTTAGTTTCTAATTCTGCGACTTAAATATTAATGTTTGGTTAAGATCTGGTTTTTCATTTATTTCTCTTGGGAAACACAACTGATGATCATTATCAGCCATATCTGATATTCTTCTATCTTAAGGAAAATACTGTTGTCTTTGAACACATTTTTTGGTCTACCTTGAATTCTTCTGCTTCTGTGGGAACTGAATTTTGGGACTTAAAGCAATTGAACCTTTATTTTGTTGTTTTTGTTCTTCTGTTGACTTCTTTCATAAATTTCTTTATAGACTATGGGATCTTGGTCAGCAGCGATGTATACATTCTTATGCTGTGCATACAGATTCTGTCTGGGCACTTGCTAGTACTCCCACATTCGGTCATGTTTATAGTGGTGGAAGAGATCTTTCGGTAAGTACATTTATACGACAGATTCCCCCTTCTCCTGATTTCTTTAACCATTTCTCCTATTGGATATTTGTCTTTAGTCTCTCATCCTTTCTTAGCCTAAACCTTTATCTGCAGTTATACTTGACAGACTTGGCAACAAGAGAGAGCGTGCTGCTTTGTTCAAAGGAGCATCCTATATTGCAGTTGGCTTTGCATGATGATGGGATTTGGGCTGCAACAACAGATTCTTCTGTACATAAGTGGCCAGCTGAAGGACGAAATCCTCAGAAAGTTTTCCAAAGAGGCTGTTCTTTCTTGGCTGGAAACTTGTCATTTTCAAGAGCAAGGGTTTCATTAGAGGGATCTACACCTGTGAGTCATTTTTTCTAGTTCCATATGCAGATTTGGCAACCGCTGTTTCTTCTTGTTAACCTTTTCTGATATGAATGGTTCTGCAAATATTTAATTGTGGCTGGGACTTAAATTGTAATGGACTGTTAGTACAGACTGCACATATGCTGACTGTTAGTAGTTGATCATCAAAAATACATACAGTATCAGTCTTAATCATCTGATGCATATTTAGAACTTGGGTCACTCTGCTAGACTAGAAGACCATGCCAGGCAATTCACTCTTCTGTTGCAGCTTTAATCTCATCATGCCTCTTCGTTATCATGCGTAATGCTTAGTGGCTAGGCCTCTTACATGGGATTGCTGCAATACCAACTCACCAATTGAATGTACAATCCCGCAATTTCCTGGAGTCCAATACCTGCCAGTAATGCTTAAATATCTAGTTTCCAGTAGTGCATGCAGACTAAGTCTCAGTAGGGCATGCTAACTATTGCATAAATTTAGATTCCTTTCATAATGATTTGAGGCAATTTAGGACATTTTATGTCCTAGAAAAATTTGATAGCTATAAAATATTTCATTTATAGAATTCCAAGAAGGAACTGATTGGGGCAAAATTACCTATCAAATGTTGGTTCTGAATGCTGAGTTGTAATATGCTCCAATATTGTGCAAGTGTAAACAAGGAAACATTGATGTCAAGTTGGGGAACTTGCTTAGTTGGCATGTTTTTTGCAGAACAAATTTCATTGATATTAGCTTCCAATGCATCTCCTTACATCATGGTTTGGCAAAGGGGACATGGAATCTATTTTCTCGTCTCAAATTACTTACCGTGGATATAGTCATTGTTAATACAGATGAGTATATATAGCAGGGTGCCAGTTTAGAAGGAGTGTGTTGTTTGTTTTGTTGCAAATGTGACAGAATTGACTATTGAAGTTGTTTTATGGAGGATGATGCCTGGTCTTGATATTGCAAGTGGGTCCCATCCCCTATTTCCTATATGCTTTCAGAGGATTGAAGCTGGTGCATCTTCTTTTTCCACCCCATATTGGCTAGTTGACAATGGGGTATTTTGTCTTAACTGGAAATGAATTTGTGGATGGGCCAAAACCCAAGTAGGAGACATGAGAGCTAGACGGATGTCTTTTGTATCTGTCTTTCGTAAAGAGATAGGATGGCTTTGGCTGTGCAGCAATCAATGATATCTTTATAGTTTTATTGAGCGTCCTTTGTGATTAAACAGTGCTTTGAGGAAGTGTTTGGTCTCCCTAGATGAGCATAATGGGTGGGAAAGGTGTTGGATTTTGTCACCTAAAGTTCGTTTCTATCACTCTTTTCCTTCTCTTCCGCTGCCTCTTTTTTTTTCCCTAAAGCTAGGGTTTTGCTAAATCAGGAATTTCTGATGTTTATGTGCTGTGGCCCTTTCCTAATGTCTCCTATTTTCATATTTGCATATACATCTACTCAGCTGTAAATAATAAATTTGGCCATATCGATGTTGGAATTCGATTCTTTCTGCCTACAAGGATTCCTGAAAACTAAATGGGTTTATTATGTTGCCTGCAATGTTAGAGATTAATAAACCTACTGTAAATAAAACAGGAAATGGATTTTTCTCCTTTTCCTTTTTCTTATGTTCTTGTCATCCTTGAGTTACAGTGATACTTTCTGTGTTCAAATTTTTATTTTTTATTCTTTTTGTGTGGGTGCAAAAGCCACCTTTTATGGTGTGGGGTTTTTGGCATGGAGCCCTACTGCTTTATTTATAGACAAAAATGAAATACAATGCAAGAGAGGCACATTAGAGCCTTACTCTGAATGCAGATGGAAACAAATCCACTTCTACAACAGATCAACAAGATGCAACGGAAAGAAATTAGCTAAAAGACAAAACAGAATTAGAATGCATACCCCAGAAAAACAAAGGAAAAATTATATGGAACTAACTACTAAGAGAGGTCAAGGAAATTCTATCAAGACGGAAGTTTTAGACAGCACGAAGTGTGACTTATGCCTGATTAGTTTCCTTTATGGTTTTTTTGGACCTTTTTGTCTCCCTAATATCAAAGTTACTAACTGTTATATGATCTAGGTACCTGTATATCAAGAACCATCCTTCAGCATCCCTGGAACTCCAGGAATAGTCCAACATGAGATTTTAAACAATCGGAGACATGTTCTGACAAAGGTTAGATGATCATTTTGCCTTCTGATGGATGCATCACTTTTTGTTCTCTCTAATTGTTTATATCATACCGCGATTTTAGTCCGTGTTATTTCATGATTTTGATTATTCTTGTGAATAAGATTATGTAAGCTAACTTTGAGATGTGGCCATTGAAGGATACTGCTGGTATTGTGAAGTTGTGGGAGATCACAAGGGGCATTGTAATTGAAAATTATGGAGAGGTTGGTAACGAATTATTAGCTCTGATCCTGTTTTTTAACTAGTCTGAGGTTAAATTTTGGTGTCTTAATTCTGAGTTAGTTTTAACTTAAGAAACTGAAAACAGTAAAAAGAGATGTTATCAGGTTCATTTTTCCAGTACAATATTAATATGCTTACTGGTTCTGCATTGGAACTATGTGTTGTTTTAGGTTTCATTTGACAAGAAGAAAGAAGAATTATTTGAGATGGTGAGAACAACTATCTCATGCTGGTGATGCTGGATACACCCCAATGTTTTATGTTTTGGTTCAGCTTATGTTTTGTTTTCACAGGTGAGCATTCCTGCATGGTTCACCGTGGATTCTAGGCTTGGAAACTTGTCCGTACATTTGGATACCCCACAATGTTTTTCTGCCGAGATGTATTCTGCTGACCTGAATATTGCAGGAAAACCTGAGGATGACAAGGTATTTGCAAGACTTTTCTCATCAATAGCTTTTCTTGTATGCATTGTGCTTCTCCTGTTGTCTCCCCACTGTATCTTTTACTGAAATTAATGTTTAGCCCTAATGGTGTTTCTCCAATCAAAGATGATAAATAGTTTGTAATCCAGGAACTGCATAAACTTTTTGCAGATGTAGTTCATTCTCATGGTAGTCAATTGGCAAATCTGGATTCCTTGGGCATGCATTTTTATGTATATCTCTCTGATGAGCGACTTTGTGAAAATCAATTATCTAGCATTTAATGATGATGTTGGCTGAAGAAGTTCATATAGAAAAGGAAAAAATGAATTGTCTAAAAACAGTTTTTATTATTGGTAGCTGGGCTGAATTTTGATTGATGCTCGGTTGTTAACCTCAAAGTAGACTGCAGCTAATAAAAATCGGTTGCAATTTGCATTGCTGCTTTTGAAGAATGGAAATTTGGATATTTCCATTCAATGCATAGGAATTTTACAATGGCAGTTTATAAATGTTTTTTCTGTCCCCCCCCCCACCCCCTCCTCTGTTTTTTGGTATTTTGTGTTGACTGTTGCAATACTGGTGAAATGAGACATTTAGAAAATGTGGTCATGGACGCATATATAAGATAATAAGAAGTTTACTAATTACTAATAACCTAACTTGTTGCTCATAAAAGTTCCCAGGTAATTTAGAAGTTTTCAAGAAATAGATCTGCTTGAAACAATTAAGTAGCCCCTTGGGCTACATGTGATGGGTTGCTCTCTTCTCCAGGGTTGAAATGTAGAAATAAAGGAAACAAAATATACACGTACATAATATTTGTTCAATTATAACTGCATGCACACCCCGCTACGGTTCAAAATTTTATGGTGAAATTGATGGCGTGTGAATGTTTCTCTCTAACTAGTTATTCAAGGAAGTCAACGTCCGTTTTACACTTCTTTTTTCTCCTTTTGTTACTATATCTTGGGATTCTGATTGCTTTGTTTGATGTAATTTCATGGAGGTATATGCATTGACATGTTGCTGATAGAAAGTTTTGTGTGCATGACAACTGCATGAGGGAATGCAATTGCTAAGATTCCTGCTGAGTTAACAATATGCTGTTAACTACTCATTTTGAGTATTTATTTTGGATACCAATACCTCATAGCAGATAAAATAAATTTTTATTATCTTTCTGTTTTTAGAGTAAATTTCATCAGATATAGCTGCTACAGGTATGTTGTATGCGTTCTTCTGTGTTGCTAAGGATGAAGTGAATTTGATTCACAAATTTCCAGGACATTCGTGTCTTTATAAAGGAGAGATTTTGACTGTAGTAATTTCTTACTGTAATCGATAAAAGTCAAGTTTTTACAGGATGTTTGGTTTTGATTTACTTGCCAAATGTTTGTTTATTTCTTCACTTATCCGTGTCTGAAAGTGTGATACAGTATATTAATTTAGTTTTGACTTCTGCCTTACAGCAAAGGCTAATATATCTGCCCTTTCAGCACTTCACTTTTGTTCAATAACTAGAACAAATTTTCGTAATTGTTTCATAGTTTGTTGGTCTGCTTGCTTCAGTTACTACTGGATTGTACAGAATCATTTGTTAACCTTATAGATTGTTACCTTATTTTTTCTGACCTATTTGTTTCTATAGGTTAACCTAGCACGAGAAACCCTTAAAGGGCTCATGGCTCATTGGTTAACCAAACGAAGGCAAAGATTGGGATCTCAGGCCTCTGCAAATGCCGAAGTACAATCAGGGAAGGATGTATCTTCTCGAACTTTAACCCTATCCAGAGTTGAGTTAGATGGCAACGCTGAAAACGATTCAATGGTGTATCCACCATTTGAATTTTCAGTAGCTTCTCCGCCTTCTATTATCACTGAGGGCTCTCAAGGTGGTCCATGGAGAAAGAAAATCACAGACTTAGATGGCAGTGAAGATGAAAAGGACTTTCCCTGGTGGGTTCTGGACTGCATGTTGAATAATCGCCTTCCTCCCAGAGAAAATACCAAGTAATCTTCTTTCAACTTTCTATGGACTTGCATGCTCCAATAAGGGAGTGTTATTTTCTCCTGTTGCCTGCCTTACTCCCAAAATGAGCAAGGAAAAGTCTAGTCTTGTGGTTGCTGGCTTCTTTTCTTCTTAATTTTTTCAATTCCTTTGTTCCTCAATTTCTTTGATCGCCTTGCCACAATGCAGGTATCCCCATCCCTTTTTTCCTTTTTCTTTTATATAAATTGCAGTGCATGTTGCAGAAAGTCACAGACATTTACCATCGATGTTATTAAGAAAGCCCATAAGTACCCTACTATGACAAGTATTCCAATATTTCTGTATTTTAAATGCAAGTGGTTTATCTTATTTCTTTATATTCAATTCTGTGCAGATGCAGCTTTTATTTGCATCCATGTGAAGGTTCCACGGTCCAGATCCTCACGCAAGGAAAATTGAGTGCACCACGGATTTTAAGAATACATAAAGTAAGAACTTGGCAGATTCAAATAAATGTTTGCTAGATTTTCTTTTTTACTTTGTAATTACCTGCCAAAATGAATTTGAAGGAACTTGTGGTCAAGATTCCTTTATTTGCTAATACTTGGTTTTTGTTTCCTAGTAGCTTCTTAGCACCTCTAGTCTCTTATCTGGTTTTCCTGCTGCCCTCTGGGTAGTCAATACTTTTTTGACATGGCTAACCAACCAGCTAAAAGGAAAGGGTTTATATTTTATGTTTTCGTAGACTAATTCAACCTCACCCAAAGTTCACCTTTAATACCCATCCAAATCTTGGTACTTGGAAATGAGTTGTCTTGTGCAAATTAATATCTTGTTAGACAAATTGTGGGTCTGGAGACACTGCAAGTTTCATCAATGTGTTGTCCATCCACACAAATAACCCATGACTACTACTACTACTTTCATTAACCTTCTGATTCACTTTATATGTCATATAACCTTCTAGAATTTAGGTTGATACTTCACATTTTCATCATGAACTATGATTTTTGCATTGCAATAATCACCAATTCAGAAGATTCGATCTTTCCTTTGTCACTTCACTGTGTCCCTTTCCTCTTATCTAAATATCTCATTATTCCCTTTTCTTGGATGATAAAAGAAGTCTTCTCAAACTTGAAACATGAGGTGGAAATTATTCCACCTTCCCTTCTTTCTTTTTTTTTCTTTTTCTTTTTTTTCCTTTTGCTGGGGGTGGTTTGTTGGGGGTGGGTGGGTTGGTGGTTCAGAAGTACTACTGAATAAAAGGGTTGAAACTGTTTCATCATTGTTGAAAGTGGTGACCCACAAATTTTAGCAAGGTAACATGAGTTTTTCAACTCAATTGTGAGGCAACATTTGTGAGTGGAACAAGCATTCATATTTTCTTTTTGAGTGTGAAATTCATCCCTTCTTTTCCCTTACTTTTTATGAGGCCAAAACCAGTTTTTTTATAGTAGAAATCAATTAGTTATTCTTTGAAACAACCTTTCCATGTAGCCATGTATGATGCATTTTGCAATTATGTTGACATGAAAGGTGGTAACGCTTTTGTAGGTTGTCAACTATGTCCTAGAAAAGATGGTTCTTGACAAGCCGGTGGATAATATGAACTCTGATGGAACCTTTCCTGGGTTACCAGGAGGTCAGTTGCCACACACTGCTGGAGGTGACGTATCTTTCAGAATGGGGCTGAAACCTTGGCAAAAGCTTAAGCCTTCTATAGAGATCTTGTGCAATAATCAGGCAAGTCATGTAATATGTTGGACAGGAAATGGTGTAACAGTTTCTTGTGGATATAGTTAAGGACTGCTTATTCAGTCTGTTGTGTCACGTACCTTTGCAAATGGAATTTACTTTTTACATATTGCCTATGTTGAGAATTCTATTATAATACCAATTTCCCTTCTGTACAGCTTGAAACTTAAATGATTTAACTGCCATTTGAAAGAAGATTATCTTTAGAAAACGGGGCCTGCCACACTATGGTTGCAGAAGTTTTTTTCCTGCCATTATAGTTCTCAAAGAAGTTACGCTTAACCAATAAGCTCCCAACACCATCCTCCACCACAACTTTGGCCCGAAAAACCCACACTTCACCCACATGACATCTTTTAGATTGCAAAATAGGCACACTACATTTTTGTAGCAAATCCTTGGCCATTTTCTTGTTCTTTTGCTGCTTTCTTCTCTTATTTTTCTTTATTTTTTTGAGGCAACTGTGGGTTGATTGTTCCGGTTTAGTTTCTTTGTGCCAAATTGGGGTGTATGTGCTTGCAGTGTGTGTGTGTATTGGAGAGACACATAGTATGCCCCTCTAAAAGATGTCACGCGATGGGGCATGGGTTTTTCTAGACAAAGGTTGTGGTGGAGGATGGTGTTGGGAGCTTATTGGTTAAGCATAATTTCATTGAGGACCATAATGGCAAAAAAAAAGAAAAAAAATTCTTATGGGAGCATAGTATGTCGGGCTTCTAACTTTGAGGATCAAATTGGTTATTTTTCCTTAGAAAACCTCTCATTACCATATTTCCATATGATATTTAATTTTTCAGTGTCATGTCCTCTTGTTCTGCTTATTATATAACTTTTATTATCATACACCATTTTATTTGTCAAAAGGGTTACAATTCGAAGGACATAGACCCTAATAGACATGTGCAAGATTCTTTGGATACAATGCCAGTTTATTGTTCATTGGATCCTTTTTCTTGATAACTTCTACTTATAGAAATTGACCTTCCACTGTAGGAACTGGCAGAATTAACCTTGCATGAGTATCATCATTTCACTCTTCTCTCCCTTTTCTTCCTTGCTTTTGGAATTTGTAATATGAGCTATTCTCCTAGTGTGTTCCCTGTATTTTCTTCTGACTGGAATCCCCACTTGGCATAACATTTGTTCCTTTTTGGGAATAGGTCTTATCCCCTGATATGAGCTTAGCTACTGTTCGAGCTTACATATGGAAGAAACCTGAAGATCTTGTACTAAACTACAGAGTGGTGCAGGGCAGGTGACATAAACCTAAAATTTGAGGTCAGTGTTGCCAAGAAATACTGAACTCTTGGATCCTTTATTTTTCTATCATCAGTTGCAATCATCATTTTTTTCTCTTCTTTACTATTTGGGGTAGCGTTGTACTTGTATTATATGGTCTGATGTACATCTCTTGTTGTCCATCACTGTTACTGCATGTTCTCTTTCTTGAAGTGGAGCTTCCATTTCATGTGGGTGATGCATCGTGTAAAGAGTCAAGAAAAAGAAAAATTGGAGGTTTTAGTAGTTCTAGGCTCATGCTTTAATCCTGCAAGTTTGGTGGGTGCAGAATTTATTGGGAATATCACTGCTTTTCTAGTTGTATTTGATGAGAAATTATGTCTTGTGATTCTTAAGTCTTCTACTGGTAATGTAGCTCAGTAGCTCGGTAGCTCAGTCAATTATAAGTAGCTTATGGGGTTTGCACACTCATCACCTAGCCTTCACAAGCTCAAATAATATAGCATTGAGATCTTTTTAGCCAAAAGTTTACTACACATCTATTAGCTTCAGAACAACTCACGTAATCTTAAACTTGCAGTTATATTGAAAGATGTTTTACTCCATTATATTCATATACATGTACAATAATTTATTGACTATAAGGTCAAAGGCATAAAGCAGCTTTAACTATAAACGAGACATTGACCTACCCTGGAGAGGGATGCCAGGATATGGATTCATAGGAGGCATTCTGAAATTTTGTGGATGGAGACTTTTGACATAATTAGAAGAGGTAAACGAATTACAACTTTTAATAATTGTACTTGCATAAGTAGGAGCTTTTTAAATGGGATCTCCTATCTTCTGTTGTTGGTTTAGGTAAACTTGTAACCAGTGAAGCCGAGAATGAAAAGAGACCCATAACCTCACACACATTCATGTATAATGTGTTTAGGTGCGTGTATATATTTTGCTTACATGCACAGTTACTTGTTTGCATGTTTGAATAAAATAACATTAATCAGTTTTTGGAGAACATCTGCTTTACAGTCATATGGATAGTATGAGGATGCAGAAAAAGTGATATTTTCACATGAAATCCAGAAAGTCATAGTTCCCGTATTCTTTTAGATCCATAACACTTTAAACGGCTTTATCATAAATAAAATGCTGTTTTCCATGCATACTCAATATGCACAAAGGAAGACCACTGAGTGTATTTGTAATTAAGTGGCTGGCTATAAGTTGGACTCTTTGGTGCCTAAGGATGAATCCTGGAATGCAGCCTACCAGAGGAAGTCAGCAGGATGAATCTTTGTAGAAGTCGACTGCCTAGCTAGCTATTAATTCAGTATCCTCTTAGTGACAGCACTGTTATTTTTATTGTTTTCTTTTTATTTGTTCATTAATAAAATTTATAACAATGACAAGGAATATGGGGCTACCCTATAACAATGATAAGAAAGTAGAGCTACAAATTGATGAATTGTCTTTCAGGTGTTCATCTGATGGAAATTTTAAGCTCAATGTGAAGAGAAGGGTCTAGATGGCATCTCGTTATCTTATATATTTGCTAATTAGCTATATTTGGCTTCCAGGGGTTTGTATTGTCCATGCCTGTGTTTTCACTTAGCTCTTTTCCTATTTTTTCTCTACTCCTATAACATCAATAATTTAGTTCTGTTAGTAGCCTATATTGAGACTTAAGCATTAGAGATTTTTAGGTCTTTGCCTGAATTTGCAGACATTGGAAAATTCCCAAGGCAGCTCTCCAAAGAACTCCTTGTATTTGGATTAGCATCAATTGTGTTCTTACTTATTCCAATTCAGGCTCAGCTGGTGGTTGGAATAGAAAAGAAGGTGGACTATATTTTGATTGCCCTTTGAGAGTGAAGAAATCAGCTCATGAGATTTTCCTACGAGTTTCAAAACCTAAGTGAGGTGATGCAATCTCTGTAGCCTTAAGAGAAGTTTTCTTTGCTTGGTTCAAGTTTTATGCAACTGCATTAGGTGAAAGTCTTTAAGCCTATGTTTTGGAGTCACAATTAGGGGTGTGTATGAGTGAGTCTAGCCGAGCCGAGCCAAACCAAACCAAACCCTAAGGTAATCAAGCCTAGTTCGATGAGTTTCGGACAAAGGCTTGATTAAATAAAAATATCCTAAAAGCTGAGCTCGATCTGGAAATTTGAATCTGCCTTGACTTTCAAGCTCAAAGGCTCGAAGGAATTCAAGATTGAGCTCGATTTGGTTTATATTATTCAATAACATAAAAGTTTTATCTATTGATTTAATATTTACTTGAGCATGTTTTTGAGCCTTCAACTTGAACTTAAGTATTCGAGCTTGGCTTGTTTAAAGTTTGAGCCTAAATATTCCCAAATATGAGCTTTGAGCTCTAAAATATGGGGTTGACCACGAACATGTTCGATAAGGGCTTGGCTGTTCACAACCATAATCACAATTAGAATATTCTATAGTTGTCATTGAGAATTTGAAGCATTATTTTTACATAAGAACAATAGAGGACTTTGCTCACCTCTTTAATGTACCTTTTTTCTGTTAAAATGGTAACCCGTTGCAGCTCATGCGCTCTAGAACATGTGATTTTTATGTTTCAGATAAAAGTGCAATTCATGCATCTATGTTGCTCAGAGGTCATATACTTCTGTTGGGCTGTCTCAATAGCAACATTTAGAAAAAAGCAGTGGATTTTTTTTTTTTTAGAGACCGTGTTTCGTGGGTCTTGTAATTGACAGCATTTTCTTGAACTTCGTTTGAAGAACTCTCTTTGTTTCTTACAGGGTTGAAGTGACTTGTTGGACTGGGTTTTTTGTGCATGTAAATTGCCTCTGGTTTTGTGCTCCTCTGGAAACGTTTGTTATGATCATGCCTATTTATTACTTGTTATCCGGGGGAACCAGCGTGCTGCGTTTAGCGGAAGTCTGATAATTTTGGAGAATCGTCGGTCGTTGTTCCCTGGTTGAGTTAGCCCGTAATTATGGATCCTAAATTTTCTGGTGCTGCAAATTGGAGCTCTTACATGATATTGAAAGTTATATGAACTGGGCTTCCATAAGGCAGTGGAAGAAAGGTTTTCTTTTTCTTTCTGGCAGGAAAATTAGCAACGGGAAATTTTTTAAAGAGAAGCCTGACAGATGATGTCGAAAGCTTTGTAGATTTGTTTGGGAGGGAGGGGATTGGTACAGTATGTTGCAAAGAGCACAATGTGAATGAAGTTGATTAAATTTTCCCTGGAAATAAAATTCTCCTTTCATCAGAAACCTCGCAATTGGATTTGGATATGCACAAGGGTCTCTCTCTTTTCTTTTCACCCCTTTTCTTTTTCTGCAAATTTGCATCATTTTAACTGGAATTATATCCTTGGCTTGACGGAACTTGGTCGATAATTACCTTATCCTTTCTCTCACTCATTTTGTATTTGGATTAGGTTTCTTTTTGAAAATTTTTATAGATCGTTTGTAAAAATAAATTATTAAGGAGAGAAATTTGTGATCCAAAGTAGTAGTAGTAGTAGTCTTTTTTCTACTGTTAGATTTGGAGCTTGAATTTTATTTGGTTGAAAGGCTTCAAAGGAGCATAATGTTTTTTGATGCTGATGCCTGATAGAATAGAAAACAAAATGTTCGGAGGATAAGAATGTTGTTAGGAAAATAATTTGAGAATGCAAAAGAATTTTGGGACAAGAAATCTTACGTTTGGAGTGAATGAATTGCGTTTTGGAGGGATTGAATTATTTTTACAAATTTTTATCCCTAAATAATAGAATTTTATGACTTTTTTGGTGCTTTGAAAATAATTTCAGGACGGCGATAGGTAGTAAAAGGGAAACTTTAAGAATGAAATCAGTAATCGAAAAATAATTCAAGGATGATAATTGATTTTTTTTTAAAAAAACTGACCACGAAATCATAGTGCGAAAAAAAAAAGTCTGTTCTTTAAAGCAAAAGAGAATAAATTTTATTAAAAATCAATCATATTAAAAATAAATCCAAAGTCTACTATGCGAACAAACACATATTTGAATAAAATTTGTATTTAAAATTTTTTATTTTAAATTTTATAAAAATAAATTATTTGTAAAAAAATAAGATGTAATGTGAAAAATTTACATTCGATTTTACAACAAAGTCCATTTTAAATACATCATAATGGTGTGGAAAAATTTTAAGAAATATTTAAGCTAAGTATCCATGGTTTTGTATGTAAAATTTTATCCTGAAATACTCAAAATGCAAATCATTGCGTAGAGCTTTTAATCTATCACTCATTATATTAAGAATTAAATATCTTATTTTGACTAATTATAAAATTAATGAGAGTAATTTAATTATAAAAAAATTATTATAATATTTTTATTAATTAAAAAAATTAATAATAAGAATTATATATATATAATAAAGTTTAAATTCTTTAAATTAAAATAACTAGAAATAAAACTCATCACAGAATCTTAGTCACTCTGATGAGGACATTACCTGTTGCATTATTTTCAGAGAAGCAATCCGTAGGATTTGATTTTGACGAAATCAGCAACACTTCTAGAGGATTGGTACATACCTCCGACTTTTGTTTTGGTAAATGACATTTTGTAATTCTCAATGTATATAAATTGGATTGGATGAATCTGATGGAACATAGTAGGCCTATCTCTGCTCTTGCTATAGTTCTTGTAAGCCATGAGTACAATGCGTAATCTGCATATTTTGCGTACCTCCGAATTAGAATTGTAAATTTTTTTCAGACTAAAAAAAAAAAAGAAATAATAATTGTTCTTTGTAGTGTTGTTAGGATCATCTCTGAACAGCGTCAATATAAAAAAATTCAACTTCACCTCTAGAGTTCTCGTCAGCCAAAGCTCCATCTCGGACCGAAAGCTTCAAGGAACCACCACCACCACGTAGAATAGAACAGAGGAGTGTAGATAGAGAGAGAGAGAGAGAGGAGGAGAAAAGGAAAAGCACCCTCGACGACTTGGGTAGTTCTCCCCTGGGTGTGCCAAATGCCAATGCTTGTGAATATGAGAGTCAAAAGGATTATTGATCTACCAAGACCCACCATTTTATTCATAAAAGAAGAAAAAAGCGAGGGAAGTGTGTGAACACAATTATTGGTCGAAAAGTTGATGGATTGATTTACCTCATTAAGATGTTGTGAGCCTCTTACAGTGCTTCTTCAGCCCCGGGCAGTTCGGTTTCGGTCCTGGACATGCTTTTTGCAGCACGTGCAGGACTTATTTTTAACCGTTAGGTTAGATTTCGAATCTATTCAACGATTTTCGTATTTTTTAAATTTTTTTAAAAAATAAATATAAGGAGCCCACGAAATATAATTTGTTGGATCAGATTCAGAATCTGATCCAACGGATCCGATCCAATCCTGGACGTGCTGCAAAAAGCACGTCCAAGACCGGATCTAAATTGCCCCCGGGGTGTACACGTGGATGAAAAAGAGGAGATCCGACCAAGTTGTACTAACCTACGATGATAGTGGGCTTAAGCTTGAATATTGACAGCCTGATGATTCCCACTTCTTCATTTATTACTTTCCCTACTGAGCACTAATATGATGATAATACCGTTGTAAATAATTAAATATACGAATCTCTTTTAGGATATAGAATCTATTATATACCTAAAAGTATTAATTAATTTATAATATTTGATTTAATAAAATTTATATTTATTTATTATTGTGTTTAGAGGTGTGTATTTAGTTTGTTCGGTTCAATTTGATTTTATTATTTATTTTTGATTTATTTTTTTTATATTTAAATTGAACTAAATTAAACCGATTTGATTTTATTTAAATCAAATTTTATAAATAATATATTTTTATATTATTTTTTAAAAAAAATAATACAAAAATACATTACATAATATATTTATATATTATTTTTAAAAAATTTTAAATTTTTAACTCGGTATTTGGTGCGGTAATTTAAACTAAAAATTGAATTAAGAAATATATAATTATAAAAATATGAAAAAATGTGTTTGATTCGGTTTGGGTTTTCAATTCGGTCCAATTTCTACACACCTCTAATTGTGTTTGTAGGAACTATTTGAATTTATTATAACTAAATCTCTAGTTTATTGTTTTAATTAAAAATATAAATTATGAGACTTACATGTTAGTGAAACTTGTAAATTTTAAATAAATTAGGTTAGATATAAAAATTTAAAGAAATATGCTGTGAATATTTATTTTAATTATCTTAAATTTAAAATATAATATCCAAATATAGAAGGTCTATTATCCAATTAACTATAATATTGATTAATTTAGATGAGTAAATTTTCAGAATACTGATGGCTCAAGCTTATCAATAATAGATATCGTATCTATATTTTAAACATAAATTGAGTCATTGCAGAATCAGTAACACGAGTACTTTTCTAAACCTACCAAAAATTAATACTATTGAGTTAATGTATTTGAATTGTATTTGACAGAGTTAGAAATACAATTAAGTTACAAAAAATTTACTTTCACGGAATTTATGATAAAAACCTATCCTAACCAAATACAATTTAGCAATTTTGACTAATTACTATAAATTTTGCCAGATTAGATATGAGCTTTATTGTCAACTGAGAGAGTGGGTTTAGAATCTATTCCCTAGTTTCTTTCCTTCTTTGTAATCATTATATATTAGATTTAAATTTAGACCATAGAATGAGAAGATAATACCATCCCAAATAAATTATTTTTTAATGACAAAGAGATCTTAAATATATTCAACCCACCTAATTCTCCATTCGAACTCCATGAAATAATCCTTATTTTATTGCCAAAGGTAGCCACCTTAGCTGCTGGCAAGCAGTTTGGCCCTCAACCTTTGGGTTGAGGGTTAAAACTACACCGGTATTCAATCTCCCCGGACACATGCGAGCTGGTAGAACAATCAAGGTACTCTCGCTGCCAGTGGCAGGGTAAGGATTCGACTCCTGCTGGAAACCTGAGAGCTATATTTGAGGGGATATAGTAGAACAATCATTTTAGAGCGGATCCCTTGTGCACAATAGTGACTTAGCTTAGAAACATGGATTATCAAAAAAAATTCTTATTTTATTAACTAAAAGCATTTATGTTGGAAAGAATATTTTAATCGAAAAATGTGGCTTTGTAGTGACAACTTTTGTTGACTTTTTTAATTATTTAAATATAAAAACCATAGCGAACGAGTTAAAAACTATATCAATATGGAATAGATAATATATTATATTCCTTGATAACAAAAGAAATCTTTCTTAAGCTTTCTTCTAAAAATTACTCAATAATTGTCTGTTTTGTAATTAATTTTACTCATTAATCTTGTAGATTAATAATTATTGGATTTTTTATGCTCATTTTACCCTTAATCGTCTTCTCTCTCTTTTCATTTTGAAAATAAATAGTTGTACAAAATTCAAGAATCAAAAAAATTTATTAGAAATCATTTAATTATCTTAACATATGAAATTAAGTACTTATTATGTTTCTATGAATTTTTGAGAAGTTCTTAATTTGTGCACCTTATCAAACTGTAACTAATGGAAGTATTTGCAAGAATTTAATCCTTCAATGCATAATGTAATTGTATTATTTTCTTTTACCGTTTGTGGTTTTAATATTATTCCATTGGCAATGATTTTTCTGGCCTGTCAAATCTAATATGGTCAATCTTGTACTCAGAAAGAAAAGCAAAAAATTATTGCATTGCCAATTTGCCTTAACAGCTTGATTAATTATTCAATGATTGTCTGCAAAGTGGACGAGCAAAACCCAGGAAGCCATTTTTGTTAACTAGCTTCCCCGTATGCCCCACGTTGTTGAAGAGAAGTTTTTCTTTTGATTTCTTGCAAGTTGCAAGATTCAATATCACCTCTCCTATACATATTTTGCATGCTCAGCATGAAGCTGGGATTGGTTCTGGATGGTTTACTTCTTTCAATGATTTCTTTTTGTTTTCTTTTCATTTTTAGATACACAGACAGTTCTAGCTTTCGTGGTCCAAGAAATTGATAATACTGTTTTGGTAGTTTCTTGAATAATTGAGGGTCAGCTCTTCATCGAGCAAAAAACAGAAAAATTGCCGGAGGGTCTAAATTTTTTCTTTGTTCTCGCAAATTCATTCATTTCTTGATTTTTCTCAGTAACTGACTCTTGCTTTCCAACTTGGTTTGAATGAGAGGACAAAATTTTTGGTTCAGAGCTGCTTCTTTTTTGAGCTCATTCTGAAAATTTTCGTATTGAAGTACAGAGTTTGAAGAAGAAGCTGTTGCACAACAATGGCTTCAACTCTGAGCAATTCGTGGGCAGCTCCCAAGTTTTCTTTACATTCAGAATTGAAGGCTCAGTCCAGAGTTCAAATTAGAAGTTCAGCAACACGTGATTCGTCGGTGGTGTCTTCGGATTCTGTTAGAGTTGATGGCTTTTCTTATGTTAAGGAGGAGGAGAGTACCAGCGTTTTAAGTGATGTGGGGAATGGTCATTTGAGTTCAAGTACTAAACTGATGCAGAGGGACGTAGAAGTTGTGCGAGAAAAGTTGGAACCTCTTTGGGATGATGGATATGGGACTCAAAGTGTGAAGGATTACCTTGAGTTAGCCAATGAAATGAATAAGCCTGATGGTGGACCTCCTAGGTGGTTCTCCCCAATATCATGCGGTCCTCCTTTGAGAAATGCACCCGTTCTTCTGTTTTTGCCTGGTAACTTCGGTTTTTGCTTTAATATCTGAATGTTATTGTTCATGTGAAAATGTTTGCGTGATCCGTACATAGTTAATCCGGATATCGACTGTTCCGCCCGCCCCCTCCTTTATGTTGTAAGTTCCAATTATAGGTGTTCATTTCTTTGTTTGAAGTGTTACGGCAGGAATTTGGCAGCTTTCTGGAAACTTAATGCTTATTTCTGCTATGATGCATACAGGCATGGATGGCACTGGATTAGGGCTCATTTTGCATCATAAAGCTCTTGGAAGGTGAGCCTCGTTTTACATACATGTAATGGGTATCTGAAATCTGAGGCTTCCATAAGTATCATAATGATAGCAACCAGTTGGCCTTGTAATTAGTACTGCAAGCTCACTTGTTTTACTGGCAAACAATCACCTGAAAACTGTCAACTATGCGTCTAAGTGTTATCTACGTGCTATAAGGCAATGAGCAAAATCTCTTATCAAAGTCTGGGAGATGTTTCTCCTCATTGAACAAATTATATTCCAAATATATGCACCTTGGATTTTCCTTGCAATGCCTTCCGGAGATAAATTCCTTTGTTCAAAAGGGGTGATGCCACCATGATCAACAGTGAGTTCTACTGTCTTATCATTTTCAGCATTACCTACTCCTATTAAGATACTTGCCCAGAAGATGATAGTGCAAATAATTTTGAAGAAGCATTAACCGGGGGGTTTGGGTTGTTTACGGTTATAACCCTGTGCCATTCAACTGCAATTCCATTGTCACAGGTTTACTTCCTTTCCTGAAAGATTAATGTTTTGAATGTTGCTAGACTTGAGAAAGTCGCAGTTTGATGCTTGTAATTCTATGAAGTCACCAAGTTCTCTGGTAGATATTTGAGAATAGTTCCGAAGATAAACATCATTTGGATCCAAAAAGTACTCGGCCTGAACAATTGTGGGCTTGATTTTTTTGAATGATTATCAGACTGGGAAAGCAGCCATTTTGATTTGACTACTGATACGAGCTATTTTATATATTTGAATTGCATACTTGAGGATGTATAGAATTTATGTACAGTATAAGTAGTTCAACATAAGCTGACAACCAAAGCTCTGAAAGCGTTTATTCTTATATATATTTGAATACCAATAGTTTCTTATTGTATGTAGAATAGACTATTAAAGGAGCATTTCTTTTTGCAGGGCTTTTGAGGTATGGTGCCTCCATATTCCCGTGAAAGATCGAACACCATTTCAAGGTCTTAGTCTTGCATTGCTCCTTTGTCTTAATTTTTGGTTGCATGAAGAGAAGAGTGATGTCAATTGATATTCATGAATCCATTTGTGCTTTTGTCCGACAGTATTGTTCCTATGCTTTTACACTCTTCTAGATTCTCTGTAGCCCTCTCCCCTTACCTTGACTATAGAAATGAATTATACACATTAAAATCACCCAGACGCTAGATAACTTCCTAGCGGTTTCAATAAGATTCCAAAAGGCTTCTACCTATTGCAGTTAAAACACCAAAAGTAGTCTTTATTGTTTGTTTTGAAGTTGCTGTGAAACAAATGGCAGTAAGGAAAAGGGTTATCTAATGAATAAAGCCTCTATTGCAGAGCATATCAAATTGTCCATCACAAATTAATAGCTTTTCTGAAACTGAGTTGGTTAGGACAAAGGTATCAGTTTATGTGAAATTGAATATGCAGAAATTAGTTTGAAATTTGGGAATAATTAGATTTTTCTGCATCTCTGAAGTATTCTATAGCATTGAAGTATTTGTCAGAATTATATTCTTCCACTGTACCACTGGAATTAGTTTTCCAACAAACATATAGCCTTGATTTTGCTTTTCTCTTCTGGCATTCTGATCTAGAAACTCCATTTCGCATGTTGAGGGTTCTTAAAAGGTTGGACCAACTATTTGGTTATCTCTTCAATGCTCAGAGGGGCGATTGCTATATTTCTGTTTGATTGGCCGTATTAAGTTTTTATATGTGGTTGAAGTATAAAAACGACTAGGAAATATCTAGAGACCACTTGCACAAGCTTCCAACTGGCTAATATCTTCTAAGAGCAAATTTCTGTTCAGCTTTAACTAATTTTCCCTTTTTGGTTTTCCGCTGATTTCCTTCTACAATTTAAATTTGTAATGTAAAATCTCTCCACTAGAACATATCTTGTGATTGAATTTTGATATAGATGCCTTAACAGTTAACTTATGCAATATACTACCTGTTTATATGTCTCCACTCGAAACTTAATGCAACTTTGAGATAAATATTTTGAATCATTTCAAAATGAAACATCAATTGCAAATATTCAAGATGGTGTATGTAATGCTGTTGCTCAAGAGATGTAGTGAGATGATCCTACCTAACAACTATATAGCAATTGAAATATAATCTTTAAGATTGCTACAATTCTGCTGTATTTTGAGAAAATTTCTTAAATGTATGTTGCAGTTTTTTTTTCCTTCCTTCCCCTTTGCTTGCTTCATATATCTGCTTCTGTTGATTTGCTATGAAACTACTTTTTCAGACTTCAGAAAGTATTTTTTATTGATTGAAAAATTTCCTTCATATAGAACTGTTAAAATTTGTTGACGAAACTGTAAGGAATCAGCACTCTATATCTCCTGAGAAGCCGATATACCTTGTTGGGGATTCATTTGGAGGAAGCTTAGCACTTTCTGTTGCTGCTCATAATCCTACAATTGACCTTGTGTTAATATTAGCCAATCCAGGTAGTTTTCACTTTCCTGTGTTCTATTTGTGTTCAAGAGATTCGTAAACTGTGTACTAAATCTTGTTTTTGCAATTTATTTCAGCAACTTCGTTGAACAGGTCACAGTTGCAACCTCTGCTTCCCTTGTTGGAGTCAATGCCTGAGCAACTTCATTTTACAGTTCCTTATCTTTTAAGCTTTGTTATGGGTATGCCTCAGCTTCTTTAAGAAACTAGTGTTAGTCAACCAGTTTTTTCTAGATTGAATTTAATTAATTAACTGTAACATTATCAAAAACCGAATATTGACATACTTGCTAAAGTCTCACAAGATTCATGCACCAAATGTTCTCTTTCTATGTTTTTGTATGCTTGTTCTGTAAACTTTTGTTCCCAACAAATTAACTTGCTATTGCAATGTCACTTTTGGTCACAACACCTCTTATATAGAGTTCAGTACCATTGTTCATTCAAAAGTTTTGGACCTAAATCTCTTCATTCTATGTGTCGATAATGTGCTCTCTACATGCCGAATAGTTTTATTATAAATTCTTTAAGATGATTAGGTCTCTCTCTCTCTCTCTCTCTCGCCCTTCCTGCTCCCTCCTTTCTGTGGTACACTAAACCAAATGTTCATTTTTCTGATATTGAAAGCTGATATACTACAATTTTTTGAATACATTTTCCAACGGCTGGTCACTTGCACCTCTGTAAACTATGATTGATCTTGTAGTTCTCGAACTTCTTGTTCATGGTGAAGTTATTTTGTAATCAAATCAATTTTGTGATTCTTTATATAAGTTTTCCCTTGTTTGGTAGTGGACATTATGCCTATTTGATGAGTAGAAGTAAAACAATTCCAGTAATTAGACACAATTATGTTATTATCACTATCTGTGAACCATTATAGGTTTGAAAAATGAATTTAAATTAATTTGTGATATCTTACTGTGAATCTCCAAATGTTGTCTACGAGCAAGTTTTCATCAACTCTTGCATGGATGAATCTTTTCCTTTTTCATTTTTCAGCCTGCTAGATAGTCCAACTAGTGTAAAACATTTCTATTGGCTGTTTCCCAGTGGAATAAATTATATTTGCTTTTGGAAGTGGTTGATGCTATATCCTCATCAAATTGAAAATTAATTAAATCCCATGGCTGTGTTAGGTGAACCAGTCAAGATGGCTACAGTTACTGTTGATACCTCACTTCCTCCTGGACCGTTTCTTGGACAGTTGTCCGGCAACCTGACTGCTCTTCTGCCTCACCTTTCGGTAAGCACTTACGGTGCCTTTCATTTTGCTCCTCTTTTACTGTTCTATTCTGCTAAAAGAAGGCTTTTATTCGACTTTATTTTTGAGTGATTATCTTTGGCTTGAACTGTAGTTACCTACTTTTCCATTGGGTCTAGACGAATTCATTGGCTTTTGAATATGACACCCTTATGCTTCCTATTATACTTCTTGCCCGTTGTTTACTGTGAAATTTTATCTAAAAAAGTGTGGAAATGGTGGAAATTGATTAGCATTTCCTGAACGTGTGTGCTCATGTAAATATTAGATACCTTCTAATTGGCGCAGAAATTTTCATATCCATTACAGTGTTTGTGCCTAATGAAACAAGCTTGAACCAACGAACCACTCTGGAGCAAGTAGTTGTATGTTTTCTGGTGGTGCTGGAATAGAAGGTTTTGTTCGATCTGGTAATATTAGTATAGGGGCATAAGGAAGGAAGAAAAGAGCAATCCCTTTATGCAAAACAGAAAAGATATACAATCAGAGAATGGACTAGGAGTGAATGGAAAGGATTGGCTGCAGGAAATGAGAAGACAAAAGGAAGAAAGTTCAAAGCTCATATTGCTTGGTGCAGATAACACTTGATGCTTATATTGCATTACTAGAATAAAAAAGCCATGACACAGAAATTTGGAGAACAAGATAGAACTCCTTTATATTCTGGCCACACATCCATTCTCTTTTATTCAATTTGGCATGATTTTAGATATTCATATCAGCAACCTGACGGGAGAATATTGATTACTATTAAAAAATTGGTTGAAGTGTTCTTTTTCTTTTTATTGAGTTTTATGATCCTCCTGAATTGAGTGTTAGTTTAATATTAATCTAATTACCTGGTTACTTAACCCTGTGGAGATTTGTGCTTCTCCTATCCTCTTATAGGCAAATATTTGTTTAAAGGCCATGAAGCATATGTTTCACCAAAATTGTTACTGGAAACAATATATGCTCTCATGTGTGTATCATTCTTCTTTCCTTCGGTATCTATCAGGGCTTGAGTGATATTATACCAAAGGATACTCTTCTCTGGAAACTGAAGCTTCTTAAATCAGCAGCTGCTTATGCTAATTCCCGTCTCCATGCTGTTAAAGCTCAAGTACTCGTGCTTGCTGGGTATCTTTTCTATTTTGACCTCTTGCAATTTCAAAAATTTAACATGCATAAATTTTCTGGTTTCTATTAATACATATGTATAGCTTTTAATTAGTTCCTAAATCTGCTTTTGAAAAATTTCATTCCTTTCTGATGCCTAGGATCTTGTTACTTCTCTCATAATCACTGTCTCAGGTTTCTTGTCTTCAAAGATACACCTATATCATTGTAAACAAATTAAAATATGTAAATATTTGAATTAACTTGTGAATTAACTTGTGAATGGCATAAATAAACTGATCATCGATCCTTTTGTGGACTTACAGATTAACATGTGACAAAATCTGAGAAGAAAAGAAAGAGTGTCTATCTTTGTATATTCTTCCTATTGATTACATGAGTAGGACTTTATATACAAGTTTCCCTAACTAATTTTGGAAATAAAATCAGTTAAAAGAATAAATTTGTTTTCTTTATAAATTCTGATGCAAATGCTAAGAACAAGAATAAGAAAAAGAATAAATTTGTTTTCTTTATAAATATTAATATTAAGATGCAGATCAAATTTTATGAGGTAGAGGTTTATTGTTTTGGTTGTCATTTTTAGTCTAGGTTGATACTTTCATTTTTCTTATTTTTTCTGTTTTCTTCTTTTATTTTCCTTTTCTCAGAGAGGTAAGTAGTTAGAAGAAGTAATGCATCTTGTAGACTTTTGTATTCAGTGCTTTATTGGATTACCACATTATCAAAAAGCCTGAGATCTTATCAATGCACGAATATAATATGTGAATCAGAGTCTTGGCTCTATTTTATGTTCAAATAAGAATACACAAGTCCCCCAAAAAAACTGAAATATTCAAGGGAAAAAGGAAATTATCTTTTTAATTGGATTAAAGGGATGAATATCACGTCTTTTCATCTTTTTCCCTTTGCCAAGACCTTTGAGTCAGGAGGAAAGTAGCTAGTTAATTGGCCTTTTATGGTACTCCTGGAATTCTGATGAGCATTTAATTTTGGAGGACATAGCTACATTTTTTATACTATTTATGATGATTACTAATGATATCTTTGACCACTTTTTCATTTTAAAAGAAAGACAAACCTGCAAGTTTGTAGTAGCAATGCGTAACTTGACAGTAAAGAAATCAAAACATCAGTTGTTAATCATCATATTTTTCCTGAAGTTGTTATTCTTAAAATGGTTTATTGAGCCATGATTTACCATGTTACTCAGTGTCTGCGATTGTGCAAGTTTTTCATCCTAAGTTGCTCAAAAAATTTGCTTTCATTTTTCTGGCTCCATATTAGTTCTGAGGAAGTCTTTTGACCCTAGTGGCAAGGATAACATGCTTCCCAGTGGAGATGAAGCGAGAAGGCTAGAGAGATCAATCAAAAACTGCAAAGTACGGTTCTTCAAGGACAATGGCCATACCATTTTATTGGTGGGTGTGCACCTTCCACTCCCCCCCCCCCCAAAAAAAAAAAAATTATGGGCTTTGGCATTTTTCAGAAGATCCTGATAACTGTTTGCTTTAAATTTAGTTGAAATTCAATTTTAGATAAATTTAACTCATAACTGATTCAAATATCAAATTTCTTCACAAAATAATTGAAAATGTCTAAGGATTTTTGACCTTACGTTCTAGTTACTTGAAGTATCAGAATTTTTGGTTGAGTACCTGAGAGAAAATCTAAACAGAATCATGTTATTATTTTCTTATTAATGGAAAATACATAAATTATTTGGTAAAAAGGTTATTTGTTTTCCATTTTTTCTTATGGAAAATTCATTTTTTATATTTTTTATCTTCATGGTAATAGGCAAGAAAACATGTAATTAGAAATACAATGCCTTGGGATGTTTTAACTATGATAATCTAACTTGAAAAATACAAAATTATTATTATTATTATTATTTTTGAGAATATGAAATGATCTTTTTATCTGAGGAATGTTGGCAGTAAGGGCTGTAGAAGAGAGCTTCACCAGATAAACAGAAGCAGAACAAGGTCTCCCTATTTGAGCAATGATGTACCTTCCTATAACCAATTATCTTATAATCAATAATAATTTTGAATAAAGAACTTAGAGAAAACTGTTACAACTCAAAGCAAGTTTTTTAAAACTTGAGCAGCACATAGGCCAGCTTTGAACTTGGGCATTGATATCCCAGGACATTAAATCTCTGATCCTGGAAATATCAGAAGTATCTCCAGAAAAGTTCATATAACTTTGGTGATAATCGATAAACTAGTTTCCGAGTGGTGTAGTTGGTGCGTATAATGAAATTTATGAAATATGCCCTTCCTTACATCTAAATATGTAGTTTGACAGCTTTTAATATCATCTCCTCTAACTGAAATATGGCATAATAGGCACATTGCAATTAAAAATTTGTGATGCCATAAGTTTCTGGCATCAAAATATTTCTTCACATGGCAATATTTCTAGTGGTCTACTCAGATAGCTTTCAGTAGTTTTGCTAATAATTCTTCAGTAAAAAATCCTAATGGTGTGGTCAGTTTTCGTGTGGAAGATATGTTTAGATTAAATGCTATGGCTCCTTTTGCAGGAAGATGGTGTTAATCTGCTGACAATAATTAAGAGTACTGGCACATATCGCCAAACACGAAGACATGACTATGTTGCAGATTTTTTGCCTCCTAGTGCGTCAGAATTCAGGCAAGCGGTCCAAAATAATAGGTAATTGAGAATGATGCATGAGATTAGGCCTCTTAAAGAATAAAGCAGAAAGTAGATTGTTGCTTTAGTGAAATATATTTCATATTTAAGCTTTTAGACATCAGAATCAATTTGCCGAGTTTCAGGTAAGATTTATTAATCTCTATAGATCTGCCTATTTAAACAGTCATGCAAATCTTATCTGTTGTACCATATTTGTTAGAGAGGTTGAGTTGACTCTACAAGTAAGGACCTATCTCATAGCTTAAACTCATGTTAGATTCTTGATTGTTTATTCTGTTTTTGTTGTGGGCTTTTGCAAATTTTTCTTGAGTTAGTATGAAGCATGCAATTAATGATCTAGGCTTCATTTAGGTAAGCTTGTTCTTAACCTTAGACTGTCATGGGTAAGTCTTTATGTGAGTATATCTGGATGTTTGCCTTGATAGTCAGAGCATTGAGAGTTCTTTTGCTTTGATTCTGACATGTTTGACCTTTATGCCTTTACAGAGAATTATTACTGTAAGATTACTTGGTTAAATTCTGTTAAGGGTTAGGATTGTGAAAACCTGAAAAAGTATGCTTCCTTCAGCTGCACAAACTATGTCTATTAAAAATCCCAGCAAAACTTAAGTTTCTGGCATCAAAATATTTCTTCACATGGCAATATTTCTAGTGGTCTACTCAGATAGCTTTCAGTAGTTTTGCTAATAATTCTTCAATCCTAATGGTGTGGTCAGTTTTCGTGTGGAAGATATGTTTAGATTAAATGCTATGACTCCTTTTGCAGGAAGATGGTGTTAATCTGCTGACAATAATTAAGAGTACTGGCACATATCGCCAAACACGAAGACATGACTATGTTGCAGATTTTTTGCCTCCTAGTGCGTCAGAATTCAGGCAAGCGGTCCAAAATAATAGGTAATTGAGAATGATGCATGAGATTAGGCCTCTTAAAGAATAAAGCAGAAAGTAGATTGTTGCTTTAGTGAAATATATTTCATATTTAAGCTTTTAGACATCAGAATCAATTTGCCGAGTTTCAGGTAAGATTTATTAATCTCTATAGATCTGCCTATTTAAACAGTCATGCAAATCTTATCTGTTGTACCATATTTGTTAGAGAGGTTGAGTTGACTCTACAAGTAAGGACCTATCTCATAGCTTAAACTCATGTTAGATTCTTGATTGTTTATTCTGTTTTTGTTGTGGGCTTTTGCAAATTTTTCTTGAGTTAGTATGAAGCATGCAATTAATGATCTAGGCTTCATTTAGGTAAGCTTGTTCTTAACCTTAGACTGTCATGGGTTAGTCTTTATGTGAGTATATCTGGATGTTTGCCTTGATAGTCAGAGCATTGAGAGTTCTTTTGCTTTGATTCTGACATGTTTGACCTTTATGCCTTTACAGAGAATTATTACTGTAAGATTACTTGGTTAAATTCTGTTAAGGGTTAGGATTGTGAAAACCTGAAAAAGTATGCTTCCTTCAGCTGCACAAACTATGTCTATTAAAAATCCCAGCAAAACTTAAGGGGCTCAATTACTCCTGCACCTCAAGCAGGAGATTAAGATAGTTTGGATCATATGTAACTTGTTCCATCCTATTTGGAATTGAAAGTTGAGTCTAGTATTAAACATATAAGTTTGGTTCTAATGGCATAAAGGATATGTTAAAGTTGGAGAATGTTGTATATTGGCCTATTTGTTTTTGTAAACTTCTCTTTCTTCTTTATGCCCACATTGATTATTTGGCTCAAGTATGAACACCAAGCCCATTCCTCGACCCAATGCCCAGTATCTATTACGTATGGTGGATTTGCATCTTTTCACTAAATTGGACTTTTCATGCTCTGGTAAAAGAAGACTTCTTGATTCTGTCTATAATTTGATTGAATAGATTGAAGCCTGCTTCTAAAAATGAAAACAAGGCCTCTTGCCACTTTTATCATATCTTTCTAATTTGTCAGTTCATATATGCATTTATCCTGTTACACATCTAAACACAAACGTTATTTTTGTACTCTCACAAATTTTCTTGTACAGTCTCACACTTCATGACCTTTTCTCTGATCAGTGCCTACTAAAGTCTCGTTTTTTCTTTGCTACAATGGGGAAATTATTATTAGATGTTTTCAGTTTAGCTTTCAGAATAACTGGAGGATTCTATCAATTCCTCAAAACTAAGGTATAGTGAGCTTTTGGTCATTGTTAATCTCCTGGGAAGCAAACAGAACTAAATTATATAAGAGAACTCTAGATGCTCATCTTATATCCGTTAGTGAAATATTACCTTAATGTTAATGTAAGTTTTTCACTTAGCTTTGTATTGAGATTTAAATGTTCCTTTTATTTTTACTGTTGTGCCTGCTTTGGGAATAACAAGTTCTATTTTGATTGACCTACAACTTTTAGGAAAAAAGTATATGTTGGAGTGTAGTTGGTTGAGACAAAATTGAGATTCCATCTATAACCTGTCCATGCCTCAAAAAAGCTTCTATGGCTTTGCTGAACTAAGATTATAGTATTTTGATGACAGATTGTACAGATATTTGACTGGCTCTGTGATGTTCTCGACCATGGAGGATGGAAAGATAGTGAGAGGTTTGGCTGGTATTCCAGATGAAGGTCCTGTCTTGTTAGTTGGTTATCACATGCTTATGGGTATCGAACTTGTTTCACTTGTCGAAGAAATTCTGAAGGAAAAGAAAATTCTAGTTCGTGGTGTAGCACATCCGGCTTTATTTTCACATCTTGTGGAGCCTGAGTCAAGGGAATCCTCCTTTGTAGATGTTTTGAAACTATATGGTGCTTCTCCTGTTAGTGCTAGCAACTTGTTCAAATTGTTCGCAAGGAAATCTCATGTGCTGCTTTATCCTGGAGGTGCTCGTGAGGCCCTACATCATAAGGTATAGTAGAATTACTGGAGTTTATTATCACATACTCTTCTATAGTTCAAATGTTCATCTTTAATTATTTTCCTTTCATTGTTGCTTAAATTTCTTTCCGAAATATTTTTGGCCCAAAATTGACGAGATCCTAATTTTCTGGTAGGATCTAAATGATAATGTTGATGATCAAAATGTCTATATACCACTAACAATCTGTGATCCCTATGAGTATCTGCAATAAGAAAGGATCAAGTTGGAAGCACTTTTATTGGTTTCATAATATATGCCCTTCACTGGTTGTAACCATGAGATCTTACCCAAAAAAAAAAAAAAAAAAACCACTAGTGCTGCCAACATGGGACATTCTTTATATGACTTGATGAAACTACTATAACAAATATAGATAATTTGTCTTTGTTGCCTTAACAAGCATAAAGATGAGAAAGGAAGTTTCATATATCATCTCGTGGACGAGATATATGTTTCCTATTGCATTTAGGGGAATGATCACGGGAGTCTATTCTATCTTCTGTTCCAAAAAGCAACTCCTGATGTTCTTGTGACAATTAATTTATTGGACCCGATTTGTTGCTTTGACATTCAGGATCATCATTCCTTATGGTAATTTGTGGTGCAATAAGGTATTGCTGTTCCTGAATCATCAATTATCCAGCCTAAGGGGCCATTTCCATTTGATAAACTTTTTACATTTTCAGAATGGACTCCAGAACCCTTTCTTATCAAATTTATTTTTCCAACTCTCAAGAATTATTGCTTTGGTTGAGAGAAGAAACCTGTATCATGGCTCAGGCAGTAAGTGAGGCTTGTTCTAATATGAATATGCTGTTGATGACTGCTAGAAGCATTGATTTGTTCAATTTTAGAGGTTGAAGTAGCTAAAAGCTGGTGAACGGAGTTCATGTTGACTTTGCCTTTCCTTTTTATTGAAGCTCAAAAACCATTTAGATTTTCCTTTAGATTAAAGCTCAAAAGATATTTATAGCTTGTTCGGGTAAATGAAATGGCAGTAGTAATTAAATCATAGATAGTTTTGTCTCTGCGCATAGGAACTAAAGCATCATATTTTTAGTCAATGAAATCATATACAGAAAAAATAATTTTGTTTGGTCCAAATAAGAAATGTCGATAACAACTCTATGATTTTTGGGAAACTACAAAACAATCTTTATTATTTGCCACAAACAAATTTATCGAGTTAGGAAAACCATTAATCAAAGGCTGTGCCTGCTATTTCCAATGTTTATTAGGTTATTCTGAGAGGTCAGGTCTTTGTTTTACAATTTCCTTAATCTTCACCCTTATGATTTCATTTTTTAAAATTGATCAGTTCTTTTTGTTTCTCAGGGTGAAATGTACAAGTTATTTTGGCCCGAACAGCCAGAATTTGTGAGAATGGCTGCAAGGTTTGGCGCCACTATTGTACCATTTGGAGTTGTTGGAGAAGATGACTTAGCAGAAGTAAGACACTGTTCTTAACTACTACAATTTTTCCTTTCCGTTCCTTGCTTTTCTCCCCCAGTCACTTTCTTCTGAAAAAATGTATATGTTAAAGCTGATAATTGTGCTATGCTGAGTTCTAGGTGGCATTTATTTGATTGATGGATAAGCAACAAAGAATGAACTAACAGATAATGCTGGGCTCTTTTTTGAACTATGTACTTATGTCCATACTTTTGTTCCTGACGTTGAGAAACTAGCCAGTTGAAAGCTTTTCGAGTATGACTCGAATTTTCTTTCCAGGTCTCAAAAATTGTTTTAGATTATTATAGTGAGTGTCTGTTCAAGCAAAACTCAAAGCTTCAGGAAGAATTGAATGACCTACCCAACCCATTTAAATTCTGCAAAATCCTATACTACTGAAGAAATGATTAATATTAAATTTGATTCAATGTAACACAACAAGGCTCTGGCTCCTGAGGGTGTATCAGTTAACCATCCACTTGCTGTTGAGTTTTATTATTTTAGCTGAACCCTCTGGTGAACCTCCAGTCAAAGTCTAGCGTGAATAATACTGTTATGGAAATTTGTAATATTGTCTGGAGGTTGATGCATAATGCGGATATCATCAAGTCCAGGAAAAATAGAAAAAGTGACTGAGAATCTACACTATTCTTTCTGAAGTTTTCTCTTGCCTATTTATTCAAATTCTGTCATTTATTTCTTCGTACGGTTTGTTTCCCGCAAACAAGAGAAAACATCCAAAAAGGAGGATCAACATTCTTGAGTCATATTTTTGCACATATATGGTTTTTGTCTCTTATTAGATAGGTTGCTTTAGAACTAGGAATCTTAAATTCCGATTGCTTTCTTGATTTGCAGCTAGTCCTTGACTATGATGACCTTATGAAGATCCCTATTCTCAGTGATTATATCAGAAACAACAATGAACAGGCGGCAGCCTTTAGATTCAGGTAATCAACTTTCATTCTTCTGAATACTCTTCCCAAAAATCTCTGGCTGATTAACTTTCATAAATAAGTGAATGATTAAACTTCTAATATTTGAAACTTGATTCGACTGGATGACAGAGATGAAACCGCAGGAGAGGTTGCCAGCCAAGAGTTATTTTTTCCAGGCCTTTTACCTAAGGTTCCCGGTCGTCTGTATTATTTGTTTGGAAAACCAATACAAACCAAGGGAAAGCAGGCGATGTTAAAAGACAGAGAGAGAGCCAGACAACTATATCTCCAGATAAAATCTGAAGTTGAAAATAACATGGCCTATTTACTCAGAAAGAGAAAGGAAGATCCTTATAGAAGCATCATCGACAGGACACTTTACCGGGTATTTTCAGTTCCTTTAGATCAAGTCCCTGCATTTGATCCATGAAGAATGTTCAATGGGTATGCTTCTTGCTGTATATCCAATTGACAATGAAATTCTTCACAGCTGATCAATTTAAGAAGCTGAAATCTTTGGCTTCAGTTCGTTTCTCCTTTTTCTTTGATAGAGGGAGAATGATGAAGGAATTCACAATGTAAGTATTAGATAACCAATTCATCTTCGTATAATGCAGAAAATATACAGGAATTGCAAGCTCTGTTGTACATTGAATTATGGGATCAGCCTTTTTTATTATAATATGATAAAAGATTTCAAACAGTTTCGGAAAAATGATCTCACTCAATTGTGCTTTAAGTCCTTAACTTCATCATGAGACTTAAGGGAAGAAGCTGCAGTTGATTCGGAACCATGTTAGGCAAGAGAAGCTGATAGAATAGCATTTTGAGAAGATTGGTTCATAGAGAACATAACTCGATAAACTTAAAATGGCTATTAATGAAACCCGTATTTACTTCCACATATTTTGGAAGTTTCCATAGACTCAAGTTCTTTTGGGGGCATAAGAGAAAAGTTCAATGAGAAAAAGATGCGTAGAGTAATAATAATAAAAAATAGAGTCTTTTAGAAACACAATGTATAATGAGTATAATATTTGAGAAGTTGATGATGGAGAAAATGGGGGGAAAGTTGAGGACGATAACAAGATACAATCTGCAAGAAATTGCGAAAAATAAATAAGAGAAGATTTATGAGTCAACAATAAAGTTGAGAATTTGAAGTTTTTTTACTTTTACTTTGTTATTTTAAGCCTTAGTTAAGTGGGTTGCCAATAATTTATGGGAATTCTTGCTGTGTATTTGAATTGGTTCTGTAGAACTTATGTGTAATTTTTTTTTTTACTTTAGATCTTATTTCTTTTTTTATAAACAATTATCAATGACTCCAGATCTTTTAATATATCTTCTAATACATTTTTTAAACATTACTAATTATAGTATTTAATGTTTAACGTTTATCTTTTAAAATTTAAAATTTATCTTATTTAATTTAAGATATGAATGAAAACTTCTACACTTAAAAGTGTAACCCTAAATATGTCAAACAAACACGGTCAAATCTAACCAAGTTAACTCCGTTAGGTTAGAGGGGCTTATTTGATACACTTGAAAATTAGTGTAACTAATTTATTCATTTACTCAACAAAAAATAAAAATAGTGTAACTAATTTATTCCACCAAAATAGGAAGATGGTGGCATTAATATATTCATTATTATTGTTGTTATTATCATAATAACATGTAATTTAAATAAAAAATTTATACCTTGTAAGGAGTGCTTCTAACCAATTGAATCGTCACTTTCTTACAGTTTTTGTTACTACTCTACTTAAAATTGTTATTTATTCTTTTTCATGATATTATGCAAATTTACATCAAATGACATCATATACAGCATCAAATTTAATAATTTGTTTGTAAAACTACTTTTGCTACAAATAAACAATTTATTAAGTAATAAATTATGTACTTGTAATAAGACGGCGCATTTTTATAAGAAAAATGAAAAAAATCACAACAAGAAAATGTTGAATAACAACCAAAGCTTACTAATCATTTTTAATATATATGGATTTTGACTAGAATATATAATTTTGGGTGTGTAGCCTAAAAATCAATGCATCTTACTTTCTATTTCTTTCTAAATATATTTTAGAGATTCAATTTAATCTTTAAATTATGTATTATTTGTAGAATACAAAATTAATAGTCTTTTTTTTTTCACAATTTCAAAGATTACTTTATTGTACTCTTTGTGAATAGTTGACATAAAAAATCGTAAAATAGTTCTTAGTTTTTTCGTTCTTAAAAATGATTTATTTTAATAGATATCATTGCATTTGATGTAAAATTCACAAAGCATCATGAGTTGAAAATAATCTAAACAACAACAACAACAATAATAAAATAGTGCTAGTTCCACTTATCTCTCCTATAATTTGAATTGGGAGGATGTAATAGACAAACTCTTAAATGTTGAGGCCTCCCAACAAAAAGGTTGGGAGTTCGACTCTTGTATTGTGCATGTACATAATTTATCCTCATTTTATAGAATTTCTTTTCTCTTTTATTAAAATCATTTTCTCTTTTGTTAAAATTTGTACTAATTGATTATTGATAGTGTGATACTCTTGTACTAAAAAAAAGGTGTCAAATATGACTCCTTTACCCTAATGAAATTAACACTCATTTAAATTAAAAAAACTTAACTAAGATATTAAAAAACATAAAGATTTAATTGCCGCATCCCTCAAAGTACGGGGATGATAAATGTTATTAACTCTAATACATAGAAGGTATATTTAGGTTTTCAAACTTGGATCGGAGCCGTAGATCAAATAACTTTAAAAAAAAAACACTTTATTGACCAAATTATAGCAATTGCGTATGAGCAAATTATTAAATAAAGAGTTCATGGTTGGATTTCGACTATCTTGTGCGAACTTTGAAATGATCCACTTTGGCAAGAGCAAGAGAAATTCTGTTTCACTCGGACACCTCCACAGAAAAGAACACATACGTTCCGTATCCTTTCCCTCATTAGTAAAGGCAAATACAGTTTAAGTACTCATTTTTACTTTTGCAATAGAGTATCTCTAATTTTACCTTTTTAGTTTTCTTATTTGATGGATTTGGGTTTTACATACAACCCATTTATCCCTTCATATCCTAATAAGTAGGACTGTCAATCGGGCTGGGTGAGCCGGACTTTGCTAAGCCAGAGCTCAGCCCGATTGACAGTGGGTTGAGAAAATGTGAGCCTGGACTCGGGCCGGCCTGAGCCCGATTTTTTTAAAAAAATTATATAAAAATAATTTTTTAAATAATATAATAATATTTTTAAAATAATATAATAACATTTTTTAATAATAATATAATAATAATATTATAAAAATATATAATATATATATAAAAATATATTATTTATACATATATTTATGGGCCGGGCTGAAAACGGGCTGAGCCTACCTCAGCCGGAGCTCAACCCGAAACATTATTCGGACTGAAAAAATCAACCCGAGCCCGCAATTTAACGGGTCGAACGAGCCGGGCTTGGGCCGGCTCGGCCCAATTGACAGTTCTACTAATAAGTAGAAGTGAGGTCCAGAAATAGACTTATTTCTACCTGAAATGGGATTCAAAGAAAAGTATTCTATTTCTACCTAAAATAGGATTCAAAGAAAAGTATTTTTCAATACAAATTTAGTTACCTAAATCTCTTAGGTTTGTTTTCTATAAATACTTGTGATCATCTTTCACTTAATTCATTATATTCTTTCTACCTATTATTAACTTAAGCATAGGAGGTTTTTGGGGTTAAATCCCACCTTGTGATTATCATTCAAGAGTTTACGAACTAATGTGAAATTCAAGCAATTTTCGTCCTTCAACAATTGGCATCTATAGTGGTTGAATTTCACAAAATAATTTTCCTATCTTCTTATGGATTCTTCCATGCACAATCTCTCTCACGATAATGGCCTTGGTTCCGTTGATCACCTTGGCATATATCATTGTCGTACAAGGGGGGCATGAGGCTCCCACTTCCATCAATGATGGTCTTGCTTCTCAGGAAAATATGGGCGTATTCGTTGTTTCAACAAAGATGCAGGCACTCCAGGTCACGTTGGAACAATTGCACTCTTTACAAAGTTGGATTCAGTTTATTAGCTCTTTGCATCTTCAGGGGATTCACACCCTTGAATTAGTGACGCGCCATGTAATTTGTGTATCTACGCAGTTTGTGTAGCCACAAGGAGAACCCAGTGATAAGAATAGAGAGAATACAAGAACCTATCCTGTTACGTACCTCTCGAACAAAAATCTAGCAGTAAGTGAAAACTCTGGGTATTTTGTAGCCACAACCAAAGATGACCACCTCATCTGATAAGAGGAGTCAAAAGTGATATTATTTATCTTATAAGGATCATGGCCACAACACAGAAAATTGTTATGACTTACAATGGGAAATTGAGGAAGCCATTTAATGGGAGGATCTTAAGAATTTTATCTCAGTATGCGCTGACTAGCGTGGGAGACCATTAGTAAATTTGAGAGCTTCAGGTGACCAAAAGCTCGAAGCTCGAGTTATCAACATGATAGACGCGTTGTCACTTAAGCGATAGAAGATATTAGACTATTGCCCTCTTGTAATATCATTAGTGGTAGTCAGTTGTATAGTACGACAAATTCTGGTGGACACAAGAAGTTCAGCTAATATCTTATTTAAAAGTACTTTTGACAAAATAGGGTTACGTGAAAATAAGTTAACCTTGAAGTACCTTTATATGAGTTCACCGGAAAAAGTTTAAAATCTATTAGGCCAATTGACTTGCCCGTGCACATCAGAACTATCATTACGATAGAAAAATTTCTGGTAGTCTTGGCCACATTCGCTTACAACATGATGTTGGGATCAGTGCTGAATAAATTCAATGCTCGTATATCTACCGCCAACTTGACCTTGAAAATTGCACAGAGGAACAACACGAACAACACGAATAGAACCAAATGAGGAATTTGAGCACTTTTGCTTCGATTCCTCTCAACTAGATCAACAGATAAGGCTTGGGAGGAAGTTACTTGTGTTTGCCAATAACTCTAGGAAGTCTTACTAGAATATTGAGACTTATTCATCTAGGGCAACGCTGACCTCGGGATAGTCCTTTGCATAATCGCAGAATATTAGTTAGGGATTAAACCTGAGTCCCAACCTGTATTTCAAAAAAAGAGAGTTTTTACGAAACAAAGACAGGAAATTGTAAGACAAGAGGTAAATGGACTATTAAGCTCCAAAATAATTGAACTTGTAAATTTTTCTACATGGTTAGCAAACCCAGTGGTAGTTCCAAAAGCCAAGGCTAAATGACGTATGTGAATAGATTTCACAAACTTAAACAGAACCATCCCAAAAAAGCTATATCCTCTTTCCCAAAATTGATAAATTGGTTGATGCAACTGTCGAACATGAAATATTGTGTTTCTTGAATGCTTACAAGGGATACTACTAGATACTAATAGTCAAAGAAGAATGGACAAAATGCTTTTTGTGACCAATGATGGAATTTACTATTATACTTGCATGCCATTTGGTTTAAAAAATGCAAGGTCTGACTTCGAAGAAAAGGTCAACAAGATCTTCTCCAAACATATTAGGTGAAACATAGAGATTTACGTTGGTGACATCATCATCAAATTAAAAAAGATGCACGCGATATCCAAGAAACACTTATAACTTTGAAACATGTAAGTATGAAATTAAATATGCAAAAATGTACTTTTAAAGTATGATCAGGTAAGTTCCTAGGATACTTAATCTCTCACCGAGGAATTAGTGCAAACCCAAGAAGATACAAGCGCTCAGAAGCATGAAACCATCTAGAAACATAAAAGATGTACAGTAGTTGATAGTAAGAATGACTTCAACCAACTATTTTTTGGCCAAAGCAAGAGAAAAAAGAGGCTCTTTCTATTACATTCTAAGGAATGAAGGAAAACTTGATCACTTAAAACAACATCTTGGACAACCTCTACTATTAATAGCTCACTGAGATGGAGATCCTTTGTATTTATACTTGGTTATCTCCAATGTGACAGTTTGCTTAGTTTTATGTGCTCTCAGAGAAAGAGTCATGAAGCCAATATATTATGTTAGTCACTTTTTGCACAGAGTAGAGGAAAGGTATTCTACCTTAGAAAGTTATATACTAGTCATTGCTATAGCTGCCATAAAATTGTTACCATATTTATAGAGCCACCATATTCAGGTGTTAACCAATGCCCTCATCAAGCATGCTATGTACAAACCTGATATGCTGAGGAAAATGCTACGATGGACTTTGAAGCTAAATGAGTATCACATCGACTACTTCTTGAGAAAAATCATCCAGGGACAAGCTTTAGCAAAAAATATGGGGAAGTATTTACAAATTGTTCATCATTTAATCAATAGGTTTTGGTTTGTGAAATTCAAAAAAATTAGAAGACGACAAAATACAAAACTTAATACCCTTTCCAAACTAGCTGACGGAGAACCTATGGCTGGAACATGTGTAGAACTACTGAAGAAAAAAGTATTGATAAGGAAATTCTAAGTACTCACTAGAAGGAGATTTTTATGACACCAATTATGAGGTATATTACTTCTGGTATATTGCCTGATGACTAGAGCCAAGTAAGGAAAGTAAAAGCTACAGTTTCTAGATATGCAATTCATGGCATATGATGAAGTGGCTACCTGAAGGATGGAAACTATGCCTTGCAGGAGGTCACAAAGCAATTTGCAGTGTTCATATCGGAGTTCAAGGTCTGGTCCAAAAAATAATGAGGTATAGGTATTTTTGGCCTAGCATGAAGGAAGACGCAGAGAATTTGGTTAAACATTGAAGAAAATTCCAGTTACACTCCAATGTGCATTGTTTGCCAGTTATTGAATTTCAACCATTAGGAAACTCGATCTCTTTTGCACAGTGGGGAATGGACCTCTTGGGACCCTTCCGAAGGCTCTCAATGGAAGAAGATACCTAGTAGTCGCAATTGACTATTTTATCAAGTGGATCGAAGTTAATGCCTTAGCCATCATTACGACTAGTAGAATAAAAGAGTTGTTGTATAGATAAATCATAACAAGTTTTGAGATCCCATGCATCTTGGTAACCGATAATGGGAGACAGTTTGACTCAAAGAAATTCAGGAAGTTTTGCATGGAGTTACACATAGAACAAAAATTCACTTCGGTAGCATACTTACAAATAAATGGATTAACTGAAGGGTTCAAGTAACGTTTGGATTAAGTGAAAAGATGCTAGTTCGATGAGCTCTATAGTGTATTGTGGTCATATTGGATGACCTACTAAAAGCCACATGTGAGTCACCATTCAATTTGTGTTTTGGAATGGAAGCGGTGATACCAGTAGAGTTGGGGCTACTCTTTGAAACGTTAGAAGTATTTCATGATGAGGATAACGACCGACTATTAAGAGAAAATCTAATTATGGTAAAAGAAACAAGAACCCCGAGCAAAGAGATCAAAGGAATAATACAAGCGATTTGTGGCAAATTATTACAACTCTCCAGTTACCCCCTAAGTGGTCTAGGAAGGTGACCTAATACTATGTAAAAATGAGACAATCAGGTGGACCACTATCAAAAGTTAGATGTAATATGGGAAGGACCATGTGGTTACAAAAACGCTTGAGAATGAGTGTTATAGGCTAAAGAACACTGAAGGACGAGAGCTAGTGTGACCATGGAATATAGCCTATTCGCAAAAATTTTATTTGTAAGTATCTTAGTTTACATTATGTCTTTTACAAGATCAGTTTTCATAATGCTGACTTTTCCCATCCACTTCTATGGTGAAGTAGAAAATAGAGTGAGTATCAAACTGCAAAATGGGAGTATGATCCAATAAGGACACATATACTTGTATAGCCAACAGATGTCATCCAAGTTTTTCCCCATAAGAGCCACAGGCGCTACAGATTGAGTCTAGATACTTCACGACCGTCTCTGATGCCACTATATATAGATCAGATAAACAAATCTATGGTCTACAAAAATTCCGCCAGTTGGGAGTAGATATTAGATGGAATGTGGGAAAGAAAAGCCATGGAACGCTAAAAAGAATTAGCTTACAAAAACTTGTCAAGCACAATGAAGATGAATATTAGGAAATTGGGCTATTTAAAGAAGTCACCGAAAAATGAAATACTGTATAAGTGAACTTCCAATAGGAGGAGAATTAACTTTTATTTACGAATAGATCAACAAATAATTCAACTAAACAACATAGAGGGCAAAAGGTTAAATCTACCCAAAGTGGTGTTAAATTGCCAACGGGTCGAGAAGGCAAACAAAACGCAGAGGGAAAAGGGTTAAATCTCGCTCAATGGCATTAACAAACATTTTCTATAGGTCGAGAGGAAAAATAAAAACACAAAGTGTGAATAGGTAAAACTCGCCCAAAGTGGAATTAAATATTGCTCATGAGCCAAGAAAACAACAATAAGTACTCAAAAAGTAAAAATAGCCCAGGAGAAAAGTAGAGTCTAGCTCTAAAATGTTAGCTAGCAAAAGACATCAAGAAGATAGGTTTGCGACCTCGGAAGGAGGAGTTGGAGCAGAAGCATACTCAATAGAAGCATGCACAGTGGTAGAAGACCAGGGAAACATTGTCTCAGTTATCTCGGGAGAATAAAACACTTGCATATCCTCAAGTAATTCAAAATCTAGGTATTTTTCTTTCACTGCCTTCATAAATTGTGTTGTCATAATTTGCACCAGAGGACCAACCCATTTATAGAAATCATCTCTCATGTCTTTGCACTTCATAAATGACCTTTAGATCTTCTTGATGATGTATGCCCATAAAACTCCTACTAGGGTCTAAAAATTGGTCAAGAATGCCCTGTAATTCCCTCACTTTACTCTTTGATGCCTTTAAAGCATTGCAAAATTTTTCAAGATCATCCTTCAAGCATTCCAATTTCTCACAAAGTTCCTCGATCTTTCGTTTAGTAGCTCTTATTGCAGCATGAGTTTCAGCAAATTTTCTTCCTAACTTTCTGTTTCTTGAGTAAGCTGGGTCAGTTGCATTTGGAGTACCTCACTTGCTTCACAAGCTATTTGTATATATCTCTATAACTCCTGACCAAAAGCAGTCGCTTAAACAGTAGAAGACAATAATTTTCAAAAGCCTCTAAGTCACTGCATTGGTTTATTATCTCACTTCCCTTGAAGAAATCAACCATTCAATAGCTTCTCAAGCTTGATTGAGATAGCACACTTGGCAACTCATGTCTAGCCCCCAAGATGGGCAAAAATGAGACGTAACATAAGTTATCTTACCTTAGAGAAGGGGTATTAGGTCTACCTAGTATTTTTTGTACACTAAATAACATAACTCTATGGGAGCTGATCATTCCGCTGCTAGCTGCTCTTCCACGTCATAGTCAGGAATTTGATGTTTAACTGATAACTGAGTCAATAGACAAGTCAATGGGCCACTTGTAGGAGCTTTTCTCTTTTGGGAAAGCCGGGTAATTAGAGGAAAATCATCTTCATCATTCTCTCAATTCCTCTCCATGAACAATGGATGCCTGACCATTGAAAACGAATATAGTATGCATCGAAGAAATAAGAAGAAATAGAATCGAAACATCCTTACAAGAGCCTTACACACAGGACGATCCTCTTCAAGTGATGAGATTTTCAAATCCCCATAAGTGCACTTCTCCTACTACCCTGAAGAGATGAGTTAATATTTTGCAAAATGTGGGTACCTGTAGGACAAATAACAAAACAAATATTCTTAGTCCTCATACTCAAGGAGAAAAATGTGACAAGAGTAAAGCAAAATAAGATTAACATAGGCTCTCTAAGTCAAAATAATTTGGGGAAACAAGCCACCAATATTCAGGATACTTCCCACTCAGCTTTCATCAATCCCAAGGAACTTCCTTGCTTAGGTTTAGTGAAGAATAGAATGGGTAAAAAACACTAAGCAAGAAAATCACAAGACGGGGAATTAACCCCAAAAACCCTATGATGCTTAAGTTAGTAATGGGTAGAAAGAATACAATGAATTAACTAAAAGGAAATCACAAGTATTTATAGGAAGCAAATCTACAGGATTTAGGTAACAAAATTCGTATTGAAAAATATCTTTCTTTAAATCCTATTTCAGTTAGAAAGAGGCCTATTTATTGGGACTCAATTCTGTTTGTTTGGATATGGATGGATAATTGGGTCGTATAACTCCATTATTTGCCCCCATGCAAGTCGGGTATGAGAACTGTCATGTCTCCACAAATGGTGTCCATTCCCATCTTTTTTTCTGAAAGCTTGTCTCTTTTTAAGAAATCTCAAGTACTTCTATTAGGAATCTAGTCTATTTATTTATGTTCCCTCTATTTGCTCTACAGTTCCTAAATGATGTGGAGAAATTGAAACCAGTAAGGCCATTTCATCCCCTTGGTATATGCTTCTACATTGGTTCATGGAGCTCAAAAATAAGTGGAGATAGTTCTTGGGAGACTTGTTCATTTGGATGGTATTGCAAATAACATAGGGGCTTGACCCATTGTCTGAAGACCACGTTGCTGCCATGAAGGTAGCTAAACAAATTCATGATGCTTTGACCCTTCACCATGAAGGGATGAGCATATGCAAGATTTATCGCAAACATCTTATTTGTCAAGGATACCATGATGACATTTATAAGTTTGCATTAGAAGATGAATTTCTAGTTCTCATTGAGGATACAATCTCAAAAATTAGAGATAATCCATTCATCTCTCCTTCCTTGACTGCCTCTTCATGAACATTATATCAGAAGTCTTAAGTATTCTTAAAAATGAGCGACCAACTTATACAATCCTCTCCTCTACGAGACTGAAACCCCCTTATGTTTTTGTGAATAAATTTTATGAGAACTACAACGTAAGTTTCTAAATGTAAAGTTTATTTCTCTTGGCATTTAAAGGTGGACTTGTCTGTTGAGTTGCAATTTCTAATTGTCTATTGCAATTGTTGTATGATATTTTGAACTTGACGTTTTTTGTGCAAGGCTTCGACTATATACCAAAAATGAGTCTCTTTAATATTTAAGTGTTTATTAACATCGAAATAGATGCTAAACTATTCTTTTATTACAACCTTTCAAGGAAGGATCACATGCTTGTCCTTCTTGGTGATTTTGTCCAAACAGATGGTATTGCCATGATATACATCTCGATCACTACTTTTACCCTTACATTCATCTCTCATATCTTGATCTTTTTCCTCAACTTCTCAATTGAGCTCATTCTTTCACATAATTTTATCTTCCCATATGAATCATTGAACCTGATCATGTAGTTCAACAATCATCTCGTGACTATTTAATGCGAACTTGTGAACCAACAAGAGTATTCGCAATCCCTGACAATAAGTTTGACATACATTTCATTATGACGGTCTCTCACATCCATTTCCTGTAAGAATTTGGTCTTGATAAAAAGACCTTAATGTGGCCCACACATTATAAGTAATTACCATATTTTCTCCTATTTAATTTAATTAGGTAAATATTAATAAAGATATTATTGGGTATGATTTTGGAATATATTCCATATGTTTCCTTGATGGAAGGAAACTCTAATTGGTATCCATCATATGATGGTCCCTAGCCTAGCCTATATAAAGCTTGTGTAACACCATCAGTTCTAGGTTTTCTTTTAACATTGATAGGCAAAGGCTAGAAGACTCTTATACAAAACTACACAGAGATGGAGGAATCGAGGATGTAAAAATCAAGGTATTATCTTTACGCAATTACTTGAATAATATTGGATAAAGGTACGCATTTTAGTTAATTTTTCCGCTACTAGACATATTTTGGTTCATGTCTATATTATAATTTCTTATATGTGGTATCAGAGCCTTCTTTAGCCTTATTGTTTGGTAATGAGGAGTGACGGAATTCGAACAGCGTGTGCACGTACTTGAGCCTTTAGCTCATTTGTGAAATTCCTCATGTGCCTCTACAACATTGAATCTCATGCCTCCTCAAAGTAGTTTGTATTGGTGAATTTAAAAATAAAAAAAAAGATTCGAGCTTTAGTCTCATATGATTCTTTTGTTTTCAAGACTTGATTTTTCTTATTCAAAAGTTTTGAGCTTTTATCTTATGTGATTCTTTTACCGATTTTTATTCGGTTTCGTTGAAACTTTCAATGAAGGCAATGATTTTTGCAAAAGATTTCATTAGTTTGTGTTCGGTTTCTATGAAGTCTTTTATGAAGATTTTTTCCTTATTCTTTGCCTTCAAATAAAGTAAGTTTTTTGTTGTCAATTAGAATTTTGACAATAAATTGGAGAATTTGCAAGTTGATGAACTAGTCATGGTTTCTGAACATCTTTGATGCTTCATTATTGGTTACAAGTTTATGCCAAAAATTTTATTATAAATTTAGGGTAAGGATATTTTATTCCTTCCATTAAAGCCTTAAACTTTTAGGGTATCAAGATATTTTTTAAATAGTGCCTCTATAAAGTCTCTTTGAACTTGAGAAGTTGATTTATTTTATTTTAATTCAATGAAATTTTTCATTATTTTTTGGACTATTTTTAAACAAAATGTCATGGAATTAAATATGGTATGATGATTAAATCTCATGTCCCTATGTATTTTTGTGTAAATCAACATACAGTTAAGTTGATTTTTTAAATAATTATTAGTGATGTCATAAAAAAATATTTATATTTGTGTCAATTTTTAAGTGTAGCCAAAGCATCCTAAATACTTGACATATAAGAATTTTAGTCACGTAAAGTTTTGGTGACTAAATAATGACATCTATAAGATAACAAATAATTTTAGAGGCATATTTATTACATTATGCGTACATACAAAAATCTTATCAACATAATGATAGTTGATATTTTGGAGGTGTTTATCAGAAATAAAATTACGAAATATATTTGGGAGTAGCTACAACATCCCAAGTATTTTAAAGTAATAAGAATTATTAATTACATTAAGCTTCGTGATTAGTAATTATCAAAATAAATATTTATTATACACCTCATTTATTATATGTATGTACACTATTTTAGTTTTGTCAACATTAAGATAAGTTGACAAATTTAAGAATATTCTTGAATGTCATCGTGCAAGTTTATTTTATTTATATCATGTGTTTAAGAATTGTCACAGCATTTTAAGCATTTGATACATAAAGATAAATTCAACATTATAAAGTTAAGAGGTTGAATGATGACATTTAGAATAATGAAAATTAATTCATTGAAATAATAACTCGGCCCCACAGGGAGGTTATTATTATCTTGATGAGATTAATTGAAATAAGACTATAAACTAGACATTTAGAAAATTATCCTATGCCCGCAGGTATGGATGATTTGTCTTACCAGTTTAGTTGATTTGTCTTATTATAAAGTATTTTAGTAAATTCTGTTATGGTTGGTGGTTTTGACCATCAAATGCGAGAATTTACTTTTGAATTGACATTAGTTGATTCATTAGCTGATGGCTTGAGATTCATAACGTTAATATGTCTTTATCCTTGGTTATTATGTTTTTTCCTTGATTATGACTTTGAAAAATTCTTATTTTATAATTTCAATGTTATTTTGTGACATCCTTTGCAATAAAAATTTTGAGCATGCATAATATAGTATGAGTGTGCAAAAGTAAAGGACAAAGTTAGATTATATGTTCCATTTGATTTTATGTTTTGAGTCATATATTGATATTTCTTTTTGGTCTCTCTTCTTGTATGCTCATAAATGCATACATGCTTGTACACACATAAAGATGAATGGTCAATTATAAAATCTTTGACCATGTGTGTTAAGAGAAAATAGGTAATATAAGACACATAAAGTATTATTCGTGTCTTATGATAAAAGAAAATATTTATAAATGGGTAAAGTATTCCAATTAATAAAATACCAATGTGGTTTAATGGTATTTCATACGAATAATTTTGGAATGCTATAAAGAAACTTACCTTCATTTGTTGAATGACTCATAAGGAAATGGTCTCATTTTGTAGTCCATTTTATGGAATTTGATAACATAAAAAAATCATTTTATAATTCATTTGCCAATTTTGTGCAAGATTTTAATAAAATAAAATTTATTTTTATTAAAAGCATCCATTTGGGATGTATTTGGATGAGTGGGAGTTTAGAATCAATGTTAAAATATTAATTTTTGAAAAATATATTCCATGACCTACTATATTTTTGAAATTTTATGTCAAAGTTAAATTGCTTAAATTTGATTTCAATTTGGAATTTTGAAAATATTTTTCAAATATTTAAGTCAAACTCACTGATACATTAGTTTTAATCCTGCATAATAATGTAATTGGCATAAAGTATTATGTTATCATTGAGAGCTCATCTGTTTTGACATATTTATATAGGAGGTTGTAAAACATCTCCATAAAGATTACTAAATGAGGAAAGAAATCCTTAAAGTTCAAGATTTCTTCGATCTTTTTAGTAATTATTGGAATTGTATAAGGTAAGGTAAACCCATCAAGATTATTGAAAATGTCAAATGAGTTCTGAATTCCATGAGATCATAAGTGTTTTTTAATGCTTTTATTTCTTGCGTGAATAGTGAGAGATATTTTATCTCATTTATTGAAAATTATTCACAATAAAGTATTTTCTTATCCTTGTTTGATAAAATTGAAGTACTTGATACTTCAGAAGATTTGATAATAAGGAGAAAGGAAGAAATAAAAGATGTAATGGAATATTCGGTGATATTTTGTTTATTTTCACCATAAAGTATGCTGTGAGATTAGAAAATGGAACTATAATTAATATTGTGAGAACAAACGTAGTTGTAATTTAAGTTACATGTACCTTTGAAAAAGTTTTAGAACCACTTTTGTGTATAAGATGAGGTTTCTTTTGAGTTTTCTTTACAAAAATGTTTGGAAACCACATCTCTAATGACTACACATATGAAAGTTTCCAACTGAGGTAAGGAATTTAAAACCCTTAACTTAACTGATGAAATTGGACAAGGATAATAAGTAGTTGTTTATTTGATATTATTTTTAACTCCAAATTTTAAATTTATTGTCCTTTTATATTATCCACCTATTTTTTCAAACTCAAAATGAGGATTTCTTTGAAGAACTACATAAAGAACACTCTATTTTTCATTGATGAAAGATTTCAAAAGCAATTGGAGTTATAGGTTCTTTATGAATTTAGAGTTTTAACCACTTCTACTGATCGTATACCTTTGATATTCTAACATTTTTGTTAGAATATATTTGGTTCAATTATATTTTTCATAAGTCATGAATAATTTAGACTTCATATATTTGGTTTGATGCCATAAAACAGTGTTCTATTTGAGATTAGAGTTAAGTCTAAATCTTGTTCAAATTACTAGAGTTAACCTCTATTAGTGCATATTAATATAGGTTATTATGTTTTATCTAGTAATTTTGATTAGTAAAGTTAGAATTATTTATCAAAATTTCATTTAAATGGCATCCATTATCATGAAAACTTACTTTAAGTTTTAATGAAGGATTCTATTGGAGTATTCATGACATTGTAACTCATTTTGATATAGAGTTACTTTTAATGGATATGAAAATATGATTTGATATGTATTATATATAATGGAGAGGTATACAAGTGCATGTATAAAGGTTTTCATATATTTTGATAATTCATTTTGCAAGATAATGAGACTCTCTAAATGTATGAAATTGTTTTCTTCCAATGGTATATCTAAAGTTATGATATTGTTTCTTCGTTTTGTTTTGAAGTGCATCATTATTTATTTATATACCTCAAGGTTAGTGGGAGTAAATAAAGTTTATTACTCTCATATATTGATATTTATTTTGCAAAATTTGGCAAAAGGATGTTAGTGACTTTTGAGTAATTTTATATTTTGAATATCAATATAAATGGGTCTTAATTATAATCTCTTGTATTATTTGCATAGAGATTAATGAAGGTTTGTAAAGAACATTTTATCAATGTTCTTGTGACCGAAATTATGATATTCTTATTAAGTTATATAAAATATTGCTCATTACTTAAGCTTGTCACATTTAAGATAATTATCTATTTGTTACAATACATTGAAAGAATGAGAAATCCAAGGATGCTATGATAGTATCACAGACATATAATTTGGCATATTGTTCGCCGATTTTGCTATTAGCCAAATTTATGTTATTCAACTATATTGTTCATTTTGAACATTTTGTTTTGACAGTTGAATAAGCAACTCGACATAGAATTTCTTTGTCAGTTTGCAACAAGTGGCTATTGAGTATAAAGTTATAGAGTTGAAATTTTAAGTTGCCGACTGATTTATTATTCAACTCTGGTTACTCAATTAGCATATAAAGGTATTGCCATACTGATATTAATTGTCTAGACATTTGAGTAATTTTACTCACATGATTGTGCGCATAAAGTTCATGTATCAAGTTGTGATTCATATTGGATCCATAAGGTTGGACCTTGAATGACTTATATTAAGTTCATTCATAAAGTTTAGGGGCTTGATTAGGAAATGTTTTACATTGTAATACATGGAAGGGAGTGTTCAACAAAAGAACATAACCGCTATGATTCTTGTATTACATTTTCTGATTAAGTAACCGTTACATAACCATAATGCAATAGAGTGATTATAAAGTTTTTTGGCCATACTTTGAGTTTTTGCAATCACTCAAAGGCATTTACCTAATTATAACATGTGGGCCAAGTGGGAGAATGTAAGAATTTGGTCTTGATAAAAAGACCTTAATGTGGCGCACACATTATAAGTAGTTACCATGTTTTCTCTTATTTAAGTTAATTAGGTAAATATTAATAAAGATATGATTGGTTATGATTTTAGAATATATTCCAGATGTTTCCTTGATGAAAGGAAACTCTAATTGGTATCCATCATATGAGGGTCCCTTGCCTATCCTATATAAAGCTTGTGTAACACCATTAGTTCTAGGGTTTTCTTTTAACATTGATAGGCATAGGCTAGAAGACTCTCATACAAAACTACACAGAGATGGAGGAATCGAGGCTGTAAAAATTAAGGTATTATCTTTACGCAATTACTTGAATAATATTGGCTAAAGGTACGCATTTTAGTTAATTTTTCCGCTGCTAGACATATTTTGGTTCATGTCCATATTATAATTTCTTACATTTCCTTCATGCTAAATCGCTCCATATAATCTTTTGATTGTCTTCACAGGTCTAGAGATTCAACAAATCATTCACAGTTTTCTAGCGCACTGTGGTTGGTAGTAAAATTTATCAAGTATCGTTCTCCTAGAAGGTGGAATTTAAATATGCTCCTAGGCTTTTGGGAAGAAAACTAACGTAATGCTTGCGCCTTTAAAAAACTCAAGAGCATCCTATATAGGGCTCATATTTGTATCATCTATTGTAACATGGGGGACATAAACTTTTCCAGATGCTCTCCTAGAATGTGGAATTTAAATATGCTCCAAGGTCGAACATAGAAAAATTTTTGCACAATAGATTGTGTTGAATAAACTTTCAATCTCCAAAATTACTTTGACTTGCATTGTTCATAAGCTCTATCATGGATGCTCGTACTTTTTTCTTTCTGGCCCATATAAATCATCATGTAGTGAAACTATTGATTTTCATGGGGGTCCAAGTTAGTTTCCCTCTCTGGACTATGACGCTTACTCCTTTTCTCTAAATCTCCAATGCATTGTGGAAGAAAATACTCAAATACGAAAGCAGGGCTTTTCCCAGAGATACTATGAGAACTACAACTTATTCTTAGAAAAGATGCTCTTGTATCGGAGCACCAAGGCATCTTGCCTCTCCCGCTGACAGTATTGATAATACAAATGTCCATTGCAAGATTGCCCGGAGGTGCAGTAGGAAAATCATATGAAGCAGGATTAGTGGCCATGAATTGCTTTGGAACTTTGTGATTGGTGTTTATCCGCAAGGCCCCAATTGTTGGATGTTGAACCATCATCAAAAACTCCGACTTATACCTCGAGAACTCTACAATGTAAGCATCAAGTAGGGAGCTAATCCTTAAAAATCCCCTGATGCCTACATCAGTAAGAATATACTTCTTAGGGGTGTACATTATTTGCATCAAACTAAATATCCAATCCAAATTTATAAAAATAATTTTAGATTTTTGAGAATATAATTAATTCGGTTGGATATCTAGATGTTTCTTATAATTTAGTTTGAATTTTGATTTTGGTTTCTTGAAACTGAACTGAACCAAAAATCAAAATTTTAATTGTAGTTAGTTTATTTTAGATAGGTTAGGTTAACGTTAGGATAAGTTAAATACTTAGATTTTTGTTGTCAAAGAATAAACATTTTTCTCTTCTTGTTGGACATTCTCTTTCAACTTTCCAACCTTAAAGTTTCAATTTGTTTGGCTTTGGATTTTAAATTGCAGCATTGTATCTTTGTTTAAGGAAATTAGTAGATTTTAGTTTGAATTAGATATACTTTTATATACTTGTATTGCATGACTTTTATAGAATTCCAGTTCTTTATATTTCAGTTTCAATTGAAACTCGAAACTAATTCAAGTTGAAGTAAATTGAATTAAATGAAATTATTTGTTTCATAATATTTAAATTTAGTTCTAGTTCCTTGTGTTAGTGTGTACTGTGCGTATAGTGTATAAAAATATTAATCAAGAAATTCAAATTAATCAAAATCGAATTGAACCAAACATAATTAATTTTGGATTAGATAACTTAATTTTTGAAGAATTTCAATTCAGTTTGGTTTAAAGAAAACTCTAAAACCAAATATATACCGAATTATGAAACCAAAAATTGAATGCACATCCCTAATACTTCTTCTTGATCTTCTTGATCAAAGAAAGTAAGATGATCCGTCAAACAAACAGGCATGCATATAAATTGTGAATATACCTTGTTAGTTTTGGAAATTACCCATGAAGAGGACATATCTTAATTTGACGACTAAATCCTTATGTAATAGATCCCCTCTTGGGCCTTCTTAATATATGGATAAACCTGTTACATTCTTATTTTAAGGATTTAGGTCATTTTTGTAGAAAAATATTTTTAACAGATAGTAAGCAAACAAAGATTGAAACAACCAAAAACCGAAGCTAAGTAATGTAAAAATGAAAAGAGACACAAGAATTTTTATAGTTATTCGGCAACATGCCTACATCCACTCCTTGAGAATCTTATCTCAAGTATTTACACTTAACAAATCTCTTTGATGGAGATCAAACCATATAACTTTAGGTATCTTATACCCAAGAAACTCTTAAGTTTTACCCACTAGTTTTTCATTAAATCTAGCAACCATCCCTAAATTTTCAATAGATCTAAAAACTATTTTTTACTCAAGAATCTCCTTGGTCCTGATGTCACACGTTTACAACTGGTGCTTATGAACCTTAAAGAGATGAAGACAAAATGATTGAAGCTTTTTGTTACTTTAAATTTCAGCTCACACTTTACATGCTCTTCTTTGCTGCTTGGATGAGTTTCTCTCACTATTTTTAAGTTCGTGTTCTCTACTTTTTAGAAACTTTTGTCCCTTGTGAAACTCTAATATCTTGAAACGTTTTTGTGCTGAAATTTACATATATAAAGGATATACAAAATATATGATATGATGAGAGAGATGGTGTGAATAGATATCTCTTTTGCCAACTTGAAGTTCTAAGAAGAAATCTAATTTTATTTTTTGTGTGAACCGTCACTTTTTGTAAATATATAGTGTTTATTTTGTCAATTCCATGTGAAGATACAACATTTCTTTCTTGTCAAAACTTCTTTTTACAAGACCAAGGTTTCCGATCATCATTGCCCATATGAAAGTGTAGAATGCTTTTTGGGTAAAAATCATTTTCACAAAACTAATCTTTCAATAGATCAATTTCCATGTGAAAGGTAATTCTCCTCTTCACTACTAAACTACAATTCAAGATTTTCAATTGGTCATTATCCATAAAAAAATTTAGAAATATTTTGGGTAAAGCTTTTTTTCACAAGTACAAGAAAAGATTTATCTTGTTTGACTTTAGACAAAATATTTTCTTTCATGAAATAGTCACAAAAATGCTTTTTGTATTCCAAAGTTTTGAAGATCTACTAAATGGACTTTAAAAAAAAAAAAATTTTTGAGAAGAGAATTTTGATTGGAATAAGACACAAAACTCATATTGTCCCGCTTACAATTCTTAATATCAAGTATTTAAGACTTAACCAAAAATAAAAAATCTAGTCTTAACCTTGCATTTGAGTGACTTGAGCATGAACTTTTCTTCAAGATTAATTCTGAAATCACATAGTAAAGTTCATTAGCTTAATTAAATATGTTTTGTTGATTATCAAAATTGAGAGGTTGTAACCTAAGAACAGAAGTTGATTTCTCTCTGTAATTGTTACAGCTGGAATTTGGCAGCTTTCTGAAAAAATATTGTTCATTTTTGCTATAATGCATACAGGCATGGATGGGATTGGATTAGGGCTCATTTTGCATCACAAAGCTTTTGGAAGGTGAGCCTTCTTTTATGTACACAGAATATCTGTATTATGTGGCCTTCAGAGTATCACAGTGACAGCAGCCATTTGTCTTGATTATTACTGCTCACTTGATCTGCTGGCAAATAAGCTTCCAAAAAATGTAACCAGAGAGTAGTTACTCTATTATTATTTATGCATCATTTTGTAGGCATTTTGTGTGTACTTAGTTTTTTCTTGCTGTGCCTTCCGGAATTACTTGAATTCCTTTGTTCAAAAGGGGTGACACCACCCTGATCAGCAGCGCGGTCTACTGTCTTATCATTTTAAACATTGCGTAAGCCCACTGAAGTAAGATTTTTATCTTGGACGTGATAGTGCAAATAATATGGAAGAAGCGTTAATCGGGTTTTCTAAGGTTATAAACTGTGGCGTTCATTGCAATTCGAGTCTCGCATATTTATTTTCCTTTTTGTAAAGATTAAAGTTTTACAGGTTATCGGACTTGGAGAAAATTGCAGTTTGATGCTTGTAATTCTATGAAGTCACCAAGTCCTGGGGTAGAACCTTGAGAATAGTTTCAAAGATAACATCATGAGGATCACAGAGTATTCTGCCTGAACAATTGTAGGCTTCATCTTCTTCTGTAGTTGTCAGACTGGGAAAGCAGCCATTCTAATTTAACTACTGATATGTGCTATTCTATCTCTTTGCATTGCATACTTTAGGATGTATATGACCACAGCTCTGGAAACATCTATTCCTAGATATATTTGAATATCAATAATTTCTTCTTGTAACAAGGATAGCCTGCTAAAGTAGTATTTTTTTTGCAGGGCTTTTGAGGTATGGTGCCTGCATGTTCCCGTAAAAGATTGAACACCATTTCAAGGTCTTAATCTTTTGTTGCTCCTTTCTCTTAAGTTTTGGTGGTATGAAGAGAATTCTGATGTCAATTGATCATTATGGATCCATTTGTGCTTTCTATTGTCAATATTGTTCCTAAGCTGGTCTCAGAATTCTTACGCGCTTCTTGATTCTCTCTTTCCCTCTCCCCTTTCTTTGTATGTGGAAATGAATTATAACGCATGCAGAGGCTAGATAATTTCTCAGTGGTTTCAATACAATTACAAGCTTCTAATCTATAGTTGTTAAAGTACCAGACTTTGTCTTTCACTTTTTGTTGCAAAGTTGCTGTTAAGAATGGAGATAAGTAAAGGGGTTGCATAATGAACTAAGGCTCCAAAGTAGAATATATGGAATGTCTAACACAAATTAGTTTTTCTAGAACTGATTTGGTTCAAAAATATCAGTTTTTGTGAAATTAAATATCTAGAAAATAGTTTGAAAATTTGAGAATAATTAGGTTAGCTGCATTCAAAATGCAGCAACCTCAAACAAAATCATATCCCTTCTGAAGTATTCTATAGCATCAATATATCGCCCGGAAGTATATTCTTTACCATACCAGGGAAATGAGATACAAAGAAATATATAGGCTTAATTTCGCTATTCTCTTCTGGCACTTTGATCTAGGAACTCTAAGTTTGTAGTTTAAGGATTCTCAAAAGGTTAGACCTGTTTTGTGGCTATCTCTGCCATACTCAAACAGAGGGATGACAGTTACACTTCTCTTTGATCCTCAAATGAATTTGTGATATTTGGTTAAAGTACAGATACAACTAGGCGATATCTGTGGATCTCTTGCTCAAACTTCCTAATAGTCAGTATCCTTTAAGAGCAGAGTTTCTGTTCGGCTTTAACTAATTTTCCTTTCTTATTTTTCCACATGTCTCCTTTTTATGTTCTAAATTTGATTCTGAACCTCTCCACTAGAACATAACTTTTAATGTGATTATGAAATATAGATGCATTAAAAGTTAACTCACAGATTATACTACCTGTTTGTAGTGTCTACACTTGGAAACTTATTGCAACTTGTAAATAAATGTTTCAATTTGTCGCATAAATTGCTTAAAATTTTCTTTAATGCATATTGCTCCGCTGCACACCCCTCCCCCGGTGGGGTGTGTGTGTGTGCTTGCTCCACTGTGTATCTGCTTCTGTTAATCTGCTATCCAAACTAGTTTATCAGACTTCAGAAAGTTTTCTTTACTGACTGTAAAATTTTCCTTTTATAGAGCTGCAAAAATTTGTTGAGGAAACTGTATGGAATCAGCATTCTTTATATCCTAAGAAGCCAATATACCTTGTGGGGGATTCATTTGCAGGAATCTTGGCACTTGCTGTTGCTGCTTGTAATCCTACATTTGACCTTGTGTTAATATTAGCTAATCCAGGGAAGTTTGGCTTGCCTGTGTTTCATTTGTGTTTGACACTCTTATATACTGCTTAGTAAATCTTGTTTTTGCAATTTGTTTCAGCAACTTCATTTAACAGGTCACAGTTCCAGCATCTGCTTCATTTTACAGCACCTTATCTTTTGAAGTTTGTTATGGATATTCCTCTGCTTCTTTAGGAACATAGTGTTTGCAAACCTGCTTTTACTTGGTTAGGATTTAATTAATTTAACCCTAACCTAATTTGCTAAAAGTCTCACAAGATTCATGTACCATATGTTCTCTTTCTTAAGTTTCGTATGCTTGTTCTGTAAAATTTTGTTCACAACACATTAACTAGCTATTACAATGTCGCTTTGGTAACAACACTCTCTTACAGAGTTCACTATGATTGCTCATTCAAAAGTTTGGATTAAATCTTTTTAGCCTTTTAGTGTCAATAATGTTCTTTCTACATGCTAAATATGTTTCATTACATTCTTTAAGTTGATTTGCTCTGTGTGTCTGTCTCTGTCTCTCTCCTCTTCTTTCTATGCTACAATATTTTGTGATATTGAAAGCTGATATACTACAAGTTCTTGCATACTGTTAACAATGGTTGGTCACTCGTAAAAAATGGTTGATCTTGTAGTTCTGAAACTCCTCCTTAATTGTCAGTATAGTTCATGATGAAATCAGTTTTGTAATTTTCTAACAGACTTTTTCCTTGTTTGGTAATGGTTATACCTATTTGATGAATAGAAGTAAAACAATTCCAGTAATTTTACACAATTTTATTACCAAATATGCTTCTGGGATGGAGAACTTTCCAGGATTCTTTTGACTGTTTTTTCAAATATCCATCATTCTCTAGCCCTGTGTATGTATGCAACACTAGAACATACTAAAAGTGGAGAATAGATCCATGGTTTGATTGGGAAACTTCTGCAATAGAAATAAAAGAAAAGCATGTCCTGATCCTTGGTATTATGGAGATAAATTAAAAATAACAAGGATTTGAATTTCTTAATGATCCATGCATGGTGCTTTGTCTGTTCTTAATTTTTATAAAAGGAATCTAATACTGATTCATGAATGGATACATGCTCGGTATCCTTGCTCTTTGCTGCTAATCTTGCATTTTGGTATGAATTCCTTGGTTATAGGACAATGGGCATACCATTTTAATGGTAGGTGTCCTGGTGGGCTTTGTCTTTTTTCAAGCGATCCTGACGACCGTTTGCTTAACTTTCCTTGAAATTTAACTTTAGATAACCCTATGACTTATCACTGAATCAAATATCAAATTTCTTCCTAAAATAATTGAATATGTGCAAGGATCTTTGTCTTTTTGTCTGGTTACTTGAAGTATTAGATATCTGTGCACTGTTGAGTACTTGAGACAAAATCTAAACGGAATCGTGCCGTTGTTTTCTATGTGGAAGACACATAAATTATTCTGTGATAATGCAATTTTTTTTAGAAAGAATTTTGGTCATTGCTTTCTTTGTTATACCTTTGATCTCCTAGGTAATAGACAAGAAAACATGTACTTAAGAACACACCACCTACCACCTTGGAGGTAGAGAGAGAAAGTTAGAGAGAGATGCTCTCCACTTTGTGGGTTTTCCACTAAGGGTCTGCCTCAAATCTATGCCTTCTACCATCGTTTTGCTCTTGCTTATTCATGTTTTGGCCATGTTGTCGATCTGAAACAACTTGACAGGGCTAAAGATAACATCTTTCAAGTTACAGAATCAGATTTCCACATCTTGAAGGGGTCTGGCCATTGTCTTTATGGATACCAGAAACGTTTTGCAGGTTTCGCAACAATCCAACCGTGGACAGTTGATGTTTTTATTAACAGGTGCATTTGCTTATGCTCGCTGCACTGTTTTCTATAAATTTGGATTGATTTGAAGTTCAAATCGTCTGGCTGTTCTTGAGTATTCAACCGAGCTCATAGTTGGTTTCTTGGAGGATTCATTGTTTGATCTTTGTTTATTGCTGAGCACTGAATTTCTGTTGTTTCCCTCTCATATCAATTTCAAATTTGAATTGCAAGCCTGTCCTCCACATTTGAAATTTGAATTTGAATCCCAAAGTGTCAGCCTTTTCAGCACTTTGTTTCCTTTCCAGCTTTTGTCAGCAATTCCTGCTGACTAAAAACCAACATTTGCTGACTTGGACAGTCACTTTAGTTGGATTTTTCAAGACCTGTCCCCCACTTGTAATTTGTTGTCCTTTTCCTTAACATCAATTGGACTCATATGGCAAAGAAAAAGGGATCAAGAAATAGCTCTAGCCCTTTTCCTTCTATTCCTCCTGCAGACTGTGAGATGGTCACTGAAAGTCAGTCTGACCAACTGAGTGTTGAGGCATGTGACAAGGATATTAACTAGCATGTTGCAGAGATAAGGCAACCCAAGTCATCAGCGCCGGTTTCCCAAGCTCCTCCCCAAGCTTGGGCGAATCTGTTAAAAAACAACAAATATGGTAGGTGGTTTTAAGCCTTGTGTAAGAACTCGAATCAATGGAGCAGTTCGCTTGGAAGCAGATGATACTGATTCTGTGGAAAACTCTTTAGGCATATGCCTAATTGGATACTTTGCTGGGAGATTTCCAGGACGTCAGGCAATGTTAGCCATCATAAACTTGTGGGCAGTTGAGACTCAATTCTATACCCACTCAACAGGCTGGCTGGTTTTTAGGTTTAAGTCAGAAGCTGACCGAGAGAAAGTAATGCATGGAGGGCCTTACTCAATATATGGCTGGCCGCTAATCATTAAACACATGCCTGAAGACTTTGATTTTTCTGATGAGGCGATCAGTCTTGTGCCGATCTGGGCAACATTACCAGGGTTACCACTAAGCTGCTGGAACCCAAGGGCACTAGGCAAGATTGCGTCACAGGTTGGTAAGCCGATTATCACAGACCGGGTTACCGCAACGAGGGAGCGTTTATCATACGCCCGTGTGCTAATCGAAGTTGATGTGTCGGAGGAACTTACACGCCAGGTGGAATACGTTTTGCCTTCAGGAAAAATCAAAACCCAGTGAATTTGCTTTGAGTTTGAGCCCAAATTCTGCCAATCTTGCCGAATGATTGGACATGAGATGGGAAACTGCCGTGGCCGAAGCCCAGTTGGTCAGCAAAATGGTACAAAGCTTGTGCAGAAGGAAAATTCAAGATCCCGTCCCAGAATTCCAAAGTCAATACAACCTTTGGCCATGGAAGGGACACAAACACAAGCAGCTAAATCCTCAGTGGCCGAGGCAACAGATACGGACATGGCGGATACAGCCAAGGAACAACCAATACAAGTGCTGCAAAGAAAACGGGGCATTTCCGTATATAGAAGAGGTACTTCTTGCAGCAGTAGTAGAAATCAGAAAGTGGATTCTTCCTTAGCACAAAATGGACAATGTCAACAACCCAATAATGAGCAAATACAATCCGAGTCTGTTCACCCGACTGTAACGAAAACAACAGTAGACAACCAGCAAATGTCTACTGCAGGAGGAATAACAGATCAGTGTGAAAGACTTGCTGAAGTTGCTGAGGGCAAAAACCAGCAAGGAAGAAGGAAGAAGAATCTTAAAAATAAAGAGTCTTCTGCCCCAAAGGAAATTACAGAGGACAAGGCAATGGAAGCTGCCAAGAAGGACAAGGGCAAGGCATCCATATCTCAACTGATAGATACCAAGGACAAGAAAAGGGTTCCTCCAGCCCTTTCTATTCCATCATGAGAGTCGCATACTGGAACATTAGGGGCCTTAACAGGGCCCTTAAACAAAATGGAGTCAAAGACTTCATATACAGGCATCAAGTTGACGTTATGGCTCTTTTGGAGACCAAGTTGGATCAAGCAAGCTTGCAAAGATGCTAAAGGCTAAGTTTCCAAATTGGCTCTCTGTGGATAACTTCAACCTTCATCGAGCAGGCAGGATAGCAATTTTGTGGAACCCGGCCAAGGTTGAATGCCAGCTTTTTGACTCAATTGACCAGGCCATCCTCTGCAAAATTACTTGTAAGATCACCAAAATCTTGCTTTCATTCTCTTTTGTTTATGGTTTTAATTCCATTGTGGCTAGAAAGCCAATGTGGGAATTCTTGGAAGAAAATGGATAATTCTTGGAGACTTCAATTCCGTTTTGAGAATAGGTGAAAGACAAAACGGTTCCTTGGTCACTAATTATGAGATCAAGGATTTCAATGAATGTGTGAACCAGTTGGGGCTGCAAGAGATCCCATACCAAGGATCCTTTTATACTTGGACCAACAACACCGTCTGGTCAAAATTGGACAGGACCTTAGGCAATCAGGCCTGGTTTTCATGCAACTGGCAGTCCCAAGTCACATTTCTTCCCTCGGGCTGCCTTTCAGATCACTCGCCATGTTTAATCAGATTCGGCCAAAATGATAGCAGTGGTAAAAAACCATTTAAATTCCTCAACATCTGGGCTGATCATAGCAGCTTTCATGAAATGGTCAAGCATGCCTGGGACCTGCCTCTGAGAGGATTCTTCCAATTTCAGCTTAGCAGAAAATTGAAGAGTCTGAAATCACCACTAAAACAGCTGAATAAGAAGGAATTTTCACACATATCAACCAGAGTTCAACGTGCCAAAGATTTGCTGGAGGAACTACAGACCAGTTTAGCTGAGGATCCCACGAATCTGGAGCTTGCGAGCAGTGTAACATTAGCCAAACAGAGGGTCTGGATGCTAAGTGAGGTAGAATATAAATTCTACTCCCAACTCACAAAATGTAACTTCTTAAAGGAAAGTGATAGGTGCACCAGTTTTTTTCACTCCCTCATGAAACGGAACCAGAAAAGAAATTTCATAGCATCAATACAGTGCATGGATGGACATGTTTCCAACTCACAGCAGCAAGTTGTGACTGAATTCATTTCCTATTATCAGGACCTCTTAGGTACTGAGCAGCAGTGTGAACCAATAGACCAACAAGTTCCCTTACTCGGAACGACAGTGCCACCACGCCTGGCTGATAGTCTGACGATGCCAGTAACAGCAAGGGAAATTAAAGATGCACTCTTTTCCATTGGAGACAGCAAGACCCCGGGTCCGAACGGATATTCCTCACCATTTTTTAAACGAGCATGGGCTACCGTTGGTTCTCTTGTCATACAAGCATGCCAGGAATTCTTTAGAACCGGACAGCTGCTAAAGCAAACCAACCATGCATATATTGTCCTCATCCCAAAAGGGAACAATGGTGCGATGGTAGGGGACTATCGCCCAATTTTATGCTGCAATGTTTTTTACAAAATTATCTCCAAGATTTTGGCCAACCGTTTGGAACCTGTATTACATGGTATCATTGACAAAGCACAGGCAGCCTTTGTAGGAGGTAGGCAGATTACTGATAATATCTTCTTGGCCCAAGAACTGTTGAGGAGTTATAATCGGAAACGGGTATCGCCAAGATGCCTAATCAAAGTAGATCTTCAAAAGGAATACGATACTATAAGCTGGCAGTTTTTGCTGGATATTATGCGGGAATTCCAGTTTCCATCTCCTTTCATTGGATGGATCAAACAATGCATTTCCACAACTGCATACTCTATATCAATCAATGGCCAACTGCATGGTTTCTTCAAGGGACAGAGAGGACTTAGACAAGGTGACCCTATCTTACCCCTCCTTTTTGTATTGTGCATTGAATATTTAACCCGCAAGATAAAGCTGGAGACAGCGAACACGGAGTTCAAGTTTCATCCCAAATGTCAGCCTTTGGCAATTTCACATCTGGCATTTGCCGACGATCTCATTCTCTTCTCCAGAGTAGATAGCACATCAGTAGGTATCCTTATGGAATGCCTTAATCATTTTGCTGCGGTTTCGGGGCTTTCAGTCAACGAACTGAAATCAAATGTATACATGGCTGGAATTGCAACTGAAGAGTTGCAAAAAATCCTTGATATCACAGGATTTCAGATGGGCTCCATGCCGTTTAAGTATCTTGGAATTCCCTTGGCTGCTGAAAGACTAAGAACAGTCTTCTATGCACCCATATTAGAGAAAATCACATTGCAAGTCAACAATTGGAAAGCAAGGCATCTGTCTTATGCGGGCAGGACCGAGCTTATCAAATCAGTTCTTCAAGGGGTGGAATGCTTTTGGCTAGCCATTTTCCCCATACCAACAATGGTTATCGAACAACTCAACCAAAGGGCCAGACGTTTCCTTTGGGATGGCAAGAGATCGTTAGTTGCTTGGAAAGATATATGCTTCCAGAAAAATGAAGGTGGGCTAGGTTTGCGTGACCTTACCACCTGGAATCGAGCCCTCATGGCCAAATACATTTGGAACATCCACACAAACAAGGAGACCCTATGGATCAAATGGATACACAACTACTACTTGTGAGGCAGATCCTTTTGGGAGGTGCAATTGTGCAAAGAAATGTCCTCGCTGTTCAAGAGGCTGCTGCTGGTACGGGACAGCCTGGTGCACAAAGAAGGTAGCCAAAACGGTGCCATTGCCAGACTTGAAGCATGCACGGAGATGGGGTCATTAGATACCTTCAAAGTTTACCAATACCTCAGGCATAGAGCTGAACCAAAGACTTGGGTTAAAGTAGTTTGGAATGCAGCAAACTTGCCAAAGCATTCATTTGTCTTATGGCTTGCAGCCAAAGGAAGACTATTAACGAAAGACAATCTGCCTTTCCTGCCCGAGAGTTTGGAATGCCCTCTGTGTGGTCAGCAACCGGAAAGCCACAGACATTTATTTTTCTTATGCCCATTCAGTAATGAAATTTGGACAGCAATCAAAACTTGGTTACGAATCCGAAGACCGATGACAACCATTGCTAGTGCCCTCAAGTGGTTGCAAAAGGAATCAAGAGGGACGACATGGCCTGCAAAATCAAAGATAGCTGCATTCTCGTACACTGTCTATAGTGTCTGGCAAGCAAGAAATAGGAAACTGTTTGATGGTATCATTTTGGAACCCCAATTCCTAGTGCATAGGATCAAAACACTAGTATACAGGTTGGGATTCTCTTTGTATCCCACTGTTTTGTATCATCAAGTAAATCAAGGAAGGATAACATGTACTAACTACACGTGCTTAGGCTTGTAGTGTGGGAAGTTACATGTACTCTGATCTGTATACACTTTTGATCAATATACATTTACATTCTTTGATCAAAAAAAAAAAAGGATGTGCTTCCTATAATCAATCATCTTAATACCAATTAATAGTTTTGAATTAAAACCTTTGAGAAAACTATTACAAGTCAAAAACTTGAGCAACTCTTTAAGCTTTGCCTAAAATTAATGCCGTGTAACTGGTATCCCTTAACTTTGATTCTGATCTTGGAAATGTTTGGAGAAGTAACTCAAGAAAAGTTCATATTAGTTTGGGTGATAAACTAGTTCTGAATGGTGTACCCCTTGCATCTAAGTACATGCCATTAAAGCTTTAGTAATCATTTCCTTCAGATCAATTGTGAGATAATCGGCACATCCTCACTAAAAAATTGTGACATGATAAGTTTCTGACATCGAAATATAAACCTGATGGAAATACTTCATCCAGTTTCTGTTCAGAGAAGTTTCAGTAGTTTTATTAACTCTTCTTTAGTAAAGAAACCTACAGCTGTGGTCAGTTTTCGAGTGGAAGATATGTGAAACGCTATGGTTCCTTCTGCAGGAAGATGACATTAATTTGCTGACCATTATTAAGAGTACTTGGACATATTGCCAGACAAGAAGGCATGATTATGTTACAAAATTTCTGCCTCCTAGTGCATCAGAATTCAAGCAAGGAGATGAAAATAAATAGGTCACTGAGAATGATATCATTCACTTTGTCTTAATGAATGAAAAAGACTGTAGATTTGATGAAATATATTTCATATGTATGATTTTCAAGGTGAGGTTAAATATTCCTGAGATTCTCGTTAACTTTGTTAATGTTTACGGGACCTACCTATTTAAACAACCACAGAAATCTTATCTGTTGTACCATATTGGTTAGAGAAGTTGAAACTGTGTCGACAAGACCTAACTGATAGCTTAATCTCCAGTTAGATTCTTGTTTCTTTGTTCTGTTTTTATTGCCAGTTTTTCCAAATTGTCCTGAACTTAGTATGGAATATGCAATTCGTGCTAGGTTTCTTCTGAACCTAAGACTCTTTGTTGTGGGAGATTAAGCTTCATGTCTGTACCTGGATGTTTACCTAAGGTTGTCAGAGTATTGAGATTGCTTTTGCCTTGATCCTTACATGTTGGATCTTTATGCTGTTGATCGTTGCTTAAATTCTGTTCAGGGGTTAGGGTTGCAAAACCCTGGAAAAGTATGTTTCCTTCAACTACACAAAGTCAGGCTCAAAAAACTCCTGACAAAACTTAAGAGGGCTTGATACTGCAGAACCTTTAGCATGAGATCAAAATAGCATGGATTATGAGTAACTTTTTCTGTCCTATTAAGAATCTGAAACAGTAAGTGTCACGCCCCGAATCCGGATTAAAGACCCAATATCCGAAGCGCAACACGACCGTGTTCCTGAACCCAAGATTCGGAAACACAAGGTCTCTACCATCAGAGAATACTAAACTCCTCAAAATCAATCCAAATAATACTGAAATAAATACTGAATAATTTTAAAGTACATAGGAAATTTAATAAAATATCTCAAATCTTTTTATTTTCCACTATCCTAAACACTACTCCTCAATATCAATTAACGTTTGGAAAACCACGATCCACCATCCGTTCTTGATATCGCTCACTAGTATTCCTCGTCGCAATTCTCTAAGTCCTCGGAATCGTTCTCTGAAAATTTTCGGATAAGGGGTGAGCTATCATACAGAACAATCCTCACAGACGACAGCTACACTTGAGAATGGTATGGTCAGAATCCGAGTCATTAACGAGAACAATCCTCACATCAACTTTATTTCCATCAGTAAGTGTCTTATACACAATGTACGCTGACATGCAATCCTCATTCTTCTCTGTACATGGCTCCATCAAATACTCGAAAGTCCGCTGGTATTGTTCATGGAACATTGCAAAAAGGTTAGGAGTATAAACCTCAGCTGCACTCCGCGCCTGGGGGCTGTAGGAGAATTGGTTATTCGGTAACTTGTCTAGAGCTTGAAAATCATTTATCTTCTCAGTATGCCTCCTGTGTTCAACCATTCGGTTGAAATGGGTGAAAAACTAAACGAGGTTATGATCTACTTGCAGGAAGTGTCTGATTACACTGTTGCACGACTCGCTCAACTGCGTTGACAGCATGCCCGCTGTGAAATGCTGTCTAACCCAAACAGCCGACCACTGTACTCGAAAACTGTGAATCCTCTCTAGCCATCTATGGGGTCCGTTCGGAAAGCATTCAGCGATCATCTTTGCCCAAACAAAGTCAAAATCGGGTTCGTCTTCTGCGTCGTACATTAAATAAAAAAATTAATCTGCAAAGTCTGATGTGTATAGTTGAGCCAAATTCTTTTTCGTATTCTGCTTTATGTGCCAGGTGCAAAGAGCATGGAACGTTGTAAGGAGTGCAATTTTGATGGCGGCAGCCATAGCAGGATCCTGATCCGTAAATATAGTAGCAGGTGCTTCGCCTGACATGCATCTAAGGAATGACTTGAACAACCACTCAAACGATTCTATTGTTTCATCATATAATAGGGTCGTCCCGAAGATGCAACTCTGATGGTGATGGTTGAAACCAACAAAGAGAGCTGGGCAGAGTCAAGGATAAATTATTCAGAGTGAATAATTATTCGCTTCATATGGCATGACGGGAAAAATTTTAGAGTGAATAATTATTCGCTCTTAGTGGATCATGCACCATGAAGCGAATAAATATTCACTCTGAAAGTTTCATGGTCGTGCAATATGGAGAGAATAATTATTCTCTTCATGTGCATGATCATTCGCCTCGGAGTGAATAGTTATTCACTTCATATTGCATGACCATGAAACTTTCAGAGTGAATATTTATTCGCTTAATGGATTCTCCTCTGAGTGAATAGTCATTCACTTCATAGTGCATGAGCATGAAACTTTCAGAGTGAATAATTATTCACTTCACAGTGCATGATATTCACTTCAGAGCGAGTAGTTATTCACTTTATATTGCATGACTATGAAACTTTTAAAGCGAATAATTATTCACTTCATCTTGCATGAGCAGGGAACTTTTAGAGTGAATAATTATTCACTTCATGTGCATGATCATTCTCTAAGAGTGAATAATTATGCGCATCAGCCAAACACCATTTTTTCCATATAAATAACCGGACATGTAAGAGCGGGTATGTTACCAACGGGTCTATAATTTTTATTTGTTCTGTGTGTTGTATCAAATGTGATGGAATCCTCGAAGAAGTTGTAGTCCATCTTCATTCTTCCGTCAGCCCAAAATATATTTGCAATCATCTCCTCGCTGTCGACCTCAATGTCGTAGTAAAAAGAGGGATTGCGATATGCTTCTCCGCGAAAATGTTCCTGCAAAGCTGTGGCTTCCCCAAGCCTCATAGCCTTCTGTCTTCGCCTTGTAAGATGGTTCTTGAGGTCCGAGGAAAGAAAACCCAGGCTTTGCTTGCCACCGGCTGCCATTGACATCACTTCGTATGAAGACCTCAATCGGATTCCAGCATCTTCATTCAATTCAGCTACAACTCCCTGAACTGCACTCACTCTGCGATTCGACCTTAGCATATAGGAAAACTCTTTTGGGTGTAGATCATGGTTATGGTCTGTAACCCAACCTGTAATAACGTATACACCTCGAGTCTGATCCAGTCCCATTTTGATGTTTGCCAGACATCCAGTTCTCTCCTCGCTTCTTCTGCGCAGAAGCAAAGGTGTAGCTTCAACGTGGCTAACTTGTGTTTTCTCATTCTTGGGGTCTAGTTTGCTGCCCTTCCTAAATCCTTCTTTGTTACACACATACTTCATGTACTAAACTATCTAGTTCTTGATTTTATGTTTCTTCTCGTAGTTTATTCGTGTGGCAAGCCCCACGCGGTGAGCATATTCGGTGTAACATTCACGAGCCTCCTCTATTGTTCTGAACTCCCGTTTCTTGAGTTCTTCAACATTGTCTGGAAAACATGCACCAAATAATTATTCATTTGCATGTGAACGAGTATACATCATGTAAGAGTGAATAATTATTCAGCGTATTTGCTTTACCAATGGGGAGAGGGAGAGCCAGTTGATGTTCAACGACTGATTCCACTAGAATCTCATTCCCAGTACGTTGTGATTCAGACTGAGCATCGTTCGTTTCCTTCTTTTTGTCCATACAAAAGAAAATAAGAAAACATAACCAACTTATTTAATGCATCCAAGAAAACAAAGAAAATACCTGTACTGAATCCATCCGAAATGCAGGATTTCTTCAAGAGATAAGCGTTCTTGGCTTTAAGAGAGGAGAAATAACACCGGAGAAAGATGAAAATGGAAGAATGGCAGCCCAGAATGGAAGATTATTTAATGCATCCAAGAAACTGAATCCATTCGAAATGCAGGATTTCTTGAAGAGATGAGCGTTCTTGGTTTTAAGAGAGGAGAAATAACACTGGAGAAAGATGAAAATGGAAGAATGGCAGCCCAGAATGGAAGAGATGGGATATTTAGGCGAGAGTTGGTAGAAACCGTGACATGACATTTGTCCTTCTTGATTTGATAGTTTTAGGCGGGACTTGAAAAATAAATTGGGCTCCAAAATACTCGTGGTCTCTCACAGCCATCGGATAAAAAATTTCTGATCTAATGACTGTGGAGGGCATCCCGCACATGCTGAAAAAAGGGGTGCTCAGCATATTAACTTATTCGCTAGTCCTTGACTCTGATGACTTTATGAAGATCCCTATTCTTTGTATTATATTAGAAAAATCAGTGAACATGGATGGAGCCGCAAGCTTCAGGTAATCAGTTTTCATTCTTCTAAATATTCTTCTCAAAACTCTCTGATTGATTAACTTTCGTGACAAGTGAGTGATTAAGCTTGTAATTCTTTGACATTTTATTTGATTGGATGACACAGATGAAGCAGCAGGAGAGGTTGCTAACCAACAATTATATATCCCTAGCCTTTCACCTAAGGTTCACGGTCGCCTGCATTATTTTTTGGAAACCCAATATAAACCAAAGGAAAGCAGGAAATTTTAAAGGAGACATTCTATGCAGTTTTTTTTTTGTTAATATATAGTACCAAAAAATTTTATTATTTACTATTTACTTTTAAAAATTTTAAAGTTCCTCTGAAGCTTTTGAAATACTAAAACTTAGATCTGTCGACAATAACTCTGTTTTTTTGCAAATAAAGTTTAATTTATCAAGCGTTATATAATTTTACACATTTTTACATACACAAAATTTCAAAATCCGTCTCAAAACAATTGATTTGAAGATAAAATACAAATTTGAATCTCTTGCACCAACAAGTGCTGCAATTTGCACAAAGTCTACACTTATCATTTACAATTTACAACCACTTCTTTAAGTATTATTTTATTTAAAATTGAGGTATACATTAAAATAAGTCTACACTTATCATCAAAAAAATAAATAATTGATCTAAACTTAAGTTCAAAATTAAAAACAATTATTACAAATACTTCAACATTTAAATTTTTTAAGCTACAATCTAATACAAAATTATCTATTTAACGTCTAGAATAAAAAGAAAAAATTTATTAAGATATTAAAATTCATTTATTTAAAAATTATATCTACAAATCAGGTATATTGAGGGCATGAGGAACTAACCTACTTTGACATATTTATTTAATAAATTGTTAATCTCATATCTATGTAATAAATCTCTAAGACAAAATTATGCATATTGTAAATGAAATAATAGCAATTAACCAAACATTGTCAAAGAAACAAAATTGAACTCAATTGTCATTCACAAAAAAAAAAAAAATTGTGACTTACGGCACTAAGTTGTTGAAGTTGCAGGAGATTTCTGCAACTTAGTGGTAGAAGTCGGATAGACGCATATTTTTTTAAAAATTGGCTTTAAAATATAATTTTTAAGACATTTATACGTACAATGATATAAATGTTGATATAATTTGAAGAATTAACCTTAATACTTGCAAATATGAAATCGTTTTTCATAACTCTGAGTTTTAAGGTTAGAAATGTTTGAGAGGATTGTTAGACAACGAAAGGATAAATAGTAAAAAATAAAATTTTTAAATTGTATATAGTTAAAAAAAAAAGATATAATAATGTCCTAAAGAAATATTTCATTATTTGAATAAGTGATAGATATCATTACCCTTTTTGATCGTTGTTTACTTGCGATTGAGGTAGAGGGGATAAAATGAGAGACTTCGAAATCATCCTAAACTTGATAAGGGCAAATTTACATTTTGCTGATTTTCAAATCCAAGTTCAAGATTTGGAGATATGAATAATGCCCTTGGTGTTGATTGACTAGAGGATACCTTGGACTTCCTCATTTTCTTGACTTTACTCTCCCCCTCTAAGTGATAGAATATGACTTGAAGTAAGGTTAACAATAATTGGAGGATGATACTGATTCTGCTTTAAACCTGGGTTATCACTAGATTGAATCTCGTGATATTTTCGATTGCTAAGTCTTATAATTTAATGTTCCAAATGTTCAGTCTTGAGTATGAAGTGGATGATAAGAATTAATTACTTATAAAGTTTAAACAATAATCTCTTTTAACCTTTTGAAGGTGAAGTTAGGCTCAAACTCATTTTTCAACATTTGTTGAGATCCCATATTTGCTTTTTAATGTAAAAATTTCTCCCTTCTATGGCTTGGGCAATCCTCTCTAAAATTTTTTCCTTATACTATTGGTTAATCTTCCCCCTTAGAGGTACTTTTTTGAAGTTAGAATTAGCTCATTTTTTAACATAGTATCAAAGCGTGTAGGAGTTTTTTCCTCCAAGAGAAACTTATTTACTGATTCTTGATGATTCGCCTGGTGCTTGCAAGACTATTGCCTAGTGTTCAATTCTTTATTTGATAATTCAGTTATTGTTGTCTTCCAACATCTATTCTAATCACTATCTCGTCTGCGACGTCTTCCTCTTGTCAATACAACATCTATTCTAATCACTATCTCGTCTGCGACGTCTTCCTCTTGTCAATCAAATAATAATCATAGTTCTAATACAATCATGTTTGAAGTTTACATTGCTATATATAAGAGTTGAAAAACAAGTAACGGAAACTATAAGAAAAATAGAGCAGAAACTTGACCAAAGGACTCAAATTCCACAGCCACAGACAGTAAAGGAAGCTGTGATGATCTCAATCTGAGGCACCAAATCTGAAACCTGTGCCAGACATTTTCCTCTCAGTGATCTCATCAATCTTCTCAATCATTTCAGCCGTGAGAACATTCTTCCAATCTCCAATCGTCCCATTTCTAAAAAATGCACTGTTATTGACCTCATAAGGGCCTATGAGATGTTGCCTTTTGCACTTGTTCACTTCCAAGTTGCTCATACTCTCAAAGCTGCAAAATTTCGCAATATTTTCAGCTACGCCCTCTGCCTCTTCCTCCATGGAAAATGGGACTCCCATGAACTCAGCAATTCTCGTCACATTGAATAGAGTATCATTCTTCAAATGTTCATACTTCAAGAACAATATCTTCTCCGGCATTTCAATACTCGCCTTCCAATATCCCAGGACATGATCCCAGTACGGTCCCCATCCGATCTTTCCTTCGCAGAAACGCTGGAAACAAATGTCGATTGTTAGCTGCATCCCTATCCTTTCAACGAAATTCCAAAGCGAAGCAAAAGTATCCTTCGGATCCCTGCATATATAAATGATTTTGCAGCTCGATGACTTTATAGATTCTGGCAATGAAAAGAAGGGCAAATGTGTAGACAATAGGGAAAGCTCAGGGTTTCTGTTAGGTTTTTCCTGGTCCAGATCAAGCTCAAGAGTAGGGATAATATCATGGGGTAGAAAATTGCAAAGAGGGCTGCTGAGTTCATCGAAATTGGTTCGAGTTGCAATGGCAAAACACAAGGCCTTTAGCCATGTGAAGCCAGTTTTAGGAAAACTGCACACTAGTTTATCCGCATGCTTTGGTATGAAGTTTTCTTGAAGAGAAAGAATTCGATCCAAGACAAACCTACGGTACCAGATTCCTTCGTACTGGTACATACCGTCCTTGGCATCAAGCGGAAGAGTTGATATAAGGTCTTGATACCTCTTCTTGGCTGCTTTCTGATTGCTAGCCATATGAATGTTTCTCAATATCGATTCTGGATTTGCTTCTACAAGTACTATAGTGGCACTTGAGTTGATATGGTTACGAGGAAATAATAGCCTGCAACTCGGAATAGATTACAAGTAGAAGTAGATATAAGAGACGTTCACTTATTTGATAGTTTAGTTGAAGTGTGGAAACATTTAAGTTGAAACCTTTCCATCGTTACGTGTAATGCAGAAATTGTACATAATGTAATTAAAATGCTCTCTAACATCAAAACAAAATAGCGGACAAAGCTTTTTAGTACCCAAAGGTCGGCTACAAACAACAATAACAACAGTAATAATAAAAGAAATTAGTTATATATATATCCATAAAAATTTTCTTTTATTATTTGATGCTCATAAACAATTTATGATTTTATAATTATGATAATTTTTATAAATTGTGTTAGAATTCGACAACTTAAGCACATCTCATGGATGTGCTAGCTACTATCTTCAAGGGTATTTTTGTTATTTTATATTATTCTATTCCAAATTTAAATGTCAAATCTAGTCCTAATAAGTAAAACTAACTAGATCTTTAAACTTAGAATATCTATCTGATCTTTTATTCATTCTCTCTAGTAGTTTTCTAATGTGAAAACTGTTATTGAAGATAGTAATAAGTGTATAATACATTATTTGAGTTAATAGTTTTCATGACGACTAAAAATATATTATAATTGTAAACACGTAAACTATTTATAAGTATCAAAAAATGAAAGAAAAATTATTTGTTATAAAGGGAAAAACAAAAATAATTTATGGGTAGATATAACAAATTTCTCTAATAATAATAATTTGTTGTTATTTGATTGAGCTTCATCCTTAAACGGTTGTTATACAAATTTAGTGGAAAAGCTAACAACTCTGATCTTTTCAGCATTTGAGTAAAAATTGGTTCTGAATCCATGGATGAAGTAGCATCACGCAACAAAATTCCCAAATCCACATCCGACGAATCCGTGCAAGTCATCGTCACATATGGAACCACATATTCGGCATGATATATCATCTAATTTCATCGGTCTTCTTCGGATTGTATCGCGTAGCCAAAACGCTACTGCACGGTTTCTGCATGAATAATTCCCGATCTAGCCATTTTCATGCATTCAGAACCAGTGTGGTCTCAGTAATCACATCTTCTTTCCCTCGTTCTCATTGTGCACCCGATACCAACGTTTTTTTTTTAAAAAAAAATCTGGTATACTCAATAATTAGTATGACTAATTTGAATTCAGTCTAAGTTGTGACTGCAAAGTCTAACTCATACTGGGGAGAAGGTCCCGCCCAAAACAGATTCCAACTTAATTTGTAAGCATTTTTTAACTTAACTAAGAGACAATTCTTCACGGATCAAAGAGAAGGTCTCGATCTAATGGAATTGAAAAAACCCCGGTACAGTGTCTTTCTAGGTAAATAGGCCATGCTATTTTCAACTTCATATTTTATTTGGCGATACAGTTCTCTAGCTTTCTATCCGTCTTTTAAAATGTTATTTTTATATACAAATTTTTTTATTATATGTGGTGCGAAAAAATATCATTATATACTATTTACTTTTAAGAATTCTTAAATTTCTTTAAATCTTTCAAAATACTAAAACTAAGATTTGTCAATAATGACTACATTTTTCACAAATAAAGTTTAATATATCAAATGATATCTAATTTTACATATTTTTTCATATAAAAAACTTTAAAATCGGCATCAAAACAGTTAATTTTGAAGATGAAATCCCAATCTGCGTCTCTTGCGCCAGCAAGTGGTTCAATTTGCACCAGAAATTAGCTAAAATTGGGTGCAATTTCTCCCAAATTTTGCCAGAAATCACTACTAGAAAATGAGGAGTTCCGTCGCTAACTAATTTTAGCGACTGAATCCTCCATCTCTGAAAAAGCCATTGCTAATTATGAAGGAAACCTATTTCACTCGCAATTAGCGACGAATTTGCGTTGGAAAAAATATTGGTCAAAGCTTTAGCACTAACCTATTAGTGACAGATTTTGCATCAAATTAGTGACAGAAATTTTAAATTAAAATTAAAAAAATTAAATCGGTTGCTAATCCCTCTCAAATTAAAGACGGATAGTGACGGATATTAAATATTTCAATATTTGATTTTCTTATCACTCTGCTGCATAATTCATCGCTAATTTGCAAGGAATTAACAACCGATTTAAATTTTTTTATTTCAATTTAAATTTTATGTCGCTAGTTCTTTGCTAATTAGCGATGGATATTTAAATTTCTAAAGTATTTAAATTTTAATTTTTCATTGCTAATCTGCCGCTATTTTTTAAAAAAATTTAATAATGTCCGTCGCTAATTGTTTAATTTTAAAAAATATTTTAAATAATTATATAAGATTATCCTATAAAAATTCAAAAATTAAAACCTCATAAAATGTTATACGTGAATAAATATAAAGAGAAAGAAATACTCTTACAAATACAAATCGGTAAATAAAATATCTGTAAAATATCAAATATCAAATAAAGTCATACATTTACAAAATAAAATTCTAATATATTAATTAGCCTTCACAGCAGATGCCGGAGTCGGAGTTGAGGCTGATGGCGGTGGCGAATTTGTTGAGCTCTAGGGAGAAGGATGGTGATCCGATGGGTCAACTGTGTAGTCATCATCATCTTCATCATATGTATCATCATTGCCACTAAGCAATGGAGGTGAAGGCAGATTTAGAGTTTGTGACAGAAACGATAAGTAATATGTCATATTCTCTTGTACGTAATGCAACTTCTTCTCAACTTTTTGTCACATCTTTTTCTCGTTATTCAACTTCTTCTCAACTTTCTAGCGCATCTTTGTTTCATAATCCAATTTCTTCTATAGCTAGACAACATTGTGGGACGAGAAAATAGCTACTCTCTCAGAAATAGAAAAATGATCCAACCTCCGTCTGATCTTCGATCCCTCAGAGCATAATCCAATTACGAGGTTCTTCTTGAAACCTCCCATAATCTTAAGGAATAGTGACTTCTCGTCAGGTGGTTGACGAGAAGTCACAGAACTTTCAGACTCTGGTTGAGAATAACGCTCTTTAATTGTGTTAATATTATCCTGTACAAGTAAAAATAATAAAAAATCTGTATAAATATTAACAATTATAGGAATATCTACAAATCTGGCGTAAGGCACAGTATAATATCGTTGAAATATTAGTAGTATCTCTCTAACAACATCCATCGATGCAGAGAAACTATTTCATTAAAACGAATATTCAATTAACTAGATTCTTTAACAAATTGATATTTTGATATCTTTAGCATTGTTAACTATTACATGTTTTGACAAAGAGGCTTCTTAAACACAATTTTAAAGATAATAAATAAAACTTTAATAGTTTAAAAATATACTTCTCAAACACTACAAGGAAAAATGAATTTTGCGACAGAAAATTGCGACAGCATATTCCGTCGCATATCTGCGACAAAGTTGCAACAGAACTGCTACAGATGAAATAAGTAGCAAAAACTGCGACATAATCAATTCCATCGCAAATCTGTGGCGGATCTTCATGATCATCTTAAACATTTAGCAATATTTTTGTAAATTATGTATCGATAATGGACTTGCTTTATCAAAAAAGAAAGCTAAAATTATACAAAAGAAAATAGAATTTCTTGGAATGGATATAGATGGTAAAGGAATAGAATTACAAAATCATATTTTAGAAAAAATAAGTGGATTTTCTAATAAATTAGTAGATAAAAACAATTACAAAGTTTTTTAGGTATCTTAAATTATGCATCTGATTTTATAGATAATTTAGCAGCCTTAAAACAACCTTTACAAAGATTATTAAGAAAAGATACAATATTCTCTTTTGATCAAACCTTAGAAAAACAAGTTAAATTGATAAAAGACAAATGTAAAAACCTACCTAAACTACAGCTTCCAAGTGATAATGATGAATTAATCCTAGAAACAGATGCCTCTGAACACTTTTGGAATGGCGTACTTAAAAAAGTAGATTATAAAGATCAAAGCAAAATAAAAGAATCTTTATGTAGATATACTTCTGGATCATTCAGTGATACTGAAAAACGATATCATATTAATGAAAAAGAATTATTAGCAGTAGTGAAAAGCTGTCAAAAGTTTTATTACTTTTTACTTCCAAAAAAATTTCTTTTGCGAACAGATAATACTCAAGTTCGAGCATTTATCAAAAATAATTTACCATCCAGACCTGAATATAAACGACTCTTTAGATGGCAGAATTTACTCTCTGAATATATCTTTGATATTGAAACTATTAAAACTGACAAGAATGTTTTGGCAGATTTTTTAATCAGAGATGGCAGAACTACTTAATCAGATATACAATCATCTTGAGGATATGAACAGGGAAGTACAAGATATTAAAGAAAATCTATCTGATTTGGTAGATATAGCCAATTTACCTGGAATGACTAAAGAAGTATTTGATTTATTATTATCAGAAAGTCGGTTGGTTAGTTCCAGACTTAGTAGATATGACATGACCCATGCCATGGTTAAAGGATTACTTAGTAAAATTGAACTTGAAAAAACATCTGATACAGGGACAACAGAAATTGAGATTGATACTGACGATCAACGTCCTAAGCATGACGGGATAGGAACTGCTCATGAAACTGTTTCTCTCAGACCTCAGAAACCAATACAGATCACTGAGAGAAATAGAAATAAAGATATTTTATCACCACCAGTTGAGATACAATATCTCTTGATGAGAGAATTATACAGTCTCTCAAATAAATATACACTATATTGATTTTTTTGGGATATACCCAAGATTAAATTTCATACAAGATTCTTCTCCTAAAGAAGTTAGAAAATGGTACGATTTTGGAGCAGTTAACTCCATATATTTAAGCTCTCCAGAGTTCAATGAAATCCGTCTATTACCTACATGGGTAAAAGATGGAGTCAAAGATTTTTACCTAAATAACCCCATGATATCTCCCAAAGATATTCTTGTGTTAAAACTATTCTCTGTAGGGCCAGATTTTTATGAAGAAAACAGATATCCAACTTATCATTTTATGCAGATTGGGAAAGCAGATGCATTAACAATTGTTGTTCCCACAGAGAGAAAAGATTTCAGAAAATTTGATGATAAAGATATTCACTACAGACGAGCTATTGGAGTCAGAATAATTTCCCAACAAATGGAAATTAGTTTCAAAAAAGGATTCCGGACCTACGGAGGACAAAAGATGCATTCTTCAGTCATGATAAGTCCAGCCAAAAGAACACCACCCTCTGCAGAAAGATATTTGCAAACCAAAATAAAGATGCTTGATAGTGGAGTTATCAAATCGAGTCATGAAGCACAGCAAAGGATATGCCAATTCAGACGACATCCGAAAGGGACATTTCCTACATGTCAACCACAAAAAGACAAACTCCACAAAATGGAAGATGACTCAAATTTTGAATGATGAGATACAAAGCTACAATCTACCGCACTCAACCACAGGATAAAGAACTAGTAGCAAATGATAAAGAAACGACAAGCTAGTCACCATTCCACTACTACAAGATTAACCTCATGATTAGAAACTAACATAAATAGTCAGCCTTCCACTTAGTAGTATGATTGCTAGAGTCCAAATGAGTCAGCATACCATTATGTACAGTATGTAATAGTTAGGCGGTTTTACAAGCTATAAAAGGAGAAGTATGATAAGGGTATTGGGTAGAGCTTGACACCCGAAGCCTAAGCATCCTCCTCATCTTCTCTTTGTATTAGTACTATGAAATAAAAGCAGCAGAGTTTCTCAAAGCTTTGTTCCACTCTAATAAATCCCTAGCCAAATATTTAAAGACCTACACCTTCATTATCTTCTTCTGTACGCTCTGAGGTAGGAAACGAAACAGAGCTGTGCTGCTGTATACTGAAGGAACGTGAGGGAAGTTACCAGTTCACTGGTTGGGGCTGAGACGCCTGTTAAAAGTCTCCTCGGATACCCGGTATACACTGTGGTCAAAAAGGGAGAAAGGTAAGGAAGCTTGTTGGACCTTAAATATTTAATTTTGGGTTTACCATATCTGGAACAGTTAGATTTTACATTCTTTTTGATCTATTTCATTATACATCATTGGTGTAACTCTAATGATTTTATGTTCATCAATCATTTCTAAGGTGGCAAGTAACTGATTTTTATCCCAGAATTGTAAAGGATTTTCAGAATAACAGTGTTCTAATCTACTTTTTATGTCCTCTATTTCAGTATCTAAATATCTTATTGCAACTTGGTATTCTAATAAAGGAGTTCCTTTAGGTAAATCGATTTTTGTGTGTATCCAATACCACCACGCTGGGCTGTGCGAGGCTGGAAAGGAATAGGGAGAGGTTTAGCATAAGCATATTTAAGACGTTTAACGACAATTAAATGGTGACAAGGAGTTTTAAAAATAATCTGAAAGGCTAAAGTATCAAAAGTAACTTTAGTGATAGAAATAGAAAGATTGACATTTAATTAAAAATGATCCAAGCAAAATTACGGGTTTTGCTATGCCATGGGTTACTTCAATAACTTGATTTGAGATATCTCGACCTTTTATAGGGTTTAATGTAGTATGGTATTGTGTAGGAAAACAATCTGGCTTACATAAACATGATCCAGATCCACTATCTATATAAGCTGCAAAATATTCTGCTTTATAATCTGAATAGGTAATTCCTATAGGAATATAAATACTATATGGACTAGTCATTTAGGAATATATATGAGGCGTCCATTATATGTCAGCTTTATACCATAAGAGGTTATTTGGTATGGTTTTACTTTTTCTAAAAAGGTTAATCCTAACATGATTTCTAAAGTATCATTGGCACCTTCATTCTCAATGAGTAATCGTATTGGGATCATTACGTCTCCAAATTTTATTATTGTTTCTACAGCATATTCAATTTCATGAATTTCTCCATTAAAATTAGAATATTGATGTGGATTTTCTAACTTATGTTTCTGTAATGTTTTACAGAGTTGATGATTAATATAATTTTCATTAGCTCCGTATCTATTAAGATTTTAATATGTTAAAAAGTAAGACCATTAAAATATTCTCCATCTACTTTATAATTTCTAAGGCTATCATCTTTTTCTATAATATATCTAGTGGAATTTGTTTTACTACGGGGTAAACTCTTTACTCCTATAGTTGTAAAACTTAATCTAGGGGGTAAATTGTTAGTTAATAATAACGGTTTATCTTGTAAATCTAAGTTTAAAGGCATAGATTCTATTTCCTCTAATTTTTGTAAGGTAGGAAGATGTTTGTGACATACTTCATTAAATAAATATGGGTAATCTATTATATCTTTAATTTCAAAACACTCAGAATGATGTGTATTAGAAATAGCATAAGAAATAGCATATGTTATCGAATATGGTCTATTATGGTTATAAAAGAATTCTGGTCTTTTGAAATCTTGTATTAGGCTTAATGTTTTATCAAAATCTTTATCATTTAAATGGTATGATATTCTAGGATATATGCTGAATTTTAATTTTCCATATTGTAGGATTCCTCGAAGAATACCTAGACAAGCTTCTTCTTTATTTCTTATTCTGTTATCCATTAATGCTAGGTCTATTGGTGTATTTAATCCTTCTTTAAATGTTGCTTTTATTATTATTTGTATTGCACCGATATGAATCTATCCTAAAGTGTTTCGAATTTCTGGTTTTATTTTTTGTAATTTGTCTTGTAAATCTTTTTTTGCTAATAAAGGAATCATAATTTTATTACTGGTTAATGTATTTTTTAGAGCTCTTTCTTGGATATTTAATCCATAAAATAGATGATGTTTTCTAGGTTTTAATCCTATTTTATCTAAAATATTAGTTTTAAATCCAGAATAATTTGTTAGAGAAAATTCTTCTTTTTGTATTTTTTTAAATTTTCGTTTATCTATTAAAATATCTTTATGATATTCTCCTGTATCCTCCTTAGTTATATGTATTACAGGTTCAACTGTATTAGCAGAGGAACTGGCTATCTCCTAATTATTCATCTTCTGAAGATTCTGTATATTCTGTATCTGTAATTATGAATATGCTTTCATCTGTAACTTAGACCTTCAAAATCATTTATTTGTATAAAATCTCCTATTTCTATCATATGTTCTATGTCTTCATCTATTTCAATTTTCTTTTTGTTTTCTCAAATTTCTTAGGGCATTTATTTGCATAGTGTCCTAATTCCTTACAGTAGTAGCATCTACATTCTTGATTTTTCCTTTTATATGTTGATTTTTTAGGAGTTTTATACTGGCCTTTTTTGTAATATCTAGTCTTTCTTTTCTTAAAGTATTTTTTCTTGTAGTGTTTTCTCTTTTTATATTTTTTTTTAATTTTAGAATAATAATATGGACTATCACATCCTATCATTATAGCCATTTTAGGTTTATCACAGCATAAACTTACTCTTTTTCTTAATCCTTTAGTTAGTTTAGCTAAAATAGCATCTCCACACCATTCACTAAGTTTATCTCGTAAATGGGTTATCCTTTTACCTAATGTATCACTTTCTCCACATCTGTATGTTTCTATTAATTTTTGTCCCCAAGGATCAGCTATTTTAGAATAAAACATGGTTAAGTAATCTAACGTATTAGAAACTTGATTATAAATATGATAATAATAATCTTGAAAAACACAAATATACCTATCTATTTCACAGATGTCACACAAAATTAATCTGTGTAATGCAGTAGCATATTTTTGTATAGTTCCTGGGTCCTTGAAGAAATTACCTTCCCCATAAAATTCTAATTTTATAACTTATGTTGCTCTTGTTATCATATTCGCAATATTATCATCCTGATCAAATATTAATTTTATTATTTCTTGTGGTAAGTTCTGCCAATATCTTAAGACACTATTAACCAGGCTTCTTTCAATAAAATGTTGTGTTGCTGCTTTATCCATTTTATTTACTGCTATTGCTATTCGTAAAGACGTTTCCCGTTTTTCAATGGCTTCCTCTATGTTTGTAATGCAATCTAAATCTAAGAATATTCCAAAAGGATTTATTGGTTCTCCTTTCATTTTATCATATGGGGTATAAGCATCTGGTTGTCTAAGTGCTGATGTTATTCCAGCATATCCTGTAACAGGTTTATTAAATGGTCTATATGGAGGTTGTCCCGTGCTTGTACTAGGGATATCAGAGACATGTGGATTCCATTCTGGTTTTGGTTCTCTTATCTCTGGTTTTAAGTTTATAAAAGTTTCTTCTAAATCTAAATTTCCTATTTGTGTAACTAAATTATCTATTTCAGGACAAATATTATCTGTTTCAGAACTAGACATTTCCTTTATATACATGTGAAATTTTTAAATTTTTTAAATATTTATTTAACGGATTTAGTTCTTTTTTACTTTTTTCTGGAGTTTTTTCTTGAATTTGTTCTGTAGGGTATAATATAATTTCTTTACCCTTATCTGAATCTTTTGAATCTTTTAGTAATAATGTTCCTAAAAAGGTTGCTAATTTATCAATTTCTGTAACAATTTCTCTACCTGCATAAATTATGGTCTTTTGAATTTCAATCAGATCTTTATCTGTTTTGAGTTGAACCTCAGATTCTTCTAAGAGCTTATACTTATTATTCTCCGCCATTTTCCAGATGATCTTTCCTATAATGTTTTGTTAATTCCTTATGAAAAGTTTGCTGCCTTTGTTTTTCCACATTTAATGCCATAAATATGTTTTCATATTTTTCTTGTATCATATCTAACGTGCTTTTGTGTACACCTGCTATTCTTAAATAGTTTAGTCTATGTTGGTAATACGATTTTTCTTGTTCTAATTGGGTTACTAACTTATCGATATCTTTAATCTTGCTAAACAAATGATCACAGATTTCGCAATCCATTAACAGCTATTATATCCCCAATCAGTATCATCTATAATATGATCCGTATTGATAAGTTCATTATTGTCATAAAATGTTAATGGAATTGTCTCATTTAAATAATTTTCCCATTCTTGGTTATAATTTGTTTCAAAATCTGTTTCTGGAGATATATCTAGGTCATTGTCATCCATAGGATTTATATTTATATCTATAGATTCAACTCTTTCTTGTATGCTTATTTCTAAATTATCAATTTCTACCATGGCTCTGATACCAAAGTTGTGGTCCCTAAAATTTCGTGTTAAAATAAATAAGCTAGAGATTTCATTATCCTGATAAATAGTGATAATATCAAAATTGAAGAGACATGTAAGTGATAATACGATCATTTTATTATAGACTTAGCATATATACAAGAGAGTATTACACTCTTATTTTTTTTTAATAAGCGTACTTTTGCATATGACTTTCTATTATCTCTATGGCTTCTGCAATCTCTACTATTAAATCTCTTAGCCTATTGCTTTCGGCTTCATTATCTGTTGTAAACCGTTGTCTCCATAATTTCTCTTTCTGATTATATAATCGATGACGGTAGTTTCGATATAAGGCTAAATGAAGAAACATAATTCTGCTGCAAAATCGTAGTGTTAATATGCAAAGGCTTGTAAATAACTGCGAACATTTTTAATACTATCTCTAACCTCAAGAAATTCATTTATAATATCTTGTTTTTCATTATCATCTTCTGTTAAAACATATAATTGGATTAGTAATTTCTGTTGTTTATATAATCCAGCAATGTATGTTTTATAAAGATGGAATAGATGAAACATGATATAACTTATTTGTTTATGTTCTCAAAGCAAATGTTCCAGATATGGTAAACCCGAAATCAAATATTTAAGTTCCAACACGCTTCCTTACCTTTCTCCCTTTTTGACCGCAGTGTATACCGGATATCCGAGGGGACTTTTAACAGGCGTCTCAGCCCCAACCAGTGAACTGGTAACTTCCCTCACGTTCCTTCAGTATACAGCAGCACAGCTCTGTTTCGTTTCCTACCTCAGAGCGTACAGAAGAAGATAATGAAGGTATAGCTCTTTAAATATTTGGCTAGGAATTTATTAGAGTGGAACAAAACTTTGATAGACTCTGCTACTTTTATTTCATAGTACTAGTACAAGGAGAAGATGATGAGGATGCTTAGGCTTCGGGTGTCAAGCTCTACCCAATACCCTCAGCATATTTCTCCTTTTATAGCTTGTAAAACCGCCTAACTATTACATACTGTACATAATGGTATGCTGACTCATTTGGACTCTAGCAATCATACTACTAAGTGGAAGGCTGACTATTTTGTTGGTTTCTAATCATGAAGTTAATCTTGTAGTAGTGGAATGGTGACTAGCTTGTCGTTTCTTTATCATTTGCTAGTAGTTCTTTATCCTGTGGCTGAGTGCGGTAGATTGTAGCTTTGTATCTCATCATTCAGAATTTGAGTCATCTTCCATTTTGTGGAGTTTGTCTTTTTGTGATTGACATGTAGGGCATGTCCCTTTCGGATGTCGTCTGAATTGGCATATCCTTTGCTGTGCTTCCGGACTGGATTTGATAACTCCACTATCAAGCATCTTTATTTTGGTTTGCAAATATCTTTCTGCAGAGGGTGGTGTTCTTTTGACGGGACTTATCATGACTAAGGAATGCATCTTTTGTCCTCCGTAGGTCCAGAATCTTTTTTTGAAACTAATTTCCATTTGTTGGGGAATTATTCTGACTCCAATAGCTCGTCTGTAGTGAATATCTTTATCATCAAATTTTCTGAAATCTTTTCTCTCTGTGGGAACAGCAATTTTTAATGCATCTGCTTTCCCAATCTGCATAAAATGATAAGTTGGATATCTGTTTTCCTCATAAAAATCTGGTCATGCAGAGAATAGTTTTAACACAAGAATATCTTTAGGAGATATCATGGGGTTATTTAGGTAAAAATCTTTGACTCCATCTTTTACCCATGTAGGTAATAGACGGATTTCATTGAACTCTGGAGAGCTTAAATATATGGAGTTAACTGCTCCAAGATCGTACCATTTTCTAACTTCTTCAGGAGAAGAATCTTGTATGAAATTTAATCTCGAGTATATCCCAGAGAAATCAATATATATTGTATCTGTATTTGAGAGACTATAATTCTCTCATCAAGAGATATTGTATCTCAACTGGTGGTGATAAAATATCTTTATTTCTATTTCTCTCAGTGATTTGTATTGGTTTCTGAGGTCTGAGAGAAACAGTTTCATGAGCAGTTTCTATCCCGTCATACTTAGGACGTTGATCGTCAGTATCAATCTCAATTTCTGTTGTCCCTGTATCAGATGTTTTTTCAAGTTCAATTTTACTAAGTAATCCTTTAACCATGACATGAGTCATGTCATATCTACTAAGTCTGGAACTAATCAATCGACTTTCTGATAATAATAAATCAGATACTTCTTTAGTCATTCCAGGTAAATTGGCTATATCTACCAAATCAGATAGATTTTCTTTAATATCTTGTATTTCCCTGTTCATATCCTCAAGATGATTGTATATCTGATTAAGTAGTTCCGCCATCTCTGGTTAAAAAATCTGCCAAAACATTCTTGTCAGTTTTAATAGTCTCAATATCAAAGATATATTCAGAGAGTAAATTCTGCCATATAATGAATCGTTTATATTCAGGTCTGGATGGTAAATTATTTTTGATAAATGCTCGAACTTGAGTATTACTTGTTCGCAAAAGAAATCTTTTTGGAAGTAAAAAGTAATAAAACTTTTGACAGCTTTTTACTACTGCTATTAATTCTTTTTCATTAATATGATATCGTTTTTCAGTATCACTGAATGATCCAAAAGTATATCTACATAAAGATTCTCCTATTTTGCTTTGATCTTTATAATCTACTTTTTTAAGTACGCCACTCCAAAAGTGTTCAGAGGCATCTGTTTCTAGGATTAATTCATCATTATCACTTGGAAGTTGTAGTTTAGGTAGATTTTTACATTTGTCTTTTATCAATTTAATTTGTTTTTCTAAGGTTTGATCAAAAGAGAATATTGTATCTTTTCTTAATAATCTTTGTAAAGGTTGTTTTAAGGCTGCTAAATTATCTATAAAATCATATGCATAATTTAAGATACCTAAAAAACTTTGTAATTATTTTTTATCTACTAATTTATTAGGAAATCCACTTATTTTTTCTAAAATATGATTTTGTAATTCTATTCCTTTACCATCTATATCCATTCCAAGAAATTTTATTTTCTTTTGTATAATTTTAGCTTTCTTTTTTGATAAAGCAAGTCCATTATCGATACATAATTTACAAAATGTTGCTAAATGTTTAAGATGATCATGAAGATTATCAGATGCAATTAAAATGTTATCAACATAAACAAATATATAATCATAATCTCTGAAGATATTATCCATTTTTCTTTGGAATATCTGTGGAGCATTTTTAATCCAAATGACATTACTAATCATTCATATTGTCCTTGTGGGGTAGAGAAGACAGTATATGGTATACTATTAGGGTGCATTTTAATTTGCCAAAATCCACTTTTACAATCAAATTTAGAAAATATATTTTTATGTTTTGTCATGTTTATCAAACTTTCTTTATGAGGTAAGAAATATCCATCAAATTTTGTATTATTATTTAATTTCTTATAATTTATTACCATCCTAGCTTTTCCTCTATCTCTGCATGTTTCCTGACAATAAAAGCAGGTGAACTATGTGATGAATTACTTGGTCTAATTAATTTCATTTGTAATAATTCATTTATTTGGATTTTACATTCGTTTTGATTTATTTCATTATACCTCATTGGTGTAACTCTAATGATTTTATGTTCATCAATCATTTCTAAGGTGGCCAGTAACTGATTTTTATCCCAGAATTGTAAAGGATTTTCAGAATAACAGTGTTCTAATCTACTTTTTATGTCTCTATTTCAGTATCTAAATATCTTATTGCAACTTGGTATTCTAATAAAGGAGTTCCTTTAGATCTGCGACGGAATTTAAAAATAAAAAATATTTAAATAAATTCTGTTACAAATCTGTAACAGATCTGCGACGGAATTTAAAAATAGGAATAAAAAATATTTCAAAAAATTATGTCGTAAATCTATAGCAGATATGCGACGGATTTACGATGGAAATAAAAAATAGAAATAAAAAAATATTTAAATAAATTCCGTCACAAATCCGTCACCGATTTGCTACGGATTTGCGACGGAAAATCCGTCGTAAATTTACTACAGATTTGCGACGATAGGTAAAAAATAAAATAGAAAATATTTTTCAGTCTCAAATGAACTACGAATTTGCGACGGAACTTCTTTGCGACGAATTTGAAACAGATTTGTGAAGTTGCTTTTAATTTTGGGTATATTTACGTGGAGGATTGATTGTAGTAGCTTTGTGCCTGGAAAACGTTCATTTTACAGCGGAGATGCTGCCGAAATTTTTTTTCGACTCTATTTTGGAACTTGGTTAAATTTATTAGAAATTAATTTTTACATATAAATTAATTTCTATTACTTTTCAGATGCCTCCATGTAGATCACGTTTATTTGGTACGGATGATCGTACTCCTTCTCCATCTTTACCCGGACCGATATCTTTTTCGAGTGAAGATGACACACGAGCAGTGGGGACTGAGGGGACATCTTTGACCACAACTTTTGCGGTACCATCTACGGCTGCTTCTACAGATGGGATTCAAATAGAGGATGCCCGCATTATGATAGCCCGAGTGGCAACGAGTAAGTTTCTATTTACTTTAAAAAGAAAATTTTGAATATATATATATATATATATATATATATATATATATATATATATATATTATTTATTTATTTATTTTACATATTTGGTTTTTTCTAATAACTTTGCAGAGCAATTATCGACGGCTCCCAGAGTATGCGGATCAGATATGGCGTATTTGGGAAGATAAATACACTCGTCGTTTATCCGATTAGCTATCAAAGGCTCGGTGTACGGAAAAATGTTCACCGTTGATATCTCCTGAAATTTAGAGCCAACTTTGGCGAGATCATTGGAGAACGGACCAATTCAAGAGTGTTTCAGCCGTTACTAAGCTGAACCGAGCAGCCGTTCCAGGACCGACTCACACGGGTGGATGCATCTACTTCAGGACCGACTCACACGGGTGGTAACCATTATTTTTATCATTGTTATTTAAATATAATATGTACGAGGCATAAGGAGTGAGGATATGACTTCCACTTCACCGATATGTACGAGACGACGCACAGATATAAGAATGGCCCAAAAAAAATTAAAAATATGTAGTACTTACCTGTCACCATCAAGTGCAATCAAAATGCGTATCTCTGAGATATCTGCTTCGGACGTAAATGTAGCGGTGAAAGGTATCGATATAGGTGTTTGTTGTTGTCCTGACGAGTTTGGAGAGTGCAAAAGTAACAACATGCGTAACTGCGTACCCGGAATTGGAGACAGAGTACTTCATCCCCAGTCTCATACTGCTCTGGTAGTGCTCTACCAGTAGACATAATCTAAACAAGCAGAACAGTAAACAACTAGAGTCTACATCAATGAATACAAAATAAATTATTCGCCAAATTGTAAAATATTTGCAAACTCTACTTTTGATGATTTTCTTTCCCACTTCGTAATCGCGTGTGAAATCTAAAATCATCTATGAAGTACCCATGGAAAGACTTCACCTGCCTCGAAAGGCCCCAAGCTAAGATTTTAAAATTTTCGTTAGTCAAACATGCTCAAACAAAAAGGTAACCGGAAGAATTACATAAGTTCTAAATCATGTTGAAAAGTCATCCTCTAATCTCCTATCAATTTCCTTATCCGTTATATGAGGTGCAACGGCTTTTAATTCGCCCTTAAATTTACTATATAGTAATCATTTCAGCTTGAATTGGTTTATAAAAAATTGAGGTAACATGTAACTTATGTAGTAGTAATATTATGCAAACTTACCTAATAAACGGTTGCAACTCCTCGCAATTGAGAAAGATAATCGTGGTTGCCTTAAGTTCCTCTGATGATAGATATCTTGTTTGAATTTGCCCAATCACCCTTCCTGAAATATTGCATATTGACAAACTAGGGCCATGCAAGTTTTGTTCGCTAACACCTTCATCATTTCGAGCAATGCTTATATATCGATGCAAGTCTGCACGTGAGGCTCAAAATAATAGAAAAAAAATATCGATGCTTCTTCTATTAAGTAAGCATTTCAAATAAATCCTTCAACCCTTGCCTTATTCTTAACCTTATTTTTCAAGCAATACAAGAACTTGAAATATCACTAATAAAGGTATATACATTATATCATACGTCCATTATAGCAATTGAGAATAGTACATTGTCAAACAAACATTCACCTCTAGAATGGATACATCCATCGATGCTGAACTGGGCCAACAACTTTGGCTTCAAAAGGTAACTGGATCAAAAAGTGCTCCATCACGTCAAAAAACCCCGGTAGAAAAATCTTTTCTAACTTACAAACCAGAATTGCAATGGATTTCTCCTATTCTCTCATACGAGATACTGATAGTTTAGGAGAACACAAGTTACGATAGAAAATACTTAACTCCGTTACAATGTTCCATATTGGTGTCGGAAGAAATTCTCTAAAAGCAATTAGAAGTAATCTCTCCATAAACACATGACAGTCATGAGATTTCATTCCTAACATTTTTAGCTCTTTCACATCAACACATCTTTCCAAATTAGAAGCATATCCATTAGGAACTCGAATATCCTTCACCCAATCGAGAACAAGTCTCTCTTGTTCCGGTGTTAGCGAATATCTAACCTTTGGAATGGAAACTTTCCTTTCACTGACACAAATAACATTTAACTCAGATCTGTTACAATATACCTCAATATCATAGCGAGCTTTTATGTTGTCTTTTAATTTACCTTTCACATCTATTACGGTGTTAAACACATTATCAAAGACATTTTTCTCATTATGCATCACGTTTATATTATGGCGAATCAGATTAGTTTTTCAATACGGCAAATCCCAAAAAATGCTTCTTTTAGCCCAATTGTGGAAGATGCCGCTGCCTATGTCCCTCCCAACATCTATTGCAGTGTTCACTATCGTTGGTAAATTGCATACTCTTTGCCACATCTTATCTCCAGAAGCTCGCCTTATCGGTACGTAGGTCTCACGACCCCTATCTTTTCTGATTGACTTTGTATCCTACCTATATGGGTGCTCTGAGGGCAAGAATCGCCAGTGACAATCGAACCAAGATTGTTTCAACCCATTCTGCACCTGAAATGATTTTGTTAGCTCCATACAATAAGGACATGCTAATCTTCCTATTGTACTCCATCCACTTAGCATGTCATAAGCAGAAAAGTCATCAATAGTCCACAAAAGTGCTGCACACATTTGAAAATTTTTTTTTCGAAATGTCATATGTTCGGACTCCACTACACCATAACTGTAATAATTCTTCTAACAAAGGTTGTAGATAAACATCAATTTTATGTTTTGGATTCTTTGGCCCTGGGACAATTACTGTAAGAAACATTATTGGATCTTTCATGCACATCCAAGGAGGCAAGTTGTAAAGAGAAACAGTAATAGGCCAAGTAGAATGTTGGTTTCTCGAGATCCCGAAAGGTGAAAACCCATCGGTGCATAAAGCAAAACAAATATTTTGAACTTCCCTGGAAAATTTTGGATAGGTCCGATCAAAGTGGTGTCAAGCTTCACAATCTCTTGGATGGCTCATAACTCCAGGCTACAACTGACTCTCTGCATGCCACCTCATATATTCGACAGTCGTTTTAGATGTAAATAGTCTCTGGAGTCTTGTTGTCAAAGGAAGGTAATACATCTTCTTGAAAGGAACATCCTTATGCTGTTTATTCTTCCCGATCTTCTTGATCGACATATATCGGACATGACCACAAAACTTGTAATTTTTCTATCTATATCACATTTCCATTAAAGCATATAACTATTCATACAAACATCTATCTTCTGAACAGGTAAACCAAGTTCGGAGACCATCTTCATTGTCTGATATAAGTCATCTGGAAGCTTATTATTACTTTGCAAGACCTCCTTCACCTGATTAAAACATCGCTATAAAATATTATTCTCTGATTTAATATTTAACAATCGAGAAACAACTGATAACAACGAGTGTTTTTTGTATCCCTCTCATATAGGAGTATCAACTGCTTCCAACATATCATAAAATCTCTTAGCTTCTGCATTAGGTAGTTCCTCAAAACCAACAGATGACGGAGGGTCTATTGGAAAGCCTCCACCAAATGCATCAATTACCATCTACAACAATTGATTAACTGAGGCTGGCCGAACAGAGGTATCAGTTACTGTGGACGTAGGCTACACCTGCTTCACATCCTCGTTATGACTTGTCCAGCAATAGTAATCAGAGACAAATCCAAACCTATACAAGTGCATCTCCACCTCATCGGGAGATAGGTGAGCTCTATTCTTACATTTTGCACATGGACATCTTAGCCATGACGTCCAACCTTTGGACAAATAATAGGCAATAAAACCTTTTACCCCTTACTTATATTCTATTGTAATCCCTTTGATCCTTTGCACGTGTCTCCTATACATCCAACTACGATCATCCATCTACATTAAGCAGCATTGCCTTAATAAATTTTAAAAGTTTTCTACAACATTATCCTAAAGTTCTCAATTAAGACATCCTTAAGTAAAATTTGACAAAGTCTTCCCTAAAAAATAGACTTTTCTAGGCGCAAAGGTTACTCCAAATTCAACTCATAAGATAACCCAAAAAAATATAACATCAAATATCTTTTCTACAACATTGACCAATAATAATCCCGAACAAAGGCATAGGTTTAAGAGGAAAATAGAGAAATATGCATAGTATACATGCATATATAAAGTAATTCTTGTGCATAAATTCATAAGAAAAGGGGGTTACCACCAAAATTACTACTTCAACTACAAAATTGGTTAATGTTTGATAGACAAATGCACATAAAAAATGCAAGAATAACTTAATCTTGAAGCAGACTCAACTACAAAACTGGTTTATTCCAACTTTTCTGTCTAGAGCTTTGTGAATATAAGCTTTATTCCATATACAAGAAAGTTGTAGCGGAAAGGAGAAGAGCATCAAGGAATAAGAATTTTTTCCTTATTTTTTCGTTGCCAAACGTTATCTCCACTATGCCCAAAAATAAGGTATATATATACATCCCTTGTTAACTTTCCTATATTTTAGAGATGCATCCAAAGTAGGGTCATAGAAAATCTTTCTTTAATGGCACATCATCATAATTTCCATTCTGCATGTATCATTATTTTTTTCCTATTAAAAGTAAAAAGAATAAAAAAGCTACATATATGCTAGATGTGCAGCCGCAGAATCCAATTTAACCAACACTAAGTTCTTGGAAATAGAAATTTATAATCTTCCCCACACATAACAGCGTATCATTGCAAATTCAAGCCTCGGTGTAAAGCTTTGACTGCAAAATGGTAGAATCCACTATCCCATTACATAAAAAAGAGGCTCCAACTTAATTTCATTATTATTTTCCATTCCACGATAAACATGGAGATCAAGTTCTAGATGAAAAAATACAAATGAAATAACAAATGCAATGTGCAAATTAAACAAGATGCCAACGTAGTGAACTGGTCTGAGATATGAAAATTTTTTTAGCAAATCTAATAATGCTAGAAGAGCATATCAAAGCCCAAAATAGTTGAATTAGAGATTATGCAAACAAATATGAATATATGAAAACGAACAGATTCAGTCAAGTGCAAACCACATAGAGTAGTATATCCATTATATCAATGTTCTAATAAGAGCAATCAATGAATCAAGTCCAGAAAGAGAAGAGATAGGTAAAATCTACCAGTAGAAAGGACAGAGAGAGAGAGAGAGAAGGCACTGGGAGAGGGGGAGGGGGGCCTCCAAAAAGGCAAATTTATATCACAGCTCCCATATAAAATCAACTCACCCACTTTCCCCTTCTTCCTCTCAGTTATGTTACTATCTTTTTCACCTTATGGGAGTCGGCCATGATCTCATTTTCCAAAAATCAAAATATCTAGATCATAATGCTAACTATTCAATTCTTCTTTGTAGATTTAGCAACACTGCTCCCAAGATATGTTTAGTAAGACATACTACAAGAATGTGTAATCCATGATTAGAACTAACTCAAAAACTATCCTTTCCCACCCAAAATCAACATTTCTCAGCATCATTTACAAAGTTAAGAACAAGGAGTGCAGAAATCAAAATTGCCTCAAACACTATGAAGTCAAAAAAAGTAATCTCCCATTCCCTAACGAACTAAATTCACAAATTCAGGCCAATTAATACGTGAGTCAGGCTGCAATCTAATCTCAATTTCACTGATTTTTCCTCAGCATGTTAATGCTGAATTAAGATTCAAGCACCACAATAAGCCAATTAATCAAATACTGCAAAAATGTAAACCAAAAAATTTCATGTACCTCAAACGATATAAACAACCCCCGTTAAGATTCATTCCTTTAAACAATCATCAAAACTAAATTAATAAAAAAATGCCCACTCCAATGCTGCGTTCGTCACTGATGAATGAACAGAAAATCCAAGCAAACTATGCTTCAAATCAACACAAAAGAAACCAAAAACATACACAAACGAATGAGCTGAAAATTTTACCTCTTGTTGGTAGAGAAAATTATCTTGAATCAGTCTGATATCAACGAAAGAGGCGGACAATGAGATGGAGAAGGGGTTTTTTTTTTTTTTTTTCCTTGGATGTTTTGCAGACAAAGTCGCCGATTCTGTTAGAATGGTGCCGTTAAATTCAGCATCACAACGCATTACTAAAATGTGCCAAGAACAACTACACAGCATAAAGAACGCATTCTAAGAAGAACGCATCTTATTGATGCATTCATCACACGACTAGCAGGCCAAAAACCAGCCATAACAACGCATTCCACTAGGGCATTAGTATACGCATTCAAATAAAGCGTTCTTAACTCACAAGTCTAAAACAACGCACGATTATGATGCGTTCTTCTCCAAGCGGTCGCTAATCGGTCAGAAATTCAATTAGAACGCATCCTGAGAATGCACTCTTCACGCAAATTAAATTATAATGCATGTATATGCCACTATAAATTTTATTTTAATCCAATTGAATTTTTATTCCACAACTAATACTTCCCTCAATCTTGCCAGGAATTAGCGAGAATGATCTAGAAAGAATTATTAATAATTTATAAAATTAAACCAAATAATATAAACATCTATTCCAAATAATTTATGTTAACATTAAAAAACATAGTAATTGAAGCAAAGAACAAAGAATGCTATAAAAATTATAATACGTTACATTACACTAATGTATCTAATATGTAATACAACATATTTTGTCCTGACATATAAATAATATATGTTGTAACGACATATTAATTTTATTAATTATATATGTACGATATTAATAACACACTTTATATTTAATCAGAATAACTATTTGTGATACATGGACACAATATAATGAACAAGTAGCGATCATTCACAAATTTACAACACCCATGGTATATAGAAGAAAAATTAATATAGGAAATATAAAAAATTTAAAATTCGATCGCTAATCCCTCGCTAATTAGTTAGGGATTAGTAACGGAATAGGGAATGGATAATTGCAAAACTATTTCTATTAAAATTTAATTATTCTATTGCTAATCCTTAGCTAATTAGTGAGGGATTAGAGATGGAAAGGAGATTGAATAATTACAAAACTATTTCTATTCAAATCTAAAATATTTTGTCACTAATCTCTAGCTAATTAACGAGAGATTAGCGATGGAATGAGATAAGATAATTGCATCTAAAAAATGCATTCAAAATTCATATAGTCCGTCGCTAATTACGCGTTAATTAGCTAAGGATTTACGACCGAATTAGGATTATATAATTGCAACTAAAAATAACATATAAATTTAATTATTCCGTTGCAAATCCCTTGCTAATTAGCGACAGACTATAGTAATTTTGAATGTAATTTTTTTAATAATCCATCGCTACAGTATCTCGCTAAGTAGCGAGGGACTAGCGAGGAAAATATTTGGAATTAAAAAATATTTTTTTAATAATAAATTTAGCTATCCCTCGCTAATTGGTGAGGGATTAGCAACTGCATGAATTTAGGAATTAAAAATTTTATTTTTAAAAGAGAAAACTGCTATAATTACCCTCAAATAATTTTTATTTTTTGTTTATGAGCCAAAAACTTTAATTTTATCCCTGAATACCCATGAACTATTTTCTTATCGCCTAAAACAACAAATTTTTGTTAAGACGGCAAAATCTGGTGACTAAAAGTCACGGACGCTACACATGTCTTCCTGTAGAAGGATATTTTTGCCCATTCAACTCATTCCCTCTACCAAACCAACGACTTCTCTTCAAAACTCTAGCCCTACTACAAGCAGGTGCACACAGACGGTGTAATCCTTATTGTTGTGTATAAAATGTCAGAGTATTCATCCTTTCAATCGATCGCCTCTCTCAATTCAAGAAACAAGAAAACATTCAACCCTGGTTCAAGGTCCTCTGGGGCATCTCAAAGAACAATATTATGCCACTATGAAAAGTTTTCTGAAATTCATACCTCTTGGACTGATTCAAATCCAGGGAGAAGGTTTCTCTGCTGTGAAGATTTTCAGGAAAGTATTGTATTTTGCAGTTTGGAATTTTTTTTGCTGAACATGAAATTTCTTAGACCCATTTGTCGATGTTGAAATATGTGATTAAAAGAAAGAAAATTGCAGGACGGTGGTTGTGGCTTCTTTAATTAGTACGATACGCCAATGTGCAACTGGGCAAAGCGGATCATGCCTGGATTATTGAGAAAGCTAAACAAGAGAGAAGAGGAGCAAAAAAAAATAACTGCTAAGATGAGAAAATGAGTGGTGGTAAGTTATCATTTCAGTTCTTGTTGCGTTCGCTTCTATGTTGTTTTTACTGATAATGAAGCTGAACTACATAAAGTAGAATTTGATTTCGTGAAATGTTCTAATTTTCCAGTTAGTAGTCCCCCTAACCTTAGTTGCATAAAAAAACCATTTACATTTCTTTCCTTCACATGCAACAATAACCCTACCACAATCACTTCTCTTCACTTTTATTAATTTTCCCATCAAAACCTTATGTTGCCTAACTACCTCTTTGATTTGCTCTTTGCTACTGAATATCAATCCCATCTTAAATTTTGGATTTTCTTTGTCAATTTCTGGTCTGTATCGTTCAGCTCTTTTCCTTTCTCTACCCTCACCTTCTGACTCACTATTCTCTTCAGTTTGGCTAAGCAATTCTTCACTGTCATAGTCACCTGACTGTTCTGAAATGTTTCTGCACTTGCAAACAACGTTACCTCTTGGTCTTCATCTGTTGGCTGCCTTGGAACATTTCTTTGTTTCTTGTTTTGTGTTGTACCTTGCTTCCCATCAGTACCCTTTTGTTGTATTTCTACTTCCCTATCAGTTCTCCTAGAACTAGGGCCTGCTTCCCTATCAGTTCTCTCATATTCATCACTGCTGCCAAATTCTGACTCAGCAAATGAGCTACCCTCTGAAGGACTTTCTTGTTCCAGTTGGCTTGTATTATCTTCGGCCTCACATCTATCAGGTTCAACTAGTGTCAAACCGGTATCTTCATGTTGTAGGGTTTTCACATACTTTCTTTTTCTCCCACCCATCTTTTTCAACCTTTTATTTGTCTGCTTCTGCCTACTTTTTACCCCTTCTCCAACCCCACCATTTTTTACACTTACCTGTTTCTTGATCATACCCCTTTTGGTAATCTCCTGACTGACTCAGGTTCTTGCACAACAAATATCTCTGTCTCGCCCCTAGCAGCACCACATTCACACATTAATGAAACATCAGTTTCAGACAATATAGTAGCCGAGAATTTCTGCTTAGCCACCCCCTCAAGATAAGATAGTAAAAGCACTCAATAACTCTCTTCAATTCTAGATTCTTCAACACAAGATCCAAATCATCCATCAAAAATTTATCTACATTGCAATGATCAACAAAACTCACCGACCCACCCTCATAAAACTTCTCATTATTCTCACCAATAGAGAATCTTCCACCGTAATATATCTTTAATGTGAACATCCCAGAACCTTAAATTGTCAATATCCAAAAAAACACAAACAAAACAATACAAGAGAAATATAGAAAAGCAATTAGATATAGATATGGAGGACCACTTTACGAGTATCACTAAAATTGCTACAAAAAAGAAGAACATAGAAAGCCAATCTCAGAAATTGAGGGTATAATATACATGGATTGGGACCACATTACACAAACCTAAAAAACAAACCAACATGCAGCACCGACATTAGCTGTTAAATGAGATAAAACATAACAATATTCTTCTGCATCATTTACAGTGCGACATAATGAAACTAAAAATTTTCAAACAGATATTACCATATGTTGGGTTTTCTTTTCCTTTCTCTATGTCCCGAATCTTCATCTTCAACAGTTTTCCCCGACAATCTCCAAGCCTCTTTGCTCTCTAGATATGGATGGTGCGCTGACTACAATGTTTGATTTAGGGTTTATAGTTTACTTTGTCGTATCTTTGTTCAGATGGATTTGAACTTTGAATCGGTTTAACCCATTTACTCCCTGGATTAGCCGTTGGTTTGGTAGAGGGAATGAGTTGAATGGGCAAAAATACCCTTCTAAAGGAAGACATGTGCAGCGTCCGTGACTTTTAGTCACCGGATTCCGCCGTCTCAACGAAAATTTGTGGTTTTAGGCGATACGAAAATAGTTCATGGGTATTCATGGATAAAATTAAAGTTTTTAACTAATAAATGAAAAGCAAAAATTATGTGAGGGTAATTATAGCAATTTTTGCTTTTTAAAATTAAAATTATTTATCCGTCACTAATCTCTCGCTAATCAACAAGGGACTAGTGATGAAAAAGATTTAGAATTTAAAGTCTTATTTTTAATATTAAAATTAGCTAAATTTTAGAATTTAAAAAATTTTGCGAGGGATTAGTGAGGCAAAAATTTTAGAATAAAAAATTATTTTTAAAATTAAAATTATTAATTAATCGCTAATTAGCGAGGGAGTAGCGACTGATTAATTTTTTGGTCAAAATTATATTTTGCCTCGCTAAACCGTCACAAAGTTAGCAACGGACTTTTGCCGTCGCTAATTGCCTATACTAATCGCGTATTTTCTTATAGTGAATTATACACAATTTTAGCCACAAATTAGCAAAAATTGAGCAAATTGCTCCATTTGTTGGCGCAAGAGATGCATATTGAGATTTCATCTTCAAAATTATGTCATCTTTCCATAATTTTGATTTTCTTAAATTATTTCATTCTTTTGTCTTTTCTAGTATTCCTTGTTTTTCTTTTTTTTTTTGTAAGGAATTTCTTATCTTTATATTTTTTTAGATTTTATTTTATTTATTTTTATTTTTAAATTGATAATTGTTAAGTTGTATCGAAAGAATATATATATTGACTTTTGAGCCTTCGATTTGCAGGCAGTGGTGAAAAATCTGTTAAATCCATCGGCTTGAATTGACTATAAAAAGGCATCATCTAATGAATTTGGCTGAGATAAGTTGAATAGAAAACTTATGCCTTGCTGCCTCATTTCTATTCGTTCCATTTTCTGCTAATTTCACTCCTCATTTCATTACACATCAGCCTTATCGTTTCCATATATGCATTCTGCTGGCCTCTAACCCAACAAAAACAAAAAGTTCTGCTTGCTATATTCCTCTGTCTTCATCTAATTTCCACTAAACTGATCCTCAGACCCCAGCATATCTTAGCTGCTCTGTGCTGTGATTCTGCTGCTTTATTGTTTAACCACTACAAGATTCCTCGCGTTCGCTCCACATTTAAAATGGTGAAAAGTTCTCCAATTCCCACAATAGATTTCTCACAGGAAGGCATCAAGTCCGGCGCGGGTTCTTGGCTCTCAAAATGCAACGCAGTGAGCGAAGCCCTGGAGGAGTTTGGCTGTTTCGTGGCGGTTTACGACGAGGTTTCCCCAGAAATGAGGAATCAAGCTTTCGTCTCACTGAAGGAGTTGCTTGATCTTCCCACAGACACAAAAATGAAGAACGTTAATTCTGAAATGCCTTACTATGGCTATTTGGACTTACCAGACCAACTTTATGAAAGCACCGGTTTTGTTAACGCCACAGCACCTGAAGCCATTCAAAGCTTTGCAGATCTCATGTGGCCCTCTGGAAATGGCAAGTTCTGGTAAGCATTCTTCACATGTGTAAAATTTTTGGTTTTGTGTATTTTTTACAAAAAAAAAATCACTTTTATAAAATTTAAAATAAAAAAATTTAATTATTTAATCTCACCCTAATATTTTCCCTTTCTGACTTTATTATTTGTTTCGGCAAAAGTGAAACTGTCAATCCTTACGTAAAAACAGTTTCCCAACTGGAGAATGTGATAACCAGAATGCTGTTTGAGAGCTATGGAGTCGAAGAGTACTATGATTCTCACATAAATTCAACCACTTATCTTCTCCGAGTCAATGGATATAAACCCAGTATTGGAGCTGCACAGGAGAATGGAAAATGTGTTGGTGCTACTGCTCATACAGATGCAAACTTTTTCACCATTCTTCAACAGAATAATGTTCAAGGTTTGGAGGTGAAAGCAAGTGATGACTTGTGGATCCCAGTTCATTTTCCGCCCTCATCTCTTGTTGTCATAGCAGGTGATGCTTTACTGGTAGGTCATTTTCTTCCTCCTCCTTTTAATTATTGCTGAATAAAGCAAGAAAATTTCAACTCCGGTACGCGTATCTTTTTCTTTGATCTAAAAGGAAAATTTTATTGAGTAATATCAAATTTCGCAGCAGAAAAAAATATATCCAATGGAAAGTCAGAAAACCAAGAACAAATATCAAGTACAGTATACATATATTTATTAATTGCAAGATAATTCTTTCTATCTATTATCTATTATTTATTATTTACGACTGTCCAAGCGTTAATCGGGGTCAAATAATATATTTTTTCAGTATTTCTTTCTTTTTCGGATAGTGTAATATGCATTTTAACTCATATGATTATTGGATTATCTAGTTATTGGATAATATGCTCTTATAACTCATATTTTTTATTATTGGAAAATAAATATAATAGAATATGATATATAATTAAAGAACTTCCAAATTAATAAAATTTATTATCTAATCAAGTACACTACAAACCATACAAACAAATTCGAAGAAAATGACGGAACTAAAACACTGTCTGTCAATCTATAAAATTAAAACAGAGGTATAGTTTTCTTAAATAATATTCAAATAACAATTTTATTTTACAACATCACAAGTGTCAGTTAAAGAGAAAAGTCAAAAGGAGGCGTAAACGTGATTAATCTATTTCTTGGACCAATAAATGTTAGCTGTCTTAAGGGTTCTTCTGTGTGCATCGATACTTTTAAGATGTGATGTGCCGCCCACATGAGTTAACGTCGCTCTACATGTAGGGTTTAAAACCATTCATACGCCAGTCTTTAGTGTATATATTATTTTAGCTTTCACTTTGATTTTCACTTTGAGAACGAGAACAAAATTTCACTTTAGATTCTAACTTTTTTTTTTCACAGACAATTCACAGATGTAACAATACTTTCTTCAAATAGAAATATAATCCAATCTAAATAGAAAAATTGATCATTTGAAAGACACAAATATATATAGATTCGCCTAAACTATGACATCTTTGTTATCTTTTTGATGGATTAGGCATGGAGCAACGGCCGAATACATCCTTGTTTACACAGAGTTATGATAGAAGGGAGTGAAGAAAGATACTCAGTTAGCATGTTCTCCTTCCACAGTGGATCGATGCAAATACCGCAGAAGCTAGCAGATGATATGCATCCTTTAAAGTTTAAGCCATTTGATTATTTTGGCTATGTCCACTTTCGTGATCAAAATCTTACTTTGCCTGCTGAAGAAAGAATCAAGATTTATTGTGGTGTTTCGGACGTCATTTGACTTAGTAAATTTGAAACTTAATAATTTTCTTGTGAAATGTTATATCGGTGATGTCAAACGAGTTTTCTTCAAACTTATAAAAATTATCACCTTTTTTAGTTTTTTTTCTGAAATATGCTATTTTACGTACAATTTGGTAGGTGTCTCTTCTGGGCTACTGCTGCACTTTTCTTGGGTTGAGAATGGCATGTTACTAATCTAGTCATAGATCAAGGCATATGAAGCATACCAATCTCTTGCTTTCCACAAGTAAAAGCACGAAAATAAATTTAATCAGTAAATTTATTACTCATTTATATACTATTATGGTTCTATCTATTTTAAATAAGCGTCGGGAATTGTCGTTTGCTTAGAATGAGGCGTTTGTGTCACTTGTGAAAAGTTGTTAGTTGACCATAAAATATATTCCTCAAAATACTCAACCAAATTAGAAATTTTAAAATTGCAAAAAGGGGAGATGGTCTGACATTTTCATTACCAATAGCCATTGAACAATGAGTTGTTTAATAAAATAATTTTGATTACCTTGCATTCCACGGGATGTATATTCTATAATCCGACATCAACCTCCTTGCTCGATTGATTTACTTAGGGTGTAATTGGATAGTGTTTAGTTTTGAAACAAAACTCAAATTTTAAGTATGAGATTTATATCTCTTCTTACAAACAATTTAATTTTTAAAAAATCAATGACAAAAATTTAAAAATTAAATCATATTCAATAACACCCTTAACCCATTTCTATCACTATCAATAAATAGAATAATACTACATAGGTAACGTCAATGCCTCGGGATGTATGTCTCTTTTATATCGTTAATGTTCTTTTCAAAATTTAAGGAAATATTTACATGATCATATGTTCAGTTGGACTAGGTATGTTCATCCAAGTGGACCTTTACCCCATTCCTATCAATTGAGATCTTTTCCAGCATAAACCATAGCCAGACTTTGATCGTACCCATCAATTGATTCCAAGTAGGGCGTAAAAATGGTGGCTGGTTGGAAGTAAAAACTATTGTTTCTTCCATTTCAAAATATAGCATATTTTGACAATCATTTTCTGTATAGATTAAAAAAGAAAAAATAAAATATATTTTTATTATTATTATCTTAAACTTATAATTTAATTTATTTTCATTAAAGAGAATAGAAGAATTGTATTTATAGTTGAATGTAATTTTAAAAAATAATTTCTAAAATTAGCTAAAAGTCTAATATTTAAAAAAAAAGAAATAAATATTCTTATATTTCGAAAATGATGGAGCATCAGCTTGTGGCTTTGATTCACATTTGTCCCCTTACATCTGGCGAGAGAGAGAGGGAGATGAGCGTATCATGACTTTATCTTAGTTTCTGATGATGCAAAGGTGGCAATGGTTAAATGAGTACTTTCAAGTTGGGGTCAACTCAACATACTGGCGCTAAATGGTTTTTCCATAAGATGATAATGACAATATTAAGAAGATTTTTTTTTTTGTTCTTTTTGCTAGAGAGCTGGGACAAAAATGGGGGACCTAAAAATTTTTTTTTTTAGATTTTTCAAACTTGTGCCCAGAGCACAGATTAATAATTGAATATATTATATATGACAGTTTAAATTTTTTATTATATTTTATTTTTTATTTTAAAATATAAGATTTTTTAGTAAATTTTTTTCTAGAATAGTAAAGTAAAAAGAGAAGGTAAGTGAAAGACTGGACGTACACATTTTCTTAAATATGGCCCAGAAAAAAGGAAAAAAGAATCACTAATTAACAAAAGTAAGTACTGAAATACCTAAGAGGGGGTGTGAATTAGGTATTTGGATTATTTTTGCAAATACAAACCTTTTATATGTATAGATCAATTACAGATGATATGGACAAGAGAGAAACAATTTATGGCAAAGCAATATAAGAAATGTAGACCAATGAACACAAGCAATTTATAGTGGTTCGATCCTCAAGATCTACCTCCACTACCTTAAGCCTACACTTAAGGATTTCAATAACTCTACTATGTGCTCAAGTTCACAGATTACAAGAGAGGCTCACCACACTATAGTTTTACACTTACAACCTCTTCTAGTAATTTTTACAAACAAGGCTCACCACACTATGGTTTTATATCTCAAACAACCTTGAATTACAACTTCAAGAATCACCCTTATCTAAAGGGTTTTATATTATCAAGATAACCTTGCTAGAGCTAGTAGATCAACACAATTTGAATAAGTAAAGATGAGTGTGTAGATGTTACCACTTGTTGGTAGGAATTACACAAAGTTGCACCTTCACACTTTGATGTCTTTGGATTGATCAATTGAATGCACAAGACATAAGAGAGCTTGAGAAATATTTGTAATAGACTTTAGAAAGCTTAGAGTATTCAAGGATTCAAAACTTACAAAAGATTGCACGTTTATAACTTTTATAGAATTTGAAAATCAGCTGAAACAGCTATAAAACGGCTAGTTAACGGCTATTTTCAGAAAATTCGGACGACCGAATTCTGCGTCCGAATTTTTCGGACGACCGAATTCTTCCTGCTTCGTCCGAATTTCTCTGGAAGAACAGTGACCATGCTTAAAATCAAAATTCGAACGAACGAATGTTTCTTCATGCGTCCGAATCTTCTTCCGAATTTCTCTAGAAGAACAGTAGCAAACTTTTGCTATCAAATTCGGACGACCGAATTTCTTGGAATTATGTTCAAACTTTGTAAAATCATTTGAAGTTTAACTTCCGAGGATTTGAAATACATTTGGTATATATTGAAAACTTATTTAGACAAATATCAGTTTGAAAACCAAAATCAAATTCCTTTGATCATATAAAGTTTACTTAACAACTTTTAGGACACAAAACCACATTTACTAAGAATTCATTCAAAGCCTTTTAAAATTAAGAAACCAATTTTATGCTCTCTTATGCATTCAATAGACTCCAAAACATATAAGTGTAGAGTTTATATAGATATTACCTATCATCATACCTACTCTACACTTCAAGTTTTCAATGCCTTGAGTTCATCTTTGAATAAACCTCAAAAGACTCATAGCTTATTGAGGTTGTTCTTGCTCTTTGGCTTGAAGGCAATGAGACTTCAAATTTCTTTCTTCACAAATCCTATCACACAGTATAAACATATTAGTTTTCATCAATATTTGTCATTAATCAAAATTACATGATTTGCCCTTGGGGCTAACAATCTCCCCCTTTTTTGATGATGACAAACTTTGATGCAAGATGTGATGGATTTAAATAGAGTAGCACAAAGAAGTATTCATGTCAATGATAGAAAACAAACTATTTAGCACATTGACATACAAAAGGCTCAATATGAGCCTATGACCCAACCAACCTCCATTAACCTCATTCCTTCCAACTATTAGGATAGAAGATATAGCATTTAAGCATTTAGAAAACTTCTAAGAGAGGTTTTAAGGTTGTTAAAAGCTTATCAATGTTCCCCCTTAGATTGTGCTCATTTTTCAATAAATTTGGACTAGAGATACTATGCATCCGAATTTTGACATATCAAGTCCAAACTTTAAAATAAGATAAATGAAAGCTCCAAATTTTGTAAATAAGCTTTCCTAAGGTTGTTCAAACATATAGTAAGAGATTAAAATATATTTGAATCAATTTAAACAACAAATGAGCACATTTTGATAGTGAAATATGAATGCATCCGAATTTTATAGCATGCATCCGAATTTTGAACCACATGCGTCCGAATTTTTAAACTCATGTTCAAACTGCAATAGATTCAATTTAATTGAAGTTTAAAGTGACATAAAGATTTCATAATGTTGTTCAAACATAATGGAAGAGATTAAGACAGATTGGAATCAATTTGAACAACAAATGAGTACATTTTGACTATAGATAAGGATGCATCCAATTCTTTAAACCTTGCATCCAAATTTTAATGTATAAAAATTCATATTGTAGATTCATATTGCAGCAGACTAAGTTCACATATTGCAACATATTTTTCTCCCCCTTTTGTCATCATTAAAAAATAAAGGGATCAATGAAAATGAGATGTTCAAGTTAGCATATAAAAGAAGATCTCATCACTGGGATTTCATCATTGTGCTTCACTATTACATACTGAATAGTTAGCAATAAAATACTTAACAAGTTCAGAAAAGAAAATGCAGCAACATGCTTAATAAGATAAATGAACAAAATACAGTAAAGAGATTAAAAAAGAAGGCTTAGTCTTGTGATGGTGAGGTTGATAGGGAGGCTCGGCTCACTCCTTTCTTGATGGCCAAGTGCTTAACTCTTCCTTGACTGAAAGAGATTGTTGTTGGAGATACATTTGCAGCTTGAGCTACTTGACTTCACATGATACCAAGAGCATGTTCTTGTTCTTCTTCTTCTGCTACAGTCTCTTCATGTCCACCCTAATCATCATCTTCATCACTGCTGTCCTTATTGTCTCCTTTCTTTGCTTCTCTATCTCTTTCTTCCTCATTTCCATCTTGAGGCTTAGAGGGTCCTTCACTACTTTGAGTGTTTCTCATAAGGATTTCTTCAATGTGTTTTACTCTATTCTCCAGTCCATCTAATTTTCCAAGAACCATTGGAGCAAATGACTCAAAGAACTTATACATTTTCTCCATTTCCTTGACATGATTGTTCAAGGCTTCTTGGAATGCTTTGGCTATAATGGTGTCACCTCTAGTTACTCCTTTACCACTTGACCCAATTCCAGTTTCTTCTTCAAACAGTCTCCTTTTTGTTGGAGGTTGCTCACCCTCACTTGAGGTGTCATGCTTTCTTTTTGTTTTTATTTCGCTAGTAAGGGTTTCCTCTTCATCCTCTTCTTCTTCTTCCTCTTCACTTTCTATGATTTTTTCTCTTTCTATTCTTTTCGGAGGGGTTTCTCTTTTTGTCCTCCATACATTATCCTCATCAAGAATTAATTGTATTCTCTTAAGAGTTTCATTTGTGTAAATTTCACCACTCTTAAAGGCTTGCCCTCTTCCCGGAAGTTTGATCTTAAAATGCTTAAAAATTCTAGTTAATAACCATCTAAATGGGAATGCCTTGGTTACTGTTTTTCTTGCTGCAATCATGTGTTTCAAGGCTAGATGAAGTTCAAAAGATGAAGTTTTTTTAAAACCAAAGTCCATAGTCATGAGTATCAATCAAATAACGAAAAATTCGTTTGATAGAAATTAGATGAGATTCTTTAGGACATGATTGGAATCTAGCACATAAGCATACATCAAACATAATATCTGGTCTACTAGCTGTGAGATAGAATAAGCTTCCGATCATACCTCTATATAATTTCTCATCAATACTCTTACCTTTCTCATCTTTATCAAGTTTAGTTGATGAACTCATTGGAGTACTTATTCCTTTTGCTTGATCCATTCCAAACCTTTTCAATAGCTCCTTAGCATACTTTGCTTGATTGATGAAGACTCCATCCTTGGTTTGCTTAATTTGCAGCCCAAGGAAGAAACTTAGTTCTCCCATCATGCTCATCTCAAATTCATTTTGCATAGTTTTAGCAAACTCTTCACAAAGGGAAGTATTAGTAGCACCAAAAATGACATCATCAACATAGATTTGCTCAAGTAAAATATCATTTTTAGAAGACGTTTTTATAAAAAGAGTTGTATCTACTTTTCCTTTTGTAAAGCCTTTTGAAAGAAGAAAACCACTTAATCTTTCATACCGAGATCTTGGAGCTTGTTTCAGTCCATATAGAGCTTTAGTTAATTTGAAAACATGATTTGGAAATTTTTCATGAATAAATCCAGGAGGTTGTTCTACATAAACCTCTTCTTCAATAAAACCATTTAGAAAAGCACTTTTGACATCCATTTGAAATAGTTTAAAGTTTTTAAAACAAGCAAATGCCAAGAGTATTCTAATAGACTCTAATCTGGCCATTGGAACAAAAGTTTCATCATAATCAATACATTCTTCTTGATTGAAGCCTTGAGCAACAAGTCTAGCTTTATTTCTAACAACTTCTCCTAGTTCATTTAACTTATTTCTAAATATCCATTTTGTATCAATAACTGAATGATCATGAGGTCTAGGAACAAGAGTCCAAACTTTATTTCTCTCAAACTGATTTAACTCTTCTTCCATAGCAATAATCCAGAAATTATCACACAATGCATCATCAATATTTTTAGGTTCAATATGAGATAAAAGGACAAAATTATCAATAAAGTACTGTCTTATTTTGACTCCTTGAGAGACATCACAGATTACAAGAGAGGCTCACCACACTATGGTTTTACACATACAACCTCTTCTAGTAATTTTTACAAACAAGGCTCACCACACTATGGTTTTATATCTCAAACAACCTTGAATTACAACTTCAAGGATCACCCTTATCTAAAGGGTTTTATGTTATCAAGATAACCTTGCTAGAGCTAGTAGATCAACACAATTTGAATAAGTAAAGATGAGTGTGTAGATGTTACCACTTGTTGGTAGGAATTACACAAAGTTGCACCTTCACACTTTGATGTCTTTGGATTGATCAATTGAATGCACAAGAAATAAGAGAGCTTGAGAAATATTTGTAATAGACTTTAGAAAGCTTAGAGTATTCAAGGATTCAAAACTTACAAAAGATTGCACGTTTATAACTTTTATAGAATTTGAAAATCAGTTGAAACAGCTATAAAACGGCTAGTTAACGGCTATTTTCAGGAAATTCGAACGACCGAATTCTTCCTGCTTCGTCCGAATCTCCGTCGAAATTTCTCTGGAAGAACAGTGACCATGCTGAAAACCAAAATTCGGACGACTGGATTTTTCTTCATGCTTCCTAATCTTCTTCCGAATTTCTCTAGAAGAACAGTAGCAAACTTTTGCTATCAAATTCGGACGACCGAATTTTTTGGAATTATGTTCAAACTTTGTAAAATCATTTGAAGTTTAACTTCCGAGGATTTGAAATACATTTGGTATATATAGAAAACTTATTTAGACAAATATCAGTTTGAAAACCAAAATCAAATTCCTTTGATCATATAAAGTTTACTTAACAACTTTTAGGACACAAAACCACATTTACTAAGAATTCATTCAAAGCCTTTTAAAATTAAGAAACCAATTTTATGCTCTCTTATGCATTCAATAGACTCCAAAACATATAAGTGTAGAGTTTATATAGATATTACCTATCATCATACCTACTCTACACTTCAAGTTTTCAATGCCTTGAGTTCATCTTTGAATAAACCTCAAAAAACTCATAGCTTATTGAGGTTGTTCTTGCTCTTTGGCTTGAAGGCAATGAGACTTCAAATTTCTTTCTTCACAAATCCTATCACACAGTATAAACATATTAGTTTTCATCAATATTTGTCATTAATCAAAATTACATGATTTACCCTTAGGGCTAACAAGTACTAAAATCGCGTACCTCATATTGTGCGGATTGGGACTGTATTGGGATCATGTCTTGGTTCTTGGGTATTGGAAAGCAAGTATTGAAATGCCCAGAAGATACTGTTTGTCAAGCTCGAAGATTTGAAGAATGATACTACGTTCTACGTGAGAAGAATTGCTTAATTCATCGGAAAACCATTTTCAGTGGAGGAAGAGGAGGAGGGAGTGGAGGAGAAGGTTGCGAAATTCTGCAGCTTTGAAACTATGAGCAGCTTTGAGGTGAATAGGTGCAGTAAGCCCCATCAGACAGGCCATTTTCAGGTCATTAACAGAACATTTATCAGGAAAGGGACTGCTGGGGATAGGAAGAATTTTCTCGTCACTGAGAAGAAAATGTCTGGTGGTCAGGTTTCAAATTTTGGTGCCTCAGAATGAAATCACATTGTTTCAGTCTAAAGATTCACTTCTTGATTTAGGGTTTGGAGTTTCAGTAAAAGTTGAATTGGATGTGCATCCTAAAAATAAAATTTTGCATTAGTTTCAACAACAACTATCCAATTTGGAGCACTTCTGTTGTTCTCCTTTCTTTCCAGCTTTTCCGTATTTAAATCACTCAGATCCTCTACGACGCTTATTGTTAATACTACCTGTAATATTTTTAATTATAATATCTATTATTTTTTAAAAAAAATTAAAATTTACCTTGTTTATTTAGTTCATGATATATGAATAAAAAAATTTTATAATTAATAAAATTACATATTATCATACAAATATATTACATAGTATATGAACGCTATTTTAATTTCATAAACAATAATTCATTTTAGTGCGACAGCAGCCAGCAGCCACGGATTCATGATCACATCACATCCACAAACCTGATCCTGGGGATGCATTCTGTTTTAAAAATTTTGCATTCATTTTAAATTGGTTGTTCTCAAAGAATCATTGTATTTGGATTTGGTGCTTGTGAAAATCTGTACATCTGAAGAACGCCACCATGTATTTCCTTAGAGTTTCTTTTTTTTTTTAGGGAAAAAAGGAGAAATTTTTATCTTCATATTAGGAATTACAAGAGTAGAAAGAAAACATGAACCTCCCAAAGCCAAACTACTCAAAATACTGTCCCCCATTCATCAGAAGTTGACACTAATCCATATGTTACTCTAATAACCTAAGGTTTCTACCATTTATGATGGGATTTTATATATCTAAATTATCAAGTTCTCCATTGCTAAACTTCTTTTAAGCCACTGAAGAGTAAATACTTTTTAAAAAAAATGTATTTATGACTAAAATAACATTCTTATTTTTAATAATTTTAATAAGTAAAAGTTATTTTGAAAAGCTGTTTAAAAGTCAAAATAACTTTTTTTACTTATTTAAACTAAAATAAAAATAAATAAACAATGAGAATAGAATTCTAAATAACTTATTTTAAATAGTTAACGTATTTGGATTAGATTTTTTGTTTGATTTGGATTGTGTCGAGAATCGTAAAAGTTGAGTATTTGTTCAAGAGAAAGGAAGCTTGAAGTAAAAAAAAAAAAACAAGTTAAAAAAATTCAAACTTAGATAGCCACAAGAATAGAACTCTAGACCGAAACCAAACATGGCTAGAGTAGGTTGGCAAAGCAAAATAGAGGTTTCTTTATTCTTCTTTTTTTTTAAAGGAAAGATAAATTTATATCTAGAAATATCTACTAAAAGAGTCGGGACATGGAGTAACAGAGATGATAATAATTTGAAAAAAAACTATGAGAGAGAAAAAGATAAGAATAAGTATTAATTGAAATATTTTAATTCACTTTCTATTAGATAGAATAATGTGATTAATCTAAATTTATTAATTTTTTAATCCAATGATATAATCACACGTAATGCAACTTAAATTGATATACTTAATAATGTAATAAAAGGTATATTAGAAGATTTAAAGTTCAGATTCCGGCGCCGAGGAATCTGTCGCCATTTCTTTCGATATACCAAGCTTCTCCATATCTTCGCGTTCCAGGCGCACTCTTTGATTGCATGCAACGCAATTTCCAGTGCTCTAACCCAGCCTACTCGTTCCACTTCGATTGAACAAAAGACCTGCAATGGCAATCTGTCGTCCTTCGACGTCCACAGGATTAGGTCGAGTCTTGTCAGGTCGGGTTTGCTGGTTGGCTTCCTTCCCTATTCGAGTGTCGTCCTCTTTTTTCTAGTTTCTACCGATCTGACTTCGCTGACACGTCTGTTGTTTTGCACCGATCCGTTTACCATGATGAAGGTATTTTTTGCGGCACAAGCAAATGGCTTTTGAACCGTCGAATGAGTATCTTTTTTATCTGACGATCAAGAAGCATGAAGGACATTTTGGAAGGTCAAAATTTATCGGATTAGAGCGCAAAATCATAAATAATTTAAAATTTTTAAAGGTCATTATTAGTCTCTTAAATCCACTATTTCTTCTCCGATACATCACTAAATTCTAGTTCGATCCATACGAAAAGACTTTTCATTGTGTAAACTTTTGATAGTAGTAATTAATTATTCATCAAAGTAAAAAAAAACTCATAACTTATTCTCAAAATCTCTCTTAACTTTCTTTCAAAACATCTCATCTTTGTTTGCCACTATTGTCTCTCGCAGGCTCCAAAGAACCAATTATTAACAAATATGGGATCTTCGAAGATTCCAACTCAAGTGTTGTCTACAACCGATTGCGAACGTTGACCATACACTGTAGATGGATCCTCGACACAAGTCTAAGATAGACCTTATCAAGCCCCAGGCTTTGAAGCCTTGATTGAATTGCAATTCACAAGCATTAATGCAGAGATGGTATGACACTTTTGTCGAAACCTCAAAAGAAAGGTTTTCCCTATTCAAAAAGGGGACGAAGATTACCAATGGCTGCTTGACCACACTCCTAACGCAGCAAAGAACACACCTTAGCTAACGCAGCAAAGAACACATCTTAGCTGAATAATGCGCAAATCTCCTGAAGAATGTTTGCAATGGAGCAAACCTAAAGAATGGTGCTAGTACTAAAGATCCTAGGACAAAATGTCTCACTATGAGTTTTAGAACCCTTCTTTCTGTGCTGGCTCTTCCCCAACTACCTCTTCAAGCACAAAGAACCCTTCATCACCAGGGTTCCTCGACCCTAAATTCATACTTGGGTGTATTATCAAAGGTAAGCCATACATCAGAATGTACATAATCCAAAATGCCCTTAGTATTATGAATTGTAGTGTCGAACTTTACTCTCGCCTATTTACCTTTGACACAGAACTCCAATTTTCAATTTTGCAATCCTTTAAATAATCTTTGATTTGATAAAGTTTTCAAATATTTTTCATCAACATATCCCAAGCGCATATGCCAAAGCTTGGTTGCATCTATCTCTTCATCGTCCATGGCAACAATATTTAATGATGTTTTCATAACTGCACTTCCTTGAAAGTAATACAAGTTATTACTCTTCTGAATTCCCTTCAATGCCATATATGATCTTTATTACTCATTTACTTATCTTGACATCGGAACCTTTTGCTTCTAGAGTACCACGAAAATGAGATTCTTTGCCAAGTTTGATATATATCTAACATATTAAACATTTTCTATGTATTTCACAAGGAATGTCATCTGCAATATACACAACGTCGCATTCTAGTTTTAAAAATCAAAGAACTAGTCTCGATTTGGACACATATGATAGTTACAACCTATATCCAAGAGTCAAGTATTAGAATGACTAGTTGATGGTGTGATAACCAGTGAAAATTTTGATTCTTCATTAACACACTCAGTTACATTTGAACTTGCAATAGCTTTTTCTTTTTCATTCTTGCTCTTAGTCTTCAACTTCGAATAGCCCTTTATCCAATGCCCTTTTGCTCTATAGATGACACTTCATTTTTGCTTGGTTTGAATTTTGATTTCCACTTCCTCTCTCTACTTCTGCTTTGAGAGCGACCTCTCACCAATGCTTCTTTTGCTGCTCTGCTTGCCTTTCCTTTCTCTTTCTTTCAAAGTTCGTAGCTGTACAATTTAGAAGTTACTTCTGTGAGAGTCACATCAACTTTTCTATAGAGTAGAATAGTCTCAAGAAACTTGAACTCCTCAAGAAGTGATCCCAACAACATCAAAGCCAAGTTGTCATCACAAAAGGTCACATCTAGGTTCAACAAATAAGCAACCAACTGATTAAAATTTGTGACATATTTATTCATAATGGTACCATGAATATAAGTGAATCAAAACAATCTTTTCGTCGTGTAAAGCTTATTTGGACTACTCTTTTTCAAGAATTTTTCCTCATGTACTATTCATAATTTATATGCAAATGTCTCTTTTGAAAATGCATATTTCTGCTCCCTTAATAAGCACGACCGAATTGTACCACGTGCAAACCGATTGACAGTTTTCCATTACTTTTTCATCAATCTCATTGGGTTTCTTTTCTTCAATGTCAACATTTAGACCTTATTGAAATAAAGCATCTAGAAGTTCACCCTGCCACATGCCGAAATGTCATGTTCCATAAAAAATCTCCACGAATGCGGAATACCAATAAGCCAAGAGTTTTCTTTCTGATGTGAAAGATCAGTCAAAACACCGAGTAGGTTAATTATTTTACCAATAATTATTTCAAAAAAAAATTCAGAAAAGATTGGAGGGTCACAAGTGGACCATTTAAATACCAACCTCTTTAGACAAAATTTTCTTAGATAATTAAAATTACAATAAAGGTTCGACTAATTAACAAGGTTCGACTAATATTATCTGTTACGCAAACATCACCAATATTATTTTGTGAGAAGATATAAAAGAGAAAATGATAGCCTAAAGAAGTAATTAAGGCTATGTTTTCTGGATGATTTACAAAAGGGGGGGAATCTTCCTTTTATAGTTGTAATGAAGCCCTCCCTTACAACTTGTTTCCAAGATTGGATAAACTCTCTTTCTAAAAATTGAGCTAATATCAATGTATGTGCATGATCCTGATAAGGAACATTGATAAGTTGTGAAATGAATTTTACGGTATATTCTCAAAACTATGGATATTGGATTAATGTTTATGCAAGATGATGATGTTGGTCAATAGGTAATTGGATATTATGACTCAGATTATGTTAGTGATTTGGACAAGCGTCAATCAACGACAGGCTATGTGCTTACTTTAGCTAAAGCACCAATTTGTTAGAAATCTACTTTACAAACAGCAGTGGCTCTATCTACAATAGAAGTAGAGTATATGGCAGTTTCTAAAGATGTTAAAGAGGCGATTTGGCTTCAATGATTACTTGATGAACTAGGAGTAAGATAGAAGCACGTTAGAGTACATTGTGATAGTCCAAGTATAATTCATTTAACAAGGAACCAAGTTTATCATGTAAGAACAAAGTATATCAATGTCAAGTATCACTTCATTAAATAAATTTTGAAAGAATGTCAGATATCAATCCAAAAGATTAAGACTACTGAAAATCCTACAGACATGATTAGGGGTGTTCATATAGTCTGTTTGGAGAAAAATCGGGTTTGTTATTTGGAGAAAAATCAGTTTTTTAATTTTTTTTCAGAAACCGAACCAAACCTAATAAGTATTCAAACCGAATTTTCTCCAAACCGAATTATTTCGGTTTGGAGAAAAGTGATTTTATAAAAATAAATTAAAATTTTGAAGAGTTGAATTTCTGTAATCCTTCTATTGTGTGCATCATCCGAAAAAGATGCATCAATATTGAAACCAAGAAATTAATATTTCAGTATGTCCAAACATATTTCCACAAAAGGAAAAATGAGAAAATCCATATGAATTGTATTACTAGCAAGTCTATCAATAATGATACGGTAGAACAACCTCCAATCCTAAAAGAATCTTTTTCAATTGAGTTCCAAAGCTTTGATCTTCAAAGATCAATGATTGTTGATTCAAGAACATCCTTCAAATTCTAATAAAGATATGAAAAAAACAGTCAAACAATGAACATGTTAGTAAGTAAATGTTAAAAAATAATAGAATGGATAATCAATAGGAAAAACCAAAAACACAAACCGTCAAGAAAATTGAACTTTCAAGGCACATAAAGTTGAAATTCGTCATCAGAAAAATCTGTAATTTTTCGGCCACTTTTGGCTCAATTTTGTGTTGTTTGCTCAAGAAATACACTCCCAATTAAAAATAAAATATATAATGCTGATTTCCCAACAAAGAAACTCACAAGAAATGAAGAATTCAAGCACTTTTGATCAAATTCAATCATCGCTTGGACTTGATAAATGTTTAAAAAATTTTAAAGTTTGGCACTTTTGAAGCACATTGAAATACATTAAAAAATTGTCACCACCTTTGTTATCATGTTTAGGGGTGTGCATAATTTGGAGAAAGTTTACACACCGAACCGAACCGAATAATAATTCAATTTTCAGTTTGGATATTAAGATATAATTTCGGGTTCGGTTCGGGTTGAATTATCCAAAAAATTGATTCGGTTAGGGTTCGGGCTGGAGGTTCCCAAACCGAACCCGAACCGAACCCGATATTTTAAAAAAATAAGAAACAAATTATGCCCTAAGTTCCTAACACTAAACCTATTCTGCTATTCAACTTCTGCCGTCTTTTAATGTTCTCTGTCTATGCACTTGCTCTAGAACAAGGAAGCTCTACAACAAGGTACCTAACACCAATTATCTCTGAGCATCTTGACTATATATGTTATATTGTTGATTGAGCATCTTGCTCTTGAAAAATCTGAGCAAAATTTGTGAGAAAAGAGCCCTAAAATGCTGAAATTTCAGCTGGGCCGAAAATCTAAAAATTTCATCAAAAGTGTTTAAATGTTTCATTTCTTGTGAGTTTCGTTAGTGGGAAATCATCATTATATGTTCTATTGTTGATTGGGAGTGTATTTCTTGAGTAAACAACACAAAATCGAGCCAAACGTGGGCTGAAAAATTACAGATTTTGCTGTTGACGAATTTCAACTCTATGTGCCTTGAAAGCTGAATTTTCCTGAGGGATTTGTTTTTTTGGGAGTTCCTATTGATTATCCATTGCTCGTCGATGAATGCACATGCCTTAAACATCATCTATTGATGAAATTTTGCTCATTTTATAGATGATGATTTAGTGTTGCATAAGAAAGTTTTTAAAGAGGTAGGAAAATGTTCGGCTGGGCCGAAAATCTGCAAATTTGATCAAAAGTGCTTGAATTCTTCATTTCTTGTGAGTTTCTTTGTTGGGAAATCATCATTATATGTTCTATTGTTAATTGGGAGTGTATTTCTTGAGCAAACAACACAAAATTGAGCCAAAAGTGGCCGAAAAATTGCAGATTTTTCTGATGACGAATTTCAACTTTATGTGCCTTGAAAGTTCAATTTTCTTGACGGTTTGTGTTTTTGGTTTTTCCTATTGATTATCCATTCAATTATTTTTTAAAATTTACTTACTAACATGTTTATTGTTTGACTGTTTTTTTTCATATCTTTATTAGAATTTGAAGGATGTTCTTGAATCAACAATCCTTTATCTTTGAAGATCAAAGCTTTGGAACTCAATTGAAAAAAAATTCTTTTAGGATTGGAGGTTGTTAGTAATGCAATTCATATGGATTTTCTCATTTTTCCTTTTGTGGAAATATGTTTGGACATACTGAAATATTAATTTCTTGGTTTCAATATTGATGCATCTTTTTCGGATGATGCACACAATAGAAGGATTACAAAAATTCAACTCTTCAAAATTTTAATTTATTTTTATAAAATCAGTTTTCTCCAAACCGAATTTTCTCCAAACCGAAATAATTCGGTTTGGAGAAAATTCGGTTTGAATACTTATTAGGTTTGGTTCGGTTTCTGAAAAAAAATTAAAAAAACTAATTTTTCTCCAAATAACAAACCCGATTTTTCTCCAAACCGACTATATGAACACCCCTAGGGAACTAAGTAAATCAAATACAGTTCCCCAGGTCACATGTGAAAATTCGTCCCTCCCCTTCTAGGGAACTAAGTAAATGTAAATGAAAGAGATAAGATAGAAAATAAAGTGGTTTTACATTGCTTTTCATTTAGCAAAAAAAAAAGCAACATAATTAACAGTAACACTTTGATCAGAACATTGCTGCTTTCCATTTATAGCATAACAAATTCTGCCACCCTTTAAGATCATCAATGAGTAGAAACAGAAGTGCACACGCAAATGCATAAATGTTATGGTGGTCAATGCAACAGAAAGTACACAAGGGGTACTGTCTAAGATGATGATGGACAGCACTTTTCTGGATTAGGGCGCTAGTTATGAACAATTTATATGGGGCTAAGAGAGACAGGAAGAATGCAGAATATGGCTAGTGATTAAGCTTAATAACATGAGACACTCTCTCAAAAAAGATAGGACACATACTTGTGCTAAACATCAAAACATCCCGCATCCACTCTGGCGCTACTCTTTCAAAGGTGCCCAGAGACAAAAGACGGTATAACAACTCTGGTTCTCCACTGGAGTTGTTTACCCATGTCAAACTGAAGCAGTAACCTGAACCAAAGCATAGATGTTATAACATTCACATGAAACCTAGACCAATTTTTGCAGAAATTTACGTCAAAAATGCACACTAGATGATAGAAACAAATGAAGTTGACAGGAAAGAAATCCAACACCAAATATTAGGCAACCTTCTGTATCCTCAAGAGATTCAATCACATGATAAATATTTAGAGATATTCAATGGTAAATTTTGTTAAGTTTCTTTGTCTATACCTCCTCCATGAAAAAAGAGGTACATTGGAAATGTTATCGACATTGCCAGGATACCAAAATAATAAACAACAGAAGCAACTATCAACAACTTAGTTATTTAAGACATCCAGTAACTACATGTACCTTTTCTTTAGTGAAAAAATATATTTATCTTTTCTTTCATGAAAATGTTGGAATACATTTGAAAGAGACCAATAATATAAGAAGTGGGTTTGAAAGAAACAATATAAGATTCTCAAACAATACTCTGCGCATTCAGCCACATAGTGATAAATATTGCAGATAAATGACCTCATTCCTTCAACCGTAATTCAAATTAAAAAAAGACAGAAAAGGAAAATGGCACCATGAAGTAGATAGATAAATCCAAAAAGTGCAACAACTTAATGTTTGCATTTTTGATGATTTCAGAAAATAATCATGACATTGGTACTCACATTGACAATTATCTGTACATTATACAAGGCATGCAAGAAGCAACACTATGAAACAAGGGGACCAGCAGCAACAAGTGTATCAGCCAAAAGAGAAACGGCCAAATCTTAATGTCTTAATGATAAGAATAATAGTAATCTGTTTTTCACAATATTTGATTTCATCAGCCATCATTACTGCGGGAACTTGGGGAAGATAAAAGCAATCTAAAAGTCTAGTGGTGGATTCCATGTGCATGCATGGAAAAATCATCATGTTAGGCAAAACTTAAGATGACACGCTCCGAGTATCTCAAGATTTGGAAAAGAGTTTCTCCAAAATAAGCAGTGAAGATCATAACACAGATTAACCCAACTCTGAACAAAGTCATGTTTATACAGTAGGTTGGAACAACATGAAGAGTAAAGATAGTCAACAAGATCTCAAAATATCAGAAACGTCAACTATAAAGTTACCACTTGATGGATGATGAACTGATACACAAAATTCTTCATCTTGAGCAACAGCAGACAATTCCATGCCAACAGCAAACTCAACAAGTTCTTGAAACATACAACTGGCAGAACCATTTTCAGTTTTCATATCACCTAAAAAATCAAATCAAAAGGTCGCTAAATAAGGGGAAGATTGTCGGAAGAAATGTTTGAATTTCTTTAACATGTACCTGAACTGTTGATCCTTCTTTTACAGCATGATGGCTGCAAATAATAGTTTCATAGTCAACATAATAAAGAGAAATAATGGAATAAAGAAAAGAAACATCTAAACCTCAGTTGCTCATGTCAACTTACCAGGCAACAAATTGGAAGAACATCACCAACTTTGGTTTGTTTATATAAACTATCTGCTGTATCACTAAACTGCACAGGTTCAACTTCCTTGGTGGCACATTGGGCAACATTAATTCCTTCACCACTCATAGATTCTCTACTGCGTTTCCTCGTAACTTTTTCACTGGTATGTCTTGATGAATCGGGTGCAGCTGGAGAACTTCCAGGTTTATCTAGAGGACCATTATCAACTTTATCATCCTTACCTTGGCAGCATAGCCCTTCTCGGTGTAGGTTATTTAGCCTTTCAATTTCTTCCAAAAGTTCCTTATCTGCAATAATTACAGTGACAAGATGATAAAAGAGACATAAATGAGAAAACAAATTAATAGTGCAGAAGGATCAACGAACGGCTAGGTAAAAGCTGGTACACTTTGCTAAGGAAGCTCTATAAATGTCAAGAGTCCCATGGGTCTTAATCCCAATCATATTGCAAGAGCATGCATGTGGTTCACACAAAAAAAGGATTTTCATACAACATGCTTAGACTTATGCTAATGCAGAAAGCATGTTATTTTCAAATTCAAAATTGCTAATAACATTTTATGTAATTGCCAATGTTCAAATAGTTTCAGTTTAGAACAATAAAGGTTTTCTTTTGAAACTAAGAAAAATGAAGTCACTGTTATTTTTGACCATTTAGACATAATTTTATCAGTACAGAGTTCTTTTTGTGAAAATTTTTCAGTCAAGATATTGAATCTTTTTAGGGTGCTGAAAGTTAAAATGCTGAGGCGAACAATCCAACTTGCCAGGATATGAATTTAGAACTTACTCTTTTTATTTTCTTCCATCAAAAGCCCTTGGTACTTAACGCACTCTTCATCTTTTGTGGATCTACAGCCAAAATGGAGATATATTTTACATCCATTTGGAGATTTCAAAACGGAAAAAAATTCTTCTCACCAATACATGCCTGATCAAAGCCATTTCACTTCTCAATTCACTGACTTGTTTGCCTAGCCTATCATTTTCACTTCTCAGGTACTCTATCATTTCATCTGCAGCTGCATCGAGGTAAAAGATTGGGGTCAAAAACGCCAAAATCATACACACATCATCCTCAGAACAAAGCAGATCTCAACGAGGAACAACATTTCAATTAAAAAGGATAGTTGCAAGCCTGCAACTACCAAAACTTCTAAGTTTTCGTATTATTAACACGTAGAATTTCAGAAACTGAACTGTAAAACAGAGATATTAATAACAAGAAATCAGCAAACTTAGGCTGTGTATTATGCACTGAAACTCAAAAAGAAGTTATTTAACTAAAATTCCAAGCTCCTGATACTTTTAACTCCAACTGGTCACAGCAAAAACAAGGAATAGAATTTTAAAATGAAAATCACTTCCCTTGCGTATTTTCTCATCATTGTAAATTTTACCTATAGCATCCAGACATGCAGCTGAAAATTTTCCAAAAACCCCACAGGAAGAAGCATGCTATTCAAATTCAAGAACACCATTCTTATCATAGTTTAAAAATTGTCACTGACCTTTAAAAACCAGCTTGGGAATATATAATAAACTAGATCTATTTGTGTTTGATCTGCATGTGGGAAGTCTACCAAAAGGCAAACACAAAACTTATTTCCTCAAGACGTCAAACACCACACAGAGCAATGAGAGAAAGTAAACCATATGGTTAAAATGAATCAATCATTGGACATACAAAAATAAATAAATTCTGGGCCTCGGAAAAGAATAAACAATTACCATTTACATAATTTATAAACTTCTCTTCCTGTTCGCGGTTCAGCTTATCCATACGTGTATCTTTTTCTGACTGCAAAGTCAAATGAAAAATGCCCAAAAATCAGATTCCATTTGTTACAAAAACAATTAATCAATTAACAAAATTTAATAATAACAAGTACATAAAATTGACAGAGATAGGGAAGGTGGTTAGCAGACCTTGAGTTTACTATATTTATTATATAGCTTTGTGTAAAGGGCCTCCATCTAAAACAAAACAAACAACGATGAATCTGCAATGCCCAAAAAAGAGAGGGGAAGACGAATAAATCAACAAGACCAAAAGGAAGAAGTAAAATGAGTAACAAGCTTAGCTTTACTACGTAAACATTGATTATTACATTTGAATGAATCCCACAACGCATGCCAGTAAGTTAGCCGGAAATTAATCTTCAAAAATAAAGGAATATTCAAAAGAATCACCAAAACTTTCAGAACCAAAACCCCACTCAGAAACCAAACTACTAAAAAAGAATTAAATTCTTCTTACATCGACATTAAAAAATTTTCGCTCCCTATTCTAACCTTCCAGACGGCCTCTCTCTGTGGAAATGGAGCAAAAATACAAAGCGACAGAGGCAATCAGGAGTTTTGGGGAGAAATCAGAACATTCCTTTTACCTTTCTGCCGAAATTTGAGCCGACGAAGGGAGAGAGAGACCGTTTTATCCCTGCTCTGGTTAATCTGATCGGTACAGATGGGCCGCCGATGGCCAGAAATTTAAACGGCTACAAAATTTTGAAATTATTTGGAAGGAGAGGGAGGGAGCGTGGGGAGAAAAGAGGGTTTTTGTGCAGCAAGAAAGATTCAAATGCGATATCAACGAACGCATTATTGTAAGGCGTCCGAAAAAAGAACGCATTCTCTCAAAGCATGCAGGGTACATGACTGTTGATCCTCCTTCTGTATTTCTTGTCCCCTGTCAATTTTACCATATATTTTTAAATATAAATCATGCAAATTTACTCCTTCAAAGATTTTAAATTTTTAGGTATTAGTATGAAAAATTATGTCTGAGTTAACTAATTTTTTGCAATGTTGGAACTAAAGATTTTCTTAAACATACGAAATGAAAACAATTACGTCAATCAGCTTGCAAATTACAAAGTCTTATTTAAAAGTACGATTACTTTGACTTTTAATCCTATGATTGGGGCTGACTTTTTTTTTTCTTCTTTTCATGCATTAACAATCTCGAAAGCTTTTGTTTGATTATAACCTTAAGCTCTACTTAAATAGGGTTTTTAAAGCATCTCATTTCAAAACGAGACGCGTTTCTTGGCAACGGCCTTTTGGGCTGCGTCTAAAGAGAAGATTCGTTCCCTACTTAGAGTCCAACGTGGCATTTCAGGTCACAAAACGGCAACCCAAAAAGATCCAATAACCCGCTCCGTAAAGTAACGGTCATAATGTTTGTTCCTTACACCTAAAATTAAAAGAACTTCAGTAAAAGTTCTCACCGAACATCAACAATTTCGAGAAAATATTTCAAATACGAAGTTATGTTGAGCTCAACTACCATCGTACAAGCCAACCTTCAAAAGAAAGAAGCTCTTCAGATAGATTGTCAGCTGCGTTCTTCTTCCGATTCAGAAGGTTTGAAGGCGAACCCAAACAGAGGAGCAGGTTGTTTAGACTTCTTCACTGCCATTGCAGAAATCTGGGTTAGTGACTGAAGCAATCTTCACTTTGTTAAGTTTTATGTCTGTTTTTTACAGTGGAGGCATTTGAGAGCTTATGCGAAAACTAAGAGTATTTCTTTGCATGAAGATGCTGATAATCAGTTGCGTTTTCCATGTTCACTACACTCGCTTTTCTTCGCTTCATTGTATTGGGGCGAATCAGTGCATCTACACTATCATTATTTTCTTTTACCAAATACCTTGCATCTTCTCTGAAGCTCCTAGAAAGGCCTACCTGGAGCATTCACTACCTATTTGAGGCGACCCATTTGCTAATCAGCAACACCGCCTCTACTCCACATTGTCAAAATGAGTCATTATCTTTTTTTATGGGGGGGCTTATTTGATTAGGTTTTGCTAAACATTAGTGTCTGTTTGCTCAACCTTCTTTTAATTTTTAGAATTAAAGCTTGATTCAAAGTTCTATTTCATAATTTAATAGGGGCTAAACTTTACTACACTGTAGGCATATGAGTAGTTCTTTACTATTTTTCATACGTTGTTCAGAGTGCAACCACTGCTATATTACACCAGAAGAAAGCACAAACAACTTGTTCTGTCATGGTTGGTAGTTACACTATTATCCCTTGCATTCTTGTACCAGTGAAGCTTATTTTTTTCCCTTATGCTTCTGCATTTCATAGCTTTCAGTAAATAGTTGATGTAGTCAAAATTGCAGATTTCATGCTAAGTGCATAGGTCAACCTAATCAAAATTACACTGACTGTTAGTTGATACTTGCTATGGATGATTAATTTTTACATATGCTGCTTTCAGTTACCACTTTCAGATGTTAATAAATTATTGTCACAGTGATGTTAGTCTTTTTGCTCAGTTCATTCATCCAATACTTGCCGTTGTTGTGCGCTATTCGCACCTCTAAACTTTTCTTTTTTTTTCCTTTTGTTACTGCTAAAACTCATGCTTTTACATGTACCCATTGATCCACTTGCATTACGAATTAGTGCATTTAGAAAATTTTGTGGGCGGGTTCTTGCTGTGAATGTGAGAGTGGGGAAATTATTAATTAAAATGAAAATATTTGAGAATTAGCTTGGGGAGGCTGCTATTGTAACTGAGGATTGCACCTGTTCTGTCTATTCAAACTCTTTTAAATGCTGATACCCATGTGATGGTTGTTCATAAGGTTCATCTTAGGTTTACACACACATTACATATGCCTACGAGGATTGGAAGGATGGGAAGAGGGAAACAATTTCAATCACATTTACTTGTGTACTACTGAGTAATTTTTTGATACCTATGGTTACTCAATTTTGCACATAAATCATTTTTAGATTACTACTGACCGGGCACTAGGTTTGTTAGATTATTTCTTTTCCCAAGTTCAGTTGTAAAGGAATTTTGTGATCCAAGTCTGTAGCTGTTATTGATTCTAAGTGAGAGTTTTGCATTACTACTGCCAATGTTCTGTTGCAATTATAGATTCATAAATCCTGGTTCATGTTTCGCTAATCATTATTCTTTTTTCCCCTTTCTAGAGCTGGGAGAAATGAAGGAGAGAGAAATATTTCACAAAAAGATATCACTAGCTTTAGTTACTTATAAGGAATGTAGATATGCACACATTGAGTCTATTTGCTACAGTTATATATTGAGTAATATGAGTTCTGTAGTACATTAAATCTAATTTTTGATGTTTTCAAATACCATTCTAACAACTCGTCCTATTTGGACTCAGGATAACTTAGATAACCCCAACCCTTCCAAAATTAAGATAATCTCCAACTGTGATGACAAGGCTACTCTCACTTTCAATATCAGTAGTCATTTTTTAGATTTTGCTTCGACCTCTACAGTTACTAATGTTGTCCCAATTTACTACTTTTTAGGATGTCTAGGTAGAAGTGGTTCCCTCAGATGTCGACGATCGTCGCAGCTCAACCGACTACAACCACTTACCTAGTCCTCCTCGCAAGCGACGACGAAGGATACAGGCAACCCTAATAACCTACCTTTTGTGTTTATTAAGTGTTTGGGCTTAATTCCTACAAATTTCTATATTGAAATGCCCTGGGAGCACGTTTACTATACTGCATAGGTCTGTAATAAAACTTTCGAGGGGGCTTTGCAAAACTTTATTTTTTTCGTAAAATTTTTTCAGTCCTATTTGCTACACTTGAACGTGAGCTTAATGCTTAAGCTCTATTTTGGGCGACCATAACTCTAGTTTTAAATTGGTACATCCAAATTTCGTTGTTGGTAAGAGAGTTATAATCCTATCTACCAAAGTTTGCCGATCTCTTACTAAATTTCTTTTACTGCCACACTGTTGAGATGTACAGAAAACTTCTATTAACCTTTTCTTGGTTCATTCATAAGCTCTTTGTTTCCTATTTTTATATAATATTTGATTGGGCTGAATCTCATATTGCTTTCTCATATGGAAGAAATTGGCAGCCAGCAGGCCACTTCATTTGAGGCAAATAATATGTGGCCACTGTAATTGGAGAACATGTTCTTGAACATTTATTGGCGAGTGAAGTTGGAGAATGGAATGTTGTCGGGTAAGGGCTTCACTAGTGAGGGATGGAAAGAGGTTGTCACAGAGTGGGTGAACATAACAGGCCGAACCTACAACAAAGATCAGTTGTACGAAAAGTATAGCAGGATGAGAAGAGAATACAGGACCATGAAATGGCTGCTGGATGAACAAACGGGCTTCGGTTGGGATGCTATGACAGGCACCATAAAAGCAAGTGAAGAGACTTGGGATGCTTAATTCATGTAACACGTCTCTTTCGAACGGCTTAGCATTAAATGTTATTTTGGCAAAGATACCGCATACCTTTTTTATATGATTCTATCTATGTTTCTACTACTTTTATTTAAATTTGCTCCTGGTATTTTTTTGGGAGGGGGCAGAAAAATGGAATGTGTCAGTCACTTCGCTGCTTTTGAAATTATTGACTATGCTTCTTTGGTTATTCGATGACATGTTGCCAACTTTGTCTCAGTCCCCTCCCCCCTCAATCTGCATTTTTATTAAGCCAATTGTGAGGCTGTATTCACTGCTTTGTTATCAAAAAAGCCACGCTACTTTCTGGTCACTGCTGTATCGATAAACACTAGCATACTGGTCACTAATTGTGTTATGCATTGGGTTGACTTTTGTTCGATCGTCATAGATGAAAATGGACGCCAAACAGTTTCGGTTCAAATGCCTGCCCAACTATGACCTCATGAAGAAGGTGTTCTTCAATTTCGTTGCTCACGGTTCCTATGCCTGTTCGTCCATGCAGGGGCCAATGACAGCGAAAGAGAAGATGAGAGTGAAGCTGCAACATGAGAATGTAGCGAACGTTCTTCCTTTCCCAGACCTAAAGGTTCTTGGAAGTCCTTGGGCAGCTTCTTCAGGGCAGAAACGCAAAGCGAGCTATAGTAGTCATTTGAATAAGGGAAAAAGCTTCAGAAGTAGCTACAAATCTGACATGGACGAAGGCTGGGCTAGCGTGGTGAATAATTGGAGACGTATAGAGAAACTCCAGAGTAGATGAAGAGAGAACAGATATCTAGCGAAGAAAGGGAAAAGACAAGCTGAGGACGCCTATAATATCCCCCAATGCATTGACGTTCTCAGCTGCGACTTCAAATATCTCTCTCATAAGGAGTACGATATTGTTGCAGACAGCTTCTACAGTGGTAAGCCGTGGAGGAAATGATTGTTGTAGATGCCACTAGATAGAAAGGCATGGACCGTACGCAACAAGATACTGCAACCAACAGCGGAGGGCGCTAAGGACAATGAACCTAAAGCCGCTGATTGAACATTAACGTTGTAGCTGAAGTGGAATCTATTTCTTTCTACTGGATTAATGTATAATTCTCTACGTTTTTATGTGATATGTATTTTAGAAGGAGGAATGCATATTTTGTGTTGTAGGCATGCTCCCTTCACAAACAATTTCAGTTAATGTTCCTGAACATTGTGTCTTTGTGTAAACCTACTTTTGTGTTAAAGCACTGTTACGTTTCTTCTGAATGTATCGGCTATATAAAGCTTGTGTTATTGTGGTATTTTTGAGTTTTTGGGCTTCAAACCCCCTCCAGTGCTATGAATCTCTTCAGTATGTATGCACATGTCTATTTGGTAGTAATTTTATTTGTGATTTCAATTTATACTTCTATTTTGGGTTCAACTTTCTTATTTGTTGATTAACTTGGTGAGAGCTATCTCCAAACGCAAGAATAGAAATATTATGGAGCTCTGTACTGGTCAGAAAATTATTGTTACTCTCACTTTGAATCAACACACTTCACTCATAGTGCTGAACGTACAATATTGTTATTTGTGCAATTGTCATGGCAACATTTTCTACGGGCAGTCATATACAAACATTCCAGGTAACCAATTTTATTTGTAGGCATATACACTTGCTTGAAGATACTTTAGTCCGTTTCTATTTGCCATTTTGATCTCAGGTGTAAAGGATAATTTTCTGTTATTTGAAGTTTATAATATGACTAAGCTATAAGATCTTGTCATTCACGCTTCAGATGTTAGTCTTCCTGATCTAATCAAACAATTTACACGAAATGCCATGCAGATGATTTGATTCTTCACCCAAGAAACCATGAATGGATGAGAAGTTTTCAATGTGCAGTGGTAAACTACTGGTGATTTTCTTGTTTACCTTATTGTGGCTTTATCTTTTATCGATCATTTTTTTTCAATCTTATGAGGGAATTATAAAACGGTCAATACGGTGATTCTTATAATTGTTTTTGATGCATTACTCCTCTAAGTTTGATAGGCAAAATGGCACGGGTTGCAGATGTAAGACATTCATTGCAATAACCCACTCGATTAATGTCAAATTGGATTTGTGGCTTTCTTTCCCTTATCAAAGTATCCAAATAGAATTTTTTGCTTTTAAGATCCATCATCAGCGTACGTTGAAAATTTGTTTTATATTAAATAAACTTTTTAACCTATTGGACAATTGATATTATATATTTGTGCTTTATATAATGATCATTTTGAGCTCACATTTCTGCTAAATTTTGGTGTTTTAATCACCATTTAGACTCCCTTTATCTCTTATTTGCTTTAGGTGAGTTTGTTAAAGATTTGGAAGAAAATGAAGCAAACAAAGAGATTTTACACCATGAAGAACAATAGATACTTTTCAAGTGTGATTTTGACCTGCATAAAGATTCTCAATGCAAACGTGGAATTCTAGACAATTATAGAGGACATTCTGACATTTTCAAAATGGTAAAATTTGTGTCAATCGGAGTTCATTTGCCTACCCTACTTATGCTGCAAAGCCACCTGTTCTGCATTGGGTTCCATTTTTGACACATTTTGGTATAATGATCATATCTTGAGTTCTAGATGCCCAATTGATGTTATTAAAATCTCTGTGGAAAACTAAGATCATGATCTACAACTTTCATGAAGACATCAAGACTAGATCAGCCGATTTGGTGGTCTGAAGTCACCTAGAATTCAAAATAGTGTCACAGTCGGCAGCAAAAACTTGCACCAAAACTGGGGGCAAGTGGCACCGTTTGGTGTGATATAAGCGGCGCCGTTTGTGTCTATCTGAAGCTGCTTTTAAGATGCATTTCTCTCTCTTTTGGGGCAGATTTTGATACCTTTTTAGGGCAGAAACGAGAGAGAGGGCTGGAGTGACCAAAAACTCACCAAAACTCTCAAATCCCATCCCAAATCTTCATCTTTGCAAGAGAAATCAAGAGAGAAGATTGAATCTTTGAAGAAGGAGAATGTCCACCTTGAAGATTCATGGAAAAAGCTGCAATTTTCTCCATGCTACAGTGACGAATTTCAACCTTGAAGAAGAGAAGATTTTACACCATGAAAATGAGCAATTCTTACTCTTTCTTTATTGGTTTATATTCTTTGAATTGTAATATGTTGATGAACTAAACTTTTGAATACTTGGATAGGTATGAACCCTAGATTTTGCCTATGTGAATGAAGTGTTTCCTTGGTTGATTGAATTCGAATTTCTTGTGAATTGTTTGTGGATTTGAATTGTTGAATTGATTGAGTGGATTAATGATGCAAAATCTGGGATTCTTTCACTTGGAATTGAGAAAGGAAGGGTGATTGACAATTGATTCATAATCTGGAAATTTTCACTTGGAATTGAGAAAGGAAGGGTGAAATAGACCATACACAAACAATGGGGATGATTTAGGTAACTAGAGATAGAAACCTAAACATCTTCTTGATAATTAGAGAAATCTAATTGGAAATTCACAATTCTTAATGCATTCTTGGGTTGAATTGGTTAGAAAGAGATTTCAACTAATTAATCTAAGAGAAGAGAACTTTCATCTAGAGATAGAGTGAGTTCTATCATTGGAATTTCATCAAACATAAGAAGTGAAATTTATCAACCAAGGGACATTTCTATCACATAGGTAATTCTAGGGGGATTAACCATCCAAGTATTGTTTTCTCTATTTAATTCTCTCTTGCAAACAAAAATTCGTTAAGTTAATTTAATTAGCTAAGATAGGCTTCTATTCCTAGTTATTCCAATCGTTTTCAGAAACAAACTTGATAGGCTAAACAATAGAATAGAAAGTGAGTAATGATATTTAACCATCCTCGTGGATACGATATTTAAACTTGCTTGCCATTGTACTACTCATAACGATAGGTGCACTTGCCTAGTGTTTGTGTGCATATTGTTAGAGATTGTAATAAAAATTTAGTATAAAGGCATAGAAACAAAACACAACAACAATCATCCTCTATGTTATTGTGGAATAGAGTTAAAATTTATTCCTTTAGTTCCTACAAAGCATGGAGTCTAACAATATAAATGATAGAGGATTCAAAAACAGAACTTATGTTTAATTTGTAGTTTTATATGTTCTTCAGTACTGCTGCAGAAGATATTACTGTTGGCATTGTAGAGGTCTAGCATTGTAGGTTGATGAGTACAGAAGACTTTCAAATAATTCTATGGCTACAGAAGATATTGTTGTTAGCATGCTTAATAATTCTTTAGTTTTATGGAGGTTTCCATAGGCATAAACATCTATGGCTGTAAAGATTTTGTAAATGATAAGAACAAAATATTGATATCAGTAACGAGAGTAGTTTGGCGTTTTCTGTGCTTGCATTGGGGATGAACATTTCCACAGGCATCCACTACTTTTGTTTCTTATGTCATCTGTCAGCCTTTTGTGTCAAAACAGCTTCAACACGGTCAACTACTGAATCATTTTTTGCATTCACAGGATTGCAATTATTGTTATGGTGGATGACTTTTTTCTGGAGATAGTATTTCAATTACAATTGAATATTACTTCGTATGTTGTGATCCACGAGTACAGCAAACTTTTGTGTTTTAGCTCCTGTGCAGAAGTGCCCAATTTTAATAGGCAGGCACAACATATAGGACCTTCCTACGACAGGGGAATGTTCTATTTTCTTTTAGCACCCTTGACTTGTTAGGTAGACAGCTTGTGAACAAATTACGTGCACCATGTATAAGTCTTATCATAACTCTATGTTGAATTGTTGGCATGCTTTTGGCAGAATTTGAAGACAACCCTGTATATGAGCCACCATGGGTGATACTATTAGGACGATTGAATTGATAGGTTAGAAAGCAGCATATGTTGTCTTCAAAGGCCGAAAGACTGGTGTTATTGTAGAATGGGCAGAGTGTCATGCCTCAGTCACGTCACTTAATATCCTGCAAACTCTTACAAAGGCTTTGCATCCATCCAAGAGGCAGAAAATGCTTAGGCAAATGACTTGATCTCCAATGCCGGATAGCATGCAAGTTCTTCCGACACATCCATGCTGGCTTTGGTGGCACCAATCAGGGCTCTTGGGGAGGTTGAACGTTGTAAACTTTACACGCAGTTATGTGGTGATTATGACCCTGAGCAGATGGCCCATCTACTTCCAACTAGGTAGATGTGGAAGAGCATATTTGATATGTAAATGGAACTCGTGTGGTTTTGCAAGATATTCCAATTTCAATTCAACAACCAAAAATAAATGTTGATTCATGTTTAATTTCTTTTCAGCGTTGGTCATAGTTGTATTATGAATGTAAAAGACGAAATAATATATGTAATATCTCCTCTCTTCGTCCATGCCCGACTTGGTCAGTAGACGCCAAATGAATGCAATAAACAAAAAGAAAGAAAAGGTCAATTGGGGTGTCTAACATTAACAATGTAACCAGCAAGAGTTGGCAATTGGGGTTACTAGAAAAATTTGCTAAAATGCCAAAACTCCAACTGTCACGCTGTGCATTAGTCTTATGACCCCATCTCTTGCCTTTTTTTTAACAAGTACTTGTTTACAGATTTTTATCAACTTTGTTGTCCATATGCCTGCTGGTCATTCAACCTCAAAGACCTGCCCAGTATCTCAATCAACAATTCCAGTCCTATATGGCTCCCACATCAATACCGAAAAGTAGTCAACATGTACAACCAAACTACACTCTTGCTTGTCAGTTATTTGCACAAAATGGTGTACAAGCTCTAGCAAAAAATAATGTTGCTCCCAAATAATTTATAAAAATTGATATTCGTCAACATAGAAGTCAAAAAAAAGTTGTTTGGTTTTAAGATATGATTCTCTATAAATAATGCCGTAAAAGAATTTGTCGAGTATGATTATTGAGTGGTGAAAGTAAGAGGCAAACATTCGTATTTTTGCTCAGACATTACAAGCAGAGACATTTTAGCGCATAACATAGGTGAACCAATTGAGCTCCCATCGAACATAATTTATGCTGGAGATTCTTCACAAACGGATGAAACAAGCTCCAGTGAAGACGAACACTACATTCGAAGAATGAAGCTGATAATGGTAATGAGCTATAAGACCTGGAACAAAAGTCGAGCGGAAAAATTACCATGTCGCACATCTATCCAACAGGGATCTATGTAGGTTGATGAACTCCTCAATGGTCATCCGATGAGAATTTGACACAATTTGCACATAGGTAAGAATGCATTCATGTAATTATGCAATGTGTTAGTTGCTGCAGGTCACTGGGTTGATATGCCCCAACAAAGAGTTGATGTGAGGAAAAGTCTAGCAATTTTCTTGGATTTTATAACAAGAAACAACAAGCACAGTGATGAAGCAGAAAAGTTCCAACATTCTAGATAGACAATTTCCTGACATGTGAAGAAAATGTATGACTGTTTGTATGCTTTGGCACTGTACTATATAAAGCCTGGGAACATTTTAGTTCCACACCCTAAGATAATCAACAACAATAAACATTTTCCATAGTTCATTGTGAGAAATATTTAGAAAAATGCAGCTTATAATTATTACCTTTTTCAGCTTGCTTTGTGTTTTTTTTTTTTTTTGCACAGTTCAGTATAGCAGGAAATGGTAATCCAACAAAACCATAATGGAACGTGATTATTTGGCATTTTTAGGATTGTATTGGGGCAATAGATGGAACACATATTTTAGCTTACGCGAAAGGATCAACAAGGGAGCCGTATAGGAATAGGAAGTCTAATATTTCACAAAACGTAATAGCAGCATGTGACCACGATATGAAGTTCATCTTCCTTTACGCCGGTTGGGAAGGGAATGCACACGATTCAAGAATTCTCTTCGATGCAACCACTAAGGAAACCACAAGCTTTCCCACCCCCTATGAAGGTAATTCGCCAACTACATTCAAATATACTTTGTTCGATAATCATAACTCATGCAATGTGTTATTTCTATCATAAGCTGTCAATATTTTTGGGAAAAGTAATTGTAATGCATGGCTAACATAATAGGAAAATACTATCTTGTCGATGTCGGGCTTGCTAATCAGCTCAGTTTTCTCGCACCATTCAAGGGCAAGAGGTACCACAACAGTGACTTCATAGGTGTTCGACATTTCCACAGTGCACGAGAATTGTTTAACTGACGACATTCTTCTATAAGAAATGTCATAGAACGAATGTTCAGAGTGCTGAAAAAGCGTTATCCAATTTTGTCGGAGAGAATGCTGCCGTATAACATGGCGAGACAAATCGTAATTATCGTCTCGTGTTGTGTAGTCCACAACTTCATCCGCATAAGTGACACAAACGATCCCTTTTTTTAGAGATTCATAATGAAGTCACAAATTCAGGCATCCCTAATGAATCCTCCGATCACTATTTCAGACATTGCATGGTGGATGAAATGCAAGCTTGTACGGCAGATAAACTCCGAGAGTGGTCACATTTCAGGAATTCGATTGTTGAATCACTTTGGGAAAACTACATTTCAGGCAGTGTTCAGTCAGCCATTTGATACCGTGGAAATTGTATTGCAAAGCATGTCCAATTGTATTACAATCGCACCAGTTACCAAGGTGAAGTAAGGATATGGTTGAAAAAAATAATGTAGGCATTTGATGTTAAACTTCTGTTCCAAATCACAATATACTACCTATTTCGTAGGCTCCAAAAACCCATGTACTACTTGTTGTTGTCCCAAATGAATGTATCGTTATCTTATAATATTTTAATTCAACTGTGGGTGCTCAATTCAATGTCTTTAGCGAAGATCCAATTTTGTCTCAGCTGCTTTATATATGGCAAATACAATGGGCCAAACCCACCGTCTCTGCTTGTAATTTCTGGATGTAAGGGCCGTTGAATATTTTACTTTGCACTTCAACGCATATGGCTAGTAGAGTTTGTCGGTAACAAAAAGATGTGCGGTTTGGGCTGTGTCAACAGGGGCCAAATCGCACCAATTTCAGTGACCCACGTGCATGTGAGCGATTACTTGGATTGTCCACTCATCTGCAGCAAAATAGGTTTGCCTAGAAGTAGTTGGACAAACAACACCAATCAAATTAGAATTGTCAATGTCAAAATGTTCAGAGAACGGGTTCGTACCAGTTTGTAAACCAATCTGAAATATGAGATTTGAGAGACTATCCAATCCAAGCCTTAATAAAAAACAATACTTGTCATGAATATATCAATCATATAAATATTCATTATCCCAATTATTAATTCATATTTGAGATTATGAAATATAAAAGGTTAGGGATTATAACAAAAGTTGTAACATCTATCATTTATAAATCATTATCCCTATCACCTCCATTATCTTAGAAAATATGAGAGATCATAAAGGGCAAATTATGTAAGTTATAAAAAAGCGTACTAATAACTTATGATGGGAAGGGTTACCTCCAACTCTATAAATAGGACTATCTGATGTAACATGTTAGAATATGTATGGTAAAAATTTTCAATAAAATTATAGGTTATACATTTCTTGAGTTCTCTCTTTTTCTCTCTTGTTAAAATTCAAAGTCTTCTTCATTGTTATTTTGTAATGTTTTGTATCTATTGTGATATTTATATGAATGTAAGAACACGAGACTCTACTGCAAATATTTGAGATTTATAATTAAGAAAGAAAGGTGCTTCTCTTACTTAACTTCTAATTTTCAAAGCAAACCTCAAAACTTGATTCTTTAACTTTTGATATTTTTTAAAAGAGACTATTATTTTATATACATGTTGCTAAGATCTATCTAGATATAATAGGTCTAAAGACACTATTAAAAAATTACTTCAGCATCAAAGCTACTTGATTATTAGTAAATTTTGAAGGAAATATACAACCACTAGAATATGGTTATTGTATAAATGCTAGTTATGATTTGTTATAAGTGTAGCTACAATATTTTATATCTATCACAAATTTATCACGTTTAGAATATCTCCTCAATCAAATTTATAAGGAGAAATATTATGGTGATGTGCTAAAGAAAAGATTTTCTTTTTCTTATACCTCGATAACATGCTTCTATAGTAGCAATATCGAAAAAAATATTTTTCAAAAGTATTTTGAACTTAAATCTTCTAAGTTTAAATAAGTCATTGATAAAACATTTTGACACTCGACCAAAGCAATAGTGGTTGACTAGTACATATTTGAAATACATGTCCAAAGTATAAATATTAATAAAAAATTCTTGAAAAACTAGTTAATCAAGAACTCTATAAGAGTTAATTGATTAAAAGTTCCAAAAGAACTAACAAATATTTATCTAATGGTCAATTTTATAAAGTATTATTATCCATATAGTCCCGTTAATTTAGCCTTAATGATATTCTCATTAAATTGAGATATTGGATGGATGAACTTTTGAGACATATATATTACTATTATGACCTAAAATAAATATTAATTATAAATACTACATTACTCTCTTCTAGTTTATATTGAATAAAATTTATGAAATTAAGATGTAATATTAAGTAAACTTGAAATTTATTGTTTTAAATAATTTATTAGTTGACATGAGAGGTTGAACCATCCCGAATTATTAAAATACAAAGAATAATTAGAAATTTGTGAACAATATTACAGAACCAAAAGTTTCCTGATATGATGAATTCCTGTGTACTACTTGTTTTGCATGTAAATTAAAGTTATCAGTATTATTTGGGGTTAAATATGTTATTTTGACATAAATACAAAAAAAATTTAGTTGATGCATTAATAAATAGTCACATATATATTGTTAATTTTTGGAACATGCAGTTTGCAATTCATTGATAATGAGCTCATACTTTAGATTCTCTCAATGACACAATATGTCCTAATAATACTTGTTATAGTAAAATAGATATTGAACATCTTGCAAAATATTTTAATGATTGTGTTTTATTCTGTACATAGTAATACTTGTTTCGTATTTTACCAACGTATTATAAATACTTTATTTTTTTAGAAACCAAATGATCTCTATCTAAGAGTTTTCATCTAAGATTTAGAAGTGTGGTATGTATATCGTTTCAATACAATGTATTGAAATGGGTCCTCGAAGAGATTATCAAATATATTGTGCGCGAATCTTAAGAGAGAGATTTATAACTATTAATTTTTAATATGTTGTCGAAACATAAAGAGAAGAAAACATGAGGGCGAAAAAAATATTAATTTGCGTATCATCTTGATTCTCATAGAAAATACTTTAAACCAGAAGTTCAAAGGATAATCTGAATAGTGAGGCATATTAACTAACAAATATTTGAAAAAGAATACTCCTATTATATTTTGTGTCCCTGAATGACAATCTACCACTAATAATAAATTTTAGATATAACTAAAGCGTGGTAAATAAGTCGAGTCGAAGAATACAATTTGCTCACACATAAATGGAGCAAAGACTAAGATGGTAATATATGTTAAGTCGAGAAGATGTAATTTCAGCATAATGTTTTCCCATATATGATTGATGTATTATTTCCACAAGAAATTTTAGTACTTGAAAACTATGACGATGACGAGATCTCAACATGATTGGGAATAGCTATAGCCATACAAGAATAAGATGCCAATAATATTAATACGCATAATATGTTGATTTAGAATGAGAAATTTTTGAATTGAAGTCTGCAGACTCGAAATGATAAAGTTAGTACGAGAAATATGAAAAGTCAGGATGATTCACAAGTACACTTGAAGTGTACATATATTTCTAGAAGGATTTATATATTAAAAGTATAATCCCCAAAGGATATAATTAATATTTTCTTGATTCTAAAATAAAATTTACCTTGACTTATAGTATGATGTTTTTAGTAAGACCTAAAATTAAGCACGAAGAACAATTTCTAGTGGTGAATGCAAGTTTATTTGAGTTTAGCACTCAATATTTATAAGAAGTCCTTGAAGGACCTGATATGCTTCAAATATATATATTAGTAAAGAATTCCTGAAGAATATAACATCATTATCTTGGTGATATTTTTGAAAGACTGATTTGGAATGATCGAATATATTCGTGTATGTGAAAACCTCTGTAAGACTTGCTTGTAATTGTTGCATATGATTGTTCTTCCATCAAGGGGAAATATTCTTACTATATGATTTGTTGATTATCATGTTGATGGACTAATTGTTCTTCACATAAGGGGGAAAAACTTAGAAGCACAATTACATTATAAAAGGACATTATCATTAAAGCATCTTGATTGGTGAACCGTAAATTCAAGAGTTGGCTTATTTGCAAATAATTGTTAATTCTATGTTGATTCTTCAACTACAATAACTATATATGCTTTTACTTAGACAAATGTCCAAGTAGGACAAAAAGTAAAGCATGTGTGAGGTGTGATTGTTCTTTTAGCTTTGAAGTGAAGTATTCTTAAATAGAGAAAATGAGTAACTAATCAAGATAAATTTCATTAAAGATGTTCTAAAAGTAAGTATTGTGATTATAAATCTGGACAAAGTACATTATGATTACTGTTCTAATAGTCATTTGAAGAATTTTTTTGATCTTAAAGTACCATAATTTTACACAATTAGTGCAATAATGATATTTTAATATTATATGCAAGTGAATATCTTTACTAATTATTCTCTAATCTAACGATTTTGAACTGTATTCATCTTATCCTTTGATATCTCATTAGGATAATTTATCTAGCATTATTTCCAAAAGTCAAATTCCTGTTGACATGGATATATGGTAATGCTTATTTATTTGATCCACAAAATCATGTCATGAATAAACATGTGATAATATTGTGATTCATAACAGTCACTTCTTCTACGTAAGTCAAAGAGAATAGCAATTTATGAAGTTGACTCAGAATATGGTGATTAGAATTAATAACTAAGTTTATTTGACATAATTATATTTTATCCTCTACGAAAAGAATTTCATATTGTTGGATGATAATAAAGTTTAAAAATATGCTAAAGGAGATAGAATTCACTATTCATCTATAAGAAGGTAAATTTGATACGCCACATATTTAGGCAAAAGTGAAAATTCAGAAGATTTATTCACTAAGGCATTATCAACTGCAATATTTGATAATTGAGTTTTTAAACACGTCGGTTCAAGGATGTTCAAAATAGAGGGAGAAAAGTATAAAGAATAGTGTATTTTTTTTCCTTCACTAGAGTTTTTTTTCATTGGTATTTTTTATCTAGTAAGTTTTTAATGAGACATATATTCTTCATGTTATAGACATCCAAGGGAGAGTGTTATGAGTGTATCAATTATGTAGATGTCCATTGTCCCAAGTATTAATTCATATTTGAGGTTATGAAATATGAAAGGTTAGGAATTATTACCAAAGTTGTAACAACCATTCTTTACAAACCATTATCCACATTACTTCAATTATCTTAAAGTAATAAGAGATCATGAAAGGTAAATTATGTAAGTTATAGAAGAGCTTACTAATGACTTATGAAGGGAAGAGTCACTTTTAACTCTATAAATAGGATTATATGGAGTAGCTTGCTAAAATATGTATGGTGAAAACTCTAAAAAAAAAATTCTAGTTTCTACATTTTTTGAATTTTCTTTTTCTCTCTTCTATTATAGTTTAAAATTTTCTTTATTTTTATTTTATAGTTATTTTTGTGTTTATTGCGATTAAATTTTACAACAAAGCTATTAAATTAAGAAATTTATAACTTTTGTAATTTATAGAAACTGGAATTAAAATTCTTAATGAAAAAATAAGCAAATTACAAGCAACGAGATTCTCAAACTCATCTCATGATTTTCAAAAAGAATATCAAAAAGGAAAAAAAAAAGTTGTCGCTATCCTTTTCATAATTGTTAAGGAAGTCCCGCTCATGAACCGAATTTGATTTTCTACAAATATATTTATCAAGCCTACAAAAATATCTAAGGTATCCCCCAAATGCACATGAAAATGTCTTTGGAATAATGCTTGCCCTTTTGTAGCCAAACTGTGCAGAAAGCTACGTGCAAATCTTCTGGACTTTGCTTCCGGAAGTGGAGGTGTTTCAATACCATAAATGATTTTTCTAGTCTTAATATTCCTTTCCCTAATCCACATCTTGAACCTTGAAAATTCAAAGATGCGCAATAATTAAAAATATATTATTCTTATGTAAAATCAAGATATTCGTTGTCGCAATAATTTGCATTTCCATATTGATGCATCTAACTTATAAACTATAAGAAAACATGGCATTGCAAATGCCGGAACGATGAATTAACGACGAATAGTTCACTAATTGCGACAAAACAAAAAATAAGTCGTATTTTTGTGAGGAATTTGAATTGCCCCAAAAATAATGATTAGACAAATATATTGTGAATAACATATCAACGAATTTGTAACGGAAGATAATATATTCAAATTTAGAAAATAAAAAAATCATCACTAATTCAATACAAATTTATATTGAATTTGTGACAAATTTAGTTTTAAAAATTATATCTTTTTATGAAATGTCTATCGCTAAATTATTTCAATGAGTCTAAGATTATTAATTGAAATTGTACATCAGTAAAAATTTGGAAATAAAAATTAAAAAGGAAAAAAGCAAGTTATCCGTTCAGAATATTTTGGGATAAGATATTCACTTACAGTTGACTCCTTTTTGATAAGAAGGAATAACAGAACTCCAGATGAGAATATGAACTAAAAATCCATTTTTAAAATTCTACTTCAAGAGCCAAATGCATAGTTGGTCGATTACTTACTAAATCGATATGCTTGGATTTAATAATCATCGATGCATGTCTATTTTCTTACCTTATTTCTTTTGTAATACTGTAGGATTTGTTCAATAGGAGAAAAATGTTTTGGTTCGAGAAAGAAAAAAAAGAGAAAGTGTGGAAAATGATATGTAAAGTCCAAAAGATGCCTGAGTCAATTTAGAAAAAGGAAAAAAGGAAAGGGAAAGTAGCCAATTTGGCCCCTTAAGTTAGGGAATCATTAACATTTGATCCTGTTAAGTTCTTTTTTTAGCCTTAAAGGTTTACGAACATTTTACATGTTATCAAACTGGTCTTGCTATCATCTCCTTGATGAGCTTCTATAAAAAAATAGCATGTGCTAAGCACAAGTGTACGTTGTTTCTACGAGAGCATATTTATTTAACTAATATTCAAAAATTTAAAAAAAAGTGTCTACTTTATTCTAAATGTTAATAGCTTATCAAAGAAATATGCTTTTTTTAATTCTTTATATTGTTTGGACAAATATGTCCTCACAAAAATGCTAAGTGCTTATTGGGTGCTATTTTTTGGCAAAAGTTTTGAAAAGTAATGACAAGAAAATTTTGACAGCACATAAAATATTTAGAAATTATTAAAATTGAAGAAAAAATTGTGAGACAAAAAGATGACGATGCCCAAACTTCAGAGACCAAATTAGGTATTTTCCCAAAAAGAAAATGTAGTACTCAAAGGTTTTCTGTCCCTCTTGCTCAAAAAAAAAAAAGAAGAAGAAAAGAGGAAAAAAATAAAGGTTCTTCTGTCCCTCCTTGATCTTATCCTCATTGAACAGATCGAATCATTCACATATATATGAATATCAAAAGTTATTCTCTCACATGCAGTGTTTGTTTGCATTTAACAATAGATTCTGTAATTAATTTCATGCAAAGAGCCTTAGAAAACCAGAAACCAAAGAATTAAAAAAGGGAAAAAAATTTATAATCCAATACATCACCACTCCAGGATGGAACAGAATTCGATTCCTTGATTCATATATTAAAGAACCCTTGATTTTTCTTCACCAGAAAAAAAAAAAGAACTCTTGATTTTTCTTCTATATAAGGAAGTTCTCTCTGAGACTTTTTCCTCAAAGGAAAACAAAAACCTTTTTAGCGGGAAAAAAAAAAAAGAGAGAAGAAAATATCTTGAACTATGAGAAGAAGCTACCAAACTTTCGGGGAAGTTAGGCAGCCATTTACTGATGGTTCGAAAAAATCAACCTATTCTGCAACGGCTCCCCCAGATCAGGGCCAGAACCTGGTTATCGTGGATGCCGAAGGGAGGCAAATACCGGTCATTCGCCATGGCTTGAACGGAGGGAATTATGTGATCCGAGCTGAAAAGATTGTGGAACGTACTACTGTTCCCGCTTCAAGATTTTTGGTTGCTGAGTATAGGTATAATTCTGATCATCAGTCCCAAAAAGAAGAGCTGTTCAGGGACTCCAGAGTCGAGAAACGGTATGTTCATCCCTCGGATTCGACCTATCATCGCCCTGAAAATGTTGAGTATATTCATCTTGATTCAGCTTTTGATATTGATCGCCCTGAAGAACTTGAGGAATTCCTCAACAAAGTTGTGATTGAAGCTAGCAGTGGCCCGACAAGGCCTGTTCCTGCTGTTCCTTTGACCTCTGCTCGGCATTCTGGGCCAGAGCGGATTGCTCAAGAAAACACTAGAAAATATGGGGATGAAAGAAACTTCAGGAGAGATGATCGGAAGACGCTGAATGGGAGTCCAAAGAGAGACAGGCACTATGAGCCATACCTGAACCCTAATGCTGCAAATACACACCCTACGATCGGTAACAACAGAGATGTTCATGAAAGCCCTAATGCAAGAAACTATCAACTTAGCAAGCCCACAAATGACATTGGCACTGCGGTGGAGTCCCTGAAAGGAGCTGTTAATCCCCCTTATGCTAATGCCCCCGTGCAAACTGAAGCTAACCGGCGGCCAATAAAGACTGTCCCTCTGCCCACGACGCGCTTGCTAATCGGCTCGAACAAGTCAGGTCCGGAGATTAAGAAGGAAGCAAAGGATTATGATTCAGAAGAGGAAGAACAAGAGAGCCGAAATCATCTTGCTAAGCGTGATGAGTTAAAGCTAGTGAGTAATCGGGGAGGGGCGAAACCATTGGAGAAAAAAGATGGCTATGAAAAACCCAAAGGCAATGCAGCTGCTGCGCCACTTGGACAGACACGTTTTCGAGGCACAACAGTGCAAAAGAAAGAGCAAAATACTTACCCTGGAAAAATTGACAGCAGGGAGGCCGCCCGGCGATATGGGAAATTGCAGTCTCGGGCAGGGGAAGAAGGAAAATATGAAGGAACCATTAATTGCAAAGAGGCTGCGGAGAAGTATAATGGTGTCTTGGTTCCATGACAAAGAAAGTCCAGCATATATCTCCTGGCCTGTACCTGCTTGAAGATTTTATAGTATTCACTGCTATACATGACGAGTTTGTTGTACTATTTTCTCTTTTGATATAACGTGTACTATGAGATGAACTATGGATAAAGTGATGAAGTTGGAAATTATGCATTACAACGATAGAAATGCAGCATGAAAGTGAAATTTGACGACTAAATGATAGTTTACTTGGTAAATTTATTCCTTAACCGATGATGAAGTAGGGCAGGATCTCCTCAAAATATGGAATTTAGTGTTTTAATTTTCTTCTATTAATAAATTTAATCTTATCCAATTAGAGAAATTTGATTTTTAGTATTCAATTGTCAAAAAAAATGCATATCCCATTCAAACTAATCGAAAATAATATTGATTTATCAAACTTTGGCTTTGCATGGGACTTTGTCTCCTTTTCTACCCTTGGCCTTACTTGTCGGTCCTATATTTGGGTTGAAACTTAACTATCAAAATTTTCTATTTTTTCACTCTGACATTCATTTTTTTTCACAAAATTTAGAGGTAAGCCACTAAAAAGTAAAATATTTTTTAAAAAAATTTAAAACATTTTTCACTTTAAGTAACGTTCCAAGTACATCCTAAACCACATTGAAGAGTGCATTTTGAATGGTTCCTTTGGAAATTTAAAATTTTTTTTAAAAAAAGTGAATAAATTTGCAAGAAGTGAATCGAAACCCATAATTTAAGAAGTACAAAAAATTATTGATTTTCATGATAAAAACTAATCTAAGAGTGTGTTTCGAAAGCATTTCATTCTAAAATTTAAGGTAAAATTTTAAACGTAAAATTTATATTTTTTTAACAAATAATTTAATATTTATAAAACTTAAGATAATTTTTTACCAGAAAATTATTCAATTACTACATAACTTTAATGAAATTTAATATGTAAATTATTTAACTCTAATAAAATTTAATGTACAAATCTTAAAATCAAACTTTATCTTTAACATGCGCACCCATACTCAACGAAACTTGATGTATTAAAACACTTAATTGGTGAAAATGATGAGAATGCTAAGTTTCCTTTTTCCTTTGCTGAAATTTGCAAAGCTGTTGGAAAAGAAGTTATTGTAGCAAAAGACTTTTCAGAAATAAAGTATTTCCATCTTGTAACTCTCAAAAGAAAATAAAAATTAAAAAATATATGTTTTCAAAAATAGTTTTAAATAATCTTTAAATCTTAAAAAAATACAAAATTTGGAGGTTCACTTTAACTAGTAATCTGGTACGTTCTTGTGAGATAGTAATCTAACTATCAAACGTTTGAAATTATAATTTCTAATGTTTGAGGTTTTTCATAATATATTTCTTATAAGCACCTTCTAATGAGTGATAAGAAATCAATCCTATATACTTTTTTTATATATAGATTCTATACTATTACAAAGAGGGATAGAGAAAAAGGGTTAGGCATTGCGTCTGATGAGTATTAAAACTAATATCTTTTGATTCGATAAAGAGCATTCTATCAACCAACTGAGTTATTGACTTAACTCATCGTACACACATACAATTTGTAGTACATATGAGAAAATTACTCTAAAATTTATTATACTTTGAGATTTGATCCATTTTTTTAAGAAAATCCATAACAAAATTTTATTATATATGTGTGTATGTTAAAATACAAAAGATTAAGTATAGAATTTATCTGTAAGACATAATGATCCATGGATGTTTGAATACTGTGATCAAGTAATATCGCTGCTCATAGTTTATAAGAAGATTAAGGATAAATATTGACAATTTCAATATATAGAGACCAAGGTCATACACAAGTTAAAGATGAACCTATTATGATAGCTTTATCTATATAACACTTCTTCTTTACAAGCTAATGAAGAAAATGATGAGAAAGCTCATTATTGTGAACGGTTTTTGAACAGATTAAAACAACGTAGGATTTTAGATATATTATCTTTTTTAAAAAAAAAAGACAAAGAATGAAGCATCCATTGCCACTTATCATGGTCCTGTTTTCGATTGTTGAAACTTTTTTTAAATAGTTGAAATATAAGTGTTTAAAAAAGATTGTACTTAAAATTAAAATAAAATTTTTATTTTTAACAATTTCAATAAAACAAAAATTGTTTCAAAAGCATCTCTAGGTAGCTTCTAAAAAATAGTTTTTTCAACTTATTTAAGTTAAAATAGAAGTGAATAAACAGTTAAAAATAACTCAAAAATAGTTTTTAGCTTAAAAAACTTATAAGCATCTTTTTTTAATCAAGTGAGAAAATGCCCCATATATGGTGGGATCATTTATGTAATTAAGTGAGATCGAATTGGATGCAGATTTAGCAAAATTTTCTAAAATTTGTCCTAAAAAGAAAAGAAAAACTATTGATCCTATCATTCACTTTAGGCTTTGGTTTCATCTCACCTTTTTTTTTTATATAATTTCAATCATTAGTGGTTGTTTTGCTTTTTGTATGAATATAATTGAGAGTTAACATAATTATGCTTAGGAAAAACTTTTAGTAAATACAATATAAATTGTAAATTATCAATTCATTTGGGAAGCATTTCATTCCAGAACTCAAGGTAAAATTTTAGGTGTAAAATTTACTTTTTTTTTACAAATAATTTAACTTTTACAAAACATATAATAAAAATTTTAAAATCTATCTAATCCCACTCCAAAAATTGAAAGTTGAGATTTTTAAAACATCATCACAGCAAACATCAAAAGAAGCAAAGTATTGACCTTTTAGTTTGATTCTTTAACCTTAAAGATCATCCATAAAAGTTTAGTTATAAGTACCACTTTTACCCACGGCAAGGACAATTCTCTCCTAATGTAAAAGCAACAATAAGAAAACAAAAGAATCATTGCAAGCTATAATAAATGATAAATGAATTAATTAATAAAAAATTCTATCTATTTTTTGTTCCTTTACATGTAGAATTTTAAGTGGGTGGTTGAAAAAGTATCATCTAAGAAAACTTCATCAGAAATCTAACAAGGAACTTTGTATTGAGGTTTTCTATTCTACAACTCCTTAATATCTTGGACAACTACAATGAAAAATGATCAAGAAATAGAAAATTTTGTCAAATTTTCACAAGAAAATTATTCAATTACTATATTAATCATATTGTAGATCAATATCCCAAAGATTCATCCATTTAGTGCACCATAACTCCATCATTAATCTAATTGTTCTAAAATGGAAAAAAAAGATCAAGAAAAAAGAACAAATAAAAAAAGTAGAAAGGAAGACCAAATCATGCGAGGAACAAAAATCAAAGGAGCAAAATGACAATCAGTATCAGTTGACAAAGATTGTAATTTTCTATTTCCTTAATATTGATGAAATGCTCTTAGTCAATAGCTTGTTATAATTCCAAAGTATAAAGCTGCAACAATTAGAGAAAAGTATTTTAGATATTTTTCTAAAATATGAAGCATAATATGATAATGCTTGAAGTTGTGAAATAGTTTGCATGCTTAACATATACTAATAAAGAAATAAAACTGCCAACATGTTGGTCCAATAGTTAATGAAAGATAATTATCCACTCCGACCTTTTACTTAGCTCAAAAAAAGAAAATAAATAAATAAATAAAACAATAAAAAGTTATACAAATGTTCAAATATTACGTCATATCACTTTTTTTAACACTATACTATTAAGAAAAAGAGACAAGTAAAACGGATGAATATTAAATTCGAGATTTTTTTATTTGACAAAGAGTACCTTGACAAACAAAAATTTCTAATTTTTTAAGAAAAAATATAAAAATATTATGCATAAAAATATTTTACATTCTTCTCAAATTCATCTCCTTGTTAAATACTAATAAAGAAAAAGAAAAAACTAATTCGTAATAAAATTTATTGTCCGAAAATTCTATTTCATGTTTTTTTTGTAAGAATTGAATTTAATTGTTACAGTTGGTTACGACCCATATCTCCAAATTATATGTCCACACCTCAAATTTTCTTCTAATATTTGCTGAGTTTCCTCTCCATCTTTTCTCCTATACAGTTACCAAAAAGCAGCTCCATTTTTTCGTCCTTTAGATTGAAAAACTATTCAATCCATCATCATCTATTGGTCAACTATTGAGAACACTGAAAAAGAATGAGAAAATCATTTGAAGAATTCTCAAAGCTGACATATGAGATTAGTCTAGAATTGACTCTTTCAATATTTTAGATAAAATCTTACAACTTTAAATCGGTCGCATGACTCTTAATTGTGAAGAATAAAAAATTCTCAACTTGGATAAAATTTTATTTCGAAACTAAATTCAGAATTTTAGGTATTAGACTCGTATCTCATGTCATGAACAATTTAGCTTTTACAAAATACAAGATAAAAATTTCAAAAATAAATTCTATCTAATCACACGGAAAAAAAAGAAGAAGATTCTGCAACATGGAAAAAATAGTAAAAAATTGATGTAACCCAATTAATTCTTTTTCAAACTTGACATGTTTTTCTTATATATATATATATATATATATATATATAGTCATTTCAAGACTATTCAACTCTCTCTCACTTTAAATAATTATACAATAAAGTATTAATTTATTTAATAATTCACTCATTATTAAAGTAAGTAATTAAAATTCTTTATTTGATGGCAAATTCATTGGCTATATGCTTGTCTTGATTCTTTTAAATTTGATACTTATGGTAAAATATGTGCTTAACAAAATTATTTCAAAAAAAAAAAAAGAAATGTCACCAGTATGTTTGTTTGTTATGCTATTAGTACAATGACTTTCCCTCCAACTACCTTATTTTATTATTTTTTATTTTTGAGAGATCCAACTTTGGTAGTAGAGAGCAGCCTTTTTTTCTTTTTCTTTTTTTTCAATAGTAATTGTACATTTCATGACGCTCTTTCATACTATCAACTCATTAAGATTAATAATTTTTTTGAGAAAAATAATTTCATAAAAAATTGAAAAAATCTATTGATAATAGAGATTACATCACAAAGACCATTGCTCAGCCATAACAGAGATGTGTATTAAAATCAATATTCTATCGCGCAACAAATAATACTTCTAATCAATTGAATTATTTCTTAAACGACTTAAAACTTACCATATAATAAAATATGAAATAATTCTTTAAAAGAGTCTCATAACTATTATTTTAATTTTCAAGATATCTCTAAATTTTAATTTCTATAATTTTAATCCTAATTTTTTTTCAAAAAAATTATAGTCTTGGCCACCCGTCTTACATTGAAGTTCAATTCAAATTCATATGTGTAGCGCATATAAATTTAATTTGGAACGTAAATTTGTCACATCTTATTCAATACTTTCTAAAATTATTGAAAACAAAAAATATGTATATTTTTTCTAAATATACCACTACCAAATCAGATGATTCATAATTGAATTTAGAGTTAAGTTAGGATTATAGACTGCATGTGGTATTCATGTAAAGTGTTTTTTATGAAAATAGATAAAATTTGATGAATTTATCTTTCAAATAAAACTCACATACTCGATGTATTTGAATTTGATCTCAACTCCGTAGTGGGATTAATGAAAAGTATTATATTCTTTAAAAAAATAAATTTTGGACTAAAATTATAAAAATTAAAGTTAAAGGAAAATTTTAAAATAAAAATAATAGATATAAGATTCTTTTAACAAATTACTCTAACACATACTTTTAACTATTTCCTTTTAAAAAATGTGCTTCTAATGATTTAAAAAATTTATTGACTATATCGTGTTAAATTACTTATTGAAATTTAATTATTTTTTATTTGTCAAAAATTTTTCTTTCTCCAAACTTCAAAATTTTCTCAATTTTTTCTATCTAAATAATATACTTAACAAATTTTCAACCTATTCATTAATCTAAAACAAAAATAAAATCTTGAAAAAAGAAATACAAAATAGCCTTCTTAAACAAAAAACAAAAAATAAAAGGGAATACCAAAAAAAGAATTTTTTTTAAGAGAAACTTCATCTATTTTTTTAAGAAAATATCAAAAAAAAATTATTATAGAAGAACACAACCACCCTAACTTTACTGTCAAGCGCGCCATCAACAGCGCCAGATGACACCCTCGGGATCGACCCCCGCTGATGTCTCCGGGGCTACCATGTCGTTGTTCTGTTTCAGCGTTTCTTTTTTTTAAAAAAATAAAATAATTTCTTCCTCTTTTATCTTTTTCTTATTCATTTTTTTCCCTTCTTTAGTTTTATTTTTTAAAAATTTTTATTTTTTCTATTTTTCTTTTTTAAGATTTATTTTTATTTTAAATTAATTAATAGGTGGAAATTTTTTAAGTGGATTGTTAAAGGAGATAAAGTTAAGAGAATTTTAAATTTTTAAAAAAAGATTAATAAAAGAATAATCACAGTTTGTGTGTAATTTAAACTACCTATTATTAGAAAAACTATTTATATAATGCAACCATATTTGTTTTTCATCTTTAGGTCAAAGGTAAAAAAGACAAAACTAAGAAAAAAAAACAAAATAAATCCAAAACTAAGCTGTTACGTCTTGACAAAATTTGAATAAATATTCAAAACAATGACTTTTACCACTCTTTTTCTTTTTCTTTTTCTTTTTCTTTTTCGGTAGGTTCTAAGAGACAATCTCGCCCGTGATTATATCTCTTTCCCAATTCCTAATTATTACAACTCAACTCGACCCTGCTCGGATCCCTGTACCCGAGCCCCCACTCCCAAAGGCCACGGTAGTACAACACATCACAGCAGTGAAGCTTTGACTTGCAACGATCAATCATCAACTGTGCAGAATAGTTTACTTTACTATCGATATATATATATAATAATTGTAATGAAGGCGAATATTGAAGTAGGAAATTGATGATTTTTCAAGAATTGATTTCTTCATTCAACTCATTTCGAAGTCCGATCGATTCTTTTTCTCAATAGATATAGAAGTGTGATTGGACTACTGCTCAAGTCCTTTTTCTCTGTAGAAGAAGAAGACTGAAAGCCGGGGCGATCATTCCTTTTTTTGTCTGCTCAGATTCAGGTAATTTCAACTATCTTTCTCTGGTTTCTGCGCTGGTTATGGTTATGTGTATGTATCTGCTTCTGTTTTGTGAATTTCTTATTTTATGAACTAGGGTTTTTGCTGACTGACAAGGTTGAGTTGTGAGGTTCCTTTGAAAAAATTTTATTTTTTTTTTTTTGGGTTGCCCATGAGTGGAGGAGGGGAGTTGGTAATCTGTGGGTGTTGGTTTTGAGGGTGATTAATTGAAGTGTGGATGGATTCCTTGTGATCAGGTTCAAGTAGAAATCCTGTTTTTATTGATTTGGAGAACTTTTGTTGTCTGATTCGGAAATCTAATTGGTAGATTTTCTTTTTATAGGATAATTTCTGGCTTCTTTGTCTGTTAATTTTTGTTTCTTTTCCACTTTGCTTGGGATTTTGGAGTTGGTTTTTGTTAGTTTTGTGCAATTGAATGTGTATTTGTCTGCTTGGTCTTTGTGGTTGAAGTGATACAGCAATATGGGTTTGGTTAAAGTTGTTTTATTTATGTATTTGGTGTCCTTGCAGGATTTAGGTAATTGAAGTTTTTAGATTGACTTCTGCTGATTAGTTGATAATAGAGGGAAGTTATGAGAATGTTGAGCAATGAAGTTTAGTTTCAGAAATGGGGTGTGTACTAGGTCGTGAGGCCTCGTCAGGTGTAGTGCACGAAGGTAAAGAAGAGAGGAGGGCCGAGAATTATGAGAAAAAGAATAGGAGCCTGAGTGTTGAATCAAATGACAGTTTAGAAGCTGCAGCTGCAATAAAAGTAGATAATGGAAATAATATTCCCGGGGTTGAAGATGGTGGTGGGCCTAAGGAGGAGAAGGTGGCAGAGGGGGATGAAAATCCAAGGGCTGAGAGGAGAAGGTCAAAGCCCAATCCAAGATTGAGTAATCCTCCCAAGCATAAATATGGGGAACAGGTTGCTGCTGGGTGGCCATCTTGGTTGTCTGCTCATGTTGGAGAAGCCATTGAGGGTTGGCTTCCTCGGCGTGCTGACACTTTTGAGAAAATTGATAAGGTGGGTTATTAATTGTTTGGAACATTTTGTTGTTTATTTTGTTTACTTGAGCTTAGTGGGGCTTTCTTTTTTTGGTTTTGATAAAAGTTATTTTTTTATTTTTTTTGGTGTGCTTCAGATTGGTTCAGGAACATATAGTAATGTGTACAAAGCAAGAGATACTATGACTGGTAAAATTGTTGCTCTTAAAAAGGTGCGATTTGATAATTTAGAGCCAGAGAGTGTGAGATTTATGGCTAGAGAAATAATCATTTTGCGAAGATTGGATCATCCAAACGTAATAAAATTGGAAGGCTTGGTTACTTCCAGAATGTCTTGTAGCTTATACCTGGTGTTTGAGTACATGGAGCATGATTTGGCTGGACTTGCTGCCAGTCCTGATATTAAGTTCACTGAACCACAGGTTTGACAAATTTTCCTGGTTCTTTCCATTGTATTCTGATTGTTTCTTGGGTTTAAAAGCAAACTTATTTCTCATTTACCTATTACAGGTTAAATGCTACATGAAACAGCTACTGTCTGGACTAGAGCATTGTCATAAGCGTCTTGTACTTCACAGAGACATTAAAGGATCAAATCTTCTTCTTGACAATTCAGGAATACTAAGGATAGCTGATTTTGGGTTGGCTACCGTTTTTTATCCTAACCATAAGCATCCCATGACTAGTCGGGTGGTTACACTTTGGTATCGACCTCCAGAGCTTCTTCTCGGGGCTACTGATTATGGTGTAGGTATTGACTTATGGAGTGCTGGGTGCATTTTGGCAGAGTTATTGGCTGGAAAACCCATTATGCCTGGTCGTACCGAGGTAGCTATTTATTGTGTATTTGTTGTAATGTTACAAGTTCTCTGAGATTTCTTTCCATCTACTCTATTCATGTAAGTCCATTATGATGTCATTATATCACTTTTTGTTGTATTTGGAATGATACTCTTTCGAGTTAATTTGATGGATATTCCACATTTTCTCTATTTTTGTCCCTTTCTTGTTAGACATGATCTACCACGCATCTGTGGGTAGCATGGGTATATTTTGAGATTGAAGAATTACTAGTAATTGAAAACTTAGATGGATAAGGTAGGTGCATACAAAAAGTTACATCAATTCTCAAGCAGATTGGAATAGCCAATTCTGGCCTTTGGAACAAGTATAAATGTCAAATTATGCTAGCTTGACATAGTATTTTTGTTCATATCATATCATATAAATTCCTGGTCATTTTCTGGGCTGTTTATCTTTACCTTGTCATGCTACTTTGAAGCTCCATTCTCCTATCAAGACATTTATCCTATACATGTATGTTAAAAAAAAAAATCAAATTAAGCTTGTTATGATATAATTTTTTATTCCTTCAGAGTTAGCTACCTAAGTTGCAGATTCTTTTGATTGTTGGATGTTATTATATATTTGTAAAAGAAAAGAATTGAAATTATAGACGGAAAATGAAAGGTAGCAGTATATGATATATGGTTTAACTGGAAACAGTAATAAAGTAAATATGAAAGAAGAGAGGGGATGTTGGACCATGAGTGAGAGATGGACATCTGATGGGAATTTTAGTACAATGAGAAATGAAAAGTGTGGGAGGAAAACTATGTTATGAAAATCAAGCTCCCAATAGTTATCCTTTTTTCTGAGTCTTCCATTTTTGCCAACATTTGTGTAATCTTTAAACTCTTGAGCTTTGTCAAATGGAAACACACTGCTCAAAGTCAAAGAGGTGGTGTTATCTTAATTTGGCTAGTTTTTAATGTTACACTAAGAATAACAATTCATGAATGTCATAGCTTTATTATTTTCTCCATTGAGCTATAAATTTTTCCACTTCTTTTCTCGATAATTTAAAAGTTCCTATCTTGAACTAAAGAAAATTCAATGGTGATTTACCAGAGATAAAATTTCTCTTAAGGATGTGAATGTTGATCTTTTTGGTCGCTAGGTGGAACAGCTACATAAGATATACAAACTTTGCGGCTCACCCTCTGATGAGTACTGGAAAAGATGTAAGCTGCCCAATGCCACATTATTCAAGCCACGAGAGCCTTACAAGCGATGTATCAGGGAGACCTTTAAGGACTTCCCACCATTGTCTCTGCCGCTGATTGACACCCTTCTTGCAATTGACCCAGCTGATCGGAAGACTGCCACTGATGCATTAAAAAGCGAAGTAAGTTCTGGTCTTTTTATTTGTAGACATACCTCTACCCACAAAGAAAAGGGAAAAAGAGAGAAAATAACCCTTCTCACTCTCCAACCCGTTTTAGCACCAACTTCACATTGACATTCCATAAGTATCATGATTTAGATAGATTATTTTATTTACTAGATTGTTATTCTCGCCAATTGTTATAATTCTTCCCCTTCTTCTTCTTTTAATTTCTCCAATAATCATCATCAACTGATAATTTGATTTCAATGTTCTAAATCCAGAAAAAAATTTGAAGGAAAAATGAATTTTGTCATATCCATGATAGTTTGATGTTTCCCTAAATTCAAATAATTAAGCAAATTGTTTGCACGTTACTATTGCACCTTGTTTGCAATTGAAATGAAGTTGCACCAGTTCTATCTTGGTTTAATCTTTTTATGTTGCATTTCTAGTTTGCTTTCCTTGAATTTTCTTAGATATTGTTTATGTGGCAGTTTTTCACTACAGAACCTCTTCCTTGTGACCCTGGTAGCCTCCCTCAATACCCTCCAACCAAAGAGATGGATGCCAAACGACGGGATGATGAAGCTAGAAGGTCAAGATTTCTTTCTTATCCTTTGCATTCTAGGAGTCCTTAAACTTCTGCAACAAATTCTACATTTAATTGATTTAGATATAAATGTTGGCAGTCTTTGGATTTAGGAAATTGAAAACGCACTTAGAATCTTCTTTCCATTATGTCGTTATGGAACTATGGGTCAATTGAGTCTGTAGTGCTTTTGTAATTGCTTACTTAATTTTCTCCTTTTCTGGCTTTTATGAAGTTTCTGTTTCTCTTATACTTGTTTTTGGGCCTGCGTGCACTTCTCCTTGATCTTCTGAAATGCATTATAGGGAAAATAGTTCTGTTTTTGCTATAATATACACTGCTTTTGCAGGCAAAGAGCTGCAAATAAAGTTCAGGGTGATGGTGCTAAGAGAACACGTGCTCGTGATCGTGCAGTCCGGGCTTTTCCTGCTCCTGATGCCAATGCTGAGCTCCAAGCGAATCTTGATGTACGTTATTCTTGCAGCTCAAACGTGTGATGTGTCTATGTAGTTTTATTCTGATCTCTCTCTCTCTCTCTCTCTCTCTGTTTGTGTGTTTTCGTTCTTCGGAATAAAAATAATTCTTTCAGAAAGATAAAATAGAAATTGCCATGAAGCATTTTCGGAAAAGATTTGGAGTACTATTTTCTGAAGAAATCTTTGGTGTGAATAATTTGGTGAGCTCTAGGGAGCAAGAACTCTGGAAGATAAAGCAGAAATTGAAGTAAATAAACTATTAAAAGAGGTTTCTGTAAATGGTTTGCAATAGGGAGAGTATTTAGAAACATAACAGATGCACAAACTGAGGTAAGTTGTTCCGGTTCTGGGGCAGAATTGCATCCTTTCTGTTAGTTCCAGATTGTAGCCAGTCAAGGCATTAAGTTTCTAGAATGAGAGTTAGGTATGCCACCCAAATTAATTTGAAGATTGCGTCTGAATGGTACATTGGGTTGAAAAGGAAAGGATATAACTCAATCAACATTATATCTTTTTTTCCCCCCTCCTTTTTCTGAGTAACCATTGACATTCAGAAATGAGGGGTGTACAGTACTGAGATCAAATCCTGGTATGAATAGAAACCAATTAAACCTATTGGTTGTTGAAAGAAAATAATCAGTTATAGGGAAAATGGCCAGTTTAGTCCCGAAAGTTATGCATCTTAACATGTTATGGTCCCTAATGTGTTTTTTACCATTTTAGTCCCGAAAGTTAGGTGTCTAACATGTTATGGTCTCTGATTTTTTTTATGCCGTTATAGTCCTAAAAGAATTTTCAAATAGCCAACAAAGTCCGACCACCAGGCTCTGGCAAAAAATATGCACGCCTCACTCACGTGACATTTTTGAGGTTAAAATTGTCCTTAATTGGATAAAACATGCAACTCTCAAAATAAAAATATATATTTTGAAAACAAAATTCTAGTCGTGAACGATAAAATAAAGGGCTACTTTTCTTTTTTATATATAAATCCTTATTTGATGGCATGATGAATTACTATTGTTAACATCTAAGAAGGAACGATATTTATCAATTAGAATGAGTTGAAATAGGCAATAATTCATCATGCTATCAAATAGAGATTCAGATATAAAAAAGAGACATAGCTCTTTATTTTACCGTTCACGATTGGGGTTTTGTTTTCAAAATATATATTTTATTTTGGGAGTCACGTGTTTTACCCAATTAAGGATGATTTTACCCTCAAAAAAATATCATGTGAGTGGGACGTGCATACTTTTTGCCGGAGGCTATGGCAGCAGCTGGTGGTCGGACTTTGTTGGCCACTTAAAAATTCTTTTGGGACTATAACGGCAAAACATTAGAAACCATAACATGTTAGACACTTAACTTTCAGGACTAACACGGCAGAAAAAAATATTAGGGATCATAACATGTTAGACATCTAACTTTCAGGACTAAAACAGACAAAAAAAACATTAGGGACTATAATATGACACTTAACTTTCAGGAAAAATAATGTTAGGGACCATTTTCCCGTAGTTATATTATACATGATTGTTGAGAAAACTTTTGATTTAAATTTTTTCATTACACGGGTTTAAAATATGATCCAAAAATTTGTTGCTAGCACTCTGCTGCCATTTTTTTGGCTAAAGTAGCATAGCTATTGTTTTCCTGCTTATGGTCAGAAAAAAGAGATGCCTCTAGTAGTTGTTTCTGAGGTTCAAATCATGGTCCATGTTCAGATTTACAAACCGGTTTCATTCTGTATAAATCCAAGTTCAATTATAAGATTTGGTTAATTTTTTAATATTTTCCCCCCTTCTTTTATGTAGCAGAGAATGGGTAGACCTTTTAGCAAATGTTTGTTTCTTCTTTTCTTTTTTAACCTTTTCGTTATAAACTCATTATTTTTATGTTATGATCCTGCATTCTAAGGATAGGCTCTGCTCTTCATGGCTGGATAGAAGTGCATACCGTTCTGATCTATGTATGTTGGATATTTTTGGATCAGCTATACTTCTATTTGCCAGGAGCTAGGTCAAACTGTGAACTATTTGTATTTCTTCCACTACATCCCTAGCGTGATATATGTGATGTTATGTACTTTGAGAAAGCATATAGCCATGTCATATGTGCTCAACATAAAGGGAAAAAGTCCTTTGAAATTGTTGGAAGTCATGGACTAGTGACTTTCAGAAGCGTTCATGACTCCCCACCTCCAATAAAAAATTCAAAAGTTCAGAACTGGGTAAAGAATTCCCTTCGAAAAGAGAAAACAGGTTCACAGACTGAAGAGTGATCTAGATTTATTTCTGGAGGCAATTCTAAAATTCAGAAGCTGATTTGAGATTGTATATATACAAGGAAGAAAAACCTTCTAAGGCTGACCCTATTGCGATTTAGCAGGTTCCTGGTTGTTGATTGGATAGTTCCAAAGATCAACTTACTTCCAAAGGTTAAAGTTGCGTGATTCTGTGATGGATCAGGAAATTTACTTGTTGTCTAGAACATCACAGATTTACGCACCCCTGCCCCCCTCAAAAAAAAAAATCAGAGATTTAGATTCCAGTGCGCATCACGGAAAAATATACAGTTTTTTTTGTTTTCTTTTTGAAATATATATATAGAGTACAAAATATTAAATTCATTTAGCGAACTAAGATTACTCTCCCTTGCAACCATGAGAACCCAATTGAATTTTAGAACATTTATCTCCTTTATCTGGTTTCCAATTGGGCATAGGGCATAGGTTGGAGAAATTGACGAGTCTGAGTTGCCAAATGTTAAGCTGATTCTTGTTGGCAATTTCCTAAGCTTGTACTCCGCCATTCTGGCCTTTGATCTCTTTGTTTTGTATCATTTTGTACTCAGAAAAGCAGACTTCTTTTCAGTTTACAGGCTCTTTCCATTTTATAGTGACTGTTCAGGTTTGTTTACTGATTTGTATTGCATTTTTGGAGCAGCGGCGGCGTCTTATTAGTCATGCAAATGCAAAGAGCAAGAGCGAGAAGTTTCCCCCACCACACCAGGATGGAGCACTTGGTGTTCCTTTGGGTGCATCACATCACATTGATCCTGCCCTTGTTCCACTTGATGTGCCATTCAGTTCTACCTCTTTTACATATTCTAAAGAACCTGTGCAGAATTGGTCAGGTCCGTTAGTAGATCCCGCTGCTGGTGGTGGAAGACGAAAGAAAAATGATACACGGGAAGCTAGAAAATTTTCTACAGGAAAGAAAGAAAGAAAATAGCACTGCTAAGGGTGTAATATAAAAGAGAACATTGATTTAAAGAAAAGGGAAGAGAAAAACTCTAGGCTACACAAGTGATCCGATAGTTGAATGTGGGTCCCTTCCCAATCGGCACTGATACCATTGGGCCATCATGGAACTATTTACGCAGGTAATGTTTCAAGCCAGAAGAGGTTTGTTTAAGCAGTTTCAGAGATGACGTAGTCCTATTCTTTTTGAAAAAGTATAAAGATCCCTTTTCTTCTTGTGCTATACTTTGTTTCTGGGGGGCTTGTTGCTTCCTTGCTGCCTGTATATGTTAATTTTCTTTTCTCAGTTGCTGGTGTTTAGAGTTCTGGTGCTCATGTAGCGAAACTTAAATGATTATTTTCCTCCCCTAAATTTTGTTCCTTTTTTTGTCGAGGAATGAGAGGCAGGTTTTGCTTTGGATATAGAAGCAAACTATGATGGATTTCCCTTTCCTTTATTGTTTACATTACAGAATTTAATTACTCTCGTGGATTTCCTTTTAGGGGACCGAATAGAAAGCGGGGGAAGTCTTGTTCTTTCCTCCTCTGTTTTTTTTTTTTTTTTGAGAGAGAGAGAGAGAGAGAATAAAAGACTATTTCATTGCTCTTTCCATACCCCTTCCAATTTTTCTCATAATGTTGGTTCATTCTAGTGAAGATTGGCCTTGAAAATATTCGACGCTAAAACTGAACCTGAAATACATGTTCACAAAGTTATTTTGATTTAGTAATTAATTATTCTTTTTAATAAAAATTCGTGGCTAATGTTCAGCCAGATCCGGACTTCGCAAATGGACCTTTTTTTTTAAGGGCTTATATCAAATTCTTACCTTTATCGGTTAGTTTGTATCTTTTGTCGAGCCATATGCTCTACATTCGATTCGCATTTCATGCCCATCGGCCATTGGTCATAGAACCTTTCTTTATTGTCAAAGGATGCCGACAGTAAGGGACATTTCATGGCGTGGGATTTTGAGATCACTGCAGCTCTTTGATAAAGGAACTTGAAGTTATGGCATCAAAATTTCTCTGAAGATAATATTTAGGAGATATCCCTTTTCTTCTAAATCGCACGGTTGCAAATTTGCAATCCTTTTATGCAGCCAACCGTTGATTGGGCAAACGGTAGTTTCATTACTACATATGATCAATTTAAGTGCATTTTGCACGACGGTCTCACTTTTTAGAAGAAATAAATGAAATTAGAACTTTGATTTCGGGAGGCGAAAATTTATACTATTCTATATAAAGAAAATTTTATAAATTTTTAGTTCTCAAATAAAATAAATAATAAATGATATTAAAAAATTTTAAAAGTGAAGTGCAAAAAAATTTTAAGAGGGGTGTTTTGAGGAAACAATATAAAAGGATTGTATTTAGTACAAAATATACATTTAAGGGCATTAATATATATAATTCTTTTTTATATTTATAATCCCTAACTCTTTATTTTTAACTTTTAACTTTCTCTCTCTATAATCATAATTCATCTCTCTCAAAACAAACTTTTATAAAGATTTAACCTCGTCAGGGTCAAGATTGAAAGATGAGCGACGAATAGGACTCAAATGTTACAAGTTTACCGTTTAAAAAGCCATCAAACTCAAACTCTCTTTTTTATAAACAAATTAAAAAAAAACATCTGAAGCCACGTCGGAAGAAAATATCGGGATAAACAATGACCCCCTCGAGAGGCCGTGGGGTCCCTAAGTTTATTGCTGGGCCTGCCTCATGACCTCTCAAGAACTCTCTTGGGAATCTCCGAGCATACTCGGATATTATACATGGCTGTTTTTTTTTAATTAGATTTGAAATATTTTATTTTTATTTACATTTTATATATATTATCTGTATAGATTATAATTACCAAAACAAATATGAATTAAAGATAATTGGTAATTAAGTAAAGTAGTTAAACAATAGTATGAAAAATAATGAAGAATAGTTAGCACATAAAGTATTTTATTATTAATTATTGAGTTTTAATTAGTAAATTGAATTAGTACAAATTATATATTTTATATACTTTGTAATCAAGTAGTTAGTTTATAATTAGTTGTGTTATTAATTTCTAATTACATTCTATACATTATTAGTAATTTATATAATTCAGTATTAATTATTGGGTAGTTAGTATATAATTTATTATATTATGAATTTTTTATTAAATTATATACATTATTAATATTAATACTTATGTTGAAACAGTAAAACATTTATAATTTAGGTTCTACTTTGTAGTTGTTATTAAATTATGTATATTTACTCCTAACAATTTAATCATTACTAATTAGTAATTTGTAATAGCCACTAATTACTTATTTCTAGTAATTATCAAATTGATTTAGTAATTAGTAACAATGTATAATTTATTATATTATGAATTTCTCTTGTAGTTGCAAGTACTAACTAGTAATTAGTTGTACGTATTAGTTTATTATGAATTAGTAAATTCATTATGTATTAGTTCCAGTTATTAGTATATGAGTTACACATTAGTGATTGAAATACGTAAAATAATTATGTATTATGTTTTAGTTAATATAATATTAATTATGAATTAGTATGTATAGTAGTAATTAGTAAGTCTGATCTCTTAGTATATATATTGTTAGCAATGATATATCATTGTTATTATTAGCAACATTATAACGTGAAAAATAATGCAACGTACTGTGATAACTAAATATAGAAGACTATTTTAAGGGCTATTCACCCAAGAAAAGGTCATGTTTCAGGAGATTCACATATTATCCTTAAGTCATCTAAAGTCCACCACGCTTTACTGCGGGTGTTTTTCTCCGGACACTCCCCCATTGCATGATTGGGAGTCGAATCCGCGACCTATGTTAGACTCTGATACCAATTCATTTAAAAAAAATATCTTGTCTTAAGAGAGGCACATGTTACCTTTAAATTATCAAAATATTTTTTAAATAGATTGCTTATTTCACTAGAATGATGAGTTTATAGATTGGCAAAAATTCTTGCAATTGAAAATAATGCCTACTTGATGATCATAAGCAAACACAGTAGTAAACTTTTTTTTTTCCCGACAGCTTTACTTTGTCACTGTACTTTGTATATGGTTAATGAATGTAGGTTGCTTTAGTTTCGGCTTTTCTTTCCTCTACATATAGGTGCATTACTGCCTCGTATAAGTACATAAAATTTCAAAAAACAAGCATACTAAAAAACGAAGATGGCCCCAGTTTCTCTATTTTAAACACATTAGATACTACATAACAAAAGTAGATAAGACATGAAGTTACAAGTTTAATGCTCAACATTTACGAAACAACTGCTAGAATATAAAGGAATAATGGTGCGGATAGTTTTGTCAAACGGATAGGGCCGGTCAATTTTTTTCGGATTGAAAAATTTTAAGTTTGTGGTCCTTATAACCAATCCACGTATTAATTAATTTTTTTAATTTTAAATATATAAAATAATATCGTTTTAAAAAAATATTTTTTAAATATTAAAATATACAGTGAACGATGTTATTTTAAAAAAAAATATTTTTTTAAAAAAAATACAAATTGAATCGTACTGACCCACAGGAGTAAAAAAAATTGTGTTAAAATAGATCTGAACTTAGTAAGTCCAAGCCCACTTATACGAGTTAGCTCACAAGCTTACGCCCATATTGACACTACTAAGTGCAGGTCTAGTTACTAGACCGATACCTATACACGATGCGTCTATTGTGCTCGTTGACTCTCATCATTAATCGCTCACAAGTTCTGCAAGATAAAAATTTCTTACTCCCACCTTATACTTTTTATGAGTGGACTTGGACAAAGTTTGATTTTAAAAATTAAATTTTAAATTTTAAATATATAACACATATATATAATTTCATAAATAATTTAATTTTTATAAAATTCAAGACAAAAATCTTAAAATCAAAACCCTATCCAATCATACCCCATCAGTATCAGTATGTAGAGTATCCAATCAATTTGATTAATAATTAAAAATCGATTGGGCATTTTGCTTAACTCCCTTGGGTTGTCGCCGATGCCCGGACAGGGAATGTCCGGGTAGTATAGTAGCTACTGCAAATAAAGTCAGTCGATTTTATTGAATTTTTTATGCAAATTAATGAAATAAAGAAGATTCTATCATTATTTTGTGCAGATCTGAATTAAAATCTTGGAAATTTTCTTTTGGAAGGATTTGACTTAGAAAGAAAAAATTAAAGTTAAAAGTAAAGAGTTAGGAGCTTCATAAAAAAAAAATTGAATTTATTAATGTCCTGCATTTAAAATCCTTAAAAAAAAAAAAAAGACCAAGCGTAAAGGCGAGGCTTGTTTTGAGGGAAAAAGGGGGAAAAAAACTGGCGTCTCTTATCACCACCTTCTCCCCAGTCTGAACCGAGCACTCACTCCCTCAGCTCTTCTCGCGAATTTCACTACCTATCGTCGATCACTGGTCAGTCGCCACCTTGGCCACCGGCGCTGCATCAACCACAACAACCTGAAAGAAGCTGGTAATCGAAGGGTAAGGAGACCGAGATAATGAGACTATGTAATTGTTTGATTTCATGTGATGGGATGTCAGAAGAAGAATTAAGCTATTTTCGTCGTTCATTCTTGCAAATCTAGAAATTGTGCTTTTCATTTTGTTTATTTTTCATTTTTTTCATCTCTTAAATTGGCATCAGAAGTTGCTGCCTAGGATTGAAGGATAGGAAACGATGGCAGCATTTAGTTCGAAGCAACTGTGTCTCAATCCAAACCTGGTCCTCCCATTTGATTGCAGATTTAAATTGGCAAATATTCTTAGCTTGCAGAGAGGATGTGATGCAGGATTTTGTTTTTTTGGAGAGTGTATGAAAGGAAGGATTTACACAGCTAACGCTAAGAGGATTTATCCGATATCGAATTGCAAAGGACAATGGGAAGATCCTGATGTTGGCAGTGGGAGTGAATATGATGATGATGATGATCATGATGAAGAGGATAGGGAGGAGGGGATGGAGGAAACTGACTTGGATTTTGATAGTGATTGGGAAACAGTGAATGATAGTAAGGTTATTGTTGACAGTGTCAATAAGCTCTCTAGAGACAAGTATGAAGAAGATTTCATCACTGGTAATCCTATTTCTGCTGGCATAACTAATTTTTCATTATGTGCTTAGGATTTCATATCTTCTTTTACTATTTACTGGCATGAGCACTTCAGTAGTTCACTTGTTGATTATGCTTTTTCTAATAATTTTTTGTTTCCCTGATATCGCTAATGACTAATCTCCTCAACCCTGCAGTCTGTCCCACCATCCTATCTCCTCCCAATCTGAACATGCCTTCATTTTTTCTTGAATTAAATGTTTAATAGCGTGTTCTTTTTACTTGTCAGTAGCAGTGTAATAAGGGAAAGGTTCAGAACTCCACGTATCCAAAGTGGGTAGAATCCACTACATTCTGTGATGAAGGAATGTAAAAATCTGATTGAATTATGTAGATTCCAATACTTAATTAGTACTTAATCTGATATATTTGGTTCGTCATATGTGTTCCTCAGTTCAAGCATAATGGTCCTGCCTGGAGGATCTGGGCTTCATAAAGCAAATTTTTTCCATTTGTTAAAAGAGTTTCTATTTGAGTTTTATTTCTTACTTTTCAAAGTAATAATCTATATAGTTAAATTTGTTTTGCATTCAGATTGATTCGCATTCTTCTCCTCTATTTGTCCACCTGTACAACTTTCAACCCACTGATGAAAAAAGTGTATCATAGTGCCTTATTGGATCATGTTCTTTCTTGGTATATCTAGATAATAGATAGGAGCATAAACTGAAACATTACTGAGCTAACATGATAGTCATGAATCCTTTAGCAGAGTGCAAGAACATTCTTTCTAGACCAATTTTTAATACAAACTAAAGAAACTCTGTTATAGCCATTTCTTCACACTTCGTTAACTGTTTGGATGGAGGAAAATATTAACTTATCATTGTAAAATAAGAAATTACTCTGAAAGATGCAAAACTTATTTCATTAAAAGCAAAAAGATTGATTGCTTATTTCCTCCAAACAAGGAGAGGGCAAGAGGATATTATGTGTTTTCCTGTGCTTAACTTCAGCTTTCTTTGAAGGCATAGGTTTCTTTTCTAGAATTATTTCAATAAAACAATCCTCAATTTTAGTAGATAACTTGCTCTCTGTTTCACTGATCTGAGAGAGTGGTTAAGGATTTTTTACTTCAAAAGTATTTCAACATTGTGACCTTTTCAAAAAAGGTCTTGATATTCGCAGTTCACCATCTCTTGCAGAGATTGAGCAGCTCTTGAGTCCTAAAGAAAGAGCAATTTTGGACAGTCATGAAAATCCTGAGCTGGAGAAGATATCTACGGTAAAGTATATGAAACTGCCTTTTCTTATCACCAAATTTCTTGTTGTTGTCTAAAAGTCACTTGATTTTCAAGGTGCACGAGTTTTTAATATTACATACCTCTTAGTTAGTTTGACATTATTGCAAATATTGGCATTGTGTTTATGTGCTGTAATTTGAATGTTTTCCTTCATCAAGAAAGATGAGAGAGATAAAAACTTTTGCAATTGTAAACTAATTTCTGAAACTTCATTATGCAGGCGAAATGGAACCCCCTCCATACTTTTGCACTAGCAGGACAAATCAAATTCATGGATAAGCTTCTTGAGAATGGAGTGGATGTCGACCAGGTTGATAAGGTAAGATATCTTTGTTTTTTAGGACTGAAACTTTGCTCAATCTATAAATATTTTGATTTTTATAGTTGAGCTGTCATCTAAACCAATTTGGGAAGCAGGATGGCCTCACTGCTCTACATCATGCAACTATTGGTAAAAAGGAGGCTGTTATTAGTCATCTTCTAAGAAAAGGTGCAAACCCTCAAGCTAGGGATCTGGTGAGATAATTTCTTAGGTTTAAATCTCATTTAAATCTTAATCCTCTTTTAATTTTCCCATCGTATGCAAAAAAGTTTGTGGGACCTATGAGAATATCTGTACATCCTGCTAGGATGGTGCCACACCACTCCATTATGCAGTTCAAGTGGGAGCTTTGCAAACTGTTAAGTTACTGATCAAGTACAATGTTGACGTTAACATTGCTGATAATGTGAGTGAGATTTTTATTTTTCTCTTGTCATTTCTATGTTGTGTGTGTCATATTTTCATGAGTATCTGTGTTCCATAGGAAGGGTGGACGCCTTTACATGTTTCCATCCAGAGTAGAAACAGATATATAGCCAAAATTTTGTTAATAAATGGAGCAGACAAAACAAGAAGAAATAAGGTAAATTTCAACTCTGTATTTCTGATTTCCGTGGTTCTTTGCAATTTGGAGCACCTTGCCTATTTGATCCGTTATCAATTGTTGTATGTGATATGTGGAACCACTTTCAAGCTCCACAAATACCTCTTACGTTTAATCGTGTAATTGATATGTTACAGTAATGCATTTTTATGCACTCAGGACTCTTCTTGTGCTTCCCATCTGAATTAATGTGTCAGAGAATTAATTCCTGTGACAAATGCTGTTTCGTGTGCTTTCTCATAGAATTTAAGACGTAATCATCATCAATGAGTAGAATATTGAGCTCCAAAAACTAATTGGGTCCTTTTATATATTTATTTAGTTTTTGGCACTGAAGAAGTGAGTTCACCTCATTGCCTTCTTTCAGGATGGGATGACATCTTTGGATCTTAGCTTATCTTATGGGAAAGATTTCAAGTCCTATGATCTTGCCAAGCTATTGAAGCTTGTCGCAGCTGATAGGGAGCTATAATTTATCTATGATCTTCCTTCAGGGATTGAGAGGTATTGCAGTTGCAATTGATGATTCTTCTCCTAAAATATTGAACGGCAATGATGTGCATCATTTTACTCATGAGTCTCATCAGCATGCATGTTGCTGCACTTCCTTGTGCCGGAGCTGGTTATGAATATCCTGCATCTGCTCATGGTAACCGTTTACCATGTGTTTGAAAACGGAACAATCCATGGAATCAGGGACTGTATTTGGAGATGTAACCATTAAAGATATCAGATATCTCGGTTCCTCTGTCTGCCGAAGTCTCAAAAGCAACAAGATCTTTTAACTTTGCCCCATGATGTTTATGTAAGGGTGATTAGCAATTGAAATTTAAGAACAGAACTCAATACTACAGAAACGGATTTCATGTAGAAGTTACAAAACATTTAGCCAGAAACGTGACAAGTAGTTCCTTTTTCCCTTTTTTTGGGATGTCTGGGGCAACTATTTTTGATATTTGGAACTTCTTAACTTGGAAAAGGAAGTCGCACTATCTGTTTATTTGCATAACACATATATTGAAGCCTCTCAGGCACTAAATTGGAGTTCTACTGTTGTCAAGTGCAGAATAGTTTGAAGTTAGATTAAGATAACCATGTTAAATTCGAAGTTGGATATACACTGGAAATTATGTGATCTCCACAAGTTATATCTTTTGTTATATTATGTGATATATCATTTAACATGAATAATATCATTAAATTCAATATTAAAGTTATACTTAGCTATTATCGCTCTTTTTTCGGTAACCTTTGCATTATGATGCAATGCTCTTTTTTTCTTTATTAGATAATGCCCACGTTATGATGAATTATCCATATACCACTTATAAGATTGTTAATCGGGCTTAACAAGCTAGCTTTTCAAACTTGAGCTCAGCTTGATTTTTGTTCGTGTCATGAACAGCTAGCCAGCAAAGCAGGTTGGGCTTGCTCTGATATTTTTTTAAAAAAATTATCTAAACTTATTTTATATTCTTAAGAATTTTCTTAGTTTTTTAAAAGGATAATTGATTTTTTCAACCTTAAATGTTTCTTAATTAAAAATAAAAGTAAAAATTATATATATATATATATATATAATTGATGTTATAATTTTAAGAATTTTTTAGGGATAATTAATTATTTAAATTTAAATGCTTCTTACTTAAAAATAAAAATAAAAATAAATTAATTATACTATTATTATTACGTAGAAAAATAATAATAATATTTTTTAAAAAGATATAAAATGAATCAAGTTTAGTTGGGCGAATAAGATGAGTTTGACTTGACTTGACTTAAGCCTATTAACAATTCTAACCACTTACTAATAACAAAACTTCATTGATAAGCACCCAAAATCCTATCTTTTACGGGTATGCAATTGATTTTTCAATTCGATTCAATTTTACTATTTAGTTTTTTAGTTTAATTTTTTCTTTTTTTGAAAATCAAATCAAACAAATTTTATAATAAAACCGAACACAACTAGTTCTATTCGATTAAAATTGAATTTGATAAAAAACACATTACAAGAATGAACTCATATATTATTTTTTTAGATTTCAATTTTTAAGTTCAGTTTTCAATTTGATCACAGAAATTAAAAATTGAACCAAAATATTCATAAATTTTAAATATTAAAATGAACTGAACTAAAATATAAAAAATCAAACCGAAATAAAAATTTAGGTTTGATTTGATTTTTACACACTCTTACTCTCTTTCACTCTTTCAAAGTTGTCATTTGTTTCATATACAATTCTAAGTTCCTTTAAATTCTCTTATTTCTAGTCAGATTTTATATAATCAAAATATTATATAGCAATATTATAATAAGGAGAGGATTCGTGCTGCTTGATGAGCTGATATAGCCTTACTTTTAATTGTCTTGATTCTATTAACAATGATTTTAGGGATAAATGAAAATGAAAAATCTTTCTTATTTAGTACTAATTAGGTTAAAATAATCTAAAATGTTCTACACGTATAAAGTTACTTCTTACGTTAATATGCATATAAAGGGAAATTGTAGAGAAGCAAATCAATGAGCAAAGTATGAGATATTCTTCTCGTAAGGAAAAAAAAAGAGAAATTATTATTGATTTTCCGTACATGGTTTTTCCATATAAATCAATTTTCCATGCAAAGAAAAAAGAAAAAGGAAAATAACGGGCTGCATAAACCCCCTCTGAAACTCAGTCCCGAAGAGTAAAGAAAGCGCTACAAGAATAGCCATCCCCATCACCCACACTCTTCTTTCTGAGTTCAGTTGATTCCTATCTGAGAATTCGTTGTAGCTGAAGCTTCCAAGCTGTGAATTGATAACAGCGTTTTGAATAGTCGCTTCTTCTGAATTGCTTGCGGAGTCTGATACATAAATTCGGAAGCTTTTTGTAGTCTTCTGTTAGTAAACATGGAGGACGGTGGAATAGTGAACAATGTGGCTCGAGCCATTGCCGTGGCCCTTGACTGGAGCTCCTCTCCTGATGATCGAAAAGCTGCATATTCCTACTTAGAATCGGTATGTTGGAGGAAGAGAAATTAACACAAACTTGTTTTATATGCATTTGTATTTCTGTGAACTGGCCTTTGTGGACTTTTCTTTGTGGTTTTGTGAGTCTAGAGAGGAAAGACAAGAACGAAAAGAGAAAGGGTATGTTTATGTATGTGGTTTGCTGAAAAACGTGGGTTTCTGTTATAGAATGCTATTTCTTGAAAAATTTACATAATTTTCTACGTCTTTCTTTTCTTCTTCTTTTTCTGCACTTTTTTGTTTTTGTTTTCTTGATTGCTAATTGGAGGGAGTTGAATGAAGATCGACTTTTTTGGTGACTGATAGAGCTACTAGTTAAGTAGCTTGCTGAGATTGAAAGGAAAATGCAGTTAACTCTATGGAATTCGTTGCCTTAAGTTTTACCTAGAGTCTAATGGACTTCCCCAGTTATTAAATAATCTTGGATGCCCTTGTTTCAGTGGAAGATTCAGAGAGTTTATAGAACTTTTTATGACTTAAAAAGTGTCTCAAAATGTCTTAGTTTCATTACCTGGGAAGCATATAATGTGAAAAGAAATGTAAGTGAGAAATGAAGATGTCTTTTATTTTTAAAAATTTTTTATAAGGTGTTCGGCCTTTGCACATCATTTCACTGTGGCTCCTATGGCTGATTGATTTTGAGCTATCTGCAATCATGACAAAATCAAATATCATTTATTTCTCATTCTCTTTCTTCAGAGTTCTGTCTATCTTTTCTGTTTGGCGGCCACATCTGATTGCATATGAGCAATCTGTACTCTGACACATTTGAATATCATGATAGTTTGTTTGACATCATTGGTCTCTGATTTCCAAATGAATCTGCAGCCAACACATGCTTACTGTTCTCATCTGATGTTCGCTTATCTGCATTTTGCAGGTTAAATCAGGAGATGTACGAATCTTGGCAAGTACAGCCTTTGTTTTGGTTAAGAAAGAGTGGTCTTCTGAAATTCGTTTGCATGCTTTTAAAATGCTCCAGGTTTGTTTCCCGTATGTAGACATGTACTTTATTTTTCAGAATATTTTGTCTTTCTTTCTGGCTCTCTCATACACACAAGCACTGAGAGAGAAAGAGTCTCTCTTGGTATGTCAAAAATCAGTTTCCTTAAGAGTACATTGCCATTTGACTAGGTTACACTCCTATTTGCGCAATTTTTTCTTGTCCAGTTGATACCATTGAAGTTTAATTTCTCCCAGAAATTGTGTAGAATCAATGCTATCCTTTATTTAAACCTGGAAAGCACAAGGTAGATGAGTATGTGGGTTTTCTAAGTAATTCTTATTGGCAACCATATGTATCAGCTTCTCTAGTTTGTAAAATGCAAAATTTTGCATGTGTGTCTTCGAACATTCTTAAGTAAGGATCGCAGGTTGAGACAATCTTTTCTATAAAAGATTTCATGCTTGTTTATAGAATATGGAATCCTTGTTGGAAAGTTTGAATTTGTGAGATAAAAAATGACGCTAGAATAAATGTCTATTCTTCTAGTTAAGACCTATCACTTAAGCTAAAATGTGATACTAAAATTTATGGGTACTAAAGAGAATATTTAATCTTTGCAAATTGTATTCTTATTGTTTTTAATGTTTCAGAAGACAGATAAAGAAAGTAACACTTTGCCCTTTGTACTACTTTTGGCATTAATTAAATGCTACAAGTGAGATGAACTTGGAGACCCTTTTGTAGTAAACAGTAAAATATGCAAAGATTGATAGTCTAGCTGTCAGAAACATGGGAAGAATAGGAAAGTATGTGTTTAGGTGTATCATCTTTAAATCATGAGATCTGGAAAGATGATTTATTTTATCATGCAAACAACTCTAAAAGCTCGTTTACAGATTTACTACAAAATGATGAGCAGAAAGAAATAAGTTTGCAATATAAATGGAATGAAGCATAGTTTTGAATTACACGGTGTGAGCCTTCATGGAGGGAAGAGAGGTTTCATCTAAGATTGGGGGGCATGGTGTGAACATGCAAAATGCTTTCAGAAGCCTCTGACAAAGTCAAACTAAGACTCTTCCCTCTTCGCTTCTTTGGCCCTTCATCCAAGTTGATAGAACTTTATCCATTATTCCTTCTGATACTTGTTAGTGAGCTATAAAGTGATAAACTACTCTTGGCCCTTTTTATTGCTGTTTATTGTTTCACAGGATCATCTGGAGTAAAAGTTAGAGCTAAAAGGGGATTTGTTTATGGAATTAGTAAAGAAAGCAACAGAGCATGTTTATATCTATGGAACTTGAGGTTGAATATCATATAAATAGCAGAAGAAAGATTATATCTGAATATGATCACTAATCGAGTTTATTTTGTTGTATCAGTTCTTGAGGTCTAAGGCAGTGTAAAAATATCCAAGTTTGCTATGCATGTGAACTATTAGTTCAACTGTCTCGAAGCTATTACATAATCCTCTGATACAGTTCTGTCATGATGTAGTAACTATCCCTTTTGACCATTCAGTGCACAATCCAAGTAGTGAGTTTCTTTTCTGGTAGACCATTGATTCTGGGTTTTAAAAATCAAAATTGTATTTTCGTAGCTTCTACAATTTCAATGGCCCTAAGAGAGGATGGCATGAAAAAGATTATAAAGATGAGTAACACAAAAACAGATATTGGGTTGTGCTATTTATATTTAAGATAAAATTGTATTCAGGAAATGTGTTGTTTCAATTGGGAGCTAGTAAATGAATTACAGTTGAAAATAAGAGCAGGAAACTGAAAGTGAAAAGAGAGAAGAAGTAGATACAAAGGGAATTCTTATCCTAATTTTCCTGTTAAAAGTGGAAGTTATTTAATTTTTCTTTTCTTTTTCCTGATTGTTTATTATTACTGATTTATGAAGATTTTGGAATCTCTTTGTAAAACATGTACTTTTTGGTTGCAAGACAAGCTTGAAACTTGTGATATGAAAAATATGAGTATCGCATGATTAAGAAGCCTACACGGTTAGAACTTCTCTCGCTGAGTTTAAATTTTTTCTATTTCTTCTCTTTGAAGCATTTGGTGCGGTTGCGGTGGGATGAGTTGAATCCAACAGAGAAAAGGAATTTTGCGAATGTGTCAGTTGATTTAATGTCTGAAATGGCAAATCCTTGCGAGGAGTGGGCCTTGAAGAGTCAGACGGCTGCTCTTGTTGCTGAGGTTTCAGAATATTTTCTTTCTCCTCAGGGTCAAGTTGAGATAGACCTTCGACCTTTATTGCTGTTGCTGGTATTACATACTCAACTTTGTGTCATGCACAGGTTGTTAGGAGAGAAGGTGTGGATCTATGGACTGAGCTTTTTCCATCTCTAGTCTCTTTATCCAACCAGGGTCCTATTCAAGTAAACTACATGAACTCCTTTGCCGATGTTTTCTTGGTCCATCATTGTTTTAAGCATCAGTAAAGTTAATGATGTTGAATATGCTTTTCTTACAGGCAGAGTTAGTCTCCATGATGCTCAGGTGGCTTCCTGAAGACATAATGGTTCATAATGAAGACCTAGAAGGTGTTTTGTGTTCCGCACACCTTTTTCTTGCTAATATTGCTAATGTGTAGACCTAGAATTCTCTTTGACTGGGGGAAATGGTGGCAAAGGAGAAGAAAACTTTGCTTGTCAGTCAAAATCATAGAAGAGTGTTATCTGTGAATTTTAAATGTAAACTATAATCCTATTATACTTTGGATCTTATTGTTGCTGTCACTTCTTTCTTTAATTTGTGAAGAAAGGTGAAAGTTATAATAAGAGTACTTCCACATTTCTTTTTTTCTTACCTTTCCTCATGATACTGCCATTTATGATTTAGGTGATCGTCGAAGGCTATTGTTACGTGGACTCACGCAATCTTTGCCAGAAATTTTGCCTCTATTGTACAGTGTAAGTGTTGCCTGGTCTGTTTTTTGGAGTGACAGACCTCAATGAAATTCTTGATAACATTTGTTTTACAATCAGTTAATGGAAAGGCACTTTGGAGGTGCGTTGACTGAAGCTGGTAGGCAGCAACTAGACATTGCAAAGCAGCATGCAGCAACTGTAACAGCGACTTTAAATGCTATTAATGCATATGCTGAATGGGCTCCGTTACCTGACCTTGCAAAATTTGGGATAATTCATGGGTAGGTTTTCTCTCAGTCAAAAGATCTATTAGCTTTGAATTTTCATGTCATGTAATCTTTTACTGTGTCTCCAACAGCTGTGGCTTTTTGCTCTCCTCACCCGACTTCCGATTTCATGCATGCGAGTTCTTTAAACTTGTCTCTCTGAGGTACGCAGTGCAATATTCAAGATACATTCTGTTTGCTTTTTGTTTGGTTCTGAATTGAAGTTTGTTGGCAGAAAAAGACCTATTGATGGTGCATCTGAGTTTGATGCTGCAATGAGTCAGATCTTTAATATCCTGATGAGCATCTCAAGGGATTTCTTACAGAAAACTAGCTCAGGTGCTGCTGTGGATGAGAATGAATTTGAGTTTGCAGAATATATCTGTGAAAGTATGGTCTCTTTGGGTTCTTCAAATTTGCAATCTGTCGCTGGTGATACTACAGTACTCTCCTTTTATCTTCAACAGGTGATACTCTGTCCCCGTCTTTAGTTAAAATATGGGTGCTCTGAGTTCTATATGTTTCTTCTTCTTCTTCGCATTTTTTCTTTTGTCCTTTGAAGATTGAAATAAAGTTGTGATGAGTGTGGATATATACGTGGGCTCTGGCTGTTCATAGTTGTGTTTCTCAGCTTTTCTTCATTTATGACATCTCTAAGCTATCCCTGGTGTCAAATTCTCTATCTATTGTTTATATCCCTAAAAAACTTGTCTTTCTCACATCTAGAGTGCTTTTCATCCGGCTAATTAATTCAGAGGCTTTAGCTAATTAATCTACTGCCATTTTGAAGCTGAGGTTGAGAGATAAAAGTTGTGGTAGGTTAAACTTACTTCTTCACATTGAGTTATTCCTGAACCTAAGAAGTTCTTTGATTTTTATTCTTTTCTATGGTTCAGAATATTTTGTATTTCTCCACATTCTAGTCTTGGCTTGATATTGAGGTCCATTTGTAATTCAAGCATTTATGAATTGGGGCTGGATCTTCATTTTGTCAACTAATTTTCCTCTTGAAAACTGGAAAAGAGTTCCTTATTAGTTTGAAGGTACTTATCATGAATTGTTGTTCTAATCTTTTTAAAATATAAGATGAAAAAAAAAAAGAAGTAGATATGATTATGGTATGGTACTTGTGATTGGCATGAATCCACATTTAGGAGCATTGCTGTAGATGTTCGGATGGACATACCACATTGTGTTGGAGTGACTTGTTTACCTGGAAAGCCTTAAATCAGGGTGCAATCGAAGGGCATAAAAAGAGCTGCCATGCGCACATGGGGGGTGTCAAAGATTGAACCAGATGTATGCATGACTGCAATTTCATTTATGTTTGTTTTTATATAATTGTCTGCTTAATAGGAAGCATGCATATGTGGCTAGGTGCTGAATTAGAAAGACGTATGGTTCATAATCCTTTTTTATTGGTTTTCTGAACTCAAGCTTATTTTTAATTTCTAAATCAATTTTTTCCTTCATTTTCATATAATTTGAAGTCTCGTGCTAATAATGCCTGCTTTTTAACACATTTCATGGTTTTCCCCCCCTGCACTTGAAATATGGAGTGTTTTCTTTGGATATATTGACTCTGATCTTTCATAATCTTTCAGATGCTGGGATTTTTCCAACATTATAAGCTAGCACTGCATTGTCAATCTCTTCTCTTTTGGCTGGTATGATTCCTTTAAATTAATCTCTTACACTTTAAACTGGAATTGCCTCAATATGTTTTAAGGAATGCCATGCTTTCTTGTGGTAGGCCTTGATGAGAGATTTACTGTCCAAGTCAAAGATTGTGGTGCATGGAGACAGTTCAGTTGACAATATCAGCTCTACCTCAGGACAGGTTGACAATGAGAAGAAAAAGATGCTGGCCTTTGTAACTGATGACATCTGTAGTTCAATACTTGACATAGCTTTTCAGCGAATGTTGAAGAAAGAAAAGGTTCATCCTCGATCTGCATATCTTGTGGGAACCTTGGAGCTGTGGAGTGATGATTTTGAGGGCAAAGGAGATTTCGGCCAGTACCGCTCACGGCTGGTATATGTTATATTACTTCCCATTAGATGGCCCTAAACATCTTCATCGTATGTATATATATCTCTTCTTGAAGCTTAAACTAATAGTGAGGAATGCAATATGATTTATGGGCTTATCATGTTTTCTTCTTATGAGGTTTGCCCATATCTCAAGATAAGACCATCAAGTTTTAACAAACTGAAAGAGCCCCATCAAATTATTTAAGTGATTTATATAATTAATTCCTTGACCATCTATCAGTGACTGATGTCAACACAGTTTTATACTGCAATCCAAAATTATCTGTTCATGGCTTATGATTCTTATGCCGCTCCAAAGTAATGAATTACCTAATACCCTAAATTTCCCCCGAAATGTTCATGTTTCAACTCTTAATTGTTTCACAACCAAAATCACCATGTCCTGATCTACCATCAGCAATCACCAACCGACCATCATTGTTAACATGAATCTACCAAGACCAATTCCACCCACCAGTACAGCCATAAAGCATTTCACCAAAAACCTCAAATCATTGTAAACCCTCACAGAAAGGAAAGAGTTCAATTTTCAATTACATGCCAAGAGAGAAGAAAGTGCAACTGGTGTCTGACTGTGTTTTTCAGATGCCAATGTCATATCTCTGCATTATTAATTATTTGTTCGCAGAAGTTTTATGTGAAAGTGTTCACGTGCCTTTCTTATTATATTTCCAGATTTGAATGTGTTTATGCACTTGCAAATTAAGCAAGTTGTTTATACTGTTATACATGACACCTTGTTTGGTAATAGGCAAGATCTGTGAAAGAATAATACAAGTAAAAGAACTCTTTGCAGTTGCTTTCTTATGCCTTGTGAATTTGATTCTTTATTTAAGGTACTTCATCTTGATTGGTATATAGTAATATAAGCTAGAAAGTCGGGCCTGTTTGAGCCTTTAACATGTTAAAGGAAAGAATAACAAGATAATACTGAGACTAAATCAATGACTTTCATTGTATATAAAATATGCCATATATGATTGTAAAAGTTCAGTTGGTTCAAAGAAATAATCAATATCCTTGAGATGATATTCCTGAGTTATATGATTTCTGGCGGCCTTCATTTATCTTGTTTATTTGCTTTGTTCTTTACATAAAGATAGTTAATTATAATCAGTAAAATTTATCCAGAAACTCATGGTAGGTCAGAGCCAGTAATCTTTTAAGGGCAAGAGTAACTACATAAAACTTAACATGGATTCTATCATTTAGTATGAACAAGTGACATAATATATGCAGATAACAGTTTTGTCCAACAAGTGGTGCTTTTATACAAGATTTATATGCCTTGTTCTATTGTTTGGTGACTAGCAAACAGGAGTTTGGATCCAATAGCTTGGGCTTGAGCCGAATAGAACCTTGAAAACTTTATTGTTTAGTTGCTTATTACTGGAAAAATTATTGTTTTGTACCTGACAGAATATTTGCCTTCTGATTGCGGTAAATGAACCTAGGTAGAGCAGCTGAACTTACCGGAGATAGTGACTATTATTTGAAATTCGGAGACACTGCAGTTACTCTTCTATTAACAAGGAGCGAAGGCATTTGATTTGGTTTTAGTTTCATAAATGCTGTTTTTAACAATTTCATTCATTTAAAATATCTGAAGCATATGCTTTGACTAATTGAATTTTGAATTTAATCTTCGGGATTATACTGTGCTTCCTATTATGATAGTATGGTTTGTTGATAACTTGAAAGCATATGAATGGGTTTTCTAGGTCTTCCAATATTACTTGCTAGTGAATAATTGGATTTTTTGAGTAATTGTTTGGTCCTCTGTTCCGCTGCTGGGTTGATCTTGCATCATGTTAGCATCATGGATACTCCTATCTCTAAATTTTCATTATTCTAATTTGAAATCAGCCCCAATCTTTTATGTATTTAATTCATTTGTCCTTGATGTTTATCTTTATTAATTTTTTTGGGAAACTAAAATGCAGTTGGAGCTTATCCGTTTTGTAGCTTCTCACAAGCCCCTAATAACTGCCAACAAGATTTCTGAAAGAATTGTGACAATTATTAAAAGTCTTTTGCTTGCTCCACTCCCTGCTCAGGTTTGTTATAGATGCTTCTGTTTTATTTTCTCATGAGGATGTCCATATATATTTGAGATATTTCCTAAATAACATGATTTGAGAAGATCTGACATTTGGTTCAAGCTGAGTGAGTTTTCAAAACTTTGCACCCTTAACCATTTTCAATTTAGGAATTGGCTATAATAGAAAGCATGCAGCTGCCTCTAGAAAATGTGGTGAGCACAATTTTCGATGGAACAAATGATTCTGGCAAGATGACTTCTGAAGTTCAACTCACACTATGCAGAATATTTGAAGGTTTTCCCATTAGTCCCACATATATCAAGTGAACTCTTTTAAACCCATCTTCCTCAACCTTTTGTTTTTTTTTTGAAATTATGATGATAATTGAATTACCTTAAATTGTGAAGGCCTACTCCTGCAACTTCTTTCTTTGAAATGGACCGAACCAGTTCTTGTGGAAGTTCTTGGGCACTATTTAGATGCATTGGGTCCTTTCCTGAAGTACTACCCAGATGTTGTCAGTAGTGTGATAAATAAGCTTTTTGAGCTTTTGAACTCCTTGCCGTTGGTTGTTAAGGTACTGATAAGCCTTCTATCTCTTTTCCAATGTTATTTGTGATAAAGAAAAACTTGTTGGGCATTTTTTAAGAAATTGTTCTTTTGGTAGGATCCTTCAACAAGTACAGCTAGACATGCTAGATTGCAGATATGTACATCATTTATTAGAATAGCCAAGGCAGCAGACAAAAGCCTTCTTCCTCATATGAAGGTAATTCAATTCTGTTTACTTCTATTACCCTAAATGTGGAAATCAATTGGTTTTTCGTGGTTGATTGTCTGAGGCAATGAAAGTATTCGATATTGTTAGCTTTTCCCATTTGAACAATCCCGATATGCAAAATTTATTCTACTTGTTTTAGAGTGACCTGCATTGGAGACCTTTCACTTTTTGCCAACAAGCTTTAGTCTTTGACAAAGCAATTACAGCTTGGATCTCCCTGAAGTCTATCTTTTGGGACCAAGGGCATGAGCTATCTGATTTTCACTGCCAGCATTTCATCTACTCATTTATTGAAGGACATGCACTATATTTGCATAAACCACAGTGTATGAAGGCTTATAAGTTTACAGTATTTGATTTCTATTTGCTGCTTCAATGGCTCACTTGGAAACATATATACAACTTAAATGCTTTCGAAGTTTCTTAAGTGCTTGTATTTCCTTGCTTATGCATGTAATTTAAGTTTTCATATTTCGTCTAGTAATGGATGAGGAAAGGCAAAGAGAATCCTTTCAAAAAGATGAGAGCAAGGTTGGGCAAAGACCAAGTCTTAGAAAAAATAAAAAGATAATGATTAGACCTACTAAAAGATTATAAGATACAAAGGTTTTTATGCCTACATTAAGAATACCAATGTTTTTTTCAATGCTAACAAATTGCTGGAAATGTTAATAAATCAATCAAATCACTTGCGGTCCAAGATTTCATTTTTTCTTTCATTCCAGAACCAGCCTCTTGCATTGCCAACATGATTTGATAAATCTTGGTATGTGTTACAGGGGATCGCCGACACAATGGCATATCTACAGAAAGAAGGCTGTTTGCTTCGAGGAGAGCATAACCTTCTGGCTGAAGCATTTCTAATTATGGCTTCTGCAGCTGGGTATGTATAAATCTGTGGTTTCATAACTTCTAATCATTTGAGGTTTTGTTTTGTTGATTTACCTCAGGAGATTCCCAAACTTGTGCAGGGTGCAACAGCAGCAAGAAGTTTTAGCATGGTTGCTTGAACCTTTAAGCAAACAGTGGACACAGACAGAGTGGCAAGATGCTTATCTGTCTGAACCAGCAGGCTTAGTTCGTCTGTGTGGGGACACATCATTTATGTGGTCTCTATTCCATACGGTGACGTTCTTTGAGAAGGCACTGAAGAGAAGTGGTGTTAGAAAAGGCAATATAAACATTCAAAATTTTCAAAATAATCCAGTGCCAAATTCTACTGCTTTGCATCCAATGGCATCTCATATATCATGGATGCTACCTCCCCTGCTTAAGGTAATTCTTTCTACTTCACTGTAAGGAGAAGGATCTTCGATATATTCGAAAGTGACATCTTTGCAAGTAAATAACTACTGTCTTCCACTTGTATTGTACAATTAATATCCGCCCATGCCTTTTCTTTTTAGCTCCTTCGTGCCATCCATTCTCTTTGGTCTCCATCTGTAGCACAAGCATTACCTGCAGAGGTAAAAGCTGCAATGATTATGACTGATGTTGAAAGAACCAGTCTTCTTGGGGATGGAAGCTTTAAAGTCTCTAAAGGCGCTCGTTCATTTGGGGATGCACCTCACTTTGATTTGCAAAAGGATGGCTATTCAGAGCCGATGGAAACTGATATCCGTAATTGGTTAAAAGGTATCAGAGATAGTGGGTATGTCATCATTCTTTTCTTGATAATGCAACATTTTTTTCCCCTGGTAAAGTACCTGGTGTAACTCTGAATTTAGATGTTTGAAATATATTCCAACTTTCTCTGTTTCTATTTCATACTGCTTCCCCATTTGAAACTTTTTTGGTTCATCGGTTTCTTCCTATCCTAGTTCTTTAAATTTAATGAACCCTGATTATGTTTGCCTATAATGCACAGGCTGCTAAATTTTCTTATCCATTGTATGCCGGTTCTGTTATCTGTACCAAAAAATTAAAAAAAAGCAGGGTTTTTTGGCAAGTTCTTCAGTGTCTACCACTTTATAGATGATGGGTGTTTTGAATGGCTCAAATTTTTTGGAAGTCCATAGATCTTATTTTCTGATTGCAGTTAAAACCTAGTAATGCTGGTTTTTGTTAAGATTCTCACTTGTGTCACTTTACTTCTAGGATAAATGGATAGTTCTGGTTAAGTATTGCATTCTGAAAGAAATGCAGTTTAGGATTGTTTCATTTATGTAGTATGAATGCTAGCTTTTCCAAGAATTACTAGCTGACGTGATGAAGTTTTGTCTCAAATGCATTTTTTGCTATCTTGGATTAGAGTATGTTGCACTAATTCAATTTTCGGGCTCCAGGTATAATGTATTGGGCTTATCGGCAACCATTGAGGATTACCTCTTTAAATTCTTAGACCCAAATTCTGTTGCTCTAGCACTGATGGAAAATATACAGTCAATGGAGTTCAGGCACATACGACAACTTGTTCACTCAGCTGTGGTTCCCATGGTTAAGTGTTGTCCTTCAGATATGTGGGAGGGATGGCTGGAAAAGCTGCTGCATCCATTACTTCTTCATTCTCAACAGGCTCTTAGTTGCTCATGGGCAAATCTGTTACAAGAAGGTCGTGCAAAGGTTCCAGATCTTCATGGCATACTGGCGTGTTCAGACTTGAAAGTAGAAGTGGTGGAGGAAAAGCTTCTTCGAGATCTGACTCGTGAGATTTGTTCACTCCTCTCGGTTCTTGCTTCTCCAGGGCTGAACTCTGGACTTCCTTCTCTTGAACAGTCTGGGCATTTTGGTCGTGTTGATGCATCTTCTCTTAGAAACTTGGATACATTTGCCTCAAGCTCTATGGTTGGGTAAGCCTGAACAAAAGACTTTCTTGTCATTTGGTGGTGAATAGGTCATGGCTTATTTTCTAAGCTCTTGTTATTGTTGTGGTTCACTTTCAGATTTCTCCTGAACCACAAAACCCTTGCAGTTTCAGCATTGCATATAAGTTTGGGGGCTTTTCAATGGACTGACTCTGAAGCAATGACGAAAGTTTCCTCTTTCTGTGGAGCCATTATTGTTCTTGCTATTTTCACAGATAATGTGGAGCTTCGAGAATATGTTTGTAAAAATTTGTTTACTGCAATCATCCAAGGATTGGCCCTTGAATCAAATGCTGTTATCAGTGCTGATCTTGTTGGTCTCTGTCGTGAGATCTTTGTTTACCTCTCCGATAGAGATCCTTCCCCCAGGCAGGTTAGTGTAATTTCTGAAGTGTCTAATTGTTGAATTTCTACTTCAACACAAATTCCACCATGTGACTATCAGTATTGTTGGTTACAAATTTTTAAACAATCTATCTGCCTGCCACAGATTTTGCTTTCTCTTCCATGCATTACACAACAAGATCTACTTGCTTTTGAAGAAGCCTTAGCCAAAACGAGTAGTCCTAAGGAACAAAAGCAGCATATGAAGAGCTTCTTGTTGTTGGCAACTGGACACAAGTTAAAAGCGCTTGCTGCTCAGAAAAGCGTGAATGTAATTACAAATGTGTCATGTAAGATCAATGCAACCTATTCTTCTTAATGTCTACTTCTTGTCACAAATTCCATTTTCGCTCCCTGGACATCCTCATGCACCCTACACTCATAAGGATTATAATGAGAGGATATTTTTCACTTGTTTTCTGTTGTTAACATTGTTCTTTTTGTGAATTTAATTATTTTGCTTGTGGTTGAGATTTAACTGTATGGTTATATTTCGCTGAACTCTTAACTTGTGTGCTTTCAGTAAAAACTCGCAATCCTGCTCCTGCTCAAGAATCCAGTGCTGGTGAAGGTGATGTTATTGGATTGGCTACAATTACTTAGGGCAATATAACAACACAGGCATTTTTTGTACAAAGATGAGTTTCAACTGATAAGAATGATATATATCTGAAGAGGTATAGTAAAAAGGCATACTTCATTTTTGGTTCAGAGTTCCATACATTACCTTGAACTTGGTGAATTGGCAGCAACCAGAAGAACATAATGAATGTGGATGTAGTATATGTAGAAGCTGAACAAGCAGATATTTTGGCCATGATTGGGGGCCTTCAACCTGCGAAAGGTTTTGAATACTGAAAGCTCCCTTAGAAATTGATGTTCTGGCTATAATCAACAGAGTACAAGGTGGAGGGGAAAATATGGTCAATTACAGAACATCTTGTACAAAAGTGATCTGGGAAAACACGAGGGCATTCATCTTTTATGATTCATCTTATGTTAGGAAAATTGAAATTATTCCCTTCATCTTCCCATGATGTTCTCCCTGCTGTTGTGATAAGATTTTTCTTCATGTGGTTGTTGCCTAATCAATATGTTAATATTTCTAACATTATGCTTTTCCTTTTAGCTCCATTTCACTATGGAAGCATAAAATTACATTTGAGCGCTGAATTGGATGAAGTTGTGTCTCAGTTTTTGTATAAGTAAATTATTTCTGAGAGGAGAAGTAGGACTAGAGTGAGAATTTTGCATTGGTTTTCAGAATAGAAATGAATCCAAAGATCTCAACAATGGTTTATCCCTACTGGATAGCAAATGGTAGAGGTAGTGTTTGATGGATTTTAACCTCTTGTACTAAAAAAAGAAAAAAAAGAAAAGTTGTTTAGTTTTAAAAACTTAGCAGCGATATACCCAGAAAATTGCTGTGCGCTCAATAATTTAGTTTGTTCTGTTGGTAAATATGTGAGAATAGCCAAAGCATGCTCGTGAAAAATGAATTTATGTCCTAGCTGCAGGACAATGATGGTAAGTTATTCTAGTATGGCAATGTTTACCATTCTGTAGGCAGATTTGAGATGCACATAAGTGCAGACAAATCGCTTCAAAAGTTTAGGGAGAATTTTGAAAAGGAGAGATAAATATGTGAAAATAATGATATGAAAGTGTTACAGTTAGTAATTTAAGATATTATAATTAATTATTCTATAGATACTAAGATTCAGAGGTCAACTCAAAGTAAATTTTTTTTCACTTTTAACCTTTTTGGAGAATTTGGAATTTGGAGGGGCGGCGCTTAGATTTTGATTTCCAGCTTTAAATAGTTAAAGACACTAAGCTTAGATGAGATGAAAAACTTGTTTCATTAACATTTTTTCATTCTTGTAGGATCAACCATGTCTACGGAGAAGCAAACCACTGTACCGATGCGTTAGCTAAAGAAGGAAGCATAGCTGTAACTTCCCCCCGTATTTTGTACTCTTGCCCGTGATGTCCGCGAGGAGACTTATTTGTAGCTTTATTACTTTAGTATGACTGGAAATTCGTATTTTGACCAATATATATATATATATATATATATATATATATATATATTGTTCATTCTTCTCTCTCAATTTTAAAGAAAAATATTTCTTTTATTTTAAAATATAAAAAATTTTAATTCTTTTTACTCAGATTATATATATATTATATTCTTAATTAATTTCACTAATATAATAAAAAATAAAAAATATATTTATAATAAATATAACTTTAAAAAATAAATTTTAATATTTATAAAAACCAAAAGCATTTTAAGAAAAAAACAATAACTAAAAAGATGAAATAATAATACGCCACTCTCTCTCTCTCTCTCTTTGAGGTCGGGGTGGGCGGGGTGTGGACCAATTATGATCACGTGTTTGTCTATCAGAGTTAGCCACCGGATGCATCATTAGTGGACTTTTCTGCTGGATTTTACCCAAAAGAGACAAATGGACAATTGGACAATGTTGAATTTTCCTCATTATATTTTGTTTGCTATTAGAGGACTAACGTCACTACTATATGTAGTTAATTTTTTAAACTATAAAAATTTTTAATACTATATATAATTTAAAAAAAATTATATATAGAAGTGACGTTTGGTCACTACTATATGTAGTTATTTTTTGGATCATATATAGTGTGAAAAATTTTCATAATTTCATTTGAATTTCGAAAAGTATTCAAAATCTTCTGAAGCATTTGGTCAGAAAAATTCAGATCTACAAAAAACGACATCGAATTTCAGTGTAAAAAAGGTTAGTTTTTCGAACTATTCGTCAAATTACACCGTTTTACGTTAAAAGAATATCAAAATCGGCCAAAAAACGGCCGATTTTGATGTTCCAAACTTGCAACACGAGTTCTGCCAACTGAGTGGCGGAATTCACTGTCGAATTCCGCCAGCAGTTGGCGGAACTCAACAGCAAATTCCGCCAGTAACTGACGGAATTTGCTGGTTAATTGTACCAAAAATGGGTACAACTCACTTCAAGAGTTGTACCGGTTTTGGGTACAATTTGACGAAAAATTCTGCCAGAAATCTGGCAGAATTTGCCGTCAAATTCCGCCAAATTTCTGGCGAAATCTGTGAAATGATTCCGCCAGTAGATCTGGCGGAAGTCACGCTATAGTTCCGCCAGATACTGGCGGAACTATGGCTGAAATTACGCGAGAAACGGGCAAAAATATTTAAGTTGCTAATTTTAAAGTTTAATTTAATTTATCGTAGTTGTACTAATTTAATTTATTTGAATTTAATATTAATTAATGTTAGTTTAATTATGTTTATTTATTTAGCTAGATTGATTATTGTTTAATTTAATTACATAAAACACACTAGTCCAATGTCAGTTACTACATTACGTGTCTCTTGGTTATTTTTAAGACATCAAGAACCGTAACAATAAAGTTATCTACGATGTGTAACCTAACATACAATATATTTATCAAGTATAAAATTATACAACAATACAACTAAATACGTAATTATCACAAAAAATTTAAAAAAAATTGAAACTATATGATAAGAATCTGGCGAAAGTATGAATATTTTTGCCAGAATCTGACGAAATTATACCATGAATTTCACCAAATTTTTACGGTATTAATCCATGAATTTTGCCACTTTATGGCGAAACTCTTCGGACTGTTCCGCCACTCAGTGGCAAAAACTGTGCCAAAATATCAACAAACTAAGTGAATACGAATTTAAAGAGAATGTAGTAACTTTTTACCTCAAACTCGAGAGAATCCTTCGTAGAATCTTTACTCATTGCTATATTGCGATAAAATTTGAGTGTTTTTGTATGAAAAGTGTGAACTTTTTTAAGAAATGTTAGAGAGAGTTGTTGGAGGAGGGAAAGAGAGAAGTTTGAAAATGAAAATTTTTAACACTACATATAGTCCAAAAAAAACTGTATATAGAAATATCGTAATTTAACTAATGCATTATTAGTTGACAATTCAGTTAGGTTTTTACCAAGCAAAAATAAAAGCACAATAAACAAAAAAGAGTTTTGACACACTATGCTTCTTTTCAAAGTGCAACCAAAATTCTGGGTAAAAAAAATTATCCATTTGGACCTTAAGCTTTTTTAAAAAACATTAAAAAATTTCAAGTTCCTATCCAAGAATTTAATCATGGGTTACAGCTTAGAAGTTAGAACTGACCCATTAACCATGGTTATTGGTGGAGAAATGTAAAATCAGAACAGCTAAAAGAAATTCGGAATCACTGCCGAAACCTCATCCCTCGAATTGATTTAGACTAGTTTCTCATTTAATCACTGTTGACAAGAACAACACAAGCTCAAGAACAACTTTACCAAAAAAGGAAGAAAAGAAAAAAGAAGCCCAAGAACAAAGGAATGCCAGAAACTATACTGCCAATTTGAATCGGTCTACTAACGAGTTCTCAAGAACTGGAAATAAGTTTACCAACTGCAGCGAATGAAATTGATTCAAGTGTCTTCGCTCTTACAGTTCACTGCACAAAAGGAATGAAAACCCTAGACCCTTATGCTCTAACACTCAAGCATAATACCTAAAATTGATGCTATACACTGCCGCTGATTAAAGATCAAAACTTCTATTTCCTCTCACTTATTTGAGAGGACAAAAGTTGCTTGTTTTGGTCCTTTACCCTACAAAAAGTTCTCCGGGACTGCATTGGAAGGAGGTAATAAGCAGTTAGAAGGCATGAAAGTATGTCATGCGATATCACACACTAATTGTGATTTGTTTCAAGCTTCTAGTACATGCATTTCTAGACATGTCTGCTTACAGTTTGTAGTGCTGTTATTCATCTTCCTCGGATGCTTCATTCAGCCACTGCATCAAATTTTCCAGGTTGAAACATTAGTCTTTGGATCTGCAAATCTAGACTTGCTATAAACTTATCAGAGGTGCAGTTATTTTATAAACACATCCTTCCCCACTCCCCACCCCGGGGGGAAGGGAAAGAAAAAAGAGAACAAGACAAAAAGGAACTTCAACCCTTGTTAGGTCCAGAAGGGATCTCCTTAATATGGTCAAAGAGAAGGGCTGCTCATAAAATCTCACAAAAGTAAAAGACAGAATAGGAAGATCTCTTTTAGTCCATGAAAAACTGAAAATACGAACTAAAGAATGGGACGTCAACATGTCTTTCACAGTAAAGAGATGTTTTTTATTTTACTTCTTTATATAATTCCTTTACTTCCTTTGCGAACATCCTTTAATAAAATAGCAAGCATAAATGGTTTACCTGGATAAATTTCTCTGACTGCTTGACAAAAACCTTATCAGACTCATCTGCCCCTTCCTTCTCAGATGACCAGTTGAGAATTGCCTCCTCTTGTACGATTTCTTTGTCATATAGAAGATGCAAAATCTGAAGAAAGTATTATGGTTGGATCAGGAAATTTTTCATACTTGTCCAGTGAACAGAGGTGACTATATATTGAGACAATTAAGGCACTAGAGGGTACTTCTCGGAAGGTGAGTTCTAGTATATCATCTATTCAAACTCCCCCCCTTCCCCTCCCTCCCCCAGAAAAAAAGGAGAGAAAAAAGCAAGGCGTTAAAACCAAAAAGCTGCTGCCAAGGATGTATTTATATGTGCAGCTGAATGGAGTATGTAGGCCTATAACAAGGTCAGGGCCTTTGATATAAGAGAAAAGAAGCGACTGAAGAAATCAGAGGAACGGAGTAGTTGAACAGCCATATAAGACTTCTAGACCCTGGCCCTTGCTAGAATTAAAAAGTTTCTCTAGCTCTACACCTAGCGAGCGTTCCATCTCAGCTAGTAGGCAGGATAGGCCATGTAAATTCTGGGGCCATGATGTTGTAATTTTTCTTTCTCTTACCTTTCTCAAAAGAACATTTTAAGTTACATATTGACTCACAATAGCTTTTGCATGATGCCCATTTCAAGGTCACCACAACCTAGAGATGATTTTCCAAAAATCATAAAAGTAAACTAAATTTGTAAAGATCCCTATCTTCTTAGTGATATGCAGGACAAACATCGTTATAAGTAGTCCAAGTTTCCAAGGAAGAGTTCCTAATAACCAGATCTTAAGGAAATGGCCAGAAACTTTCAAAATGGAAATATGGCGATTGCATGCCTAGCTATTCAAATGCATACAAACAGAAATACTTCTCTTCTGAGCAGTATAGGTAGGCCCACCATAAAAGAGGGGGTGGGGGAGGGGGACTCACGACTCTGCTCCCTTCATTAATCATTTCATTTGTGTTTAATCTATATCATGAGAACTATCTCAGGCTAATGCCTAGTAGATTTCATGAAGAAAATAAAACACTGTGCTATTACTGAACAATGTTATTGAAGGTTTGTTTTCATGTATGGTGATAATAAACAAGATGTTGACTATGAAAAGAAAGCATACAATGTAACACCAGAATAGATATGTCGATAACAACTGGGATATTCTAAAATGATGGAGGAGAAATGAAATAAAAATATTTGATAAGAGGAAATTACCTGTACAAATACTGGAGAATAGTCCTTAGTAGATTCTAAGCACATTTCTTCAAATTTCAGTATCACTTCAATCTGTAATATCTCAAGAAAGGTATTCTTTTTGTTAATAGCAATAATTGATCTTTGGAATTAAATTCTAATAAGCATTCAAGACGCATAACTTATAGCAAATAATACAACTCCAGAAACTGGATCATGATATTGTTTACGATGCATTAACACAAAAGTAGTCATATGCTTTTTACAAGGATCAAAGTTCCAGTTTGGACTATCCAGAGCATTTTGGGAACAATGTAAAAGTATTGCTCTTCTGGCGCCTCATCTAATTTCTAGAAGCAAATCTGAGAGGGTTTCTGTAGTCATGCAAACATCTGAACAGAAATGTTGGAAAGAGAATGCGGGTCACCAAGAAAAGAGATTTGACTAAAAAGTAGAATTATACACAGTGGTTATGATGAAATAATATACCATTCAAGAACTTGAAAAGAAAACTAAGATTGCAAAATGGTGTTATACAAGCTCTTATGCAGAAATACTCTGCTCCTAAGAGCATGTAGATGCAGGAGTTGGGACAACTTGGACAAGGGGAAAAGATTCTAATAAGTTCTTCATTACTATACTTAAAGGATAAGTAACAGACCCAAAATCTACTAAGATATCAAGAATTTGAAAGAATTCCGTCAAAACATATCAGAAAATGGTTTTAAACAGGACAACAAGTATCATGTCAAGTCACCAAAGAGATCGAAAACAAACCTCTTCATCTATGCTTGCCAGGTAATATTTTAAAAGTTTTTGCCATTTTGTGATCACATTTGCAGTATTCTTGACGAGTTCACCTGCAAGACAGTTAAAAGCCATTCCAATTCTGAGGCTTGTAGAAAAAGCTACTGCTCACTCGTACCATACTAGGTTAGATAAGGTAAAGAAGTCAAGAGAAGAAAATACATTTCTGATATTATGCAGTACTTAAACACCATTAATCCAGTATCATCATGAATTTTTGCCCTTAGGTAGCAAGAATCTGTAGCTTCATATATATGATTCGTTTGTTTTGAGTTTCTAATAGACATTATCAGTAGTAGTAGTAGTAATAATTGAGATTCAACAAATAGTTCTTTATCTAATGGAGAGTTCCTATATTTCAACAAAAGAAAAGAAGAAAGAAGACCACCTCATTGCCATCTAGTCCTAAGCTGCCAATTTTTTCCAGTGCAGGCAAGTGGTCATTTATTCATGTTTTCCTCATCCCCCCCTTCACATTCTTGGACATGCATACATACATATATACAAAATACATACACACATATATGTCAATGGATTCATTTCAATACTTTGGATGTCACCAAAGTGCAATGCACAGTGGTAGGAGATTAATTTACCTTAATGTACAAGTAAGCAGGCTAAACATCAAGAGATATCAAGTTTATTGACATATGATTAATTCTATAGAAGACACAATTAAGGAACCTTTCCATTTAACTGTTCAAATTCAGCAATACTACCTTCTGCCTTCTGGCAGTAACTAGGATTAAGTACCACAAGACTGAAAGGCTATACATGAAAATAAAATCTACCATAATGCCCTTTTAGATAAAAATAAGAAATAAAATAAACTAAAATGGTAAATGCAAAAGCCAGCAAGAAGCACAAGGGTTTACGTGTTCAGGAGATGAAAACAAGGAAATAAGCTAGCCACTTCTCATTTAAAGTAATTAAAGCCCCATCCTACTATGTTCAAGTGCATACTTTAGCAGAAAGAAGTTGCAATATCTGAGATAATTTCTTAACATAAAAACAATATTCTAAAATGAGAAACTTACTAGGCGGTCCATGATATGTATTATGTGCCAATTTCATCATCGAATAGAACAATGCACCAGAACAATCTGCAGCTGTCAAATTATATGACAACCTAATTCACAAACAAGGCCAGGAATAAGATATCATGCGGAGCAATCTCCAATAGTGACTTTTGCATCATCAGGCCAAAAAATTACACAGAAAAAATGAACAAAATAAATGTCCAGATTCAACTTGCCACAAAGATGCAGCATAGCATATAGCTTTAGGGTCTGATAAGTTACAAGGGGGCCCATACCTAAGGAGAGTTCTAGGAGCCTTTTTGTTTTTATAAGTGAGGCTAATGGTGTAAGAATAGATTAGAAAGTTTGTTTACTTTAAGAAAGTTGGACATTCAGTTTTGAGCATCACATAACACGAATAAGGACATCCATTTTGCAATATGCAGGTACCAAAAATATAGAAACTTTTGGGCATCCAAAATCACAAATATAAATTTAAATGTATATATTAACAGTATGAAACCTCCAAATGAAGAAGTTTACACATGGTACATATTTCATTAAGAATGCTTGTATCTTCTTTGCAATCATATAAAGCTTGTTTTGCAACTTCTTTGTTCTCAGAAATATGATAAATTCATCCTAAACCTTCACTGGATCCATATATTACAGTTCATTTATTAATGCACCTCCATGAGGGCCGGATAGATTCCTCTTTTACATAAAATAAGGATTTTAATGACAAAAAAGATAACACAAGTAAGAGAACAACGAATCCTCAAAAAGGGTAGATAAAAAGCTAAGTAAGAGGCACATTTCTTATAGTCAATGCAATGTTGGGAAAAACACAAGACGCTAACGACCAGAGCGGAGAACGAAAAGAAGCTCTATCTTAAACCAAGCCCAATACATTCACCCATACCACTGAAAAGAAAAAATTAAGTGCATAGCCCCATGATTTACTCTTAACAAAATATAAACTTTAATCTAAGGAAAAGAAAACTCATGCCAGAGTTTCCTTGCTATCAGAGGATAAAGAAGTAGCTGACTATTTCCCATTTGCTTTTTGTTCATCTGCGCCTCTATTCTTTTCTTCCTCATCCCTTTGTATTTTATCTATATATTATTAATCAGATCTAAGCACATCTCAGGAAAGTTACCCAAATTCTGACATCTAAAAATAGATATAGTACCGTCCTGAATCAAGTTTCACTCATGAATGTATATCTCGAGTTTCATAATTGAACTTTCATTAATTTGCTCCTATTGCTCCTTTTTTTTTTCCCTTTCCCAATTTTTACAAAATATCCCATTATTCTTCTCTCCTTATGCAATTTAACTTTCGTTCATCATGTTAGAGTAGAAAAGCAGAGAAGGATGCTGCTCCATTCTCATTTTCTTTCTCCTCTCTCACAGGGAAGTAACCCCTTTTAGGGGTCTTTCTCTAGACACAATTTTGTAGACTTTTCAAAAATACGATAATTGCCATGAGCAAAAGCAACTTCAGAGTTGGAACAAAAAATAACTACTTTAATCACTGATAGAAGTGACAATTCTGTGTCCCCTCTATAAGTTGTACCTTTGTTCCATTAACACCATCACTGTCAAATTGGTTTGAAAATCCATTCAAGTAGAAAACATTATGACAGATGTGCAGAAAAAAGAAAGGCATCAAGAAACCATTCCTCCATGTCAAAAGAAGAGGGTACATCTGAATGTCAACATGTACTTCAAAGTCAGATGGTGGAGATGTTGATGGATATAGCACACAGATACATCTAGTATGGAACTTGGGTTTTTGGTTAGTTAAGCAGAGCGTGACTATGAAATGACAAATTTGCAGTTCCAAAGTGGCAGGTTCTCTTCTTCCTCTCTCCCTTTCTCACTTCTCTCCAAGTTCTATATGCAAAAATTGCAAGGATTTTAAGGAAATCCAACAACAACAATCAAGAAGAATGACAGTGAAAACAAGAAAAAGGAAACTGGATTGAATTGGTGTTTTGAGAATCTAGGAAAGAAACAAGAATGTGAGCAGCAGGTGTAAGTAACTGAAATAAAGCCACTTTCATATTGATGACTTTAAAGTTGCCTTCTTATGAGTGACTTCAGATTTCAAATTTCTAGAAGAATTATCATATCCTTGGAAGTCAGATTTCAATTTTCATAATATTGAGGTAGAAAGAAATACCCTTTTTTTTTTTATCCAAGCATTAATTTTACAATCTAATGATATTAACTTCTGTTTGCTATTGAGAAAATATTTTCAACTCTAATAAATCTATACAAGAGGTTCTAGATGATATTAATTTGTGTCTTTAAGATATTCATACATTTGCCTGGTTCTTCATCCACTAAATACTTAAAAAAATTGGCGGCCATTCGGAGAAAAAGGCTATTCTGTGTCTTTTGGAGAAACAAGTAAAAACATACCTCAACGAGTTCACTTCCAAGATTATATTATCTTCCTTAACATTCTCATGTACAGCGCGGAGAAAAGTTGCTTCAACCTGCAATAATATGGAGGAATGACATTTAGATTCCAACAGCAACATCCACAAGTTGTAATTCCTCTACTACCAACCTCTTTCTCAAACTCTGTAAACTGAGAGTCATCTTTTATCTCCTCACTGTCGTCGTCAGAATCAGATTCAGGCTCCAGCTCTCCTATAGTTGGAACCTTGACATCTTCATATGACAGTTCAAGTTCATCAATAGAGGTACGTAAAATTTCAACTAGTTTATCTCCAGGTATTGGAGCAAGTGATTGTCTCCATTCCTCTTCTTGAGCTGCCTCACTAATTGACCAAATGAAACCAACCCCACCACGACCAACCTGGCAAGTCACAATGCTTGGTTAGAAAGATAGAGATATTCCACTTTTATCAAATCAAGAGATAACCTGAGGAAATGGCAGCAATTATAGTAGAATTAAATTCACGGTGATAAAGAACGTGCAAGGTCAAGCCACATAATCACGAGCCAGAGCATTTCATCCTGGCACGTATTGCTAGAAGATCAGAAGACAACAAGAAAGAACAACTCAAGGAGTTCTACTACTGTATCGGCATGACCAATATGATAATAGTATATTTTCACCCTCTGTTTTCTTAAATAGTTCAAAAAGGAAAAAGAATCTAATAATTACTTTTTTTGACATTTGTTTTTCAGATAAAAGAAAGACTTTGTTATGTGAAAGAAGTTTCAAATATTAAGGATGAGATATTTTCCATAAGAAAACAAGGATAACTGTTTCTTCTGCAGAAACTTTCTTGTAAAGCTAAATACATCTATCAATCGATTCCATGGATCACATACCGGCTACAGTATATGCAGTTAAGTAACAAGATGAAATGAATCTCTACCAACAAATTTCATTTTTGTGGCCTAGTCAACCTAGGATCCCAAGTACAGGATTTACTCTTTTCTAGCTGAGGAACTCAAGAAATAACAAGTATAATAATAAGGTTAGCTTCTAAATCAACAAATTTCAATTCAAGGCTCTCCAAATGAATCTTTTGATCAAATTAAGACTAGTATGAGATTATTTTGTTTTATATATCCAACTGAGCAGTGATGCAATTTACACCATAGGAAAACAATTGGAACCCAACTTACTATTTAGTGGTCTGGAAACTTTTTGCGGGCACACAAAACTCAGTTCGCAGGGATGTTGCATCAGATTTTGAACTGGCTGTGTGGGAAATCATTTTTTTTTCTTACATGTGCATTTGGTTTGAAATACTGGTTTTAGCATTCCTTAAAGGAAACAATTTCCTACATTTTGCATCCTGCTAAACTTGCAGGATTCTAGACAAAAGCATTCTCATCTCAATAGTATTGGTAACCACCCACTAACTAAACACTTCCTATGATATTTTGTCTTTTAAACCAAACAAGAAAAGGAAGCTCATTTTCATTTTCCTTTACCTCACTTTTCCTTTATGTATCATGTTACTTTGCCATCATTCAAACAAAGCCTAAACTATTGGCTTTAGTAGATTATAGAAACAAATGGCATCTGACCCTTGGGTGTAAATTTTACGATTATTGAATATACTTGATTAACCAATGCTTGCAATGCACTTATATCTAAGTATTGAACCTCACAAACTGTTGAGATGTGACGGAAACTGAATCATAGAAAACAGTCAAACTCAAGTCCTTCTATGGGCTTCCTAATGAGTGTTACCCAGCCAGACTATATGGAAACAAAGCTCCTACTAAAACTGCCTTTTTCTGACTGGAAGGCAGCTTGGTAGCCGATTTTGATTGGTAAATAAGCTTGGAATCCACGAAAAGATCTATTAACTGGTACTTAATGAACGAAAGCTAGTGTAAGTCATCTACCATTGCATTGTTATATATCCTAGTAGTTTTGGCGCTTCTTATGTTCTCTTTCTGGTATCAGTTGGCTTGCACCTGGCTCAATTCAAAGAAACACTTGGCAGCAGGTAAGTTATGGACCTTATAAAAACCATAAGATTAGGAAGCATCTGCATTTGTGTTAATGTGGAACATCTGTATAGGGAGCAGAAAGTGTTTTTCAAATGGATCGAGGCTTCCTTATGCAAATTGAAGAGCACAATAGTGCACAGGAAATTCTCTTGTGACTTCAAAGCTTACCCCGACAGCAAAACTTGTAGTTCTTTCTCCCCTGATATCTCTAGCTTAGTTATGAAGGATTTCAGAGTAATTTGTCTGGTCTAAAGACTTGAAACTAAACATGTACAAGGTTCACGCCATCATATTCTTGCACATTTAATGATAATACAGTACTTTTACCCATCCAAAAGAAAGTAAAATAAATTCATTGAAGATGATTATAAATTTCGAATGACACACTTGTGATATGCTTTACGATTTCAAATCCTTCTACCCTAAAAGCATATTTGGACCAGTTTTCTTTTGAGAATTCATGTTTTGAAAATGAAAAAAGTGAGTTGGTTTGTGAGAGAAGATTGGGGACCCAGAGTGAGAAAAAGTGAGAGAAAGTGAATTCGTTCTCATAAAGAGAACCAATCCAAATACATGCATGTTCTCAAAAGAGCTAATTATTACTGATCTATGTTATTCAATGTTTTAAAAAGGTTATTAGGGCGTGTCTGTAGGAGTACTCTAAAAAAGAAAGAGGGGGGGGGGGGGGGAGGATTGGTCAAAATCAGAAACCTTCCCAGACGGTGGAGGCAAGTGTATTGTCCTTCAGGGCTGCCCTCAAAGATAGAGGCTAGTTTTTTCACTGGTATGTCTGAGGCATATGCCCAGAGGGAGTGAGTGTGAGTGCTCAGAATAAGGGCAAGAGATCTTAATCAATGACATAACTCTCTCTCTCATCCGCCCACCTCTTTAGGCGATGACACAAGTTCTACATACTCAGTTCCAGAGGGACTCTGCAGTTCAATTGCAAATCAATTGAACAAGTAGATTAGCTTAGTGCACTTAGATTGACAATGATCTCTTCAGAATCAAATTTGGCAATTGGATTATGTTTCCTGAAATTCTCTAAGAGGGTTCTTGAAATCAGGTCTTTGCAGAGGTATTTTGATTGTTAACACCATTTTTAATTTCACCAAGAATAGGAGTAAAAATACTTGGCAGGACTTGTAAATCAGTACAGTAATGTGATACTGTTTCCAGACACTGTTATATATGGTACATACTTCTTGAAACGTATTCGCGTCTGAATCATTTTTACTCCACATCCCTGGACATAATTATTCAATTGATATCAATTCTTCAGTATTAAAAAAATAAAATTCCTGGGGCTTGACAACTATAGGCTTCCACCCCACCAGAAGAAATAAAAAATGCCCAATGTCTATGTTGGAAAATCTTTATAATTGATCATGTAGAAAATAGGAAAGTTTCCTAAAAGTAGAATATAGGAAAGTTTCCTAAGATTGGAATTAGAAGCTGTAACTTACTGTTGTCAAAAATTTAGAAATAGGATATTTAACTAATATTGTTTCCAAAATTAGTTTAGGAAAACTTGTATATAAAGTCCTACTCATGTAATCAAAGATATACAAAGAGAGACATTCTTTCTCTTCTTCTCAGATTTTGTCATGGTATCAGAGCAATACTCAATCTGAATTTTTTTTCTCCCGGCCTTAATTGCCGATTATCCGGATTGTTTCCCGGTAATCATTGTTAATTTCGGCCTTTCATTGCCGAAATAATCGCTGCCGAATCCACGTCGTAACCGTTGTCAAAGTCACAATGAATTTTCGCTGATTATTCTGTCCAGATTAGTCGGAAGAGGTGATTTAAACCGTTGTCAAAGAAAAACAACATAGTCAAAGACACGTGTCGATTTCAAATAATATGTCAGAAAAGTCAGGTATTTGTTCTTTGGTATATTCAGGTAAGTTTCCTCTTTCTATTGGATTGAATGTTTCAGATATAACTCTAACCAATTCTTGGATTATTGATTCTGGAGCAACCGACCACATGACCCATTCATCCAAACATTTATCAACCTATACCCCATGTTCGAGCAATAGGAAAATAGTCACAGCCAATGGATCCCTAACAACTGTTGCTGGAGTAGGAGATGTCCAAATAAGTCCATCATTGACCTTGAAAAATGTTCTTCATGTTCCTAAATTATCTATTAGTCTTATCTCCATCCAAAAACTTACCCAAGATTTGTGTTGCAATGTGATTTTTAACAGTAGTTATTATGTATTTCAGGATAAGAATTCAGGAAGGATGATTGGACAGACTAGGGAACGAGATAGCCTCTACTTTCTTGAGATACCAAGTCAGTCCAAAGTTCCGTATTCCTTTATGTCAGTGTCTGTCCTGTCTAATAAAAAGAAGATTTTACTGCATCATTCCCGCCTAGGACATCCTTCATTTATAATTATTAAGACCTTGTTTCCCTCATTATTTACAAATTTGAATGTTGAGGATTTTCATTGTGAAGTGTGTGAGTTTGCTAAGCATAAACGTGCATCTTTCCCAATTAGCAATAAAAGAAGTCATGCTCCTTTCTATCTCATCCATAGTGATATTTGGGGTCCGTCTAATATTCCTAATGTTTCTGGGGCAAGATGGTTTGTTTCTTTTATTGATGATTGTACCCGTGTCACTTGGCTATTCTTACTTAAACATAAATCAGATGTTAGTACCATACTTCCAAAATTTGTTCCATGATCAAAAAATCAATTTGGAGCCATAATCAAAAGATTTAGGTCAGATAATGCCAAGGATTACTTCAATCAAATTCTTACCCCATACTTTCAGAAAGAAGGAATAGTCCATGAGTCATCATGTGTAACAACCCCACAACAAAATGGGGTAGCTGAAAGGAAAAATGGTCATATTCTTGAAAAAACCCGAGCACTCTTATTTCAAAAACATGTTTCAAAAGCCTTTTGGGGAGAAGCCATTCTTACAGCAACTTACCTTATAAATTGATCGCCTTCTAAAATTTTAGGTCTCAAAAGTCCTATGGATATCCTCTCATCTTTTTATCCAAACCTAAAGATTACAAACAATCTTACTCCAAGAATTTTTGGGTGTATAGCCTTTGTTCATGTACATGGTCCAAATAGAGGAAAATTAGATCCAAGAGCTCTAAAATGCATTTTTGTAGGCTATTCACCAACCCAGAAAGGGTATAAATGTTATCATCCTTCCTCAAAGAAATTCTATGTCTCCATGGATGTCACATTTAGTGAACACGAATCCTATTTTTCCAATCCTTATCTTCAGGGGGAGAACTCGACTAGAGAAGATAAGGAAAGTTTTCTGAACTTAGATTTGACAATAAATCCGGTACCTTCTAGTTCTGAGTCCAATTCTAAATCCATGCATAAAAATCACTCAGAATCTCATGATTTGACAATAAATCAGGTACCTTCTAGTTCTGAGTCCAGTCATGAATCCATGCATAAAAATCCCTTAGAATCTCCTGATTTGATAATAAACCATCTACCTACTAGTTTTTATCACAGTTCTGAATCCATGCATAAAAATCATTCAGAATCTCCTGATTTGTCATCTTCCCCTAAGTCTCTTAATTCTTCACCATCCAAGTTATTGCCAGTCCTAAACCCAAATCATGTGTCTCACTCAACTCCGGAAACTGGGAGATTTGACAAGGTCTTTTCAAGAAGGAAAGTGGTTATTTCAGAGCCTACGCAGGTTCAGGAATCCAACTCAAATCCTTTGAATGAGGTAACAATTTCTAACCATTCATTACAAAATGAAATTGATGATCTAAACTTACTGATTGCTGTTAGGAAAGGAACTCGAGAATGCACAACACGGCCATTATACCCCCTTTCAAATTTTCTATCTTTTAAAAATTTCTCACCAACTCACAGAGCCTTCCTTGTAAGCCTCAATTCTATTACCATTCCTACCAGTTTATCTGAAGCATTGTCTAATGAAAAGTGGAGACGAGCTATGAATGTTGAAATGGAAGCCTTAGAAAAGAACAAGACTTGGGAGTTGGTAAGACTATCAGCAGGAAAAAGACCAGTGGGTTGCAAGTGGGTATATACGGTGAAATATAGAGCAGATGGGTCAATTGAGAGATATAAGGCCAGATTAGTGGCCAAAGGATATACTCAAACTTATGGAATTGACTACTTAGAAACTTTTGCTCCAGTTGCCAAAATGAATACCGTAAGAGTATTATTGTCAATAGCTGCTAATTACAGTTGGGAGCTACAACAGTTTGATGTCAAGAATGCATTCTTGCATGGAGACCTAAAGGAGGAAATTTACATGGAAGTGCCACCTGGCTATAGAAAGAACTTAGGTGCTCATACTGTGTATAAATTGAAGAAGGCATTATATGGCCTCAAGCAATCACCAAGGGCATGGTTTGGGAGATTTGCAAGGGTAATGTTGACTATGGAATATAAACAAAGTCAGGGGATCACACACTCTTTATTAAACATTCTTTGTCAGGAAAAATTACTGTTCTATTGGTATATGTTGATGACATAATAGTGACCGGAAATGATGATAAAGAAAAACGAATTTTGAGTCAATGCTTGGCTAAGGAGTTCGAGATTAAAGCACTGGGAAGGTTGAAGTATTTTCTTGGGATTGAGGTTGCACACTCTAAGAAAAGAATTTTTATCTCTCAACAGAAGTATGTTTTAGATCTTCTAAAGGAAACAGGCAAGTCCGCATGTAAACCGGCAAGTACTCCCATCGATCCTAATCTCAAGCTTGGAATTGCAGAGAAAAATGCAGCAGTGGACAAGGAAATGTATCAACGCCTTGTGGGAAAACTCATTTATCTGTCTCATACAAGACCAGATATAGCATATGCAGTGAGTGTGATTAGTCGATTTATGCAGTCCAAAAAATATTCACTTGCAAGTGGCTCATAGGATACTTCAATATCTTAAGGGAACACCAGGAAAAGGTATCTTGTTCAAAAGAAATGGAGGATTGATACTTGAGGCCTACACTGATGCTGATTATGCTGGGTGTATTGTAGATAGAAGGTCAACCTCTAGTTACTGTACATTTCTTGGTGGGAATCTTGTGACTTGGAGAAGTAAAAAACAGAGTGTGGTGGCTAGATCTAGTGCTAAGGCAGAGTTTCGAGCAATGGCTCAAGGCGTGTGTGAGTTGCTTTGGTTGAAGATTATTCTACAAGATTTGAAGATTAAATGGGATGGCCCAATGAGACTCTACTGCGATAATAAGTCTGCAATCAGCATAGCACATAATCCAGTGCAACACGATCGAACTAAGCACATTGAAATTGATAGACACTTCATCAAGCAAAAGTTGGATAGTGGTTTGATTTGCACTCCTTATGTGTCTACACAAGGACAGCTAGCTGATGTGTTGACAAAAGGATTAAATATCTCAGTTTTCCAAGCAATTGTTTCCAAGCTGGGAATGAAAAATTCCTATTCTCCAGCTTGCGGGGGAGTGTTGGAAAATCTTTATAATTGATCATGTAGAAAATAGGAAAGTTTTCTAAAAGTAGAATATAAGAAAGTTTCCTAAGCTTGGAATTAGCAGCTGTAACTTACTGTTGTCAAATATTTAGAAATAAGATAGTTAACTAATATTGTTTCCAAAATTAGTTTAGGAAAACTTGTATATAAAGTCCTACTCATGTAATCAAAGATATACAAAGAGAGACATTCTTTCTCTTCTTCTCAGATTTTGTCAGTCTATACCTTTTTGAAACTCTTCTTTTACCTAAGACAGTACATCTTACTCTCAGCCTGAAAAGGCAGTACTTTGTAGATGCTAAATTTTATAAGGCTTAAAAAATACATAAGACAGTTTTATCAGGGTTACAGTGGGTAATTGTTCCATAGGAAATCAGCAAAAGAATCTATTTTAACAGATTTTAGCTTTTGTCTTTACCACCAACAATAAATAAAAGAAAAAAGGTATGTTCCCAGATTGGAAAGTTAATGCATAACACGTGCTCCTTTTAGCTGAATCATCCATATCATAGTTCCCTTGATATTTTATCCACATATCAAATTACAAGATAAAGAAGAAAAGAAAAATAAATTAAAAATACTGCTAAGGAAAATTCAATTTCAGACAATACCTAGCCTTCAAATGTTCAAAACTTTGACTAGGTTTGAGTGAGTTGCTGCACAAAGAATGATATCGGACAATTCTCGATAATACTCCACCAACACAAGAAAAAATATCTAAAATTTTTTCGGAGTTTTCCATGCTCAAAGTTAGGAGAAAATGTCCAGAAGGATAAATTGGTGCTGAATCAAGGCTGACCCACTAAATCTTATAGAAGAAAGCATCTACTGAATAGCTGAAATTGAAGTCTAAAACCTAATGCTGATGCTGCGAATAAATAATGATGTCTTTTTGTCAAATTGCTGCTCATGCTGACAGGATTTCTTCATGAATTCTTGTCCTTATACCTCAAGTGGTTATACCTCTTAGCTTTTTAAAAGAAATTTGCAACTTTCAACTTTATCAACTAAGAGTTCAGTAACATGTCATGCTAAATGAAGAAAACAAAAATGTCTTTTGGATCTTACAGAATTGAAAGGTAAACATGAACAAAAACACAAAAAATAATTATATAAGAAAATAGTCATCTGCAAAAGAGGCAAATACGGAAAGCAAACCTCCGATGCAGCATGCAGCTGTGGCTTGGACAATTCTGCACTCAGTTCATTGTTCAACTTATTAGGCAAACTTGATGTCGCTGCATATTAAAATATTCATAGTAAGAGTACACTTAATCATGAATATCAAACAACTCAAGAGTAATTACATTTAGTTACTCGTACATGTCCAATATACTCACCAGATTCGACAAAGTGCAAAAAGCATTGATGCATTATTTCTATTTCTTGTATATTCAAATTGCGTATTTCAAATTCAGCCTAGCAAAAATAGTTTTAACATTTCAAGAGACTAGTCAACTTCCGTGATCCAGTTCCAAGGACTCACAAGTTTTCAGGCCAACTTGAGGGTATACAACACTGTAAGGACCAAGCAACACCTTTTTTGATTTGAATGACACACGCCTATTAGCACAATGTGCATGTTATCGCTGTCCTCTTGTAAAAGGAGAAGAAAATAGGGGTAGTCGTGACGACTTAGGGTTCAGGTGGGTTGTAAGGCTGGCGATTTTGGCTACATGGTGGTTGTAGCAATTTTGGCAATGGTGGTAGTAGGAGGAAGAAGAAGAGGTGTTCAAAGCTGGTTGTGATTGACCGGCGATAGGTTTGCACTGTGCAGGAGCCATCATTTTTTATTTTTTTCCTTTTCTCTCCTTTCTTTTTGAAGTATTAGAGGTCCGATGTATTGGTGGGGTTGACTTTTTGTTTTTTTTCTTTCTTCATTAAATTTTGACTTGTATTTTTTAATAATATAAAAGCTTTTACCCAAAAAAAATATAAAAGCTTTTCTTTATTTTTCTTTTCTTTTCACATTGTGTTACTATGGAGCTAAAAAGGAATTTTACTTTTAAAATTCTAGCTCTAAAAGAGTGGGCAACAAGGTAAATTTCACATATCTAAATGTTGCTTACATCATCTTTACAAAACCCTAGCCAACAAACTTTGACAGTTGGGGGCTAAATCGCCAATTTTTTAGCAATAGGAACTAAAGTGCTTTGACCCGCCAACTTCAAGTGGGTATTTTTCAATAAACCCAATTTACAATATAAAATCTTAACATTTCATACTTGGAAGTAAACCAAGATGGTTGGAGTAAGAACTTACATAGAGTTTCTATTGTTCCACTGCTGCTATCAGCATATTCGAGCTCCTCATCACTATCTTGCTTGATGGGTTGCTGATGTAATGATACTTTAGAGTAAGCAGGAACAACAAAATTTTGTCCAACTACCACCTGGAGAACATCAGGAAGAATGAAACCAGAAATTGAAGAAATAAAATCGAGTTAACATCTCAACACATCAATTAAATTGCAGGTCATGCCCATCCATCTTTGAACTTCACCAAGCCAAGCATGTTATGTCAACTGCGTCAATTTAAAATGTCATGCACTTCAAGAAGGAATACCTTGTACGACAAGACAACACCAGATTCAAGTTCAGCTCCTGCCTTCATTATTGCCCCATCACAAACTATTGCATGCTTTAGCTTGCAACCATCTTCAATGGTGACATTATGCCATATGTAGGAACCCTCTATTGAAACATTACAACCAATTTTACAAGCCTCACCAACAACTGAATTTGAAATTTCAGTGCTGTTTCCCACTGTAGTGCCTCTTCCAATAACAGTAAAAGGACCAATTTGTGCAGAACGTGACAGTTCTATCTCTAAAGGAAACAAGACAAAAAATATTAAAACACTATTTTTACAACAATTAAACCAAGCAGTTTCTTCCAACAAAATGTCTCAATAGCTTACAATAATGTACAATGGACATTAGCCATTATGAGGAGAAGTGATAAAATCAGGCAAAGAAAAACATGAAAACAATAAAAATAAATTTTTTTTCTTAATCACTCTGTAGAGAATTTATGGATGTTTCTTGGTAGTTGGACAGCTTACAGGACACTTATGTAGCTAATAAATACAAGAGATGGTACAGAACCCAAGTTCATGTTCACAATCTTGGACCATAGAAATGGAAATATTGGTACATTAAGTCTGCTGCTGTGATACAAATCACGATGCAAGCCAACCCTATACCTGCATGCAGAGGCAACTTTTATGCACGAAAACTGCAATTGACCACAATGGTCAATCTTGCCATTGCTCCAAGGCTCATCAATGTCAACATGGGTCCTAGGCTTTCAAATTTGTATTTACCAATATATAATATTGTTTCTTGCTATACCACATGGTTATATTCTCTACATTTTGGGATAACTGCTCCAATGAGCTAAACAAACACCAAATCTAAAACAGCCACTATCTAAGGTTGGGAAAATCATTGCAGTCAGGGAACCATAGTGAGCTAGTAAAAGACATGGTAGACACTCCCAATTCTGTCAGCTGACCATAACCAAATTACTGGTTTCCAGAACTTCAAGGCACGACAAGAAAATGAGGGAACAAGATCCATAAAGAAATGGAAAGAGAAGAGAAAACAAAACAAAAAAATCAGCTCCCAACTGACAATAAAGCAAACCATATAGTTTCATAATCTATGTCAAGAATATGAGAAGCAGTACCTGATGGAAGATATTACTAACTCTTCATGACTTCAAATATATTTCTAGAGAAGAATTGAACCTTCCAATTACACATAACCAGACAAACAAACTCATAATCTTTGTCATTGGTTTCTTGTTTCTTTGTTTCTTTATTTCTGTCATGCACGCATCCTGGGGCAAGCCGATGTATTACAAGCATGTTGATTATTTTATCAGTAATTGTAAATGATCTGTTACCTGCTGCTCGATACATTCCACATCTCTCAAGTTTAGCAGAACTATCTCCAAAAAACTGAACGTCAGGCACCAATGGATATGTCCATCTTTGAATTATGTCTTTGCTCACAGTATCATAGCTTCGAAAATTATCAATTCGAGCCGCATAACTTGAGTGAATTTCATGAGTAAAAATCTTGTAACCCATAATCTGAGATGATAAAATACAATATAAGCAACAAAAAAGAGGATTCATGTATGAAAAGGAACATGCCTTAGATCCAAAAGCACAACTTTGGAGAAACTTTTCTGTTGATGACATTTACATACCTATTCCACAGAGAGAGACTGGAGCTATACATACATCTAAACTTTTTTTGATTTACTGGATTTTTTCTAACATAAAACACTTGCATGATATTTGATTCTATGACTAGACAAAAAAAAAAAAGAAAACTAATAAAGCATATAAACAGGACAAATTCCAAAAGGTAATCAATTTATCTTAAATATTTCCAGTCTTCTTAGCTGCAATAAAAATTATTATGAAATTATGAATTAGTTTTAGCTTATATAAAAGCATGAGTAGGCGTGCAAATTTGAGTTAATCTACAACATATGTCAATGTACACATGGATGTAGACATAAGGTGCAGGAGAAGAAAAAATGGAGGAAAAGAGAGGGAAGAGCTCATCCCTTTGAGCTTAGCTAGAAACTACAAAATTAGTGGCAATTCAACACTTACGATATAATTATTTTACAAAAAAATCATTTATTACTAATATCGGATTTCCTTCCAAATAGAGTATTAAAAATAGTTGTATACTGTCACCAGCACATGCACAAATGTATAAAACAGGATTTGACTAGGAACTCTGAGTTTCTAAGTAATTTGACAAACCAATCAGAATTATGCATCTGCATGTGCTTCTACCCCTTCTACACCAGACATGAGAATAACATTGTAGACATGGCACATATAATCATAAACAGAATGTTTGTATAAACAGAATGTTTGTCCATTAATTTCATTCTAAAGAAGGTATTAAGAATGTTTATCGCCATCACCTGCACATGCACAAATGTACAAATAGCACTTAGAAACTCAGGGTAGTTTCTAAGTAATTCAACAATTCAATCAGAAGATATATGCCTAAACATGATCCTGTCCCATGAACAAAGGACATAAACTGGATATGAGAAGAACAATATAGACATCACACAAAATCATAACCACAAGAGATCTATGGATCGACCCAAAATGCTTATCAAGTAACATTCCTCCACATGCCCTTTAATTTTCACATTTGGATGGAGGGGATCTTTATGTGGGGCTTCTCTGCGTGAGAGAGAGACACACAGACAGGGATAGGGAAAAGCTTTAAAGTAGAACACATACATCATCATCAAGTAAACCTTTCACAAAGTGACGCCGAAGATGTTGATAGTCAAAATTGTCAGCAAAAGTACTGAGGACTTCAGGAGCGCAGATGTCAATATAGCAATCCTACAAAAAATAATCATCATAAATTAAATGCCAGAACTAAGTTATGAAACACTTTTATAACTTCTGTTTCATGAGTGAAAAGAAGAAGCAGAAGACACAGAAAAGAAACAGTCATGCTTGGTGATAGTTACTGATTACAAGGCTGCCCTGTAACTGAAATAGGTTCATCATCATTAAATTTGAGATCCACATAACAAGAAACAGAACAATTGCCGCAACAATAGCAGTATGAAAATTTAAAAATCAAAAATAAAAAGGAACTACTACAGGTTCATAACTTTGGAAACAACTGTATTGCCTCCCTTCTCCTAAAAAGTCGAAATACCATGAAATATTGGTAGAAAGGAGATCCCTCAATTGAATACTCCCATATGAAGTACATACATTTCTTTCAGTAAATGAACATGAATATGCTAAAATGGCAGGGGAATACAGATATACAATTACCTAAGACCATAGCAAAAATAAAGAAGGGAAACAGTACATTTACAACCAGATATCAGATGCAATAAACAACTTCTGAAGAATGATACAGGATGTCGTAGCAAATCAGAATCAACTGAAAGGAAAAACCTGCTTGTCATTGCGAAGATAGATGGACGGATGCTCAGAAAGCAATGCCTTATCAAGTGATACTGTGCTTTTATCGGATTTATCCTCATAATAGAGGAGCTGCTTTGTTTCAGGATCAATAGCCATAAACAGCTCATCAGTTCCAAGTCGAGATTGGCATGTTACTGGAGAAGGTTTTGACTGTTTAACAACCATGGTCATGATAGCATAGCTATCTTTTCTCCTTCTCTCTTTATGTTCTCGGAGTGCCTCTGTAAGCGACATGTTACTTACAGTATCTCCACTAACAAGGATGAAATCTCCACGTATCTTCAGAAACAAAAGAACAATTGCAATTCTTACAAGATAAATAAAAGAAAATTTTCTGGGATGAAATCTTCATGTATCTTAAGTGACAAAATAGAAGAAAATCTAAAATCACACAGGACCACATGGCCCTTATGTGAAATATCTCCTCATAGACAGAGTTTCCATAAAAGCATATCCACTGATGGCAGCAATGGATCAGAAAAACTAGGACAAGTGCCTCTTCTCCAATTTAACTTTTTTTACAAAAGTGTTTGAAAGAAGAAAAATAAACAGTCCAAAAGAAGACGGACAATAAAGCAGGAAACAGGACTCCTTCTAAAGACAAACAGGAGATGGCAGTTCATAATGGAATGAACCTTTTTCCTTCAATGCATTTGCAATATTTCCTTATTTTTCTTGGCTACATCTACCAAGACAGTACCAATGTTATCAAGATAAATTTTCCAGAGATACAGCTGATCTGTAGATATAAAATTTAGTAATCTCTATCTTTAATAATGAAGATATTCCCCAGAAAAATAAATTACTCAACTAAATAGAAGCCTAGAGAAAGTAGAGGCAACGGAAAAGGTTGTTATTTCTTTGCTACTCTTTTAGTAATAAAATATAAGATACTGCCAAAGATAAGAGAGATAAAAGAAAGATAATAAGCAACACAGAAAATTGTTCGAAGGAGGAATTGTATTATACCACATTTCTTTCATATATAAGACGCAAAGCATCTCCAGCTCCAACAGAATTGTTCGATTCAATTGTTGTGACGGAAAAGTTTGGTTGGCCAAACCACTTGGAGTTTTCCAAATGCTCAATGACTTGTTTAGCATGAGCACAGCAGAAAACAAAAACTTCTTCAATCCCAGCAGATTCAAGCCATGCTAGGGTGTAATCAATCATAGGGGCATTGACCAGAGGAAGCAATACCTTCAAATGCAAAAGAGTTCAATTCAACTATCAATAACCTTTAATACAAACTGTCGATCCTCTTTTAGGTCTAAAATCATATAAAAACTGGAAACTGCTAGTATCAAAAGAACGTGTCAGAACACTTAACACCTTGAAATCTGTAAACACAATATTGACATGAAGTTGGTTATGCTCATACAAAAGGTTGACAACCATCCATCTGCAAAAAGAAAGGTTCTAGAAGTATTGTATGTACCTACCCACCCACCCACCTAACAACAACAACAAAAAAAACGAAAAATACAAACTAAGACAAATAACAGATATACCAGCTAGAAAATCACACAAAAAATAAAATAAAAAAATCCAAATGGCATGCAATACACATAATACAATAGAGCTAGTCTTCAATCCACTCTCTCATCCCTGCCATTGCCACAAAACAAAATTTTCTTGCAAAACAAAAAATTCAACAACAAACTCAAGCACTAAATACAAGACATCAGTAGAATAGAAGCAGACCCTAGAGGATCTAAGCTATTTAAGAGAGGTTCTTCAATACATTAACCCCTGAGACAAGAAAGATTCATATTTAACTCACGAAACCTAAACTGATACTCCTCAATTTCTTCTAACTTGGACTCTACAAATAAATTAAAGTCGTCATTCATTTAGCAATATCTGGTTTAGGGTTACTCTCAGTTCACAATTTTGGAAATGATGAATTACACGTTTCATAATTTTGTATAAAACGTATACAATATCTGACTACAATTATATAGAAGTACAGAAAATCACAGAAAAATTCTAAGTGCGGGTTATGGGCCTTTCACGAGATTGGTTTGAGTTATATATGCAGAAATGCACATCATTTCTCCATATAGTAAATTATAGATAATCATGGTTGGCATATCTTACACACACACAGAAATATAATCATCCCAAATAGCTAAAATTCTAAAAATTCACAGAAAATTTGCAATTAAGTAAACCACATTACACTTACAGAAAAACCAGAACTCTCTAACCTTAGGGCGTTCAAGGGTGATAGGGCGGAATTTGGTGGCGAAGCTATCAGCCAAAAGGATGGCTTGTAAAGGTACACGAGACAGCTCCTCCACTGCATCTTCCGCCGCGGCTCCTCCTCCACCTCCGCCTCTGCTTCCTCCACCCTTTTTAGCCAACATTTCTTTTCCAATTCCCAAATTTTTACCCGATTATATGTATATGTGTATAGGGGGAGAAAATTAGCACAGTGAAGATTCTATGCAGTATTGATTGCCTTCGGATGAATACTGAAAGCTGTAAAACCCTCCTGCCTAAATTAACAGTACTCCATAAACCCCTTCTTTTCTAATTCAGGTTTTGATTTTGAATGGTTCGGTTTCCAATTCGGGTCTGGTAAAGAATTTAGCAAAAGGGGATTGCTAATTAATAAAAATATATGGAGATAAGCGTATTTGGATTGAAATTGAAATTGAAAACTTTTTTCGGTTTGGGATTTTCGTGCAATGTATATCTGACTTTCGTGACATGAAATCTACAGTGAAAAAGTAATTAATAATCCAAATATTCTACCATTTCAGGCACAAACTTTTTTTTTATTATTATATCACCCTATAGTGCACTTGCAACTTAACATAAAAGAAATGAGAAAAAATAATTAATGAAAAAAGGAGAGTAGTGGTCCTAGTGGAGAGATAGCCCAAGTGTTGTTTCGTTTTTTAGTAAAAATTTTGGCCACTATTATATGTAGTTTTTTTTAGACTATATGTAATGCGAAAAATTTTTATAATTTTATTTAAATTTCAAAAAGTATTCAAAATCCTCTGAAGTATTTGGTCAGAAAAATTCAGATTTACGAAAAACGACATCGAATTTCTGCGTAAAAAGGTTAGTTTTTCGAACTATTCATCAATTTACATCGTTTTACGTTAAAAGAACATCAAAATCGGCCAAAAAACGGCCGATTTTGATATTGCAATCTTGCAACATGAGTTCCGCCAACTGAGTGGCGGAATTCACTGGCGAATTCCGCCAGCAGTTGGCGGAACTCCCCAGCAAATTCGGCAAGTTACTGGCGGAATTTGCTGATTAATTATACCCAAAACGGAATTTTCAGCATGGATTACGCCAAGTTCTGGTGGAATTTCCAGCACGAATTCCGCCACGCACTAGTTCCGCCAGATACTGGCGGAATTACGACTTGGAATACCGCGAGGAACGGGCGAAAATATTTAAGTTGCTAATTTTAAGGTTTAATTTAATTTATCGTAGTTGTACTAATTTAATTTATTTTAATTTAATATTAATTAATGGTAGTTTAATTATTTACCTAGATTAATTATTGTTTAATTTAATTGTCACTGATAGTAATTTTTGTTAAATAAGTGTTGCAGATGACTGATCCTTCTCAGCGACGATGCGTTGTATCGTAAGATTTGGGACCAGTTTCAGACCGCAGCGGTCGATTGCATGGTCGTCATCCTATTACTGCATCTGCCAGACAGAGAGTGAGTACGGCGAGGTGCAGTACCAGCGACATCCCCGCCACAACGGCTGACGTCACAAGAGGTATTGATTCGACGCAGTTAGTCCCACATATGTCGTGGATTCCCGAGATGTACGCGCCTATGCCGGGATACGTACCGTATCCTTGGCCCCCGATGACGTCGCCAGCTCCGGTCGGACCGGGCTATTATTCGAGGGGACCTTTCTACCCGGTTCAGACACATAGCGGCCACGCTGAAGACGTGGGCCTAGGATACTACCGGCCACCATCCGGAGGATTACGACGAGGGATCAGGCGCAGTTGATGACGTGCAAGATGGGGAAGACCCGGCGATTGATGCGGACTATGATATGGATGCGGGTGCAGATTTGCAGGAACCCACGACTGGCACAGCGATACGGGAGGATGAGACCGATGAGTAGGACATCGCGCAAACAGACCCGACGACATCTTCCGCACGACAGCGTCGAGGATTTCTATGGCGCGTTGCGGCAGAGGTAGGGAGTCTCGCTCGATCGGTATCCGGATCTGGAGTTTCTGCCAGCATGGATAGGTCCCCGGGTCCTGTTCCATATGGTGTTAGTTTATCGGCTCGCCCACGCATTAGTAGATCATTCTGGGGTGAGCCAGGAGTACCCCCCTCCCCGCGAGTAGGGTTTTCAGTCGACGATGTCGAGAGACCCGAACCCAGTTCGGGGCGACAGCCGGCCGCTGCCGAGCGACAGTCACAGCCTACTCGACTTCGAACTTGCCGAAGCGGCACCACCGAGGAGTGGCGTTTGACGGGACTGGCACTGGGGGCCCGCAAGATCCGTCCCTCATCCCATCTTTTTCCGGCCATATTGCCAGCCTTATCTGGCGTGGCGAGGTTAGTAGCGCAGTGTTACTATTGTCATACGCGAAAATTACATGCCTTATTTGTCCTGCGTAATTGTTGAAATTTGACTTTTTCTTTGGGCAGCAGCGACCGGTGCTGACTGTTCATTCGAGACAGGGGTACATCGATAAATGGCCGATGCGAGACGAGGCAGTGGCTGCAATTATGGCGTGCAGTGGTCTGGAGCGATTGAGGCATTACATTTTCGCTCGACCTAATATCAGGGACTTATCTGCCACACTCAGCATACCAGTCGCACACGTTCAGGGCCAGCTGGATAATGGAGGGATGCGGTTTAATGTCCTGAAGGAGTACGTGACCCAGGGATCACTTGAGTCGTCTGCGTATGCTCGCGGGTACCTGTAGTATCTGTTAGGCCCCACCCTTTTCATAGATAAGGGTAAGGACCAGATGGCGTACAACTATTGGTCGTTCCTTAGCTCTGCCGATGATATCCATGGATATGCCTGGGGTGCTGTCTGTCTTGCGTATCTGTACCGGTCTCTCGGGACGGCGTCTAGGGCCGATTGTAGACAGTTGGGTGGGCTCACTGCGCTGCTAGAGGCATGGATATACCTGTACTTTCCGTCCTTCGCCCCGCAGCAGTCGCCAGACTGGCGTGAGTCACAGCCGCACATTCTACGGTTCCAGCGCAGAGAGGCCGCACCCCGGAAATCTGATGATCTGCACTCGCTACGCCTACACTTGGACTACATGACTGCGCGCGAGGTACGCTTTTAACTTACCTGCATATGGTATTACCTACTGTTTTATCTTATACACCTTTGCAGGTTTGCTGGACTCCCTTCGGGCCCAACCCACTTAGAGAGCACTGGATTTCCGCTTTTCACGGGTATCTTCGGTTTTGTGACGTTGTGGAGCCATACATGCCCGATCGTGTCCTACGACAGTTCGGGAGGGTGCAGCAGATTCCTAGCACTCCGATACTACCGAAAGAGGATTACAGGCCTGCGAACAACCGTAGATATGTCGTCATGTACGAGTGCCCGGATGAATTCTGGGAATGGCCCGAGTCCCATATCCTTGGTAGGACTCAGCTTGGCGCACACGCCGTCCCACCGTGAGCATGCACTCCCGAGTACCTACCCTGGTACCTTGCGAGGACGCATCCTTCTATTCAGAATCCTGGTATGCTGCCTGCGGGAGTTACTAGGTCCGGACCCGCCCCCATTACCGACGCAGTCGTACGGTCCAGTTCCCGATCGTTATTGATAAATTATAGATTTTTTCCCTCGTTAGTTACTGTTATTAATCGTTTTACTGGCTACCTTTCAGCGATGGAATATGTTGCACCATGCAGTTGCGGGTATTACTGATGTGCAGCAGTTGACCTCGGCGCAGCGAGATGCCACGCTACAGGAGATGATACATATATTGAGCGAGCGGGAGCATTGTTTGGGAGGGACCGAGCACGCAAGCCCATCCGGCTCGTAGGTGTTCACCTAGCAGTTGTGTGGTTTTTAAGTTTTTTTAATTTTTGGAATATGCTCGTTTTGTAATTGTGTAGCACGATGAAAACGAATAAATATTGACGTTCAACTATCAACAATTTGCTTTTATTTAACGTGATTTGGTTTTAAACTGACAAGCTTGCACTCGATCTCAAGTACAACATCAATAAAAAAACAAAATTAATTACACACCAGGGACTGCCAGTGCGCAATACGCTCGAGCAAGGGTGCGTCCATCCTTCAACAGCCGCGCGTCGATACCGATGCCATGACTGATGAACTTCTGGAACCGGAAAGCCATCCTCAAGCCGAAACTGTTACAACGAAAACATGAAACTTGTTAGGTGTCGATACTGAAAGATTAAATTGAGTGCTACGAACGAAAATGATAAACTGCTAGAGTGACAAGTTTACTTACGGCGATAAAATGATTAGCGTCTTCTAGTAGTCCAATAACTAGGATTGCGGTCGCTATATCGCTTTGTGAGTCAAGCGGTAGATACGTCCAACACTGCGACCGAGATAAGCACGAGAACGCGACATTGTATGTGGTCGCGATGACCCAACCCATGTCTGGTAATGTTAGCCACCTATCCTTCACCGTCTCTGTAAAGTGCTCGATGAAATCTTGCCTTATGGCCTTTTCGGTTTTCCTGCAGTACATAAAACACAGTAGTCCAATATCAGCTACTACATTACGTGTCTCTTGGATATTTTTAAAGCATCAAGAACCGTAACAATAAAGTTATCTACGATGTGTAACCTAACATACAATATATTTATCAAGTCTAAAATTATACAACAATACAACTAAATACGTAATTATCACAAAAAAATTAAAAAAGATTGAAACTATATGATAAGAATCTGGCGAAATTAATGGAATAATTTTGCCATATTCTGGCGAAATTATTGGAAGAATTTCGACATAATCTGGCGAAATTTATGGAAGAATTTTGCCAGAATCTGGCGAAATTGTACCATGAATTTCACCAGATTTTCACGGAATTATTCCATGAATTTCGCCACTTTGTGGCGAAACTCTTCGGACAGTTCCGCCACTCAGTGGTGAAAACTGTGCCAAAATGTCAACAAACTAAGTAAATACGAATTTAAAGAGAATGTAGTAGCTTTTTACCTCAAATTCGAGAGAATCATTCGTAGAATCTTTGCTCATTGCGATATTGCGATCAAATTTGGGTGTTTTTGTATGAAAAGTGTGAGTTTTTTTTAAAAATATGTTAGAGAGAGTTGTTGGAGGAGGGAGAGAGAGAAGTTTGAAAATAAAAATTTTTAACACTACATGTAGTCCAAAAAAACTGTATATAGAAGTGGCGAAAATTTTCTTATATAACTAATTTACGCATCATTCAAACCAATTTACTCATTATACTCATGAATAAAAACAATCCCTAAAATTTTCTACAACACAGAAAAGAAAAATTAAAAAAAATTGAGATAACACAAGTACTACAACAAAACAAATAAAAATAAAATTTATACATAGATAATGGACATAGGAGTGGAATTGGACAACGTCCCATCTCAAAACGAAACTCAAAATTTCTAAGTGTAGTACATATATTTTTTCTTACAAATAATTTAACTTTTACGAAAGTTAAAACAAAAATTTCACCCTATCTAATCACAAAGAATCTGCTTCCCTCCGCATTAGTATGTAGATGTGAATGTAATTTAAACATGTTTTTCTCCACATTAATATGTCTTTCTCTCCCAAATTAGAGAGATTACGATGAAGAAAATATTTTTAAGAGGATAAAGTGCATCAATGATAAAATTGATCATATTTATTTAATTTTAAAAATGAACTAAGAGAAATAAAAATGGATAAAAATTTAAAATTTTTTCTGTATATCTTCTCTTCTACGATCCCTCCTCTTCCCTCTAACCAAGCAAGATTCAGGTAAAAGCAAATATTTATCTTGGGAGAAGTCCTTGTTCCTATCTCCCTTCCCCACTCCGATCTCTCACTTTTTGGGAACCAAACAAAGCTCAGGAGTTTGAGAAGAAAATAAATTATTATGTTCTCTTATTTAATATTTCAAAGACAGAAAAAGAGATATGATTTGTCTAAAGGATTTATAAATATAACCTCATCCCCTTAAAAATAAAAGTATTTTTTTCATAAAAGAAAATTCAAGTATTTTTTAAGAAAATTATAAAATAAATATACGCTTATAAAACATTATCTGAATAATAAGAGATAATTGAAAGGTTGACATATCAATTCTGTATCTAATTACTAATTATATAATATCTACCACGCTTTCAAGAAACGTTTCAATCCCTTCTAATGATCATTAATGTTTCTTTCTCATTCACAAACCAATTAGTTGTTTAAGAAGTTGAATCCACATTCTCTCTTACAACAATTAACACATACCTCACTGAAAATAAAAGTTTTTAAAAGAAAAGAAATAACCAATTCAAGTGATTATAATCCTTTTCTAAATATGTACACGCCTAAAAAATATAAACATTTTACATTTTCATTTTGCATATGCTTACTAATTCAAATCACCATTTATTTTTCTTTTCTTTTGGCGTAGTAATATATTACCATATTTTGTTTACTCATGTTTTAATAACACATGCCTCTAGTGTAAAATTTTTTTAATAACTATTTAGATTCACAATTTTAATTAAATAAAATAAATATCTCCCTTATTTGTTTCAGGCTATCAGGGAAGGAAAAGAACTAAGCTAAGGTACCATAGCGTAACTCACCAAATCAGTGGAATATAAAATTAATAGTTCATATTTTAAAAAATGATTTTATTTCCTAAAAAAGATTATAAAGATAATATCTATTTAAAAATTAATGAATAAATGCATAACCATAAATTGCTTCAAGGGGAAGACATGTTTTTAAAATTAATCAGACATGTGGATTTGGATTATTTCTCAATGCAAATACTTATACTTTTTTCTACTTTTTTTTTTATTTTGATTCATATATCTTCTCTCGCAAAAGTCAAAGTAGACCTCACAAAAGTCCAAAATAAAAATATTTGTTGATATTTGGCTCTTTTTTAAGTCAACAAGTTTTTCTTCATCTTTAATTGATGTCTTCTTGAGCCATTTTGACATAGATACTTGTAGAGCATTTTTTTTTAATATTTTTGCTCTAAACTTTGACTTCCTCGAAGGGCATCGTCCATTATTAAATGCCGATTATTGACTAATTCATTCATTTAAAAGATGAAAAGTAAGATTTAAAGTAAAACTTTTACATTGATATCTAAATGTTCAAAAGCAACTTTTAATTTAAAAAAGATATAAATAATTTATTTTAACTAATTAATAATATGCACTATTTACGTGATTTTTAAAAAATAATCTTTAAAATTCATAAAAAGTTAAATATTTTAAGAAGAGAGAAAAGAATAAAAAGTCATATTTTAAAATTGAATAAGTATCTATTTTAAGAGAAAATTCAATTTCGGACATTCCAAAAAAGAAATATTAGCATTCAATTCTGGATACCCAATTTTTTTTAAATACTTATTCCAGATGAAAGAAGTATTAAATAGAAAATATATGTTTGCAAGCTTTCAGCTAAATATTCAGCCTCTATTCATTTAAAAGTTTTGAGAATTTGAACTTATGCTCAAAAATATCAAAACTTGGGCCCCCCCGCTAGGGCTACACTACTTTTTTTTTTCTTTTTTGGTTTTTGGTTTCTTTTTTATTTTTTCTATTTTATTTTTAAAATATTTTTTATTAATTTTTGTTTCTTAATTTGAAGTTATTATTTTTAATTTAAGATTTAAAATTATAATTTAATTACAATAATTCAAAACTAATTGAAGATTTAATTATAATCAATAGAAATCAATTGACTAGATAAATGAACTACTAATATTTATTTCTTATGATTGTCTGATAGAAAATCAAGAATTTATTTAAAAATATTTTTATTAATTTTTCTATAATGTCTTATCTTCTAACACTCTTATCATTTTAAAACACGAAATAAACACAAAAATAGTTATACTAATTAATAATAAAGTTCTTTTCAAAATAATGATAACACTATTAATAAATAAAAATTTTATTTAATAAAACTCTTAACATAATAACAAAACAATTTAATAACCAAAGAATTCAATTAAAAAATTAAGATAAATAAATCTTAAATAAATAAAAATAAAAATAAACAGAACAAACAAAAATAAAATGAAGTTAGTGAAATGAATTAAGTAAAACAAATAGGTAAATATATAAATAATAAAAATAAATAAATCAAAACTAATACAATTTAATTAGGATAAATACTTATCCAAATTGAAAAAATACAAAAAATATATCAAGTAAAAAAATAAAATTAATAAAATTATATGCAAATTAAAATAAATAAAAAATTAAAAGATCTTGAATCCAACACATGTAAATTAAAAAAATATGTATAAAATTTTATAATATAATTTGTAATTTAAAAATAAATAAATAAAAATAACTAAAATAGAAAAAGAAAAAGGAATAGAGTTGGTGGCGCCCTTTACTATTCTTGGCGCCCATGCGCCTAACATTGACGCTACCATCCCTGGGGCTGGCGGTAGGCCGGATTTTACTACGCCCCGCGTATATATTTTTTAAAATAAATTTTAATATATATTTAAAAGATAAAAATATAATATAATATAAAAATAATTTTATATTCATAAAATCATCCTATAATTAATATTTATACAATTAAATCACGCCAAATATATTGATAAAGACTTGATTCAATTGCAGCCCTAATTTTAAGTCTTACAAATCGAGTGCCAAGATTTTTACTTCTCAAAGAATGAAAGGAGAACCGCTCTTTTTTTTTCTTTCGGGGCTTGGGTGGTGGGATAGGACTAGGGCTGTCAATGGGTCCAAATGGGTCCGGGACACCCTGTTCCGGACCCGGACCCGATTGACATTAATGGTTCCGAATCCGGATCCGATTACCCGACGGGTCCAAATAAGATAGACCCGGACCCTACCATATAGGGTCTCGGGCCGGATCCGAGTATACCCGATAAAATTTTTAATATAAATTTATAAATAATTGACCGTTGATCAAACACATCTAACGATTATAAAAAATTTAAATATATAAAATATTTATTATTTAAAATTTAAATCAGGTAATCGGGTAATCGGGTCCGGAATACTCTATCCCGGACCCGGACCCTATTAGAAGATATATTATCGGGTCCGGATCTGGATCCGGATAAATAGGTATGACTATTGTTCCAAACCCGAAGTTATCGGGTCAGATTTCGGGTCGGATCCGGATAAATGGGCAAAATTACCAGCCCTAGATAGGACGTGGGGTTTGACAGCAGAGCTGGAAAGCACCTCAGCTTTTTCCATTTTGAGGGGCCAAAAAGCAGCTTTTGGATTTGGGCCTTAGCCCAAATTATACAGCAAAATTTGAAAATTACAGCGTGTACCGAATTGAGATTCAACTGGTCTCATTTATCATAAAAAGAGATTCAACAGTTCTGGCAAAAGAATCCTCGTAAACAAATAAAAAGCTCTTTAAAGATATTACCAACATAATATACATATATATACACACACATACATATATATGCCCCGGTCCCACCTTTTATTCCTCTTGTACCCTTCATTCACAGGGTTGTTCTTCGCCCACTTTTCTCCTACAATAGCTTTCTCCATCCACCAAGTTAGCTGTTTGGATGCATTGGACTGGGAGCATAGGTACAGAAACACTTGCAAAAAACCTAAGAGTTTCAGAAGTTATTCTCTCCCTTTATTTATAATGAGATAATTTTTAGGTCCCTAAAATTGACTGCATACTAAAACTTCTCATACAATCTACAGAATTTCCATAACGTATTATTAGTAAGTCTATACAGCCCTTGCCTTAATTTCAAGGTTACTCACAAGGGGTAACACGTTTTCCTCTGAAAGCAGGACAGGGACCACGGAACATCAAACATATATACATTATGTTCTTCTGTTTTCTAGTCCATCAGAAGTGCAGAACGTATCCCAGGAAAGCACTTACAAAAGCTATCATGCAAACGAAGAGGAAAGGAAATCCCACCCGTACTTTTCTCGTGCCTTTCTTGCTTCTCCATAGCGCCTGCAGAGAAACAGAAATGAACTTCACTGGCCAAATAGAGTGAAATTGTGCCAAGTGTGACCTCAGTAAAAGAAGACACAGGTGAAGTTTCCAGAAAAATGACAAAGGCCTAGCTTATGCTCCAGTCAAGTCAAGCATGTACTTAGTGCACAGGGATCTAAATGCATATAAAAATGGTTCTTGGAATTCTAATTGTCAGTAGAAATACTTCTCCTCCGGACAAAGATAGTTCCCAAGAATAGTTCAACAGTGCCTTTGTTCACAAAAAATCATATTCAAGGTAGCGTCAGTTGGTCCATATGTGAGGACAGCCAGTCTTGCTTCAAAAGTTACGTTACTTTCAAGGCAATCTAGAAGATATTTTTCAAGACATGGTAGAACTCAATTTGCATAAATATAGAACAACAAAGACGCGTAATGAAATTCATAAAACATGTAGTCTGTGTCCCAGGTTAACCACCAGAAACTTCAACTAACAATCAGCATTACTATTAGGAACAGTGGGCATTCTCATGAGTCCTTAAGTTCGATTCAAATGCTGCAAAACAGTAGACTGAAATTTAGAAATTACCAATTCTTGTTCCAAAGTTTCCCTCTCTTGAATGGTTAATCTCTTCTCTTCTATCAGTTTGGAAATAGTCACTTCAGCCTGCAAACAAGCCCATATGTTTTGTTAACTCTGTTCCCTCTAGACATTAACCTTCAAAAATATGCATGAAAAGTCGTATATCAGAGTACTTTGAACTCGCATGGGAACAACATCATATCAAATTCAAGAAAAGCACATTTTTAGAGCCACAGGAAACTACAGCTAACCAAAGATCCATCCAAAGAGAGAATCACAAATAGAGAATCTGCAGAAACTGCAACCAGATTGTATTAATCTCTTAAAACAATCTTATGAAATATATAGCAGCAGATTGCAAAATTATTGCAAGACACCAATTGCAGGACTGCTAAGGGATAGATCTTTCCATTACAGAAATTCATTTATTTTCATAAGTCATAGAAATGACCAAGCAATAATGAAAAACCAACTATTTTCCCTTTTTCCTTTTGATCTAATGATAAGTTCAGTAGAACGATGTCATTAGAACCAGAACTCATATTTCAACTAAGTCACTAAAATCTTGCCTTTACCAGGATTTGGTATAATATAGCTGGTTGGACCCAACCTGAATTTTATTTTCTGAAATGAAACCCATAAACATCTAATGACAAACAACGGAATGCTTCAAAAATTCATTCTGTTCTCCTCATGGTAATTATTTGTTTAGTTTCCCCTGAAAGTTATTTTCCCTTAAAAATATGCCAGATGCCCAGAAATACTACATACTTAACTATATCCAGCTTACTAGTGCACAATATGTCAGCAATCTAAAGCAAAAAACATAAGAAAAACTGAGACCCCATGAAGAAGCAAGAGCCAATCCCTATAGAGATTCCAGAGGATATTTTATCTGATTCACTGCCTCTTCCCCAAAAAGGGGGGTGCACAGTATAAAGAGAGATGAGCAAAAGCAATTCTTTATCCTGTATCCTAAAGACAGCAAATCACAAGCACCATTTCTTATTTTACCTCTTTCAGCTTAAACTCAAGTGTCGTTATTTGTGTTTTCATGTTCTCAACATCCTTGACTAGTTCTGGCTCCTTGAGATCTTGCACTGTTTCTGGATTGGAAGGCTTTGCTGCTGCTAACTGCTCTCTGATTTCCGCTTTGGACTCTACATCATCAGTTACCTGATAAATATTTGAGGAAGTTAATATACAATATTTCTGAATGTTAATCTGGTGTAACCTGTAGCAAAAGATGTTTTAAGTACTTCTAATTTCAAATAACAACCTGACTGCCATATCAATGTGGAAAAACAAACAAAAATTCAAGAAAAGAAGCAAGATGTCAGCGATATTGGATGGAAATACCTGAATTTGCATTTCAACCACATTAATTACAATTCATATCAACAGGAGAATCTCTTACCTTGTGCTGGGGGCTAGCAGTTTCAACACCATGCACAATCTGATGCTCCAGAACGGAGGAAACGTCAGAAGCAGTAATCTCATTGTGCACTCCATTCATTAGCGATAGTACTGGTGAATGAGGAGGAAAAGCAGGAACCTCATTGCGCTCTCCATTCTTTGGTGATGGTTCTGGTGAATGAGGTGGACTAGCAAGGATCACTCTCAGCTTATCCTCTTGAACAAATTTATCACCATCTTTGATAAACTGAAGAGGAAAGGACAGATTATATAGCAACTTCTGTATAATTTCCCAAGAGTTTAAAGAGATCAAACGGACCGAAAACACAGACCAGACTAGACGTGATCATCTCCTCAGTTGTCCCGACCGGGACAACTACACTTTGGATCAAAAACTTGTCCTTGCATGTGATTTCAGGTGGCGGAACCCGCTGTGCTTGCATAGTTACTGCATGATCCGCACATATAAAATAAGTGACCACATAGCTCCAGAGAAAGAGAAACAAGTTCATGAATTAAAAAGTCACAATTATTTCAACCATCAGATCAACTTATTTCTAATTCATCTAGCTCTCAAGTTTATAATCTGTAGGGAAAATTATTATTTACTCAGAGTTATGCAAGGAGATCGTAGAAGCAATAATTTTAGGGGACGGACTTCATCTGTTTACAATAATAGTTATCTAAAGCACAGATATATTTTCCTTTTTAACCACCTAACTTTGAGTATGAAAGCAACCCATCATTGGTCCAAGAAGATCCCCATGTGTAACGAGTTCATCCCTTATGACATAATCTTTTGACATCATTGTTCTCTCTAAGAGAAACATTATGATTATTAGATTGTATTTTCCCAATTTCTTAAATAAAAACTAATTATAGCCTCAATTTTGGTGCGCAAGTCCACTTTATCTTGCCTTAGAGATAGAAATCACCATATTGCAGCACTAGAGGGCCACAAATGTTGACCCTAAGCAGTCAAGTCCTTCAAATTTATTAACTTCGAACTCTCAATACTGCATAAAGATCAGAAACCAAAATGGAACAGGAAAGTAAAGCAGCAGAAGAAAATAACAGCAGTTCACCCCAGTGGGGTTGCAAAAGTTTCACATAAACAGAAAAAGGTTTTCATTTCCCTTTTAGTATTACAGTTTTCCCTCCATTACAACATTGACCAAATATCTTGTCCTTTAAGATGCACATGGAAATGTTACTCAAACTCAAGCTATGATATGAGAAATAGTGAATCAGAAGCTTACAAGCCTAACCGTTTCCATCCCTCCCCCACCCAAAAAAAAAAAAAAAAGGAAAAAAACTAAACACGCAAAAAGAAGAATAAATGAATAGATAAAATAATCTGAAAAAAGAACAACTGGAAGTTAGATATACTGGACGAACCATAAAATGTAGCATCTATCGTATGTCCGGCTGCATTTTACAAGTCATACAGGTACCAAGAAAACAGAAAACATTCTTAATGCTCTAAATACTTCATTAGCAGCAATCACGTAAATAACTCTTTAAGGGTCAAACCAACAAGATGAATTTTAGAAATGAAGAACAACATTCCTCAAAAGCTGGTGATGGATTGCCAAGAATGGACTATGGATATGAGATGAAATCACTAACAAGAATTATTCCTTGGTGTTTTGATCATTTCATGCCATAAAAATGCAATTTAAAAACCTAACATATTATTTCTTGAAGCCAACAAAGCTAACAACATTTGTAACCAACCTGATGCCATATGGCAAATGACGCAGTTTTTCCTTTTTCTTCCTTTTTCACTCAGTCCATTGTTTATTAAGTGTCTATTTCTCTCCTTTCCTGTTATATGTCATACAGTCTTGACTTCTTAATTGTTTAATTTCAGTAAGCTTTAAAAAGTAAGGCTCTTATAGTCTCGACTCCTTAATTAATAAGGTATATTTTGGAAAATGGTCATAAATGTTCAGTAATTAAAGCATTAATCATGTTACCTTAACGAAATAGCTCATTCCTATGCGGTTACTTAAAAGGATCTAGGGGGTAACAAAGTATTCACTTATGCAGTTGGTCAAAAAAATTTCATGAAATCCCAAGTTATGTACAGTAGAAGATTTGGACAGCGAGCCATGTCCTGAATCATAATGCAAAAGATAAAATTGGAAACTTGAAGTGTTGCCATTGCAAAAAGAATCTAACAAATATTGACATGCATTACTGTAGTCACTTAAGATGTCTTGAGCACTATTGCAGCATCCTAATATCAGAATTTAGTAAAACATCTTCAGTGTCAGAGTCATGTACACATTGAGGATCAAATTGGTCAACCTTTTAAAAAAATGTGCAATAGAAAGTTAGCTTTTAAAGAATCCATTGGTCAAAATGTGATTTCGGTGTATGCTCATCGGAGTTGGTGATCTGGTGTAAACTGTAAACTGAAGGATAAAAGGATCTTTGGTGCCAAAAAAACCTAAAAGATACCATGCCAACTGGTTTCTACATGTGGAACTTCCTTCAAGTAGCAAGAGAAAGTGAAAAATTGAACTGCCAAAGCATTCTCTGTCTTCAGAACATTCACAGGATCCAAACAAAATGCTAATATGGAACACAAAGCCACGTAAAACTTATGGGCTTCATAAAACATACATCCTTACGAGTAGTGATCTCCCCCCCCCCCCTTCCTTTTTCTACCTTGAGTTCACCCAAATTCAGTTGAAGAAATCCATGTAATTTTGATAAGATCACGATGTTGATGACTGAAAAGGCAATAAACCTGTTATTCTAGAGTCTAGAATTTGTAAACTTAAATAAAGCTCTGTTTTACACTTGGGGGATCATTATGTACACCAAAACATCAAGAATTGAAGTGAGCAGTAATGGACGTAAGTTCCCAAAGATCTGGTGCATCTTTAAGTGCATTTTACTCTTCAATCCATGCCGAAGATCTTAAATGATGTAAGATCATTGTAAACAGATCCTGAGAACTAGCTGAAACCTCATTGTCTAGACTTACATGTTGCTTGCTGATTACTTTCCACATTTTAGAAATCATTAATTTAGATGATTCTATAATAAATCCTTACACTGACAGACAAGGGGGTTTTGATTAACCTGTCTGATAACATATCTCTCCTTCCTCCTTCAACCGCTCCCTTTACAGATGTATGCATGATCCACAGTGATTTTCCCCAGAAATCCAAATAACCTGTCCTCACTAGTACTGTAAGAATTCGACATTAGTGATTATATAATGTAAAAATCTTTTCTTAACCCCCCTCCCTCTCCTTACGAACTGGAAAACTTGTATAAACAGATTTTACATTTATCTGAAAATCTCTATCCCTATCTCTCTCTCTGCATGCACTCAGACATTTAAACATGGAAAGTACAATGAAAAGCCTCATAATAAATCATCATCATGTAATTTATCTTATGTGTCCTATCTTTCATACAGCTGAAGACAAACAAAAAATCATCTTGATACAGCTTTCACATATCATAATGCGTCAAGCAGTTGCTCACATGCCTTTATCATTATCTACAGATTTGATCATTCAACAGCCGAGAAATGCATGCATATAATTGCTTTACGCACAAGTTTTGCAAGTACCTATAAAGTCACATGTTGATTTCGGTCCAAGTACACCTGTGTTTGGCCGAACAGAATATTTCTTTGGGCTTGTTGTCTTGACCTGTCCAAAGAACGCCACTATCTCAGCATTCTAATAAAAATTAGTACTAAATTCTTCTCTAACTAAGCAGTAATTTGTTTTCCTGTACCTTAAAGGCAACATAATGATCTGTCTTGTTCAATAGCCGAACGGAGCATGAGAGTTGCTTCTTAAGTTCAACTGCCAAAAACAGAAAAACTTACGTAAAAGCAGCTGAATTTTTTTTTTTTTTTGGTGTCAATAATCTCACGAGTTAGTGAAATAACTAATTAAGCGAGAAACAAGGTCAAAACAATTGCTACAAATACATCACGTCCTAATTAATTTATAGGCGACAAATACAGAAAGCTGCAAAACAAATAATAGTTCTACACAAACAGATAAATTAGAAAATCTGAATGGCATCACATACAAATGAACTTGAGCTCTTGCGGTTCAATTTCCACGAGTTTAAAAAACATTGCTCCTCAGTAGAAGTACCAAGCTCACTCTTTTAGCATTTAACCATACAAAACTTGGATCTCTTCACCTGAAAAACAAATCAAAACGAATAAACTACTCAATCAAAAGAGAAATTCGATACCTAGGAAGAACAACGAATTTCAAATTCCAAGAAACCTCAAACCTGAATCTTAATTTAAACAAAGGAGATCTTAGGAAACAATAAATAAAAACAAAATATTTATCACAAAACTTTGACAAAAAAACACAGAATTTCTTCAAAAAATCTACTCCCATTCAATTAAACCACGAGTACATAGCAGTTAATAAAGCAGCGCTCAATTCGGAATAGGATCAAAATCTTATCCAAAAATTCAAAGAAAGCATGACTTACCAGGAAAAGTAAGAGAAACCTGCTTCAATTCGACTGCGGTGTGGTCCTTGTAGTCTTTACTGCAGAAAAAAATGCACAAAATTGGAAAACTAGATGCATTTAATACATTCCACGGATGGCGATGCAATTAATGCGAAAATGAACACATGAACGGCACATACAAGATTAAATAAGAGAAAATTTGAAGCGTGAAGTTGCCGTTTCGGTAGTTGCGTTTCGAATAGTTAATTCAGTACCTGGAATAGCAATGGCAGTCTGCTGCTGCTTGTGGCTGTTGGTGCTTCCCCGAAGAAGAAAAGAATGGGAAAAAGTGCTGAGAGATATGTTTGGTAGCTTGAATCGGAATTGTTTCGTAATCAAAAACAGGAAATACTGTCAGAGGATGTGAGAGAGAGAGAGAAACGAGAAACAGTAGAGGGAGGTCAGAGGGTGTGGTGTTTTGTAGTCCAAGTTTGAACTTGCTGTTTTTTTTTTCTTTTTTTGTATATAAATAGTTTTCTTTTTTAGGAAGAAAATAGTTTGAACTGCTGTTGGGTGTAAAATATTTTAAAATTGACATCATTCCATTTTGTTGACATAGATTGACTTCAAAATTCAATAATCATATTATTCGGATTGACTTTCAATGACAACCATGCAAAATTTTGAATTTGAACTTTACCTCTCTTTTCTGAAATTTTTGTCTTTTGAAAAAAATTTTGAAGTTTCATAAATAGAAAATCAATTCATGCACAAATAACTTTGATATTGCAAAATATCAAAAGACTCCAAATCATGTTACTTTTCTTCTGACACCTCTTGTAATCCCCTTTTTTTTATATAGTTATCTTTTAGACTTTAAAATTTATTTTTTATAATTTAAGATTTATATATATAAATTTTGTAATTATAATATTTAAAAAAGAGTGTTCTCTCATTATACCCAAATTCATATATCTGAGCCTGCATATACTTTAGTATAGCTTGGAAAGGGTATCTCCGCTATTTTTTAATTATTATACTCTAGAGTCTAAAAAGTTTTTAAATGTCTAAAATCTTATACATACAAGTTGCTTGTTGGGGATGAGGTGCTACATATATAGTAAAGGATAATGTAAATTAGACGTGATTGATTTTTTTTTTTAAGGAAAATGTGATTGCCTTGATATGAGTGGTTCCCTTTTAAGACAAGATCGAAAAAAGGAAAAAAAGGATTTATTTGGTCTTGAATAGAAGTTAGTCATACTATAGTTTTTAAAATATTTTTTTGCTAATATAATCTTTAAACAATTACATGTAACAAACAAGGCTTTATTAACTGTCTTTGTCGCAGTTTCTAAACAAGAAATACCGTATTATATTTACGTATTTTTTAAAAAGTAAATTCGTTATAATAAATAGTTTTCAAAATAATATTTTCTTTAAGATTCTTTATCAATAATTTGTGCTTACGTGTTAGGTACAGAAGGTTATTTTAAAAAATTATTTAATATAACGAATTTTTCTTCAATAAAATAACACGTGATTAAGTTATGACATTTGTTTGTCAGAAACTATAGTGGAAATTAGTGGTGAAACCTTGTTGGTCATATGTAAATTATTCAAGGACGATAATGGTAAGAAAAAAAACTTTAGGGACCATTATGTGACTAACCTTGAACTTTGAGAACCCATTTGGTCATATTCCTAAAAAGAAAAAAAAAAGTTTTTTTTTTTGGAAATAAGGATATGTCTTATATTACAGTGTAGAAAAGAGAGAAAGTTGCTTGACGTCTCAAAAATATAGCATTTGCCCAGAGTCTCTATTCTTTTAGCGTGCAAGGTGTGTCATGCATTTCTTATTTATCATTAAAATTATCGTATAAAAATATTATATAATTTATTAAAATTTATTTAACAATAGAAATGTTACGCTCTCTTTATATCAAAATAAATATCTCAAGTTAAAAATAGATGCTTGAGTATGTACTTATATACTATTTTTTTTTCTTATGCTTTTTCTATGTGAGATAAAGGTATTACAAGAGTATCAAATTATTCTTTTTTAAAAGAGAAACAATAACTTAATTGATAAGTAATTTCAAATATGAAAATTATCTACAAAACGAAAGGAAGAGAGATGATTTTCTATTTGGTTTACCTAAGTGGACCAAAGTCGATGATCCCCACAACGATAAGGCATGGACATGCGAACCTTGCAAGTTCTATGCGTTTTCTTGCTTTACCCTTGTGATAAGTAACATTGAAAAGGAGATCTTAAAAGAATCAAAGAAAAGACTATCATCACAACTTGTAAAGTCATCAAAAGGGTTTCAATTACTCCCAAGGATTCGGATCCGTTCTCTCATCAGAGGAGAAATGTTCTAATTATTAAGCACAAAAGAAATTATTTTTGTAAATTATCGTGAAATTATGAATTCACTTTGATAAATGCAAATTAAAATTATTAATTGTAAGATCATGTTTGTTTTACGTACAATAAATTATGGATTTGCCTTGATATATATATATATATATATATATATATATATATATATATATATATATATATATATATATATATAAAGTATAAGTTATAACATTCTATAAATACTCAACCAAAAGAAGAAAAGGAGAAGCAAAAGAAAGCAAAGAAGAATCAAGGGGGAAGGTTCACAATCTCTTAAGCCGGTTGGTATATGCTCTCTTTTCTCCTTTTTGTACACATAAATTATGATAATTTTTTTCTAAATAATAGATTATTTATTGATATAGAAATAACGGTCATTTCAACCAAAACAATTTTAAAACTTCTCTTCCAATACAATAATAAAGGAGAGTTGAGTGATTGGGAGAATCTAAAAAATAAAAAGATAAAAGTTACATAAAGTAACATATAATATCTCACATTTCAATAATCTTATGTGAGTAACAAATACTAATATTAATTATGATAATTATAAGAATGATGTAGTTTCACGCATTCATACACATGATGTTGATTTAGGATGAGAGGGTGTTGATTTAGTCTCTTCCACAATCACATAGTTTTGCCCCGAGGCAGACTCAGACTTTGCGGGCAGTTCAGACTGAATTCGGATTAGTTTTATCAATTTGTAATAGTTTTATCAATTTGTAAGAATATTGAGCGCTTTAAGGAAAAAAATCTAAATTCACAATTCAAAATAAAGAAAAATCCCATTAATAGGGATAATTGCTTAAACAACAAAGTGTATATCCAAAAACACGGAACTCCATGTCTAATAATCGAACTTTACTGGACTAGTCATAGTTTGCCCCTATTAGCCAATTCTTTTATAGCTTTGAACTGGCCGTTTTTGTGCTTCAAGCCCTTCTTTTTGGCACTCATCCTTTTTTTTTTTTTTTGAAAAGTTTGGCACTCGTCCTTATATCCTCAGAAGTGGCATCAACAGCTCTCATCTTTCTATTTGGTGCAATGAGAAGACGGGTTATATAACAAAAGGAAAAATAACATATTTTCTCCTTGAACTATTTACGTTTAGCCAATTGAGTCCTTAATATTTTTATTTTACTATTAAGAATCCCTGAACAATTTACGCGCAACACAAAGAGTTCCCGCCACCATTTCCACTGCAGAATCTGGGCAGAAATTGGCACGAACAGTGCACATGATATAGTAAGAGGGGTAAAATTGTCCAGCCCTCATCTCCACCCCAGATTACGTTGACCAACACTCACTCTCTTCCCCCCTCTCTCTCCCTATTCAAACCCTCTCTCTCCCCATTAGCTTGTAGAAATGTATTTTACATCAGACAACCTCTAATCATGTAAATAGAGGAAACCCATCTCTTATAAATATACAGCAACCTAGGGGAGTCGCCGTGGTGCGTGTCAGAGAGCAGAACCCGACTTGGCCTTGCTTGACTATCAAGAAGACGATCCCGTTGTTAGAAGCATAAGTAGGCAGCGATGCTCATGATCATTAGCTACTATGAAGAATGAATCAAAAGGAACAGGATTCTAGTAATAGTTTTTCTTACTTGGCATGAGCCATGGCATTCTGACATAAAGCAAGTACTCTGACCATTGCAAGGTCTCTCCCACGGGAGCTACAATACCTCTCCTGGCAAGTTCTTCAAGAAAGTGCAAGTTATAAGGACAGGAAAATTGGTAAACTAAATATTTGGATAGCTTTGATATATCTAACTAAGCATCAGATACATCCAGCGTAATCGTGCAAAGGAGCACCTTTCATCAAAGAAATCTGCAAAATCGTCAATCAAAACTGAAACATGAGAAGTGTCGTGCAGGTGAAACGCAACAAAATAATACTTGATTCCTTCATCGTCATCCACATACCTTCAGTGGGTTCATATTCGTCCAAGATGTTCTCGTAACAGTTGTCCTTCCACATTAGCAAATCATTCTTGGGTTGGTAGCCATGCCAAGAATCCTCTAATATACAGCAGCAGCGACACATCTGCAAATCAAGAAAGAGACAATAGAAAGGGGTTCGAATGGGGAGAGAGAGCGGGGAAGAGAGTGAGTGTTGGTCAACGAAATCTGGGGTGGGGATGAGGACTGGACAATTTTACCCATCTTACTATGTCATGTGCACTGCTCTTGCCAATTTCTGCCCAGATTCCGCCATGGAGATGGTGGCGGTAACTCTTTGTGCTGCGCGTAAATTGTTCAGGGATTCTTAATAGTAAAATAAAAATATTAAGGACTCAATTGGCTAAACATAAATAGTTCAGGGAGAAAATATACTATTTTTCCTATAACAAAATATAGATATACATATATATACATATTCATATATGTGATATATAAGGGGACGAGAAATATGAATCAAATTAAAAATTTAGCGCCTAATATAAAGTGCTTTTAACTAATTGAGTTACCTTCCATTCAATATATATATTTCAACGTCTATATTTCTTTTTTAAAAAATAAATTACACAATTCACTAAGTAGAGTAATTGGATGCAGAAAGTAGGAAACATGAAAAAAAAAAAAAAACCTAGGATAGAGTTCCTAACTGAGTAAGGAAACATGCAGGTTTGTTGCCACTTCTCCATACAAAAGATACAATCCAGTGAATAGCTGCCCCAAAGAAGAGTAGTTTTCTTCCTTGCTTTTACATGACAATCCAAAGCTAATTTCCCAATTTTATATAACGAACTGAATATCCATTTTCTTAAAGTAAAATATCATTTGTCAATTAAGCTTCCATAACTGACTTTATTGATAATGATTAATAGAGTTTCATTAATAAAGCATCCTACACCAGGGTGGCATGAGATATAGTTTGGATTTAAAATTTTATATTTTAAATTTTATAAAAATAAATTATTTGTAAATAAAAAAGTGAGACTAAAATAAAAATTTATATTAAATTTTTTACTTAATAAATATAACGTAGAATTTGACCAAATATTCTCTTAAATTTTTATTTCAAGTTAAAAATTAAATATTCTACTGTAGATGGAGGTATATTAATCTCTTATCCACCAAGTACATCATTCACGCTAATATGTACTTAGATTGGATTTTGTTGCGGAATCCACTGTAAATTTTTAACTTTAAATTTTACTTTCTCTCACTCACAAATAATTTATTTTTACGAAATTTTAAACTCAAACTCTATCTAATCTCAATCCCAACTGATCTACTTCACAGCGAAATTTTCAAGATTATTTTCATCCATACCAAACAAGTGTAGACGTATTTCAAACAATTTGCATAATTTTCTTTTGGATACAACATAAACAATCACGTTTTCATCCAAAAACTTCTTGTGTGTGCATCGTGTGAATTTCACGGTGGAAACATTTGCGTAACTTTTTCATATTAATTGTTTGTAATGTAATTTTTCATAGGTTGTATTATTGTAATATTCTGGAATTTGCATTTCTCTTTTTTTCTTCTACGAGAGCTTTCTCTTAGTTGTTTAAAATAGGCTATTTTTTTACTTTTTAAAAACTAAGAATTGTTCTTGAGATGTCCTTAACTACTTATTTATTTCTGATCTTAGTTTAAAAAACTAAAAATATTTATTTTTGAGAGTTACCTTAGATGTGCTTTTTAAAACAACTTTTACTTATTTTAAATTGTCAAAAGTAAAAATATAATTTAATTTTAAAAGCACTTCTTTTTTAACAACTTAAAAAAAACTTCAGTAATCAAGAAGATATCCTACAATTTGTATTATAATACACATCAAAATTTTTGTTTTGTCTGAATGGTACACACAATTAGTAGCTGATTACGATGCCAATAGTTGCTTTTTTGTATACATGCTAAATGAATCTCAACTATCATATTGATCAATATATAAATTTTTAATATTGATAAAATACCGATCGATACAACGTTTAATGATTCGTTCAGCACGTGATCCTTCATTAGCACCAACCAAATTGCATTAGTATAGCCTTGGGCATGTCATATTGAATATTGAAAGTGAAATAACAACAATTAGTAGTTGACAATTACACCGTATTAAGAAACATGAAAGACAGGAAAGAAAACTTGGCCACACATATCCACGAAAATGATCGTTGAAACTGCCTTTCCAACTGCCAAGACAAGCATGGGAAGCAACCAGCCCACAACTCAATGCAATCCACCAAAATATAAAGTAACAAATGTGCGGCAGGAATTTTGTGGTGGCTTTAGACGCCAGATAAGTTAATAATTTAAATAATTGTTTTTGGCTTTTACAATTCTATCCTTAACATAAATTTGTACATTTTTTAAATCTATTAGGAAACTATCTCCACTCTCTCTCTCTTTCAATTTTGAATGTTTTTATCATAATTTCGTAATGAAAAACCAATTTTTCATTATTTCTTTTAAATGTTTGAATATTTTCTATTTCGATTTGATTTTTCTCTTGGATGTTGTTGCATTTAGTTTGTATTATCTTTATTGAAGATTTATTTTTATAATTTCAACTTTTTCTCTATAGTTCTTTTTTTAAAAAAAGAAAAAGAAAAAAGGAAAGCTCGTGAACTCGGGTTGGAGCTTTGCCTAAGGTGGGTGAAGCTCCAGTAGGAGCTCAATCTATTGCTTCGCCGCCTCGGGCGAAGCTTGGCCAGGGAAGCTCTGACAGGATATTGGTTGAAGGATACTTTCAAACCTTTTATTAGATAGAAAATTGATATTGGTTGAAGGATACTTTCAAACCTTTTATTAGATAGAAAATTGATATTGGTTGAAGGATAGAGAAACAGAGTTGAGAAAATGTGAGGAATGGGAGAGAGGTGAAATAAAAATATAAGAAGAGTAAAATTAGAAAAAGTACGTTGCGTTTATCAATTTATATAATTTATTATTCTCTTGAAAAGGAAAATAAAAGCTAATAATTTAGCATGTAAAAATACTCTTACAGTGATACATATTCAATATTAAAATTCTTGAAGTGTTTTTAAGGAATCTAGTAGCTATATTTGGCGTCCAAGATCTAAAAATGAAAAAATTTTCGTCTATGAAGTTTAAACCTGATCATCATTTGATTTTACAAGTTCTTTTCAATATTTATAAGTTCCTAAACATTTCACGTGTTGTCAAAATGATCCTTTCGTCATTCTCTATAGTAAACTTATGTAAGAAAATTACACGCACTAAATATGTACTATTGCTATGAGGATATATTTATTTAAACAATGTAAAAAACTTGAATAAATAAACTACCTATAAAAAATTTCTAATTTTTGAGACAAAATAAATTATTTTTAAAATTTTTTAATATTGATTATGTAAATAAATAAATTCTTATAAAAATACTACGTGCTCAATACATATTATTTTTAATAATTTTTACTACATATATAATATTTAAAGACCTTAAAGACTAAAAAAAACTGCCAAAACTTTACGAATGAAATTGGTCATTTTTCCTCTAAAGATCACATGTATAAACTAGGTTTCTTGGTTGGGACTCATTGGCGGGCTTGACCAAACACCTAAAGTGAGATTTGATTAAAATTTTTATTTAAAATTTATATTTTATATTTTAATAAAAAATAAATTATTTATAAAATAATAAATAAAAAATTTTAAAATAAAATAATATTCAATCTCATCGTCTCAATCTCAAAGTAATACTTTAGATCCCGAATTGGATTGGTCAAGACTGCCCGAAAAGGGGAAGAAATGCAAGCTTGAACAAATTTTTTATTAGAAACCGAATTCTTTTGATAAACATTACAAATAAACATATTATGTTATGAAATTAATATTATTATGGATGTCCATTATCAGAGTTATAGAGATACTCAAACTATTCAGAAGATAGATGGTAGAGTTCTATTATATCTTTGATTAGTGATAGGATTTGTCTTCTAATTACCCTATACATATTCTGATTTGGATGTACCTCTGAACCCTATAAATAGGGCTCTAGACTGAGGTATTGTACACACTTATTCATTGATCAATTTAATCACAGAGAATCAATAAAGATCTCTTATTATTTCTCTCTATTTTCTCTCTATAGTTTTCTCCTATTCTCTACATTATAATTTCTTTATTAAGTTCTCTACATTAGTATTACTATTTTGTTGTGCCGACAACGATTGCGCGTCAACAAATTCATAACACGTTATCAACACGAGTCTCTGCCACCGAAGTTGAGAGATTAATCAAGAGAAAAAGAGGTATTTTTTCCATCTTTGAATTCTCATGGCAAACTTTTCAAAACTCATGTTTTTTACTCTTGATATTTATAGAAAGAATTATATGTCATAGACATTAGATTGTCAAATTTATTGAGATATAATGGGTCTAGCAGACGCCATCTCAAAATCATATAAAAGCCATGATTTTTCTCCTCCATAATTTCTATGAGGGTCTAAAGGCGGAATATCTTATTGTGAAAGATCCATTTTTTTGTGGAAGGATTTAAAAGAAAGATTTGACTACCAGAAGATGGTCATTCTATCAAAAATACAGTTTATTTTAAATCTCTGTGTGAATGCATTAGAATCAATGATTATGGCCCTGGAAGAGGTCGTAGTCATGGTTGAAGCCGTGGACATAGATGCGGATATGGTAAGAATAATCCATATAATCATGGCGATTAGAATATATGCATCTGGATATTGTGGGTCCTGAAGACACCATTTAAAATAATACAAAGTATCAAAGCCACTTGATTACTAGCAAATTGTGAATGAAACATACAATCACCAGAAGATGATTGTTATATAAATGCTAGTAATAATTTGTTATAAGTGTGCATAAAAGATTTTATGTCTATCAGTATAAAAGTTTTTTCATTTCTCATATTTCTAATATGCTTTTGTAGTAGCAATATCTAGAAAAAGTTTTTCAAAAGTATTTTGAATTTATATCTTCTGAGACTAAATGAGTCCTTGATAAAATATTTTGACGCTCAACAAATATTTTTATATCATTCCCTGAAGTGAATGAAATTAGAAATTATAATATATTTATATACGAGATTTTGGTTGCAGCTAGTAGAAATACACTTTGTTCTTATACTATAAGAATGACTCATTAAATCCACAATGAATAGATACTCACCAGAAGTGAGAAAATAATGAGAAGGAAAAAGAGAAAGTAAAAATTCTAACATGTTATTGATGCAATATGAATGTTTGTCACGTATCTGTAGTACGTCAAGCATGTTATGAATATCTATTAATTATTGATATTGCTTTACTTCCCTAAATCATGCTACTGATAGTAATGATGCTTATGTCGAAAATATTAATATGGCATATGTGAACGTAGCCAATTCTTTTGAATATCCAGAACGAGTTTTTAGTATTTTGAATGTTAATCAAAATTTTACATTATCGAATTGCTACTTTTCTTATGTTATTTTAGTTTATTTTGGATCAAGAATGGTGAAGATACAATTTGTCTAAACAATATTTGTTGTTTATTTGGACAAAATTTAAAATATATGTCCAAAGTATAAATGATAATGCCAAGGTTCTTGAAGAACTAATTGATCAAATAACTCTAGAAGAGTTAATTGATTAAAAGCTCCAGAAGAGCTACCAGATCTTCACCTAATGGTCAATGATTGTAATGCATCATTCTCCATATAGTCTCGTAAAACTTTTTGAGCATTGATTATATTATCAGTATATCGAGACATTAGATGAATGAACTTTTGAGATATATGCATTATCATTATGACATGAAATATATGTCAAATATAAATACCACTATTTATCTCTCTTGAGTTATATTGCATAAAATTATGAAATTGAGATGCAATATTGAGTAAACTTGAAGTTTACTGATAAATAATTTATTAGTTAACATGACCGGTTGGACCATCCCGAATCATTAAAATACGAAGAATGATTATGAATTTATTATGGAACCAGAAGTTTTCCAATATGACGAATTTATATGTGCTACTTGTTTTATTTAAGCTAGTATTACTTGGGGTTGAATGTGTTATTTTGGGATGAATACGAAGAAATTATTAGTTGATGCATCAACAAATAGTCTTATGCATATTGTTGTTTTGCAACCTGTAGTTTGCACAATTTATTGATAATGAGCTCATGTTTTAACATTCTCCCAAAGACATAATTTGTCTTAATAATACTGGTTGTATTGAGATAGATATTGAACATCCTGCAGAATATTTATGACTGTGATATATTAGCACTTATTTCGTATTTTGCCAACATATTGTAATTCTCCTCAGAGTAGTTGGTTTGTGGTCAGAAACCAAATATTTCCCATCTTAAATTTAGAGATGCACTGTGTATGTTGCTCCACCACAAAGGTAATGAGATGGGTTCTCAAAGAGATTATTAAATATGTTGGGAGCAAATCTCAATGGATAGATTCTTATTTTGTTACTTTTTGAATATGTTGCCCCAACATAAAGAGGAGAAATTATGAGTCTGGATAAAGATATTAGTATGTGTCTCATTTTGATCTTCTATTTTAATCCTCATAGAAGATACCTTGAACCAGAAGTTCAAATGATAATTTATACAGTCAGGTATATTAATTGACCAACATCCAGTAAATAATGTTCCTATTTGATATCCCTGAAGGATAATCTACAACTACAAATAAATTTGAGACACAACTGAAATGTGGTAGATAAGTCGGTTTTCAAAGATACAAACTCCTCATTGGAGCATAGGCTTAAGATGGTCATATATGTTAAGTTGAGGAGATTTAAATTCCAGCAGAATTTTCCTCCAAACATCATTGATATATTATTTCTAGAAGAAATTTAGGTACTTGAAAACTATGATAAATGATGAGATCTCAACATGATTGGGAATTATTGAAATCGCACAAGTATATGACTTTAAAGATATTAATGCGCATAATATGTTGAGGATTTTCAAATCAAGGTCTGCAGACTTGAAATGATAAAGTTCGCATGAGAAATATGAAAAGTTTAAACTATTCACAAGTACACTTGAAGTGTACATGTATTCCCAGCAGGAATTATACAATTGAAGTGTAATCCAAAGAGATAGCAATTAATATTTACTTATAAAATGCAAACCACAAAAGTGAATATTGCCATGAGTTATGGCGTATGATTATTCGTAAGACCTGGCACTGATAACGAAGAAATATATTTCTAGTAGTGGATATAATGGTGAATGATAACACTTAATATGTGTTTATATTTATTATCATTTGATAATAGTATTTATATTTGAAGTCCCTGATGGACTCGATATGCTTGAAGCATATAATTGTTCCTGTAGAACATAATGAGATTATCTTAATGAATTTTTATTGAAAGAATGATTGAGTATGTCCATATATGAAGAAATTATATACGTAGCTATACTTGCTATATGTATTTCTTTATAAGAATATGTTCCCATTATACAATCTACTGATTGGTATAGTGTTCCCCACATTAGGGAGAGAAAATCATCAATTAAAAGAGGATATTATTTATAACTTTTATTATCTTGATTTATGCACAAGTATTAATGAACTAGAAGTTCAAAATATTATTTATTTGCATAATATTACATATTGATTGTTTGTCTGACTCCTGTAGAGTTAGTCAATATAACATTATACATATAGATATTCCTATTTGGATAAATGTCATAGCAGGACAAATATATATATTCTATAACTATATGATTTTGATACACGCCTGAAGCGTGATTGATCTCTTGATTTTGAAAATAAAATCCTCAAAAGAGAAAAGGATTTGATGATCAAGATATTTTTCCTGAAGAATTTAGAGGAGCAAGTATTGTGATTAACGTTTTGAAAAGCCAACATTTTGTTTTGATTGAACATTCTGAAGATGTTTCACATGGACATAGCACATCAATTGTTATTGGGTTATTATATGTGAGATCCTTTATATCTATTGAAGGATATTGAAGAATTATGTGGTCTTGAAGTACCACAATTATACAATTAAGTGCATGAATACACTTGTCCACATACAAGTAGATATCTATCTAATTCTTCTCTACCCAATGAATTTTGAGACGACATTATATTTGTCTTTTGATATCTCCTTAAGAGAGTTTATTTTGAATATTAAGAAAATCCAACTCCTGTTGAGATGGATATGTAAGGTATAAATTACCTATATGATCTACATAAACCATGCATTTATAAGTATGTGTTGATTATAACAGCCACATCTTTAACTCATGTTGAAGAAATAGAAATTCATGATGTTGGTTGAGAATATGTGTGATCATGATTAATGTATTCGAGATATATCTATATCATCTAAGAATGAATTCTAACTGTATTGTTAGATGATAATAAAGTTTGGAATATATCTAAGGAGATATGATAAAATTTTTCTTTACTCATGTGCTCCTGAAGAGTGATGATTTTGATGTGCAACCAATTCAATCATGTGACAATCTGATAGATTTATTCACTAAGGTATTACCAGCCGCAATATTTGAGAAATTGGTGAACAAAATTGGAATGCGGCGTTTAAGAAATCTTAAAGGATTATCTCATCAGGGGGAGTAAATATGGCATAAAGAGTAGTGTACTCTTTTTCCTTCACAAGAGTTTTTCCCACTGGGTTTTTTATCTAGTAAGGTTTTAACGAGGCATACTCTTATGCAATGGACATCCAAGGGGGAGTGTTATGAAATTAATATTATTATGGATGTCCATTATCAGAGTTATAGAGATACTCCAACTATCCAGGAGATAGATGATAGAGTTCTATCATATCTTTGATTAGTGATAGGATTTGTCTTCTGATTACCCTATACATATTCTGATTTGGATGTACCCCTGAACCCTATAAATAAGTCTCTAGACTGAGGTATTGTACACACTTATTCATTGATCAATTTACTCTCAGAGAATCAATAAAGATCTCTTGTTCTTTCTCTCTATTTTCTCTCTATAGTTTTCTCCTATTCTCTACATTATAATTTCTTTATTAAGTTCTCTACATTAGTATTACTATTTTGTTGTGCCGACAACGATTGCGCGTCAACAAATTCATAACATATTAATTATTATAACAAAAAAATCAATAAAAAAGTATTTGGACTGGCTCGTGAGACCTTACGGCAAGTGCTGAGGCTTCATCCATTGTCCAGGATTTACTCTCTTTTTAATAGGATTAATTTTTTTATTTGTTAAGATTTATAATTTTCTGCTATAATTAATTTTAAATTAGATAGTCTCTACTATACAGTGTGTTATTTCTTATACTCAAAAAATTATTTAGAATTATTTTAAAAATTTTTTGTTTTAAAAATAAAAATGATTAATTTGTGGAAAAAATGTAGTATTTAGAGTAAAAAGTAAAAAAAAAAATGCATCGCTTTGTTTATTGAAGTCTAGTCCAAATCTCTATGAACGACTTTGTTCTTGATCTAGACCATACCATCCAACATCCTCAGATATGATTGACTCCAAAAACCATTGCTTTTTCTTTTTTGAGTAATTTGTAAAACTAATTCCGTAACTATATTGTTTGTCTTAAAAAAATTATTTTTAATTTTTATTATTTTAGTTCTATATCTATTTATTTCACAATAAAAAGTTTCCATAGTAGTCCTAAGGTAGAATTTGGTGTAATGTGCCTTAATTTTGAAGGACAAATTCGTTAAATCAAACTATTTTTTTAAAATTTTAATTTAAAATTTTCTTTTTTATTTTTCACACCTTTAGCCAAATGTGCTCATTGTCGCCGCCCTCTCACCAATGTTACCGCCATCAATCTGCTACTCAACAGGTCAATAAATCTTCTTCCCTTAAAAAATATTTTACTTCAACATTTTGAATAATCCTTAATTTATTTCCAATTCATGGTCATTTCTAGTACATTTGACAGAAATGAAACATACCTGATTTAATTTGCGTTACTCTAAATCTAATCAATCAATCCCACACGGCCTTTCCCATAATTTTGAATGTAATTAGATAGAATTTAATTTTAAAATTTTTATTATAAATTTTATAAAAATTAAATTATTTATAAAAAATATATTAAATTTAATTTTAAAATCAAATTCCGTTAAAATTTACTCTTATTCTAGGGTGAACTGGCAGAGTTGCTGATGGAAGGACTTGGACTTCAAAATTCCTTGAAGTGTACTCCTCCAGGTTTTAAGAAAGATGGCCGCTACCTCATGACAGAACACGGAGTAGCCATTTGGACCGCTTATGTCACACTAAGAAAACCAGACACATCTATCTTAAATAGGTTGATGTATGAATTAGCGTTGACAAATCTTACCTTGATAGAAAGGTCGGAAAATCAAAGAGTATTGACATCTTAAATAGTGGGTTTGTTGAAGAGGATTTGGATACTGTCCTATATATTATTTTTTACAATATGTACAGGACTTATTTATGAAAATAATGTATAAGATCATAGCCAAATCAATTTGGCTACGATACAATGCCTTTTTTATCCGTACATGCAGAATAGAGTCGTGGCCATTTGATCGGCCTCAATTTGATCCAATGGTTGAAGTCACTTAGGAATAATTTTGACAACTAAATTTTTTTTCAAAATCCCATTCAAACTCAAGCAAACCTCAAAATTTGAATTTGAATTCATATTCTTACATCAAATCTAACCATCCTCACACTATCTCTCTTTATTAAATCTAATTCTCTCTCTCTCTCTCTCTCTCTTCTTTTGCTCTTCGTTTTGTCATTGTTCTAAATTATTGTTACATAAGTGCTGAAAAATAGTAAATATGGATGGATAATAACATATTCAAAATTGTAATTTAAAAATAGTTCCGAAACTTGATGAAGATTTGGAGTCAAGTAAAAATATGTTTGTGATTTTTGTTTGGCCTTGACATTTCTCTTTTTTCAGTAAATTTAATTTTTTACAATTTTAATTGAGTAAAAATTCTTTTGTGAATGGTATTTGTAGGTTTGAAATTGAATTATTGATCTTAAAAACTTGAGAATTTTTAAAGCTGAACACAACCACTACTTTTAACTAGATTTCGGTGGTGTATGAAGTAGTTGTTTGGATTGATTTCAAAATTGAATGAAATAGTATTTATATTCGACATGTGAATAATTATTCATTTAGCAGTGAATAATTATTTAGGACAATGTGAATCAAAAGAATTGGTTGTGAGTTGTTTTGTGTTGATTCTCATGACTTGAAAAATGATTTTGATGGTAGAAACTTTCAGTGGTAGATTTTTTTTTGGGGGTTATTTTAAAAATATTGATATCTACTTTGACTTCTCTTGTAATGATTCTTACTGTTTTGAGCCATGATTTTTACTGATTTAAAGACTAATTATTTAAGAGAGAAAACTAAGTTGTGAATAATTATTCATCATTATGACAATATAGTGTTGATGTAAATATTAATATTTTGTTGCATAATAAAAATTTATGATTTTTTTATGCTTGACTTTTCTAATTTTTTGTTGATAAATTTATTTTTTTACCTTTTTGATTAAGTGAAGACTCTATGGTAATGTTCACAAGTTTAGAAACGATCTTTGATCTTGGAAAATGGATTTCAAATTCAAGTGAATGATTATTTAAGACAACTTGAACTGAAGGCATTGGTGTGAAATTAATTTGTGTTGATTCTCATGACTTGAAGATATTATTTTGATGATGGAAGATTTCAATGTTGGACCTTTTTTTTGTTATTTTAGAAAAATTAATGTCTACTTTGAGTTCTCTTGTAATGATTCTTACTATTTTGAGTAATAATTTTTACTGTTTTAGGGATTAATTTTTACTGTTATGAATAATTTTTCTATTTTATTTTAATAATTGTTCTCGAATGATTAAATAATTATTCAACACTTTGCAAGTAGAAACGTACACTAGAGTGAAATGTCAACATATAATTGTTAATGTAAATTTGTACAGAATAATTATTTTCGTTTGTTTTAATAATTATTTTCAAATGATTGAACAATTATTCTGCTCATTGTGGATAGAAATGGACACAAAAATAAAATGTTAACACTTAGTGCTTAATTCAAAGTTGTGCTGAATAATTATTCTCCTTCGTTTTAATGATTGATCTCAAATAACTGGATAATTATTTTACTCAATGCAAGTAGAAGTGAATACTAAGGTAAAATGTCAATACTTAGTACTTAATTCAAAGTGTGATTTTATCCTTTGGTTTTAATAATTGTTTTCCAAAATAAATTTTATTCCAAAGACTAGATAAATGTTTACTAAATAAGCATGATACAAAATGAAAACTAAACTTGCTATGAACAAGTATTCAGTGTATTATGAACAATTATTCTCTTGCAGAACTTAGTCTTGCCTTACTCTTCTCCTTACATTTCTCTAAAGTATCGTGTCCTATAAAATCAATGAGCTCACTGTAAAATACTTATTCGTAAATGTTTGAATATTTTAATTATTCAATAGAGAAACTGTGTGTTGAATAATTAATTAAACATATGTGAATAATTATTCAATACTGCGTAATGCATGAATATATAAATATTCACAGATGTTTGAATAATTAATTCATCATGCAGAATACTTATTCACAATACAATTTACCCTTTTAAATAATTAATAACACAATCTCTAAGAGAAGAGTTCGTGTTCAACTTTCTTGATTTGTATGTTCATTTATTACGCGGCATTGAATAATTATTCACATATGTTTGATTAATTATTCACCACACAAAATACCACATAAAATAATTATTCACAACATAATTTCTCTATTAATAATTAATTTCTAAAATAGTAAAAACATTACTAAAAATAATAAAATCATTATAAGAGAAGTTGAAGTAGACATGAATTTTTTAAAATAACAAAAGAAGGTCCAACATTGAAATCCTTCATGATCAAAATTGTTTCTTCAAGTCATGAGAATCAACACAAACTAATTTACCACCAATGCCTTCAATTCACTTTGTCATTTGAAATCATCCCAAGAAAGTAATCCATGCATCACCAAAATCTAGTCAAGAGAAGAGCTATTCTTCTTTAAAGTTCCTCTATTTTCCAAGATAAACCTGTGATCACTACTACAAAGTCTTCACTCAATCAAAAGGGTAAAAAACTAAATTTTATCAAAAAAAAGAGAAAATTCAAGTACAAAAAAATCACAATGATTTGTTGTTGTCCATCCATATTTACCATATTTCAGCATTTATGTAACAATGATTTAGAGCAATGGTAGAGAAAAGAGCAAAAAGAAGAGAGAGAGAGAGAGAGAGAGAGAGAGAGAGAGAGAGAGAATTGGATTTGATAAAGAGAGATGTTCAGATTTGATGTAAGAATCTGAATTCCAATGGAATTTTAAAAAATATTTTAGTTGTCAAAATTACTCCTGAGTAGCTCCAACCATTGAATCAAAGTGAGGTCGATCAAAAGGCCACGATTCCGTTCTGCACATGTGGGTAAAAAGGGCATTTGTACCATAGTCAAATAGTAGCCAAAATGTTTGTTGAAGAAGATATATGAGGGCAGCAGTAGCAGTAGAGGAGGGTTGTGGCAATTGGTATGTTTGGGTAAAAAAGTGTAAGAGAAAATAAGAAAATGTTACAGTAATGTTTTGAAGAAAAAAAATATTTGACTTGAGGGATTTGCCCTTCAAAATTAAGGCACATGATAAACTGCATATGATCCTCTACATTGGATTTCACAGAAGGACTAGTTGCATGAATTATTCTTTTATGAAATAAATAGATTTAGAATTAAAATAAAAAATATAGAAAATTTTAATACAAACAAAATAATCAAGAGACTTTTTTACACTATAAGCACTAAGGGCAAATCATGTCGTTTTGATTAATGACAACCATTGATAAGTGCATAGTCCTATGGAAATAATGTTGATTAATTTTGATATGAACTAATGTGCTTAATTGTTGTGTGATAGAATTTTTGGATTGAGAAGAATACAAGACTCATTGCCTTGGAGCTAAACGTGCAAGAACAACTCAAGGTTATCAAAGTGGTTGAGGATAAAAGAGTTGATTCAAGATTATGCTTTGAAGACATTAGTATAGGTTTATAGGTGTATTATAGGTTTATCTTTATAAACCTTGCACTTGTTTGTCTTTGGAATCTAAAGTATTTTCAAGAGAGCTTAAAGCTTGAATTTTCAATCTCAAATTATTTATCTCACATATATTTTTATCAAGTTCTTGACAAGGCCTTTGGACTAAAAGTTTTTTTAAAAATCTATTTTATAGTTTAAAATGATTTCAAACTTGTTTGTGCTTGATTTCTAATCATTTTGACTAAGTTTGAAATGTTCGGACTTCAATTCGGACGTCCGAGCTTTATTTGATGGCTATTGAAATTTCTAAAAAATTCGGATGACCATTCGGCTAAATTTGTCAGCTGCTTGTGTCCAAATTCGGTCGACCGAAGTTATCCTAGCAGCCTAAAAATAGAAAAATTCTGACAATTATTCGAACGCAGAGGTTCAAGTTCGGCCGACCGAATTTTACTATTATTAGCCGTTATTTGAACGTTGCAACTGAATTTTAAACCCTATAAAAGATATAAACTTTAGATTTTTTGGTAGTTTTTGACCCTTCAAGAATCTTCACTCTTCCCAATCATTCTCTATCAAAAAGCTCCCTTTTGTCCTGTGCTAAAAAGTTCAAATTCAAGATTCCTTAGACAAAAAGGTGAAGGTGTGCTAATTTGTTATCATCTACCAAGTTGTTGGTAACTTTCTTATCTTATACTTCATCTACTTGTTGTTTTCAAGGTTATCTTGAAGATATAAAACCCTTGTGATAGGGTGAGCTAAAGAGGTTGTGAAGTAAAACACGTATGGGGTGAGCTTCTATTGTATTATTTGATTAACTTGTGTTATAATTGAGTTTGGTTGAAATCCTTGAGTTGGTGCTTATGGTAGTAGATGTAAATCTTGAGTAATCGAACCACTATAAATTGTTTGTATTGTCTCTTGTCTTCTACTTCTTTTTAAATTTTGAATCTTATTTGTTCACCTGCATATCTTGTTAAGTGTTTCATTTTAATTATCTTCCAAATCAATTTTCTCATAAAGAAAAATATTTTAAAAATTAGCCAAAGACCTAATTCACCATACTCATAGGTCTTTCAATTGGTATCAGAACTCGGGCTTCTTTGTAAAGGTTTTACAACTCAAAAGTTAAGATCTTAAGGCTAATATTTCAAATTTACCTTATTTGGAAGGGTCTTCCATAAATAGACCTCTTTTATTTGATGGAACAAATTATATGTTTTGAAAAATTAGAATTAAGATATATATTTATTTTATTAACTTTTATTTATGGAATATCATTGAGGAAGGAGCTTATATACCAATGAGGACGCACTTGGGAGCCAAAGCCTTTGGATAAATATGATGAAAGTGACTCAAGAAAGATGACCTTGAACTACCAAACAATGAATATTTTGAGTTGTTCTTTGGATGTCAATGAATACAACGAAGTAAGCCGATACGACACTGCTCATGACATGTAGAGACTTCTTTAAGTAACTCATGAAGGCACAAATTAAGTGAAGGAGTCAAAGCTTACTATGATAATAAGGGATTATGAGTTATTCACCATGAAGCAAGGAGAGATAATTAGTGACATGTTCACAAGATTCACCAACATCTCAAATGGATTGAAGTTATATGGGAAGAATTACTCTCTTGGTGAACAAAATAGAAAGATCTTGGATGCTCTACCCAAGTCTTGGCAACCAAAAACTCTTGTAATTGAAGAATCAAAAGATTCGAAGGGTTTTCCTCTTGAGGAACCTATTAGATCATTGCTCACTCATAAGATGAAGGTAAAGAGATTAAATGATCTTGAAGACGAGGAGAAAGGGAGAAAGGGAGAAAGGGAGTAGTACTTAAAGCTTCCGACAATCCAAGTGAACAAGAGGACTCATCTGCTGATGAAGATGAAGATGGAGACGATGATGAAATGGCCATGGTGGTTGAAAAGTTCAAGAAATTATGTAAAAGGGGATTTCTCAAGGAAGGAAAGTAGCCTTTTAAGAAAGGAAGACAATCATCTTCATTGTTCAAACCTTAATGCTATGAGTACAAGAGTACCGAACACCTTGTAATCGATTGCCCTAAAGCATTGGAGAAGCAAAGAGAAGCCAAATTCAAGAAGAAGAAATCTATTAATAAAGGCAAAGGATTAGTAGGCACTTGGAATCAACATGCCAATGAAGATAGTGGAGATGACAATGAGAAAAGAGCAAATGTGTGCTTCATGACTATGGATGGTGAATTATAATCTATTCTTTCAACCTCTACATATTGTGATGATGATATTTGTAATATCCCACTTTAGAGACGGTCTTGGCATGTCGATTTTGAAGTGTGGTTTATAATTAATATAATTTATTTTTGAAATATTTTAAAATATATTCTTACACATCTTTAGCCACTTTAGAATTTTCTAGGTTTTTTGCTAAAAAAAAAATAGCATGCCAATTACTGCATTAGCATGCCACAAAATCCAATTTGATTCTTCCATGTGGCATGCCAAATTGCCACCACCAACTTCCTCCTTTACTATTTAAACTTTTGCTTCTTTCGTTTCTTCTTTCATTTTCTCTTTGCTTTCTTTCTTCTATCGGTTGCTTCTTTTATTTTTTTCCCTCTTCCATTTCAACCAACTTTCTTCTCTTTTATTTCTTTCCTCCATTTCCTATCCTTTCTTCTTTTCTCTCGGTTTTCTTCCTTTTCTCTTCTTCTTGGTTTGTCTTGTTTTCTTTTTCTTCCCATTGGATTGATTTCCTCGTTAATTTAGGTAAGATTTCATATTATTTTTGTTTGTGATTTTTTTAGTTTCTTTTATAGTTTCCTTAAGAATTATGGTAGAAATTATTTGTTTACTAGAATTAGTATATTTTGATTTGAAGTTTTTGTTTTTGTTTAATTTAAGTTAAATTTCTTTGATTTAGTTACAACTTTTATATTTGAAAATTTGAAATATGAAAGTATATTGAGATTTGATATTTAAATTAAAGTGATATTTTCATTCTCCTAAAGTGATATTTTTATTCTAAAATTTCACTATCTTAAACATTTAATATTTAGTATTTGAGAAAATTTAGTATTTGTGAAATTTCATGAATATATATATATATATATATATATATATATATATATATATATGATATTAATATATATAAAATATTTAAGAATATAATAATAATAATATATTATTTTATTATGATATAATGATAATTATTCATATATGACTATTTATAAGAATATATGTTTATGGAGTATTTAATAATTGAGTGTTTTTATAGTTGTAAGTTTAGGGTTAGACTTATCTTTAGGATATCCTGGGGAGACCTGTTTGATAACTTAGAATTTACCATCTTCAGAGTTTTTGACTAAGGGTTAGCTATTTGGATTTGTAGAAAATTCACATTTTTCATAAGATAGCAAGTAGCTCTAACACTTGCAATCAGGTGAATTTACAAATCAAAACTCATAATATTTTTAGTACTATCAACATTTGCTATTCGCAAGTATGAATATATTATTTTGAGAATTACTTTAGTTATTTATTTTTAAATTGGAGAGGTTCTCCACGAGAATTACTTTACTTATTTTAAATTAGAAAGGTTCTCCAAAGTATATTTTTACTTGTGCATTAGAAATATTTCAGAGCGGTACTCCAAATAGGTATTTATTTGATTTGAAATCTTAGAGTATTTTAACCTGATCTATAAATGCAAGTAATCTTCAAAAAATATTTTATTATGTATTTTTGTAAAGTCATGTGCATTTCCATGGCATATTTGAAAAAACTTGCATTTACATGTTTGAACTGGCGGACAGTTGTTGTTTTGAAGCTATGTTAAAATTAGATTTGGTTATGAATTTGGATTCATTTGGATGGCTTCTTGAGTGATCTCTATGTTTGAAAAGGTGCATAAAAATTTTGTCTCGACCATATATAATTTGAATATAATGTTATTTGAAATATGATGTAACTGGATATGATTTGAGTCTGAAGCGTCAGTAGATTGTATTGTACGTGGCTAGTCCCAGGTAGGATCTTTTTTGCTGGAGTGGAATGCGTAGACTCTGAATTATGGATCTACTTGAAAGGGGTCGCAATATGTCAGGAAGGGTGTGGCCTAACTGGTACTGCGTTTATCTGTCTGTGATTACTTAACAGTGAGTCAGGAGGGGCTCAATATTGAGATTGATCACCAAAATCTGAATATTTATCATGTCTGAGAAACTTTGATTTGGGAAGCTATGTTGATGTATCTTGATTCGCTAAAACTTTCCAACTAAACTCAAAACCTGATCATGAGATTTGTGCATTATTTTGGAACAAGAAAACTTATATGAATATAAAATACTTTTGAATTACTGTGCATACATATCTACTCTCATATTCTGAAAATCTCTTATTTTTGAAACACACCATCACACACATGAACTCTCTGAGCTTTCTAGCTCACACATGTTTTTTTTTAATTTTTATTTTCAGATGACATAAACCAATGATCAGAACAATGATTTTTTCATTCGTTTCAGAGTTAGCTCATGGAGGGGCTCATTTATGTATTTGATCAGTTTGTACATTTTATGTTAACTCTCGTTAGATAGAGAGAGGTTTATTTTACATCCATCTGTACATGAAGTTATTAATTTGGATAATATAAGATACGGAATATACCTATATATTTGTATACTTCCGTTAATGTTTCTTATAATTGTATTATTTATAATATGTATATACTTTTCTCCTTCATTTTTCTCCGAACACAATTCATATTTACACACATCAGTGCCGAGAGGCACACTGGTACCTCACTCAGCCACAGTAGAATATAACGGAGAGGTTGAGGGTATCACAATATTGATGATCCTAGAGAATTGCTTGTAGATATGTATAGTGAATTGAAAAAAGTTACAAAAAGAAACAAAGATATGATATTCAAAATTGATAATTTATTGAATGAGAATTCAAAATTATTTTGTGATAACAAAAAACTTCTTGAATTCATTGATTATTTAAATATTGAGGAAGAAGTTTTAAATGTTTCTTTGCAAAACATATCTCTTGAGAATAAATCTCTTTGTGCTAAAATATCTTCTTTAGAGAAAATGATTGTTGATTATGACTTGTTGAAAAAGAAGGTTGATGATCTCACCTTATGCATCAAAAAATTTACAAATGGTAGATACAATCTTGAAAAACTATTTGGATCTCAAAAATCTTTTGTGAAAAATAGTTTTGGATATAATCATGTAAATAATATTTGAAAATAAAAAAATTACTTTGTTAAAGCTACATTTACCTCTATGCCTCATACATGTTGTACTTATCGTAGTAGAAATGGTCACAAGGCCACTAGATGTTATGTGAAAAGAAAAGATGAGAGTGGTGTTAAGACCATTTGGAGAGTTAAGGGAATTATCACTAATCCTCTTGGACCTAAGAAATGTGAGTACCAAAAGTCACTTCCTCTTATTTGATATAAGTACATATTCCTTCAAGATCAAGTACTAACAAGTGGTTTCTTGATACTGGATGCTCATGACACATGACGGAGAATGCTTCACTCATTAGTGAACTTTAAGCCACAAATGATGGATTGGTCACATTTGGTGATAAGAAGAAAATAAGAATTCTTGGAATAGGTAATATTGGTAAATGATCTTCCTCTCGTATCAAATAAGTTTTATTCATTGATGACTTGAAATATAATTTGCTTTGCATTAGTCAATTATGTGACATGGATGCAAAGTTGAGTTTAAATGTGATACATGTACCATTCTTGATCGCGTAAGTGGAAACACTATTTTTGTTGCAAATAGAGTTGGAAATGTATATATGCTATATCTTGATGAACATATTGCAAATGATGTTAAGTATCTTGCCGTTCATTATAATGATGGTTTTCTTTGACATAGAAGATTAGGTCATGTGAGTATAGATTTATTGAACAAACTTTCCTATCAAAATTTGGTTAGAGGATTGCCAAAAATACGGTTTGAGAAAAATCATCTTTGTGATGCACGTCAATATAAAAAACAAACAAATACATCTTTCAAACCCAATAAAAGGGTTTCAACTTCAAAACCTCTTGAACTTGTTCATATGGATTTATTTGGCCCAATGAGGACCACTAGTCTTTGTGGTAAGAGGTATGTATATGTTATAGTTGATGATTGTTCAAGATTCACTTGGGTACTCTTTTTATAACAAAAGGATGAAGCATTTCATGAATTTTTAAAACTTTTCATAAAGATTCAAACCTCTCTTGATTGCAAATTGATTTCTATTAGAAGTGACAATGGGAGAGAATTCTAAAATCAAGATTTTAGAAAACTTTATGATGATAATGGAATTATTCACAACTTTTCGGCTGCCAAAACACCTCAACAAAATGGGGTTGTTAAAAAGAAAAATCATACTTTACAAGAAATGACTAGGTCTATAATTTGTGAAAATTCTTTGCCAAAATATTTTTGGGTTGAAGTAGTAAACACCGCTTGCAATGTTATGAACAGGGTTCTTTTGAGGCCATTTTTGAGAAAAATAACTTTTGAACTTCTATTTGGTAGAATACTCTCTATTGCCAATTTCAAAGTGTTTGGTTGCAAGTGCTTTTATATTGAATATGCGTGACAACTTGAGCAAATTTGATAGAAAATCGAAGGAATATATATTCCTTGGTTATTCCTCTAACAAGAAAGCTTATAAAGTTTACAATAAAAGAATTTTATGTGTACATACATGTGGATTTTGATGAGTCTAATGTATACTTGGATAGAAAAGATGATGACGATGTGGGTATTTCTATGAATGATAATCAAACTTATCTTCAAGCCCCAACCTTAGAAGATCATGCCAATGAAGAAGAGATGATTGAGCAAGAACAAAACAATCAACCTAGCAGTGACCAAGAGCTCCCAAAGGATCTAAGATACTCAAGAGGCCACCCTAAGGAGCAAATCATTAGTGATGTATCTCAAAGTGTTAGAACAAGACGGTACTTTATTGACAACTTTGCTCTTTTATCTGATATTGAGCCTAAGAAATATTGATGATGCATTATGTGATGATTTTTGGACATTTACTATGCAAGAGGAATTAAATCAATTTGAAAGAAACAAAGTTGGACTTTTGTCCGAAGATCCCTTGATCACCCCGTTATTGGTACAAAATGAGTTTTTAAAAACAAACTTAACGAATCCGGAAAAGTTCTTAGAAACAAGGTTAGACTTGTTGCCCAATGATTCAATTAAGAATAAGGCATTGATTATGATGAAACTTTTGCTCCGGTAGCTAGACTTGAATCTATAAGAATGCTTTTGGCATTTTCTTACTTTAAAGGTCTTAAGTTGTTTCAAATGGATGTCAAAAGTACTTTTTTAAATGGTTTTATTGAAGAGGAGATTTATGTGGAACAACCTCCCAGTTTTGCTCATGAAAAGTTTCCTAACCATGTCTTCAAACTTTCCAAAGCTTTGTATGGTTTAAAATAAGCTCCTAGAGCTTGGTATAAAAGATTGAGTGGTTTTCTTTTTTCAAAAGAATTTTCAAGAAGAAAGATTGACACTACTCTTTTCATAAAAATCTCTTGGAACAATTCTTTTACTTGTACAAATATATGTTGATGATATCATATTTGGTGCTCTAATGTTTACTTTGTGAGGAATTTGTCAATTTAATGTAAAGCGAGTTCGAAATGAGCATGATGGAAGAATTCAACTTCTTTCTTGGACTACAAATCAAGCAGACCAAGGATGACATTTTCATAAATTAATCCAAATACATTAAAGAGTGAAAGACCTAAGAAAAGGGAGGGGGGAAGGGAGGTGAATTAGGTCTTCGGCTAATTATCAAAATTTTTTTCTCTTTTTGTAAATCCTTTGCCTTAATGAAAGCTCTTCTTTAAATTCACAAATTTCAAGTTTATATGTGATTTGATGGTTAAAACAAGATTATCAAGCTATAAGACCACAACTAATCAATCAACAATTATGAACAAATAATAATAACACAAGTATGTAAACAAGTAAAGCTATAAAGAAATAAACACACGATTTATAGTGGTTCGATCTCTCCAAGATCTACATCCACTACCTTGAGTCCACACTCAAGGATTCAACCAATTCACTATATGCTCAATTTAGGCAATTACACAAGAGGCTCACCCAACAACGGTTTTATACAGATAACCTCCTTTGCAATCCTACAAACAAGACTCACCCTTCCACAAGAATTTTATATCTAAAGACAACCTAAAGACCAATCTAATCCAAGGCTCACCCACACACGGGTTTTCCACCACAATCTTGATTAATCTACTCTATGGCTCACCCTTACCAAAAGGATTTTACGTCACAAGATAACCTTGTATCAATCACAACAGTAATGTAAAGATATAGTTTGGATGTTACCAACACTTCTTGATGGATGAATACAATTGCTAGCACCACTTCACTTATTACCTTTGGAATCTTGAATTTTAACCTTTGAGCACAAGGCAATTTGAGAGTTTTTCAAATAATTTTGATGTAAAACAAGTTAGAGCTCGAAGGATTTTGAATGTTCAAAAGTTCTACAAAAAATATGGAGTTTATGGCTTTTATAGATTTGAAAAATTGGCTTTAACAGCCATAAAACGGCTAGTTTTTGAGAAGTTCGGACGTCCAAACTTTTTCCTATGCATTCGAACATGCGTCTGAAATTTTTTCTGAAAGTATTGTTCATATAAACAATGGTAATATGTGAACAGTATTACTGTTCACAAGTTCGGACGACCGAACTTGGTCTTACGTGTCCGAACTTGCGTCCGAATTTCTCTGAAAAAATAGTGATACTGTTTATTGAATAGTATTACTGTTCACGTACTGTTCATTGAACAATATTACTGTTCACTATGTATGCGTTCGAATTTTTAAAACTTTTTCAAAATATATTCAAATCAATTCAAATAAGTTGGAAAACCTTTTAGCCTATAAGATAAGTCATTAAGACATTTTAAGTGCAAAAACCATTGATGAAAACTTATAATTAAGGTAAGTTCAAAACCATTGAAACTTTTCAAATCAAGTTTTGTGCTCTCAAATACAACTCATAGATTCCAAGGCTTAAGAGTGTAGGGTTTACAAAGCTTACCTATTAAGCACATGTAACCTACACTTCATGTCTTCAAAGCCTTCAATCATCTTGAACAAACTCTTCAATCTTCAATCACTTTGACATATTGGGGTTGTTCTTGCATTTTGACTTTAAGACAATGAGACTTCATACTTCTTAATCCATCAATCCTATCACTCAACACACAAGCACATTAGTCCTCATCAATATTTGTCATTATTCAAAACTAATCATAGCTACATGATTTGCCCTTAAGGCTAACAAAGAGCTTTTGAAGAGATTTGGTATGGACCAAGATAAAGGTATAAATACTCCTGTAAGTTCATCTACCAAACTTGACAAAGATGAGAAAGGTAAAAACGTAGATGAAAAGGTATATGGAGGTATGATTAGTAGTTTGCTTTATCTTACCGCAAGTAGATATTCTGTTGTCGTATGCTTATGTGCTATATTTCAATCTTGTCCAAAAAAATCTCATTTAATTTCAATAAAATGTATTCTTCGTTATTTGATTGATACACATGACTATGGTCTTTGGTTTACAAAATCTTCTTCTTTTGACCCAATTGCATATTCAAATGTCGACTATACCAGATATAAAGTCCAGCATGATAGTACTAGTGGTCATTGTCAATTTCTTGATAGTTGCCTTGTATCTTAGTATAGCAAGAAACAAACATGTGTGTCATTTTCTATCGTCGAGGCTGAATATATCATCGCTGGTAGTTGTTGTGCTTAAGCGGTCTGGATGAAGCACACTCTACTTGATTATGGCTTAGATTTCAAATGTGTACCTATTCTATGTGACAATACTAGTGCACTCAATTTGAGCATAAATCCCATCTAAATTCTAGGACTAAGCATTTAGAGATTAAACATCATTTCATTCGTGATCATGTAGCTAAAGATGATAGATGCTTGGACTGTGTGAATATTAATAATTAAATTTCTGATATATTTACCAACCCTTTGACCGAGGAAAGATTTTTTTTTTACCTTAAAAGAAGCTTGAAAATTTTAAAATTCAATTACTAATGTGTGTTGAAGTGTAGCAAAAAAAAAAAAAGGAAAACTTCAGACACATAATTTGGTTGCATGGAATGAAATTCGAACTAGGGTTGTTCAAAAACCGAACCGGACCAAATAACCGAACAGAAAAATTCGATTTGGTTCAGTTTTTATAGTTTTTCGGTTCGGTTCGGTTCGATTTTTAAAATTATATGCATTTCGGTTCGACTTTCGGTTTAGGTTATCGAACAGAAACTAAAATTTTAAAAAATAAATACAAGAATGCATTATGGTAATGAGTTCTTGTATCTATTTTTAAAAATAAATACAACAACGCATTTTTTTCTTTTTATATTTATTTTTTAAAAATAAATACAAGAACTCATTACCATAATGCGTTCTTGTATTTATTTTGATTTGAACCGAACCAAACCAAAAAATCGAATAGTAAAATTGAACAGTAAACGGTTCGGTTTCGATTTTTAAAAAATTGAAAAATATCGAATCGAAAAATGAATAGTATAATTTGAAACTGAACCGAAAACTGCTTGAACACCCCTAATTCGAACGTCCAAACTTCCTTCCGAAAATTCCTGATAGAAAGATTCGGACGTAGATTCGGACGCATGACCAAAAAATTTAGTCATCCGAATTTGCTAAACTGAAGAAACAGAGAAATTCTTTGTTTTTTAAACTCACTAATATGGGTAATGTGCTTTCTCTCTTTGGTGAGATAGGTTGGGGTAGTATGCTTGGGGTGAATGAAGATTATTATCCCACACTTGTCTATGAATTTTATGCAAATGTTAAGGAAGAAAGGATTGAGCATGTTGGGAATATCATTATTCAATGGTATTTATTTAAAGTATCCCATGTAGGCTTTGAATTTAATGATGCTTTACAGAATCGCATTTGTGGTGTTGATAATATTGGTGCTAGATATTATTCTTTGGGGCAATATTGTTATATCTATGAATGGTTCATCGATGAAAGGTTTAAAGAGACATTCACTAGTGTTAGGAGATTTAGATTCATTAGGGAAAGAGAAATCAAAGCCTTTGATGCTTGAAGACGTATTATGCATCACATGATTACTACTATGATAATGTCTAATTTTGAATGTAAATAATCGGTTGGTAATATGCATGTGGTGATTATGCTTGCCTTGCATGAGCATAGAAGACTAAATTTTGGATTCATGGCATTAAAGCATATTATTAATGTAAGGAAAATTGCAAATAAAGCCTTGCCTTATGGGAGATTGTTGACAAGGATCTTCAAGCATTTCAATGTCCAACTCTCCGGAAGAGGAAATCCAATGAAAAGTGAAGAAATCTACACCAACAAATCTCTCAAGAGAATGCAATTGACACTAGATGAGGATGATGTATGGAGGACAAGAAGAGAAACCCCTCTAAGGGATGAGAAAATAGAAACAAGTGGTGATGAAGAAGGGGAAGACGAGGAGGAGACTTCAGTTAGGGAAAAGAAGAGTAAGAAGAGAAATGATTTATCAAGTAAGGGGGAGCAGCCTCACACAGAGATGAAATTATTTGAAGAAGAGCCCTCTCCTCAATCTCTTCAAAATCTTGGAGACATGCCTAGTGAGGAGGGAATTACTAGAGATAACACTATTGTAGCCAAGGTGTTCCAAGAGGCCTTGAACAACCACATAAAGGAGATGGAAAAGATGTACAAGTTCTTTGAATCCTTTGCTCCTATGATACTAAGTAAGTTGGATGGCTTAGACACTAAGGTGAAAAATATTGAAGAACTATTGATGAAGAATACACAAAATGGTGAAGGACCCTCTAGGCCTCAAGCTAAGGATGACAAGGATGATGAAGAAGATGAGGAATGTAAGAAAAGGAAAAAGGATGGAGATAATGATGATAATAAAAAGGATAATGATGGAGATGATGATCAAGGAGGCAACTTTGAGTTTGTAACTAGAGAAAATGAGAAAAATGAGGGTGTTCAAGAGAAGCCACAAGAAGGTGAAAGCCTAGAAGGAAGCATGATAGAAAGGGCTGAGATCACTTCACCATTCACCACATCATTTTGCTAAGGAAGAGTCAAGCACATGGTAAAGAAGAAGGGCACAAGGAGATCCTCTCGGTTGGCTACAACACCAGAGCCAAACTACACAGGTAAAGAGCAAGGAAGTGAGAGGCCACTCCACATTGAGCTTAAGGGAGACATGACTATCAGTACCAACAAATATGATGTGAAGACAATGACCAAAATCAAAGATTAAGCGCTCTTTAACCCTCTCTCTCATTTTACTTATGTACTAGTCTAGTTTATGTACTTCTATTCCATGCTTAGTTAATATATTTAGAATAGTCCATGTATTTTCAATCTTTGACCTTCAATGTGCCTTTCTAGATCATGTGATCTTTTGAAGCTCAATGATGATATCATAGTACTGAGAGCTTATGTTATTTTTATTTTCATATTTGCTTCACTTTCAACACGTCATATTTGATTGATGACAAAAGGAGGAGAGGAAGTATTATGCAAAATGTACTTTGATTTTTTTTAATATTTGCTATGATGAATGTGGTTTATGGTATATTGATGAGGAACGTAGTTTACTTTTTTGATGTGTGCTCATTTGAGGGGAGAAGAAGTACTTAGATATTGTGATGAATGAATGACTTATGGTTTATGGTCATTGTGTGCTTATTAGCATTTTGATATTTTGAGAAGCTTTGAGGTGACTAAGATGATTATGAGTATGGTTTATAGTTGATCACCTTACTTTGATGATTGTGTGATTGGTTATAAGCACTTATATTGCAAAATCTATTGTTCAACAACTTTGTCAAAGGTTCAGACTTGAAATTCAGACGAAGACCTAAAATTCAGTTTTCGGTCATCCAAATTTTCTGTCAAAAATGAAAATTTGACAATTCTTACTTAAAACTGTCATTTCTTGTTTAAAAATGAAGATTTCAGAGAACTTGGTCTTTCAAACCCCACTGTGTTGGATTCTTGTGATTTGATCTTTCAAAACTTTCAAATTTTCAAAACTCAAGTTCAAATATGTGCATTATCTAATAGGGACCTCTGCATATTGACTATAACCTCTAAAACCGTTCTTAGAATGTGATCTAAATGCTTTTGTACTATGTTTTCTATTTAGATGGATGGAAGGGGGCTTATGGAGGTTGGTTGGATCATAGGCTCATTTTGAGTCATGTGTATGTCATTATGCTATATTATGTTTAAAATTGATTTTCAATTGGTATCATCTTCAATTAGTACATGACATAAATACTTATGTGTTTAAATTATCTACGTCCATCACATTTTACATCAAAGTTTATCATCATAAAAAAGGGAAAGATTGTAAGCTCTAAGGGCAAATCATGTTGTTTTGATTAATGACAAATATTGATAATAAGTGCAAAGTCCTATGGAAATAATATTGATTAACCTTGATATGGACTAATGTGCTTAATTGTTTTTGATAGGATTTTTGGATTAAGAAGAATACAAGTCTGATTACCTTGAAGCTAAAAGTGTAAGAACAACTCAAGGTCACAAAAGTGGTTGAGGATAAAAGAGTTAATTCAAGATTATTGAAGGCTTTGAAGACCTTAATATAAGCTTACAAATGCATTATAGGTATATCTTTATAAACCTTGTACTTGTTTGTCTTTGGAATCTAAAGTATTTTCAAGAGAGCTTAAAACTTGGTTTTTCAATCTCAAATGATTTATCTCACATATGTTTTTACCAAATTCTTGACAATGGCCTTTGGACTAAAATTTTTTGAAAATATCTATTTTATAGTCCAAAATAATTTTAAATTTGTTGTGCTTGATTTCTAATCATTTTGACTAAGTTTGAAATGTTCAGACTTCAATTCGGACGTCTGAACTTTATTTCATGGCTGCTGAATTTTCAAAAAAATTCAGACAACCATTCAGCTGAATCTGTCGGACGCTTGTGTCCAAATTTGGTTAACCGAATTTATCGTGGCAGCTTGAAAACAGAAAAATTCAGACAATAATTCTGATGAAGATGTCCAAGTTTGGTCGACCGAATTTTACTGTTACTAGCCATTATTTGAACGTTGCAACTAATTTTTAAACTCTATAAAAGATATAAATTTCAGATTTTTTGGTAATTTTTGAGCCTTTAAGAATCTTTACTTTTCCCAATCATTCTTTATAAAAAAAACTCTCTTTTGTCTTGTGTTAAAAAGTTCAAATTCAAGATTCTTTAGATAAAAAGGTAAATGTGTGCTAATTTGCTATCATCTACCAAGTTGTTGGTAACTTTCTTATCTTATACTTCATCTGCTTGTTGTTTTCAATGTTATTTTAAGGATATAAAACTCTTGTGATAGAGTGAGCCTTGATTATTTGTAATTGAAAAGAGATTGTGGAGTAAAACCAGTGTGAGGTGAGTTTCTTTTGTATTATTTGATCAACTTGTGTTATAGTTGAGTTCGGTTGAAATTCTTGAATTAATGTTCAAGATAGTGGATATACATCTTGAGTAATTTAATCACTATAAATTACTTGTGTTGTCTTTTGTCTTTTATTTCTTTTTAAATTTAAAATCTTATTATGTTCACTTGTATATCTTGTTAAGTATTTAATTTCAATCATCTTTCAAATCAATTTTTTAAAAAGAAAATAATTTCAAAAATTAACCAAAGACGTAATTCACACCGATCAGGTATTTCATAGACATTACTCTTCTTTCTCTTTCTGTTCAACTTCGGGCTCTTACACCTAGTGTTGTTAAAATAATAGTTTAATAAATGAATAGATGACTTGTTTGAGGAATCCACAATTTGAAAAAAATATTATTCCTTTTAAATAGTACAAATTCCCAGTTCCCTATTCTCTTAAAAAAAATGAACACTAATATACACAGAATTTATCTGCCTCTGTACAAAAAGATACACTAATCCATATAAATCAACAACTCCAAGCTCCAGCAAGAAAGGATTTTCTTTCTTTTTTTTTTTTGGACTTTTCATTGCATTGCATCGCAGTCATTCATTTGTAGTGTAAATTCTCATGTTACCATCGTTTCAGGAATCAAATTAGATAGGGTTACTACGCGCAGCGACTTTTGCCAACTCTTTTTTAATTTTTTTAACTAATAAAAAAATTTAACTTTTTAAAATATTATTATATAACATAATATTAAAATTTTATTTTTGTTTTAATTTCAGATATCGAAAAGCAACAAGACTTGCTATAAATATTATAATTTATAACTACACCCATAGACAACTTACTAAAGTTTCAAATTCAATTTCTTTTTTCCAAAAGAGCTTTGGTCTGTCCGGGCGAAGCTCCAGCACCATGCAAAACGCCGCTTTCCGCTTTGCTAGATCCAAGCGACGCTCTTCATGGAGAGTTGCTGATCTGATCGAAGCTCTCCATTTCCGATCATGCTTTTCACAAAATTTACCTCAAAACTAATGCAATTTGAATCATATAGAGACTCCAAGGTAAAGAGAGTTTTTTTATATTGAGAAAGAAAGCTTAAATCTATGTTAAGGTAGAAAAAGTTTACTGCACCAAGTAAAAATTCAGTACGCTTTGCTATTAACTAAAATAACCCTCTTTTACGCCCAACCTCTCTAGAACTGTTGTCCGTGGATCTCTCCCTATAATCACTGAGGATGGGAAAGCAATTGAGGAATATCTAAATTGCAGCCAACCATCAAGAACAACTTTTGACCTGAACAGGGGAAAAAGGATACAGTTTAACCGCATGAGACGTTGCAAATAAAGCTTTAGTAGCATTCCAAGAACGTTAGCACAAAGTTTTAGATGTATACAAAAAGTTATTTACACGTAAACAAAGAACTAGATCCCTCGTAAGAAGTCAAGGACCTTTATTCCCAGTCAGCATCAAAGAAACCAGCATCTTTCATCTCGGAGTAGTAGACATTTTCCAAATGCAAATCATCCTCCTGTGGGCATCAGATAATATATGTTATAAAGCTGAAAATGGCACTGTATTGTTTGTTGAATAGAATAGACGAATAAAATTCAGACTTGGAGAACCATTTACCTGAAAAAAGTCTGCAAGAAATGTTACATAGAGTAGTGGAAGATAAAAGGCATGATAACAAACAGTTATTATCTCATTCAACCTGTGAAACAGAGTAAAGATCTTCAGATGATGTTCAAGAAGGATTGACAAAGCGAATTGAATTAGCAACTGATGAAGGCATACCAGAGACCAAAAGCAGCTCCATTTGCAGCAAATGCGCAAGCAAGCAGAGCAATGGCATTCACAGAAAACATGATGGTTATATAGTTGTAGAATGCCGGTCTTGCTGCAAAAAGTAAACATAAAATTGACATGACTCTGTTTAGCACATTATTGATTAAGAATTTAAGAGAAGCAAATGTGAACACAGACAAAGTACTCACCAGGCAACCTCTCTCTCCATCTAGACCTGTAGAGAAAGAATATCAACCCATAAACTCCAGTTAGCAGTAGTCTGTGGATGACCCAGAGACCCCATTTTATTTTGTGTGTCTCTTCGTTGGTATCAACAAACAATGGGACTCCATATCCAAATGTATAAATTCCCTATAGTGAAGAGCAGTAAATCTCTTGGTCAATGAATAGCAGTTGACGAACATAAAGCAGAAGCAGATGAAGTTATTAGTTACTGAAACAGTGATACTATTTTTTGGATTTGAATAATTCAAATCAAATGCACAGACATTAGTAGCTGAAGATATATGAACAGACGTTAGTAGCTGAATATATGGCAAACAACTGCAAGCATAAGAATAATATATGAACAGACATTCTAACTCTACCACATTCATCAAAAAAAAAAAAAAAAAAAAAGAAGGAAGGAAGGAAGGAAGGAAGGAAGGAAGGAAGAAAGACATTCTAACTCTACCAAATACAAGTCAATTCCAAGACAATATGAGTAAGGCTGTCTTTCAGACCCAGATGTGATCAGTAGGCTTGACTGCTTGGTTAGGAGATTACTTTCTTTCAGTTAAACTTTAGAGGATAAATGCAACTGCAGAAAACAATTAAAAAACCCAGGGCAAATAGGTGAACTGATACTGAAAATTTGTCAATTAATTACTTCATTTGTTCTGCCACATTTTTCTGCATTATACCCCTCTTCTAGACCTCCTAACAAGAGAAGTTTAGTAAACAGCAATAAAGTAAGAATGGGGATCCATATTTTCCACTGCAAGGGGTGGTAAGAACAAAGCCATTCATAATTTGCTTAAAGCTTTGCCTTCTACTCCACCAAAGTTACCTCATAAATTTTTTGTCCCTATAAGAAGTTCAATTGGACGCATCCACTCCAAATAGTTAGTATCATAGCAAAAGCAAGCACAAAAAGGTACAGCATGTTGAAACACCCTGCAGATCCCAACAGCATTTTGATCTGCCAAACCCTACCAAGAGCAATCGCTCTTTCCTACACAAGGATCTTTGCTAAATTGTTTACAACTTAGCTATTCATCATATGTTTGTTTCTTAAATGACAGAAGGAGGAAGCAAAATTTTTAGAAGTTATCAAACAGTCTCATCTAGTTCTTGATGTATTTATTCAATTGAAAAAAAAAAGTTTAATATGACCATTGGACTGTACCTTGAGAAATATATCTATGCCAACAATAATACCAGAGATACCAAATGTCCTTGTTAAAGCCTCCTGTCCACTTGCATAATTTCCTTGAAGTAGAAAGGCCATCAAACTGACTTCAAGAAACAGCATCCCTGACGTTGTAAACAAAGATAAGATGCTCCAAGCTACTTCCTTTCCAGTTGTACATTCCCATCCCTGTAGTGTAGAAATCGTACAAGAGACAGAGCTCCTTGAAATGTGATCCAGCCATACAATGCGCATAGTAGACATAAGATACATCATAAAATAGTTTCATTCAAATGCAATAAGTTATTTCATGACTTTATTGTAACAAATATCAGGAACAGTAGTGCTTTTATGTTGGTTTGCACATGTGGGAATCGGTAAAATACATTGTAAACGGGAATGGATGAGAGAGAAAGTGACTATGTAACACCTAAATCTGGAACTATTTTTCCAAAGCACATATGAACCAGATTTACTGTCTTTCACTTTTCCTTCTCATATTTTCCCTTTAACCGTGCTAATCTTTAAAGGGAATTTGATTACAGGGTCCTTCTTTAAGTAAAAGGAAACTTTTTCTGCCAAATGAACTCTTGATGGTTTTATCCATAAGCAGTTCTGTCAAGGGTCATTATTTTCTTGAATCTGTAGGAACTAAGTGATGAAAGCAGAATGGAGCTTTCAAGTTCCAGTTCCAATCTTGTATCAACACTTAAAAAAAGCACAATGGATCAATATTAAAAGTTTAAACAAGAAGAGGCTTTGAAAATCAATTATATAGCAGTTCTGAATCTTCCTCGCCTAAGTAATTATTGCTCTGAAGTATTAATACAGATCAAAAGCAGGAACATAAAGAGTAGGGAGCGCAAATCCAAAGTCATAGGAATCACTGTAGTTTACAGGTTCCTGAAATTATAGATCTAAAGGAAGTGAAGCAAGTATGTCTTAATTTCTTTTGCATTCTCCATAAGTGCATAATGTTAAAATCAACGGCCAAAAATTCTCCTCATATCCTGTTAATCCTATAACAAGGGAAAACAGCTACCTTCGTTCTTACAGAAAGGCACATTCATCTTTGATGTATGCTTAGGAAAAGAAACTGTGTTGGATGTTGGTTAAGATCTAAATTCATTGTATCTCTTGCATGCCCAATTATAGCCTCTCCACATCTTCTCATCCTTTCATTAAATCTTTGTCTTACAAAAATTGGTCAAGATTCATCAGTAATATGATACTTAAAGTTTACATCATATAGTTCATATTGTCAATAAACCAAATGTTCAGTTAAGCAACCAATATGCAACGTAATTGAGATGCATCTCTTTATATATGAGCTACAATCCATTGTATGCCTTCCAATATTTCAAGTTCCTTTGTTTCACCAGAAAAGTTCAGTATTATTTTTGGTTTGGATATAAGATCATTGATTAGTTCCCATATCACAGAGGTATTAATATACAAGTGCAGAAATTGCTTTAGTTATTATCTCAACTTCTCTCATCTCTCTATCCATCCTACTCCAGAACAACCCTTGCTTGTAATAAGATTCAGAACCTGTAACACCACATACTAGAACCCAATGTTTTATATCAGGCAACTCTATTATCCCTAGGAAATCAAAAACAACGGACCACTCAAAAGGAAACTAGTGAACACCATCACATGCACCTAGCAGTTACCTTTCTTTCACTGTTTCGTACCTTGTTATTCTTTGGGAACCAACCAAGTGTTCAAGAGAGAATACTTGTAAGCCACATTCTTTACACAAACCAAGAATGTCAAAGCCAAAAGAAAAGTTAATACATAAGAAGACTCAGTTGCTTGTATAAGCAAAAGAACCATTATTTCCTTCCTATATAATTCTCTCTAATTCATTTACATCTTTTACAAAAATGTTGATTCTGACGAATTTGTAAAATATGACTCGCAATGATCAGACAATTCAGGTTATACATATGAAAAAATCAGGATAAAAACCCTCATCCAATAAATTCGGCAAACAAAATTCATAGCCTCGCCTCACCTTTTTATCAAGTTAAAGCTCAAAATTCATACTAGTTAAAAATACATTAAGTTGGCTTAAGTCTTTTATCCAGCTTATGAACAAATAATATTTGCGCTCAATTTTGGTTATGCATTTAATCCAACACCTCACCTGTTTCTGTAAAGGATTCAAAATATATAAAACTGCAGGGGAACAACATTCGCTCTGAATTTCGTCTGTCCTTAATCCAACTTACGCGCTCTCTATTTTTAAGCGTCAGAAACTTGCAGTTGTCAATTTCTAAATCTTCAGTAGAAGCTTTGGCTTTAATATTTTGGATGGTTACTATTTCCTTACTTCCCCAATTTTACTTGATCTTCTACTGCATATGATTAAATCAAGCGTGCACATACTAAACCATGAGTTACAACATATCATTGCAGCACACCCTCTGCACTGTTTTACTGATCACGACCTCTAATCACTTGCAAATCCAAATCCCCAACTCCCCACCTCAATTAGAAAATGTCCAATCTAACACAAATGGATAGAAAAGCCCAAACAAACCTCCAAAAGGAAACCAGATATGTTAAATCTCCCCATCAAATGAAAACGCAAAGAGAGGCGAACCTGAAGAGAGCACCAGACTAAGTTGAGCAGACTGACGACCCAAAGAATGGCATAGTAGGCAATAATGATATGAGATCGACCATTTGAGAGCTTCGAAATGCTCTTTTTAGCCTGAAATGCTAAAAACAACACGAACAAAGCCGCCGGCAAAATCAGAAACAGGTTGTGAAGAATTCCGTGGCATTCCCACTGCCATCCTCCTCCGCCTGCTGGTGCTGCTTCTATTTCTTGTCCAGGGCTTGTTGGTGACGATAATGGAACTTCGGCAATTAGGGTTTCTGGACTTCTCATTCTTCCATCAATTCAAAACCCTAGAATTCGTAAATTGATTGGTACTATGTCAATTTACAGATTGAAGGTTTCTTTGTTCTTGTTTCTTCGAAATCTTTTCTGCAGATTCTCTGTCCTTGTTCTATAGTTACACAGACCAAATCATTGGAGTTTTTTTGTTATTTTTTCTTTTTCAAGCTTTGCTGATAGACTCTAATGCGATTTTGGAACTGAAGCGTGCCTGTGGAGAAATCCAACGTCATCCGGTCCTGGGTTTTGTTATTTTGTTCAACGGGCTGGATTTTGCCCCGATAAAAAAAGAAAAAAGAAAAATGTCATGGTCACGGTAAATTTTACTTTTACCTTCCAATTATTCCTTTTCACTATTTTTTATAAATTAATAAAATAAATATTATTATATTTGAAACTAATTTAATTTATTTTTATTAATATAAAAGAGAATGTATAATTATATTTAATAAAATGATAATTTTTTAAAAATAATTTTATGTTCTAATCATGCTTTCTTCAAAAAAAAAAAAAAGAAGAGTTCTTATATGCTTTTGCTTTCTAACCAAAAAGAAAAAAAAAGAATATTTCATCCTCCAATTGTTAAACTGATCATTTTACTATTTCGGTCTCATTTTCCTGTTCGATGCAAATGGCCTTTTCTCTTTCCCCTTTTTTCCTTCTCTTTCTCTTTCCTTTTTTTTTTTCCTTCTCTTTATCTTCCCCTTTTCTTCCTCCTTGCACGGAATTTCTGTAGAATCAGTACTAAAGAGAAGTTGATAAGTGTTTGCTTTTATTTATTAATTATTTTTCATTTAGAGATCGATAAACAAAAATTTTATTAATACAAGATAATTTTTAATAAATTTTTAATATTTCATAAATTTATATAGTAAATTATTAATATTATTTAAGTAAAAAACAAAAAAGAAATAAAAATAGAAAACATAAAAAAATGTGCCGGCACCACTTTTTGCCCACTCACAAAAGGGCCCCTTTTTCTTTTTTTATTTTTTGTTTTATTCTTTAAAAATAGTAATTTATTTATGTAATAAATATTTGTTTTATTAAATTTTGTTTAGTTATTATTTAAAATTTTTATATTAAGATTTAGAATTATATTTCATTTATAATCGTTTCAAATCAATTAAAAATTTGATTACAATTAATTATAATTAAAAATAAATAAAATAATTATCATGTAGGAAATTTGAAGATTTTATCGAATATTTGAAGGGTAAAAATATTAATATTATATAAAAATTATCTTATATTAGTAAAATCATCATTTATTTAATATTTTTATTTTTACTATTATAGATAGTGTTAATATCAAAGAATTAACTTGACATTTGCGATCATTTTCATTTCACTCCATAATGTTATCTTTTGTGTCACTTTGCTCGATGAATCGTTAATTAAATGTAATGATCATTAATAGACATTTGAAATGTTATTATTGTCCTTTAAAATAACATCACTTAGCCACCTTAATGTTTAGCAAATTTTTAATTTTTCTATAACATTATTTTTGTATCTACATAGCTCATAAATTATTAAATTTGATTATCAATCTTAACAAAGAGATAAAATAAAAAAAATTATCCTTCCTTTTTTATAAAAAAAGTCTAACACATCTTTTTTCACATGATCAATTTTAAAATTTATTTTTCTTCTCTCATACTACAATTTCCCATCTTCAACTCTAATTAATATTCATTCTTGAAGCAATATCTTACTTCTATCTCAACTTAATCTCTATTAGGTTTATTCATTGATTATTGGTTATAAATTTTAATTTTCATTCGATTTTGAAATTTTTTCATAAAAATTACACTAAATCAAATTTTCATTAAAATCAAACTAAAATAGATTAATTTGTTTCAATTTTAAATCAAATTTTATTTAAATTTTTTAAAAATAATTTTATGAATTATTCAATGAAATTATTTATTACAGTTAGATTTTGAACCAAACCAAAATTTTAACAATTTTAATGATAATTTAGTTCACTTTAATTTCAATAAATAAAAAAATTTGAAATTTAAAATTTTATTAAATTTGTTAAATCAAACCAAAATTTTCTTAAAAAATATAATTATAATCCAATTTAGTTTCATTCAATTAAAACTGAATAATGAACACCTATGATCTCCACTTAATCTAACCTTATGCTCTCAATCTTGTCTTGGATTGATTTTAATTTTTTTAGGCATTGAAAATTGTCTTATTGAATTTTTTACGTAAATAAAATTATTGAGTTGAATTTAATAAATGTGATTTATTGATACAATAATAACATTATACGGTAAAAGTGAAATTATTCTAAATGTTAAAAGGGTTTAATAATACTATCTTTTTTTTCAAATCAGTTAAATTTAAGGGTAAGAAGAAAATTATAAAATATTTAATTAATTTAAATGAGATTGTTAATGCTGCTTAACAGAAAGGGTAAAATAATACAAAAACAACGTTACGGAGCAAAGTGAAAATTTTTCTAAATATAAAATTAGTTTAGTGATATTAACCTTATAGATAATGAGCTTCTGCTCTTTTACACATTTATGTGATCTATTTTTTATCTATTAATGAATTTACTCATTAAAAAAAGTTATAGATAGGTCTAATAATCCATGAGAAGTCATTTAAGACCTTCAAATTTTTTGGTTTACATATATGAATCACAATTTCTTTTCCCAAAGCAGTAAAAAAATCCAACAACTACTTGAAATATTATAAATTGATCAAACTTATGGTCTCTTGTTATTATATAGAAAAATTGAACTCGAGTTTAACTCCATCCTCAAGAAATTTATTAAAAGGAGGATTGCCAAAGTCTTAAAACACATACATATTAACTAAAGTGAAAATTATTAATTCTTATATATATTAATATGAAAATGAAAATCACAATAGAATAACTATATTAGCTTATTAGTATCAGTATTATTATATTTTACCCACTTAAAGTATTTAGAGTGTGAGATATTTTTTATTACCATAATTTTTAAATAATTGTGTAATTTATTGTTCTCGTTATTGGGTTATCACAGTTTTTGAATTCTCTTCTTTTAATGTATTAAAGTAAAAATTTAAGTACTGTTTTAGTTGTAATAGTCGTGACCATTTTATTATTAATGAATAATCTTTTACTCATTAAAGAATAACTATAGTAATATTCACACTCTCTTTGCACGTGTACCTCACACCAAACATCCCATTTCTTCCCCCCTTAGCAACCATAACGTCTCAATATTCTTTCACACACACAACACACAGTGCTCCCCCTCTCCCCTCTCTCTCTCTGTCTCCCTTTCTCTCTCTAAAGAGTTTCCCACACTCACTTGACAACATTCCTTCACGAGGGTTACGTGCCACTAACCTCCAATATTGTTCATATAAGCACACAAATGTATTACGCTAAGAAGTTCACAATCTTCTAACTTAGATCTTCCTCAGCAGCTCCTTCCACATGAATGAGTCACAATTTGATCACGGCGGTGCCTCCAAGCCTTGTCGAAAGGGTAGCTCTAGCTCGGGAAAGCGCGGCGGTCGTGGTGGCAGTGGCAGCCTAGCGGAGGTTACAACAGAGGGTGCGGTGGTGTCGCCGCCTACTAGTAGTTGCCCGTCGCCTTGTGGTGCATGCAAGTTCTTGAGGAGGAAATGCATAAATGGATGCATTTTTGCTCCGTACTTTGGTTCTGATCAAGGTGCCGCTAAATTTGCTGCGGTCCATAAAGTGTTTGGGGCAAGTAATGTGTCGAAACTCTTGTTGCATATTCCGGCGAGCCGGCGGCATGATGCGGTGGTTACTATATCTTATGAGGCTCAAGCGAGGCTTTCTGATCCTGTTTATGGTTGTGTTTCAACCATTCTTGCTTTACAGCAACAGGTTTACCGATTTTTCTTCCTGAAAACTTGATATTTTATTTCCCTTTAATTTTTTTTTGTCAAGATATCTTTTCATTTGTTTTGTGAAGAAAATTAAATAGAAACAAACACAAAGTAATTACTATAATGTGAGGGGATTTGGTAAAGGAGAAAGAATTGTGATTCAAAATTCATAAATATAGAGGATTTTGTTCTTTTTATGCCTTGTTATTTTAATGAAAATCCTTTGTTCTTTAAATGAAACCGTTTGAGAAAACTTAATTGGCCAGTGATTATAAAGGTAAAATATTTATGGAGAAAGTTATAATACCGACCTAAAATGTGAAAACAAAAATTGCCATTTTGAAGAGGTGTATAGTTATATCATGGCATTATGATTAGAAGAATATGGACATTGAACCTATATATGTCTTGTAATTTGAAAATTAAAATTGTGAACATGAAGAGGAGAAGGAAAAGAAAAAGGAAAAAAAATATTATCTCATATATAGTACACAGACATGTAAAATTATCGTATATCTAAAATTTTTTCAGACTTTAGCAAATTGGTATTTTGCCATCATTTGCTTTTGGTCGTCATTGATCTTTATTTGCTTTTTCTATTTTTAGGTGAATATTCTTGATAGCCGAGAGGTTAATTTTGTTGGACTTGCTAGGCTCATGAACATAAAGTAGTGAGAATTTTAGATAAATAATACTTCTACTACTAATGATCATATAATCGATCATGATATTAATCATATGATCGAGTCATTGCGAGAGAAATTAAAAGCTTATAATAAAAAAAGGATGAAGTCATTTATTCCATTTTGCGTTCTTGGAAGATGTATACTGTAGAAGTATTACGGTGGGTAACCATAGAATATGCATGATTCAATCACATATTAAAGTCTTCAGAGTTCTTTTTCCTTTCAGGTGACATCTTTACAAGCTGAGCTAGAAATGGTGCAAACACAATTGATGAACAGCAGATTTGCAGTAGCAAATGCATTTCAAGGTTCACAAACTATACAACAACAGCAGAATATTGCAGCATTGCAGCCGGCTTATTCGAATACCTCTTCGGTTTCAAACAATAATCTCATGAACATCAACGTCGGCTTGAACACACAGCCCCGCTTCGAACTCGCCGGAGAAGCTGCCATTTCGAACAGTTTTGATCCCATTCAACTCCCTTCCACCACACCTCAAGAAGAAGAAGATGAAGAAGAGAGTCGCATCCCTGTTTCTTTTACTTCTCAAATATTTGACTAGGACATACAGGGCTTTTAATTAAGAAGAATAAAAACGCCTATTTTGCCATGCAAAAGATAATATTACCATCGTGAGATTATGCTTGCTCTCCTAATCAAGCATTTGTGTATATGTGAGTTGTAATAGGGGAAGAAAAGAAAATATATATTTCCAATTATGAAACCAATACAATTAATTTTAGTTAAAGTTGTATGACTTTGAAATTATAACTGAAGTTGAACCAATGATATGTAAAGCTTTTTGAAATTTGAGTTTAAATATTATAGAGTAATTGTTTACGGTTATATCAGTTTAAATTATAATTTTTCTTTTGGATATTTGAGTGGAACGAGAATAGTAAATGGAATTAGTAATTGTTATATTTAATACTAATCAGTAATCAGAGTACTATATTTTTATGTAACTAGCTTGATTTTGAACTACTTGATAGTCGTTGAGACTAAAAGATGATTTTATTTAAAAAATTAAAAAAAGATATTATATTCATTGAAGTTTAAATCTATTTATGGATTGAAGTAAACAAGGATTTTAGTTGGATCTCTAACTGGGCCATAAAAATAACTAAAAAAAAAAAGAACGGCCCTCATAACTTCTAACTTGTGCATTGTATGTATGTATAAGTGCAAGAAATATTGTTATATAGCCTACATAAAAAGATAAAATATATCTTTGATCGTAATATGTTTGTAAGTTAAATAAATGTGAAGTTACTAAAATTAGCGAAGAAAAATAATTTTGTAGGATATAAAATGCAAGAAATTATTTTCAAAAAAAAATTAATACGTATAATTTTTTTTAAAACTGTATCCCTCTAATATTTTCGTGTACTTTCGTCTTTCTAAAACCTTCTTTCTCACACTTTTTTCTATAAATTTCTTTTAAAATTTAAAGATCAAGAGTAAATACGAAAATATGGAATACCTTTGTTATGCAATTTTCACATTGATTGACATAAAATTAGCAGAAAATTAAATAAATCTAAAATAATTGAATGCGTGGTAGCTCCACCAAAATGACTTGCACCCTTTGTACCGAGCGGCATCGAGATTCTGGCAGCTCCAAATCCGAATTTCTGTTTAAAAAATTGTTTTTCTAGTGCAAATTGCAATAAATACTAAAAATTAATACTTAGGTTTAAAGACTAACCTTTGATAATTTTTTTAAAAAAAACACACAAGAAAGGTGTATATAGTTTAGGTTTGATTCTCAAAATCAAAACCAAAATCTTATTTGGTACTATGCTTTTTTTTCTACAAATTATTTACTTTTTATGAAAAATCAGACAAAAAATATCTTTTTTTTTTTTCAAATAGAGAAATCCAATCTAAATACACAAAGAAAAAAATTTTAAGAAGTGAGAGAAGGATTTTTCAAAAATAAAAAATAAAAATAAATTACTACAAAAATATTCTATAAAGGCCATATTTTTTATTGCTGATTTTTTTAAGTAGCTGAAAAATAAGCATTTTTTAAAAAATTGTACTTAAAATTAAAACAAAATTTTTACTTTTAACAATTTCAATAAACAAAAACTGTTTTAAAAAATATCCCAATATCTTCTAAAAAAACTTATTTAAATCAAAATTAGAAATAAATAAGTAGTTGAGAAAAGTCTAAAAAAAAAAAGGATGGTCTTATAAAAATGCAATAAAGTTAGTCTTACTCTTTGCTCTTCAATTTTCTCTCCATCCAAACACTTCTGTTCTTTTTTTTTTTTTTTGAATAAATGCTGTTTTACTCTTCTATTGTGGGAAGTACTTCTCCATGCATTCAAATTCCACGTAAAGCCACACACACCTTCTGGAGAAAAAATGTTCAAAAATTGAAAACATGATCTTTATCTCCGCTACACACTTATAAACACAGATTCCCCAAACAGATCGGTGAGTTCTCCCGGCAAGCTAGGCACCGATATCTCATTGCGAAATTCCCATCTTTGGGTCAATTTAACAATGAATCAGCGCGCATGCAAAGCATAATCGCACCTTTTAGGTATTTTTTTCCAGGGGTTTATGGGTAATTCTGATTATTTATTGCTTTTCCTGATCTCTTGTTGTTTTGAAATGACTCAGAATTGAAAGGAATCTGCAATTAGGTACTTTTTTGGGGGTAATTCTGATGATCTCATTGAGTTTCATGAACTCTTGTTGTTTTGAAATGATTCGGAATTGAAAGGAATCTGCAATTTGCAAGAAGTGAAATGGAGATCATGTTGCACTCCCGTGAACGTTATTCAATATTTAAATTTGATCATTTGTGCATATTTTGATGTTTTATTTCTACATTCCTTTATTTTTGTATGCATCTGTGATCTGCTTGAAGATGTGTGTGTCTCTGTCTGTTGTCTTCTTACAACTATAATATAGTGCTTGAATTTGTTGTACTAATAGAGTGTAGAAAAATATGTCTTCTTTCTCCTTGTCTGAGATTGATTTAACATAAAATGTTTTGGGAGCTAAATTTTTCTAGCATATTCCTGCTGCGGGCTATCTATTCTTTGTTCCATTTTCTTTTTGGTTTTCCATTTCAAAAGCCTTTGGAGTATATTGAGTAGTTTTATTGGGAGTATGTTTTCTAACAATCATGCTGCGAGATTTTACTAGGAGCAGGTTCGCAACTTTTGCATGAGTCACACGTATATAAGTTGACTGTTAGAGAAAGAATTCTTCAGGTTATGGACAATAGATACAGGGAAACTTCAATCATATGATATAGATTTGTTGTTCTTTCTTATGCTTGAGGGTGAAATGATGCATAAGGTTATAGATCAAATTGATCTTCTTTAAAATGATTATCCACAGAAGCATCACTAGAAAGCATCAAGTGAATTTAATGTAAAAGATGATCATATATTTTAAACGAAAGGTACGTATACAATAGACTTCTTCTGATCTTTCAATAGATGCACCTTTAGTTTCATAATTTAAACCAAACCTTAAAAATAAAGATCAGAAAAGAAAGTTAGCTGTTAAAGTACCTCCAGAATTTGGATGATTATCTGAGCATGCAGCAGTAGATTTTTAGAATATATGCAGCATATAGTTTAGAATATATGCAGTTTATAAACGAGAGCAAAGTTGCATACATTAGATTTTTCTTCCATAGTATTTGAGAAAGATTAAATACTTATTCAAGCGCCAAAATATCCTTTTTTTCCCAAATACTGCAATATAAAAGACCACATGATTGATGGTTCTACAGATAAGCCATCTCTTGAGAACAAATGTTAGTAGCTCATATAAATACAAATAAAGTGTTCTATGGGATGTAAAACTAAGATTTCTTTCTGTTATTAATTTGACATTCTTGTTCTTATTGATGATTGGCTTTCTTAGTACATTCTTCTTTCTTGCACAGATAGGTTGCTTGAGTTCTTCTATCAGTGACTTTGATGTAGCTGAAAACTCTTCTTCTGGCTTGTAATGCTGTAAGTTCTGCCTTTATGTTTGAATGAGAAAATTTAGTGTATATGTTTATCTTTGTCTTGTGCTGCATGTATCACTATATGTGTTTTGTGGTTTTACTCTTAAATCCTAGTGTTTTCTTATTTGTATGAGTTCAAGAAGCAAGATTTTATCATCAAAGTTTTACAAGTTGCTTTTATCATCCATTTTTATTTTTATTTATTTTGCTCATGGTGAACATTCTTTCTTTATCCAATATATTGCTGTTATCATCATTGAATATGCATTAGATATTTCATTTACGAAACTTTTCCTTTCACATATGAAAGGACATGGTTCCTTCCAATTGGTATTTCAGGCATGGGCAATTACATTAACCTCCATTACAGATTGTTACAGTCCACTTGAATTTTAGACAACATCACAATCTCTGTTGTTCTGGTTGTCAGCTACTTCCATGCACAAATAATTATCGCTCTCTGAAGTTTCACACAGGTTAATAAACTCATTAAATTAGTATGATTTAATGAGTCAAAAGATCAAATTAGACATCTCAAAAATTGAAATCTAACTAATGCATTATTTCGTGAAGTGATGAAGCAAAGGGAGTATCTGTTAACCAGAAATTTTGGTTTGTCACTTAGAAATAGATTATAAACATCACAGGCATGATGATAAAGTCAGATACGGGAAATTATTCTGTTGGTAATATTTCGAGCGAGGTATCTGTCTATATATAAGCAATAGGATATTTTATTGTAGTATACCCTATTCATCACTTGAATTTTGTATACCATGGCAATGGTACAAGCTGTTAATATTTAGTCTTCTAGAATCTTGTAATTCATTTTTGTGTTTTTGTAGCAACTACAAAGGTGCCTATTGCTACTTACCAAAGAGAAAAAAAAACTCTATTACCCACTATTGCACCATAATTTGATTTTGAAGTCCTTAAAACTAAGTGGGAGATGCGCAGAACCAGTGAAGATGCTTACTTGGTGGAGCCTTTATGACCAATGTTTGCACAATCATGTTACAACTTAAGTTTGATTGGGTTACTTGTATACTACTGCTATGCCAGACTCAAGATGAAGTTGCTTGAAAGCTTGAAGTATCTATGGAAAGGTTCGAGCATATTATAGTAGGTATTAAGTTTTTCGAACCTGAAATTTGACCACCTAGATTTGAGTAATATCCAGCTCATGGTTAATTGGCAGGCACACTTACACAGCCATAAAATTGAGTAGTCTTGTTGGATGTAGCATGTTGTACTAGTCCTCCAAACAGAAACCAATCAAATATGTGAACCAAAAATATTGAATGGCTGTTCCATTGTTTGCCAACCATGTTAAGACCTTTTCTTTGGATACAAGTGAAGTTTTCTCTACAAATTCTTTCTCTGATAAAGAAAACATTTTGATCAAGATCTCTGTTTGGTCTCTGTGGATGCTTTCCGGTGTTGAGCCATTTTCATTTTCTACATAGCTTTTGTTTTCATATCTTGATTTTGTTCTAAATATTTGTTTCTGGCTTCATATTTTGATTTCATTCCATTTACTATGAATCGAGTGGAGACTGTAAAGGGTTAACAAAACAGTATTTCTTCATGCTGAGTTCGTTTGCTGAATGTCCCTGTAAAGTAGTATTCTCTCAAGATGTATTTTGGATTGCTTCTTCAGACAGAAATAGCTTCTAATTTTCAGAAAATGTACATTCAGATGTGCACATATCTCAATTGATTGCTTTCTCTTACATGGAAATGGAGAAACAAGATGTCTACTTGTAGGGCTGTCTATAAAAGTTTAAGAATAAGCATAAGCCTCTTCGCAACGTCAGCTTTTGGAAATTCATATAAGGTGTTATCAAAATTAGTTGGAACTAGCCGTGGGAAGTTCATGATGTTGGAATTTCTCTTCTGGAATCAATCGGGAGATTTGTGATAAATCCATGTTATAATAACAAAGAAGAATTTACAACTTTTGTCAATGTAAGATGCCTGTTTAAGACTACATTAAATGATGTGAATGAATATTCTAATTTCCAACTGAGAAATAAACCTCAAAGTTTCATGCTTAGGACTTGAAAGAGTATAATTCTTCAAGAATTTCAACCTAAAAGCTCTTAGCCAAAGAAAAAGTTGTGGTCACAATGTAATCTCTCTATACACCCTTGTATGTTCTTCTAATAACATACTATATAATATTTGTTGGCCACTGATAAGTTGTGGAAAAATGTGATACGATTAAAATGCCTGCATAAAAGTGGTCCGCTCATTATTTCATGCATTTCTTGAGCCCCTTGATGTTCACATACAAGGTGGCGTTTGATTTTTCTTCATTTTTTTCTTTCAGTATTCTGTATATTTTATTCAGCACTTTCCCTTTCTCTATTACTTGGACTGTATACTCATTGTTTAAATTTTCTGAGCTTGAAATGTTTGTAGCAATATCTCTTGTTATCACTTCTTCTGAATCCATTCCCTCTGAGAGAAAATTTCCAAAAAAATTCAAAGGCTGGTCATATTGGTTAGATATGTACAAAATAAGAAAAAAAATTTATGTATGTGAATTTGTATAAATATGATCAGACATATTTGCTGCTGATTCTAAAGCTTTTGTTCATAGTTAATCAGTGAATGAATATTTAACATTTGACAGTTATTAGCTTTTGGTTAAAGACATATTCCAGCGAAAGCTGAAACTCAGATTCCATAATACTGCCTCCACAAATGTTTTATATTCTCTGTATCAGAGTCATTCATTTGCTAATTGAAATTGAAGTTGACATTATTCTTATATTTCATTTTTAGCTATGCTTGTTTTTTTTCTTCTCATTTCCGGGTGGGAAGCACATTAAAGAGTAAATCTATATTTCAAGATTTACATTGTCAATTTTCAGGTACTTCTAGATATAGTGAACTCTAGCTAGGATAAATTAGACTTTATGCAACATTAAGCTTGTTTTGATTATTTTCACGTTTTCACTGAGAGCACTTACTATGACTTTTTTTGGGTCTTTGTCCCAGAATTTCTTTGAACAGTCTTGGTTAAGTTTTGAAACTGATTCAGTCTATACTTTCTATTTTTGGAAGCACATCAAGAAATTTTGGAATCTTAAAACTGCCACAGATTCATCTTAATTAAAATTGCCACTTAATCAAAATTCCATCTCTTCAATCTCACAATTGAAATCCACCAAACAATAGTTCGGAAGACAAAAGATTATTCTGCTTTTGTTCTTTGTTTCAATGGCCAAATACAAAATTCATTCATGCTGCTCTAAATGTGACATGAGCCCTTTTCCTTTTGTGGCTCTGAAGGTGAGATCAGTCTCTGTCTTCTATTGTTTTTCCCCTTTCTTAGTGTGGTGCGTGAATGACATGCTTTTGATTTCTCTCTAGGCTCAAAATTTTCTCCCCAACTTAGGTTATAATTTAAGAATATTCTAATATCTATTGTGTTCAATCTTTGCTGGCTTCAGTAACTTTGTCTTGTTTGTCGTGTTCAGTAGGCCATTACTTACCTTGCTTTACGTAGTTACTGATAGCCAGCACCAGAGAATGAGTCTCTTAATTTGTCTTGTTCCATGAAATGGTGTCAGCAATATACATCTCCAAGATATATTATTCCACTTCTCTGCTTTTGCCATATATATCATTGCACATTTCTTCTTTTGCCGACTTTTTAACTTTTAAACATTATACAAAAGGTTACTATTATATTCAAATCAGCTGAATTTATTCACTTTTATTGATTAGTGGGTGTATCCGAATACAGCCTTAGAGTTCATGCAAATAATTGTGCTTTTTGAAGATAACTTAGAGATAACCTTACAGCAATGTGCTCGCTTTGCAAGCTTTTGGGCGACATTGATAGAAAGGAATAACAGGATTTTTAAGCATTGGTATATGCCTATTTATTAATTTGGGATGGAGTGCTTTTTGTTTCATCTCTTTGAGTGATAGCATTGTGGGTCTCTATAAAGACAATGTATTGAGAGACTTAAGAGATTGGAGTGCTGCTTGAATGTGATCTTTTATTTACTTTCTTGGGATTCCTCATCCTCTTACTTTTGATTAATAAATTTTCCTCAATTCTCCAGGAAAAAAATAAGAAAAAAGTTACCATTATGTTAACAGAGTTACATTATGTTGACAGAAATGTTGTGTTGATCTAGATTATATGTTGTTGCTAATTACTCCTGCTCCCGCCTGTGGATGCTTCTTAATCCTCAAAAGTATGAACTACTTTCTTATTAATCTTTTAACACCATGATCTAGCTGAAAAGATGAATATGTTCCTCTTAGAACAAGTTATGAAAGATTCATATGGAAAGAGTCGCTTTATGGAAGAAGGATCAATACACAATCTGGAACTACTGGTGGAAATTACTTGCTAGATTATACTGTTAGATGCAGACACACTTCCGCATATACAGTACCTGGTTTATCAGGAGTGGAATTTTTCATGAGATATTAGTTGTGGACTGATTTATTGAGGTTTGACTTGGTAGAAGTTTGTAACGTCTGATTCTTTACTTCTTTTTCTCTTTGCGTGTAAATGATTTATTACATGTTTAAATATTGCATTAAACCTTTTTGCTATAAAAATATTGCACAAACCAGTTTAATACTCCTATGTATTATTATTCCACATTCTGTTGAACTTTAGAAGGCACTCTCCTGGGATATGAGCTACAACACTAATCATGGTTGTGTTTCACTGCCCAGATGGATCGGATGAGACCAGTGAACATGAGGGAGAATAGCGGATCAATCACACCCACTGCTGGTCCTCCTTCATCACCAATGCGATCTCCAATGCATCGTCATTCTCGTTCTGGTTCTGTTGGCAACTTAAGGAAACCCCAACATACAAAGGCTGCAGCTCAAAGGCTAGCTCAGGTTATGGCAAATCAGATGGCTGATGATGATGATTTTCTGTGTGATTACGACCCCCACTCAGCTGGTATTGGGCTTGCAAGTGGAAGGCCAGTTAGAAGTCGTTCTCCATTGGTAATATGGTGATTGTGTTTTATGTCACTGTTTCTATTAGATTATTATGTCGCAAATGCATTCTTCCTTTTGTCTGTACTGTAGAATTAATAAAATAAATATTTATAGAGACATGCAAGTAATAACTAACAGCATGTACATTTGAATAACGATCAGGAAGCCAAGTCTAAGAAATTTTGGTTCATTTTTCCAATACTAAAGCATTTATACATAGAAGAATTCTTTTACACAGTATGCTCCCTTGACACTTTGATCATGTGTACATAGTAGTTGCAAAAGGAACATCTAAATTTTTACGTTGACATCTTACTAGATTAATACACCTCAAGTCACATGGAGTTGGCAATTTAGGTATTGTGTGCTAAATTCATGATGAAGTTATGCTCGTGCTTTTCCGCACTCATTTTTTGGAATAACTTCTTATATTTTCAATTTTTTTGGATGTATAAATATGGGCTCATAGCTTTTATATATCTGGTCTTAGACAGTTCGAAACCCGGTAGAACAACCTTCTACTGCACGTTCAGCGCCTATTCGAACATCTCTGTCAGTCAGCTCACTAGAACAGCAAGCTTCATCGGCACGTACGAGCTCAGCTATTCGACCATCTCAGTCAAATCCGTTGCAACTACCTCCCGCAATCCGCACTTCTCCATCTTCAAGCTCATTGGAACATCTAGCCTCATCAGCTCGTACAAGCGCAGCTACTCGACAATCTCAGTCCAATTTCTTGCAGCAACCATCCTTTGTCGGTACAGCTCCGCCACTCAGCTCACTGGAGCAAAAGCCTTCATCTGCACGTGCAGCTTCAGATATTAGACCATCGTCCAATTCCTTAGAGCAACCTTCTTCTGCTTATTGTGCTTCTCAATCAACAAACACCGTGGAACAAGTGCAGCCTCCATCTGCTAAGTCTAATTCTGCTCGTAGAATATCTCAGTCCATTGTTGTGGATCAACCTGTATCTGCTCGTTCAGCCAGCCGGCCAAGCTTAGGGGTCAAGACAGTTCCCTTGGTACCCCCTGCCGTACCTATAACACTCAGGTCAGCTGCATCTGCACCTCAAGCTGAACTTCAAGCTGAAGTTCGCAAAGAGAAAAGGTTATTCCTTAGCTCTTACTACACTAATGTTTTTGTTTTGAGGAGTTTACTTGCTTTCAAATTGTTCAATTTCCTATTTTAGTTTGTCGTTTTCTCTTTCCTTTGGAGCTGCAAGCTTTTCCTTTTGGTTTTTCATTTCTTATTCAACTTAGAAAGCTATCTCAAATTTCAGACGTTAAACTTAACAAGTGGATAAAATAAATTCTAACGCTTCTCTTGTCCTTTTGCTCAATAAAAAGTGAATTTTACGTAAGTCCACTCTTTTCTGTTTCTTTCATTTTTTTCCTCTTTGAAATTTAGTCCTAATCATTTAACTTCACCAAGTGAGTCCAAATATTTTGCAGTTCTTTCCTTTGTGATTCTTTATGATACATTGTCTGTGATTATTCTTTTACTTTTTTTGTTATATATGCCCATCAACTGAGGATGCTCTGCTGTTCTTGCATCTTAATTTTTTGAAAACTAATAAAAAATAATAAATTTTCTAAATCTGAAATTTCAGTGCATGTTTTATATTTTTTTTCAATATTATTTCGAAATAATTGCTTCCTTTATTCTGTTTGTTATTCCCAGGTTGTCTTTAGATTTTGGAACTTTTAAGTTCAAAGAACCAGATCATCAATCATCTTCCTCAGCCCTACAAGATGAGGTAGTCATTTATCACCTCTAGGTTGACAAATTGTCTTTGTATGATTATCCAAATATCAACGTTATTAATGAGATGTTGCATTCTCTTATTAACATATTCTACTCTTATACTTTTGGCATATCTAAGAAAATCATACTTTAGTCTCCCCTATGACCTTTTGGATTTCTCTTAAATCTGCTTCTTCATTGGTGATACACATTGGTAATTGACATGATAGATATTTCTGTATAATTAGCTTTCCTTTGAGCAGGGGTTACGCCTCTAATTGATGCTTGCCATGAATCTTTTTCCGAGAGTTTAATCAGTTCTGTTAAAAATTGCAGCTTGATATGCTCCAAGAAGAAAATGAAAGTTTGCTTGAAAAGGTATTTTCAGTTTATTTTTTTCATCCTTTCTCTTTATGTTGGGGAAAAGTGCCTATTTAAGAGGATAACTAGTTCTCGGATGCATCATATTTGGTCTGAACCATTATAATATGAACTTTTCAGCTTCGACTTGCAGAAGAGAGGTGTGAGGAAGCAGAAGCAAGGGCTAGGCAGCTCGAGAAACAGGTACTGCATGGGATTTTTGCCAAATACATTATAAAATTCATTCTGTAATTTGCACTTCATAACAGTATCAGCATAATATTCCCTTTTGAGTCAATAATATTTTTATGATCCAGAATTTAATTTCTTGATTCATAATTTTTTTCATTTAGTACTCACTAGAATTCGCAACATTTCTATAAAAAAGGGTTAAGGTATTTAGGTGCGAAAATTAACTCTTGAAGGCAAAAGCAGAGTGGCAAAGTACTGTATCTCTATATTGCGAACTGTCCTTATTTCGACCAGCAGTTTAAAATTGTGGAAAAGTTGGCTTGTGTTTAGAAGCTTATCCAACTGATCTCTCAATTTCTATGATTCTATAAATGAGCTTTTACATTCTTAAAAGGAGTGGATTCCATTTAGAGGCGTATCTTGCAAGCAATTACTCTTGGGTACTCTCATTGAACATGCCAAGAAACTCAAGCTGACGAGAGATGAGGCCCAATGGAATGTCTTACTCTCCACAGTATTAATACCACTCCTTGATGCCTTTCAACCCAACCTTGTCCTGACTCACAAAATCTATGCACAAGTATCTTAATTGTTAATAATTATTAAGTTGCTTATGACATGATTCTTATTGCTAGGTGGCATCTCTTGGTGAAGGTGTTTCTCTGGAAGCACGTCTATTGAGCAGGCAAGCTCATATATTTTAATATATATATATATATATATATATATATATATATATATCCCCAAAACAGCAGTGCACTGATAATTAATTTTTCGAACAAGCAGGAAAGAAGCAGCTCTCCAACAGAGAGAGGTATATTTTGTACATTTCAAAGGCCAATTTCAATCTTTATAGTAATAGGAAGTCTTAGACCGTGTTCTTAATTGCTTATAATAATCTGCTTTCATCCTTTTCCAAGCTAAAAGCTGTTTTGAGCTGTTCTAGATTGCGTTTTTACTTCTGATTTTAGCTCAAGAAAAGCTTTAAAAAGGAGGAAAAAAGGCTGTTTGGTGAAGTCCCATGGAGTTGCTTTTCGAAACTGTTTTTGCTTATTAATGATGTCTAAAATAAGAATATTATCTTAATTTCTAAAACAACTTTTTCCAAAACACTTCTTTTCAATGGTTGAGAAAAGCTTTAGCAACCTAGAGGAGGTCCTTACATAGTTTTCTTACTGAAGAGAATTATATAATCACTAAATTTATTAAGATGCATATCCAGGTCTCTTGTTTTGCAGATGTGCATGTGCTCTTTTTTAGTCTTTCATTCTTGCTTGTTCAATGTTTGGTTCCAGGCAGTCATGGATGAATGTTAGACATAGTATAAGCATATTTATTTGTTTTTGTGACATCATTCTTTTCCGGATAACTGCCTATTTTATCCTAAAACAAATTCTTGAATTTTAAATAATGAAAGGATGCTTGTGCACACATGTTTCTATCTGCCTGTCTAAGGATGTGGTGCCAGATCCTAGAGCACTGATTAGGACCATGATGACATGTTTTGGTTTATTTAGTAATCAACTTGGAACTTTAGCCTTTCAAAACGTTGAATAATAATATGCTATGTAAAGAAGCTTGAAAAAAATATAATTTCAATCTTTTTTTAGTCATACTAGGTTCCTCTTTTCCTCTGCTCAAGCTTTTAAAGGCTTTCGTACGTTCTTTTCACAGTTCGAACTTTATCTGCCTAATCTTCTGTGAGGTTGACAAGGCAATGGCTAGGATATTCAGTCGCCATGAGGCAGCAAGGATAAATTCTCAGTTGATCTACCTAGGTAAATCTTGGGGATATTAGGAAAATGACCTAAACAGTGAGTGAAGAAAGTGAACTGGCACTTGATCAAAACATGAAACAAGGTGAAGTAAATTAACAGTTAGTGAGGTGCGGACCACAAAAACACTAGTCACACAATACAAGATTAGGGATAGTATGGAGTTGCAACTCTCTATTTTGGTAACTTGACAGCTAAGAAACTTTATTTCCCCTCTCTTTCTTTTCCTAAACTTAACTCTTGATCAACAAAGTGACAAAGAAAAATGACATGAAACCCCCCTCAGGGAAGGATTATCAGGTATATTAAACACAAAACTTTTAAAATTTTGTAGCTAACAATCAGATGTTTTATATAATCAACTAGGAACCACAAAAGCCAATGCTGTTGCAGCTTGAACTAGTTTTAAGCCACAATAACGCTGAAGTAGAATGTGAAGATCCTTGAGAGAACATTTTACTATGCTTTGAAACTTGAAGGTGTCATTTATCTGAGTGCATCATGATATCTAATGATATTCAGGAGACAGTCTTTATTGAAGAAAGATGAATTTGAATTAATCAATTAATGGCATCATTGAAAAGATAAAATTTGGTTCTTACTATGGAAAATAGGAAATGGTTGTTATATATCATACTAGAATGTTAGTTATCTGAATCATAGTATTTTCCTTCAATAAGACTATGATAAGATAGGAGCGGGTAATCCAACATTAAGTTCACACCCTAAGCTCTTGTTCTTTGTATAATATAGATTTGGTGAACTGGAAGATTCAGGATAAAGCTTGTAACGTTCAGAATTATTTATTATGGTTAAATTTCTACTTGAAATTTATTAATTTTAAATATTTTGCCTTTGGGATTTTCACCAGGGGAAGATATATTTCCTGAGAACTTGAAATTAGCAGTACAATGAGGAATTGTCTTCCATATAAACAATGGCACTTATTTTTATAACTGAAGTATGCCTTTTGTCATTTTCAGAAGAAAAATGTTTGATTTGGTAAACTTCTCCATGCTGGAGTTCCATAAGTTTCTATCCACTAGATTACTTTTTTTTTAAAAAAATTTCTCCAGTTTTAGCCAAAGATCACTTCATTTCAAGAACCTATGTCTTTAAAGTTTACTGCAATAAAGCTCCCTGTTGATTCTTGTTACATGCAATGAAGAAGCTAGTAAATGTAGAACCTACCTTCTGGATATTCAATGTAACTAATTTGTAAAAGAGCAACATCTCTCTCCACACGCAAAACCTATTTGATTTGAGAAAATTGATTTCTCAAGAGTTCTATGAAATTATAGCTGTTAGATAACCATATTTTGCGGCTAATTTGTACTTCTTGCATATACTATCTCATCTAGGAACATATAATTTACCGGGATAAAAGACACCGATTGCTGTTAGATCCAAAGAAGCAGCTACTTTTTGTTACATGAAGGAGATTCTAGTGATATAAACTTTTTGGATAGCTTTATATTAACTTCCAGAGCCATAAAATGGTGGATAGCTTTTTAAACAATGGTAATCAAGCATTCAACCCCCTTTCCATGACTAAGATGCTGCATCTGTCGGCTACAAGTCAAATCATTACAATGCTTAGTGCATATGAAATCTTGCTAGTTGGCATTTTTCTACGATCTGTTTCTATTGATTAATTTTTTGCTGTTTTTTTTCATTTATACATATAGAGATCATATAGCTCCAATTAAAGGGTGCAAAATTCTTATATTCTTATAAGATTATGCTTAACTCTTGTTCTATACAGTACAATGCTGTGGGATTTTATGTGCAGGAGTTCTGAGCTGTCTTTTGTTTCTTGAATTCTCCCTCCCTGGGCTCAAAACCAAAAAAAAAAAAAAAAAAAAACTGTTGCAAGTTTCAATATGCAACTCCTATCAATTACATGAGATATTGGGAGATGTTAGCCATTTTGGTCTACAGTAATGCAAGAAAGACAACTAACAACTGAAATAAGGGTAGATAGGTTTTGGCTGTATATGGGTTTTTCTCATGGATGCAATTCCTTTTTGGAAAAGTTGCCATGTTTAACGTGAATCAGGTACTGGAGTCAAAATTATGGGCTTCAGAAGATCTGATTGAACTGACTAAATTAAGAATTTTAACACCTTTTCTCTTCCTGTTCTTAGAATCGTTTTATCGCTAACTATGCAATTCCTATTGCTTAGCCAGAATATCTTGCTGGATGGAAGTGACTCATTGCTTTATGAATTATGCAAATTTCTAGAATGAAAGGCTTCTTTTGCATCGTTTATGAGATGAACAATACTACGGTTTCATACTGTGCTTTTTTTCCTTGTTTTGTGGTGCCTGGCGCAAAGATTTCTTTTCAAGGTTTTAGGAACTTCTGTTTGTTTAATAATATTGTTGAACCATGGAGGTATAAGAAATCATTACTTAACACCTTTAGAATCAAACTTTTACACTCCATCTGAAATTTTAAAAAGGAAGTACATATACGAGCGTTCATAGACATTCTCCATAGCTGTAATAGATTTCTGAACTCTTTCAAACAATTAACACAAATCTAGGCACACTAGTGTTACAGTGTCAGATGTTGAAAGTTATATAATTTTTGCGCGATATTTATAAATTTCTATAACAAATTGACAAGTTATTTATAAGTATGAGCAAAAAATAAGCAACAAGTTATTTAATCTTACTGGCAATAATGTGGCACTGCTAACTGATAGTCATATCAAGAAGGATTTAACACTTAATTATCTTTTGCAGCGAACATACTTTCAGTGAGTGTATTTCTTCCTTCCCACTAAACAGATTGACAAACTTCTTCCAGTCAACTTCATGTTTCTCTCATTCTCTCTTCCTTTTTCTTTTTTCCCCCTTTTTGGCACTTTAGCTCTTGAGGGAAAAAAAAAGGTATGATGTTAAATTTCCCATTCCAAGGGTAGGAAATGTGTACAAGCCTGGCACTTTCAAAATCATGAAGGCATAAAAAATTTACCTTATTCTATTATTGTGTAGTTTCTATTTAGTTTGCCTTTTCCTACACCATTAAATGCACATTACTTTCTTCCATTTATTACGATGCAAAAAGCTTCATCATTTGAAGGTGTTTTTCATACTAAGGTCACTGATTGAGCAGAACAGTTAGTAGAACAGTTAGTACTGCAAAATATTCTTGTTCCAAAACTTTCCTCATTTGGTAGATTATTTTCTTTTGAATGTTGTTCTGCAAATTGCATTCTGCAATCTGGCTGCTATCTGTTGTTCATCACAAGTAATTTTCAATACCACGAAAGTCAATATCAAATGTATTCCTTGCCAGGCAGCTCTGAAAGAGGCAGCACAAACTTATGGGGGAAGAGGTGAAGAGATTGCAGCACTTCGCATGGAAGCAGAGGTATCAAGATTTCTAGCTTGCACATTAATCTTTTTTTCTAGCAACTACTTTCCTATTCTCTTATTTTCAGAGTTTATTAATTTTGTAGCATATTTAGTAATTCTGTAATATTGAACCAGACTGCAAGAGATGAAGCAAATTCCGTTCTGGAGCAGTTTCAAGACACTGAGAATGAACTAAAATCACTCCAGATACTAACACAAAGAATGATTCTAACTCAAGATGAGATGGTACATAGGTTATGCTCTTCTTTAACTTTTTATTACCTAGTGATGCTATTCATAGTTTTTGTCCTTAGGAAGAGGTGGTCCTAAAGAGATGTTGGCTTTCTCGGTACTGGAGTTTATGTGTTCAGTATGGTAAGTTGAATTTAGATTTCTTCTTAAGATTCAATCTTCAGCTGTTAGTTGATGGAGTATGAACAAAAATTAAGTTGAATTGAATTTTACATGGGCTAGAAACTTTTCTAAATTTTCATGTTGCACATTTTTGTTACCTGCACATATCTAAAAGATTTAAGGTTTACAAACTGTAAAATTATTTTAAAATTTTAAAAGATTGTAAAACTTGGAGGGATTACTTGCTGAAAAGTGCATCATATGTGTCACTTCTGTTTTGAGACTTTTTTTTCCTGCTTTTTCCCTTTTTTTGGGGGGGCCGGGGGGGTGGGGGTTGGGATAGGATGGTTTCCATTCTAAATACACAGATTTTTTCTTTTTCTTTTTCTTTTTCTTTTTTGTGACTTTGGATCCACTACCTAAAGAATATATTTTGCACAAACTAATCCTGCTTAATAACTTATATTTTGGTCTTGTTATTTCTGGCTAATCTGGGGATAAAGTGGCTTGTCATGTGTTTACGAGGCAAGAAGCAATATCTAACCTGCACATCTTTCTTTACTCCCTCTCTCCACAGCCATCCTGGGAGTGGGAGTTGAAAGACACAAATGAGAAATGCATTTAAAACTTTCTAGAAGAGTTGGTTATGAGGATTATTTTTCAGGTATTCACGGAGAGATAGCTCGAGCTAGGCATGAGTACTGGTCAGCATTTGCTCCTGTTCCAACTGAAGTTGTGTTAGCTGCAGGACAAAAGGCAAGGGATGAGAATTCCGTAGGTACATTTTATCCATTATTACTAAGCAGAAAGACAGTTTTGGGGAAGTTTCTTTCTTAGATCGCTTCAATGTTTTCTTAACTGTGTCTTTGAGTAATATGTTGAATTTCTTCTATCATTTGTAGTTAATAATGATGCAGAAGAGAGGGGAAAAGCTTTAAAGGAATCAAATGAACTTTCTAGAGATGGAAATGTAGAGAGCATGCTTTTAGTGGAGAAAGGTCTACGAGAATTGACATCCCTTAAGGTTTTTTTGAACAGATTCCCTTCTGTTGTCAACTAATTTTCTCATTTATATACATTAATTACCAGAAAAGCGAGAATTTTCTTCTGGAAGCATACATCAGCTTACACCTCTTCATTAGTAGTGCCTTTCTTATGCCCAAAACTTATCCTAACATGTGGCACTCTATATCATAATTCTGCTTTGATCTACTGCTAATTCATCCTTTAGCAATCTTTATTTCGCTGCCTTATCACAGTTTTCTCATCTAAAGTAACTCATTTTTTTTTTCCACATCAAGTTTTTCATCTTAAGTTGTTCTTTTAGTTCTCTATCCATATTCATCATATTTAATTCAAGTTCCATGCTTCTGTATCACTTTCATATATATTCTTCTCACTATTTTTCTCATATTTACACTGACATCCACTCTTTGTATAAGATTTTAAAATTTTGCTTCCTAGTTTTTGCACATTCATGCCATAAACCCTAGCTGCTCTACAAATTTTTACTCTTTTGAATTTTGTTAATATATCAAAATAATACCTCTGAGCCAGACCTAACATAAATTTCTTTTGTATTTGCAATGACCAATATCTTCACGTTCATAAACAAGAAGACGGAAAAACATCCGTTACCTTCTGATTTGTATCTTTTCTCATCAGCTTCCTTACATGAAATTTTGCTTAATGATCATGATTTTATTTTGCTTTCCTTGAAAAAGGTAGAAGAGGCAATAGCAATTGCAATGGCTCAAAAAAGGCTCCCAGTTTCAGTAAAACATACAGGTATACTTTTAAAAAAGAAATTACTGGGATAATTAGGACATCTTCTTTAGCCTTAAAATCCTTACTTCTAGCATAATTTTTAGTTCATATGGTTCTGTAATTAAAGTTAAAGTTCAATTTTATTCTAGCATGGTGTGTTATTAAGCACTGTGGAACATTGTTCCAATAAGTTAAAGAGTTATGTGCATTTCCCACCTGAATAATGGGCATGGCCTGGTTTATGTTTTATTTACTTAGCCCATATGTGATAAAACTAGTAATTGCCTGTTGAAGCATCACTCTTTTGTGTGTGTGTGTGTGTGTGTGTGTGTTGGGGGGGGGGATCGAATAAATATTGGTTGAATAGCTTGTCCTTTTCATTTTGAACAAATTCTTTTTTTTTTTTTTGGCTTATGAAAGAATTTTCCTGATCCTTCTGTTCAGAAATGGACATTGGATGTGCTATTAAAATTTTCACCATTTCTAAGTTAACTTTTGGAAGTTCTTAAGGTTTAGATATATAATATTATTCAAGAAATACAAGTTTTCTGTGAACATCTTGAATTCCAAAATTACCCTCACCCCTTAAGGTTTATCTTTTACCATCTTCACTCTCTCCTTCCTAATTTCCAAATGCTGGATTGCTTCAAAATTTTCTTTATATTGCTCAACACTAGAATAAGTATTATCAATATACATCTTATTTCTGAAATATATGTGTCCATATATTCAATGCGGTACTTTCTAATATATTTACGTTTAGAGGTTCACTAATATGTGCTTGTTCGATTTTTTTTCCTGTAAGAAAAAAAGAGAAAGTGATTGTCTGAGGGATGTGCATTATATGGTTATCAAGCTCTATTGGATTTCAAATGCTTTTAGCTGGATGTGCAGGAGTAAAAAATGAAGAGAATGAATGAAACTCAAGAAATACAGTGTAACAAGATTTACTTGTTTAAAACAAGTAAGACTTTAAGTTTAGACAAAAATGCTTTTCAAATCTATCTTTTGAACACTGTGGAATCACAAATAATGACTTACAAGCTAAAAAAGACCCCTATTCCCTATTCCCCACATCTTATGTGGAGTAGAGCTTTTAAATCATCAATACATTGAAAAAAAATCAGTTCTACAGAAAGGCATGGGGGAAAAGTTTCAAAATTATGACCCCAGATTTGTAAAAGAATATGACTGTATCTTGGCTTAATCAAAAACTTCTCCTTTTGGTGCTTGAAATAGCACAAAATGTAGAATAACTAAACTGAATTTGTGAATAAGATGTCCCATTTGTCATATGTGATGACTTGTTATTTGAAAGGTCAAAATGTTTCTCTATTTTTAAGAAAGCTTTACATTTTTTACAGACTGCATCAACGGAAACAAAAATCTTGTAATACATGGATTATATTAGCTTAAGGCTGACCTCAGAGATGTTTATGCTCTGCCCTCCGTTGATATTGGTTTTACTAGTTTATGGAATAACTGCATTTCAAAAAAGGCCTAGATTGGAGTTGATTTTCTTCTTTAATTTTCTCTAAAAGGAAAGCCAAGAAATAGCTGAACTGGTATAGCAAAGATGGTATACAACATCCTTTATTGCAGGAAATTAGTTATGTTTCACCCGACCTATTGGATCTTTTTACATACACAGAAATATTTCAATATCTATTTTGTGCATATGTTGGTTTGATAGCTCAGTAACTGTCCCATCTTTCAATATGGATGCAGAAGAACTGAAGCTACCAATTGAAGGTCAATACTTCGCAGAAGCATTTGGTGGGTACAAAGAATCCCTGTTTGACCAGTATCATGTTAATCTCTTGCATCCTTTATACCATTTACCAGGTTTAGTCATTTTTCATGGTACAATGGACAAAAGGTTATTGGGGTCATGACTTCGACTCATTCTTGTTTTTTCCCTATGGGAATGCATAAGTACACTCTTTTTGTTTTAATACTATATGTCATACTCGTTTCAGTTCAATCAGCAGCTCTAACAGTTTCAATAATTAGTGATTTCTATGAATGGATAAACTATTGGACGATGACTATTTGTCTTTATTTTGCTATCCCTTAGAAGTTCCTTGAATTATTGCAGTATTAGAATGCTTGTTCACTTGAATATTTTTCTGGTTATTCCTGCAGTATTGCAAATAATCTATCATACTCCTAGATCTTGTAACTTCATGAGACCTCTTAATGGTGTTTTCTGTTTATTTTAGATACTGGATGGTATTGAGTTTTTCTTTTTTCTTGTTTTCCATTCTTCACCTTCTTTCTCCTCACGCGATTTGGAAATGAAAATATAAGACTTGCATGTTCTGATTTCCCATGATTTGTGGTTATGTTTCAGAATTGAGCCAAGAAGAGTCTGAAGATGTGCGTTTTAAGCAGGTACAGCAAGTCAATTATTTTTCATGTTGTTCACTCAGGCTAATCAATTTCTTCCGTCAGTAGTTTATTGATTTGCTTCAAGCTTTAGTCTTAACCAACATATATCAATTTCAAAAGATTAAGGTCACTTTTTTATTTCATAGATGCTTGCTCTCTACATCTTGCTTTCTGTCTATAGCATTATATGTTTGATGTTTTCTGCCCCGTATGATTTATTCATTAGAAAGCAGAAATGGCAGAAGTCCAATTACAACCTTGTGTTATTCTTATTGGAAGTAAATTGCTGGATTTATTTTAGTCCCGCTCTTTACTAATAGAGACTCAAATGTCAATCATCTTATTTTGATGTTGTGAACTTCTTCACTCGCTATGAGTCCTGATGTTTTTTGCTTATCAACCTGATGCAAAGTCACTAGATTACCTTCTGATCAACACAGCCAGTCTTTAGAAGTGAAACATAGATGAATGCAAAGATGGCAGTTTAATATTGAGACTAATATATTGCATGCGACTCTTCTTTGTATCACAAGGATAAATTTATTGCCTTCAAAAGCAGAGTTGCTTGTGAAAGAGGTAGCTGCTTTCTAAGAAGTCTACATTTGACCAGACAAGTGAGCATAGCTTGAATAATGAAAACAAAACAAAGCTGCTTTCCTTTTGAGAATGAGGTTCCCATATTCTTACAATAGGATTCTACTTTTTGTACTTGCTGCGTAGTCTGGATAAATGCATTATGGGATACCTTCCTGCTTGACTGTAATGATAAAACATCTCGATTAGAGAATTTATCTCCTACTATGTAAGCTTGCAACATTTCTTTTGATGTATAGAATTGCAATCAATCTTGGCAATAATTAAAACTCCCGAATTTTCTAGAAGTTCGTAGATTATGAGTTTTTTTTTCTTTTTTACCAGTGTATATTACGGGTTCTTAATTCAAAAGTTCGTAGATTATGAATTTTTTTCTTTTACTAGTATATATCACAGGTTCTTAATTCAAAAGTTCGAGTATATTCACATATTTCATGCTAGCATCTTTGGCTTTTTTCTTCCAAATAAATAAGTTTCGCTTTTTAGAGAATTCTAGAAATGAAGTCTCTTTACAAATTGGTGATAATTCATTAGAAGATTAGAGCATTGTAGTTAAGTTTTATGACCTTGCAGGCTTGGCTCACTTATATTTGGAGAAGGGCCAAAAATATGGGGCTAGAAATGGATATTGCCGAGGAGCGATTGCAATTTTATATCAGCCAGGCCAATCGATCACCTACCTCACTTGATGCAGTTGACAGTACTCTCTCTCCCTCTCCCTATTACGCATAAGCATGTTTAAGATAGCTGGAGTTAAACAAAACATGCAATATCATTTCCTGCAATATGGTTGAGCATCCCAATTTCAGAACGAAAAATATTTTGTGCAGTGCAAAAATTGCATCTGATCGTTATGTATTCTTGTAAGGATATCCTCCTATTGCATTTCATAAGCAACCATTTGACTTTTGTCTCCATTCAAAGATGAAAGCTTGCACATGTGGATATGTATGTGGAATGATTTTTCCTTTATTTGATCTTTTTTGTGCCTTTTAAAAGTAATTCTCTTTTTAGATATTCATATCAACATTAATACTAAATATGGATTTTCAATCTCAAACTTGAAGCATTATTTTATTTTTCTTTACAGTTATACTTTAAAAATTTTGCACTGAAAGGCTTTTCGAGTAGATCTTTCTATACCCTGAAATGATTTCATTTCTGACAGTTGTTTTGAATAGTTTTGGTGCTGAAATCATTTTTAAGAAAATGACATTTCTTGAATATTATTTTCCCTTTTCTGTAGTTGAGCGTGGCCTTGTGGAAATCAAGAGGCTTGGAATAGAAACCCAATTGTGGGAAGCATCTCGCAAATTGATTGATCCAGACACCAACCACAAAACTCAACTGGAAATAGGGTTTTGATATGGGATAATTCCTTTTCCACCCTTTTCCACCAATTTCACTAGAACTATTTCAACCATTTGATTTGTGTTTAATTATTTGATTTTACTAAGTGCTTAATTAGTTTAAACAGGTTACTTTTGTCTTGTTACTTTATTGATCTTTATAATTTTGGATATATCATTCATTCAAAAGCCCAAGGGTTTGAGTATTTCATTGTTTTTATTTTTTTGTGGCATCATTGTTGTATTTCTTTTTTTTCTTTTTTCTTTTCTTATTGTGATGTTACTTTGGAGTGGTTCCAGTCAAAATTTGATTTTTTTATATAAATATTAAATGCATGATGATTTTATCGATACATAATAATTTTTATATGATGTTGATATTTTTGTTCTTTAAATATTTTATAAAATTTTTAAATTACTTACAATATACTTATTTCACTCATTTTATAAATTATAATTAAAATTTTAATTCATTTGAAATGATCGTAAGTGAATTATAATTTGAAATCTTAATATAAATTTAAAAAATTAAAATTTGAAAAATAATAGTAATTTCAGATTTTAAAAACAAAAAAAATTAATAAAATGATATTTATTGAAAATAAATTACTATTGTTTTTTAAAAAATAAAACAGAAAAAGACATAATACAAAAGACAGAAAAAACAGGGGTGGCTGCCTACCTTTTAGGAGTGGCACCCAGCTCACCCTTTTCCTTTTTTGTTCTGTTTTCTGTTTATTTTTAAAAAATAATAATAATTTTTTATAGAAAAATGAAAAGTTAAAATTGTCATATATTAATAAAATCATCTTGTATTTAGTCATTTTATTTTTCAATTGGGTATGATTAAATATGCACTTGCACATGTAAAATAAATAAAAAGTTTTTTTCTAATAAGAAATTTTTATAGTGAAATAAATTAATGATGGCATCACATTGTTTGTTGAAGTTGGCATTAGTATTCTTGTTTAAGTCAATCACTTTTATTACTCTTCCCTATACGACTTTTGAGGATGGCAGTGACAGATTTTCTATTAAAAAAAACAGCATTTAGAAGTATTTGACATAATTTTTTGGAGGTTGCTTAAAGATATTATCAAGATGATTGAGGGGTTGCTAGGGCAAACTAATTATTTGTTGTTACCAAAAAATGTTAAATTAATGTGATTTTGAATTGACAATTCCACATGATATCAATTTTATGAAAAAATAATAATTATAATAAGAATAGGCAACATAGAAACAACTATAATCTATAATCTATAATCAATCCATCTCTACTTTTTCAAAGACAACTAAGGTGAAACATATAAATTAGATCGAGTTCTATTCATCTTACCATTGTGAAAAACTTGTGAAATTGTGAATTTCATGAATTAATTATAATCTTATTAAAAGGTTTTACTGACACAAATATTCTGAATAAACAATACAAATTTTTGTCGTATAAAATTTTAAACTTTATAAGTTTAATGCGGTCATTAGATGGGTGTGAATTTTTGCTTGGCACGATCCTTTTTATGATCGGAGTACTTTTATAATTATTGAATTGCTAAAAAAATATTACAAGTATATATATTATTCATTTAGATACGGTAAAGGATTTTCTATGCCATTTTTTTTGTGAATTCTATGCCATTGTTGATTGGGGGCATTTTTTCCTTTATGTCTATTTGGTTTAAGGATTTTTACTGTGAAAAGAAAACACTTTTTCTTAAAAATATATATTTTTTTTGATTGGTAGTGAAAGAAAATACTAAAGAAAATAAAATAAAGGAGATTTGTGAGAGATTTTTAATAAAAAGTATTAAAAATACATCAATGAAAAGTTGATTAAAGAAAAGTGTACTTTGAAAAATCAATGTTAACTTTCAATTGGAGAGCTATTTTTCAAACCCAATAATTGCTACAAAGTTTATTCATATTGGATTATTATTTGTTCATTTGGTATGGAAGTCGAATTTAGACACTAAAAAATAATTTATTTCTTAATAAAACAAACATGAACTTATTCATAAACAAATACAAATATTTACGAACTTATATATAAATTTATTATTTATTATTTTATAATATTATATTTAATTTTATATCAAATTTTATATTTATGCAATATTTTTTACATAAAATATATTATATATTTTGTATAATACTTATAATATTATGTTAAATTTTTTTTCTTACTTTATTATTTACTCTTTATTTTTTATTTTTATTATTTTATTTGAATAACTCAAACTCAAACACTATTTGAGTTATTCAAATAATGTATAAAAATTAAATGAGCCGAACGTGAACAAATTTTAAACTTTACAAATAAATAAATGAATTAGTTTGAATAAAATTTCAAACTTGAAATATTAATTGAACAAACTTAATTGGACTAAATTACTCAGTAGAGTCTACCTCTATTAGTCTCATAATAATAAAATCAAATAGAAGGATGAGATTCAATACATTGTTGTAATTCAAGGTTAATATAGTATCAGTTTGAATTTTAATGGCAAAAATTTTGAGTAAAATTTAGAGTCAAACTAATTTTTTAACCGTTCAAATTATTATTACTTCAAACTTTTCTAAAAACAATTTTTATTCTTTTTAGGGGAGATTTTTTTTGAAAATTCTTAATACATTATTTACTTTCTCATTTCAATCTTAAAATCTCACAAATTAAACAAGAGAAATCGCTTTCATAGAAATCATTTTCTATTTTCATAGTATTTTCCCTATTGAGCCAAGCAATATGCAAAATTTTAATTTCTTAAGGATTTTATTTTCTTTTTTCTCACTAAAATTTGTTTACCAAACAGTTAGGACGTGGATTGAATAGTATTTTACTTTGAGATTTTCTGCCTTGAATTTCATGAGAGATAATTTTTTAGAAGAGAAAGAGTAGGATCTAAAGTGAAATTTTTACACTAAGTTAGTAGCGAAACCCAGTCCAAATCCAAATATACCCTTAATGAATGATAACATCATGTGGATCATGTAACGTGTACTATTTGCGTTACAAATGCTTCCTTTATAGAGACAATAAACCATAAAAATATTTTTTATTGGTTTAAAACCAAGATCACATTAAAATCAAAATCAATACATAGTACAAAGCAGTATTACATTACTAAATGTAGGACCCTAAGAGCGTAAACAAAAAGAGCAGAAACAAAATATTTAAGCCGATTATAAATGTATAAAATTCAAACAAAGGGGAGGGGGGGAGTATTGTTATCTCTATACAAATATTGATTATGCTAATACCATAAAGTATGAACAACTAACCAAAAGAGTAAAGTCCAATTCATAAGATCATGAACCATAAAAATGTTTATTCTCATATAGAAGAGTAATTTCTATTAAAAATATCAATATTATAGAGAAAATTACGATTATCTCCCTAATAAATATTGCAATCTAAAAATTTTAAAATAAAAAATTTGGCTCTAAATGCTACTAGAAAAATGCCTTATTGTTGGTAATGCTACTAAACTTTATTTTTAAATTTTCATATTACTGAATAATTTTTGTATCTCTTTTTGTATCATTATATAATATTTTTAACTTTTTATATCACTGAACAACTTTTGTAGTTTTTTTATACAACTAATTTTTTTTAGTTTTGAAATAGCATAAAAAGAGACATAAAAATTGTTTAGTGGCGTAAAAAGTTTAAAATATTATAAAGTGACACAAAAAGAAACACAAAAATTATTTAGTGACTTAGAAAAATTAAAAATAAAATTTAATAACATGGCCAATAATAGTGTATTTCTTCAGTGGTATTTAGAACCAATTTTCATTAAAAATATTATTCTCTCGTTCTTCTTTTTGAACCCTAGTAGAATCTTGAAATTTTGTTTGCAGTAACCAAGCTCATAGATTTGTTTTGTGTTTGGATGAAACGGATTGCGTTTTGGAGGGAGTTGATTGTGCAACAATTTTACCCACTAAATGATGCACTTTGAGACTCTTCTAATACTACGAAAATTTAAAAAAATAAAAAAAAAATTATGCTTGAGAAATAACTAGGCTAATTATCTTTCTTTTTCTTTTTTCCTCTTTAGGAAGAATATCTCTCTTCTAAATTCAAAACCTTCTAATCCAAATGGCATGATAATTAGTAATATCTTGTATAAGATGATAAATTTTGAGTTCCATTATACCGATGTCGATTGATGTAATGCAAAATAGAAAACTTTCAACCAAATAATTAAAAAGAAAGTTTCAACCAAATAATTAAAAAGAAAAATAAGTACAATTTATTTTATTTCAAATTATAAAATTTTTTAATTTTTTGCGCATAAATTAATGTTTAGAAAATTAAAAAATTATTATGAAATTAATATTATGGATGTCTATTATCCGATATCAATGAGATAATCTAATATCAGAGTTATAGAGATACTCTAACTATCCAGAAGATAGATGGTAGAGTTATATCACATCTTTAATTAGTGATATGATTTGTCTTCTGATTACTCTCTATCTCTTCTTATTGATATGTACCCCTGAACCCTATAAATAGGACTTTACACTGATGTATTAAATACACACATTGATTCATTCATTCATTTACTCTCAAAAAATTAATAAAAACTCTTGTGTTCTCTCTCTATTTTCTTTCTAGTTTCTCTCTATATTCTTAATTATAGTTTCTTATTTAATTTTCTATTTTACTATTATGATTTTGTTGTGCCGATGACTACTGCATGCCAACAATTTTATAATACTTTATCAGCACGAGTCTTTGTCACCAGAGTTTAAAGTTTACTCAAGACAAAAAATATATATTTTTCTATCTTTGAATTCTCACGGTAAACCTTTCAAAATTCTTTCTTTTTTACTCTTGATATTTATAGAATAGATACTCAAATTTATCAAGATGCAATGGGTTTGACAGATACCATATTGAAAATAATTCTTCATCATTTTAAAATTGCGTAAAAGTTATGATTTTTCTCCACCATCATTTCTATAAGGATCTAAAAGTAGAATATCTTACTGTGAGAGATCCACTTATTTTGTAGATGGATCTGAAAAAAATATTTGACCACTAAAAGATTGTCATTGTACTAAAAATACAGTTTACTTTAAATCTATAAGTGAATGTATTAAAATCTATAGTTATAGCCTTGAAAGAGGTCGTGGAAATGGTTGAAGCTGCGAACATAGATGCGGTTATGATAAGAATCATCCATATAATCATGACAATAAAAAAATAAGCATCTAAATATAGTGAGTCCTAAAGACATCATTTAAAAAAAACAAAGCATCAAAACCACTTGTTTATTAGCAAATTATAAAGGAAACATACAATCACCAGAAGATAATTGTTATATAAATGCTAGTGATGATTTATTATACGTATGCTTAAAAGATTTTATGTCTATCAATATCCAAAATTTTATCGCATTTAGAATTCATGCTCAATTAAAATTAAAAGAGAAAATATTACTAGTAATATGATGAATAAAATATTTTCCTTTCTTATATCTCTAACATGCTCCTGTAGTAGCAATATTGAAAAGAAGTTTTTCAGAAGTATTTTAAGTTTATATCTTTTGAGTCTAAACGAATCCTTGATAAAATACTTTGACGTTCGACTAAATGATTTTATGCTAATACCTGAAGTGAATAACATTAGAAATTGTAATATATTTATTTGTGAGATTTTGGTCGCAGTTAGTAGAAATATACTTTACTCTTATACCATAATAATGACTCATTAAATTATCAATGAATAGATACTCACCAGAAGTGAAAAAATCATGAGAAGGAAAAAGAAAAAAATAATAATTCTAACATGTTATTGATGTAATATAAAAGTTTGTCATGTATCTGTAGTACGTTAAGCATGTTATGAATCTTTATTAATTATTAATATTTTTTTACTTTCCTAAATCATGTTACTGATAGTAATGATACTTGTATCAATAATATTGATATGACACATATGAATGTAACCAATTATTTTAAATATCCAAAAAGAGTTTTTAGGATTTTGAATGTTAATCAAAATTTTGAATTATTGAATTGCTACTTTTCTATTTTATCATTTGTGATTATTATCAAAAAATTTTTGCACTATAATATTTTAATATTTATATATACTTTAGTTTATTTTAGATCAAGAATGATGAAGATACAATTTTTCTAAATAATATTGGTAGTTTATTTGAACAAATTTGAAATATATGTCCAAAATATAAATGGTAGTACAAGGTTCCTGAAAAACTAATTGATTAATAATTCTAGAAGAATTAATTGATTAAAAGTTCCAGAAAAGTTATATGATTTTCACGTAATGGTCAATTATATAATGCATTATTTTTCTTATAGTCTCGTTATTTTAGCATTAATGATACTATCATTATACTGACACATTAGATGAATAAACTTTTGAGACATATGCATTACCATTATGACCAAGAATACATGTCAATTATAGATATAATCATTCATTTCTTCTAGTTTATATTGCATATAATTTTTAAAATTGAGATGCAATATTGAGTAAACCTGAAATTTACTAATAATTTATTAGTTGGCATAACCGGTTGGACCATCTCGGATCATTAAAATACGAAGAATAATTATGAATTTATTATGAAATCAAAATTTTCCTAATATGAAGAATTTATATGTGCTACTTGTTTTATTTAAAAGTTAACAATATTACTTAGGGTTGCATGTGTTATTTTGGAATAAATATGGAGAAACTATTAGTTAATGCATCAACTAATAGTCATATGTATATTGTTATTTTACAACCTGCAGTTTACACAATTCATTGATAATGAGCTCATAGTTTAACACTCTCCCAACGGCATAATTTGTCATAATAATACTTATTGTTATATTGAGATAAATAGTGAATATCCTGTAGAATGTTCATAACTGTAATATATTAACACTTATTTCGTATTTTGTTAATACATTGTGATTCTCTTCATAGTAGTCGGTTTGTAGTTGTATATTGCTCCGTCACAAAAGTAATGAGATGGGTTTTCAAAGTAATTATCAAATATGTTGGGAGCGAATTTCAAGAAAGATATTTGTATTTTGTTAATTTTAAATATGTTGCTCCAACAAAGAGAAAATATGAGCCCGGATAAAGATATTAGTTTGTATCTCATCTTGATCTTCTATTTTGATCCTCATAGAAGATACCTTAAACCAGAAGTTTAAAAGATATTTTATATAGCTAGACATATTAACTGACCAATATCCGGTAAATAATGCTAATATTATATTTAATGTCCTTGAAATACAATCTATCACAACAAATAAATTTGAAACTCATCTGAAATGTGGTAGATAAATTAGTTCCAAGAATACAAACTCCTCATTGGAACAAAGACTTAAGATGATCATATATATTAAGTCAAGGAGATTTAAATTCCAACATAATTTTTTTCCCAAACATGATTGATATATTATTTTCAGAAGAAATTCAGCTACCTGAAAACTTTTAAAATGATGAGATCTCAACATAATTGGGAGTTACTAGAACCGCACAAATGTATGACGTTAAAGATATTAATACACATAATATATTGATTTAGAATGATAATTTTCGAATTGAAGTCTGCAGACTCGTAATGATAAAGTTCGCGTGAGAAATATAAAATGTTCAAACTATTCATAAGTACACTTGAAGTGTACATGTATTCTCAACAGAAATTATACACTTGATGTGTAATCCCAAAGAAATAGCAATTGATATTTGCTTATAAAATGCGAGTTATAAAAGTGAATATTTGCCAGGCAAATTGACATATTTCGTCCCCAAACATTTTTACTTTGGTGAGTTTAGTCCTTAATGTTTAATTTCAAAATTTTAAGTCCTTATTCTTTTTCCAAGTGAATTATTTGATCTTTCAGTCTAATTTCTGATGAGTCAACTGTTAGTCAATGACTTGGTCAACTCCTTAACCAAACACACAGGGGTATTTTTGTCTTTTTGCTGCAACGAATTGTTTCAAGGAAAAGCCTCCAACTTTCAGTTCTATTCAAGAATCTTGAGTTAGTTTGTTGAAAATGCCCAATTGAAAAAGTTTTCTTGCTGCTTGCAGGTTGGAAAATCTCTCGGTGGGATTAGAGGCTACCAAATTTCAGTTATCAAAGCCATTCCCTCCTGCTCCTTCTAGAGCTGCAGATGCAGCGACCACCATCCCATTCCCAAGCCCCAACTGCGACTCCAACCCAAAACCTCCAGGACCATTCTGCATGTGGACCACCGGACTTGGAGCAACCGGAAACTGAACATTCATCATAGGTTCCACTGCATAGCCCCTAGCACAGGCTGTTGGCGGTGCCGGTACTAGCAGCGGTGGAGGAGCAGGATTAGCAACCCTGACATCCTCCTCATTCACTGCCCTAGCCTTGGTCAGAAAGTCCTCCAACGTCATCCACGACCCCCTACTTCTCCCTCTTCCACCACTGACAATCTCTTTCCAGACCTCATCCACCGTTTTGCTTCCCACGGCTCCCACATTCTTGACAACTCCGTCACCGTCAATGGCAGAAACCACAGGAATATCAGCAGCCTCAACAGCAGAGGCGAGGGAGTCAGGCTCAGAGTAAATGTTCAAAGAGCCAAAAGCGTTGGTACTACGATCAGAGTGGTGGAGATGGTGATGGTGATGGGTGAGGATGGAGCTCGGGTGGAGTTACTGTTGGGGTAGCAGGGTACTGACAGAAGGGGTTGTTTGGGTAAGCGAAGAAGAAGACGAACATATAGAGGGGCAGACTGGTGTGGCAGATCTGGATTGGACGGTGATGTAGATGCCATGACCTTCGACGACGCCATACCTTCCGGCTTTTTAGGGGCGGCAATGGTTTTACTAGTCATCCTCCTCTCTAATCTCCCACTATTTTACTTCAAAAACGGCTTTTTTATAAAAAGTTTTCAAAGGACCCCAACAAAAATTTTCGGCTTCCTCAACTGTGATTCACTCTGTTATCAGAGAGATAGAGAGAATCAAGACTCCCTCGCGCACACCTGGTTATCCCCATCCCCATTTTTTTTTCCGATTGTAGGAGAAAGGTTCAGGATAATGAAAGAAAAATGATGAGACTCATTAAAAAAAAGAATGGGTAATGTGATGAAAATACCCTTGTGTGTTTGACTAATGAGTTGACCAAGTCATTGACTAACAATTGACTCACCAGAAATTAGACAGAATGATCAAATAATTCACTTGAAAAAATAATAAGGATTTAAAATTTTGAAATTAAATATTAAGGACTAAACTCACCAAAACAAAAATATTTGGGGACGAAATATGCCAATTTGCCATATTTGCCATGACTTATGGTGTATGATTCTTCGTAAGACCTGCCATTGATGACGAAGAAATGTATTTCTAGCGATGAATATAATAGTACATGATAACACTTAATATTTATTTATATTTATTATCATTTGATAATGATACATATATTTGAAGTCCCTGATGGACTTGATATGTTTGAAGAATATAGTTGTTTCTGTAGGACATAATAATATTGTTTTAGTGAATTCTTATTAAAAGAATGATCGAGTATATCTATGTATGAAGAAAGCTCATACGTAGCTATACTTGCTATATATGCTTATTTGTTAAAAATATCCTTATTGCATAATTTGTTGATTGTCATAGTCTTCTCCACATTGGGGGAAGAATAATATCAATTGAAAAAAAATTATCATTTATGATATTCGTTATCTTGATCTTTGTAGAAACATTCATGAACTAGAAATTTAAAATATTATTTATTTGTAAAAATTGCAAATTGATTATTTAAACTATAGATATTTTTATTTGGATAGATGTCCCACCAAGATAAATATATGAATTCTATAGTCATATGATTTTGATACACCCCAAAAACATGATTGATCTCTAGATTTTGAAAATAAAATCTTCAAAAGAGAAAAAGATTTGATGATCAAGATATTTTTATTGAAAAATTTAGAGGAGCAAGTATTGTGATTAACATTTTATTTTGATTGAACATCTTGAAAATGTTTCACATGGACATAGCATATCAATGGTCATTGGGTTATTGTATATGAGATCTTTTATATCTATCAAAGGATATTGAAGAATCATTTGGTCCTGAAGTATCATAACCGTATAATTTAATTTATAAATATATTTGTCTACGTGCAAGCAGATATCTATTTTAGTTCTTCTCTACCTAATAAATTTTGAAATAACATTAAGCTTGCCTTTTGATATCTCCTTGAGATAGTTTATCTTGAATATTGAGAAAATTTAACTCTTATTGAGATAGATGTGCAAAGTATAAATTACTTATACGATCCAAATAAACCATACATTTATATGCATGTGTTGATTATAACAACCACATCTTCAACTCATGTTGAAGAAATAGAAATTCATGATGTTGGTGAGAATATGTGTGATCATGATTAACGTATTCGAGATAAATCTATATGCTCTAAGAAGAAATTTCAATTATATTGTTAGATGATAATAAAGTTTGAAATATATCTAAGAAGATACGATAAAATATATTTTTACTCACAAACTTCAGCAGAGATATGATATTGATGTGTAATGAAATTGATTATTTGATTATTTGATAAATCTATTCACTAAGATCTTACCGATAGTAACATTTGATTGAAAAATATCAATTGAGAAATTTCAAAAGATTATCTGATCAGAGAGAGTAAATACGAAATAAAGAGTAATGTACTCTTTTTTCGTTACTAGAGTTTTTTCCACTAATTTTTTTATCTAGTAAGGTTTTAACGAGACATACTCTTATGCAATAGACATCCAAGAGGGAGTATTATGAAATTAATGTTATGAATGTCTATTATCCGATATTACAGATATAAATCTAATATCAGAGTTATAGAGATACTCTAACTATTCAGAAAATAGGTAGTAGAGTTCTATCTCATCTTTAATTAGCGATATGATTTGTCTTCTGATTACTCTATATATCTTCTTATTGATATATATTCATGAACCTTGTAAATAAGGCTTTAGACTGATTATAACAACCACATCTTCAACTCATATTGAAGAAATAGAAATTCATGATGTTGGTGAGAATATGTGTGATCATGATTAACGTATTCGAGATAAATCTATATGCTCTAAGAAGAAATTTCAATTATATTGTTAGATGATAATAAAGTTTGAAATATATCTAAGAAGATACGATAAAATATATTTTTACTCACAAACTTCAGCAGAGATATGATATTGATGTGTAATGAAATTGATTATTTGATTATTTGATAAATCTATTCACTAAGATCTTACCGATAGTAACATTTGATTGAAAAATATCAATTGAGAAATTTCAAAAGATTATCTGATCAGAGAGAGTAAATACGAAATAAAGAGTAATGTACTCTTTTTTCGTTACTAGAGTTTTTTCCACTAATTTTTTTATCTAGTAAGGTTTTAACGAGACATACTCTTATGCAATAGACATCCAAGAGGGAGTATTATGAAATTAATGTTATGAATGTCTATTATCCGATATTACAGATATAAATCTAATATCAGAGTTATAGAGATACTCTAACTATTCAGAAAATAGGTAATAGAGTTCTATCTCATCTTTAATTAGCGATATGATTTGTCTTCTGATTACTCTATATATCTTCTTATTGATATATATTCATGAACCTTGTAAATAAGGCTTTAGACTGATGTATTAAATACATTGATTCATTTATTTACTCAAAAAAATTAATAAAAACTCTTGTTCTCTTTCTTTATTTTTTTTATTTTTTTATATTATTTATTATAAAATTTTTATTTAATTTTTTATATTATTATTACGATGTTATTGTATCAATTATTACTGTGTAATAACAAATTCATAATTTATTATACTGTTAAGGTGATTTACTTTTTGCTATTTTGTGGAAAAACGATTAAATTATAATTATTATAAAAATAATTTTAAAAAATAATATTTAAAATTAATAAAGGACAAATGTTCGGAGAAAGGGAAAAAAGCGAAGAAGGGTCAAAAGGCAATTCTACTACGTCACCCGTGCTTCTCGCGTGCGTCCGCTGATCGCCAGTACAAAAATCAGAATTTTGCCATAGGAATACAGTCTTGCGTCCGGTTAGTGTATGCGTGGAGGGTGAATTTAATCGTTAAATCAGATTTTAGTAGTTAAAAAAAATTTAAAAATTTTATAAAGAATATGTATATAGAATAAAAAATTTAATTCGTCAAATAAATTTAAAATCTGTTTCCACCGATCAACCGTAGCCACAGCGATCTTGTACAATCTTGGGGTCAGCAAAAGCCAGCAGTCCCAAAATTACTTACTGGTCGTTGTTTACTTGTTTATTGCATTCTTAATAAAAAAGGAAAACAAAAGTTGCTATTCGTTTGTTCATAACCCATTTCTCAGACCATTCTAGAATAACTGATCAGGACTATATATACAAGCGTCGCTGATCACTCTTCTGCTTGTTTCCATTCTACTCTCTTCATCATCCGTTTCACTGTTAAAGGGGTGCTCTGAGGTATGTCAAGCTGTCCCTTGTTCATTTTCTTTTCTCAATTCTTGCATCTTATGCGTTGATTTTTTTGGTTTCTTGGTTCTTGATGTTCTTGATTTTAGTTTTGGTTTTAGTTTAGAGATTCTTGTGATTTTACTTCTGTTTTGGATGTGTTTCTGCTCAAGTTTTTATTAAAGATCGTGTCTGTTAGATATCTATCTGTTTTTGCCTCCAATTGAGCTGTCTGCAGGAAATGTGATCAATGCTGACTGCAGTGATATCTTCGGAGACCGATTCAGCTGTGTGTCTGTTGTGTATATGACTTATTGATTATTCGAATTTGTTGGAGTCTTTTTGGTTGTCCTGACAGTTACTTTGGTCAGAGATAATTCTGTTCGTACTTTCATTTCTTTCTCCTTTATTTGATGCATTCCTCTTTTTTTTGGAAATATTTTTAGACAATAGCTCTATGTTGGGGTTTCTTGTTTGCTTTTGGTGATCTGATATAAGCTTTTTTGGGGGCTTAAAGTTTGAAATTTTTTGTATGCGTTAAGGCGGAAGATGTAGTCTATCTGCCAAACTTGTAATGTGACACTTTGTTTTGTTTTCGTTTCTGTGAAGAACAATGTTAGGCTGATACTGAAACTTAATAACTTGTATTTCTTTACTGATAATTTACCATAGAAATTCTCAAGGTGGAAGAGTATAAGAAGCTGACTAGAATATGAGTTTACGATATCTGCTGGAAAAAGTCATTTGGACTTATGATTCTTGATGACCTTTTGACTTTTTAATCATCTGACCTGTTTAAAAGGTAAAGAACAGGAATGTGGAAAGAATGTATGTCAGTTCTCCTTACAAATAACATGAGATAGTAAAGGATTATATATAAATGGAGTTATTTTTCTTTTCATTCAATAAAGTACTGGTTCAATCTTCATTTTGGCTGATGAAAGAAAAATGTTGCCGGAATTTCATCCTTACGTCATCTATCAGAAATTAAATTCATCCTTACTTAGCCCCCAAAAAAAAAAATGTTCATATATATATATATATATATATATATATATATATATATATATATATATATATATATATATATATATATATATATATATATATCCTGAGTTGTTCAAAAATGAATGTTCACTCTCCTAAAATAAACATATTCTTTTGAGCTCAAGTTCTGCTACTAGGCCTACTTGAGAGAAAAGGATTGATGTGATGTGAGACCACTAGTTAAGGGTAAGGTATAAATAATATGGTCAAAAGAAAATTTTGTGGCAAGTCGAGTATGGTCATTGAATTTGAGGAAAAGGAGGTATTCCTGTAGCATCTTCCTGTAACTAATACCTTGAGAAAGAAATTCGAACAACAGGTATCTAAATAGAAAAAAGAGATTTTTCATGCCAATATTTTCTTTATTTGTTATTATAAATTTTCTTTTATTTGTTGCAATTCTAAGAGAAACACATTCATATCCTTTTTTTGACCTTACCAGGTGAAACACACTTAAAAATTCTTATATCAGCTTTATCCTTGGTGTTTAATTTGAGTTTGCATATACTACTTGTCTGGTTTGCTAAGTTTTGGATATGTTTCTACCGACTTGTACTTTGTGCTGCTTGGTGGATTTTAAATCTAACCAGGGGAATGAATTGTGTTTTAGTATCATGCTTGGGTCATTTATTATTTGGTGTTCTATCATCCCTCTGGTACATGTTTCTAATGCTTTCCGATTTTAGATCACACTAGAAAATGGTGAAGGCTGTTGCAGTTCTTAATGGGAATGAGGGTGTGAATGGAACTATCTTTTTCACCCAGGAAGGAGATGGTAAAGTACGGTAACTGTTAGCTTCTGAAGCTAGATTTTTCTTTTTATTAACTCTCTCTCTCCTCTTTCTTGCTCTTGAAGGTCCCACCACCGTCACTGGAACAATCTCAGGTCTAAAGCCAGGACTTCATGGTTTCCACGTCCATGCACTTGGAGACACAACAAACGGCTGCATGTCTACGGGTAATTACTGATGGTTAATAGTGATATTTTTGTTAAATATATATTTGTAGTCCTCTCTAAGAACTTAAGCTTTTAAAATGTGGTAATGTCACATGATATTAAAGTGGAAGATTCTGTGTGCAAAGTTTTCGTGTGACCTTAATTAAAATAAAGTATGATATAAATATAATCCTTGCTTACAGCTTAAGCTTTCAGATGAGGTGGTAATATCACAATTACTAAGCTTCTTATGCGTTCTTACTTCTCGAGATAAAGAAAAAAGATGGTCTTCCTTTGATTTGTACCCAAACTGGAGTTTGATTTTGCTTTTTCATACTATTATCTGTACCTAGTTATATACAGTTCTAATTTCCTAGCATTCCTTGACCTAATTAGCAATCATTCAGAAGTAGAATTATATTTTATGTAATTGTCTTTTTATTAACAAATTTGACTAAAAACTGTTTTATGAAACTATGAAGCTTATTCGTAGAGGACTTCCTTTACTAGGAAGTAGTGAGTATTTGCACTTGGAAGTATTTTCTGGTCTCATGAGTTTTAGTAATTTAGTCAATGTGGTCCCATGACTAGGCTGTTATGTAAGTATATTGAACCATCAAACTTATTATGCATTGACCTGAGATTTGATGCAATCCACAGGTATGAAACCACAGATAGAGTTGCTACTCATTAGTATTAGGATATGTTGATTGAGAAACTCCTTAGATTACCCATGTAACTTGGCTTTTTTTTGAGCAGCTGAAAATTTTATGATATAATCTAATGTTTATATTCAAAAGATGAGCTTCATTCTCACATTTTCACCTTTTATCTGATTAACTAGATCATGCTTGGGATCTTACTTTACCTCACTATTAATGAAGGACCGCATTTCAACCCAGGTGACAAAGAACATGGTGCTCCTGAAGATGAGAACCGTCATGCTGGTGATCTTGGAAATGTTACAGCCGGTGAAGATGGTATGCTTTCAGTTTTTCAGTATTAATGTAACCATGCTGGATTGTAAGTGTGAACTTTCCATGATATTAAGTAGTAGTTTTTGCTCCCATATTTGTGCGATTGATCCAGTCAAAAATTCTAATTACATTAAAAATAAATAGATAGAGAAATTCAATAGGAAAAATTCTATTTCTTTTGTTATTTCAACTATTCCTCTCCCATCTTTTATCCAGGGATTGCAAATGTCTCAGTTGTTGACAAGCAGGTAATTTCCTGTTGTTTCCTTCTTCCTATTTTTGTTTTCTTTGCCTTCCAATACTTAATAACCTTGCTCTTGGTGTGTTTGTTTTCTTGCATGATATTATTATCCATTTGCAGATTCCTCTCAGTGGAGCTCTTTCAATAATCGGCAGGGCTATTGTCGTGCATGCAGATCCAGATGATCTTGGCAAAGGTAACATGTTTCTCTTGTTGTTGTTTAAGCATCTCTTTGTTCTGGCTACTCTGTATTGTGATTGTTTTGGAAGATTATGTCTAGATGAGGAGCCTTGACTGTTGACAAGTACTGTGGAAAGTCAGTCCTATCTTTTTTAGCAGTTCTTTCTCTGATTAAATGTGTGTGCATGCGCGCATGCATCTGTGTGTATTTATGTGTATCGTTTCATTCTGGAGGAGATAATCTGGGAATGGCTATGGTTAGCCCTCTTGCTGTTATTCACTTTACCCTTTCAACCATTTATTGAATTATTGAATGTATGTTGATGGTGTTCTAGTTATTGATGTATTATCTATCAAAATTTGCTAACAAGGCAGAAAATGTGATGGCGGCGGAAGCATAAGAAGAGGAGTGGGCCATCGATTCATATCGAAGCTATAGTCTTTAGAGGAAAACCAATAGGAAACCTAGTTTAGGGGCTAATTTAGCAAACCCTAGGTTCTCAAGGAAGAACACAATGCCTAAGGTTTTCTTGTATTAATGCGAACAATAAAAAACTTACTTTACAATGCTGAACAATAGAGTATCCTAGCCTATTAAGGATTCTTGTCCTTTTTAAGAAAGTAGTGGATATGGAAACTAAATTATGCTAGGATTTTAAATTATAAGAAGACATAACAAACCTAAATAACCTAAGATTTTCCCTTGCATCAAAATGTTAAAAAAAAATTCTTTTGTTGTTTTAACTCACTTCTGTGCTTGTAATGTACAATGTCAACTTTGAAGAACCGCTGCATGCAAGGGGATGTTAGCATTGCTGCTAAAATCTGCTAAAATGAGAGTTGCTCTATTGGGCCACACCCTTTTGGTTAGCTGCGAATGCCGAATAAGTAGATTACATTATAGCTAGATTATTTACATTTCTTGGAAGGATGTCATCAAATAGGTTGTTTCAGATGCCCTATAATTTCAAACATTTGAAGATTTCCTAATCATCTCTTTTAACTTACAGGGATAGTACTATAGTCTGTGGATATACAACTGTATGTTGGCGTTTGGTGCACTTATGACCCTTGGATTTCCTATATAAATGCTCTCCAAAGAAAAATTAAAAGTGAAAACCTTAAAAAGTTATGAAAATATTAAAAGTGACCACAAGAAAAACAAAGAAAATTATGAAACTAAACAACTAAAAACTATCCTGGACAATGTCGGAAGAGAGATACACAAAAAACTACAAAAATAGAAAAATGAAAGCAGAAAAAAAAAGGGACACAAAGAGGAAAAGGAGAACTGAAGATAAAAATATAAAATATAGTAAGGAAATAAATAATGTAAAGGGGAAAAAGAGAGAACTCTCCTTTAATAGAGCTCAAACATTGCCCATTCCACTATTAGGTCCCAGGCTAAATCTTGGAAATAGTTGCCGCCACATTCCGGTAAGGTACGCTTCTTGTCAAGTCATTGCTTGCATGAGCTCTCGATTCAAGAGAAGTATCTTTTGGGATTGGGCAATGTTGGCACATTGTTGGCTCAAAAATTGTTTTTGTATGACTTTTTGTTGAGTTTGATAAATTTGTTCGAGCCGTTCTTGGTAGCTTGATTAGCGTTGGAGAGGTTGTTCAATTGAATCTGCAATTGCGCAAAGACAGTGCGCATCTTGGCTTGGAAGTCAGCGGTGGATGATGATGCGGGTTCACAAGAATGTATTCGTTGACTTTTAAGTTGAGATGCGTACTACCTTTGCACAATTGACAGCCTCTCCCAATCTCAAGTGACGTTTTTCTTAAGTTAAGAGTAACTCATGCAAGCAACGGTTTGACAAGAAGCGTACCTCACTGGAGTGGGGTAGAAATTATTTTCAAGAGCCGGTCCGAGACTTAGTGGTAGAGCGGGCGGTGTTTTAGCTCCATTAAAGGGGAGTCCTCTCTTTTTTGCCATTACATTATTTATTTCCTCGCTATATTTTTTTATTTGTCTCCTTAGTTTAGCTTTTTCTCTATGGAAATTATATTCTTTTTGCTTACATAATTGTTGTCGTTTTTTGTGTGTCTCTCTGCCAACATTGTGGATAATGTTGTCGTAAGTGTGGGGTAGTTTGTAGTAGTTTAGATTCATATTTTTCTTCATTCTTCTTTTGTTCACTTTTGGTATTTTTAAGACTTTTTAAGGTTTTCACTTTTAATTTTTTTTTGAAAAGTGTCAAATTTAAGGGTCATAACTAATACCTTAAATTTATGTTAAGCAAGCACCTATCGTATTCTTTACTTGTATGAAATTTGTCTTATAAGCATATTCCCCTTTGCTTTCGTTTTAAGGATTACGAAGTTGAATCTTGTGTTCTTGCTCTTAGAATTCATTAATTTGTTTTTAAGTTGTAGAACCCACACTTACTTGCCTTGGGACGGAATGAGTAAGTAACCTTAGTTTGATCTTGAAATAATGGTAATAGACTTTCTTTATTTCGATTGAGCTTTTCTTGCCATCCATTTTTATTTTATCCGTTGTACCTATCTGAAGTCTTAATGCATAGTTTTTTTAATTTTATTTTTTTCACTATTTTAAAATTTAAACTCAACTCTTTATATTTAATCTTTCTTTGCGAGAGCTAAATGCATTTTTAAACTTAAGTTGGCAGAGAGTAATGTGGAGTTGGCATAAAGGGTGGAAGGGAAGACAGGAAAAATGACTTTATGGGTTGAGTTATTAAAAAAATTGATGAAATTATTTTATATGATTGGGAATTGTAATATACCTCTTTCATTATTGTTTTTAGTTAGTTACTTATTTTTTCTTTTGGTTAAAAAAAAAAAAAGAAATGAAAGTAGAGAAAAAGAAAAAAAATATTTGTATATTGTTTTGAAGGCTTACCACATTGTCTTCATTGTTTTCACTAAAAATTCATCATTACCATCGTGAATTTTGTCATGATTGAGGTATGCAGTTGTGGGTTGACAAAGATGGTTGATGATGGGAAAGTTGCGGGTAGGATCATGATTTGTGTGAATTTGTTAATTTTTAATTGAGGGGATTTTGAGGAGGATGAGAGGATGTGATTGGATGAATGAAAACGGTGACTTCCTTTGTGGCTAGAAGGATTGTTAGTTGTGTTTTATGTCCCATTCCCTTCTCTTTAGCTCTCTTTTCTTTGATTTTGAATCCTTTATTCTTCGTTTGGTACCCTTAACTTTCCCCAATTTAAAGTTACAAGCTTGAAAGACTTACCTAATATAGGTTGAACTATATTAGTGGAGAGATTTTGTGGATGCCAAGTTTATGGGGTATTATGCTTCCTTGTTTTTGAATTCCTTGGCCACTAATTTGAAATCCACTACCATAACTGTTGAGCACTTGCATCGGCTGGAAACACACACACCACGAATTCTTATTTGCATTACTAGATGTGGGGTGATTGTTTGATCTTTGTAATGGATATTTGGGATGACTTTTAGATTGATTGTATAGACACGCTTGAATTTTTCCATAGAAGTAATGCTCTCCTTATTTTGTGCTTCAAAGTGCTTCGAAATATTCTCTTTGTTTCTTGTGGTTAATATTAAAATGTCTTAGTTGTTTTGTGGTTATGTGCTTTCGGTGCAAACAACGTTTGTAGGGGAGTATGATATATACTATTCTTGCCCTATTTTTAAGATCGTTTTGAGCTTGATTTTTCTGTATTTTAATCACCATTAATCTCCCTTTCTTTCTTCCCTTATTTTAGATGAGTTTATTGCAGATTTGGAGTGCAAAGAAGCAAATATTAAGATTCTACATACTTGGAATGAAGTTGAAGGACAAACTTTTCCTTGGCTTAATTTTTTGGGCAAGTGGCACTGCCTAGATGCATCTAGGTGGCCTTGCTTGCAACCAGGATCTCAGAAATTCTGAGATCTTGAGGCTTCCAGGTAGCGCCTCTTGGGCCCAAAAAATGAAGAGAGAAAATTGAAAAAACTTTGCATTTTCGGCCTAAGCGTCGCTGCTTGGCCTCAGGTTTTCAGAATTGCAGTTTGTGCCGCCTGCATTCATCTGGCGCCACTTGCTCCAAAAAATTTAGCCAAGGGCACTTTTGTACTCTTAACTTCGTTCCAAGTGTGTAGGATCTTCATCCTTGCTTCTTTGCACTCTAAATCTTCAATTAGCTCATCTAAAATCAGGGAAGAAAGAAAGGGAGTATAAATAGTGATTAAAATACAAAAATTCAAGTTCAAAACAATCATAACAATAGGGCATGAATAGCATATATCACTGACCTTTCAGTTTTCCCAGATTTTAATGGTATGAATTATTAAAAACTCAGAAACGTTTATCTAGTGGAGTTTACAAATATGACAGCGATCATGCTGCATACATGGCAAAAATGCAGCATTTACTTGCACCTGACTGTGTTCTTGGAGGACTGAAGTACAAAACCGTAGTACTATGGGGATCACTAGTTCTTGTTTACATCTGCCATTTACCTTTTAGTTTGAAAATATATTATGGATAATGGGGGTAAAGGGTTTACCCATTGGGAAATGATAGGCGAAATGAGCTGGATGGCATGGCAAAATCCACATCATTTTATGAATTTATCAATTATTCTTGAATTTATGAGAGTTTTGGGTCATGTAGGAAGCACAATCATCATGCGCAAGAACCAACTAAATGTGTGCATTTTTGAGATCCTTACGTTCATTGAAAAATTGCTGGATCAGAATAATCTGTTTAACTACCAATATTGTGACAATTTAAAAGGGAAGCCAAAGATGAGAAGTTGAAATTATATCTTCTTTTTGATCATCCATTGGAAATAAATTTAAGACGAAGGTGAAAGATGAATCTTGGAATTAGATCTGTGCCTCAATTTCTTATTGAATTATTTCCAAATAACATTATCTTATTCATTTGTTTGTGCACCCATGTTCTTCTTTTCTATTGAATTATCCAGGAGGACATGAGCTGAGCAAGTCCACTGGCAATGCTGGTGGTAGGGTTGCCTGCGGTAAGCATTCCTTTTTTCCATCCTTGTTGAACCTCATCCAAGTACATGCGCTTCTAATTGCCAGCTCCTAAATTTATTTACTTTTTCTTAATTATTAGAAGCATCCAAATTTGGTGCTGCATACTCATGAATAAGAAGGAAACAATGAAATACATGGATTTGGTTCGGCGGTAACAATTCTCAAGCTGGAAAATTGAAGTTTGGCTGATTGTTGTGCAGGTATCATCGGCCTGCAGGGATAAGCTGCTGCTGCTGCATCAATCAATACATATGTAAAATGCATTTAGTACTCTACATATGATTCTCGGAAGGAATCATTGAGTTTAATAGCGTCTGGGAGTGGGATGGCTTTTCTTTTTTCTTTTTGTGCATGAAATAAATACATAAACTCTGCATTTGTACTATGGTTTGATGTATTTCGTGGACTAATAATAATATGTGCTGTTGTAGTTTGAGATTAGTCTCGATGGACAGCTAGTCTGAAATAACACTTCCATCCTTTTTATTTTTATTTTGAATCGAAATAAAATTCAATTAATATAATTTTATTCATATATGGATAAAGTTAACTGAGTTAGCTTATTAGTTGAGCGTCTATCCAAGCATATAGAGGAATGCGGAGATTAAATCAGATTTTCTTAAATGATACTAAAAATACGACCTAGACTAGATAGGTTATCAGGCACATACCCCGTAGCCCACTTTCGATTTCCAAGCCTTTGTACCCAAAGCGATCAGCAAGCTGTAGTCCTCCTGGAATAGTTGTAGCTTCATCATGCGAAGCTTCTGGGTCATGCCAAATAATACATTCCTAGAATGGTCCCGCAAAATTGCAGCATCGACATTTAGTCGTAAGTTTCAATCCGAAAGACATCAACTGCCCTCAAATAATGAAAAAGAACTATAAATAACAAAAAAGAAAAGGAAAAAAAAAACTACATCTACTAAAATGTTCTAATATTTGTCTACTTTTTATGATGACATAATACTATCACACACTAAAAAAAAAAAGAAAGAATAATACAAAATTAATATAGCAATAAGGAGATGCTATTCTATGGCTCAGCCTAAAGCCATTTGGTCAAAAAACCTAAAATGTAAACACATACATATAAAAGGATTCTAATAAATACAAAATATCCATATAGAAAAGTTTACTATGTGACTGTATATTGTATGATTTGTAAGAAAAGGTATAAAATAAAATATGAGTTTTGGGTGCTCTATTATTAATATAATAATCTGTAGAGTGATGTTTGTCTCCCAAAATAATATAGTGGGCTTTTTCAAAAAGGAAGAAGTATTTATGAGAGGAGAAATGGAGTTTAAAATAAGAATGGTGAAATTTTTTTTCATTTTAAGTTGCAATCCAAGCACGCGTTTCTGCTCCAATTCTTGTGACATCCAGCTTGGTTGAATCAGCACCGTTTTAAAATCCCAAGAAACTCCGACCAATTACAAAGCATTCACAAAGATTAACAATTCCCTACCTCAAAAAAAAAAAAAGATTAATAATTTCCTTAGGAGTTACAAATCTTTTTATTAACTCTTTATATGCAAGTATTATTTCCTTATTTCTTTTATTTGTGCTGATTTAACTAATGAAACTCTCAAATAACTTTTATTTAATTTTTTCAACGATAATAATATTCTATTAATTAATTAACTAATATAATAGCGGCTAGTTAAATTTTAAGAGCATTTTTACCATAAAAAAGAGGAAGAAACACATTAAATCTAAATCAGTATGCACTCATTCATACTTTTATAATTTTTCAACAAATAATAATATTGAATCAGTTAATTAACTAATATAATCATGAGTAATTAAATTTTAAGAGTATTTTTGACCATTAAAAAAGAAGAAATACCTAAATTTAAATCACTATATCCCCGTTCATATTTTTATACTAGTAAGATATAGATATACATAGAAATATTATTCGGGTCACGGATGATAATACATAGAAATATTATTCGGGTCAAGGATGATAATCATCAACAGAATGTGCAATGTTTCTGTCTGTATTGACTATATTCAAAATTTGATCATCTTTTGATGCTAAATAAAAAATTCTTATGTTCAATTTTTATTGGGAGTCCTTGGTTGAATCTGGCATCGGATCCCTATAATAGAAATGATCTTCATCAGAAAGCTTGAGCTTCCATGTGAAACCAATCGTCAAATAGTGAATCATCACCAGAGTTTCAATTCTTGCTAGTTCATTACCAGGACATCTTCTTGCTCCTCCTCCAAACGCCACAAAACTGTAAGGTGGAGCTGATGATTGTTCGAAGCGCAATGGGTCAAACCTCCGTGGATCTCGAAAGATTGTCTCATCCATGTGTGTCATACTTGCATTCCAAACCACCTGTATATGTCAAAGTTCTATCATGCAGTAAAGTGAAGCATTTGTTTTGTACTAATGGAGAACTTAAGTATAAAAGATAAAGGAATTGACCAGAAATAGTGGTGGAATATATCTCATACTTGCCAGCCCTTGGGAATCAGATATCCTGCATATTCAATATCTTTGAGAGCCCTTCTGAAGGAATACGTCATGGGAGGATGCATCCTTAAGGTTTGTGTTGCTACTCTCCATGTATACTTCATCTTTGCAAGATCTTCCCATGTCAGAAGCTCCCCAGATGCCTTGCTTTTGGCAATCTCCTCTTGCTCTGTAGTTTTGGAGTGTAAATAATATCAAACCTTTCAGATATAGAGCATTCTTCTTATATTTGCACTATACAGTAAGAATCTAATAACTAAGAGTTTAACAGCAGAGTAAGAACTTACCACGAAGAACATCGGCATAAGTGGATGGATCTTTAGCTAGAAGTCTGACCAAGAAGGTTAGAAGGATGGAGGTCGTATCATGGGCATCAATCATTATAGTAAAGGCATTGTCAACCATCTCCTCATCAGATATAGCAGGAAGATTTTTGTCATTGCGAATACTAAGCAAGGAAGAGATTAGATCATGGTGCGAGGAAATAGTTTGTTTCTCCAGTGCTTCCCTTTTCTCCCTTATAAGTTCATTCAGAATGGCCTTCACTCTTGCACTTGCTTGAAGGCTTCTGCGGTAGCGAGTGAAAGGCAAATCTACGGGCAATGATAACATACCTCCCATAACTTTCTCAAACAGTTTTACCAGCACATCTCTTCTGGCTCCTGGCGCTATGCCAAATATAAGGGTACATACAACATTGAATGTCAAAGTCTTCCTCAGTGGCATTACCTACACCAATTTCAGTTATCATAAATAAAACAGCTATATGGTACTCCTTCGATCGGACTTGATCTAAGAGAGAAACTATGATTAATTTCAATGTGAAAACATACAGTAATCTCTTCTTTGTCATGCCAATGCTGCTTGAGGTATGCTCTAATCTCCATGTCCACGTTGCCCACACATTTCTTTAGTTCATCTGGCTTCAAGAACGATACGAGAGCTTCCCTCACTCGTTTGTGATCATTGCCTGTTAATTCGAAGATGTTCTTCTCCCCACAGATTCTTCTGATCGATGTTGGTTGATGGCTTCCAACTGTGGTGCTGTCCCGAGTGTACAGGAATCTGTTTGCAGCCAATCCACTAAGAAAAACAGTTGGGGTCCCGAAGAGGCTCATTCTTGAAATGGGACCATACTTTCTCATCCTCTGCCTCAACCATTCATCGTCTTCGTTGGCTTTCATGGCTTTCAAGATGCTAGGAGTATGGCCAACAATGGGTAACCCCATTGAACCAGGTGGAATTGGCAGTCCTTTTGAAGATTTCTTGGTTAGGAAAAGGACAAGGGGGAAGGCTGGAACCAGAAACAGATAGATCATCAGTGGTGTCCATACCTGCGTGACCAGAAGAAGCACAATCTTAACAGCTTAAAGGATATTGTTTCGGACAGAAAACACGAGGAAGCAGTAATTCGCAGTGGCTAATGTTTTCTGCAATTCATTTTTTCTGCCATTAATTTATATGTTTCGGAAATTCCCTTGTTTACTGTGGCTTGAAATCTCCTAATTGTTGTCATTTTCCTTGCGTTCCTTTTCAAAAATTGAATCTGCATACGTATAAAAATGGATTAAGAAATCCCCAGAGAAATACTAGTTTTTAAGTGATTCCCTTTGTCCTTTGGTACAAGAGTTTATTCATTTCAGAGGCTCTCGAGAAACCTGAAACTCTAGTACCGACGAATTAGTCCAAAAGGGAACATAAAAGAGGTGCGGGAAACAATTGAACCTTTCAATAAACAAATTTAAGAAAGCCATTTGAATCAATAAAACAACGTCAAAATTGATTACATTTATACATGGAAAACTGCTACATTTATAGTTGGTTGAGGTTGCTAATTAGTTGATTCTAAGCTGCTTTGGTGCAATTTCTTTTTTTATGGATAGACATGTGGGATAAAATCAAAATTTCACTGTTAAAGAGGATGCATCAAATATTTTATTTGTGAAGAAAATGTAAATTAGAATATTTTTGGAGTAATGAATCCGAGAAGCGGAATGCTCCAATAGACCCCAAATAATTGAATACACAAAAATGTAACATGATATTTTAGTTTGAATATTTTCTCACTTTCTATATTACAAATAATTGTTCAACACAAATATTCTTATGATCTTGAAGAAACATGTTGGGAACTAATATTTCTTTTATCTAATTTCAGTGAAAAAAAATAAAACCTAGAGTAACTAATTGACAACATAGATAATGATATATCTTTACGTCGATGATATTATTGGCATATTAAACCAAGTATAATTAGAATATTTATTAGTTTTGATATTTACTACTCCGTTTGTTTCAAAGTATATGTCCAATGACTTCATTTATTATTTTGTTCTTAATTGTACCCTTATTTCTAACTAATTATATAAAATGCTTCTATTTTTAAAAAATTATTAGTTTTTCAACCAACCACTTAAAATATCAATCCTTAATATTAAATTTGAATTTGATACCCTAACCAATTATTTTTTTAAATAAGAACATTTTAAACATTTATCAAAATTTTCTATAAATTTACTAAAATCTTAATTCTCTTGCAAAAGAAAAATATATCATATATTTTGAAACAGAGAGAATAGTTTTATCCTATTGAGTATTGATTTAATAGGTTTTTATTATTATTTGAAGTCGATAGGTAAATTTAATATTTTAGCTTTGTGAATATCTATTTATGTCCGTAATTATATATAGTATACAGTCAATAGTTTAGAGATTGATTTTATAAAAACTTTATAGAGCTTTGGCTTGATGTACTTCAAATAATATATATGAATATTCAATAATAATAGTATAATGGCAAGTAAATTCAATATCGTATCCACGGGGATGGTTAAATACCATTACTCACTTCTACTCTATTGTTTAGCCTAACAAGTTTGTTTGAGAAAATGGTTGGAATAATTACTAGGAAAAGAAATCTAACTTAAGTAATTAAACTAGCTTAACTAATCTTTGTTTGCAAGAGAGAATTCAATTGAGAAAACAATACTTGGATGGTTAATCCCCCTAGAATTACCTATGTGATAGAAATGTCCATTGGTTGATAAATTTCACTTCTTATGTTTGATGAAATTCCAATGATAGAACTCACTCTATCTCTAAATGAAAGTTCTCTACTCTTAGATTAATTAGTTGAAATCTCTTTCTAACCAATTCAACCCAAGAATGCATTAAGAATTGTGAATTTTCAATTAGATTTCTCTAATTATTAAGAAGATGTTTAGGTTTCTATCTCTAGTTACCTAAATCATCCCCATTGTTTGTGTATGGTCTATTTCACCCTTCCTTTCTCAATTTCAAGTGAAAATTTCCAGATTTTGAATCAATTATCAATCACTCTTCATTTTTCAATTCCAAGTGAACAAAAATTCCAGATTATGCATCCATAATCCATTCAATCAATTCAACTATTCAAACCCACAAACAATCCACAAGAAATTCGAATTAAATCAACCAAGGAAACAATTCATTCACATAGACAAAATCTAAGGTTCATACCCATCCAAGTATTCAAAAGTTTAGCTCATCAACATATTACAAATCAAAGAATATAAAACAACAAAGAAAGAGGAGGAATTGCTCATTTTCATGGTTGAAATCTCATCTCTTCTTCAAGGTTGAAGTTCTTCACTGTTGCATGGCAAAAATTGCAGCTTTTTCCATGAATCTTCAAGGTGGGTGTTCTTCTTCTTCAAGGATTCAATCTTCTCTCTTGATTTCTCTTGCAAGATTGATAGATTGGAGGAAGAATTTGGTGTGTTTTCTTGGTGTTTTGCTATTTTTCTGTCCACTCCAGCCCTCTCTCTCGTTTTTGCCCAAAAGGGGTAACAAAATCTGCCCCAAAAGAGAGAGAAATTCAGCTTAAAAATAGCTTCAGATCGACACAAACGGCGCCGCTTATATCACACCAAACGGCACCGCTTGCCCCCAGTTTTGGTGCAAGTTTCTGCTGCCCGACTGTGATACTATTTTGAATTCTAGGTGAATTCAGACCACCAAATCGGCTGATCTAGGTCTTGATGTCATCATGCCAGTTGTAGATAAGGATCTTAGCTTTCCACAGAGATTTTAATCACATAAATTGGGCATCTAGAACTCAAGTTATGATCATTATACCAAACTGTGTCAAAAATGGAACTCAATGCAGAAAAGGTGACTTTGCAGCATAAATAGGGTAGGCAAATGAACTCCGATTGACGCACATTTTACCATTATGAAAAATTTAGAATGTCTTCTATAATTGTCTAGAATATCACTTTTGCATTTAAAATCTTCATAGAGGTCAGAATCTAACTTGAAATATATCTACCAGCCTATTTTTCCTCTGCATTTCTCTATTGTTCTTCATGGTGTAAAATCTCTTTGTTTGCTTCATTTTCTTCCAAATCTTTAACAAACTCACCTAAAGCAAATAAGAGATAAATGGAGTCTAAATGGTGATTAAAACACCAAAATTTAGCAGAAATGTGAGCTCAAAATGATCATTATATAAAGCACAAATATAGAATATCACACCTCAACGAAATCATCCCCAAAAACAGAAAAAATCTTTCTCTCTCTATAGCTTTCTATTATATTCTCTACTTCTTATTTTGGATATTTTTCTTCCGTAGAGAATTATTATTTGGGCTATTTATCTTGTTAGTCCAGATAAAATATTTTGTACTCCCTACAAATTTATAGTGGAAATTTTGGCTCTCTCGCCGGTGGTTTTTTTGCCTCTATTTTCGGAAGATTTTTTCCACCTAAAAATTTTGGTGTCATTTTTACTGTCATTCTTAATTTCTCATAATCTTTAATTGAAGTTATCCCGCTTCCGCACTCTGTATCCCTACATGAACCTGGAATCTGACCAAACAAACTATTGTTGGCCAAATTTAGAAGCCCCAAATATTGCAAGTTTCTCAAGGCAAAAGGGATTTCTCCGGACAAATCGTTGTTGGAGAGATCTAAGGTAAGTAAATTACTTAGCTTGCAGATGTCCGATAGAATATTTCCGGTGAAATTGTTATTGTTGAGAACAAGATACACGAGGGGAAGGGATGTCTCCTTGCCATCCAGTGGGGGAATTTTGTTCAAAGAACTCTGAAATTTGTTAAAACTCAGATCTCTGGTGGGTTTCCACTAATTTTGTTAAATGAGAGATCTAAAAAATTGATATGACTAAAAACAACCTCAAACCAACTTGGGATTCTATCTGAGATGCTTGCATTTTTCATTCCCAATACTGCAAAAGAAACTCGGGCCCAGCTGGGGTGCAATCCATAAAAATTTGAAGAAGTTGAAAAGGAGGGAACCATTGGGAGCTGACGTTGATATGGAGTAATGTACAAGATATATCCAATGATTTTAGTTCAATTAATTTTGCACGGTAAGCTTCTCAAGATGGCCAATCTGGAATTGCAATATACCTCGAAAGTTACTGGATCCCAGTCGAAGAACAGAAAGAGAAGTATTGTTCTGAAGGCAAAATGGAAGCTTGCCTTGGAAAAAATTAATGCTGAGATCTACGTGAGTAAGACTGGTCAGACTACACAAGGAAGCGGGAAGTGAAGTGTTGAAGTCATTCCTGGAAAGATCAAGCAAAGCTAGAGATGTCAACTTTTCAATTTGATCTGGAATTGGGGCATGAAGATAATTATCCTGGAGGGAAAGAAGTGTTGAAAAAATTCCTACCGAGATCAAGTGAAACAAGGGATGTGAGGTTGACGAGGGAGTGTGAGGGAATAGGGTATAAAGCACAACCTGCTAAATTTAGTGATTGCAAAGAAGGAAGGATAGAAATTGATTGTAACCAATCCTGAGTCTCGCTTAGATCTAGTCCTGATAGATCCAGACTTTTCAAAGACGAAAGTCCGGTGATCCACCAAAGACTTTCAACACTCTGCATATAATTGCACCCAAGATCAAGATATTGTAACTTGGAAAAATTCCCAAGAGGGCTAGGAATCTCTCCGTAAAATCCAGCGCTAGAAAGGTTGAGATATCTCATGTGTTTAAAAGATCCGGAAAAGAAAAGGAATTCAAATGAAAGAAAAGTTATTTAAACTGAGATCTAAGTATTGCAAAAACTCCAAATGGAGTAAAGGAGGAGTTATCTCACCTCCAAGGGGAAAGTATTATAATATGATTCATAATTTTCAAAATTAAAAAATACCTTTTAGCATCAAAGACGTGGGGATTATTGGATGTCGCAGCCTATTCCTTTCCATTTGCAACAGTTTTCTTCCCTCCATGATGATAAGCGATTTGATTTATCACTAAACCTTTGTTGAATTAAAGAAGAGTCCGCCGTTCACTCTCAATACAGCTTATATTTGAATAGGCATTTTCGCAGCAAGCAAAGAGCATTTGGGAAACGAAAAGAAGGAAGAGCATATGACATTTAGGACAAAAAAAGTGATTTCCCGTGGCTTTTTCTTTTAAAAAGTTTGGTGTAGTTCGTACTTAACACTATCTCAATGCTAGAGTTGTATATAAATATTTGATTCTTCACAAGTCTTTTGCGTCCTTGACCTGTCTTCTTGAAGACTGATCATAGGGAAATGGACTCAACCCTAGAATGGGAGAAAATAGCTGGAGTCAGACCGGTGGCATTAAGTTTTCCCTTGAATGGGCTAACCAACTCCATTATTCCATTGAAGACTGACTTGACTCCCTTGACTTCTTTTGATCATAATCCAAGCTAGCTGAACCAACTGGTGACTGCAATGGTGATGTAAATTCTGCTTGAATTGCTAACAACCTACGCTAAGCGATGGACTAATGTTAGGATTAGGAGTTTCTTAATGTCCAATATCGAGAAATTTAAGAAAGGATAAGGGAGGAATACCCGAAAAATAAGTTCCTCTTAGTTTTTTTTTTTTTTTAACTTTACCAACTCATTAACCCCAATCAATCTAATCAATTACGACACATTTATTACACTAGAATGGAATAATGTTTCTAACTTCTCTTTCCACCCACTCTAGTGTTTGGTTTGTGAAACTAAAGTAGGAAGGAGGATAATTCATTCCAGGATAAAGTGAAAAAAGCCTTTCCACATTAAAAATTATGTGAAGGTCTTTCTAGGAGAACTTGAGAACAAAAACAAAAGCTTAAATGATCAATATATCCTCTTCTCGTTTCATAACATTCAAAGCATATAACGATTTAGCCATCTCTGGAAAAGCTAATTCATGCATGAAAGATCTCGGTAGCAAGCATGTTCTCTCATTTTGATACAAAATGAGATTTTTTTTTTTGTGATGGTGTTCAATTGTTATATAAATTATACTTCAACATTTAAAACAGATGTCTGATGTTTTTTAAATTATAGTATGAAAGTTTGTGAATGACACATTTAATTTGGCCATTTTATTATTGTATGCTACATATTCATTCTATTTTGACATTGAATAATAATTTTACTAAACATATATAAAATAATCTTCATTCCATTCCGACTTTTCCTTCGAGACAATGAAATGAAAAGAATATTCCAATTTCAATTTGGATAGAAATGAATTTTGGGTGGAAAGGGATTCCACTCTGTCCTATTCTAATGTACCAAACGTAACACTAGGGTTTTAGGTTGTGAGTTATATTGTAATTTGCCGTAGGAAAGTCTCTCGATTAGGCGGCGCTTTGAAGCTCCAAACACTACTTCTTTTGAACTTGAGGATAATTTGGGGGCTCATGAGGCCTTACCCTAGCAGTAAGTGTTGAGGCATCCTAATTACTAGAGGGAGTTTAACTCCTTTATAGTACAGGATTTACTATTCTTTTATAGGGCTCATTTTTCTCCTTTATCAAGGCTTATTACTTGTGTTGTACTCCCTCTATTCACAATTGAATGTCCTATTGACTTGGTGTAAAATGTAAAGATGATTTTTGACTTACTCAATTTACCAACGCTTATTAAGTTTATGATATTCTTATTAATTAAAGAGGTTAGTGGTAGGACCTATTTATTAGTGAAACTTAATTTCTTGAATCAAGGGAGTTAAACAGGTTATTAGTGGGTCCATTTATTAGTAGTGTTTACTTTCCTTAAATTTGGAGGTTAACAGTAAAAATTTAGATAAAATATATAATTATTTTAGAAAAAGTAGATATCCGATTGTGGACATCTTTAAAAGAAAGTGTGGACATTCAATTGTGAATGGAGGGATTAATTGATTATTAATAATGTAATATCCACCAATAGTATAACATCTCCTGTACTCATAAAAAAAAAAGAAAAAAAAAGAAAGGAGCATGATTCGGCCAAGATTCTTCCATATTATTTCATTATTACTATATACATTCTAAAAATCAAATATTTTAAACTTTTTTCTCTCTCTATCACACATCTTTGCTTTCATTCTCTCTCTAATACTATGAGTGTTGACTCAAGAATACAACCTCCGAGTTTTAATGACTAAAAAAATATGTTTTAAGTAATCTAATGAATATATGTTGAGATGATTTCAAAATGTTATTTGAATGGTCATGGTCAAGTTTCACAATTTCTAGAATCAAGTAGTGTACTTTCATGGGTATAATTTTTAGATTCTTGTTAAGAATTGATTTGAGATAATATGTTCCAATATGTGTTTTAGTAAAATTCAAATTCGCTATTCTTAAAATTGTGCCCCAAAAATTTTTCACTTCAAAATTTCATTTGGAAAATCTTCAACAAAAAGGCAAAGTGGTCATGCTCTAAATTTTTGTATCAAGCTACTTTTAAAACTATCAAGGTAGATGTATTTGTGTCAAGCTACTTACAAGTCTTTAGAATCTCAAGGCAAGTTAGTATAACAATAACTAATCATTGTTCACCTGACAATGCATCAGTATGTCTATACAGCTAGTCAGAATGACTTATTTCAACTTTATAACTAACTAAAATAACTTTTTAAAACAATTGTCAAGTTTCATCTTTTTAGAGTTACACAAGAATAGTAAAAAAGTGTTTTGAACCATTTTTTTGAGACAAAAGGAATAAGCTGACCTTTTGTGATTCCAAAAGAATCAAGCTAGAATGACTGGAATTCACATAACCACCTATGCTCTACAAAAAATTAATTTTTCTAAAAAAACTTTTTGACCTTTGAATAAGGATTTATCAAAGTACCATTTGACTAAATTATCTCTTATCTTTTCATAAGAATTGTATTTGCTATAATTATAATCCTCTGTACTCTTAAGTTTTTAAGAGATGAGCGTATTTCTCAAAAGAGTTGAAAGTTCATAGGGAGTTGAAAGCTGAAAATTGAGAGAGAAACACTTCTGAGCAGCAAAGAATAAATGTGCAAAGTGTGAGTTGATATTAGAAGCAGGTGATAGTTTTAATCTTTTCATCTCCATCTCTTCACAGTTCACAAATACCGATTGTAAACTTGTGCCATCAAAGCCGATGAGGTAAATAATTGCTAGATCTATTGAAAACTAGTGATGATAGTTGCTAGATCTATTTATAAATTAGTGTGTACAACTTGAGAGTTTCTTGGATATAAGAAATTTAAGGTTGTATGGTTTGATCTTCACCGTTAAAGATATTGGGTTAGTGAAAATACTTTTGATGGGATTCTCAACGAGTGGATGCAGTCATGTTTGTCCAAACCATTATAAAAATCCTTGTATCTCTTTTCATTCTTCCCTTGCTTAGCTTTTATTTGCTTGTTTAATTGTAGTTTGATTTCTATTTGTCAAAACACATTTTCTGAAAAAATGATCAAGTTCGAAGTATACTCTTCACACAATGAAAGACATTCTGAAATTGTTATTTAGACAAAGTCATAAAACTATATTTATTGTATGTTAAAAACAATTAGTTTGATAACTCTGTGAAGCTACTTTTATATTACAAAGGTTAGCATGGCTATTTGCGTATATACACCTTCCTAAATAAAGGAAAATTATACATTGAGTCTAGCAAAACTCTCATTAGATATTCAAACTAATATTACTCTGAGTTAGCTCAATCCCAAGAAAATAGCTTGATATTAAGTCTAGACTTCAACTTTTGTTTTACCAGCCAGTCAATAGCACATCAACTTTTGTATTTTTTAATTTTACTTTAAATAGGTTATTTTGATAAAGTCTAATTCATCCCCTTTTTGGATACTGTTTTGGACCTACACTGAGTTTCGCTCTTGATGGCAGAACTATCGGTGAGTTTTGCCATCAAAGGCAGAACTCAGCTGTGAGTTCTGCCCTTGATGACAAAATTAATCGGTATTCAAACTCAAAATTGATGATGAGAGAAAAGAGTTGAAGTTGTTAATTTTTTAGTTGTATATAATTAAATTCAAAACTATATATAACAATATCCTATTATTTTGCAATCGCAGAATCAAATCTTCTAGTTTCCAACAACCACCATCAAAATCAAATAAATTTGACACACTCGCACGCGCACCAGAAAAATGAGGAGTAAGCATTCTCCTCTCTCCCCAAAATTTTACATTCCTGCCGTTACCGGTTATCTAGCGAATCCCTTGTAACATCCATATATAGGAGGATTGGAGTATTTCATTTAATTCATGAGAAGAAGATATATATTAGATACAAGAGGCGTCACACTATTAGTAAGAATTACATAATCAATAAAAATTATAAATTTTAATAAAGAATAAAATAAACCCCAGTTTTAATGAAAGAGAAAATGCATCCTATAAAAAAGAAGACAAATTCTACACTCGCGGGTTGTTCAATGCCTCGCGGACTTATCGATTAAATTATTAATTTATCAGTAATATGGAGAACTTTTGTCCGGACAACACCTGTCTCCGGACTTATCAATGATTCATCCGTGTCGAGCACTTTCGGGTCAAGCATTAATAATTTCTTTATTAGGCATGTGGGAATTTGAAAGATGTCCATAGACCAGTGGCCATTTCGCTAATAATTGAGTGATCAAGCATTTGAAGGAGTTTGATCCTAAAAAAAAACATTGTTTTATTTTTATTTTCAATGATTCACGTGCTACCTTAACCAAAAAAAGAAAAAAATATTCATGTGATGTTCATAATAATCGTAACTAAATTAGTCTTGAATGCTTACAAGTAAAGAATATTTTTTTTTGTGTCAACGACAAATTAAAGAATATTGATTTCTAATACTTTCAGACCACATATTGATATGTTCCACAGTCATATCATTCATTTTACTTTATTGAAAAAAAATTGTCTATATATCACAATTAAGGTGTGTGAGAAAGAGATGGCAAATGGAACGTAATATGTGGCAGTTCTCTTTCTTTGCTGCACATTGAAACGTAAAAGACTATTACAGAGATATTATTTCCCACTTTCCTTGAGAATTTCAGTAAGAAGATATTTACTTACCATATTTTGCAGTCGGAAAACATATCAGTTTTAAGGGAAAAAAGAACAAACAAAAGGGAAGATATACAATATATTTGGCATCAACTTAGAGCCCCTTTTTTTTTCCTTCACAAGTCTGTTGGTCGCACTGAACTGAAAACTCTCCAGTACTCTTCGAGCATATAAATGCCCTTTACCTCTATCATCCTTGTCTCACATAGAAAATTAAAATCATTTTAGTGCAATTGCAAAACCCTAAGCAACAGGATGAATTCCTGCTAAGAAGAGTAAAAGATTTTTTTTTTTTAAAGAAGAGCATAGAACCTATCCTATAACTCCTCGTTCCAAATAGAAAAAATATAATCAAATATCAAATACTAGAGAAAAAAGAGCGTGAGAAACAGTTTCGGAAATGATTTTAATTAATTTACAGAACATTGTTCATCAACAATATCTTCCTTTTCACAACTGAAATTCTCCTCTTTCTCAAGGCGAGATTGATGCTCTTCTTCATCACGCTGTTCTTCAATTGCTTCAAGACCAAACTGAAGATTTCTTCCACGGAAATGATGATGAGGCTCTATTGCTGCAGGCTTCTTTTTATTTCTTTTCTTCCAAATTTCTCGAGCCTTTATTTTTACTTTCTTCCAAAGCCCTTTAATCACTGCCATGGCTTCACCAGAAAGTGAAAGAGAAAATTGAATAATTTGAACTAAGAAATCCTGCAAAAAATAATAATGAAGAAAGAAAAAAGAAGTGAAATCAGATTTCTAAAGCCAAACCTATGGAATATGAATTTGCAGATATATATTATAAGGCATAATAGAAAAGAGAAAAGAATGGAAAACCCACAGTGAAATACTAAAATGATTGGATAGTTTGTGAGGATGTACTGTTTAGCTGGTTCATATATTGATTCCTAAAGCCATATTGGAGGGCTCTTATAATTCATTTCTTTGAGGTGAAAAGAGTAAAAACGCAATTATGTAAAATTACCAAATAAAATAAGCACTTTCCTAAAGAATTGCTTAAATAATTTATGTTGCAAGAGACCGAAAAGGAAAGCTTAACAAAGCCCATAACGCATACAATGCACCGTCCGGGGACCAGAGTAGACGTTATATGTTTTTTTTTTTTTTTTTTGTGAGTACATGAGGAGTAGGCTATGTTGGGAAGACATTTTTGGTTTTTCTCTTCTCAATTTGATCCGACTCTAGATTCGCAAACCAAATCAATATATGCAATTGAAGTTGAATGCTCTTGTACTTAGTAGAAAATCGTATTTTTCTTTTATGGTTTATTGTTACAAAATTCAAAATCCTCACTCCTCTAATTATGACATTTAATTTATGATTATTATTTTTTCCGGTTTTAGTTATTCAGTTTCATAATGGCAAATTAAAAATCAAGAAACTCACCTTGTGTATGATTTGATAAAGAAATAAACCATAACTAAATGAGCCTATAATCACATTTAAGTAAACGAATGCTTATTATCGATGAAAAATCTTGTTAGAATTGAAGAGAATATTGTCTGAAATTTTCCGCACGCAACCAAAATGTTATTCTTATATCTTAGTAGAAGAGAATACAAATAATAATTAGCTGATCTATAAATTTGCTGTCATATGACATTTTCTTTTAGCTTCGGTTAATGACAGAAAAAGAGTATGTTAGATATTAGGAGGGCTTTTGCAAATATAGAAGAAAGGTTATTTTTGTCTTTCTATATATTTTGAATAAATTAATTAGGGTGTGAATTTAATGCGGAGAGGTTAGCCATTCTTTCTAATTATATTTTTGATATCATTAAAGCCCTTGCTTTGCATGAGATATATATTACTTTCTAAAGACGTAAATGTACAAAGAGAATATATTTTTTTAAAAAGAAAATTGGTTCTAAATGCCATTAGAGAAATGTTTTTAATGGTACCACTAAGAATAAACTCTATTTTTTAGTGGCATTAAGAATCAATTTCTCTTTCAAAATTTAAAAAGTGTCAAAAAAAGTTAAGAAGGGAATGTATAAATAGTTATTACAAAAAATATGAAGCAAGTTTATGTGTTTAATAAGAAAATTATGGTCTAATAATTAATCATAAGCAAATTAAGAAGAAGAGAAAAAAATTGAAAAAGCATGTTGTAAGTTGTGCTTTTTTTCTCATATCTTTAAAATAAATTGACTCTACAACATGGACTCTTAATTCCTCTGCTGTATTCATGTCCTGCCCCATTATATGTAAAAGAAAATAATAATTTCTCTTTCACACTATTATTTAATTATTTATTTCGACTATTCAAGTTTTAAATTTCTTGTTACAATTGCAATATGAATTTCCTCCTTGTTACAAAAGTAGATGTTTTTGTCTCCTCTTTGTTGCTTTCCTAGATTCATTGATAGGAAGGGATGGTCATCATCAAGCTTTTTAACTTCCAAATTGATATATTTCTCTCAACTTTCATCTGCAAGACAACAATAAGAACATAATTAAGAATTAGAAATTAGAAGAAAAAATACATGAATATGGGAGAAAAAAATCAGCGAAAGAGTAGTTGAATTTAAGTTAGATAAAAGAGTAGTTGGAATTAATTAAAACTAATCTAAGAAGTGGAGAATTTGCTAAAGGTTTGGGAAGTAGTAGGAAGTTATGATTTAAAATTTCAAATGAGAAAGATTTGATTAGTTAATAATTTAACATAAAAAATCTTCTTAATCAATCAAAAATTTTAATTAATTAAAAAATATAAAATTCTAGGAAGTAAGAATGGAGCCTATAAGATTTTAGAGTAGAAGAGAAAGCAAAAGAATTTATATATATATGTGTGTGTGTGTATGTACATAAGTATGTATAGATTAGAAATTTAAAGAGTGAATACTTGTATTCTACGAGAAACTATATAGGTTTTTTTTTTCGTTTTTTGTGCATGGAAAACTATATATGCAGTGTCAAAAAAATTAAATTAATAGTAATTTTTCAGACCTACTAAATGCAGCAAATACATTTCTAAGTGTAGCACAGAGTTTTTGAAATTCAGCTCCCATTTTCTACTGTTCACCCTTTCTTCAGTGGCTGACTGACATACATGTTCGAGGGGCCTTGGCACGCCCTCCTCCCGCCATATATTTATACTTCTATGATTTTCTATTTTATTTCATTTATTAAATGAACGCAGAATATATTAATAGTATATAACTTGATCTACATAAAAACAGTCCATATATGTATATGTATTGATGTGTATATATGATATTCTATATTTGTGATTCATATAATGATCATTTTGAGTTCACATTTCTGCTAAATTTTGGTGTTTTAATCACCATTTATACTCCCTTTATCTCTTATTTGCTTTAGGTGATATTATTGAAGATTTGGAATTAAATGAAGCAAACAAGGGAAATTTATACAATGAAGAAAAATAGAGAAATGCAGAGAAAAATAGACTGGTAGAGAATTTTCACGTGTGATTTTATCCTTCATACAAATTGCAAATGCAAAAGTTGTATTCTATATAATTATAGAGGACATTTTAAAGTTTACAGAATAGTAAAATTTGTGTCAATCGTAGTTCATTGGCCTACCCTTATTATGATGCAAAGTCAATTGTTTTGCATTGTGTTTCATTTTTGACACAGTTTGGTATAATGATCATATCTTGAGTTATAGATGCCCAATTTCGGTGATTCAAATCTCTATTGAAAGCTAAGATCCTGATGTACAACTTATATGAAGATATCAAGACCTAGATCAGCCGATATAATGCTTTGAATTCATCCAGAAATCAAAATAGTGTCACAGTCGGGCAGCAGAACCTTGCACCAAAACTTGGGGCAAGCGGCGCCGTTTGTGTCAATCTGAAGCTGCTTTTAGGCTGCTTTTCTCTCTCTTTTGGTGTAGATTTCAATAACCCTTTAGGGAAAAAACAAGACAGCCGATTGGAGTGGACAGAAAATAGCAAAACACCAAGAAAACACTCCAAATTCTTCTTCCAATCCATCAATCTTGCAAGAGAAATCAAGAGAGAAGATTGAATTCTTGAAGAAGGAGAACATCCACCTTGAAGATTCATGAAAAAAGCTGCAATTTTCTCCATGCTACAGTGACGAATTTCAACCTTGAGGAAAAGAAGATTTTACACCATGAAAATGAGCAATTCTTACTCTTTCTTTATTGGTTTATATTCTTTGAATTGTAATATGTTGATGAACTAAATCTTTGAATACTTGGATGGGTATGAACCCTAGATTTTGCCTATGTGAATGAATTGTTTCCTTGGTTGATTTAATTCGAATTTCTTGTGGCTTGAATGGTTGAATTGTTTGAGTGAATTATTGATGCATAATCTGAATTTTTTTCACTTGAAATTGAGAAAGGAAGGGTGATTGACAATTGATTCAAAATCTGAAAATTTTCACTTGGAATTGAGAAAGTAAGGGTGAAATAGACCATACACAAACAATTGGGATGATTTAGGTGACTAGAGATAGAAACCTAAACATCTTCTTGATAATTAGAGAAATCTAATTGGAAATTCACAATTCTTAATGCATTCTTGGGTTGAATTGGTTAGAAAGAGATTTCAACTAATTAGTCTAAAAGTAGAGAACTTTCATCTAGAGATAGAGTGAGTTATATCATTGGAATTTCATGAAACATAAGAAGTGTAATTTATCAACCAAGGGACATTTATATCACATAGGTAATTCTAGGGGGATTAACCATCCAAGTACTGTTTTCTCTCTTGAATTCTCTCTTGCAAGCAAGATTTATGTTGGTTTAACTAGTTAAGTTAGATTCCTTTTCCTAGTAGTTGTTCCAATTATTTTCACAAACAAATTTGTTAGGCTAAACAATGGAGTAGAAAGTGAGTAATGGTATTTAACCATCCCCGTGGATACGATAATTAAACTTGCTTGCCATTATACTAATTTAAACGATGGGTGTACTTGCCTTGTGTTTGTGTGCAAATTGTTGAGGATTGTGATAAAATTGAGTATAAAGGCATAGACAACAAAAACACAACAAGTTTTTGGCGCCGTTGCCGAGGAGTTTGGTTAATATTAGGAAAGCTTGAAATCTATTGATTTAGTCATTTTACTTATTTGTTGTTATAATACCTATTTCTAGTGTTAGTATTTGTTGTCTTGTTTGTAATTTTGTAAGTCATTAGTGAATTGGAGTTCTTAGCTTATGTTTCTCTGTTTTTGTTCTGTTTTAAGTAAGTATTCTTTGAGCTAAACTTTTACTTTATATTTGGTGAAGGTGTGAATTCTTTTCGGTTTATGACCTCAAGTAATTCGAGAGAATTGAATCAACTTAATTTCGAAGTTGAGCAGATTTTTTATTGGGATCCAAGGGGTAAAAACCTAGAGGTGATACTTGAAGGAATTGAAGGTGAAGGTGGGGAAATCCTCAAATTGAGAACACTATGGCACATGACTGAAACACAAGACCAAGGACAATGGGAGACTATGCATGACCTTCGTTGTTAGGAACGGAGTCAAGCATTGCCCGACCAAGAGTTGAAGCCAACAATTTTGAGATCAAACCGAATATCATCCAAATGGTTCAACAATTTTGAGATCAAGCTCTATCACATAGGTAATTCTAGGGGGATTTTCCATAAGTATTCTTTTCTCTATTGAATTCTCTCTTGCAAGTAAGATTGGTTAAGTTGGTTTAATTAGTTAAAGTTAGATTTCTTTTCCTAGTAGTTATTCCAATCATTTTCACAAACAAATTTGTTAGGCTAAACAGTAGAGTAGAAAGTGAGTAATGACAATTGACTATCCATGTGGATACGACATTTGAATTTACTTGCCATTATACTACTCATAATGATATGTGCATTTGCCTAGTGTTTGTGTCCAAATTGTTAAAGATTGTAATAAAAATTTAGTATAAAGGCAATGCAAAACAACATAACAATATAATATATATTATATATTATAAAGTACAATGGACTACATCTACATGAATGTAATATTTTTTATGTTACAGTTTATTAACTTCAAATATAATAAAATATTATAAAGAAACACACAAAAAATAATTTATTTGTGCACAAAGAATATCTTAGTATATAACTAGATCTACATAAAAAAGGAGTTTTTATATGTATATGGAATGATGTATATATATAATTATACGATATAAGTACAATAGATTATATAAGTACATATAATATCTATATATTATACATTTAAATGCCACTTTTATTATCTCTGCCTAAAGATTTCAACACCCAAAATTATATTTTTTTGAGGTTTTGAAGTTTTTAATTAGTTTGAAAGCTTTTGATTGGTCTAGAGGATTTTTTATTGAATAAATTGATTAAAAACTAATCCTTATCTTATTATATTTTAAATTTCAATATTCTTCTCCCATTATTTTCTCTCACTCTCCTAATCCAACCACCACACATATATTTCAATTCTATAACAATTTTTAATTTTCTCATTATCTTGATCAAACATACAGAGATAAAAGTCATATTTTTGCCCTTCTGCAAGTATTATCTTTTATTTCAATAAAATTTAGTGATTTATATATTGGATTTGATTCTTATGCTTTGAAGTGCGGGCTCTTGAATGTAAGGCTCACTATTGCGTGTCGTTGAATAAGTGTGTAGGTCATGCAAACAATAATGCTACGTTTGATATATTTGAATGAAATGGAATAGAATGTCTTTTAACACATAATGGTTTAGAAATCCTCTCTCCATTCCATTGTCCAGGAGAAAAAGCTATAAAGGAAGGATAATTCTTTTTCTATATTTGATAATTGTTATGTGTATTTTTCGTGCCCTTATACTCAATTTTATCACAATATTAAACAATTTACACACAAACACAATGGAAGTGCACCTATCGTTATTATTAGTATAATAGCAAGTAAATTTAAATGTCATATCCACGGGAATGGTTAAATATAAATACTCATTTTTCATACCATTGTTTAGCCTATGAAATTTTGCTTGTGAGATAATAGAAATAATTACTAAGAATAAAAATCTAACTTAACCAATAAAATTCAGTTTAGCTAAAATTTAATTTGCAAGAGAGAATTTCAATTGAGAAAGTAATAGTTGAATGCAAAATTCCTAGAATTACTTATGTAGTAGAAAAGTCCCTTGGTTAATGAATTGCCCTTCTTATATTTGATGAAATTCCTCAATTAGAACTCACTCTATCTCTAGATGAAAGTCCTCTACTTTTAGATTAATTAGTTGAAATCTCTTTCTAAATAATTCAACTCAAGAATGCATTAAGATTTGTGAATTTCCAATTAGATTTCTCTAATCATTAAGAAAATGTTGAGATTTCCGTCTCTATTCACCTAAATCACTCTCATTGTTTGTGTCATGGCCTATTTCACCCTTTTTTTCTCAATTCCAAGTGAAAAATCCAGATTATGAATCAATTATCTGCCAAATCAATTCAAGTAATCAAATCCACAAACAATCAGTAAGAAATCGAAATTCAATTAACCAAGAGAACCAATAATTCACATAGATAATAACTTGGGTTCATAACCATCCAAGTATTCAAGCATTTAGCTCATCAACATATTACAATTCAAAGAACCTAAAGCAACAAAGAAAGAGGAAGAATTGCTCATTTTCATGGTTCAAATCTTCTCTTATTCAAGGCTTGAAGTTCTCCAACTTAGTTGTGAAAAGTTGTCTTCTTCATGGCTTGAAGGTCTCCAACTTAGTTGCGAAAAGTAGTGTTCTTGAGCTTGAATCTTGAAGTTATCCAACTTAATTTTGAAAAGTTGTGTTCTTTAGCTTGAATCTTCAAGATTGATTGTTCCTTCTTCAAGAAATTGATCTTCTCTCTTGATTTCTCTTGCAATGTTGAAGATCTAGGAGAGGTTTTTGTAATTTTTCTATGTTTTTCTACCTCTCTTGACCTCCTCCAAGAACCCTAGCCATCCCTCTTCAAAACCCATAACATCCTATATATAGTTCTCCCAAAAAATGAGAGAAAAATTATAGTAATCAGTCTCTGGTCCAAACGGTGCCGTTTAGGGGGTCTAAGTGGTGTAGTTTGGCTTCTTGAAGGTGGCGCCACTTGTTCCCTTGAAGGCGGTGCCATTTGGTCCCAGTTTTACTACAGTTTTTATGCTGCTGGACAGTGGCAACTATTTTTATTTCTTGATAAATTTAGAGCATGAAATATACTGATCTAGGTCTTGATACCTCAATAAAGTTTTATATCATGATCTTAGATTTCCAAGTTGATTTGAATGACCTCAATTGGACATATAGAACTCAAGATATGATCATTCTACCAAAATATGTCAAAATTGGGACAAAATCTGGGACAAATGAATTTGTAACATAAATAGGGTGGCCAAACAAAATTGGATTGATATAAATTTTACCATTATGAAAACTTTAAAATGCCCTCTATAATTGTCTAGAAGATCACTTTTGCATTTGAAATATCTATAGATGTCAAAATCCAACTTGACAAGTCTCTGTCATGTTGCTTTGCTCTACATTTTTCTACTTTCTTCATTATGTAAAATCTTCTTGTTTGCTTCATTCTACTCCAAATCTTCAATAAACTCCCCTAAAGCAAAGAAGAGATAAAGAGATAAAGTGAGTGCAAATAGTGATTGAAACACCAAAATTCAACAGAAATTTAATCTCAAAATGATCATTATATGAAGCACAAATATGAGATATCAATAATATTCAGATTTAATATCAGAATGCAATAAATTTTCACAAGAAATGACTTAAATGTCCTACTAATATATTGTGTCAATAAAATTAAATTATACCCAACAAAAAATTCTGAATTAAATATTCATTTATATAATTTCATTTAAATAAAATTCACACTAAAGTTCAAGAACATCAAATATTTAAATATTGAAGCATAATTTAGTCATAAAGATAGCTCTTATTTTAAATCAAAGTAAACGAAGTACTACTAAGAAAAATAAAACAAAATTTAAGATTAAATTATGCTTTTTCTTAATTAAATGTTATGAGGGTATAATTGTTATTATAATTGTTTTAGGAGAATGGCCTTTCCTTAGGTTTTTGTGTGGAAAGGTGATATTCCATATTTGTGCTTCATATAATTATCATTTTGAGCTTGATTTTATGTTAAATTTTGGTGTTTTAATCACCATTTATACTCCCTTTATCTCTTATTTGCTTTAGGTGATATTATTGAAGATTTGGAATTAAATGAAGCAAATAAGGGAAATTTACACAATGAAGAACAATAGAGAAATGCAGAGGAAAAATAGACTGGTAGACATATTTCAAGTCGGATTTTGACCTCTATGAAGAATTCAAATGCAAAATTGGTATTTTAGAAAATTATATAGGACATTCTGAAGTTTTCATAATGGTAAAATTTGTGTCAATCGGAGTTCATTTGCCTACCCTACTTATGCTGCAAAGTCACCTGTTGTTCATTGGGTTCCATTTTTGACACAGTTTGGTATAATGATCATATATTGAGTTATAAATGCTCAATGTATGTGATTCAAATCTCTGTGGAAAGATAAGATGATGATATACAACTTTCATGAAGACATCAAGACCTAGATCAGCCGATTTGATACTCTAAATTCACCTAGAACTCAAAACAGTGTCACAGTCGGGCAGCAGAAACTTGGGGCAGATTTTGAGCTGCTTTTAAGCTGTATTTCTCTCTCCTTTGGGGCAGATTTTGATACCCCTTTAGGGCAAAAACGGGAGAGAGGGCTGGAGTGGCCAGAAAACACCAAAAACTCACCAAAACTCTCTCAAATCCCATCCCAAATCTTCATCTTTGCAAGAGAAATCAAGAGAGAAGATTGAATCTTTGAAGAAGGAGAACATCCAACTTGAAGATTCATGGAAAAAGCTGCAATTTTCTCCATGCTACAGTGAAGAATTTCAAACCTTGAAGAAGAGGAGATTTCAACCATGAAAATGAGCAATTCTTCCTCTTTCTTTGTTGTTCTATGTTCTTTGATTTGTAATATGTTGATGAACTAAAATTTTGAATACTTGGATATGTATGAACCCTAGATTTTGCCTATGTGAATGAATTGTTTCCTTAGTTGATTTAATTCGAATTTCTTGTGGATTGTTTGTGGGTTTGAATGGTTGAATTGATTGAATGGATTATTGATGCATAATCTGGAATTTTTGTTCACTTGAAATTGAGAAAGGAAGAGTGATATATAATTGATTCATAATCTGGAAATTTTCACTTGGAATTGAGAAGGGAAGGGTGAAATAGACCATACACAAACAATGGGGATGATTTAGGTGACTAGAAATAGAAACCTAAATATCTTCTTGATAATTAGAGAAATCTAATTGAAAATTCACAATTCTTAATGCATTCTTGGGTTGAATTGGTTAGAAAGAGATTTCAACTAATTAATCTAAGAGTAGAGAACTTTCATCTAGAGATAGAGTGAGTTCTATCATTGGAATTTCATCAAACATAAGAAGTGAAATTTATCAACCAAGGGACATTTCTATCATATAGGTAATTCTAGGGGGATTAACCATCCAAGTATTGTTTTCTCTATTGAATTCTCTCTTACAAGCAAGATTTAAGTTGGTTTAACTAGTTAAGTTAGATTCTTTTTCCTAGTAGTTATTCAAAACATTTTCACAAACAAAATTTGTTAGGCTAAATAATAGAGTATAAAGTGAGTAATGATATTTAACCACCCCCGTGGATACGACATTTGAATTCACTTGCCATTGTACTACTCATAACGATAGGTGCACTTGCCTAGTGTTTGTGTACAAATTGTTAGAGATTGTAATAAAATTGAGTATAAAGACATAGAAATAAAACACAACAAAAGGCAATTCCCACTTCTTGCTAGAATAAGATTTCCTGTGAAAAGAGATTTTCTATTTAAAATTTTCATACCGTAGTAAAACGATCAATTAAAAAAGTCATTCCATTCTTATGTACCAAACGTACCACAAGGTCTTCTTAATCTTTGCCATGTACACTGTTGTCTCATGCCTATACTCCCTTGTATGCCATTTTCTTTTATCCAACAGTTTGATTACTTTGTCCATAACTTCTGTGTTAATTTCTGATGCCACATTGGAAATGTATTTTGTGTTGGGTGTGCTTCAAAATTTACTCATAAATTCCACATATTTTAACTCATTTTTGTAAAGTATGAGCCAAATTACTCTAAATTAATTTGTATAATGTTCTCCAAATTGATTGAGAAATATCCTACAAATTGATTGATTGATCTGAATTCCTAATTGATTAATTTATTTTTAAACTTTCCTTTTTAAAACCATTTTGAAAATGTACAAATACCCATTTTAAGCGTGACGTTACAAGTAATAATCGAACTCGTAAATTTGTAATGCATTAGCAATCCGATTACTAATTGTTCCAAGCTGATGGGTTAATCAAACATACAACATCTATAACTTGAAACTAACTCAATAATAGATTCGCAGATATCCCTATATCTTTTGCTTATCGATGGTTCGCTGAAAAAATCTTGCCACATTTCCCGAACTATTTAAATACACACTCGTTTCCTTCTTAAAAGTTGCAAAAATGTTCTCCCTCAGTTCCTCTATTTTCCTTTCATTATTTCTTTGTAACTACACTGAGTGTGTATTGTCAAATCAAATTATAAGTTATTTTTTAAAGTTATTGTTATATATAATTTTATATTTAATTATATATAATAAAAAAATTAACTATTTTAACTCTTCTCTCTACTCAATATCTTTTCTCTCATTTTCTTTCTAATTCTGAGCAAGTTTAGACCTCAACCTAGATTTTCTCCCATTTGGGCTGAAATCACGGTTGAGTTCTTCCCTTGAGGGGAAGGGAAACTTATGATAGTAGAGAGAGAAGATGCGAGATAAAAAGAAAAAAATTTAAAAATAATTAATTTTTAGACGATATATAGTAAAAAGAAAATATATATAGTAATGATGTTTTTGAGCGAGCTTAACTCGTTTTCCACCTCAAATGTATGTAAATTTGTCTTTTAGCTCCAAAACTATAGTAATTTTCTCACGTTTGCAAAACAATGATTTGGGGTAATAGGACTTGGGATCTTTTAATCATCAAGAAAGTGTTGATTTCTATCTCCAGTCACCTAAATCACTCTCATTGTTTGTGTCATGGTCTATATCACCCTTCCTTTCTCAATTCCAAGTGAAAAATCCAGATTATGAATCAATTATTAGCCAAATCAATTCAAGCAATCAAATCCACAAACAATCCATAAGAAATCGGAATTCAATTAACCAAGAGAACCAATCATTCACATAGATAATAACTAGGGTTCATAACCATCCAAGTATTCAAAAATTTAGCTCATCAACATATTACAATTCAAAGAACACAAAGCAACAAAGAAAAAGGAAGAATTGCTCATTTTCATGGTTCAAATCTTCTCTTCTTCAAGATTGATTGATTGCTCATTCTTTAAGAATTTGATCTTCTCTCTTGATTTCTCTTGTAAAGATTGAAGATTTAGGAGATGTTTTTGTAGTTTTTCTCTGTGTTTTTTTGCCTCTCGTGGCCTTCTCTAAGAACCCTAGCTGCCCGTCTTCAAAACCCATAACATCTTATATAGTTCTCCCAAAAAAATAAGAAAAATATTGTAGAAACCAATCTTTGGACCAAACTGTGCCATTTAGGGGGTCTAAACGGAGTGATTAGGCTTCTTGAAGGTGGCGCCGTTTGGTCCCAATTTTAGTACAATTTCTCTGGTGCGCGATAGTGGCAGTTGTTTTGATTTCTCGATAAATTCAAAGCACGAAATATGCTGATCTAGGTCTTGATATCTTCATAAAAGTTATAGATCATGATCTTAGCTTTCCACAGGCTTTGAATCACCTCAATTGGACATCTAGAGCTCAACATATGATCATTCTACCAAAATATGTCAAAACTAGGACAAAATCAAGGATAGGTGACTTTGCAACATAAGTAGGGTATCAAACGAACTTATATTGACATAAATTTTACCATTCTGAAAACTTGAGAATGTCTTCTATAATTTTTTAGAACATTACGTTTGCATTTGAAATCTTTTATGGAGGTCAAAATCCCACTTCAAAATTCTCTGTCATGCTATTTTGCTCTGTATTTTTCTATTTTCTTCATTGTGAAAAATCTCCTTATTTCTTCATTCTGTCCAAATCTTCAATAAACTTACCTAAAGCAAATAAGAGATAAAGAGAGTGTAAATGGTGATTGAAACACCAAAATTAAATAGAAATTTAATCTCAAAATAATCATTATATGAAGCACAAATATGAGATATCAGTCCCTATAGTTATTCATATGGTGGAAGTTATGTCAGAGTTTCCTTCAATAGTTAAGAGGAAAGTATAGTACCGATCAGAGAGGTAACTGATTAACATTTTTCCCCCTTGATACACCAATAAAAAGAAGAGTCTATCTCCTGAGGCCCAGGCAAGTTGGTCAAATAATCAAGGATGACTCTCACTGCCAGCGGCAGGATGGGGGTTCGACTTTTGCTGAGAACCTGGGAGCTGTATTTGAGGGGTATAATGAAACAATTAGTTTGGAGATGACCCCTTGTGCGTAGTAGTGTACAAAGGCCTTGGGAACTTGGGAGTCAATTCGTGCACATTCCACAATTTACCTACTCCATAGCCTAGGGGCTGGTCTTGAAGTCCATGATTAGTTAAGCGAAACTTAGATACCTGGGTTATCAAAAAAAAAAAAAAAGAAGAAGAAGAAGAGTCTAGAAAATTTTACAGGACTGTTTGAACATACGACTAGATGTTCAAGGCAATGATAGGCAATACTTTTTTGGTAGAAAAAGTGCAATGTGCCATAGTAAATAGGATCTTAGCAAGGCGAGAAAAAGATAAAAGAGAAAGAAAATATATCAATTTATTATGAACCACTAAAATATAATTGCCGTGAAATGATCGATAAATAAAAGCACATCTTCATGTCTTAGATGGTTAAAAGTATTTGTAAATTATAGTTAAGATTTTAGATTTCACCAACACTCCTCAATCTCGCCATATATACGGCCACACTGAGGCTTCTCCTCCTTGCAACGATGACCAGGAGGAGTCAGCTTCTGTTCAGCGATAACTTCAGCCTCCTTTGCCATCTTTTCCCTAAAACAATTGATGACGTCCTTTTCTTCAAAATTGCCTCTCACGACCACTGTGTCGTTCACGAAGTCTATAGCTACAATATCATCAACTCCTAAAAAGAATAAAATTTATTGAAGATTCAAAGTAACCAAGCTAAAAGGAAAATATATGTGATGGCAGTGTTATATTTTGAATGTGTTGAGAATCAAGAAGCATCAAACTCAAATGATTAAGATACATTGAATATCTTTGTTGGTCTAGACACAAAAGTTAAGGCTAAGAGGATGAAAGAAGTCTTGATAGCAGTGTTTGAAAGTGTGTAGAATAAACAAGCAAATGATTATGAGGTTATATTCCGCACAGGGAGAATCAACGATAATCCATTGGACTACCAAATTGATGTCCAAGATGACAAATCCAAAGGCTAAAAATTCAACATAAGGGTTAGACGAAAATCTCTTATTTTTAAGAGTGTTGTAATTAACTTTTAAGTTTGTTTATGCTGATACTTTTCTTTATTAAACCCATATCTAGTCTTTTATTTTAATCTTTAGTTGGATTTAATTAGTCAACAATAGCTACAAATCCAAGCGCATGAAAGACATGATTCAGCCAATAACTCCAAATCCAAAACCATTAGATTAGAGTTTTGAGATATTTATTTATGTAGGATATTTTTAGAAATTTATAACTTTATATCATTGATATTTTAGTGAGAATACATATAGTTATTTGTTCAACTTGTGGCGTTCATCGCTTTGAATTATATTTTAAGTTCTTTATCTTTATTGTAATAGGTTTAAGGTTTATGTTTATACCTTTAGTTCTTCAATCGTATATCTAATGGGTTGAAGATTTTTGAAGTCTTTTTCACACATTTTTTTGCATTTGTGAAAGTTTGTTGTTGAGTTTTAAGTTTTTTCATATTTAGAGTTCGTATCAAAATGTCATCTTGAGATATTATTAAGTTCCAAGTTGTGAAGACAAACTCATAAAGCCAATGGATGCAGAAGTTCTGAAGGAAAGAATTTGGTGGTGTTATATACCTTCGGCACCTTTGAGGTACTTTGTGATCTTCCCTCGGCGCGAACACTCCAACTCAACATGGGATTTCCCGGTTGGCATTGGACTATCTTCAAAGAGTTGACGACAACATTCTACAAAATTTAACTTACCCTTTTCAAAACAAACCTTAATTTGCATCGAGTAATTAAGATATTGCAATATAATAAAATAGTGAAAAATATAACACAAATACTACATAAATCATGGGTAATGCCCTAAACAGTTACAAAGTTCATATATATATATATATATATATATATATATATATATATATATATATATATACCTAAAAGTTTTTCAGGGTCAAAATATAGAAGATGTCAAGGGAGAACATATAGAGAAATTAGAATTCAAGAATTAAAAATAATAAATAGCCTCTATATTCAAATATATAATACAAGAATTTATAAAAATTCAAATTCTAATAAGAAATCAAACCCAATCTGAATTAATATTTTGACAGTTTAATTCTCTTCAAGAAACTAATTAATATATTGTTGGTTTTTCGTTTGCTTTGGAATAGGAAACATGTCTATATGCATATTTTATACAGCTTCAAGGGTGATATAAGATGTTGGGACTTCATTCAGTCTCGAGATTTTGAACAATCTTTTTTGATTTGATTCATGCCTTAACTTAATTATTCGGGGAATAAGTTTTTAAGTATAAATAAATATTTAATCAAGTGTAACACGATCAACGAAATTGAATATCTACGTAACCTTTCTAATAATTGGATGAATTATCCCAAAATGACTTAATTCGCTAACAGCATTGAACTAGGATTCATGTAAACACAAGAAAAGAAGTTTGTGACCAAATATGTAATCGATTAGAAGCAAACTTTAGGAGATCATAGATTTTAAATTTTGATTTATTTTCTCATAATGCAAATATTCGATGTATTCATGGCATAGAAATGCTCAACCTTAGTTACCAAAATTGATATTGCATAATAGGGATGCAATCCATTTTGGCTAAAATTATTTCGCCAACACTCCTCGATCTCACCATAAATACCGCCACGACGAGGCTGCTTCTTCACTGTTTCTTTCACGGCGTCCACAGCTACAATATCATCAACTCCTAAATTTAATACCAAAAAAGTTGAAGATTATAACTGGTTAGTTTAAAAAGAGTGAAGAAAAATATGTTACAGCAAGGGGTTGTCAAGGTCGGGTAGACTCGAGCTTTCAACGTGAGAACAACTGTTAAGCTAGAGCATAGTTTCAGGAAAGAAGTTAAGGCTTGTCGTTATCTACCCAATTTGATTATATATATTATAAGGGCAGTGTTGTACCTTCTACATTATTGAGATACTTTATAGTCTCATCCCTGTATGGATAGCCCAAATTAAGATGGGATGTCTTGATCGGCAGTGGGGATCACTTCCAAATAGTTGAAGACACAATCCTCCAGAATTTAGTTTTGCTTTTCATAACAAAGAATTCAGATTTTTCGTTCATTACAATTAATGAAATATGGTGAAAACAGAATAAAAAACGAAGGTAAATGGTCCAACTACTATAGATTTTTTGAGGAAGATGTCCCAAAAGTCTTGAATAGCTTTTCCTCTAGTGGTTCAGAAAACGAATCATTTATCCAACAAGAGGTTCTAAGTTGATCCAAAGCTTTGATTTACGAACAAAAGAAGAAATTCAAGATTTAAATTGTACATTTAATTTTCTTGATATAGCTCTTGATGCCTCTGTTGGGATGCAAACTAAGTCCCACATGTAAAAATTGATGGAAGAATTGTCTAAATATAAGATTCAAGATAACTCCATTAGTATCAGGCCTTTTGGGAGATACCCAAAAATAAATCCGTAAGGGATTAGCCCAAAGTGGACAATATCATACTAATGTGGAGTGGGCCTTTTGGGAGATACCCAAAAACAAATCCGTGAGGACTTTGCCCAGAGCGGACAATATCATACTAATGTGGAGTTTAGGAGATTTTAGACAATTCCTAACAAGTGGTATCAGAGCCGATGGTTCGTCTGGGTGACGTGGCACTGTGTGGGAAGCCCCCCTCGTTGGAGATCTGCGGTTGATGCCTTGTGTCGAAAGTCTTCCTGATAATGTGGTGGTCAGGCGGCGTGTCCCGCTGGTTGGTAGCGGCGGTGCAAGATGGTTGGCAGATCAAATAGATTACCTCTGAAGGAGATGTCATGACCTGTGTGGTCATTAGTTTGAGGGGAGGATTGTTGGGATGCAAACTAAGTCCCACATGGAAAAATTGATGGAAGAATTGTCTAAATATAAGATTCAAGATAACTCTATTAGTATGAGGCCTTTTGGGAGATACCCAAAAACAAATCCGTGAGGGCTTTGACCAGAACGGACAATATCATACTAATGTGAAGTTTAGGCAATGTTAGACAATTCCTAACAGCCTCCTGGATGACGTCGGCACTGACCATCTGTCCCCATTGGTCTTTTGAAATTGTTACTAACTTATATTCAAATTTGTATGGAGAAACATGTGTATATATATTGGAATTGGGTACTCAATCGGTCTTATTTTGTCAAGGGTTCAGTTTATTGCTGGTTTCCATATCTCTCTCTAGGTATACGGTTAGGGTTTTCTCTATCAATCGCAGCAGCAAATTTCTGTTCAGAGCGAGAAGACCATGTCTTCATCAAAGAAGATCGTCTTGAAGAGTTCCGATGGGGAGGATTTCGAGATGGCTGAGGCAGAGGCTATGATGTCCGAGACGATCAAGCACATGATCGAGGACGGTTGCGCCGGCGACAGTATTCCCCTTCCAAATGTTACGAGCAAGATGCTCGCTAAGGTCATCGAGTACTGCAAGCGCCACACCGGGGCCTCCCAGTCCTCCGACGGCGCTGAGAGTTCGTCCGGCGGTGAAGATCTCAAGGCTTTTGATGCCGAATTCGTCAAAGTGGACCTCAATACTCTGTTTGATCTTGTTCTGGCTGCAAATTACCTCAACATAAAGAGCCTTCTGGACCTTACCAGCCAAAGCATTGCCGATATTATAAAGGATAAGACGGTGGAGGACGTCCGCGAGATATTCAATGTCGTGAATGATTTTACCCCAGAAGAGGAGGCGGAAGTCCGCAGGGAGAATGCCTGGGCGTTCGAGTAGGGAATCGAATTAGATTTCGTATGTTAATACCCGTATTTGCAGAATAATTAGTCTTATTTCAAGTGCAGTAGATATGTAAAATCTTCTTATTGCTTTGAGATCTTTCGTTGCGATTTTTCATGTGGAACGCAATTTGAATTGAGAGGCTGTGTCCTTATGGGGGAAAGTATTATTGAGGGAAGCCCGAACATCAACTAATAGCAGACAATAATTCTAACTCTATTGCTGCGAGTGCGAGTGCGATATTCAAAAGTTAGAATTGTAACTCAAAGCATTGTACTTAGTTGAGTGCATACACGGATGCTAAGCAACAAGAAAATTAGGTTCGGGATTCTTTTTTTCTCAACTTTTGCGAAAACTAATTGTTTGAGATTTTATGATTTTGAGTTTCACAATGGAATTCGGTCCAATTAGAAACAAATGGAACCCAATCCATACAGAATGTAGGCAGTTAAACAGAATAGAAAAGATAAACCCATTAAATCAATGCAATAACCAAACAAACCAAAATAATAAAATTAAACAAAATTAAAAACGAATTTTGTGAGAGAGGTAATTTGGAAATTGGTTGCTTCGAATAGTAATTCTTTTGTTGCAAATAGTAATTACGTATTTATATTCAATTACTTTTCTATAGGATATTAATGAAACACATTGATCATATATATCTCTAAAATACTTTCAGTTATCCTTAACATGCCATTTGCATAGCATAACATGATGATATCTCTATATAACAACTTCATTAATTCCCATCAATGCTGGATATTCCTATAAATTATTACTTTGATTCTTCACTCGAAAATCACCAAATCGAAAATAACTAGCAAACACAAATATATTACAAAAAGGGTTGCATAGAGATATATTTAAATCTTTTTTCCTTTTTCGTGTAGTTGACAAGTTAACTCTATCTAACCTGTACATGAGATTACATACTTTCGTATAATTCTATTGAATACAAGAGTTGTAATTTCACTATTTAAATAAAAACACAACAATTTTCGAAAAAAAATTAAAATATCAAACCTCAGAATTTTCAAGAAAATGGTAAAATAAATTAGTTGAAACATACCATATAAGTGAAGATCGTTACGCTATTAGTTCAAAAACATTTTTGATCTCATTGAAAATAACAACTAATTAGTGTCTTTGTTAATGCATCCGTTGTTTTCTTGGGGAAAACTATATTCCTGAATCCAAAAAACGAATTTATAACTTCACTGGAAAACAATAGGAGTAATTGCCAGCAAAAGTAAAGTTGCTACTCCTTCTAGGGTTTGGTTGGTTCAAGGATTTTACTATAGAAAGGAAAAACACTTTCCTTAGAAAATGTTTTCCTTTGATTGGTAGTGACGGAAAACACTAAACAAAATAAAATTAAGGAAATTAGTAAGGAAAATATTAATAGAAACTGTTCAAAATTCTTTTCCACACAATAGCTGATTGAAACAAAAACACAATTTGAAAATCATTGTTAACTTCTAACTAGAGCTATTTTTTTTAATCGAATATTCACGAACAAAGCTCATTAGTATTCTATTATTGTTCTTTTGTTTGGTATTCGATCAAGTTGAGTACAAACACAAAAAATAGTTTATTTATTAAATAAACGAACACAAACTTGTTCAAAAATAAATTCAAATATTTACAAACAGATGTATAAATTTATAATTCAAATATTTTATATCAAATTATATTATATTAAAATTTATTTTTTACTTTATTATTCACTATTTATTTTTATTTTTTTTATTATAACAACTTGAACTTAAACACTATTCGAGTTATTTGAACAACTCATAAAAATTAAACGAGTTTAACACTAACAAACTTTAAACTTTATAAATAAATAAACGAACGAGCTCGAATAAAATTTCTAGTTTGAAACGTTAACAGAACGGATTCAAATAGTATTTAAGTATTATATAAACTAAATTAGAAAATTAGATGGTCGATTCAGTTGTGGTCAAATAAAGCCATACTTCCAACGCTTGAATGTGCAAGTTGACTGCTAGTTAGAAGGTACTAAATTGTTAACTGTTTAAATTATTATTTCTTTAAACTTGTCCAAAAATAATTTTTCTTTTCAGGAGATATTTTTTATCTGAAGAATCCTAATGTGTTATTACTCTTCAATTTCCATTGTAAAATCTCACAAACCAAATAAGAAAATTGCTTTCTTGGAAATGATTTTCCATTTCCATAGTATTTTACTTAGTAAGCCAAACAACATTCAGATTTTCATTTTCCTATGGATTTTATCTTTCTTTTTCTAATTTTCCTTTTTCTCGCTAAAATCCTTGAACCAAACAGACCCTTAAGCAACACTGGGATAGATTATAATTACTTTTAATGCTTGTCTTTCAAAAACTTCCACTCCAACCTTTTTTCAATCAAATACAAACCAACCTTTGTTAAGCAAATTGGTTATATTGTATATGTTCTTAGCTAATTGTGAAATTTGAATAATTCTATGACCATATTCTTTTGGATGGAGCTCAATAATTGGTTGGCAACACTTCTTTTGTTTTTTAAGGCCATTCTTATTTTGGAATTTTAGGAAATAATTTGAATGTTTTGTTTAAATTCAACAATTTGGTAATCTTTCAAGAGAAAAAAGAAAGAAATTGAGTTAAAGTTATTATATGTTTCCATATTGTTCATACTGCTTACTGACCTGCAAATCTAATTTGGAAGATATTAATATTACTGACTTGCTTCTTCTGGTGTTAATTGTTTGTTTTTCAAGGCGAGAAAGAAAGAGGAACTCCGACCAATTACAAGACTACCTTTTTCCTTCAATATTTAGTGGTAAAAATTTTTCTCATTTACTAACTATTGTTATTCAATTAAGTCTCCAATTTTCTGAAACATTTTATTGTTAAACTATTCGGCAAAAATAATGAGAATAAGCAATATTCCCTCCGACTGGAATTAAATATTAATTTCTATTCAAAAGTTAGTATGAAAGTAAACATTCAATCTCAAATAAAAATAAAACCTATTTTTCTATCTCTTATATCAATAATTATTTGCTTTATAATATTTATTTTTTCATATTCTAAGCTTCATCTTTCTCTGGTGGAATCGGCCTCCTCTGATCAATCATGGAGCTGGTGGTGCTTGTTTTGGTGCTCCTGCTGATCATTTTTTAGCTGTTTTTCCCATTTTCTTCCTAAGACGATTGATAATATCATCGGATTGAAAGTCGCCACTCACAGTAACAATTTATTTTGGTAAGTCTACCTCTACCTTAGTAACTCCTGAAAAAAAAAACATAAAATAGATAAGTAAACATATATACATATTTAGGTTATAAGAGTTCAAATTTGTGCATAACATCAGGTAAGCAGTACATCCTACCTGGGACACCCATTAAATGGCGGACGATTCTTTTTGGGCAACCTGAACATTGACAACCTATATTGACATCGAACTGTTGGTTTGACATATTGAAGCAATTTCAATAAATATCAAAAACCTAGAAACATAAAATTTAGAATTAGATACGAGGAGTGAAAAAATAGCTGTTAAAACAGGAGAAGAGAAGACCAAACTGTACGGACCAAATACCGTTGACTTCACACCTAAACAGAAAGGATGAAAATAGATCACTATGTAAGCCTTTTTGTGCAATATATGCTGGACGTGTTTGCTTGGTAATTTTCTATTTGGTGATTTTCGGGCGAAGAATGTAAGTAATTTATAGGAATATCCAAATTTAATAGGAATTAATGAAGGTGTTTAATAGAGAGATCATCATTGTATAGTGCTATGCAAATTAACGGCATGCTTAGGATAATTGCTGAAAATATTTAATACCATTAATATATGGTTAATGCGTTTCATTAACTGGTAGACATATTTCAATTCGGATTTTGACCTCTATGAAGATTTCAAATGCAACAGTGGTATTCTAGACAATTATATAGGACATTCTGAGGTTTTCAGAATGGTAAAATTTGTGTCAATCGGAGTTCATTTGCCTGCCCTACTTATGCTGCAAAGTTACCTGTTCTGCATTGGATTTTATTTTTGACACAGTTTGGTATAATGATTATAACGTGAGTTTTAGATGCCCAATTGATGTGATTAAAATCTCTGTGGAAAGCTAAGTTAGTAATTTATAGGAATATCCAAATTTAATAGGAATTAATGAAGGTGTTTAATAGAGAGATCATCATTGTATAGTGCTATGCAAATTAACGGCATGCTTAGGATAATTGCTGAAAATATTTAATACCATTAATATATGGTTAATGCATTTCATTAACTGGTAGACATATTTCAATTCGGATTTTGACCTCTATGAAGATTTCAAATGCAACAGTGGTATTCTAGACAATTATATAGGACATTCCGAGGTTTTCGAATGGTAAAATTTGTGTCAATCGGAGTTCATTTGCCCTGCCTCTACTTATGCTGCAAAGTTACCTGTTCTGCATTGGATTTTATTTTTGACACAGTTTGGTATAATGATTATAACGTGAGTTTTAGATGCCCAATTGTTTTCTCTATTTAATTCTCTCTTACAAACAAAAATTAGTTATGTTGGTTTAATTAGCTAAGTTAGACTTCTATTCTAGTAGTAATTTCAACCATTTTCACAGGCAATTTTGATAGGCTAAACAATATAATAGAAGGTGAGTAATGATATTTAATCATCCCCGTGGATACGATATTGAATTTACTTGCCATTATACTACTCATAACGATAGGTGCACTTGCCTTGTGTTTGTGTGCAAATTGTTGAGGATTGTGATAAAATTTTAGTATAAAGGCATAAAGATAAAACACAACAATTTTAAAGGCTGAATAATCAAATTTACACAGTAAAAAATAAATATTTTTTAGGAGTAAATTACTCTTTCATGCCTAATGTATTCTTTAGATTGGATTTATACATCTAACCAAAAATAAAAAGAATTAAAAATTATACGATTATGTCCAAGTATGATTATGATAGAGTATACATGTCCAAGCATACATGATCTCTATTCTGCTAGTAAATAATTCTGAAAACATTGCGTTTTTTGCGGCAATTTAATTTAATTTAAGCACTTCGAGGAGGGTTTAATTATTTCAGGAAAAGGGATTTTTTGGATCTTAAAAGGGGATATGTGATTTTTGGGGAAGAAGAAGAAGAAAAAGTAGAAGAAGAAGGTATATGGCTTCTTGTCAAAGGTTTAAAAGGAAGCAGGGTGATTTTGACTTTGCGAACTTTTCTCTGGTTGAAAATTGTGATTGATGTGAAAGAAATTTAACAGACACATAAGTCGAATACGTCTTGCAATGAAAATAATTATAATGTGTAATTATAATTATAATTATTTAAGTAATTATAAAAAAATAATACATCAATCTGCACTGCTTTAATTTTACTATTTCTACTTTATTTGTATGATAGTCTTTTAGTCTTATGCCTACTGACTTTAAAAACCTTTGAATTGATGGCGTTATATAGACATTATATAAGTTAAGGTATAGACCTTCATACGATGGATACCTATATTCTTCCCATCAACAAAACATTTAGATTATTTTTTAAAATTATAACGAATCATATTTTATTTAATATTTACTTAAATATGAGAAAAAATAATTATTATTTATAATATGTTGGCCACATTTAGAAAATTTGCGAACTTTTCTTTTGTTGAAAATAGTGATTGATGAACATAGTGGATTAATGATCTTGAAACAGGACCCTACGCATATGTATCCTTATTCTTGGTGATGGTTTGCTGCCAAATAAGTATCCACTTGAGCAGTTATTTTGTTTATTTGGACGTTGAGTAATTTGATTTTAAAAAATTGTAAATTTAAGGTTAAAAAAGTAAGTTTCGTCGAAATTGACATTTTTTTCTATTAATTTTGAAAATTTTTCCTTTGCTAAAACATGTTGTCACTTCTATTATATTATCCATCAACTTCATAAAATCATTATTTTGCTGTTTCACTTTTATCAATCTAATTACATCAAAACTGAAAGTCCTTGAAAGTGATTGATGAATGGAATAAATAGTTATTCCCATTTCCATCTAAAATATTTATTTCTTTATTTTGGATTGTCTAAATCACAATTAATATTTATGTTTATATAACAGATAGTATGTTTATATATAAATTTATACAAGCAACCTTCGTAATTTAATGAGAATGAATTTCACTATTATATAGTTTGCCTAAACTAACCTTTTTTTTTCTGAATGAATTTCACTATTATATAGTTTGCCTAAACTAACCTTTTTTTTTCTTTTTGAAAAAAGTTTAACCGTAAACGTTATTAAATAATAAAGATATATCTAAAATACGTGACATTGATAATGAAATGTACTCATTCACGTAAGTGCGTTACACCAATTGATATTATATATTTATGCTCTATATAATTATCATTTTGAGCTTAATTTTATATTATATTTTGGTGTTTTAATCACCGTTTACATTATTTTTATCTCTTATTTGATTTGTAATTAAATGAAGCAAACAAATAGATTTTACACAATGAAGAAAAACAGAAAAATGTAAAGAAAAATAGACTGGTAGAGAATATTTAAGTGTGATTTTGACCTTCATAAATATTTCAAATGCAAACATGGTATTATATATAATTATAGAGGACATTCTAAAGTTTTCAGAATGGTAACATTTGTGTCAATCGGAGTTCATTTGCCTACCCTGCTTGTGCTACAAAATCACCTGTTCTGCATTATGTTCCAATTTTGCCACAGTTTGGTAGAATGATCATATCTTAAGTTCTAGATTCATAATTGAGGTGATTCAAATCTCTGTGCAAATATACGATCCTGATCTACAACATATGTGAAGACATCAAGACTAGATCAACCGATTTAATGCTCTGAATTCACCTAGAAGTCAAAACAGTGTCACTATCGGGGCAGCAAAACCTTGCACCAAAACTGGGGGCAAGCGGCGCCGTTTGTGTCAATCTGAAGCTGCTTTTAAGCTACTTTTCTCTCTTTTGGGACAGATTTTAATACCCCTTTAGGGAAGAAACAAGAGGGATGGCTGGAGTGGACAGAAAACAGCAAAAACCTACCAAAAACTCACACAAATCCCATCCCAAATCTTCATCTTTGCAAGAGAAATCAAGAGAGAAGATTGAATCTTTGAAGAAGGAGAACATTCACCTTGAAGATTCCAGACAAAAGTTGCAATTTTTCAACAAAATCATGAAGAACTTCAACCTTGAAAAGGAGAGGAGATTTCAACCATGAAAATGAGCAATTCTTCCTCTTTATTTTTTGTTTTATGTTCTTTTATTTGTAATATGTTGATGAGCTAAAGTTTTGAATACTTGGATGGGTATGAACCCTAGATTTTTACTTATGTGAATGAATTGTTTCCTTAGTTGATTGAATTTGAAATTCTTGTGGATTGTTTGTGGGTTGAATGGTTGAATCGATTGAGTAGATTAATGATGCAAAATATAGAATTTTTTCACTTGGAATTGAGAAAGGAATGGTGATTGACAATTGATTCATAATCTGAAAATTTTCACTTGGAATTGAGAAAGGAATGGTGAAATAGACCATACACAAACAATGGGGATGATTTAGTTGACTAGAGATAGAAACCTAAACATATTCTTGATAATTAGAGAAATCTAATTGAAAATTCACAATTCTTAATGCATTCTTAGGTTGAATTGGTTAGAAAGAGATTTCAACTAATTAATCTAAGAGTAGAGAACTTTCATCTAGAGATAGAGTGAGTTCTATCATTGGAATTTCATCAAACATAAGAAGTGAAATTTATCAACCAAGGGACTTTCTATCACATAGATAATTCTAAGGGGATTAACCATCCAAGTATTGTTTTCTCTATTGAATTCTCTCTTGCAAGCAATATTTAAGTTTGTTTAACTAGTTAAGTTAGATTTTTTTTTCTAGTAGTTATTCAAAACATTTTTCACAAACAAAATTTGTTAGGCTAAATAATAGAGTAGAAAGTGAGTAATGGTATTTAACCATCCCTGTGGATTCAACATTGAATTTACTTGCCATTGTACTACTTATAACGATAGGTGCACTTGCCTAGTGTTTGTGTGCAAATTGTTAGAGATTGTGATAAAAATTTAGTATAAAGGCATAGAAATAAAACACAACAAGTTTTTGGCGCCGTTGCCGGGGAACTTTGGTTAATATTAGGAAAGCTTGAACTCTATTGATTTAGTCATTTTACTTGTTACTAGTGTTAGTATTCATTTTGTTGTTTGTAATTTTGTTAGTTATTAGTGAATTGAAGTGTTAGTTTGTGATTCTCTATTTTTGTTCCTTGTGTTAGCATTTTTTTTCCTTGTTTATAATTTTGCTAGTTATTGGGGAATTTAAGTGTTATTTTGTGTTTTTGAGTGTTTGTCCTGTTTTTGTGAGAAATCCTTTGGTTGAATTTTTAGTTAGCATTTTATTTGTGTTGAATTTTGTTTGTAATTATATTTAAGGAATGAGTTTTTTGGATTATGATTTGTCACCACAACCGTCTCAAGTGATGGTGTCTTATGACTTTTGTGGAGGTAGTTAGCCGACCTATGAGTCCCAAGCCATGGGAACTTCCAATGCATGGTCAATGGAGCAAGAGAACTATCTTGGAGAAAGCAACCAATCCTACAATTCCTACAACAATGCTTATAATCTGGGATGGCAAAATTATCCGAACTTCTTATGGAGCAATCAAGGACACCAAACACAAACATATTCTCCCGGTTTCCAAATTTCATCAAGATCCCGACCCCAAGTATTCCTTCCTTACCAATACCAACCTCCTCCACCTCCTCAACAATCGGTGAAGTCTAACCTTGAAGAGTTGATGACAAAGTTCATAGTGAACACCGAAACCCAAGTTAAAATTCAAAAAACCCGTAACCAAAGAATGGAAGCATCCTTAAAGAACCAAGAGGTCATGTTGTGTTTTATTTTTATGCCCTTATACTCAATTTTATTACAATCTCTAACAATTTGCACACAAACACTAGGCAAGTGCACCTATCGTTATGAGTAGTACATTGGCAAGTAAATTCAAATGTCGAATCCACAGGGTTGGTTAAATACCATTACTCACTTTCTACTCTATTGTTTAGCCTATCAAAATTGCTTGTGAAAATGGTTGAAATTACTACTAGGAATAGAAGTCTAACTTAGCTAATTAAACAAACTTAACTAATTTTTGTTTGCAAGAGAGAATTCAATTGAGAAAACAATACTTGGATGGTTAATCCCCCTAGAATTACCTATGTGATAGAAATGTCCCTTGGTTGATAAATTTCACTTCTTATGTTTGATGAAATTCCAATGATAGAACTCACTCTATCTCTAGATGAAAGTCCTCTACTCTTAGATTAATTAGTTGAAATCTCTTTCTAACCAATTCAACCCAAGAATGCATTAAGAATTGTGAATTTCCAATTAGATTTCTCTAATTATCAAGAAGATGTTTAGGTTTCTATCTCTAGTTCCCTAAATCATCCTCATTGTTTGTGTATGGTCTATTTCACCCTTCCTTTCTCAATTCCAAGTGAAAATTTCCAGATTTTGAATCAATTGTCAATCACTCTTCATTTCTCAATTCCAAGTGAACAAAAATTCCAGATTATGCATCATTAATATAGTCAATCAATTCAACCATTCAAATCCACAAACAATCCACAAGAAATTTGAATTCAATCAACCAAGGAAACAATTCATTCACATAAGTAAAATCTAGGGTTCATACCCATCCAAGTATTCAAAAGTCTAGTTCATCAACATATTACAATTCAAAGAATATAAACCAATAAAGAAAGAGTAAGAATTGCTCATTTTCATGGTGTAAAATCTTCTCTTCTTCAAGGTTTGAAATTCGTCACTGTAGCATGGAGAAAATTGCAGCTTTTTCCATGAATCTTCAAGGTGGATGTTCTCCTTCTTCAAAGATTCAATCTTCTCTCTTGATTTCTCTTGCAAAGATGAAGATTTGGGATGGGATTTGAGAGAGTTTTGGTGAGTTTTTTGTCACTCCAGCCCTCTCTCTCATTTCTGCCCTAAAAAGGTTTCGAAATCTGCCCCAAAAGAGAGAGAAATGCAGCTTAAAAGCAGCTTCAGATCGACACAAATGGCGCCGCTTATATCACAACAAACGGCGCCGCTTGCCCCCAGTTTTGTTGAAAGTTTCTGCTGCCCGACTATGACACTATTTCGAAATTTAGGTGCATTTATACCCCTACATAGGCTGATCTAGTTCTTGATGTCTTCATGAAAGTTGTAGCTCTGGATCTTCGATTTCCACAGAGATTTTAATCACATCAATTGGGCATATATAACTCAAGATATGATCATTATACCAAACTGTGTCAAAAATGGAATTCAATGCAGAACAGGTGACTTTGCAGCATACGTAGGGTAGGCAAAGGAACTCCGATGGACACAAAATTTACCATTATGAAAACTTTAGAATGTCCTCTATATTTTTCTAGAAAACCATGTTTGCATTTGAAATCTTCATGGAGGTCAAAATCTAACTTGAAATATGTCTACCAGTCTATTTTTCCTCTGCATTTCTCTATTGTTCTTCATTGTGTAAAATCTCTTTGTTTGCTTCATTTACTTACAAATCGTTAACAAACTCACCTAAAACAAATAAGAGATAATGGGAGTGTAAATCGTGATTAAAACACCAAATTTTATTATAAATATGAGCTCAAAATGATCATTATATAAAGCACAAATATAGAATATTAGGCCACCCTTCAGAACTTGATGAAGCTAGTTTCAGAAAGCCAAGTTGGGACTCCCACAAACAATACCGAGCCAAATTTTAGGGAGGAGTGGGATGGATTTGAATGTCTCACGGCCTAACATGCAGGAAATAGGAGAAGGGAAGATGGATGAGAAAATACATGTTGAAGATGAACAAAAAGGAATTGAAAAAAAGGAAGGACAAAAGAGAAACGATGAAGAACCTTTGGAGATCGCCATAGTTCAAGGTGAAGACAAAGAAGGGGCCATGTGAAATTGATGAAATCATAGTACATGTGGAGTCATAGAACTTATCATCAAAGAGACAGAGTTTGAAAAGACTGAAATGGAAAAGGAAAGTAGAATGAACTCCTCTATTGAAGATCCTGCGGGGTTAGAATTGAAGAAGATACCGGGTCACTTAGATTATGCTTTCCTGTTGGACAATCCAAAACTCCCAATAATCAATGGTATTATCCATTCATTTTGCACCCACAAAACATTAATGGAAGAAGGCAATCCAGTGGTGCAAACCAGTGGTGCAATCCCAAAGAAGGCATGACCAAAATCAAGTTTTCAAGTTGGGAGATCAAGTGCTATTGAATGACTATCAATGGTTCACGAGTAAGTTTAAGTCTAAATGGACTTCCCCATTTTTGGTAAGTAAAATACTCCCATATGAAGTTGTGAAAAGCTATCATCCAAAAAATGAGACATTAATAGTAAGTAAACTTAGACTTAAACTTTATCACGTTGGAGTTAGAAAGAAAAGAAGATTGTCTCCACACTCCTATAACCCGGGGGTTAGTGATTTTCACCATCTTTGCTCTCCTTTACTTGTACACAATTGTGTTTAATGTGGTTTTGAGTTTGAAAATTTTAATTTTCTTGAATTGTGAAGAGTTTTATAATGTGTTGTTTAGTTTGATTTTTAAGTTTGTAATAAATTATTTTGCTAAATTTTGTTATTGAATTTGTAGTTGAATTTGGCAAAAAAAAAACGCACTGGGGGTACTGTTCATCGCGTTTCATTGTAGCGTTCAATCAAGTTCTGCAAACTGGATTAAAACGAAGCCGCTTGGTGTGCTCCAAGCAGCGCCGGTACTATTCATCGCGAGGGGGTTACTATTCATGGTTTTTTTTCTTTCTTCCCCATTTTTGTTGGTTCTTTCTTGCTTTCTTCTTTATTACTTTGCATTCCATTAGCTTATTATAGACTTCCTTTCTTTAATTTAGTAGTTAGTTTATTTAATTTTGTTACTTTGCATGTTTAAGAGTTAATTAGCCTTTGTTTTAAATTTTAGTGATAATTGTTTTTCTTGTTTAGCAATTTACAATTTTTTTTTGGGTATTACTTTTAACTTTATTTGTGGCATTTGTGTTTTTACATTGGTAGACTAGTTTCTCTTAACGATTGATTTTCAAAAAGAAAGCATGCCAAAGAAAACCGCAGCTCGAAAAACTCTATATTGCCCAACAACAAATCCTTGAGCAACAGCAAATTTTGGTCCATCAATGTGCCGACATTGCCGAATCTCACGCTGCACTCCTTCAGCACAAACTTGAGTGGTAGAGTCAGCGATATATAGGCCTGTCAATTGGGCTCTACGAGCCGAGCCGATCTAAGCTCGGGCTCAGCTCGAGTAACATCATATTGAGCCCGAGCTCGGGCTCAGCCCGAACGGGCTCACAAATGTTGAGCCCGAGCTCGGCTCTTATGAGCTCGGGCCGAGCTCGGGCTGAGCCCGAAATATGCATATTCATTTTTGTTAGCCCTAAGGGCAAATTATGTAGTTTTGATTAATGACAAATATTGATGAGGACTAAAATGTTTATTGTGTGATAGGTTCTGTAAATTGAGAAGTATGAAGTCTCATTGCTTTGAAGCAAAAGTTCAAGAACAACTTCATTTAAGCAAGTATTTGAAGTTTGAAGAATGTTGTTCTAAAGATGATCAAAAGGCATTGAAGACTTGAAGTGTAGAGTGCATTTAATTTTTAGGTAAATTTCTATGTAAACTCTACACTTGCATGTCTTGGTTATCATTGAATGCATAAGAGAGCATAAAAATAATCTTATGATCTTAAAAGTCTTTGAATGAATCTTTTTATAAGATATGTTTGTAAACTTCATATGTTCATGTTTTTCAAGCTTAAATATAGTTTTAAATAAGTTTTCTATATATATCAAATGTTTTTCAAACTCATTGAAGTTATATCTCAAATGATTTTACAAAGTTTGAAAATGCTTTCAAAAAATTCGGTCGTCCGAAATTTTGTAGCAAAAGTTTGCTACTATTCTTCCGGAGAAATTCGGAAGAAGATTCGACGCTGACCAAAAAAATTCGGTCGTCCGAATTTTTGGCCTTCAAGCATGGTCACTGTTCTTCCGAGAGAAATTCGGAAGAAGATTCGGGACGTGATAAAAAAATTTGGTCGTCCGAAATTTTTTGTTCTCGACATGGTTACTATTCATCCGGAGAAATTCGGACGAAGATTCGGACGCGAGCCAAGAAATTCGGTCGTCCGAATTTTTCACAAACTAGCCGTTACTAGCCGTTTTATGAACGTTTTAACAGATTTTCAAATTCTATAAAAGCTATAAACATGCAAATTTTTGTAACTCTTGAAATCTTGAAAACTCCAAGCATTCAAAAGCATTTAGCAAACATTTCTTAAGCTCTCTTATGTCTTGTGCATTCAATTGATCAATCCAAAGACATCAAAGTGTGAAGGTGCAAATTTGTGTAATATCTACCATCAAGTGGTAACTTCTACACACTCTTCTTTACTTATTCAATTGTGTTGATCTACTAGCTCTAGCAAGGTTATCTTGATAACATAAAACCCTTTAGATAAGGGTGATCCTTGAAAGTGTGATTCAAGGTTGTTTAAGATATAAAACCATTGTTTGTGGTGAGCCTTGTATTGTAGACATTACTAGAAGAGGTTGTGAGTGTAAAACCATAGTTTGGTGAACCTCTCTTGTAATTTGTAAACCTGAGCAATTAGTAGATTTGTTGAAATCCTTAAGTGTGAGCTTAAGGTAGTGGACGTAGATCTTGAGGATCGAACCACTATAAATTGTTTGAGTTCTTTGCTATTGCTTTCATTACTGCCTTGCTATCAATTATCTATAATTAGCTTACATAAATTGTTCTTGGTCTAAACGCATAAAAGGTTTAAGTTTGCGAAAATTAGCCAAATACCTAATTCACCCCCCCTCTTAGGTATTTCAATTTTTTATTGTTCTCACAAATTATCCTCTTACTACAAATTATGATTGCATTCACAAATTAATGTCTTAATACTTGTCTAACAATGACTTTCAACTAATTTGCATATATTATTAAACAATATCTCTAGAAACTAAGCAAACGTCTATCTGAAAATCAACAAAAACAAACTACCATAGCAAAATAAAGTATTGTAGCAATATCTCAACCACATTAAATTCCAACCAAGACAAATCAACAAAAGTGGAGCACCAAACTACCAGAGTCTGAGAATTTATTGATCAAGAACCCTTCAAATGGATATTTAAACAGAGATATATAATGCATTAAAATCTAATAATCTGGTATGACGTGCTTCAACATGAAGTAACCGGAAAAGAGGAAGAATGATCCTATAACTCCAGAAATCAGTGAATTTCCAACGATGAAACTAGGCACCAAAGCACTAAAACACACCACCACTGTGTTTGCTGTATAGAGAATCAACCAAATTTGCAGCATACACCACTAGGTTTGCTGTATAGTAAGCAGTTTAATATTTTGAATGCATATTAAGTTATTAATACACAAAAAAAACAATCTTCTAATGTGCCCTAATAATAAATATTGATTTTTTAAAAAGATATTGGGCTAATACTAAAGTTTACTAATCACTTTACTAATCACCTTATAAGTTATATAATATAAGTATTAACCATTAAGTAATTGATCATTTTTTTCTTCTCTTTCTAAATTTATGTTGAGAAGTGAAAAAAATTATATTTTGTGAAATTAGTTAAATATATTAATTACGAAAGTGAATATGTAGAATATATTATTTTATAAAACTAAATATTTACTTTGGAATATTCTAAATTACAAGTGCAAAAATCAATTGGAAGACTATGCTAAGATCTTATCTTCTTCTTTCATATGATTTATATTTCTCGTGTTAGTAAAGGTAATAATATTCATACCTACGCATTTACTGTGTTAATACTTAATATCCTTAGAATTATGATAAGCTCAATAAGTAGTTACAATCTCATAAATAGACTCTATGATTGAATAGCATGCATATTGTTGCCAAATCTGCTAAGAATTAAAACTATTAAACCACATTGCTTTTCTAAAATATAATTTTAAAGTGTTGGAAGTGAAAACTTTACACACTAAATTTTTTTGAAAGTGAAATATAAACAAATTAATTTATATTAAAACACATAAAATTTTAATCTATATAGTTATGATGACATTAATATAGTATTATACACAAAAAATATCTATTATATCAAGAAATTATAATATATAATTATAAATTATTATTAGATATATGATCGGGCCGAGCTTTTAACGGGTCGAGCTTAGCCAAGCCCGAGCTCGGCCCGATTCACAAACGGGCCGAAAATTCAGGCTCTAGCCCGGCTCAGTCCTAATTCGAAAAAAGTTCAGCCCTCAAAAAACGAGTCGAGCCGGGCCGAGCTCGGGCTAGCCCGGCCCAATTGACAGTCCTAGCGATATAGGAACGAAGGGGAGTTCTTTCTTTTCTATTTTTGCTCTTTTATTTATTTATTTTATTGCTATGCTTTTATGCTTGCGCTTTCATTATGTCACTGTTTCTAGCTTTCTCTCGTTTCTTTTTGCTGTGAAGTATATAGAAGGTGCAATTTGCTGCTCATATGGGTTCACGTACGAAATAGTCATGTTTTTCACCGTTTTTGTGTTTGGTGGTTTGGTGTGGCGTTCTTCTGTAGTTTATGTCATATATTTCTATTTATGCGTTATTTTGTTTTTCTCTCTCCCAATGTTGCGGACAATGTTGTCTTAAGTGTGGGGGAATTGGCTTTAGTAGTATAGGTTATTTTCATGATTTCGTTGAATACTCTTGTTTTTGTTTTTAGAATCTTCAAGATATTTTAAGACTTGCATGTTTAATCTTTTCTCAAAGAGTAGTTATACAAGCATTCTAAAGGTCATAAATAGTATCTTAAATTTAGATTAAGTAAGCACCCATTGTATTCCTTGCTTGTATGGAATTCAACGTTTAAGCACATTCTACTTTACTTTTGTTATGATGATTATGGAATTGAATCTTGTGTTATTGGCCTTAGAATTCAACATAACTTTTATCCTAGAACCCGCATTCACTTGCCTTGAGGCGACATGAGGAAGTAACCTTAGTTTGATCTTGAAATGATGGTAATAGGCCTTCTTTGTCTCGATTGAGCCTTTCTAACCACCGCTCTTTATTTTATCCGTAGTACCCTTTCTTGAAGCCTTTGTGCATAAATTTTTCAATCTATATTCTAGATTTTTCCTTCTTTCAAATTTTAAACTCCACTCTTTATAATTAACCCTTCTTTGCGAGAGTTGAATGCATTTTTACCCTCAAGATTAACAAAGAGTATTTTGGAAATTAGAACAAAAAGGTGGAATGGAAGATGATAGAAAAAATAGGCTTTATAAAAAAAAAAGAAGAAAAAGGAAAAGAGCCGTGAGATGACTTTATATGATTGGGAATTGGATTATATCTCAATCGAAAAAAAAGAGAGAAAAAGAAGAAAACAAAACATTGTTATCTATTTGTCTATTATTGAGAAGGCTTCTTACATTTCTTGATGCCTTCAAGATGTATATATGTTTTCATTGTTATTATTGTGAATTTTGTCATGATTGAGGTTAAATTTATGGATTGACAAAGATGGTGATGACGGACAAGTTGTAGGTTGAAGCATAATGTGTGCAAGTGGTTGAATTCAAAGTGAGGGGATTTTGTAGAGAATGGGAGTTTGTAGTTGAATGTAGGGGAATGGTGATAATCTTTGTGGCTAATAAGGGTTATTACTTTTGTTTTATCTCTAATTCCTTTCTTTATAGCTCTAATTTATTTGACTTTGAATTCCCTACCTTTCGTTTGGCACCCTAAACTTTCCTTGAGCCTAATATTACAAGCATGAAAGTCCTACCTAATCGAGGTAAATTTTGGTTACTGTATTAGTGGAGAGGTTTTGTAAATGTCGGGCTTATGGGGTATTATGCCCTCTTGATGAGAATTCCTTGGCCAGTAACATGAAATTCACTCTTATAATTGTTGAGCATTTGTATTGGCTGGAAACACAACACACAGATTCTTACTTGCATTGTAAGACAAGGGGTGATTGTTTAATCTTTGTGACGGATACTTAGGATGACTTTTACATTGATTGTGTAGATTGCTCAAGATTTCTCAAGAAGTAATACTTTCTTTGTTTCGCACTCCTTTGTAATATTTCAAACAACTCTTTATTTCTTGTGGATTATTATTCAAATTTTTTAGTTGTTTCGTAGTATTGCTTGAGGACAAGCAATGTCTAAGTGTGGGGGAGTTTGATATTCCATATTTGTGCTCTACATAATTATTATTTTGAGCTTAATTTTATGTTAAATTTTGATGTTTTAATCACCATTTATACTCCCTTTATCTCTTATTTGCTTTAGGTGAGATTATTGAAGATTTGGAATTAAATGAAGCAAACAAAAAGATTTTTTTACAATGAAGAAAAACAGAAAAATGCAGAGAAAAATAGACTGATAGAGAATTTCAAGTGTAATTTTGACCTCCATAAAGATTCCAAATGCCCCTATAGGGCAGAAATAAGAGGGACGGTTGGAGTGGATTGAAAACATCAAAAACCTACCAAAAACTCACTCAAATCCCATCCCAAATCTTCATCTTTGCAAGAGAAATCAAGAGAGAAGATTAAATCTTTGAAGAAGGAGAATATTCACCTTGAAGATTCCAGACAAAAACTGTAATTTTCTCAACAAAATCGTGAAGAACTTCAATCTTGAAAAAGAGAGAAGGTTTCAACCATGAAAATGAGCAATTCTTCCTCTTTCTTTGTTGTTTTATGTTCTTTGATTTGTAATATGTTGATGAGCTAAACTTTTGAATACTTGGATGGGTATAAACCCTAGATTTTACTTATGTGAATGAATTGTTTCCTTGGTTGATTGAATTCGAATTTCTTGTGGATTGTTTGTGGGTTTGAATGGTTGAATTGATTGAGTAGATTAATGATGCAAAATCTGAAATTTTTTCATTTGGAATTGAGAAAGGAAGTGTGATTGATAATTGATTTATAATATGAAAATTTTCACTTGGAATTGAGAAAGGAATAGTGAAATAGACCATACACAAACAATGAGGATGATTTAGTTGACTAGAGATAGAAACCTAAACATATTCTTGATAATTAGAGAAATCTAATTGAAAATTCACAATTCTTAATGCATTCTTAGGTTGAATTGTTTAGAAAGATATTTCAACTAATTAATCTAAGAGTAGAGAACTTTCATCTAGAGATAGAGTGAGTTCTATCATTGGAATTTCATCAAACATAAGAAGTGAAATTTATCAACCAAGGGACTTTCTATCGCATAGATAATTCTAAGGGGATTAACCATCCAATTATTATTTTCTCTATTGAATTCTCTCTTGCAAGCAATATTTAAGTTTGTTTAACTAGTTAAGTTAGATTTTTTTTTTTAGTAGTTATTCAAAACATTTTTCACAAACAAAATTTGTTAGGCTAAATAATAGAGTAGAAAGTGAGTAATGGTATTTAACCACCCCCGTAGATTCGACATTGAATTTACTTGCCATTGTACCACTCATAACGATAGGTACACTTGCCTAGTATTCATGTACAAATTGTTAGAGATTGTGATAAAAATTTAGTATAAAAATATAGAAATAAAACACAACACATATTGACTAGCTTCTACCAGATCCATAAGTCATGTAACTTGACCAGTGGACACAAGTTATGATCGTATTAGAGCGAACGATAAACTAAATGATGTATTTAGAAAGATGATTGATAAGCTCATGTTGTTTTATTGATATATGATAATTTTTTATAATTTTAATCTTTAGTTAGTAGCGCTAACCTTGGGTGCCACCCCTTTTCTTTTCTTTTTCTATTTTCTGTTTTTTGTTTCTTATTTTTCTATTTTTACTAATAGTGGCCCCAAACTTGAGGCCACTCTTGAGAAGTGGCGCCACCACTTTTTCCATTTTTTCCTTTTTTCTGTTTTTGTTTCTTTTTTATTTTGTCTATTTTATTTTTAAATTAAATTTGCAGTTATTATTTTTTAATTTCATATTAGAATTTAAATTTATAATCTATTTACAATCATTTCAAATCAACTGCAAATTTTTTTACAATCAATTACAATTTAAAAAACGAATGAAATAAGTGTCAGGTAAGAAATTTCAAGATTTTATAGAATATTCGAAGGACATAGGACATAAACGTTATGTAAATATCATCATGTAGCATTTATGATTTATCCTTCTATTTGATTTTGTCTTGGGTTTTGGGTAATACATTGGTCCCCAGCAAAGAAACTAGGGTATTAAGTTAGAATGAATGTAACAAATGCTTGCCTAAATTTAATTTTATTTAGTGATGTATGGCATATATCTCATTTATTGATCTTGTTTGTAGAACTGCTTCTTGTTACACTGGGTAGGGGAAAAAAAAGTTGATACCTCAAAGGGGGTTAGAAAGCTCTTTTCAGTTCCGAATCTATAAATTAAGAACAGAATGATAATTTATTTTTTAATACTTAATATAACTATTTTTTGATCTGTGAATGGGTGGTGGTAGCTATGACTTGAGATTCTAAAGACGGATATTCTTGATTAATTAAATAACCCGAAAATTTAAGGATTCCTCCATAATGTTCTTCCACACAGAATGTGAGTCAGGACCACGGAGAAATCCGTTTAACATAGTTTGTTTACTAGGAAAAGTACAAGCATAGTTGACGAACTTCTAAGGTGCACAATTTGGTCAATTGCCCAATTTTTAGGTAACAGCGTTGTCTCCCAACACATAAATTGAGGCTATATCTCTCAAATTTAGTCAATTTCAAAAGAAGCCTAAATAAAGTAGAAGGCTTTAGCAAGACTTGGTGACTTGTATTTTGGTTCCAAAAATCATTACTAAAAGAAGACTTTGGCTGAGCTGATGTTTTGATGTTTTGATGTTTTATGTAAATACGAAGAAAGACTTGGTCAAGTCCACTAATAATTTAAAGGGCTAGCTTTTTTTCTGATTCCATTTGGGGGGACCATATTTTTCTTTAAAAAATTATTATTAATTGCTAAAAACAAGCTAATGAAATTCAAGATAATTTTCCAAGTGGGATGGATGAGTATGTTTGCCTAAGCTGTAATCTTTAACTGCTTTTGTGACAAAGCGAACACTTACAACTAGGTTAATAACACTCCTAGTCAATAAGCTAAACTAAATTACATTGAAGATATTATGTAGTAATTACTAAGATAATAATTATGTTTGGCCAAGCTGTTACAACAATTGCAAGATAAAATGTGCTTTGTGACAGAGTAATAGTTTATTTAGAAATATTATTTATCACGCGATAGATCTTAACTTTAGTTCATTTCTCCGTCCTATCATACATATTATTTAGAAAGACATTTTTTTGCAATTTTTTGAGTAGCAAAATGCATTAAAGTGAAAAAGAATTAACAAACTTATAAAAGAATAAATCATAAGGAGGCTAATAATGCAAAGTGGAAGTAGAAGTTCATGAAATTGAATTAACATAATCACAAGACAAATGCTTATAAACCCAAGAAAGAAAGAAAAATAAGAAGAAGAAGAAGAAAGAAAAACTAACAGATAAGATTAGCATACAGATAGTCAAACATGATTTGGCAAATTATTCTTCTAATAAGTTGCCCCTTTCTACAAAAGGGCAGATTTGATTGAATATCCGATTCAAAGTATTTATAACTTATTAATTTATAATTTATTCGCCGAATAATAGATCATCTTAGAAAATCATGATTTATAAAAGTAATAGATAGAATAAAGTTATCAAGCAAAGTATAAAATGGTTGGAGTTGAAAAACCTTCTAATACTCTACTTGGATAGAGTTTGATTTTAAAATTTTTATCTTGAGTTTCGTAAAAATTAAATTATATATGAAAGAAGGTGTGGGTTCCATACTTGAGCCTCCGGTCTGCGTCCTCGTGCTAATACACACTATAGAATGCTATCCCTATATATAACTACAAATTTTGAACTCGAAGGTATCAAAAATTCTCTAGATCGTTTCTTTACAAAGTAACAGTTGCTCTTACCAAAATGATTCTCAAAATGCATTTTTTCTCCTTCAAGTTTATTTTGTCTCTCTTAATTCTCTTGAATATAGAAATATTTTCTCATGGAGCGGAGAAACCAGGAAAGAGTCATCACCATGTCTTTTACGTGGACTCAGTTATGCAGAAACCAAATTGTTCAACAGGTATTTTTTTCTTTTCCCGCCTTCTCGTAATGATTCTATAGTCGCCTTCTGTAATTCAACTTTCAGTCTAGCTCCACTACTGTACAGACCTGCTAGTACACGATAACTTTTTCAATTTCTTTAAGTTAAAATGAGAAAAGTCATCTCATTTGAGGAATTTTTAATGGAAGTGAAAGTTAAAAGCAATCTATTTCAAGTAATTAAAAGGATTGATTATGTATAAAAAAATGTATCGTTTAATGTTTTATCGACCAACTTATTGTTCAATAGTACACACATGTATAACTGGACTTTATGGGCAGGATTGGGATCTCACAAGATGAGATTGTCACATAGATACGGACCGTGTTCGCCGTTTCCAAAGTCATTGAAGGTTCCATCTTCCGATGAAATCCTTCGCAACAACGCAGCTAGAGTCCGGTGGCTAACCTCGAGAATCTTGAATTCCAATACCACCATGGATGAGTCGCGCGGAGAATTATCTCCTTCGGGACCTTCCCTAGATGATGATAGTGCAGAATACGTTACTACAATCGGTATTGGCACACCTACTGTAAATTATGTTGTGATGATCGACACAGGCAGTAACCCCACTTGGTTACGTTGCCAACCATGCTATAAGGGCTGCATGTCTAAGAGCCGCTTATATGATCCTTCCAAATCTTCAACATCTATAAATGGTTCTGAACAATTTTCTATGGAGTATTTGGATAATTCCTATACCAAGGGAACATGGAGCTACGACACATTCAAATACGACCAGGTTGTGATCAACAAGTTCAAATTCGGTTGTGGTCAGCAAAATACCGGTCGTGAAGATGATTTTGGTCATGCGGCTGGGGTTCTAGGACTCGGACCAGGTGATAATTCTCTGGTTTCTCAATCTCCTCTAAAGATAGGCAAGATTTTTGGATATTGTTTGGCTAAAGAGAATAACCGGGTTGGCTATCTTGTTTTTGGAAACGAGGCAAGAAAAATCTTATCCTCCTCTCCTCTAAAGTTCACTCAGCTACGACTTTCAGATAGCTCCCATTACTCCCTTGAATTACTAGGCATCAGTGTTGCAGGTAAGAGACTGGACATCTCTTCTGAAGTCTTCACATCCGGTCGAACGATAATAGACTCCGGAACAGTGGTTACCCACCTCCCCAGAACAGCTTACAGTCTACTAAGCTCTGTTTTTAAGCAATCTATGTCTGCATATGAACCTGCAAAACAACCGGTGGATCAGATACTGGATACTTGCTACATTATCGAGAAAGGCCAAAATTTAATAAGATTCCCCTCGGTTACATTCCATTTTGCTGGAGGGGCTGATGTGGATTTGGATCAATCTGGGATTGGATCTTATTATAAGGAGAAGAGCGCATGGTGCTTAGCCTTTACCGCGAATAAAAACGACGGTGATTTGACCATTATTGGGAACACCCAACAGCGGGGAATGGAGGTTCTCTATGATATAGAAGGGGAAAGGATAGGCTTTGGGAGAAAAGATTGTGGCCACAATTAGAAAGTGTCTTGGAAGCTTCTGCAATTGTATTTTGACTTTTTTAGGGATTTTGGGTACTTTGCCTTATGTATTTCCTTCCAATCTGTATTTGCAAAATCCTTCAAGGGATTGCTGGTTGGTGTAACCAAATTTGGTACTTCCAAGTTTCGTTTACAAATGCCACCAGCGTCTTGTTTGATTAAGGCGTTGCAATGTAATTATATTTCAGTAATTGTTCAATAAGAATTTAAGGCGCATCAATTAAAAATTATGTTTCAAAGAAATTAGAATTATTATTTAATTGAAGAAGTATTATACCTTGAAGTTAAATAAAAATAACTTTGATTTTACCAAAATATATATAAGTACTCGTATTTTTTAAAAATAATTTTTAATACTTTTGACATAAATTAATTAAAGTATAAGAAATTAATAATTTTTTAATTTTATTCATATCTAGTTTATTTTATTCTGTATTAATAAAAGAGAAAATATAAAAATTATATTTACACGTGATGTAACTTTTTAAAAATTTTAAAATTTATATTAAAAAAAAGAAATTCAAAAGAGCCGAAAAGTTTCGTAAAGGGGAAGTAAGTAGCAGTATAACGATAAGCAACTAATAAAAATCACGAAATTGGGCCACTTTCTTTCCTTCTCTTGGGCCAAACCAAGTCCGCGGTGGGAACCGTATTCCTGAAACCTGTCTCCCGATCCAAGCACAGTGCCGGAAAGAATTGCTGACTTCACCATCTCCACTGCCTTGGATCTCCAGGTTCTCTTGCTAGATTTGATTACAGATCAAGAATCACCAGTCGCCACCGTTCGCACAAGAAAGAAGACCAATGAGCACATGGTAAGGAGATGTAGATAGATAGATAGATAATGTCATTGTTTGATTTTGATTGGAGTAACTGAATGAATAGTCTTGACGTTGATGTTTCTTTTTGTGATTTGAAGATTGGTGTATTGATTTCCATGTGTTGTTGATTTGATGTATTGGGATGTCAGGACAATAAAGCTATATTTTCCCTCTTCATTCTTGTAATTTTTCGAAAATCTATCGAATTTGTCTTGTTTTCATATACCATCATCAGAGATTTCTGCGTTTCTTCTCTTTTGTTGGCTTTAATTAGCTTGCTGGTGACTCAGCTTGGCTGTGGAGAATCACGACGGGTTTTTGACTCAGTGACCAAATTGGACGATTCTCCCGAGTTTCCCGGGTTTCTGGCGCCTAAGTAACCCTTTGTATAAAGTCACTGGTCTGGAGTTGGCTCGGACTTGGTCTGGACTTTGAACCATGGTTGGTTGTGAACAATGCCGCTTTCTATTTCCTCCTACTTGTATTTCCTTCTAGCCTGGGGCAAATACTTCCGTCCAATGTCAATTCAGTGGCTGTACTTAGCTGACTGTTTAATGTAGGAGTAGCTACATTGGGGTTATTTTAGTTGCTATATTGAAATTTCAGAGTGGGCTATAGGACTAATAATTAGCTGCCTCGGTTAGTATAATTACGTTTATTTTCTTTTCCACTCTTTGAAGCGGGGGCAGGGCTATAAATGACTAGATGGTAGAAGCTGTATGATTAGGATGTTCTGTTTCCTCGTGCATTTCCTTTCTTGTGCAGTTGACGAGAGCTCCCTTTGATGGACTTGAGTGAATTGCAACAGCGGTTTCTCGGTGCATGCCTTGTCTCACCCCCCCTACATGACTCTTTCTGCCTCTTACCTCTTTCAAATTTCACCCATCTTCTAGAGAAACCCTCTTTACATATTGCGTCTTATATCACATATTTTTATTTCTTTTACTCTTTTGTTGAATCTTTTCAGAGCTTGTTTAGTAATCTGATAAACCTACTTAAACCTTGAAAATACTTGGCAGATTTTGTTTCATTCAAAATTCCTCTTAACAATAATATTTTAACCAATCATCCCAATAGAAGAACCGAACACCTCTAAAGTACTTTTGAAATAATAAAGCTGCTCAAGGTGTCTTGGTCATGTACTTGTAGGCAATGTAGGTGAAATCTGGTTGATTGTATGCTATCGGGAAGTCCAGTATATGAAACAATTAGCTTAAATTCATGTCCTCATATATTAATGCTCTATCATAAAGGAGGGAAGGGAAAAGGATGCTCTCCTAACCAATTCTGGGCAAGGCTAATTACTAATTTAGCTTTGATTTCCATCTGGAAAAATTCATACGATCAAGCATCTACCAAACTTTGATGGTTATTTTATTTAGGCATCCACCTTGGCAAATTTGTTATTATACCTTTTGTATGTGCATTTGCTTTGTTAGATGTACGTATAATATCTTTCAGTACATATATCAATTTTGTTAGATGCAAACCTGATATATGGATCAAATTAAACTTTCAATTATGCAAATTAGTTGTGGAGGCTTGAAGTATTCTTTAAAGGGTATGACATAGGGTTCCACTTTCAAAATATTGTTCTTATTTGGTGAAAACAGGTCAAATCTACTGTGTAAACCCAAATCACAGTAACACAAAGATAGACGATCAGAGAAAATGGGAAGAGAGGTGTCTGAGAGCTGTGTGGAGAGTCTGCTGTCAGAGATAGTCTCATCCTACTGTAACGGTTTCTATGCCAACAAGCCTGAGCTGGCAGCAAGAAGGATTGAAGCCATCGGCTTTCAGGTTGGCCATCAACTTTCTGAAAGGTCAGTAAAATTTCGGATTGACATTTATGAATTTCTCATCATCTGAGGTTTTCAGTGATTTCAAATTTAATGTTATTGGATCTGGATATGAATTTATGTGTAAATGTAGCTGCAATCTTTGTTATCCCTGATTTTTCATTTGATTATTACCTGACACTGTGTGAGGGAAAATTATCTAATATAACTTCTGCATATGGAAATTTTGTTAATTTAATCTTTTAATTTAATTTTTGTTATTCTACTTTACATAATTTGCATAATCTTAGCTCTGTGAGACTATGATGTAGTTGGAAGCCGAGATATCTTTTCTTATGGTTATTGCCACTTTCTCTTTGCTTCAATGTGATTTGAGTTATCAATTCGATACCAGCAGATGCTGTACAAGTATGAGTAGCTAATAGAAGATTGATATTGATGTATAGCATTTGGTATAATGGAAGAATAGCATCTCTAGTTTCAGGTTACTCCTGGATTGTTGATTTGGATTCGATGGAGGACTTGAGAGAACATGATTTTGAAACTTTCTTGATTTAAAAAAAATAATGATTTTATTTATGTTGTTCAAATAACTGGAGGAACTGAAGGTGAATTGCAATTGTGTTTTCTAAAATTTGTTTGAAGTAGATTTTAGATGCTTCTCAGGTCTGATGAACTTTAATTATTTGATATTGGTAAATTGGCTCATAATTGTAGATTCATTACTGTAACATGTTGATAGTAATAGAACAAATTGGCTCATAATTGTAGATTCATTGCAGTAACATGTTCATAGTAAAAGCATATCTATGTGGAAAATTTATGCAAAAAACTTCAAGGCACACAATTTGTTCACTGTGGGTGTTCTTCCTATAGCTTGTTATTTCATGCAAATTGGAGTTGCTTGGAGTATTGAATAAAATCACTTTTCCCCTTTCAAGAGTAATGTTTGGGGAAACTATGCTTCAAATGCAAAATAATATTCTGTTTTCCTTTATATTCTAATTGAGATTGTATTTATTTGCCACAGACCAATGTCAGGAACTTATCGCTAGTGTAAAGGGATTTTTTGGAAGTTACTCTCTCCATCCTAAATGTGTCCAGATATCTATTTTGGGTTGGCCCGCCAAAAATAAATGTCTAGAACATTTTTCCAACCAAACTTTCACTATTAACCTCCTTGATTTAAGATATGTGTATCCATAACACATAGTTTATACCTCTAATCTCCTTAATTAATATTGTAAGGTGGTGATTTCAATATGGTCTATTTCTCTCCCAAATCTTTTGAGGAAGTCAAATACAGACATTCGAATTGGACTGGAGGGGAGCACTATTGCACTATTTTGGTCAAAAAAAGATAAGAGTTAAGTTGGTTATGAAGGAAATTTGTTACTGAAAATTTTAATTTTTTAGAGATTGTTAACTGATTGAATTAGGTCTTGAACTTTATTAGGTTTATATTTTATTGGAGTTTTGGGGTGCTAGGTTTGGGGCAGGGTGGGTGTGAAAGGATTGTCTTTCCCTGATTCTTTGCTCATTTCAGTAATTCAGGATGTTGTAGTGAAGTGGATACAAAACCGTGTCAAAAGAAAGAAGCTCTTCCGTATTCCTGTTTGTTTGGGAGAACATGTGACAGATCTGTGATCCATATACATGTATTGATGGTCAGAGAGAGAGAGAGAAATAGAGAATAGAAACCAAGTTTATTTCACAAGTTAATTGAGCTTATGAAGTAAAGATGTTGGTTCAATTTCTTGCTTCAATAGTTGATTACTGACTGGCAAATGTATTACCACTATGAGTAGGAACTTTCTCTACATTTATCTTTGCTGTTTCTTTTTGTATGGTATGGCTACATTATACTCAGTTCTTTTCTGAATATGAGGAGAAGCAAGGTTTTGGGATTTCCCAACTGCAGAAATGCTTAAGGGGCTGCTTACCTCATTATTGGTCCTTAACTGAATATGTATCTTTAGACGCTAAGCAATTTGCATACTAACATGGCTAACATAACCTAATGCTATATGTATCAATAATATGATGATCATTATGTTTTTTTCTTCTTTTCTTCTTCTTGTGGGCTGGGGCAATCCTCTGCTGTTATTCTTTCTCTTTTCTGATATTTGTCCAGCTCAGTGGTGCCTGGTTCAATCATTTGCATATACTGGGCTAAAATGTTACAAGTCTTGTGCTTATCTTCTCCAGGAGCATGCCAAATTGGAGGGGTATTTTGTTTGTGGAGCAGCGTCATCTTAGATCTAGTAGTTAATCATCACTATTGTGCTTTTGGCTTCTTTTTGTGCTTCCTGTATATTCTTGGTGCTGATATCACTTCATATTTTGTAGGTATACCATGGATCGTCCAAGGTTTAGTGAAAACCTTGAGGCTATTAAGTTTATTTGCAAGGACTTTTGGTCAGAGCTTTTTAAGAAGCAGATAGACAACTTAAGGACAAATCATAGAGTAAGTTTAATAATCTCAATGTTTCCTGAACTTGAAATTGCTTGAGGATGTTGGAATGAAGTTTTCTTTTCCTTTAGGGCACATTTGTTTTGCAAGATAACAAGTTTCGGTGGCTGTCTCGTATGTCAATTGATCCATCAATGGAAACCCCTGGTTCGATTCAAGACCCTGCAGCCATGGCTGAAAACAAAGCTGCACAAGCTATAGGAATGCATCTGTATTTTCCTTGTGGAATAATTAGAGGAGCTCTTTCGAACTTGGGAATTCCTTGTGCAGTTTCAGCAGATATCTCTAATCTTCCTGCATGTAAGTTTATGGGATCCACTGTATCTTGCATCATTTTAGTGCTTCAAGTTTAAATATCTCTGTTTGCTATTCTTCTGTTCAAGTTATATCCCACGTCCCAGGAGAGAGTTGGAACAGGTTCCTGTTTGCATCATTATTGTGATCTGACTTATTCTCAATGTAACAGGTTCCTTTGTGGTACGCATTAAGGCTTGACGAACTTTGCGAAGCTTAGTATGATTACGTTCAGTTCCAACCCCACACCCCCCCCCCCCATTCTCTCTCTCTCTCTCTCTCTGTTGACAAGGTATACTGATTCAAACTGGTGTAATTGTAAGAGATCTTTGAAATGTGAACTTCATTCTTCGTGCTAGTGCTGGTAAGAGTGATATGAGAGATATCATTATGGTCCCGTCCTCACCACATTTTCTTTACAGTATTCCTTCCATTTCCTTTGTTCTCTGGCCTATTTCTATGTCCAGTCAGGCTGAAATTCGATTCACTGATGGAAGAAATTTGTGTTGAGTACTGCCTTGGAGGTGACACTGAGAGAGTTGGTAATCTCAGTTCAACACATTTGGCTAATTTGCTTAAGGATGAGGTAGTTATAGCATTACTCAATAACGCCGCTTTATGGCCTCATACTCTGTTTGATATTTATTTTTGAAGAACTCCTGTTCAAATTGAATTTGAATGCTTTATTGACTTGGATAAAATTTTAGGTGTACGTTTTCAAAGAAAATACACCGATAATGGTGATACTCAAGAATTTTACTAATTGTTGCCCAACAAGATTTTAAAAAGAAAAAAAAAGAACATATATTGCGCCTCAAGAAATTAAAGCTTAGTTTGGCTTGTAGGGGTGGGGGGTATTTTTTAAGGGAGGTATTTGTATTTATTTTGATTTTGTTTGATATGAGGGAAACATAAATAAATTAAAAATATTTTTACTTATTTTGTTATACAAAAAGTGAAAATAAAAGAATAATATTTTATTATATTTATAAATTTATTTTTAAAAAAATATTTTAATTATTATAAAAATAAAAGTTAATGGCATAATGATCTTTTGAATACTAAGAGTGTAATTGGATACCATTCAATTTTAAAATCAAATTGTGTAGAACTCACATCTCTTTTCATAAATAATTTTATTTTTATAAAATTTAAGATAAAAATTTTAAAATCAAATTTTATCTAATCATATTCTGAATACCTCTAATCTTTTCAAAAGTAAAAGAATTAGAATTACTTATGTGAAAGAAGAGCTCTTCACGTTTACTCTCCTTCTTCCTCTCTCTCTAACCAACCCTGAATATTCCACACAAACAATTGCGGTTACTCCTTCCATCAAGAAGGAATTGTATAGTATTACATGTTATAGGATGTATCAGTGAAGGGAGATAAGTTTGAAATAAAATTCTTAACCAAATCAAAATAAAAAGACTTAGTAACAATTGAATTGCCCGTTTAAAATCGAGAGTAACTTCTCAGTTCTCATGTACACACAATTAATCTAATTATGGATAGTACACGAAACTAATTATATAAAAAGTTTACAGGAATAATCAGATTGTGGGTCTACCGAGTCGAAGACAAAATGTTTCAGACCCCGAGTCCATTATATGAGGCTGTATTTGACTTGGGTTTGGATCATCTAGGTAAGTAGTATTTATCATTTTAACGTCACATACGAATTGACAAAGAATATAGAGATTCAAATATGCAATGGATCATCGCTAAGCTAAACAAAAAAAAAAAAGAATATCCAAAAGAGAAAAAGAGTATTCATATAAATTAAAAATATTTGCATAATAGACATTTTGATTAACACAAAATTTTTAATTATTTATAATAATATATTGTATCCATTAAGAATATGCGACATCTCGATTCAATATTAGCTTTTGTGGATCTTGAGCTGCTTTTACAAGCATGCCTTGCTAATGAAGAGTCGGACATGAAGAAGAAGAATTTGAAGATGCAAAGGACAATTATGTTATTTTCTCCGTTTTCAAAATATAATGATTATGTTATTTTTTCTTTGTTTTAAAATATAAGATATTTTAATAATTTTCTTCATTCTTAAAATATTTTGTCTTTTACGAATTTTAATAATTATTTTTTAAAAAATTACACTCACCATAAATATAATTCTATCATTTTTTTATATTAATGAAATTAGTTAAGGATACAGCAAAAAAATACCCCTTATTTTTTTCTTTTTTTAATATATGCAAAAGTATCAAAAAGTCTTATATTTTTCAAACAGCGTTTCAAAATATAATGTATTTTGATTCTTTTTTCCTTTCCTAAAATATTTAACCTTTTGTAAATTTTAAAATTTTATTTTTAAAAATTTTTCTTTATCATAAATACAATTTTTCCATTTTCTATTGTATTAGTAGAATTAGTTAAAGATATAATAATACTTAATATTTTTTTCTATCTTAATTTATGTAAAAAATGTCTAATATACTATTTCAGAATGGGACTATAGACCCTCTAGGTATGGGTATGGGACTACTTACACTCATTTAGAGGCCTATTGGTATCAAAAGATTTACAATCATCCAACTCACAAAAAATACATTTTTATAATTTCTTTGTTAAAATTAATTATTTTTATGGAATTAGTAATTCGTATTCTTAACCATTCCACCGTTGCTTTCCAAAAATGGAAACATGGAATCAATAGAAAATAGAAACAGAGGAATGCCCATTTTGCATTAGTGATGTGCTTTGTGAAATTATAACACTGCTTTACTATTTTAGTGTCTTGGAAGTTGAACTGTTAAATTGTTTGTGAAAGTATAGTTTGTTTTGGTCATTAAAAAGGAAATTTGATTTTATGGAAGCTTACCAAAACAAGCTTTTGGAATTAATCTAAATCAGAACGCTATCCTTTAGGAATCCCGAAATAAACATGCTATCATAAACCCAATTGACCATTATTTAATTTCTTTAGCCTTTTAGTGTGATTCGGGTATCTAAATTCACCATTTTTACACTTGTTTTAGTGCGATTGCTCCAATGGCAGTCAAGAAATCCTCCGTTTCTTCTTTGTGTCCATGTCGGAATTGTCCAGCAACAGGGAAGGAACATCTCATGAAATTTAACGGTTGGTATCTACAATAAAACTCTTAGTCCTCTTCTTTTACTGATGATTTTAGATATATATATCTTTAATCGAGAGGTATGATGTTCAAAGTAGATATTGCTAATATATTTTGTTCTGATCAGGGGTTGAAGACGTCGAAGTTGACGCGCAGAACGGAATCGTTTTTGCGCATGGTGATGGTGACGTAACAAGTGTGATTAACTGTCTATCGGTAAACATGCAAAAGTCAGGGGAGTTATTGGAGGAGTCGGACACAGATGACGAGGAGAACGATGAAGAAGAAGAAAAAGAAAAAGAGGCACAGCAATACTCGTCGGAAGAGTACCAAGACGCGGAGTATCATAAATGGGAGGAAGAAGAAGACCACTACGAATTGCAGAATAATAAAGCGGAGGGGGGTTGGCAAGAGGACAAGGCTGCGGAGGCTGAGTTTGAGGAGGAGGAAGAAATGTTTATCCCTTGGCTATCGGCGTCGTCGGATTCATCATCGCCATTGTCAGCTTCTACCACCTCAACATGGTCATCTTGCACGTCCGAATCATCGTGGTCAGATTGAGGTGAAGTGCAAAAGTTTGGGAGGGCAGAAAATATTAGTACAAAATAAGGATTTACTGGATTTACTGTGGAGATGTCATAAAATTAGTTAAGATTAGTTAACTAAGAAGAGATTCTCTTTTTCCCCAATTCTTGGACATTCAAAATCAAAGTATTAAACTGTGAACCTAGGAGTTGGTTGTACACTGATATTGTATTTTGTCAAAGAAGGAAATCCTTACATAACTGAGATTTGAACATACCAATTCTTGAGTATAACACAATTGGGATCGGAGCACTTTGTGGACTCTTTGGACTGAGTCCATTATACACGAAAATATGACTCGAACTTTGACAAAACATTCTGTTATCGATTTTTAGAATAGTCGCAAGATGCCCTCTTGTATGTAATCACAAAACATACTGTTATCGATTTTTAGAATAGTCGCAAGATGCCCTCTTGTATGTAATCACACTTTTTATTTTTTCTAATTTTTGAACGGGTTGGCCTAGAGATGGCAGATTAATAGTCTCTCACTACCCAATATTCGAATTTATATATTCGTCTCACGAATATATCTAATAAATTGAACAACTAACGTTTAACATTATTACTACTAAAGCCCAAGCGAGAGGAGGATTATCTCATTATATCAGCACTAGCTTTATATATAAACATATAAAGTAAAATCTATTTTTGTTATTTTTTACCCTAATAAAAAAATCATATATTATGCATAGTGATACATTCTATGCATGCGAATTCTATATATATATATATATATATATATATATATATATATAATCATTTACGAGAGTCTAATTCTACTAATATTCTTTATTTCTACTTTTTATACCATGAACTAAAATCGCAGGTGTAAATAGTTAGTGTATAATTATAAGGAATAATAGTGCTTTCTATTATCGAAAACTTTCTTCTTGGTGAGTGATAATCGAAGAAAAGAAACAAAAAAATAATAATGCAATAATACAAAAAAAATATAAAATTACAGCTTTTAAGTATAATGAGACACTCATAAATAATTACATAGATTTTCCCATTTACATATTTATATCTAATTAGAAGAATTAAAAGTACTAACACTTAGCATTAACTTTCTTTTTCTTGATGAAAATAAGTAACTTCCTCAGCATCATCAATCTGCACTATTAGCTGGATTTGATATTCTCTATCTTACATTTTCTTTTATTCTATTATATTATTATTAAATTATCATATGTCATTTTTTTCTTTTGAAAGAATTTTTTAAAAAAAGAATGAATCTTGAGAAAGATATAATATAGTATTTTATAAATAAAATAGAGAATGAGATAGAGGGTAGGACCGACACTACAAGAAAAAATGAATTTTGCGACGGCAAATACCGTTCTGTGACGGCAAATACCGTTCTGTGACGAATTTGCTATAAACGAAATAAGTGGTTAAAATTGCGACAGACTAAATTTCGTCGCAAATCCGTAGCTGATCTACGACGGATTTGCGACCCAATTAAAAAATAGAAATAAAAAATGTTTAAGTCAATTGCGTCGCATATCCGTCGCAGATCTGATACGGATTTGCAACGAAAATTAAAATAGAAATAAAAAATTTTAAATTAATTGCCGTCGCAAATCCGTCGCAGAATTGCGACGGATTTGTGACGCAATTTAAAAAAAGAGAAATAAAAAATGTTTAAATAAAGTCCGTCGCAAATCCTTCGCAAAACTGTTACGGATTTGAGACGGAAATTGAAAAATTAAATAAAAAATAATATTCGTCGCAAATGACCTACGGATTTGCGATAGAACTTCTTTTTGCGACGGATTTGCAACAGATGTGCAACGGAATATTTTTTTTCCTCCCATTCTTACATCCTTTTATTTTTTTTTTTTTGTGAGTCATATCTCGTGGTATTCATAAATGTTTTATTTAATTAAACATATATAGCATGAACGATAGTTGTAATATGTATTATGAAATATTAATTGGCACTCTATGGTTAGCAGTCTTTATATTTTGTAATTTATTTTGATATAACATATCTATTGGCTATAACTACACATGATACAAAATATATAAAAATATATTACATATGTGTATAATACTAATACTTATAGTTTTGAGTGTGACCCCTTTATAATATGTAATGTTATACAACATATAGTGTCGATGAGATTAATATATCCACTACCACAACATATATCATAATTACATGCATATATTTTATAAATATTGATTATTAACAAATGTTAACCATAAACTTATTGGGGGAGTGGAAGAAAAAGAAAAATACTTAAGAAAAACATTAGAAATTAATTTTCGTCACAAATCCGTCGCCATTTTGTCGCAATTTTGCGACACATTTGCGATAAAATTTGAAAATTTCGCTCCGCCAAAAAATTCGACACATTGAAATAATTTCATAGCATTAAATTTAGCCGCCAAAATATAGCAACGGATTTGCGACGGCATAAATTAATTAAATTTGAAAATATAATCCGTCGCAAATCTGTCGCAGACTGCGACAGATTTGCGACGGAATACATTAATTAAATTTAAAAATAAAATGCGTCGCAAATCCGTCGCTACTCAACAGCGAAATTGCGACGGAAATTTGTCGTCGCAAAATATATTCTTAACTAAATTTGAGCTCTCAATTTTCCTTGTCAAATTTTACCTCTACCCCCCCCCCCCCTCTGGTCTCCCCTTCGCCAGCCCCCGTCGCCAGCCGCCTTCCCTCTAACAGCCTCCCCGCCCAGCCCCTTCTTCCTGCCGCCAGGCCCCGTCGCCCGGCCCAGCCCTGTCTCCCCTCCGCCAGCCCCCGTCTCCAGCCGCCTTCCCTCTAACAGCCTCCCACCAGCCTGCCTCCACTGCCACTGCCTCCCCTTGCCAGCACGCCGCCAAGCCAGGCAGCTTCCCCTCAGCCAGCGCCTCACCCAGCGTCGCGCTACCGCACTGCCTCTTGCCCAGCCCCGTGCCCCCGCATCTTGCCCAGCCCCGTGCCCCCGCATCTTGCCCAGTGCCGCAGCCCGCGTCTTGCCCAGCCCCGCGCCCCGCACCTCACATCTTGCCCAGCGCCACAGCCCGTGACTCGCCCTGGTCAAAGTATGGTTCTTGATTTTTCTTCATTTTTTCTGTCCCGTTTTTTCTTTTTTTTTTTGTTCCAAGAATTTTATTGTTCTGCGTTTTCCTTTATATTGTATTTGTTTATGTTTTGCTGCATTTAGAGATGTTGGCATGATTGTTTTGGAGATTTTGGAAAGAATTTATTGGAGTATATCTATTTGATCAATAGCTTGAAAATTTGTCCTTATCCAAATTGATAAAATTATAGTAACGGCCAAAAAAGGAAAAATTTATTAAGGGCATTTGTTGAACGTTGTTCTAGATGATGCATTGTATTTGGGTGGAATTGCACATCGATTTATGAGGTTTTGAAAAGATTTGTAATTAAATTTTGTTGCAATTCATAGTATCATGATGTGATTAAGTAAAGATATTATAATATAGAATTATTACCTATGGTGCTTACGGTTACGGATTGTTAGTATGTATTCCTACATTATATTAAAAGTGAGGCTTGTGAATTTGGATGTGAAGGATTGATTGTGGTGGCTTTGTACCTGTAAAACGTCCATTTTATAGCGGAGATGCTGCCGAATTTTTTTTTACGGTTGCTTAACACTTGTCTATGTCTATGTTATCGACTCTATTTTAAATTAATTTTTACATATAATTAAGTATTACATAGCTAACGAAATATTCTATTACCTTTTAGATGCCTCCACGTGGATCACATTCATTTGGGGCGGGTGATCGTACTCCTTCTCCATCTTTACCCGAACCGATGCCTTTACCGAATGAGGATGACACACGAGCAGTGAGGACTGAGGGGACGCCTTTAACCACAGCTTCTGCGGTACCCTCTACGGCTGCTTCTACAGGTGGGATTCAAGCAGAGGATGCCCGCATTCTGATAGCCCCGAGTGGCAACGAGTAAGTTTCTATTTATTTTAAAAAGAAAAAATTCGAATATTTCATTGAATTACTAACTGTTTATTTGTTTAATGTAACAGCTTCTTCCCTTCACAAGGAATGGTGCATTCCATATCGGATACATTTCACCGGCATTTTACTAGACCGTATCCTAATTTTGATGCGGTCCCATTTGAGCTTCGGGATATGTGGTTCCAAATGCGGAGTGTAATTAATTATTTATTTATTTATTTTATATATTTGGTTTTTTTTAATGACTTTGCAGAGCAATTATCGATGGCTCCCAGAGCATGCTGATCAGATACGGCGTATTTGGGAAGACCAATGTACTCGTCGTTTATCCGATCAGTTATCAAAGGCTGGTACAAGGGGAAACGTCCACCGTGGATATCTCCTGATATTTGGAGCCAACTTTGGCGAGATCATTGGAGAACGGAACAATTCATGAGTGTTTCAGCCGCTGCTAAGCGGAACCGAGCAGTAGTTCCTAGACCGACTCACACGGGTGGATGCATCTCCTTCAGCGAGCATGAGCGTCGGATGGTAACCATTATTTTTATCATTATTATTTAAATATAATATAATTACCTAACATTTATATTAATTAATTGTAACGTAAGGAGCGAGGAGATGACTTCCACTTCACCGATATATACGAGGCGACGTACAGATATAAGAATGGCCCAAAAAAGGGCACGTTTATCAGTGAGAAATCACAACATACGCTTGTAAGTTTATAGATTTTTAAAAATATTTTATACTAATTGTTTTATTATTATACTTTGTCATAAATTTACAATGCATATAATTTACAGGATAGTGTTAACGCACTGAAGGAGTGCTATTCACAGATGGAGTATCAGGATTCAGTGACTTCTCAGCATCCACCAGATGAGAAGTCTCTATTTGTGGAAGTTGCTGGAGGTGTTTCGAAGAATCGGATTTTTGGATTGGGTTCCGAGGCAGCTCACGTGCGCCAGAGGTTATGCCAGTCCACATCGCCCTCTGTTCCAACAGCTTGATCGATTACATTGCACCCAAAGTACGCATATCTTCATAGTCCGTTGGAGAGAGAGAGGTCGATGTGTGATTATTTTTAAAACCGCTTTGCTAGCTTGGATCAGTATTTGCGAGTGATGTCCGAGGCACTACATCTGCCTCCGCCGCCGTCTCCACCTCCACCTCCACCTCCTTTTCTGATACCAGATTCTGAAGACCGGAAAGACAGGGCTGATGAGGATTACATGATCGATCCGCCTGACAACCATCCTCCAACGACTGGCCCTCCAGATCCACTCCCGCCTCCTCCACCGTCTACAGCGTCGTCTTCTATTGTTACATAATAAATTTTGTATAATATTTTTAATATTGTACGCATAAAACATTGACAATTAATGGATTAATTATATTTATTTTTAACTATTCTATAATTATGCTTATTTTTAAAATAATTATTTAAATTTTATTGAAAAATATTATTTAAAAAATTTTAAAATATTTAATTAAAATTTAATATTTCATATTAAATTGTATTTGTAATTAATAATTACTTTTAATAATTAATAATTAATATTCACAATAAAAATAATTATAAAATTATTGTAATTTTTAATATTTTTAAAAGTAAATTTTCGTCGCAATTCCGTCGCCAATTTGCAACGGCCTTGTGACGCCACTATATTCGTCGACCATTTGCGACGGATGGAATATCCGTCTCAAATTTGCAACCGACAATTGCCGTCACAAATTTGCAACGGACCACCGCCGTCGCAAATTTGCAACGACATATATCTGTCGCAAATTTGCGACGCAACATACTCCGTCGCAAATTTGCGACGAATATTCTATCCGTCGCAAATGTGCGATAGATATAACGTCCGTAGCAAATTTGCGACTTAATATTTTGTGATGGACTTTTCCGTCGCAATTTATTTTTTGCAACTGATTTGCAACGGAATAGTTCGTCGCAAATTTTTAGTTTTCTTGTAGTGCGAGCTTCCTAAACCATCAGCCATTGGCCCGCGACAATCTTCTTATAACCTTTCCTTGGCTCCGAAGGAAATTAGGCCTTTATAGTTTATTGGACATACTCCAAGTGCCTTGTCTTAGGATCTATTTGGATTGACTTTTTAATAAAAAAAAGTTTGTAAAATTATATCACAATAGACACAAAAATTAACTATAAAATGACAATAAAAAAGAATTTGAACTATAACAAAAGAAAGAAAAAGAAAACATAAAAAATATAAGGATTATAATTTTATTATAAGCTTTTCACCATACATCTCTTAACAAGCTACTCCGTATGATCCTATTAATAGAGTTATAAGTGACTATTTCTATTATAAGTTATTAGTAGATTCCTCTATAATTTATATAATATACTTCTCATGATCGTCATGTTCTATAAGATAATGGAAGTAATAGGAATAATAATAGATTAAAGATAGAAGTTATAATTTTGGTTATAACTCATAACCTTTCATATTGCATAACCTGAAACATGAATTAATATTTGGGATAATAGACATTTACATAATTGAAATATTCATAACAAAACTCACATTTTTTTTTTAGTTTTATCACTTTGGGTCCTATTTCTCCTCTCACAAATAACTTATTTCGACAATTCTTAATATAACTCAATGCAAACAAAACTCAATTCAAATATGCTCTTAATTTTTTTTTTTAAAAAAAAGAAAACTCTCTCCTCAGAAGATCATTCGTACTGCATTCAAACTCTAATAGGCTTTCTTTTTTTATCCACAGAAAAGGAAAAGAAGAAAATAGGATGATAATCTTTAGGCTAAGTTTGGTTCATGGAGGGGGAGGGGAAGGGGAGGGAGAAGGAGGAAGTAAATGCAGGATTGGGATTCTCTAGTATAGTTTCGTGTTATTCTTTGCAACACTTTTAAAATATAAAAATTTTCATTTATATATCTAAACCGAATAACATAAGCTTTAAATTTTAAAAAATAAACTATAAATATTAAATATTATAATTAGTATTGTAGTATTAGAGAATATATTAGAGGATGTACTAAAAAGATCCGGAATCATAAATGAATATTCATTCAATTTGTTTGCTATAAATAAAAAGAAAATAAATAATAAATACTTCCACTCAATCAAAAAATAATAAATACTTTTAATTATTTGTTTTTTATTGAATAGTGAAGGAAAAATATTTTTTATTTTGATGTTTTAACTAGTACATAATATAACAATGTGAAATTATTAGAGAAAAGTGAGAAAAAAAAAGAAAGGATATAAAGAATTAACAAAAGTAATTTTTTCTTTTATGATTTACGTCCCAATCCATTGAAAAGTCTTAAATTCTCTTTCTATTTTTCTTCTAACCCAACAAAATAAATCATTTATTTATTTTCGCATTTACATCCTTTCCTCTTTTCCTTTCGCTTTTCACCTCAGCTAAACACAGTTTACAAACACAGTAAGATTGCGTCCATATTAATGAGATTTGATTTTTTTTTTTTTTTGCTTTTTGCTGAATATTACTGACTGTTCAGCACATATTTCAGCTGCCTATTGACGCGCTGTGATGCGTTAGCTTCATGCGTTGACGCTATTTCTGGAGCCCAAAATTCTAAACAAGGTCGGAGAGCCATATTAGCAGCCCAGCTTCAGTCTCAAAGCCAGAGTGCAGCAATTGTTGCGAGAGAGAGTAGTGGTGATTTATTTGTGAAAAAACACAAGAATGAACAAGAAAGAGGTTCTAAAATTAGCGAAGGGTTTCAGAGGAAGAGCCAAGAATTGCATAAGAATTGCCAGAGAGCGGGTTGAGAAGGCCCTTCAGTACTCTTACAGAGACCGCCGCAACAAGAAGCGGGACATGCGCTCCCTTTGGATTGAGCGCATCAATGCCGGCACTCGCCAACACGGAGTACTTCTTCAGATCCTTCATCTTTTTCTTCTTTGTTTTCTTTCTTTGGGATTTTTTCGCAGCTCTTTTACTTATTGTTCTTTCCTGAAATACTTTTGTTCTTACGTTTCTCTGTCGATATTCTTAGATGAAGTCGTTGGTAGGTATTGAATTGATGTCTGAATGGTGTAAGAAAATGGATTGGGTCTTAGTAATTTTTTGAAAAGAGGCCATCTTTGGTTTTCGCTTTTAATATTTTGGAGTAATTGCTTCTTCAGATACCTTTTTTATTATTTTGTAATACTATTTATGTTTCCTGTAAAATTCTTTGTTTACATTCCTTTTTAAAATATGTTACCGATGCAATAGCAAGTAGGATTTCAAATTATGTTATGCCTCTGGGGATGTAAAGTAAAAGGACAAAATAATTTTTTTTTCTGAAAGTATTTTAATTCGATGATGTAATTTATTGAATAACTAAATAAAGTAGGAGTGATTGAGTATCATTAGGATATCTATTCTTATGGGCAGCGGTACTCTAAAATGTCATGATTAAATTAAATCATAAATTGGATTCTTTTGGAATAGTTGTTTCTGTTTCATGTAATTGATGCTGTGTGTGTCTGTTTCCAGTGGTAGCGACACCTTCATATGCTTGCTCTTGTTAAAACAAGTTAATTTTGAGTGTTAAATGATGTAATATGATGGAGAGTAAAGTTCTTTTTAAAATGCATTCAAGCCAGCGGATCAATTTTAAGCAGCATGATATCTGTATATTTTACTTGATATTTGGCTTAAAGGAAGTAGATGTGTATAAGCATCCATGTTTTGCTGCTGAGGTGCTTTAATGTCCTGTTACTTGTTACAAGGGGCATACGGGTTAAATTTGGAATTGATAATTGAAGATTAAGTAGGTATCCACAATTTCTCATGACCAAGAGTTAGTCCATTGAGGATGAGTTGTATTATATGCCATCTATTCCCTTTGCTATGCTTTGAAAAAGTCCTTCTTTCCTTTCTTACTAGTCTCTTGGCATATTTAAGAAGCGCCATTAATTTTCTTCAGTTGCTTCAATTTTGGAACTTTGGCACCTACTACTGATGTAGAGCAAATGCAAGACTAAGAGGGATTGAAAAATCGTATATGATATTGGAGTTGTGGAATTCCTTATATTTGTTTGAAACAAATATTGTCTTGCAATATCCATATTTTTGTTTCTATGGGAATTTAATATGTAATTTCAACTAGCAGTCAACTTGCAACCTCTGTTCTGGTGAAAGATTTTGGCTTTTAAGTTTCGAAGAATTCCTTATATTTGTTTGAAACAAATATTGAGTCTTGCAATATTCATGTTTTTGTTTCTATGGGATTTTAGCATGTAATTTCAACTAGCAGTCAACTTGCAAACTCTGTTCTAGTGAAAGATTTTGGCTTTTAAGTTTCTTAGGTTTTAACTTAGTTATATCTAGCTTGGTTGAACTATCTTTCCGATGAAATGACTTTTTTTGTCTTGGGAATCATAAAAGTAAATTGTTTGTGGGAGGAGAAGTGGGGCCCAAACTGAAAAAAAGTGGGAATTTTTTCACTTAGAGTTGCTTTTGTCACTAAATGAGAAAGGGAAAGGGTGATGGTCTAGCCGTTTTTCCATATGCTAATGTTGTTGCCTAAGACTTGGTTTTTTAGAGGAAAAAGTCCTTTTTATTCTTCCTCTCTTTTGAGGTTTCTTAGCTTTGGAGTATTGGGTTTTCAGGTTTTGAGGACTATTAAGGTCTCTAGATGAGAAGGCGAGTAGGGAATGATGAAATAAAATTGTTTGTTATTTGATTCTTCATTTTCTCTGTTATACCAGCACCCTTTCTTTTCTTCGCTTTACCTTTTCTTTCTATTTTTCTCTATCTGAACTCATTGTTCTTAATCCAATCACAGTTTCCTAATTTATGCAACACCACATCAGCCACAACTGGAGCTGAATTGGTGCTGCATTGGCTACACCCTACGGTAGATTAGCTTTCAGCTGTTCTTCATGTAAAACACTATCAGTTATCTGGGGTCAATAATAGCCCAATTGCAGTAAGGCAGTAGTGCAGTCTTCCCCAGGATAGCCAGCCAGGAAACTCTTACTAAGCGACTAAGTCCTAGCTGAAACAGGATTAAGCTACTTACCAGACGTATTATACCATAAAGTCTGGTCTCGGTTACTTCAGCACTTGCCTTTTCCTTTGAGATTTCATGAATTTCAATCTTGTTAAACTGATAAACCTCATCAAAACTATAACTAGTTATAGAAGAATCATGCAATAAAGTCTCTTTAGTATGTTCTTTAATGCATTGGCCATCATCTTGAATGAAAGGAACCTCTTGAGATGCTATTTCTGGTCATATATCTTGCTATACTGCTTGATTGTCAGCAACTAAACCCTCTTGAAACCAGATCTCAAACTTTAGTACTCATCCTCTTGCAGCTGTATAGTGCATCATTGAAAAATCAGTATCTGCTTCCTTTTTCAGTAAAATTTCACCTTTCAGCAACTCGTGGATAAAAATACATGCCTCTTCGTTGTCCTTGCCATGCTTCTTTGAGACCTTTGATTGTTTTGATAAATAAGCTCACTACTCTTGAGTCTGGAAATGTCTGATCTGCAGTGAACAATTTTGCATTATCAAGTATTCCTAAATGAGTAACCAGGCTGTTTTCTCTGTAACTTCTTGTTCAACTCCTTGGTCAATGAACTGCAAGGTGTCTTGTTTTATCTTGCTCATCCTCATCTGGGATCTTCAGTGTCAGATTTGTCATCTACACTTAATTAATTATTATTCTCGTTGTCCTCTGGTTCTTCTTCTCCATTGAATTTCTCATCATTGGTTGCATCAGAAGCATACTTTCCAACACTCTTTTAAGATTTATAGAAACAAAAATTAATTCTATGATCAGGAGAAAATCAGGAAATCTAGAATACCAAGAAGGAAAAGGGGATAAGAATCTACAATAAGGAATAGATTCAAAAAATTACCGCGAATAGGGAAACTATTAGAATGCCATTGTCCTCCAAAAGATTCATAAACTTGAATAAAACAAAATATTCCTAGAAAATGACTCATAAACAAGAATTTCGAAGACTGAAGTTGGGTTATAGAATAGGATGATAGAATAACCCAACTCTTGAACTCTTCCATTTTCTGTATTCAATCAGACAAAAGCATGGAGTGGAGTAAGAAACAACAAGGTGCCCAATCTCTTCCAAGTATAAATTCTAATGTTATTAATATATGCCATATTTCTCTTTTATTGATTTTGTTCATGTTTTCTATGGTGTTACTCTGTTTTTTCTGGAATTTTGTTACTGAGATGGCCAATTTTTTTTCCCCCTACTTTACCTTCAGGTTAACTATGGTAACTTTATGCATGGGCTGATGAAGGAGAACATTCAACTAAATAGGAAAGTCCTCTCAGAACTCTCTATGCATGAACCATATAGCTTTAAGGCTTTGGTTGACGTCTCACGAAATGCCTTCCCTGGAAATAAGAAGGCTGTCCCAGCACCGAAAAAGGAGGGGCTTGCAGTTGTCCTCTAATTAGCTACCCCTTTTGCTCTTACTTCACATTGTTACATCAAAAGTTGTTCCTCTCAACACACAGCTACTTGAATGTAATATGAAGTGATAATGCTAGTAGCATGTTGGAACTTACTCCTGTGCCTGAGCAGCGGAATCTGAATGCTTGACTGGCTCCAATTTGATCTTCTCTATAATATGGTTGATGACTGTGTCACCGGAACTAATTACTGTGATTTACACAGTTAAAAATGGTTTAGTATGCTTAATTAAATTTAAATGACTAGGGATGGAATGGTGATCATGAACTTGTTAGAGATTTGCCAAACAGGTATTTTTACCTATTGAAACCTGGAACGCGAAACTGGTAATGCTTGTGAATCCATCAGTTCATATGTTCTTTTCCACCTGGGAAAGGGGGAAAAATGAAAAAATGGAAATCCTCTCACTTATATGGATCTTGATTGAAAAAAGTGCTAATCATATACATACAAAACGAAGATTGTGTTAAGTTTACCAAGTTAAAATGAACCTTTTGGATTTTATAAATTTGAGCATTCATCTCTCTTCCTGAAGATGAGATGTATCATGTATGCGCGTGTTCAAGTTCTTTCCAAGTCCTTGAAGATCTAAGTCTTCAAAATACTCTTGAGAAGCAAATTCTTGGTTTTTCTGGGCTGTTCTCTTTGCAAACTTGAATCGTGCTAGTTTTGCTGTGAATTGGGATTTTCTTCTCATTCTGGACATGCTGGAGTTTTTGTTCATCCTTATCTTCAATAATTTCTAAACATTCTATCAGACAATGCCAATCATCTTATCTTCTCCATTCATTTCCCTATTCAATAACTTCTGCACGTTCTACTTCTTTGTTCAAATCAGGAGAGGGGATGAGCTTGTGAAGTCTTCTTCAATGTAGAAGGTACTAGAGTGAGCTTGAATTGAGTTTCACTCATATGAGATTGAGCTTATTTTGCAAATCCGAACTCATATCAGATTGAGTTTATTTTTTTAAATCTGAACTCATATGAGATTAAACTTCAATACGATTAGTAAAATCTAGAATAAAAACCAAAGAAAAATAGTAAAAAATTACTTCTTTTAACTCCACTCTCCGCAATGTTGTTTAAGAATTCTCATTTTTTTGTACTCGAGGATCATTATTAGTTAAATATTTTTTTGTCACTTTAAGGTAAATTTTTACTAATTTTTGGTTAGCTGATTATTTTCTCCAACATAATCTCAAATCTAAAATAAAGCAAGTTGGACTTAATCTGTTAGATTAATAGCTTTCTAGTTTGAATTATGTTATTGTGATGTACGTAGAATTTCTTCGTATAAACAATACGAAATCTAATCTGTCGAATCAGATTTCGAATATAATCGGATGATTATAAAAATTTATAAATTTTTATAAATAAAAAATATAATTTACTAAATTAAATTTTAAATTTAAATCGAATCAAATTTGGTTCGTCACGTCCTGGAGGACCATAGCCGCAACCCTCTAGCTTTGTTCATGCAGATGCTCACGCGCTGGCAAGCCAAGCAAACGACATAAAAGTCATATATCCTTTTTAATATTAACGGATGAAAAATATTCAATTTGAATAACAAAAAAAAAATTCTGAATATTTTATTCGGAATGCCAAGAGTATTTTCTTTCTAAAATAGTTGACGGATTGGAACTCAGATAGTATTTCTTTCTTTTTTTGCGGAAATCAATAAATGCGAATATTTCCTTTCTAAATTAAGTATTTGTAAACTGTTCTTTAATTTTTTTGAAATGTATCTGGTTTAAAATGCAATTCATAGAATTTCAATAATATTTAGGCAGCTAATGTAAAGTACGTATTTTGGATTAGATTTTTATTTGAATTAAATTATATCAAAAATTAAAAAATAAATTATTTGTAAAAAAAATTAAGACTAAATAAAAATTAATATAAGTTCATCTATTTTTCTTAAATAAGTAATTCACTTTAATCAAATTTAAATATTTAATATAAAAAATTTTAAAATCAAATTTTATTAAATTCTGTAAGGTGTATTTAATTTAACGTGGCATGTGCAAATGTGCAATCCTCTCCTCATTTTCAAAGAGAAATTACATAAATATAAAGTTTTTCATCAACTATTACAAATTGTCTTGGGAAAATGAGAAGGCAAGTGACAAGAGTTCGCGCTCTTGAAAAGTCTTGAGTTTTGAGAAGCGGTTTGGAATTCCGACGACCGCCCGCCGGCTTCTCAAAACATGTGTAACCATTATTTTAGAGAGCGTATAGAAGATTAATTATTTTCCTTTAAAAATAAACTAAACTCTTTTGAACCTTGTAATGTATGATAAAAGGCAAGTCTATAATATAGGATTTGTCAAACCTTCCATGTCTGGACATGGAATAGAAAAGAGGTAAACACAGAGTGAAACTTGTGCATTCTTGCGCTAGCTTTGTTGTAAAATAAAAGTTGAAACACAACTATAGCATGTAATGAACCAAATCTTTTGTTATTGATTGTAAAATTTATATTACAAAGATAAATTTAGCTTTTAGTGTGACAAATCATTCCTTTTAATGTGTGAAAGAGCATTGCTTTTGTAAAGAAATAACAAATTATTAATAAATTGGTAATGCATTGGAATGTTAACATTAAAGCTGCAAGTGAGTTAGACTTTAATTGAATTGTGAAGGTTTAAGTTCATTTAACCTTTATTTGAACTGATACAGGGTATCAACTTTTCTAATTTGAAGGTGAACGAAATATTCTGCTTGAAAATTATGAGAAACTTTCATATGGGGAAAAAAAATAGGAAAAGGAAAAAACTGATGTAAAGAGACATGCATCAATTATTTACATTTTTTATTTGTATATATGATGAGTACTTGGCATGTGTGTAATCTGATGGTTCTGTTGAGATGATGAGCACCTAATTTCATTAAAGACCTGGAAGTGTAGAAAATGCAGAGTACATGCTAGTTTTTGTTACTTGTTATGATCAAAATTATGCGTGTATAATAGATATCAAACGGAATTTGCACCCCTTGCACTAAATGGTCACCCCTTCAAATCTAACCTCGCTTCCCAACTCATACACTTTCATTCTGTGAGCTTGGCAGCATATACATTACCATATATCTATTGTCTATCTACGTAAATCTACACATTGTTTATGTATGTAAATAGCATTCCCCATATTGATGTTAAAATCATTGATTACTATTTACGGTGAAATAATTATATCCCATGCATACACAAGGAAATATAAAAGTTTTGAATTTCAGGATGCTGAAATTTTAATTTCATGAACATGCACAAGATAATTTGTTGATTTAGCATTTCCTGCTAGTGCTCCTTCCTTTTTTTTCCCCAAACAGTACAACCATAATTTACCGGGTGGGGCAGGGTGCTGGGGTTGTTTACTTCGTGTCTATGCATATTAAATAGGGCAACTCCTTAACCAATTACCCAAAAGATTGCAACAAACTATGCAGTTAACATTTATTCTATGAGCTGTCTGTAATTCATGTCGTTTATAATGGTTGGCAAGGCAGCTAGCATTTGTTCTGAGCTGTTTGCTATGAGCTGTTCTGGACATCATTGAATCATATGAAAGGAAAACATGTATTTTGGCTTCTGTAAGCTTGGCTTTAAGCAACAAATTTGAAATTCAGGTTTGCAGTTTAAAATATCTTCTTTCTAGTGTTCAAATGTTCTCATGTCTGTCGAATAATACACCAGTTTACCATTCTAGTTAAGTTTACAAGCGGCACATGCAATATAGATAAGACAATATTGGAGAGGATATCTGAAACTGTTGAAGTAGTTGAAGCAAATAAGCAGGCCTGCGAAAATCTATTCTCATGCTGATGCTTGAATGGAAAGATTTTGACAACCACTTAGACTTTGCACAAAAGTTTTTTAAGGAATGCTTTGCTAAGCTAGAGGCCACAGAGAAGCACCTAAACTTAGTCCGAGAATCTGTGGCCGAAAGTTCAGCTTAACTTAATTTAATGAGAGAATCCATTGAGCAATGTTTGAAAGAGGTTGAATATGGAGAAAGTAAATTCTCTATAAAGCAGGAAAAATGGATTAATGATTTGGAATTGAACGAGCAGAATTTTACTTTGATGTAGAAGGAGATTGGACAAAGAAAGGAGAATTTGATTGAACAAGAGAAGTTAATAGGAGGGATATTTGAGAAGACGTTAGATACTGAACATGTTGTGCCAAGACTCGGCTCGAGTCAGCATACGTTTTCTGAGCCAAAGGATGTACAAAACCAGGAATATTCTGTACCAATCATTGCTGGGTTGCCAGCTTCTGATTTTGTATTTGGGAAGAGTGATACAAGCATAATAGCCTCAAGTTGGCATGCATTTACAGAGCTGGAGGTCCAAGACCAGGAATGTTGTGTACAAATCATTGCTGGGTTGGCGGCTTCTGGTTTTGTATTTAAGAAGAGTAATACAGGCATAATAGCCTCAAGGCAGCATGCACTTTTTTACATCACTACTAATTACATCACTGCAAACCTTCCAACATGCCAATAAACTAAGCCTTTAACCTCATATAATCCATAATTATGGCCGACTACTACCATCTAATAATATAGGTATAAGTAGCAAATTTTACGTCCTTAATCAAATTCGAATGAATACCTTTCTTCTCACATTACCTATGTCCATCAGGAAAAGAAGATGACCAAGAACTACTGCCAATGGTTTGGCCTTTTGAGCTACAAGGTGAGCTGGGACTTATGGCAAGAATATTTAAATCTTTTATTTTAGTTTTCTATGCTAGGCTAATTCATGTAACTTAATAAATATGATCAAAATAAATATTTGGTTTGCGTACTACTGACAAGTAAAACACCATACAAAATGGCATTATACGACTCAAAAATGTATAACACCATTTGATCAAGTATCATGCCTCCATATCATGCCTCCTATCACAGGCATTATTCAAATCTCCCAACAGCAACACCAACGCCTTCTTCTTCAGCAGCGGCGACCAGCAACAGATTTATAGGCAACGGAGGAGTGGCTATTGCAGCGGCGATAAAGTTAGGACAGATCAAGTATTCCATGATCCCTCCAATTTAATGATTTTTCTGCTGTGTTGCCTCCTCACATAGAGATTTTTCCATTCCTCTTTCTTCCATTCTTGCCGCCGACCACACCCTCTTCTTTTGCCCTTTTTCCTTGCGGCGACTGCATTCTGTTACTTTGGTTCTTCTGTGTTTCTTCATTTTTATTTTTTTTCCCTTTAAGCTGGGAAACTGATTGGTGTATTTAATTTGCATTTTTTAATGTTGTGCTCTAAGAATTATTTTGGACAAGTAAATAATGTTTTAGTTTATTTCTAATTAATGTTACAAGTTATTTTTTTAAAAAAATAACTTGATTAGGTAAGTTTTGTGTAGATTATGCGTGAAAGACCTCTATGAATTTTTATTAGTATTTAGTTTTTATTATTGTTTAAAACATATATTTCATTGCTTATGTAGTGTTTATGATTTTTAGTAAATTTTAGTTAAAATAACGTGAGATTCATTTATTATCTATTGTTAAATTATTTCTATTTTTGGATAATTTATTGTTTAAATAATGATGTGTTCTTCATATAATTAAAAATAATAGTTTGCTGATAAAAAAAGATTTAGAAGAATATATTTGAAAAGACTTATTTATTTGAAAAGATACTGAATGGAGAGAATTGTAGACGAATGCAACTTGAATACCTGCAGATGTTCATCGAGACAGATAGATCTAAATTTGCTGACTAGATAGTTAGAGCATCGGTCAGCATTGATTTGGAGGGCTATAGGGAGACATTAGAGGGACCTTTGTGAGTATGTTGCTTTGACTGTTTATTTTATGATGCATATAGCAACACTCCGACTAGAGTTCATGAGTTCATAGATAGAGAAAGCTCTTCATTTCTTCAAGACACTGTTCAAGGACTCCGATAAGTTTGTAGTCATTATTCCAAATCGGTAGCCACCGTTATGTAACAAAGTCCATTTCTCCAGTGGAATTGCAATAGGCCAGTTGAACGTCTCTAAACGTCTTATTTAATTTCGTTCATCAATCGGTTAAATTTTAAAACTTTAGTTGTTGTACCCCCTTCCCACATCAAACTTTTAAGCTCTATGTTTTTAAATCTTATATTGAAATTCGCCCTTATATGGTATAGGCAAAATCTGTACTAATTGTATGGCGGTTGTCATTGCTATTGTTGTCTAACTGAGTTCAAAATACCATTATGATGATCATATATCAAACAAATGTGACGCGTTTCGACCATACATTCTAGCACGAGATAGAGGAATCAGTTTCAACTTGCTGAAGACTCCTTGTTTATAATCACAAATGCTAGAGGATAAACGTGATTATTAGTATCTTATCCACTAGAAATTAATAGTATTTTCTTATAAACACCTCAAATAAGTCCTGTCAATGGATATAACAGGCCGACAGTGTTAAATCATGACATTGAAGGTTCGACTGCTCAAAATAAAAAATTAAATACCATTCACGCTGGCATGCTGGAACGGTGATGGAGCCAGCGAACAAGTGGTGTCTAGGTTACTATCTTGTATTGCTTGCATATACTATGGAAGAATAGCAAAAGTTGAGTGTCAATCTCCAAATAACAGCTCAATTGCAGCCTTTCGGGCATACCATCTCTTTCTGTAAGTGCATTTAGTCTGAAATAAGACTTGAATCTCCTCTAGAATGTGCTTTGTGGGTGTTTCTAGATCTACCCTTATGAGGTGGGTATATGTTTGGCTATGTAGCGACCTGGCATGTTCAAGTAGTTGTTGTCTATCGTTTGTACGAGACAAATGTATTCTACATTATAAACAGTTATATGCCACATACCATTAGTAGTTTTTTTTAATTATCTGTATGTACCAAGAACACATATTTTTATCAATTGAATGAGAGCATTTTTCAATCTATTATTCTGACTTACTTCTCATGACTTTGAACTCGCGGCCCATCCTGATCGACTATTGTCGCACTGCATATACGGATTCATCCTTATCCCAAAATTGTATGCCTCATCTGAGTTCCTTTGTTGAATCATTCCAATCATCTAATTGGACTGTGTCGTTTGATGTCCAGTCGTTCAATTGTGCTTCTGATCCCGTATTTTGGAAGCATTCATACATTCGACGATCTACTGCGATACGAGTTAGAGCAAATCAATGGGTTTTCTCTAGTGGAATATGGCAGAGAAATTGAATGGAATGTTTGTGCTTAGGGAATTGGCTGCTTTTCATCCATATCTAAACTCTCGACCTCTAAGACTTCTAACTCGGGATCACCATCAACATTAGAGGTTATACCTAAAGAATCAGTAACTGCTACTCCGTACAACATTATCGGTTCGGATGCCACAAGCTCCGTCACCTATGTCGTATGAATCTCCATTGATAAATCGTTTACGATAAGATTACGTCAATATTCAGCTGATTGATACCCTTCAAAATATCCACCCGTGTCGGTGATAATATCCCTGTATAGTTGCTCTTATATCTACACAGGTTGAAAATTTACAAGAATGTAAATGCCAGCTCGACCAAACTCTTGTTGGATAACTCATAGGAGATCCAGTTGATCTTCATCATTTAAGCTAATAGCGTTGTAGAAAACCTTATTGAATACGAGAGAAAAGTATGGCCACCGTCGAATCATACAAATGCACCAAGAAGTTGGGTCCATGCTTCTAAGTGAAAATATTTTTTGCACCAATTCATTATATGAGATTTTGAGCCTAATGATCCAACTTTTATGTACTGCTCCTGTGAAGAATGCTCTATGATCATTATTTTAGATTTCGCTCTTCCAGAAAAAAATTCTCGTTAGATTCGGGATTGCCATTTCGTAAAGAAAAGTTTGACAGTTAAAATTTCTGAGACTTACAACTGATCTTTAGATGTGGGAGGTTGCAATTGATCTTCGAAGAACACCCTTATATAGTTTCATTCGTTTAGGTGATGACACTGAACTATGACAACATATGCATAACATAATGAATGCATGCTTGCTGCTTACAGTCAAGAATCAAATCTTGAACATTGATTAGGATTGAAAGTTTGTAAGAATTGCAAATTGAAACATGGAAGAAAGGACAACATTAAAGCTGAAGTAGAAGAGAAAAAAATGAAAGAGATAAAGTGAAGACAAATTTGAAAAGTTACATAACGCCATATCATATGGCGTTATATAAGGAATATCGGCTTTTAGTAGTAGATTCACACTCAAAGTCCTCTGGTCATGTAAATTGAAGTACGAAGGAAAAGATGAATCAGAAGAAAAAAAATGAAAGGGAAAAAAAAAGAAGAAAATTTTGAAATGATACATAACGCCATTTGATATGGCGTTATATTAGGAGTATTATAACGCCATTTGATATGGCGTTATGCATATAACGCCATATGAAATGGTGTTGTGTCCATTGACGTAACCAACTTTTCACCTCAAGTCCATTTCAGTAGCTTATTCTCAAAAGGCATCCAAATACAGTAAATACCCAAGATTAATAATATCTTTTATTCTTGTGGTCTTATCTGTGAGGCATGTTAGTTTTAGATGTAATTTTTCTCTGAATCCATTTAGTTGGCTTATTTTGTAGTCTTTTGATTTCTTGTGAAAAAAGTTCATGCTAATAGATCACTGTACTATGCATTTATCTCAAATTAAGTGGTGCCCAATTTTTTTTTCTTAGAATATATCAAATAAGAATCTTCCAACATAGATTCTTTGCGATGAATTTGAGGGGAGAACATTCTAGTATATCTATAGGTTTTGGTTGGTTCTCTTCTAAACTTGTCACATGCAAGACGAAATGCTACATAATTGGTTGTAGCCTGATCTTCTAAATCAACCTTCGGCCACATGGTAAGCAACTTAAATTTAATAGAACATATATCTGTATAATCTTTACATGTGATCTTGGCATTCTTGGTATATTATTACCTTCCTCAAAAATAGCTCATAATTGACCCACAAACAAAATTTTTTGCTTGGCTATCATTCTCAAAATAATTGAATTCTGCATCAAAAAACTCAAAAATTTCTGGACTTGGGTAGTCACTATAAGGGTATCTAATTTTGAAGGATCATCAAGTACAATTACTCAAGGAAAACTTGGTACTAAAAGCTTTCATGTTTGGCAATCTTTCATTGAGAAAACCACTTATGTTATCCTCATTATAAGATCTCTGTCTTTTCTTACCTTTGTTTGTTGAATCTGTGCATTTTCTTGGATGTTTAGCATTAGTGTTAGGATCTCCCAATTCTCCAGTTATATCATCAGGTAAATCATCCTCAACTTTCAATTTTTCCAAAAAAGCCCTTGAAAATGATCATGTGCGATCATATGATCAGGTTAAGAGGTCAACGACATGTTGTCACGGACAGACGTGTCTTAGCTATGGTACAATAGAATATATTTTTAACACACACTGAACTAATTTCAACTATCAAATTTGATCTAATAGTTGAGAACTTGCATGTTGTGAATAATTATTTACTCTGTAATTGAAAATTATTTTGTAATGAATAATTATTCATTGCAAGCAAAAGTACAATCTGCACTATAGCCAGGTCGGGCATGTCCTGTTGGGTTCATCTATAGTACAGAACGTGTTTTTTTCAGCACGTGCAGCATGCAATTGTGGTTATTCGATCACCTTATTTTTGTCCAACGGCTAGGGCTGCTCAAGTGTAGTCTGGGAATTAAAAAATTTTAATAAATAAGAAAATTTTAATTTTTGAACATAGTAATGATGATCTCCTATCAACTGATGCATTGGATACCATATCGATGCAAATGACTGCTTGAGAAACAATCAAAATAATTATTCCAAACGTTCCATGTTATCATTTCCATCTTCATCCTCTCTCTCTCTCTCTCTCTCTCTCCCTCTCTGCAACTCACTCTCTCTTCAAGTCCCAAGTTTAAAGTTGCAAAAAATAGCAGCTTTAGCAACTATTGTCTCTAAAACCAGTAAGAAATGATGAAGAAAAGTGACTTTGAGAACGCGAGGTTCCACTTTCACTGTAAAATGAGCTCTATCATTAACGTGAACATTGTACTCCAGATGCATCCTGATCATAAGGGAAGGTTGAAAGCTCTGGCAAAGGTATGTTTCGATCGCCTGACGAAGCTTCAGTTATCTACCATAAATACCTTTGTCGTGCACATTCTTTTAAAATAGTACGATAAGATGAAGACAACATACAAGAGTGTATATACTTCTAATGGGAAACAATGAAAAGTCAACATCTAGGAATGCCTATTATGTTGAGAGGGATCTCGTACTAGAGCTCTTCGCAAAAAACTATGTTTCTGTAGATGTTTTAGAGGATCAATTGTCAAATTTTTTTGGTGACAGTCATACATTGGCAAAGCTCTACATTCTGCAAGCCATGAGCATCCTGCTCGCACTAAAAAATTCCAAGAATATCAACCTCACAAACTACACAAAGAATTTGGAATATGTAGAAAAAATCTCCAGTTACAATTGAGCAGGACACGTCATTGAGTTCCTGAATGCAGGGGTTGTCTCTTTTGCAAAGAAAAATAGAAAAAGCCTTCTTCTTGGCCAGAAGACAAAATGTACCTTCTGCTGGAATGAAAAATTATTCATTAAACTAATAATAATTATTCATTGAATAAAAATTATTCATTTTTACGTGTGAACAATTATTCAGAATTGGTGAAAAATTAATCTGGATGTTGTGAAAAATTATTCGTGTGTGTGCAACAATTAATGCAAATGGTGTGAATATTTATTCTGAACAATTGGAGTTTTTGCAAGTGTGGTGTTTTGAGGTTGTGTAAGGAATAACAGATGGTGAGCTATTTTGCTCTAAGTGGGATGGGAATAGGGTATTAAAGGTTTGTTCTTCATTGCCCTTTGCAAGGGCAACAAAAATTCATGAAAAATAAAGTGTTGATGCCTAAAGGGACTTGGAGAGAACGTTTCTGGAGGCCACAAGTCAGAGCTATTTCAATAAGTTGGAAATGATAGAACAGAGGCTGCAGGATTTTGAAGCCAAAGACTAGCCCGTTGATGTGGTGTTTGGTGTCAAGAAAGAAAGTGCAAGAAGGCCCAGGAATAGCATAATGTAGAGGCAGTCGGAAAGAAGCAGAGTGAAAGCATTGAGATGAAGATAGGGCAATTTGAATTGAGAGTGAAATAGCCCATTGATTACTCATTTATGGTACTGGATTAAGGCATATAGTGATGGTGTGCGAACAATGTTGTTATCAGAACAATTGTTCATTCTGAATAGAATAATTCTTTAATAATAAAGAATAATTATTTACGAGATAGTGAATAATTATTATGATAATCGTATTTTTGTTAATAACCCCTACTGCTCATTAGCTGCAGGCGAGAAAGAAGGCAAGAATACCGTGCAAATTTTGGAGAACCGAGATAAGGGGAAAAGGATTAGCAGCACGTCCCTTGAAGAAGCCAGCGGAGAAGCAAGAGCCCAGCCAATATTTGAAGCTTAATAATTGTTCATAAACTTCTTGAATAATTGTTAATGTTGCCTTGAATAATAAGTGTATTTCATGCTAAGAGAAAATATATTTCCTATGTAACTGGAGAGAAACAAAGCGTACAATGTGAGGAAGTCATTGAAGTCACACATGATGAGGTTGTTTGGAGCAAGTGGTAATGGATCGAAGTGGAGTTAGTAGGGGGACTAGGAGGAAAAAAAGTCTACAGTGGTAGCTGAATGACAGATTATAACTGTAAAAAGATCATCAAGGCAAGTTCCAAGCTTGGTTCTCCCTACATATTGACTAAGGGTGACCCAAATGCTTCGATTGCTGATGAAGAGACACTCATGAAATTTACCCTGTTGAAAAATCATTCAGATGGAAGAGAGTATGTCTATACATTCTACTTGAATAATTATTTTATAAACAATTATTCTGCACAAGGTGAACACTTATTGTAACATTAAATAATTATTTTCTTATGGGAATCATATCCTTAATACCACACATTGCAAGTGCTTAATGATAGATTTTAGCCCCTTCTCAATATGAGACAACAGGCTTAATCAGTACATGTATCATTCTAATTTCAACCTGTTTAGGCATCTCCCTTAACCAAGAGAAAGTCACGACCGACACAGTTAAAAGATTTTGCTTCAACAACCAAATTGGGGTTTTTTTCCAATCCTTCTAAATAATTATTTGGTACGTTCATGTTTTCTAATTCGTGTACGGGGGCTAAGAGAATTGTTGTGTTTTGTTGTCTATGCCTTTATACTCAATTTTATCACAATCCTCAATAATTTGCACACAAACACAAGGTAAGAGCACCAATCGTTTAAATTAGTATAATGGAAAGCAAGTTTAAATATCGTATCCACGGGGATGGTTAAATACCATTACTCACTTCTACTCTATTGTTTAGCCTAACAAATTTGTTTGAGAAAATGGTTGGAATAATTACTAGGAAAAGAAATCTAACTTAACTAGTTAAACCAACTTAAATCTTGCTTGTAAGAGAGAATTCAATAGAGAAAACAATACTTGGATGGTTAATCCCCCTAGAATTACCTATGTGATATAAATGTCCCTTGGTTGATAAATTTCACTTCTTATGTTTGATGAAATTCCAATGATAGAACTCACTCTATCTCTAGATGAAAGTTCTCTACTCTTAGATTAATTAGTTGAAATTTCTTTCTAACCAATTCAACCCAAGAATGCATTAAGAATTGTGAATTTCCAATTATATTTCTCTAATTATCAAGAAGATATTTAGGTTTCTATCTCTAGTCACCTAAATCATCCCCATTATTTGTGTATGGTCTATTTCACCCTTCCTTTCTCAATTCCAAGTGAAAATTTCCAGATTATGAATCAATTATATATCACCCTTCCTTTCTCAATTCCAAGTGAACAAAAATTCCAAATTATGCATCAATAATCCATTCAATTAATTCAACCATTCAAACCCACAAACAATCCACAAGAAATTCGAATTAAATCAACCAAGGAAACAATTTATTCACATAGGCAAAATTTAGGGTTCATACCCATCCAAGTATTCAAAATTTTAGTTCATCAACATATTACAAATCAAAGAACATAAAACAACAAAGAAGGAGGAAGAATTGCTCATTTTCATGGTTGAAATCTCCTCTCTTCTTCAAGGTTGAAGTTCTTCACGATTTTGTTGAGAAAGTTGCAGCTTTTTCCATGGATCTTCAAGGTTGATATTCTCCTTCTTCAAGGATTCAATCTTCTCTCTTGATTTCTCTTGCAAGATTGATGGATTGGAAGAAGAATTTGTTGTATTTTCTTGGTGTTTTGCTGTTTTCTATCCACTCCAGCCCTCTCTCTCGTTTTTGCCCTAAATGGGTATCAAAATCTGCCCCAAAAGAGAGATAAATGCAGCTTAAAAGCATCTCTAGATCAACACAAACGTTGCCGCTTATATCACACCAAACGGCGCCGCTTGCCCCCAGTTTTGGTGCAAGTTTCTGCTGCCCGACTGTGACACTGTTTTGACTTCTAGGTGAATTCAGACCACAAAATCGGCTGATTTAGGTCTTTATGTCTTCATGAAAGTTGTAGATCAGGATATTATCTTTCCACAGAGATTTGAATCAACTAAATTGGACATCTAGAACTCAAGTTATGATCATTATAACAAACTGTGTCAAAAATGGAACCCAATGCAGAACAGGTGACTTTGCAGCATAAGTAGGGTAGGTAAATGAACTCCGATTGACACACATTTTACCATTATGAAAACTTCAAAATATACTCTATAATTGTATAGAATACCACTTTTGCATTTTAAATCTTTATAGAGGTCAAAATCTGATGTGAAATATGTCTACCAGTCTGTTTTTCCTCTGCATTTCTCTATTGTTCTTCATTGTGTAAATTTCCCTTATTTGCTTCATTTAATTCCAAATCTTCAATAATATCACCTAAAGCAAATAAGAGATAAAGGGAGTATAAATGGTGATTAAAACACCAAAATTTAACATAAAATCAAGCTCAAAATGATAATTATATGAAGCACAAATATAGAATATCAAGAATTCCCTTGATTTGTATTGTATAGCCAAATGACGTTAAGGAAGTTGCAACAGGCACAGAAAAAATGACATACCTGTTAAGGATCTCAAGCGTGTCGTATGGACGACAGGTGTACTCTAGGATCATCTTATCAAAATCAACATGTATGGTACTGGATTTATTCATGCTGTATGTAACCATACTATTACAAACATAACTCGATTGGCAAGTTTCCATTATATACTCGAACATTCAATGATATTGTTCATGAAATATTGCGAGCATATTGGGGGATATATAGCTCTGCAACATACCTTGCCAATGGGCTGCATAAAAAGTTATTGTTATGTAACTTGTCATGTGCAAAGAATAATTATTGGGAAACATATGAATAATTATACAGAGTATTTGAATAAGTATGCATAAATACAATAAATAATTATTCAAGCCACCTGTCATTGGCTTGAAAATTCTTGATCTTTTAGGCCTTTCTTCTACTCTCAACTATCTTGTTAAAGTGTCTTAAGAACTAAATTAGGTGTGATGTGCTTGGTGATATCATCGGATAACCCCGTTGCAAGACTGACTTAGTTGTATGGTCACCATACTAGTAATGAAATGTTGCTTACCCATATCGATGATCATTGATAACGAAATCTATGAATCCTCTCAAACCACTTATACGGTCCATTGGGGAAACACTTGTTGATCTTCTTATTCCAAACAAAGTCGAACTCTTTGTCGCTGTCAATATTATACATTAGATAATATAGCTTATCTGCAAATTTTGGGGTATATGATTATGTTATATTCTTTTGGGCATTTTGCATTATATGCAAGTACATAGAGCGTAAAACGTATAGGGCAAAATTGATTTAATTACAATGGCCATGATAGCGTTTAGGGGTATTCATTATTTAGTCCAATCTGAAAAATTGAATCAAACAGAATTGAAAATTTTTATTTTTAATTTTAAAATATATGTATAATTTAGTTCGATTTTTAGTTTTTGTCCTCAAATAAAAAACTAAACCAAAAAATCAAAAAATTTTAAAAAATTTATATATTAACACATTACAAAAATGTGTTCTTATATAAGAAAAATAATTTTTTAAAAAAATTATAGTTGAATGCATTATAGAAATTTGTTTTTATGGTGATAATGCATGTCTGTAATGCGTTATTCTTCTTTCTTAGAAATTTGATTTAGAACTGAATAGAACAAAATTAATTTATTTCGATTTGGTTTGATATCATTTGGTTCAATTTTAAAAAAATATATAAAACTAAACTGAAAATCGAATGAACACCACTAGTACTAGCATCTTGGTCAGTGAATATGATCTTAGGGCCTTGCCAAATATATATTACAAAAATGTCCTAAACAACTACTGAAATAACTCTGTGGTCACGTCATGCAAAAGAATCACGTCCACGTGAATAATTGTTTATTGGGAGTGAATATTGTTCAAACGAAAAGTAATAATTATCCACACACATAAATAATTTTAAACAACTAATTAAATAATTATTTAAAACTTATTAACTAAACGATAATTTTTATTCGTTCCATAAGTGGTATCGAATGTGATAGAAGCTCCAAAGAAGGCATAATTCATCTCCATTCTTCCATTTGCTCAGAATATATTCACAATTAATTTTTCACTGTCAACCTTGATGCATAGTAAAATGCAAGGCTGCAATATGCTTCATGAGGTAGTATTCCTACAACGCTATTATTTCGCATGCACTATTGCTCTTTGTATTTTTTTTGCCATTCTTCAAGTCAATAGAAATGAAACCAATATTAGCTTTATCCCCTACACCCAAAGCTATCACTTCGTAGGAAGATCTTATAAGATCTTATCCGAATACTAGTATCCTTGTTCAATTCAGTCACGATACCATGAACATTACTAATATGATAGATAGATCTCAACATGTGAAAAAATGCTTTCGGGGGTAGTTGATGATTATGATGTACAACCTAATTGTTGATCACATACACACCCTAACTTGATCAAGTTATATTTTTATATGGGCCCAGATCTTGTTCTCTCCTCCTATCTTCTCCGCTCAATCACAAGTCTTGCCTCAACATGGATAGTAGCTAATATGGTATGCTTGGGATCAAATTTGCTGCCCTTCATAATCCTTCCTTGTTACACACGTACTTCAGGTATTATACTTTGTTTGTCTTGGATCATCTCTTCTCATACATAATCTTTGTTCCTAATATCGCATCGTGGGAATAGCTATTGTGCATGAGCATTATCCATGGTAGAGAACTCCGCTTTTTATAATATTTATTTTTTATAATTCTGAATAATTATTCAACATGTCGCAATCATAGTCATTATGAATAAATTTTAAAATTAGATTCATAAATATTCTCGTGCATAGAGATATTTATCATGCAAATCATCTCCTTTTATGAATATTTACTCAATATATTAAACAATTATGTTCATGTAGATAAGTTTTGAGCGTCCACCCATAGTTACCATTCTCTTATGTGCAGTTTTTCAGGATCCATGCCCCCCATTGTTCCAAGCTGCATGGATTGTGTCTTTACATCTTTAGGTTTGGTTTTCGATGTAAGAGATAATCATCCCAAAGTATCTAAATCATCCCAGCCAAGAAGTTGTGTAACTATGGAAAAACAATGAATGATAGCAAGCCAAATATCATTTATTTGGGGTACTAAACAAGGCCAGCTTTGAGGCAAAGATAGAAACTTCACAACAAAAACAGGATGGATAGAAGAAAAAGAGTGTCGAAGTTATCTGGTACGTGGTTTCAAATGCTTCCATCATAAAGAAATCTATTTTTTTGACGGCGAGGATTTCCAATAAGGAATAGCTGGGAAGGGACCAAACAAGAGGGAAGGAAGAGGAGCAACAATGGGAGAAGAATGAAGAGAAAGAGAAAGGAGTATGTCTTCTTTTTTATTAAGATCTGAATGAAAAGTGACATAATTAATCTCTTTTGGGCTGAAAAGCTTGATCTTAGTAGGAGTCCTTTTTTCTTTCTTTCCCCAATTACCCATAAGGTCCCCCAGTCATTGAATCAAAATGACACCGATCGAATGGCTACTATTGTGTTTTGCTTGTGCTGATAAAAGCAAGTACTGCACTATTGTAAAATCGTGTCTTCCTATATTTTTACATGTTCAGTGTCGACTTTAGCTGGGAAAGTTCAAGTGTTAACTATGGCTTTTTATTTTAAGCATTAAATTGTTCTTAGAAAAATGTAGAGAACCAAAACCAAGTTTGTAAGACGAGAGATGGAGCCTAAAGTGCTTGAATCAGATTTTTATTTGAGTTGAGTTGTATTAAAATTTTATAAAAGTAAATTGTTTATGAGTGTATAAACGATGTTTAAAATAATAAAGTGAGTGTTTTTAGATTGAAAAATGAATCCAAATATTGAGATTGAAAATCCAAAGACAACATGAAGCATTTTGTTCTTTATCAAGTACTCCCTTCATCCCATTTCATTTGATCTTCTTACTATGTTGAGACGTCTTAAAATAATTGACACTTTCTATAAAATAAAATGTTTTAATATATTTTATATTATAAATTAATTACTAATCTAATTATATATTACTTTTATAAATTTAGATTTGACATAAAATATTCGTTTGTCCACATATTTTTTTTACTTTTTATTATACTATATTATTTTTAAAATAAAATTCAAAACTTTTGAATAAAATTTTGTGTCTAGAGGTGTTTATACAAATTTCAATTTGAAATTTAGATTTTCGATTAAGTTTTTTTTAAAAAAATTACAAAACTAAATCGAACTGATTTTTTCAAAAAATCGAATCAAAATTAGAAAAGAAAGAATAATAATGCATGTCTGAAATGTGTTCTTACATTTAAAAAATATTATATAAATGAGTTAAGTTGTAATTTTATTTTAAAAATTAAATTTATACAAAAGAACGTAGTTTGGTAATGCGTTGTTACAACAATAATGTATTAACAAAATGCGTTAATATATTTTTTAAAAAATTTTAATTTTTTATTTAATTTTCATTTTGAGTATAGAAATTGAAATGTAAACTAAATTACAAAAAACTTTTATAAATTGAATAAAATTGAAATATCAAAAAATTAAATTAAAATATATTTTTTACTTTTTTTAAAATTATATCAAATAATAAATATCTCTGTGAAACATTGGTGACAAATTGGCATATTTCGTCCCCATACATTTTTACTTTGGTGAGTGTTGTGTTTTGTTGGCTATGCCTTTATACTCAATTTTGTCACAATCCTCAACAATTTGCACACAAATACAAGACAAATGCACCCATCGTTTAAATTAGTATAATGGCAAGCAAGTTTAAATATCTTATCCACGGGATGGTTAAATACCATTACTCACTTTCTACTCTATTGTTTACCCTAACAAATTTGTTTGTGAAAATGATTGGAACAACTACTAGGAAAAGGAATCTAACATAACTAGTTAAACCAATAGAGAAAACAATACTTGGATGGTTAATGCCCCTAGAATTACCTATGTGATAGAAATGTCCCTTCATTGATAAATTTCACTTCTTATGTTTGATGAAATTCCAATGATAGAACTCACTCTATCTCTAAATGAAAGTTCTCTATTTTTAGATTAATTAGTTGAAATCTCTTTCTAACCAATTCCAACCCAAGAATGTATTAAGAATTGTGAATTTCCAATTAGATTTCTCTAATTATCAAGAAGATATTTAGGTTTCTATCTCTAGTCACCTAAATCATCCCTATTGTTTGTGTATGGTCTACCATTTCACCATTCCTTTCTCAATTCCAAGTGAAAAAAATCTAGATTTTGAATCAATTGTCAATCACCCTTCCTTTCTCAATTCCAAGTGAAAAAATTCTAGATTATACATCAATAATCCACTCAATCAATTCAACTATTCAAACCACAAACAATCCACAAGAAATTCGAATTCAATCAAGGAAGGAAACAATTCATTCACATAGGCAAAATCTAGGGTTCATACCCATCCAAGTATTCAAAAGTTTAGTTCATCAATATATTACAATTCAAAGAATATAAACCAATAAAGAAAGAGTAAGAATTGCTCATTTTCATGGTGTAAAATCTGCTCTTCTTCAAGGTTGAAATTCGTCACTGTAGTGTTGAGAAAATTTTAGCTTTTTCCATGAATCTTCAAGGTGGATGTTCTCCTTCTTCAAAGATTCAATCTTCTCTCTTGATTTCTCTTACAAGATTGATGGATTGGAAGAAGAATTTGGTGAGTTTTTGGTGTGTTTTTGCTGTTTTTTGTCCCTCTTGTTACTGCCCTAAAGAGGTATTAAAATCTGTCCCAAAAGAGAGAGAAAAGTAGTTAAAAGTAGCTTCAAATCGACACAAATGGCACCATTTGCCCCTAGTTTTTGTGCAAGGTTCTGCTGCGCAACTGTGACACTGTTTTGATTTCTAAGTGAATTCAAAGCATTATATCGGCTAATCTAGGTCTTGATGTCTTCATAAAAGTTGTAGATCAGGATCTTATCTTTCCATAGAGATTTGAATCACCTCAATTGAGCATCTAGAATGCAAGAGATGATCATTCTATCAAACTGTGTCAAAAATGAAACATAATGCAGAACATGTGAGTTTGTACAATTATCAAGGTAGTCAAATGAACTCCAATTGACACAAATTATACAATTCTGAAAACTTCAGAATGTTCTCTATAATTGTATAGAATATTACTTTTGCATTTGGAATCTTTATGGAGGTCAAAATCACACTTGAAAAGTATCTACCAATCTATTTTTCTCTACATTTTTCTGTTTTTCTTCATTGTATAAAATCTCCTTGTTTGCTTCATTTAATTCCAAATCTTCAATAATCTCATCTAAAGCAAATAAGAGATAAAGGGAGTATAAATGATGATTAAAATACCAAAATTTAACATAAAATTAAACTCAAAATGATAATTATATAGCACGAATATGGAATATTAGTGAGTTTAGTCCTTAATGTTTAATTTCAAAATTTTAAATCTTTTTTTTTTTTTTAAGTGAATTATTTGATCATTTCGTCTAATTTCTGGTAAGTTAACTGTTAGTCAATAACATGGTCAACTCCTTTGCCACACACACAGCGGTATTTTCGTCATATCACCCACTCTTTTTTCTTTTTTTTTAATGAGTCTCATCCTTTTTATTTCATTATCCTGAACCTTTCTCCTATAATCGGAAAAGAAATATGGATGGGGATAACCGAAGGAGGTTGTAGTAGCAGAATATATTCCAAGTGTGCGTGAGGAAGTCTTGATTCTCTCTGTCTCTCTCTCTCTCTCTCTCTGTCTCTCCACATGCAGAATGGTCCCGGAGGTTTTGGGTCGGCGTTGCAATTGGGGCTTGGGAATGGGATGGTGGCTGCTGTATCTGCAGCTCTAGAATGAGCATGAGGGAATGGCTCTAATAACTAAACTTTGGCAGCCTCTAATCCCACAGAGAGATTTTCCAGTCTGCAAGCAGCAAGAATTTTTTTGCAATTGGGCATTTTCAACAAACTAACTCAAGATTCTTGAATAGAACTGAAAGTTGGAGGCTTTTCCTTGAAACAATTTGTCGCAGCAGAAACAATGCGAAAAAGAAGAAGACCAATTGCTCATTGGAAAGCCACCATTTTTTACAGATGATCTTGTTTCAGATTGAAGCACAAACAAGGGGAAGGTTCAGGGCAGTAGGGGAAAGAGGCTAAAACTCATCAAACAAAAAAAGCAAAAAAGAGAAAAAAAGGGTCTTCTTCTATCTGCCCCATCCCCACTTCTTTTTCGATTGCAACATAAACAGGAGAAAGGTTCAGTAAAATGAAAGAAAAAGGATAAGACTTATTAAAATAAGAAAAAAAGAAAAAGATTGAGTGATATGATTGAAAATACCTTGTGTGTTTCGTTAAGAAGTTGACCAAGTCATTAATTAATAGTTTACTCATTATAACTTGACCAAGTCATTAACTAACAGTTCACTCATCATAAATTAGACAAAAGAATCTGAAAAAAGAATAAGAATTTAAAATATTAAAATTAAATAATAAGGATTAAACTTATCAAAGTAAAAATATTTAAGGATGAAATATGCCAATTTACAACATCGGCAAATGAAATATTACATATATTTGATAAACGCCCATCTTGGGCCCTCGCGTTCTCTGCTTTTATTGAAAATGATGCTTTCGTTCTTCAGTGGAACGAACTGTCGGGGGTTTAGTAATTTTCTTTTCAGTTGTGGGGTTTGGTGGGAAGGATGAAGCGGAAAAGGACAAATTTTAAAGACGGTCAGTGATCACAATCTTAAATTTCTTAGTACATCAAACCCGATTACATGCTTCAACTTTGAAGAACCCCTCTTCAAATTCCAGAGAACTCCAATTTCTGGTAATCAAATCCTATGGACCTGCCAGCTTCTGCGTTTCTTGCAGATCAGTTTGTACCCCGGGTTGCTAAAAGTTGAAGCGTCTCGAGTGGATGAAGTGAAATAGCTGAGAAACGAGCGTAAGAAGTTCTTTTCATGTCCTTACTATAATGCGTGGCCAGAATCTCCAAATTGAATGTTTCTCTGTGTCTTATGTGGGTTTTCATAGCAATGTCAAAACGCGTTTGAAGCTGCTGTTTAGGTTTGGTCTGGGATAATGGCTTAAATTCTTTCCAATTAGTTCAATTTCCTGAATAAGGGGTGAAATTGGATCAATTTTAATTTGAATCAAGAGTTTGGAAGAAGGAAAGATTCAGTTTTTCTTAACGTTTTTCTTGTCTGCTTGATTTGATATGATGAATGAAGAAGCGGGTACGGATACTGTAGGTGTATCGGCGAAGATATATGATAATTTGAAGCCTAATTTACATTTGATGCGTAAATGCTTTCAAGAGATTATATCTGCATTGAAGTGCAAAGAAAAGCAGTTCAACACAGTGCAAGAATTATCTATTGAAACTGCAAAAAGACTGTGTATGATGAGAGAATTGATAGACGTGAAACTCGATCAAATTAGGAAGGAGGAGGAAGCATTTCAGTTGCTTCAAGACAAAGGGTTCAAAGACTTGGAGTTGAAAAGGCAGGAACTGGGTTTGATTCTGGAGGGTATCAAACTTTGGGATGACAAGTTCAATGAGAAAGAGAATTTGATAGAAGGGCTTTTTGAGAGGATAGAATTGGAGAAAAAGAGTATTCAGAAATCTATCGATGAAAAATTTGACGAAATTTCTCAAAAAGAAAGGCTGCTACAGGATCATTCACGGGAGCTTGACTTGCTTAAGTGCCAGACTGACAGTAGAGAGATTGAGCTTCGAAAGGAAGAGGAGGTCTGGGAAAGGCACAGGAAGGAACTTGAACTGAGCGAAAAGAGTCTGTCATTGAAGAATGAGGAGCTTGAAGCTAATGAGAATCAACTTAATTTGAGGGAAAATTTTTTGGCTTCTAGGGAGGAGGACCTTATAACTAAAGTGAATGAACTTGTTTCCAGGGAAAAGGTTTTGGCTTCAAGGAAGGAGGAGCTTTTAACTAAAGAGAATGCAATTGGTGCGAGGGAAAGGATTTTGGATTTGAAGGCTAAAGCAAAACATGGAGCTGCGAATTTAGTGGATGGTGGAAGAGGAGAGCTAAAATCTAGAGAACAAAGAAAAGATTGTTGGGAAAGTGAGAGATCAGATACAAAATAAGGGTCTCATTCAGAAAAGTGGGCTAATTGTCCGTTGTGAACGATTCTTGACAAAGAGGAATTCTATTAGTGAACACTAAGATTGTAGAGAAGGTGGCGTACTCAGCAATAATGCTAGAAAAGATTATATAGTACATGTTTCAGCATCAGATTCAGAAACTCAGTATCCCGATCCAGAATTCCATGATTTTGACAAGGATAGAAACAAAAATTGCTTTGCTGTGCATCAGTTCTGGGCTTGTTATGATGCACTTGATGAAATGCCCAGGTCATATGTGCAGAACAAGAGGGTGCATTCTCCTGAGTTTAAGTTTTCTATTGCTTGGTTAATGGCTGAACCAGAATATCATGTTAAAACTGATTCGCTAGATAAAGGCTTTCCTGTTGCTTGTGGAAATTTTAGACTTGCAAAATCTAGAGATATTACGGATCATTGTATTTTCTCACATCAACTTCATTGTAGAAAAGATGCAGCTCAAGGTACTTATCTGATACGTCCAAGAAAATAGGAGATTTGGGCACGTTTTAGAGGTTGGGATATAGGGAGGATCTCCAACTCAGCAATTAAGAAGTATTACAAATATGAAATAGTGGAGATTGTCTCTGTTTTTGTCGAGAATGTAGTTATAAGGCCTGTTTATTTGGATAAATTAGAAGGATATGTGAGCCTGTTTCAGCGAACAAGCAGAAGTGCCTCATTTCTGATAGAGCCGAATGAATTTTTTAGGTTCTCACATCAAATTCATTATTATCGAATGAATGGTGCTGAAAGAGAAGGTGTCCCAGAAGGTTCCTTTGAACTTGATCCTGCTTCTTTACCAAATAATCTTTTTTGAACTTTTAAAGATCATTTTGAGTTTAATGGGGCACAGGAATTATCTCCATTTAAGATGAGCATCAGTATCAAATCCTAGTGCTCACATTCTAATAGCATGCAATAGGGAAGGCCATTGTACAGTTAGCACCTAGTGGTAACCTCTGTTTTAGAATCAAGAACTTGAGACCGGGCTAGCGCAATCCTTTTTGTTGGAGCATTATCTGACTCTTTTCCCAACTCATATTGTATGCCGGTGAGTTCAGCAGGACTTTTCGGCTCTTACCAGTACTGGCATGTCTTTTATTACTTGGGGTAATTTTTCTTTCTCATTTGCATCTTAAACCTTTTCCTTTGACACTATTCTTAACTGGGTTCACCTTTTTCTTTTCTCTTTTCCAACATCTCATTGGTTGAGAAATTTTTAATCATTAGAGATGCTTGTTTGTTGAATCACACTGTATACAGCATGATCTCTCAAACAATAATCTACCTGAATTAAGACTTGCCTTAATGCATGTGTCACTCCTGTAATTATGTTTCCCTTTGTCCCTACATGCACTTTTTCTTCTGAATATATTAATGATTGAACTTCAACCAACTCCTGAAGCAAAAAATAAACATAAAATTGATACCAACTAACTCTTTTGGATAATCTGCCTGGTGGATTTGGTTCAGTTTGATCAGAAATCTGCAGAAGGTAGTTCTCTAAAGTGATCCAAGTTATAAAATTTTTATTAATATACTTATTGAATATTAAAGGATTTCTCAGCAGGCAATAGAGAAGTTGATCTAAAATATGCTGTTTACATTCAATTAAAGATGTGATACATTGTCCCATCTTTTGGTGCACTTCTTTCATCCACATATAGTTGGAGGGAGCAGGTCTTCCATTCTTACAATCCTAAAAGATCTGTAGGCAATTCAAAAACATGAAATAATATGAATCATTAGTTAAAATCTGGTAGATTTGAAGTTGCTGTCAATTTGGGTGCGCAGATGTAATCATATATGTTATATCATATTCTTGAGTTAGAGATCTGCTGCTGAGCTAACTTTCTGAAACATGTAACAAAATGCAATCCTGTGCATGATGATAAATCTATGTTGTTTCCAATATCCATATAGTTCTGCACTATTGCATATTTTTTCAGGTATAAGTTTACTCAAGACTTAAAGACAGACTTCCATCCAATCAAGTTACAGATATGTTCTGAACTTGCTTAGTACTTCAGACCAGAGGAAACCTGTTGATGCACTCTTCTTTTTGCTTGAAAGCTGAAGAGTAGAATTCCATTGATTCATGATATCTGCATTAGCCAAAGGCATGAAGCATGTGTTATGCTGGGAACAAAATGCATATAACATGTTGAGTTTAAGATAATTTGACATACTGAACCATTAGCAAATGTACTCTCTTTAAATTTTACTTTGTCCATCTACTTATTCTTATTTTCTTACGGACTAATTGAGCTCTAGTGGTCCATCAGTCGGAACGTCCAAAGTGATTCATAGTACATACTGGATTACTTCTCTGGTATATGATCTTTGCCACCGCATTCAAGGCTTTAGCAGCTACGCTGTGGCAGAAGCTTGGATGCTGTTGCAGCCTTATATCATGCACAAGTTGCCTTCAAGTTTATGTCCAGGAAGGCGCTTTTAGAGTTCATTCTTCATTTTAGTTACTTTTGGATATCTAAGAAAATTTGATTCGATATCCAAAGGATGAAATGACATTCTCCTTCCTGGCAAACAAAAGAATGATCCTTACTGCATTAAATGGAGTACCAACTGCTGATAAGAGATTGGTTCCCACTCCCACGCCCCGTGGTTGCATTTCTTCCCATCATTTTCTTTTCTTCTTTTTCCCCCTTTTTTAGGAAACTTCAGCAATCACGTATGCATTTTGTAAATTTTATATATTCCACTATTAGCAACGTTACACTTTTAACACCCTTTTTACATAATTTTCCAGATTCCCAAACCCAAAAAAAAAAAGCAAAACAAAGCTAAAGAAGTAGAAACAAAATGTATACTTGGCAGAATGTATTGGTCTTTACTTGCGACCTCCTTTTGCTAATTTTAACGATATGAACCAGTGGCAGGGCATGTTTTAAGTATTTGAACTGAATTTTATTCAAAACACGATGTAATTCGGTTTTACTTCTCTTTTTTCATTTTTTTCTCTGAAACTCCAGGAAAAAAGTAAAAGTCAAACCTAAAACCAATCCAAATGCAAAGTTTTATTTGAAAACAGCTGTAGGAGATAGAGGATAAATGGGATCCAATGGTACAATATTCGTTATGGATTTTGGCAAATTGATGGTTTTACTTCTGAAGAAGACAAACTTGATTCAATAGTGGTTCTCTTCAGGTGTAGGCAACTATGAAATTCTTACTTAAATGCCATTGGAGTGTAATATTCCGACTTGTATTTTTTTATTTAAAGAGCATACTTACTGTTCCTACCGTTTCAAAATAAATAGATGACTTTATATTTATATTAATAGAATAACAGTGATGAAAATATGATACATTTTTTTATTCAAGTACCTAAATTACCCTTCTCCCTCATCGTTTTTTTTTTTTTTTTTGACTCTCAATGGGAGATCATATTTTTGAAAGACTAAATAGAGGCAATATTAGAAAAGGAATATCAAATACCTATACATATGCGGCTTTTTTTTTTGGGTAATTATTATTTGAACTTGCTTTGAAAATGCAAAATAATAACTTTTTTATTAAAAAAATCCACTTTAGATCTTACTTAATGTCTCATAAATTACTCTTATTGTTTTAAATTTTCAAAAGAAAACTAGTTAAAATATATGTCAAAAGAAGATTAAGGTTTCATTATGGTCTAAACAGTGTTTGGTTTGGCGAGAAAGGAGTTAAGACAGATTGATTATATTTCATTACAAAACCTAATAAAAATTTTTTACTTAGGATCCGTATCTTTTTTTACAAATAATCTACTTCTAAAATATATTAATAAAAATTCTCAATTACAATCCCAGAATCAATCTTTTCTTGTTAACTAAATTGTCCTTATTCTAATATCTTATATTCATATAAGGATATAAAAATAAAAATAAATATGTATTAGTAACTTATCTTTCATTTTCCTCCTACAAATATCCAAAACCTATAAATACTCAATCTTATACTTTTCTTTCCTCTTCTTCTTCGTTTATCTTAGGGTATATTTGGATTGAATTTATGTTATTTATAAATGAAAGAGTGAAACTGTAAATCTTGTATTGAAATAGAATAAGAGGATTCTTGAGTTATTGCGGTGTTGGATAGTAAAAAAGAGAAAAAATAATTTTAATTTACATATTTATCTTTATTTTTATATAAGTATAAGTATATTATAATAAATATAATTTAATCAGTTTAAAAATTTTTATTAAAATTTGGTTTCTTTTTCTTCTATTTTCATCCATTTTTGGACATAAAGGAGATTTATATTTTAAATTTAAAATTAATTCCTCAATTCTCTTCCTACTTCTTTTCTATTCTTTATTAAAAAATTAATTCAAATACTAAAAATTCTCCTTTTTTTTTATTTTCATCAATTCAAACGGAGCATAAGTAACAAATTTGTATTGGTTTTCAAAAATTTTACATCTTATGATATATTTTTAATATACTATTAATTATACTTTTTAATGTTTATAATTTATTTTTAAAAATTTAAAACTTATTTTATTTAATTTATGATATGTAAATAAAAATGTTTATATTTAAAAGTGTAGTAGGAGATGTAATAGAAAAATAGATAAAAAATCCAAACCCGTTTTCGAACCAAATCCAAATAGATATGGTAAGTGATGTACGCGTTAGTGCAGATTTGATTTCCAAAGTATAGAGTTAAAATCAGGGCAGTTACGCAATTGCCTTTTTCCTCTGCTCTGACGAAAGGAAACCTTTCCTTCCATGGCTTCATGGTGAGTTGAGGCGCAGAACAATCGAAGAGGCTATTCAGGTTTCCTTCTCTGAAAGAATACCCTTTTTCTATCTGTGTTTCCCAGAATGCGCAATCAAATCCCTGATCGAAACTAAAATACTCTGTATTTTCTTTCTTCCTCTGCTTTGATGAGACCTTGAATTCTTTCTTCCATGGCTTCTATTTTTGACTAAGAGCTACCCAAGACGCTAGTTAGGTTTCTCTGAGTGAAACCCTTTTTTCTGTGTCTGTTTTCCGCTGTAAAATACTTAAGGTATTTCTTGAACTTGTGGCTGGAAAACAATACCCGGGCTTTAGAGGAGAAGGGGAAAATTATGGATGATATGGACAAGCTTTCTGAAGTTGTGGATGAGAATTTGGATTTCGTCCAAAAATGTTTCGAAGAAGTTATTTCGGGATTGGAATACAAAGAGAAAGAGTTGGAGATAGACAAAGATACAGTGGCTGGAAGATTTAAAGAAATTGATTCCGCCCGAGAATCCGTTGAAGCTCGGTTCTTGCGTGTTATGGAGAGGGAGAAAAAGTTCCAATTGATTCAAGGAAAAGGGTTAAGAGATTTTGAATTGAAAAAGAAGGAAGTGGAATTGATTCTTGAAGGTGTTAAATTTAGGGAAGAGAGGTTCAATGAGCAGGAAAAATTGCTACAAGGGTTTCTTGAGAGGATAGAATTGGGGATAAAGAAATTTGAGAATATTCAGAAATCTATGGAAGAACAGTTTGATGCACTTTCTCTAAGGGAAAGGCAGGTAGAGGATTGTTCAACCGAGCTTAACTTGATTAGCGTGAAGCTTGAGAGGAAAACAGTTGAGCTTCACAAGATAGAAGAAAACTTGGAGACATGCAGAAAGGAATTTGAATTGAGGGAAAAGGCCTTGTCTTTAAGAAGAGAGGATCTTGTAGCTAAAGAGAAAGGAATTGAAGCAAGGGAAATGGTTTTGGGTTCAAAGATGGAGGAGCTTCTTGCAAAAGAGAAAGAAATTGAATTGAGAGAAAGGATTCTGAATATGAAATCGGCCGAGACGAATGAGAGTGCTAATTTGGTAGATGGTGAAAAACGACAATATAAACTGCCTAAGGTTGACGCTTCAGATCCCAGAGAATGCAGAGAGCTTAGCAGTAAAGGCAAGAAAAGAGTAAGAATAGACGAGGATAATGAGCAAAGTGTTCCTCGAGAAGGCACCCTACAAATCATTGTTGCTGAAGAAATGGCACTCAACAAAAAATTCGGAGTGGAGTATGATGATCCAGAATTCCATGATTTTGACAAGGACAGAAACAAAAGCTGCTTTGCTGTGGATCAATTCTGGGCTTGTTATGACACGGTTGATGCCATGCCAAGATTCTATATGCAGATTAAGAAGGTCTACTCTAGGAAATTTAAGCTGCACATCACTTGGCTTGAGGTTGATCCGGAATATCGCCATGAAGTTGATTCTTTTGTCAAAGACTTACCAGTTGCTTGTGGCAAATTTATTTGTGGGGATTCTGAGGTCATCACTGATACTCCTTCATTCTCGCATCAAATTCGTTGTGAAGAAGATAAACTAAAAGGTTCTTATGTGATATACCCTAGAAGAGGTGAGATCTGGGCTCTTTTTAAGGACTTGGATATTAGAAAGAAGTCAAATTCTGGAAGTATTGAACAGTACGAGTATGAAATTGTGGTAGTATTGTCTGATTTTGTTGAGGTCTCAGGCATCAGAGTTGCTTATTTGGACAAACTAGAAGGATATGTGAGCCTATTCCAGCGAAAAAAGGAAAGTACTTCATTCCTAATACGGTCTAATCAGTTACTTAAGTTCTCACACCAAATTCCCTCTTACAGAATGAATGGCACTGAAAGAGAAGGTGTTCCAGAAGGATGTTTTGAACTTGATCCTGCTTGCTTGCCGACCAAAAACATGATGAAACTTTTGCCTGTCAACATAGAGGTGAATGTTTAAGAAAGTGATCTCCGTATTATTAGAGCATCCATATCAAGTTGGAATGACTAATATCAGAAGTCTTTTTTGTAAATGTGGCTCTGGAAGGTATAGGAAACCTGATGGCAAGTTGTTAGGTTATTTGTCATTACAAACTTCTCTAATGTTTTCCACTTCTTGGATGGAGCTTGCAAGTGAATTTCAGCTGAACTTTTTAATTTAATTGAAGTGCCAGCTGATCTTCTACTTGTCAAATTCCTTATTAGGCTTTTGAATTTTTAGCTTCATGGTATAAACATATTGTATATTCCTGATGAAGCACATATTTAAGCATGACTTGACTTCTATATATGTTAGTTGTATCTCTGGCTGAGTGATAATATTTGAAGCTGGATATCATTTTCTGAAAGAAATACATACAAGAACAATATATAACTAGATCATTTCCTAAAACGTTCTTGCAGCCTTCTTAGGCAAGATATAAGATACAAGATAAACTAAAATCCTATGCATATCAGGAACAGTGACATGTAAATTTATGTTTTGGAGTTCAATGCAATGATAAACACTGGCTAATTCTGCTGCAGCAGCACTTGGGCAAACAAGAACGTGCATGAACAAGGATGAAAAGAGAAGATAATTACTTAACTTTCTTGTTTGAGTGCCTGTTCTGAAGCTGGGAAGAAGTTGTAACTTGAAGATAAGTTCAATTTTGCTGATCATCTTTGATCTGTGCCAAGACATTCTTTCCTTCCAAATCTGATAATATCTGCACATATATATTTATATGCTTTCCTGATAATTGTAAATTTGTGTATGGAAATGAAGGTAACTTAGCAAATTCTGAGAAACTGAAAGGAGAAAGCTGGAAAGAGCTTTGCGGGCAAAGATTTTCAAGGGCGCTGAGTATTACTTGCTAATTTTTGGAAGATAGTGCTTTGAAATTAAAATCATGTCTAGTCTCAAAAGTTAAAATAGTGGATGCCATTACAGCTTTAGTATATTTCACTTATTTTATGGTAGAAAATAGAATGCTATAGGATTTACATACTACAGGTATCATATAATAATTCTTATATTTTGAAATCAAATTGAACTTTTAATGGTTATCCATGTCAAAACATTTTGTATACTGAGAATTCAGCGATTTGAAAATTTAAGGCCCTTGATCAAAGCTTGACCTGTTTTTGGTACTGCTAAGGTCAGGCCAAAACTTCTATTTACAGATCATCAGGAAGTATGCTATGGTGGATATAAGCTGCAAATCATTTGGCTAGAGGTTGATCCAATATAGTCATTTTAAATTCTTTTCTGTAATGAATTTATTTTTACCTCTGCATAATCCTTTTTCCTTCCCCCTTCCCCCCAATCCCCTAACTTTTTTGGAGAATAATGTCCCTTAAGATTTCTGCTGAAATAACTTAAAACTCATGTCGCTAAAGGATACATATTCTTTGAGCTAAGCTTTTATTTCCAAACAACAAGGCCTACTTGTGAGCCACTTAGACTAGCCAGATGTATACATGTGTATTTCTTAGCAATGGAATAAGCTGGATGTATTAAGGGTTCGCAGTGCAGGTCCTTTAAGGGATTTTCCTTGATGTCTGCTAAGTTGATACGATCAAAAGCTCCTACAGTTTTCCTGCTAGTATAAATCCTTTAATCTGTTTCTTATTGACAAGCTGGACGATCTCAAAACTACCTGTATTGCTTCTTCCCCTTGTACCCATAATATGCTATCTACTTCCCTTGGTCATCTCTTAACCACCCCTTAGTGTCTGCAGCTCCTGCATGTCATTTTGCAGAACCATCTGCATTCAGTTAAAAGAAAAGGAAAGTACCATGCTTCATGCATCAGAAAACTGTTCTCTCTCTCTCTCAATAAAATGCATCTTTAACTTCTTGCTTCTGCTTAAGATTGACTTAAATAAAACTACCAAAATGCTTATCTTGGTTGTATCATATTTCATCGCCTTTAGAAGCAGGCAGGTTTGCACCTGGTGTTTCATGTGGTGATGATAGTCTTGTTTACTTGAAATCTTCTAAAAGAAATATATTTGTAGCTTTTCCACTACCTTAATATGATATAATATATGCCCAAAATTTCCTTTTTAGTACAAAATTGCGTCATTTTCTAATTGAGATAACCTCAGCTTCGGTATAGTTATAAACTATGCACTCTGAGACACAGGATTCTGATTCTTAGTAAATTTTCTATTGGGTTCACCTTCTAGCCTTGGAGTCATTCTCATTCTAGCCACTTCTGCAGTTGTAATGATTAGGTAATGGCTCCTGGTGATGCAAGATTAGATATGAACGAAGAAATTCTGGTAATTGAAGATAAAGCCAAGAAATGTTTTTCAAATTACTTTTAGCTTGTGTTTGGTGCAATGGTACTGGGGGCGTAGAATTTTGCAGGCAATGAAAGGGAACAACCTTTTATGCTCGAGGACGCAATGCGGGTTCTGATGAACCTTCTGCTAGATCGATTAGGGGAAAAACATGCCATAAGTATTTTGATCGAGGAGAAACCACCTCTGAACGCACACGAAATGTTTAAGGGAAGTCATTCAAGCTAAACAGAATGTTGAGATTGTGCAGATGCATTCTTCGGATTAATCCTGGCTAGAAACTTTTACCATTCCCAGGGTGTATTTAGATTCGACTTTAGTTTAAAAATTTTTGTCTGAATTGACTGATTTGTCAGAAAAAGAGGCAGGGCGAAAATTTTCCGGAACTCAATTCAAGTACACCAAGGGACCTCCCTTTTTAGGGGTGTTTTGGTTTGATGATCGTATTGCATCTGCTGTGTTGCCAATCATGATACTCCTGAGTACTATCTAATCAAATTTCTATAGCATTTATGAAATTTCAATTTATTTTTTAAATTGCATGTTGCTCAAAAGTCAAGTGGGAGGGTTGACTGTGGCATGTACTTTGGCAGTTTTCCACTGAACAGCAGCTGAAGTCCAACTTATTTCCAGATTGAGATAATCTCTTTTAGGTTCTTGGGTATGTCAAAGTAGTCTACAGGGAAATTACCCGATTGTTTATAATTTTTTCATCTTGAATTGCATGTTTATATATTTTTAATATGTTTAAAATTAAATGTGTATTTTTCAAAAAATAGTTATATATTTTTTATTTTTTTAATTTTTACTATTAATATCTTTAACTTTAAGGTAATTAAATTTGATAACACAATAGACTCACTAGTAACTTGTTTGATTTTTTGGATAAAGATTTAAACTCTATTAAAATATTAGTATCATCATGCACAAGCATCTTTAACTAGTAAAATATTTTATTTATAATTAAATTACTTTTTTAAAATTTTTTTTGTCAAATCAAAATGAGACACTTAATTCTGAAGTAGTACTAAAAGCTTTGGCAATTGATAATGCATTATATCTAGCACTGTCAAATGGGCAAATGATTCGTAAACAGTCCTTTTGTCCGGTAAATTAGGTAGGTTTGAATTTAGTTGGTTCAAACCCGTTTAGATATTTGTTTAACCAATCCGTTTTGCTTGGCTCATTGATTATAGTGGGGCGGAGAGGGTTGGGGCGAGCTAGTTTGCTAATTTTTTAAAATTAGAATATAAAACGATGTAGTTTCATATTAAGTAAATAAAAAATTTAAAATATATTTTATTTTAAAATTATATATATATTAAATGCCTAGCAAACTGGCCCGTAGATCTTTTATAAACAGATATGAAGTTAATCATATGTCAATATGTAAATAACGGTCCGGTTACGGTGCTGACGCCCTTTTTTTTCGCACATGCAGACGTGTTTTTCACCGTTAGATTAGATAGTATTTGTTATCTTTTGATCCAACAGTTAGGAAGCACCAGAGGCATTTTGGACTGAACAAAGAGTTTGTTTGAAATTTGAAAAGCCACTATTACTCTGACACCCGCCATTTCTCCTCTTCGAACGAAAGTAAGTACGTATCGGTTAACGCGAACACTGTTCAATGAGCTGACAGTTTATAAGAGTGAATAATTATTCACTTAAAAAATGACTGTTCTTTCCCGGGGATTGGAAGAGTTCAATGCACAAATACTGTTCAGTTAGGGCACCGGATAAGACTTACCAATCATTCACTTCACTTTTACACAGCGAATAGTTATTCTATCACCGCTCAAATTCTCTCCAATTCTCGCAAAGCTTCTTCTCCTCTTCTCCGTCCTTCAACGATTATCAGACATGGGTCCTCAAAGATTTCAAGTTAAGTGTCGTCTACAACCGATTGTGGACGTTAATCGTGCACTGCAGATGGATTCTCAGGGCAAGGCGAAGACGAACGCGATTAATTCGACTGGTTTTGGAGGACTGGTCGAATTAAAGCTGATGGCCATAAAAGCAGAGATGGTAGAACACCTCTGCCGAAGCTATGACCCCACAAGAGAGGTTTTCCCTCTTGAGAATGTTGAGACTCTCAAAATAACAGAGAGAAACGTTCGGGTTGTGTATAGGTTTCGAGCCTCCGGCCAAGATATTGATTTGACCAACTTGGCAATCAAGTCCAAAGGGGTCAGGGGCTTTGCCAAGACTATCGGTCTGTCACCGTTGCCCAAGAATCACGTCTCTGTTGAGGAGATCCGGGAAGCAATTTCCCGACCAAACTTGCCAGCTGAGGTTTTTGCCAAGCTGTACATTCTCTTGGCGCTGGGGACCATTTTGGTCCCAAAATCATCTTCAAAGCTTTACCTGGGTGTATATTGCCCCATTCAAAATCATCTTCAAAGCTTGATCTGGGTGTATATTGCCCCATTCTAGAAGACTTAGGATTTGCGAAGGTTTTTAACTGGCCACGACATATACTCCAGTTTCTGCACAGCAGTTTGGGCAAGTTTGTATAAAAAATGTCCAGTAGTTGGCCAGACGACAATATGCATCTCCTCCTGGTAAAGGATAATATGGGTTATGAGTGAATAATATGCATCTCTTTCTTAGGAGTGAATAATTATTCGCTTAAGAGAGAATAATTGAGTGAATAGTCAATCAATCTTGAGCGAATAATTATTCACTTCAGAGTGACCAATCATTCACTCTTAAGCGAATAATTATTCACTTCAGAGTGACCAATCATCCACTCTTAAGCGAATAATTATTCACTTCAGAGTGACCATCCACTCTTAAGCGAATACTTATTCACTTCAGAGTGACCAATCATCCACTCTTAAGCGAATAATTATTCAATTAATATGACTACTCTTGATTATTCACATTATTCACTTAATATGACTACTCTTGATTGCAGCTGTGCTACTTACAAAAAGTGTCTGGCACGCCGAAGGATGTCCAATGCACTTGCGGCTGGTGGACTGCTGAGAAGGTCGTGAGTGCATGGGATGGCTGCAGGCTGAGACTTGGGACAGGGGTGCAAAGAAATGTGCGAAAGTCCAAGTTATAGGCTAGGAGGGCGGTGCTCCAGAGGGAGCTTGATCGGATTGATGATGAGCTGAGAGAGCTATCTGACGTGGAAGAACGTCCGGATAATCAGCTAGCTGAGCTACCAGTGCCCGAGAATGTAGATGGGGCTGAGGCCGGCCAATACGAATTCAGGGCGAGGGGGCTCATTGAGTTGGCCATGGTTGTCCATGGTCATGAGGCAAGCAGGCTGATCGCCGAACTCGTTGTCCCGGGACCGGGAAGAGCCCGGGCGAGGTACATGCCAGAGCAGAGCCGGTCACTCCCCTCCAGCCCAGTGTACACAAGAAGCCAAGAACCCGTAAGCGGGGGGCAAAAAAAACCACCAACCCCCCAGTAACAGCTGGTAATTAGGATTCATGCATTGAGTGAATAATTATTCATTCAAAGCAGAAATTATTCAGTAAACTGTATCGTTACCTTAGCGAATAGTCATTCACTGAATGACTATTCTTGTGGAGAATAATTACTTAAGTTTTCACTTTGTACATTGATCAAAGAGGAATTCGCATAGTGAATAATTATTCACTCCATAGTGGATATTCTCAGTTGTGCGCCATGAGATATTCATTCTTTGTCTCTCTGTCTTCTATCAGATGTTGTCTGGGACTCGAGATCGCTTTCGCACACCCGGATGAACCCGCCGAACCGGGTGGAGGCCGCCCAAGCAGAGCTGCCGCCCAGCGCCCGGCGACTAATAAAGCCCGCCATTTCTCGCGATCTCCTTTTGTGGTAGGTCCTAGCAAATCCATTCGCCATTCTGCAGTAAGAGACCCAACTCGTTGATTATGCTCGGCCCGATCGCTCCAAATGGAAAGGAGTAAGGATTTTTCCTTTAGGAGAATAATTATTCACTCTTACTTTGTAAATTCGTGGTCAAATATTTGAGCATTCGAGCGAATAATTATTCTCTCATGTTGATTATTCGTTGCTTTGTGAAGGGCCGATATTTTGTTGAGGTACGGGATCCAGCAACTCAACAGAATAGAGGTTTGTGGCTGCCGGCCGATACAAAATTTTTACTGCACGACTATTGACGCATATGCACACTATCTAAACCGCCAGCAGGCTTACAGTGGTGTGATGCGTGGATTTTGCTTCACAACCACAATAGGGGTATGCCATTGTACTTAATGGTTTGTATTTGGTGAGAAGCTTCCGTGTGTTAATAAATTTTTATCTTTTTCTTTCAGAAATAGGCTGAAGGCTGTCAGAACTCCGGCAGGGAGCTTTCGCCCGAAGAAATGGAGGCCGAGGTCGAGGGCATTTTATCCGGCCTTAATTACTTGCCCGGCGGTAGCGGAATTGACTCATCTGCCTGTGACTACGTGAGTACGCTTTAAATTCAGGAGCAAATAGTTATTCACTCTGTGTTAAATAGTAGCCATTCACCGCAGAGCGAATAGTTATTCACTTATTTGACTAATTATTACGCCTTCTTATGTGAATAATTAGTTATTCACTCTGTTGATCTCATTTGGTTGTGTAGTACTTCTTCCCCATAATCAGAGGGAACCACTTTTACATATACGCGATAGATGTGGGGACAAGGCGTTTCCTCTGCCTGAACAGCATACCCTGCCAATCAAATTTCCGCGAGATGCACCAACAGCTTGGTAAACTGGTGCTCACATATTTCACCACGTGGTACAGTATATGGGGAAGACGGGAAGTTGATTGGCAGAAGTTCATTTGGGATGTCCCTGCAGTGCCAGTTCAACCCGACATACACAGTTGCAGTGTTTTTTTGTGCTGGACAATGGAATCATGGGCTGGTCACTTACCGCAGGAGTGTTATGCTACCTGGGTGAAGCCAAAAAATATCAACGCCGGGCGAAGACAGATTGTGGCGCGGCTGCTGGGTCAGGAGGAGAATGAATTACTCGAGGATATTCGGAAAGCAGCTGATACATGGAGGCGGTTGTGAATAGTTATTGCTGGTTATTAGTTAGTCAAGGACGATTCAATGTACAAAAATATTTACTATACATAAATTTTGACTGTAAATGGCTAAGTTTTAATTTTATTAACTCTATGATGAATAAATATTCACCAAACAGAATATCATTTACATGGCTAGGGTAACATCGACGTAGTAATTCGATTCAGACACTTCATTTCGCATTCTTTTGAACAAGACCTTTCTCTTCTGCCGTAACTGCTATTGGATACTCTTGAGCCTTTTCCGCGATCTATTTGGGTTATTTCTGGGTTTGATGGCCTTGCCAAGCACACGACCGTCCTCGCATCTGGGTTGATGTTGTGGATCTAACGTGTCAACAAAGAATACAATTATTATTCACTCCGACAAACGGAAATTAAAAAATTATAGAGTGAATAATTATTCTCTCTTACAAGCTGAAACGTAAAGAATACAAGAATGAGTAATTATTCACTCTTACAAGCTGAAATGTAAAGAATCCAATAGCGAATAATTATTCACTCTTACAGTCTGTACTGAAGATATTCGCTCTTCCATTCGGTACCGAAGAGAATCCAAGAGCGAATAATTATTCCCTCTTACATTCGGTACTGAAGAGAATCCAAGAGCGAATAATTATTCTCTCTTTCAGTCGGTACTGAATAGAATCCAAGAGCGAATAATTATTCGCTCTTACAGTCGGTACTGAAGAGAATCCAAGAGCGAATAATTATTCGCTCTTACAGTCGATACTGAAGAGAATCCAAGAGCGAATAATTATTCGCTCTTACGGTCGGTATTGAATAGAATCCAAGAGCGAATAATTATTCGCTCTTACAGTCGGTACTGAAGATAATCCAAGAGCGAATAATTATTCGCTCTTACAGTCAGTACTGAAGAGTATCCAAGAGCGAATAATTATTCGCTCTTACAGTCGGTACTGAAGAGAATCCAAGAGCGAATAATTATTCTCTCTTTTATTCGGTACTGAAGAGAATCTAAGAGTGAATAATTATTCCCTCTTACAGTCGGTACTAAAGAGAATTCAAGAGCGAATAATTATGAAAAAATTCTAAAAATTCTGATTAGGACCAGCCTGAATGAGCCGGGCTCAGGCTCATATTTCCCAACTCGAAAACAATCGAACCGAACTCGAGCTTAGCAAAACCCGACACATTTGGTCCTATTGACACCCCTAAGGCTGGTTTTGAATTAGATAAGAAATTTTAGAGTGCAAGTATTTGAAGAGTATGTGCTTTAAACCTAATCATAACCTTCTTTGAGTATGTTGTAATGAATTTAAATTTTGGTAGATCACAAGCTTTGATATATATTATAGAGTTAAATCCTATTACGATACTATTTGAAGCGTAGCTGCAATTGAAATTTTTTAAAATATAAAATGCATTCTTTCTCAAATGTCCCTAACATTAAGTTTTTTCTTTTACTATTTTTCAATTATTTATCTCTAATATCTCAAACTGTTACCCTCCTCCCAAAAAAAAAAAAAAAAAAAGTCATCATCTTCTTCATATCTTCCTTTAATCCACCAAACCCTAGCCGCCGCCACCGCTGCCCATGCCCGTAACCTTTTTCTCCTGTGTCTCTCTCTCTTTTACCCCTCTCTTGCGCAGCCACAATCTTGATCCCTTAAGCCCCACACCCTCGCCACCCTAGCTGCTGCTACCCACCCCCTTTTTCCCTTGAGTTTATCCCTCTCCCGTCTCTCTAGTTGCCGTCGCTGTCTTGGTTCCTTAAGCCTTTCTTCCCATACACGTCCTCCCAGACATCCAAACAATTCATATTGTGCATCTAATTCTTTTTGTACATTCACAATTTCACCTTTATCGTCATGCCTTGGTCGCGTTTCACAGTTTTCACAGCTTGGCCAACTCTTCGTCTGCCTTTCTGCAATTTTTCTACTGTCTCTCTATGTAACATGTCCCCTCAGATCCACCTCTTCCCTATGTGATTTCTCCCACTCGATTCCACCCTCCCTTCACAATTTCCTCCCATTCAGTCCTCAGCCACTTCCTCCCTCCGTAATTTCGCTCCCTCAATGCTGCTACTTCCCTGTGCAATCTCCGCCCTGCCCAGTTTCACATTTTCCCTTCGTCATCTTTCCCTTTGGTTCCCCCACCTCCCTCTACAATCTCTTACTCGATTGCTCTTTCTTGCAACCCCCTGCGATTCTGTAGCACATAAGTTGTTTCTTATATTTTATTTTTTCTTTTTGTTCTTGGCTTTTCTTTGTCAAATCCCAGCAAAACAACCCCAATGATTCATCTAAAGACTGAACCTCAGATTAATTTTAAGAAAAAGAAAATAGAAATAAGAGAATTAAACGGATTAAAGTTAAATTGTGTTCAGATTGAAGGAAATGAAGAAGAGAGTATCTCAGGCCTTGAATGAACTTCTGATTACATAATTTGACGAAAAAGACATCCTCTAAATTATTAAAAAAAACTTATATAATAGGGTAATCACGGTATTGACAAAATCTTCTCCTTCCACGCAATGCTTAGCTGATCTCATCTCATATCTACGTATGTAATTTAGGCTCTATTGGACAACATTTTACCCCAAAATTAAACTAAAAAATTTAAGTATATGACCTATATCTCTTCTCACAAACACTTTTACGAAACCCAAGATAAAAATTTTAAAACCAAATCCTATCCAATCACACCAGTTTCTGTTGTTTAAGCTGTGGAAGAAAACTTTGCAATGATCCTCTCCATCTTCGAATCTCTGCTGTACATATGGGTGGTTATAACCACTTTGATAATGCACAAGAACACATGCTCAGAATGGACTATCTTGCTGAATTAAACCCTTTTCCCCTAAACGATGTCGTGCCACTTATACTGAGATAACTAACTTAACTACTTTCTCGTTTTCTTCCACTGTTTCTACTTTCTTCTCCTCTGGACATAACATTCTTTTTTGATGAATCTTTTTTTTTTTTAGGTGTTGGTGGAATCGTTTTTCACTCTTTTGGTAAACATTGATAATAACAATAATTTTTTGATGAATTAATTAGTTAATAACATTTTATGGATAATTAATTATTTTGTTAAAGATAAAGATTTTTGAAAAAATAATAGAAGAAACAATATTAATGTTGGGGGCATTTGGGAAGAATTTCAAAAAAATTTAACCTCGATTACTTTGTAAATAGACTTCTAATTTGGTTGTGACAATTAAAAGTATATATACTTTATTGACAATTACTCAAGACTTCAAAGGTGTTTTTAGACTAAACCTTATATTGTAATGACTGTTTTTAAGATGGTCATTTAAGATTAATTTTTTTAATTAAATTATATTGAGAATTATAAAAATAAATTATTTATAAAAAAATAAATTAGAATAATTGAATATTTGAATTGAATTTGGATGTTAGAATATACTTGAATATTTGAATTGAATTTTTGTCCCACGAAAACAGACAAAAAGAAAATACGGTCAATTGCGTCCCACGAAAACAGACAAAAGGAAAATTTTCAAAGCAATAATAAATAAGATTTTAGCTATTTTAACTACTGCAATTAAAATTAATTCTTTGTTTTCTCATTCGAAAGCCCAGGCATTCTCCCTGCGGAGTTCTTCCTCCTCCTCTGGGGTAAAATCGTTCTTGATGTTGAAAAACTTGCGGATCTGCTCCACAGTCTTACCCTTTATCATATCAGCCACCGTTTGACAGGTAAGGTCCAGAAGGCTCTTTATGTCCAGGTAATTCGCGGCCATAATAAGATCGAACAGAGTGTTCTGGTCGACTTTGATCCATTCGGCATCGAAAGCTTTGAGATTCTTGTCGCCGAGGTTGGACGATTCGGATGCCTCGGCTGCGCGGTGGTGCTTGCAGTACTCGATGACCTTGGCCAGGATGTCGCCTGCAACGTTGGGGACGGGAATACAGTCGTCGGCGCAGTTGTCCTCGATCATGTGCTTGATCGTCTGAGACATCATAGCCACCGCCTCCTCCACCTCGAAAGTCTCACCGTCGTAACTCTTCAAGACGATCATCTTTGCTGAAGACATGGTGATTGCTCGAGAGAAATTGATTCGATGCTAATAGATTGAACAACAAAACCCTAGCCCGGAGAGAGAGAGAGAGAGAGAGAGGGAAAGGGAATCAGAAATAATAGAGAAATACGATGCATTGAGTAGTTTGCTAGTGTATATAAATAGCTACTTCTCCAAGATCCTTTTGCTATTAGAATTAGATATCCTCCTCCTTAACAATTCCTTTTGCTATTAGAATTAGATATCCTCCTCCTTAACAATTTCAATTAAGGAACTATCCACATATGTAGCCATGTTTCCTTTTCCAAACCAATTTCAAATAAGAAACATTTAATTCTTATTTATAGACATGTTGCCACGAGATTGAACATAAGATTATTTGTATGTATTGTCGAAAATTGAAGGATTAGCAATGAACAACCGTAAAAATGACTTACTATTTTAAAAATTATGTGGTCAACTAATTTGTTACGAATTTAGGAGGCATTTACCCTCATATTTTAAAACTCTCATACTTTTGAAACACTTTGGCACACATGTAAACTCATTGAGATTTTTAACTCACACATATTTTTTTAATATTTATTTTTAGATGATTTAAACCATGGATCAAAGCAGTGATCCTTTGATTTGCTTTAGAGTTAGCTCATGAAGAGACGCATATGTGGTTGTGATCAATGTGTACATTCTGTTACCTTTTGCTTGTTAGAGAAAGAGAAGTTTGTATGTTTCTTTCAAAAATTAAATTTTGATAATATAATATACATGATCTACCTACATATTTATATATTTTTTACTGATATTTCCTATAATTGTATTATATTGTAATATATGTATATTTTCTCTTCACTTTTTCTCTGAACGCGATTCGTATTCGCATACATCAGTGCTAAGATACACGATGGTACCTTACTCAGCCGCTATAGAACCTAATATAGGGGTTGGGGGTATCACAGTCGTAAATTACCGATAGATTTGCGATGGACATTTCATGAGAAATAATATTCTAAAACCAAGTCCTTTGCAATGATGTCGCTAATTAGAGAGAGATATTTCATGAAAAATAAATTTTAAAATTAAATTTGTCACAAATTCGACCTAAATTTGCATCAAATTAGCGACGAATTTTTGTTTTTAAAATTTAAATATATTATCATTTATTACAAATTCATCATTAAGTTATTCATAATATAGTCGTTTAACTATTTTTTTTGCATTGCACATCTGTCACTAATTGTGACAGAATGCTAATTGCAACTGAATAATGGTTCCGTCACGGATGGAGTAAGTGACCTTGTTTTTAGTGACAAAACTTTCCGTGACTAACATGGATTTGCGATGAATATTTCTATCGTTAATGCCGTATTTATTTGTAGTGTTATCTTTTGACATTTCATTTACAAATTTCATTTACAACTATCTACTACATGTGCTAGGCACTTCAGATTAGCTGAGCAACAGTCCTCGGACCACGAAATTCCTTGTTAACTTAGACTGTCTTTGTGAATGCTTCCCCAAAAGACATCAAGAACTTCATATATAGGTACACCTATCGTTTTAATAGGGGCTACAAGTTAACTTGAACATCTAGTCTAGTCAATGTACTCCATCTTTTTTAAAATATAAGGCATTTAACTCTTTTCTTTCTTCTCAAAATATTTAATTTTTTATGAATTTTAATTATTATTATTTTTAAAAAATTAACTACTCATGGTACTAAAATAAGATTCTTTTAGTTCGGTTCATGACACTAATGTTAAGTTTTAATTTTTCTTGCCACTAGACAAAATTCAAGTTGCGTTGATGCAACTCCAGTACCTCCCACGATAGAGAACAGCTAAAAAAAACATGAACTCCTTATTTTCTACAGGTATTTTCTTTAGCTAACTAATTAATTACTAAAAGTAAATACCTAATGTTTAGTTTTACAGTAATAGCATCCTAACATGGGTGGGATATTCTTTGCAGTACTTTTGTGTAACACTCCTAAATATAGAAATTTTCATTCATATATCCTAAACTAATTAAACAAGATAAACCTTAAACTTTAAAATATAAATATTGAACATTAAATTAATATTATAATTAATAGTATATTAGAGAGCCTACTAGAACATCTAGAGCCCATCCCCACTTAAAAATATTAGATAAAAAATAACATTGTAGCAAAGGTCTTGATGCTAGCTACTTAATGCTATTAGATTCCTATATTCGTGCAAAGAATGGGTCTTTTGTGAATATTGTGTGTTATAAAAGGCTTTTCATATCGCTCTTAGTACTCGAACATAATAATCTTGAATTTCAAGATGTTTAATCAGTTTAAGAAGTTGTAATTAGTTGGAAAGCTTTTGTTCATTATATACATAATTAGTTTCAAGGCCTACACAATGCACAGATTCTTTTTGTATACTTTTAGGAAACATGAAGGAAAAAAGACAAAGAATTGTATTTAGATCGATCAAAGAGGCTAATACTAATGTAAGATCAAAAGGTCTATTCTTGCTTGTGCTATCTTGAAAGAACTTTGATTAAGGGCTTTCTTTGAATAAGAGTTAGACTCTGCGGGTCCAATCCGGATTAGTCTCACTAATTAGTGAGGATGCGTGTTCTCTAAGCCAAAAAAGAAAACATAAAAAAGAAACAGAAATAGAAAATTATAAGATGTGATTGATAAATGGGCAATATTTACTGAACTGTACATATAATTTAGCAATATTTGTCAACCAGTACATGCAATTTATTACTGTTAAAGTGTTAAGTTTAAAATTTGCTAGTAGAAAATTTGTACATATATTTTCCTTATATGTAAACGTGCTAGTACCATAATGTATTCATTAGTAATAACCACAAAAAGGTTTCAGCAATGATTCCAATGTTAAATTACAAGCTTCGAATAGAAAATGAATTAGGTTTGAGAGATAGAAGAAAAGCATGCCAAGGAGCAAAAATTTCGTTTTATCTGCTTACCGTAGGCTCATGTGTAATATGAACAATATAGCCGCTGCCACCATATTTCAACTGTCCTTGTCTCCGTCGATGTCCTGCTTCGTAAACTTTCCCGTATTTGGGGATTTTGGAATGGGGGAAAAATGGGTGATGAATCAAGGAAGTGAAATGAGTGACTAAAATTATCAAGATAACTTTATTCCCTCTCCTGATTTTTTCTTCTTTTGAATTTTCACCCGCTTTGTATACAATACGTTTTTTTTATATAACCTATATACATACTTTTCACTAAAATGTCACTCTTTTTTTTCCCCTTTTCTTTTTGTTACCATCGTCCGATCGAAGTTCCTTAGTCCTATGATAACATCATCTTCATTTTAAAAATTAAGTAACAACATTAAAAGTGTGCATAGTATGTGAGATGGTTTAGGATATTCTATTAATTATTTTTTATTATATATAGTAAAAAAAAACTCTATGCAATAGCATCTTCACTAGAAAATTATCAAAATAATAGTGTGCATTGAATGTGTGATTGTTTATAATTAGTGTCCTATATTGGTTCAATGTACGAATGTTTATGATTATACTATACACACCCAAGAAGATCCTCTTATTTAGCCACTTTCAAGCTCTTAGAAACTCTATCTATTTTTCTTAAATTTTAGCTCTTTAATCAATATAAATTGACGTTCTAGCTAGTTAGTTGGACATCTTTTAGCCATTAATTGCAAGACCTAATTACTCTAGGGCGGCCAATAAAAAACCCAGCCCTTTAGCTGATCCTAAGCAATGTTCAAATTCTTCAATTTAGCAGGAAGCATATTGTCTGAAACTTCTTCAATAGATCATCCTTGTAGTCTTCAATATTCAATTTCTTGATCTCATCCTGGAGCTCTGCCAGCAAACTTCTCACGTGTTTGTCATTATCTTCTAACTGTCTCATTTCATGCAGCAATTCAAAATGCAAACTTTCATCTAATTCACTGCTCTTTTCACTAAAATTAGTATTTCTTTCACTACCAATCCTCAATTTCCTTATTTCATCAGCAAGTGCACTTTTCTCCAAATAATTGTCTAAACTCAAACTGGATAAATTACTATAATCACTACCACCAATACGATCATCACTTCTTCGGCTCGAAATATAAATTCATCACTGGTCCATCTAGAAGAACTCGGGTTAGTGGAGGTGCCCAAAGCCGGCGAATTGAACCCGAACTTAGGATCCATGTTATTTGGATCAAAAAATGCGGAGAATGCAATACTATGATGATATTTCATATACATATTTCTTCAACTAACCCTTTTTTCTATTAATATCAAAGTACATGATATTTAACCATATGATAACATTTTCACTTGAAAAATCAAAGAGAAATAACACGTAATATATACTTTCATGCTACTTGCTTAATATCAGTACATTCTTTTATCAGGGCAAAGCACTTGTCTCTGGCTTCTTTGATTTCCACTCAACCTATGAAGAAATATCGACAATTCCATTATCCAGAATTCTCAATTATATATTTCTACATTTTGGGTAGGATTGGATAGTGTTTTGGTTTGAAATTTTCTATCTTGAGTTTCGTGAGAGAGATTTTGTTTTTTTTTTTTGAGAGAAAGAGTAGGATCTAAGTGAGAAACTTACATTATGATTCTTAGCAGAAATTAATCCAAATACACTATTTTTTTTAACGTTGCACTTGAGTATCTCTTTACCCTTTCCTTTCCTCCATGGACTTATGAGCTTTTTGTTTTGAGTTTGACTTTGAAATTTTTGTCTTGAGTTTCGTAAAAGTTAAATTGTTTGTGAGTAAAATGTGAGTCACATACTTAAAATTTCGAGTTTAATTTTAAAATAGGATGTTGTCCAATCCCACCCTTAGATTTTGGCAATTTTAGAAGAAAGATGGGATTAAAACAATAAGGGGAAAAACAAACACTAAATTGAACAAAAGGTTTATTCCTCAAAGTGTAAAAACATTTTCCTCAAAAAGGGGAAAAAGGGAAAAATGAGCGCAAACTATTAGCTGAAGCCTTACAATAAGATTTACATGAAGTACCACACAATCTATTCTGCCCTAACACAGAAGACTAACGATCTCCGTGGCAATATTACATATGACTAACCACAATCTCTGTTGCAGTTTCATAGTGACCCAAACAATCTCCATTGTGTTATTGTCATAGAAGAAAATTTTCTCTCGCTAGCTATGTGCTAAAAGCACACTTTCCTTTGTATTTGCACACTCTTCCCCTTGAATTTAAACCCTTCCTGAGCAAGCATAAGTAAACATCTACATGGGCAAGTACACTACCAGATGTATTCCAACAAATTAAGGACACCTTCCAAGTAGGCCTGTCAATCAGGCTATGTGAGCCGGACCAATCTAAGTTCGAGCTCAGCCCGAGTTATATCATACTAAGTCAGAGCTCGGGCTCGGCCCGAACGGGCTCACAAATATTGAGCCCGAGCTCGGCTCTTATGAGCTCGTGCTGAGCTCGGGTTGAGTCTGAAATAAATCTTTTCATATCTTGTCTATATTTTTTATTTTCAAAACTCATACTATGTTTGTATAACAATTCAAATAGACAGATATTCTATAATACCCAAAAAGAAATTCAACATATTATTTCAACTAACATATCATAAATGGATAAAGACAACCATGAAATAGAAACACATTGTTCATGACCAAATTTTAGAGCATTAATACTGATTTGCATCTATTGACTGGACTAATTTGACATTTTGGTATTAGTATTAGAGTTAAATGCATAAATGTTTCTTCCCCAATACAAAAAAAATAAAAAATAGTGGGTAGTTTAATATTTGGAATGCATATTAACACACATAAAAAAATTTTCTAATGTGCCTCATCCTAATAATAAATATTGATTTTTAAAAAGATATTGGGCTAATACTAAAGTTTACTAATCACTTTACATAAATTAATGAGATAATTATGTTTATAAATTATACCTTATAAGTTATATCATATAAGTATTAACTGTAAAGTAATTGGTAATTTTTTTCTTTCCTCTTTCTAAATTTATGTTGAGAAGTGAAAAAAAATTATATTTTGTGAAATTAGTTAAATAAATTAATTATGAAAGTGAATATGTAGAATATTTTATTTTATAAAATCAAACATTTACTTTTGAATATTATAAATTACAAGTGCAAAAATCAATTGGGTAACTATGCTAAGATCTTATCTTCCTCTTTCACATGATTTCTATTTCTCGTGTTAGTAAAGGTAATAATATTCCTACATACGCATCTACTGTGTTAATATCCTTAGGATTATAATAAACTCAATAAGTAGTCACATTCTCATAAATAAACTATGTGATTGAATAGCATGTATATTGTTTCCAAAGCTGTTAAGAATTAAAACTATTAAACTACATTGATTTTATAAAATATAATTTTAAAATATTTGAAGTGAAAATTTTATGCACTAAATTTTTTTAAAAGTGAAATATAAACAAAATTATTTATATCAAAACACATAAAATTTTAAACTATATAGTTAGATGATATTAATATAGTATTATACACAAAATTTTTTATTATATTAAGAAATTATAATATATAATTATAAATTATTATTATTATTAGATATATATATATATATATATATATATATATATATATATATATATATATATATATATATATATATATATATATATATATTCGGGCCGAGCTTAGGTGAGCCCAAGCTCGGCCCGAAATCATATGGAGCTGAAATTTCAGGGCTCTAGCCCGACTCAGTCCTAGCTCAAAAAAAGCCCAACCCAATTGACAGTTCTACTTTCAAGTTTAGCGTGTTAATCCGACTGCCAATGAATACTAAGTACAAAGTAGGAAAATTCAAAAATTTTATCCTCAATGTATTTTTTGTTACTAGTATAAATCTTCGCTGATTATTTTTAACTTTTTAAGTTCCTAATCTATTGTGAAAATCCCTTTAGATTGTTTTTTACTTTTTTAAAATTTAAATATATTTTTTGTTGCTCATATAAGTTCTTGTTGATCGTTTTTAAATCCCTAATATATTTTTGAACTGAATAATAAGTCTTTTTGATTATTTTAGTGGTGACTTCCAATCAAATCTTGCACGAACATAGCATAGGTAATATGTTTAGGGGTAAAATCCAAAGAACAAGTATTTTCCTCCAAAAAACAGAAGGACAAAAAGGAAAACTCATGCTATAATTGGAGAATCAACACCGATTTCCGGGTGGGTAACCAAATAATACCATAATTAGACCCTTTTTTATAGCTTGAAATTTGGGTAGGTACTCGAAAAATCAGTGTTGATGGTCTGATTGAAACATGACCTTTTTTTCCCTTTTTCTTGAAGGGAAATAATTGCACTTTCGATTTTATTCCTAAAATATATCACATGTCTCCAAGTGCGTTCATGATTTGGCTGAAAACACCGTTAAAGTAGTTAGAGGAACTTATTATTCACTTCGAATATACACTTGTGACTTAAAAAGTTAAAAATAATATAGGAACCTATACATGCAATAAAAAAATCTTGGGGACTTAAAAAGAAAAAAAACAAATAATTGGGACTTAAAAGGGTAACAAAAAAACATTGAAGACTTAAAAAGTTAAAAATAATCAATAGGAATTTATATAGGAAGTAGAAAGTACATTAGGAACAAAATTGAATTTTTCAATAAAGTATTGAAATTATGAAAAATGTGAGCTGGCACGTTGCACGTTATTTTTCTTTTATTAAATATAATGGAAAATTGGACTTTGCGTCTGACTTTTCATCATTTGAAAAATTAATGTAATTTTGAGTTTGATTTTTTTATTTACAGTAATTTACTTTTACAAAAGTAAAAAAGATTATCGAACAAAAAATTCAAAACACCTATTAATTTTGACTTGATTTTTTTTAATTTCTGGAAGCAAAAAGTTTACTTCCACATTTTCTCATAAGAACAGTTTGTTTTTACAAAAAATTAATATAAAAATCTCAAATATTTTTAAATATAAATCTAATCTAGAAAAATATTTAATTTTATTTTTTAAGTAATTCCTATTGTTATTAGTATTTATTACTTTTTCTCTCAATATTTATAACATTTATCAAATACATCTATAGACCGGAAGGTTGGGCAGCCTATGGAAGCTGATAAGTGATGAGTGAGATTCCGAAGGGCAAACTCATCAATCCCTTGCATCTCTCCTACCGTTTCAAGGTAATTTCTAACTTGGGTAGTCTATTTTAATGGGTCTTTTCTTTTTTTTTTCTTTTTTTCCTTTCGCATATTGATTTTTTCCTTCTATTTTGCAATCCAACCCACTTCTTAAGCATAGTTTTTCTAGGATTTTTGCTGGACAAACTTTGAAGTGTTCCATTGGTTTTTGTAGGGTATTATAGGTGAGCTGTAGTTTTCTTAGTAATAGAAAGTTTAAAGACACATTCAACGATTTTTAAAGGGCTGATTTTGTTTAAATCATAAAAGTATAATTCAAAAGTAAACCAGACATTATAGAAATCAGTAATGATAAAGAAGGAAAAATCTCATACTAAGTATCTAGACAAAGAGTTGCTAAAAGAACCATATCACAAACAATAACGAATAAAGGGAAACCTTTGCAGGAAGGAAGAAGTAAGGATATTGGTTTCAAATTACATCTATAAATCATTTATCTGATTTAGTGCTCATGCTTTATTCCTATAAAATACTTGAAAATATTAAGTATTTTATATTTCTTTTTTATGGTTTGTTAAGTAGTTTATTATTATGCATTAATACTTGTAATATGGTGGGAACAAGATATTAGTTTAATGATTATACTCTTATAACTCTTGATTGAAACATTTTGATGTATTCTTCTTTGAAATTATTTAGAGGATTGCACAATATAAGATGATTTTACTGATGTAGGATAATTTTTGACAATTTTAACTCTTTCTAATTTTAATTTTTTTAAAAAAAATTAATGTGAACATGGGCGCACCACCAAAAATGGGAACACCCAAATTGAGCATCCCCTCTTGTAGGTTGAGCCAACTATACTTTTGACGCAACCCACAAAAGGAAATAGTTTTATTTTAGTAGACTAGTAACTTATTTGCATGTCAATAATTATTTACCTACCAAGAAAAATAATACATCTAGATGAAACTTTCAAAATAAAACTACTCTTACCATAGGTAAAGTTGTATATTTCATTCACATGTGCATTTTATATTAGTAGGTGAATAATTATTGGGATGCCAATAAGTTATTAGCCTAACAATATAAAACTACTCTACAAAATGGGTGCCCCAAAAAATGTTTTCTTGTTATGTTCCTTTTTTATGTTTAATTTTTTAAAATTAATAAAAAATTATTTTAAATATATATTATTTTATTGATTTTTAGATTTTTAGTTATTATTTTTTTATTTTTAAGTTTTTGAAAATTTATATTATGATTTAAAATTATAATTCAATTATAATGATTCAATTTAAAATTTGATTACAATCAATTACAATTTTTAAGATCTAATTTTTCTCTCTTAATTTTTAAAAATTTAAATAGGTGATGAAATTAAATATCGACATACTTTAGATGAAACGATGAATTTTTATCGTTTATTAGATCTCACTATACAGTGATTATTAGAAATAAATAAAATAAATATCATGTAATAAATTTAAATATCTTACAGAGTGTTTGAAATACAAAAGTATCAAAATTATTTAAAAAACGTTATATATTAATAAAACTATCATACCCATAGTACTTATGAATTATTTATTAATATATTACATAATACTATAAATATCTTAACAGATAGTAATTTTGGATTTACCAATTCTTTTGCATCCCATGCTTTAATAATACACATTCATGAATTTGACGACTTCTATTCCATTCAAAATCTCTTAATTATAAATATTTTATAAGAAAAAATATTTTTAATTTCTAAATTTCTTATTTATTGGATGCTTAACATAATTTTAAATTTATAAATTATATTGTTTACCATAATACATGTTATTACTATATTCAAAAATTATTAATAATATCAAACAAATCTATACATAAATTGAAAAATAACTGAAACAACCCTTGCGCAGTTTTATACACTGATAATTCATTTTTAAAAAGAAAATTTTAATCAAAGTACTACCAAATCACCTAACATAGGAAAGTCGATCATAAATCCCAGTTACATTGATTTTAATTTTTCCAACTTACTAAAACTACACACTACCATATCAATAAAAATATCAACGTATTACCTCAAAAAATAAAAAATCAATATATATACGAGACTATGAAAGATATTGTGATGTGATGTCTTGACGATTTTGTGAAAATTTTCTTCACATACCTGTTGTAGTCCCTGAACCTAGAGAAAAACGGAAGACCAGAGTCTGCTGCCTACGTCTTACAAGAGCGTTTGGCTCAGATTCTGCACCTGCTTTTTGCATCACGTGCAGAATCTGTTCTTAGCCGTCGGATCTCTCTGTACTTGATCCAACGGTCAGGGAGTACCAGGGGCAAAGATGGAATCCAAAAAAAAATCCTGAAAATTTGATAAAATTCAAATTTGTCGCCCCAGCTATGACCGTACAGGAGCTATCATGTCAAACAGTAAAACTGCAGAAACGTCAGCTCTCAAACTCAGAAAAGAAAAGGAGAGGCCAACACAATTATTCATTACCTGCATGCTTTCAGCATCGGTATTTTCGTGTGTAGCCTTCAATGTAACACGGGATCATTAGTTACAGTTGAACAAAAACTCACTTCATTTTGCCGCAGGCCTGCGACAGAGGAGAGACGCAGGCATACAACGAAGGAGGCCGTGCAAAAAAAGGAAAATATTTTCAGCAGAAATACAGTCAGTGTAAAAAAAAAATAGCAGCGACATTACCTCATCCCTTAGCGTTTTTGTACAGTCTATTTTGAACAGAAAGTTCGGTGCAAGGAAGCACGAAAGAGAAACAGAATGACAGACAAGAAAACAAGGAAGGCAAAAGGAGAGAGCAAAGCTAAATCTTCAGAAGAACGAAACTATTTCTTTTTGGCCTCTCCTTTTTTTTCTGAGTTTGAGAACTGACGTTTCTACAGTTTTACTGTTTGACATAATGGCTCCTGTACGGTTATGGCTGGGGCGACAGATTTAAATTTTGTCAAATTTTTATTTTTTTTGAATTTTATCTTTGTTCTTAGTGCTTTTTAACCGTTGGATCAAGTGCAAAGAGATCCGACGGTCAAGGACAGGTACTGCACGTGCTGCAAAAAAAGTAGGTGCAGACCTAAGCCAAACGTCTTACGCGTAAGAAGCTATATGCGAGTTATTCATCAGAAGACTCCACAATGATGATGATGATGTGAAAGAAGGCTGCGCAAGGACCTTTAGCCGTCTCTGATTTGGTTCCAGAAGCCGGAGGCAGTAGCAAAGGTCGAAAACAGATACGTATAATCGGAGTGGCTTTATCTTTTGTACAGAGGAAAAGTGGATGCGAAACGATGAATATGTTGAAGAAGATTGATTCCAATCTCAACATGATCCGCCAGCACATCCAGGAATCCTTATCTAAGATGCGATCTAAGGAAAACCAGTTGAATGCTTTTCAAGAATCACTTGCGGAAAGATCAAAAGAAATTGGTTTCATGAGGGAATCTGTCGAAGATAGGCGCAAGCAGGTTGAGAAGGAGGAGGAAGAGTTGAAAGAAGTTCAGTTGATTCAAGAAAGGGGGCTAAAAGATTTGGAATTGAAAAAGGAAGAGATTAAGGGTAGGGAAGAGAAGTTGAACGAGAAAGAAAAGTTGATACAGGGGCTTTTCCAGAAGATAGAATTGGAAAGGGGGAAATTTGAGGGTATACAAAAATCTATTGATGGAAGGTTTGATGAAATTTCTAAGAAAGAAAGGATTTTGGATGAAAAATTGGAGAGACACAATCAGGAAACTCAACTGAAGGAAAATATGTTTTCGTCTAGGGAAAAGGGGCTTGTTGCAAGAGAGATAGAACTTGAGGCAAGGGAAAAGGTTTTGGCTATAAGAAATCTGCAGATTGTTTTCAAAGAAAAACAACTTGAATTGAGAAACATGATTTTGGATTTGAAGGCTCCAGAGAAAGATTGTTGCATACCTTTACCTGGTGGTGGAAAAGGAGATATTGGATTGCCTAACGCGGATGCGGCTTGGAAGGCAGAATCTGAAGGTTTCAGAAGCACGAAATTGGATGTGACGACTCAAGAAAAAGATGGACCTGTAGATAGAAATGCAGAATTAGCAGAGAGTGGGGAAGGAGACCATGGAAAGCCTAATACCATTCTTGCTCAACATGGAAAACCAAGAAGCTTAACACAGAAAAGCCGTAAAAGGGGAAGACCCCGTCAAAATCAAGTTGAATTGAAGATTTTGTACTTGAAGACTGAAGAGATAGATGGGAATATAGAGTTCGAAGATGGCGGAAAAGCAGAGTCCGGACTGACTGGTGTTGATAGTGCTCATCACGAAGAAACCAAAGGTGCAAGAATTAAAAGCAATAAGAGAGGTAGATCTGGTAATAAGTCCACAGATTCACATCCAGCTAAAGTTTATTGTCCAAGCCCACAAATCTGGACATTCTCAGAGTTTTATGATTTTGAGAAGGATAGAAGAGAATATTTTCCCGGTCAAATCTGGGCCTGTTATGATGGGGTTAATGGCATGCCATGAACGTATGTGACAATCTTGGAGAAAAGCACGCACGGGGTGAAGGGCGGGAGACTGGTGTTTGATCCGTCATTTCGAGTAATTGATAGGAAAGAAAACAACTTATCAGCTGGTTGTGGCAAATTTATCAGTAACGGATCAGAAATCGTCTTAAATCCTAATGAATTCTCTCTTCAGATGTTTTCTGAATCTTGTTCTTCTGGAGGTTACTGGATATATCCAAGAAAAGGGGAGATTTGGGCTCTGTTTAAGGACAGGGAGATATCGAGCTGCTCTTTTACTGGGAGTCATAAACAGAACAGCTATCAAATTGTGGAGGTTTTGTCTGATATTGCTGAGAATGGAGCCATAAGGGTAACTTATTTGAAGAAAATAGGAGGATATGTAAGCCTATTCTGGCGAACAGCCAACGATGGTCCGTTTTCGATATGGCCTAATGAATATTTTAAATTCTCACATCGAATATGTGCTTACAAAATGAATGGCACTGAAAGAGAAGATGTCCCAAAAGGTTCTTTTGAACTTGATCCTGCTGCCTTACCTAACAATCTTTGCTGATAGAACTAGTTCAGCCTGACAATGTGAGGTGAACCTGGCAATGAGCTCTGCTCATCATGGCTCCATTGCTGTACAGAAGATCATTGTTAATTAAAAAACTTAGGAATGCCAATGGCATTCGCATAGCATGCAGCGTGAGCTTTACTGATACTGGCTGATTTTCTAGTTATATTTGAGGGATTTGTCTCCCTAATTTGCAGATGACTCAGTTTTCTTTTTTATTACATATACACATTTATGGCTAATTCTTCTACCAGGTTGATCCCGAAATAAGAAAAGCATAAGAAATATATCAGATTGCATGATTTGACTTACATCCTTGTGTGATAAAGTCTTTAGTTATAAACTACCTTATTTACAAATTTTTGTTGTTTCCATATTTCATCTAAGTTGGAGGTTGAAGGGTTACTGCTGGCTTTGAATTAAATGATGATGTTCTTATTTGTTTAAAATCCTATTACACTGTTTCTATATGAAGAGAAAGCCATTCCCATGTTGTTATGTGGGGAACACTGCTGGCTCTTCTTGTCGAGGGGTTCTTATATTCTGAATCCTCTGGAAACATGAGGTGTGCTGAATTATGCACTTGATTTCCAGAAACAAACACACACACACACACACACACACACACACAAATGGAGAAAAAAGATAGAAATTTGATTGGATAGGAAATTGAGTCCATAAAAGCAAAACTATGGTATGTATCTTTGAAACAGAAATCAGTAATATATTCGGCTGTTTCTTTTTGTCAAGATCCTCCGTTTAATTAGCAAAGTCTCGACGATAGGTGAGATCTAATACAAACTTGAGATGAGGATATTAGTTTCAGCTGAAATCCTTTACTAAAAGGTATCATTCTGTTTTTCTAGTTCCTTTTGAGACTCTTTTGCCTCCTGATATGATCTGATTTACATTTGGATAGCTATTCTTCATGAAGTCGAATGAATTGTTTACAGTTTTCACATTGAATTTCTCTCTTACCAAACCCTGAGAGATCATTTAAACTTCCTATTTCCTGACCCACCAATGCTTCGCTGATAATGTATACTAGACTAGTTTCTCACAAGTTTGAGGTGAATGATGCTAGAAACTGATCTTTGTTTAACAAGAACTAGCAATTCTTGCATTCTTCATCCCAGCCCCACTACTTAAATGTAGGATTTTCTAAATTTTATGGCCTTCTTGAAATTCTTCTTAATTTTTTTAAAAAAAACTTGGTGGTTTCAGTATTTCATGACGACTGGGAGGAGCACAGTTGTTGAGGATGTTGGAATGGGGTCATTGACGAACATCGCCTGTTACAGAGAACGATTTGTCAATTACACCAATCCACATATAAAGAGACATTTGTTATACTAATGTTAATATTGAAGAAGTTTTAAAATGACTACAAGAACAGGACGATCAAAATGAGAATGATTTGCCTTGAAAGTTAAACTATGGTAAATAAACCATTTGGGAGTACTACTAAACTCTCATTGTTAGGGAAACTCATGATTGTTTTTGAAACCTCAAGCTGGTACAAGGGGATGTTCCTCCAAACGTTTTTTTTCTTTTTCCTTTTTTTTTCGGCTTGAGATATTCAAAAGAGTGCATATAGGATTCAATTCTCTCATATACTAAGCAAAGAAAAAAAAAAGAGCAACTTTAACGTACAAGATGAAGATTAAAGAGGTCCAATTAGAATTTCAAAATAATAAGTGAAGTTAACTAGCCACTGGATCACCACTCTTCTGAACACTTGTTGCTTCTTATCTACCATGTCTAGTACTTTTGTGTACTTTACTTTTTCTAATGATCATTAATACTCCTTCAATCCAAAGTTCTTTTCTGAATCGAAATAATAACTTATCGTCTGATAAAAAGTGATTCTAACTAATTGAGTTATTTGTTTGTCATTCTTATATTCAAAATTAAATATTCACTTTCATATACAAACTAAATAAAAAAATACACGTATAATTTTTGATAAAAAGAGTATTACACTTAAGATGTATTATTCATATTGTAAGCTGTATATGCAATAGTTTAAAATTTATAGCCCAGCAAAAATTGAAATCTATGACAAAATGATTAGTGCTAGCAACAATGATATTATCTTTTTTAATATTTTTGTTCTTTCTAAGATTTTTTGTACATTAGTAGCTATATAAAATAACTTTTGCAAGAAAGCCCTAACTCAAATTAACGTTGTCGAAAATATAATTTTTTTAATCATAAAATATAGGAAGTTATAAAATATATTACTATAAAACATAGAAATATAAATAAGCTTTTAAAAAAATAGACAAATACTATAAAATGTCTATAAGTGCAAATTGGAATATTAAAGCACCATTCAGCGGTCTCTTTTCGGTTTCCCAGTTTTCATTTTCATGTGCAGAGCAGAGAGGAAAAGCTTGCCTAATATTATAGCAAGGAATGGCTGCTTTGGAGTGTTTACGGGGAATGCTGAAGCACAATGAAGACTTGAGCTTGAAATGTTTTGCAGAAGTTTTAGCCCGATTGGAAGCCAAACAGGAGGAGTTGAATGCCGTACAAGAATCACTCGCAGAAAGTTCAAAAGAACTTGTTTAAGAGAATCAATTGATGAGCGGCTCAAGGAAGTTGGAAGAAGGGAGGAAGAGTTAAAGGAGCTTCAGTTAATTCAAGAAAATGGGCTGAGAGACATGGGACTGAAAATGAAATAAATGGATTTAATTTTAGATTATATGAAAATTATTAGGGAGGGCGAGATTTAATAGAATTTTATTTTAAAATTAAATTTAAAATTTTAAATATAAAAAATATATATTTTAATAAATAATTTAAAATTTTAAAATAAAAATTTAAAATCAAACCATCCTTTATCGCGCTCTAACCTTTAAAGAGCACGAGAAGTTGGTAGAAGGGCTTTTTGAGAAGATTCAGTTGGGGAGAGGATTATTTGAGAGTATTCAGAAATCTATTGACAACAAATTTGATGAAATTTCTCGGAAAGGAAAAGATGTGGAGGAAAAATTAGAGAGATGCAAAGAACTAAGGGGAAAGGTTTTGGCTTCGAGAAAGGATGAGTTTGCAGCTGGGACAAAGAACTTGAGGCAACGAAAAAGGTTTTGGCTTGAAGGAAAGCACAGCTTAATTGCAGAGAGAAACAACTTTGTTGAGTGGTGTCCCAAATTTTGGGAACCAACTCTCTCTTTTATGTCTAATATTCTTCCATCTTTTACTCCCTAAAATGCTCAACATGTTTCCTTATTTTTTTGCCACAAATTAGGGAAAGTAAAATGGACTTCATCATTGTGTTTTGCAAGACCTCTTTGTGTGGCTATAAAAAGAGGTCTTCTAATTGAGTTCAACACACCAATTCTCTCCAAATTCTCTCCCCAAAGGCTGAAATTTTTCCTCCACATATATTCACTATATCATCAAATTATAGGGTTGAGTTTATGAGATTTTTTTCTCTCTTATAAGTCTTCGTTGATAATTATTGTTGAATACTTTTTCTCTTGTACTTACCCGATTATTATAGTGGATATTTTTGGCTCGCCGTAGGCAGTGGGTTTTCTCCCGTATTGGGTTTCCCACTTAAAAATCATGTGTCTCATTTATTTTTTCTTGCTCTCCTTATTTTCTTTCTCAATATCTATTCTTTTGTGCTTCTGCTAAGCATTGATATCATAACAAGTGGTATCAGAGCCTAGTTACCAAATATGTCCACCGTCACCAAATTTGATATTGAGAAATTTGATGGAAAAATTAGTTTCAGTATATGGCAGATTCAGATGAGAGCAGTCCTCATTCAAAATGGTTTAAAGAAGGCACTTGTTGGAATTTCTGAGAAGTCTGCGGGTATGACAGATGAAAAATGGGAAGAGTTAGATGAGAAGACACATTCGGCTATTCAGTTGTGTTTGTCCAAGAAGATTTTACGCGAGGTCAATAAAGAAAAAACTGCAGCAGGGCTATGGACCAAACTTGAATCCCTGTACATGACCAAAAGTCTTGCCAACAAGCTTAGACTCAAGGAGCGCCTCTACACTTTTCGTATGGCTGAAGGAACCGCTATATAATCTCATCTCAATGAATTTAATTCTATCTTGATTGATCTTGAGAATTTTGGATGTCAATATTGAAGATGAAGATAAAGCTGTACTGCTATTTGTTTCTTTGCCGCCCTTTTATAAGCACTTCAAAGAAATTATGCTTTATGGAAATAATGATACTCTGTCATTTGAAGATGTTAAATCTAATCTATTGTCTAAGGAGAAATTTGATCATAAGGTACGGTCTGATAATAGAGGTGAAGGCTTGAATGTTAGAAGTAGATCTATCGATAAGAGTAATTTATCCAAGAAAAATCGTAGATCTAAGTCTCGAGGCCGTAATTCTAAATCCTGTCGTTATTGCAAGAAGAGCGGACATGAAATTTCAAAATGTTATAAATTGAAAAATAAGAATGAGAGAAGGGATAAAAAGAATAAACCTGCTCAGAATAAAGCTGAAGCTGATGTAATTGAAGCAGATTCTGATAGTGATGTTTTGTTGGCTACTACTTCTGATAAACGTAGCTCTTAAGAATGGATTTTAGATTCTGGTTGTACTTTTCATATGTGTCCCCACAAAAATTGGTTTACTTCATATGCGAAGATTGATTCTGGTGTGGTTCTTATGGGAAACGATTCACACTGTGTTGTTGCTGGAATTTGTACCATTCAGATTAAGGCTCATGATGGCACTATCAGAACTCTGACTAAGGTACGCCATATTACTAATTTGAAGCGTAATTTGATTTCTTTAGGCACCCTGGAGTCACTAGGGTGCAAGTATTAAGCTGAAGGTGGAGTTCTGAAAATTTCTAGAGGTTCCTTAGAATTGTTGAAAGGAAAAAGAATTGGGAGTCTCTATATTTTGCAGGGTTCAACTGTGACAGGTTCTGTTGCTATCTCTACTTCTCTTTCTGATGATGATCTTACTCAGCTATGGCACATGCGTTTAGGACATATGAGTGAGAAAGGCATGAACATTCTGAATAAAAGAGGTCTTCTTGGTAAGCAAGGTGTTGGTAAGTTAACTTTCTGTGAACATTGTGTAGTTGGAAAACAAAAGAGAGTTAGCTTCTCCACTGCAACACATCGCACACAATGGATTCTTGATTACATCCATTCGGATCTTTGGGGACCTTCAAAATTTCCTTCACAAGGCGGCAAGAGTTACATGATAACATTTATTGATGATTTCTCTCGTAATGTTTGGGTTTATTTCCTGAGGCATACAAATGAAGCTTTCTCTAAATTCAAGAAATTCAAAGTTTTGGTCGAAAATCAAACTGGTAGGAAGATTAAGAAACTCAAGACTGATAATGGTTTGGAGTTTTGCAATTCTGAATTCAATGAGTTTTGTGAGAATCATGGCATTGCTAGACACATAACATTAGTAGGAAACGTCAACAGAATGGAGTTGCAGAACGAATTAATAGGACCCTTTTAGAGAGAGATCGTTGTATGTTATCTAATGGTGGTTTATGGAGTCGTAGAGATTTTTGGGCTGAAGCTGTAACCACTGCTTGTTACCTGGTAAATTGCTCACCTCATTCATCCATTGATTTTAAAATTCCAGAGGAGGTTTGGTCAGATAATCCTATTGACTATTCTCATCTCAGAATTTTTGATTCTCCAGTTTTTGCACATATAAATGATGGAAAGTTGGCACCTAGAGCAGTTAAATGCATTTTCTTGGGTTATTCATCTGAGTCGAAAGGCTATCGGTTGTGGTGTCCTGAATTTAAGAAATTGATTTTAAGTAGGGATGTCACATTTAATGAGAATGCCTTGTTATCTCCTAGAAAAGATACTGTTGTTTCTTCTCTTGATACATGTGATCGTCAAAGTGCCAATGAGAAGGTGGAGTTAGAGGTGTCTACTCAAAAAGGAAGGAGTGAACCGATTTTTACTGGAGAGTCTGAACAGAATCTTGAAACACATGATGAATCAATACCCTCTAGTTCATCTGAGCCTATGCAGTCTTCAAATGATCATAATATAGCACGTGACAGACCAAGGAGAAATATCAAAAGGCCTGCAAGGTATGCTGATAATGATGATGATAATCTCACTGCATATGCTCTTTCTGTTGCACTGGATACAGCTGAAGGAATTGATCCTTCTAATTACTCTGAATCTATATCCAGTTTTAATTCATCCCAATGGCTTTTAGCAATGTAAGAAGAAATTGAAAGCCTACATAAGAATGAGACATGGGAGTTATGCGATTTGCCCAAAGGACGTCGAGCTTTGAGTTGTAAGTGGATCTACAAACAGAAAGAAGGTATAATCGGGGTTGAAAATGCCAGATGGAAAGCTCGTCTAGTAGTTCGTGGTTTTGATCAAAAGGAAGGTATTGACTTTAATGAAATTTTTTCTCCTGTTGTACGTCATACCTCTATTCGAGTGCTACTCGCTCTTGTTGCTTTATATGATTTGGAATTGGAGCAACTTGATGTCAAAACTGCCTTTCTACATGGCGAATTGGAAGAAGAAATTTACATGAAACAACCAGAGGGATTTGTTGTGCCAGGTAAATAACAATCAGTTTTCCGTTTGAAAAGATCATTGTATGTTTTGAAACAAGCTCCGAGACAATGATATAATCATTTTGATGCTTTCATGATTGGGCAAGGATTCACAAGGAGTCAACATGATAATTGTGTGTATTTTATGCAGTGTTCTAATGGATCATTCATTTATTTACTACTTTATGTAGATGATATGTTTATTGCCTCGAAAGACAAGTCTTTGATTGATAGGTTGAAGTCTCAACTTAAATCTGAATTCGAGATGAAAGACCTTGGTGCTGCGAAGAAGATACTTGGTATGGAGATTCACAGAGACCGACGACTTGGCAAACTCTACTTGTCTCAAAAGAATTACATTGAAAATATTTTTGAAAAATTCAATATGAAAAATTGTAAGCATGTCTCTACTCCTTTTGCTGCACACTTTAATTTATCTGCTAATCTTTGTCCAAAATCAAAGGAAGATATTGAGTATATGTCCAAGGTTCCCTATTCTAGTGCAGTTGGAAGTCTCATGTATGCTATGGTTTGTACTAGACCTGATCTTGCTTATGGAGTTAGTATGGTGAATCGTTACATGCACAATCCACGGAAACATCATTGGCATGCAGTGAAGTGGATTTTTCGTTACTTGAAAGGCACGACCAATCTTGGTTTGGTTTTTGACAAAAATAGAGTTGCCTCAAGTAATGTCAGCGGCTTTGTTGATTCCGATTAAGGTGGTGATCTTGACCGACGCAGATCTCTTTAACGCTACATCTTCACTTTATGTTCCGGTGCTATTAGTTGGAAAGTAACTCTGCAATCCATTGTTGCATTGTCCACAACAGAGACTGAGTTTGTTTCAACTACAGAAGGTGTTAAAGATGCTATTTGGTTGCGTGGTCTTATTCTTGAGTTTGGTATTCCACATGGTGCTACAATGATATTTTCAGATAGTCAGAGTGCTATTCACCTTGCCAAGAATGATACATATCACTTCAAGACCAAGCACATTGATATACGCTATCACTTTATTAGAGATGTTATTGACAAAGGAACTATCATTATTAAAAAGATTTATACGTCGTAAAATCCTGCAGACATGCTTACAAAGCCATTACCTGTTACTAAGTTCGAGCACTGCTTGGAATTAGTTGGCATCATTAATGCCTAATCGCCCTTTGGGGTGCCTACGGTGAACTTCAAAATTTGAGCCAAGGTGGAGATTGTTGAGTGGTGTCCCAAATTTTGGGAACCAACTTCCTCTTTTATGCCTAATATTCTTCCATCTTTTACTCCCTAAAATGCTCAACATGTTTCCTCATTTTTTGCCACAAATTAGGGAAAGTAAAATGCACTTCATCATTGTGTTTTGCAAGACCTCTTTGTGCGACTATAAAAGGAGGTCTTCTAATTGAGTTCAACACACCAATTCTCTCCAAATTCTCTCCCCAAAGGCTGAAATTTTTCCTCCACATATATTCACTATATCATCAAATTATAGGGTTGAGTTTATGATATTTATTTTTCTCTTATAAGTCTTCGTTGATAATTATTGTTGAAGATTTTTTCTCTTGTACTTACCCGATTATTATAGTGGATATTTTTGGCTCGCCGTAGATAGTTGATTTTCTCCCGTATTGGTTTCCCACTTAAAAATTCTGTGTCTCCTTTATTTTTTCTTGCTCTCCTTATTTTCTTTCTCAATATCCATTATTTTGTGCTTCCGCTACGCATTGATATCATAACAAGTGGTATCAGAGCCTAGTCACCAAATATGTCCACTGTCACCAAATTTGATATTGAGAAATTTGATGGAAAAATCAGTTTCAGTATATGGCAGATTCAGATGAGAGCAGTCCTCATTCAAAATGGTTTAAAGAAGGCACTTGTTGGAATTTCTGAGAAGTCTGCGGGTATGACAGATGAAAAATGGGAAGAGTTAGATGAGAAGGCACATTCGGCTATCCAGTTGCGTTTGTCCAAGGAGATTTTGCGCGAGGTCAATAAAGAAAAAACTGCAGCAGGGTTATGGACCAAACTTGAATCCCTGTACATGACCGAAAGTCTTGCCAACAAGCTTAGACTCAAGGAGCGCCTCTACACTTTGCGTATGGCTGAAGGTACCGCTATACAATCTCATCTTAATGAATTTAATTCTATCTTGATTGATCTTGAGAATTTGGATGTCAATATTGAAGATGAAGATAAAGCTGTACTGCTAGTTGTTTCTTTGCCGCCCTCTTATAAGCACTTCAAAGAAATTATGCTTTATGGAAATAATGATACTCTGTCATTTGAAGATGTTAAATCTAATCTATTGTCTAAGGAGAAATTTGATCATGAGGTACGGTCTGATGATAGAGGTGAAGGCTTGAATGTTAGAAGTAGATCTATCGATAAGAGTAATTTATCCAAGAAAAATCGTAGATCTAAGTCTCGAGGCCGTAATTCTAAATCCTGTCGTTATTGCAAGAAGAGCGGACATGAAATTTTAAAATGTTATAAATTGAAAAATAAGAATGAGAGAGAGGAGAAAAAGAATAAACCTGCTCAGAATAAAGCTGAAGCTGATGTAATTGAAGCAGATTCTGATGGCGATGTTTTGTTGGCTACTACTTCTGATAAACGTAGCTCTTTAGAATGGGTTTTAGATTCTGGTTGTACTTTTCATATGTGTCCCCACAAAAATTGGTTTACTTCATATGAGAAGGTTGATTCTGGTGTGGTTCTTATGGGAAACGATTCACACTGTGTTGTTGCTGGAATTTGTACCATTCAGATTAAGGCTCATGATGGCACTAACAGAACTCTGACTAAGGTACGCCATATTACTGATTTGAAGCGTAATTTGATTTCTTTAGGCACCCTGGAGTCACTAGGGTGCAAGTATTCAGCTGAAGGTGGAGTTCTGAAAATTTCTAGAGGTTCCTTAGAATTGTTGAAAGGAAAAAGAATTGGGAGTCTCTATATTTTGCAGGGTTCAACTGTGACAGGTTCTGTTGCTATCTCTACTTCTCTTTCTGATGATGATCTTACTCAGCTATGGCACATGCGTTTAGGACATATGAGTGAGAAAGGCATGAACATTCTGAATAAAAGAGGTCTTCTTGGTAAGCAAGGTGTTGGTAAGTTAACTTTCTGTGAACATTGTGTAGTTGGAAAACAAAAGAGAGTTAGCTTCTCCACTGCAACACATCGCACACAATGGATTCTTGATTACATCCATTCGGATCTTTGGGGACCTTCAAAATTTCCTTCACAAGGCGGCAAGAGTTACATGATAACATTTATTGATGATTTCTCTCGTAATGTTTGGGTTTATTTCCTGAGGCATACAAATGAAGCTTTCTCTAAATTCAAGAAATTCAAAGTTTTGGTCGAAAATCAAACTGGTAGGAAGATTAAGAAACTCAAGACTGATAATGGTTTGGAGTTTTGCAATTCTGAATTCAATGAGTTTTGTGAGAATCATGGCATTGCTAGACACATAACATTAGTAGGAAACGTCAACAGAATGGAGTTGCAGAACGAATTAATAGGACCCTTTTAGAGAGAGATCGTTGTATGTTATCTAATGGTGGTTTATGGAGTCGTAGAGATTTTTGGGCTGAAGCTGTAACCACTGCTTGTTACCTGGTAAATCGTTCACCTCATTCATCCATTGATTTTAAAATTCCAAAGGAGATTTGGTCAGGTAATCCTATTGAATATTCTCATCTCAGAATTTTTGGTTCTCCTATTTTTGCACATATAAATGATGGAAAGTTGGCACCTAGAGCAGTTCAATGCATTTTCTTGGGTTATTCATCTGAGTCGAAAGGCTATCGGTTGTGGTGTCCTGAATTTAAGAAATTGATTTTAAGTAGGGATGTCACATTTAATGAGAATGCCTTGTTATCTCCTAGAAAAGATACTGCTGTTTCTTCTCTTGATACATGTGATCGTCAAAGTGCCAATGAGAAGGTGGAGTTAGAGGTGTCTACTCAAAAAGGAAGGAGTGAACCGATTTTTACTGGAGAGTCTGAACAGAATCTTGAAACACATGATGAATCAATACCCTCTAGTTCATCTGAGCCTATGCAGTCTTCAAATGATCATAATATAGCACGTGACAGACCAAGGAGAAATATCAAAAGGCCTGCAAGGTATGCTGATAATGATGATGATAATCTCACTGCATATGCTCTTTCTGTTGCACAGGATACAGATGAAGGAATTGATCCTTCTAATTACTCTGAAGCTATATCCAGTTTTAATTCATCCCAATGGCTTTTAGCAATGTAAGAAGAAATTGAAAGCCTACATAAGAATGGGACATGGGAGTTATGTAATTTGCCCAAAGGACGTCGAGCTTTGAGTTGTAAGTGGATCTACAAACAGAAAGAAGGTATACCCGGGGTTGAAAATGCCAGATGGAAAGCTCGCCTAGTAGTTCGTGGTTTTGATCAAAAGGAAGGTATTGACTTTAATGAAATTTTTTCTCCTGTTGTACGTCATACCTCTATTCGAGTGCTACTCGCTCTTGCTGCTTTATATGATTTGGAATTGGAGCAACTTGATGTCAAAACTGCCTTTCTACATGGCGAGTTGGAAGAAGAAATTTACATGAAACAACCAGAGGGATTTGTTGTGCCAGGTAAATAACAATCAGTTTGTCGTTTGAAAAGATCATTGTATGTTTTGAAACAAGCTCCGAGACAATGATATAATCATTTTGATGCTTTCATGATTGGGCAAGGATTCACAAGGAGTCAACATGATAATTGTGTGTATTTTATGCAGTGTTCTAATGGATCATTCATTTATTTACTACTTTATGTAGATGATATGTTTATTGCCTCGAAAGACAAGTCTTTGATTGATAGGTTGAAGTCTCAACTTAAATCTGAATTCGAGATGAAAGACCTTGGTGCTGCGAAGAAGATACTTGGTATGGAGATTCACAGAGACCGACGACTTGGCAAACTCTACTTGTCTCAAAAGAATTACATTGAAAATATTTTTGAAAAATTCAATATGAAAAATTGTAAGCATGTCTCTACTCCTTTTGCTGCACACTTTAATTTATCTGCTAATCTTTGTCCAAAATCAAAGGAAGATATTGAGTATATGTCCAAGGTTCCCTATTCTAGTGCAGTTGGAAGTCTCATGTATGCTATGGTTTGTACTAGACCTGATCTTGCTTATGGAGTTAGTATGGTGAATCGTTACATGCACAATCCACGGAAACATCATTGGCATGCAGTGAAGTGGATTTTTCGTTACTTGAAAGGCACGACCAATCTTGGTTTGGTTTTTGACAAAAATAGAGTTGCCTCAAGTAATGTCAGCGGCTTTGTTGATTCCGATTAAGGTGGTGATCTTGACCGACGCAGATCTCTTTAACGCTACATCTTCACTTTATGTTCCGGTGCTATTAGTTGGAAAGTAACTCTGCAATCCATTGTTGCATTGTCCACAACAGAGACTGAGTTTGTTTCAACTACAGAAGGTGTTAAAGATGCTATTTGGTTGCGTGGTCTTATTCTTGAGTTTGGTATTTCACATGGTGCTACAATGATATTTTCAGATAGTCAGAGTGCTATTCACCTTGCCAAGAATGATACATATCACTTCAAGACCAAGCACATTGATATACGCTATCACTTTATAGAGATGTTATTGACAAAGGAACTATCATTATTAAAAAGATTCATACGTCGTAAAATCCTGCAGACATGCTTACAAAGCCATTACCTGTTATTAAGTTCGAGCACTGCTTGGAATTAGTTGGCATCATTAATGCCTAATCGCCCTTTGAGGTGCCTACGGTGAACTTCAAAATTTGAGCCAAGGTGGAGATTGTTGAGTGGTGTCCCAAATTTTGAGAACCAACTTCCTCTTTTATGCCTAATATTCTTCCATCTTTTACTCCCTAAAATACTCAACATGTTTCCTCATTTTATGCCTAATAATCCTCCATCTTTACTCCCTAAAATACTCCACATGTTTCCTCATTTTATGCCTAATATTCCTCCATCTTTTACTCCCTAAAATACTCCACATGTTTCCTCATTTTATGCCTTATATTCCTCCATCTTTTACTCCATAAAATGCTCAACATGTTTCCTCATTTTTTGCCACAAATTAGGGAAAGTAAAATGGACTTCATCATTGTGTTTTTCAAGACCTCTTTGTGTGGCTATAAAAGGAGGTCTTCTAATTGAGTTCAATACACCAATTCTCTCCAAATTCTCTCCCCAAAGGCTGGAATTTTTCCTCCACATATATTCAATATATCATCAAATTATAGGGTTGAGTTTATGAGATTTATTTCTCTCTTATAAGTCTTTGTTGATAATTGTTGTTGAAGACTTTTTCTCTTGCACTTACCCAATTATTATAGTGGATATTTTTGGCTCGTCGTAGGCAGTGGGTTTTCTCCCGTATTGGGTTTTCCACTTAAAAATTCTGTGTCTCCTTTATTTTTTCTTGCTCTCCCTATTTTCTTTCTCAATATCTATTCTTTTGTGCTTCCGCTACGCATTGATATCATAACAAGGATTGTGGTGGGAATAATTACAGGATTGCACAGAGAAAGACTTACCTGCTGGTTGTGGCAAGTTTATGATCAAGGGGTCTGCAATCATGGATTATCGGGTTCGTGTTAAACTCTCACGTAGAATGGGTTCTGAAATTTGTTCTGGTGGCAGATATTGCTATATCCAAGAAAAGGTGAGATTTCGGCGCTCTTTAAGGATTAGGATACAAAGTGTTGCTCTGTTTCAAGGTGTCATAAACAGTACAAGTATGAAATCGTGGAGGTTTTGTCTGATTTCATTGAGAGGACGGCCATAATGGTAGCTCTTATGGAGAAAATATTGGGATATTTGCACCTATTCCAAGGAAGAACCGAAGATAATTCTTTTTCGGTACGGCCAAATGAATTATTTAGATTTTCACATAAAATTCTTGCGTACCAAATGAATGGCGCTGAAACAGAAGGTGTCCCAAAAGGATCTTTTGAACTTGATCCTGCTATCTTACCTATTTATCTTTGCTGATAATACTAGTTATGCTAACAAATTTGGGTGAATGTGGCAATAAACTGACCATTATTTGAGAAGAGCATCTGTATATTAACTAGCAATACTTGCAGTAATCATCATGACTCCTCTACAGATACAGAAGATGTTTTCAAATTTAGTACCTCTCGGACTGCCAGGGCCCACCTGGGACTCTATGTTACTGAATTTCCAAGGTTGTTCTACACCTTTAGGCATATTGCTGTATTTAAGCTGAACTTGATTTACTTTATCTTGTTACTGACCGATTATTAACTTAGTTGGTGGGATTTGTTTCCCTAATTTATGAATGGAGTCACTTTTGTGTCTCTGATTCCTTGATGTTACTTTCATTCTTAGCACATCTATATTTGTGGCTTCTATTCCGTCTGTTTGTTCAATCTTTGCTTGGTTAATGGTCATTCCAGTGAGGACCAAATGAAATATACCAGCTTCCATAATCCATTTTTTATTTCACTTTCATCCTTTGGTTTGACAGAGTTGTCACGAATCAACCTCCTACTAAAAATGTTCTTAAAATATACATGGATATGTTTTGTTGTTTTCATATATTTAGTAACATTTAGGAGCAGCAGTATTATCACTGGTGTTCGAGCTATATAATTATAATATTACATACTTCAAAACACCTACTATGTATGCTTTACAGGCTCTGGTTCTTTAAATTGTATGCTTTATCTAAATTATTCCTTTTTGGAGATGAAACAGTTTTGTCTCCAGATGAAATAACCAAGTTGTTTGTGGTGATCGTCTTCAAGACAAAGGCTTCATATGCTCTTAACTTTGACAATGAGTTCATATTTTGACCTTTTAGAGCTTTTGCATTTGTGAAAAGATTGGGAAACTTCATCTGCTACTTCTCTGAAGGATACTGGGTTGCTATGATTGCTCTAGTGGAATCCGCTGGGCAATCTGTTTTTGGCAACATAGCAGATTTTATTTGCACCTAATTCTAAAATTTTCATATTTAGGATGTTGATATTTTTTTCGTTTTACTTCAATTTGGGGCTATCTTGGGAAAGGGGGGATTGTGGGGTTGGACTATCTTAGGGTTTTGGATTTTAGTGATTACTTAATAATTTAATCTACTGCTGCAACTCCTAGCATATAAAATTTTTAAAACATCTGGTGTAAGTTTCAGTTGCTATTGCATGCTTATTAGCAATTGTGTTCAGTCACGGAGATGACTGAACTTGTAGAAATCATGACTATGTATAAGTCTCCTCAGCAACTTGAGAAAAAGAAGAATTGAAGTTCTAATAATCAACATTAAACCGTAATTTGTTGAAAAATCTGGTGCATTTACCTATATGGTAGGTGAGCGAGGATTTATAATTTATCACATTGCTCCTCACCTGGGGTCCTGGTTGTTAAGTACATCTTTGGAACTTTCTACCGTGATGATTGCATTTGAAATGCAGGCCGACATATGGACTTGTCACTGCTTTTTGTAGTTTCTGGATTTGATAAAGGAATTGGTTTTCTAAGATTTTTTACAACCATGTTCAAGCAGATACTTTCATAACATGATTGGTACTACAGTTGATGAGAGAATGTTTCTATTTCTCCCTTTAGAATGAGTGGATTGAGCTAGCATGAAGCATTATGATTGCTAAGGGCACGTGTCGTGGGTGTCCTGAAGTGCATATTAAGGTTGTTCCTAACTTAGCAGTTGAATCATTGGAGAATGCATATAATGTTCATTGGACATGCTTTTGATCCGTTTGAGAATAATGAAACTCTGGCAAATACTGTAGTGCCTCAATTGCTTCCCCTCTTCACTAGTCTGTATTAGGAGAATCTGATAGATACCAGATATTTGCTTCTTGATGGCTTCCTTAGCAGTTGAGGACTCAGCTGAAGGGACTCTGCAAATTCTGTGGGTTTGAACTTTTTAGCAACTCAAACTCTAAGCTGCAAGTTCTGTTCTATAGATCATTGCTTCCTTGTTCATTGGTATATTGATTTTTGTTTGTTTCTTTAAATTTATTTCCTATTGTTCAAGGTATAGTTCATTTGAAAAGATCTTGGAGAAGACATCGAAAAGGCAGCAACTGACATAGTCCTGAATCCATCTTTTTGATGATCAAAGTTTTTCCAGGAAAACAAGAAATGCAAACAAGATCACCTTCAGTTGGTAAGTGGAAGCTGATGCACATGCAGAATTACTGAGGCAGCTTATGATCTTTGATAACCAAGTACCTCGCTGCTCCATGTTCCATCACTTGCTGATAACAGAAAGCTTTACTGCTTGTATTTGATAGTTTAAGTTTCAGTCCATCTAATTAATATCAAGACTCATCATACTCTTCTCTGTTGCCCTAAAATTGTTGGTACTCTGAATAGTAGCTAATGTTTGGCACCATATATGGAAACTCATGATTGGAAATACAGTTAGAATGAGATTGTTGAACTACCCATGAAAAAAGAAATTATAGTGTTAAGCCATGCAGAACCCTTTTCTTTCTTTGTTCTACTCAGACTTTTGTGTCTTCTGTTATTTTTTATCTTTTTTCTGAGGTCTGCATTTTGTTATTCTTTAGTTCACTTTTGGAAAGAGCTGACCTTTTTGTACTGTGGGGTTTAACCCTCTTGGTTGAATATATAACACCAGCTGATGATTTTGTATGATCTTTTAACAGATTACACTAAAGACAACATTAAAAATAAGAGCCAAGTTATACATGAATGAGGATATTTCTACCATGAAAGCAAGTCACCTACCATTTTGGTTACTTCTGCAACAGTTTAAGGACGAATATAGAGAAGGAAAAGTATTTTAACACAAAACTGATGCTGCCAAAAGTTTGAGAACTAATTGTGTATCTGCACAAAATTTCTATTCCACAGTCAATTTTTTTTTGCTTAAATTTTATTTCTTTCATAAATAGTATTAGGAAACTCATTTTCTCTTTTCCTTCCCTCTCCAAACTCTTTTTCCAAAATCTTTTATAAACAATATAATTTTCTCCTTTTTTTTTCCCACTGATGTTGTTTTTCCTCAAATTCTACTCCCATCTTCTTCTCCGCTTTTGATATTCCCTTTATTATAATAATATTTTATATTTTTTAAATAATAAAATTATCCTGTCACAACGGGAATTTCTGATAGATGAGATGAGAGGGGAGGGTCCGGACCGTTCTCTCTCCCTCCTCTCTTTCTTTCACGCTAATCGTTCTACCAAGTTCCAAATTGCCCACATCCTTCTTCCCCCATCCGGGGCACGGCACCCTTTCTGTTGTATAACCGCTTTGGGCATGGGCTCTACCCTCTCTGCAATTATCATTGTTGCGCCTGCCGCCCTCTCTCTTCTCTTCCCACCTCTAAGCTTTCTGCTTTTTCTTCTTCATGTCACCACCACAACACATACTTAACCCTTCGGTGTCTGCAGAGAGCCAATAGAGAGTACTAGTACTAGAAAGCGGGGTGTTTTGCAGAATGTACGTGGAACAGTGGAGCAAAATTTAGGCTTGATTAAAAAATGTGCTCAAGAAGTCTTAGCAGCATTGGAGGCCAAAGAGAAGCACGTGAACGCTGTTCAAGAATCCGTCGCTGAAAGTTCGAAAGAACTTGATTCGAGGAGAGATGCAATTGAAGAATGGGTTAGGAAAGTGACGAAGAAAGAGGAAAACTTGAGAGCTTTTCTGTTGGTTTAAGAAGAAGGTTTAGACATTTGGAACTGAAAAGGGAAGAGATCGATTTACTTTTGGACGAAGTGAAAATTAGGGAAGACAAATTGCACACTCAATAAAAGGTAATTGAAGGGCTGTTTCAGAAGATAGAATTGGAAAGGAGGAATATTGAGAGTATTCAAAAATCTATTGACGAGAAATTTGATGAAAATTTCCGGAAAGAAAGGCATTTAGACAAAAAACCAGAGAAAAGTAAACTGGAAATTGAACTAAGGGAAAATATTTTGGCTGCCAGAGAAGAGAAGCTTGTTGCAAAATAGAATGAACTTAAGCCAAGGGAGAGGATTTTGGATCTCAAGACTGGAAAGCTTGGACCATCTGAGTTTTACAATGCAGAGCCATGGAGATTTGAGACAACAAAGTACGAAAAGCGGGAGAAGTGACGCTGATGAAGAGTTCATTTATCAGGCTAACGATCATGTAAGTTCCTCTCCTGAAACAAAGAGTGCTAAAACCATTGTAATAAGTGATTCTCCAGAATCAGTCTCATCTTGTGGTAAATTGTCTTCTGAAAACTCATCTTCTAGTTTTACACATCATGAGTATCCTGGCACAAAAAACTATGATTTTGAAAAGATTAGAAATGAAAAATATTTTGCTGTGTATAATTTCTCGGCCATTTATGATGAAGTTGATATGTTGAGTGTTGTTCCAAATTTTGAGAACAAACTCTCTATTTTATGCCTAATATTCTTCCATCTTTTACTTCCTAAAATACTCAACACGTTTCCTCATTTTATGCCTAATATTCATCCATCTTTTACTCCCTAAAATACTCAACATGTTTTCTCATTTTATCCCTTATATTCCTCCATCTTTTACTCCATAAAATGCTCAACATGTTTTCTCATTTTTTGCCACAAATTAGGAAAAGTAAAATGGACTTCATCATTGTCTTTTGCAAGACCTCTTTGTGTGGCTATAAAAGGAGGTCTTCTAATTGAGTTCAACACACCAATTCTCTCCAAATTCTCTCCCCAAAGGCTAAAATTTTTCCTACACATATATTCACTATATCATCAAATTATAGGGTTGAGTTTATGAGATTTATTTCTCTCTTATAAGCCTTCGTTGATAATTGTTGTTGAAGACTTTTTCTCTTGTACTTACCCGATTATTATAGTGGATATTTTTGGCTCGCCGTAGGCAGTAAGTTTTCTCCCGTATTGGGTTTTCCACTTAAAAATTTTGTGTCTCCTTTATTTTTTCTTGCTCTCCTTATTTTCTTTCTCAATATCTATTTTTTTGTGCTTCCTCTACGCATTGATATCATAACATGATAGAATGCCAAGAAGTTATGCCGACATCATATTTAGAAAACGTAAAATGTGCAAGGCATGGCTGGAGTTTGATTCAAAATATCAAGGTCAGATCAGTGGTCATGGCGTATCATAACATGATAGAATGCCAAGAAGTTATGCCGACATCATATTTAGAAAACGTAAAATGTGCAAGGCATGGCTGGAGTTTGATTCAAAATATCAAGGTCAGATCAGTGGTCATGGCGTACCTGTTGTTTGTGGTACATTTAAACGTGGAAAAGAGATTACTTATAAACTGATATTCTCACATCCAATTTGATGTGAACAAAATGGTTGGTTGGTTGGTAGGTTCTTTTGTGATATATCCTAGAAAAGGGGAGATCTGGGCTCTCCACAATGATTGGGATAAGGATTGCAGTGAACAGTACTATTATGAAATTGTGGAGGTTCTCTCGGATTTTGTTGAGAATAGAGGGGTAAGAGTTGTTTATTCGGATAAAATAAGAGGATATGTGAGCCTTTTTGGCCATGCAGTTCAAAATGCCATATTCAGGATACCTGCAAGGGAAATGTTTAAGTTCTCGCATCAAACTCCCTCTTATCGGATCAATGGCACCGAAGGAAAAGGTGCCCAAGAAGGATCTATTGAACTTGATACTGCTGCCTTACCTATGGTCTTGTTTGATTCTAGTGATCCTGACAAAGATGAGATCAATAGTAAGAGGAAGCAAAAGACGATCGTTTCTGTCAACTATGAATACTCAGTCTGTATTCTAACATAATCCTACATCTTGAAGCATGTGAGTTTCAGTTAAACTAGTTTGGTTTATCTGCTTTTATTCGGATTTATTTCCTTGTGCTTTCTGATGAATCCATTGATATTAGCATGCATGCCATATTTAGTCTTGACTTTAGTTCTGCCTTCGTCATCTCTGGTTGTTTCATAATGAGGAAAACATGTATACTCTGTCTTTAAATTTTACTTCCATCTTCTTCTTGAGTAAGATTTTACCATTTGACAGGCTCATTCTTCAAGTGCTGAAAAGGTATAAGTACTATCATTATATTTGTTTGTTTGTTTCATTTTTTCATCACATTTATGATCAATAGGATTTCCCTTGGTGTTTAGGATAGATAACGAAAACCAAACATGGTTAAAATCTCAAACCCTTGTTTTTCTATTTTCCTAGAGTCTCAATACTGAAAATGTTTGTAAAAATGGTCGCTTCTTTTAAGTACAGAAGCTTGGCAATTTTCCTAGTGAAGTAGTTGTTTATCGGGAAAATCACAGGCTCCATGAATAAAGGGCTTCTTATACTTTGAACTTTCTAGTGTTATCTTTTGCATGACTTCTATATATTATTTACATTCTAGTAGTAATAAGGAAAACAAATATCATCAAGTGATGCGACTAATAAGGATGCTGGAATGTCTCCACAGTTACAAATAGGAAATGATATGAAGAAACTTGAGTTAGCTGGAACTATATTCCTACTAAAAAATTTTGGCCGAATGCTTTTTCATCAGTGGTTCATTGATTGATAAGTGATTGATTATTGAAATTGAGGTTAATCCACTAGTCAAAGAATGTATCCATAAATTATTGGTAATAAACAACGGCAAAACATTTATCGGTAATAATCAATGGCAAAACATCTAGATGTAAGGTTGTGCTTTTATGAATACAAGCTTTCTTTTTTTCATTTTTGGGTGGTGCTTGGGAAGCCTTATGGATTCTTGAAGATATCAGCAGAACAAACTAAATTACACATGTTCTTAAGATGCCTAAGTCATAGTTCAGCCAAGCTGCAGACAGCGTTGAGCTATGGGCAGAGTTCATAATCCTCACCTAGAAACCAAGTTGCTTGGAGGAATCATAAAGGCAAAGAAATTTTTGTTGTTCACTATGTATACTTCTTATGAGGATTCTACCAAAGCTCTTAAGTACAACAAATGTTTTTTATAAAAAGACTGGTTATCGTATGTCTTTATGGTATATTTCAGTTCCATTTCAACTGTTCTTGTACATCCAGATATAGGATCTAGTACCAGGCATGGAAGGTTATGCTCTAGCAGCTGCATAGAATATATTTTCAGAATAAGTGGTTGATTTGCCTACTCTCTTACTACTTTGCCTCGTCACTGCAACTGTCCCATCAAATTTTCATGCATTACGAGTTTGATGCAGGGGAGTTTTCCCTCTTTATTTCCCTTTCCTGTTTCTGTAATCCCAGCTCAAGTTTCGATAGATCTATACAACACTTGACAGTGGAATTTGTTTCATGGAGAACTTCAGGCCATTGTCGATGAACCTTTCACAGGACTATCATGATATGCAAAAACTTCTCATACTGCTGTTCCTAATAAGTTCGGCTAGCACTTGGTTCCAAGTTTCTGATGGCTTGGTCATTGAAGAAATGCCAGAGTATTTATACACTGCAGCAGTTCTATATGTCCTTTTGAGGAACAAACCATTGCAAGGCTGAAACGGTGAGATATAGTTTTATGATTCTTGCAATCATGAAGGCGAAGTGTATTTCGTTTTTCAATATATATGGTTCTTGTGAGGAAACGGACAAAAAACTATTATCTAATTAGAGTTTTTACCTACCCAATTATCATATTCCCTCTATTTTGTTGGGCTTGGAATCTTTTAGTATATTTTAGTGTATTGTCTAGTATACCAATTAAATTACAATTAAATTGCAATCTATAGAATAATGTGACTAGTTCAAGCCTATGAGTTTTTCTTGTTCCAATATATATGATATAGGTATATGCGGTGCAATATAATTGGTGTACTAGATATATATTAGAAGATACCAAACCCTATTGTTGTGGCACGTTGTCGCATAAAATTGCATCAGATTATGAGTTTTATACATGGAATTGGTTGTTTATAACTTTGTAATTGATCAACTTGTAGTTCAAGCCACATTTTTATGAGAATCCTTAAAGGTCATCTAATCACTACTAAGAAAGCTACCGATCTTTACTTCTTTTTGCATGTTTCATAACGGCTTCTAAAAATCTCAATGACCTTTCAATGCATCCTAGACTTACAAGGGTTTCAGCAGCATAGTTAGCTTCCCGAAAGATGTGGGAGAACCTGAAAACATATAAATAACCTGTCAATTCATCTTTATATTTTTCAAGGTCTATTAGTAGCATGACTACCTTCCCGAAAGATATGAGAGAACTTGACCTTTGCCGCCTGGCTAAATTTCTTCATGCCATTTATCTGATTCAGCCCTTGATCAACATCATACCTCGTGTACTATTACTCTTGAAGAGTAATGCAATATTTTTTGTATTCCTTTCATGCGGAATTGCATGTCCATTTTTTTTTAGAATATTCGTAATTGAATGTCAAATTCTTTTTAAAAAGTTAAATCCTATTAATACAATGAGAATACTACTAATCTCTTTAGTTTTTTTTAAATTTAAAAAATTTAAATTTTACTAACATAATATATGTGTCATATTACTAATTTCTTTAATTAGTAAGAATATAATAATAATTTTTTTAATTCTTTACTAAGTTAAAATAAAACTTTCAATTTTTTTTGCTAAATAAGTTAACTTCATTAAAAAGTAAGAAATAAATTACAGATATGAATAATGAAAAAAGCACACTTTATTCACGGTAACAAAAAATAAATCACATTTAAAAGCCTTAAGTAGATTTAATACAACACATAAAAGAACAAAACAAACACAAAGAAATTTCTCCTTGTTATTAGTACTGTTTATTCTTGAACTTCATTGACATGATACACTTAGATTCATCTAGATCCATGAGCAATAATCTACAAGAATCTAATACGAAGTGCAGTTTATTCTTGAACTTTATTGATATAACACACTCAGATTCATCTAGATCCATGAGCAAAAATCTAGGTGTACCCGTATTCCATCTTCTATTGACAAATCCAATCTTTCGGCTTTCATGTTTTGGTTTGTTGCTTTCATGAAGAAGATGTTGGTCTGTCCATTCAACACAATGAGACTATCCCTTTAAGCTTCTTCTTTCTTTTTTTTTTTTGGGTAAATATATCTCTTTAAGCTTCTTATTACAATGAGTAGAGTTATGGGTGTTTACTAATTGGAGAAACCGGAATAACCGAATCAAGCTGAATTTTAATTCGATTTTCAGTTCTAGTTTCTTCAAAAAAATTCGGTTTGATTCAGATTATTTTAAGCTTGGTTTTCGGGTTGGTAGTCTCCCAACCCCGAACCAAAACGTAAACTGAATTTTAATTTTTTAAAATAATTATTCTTAGTTAACTTTTAGTTAAAATTTAATAAAATAACTTTTTTTTTCACTTCAAAATGGTGGACAAAGTTTTTTTCCCAGAAATTCGATTTTCTCAAAATGGAATTTCTCCATACAGAATTTAATACAGTTTGGAGAAATTCGATTTTAGTATATATTTGGTTTGGTTTGGTTTCTGAAAAAATTTAAAAAATTAAAAATTTTTCAAATTATCAAATCAATTTTTATCCAATCACCTAAGTAGAGTTAATACTTAGATAAGTTAGAGGGCTTATTTAATTATTTGAATGTATAGGTACTAAATCAACACAACTTTCTCTTCGCTCTCAGTGCTCCTCTATGCTTTTCTTACATGCAATCTGGCTCTTTTCTTAGTAGTAGTTTATTTTGTATTTCATTTCCTATTTTTTTTCACAAATTGTAGTGGTATTTTTTTCTTGCGCTCTTAGGATTTAAGTTTAATGGTATATTTTAAAATTAAATTTTTTCAATTGGTTTCTGATATTCTTTTTTTAACAGAGTTTCTTTTATACTCAAATTAGATTCAGGTTCGTCCTCGACTTTGCACCTTCTTGTTAGGTGATTTTTAAGGTCACTGCTATGTCTCTAAATTACTGTTCAAAAAGTGTTATGAAGATACGTTATTCTTGCTAATGTTTAAGAATACAGAAGGAAACATTGAGGAGAAGATAAATAAGTATTCGTTTTTTGTTATTTTCTATCATAAATTAATTATTTAAAATTCTTAAAATGTGATATTTTATTTGTCAGTATTAGTTTTTAAGTCATTTGTATAACTTCCTTTATTTTCAAATGAATAAGTATCTTAATTATAAAAAAAATAACACAACTTTCAAAGTATAAAGTGGAAAACAGGTATTAATTCTATTAACACACCACATCTGAGTTAACCGAAACTTACGAGGAATCCTGAAGGAACACTTGGAAATATGCAAAAAGATTACTGAAAACGGTCATACATCTGAAAAGTCGCCTAGGTTAGATTTTGATAAACACGCATCGGGTTATCCCAGACATTCGTGACGATCGTGCTTCCAAACCAAAGTAACACTCGCACGTACTTTGCTTGCTCTTATAGACCAGCAGAGAAAGAGGGTAGAACACTGGTAGGGAGAAGCAATGGATGATGCTATGAAGGGTATACGGGGAAAAGTGGAGCAAAATTTAGGCTTGATCAACCATCGTTTTCAAGAAGTTTTAGCCGGATTGAAATCTAAAGTGGAGGAGTTGAGAGCTGACCAAGAATCGGTCACTCAAAGTTCAAAAGAGCTTGATTTGAGGAGAGACTCAATTGAAGAGCGGATTAAGCAAGTTACTAAGAAAGAGGAAGAACTGAAAGTTCTTCGGTTGGTTCAAGAAGAAGGGTTTAGAGATTTGGAACTGAAAAGGAAAGAAATCGCGTTGCTTTCAGATGATGTAAAGATCAGAGAAGATAAATTACTCATTCAACAGAAGAAAATTAAACAGAAAAGGAGGAAACTTGAGAGTATTCAGAAATCTGTAGACGGGAAATTTGATGAAATTTTCCGGAAAGGAAGGCATTTAGATGAAGAATCAGACAGACTTAAACGAGAAATTGAACAGAGGGAAAATAATTTGGCTGTCAGAGAAGAGAAGCTTGTTGCTAAAGAGAAAGAACTCGAGGCAAGAGAAAGGGTTTTGGATCTCAAGACTGGAAGGCATGGATCGCCTGAGGTTTACAATGCAGAACCTGGGGATTTGAGAAACCAAAGTAGGAAAATAGGAAGGAGAGACACCGATGAAGACTTCATTCATCATCAGGTTAATGATCAGGTAAGTTCCTCCTCTGAAGCAAAGCGTGCTGAAACTATTGTAATAAGAAACTCTTCAGAATCAAACTCATCTTCTGGTAACTTGTCTCTTGAAAAATCATGTTCTCTTAATTCGTCTTCCGAAAATTCATCTCCAGATGCTATAGTTTGTGAGTTTCCTGACGCAGAATTTAATGATTTCAAAAAGCTCAGAAGTAAAAATTGTTTTGCTGTGAATCAGTTTTGGGCCATTTATGGTGAAGTTGATGGAATGCCAAGGTATTACGCCAGAATCATGGGGATACAAGAATCTAAGCCGTGCATTGCGTGGTTGGAAGTTGATCGGACATATCAACGTCAGATAAATTATCGCGGCTTTCCTGTTGCTTGTGGTAAATTTAGACGTAAAAAGTCGGAGTGATTACTGATACACTAATATTCTCACATCAAATTCATTGTGAACAAAATGGTTGGGATGCAGGTTCTTATATTATATATCCTAGAAAAGGAGAGATCTGGGCTCTTTACAAGGACTGGGATATAGGGAATAACTCTAAGTCAGATGGTGAACAGTATAATTATGAAATTGTGGAGGTTATCTCGGATTTTATGGAGACTAGAGGCACAAGAGTTGTTTATTTGTATAAAATAAGAGGATATGTGAGCCTATTTCAGCGTGCAATTCAAAATGCCGTATTTACGATACCTGCAAGGGAAATGTTTAGGTTCTCACATCAAATTCCCTCTTATCGAATCAAGGGCACCGAAGGAATAGGTGCCCCGAAAGGATCTTTTGAACTGGACACTGCTGCCTTACCTGTGGTCTTGTGTGATTCTAGTTATGCTGACGAAGATAAGGTTAATGGTAAGAGGAATTAAAAAAAAAAAAAAGAACATTTGCATCAACTATCAATGATCTTACATGTGTCCAGCTTCACTGATATGGAAGGTCTGTGCAAACCTCCTGCGAACTTCTCTTAAAGCATCAAGAACTTGAGGACTGCTGTAGTTCAATCTATATTCTAACACTATCCTACATCTTGAAACATGTGAATTTAGGCTAAAATATTTTGGTATATCTAGCTTTAAGGAACTTGTTTCCTCGTGTTTTCAGATGAATCAATTGAATATAAATTTGCAATCATATTCAGTCTGGTCTTTAGTTTTGCCTCTTCCATCTGTGGTTGGTTTATAGTCCCTCCAACACGAAGAAAACATGCATACTCCGTCTTTCATTTGCTTCCATCTTCTTGATCCTGGGTAAGTTCTTCCCATTTGAAAGGCTCATTCCACAAGTGTAGAGAAGGAATCATTATTTCATCACATGATTTGAAGCAAAAGGGTTTCTCTTGGTTTTGGGATAGATAATGAAAGTAAATACGCTTAAAACCTCAAAGCACGTGGTTTTTCTAGTTTTTCTGGAGTCTAAGAACTGAAAACATTTGTCCATATATTGATTATTCTTTTGAGTATAAAACTCGGTCATTTTCTGTGAAATAGAAGTTTCCTGGGAAAATCATAAGCTCCCTGAGTAAAGGGCTACTTTTACTCTGAACTTTATGGTGTTCTCTTTTGCTTAACCTCTAAATGTTATTATTCATTCTTGTATTTATTCTATTATGGGAGATTGAGAAGCCCTTCCTGCTATCTCTTCTACGGGATTCTTGTCAAAATAGAAGTTCTTTCAGCCTTTTAGCCTACTATTTGTTCAATGTCTAGTAAATTGATTTTTTTTCCTTCTATTTCATTGAATTTGGGGTGTCAAATGGGACGATGTCATGGTTGGATTTTAAGGAGGATCTCCAGGAGAAGATTAAGGCTGCAGTCCAGGAGAGGATTAAGGCTGCAGTCTTGCAACAAATTGATTGAGATTGTTTAGGATATGACTGTTGTAATCAACCATGAATTATGATTTCCTTAGGTAGATTTCTTCCATAGTTAGGATTGCTGTATATCCTATATATTGAGTTCCCAGAATGGGTGAATGGTACGGCTGGTTATTCTCTCTTATTGTCTGCCTCCTCTTGTCCAACTTGTCTCATTTTCTTACATGGTATCAGAGCCTTCATCCATGGCTGCCTCAAATTCATTCTCCAATTCTTTGCCTATTTCGTTTAACATCTCTCACCTTTTTCCTACACCTATGGAGCGCAATACCTATCTCTGCTGGCGCTCACAGTTTGAAGATATACTCGAAATTCATGATCTAAAGGATTTTGTGTTAAGAATTTCTGATGTCTCACAAACTCCACATTAGTATGATATTGTCCGCTTTGGGCTAAGCCCTCACGGATTTGTTTTTAGGTATCTCCCAAAAGGCCTCATACTAATGGAGTTATCTTGAATCTTATATTTAGACATCTATTCCTTTAATTTTTCCATGTGGGACTTGATTTGTATCCCAACAATCCTCCCCTCAAACTAAGGACCACACAGGTCATAACCTCTCCTTCAGAGGTAATCCATTTGATCTGCCAACCATCTTGCACCGCCGCTACCAACCAGCGGGACACGCCGCCTGACCACCACATTATCAGGAAGACTTTCGATACAAGGCATCAACCGCAGATCTCCAACGAGGGGGGCTTCCCACGGTGCCACGTCACCCAGACGAACCATCGGCTCTAATACCACTTGTTAGGAATTTCTGATGTCTCACAAACTTCACATTAGTATGATATTGTCCGCTTTGGGCTAAGCCCTCACGGATTTGTTTTTGGGTATCTCCCAAAAGGCCTCATACTAATGGAGTTATCTTGAATCTTATATTTAGACATCTATTCCTTTAATTTTTCCATGTGGGACTTGGAAAAAATTAGAGACCATGTTCGAAAGAAAATATGATCTTAACAAAGTTTCTTTGTTGAAACAGATTACGCGGTTGCGGTACAAAGAAGGAGCAAATATGTCCGAGCACCTGAATGATTTTCAGGGATTAATAAACCGCACTGATGCTGTAAATCTGAAGCTAGATGAGGAGGTACAAGCACTCTTACTATTTACTTCACTCCCTGATAGTTGGGAAACACTTGTTGTTTCTGTCTTAAATTTTGCTCCAAGTGGTGGTGTTACATTGGAGATGGTCAAAGAAGCTTTGTACAATGAAGAAACCAGGAGGAAGGATCAAGGATTAAATTCGGAGTCTCAAGCACTTGTTGCTGAAAGGAATCACCGGAGGGGGAAAAGTAAGTCCAGAGATCCCCACAACAGATATGACAGATCAAGAGGTAAGTCCAAGTCTAAAAGAGATATTGAATGCTTCTATTGTCACAAGAAGGGGCATTACAAGAATGAATGCCGAAAATGGAAGAAAGATCGAGCCAACACAAAAGGAGAAGCCAAGGAAGAAATTTCGAGAGACAATGCACACAACAACCGATGATGAAATCGAACTTGTTTGTGATGATTCCAGATTAACCTAGTGTGTCATAACAGTGGATCGAGTTATTGACTCAGGGAGCTTCTTATCATGTTACTTCTCACAGGGAATTCTTCTCATCTTACACACCGAGAGATTTTGGTCATGTAAAAATGGGAAATGATGGCTCTTGCAAAATAATCGGTATTGGAGACATTCACCTTAATTCCAGATACTGGGTTGTCAACTAATTTTAAAGAACGTGAGACATGTACCCGGATGTTCGTCTCAACCTCATCTCCACCGGCAAGCTTGATGATGAAGGTTATGCAAACAAATTCAACAACGGAAAATGGAAGTCGACAAAAGGAAATCTTATCATCGCCAAAGGTACAAAAAGCAAGCTCACTTTACGTGATGAAAGCAAAGCTGAGCAATGGAGAAGTAAATACGCTTTCGAATCTTCCTCAAATCTTTGGCATAAAAGACTTGGCCACATGAGTGAAAAAGGACTCCAGAGACTTGCCAAACAACAACTCCTACCGGATGTAAAAGGTGTAAGTCTCAAATCCTGCACTCATTGTTTAGTTGGAAAACAACATTTCTTGACTTATCCTACCCTAATTTTTTTGCCAAACAATTTAGCCTCCATTTTGGAATTTTGACTAGCCAAACTTCCTTGATTTTGAGCTTCAATAGTTGGACTTTTGATTTCAATTTTGATGGCTATCTTTTTGAGTTGAAACTTAACAAATCTCCCCCTTTCAACTCATTGAGAGAGTTCCACCACACCAGCTTCGCTTCTGCAAAAGTCAAACTTTTCTTTTGGCAATGACTTGGTCATCATATCTGCACTTGTTTCGTCTGAAACATGATTGAACACACTTTGGTCAATCCAACTCCTAATATGACCAATAGTTTTTCTATGCATTTTAGCCCATACAACATCAGATATACCCTCTGGTTTTGCAACATCACCAAGAATGGGTTCATACATATCTTTACAATATAACAAGTCTTCCATTCTAGGCTTCCAAACAGCATAGTTACTAGAAGTCAATTTAATCATGCTACCAGAAGAAGAAGTTGACTCTTCCATTAAAAAAATTGACCAAGGCTCTGATACCACTTTGTTGGGAGGTTGGGATAAATAAAACAAAACAATGAAAAATAAATCCCAAAATAAATAACCCACACTACCAGGATTAAAATGACTCTCCCAAAACTCTGGTATTGATAAAGTGAGAATTTATCAATAACCACCTAGCAGAAATAAATCTGACAAAAACTTAAAAATATTATGACACCAAGATTTACGTGGAAAACCCCAAAACGGGTAAAAACCACGGGCCAAATATTGACCAATACTTCCACTATAAAAATGGGGTAACAAATCTTCCTCTAGATATACTAGAAGGTAACACAACTATCTTCACCAAAATAGGTGGATATCAAAGAAAAAAGAGATGAAAAACAAACTCACAAGAAGAATAGCAAAACCTCACTCTATTCTCTTCTCTCTTTCTTTCCTTCTCTCCCTTTCTTTTCTTTCTCTCTTGGTGCAAATGTATGCTTCTAAACTTGGCTATTTATAGGTGAAATCTAGCCAACATTTCTTGACTTATCCTACCCTAATTTTTTTGCCAAACAATTTAGCCTCCATTTTGGAATTTTGACTAGCCAAACTTCCTTGATTTTGAGCTTCAATAGTTGGACTTTTGACTTCAATTTTGATGGCTATCTTTTTGAGTTGAAACTTAACATTTTGTTTCTTCCTCTCAATCAAAACCAAACATCAAGCTCACCGATGGCAGTGAAAAACCAGCCTATATCAAATGGAAGAAGATGGATAAACTAGTGTTGAGTTGGATAAAAGCGACTGTCTCTACCTCTATCCAGTCACTTATTTTGTCCAGCACCAATGCTCTTGAAGCATGGACACTACTAGAGAGGCGTCTTTCTCCAATTTCTAAGATTCACACCAGAACACTTAGAGATCAGTTAAGAACTCTGAAGAGAGACTCAGACAAACCAGTGACAGACTTTCTTCTTCTTGCTAAATCCTTGGCAGATTCACTTGCTGCAGCCGGTGCACCATTTCCAGATTCTGATCTAATTGAGTATATTATAGATGGCTTAGGCCACGATTACAAGGAGTTTGTCACTTCACTTCACCTACGACAATCCACATCTTTTGATGAATTCTATGACCTGGTTATTCAAGAAGAACATCTATTGAAAAGAATGTCAACTCTCTCTCTCACAAGTGGTGCTGCTCTTACCGCCAGTAGGACATTCAACCCCTCACATAATGGTGTTCGATCTAATTCGAATAATCGAGTAAGAGGTCGAGGTCGAGGCAGAGGAAAGGGGCGATTTTCAAATCAATTACAGTGGCAATCCTACTCCTCTGGTTCGCGACCATCTACAGACCAACGACCTCCACTTCTTCCAACACCAAATTATCAACATTTCTCTCCCATTGTTCCTGCTTCAGTTGATATCTCAGTTGCGGTCAAATATGCAATAAATCTGGTCACACTGCACTAGGATGCTCAGAACGTCAAAATCTTGCATTTGCTGCTGAATTTCACTCGCCAATGCATAATTTTTTTTCCGACAATTTGGTTGATCCAAACTGGTGTCTTGACTCTGGAGCAACTCATCATATGACCCCAACCACTGCGCCACTCTCCCAGGCCCAACCTTACACAGGTACTGACAACATTATAGTTGGAAATGGATCACAATTAAAAATTACTCACAGTGGTTCAGGTTCTATTCCTTCTCCTGTTCGCAATCTCTCCTTAAATGGTGTATTGTGTGTACCGACCCTGAAGAAAAGTTTATTATATATTCAACGTTTCTCGCATGATAATAACTGTTTTTTTGAGTTGGACTCACATGGTTTTTCTGTGAAGGACAAACAGACGGGATTTAGGGAATCCAGTTTCCTCATCCATGGCTTCTTCATATTATGGTGAAAGAACTAATCAGGATGTGTGGCATGCTCGTCTTGGTCACCCTTCACATGCAATTCTTTGTATTTTACTAAATAAGTACCAATTACCCATTCGTGGTACAATTTCATTCAATAAAGTCTGCTCTATATGTCCCATGGGAAAATCCAGTCAACTTCCTTTTTCTTCTCGACAATATAAAGCTCATCTCCTACTTGAACTAGTGCATCTTGATCTATAGGGTCCTTCACCCATTGCATCCAATAATGGTTATCGTTTTTATCTATCTATTGTTGATGATTGCACTCGTTATGTTTGGATGTATCCGCTAGTAAAGAAATCTGATACATTTGCCGCATTTGTGAATTTTAAGAAAATGGTTGAAAATTTATTTTCTCATTCAATTAAATGCATTCAAACTGATGGAGCTGGAGAATTCACTAGCAAAATTTTTACTACTTTCTTGTGTGACTCTGGTATTTTTCATCGTCTTTCTTGTCCATATACACCTCAACAAAATGGTGTTGTAGAGAGAAAACACCGTCATATTGTAAGCATGAGTTTATGTTTATTATCTCAAGCTAAATTACCCACTAAATTTTGGCTTGATGCATTTTCAACTGCTGTTTTTCTTATTAATAGACTCCCTATGGAGCAATTAATTTTTTGTTTCACCATATCAGATGCTTACTGGGAAGTTACTGTTATGATATCAATGCATAGCGGAAGTACAAAAGAATAGATATTGAGAAAGAAAATAAGGAGAGCAAAAAAAAATAAAGGAGACACAAGATTTTTAAGTGGAAAACCCAATACGGGAGAAAACCCACTGCCTACGGCGAGCCAAAAATATCCACTATAATAATTGGGTAAGTACAAGAGAAAAAGTCTTCAACAAAAATTATCAACGAAGACTTATAAGAGAGAAATAAATCTCATAAACTCAACCCTATAATTTGATGACATAGTGAATATATGTGAAGGAAAAATTTCAGCCTTTGGGGAGAGAATTTGGAGAGAATTGGTGTGTTGAACTCAATTAGAAGACCTCCTTTTATAGCCACACAAAGAGGTCTTGCAAAACACAATGATGAATTCCATTTTACTTTCCCTAATTTGTGGCAAAAAATGAGGAAACATGTTGAGCATTTTATGGAGTAAAAGATGGAGGAATATAAGGCATAAAATGAGGAAACATGTGGAGTATTTTAGGGAGTAAAAGATGGAGGAATATTAGGCATAAAATGAGGAAACATGTTGAGTATTTTAGGGAGTAAAAGATGGAAGAATATTAGGCATAAAAGAGGGAGTTGGTTCCCAAAATTTGGGACACCACTCAACAATCTCCACCTTGGCTCAAATTTTGAAGTTCAACGTAGGCACCCCAAAGGGCGATTAGGCATTAATGATGCCAACTAATTCCAAGCAGTGCTCGAACTTAGTAACAGGTAATGGCTTTGTAAGCATGTCTGCAGGATTTTCCGACGTATGAATCTTTTTAATAATGATAGTTCCTTTGTCAATAACATCTCTAATAAAGTGATAGTGTATATCAATGTGCTTAGTCTTGAAGTGATATGTATCATTTTTGGCAAGGTGAATAGCACTCTGACTATCTGAAAATACCATTGTAGCACCATATGGAATACCAAGCTCAAGAACAAGACCACGCAACCAAATAGCCTCTTTAACACCTTCTGTAGCTGAAACAAACTCAGCCTCTGTTGTGGACAATGCAACAATGGATTGCAGAGTTGCTTTCCAACTAATAGCACCGGAACATAAAGTGAAGATGTAGTCTGAAAGAGATCTACGTCGGTCAAGATCACCACCATAATCGGAATCAACAAAGCCGCTGACATTACTTGAGGCAACTCTATTTTTGTCAAAAACCAAACCAAGATTGGTCGTGCCCTTCAAGTAACGAAAAATCCACTTCACTGCATGCCAATGATGTTTCCCTGGATTGTGCATGTAACGACTCACCATACTAACTGCATAAGCAATATCAGGTCTAATACAAACCATAGCATACATGAGACTTCCAACTGCACTAGAATAGGGAATCTTGGACATATACTCAATATCTTCCTTTGATTTTGGACAAAGATCAGCAGATAACTTAAAGTGTGCAGCAAAAGGAGTAGAGACATGCTTACAATTTTTCATATTGAATTTTTCAAGAATCTTTTCAATGTAATTCTTTTGAGACAAGTAGAGTTTGCCATCTCGTCTGTCTCTGCGAATCTCCATACCAAGTATCTTCTTCGCAGCACCAAGGTCTTTGTTGTGTTGTTTTGCATGCCCTTATACTTAATTTTATCACAATCTCTAACCATTGCACACAAACACTAGGCAAGTGCACCTATCGTTATGATTAGTACAATGGCAAGTAATTTAAATGTCGTATCCACGGGGATGATCAAATATCATTACTCACTTTTCACTCTATTGTCTAGCCTATCAAATTTGCTTGTGGATATGATAGAAACAAACTATTAGGAATGAAAATCTAACTTAAACAGAAAAATTCAGTTTATCTAAATTTTAGTTTGCAAGAGAAAATTTCAATTGAGAGAGTAATACTTGAATGGAAAATCCCCCTAAAATTACCTATGTGATTGAAAAGTTCCTTGGTTAATGAATTCCCCTTCTTATGTTTGATGAAATTCCTAAATTAGAACTCACTCTATCTCTAGATGAAAGTCCCCTACTCTTAGATTAATTGGTTGAAATCTCTTCCTAACCAATTCAACCTAAAAATGCATTTACATTAATGAATTTCCAATTAGATTTCTCTAATAACCAAGAAGATGTTGAGGTTCCTATCTCTAGTCATCTAAATCATCCCCATTGTTTGTGTATGGTCTATTTCACCCTTCCTTTCTCAATTCCAAGTGAAAAATCCAGATTATGAGCCAATCAAAAACTGAATTAATTCAAGCAATCAAACCTCCAAATTAGATTTCTCTAATTGCCAAGAAGATTTTGAGGTTTCTATCTCTAGTAACCTAAATCATCCCCATTGTTTGTATATGGTCTATTTCACCCTTCCTTTCTCAATTCCAAGTGTAAAAAATCCAGATTATGAATCAATTAATAGCTGAGTCAATTCAACCAATCAAACCCACAAACAATCCACAAGAATTCAGAATTCAACTAACCAAGAAAACCAATCATTCACATAGATAATAACTAGGGTTCATAACCATCCAAGTATTCAAGAATTTAGCTCATTAACATATTACAATTCAAAGAACATAAAGCAACAAAGAAAGAGTGAGAATTTCTCATTTTAATGGCTCAAATCTTCTCTTCTTCAAGGCTTGGAGTTCTCCAACTTAGTTGTGAAAAGTTGTGTTCTTGAGCTGGAATCTTCAAGATTGATGTTCTCCTTCTTCAAAGATTTGATCTTCTCTCTTGAGTTCTCTTGCAAAGATTGACGATTTTGGGAGAGGTTTTGGGATGTTTTCTCTCTGTTTTTCTCCTCTCTGGAACCCTAGACGGCCACCCCTTCAAATGCCCTAAAAGGGTATATATATACCTCCCAAAAAGAGAGCAACAATTGCAGAAAATTCTGTTTCTGCCAAAACGGTACCGTTTCACTTATTGGTGATTCAGAGTCTTAAATAGGACGATCTAGATTTTCTTGTCTTCATGAAAGTTGTAGCTGATACTCTTAAGTTTCTACAGAGCTTTGAATTACATCCATTGGACATCTAAAACTCTAGATATGCTAATTACACCACAATGTATCAAAACTGGAACCAAATCCAGAAATACTGACTTTGCACCATATGGAGGTTGACCAAACGAATTCCGATTGATATAAATGTTACCATTATGGAAACTTCAGAATCTCCTCTGTAATTGTCTTGAAGATCACATCTGCATTTGAAATCTCTAAGGAGGTCAAAATCCCACTTGAATTATTCTGTCCTGCTGCACTATTTTGCTGCTCTGTTTTGCATTTTTCTTTTTTCTTCATTATAAGTATGTAGAATCTTCTTCATTGCTTCATTGTACTCCAAATCTTCAAAAAAAATCATTAAAAAGGCTTAGAAAATTTATGCACAAAGGCTTCAAGAAGGGTACTACGAATAAAATAAAAAGGGATGGCTAGAAAAGTTCAATCGGGACAAAGAAGGCCTATTACCATCATTTCAAGATCAAACTAAGGTTACTTACTCATTTCGCCTCGAGCAAGTGAATGCGAGTTCTAGGAAAAAAAAGTTATATTGAATTCGAAGGCCAATAACACAAGATTCAACTCCATAATCATCACAACAAAAGCAAAGAGGAAATGTGCTTAAAAGATAAATTCCATACAAGCAAAGAATACAAGGGGTGGTTACTTAATCTAAGTTTTAAGGTACTAGTTATGACTTTTAGAATGCTTGTATAACTACTCTTTGAGAAAAGATTAACATGCAAGTCTTGAAAATATTTTGAAGATTAAAAAAAAAATAAAAACAAGAAAATTCATCCAAAATTCATGAAAATAAACTATACTAAAGCCAACTCCCCCACACTTAAGGCAACATTGTCCCCAATGTTGGGAGAAAGATACACAAAAGACTAGAAATAGAAATTTAAAGATTGCACTCCAGACAACCAAACACAAAAACGGTTAACAAAATGGTTGTTTCGTACATGAAGGCTGGGCGAACCCATATGAGCAGCAAGCTGCACCTTCTATATACTACACAATAAGAATAAATGAGAGAAAGTTTGGAAACAAAGACAAAATTAAAATTTATGCATAAAAACGTAGGAAGAAAATAAAGAAAGAGAATAACAAAAAGAGAAAAGAGAACTCCCCTAATATAGCATTCATACACCACTTGCTCCATCACTAGGTTCGGGGCCAGCTCCTCTCTCCTCTTTTTTTTTTCACCTGTGAATAGTACTGCAAACGATGCTGTTTTTTTTTTTTTTTAACCAAGACTACAAACATGCAACCACAAATTCAACAACCAATTTTAACAAAATAATAACTCATGAACATAAAAATTACACCAAACAACACACAACAGAAAATTTCCACAACTCAAAACAATTAAAACTTGAAACTCAAAACCAAACTTGAAACTAAAAACTGAAAACTCAAAATTATGTATAGATGAATAGAAAGCATTGAAAATCACTTATCTTCCAGATCATGGAGGATTAAAGAAACTTTTTCAAGACCCTTAGGATCCCCTCCATGATAGAGTTTGAGGCGATGACCGTTAACTTTAAATGTTCCTTTATATGCATGTGCAACCTCCACTACACCATAAGGGTAGACCTTGTTTACTACAAACGGTCCTGACCATCGAGATTTAAGCTTTCTAGGAAAGAGTCTTAACCGAGAATTGAACAATAACACTTGATCTCCTTCTTTAAATTCTCGGTTTGGCAACACATATTTGTCGTGCCATTGCTTCACCTTCTCCTTGTAGATTCGTGAATTATCATAGGCTTCTCTCCTCCATTCATCAAGTTCGTTGATTTGGAGCATTCTTTGCTTTCCTGCAATGTTAAGATCAAAGTTAACCAACTTGATAGCCCAATATGCTTTATGCTCAACCTCCACCGGCAAATGACAAGATTTCCCATAAACCAATCTATATGGAGTAGACCCGATGGGAGTCTTGTATGCTGTCCTATATGCCCACAAAGCATCATCAAGCTTAACACTCCAATCCTTTCTAGTATGCTTAACAATCTTTTCCAAAATTCTTTTGATTTCTATATTAACAACTTCTACTTGACCACTAGTTTGAGGGTGATACGGGGTCGCCATCTTATGAGTAACACCTAATCGATGCAATACTTTCTCAAGTTGTTGGTTACAAAAGTGAGTTCCCCTATCACTTATTATAGCTCTAGGAATGCCAAAGCGAGTAAACAATTTCTTCAAGAACTTAACAACCACTCTAGCATCATTTGTGGGCAAAGCTTGGGCTTCAACCCATCTAGAGACATAATCAACTGCGACCAAAATATATGTATTACCAAAAGAGTTTGGAAAAGGACCCATGAAATCAATACCCCAACAGTCAAATACTTCACAAACTTGAAATGTAGAGAGAGGCATTTCATGTCTTTTTGAGATATTACCTGTCCGTTGGCAATTATCACACTTTTCAACATACCTTTGGGCATCCTTAAACAAAGTCGGCCAATAGAATCCCGACTCTAGTACCTTTCTGGCTATCCCATTAGCTTGATAATGACCACCGGCCGGACCTTTATGGCAATGCTCCAAGATATCCATATTCTCGGGGTATGTTACACATCTCCTTATGATTTGATCTGCACAAATTCGAAACAAATATGAATCATCCCAAAGATAGTACTTTAACTCCGAAAAGAATTTTTTCTTTTGTTGAGGAGTCAAGTTCTTTGGTAAGATCCGACCTACAATATAGTTAGCATAATCTGCAAACCAAGGAGTGTGATCACTGTGACCTACAACCGAGTATAACCTCTCGTCAGGGAATGTATCATTGATGTCTTCCTCATTCAATCTCTCTAAATGTGGGTTCTCCAACCGTGATAGATGATCGGCAACAAGATTTTCTACTCCCTTTTTGTCCCTTATCTCCAAATCAAATTCCTGCAACAAAAGTACCCACCGAATTAGTCTAGGCTTTGCATCATGTTTGTTAAGAAGATATTTGAGTGCCGAATGGTCAGTATAAACAATGACTTTAGACAAAATCAGATAAGGACGGAATTTTTCGAAAGCAAAAACTATAGCAAGAAGCTCCTTCTCAGTTGTAGTGTAATTATCTTGTGCTTCCGTTAAGGTCTTGCTTGCATAGTATATTTGTTGAAAATACCTTTCTCTCCTTTGTCCAAGTACTGCTCCTACTGCAAAATCACTTGCATCGCACATTAGTTCAAAGGGAAGGGACCAATCGGGGGAAACCAAGATAGGAGACTCAATTAGTTTTTGTTTCAACAAATTGAAAGCAAAGAAGCAATTCTCATCAAACACAAAGGCCACATCTTTTTCAAGTAAATTTGTGAGAGGTTTGGAAATTTTAGAAAAATCCTTTATAAACCTTCTATAGAAACCAGCGTGACCAAGAAAACTTCTAATTGCCTTCACCGAAGTTGGTGGTGGTAATTTCTCTATGGTTTCTATCTTGGCTTTATCAACCTCTATGCCCTTGCTAGAAATCTTATGCCCCAAAACAATACCTTCTTTAACCATAAAATGACATTTCTCCCAATTCAAAACTAAATTGGTTTCTTCACATCTTTGTAAAACCTTTTCAAGATTTTTTCAAACAAAGTTCAAAGGAATCACCAAAAGACAGAAAGCATCCATAAAGACTTCCCATAATATCCTCCACTAGACCTTCAAAAATAGCTAACATGCATCTTTGGAAAGTAGCAGGGAGCATTACAAAGACCAAATGGCATACTGACGGTAAGCAAAAGTACCATAAGGACAAGTAAAAAGTAGTTTTCTCTTGATCTTCGGGGCTATTGGAATTTGAAAATACCCGAAAAAACCATCAAGAAAACAATAATACCTATGACCATGAAAGTCTCTCAAGCATTTGATCAATGAAAGGCAGTGGAAAATGATCCTTCCGAGTGGCATCATTGAGCCTCAGTGTCGATGCATACCCTCCATCCCGTCACGGTCCTCATGGGAATCAACTCGTTTTTCTCATTGGGTACCACGGTCATTCCTCCTTTCTTGGGGACTACTTGGGACGGGACTAACCCATGGACTATCCGAGATAGGATAAATAAGACCGGCATCAAGAAGTTTGATTACCTCTGCTTTTACCACTTCCTTCATGTTTGGATTTAACCTTCTTTGGGGTTGCACCACTGGCTTGAAGTCTTCTTCCATCAATATTTTGTGGGTACAAAATGAAGGACTAATACCATCGATGTCGGAGATTTTCCATGCCATTGCCCTTTTTTATGCTTCTTTAATACTTTGATGAGCTCTTGTTTCTGCTCTTTTTTGCAAATTGTTTCCAATGATCACGGAAGTTTAGAATTATCTGCAAGAAAAACATACTCCAAATGATCCCAGTAACTTCTTCAGCTCCAACTCCGGGGGATCTTCAATGGAAGATTTCATTCTACTCCCTTTTTCCCTTTCAATCTTCTCAAACATCATCCCTTTTGTTGTGAATGGGGATGACTCCAAATGTGCTATAATTTCGTCAACTTCATGCTGCCCCTCCTTTATTTCTTCACCTTGAAATAGAGATATTTCCAAAGGGTCATCAATCAATAATTTACGCACATAATCGGAGACAATGTTACCAATAACATCTATCCTATAACAACAATCATCATGATCAAAAAGAATGTTTCATAGCCTCGGGAACTTTAAAAAATAACCTCTTCTTCTCCTACCCTAAGGGTCAATTTTCCTTCACATACATCTATATTAGCCTTAGCGGTAGCTGAAAAGGTCTCCCTAAAATTAATGGCACATCAATATCCTCATTCATATCAAGTATCACAAAATCAACAGAAATATGAATTTATCAACTTTCACAAGCACATCTTCAATAATTCCCCTAGGATACTTAACCGATCTATCCGCCAATTGAATGCTCATCCTAGTGGGTTTAGGTTCACCCAACCCCCAACTTTTTTAAACATGTCATATGGCAACAAATTAATGCTAGCTCCTAAATCTGCTAATGCTCTACCAATTGACAAACTACCAATAGTGCAAGGGATAGTGAAACTCACTGGATCCTTTAACTTTTTGCGGTAACTTGTCTTTGTTCGAAGAATGGCTGAACATTCCTCGTTAAATGTCACCATTGAGAACTCTTCTAGCTTTCTTTTCTTGGAAAGGATCTCCTTTAAGAATTTAGCATATCTTGGCATCTGCGAAAAGAGCTTTCAACAAACGGTAAGTTGATATGCAATTGCTTAAAGAGTTCAGAAATTTACCAAATTGTTCGCTCTTTTTTCTCTTGTTGAAGTCGGGCAGGGATATGGAATTTTTGGCTTGTATTCTGGAATTTCCTTTTTTCTTTTGTGATTCTTTCTTCTCAATCCTTTCTTCATCATCAACATGCAATGGTTCTTCGATCTTCTCTTTTTTCTCTTTCTAGCTCCTTTTGCTTTGGAACCTCCAATTCCTTCCCACTCCTCAAAGTGATGGCTTTAGCATGTTCTCTTGGATTCGGCTCGGTATTGCTTGGGAGCATTCCAACCTACCTTTTCCCGAAAACAAGCTTCGCCAATTGGCCTATTTGATTTTCCAAGTTGTGAATAGAAGCCTCTTGGTTCCTTAGGGATGCTTCTTGAATTTGGAACCGATTTTCAGTTGCCGCAATAAACTTTGTCATTAATTCCTCAAGGCTAGACTTCACCGGTGGTTGAGGAGGTGGAGGATGTTGATGTTCGTAAGGAAGAGATGGTTGGGGTCGAGAGCTTGATGAAGATTGAAACCGGGAGGATGTAGCGGCCTTTGTTGCCCTTGATTACTCCATGAAAAGTTTGGATGATTCCGCCACCCCGGATTATAAGTATTGCTATAAGGATTGTTAGGCTGCCTTCCTCCTCCAAGATAGTCCACATGCTCCGATGACGATGTATTAGAAGTTCTCATGATTTGGCATTCATGATTTGGATGACCACCTCCGCAAAAGTCACAAGCCATCATCACTTGGGATATTGGAGGTGATCGACTCAAGCTTTCGATCTTCTTGTTTAGGGCATCAAACTTAGCCTCCAAAGCCATCATCATATCTACATTGTGTACTCCACTAGCTTTGGCTTTCGGTCTAGGATTCCCCCATTGGTAATTGTTCATTGCAATATTTTCAATAAGGTCTTGTAACTCTTCCGGTGTCTTCAAATTTGTAGTTCCTCCCGAAGAAGCACCAATGAGTTGCTTGGAAGGGAAATTTAACCCACTATGGAATGTTTGCATTTGTAGCCCCAAATCTAGACCATGATGTGGGCATTTTCTCAATAGCTCCTTCCATCTCTCCCAAGAATCATATAAGCTCTCACTCTCCATTTGTTGAAAAGAGAAGATGTCATTCCTTAGCTTGGCTGTCCTTGCCAGAGGGAAGTATTTAGCGAGAAATTTCTCGGCAAGATCGTTCCATGTAGTAATAGAGCCCGGTGGAAGTGACTTCAACCATGACTTGGCTCGATCCCTCAATGAAAATGGAAATAGCCGAAGGCGGATGGCATCTTCGGAAGCCCCGTTAATCTTGAAAGTATCACATATTTCCAAGAAGTTGGCAATGTGAGCATTTGGGTCTTCGTCCGGCAAACCATCGAATTGCACCAATTGTTGAACCATTTGGATAATATTTGGCTTGATCTCAAAATTGTTTGCTTCAACTCTTGGCCGAGCAATGCTTGACTCCATTCCCAACAAAGAAGGTCGTGCATAATCTGCCATAGTTCTTTGTCTTGCATTCCCATTATGTGCCATATTGTTCAATTGTTCAATATTTTCACCTTCAACTTCAACTCCCTCAAGCACTACTTCAAGATTGACACCCCTTGGATCCCAATAAAAAATCTGTTCAGCTTGGGAATTAGGTTGAGACAATTCCTCCAAATCACTTGAGATCATAAACCAAAACAAATTCACACCTTCACCACAAATAAAAGAAACGTTTAATGCAAGCAATTTTTTTGTTTTTCTTCACTAAAAGAGAAAAAAAACAGAATAACAACTTAAACAAAACAAAAACAGAGAAACACAAACTAAGTGCTTCAATTCACCAATAACTAACAAAACTAAAAACAAGAAAATAAATGCTAACACTAGTTTACAACTTCACCACAAGTATAAACAAAATTTCAGCCCAAGGAATTATCACTAAAACAGAACAAATGAAAAATAAAAAAAAAACATACAAGCTAAGCACTTCAGTTCACCAATAACTTACAAAATTACAAACAAGAAAATAAATGCTAATACTAGTAACAAGTATTACAAAAATAACAACAAAAATGACTAAATCAATAGAGTTTGAGCTTCCCTAATATTGACCAATTAGTCCCCGGCAACGGCGCCAAAAACTTGTTGTGTTGTTTTGCATGCCCTTATACTTAATTTTATCACAATCTCTAACCATTGCACACAAACACTAGGCAAGTGCACCTATCGTTATGATTAGTACAATGGCAAGTAATTTAAATGTCGTATCCACGGGGATGATCAAATATCATTACTCACTTTTCACTCTATTGTCTAGCCTATCAAATTTGCTTGTGGATATGATAGAAACAAACTATTAGGAATGAAAATCTAACTTAAACAGAAAAATTCAGTTTATCTAAATTTTTAGTTTGCAGAGAAAATTTCAATTGAGAGAGTAATACTTGAATGGAAAATCCCCTAGAATTACCTATGTGATTGAAAAGTTCCTTGGTTAATGAATTCCCCTTCTTATGTTTGATGAAATTCCTAAATTAGAACTCACTCTATCTCTAGATGAAAGTCCCCTACTCTTAGATTAATTGGTTGAAATCTCTTCCTAACCAATTCAACCTAAAAATGCATTTACATTAATGAATTTCCAATTAGATTTCTCTAATAACCAAGAAGATGTTGAGGTTCCTACCTCTAGTCACTTAAATCATCCCCATTGTTTGTGTTTGGTTTATTTCACCCTTCCTTTCTCAATTCCAAGTGAAAAATCCAGATTATGAGTCAATCAACAACTGAATTAATTCAAGCAATCAATCCTCCAAATTAGATTTCTCTAATTACCAAGAAGATGTTGAGGTTTCTATCTCTAGTCACCTAAATCATCCCCATTGTTTGTATATGGTCTATTTCACCCTTCCTTTCTCAATTCCAAGTGAAAAAATCCAGATTATGAATCAATTAATGGCTGAGTCAATTCAACCAATCAAACCCACAAACAATCCACAAGAATTCAGAATTCAACTAACCAAGAAAACCAATCATTCACATAGATAATAACTAGGGTTCATAACCATCCAAGTATTCAAGAATTTAGCTCATTAACATATTACAATTCAAAGAACATAAAGCAACAAAGAAAGAGTGAGAATTTCTCATTTTCATGGCTCAAATCTTCTCTTCTTCAAGGCTTGGAGTTCTCCAACTTAGTTGTGAAAAGTTGTGTTCTTAAGCTGGAATCTTCAAGATTGATGTTCTCCTTCTTCAAAGATTTGATCTTCTCTCTTGAGTTCTCTTGCAAAGATTGACGATTTTGGGAGAGGTTTTGGGATGTTTTCTCTCTGTTTTTCTCCTCTCTGGAACCCTAGACGGCCACCCCTTCAAATGCCCTAAAAGGGTATATATATACCTCCCAAAAAGAGAGCAACAATTGCAGAAAATTCTGTTTCTGCCAAAACGGTACCTTTTCACTTATTGGTGATTCAGAGTCTTAAATCGGACGATCTAGATTTTCTTGTCTTCATGAAAGTTGTAGCTGATACTCTTAAGTTTCTACAGAGCTTTGAATTACATCCATTGGACATCTAGAACTCTAGATATTCTAATTACACCACAATGTATCAAAACTGGAACCAAATCCAGAAATACTGACTTTGCACCATATGGAGGGTGACCAAACGAATTCCGATTGATATAAATGTTACCATTATGGAAACTTCAGAATCTCCTCTGTAATTGTCTTGAAGATCACATCTGCATTTGAAATCTATAAGGAGGTCAAAATCCCACTTGAATTATTCTGTCCTGCTGCACTATTTTGCTGCTCTGTTTTGCATTCTTCTTTTTTCTTCATTATAAGTATGTAGAATCTTCTTCATTGCTTCATTATACTCCAAATATTCAAAAAAAAATCATTTAAAACAAATAAGAGATAAAGGGAGTGTGAATGATATTTGAAACACCAAAATTCAGTAGAAATTTGAGTTGAAAATGATCATTATATTATGCACAAATATGTAATATCAGTCTTTCATCTCGAATTCATATTTAAGTTGAGACTTCAACCTATCAATCAAAGACTTGTCTTTCGAGGCAATAAGCATATCATCTACATAAAGCAGTAAATAAATGAATGATCCATTAGAACACTGCATAAAATACACACAATTATCATGTTGACTCCTTGTGAATCCTTGCCCAATCATGAAACCATCAAAACGCTTATACCATTGTCTCGGAGCTTGTTTCAAACCATACAATGATCTTTTTAAACGGCAAACTGATTGTTCTTTACCTGGCACAGTAAATCCCTCTGGTTGTTTCATGTAAATTTCTTCTTCCAACTCGCCATGTAGAAAGGCAGTTTTGACATCAAGTTGCTCCAATTCCAAATCATATAAAGCAACAAGAGCGAGTAGCACTCGAATAGAGGTATGACGTACAACAGGAGAAAGAATTTCATTAAAGTCAATACGTTCCTTTTGATCAAAACCACGAACTAATAGACGAGCTTTCCATCTGGCATTTTCAACCCCGGGTATACCTTCTTTCTGTTTGTAGATCCACTTACAACTCAAAGCTCGACGTCCTTTGGGCAAATCACATAACTCCCATGTCCCATTCTTATGTAGGCTTTCAATTTCTTCTTGCATTGCTAAAAGCCACTGGATGAATTAAAACTGGATATAGCTTCAGAGTAATTAGAAGGATCAATTCCTTCAGCTGTATCCTGTGCAACAGAAAGAGTATATGCAGTGAGATTATCATCATCATTATCAGCATACCTTGCAGGCCTTTTGATATTTCTCCTTGGTCTGTCACGTGCTATATTATGATCATTTGAAGACTGCATAGGCTCAGATGAACTAGAGGGTATTGATTCATCATGTGTTTCAAGATTCTGTTCAGACTCTCCAGTAAAAATCGGTTCACTCATTCCTTTTTGAGTAGACACCTCTAACTCCACCTTCTCATTGGCACTTTGACGATCACATGTATCAAGAGAAGAAACAGCAGTATCTTTTCTAGGAGATAACAAGGCATTCTCATTAAATGTGACATCCCTACTTAAAATCAATTTCTTAAATTCAGGACACCACAACCGATAGCCTTTCGACTCAGATGAATAACCCAAGAAAATGCATTGAACTGCTCTAGGTGCCAACTTTCCATCATTTATATGTGCAAAAACAGGAGAACCAAAAATTCTGAGATGAGAATATTCAATAGGATTACCTGACCAAACCTCCTCTGGAATTTTAAAATCAATGGATGAATGAGGTGAACGATTTACCAGGTAACAAGCTATGGATACAGCTTCAGCCCAAAAATCTCTACGACTCCATAAACCACCATTAGATAACATACAACGAGCTCTCTCTAAAAGGGTCCTATTAATGCGTTCTGCAACTCCATTCTGTTGAGGTTTTCCTACTAATGTTTTGTGCCTAGCAATGCCATGATTCTCACAAAACTCATTGAATTCAGAATTGCAAAACTCCAAATCATTATCAGTCCTGAGTTTCTTAATCTTCCTACCAGTTTGATTTTCGACCAAAACTTTGAATTTCTTGAATTTAGAGAAAGCTTCATTTTTATGCCCCAGGAAATAAACCCAAACCTTACGAGAGAAATCATCAATAAATGTTATCATGTACCTCTTGCCGCCTTGTGAAGGAAATTTTGAAGGTCCCCAAAGATTCGAATGGATGTAATCAAGAATCCCTTGTGTGCGATGTGTTGCAGTGGAGAAGCTAACTCTCTTTTGTTTTCCAACTACGCAATGTTCACAGAAAGTTAACTTACCAACACCTTACTTACCAAGAAGACCTCTTTTATTCAGAATGTTCATGCCTTTCTCACTCATATGTCCTAAACGCATGTGCCATAGCTGAATAAGATCATCATCAGAAAGAGAAGTAGAGATAGCAACAGAACCTGTCACAGTTGAACCCTGCAAAATATAGAGACTCCCAATTCTATGTCCTTTCAACAATACTAAGGAACCTCTAGAAATTTTCAGAACTCCACCTTCAGCTGAATACTTGCACCCTAGTGACTCCAGGGTGCCTAAAGAAATCAAATTACGCTTCAAATCAGGAATATGGCGTACCTTAGTCAGAGTTCTGATAGTGCCATCATGAGCCTTAATCTGAATGGTACCAATTCCAGCAACAACACAGTGTGAATCGTTTCCCATAAGAACCACACCAGAATCAACCTTCTCATATGAAGTAAACCAATTTTTGTGGGGACACATATGAAAAGTACAGCCAGAATCTAAAACTCATTCTAAAGAGCTACGTTTATCAGAAGTAGTAGCCAACAAAACATCACCATCAGAATCTGCTTCAATTACATCAGCTTCAGCTTTATTCTGAGCAGGTTTATTCTTTTTCTCCTCTCTCTCATTCTTATTTTTCAATTTATAACATTCTGAAATTTCATGTCCGCTCTTCTTGCAATAACGACAGGATTTAGAATTACGGCCCCGATACTTAGATCTACGATTTTTCTTGGATAAATTACTCCTATCGATAGATCTACTTCTAACATTCAAGCCTTCACCTCTATCATCAGACCGTACCTCATGATCAAATTTCTCCTTAGACAATAGATTAGATTTAACATCTTCAAATGACAGAGTATCATTATTTCCATAAAGCATAATTTCTTTGAAGTGCTTATAAGAGGGCGGCAAAGAAACAACTAGCAGTACAGCTTTATCTTCATCTTCAATATTGACATCCAAATTCTCAAGATCAATCAAGATAGAATTAAATTCATTAAGATGAGATTGTATAGCGGTACCTTCAGCCATACGCAAAGTGTAGAGGCGCTCCTTGAGTCTAAGTTTGTTGGCAAGACTTTTGGTCATGTACAGGGATTCAAGTTTGGTCCATAGCCCTGCTGCAGTTTTTTCTTTATTGACCTCGCGCAAAATCTCCTTGGACAAACACAACTGAATAGCCGAATGTGCCTTCTCATCTAACTCTTCCCATTTTTCATCTGTCATACCCGCAGGCTTCTCGGAAATTCCAACAAGTGCCTTCTTTAAACCATTTTGAATGAGGACTGCTCTCATCTGAATCTGCCATATACTGAAACTGATTTTTCCATCAAATTTCTCAATATCAAATTTGGTGACGGTAGACATATTTGGTGACTAGGCTCTGATACCACTTGTTATGATATCAATGCGTAGCGGAAGTACAAAAGAATAGATATTGAGAAAGAAAATAAGGAGAGCAAGAAAAAATAAAGGAGACACAGGATTTTTAAGTGGAAAACCCAATACGGGAGAAAACCCACTGTCTACGACGAGCCAAAAATATCCACTATAATAATTGGGTAAGTACAAGAGAAAAAGTCTTCAACAACAATTATCAACGAAGACTTATAAGAGAGAAATAAATCTCATAAACTCAACCCTATAATTTGATGATATAGTGAATATATGTGAAGGAAAAATTTCAGCCTTTGGGGAGAGAATTTAGAGAGAATTGGTGTGTTGAACTCAATTAGAAGACCTCCTTTTATAGCCACACAAAGAGGTCTTGCAAAACACAATGATGAATTCCATTTTACTTTCCCTAATTTGTGGCAAAAAATGAGGAAACATGTTGAGCATTTTATGGAGTAAAAGATGGAGGAATATAAGGCATAAAATGAGGAAACATGTGGAGTATTTTAGGGAGTAAAAGATTGAGGAATATTAGGTATAAAATGAGGAAACATGTTGAGTATTTTAGGGAGTAAAAGATGGAAGAATATTAGGCATAAAAGAGGGAGTTGGTTCCCAAAATTTGGGACACCACTCAACAGTTACCTCAGTATCGGTTTCTAAAAACCTTTGGCTGCCTCTGTTTCCCACACTTGGTTCCATACAATTCACATAAATTGCAGTATAAATCAGCTAAGTGTGTGTTTTTAGGCTATGATAATTCTCACAAGGGTTATAGGTGCTTGGACTTATTACCGGAAAAATTTATATTTCCCGTAATGAAACTTTTGATGAAACTATTTTTCCTTTTCAAGAACATGGTCAGCTTTCTTCCTCTCCTCATACTACACCTTCATCAAATTCTTCTCCACCAATTTCCTTAAATCCTCACTCCACCGAATTTCCTACCCTTTACCACTCCTCCAGCTCATTCCCCCTCCATTTCCTCTGAGTCTTCATCACCATACTCCTCTCCTACTCCCAAGAAATTTCGGAGTATCAATGAAATTGTTTATGGGTCTTCTAGGCATCTTCTACCTACGGCTCTCACTGCTGACCTCTCTAATTCAGTGTTTCTTGAGCCTACTTCTCATTTGCAGGCTTCCAAATTTCCTCATTGGCAAGCTGCTATGGAGGATGAATATACAGCACTCTTGCGGAATCAAACTTGGACCTTGGTGCCCGCAACGACATCCATGAATATTGTCGGATGCAAGTGGGTTTTTAAGGTCAAGCGGCATGCTGACTGTTCCCTTGAACGTCATAAAGCTCGCTTGGTGGCTAAAAGATTCCATCAGCAGGAAGGCCTCGACTACACTGAAACATTCAGCCCGGTAGTTAAGCCATCGACTATTCGCCTCATCCTTTCTCTTGTTGTTTCTCGTCACTGGCACCTCCAACAACTTGATGTTCGAAATGCCTTTCTCAATGGTATGATTCAGGAAGAAGTATATATGGAACAACCACCTGGTTTCGTTGATCCCCTCAAACCAAGGTATGTGTGTAAACTCCATCGGGCCATTTATGGACTCAAGCAGGCTCCTCGAGCGTGGTACCAACGTCTCCATGCCTTCTTATTAACCAAATGCTTCTTTAATAGTCATTGTGATGCCTCCTTGTTCATCCGAAGAACTTCCCATACCTTGGTGGTACTTGTCTATGTTGATGATCTCATAGTGACTGGTGATAATCCTACTGTTATTAATGGATTTATTGATGAATTATGTTCAGTCTTTGATAGCCGCAAGTTAGGTGATCTTGGTTTTTTTCTCGGTATGGAGGTTACTCGCACTAAGGATGCTCTATTCCTTTGTCAATCCCGTTATGCTACTGATTTGCTACAAAAGTTCAACATGCTTGGTTGCAAGCCTTGTTCGACACCTACTGCACCCCATACACGACTTTCAGCTCTTGCCGGTGAACTACTTTCCAATGCTACTGAGTTTCGCAGCATGGTTAGCGGGCTTCAATACTTAACTCTCACACGCCCTGATATTGCCTTTGCGGTGAATCAAGTATGTCAATTTTTGCACCAACCCCGCACAGTGCATCTCCAAGCTGTCAAACGCATCTCACTACAAGAAAATACGGGATTAGCGACGGACAAATCCGTCGCTAATCCGTCGCTAATCACCATTTGCGACGAATTTGCTACGGAAATTTCCCTCGCTAAATAGAGCGTCGCTAATTGCGACTGCAGCATTATTTCGTCGCTAATTAGCGACGGATTTGCGATGGAAAAAATTTGCGACGGATTTGCGACGGATACTAATATATTTAAAATTTAAAAATAAAAAATTATTGTTAAATCTATTAATTTAATTTTAAAAATTATTTTTAAAAATCCGTCGCTAATTATTATTAAAAATCCGTCGCTAATTATTATTAAAAATCCGTCGCTAATTTAAAAATAAATAATAAAAAAATAAATTATTATTAAAAAATTTTCAAATAAAAAATTTTAAATATTGTGGATCAGACTAACTTGAGCCAGATTTCGCCCTAAAAGAATTTTTTTAAATTTTTAAAATTAATAATAAAAAATATAAATTTTTTTATTTAAAAAATTTTAAAATTAAATTTTTTAAAAAATATTATTTGGGCTAGCCCGATCCCGATTGGGCATAAGTGGATCAGGGTTAACTCGATTCAACTGCTAATGGATCGAAAGTTAGCCCAACCCGAATTTAATTCCCTTGCTTTGTTCTTGAAGTGAGATTCGAACCCTTGTTCTCTCAAAGGTTGTTGATGACTTCTTCCACTAGGCCAATTGACTTCTTGTGATTTATATCATCATATAGTATTTTTATATTATAACATTTTTTATCATATAGTATTATAATAATAATAATATATTATATATTATTATATAATATATTATAATATAAATATATTTATTATTACATATAATTTATAAATTAATATATGATTTTTTTAATTCTTAATTTTTTTTCAGTCGCAAATCAGTCAGCTAATCGACAGCGGATTTACTGACTTTGAATAGTGATTTTAAATATTTAAAATAAATTTTTAAATTCATAATTTTTTTACATCGCTAAATCAGTCGCTAATCGATGACGGGATTTGCAACTTGAATAATGTTTTTAAATATTTAAAATAATTTTTAAAATTCATAATTTTTTCAAAGTGCAAATTAAGTCGCTTATTAGCTGACTGGATTTGCATGACGAATAATGTTTTTAAATATTTAAAATAATTTTTTAAAATTCATAATTTTTGTCAAAAGTGCAAATCAGTCATGCTAATCAGCGTAGTTTCATGACTTTTTAATAATGTTTTTTAAATATTTAAAATATTTTTTTAATTCATAATTTTTTTCAGTCGTAAATCAGTCAGCTAATCGGCGACTAATTTACTGACGGAATAATGTTTTTAAATATTTAAAATATATTTTTAATCTCTCGATAAAAATAAAAATTAAAAAATAGCAACGTCCTTCTTAGTAAAAATAGAAAAAGTCTTCCTAAATACTAATTTAATCTAACTTCACTTATTTTAAATATTAATTTATTAAACACTATATTTTTTGAATAGATATTTACTTATAGTCTAAAGTATCTAAATATATATTAATTATCATTTCTTCTATTGACGTATATCTATGTCTATTTCTGCACATATATGCTACACATGTATGTTATATTGTATTTATGTTATATCCATACATATTATCTTATATGTATGGGTTATTAATATACTATATATATATTACTAGAAATGCATGATTTATTACATGTGTATTACATAGGAATAATACTACTTAGTAATTGATATATATTATTCAATATAATTTATTTTACTTCTATTCATATTCTTCATGCAAAGTAGAAAGTTAATATTACTAAAACAAATAAAAAATAAATTATTTAAATTTAGAAAAAAAATAATCTAGTAGCTAATCCAGTCGCTAATTAGCTACGGATTAGTATGAAAAAAATTTTTTAAATTATTCCTAATAATTAAATAATTTTTCAGTCAGCTAATCCGATCACTAATTAGCAACGGATTAGCTTCTGAAAAAATTGTTAAATAAATTCTAATAAATAAATAATTTTTTCCATACGCTAATCCGTCAGCTAATTAGCAACGGATTAGCTACTGAGAAAAAATTTTAAATTATTCCTAATATTTAATTATTTTCCAGTCAGCTAATCAGTCAGCTAATTAGCAACGGATTAGCTACTGAAAAAAATTGTTAAATAAATTCTAATAAATAAATAATTTTTTTCAGTAGCTAATCAAAGTCAGCTAATTAGCAACGGATTAGCTACGGAAAAAAAATTTTAAATTATTTCTAATATTTAATTATTTTTACAGTCAGCTAATCCAAGTCGCTAATTAGTAGCGGATTAGCTACGAAAAATTGTTAAATAAATTCTAATAAATAAATATTTTTTCAGTAGCTAATCAGTAGCTAATTAGCAACGGATTAGCTACTGAAAAAATTTTTAAATTATTCCTAATATTTAATTATTTTTCAGTCAGCTAATCAGTCAGCTAATTAGCAACGGATTAGCTACTGAAAAAATTTTAAATTATTCCTAATATTTAATTATTTTTTAAAGTCAAGCTAATCAGTACGCTAATTAGCAACGGATTAGCTACTGAAAAAATTGTTAAATAAATTCTAATAAATAAATAATTTTTTTAAAGTAGCTAATCAGTCAGCTAATTAGCAACGGATTAGCTACGAAAAAAAATTTAAATTATTCCTAATATATAATTATTTTTCCGTCGCTAATCCGTCGCTAATTAGCAACGGATTAGCTACCGAAAAATTCTTAAATTATTCTTAATATTTAATTATTTTTCCGTCGCTAATCCGTCTCTAATTAGCAACGGATTAGCTACGGAAAAGTTCTTAAATTATTCTTATTATTTAAATTATTTTTCCGTCGCTAATCCGTCGCTAATTAGCAACGGATTAGCGAGGGAGCTAATTTATAATTTAAAAAATTATTTTTAATATATAAATTATTTTTCCGTCGCTAATTAGCAACGGAGTGTATCCCTCCCAATTCTTTTGGGAGTTAAGCAACAAAGGTATGAACTTTATTGTGATAGTCAAAGTGCAATCCATCTTTGCAAAAATTCAACCTTTCATTCTCGTTCAAAGCACATCGATGTTCGGTATCATTGGATTCGGGATGTTTTGGAGTCAAAAGAATTAGTACTCGAAAAGATACACACTGACGAGAATGATGCAGATATGATGACCAAATCATTGCCAAAAGAAAAGTTTGACTTTTGCAGAAGCGCAGCTGGTATGGTGCAACTCTCTCAATAAGTTGAAAGGGGGAGATTTGTTAGGTTTCAACTTGGTCCAAATTTGAGGCTACAATTTGAAGTCTAAAATTGTAGGTAGTGTTCAAAAATTGACTATTGAATTGTTAGGCAAAAATTAGGCAATTCAAAGTCAAAAATAACAACTTAAATTCAAGAATTGTGGATGGCATATGCCTATAAATACCAATGCATAATGAGAGAATGTCATTGGTAATATTGGTGAGAGAATTGAAGGCACCAAAGAAGGAGAGAAAAGAGAGAAGAGAGAAAAGAGTGAGGTTTTATCATTCTTTTGTGAGTTTGTGTTTTATCTCTTTTCTTTGATATCCACCTATTTTGGTGAAGATAGTTGTGTTACCTTCTAGTATATCTAGAGGAAGATTTGTTACCCCATTTTTATAGTGGAAGTATTGGTCAATATTTTGACCCGTGGTTTTTACCCGTTTCGGGATTTTCCACGTAAATCTTGGTGTCAGAATATTTTCAATATTTTTATCATATTTATTTTTGTTAGGTGGTTATTGATAAATTCTCACTTTATCAATACTAGAGTTTTGGGAGAGTCATTTTAATCCTGGTAGTGTGGGTTATTTATTTTGGGATTTATTTTTCATTGTTTTGTTTTATTTATCCCAACCTCCCAAATAGAATTTAAGACAGAAACAACAAGTGTTTTCCAACTATCAGGGAGTGAAGTAAATAGTAAGAGTGCTTGTACCTCCTTATCTAGCTTCAGATTTACAGCATCAGTGCGGTTTATTAATCCCTGAAAATCATTCAGGTGCTCGGACATATTTGCTCCTTCTTTGTACTGCAAATCACGTAATCTGTTTCAACAAAGAAACTTTGTTAAGACCATATTTTCTTTCAAACATGGTCTCTAATTTTTTCCACATCACATCTCGCTCTTGTTTGCTCGAAACATGATTGAACACACTTTGGTCAATCCAACTCCTAATATGACCAATAGTTTTTCTATGCATTTTTGCCCATGCAACATCAGATATACCCTCTGGTTTTGCAACATCACCAAGAATGGGTTCATACATATCTTTACAATATAACAAGTCTTCCATTCTAGGCTTCCAAACAGCATAGTTACTAGAAGTCAATTTAATCATGCTACCAGAAGAAGAAGTTGACTCCTCCATTAAAAAAAATTGACCAAGGCTCTGATACCACTTTGTTGGGAGGTTGGGATAAATAAAACAAAACAATGAAAAATAAATCCCAAAATAAATAACCCACACTACCAGGATTAAAATGACTCTCCCAAAACTCTGGTATTGATAAAGTGAGAATTTATCAATAACCACCTAGCAAAAATAAATCTGACAAAAACTTAAAAATATTCTGACACCAAGATTTACGTGGAAAACCTCAAAACGGGTAAAAACCACGGGCCAAATATTGACCAATACTTCCACTATAAAAATGGGGTAACAAATCTTCCTCTAGATATACTAGAAGGTAACACAACTATCTTCACCAAAATAGGTGGATATCAAAGAAAAAAGAGATGAAAAACAAACTCACAAGAAGAATAGCAAAACCTCACTCTATTCTCTTCTCTCTTTCTTTCCTTCTCTCCCTTTCTTTTCTTTCTCTCTTGGTGCAAATGTATGCTTCTAAACTTGGCTATTTATAGGTGAAATCTAGCCAACATTTCTTGACTTATCCTACCCTAATTTTTTGCCAAACAATTTAGCCTCCATTTTGGAATTTTGACTAGCCAAACTTCCTTGATTTTGAGCTTCAATTTTTGGACTTTTGATTTCAATTTTGATGGCTATCTTTTTTAGTTGAAACTTAACAGAGACACTGATGATCATCGGTCTACTACTGGCTCTTGCATATTTTTTGGTCATAATATCCTTACTTGGACAGCTAAGAAGCAATCGGCAGTCTCCCGATCAAGCACAGAAGCTGAATATCGTGCCCTTGCCACTACCGCTGCGGAACTGCGCTGGTTTTGTTATCTTCTTCGTGAGCTTGGCATCTCCATTCGTTGTGTTCCACTCATTCAGTGTGACAATATTTCTGCCTTATATATGGCTGCTAATCCTATTTTTCATGCTTGCACCCGCCATATTGAGATTGATTATCATTTCCTTCGAGACTTGGTTGTTCGCGGTGCCATTTGTCTAAAGTATGTACCCTCCGATGCCCAACTTGCAGATGTGTTTACAAAATCCTTGTCTCGTGCTCGTTTTTACACCCTCATATCCAAGCTTCAACTTCATTCTACACCGTTTCACTTGAGGGGGTGTAAAGGAGGATCTCCAGGAGAAGATTAAGGCTGCAGTCCAGGAGAGGATTAAGGCTGCAGTCTTGCAACAGATTGATTGAGATTGTTTAGGATATGACTGTTGTAATCAACCATGAATTATGATTTCCTTAGGTAGATTTCTTCCATAGTTAGGATTGCTGTATATCCTATATATTGAGTTCCCAGAATGGGTGAATGGTACGGCTGGTTATTCTCTCTTATTGTCTGCCTCCTCTTGTCCAACTTGTCTCATTTTCTTACAGGATTTATCTTTGAAAAGTTATGTGCATTGATTTTCTTGATATTTTCAAGACTACAACACGAACAATTTTGGACAAAGTCTAGATTGCTCTGAAGTTTGCTGGTCCATATTATTTGTATTTACTTTTCAAACAACAAAACTATTGGAAACCAAAATCAGCACTTACCAGACGTATCTCACTAGGGGTTGTTACCAGACATATCTCACTATAGTCGTAAAATGTTTCGCATATTGTTTGGACCTGTTAGGATTCACTGGGGATGGCGTAGGCTTTTCATTCAATAAATGTTTTAAACCATTGTCAAGCTATTGCAATTTCCCTTTCAGCATGTTGAATAGTTCTATTTGTCTCCCTGATGCATGTATGATACTGCATCTTGCTTTGCACATTTTATGGATAACTTTTGATCTTCGTAATTGCATAGTTTTTTGTTGTGCCATGAACAACTTAGGGAAGTACCAACAAGTTTTAAACTAGAGCTATGATTTTTGTAATTGTAAAGGTAAATGAAGATAAAACAATGAAAAGCGTAGCATCTCATGCTTAGCGTCAATAATTAGTGACAAATTTTACTTGGTGTTTCTTTTCACATTCTTTGTTACATATCCCGTTAATTTATTAGTGTGATTTATCCTAATCATTTTACTCCCTCCATTCCATAATATTTATTGTTCAGGGTTTTGGTTATTCCCTTTCCTGTAGGGTAAACATGAAAGACTATTTTGACCTTGTTGAAACAACTTGGAAAATCAAAACATAAAACAATTTGGTGGTTTATAGTGGAGCTGAAAAGGAATAAGGAAAAAATTAGGAGAAAGATAAATATTACTTTCTTGATTTTCTAAAATAATGACAGACTACGCATACTCTCAAAAGCGTGACCTTTGGATTACCTATTATCTAATTAAGATTACCTCAGTATCTTTGTGGTGTGAGTTTTATTCTCGGAATTGTCTGTTTACAATTTATTGAGTCCTTAACGATATGAGTCTCAAAAGCGTCACCTTTGGATTGATTCCATTAGTCTAGTATGGGTGTTGGACTGAAGGATCAAGTTTGAGACCTTTTTGTCAATTTGAGAGACTCTTACTGTACATTTTTCATTACGGGACACTACTTAGAGACTTAGTTAATTTTCCCAAGGACCAAAATGGCATTTATCCTAATTACTATCATATTAATACTAATATTTAAACTAAATTAACGTGAGACCCAACCTTAGAAGCCGCCGGAAGGTGTGTTTAAACTTAATGATTCGCGAACGACTGAAGGAGCTGGTTTTGGTGCAATCCTCAGAGATGATGAGGCAGAATTTGTTAATCGAGCTCTTTTTTTGGATTTTTATTAACAATAGTTTTATTTTTTAAAATTAAATTAAAGTAATTATGTTTTAATCATAACGTCCTTTCATTGAGCGATAATATCAAATAAAATGACGTCATTGGTGGCTTGGCATGCAATTGATTGATTCAAGGTCAATTTCCCCATAGGAATTATAGTACCATTGGAAGAAGGGGTACCTGCTAGAAAGTCTTCCGTTGGCAAACTACCATTTTCTCTGAGGAATAAAAGTCTTTTTTCTTTTTTAATTTATCCATGCGGGGTCTTCTTTTTTCCCAAGGGATGGAGTTGGGTGTATAATAACCTTTTTGTTTCTTTTTCCGTTGCTTCCACCTCCGTTGCTTTTTTGTTTCTTTTTCTGTTGCTTTTTTTTATAGTAAAAATTTTTTTAAAATTTATAGATTTATATAAGAGAATTCACTTGAATTAGTTATAAATTTTACTTTCTTAATTAAATTTCTTCAAAATTTTTAAATTTAAAAAAGTTATATTATATCAGTGTCATTATAATTTTTGTTTTTAGTATTTATTATTATATTATAAATATTTTTATTTTATTTTATAATTTTATAATAATAAATTTAAAAAATTAATATCATTAGACAAGTATTTATAAAAATATAACGTAATATTACAAAGGTAATATAAAATTAAATTTAAATAAGATTTTAAAAAAATTATAATTATTAAAAATTTTAAAGAAACTATATTTCTGTTTAAATGCATACAACAGAAAAAGAAACAAAAGAATGATATGTAATGGAACAAAAAAAAACCAATGGGAGGTGGAAGCAACAGAAAAAGAAACAAAAATCTTATTATACACCCAACCCCATCCAGAAGACCCCACATGGATAAATTAAAAAAAAAAACCTTTATTCCGGAAACAAAATGGTAGTTTGCCAAAGAAAGACTGTCTGGTAGGTGTCCCTTCTTCCAATGGTACTATAATTCCTATGGAAAAGGGCAATAACACGAAAAAGATCCGCCCTGGGCCACATTTTTGCTGCACGAAAAAGATCCGTCCTGGGCTATATTTTTATAGTATGATATGGCTATAATTTTTATTTAGTTTTAATTTTTTTATTTTTTTTTGTAAATTTAGTTTCTACCTTTTTAATTGAATAAAGATTTTTTTGTGAGTGGTGTTTGTAGGTTTAGAAATGAATTGTTGATCTTCAAAAATAAAAAGTTTTTAAAGTTGAATACAACACGTTTTCTTGGCTAGATACTAGTGGTATATAGGATAAGTGGTTTGATTGATTTTAAAATTAAATGAAATAAGTATTTATATTCGAATAGTGAATAATTATTCATTTAGTAGTGAATAATTATTTAAGACAATGTGAATTGAAGGAATTGGTAGTGTATTATTTTATGTTGATTCTCACAACTTGAACAACAATTTTAATGGTGGAAAATTTTAGTGACGTATTTTTTAAAAAATTTTAGAAATTCTTATATTTATTTTGACTTCTTCTATAATGATTTTTAGTATTTTGAGCCATAATTCTCTATGGTTTAATTATTTAAGAGAGAAAAATTTGTTGTAAATAATTATTCACCACCATAACAACACAGAGCTTCTGTAAATATTAATATTTTGTTGCATAATAATAACTTTGTGAATTTTTTATACTCTAAGTTGAATACTTATTCACAAATTATATGGAGCATAATTATTCAAACATCTAAGAATAATTATTCAATACCATAAACAGAGTTGATATAAATATTAATATACCTAATGTAAAATATTAACAATTTACTCTATAATAATAATTTTGTGATTGACAAATATTTGAATAATAACTTTATGATTTTGTTGAATGCTTCAATTATTTAAGACAAAAAACTATGTTGTAAATAATTATTCACACCTCTGTAAATAACTATTCAAACCTCTATAAAATAACTATTCAAACCTTTGTGACATTGCGTGGTGAAAGAACATAATGTTATTCTGTGAGATTGTAGTAGAAATCACATCCATAACAGTAAATATTTTACTTTTTTATATAATTTTTTATAAATTTATTAATCTCAAATGCACTAAAAAAGATGTCAAATCATATATATGACAGTAAGTATATAAATAATATTTTGCTAAAGTCGAAAGTTTTAAATTTTAGTATTGAACAAACTTGAAAATGGTGTGGGTAAGAAAAAAGCTGCATTATGTTTATTCATTGTTGTGTTTTGTTTCTATACCTTTATACTTAATTTTATCACAATCCTCAATAATTTATGCACAAACACATGGCAAGTGTACCCATCGTTTAAATTAGTATAATGGCAAGTAAGTTTATCTACGGGGATGGTTAAATATCATTACTCACTTTCGATTATATTATTTAGCCTATCAAAATTGCTTGTGAAAATAGTTGAAATTACTATTAGGAATAGAAGTCTAACATAGCTAATTAAATCAACTTAACTAATTTTTGTTTGCAAGAGAGAATTCAATTGAGAAAACAATAATTGAATGGTTAATCTCTCTAGAATTACCTATGTGATAGAATGTCCCTTGGTTGATAAATTTCACTTCTTATCTTTGATGAAATTCCAATAATAGAACTCACTCTATCTCTAGATGAAAGTTCTCTACTCTTAGATTAATTAGTTGAAATCTCTTTCTAACCAATTCAACCCAAGAATGCATTAAGAATTGTGAATTTCCAATTAGATTTCTCTAATTATCAAGAAGATGTTTAGGCTTCTATCTCTAGTTACCTAAATCATCTCCATTGTTTGTGTATGGTCTATTTCACCATTTCTTTCTCAATTCCAAGTGAAAAAATTCATATTTTGAATCAATTGTCAATCACCCTTCCTTTCTCAATTCCAAGTGAAAAAATTCAGATTTTGAATCAATTGTCAATCACCCTTCCTTTCTCAATTCCAAGTGAAAAAATTCCAAATTATGCATCAATAATCCACTCAATCAATTCAACCATTTAAACCCACAAACAATCCACAAGAAATTCAAATTCAATTAAACAAGGAAACAATTCATTCACATAGGCAAAATCTAGGGTTCATACCCATCCAAGTATTCAAAAGTTTAGTTCATCAACATATTACAATTCAAAGAATATAAACCAATAAAGAAAGAGTAAGAATTGTGGTGTAAAATCTTTTCTTCTTCAAGGTTGAAATTCGTCACTGTAGCATTGAGAAAATTGCAGCTTTTTCCACGAATCTTCAAGGTGGATGCTCTCCTTCTTCAAAGATTCAAGCTTCTCTCTTGATTTCTCTTGCAAAGATGAAGATTTGGTATGGGATTTGAGTGAGTTTTGGTGTGTTTTTGCTGTTTTTGTCCAACTCCAACTGTCCCCTTTTTTTTTTGCCCTAAAGGGGTATTTAAATCTGACCCAAGAGAGAGAGGGAAAAGCAACATAGAAATAGTTTCAAATCGACACAAACGGTGCTGCTTGGATCACACCAAACGGCGCCGCTTGCCCTCATTTTTGGTGCAAAGTTCTGCTACACGACTGTGACACTATTTTAAATTTTAGGTAAATTTAGAGCATTAAATCGGCTGATTTAGGTCTTTGTGTCTTCATAACAGTTGTATATCAGGATCTTAGATTTACACAGAGCTTTGAATCACAGCAATTGAGCATCTATATCGCAAGATATGATCATTATAACAAAATGTATCAAAACTGGAATATAATGCAGGACAAGTAACTTTGTAGCATAACCAGGGTACGTAAATGAACTCCGATTGACATGAATTTTATCATTCTGAAAACTTTGGAATGTACTATATAATTGTATAGAAGACCACTTTTGTATTTGAAATCTTCATTGCTGTCAAAATCCCACTTTAAATGTCTCTACCAATCTGTTTTTCCTCTGCATTTCATTATTTTTCTTCATTATGTAAAATCTCTTTGTTTGCTTCATTTAATTTCAAATCTTTAACAAACTAACATAAAGCAAATAAGAGATAAAGGAAGTGTAGATGGTGATTAAAACAGCAAAATTTAGCAGAAATGTGAGCTCAAAATGATCATTATATGAAACACAAATATAGAATATCATTCATCATGCAATTTTGAATAATTATTCACATGATGTTTAATAATTATTTACATAGGTTCGAATTATTATTCACCACATAATTTTCTAACTTGAATAATTAAGTATTAAAATATTTGTAAATAAATATTTAAAGTGAAATTTTAAAAAATCACAAGATTATTATTATTATATAGTAAAATGTTAATATTTACATCAAACCATGCAACGTCATAGAGGTTTGAATAATTATTCACAATGGTGCGAACAAAATTATAAAGTTATTATTCGAACATTTGTGAATTAATATTTGACATTGAGCTCAAAAAAATAATCAGAATGTTATTATTATAGGGTAAAAAGTTAATATTTTACATTATGTATGTTAATATTTACATAAACTTTGTATGCGGTATTGGATAATTATTTTTAAATGTTTGAATAATTATGCACTACATAATTTGCGAATAAGTATTCAACGGGGAGTTTTAAAAATTTACGAAGTTATTATTATACAACAAAATATTAATATTTACAAGTGCTCTGTGCTTTTTTATAGTGGTGAATAATTATTATTGTGTTTTGTTGTCTATGTCTTTATACTCAATTTTATCACAATCCTCAACAATTTGCACACAAACACAAGGCAATTGCACCCATCATTTAAATTAGTATAATGACAAGCAAGTTTAAATATCTTATCTACGGGGATGGTTAAATATCATTACTCACTTTCTATTTTATTGTTTAGCCTATCAAAATTTCTTGTGAAAATAGCTGAAATTACTACTAGGAATAGAAGTCTAACTTAGCTAATTAAACCAACTTAACTAATTTTTGTTCGCAAGAGAGAATTCAATTGGAAAACAATAATTGAATGGTTAATCCCCCTAGAATTACCTGTGATAGAAATGTCCCTTGGTTGATAAATTTCACTTCTTATGTTTGATGAAATTTCAATGATTGAACTCACTCTATCTCTAGATGAAAGTTCTCTACTCTTAAACTAATCAGTTGAAATCTCTTTCTAACCAATTCAACCCAAGAATGCATTAAAAATTGTGAATTTCCAATTAGATTTCTCTAATTACCAAGACGATGTTGAAGTTTCTATCTCTAGTCGCCTAAATCATCCTCATTGTTTGTGTATGGTCTATTTCACCCTTCATTTCTCAATTCCAAGTGAAATTTTCCAGATTATAAATCAATTGTCAATCACCCTTCCTTTCTCAATTCTAGTGAAAAAATTCCAGATTATGCATCAATTATCCACTCAATCAATTCAACCATTCAAACCTATAAACAATCCACAAGAAATTTAAATTCAATCAATCAAGAAAACAATTCATTTACATAGGTAAAATCTAGGGTTTATACCCATCCAAGTATTCAAAAGTTTAGCTCATCAACAAATTACAATTCAAAGAACATAAACCTATAAAGAAAGAGTAATAATTGCTCATTTTTATGGTGGAAATCTTCTCTTTTTCAAGGCTTGAAGTTTTTCCTCTTTTTGTTGTGAAAATTGCAGTTTTTGTCTTGAATATTCAAGGTGGATGTTCTCCTTCTTCAATATATTCAATCTCCTCTCTTGATCTCTCTTGCAAGATTGATGGATTTGGAGGAGGATTTTATGTGTTTTTTGGTATTTTTCAGCCTCTTTAACCCTAGCTGTTTGTCACTTCTTGCCCTTAAAGAGTATTTCAATCCAGCCCAAAATAGAGAGAAAATCAACAGAAAAATAGGTTCAGATCGACACAAACGACGCCACTTGGTATGGACTAAACGGCGCTGCTTGCTCTCAATTTTGGTGCATTGTTCTGCTGCACGACTGTGACAGTGGTTTTGACTTTTAGGTGAATTCAGAGCATTAAATCGACTGATCTATGTCAGGACATTATCTTTCTATAGAGTTTTAAATCACCTCAATTGGACATCTAGAACTCAAGATATGATCGTTCTACCAAAATGTGCCAAAATTGGAACACAATGTAGGACAAGTGATTTTGCAGCATAAGCAGGGTGGCCAAATGAACTCCTATTGACATAAATTTTACAATTATGACAGAATGTCCTCTATAATTTTCTAAAATACCACTTTTGCATTTGAAATCTTCATGGAGGTCAAAATCCTACTTGAAAAATCTCTACCAATCTGTTTTTTTTTTCTCTGCATTTCTCTGTTTTTCTTCATTGTGTAAAATCTCCTTGTTTACTTCATTCGATTCCAAATCTTCAATAAACTCACCTAAAGCAAATAAGAGATAAATAGAGGGTAAAAGGTAATTAAAATACCAAAATTTAGTAGAAATTTGAATTCAAAATAATCATTATATGAAGTACAAATATAGAATATCAATTATTCATAAATGTTTGAATAATTATTTACAATATAGTTTCCTCTTTTAAATAAGTAATCTTTAAACCAATAAGAATCATGGCACCAAACAGTGAAAATCATTACATGAGAAGTCAATATAAATGTAAGTATTTCTAAAAATTCAAAAAAAAAAAACCATCACCGAAATCTTCTACCATCAAAATCGTTTTTTAAGTCACGAGAATCAATACAAAGCATTCCACCACCAATTTCTTCAATTCACATTGTCTTAAATAATTATTCACCATTAAATGAATAATTATGTACTACTCAATTTTAAATACTTATTTCATTCAGATTTGAAATAAACTCAACCACCTAATCCATATATCACTGAAATCCAACCAAGGAAAGATGTAGTGTTTGACTTTAAAATTTGTCAATTTCTAAGGATAAAAAATTTGTTTCTAAACTTGCTAACACCACTCACGAAAGAATCTTTACTTAATCAAAAAAGTCAAAAACTAGATTTACAAAAGAACAGAAAGGTCGAAATCAAATAAAAATCATAATTATATTTTACTTTAATGAGAACTTATATTTTACAATATAAATATAAAAGACATCGATATTTTTTTACCTTTTTTATTTGAAACCTCATATTGGCTTCAAATATTTATCAAGCTTTGAACAATCTCTAAATTTGATTTAGAATAATGGTAGAGAAGAGCAAAAGAAGAGAAAAAAGAAGAGAGAGAGAGAGAATTAGATTTGGCATAAAGAGAATCAAATTTGATATAAGAAATTGAGTTCAAATTCAAATTTTTATTTGTCTTTGCGGTTCAAATTCAAAATTTTTATCTCAAATATGTTCTTGAGCACCCCAAACGTCGGATCAAGGAACAACACATCCAAAGGCTGAGAGCGCTGCAACTGTGCAAAATGGTATTTAGCACCATAGCCGAATCTATCTTCCATGTTTTGGTTAGGAGGGATGCCTAGCCTTGTTCTACCCTGTGAAAAACTGGAATTTGGTCCTTAATAAAATTTGCTTCATTTTCCCTTACAAAAAGTTAAATTAACACGACATAACAGATAATACATTAGGTTAATATATTATTTAAACTAACTTAACTAAAATAAAACATAATAAAGGGAAATGTCAACTTCAAAAACATCAATAAAAAAAAAAACTTAACAGGAAAGACTGAGGGAGAGAAAATAATATAGTATAAGAAAAAGATATGAAAGATAAAAAATGAAAAAAAGGAATTTCAACAAGAAATAAGATAAAAAAGTAGATTGCTAAATGCAGAAGGTAGAATTTGACGGCATAAGGCACCAATTTTAATGTGAGAGGCCCGTGCTTCAAATTTTGAAAGTAAAATTGTCAGAACACTTCATCTCTTATACCGCCATGCTTCGCTAAACTGCGAAATGGCATTCTTCGCAACCCCTGTATGGATTTCTTACCAAATTAAAATTCCATCATTAGGTAAAAACCCAGCTTTTGGGTTTACTTTTGAGTAAAATCCTGAAGAAATATTGAATCTGGAGCTAAGGTGAAACGAGTCCTTGCGAACATGCTATCCATGTTGAAAGAATAGGATTTTGTACCACTCTTGGCTGATGAGATAGCAAATGAGCTCATATTTTATAAAAGAAAAAAAATTAAGTAAAAAGAATTTCATCGAATATTTCTTTAATAAAATTATTTTAATCCTTCTAAACTATATGTTTTTTAATTTTTTGAATTATTTTCCCGCCTTTTCAATCTGTTTTTGGAGGGGAACATGCCTTTTCAAACTAGACAACTATTGAATTAGCATTTATTTTCAGTCATGTACGTCATTTTTGTAGGACGTGCTGAAAAAAACTTGAACCGTTGGATCGATTAAAATTTGATCCAATGGTCGAGATTCACAAAGGGCATTTAGGAAACATTAAAGTAAAAAAATTTAAAATAGATTAAAAATAAAAAAACTCATGCTAGGTTCAATCTTATCAAATAAAAGTCGCATCTTGTCAAATGTCAATCAACTTTTTAATTTCAACAGAAAAAGAAATACTACTCATCTCAATCTCTTCCCTCTACCTCTCTCACTCGTCTTCTTTCTTCATCTCTTGTCTTCCTTCTTTCTCTCTGTTTTCCATCTTTCTTCTTATCCTTCTATGCAAATAGGGTTGTAGCAAGTAGATATTCTACATGATGATCAATCTCAATCCAAGCATGACTCAGGTAACATCGTCTGTCTACAAAGATTTATTTTTTGTGAAGTTTTTGTCTTTATTATATATATTCTTCGTTTCGATTTTGCATGTATAGAATGAAAAAGGGTCAGCATTTCTTTATACTTGTGTGTAATAATTTTTTCTTCTTCTGATGAACTCATATTATACTAATGGTCAAATGTGAATATGTTCATGTGCTCATGACATATTCTTAAAGTGATGGATGTGCTCAGTTTTACGTTCCACCAAACTCTTTAACCACTTCCTTGATCGATTTGAGTTCTCTCTGAGTTTGATATTCTTGGCCAGAAAAGACAAGTCTTTTGATGTTTTCGGGAGAGTTATAGCTGCAGTGGACAATAATTGTTATTAATCACTGGTGTACAGTTGAACAAGTATTCAGAGTCTATTAAATAATTGTTATGACATTAAACAATTATTCTACCTGAATTCAACGTCAAAGCTACTTGACATGCAATATTTATCCGAGGAGAGGCAAGCACATACTTCACCGGATCAATCATGTCATTCAACTAGCTCGCGACAACGGTAAAAACATTATATTCTGTCAATTGAACAATTGTTCAAGATATATAAAATAACTGTTCGAACGTAACAGGACAATCTTTCCATTTACGTTGAGTAATTATTCACATACTTTGGATGGTCATTCAATTAAGCAGACTGTTCACACATGCATTCTACTTAAAAATTGTTCACAACTATCTAATATTTTAATCACAAAATAGTAAATGAATATCCAGTAAAATAATTATTTAAAATAGACATAACATTTATTTTTTGTCAATTTGCGCATAACATATTGTTCAGGGAGTTTTTTATTTTACTATTGCCTGTAAAACTGAGCTCATCCATTACTTTAAGAATATGTCATGAGCACATGAGTAGCTTTACATTTGACAATTAGTATAACACGAGTTCATCAGAAGATGAAAAAATTATTACACACACGTATAAAGAAATGTTGACCCTTTTTCATTTTATACATGCAAAATCGAAATAAAGAAGATATATAATAACGACAAAACTCTACAAAAAAAATAATTTTTTGTAGACAGACAATGTTACTTGAGTCGTGCTTAGATTGGGATTGATCATCATGCAGAATATCTGTTCACTACAACCCTATTTGCAGAGAAGGATAAGAAAAATAGAGAAAGAAGGAAAACAGAGAGAAATATGGAAGACAAAAATGAAGAAAGAAGATTAGTGAGAGAGGTAGAAGGAAGAGATTGAGAAAAATAGTATTTCTTCTTTTGTTAAAATTCAAAAGTTGGTTGACACTTAGGGTGTAATTGAATAGTGTTTTGTTTTGAGATTTTCTGCCTTGAGTTTTGGGAGAGAGAATTTTTTGTGAGAGAAAAAAGTGAGACCCAAGTGAGATATTTGCATCGTACTTCATGTCGGGGAGCAATTCAAATACACCCTTAATAAGATGTGACTTTTATTTGGTAAGATTAAAATTAGTAAATTTTTTTTAATTTTTAATTATTTTTACTTTGATGTACTCTAAATATCTCCAATAATTTAAGTTCTGTCTAATACTTTATGCAAAGGAATAACGTGTGGGACTGAAACTAAATGCATTGAATTAACCACCCCAAATGTGCAGAGATTTCTTTTGAACTGACATCTAAAAGACTGAAACGTCACATAAGTTAGTTTACGCACGCAACATCTGCGATCATTATAGTTGAGAGTCCGCCGTCTTATCGGCAAAAGTATACACTCATAAAACTACTTCTTCCACATGACATACTAAATTAATTTGTTATATTTTTATATATTAAAAATTTATTAAAATTTATAATAATTGAAATAAAAATATTTAAATATTTTTATTTCAATTATTATATTTTTAAATTTACTTATGACTCATTACAGAGTACTTAAAATTAAAATTAGAAATGTAAGTAGTTAAAGAAGAATAAAAATAAATAATTTATTAAATTTTTATTTATATTATAAATAAAAATCAATAAATAAATAAAATTAATATTTTTTAAATAAAAATATTTTAATTGTATTGAGTTAATTATTTTATATTTTTATTAATAAATAATTAATTATTAAAATATTAATACATTATTAATTTATTAAGATAAAATTAATCCTTCCTCTCTCTCCTCTCTCTCTCTCTCTCTCACACACACACACACTTATCCTATAATGCTCAAGCATTAATTAGATGTTCTCAACGACCACATTTCCAGAGGATTTTGGTAAAAGCTTTTAGTGGAAGCTGCTCTAACCAGAATATAAGAGAAGATATTATGCTATAAACTAACAAGGCCTTGTAGGGGGAAGAGTAGTGTAAGTAATCGGGGGGTCTAAGGTGTTGGGATGCAAATCAAGTCTCACATGGAAAAATTGATGGAAGAGTTGTTTAAATATAAGATTTAAGATAATTCCATTAGTATGAGGCCTTTTGGGAGATACTCAAAAATAAATTCGTGAGGGTTTTGCCCAAAGCGGATAATATCATACTAATATGAAGTTTAGGAGATTTTAGACAATTCCTAACAAGTGGTATCAGAGCCGATGGTTCGTCTGGGTGATATGACACTGTGTGGGAAGTTCCCCTCATTAGAGATATGCGGTTGATGGCTTGTGTCGAAAGTCTTCCTGATAATGTGGTGGTCAGGCGGCATGTCCCGTTAGTTGATAGCGGTGGTGCAAGATGGTTGGCAGATCAAATGGATTACCAATGAAGGAGAGGTTCTTCAGAGGTCACGACTTATGTGGTCCTTAGTTTGAGGGGAGGATTGTTGGGATGTGAATCAAGTCCCACATGGAAAAATTGATGGAAAAGTTGTCTAAATATAAGATTTAATATAACTCCATTAGTATGAGGCCTTTTGGAAGATACCCAAAAACAAATCTATGAGCTCTTTGTTCAGAGCGGATAATATCATACTAATGTGGAGTTTAGAAAATTTTAGACAATTCCTAACATAAGGCAAAGTACAAGAGCGTGTAGTAGTGAGTAGCCGGTAAGGGAAAGAAAGTACAAAGATAAAAATGGACGTGTATCATAAAAGGGTGTGTGCGAGTAAGAGATAAAAGAGGGATTGGTGTGTGCAAAGTTAAAAGAGAAGTTTGTGAAATTCTCTACAGGCAAGCAGAGAAGCTAAGAACACTGGTAGTCTAACTAGAGAAGCCATGGATGATGTTGTGCAGGCTATACGTGCAACAATGGAGCAGAATTTAGGTTTGTTCGACAAATGTTTTCAAGAAGTTTCAGCCGGATTGGAATCCAAAGAGAAGCAATTGAGTGCTGTTCAAGAATCAGCCGCTGAAAGTTCGAAAGAACTTGATTTGAGGAGAGAGTCAATAGAAGAGTTGTTTAAGCAATTAGAGAAGAAGGAGGAAGAGTTGAAAGCGTTTCAGTTGGTTCAAGAAGAAGGATTTAGAGATCTGGAACTGAAAAGTAAAGAAATCGGTTCACTTTTGGAGTCTGTGAAATTTAGGGAAGATAAATTGCAGTTTGTAGAGAAGAAAGTTGAAAGGCTGTTTGAGAATATAGAACTGGAAAGGAAGAATGTCGAGAGTATTCAGAAATCTATCGAAGAAAAATTTCAAACTCTTCGGGAAGAAAGACATGTAGAGAAAACATTAGGGAAAAGTGAACTGGAAATAGAACTCAGGCAAAATATTTTAGATGCCAGAGAAGAGATGCTTGTCGCGAAAGAGAAAGAACTTGAAGCAAAGGAGAAGATTTTGGATCTGAAGACTGGAAAGCTTGGACAGCCTGAGGTGCACAACAGTGAGCCTGGAGATTTGGGAAACCGAAGTAGGAAAAGGGGGAGAAGAGACAGTGATGGGGAGTTCATTCATTGGGCTAATGATCAGATAAGTGCCTCTCCTGAAGCAAGCCGTTCTTCTGGAAATTCATCTTCTCGCAGTATTTATGTTGACACAGAATTTTACAATTTTGAAGAGATTAGAAATGAAAAATGTTTCTCCGTTAACCAGTTGTGGGCAACTTATTGTAATTTTGATGGATTGCCAACGAAGTACGCCCAGATCAGGGAGGTATCTGAAGAAGAATTTAAGCTGCGCATTTCGTGGCTGGAGAATGATTCGAGATCTTCTTGGACGTATGAAGGCGAGAAATATTATCGCAATTTTCCTGTTATCTGTAAATTTAAACGCGGATCTTCTGAAGAGATTACTGATAGACTAATATTCTCACATCCAATTCAATGTGAACAATTTGGAAAGGTTGAAGGTCCTTATGTGATCTATCCCAGAAGAGGTGAGATCTGGGCTGTCTTTAAACATTAGAATGCACGCAATTTTAAAATTGTGGAGGTTCTCTCGGATTTTGATAAGAATAGAGGCCTAAAAGTTGTTTATTTGGGAAAAATAAGAGGATATGTGAGCCTATTTAAGCGAGCCGATCAAAATGCCGCTTTTATGATACCTGCAAAGGAGATGCGTAGGTTCTCACATCAAATTCCCTCTTACCGTATCAATGGCACCGAAGCAAGAGCTGCCCCAAGAGGATCTTTCGAACTTGATACTACTGCCCTAGCTTAGGCCTTGCGTGACACTAGTTTTCCTAAGAAAGATGAAGGGAAGATTAAGAAGTAGAAGAAGTGCATTTCTGCCCAGCATCAAAGCTCGTACTTTTGTTCAGCTCCACTGATTGGAAGGTCTATATGAATTTGTAAGTGTTGCTCCTGTGAACTTCCCATTCATTGAGCGCCAAGAACTTAAGGGTTCATCTGTCTTTATAGCATTTTCTAACATTTTCCTACATTTTGAAGCTTATGAGTTTCAGCTGTACAATATATTTTGGCATATCTAGTTTTGTGGGATTTACTTCAACGTGTTTTCAGAAGTATCAAAATACTAGTATGGATGCATATTGTTGGGAGGTTGGGATAAATAAAACAAAACAATGAAAAATAAATCTCAAAATAAATAATTTACACCACCAGGATTAAAATGACTTTTTCAAAACTCTGGTATTGATAAAGTGAGAATTTATCAATAACTATCTAGCAGAAATAAATTTGATAAAAACTTGAAAATATTCTGACACCAAGATTTACGTGAAAAATTCCAAAACGGGTAAAAATCACGGGCCAAATATTGACCAATACTTCCACTATAAAAATGGGGTAACAAATCTTCTTCTAAATGTACTAGAAGGTAACACAACTATCCTCACCAAAATAGGTGGATAACAAGAAAAAGAGATGAAAAACAAACTCACAAGAAGAATAGCAAAACCTCACTCTATTCTCTTCTCTCTTTCTTTCCTTCTCTCCCTTTCTTTTCTTTCTCTCTTGGTGCAAATGTATGCTTCTAAACTTGGCTATTTATAGGTGAAATCTAGCCAACATTTCTTGACTTATCCTACCCTAATTTTTTTGCCAAACAATTTAGCCTCCATTTTGGAATTTTGACTAGCCAAACTTCCTTAATTTTGAGCTTCAATTTTTGGACTTTTGATTTCAATTTTGATGGCTATCTTTTTGAGTTGAAACTTAACAAATCTCCCCTTTCAACTCATTGAGAGAGTTCCACCATACCAGCTTCGCTTCTGCAAAAGTCAAACTTTTCTTTTGACAATGACTTGGTCATCATATCTGCACCATTCTCGTCAGTGTGTATCTTTTCAAGGACTAATTCTTTTGACTCCAAAACATCCCGAATCCAATGATACCGAACATCGATGTGCTTTGAACGAGAATGAAAGGTTGAATTTTTGCAAAGATGGATTGCACTTTGACTATCACAATAAAGTTCATACCTTTGTTGCTTAACTCCCAATTCTTGTAAGAATTTCTTCAACCACAGGATTTCCTTACTTGCTTCAGTAGTGGCTATATACTCTGCTTCTGTAGTCGAAAGAGCAACACATTTTTATAGTCTGCTTTGCCAAGAAACTGATGCACCTCCAAACTTCATTAGGTATCCTGATGTGGATCTTCTATTATCAATGTCTCCAGCCATGTCTGCATCTGTATAACATTCTAATACAGGTTTTGCATTTCTAAAACACAGACAATATTTTGTTGTACCTTTAAGATACCTTAGTATCCATTTGACCGCATTCCAATGCTCTCTATCATGATTAGAGAGAAATCGACTAATTACACCAACTGCATGAGCTATATCTGGCCTGGTGCACACCATAGCATACATTAAGCTACCAACCGCTGAAGAATAAGGAACCTTCTTCATATCTTCCTTATCTTGCTCACTTTTAGGACATTGCTTCGTACTGAGCTTGAAGTGACCTGCTAGTGGAGTAAAAACCGTCTTGGCCTTGCTCATGTTGAAACGGTCAAGGACTTTCTCAATGTACTTCTCTTGAGACAACCAAAGTTTACCATTTTGTCTATCTCGAGTGATCCTCATTCCAAGAATTTGCTTAGCTGACCCTAAGTCTTTCATTGCAAAAGACTTGCTTAACTCCTTCTTTAACCTGGCAATTTTGGCAGTATCCTGGCCAACAATTAACATGTCATCAACATAAAGAAGGAGAATAATAAAATCACCATCAGAAAATCTCTTCACGAACACACAATGATCTGGTGTGGTCCTGCAATAGCCATGTTCTGACATGAAAGAATCAAATTTCTTGTACCACTGTCTTGGTGCTTGCTTCAACCCGTTCAAGCTTTTCTTGAGTTGACAAACAAGGTGTTCATTTCCTTTGACTTTGAACCCCTCCGGCTGCTCCATGTAGATTTCTTCTTCAAGATCTCCATGAAGAAAGGCTGTCTTTACGTCAAGTTGTTGAATCTCCAAGTTCAAGCTAGCTGCTAATCCAAGAACAACTCTGATAGAAGACATTTTAACTACGGGGAGAAAATATTTCCTCAAAATCAATACCTTTCTTTTGATAGAAACCTTTCACGACCAACCCTGGCCTTGTATCTTGGTTTGGAGATATTTTCTTCCACCTTCAGTTTGTACACCCATTTGTTCTTCAAGACTCTTTTCCCTTTCGAAGTTTCACCAAATCATATGTATGATTGTCATGCAAAGATTTCATCTCTTCTTGCATAGCTTTCAACCACTCATTTTTACTTTCATGGTTTACAGCCTTCTTCATAAGTTTCTGGTTCTCCCCATCAGTGAGCAGCACGTACTCTTGTGTATTGTATCTGGTGGAAGACCTCCTTTCTCTGGTGGATCTCCGGGTTCGGGGTTGTGGTTGTGAAGCTGGTGGTATTGCTGGCTCAGCTAGTGGAACATCACCATTGTTGTCCTGCTCTGCCTCAACTCCCCCGTGCTCGTCATGATTGATATGTTGAGGTGTTGGGTCTAGGTTGACTGGAATTTCTGGATCCGATCTTGGTTTATCATCTTTCTTGATGTCTTCAATGGTTTGATCTTCAAAGAAGACAACATCTCTACTTCTAATCAATTTCTTATCAACAGGATCCCATAGTCTGTATCCAAACTCTTCATGTCCATATCCCAAGAAAATACATTGTTTGGCCTTACTATCAAGTTTAGACCTTTCGTCTTTGGGAATGTGAACAAATGTTCTGCAGCCAAAAACTCTCAAATGCTTGTAAGAGATTTCATTACCTGTCCAAACTCTTTGAGGAATATCACCACCCAAAGGAACTGAAGGAGAAAGGTTGATCAAGTGAACTGCCGTTCTCATTGCCTCACCCCAGAAAGGTTTTGGCAGTTTGGCATGAGAAAGCATGCATCTGATGCGTTCTGTAATTGTCCTGTTCATCCTTTCAGCTACACCATTGTGTTGTGGAGTCTTTGGTACACTTTTCTCAAGTCTGATGCCATGACTCCTGCAATATGCTTCAAAAGGGCCTCTGTATTCACCACCATTGTCAGCTCTGACACACTTCAATTTTCTTCCTGTTTCTCTTTCCACCTTGACATGGAAGTCTTTGAAAACATCTATAACCTGATCCTTTGACTTCAAAGAAAAACACCATACCTTTCTAGAATAATCATCAATAAAGGTCACAAAATATAATGCACCACCAAGTGTTCTTTCACCCATATGACATACATCAGTATGAACCAGCTCCAAAGGAAATAATTTTCTAGATGGAGGAAATTTCTGAAATGCAACTCTATGTTGTTTTCCAACTAAACAATGAGTGCAGGATTTGAGACTTACACCTTTCACATCCGGCAGGAGTTGTTGTTTGACAAGTCTTTGGAGTCCTTTTTCACTCATGTGGCCAAGTCTTTTATGCCAAAGATTTGAGGAAGATTCTGAAACTGTATTTACTTCTCCATTGCTCAGCTTTGCTTTCATCACGTAAAGTGAGCTTGCTTTTGTACCTTTGGCGATGACAAGATTTCCTTTTGTCAGCTTCCATTTTCCGTTGTCGAATTTGTTTGCATAACCTTCATCATCAAGCTTGCCGGTGGAGATGAGGTTGAGACGAACATCTGGTACATGTCTCACGTTCTTTAAAATTAGTTGACAACTGGTTCTGGAATTAAGGTGAATGTCTCCAATACCGATTATTTTGCAAGAGCCATCATTTCCCATTTTTACATGACCAAAATCTCTGGGTGTGTAAGATGGGAAGAATTCCCTGTGAGAAGTAACATGATAAGAAGCTCCTGAGTCAATAACTCGATCCATTGTTATGACAGACTAGGTTAATCTTGGAATCATCACAAACAAGTTCGATTTCATCATCGGTTGTTGTGAGCATTTGCTTTCTGAAATTTCTTCCCTTGGCTTCTCCTTTTTGTGTTGGCTCGATCTTTCTTCCATTTTTGGCATTCATTCTTGTAATGCCCCTTCTTGTGACAATAGAAGCATTCAATATCTCTTTTAGACTTGGACTTACCTCTTGATCTGTCATATCTGTTGTGGGGATCTCTGGACTTACTTCTCCCTCTCCGGTGATTCCTTTCAGCAACAAGTGCTTGAAACTCCGAATTTAATCCTTGATCCTTCCTCCTGGTTTCTTCATTGTACAAAGCTTCTTTGATCATCTCCAATGTAACACCACCACTTGGAGCAGAATTTAAGACAGAAACAACTAGTGTTTCCCAACTATCAGGGAGTGAAGTAAATAGTAAGAGTGCTTGTACCTACTCATCTAGCTTCGATTTACTGACATCGGTGCGGTTTATTAATCCTTGAAAATCATTCAAGTGCTCGGACATATTTGCTCCTTCTTTGTACCGCAACCGCGTAATCTGTTTCAACAAAGAAACTTTGTTAAGACCATATTTTCTTTCGAACATGGTCTCTAATTTTTTCCACATCACATCTGCTCTTGTTTCGCCTGAAACATGATTGAACACACTTTGGCAATCCAACTCCTAATATGACCAATAGTTTTTCTATGCATTTTAGCCCATGCAACATCAGATATACCCTCTGGTTTTGCAACATCACCAAGAATGGGTTCATACATATCTTTACAATATAACAAGTCTTCCATTCTAGGCTTCCAAACAGCATAGTTACTAGAAGTCAATTTAATCATGCTACCAGAAGAAGAAGTTGACTCCTCCATTAAAAAAAAATTGACCAAGGCTCTGATACCACTTTGTTGGGAGGTTGGGATAAATAAAACAAAATAATGAAAAATAAATCCCAAAATAAATAACCCACACTACCAGGATTAAAATGACTCTCCCAAAACTCTGGTATTGATAAAGTGAGAATTTATCAATAACCACCTAGCAGAAATAAATCTGACAAAAACTTGAAAATATTCTGACACCAAGATTTACGTGGAAAACCCCAAAACGGGTAAAAACCACGGGCCAAATATTGACCAATACTTCCACTATAAAAATGGGGTAACAAATCTTCTTCTAAATGTACTAGAAGGTAACACAACTATCCTCACCAAAATAGGTGGATAACAAGAAAAAGAGATGAAAAACAAACTCACAAGAAGAATAGCAAAACCTCACTCTATTCTCTTCTCTCTTTCTTTCCTTCTCTCCCTTTCTTTTCTTTCTCTCTTGGTGCAAATGTATGCTTCTAAACTTGGCTATTTATAGGTGAAATCTAGCCAACATTTCTTGACTTATCCTACCCTAATTTTTTTGCCAAACAATTTAGCCTCCATTTTGGAATTTTGACTAGCCAAACTTCCTTGATTTTGAGCTTCAATTTTTGGACTTTTGATTTCAATTTTGATGGCTATCTTTTTGAGTTGAAACTTAACACATATTTAGTCTTGACTTTAGTTATGCTTCTTCTTCTCTGTTTCGTTTTTGAATGATGGTATTTTGATAATAATTCCTTTGCAATGAGAAGAAAGAACTCAGGTTATGTGCATCTTGATTTTCATGAAAATTTGAAGACTACTTAACCAGAAAAGCTTTGGACAGAAGTCTAGATTCATTTTTAATCTGCTGATGCGTATTTGACATCAAATTTGAACTACTTTGCCATACTTATCTCACTAAATTGTTCAAACCATAGTCAAGTATAATTACATGTTCCTTTTCAAAATGCTGAATAGTTGTATTTCTCTTCCCTGGTGAATGTGTTGCGCTGCGTCTTGCATTGCACACTAAGGGTGAATCCATTGAGCCTTGTTGCATATTTTGTGGTTGTGCCAAGAGATAACACTGAAGGAATATCGGAAGTTTTGGATTAGAGGTAGGTTTCTAGCAATCAATTATAAAGGTAAATGAAGATTGAAAAATGAAAGAGAATAGCTTTTCATGCATGAAAGGGAGTATCATCTCATGCTTTAGCATGATTCTTAGTTTGTGATTCTTTTTGTGTTCTTTGAAACGTTTCAATTAATCTACTACGTAATTTCTCCTAGTCGAAGTTTCGTTGTTCAAGCTTCTTTTGCGGATGCGACCAAAGGTTGATTGCCTCGTTATGGTATATACTATAGTAGTCCGTGTCCTGGTGATTGAGTTCTGTATTAATGTTAGTCTGCGTGGAACAAGTTTCACTAATGAGGGACTGGTTTGCCTACTCGGTTTCCATTTTGTCTCTTTTTCTCTAATACATCAAACTGGACTCGGTTATGAAGATTTTTTGGTTATGGCTCCTTGTTTATATTTAATATTAATACATCAGATGGTATTTTGCTACTTCAAGTTAAACTCTTTGGAGAAAGCCACAAATTTATCAGATCAATGGCAAGTCTGGTGATCTTTACTTATCCTTTTTCGTCTTCTCCCAATGGCTTATGAAAAGTGAATGGGTTCTATTAGCTGGCTTTGTGAATGGTGAGTGAAAATGTAGCACAATGGCAGTTCCTTTGCTGCCCAAAAGACGTTCTACGGGCAGAAAGCTGTTGATCGCGAGTATGTTCTTGTTGCTGCATATTCATCTAGTAGTTCTTCGGAGATCTCTGTTAAAGTGACTTCAGCAATCATTAGCATTTAGTTTATGGTCCAATTTCTTATTCCATCAATGGAAACTCGAAAAGAAGTTCTACTACTGGTCACTAAATTAAGAAATCAATTTTTAGAAAAGTTCGGATTTCTTCAATTTATTACTAAAGTTGCATATTAATAGATACAAAAAGTTCTTATAATTATGATATTCACTTTAAATCATCCCTCTCTGTTATGATATCAATGCGTAGCGGAAGCATAAAAGAATAGATATTGAGAAAGAAAATAAGGAGAGCAAGAAAAAAATAAAGGAGACACAGGATTTTTATGTGGGAAATCCAATACGGGAGAAAACCCACTGCCTACGCCGAGTCAAAAATATTCACTATAATAATCGGGTAAGTACAAGAGAAAAGTCTTCAACAACAATTATCAACGAAGACTTATAAGAGAGAAATAAATCTCATAAACTCAACCCTATAATTTGATGATATAGTGAATATATGTGGAGGAAAAATTTCAGACTTTGGGGAGAGAATTTGGAGAGAATTGGTGTGTTGAACTCAATTAGAAGACCTCCTTTTATAGCCACACAAAGAGGTCTTGCAAAACACAATGATGAAGTCCATTTTACTTTCTCTAATTTGTGGCAAAAAATGAGAAAACATGTTGAGCATTTTATGGAGTAAAAGATGGAGGAATATAAGACATAAAATGAGGAAACATGTGGAGTATTTTAGGGAGTAAAAGATGGAGGAATATTAGGCATAAAATGAAGAAACATGTTGAGTATTTTAGGGAGTAAAAGATGGAAGAATATTAGGCATAAAAGAGGGAGTTGGTTCTCAAAATTTGGGACACCACTCAACAATCTCCACCTTGGCTCAAATTTTGAAGTTCACCGTAGGCACCCCAAAGGGCGATTAGGCATTAATGATGCCAACTAATTCCAAGCAGTGCTCGAACTTAGTAACAGGTAATGACTTTGTAAGCATGTCTGCAGGATTTTCAGACGTATGAATCTTTTTAATAATGATATTTCCTTTGTCAATAACATCTCTAATAAAGTGATAGCGTATATCAATGTGCTTGGTCTTGAAGTGATATGTATCATTCTTGGCAAGGTGAATAGCACTCTGACTATCTGAAAATACCATTGTAGCACCATGTGGAATACCAAGCTCAAGAACAAGACCACGCAACCAAATAGCCTTTTTAACACCTTCTGTAGCTGAAACAAACTCAGCCTCTGTTATGGACAATGCAACAATGGATTGCAGAGTTGCTTTCCAACTAATAGTACCGGAACATAAAGTGAAGATGTAGCCTGAATGAGATCTACGTCGGTCAAGATCACCACCACAATCGGAATCAACAAAGCCGCTGACATTACTTGAGGCAACTCTATTTTTGTAAAAAACCAAACCAAGATTGGTCGTGCCCTTCAAGTAACGAAAAATCTACTTCACTGCATGCCAATGATGTTTTCTTGGATTGTGCATGTAACGACTCACCATACTAACTGCATAAGCAAGATCAGGTCTAGTACAAACCATAGCATACATGAGACTTCCAACTGCACTAGAATAGGGAACCTTGGACATATACTCAATATCTTCCTTTGATTTTGGACAAAGATCGGCAGATAACTTAAAGTGTGCAGCAAAAGGAGTAGAGACATGCTTACAATTTTTCATATTGAATTTTTCAAGAATCTTTTCAATGTAATTCTTTTGAGACAAGTAGAGTTTGCCAGCTCGTCGGTCTCTGCGAATCTCCATACCAAGTATCTTCTTCGCAACACCAAGGTCTTTCACCTCGAATTCAGATTTAAGTTGAGACTTCAACCTATCAATCAAAGACTTGTCTTTCGAGGCAATAAGCATATCATCTACATAAAGCAGTAAATAAATGAATGATCCATTAGAACACTGCATAAAATACACACAATTATCATGTTGACTCCTTGTGAATCCTTGCCCAATCATGAAAGCATCAAAACGCTTATACCATTGTCTCGGAGCTTGTTTCAAACCATACAATGATCTTTTCAAACGGCAAACTGATTGTTCTTTACCTGGCACAACAAATCCCTCTGGTTGTTTCATGTAAATTTCTTCTTCCAACTCGCCATGTAGAAAGACAGTTTTGACATCAAGTTGCTCCAATTCCAAATCATATAAAGCAACAAGAGCGAGTAGCACTAGAATAGAGGTATGACGTACAACAGGAGAAAATTTTTTATTAAAGTCAATACCTTCCTTTTGATCAAAACCACGAACTACTAGGCGAGCTTTCCATCTGGCATTTTCAACCCCGAGTATACCTTCTTTCTGTTTGTAGATCCACTTACAACTCAAAGCTCGACGTCCTTTGGGCAAATCACATAACTCCCATGTCCCATTTTTATGTAGGCTTTCAATTTCTTCTTCAATTGCTAAAAGCCACTGGGATGAATTAAAACTGGATATAGCTTCAGAGTAATTAGAAGGATCAATTCCTTCAGATGTATCCTGTGCAACAGAAAGAGCATATGCAGTGAGATTATCATCATCATTATCAGCATACCTTGCAGGCCTTTTTATATTTCTCCTTGGTCTGTCACGTGCTATATTATGATCATTTGAAGACTGCATAGGCTCAGATGAACTAGAGGGTATTGATTCATCATGTGTTTCAAAATTCTGTTCAGACTCTCCAGTAAAAATCGGTTCACTCCTTCCTTTTTGAGTAGACACCTCTAACTCTACCTTCTCATTGGCACTTTGACGATCACATGTATTAAGAGAAGAAACAGCAGTATCTTTTCTAGGAGATAACAAGTCATTCTCATTAAATGTGACATCCCTACTTAAAATCAATTTCTTAAATTCAGGACACCACAACCGATAGCCTTTCGACTCAGATGAATAACCCAAGAAAATGCATTGAACTGCTCTAGGTGCCAACTTTCCATCATTTATATGTGCAAAAATAGGAGAATCAAAAATTCTGAGATGAGAATAGTCAATAGGATTACCTGACCAAACCTCCTCTAGAATTTTAAAATCAATGGATGAATGAGGTGAGCGATTTACCAGGTAACAAGCAGTGGATACAGCTTCAGCCCAAAAATCTCTACGACTCCATAAACCACCATTAGATAACATACAACGAGCTCTCTCTAAAAGGGTCCTATTAATGCGTTCTGCAACTCCATTCTGTTGAGGTTTTCCTACTAATGTTATGTGTCTAGCAATGCCATGATTCTCACAAAACTCATTAAATTCAGAATTGCAAAACTCCAAACCATTATCAGTCTTGAGTTTCTTAATCTTCCTACCAGTTTGATTTTCGACCAAAAATTTGAATTTCTTGAATTTAGAGAAAGCTTCATGTACCTCTTGCCGCCTTGTGAAGGAAATTTTGAAGGTCCCCAAAGATCCGAATGGATGTAATCAAGAATCCCTTGTGTGCGATGTGTTGTAGTGGAGAAGCTAACTCTCTTTTGTTTTCCAACTACACAATGTTCACATAAAGTTAACTTACCAACACCTTACTTACCAAGAAGACCTCTTTTATTCAGAATGTTCATGCCTTTCAACAATACTAAGGAACCTCTAGAAATTTTCAGAACTTCATCTTCAGCTGAATACTTGCACCCTAGTGACTCCAGGGTGCCTAAAGAAATCAAATTACGCTTCAAATCAGGAATATGACGTACCTTAGTCAGAGTTCTGATAGTGCCATCATGAGCCTTAATCTGAATGGTACCAATTCCAGCAACAACACAGTGTGAATCGTTTCCCATAAGAACCACACCAGAATCAATCTTCTCATATGAAGTAAACCAATTTTTGTGGGGACACATATGAAAAGTACAGCCAGAATCTAAAATCCATTCTAAAGAGCTACGTTTATCAGAAGTAGTAGCCAACAAAACATCACTATCAGAATCTGCTTCAATTATATCAGCTTCAACTTTATTCTGAGCAGGTTTATTCTTTTTATCCCTTCTCTCATTCTTATTTTTCAATTTATAACATTCTGAAATTTCATGTCCGCTCTTCTTGCAATAACGACAGCATTTAGAATTACGGCCTCGAGACTTAGATCTACGATTTTTCTTGGATAAATTACTCTTGTCGATAGATCTACTTCTAACATTCAAGCCTTCACCTCTATTATCAGACCGTACCTTATGATCAAATTTCTCCTTAGACAATAGATTAGATTTAACATCTTCAAATGACAGAGTATCATTATTTCCATAAAGCATAATTTCTTTGAAGTGCTTATAAAAGGGCGGCAAAGAAACAACTAGCAGTATAGCTTTATCTTCATCTTCAATATTGACATCCAAAATTCTCAAGATCAATCAAGATAGAATTAAATTCATTAAGATGAGATTGTATAGCGGTACCTTTAGCCATACACAAAGTGTAGAGGAACTCCTTGAGTCTAAGCTTGTTGGCAAGACTTTTGGTCATGTACAGGGATTCAAGTTTGGTCCATAGCCCTGCTACAGTTTTTCATCTGAATAGCCGAATGTGCCTTCTCATCTAACTCTTCCCATTTTTCATCTGTCATACCCGCAGGCTTCTCGGAAATTCCAACAAGTGCCTTCTTTAAACCATTTTGAATGAGGACTGCTCTCATCTGAATCTGCCATATACTGAAACTGATTTTTCCATCAAATTTATCAATATCAAATTTGGTGACGGTGGACATATTTGGTTACTAGGCTCTGATACCACTTGTTATGATATCAATGCGTAGCGGAAGCAAAAAAGAATAGATATTGAGAAAGAAAATAAGGAGAGCAAGAAAAAAATAAAGGAGACACAGGATTTTTAAGTGGGAAACCCAATACGGGAGAAAACCCACTGCCTACGGCGAGCCAAAAATATCCACTATAATAATCGGGTAAGTACAAGAGAAAAGTCTTCAACAACAATTATCAACGAAGACTTATAAGAGAGAAATAAATCTCATAAACTCAACCCTATAATTTGATGATATAGTGAATATATGTGGAGGAAAAATTTCAACCTTTGGGGAGAGAATTTGGAGAGAATTGGTGTGTTGAACTCAATTAGAAGACCTCCTTTTATAGCCACACAAAGAGGTCTTGCAAAACACAATGATGAAGTCCATTTTACTTTCCCTAATTTGTGGCAAAAAATGAGGAAACATGTTGAACTTTTTATGGAGTAAAAGATGGAGGAATATAAGGCATAAAATGAGGAAACAAGTGGAGTATTTTAGGGAGTAAAAGATGGAGGAATATTAGGCATAAAATGTAGAAACATGTTGAGTATTTTAGGGAGTAAAAGATGGAAGAATATTAGGCATAAAAGAGGGAGTTGGTTCCCAAAATTTGAGTCACCACTCAACACTCTCGGACGGTGAAAAACTTATTCGGATTTCCCAACAAAACTATTGGTGGATAACAAGGTTTGATGATTAATCATGTTCTTTAATTTATAAGATGAGATTTATTTATACATAGTTTTCGATACATTGTTAGTATATTTACATCACAACACTTTCCCAGTTGCCACAGGAAAAGAAAAAAATTTTGAAACTGTTATTATTATTATCGTTTTGGATACTGAATTCAATACGTCAACACGTTTTCAACTTGAGTATGAAATTATATTTAAAATGGAATTTGAAAATATCGAACTTGAGTTGAAGGGTATATTTGAATTATATTTAGTTGCGAGAGTTTTTATCTTAAATTTTATAAAAATATTTTTTTTGAGAGAAAAAATAAGACTTAATTGTGCGTTTAGTTGAGCTAAATATTATCCAAATAAATCCAAACTCTTTTTTTGTAATTATTTTGGACACGTTTTATAAGTGTTCAATTTTTGTAATACTACACATGGTCATCGTTAATTTATTGGTAGGAAGAATGAAAAAGTAACTTGAAAATTTTGTAGACACTAAAAAATTAAAAACAGTATTTGTGAAGAATTAAAAGGATGAAAAGAAAAATCTTTAATTTTCTTAACTTATTTGAAGTAATTGGTAAGAAGACTATAGAGTTTTTGCATGATTGAATGAACCAAGTATGTTTAGCCTCGTAAGTAAAAAGTGAGGGAGGGATTGAAGTAAAAGATGAATGCTACGGTGAAAAGAGAAGTGGGAGAAGGGCTATGGCCGGAAAGTAGAAGCTGCCTACAACCTAAATGAGTCTGTGGTTTCTTTAAACCAGATTCACGCCCCTAGACTTGTTACAGAACAAGATAAGCTTGAATAGATTGAATCCTAGAACCAGAAAACAAATGAATGTTCCGCGGAGTATCCGTGAAAGAGTGAAGCACAATGTAGACTTAGTAGACAAATGTTTCGAAGAAGTTTTGGTGGGACTGGAATCCAAAAACAAACATTTGAACGTGTTGGGAGTTGGGGACAAATAATAAAAATAAATTCAACTCAATAATATTCAATTATAAAATAAATGACTCATACTATCAATATTATAAAATTGACTCTCCCAAAAATATCGGTATTGATAAAATGAAAATTTATCAATAACCACTAATAAATATAATTCTGTTAATAAAAAAATAAAAAAAATATACTGACACCATGATTTACGTACAAAATACTAAAACGGGTAAAAACCATGGGTCAAATATCGACCGATATTTCCACTATAAAAATGGGATAACAAAATTCTTCTTCTAGATATATTAGAAGGTAACACAACTATCCTCACAAAATTAGGTGGATATCAAGAAAAGAGATGAAAATAATCTCACAAAAAAAGGGTAAATTTTCACTATATTCTCTCTACCTTCCTCTTCTCTCTTTTCTTTCCTTATCCACGGTGCACTACTCTTCTTCTGCATCCCTGTATTTATAGGCGATTGAGGAGAAGATTCAGCCAAAGTTTCAGCCACAATGCACAAATATTGGCTGCAAATATTGACTTCATTGTCCAGTTGCAATTTCATTAGCCTGCAATTTTAACTGCCGGCATAATTTCTTGACTCCAATTTGAGCTGCAATTCTTGAATTTAATTTAAATTGTAATTCTTGACTTCAATTTGAGTTGAAACATTAATAAAACGTTGTCCAAGAATTGCTCGGTGAAATTTCAAAAGAACTTGGTTTGATGAGAGAATCAATTGAAGAGTGGGTTAAGCAAGTCCTGAAGAAAGGGGAAGAGTTGAAATAGATTCAGTTAGTTCAAGAAAAAGGGTTGCAGCAGGGTCTTGACATTGCCGTTGTAGAAAAGAAACCAATCAAGGGGAGAAGAAGAAGGTCCAAATCAAAGGGTCGAGTTGTTGCCAAAGATGAGTGTGCTTTCTATCATGAGAAAGGGCACCGGAAGAAAGATTGTTTGAAGTTAAAGAAGAAAGGGAAGACTCTGTAAGATGCAAATGTTGCAGAATGCAAGAGTGATATGAAATCAGAAATTTCTCTTATGGTTTCACCTTTAACATTGCATCCAGATGAATGGATATTCGATTCAGGTTGCACCCATCATATGTGTCATATTTGAGAGTGGTTCTTTGAATTTCAAGAACTCGATGGTGGGGTTGTCTGCATGGGCAATGATAATCTATGTAAAACGACCTGGATAGGTTCAATCAAATTGAGAAATCATGATGGATTTGTCAGAATTTTACAGGATGTGCAGTGATATTCTATATTTGTGCATCATATAATGAACATTTTGAGCTTAAATTTCTGTTAAATTTTTGTGTTTCAATCACTATTTACACTCCTTTTATCTCTTATTTGTTTTAAATGAGTTTATTGAGGGTTTGAAATAGAATGAAGCAAACAAGAAGATTTTACACAATGAAGAAAATAGAGAAATGTAGAGGAAAATAGCCTGGTAAATATGTGGCATTTCGACCTCTATAGAGATTTCAAATGTAAACGTAATATTCTAGACACTTATAGAGGACATTCTTGAATTTTCAGAATGGTAAAATTTATAACAATCCGAGTGCATTTGACTACTCTGCTTATGTTGCAAAATCACCGGTCCTGGACTTTGTTCTAGTTTTGACATATTTTGGTAGAATGATTATATCTTGAGTTCTAGTTATCCAATTGAGGTGATTAAAGCTTTGTGAAAAGCTACAATCATGCGATACAAATTTTATTAGGACATCAAGACCTATTTCAACCGAATTAATGCTATGAATTCACTTAAAATTCAAAACCACTGTCACAGTCGTGCAGCAAAAAACTTCACAAAAATTGGGACCTAACGGCGCCACTTGGTATGGACGAAGCGACACCATTTGTGTCGTGCAGAACCCTTTTTTCTTGCTATTTTTCCTCTCTCTTTTGGGCTGGATTTAAATACCCTTTAAGGGCAAGAAGAGGCAGGTGGCTAGGGCTTGGAGAAAAGACCAAAAACACCAAGAAAAACACACAAAATCCTCCTCCAATTCATCAATCTTAAAAGAAAAAATAAGAGAGAAGATCAAATCCTTGAAGAAGGAGAGCATCAATCTTGAAGATTCAAGACAAAAGCTGTAATTTCCTCAACACAATGTGAAGAACTTCAAGCCTTGAAGAAAAGAAGATTTCAACCATAAAAATGAGCAATTCTTCCTCTTTCTTTTTTGCTTTATATTCTTTGAATTGTAATACATTGATGAGCGAAATTTTGAATACTTGGATGGTTATGAACCATAGTTTTTATCTATGTGAATGAATTGTTTCCTTGGTTGATTGAGTTCGAATTTCTTGTGGATTGTTTGTGGGTTTGATTGGTTGAATTAATTTGGTTGATAATTGATTCATAATCTGGAAGTTTTTCAGTTGGAATTGAGAAAGGAAGGGTGATTGATAATTGATTCATAATCTGGAAATTTTCACTTGGAATTGAGAAAGAAAGGGTGAAATAGACTATACACAAACAATGGGGATGATTTAGGCGACTAGAGATAGAAACATCAACATCTTCTTGGTAATTAGCGAAATTTAATTGGAAATTCACAATTTTTAATGCATTCTAGGGTTGAATTGGTTAGAAAGAGATTTTTGCAAATTAATATAAGAGTAGAGGACTTTCATCTAGAGATAGAGTGAGTTTTAATTGAGGAATTTTATCAAACATAAGAAGGCAATTCATTAACCAAGGAACTTTTCTATCACATATGTAATTCTAGGGGAATTTTTCATTCAATTATTGTTTTCTCAATTGAATTCTCTCTTGCAAGCAAGATTGGTTAAGTTGGTTTATTTAGTTAAGTTAGAATTCTATTCCTAGTAGCTATTTTAACCATTTTCACATGCAAATTTGATAGGCAAAACAATAGACTAGAAAGTGAGTAATAATATATAACCATCCCCGTGGATACGATTTTTTAACTTACTTGCCATTGTACTAAACATAATGATAGGTGTACTTACCTTGTGTTTGTGTGCAAATTATTGAAGATTGTGATAAAATTGAGTATAAGGGCATAGAAAACAACACAACATGGGGTAGCTGCCAAAGTTGAAGAAGAATCTTATCTCATTGGCGACATTAGAATCAAAATACCTAGTTGTGACGATGTGAGATGGAGTTCTTAAAGCAACTTCAGGGTATTGGTGATGTTGAAAGGCATGAGGAAGAACAATATGTATTACTACCAAGGTAGTACAGTGATTGAGGCAGTGACAGCAGCAATTTCAGGTACCAAGAATGATATCGATGCAACAAAGTTATGGCATATGCTGTTGGGACATGCTTGTAAAAAATTGTTGCAAATTCTTGCCAAGCAGGGATTGTTAGAAGGTAAGAAGACTTGAAAATTAGAATTTTGTGAACATTGTATTTTGAGAAAATAACGAAGAGTGAAATTTGGCACTACAATCCACAATACTGAGGGTATTCTAGATTATGTGCAGTCAAATATGTGGGGACCTACCAAGACTCTGTCAATCAGTGGTAGATATTATTTTGTCACTTTTGTTGATAATTTTTCCAAAAGAGTTGCGTGTTTACTATGAAGAACAAGAATGATGTGCTTGAAGTTTTCCTTAAGTGGAAAGCTGAAGTTGAAAACTAGACAAGGAGGAAGATCAAAGTTCTCCGAACAGACAATGGAGGAGAATACAAGAGCGATCTATTCCTGAAGGTATGCCAAGGTTGTGGCACAATGCGACACTTCACAGTCAGAAAAACTGTTAGCCCTAAGGGCAAATTATGTAGTTTTGATTAATGACAAATATTGATGAGGACTAAAATGTTTGATTATTGTGTGATAGGTTCTGTAAATTGAGAAGTATGAAGTCTCATTGCTTTGAAGCAAAAGTTCAAGAACAACTTCATTTAAGCAAGTATTTGAGGTTTGAAGAATGTTGTTCTAAAGATGATCAAAAGGCATTGAAGACTTGAAGTGTAGAGTGCATTTAACTTTTAGGTAAATTTCTATGTAAACTCTACACTTGCATGTCTTGGTTATCATTGAATGCATAAGAGAGCATAAAAATAATCTTATGATCTTAAAAGTATTTAAATGAATCTTTTTATAAGATATGTTTGTAAACTTCATATGTTCATGTTTTTCAAGCTTAAATATAGTTAAATAAGTTTTCTATATATATCAAATGTTTTTCAAACTCATTAAAGTTATATCTCAAATGATTTTACAAAGTTTGAAAATGCTTTCAAAAAATTCGGTCGTCCGAATTTTGTAGCAAAAGTTTGCTACTATTCTTCCAGAGAAATTCGGAAGAAGATTCGGATGCAGCCAAAAAATTCGGTCGTCCGAATTTTTGGCCTTCAGCATGGTCACTGTTCTTCCAGAGAAATTCGGAAGAAGATTCGGACGCAGCAAAAAAAATCGGTCGTCCGAATTTTTGTTCTCACCATGGTTACTATTCATCCAGAGAAATTCGGACCAAGATTCTGACGCAGCCAAGAAATTCGGTCGTTCGAATTTTCTGAAACTAGCCGTTACTTGCCGTTTTATGAACGTTTTAACAGATTTTCAAATTCTATAAAAGCTATAAACATGCAAATTTTTGTAACTCTTGAAATCTTGAAAACTCCAAGCATTCAAAAGCATTTAGCAAACATTTCTTAAGCCCTCTTATGTCTTGTGCATTCAATTGATCAATCCAAAGACATCAAAGTGTGAAGGTTCAAATTTGTGTAATATCTACCATCAAGTGGTAACTTCTACACACTCTTCTTTACTTATTCAATTGTGTTGATCTACTAGCTCATTTGCAAGGTTATCTTGTGACATAAAACCCTTTTGTGTTAGGGTGAGCCATAGACTAGATTAATCAAGGTTGTAGTGTAAAACCCGTGTGAGGGTAAACCTTGGATTAGATTAGTCTTGAGGTTGTCTTTAGATATAAAACCCTTGTGGAAGGGTGAACCTTGTTTGTATAATTACTAGAATAGGTTGTGAGTGTAAAACCATAGCGTGGTTAGCCTCTTATGTAATTGTTGAACTTGAGCTTATAGTGGATTGGTTGAAATCCTTGAGTGTGGACTCAAGGTAGTGGATGTAGATCTTGGAGAGATCGAACCACTATAAATCATGTGTTCATTTTCTTATAGCTTTATTTATTTACATGCTCATATTATTATTACTTATTGATTGTTGTTGATTGATTGGTTGTAGTTTGATGATGTTATCTTAACCATCACATCACATATAAACTTGAAGCTTGTGGAATTAAAGAAGAGCTTTTATTAAGGCAAAGGATTTCAAAAAAACGAAAAGATTTTGATAATTAGCCTAAGACCTAATTCACCCCCCCTCTTAGGTCTTATAAAAACATTGTAGCAAAATAGGGTGTCAGGGTGTATGAACAGGATACTGGTGGAAAAAGTTCTTTGTATGCTATCTAATGCTGGGTTATACAGAAAATTTTGGGTTGAAGCTATAACATATGCTCAACATCTTGTCAATCGTTTGCCATCATCTGCTATAGATGAAAAAACTCAATTAGAGGTATGGTCCGAAAACCTACTACTGATTATGATACTTTGCGTGTTTTTAGTTCTACTTCATATTATCATGTGAATGAATTAAAGTTGGATCCACAGGCAAAGAAGGCTCTATTTATGGGCTTCAATGCTGGAGTTAAAGTATACCGTGTTTGGCATCTAGAGGCAAAGACGATGATAATCAGTAGGGATGTTACCTTTGATGAATCTACCATGTTAAATAAGGTAAATCCAGAAGGGGTCGATGGCATTCCGTAGCAAGTAGAGTGTATTCTGAAGCGGTGGAGTTTGATCAGGCAGTAGTGATCCCAACAAATAGCACCACTAGTGATTTTTTGAGGGCAGAAGAAGAGTTAGATGAGAAAGAGTTTTCGACCCAAGAATCTCTATTGCCGTTAGAAGTACATGATGAGAGATTCAAAAACCTGTTCATTTTACTAACGTGGTAGCTTATACACTTCCTGTTATTGATGATGGGCAGGTGAAGTAGAAGAAAAAATATAATCTCTTGAGAAGAACAAGACATGAAAGCTGACACAACTACCGAAGGGCAAGAAGGTTATTGGATGCAAATGAGTATTTGCAAAGAAAAAAAGATTTCCTGATAAATACGAGGTTCGTTACAAGACAAGGTTGGTGGCTGAAGGCTACGCTCAGAAGCAGGGAAACGATTATAGTGAGGTATTTTATCTAATTGTTAAACATTCCTCTCTATTAGAATTTTATTAACAAATCGTTGTACAGACTGAAATAATCTCTGAGACAGTAGTACAAATGATTTGATAGGTTCATGAAGGGTCAGAAGTACAAAAAATGCAAATACGATCATTGTGTGTATTTGCGCAGACTTCAAGACGGTTCCTTCATCTACTTACTCTTATATGTTGATGATATGTTGAATGCAACAAAGAGCCAGATTCAGATTGACAGATCGAAGGGTTAATCGAGTAAAGAGTTCGAGATGAAGCATTTAGGAAAAACTAAGAAGATTCTCGGCAAGGAGATAAGCAGGGACAGAGAGAGGGGCAAACTTTGGCTATCACAAAAGTAGTATTTACAGAATGTGCTACAACTTTTTGGTATGCACAAAAATACAAAACATTTAAGTACCCCACTTGTTCCTCATTTGAAACTGAGTAGCCGGTTATCTTCGATGACTGATGAAGAGCAAGAATACATGGAGAAAGTCCAGTATGCAAATGTAGGTAAAAGCTTGATGTATGCAATAGTGTGTACGAAACCAGATATTTCACAAGTTGTTAGTGTTGTCAACAGGTACATGCCTGATCTGGGTAAGAGTCATTGGTAAGCTGTGAAATAAATTATGCAGTATCTCTATAATATCGTAGATGTTTGATTGGAATTCAAGCAAGTTGAATCACTTGGTAAATGCATAGTTGAATATTTAGATTCTGATTATATAGGTGATTTGGATAAGCGACGGTCTACAACTGGCTATTTGTTCACTTTAACAAAAGCGTCAGTTAGTTGGAAGTCAGAGGTAGAGTATACGGCGATTACAGAAGCTATGAAGGAAGCAATTTGGCTTCATGAGTTGCTTAAAAACTTCAGAGTTTGTCAGAAACAACTTGAGGTTTATTCTGAGTCAGAATGCTATTCACTTAGCAAAAATTCAAGTTTTTTCATGCAGAGGTGAAGCACATTGATGTTCTCTATCACTTTGTACAGTAAATTATCGAAGAAGAGGAGATCCTTCTCCAGAAGATTCATACTATGGAGAATCATGTAGATATGTTAACCAAGGTAGTTACAAATGCCAAGTTTGAATACTGTTTAGACTTGGTTAATATCCTGCACATTGAGTTAGAGCCTCACGACACAAAATTTGAAGTACCGTGAAGATTGTTTTTTATTTTTTGTTTGTTTAAGAAGATTTGTATTTAGTGGGATTTGAAACTAAGCCAAAGTGGAGATTTGTTTACTTTGACTTAACATCGGTAGGTGATTTATAGGGGAGGGTTTGAAAAGTTATAAATTAACCAATCCTCCTCCTATTTAGTTTCATTCCAAATTTGTAATCTTCTCCCATATATAAATATAAGGGGGCTTGGAGACTAGGCAAATTTTTGCTGAACTCCGTTATCAAAATTTTTCGTGTGTGTTTTTTTATTATCTTTTTTATTCCGTATTTATTTATTATTATTATTATTTTCAATTATAATATTCAATATTATTTATAGAGTATATTCGCAGTGTTTGTATTTTTTCAATTCACTAGAAGTTTGTTTTAGAGGGAATTATTACCCAAAATTTCCAATAAGAACTTCGAGATTTGGAACTGAAACAGAAAGAAATTGGTTTGATCTTAGAGGACATAAAAGGCATGGAAAAGAAATTGGAAAGACAAGAGAAGTTGGCAGCAGGGCTGTATGAGAGTGTTCAGAAATTTATAGATGGAAAATTTGAAGAAATATCTCTAATCAGAAAGGCATGTAGAGGAAAAATCGGAGAAATACAAATTGGAAATTGGACTATGGGAAAAGATTCTGGATTCTAGACTGGAGATGCTTACTGCTAAAGAGAAAGAACTTGAGGTGAGGGAAAAGATCTTGGATCTGAAGATTGGAGAGCTTGAACTGCCAAAGGCTGATGTTTCTCGGCCCCAAAGAGTTAAGAAACAAAAGCAAGAAAAGGAAATGAGGGAGAACTTTCACATATTAAGAGTTAATTAATCTGGTGGCTCCCCAAAAGCAGACATTGTTAGACCTATATTGATTAGTTATTCTTCATAATCAGATCTATCTTTAAATCGAGCACTTCATGAGTATGTAGAACTAGAATTTTATGACTTTGAAAACGATAGACAACAAAATTTTTTTGTTGTGAATCAGTTCTGGGCCATTTATGATATAGTTGATGTAATGCCAAGACAAAATGCGCATCACTTAGGTGCAGGTTGATCATAAACATCAAAGTAAGATTGGTCATGTAAACTTACTTGTTCCTTGTGGCAAATATAGACATGGTAAATTTGAAGAAATTGTTAAGAGTTGCCTGATGTTGCCATAACTCCACGTTAGTATGATATTATCCTCTTTGGTATAAACCCTCACGAATTTATTTATGGACCCCCCAAAAAGACCTTATACTAATGGAGTTATCTTGACTCTTATATTTTAGACAACGCTCTCTTCAATTTTCCATTTGAAACTTAGTTTGCAACACAACAATCCTCCCCTCAAACTAAGGACTACACAGGTCATGACCTTTCATTTAGCGATAATCCATTTGATCTGTCAACCATCTTGTACCACTGTTACTAACTAGTGGGACAAGCTGCATAACCACCACATTATCAAGAAGACTTTCAACACAAGACATCAACCGCAGATATGCATTTGCTACAGAGGACTTTCCCGCACAACACTGCATCACTCAGCCACCAAATCGAGCTGACTTTTCCACCACATCACTACAGCAATCAGGTCTGATATAACTTGTTAGGATTGCCTGATATCGCCTTAACTCTACATTAGCATGATATTGGTTGTGTTTTGGGCAAAGGCCTCACGGATTTATTTTTGGGCACTTCTCAAAAAGCCTCATACTAATAAAGTTATCTTGACTCTTATATCTTAGACAAATTTTCATTCAATTTTTCATGTAGGAATTGGTATGTAACCTAACAATGGTAACAGAGCTGATGGTTCGACTAGGTGACGCAGTATTGTGTGGGAAGTCCTTTGTAGCAATTGGAGATCTATGGTTGATGCCTTATGTCAAAAGTCTTCCTAATAATGTGATGGTCCAGTAATGTGTCCGATTGGTTAGTAGCAGTGGTGTAAGATGGTTGGCAGATCAAATGGATTATCGTTAAAAGAGAGGTTATGACTAGTGTGGTCTTTAGTTTGAGGGGTGCATTGTTGGGTTACAAATCAAGTCCCACATGAAAAATTGAAGGAATATAATTCTGAGATATAAGAATCAATATAACTCCATTAGTATGAGACCTTTTGGGAAGTGCTCAAAAATAAATCTGTGAGGGTTTAGCCCAGAGTGAAAAATATCATACTAATATGAAGTTAGGGGGACGTCAGACAACTGCTACAGAAATTAAGGATCATTTGATATTCTCACATCAAATTCATTGTGAAGTATATTTGGTTGGTTCTTATGTGATATATCCTAGAAAAGGTGAGATCTGGGCTCTCGTTAAGGAGCAGAATTTAGGGAGTAGCTCCGATTCATCTTGTTATAGACCATACAATTATGAAATTGTGGAAGTCAGCTCGGATTGCATTGAGAATGTTGGCATAAGAGTGATTTATTTGGATAAAAGAAGAGGATATGTGATCCTATTCCATCGTTCTGTTCTGAACAGTACATTTTGGATAGGGGTGGCGGAAATGGTTAGGTTCTCACATCAAATCCCCTGTTATCAAATGAGTGGCGATGAAGGAGGTGTCCCAAAAGGATCTTTCGAACTTGATACTGCCACCTTACCTGTGATCTTCTGTGATATTTATTGCTGTATTGACAAAGATGATGTGAATAGCATGAGGAATTGAAAGAAGAGCATCTTTTGCTGGCAATGAGTGCTTCTCATCCCAGCTCTAGAAGATCTATCTAAACTTAGGACCTCCAAATATCCCTATGAAGATATGTACTCGCAGTGATTCCCATTTGTTCTCATCTCAATTTCTAATGTTTTCCTACCTGTTGAAGTATGTAAGTTTCAGTTGAATGAATCAGTTTATCTAATGTTTTGGAATTTGTTTCTTTAATTTTTAGATGAGTCAATTGATATTACATATATATCTAGTCCTTCCTTTTCTGCCTTTATCTTTTCCATATTTGATTCAATCTTCTGCTTGACTAAGTTCTTCCTAATTCTCTCATTTACCAAGTTTTGAAAGGGTATAGGTATATCCTTATATTTGATAGTTTTGCTATTTCATCAATTCATGAGTCGTAAGGTTATTTTGGTGTCTGGAGTGGATCATGAAAGTCTGATATGCTTAAAATCAAAGCACATGTTTCTGTAGTTTCAACTGTTGGTTTACAAATCAAGTTCCACATGAAAAATTAAAGAAAAAGTTATCTAAAATATATGATTCAAAATAACTCTATTAGTATGAGATAGTTTGGGAGGTGCCCAAAACCAAATCTATAAGGGCTTAGCCCAAAGCAAACAATATCATATTAATGTCAGACAACTCCTACAAGTGGTACCAGAGCCGATTGGGAAGTCCTCTGTAGCAATTAGATATCTGCGGTTGTCTTGTGTCGAAAGTCTTCCTGATAATGTGGTAGTTATGTGGCGTGTTCCACTGATTGGCAGCGGTGATGCAAGATGGTTAGCAGATCAAATGGATTATCTCCAAATGAGAGGTCATGACCTATGTGGTCCTTAGTTTTAGGGCAGGATTGTTAGTTTACAAACCAAATTGCATATAAAAAATTGAAGAAAGAGTTGTCTAAAATATAAATTCAAGATAACTCCATTAATATGAAACTTTTTGAGAGGTGTCCAAAAATAAATCCGTGAGGATTTAGTCCAAAGTGGACAATATCATACTAACGTGGAGTTTTACTGCAAAGCAACAAGGTCTGAAAATTATAGATCCTTAGTAGAGGGATTTTTGCTCTTTCTAATGATTTTTATTATTCATTCTAGTATTTATGTATTTATGCTCTGGTGAAAGTTTCTTCCTCTCTTGGACTATTCAATATTACTAGATTGATTAATTAGATGCACAGCTAATAAATTCTTAGGCTACTGGTGCATTTCTAATATCTATTTGTCTCAAGTTGTAGAGGCAATCGAACATGCATGAATCATGACAATCTAGAGTTAACTTTTGAAGAAATTAAGAATATGAAATATACTGGACTAAGAACTAGACCTCAACGATACTTTATCAACATCGGTGCCTTTTGGATGCTTTCTATAGCCTAATCACTAGACTCCTGGACTTTTAGGATATCCCGACACTTCACCTGCACCTTAATTGAACAAGGCCTTTTCATCTTAAATACTACCACATGCTCAATTGTATCTGCGCTTGAATACCCTTCTATTTTTTTTTGCATTGCTATGAAACATCTGTTGAGTTTTGGCACAAGTTTATCCCACATTGTGAGGGGAGTTGATTCTTATAAAAGAAGATTCTCCCCTTACATTAAAAATATTTTTAAATTTTAAATTTTTCTTTCACTATAAATAAAAGTGAACTGTTTGAGTGGTGCTCAGAGAATAGGCAAATTTTACTGGACTCCATTATCAAAATTTTTTAAGTATATTCTTTTCTTATCTCTTTTATTCCGTATTTAATAATTATTATTGTTTCTTTCTAATTATAATATTTAATATTATTTGTCGGGAATATTTATAATGTTTTGATTTTTTTTTTAATTTACTAAAAATTTATTTTAGAGGGAATTATTACCAAAAATTCTCAACAACATCAGTAACTTATATTTTAGTATAGTTCAAGAGGAGATGATCAAAGAGAGGTACTCTATTCCATGTTAAGTAGATATCCCTTGGAGTTTCATCTAAATTTCTGCAAATTTCTCTCTGGCAAGTTTTTTTCTTTTAGTAAAAAGAAGACGAATTCATGATAAAGCAGACATAGTTTGATTCTCGTATAACTTTTGATATCTTTTGACTCTTGTAACTATTTTCTCCTGCTTTTCTAATGGTGAAAATTGCCGTTTAATCCCCTCATCTCATAGAAACTTTTGTATCTTCTCAGAAGGGAAAGAAATACGGCTATAGTACCATCTTTGCAATATTCCAAATGCTCTTACATTTCTGAGAAACTCAGAGAAAAACAAAGATAAAAAGGGTCCAAACATCAAACATCTACAAAACTTATTTCCCGAATTACAAAAAAAAAAAACGACAATAACGTAATAATAAATCACCAGTTGCTTTATTTCTAAACTGACAGCAGATTGAGATCTTTCCCCGAAAACCTCCTAACTTCTGCGGGCAAAGCACTGACAACCTCGAGAGGATCGTGCTTAACTTGATCCTGAGCTCCTTCGTGCTCTAACTCTCCGACAGCCTGAAGATGAACTTCATCCAAGGACGAGTTAACCTGCAAAGGCCCTTCATTTTTTATCTCATCCCGGGTTCGTGACCTCCCAATGGCACTGGAATAATAGTTCTCAAATCCTGGATCAACACTGGCCATTTCTCCGTACCACAAGCACCACGCTTTGATTTCAGCATCTGGTACACAAATCTTCTTTGAGATCAGCAAGGTGACCGGAAACACTTGACGCTGAAATTCTTGATATTCGGCCATCAGGTCTATCAGAATTCTGCAAATGTTCTCTAGCAAAATAGCTTCGTCCATTTTTGGCCCGAATGCCTTCACAGGACCATTTGCTCGTCCGTGCTTGAAAGTGATTTCCTGCAACTCAAAAGGGACAGAAACATAACCAAGCATGGCTTTTAGTTGTGCCTCCGCATTTTTTTCTAGTAAAGAACAAGGAAGAACAAAAGTTTCTGCCATGTCTAGCCCTTTGAAGATCCTCTGGTTCCTAGGATGATCAGAGTAAAATGTAGCAGAAACACGGATTTTGATGAAGTAGAAGGGTGAAGACTTCGAGGGGTTGCCATACGGATGTTCGGACAACAATGTTACTGAAAGATCAAAGTCTTCGTGCTGTCTAAGGGGTGGTAACCATGCATGTTAGCGGTGCCATCTTAATTTCTGTGGTAAAAAAGGGTAGTTTTTAGAAGAAAGTAAATAGGGAGAAAATGAAGAATGTGTTCAAAATTGTTTGGTTAATGTTTACATAATTTTTGGGGAGTTGGGTTTGAAGGTAAATAAGAATTACTTGAAAAGTGTTGAGATGAAATTCCGAATACATTTTGGGAAATATATTTTTTTAAATTTGGATGTTAAAAGTGGTATTTTCTGTGGATAGGTTTTTGAAAAAGAAAATTCAGTCACAACCTTTGAAATTATTATACCTTCTCAAACAAAAATTAATATTTGTTATTCAATCTCTAACATCCCAGTTTAGTTCCATTTCCTTTACTTTACTCATGTGAAGCGAAAAGAGAATACCCAGACTCACTTATTTGCCCAAAAGACCTCTGTGCTTGGGCATCATGTTTGGATTTCGGCTTTCGCTCTTCACATTTGTGCGTACTGCTCTTTGGGTTGATTGCAATAATAATACTCCTTTTTTCATAAAAAAAAAAAAAAAACAATGGAAGTACCATGTATATTTGAGCACCATTTCAAACTCAAATATTTGAAATTTAGACCACAAACAATCAATTTTTTTTAAAAAAATTTAAGATAAAAGCTTTCGAATAATTGTATAATTTTCTATACCATCCCCAATAGCAAATGTTAAGGTTGCAAATTAGTAGTAAAGAAGGTGAAAAAGAAAGAAAATTCTAAGGTAAACTTTGTATATTACAAGCTTTAAAAAGTTGTACTTTCTAAGAGATTATGCATTCTTTTATAATTCACAAGATACAACTATTTAAAACTTTTACCATGTAAAAGCTAAATGCTTAATGCTATAAAGGAATGTACAAGATCAGGATGTATTAAGGTATAATCATTGATCTTGAAGGAGAATCCTCAATGCTTAACGCTATAAAGGAGGAATCACTATATCATAAACCATATTATAGATCATAGCTTATGTTTGTTGTATGGGACAACTTTACAAGCTATTAACAATTTGTTTTAATATTTTTCAAATAATATTTTACAAGTATAATACAATTTTTACAAGTAATTTATACTTAACGATCATATAAGTACATAAAATAGCAATTATATTTAATGCTAATATGTTTTGTCTGTATAAATAGAATTACAAAATTTTTATTAATTATTAAACACACTTAATAAGTTAATAACATGAGTTTATAACTTATTAAATAATTATAATCATATAAGTATGTAAACATTAATTATATATAATGCTAATATATTTTGTCTATAAAAAAATAATTACGAATTTTTTATTAATTGTTAAACACACATAATAACATGCATTTATAACCTATTAAATAATTATAATATATTTTATTGATTTAAAAATATAATATATACATATATAGTAAAAATAAAATAATTACAGAAGAATATAACAACAATAAGCTTAGCTTGGTATGCTCCTCACACCAACAATGAGGGTTCTAGTTTTGTAATGAGCAAATTTCACCCGAATTATTAGCGCGTGTATACATGTATGCACTTGGGCTTGCGACCACGCGTTGAATATAACAACAATAAGCTTAGCTTGGTATGCCCCTCACACCAGCAATGAGGGTTCTTAGAATTCTCTCAAGTTCTTTATTAGTGTTGAATTTGATGAATCTAGGCTCTCTTGCAGCCACTTTTAATTTTCACTCATTTCCTTTGAATCATATATACGGAAGTCCAAAACTAGTAAAATCAAGAAACCAGACACAAAATTTTTCTAGGAAGAATTGTGGAATTAACAACATGAATTACCTCTTTCTGACTGACGAGAAACCAAAATCAAAGGAATTCACCCACAACACTAGCAAACCCTTCGGAGGAAGTTGGCATAAATAATTCCCAGAACAGAGCACATAAACCACAGAAGACCCTCTCTCTAGTGGTACGGATGACTTTTCACCGTTATACATATTAGGGACCTGGGTGAATTTCCTCATCAAGAAAGGGAATTATCAAACTGGAGCAGTAAATCCAGTTGAAATGCTTCATGCAGATGTTCTGGTACAGAATGTTTCTCTTATCTCAACAGCAAGGAGAAGCTTTGTCATTCCCACAAGTATTGGCACAGAATGTTTCCCCTCTATCAGAACAACCAAAAGAAAAGCTTTCATTGCAACCACCAAGTTTAACTAGGTTAGTGCTCACGTGTAGTCCTTTTACTTTTAAAAATTTCTCTATCTTTCGCTATAACTAGCATGCAGCACCTCAGGTGCACATGAAACAATTTTGATAAATTATATTATTATTTGGAATTTTCAATTAGTAAATTTGTATTCTACATCCATTAATTCTAATTTTGTTTGAATTAATAGTGTTTTCTTTCTTTTTTTTTCTCCTAGTATTTTCATTAAACTTGTTTATGTGAAGATATTAATCTTAAATACAAAATTGTTGTTGTTTTGTTGTCTATATGCATTTATTTTCAATTTTATCACAATCTCTAACAATTTGCACACAAACACTAGGCAAGTGCACCTATCGTTATGAGTAGAACAATAGTAAGTAAATTCAAATGTCGTATCCACGGGGATGGTTAAATATCATTACTAACTTTCTACTCTATTGTTTTGCCTAACAAATTTGTTTGTGAAAATGATTGGAATAACTGTTAGGAAAAGAAATCTAACTTAACTAATTAAACCAACTTAACCAATCTTGTTTGCAAGAGAGAATTCAATAGATAAAACAATACTTGGACGGAAAATCCTCCTAAAATACCTATGTGATAGAAAGTCCATTGGTTGATGAATTGCCCTTCTTATGTTTGATGAAATTCCTCAATTAGAACTCACTCTATCTCTAGATAAAAGTTCTCTATTATTAAACTAATTAGTTGAAATCTCTTTCTAACCAATTTAATCCAAAAATGCATTAAGATTTGTGAATTCCCAATTAGATTTCTCTAATTACAAAGAAGATGTTGAGGTTTCTATCTTTAGTCACCTAAATCATCCCCATTGTTTGTGTATGGTCTATTTCACCATTCCTTTCTCAATTCCAAGTGAAAAAAATTCAAGTGAAAAATCCAGATTTTAAATCAATCATCCACCCAATTAATTCAACCAATCAAATCCACAAACACTCCACAAGAAATTCGAGATTTTGAACCAATCATCCACCCAATCAATTAAACCAATCAAACCCACAAACAATTCATAAGAAATTCAAACTCAATCAACCAAGGAAACAATTCAATCACATAGATAAAAACTAAGTTCATAACCATCCAAGTATTCAACATATTACAATCCATATAACATAAAGTGTTATGTTTTATTTCTGTGCCTTTATACTCAATTTTATCACAATCCTTAACAATTTGCACACAAACACAAGGCAAGTGCACCTATCGTTTAGGTTAGTATAATGGCAAGCAAGTTTAAATATCGTATCCACGGGGATGGTCAATTACCATTACTCACTTCTACTCTATTGTTTAGCCTAACAAACTTGTTTGAGAAAATAGTTGGGATAATTACTAGGAAAAGAAGTCTAACTTAGCTAATTAAACAAACTTGACTAATTTTTGTTGCAAGAGAGAATTCAATTGAGAAAACAATACTTGGATGGTTAATCCCCCTAGAATTACCTATGTGATAGAAATGTCCTTTGGTTGATAAATTTCACTTCTTATGTTTGATGAAATTCCAATGATAAAACTCACTCTATCTCTAGATGAAAGTTCTCTACTCTTAGATTAATTAGTTGAAATCTCTTTATAACCAATTCAACCCAAGAATGCATTAAGAATTGTAAATTTTCAATTAGATTTCTCTAATTATCAAGAAGATGTTTAGGTTTCTCTCTCTAGTTACCTAAATCATCCTCATTATTTGTGTATGGTCTATTTCATCCTTCCTTTCTCAATTCCAAGTGATAAATTCCAGATTTTGAATCAATTTTCAATCACCATTCGTTTCTCAATTCCAAGTGAAAAAATTCCAGATTTTGCATTATTAATCCACTCAATCAATTCAACCATTCAAACCCACAAACAATCCACAAGAAATTCGAATTCAATCAACCAAGGAAACAATTCATTCACATAGGCAAAATCTAGGGTTCATACCCATCCAAGTATTCAAAATTTTAGTTCATCAACATATTACAAATCAAAGAACATAAAACAACAAAGAAAGAGGAAGAATTGCTCATTTTCATGTTTGAAATCTCCTCTCTTCTTCAAGGTTGAAGTTCTTCACTGTAGCATGACGAACATTGCAGCTTTTTCCATGAATCATCAAGGTGGATGTTGTCCTTCTTCAAAGATTCAATCTTCTCTCTTGATTTCTCTTGCAAAGATGAAGATTTGGGATGGGATTTGAGTAGGTTTTTGCTGTTTTCTGGCCACTCCAGCCATCTCTCTCTTTTTTTCCCTAAAGAGGTATCAAAATCTCCCCCAAAAAAGAGAGAAATACAGCATAAAAGAAGCTTCAGATCAACACAAACGGTGCCGCTTGCCCCCAATTTTGGTGCAAGTTTTTGCTGCCCGACTGTGACACTGATTTGACTTCTAGGTAAATTCAGACTACCAAATCGGCTGCTCTAGGTCTTGATGTCTTCATGAAAGTTGTATATCAGGATCGTAGCTTTCCACCGAGATTTGAATCACATCAATTGGCCATCTAGAACTCAAGATATGATCATTATACCAAAATGTGTAAAAAATGGAACCCAATGGAGAACAGTTGACTTTGCAGCATAATTAGGGTAGGCAAATGAACTCCGATTGACACAAATTTTACCATTCTGAAAACTTCAGAATGTCCTCTATAATTGTCTAGAATACTACATTTGAATTTGAAATCATCATAGAGGTCAAAATCAGCTGATCTAGGTCTTGGTGTCTTCATTAAAGTTATAGATCAAGATCTTTATTTTTCACAGAACTTTAAATCACCTCAATTGGGCATCTATAACTCAAGATATGATCATTATACCAAACTATATCAAAATTGGAACACATTACAATACAGGTGCATTTGCAGCATCAGTAGGGCAGGCAAATAAACTCTGATTGATATAAATTTTACCATTCTGAAAACTTTAGACTATCCTCTATAATTGTATAGAATAACACTTTTGCAGTTGTTATATTTCATATTTGTGCATAATATAATGATCATTTTGAGCTCAAATTTCTATTGAATTTTAGTGTTTTAAACACCATTTACACTCCCTTTATCTCTTATTTGGTTTAGATGAGTTTATTGAAGATTTGGAGCACAATGAAGGAATGAAGGAGATTCTACATACTTATAATGAAGAAAAAAAAAGAATGCAAAACAGGGTAGCGGGACAGAACAATTCAAGTGGCATTTTGATCTCCTTAAAGATTTCAAATGCAGACATGATCTTCTGGACAATTATAGAGGCGATTCTGAAATTTCTAGAATGGTAATATTTACATCAATCCGAATTCGTTTGGTCACCCTACATATAGTGTAAAATTAGTATTTTTGGATTTGGTTCGAGTTTTGACACATTGTGGTGTAATTACCATATCAAGAGTTCTAGATGTCCAGTGGAGGTGATTCAAAGCTCCGTAGAAACAAACCTAGATCGTTCAATTTAATGCTCTGAATCACCAATCATCCAAACAGTACCGTTTTGGCAGAAATAGAATTTTCTGCAATTGTTGCTCTCTTTTTGGGAGTTATATATATACCCTTTTAGGGCATTTGAAGGGGTTGGCCACCTAGGTTTCCAGAGAGGAGAAAACAGAGAGAAGAACATCCAAAACCTCTCCCAAATCTTGAATCATTGCAATAGAAATCAAGAGAGAAGATCAAATCTTTGAAGAATGAGAACATCAATCTTGAAGATTCAAGCTCAAGAACACAACTTTTCACAACCAAGTTGGAGAACTCCAAGCCTTTAAGAATAGAAGATTTGAGCCATGAAAATAAGCAATTCTTACTTTTTCTTTATTGCTTTATGTTCTTTGAATTGTAATATGTTGATGAGCTAAATTCTTGAATACTTGGATGGTTATGAACCCTAGTTATTATCTATGTGAATGATTGTTTTCTTGGTTGATTGAATTCCGAATTCTTGTGGATTGTTTGTGGGTTTGATTGTTTGAATTGACTCAGCTGTTAATTGATTCATAATCTGGATTTTTTCATTTGGAATTGAGAAAGGAAGGGTGAAATATACCATATACAAACAATGGAGATGATTTTGGTGACTAGAGATATAAACCTCAATATCTTCTTGGTAACTAGAGAAATATAATTTGGAGGTTTGATTGCTTGAATTAATTCAATTGTTAATTGACTCATAATATGGATTTTTCACTTGGAATTGAGAAAGGAAAGGTGAAATAGACCATACACAAACAATGGGGATGATTTAGGTGACTAGAGATAGGAACCTCAACATCTTCTTGGTAATTAGAGAATCTAATTGGAAATTCACTAATGTAAATGCATTTTTAGGTTGAATTGGTTAAGAAGAGATTTCAACCAATTAATCTAAAAGTAGGTGACTTTCATCTACAGATAGAGTGAGTTCTAATTTAGGAATTTCATCAAACATAAGAAGCGAAATTCATTAACCAAGGAACTTTTCTATCACATATGTAATTCTAGGGGGATTTTCCATTCAAGTATTATTCTCTCAATTGAAATTTTCTCTTGCAAACTGAAATTTACATAAACTAAATTTTTTTCTGTTTAAGTTATATTTTTATTCCTAGTTGTTATTTCAATCATTTTCACAAGCAAATTTGATAGACTAAACAATAGAGTAGAAAGTGAGTAATGGTAATTGATCATCCCCGTGGATACGACATTTAAATTACTTGTCATTTTACTAATCAAAACGATAGGTGCACTTGCCTAGTGTTTTGTGTGAAAATTGTTAGAGATTGTGATAAAATTTAGTATAAGGGTATGCAAAACAACACAACAAGTTTTTGGCGCGGTTGCCGGGGAGTAATTGGTCAATATTAGGAAAGTTCAAACTCTATTGATTTAGTCATTTTACTTGTTAGTTTGTGTAATACTTTTTACTAGTGTTAGCATTTGTTTTCTTGTTTGTAATTTTGTTAGTTATTGGTGAATTGAAGTACTTAGTTTGTGTTCCTTTGTTTTTGTTTTGCATAAACTATTTGTCTGTTTTTGTTCTGTTTTAGTGAAGAAAAATAAAACAATTCATTGCTTTAAACATTTACTTTTATTTGTGGTGAAAGTGTGAATTTGTTTTGGTTTATGATCTCAAGTGATTCGGAGGAATTGCCTCAACTTAATTCCCAAGCTAAATAGATTTTCCGTTGGAATCCAAGGGGTATCAATCTGGAAGTAGTACTTGAGGGAGTTGAAATTGAAGATGAAAATATTCAACAAGTGAACAATATGTAATACAATGGGAATGAAAGACAACGAACTATGGGAGATTATGCACGACCTTCTTTGTTAGGAACGGAGTCAAGCATTGCTCGGCCAAGAGTTGAAGCAAACAATTTTGAGATCAAGCCAAATATTATCCAAATGGTTCAACAATTGGTGCAATTCGATGGTTTGTCGGATGAAGACCCAAATGCTCACATTGCCAACTTCTTGGAAATATGTGATACTTTCAAGATTAACGGGGCTTCCGAAGATGCCATCCATCTTCGGCTATTTCCATTTTCATTAAGGGATCGAGCCAAGTCATGGTTGAAGTCACTTCCACCGGGCTCTATTACTACATAGAACGATCTTGCCGAGAAGTTTCTTGGGAGAGGTGGAAGGAGCTATTGAAAGATGCCCACATCATGATCTAGATTTAGGGCAGCAAATGCAAACATTCCATAGTGGGTTAAATTTCTCATCCAAGCAATTTATTGATGCTTCTTCGGGAGGAACTACAAATTTGAAGACACCGGAAGAATTACATGATCTTATTGAAAATATTGCATGAACAATTACCAATGAGGGAATCATAGACCGAAAGTCAAGGCTAATGGAGTACACAATGTCGATATGATGATGGCTTTGTAGGCTAAGTTTGAAGCCCTAAACAAGAAGATCGAGAGCTTAAGTCGGTCACTGATATTCTATATTTGTGCTTCATATAATTATCATTTTGAGCTTGATTTTATGTTAAATTTTGGTGTTTTAATCACCATTTATACTCCCTTTATCTCTTATTTGCTTTAGGTGATATTATTGAAGATTTGGAATTAAATGAAGCAAATAAGGGAAATTTACACAATGAAGATCAATAGAGAAATGCAGAGGAAAAACAGACTGGTAGACATATTTCAAGTTGGATTTTGACCTCTATGGAGATTTCAAATACAAAAGTGGTATTCTAGAAAATTATATAGGACATTCTGAAGATTTCAGAATGGTAAAATTTGTGTCAATCGGAGTTCATTTGCCTAACCTAATTATGCTGCAAATTCACCTGTTCTGCATTGGGTTCCATTTTTGACACAGTTTGGTATAATGATCATATCTTGCGTTCTAGATGCCCAATTGATGTGATTCAAATCTCTGTGGACAGCTAAGATCCTGATCTACAACTTTCATGAAGACATCAAGACCTAGATCAGCCGATTTTGGGGTCGGAATTCACCTATAAGTTAAAACAGTGTCACAGTCGGGCAGCAGAAACTTGCACCAAAACTGGGGACAAGCGGCGCCGTTTGGTGTGATATAAGCGGCGCCGTTTGTACCGATCTGAAGCTGCTTTTAAGCTGCATTTATCTCTCTTTTGGGGGCAGATTTTGATACCCCTTTAGGGAAGAAACAAGAGAGAAGGCTGGGAGGCTCCAAAAACAACAAAAACTCACTCAAATCCCATCCCAAATCTTCATCTTTGCAAGAGAAATCAAGAGAGAAGATTGAATCTTTGAAGAAGGAGAACATCCACCTTGAAGATTCATGGAAAAAGCTGCAATTTCGTCCATGCTACAGTGACGAATTTCAACCTTGAAGAAGAGAGGATTCCTACCATGAAAATGAGCAATTCTTTCTCTTTCTTTGTTGGTTATTGTTCTATGAATTGTAATATGTTGATGAACTAAACTTTTGAATACTTGGATGGGTATGAACCCTAGTTTTTATCTATGTAAATGAATTGTTTCCCTTGGTTGATTGAATTCGAATTTCTTGTGGATTGTTTGTGGGTTTGAATGTTTGAATTGATTGAGTGGATTATTCATGCATAATCTACAATTGTGTTCACTTGAAATTGAGAAAGGAAGGGTGATTGACAATTGATTCAAAAATCTGGAAATTTGCACTTGGAATTGAGAAAGGAAGGGTGAAATAGACCATACACAAACAATGGAGATGATTTAGGTGACTAGAGATAGAAATCTAAATATCTTCTTGATAATTAGAGAAATCTAATTGGAAATTCACAATTCTTAATGCATTCTTGGGTTGAATTGGTTAGAAAGAGATTTCAACTAATTAATCTAAGATTAGAGAACTTTCATCTAGAGATAGAGTGAGTTCTATCATTGGAATTTTATTAAACATAAGAAGTGAAATTCATCAACCAAGGGACATTTCTATCACATAGGTAATTCTAGGGGGATTAACCATCCAAGTATTATTTTCTCAATTGAATTCTCTCTTGCAAACAAAAATTAGTTAAGTTAGTTTAATTAGCTAAGCTAGACTTCTATTCCTAGTAGTAATTTCAATAATTTTCACAACCAAATTTGATAGGCTAAACAATAGAATAGAAAGTGAGTAATGATATTTAACCATCCCCGTGGATACGATATTGAATTTACTTGCCATTATACTACTCATAACGATAGGTGCACTTGCCTTGTGTTTGTGTGCAAATTGTTGAGGATTGTGATAAAAATTTAGTATAAAGGCATAGAAATAAAACACAACAAGTTTTTGGCGCCGTTGCCGGGGAATTCGGTTAATATTAGGAAAGCTTGAACTCTATTGATTTAGTCATTTTTCTTGTTAGTTTGTATAATAATTGTTGCTAGTATTAGTATTCATTTTGTTGATTGTAATTTTGTTAGTTATTGGTGAATTGAAGTGTCTAGATTGTGTTTTTGTGTGTTTGCCCTGTTTTAGTGAGAAAACCTTGCTTTGAATTTTTAGTGAGCATTTTTTGTGTTGAATTTTTGTTTGTATTTATTGTTAAGGAATGAGTTGTTTGGATTATGATTTATCACCACAACCTTCTCAATTGATGATGTCTTATGACTTTTGTGGAGGTAGTTATCCAACCTATGAGTGTCAAGCCATGGGAACTTCCAATGCATGGTCAATGGAGCAAGGGAACTATCTTGGAGAAAGCAAGCAATCCCACAATTCATACGACAATACTTATAATTCGGGATGATACAATTATCCGGACTTCTCATGGAGCAATCAAGGGCACCAAACACAAACTTATTCTCCCGGTTTCCAAACTTCATCAAGTTCTCGACCCCAAGTGTTCCTTCCTTACGAATACCAACCTCCTCCACCTCCTCAACAATCGGTGAAATCTAGCCTTGAAGAGTTGATGACAAAGTTCATAGCAAATACCGAAACCCAAGTTCAAACTCAAAAGGCCCTTAACCAAAGAATGGAAGCATCCTTAAAGAACCAAGAGGCCACCCTTCAAAACTTGGTGAAGCTAGTTTCAGAAAGACAAGTTGAGACTCCCGCAAACAATATAGAGCCAAACTCTAGGGAGTGGGCTGAAGCTACTAGTTTGAGGAGTGGGTTGGAATTGAATGTCTCACAACCTAACGTGCAGGAAATAGGAGAAGGTAAGATGGATGAGAAAGTGCATGTTGAAGATGAACAAGAAAGAATTGAGAAAAATGAAGGGCAGAAGAAAAAAGGATGAAGACCCTTTGGAGATATCTTTGTCAAAAGATGAAGGTTCAAAGAAGGAGCATGATGAAGTTGGTGAAATCATGGTACATTTGGAGTCATCTCCAGTCACAACCGAAGGGGGTGGAGTTTGAGAAAATTGAGAGGGGAAAAAGAGAGTAGAATGAAGTCTTCCATCGAGGATTCTCAGGAGCTAGAGTTGAAAAAGTTGCCGGATCATTTGGAGTATGTTTTCCTTGTGGATAATTCTAAGCTTCCTATGATCAATGGTATTAGTCCTTTATTTTACGCCCACAACACATTAATGGAAGAAGGCTTCAAACCAGTGGTGCAACCCCAAAGGATGAATGAACAAAATCAAGTTTTCAAGCCGGGAGATCAAGTGTTATTACATGACCCTCAATGGTACATGAGTAAGCTTAAGTTGAAATCGACTTCCCCGTTTTTGGTAAGCAAAATATTTCTATTTGAAGTTATGAAAAACTATCATACAAAAAGGGAAGCATTAATGGTAACCCACCACAGACTTAAACTTTATCATGTTGGAGTTAGAAAGAAAAGAATATTGTCTCCATACTCCTATGACCCGGGGGGTAAGTGATTTTCACCATCTTTGCTCTCCTTTACTTGTACATAATTGTCTTTAATGTGCTTTTGAGTTTGAAAATTTTAATTGGCTTGAATTGTGAAGAGTTTTATAATGTGTTGTTTGGTGTGATTTTTATGTTTGTAATCAAATATTTTGTTAAATTTTGTTATTGAATTTGTAGTTGAGTTTGGCAAAAAAAAACTGTTCATCGCATTTCACCTGTAGCATTTAAGGGCTAAAACGGCGCCGCTAGTGTGCTCCAAGCGGCGCCGGGTTACTGTTCATCGTGGGGGGTTACTGTTCACGGGCCGGGTTACTATTCATAAAATTTTTTTTTTTCCCCATTTTTGTTGGTTCTTTCTTGCTTTCTTCTATGCCTATCATGTGTTTGATGAAATGCCACAATGAAACTTGTTAAATTTACAATCTTCTTTGTTAGTTTACATTCCATTAGCTTACTATAGACTTTCTTTCTTTAATTTAGTGGTTAGTTTATTTAATTTTGTTACTTAGCATGGTTAAGAGTTAATTAGTTGTTGTTTTAAATTTTAGTGATAATTGTTTTTTTTTTGTTTAGCCAATTTGCACTTTTTATTTTTTTTTGTTTTGTTTGTGTGTGTATTACTTGTAACGTTCTTTGTGACATTTGTATTTTCACATTGGTAGGCTAGTTTCTCTTAACGTTTGATTTTGAAAAAGAAAGCATTTCATAGAAAACCGCAGCTCGAGGAACTCCATATATCCCAAAAACAAATCCTTAAGCAACAATAAATTTTGGGCCATCAATTTGCCGGCATCGCCGAATATCGCGCAAAGCTCCTTCAGCCTAGGCTAGAGTGGTGGAGCCGGCGGTTTATGAACAAAAGGGGAGTTCTTTCTTGTCTATTTTGGTCCTTTTATTTATTTATTTTATTGGTATGTTTTTATGCTTCTACTTTCATTATGTCATTGTTTCTAGTTTTATTTTATTTATTTTTGCTGTAAAGTATATAGAAGGTGCAGCTTGCTGCTCATATGGTTTCGCCCAGCCTTCACGTACGAAACAGCCATGTTTTTCACTGTTTGTGTGTTTGGTCTTTTGGTATGGCTTTCTTGTGTAGTTTGTGTTACATATTTCTATTTATGCAATTTGTTGTTTCTCTTCCTCCCAACATTGAGGACAATGTTGTCTTAAGTGTGGGGGAGTTTAGTTGGCTTTAGTAGTATAGGCTATTTTAGTTGGCTTTAGTAGTATAGGCTATTTTCATGATTTTTTTTATTGAATTTGCTTGTTTTTATTTTTGGAATCTTCAAGGTATTTTAAGACTTGCATGTTTAATCTTTTCTCAAAGAGTAGTTATACAAGCATTCTAAAGGTCATGACTAGTACCTTAAACTTGGATTAAGTAAGCACCCCTTGTATTCCTTGCATGCATGAGATTCATCGTTTAAGCACATTCCACTTTGCTTTTGTTGTGATGATTATGGAATTGAATCTTGTGTTATTGGCTTTAGAATTCAACATAACTTTTACTCTAGAACCCGCATTCACTTGCCTTGAGGCGAAATGAGTAAGTAACCTTAGTTTGATCTCGAAATGATGGTAATAGGCCTTCTTTGTCCCGATTGAGCCTTTCTAGCCACCGCTCTTTATTTTATCCGTAGTACCATTTCTTGAAGCCTTTGTGCATAAACTTTCCAATCTATATTCTAGATTTTTCCTTCTTTCAAATTTTAAAACTCCACTCTTTATATTTAACCCTTCTTTGCGAGAGCTAAATGCATTTTTACCATTAAGTTAGCAAAGAGTATTGTGGAAATTGGAACAATGGGTGGAATGGAAGATGTTAGGAAAAAAATAGGCTTTATGAAAAAAAAAAAGAAGAAGAAAAGAGTGGTGAGATGACCTTATATGATCGGGAATTTGATTACACCTCAATCAAAAAAAAAAAAAAAGAGATTTGTTATTTGTCTATTATTGAGAAGGTTTCTTACATTTTTTGATGCCTTCAAGATGTATATATGTTTTCGTTATTATTATTGTAAATTTTGTTATGATTGAGGTTAAATTTATGAGTTGACAAAGATGGGTGATGATGGAAAGATTGTGGGTTGAAGCTTAATATGTGCAAGTGGTTGAATCCAAAGTGAAGGGATTTGGTTGAGAATGGGAGTTTGTGGTTGAATGTAGGAGAATGGTGATATTCCTTGTGGCTAATAAGGGTTATTGCTTTTGTTTTATATCTCATTCCTTTCTCTTTAGCTCTCATTTCTTTGATCTTGAATTCCTTACCTTCGTTTGACACCCTAAACTTTCCCTGAGCCTAATATTACAAGCATGAAAGTCCTACCTAATCGAGATTAAATTTTGGTTACCGTATTAGTGGAGAGGTTTTGTAAATGTCGGGCTTATAGGGTATTATGCTTTCTTGATGAGAATTCCTTGGCCAATAACATGAAATTCACTCTTATAATTTTTGAGCATTTGCATTAGTTGGAAACATAACACACACGAATTCTTGCTTGCATTGTAAGACAAGGGGGTGATTGTTTAATCTTTGTGATAGATACTTAGGATGACTTTTAGATTGATTGTGTGGATTGCTCAAGATTTCTCAAGAAGTAATGCTTTCTCTGTTTTGCATTCCTTTGTAATACTTCAAAACACTCAGTTATTTCTTGTGGATTATTGTTCAAATTTCTTAATTGTTTTGTAGTATTGCTTGGGGACAAGCAATGTCTAAGTGTGGGGGAGTTTGATATTCTATATTTGTGCTTCATATAATTATCATTTTGAGCTTGATTTTATGTTAAATTTTGGTGTTTTAATCACCATTTATACTCCCTTTATCTCTTATTTGCTTTAGGTGATATTATTGAAGATTTGGAATTAAATGAAGCAAATAAGGGAAATTTACACAATGAAGATCAATAGAGAAATGCAGAGGAAAAACAGACTGGTAGACATATTTCAAGTTGGATTTTGACCTCTATGGAGATTTCAAATGCAAAAGTGGTATTCTAGAAAATTATATAGGACATTCTGAAGATTTCAGAATGGTAAAATTTGTGTCAATCGGAGTTCATTTGCCTAACCTAATTATGCTGCAAATTCACCTGTTCTGCATTGGGTTCCATTTTTGACACAGTTTGGTATAATGATCATATCTTGCGTTCTAGATGCCCAATTGATGTGATTCAAATCTCTGTGGACAGATACGATCATGATCTACAACTTTCATGAAGACATAAAGACCTAGATCAGCCGATTTGTGGGTCGTAATTCACCTATAAGTTAAAACAGTGTCACAGTCGGGCAGCAGAAACTTGCACCAAAACTGGGGACAAGCGGCGCCGTTTGGTGTGATATAAGCGGCGCCGTTTGTACCGATCTGAAGCTGCTTTTAAGCTGCATTTATCTCTCTTTTGGGGCAGATTTTGATACCCCTTTAGGGAAGAAACAAGAGAGAAGGCTGGGAGGCTCCAAAAACAACAAAAACTCACTCAAATCCCATCCCAAATCTTCATCTTTGCAAGAGAAATCAAGAGAGAAGATTGAATCTTTGAAGAAGGAGAACATCCACCTTGAAGATTCATGGAAAAAGCTGCAATTTCGTCCATGCTACAGTGACGAATTTCAACCTTGAAGAAGAGAGGATTCCTACCATGAAAATGAGCAATTCTTTCTCTTTCTTTGTTGGTTATTGTTCTATGAATTGTAATATGTTGATGAACTAAACTTTTGAATACTTGGATGGGTATGAACCCTAGTTTTTATCTATGTAAATGAATTGTTTCCCTTGGTTGATTGAATTCGAATTTCTTGTGGATTGTTTGTGGGTTTGAATGTTTGAATTGATTGAGTGGATTATTCATGCATAATCTACAATTGTGTTCACTTGAAATTGAGAAAGGAAGGGTGATTGACAATTGATTCAAAATCTGGAAATTTGCACTTGGAATTGAGAAAGGAAGGGTGAAATAGACCATACACAAACAATGGAGATGATTTAGGTGACTAGAGATAGAAATCTAAATATCTTCTTGATAATTAGAGAAATCTAATTGGAAATTCACAATTCTTAATGCATTCTTGGGTTGAATTGGTTAGAAAGAGATTTCAACTAATTAATCTAAGATTAGAGAACTTTCATCTAGAGATAGAGTGAGTTCTATCATTGGAATTTTATTAAACATAAGAAGTGAAATTCATCAACCAAGGGACATTTCTATCACATAGGTAATTCTAGGGGGATTAACCATCCAAGTATTATTTTCTCAATTGAATTCTCTCTTGCAAACAAAAATTAGTTAAGTTAGTTTAATTAGCTAAGCTAGACTTCTATTCCTAGTAGTAATTTCAATAATTTTCACAACCAAATTTGATAGGCTAAACAATAGAATCGAAAGTGAGTAATGATATTTAACCATCCCCGTGGATACGATATTGAATTTACTTGCCATTATACTACTCATAACGATAGGTGCACTTGCCTTGTGTTTGTGTGCAAATTGTTGAGGATTGTGATAAAAATTTAGTATAAAGGCATAGAAATAAAAACACAACAAGTTTTTGGCGCCGTTGCTGGGAATTCAGTTAATATTAGGAAAGCTTGAACTCTATTGATTTAGTCATTTTTCTTGTTAGTTTGTATAATAATTGTTGCTAGTATTAGTATTCATTTTGTTGATTGTAATTTTGTTAGTTATTGGTGAATTGAAGTGTCTAGATTGTGTTTTTTGTGTGTTTGCCCTGTTTTAGTGAGAAAACCTTGCTTTGAATTTTTAGTGAGCATTTTTTTGTGTTGAATTTTTGTTTGTATTTATTGTTAAGGAATGAGTTGTTTGGATTATGATTTATCACCACAACCTTCTCAATTGATGATGTCTTATGACTTTTGTGGAGGTAGTTATCCAACCTATGAGTGTCAAGCCATGGGAACTTCCAATGCATGGTCAATGGAGCAAGGGAACTATCTTGGAGAAAGCAAGCAATCCCACAATTCATACGACAATACTTATAATTCGGGATGATACAATTATCCGGACTTCTCATGGAGCAATCAAGGGCACCAAACACAAACTTATTCTCCCGGTTTCCAAACTTCATCAAGTTCTCGACCCCAAGTGTTCCTTCCTTACGAATACCAACCTCCTCCACCTCCTCAACAATCGGTGAAATCTAGCCTTGAAGAGTTGATGACAAAGTTCATAGCAAATACCGAAACCCAAGTTCAAACTCAAAAGGCCCTTAACCAAAGAATGGAAGCATCCTTAAAGAACCAAGAGGCCACCCTTCAAAACTTGGTGAAGCTAGTTTCAGAAAGACAAGTTGAGACTCCCGCAAACAATATAGAGCCAAACTCTAGGGAGTGGGCTGAAGCTACTAGTTTGAGGAGTGGGTTGGAATTGAATGTCTCACAACCTAACGTGCAGGAAATAGGAGAAGGTAAGATGGATGAGAAAGTGCATGTTGAAGATGAACAAGAAAGAATTGAGAAAAATGAAGGGCAGAAGAAAAAGGATGAAGACCCTTTGGAGATATCTTTGTCAAAAGATGAAGGTTCAAAGAAGGAGCATGATGAAGTTGGTGAAATCATGGTACATTTGGAGTCATCTCCAGTCACAACTGAAGGGGTGGAGTTTGAGAAAATTGAGAGGGAAAAAGAGAGTAGAATGAAGTCTTCCATCGAGGATTCTCAGGAGCTAGAGTTGAAAAAAGTTGCCGGATCATTTGGAGTATGTTTTTCCTTGTGGATAATTCTAAGCTTCCTATGATCAATGGTATTAGTCCTTTATTTTACGCCCACAACACATTAATGGAAGAAGGCTTCAAACCAGTGGTGCAACCCCAAAGGATGAATGAACAAAATCAAGTTTTCAAGCCGGGAGATCAAGTGTTATTACATGACCCTCAATGGTACATGAGTAAGCTTAAGTTGAAATCGACTTCCCCGTTTTTGGTAAGCAAAATATTTCTATTTGAAGTTATGAAAAACTATCATACAAAAAGGGAAGCATTAATGGTAACCCACCACAGACTTAAACTTTATCATGTTGGAGTTAGAAAGAAAAGAATATTGTCTCCATACTCCTATGACCCGGGGGGTAAGTGATTTTCACCATCTTTGCTCTCCTTTACTTGTACATAATTGTCTTTAATGTGCTTTTGAGTTTGAAAATTTTAATTGGCTTGAATTGTGAAGAGTTTTATAATGTGTTGTTTGGTGTGATTTTTATGTTTGTAATCAAATATTTTGTTAAATTTTGTTATTGAATTTGTAGTTGAGTTTGGCAAAAAAAAAAAAAAAAAAAAAAACTGTTCATCGCATTTCACTGTAGCATTTCTGGGCTAAAACGGCGCCGCTTGGTGTGCTCCAAGCGGCGCCGGGTTACTGTTCATCGTGGGGGTTACTGTTCACGGGCCGGGTTACTATTCATAAAATTTTTTTTTTCCCCCATTTTTGTTGGTTCTTTCTTGCTTTCTTCTATGCCTATCATGTGTTTGATGAAATGCCACAATGAAACTTGTTAAATTTACAATCTTCTTTGTTAGTTTACATTCCATTAGCTTACTGTAGACTTTCTTTCTTTAATTTAGTGGTTAGTTTATTTAATTTTGTTACTTAGCATGGTTAAGAGTTAATTAGTTGTTGTTTTAAATTTTAGTGATAATTGTTTTTTTTTTGTTTAGCCAATTTGCACTTTTTATTTTTTTTTTGTTTTGTTTGTGTGTGTATTACTTGTAACGTTCTTTGTGACATTTGTATTTTCACATTGGTAGGCTAGTTTCTCTTAACGTTTGATTTTGAAAAAGAAAGCATTTCATAGAAAACCGCAGCTCGAGGAACTCCATATATCCCAAAAACAAATCCTTAAGCAACAATAAATTTTGGGCCATCAATTTGCCGGCATCGCCGAATATCGCGCAAAGCTCCTTCAGCCTAGGCTAGAGTGGTGGAGCCGGCGGTTTATGAACAAAAGGGGAGTTCTTTCTTGTCTATTTTGGTCCTTTTATTTATTTATTTTATTGGTATGTTTTTATGCTTCTACTTTCATTATGTCATTGTTTCTAGTTTTATTTTATTTATTTTTGCTGTAAAGTATATAGAAGGTGCAGCTTGCTGCTCATATGGTTTCGCCCAGCCTTCACGTACGAAACAGCCATGTTTTTCACTGTTTGTGTGTTTGGTCTTTTGGTATGGCTTTCTTGTGTAGTTTGTGTTACATATTTCTATTTATGCAATTTGTTGTTTCTCTTCCTCCCAACATTGCGGACAATGTTGTCTTAAGTGTGGGGGAGTTTAGTTGGCTTTAGTAGTATAGGCTATTTTAGTTGGCTTTAGTAGTATAGGCTATTTTCATGATTTTTTTTTATTGAATTTGCTTGTTTTTATTTTTGGAATCTTCAAGGTATTTTAAGACTTGCATGTTTAATCTTTTCTCAAAGAGTAGTTATACAAGCATTCTAAAGGTCATGACTAGTACCTTAAACTTGGATTAAGTAAGCACCCCTTGTATTCCTTGCATGCATGGGATTCATCGTTTAAGCACATTCCACTTTGCTTTTGTTGTGATGATTATGGAATTGAATCTTGTGTTATTGGCTTTAGAATTCAACATAACTTTTACTCTAGAACCCGCATTCACTTGCCTTGAGGCGAAATGAGTAAGTAACCTTAGTTTGATCTCGAAATGATGGTAATAGGCCTTCTTTGTCCCGATTGAGCCTTTCTAGCCACCGCTCTTTATTTTATCGGTAGTACCATTTCTTGAAGCCTTTGTGCATAAACTTTCCAATCTATATTCCAGATTTTTCCTTCTTTCAAATTTTAAAACTCCACTCTTTATATTTAACCCTTCTTTGCGAGAGCTAAATGCATTTTTACCCTTAAGTTAGCAAAGAGTATTGTGGAAATTGGAACAATGGGTGGAATGGAAGATGTTAGGAAAAAAATAGGCTTTATGAAAAAAAAAAAGAAGAAGAAAAGAGTGGTGAGATGACCTTATATGATCGGGAATTTGATTACAGCTCAATCAAAAAAAAAAAAGAAAAAAAAAAGAGATTTGTTATTTGTCTATTATTGAGAAGGTTTCTTACATTTTTTGATGCCTTCAAGATGTATATATGTTTTCATTATTATTATTGTAAATTTTGTTATGATTGAGGTTAAATTTATGAGTTGACAAAGATGGGTGATGATGGAAAGATTGTGGGTTGAAGCTTAATATGTGCAAGTGGTTGAATCCAAAGTGAAGGGATTTGGTTGAGAATGGGAGTTTGTGGTTGAATGTAGGAGAATGGTGATATTCCTTGTGGCTAATAAGGGTTATTGCTTTTGTTTTATATCTCATTCCTTTCTCTTTAGCTCTCATTTCTTTGATCTTGAATTCCTTACCTTCGTTTGACACCCTAAACTTTCCCTGAGCCTAATATTACAAGCATGAAAGTCCTACCTAATCGAGATTAAATTTTGGTTACCGTATTAGTGGAGAGGTTTTGTAAATGTCGGGCTTATAGGGTATTATGCTTTCTTGATGAGAATTCCTTGGCCAATAACATGAAATTCACTCTTATAATTTTTGAGCATTTGCATTAGTTGGAAACATAACACACACGAATTCTTGCTTGCATTGTAAGACAAGGGGGTGATTGTTTAATCTTTGTGATAGATACTTAGGATGACTTTTAGATTGATTGTGTGGATTGCTCAAGATTTCTCAAGAAGTAATGCTTTCTCTGTTTTGCATTCCTTTGTAATACTTCAAAACACTCGTTATTTCTTGTGGATTATTGTTCAAATTTCTTAATTGTTTTGTAGTATTGCTTGGGGACAAGCAATGTCTAAGTGTGGGGGAGTTTGATATTCTATATTTGTGCTTCATATAATTATCATTTTGAGCTTGATTTTATGTTAAATTTTGGTGTTTTAATCACCATTTATACTCCCTTTATCTCTTATTTGCTTTAGGTGATATTATTGAAGATTTGGAATTAAATGAAGCAAATAAGGGAAATTTACACAATGAAGATCAATAGAGAAATGCAGAGGAAAAATAGACTGGTAGACATATTTCAAGTTGGATTTTGACCTCTATGAAGATTTCAAATGCAAAAGTGGTATTCTAAACATTTATATAGGACATTCTGAAGATTTCATAATGGTAAAATTTGTGTCAATCGGAGTTCATTTTCCTAACCTAATTATGCTGCAAAGTCACCTGTTCTGCATTGGGTTCCATTTTTGACACAGTTTGGTATAATGATCATATCTTGCGTTCTAGATGCCCAATTGATGTGATTCAAATCTCTGTGGACAGCTAAGATCCTGATCTACAACTTTCATGAAGACATCAAGACCTAGATCAGCCGATTTGGGGGTCGGAATTCACCTAGAAGTTAAAACAGTGTCACAGTCGGGCAGCAGAAACTTGCACCAAAACTGGGGACAAGCGGCGCCGTTTGGTGTGATATAAGCGGCGCCGTTTGTACCGATCTGAAGCTGCTTTTAAGCTGCATTTATCTCTCTTTTGGGGCAGATTTTGATACCCCTTTAGGGAAGAAACAAGAGAGAAGGCTGGGAGGCTCCAAAAACAACAAAAACTCACTCAAATCCCATCCCAAATCTTCATCTTTGCAAGAGAAATCAAGAGAGAAGATTGAATCTTTGAAGAAGGAGAACATCCACCTTGAAGATTCATGGAAAAAGCTGCAATTTCGTCCATGCTACAGTGACGAATTTCAACCTTGAAGAAGAGAGGATTCCTACCATGAAAATGAGCAATTCTTTCTCTTTCTTTGTTGGTTATTGTTCTATGAATTGTAATATGTTGATGAACTAAACTTTTGAATACTTGGATGGGTATGAACCCTAGTTTTTATCTATGTAAATGAATTGTTTCCCTTGGTTGATTGAATTCGAATTTCTTGTGGATTGTTTGTGGGTTTGAATGTTTGAATTGATTGAGTGGATTATTCATGCATAATCTACAATTGTGTTCACTTGAAATTGAGAAAGGAAGGGTGATTGACAATTGATTCAAAATCTGGAAATTTGCACTTGGAATTGAGAAAGGAAGGGTGAAATAGACCATACACAAACAATGGAGATGATTTAGGTGACTAGAGATAGAAATCTAAATATCTTCTTGATAATTAGAGAAATCTAATTGGAAATTCACAATTCTTAATGCATTCTTGGGTTGAATTGGTTAGAAAGAGATTTCAACTAATTAATCTAAGATTAGAGAACTTTCATCTAGAGATAGAGTGAGTTCTATCATTGGAATTTTATTAAACATAAGAAGTGAAATTCATCAACCAAGGGACATTTCTATCACATAGGTAATTCTAGGGGGATTAACCATCCAAGTATTATTTTCTCAATTGAATTCTCTCTTGCAAACAAAATTAGTTAAGTTAGTTTAATTAGCTAAGCTAGACTTCTATTCCTAGTAGTAATTTCAATAATTTTCACAACCAAATTTGATAGGCTAAACAATAGAATCGAAAGTGAGTAATGATATTTAACCATCCCCGTGGATACGATATTGAATTTACTTGCCATTATACTACTCATAACGATAGGTGCACTTGCCTTGTGTTTGTGTGCAAATTGTTGAGGATTGTGATAAAAATTTAGTATAAAGGCATAGAAATAAAACACAACAAGTTTTTGGCGCCGTTGCCGGGGGAATTCGGTTAATATTAGGAAAGCTTGAACTCTATTGATTTAGTCATTTTTCTTGTTAGTTTGTATAATAATTGTTGCTAGTATTAGTATTCATTTTGTTGATTGTAATTTTGTTAGTTATTGGTGAATTGAAGTGTCTAGATTGTATTTTTGTGTGTTTGCCCTGTTTTAGTGAGAAAACCTTGCTTTGAATTTTTTAGTGAGCATTTTTTTGTGTTGAATTTTTGTTTGTATTTATTGTTAAGGAATGAGTTGTTTGGATTATGATTTATCACCACAACCTTCTCAATTGATGATGTCTTATGACTTTTGTGGAGGTAGTTATCCAACCTATGAGTGTCAAGCCATGGGAACTTCCAATGCATGGTCAATGGAGCAAGGGAACTATCTTGGAGAAAGCAAGCAATCCCACAATTCATACGACAATACTTATAATTCGGGATGGTACAATTATCCGGACTTCTCATGGAGCAATCAAGGGCACCAAACACAAACTTATTCTCCCGGTTTCCAAACTTCATCAAGTTCTCGACCCCAAGTGTTCCTTCCTTACGAATACCAACCTCCTCCACCTCCTCAACAATCGGTGAAATCTAGCCTTGAAGAGTTGATGACAAAGTTCATAGCAAATACCGAAACCCAAGTTCAAACTCAAAAGGCCCTTAACCAAAGAATGGAAGCATCCTTAAAGAACCAAGAGGCCACCCTTCAAAACTTGGTGAAGCTAGTTTCAGAAAGACAAGTTGAGACTCCCGCAAACAATATAGAGCCAAACTCTAGGGAGTGGGCTGAAGCTACTAGTTTGAGGAGTGGGTTGGAATTGAATGTCTCACAACCTAACGTGCAGGAAATAGGAGAAGGTAAGATGGATGAGAAAGTGCATGTTGAAGATGAACAAGAAAGAATTGAGAAAAATGAAGGGCAGAAGAAAAAGGATGAAGACCCTTTGGAGATATCTTTGTCAAAAGATGAAGGTTCAAAGAAGGAGCATGATGAAGTTGGTGAAATCATGGTACATTTGGAGTCATCTCCAGTCACAACTGAAGGGGTGGAGTTTGAGAAAATTGAGAGGGAAAAAGAGAGTAGAATGAAGTCTTCCATCGAGGATTCTCAGGAGCTAGAGTTGAAAAAGTTGCCGGATCATTTGGAGTATGTTTTCCTTGTGGATAATTCTAAGCTTCCTATGATCAATGGTATTAGTCCTTTATTTTACGCCCACAACACATTAATGGAAGAAGGCTTCAAACCAGTGGTGCAACCCCAAAGGATGAATGAACAAAATCAAGTTTTCAAGCCGGGAGATCAAGTGTTATTACATGACCCTCAATGGTACATGAGTAAGCTTAAGTTGAAATCGACTTCCCGTTTTTGGTAAGCAAAATATTTCTATTTGAAGTTATGAAAAACTATCATACAAAAAGGGAAGCATTAATGGTAACCCACCACAGACTTAAACTTTATCATGTTGGAGTTAGAAAGAAAAGAATATTGTCTCCATACTCCTATGACCCGGGGGGTAAGTGATTTTCACCATCTTTGCTCTCCTTTACTTGTACATAATTGTCTTTAATGTGCTTTTGAGTTTGAAAATTTTAATTGGCTTGAATTGTGAAGAGTTTTATAATGTGTTGTTTGGTGTGATTTTTTATGTTTGTAATCAAATATTTTGTTAAATTTTGTTATTGAATTTGTAGTTGAGTTTGGCAAAAAAAAACTGTTCATCGCATTTCACTCGTAGCATTTACAGGGCTAAAACGGCGCAGCTTGGTGTGCTCCAAGCGGCGCCGGGTTACTGTTCATCGTGGGGGGTTACTGTTCACGGGCCGGGTTACTATTCATAAAATTTTTTTTTCCCCATTTTTGTTGGTTCTTTCTTGCTTTCTTCTATGCCTATCATGTGTTTGATGAAATGCCACAATGAAACTTGTTAAATTTACAATCTTCTTTGTTAGTTTACATTCCATTAGCTTACTATAGACTTTCTTTCTTTAATTTAGTGGTTAGTTTATTTAATTTTGTTACTTAGCATGGTTAAGAGTTAATTAGTTGTTGTTTTAAATTTTAGTGATAATTGTTTTTTTTTGTTTAGCCAATTTGCACTTTTCATTTTTTTTTGTTTTGTTTGTGTGTGTATTACTTGTAACGTTCTTTGTGACATTTGTATTTTCACATTGGTAGGCTAGTTTCTCTTAACGTTTGATTTTGAAAAAGAAAGCATTTCATAGAAAACCGCAGCTCGAGGAACTCCATATATCCCAAAAACAAATCCTTAAGCAACAATAAATTTTGGGCCATCAATTTGCTGAGCATCGCGAATATCGCGTAAAAGCTCCTTCGACCTAGGCTAGAGTGGTGGAGCCGGCGGTTTATGAACAAAAGGGGAGTTCTTTCTTGTCTATTTTGGTCCTTTTATTTATTTATTTTATTGGTATGTTTTTATGCTTCTACTTTCATTATGTCATTGTTTCTAGTTTTATTTTATTTATTTTTGCTGTAAAGTATATAGAAGGTGCAGCTTGCTGCTCATATGGTTTCGCCCAGCCTTCACGTACTGAAAAGCAGACCATGTTTTTTCACTTGTTTGTGTGTTTGGTCTTTTGGTATGGCTTTCTTGTGTAGTTTGTGTTACATATTTCTATTTATGCAATTTGTTGTTTCTCTTCCTCCCAACATTACGGACAATGTTGTCTTAAGTGTGGGGGAGTTTAGTTGGCTTTAGTAGTATAGGCTATTTTAGTTGGCTTTTAGTAGTATAGGCTATTTTCATGATTTTTTTTTATTGAATTTGCTTGTTTTTTATTTTTGGAATCTTCAAGGTATTTTAAGACTTGCATGTTTAATCTTTTCTCAAAGAGTAGTTATACAAGCATTCTAAAGGTCATGACTAGTACCTTAAACTTGGATTAAGTAAGCACCCCTTGTATTCCTTGCATGCATGAGATTCATCGTTTAAGCACATTCCACTTTGCTTTTGTTGTGATGATTATGGAATTGAATCTTGTGTTATTGGCTTTAGAATTCAACATAACTTTTACTCTAGAACCCGCATTCACTTGCCTTGAGGCGAAATGAGTAAGTAACCTTAGTTTGATCTCGAAATGATGGTAATAGGCCTTCTTTGTCCCGATTGAGCCTTTCTAGCCACCGCTCTTTATTTTATCGGTAGTACCATTTCTTGAAGCCTTTGTGCATAAACTTTCCAATCTATATTCTAGATTTTTCCTTCTTTCAAATTTTAAAACTCCACTCTTTATATTTAACCCTTCTTTACGAGAGCTAAATGCATTTTTACCCTTAAGTTAGCAAAGAGTATTGTGGAAATTGGAACAATGGGTGGAATGGAAGATGTTAGGAAAAAAATAGGCTTTATGAAAAAAAAAGAAGAAGAAAAGAGTGGTGAGATGACCTTATATGATCGGGAATTTGATTACGAGCTCAATCAGAAAAAAAAAGAGATTTGTTATTTGTCTATTATTGAGAAGGTTTCTTACATTTTTTGATGCCTTCAAGATGTATATATGTTTTCATTATTATTATTGTAAATTTTGTTATGATTGAGGTTAAATTTATGAGTTGACAAAGATGGGTGATGATGGAAAGATTGTGGGTTGAAGCTTAATATGTGCAAGTGGTTGAATCCAAAGTGAAGGGATTTGGTTGAGAATGGGAGTTTGTGGTTGAATGTAGGAGAATGGTGATATTCCTTGTGGCTAATAAGGGTTATTGCTTTTGTTTTATATCTCATTCCTTTCTCTTTAGCTCTCATTTCTTTGATCTTGAATTCCTTACCTTCGTTTGACACCCTAAACTTTCCCCTGAGCCTAATATTACAAGCATGAAAGTCCTACCTAATCGAGATTAAATTTTGGTTACCGTATTAGTGGAGAGGTTTTGTAAATGTCGGGCTTATAGGGTATTATGCTTTCTTGATGAGAATTCCTTGGCCAATAACATGAAATTCACTCTTATAATTTTTTGAGCATTTGCATTAGTTGGAAACATAACACACACGAATTCTTGCTTGCATTGTAAGACAAGGGGGTGATTGTTTAATCTTTGTGATAGATACTTAGGATGACTTTTAGATTGATTGTGTGGATTGCTCAAGATTTCTCAAGAAGTAATGCTTTCTCTGTTTTGCATTCCTTTGTAATACTTCAAAACACTCGTTATTTCTTGTGGATTATTGTTCAAATTTTTTTAATTGTTTTGTAGTATTGCTTGGGGACAAGCAATGTCTAAGTGTGGGGAGTTTGATATTCTATATTTGTGCTTCATATAATTATCATTTTGAGCTTGATTTTATGTTAAATTTTGGTGTTTTAATCACCATTTATACTCCCTTTATCTCTTATTTGCTTTAGGTGATATTATTGAAGATTTGGAATTAAATGAAGCAAATAAGGGAAATTTACACAATGAAGATCAATAGAGAAATGCAGAGGAAAAACAGACTGGTAGACATATTTCAAGTTGGATTTTGACCTCTATGGAGATTTCAAATGCAAAAGTGGTATTCTAGAAAATTATATAGGACATTCTGAAGATTTCAGAATGGTAAAATTTGTGTCAATCGGAGTTCATTTGCCTAACCTAATTATGCTGCAAATTCACCTGTTCTGCATTGGGTTCCATTTTTGACACAGTTTGGTATAATGATCATATCTTGCGTTATAGATGCCCAATTGATGTGATTCAAATCTCTGTGGACAGCTAAGATCCTGATCTACAACTTTCATGAAGACATCAAGACCTAGATCAGCCGATTTGGGGGTCGGAATTCACCTAGAAGTTAAAACAGTGTCACAGTCGGGCAGCAGAAACTTGCACCAAAACTGGGGACAAGCGGCGCCGTTTGGTGTGATATAAGCGGCGCCGTTTGTACCGATCTGAAGCTGCTTTTAAGCTGCATTTATCTCTCTTTTGGGGCAGATTTTGATACCCCTTTAGGGAAGAAACAAGAGAGAAGGCTGGGAGGCTCCAAAAACAACAAAAACTCACTCAAATCCCATCCCAAATCTTCATCTTTGCAAGAGAAATCAAGAGAGAAGATTGAATCTTTGAAGAAGGAGAACATCCACCTTGAAGATTCATGGAAAAAGCTGCAATTTCGTCCATGCTACAGTGACGAATTTCAACCTTGAAGAAGAGAGGATTCCTACCATGAAAATGAGCAATTCTTTCTCTTTTCTTTGTTGGTTATTGTTCTATGAATTGTAATATGTTGATGAACTAAACTTTTGAATACTTGGATGGGTATGAACCCTAGTTTTTTATCTATGTAAATGAATTGTTTCCCTTGGTTGATTGAATTCGAATTTCTTGTGGATTGTTTGTGGGTTTGAATGTTTGAATTGATTGAGTGGATTATTCATGCATAATCTACAATTGTGTTCACTTGAAATTGAGAAAGGAAGGGTGATTGACAATTGATTCAAAATCTGGAAATTTGCACTTGGAATTGAGAAAGGAAGGGTGAAATAGACCATACACAAACAATGGAGATGATTTAGGTGACTAGAGATAGAAATCTAAATATCTTCTTGATAATTAGAGAAATCTAATTGGAAATTCACAATTCTTAATGCATTCTTGGGTTGAATTGGTTAGAAAGAGATTTCAACTAATTAATCTAAGATTAGAGAACTTTCATCTAGAGATAGAGTGAGTTCTATCATTGGAATTTTATTAAACATAAGAAGTGAAATTCATCAACCAAGGGACATTTCTATCACATAGGTAATTCTAGGGGGATTAACCATCCAAGTATTATTTTCTCAATTGAATTCTCTCTTGCAAACAAAAATTAGTTAAGTTAGTTTAATTAGCTAAGCTAGACTTCTATTCCTAGTAGTAATTTCAATAATTTTCACAACCAAATTTGATAGGCTAAACAATAGAATCGAAAGTGAGTAATGATATTTAACCATCCCCGTGGATACGATATTGAATTTACTTGCCATTATACTACTCATAACGATAGGTGCACTTGCCTTGTGTTTGTGTGCAAATTGTTGAGGATTGTGATAAAAATTTAGTATAAAGGCATAGAAATAAAACACAACAGTCACCTTCAATCTCCCAAGTGATGATGGCTTGTGACTTTTGTGGAGATGGTCACCCAAATCATGAATGCCAAATCATAGGAACTTCTAATACATCGTCATCGAAGCATATGGACTATCATGGAGGAGGGAGGCAGCCTAACAATCCTTATAGCAATACTTATAATCCGGGGTGGCGGAATCATCCAAACTTTTCATGGAGTAATCAAGGACAACAAAGACCACTACATCCTCTCGATTTCCAATCTTCATCAAGCTCTCGATCCCAACCATCTCTTCCCTATGAACATCAACCTCCTCCACCTCCTCAACCACCAGTGAAGTCTAGCCTTGAGGAATTAATGACAAAGTTTATTGCGGCAACTGAAAATCGGTTCCAAATTCAAGAAACATCCCTAAGGAACCAAGAGGCATCTATTCACAACTTGGAAAATCAAATAGGCCAATTGGCAAAGCTTGTTTCGGAAAGGAAAGTTGGAATCCTCCCAAGTAATACCTAGCCAAATCCGAGAGAACATGCTAAAGTCATCACTTTGAGGAGTAGGAAGGAATTGGAGGTTCCAAAGCAAAAGGAGCAAGAAAGAGAAAAAGGGAAGATGGAAGAACCATTGCATGTTGGTGATGAAGAAAGGATTTAGAAGAAAGAAGCACAAAAGAAAAAGGAAATTCCAGAATACAAGCCAAAAATTCCATATCCTGCCCAACTTCAACAAGAGAAAAAGGACGAACAATTTGGTAAATTTCTTGAACTCTAAGCAACTGCATATCAACTTACCGTTTGTTGAAACTCTTTCACAGATGACAAGATATGCTAAATTCTTAAAGGAGATCCTTTTCAAGAAAAGAAAGATAAAAGAGTTCTCAATGGTGACATTGAACGAGGAATGTTCAGCCATTCTTCAGAATAAAAACAAGTTACCCCAAAAGCTAAAGGATCTAGGGAGTTTCACTACCTCTCGCACTATTGGTAGTTTTTCAATTGGTTGAGCATTAGCAGATTTAGGATCTAGCATTAATTTGTTGCCATATGACATGTTTAAAAAGTTAGGGTTGGGTGAGCCTAAACCTACTAGGATGAGCATTCAATTGGCAGATAGATCGGTTAAGTATCCTAGGGGAATTATTGAAGATGTACTTGTGAAAGTTGATAAATTCATATTTCCTATTGATTTTGTGATACTTGACATAAATGAGGATATTGATGTGCCATTAATTTTAGAGAGACCTTTTCTAGCTACCGCTAAGGCTAATATAGATGTATGTGAAGGAAAATTGACCCTTAGGGTAGGAGAAGAAGAAGTTATTTAAAAGTTCCTGAGGTTATGAGGCATTCTTTTGATCATGATGATTCTTGTTATAGAATAGATGTTATTGGTAAAATTGTCTCCGATTATGTGCAGGAATTATTGATTGATGACCCTTTGAAAATATTTCTATTTCAAGGTGAAGAAATAAAGGAGGGGCAGCATGAAGTTGACGAAATTATAGCACATTTAGAGTCATCTCCATTCACAACCAAAGGGATGATGTTTGAGAAGATTGAAAGGGAAAAAGGGAGTAGAATGAAATCTTCCATTGAAGATCCCCCAAAGTTGGAGCTGAAGAAGTTACCAGATCATTTGGAGTATGCTTTTCTTGCAGATAATTCTAAACTCTCGATGATCATTGCAACCGATTTGCAAGAAGATGAGAAAAAAGAGCTCATCAAAGCGTTAAAGAAACATACAAAGGCAATGGCATGGAAAATATCCAACATCGATGGTATTTTTCCTTCATTATGCTCCCACAAAATATTGATGGAAGAAGACTTCAAGCCAATGGTGCAACCCCAAAGAAGGTTAAATCCAAACATGAAGGAAGTAGTAAAAGCAGAGGTAATCAAGCTTCTTGATACCGGACTTATTTATCCTATCTCAGATAGTCCATGGGTTAGTCCTATCCAAGTAGTCCCCAAGAAATGAGGGATGACCGTGGTACACCATGAGAAAAACGAGCTGATTTCCATGTGGACTGTGACGGGATAGAGGGTATGCATCGATTACCAGAAGCTCAATGATTGCATTCTGAAGGATCATTTTCCACTGCCTTTCATTGATCAAATGCTTGAGAGACTCGCGGGTCATAGGTATTATTGTTTTCTTGATGGTTTTTTGGGATATTTTCAAATTCCAATAGCCCCGGAGGATAAAGAGAAAACTATTTTTACTTGTCCTTATGGTACTTTTGCTTACCGTCGTATGCCATTTGGTCTTTGTAATGCTCCTGCTACTTTTCAAATATGCATATTAGCTATTTTTGAAAGTCTTGTGGAGGATATTATGGAAGTCTTTATGGATGATTTCTCTGTCTTTGGTGATTCCTTTGAACTTTGTTTAAAAAATCTTGAAAAGGTTTTGCAAAGATGTGAAGAAACCAATTTATTTTTGAATCGGGAGAATTGTCATTTTATGGTTAAAAAAGGTATTGTTTTGGGACATAAGATTTCTAGCAAGAGCATAGAGGTTGATAAAGCCAAGATAGAAACCATAGAGAAATTACCACCACCAACTTCGGTGATGGCAATTAGAAGTTTTATTGGTCATGCTGGTTTCTATAGAAGGTTTATAAAGGATTTTTCTAAAATTTCCAAACCTCTCAAAAATTTACTTGAAAAGATGTGGCCTTTGTGTTTGATGAGAATTGCTTCTTTGCTTTCAATTTGTTGAAACAAAAACTGATAGAGTCTCCTATCTTGGTTGCCCCCGATTGGTCCCTTCCTTTTGAACTAATGCGTGATGCAAGTGATTTTGCAGTAGGATCAGTACTTGGACAAATGAGAGAAAGGTATTTTCAACCAATATACTATGCAAGCAAGACTTGAACGGAAGCACAAGAGAATTATACCACAACTGAAAATGAGCTGCTTGCTATAGTTTTTGCTTTTGAAAAATTTCGTCCTTATCTCATTTTGTCTAAATTGTTTATACTGACCATTCAGCACTCAAATATCTTCTTAACAATCACGATTGGAGAACCCACATTTGGAGCGATTGAAAGAGGAAGACATCAATAATACATTCCTTGATGAGAGGTTATACTCGGTCTTAGGTCATAATGATCACACTCCTTGGTTTGCAGATTATGCTAACTATATTGTAGGCCGGATCTTACCGAAGAACTTGACTCCTTAACAAAAGAAGAAATTCTTTTCGGAGTTAAAGTACTATCTTTGGGAAGATCCATATCTATTTCGAATTTGTGCAGATCAAATCATAAGGAGATGTGTAGCATACCCCGAGAATATGGACATTTTGGAGCATTGCCATAAAAGTCCAGCCGGTGGTCATTATCAAGCTAATGGGACAGCCAGAAAGGTACTAGAATTGGGATTCTATTGGCCGACTTTGTTTAAGGATGCCCAAAGGTATGTTGAAAAGTGTGATAATTGTCAACGTACAGGTAATATTTCAAAAAGACATGAAATGCCTCTCACTACATTTCAAGTTTGTGATGTATGGGGTATTGATTTCATGGGTCTTTTTCCAAACTCTTTTGGTAATACATATATTTTGGTCGCAGTTTATTATGTCTCTAGATTGGTCGAAGCCCAAGCTTTGCCCACAAATGATACTAGAGTAGTTGTTAAGTTCTTGAAGAAATTGTTTACTCGCTTTGGCATTCCTAGAGCTATAATAAGTGATAGGGGAACTCACTTTTGTAACCAACAACTTGAGAAAGTCTTGCATCGGTTAGGTGTTACTCACAAGATGGTAACGCCATATCATCCTCAAACTAGTGATCAAGTAGAAGTTGTTAATAGAGAAATCAAAAGAATTTTGGAAAAGATTGTTGAGCATACTAGAAAGGATTGGAGTGTTAAGCTTGATGATGCTTTGTGGGCGTATAGGACAACATACAAGACTCCTATCAGGTCTACTATATATAGATTGGTTTATGGGAAATCTTGTCATTTACTGGTGGAGGTTGAGCATAAAGTATATTGGGCTATCAAGTTGGTTAACTTTGATCTTAACATTGCAGGAAAGCAAAGAATGCTCCAAATCAACGAAATTGATGAATGGAGGAGAGAAGCCTATGATAATTCACCAATATACAAGGAGAAGGTGAAGCAATGGCACGACAAACATGTGTTGCCAAACTGAGAATTTAAGGAAGGAGGTTGAGGCTCTTTCCCGGAAAGCTCAAATCTTGATGGTCAGGACCGTTTGAAGTAAACAAGGTCTACCTTTATGGTGTAGTAGAGGTTGCACATCCAGATAAAGGAACATTTAAAGTTAATGGTCATCGCCTCAAACTCTATCATGGAGGGGATCCTAAGGGACTTGAAAAAGTTTCTTTAATCCTCCATGATCTGGATGGTAAGTGATTTGAAATGCTTTCTATACATTTGTGCATAACTTAATTTACTTTGGTTTTGACTTTTAGGTTTTAATTGTTTCGAGTTGTGGAAATTGTCTATTGTATGTTGTTTGGTGTAATTTTTATGTTCATGAGTTATTATTTTGTTAAAATTGGTTGTTGAATTTGTGGTTGCATGTTTGTAGTCTTGAAAATAAAAAAGAATAAAGAGGAGAGCGAAGCTGGCCCCGGAGCTAGTGGTGGAGCAAGCGGTGCATGAACGTTACATCTGGGGAGTTCTCTTTTCTCTTTTTCTCGTTCTCTTTCTTTATTTTCGTCTTATATTTTTATTCTTGAATTCTAATTTTGTCCTTGTTTCCAACTTTCTCTTATGCATTATTGTTGTGTAGTATATAGAAGGTTCAACTTGCTGCTCATATGGGTTCACCCAACCTTCACATACGAAACAACCATTTTGTTAATTGTTTTTGTGTTTGGTTGTTTGGAGTGCAATCTTTAAATTTCTATTTTTAGTCTTTTGTGTATCTTTCTCCCAACATTGGGGACAGTGTTGCCTTAAGTGTGGGGGAGTTGGCTTTAGTATAGTTTAATTTTATGAATTCTGGATGAATTTTCTTGTTTTTATTTTTGGAATCATCAAGGTATTTCAAAACTTGCATGTTCAATCTTTTCTCAGAGAGTAGTTATACAATCATTCTAAATGTCTTAACTAGTACCTTAAACTTGATTAACTAAGCACCCCTTGTATTCTTTGCTTGTATAAAATTCATCTTTTAAGCACATTTTCCTTTGCTTTTGTTGTACTGATTATGGAGTTGAATCTTATATTATTGGCCTTAGAATTTAACAAATTTTTTGTCCTAAACCCACATTCACTTGCCTTGAGGCGAAATGAATAGGTAACCTTAGTTTGATCTTGAAATGAGGGTAATAGGCTTTCTTTGTCCCTATTGAGCCTTTCTAGCCATCCCTTTTTATTTTATCCATAGTACCCTACTTGAAGCCTTTATGCAAAAATTTTCCAATCTATATTTTTTATTTTTCCTTCTTTCAAATTTTAAACTCAACTCTTTATATTTTTTGAGCCTTCTTTGAGAGAACTAAATGCATTTTTACCCTTAAGTTAGCAAAGAGTATTGTGGAAATTTGAACAAATGGTGGAATGAAAGATGATAGAAAAAATAGGTTTTATGGGTAGAGAAAAAAAAAAGAGGGGTGTGATGACCTTATATGATCGGAAATTGAATTATATCTCAAAAAAATACAAAAAAATAAAAATATGTGTATATTTATTGCTTTGAAGGCTTATCACATTTCTTGATGCCTTCATTGTTTTCATTGTATTATTGTAAATTTTGTCATGATTGAGGTATAAAATTTTGGGTTGCCATAGATGGGTGATGATGGAAAAGTTATGGGATGGACTATGATTTGTACAAGTTTGTTGAATCCAAGGTGAGGGAATTTTGTAGAGAATGAGAGTTTGTGGTTAAATATATGGGAATGGTGATATTTCTTGTGGCTAATAAGGGTTATTACATTTGTTTTATGTCTCATTCCTTTTTATTTAGCTCTCATTTCTTTGACTTTGAATTCCTTACCTTTCGTTTGACACCTTAAACTTTTCTTGAGCCTAAAGTTACAAGCTTAAAAGTCCTACCTAATCGAGGTTAAATTTTGATTACCGTATTAGTGGAGAGGTTTTGTGAATTCCAGGCTTATGGGGCATTATGCTTTGTTGATGTGAATTCCTTGGCCAATAATATGACATTCCCCTCTTATAATTATTGAGCATTTTCATTGGCTGGACACACACATACATACGGATTCTTACTTGCTTTATAAAATAAGGGAGTGATGTTTAATCTTTGTGATGGGTATTTGGGACGACGTTTAGATTTTTTGTGTAGACATGCTCAAAATTTTCTTAAGAAGTAATGATGTCTCTATGCTATCTACCTTTGAAATGCTTCAGAACACTCTTAATTTCATGTGGTTTATTGTTCAAATTTCTTAGTTGTTTTGTACTATTGCTTGGGGACAAGCAATGTCTAAGTGTGGGGGAGTTTGATATTTCATATTTGTGCATAATATAATTATCATTTTGAGTTCAAATTTCTATTGAATTTTAGTGTTTTAAACACCATTTACACTCACTTTATCTCTTATTTGGTTTATATGAGTTTATTGAAGATTTGAAGCACAATGAAGTAATGAAAGAGATTCTACATACTTATAATGAAGAAAAAAAGAGAAGAATGCAAAACATGGCAGCGGGACAGAACCATTCAAGTAGAATTTTGACCTCCACAGAGATTTCAAATGTAGACATGATCTTCTAGACAATTATAGAGGAGATTCTAAAATTTTCAGAATGGTAACATTTACATCAATCTGAATTCGTTTGGTCACCCTACATATAGTGCAAAATCAGTATTTTTGGATTTGGTTCCAATTTTGATACATTGTGGTGTAATTACCATATCAGGAGTTCTAGATGTCCACTGGAGATGATTCAAAGCTTTGTAGGAACATAATAGTATTATCTACAACTTTCATGAAGACAAGAAAATATAGATCGTCCGATTTAATGCTCTGAATCACCAATAATCCAAATGGTACCGTTTTGGCAGAAACAGAATTTTTTGCAATTGTTGCTCTCTTTTTGGGAGGTATATATATACCTTTTAGGGCATTTGAAGGGGGCGGCTGCCTAGGGTTCTAGAGAGGAGAAAACAGAGAGAAAAACATCCAAAACCTCTCCCAAATCTTGAATCATTGCAAGAGAAATCAAGAGAGAAGATCAAATCTGTGAAGAAGGAGAACATCAATCTTGAAGATTCAAGCTCAAGAACACAACTTTTCACAACCAAGTTGGAGAACTCCAAGCCTTGAAGAAGAGAAGATTTGAACCATGAAAATAAGCAATTCTTACTCTTTCTTTATTACTTTATGTTCTTTGAATTGTAATATGTTGATGAGCTAAATTCTTGAATACTTGGATGGTTATGAACCCTAGTTATTATCTATGTGAATGATTGGTTTTCTTGGTTGATGGAATTTCAAATTCTTGTGGATTGTTTGTGGGTTTGATTGTTTGAATTGACTCAACTGTTAATTGATTCACTAATGTAAATGAATTTTTCGGTTGAATTGGTTATGAAGAGATTTCAACCGATTAATCTAAAAGTATAGGACTTTTATCTGCAGATAGAGTGAGTTCTAATTAAGGAATTTCATCAAACATAAGAAGGGGAATTCATTAAACAAGGAACTTTTCTATTGATGTGAAATTTGCAAGTGCACAAATATCGAACAAGTAATAAAGTAGTGAGTACAAGTCGTCCCAACGAGGATTGCTATATAACTGCAAAATTCTTTTTCTTATAACCCAACTTAAACCAAAATAAATATGATTTTATCTAAAATTTAATTACCAATAAAAATAATTAACAATAATAATAAACACAAAAATCAATAATTATATTAATTAAAAATCAATGGCAATGAATAGACTAAGACACTCGAAATCTAGCTTACTCATCTTATGACAGATAATTAATTTCTTCAAATTAATTCTCGATTTGGTTAATGGTAGAATTTCCAATTATAAGCTAGACCCAATCTCTTGGTGAAAAGCTCCTAACTTTAATTAATAAACCAATCGTATCTCTACGTGATTTTAATTATCAAAGCCGCAAACACCTCTATGGAATTCTCTATCTTTTGTTTCCTACTCGCTAGAAACCACATAAAGAAACCGAATCTATCTCTAGTCAGTTTACTATGTGTTGTTATTACCATGATCCAATTTAAACTAGCACTTCTCAGCCACAAGAATAAATTTAAAGGCATGCAAGAATTGGCCAGAAAATTACAAGCATTAAAAACAATAATAACAATTAACCAAAATCGAGATTAAAGAAATAATCTTTAATTGAAATAAATTAAATTCATAAGAGTTTCAACCTTCATCGAAGGTCTTAGTCACAAAAGATTTAGCTATTCATGATCCGAATATTCGAAACCATAAATTTGATTAACATAAAATAAATTAAAAGAATAAAGAAAACAAAACAAGAGAATAGAAGAAGATAATCTCCTATTTCTCAAGCTTGCTGCCGGAATTCTTTTCGCCCCCTCTTTCTTCGGTCAACCTTGTCCTTCGTCCCCCATCCATCTTGTCCAATTGATTCGTTTTCTCCTTGGCTGACCCATTTTTCTTCCTCGGCTGCCCTCCTCTTTTTCTCCTTGGCTTGCCCGAATTTCTCTCCAATTGGCTGCCCTAATTTGCTTCCTTTTTGGTTGCCCGATTTTTGCTTCATTTTGGCTACCCCAAATTTCTCCCTTGGCTGCCCTAATTTCTCCACTTTTGTTTATTAGGAATTTCAATCCAATTTGAATTCCAAATCAAAGTCAATTTTAGAATCTTCCTTTTTCTTCTTTAAATTGAATCCTTATAAATTTTAGAATGGCATGGTGAATTTTTATTTTCCTTTTCTAGCCAAGTCTTCTTTTATATTTTCTTCTCTTGACATTACCATTTTGCCACTGCATCAATAATTAGTAAAATAAGTGAATTAAAGTGTACTTTATAAATAAAATCATCTTAATTAATCCATACTAAGTATATTAATATTTTGTTCACCAAAACAAGTCAAAGTCATAAGATTTATATCAACTATGCCTTAAATAAGTGAAAAATTAATTCTAAATAATGATTAAAATATAATGTCATCATCTATCACATAGGTAATTCTAGGGGGATTTTTTGTTCAAGTATTATTCTCTCAATTGAAATTTTCTATTGCAAACTGAAATTTACATAAACTGAATTTTTTTCTGTTTAAGTTAGATTTTTATTCCTAGTTGTTATTTCAATCATTTTCACAAGCAAATTTGATAGACTAAACAATAGAGTAGAAAGTGAGTAATGATAATTGATCATCCCCATGGATACGACATTTAAATTACTTGTCATTGTAGTAGTCAAAACGATAGGTGCACTTGCCTAGTGTTTTGTGTGAAAATTGTTAGATATTGTTATAAAATTTAATATAAGGGCATGCAAAACAACACAACAAGTTGAAATCTTCATGGAGGTCAAAATCGTACTTCAAATTTCTCTACCAGGCTGTTTTTCCTCTGCATTTCTCTGTTTTTCTTTATTGTTTAAAATCTTTTTATTTGCTTTATTTAATTCCAAATCTTCAACAAACTCATCTAAAGCAAATAAGAGATAAATGGAGTGTAAATAGTGATTAAAACACAAAAATTTAGCAGAAATGTGACCTTAAAATGATCATTATATGAAGTACAAATATAGAATATCAAAATCAAGAGATGAAAATTTGTCTTATCATTCTCACAAAAGCAAAGAATTTGAAGTCTCTTGCAGCTTTCTGAACTTTTAATTACAGTGATCAATGAACCTGAACAAAAGCACACATAAAAGATTAATCTCTCTAGTTAATTTTCACTCATCTCCTTCATATGCATAAGATAATGAAGGGATAGAATTTATATTTTTAATTAAATGAGAGAACTTAAAATCTACTGCAAAGATTTTCTCCCCTTTCTAACAAGAGGCCCTAATTCATTCCCCTTTTAGCAGTAGCTTTCTCGTCTTTTGTAAGAAATTGAATAACCAATTCCAGGCAGGGCTGCAGCACAACCTCATTCCATCCCTTGTTAGCTTCCTCTCCACTTTTTTCTATCACTGATGTCGCATCAAACCGATGGATATCCCATCCAAGCTCGTCTCTGAGCCTTTGGATCTTCCCAACTTGACGGCGAACTAACTTGCAAGTATTTTTCTTAATCATCTCAATGCCGCGCGCCAGCAAAGCCTCCCTGCTTCTCTGATCCACCTTCGTCTCTGCTAAAAGATATTCGTGCATTTCGGGCACGCCAATGGCCCTTCGGATGCCTCTGCCATAATCTGATTCCACATCGAATATTTCTCGTACCTCGTCAACAAGTCCTACATGTGTTCATACAAATACAAAAAAAAAAAAAAAAACATGATCATATAGTGGACACTTTGAGGTTAGAATTTCCCAAGCTAGAATTTAAAGGTAATAAAGAGACCTGCGTCCACCATTTTATCCACCCTTTTGGAGACATAGGAATCGAGGACAGGAAAAGACACATCCATCCAAATAAAGCAGCACTCATGATCATTCTTGAATTTGATAACCGGGTCTTCCACGAGAGCTTCGAGAAATGAATTGGAGCCCCCAACAATGATAGGAACCCTGCCAGACTGAAGAATACTCTCTATGGCTGATACAGCCTCCCTACAAAAGTCACCAGAACTGAAGTCATCAGCATCTTGCTCGACGTGCCCCAGTAGATGATGAGGCACGCCATTCCTCTCTAAGTCGGGAAGCTTGTTGCTAAGGATATCAAGTCCCTTATACACTTGAATTTTGTCTGAGTTGATAATATCGGATGGAAAACGAGTAGCTAGGTCGATGGAAAGGCGAGACTTTCCAGCTCCTGTTGCTCCCATGATGAAAATGACCTTTTTCTTCAAGATGTTAGCAACAATGGAACTCATGGTGCCTGCAAAGATAGAACAAATCAAAACAATTACTATTAGATTGCAAGCGACCACTAGAAAACTGCTCGAGTTAGAGCATAGACTTGTTTAATTTTAATTCATTTGAAATCTGCAGCCTTCAAATGACCAGAAATATCTGTAACAGTGGATGTGTATCTCATATGCCTCGCCAGTATATGTACATGAGTTAGCGGCTTTTCGAAAGCTTTATAACCTTTCACGAATTACTTTAATTCCTCATATATATATTCATGAATATTCATTCATGAATTCATTTCTTTGGCTAAAGCATTCATGAATGTTTTGTAGTCAATGAAAATACAGGATGCACCTGTCATAAGATGATCAAGATAAGTGGATCTCATTGTGAGAGAGAGTGCAATTGCATTTTGAAAAACATAGAATCATTTACTCTGATTTGGAAACTTCCCAACAATTAATGCCTGTTAGAATATCAAAAGTTGGCATAAAAAATTGAAACTACCAATCGATGGATTTTTTTGGACTGCCAAGTTTATAAATTAACCTTTTTTTCAAGGGTGATGAATTTGTGAAATTTCTTTTAAATTTTACTATATTTGGTTCAAGATCTTGTTTATGAACTTGCTAGAGAAAGTAAAAAAAAATGTATAATATGTAAAATATGTATATAAATCTAGCATACGATAAATTATGTTTACCATAGTATGGCTAGTTCAGAAAAAAACTCTCAGAAAATTAATAAAAGAAAATCACAAACCCTCTTCCCCACCCACTCAAGAAAGAAAAAAGAGAGGAAGAAACATTATCAGTTATGGGTGAACTTATATGTGCCCCTAACTTGTTGCTGATTCACTTTTAACCATTGTGTAGCAAACACAAAGTGAATCGCTTTAAAGTTCAACAGACTTTCCCAAACATATAGCATATCTTATTGTAAATTCACATTTTACTATTTGCGGTAATTAGTTCCCAAACAAGATCTTAAAACATAAGCTAACTGAGTGGTTACCATAAATATCTCAATTTAGTGCAAAACGGACATCTAACCGCAGTGTAGCGAGCACACAGAGAGACCTGAAATGAAAAAAAAAAAAAATTTCAAACCTTCCAAGAAAACATAAGTAAATCTGGGGTGTTCTGGTAAGACCTACCTTATTCTATCCAATTCACAAACTAGATCCCAGAAAAAGACAAAAAGAAAGAAAAAAATCACCAAACCACATAAATGAAGAGGAAACAACATACTTGTATAGATATACTTGGATGATAGATCAGCCAGAGCAAATAACCATTACTGTTAGGGTAATTTTTGGGAAAAATGCATAAAACTTATGTTTGTTGATAAAGTTTTGGAGGTGGTGATAATACCAACCATTTCTCCCTCAGATTTGCAAGAAAATGAGTATCGCCTTTCTAAATATTTATAAGGATAATACCAACTGCTTTCTACCATATTAAATTTCAAACGTTCTGAAACAAATAAAATCTGGGGCAATTACTTCCCATCTAAAGATTATACATAATGAACCAATTGGATGGTTTGGACAAGATTTAGACAGATGCATTAGTAAGCATGATGATTGACATGTGCACTAATTATTTTCGGAGATTGTTAAGCACAAAACAATTTTATTGATATAGGATAATATTTAATAATTTTTACAATAAATTATTATTATTATTTGAAATAAAAAACAGAAAAAAGAAAAAATAAATGTGGCGTCCAAGCTTAGCGCCACTCTTGACAGTTTGGCGCCCAAGAGGGACGCCACTCACAAAAAAAGGTGGGTGCCAACCATTTTTCTTTTTTTTCTTTTTGTTTTATTTTTAAAATTAATAATTTATTATTTAATAAATATTTATTTTAAAACACATTTTAATTGTTATTTAAAATTTTATATTAATGTTTAGAATTATATTCCATTTACAATCGTTTCAAATCAATTAAAATTTGATTACAATTAAATAAAATTTAAAAAAGAATAAAATAAATATTACATAAAAAATTTAAAAATCTTATAAAATATGTGAAAGAAAAAAATATCAACATTATGCAAAAACCGTCCTATGTTAATAAAGCTATCATGTGTTTTTATGTTATTTTCCTCTTTGGTTCTGTATTTCTAAGTAAATTGGCGCTAAGTCAAAAAATTCTTCCTTCCAAATGAAGTTTTTTAATTCTTATATATATATAAATAAGAAAGTTTGACAAAAGTTTAAGTTGCTTAGAAACTAATTTCTTGCCAAAGGTTTAGGGTGAGATTAGATTGGATTTTTTTTTAATTGAGTTTATTAGAAATCGTAGAAGTGAATTGTTTGTGAGAGAAGAAGTGAGAGCCAAATCGAAACTTTAAAAGACCATCAATGCATAGTGCTATCTCTATAAGCAACTTAGACCTAAGATTAATAAAATCTCTCAAAATTACATTTGAAATAAGGTTTAGGTTTATAACTCTTCTCTGGCCTCTTTTATATAGCCTGGAAACTAATAGAGAACCTTGTTCTATTCCCAGTCAACATTAGTGATATTCTATATTTGTGTTTTATATAATAATCATTTTGAGCTCACATTTATACTAAATTTTGGTATTTTAATCACGATTTACACTCCCTCTATCTCTTATTTGCTTTAGGTAAGTTTGTTAAAGATTTGGAAGTAAATGAAGCAAACAAAGAGATTTTACACAATGAAGAATAATAGAGAAATGCAGAGGAAAAATAGACTGGTAGACATATTTCAAGTCGAATTTTGACCTCCCTGAAGTTTTCATAATGGTAAACTTTGTGTCAATCGGAGTTTATTTGCCTACCCTACTTATGCTGCAAAGTCACCTGTTTTGCATTGGGTTCCATTTTTTACACAATTTGGTATAATGATCATATCTTTAGTTCTACATGCACGATTTATGTGGTTCAAATCTCTGTGGAAATGTAAGATCCTGATCTACAACTTTCATGAAGACATCAAGACCTAGATTAGCCGATTTGGTGGTCTAAATTCACCTAGAAGTCAAAATAGTGTCACAGTCGGGCAGCAGAAACTTGTACCAAAACTAGGGGCAAGCGGCGCCGTTTGTATCGATCTGAAGCTGCTTTTAAGCTGCATTTCTCACTCTTTTGGGGCAGATTTTGATACCCCTTTAGGTCAGAAACAAAAGGGACGGCTGAAGTGGGAGAAAAACACCAAAAACTCACCAAAACTCTCTCAAATCCCATCCCAAATCTTCATCTTTGCAAGAGAAATCAAGAGAGAAGATTGAATCTTTGAAGAAGGAGAACATCCACCTTGAAGATTCATGGAAAAATCTGTAATTTTCTCCATGCTACAGTGACGAATTTCAAACCTTGAAGAAGAGAAGATTTTACACCATGAAAATGAGCAATTCTTACTCTTTCTTTATTGGTTTATATTCTTTGAATTGTAATATGTTGATGAACTAGACTTTTGAATACTTGGATGGGTATGAACCCTAGCTTTTGCCTATGTGAATGAAGTGTTTCATTGGTTGATTGAATTTGAATTTCTTGTGAATTGTTTGTGGATTTGAATGGTTGAATTGATTGAGTGGATTATTGATGCATAATCTGGAATTTTTGTTCACTTGGAATTGAGAAAGGAAGGGTGAAATAGACCGTACACAAACAATGGGGACGATTAAGGTGACTAGAGATAGAAACCTAAACATCTTCTTGATAATTAGAGAAATCTAATTGCAATTCACAAACCTTAATGCATTCTTGGATTAAATTGGTTAGAAAGAGATTTCAACAAATTAATCTAAGAGTAGAGAACTTTCATCTAGAGATAGAGTGAGTTTTATCATTGGAATTTCATCAAACATAAGAAGTGAAATTTATCAACCAAGGGAAATTTCTATTACATAGGTAATTCTAGGGGGATTAACCATCCAAGTATTGTTTTCTCTATTGAATTGTCTCTTGCAAACAAAAATTAGTTAAGTAAATTTAATTAGCTAAGCTAGACTTCTATTCCTAGCAGTAATTTCAATTATTTTCACAAACAAATTTGATAGGCTAAACAATAGAATAGAAAGTGAGTAATGATATTTAACCATTCCCATGGATACGATATTGAATTTACTTGTCATTATACTACTCATAACGATAGGTGCACCTGCCTTGTGTTTGTGCATAAATTGTTGAGGATTGTGAAAAAAATTTAGTATAAATGCATAGAAATTATAAAACACAACAATTAGCCTACTGCGAAGAAGAGTGCAGTCAAGGATTCATCAAAAATTTATATGATCGGTGGTATATTTGCATGTTGCTTTGCGTATTTCTTTTGCATCTCTGTTTAATTGATTATTTTTTTTCCTTTTTGGGCAATGCAGGCAGCTGTTCATCTTGATTGATATCCTATCACATATATTTTTGTGAATGATTCCAGTGCGATACATTCATACCATTCTATTCAATGGAGACAAAAAGATCATTTTCCATGTGAAAGATCAAAATAACTGCTGTGACTTTTGTTGGTGTTATCACGTTTTTCATCTTTTACTACGAGTTATTCTTTGGTGTGTCCAAGGTGAAACTTGATTCAATATTCAAGGAAAGTCTCTGTTAGATCTTATAAAATTGGAAAAACTTTCATTTTGAATTTCAATCCATTCACACCTTTCATTTGCAGATATTTATGCACATTTTTTTGTAAAATAACGTCATGATTAAACATTAATTGTGATTAGTGGATTCTTTTGAGAAAAGAAAAACAAGGTGCATAAATTAATAAGTTCCAAACTCGAATACCAAACAAAGGCTTGTCAAATAGAAGGTATATTAATTTCAAGATTCAACGCTCTCCGTACCTGTTTGATATTTTCTTTTCTTTGAAGCTTTATATGCATTGATCCACTGACTATCTCCCAAATGACATCCATCCAAAAAAAAAAAAAAAGGAAAAATTGGTTATCTCCAAAATGACTATATATCCGAGGAACAAAGGATTGCAGTGGAAGTTTCAGTACAAGTTCTTTTTTAAAATTGTTTTCGTCTGTCTACTGCCTCCATTCCATTTATATTGATTGTTAGTGTTTAATTAGTTGTGAAGTTTTTGTACAAAAATTTTAATTATATTATAAAAGTAATATAATTTATTAAAAACAAAATTGATAGATGGAACCATTAAATACTTTATATCGAGTCTAAATATATAAAAGTAATATATAAAGTATGATTAGATGGTGTATTGTTTTGATCTTTTTGTCTAGGGTTTTGAAAAAAAATATTTGTAAGAGAAAAGTAAAAAAAAAAATTATTTACATTCGGGACAATGCCATTTTTGTGATATATTACATATTCCTTCTGTCCAAAATAGAATGCCTTATTTTGACTTAGAACTATAATTAAGGAGAGCAGTTTGACTTTAAATAAATTATCATAAGGTCCTTATTAGTTAAAAATAATAGTGGTGAGATTATTTTGTTAGTAAAAGTTTAAATAAAATATAAAAGTATTTTAGGAAAATGAATGTAGAGATTTTATTAAATTTCAAGAAATAAAAGAATTTTTAAAAGGCAACAACTAAACCTTCTAATTTATCAAAGAGCAAGAAATAATCTCTCGAAAAGACTTGGCGGCAATAGTTATTTCAGCAGCACAGGATAACCTAAACTAACAAAGAGAACTCTCTCTAACTCATACAAAAAACAATCATCTGACCACATATATTTCTAACTAATGATAGTTGACCAAAATCAAAAACCAATTGGGAAATAATGTATGTCGATCCCGTTTCTAATTAAGAAATCATAACTATCCAAAAACTAATGAGAATTAGGAAACTAACTTGGTATATTATTCTACAATGAACATTTAATTCCAAACATTCTACAAAGAAAATATAAATATTCAATTTCTAACAGTAAGAGTATTGTTATTATTCTTTTATAAAGTGGGAAATAATGTATGTCCATCCCGTTTCTAATCTAGTCCTTCGTTTTGAAACAAACCAGTAACTTTGAGTACCAGAAAATTTTCTCCTTGATTTACCCACGTCTGTCATGTTTTCTTCAAGCCCCTTAAAATTCTGTTTTTCGATACTCTTACTAGAAAGATATACTGCTGGGCAAGTGTAGAAAGCCTGAACTCAATGTGTTCGGCTACGGTCCTCCACGTCCACACGTGTAAAATCGAATCCGATTCATCGGATCAGATCTCAATTTTTAAAATTTATAAATTTTTTTAAATATATATTTATATATAAATAAAAAATATGATCTATCAAATCATATTTATTGGATCAAATTTAAAATTTCATTCGACAAATAAATTCACTCCGATACGTTCTACAAAAAGAATGTATAGGACCGTAGCATCAACAAAACTTTCCCTGGTGAGAAGGGACCGTTTTTTTATAGGACTAGCTGAGTTTTCTTGAGGCTACGGTCCTGCATGTCTTTTTTACTGGTCGTGCAAAACTTATCTAAATCTGATTTAAGAGATCATATTTTATGTGTCTGCCATTCTTGCTTGTCCGCAGTCAGCTAAGTACTATTTCAGAGATACTTTGGAATCTCCAATGAATCAGTTGTCGCTGGTATTTTATAAAAACCCATAAAGAATATATTCATCTAGAAAATTAGAGATGGCAACGGAAGGTAAAAATTTGGGCAGAGTAAAACCACTATAATTACGCTTTGGAAAGACTGAAAAACACCACGGTAACAAAAATAGCCTAATCAATCCTTCATGAATAACATGTACCAGTATGCTTCAATTCAAAGTTCCCATTTCCACAGCGGGGCAAGAGCAGATATTAGCAAGATGCCGGTCCACTGTAACTTCCACTGCAGAATTGATACAGCTGTCCAACATATAGATGGAAAAACAAAATCAACTATCAGTGTACGCAGACACAACTTTCAACCCTGACTATTAAGTGATGCTTTACAAGCTTTTAACTTATTATTTTCTAATTAAGATTAAATTGGATTTTTTTTTTGAAATTTTTTCATTTTTTATAAGGTTTTTATGAAATTGTGAGAGAGAGAGAGAGGGAATGGGCAACCTTTATTAGACGAACTGGACGTTGAAGTTGTGTTTGCAAGTATAATTCCTAGTCTTGCACAATCAGAACCAAGAGCACCTATATATTAATTAGAACCAAATACCCCAAAAGAACAAGAATTGAGTTAATTTTCTCGTAAAAAAATATAATTAGAAGGACTTAAAAATAATATTGTTGGATTTTTGTAAGAATTAGCTTACAGTGGTCGTAGCATGGGAAAATCGGAATATCAAGGAGATTAAACCGACCAGGATTTCACTGACATGTATGCCTATACATTGAAGTCTTTGCGCAGGTACCATCTCCACAGTACATCCAGTAGCAGGCTGAAAGATGGATAGGGCCGGGACCCCGAAATAGTTAACAATATAAAAAATTAAAAATAAAATTTAATGACATAACATAATATGCAAAAAAGTATATATATATATATATATATATATATCTTTAGTGATTGGTTCGACAATTCTCCGATTAGAAAATTAATCTGTTAATTAAAAATATATTAAAATTATGTATAATTTAATTGTGATCTCGAATGAATTAATACCTATTCAAATAGTAACTTTTATAGTCTTTTCTTTTTCTCTCTTTTTTTTTAAGATAGCAAGAGCGGGGATTTCGGTCAAATTCAAGACTAGTAAATGCCACTTTTATGTAGTGAATTCTAAATTTAGAAACATTTTTATTGACCAAAATTGGCACTTTAATCTATTATTTACAATCAAATTCATAAACGTTACCAATGAATTACAGTATTTTCTTTTTTTTGATGAATAAATTCTAGTATTATAAAATTAGTTACCATCATACTGGAAAAGTTTTTTTATTTCCAAAGCTTCATATCATTTTCCATTACAAAATCTAAAGATTAAGCGTGAAAGTTTAATTGTTTATTAAAAAAAAGAAAAAAGAAACTCACCATCAGAGAAAGAAAAACTTTTCCTTCAAGTGCTATTTTATATGTACTTTGATCCATCCTGGCGAACGAGCTATCCATCTACCTGTTTGTTCAATCGAAGTGCTGGCTTTCTTCTGCTTTTGAGAATCCGTGGATCTTAGGACTTCATCTGTTAAAGAATGGATTTGCTGCACTATATGAGTTGGATTGTCCCCTTTTCCTTCAAGTGCTATTTTATTTCTGTAGGACCAGATCTCCATAAAGTCATAGCATATACAACCACCTCATTCTCAGGGTGATTTTCCATGACGTACTTGAAGTGTAACGAAATCCACTCGACTAAGTTTGCTTCGATTTAATTTGTTCAGACATTGCACCCCTGATTTCATTTGCAATCAGGCAATCATAGAGGCGGTGGCGCAAGTGCTCCATTCGTGCACCGCAAATTCTACACTTTGGTGAAATATGCTGAACCCAAGAGAGTTTCCAAAGAAAGTTATGGATTTTAGGCAGAGTTTTTATCCTCCATAATTTATACCAGTAAGCATGCTCAACCTCTTGGGACAAAGTGAAAGATTGGCGGGAATGTTTATATGTATCCAGATTTTAGGGTATATGCTCCATGTTTGGTGAAATGAACTGGCTACAACCTTATTGTCAAGAATCCTAGCAATCAGCCGAAACTCTATCATCAATCAACTGGTCAAACCCACTTCCATGTAGCAATCATCAAAGGGACACAACGACGTCGGCTGAAATTTGAATTTGTATGCACAATCTTGAGGCAAAAGGCATTGGTATACTCAAAATGTACAATGATTGTACATTTATTGTAATATTTTATCTTTTTTTCCAATTGATTAATTTGTAACTGTCCATGGATACCAAATCTAGAAACATATATACAAGATAGTAAAGTAACTTGATTGATTCGAAACACTTATCATTGAGTAGAAATTTGTCACTCATTACATTTTATAATCTTTCAAAATCTAAAATCTCGAAGATTATATGCTTTTAAGTAAATTTCTAGAAAGAGCGAGTGAATTAGAGAGAGAATGTTTTTGAAAATAAAATATAAAGGCACACTGCGTATAGGAAAACAAATCGTATATAATAATTATTTTTATAGTCAGTAAAAATATTTGAAGATATACTAGTGTTATGAAAAGACCATTAGTGTTGCGAAATTTTGCGTGGTAATGGATAAATATTTAGTTTGGGTAGTTGATGATCAAATAAAAAGTAAAATAATAAATAGAAAAGACACAAGATTTACGTGAAAACCCTTCAATGTAGAGAGAAAAAACTACGGGACGAGAGAGGAGTAAATGCACTATGAAAAATATGGAGAAGATACAAATTGTTTTACACCCACACAAAAAATACACTCAAAATAACACCTCACTACACTCAATAAATATGACAAGAGCGTATATATATATGAAGAGGTAGTATATGAAGAGAGAGGATAGTTTAGCAAGATGTTTTTGGAGGATTTCTCTCTTGAATGAATTCCTCTCTTTTGGATGCCTTTTTTGCTCCAAGTAAGATTGTCTTATATAGAGAAATATCACCATGTCAACAAATTTCAAGTCTTCCTACCATTGTTGTAAATGTGTTAAGTTAGCTCACCAAGCATAGCCAACCAACATTGTGCCATCTTAGTCCAAGTTAGGTCACCAAACATAGCTAACCAATATTGAATTTTTTTAGCCGCCCAAAGGCTAAGATAAATCATGAAAAATATGTGGTCAACCAATATAGACTTGAAGTGTGAATCTTAGAATTCTAAGACAATTTTAACAATCTCCACCTTGACTTAAATTCTAAGATGATCTCCTTATAAAATGATGTGCATAGTCATCTTTTGCCATGCCTCAAAGGGCCTTTAGAATTGGTAAACACCAATCAAGTCCAAGCAATGCTTGAACTTGACATTTGGAACTGGTTTCGTGAGCATATCCGAAGGATTATGAGTTGTAGCAATTTCCTTCACGATGATATTTCCATCTACCACAACATCCCGAATAAAATACTACCTCACATCAATGTGTTTGGTCCTTTCATGATACATCTGATCTTTAGTTAAATAAATAGCACTTTGACTGTCACAAAATAATATAACAACATCCTGGGTTAAACCAAGATCAGTAACCAAGCCTCTTAACCAGATTGCTTCTTTGACGCCTTCAGTGATTGCAATATATTCTGCCTCCGTCGTTGATAGTGCCACAATAGACTGTAGGCTAGCTTTCTAGCTAATAGCAGAATTGTATAAAGCAAATACATAACCTGACAAAGACCTTCTCTTATCTTGATCACCTACATAATCAGAGTCAACATATCCAACAAAAATATTCGGTGTCACCTTATTCCTATCAAAAACCAATCCAATTTCCGCAGAATATTTCAAGTACCGAAATATCCATTTAACTGCTTGCCAATGTTCTTTACCTGAATTACTCATGTACCTGCTCACAACACTAACTGACTGTACAAGATCAGGTCTAGTGCATACCATAGCATACATAAGACTAGCAACTTGTTGTGTTTTATTTCTATGCCCTTATACTAAATTTTATCACAATCCTCAACAATTTGTACACAAACACAAGGCAAGTGCACCTATCGTTTAAATTAGTATAATGGCAAGTAAATTCAAATGTCGAATCCACGGGGTTTGTTAAATACCATTACTCACTTTCTACTCTATTGTTTAGCCTAACAAATTTGTTTGTGAAAATGATTGGAACAACTACTAGGAAAAGGAATCTAACTTAACTAGTTAAACCAACTTAAATCTTGCTTGCAAGAGAGAATTCAATTGAGAAAATAATAATTGGATGGTTAATTCCCCTAGAATTACCTATGTGATAGAAATGTCCCTTGGTTGATAAATTTCACTTCTTATGTTTGATGAAATTCCAATGATATAACTCACTCTATCTCTAGATGAAAGTTCTATACTCTTAGATTAATTAGTTGAAATCTCTTTCTAACCAATTCAACCCAAGAATGCATTAAGAATTGTGAATTTCCAATTAGATTTCTCTAATTATCAAGAAGATGTTTAGGTTTCTATCTCTAGTTAACTAAATCATCTTCATTGTTTGTGTATGGTCTATTTCACTCTTCCTTTCTTAATTCTAAGTGAAAATTTCCAGATTATGAATCAATTGTCAATCACTCTTCCTTTCTCAATTCCAAGTGAAAATTTCCAGATTTTGAACCATTAATCCACTCAATCAATTCAACCATTCAAACCCACAAACAATCCACAAGAAATTCGAATTCAATCAACCAAGGAAACAATTCATTCACATAAGTAAAATCTAGGGTTCATACCCATCCAAGTATTCAAAAATCTAGTTCATCAATATATTACAATTCAAAGAATATAAACCAACAAAGAAAGAGTAAGAATTGCTCATTTTCATGGTGTAAAATCTTCTCTTCTTCAAGGTTGAAATTCATCACTGTAGCATGGAGAAAATTGCAGCTTTTTCCATGAATCTTCAAGGTGGATGTTCTCCTTCTTCAAAGATTCAATCTTCTCTCTTGATTTCTCTTGCAAAGATAAAGAATTGGGATGGGGAGTTTTGATGAGTTTTTGTTGTTTTCTGTCCACTCTCTCGGCTCCTCTTATTTCTGCCCTAAAGGCTTATTAAAATCTGCCCCAAAAGAGAGAGAAATGTATCTTAAAAGCAGCTTCAGATCGACACAAACGGCGCCGCTTATATCACACCAAACGGCGCCGCTTGCCCCCAGTTTTGGTGCAAGTTTCTGCTGCCCGACTGTGACACTGTTTTGACTTCTAGGTGAATTCAGACCACCAAATCGCTGATCTAGGTCTTGATGTTAGCTTTCCATAAAGATTTGAATCACATCAATTGGGCATCTAGAACTCAAGTTATGATCATTATACCAAAATGTGTCAAAAATGGAACCTAATGCAGAACAGGTGACTTTGCAGCATAAGTAGGGTAGGCAAATGAACTCCGATTGACACAAATGTTACCATTATGAAAACTTCAGAATGTCTTATATAATTGTCTAGAATACCACTTTTGCATTTGAAATCTTGAAAGAGGTCAAAATCTAACTTGAATATGTCTACCAGTCTGTTTTTCCTCTGCATTTCTCTATTGTTCTTCGTGGTGTAAAATCTCTTTGTTTGCTTCATTTTCTTCCAAATCTTTAACAAACTCACCTAAAGCAAATAAGAGATAAAGGGAGTCTAAATGGTGATTAAAACACCAAAATTTAACAGAAATGTGAGCTCAAAATGATCATTATATAAAGCACAAATATAGAATATCACAACTGCACTAAAATATGGCACATATGACATTTGCTCGTTCTCTTTATTAGACTGAGGGCAAATATCAGATGATAATTTAAAATGAGCTGCAAAAGGAGTACTCACGGGTTTTGGGTTATTCATGTTGAATATCTCAAGAATCTTCTCAATGTAATTTCTTTGAGATAAATATAATTTTCCAGCTAATTGATTTTTATGAATCTCCATACCAAGAATTTTCTTTGCAGCACCAAGATCTTTCATTTCAAATTCACTGTTCAACTGTTCTTTCAATTCTTTGATTAGTGATTTATCACGAGCAGCAATTAGCATGTCATCAATATATAACAATAAGTAGACAAAAGATCCATCTGAAAACTTCTTGTGATAAACACAATTATCATACTAACTATGACAATACCCATGTTCAACCATAAAGGAATTAAACCTTTTGTACCATTGTCTTGGAGATTGTTTTAGTCCATAAATAGACTTCTTCAAGTGACAAATGCAGTCTTCTTTTCCAGGAATAACAAATCCTTCTAGTTGTTGTATATAAATCTGCTCCTCGAGCTCTCCATGTAAGAAAGCGGTCTTGATATCAAGTTATTCTAATTCAAGAGGGCCAGTCGTTGGAGGATGCTCCTCAGGCTGATCGATCGTGTAATCCTCATCAGCCTTGTCTATCTACTCTTCAGAATCTGGAGGTGGAGAAGGCAGAGGAGGCAGATGTAGTGCCTCGGACTTAATTCGCAAATACTGATCCAAACTAGCAAAGCGTTGCTGAAAATAACCGCTCATCGACCTCTCTCTCTGCAACTAACTGTGAAGAGATGCGTACTCTGGATGCAATGTAATCGAGCAAGCTGTTAAAACAGATGGTGAGGTGGACTGACATAACCTCTGTCGCATGTGAACTGCCTCGGAATCCAATTCAAAAATCCGATTCTTCGAAGCATCGCCAGCAACCTCCACAAATAGGGACTTCTCATCCGGTAGATACTGAGAAGTCACCGAATCCTGTGACTCCACCTGCGAATAGCACTCATTCAAAGCGTTGATGATATCCTACAAATTGTATACATCATAAATTTATAACGGTGTCTATCAATAAAATAATAAATATAAAATACAGAGTAATATAATCTGTAAACTTACCAACGTATGTTGTGATATCTCACTGGCAAACGTGCCCTTTTTGGGCCATTCTTATATGTATGCGTCGCCTCGTACATATCGGTGAAGTGCAAGTCATCTCCGCTCTCCTTCCGCTACAAATATATTAATGTAAATATTTAGTAATTATATTAGAATTAAATAACAAGAAAAAAATAATCATTACCATCCGACGCTCGTGCTCGCTGAAGGAAATGCATCCTCCTTTGTGAGTCGGTTCAGGAGCAGCTGCTCTGTTCCGCTTAACAGCTGCTGAAACACGTTTGAATTGTTCCGGGCTTCAGTGATCCCGCCAGAGTTGGCTCCAAATTTCATGAGATATCCACAGTCGACAATTCCCTTTACGCCAAGCCTTTGATAGCTGATCAGATAGACGACAAGTGCATTTATCGTCCCAAATACGTCGTATCTGATCAGCATGTTCTGGAAGCCATTGATAAAGTCTGTGCAAAGTCATTTAAAAAAATTAAATATATAGAATATATATATATATATATATATATAATTTGTTACTTACACTCCACATTTGGAACCACATGTCCCGAATCTCTAATGGGACCGCCTCAAAATTAGGATACGGTCCAGTAAAATGCCAGTGAAATGTATCCAATATCGAATGCACTGTCCCCTCTGCTGGGAATAAATTGTTCCATTACACAAATGAACAGTTAGTAAAGACATTGGACAGGGTAAAGACGGAGAAGGAGTACGATCACCCATCCCAATCGAACGTGATCTACGTGAAGGCATTTGAAAAAGAATAAAATTTTCGCTAGCTATGTAACTAATATGTAGAAAATAATATAAATTAAATTTTAAAAATAAATAAGTGACGTAGTATATGTAAGAAAATGCATACATACAATAAATTATTCATTATTTTTGTCCTCACTCGAATCATTTTCTGATTCCCATTCACTTTCAACTTCAGTATCAGAATCAGTCACATCATCATAGTCCATATTTCCTGGTTCATTATCATCTAGAATCTCCCCTTCACATGTTTCATACACAAGTTCACGGATTATGTCATCTTCACCACGTACACTAAATGTCATCGATTCATCTACATCTTCTTGGTATGGTCTCTCAACAACAGGTGCATCGATGACATAACGCACCTTCGATTTGCATACTCTCATCCAATCAGACTTATTTCTTTTACTTCCAGGATAAGTGGCATAGTATACTTGCTGACCTTGCACAGCTAATACAAATGGATCATATTTAGAGTACCTTTTTCCTGCAATTAACATCCACAGTTTGGTAATGTGGATGAATCCTGACACCCCTGTTAAGCACAGGATCATACCAGTCACACTTAAATAAAATAACATCCCTAGATGGAATCCACGGAAACTATACTTCAATGATCTCCTTTAAAATTCCATAATAGTCTCTCCTGCTGCCAATATCTTCGTCCTTGCCCTTAACCCAGACTCCACAATTAATAGTCTTCTTTCTGACTCCATGATCTTGCATATGAAATATGAAGTCATTTACTACATATCTCTTACAAGATTTCACCTGCCTTGAAGGTCCCCACGACAAACTTTTAATATTTTCATCTGTTATGTTATTTTGATGATCTTGCACCTACAACATATAAACGGTGTTATTCACTATTTAGAATAATATTTCTTGACCATTATTGTTTTATTACTCTGACAAACAGAAACTTACATAAGCCCTGAACCATATGAAAAACTCGTCCTCAAATCTCCTATCAATTTCCTCCTCCGTTGTACAGGAGTCAGCATATCGCAATTCGGCTCTGAATTTTCTAAAATTATTATGTTCAATTTCATAAAATTATTATATGTAGCTTAACCTATGATACATATTTGGCTTGTATTTGGCGGAAAGAATTTCTGGCTTGTAGGTCTCATATTTTATTTTCTTACAAAAGTTGACTGTATATTTTACTGAATTTTTTTAAAAAAAACAACTTGTGTTGCAACATAAGATAAAATCATTGTACTACCGAAAGGAAAAATGATGATAGAAAATGATTATGAGGCTAAATTATATTTATTATTATTTATTTATTTATTCCCACTAAGGGCGGTGAATTCAAATGAGACAGTGGTTCAACTTGGACCCCATAACTCAACGCAAATTTGAAAGTATGATATACATATTTTTTTTACAAATAATTTAATTTTTACGAAATTTAAAATAAAAATCATAAGTTAAAACTTCCTCCATCACATTTCTAATGACTTTCTTACTATATTGGGATATTTTAAAATATTTGATATTTTTCATAAAATGAAACTTTGTAATATATTATATATTATCATTCAATCACTGACCCTACCATCGGTCACATTTCATTTTATATTCTTACTATATTCGAACGCCCTAAAAAAATTGACACTTTACATAAAAAAATATTTTAATATATTTTATACTATCAATCAAATAATAACCCTACTATATATTACTTTTATATATTTAGATTTGATATAAAGTATCTACTGACCCACATATTTCTTACTTTTTATTATACTATATTACTTTTATAATATAATTTAAACTCTGTGCTTGGTCAAACACTATCAAATAAAATAGAACAGAGGGAGTATTACTTTTATATATTTAGATTTGACATAAAATACTCATTGACTTATTTATTCCTTACTTTTTATTATATTATATTACTTTTATAATATAATTTAAACTTTCACTTAAAACTTCGTACTTATCAAATACTGTCAAAAGAAATGGGAAGAAAATAATATTCCTAATAAATAAAAAAGAAAGAAAGAAAGCAATACATGAGATCATCAGCAAGCTTCCCTTATAACCAAATAAATTAATAAAGCGACACCGTCTTTTTTTGTTTTAGTTTTTGAAGAGTTCTGATCCAGGTAAAATAGGAATATGGATTCCAAGAGTTTGAATTCAAAAAAAAGTCGGGGGTGCTTTTATCATATGCCCAACCCCGTCTTGTTTCGGGAAGTTAGTCATTTAGAAAAACATTCCGTTCCATATTGATTTTCTATTTTATCAATATTTGAATTTTCAAGGATCCTACTTATTATTCCCTATCTCGTAAACTAATTATTTATGAATTTTTCTATAGATTTTTTAATTCTAACTATTTTGGTACTAATGAAATTCATTCAAACTCAATAGGATTAATTCTCTTAAGGGGTTAGACTAAAATAAAAAATAAGAGCAACTTAATCTGACTTGTTTGGATTTGTACCTAGCCAATCCGCATCACCATTTTAATGTGAGTGTCCATCTAAGCTTATTGCGGTTGTGGCATAAAGTGCAACTGCTCATTCCAACTTCTTTACAACAACACCAAAAAAAATGTAGTTACAAAATCTACGCCAAAGTTAATATGTTGAGCACCTTTTTTTACAGCATGTGCGGAAAGCCCTCCACAGCCATTAGATCAGAAATTTTTTATTCGATGGTTGTGAGAGACCAGGGGTATTTTGGAGCCAAATTTATTTTTTAAATTCTGCCTAAATCTATCAGATCAAGAAAGACAAATGTCATGTCACAGTTTCTTCCATTTTCATTTTTCTCCTCTGTTATTTCTCCTCTCTTAAAGCCAAGAACGCTTAACTCTTGAAGAAATCCTGCATTTCGGATGGATTCAGTACATGTATTTTCTGTGTTTTTTGGATGCATTAAATAAGTTGGTTATGTTTTCTTATTTTCTTTTCATGGCCAAAAAAAGGAAACGAATGATGCTCAGTCTGAATCACAACTAACCGAGAATGAGATTATCGCAGAATCAGTCGTTGAACATCAACTGGCTCTCCCTTTCCCTATCGGTAAAGCAAATACGCTGAATAATTATTCACTCTTACATGATGTATAATTGTTCACATGCATATAAATAATTATTTAGTGCATGTTTTCCAGACAACGTTGAAGAACTCAAGAAACGGGAGTTCAGAACAGTAGAGGAGACTCGTGAATTTTACACCAAATATGCTCACCGCTTGGGGCTTGCCACACTAATAAACTACGAGCAGAAACATAAAATCAAGACCTCGATAGTTCAGTACATGAAGTATGTGTGTAACAAAGAAGGATTTAGGAAGGGCAGCAAACTAGGCCCCAAGAATGAGAAAACACCAGTTAGCCACGTTGAAGCTACACCTTTGCTTCTACGCAGAAGAATCGAGGAGAGAACTGGATGTCCAGCACACATCAAAATGGGACTGGATCAGACTCGAGATGTATACGTTATTACAGGTTGGGTTACAAACCATAACCACGATCTACACCCAAAAGAGTTTTCCTCTATGATAAGGTCGAATCACAGAGAAGATGCTGGAATCTGATTGAGGTCTTCATACGAAGTGATGTCAATGGAAGCCGGCGGCAAGGAAAGCCTGGGTTTTCTTTTCTCGGACCTCAAGAACCATCTTACAAGGCGAATACAGAAGGCTATGAGGCTTGGGGAAGCCACAGCGTTGCATGAATATTTTAGCGGAGAAGCATATCGTTGATATTTCATATTTGTGCTTAATATAATGATCATTTTGAGCTTAAATTTCTATTGAATTTTAGTCTTCAAACACCATTTACACTCCCTTTCTCTCTTATTTGGTTTAGATGAGTTTATTGAAGATTTGGAGCACAATTAAGCAATGAAGGAGATTCTACATACTTATAATGAAGAAAAAAAAGAAGAATGCAAAACATGGCAGTGGGACAGAACAATCCAAGTGGGATTTTGACCTCCTTAGAGATTTTAAATGCAGATATGATCTTCTGGACAAGGTAATATTTACATCAATATGAATTCGTTTGGTCACCCTACATATAGTGCAAATTCAGTATTTCTGAATTTGGTTCTAGTTTTGACACATTGTGGTGTAATTACCATATCTGGAGTTATACATGTCCAATGGAGGTGATTCAAAGATCTGTAGCAACATTAGAGCCTTATCTACAACTTTCATGAAGACAGAAAAACCTAGATCATCCGACTTAATGCTCTTAATCACCAATAATCAAAACGGTACCGTTTTGGCAGAAACAGAATTTTCTGCAATTGTTGCTCTCTTTTTGTGAGGTATATATATACCCTTTTAGGGCATTTGAAGGGGGCGGCCGTCTAGGGTTCCAGAGAGGAGAAAAACAGGGAGAAAAACATCCAAAACCACTCCCAAATCTTAAATCTTTGCAAGAGAAATCAAGAGAGAAGATCAAATCTTTGAAGAAGGAGAACATCAATCTTGAAGATTCAAGCTCAAGAACACAACTTTTCACAACCAAGTTGGAGAACTCCAAGCCTTGAAGAAGAGAAGATTTGAGCCATGAAAATGAGAAATTCTTCCTTTATTGCTTTATGTTCTTTGAATTGTAATAGGTTGATGAGCTAAATTCTTGAATACTTGGATGGTTATGAACCCTAGTTATTATCTATGTGAATGATTGGTTTTCTTGGTTGATTGAATTCTGAATTCTTGTGGATTGTTTGTGGGTTTGATTGTTTGAATTGACTCAGCTATTAATTGATTCATAATCTGGATTTTTTACACTTGGAATTGAGAAAGGAAGGGTGAAATAGACCATACACAAACAATGGGGATGGTTTAGGTGACTAGAGATAGGAACCTCAACATCTTCTTGGTAATTAGAGAATCTAATTGGAAATTCACTAATGTAAATGCATTTTTAGGTTGAATTGGTTAGGAAGAGATTTCAACCAATTAATCTAAAAGTAGAGGACTTTCATCTAGAGATAGAGTGAGTTCTAATTTAGGAATTTCATCAAACATAAGAAGGGGAATTCATTAACCAAGGGACTTTTCTATCACATAGGTAATTCTAGGGGGATTTTCCATTCAAGTATTATTCTCTCAATTGAAATTTTCTCTTGCAAACTAAAATTTACATAAACTGAATTTTTCTGTTTAGGTTAGATTTTTATTCCTAGTTGTTATTTCAATCATTTTCACAAGCAAATTTGATAGACTAAACAATAGAGTAGAAAGTGAGTAATGGTAATTGATCATCCCCGTGGATACGACATTTAAATTACTTGTTATTATACTAATCAAAACGCTAGGTGCACTTGCCTAGTGTTTTTTGTGAAAATTGTTAGAGATTGTGATAAAATTTAGTATAAGGGCATGCAAAACAACACAACAAGTTTTTGGCGCCATTGCCGGGGAGTAATTGGTCAATATTAGGAAAGCTCAAACTCTATTGATTTTGTCATTTTACTTGTTAGTTTGTGTAATACTTGTTACTAGTGTTTGCATTTATTTTCTTGTTTGTAATTTTGTTAGTTATTGGTAAATTGAAGTACTTAGTTTGTCTTCCTCTGTTTTTGTTTTATTTAAGCTATTTTTCTGTTTTTATTCTGTTTTAGTGAAGAAAAACAAAAATTCCTTGCTTTAAACATTTACTTTTATTTGTGGTGAAGGTGTGAATTTGTTTTGGTTTATAATCTCAAGTGATTTGGAGGAATTGCCTCAACTTAATTCCCAAGCTGAACAAATTTTTCATTGGGATCCAAGGGGTATCAATCTTGAAGTAGTACTTGAGGGAGTTGAAATTGAAGGTGAAAATATTCAACAAGTGAACAATATGGCACACAATGGGAATGAAAGGCAAAGTCATGGTTGAAGTCATCCAAATGGTTCAACAATTGGTGAAAATATTCAACAAGTGAACAATATTATCCAAATGGTTCAACAATTGGTGCAATTCGATGGTTTGCCGGACGAAGACCCAAATGCGCACATTTCCAACTTCTTGGAAATATGTGATACTTTCAAGATTAACGGGGCTTCCGAAGATGCCATCCGCCTTCGGCTATTTCCATTTTCATTGAGGGATCGAGCCAAGTCATGGTTGAATTCACTTCCACCGGGCTCTATTACTACATGGAACGATCTTGCCGAGAAGTTTCTCGCTAAATAATTCCCTCCGGCAAGGACAGCCAAGCTGAGGAATGACATCTTCTCTTTTCAACAAGAGTGAAAGCTTATATGATTCTTGGGAGGGGTGGAAGGAGCTATTGAGAAAATGCCCACATCATGGTCTAGATTTGGGGTTGCAAATGCAAACATTCCATAGTGGGTTAAATTTCCCTTCCAAGCAACTCATTGATGCTTCTTCGGGAGGAAGTACAAATTTGAAGACACCGGAAGAGTTACATGATCTTATTGAAAATATTGCAATGAACAATTACCAATGGGGGAATCCTAGACCGAAAGCCAAGGCTAATGGAGTACACAATGTAGATATGATGATGGCTTTGGAGGCTAAGTTTGAAGCCCTAAACAAGAAGATCAAGAGCTTAAGTCGGTCACCTTCAATCTCCCAAGTGATGATGGCTTGTGACTTTTGCGGAGATGGTCACCCAAATCATGAATACCAAATCATGAGAACTTCTAATACATCATCATCGGAGCATGTGGACTATCTTGGAGGAGGGAGGCAGCCCAACAATCCTTATAGCAATACTTATAATCCGGGGTGGCGGAATCATCCAAACTTTTCATGGAGTAATCAAGGACAACAAAGACCGCTACATCCTCCCGGTTTCCAATCTTCATCAAGCTCTCGACCCCAACCATCTCTTCCTTACGAACATCAACCTACTCCACCTCCTCAACCACCGGTGAAGTCTAGCCTTGAGGAATTAATGACAAAGTTTATTGCGGCAACTGAAAATCAGTTCCAATTTCAAAAAGCATCCCTAAGGAACCAAGAGGCTTCTATTCACAACTTGGAAAATCAAATAGGCCAATTGGCGAAGCTTGTTTCGGAAAGGCAAGTTGGAACCCTCCCAAGTAATACCGAGCCAAATCCGAGAGAACATGCTAAAGCCATCACTTTGATGAGTGGGAAGGAATTGGAGGTTCTAAAGCAAAAGGAGCAAGAAACAGAAAAAGGGAAGATGGAAGAACCATTGCATATGGATGATGAAGAAATGATTGAGAAGAAAGAAGCACAAAAGAAAAAGGAAATTCCCGAATACAAGCAAAAAATTCCATATCCTGCCCGACTTCAACAAGAGAAAAAGGACGACAATTTGGTAAATTTCTTGAACTCTTTAAGCAATTGCATATCAACTTACTGTTGTTGAAGCTTTTTCACAGATGCCAAGATATGCTAAATTCTTAAAGGAGATCCTTTCCAAGAAAAGAAAGCTAGAAGAGTTCTCAATTGTGACATTGAACGAGGAATGTTCAGCCATTCTTCAAAACAAAAACAAGTTATCCCAAAAGCTAAAGGATCCAGGGAGTTTCACTATCCCTTGCACTATTGGTAGTTTGTCAATTGGTAGAGCATTAGCAGATATGACATGTTTAAAAAGTTAGGGTTGGGTGAACCTACACCTACTAGGATGAGCATTCAATTGGCAGATAGATCGGTTAAGTATCCTAGGAGAATTATTGAAGATGTGCTTGTGAAAGTTGATAAATTCATATTTCCTGTTGATTTTGTGATACTTGACATGAATGAGGATATTGATGTGCCATTAATTTTAGGGAGATTTTTTCTAGATACCGCTAAGGCTAATATAGATGTATGTGAAGGAAAATTGACCCTTAGGGTAGGAGAAGAAAAAGTTATTTTTAAAGTTCCTGAGGCTATGAAACATTCTTTTGATCATGATGATTCTTGTTATAGGATAGATGTTATTGGTAACATTGTCTCCGATTATGTACAGGAATTATTGATTGATGACCCTTTGAAAATATCTCTATTTCAAGGTGAAGAAATAAAGGAGGGGCAGCATGAAGTTGACGAAATTATAGCACATTTGGAGTCATCCCCATTCACAACCAAAGGGATGATGTTTGAGAAGATTGAAAAGGAAAAAGGGAGTAGAATGAAATCTTCCATTGAAGATCCCCCAGAGTTGGAGCTGAAGAAGTTATCAGATCATTTGGAATATGTTTTTCTTGCAGATAATTCTAAACTTCTGGTGATCATTGCAAACAATTTGCAAAAAGAGCAGAAACAAGAGCTCATCAAAGTGTTAAAGAGGCATAAAAAGGCAATGGCATGGAAAATCTCTGACATCAATGGTATTAGTCCTTCATTTTGCACCCACAAAATATTGATGGAAGAAGACTTCAAGCCAGTTTTGCAACCCCAAAGAAGGTTAAATCCAAACATGAAGGAAGTGGTAAAAGCGGAGGTAATCAATCTTCTTGATGCCGGTCTTATTTATCCTATCTCAGATAGTCCATGGGTTAGTCCCGTCCAAGTAGTCCCCAAAAAAGGAGGGATGATTGTGGTACCAAATGAGAAAAACGAGCTGATTCCCATGAGGACCGTGACAGGATGGAGGGTATGTGTCGATTACCGGAAACTCAATGATGCCACTCGAAAAGATCATTTTCCACTGCCTTTCATTGATCAAATGCTTGAGAGACTCGCGGGTCACAGGTATTATTGTTTTCTTGATGGTTTTTCGGGGTATTTTCAAATTCCAATAGCCTCGGAGGATCAAGAGAAAACCACTTTTACTTGTCCTTATAGTACTTTTGCTTACCGTCGTATGCCATTTGGTCTTTGTAATGCTCCTGCTACTTTTCAAAGATGCATGTTAGCTATTTTTGAAGGTCTAGTGGAGGATATTATGGAAGTCATTATGGATGATTTCTCTGTCTTTGGTGATTCCTTTGAACTTTGTTTGAAAAATCTTGAAAAGGTTTTGTGTTGTGTTGTTTTACATGCCCTTATACTAAATTTTATCACAATCTCTAACAATTTTCACACAAAACACTAGGCAAGTGCACCTATCGTTTTGATTAGTATAATGACAAGTAATTTAAATGTTGTATCCACAGGGATGATCAATTACCATTACTTACTTTCTACTCTATTGTTTAGTCTATCAAATTTGCTTGTGAAAATGATTGAAATAACAACTAGGAATAAAAATCTAACCTAAACAGAAAAATTCAGTTTATGTAAATTTTAGTTTGCAAGAGAAAATTTCAATTGAGAGAATAATACTTGAATGGAAAATCCCCCTAGAATTACCTATGTGATAGAAAAGTTCCTTGGTTAATGAATTCCCCTTCTTATGTTTGATGAAATTCCTAAATTAGAACTCACTCTATCTCTAGATGAAAGTCCTCTACTTTTAGATTAATTGGTTGAAATCTCTTCCTAACCAATTCAACCTAAAAATGCATTTACATTAGTGAATTTCCAATTAGATTCTCTAATTACCAAGAAGATGTTGAGGTTCCTATCTCTAGTCATCTAAATCATCCCCATTGTTTGTGTATGGTCTATTTCACCCTTCCTTTCTCAATTCCAAGTGAAAAATCCAGATTATGAGCCAATCAACAACTGAATTAATTCAAGCAATCAAACCTTCAATTTAGATTTCTCTAATTACCAAGAAGATGTTGAGGTTTCTATCACTAGTAACCTAAATCATCCTCATTGTTTGTATATGGTTTATTTCACCCTTCCTTTCTCAATTCCAAGTGAAAAAAATCCAGATTATGAATCAATTAATAGCTGAGTCAATTCAAACAATCAAACCCACAAACAATCCACAAGAATTCGGAATTCAATCAACCAAGAAAACCAATCATTCACATAGATAATAACTAGGGTTCATAACCATCCAAGTATTCAAGAATTTAGCTCATCAACATATCACAATTCAAAGAACATAAACCAATAAAAGAAGAGTAAGAATTTCTCATTTTCATGGCTCAAATCTTCTCTTCTTCAAGGCTTGGAGTTCTCCAACTTGGTTGTGAAAAGTTGTGTTCTTGAGCTTGAATCTTCAAGATTGATGTTCTCCTTCTTCAAAGATTTGATCTTCTCTCTTGATTTCTCTAGCAAAGATTGAAGATTTGGGAGAGGTTTTGGATGTTTTTCTCTATGTTTTTCTCCTCTCTGGAACCCTAGACGGCCGCCCCCTTCAAATGCCCTAAAAGGGTATATATATACCTCCCAAAAAGAGAGCAACAATTGCAGAAAATTCTGTTTCTGCCAAAACGGTACCGTTTAGATTTTTGGTGATTCAGAGCATTAAATCGGACGATCTAGGTTTTCCTGTCTTCATGAAAGAGTTAGATAATTTGCTTATGTTTCTACAGAGCTTTGAATCACCTCCATTGGACATGTAGAACTCCAGATATGGTAATTACACCACAATGTGTCAAAACTGGAACCAAATCCAGAAATACTGATTTTACACTATATGTAGGGTGACCAAACGAATTCGGATTGATGTAAATGTTACATTCTGGAAATTTCATAATCTCCTCTATAATTGTCCAGAATATCATGTCTGCATTTGAAATCTCTAAGGAGGTTAAAATCCCACTTGAATTGTTCTGTCCTGCTGCCCTATTTTGCATTCTTTTTTTTTTCTCTCTCTTCATTATAAGTATGTAGAAACTCTTTCATTTCTTCATTGTGGTCCAAATCTTCAATAAACTCATCTAAAACAAATAAGAGATAAAGGGAGTGTAAATGGTGTTTAAAACACTAAAATTCAATAGAAATTTGAGCTCAAAATGATCATTATATTAAGCACAAATATAAAATATCAAACTCCCCCACACTTAGACATTGTTTGTCCTCAAGCAATACTACAAAACAACTAAGAAATTTGAACAATAAACCACAAGAAATTAAGAGTGTTTTGAAGCATTTCAAAGGGAGGTAGCATAGAGACAACATTACTTCTTAAGAAAATTTTGAGCATGTCTACACAAACAATCTAAACATCGTCCCAAATACCCATCACAAAGATTAAACAATCACCCCCTTGTCTTATAAAGCAAGTAAGAATTCATATGTATGTGTGTGTCCAGCCAATGCAAATGTTCAACAATTATAAGAGGAGAATGTCATATTATTGGCCAAGGAATTCACATCAACAAAGTATAATGCCCCATAAGCCTAGCATTCACAAAACCTCTCCACTAATACGGTAACCAAAATTTAACCTCGATTAGGTAGGACTTTCAAGCTTGTAACTTTAGGCTCAAGGAAAGTTTAAGGTGTCAAACGAAAGGTAAGGAATTCAAAGTCAAATAAATGAAAGCTAAATAGAAAGGAATAAGACATAAAACAAATGTAATAACCCTTATTAGCCATAAGAAATATCACCATTCCCATATATTTAACCACAAACTCCCATTCTCTACAAAATTCCCTCACCTTGGATTCAACAAACTTGTACAAATCATAGTCCATCCCACAACTTTTCCATCATCACCCATCTATGGCAACCCAAAAGTTTATACCTCAATCATGACAAAATTTACAATAATACAATGAAAACAATGAAGGCATCAAGAAATCTGAGAAGCCTTCAAAGCAATAAATATACACATATTTTTCTCCTTTTTTTGTTTTTTTCTATTTTTTTGGTTTTTTTTTGAGGTATAATTCAATTTCCAATCATATAAGGTCATCACACCCCTCTTTTTTTTCTACCCATAAAACCTATTTTTCCTGTCTTCCATTCCACCATTTGTTCAAATTTCCACCATACTCTTTGCTAACTTAAGGGTAAAAATGCATTTAGCTCTCGCAAAGAAGGGTCAATAAATTTAAAGAGTGGAGCTTAAAATTTGAAAGAAGGAAAAATATATATATATAGATTGGAAAATTTATGCATAAAGGTTTCAAGTAGGGTACTATAGATAAAATAAAAAGGGATGGCTAGAAAGGCTCAATCGGGAAAAAGAAGGCCTATTACCCTCATTTCAAGATCAAACTAAGGTTGCCTATTCATTTTGCCTCAAGGCAAGTGAATGCGGGTTCTAGGACAAAAATTTTGTTCAATTCTAAGGCCAATAATGCAAGATTCAACTCTATAATTAGTACAACAAAAGCAAAGGAAAAAGTGCTTAAAAGATGAATTTTATACAAGCAAAGAATACAAGGGTTGCTTAGTTAATCAAGTTTAAGGTACTAGTTAAGACATTTAGAATGATTGTATAACTACTCTCTGAGAAAAGATTGAACATGCAAGTTTTGAAATACCTTGATGATTCAAAAATAAAAAATAAGAAAATTCATCCATAATTCATAAAAATAAACTATACTAAAGCCAACTCCCCCACACTTAAGGCAACATTGTCCCCAATGTTGGGAGAAAGATACACAAAAGACTATAAATAGAAATTTAAAGATTGCACTCCAAAAAACCAAATACAAAAACGGTTAACAAAAGGGTTGTTTCGTATGTGAAGGCTGGGTAAACCCATATGAGTAGCAAGCTGCACCTTCTATATACTACACAACAAGAATGCATAAGAGAAAGTTGGAAACAAGGACAAAATTAGAATTCAAGCATAAAAACATAAGAAGAAAATAAAGAAAGAGAATAAGAAAAAAAGAAAAGAGAACTTCCCAGATGTAGCGTTCATGCACCGCTTGCTCCACCACTAGCTTCGGGGCCAGCTTCGCTCTCCTTTTTTTTTTATTTCCAAGAATCCAGATCATGGAGGATTAAAGAAATGTTTTCAAGTCCCTTAGGATCCCCACCATGATAGAGTTTGAGTCGATGACCGTTAACTTTAAATGTTCCTTTATCTGGATGTGCAACCTCTACTACACCATAAGGGTAGACCTTGTTTACTTCAAACGGTCCTGACCATTTAGATTTGAACTTTCCAGGAAAGAGCCTCAACCGAGAATTGAACAGTAATACTCGATCTCCTTCCTTAAATTCTCGGTTTGGCTGCACATGTTTGTCGTGCCATTGCTTCACCTTCTCCTTGTAGATTAGTGAATTATCATAGGCTTCTCTCCTCCATTCATCAATTTCGTTGATTTTGAGAATTCTTTGCTTTCCTTTCTGGCTGTCTCATTAGCTTGATAATGACCACCGGCTGGACCTTTATGGCAATGCTCCAAAATGTCCATATTCTCAGGGTATGCTATACATCTCCTTATGATTTGATCTGCACAAATTCGAAATAGATATGGATCTTCCCAAAGATAGTACTTTAACTCCGAAAAGAATTTCTTCTTTTGTTGAGGAGTCAAGTTCTTCGGTAAGATCCGACCTACAATATAGTTAGCATAATCTGCAAACCAAGGAGTGTGATCATTATGACCTACGACCGAGTATAACCTCTCATCAGGGAATGTATCATTGATGTCTTCCTCATTCAATCGCTCTAAATGTGGGTTCTCCAATCGTGATAGATGATCGGCAGCAAGATTTTCTGCTCCCTTTTTGTCCCTTATCTCCAAATCAAATTCCTGCAACAAAAGTACCCACCGAATTAGTCTAGGCTTTGCATCATGTTTGTTAAGAAGATATTTGAATGCCGAATGGTTAGTATAAACAACAACTTTAGACAAAATGATATAAGAACGAAATTTTTCAAAAGCAAAAACTATAGCAAGCAGCTCCTTCTCAGTTGTGGTATAATTCTCTTGTGCTTCCGTTAAGGTCTTGCTTGCATAGTATATTGGTTGAAAATACCTTTCTCTCCTTTGTCCAAGTACTGCTCCTACTGCAAAATCACTTGCATCACACATTAGTTCAAAGGGAAGAGACCAATCGGGGGTAACCAAGATAGGAGACTCTATCAGTTTTTGTTTCAACAAATTGAAAGCAAATAAGCAATTCTCATCAAACACAAAGGCCACATCTTTTTCAAGTAAATTTGTGAGAGGTTTGGAAATTTTAGAAAAATCCTTTATAAACCTTCTATAGAAACCAGCATGCCCAAGAAAACTTCTAATTGCCTTCACCGAAGTTGGTGGTGGTAATTTCTCTATGGTTTCTATCTTGGCTTTATCAACCTCTATGCCCTTGCTAGAAATCTTATGCCCCAAAACGATACCTTCTTTAACCATAAAATGACATTTCTCCCAATTCAAAACTAAATTGGTTTCTTCACATCTTTGCAAAACCTTTTCAAGATTTTTCAAACAAAGTTCAAAGGAATCACCAAAGACAGAGAAATCATCCATAAAGACTTCCATAATATCCTCCACTAGACCTTCAAAAATAGTTAACATGCATCTTTGAAAAGTAGCAGGAGCATTACAAAGACCAAATGGCATACGACGGTAAGCAAAAGTACCATAAGCAAAAGTACCATAAGGACAAGTAAAAGTAGTTTTCTCTTGATCCTCCGGGGCTATTGGAATTTGAAAATACCCCGAAAAACCATCAAGAAAACAATAATACCTGTGACCCGTGAGTCTCTCAAGCATTTGATCAATGAAAGGCAGTGGAAAATGATCTTTCCGAGTGGCATCATTGAGCTTCTGGTAATCGATACATATCCTCCATCCCGTCACGGTCCTCATGGGAATCAGCTCGTTTTTCTCATTTGGTACCACAGTCATCCCTCCTTTCTTGGGGACTACTTGGACGGGACTAACCCATGGACTGTCCGAGATAGGATAAATAAGACCGGCATCAAGAAGCTTGATTACCTCTGCTTTTACCACTTCCTTCATGTTTGGATTTAACCTTCTTTGGGGTTGCACAACTGGCTTGAAGTCTTCTTCCATCAATATTTTGTGGGTGCAAAATGAAGGACTAATACCATTGATGTCAGAGATTTTCCATGCCATTGCCTTTTTATGCTTCTTTAACACTTTGATGAGCTCTAGTTTCTGCTCTTTTTGCAAATTGTTTGCAATGATCACCGGAAGTTTAGAATTATCTGCAAGAAAAACATATTCCAAATGATCTGGTAACTTCTTCAGCTCCAACTCTGGGGGATCTTCAATGGAAGATTTCATTCTACTCCCTTTTTCCATTTCAATCTTCTCAAACATCATCCCTTTGGTTGTGAATGGGGATGACTCCAAATGTGCTATAATTTCATCAACTTCATGCTGCCCCTCATTTATTTCTTCACCTTGAAATAGAGATATTTTCAACGGGTCATGAATCAATAATTCCTGCACAAGATCGGAGACAATGTTACCAATAACATCTATCCTATAACAAGAATCATCATGATCAAAAGAATGTTTCATAGCCTCAGGAACTTTAAAAATAACTTCTTCTTATGAATTTATCAACTTTCACAAGCACATCTTCAATAATTCCCCTATGATACTTAACCAATCTATCTGCCAATTGAATGCTCATCCTAGTAGGTTTAGGTTCACCCAACCCTAACTTTTTAAATATGTCATATGGCAACAAATTAATGCTAGCTCCTAAATCTGCTAATGCTCTACCAATTGACAAACTACCAATAGTGCAAGGGATAGTGAAACTCCCTGGATCCTTTAGCTTTTGGGGTAACTTGTTTTTGTTTTGAGAATGGCTGAACATTCCTCGTTCAATGTCACCATTGAGAACTCTTCTAGCTTTCTTTTCTTGGAAAGAATCTCCTTTAAGAATTTAGCATATCTTGGCATCTGTGAAAGAGCTTCAACAAACGGTAAGTTGATATGTAATTGCTTAAAGAGTTCAAGAAATTTACCAAATTGTTCGTCCTTTTTCTCTTGCTGAAGTCGGGCAGGATATGGAATTTTTGGCTTGTATTCTGGAATTTCCTTTTTCTTTTGTGCTTCTTTCTTCTCAATCCTTTCTTCATCATCCACATGCAATGGTTCTTCCATCTTCCCTTTTTCTGTTTCTTGCTCCTTTTGCTTTAGAACCTCCAATTCCTTCCCACTCCTCAAAGTGATGGCTTTAGCATGTTCTCTTAGATTTGGCTCGGTATTACTTGGGAGGCTTCCAACTTGCCTTTCTGAAACAAGCTTCGCCAATTGGCCTATTTGATTTTCCAAGTTGTGAATAGAAGCCTCTTAGTTCCTTAGGGACGCTTCTTGAATTTGGAACCGATTTTCAGTTGCCGCAATAAACTTTGTCATTAATTCCTCAAGGCTAGACTTCACCGGTGGTTGAGGAGGTGGAGGAGGTTGATGTTCATAAGGAAGAGATGGTTGGGGTCGAGAGCTTGATGAAGATTGGAAACCGGGAGGATGTTGCGGTCTTTGTTGTCCTTGATTACTCCATGAAAGGTTTGGATGATTCCGCCACCCCAGATTATAAGTATTGCTATAAGGATTGTTGGGCTGCCTCCCTCCTCCAAGATAGTCCACATGCTCCGATGATGATGTATTAGAAGTTCCCATGATTTGGCATTCATGATTTGGGTGACCATCTCCGCAAAAGTCACAAGCCATCATCACTTGGGATATTGAAGGTGACCGACTTAAGCTCTCGATCTTCTTGTTTAGGGCTTCAAACTTAGCATCCAAAGCCATCATCATATCTACATTGTGTACTCCATTAGCCTTGGCTTTCGGTCTAGGATTCCCCCATTGGTAATTGTTCATTGCAATATTTTCAATAAGATCTTGTAACTCTTCCGGTGTCTTCAAATTTGTAGTTCCTCCCGAAGAAGCATCAATGAGTTGCTTGGAAGGGAAATTTAACCTACCAAGGAATGTTTGCATTTGCAACCCCAAATCTAGACCATGATGTGGGCATTTTCTCAATAGCTCCTTCCACCTCTCCCAAGAATCATATAAGCTTTCACTCTCCATTTGTTGAAAAGAGAAGATGCCATTCCTTAGCTTGGTTGTCCTTGCCGGAGGGAAGTATTTAGCGAGAAACTTCTCGGCAAGATCGTTCCATGTAGTAATAGAGCCCGGTGGAAGTGACTTCAACCATGACTTGGCTCGATCCCTCAATGAAAATGGAAATAGCTGAAGGCGGATGGCATCTTCGGAAGCCCCGTTAATCTTGAAAGTATCACATATTTCCAAGAAGTTGGCAATTTGAGCATTTGGGTCTTCGTCCGGCAAACCATCGAATTGCACCAATTTTTGAACCATTTGGATAATATTTGGCTTGATCTCAAAATTGTTTGTTGCAACTCTTGGCCGAGCAATGCTTGATTCCGTTCCTAACAAAGAAGGTCGTGCATAATCACCCATAGTTCTTTGCCTTTCATTCCCATTGTGTGCCATATTGTTCACTTGTTGAATATTTTCACCTTCAATTTCAACTCCCTCAAGTACTACTTCAAGATTGATACCCCTTGGATCCCAATGAAAAATTTGTTCAGCTTGGGAATTAAGTTGAGGCAATTCCTCCAAATCACTTGAGATTATAAACCAAAACAAATTCACACCTTCACCACAAATAAAAGTAAATGTTTAAAGCAAGGAATTTTTGTTTTTCTTCACTAAAATAGAATAAAAACAGAAAAATAGCTTAAATAAAACAAAAACAGAGGAAGACAAACTAAGTACTTCAATTTACCAATAACTAACAAAATTACAAACAAGAAAATAAATGCCAACACAAGTAACAAGTATTACACAAACTAACAAGTAAAATGACTAAATCAATAGAGTTTGAGCTTTCCTAATATTGACCAATTACTCCCCGGCAACGGCGCCAAAAACTTGTTGTGTTGTTTTGCATGCCTTTATACTAAATTTTATCACAATCTCTAACAATTTTCACACAAAACACTAGGCAAGTGCACCTATCGTTTTGATTAGTATAATGAAAAGTAATTTAAATGTCGTATCCACAGAGATGATCAATTACCTTTACTTACTTTCGACTCTATTGTTTAGTCTATCAAATTTGCTTGTGAAATTGATTGAAATAACAACTAGGAATAAAAATCTAACCTAAACAGAAAGATTCAGTTTATGTAAATTTTAGTTTGCAAGAGAAAATTTCAATTGAGAGAATAATACTTGAATGGAAAATCCCCCTAGAATTACCTATGTGATAGAAAAGTCCCTTGGTTAATGAATTCCCCTTCTTATGTTTGATGAAATTCCTAAATTAGAACTCACTCTATCTCTAGATGAAAGTCCTCTACTTTTAGATTAATTGGTTGAAATCTCTTCCTAACCAATTCAACCTAAAAATGCATTTACATTAGTGAATTTCCAATTAGATTCTCTAATTACCAAGAAGATGTTGAGGTTCCTATCTCTAGTCATCTAAATCATCCCCATTGTTTGTGTATGGTCTATTTCACCCTTCCTTTCTCAATTCCAAGTGAAAAATCCAGATTATGAGCCAATCAACAACTGAATTAATTCAAGCAATCAAACCTTCAATTTAGATTTCTCTAATTACCAAGAAGATGTTGAGGTTTCTATCACTAGTAACCTAAATCATCCTCATTGTTTGTATATGGTTTATTACACCCTTCCTTTCTCAATTCCAAGTGAAAAAATCCTGATTATGAATCAATTAATAGCTGAGTCAATTCAAAAAATCAAACCCACAAACAATCCACAAGAATTCGGAATTCAATCAACCAAGAAAACCAATCATTCACATAGATAATAACTAGGGTTCATAACCATCCAAGTATTCAAGAATTTAGCTCATCAACATATCACAATTCAAAGAACATAAACCAATAAAAGAAGAGTAAGAATTTCTCATTTTCATGGCTCAAATCTTCTCTTCTTCAAGGCTTGGAGTTCTCCAACTTGGTTGTGAAAAGTTGTGTTCTTGAGCTTGAATCTTCAAGATTGATGTTCTCCTTCTTCAAAGATTTGATCTTCTCTCTTGATTTCTCTTGCAAAGATTGAAGATTTGGGAGAGGTTTTGGATGTTTTTCTCTCTGTTTTTCTCCTCTCTGGAACCCTAGACGGCCGCCCCCTTCAAATGCCCTAAAAGGGTATATATATACCTCCCAAAAAGAGAGCAACAATTGCAGAAAATTCTGTTTCTGCCAAAACGGTACATTTTAGATTTTTGGTGATTCAGAGCATTAAATCGGACGATCTAGGTTTTCCTGTCTTCATGAAAGAGTTAGCTAATTTGCTTATGTTTCTACAGAGCTTTGAATCACCTCCATTGGACATGTAGAACTCCAGATATGGTAATTACACCACAATGTGTCAAAACTGGAACCAAATCCAGAAATACTGATTTTGCACTATATGTAGGGTGACCAAACGAATTCGGATTGATGTAAATGTTACATTCTGGAAATTTCAGAATCTCCTCTTTAATTGTCCAGAATATCATGTCTACATTTGAAATCTCTAAGGAGGTCAAAATCCCACTTGAATTGTTCTGTCATGTTGTCCTATTTTGCATTCTTCTTTTTTTTCTCTCTTCATTATAAGTATGTAGAATCTCTTTCATTTCTTCATTGTGCTCCAAATCTTCAATAAACTCATCTAAAACAAATAAGAGATAATGGGAGTGTAAATGGTGTTTAAAACACTAAAATTCAATAGAAATTTGAGCTCAAAATGATCATTATATTAAGCACAAATATGAAATATCATTTTGCAAAGATGTGAAGAAACCAATTTAGTTTTGAATTGGGAGAAATGTCATTTTATGGTTAAAGAAGGTATTTTTTTTGGGCATAAGATTTCTAGTAAGGGCATAGAGGTTGATAAAGCCAAGATAGAAACCATAGAGAAATTACCACCACCAACTTCGGTGAAGGCAATTAGAAGTTTTCTTGGTCATGTCGGTTTCTATAGAAGGTTTATAAAGGATTTTTCTAAAATTTCCAAACCTCTCACAAATTTACTTGAAAAAGATGCGGCCTTTGTGTTTGATGAGAATTGCTTATTTGCTTTCAATTTGTTGAAACAAAAATTGATAGAGTCTCCTATCTTGGTTGCCCCCGATTGGTCTCTTCCCTTTGAACTAATGTTTGATGCAAGTGATTTTGCAGTAGGAGCAGTACTTCGACAAAGGAGAGAAAGGTATTTTCAACCAATATACTATGCAAGCAAGACCTTAACAGAAGCACAAGAGAATTATACCACAACTGAGAAGGAGCTGCTTGCTATAGTTTTTGCTTTTGAAAATTTTTGTTCTTATCTCATTTTGTCTAAAGTTGTTGTTTATACTGACCATTCGGCACTCAAATATCTTCTTAACAAACATGATGCAAAGCCTAGACTAATTCGGTGGGTACTTTTGTTGCAGAAATTTGATTTGGAGATAAGGGACAAAAAGGGAGCAGAAAATCTTGCTGCCGATCATCTATCACGATTGGAGAACCCACATTTGGAGCGATTGAATGAGGAAGATATCAATGATACATTCCCTGATGAGATGTTATACTCGGTCGTAGGTCATAATGATCACACTCCTTGGTTTGCAGATTATGCTAACTATATTGTAGGTCGGATCTTACCGAAGAACTTAACTCCTCAACAAAAGAAGAAATTCTTTTCGGAGTTAAAGTACTATCTTTCGGAAGATCCACATCTATTTCAAATTTGTGCAGATCAAATCATAAGGAGATGTGTAGCATACCCTGAGAATATGGACATTTTGGAGCATTGCCATAAAGGTCCAGCCGGTGGTCATTATCAAGCTAATGGGACAGCCAGAAAGGTACTAGAATCGGGATTCTATTGGCCGACTTTGTTTAAGGATGCCCAAAGGTATGTTGAAAAGTGTGATAATTGCCAACGTACAGGTAATATCTCAAAAATACATGAAATGCCTCTCTCTACATTTCAAGTTTGTGAAATATTTGATTGTTGGGGTATTGATTTCATGGGTCCTTTTCCAAACTCTTTTGGTAATACATATATTTTGGTCGCAGTTGATTATGTCTCGAGATGGGTCGAAGCCCAAGCTTTGCCCACAAATGATGCTAGAGTAGTTGTTAAATTCTTGAAGAAATTGTTTACTCGCTTTGGCATTCCTAGAGCTATAATAAGTGATAGGGGAACTCACTTTTGTAACCAACAACTTCAGAAAGTCTTGCATCGATTAGGTGTTACTCACAAGATGGCAACGCCGTATCATCCTCAAACTAGTGGTCAAGTAGAAGTTGTTAATAGAGAAATCAAAAGAATTTTGGAAAAGATTGTTGAGCATACTAGAAAGGATTGGAGTGTTAAGCTTGATGATGCTTTGTAGGCATATAGGACAGCATACAAGACTCCCATCGGGTCTACTCCATATAGATTGGTTTAAGGAAAATCTTGTCATTTACCGGTGGAGGTTGAGCATAAAGCATATTGGGCTATCAAGTTGGTTAACTTTGATCTTAACATTGCAGGAAAGCAAAGAATGCTCCAAATCAACGAAATTGATGAACGGAGGAGAGAAGCCTATGATAATTCACTAATCTACAAGGAGAAGGTGAAGCAATGGCACGACAAAAATGTGCTACCAAACCGAGAATTTAAGGAAGGAGATCGAGTATTATTGTTCAATTCTCGGTTGAGGCTCTTTCCTGGAAAGCTCAAATCTAGATGGTCCGGACCGTTTGAAGTAAACAAGGTCTACCCTTATGGTGTAGTAGAGGTTGCACATCCAGATAACGGAACATTTAAAGTTAACGGTCATCGACTCAAACTCTATCATGGTGGGGATCCTAAGGGACTTGAAAACGTTTCTTTAATCCTCCATGATCTAGATTCTTGGAAATAAAAAAAAAAGGAGAGCGAAGCTGGCCCCGAAGCTAGTGGTGGAGCAAGCGGTGCATGAACGCTACATCTGGGAAGTTCTCTTTTCTCTTTTTCTCATTCTCTTTCCTTATTTCTTCTTATGTTTTAATGCTTGAATTCTAATTTTGTCCTTGTTTCCAACTTTCTCTTATGCATTCTTGTTGTGTAGTATATAGAAGGTGTAGCTTGCTACTCATATGGGTTTACCCAGCCTTCACGTACGAAACAACCCTTTTGTTAACCGTTTTTGTGTTTGGTTTTTTGGAGTGTAATCATTAAATTTCTATTTATAGTCTTTTGTGTATCTTTCTCCCAACATTGGGGACAATATTGCCTTAAGTGTGAGGGAGTTGGCTTTAGTATAGTTTATTTTTATGAATTATGGATGAATTTTCTTGTTTTTATTTTTGGAATCATCAAGGTATTTCAAACTTGCATGTTCAATCTTTTCTCAGAGAGTAGTTATACAATCATTCTAAATGTCTTAAATAGTACCTTAAACTTGATTAACTAAGCACCCCTTGTATTCTTTGCTTGTATAAAATTCATCTTTTAAGCACATTTTCCTTTGCTTTTTTGTACTAATTATGGAGTTGAATCTTGCATTATTGGCCTTTGAATTGAACAAAATTTTTGTGCTAGAACCCGCATTCACTTGCCTTGAGGCGAAATCAATAGGTAACCTTAGTTTGATCTTGAAATGAGGGTAATAGGCCTTCTTTGTCCCGATTGAGCCTTTCTAGCCATCCCTTTTTATTTTATCTATAGTACCCTACTTGAAACCTTTATGCATAAATTTTCCAATCTATATATATATTTTTTTCCTTCTTTCAAATTTTAAGCTCCACTCTTTAAATTTATTGACCCTTCTTTGCGAGAGCTAAATGCATTTTTACCCTTAAGTTAGCAAAGAGTATGGTGGAAATTTGAACAAATGGTGGAATGGAAGACAGGAAAAATAGGTTTTATGGGTAGAAAAAAAAGAGGGGTGTGATGACCTTATATGATTGGAAATTGAATTATACCTCAAAAAAATCAAAAAAACAAAAAAAAAAGAGAAAAATATGTATATGTTTATTGCTTTGAAGGCTTCTCAGATTTCTTGATGCCTTCATTGTTTTCATTGTATTATTGTAAATTTTGTCATGATTGTGGTATAAACTTTTGGGTTGCCATAGATGGGTGATGATGGAAAAGTTGTGGGATGGACTATGATTTGTACAAGTTTGTTGAATCCAAGGTGCGGGAATTTTGTAGAGAATGGGAGTTTGTGGTTAAATATATGGGAATGGTGATATTTCTTATGGCTAATAAGGGTTATTACATTTGTTTTATGTCTCATTCCTTTCTATTTAGCTCTCATTTCTTTGACTTTGAATTCCTTACCTTTCGTTTGAAACCTTAAACTTTCCCTGAGCCTAAATTTACAAGCTTGAAAGTCCTACCTAATCGAGGTTAAATTTTGGTTACAGTATTAGTGGAGAGGTTTTGTGAATGCCAGGCTTATGGGGCATTATGCTTTGTTGATACGAATTCCTTGGCCAATAATATGACATTCCCCTCTTATAATTATTGAGCATTTGCATTGGCTGGACACACACATACATACGAATTCTTACTTGCTTTATAAGACAATGGGGTGATTGTTTAATCTTTGTGATGGGTATTTGGGACGACGTTTAGATTGTTTGTGTAGACATGCTCCAAATTTTCTTAAAGAAGTAATGTTGTCTCTATGCTGCCTCCCTTTGAAATGCTTCAAAACACTCTTTATTTCTTGTGGTTTAATGTTCAAATTTCTTAGTTGTTTTGTAGTATTGCTTGGGGACAAGCAATGTCTAAGTGTGGGGGAGTTTGATATTTCATATTTGTGCTTAATATAATGATCATATTGAGCTCAAATTTTTGTTGAATTTTAGTCTTCAAACACCATTTACACTCCCTTTCTCTCTTATTTGGTTTAGATGAGTTTATTGAAGATTTGGAGCACAATTAAGCAATGAAGGAGATTCTACATACTTATAATGAAGAAAAAGAAGAAGAATGCAAAACAGGGCAGCGGGACAGAACAATCCAAGTGGGATTTTGACCTCCTTAGAGATTTTAAATGCAGATATGATCTTCTGGACAATTATAGAAGAGATTCTGAAATTTCCAGAATTGTAACATTTACATCAATACGAATTCGTTTGGTCACCCTACATATAGTGCAAAATCAGTATTTCTGAATTTGGTTCCAGTTTTGACACATTGTGGTGTAATTACCATATCTGGAGTTATACATGTCCAATGGAGGTGATTCAAATCTTTGTAGAAACATTAGAGCATTATCTACAACTTTTATGAAGACAGAAAAACCTAGAACGTCCGATTTAATGCTCTTAATCACCAATAATCAAAACGGTACCGTTTTGGCAGAAACAGAATTTTCTGCAATTGTTGCTCTCTTTTTGTGAGGTATATATATACTCTTTTAGGGTATTTGAAGGGGGCGGCCGTCTAGGGTTCCAGAGAGGAGAAAAACAGAGAGAAAAACATCCAAAACCTCTCCCAAATCTTCAATCTTTGCAAGAGAAATCAAGAGAGAATATCAAATCTTTGAAGAAGGAGAACATCAATCTTGAAGATTCAAGCTCAAGAACACAACTTTTCACAACCAAGTTGGAGAACTCCAAGCCTTGAAGAAGAGAAGATTTGAGCCATGAAAATAAGAAATTCTTACTCTTCCTTTATTGCTTTATGTTCTTTGAATTGTGATATGTTGATGAGCTAAATTCTTGAATACTTGGATGGTTATGAACCCTAGTTATTATCTATGTGAATGATTGGTTTTCTTGGTTGATTGAATTCCGAATTCTTGTGGATTGTTTGTGGGTTTGATTGTTTGAATTGACTCAGCTATTAATTGATTCATAATCAGGATTTTTTACACTTGGAATTGAGAAAGGAAGGGTGAAATAGACCATATACAAACAATGGGGATGATTTAGGTTACTAGAGATAGAAACCTCAAAATCTTCTTGGCAATTAGAGAAATCTAATTTGGAGGTTTGATTGCTTGAATTAATTCAGTTTTTGATTGGCTCATAATCTGGATTTTTCACTTGGAATTGAGAAAGGAAGGGTGAAATAGACCATACACAAACAATGGGGATGGTTTAGGTGACTAGAGATAGGAACCTCAACATCTTCTTGGTAATTAGAGAATCTAATTGGAAATTCACTAATGTAAATGCATTTTTAGGTTGAATTGGTTAGGAAGAGATTTCAACCAATTAATCTAAAAGTAGAGGACTTTCATCTAGAGATAGAGTGAGTTCTAATTTAGGAATTTCATCAAACATAAGAAGGGGAATTCATTAACCAAGGGACTTTTCTATCACATAGGTAATTCTAGGGGGATTTTCCATTCAAGTATTATTCTCTCAATTGAAATTTTCTCTTGCAAACTGAAATTTACATAAACTGAATTTTTCTGTTTAGGTTAGATTTTTATTCCTAGTTGTTATTTCAATCATTTTCACAAGCAAATTTGATAGACTAAACAATAGAGTAGAAAGTGAGTAATGGTAATTGATCATCCCCGTGGATACGACATTTAAATTACTTGTCATTATACTAATCAAAATGATAGGTGCACTTGCCTAGTGTTTTGTGTGAAAATTGTTAGAGATTGTGATAAATTTTAGTATAAGGGCATGCAAAATAACACAACAATCGTAATCCCTCTTTTTGCTACGACATTGAGGTCGACAGCGAGGAGATGATTGCAAATATATTTTGGGATGACGAAAGAATGAAGATGGACTACAACTTCTGCAGGGATTCCGTCACATTTGATACAATATACAGAACAAATAAAAATTATAGACCTGTTGGTAACATACCCGCTCTTACATGAATGGTTATTTATATGAAAAAAAGAGTGTTTGGCTGAAGCGAATAATTATTCACTCTTAGTGAATGATCATGCACCATGAAGCGAATAATTATTCACTCCGAAAGTTTCATGGTCATGCACTATGAAGTGAATAATTATTTACTCTGAAATGAAGGACTATTCGCTCTGGTGTGAATAACTATTCACTCTTATGCGATTATTCTCTCTTATGTGAATAATTATTCACTCCGAGACGAATGATCATGAAACATGAAGCGAATAATTATTCACTCTGAAATGAAGGACTGTGATTATTCTCTCTTATGTGAATAATTATTCACTCCGAGATGAATGATCATGCACCATGAAGCGAATAATTATTCACTTCATATTACATGACCATGAAACTTTTGAAGTGAATAATTATTCGCTTCATGGTGCATGATCCACTAAGAGTGAATAATTATTTACTTCATAGTGCATCATCATTCGCTTCAGAGTGATTAATTATTCACTCCGAAAGTTTCATGGTCCTGCAATATGAAGTGAATAATTATTCACTCTGAAGCGAATGATGATGCACTATGAAGTAAATAATTATTCACTCTTAGTGAAGGACTATTCACTATTATTACCCATTGCTTCTACGCAGTTTACAAATCTGAATAATTTATCATTGACTCTGGCCAGCTCTCTTTGTGGGATTCAACCATCACCACCAGAGTTGCATTTTCAGGACGGCCCTATTATATGATGAGACAATAGAATCGTTTGAGTGGTTGTTCAAGTCATTCCTGAGATGCATGTCAGGCAAAGCACCTCTACTATATTTACGGATCAGGATCCTGTTGTGGCTGCCGCCATCAAAATTGCACTCCCTACAACATTCCATACTCTTTGCACCTGGCACATAAAGCAGAATGAGCAAAAGAATTTGGTTAAACTGTACACCTCAAACTTTGCATATTATTTTTTTATTTAATGTACGACGCAAAAGACGAACCGATTTTGACTTTGTTTGGGCAAAGATGATCGCTGAATGCTTTCCGAACGGATCCCATAGATGGCTAGAGAGGATTTACAGTGGTCAGCTGTTTGGGTTAAACAACATTTCACATCGGGCATGTTGTCAACGCAATTGAGCGAGTCATGCAACAGTGTAATCAGATACTTCCTGCAAGCAGATCACAACCTCGTTCAATTTTTCACCCATTTCAACCGGATGGTTGAACACAAAAGGCATACTGAGAAGATAAATGATTTTCAAGCCCGAGACAAGTTACCGAATAACCAATTCTCCTACAGCCCCCTGGCGCGAAGTGCAGCTGAGGTTTATACTCCTAACGTTTTTGCAATATTCCATGAACAATACCAGCGGACTTTCGAGTATTTGATGGACCCATGTACTGAGAAGAATGAGGATTGTATGTCGACGTACATTGTGTATAAGACACTTACTGGTGGGAATTCGAAAGTTGATGTGATGATTGTTCTCGTTAATGACTCGAATTCTGACCGTGCCATCCTCAAGTGTAGCTGTCGTCTGTATGAAACCTTGTGTCTACTCTGCCGCTATGTATTAAAGGTTATGGAAGTTCTTGGCTCTTTGGGCAACCAAAAGTTCAGATCGATTCCAAACCATTACATAATTAAAAGATGGATAAAAAACGTAAAGAATCAGCTAGACCTTCCGTCCAGCCTTCGTGGAAAGAAACCCTCGGATTTGTTGGATTTGTTGGATTTGTTGGCAACCGTCGTCTGCATAGTGGACAACGCATACAAGACTGTTGATCAGGCAATGGACGATTTATGCAAACGATCTAAATTACTCCTCTCATTTGGTCTTTACGTCTCACCTTCCGAAAAGACGGAAGTCTCCTCAACAAAAGGTCAGTTACTCTATTCAATGAATTTTTTCTTGCACGATTGAATAAGTAAATAATTATTCAATCTTGGATTCTTTTCAGTACCGCTTGTAAGAGTGAATAATTATTCGTTCTTGGATTCTTTACGTTTCCGCTTGTAAGAGAGAATAATTATTCACTCTAGAATTTTTTTATTTCTGCTTGTCGGAATGAATAATTATTCCCTGAAATGTGAATAATTAGTCACTCTAGGATTCTTTACATTTTCGCTTGTAAGAGTGAATAATTACTCGTTCTTGGATTCTTTACGTTTCCGCTTGTAAGAGTGAATAATTATTCACTTTAGGATTTTTTCATTTCTGCTTGTTGGAGTGAATAATATTTTTATTCTTTGTTGACATGTTAGATCCACAACATCAACCCAGCTGTGAGGACGGACGTGTACTTGGCAAGGCCATCAAACCCAGAAATAACCCAAATAGATCGCGAAAAAGGCTCAGGAGTATCCAAGAGCAGTTGAGGCAGAAGAGAAAGGCCTTAATCAAAAGAATGCGAAATGGAGTGCCTGAGCCGAATAACAACATCGATGTTACCCTAACCATGTAAACGATATTCTATTCGGTGAATAGTTATTCATGATAGAGTTAATAAAATAAAAATTTATGTGAATAATTATTCACTCAACGCCATTTAAAGTCAAAGTTTATGTATAGTTAATGTTTTTGTACATTGAATCGTAATTAATAACCAACAATAATTATTCACAACCGCCTCCATGCATCAGATGCTTTTCGGATATCCTCAAGCAATTCATTTTCCTCTTGACCCAGCAGCCGCGCCACAATCTGTCTTCGCCCGGCGTTGATATTTTCTGGTCTCACCCAGGTAGCATAACACTCCTGCGGTAAGTGACCAGCCCATGACTCCATTGTCCAACACAAAAAAACACCGTAATTGTGTAAGTCAGGTTGAACTGGAACTGCAGAGACATCCCAAATGAACTTCTGCCAATCAACTTCCCGTCTTCCCCATATACTGTACCACGTGGTGAAATATGTGAGCACCCATTTACCAAGCTGTTGGTGAGTCTCGCGAAAATTTGATTGGCAAGGTATGTTGTTCAGGCAGAGGAAACGGTTCGTCCCCACATCTATCGCGTACAAGTAAAAGTGGTTCCCTCTGATTATGGGGAAGAAGTACTACACGACCAAATAAGATCCACAGAGTGAATAACTAATTATTCACACAAGAAAGCGTAATAATTAGTCAAATAATTGACATCAAAGAGTGAATGACTATTTCTATTTAACACAAAGTGAATAACTATTCGCTACTGAAGTGAATGTTTGCAGAGTGAATGACTATCTCTATTTATCCCTGAGTGAATAACTATTCGCTGCCGAATTCAATAGATTGGTTGAATGCAAGAGTGAATAACTATTCCCTCTAAATTGAATGTTTGCAGGAGTGAATGACATAGTAAAGCGTACTCACATGGTCACAGGCAGATGAGTCAAATCCGCTACCGCCGGGCAAGTAATTAAGCCCGGATAAAATTCCCTCGACCTCGGCCTCCATTTCTTCAGGCGAAAGCTCCCTGCAGGAGTTATAACAACCTTCAGCCCATTTCTGAAGGAAAAAGAAAAAATATTATTCACACAAGAAAGCTTCTCACCAAATATAAACCATTAAATACATTGGCATACCCCTATTGTAGTGGTGAAGCAAAATCTACGCAATACACCACTGTAAGCCTGCTGGCGGTTTAGATAGTGGCATATGCGTCAATAGTCGTGCAGTAAAAATTTTGCACCGGCCGGCAGCCACGAACCTCTATTCTGTTGAGTTGCTGGATCCCGTCCCTCAACAAAATATCAGCCCTTCAGAAAGCAACGATATGGTTATTACTGAATAATAAACACGGGTAAATAATTATTCGCTCGCATGCTAGAATAATTGACCACGAATTTACAAAACTGGAGTGAATAATTATTCGCTTAACGAAAAAAACCCTTACTCCATTCCGTTTGGAGCAGTCTGGAACCAGACATAATCAACGAGTTTGGTCTCTTCTGCAGTAAGGGCGAATGGATTCGCCGGACCTACCACAAAAGGAGATCGCAGGAAATGACTGGGCTTTATTAGCCGCCGGCACTTGGGCGATGGGTCTGCTGGGACGTCCTCCACCAATTCGGCGGGTTCATCCGTGTGCAGGATAATCTCAGTCCCGGCAACATCTGATAAAAGACAAGATACAAAGAATGAATATCTCATGTCGCACAACTGAGAATATCCACCATGAAGTGAATAATTATTCGCTATGCTAAGAATCTCTTTGTTCAATGTACAAAGTGAAAACATGAGTAATTATTCTCCATAAGAATAGTCATTAAGTGAATGACTATTCGCTAAGGTAACGATACAATATAATGAATAATTTCTAATTGGAATGAATAATTATTCGCTTAAGCACGAATACTTATTCATTAAATTCGTCCGCTCTTTTTAAGAACGAATTATTTTTAGAATAACGACTGAATCCTAATTACCAGTTGTGACTGAGTGGTTGGTTGTTTTTTTTTTTTTTTTGCTGCCTGCTTATGGGTTCTTGGCTTCTTGTGTAACTTGGGTTGGAGGGGAGTGACCGGCTCTGCTCTAACATGTACCTCACCGGGCTCTTCCCCGTCCGGGACAACAGGTTCGGTAGTCACTTCTGCTGCCTCATGACCATGGACAACCATGGCCAACTCAATGAGCCCCCTCGCCCTAAATTCGTATTGGTCGGCCTCAGCCCCATTAACATTCTCGGGCTCTGGTAACTCAGCGAGCTGATTATCCAGATGTTCTTCCGCGTCAGATAGTGTCTCAGCCTTTCGTACATTTCTTTGCACCCCTGTCCCAAGTCTCCGCCTACAGCCATACCATGCACCCAGAACCTTCTCAGCAGTCCACCAGCTGCAGGTGCATTGGACATCCTTCGGCGTGCCAAATATTTTTTGTAAGTAGCATAGCTGGAATCAAAAGTAGTCATCTTAAGTGAATAATGTGAATAATTAGTCGCTTAAGAGTAAATAATTATTCGCTTAAGAGTGGATGATTAGTCACTCTGAAGTGAATAATTATTCGCTTAAGAGTGGATGATTAGTCACTCTGAAGTGAATAATTATTCACTTAAGAGTGAATGATTGAGTGAATAATTATTCACTTAAGAGTGAATAACTATTCACTCAAGAGTAAATGACTATTCACTCAATCATTCATTCTTAAGCGAATAATTATTCACTCCTAAGAAAGAGATGCATATCATTCACTCATAACCTATATTATCCTTTGCCAAAAGGAGATGCATATTGCCATCTGACCAACTATTGGACATTTTTTACACAAACTTGCCCAAACTTCTGTGCGGAAACTGGAGTATATGTTGTGGCCAGTTAAACACCTTCACAAATCCTAAGTCTTCTAGAATGGGGCAATATACACCCAGGTCAATCTTTGAAGATGATTTCGGGACCAAAATAGTCCCTAGTGCCAAGAGAATATACAGCTTGGCAAAATCCTCCGCTGGGAAGTTTGGTCGGGAAATTGCTTTCTGGATTTTCTCAATAGAGACATGATTCTTGGGCGACGGTGACAGACCGATAGTTTTAGCAAAGCCTGTAACCCTTTTGGACTTGATTGCCAAGTTGGACGAATCAATATCTTGGCCGGAGGTTCGAAACCCATACACAGTCCGAACGTCGCTCTCTGTTATTTTCAGATCCTCATCATTTTCAAGAGAGAAAACCTCTCTTGTGGGGTCATAACTTTGGCAGAGGTGTTCTACCATCTCTGCTTTTATGGCCATCAGCTTTAGTTCGACCAGGCCTCCAAAACCAGTTGATTTAATCGCGTCCATCTTCGCCTTGCCTTGAGGATCCATCTGCAGTGAACGATTCACGTCTACAATCGGTTGTAAACGGCACTTAACTTGAAATCTTTGAGGAACCATGTCTGATAATCGTTGAAGGATGGAGAAGAGGAGAAGAAGCTTTGAGAGAGAGTTAGAGAGAATTTGAGTGGTGAGAGAATAATTATTCGCTATGAGCAAGTGATGTGAATGATTAGTAAGTCTTATCCGGTGCCCCTAACTGAACAGTATTTGTGCATTGAACTCTTCTAATCCCCGGTTAGTGAACAGTCATTTTTTTAAGTGAATAATTATTTACTCTTATCAACTGTCAATTCAGTGAATAGTCTTTTTGCATCAAACGATGCGTACTTACTTTAGTGTGAAGAGGAGAAACGATGGGTGTCAGAGTAATCGTGGCTTTTCAAATTTCAAACAATCTCTTTATTGAGTCTAAAATGCCCCTGTTGCTTCCTAACCGTTGAATCAAAAGACAACAAATACTATCCAATCTAACGGTAAAAAATTCATCCGCATGTACGGAAAAAAAGGCTCTCAGCACCGTAACCGGACTGCCAAATCTATACCATAGAAGCAGGTGATGCCTTTGGCGGTTGTACGCTCCCTCCGGATTTCAAGGAATATGCATGATATATAAGCAAGCTCATTACTGCTGCCTTCACAATCCAACACAGACCAGCTCAGATCCACAAAACGAAGAAATAGGAACTCCATTTCAATGGCGACGGTGACGGAAAAGAATTAAGCAGCCGCGCAGCCGACTGTAGGAGAGTACTGCATGCTGTTAGCCGGTAAGAATAAGCTCGTACTTCGGCATGTAAGCACCTCCAAGCAGCTAAAATTGCATCATGAGCTCAAGTCTTTCATGGAGACCCACGGATTTGTTTGTCTCTCCGATCCTGAGGAGGATGCCAACTCCGCCTGGGTGGGGTACAGTTTTCCAGCCGCCGGAGACGGCAGTGCACTGTCGAAGCCGACATTGCCTCGTCACAGGATCGACGGACTCCACATCTACACCTATAGAGCCTTCCTCGACGCGTCAGCCAGTGCCTTCAGATGGACGATATTTCTCGTCTCTTTGCAGTTCAATAAGTACCGTACCACAGCACATATACAGACAGGTAATTTGCAGGAAATTTTTGAATTTTCATCTTTCCGTCATTTTCGCGCTTTAATGAATTTCTTTTCTCTTTTTTGTTTTTGGTGAAGGCTTTTTTTTTTTTTTCCCCTCCCTCTCCAGTGTAGATATTTTCAATCTTTGCAAATGCTTGAACGAGAAATGACGAAACTATTTCAAAGTCCTGGAAAGTGGAACCTAGCAATTTCAAAATCTCATTGAATTTACAAAACTTTCTTTTAATATTTTATATTTTTTATTGTTCATTATTTAGTGTTGGAAATTCTATAGGTCGTAGAGTTGATCAGAGGGTTTTTAATCCAACTTTGCTGATCAATAATTTTATGGAAAACTAAGTCTAAATGTTCATTTCGTTAACAATGAGAGAAAGTATAGAGAATTTGGATTATGAAACCAATAACTCCAATTCTGTTAATTCTAAAGGAGATTTTATACAGATTAGGTCAGTATATACCACAGATTTTCTTTCTTTTACTTTGATTAATTGTACATTCTGTTGTTGATCTTTCAGTTCCCTTAAAATGAACCTTCTGATTTTAATTGTTTCCTTTGAGGATTGTACTCGTATGGACTTCTCTTATTAATCTGTTGCGGAATTAGCGTGGTAATGGATAAATATTTAGTTTGGGTAATTAATGATAAAACGAGAAGTAAAATAATAAATAAAAGAGACACAAGATTTACGTGAAAACCCTCCAATGTATAGGAAAAGATCATGAGACAAGAGAGGAGTAAATACACTATGAAAAATATGGAGAAGATATAAATATTTTTACACCCACACAAAAAATACACTCAAGATAACACCTCACTACACTCAATAAATATGACAAGAGTGTGTATATATATGAAGAAGTAGTATATGAAGAGAGGATAGTTTAGGGAGATGCTCTTGGAGGATTTCTCTCTTGGATGAATTCCTCTCTTTTTGGATGTATTCTTTGTTCCAAGCAAGATTGCCTTATATAGAGATGTATCACCATGTGAACAAATTTCAAGTCTTCCTACCATTGTTGAAAAAGTGTTAAATTAGCTCACCAAACATAGCCAACCAACATTGTGTCATCTTAGTCCAAGTTAGGTCACCAAACATAGCTAACCAATATTGAATTTTCTTAGCCATCCAAAGACTAAGATAAACCATGAAAAATATGTGGCCAACTAATATAAACTTGAAGTGTGAATCTTAAAATTCTAAGGTAATTTTAACATAATCTAATTCTGTTTTTTCTTCTTTCTCATTAGGTATAAAAGTTTGGCATTCTGTGAGAAGTTCTCTCGGTTTGATTTCAGATTAGCATGTTGACAACATGGAAAATTTACAGAACTTCAGCAGTCAAAACGGTGAAATGATAAGGAGAAATGACTTTTCTTTACTAGACTTCCATGTAGCTTTGACTGAATTGTGTACATAAGATTCAAGCTTTTAAGGCATGTTTTTTCTTTTATTTTTTATTTTTTGGTTATTATTTGATGTCAATTGAAGTGTGTGCATTTCCTCATCAAGCAAACACATATATGGAACAAAATTCACTTTGCAAACACATCTGAATATCAGGAGTATTCCACTTCGGCTCCTACCTGACGCACGTTTAATTTCGAGACTTGCAGAGGTGGATAATCAGTGTTTCGCCTGCCAGGCGCCAACCCTTAAACAAGAAGTGTTCAATTTCTACGACCGCCACGTCACAAATATTGGCAGCACTAGTAATGCTGGTGGAAGTGGTAAAGCCAGTAGTTCAGTGAGTAACAGCAAAAATATGGATAGTTCTACTTCCTTCACCCCAGTCACATTGGAAGATTCCGTAGTGCCTGATGATCGAACAACAATGAGAGCCCTGATGATAGTAAGGTGAAGGTAAAATAATAGTCAATCTTAAAACTGAATATAGTAATAGCCTCTAATTTAGTCGGATGCATGAAAAAAATTATTAATTAAAGGAGTTTGAGAAGTAAATTAGGATGGAGGGAATATTAGATTTTAAATTATTTATCACTTAGTGTCTGTATGATTCAAAGATTTTAGCAAGGAAAAGGAAAACAAAATCCTTAGGAAACTAAAAATCTGCGTGTTGTTTGGTTCAGTAGTGAAAATATTATCGAAATAGAAAATGATTTCTAAGAAAATAATTTCTCTTATTTAGTTTGTCAGGTTTTTCAATAGAAATGGAAAATTAAATAAAACATTAAGATTTTTAACTAAAAATTTCTCTTAAAAGTTAAAAATCATCTTTAAAAAAATTGAAGTAACAATAATTCAAATGGTTCACAATTTAATTTGACTTTGGATTTTACTCAAAATTTTTACCACTAAAATTCAAAACTAATAGTACATTAACTTAAAACTTAAAATTTTTATAGTACATTAACATCACAATTTAATAGTACATTAACTTAAAATTTTTAGCCATTCAATTTGATTTCGTCACCAAGAGACACATAGTGGAAGAATTTTTAGAGCAATTTATCCCAATCAAGTGCTTTTTTTATTTTATAATTATTTATATTATAAAAATAATAAATAAGTTCTTCTTATTGAAATAAATAAACTAAAATAAAAAATTAGTTACAAAAATATACTTCTATCATATTCTATATTTTAACTTTGAGTAAATGGCTTGTACTAGCAATCAATTTGCACACATAGGAGTTAAAAGTAAAACTATATTCGAATACTCATGAATCGAACATTTAGTTTTCGAACTTGGTTCACATAATACTCAAATATTATTCGACGAATTTGTTCAATTAATGTTTTCAGCTTAAAATTTTTTTTGAACTCGTTCGTTTATTTATTCATAAAATTCAAAGTTTATTCAATAATTTTGTAAGTTGTTTAAATAACTCAAAGAGTATTCGAGTTCAAGTTATTCAAATAAAGTAATAAAAAATGAATAATAACTCATACAGTTAGAAAATAAATTTAATATAATATTATAAATATTATACAAATGTTTATTATATTTTATAGAAAAATATTTATATAAATATAAAATGTAAATAATATTATAAAATATATTAATAAAAATTATATACGTTCGCGACCAAACGAATAATAATCGAATACAAATAGTTTTATTTGGAATGTCCTATTCGAAAAATAAATTTAGTTAAAAATTTATATTGATTCTTATATTAAGCTATGACTTCAATCACCTTTTTTCGTGATGTTTTCCTTTTCCTCAAACTTAAAAATTTACATTGATTCTTATATTAAATTTTAACTTCAATCACTTTTTTTCGTGATGTTTTCATTTTCCTCAAACTTTTGTATGAAAAAAGTATTTTCAACCCTTTTTATTAAATTTTTCTTCACTAATTTCCTTTAGTTTATTTTCTTTAGGGTCTATTTGGATTAAGGATTTTATTGTGGAAAAGAAAACATTTTCTATTGGCAGTGAAGGAGAACACTACTAAAGAAAATAAAATGAAGGAAATTAATGAGAAAAATTTTAATGGGAAGTGTTGAAAATATTTGTCCACTCAAAAGTGTGAGGAAAAAGAAAAAACTAAGGAAATTTTGATTAAAGTAAAAATACAATTTAAAAATTAATGTTAACTTCTATAGCTATTTTTTGAGTCAAACATTTGCAATATTTTTCGAATGGAACATTCGTAACCAAAGCTCGTTCGTATTCTATTATTGTTCATTTATTTGGTATTCGAATAGAGTATAAATAAAAAAATAGTTTATTTATTAATCGAACGAATACAAACTTATTCAAAAATAAATTCAAATGATTGTAAACACATATATAAATTTATTATTTATATATTTTGTAACATCTCTCCCCAGAGATGGTCTAAGCGTATTCATTTTAAAATAGAGTTTACAATTTTTTATATATAAAATATTTAAGAAAACTATCATGAGTTAAGTTAATTTATTTTTAAAAATATTTTAGAACATAATCTTACAGATGTTTGACCACTCTTGAATATACTTGAACATTCTAGAATTTTTTAGTTTTTGTTAAAAAAAAAAAGAGAGAGAGAGAGGGGTCCAATAAATAAGTGACACGTGATAATTGATATTTTTTCACCCAAGTCGGTGGCAAGCACGACTCCTGCTTCTTCCTATATAGTATTTGGTTTCATTTCTTTTTTTTTTTTGTTATTTTCTTTCCTTCATTTCCTATCCTTTCTTCCTTTTCTCTCGGTTTTCTTCCTTTTCTCTTCTTCTTGGTTTGTTTTGTTTTCTTTTATTTTCTTCTCCTTGGCTTGATTTCCTCCTTGTTAATTAAGATAAGTTTTAATGTTATTTTTGTTTGTGATTTATTTACTTTATTTAGTTATTTCTTTAAATTTATAGTAGAAATTATTTGTTTAGTAACATTAGTATATTTTGATTTAAAGTTTTTATTTTAATTTAGTTTGAGTTACATTTTTTTTTTTGTTTTAGTTGCAAATTTTTATCTTTTAGAATTTGAAATAGATTTGAAAGTGGTTAAATATTGAGATTTTGAGATTTGAGATTTAAATATTTTCATTCTCTTAAATTCATATTTTCATTATATATTTTTATTCTCTTAAACATTCAATGTTTAGTATTTGAGAAATTTTATTAAAAAGATATATAAGTATTTGAGAATATAATAATAATATTATTTTATTATTTTATTATGATATATATGACTAGTTATAAGAATATATGTTTATAAAATTTTTAATAACTGAGTATTTTTATAGTTATAAGTTTATGTTTAGACTATACCTAGAATATCTTGGGGAGACTCGTTCGATAACTTAAAATTTATCTTCTTCGGGATTTTCGACTAAGGTTTAGCTATTTGGATTTATAACAAATTCTTATTTTTCATAAGATAGGAAATAATTCTAACACTTGCTACCATGTAAGTTTATAAACTAAGACCACTATATTTTTTTAGTGCCATCAATATTTATAAATAAGAATATTTATTATTCACAAGTGTGAATATATTTTATTTTAGAAACTAATTTAGTTACTTATTTTTAAATTAGAGAGGTTATCCACTATATATTTTTATTTGGCATTAAAAATACCAAGGAGCGGTGCTACGTGCAGGTATTTATTTGGTTTGAAATATTATAATTTCAGGACATATTCTATAAATACAAGTAATCATTAGAAAATATTTTATTGTGCATTTTTCAAAAGTCATGTGCATTTTTATGACGTATTTGAAAAAATTTACATTTACATATTTGGACTGAAAGACGGTCTTTATTTTGAAACTATGTTGAGATTGGATTTGGTTATGACTTTGGATGGCTACTTTAATCGCCTTTATATTTAAAAAGTTGCATAAAAACTCCATCCTGACCAGATATGATTTGGAATATGATGAGAATATAGATATAATGTGATTGAAATATAATTTAAGCTTGAAGCGTTAGTGGATTGTAGTGTATATGACTAGTCCCCGGTATTAGGCATCATCTACTGGCTTGAAACATATAGATTTTAGATTGTTGATTCATTTGAAAGGAGGCGCAATATGTTAAGAAGGGCTTGGCCCAACTTGTACTGTATTTATTTATTTACAGTCACCTAATAGCGAGTCAAGAGGGACTCAACATTGAGGTTGATCATTAGGGTTAGACTGGTAGGTACCCTAGAATCCTTAGCTTGGTCTCTGTTTGAGAAGGCATAGGTAGTCTGTGAAATCGAATATTCGTCTTAGTGTATGGCTAGTATTGACAACAGAATGCTAATATTTGAGTCTTGATGACCATGTTATTAGCTCTAGTAATTCTACTTTGAGCCAGAATCTGAATATTTGTCATATTTGAAAATTTTGGTTTGAGAAATTATACTGAGGTGTCTTGATTCAATCAGACTTTCTAGCTAAGGCAAAAACATTATCATGAGATTTGTGTATTATTTTAGAACAAAAAAACTTATATGAATATAAAACACTTTTGAACTACTGTGCATACGCATCCACTCTCATATTTTAAAAATCTCATATTTTTAAAAAACACTAGCACTCAGCGAACTCACTGAAATTTTCAATCTGACACATGTTTTTTTAATATTTATTTTTAGATGACTTAAACCATGGATCATAAAAGTAATTCTTGGATTCGCTTCAGAGTTAGCTCATGGAGGGACTCATATATGTGTTTGATTAGTTTATGCCTTTTGTTACCTCTCGCTAGTTAAAGAGATAGAAGTCTTCTTTATAATTATTTGTAAATGAAGATTGAATTTGGGATAATATAAGATACAAGATTTACACATGTATTTATATATTTCTATCAATGTTTCCTATAATTGTATTCTAATTGTAATATATGTATATTTTTCTCTGAACGCTATTCATATTTGCATACTTCAGTGTCGAGAGACACAAGGGTACCTCACTCAGGCGCGGTGGAACCTAGCGAATGGGTTGGGTGTATCACATATTTTATATAAATAATTTTAGTTTCTTACTTTATTATTTACTATTTTTTATTTTAAATTATTTTATTCAAACAACTTGAACTTGAACACCAACCAAGTTACTTTAAACTTGTTAGGGATTCGAGTATTAGCACACACGCACAATCTATACTGCAGAAAAGTAAAGAACACGAGACACAAGGATTTACGTGGTTCGGTCGATGTGACCTACGTCCACGGGCTGCAACCAGAATTTTTCTATTGCTTTCTGCCTCTCATCCTCGTCTAGAATTTCAAGTACAAAGTGTTATATTTATAGAGACTAACTAGGTTTTCTAACTTAGGCAACAAGAAACATAAAACAGGCTCAATTAAACTGAGCCCATCAAGACTCCATAACCCAACAATCTTCCACTTGAAGGCTTGATAATCTTCAAACTGCCATCCGCTGTGAACACCTGTACTTCTTGCAATCTTACTCAACTCTCCTAGTTGAGCGGCCTTCTCATTAGTCAATCTGAAAACCCGTTGAAGCTCCTCCCGAGCTCCAACACATCAGTCATGGCTAGAACTATCCCTGACCCGTTCTCTATCTCTACCAGCTCCCACTGAAACGAACTGCCGGATCCTGAGATATCCTGAGAATAAACAACACTCTCCATATTCAACAAGTAATCCCTTGGAGAGACTTTATCAGTTGGAATATTAGTTCTTTTAACCCACTGTTGTCTGAGAACTGAAACTGAAGCACTACCCGTGCTCCCACTATCACGAAATCCTCTAATGGGTTTAACTGAATTCTTCCACGCACATTCACTCTGAATCTTCACTTTGGCTTTGGGTTTCTCACTTGCAAAGCAAACCTTTTTCTGCTCATGAGACTCTATGAACTGCTCCTCGGTCATGGAATCCGGTTTCACCCCTAACAAGGGTTCGTGAAGATCTTTCTGGTACAGATAATCTTCAATCTGCATCTTCTAGAAACCAAAATTGGATCCATCAAACTTCTCGATTTCATTCTTCGTACTCTCCATCTGCATAGATCGTGGTGAATTTCTCCTAGCTCTGATACCAGCTGTTAGGGATTCGAGTATTAGCACACACACACACAATCTATACTGCAGAAAAGTAAAGAACACGAGACACAAGGATTTACGTGGTTCGGTCGATGTGACCTACGTCCACGGGCTGCAACCAGAATTTTTCTATTGCTTTCTGCTTCTCATCCTCATCTAGAATTTCAAGTACAAAGTGTTATATTTATAGAGACTGACTAGGGTTTCTAACTTAGGCAACAAGAAACATAAGACTGGCTCAATTAAACTGAGCCCATCAAGACTCCATAACCCAACAAAACTTTACAACCAAATAAACGGAACTTGAATAAAATTTCAAGTTTGAAACGTTAATCAAATTGATTCGAACAGTGTTTGATTATTATGCGAATTGAGTTAGAAAACTAGATGCTCGATTTATTTGTGATCGAATAGAGCCCCACTTTCAACTCCAGAATGTGCAAGTTTACTACTAGTTAGAAGTTAATAAATTACTAACTGTTCAAATTATTATTTCTTTAAACTTTTTCAAGAGAGTTTTTTATTTAAAAATCTTAATATATGATTTATTTTTCTATTTTCATCGTAAAATCTCACAAGCCAAACAAAGAAATTGCTTTCTTCGAAATCATTTTCCATTTCCATAGTATTTTTCTTAGTGTGCCAAACAGCATGCATATTTTAATTTTCCTAAGGATTTAATTTTTCTTTTTCTCATTTTCTTTTTCCTTACTAAAATTCTAGAACCAAACAAACCCTTATTGTTTTCCTTTACTATCAATCAAAGAGAATATTTTTTTAAAAAAGTGTTTTTGTTTCTACAACAAAATTATTGAACCAAACAAACCTTAAAGGAAGGAAGTATATGTACTTCTCAAGGATTCTAAAAGAATGTAACATTGTTCACGTTAGACAATTGAGAGTATCTTCCTATATCATAAATTAAATTTACTAAAAATTTTTTTTTTAAATGCAAAACTAAAAGACCTATTGACCGATTTATATATGTCATACTGATATTTTATATTTGTGCTTCATATAATGATTGTTTTGAGTTTAAATTTCTATTGCATTTTAGTGTTTCAATCACCATTTACATTCCATTTATCTTTTCTTTACTTTAGGTGAGTTTATTGATGATTTGTAGTACAATGAAGCAATAAAGGAGATTTTACACACTTAAAATGAGGAAAGAAGAAAAATGCAAAATAGAAAAGCAGGATAGAGCATTTTCAAGTGAGATTTTCACCACCTTAAATATTTTGAATGTAGAAGTGGTCTTCTAAACAATTATAGAGAACATTTTGAAGTTTTCAGAATGGTAAAATTTATGTCAATGTAAGTTCGTTTGGCCTCCCTAACTATACTACGAAGCCAGTGCCTCTAGATTTGGTTCCAATTTTGGCAATGTTTCGTAAAATGACCATATCTTGAGTTATATACATCCAATTGAGGTGGAATTATAAGATCATGATATACAACTTTTACAAAGACATCAAGGCCTAGATTGTCCAATTTCATGCTCTAAGTTCACCAAGAAGTCAAACAACTGTCACAGTCGCAGAACAAACCAACTGTAGAAAAACTGGTTTGAAGCATCCCTACTTGGTGTGGATCAAGCGGCGCCTCCTGCAAGAAGTCAAACGACACTGCCTAGACCACACCAAATGGTGTTGTTTGGTTCGAAAGCAGATTTTTCTGTTATTTTTCTCTCTGTTTTTCTATTCAAGTACTATTTTCTCAATTAAAATTTTCTCTTACAAACTAAAATTTAGATAAACTAAATTTTATTGGTTAAGTTAGAATTTTTTATTCCTAGTAGTTTATTTCTATCATCTCCACAAGCAAATTTAATATGCTAAACAATAAAGTGGAAAGTGAGTAATAGTATTTGATCATCCCCGTATATACGATATTTAAATTACTTGACAATTTACTAATCATAACGATAGGTGCACTTGCCTTGTGTTTATGTGCAAATTATTAGAGATTGTGATAAAATTAAGTATAAGAACACAAAAACACACACAACATATATTTATTTCAGTTGTCATCACTAATTTTTTCTTCTTAATTAACCTATTTGCATCTTTTAGTCTACTCCCCATGAGGCAAAGGAGTGTATTGGAGGAACAAAAAGAAGAAGAGTAGGGAGCAAAGTGCTATTGGATTTGGATAATTAGTATAAAAGGAGGGAACAGACAGATGAGCTAATAATTGTCATTTTTATTCATATTTTTACGTCAATATGAGCATTTTTACTAATTTGCTTATGAGCTATTAGTTGGAGGGCATATATTTGCTTTAGTTAAATAGTTGAAGAGCTAAAAGTGAAACCTTTGAATATTTTAAAAGTCAATGACGCTTCAAAGTGTATTAGAATATTATTTAATATAGTAATTAAGTTGTTTTAAGTACACTAATATCATTCCGCTAAAGGAAGTTAAAGAGTTTTGACTCAAAACCTTTTTTCATGTGGAGCATGTCTTAGAAAATCTATGAAATACTTGAATTAGTATTTTTGTTTGAAATATTTCATTTTTGCATAGTATGGAATTGATTGTTAAGAGGGACAGTATGTAGTTTAGAGTTAACATTTTTCTTCAAAAAAAAAAAAGACTATATTTTCAACTTTTTCTTTTTTAGATTTTCTATCTTGAAAAGAGAGGAAAAAAAGAAAATAAATCTCTCTTTCCTTCAATTGCATTGTGTAGTTTATCTATTTGATTACGAGACTGTGAATGATGAAAGGTTTTTCTCAAGGTATGTTAAATGTTGAATAGATTTTTAGTCGTCAAAATAATTAAATTTTATGTGAATAATTATTTTTTATGTATAAATTTTTAACTATTAAATTATAAATGATACTTATCCCACAATGTTCGACATGTATTGGAAAAATGCTATTAATACTGTAACCGAACCAATACTGCAGCCAATGCTTGTAAATGGGGTTGAAAAGGGTCGATAAAATCCCCAAAAAGAATAGTTTCCATAAAAATAAAAAAATAAAACAAATACATGGAAAGTCTTGCAATCTTCTGGGCCCAACTGTTGTTTCCGAGCATTCTCCCCCCAAAAAAAGCTCTTGTTTCTGACTTTAAAAGAAAAAAGAGAAAAAAGATGAAGCACCCAACCCTGTAGCCTATGGGAGTAGATCAGTAGAAAAGGTGGCACTAGAAAGACACGGACAAGGACAAAGAGTTCTTTCAAACCCTTTTCCTCCTTTGGCCCACCTTGTGAAACCCACCGAAGAAAACACGCCCCCGATTGGCGGTGAGATTAGAACCACCACTCGGTCCACTCTCCGGAGAAAGCTGCCGCGTTAGGGTTTGAGTTTCGATCATCTCCGGTGGATATATATATATATATATATATATATACAATTATATACTTTCAAATACATCGTTGCTGCATGCAGATACACCCCTGAAGTTCATGCAAGAATGGGCGGGCTGGAGAAGATATGTAAACATCCTGAACGTGCGGAATCCAAAACGAACAGCCTCGAGCAATCGATTCTTTCGCTGCTGGCTAAATGTAAGGACTTTGAAGGTCAGTTGGAGTTGACCCAGAAGGATTTAAGTGAAGGTTTTCGTGAACTTGATTCCAGGGATAAGAAATTGAATTCTAAGAGAGAATCACTGGAGTTAACCCGGGAGTCGGTGGAACGGAGGTTGAAAGAAGTTGGGGATAGGGAGAAAGATTTTGCTTTGTTTCGTGAGGAAAAGATTAGGGATTTTGAACTGAGGGAGGAAGAGTTGGTTAGGATTAGGGAAGTATATGTTAAGGAAGTTGATGAGAAATTGAGTGAGCAAGAGAAAAAGGTGCAAGAGCTTCTGACTACATTGGAATCTGAGAAGCTTGAGATTGAGGGGTTGAAGAATTTTGTGGAGAAGAGGTTCGAGGAGATAGGATTTGCGGAGAAGTTTTTACAGGATAAAAGGAGAGAGATTGAGTCGATTCAGATTTCCATTGAAACGAGGACTAGGGAACTTGAGCATAAAGAAGGAAAAATTAAGGAGCGAGAAAGGAGGGTTGAGCTAAAGGAGGAGGAACTGAATTTCTGGAAGGCGCGCCATGGTGAAACTATGATGAAGGAGCATCAGTTGCAATTGATGATTGAGGATCTTGAATTTCAAGAGGAAAACAATGGTTTTATTCGAAAATTAAATGAAAAAAGAATGAAAGAACTTGACTTGAAGAAGGAAGAATTGGAGAAGAAATTGAAGCAGCATTTCCATTTGGAAGAGAAAAGATTTGGAAAGGAGTTGCTGGAAAAGGGGTTGAAAGATTTAGAATCAAAAAGAAAAGAATTTGAAGAACAGATTGAGGAATTTGAATTGAGAAAGAAAGAGCTTCAAGAGTCCTTCAAGGAGTTTCATTCAAAAAATAATGATTTCCTACTGGAGAAGTTGCTTGAAGAAGCATCTAATAATCTACGAGAAAAAGAGAAGAAATTTGAGGACAGGACTAAGCAATTTGAATTGAAAGAGAAAGAACTTCAGGAATCTTTAAAGGAGTTTCTTTTGAAGCAGAAGGAATCTCTATTAACAACAGAGTTGCTTGAAAAGGAATCTAAAGATCTACAATCAAAATGGAAAGAATTTGAGCATAGGGTCGAGCAATTCAATGTGAGAGAGAAAGTATTTGAAAAATCCTTTGAGGAGTTTCATCTGAAAGAGCAGCAATTTCAATTGGAAAAAAATATGCTCGAAAAAGAATCTAAGCATTTAGAATCAAGAAGGAAACAACTGGAGGATAGTATTAAGAAATTTGAAATAAGAGAGAAAGAGCTTGAACTGAAGGAGAAGCACATTCAATTGGAAAAGGAGTTGCTCGAAAAAGAATCTAAGTATTTAGAATCAAGAAGGAAAGAACTGGAAGGGAGTGTTAATAAATGTGAACTGAGAAAGAAAGAGCTTGAACTGAAAGAGAAGCAATTAAATAGTGTACCTCGTGCTCATTTGAAAACCGGACAAAGTCAAGCTGCAGTGAGTCAAAGTTCATTGTGTAATTCAATTGATCTTGACACAAGATCTGTTGCGCTGATGGATGGGAGGGATTTACAGATTTTCTTAAATGAGCATGAAAAGGACCATTGTTTGATAGTTGACAAAGTTTTCGAGGCTCTTCAATTGTCCAAAGACCCTGCAAAGCTGGTGTTAAGTGTAATGGAAGGATATTTCGCTCTCTATTGGAGGAAAGGCAATAGGGAGTTCTCGGGTTATGTTATTAGGAGGAGATGTATGCTTTTGTTGCGGCAGCTACTTAAAATTTCGCCACAGATTCAACCTTGTGTGAGAGATGAGGCTTTGAAGCTTGCCAGAGAATGGCAAACCAAGATAATGACTAGGAGCTCATTGGAGGTGTTTAGCTTCTTGTATCTTTTAGCTTCTTTTGATGTGGCCTCTGCATTTGATGTGGAGGATATTATGAGATGGTTGGAGTTTGCTTCTCAGGATCAATGGGAACTTGAACCTGAATTGTGTCGTCATCTTGGTCTGAAAGAGAAAATTCCAAGTAATTTTTCATTCCTTACACGACCAAATTAAATCTGTTAACTCTTTTGTACCACTTTAGTTGATTGGTTTCTTTCGTCTGGTTTTTTCTTTGTTTTAGCTGCTTTCGTTAGATAATATTTTCTGTTACTAGCTTTATTATTCATGACATTGGCTTTCATGACTAACAAGTTACTGGACTGCATCATTGTTGTTGCAATTTAGTTCACTGCATTTCTTTATCATTGTTAATTGTCAACTAGTACTTGTCTCTCAGACCAAATTAATCTCTGGAGACAGGAAGTTTTATTTTATTTGGTGAACTGCGCAGTTCTTAAATGGTTCAATAGGAAAGCAAAAAAGGGAAAAATCTATTATATTTCTGAGAAGAGAACATTCTATTGTATCCAGAAGAAAGCCATATAGTAGACATTAAATTTTCAACCTATAATAATTTGCTTTTGATTTCCACTTGTTCTATATATAATGTACTTTTACTTATCAAAAGTAAACTTGGTGTATTCCCCTTCTAAGTTCATTATCTAAGTGATGCAATGTTGAACCATGCAATAACTGTATAGTTATCAGCCAAGGCTAGTGCTTTCTTCTTTTTATTTAGAGTGTTGGGGTTTGTTTTGGCGCGCGGGGGTGGGTGGGTGGGTTTGGGGTTGGGGGTTTATTTATGTATCTAAATGTTTATATATAGATTCACTGAAATGGATTTTACATGATCATTTGGCCTTTTAATTTGTTGAACGTGATGAACATTTCTGGTATGTCCATTACATACCATCCGGACATGTTTAGATGTTAAGAGTAATTTGAACTTTGAACATTCAAATGTTATGGATCTAATAGTATTACTTTTTCTCTCTATGTCATTCTATGACAGGTCTCATTGAGAATCTTCTAAAAAGCAGTCAGAGTCTGGAGGCAATCAAGTTTATTTATGGTTTTGAGCTTGTTGATCGTTTTCCACCTGTGCCTATCTTGAAAAACTACTTGAAATATGTCAAAATGAGTGCCATTACAATGCTAAGAAAGAGATGCAACATCAAAAATGTTCAGGTTTGTCTAATGATCTTCTGTTTGCTACTAACTCTCTGCATATTAAATTACTAATATTTGTCCATTGGAAAATTTTTCCTGTAGAATGAGTATGTTGACACAAGAGTAGCTGCTATAAGATCTGTAATCAGATGCATTGTTGACCACAAGCTTGAATCTCAATTTTCACCTAGGGATCTAGAGAATACTATAAAACAGGTCTCAATGAACAAGGGAGATAAGAATTTCACAGGGAACTTCCAATTGTCGTGGAGCTCATGGACAGACAAAAAGTTAATGTGAAACAAATGTCATCTCTTTCGCTGCACCAAGCCAGCCAAACCCCCACTTGTCTTTCAACGGACACTGTTGAATACATTCAAAGGTCCTTCTCATCCTATGGCTGTTATCATTGCCAATATGGATGGAAAGAACTTGCTTTCCTTTTAAGCTCACATGTAGTTGAGCATGAATTGTTGCATAATGAAGTCTCATCTCGCTCTCCAAATTTCGGATAACTCACCCAAGCTAGTCTTGGATGCGGTTGAAAGCCTCTACTATTGTCATCAAACAGAGAATGAGACAAAGAGCTGCATCTTTTTGTTAGAGCAGATTAATGGCACTATCTCCCCGATATTATGCTTGATGTGAAAGAAGCTGCACGGAAGATTGCATTTGATTGGCAAGCAAAGTTGAAGGCCAAAAATAGAAATTTGTTGTTGATTTTAATGTTTACGCTACTTGTAAGTACCTATAGGTTGGTTTCTACATTTCATGGCGATGAACTTTTGGATTTATATCAAAGAGTAGCGGAGCGTAAAACCTTCACCCTGAATTGTTTCGTGCTCTTGTGATCTCCAAAGACATCTCCAGTAAGTGGCTCGAATTGTCTTTATGTGTGTTCCTTTCAAGCATTGTTACTCATACTCTCATTCGAGTGCATCTTCATTTCATATTACCTTTCACAGATCTTTGCATGGTATTACAGTTGAAACTCAAAAGGCCACATCAAAAAGTTTGCCGTAAGAAAGAATTTAGCAAAGCATCTTCACCTACGGTCCCCGAACTTGATGTTGAATCTCTATGCACAAAAATGGATTCGGAAGGGAAGGAACGTATTTCGGTTTGTAGTGAAGTTCCAACCTTTATCAACCGCTCACCGAGATCCAGCAGATCTCATTTTAGATGCATTAAGAAATTGTCATGGATCCAACTTCTTAAAGAATAAGAATCATCGAGTTGGTTTTGAAGAGTTTTCGCCTTTTGCTCGAACAATTGATGAGTGTCACCCAAGAGATAAGACCCAGAAGTCCAGGGACGTGCTTATTTGTTTTCTCTTGACTGGAAAGCAAAGTCCACTGGGCCATGTTCATGGGAAGCCTTAGGATTTCTGCAGTTTTTAGTTACCTATCGGTTATCATCGGTTTCCAGTTCGATGCGCTTTTTGGTCTCTTGGAAGTTGTTTGTCGCCCCAAGAAGGCTAGTAACTTAATTCGAATGTTCGGCTTGGTAGATAAGGTTCCAGGGTAGTCTTTGCTCTCTCTCTCACTTGCTTACTCATATATGCACATGAAAGCTAAAATGGAAAGTAGCATATACTCATATTAGTTACCATGTCCTCTGCTGAATGCTTTATTTTGCTTTGTTCCCTTTCTTTGCATGTGCTTCTTTTTTGTCGCTTGTGTTTTTCAAGTTTTATGAATATCCCGTTTAAGTCACTCTACAAGCAAGAGTATTCAAGATTTAGTGGATCTGAATATTCTGAACTCATAATGGATATAGCATCCAAAATCATACTGGAATTTTCGTTCTTCGACACTTTCACAACTTAAATGTCAATTGAGATGCCTTTTTCTTAAGATAAACTGCATACCTGCAGATTTTTGACTAATGTTTTTCGGGCAACTTATCTAGTTTTTGGATGTCTCTTTTCTAGTTTCTCAAAGCTGCTGATTGCTTTTACTGGAACCTACTATGGTTTTTTTACGAAAAAGAACCTACTCGTTCTAAGATGAGAATTTGTGCCCCCAAACTTGACTGCTAGTTCTTTTCCTTCGTCAAACCAAAATCAATAATAAGTTGGGGTCTTGTGCTAGTATGCTTTTGGTCTATCTCTATGGCTTGAAGTATACTCGTGAGATCTGTAGCAAATGAAAGCTTTCGGACTTGGATTGTTTCCACAAGGAGCAAACCGGGAGTTCACCCTGTGAATCCCTCGGCATGCTCATTTTTTATGTTTTAGCTATTTTAATTACTATTATTGACTTATTGTGAATAGAAACAAAAGAGATTTTTTTTTAGGTTTTCTTCTAGTCAAATTGACCATTCTTGTCCTTGAAATTTTATTTTCCTCGGATCTAGTTCAAATCATGAGGTTAGGTTATGCTTGTAAAGGTTTCTTTATAATGCTAATGCGAGTCCTAAAATTTCCCCATCCATGTTCAAAAAAAAGTGAACCGAATTCCTTTTATGCTCCCTCCATCACTAAAACTACACCTACACCCTCATTTACACTTAAGTTTCATGAATTGAGCTTCAGCCAAGTAATGCATCTCTTGCGCATAGGGGGTCCATCATGCTATTTGACCCATGGACCGAGAGATATCATCCTTTTTATAGTCCCAGCTCAACTCAATACACATACGTACTACAAAAGCATCATTAAGTATATAAGATCAAACAAAGTAATATTGCTAAGATATCCAAATCTTTTTTCTTCCCCAGTCATGTTATCAAATCACATCTCAATGTGACTATTTGTGGTGCGATTGATTGGTAACTATATAAGTAATAATGAGAGGCATGGTAGCCAATGGGGGAAAGAATCTTTAAGTTCTGATGTTGGAATGGTGTGATTCAGAATTTTTTATGGGTTTCGCGTCGGGGAAGGAAAGATTGTGGGAAGAGTAATGTGCTTTCGAGAGGTTGAGTGTTGATTAATTCCAGTGTACGGCTAGGAAGGGAAACAGGGGAGGATGTTGAAAGAAGAATAACCGGAACGGAGCTCTATAAGATCCCGATTAGAAGCATACCTAGGGACGAGGGCTTACAGCACTGAGCCGAGAGTCCACGACTCGAGGGCGCCGGAAAGTCGAAGACTTGCGGGGCGAGAGCGAGCGAGCTCCCTTCAAGCTTCTAATCGGGATCTTATAGAGCGGAGTGGAGGTTATTCTGAAAGAATAACCGGAACGTAGCGATAAAAAAGGCATACCTTAGCAAAATATAGTGCAATTTTCCTCGTGTTTTACCTTTATTTGGTATTACTTGGTGATAATATTCACATAGTAATCGGTATTGGCATGTTCCTTGCTAATATGATAAAAGTGATACGAATTTCATCAAATGCTCATGATGTAGAATTTTTTTATCCGATTTGGCATGTTTAAAACCCTAGAGCATCTCACGAGAAACAAACATCAATCTTTATTCTAGGAAGTCTTGTTTCTTGTTTTGGAAGTGTCAAAGTACTTAAAGTTGCTTTGCAAATATGTAAAGATTTCATCTTGCTCCATGAAAAAGCCAGTGATGGAAAGGTGAAGAGAGAACTTTTGGGCCACTCCTTAGCGGCCATGGAAAATCATTCTAGGAACTGTGTACTCCAGAGCCATCTCACCTAGTCTCATGTTTCCCATCTTTGGTGCATCCGTGTATGCATGCGCGTAAAAAGTTCAAAAAAAGTGTGAATATATTGTTCTCGTATTAGGATGTCTTGTCATTGTGCAAGTATATTATTCTCCTATTCGGGTTTGTTGCTTCCTATATTCTATATTAGATAATTCTTTAATGTTCTATATGTGCTTGTGCCGTAGATTACGGATATTGGTATTATGCCATGTGCGAGAGGTTGTTTTCTAGGATTCAAGCTTTTGATTGTTTTGTATACATTTGTCTCATATCAATCAGTTAATTTTTCTAGGGGTTTCCCCGGTAGATTGCTGCAGTATTTTCTTGTGTCTTTTTTATTGTTATTTAGACAATTTGCATTCTCTATAAACTTGATTTCTTGTATGACAGGGATTCATAGATCAACTCATTAAGAAGAAAGCTGCTTCTTGCTTTTGCTTATGTTTATAATTTTAAGCTTGTCGATATGTTTCCACCGGTAGCCCTCACTGAAGCAAAGCATGTTCAATACTCAAAAGCGGTAGCTAAGAAAATATGCAACAAGGGACAAAATACTCCGAGGCACAAGTAGGTTTCTCCTTCTCAATATTGTGTTTGCGTAAATAATGCAAATCCAGTTCTATTCTTACTTGTATAATTTTGCTCACGTAATAAGGCTATAGTTAGTGAGATCTCTGCTCTTAAGAATGTTATCAAACTGATTAGACAACATGGTCTTCAATCGAATACCCACTCGAGGATCTTCGATCAACTATTGACTCTGTTGGAAGGCCAAAGAGCAAACTTGAAGACTTCAATGCGAAAGTGAATGCAAATGTTCCCGGGCCGAAGTTCCAATGCAACATGTAGACACCAAGAAACGACTCGCCAATGATGCTGCTCGCATCGGTGAGGCTCCCCGCAACCAGCAAATAAGATCCCCCGGGTAGATTCACACTCTGAATTCATCATTGATCCCAATCCCAATCGGTCAGAACCTGCAATGTCTCAGCATCCAGGTGACTTGAATGTACAGCTCAAGCGGTTCACTACCTTAAGCTTCACACTTAAGGATTTCAACAAATCTACTAATTGCTCAGGTTTACAAGTTAGAAGAGAGGTTCACCAAACTATGGTTTTACACTCACAACCTCTTCTAGTAATGTTTACAATACAAGGCTCACCACACCCAATGGTTTTATATCTCAAACAACTTTGAATCACAATTTCAAGGATCACCCTTATCTAAAGGGTTTTATGTTATCAAGATAACCTTGCTAGAGCTAGTAGATCAACACAATTGAATAAGTAAAGAAGAGTGTGTAGAGGTTACCACTTGATGGTAGATATTACACAAATTTGCACCTTCACACTTTGATGTCTTTGGATTGATCAATTGAATGCACAAGACATAAGAGAGCTTAAGAAATGTTTGCTAAATGCTTTTGAATGCTTGGAGTTTTTAAGATTTCAAGAGTTACAAAAATTTGCATGTTTCTACCTTTTATAGAATTTGAAAATCTGTTAAAACGTTCACAAAACGGCTAGTAACGGCTAGTTTCAGAAAATTTGGACGACCGAATTTCTTGGCTGCGTCCGAATCTTCGTCCGAATTTCTCTGGATGAATAGTAACCATGTTGAGAACAAAAAATTCGGACGACCGAAATTTTTTTGTTGCGTCCGAATCTTCTTCGGAATTTCTCGGAAGAACAGTGACCATGTCGAAGACCAAAAATTCGGACGACCGAATTTTTGGTTGCGTCCCGAATCTTCTTCCGAATTTCTCCGGAAGAATAGTAGCAAACATTTGCTACAAAATTCGGACGACGAATTTTTTTTGAAAGCATTTTCAAACTTTGTAAAATCATTTGAGATATAACTTCAATGAGTTTGAAAAACATTTGATATGTATAGAAAACTTATTTAACCATATATAAGTTTGAAAAACAAGAACATATGAAGTTTACAAACATATCTCATAAAAAGATTCATTCAAAGCCTTTTAAGATCATAAGATTATTTTTATGCTCTCTTATGCATTCAATGATAACCAAGACATGCAAGTGTAGAGTTTACATAGAAATTTACCTAAAAGTTAAATGCACTCTACACTTCAAGTCTTCAATGCCTTTTGATCATCTTTAGAACAACATTCTTCAAACTTCAAATACTTGCTTAAATGAAGTTGTTCTTGAACTTTTGCTTCAAGGCAATGAGACTTCATACTTCTCAAATTACAGAACCTATCACACAATAATCAAACATTTTAGTCCTCATTAATATTTGTCATTAATCAAAACTATATAATTTTCCCTTAGGGCTAACAATTCGTTTTTTAAATTTTTTTTGCGGTGCTTTTTTAATTTTAAATGTAGATGGATGATCGTAGTTAGATGTATAAGCGACATACGCAAGGGATTAAGGGAATCAAAAATGAATATAAAGATGGAGTTAAGGGTTTTATAGCGTACTGTTTGTTGAACGGGCACACTTCGTGGTTAAGATGTCCTTGTGCGAAATGTAAGAACAAGGTGCACACTTCTCCCGATGAAGTGCAGGTGCACATGTATAGGTTTGGATTTGTCGCCGATTATTACCGTTGGACCAGTCACGGTGAGAGTCTTACTCCGTTGCATCCAGGGACAGTTCCAACCAATTCTGAATCCCAATCTATCCCAAATAATCCATTTCAACATATGGTAATGGATGGCGTTGGTTCGGACCATCTATTAGACCCGCCGGTGGGTGTCGGTGATGAAAAACCTCCCAACGCTGAATCCAAGAAATTTTATGATATGTTAAAATCTGCCGATACTCCTTTGTGGGATGGATGCACAAACCATTCGCAGTTATCATTTGTTGCTCGCATGCTGAATGTTAAATCTGAGAATAATATTTTAGAAAGATGTTTTAATCAGGTAATGCAACTGATTAAGGAGGTTCTGTCAAAGGATAATCTGCTTTCGGAGGACTTGTACCTTACCAAGAAGATGGTTTCTGGACTCGGATTGCATGTGGAGAAAATAGATTGTTGCCCAAACAGTTACATGCTTTATTGGAAGGCAGATGTTGGTTTGTGGGAATGTAAGTTCTGTGGGAGTCCCCGGTACATGCAGAGGAGGAAATTTCGGAAGAATAGAAAGCAAAAAGAGGTCTCTTTTAAGAAAATGTACTACTTTCCCTTGACTCCGAGATTGCAGAGGTTGTATGCATCAAAAACGACTGCAGAACACATGAGGTGGCACGTTGAAACTGTACAGAATATACTAAGGAGCTATTGAAAAGGTTTGGAATGGACCATGCAAAAGGAATTAGTACTCCAATGAGTTCATCAACTAAACTTGACAAAGATGAAAAAGGTAAAAGTATTGATGAAAAATTATATAGAGGTATGATAGGAAGTTTACTCTATCTCACTCGCTAGTAGACCGGATATTATGTTTGTCTGTATGCTTGTGTGCTAGATTCCAATCTTGTCCTAAAGAATCTCATCTAATTTCGTTAAACGAATTTTTTCGTTACTTGATTGATACTCATGATTATGGCCTTTGGTTTTCGAAAAAATTCATCTTTTGAACTTATTGGATATTCTGATGCGGATTATGCTGGATGTAAAGTTGAACGTAAAAGCACAAGTGGGCATTGTCAATTTCTTGGTAGTTGTCTTGTATCTTGGTTTAGTAAAAAGCAAGCCTGTGTGTCTTTATCCACTGCTGAAAGTCGAATACATAGCTGCAGGTAGTTGTTAGTGCACAATTGTTATGGATGCAAGATACTTTACTTGATTATGGTCTTAAATTCAATTGTGTTCCCATATTATGTGATAATACTAGTGCCATTAACTTGAGCATAAATCCTATTCAACATTCTAGGACTAAGCATATAGAGATAAAACATCATTTTATTCGTGACCATGTGATTAAGAAAGATATATGCTTAGAATATATAAATACAAATGATCAAATTGTTGACATATTTACAAAGCCTTTGGCTGAGGAAAGGTTTAATCACCTAAGAAGACTCTTAGGAATTTCAAGATTCAATGACTAATGTGTTTGTTGAAGTCATAATGAATGCAGGAAATTTTTGATTCAAAATTCGGATGCATCTACGAAGATTCGGTCGACCGAATTTTTCGAGTGTCAAGAAACGAGACTTTGATCAAGAATTGGACGCGAGTCAAAAATTGGTCGACCGAATTTTTCGAACCGAAGAAACAGAAACTTTCACCGAAAAATTCGGACGCAGACACTGAAAAATCGGTCGACCGAATTTTACTGACGAGACTTTTTAAATAAAGTTGAAACAATCTCTTCAACATTACTACTTTCGAATTTCACATTTTTTTTAAAACATCTCACACCCATTCACATCCAAATCAAAATCTCTTCAAAATCCCACACTCTCATCCCGATTTTTCCTTCATTTTTACACGTCCAAGCCCTAATTTCATACGTAAAACAAATCCTTCTCAAGAGAAAATATCATGGTGAGAACAAAGATCCCCAATGTTGAGAAAGGAAAAAGGAAAGGCTAAGGAAGGAGATAGAGATCCAATCCTCAATCGACCAAGAAAGATTCGCATTCCTCAAGCACAAGGAGTTGACAGGGTTTATCTCTATCAAATCTACTCATGAATTTGAAGAATGGAATAAGAATAATAGAAAAATCATTCCCGGATACAAGGTTGATATTGATAAGTTGTCAAATATGGATATTGTCATATCTCATTTCAATGATATTGGTTGGAGTAGTTTGCTCTTCATTGATGAAGAATTTTATCCCACTTTGATATATGAATTCTATGCAAATCTGAAAGAGGATAGAATTGAGATGATAGGGATAATGTGATACAATGGTATTCATCCGAGTATCACAAATGGACATTGAATTCAATGAAGGATTGATAAATAGAATATGTGGAGTAGGAGATGAGGGAGCTAGATATTATTCAGCATCCATGCATTGCTATGATCGTGAACTATTCACACATGTTAGATTTGAAGATGCATTTACAAATGGAAGAGAGTTTAGGGCCATAAAGGAAAGGGAAATTAAGAATTTGGATGCTAGAGGTAGAGTTTTACATCACATGGTGACCACAATGATTGTTCCTAATTTTGGACATAAGTCATCGAGTTGGAAATATGCATATGGTAATCATGTTAGCCCCTGCATGAAAATAGAAGGATGAATTTTGGGTATATAGCATTGAAACATATGATTGCAGCTTGAAAAACGAGTTACTAAGGCATTCCCATTTGGAAGGTTATTAACCGAATATTCAAGCATTTTAAGATCAAACTTCCCGGAAGAGGGCAAACTTTTAAGAGTGGTGAAATTTATACAAATGAAACTCTTAAGAGAATGCAATTAGTTCATGATGAGGATAATGTATGGAGGACAAAAAGAGAAACTCCTCCAAAAAGGATAGAAAGAGAGAAAGCTATAGAAAGTGAAGAGGAAGAAGAAGAAGAGGATGAAGAGGAAACCCTTGCTAGGGAAATGAAAACAAAAAGAAAACATGACACCTCAAGTGAGGGGAGCAACCCCCAACAAAAAGGAGATTATTTGAAGAAGAAGTCTGGAGTTAAGTCTAGCAAGTAAAGGAGTATCTAGAGGGGACACCATTATAGCCAAAACATTCCAAGAAGCCTTGAACAATCATGTCAAGGAAATGGAGAAAATGTATAAATTCTTTGAGTCATTTGCTCCAATGGTTCTTGGAAAACTAGATGGATTGGAAAACGAGTAAAACACATTGAAGATATCCTTATGAGAAATACTCAAAGTGGTGAAGGAACCTCTAAACCTCAAGATGGAAAGGAGGAGGAAAGAAAAAGAGAAGCGAAAAAAGAAGATAATAAAGATAGCAGTGATGAAGATGATAATAAGGGTGGAAATGAAGAGACTATAGCAGAAGAAGAAGAACAAGAACATGCTCTTGAAGATCCACCAGTGGCTGGGAGCCAAGTAGCTCAAGCTGCAATTGTATCTCCAACAACAATCTCTTTCAGTCAAGGAAGAGTCAAGCACTTGGCAGTCAAGAAAGGAGTGAGCCGAGCCTCTCCATCAACCTCATCATCACAAGACTAAGCCTTCTCTTCTAATCTCTTTACTGTATTTTGTTCAGTTTTCTAAGCATTTTGTTGCATTTTTTATTCCCGAACTCGTTAAATATTTTTCTATTCGAAGCTCAATGATGAAATCATAGTGATGAGAGCTTCTTTTATATGCTAACTTGAACATCTCATTTTCATTGATCCCTTTAAATTTTTTTTTATGATGACAAAAGGGGGAGAAAAATATGATGCAATATGAACTCAGTCCTTAATGAAATTCGGATGCAAGGTTTTAAGATTGGATGCATTCATATTTATGGTCAAAATTTTTTCCTGTTTATCCACATTGGTTCAAATCTGTCTTACTCTACTCCATTATGTTTGAACAACAGTATGAAACCTTTATATCATTTCAAACCTTCAATTATATTGAATACATGTGCGGTTTGGACATGAGTTTAAAAATTCGGATGCATGTGATTCAAAATTGGACGCATGTGATTCAAAATTCGGATGCATGATATAAAATTCGGATGCATCCATATTGTGTTACCAAAAAGTGCTCATTTGTTGTTCAAATTGATTCAAATATGTTTTAATCTCTTCTAATATGTTTGAACAACCTTAGGAAAGCTTATTCACAAAATTTGGAGCTTTCATTTATCCTATTTTAAAGTTTGGACTTACTATGCACAAAATTCGGATGCATGATATCTCTAGTCCAAATGTGTTGAAAAATGAGTACAATCTAAGGGGAGCATTGATAAGCTTTTAACAACCTTAAAACCTCTCTTAGAAGTTTTCTAAATACTTAAATGCTATATCTTCTATCCTAATTGTTGGAAGGAAGGAGGCAAATGGAGGTTGGTTGGGTCATAGGCTCATATTGAGCCTTTTTGCATGTCAATGTGCTAAATTGGTTATTATCCATTATTGACATTAATGCTTCTTTGTACTACATTGTTTAAATCCATCACATTTTGCATCAAAGTTTGTCATCATCAAAAAGGGGGAGATTGTAAGCCCTAAGGGCAAATCATGTAATTTTGATTCATGACAAATATTGATGAGAACTAATATGTTTATATTGTGTGATAGGATTTATGAAGAAAGAAGTTTGAAGTCTCATTGCCTTCAAGACACAGGAGCAAGAACAACCTCAGTAAGCTATGAGTCTTTTTGAGGTTTATTCAAAGATGAACTCAAGGCATTGAAGACTTGAAGTGTAGAGTAGGTATGATGATAGGTAATATCTATGTAAACTCTACACTTGTATGTCTTGAGTCAATTGAATGCATAAGAGAGCATAAAATTGGTTTCTTAAGTTTAAAAGTTTTTTTTGAATGAATTCTTAGTAAATGAAGTTTTGTGTCCTAAAAGTTTTTAAGTTAACTTTATATGATCAAATGAGTTTGATTTTGGTTTTCAAACTTATGTTTGTCTAAATAAGTTATCTATATATATCAAATGTATTTCAAATACTTGGAAGATTGATTTCAAATGATTTTACAAAGTTTGAACACAATTCCATAAAATTCGGTCGTCCGAATTGGGTAGCAAAGTTTGCTACTGTTCTTCCGAAGAAATTCGGAAGAAGATTCGGACGCATGAAGAAAAAATTCGGTCGTCCGAATTTTGGTCTTCAGCATGGTTACTCGTTCTTCCAGAGAAATTCGGAAGAAGATTCGGACGCAGCAGAAGAATTCGATCGTCCGAAAAAATTCGGACGCTAGAATTCGGTCGTCCGAATTTCCCTGAAAAGTAGCAGTTAACTAGCCGCTTTTATGAACGTTTTAACAGATTTTCAAATTCTATAAAAGCCATAAACATGCAAATTTTTTGTAACTCTTGAAATCTTGAAAACTCCAAGCATTCAAAAGCATTTAGAAAATATTTCTTAAGCTCTCTTATGTCTTGTGCATTCAATTGATCCATCCAAAGACATCAAAGTGTGAAGGTGCAATTTTGTGTAAATTCTACCAACCAGGTGGTAACATCTACACACTCTTCTTTACTTAATCAATTGTATTGTTCTACTAAGCTCTAGCAAGGTTATCTTGATAACATAAAACCCTTTAGATAAGGGTGATCCTTGAAGTTGTGATTCAAGGTTGTTTGAGATATAAAACCATAGGTTGGTGAGCCTTGTTTGTAAAAATTACAAGTAGAGGTTGTATGTGTAAAACCAAAGTGTGGTGAACCTCTCCTGTAATCTGTGAACTTGAGCACATAGTAGAGTTATTGAAATCCTTAAGTGTATGCTTAAGGTAGTGGAGGTAGATCTTGAGGATCGAACCACTATAAATTGTTTGTGTTTATTTGTTTACATTTCTTATACTGCTTTGTCATAAACTGAGGTTTATTCTCATTCACTTAATCTGCAATAGGTCTGCTCATCTATAAAGTTTGAATTTGAGAAAATTATCCAAATACCTAATTCACCCCCCCCCCCCCTCTTAGGTATTTCAATAAGTTTGAAAAACAAGAACATATGAAGTTTACAAACATATCTCATAAAAAGATTCATTCAAAGCCTTTTAAGATCATAAGATTATTTTTATGCTCTCTTATGCATTCAATGATAACCAAGACATGCAAGTGTAGAGTTTACATAGAAATTTACCTAAAAGTTAAATGCACTCTACACTTCAAGTCTTCAATGCCTTTTGATCATCTTTAGAACAACATTCTTCAAACTTCAAATACTTGCTTAAATGAAGTTGTTCTTGAACTTTTGCTTCAAGGCAATGAGACTTCATACTTCTCAAATTACAGAACCTATCACACAATAATCAAACATTTTAGTCCTCATCAATATTTGTCATTAATCAAAACTATATAATTTGCCCTTAGGGCTAACAATCTCCCCCTTTTTGATGATGACAAACTTTGATGCAAAATGTGATAGATTAAAACAATGTAGTACATAGAAGTATTGATGTCAATGATAGAAAATAACCAATTTAGCACATTGACATACAAAAGGCTCAATATGAGCCTATGACCCAACCAACCTCCATTAACCTCCTTCCTTCCAACAACTAGGATAGAAGATATAGCATTTAAGCATTAAGAAAACTTCTAAGAGAGGTTTTAAAGGTTGTAAAAGTTTAACAATACTCCCCCTTAGATTGTGCTCATTTTTCAACAAGTTTGGACTTGAGATACTATGCATCCGAATTTTGACATATCAAGTCCGAATTTTAAAATAGATTAAATGAAAGCTTACAATATTGAAAATAAGCTTTCCTAAGGTTGTTCAAACATAGAGGAAGAGATTAAAACCAGTTTGAATCAATTTGAACAACAATAGAGCACATTTTGGCAACAAAATATGCATGCATCCGAATTTTTTGATCTTGCATCCGAATTTTTAAATCTTAAGTCCAGACTGTAACAACTTTAATATAATGAATGCCTAAGGTTGTTCAAACATAATAGAAGAGATTAAAACAGATTTAGATCAATTTGAACAACAATAGAATACTTTTTGGCAACAAGTTATAGCCTCATGTATTTATGCATTCAAATGTTTTCATAGTGTTTCCATAGAGTAAACATTCAAGAGCAAGTTATTCATTTACAGAAAACACAAAGAAAACATCTATAGGATTGAGACATAAGACTCAGAAAACATGCATACAAAAAATTCATATGCAGAAAAACATGCAAATTCATTATCTCATCCCATAGAGCAGTTTTTCACACATTTTGTCATCCTCATTTCTTCTCCCCCTTTTTTCATCAGTCAAAGATGGGGTCAATAAAAATGAGATTAACAATTTAACACATAAAGGAAGCTCTCATCACTGAGATTTCATCATTGAGCTTCACTATTACATAAGATGCATGAAAAATACTGAAGAAGATTCTAGCATTAGATGCATAACTAAAAATTTAAATAACTTAAAGCAGTAAATAGTATGGAAGAGATGCTTAGTCTTGTGATGTTGATGAAGAGGCTCTGCTAATCCCTTTCTTGATGGCCAAGTGCTTCACTCTTCCTTGGCTGAATGAAATGTGTGATGGTGAGACAATTTCAGCTTGAGCTACTTGGCTCCCTGCCTTTTGTGGTTGTACATGTTCTTCTTCTTCTTCTTGTTCTGCCACTGTCTCATCATCTCCTCCTTGATCATCCCCATCATCACTGTCATCGTCTTTGTCCTTCTTATCTTCCTCTTTATCATCATCTTCCTCATTTCTATCTTGAGGCCTAGAGGGTCCTTCACCATTTTGAGTATTTCTTATTAGAATTTCCTCAATGCGTTTCACTCTACTCTCTAGTCCATCTAATTTTCCTAGAATCATTGGAGCAAATGATTCAAAGAACTTATACATCTTCTCCATTTCCTTGACTTGATTGTTCAAGTCTTCTTGTAATGCTTTGGCTATTATGGTGTCCCCTCTAGTTGTTCTTTCACCACTTGACTCAACTTCAGTTTCTTCTTCAACTACTCTTCTTTTTGTTGGTGGTTGCTCCCCCTCACTTGAAGTGTCATGCTTTTTTTTTGTCTTCATTTCTCTTGCAAGGGTCTCTTCCTCATCTTCATCTTCCTCCTTTTCCTCCTCTACACTTTCTGTCCTTTCCTTTCTTCCTAATCTTTTTGGAGAGGAACCTCTTTTTGTTTTCCATACTCCATCATCATCAAGGATAAGCTGCATTCTCTTAAGTGATTCATCAGTGTATATTTCTCCACTTTTAAAGGCTTGTCCTCTTCCTGGAAGTTTAATCTTAAAGTGCTTAAAAATCTTTGTTAGCAACCTTCCAAAGGGGAATGCCTTGGTTACTGTTTTTCTAGCAGTAATCATGTGTCTTAAAGCTATATATCCAAAGTTGAATTTCCTCTGTTCATGCAGGGCCAACATTAATACCATATGCATATTACCTACTGATGATTTATGTCCAAAGTTAGGAACAATCATAGTAGTTACCATGTGATGCAATACTCTACCTCTAGCATCCAAATTCTTGATTTCCCTCTCTTTTATAGATCTAAACTCTCTTCCATTTGTAAATGCTTGCTCAAATCTATCATATGTAAAGAGTTGACGATCATAACAATGCATTGAGGGTGCATAATACTTAGCCCCACTATCACTTACCCCCACAAATTTGCATTAATCAGTCTTCACTCAATTCAATATCAACTTGGGATACTCTAGTTGAATACCATTGTATCCTATCATCCCCCAACAATCTCAGTTCTTTCTTCCTTTAGGTTTGCATAGAATTCATATACCAAGGTGGGATAAAAATCTTCATTAATAAACAACAAACTACTCCATCCAATATCATGGAAACAAGACAAAAACCATATCCATACTAGATAGTTTATCAACATCCACCTTATATCCAGGGAATAATTTTTCTACTATTCTTGTTCCATTCATCAAATTCATGAGTAGATTTGATAGAGATAAACCCTGTCAACTCAGATTGTGTTTGAGGAATGCGAATCCTTCTTGGTTGATTGAGGATTGGGTCTCTATCTCCTTCCTTAGCCTTTCCTTTTTCCTTTCTCAACATTGGGCTTCTTTGTTCTCACCATTATGTTTTCTCTTAAAAAGGGTTTGTTTTCTATACGAAATTAGGGCTTAGAAGTTTCAAAATGAAAGAAAATCGGAATTAGAGTGTGTGGATTTGAAGAGATTTTGATTCGGACGTGAATGGGTTTGAGAGGTTTTTGAAAAGATGTAAAATTCGGAAGTTGTAATGTTTGGAAGAAACCGTCCCGATTTTTATTTAAAGAGACGCATCCGCAAAATTCGGACGACCGAATTTTAGGTCTGCACGTCCGAATTTTCGGTCGAAAGTTTCGTCTCTTTGATTCGAGAAAATTTGGTCGATCGAATTTTTCGTCTCGCGTCCCGAATTTTTTGATCAATAAATCTCTGTTTTCATCACAACATTAATACACACATTAGTCATTGAATTTTGAAATTCCTAAGAGTCTTCTTAGGTGATTAAACCTTTCCTCGACCAAAGGCTTTGTAAATATGTCGAGCAATTTGATCATTTGTATTTACATGTTCTAAGCATATATCTTTCTTAATCACATGATCACGAATGAAATGATGTTTTTATCTCTATATGCTTTGTCCTAGAGTGTTGAATGAGATTGATGCTCAAATTGATAGCACTAGTATTATCACATAATATAGGCACACATTTAAATTTAAGACCATAATCAAGTAAAGTATGCTGCATCCATAATAATTGTGCACAACAACTTCCTGCAGCTATGTATTCAGCTTCTGCTGTGGATAAAGATACACAAGCCTGCTTTTTACTAAACCAAGACACTAGACAACTACCAAGAAATTGACAATGACCACTTGTACTTTTTACGCTCAACTTTACATCCCAAAGCATAGTCGAGCATCGAATATCCAATAAGTTCAAAAGATGAAGTTTTTAGAAAACCAAAGACCATAGTCATGTGTGTCAATCAAATAACGAAATATTCGTTTGACAGAAATTAGATGAGATTCTTTAGGACATGATTGGAATCTAGCACACAAGCAAACAGCAAACATAATATCTGGTCTACTAGCAGTGAGATAGAGTAAACTTCCAATCATACCTCTATACAATTTCTCATTAATACTTTTACCTTTCTCATCTTTGTCAAGTTTAGTTGATGAACTCATAGGAGTACTTATTCCTTTTGCTTGATCCATTCCAAACCTTTTCAATAGCTCCTTAGTATATTTTTCTTGATTGATGAAGACTCCATCCTTGGTTTGCTTAATTTGTAGTCCAAGGAAGAAACTTAATTCTCCCATCATGCTCATCTCAAATTCATTTTGCATGGTTTTAGCAAACTCTTCACAAAGAGAAATATTAGTAGAACCAAAAATGATATCATCAACGTAGATTTGAAAGTGGTTAAATATTGAGATTTTGAGATTTGAGATTTAAATATTTTCATTCTCTTAAATTCATATTTTCATTATATATTTTTATTCTCTTAAACATTCAATGTTTAGTATTTGAGAAATTTTATTAAAAAGATATATAAGTATTTGAGAATATAATAATAATATTATTTTATTATTTTATTATGATATATATTACTAGTTATAAGAATATATGTTTATAAAATTTTTAATAACTGAGTATTTTTATAGCTATAAGTTTATGTTTAGACTATACCTAGAATATCTTGGGGAGACTCGTTCGATAACTTAAAATTTATCTTCTTCGGGGTTTTCGACTAAGGTTTAGCTATTTGGATTTATAAAAAATTCTCATTTTTCATAAGATAAGAAATAATTCTAACACTTGCTACCATGTAAGTTTATAAACTAAGACCACTATATTTTTTTAGTGCCATCAATATTTATAAATAAGAATATTTATTATTCACAAGTGTGAATATATTTTATTTTAGAAACTAATTTAGTTACTTATTTTTAAATTAGAGAGGTTCTCCACCATATATTTTTATTTGGCATTAAAAATACCAAGGAGCGGTGCTACGTGCAGATATTTATTTGGTTTGAAATATTATAATTTCAGGACATATTCTATAAATACAAGTAATCATTAGAAAATATTTTATTGTGCATTTTTCAAAAGTCATGTGCATTTTTATGACGTATTTGAAAAAATTTACATTTACATATTTGGACTGAAAGACGGTCGTTATTTTGAAACTATGTTGAGATTGGATTTGGTTATGACTTTGGATGGCTACTTTAATCGCCTTTATATTTGAAAAGTTGCATAAAAACTCCATCCTGACCAGATATGATTTGGAATATGATGAGAATATAGATATAATGTGATTGAAATATAATTTAAGCCTGAAGCGTTAGTGGATTGTAGTGTATATGACTAGTCCCCGGTATTAGGCATCATCTACTGGTTTGAAACATATAGATTTTGGATTGTTGATTCATTTGAAAGGAGGCGCAGTATGTTAAGAAGGACTTGGCCCAACTTGTACTGTATTTATTTATTTACAGTCACCTAATAGCGAGTCAAGAGGGACTCAACATTGAGGTTGATCATTAGGGTTAGACTGGTAGGTACCCTAGAATCCTTAGCTTGGTCTCTGTTTGAGAAGGCATAGGTAGTCTGTGAAATCGAATATTCGTCTTAGTGTATGGCTAGTATTGACAACAGAATGCCAGTATTTGAGTCTTGATGACCCTGTTATTAGCTCTAGTAATTCTACTTTGAGCCAGAATCTGAATATTTATCATATTTGAAAATTTTGGTTTGAGAAATTATACTGAGGTGTCTTGATTCAATCAGACTTTCTAGCTAAGGCAAAAACATTATCATGAGATTTGTGTATTATTTTAGAACAAAAAAACTTATATGAATATAAAACACTTTTGAACTACTGTGCATATGCATCCACTCTCATATTTTAAAAATCTCATATTTTTAAAAAACACTAGCACTCAGCGAACTCACTGAAATTTTCAATCTTACACATGTTTTTTTAATATTTATTTTTAGATGACTTAAACCATGGATCATAAAAGTAATTCTTGGATTCACTTCAGAGTTAGCTCATGGAGGGACTCATATATGTGTTAGATTAGTTTATGCCTTTTGTTACCTCTCGCTAGTTAAAGAGATATAAGTCTTCTTTATAATTATTTGTAAATGAAGGTTGAATTTGGGATAATATAAGATACAAGATCTACACATGTATTTATATATTTCTATCAATGTTTCCTATAATTGTATTCTAATTGTAATATATGTATATTTTTCTCTGAATGCTATTCATATTTGCATACTTCAGTGTCGAGAGACACAACGGTACCTCACTCAGGCGCGGTGGAACCTAGCGAATGGGTTGGGTGTATCACATATTTTATATAAATAATTTTATTTTCTTACTTTATTATTTACTATTTTTTATTTTTTATTATTTTATTCAAACAACTTGAACTTGAACACTATTCAAGTTACTTTAAACTTGTTAGGGATTCGAGTATTAGCACACACGCACAATCTATACTGCAGAAAAGTAAAGAACACGAGACACAAGGATTTACGTGGTTCGGTCGATGTGACCTACGTCCACGGGCTGCAACCAGAATTTTTCTATTGCTTTCTGCCTCTTATCCTCGTCTAGAATTTCAAGTACAAAGTGTTATATTTATAGAGACTAACTAGGTTTTCTAACTTAGGCAACAAGAAACATAAAACAGGCTCAATTAAACTGAGCCCATCAAGACTCCATAACCCAACAATCTCCCACTTGGAGGCTTGATAATCTTCAAACTGCCATCCGCTGTGAACACCTGTACTTCTTGCAATCTTACTCAACTCTCCTAATTGAGCGGCCTTCTCATTAGTCAATCTGAAAACCCGTTGAAGCTCCTCCCGAGCTCCAACACATCAGTCATGGCTAGAACTGTCCCTGACCCGTTCTCTATCTCTACCAGCTCCCACTGAAACAAACTGCCGGATCCTGAGATATCCTGAGAATAAACAACACTCTCCATATTCAGCAAGTAATCCCTTGGAGAGACTTTATCAATTGGAATATTAGTTCTTTTAACCCACTGTTGTCTGAGAACTGAAACTGAAGCACTACCCGTGCTCCCACTATCACGAAATCCTCTAATGGGTTTAACTGAACTCTTCCATGCACATTCACTCTGAATCTTCACTTTGGCTTTGGGTTTCTCACTTGCAAAGCAAACCTTTTTCTGCTCATTAGACTCTATGAACTGCTCCTCGGTCATGGAATCCGGTTTCACCCCTAACAAGGGTTCGTGAAGATCTTTCTGGTACAGATAATCTTCAATCTGAACCTTCTAGAAACCAAAATCGGATCCATCAAACTTCTCGATTCCAATCTTCATACTCTCCATCTGCATAGATCGTGGTGAATTTCTCCTAGCTCTGATACCAGTTGTTAGGGATTCGAGTATTAGCACACACACACACAATCTATACTGCAGAAAAGTAAAGAACACGAGACACAAGGATTTACGTGGTTCGGTCGATGTGACCTACGTCCACGGGCTGCAACCAGAATTTTTCTATTGCTTTCTGCCTCTCATCCTCGTCTAGAATTTCAAGTACAAATTGTTATATTTATAGAGACTAACTAGGGTTTCTAACTTAGGCAACAAGAAACATAAGACTGGCTCAATTAAACTGAGCCCATCAAGACTCCATAACCCAACAAAACTTTACAACCAAATAAACGGAACTTGAATAAAATTTCAAGTTTGAAACGTTAATCAAATTGATTCGAACAGTGTTTGATTATTATGCGAATTGAGTTAGAAAACTAGATGCTCGATTTATTTGTGATCGAATAGAGCCCCACTTTCAACTCCAGAATGTGCAAGTTTACTACTAGTTAGAAGTTAATAAATTACTAACTGTTCAAATTATTATTTCTTTAAACTTTTTCAAGAGAGTTTTTTATTTAAAAATCTTAATATATGATTTATTTTTCTATTTTCATCGTAAAATCTCACAAGCCAAACAAAGAAATTGCTTTCTTCGAAATCATTTTCCATTTCCATAGTATTTTTCTTAGTGTGCCAAACAGCATGCATATTTTAATTTTCCTAAGGATTTAATTTTTCTTTTTCTCATTTTCTTTTTCCTTACTAAAATTCTAGAACCAAACAAACCCTTATTGTTTTCCTTTACTATCAATCAAAGAGAATATTTTTTTAAAAAAGTGTTTTTGTTTCTACAACAAAATTATTGAACCAAACAAACCTTAAAGGAAGGAAGTATATGTACTTCTCAAGGATTCTAAAAGAATGTAACATTGTTCACGTTAGACAATTGAGAGTATCTTCCTATATCATAAATTAAATTTACTAAAAATTTTTTTTTTAAATGCAAAACTAAAAGACCTATTGACCGATTTATATATGTCATACTGATATTTTATATTTGTGCTTCATATAATGATTGTTTTGAGTTTAAATTTCTATTGCATTTTAGTGTTTCAATCACCATTTACATTCCATTTATCTTTTCTTTACTTTAGGTGAGTTTATTGATGATTTGTAGTACAATGAAGCAATAAAGGAGATTTTACACACTTAAAATGAGGAAAGAAGAAAAATGCAAAATAGAAAAGCAGGATAGAGCATTTTCAAGTGAGATTTTCACCACCTTAAATATTTTGAATGTAGAAGTGGTCTTCTAAACAATTATAGAGAACATTTTGAAATTTTCAGAATGGTAAAATTTATGTCAATGTAAGTTCGTTTGGCCTCCCTAACTATACTACGAAGCCAGTGCCTCTAGATTTGGTTCCAATTTTGGCAATGTTTCGTAAAATGACCATATCTTTAGTTATAGACATCCAATTGAGGTGGAATTATAAGATCATGATATACAACTTTTACAAAGACATCAAGGCCTAGATTGTCCAATTTCATGCTCTAAGTTCACCAAGAAGTCAAACAACTGTCACAGTCGCAGAACAAACCAACTGTAGAAAAACTGGTTTGAAGCATCGCTACTTGGTGTGGATCAAGCAGCGCCTCCTGCAAGAAGTCAAACGACACTACCTAGACCACACCAAATGGTGTTGTTTGGTTCGAAAGCAGATTTTTCTCTCTGTTTTTCTATTCAAGTACTATTTTCTCAATTAAAATTTTCTCTTACAAACTAAAGTTTAGATAAACTAAATTTTATTGGTTAAGTTAGATTTTTTTATTCCTAGTAGTTTATTTCTATCATCTCCACAAGCAAATTTAATATGCTAAACAATAAAGTGGAAAGTGAGTAATAGTATTTGATCATCTCCGTATATACGATATTTAAATTACTTGACAATTTACTAATCATAACGATAGGTGTACTTGCCTTGTGTTTATGTGCAAATTATTAGAGATTGTGATAAAATTAAGTATAAGAACACAAAAACACACACAACATATATTTATTTCAGTTGTCATCACTAATTTTTTCTTCTTAATTAACCTATTTGCATCTTTTAGTCTACTCCCCATGAGGCAAAGGAGTGTAATGGAGGAACAAAAAGAAGAAGAGTAGGGATCAAAGTGCTATTGGATTTGGATAATTAGTATAAAAGGAGGGAACAGACAGATGAGCTAATAATTGTCATTTTTATTCATATTTTTACGTCAATATGAGCATTTTTACTAATTTGCTTATGAGCTATTAGTTGGAGGGCATATATTTGCTTTAGTTAAATAGTTGAAGAGCTAAAAGTGAAACCTTTGAATATTTTAAAAGTCAATGACGCTTCAAAGTGTCTTAGAATATTATTTAATATAGTAATTAAGTTGTTTTAAGTACACTAATATCATTCCGCTAAAGGAAGTTAAAGAGTTTTGACTCAAAACCTTTTTTCATGTGGAGCATGTCTTAGAAAATCTATGAAATGCTTGAATTAGTATTTTTGTTTGAAATATTCATTTTTGCATAGTATGGAATTGATTGTTAAGAGGGACAGTATGTAGTTTAGAGTTAACATTTTTCTTCAAAAAAAAAAAAGACTATATTTTCAACTTTTTCTTTTTTAGATTTTCTATCTTGAAAAGAGAGGAAAAAAAGAAAATAAATCTCTCTTTCCTTCAATTGCATTGTGTAGTTTATCTATTTGATTACGAGACTGTGAATGATGAAAGGTTTTTCTCAAGGTATGTTAAATGTTGAATAGATTTTTAGTCGTCAAAATAATTAAATTTTATGTGAATAATTATTTTTTATGTATAAATTTTTAACTATTAAATTATAAATGATACTTATCCCACAATGTTCGACATGTATTGGAAAAATGCTATTAATACTGTAACCGAACCAATACTGCAGCCAATGCTTGTAAATGGGGTTGAAAAGGGTCGATAAAATCCCAAAAAGAATAGTTTCCATAAAAATAAAAAATAAAACAAATACATGGAAAGTCTTGCAATCTTCTGGGCCCAACTGTTGTTTCCGAGCATTCTCCCCCCAAAAAAAGCTCTTGTTTCTGACTTTAAAAGAAAAAAGAGAAAAAAGATGAAGCACCCAACCCTGTAGCCTATGGGAGTAGATCAGTAGAAAAGGTGGCACTAGAAAGACACGGACAAGGACAAAGAGTTCTTTCAAACCCTTTTCCTCCTTTGGCCCACCTTGTGAAACCCACCGAAGAAAACACGCCCCCGATTGGCGGTGAGATTAGAACCACCACTCTCCGGAGAAAGCTGCCGCGTTAGGGTTTGAGTTTCGATCATCTCCGGTGGATATATATATATATATATATATATACAATTATATACTTTCAAATACATCGTTGCTGCATGCAGATACACCCCTGAAGTTCATGCAAGAATGGGCGGGCTGGAGAAGATATGTAAACATCCTGAACGTGCGGAATCCAAAACGAACAGCCTCGAGCAATCGATTCTTTCGCTGCTGGCTAAATGTAAGGACTTTGAAGGTCAGTTGGAGTTGACCCAGAAGGATTTAAGTGAAGGTTTTCGTGAACTTGATTCCAGGGATAAGAAATTGAATTCTAAGAGAGAATCACTGGAGTTAACCCGGGAGTCGGTGGAACGGAGGTTGAAAGAAGTTGGGGATAGGGAGAAAGATTTTGCTTTGTTTCGTGAGGAAAAGATTAGGGATTTTGAACTGAGGGAGGAAGAGTTGGTTAGGATTAGGGAAGTATATGTTAAGGAAGTTGATGAGAAATTGAGTGAGCAAGAGAAAAAGGTGCAAGAGCTTCTGACTACATTGGAATCTGAGAAGCTTGAGATTGAGGGGTTGAAGAATTTTGTGGAGAAGAGGTTCGAGGAGATAGGATTTGCGGAGAAGTTTTTACAGGATAAAAGGAGAGAGATTGAGTCGATTCAGATTTCCATTGAAACGAGGACTAGGGAACTTGAGCATAAGGAAGGAAAAATTAAGGAGCGAGAAAGGAGGGTTGAGCTAAAGGAGGAGGAACTGAATTTCTGGAAGGCGCGCCATGGTGAAACTATGATGAAGGAGCAGCAGTTGCAATTGATGATTGAGGATCTTGAATTTCAAGAGGAAAACAATGGTTTTATTCGAAAATTAAATGAAAAAAGAATGAAAGAACTTGACTTGAAGAAGGAAGAATTGGAGAAGAAATTGAAGCAGCATTTCCATTTGGAAGAGAAAAGATTTGGAAAGGAGTTGCTGGAAAAGGGGTTGAAAGATTTAGAATCAAAAAGAAAAGAATTTGAAGAACAGATTGAGGAATTTGAATTGAGAAAGAAAGAGCTTCAAGAGTCCTTCAAGGAGTTTCATTCAAAAAATAATGATTTCCTATTGGAGAAGAAGTTGCTTGAAGAAGCATCTAATAATCTACGAGAAAAAGAGAAGAAATTTGAGGACAGGACTAAGCAATTTGAATTGAAAGAGAAAGAACTTCAGGAATCTTTAAAGGAGTTTCTTTTGAAGCAGAAGGAATCTCTATTAACAACAGAGTTGCTCGAAAAGGAATCTAAAGATCTACAATCAAAATGGAAAGAATTTGAGCATAGGGTCGAGCAATTCAATGTGAGAGAGAAAGTATTTGAAAAATCCTTTGAGGAGTTTCATGTGAAAGAGCAGCAATTTCAATTGGAAAAAAAGATGCTCGAAAAAGAATCTAAGCATTTAGAATCAAGAAGGAAACAACTGGAGGATAGTATTAAGAAATTTGGAATAAGAGAGAAAGAGCTTGAACTGAAGGAGAAGCACACTCAATTGGAAAAGGAGTTGCTCGAAAAAGAATCTAAGTATTTAGAATCAAGAAGGAAAGAACTGGAAGGGAGTGTTAATAAATGTGAACTGAGAAAGAAAGAGCTTGAACTGAAAGAGAAGCAATTAAATAGTGTACCTCGTGCTCATTTGAAAACCGGACAAAGTCAAGCTGCAGTGAGTCAAAGTTCATTGTGTAATTCAATTGATCTTGACACAAGATCTGTTGCGCTGATGGATGGGAGGGATTTACAGATTTTCTTAAATGAGCATGAAAAGGACCATTGTTTGATAGTTGACAAAGTTTTCGAGGCTCTTCAATTGTCCAAAGACCCTGCAAAGCTGGTGTTAAGTGTAATGGAAGGATATTTCGCTCTCTATTGGAGGAAAGGCAATAGGGAGTTCTCGGGTTATGTTATTAGGAGGAGATGTATGCTTTTGTTGCGGCAGCTACTTAAAAATTTCGCCACAGATTCAACCTTGTGTGAGAGATGAGGCTTTGAAGCTTGCCAGAGAATGGCAAACCAAGATAATGACTAGGAGCTCATTGGAGGTGTTTAGCTTCTTGTATCTTTTAGCTTCTTTTGATGTGGCCTCTGCATTTGATGTGGAGGATATTATGAGATGGTTGAGTTTGCTTCTCAGGATCAATGGGAACTTGAACCTGAATTGTGTCGTCATCTTGGTCTGAAAGAGAAAATTCCAAGTAATTTTTCATTCCTTACACGACCAAATTAAATCTGTTAACTCTTTTGTACCACTTTAGTTGATTGGTTTCTTTCGTCTGGTTTTTTCTTTGTTTTAGCTGCTTTCGTTAGATAATATTTTCTGTTACTAGCTTTATTATTCATGACATTGGCTTTCATGACTAACAAGTTACTGGACTGCATCATTGTTGTTGCAATTTAGTTCACTGCATTTCTTTATCATTGTTAATTGTCAACTAGTACTTGTCTCTCAGACCAAATTAATCTCTGGAGACAGGAAGTTTTATTTTATTTGGTGAACTGCGCAGTTCTTAAATGGTTCAATAGGAAAGCAAAAAAGGGAAAAAATCTATTATATTTCTGAGAAGAGAACATTCTATTGTATCCAGAAGAAAGCCATATAGTAGACATTAAATTTTCAACCTATAATAATTTGCTTTTGATTTCCACTTGTTCTATATATAATGTACTTTTACTTATCAAAAGTAAACTTGGTGTATTCCCCTTCTAAGTTCATTATCTAAGTGATGCAATGTTGAACCATGCAATAACTGTATAGTTATCAGCCAAGGCTAGTGCTTTCTTCTTTTTATTTAGAGTGTTGGGGTTTGTTTTGGCGCGGGGGGGGGGGGGGGTTTGGGGTTGGGGGTTTATTTATGTATCTAAATGTTTATATATAGATTCACTGAAATGGATTTTACATGATCATTTGGCCTTTTAATTTGTTGAACGTGATGAACATTTCTGGTATGTCCATTACATACCATCCGGACATGTTTAGATGTTAAGAGTAATTTGAACTTTGAACATTCAAATGTTATGGATCTAATAGTATTACTTTTTCTCTCTATGTCATTCTATGACAGGTCTCATTGAGAATCTTCTAAAAAGCAGTCAGAGTCTGGAGGCAATCAAGTTTATTTATGGTTTTGAGCTTGTTGATCGTTTTCCACCTGTGCCTATCTTGAAAAACTACTTGAAATATGTCAAAATGAGTGCCATTACAATGCTAAGAAAGAGATGCAACATCAAAAATGTTCAGGTTTGTCTAATGATCTTCTGTTTGCTACTAACTCTCTGCATATTAAATTACTAATATTTGTCCATTGGAAAATTTTTCCTGTAGAATGAGTATGTTGACACAAGAGTAGCTGCTATAAGATCTGTAATCAGATGCATTGTTGACCACAAGCTTGAATCTCAATTTTCACCTAGGGATCTAGAGAATACTATAAAACAGGTCTCAATGAACAAGGGAGATAAGAATTTCACAGGAACTTCCAATTGTCGTGGAGCTCATGGACAGCAAAAAGTTAATGTGAAACAAATGTCATCTACTGCTGCACCAAGCCAGCCAAACCCCCACTGTCTTTCAACAGACCTGTTGAATACATTCAAAGGTCCTTCTCATCCTATGGCTGTTATCATTGCCAATATGGATGGAAAGAACTTGCTTTCCTTTTTAAGCTCACATGTAGTTGAGCATGAATTGTTGCATAATGAAGTCTCATCTGCTCTCCAAATTTCGGATAACTCACCCAAGCTAGTCTTGGATGCAGTTGAAAGCCTCTACTATTGTCATCAAACAGAGAATGAGACAAAGAGCTGCATCTTTTTGTTAGAGCAGTTAATGGCACTATCTCCTGATATTATGCTTGATGTGAAAGAAGCTGCACGGAAGATTGCATTTGATTGGCAAGCAAAGTTGAAGGCCAAAAATAGAAATTTGTTGTTGATTTTAATGTTTCTGCTACTTGTAAGTACCTATAGGTTGGTTTCTACATTTCATGGCGATGAACTTTTGGATTTATATCAAAGAGTAGCGGAGCAGAAACCTTCACCTGAATTGTTTCGTGCTCTTGTGATCTCCAAAGACATCTCCAGTAAGTGGCTCGAATTGTCTTTATGTGTGTTCCTTTCAAGCATTGTTACTCATACTCTCATTCAGTGCATCTTCATTTCATATTACCTTTCACAGATGCTGCATGGTATTCTGAAGCTGAAACTCAAAAGGCCACATCAAAAAGTTTGCCAGTAAAGAATTTAGCAGCATCTTCACCTACAGTCCCTGAACTTGATGTTGAATCTCTATGCACAAAAATGGATTCAGAAGGGAAGGAACGTATTTCGGTTTGTAGTGAAGTTCCAACCTTTATCAACCGCTCACCAGATCCAGCAGATCTCATTTTAGATGCATTAAGAAATTGTCATGGATCCAACTTCTTAAAGAATAAGAATCATCAGTTGGTTTTGAAGAGTTTCTGCCTTTTGCTCGAACAATTGATGAGTGTCACCCAAGAGATAAGACCAGAAGTCCAAGGACGTGCTTATTTGTTTTCTCTTGACTGGAAAGCAAAGTCCACTGGGCCATGTTCATGGGAAGCCTTAGGATTTCTGCAGTTTTTAGTTACCTATCAGTTATCATCGGTTTCCAGTTCTGATGCGCTTTTTGGTCTCTTGGAAGTTGTTTGTCAGCCCAAGAAGGCTAGTAACTTAATTCGAATGTTCGGCTTGGTAGATAAGGTTCCAGGTAGTCTTTGCTCTCTCTCTCACTTGCTTACTCATATATGCACATGAAAGCTAAAATGGAAAGTAGCATATACTCATATTAGTTACCATGTCCTCTGCTGAATGCTTTATTTTGCTGTTCCCTTTCTTTGCATGTGCTTCTTTTTGCTGCTTGTGTTTTTCAAGTTTTATGAATATCCCGTTTAAGTCACTCTACAAGCAAGAGTATTCAAGATTTAGTGGATCTGAATATTCTGAACTCATAATGGATATAGCATCCAAAATCATACTGGAATTTTCGTTCTTCGACACTACAACTTAAATGTCAATTGAGATGCCTTTTCTTAAGATAAACTGCATACCTGCAGATTTTGACTAATGTTTTCTGGGCAACTTATCTAGTTTTGGATGTCTCTTTTCTAGTTTCTCAAACTGCTGATTGCTTTTACTGGAACCTACTATGGTTTTTTCTGAAAAAGAACCTACTCTGTTCTAAGATGAGAATTTGTGCCCCCAAACTTGACTGCTAGTTCTTTTCCTTCGTCAAACCAAAATCAATAATAAGTTGGGGTCTTGTGCTAGTATGCTTTTGGTCTATCTCTATGGCTTGAAGTATACTGTGAGATCTGTAGCAAATGAAAGCTTTCAGACTTCGGATTGTTTCCACAAGGAGCAAACCAGAGTTCACCTGTGAATCCCTCAGCATGCTCATTTTTATGTTTTAGCTATTTTAATTACTATTATTGACTTATTGTGAATAGAAACAAAAGAGATTTTTTTTTTAGGTTTTCTTCTAGTCAAATTGACCATTCTTGTCCTTGAAATTTTATTTTCCTCAGATCTAGTTCAAATCATGAGGTTAGGTTATGCTTGTAAAGGTTTCTTTATAATGCTAATGCAGTCCTAAAATTTCCCCATCCATGTTCAAAAAAAGTGAACCGAATTCCTTTTATGCTCCCTCCATCACTAAAACTACACCTACACCCTCATTTACACTTAAGTTTCATGAATTGAGCTTCAGCCAAGTAATGCATCTCTTGCGCATAGGGGGTCCATCATGCTATTTGACCCATGGACCAGAGATATCATCCTTTTTATAGTCCCAGCCCAACTCAATACACATACGTACTACAAAAGCATCATTAAGTATATAAGATCAAACAAAGTAATATTGCTAAGATATCCAAATCTTTTTCTTCCCCGTCATGTTATCAAATCACATCTCAATGTGACTATTTGTGGTGCAGTTGATTGGTAACTATATAAGTAATAATGAGAGGCATGGTAGCCAATGGGGGAAAGAATCTTTAAGTTCTGATGTTGGAATGGTGTGATTCAGAATTTTTTATGGGTTTCGCGTCGGGGAAGGAAAGATTGTGGGAAGAGTAATGTGCTTTCAGAGGTTGAGTGTTGATTAATTCCAGTGTCTGGCTAGGAAGGGAAACAGGGAGGATGTTGAAAGAAGAATAACCGGAACGGAGCTCTATAAGATCCTGATTAGAAGCATACCTAGGGACGAGGGCTTACAGCCTGAAGCCGAGAGTCCACGACTCGAGGGCGCCGGAAAGTCGAAGACTTGCAGGCGAGAGCGAAGCGAGCTCCCTTCAAGCTTCTAATCAGGATCTTATAGAGCGGAGTGGAGGTTATTCTGAAAGAATAACCGGAACGTAGCGATAAAAAGGCATACCTTAGCAAAATATAGTGCAATTTTCCTCGTGTTTTACCTTTATTTGGTATTACTTGGTGATAATATTCACATAGTAATCAATATTGCCATGTTCCTTGCTAATATGATAAAAGTGATATGAATTTCATCAAATGCTCATGATGTAGAATTTTTTATCTGATTTAGCATGTTTAAAACCCTAGAGCATCTCACGAGAAACAAACATCAATCTTTATTCTAGGAAGTCTTGTTTCTTGTTTTGGAAGTATCAAAGTACTTAAAGTTGCTGCAAATATGTAAAGATTTCATCTTGCTCCATGAAAAGCCAGTGATGGAAAGGTGAAGAGAGAACTTTTGGGCCACTCCTTAGCGGCCATGGAAAATCATTCTAGGAACTGTGTACTCCAGAGCCATCTCACCTAGCTGCTGTTTCCCATCTTTGGTGCATCTGTGTCTGTGCGCGTAAAAGTTCAAAAAAGTGTGAATATATTGTTCTCGTATTAGGATGTCTTGTCATTGTGCAAGTATATTATTCTCCTATTCGGGTTTGTTGCTTCCTATATTCTATATTAGATAATTCTTTAATGTTCTATATGTGCTTGTGCCGTAGATTACGGATATTGGTATTATGCCATGTGCAGAGGTTGTTTTCTAGGATTCAAGCTTTTGATTGTTTTGTATACATTTGTCTGTTACTGAACTGTTAATTTTCTGGGGTTTCCCCTGGTAGATTGCTGCAGTATTTTCTTGTGTCTTTTTATTGTTATTTAGACAATTTGCATTCTCTATAAACTTGATTTCTTGTATGACAGGATTCATAGATCAACTCATTAAGAAGAAGAAACTGCTTCTTGCTTTTGCTTATGTTTATAATTTTAAGCTTGTCGATATGTTTCCACCGGTAGCCCTACTGAAGCAGCATGTTCAATACTCAAAACTGGTAGCTAAGAAAATATGCAACAAGGGACAAAATACTCCAGAGGCACAAGTAGGTTTCTCCTTCTCAATATTGTGTTTGCGTAAATAATGCAAATCCAGTTCTATTCTTACTTGTATAATTTTGCTCACAGAATAAGGCTATAGTTAGTGAGATCTCTGCTCTTAAGAATGTTATCAAACTGATTAGACAACATGGTCTTCAATCTGAATACCCACCTGAGGATCTTCAGTCAACTATTGACCTGCTGGAAGGCCAAAGAGCAAACTTGAAGACTTCAATGCAGAAAGTGAATGCAAATGTTCCTGGGCCAGAAGTTCCAATGCAACATGTAGACACCAAGAAACGACCTGCCAATGATGCTGCCTGCATCAGTGAGGCTCCCCTGCAACCAGCAAATAAGATCCCCCGGGTAGATTCAACGTCTGAATTCATCATTGATCCCAATCCCAATCGGTCAGAACCTGCAATGTCTCAGCATCCAGGTGACTTGAATGTAGAACCATATGCGCCCTCTTCAAGGCCACCAGGCAGAAAGTACAGCTCAAGCGGTTCACCTCAAATTTGCCCGCCCTATAATTGTACACCGCCATTCAGGGTAGCAAGCACGCAGTCATTTCACCCGGTCTGGCATAATCATAGATATCCGCACTTTAACACGTTAGGGCATGGCGAAGTGTTTCCTTGATAGCACGTATTTATCGCTAGCTGTTTTTTGTGCGTCCGACAATGGCCCTGTTTTGGGACCTCATTATTGTTCCTGTTTGCAGTAAACTGAAACTATAGTATAGAAGATTATCTAATAGTTTGTACAATTCTGTATAGATTTACCAGATTTTGCTGTTGAGTGTAATCTCAAGAACTTTACTAGAGCAATCTTTCGAATGGGAAGAGAGAGCGTTTTTGCATTTAACTCAAGATTCAGTTGCTTTTGCATGTCTTGAAGGGTTTCCATTTCTATGTTTAAACTTTGTTATGCATTATAAATGAAAATGGCACATGCATATAAGGGGAAAATTATGGTTAATGCTATTGTTCACGTACGGCAGCAGAAAGGGAATCTTTCACGTAATAATATTTTTTTCGTTTAAAATTGAGTGTTTATATCTTTATTTTAGTCATGGCTTTTATTTATGTAACTAAAAGTGATCCTTTATGAGAGAATTTCAAGTACTAAAGAAACAATTAAGTTATTAGAAAGATAAGTCCAAGCAAGAAAAATAACTATTTTTTGCGAATATACGATTAAAGATTAAAAAAATCTTCAAAGTAGTAATTCCACCGAAAAAGGAACTACCTAGCGATATTGTTATTTGCTTTTCTAATGCAAATTAAAGTTGTTTCTTCTTTACTGCTTTGCTACTCGCAAGGAATGGGGATCAGATGGCTTGGTTTTTGATAGCTTTAGTTCATAACGAAAGGAAAAGAGAGTCTAGAATAGAAATAATCATACTTAGCCTAACTTTCTCATTTGTATTGCATCTTTTCCAAATACATAATTGGATTACATTTCTTCTCTAAAAAAAATTAATTTTTACGAAACTCATTTGAAATATACCTTCTCTTAATCAAATACAATCTAAATATACCTTTACAAAAAAAGAAAACACGCATTTGAAATGCCATGTAATGTTAATAGTGACAAAATCCAAAGAATGTGTTGAACTCCACTTCGTGACCAAGCCAAGAACAGGGGAGGAGGGGGGGGGGGGGGGGGGTTTGGTTTACAAAGTAGAGTTCAGCACATTCTTTGGATTTGGTCAATATTAACATTATGACATTTCAAATGCGTTTCCCGTTTTTCTGGAATGATTAATCCTAGATCCATTTTTCACCAAAAATAAAATTGAAATTGCATTCGAGATAACTATAATGCAAAAAGAAAATGGAAAAAAGAGATATATATCAATTATATAGATGTCTATTATTCTAAGTATTAATTTATATTTGAGGTTATAGAATATGAAAGGTTAAGGGTTACAACTAAAGTTATAACATTTATTCTTTATACACTACTAATTCTACTACTTTAATTATTATAGCGAACATGAGAGAGCATAGGATATAAGCTACGTAAGTTATAGAGAAGACTCTTAATGACCTATAATGGAAAGAGTCACTTCTAATCCTATAAATAAGAACTTGTAAATATGTAAATATATAGTAAAAAATTCTCAATAAAAGTCCAGTTTCTACATTTCTTGTATTCTCTATTTTTTTCTTTTGCTATAGTTCAAAATATTCTTTGTTATTATTTTATAATTAGTTTTTGTGTCTATTACAACTTAATTTTACAACAATGTGATACTACAATTAGGTAAAGGAAAAAATACTATTATTTTTTGCACACGAAGAGACATGCTTGAACAATTGTGATCCATATCTATTACCATAACACTAAAAGTCTTCTTTAATAAGATATTCTATCGCACGTGAGATATGTATATATAGGAAAGATGAACTGTATAAATGTATCTATTTATGTATAGTAAGGATGAATACCTAGTAGTTCACATTTGATGCTACAAGTCCATGAGTCATCATTCTCTAAGTCGGCAAATACAAGGCGTGATATTATGATATTTTATCATAGGAGTTCCTTTATCAATTAGAAGTGTAAGAGTTAGTGTCACCGTAACAGGAGCCCCTTGTGTTATGTCTCGCTGTTTTGGCGCTAACTAAGGTTAGCTCAAAATAATATTTAAATTTTATTTAAATTTTTCATAAGGAGAAAATTGCAAGTTTGAAGGAACTGATAATCATTTTATATCAAATAAAAAATAAATAAGTAATATAATATTATCTCCGATTAGAAATATACGTTCTTTCAAACTTATACACAAGAATTAACATTCTTAAAATCATGATAACTTTGAGATACACTACAAGAAAAAATAAATTTTGCGACGGTAAATTGCGACAAAAATTTGCGTCGGAAATATGCAATGGATTTACAACAAAACAGCTAAGGACGAAATAAGTGGCTTAATTTGTGACGGAATTTTTTCTGTCGCAAATCTGTCGCCGATCTGCGACGAATTTGCGACGGAATTTATGCATATATTTTTTTATTTCTATATTTAAATTCCGTCGCAAAACCGTCGCAGATCTGTGATGGATTTGCGACGGAATTTATGCATATATAATTTTTATTCCTATATTTAAATTCCATCGCAAATACGTCGCAGATCTGCAACGGATTTGCGACGAAGTTTATGCATATATTTTTTTATTTCTATATTTAAATTTCGTCATAAAACCGTCGCAGATCGGCGACGGATTTGCGACAGAATTTATGCATATTTTTTTTATTTCTATATTTAAATTCTGTCGCAAATGAGTCGCAAATCGGCGATGAATTTGCGATGAAATTTAAATATAGAAATAAAAAAATATATACATAAATTCCGTCGCAAATCCGTCGCAGATCTGCGACAGTTTTACGACGGAATTTAAATATAGGAATAAAAAAATATATGCATAAACTTCGTCGCAAATTCGTTGCAGATCTGCGACGTATTTGCGAAAAAATAAATTTAAAAAATAATGTCAGTCTCAAATCCGTCGCAGATTTGCTACGGATTTGTGACGGATTAAATTTTGCGACGGAATTGCAACAGATTTGCAATGGAATAATTTTTTTCCTCCTATTCTTGCATATTTATTTGTTTTTTGTGAGCCATGCCTCACGGTGTTCATAAATGAAGTATTTAATTAAATATGTAATAGTATTTATATAAAGACACATACGAATATATATATCTTGTAATTTATTTTGATGTAATATATATATAGACTATAATGACACATCATACCAAAACATATAAAGATATATTACATATATGTGTAATAGTAATAGTTAAAGCTTTAAGTATGACTAATTTATAATATGTAATAATGTTCTACAACATATAGTGTTGATGAAGTATATAAATACATATACTAGCATAATTTATATGATAACTAAAATGAGTATATGTCATAATTATTCATTATTCACAAATCCCAACCATAAACTTATTGGAGCAATGGAAGAGAAAGAAAAGAATTTAAAAAACAAATTAGAAATTAAATTGGGTCGCAAATCCGTCGCAAAGCCGTTGCAAATTTGAGATGGATTTGCGACGGCCTTTTTACCGTTAATAAATATAATTAGGAATAAATTCCGTCGCAAATCCGTCGCAAATGTGCTACGAATTTGCGACCACATTTGAAATTAAATAACCTGCGAAAGGAGCCACCAAATTGAAAATAATTATGTTGCAAAATTGTTGCTCTTTTGCGACGATTTTGAAACGCATTTTTGATCGTTAATAAAAAAAATAAAAAAAATCCGTCGCAAATTTTCCCACTAATTCGGCGCCTGCCGCCTGCCGCCTGCCCCTCCACACCCCCCGCCTGTCGAGGCCCCCCCAGCGCCCTTGCCCCACGGCCTGCCGAGCCCAACCGAGCCCGCCCAGCCCCTGAACCACCTGCTGAGCCTGCTGCACCTAAATCGCGCGACTGCCTGCGCGCCTGCTGCACCTAAACCGCGCGCCTGCCCAGCCCCTGCCAGTCGCCCCGGTTAGTTTTCTTTTTTCGTTTTTTCATTTCTTCAGTTTTTGCCGCGTTTATTCTGTTTTTTCTTTTTTTTTTTGGTTTTTTCTATTTTCTGTTTTTTTATGTTATTTCTGTTCTTATGGTTTTTAATGTTTTATTGGTTTTTCCCTGATTTGCATGTTTTCTGATTTTTTTGTTATTAATATTTCCTGTTTCTTGGCACATGTGTTTTCTGTTTTTTATTGCACTGTTTTTAAAATTTTTTTAATGGAGACTGGTTTGATGTTTTTAAATTTTGTTAAGATTGCCATTTCATTTACGAAGATGCTTATGAATTTTGGGTATATTTACGTGGATTTAATATTTGGGAGAGTTTAATTTGGATTTGGAGATTGATTGTGATGGTCTTGTGCCTGGAAAATATCCATTTTACAGTGGAGATGCTGTCGAATTTTTTTTACACTTGCTTAACACTTGTCTCTAAGTTTTTACTCTATTATAACAAGAAATAAAAAATTCATAAATTTATTTGCTGAATTAGGTAAAATTTAATAGGTAATATTTTTTGCACTTTTTCCTTTTTTTAAAGTTTTTTTGCAGTGCTTATAATATTTAGGAAGATTGCAGAGGTATTTTGGGTATACTTACGTGGATTTAATTTTTGAGAGAATTTAATTTGGATTTGGAGATTGATTGTGGTGGCCTTGCGCTTGGAAAATGTCCATTTTACAGTGGAGATGCTGTCGAATTTTTTTTATACTTGCTTAACACTTGTCTCTAAGTTTCTATTATAACAAGAAGTAAAAAAAATCCTAATTTTTTTTGGAATTAGGTAAAATTTAATAGGCAATATTTTGTGCACAGTTTATTCTTGAAATACCTAAGAGGGGGGGTGAATTAGGTATTTGGCTAATTTTCGCAAACTTACACCTTTTATGCGTTTAGACTAAGAACAAGTTATATAAGCTAATTATAGATAATTGATAGCAAGGCAATAATGAAAGCAATAGCAAAGAACTCAAACAATTTATAGTGGTTCGATCCTCAAGATCTACATCCACTACCTTAAGCTTCACACTTAAGGATTTCAACAAATCTACTAATTGCTCAGGTTTACAAGTTACAAGAGAGGTTCACCAAACTATGGTTTTACACTCACAACCTCTTCTAGTAATGTTTACAATACAAGGCTCACCACACCCAATGGTTTTATATCTCAAACAACCTTGAATCACAATTTCAAGGATCACCCTTATCTAAAGGGTTTTATGTTATCAAGATAACCTTGCTAGAGCTAGTAGATCAACACAATTGAATAAGTAAAGAAGAGTGTGTAGAGGTTACCACTTGATGGTAGATATTACACAAATTTGCACCTTCACACTTTGATGTCTTTGGATTGATCAATTGAATGCACAAGACATAAGAGAGCTTAAGAAATGTTTGCTAAATGCTTTTGAATGCTTGGAGTTTTTAAGATTTCAAGAGTTACAAAAATTTGCATGTTTCTACCTTTTATAGAATTTGAAAATCTGTTAAAACGTTCACAAAACGGCTAGTAACGGCTAGTTTCAGAAAATTCGGACGACCGAATTTCTTGGCTGCGTCCGAATCTTCGTCCGAATTTCTCTGGATGAATAGTAACCATGCTGAGAACAAAAATTCGGACGACCGAATTTTTATGTTGCGTCCGAATCTTCTTCCGAATTTCTCTGGAAGAACAATGACCATGCTGAAGACCAAAAATTCGGACGACCGAATTTTTTGGCTGCGTCCGAATCTTCTTCCGAATTTCTCTGGAAGAATAGTAGCAAACATTTGCTACAAAATTCGGACGACCGAATTTTTTGAAAGCATTTTCAAACTTTGTAAAATCATTTGTGATATAACTTCAATGAGTTTGAAAAACATTTGATATGTATAGAAAACTTATTTAACCATATATAAGTTTGAAAAACAAGAACATATGAAGTTTACAAACATATCTCATAAAAAGATTCATTCAAAACCTTTTAAGATCATAAGATTATTTTTATGCTCTCTTATGCATTCAATGATAACCAAGACATGCAAGTGTAGAGTTTACATAGAAATTTACCTAAAAGTTAAATGCACTCTACACTTCAAGTCTTCAATGCCTTTTGATCATCTTTAGAACAACATTCTTCAAACTTCAAATACTTGCTTAAATGAAGTTGTTCTTGAACTTTTGCTTCAAGGCAATGAGACTTCATACTTCTCAAATTACAGAACCTATCACACAATAATCAAACATTTTAGTCCTCATCAATATTTGTCATTAATCAAAACTATATAATTTGCCCTTAGGGCTAACAATCTCCCCCTTTTTGATGATGACAAACTTTGATGCAAAATGTGATAGATTAAAACAATGTAGTACATAGAAGTATTGATGTCAATGATAGAAAATAACCAATTTAGCACATTGACATACAAAAGGCTCAATATGAGCCTATGACCCAACCAACCTCCATTAACCTCATTCCTTCCAACAACTAGGATAGAAGATATAGCATTTAAGCATTAAGAAAACTTCTAAGAGAGGTTTTAAAGGTTGTAAAAGTTTAACAATACTCCCCCTTAGATTGTGCTCATTTTTCAACAAGTTTGGACTTGAGATACTATGCATCCGAATTTTGACATATCAAGTCCGAATTTTAAAATAGATTAAATGAAAGCTTACAATATTGAGAATAAGCTTTCCTAAGGTTGTTCAAACATAGAGGAAGAGATTAAAACCAGTTTGAATCAATTTGAACAACAATAGAGCACATTTTGGCAACAAAATATGCATGCATCCGAATTTCAGAACATGCATCCGAATTTTTTGATCTTGCATCCGAATTTTTAAATCTTAAGTCCAGACTGTAACAACTTTAATATAATGAATGCCTAAGGTTGTTCAAACATAATAGAAGAGATTAAAACAGATTTAGATCAATTTGAACAACAATAGAATACTTTTTGGCAACAAGTTATAGCCTCATGTATTTATGCATTCAAATGTTTTCATAGTGTTTCCATAGAGTAAACATTCAAGAGCAAGTTATTCATTTACAGAAAACACAAAGAAAACATCTATAGGATTGAGACATAAGACTCAGAAAACATGCATACAAAAAATTCATATGCAGAAAAACATGCAAATTCATTATCTCATCCCATAGAGCAGTTTTTCACACATTTTGTCATCCTCATTTCTTCTCCCCCTTTTGTCATCAGTCAAAGATGGGGTCAATGAAAATGAGATTAACAATTTAACACATAAAGGAAGCTCTCATCACTGAGATTTCATCATTGAGCTTCACTATTACATAAGATGCATGAAAAATACTGAAGAAGATTCTAGCATTAGATGCATAACTAAAAATTTAAATAACTTAAAGCAGTAAATAGTATGGAAGAGATGCTTAGTCTTGTGATGTTGATGAAGAGGCTCTGCTAATCCCTTTCTTGATGGCCAAGTGCTTCACTCTTCCTTGGCTGAATGAAATGTGTGATGGTGAGACAATTTCAGCTTGAGCTACTTGGCTCCCTGCCTTTTGTGGTTGTACATGTTCTTATTCTTCTTCTTGTTCTGCCACTGTCTCATCATCTCCTCCTTGATCATCCCCATCATCACTGTCATCGTCTTTGTCCTTCTTATCTTCCTCTTTATCATCATCTTCCTCATTTCTATCTTGAGGCCTAGAGGGTCCTTCACCATTTTGAGTATTTCTTATTAGAATTTCCTCAATGTGTTTCACTCTACTCTCTAGTCCATCTAATTTTCCTAGAATCATTGGAGCAAATGATTCAAAGAACTTATACATCTTCTCCATTTCCTTGACTTGATTGTTCAAGGCTTCTTGTAATGCTTTGGCTATTATGGTGTCCCCTCTAGTTGTTCTTTCACCACTTGACTCAACTTCAGTTTCTTCTTCAACTACTCTTCTTTTTGTTGGTGGTTGCTCCCCTCACTTGAAGTGTCATGCTTTCTTTTTGTCTTCATTTCTCTTGCAAGGGTCTCTTCCTCATCTTCATCTTCCTCCTTTTCCTCCTCTACACTTTCTGTCCTTTCCTTTCTTCCTAATCTTTTTGGAGAGGAACCTCTTTTTGTTTTCCATACTCCATCATCATCAAGGATAAGCTGCATTCTCTTAAGTGATTCATCAGTGTATATTTCTCCACTTTTAAAGGCTTGTCCTCTTCCTGGAAGTTTAATCTTAAAGTGCTTAAAAATCTTTGTTAGCAACCTTCCAAAGGGGAATGCCTTGGTTACTGTTTTTCTAGCAGTAATCATGTGTCTTAAAGCTATATATCCAAAGTTGAATTTCCTCTGTTCATGCAGGGCCAACATTAATACCATATGCATATTACCTACTGATGATTTATGTCCAAAGTTAGGAACAATCATAGTAGTTACCATGTGATGCAATACTCTACCTCTAGCATCCAAATTCTTGATTTCTCTCTCTTTTATAGATCTAAACTCTCTTCCATTTGTAAATGCTTGCTCAAATCTATCATATGTAAAGAGTTGACGATCATAACAATGCATTGAGGGTGCATAATACTTAGCCCCACTATCACTTACCCCACAAATTCTGTTAATCAGGTCTTCACTCAATTCAATATCAACTTGGGATACTCTAGTTGAATACCATTGTATCCTATCATCCCCAACAATCTCAGTTCTTTCTTCCTTTAGGTTTGCATAGAATTCATATACCAAGGTGGGATAAAAATCTTCATTAATAAACAACAAACTACTCCATCCAATATCATGGAAACAAGACAAAACCATATCCATACTAGATAGTTTATCAACATCCACCTTATATCCAGGAATAATTTTTCTACTATTCTTGTTCCATTCATCAAATTCATGAGTAGATTTGATAGAGATAAACCTGTCAACTCCAGATTGTGTTTGAGGAATGCGAATCCTTCTTGGTTGATTGAGGATTGGGTCTCCATCTCCTTCCTTAGCCTTTCCTTTTCCTTTCTCAACATTGGGCTTCTTTGTTCTCACCATTATGTTTTCTCTTAAAAAGGGTTTGTTTTCTATACGAAATTAGGGCTTAGAAGTTTCAAAATGAAAGAAAATCGGAATTAGAGTGTGTGGATTTGAAGAGATTTTGATTCGGACGTGAATGGGTTTGAGAGGTTTTGAAAAGATGTAAAATTCGGAAGTTGTAATGTTTGGAAGAAACCGTCCGATTTTTATTTAAAGAGACGCATCCGCAAAATTCGGACGACCGAATTTTAGGTCTGCGTCCGAATTTTCGGTCGAAAGTTTCTGTCTCTTTGATTCAGAAAATTCGGTCGATCGAATTTTCTGTCCTGCGTCCGAATTTTTTGATCAATAAATCTCTGTTTTCATCACAACATTAATACACACATTAGTCATTGAATTTTGAAATTCCTAAGAGTCTTCTTAGGTGATTAAACCTTTCCTCAGCCAAAGGCTTTGTAAATATGTCAGCAATTTGATCATTTGTATTTACATGTTCTAAGCATATATCTTTCTTAATCACATGATCACGAATGAAATGATGTTTTATCTCTATATGCTTTGTCCTAGATGTTGAATGGGATTGATGCTCAAATTGATAGCACTAGTATTATCACATAATATAGGCACACATTTAAATTTAAGACCATAATCAAGTAAAGTATGCTGCATCCATAATAATTGTGCACAACAACTTCCTGCAGCTATGTATTCAGCTTCTGCTGTGGATAAAGATACACAAGCCTGCTTTTTACTAAACCAAGACACTAGACAACTACCAAGAAATTGACAATGACCACTTGTACTTTTACGCTCAACTTTACATCAAGCATAGTCAGCATCAGAATATCCAATAAGTTCAAAAGATGAAGTTTTAGAAAACCAAAGACCATAGTCATGTGTGTCAATCAAATAACGAAATATTCGTTTGACAGAAATTAGATGAGATTCTTTAGGACATGATTGGAATCTAGCACACAAGCAAACAACAAACATAATATCTGGTCTACTAGCAATGAGATAGAGTAAACTTCCAATCATACCTCTATACAATTTCTCATTAATACTTTTACCTTTCTCATCTTTGTCAAGTTTAGTTGATGAACTCATAGGAGTACTTATTCCTTTTGCTTGATCCATTCCAAACCTTTTCAATATCTCCTTAGTATATTTTTCTTGATTGATGAAGACTCCATCCTTGGTTTGCTTAATTTGTAGTCCAAGGAAGAAACTTAATTCTCCCATCATGCTCATCTCAAATTCATTTTGCATGGTTTTAGCAAACTCTTCACAAAGAGAAATATTAGTAGAACCAAAAATGATATCATCAACGTAGATTTGTACAAGTAAAATATCATTTTTAGAAGATGTTTTAATAAAAAGAGTTGTGTCTACTTTTCCTTTAGTAAAACCTTTTGAGAGAAGAAAACCACTTAATCTTTCATACCAAGATCTTGGAGCTAGTTTCAGTCCATATAGAGCTTTGGTTAGCTTATACACATAATTTGGAAATTTTTCATGGATAAAACCAGGAGGTTGTTCTACATAAACCTCTTCTTCAACCATTTAGGAAAGCACTTTTAACATCCATTTGAAAAAGTTTAAAACCTTTAAAGCAAGCAAATGATAAAAGTATTCTTATAGATTCTAATCTGGCTACTGGAGCAAAGGTCTCATCATAGTCAATGCCTTCTTCTTGGTTGAAACCTTGAGCAACAAGTCTAGCTTTATTTCTAACTACTTCTCCTAGTTCATTTAACTTATTTCTAAACACCCATTTTGTACCAATAACAGAATGATCATGAGGTCTAGGAACAAGAGACCAAACTTTATTTCTTTCAAATTGATTTAGTTCTTCTTCCATAGCAATAATCCAGAAATTATCACATAATGCATCATCAATATTTTTTGGTTCAATATGAGATAAAAGAGCAAAATTATCAATAAAGTACCGTCTTGTTTTTACCCCTTGAGAGACATCACCAATAATTTGCTCCTTAGGGTGGCCTTTTGCATATGTGATATCTTTTGGAAGTTCTTGATTATTTCTTGATTGACCATCTTGTTCTTGCTCCATTATTTCTTCTTCTTTGGCATGATCTTCCATTGTTGGTGCTTGGTGTTGAGTATGATCTTCAACCATTGATGTGCCTGTGTCATCTTCATTTCCTCTTTGAAGATAAATGTTAGACTCATCAAATGTTACATGAATAGTTTCTTCAACACACAATGTTCTTTTATTATAAACTCTATATGCCTTTTTATTTGATGAATAACCAAGAAAAATTCCTTCATCTGATATTCTATCAAACTTACCAAGATAGTTGCTAGTGTTTAAAATGAAGCATTTACAACCAAAAACTTTGAAATAGACAATTGATGGAGTTTTGTCAAATAAAAGTTCAAAAGGTGTTTTTCTTATAAAAAGTCTTAGTAAAACTCTGTTCATGATATAACAAGCTGTATTAACAGCTTCAGCCCAAAAATACTTTGGTAATGAGTTTTCACAAAGCATTGATCTAGCCATTTCTTGTAAGGTTCTGTTTTTCCTTTCAACAACACCATTTTGTTGAGGTGTTTTGGCAGCTGAAAAATTGTGAGTAATACCATATTCATCACAAAATTTTGTAAAGTCTTGATTACAAAATTCTCTTCCATTATCACTTCTAATAGAAATCAGTTTGCAATCAAGAGAGGTTTGAACCTTTTTGAAGAGTTTTGAAAATTCATGAAATGTTTCATCTTTTTGTGCTAAGAAGATTACCCATGTAAATCTTGAAAAATCATCAACAATCACATAAGCATAGCTTTTACCACCAAGACTAGTAGTCCTCATAGGTCCAAATAAATCCATATGAATTAGTTCAAGAGGTTTTGTGGTAGAAACCATTTTCTTTGGTTTAAAAGATGTTTTTGATTGTTTTCCATATTGACAAGCATCACAGAGGTGAGTTTTATCAAAATGCAATTTAGGTAATCCTCTCACCAGCTCTTGTGTAGAAAGTTTGTTTAATAAATCCATGCTTACATGTCCTAATCTTCTATGCCATAAAAATCCATCATTGTCATGAATGGCAAGACATTTAATATCATTTGTAATAAGCTCATCAAGATACAACACATATACATTACCAACTCTTTTAGCAACAAAGATAGTTTTGTTACTTGCATTGTCAAGAATAGTACAAGTATCACATTTAAACTCTACTTTGCATCCATTATCACATAATTGACTAATACTCAGTAAGTTATACTTTAAGTCTTCAATAAGTAATACTTTCTTGATAAGAGGGAAAGAACCTTTACCAATGTTACCTATTCCAAGTATTTTCCCTTTCTTCTTGTCTCCAAATGTGACAAAACCTTCACTTGTAGTTTGAAGTTCACTTACAAGTGATGCATTTCCAGTCATGTGCCTTGAGCATCCACTGTCAAGGAACCATTTTGTGGCACTTGATCTTGAGGCAAATTGTACCTATACCAAATTTGAAAGAGTGATTTTTGGTACCCATATTTTCTTGGGTCCAAGGGGGTTAGTGAAAGTTTCTTTGACTTTCCAAATGGTTTTAACACCACTTTCTACTTTTCTTTTAACAAAACATCTAGAAACCTTGTGTCCATGTTTACCACAATAAGTGCAGCAAATATGTGATCTAGAATGATAAGATTCTTTAACAAAAGATTTTCTTTGTTTTGGAGCAGAATAATCATGAGTAAAACCAAGACCATGTTTTACAAATGAAGGTCTTTGATAGCCAATTAATTTATTCAAATTTTCCCTTCCATTTGTAAATCTCTCAATGCATAAAGTTAGATCATTAACTTTCCTTTTTAGAAGCTCATGATCTTTTATCATTGATTCAAGAGAAATAATTCTAGTGCAGAGCTTTTTGTTTTCAAAAGATATGTTTTGTATGGTTGTATTCAAAACTTCTTTTTCAATAGCAATGCAACTAATGGTTTCAAGAAGTTTTCCATTTTCAACACATAATTTTGAATTCTCATTAGATAAATCATTTATTTTGAGTTTCATTTCTTTATTTCTTTTTGAAGCCTTTTTTAATTCTTCATATAACTCAACAATAAGATCACTTGAATCAATATCATCATCATATACATTTGAAATAGAGGGTGAAGATTGTACCTCATCATCAATGGCCATAAAGCATATGTTGGCCTTTCCTTCACTTTCATCCTCACTTTCCTGTTGATCCCATGTTCCAGCTAGTCCTTTTCCTTTCTTGGCAGATTTCTTTCTGTTTTTGCTTTCTCTATCCCTTTCCAACACTCTGGGACAGTCAGCTATAAGATGCTCAGTACTCTTGCATTCAAAGCATTGAGGTTTATATGATGAAGATTGTCCACTCTTCTTGACTGGCTTTCTTCCTTTCTTAAGAAATTCCTTTTTGTAGAATCTCTTGAATTTCTTCACAGCCATTGCAATTTCTTCTTCTCCACTATTTCCTCCTTCTTCTTCACTTGAAGATTGTTCTTGTTCACTCAAGTTGTTTGAGGCATTAAGCACTACTCCTTTTCTTCCCTTTTCTTCATCCTCTTTGTCATTTAGCCGTTTCATCTTCATTTCATGAGTCAGTAGAGATCCAATGAGCTCTTCAAGTGGAAGAGTCTTCAAATCCTTGGATTCCTCAATGACAAGTGTTTTAGGCTGCCAGGATTTTGGTAGAGCATCTAAAATCTTTCTGTTTTGCTCTCCCATAGTATAGCTTTTACCATAAGCTTTTAAGCCATTGAAAATGTTAGTAAATCTTGTAAACATATCACTAATATTTTCACCTTGTTTCATGGTAAACAGTTCATAATCTCTAACTAGCATGGCAAGTTTAGATTCTTTAACTTGATTAGTTCCTTCATGTGTAATTTGAAGTAATCTCCACATGCCATGAGCATAATCACATCCACTAACTCTATTATATTCAGTAACATCTAAAGCACAACTTAATATATTCATGGCTTGATAATTTAAAGTCATTTTCTTAGAATCATGCTCATCAAATTCATCTGTGGACTTGGGTACTGAGATTATTCCATCAGCACTCATTTTCATTGGGACATAAGGGCCTTTCTCAATTATGTTCCACAAATCAAAATTAATAGAACAAATATAAATTTTAACTCTAGATTTCCAGAAAGTGTAATTTGTTCCATTAAACAAAGGTGGTCTATTTGTGGAAGATCCTTCTAGGTAAGGTAGGTTTGACATATTAGCTATAGGATCTTTGTCTTCTAGGTTGTTAAACCACACACAGAAGTTCTTGCTCTGATACCAATTGAAATACCTAAGAGGGGGGTGAATTAGGTATTTGGCTAATTTTCGCAAACTTACACCTTTTATGCGTTTAGACTAAGAACAAGTTATATAAGCTAATTATAGATAATTGATAGCAAGGCAATAATGAAAGCAATAGCAAAGAACTCAAACAATTTATAGTGGTTCGATCCTCAAGATCTACATCCACTACCTTAAGCTTCACACTTAAGGATTTCAACAAATCTACTAATTGCTCAGGTTTACAAGTTACAAGAGAGGTTCACCAAACTATGGTTTTACACTCACAACCTCTTCTAGTAATGTTTACAATACAAGGCTCACCACACCCAATGGTTTTATATCTCAAACAACCTTGAATCACAATTTCAAGAATCACCCTTATCTAAAGGGTTTTATGTTATCAAGATAACCTTGCTAGAGCTAGTAGATCAACACAATTGAATAAGTAAAGAAGAGTGTGTAGAGGTTACCACTTGATGGTAGATATTACACAAATTTGCACCTTCACACTTTGATGCCTTTGGATTGATCAATTGAATGCACAAGACATAAGAGAGCTTAAGAAATGTTTGCTAAATGCTTTTGAATGCTTGGAGTTTTTAAGATTTCAAGAGTTACAAAAATTTGCATGTTTCTACCTTTTATAGAATTTGAAAATCTGTTAAAACGTTCACAAAACGGCTAGTAACGGCTAGTTTCAGAAAATTCGGACGACCAAATTTCTTGGCTGCGTCCGAATCTTCGTCCGAATTTCTTTGGATGAATAGTAACCATGCTGAGAACAAAAATTCGGACGACCGAATTTTTTTGTTGCGTCCGAATCTTCTTCGAAATTTCTCTGGAAGAACAGTGACCATGCTGAAGACCAAAAATTCGGACGACCGAATTTTTTGGCTGCGTCCGAATCTTCTTCCGAATTTCTCTGGAAGAATAGTAGCAAACATTTGCTACAAAATTCGGACGACCGAATTTTTTGAAAGCATTTTCAAACTTTGTAAAATCATTTGAGATATAACTTCAATGAGTTTGAAAAATATTTGATATGTATAGAAAACTTATTTAACCATATATAAGTTTGAAAAACAAGAACATATGAAGTTTACAAACATATCTCATAAAAAGATTCATTCAAAGCCTTTTAAGATCATAAGATTATTTTTATGCTCTCTTATGCATTCAATGATAACCAAGACATGCAAGTGTAGAGTTTACATAGAAATTTACCTAAAAGTTAAATGCACTCTACACTTCAAGTCTTCAATGCCTTTTGATCATCTTTAGAACAACATTCTTCAAACTTCAAATACTTTCTTAAATGAAGTTGTTCTTGAACTTTTGCTTCAAGGCAATGAGACTTCATACTTCTCAAATTACAGAACCTATCACACAATAATCAAACATTTTAGTCCTCATTAATATTTGTCATTAATCAAAACTATATAATTTGCCCTTAGGGCTAACAATTCTGTTTTTAAATTTTTTTTGCAGTGCTTTTTAATTTTAAATGTAGATGGATGATCGTAGTTAGATGTATAAGCGACATACGCAAGGGATTAAGGGAATCAAAAATGAATATAAAGATGGAGTTAAGGGTTTTATAGCGTACTGTTTGTTGAACGGCACACTTCGTGGTTAAGATGTCCTTGTGCGAAATGTAAGAACAAGGTGCACACTTCTCCCGATGAAGTGCAGGTGCACATGTATAGGTTTGGATTTGTCGCCGATTATTACCGTTGGACCAGTCACGGTGAGAGTCTTACTCCGTTGCATCCAGGGACAGTTCCAACCAATTCTGAATCCCAATCTATCCCAAATAATCCATTTCAACATATGGTAATGGATGGCGTTGGTTCGGACCATCTATTAGACCCGCCGGTGGGTGTCGGTGATGAAAAACCTCCCAACGCTGAATCCAAGAAATTTTATGATATGTTAAAATCTGCCGATACTCCTTTGTGGGATGGATGCACAAACCATTCGCAGTTATCATTTGTTGCTCGCATGCTGAATATTAAATCTGAGAATAATATTTTAGAAAGATGTTTTAATCAGGTAATGCAACTGATTAAGGAGGTTCTGTCAAAGGATAATCTGCTTTCGGAGGACTTGTACCGTACCAAGAAGATGGTTTCTGGACTCGGATTGCATGTGGAGAAAATAGATTGTTGCCCAAACAGTTACATGCTTTATTGGAAGGCAGATGTTGGTTTGTGGGAATGTAAGTTCTGTGGGAGTCCCCGGTACATGCAGAGGAGGAAATTTCGGAAGAATAGAAAGCAAAAAGAGGTCTCCTTTAAGAAAATGTACTACTTTCCCTTGACTCCGAGATTGCAGAGGTTGTATGCATCAAAAACGACTGCAGAACACATGAGGTGGCACGTTGAAACTGTACAGAATGAGGGATTGATGAGTCATCCACGGGACGGTAAAGCATGGCATCATTTTGATTGTGTGCATGCGGAATTTGCGAAAGAGGTTCGCAACGTACGTTTAGCGCTATGCACTGATGGATTCTCACCATTTGGAATGTCGGGAAAGCAATATTCTAGTTGGCCTGTCATTATTACTCCGTACAACTTACCACTGTGGATGTGTATGAAGGATGCTGTGATGTTTTTTATAGTAATTATTCCAGGGCCGAGGAACCCGAAGCATAAGATCGATGTCTATCTACAGCCGCTGGTGGAAGAATTACAAATTTTGTAGAGAGTTGGAGTGCTGACTTATGACGTCTCCAAAAAACATAATTTTCAAATGCGAGCTGCCCTCCTATGGACCATTAATGATTTTCCAGCTTATGGTATGTTGAGCGGTTGGAGCACTGCCGGAAGACTGGCTTGTCCCTACTGTATGGAGCAAACAAAGTCATTCCATCTACAACATGGCTCAAAGCAATCTTGGTTTGACTGTCACCGCCGGTTCTTGCCGATAGATCATCAATACAGAAGAGACGAAAAATCATTTCGAAAGGATCGCGGTCGTGAGACCTCTCAACCTATTAAGCGATCGTGCGGGGATGAGATGTGACATAGAGTTAGCAGTTTGCCGAGAATTGTCGATACTGCGGTGGAAGTTGGCAAGGATGATGGTAGAGGTGTTTACCATAACTGGGCTAAGCGTAGCATCTTCTGGGACTTACCGTATTGGAAATCAAATTTATTTTGCCACAATGTTGACGTCATGCACAATGAAAAGAATGTGTTCGAAAACGTGTTTAATACTGTAATGGACGTGAAGGGCAAGTCAAAGGATAATATAAAGGCTCGGCGAGATTTGGAGGTGTATTGTAATAGGCCGGAGTTACATATTACCTCTGTTGGAAATGGTAAAGTTTCTATGCCGAAGGCTAAGTACTCTCTAACGAATCAATAAAAAAGGGTTGTATTGGAGTGGGTTAGAGAGTTGAGGTTGCCCGATAGATATGCGTCTAACTTAGGTCGATGTGTTGATTTGAACGGGTTGAAGATGTCGGGCATGAAGACGCATGACTGTCACGTATTTATGGAAAGATTGCTTCCTATTGCATTTAGAGAGTTCCTCCCTACCTCTATTTGGAATGTGCTAACGGATTTGAACGGGTTGAAGATGTCGGGCATGAAGACGCATGACTGTCACGTATTTATGAAAAGATTGCTTCCTATTGCATTTAGAGAGTTCCTCCCTGCCTCTATTTGGAATGTGCTAACGGAATTAAGTTTTTTCTATCATGATTTATGTGCTCCTAGATTGTCAATATCTCGTATGAGAGAGTGGGAGAAGAACATAGTAATCCTACTGTGCAAGTTGGAAAGGATATTTCCTCCTGCATTTTTTGATGTGATGGAACATTTAATGATTCACTTGCCTTATGAAGCAAGGATTGCTGGTCTGGTTCAATATAGATGGATGTACTCATTTGAGAGGTTAGGCCTTTTGACATGAGAATTTAAACTGTTTATTTTAACTACTCGATGTAGAATTTCTAACACCATTAAAATGACCAAGTGCAGGTTCTTATATCGCTTGAAGTTGAAAGTAAAAAATAAGGCAATGGTCGATGGATCAATTTGCAATGCATATTTGATTGAAAAGGCGTCTACGTTTTTTTCTTACTACTTCGAGCCGCATGTCCAGACTAGATATACAAATCTGGCTCTCAATGACGAAGGTGTTTCAGAAAGATGTGGATTGTCCATATGTAATGTAGCAGGCAAGGTGATCGGGAACACAGTTACCAGATACCTTTCTCCCGAGGAATTTAAGGCAGCTGTTAATTACATATATCTCAATTGTGAAGAGATACAACCATTGGTAACGTACGTCTTTTTTCCATATTTTCGTTGACAGCACTCGACTTAAATAATGCCTATGAAACAGGAAATTCAGAGCCGAATTGCGGTATGCCGACCCTTGTACAATGGAGGAGGAAATTGATAGGAGATTTGAGGACGAGTTTCTCGTATGGTTCAGGGCTTATGTGTGTTTTGTTCGTCGAGTAGTAAACAACAATGGCTAAGAAATATTATTCTAAATAGTGAATAACACCATTTATATGTTGCAGATGCAAGATCATCAAAATAACGTAACAGATGAAAATATTAAAAGTTTGTCGTGGAGACCTTCAAGGCAGGTGAAATCTTGTAAGGGATATATAATAAATGGTTTTAGATTTCATACTCAAGATCATAGAGTCGGAAAGAGGACTATTAATTGTGGCGTATGGGTTAAGGGTGACGACGAAGATATTGGCAGCAGGAGCGACTATTATGGGATTTTGAAGGAGATCATTGAAGTGTAGTTTCCGGGGATTCCATCCAGGGATGTTATTCTATTTAAGTGTGACTGGCATGATCCTGTGCTTAACAGGGGCGTCAGAATTCATCCACATTACCAAACTGTGAATGTTAATTGCAGGAAAAGGTACCCCAAATATGATCCATTTGTGTTAGCTGTGCAAGCTCAACAAGTATACTATGCCACTTATCTTGGAAGTAAAAGAAATAAGTCTGATTGGATGGGAGTATGCACCTGTTGTTGAGAGACCATACCAAGAAGATGTAGATGAATCGATAACGTTTAGTGTACGTGGTGAAGATGACATAATCGGCGAACTTGTGCATGAAACAGGTGAAGGGGAGATTCTGGATGATAATGAACCAGGAAATACAGAATACGATGACCTGACTGATTCTGATACTGAAGTTGAAAGTGAATGGGAATCAGAAGATGATTCAAGTGAGGACGAAAATAGTGACTAATTTATTATATGTATGCATTCCCTTACATATACTACGTCACTTATTTATCTTTAAAATCTAATTTATATTATTTTTTACATGTTACTAATGATTACATAACTAACGAAAATTTTATTCTTCTTCAGATGCCTCCACGTAGATCACGTTCGATTGGGATGAGTGATCGTACTCCATCTCCGTCTTTACCCGGCCCGATGTCTTTACCGAGTGAATATGACACAAGTGGAGCGGAGTCCGAGCATACGCCTTTGACCATAGCTTCTGTGGTTCCCTCTACGGCTGCTTCTACAGGTGGGACTCAGACAGAGGAAGTTCGCATTCTGATTGCCCAGAGTGGCGACGAGTAAGTTTATATTTACCTTTGTAAAAATGTATTCAAATTTTTTGTTCAATAACTAACTGTTCATTTGTGTCATGGAACAGTTTCTTCCCAGCTAAAGGGACGGTGCATTCGATATCGGATACATTTCACCGGCATTTCACTGGACCGTTTCCTAATTTTGAGGCGGTCCCATTAGAGTTTCGAGACATGTGGTTTCAGATGTGGAGTGTAAGTAATAAATTATAAAATATATATTCACATTAATATATATATATATATATATATATATATATATATATTCTATATATTTGATTTTTTTAAATAACTTTGCAGACACGTTATCGATTGCTTCCAGAGCATGCTGATCAGATACGACGAATTTGGGATGACAAATGCACTCGTCGTCTATCTGATCAGCTCTCAAAGGCTCGGTGTAAAGGGAAATGTCCACCATGGATATCTCCTGACATTTGGAGCCAACTCTGGTGGGATCACTAGAGTACGGAACAATTCAAGCGTGTTTCAGCCGCTGCTAAGCGGAACAGAGCAGCCTCGCCTGGACCGACTCACACGGGAGGATGCATTTATTTTTATCCTTGTTATTTAATTCTAATATAATTACTAAATATTTATATTAATATACTTGTAGCGTAAGGAGAGTGGCAATGACTTCCACTTCACCAATATGTACGAGGCGACGCACAGATATAAGATTGGCCCAAAAAAGGGCACGTTTGACAGTGAGAAATCACAACATACGTTGGTAAGTTTACAGATTATATTACTCTATATTTCATATTAATTATTTTATTATTTGACACCATTAAAATTTATGACGTAAACAATTTGCAGGATAGTGTCAACGCTTTGAAGGAGCGCTATTCGCAAGTGGAGTCTCAGGATTCGGTGACTTCTCAGCATCCACCGGATGAGAAGTCCCTATTTGTGGAGGTTGCTGGCGGTGCTTCGAAAAATCGGATTTTTGGATTGGGTTCCGAGGCAGTTCATATGCGACGGAGATTATGTCAGTCGACGACGCCCTCTGCACCAACAGCTTGCTCGATTACATCGCATCCAGAGTACGCATCTCTTCAGAGTCAGTTGCAGAGAGAGAGGTAGATGCGCGGTTATTTTCCAAAACACTTTGCTAGTTTGGACCAGTATTTGCGAGTTATGTCTGAGGCTACATCTGCCTCCGCCGCCTTCTCCACCTCCAACTCCTTTTCTGATACCAGATTCAGAAGAGCAGACAGACGGGGCTGGTGAGGATTACACGATCGATCCGCCTGACGACCATCCTCCAACGACTGACCCTCCATATCCACCTCCGCCTCCTCCACCGTCTGCAGCACCGCCTTCTATAGTTACATAGATTTTGTTTCATTTTTTTTATTTTTGTACACATAAAATATTGACATTTAACGAATTCATTATATTTATTTTAATTTAATATTTTATTTTAATTATTCTATTGATTATGCTTAGTTTTTAAGAATAATTATTTAAAAATTATTGAAAATTATCACTTAAAAATTTTAAAATATTAATTCTAAATTAAATTATAAATTGAGTTGCGACGAATTATATTCGTCGCAATTCCATCGCAAATCTGCGACGGAACCGTTCTGTCACAAATCTGCGACGGACTTTTTTGTCGCAAATCAGCGACGGAAAATTGTCATGCAAATTTGCGACGAAAATTTATCCGTCTCAAATTTGCGACTTCTATTTTTGCGACGAACTGTTTAGTCGTAAATCCGTCGCAATTTATAATTTTCTACATATTTGCGACGGAATAGTCCGTCGCAAAAATGAAAATTTGTTGTAGTGATATAACATATATTTTACACCGTCAATAAATATAAAGAGAGAAAGAGAAATAAATAAATTAATGTTAAAAAATAATTAATAAATACTCTTTAAAATATGTAAAATTATTTATATTTTAATTGCTCATTTTTTTCTAAAATGACTTATATATCTAACTAGAGGGAGTAATTGCTTAGAGGACATTAATATTTCTTCTAACTACAAAAAAGCCCTACGTATTTGCTTTGAGAACATTAAATTTTCTTGTAACTACAAAAGATCCCCATCTTGGTTGCTATAAAATGATGACGGTTGAAAAGGTCATGTCATACTAAAAATTAAAGAAAAAAGAATTTTTGCATGAAAAGTGTCGATAAGCTGGCCGGAATTGCAAAATCCGTAAAACCTCCGCCCATATAAATCATCCTCCGATGAATTTTATCTTCGCTCATCTCTTTTTTCTCTTCATTCTCTTTATTAGAATAATTTTTTAAAATTAAAATTAAAGAAAAAAGAATTTTTGCATGAAAAGTGTCGGTAAGCTGGCCGGAATTGCAAAATCCGTAAAACCTCCGCCCATATAAATCATCCTCCGATGAATTTTATCTTCGCTCATCTCTTTTTTCTCTTCATTCTCTTTATTAGAATAATTTTTTAAAATTTTTTCTTCATGAGATTGTAAATCTCTCACCTATCAGGAAAAACAAAAACGGACACAGAGAGAGAGAGAGACTCTGAAACATTTGTGAAGATGCTGTCGAGAAGTAGTTCTTCCAAAGAACAAAACCAGGTTAGTAACATTTTCTCCTCCTCTACTGTAATGCAGTTCACTTACCCATTTCCATTCATCTCCCAATTTCCATTCATCAGCCCTTTCACATACTTCACTATCAGTCGTCATTACCAACAGTGTCATCCAAGCATTCATTCTACTGAGCAACAGCAAATAGGAGTATACGAGAAAATGAATTTTGAATTATATGGTGCATGGTTTTGTATATATGATTCTCATTCTTACACAACGGCACATTAAAAAAATAATAATAGAGAGAGAGAGGCAGGAAAATAACCAGATATGTATTATATATATTATAAAAAGGGAGAACGAAGGGTAGAGAAGACGGTGGGGAGGCGGGAAGAAATAGAGAAAAGGGGAAACAGCCTGTTATGATATCAATGCGTAGCGGAAGCATAAAAGAATAGATATTGAGAAAGAAAATAAGGAGAGCAAGAAAAATAAAGGAGACACAGGATTTTTAAGTGGGAAACCCAATACGGGAGAAAACTCACTGCCTACGGCGAGCCAAAAATATCCACTATAATAATCGGGTAAGTACAGAGGAAAAAGTCTTCAACAACAATTATCAACGAAGACTTATAAGAGAGAAATAAATCTCATAAACTCAACCCTATAATTTGATGATATAGTGAATATATGTGGAGGAAAAATTTCAGCCTTTGGGGAGAGAATTTGGAGAGAATTGGTGTGTTGAACTCAATTAGAAGATCTCCTTTTATAGTCACACAAAGAGCTCTTGCAAAACACAATGATGAAGTCCATTTTACTTTCCCTAATTTGTGGCAAAAAATGAGGGAACATGTTGAGCATTTTATGTAGTAAAAGATGGAGGAATATAAGGCATAAAATGAGAAAACATGTGGAGTATTTTAGGGAGTAAAAGATGGAGGAATATTAGGCATAAAATGAGGAAACATGTTGAGTATTTTAGGGAGTAAAAGATGGAAGAATATTAGGTATAAAAGATGGAGTTGGTTCCCAAAATTTGGGACACCACTCAACACAGCCAACAGGAGAAAATTTAAGTGGAAAAGAGGGAACCCGGCGTCGACTGGGCAGAGAGAACCCAGGGAGAGGGAACCGCGGTGGCAGACAAGGAGAGATGGAGGGTGATGCACGGCAAAGAGAGAGAAACTTGGTGAAGGAGAGAAAGGGAAGAAAGAGGAGATGAAGAAAGAAAAAAGAGGGGAAGAAAAAATGACAAAAAGGAAGAAGGAAGGTATGAGGGTGACGGCAAGAGGGGGAAGGGGGAGTCGGCCAGAGGAAAGAGGAAGAGGAAATGGGAAAGACGAGAGAGAGAGAGAGAGAGAGAAATAAGAAAAAAAATGAAGAAAAATTCATTGAGAGAAATAAGGGAAAAAAATGAAGAAAAATTTATTCTCCTTGAGAACAGTGCTCAGTTCGGCATGGTAATACTAAAAATATCTCACGGAGCTTAGAAGGAAGGCCTTGGGCTAAAAATTTTGATTTGAATTATGATACGCAAGAAAAGTTATAAAAATTGTACTTTAGTCCTTTAATTTTTAAAAGTATATTTTGTATTGTTAAAAAGAATTATGCTTTAGTCCTTGAACTCTTAAACTAATATTTTTACAGTTCTAAGGATACTATTTTACACTTTGGTGGGTTGTAGTGGAAAAATGAAGTAAATGACGAGATAAATGAATTATTTAGCTAGTTTGGTTAGTAAGGGCCATAGATAAACAATAATTCTCCTTTTCATTACTTTTCCTTCCAGTTTTTTTTTTAAAAAAACTTTATTCTGTTTTTGAAAGAAATTCCTTAAAAAACACCATTACACACACCAAATGAACTCACTGGAAATTTGAGCTCTTTCAGATATACACTTATGAATCTCTATGATATTTCCACCTAAAAAGAAAAAAGAATCTACAAGATAGATTTATTTCTCCGAGCCTTTGTGAAGAAAGAGGTTTTATCATAGATTTATGTGTTATCCTTATAGTGAGAGTGATACACTATCACAGGTTGGATTGCCTTTGAAGTTCGAATCATGCACCAGTAGGGGTCGAGAGGAGACTGACCCCATAGCTCAAAAAAAAAACAAAACAAAACAAATAGAGTGTACTTGGATTTTGTTTTATTTTGATATCTAATACAAATCTTTCACTTTATATCTTACTTTTTTTTTACAAATAATTTATTTTTATAAAACTTAATGCAAAAAAAATCTTTAAAATAAACTCCATCTAAATATAACCTTAATGTTTGACTAAAACAAAAAGAATATGCTATATGTAATATAGTCTTTTGACAAAGTGATATGCATTGTAGGATGTTTGACTTCCACTTGTATCAATAGTGCCGTAGGGTGCTAATTTATGTTTTCAATTCGTTTTTTAGTATGAAATTTCAATTTTTGATTTCATTTTTAAAATTTTTTAAAAATTCAAATCAAATTTCCACTAAAATCGAATCAAATCGGATGGAAATAAATTAATTTGGTTTAGTTCCAAACTAAATTTCTAAAAAGGAAAAAAAAGAAAGAAGAAGAAGAACGCAATATAAAAATGGGTTAACTTCTTGCAATACGTAAATACAACATATTTCTATAATGCGTTCATATATATTTTTTAAATTTTAATTTTTCAGTTCTATTTTTATTTTAAGAAATAAAATTGATAATCGAATAGAATTATACAAAATTTTTATAAATTGAACTAAATTAAATCAAAATTATAAAACTTAAGTAAAAATAAGAAATTCAGTTCTGTTCAATTCGATTTTTTGAATTACACCGAATAACTTCTAGTGCCGAGAAGAACGCACACATCTTACTCCTTAACCCCATAATTAAACAGGAGGATTTGGGGTATCATTTCTTAAGTCCCACAACTTGGAGCTAAGTGCTCCACCATGTGTAGTGAAAGCTACAACTGAAATCACACTCCCATAGTTTGTCCTAACCTATTTAGAGCCTAAAAATAGGTGAATGTGATAATCTGTCTCTAGTAAGATATTTTAAAGAAGATAAACAGTATGAATCTAACCATCTATTATGAACTTAAAATGTCTATTTTAAAATAGTAATATACTAACTAGCCTGTCTTAAATGCTACCAAGCTCATGGGTTGTATCCAAGGCGAGCAAATTCACACCGTCGCATTTAATGTTTGGTCCTTTGTTTCATTGTCGAATACAAATTTTGGTAAATCCTTTTACACTTTTAGGTTAAAATAATATTTTTCTATTTCAAAATACAAAGTTTTCTAATCTCTTCTAACCTTTTTTTTAGATAGATTATGAAAAAAGATAATAACGGATATTTTTTAATTATATTTTTAATTAATACTATTAATATAATAGAGAATAAGATAATTCTAAGTATGATAAAAGATAATTTTAAAAAAATTAAAAATTTTATAAAAACTTTTATATTTTAAAACAAAAAGAGTATCTCTTAAAGTCACAAGCAAAATATATATTCACATTCTTGTACCTCTTTTTGCTATTTCCCTATTAGCAATCGAAGTCCAATAAAGTTTAAAGTGCATTGGTCACTTCTGAATTTTTCTAAATTTTGATTTTCATCCTTTTAACTTAAAAACCTTAAAGACGCGCCTTCAAATTATCAAAAAGTTTCAAAGTTTGTCCTTCGGTTAATTTTTGCCATTAAGTGCTAATAACTGAAGCAAAGTAATAATTTAATAGTAAATGTATTTTTTTACCACACAGAAAGTCCAAAATTAGATCAACATCTCCCTCCTTGATGTATTTTTTTTAAATGATGGAATCACTTTTATTTATTTTTTTGAATAATAAAGCCACTTCACATGGCTTGTGCATTACTTTTCTCATTTTAAAATATAAGACATTTTGGTTCTTTTTCAATGGATTAATAAAGAATAAAATAAGAGATATTTTTTATTATATTTTTAATTATTATATTAATAAAATAAAAATAAAAAATTATATTTATAACTACAATAATTTTTAAAAAATAATTTTTAAATTTTATAAAAGATCAAATATTTTTAAAAATTAGAAAAAGGCCTCAGATTCTAAAATGGAGCTAGTGCTATTTATAGATATTCTCCTACTCCTTTAATTAAATTCTCCCTCTTCACTTAGGCCTATTTTGGTTGGGAGAAAAAAAAAGGAGGAAAAGAGAAAGGGAAGTAAATGAATATTTTACTTTGTTTGGTTAAGAGGAGAGATGGAGGGGAAGTAAATGTGCAGCAAAACCAATCCGTCCAAGAGTGGACAGATTGAGATGTAAATGGTCTTAAAAGACCATTTTATCCTTTCAAAATTTTACAAATTTTATCTATGTATTACATTCTGGAGGCTTTCTCATTTATGAGTCTTTGAGTAGTATTTTTTTCCTTCTTGAAAATTACATATTTTTATGAGTCTAAAATAAACAAAATTAATTATCAAAGAGAAAATTCCTACACCATGTTTAAAAGTATTTTAAGTTTGGGCATGAAAATTTTATCATAATTAGATATTTCAAGGGAAGGATAATTTTGTAAACATAACAAAATATTCTCCCTACCCCTTCCACTTTTCAGCCTAACCAAACAACGAGAAGTATATCTAATTATTTTTCCTTCCTCTCATACCAAATAAAATTAAAATAAATATAAATACTTCCTCTAAAAATATATAGATAGTGCCTCTTCCCCTCCCCTTTCCTCTTCCCCTCCCCTTTGTGAACCAAACCAAGCCTCAGCGAAAAGAAAAATACCCTATTCTCCTCTTCTGTCCTCTCCTGTCCCTGTTCTGTGCTCTATGCACGCGGCAAAACTCATGACCTTTTTTGTAAAATCATCATATAACACCATAGCTTCCAGTTAAAATATACCAATGCAAAGTAATTTGTTAAATTTTGCATGCATACGTGGCAATATAGTATGAATTGGTTACATCATTCCTTATTTTTTGGTTTTTTGGTTACATCATTACTAAATTATGCCATCAAAAATAACTTACATAACCAAAAATTAGCCAGAAACATTCCTTATAAACAATATATGGAATGTATTTGTCCATAAACATATATGGAAAAACAAAAATTATTGTTGAAGCAACTTGGTCCACAATTAATTAGAGCGAAAGGGAGTAAATTTGTTCCAAAAATAATGAATAAAGTAAACTTTAATTCACTAATTTTACTAATTATTAATGTAGGGGTAAAATGGTAATGTCAAGAGAAGAAAATATGAAAGAAGACTTTGCTAGGAAAGGAAAATAAAAATTCACCATGCCATTCTAAAATTTATAAGGATTCAATTTAAAGAAAAAAAATGAAGATTCTAAAATTGACTTTGATTTAGAATAGGATTTAGAATTCAAATTGGATTTAAATTCCCAATACACAAAAGCAAAGAAATTGGGGCAGCAAAAAGGGGAGAAATTTGGGCAGTAAAGAGAGCAAAAATCGGGGCAGCCAAAGAGAGGAATCCGGGCAGCAAAAAAGAAGAGAAATTTGGGCAGTAAAAGGGAAAGAGAATACGAGCAAAATAAATTGGAGAAGAAAGAAGACAAAAGGGGGGGGGGGGGAATTTTGACAAAGTCTGAAAGTTTGAGAACAGAAAAGCTCTTTACTTTTTTTTTTTTGTTTATTTATTTATTTTTTGTTTATTTATTTTTTATGTTAATTAAATTTATATATTTAAATATTCGGATCATGAATAGCTAAATCTTTTGTGACTAAGACCTTCATTGAATGCTAAAACTCTTATGAATTTATTTTATTTCAATTAAAGATTATTTTTTTAATCTCGATTTTGGTTAATTTTTATTATTGTTTTTTATGCTTGCAATTTTCTGGTCAATTCTTACATGCCTTTAAATTTATTCTAATAGTTGAGAAGTACTAATTTAAATTGGATCATGGTAATAACAACACATCGTAAAATTGACTAGAGATAGATTCTATTTCTTTGTGTAGTTTTTAGTGAGTAGGAAACAAAAGTTAGGGAATTCCATAGAGGTGTTTGTGGCTTTGATAATTAAAATCATGTAGAGGTACAATTGGTTTATTAATTAAAGTTAGCACCTTTTCACCAAGAGATTGAGTCTAACTTATAATTGAGAATTCTACCATTAACCAAGTCGAGAATTAATTTGAAGAAATTAATTATTTATCATAAGAGGAGTAAGTTGGATTTGGAGTGTCTTAGTCTATTCATTGCCATTGATTTTTAATTAATATAATTATTAATTTTTGTGTTTATTATTATTGTTAATTATTTTTATTGATAATTAAATTTTAGATAAAATCACATTTATTTTGGTTTAAGTTAGGTTATAAGTAAAACAATTTTGCAGTTAGGTAGCAATCCTCGTTGGGACGACTTGTACTAACTACTTTATTACTTGTTTGACATTTGTGCACTTGCAAATTTCACATTATTAACTAATTTTAAAGAACGTGAGACATGTACCAAATGTTCGTCTCAACCTCATCTCCACCGGTAAGCTTAATGATGAAGTTTATGCAAACCAATTCAACAACGAAACGTGGAAGCTAACAAAAGAAAATCTTGTCATCGCTAAAGGTACAAAAGCAAGCTCACTTTACGTGATGAAAGCAAAGCTGAGCAAAGGAGAAGTAAATACAGTTTCAGAATTCTCCGCAGACCTTTGGCACAAAAGACTTGGCCACATAAGTGAAAAAGAATTCCAGAGGCTTGTCAAACAACAATTCCTGTCTGATGTAAAAGGTATAAGTCTAAAATCCTGCACTCATTGTTTAGTTGGAAAACAACATAGAGTTGCATTTCAGAAATTCCATCCATCTAGAAAATTATTTTCTTTGGAGCTGGTTCATACTGATGTATGTTATATAGGTGAAAGAACACTTGGTGGTGCATTATATTTTGTGGCATTTATTGATGATTTTTTCGGAAGGTATGATGTTTTTCTTTGAAGTCAAAGGATCAGGTACTAAATGTTTTCAAAGACTTTCATATCAAGGTGGAAAAAGAAACAAGAAGAAAATTGAAGTGTGTCAGGACAGACAATAGTGTGAATATAGAGGCCCTTTTGAGGCTTATTGTAGGAGTCATTGCATTAGATTTGAGAAAAGTATACCAAAGACTCCACAACACAATGGTGTAGTTGAACAGATGAATAGGACAATCACAGTACGCATCAGATGCATGCTTTCTCATGCCAAACTACCAAAACCTTTTTGGGGTGAGGAAATGAGAATAGTAGTCCACTTGATCAATCTTTCTCCATCAATTCCTTTGGATGGTGATATTCCTCAAACAGTTTGAACAGGGAATGAAGTCTTCTACAAGTATTTAAGAGTTTTTTTAGCTACAAAACATTCGTTCATAGTCCCAAAGATGAAAGATCTAAACTTGATAGTAAGGCCAAATAATGTATTTTTTTGGGATATAGACATAAAGAGTCTGGATACAGACTCTGGGATCCTGTTAATAAGAAATTGATTAGAAGTAGAGATGTTGTCTTCTTTGAAAATCAAACCATTGAAGACATCAAGAAAGATAATAAACCAAGATTGGATCCAGAAATGCCAGTCGACCTAGAACCAGCACCTCAACAAATCAATCATGACGAGCATAGGGGAGTTGAGGCAGAGCAAGTCAACAATGATGATGTTCCAATAACTAAGCCAGCAATACAACCAGTTCCACAACCACAACGAGAACTCAAGAGATCCACTAGAGAAAGGAGTCCTTCAACCAGATATAGTACTCAAGAGTACGTGCTACTCACTAATGGGGGAAAACCAGAGACTTATGAAGAAGTTGTAAACCATGAAAGAAAGAATGAGTGGTTGAAAGCTATGCAAAAAGAGATGAAAATCCTTGCATGACAATCATACATATGATTTGGTGAAACTTCCCAAAGGGAAAAGAGTCTTGAAGAACGAATAGGTCTACAAGCTAAAGGAAGAAGAAAATATCTCCCACCAAGATAAAATGCCAAATTGGTTGTGAAAGGTTTCTATCAAAAGAAATGTATTGATTTTGAGGAAATATTTTTTCATGTAATTAAAATATTTTCTATTCGAGTTGTTCTTGAATTTGCAGTTTGCTTAAACTTGGATATTCAACAATTTGACATAAAGAGCAAGTCAACAATGATGATGTTCCAAAAACTAAGCCAGCAATACAACTAGTTCCACAACCACAACAAGAACTCAGGAGATCCACTAGAGAAAGGAGTCATTCAACCAGATATAGTACTCAAGAGTACGTGCTACTCACTGACGGGGGAAAACCAGAGACTTATGAAGAAGTTGTAAACCATGAAAGAAAGAATGAGTGGTTGAAAGCTATGCAAAAAGAGATGAAAATCCTTGCATGACAATCATACATATGATTTGGTAAAACTTCCCAAAGGGAAAAGAGTCTTGAAGAACGAATAGGTCTACAAGCTAAAGGAAGAAGAAAATATCTCCCACCAAGATACAATGCCAAATTGGTTGTGAAAGGTTTCTATCAAAAGAAATGTATTGATTTTGAGGAAATATTTTTTCCTGTAATTAAAATATTTTCTATTCGAGTTGTTCTTGAATTTGCAGTTTGCTTAAACTTGGATATTCAACAATTTGACATAAAGACAGCCTTTCTTCATGAAGATCTTGAAGAAGAAATCTACATGGAGCAGCCGGAGGGGTTCAAAGTCAAAGGAAAGGAACACCTTATTTGTTAACTCAAGAAAAGCTTGTACGTGTTGAAGCAAGCACCAAGGCAGTGGTACAAGAAATTTGATTCTTTCATGTCAAAACATGGCTATCGCAGGACTACACTAGATCATTGTGTGTTCGTGAAGAGATTTTCTGATGGTGATTTTATTATCCTCCTACTTTATGTTGACGACATGTTAATTTTTTACCATGATATTGCCAAAATTGCCAGGTTAAAGAAGGAGTTAAGAAAAGTTAATAGAGGACCGAGAACTGGAAATTGAACTTAAGGAGCAAGCATTGGAAACATTGAGAGAGGAGCTAGAGTCAAAGGAGAAAGAGGTTGATTTTATCGAGCATTAATTGAAAAACATGTAAAGCATTAATTGAATCCAGACAGAAAGAACTGGATTCCAAAGAAAAACAATTACAATCGATGAACAAATTTACACTTGATTGTTTAAAGGACTATCTTTCAAAAAAGAAGGCAAGTTGGAAAAGGACCTGCTCGAGCAAGAATTGAAAGACTTGGAAGAGAGGAGTAAACTGGAACTGAGGTAGACAGAGCTTGATTTGATTGAGAAGCAATATAAGGTCTGTTTTGGTGGTCGCTTAAATGCTGGAATAACTGAAGAGGTGGTGGATAATGAAGAGGCTAATGCGTCATATACAGACCTAAGAATTTTTGTAACTTTGGATGGGAAGCGGCTGCAGACACTTTTAAATGAGCAAACAAATAATATTGATAAAATGGGTGAGGATGTCTTTAAAGTTCTTCACTTATCGCTTGACCCAGCAAAGTTGGTGCTCGAAGCACTGCAAGGCTTCTATCCTCGTCATTTAAGGAACGGAAATAAGGAGTTTGAGCCAAGTGTGGTTAGGAGGAGTTGCATTGTCTTACTGGAGCAGTTGGGTAAGATCTCCCAAAATATTCAGTCTCGTGTCAGAGATGAAGCAATAAAACTTGCAATTGAGTGGAAGGGTAAATTGATGACTTCCAATTCTTTGGAGGTATTGGGCTTCTTGCAGCTCTTGGCATCCTATAATTTGGCTTCTGCTTTTGATGCAGATGATGTTATGAGTTTGTTCGACGGTGTCGCTCATTATCAACAAGCACCTGAATTGTGTCGCCACCTTGGCTTTGCTGATAGGGCTCAGGGTAAAGTATTTGCTTAACAAACTTTACGTGCAATAGCATTTGCAAAATGAGAAATATATTTTTCTTTCTATTCATGAACAGTAAATAAGTGTTAGATATCTATGTTTGTAAAAACGTCTGAATAATCTCAGGATGCATTACTACCATTTTACCTTTTTCTACTCACAAGATCCTGTTTTGCTTTCAGTTGATCATCCTTGGGTTCAATGTTCAAATCATATAGATGGATACTTTGTTGGCAATATGTTATATGATTATTAATATATTTGTAACTGAAAAATGAATTCGTAAAACATCTTTTGCTCTTTCCTTTAATTTTCAGACAGATATTCTGTTGGTTGTTGGCCTAAATAGTTGGCCAACAAATTTTGACTTTTGCCTTAACTTAGGAATCCCACATTGGAAGTTGATGAAAATGTGAGGAGATTTGATCCCTATAAAAGGGACTCTTCTCTCACACTTATCGTATCCCAAATTTGCAAACTCTTCTCCCACTATAAATAAAAGCGGGCTGCTTGAGTGGTGCTCGGAGACTAGGCAATATTTTTGCCGAACTCCGTTATCAAATTTTTCCGGGTGTGTTCTTTCCTTATCTCTTTTATTCCGCATTTATTTGTTGTTATCGCTTTCTCTTGATTATAGTATTCAATATTATTTGTCGGGTATATTCGTAGTGTTTTGTATTTTTCAATTCACTATAATTTTGTCTTAGAGGGAATTATTACCCGAAATTCCCAACAAGTGGTATCAGAGCCGAAGGTTCGTCCTTGGCTTGTTTGTTTGGGTATTGTAGCTTTAATTATCTAGGAAAATTTTGTCTAAGGAGGTTGGTATTTAAGCGGTCCACTTGTGACCCTCCAATCTTTCCCCTGAAATTTTCTTGGAATAATTTTTTTGGTACAATACGTAGTGTCTTTTTGAAATATTTAATACTATATTAGTTCCCAGTAATGGCATCTACTTCAGTTTCCTCTTCATCATGGTCGAGGATTCCAATGTCTAGTTTGAAATTAGCAGTAGAAATATTTGATGGTACTGGCCATTTCGGCATGTGGCAAGGGAAAGTCTTGGACTCCCTTTTCCAGCAGGGTCTTGATATTGCCATTGCAGAAGAGAAACCGGAAGATGTGGTAGATAAGGATTGGAATATTATGAATCGGTTGGCATGCGGAACAATTCGGTCGTGCTCGTCCGTGGGAGCGTAAGTATGCTTTCAAGAACGAGACTTCGCGCACAAATTGTGGAAGGCATTGGAGGACAAATTTCGAAGAAAAGTGGTCGAATAAGCTCCTTATGAAGAAGAGGTCGTTCGATTTGATTACCCGACTGCAGTACAACTATGAATGAACACATCACTATGTTTAATCAATTAGTAGCAGCACTGTTAAATTTAGATGTAAAAATTTGAGGATGAAGATTTGGCTTTAATGTTGTTATCGTCTCTTCCCGATGAATTTGAACATTTGGAAACTACATTACTTCATGGGAAAGAGAATGTGTCGTTAGATGCTGTATGTTCTGCTTTGTATAGTCATGAATTGAGAAAGCAGGATAAGATGAAAACAAAATCAACGACAACAGAAGAAGCATTGGTGGCAAGAGGTCGTCAGCAAAGCCAGTCAAAGGGGAGGAGAGGAAGGTCCAAGTCAAAAGGCCGCATCGTTGCCAAAGATGAATGTGCTTTCTGTCATGAGAAAGGGCATTGGAAGAAGGACTGTCCAAAGCTGAAGAAGAAAGGGAAGACTCCGCAAGATGCAAATATTGCAGAATGCAAGAGTGATGCAGAATCAGAAATTTCCCTTGTTGTTTCACCTTCAACATCACATCCAGATGAATGGATATTGGATTCAGGTTGCACTTATCATATGTGTCCCATTCGGGAATGGTTCTTTGAATTTCAGGAACTCGATGGCGGGGTTGTCTATATGGGTAATGATAATCCATGTAAAACAGTACGGGATAAGGGTCAATCAGGGTCGAGAAATCATGATGGATCCACCAGAATTTTGCGAGATGTGCGGTACGTGCCAAAGTTGAAGAAGAATCTCATCTCATTGGGGGCCTTAGAATCAAAAGGCCTAGTTGTGACGATGCGAGATGGAGTTCTTAAAGTAACTTCAGGAGTACTGGTGATGTTGAAAGGCGTGAGGAAGAATAATCTGTATTACTACCAAGGTAGTACAGTGATGGGGACAGTAGCAGCGGCAACTTCAAGTAGCAAAAAGGATGTTGACGCAACGAAGCTGTGGCATATGCGGTTGGGACACGCTGGTGAGAAATCCTTGCAAATTCTTGCCAAGCAGGGATTGTTGAAAGGTACGAAGACTTGCAAATTAGAATTTTGTGAGCATTGTGTTTTAGGAAAACAACGAAGAGTGAAATTTGGCACTGCAATCCACAATACCAAGGGCATTCTGGATTATGTGCACTCAGATGTATGGGGACCTGCCAAGACTCCGTCAATCAGTGGTAGGCATTATTTTGTCACTTTTGTTGATGATTTTTCTAGAAGAGTTTGGGTGTTTACTATGAAAAATAAGGATGATGTGCTTGGAGTTTTCCTTAAGTGGAAAGCTGAAGTTGAAAACCAGACAGGGAGGAAGATCAAGGTTCTCCGAACAGACAATGGTGGAGAATACAAGAGCGATCCATTCCTGAAGGTATGTCAAGATTGTGGCATAAGGCGGCACTTCACAGTCAGAAAAACACCACAGCAGAATGGGGTGTCGGAGCGTATGAACAGGACATTGGTGGAGAAAGTTCGTTGTATGCTGTCTAATGCTGGGCTAGGCAGAAAATTTTGGGCTGAGGCAATAAATTATGCTCAACATCTCGTCAATCGTTTGCCATCATCTGCTATAGAGGGAAAGACTCCTTTAGAGGTATGGTCCGAAAAACCTGTTATTGATTATGATACTTTGCGTGTTTTTGGTTCTACTGCATATTATCATGTGAATGAATCAAAGTTGGATCCACGGGCAAAGAAGGCTCTATTTATGGGCTTCAATGCTGGAGTTAAGGGATACCGTTTATGGTGTCTAGAGGCAAAGAAGACGATAATCAGTAGGGATGTTACCTTTGATGAATCTGCCATGTTGCAAAAGGTAAATCCAGAAGGGGTTGATGGCATTCCGCAGCAGGTGGAGTTTGAACAGACAGTGGTGATTCCAGCAAATAGCACCACTAGAGACTCTCCGAGGGCAGAAGAAGAGTCAGATGAGGAAGAGGTTTCTACCCAAGAACCTCAACAGCAATCGGAGCCAATTGCAGTTAGAAGGCAAAGACGAGAGATTCAAAAACCTGCTCGTTTTACTGACATGGTAGCTTATGCACTTCCAGTTGTTGATGATGTTCCATCCACCTACCCAGAAGCCATCCGAAGTTCAGAAAGTGGTAGATGGGCAGGTGCAATGGAAGAAGAAATACAATCTCTCGAGAAGAACAAGACGTGGAAGCTGACACAACTACCAAAGGGCAAGAAGGCTATTGGATGCAAATGGGTATTTGCAAAGAAAGAAGGATTTCCTGATAAAGATGAGATACGTTACAAGGCAAGATTGGTGGCTAAAGGCTACGCTCAAAAGGAGGGAATTGATTATAATGAGGTATTTTCTCCAGTTGTTAAACATTCCTCCATTAGAATTTTGTTGGCCTTGGTAGCGCAGATGAATTTGGAGCTAGCTCAACTTGATGTGAAGACCGCGTTCCTGCACGGTTATTTGAAGGAGGAAATCTATATGGCTCAACCAGATGGATACAAGGTTGCTGGTAAGGAAAATTGGGTTTGTAAACTAAGTAAATCATTGTACGGATTGAAACAATCTCCGAGACAATGGTACAAGCGATTTGACAGTTTTATGAAGGGTCAGAAGTACACAAGGAGCAAATACGATCATTGTGTGTATTTGCGCAGGCTTCAAGATGGTTCTTACATTTACTTACTCTTATATGTTGATGATATGTTGATAGCAGCAAAGAGCCAAGTTGAGATTGGCAGATTGAAGGCTCAACTGAGTAAAGAGTTCGAGATGAAGGATTTGGGGGAAGCCAAAAAGATTCTCGGCATGGAGATAAACAGGGACAGAGAGAGAGGCAAGCTTTGGCTGACACAGAAGCAGTATTTGAAGAAGGTATTACAACGTTTTGGTATGCATGAAGATACAAAATCTGTAAGTACCCCACTTGCCCCTCATTTGAAACTTAGTAGCCAGTTATCTCCAACAACAGATGAAGAGCGAGAATACATGGCGAAAGTCCCATATGCAAATGCAGTTGGAAGCTTGATGTATGCAATGGTGTGTACGAGACCAGATATTTCACAAGCTGTTAGTGTTGTGAGCAGGTACATGCATGATCCAGGAAGAGGTCATTGGTTAGCTGTGAAATGGATTCTACGGTATCTTCAAAATAGCGCAGATGTTGGATTGGAATTTGAACGGGATGAATCACTTGGTCATTGTGTAGTTGGATATTGTGATTCTGATTATGCAGGTGATTTGGATAAGCGACGGTCTACAACTGGCTATTTGTTCACTTTAGCAAAAGCGCCAGTTAGTTGGAAGTCTACTTTGCAGTCAACGGTGGCTTTGTCTACAACAGAGGCAGAGTATATGGCGATTACAGAAGGTCGTGAAGGAAGCAATTTGGCTTCATGGATTGCTTAAAGACTTGGGAGTTGGTCGAAATAACTTGAGGTTTATTCTGACAGATCGAGTGCTTATTCACTTAGCAAAGAATCAAGTCTTTCATGCACTGGACGAAGCACATTGATGTTCGCTATCACTTTGTACTGGGAAATTCTGGAAGAGGAAGAGATACTTCTTCGTAAGATTCACACTAGCTGAGAATCCCTGCAGATATGTTGACCAAGGTGATTACAAGGGCCAAGTTTGAACACTGTTTAAACTTGGTTAATATTTTGCATATTTGAGTTGGCGCTTAACGGCGCAAAATTTGGAAGCATCATGAGGTCCATTTTATTTTTTGTTTGATTGAGAAGCTTTTATATTTGGTGGGACTAGAAGTTAAGTCAAGGTGGAGATTTGTTGGTTGTTGGCCTAAATAGTTGGCCAACAAATTTTGACTTTTGCCTTAACTTAGGAATCCCACATTGGAAGTTGATGAAAATGTGAGGAGATTTGATCCCTATAAAAGGGACTCTTCTCTCACACTTATCGTATCCCAAATTTGCAAACTATTCTCCCACTATAAATAAAAGCGGGCTGCTTGAGTGGTGCTCGGAGACTAGGCAATATTTTTGTCGAACTCCGTTATCAAATTTTTCCGGGTGTGTTCTTTCCTTATCTCTTTTATTCCGCATTTATTTGTTGTTATCGCTTTCTCTTGATTATAGTATTCAATATTATTTGTCGGGTATATTCGTAGTGTTTTGTATTTTTCAATTCACTATAATTTTGTCTTAGAGGGAATTATTACCCGAAATTCCCAACATATTCTTCTTGTAATATATAATAAATGTTAAAGGATAAAATGCATCTTGCCTAACTGTTTTCTTCTTTCTCCTAGATCTTGATCAGTTTCAGTAATTTAAGTTTCCATTTCTTAACTAGCATTCTTATTAGTTTTTCTATACTATTATGCAATTATAGCACCGTTAAGGATTGAAGAGTTAAATTTATGTTTAATAGTTAGGTCTACTTCCAATAGTCAATAGGTAATGATTCGTTTTACCTTAGCTGTACATTGCATGAGATTATTGTTGAGCATTTAAAATATCTATCTATAGTGAGCAATTTTGTTTCTGGAATATTTCAGAAGGTTGTCAACTGCAAAATTTTTACATTTGGTTGACGCAGGTAGCATCAGTATTCTTTCTAAGATACAACTGCTATATTGAGGCTGTGACTTTTATTTATGCTTTTGAGCTTGTTGACCATTTTCCTCCAGTGCCTATCCTGAAAAAGTACTTGGAACACATTGAGGAGATGGCCAAGCAATTACTTAAAATGGAAATCAGATCCCAAAATGCACAGGTTTATTTCCTCCTTTTTTGTCATTCCTAGCTTTTTTGGTGTGTGATATAAGTATTTAAGGATCAGACGTATTGTATGCAGAAAGAGTCCGTGGACCAAAGAGTCACTGCTATGAGGGCAGTAATTAGATGCATTACAGATCACAAGCTTGAGTCTGAATATTCACCAAAAATTCTTGAAGAACGTAGTAAGCAACTTCTAGCACAGAAGGAAAACAAGAGATGTATTGCACTAGAACCTGAACATATACCCAAAACACAAGAAACAGATAAGGACAATCAGATATCACCTGAAAGTGCATCATTTCCAAGCAAAGACCTATCTGCTGCCTCAAGTTTCTCAAATACCAATATTTATCCTCATCGGCCTATGAGTGTAATCCTTGCCAATATGAAGGGAAAGGAATTATTGTTTTTCTTAAAAGAGCATACTGATGAACTTGAATCATTGTGCTATTATCTTTCCTGTGCTCTTAAGTTGTCAAATGAATCGGCAGAGCTTGCACTGGATGTAATTAAAGGACTTTATGGTGCAATTAAAGGACTTTATGACTATGCACAAGGAAGAGACAGAAGATGAAGCTAGTAACAAATGGAAGAGTTGCATCCTTTTGTTACAGCAGTTGATGTTGCTATCACTTGATATTAGGGCAGAAATAAGAGAAGCAGCGAGAAAACTTGCAGTTGATCCGAGGGAAAGAGTACAATACCGAACAAAGAATCCCTTAGTGGTATTTGGTTTTCTACTATTCATAGATATCTATGGAGTGACCTCCTTTCATACTGATGAGCTTCTAAGCTTTTATGGAAGTCATGATACGCTGGTGGCTAGTTTATGTCAAGCCCTTGGAATTTCAGAAAAAATATCTGGTATGTTGTCTTAAATCCATTGCTTTTTCCTTTTCTTAGAGTCTCTATCTGGAACCTAACATCCATTTTCTTTTGTCCTTGATTGTAGAGAGCAGCCTACCTCAATTCCTAGCTGAGGTCTTACGATGTTCACTGGAAAACTTGGTGGTGAATAACAGGACTGACTCGACATCTATGGTTCCTGGTGATGCCAAATCTTTTTCTAGTGTCATGGATGCCAAGGGGAAGGAAACATAGTTCTGTGTCTGGTGAAGTTCCAGCCTTCATTTCCAAGGCATCGGATGCAGCGAGTCTTGTTTTGGATGCATTGATCGGTTGCTATAACTCATTGCATGGAAGATGTAACAGCTTCAAATTGTTTGGTAAAAGCCTTTTCCAGTTGTTGCATCTGCTTATACGAGCTTCGCCTGTGATAAAACCTGATATCAGAGAAAAAGCTACAAAATTTTCTCTTCATTGGAAAGCAAAGTGGCCTCTCCATTTGACAGGACGCCCAAGTTCGTGGGAGGCCTTGGCATTTCTGCAGTTTATTTCAACCTATAGAGTGCAATTTTCTGTTGGTACATATGAACTTCATGGTCTCCAAGAGGCTGCATATCAGCCTAAGGAGGCAATCTCATTATTAAGACGCCTGGGCTTGGTAGATAAGATGCCAAGTAGGTCTCCATCCCTTCACGCTCCTAATCAGTATTCTGCTACTGCTTTCTGGGCCTGAAAATTTGTGCATCATTTCAATCAGCAGCTTTATCGCTCCTGATCAAGTTAATTCTGCTCCTTATGGTATTGCTTGTTCTGCATATATCTTAGCATGAATTTTATGCTTTATGTTTACTTCCTCTGCATTCTTTTCCCTTCATTTTGTAGTAAACCATTCAAAATATTTCAGTAAATTGAAGCTCCTTTAATTCAGTAGCTGAACTATAAATAGTTGTTACTGCAGTTGATTTTCTCGTTGCCACCATCTTTATAAAGTTACAGTGCCAAACAGATCTGCTAGTATAATATTTGGATAAGATTTTTTCTTTTCCAAATGTAGTGGTTTACAAGTGCTAAAAAATCACGTCCAGAATCAAGCATGGTATTACAAGTGCTAAAAAATCACATCCAGCAGGCATGTGTAGATAATGTTGTCTAGGATTATGAACTAGTTTTGAGATGCCATAAGGCAATGCGTTAGCATGAAATCATCTCAAAAACCTCATATACAGGAAAACTAATAATTTCTTTTCTTACCTCAGTTTATGATAGTCTAAAGTGTGAGAAAGTTGGTATATACAAAGTGTACCAGCTAGCTACGTAAGAAAGCAAAAGGGAAGTGAAATCCTAAAATTCTTACTTTATGACAGTTACCCAGTAGGATAACTACATATCCAAGTGTGTTCATCAAGTTAAAAGAATTTGCATCCATCAAAGTAATTGTTTTAGGCATATTTAGTACTTTCTTTTGTGACTGCTCCTTGCTTATGGACTGCACGCCAAGTTATGAATTGCTAAGGATTACTTCCTTTAAACTGAAAGTCATTTAGAGAGCCAAGTTTTGCATTACTTGTAGCTACGCAGTTCTTGTTGGTTACTTTTAGGAGGAGAAAATCTATCTGTTCTACATTTTGCACAATGCTACTTGTGGATATGGTTCTATTAACTTTCTTTCCAAATAAAAGTCCCCAGAATTGGTCGTTGGGTAGATAGAGAACAAGTATTAAAGTACAAGTTGCATGTCAAAACTGAAGATAACAGGTGCTAAGATGATTGGACAATCATCGAAGCTTTACTTGTGAAGGGCATTAATTCAGAATTCAGCAAATGAAAAGTGACAGATGTAAGTTTGGTATGTCCTTATATATGTTTGTAAGTGAACCCGGGCTTTTTGGGGCATGAGGAAGAATCCTCATCATCATGTGACGCCAGGATAGGTTCACCAGTTGGTATTGCCACAATTTATATGCAAGTAAGCTCTTCAGTGGGTCAGAAACAATTTACCCTGTTCCTTTATTTTTGGAGGAGATGACAGCTCTTAATTGCAGAGAAATTGTGCTCTGTTCATGTAGCTTGTTTAAATGTGTTATGGGTATGGCTGTTCATAGGAAGAGGCACTGCAGCATAAATACTTTTGACCGTAACCAATAGTGGTTTCCGATTAACCTAGGATGGATTATCGGGGATAGAAAGGCTACTTTAGGTGTTTATTGATCTTGAAGTAAGACGCCACCATAAAAATCTTCTATTAGTGCGGTTGGGAAGTTTACAATGCCCCACGGTTTGAGCATTCATGTTGAATATATTCTATAGCCTTTTCTTTGAATAAATTGTTCAGTGAGGTTATGGTTAACTTGATAAGGCTCCCACCATTTGATATCCAATGTTTAGTTTTTGTTTTCATGACATAGTTTTGTTATTGGCATTAAAACAAAACGGAAGTTGGTACTTGATTCAATATATTACCAGTTAGTTCTTTGGTTCAAGAATTCTGGTACTCTGTTCCTCTGTTTCTCCCTGAAGTCTTAATCTCAAATGCTACTTCTTCAAGGAAAATATCTAATAAGAAGGTAAAGTTGCAGCATATTCCACTAATTTTCTTTCTCCTTTTGGTTTACATTGTATGTATTCTTTAGACTCGAGAATCCCAAGGAAAAGTGCCATCAAGAAGCTGGATAGAGAAAACCCAAAACTAGCGAGTAGTTGATTTTGAGTTACCTACCGCAATTGCATCTATGAACATATACCGCAAAATCAATAAGAAATGAGGCACTTTTGAAAGGATGATACTTGATAATCCTTGAACTTGACAGAATGTTTTAGTGGAACATGGCCAAGTTACTTGACTGGTATGCCTATGAGCATCCATTTTCAAATCATCCTTACTGAGTAGAGAGACTGGAACCAACAGCACAAAACCTCTTAATTGTATTGGATCAATTTTTCCATTATGAAACAGTTCAACAAGTAATCTGTATTCCTAAATGACTGCCTGGGAAGAGAGCATAACGCCACTTTGCTGAGAAGAAAACTTCCATTTGGGAGAATTAGTCATTAAGGTTGCCATTCCCTGCAAGTTAGAGACCTAACAGTTCTGAGTATCTAAAATCAAACTCTCAACTTTGTTGAGAATTTCGGGTAACTCTCTAAAACAAAATTCTAGTAAATTGAAAAATACAAAATACTACGAATATATCCGACAAATAATATTGAATATTATAATCAGAAAGAAACAATAATAATAAATAAATGCGGAATAAAAAGAGAAGAGATAAGGAAAGAACACACCCGAAAAAATTTGTCTAGTCTACGAACACCACTCAAGCAGCCCGCTTTTATTTATAGTGAGAGAAGAATACAAAGTTTGGGATGGTTACAAATGAGGGAGGGGGCTTCCTTTTATAAATGTAAGGAAGCCCCTCCTTACATAATCTTTCCCATGTGGGATTAGCTAAGTCAAATGGTCAACAAATCTCCATCTTGGCTTAACTTCTAATCCTACCAAATACAAAGCTTCTCAATTAAATAAAAATAAAAAACAGTCCTCGTGGTGCTTCTAAATTTTGTGACGTGATGCGCTATCTCAAATGTGCAAGATATTAACCAAGTCTAAACAATGTTCAAACTTGGCCCTTGTAACCACCTTGGTCAACATATCTGCAGGATTTTCCCTAGTATGAATTTTTCGGAAAAAGATCTCCTCTTTTTCGATAATTTCCCGTACAAAATGATAGTGAACATCAATGTGCTTCGTCAGTGCATGGAAGATTTGATTCTTTGCTAAGTGAATAGCACTCTAACTGTCAGAATAAACCTCAAGTTGTTTCTGACCAACTCCCGAGTCTTTATACAACTCATAAAGCCAAATTGCTTTCTTCACAGCCTCTGTAATCGCCATATACTCTGCCTCTATTGTAGACAATGCCACCTTTGACTGCAAGGCAGACTTCCAACTAACTGTTGCTTTTGTTAAAGTGAACAAATAGCCAATTGTAGACCGTCACTTATCCAAATCACCTGCAAAATCAGAATCGCAATATCCAACTACACAATGACCAAGTGATTCATCCCACTCAAATTTCAATCTAATATCTATGGTATTTTGAAGATACCGTATAATCCATTTCACAGCTAGCCAATGACCCTTGTCTAAATCATGCATGTACCTGCTCACAACACTAACAGCTTGTGAAATATCTGGTCTCGTACACACTGATATTCTACAGTTGTACTTCATATAATTATCATTTTGAGCTTGATTTTATATTAAATTTTGGTGTTTTAATCACCATTTATACTCCCTTTATCTCTTATTTGCTTTAGGTGATATTATTGAAGATTTGGAATTAAATGAAGCAAATAAGGGAAATTTACACAATAAAGAACAATAGAGAAATGTAGAGGAAAAACAGACTAGTAGATATATTTCAATCCAGATTTTGACCTCTATGAAGATTTCAAATGCAAAAGTGGTATTCTAGACAATTATATAGTACATTCCAAAGTTTTCAGAATGGTAAAATTTGTGTCAATCGGAGTTCATTTGCCTACCCTACTTATGCTGCAACGTCACCTGTTCTGCATTGGGTTCCATTTTTGACACAGTTTGGTATAATGATCATAACCTTAGTTCTAGATGCCCAATTTAGGTGATTCAAATCTCTGTGGAAAGCTAAGATCCTGATCTACAACTTTTATGCAGACATTAAGACCTAAATCAGCCGATTTTGTGGTCTAAATTCACCTACAGGTCAAAATAGGTCTGAATTCAGCAGAAACTTGCACCAAAACTGGGGGCAAGCGGGGCCGTTTTGGTGTGATATAAGCGGCGCCGTTTGTGTCGATCTGAAACTGCTTTTAAGTTGCATTTATCTCTCTTTTGGGGGAGATTTTGATACCCCTTTAGGGCAAAAACGAGAGAGAGGGCTGGAGTGGCCAGAAAATAGCAAAAACCTACTCAAATCTCATCCCAAATCTTCATCTTTGCAAGAGAAATCAAGAGCGAAGATTGAATCTTTGAAGAAGGAGAACATCCACCTTGAAGATTCATAGAAAAAGCTGCAATTTTCGCCATGCTACAGTGAAGAACTTCAACCTTGAAGAAGAGGGGAGATTTCAACCATGAAAATGAGCAATTCTTCCTTTTTCTTTGTTGTTTTATGTTCTTTGATTTGTAATATGTTGATGAACTAAAATTTTGAATACTTGGATGGGTATGAACCCTAGATTTTGCCTATGTGAATGAAGTGTTTCATTGGTTGATTGAATTTGAATTTCTTGTGAATTGTTTGTGGATTTGAATGGTTGAATTGATTGAGTGGATTATTGATGCATAATCTGGAATTTTTGTTCACTTGGAATTGAGAAAGGAAGGGTGATTGAAAATTGATTCATAATCTGGAAATTTCACTTGGAATTGAGAAAGGAATGTGAAATAGATCATACACAAACAATGGGGATGATTTAGGTGACTAGAGATAGAAACCTAAACATCTTCTTGATAATTAGAGAAATCTAATTGGAAATTCACAATTATTAATGCATTCTTGGGTTAAATTGGTTAGAAAGAGATTTCAACTAATTAATCTAAGAGTAGAGAACTTTCATCTAGAGATAGAGTGAGTTCTATCATTGGAATTTCATCAAACATAAGAAGTGAAACTTATCAACCAAGGGACATTTCTATCACATAGGTAATTCTAGGGGGATTAACCATCCAAGTATTGTTTTTCTCAATTGAATTCTCTATTGCAAACAAAAATTAGTTAAGTTGGTTTAATTAGCTAAGCTAGACTTCTATTCCTAGTAGTAATTTCAATCATTTTCACAAACAAATTTGGTAGGCTAAACAATAGAATAGAAAGTGAGTAATAATATTTAACCATCCCCGTGGATACGATATTGAATTTACTTGCCATTATACTACTTATAACAATGGGAGACTATGCGCGACCTTCGTTGTTAGGAGCGGAGTCAAGCATTGCCCGACCAAGAGTTGAAGCTAACAATTTTAAAATCAAACCGAATATCATCCAAATGGTTCAACAATTGGTGCAATTTGATGGTTTATCGGACGAAGACCCGAATGCTCATATTGCCAACTTTTTGGAGATATGTGATACTTTCAAGATTAATGGGGCTTCCGAAGATGCCATACGCCTTCGATTATTTCCATTTTCATTGAGAGACTGAGCCAAGTCATGGTTAAAATCACTTCCACCGGGTTCCATCACTACATGGAACAATCTTGCCGAGAAGTTCCTTGCTAGATATTTCCCTCCGGCAAGGACTGCAAAGCTAAGAAATGATATCTTCTCTTTCCAACAAATGGAGAGTGAGAGCTTATACGATTCTTGGGAGAGATGGAAGGAGCTATTGAGGAAATGTCCACATCATGGTCTAGATTTGGGGCTTCAAATGCAAACATTCCATAGTGGATTATATTTTCCTTCCAAGCAACTCATTGATGCTTCTTCGGGAGGTACCACTAGTTTGAAGACACCGGAAGAGTTACAAGACCTCATTGAAAACATTGCCATGAACAACTACCAATGGGGGAATCCTAGACCGAAAGCCAAGCCTAGTGGAATACACAATGTAGACATGATGACGGCTTTGAAGGAAAAATTCGATGCCTTAAATAAGAAGATTGAGAGCTTGAGTTTGTCGCCTCAAACCTCCCAAGTGATGATGGCTTGTGATTTTTGTGGAGGTGGTCATCCAAACCATGAGTGCCAAACCATGGGAACTTCTAATGCATCATCAACGGAGCATGTGGATTTTCTTGGAGGAGGAAGGCAACCCAACAATCCTTATAGTAATACCTATAATCCGGGGTGGCGGAATCATCCAAACTTCTCATGGAGCAACCAATGGCAACAAAAACCGTTTCAACCTCCTGGCTTCCAAATTTCATCAAATTCTCAACCCCAAATATCTCTTCCTTATCAACATCAACCTCCTCCACCTCTTCAACAACCGGTGAAGCCTAGTCTTGAAGAATTAATGACAAAGTTCATTGAGACTACCGAAACCCGGTTCCAAAATCAAGAAGCATCCCTGAGGAACCAACAATCTTCCATTCAAAATTTGGAAAATCAAATAAGTCAATTGGCAAAGCTTGTTTCGGAAAGACAAATGGGTAGTTTACCTAGCAACACAGTTACCAATCCGCGAGAACATGTGAATATGGTGATTTTGGGAAGTGAAAATAAATCAAATGCTTGTGAATGTAAGGTGAAATCCCAAGGCATGGGGGAAAATGAAAATCAAGTTAAAGAAACAGCTCTTGAGAAAAAGGAAGAGCATTTGAAGAAGATGGTTCCGGAGTACAAACCTAGAATTCCATACCCCGCCGCACTTCTAAGAGACAAAAAGGATGAGTAACTTGGTAAATTTCTTGAATTATTCAAACAATTGCACATTAACTTACCATTTGTTAAAATTCTTTCAGAGATGCCAAGATATGCTAAGTTCCTCAAGGATGTCCTTTCGAAAAGGAAGAGGCTTAGAGAACTTTCAACGGTAACATTGAATGAGGAATGCTCTGCCATCCTTCAAAACAAAGGTCAGCTACCTCAAAAGCTAAAAGATCCAGGAAGTTTTAATATTCCTTGCAATATTGGTAGTCTTTCTTTTGATAAATCATTGGCTGACTTGGGTGCTAGCGTCAACTTGCTGCCATTTAATGTTTTCAAACAATTAGGCCTAGGTGAACCAAAGCGTACTAAGATGAGTATTCAATTTGCAGATGGTTCAGTTAAACATCCTAGGGGTATTGTTGAAGATGTGCTTGTCAAAGTTGATAAATTCATATTTCCTGTTGATTTTGTGATACTTGACATGGATGAGAATGTTGAGGTTCCTTTGATCTTAGGAAGACCTTTTCTAGCTACTGCTAAGGCCAATATAAATGTGAGTGAAGGAAAGTTGACCCTTAGGGTAAAAGACGAGGAGGTCGTACTTAAAGCTTTGAAAACTTTGAAATATTCTTCAGATCCTAATCATTCTCATGGTAAGATTGATGATATAGATGCTGATGCCTCTAATTCTTTACAGGAAACCTTGGTGAATGACTCTTTGAATCCATCTTTAATCAAAGGCAATGATGCGAAGAATGAGTAGAATAAGTTAGTAGAAGAGATTGCGGTTGATGTGAAAGGTTCTAATGAAAATGAGGAAAACTATTGTACAAGAGATTCTTCATTAAAGGTGAAAATAAAGCAAGACCAAAACATTGACCAAAATCATGATTTCAAGTCGGGAGAGCAAGTTTTATTGAATGACTCGCGATGGCGGTTGTTCACAAGTAAATTTAAATCTAAGTGGATTGGCCCATTTGTGGTAAGTAAGGTACTCCCATATGAAGTAGTAGAAATCTATCATCCGGAAAAGGGAACCTTAATGGTAAGCAAACATAGACACAAACTTCATCATACTGCAGTGAGAAAGAACTTGGGACGATCATGTTTGTGCTCCCTTGACTTAGGGGATGAGTAAGCTTATTTAAGCAACGTTTTTCATTTGTGCATTTTTTTTTCTTTTGTTTTAATTTCTATTTTATGTTGTTACTCTGTTCTTGTGTTTGAGACTTGTTGTATAATGTTTTTTTGTACATAATTGTGTTTAATGTGGTTTTGAGTTTGAAAATTTTAATTTCCTTGAATTGTGAAAAGTTTTATAATGTATTGTTTGGTATGATTTTTAAGTTTGTAATAAATTATTTTGTTAAATTTTGTTATTGAATTTGTAGTTGAGTTTGGCCAAAAAAAAATAATACTGTTCATCGTGTTTACTGTAGCATTGCTGGGCTAAAACGGCTCCGCTTGGTGTGCTCCAAGCGGCGCCGGGGGTACTGTTCATGGTTACTGTTCGATTTTTTTTTTCATTTTTGTTGGTTCTTTCTTGTTTGTTTTAAATTTTAGTGATAATTGTTTTTCTTGTTTAGCAATTTGTAATTTTTTATTTTTTTGTGTATTACTTTTAACGTTATTTGTGACATTTTTGTTTTCACATTGGTAGCTTAGTTTCTCTTAACGATTGATTTTGGAAAAGAAAACATGTCCAAGAACGAAGGGGAGTTTTTTTTCTTTTCTATTTTTGACCTTTTATTTATTTATTTTCATGTTTTTTATATTCAATTTTTATTATGTCATTATTTCTAATTTTCTTTTATTTCCTTTTGCTGTGAAGTATATAGAAGGTGCAGCTTGCTGCTCATATGGTTTCGCCCAGCCTTCACGTACGAAACAGTTATGTTTTTCACAGTTTTTTGTGTTTGGTGGTTTGGTGTGGCGTTCTTCTGTAGTTTATGTCATATATTTCTATTTATGCAGTCTTTTGCTTTTCTTTCTCCCAACATTGCGGACAATGTTGTCTTAAGTGTGGGGGAGTTGGCTTTAGTAGTATAGGTTATTTTCATGATTTTCGTTGAATGCTCTTGTTTTTATTTTTAGAATCTTCAAGGTATTTTAGGACTTGCATGTGTTATCTTTTCTCAAAGAGCAGTTATACAAGCATTCTAAAGGTCATGAGTAGTGCCTTAAACTTGGATTAAGTAAGCACCCCTTGTATTCCTTGCTTGTATGAAATTCATCGTTTAAGCACAATCCACTTTGCTTTTGTTGTGATGATTATGGAATTGAATCTTGTGCTATTGGCCTTAGAATTCAACATAACTTTTACCCTAGAACCCGCATTCACTTGCCTTGAGGCGAAATGAGTAAGTAACCTTAGTTTGATCTCGAAATGATGGTAATAGGCCTTCTTTGTCCCGATTGAGCCTTTCTAGCCACTGCTCTTTATTTTATCCGTAGTAACATTTCTTGAAACCTTTGTGCATAAATTTTCCAATCTATATTCTACATTTTTCCTTCTTTCAAATTTTAAAACTACACTTTTTATATTTAACCCTTCTTTGCGAGAGCTAAATGCATTTTTACCCTTAAGTTAGCAAAGAGTATTGTGAAAATTGGAACAATGGGTGGAACGGAAGATGATAGGAAAAATAGGCTTTATAAAAAAAAAGAAAAGAGTGGTGAGATGATTTTATATGATCGGGAATTGGATTACACCTCAATCAAAAAAAAAGAAAAAAAGGAGAAAAGAAAAAAATTTGTTATATATTTGTCTATTATTGAGAAGGCTTCTTACATTTCTTGATGCCTTCAAGATGTATATATGTTTTCATTATTATTATTGTAAATTTTGTCATGATTGAGGTTAAATTTATGAGTTGATAAAGATGGGTGATGAAGGAAAGATTGTGGGTTGAAGCTTAATATGTGCAAGTGGTTGAATCCAAAGTGAAGGGAATTGGTATAGAATGGGAGTTTGTGGTTGAATGTAGGGGAATGGTGATATTCCTTGTGGCTAATAAGGGTTATTGCTTTTGTTTTATATCTCATTCCTTTCTCTTTAGCTCTCATTTCTTTGATCTTGAATTCCTTACCTTCGTTTGGCACCCTAAACTTTCCCTGAGCCTATATTACAAGCATGAAAGTCCTACCTAATCGAGATTAAATTTTGGTTACCGTATTAGTGGAGAGGTTTTGTAAATGTCGGGCTTATAGGGTATTATGCTTTCTTGATGAGAATTCCTTGGCCAATAACATTAAATTCACTCTTATAATTTTTGAGCATTTGCATTGACTGGACATATACACACACGCGGATTCTTGCTTGCATTGTAAGACAAGGGGTGATTGGTTAATCTTTGGGATGGATAATTAGGATGACTTGTGATTTTTGTGTAGATTGCTCAAGATTTCTCAAGAAGCAATGCTTTCTCTATTTTGCACTCCTTTGTAATACTTCAAACAATTCTTTATTTCTTGTGGATTATTGTTCAAATTTCTTAATTGTTTTGTAGTATTACTTGGGGACAAGCAATGTCTAAGTGTGGGGAGTTTGATATTCTATATTTGTGCTTCATATAATTATTATTTTGAGCTTGATTTTATATTAAATTTTGGTGTTTTAATCACCATTTATACTCTCTTTATCTCTTATTTATTTTAGGTGATATTATTGAAGATTTGGAATTAAATGAAGCAAATAAGGGAAATTTACACAATAAAGAACAATAGAGAAATGCAGAGGAAAAACAGACCACTAGACATATTTCAAGTCAGATTTTGACCTCTTTGAAGATTTCAAATGCAAAAGTGGTATTCTAGACAATTATAGAGTACATTCCAAAGTTTTCAGAATGGTAAAATTTGTGTCAATCGGAGTTCATTTGCCTACCCTACTTATGCTGCAACGTCACCTGTTCTGCATTGGGTTCCATTTTTGACACAGTTTGGTATAATGATCATAACCTTAGTTCTAGATGCCCAATTTAGGTGATTCAAATCTCTGTGGAAAGCTAAGATCCTGATCTACAACTTTTATGAAGACATTAAGACCTAAAGCAGCCGATGTGGTGGTCTAAATTCACCTAGAGGTCAAAATAGGTCTGAATTCAGCAGAAACTTGCACCAAAACTGGGGGCAAGCGGGGCCGTTTGGTGTGATATAAGCGGCGCCGTTTGTGTCGATCTGAAGCTGCTTCTAAGTTGCATTTCTCTCTCTTTTGGGGGAGATTTTGATACCCCTTTAGGGCAAAAACGAGAGAGAGGGCTGGAGTGGCCAGAAAACAGCAAAAACCTACTCAAATCCCATCCCAAATCTTCATCTTTGCAAGAGAAATCAAGAGCGAAGATTGAATCTTTGAAGAAGGAGAACATCCACCTTGAAGATTCATGGAAAAAGCTGCAATTTTCGCCATGCTACAGTGAAGAACTTCAACCTTGAAGAAGAGGGGAGATTTCAACCATGAAAATGAGCAATTCTTCCTTTTTCTTTGTTGTTTTATGTTCTTTGATTTGTAATATGTTGATGAACTAAAATTTTGAATACTTGGATGGGTATAAACCCTAGATTTTGCCTATGTGAATGAAGTGTTTCATTGGTTGATTGAATTTGAATTTCTTGTGAATTGTTTGTGGATTTGAATGGTTGAATTGATTGAGTGGATTATTGATGCATAATCTAGAATTTTTGTTCACTTGGAATTGAGAAAGGAAGGGTGATTGAAAATTGATTCATAATCTGGAAATTTCACTTGGAATTGAGAAAGGAATGTGAAATAGACCATACACAAACAATGGGGATGATTTAGGTGACTAGAGATAGAAACCTAAATATCTTCTTGATAATTAGAGAAATATAATTGGAAATTCACAATTATTAATGCATTCTTGGGTTAAATTGGTTAGAAAGAGATTTCAACTAATTAATCTAAGAGTAGAGAACTTTCATCTAGAGATAGAGTGAGTTCTATCATTGGAATTTCATCAAACATAAGAAGTGAAACTTATCAACCAAGGGACATTTCTATCACATAGGTAATTCTAGGGGGATTAACCATCCAAGTATTGTTTTTTTCAATTGAATTCTCTCTTGCAAACAAAAATTAGTTAAGTTGGTTTAATTAGCTAAGCAAGACTTCTATTCCTAGTAGTAATTTCAATCATTTTCACAAACAAATTTGGTAGGCTAAACAATAGAATAGAAAGTGAGTAATAATATTTAACCATCCCCGTGGATACGATATTAAATTTACTTGCCATTATACTACTTATAACGATAGGTGCACTTGCCTTGTGTTTGTGTGCAAATTGTTGAGGATTGTGATAAAAATTTAGTATAAAGGCATAGAAATAAAACACAACACACACCATTGCATACACCAAGCTTCCAACTGCATTTGCATATGGGACTCTCACCATGTATTTCGCTCTTCATCTGTTGTTGGAGATAACTGGCTACTAAGTTTCAAATGAGGAGCAAGTGGGGTACTTACAGGTTTTGTATTTTCATGCATACCAAAACATTGTAATACCTTCTTCAAATATTACTTCTGTGTCAGCCAAAGCTTACCTTTTTCTCTGTCCCTGTTTATCTCCATGCCTAGAATATTATTGGCTTCCCCCAAATCCTTCATCTCGAACTCCTTACTCAACTGAGCATTCAATCTATTAATCTCAACTTGGCTCTTTGCTACTATCAGTATATCATCAACATATAAGAGTAAGTAGATGTAGGAATCATCTTGAAGCCTGCGTAAATACACACAATGATCGTATTTGCTCTTTGTGTATTTCTGACCCTTCATAAACCTGTCAAATCGCTTGTACCATTGCCTCGGAGATTGTTTCAATCCGTACAACGATTTACTTAGTTTGCAAACCCAATTCTCCTTACCAGCAACCTTGTATCCATCTGGCTGAGTCATATAGATTTTCTCTTTCAAATCACCATGCAGGAATGCGGTCTTCACATCAAGTTGAGCTAGCTCCAAATTCAACTACGCTACCAAAGCCAACAAAATTCTAATGGAGGAATGATTAACAACTAGAGAAAATACCTCATTATAATCAATTCCCTCCTTCTGAGCGTAGCCTTTAGCCACCAATCTTTCCTTGTAGCGAATCTTATCTTTATCAGGAAATCCTTCTTTCTTTGCAAATACTTATTTGCATCCAATAGCATTCTTGCCCTTCGTTAGTTGTGTTAGCTTCCACGTCTTATTCTTCTCAAGAGATTGCAATTATTCTTACATTGCACATGTCCATCTAGCACTTTCTGAACTTCGGATGACTTCTGAGTAGGTGGATAGAACATCATCAACAACTGGAAGTGGGCTCCGATTGCTGTAGAGGTTCTTGGGTCAAAACCTCTTCCTCATCTAACTCTTCTTCTACCCTCGAAGAGTCACTAGTGGTGCTATTTGCTAGGATCACCACTGTCTGTTCAAACTCCACCTGCTTCGTAATACACTCCACCTACTGCGCAGTACCATCAATCCCTTCTGGATTTTTTAACATGGCAGATTCATCAAATGTAATATCTCTACTGATTATCGTCTTCTTTGCCTCTAGACACCACTAACGGTATCCCTTAACTCTAGCGTTGAAGCCCATAAATAGAGTCTCCTTTGCCCGTGGATCCAACTTTGATTCAGTCACATGATAATATGCAGTAGAACCAAAAACACGCAAAGTATTATAATCAGATGATGGTAAACGATTGACAAGATGTTGAGCATATGTTATAGCCTCAACCCAAAAGTTTTTGCCTAACCCAACATTAGACAGCATACAACGAAATTTCTCCACCAGTGTCCTGTTCATAAGCTCTGACACCCCATTCTGCTGCGGTGTTTTTCTGACTGTGAAGTGTCGCCTTATTCCACAACACAATGCTCACAAAATTGAAGTTTGCAAGTCTTTGTACCTTTCAACAGTCCCTCCTTGACAAGAATTTGCAAGGTGAAATACCTAAGAGGGGGGTGAATTAGGTATTTGGATAATTTTCGCAAATTTAAATCTTTTATATGTATAGACCAATTACAGATGATATGAATAAGAGAGAAACAAATTATGACAAAACAATATAAGAAATGTAAACAAATGAACACGACCAATTTATAGTGGTTCGATCCTCAAGATCTACCTCCACTACCTTAAGTATACACTTAAGGATTTCAATAACTCTACTATGTGCTCAAGTTCACAGATTACAAGAGAGGCTCACCACACTTTGGTTTTACACATACAACCTCTTCCAGTAATTTTTACAAACAAGGCTCACCAACCTATGGTTTTATATCTCAAACAACCTTGAATCACAACTTCAAGGATCACCCTTATCTAAAGGGTTTTATGTTATCAAGATAACCTTGCTAGAGCTAGTAGATCAACACAATTGAATAAGTAAAGAAGAGTGTGTAGATGTTACCACTTGTTGATAGAATTTACACAAAGTTGCACCTTCACACTTTGATGTCTTTGGATTGATCAATTGAATGCACAAGACATAAGAGAGCTTGAGAAATGTTTGTAATAGACTTTAGAAAGCTTAGAATATTCAAGGATTCAGAACTACCAAAAGATTGCACGTTTATAGCTTTTATAGAATTTGAAAATCAGTTGAAACAGCTATAAAACGGCTAGTTAACGGCTATTTTCAAGAAATTCGAACGACCGAATTCTGCGTCCGAATCTTCGTCCGAATTTATCTGGAAGAACAGTGACCATGCCGAAGACCAAAATTCGGACGACCGAATTTTTCTTCATGCGTCCGAATCTTCTTCCGAATTTCTCTGGAAGAACATTAGCAAACTTTTGCTACCAAATTCGGACGAGCGAATTTCATGGAGTTGTGTTCAAACTTTGTAAAATCATTTGAAATCAATCTTCCAAGTATTTGAAATACATTTGGTATATATAGATAACTTATTTAGACAAATATAAGTTTGAAAACCACAATCAAACTCATTTGATCATTTAAAGTTTACTTAAAAACTTTTAGAACACAAAACCACATTTTCTAAAGATTCATTCAAAGTCTTTTTAAACTTAAGAAATCAATTTTATGCTCTCTTATGCATTTAATAGACTCCAAGACATACAAGTGTAGGGTTTACATAGATATTACCTATCAACCACATGCAACCTACACTTCATGTCTTCAAAGTCTTCTAACATCTTGAACAAACTCTTCAATCTTCAATCACTTTGATATATTTGAGTTTTTCTTGCATTTTAGCTTCAAGGCAATGAGACTTCAAACTTCTTAATCTACAAATCCTATCACACAATATAAACATATTAGTTCTCATCAATATTTGTCATGAATCAAAATTACATGATTTGCCCTTAGGGCTTACACAAGGATTTTTCACCAAAATGTCTCAACCGCATATGCCACAGCATCTTTGCTTCGGCATCCTCCTTGCCACTTAAAGTTGTTGCTGCTACTGTACCCACTACTGTACTTCCTTGGTAGTAATACAAATTATTCTTCCTCACATCTTTCAACATCACCAGTGCTCCTGAAGTTGCTTTAAGAACTCTATCTCGCATCGTCACAACTAGGCCTTTTGATTCTAAAGCCCCCAATGAGATTAGCTTCTTGTTCAACTTTGACACATACCGTACATCCAGCAAAATTCTGATGGTTCCACCATGATTCCTCAGCATGATTGACCCTATCCCGATTGTCTTACATGATTCCTCAGACTCTCAACTTGTTGGGAATTTTGGGTAATAATTCCCGCTAAAACAAAATTCTAGTGAATTGAGAAATACAAAACACTACGAATATACCTGACAAATAATATTGAATACTATAATCAGAAAGAAACAATAATAATAAATAAATGCGGAATAAAAAGAGAAGAGATAACGAAAGAACACACATGAAAAAATTTGATAACGGAGTTCGGCAAAATTTGCCTAGTCTCCGAGCACCACTCAAGCAACCCGTTTTTATTTATAGTGGGAGAAGAATACAAAGTTTAGGATTGTTACAAATGAGGGAGGGGGCTTCCTTTTATAGATGTAAGGAAGCCCCTCCTTACATAATCTTTCCCATGTGGATTAGTTAAGTCAAATGGTCAACACAACTTGCATCTGATTTTTCTTTTTTTGAATTCTTTTTTCTTTTTCCTCAAAAATTTTTAAGTATCATTATAATAAAAAGATACCACAGGATCTGACCATTTCCAGAAGAATCATTAGAATATTAATCGTATATAGTGGGTGGACCAAAATGCACAGTTGTGGTGTAATGTTTATAGAGACATAAACCCATGCATTTCTCATTTCATTCTCAATCATTCAATTCTCTTCTCAGCTCCTTAGATATTCTCTCACATTCTCCTTTGCTGTGTTAAACCATGTCTCTTCTCTCCTAATCCATTTATTCTCAATCACTGTATCTATGCTAGCTATAAAATTACATCTTGATAGATTAGAATTCTTTTAAACTTCTTTTTTCTTTCAGAAATTTCCTTCTTTCTTCGATCCCATATCTTTACCATTATATCCGTGATTCTTCCCTTTTTAGGGACAAAATTGTGCTACATTCTCGAACTTCATGCCCTTGCAACTTATTACCTTACCTCGTGAGACCTGTCATTCTAATACTGGCTATTAATTTTGGTTCATGGTACAATTCTAGTACTAGAAAGAGTGCTGAAAAATATGCTAATGAGATTTTCCAGAGAAGTAAGATTGACATATTTCTAGAATGCTTGTAAATTTCTATCATGACGTTAGTTGTACTTTCTTTATGAACTTCTCCTTCTTGTAAAAGATGAATTTGTTGCTTGTTGAATTTAGCCAGCACTAATCCTAGCAGCAGCCATTTTTTCCCTTTTAAATTCTCTTCTTGATCTGTCCATTTTTCTACTTTTCCAATAGAAAATTTATTATCACATTCTTGTCAGCATCAAAAGTTTTGTTTTCAGGGCATCCTCTTTGATAAATTTATTTAACTTAAATTTTCTATTTTTTCCTTCTGTTTTTTTTTTCTTTTTCTCCTTCTATAGTCTGCCTTTGATTGTTTCCTATTTAGCCCCTTCTATTGTCTCACTAAACTATTCGGATGACAGGATTGATTTCAAATCTTATAAAAAACAAGCACTTGCCTTTGGCATTGAAGTTCATTTATAAGTTCGAGCTTGATAAGTTTCCACCTGTACCTCTACTCGAGAATCATATCCTATATTACAAGAAGTTAGGCAAGAAAAGATGCGTTGAGAGCAACAAGACAGCTGAAGCACAGGTTCTTCCTTATTTTGGTTCACAAATAATTTTTTTTCGAACTGAAAGTTTTGAACTGATTTTGTGCTTAATTAATTCATTTGGTTGCTCACAGGATATGGCTATTCTCACGAAAATTTCTGTAGTAAATGGTGATATCAGATGTATTCAGAAGTATAGGCTTGAAACTAAATTTTCCATTGATGAACTCAGAAATCATATTGCAAAGTTTTAACGTGAGACCAGAAGCTTGAAAAATTTGACACCACCTAGCTCATCCAGGGCAGAGCAGCAACAACTGGCCACTACAGCTAAAGTTGCACTACTCCCTAGTGCTCAGTCGCAACAAGAAGGCATGAGAAAGTATTATCCCTTATCTGCTGGAATCATCCAAGGGACTCAACCATTACCGAGCAAGTCTACTCGACTCTCTCAGCAAGCATCCTTAGCTGCTGTTAATGGCATCTTGTTCACTTTTTGCTACCTGCTAAAGTGATACTTCACACATGGCACAATTCTTAGCAATTCTGCATGTTTGAGGCATAGAAGTTGTAGTTTATATATCGGCAAAATTTTGAGCAATTGGGAAAAACAATTGAGCTAGAAAAGTTGCTCTATTCCATGGAGCATTGTATCCATTTATACACGTACCAACCAAACCCTAAGGAAGTATCCTAGTCCTAAACTACCTAAACTTACCAAATAGGAGCCTATTAAAAATACGTAGACAGAGATTACAAAATATCATATAAAGAATACATAAGATTACAATAATCTCTAACACTCCCCTCAAGTTGGAGCATGCAAATTTTGGATACCCAACTTGCCTAAGAGAAGATAGAAAAGATGATGACCCAAGGCCTTGGTAAAAGTGTCTGCAAGTTGGGAGGTCATAGGAACACAATGAAGTATGATAGAACCAGCTTGAAATTCATCCTCAACAAAATGACAATCCACTTCAATATATTTAGTACGCTCATGGAAGATCGGATTAGTTGCGATATGCCTGGTAGCTTGACTATCAGTATATAATCGTGTGGGAGCTTTATGGAATACCTTGAGATCACGAAGTGTCGTAGCCATTTAAGCTCACAGCAAGCAACTGCAATTGCGTGATACTCTGCCTTAGCTGAAGACCTAGAAACCGTATGTTGTTTCTTGGTTTTCTATGAAATAGAAGAATTTCCCAGTTGAATAAAGTACCTGGTGAGTGATCTGCGGGTAAGAGGGCAACTTGCCCAATCCAAGTCACTATAAGTCGAAAGCTGCAAATTGCTATCAGACCTCAAGAGCAAGCCTTGGACAGGATTGGACTTCAAATACCACACAAGTCATAGCACTGCCTCCCAATTTTTAGCCTTTGGTTGCTGCAAGAATTGTGCCAAAACATTAACAGAATATGCAAGTTCCGACGGTGTGATAGTCAAGTAGATTAGCGTCCAACCAATCGACAATACCGTTTAGGTGAAGAAAATAAACTTCCATAAATGGTGGCAAGATGATGATTTTGTTTGATCGCTGTCAAAGTTGGCTTTGCTCCCAAAAGGCCTATTTTAGTGATAATATCAAGTGCATACTTGCGTTGATTCAAGTAGAGACCTGGAAAACTCCTGGCAACTTTGATAGCTAGAAAATATTTCAAACTTCCTAGGTCTTTCATGTTGAAGCAACGACTCAATTGCAGTTTGAATTTGGTGATAAAGACTGGAGTATTTTCAATAAAAATGAGATCATTCATGTAAATGAGAACACACAAAAAACACTTTGCTTATCATAAGTGAAAAGAGTATAGTCCGCATAAGATTGAGTGAAACCAAATTTGATCAAGGTGGTGGTAAGCTTAGAGAACCAACATCTGAGGGCTTGTTGCAAACCATATAACGATTTTAGCAACAAACGAACTTGATTCAATTTCCGAGAATGAAAACCAGGAAGCAACTTCATGTATACTTCCTTTACAAGATTACCATGCAAGAACGCATTTTATGCATCCATTTGATGAAGTTCCTAATTTTGAGCTATTGCTACTGCCAAGAGAGTTCGAACCTTCACCATTTTGGCCACCGATGCAAATGTCTCTGTGTAATCTACACTTCCACCTGAGTATTTCCCAAAATGACTAACTGGGCTTTGTACCTCTCCATTGAACTATTAGATTTCAAGTTAATCTTGTAGACCCATTTACAACCTGGAGCCTTCTTGCCATTCGGCAAAGAAGTTAGTTCTTAGGTGCTATCTTTCTCAAGGGCATCAATCTCCTGGCACATTGCTGCTCTCCATTTTGGTTGTGTAACACCTTTAGAGAAGTGAGTAGGTTCTACTTCTGCTGTAACTGCAGCCAAAAAATTTTTGTGGTACGCATAAAATCGATCACAATTATCATAGTGTGTCAAAGTATAAAGACACATACCTGAGACCTCTGATTTCACGATTAGAGCAAGAGAAGAATCGAGTACAATAGAATGCATGGTATGGCGTACATAGTCTTTAATTTTGTCTGGCTATTTCCATTCACGAGTGCTGCGTCTCAGCGGAAGTGGCTCATTATTCTGATCAGTAATATGTTGTTCATGTGGTGAATTCGAAAGATGTGGCGTTGCTTCAGGTGTTTCAACTTCTGTATTCTGCAAATTCTAGTTATCACTACTAAGGTCGGCAATAGGAGTTGGCTGCCTTGCACGCCTCCGAACATCAATAAACACTGGTGGGGCAACTGAAGTACTAGGCTTGCCGATATCAACTTCAAGAGGTGTAGTAAGTTGTTGATGAATGTCAACTGGCGAATGTGGGTTCAAATGAACAGAAGAAACATAGGAAAATATATTCTCATAGAAAATTACATCACGAAAAATTATGAATTGCTACCAATCAAAGTCAAATAAACACCAACCTTTTTTTACTAGTGGGATCGAAGGTCCAAATATTTGTACAAATCGGTGATTTATCATGAAAAAGTTCATATGGGGTTTTTCCATTAAGTAAGAAAGAAGGAGTTCGATTTATCAAATGCCCAGCCACTAAAATACATTCTCCCCAAAACTTGATTAGTAAATTTTCCTAAAAACGAAAAGCACGAGCCACATTGAAGATATTGCATTATTTCTACTCTACACGATCATTCTTTTGGGGAGTACCAGCAATAGTGGTATGATGAAGAATTCCTTGTGTAGCAAAAAATAGTTTTATATAAAAAAATTTGGTGCAATTGTCTGTCTTAATTATTTGTATGTTTTTGTTGAATTGAGTATGTATCATCAGATAGAAATTTTGCAACACTTGGCGCACTTCAGTTTTGTTGACAATTGGATAAATCCATTTTGTTAACAATTGGATAAATCCAAACAGCCTATGAGGAATCATCAAGAATAGTAAGAAAATACATTGCTCCATAAAAAGCATTCATTCTATATGGTTCTCAAAGATCACAATATACTAAAGAAAAAATATCACTAGCTTTATTCTAACTAGAAGGAAAAATTTCTCGTGAATGTTTAGCTCGAAAACACACATTACAAGGAGTTTCAAGTGATGATTTTGATACAATATCAAACCTGATTCCAAGTAAAAATTCAAGCACATGACATGTCCCAACTTTTGGTGTCATAAAGCTCACAAATTCTGACCAACCACACTATTTGCTTGGGAGAAATCCATGGCACCAAAAGAAATCCATTCTTTTGCTCACTCACTCCAATTAGGTCCTCAAGGAATGGTCCAGTATAACACAAACAATCAATAAATGATATTGTGCAAGAAACATAAGTCAATAAATGTGATACATAAATCATATTGTAGCTCAACTTTAGCGCACAGAAAATATTCTGCAATTGTAAATTTGGTTCCAAAACCACATGATCAGTCGTCACGGCCATGGTTTGTTTGCCGTTAGGCAATCCAATCAGCCAAGGAGTGACATCGTCAATTTAATGAAGATAATCAAGATGCCCAATCATATTATGCGAGGCGTCTGTATCAATTAAGCAAAAATTATCCACCAGCTCACCAGAAAGGATCTTAGAAGAACCACGATTTTTTTGAGTGTTTAATAAATTGAGCAACTTCTTTCATTTCTCTGTGGATAGTCCTGGTATACCCAGATTAGCAAGATCTTGCAGTTCAGTGTGAGAAGACCCAACAGCATGTGCAGCGTTTGCTCGTCTTCAACTAGCACCTCTTCCACGTCCAACCGAGCCTTGTCTTCCTCGACTTCCTTCTCTTTCGATATTACTTGGTGTAGCACCTCTTTCGATTTTACATTCCCATCATTTTCTATTGTTGTAGCATCACAGAATTTTTTTGGGTAGTGCTTTGAACATTTACCATTTACCATACATGGAGCATTTGGGAAAGTATCACACAAGGTCCATGGAACATGCATCTTATGATGGTTTTATAAGTAATTTGATCAATTTTCTTGTCTAGTTTTTCATTTGATATAATTTCATCTACTGGATCCAGTATATTTGGCTTATCTCCTAGTGCCAAAGTTAAAGTTAAATGTGTATCTGCAAGGCCTCATTTTTAAAATTATATTACTGAGATATCTGTATAAATAAAAATAAATTTGATAAATAAAGAAAATTTAAGGATATATATTTATTATTTATAGATGTAGAAAAGTTATACCTGCAAGTATTCTACCGAAGAAATTATTCTTCTTAAGATAATCCATAAGTTTTTTTTGCTTTATGCAAAAGACTAATGCAACAATATTTGGTTTGTCTTCAACACGCTGATGTGGTATTCTCATTAACTCCTTTTCTATTTCTAGTCATTTAGAATTATAGGTAAACATAATGAAAAATGTCTGCAGGACTAAAATACCTACATATTGTCATCGCATCCTGATAGTGTTAAATCATATTTCATGGTCCTCCTGTAATTGATGAAGGTAAAACAAATTTTCTACCTACAGTCAAGGCATCCACATCTGCAACAGCTATTGCATCTTCTAAATCCCGGTATAGATATGCACGTAATTTAATTGGTGGGTCCTTATATAATTCAATTTATTATGCTCAATTCACACATAACAATCTATAAAAAAAAATTTTGAAGCAGTCGGCTCCCTTATAAAAGTATATTTCCTTCATATTCACGACTTTACATTCTAAATGCATAGAATTCCCTCATATATATAAATCTTCAACGCTATATTTTAGCAATTGGAGAAAAATTTATCCCAATACACCACCCATCTGTATCATAGGAAAAAATTAATGGATATTGAAGTGGTGTATAAGACAGATGTATCTTATTGATACGTTCCAAGTTTTCATCTCTTACAAATATCACTATATCTCAGTGATGACTCTTAAATATTTTGACACCAATCCAATGTCAATGTTGATATGTTCAAATTTTTTGAGGGACTATGTACTTTCTTCTCTGTAGTCTTGCTAGGTTAGAATTAAATATGTTCTTAGTATCATCCTACATACTCAAACTCATAAAGAAAAATTTTAAAAAAAATGAATCTTGTCCAATAAAGTAAATAATGATTACGAAAAATGTAAAAAATTAATTAATCATTCATAAATGTAGTAATAATGCATATGCTTAACAATAATTGTACTTTTATAAATGCTTTAGAATGCATTATAAATATGTAATAATGTGATAATTTAAATAGGTAAATAGAAAAAAAAGATTGGAGAATAAAAAATAAAAAATATTACAGAAAAGAATTGAAAAAAATATTATCTTTTACCAAAATTATAATAATTGAAGTTTCTAGAACAATTGCAAGTGGTGAAAATTAAAGAAAAAGGTAAAAACATTACAGAACAAAAGAAACATTACAGAAAAATAATTAAAGAATAAAAAATAAAAAATTATAAAAAAATTTGATGGAATTATTATCTTTTACCAGAATTGAAACAATTGCAATTAGCGGCAATTAAAGAAAAAAAATTAGAAACATTACAAAATTAAAAATAATTAAATAACAAAAAAGTATAAAAAATAATTGAAGAAATTATTACCTTTTACCATAATTACAACAATTGCAAATGGAAGCAATTAAAAAAATAAAAAATATTACATAACAAAAAAAATTAAATAATTAAAGAACAAAAAAATAAAAAAATACATTAAAAAATTTTTATCTCTTTTCTCTCATCTTCTGTGAGTAGGCGATAAAAATATCCAACTTATGATGTCTGTTGGGCTATTAACAATAAGTCTTTTTTTTTGTTCCAACTCAATTAAAATATTAAACAGTATAATTTTTGTTTCTTTCTGATGGTTTCTCTTGTAAACACTAACTGAAGGGTTTGTAATGATTAGTCACATGAGAAATGTATGACATGTTATTATATCTTTCTTCATTAGATTAATTGTGTCTGTGTGTAATATACAGTGACACACTGATATAAACATTACAAAAAAATAATTAAAGAATAAAAAAATAAAAAACTACAAAAAATAATTGAATGAATTATTATCTTTTATCATAATTGCAAGTGACGGTAATTAAAGAATAAAAAATTTAAAATATTATAATACAAAAAAATTACATAAAATAATTAAAAAATTATTACCTTTTATCGAAATTGTAACAATTGTAAGTGGCGATAATTAAATAATAAAAAATTGAAAATATTAGATAAAAATAATTAAGGGAAAAAATTAAAAAATTACACAAAAGACTTGAAGGAATTATTACCTTTTACCAGAATTACAACAATTACAAGGTTCTGGAATAATTGCAAGTGGCAGAAATTAAAAAATAAAAAATTAAAGCACATTATAGAAAAAATTTGAAGAATTTTAGGTGATAATTGTAAGTTTGTGAAATAAAAGAATTGAATGATAGGTTTTCACAAATGATAAGTTTCAGTGTTAAATAATGAATAGAATTTATAAAGATAATTGAGAAGGATTTGTATTGAATTAGGAGATTTATTAGATAGTAATAATTCATCGAGTTTTATTAAGTATAGACTTCTACTCTATAATAAATTAGATTTATGAAGATAATTTTAGAATTAAAAGTTGATATGTAGTATCCACTAATGAAATATTTTTGAAAAGATTTTAAAAATTAAAAAATTTAGAAAATAAGGATGAAACATTTAGAGGCATAACAAAGAAAAGGTAATATTTTTATAATATATATATATATATATATATATATATATATATATACTAGTAATAATAATATTTAATATTTATAATTTATCTTTTAAATTTTTAAATTTATCTTATTTTGTTTATGATACATAAATAAAATTTCTATATTTAAAAATATAACAAAAAATATAATAAAAAAGTATACTAAAGAATTTCAACCTAAGACTTTTCTACAATCCACAACTACTCGCTTAGAAAAGTCATCTGCTTTACCAACTATAGGAAGAAATCAATAAGGACGTTGGTATACACAATTATATTACTATGTATAGTTAAAAATTATTTTTTTATTATTATTCTTTATATTTCTTTACATTATCTCAAACATTTCAAAAATCAAAACTCAAATTGTCTTAGTACATCCTCTAGTATACTCTAATACACTGCTAATCATAAAAATTTTAAAAATTAAAATAATTCATAAGTTAATAATTTTTAAAATTTTTACCTTAAAATCAAACAAATTATTATAGAGTCACTCATTGCATTGTATTGACTAATTTAATTTATTATTCTTTGAATTTGCAGTATATAAAAAGAGAGAGAAAATTATTTAATAAATAATTAATTTTTATTTTATATAATAAAAAATTATATATAATAAACATGATAAAACTGGAAGCTGGAAGTTGGAACTGAACATTAACTAAAAAGAAATCCAATTTCATTTGGAATTCCTTTGTAGTCATTTCAACATTAAATGTAGCTGCAGAGACTGCCAAATGGAGCATTTGAAAGTCAAGTCCATCGCCAAATGAGTTTCATAGACTTCTTTGTTGGAACACACCCAGTGAATAAAAAGACTTTTGTGGTGCACCAAGCTGCCACGTTTTTAAAGATCAGCCCAAGTCCAACGTTGTACGTTCAGAAGACCATTGCAATTTGTTGGGTCGATTTCACTGGCCTATGTGTGGATCCGATTCTTCACAGCAGAAGCAGAAGGACATGTGTCATTTTTTTATTTTTTGAAAAAAAATGAAAACATGTCAAACAATTTAGAATAATTTTTATTTTTAATTTATTTTTTAAAAATATTATATTATTTTTTATAAATAATTATTTTTATTTTTATAATTTTTAATATAATCTAATATAATAAAAATACAAATAACTCTCTTTCGACACTTCTCCACACATCTTGTCCCAAAACTCGTAATTTAGTTCCGACACGTTCAAGACTGAATTTTATCCGTTGAATCAAATACAAATCAGATTCTGCATCTGCATCTGATTCAACGTATTAGATTTCATAAATTTCTATATTTATTTTTAAAAAACAATTAAAAATGTCAACAGTCGTTAGATTCGATTTCGAATCCGATCCAATGGTTCAAAATCAAGCACGTGCAGGACAAACCGGACTGCAAAACTCGACCACTCAAGATCAGACGCCTCTTGGTGACGGGGCGGCTTTGGACGGAGATCAGCCGCCACACGACCTTAAACCAAAAATTTGGTCGCAAGAATGAAACCAAATCGCGGAAAGGAATCGGAGCTGAAAGACAAAGGTCTGCAAAGAAAGAAGAAAATTATTGGGATTTCAACACAGCACATGAATGACGGCGCAAAATGGGTGTCAATGGTAAAAAGCACGCACTTCTATCCTTTTCTACGTAGACTACATTATCATATCCAGACCAGAGACCACCACCGTCTAGAGGCAGCTGGCCTTAACATTGTAGTGTTTGCAGATCAAAAATTTTTAATGAGATTGGTAGTTCGGACTCGATCAGAGTTCATCACAAACAAAAAATTTAAAACGAAAGACTCATCTCCGTCCAAGTACATGCTAATCATCAAGAAATGCTTTCCAACTTTCTTCTTCTCTCGCCACTCTCCTCTGGACTCTTATCTAGAAAGCCGTAGAATCCAAATTTTCTCCTGCTTTTCAACTTTCAGGATTTCAACATAAAAGGAGAAAAATTTTCAGCCTAGCCTAATTAAGTATCACCATGATCTAGTATTGATGGTGACAGGAGCAACCAAAGATGTGGTGAAGAGGAGGCCTTGGTGACGAGATGAGGGAATGAGGAGTCAGACCTGGGAGAGAGACGACTGTCACCGGAAGTCAGAAGATTGAAAGAGAAAGGGGGTTGAATCTCTTACCCTATTTTTCCGGGAAGAAAAAAAGCAAAAATGACACATGTCCTCCTACTATGAATCGGGTCCGATCCACAAGTGGACCTGTGAACCGCGGACAGAAGCATTTCCCCAAAGAAAGGTGGAAAATTTCTAGCGAAAAGAAATTTCAATACTTTTTTCGTGTTACATTTCCTTTTCTCTTTTTTTGGTTGATCAATTTTGTTACGTGTTTCTAACAATTAGTTTTTTTTTTTTGGTGCTCTTAATGTGTAAAAAAAAAGGTTTTAAAATATTTTTTGTTCCCTCGACACTTTAAGAGAGAAAAAAAAGACAAAAGAACAAAATATTTCAATTTACGCGAAATGTTCCACATTCCTTAACAAAAGAACAAGAAAACATATATTTAAGGCCTTTTGAAAGAAAGTTTTCATTATTTCAAAATTATTAAGTTCAACACTTAAAAAGTGAATACCCTAGGAAAATTCAAAAAGCTAAGAAGAAAAGAAAAACGCTATGCACATACGCGAACCTAAGCCCTAAAAGCATGCAAAATGGATTCAGATTAGATCAAATAAAGTTTGAGGTGAGATTTTTTTATTTTTTATTTTTAAAAATAAATTATTTATAAAAAAATTGAATTTAGTTACGGATTGAAACTCAGTCTAGTTGTATTCATTAAATATAGAAATTTAAATGAAAGTTTACACATACGAAAAAGAAAATTTATAGGTTTAGTGAATAGCCCCTTATGTCTAAATGATACAAAGTTTAGAATGAGTTCCTTTTTTCTTGGTGAGAAAAAAGTGGTAATGTAGCATTAACTAAAAACAATTTATATCGTAAAAGAAAATTGAAAAACTTGTTCCCTCATTTTTAGGGGTGTCAACGGTTCAAATGGGTCTGGAACACCTTGTCTCCTACACGAATCCCATTGACTACTATTGATATCGGACCTAACCCGATTACTTAATGAGTCCAAATAGAGTGGACTCGTACCCTACCCTATATGGTCTCGGGTCGAGTCCAGGTAAACCTGATAAAGGTATTTTGATATAAATTTATAAATAATTAACCGTTGGATCAAACATATCTAACATTTATTTTAAATATATAAAATATTTATTATTCAAAATTTAATCTAGTAATCGGGTTATATCGGGTCCGAAACTTTGTGTATCGTACTCGTACCGTTTAGAAGATGTATTATTGGGTTCGGGTTCAGGTCTAAATAAACGAATATGAATATTATCCCGGATCCGAGATTATCAGGCTGGATCCGGATAAGACCCGATCCATTGACAGCCCTACTCATTTTATTTGCATTTAAGGAAGAACTTTTTTTAAGGAAAATAAAAAAATGAACTTTTTACTATTTCAATTATATTAAGAAAAAAGAACGGCTATTGAATTTTTATTTCTTTACTATTTCAGAATGTATTGAAAAAGAATGAAACCTTTTTTTTTCTTGGGGGGGAAGAATCGGTGAATGTGTTTTTACTATTTCAAGTGTATTAGAAAAGAATGACTATTGAATAGTACCTTTTATTGTCAATATAATATATAATCCTTTACACAGCAAAAAATAAAAATAAAAACCTTTGTTATTTTAAACTATATTAGAAAAGAAAATACTATTAAACTTTATTTGGATTGAGTTTAAATTTAAAATTATCTATTTTAAATTTTATAAAAATAAATTTTTAAAAAAATAATAAAATTTAATTTTCGTTCAAACGAAACACAATTAAACGAACCTTATTAACCAACATCTTGTGTGAACACTTTTAGCAAAGCGGTCGGTTGAACCGCATTTGAAATAAAATGCACCCCCGGGTGGGGTTTTTTTTTTAATTATTATTTCAAGTTTATTTAAAAAATAATGACTATTTCTTTTCTTTTTTTAACTATTTCAAGAGTATTGAATATATTAAATTAATCAAGAAATCTGATGAGTGCTCATTAGCTTATAATTAAACTTGACCAATCAATTTGAAATATTCAAGCTATTAAAGAAATTGAAATTTAAAATGTTGAATGGAGAAATTTTCTCATAACTTCTTGCATATTATTAATATTCAGTAACTTATATTTATCTTATAAATTATTTACATGCAAATAAAATAAAACACATAAACAGAAAAGCCAACTCATGGACGTGAGTTACTTTCTAATCACGCAGTGAGTTTACATGGTGAAAAAAGCACATCTACAGCAGCCATACTCAGCGCAATAATACACTGGGAGTGCTTCCCTACTCAGATTTCTGTTCTTCCCCAACTGCCAGGCCATTATGCAAAAAATTCAGAGTTTTTTTAAATAATAAAAAAAAAATCAGAGTTTCCTTTCATCACCTTGAGCCATAATGAAATGAAGAAAATCCATGGAGCAATTAGACCTTAGCGTTCGAATGCTAATTTCTGTTTAAAAAAAAATCTGATGGTTCTATTTCTCAAGCTTTCTGACTTGCTTTTATCAATCTTGAGCGAAAAAGAGTATTATGAAGGTTCGTAAATATTACAGTTTCTTAATGAATTCTGGACAAGCATGTGCATTTGGATTGGCAGAAAATTTGTCTGAAAAATTGTAAAAATGAATGATGTATTTGGATCGAGTTTTATATGGATTGAGTTTGAGTTTGAGATTTTTTATTTTAAGTTTTATAAGTGAAATTTTTATAAGAGAAAAAGTTATATCTAATTACATTTATGTTCGGACGAAACTCAATCCATATGTACCCTCAATGTAAATTTTTTATTTTGAAATGTACTTACTCTCTTATAAATAATTCACTCTTACGAAATTTAAAATAAAAAATCTAAAACTCAAATTTTGTTCAATTCTATCTGAATTATTTATAAGAAGAAAAGTAAAATTCAGTAACAATTTTTTTTTTATAAAGTCTTATAAGTACATTACTAACCGAACAATTTTCCTCACTCTATCTTTAAAAAGCTTTTGAAAATTTGTTCTAAAGTATCTACGTGGAAGCATTCTTCAAAACCACTTTTACACATTGCTCTATTTGTCTATAATTGAATGTATTTTTTTTATGATATTCAAAATTAAATGTTCATTTTTAAAAATAGTAATATATTTTATTTTAATTTTCATCAAATAACTCTATTAATTTGAAAGAAATAAACTCTACTAACACAATCATCATATAACTAACCTCCCAAAATCTATTAATTCATGAGTCCTACCATTATCCTCTTTAATTAAAGTATAAGTATTATAATAATTAATTCAAACCATTCTCCTTAATTTTTGAACAAATTAAGATAGGACATTTAATTCCGTACAAAAAAGTATTACAACTGAAAATAAATACATTACATTATTCTTTAAAACTAACATTTTGGAAAGTATTTTTTGTCTTCTTGTTGTTGGTTATGGTGCACCAAAGGCTTCCTCATGTATGAAATATTGAGCCTCACATCCTTTGGCCTTAGAATGTGATGCTTAGGATATTGTTCGCTGGAATCACAGGCGTGAAGTAATTTTAGTCCTTTGCCGTAGAAATTAATTTTGTGATCCTACCAAGATGAGCACTGTCAAACGCCCCGCTTTCTTCTGTTTTTTTATATAAATATAATAAAATTTTATTTTTGGTAAATATTATTTTATTTTAATTATTAATATTTTTATATTTTATTAAGATTTAAAATTATAATTAAATAATAATTATTCAAAATTAATTTAAAATTTAATTATAATTAATAATAAATTAATTAATAAAAATGATAATAATAATAAAATTACCATAATATCACTAGTATAATATGACAAATATGCTATTGTTGTTATTATTTCATATACAATTTTTAAAAAACAAAGTGAATAATAATTTATGAATACAAAATCAACATATCTCTATATAGTCTGCGATGTTATTCCTTCCTAACACTCTCAAATCAGCATAATGGTGCCAATTTGGATGCAGCAGCAATTGTGGACAATCATGGACAACTTTTAACACCACAAAATGCCTCATCATATCTAAGTGTCAAATACTGTAAGTGTTTGACTGCTTCTAATGATCGTTTTACAATGGTAAGAATGTCATCAGACTGATCATAGATATAGATAAGCAAATAACATTATATGTTGTTGATATAACTTAACCTATCTTTAACATATTCATCCAATGACCCTTTGGTGTAGCAGTGTCAAACGGGCCAGCCCGATCCGACCCGTTGCGAGCTGGCTTTGAAACGGACCGGTGCGGGCTGAAAACCCCCTGTTCGCGACCCGTTACAGTAAGCCCGCAGGCTTCGCAACTTTACAAAACAGCGTCGTTTTACCAAAAAGCATCAAAACGACGTCATTTCATAGAAAAAAAATTTAAAATATTTTAAAACATCAAAAAGGCGTCATTTTGATTTTAAAAATTCAAAAAAATTAAAAATAAAAAACGGCCTGGCTCGCGATCTAAACAGAGCGGGTCAAAAAACCCTACATTTAAACGGGTTTGGGCATACTGAGCTCAAGCCCGTCTATACAGGCCAGTTCACGGGTTTTGGCCTAAATTGACTGCACTACTTTGGTGCTCTATTTGAAAAGTGACTACATGCCATTATTTGAGAATTTACTCCTTACTCGCCGAACAAAACTTGACCATATAACGATTTCCTTAATAGAATATCATATATCAAGTCAGCTTTCACTGTGGACCAATGTAATTTGCTACTATATCTAAAATGATAAACAACTATATTCACAATTGTCATCAGATTGAACACCTATAAAGTCTTCCATATATTGGTAAATACCGAACGGAAAGCCAGATGCATATTGATCTTTACCTCTGCCTCCATAAGAATTAAAATTGGATGCTAATTTCTCACATGATCTAGAAAAATAAGATGGACAAAATGATTTTCTTTTTTGGTCTTTTCCTGGATACATCCTCGTAGTATGCTCCCACGTTGATTTGTCTCTTTTAGTACTTAAGTTCCACTTCGGTCCGCCTCTGAGTTCCTTATTAGTGGCTCCTCAAGATCCCCCTTATCTAGCCTCAGTATTTTCCTAATTCATGCCATGTAATCTCTTCAAATGTCTCAAGATTGGTATTGTAAATTGTAAATCATTGATTAAAATTCGTCCCACTTCTCATCTACTAAACTTACTGTATCACCAGCAAACTCATTATTTGGCTCAATATCTATTTTCTTCCAAAAGAGATGAATTTGATTTATATGAATATACCATCTAGCCAATATGACAAGTGACATCTTATAGGTACAAGGAAGCCCACATGTCCTCCTCAAAATACAACCGTAACATTCTGCATCTATATCAACATCACATGTCTCCTGTACTTCTTTAATAATGCCTTCATAGCATAATATGTAATTTTTGCCAAACAGTCTTTGTAACACTTTATTGCTCGGGGCGTCGTGAAGATCCCCGTGACAGGACTATTCAATGCCTTCTTAATTTCACTATTTTGTAATTCACCAAAGTGTCTATTTTGCAAGACATGCTATCAAAACTACCAACATAAAACTATAGGATATTCTTCAATGATAAATGTTGGCTCCTCACCCTATTAGTTGTGATGCAACTCATATGTAGAATATCATCGATTCAAGCAAAACAAATTTTGTAGAATAGAGTTGTAGCCAAGTCTCTGTAACGTAGTCCAATAAAAAGAAAAATTATTCCCATTTAGTGCTCATCTCCTGTAATCGATAATTATATGGGTATATACTACAAGACTCCACAATCTTATTCCAAAGTCATTGAGAAAATTTAGCTCCTATTTTCTTATTCTTTTTCATGTATGAAGCTCTATACTCCACATTCATAGATATGTGGTGCCTACATAAAAGATAAGAGACATTTGAAAAAGTAACAGTAAGAGCATTCATAAGTCCCAAGTCTCGATCAGTGATAGTAGAATAAGATATGTTATGCATATCAAACAATATCTTTAATTGAGATAAAACTCATGTGCAGCTACATTCCTTCTCATTTCTCATAAACCTAAATATTGTACAAAAATTATGGATAGTCGGTGACACTCTAACAACTTTTAAAAATGGCATATTATATAAGATATGTTATGTTATGTTATGCATATCAAACAATATCTTTAATTGAGATAAAGTTCATGTGTAGCTACATTCCTTCTTATTTCTCATAAACCTAAATGTTGTACAAAAATTATGGATAGTCGGCGACACTCTAACAACTTTAAAAAAAGGCATATTGTATCGGTTAGTTTTATAGGTGCAATCCATGACTAACACATATGAAAATATGCATACGTACCATACCAACCGAAGAGGGATGCGTGAATAATATATCGCTAAGAACATATGTCCCTTGGATCTCCCTATGCCAATACTAATAGTGATTATCTGTCACTAATTTATCTAGTACTACATCACAGATAGGCCTCTCAAGTCTTCTTTTCTAATCTTTGATCACTCATTGTAAATGTTATTCATTGAAGTCCATGTATATGCATTATTCATTTGTAACTTTTTCATAATCATCCTCAGTTTTGCATAACATGCTGTCAATTCACTAATTTCTTTACGCTACTCTAGTGTCAATTTTGTAGCTAATGGATGTTCCTACTAACAACAACTAAGAATATGATTGTGTCGCCCTTCTTGAACAACTAACTGCCAACTATCAACTGTCATCCTCTATATTTGCTCTTTTTAATATAAACGAACAATTACATTTCCTAGTTGTGGCATGTTTGCTAGTTTTTTTTATAACCTTAGTTTTCATCTCTCTATGCTTATCAGATCTCTCACAACCAATCCACACTCAACCATTTCTGCTTCCACATTTTTTTTTTTTGAAGATAAAATTACAAAAAGCATATTGAATGGACTACCATCATTTGTTACCCACTCATGTAATGCTTCTCTGATAGAAAATTGAGAATTTATGTGAAATTTTCTTTAAGATTTTTTCATAATGTCTCATCTTCAAATACTCTGTCATTCAAGATTACAAAATCAATAAAAAATATTAATACTGATTAATAATAAATTTCTTTTTACTAGAATGATAACACTATTATCAAGATTTTTATTTTATAAAAATTATTAATATATGAGTAAATAAAAGTATAACAATATTAAATAAAATTTAATAATATAATATATAAAATTTAAAATAAATAAATAAATAAGCAAGTAAAGAATTATAAGTGTTAAAAAGTCAAGCACCTTATATAAATTAAAGTAAGAAAAAAAGTATATTAAATAAAATTAATAATATAATTTATAAATTTAAAATAATTAAATAAATTAAAAAAAACAGTTGATCGCCAACATTCAGGTTGTTGGTGCTCCATGTAGGCACCAACAACTGAGTCGCCCCATATAGGGCGACACCCTCCATGGTGAGCCCAAATTTTAACACAGACACTGTGTTTACTTTTTTTAAAAAAAATAAATTAATGTACTTTACCTCAATATTAACATAATTTAGATATAAGAATAAATTTTAACCATCTATTACACTTCATTATGCAGTGATTATTGCGAAAAGAAGAAAAAAAATATAATAAATTTATAGATCTTATATAGTACTTGAAGGATAAAAATATTAAAATTATTTAAAATTTATCTTGTATTAATAATATCATTATATGTACAATATATATGTTCATTGGCGGTATGGCACAATAGGTGGTGGCAGTGAGCCAGTGATCATGGCTCTTGGAATAGCAAAGAAAATGAAAGAGGTAGGATAAGAAGAAAAAAATGGAAAAGAAAAAGAAAATAGTTCTTTAATTTTTATTAATTATTTTTTACAATTATTTAGAAGAAGGATAATTTTGAAAACATGCATTCAATATTTGAAGACTTTTCAATAAATTGCTCATATATACCCTCAATTTCGCCCCTCAATTGCCATAGGGGCTAAAATGTAATACTGGGTATGATTGGATGGAGTTTGGTTTTGAGATTTTTATTTTCGCTTTCGTAAAAGTAAAATTATTTGTAAAAAGAAAGGTATATCTCATACTTAAAATTTTGGGTTCGATTTTAAAATCGAACCTTATCTAAGTATACCCTCAATTGTCATAACCCTTACGCTTGGGACATTAATAAATGTAACATTTTTTATAAATATTTATAACCTCCAATTTCATAAATATAAACTCCTCTCTTTCTCTAACCCATTCTTAAATTCCAAAGATTTGACCACAGTTTTTGGTGAAATAATGTTAGAATCATTCTCTACACCTGTTATTTCATTATTTTTGTCATAAGTTTTTACTGATTAGCCAATTTCTGAAGATTACCGAGGTACCGCAGCCCCTGAAGGTATTCGTCTGAACACGTCGGCCACCTCTAGTGGCGGCTCGAGGGTCCCCAATCAGCTCCCTGGTCGGATTAAAAATTCCAAATGGTAGGTATAATCAATGGTTCCTGAGAGTGGTCTTGGGGCCCAAGCTCCATTTTAGGACCCCACGAGGGCTCTCAGGTCAGGGTCTATGACTGCGATTTGGTTCCGGTCCGACACGTCTTTTTTGCAGGACGTAGAGGATCAAATTTGATCCGTTGAATCAAATATCAAATTTGATTCAACGAATTATATTTGTTGATCTCTGTATGTATTTTTAAAAATTCAAAAATTTATAAATTTTTATAACTGTTGGATTATATTTGACATCTGATCAAACAGACTATATTTGGTTATGCACCTGCAAAAAGGACATGCATGACCGGAACCGAACGGCTATGACTGTCAGGAGAATTATTTACCGGGATAGTTTCAAACACATAAAAATAATTTTTAAAAGAGTTTCATCAATTATTTACCGGCGATAGTAGCATTTATTAATATACCTTGCATTTTAAGAGAGTAGAACTCACTTAATCCAAAATTTTTAATTAGAGCAATAAATTTCTTATCCATTATATCGCCTAAATAGTGCAAGAAGACAACTTAGAGTATGTTTGTATTGCAATTCAAATTGAAAAAAAATAATTTGAATTCTAATTATTTTTTTAAATAATTTACTTTTATATTTTATAAAATAAAAAAATTAAGTGATATTACAAAACGTCAAAATTTTTTATCGTATAATGTATTATCGTAATACGTTCTTTTTTTTTTTAATTTAAAAATATATTATCGTAATGTGTTTATAAAGAACACAATAAGATAATGCATTCATTAACTATTGATGCCTTAACCTTTTGATCATCAAAAATTTTTATCTATAGACAGATTACTGTAATACGTTTTTTATGGACGCATTATGATAATTCATTTAAACATTACTGGATGCCAAATTTTTTTTGTTATTCAAAGCACTATTATTATGCGCCCTTCACTTTTTTTAACTTTTGCACCATAAAGACGCATTATCCTCACGAGTTCATTAATGATAACATTACGGTAATGTGTTCAACTACTATTTGATACATAAATCTTTTAAATATTTTTCTCAAATAGACTTATTACGCTAACATGTTAATATAAATATCTTATCATGTTACGTTCAATGCTTTAGTTAGGATTTTATCATGTAATTCAAGATTATGATTATCGATTTTGTTATAGTTCGTATGCATTACTTTCAAACTCAATATAGAATTTGTGAGTTAGTTTTTTTTAGTTTTATTAATTATTTGTTATAGCATATCAATTTGACGTTCTTAATTATAGTTGATATTTGTAAAACAACTCTTACTGAGAACATTAGCAGCATTGAAACAAAAATAAGAGTTGACAAATTGAGTTTTTTTTTTCTATAAGTTTAACTTTAAACACAAGTGAGAACCAGAGTCATCATAGGCACAGTTCAAGAGAGACTCAATGTTCAATTATTCTTTCTTTTAGTATTTCTATTTGCATGATATTTAAAGTTTATTTATTTATTTATTTTAATTAAAGTAATTACTTTGAAAAGTTATATCATATATCATAGTCAAATTAATACCTTGTATTCGTTTGTAGAGTTTGGACACCTCCAATTAAAAACTTAAATGACTACTTTAATACTTAAAACATTATTTGTTACTTTATTACTCAGAATATTATATTTATAATATTGTATTATGATTTGAATTAGATCAAATATAATATTAAAAAAAATTTTACAACTCACATTTATTTTTTATTTTGAAATTTCTATTTATGTGATGGCAAAGCACGTATTAATTTAAAGTTTTAATTATATTTTTATAGATGATGTTTAAATTTATTTTATATTTATTATTTAAAATTTAAAATAATAATAAATAAAAGATAAATAGAATTCTGATGAATATTTTTGCACAGAATGCGAGAGACCACACTAGTATACCCTTAATGGGACAGATCATCTCAAATTTACCAACAATACTGCCAAAAACTTGACGCCGAAGAAATAGACTGCGTCAGAGTGCTCAGCACTCACCTACCACCCGGTTCACCAACCTCATAGTCCCCATCAATGCATCAGCAGTTGGCTGACTAGACTACAGCTCATGCAGAACTCTGAAAGACGTATAAATGATCCCATTTAAATTACTGTATTTCATTTTTTTTTTAAAGTAGGAATTGACCAACCAGCCTTCCTTTCTTATAAAACTTGGTCAAAAGTTGATAAATATTGTTATCAATTATGTCTTACCAAACCCCGCCGTTGGTCTGCTTGATCTTATCCATTAGAATCAGTTATTTGGTTATTCAACCTGCCTTTTTGTTGCATTTCAAGTTCAACTTCTCTTCAAATTCAATTTAGTGACGGTGGTAATGAATAGATTTTTTTAATACGCGTTAAATAAATTTTTAATTATTAAATTTTGATTTAACAATTACAAAAATTATATAGTAAATAAATATTTATTAAGTATGAGTTTACAAATAGTATATCAATAAAAATATTAATTTAAAGATTAAAAATCTATTTAACACGTACTAAAGAAATACTATCAATATCATAATCAGATCACAATTCACCAACACTTCTTTTTCCTTCATTTTCAGAATGTGTAACCATAGTTTTTATTCTTAACAAAAGACTATTAATTTTTTATATATTAAAAATTTTGAATCGTATTTCGAATTCAAACTTATAACTTGTTAAAGAGTGCTTCTAATATATGAGCTACGTTGTAATAATTATCTACTTTTTAAAAATAAATATCTACTTTTTTTTGTAAACTTTCATAACTAATCTTTTAAATTTTACTATTAATCAAATACTCTCCTAATTTTGTTGCCAGGTCAAAATAATATATTCAAATTAAGACTGGAAAGCGCTTAGTTAGTCAACCTTTCCCTTTATAATTCATATTGATTTTTATTTGTGTACCTAGCCATATTAACCACCATGAGAATGGGATCTGATGCAGATAGGGATCCAAAAATTCTTGACAATCCAATGATCAATAGAACCAACATCCATGAATAAGAATGAATCAACATAACTTCTAATGAGATCCCACTTGGGGGGAAAAAAGAAAGAAAGAAAGAAAATCTAGTTTGATCATTTTGTGTTTTGCAAGTAAACTGCAAATAAGAATGCCTATGGTGCAAACACAAGAAATAAAATGTTAAAATGTAGTAGAATTTTTTTCCTTTTCGTTTAGTAATTTCTTTCTCAAATATTAGGAATGGATAAATATAGAAGGAATTACTAATATTTGCAAAGGGATCATCTTATTTTGCTAATTGATTCCATTCTAATAGTCTTTATCAATATATTGTAACAAGTTGAATTACTAATATTGATTAAAAAATGAATTCCTCCTTTCGGCCTTTTCTCCTCTAATTTTTATTTTTATAATTTAAATATTATAATACTATATATAAATACGAACTTTTTACTAATTAGTAAGTATTAGTGCTAAGCACTGATTATTCAGTTTATCCGATATATTTACTAGATAAACATACAAACCTAAAAATTGGATAGCTGAGAGTTATTAATCCACAGCCCACCTTTTATTTAGTAAAAAAAGTAAGTATTTGAATGTTGAATTGGAAATTCTTGAATTGAATGAAGTCAAATTGAAGTACTCATAAAGATGCAAAAAGCATGAAAATAGAGAATTAAAATTCAGAAACCTTATGCAGAAAAGTTATTTTCCATGAATTTTTGGTGTTCATTTTTTCTTAATTTTGAAATAATTCTTAAAATTTATCCAATTTTAATCTTTTTCTTGGATAAGTACTAAATCTATGCTCGCTATTAAAGTTCAAAGAAGAAGGAAAAAAAAAAACACCCCATTATTGTTGTCCCCAGACTGCTCAGGGGGGTTGTTGAGCTTGGTTTGGTTTGACATTTTCCCCGAATGGTGTGGTAGCTTTGGATATCTTATGAGATTGACCAACCTTGTTTTGGCAATGTTTGCAGATTCCATCTTCTTTCTTCGCTTTTCCACAATAACCATTTTGCTATACTTCTTGTCTATGCTTAAAAAATAGTCATACTTCTGCTTTTGTCCTGTATTGGTGAGATTGTAGATTTTCCTAGTACTTTATTCATCTGGGGTAGTTCTCAATCTAATGAAATTCAACCACAACCTTCCAACCACCGTACATTTTCATATGTCTCTATATATAGCATTTGGGGGCCAATCTTGATTAGCAGCATTCATTTGATTCATTTTTCAAATTCATGAATGCTTGCTTTAGTATTCATTTCTTCATCTGGGTTGAGTTGAAATCCAAATAGGGCTCAACCAAACCACATTCTTTTGTAGTTTTCAACCCCAAGCAAGTTTAGCTTGAAAGTTTTTGCCTTTCAAAATTTTTCAAGAGATTCAAAAATTCTTTTGGGTACTCCGATTCTTCTGTCAAAATGGGTAGTCTTGGGCTTCTGAATAATTCAACAATGGTTTGCGCTCCATTAATGGCTGAATCAGTGGAGCAAATGCTGAAGGATATGCAGAAGGCGAAGTCAGAAGGTGCTGATATAGTTGAGATTAGGCTAGATTGCATGAAGAACTTCCAGCCTCGGAAAGACATTGAAATCATATTGAGAAACAAGCCACTCCCAGTCATAATCCTTTACAGGTATTACTAGATACTGTGAATGAATTGCTTTCTAATTCTTGGAAGCATTTTGTTTTTATTGAGTTTTCATCTGTTGCACGTTAGATTTTGCACAAAAATATATACAGTTTTACAGTTCTTTTCAACTTTTGCTGTTGATAGTGATTGTTCACCAATCATTTCTACAAGTTGAACTTTGAAACGTAACGACGATCGATGGGCAACATCGTTGGCAGAGAAATCCTATTCCAGCTTAATAAGTAGCAAATTACCTACCCCAAGTCCAGCCTCTAGCATAGGTCCCTCCTGTGGGACCCATCATGCTGACATAGTACAGTTTGCACCTCATGTTTAGAAACTCTAGACAAGGCATCCATTAAAAATTTGTAGTGATCTTTTTCTTTAGAATGTACAACTTGTGAGTGACATGTTACAAACCTTTAATCAGAGGTCTATGCAGATCAGATTCATCTCAGCATGGAAAGGAAGGGCGTTGAACTCATGCTGCCAGATCCTCTGGATATCTGTAGAGTTTCCAGATATGATTTCCAGAATTAGCTTCAATGCATGCTATAGGAAATTGGGAAACCTTTTCTTTTTGGCTTTGATGGGAAAATAATTCCTGTTACAAGAGGAAATTCCCTGTAAGGATAGTCCTAAAAGTGGAATTTAGACGTCATAGAGATAGGTTTATAAAGCCAAACCTTCCTCTAAAATGAAAATTCAAGCTAACAAAGAATTCTGTGATATTGCTATCTGTTGCTTGAAAAATATGCAGCAACTATGTGCCAAAAGTTCTTTTCTTTTTGGCTTTGATGGGAAAATAATTCCTGTTACAAGAGGAAATTCCCTGTAAGGATAGTCCTAAAAGTGGAATTTAGACGTCATAGAGATAGGTTTATAAAGCCAAACCTTCCTCTAAAATGAAAATTCAAGCTAACAAAGAATTCTGTGATATTGCTATCTGTTGCTTGAAAAATATGCAGCAACTATGTGCCAAAAGTTCTTTTCTTTTTGGCTTTGATGGGAAAAATAATTCCTGTTACAAGAGGAAATTCCCTGTAAGGATAGTCCTAAAAGTGGAATTTAGACGTCATAGATATAGGTTTATAAAGCCAAACCTTCCTCTAAAATGAAAATTCAAGCTAACAAAGAATTCTGTGATATTGCTATCTGTTGCTTGAAAAATGTGCAGCAACTATGTGCCAAAAGTAGAACTTTTGGCACATAGTCGTTTGGCTTACACAATCACTCATGCTGTGCCAACACTTGAGCTGAATTTTCCATTATAAGAATGTTAAAAGTGATCATCAGCAAGTGTTTCATTAGTATTCCAAGATTGTCTTTAATCAGAATTTCTATCTTCTACGTGTTGTAATGGGCTTCAGATTCTTGCGTTCATCATGGTTAGCTCCTTCTTGGTGGTCAGCTACAACAGATGATTTTGATTACTGCAGTGTAGGCCTTCTCTTGGCATGGCATGTTTTACCACTCTCTCTTGCTAATTTTTATATCTGAGGTCATTTTTGCAAAACCAATCCCATACTTAGTGAGGTAAATTACGCAAATGGTGTGTTGTAATTTGATTTTAGTAAAAATGAATCAAGGAAAGTAAGATAGTTCTTTAGATGTGTAAGTCTTGCTTGCAATGTTTATTTTGTCAAGTTTTTCAACGGCTTCTTAGGAAATTTGTTTACTCCCTTGGGGTGTCCTCATCACTTACTGTTTCAAACTGAATCTTTTTACCGTATATTGTCATGAAGAAAATGTTCTGGTTCTTCCGCATGACAGCAGTGGATATACTAGTTACTGCACAAATACAATTCTGAGCACTTCCAGTTGTAGTGTTTCTGGATAACGAAAGAGTTAGCATTCCTCTTACTGTGACTTTTAACTGTTATTTGTATTATCGTTATCAGTGGAGATGTATATTTAAAGGCTTACTTTGTTAATGAACATAAACAGCAGGAGAATATGCCAATGATATGGTTGGAGCTTAAAAACTGTTCTGTGTTAGTCAACTGCTTTTAAAAATCATGACGAAATAAGATGCTTTACCTTGGCTTAACCCAGTATTCAAATTTCAGATGTCGGTTTGAGAGTAATCAAAACATACAGCTGGAGGCACTTCAATTAGCTAAAAAATTGGGAGCAGACTACATCGATATTGAATTCAAGGTGATATTTTCATATATACTCCACTGATATTGTTCTGTCTTGTTGCAGATCACTCTTATTTACCCTTTCTTTTTTGGGTCAAAACAGGAGTTTTTTTAATAGTAAGAAACAGAGTCATAAATCAGTCCAACACAGATCGCCCCACGGGCATCATTTGCCAGGAATTGGCTTACAAAATGGGGAACTGAATTGAACAAAAAAAATGGAGGATGATAGAGATTTGCCCCCCTTTTTAGCCATACTCTTGTTTAACATTTGACACACACCAACTCTGCTTTGATCATGTCATGCCCTATGTGGTTGTTGATAGAAGTTTCTTTAACTATCTCGAACTGCTGGTTTCCAGGCTGCCTCTGAGTTTTTGAAAGAACAAAAATTTGGTCAGTGTAGCAGCACTAGAACAATTATATCTTCCTATGTGGATGGAGTCAAATCTTCAAAAGAAGATCTCAGCCGCCTTGTTGTAGACATGCAATCCACTGGAGCCGATATCATCAAAGTAGTAATAAATGCAACTGATATTACTGAGCTCGTCAATGTTTTCCATCTACTTTCACATTGTCAGGTAAGAGATAATTTGAAGGATTACTTCTCATAAGCTATCCTTAACAGGATATTTAGTGTTCTTACAGAAACAGTGAGATAGGCTTGTGCCGTTCACTAAGGGAGATAAAAGAAGTGGCTGGGAAGATTATAGTGTAAATGTGCAATAACAAGAACATAAACCTGTGTAAGGACCAATAAGGCAATTTCTAACTTTTAACCAATATGTGCTGCATTTATGGAGAACATGACTTCTACAAAATGATTATTTACCCAGAAAAAAAAAGACTTCTACGAAATAATTAACATTGGCAATGGATTCATTAACAAAGCCAATAAATTCATGAAGGAAACCTAATTGAGACACGAAAATCATGTTCGGGAAATGGGAAAGAAGAATATCAGGATTCATTTACTTCTGATGGATGAAAACACTAAACATGGTGCTTTATTGCACATTGAAAATAGTGTAAGCGGTATCTTATTTTTTAAGATACATGAGAAATAAGTGACTTGTATTTTATACTCTTCATGATTACTCATAAGTTTATAATCTTTGCTTAGCATTCATGATTTTTGACTAGTTACTCTTGCTGATTACTTGCAGATACCTCTCATTGCATACTCAACAGGGGAGAGAGGTCTTATAAGCCAGTTACTGGGACCAAAATTTGGAAGCTATTTAGTATACGGATCCCTTGAGGGAAATGCAATACCTGGTCTGCCAACTCTAAATAGCCTGAGACAGGCATACAAAATTGAGTGCATGGATCCTGATACAAAAGTTTTTGGGCTCGTCTCAAAGCCAGTTAGTCATAGTAAAGGCCCTCTTCTGCATAATCCTACATTTAGACATGTAGGGTACAACGGGGTTTATGTTCCAATGCTTGTGGATGATCTCAAGGAGTTCTTTGGAGTCTATTCAAGTCCTGATTTTGCTGGTTACAGGTATGTGATGGTTTAACTTGCATCACTTTGTTAAAGAGGGACAATTTAGCATCTATCCAAGTTTAGAGAGATGCTATATTTCTTTTACTAGGGATCTGACAGGAAACAAACGTACAAAATTTTCCAGATTTCTTGGGTTGATTTGGATTGCATCTCTTCCAACCAAACACACAATTGCGTCCTGTTTCTCCTCTCACAAAAAATTTACTTTTATGGAACCCAAGATAAAAACTTTTCCTACTAAACACAATCCAAATACACCATTTATCTGTTTATCTAGCAGAATATAGAAAACAAATGAAGAATCTTGTATCAGAAATGAAGATATTTCTTGCTTAATATTTAGATATGGCAATCTACGATTGAAGTGATTAATAATCAATTTCTTGAATTGTAAAGTGTAATCTTATTTTATGTGGAAGGTAACCAACTAATGAATATACTTGGCGAATTACATATAGTCGCACAGGAAAATAGTTACAAATAATAAAAGATGAGAGTATGCATGAAAAGGCCTGGAACTATTTTTCATTATGGTTACTGAAAATTATAACCAATCAACTTCAGCCTGAAATGTGTTATGTGTTCCTATTTCAAAGTCTTGTGCTTCTTATCCTGCCATCTTTCCTTTAATTCAGTGTTGGAATCCCATATAAGGAAGCAGTGCTTAATTTCTGTGATGAAGTCCATCCACTTGCTCAGGTCAGTGATTTAATTATCTGATATTGTGTCTTTCATAGCTAATAATCTTAAACTGATGTTCAAACTGTCATTATGAGAAGGGACAAAAATGAAGTATCTGGTGGATACAAATTTAACTAGACTTGGCATCTTACACAAAATCTAGAGATAATTGCTTTAATTGCGTCTGTGCTTGTCTCATCTGTTAGTCTGGGAGCCTAAAGCAGAATATTGAATTGTGTCTCTTCTTTTCCATGAATTAGAGATCATCTGTAACTGCTGAAGAATTTAATGTTTAACTGTGGACAATACTGAAAGATATTTCTCGTCGTAGATACCAGAATCGATTTATTTATATCCAAACTTATTCCGTCCTTTTGCTTAATTAAGCATATCTATTCTCCAAGCCGTGATCCTGGAAATCTAATTGCATTACGTTCTAATAATGTACTTAATACATGATTTTCATTGTTCTAACTATATATCATTGATACGCTGACAGTCTATAGGAGCTGTCAACACTATTATAAGGAGGCGCAAGGATGGGAAGTTGATAGGTTATAATACAGATTGTGAGGCATCTATAACTGCAATTGAGGATGCTCTGAGAAGTATGACATTTTACTACTCCATACTTACAAATTAGTTATATGATAACATTCCTCAAATATATGGTTATCCATAAATATTTGGGACTCAATAGTATCATGTAGGTTAATTCTATTATCACGAGTGATTAGAATCTATGACTTTGGTGCCTTTGCAGCAAATGGCTGCACCAATGGGGAAGAAGTCATGTCTTCTCCACTCAATGGTAAATTATTCGTACTGGTGGGTGCCGGAGGTGCTGGAAGAGCACTGGCATTTGGTGCAAAAATCAGAGGAGCAAGAGTAGTCATCTTTGACATTGATTTGGGTGTGTACCATCTTCCATAACATGTCACAGAATTTTTAATTTTGTTTCCTCATCTTTAACCTCTTTACTTTGAATACCCAGGAAAAAGGAAGTGCTTTTTCTCCGTTATTGAGTCAGCAAAAACCATACAAACTTCACTGTGTTCAATCTCTCATTTCTCTGAGCAAAATCAAGCATCTATTTCAACACAATATTAATTCATGCACAAGCACAATGTGATCATTTTTATATTTTCAATCATGTCTGCTGTGGAACATAAGTTGCTGAGCCTCTTTTCTGATCAATACATTCCCAATGGTTTGTTACAGAAAGAGCACAATCACTCGCCAATGCAGTGTCAGGTGAAGCCCGTCATTTTGAAGACTTGAGTAGATTCCAACCGGAGAATGGTGCAATCCTTGCAAATGCCACACCTATAGGAATGCATCCGAACACTGACAGAATCCCTGTTGCTGAGGTTATAAATCTTACTAATAAAACATTCTTCTAGTTTTATATATCAATGTAATCTAAAATTACGTATTTGTTTCATAGGCAAACTTAAAGGAATACAAGCTTGTCTTTGATGCCGTGTATAATCCTAGGAGAACTACACTATTAAAAGATGCTGAGGCTGCTGGAGCCATAACTGTTAGTGGAGTAGAAATGTTCCTGCGACAGGCCATGGGACAATGCAATCTTTTCACCGGTGGGAAAGGTAATCGAAGTTCTTCCTTCATCTCTGTTATATATCACAAGGGCTGCCAGAGGAATTGGTTTTCAACCAAACTCAGTAATTAGCTATTACCAAAACACTCATGTTGCCAGCAGCTTTTCACCTTCTGAGAATCTTCAGCGTGTGTTCTGTAAGGGTAATTATATTTAAGGATCATTATAAAGCCGATAGCCCTTCTGTGCAATTCCGTCACAAAGTTAGCATAAATCACGAAAGCTTACCTAGAGGCATCGAACTTTCTTCCACTAAATTTACTGCGTGGTATGCAACATTTAATAACCACATAAAACAGCATTCTGCAGCAAAGGCAGGTTTCCTTGGTATTGCTTAAAGAAACCTGTTCACGAACTCATTGGCCTGGATTCTGTGCTAGTTATTTATACATGTTTGATCTTTATTTTCCAGTTCGTGATTCTGATTTTGCGTTCTTTATTATTTTTGCAGCACCTCAAGATTTCATGCACGAAATTATCATGACAAAGTTCTAGGTTGTGCTGGAGACATGATTTACAACTATTCTGATAGAAGCTGATTAATAGGAATACAGAAATCACACAGAAAGATTTAATGTCAAAATGACCCATGTATTGAAACTAGTTTTCTTGTACCATTACTATTGTTGCTTTTTTAAAGTAGAACATCTTCAACCTGGAAGCTTACTGAGACCTTAACTGGTCATATATAAGTACAAATACCTGAGTGGAGATGATCCAAGGGATTCCAAGATACAACAAGAAGACGAAAAAAAATAGGAATAAAGAAAAGAAAAGAAAAGACAAGACAAGAATCGGCTTGTACAGTGATTCAATGGAAAGAAATACTAGATTGAGAAAGAATCGAACTAGATATCTCTTCTATGTTATATATATATATATACATATAACATATTCTTCTCTGGAGGATTTCCTTTCCATCTTCATTATCACTTACTTTATTCAAAAGAATACATAGCAAATTTACAATAATCAGGAGGAAATAAATCTCTATTTTGTGTAAACCAAGAAATTTGAGGGAGATGCAAACGAGACATTCACAAGTTGTGCACACAGTGAAATTTTTGTGTGTAAAAGTATTCTTTTTAAGTGGGTCAAAGACTATTAGGTTCATAAAAATAGGATCATTCAAACCTAAGAAAACTACGAAAATACAATTCAAATTATAAAATTCTCATTTTACACAAACTTAGCTCAAAAATTCAAATTATAAAAAATGGGCTTGCGTTGCTTTCTAGCTACCCCTATTTATTGTTGAATAAAAATGAAAAGCAAAAATACTATCCATACATGAATATATTTGATTTAAAAAGCCTTCCTTGTTATTAACTTAATATTTTTTAATTACAACATATCACCTAATGTGAACGCATAGAATGTAATATAACTTAATAAAATAAAGGCTTTATATAGCTACAAAATAGTCTCTATAAAACAATTTATTACATTTCATTATTTAATCAAAATAATGATAAAACTAATAATAATAATACCTTATTATTAAGATAATTTGGAAACTTGCACAATTTTCCGAAGCAACGAATGTCAAGAAGTTGCACAAAAGACAATTACACTTGTGCTCTTGAAGTTGGGGTAATTCCATTTTTCACCATGAACTCTAGGCGGCTGTCAATGGAGTAACTATTCCTTTAAAATTGACAATTGAGTACACAATTATATTTTTAGTAAAAATCAATTAAATTCTAAAAATTTACTCAAATGTTACTCTAACGACGTCTTACTAAAAAATAGGAGAAAATATATTTTAAAAGTATTTAAGGACAAACCATTAAAGATAATTAAATTTAAAAAGTCAACAAAATTAAAGGAAAGGATGACATAAGGTTTGGGAAGAAGTCAAGAATGACAAGAAAATGAAGGTGTTGACTATAAGTGTTCATTTGATTTTTTGATTCATTTTATATTTAAAGTTTTGGTTTCCAATTTTTTTAAATGAAAAATGAACTAAACAGAATCTTTGTTGAAACCAAATTGAATTATTTTATTTGATTTGCTTTCAAACCAAATTTTTATTATTTTAAAACATTAATAAATCTATTTACCTAACCAACAATATAATAAATTTCAAAGCATTCTGGATTTTTTAATTGATTCAATTTCAAGAACTCTAAATTGAAAATCAAACCTCCAATTATGCCAAATTTACAAAACCAAACCAAAACGAGTTTAAAAAATTAAAAATTTTGAATTAAACCTAATATTAAACACTTCTAGAACTAGCAATGGAAACATAAAGGTGGTAGATGAGTTTGGGATGGATTAAAGATATTTAAAGCTTGGTCAAAAAATTGTTATATCTAATCATTTTCAATTTGATTTAATTTTGACAATATATGTTTAGCTCCTTAAAATTAAGATGTACAAAATGGGTGTTTGATTGTTAATTTTAAACATGTACGAGAGATGAAGAAAGTCAATATAGTATTTATATATGTATATGTTTTTATGAGAGAGACAGAGACAGAGACAGAGAGTAAAGCGAGAATGTATGTGTGAGTGAGGGGAAGAGAAAGAGAGAGAAAGAAACAGAGTACATATGTGTCATAGAGAGGGAGAGAAGTGTGTCTGTGTATATGAGTGAAAGAAAGAGAAGTAATCTATATGTATAAACTATATATATTTTTGTCAGATAGAGAGTGTGTAACCTTTTTTTTTTTTTTTTGGTGGATAGAGAGTGTGTAACCTGATTAACCCCTTTTGCATCCCTTATAAAATTCGTGTGTGCATTGTATTACTTCTCTAATACTATCACTAATATTAGCTTTATGTAGGATAGTTTACGATATCATAGTCTAAAAGCATATATCCATATCACCCTTTGTAAAGGGAAAAATAATATACAACTAAATTTACTTTGATCTCTCCACTTCGAGAACTATATTTAAAAGTTCTTGAAGAAATTTTCTAAAATGAATATGATAAAATTAATTGAATTAAAGTCATTGTTGCCTTGATCTCTACCCATATATTCACAATCTTCACAACTTCTTGAACATGACAAGGAAATAGTCTATCTAGCTAGTTAAATATTTTCAATCAATGCCTAACGTACTATTTTAAGAAATCTAATATATAACTATATACTAATTTTGTGTGTCTTCAATCAAAAGAAATATCATATAAATACAAATAAAATATTCAATGCGAGTAATTTCATGTTAACTTTAATAACTTCACAAAAAAAGGTCAATTCAAACAATATAATAAAGAAAAGAAAATGATAAACAGTGACCAAAGAATTTATCATAAAACAATGATCAAAGGATTCAACCAAAAAAAGGCAACAATAGTAAAGAAAACTAAAACAAATAAAAACTGAAGGAATATAATTGTTCTTATCTATGGTATAGAATCATTTTCGTAATCAATAACTTCATAATCACTTTATTAAATGGATATCATCGTATAATATATCTATCATTATACTTTGGGTAAAGAACTTGCAAGAAAATATGCTCTTTATCACTACTAATAATATCATTGGCGAGGTTAGTGATGCGAGCACGACTGTAGACCACCATGATGGGTTAGACGTGTCAAATAGAGAGCTAGTTATGCCAGTTGGGCCTATAACCAGAGTTAGGGCTAAGGGGCTTCAAAAGGTCTTATTTGCGTATATAGGCCAACACATAGAGAGGATGGAGCTAGCCAAGCCTACTGGAGGAGAGCTAGTTAGGTCATAACCCAAATTGATTCACTTGTCTCAAATTCTTGGACCGGATGATCTTGACACCTGAAGACCATAGAGTTGGGCTTAAGCCCAATAGGGAATGATGTTTCATACTTGGGCCGCAAGTTAATTATCTTGGACTTGTTATTTATATCGGATTTGCATGTATTATTAACCCAATTCTTTCATGTTTACCCTAGCTGCATATAAGTCTCTTTAAGACAAACTAGGGCAGAATTTTTTGGAGTTCATTTTGAGTGTGTTGTTGCTATCATTAAGAGGTTAGTATTCCTCTTATTCTTGTTACACAAAGAACCACTTTTCACTTATCAATTGAAATTCTGATTATGGCGTGTGAGTGTTTTTCTTGCTTAATTAAATTTTGATAATCGGGATTATTTAGAACAAGTTTTTAAGAGGTGTTATAGAAATTTAATTTTAGTGTTTCTTTACAACCTTGTTTCAAAAAAAAAATTCAGTCTTTTCTTTCTCCAAAGCCGAAGTCAGTCCATTATATCTTTTCTTTCGCTGTGTGCGTATTAGTTAGAACAGAAAAAAATGATCAATAACAAACTTGATAGTTCTTCAAATAAAAAATTCAAATATATGAAAAGGGAATTGAATTAGAAACAAACCAAAGCTTCCATTTGAGTCATCTTCCCAATGAAATAAAAGAGCTCATAAATTTTCTTTCTTGACAAAAAAATAGAATAAATGCTCATAAATCTAAATAATTCTTCTATTATGGATTGTCAAAACATTTATTTGAATTCTTACTAACACAAATAAAAATAGAGAAACATATGGGAACTTGAAATTTTTATTTTCCTTGATCTCCCATACAACCATTGGAGAATCTAAGTGGGTAATGGAGGGAAACTACAATTCTTGTTTAAAAAGGTTTTTGATGGTCTGAAAATGGTTTAAAAGGGAAACATTTAATAAATAGATGCCAATAGTTTAAGTGAGGAAAAAGGGTCCAAAAAAAAAAAGAAATTTGAATGTTTACCTAGAATACTTGGGAGGACGATGAAGATTTGACGCCTTCGGGTCCAAAGCTGTCAGCCACGACTGAAAAAGAATCCACTAAAATTATTTACATGCAATTTAACCTTGAACCTATTAAGGAGAATGGAAAATATGTTAAATTTTGAGAGGGAAATGAAAGGAAAAGTACTTGAGTCGTTGTAAAAGTGAAAGAACGAAATTGTGATAGTCTAAAAAATTTTAAAAATAGAAACATGTAATAATATTATAATTTAAATGGGTGAATAGGGGGAGGGGAAATTGATTGATACATGCTAATATTGCTTGAATCATAGTTTAAATTTTAAATTTTAAACTAAAGTGGATATGTAGTATCAACCAATGAAATATTTTGAAGGGATTTTAAAAATAAAAAATCTAGAAAATAAGGATGAGAAGTTTGGAAACATAAGAAAGAAATGATTACATTTTTATAATATATACATATATATATATATATATTAAAATAATTGTTAGTTTTCTTTCATTTTTGTCATTTCAAAATACTCTTCAATTTCATTTTTTTCATAATATATTTATTATTTTTCTCTTTTTAATCCTCATTATTATTTAATTTTAAAGTCAAAACTTCTCATTTCCAAAATGAAAATGAAAAACTAATCTTAAAACTACAGGAAAAATGTTTAATGTATCAATATATTACCTTTTCCAAGGCATTCAATCCCTTCTTTAAAATAATTTTTTTCAATATTGTTTACCTAGCTTTTTAAGAATATTCTCAAAACCTTAATCCTCATATATTAATATAGTATTATGTGTATTCATGAGTGTGTGCATAGTATTTGGTAGTATTATCAAAATGGGCCATGTCTCTCGTAGACCAACTCGTTGGATTAGTAAATAGAATGGACTTTAACCTAGTTTATCTATGTCCATTTAGATCTTGGTCTTTTCAATTTGCTCCGTTTAGTACGCATGTCAAAGTGAGTGAAGAGAGGTTTAGCTTAACTAGCCTACGCATTTTTTATTTTTAATTATGTTAATTCTCTATACGTGATTTTTTTGAAAATTTTATTAATAATTTAAAATAAATATTTTCATTGATATTGAATTTTTTGTACTGATATGATAAAATGTAATTGAAAATGAAAACTACAAAATTTAAAGATATTACCGCGGCCCATGGGCGTGCTAAGTTTGGTATGGATTAGAATTTCTTCAACCCGTGAGAAAATAGGCTAAGTTCGATCCATCTGAAAATAATAATTCGTAATAGGTTAACATACACTATCCCGTTTAACAGTGCTATTATTTGATGCTATAGTTGTGATATGCATTTCGGTTCAGTAGATTCTACTGAACCACTTGCAACTTTTGCATAAAATATTCTAAGTAGGGTCATAAAACACTGGGAAAGGGCATTAGTCATTTAATTTATTGTTTTTGCTTGTTTGTGATTGAATATTTTAATTTGTGAATATTATTATACTTTTTACTTTTATATTTCCTATGTTTTTATGTAAACAATTCGAACTCGAGCATTGATTGAATTGTTTCAACAGTTACTGAATTAAATGAATCAAATGCAAAGTAATTTTGAACTTCATGGAAAAACAAATGAACAAACTTTTTTTTTCTTTTGATAGATAATTACACGGGGAAGAGAAGAGACAAACCACATGGAACAAATGAACAAACTCAAAGCTTAAATCCAAGGTTGAATGCTAAAGAAACAAACTCCAATGATGTTCAAATACTTTCTAACCACACATATTAATAATCTTATGAAAATCCTAACTATATTGGGTTTGGTTGACAATATCCCCAAAACAAATGGGCCTCCGTGACAATACCAAAAAGAAGTCTAGCCCAAGCACTAGGTTCCCATATTTTGTAACTAATTTATTTATTCAAAAGAACCACATCCCTTTCAACATAGAAAAACAAGAATGACATTATATTCCTAGTTGTATAATCCCGAAAATCAAAGAAGGTCTAAATTTCATTCATTATGTAATTGCTAATATGTAGTAATAAATGATATTTTCATTTTGGACAATCAATTTGAAAGATTTAGCACGGAAATTACTCGAGAATATTTATCTAATATAATTTAATAATTTATAAATTTATATAAATTAAATATTGTAAGTTTTACATTTTATATGTACTCATTATTCGTATATAATTATTATGCTTCAAAATACAAATTATTTTAAAAATATATAAATATTTAAAATCGTATATATTATATTTAACATAACTTATTAATAATCTTATTAAAATCTTCAAACGTAACAAACAAAGATAGCCCGGCCCAATTATAAGACCAAGAAAATGGTTCTACCTGCAATAAAACCCTCAAAACACACAACCTTTGTGTGATCACCACAGTTTCTAGATTCTTCCCCGCGTGGTTTTGAAATCTCCCTAACCTCTGAGCCCCTCACCTGCAATATCAATAAACACAGATAATTCTTTTGGGGCAAATGAAATTTCAGGGGAAGTCAGGGCTTTTCGCCTGAGGCGCTCTCTCTAAAATTTTTGTTGCTTTTTCCTCTCTTTCCCGCGGCTCTCTTCCCTCCCCCAACTTTCGCGAAATCTCAAGTCAAAATCGTTTCGCTTTCTTAACCCCAAAACCATGTAGGAAACAGACCCGAGATTCAAATCTTTCTCACTCTCTCGCAGTAACTAGTAAGACTTCTCACTGTTCACTGTAGCATTACATCGTGTTGGTTCTGATTGATGCTTGAATTACTTGAAACTGTGATTCGGTTTGATGTAGGGTTTTCTGGCAGTTTGAATCCTGGGTCTAGGATTTTTCTCTTTTGAATTTTTCATTTTTTTTTTTGAATTTGTCATTGGTGTGGGCTTTTGTTCTTAATTTTGCTGCGTGGTTTTGGGTTTTTTATTTTAACGTCTGGGAATTTTCTGGACTTTTGAGTTGTTTTCTGTTTCTCATTCTGGGGTCTCTTACCATTTGAAGAATTAGGGTGTATTTTGTTAGTGTTTTTGAGTGTTTTTACGTTAGTTCTTTTCTAAGATATAGGAAGGTTGTGCTACCAAATGGGATACTTCAGGATAGCTAAAAACATTGGAAAAAAACAGATCATGAATCTTCTGCCGATTCATTATCTGCATTTATGTTTTCTGGTTGCCAACTGTATGGTTTAGTTGTCACAGGCGGTTTCCAATCCTTGGAACTTGCCTCTTTTGGACCGGTGGTTATGACTTGTTCCGGGACTTGTTAAGGAAATGATGCAGAGTTACTGTTATTGGTTTGATTCTGTTTTTTTGACTTATTTAGTGAAAGCCATCTTGTGATTCTTAGCTTTTATAATCATATACGACTTATTTTATTTGCCTCTATGTTTGTGTAGATTGCTAGGTCTAGAAAATAGGTCGTGACAGCCTCTATTTCTGGTAATTGCTGGTTGCTATTGCTTCTTTGGCAGAATTCTTTCAAATTTGCACTGTGTCTGTTACCCAGTATTTCTTTCCAGTAGGAAAATGGGAAGATCCAAATTTCAATAAGAAATCCATTACTCTCTATTTCCAGGGAGATACTATGGCTGCATGGTCTTGTACTTTATACTTATAAGTTTGTGGAGATGTACTACCTGTTTGTAAATAGAATATGACCTTATAGAATGAGCAGCTGACAGATTTATGCTGAAGGTAGCAAATTAAGCAGTGGAATTAAGATGCAGCTAGTTTGACTGACATGAGTTTTAGTTAAGGACAACCCCACACTGATAATTATCTTAAAGCACACTCTACCTTCCATAAATTTTAGAATTGGTGTTTGGATTCAGAGTTTAAGGAGGAGATTTTGAATTTCTATATTCTTCAGCTTATTGATTTGCTATCCAGATTCAAATGTGATTAACATCAGGAGCAAATTATGTGCATATCTCTAAAGTTACAAATATAGATCAAAGTAATTCAGAAGTTTCTAGAGGCAAAATGCATAGATGTACTTAAAAACATGACAAAGTTATAGTGGAGAGTTTAATTTCCTTTCTCCATAGCTTATTGTGGACTTCCACTTCTTTTATTGCAGTTTAACTTTGGCCCTAATTTGATTTGTAGCTTATACTGAATTGAATTTTTAGTAATAGGGTTTTATCGAAAAATGCTTTGCATGTGCCAAAGTGGACAAGTGTCGCATAAACTACTCCCAAAAACAAGCTTTGTTCCACTTATCTGGGAAGTTGACCTTGGATAAAATAGAATAAAGAACAAGAGTAGAATAGCTGATGGTAATATTATGTCAGGATTTAATTGGTGTTTTTCTTTTTTCTTTAAGTGAATTAATGATTTGTAAGAGATACTCCAAATGTTCAAACCTACTATTTTTTTAAGCCTGAATTTACTGGCACTAGTGTGTCTGTTTGTGTTGGAATAGAAGTTCTCATGCCGTAACGGCATTGACTTGTCTAAAAGACGAACATGCAGTGCTTCGGTGTCTTCATATTTGAAAATTTATGCTGGAAGCTTGTATTCTACTTTTTGCTTTCTTTCTTTTGAGATTGTTTGAATCTATTTTTGCATGGAAAATTATATTTAATTTCATATTTGGGTTCATAAGCTTATATGCTACCCTTGCATTTTGTAACTTCCTCTTGTTCTTGGATCATTATACTTATAATGGTTGGGCTCCTCTTCTGAACAAGTTGCCTGATATGTCCTTGGGATAGTAATTGCAACTGTTTGTTAATGCTTTTTTGTACTGTAAAAAATGAAGCCAATGGGTTGAACGGGCAATTTGCGGTATTAAATTCAGTATTGGCTTGGTGGCCCTTTTGTTTTCCTTCTTTTTGATGAATATTGGGTTGGTGACTTTTTTTCCTGATAACTTGATCTTCCTCCTTGCTTATGGAATGAAAGTGCCTGATTGTCTTGTTTTGAACTGCAACTTGGGATTATTGGGTGCAGCACGTTAATTAGATATTACTATTCTTAACACTGATTTAAAACTCCTTCCTATCATTCCGCAGGTCTTGTGGTTTGATTTTTGAAAATCTCTTGGATTGTGGTTACATGACTTGTATAAATTGGCGAGGCGAAAGTTTTTTTTTTTTTTTTTTTTGTGAAGATGGTTGCACTGTGGCTATTACTTCCACTACTTCACATTTAGTTGCTTTCAGGTGATTATACCTTCACTTGTGTGAATTTGGTTTGCCTCACTTTCAGGACTTGCAACCTTTAAGAAATAGTGGCCAGATTTTCTTTTGATCTGCTGCTATTTAATTGCTTAACTTTAACGCTGCCAAAGAAAAAAAAATCAAAAGGTTTTCTTTTTTCTGCTGCCAAATATATTGGTCATAGTGGAGTTGAATACTGACTTTTGCAAAGATATCTTGGTTGTTGTTTGCAGTGCATTTCACTTATAGATGCTGTATTGGAGAAGATTTAGGTGATTGATTCCCCTTTCTTTGTTCTTGCATCCTGTGGGGTATGAAGGAAAGATTTTGCAGTTAAATATTTGCATTATACTAGAAAATTGAGGCTGATTAAGATTAGTGCATCTTATTGGCGATGGAGTGTAACAAAGATGAGGCCATCAGGGCCAAGGAATTAGCTCAGAAGAAGATGCAAGACAATGACTTTGCTGGAGCTCGTAGGATTGCACTGAAGGCACAACAACTTCTCCCTCAACTTGAGAATATTTCTCACCTGCTTGCTGTGTGTAATGTTCACTGTTCATCTCAAAACAGGATAATGGGTTCAGAAAAAGACTGGTACGGCATCCTTCAAGTGGAAAGGTTGGCTGATGATGCAACAATTAAGAAGCAATACAGGAAACTTGCACTGCTGCTCCATCCTGATAAGAACAATTTTCCTGGTGCAGAAGCTGCTTTTAAACTGATTGGGGAAGCACATATGGTGCTTTCAGATCGTGGTAAAAGGTCTTTGTACGACAGTAGACTTGGAATTTCAATTAAATCTGCGCAGGCAAAACCACCAACTCAGCAAGTGAATAAGAATCCATCAGCGAGGAAACAATACGGGGTTCAGAACAATACTACAAATGGTTTTAGTACCCAGTTCAATGGTCTGAATCAAACAACTCAATCTAACCCCTCAGTTAGTCAAGAATGTTTCTGGACGTGCTGTCCCTTTTGCAACATCAAATACCAGTACTACAAGAATTTTGTGAACAGGGCTCTGCGCTGCCAAAAATGCTCCAAACCCTTCATTGCTTATGATATAGCTGTACAGGGAGTGCCCCCAAGAACGAATCAGAGCCAAGCTGCTACAAAAGGTGTGCCCCCAAGATCAAACTGGAGTCAGCCTCCCACTTCTCAGCAAAAAGAGATTCCAGTTCCGGGATCTCATAGAACCGTTAAAAAGGATCCTGCAGGTTTTCCAGCCTCAGGTTCAGGATACCAGGGCAGTGCCAGCATTAGAACAGCGGAGTCTGATACAGGTGCACACATTAGAAACACTCATGGTGTTGGTTCAAATTTGAAGACTCAGAAGAATGCAAATTCAGTTGGGGAAAGACCAGAAGGGGTTGCAACTTCCAAGACAGATGAGATAAAACAAGATGAAGAAGCAAATTTTAGAGATAAGAAAAGGAAAATAGGGAAGAAGTTGGAAGCAGAATCTGCTGAAAGCTTTGATACTTCAAGTAGCTCTGCCTTGGAAGAAATGATCACTGACGAAACTGTTTCAGATATTGCAACTGGCCAGAATTCTGGAGTTAATGATGTTTATGGTCGTAGAAGATCCTCACGTCAAAAGCATCAGGTTTCTTACATTGAGAGTGATGGTGAAGATGATGACCTGGAGAACCCTCCCAAAAGATCACGGGAGGGCGAATCTTCCTATAAAAAAGAAGAGCAAGAAGGTATTGTTGGTGATGATCTGCATCATCATAATCCTTTCAAACAGAAGGAAGGTGACCCTCCAACTGAAGCAAACAATCAACTTGGCAAGAATCAGATGAGAGAGCAGGCAGCTGGTGCACCAGAAAATGGTGCTAAAAAGGTTGAGTTTGTTGATTCTGAATCAGATGCTAGTTCTGAAGATGAACAAATTCCTGTCGTCTTTAATTGTCCTGATCCAGAGTTTAATGACTTTGAAAAGTATAGAGAACAGAGCTGTTTTGCCGTTGATCAGTTCTGGGCTTGTTATGGTAATGCAGATGGTATGCCAAGATATTATGCCCAGATCAGAAAAGTATACACTACCGGATTCAAACTACGCATAATGTGGCTAGAGCCTGATCCTGATGACGAGGATGAAATTGAGTGGGTACATAAGGACTTACCTGTTGGTTGTGGCAAGTATAGACGTGGCGATTTTCAGGACACTACAGATCGCCTTACATTCTCTCATCCAGTTTTTTGTAAAAAAGGTGGTAATAAAGGATCGTTTTTAGTATATCCTAGTAAAGGGGAGATTTGGGCACTCTTTAAGGACTGGGATGTTAAATGGAGTACTGAACCTGAAAATCATCAGAGCCATAAATTTGAAATTGTGGAGGTCCTCACAGACTTTGCAGAGGGTGTTGGGATTAAAGCTGCTTTCTTGGATAGAGTGAGAGGGTTTGTAAGCCTCTTTCATCATAGAAGGGAGAACCGGAATGGAGAATTTGTTATACCAGCCAATGAATTATTTAGATTCTCCCATAGAATACCTTCCTTTAAAATGACTGGCACTGAAAGAGAAGGTGTTCCTGAAGGGAGTTTTGAACTTGATCCTGCATCTCTTCCTGCAAATCCAGATGATGTTTGCTATCCTTCTAAGTTAAACATGGATGATAAAAATTTGGGTACTCAAGGAAACTGTGTGCTTCAGGAGTCATCCCCAAGAAAAAGTAAGTCAAAAATGTCTAAGACTCTAAGCACACCAAAGAAATCTGGTCATGGTAACAGCAAGAATGTTTCTGATGGAGAGGATTCTATACCTAGGAGGTCTCCTAGGGGACTAAACACTGGAAACAAAGAGAAAAAACAAGTGAATGCAAGTCAGTCTCCCAGTCGAAGTATAGCTACCAATAATTTGAATAGTAAGGAAGATAGAAGTTGCATTGTGGAGGTTTTGTTACATGAAGATGAGAAACTAGATCGACAAATACATGAATCGAGTCCAAGGAGGAGTAATAACATTAGTTCATCCATATCTCCGAGTTGCAATGTTGCAGTAGATCTGTTTTATGACTTCAAGAGTGACAGATCACTGGGGAAGTTTGAAGAGGGTCAAATATGGGCACTCTACAGACCAGAGGACAACTTGCCTAAGGTGTATGGCCAGATAAAGAAGGTTGGATTGGCGCCCTATATGTTGCATGTTGCACTGTTTGAAGCATGTTCAGTACTCAAAGAGGGTATGAAGCCTGTGTGTGGATCTTTTAAAGCCCAAAATGGTAGACCCAGAACCTTTGACTCCAGTTGCTTCTCACATTTGTTGGATGCAAAGGTCATAAACAAGAATAGGTTTGAAGTTTATCCTAAGGAGGGACAGGTATGGGCGCTGTACAAGAACTGGAATGCTGAATTCTCATCTTCTGACATGGAGAATTGTGAATATGACATAGTGGAAATTAATGGTAATAGTAATGGTTGCATAAAGGTTACATCTTTGCTTCCTCTTAAAGGCTACAAGTCAGTTTTTAGATCACCAAGAAAATGTAGATCTAGTATTGGAATCATGGACATAGCTGAGAATGAGATGGCCAGATTTTCTCATCAGATACCTGCTTTTCAGCTCACCTCTGAGAAAGGAGTCTCATTGGCTGGCTGTTGGGAGCTTGATCCAGCAGCAGTACCCAGTAATGTGCTTCCTGCAAAATGAAGTTGTAATGAACAAGATGCATCTTACAAACAGATGGAGGAAAGTTCTTTATGGCGATAGTTTCGCATTAAATGCTGCCTTTTTCTCTGTTCAGATGAAAATTAGATGGTCTTAGCTTTTTACATTATAGTTTGATCTGTCATGACATTGTAGAGTGGCTGGCTTCTCTAAGCCTGTGGTAGGATCTCTTTTTGCTGATTTTGTTGTTTGCTCAATGCCATTTGATTGACTTGATCTGAAAGGTAATGCATGAAGATCAGTTTCATTTTGTATAGATACTTCTAAGTTAGCTATCGGAGCAAGCAGTGATATACAGTGTATTCCTGAATCCTGACTATATTTTTTTAAGTTGTTCTTCTCGCTTTCTTTCTTTGGGAAGAAAAAGATTCATGTGGCAACTGGTAGTTTCTCCATCTGTTGGTATAGAATTGAATCATATATGGGTGTGGTATTTTTGATCTACTAGTTTTGTGGTAAAAACTGGAATGATGCATCCTTCAGTTCTAGTCATTATTGAAGTGAAAACAATGAAATTCAGAAAATCTTATTATGAGATTGTCCTGCTTTTTGTTGATGGACATTTGATCCAACAATGCTACTTCTGTGTAATTCAATGTTCTTATTAGGTGACGAGTATTGATAGCGATTTGTATTTTAAGATCTTCTATAGATTCTCTAATCAAGTAAATTGTTGCATTTGTGAATAATTTTTTTTTTTCTTGAGAGAACATTTGCGACTTCTTGTCACATGATATATCAAATTAAATGAGAAATATTCCTAAAATGGGAAAAATAGTAATGTTATGATCTTTTTTGAAGGAATTAATGCTGTGAACTCATAAAATAAATAGTTTGACGCTTTTAAATGGGACAAAATCACCTTTTCTGTCTATGCAGGAAAATAGATTGGAAAAGTGTATGAAGCCTTTTCTTCTTTCTGAGGAAAAGAGCCAATTTCCTTTGGAATGCGTGTTTTCACTTTATTGATAGGTTTTTATTTTTTTTTATTTTTCAAAATGTTTTTTTTATAAGAGAATAAATATTTAATTTCAAATGAAGTTAATAGTATTATTATTAAATGAGTTTTTAAAATTTTAATTCGATTGACTAATTATTTGCAGATATTCCAAGAAGGAAAATGAAAATATTCGATGTTATCAAAATGGAAAAAATCATAAATAAAATGGAACTAACTTAATAGGTTTTGGTATTATACTAAATATACATCTATTTATTTTTCAAATGTGATTAGATAGAGTTTGGTTTTGAAATTTTTATTTTGAATTTCGTAAAAGTTAAAATTATTTGCGAGAGCAGATGTGAATTTCATATTTTAAATTTTAAATTTAGTTTTGAAATCAAATATTGTTCAAATTCACCCTTAAAAAATCATGTATTATATAATTCCGATAGTTATTATTTCAAACCATTTCTCCTTAAATAGACTTAAGAAGCCTATTAGACGTACATTCTGCTCAACCAAACCAATTTCCTTATTCATAAAAAAAAAAAACCAACTTTCTTTAAAAGGGCATCATAATACTCTTCCACTCTATTTTTATAATTTTAAAAAACATACTATCACTATTACGGAACCGGGCATTTGGTCTAGTGGTATGATTCTCGCTTTGGGTGCGAGAGGTCCCGAGTTCGATTCTCGGAATGCCCCATCTCTCCGTCAATTTGTTTTTCCAGTTCCTTTCTTCTTCTTTAAAAATATTTTTTAAAATGCTAATAATAATCTTCTGTACAATTAACCGTCTTTTATACTTCTTTATCTTTTTCTTTTAAAATGTTTGAAATAGGATGCCTATTTTTTTTAATAGTCATTTTTATTTAAACTTTTATTGATAACATTATTAATTTACGGGAATTAAATTTCATTAACACATTAATTCTACCATTAACTTCTTAAACTTTATTGATTTAATATATTTAAATTCCATAACTTATAAGTCCCACTACAGATTTTTTTAAGTAATAAAAATATTATAATAATTAATGTATAACCAAATTACTTTTTTTCTTTTTAAATTTTATATAAGTCAAAATATAACGTTTACTTTCGAACTAAAAGAATATAAATTTTCTTTTTTTTTTTTTGAAAAAAGGAAAAGGTTATTCCTATCCTGGACTCTTTTATTTCCACTAAGCTCTTGTTTTGTAGTTGTTCTGGTCACGTCTTTTTGTTTCTCATCTTTAATTTTTTTTTTCTTTTGGATTGGTAAGTATAGAGAATATCCACTAAGCTCTCTCTCTTCTTTTCTCCATCTCTATCTAGACCATGCTCTCTCTAGAGTTTACCAGAGCCTTCGTCTTCTCCAGCTAAGATGAGCTTTCGTCTATACCGGAACTCCGATTTTGGCCGGAATCCTTTTATTTGCTTTCGTTTTTTTTTTTTTCTATTCCACACTAGCTTTTTGCCACAAACCATGATAAGTCTTCTTCTTGAAACTTGTCAACCATTTTTACAACTCCTTGGCATGGTTTCACTATGATCTTAGATCAGATTTTCTCTGTTCTTTTTCAAGATCTCTTGTTACCTAGATTTGACTTGGGCATTTTCTCAAATCTTTATCTCCTTCTATGGTTGTATTCGAAACCATTGAATTGCTAAGAAGTTTGTAGATGGCTACTCTACAAAGATCCAATTGAAGCTAAGCTTTGCATGCGGATGATGCTGAGGGATGATTGTACAGTGCCGAAAGAAGAGTTTTTATGTAATTGTTCTTGCTTTTTTTCTTTATTGTACCTTACCCACTTAGGAATCTTAAGGTATGATTTTATTCTCCATTACTATATGGTGAGGAGTTTCTACTCTTCCACTCATATGTGTAATTAGTTTTTAGTTATTTATCAAAAACAAAGTGTAGTAATTATATTCCACTTTTGCCATTGACATAAACTTGCATACTTTATCTTTCTAAAAAAAATTCTTTATCACTTTCATTATATTTTGAATTGAAATTTATTCAAATTCAAATATTTAAAATTGATTATCTATTTGATCAAAATTTGATAAGTTTTAAAATAACTTTTATAAAATATGTAATTTAAAATTTATCAATTTTAGTAAAATTTCATTAGGTTCTAGCCATGACGAAGCTTCAAAGGGAGTCTAACTAGGCCATAGCAAAACTCTAGATGGAGCTTCATGCCCTAATGAAGCTTCGCTTGGAGCTTAATTTGCCAAGCATTAGGGCAACTACATTTGGAGATTCGCTTAGACTTGATCAAGTTTAATTTTTTTTTTCAATATTAAAAGTTATAAATGAATAAAGATTTTTAAAATAAAATTAATAAAAAATAAACCCAATGAAACTTTAGGAGGACATGATGAAGTATCATTTGAAGTTTCATCATGACTTGACGAAATTTCAGATAGAACTTTGTCACAAAACTCTACTAAAATTAATATATTTTAAATAATATATTACGTAAAAATTATTATAAAATTTAGATCAAATAAAAAATATATTTTAAATTTTTAAATTTAAAAAAAAAATCAATTCAAAATAAATTAAAAATAGCAGAGAATATTTTTTTAGAGCGAAAAGTAAATAAGCTAATGAAAAGCATAAATTTGAAATGTACCTACAAAATATTTGCTTTACTTATCATTTTATTTTATATTATTTTATTTTTTGTATGTGCATGTTTGGAAGAGACATCTTTTTTTCTTAAAACATAAGAATATGAAGAGAATAGAATGAAAACATAAATCGAATTCAGATAAGATGAGAAAAAATAAAAATAAAAATAAAAATCGAATCCGCATTAATCTCTGAACCTAATAATAATGATCATCTAAAAAAAATCCTAACCTACTTCTTTCTTCCTTTCTCGTAATTTTGCTAATAAGATTTTCAATACAATTTCTTTCTTCCAAGAGAAAGCGAAAGCACCGAAACCTTTCTTTTGGCAGAGTTTTCTCTCCTACCCCTCTGTTTCAATTATTTTATTTTCCAGATTTTAATATTCAATAGAAAATAATTTCTTGCCCCCATCCCCAAAAGGGGGGAGGGGGGAATGGAAAAAAAAAGAGGTAATCATTGAGGCTCAGATCTGTTCAGTCCGGGCAGAAATAACACTGCCACCACCGCCATGGCTGCGAACCATCAGTTGCTAGCGAAAATGGGAGGACCCATTTACCGCATACCATCTGGGTTTGCCACGCCAAGATACGGGTCGGAGTTTTGTCTCAATTGCCCGATAGATGTGCTCAGAAAGAATGATACTAGGAAATATCATCACCGCCTCATTTCGTCAAACACCATACGCTCAAGCCAGCACCACAACCATCCATCATCATCAAGATTACCGCGAAGAAAGCAAAAGAAAGTACAAAAGAAGAAAGAGTAATTTAGGGTGTATTTGGATTGGAATTCAGTTTGTCATTTTCAGTCTCCATAACTAATCTAGCAAAGGGCTGTTGAATTTTGGGGCAGTTGGAGAAATCATAGGCAAACAGAGAGGGGCAACAACCCTCGGAGAAATCCCATGCTCTCTGCTTCCTCATCCTTCTTTCTGAGCTTAGCCATTGTAGGGCCAAATGTTGTTTGATTTTGTTCTTATGAATACTCCATCTGTTTCAAATAATTGAAGCTGCCGAAGTAAGCAGCTCAGAAAAGAAAAAGAAGCTCAGAATCCGCCATTCATCAGAGGAAGAAAGGTTACCCGCCATGGCTGCAAAAACCCAGAGATTTTTGCCCTGCCAAGCTGCGGGTAGCTCAAGATCTGACTATTAATCGAAGAAATCGTCATAGCTTCTCTTGTACTAGGGTTTAAGGTTGGGGGTTCAAGACCCACAAACCTCGAGCAGAAAGAATGGGGTTTCGATAGATCTGTTTGGCCTTGTTCTTTCTGCACAGCTAGACAAAATAACGACACGAGAACACAGTTATTTGCAGAGCTTTGTACAAAAACAGGATCAGACAAGTTAAAAAAACCCCAGAAAAAGTAGGGAAAATTGCTCTGGCAGATCCTTTGCGGTGAAGACGAAGAAGAGGAGAAACCTGGATAAAATGACAGAATTTGGAGATGCAGAGAGGGCGGAGGGTCAAGAACCCCCTCGAAAGCGAAAACCCAGTCTCTCTCAATCCCCAAAATCTCATAGTCCAACCCCTCTCTCTTTCGATCATCCCATAAATCTTCTTTAACACATGCTAGTCATTATTATATATTCTGCTGTCTTCGCCCGTAAGGCTTATACGAGGGGTGGTTCGATGTCCAAAAGCACAAATGAAAAAGGAAATATGTTTTAGGGGGTGTTGGACAAAGTTTTTCACGGAATCAATACAATTTTTTATTTCAAATTTTACTTTTTTTCTCACAAAAAATTCTCTCTCCTGAAATCCAACACAAAAAATCTCAAAACCAAACTCTATCCAATCACACTATTAAAAGCGTAATTTGTAAAAATAATTTTTTAATAATTTTTTATTTTAATAAAATTTTATATCTTCAACTTTTATTATTTTAATTTTAAGTTAATTTAATTCATAAAAGATATGTCTCAACTACCAGTTCGACGGAGGAATCCCTGATGCGGAAAATACGCTAATGCCATTTTCTTTCCTCTATGAATGAACGAATGCACATAGAATTTCTTAATGGTTGACAAACCAGAAAAGTAAAATGATTATTTTGTCATAAAGAATATAGGTGAAATTGGATAGGGTTTGATTTAAAAATTTTTGTTTTAAATTTCATAAAAAATAAAATATTTATGAGAAGAGATATAAGTTTTATATATAAAATTTTAAGTTTAGTTTTAAAAAAATATATTGTCTATTCTCACCTTATATCTCTCATATATATATATATATATATATATATATATATATATATATATATATATATATATTATAGAAATGTTACCCTTTCTTTATTATGTTTTCAAACTTTTCATCCTTATTTTCTAGATTTTTTAATTTTTTAAATCCCTTCAAAAATATTTCATTGGTGGATAATACATAGCAACTTTCAATTATAAAGTTATATTCATAAATCTAATTTATTATAATGTAGAAGTCTATACTTAATACAACTCGATGAATTATTACTATCTAATAAATCTCCTAATTCAATACAAATCCTTCTTAATTATCTTTATAATTTCTATTCATTATTTAAAACTGAAACCTATCATACTCAATTTTTTGTGAAAACTTATCATTCAATTCTTTTATTTCACAAACTTACAATTATCACCTAAACTTCTTCAATTGTTTTCTGTAATATGTTTTAATTTTTTATTTTTTAATTACCGTTACTTGCAATCATTCCAGAACCTTGTAATTATTGCAATTCTAGTAAAAGGTAATAATTCATTCAAGTTTTTTGTGTAATTTTTTTTTATTTTTTTTCCTTATTTATTTTTATCTAATGTTTTTAATTTTTTATTTTTTTAACTGTCACTACTTGCAATTGTTACAATTTCTACAAAAGGTAATAATTTTTTCAATTATTTCATGTAATTTTTTTATTTTATAATGTTTTAATTTTTTTATTCTTTAATTACCGTCACTTTTAATTATTATAATTATGGTAAAAGATAATAATTCATTCAATTATTTTTTACAGTTTTTTAAATTTTTTATTCTTTAATTATTTTTTGTAATGTTTATCTCTCACCTATATATATATATATATATATATATATATATATATATATATATATATATATATTATAGAAATGTTACCCTTTCTTTATTATGTTTTCAAACGTTTCATCCTTATTTTCTAGATTTTTTTATTTTTTAATTATTTTCTGTAATTTTTTTATTTTTTATTCTCCAATATTTTTTTCCTATTTACCTATTTAAATTATCACATTGTTACATATTTATAATGTATTCTAAAGTATTTATAAAAGTACAATTATGATAAATCATATGCATTATTACTACCTTTATGAATGGTTAATTAATTTTTTATATTTTTTGTAATCATTCTTTACTTTATTGGACAAGATTCATTTTTTAAAAATTTTTCTTTATGAGTTTGAGTATGTTGGATCATACTAAGAAAAAATCTAATTCTAAGCTAGCAAGACTACAGAAAAGGAAGCACATACTCCTTTAAAATATTTGAACATATCAACATTGACATTGGATTTGTGTCAAAATATTTAAGAGCCATCAGTGAGATATAGTGATATTTGCAAGAGATGGAAACTTGAAACGTATCAATAAGATACATCTGTCTTATATACCACTTCAATATCCATTGATTTTTTCGTATGGTACAGATGGGTAGTGTATTGGGATAAATTTTTTTCCAATTACTAAAATATAGCGTTGAAGATTTATATCTATGAGGGAATTCTATGCATTTAGAATGCAAAGTTGTGAATCTGAAGGAAATATACTTTTATAAGGGAGCCGACTGCTTCAAAATTTTTTTTTGTAGATTGTTATGTGTGAATTGAGCATAATAAATTGAATTATATAAGGACTCACAAATCAAATTTATGTGCATATCTATATCAGGATTTAGAAGATGCAGTAGCTGTTGTAGATGTTGATGCCTTGACTGTAGGTAGAAGATTTGTGTTACCTTCATCAATTACAGGAGGACCATGAAATATGATTTAATACTATCAAGATGCGATGGCAATATGTAGGTATTTTAGTCCTCCAAACATTTTTCATTACGTTTACCTATAATTCTAAATGGCTAGAAATAGAAAAGGAGTTAATGAGAACACCACATCAGCGTATTGAAGACAAACTAAATATTGTTGTATGAGTCTTTTGCATAAAGCAAAAATAGTTGCAAGTATTACTGTTATATCTCTATAAATAATAAATATATATCCTTAAATTTTTTTATTTCTCAAATTTATTTTTATTTATACAGATATCTCAATAATATAATTTTAAAAATAAGGTCTTGCAGATATACATTTAACTTTAACTTTGGCACTAGAAGACAAGCTAAATACACTAGATTCACTAGATGAAATTTTATCAAATGAAATACTAGACAAGGAAATTGTTCAAATTGCTTATAAGACTATCATAAGATGCATGTTTCATGGACCATGTGGTGATACTTTTCCAAATGCTCCATGTATGGTAAATGGTAAATGTTCAAAGTACTACCCGAAAAAATTATGTGATGCTACAATAATAGAAATGATGGGTATGTAGAATACAGACACCGAAATAATTCACGTAAAAGAGTAACATAAATGATTTACTTTCGATAATAGATGGATTATTCTTTATCTCAGAGATTTGTTAGTATTGATGGATACTCACATAAATGTTGAGAAAGTAAATTTTAAGAGTATCGTCAAATATTTATACAAGTACATGACCAAAGGAGTTGATAGAGCACATGCACTCCTTGAAGTAAATGTCAATACATCAAACAATGGCCAACAAAGGTATCGAATTATTGATGAGATTAAATAGTATTTAGACTGTCAATATGATCATAAAAGATTATAGTGCAAACATGAATATTACTCTCAAAGATAGACATGCAGAATTTGTACTCAGGTGTTCAGCTGATCACCTAAATGAAATGCAAAGACAAGTATTGTTATATTCATATTTCTAAGAATTTTTTTTGAGCACATCAAAAAATTATGTGATTGCTTAGATATTTTTAATTTTATAGATTCAACTCCAAACTATAACATTTATGTATAAGGAGAATGTATTAGAAAATTTTCATAAACATATCAATTGTGCAAAGATTATACATTTACATTCATGGTTCGAACATTACATGATGTCAAAATTGCAAAAATTCACTACAGATAACGTTTGTTGTAATCGATTGGTGTGAAGAATGTTTTCATTTGCAAAAGAGAACCACAATATAACATATATAATTTTTGAAATTATCTTTGAGTAATACTTATATGTCTATCTACTATGTATTACTTATCATTGTATTTATTTTTTTATTTTTGCTGAATTGACAAAACTACCAATAGCATTTATTAAAACTTTCATATTGGATATCAAATTTTAATTAATTAATTAATTATTAGATTGATTGTAATGATTTAGCAATTTGATGATTTAATTTATTTATTAAAAAAGTTTAAAATGACTTAAAATTTATTTTTGATTTTGTTAGACACATTACTACAAGAGTTGTATTTGAAAAAAAAATATTACCGTGCATAATACGAGTTTTTTGGCTAGTTAGTAATTAAAGAGAAGAAGTTATTCGGCTATAGATTATGGGTGACTATTATGTGATTCTTTGAAAACATTAAGAACGGTTCTTTTTCTAAGAGCTTTATAAATGTGTACTTTTATAGAGCTTTATGTAATGTCTTGAGTATAGAATCCTCTTTCCATTTGAATTTCTTTTTCTCTTTCTTACTCTCTTTTCTCTGTATAAAGCTACCGAATAAAAACATGACTCTTTCTTGTATCTCTTGTATCTCTGTTATTAACTTCAATCCTGTTATCTTATTTCTCTACAATAAATAAGAAAAAGAAAATTCATTTTGATCATATGCCATCTGATAGAAACCCAGATGCTCATCTATGAAAATTGAATCGGAACGCAACCAATCTATGAAAGTTGAACTGAAACACGACCAAATTACAATTAAAATATAGCCAACGAACAGTCAAATGAAAAAACATCCATAAGCTTTTGTCACTTACAGAGTTGCATTTGAATGTTTCAGATAAATTCCCTGACTTTCTAGAACTTGAATGTGTAGGAGGCAATAAGTCTTTGATTGGGAATCAATAAATTTTAGTAAGGAGATGAAGCAGGAGGGTTGGTACTGGTAGTGGTGGTGGGAGAGTTGTGGCTGTGGGGGTGTGTTCAGAGAGAATGAAGAAAAAAGAAACAAAACTTTCAAAGTAAATTTTTGAAGGGGGAATGTTTTGAGTTGACATACTTGCCCTTCAAGCTAATGGGAAATAAATTGCATGCGATTTTCAACATCGGATTCTGCGTGGAACTGGTAATTGATATATATAACAAATAAGATAAATTTTAAATTTTAAAATAGAAATATTATAATTAATAGTGATAATGTATTAGGAACTGTGTTGGAGGGTGTGGTAGAAGATTCAGAGTCGTAATAACCAACAGAGATTGAATTGTCGGATACTACTTCTATGATAATAATTATTGTTATTAAAAAAAAAAATTTACTTTTGACATCGCCAAAAATTCTTCGTGAAATCTAAGGTTTACTTTAACGGCTAGTCCAAGTCCAGATCCTACAAGGCATCCAACTGAAATCTTGCTTATAAATAGGTAAACAATGATCAGTTGTTTCTTCAAAGAAACCAAAGAAAATTATCGCCGGTCGTTGCTCAACAATGGCAATGTCTTCTCCTTCGTCTTCCTTCAATTCGCGCAGCAATTGTCGTCTCCACGTCACGGCGACACAGATTAAGGACTCAAGTAAAGAACCCTTAGAACCCTTGGTTGATCTCTCGGTCGTGAACCTCAATATCATTGTTTCAACTACCTTTTGTTCTGATAATCCGTGGAACGCCAAGATTTTCGAACGCGTCACCATGGTCGGAAAACAAGCTCTCATGTCTTCAACAATCGACTCGCCAGCCAGGTCTCGAGAAGTGATCAGAAACGTTATTGCTGATGCAGGGGTTCCTATGGAGCTCGGTGATTGCACTTGGAGGCACAAATTCTTGGACGGTGAAGAGGTTTACGAGATGCCCGGAGTGGAGGACTTTGATAGATTGATAGAGAACATCGGTTGGTTCTTGTACGAGGTAAAGACGCGACCCCATAACCAAGGCTTCACTTTCTTGCCTGTGAAGTTGGCTATCGCGAAGAAGGTTGTGGTTCCGAATGCTGCATTCGAGGCATGGTGTTCTTGGTACGAAGAGATGGAGGTTATTGATCCTTATTTCGCCGCTTAGTATCGGAAAACAATTGGTCGTCCAAGAACAGAGGATGAACTATTGACGGGTGATTTGAAAATTTACTGCAGCAACAGAAACAACCATGGAGGCTTAAAGCATGCGTCGATAGAAGAGGATTCAAGTTTGTTAAGGTCTTGTTCTCTCTGTTGTTAGAAGTTAGGGATAGGATCGAAAGATGGTTGAATTTACTATGCTTTTTGGATCTTTCTGTGAATTTCAGAAACTGAGAATTCTTTTATTCCATTCTTGATATACCAAATATGTATGTTTTACGTTACTGATTTTCAATCAAAACAAAAGAATTACAGCTTTAGGTGCCAAATATTTTTAAGGGCATCATCTCTTTTGGAAAGTTTACTCTGGAATGCTCTACAAAAAGAAAACGAAAATCATTGTGTTATTGGGTAACAGATTTGCTTGCTGATAGGCTAGAATGGGATGGTCATCATTAAATCAATTTGCACATACAAAACAGTGCTACCCTTCAAGACAACCATGATACAACAATCTAACAAATCACAAAACTTCAACAGGCGTTGCAGAACATATTTTCCAGAAGTAGCTTCTTTGATTGCGGTGATTTCCACGCGAGTCTTCATTGTTTTTCTTTTTTTTTTTTTGCAATAAAAAATTGCCTGTTATAATCTTTATTTAGCGTATGAAAGTAGAAGGAAGAGTTAGCAGGATGGATAAGCATGTAAAGCTAAATTTTGGTTGTAGAAAGTTTCATCTTCCTACACCTCGACAATTCGTCCCAGATACTCTGCTTCTAGTCTCTGAATTTTAGGCGAAGAGATACTCAGGGCCCTTTGCTAATTCACTCAAGATTCTTCTGGTGTCATCACTTAGATTAACATTCGTAAAGCGTGTTTAATGCAATGGCTCTGAATAGCTTCACCTTTAAATTAGGCCGTTCAAAAAGCTGTTTCCATCTTCCTGAGGTGTAGAGATACCTTCAAATTAGCATCTCTACACCTTTTCATGTCTTTGCCCTATATATTCAACATTCTTAGGCTGTATAGCTTATCAAGTTCTATTCAGTTTTCCCAAGACAATAGTGGTTCACATAATTTAGAAATTATATTTATGTACAAAGAGATGCAAGAAAAGGGGCAAACAACCTGACTTTCAGAAGTACATTGATCATCAATTTGTTCCGTGAGCTAATCTCATTTACTTAAACCAGTAACTGCTTGACTACAAATGGGACAGAGAGAAGAATCAAAATCAATCAAGATATACTTTGACATCGATGCCATTGTCGATCAAGGACTGAACAACTGCTCTAATTTTGCCTTCAAACTTGTCTCTATCCCTGGGAGTGTAAGAAGCTGTGTATACATCGGCTTCTCTTGCCCTCTCAGCTAAGATGCGGCCTATGGCTATACATGCAGGTATATCACAACGTGATTTGAGCACAGCCTTGATATCTTTGGAATTAGTACCGGAAACTGCAACTTGCTTGCTTGTTACTCTGTGGGTAATTGAAGCTGAAACAAACCGCTTTGAAATGAAAACATCCAGTGTAAATGGCTCCATGTATGCTATAGTTCGTTGCTTGAAGGATACATGCTTATTTGGATTCTTAGACTTCTTCCCCTTTTGATAAGTGTATGGCCGGCTATTGTCATCATCCAGGAAATCCTCTACCCCAAAAAAGCTTCGAGGTGCAAAATACGGCTGTAAAATGATAAAGCAACAACTAAGAATGTGCATTGAAGAAACTTTCTGCATCATCAACTAGGAAAAGGTAATGAAATTCACAGGAATAAATTAAAAAATGTACATGGACTGAGATGTGTCAACTTTCAGTTTATGTGGAAATGCAAGCCAGTTTAAAAGCATTCCATAACCATTAACAAGTGAACTCCATCTTTGGTGTAACAATTGACAGATTCTAATTTGAACTGTACCCACATATTAAAATGTTAATTACTCAAAAATTTAAGTTATTACTGTATTCTGAGAAGCATTTACAGGGGAAAACAACAGGAAGGTTGAAAAAATCAATTATTTATCAAAAAAATAAGCCTTCAGCATAGACTCACAGTACCCATAACAGAAAGCAAATGGAAAGATGCACTAAAGACATTTTTTGGTTTCTAATAAAAATAATAAATTAAAAAGGTTACAAGAGTAAGACAACTCAAAGCGCAAGGAATTTAAATACAATTATAAGAAAAAAAAGTAAAAATACAGTAGAGGATTATTCACCTTGATTGAACTGTATGATCAACTACAACACATGTAGTTGCCGTATGTAACTTTTGTGCTCTACAAATTTGCTAAGATCTTTTGGTACACCAGGGGAGATGATTTATTGTTAACTGCTTGTTTGAAATAGGAAAAAGAAGTACCTTCCTAAGATATTGATGAGTAAGATAAAAGGATCATTTCACATATTATTCTATATATGGGATTGAAATTCAAGTTCCCAGTAAGCTGATGAAGGTTGAACAACCATTTATAAGAAGCCTGAAACTACTTATTACTAATTATACAAAATATATTTTTACAAGGTGAAGCAATTGCACCATCAAAAAGTTAGATGAACTCCAGACTAGAAACAGATCAGTTGAAATTTGTAGATTTCTACCCTTAGCCTATCATTTGATGGTGAAACAGTCAAATGATCCATCAGTGAGCAAATAGAACCTGAACATGCCTTCAAAGGTTGCCTACTAATGTGCACTTAATATGGTTCAAAGCAGCCCTAGCAGGAGATGGGTGGAGGAAGGATGTGCGGTCAAACACTGAGTCTTCCCTAACATATTTCCGTTGTACCCTATCTCCACAGAAAATAAATGGTAGAACTTTATCAAATAGCAAAGTGGACTAAGGGGAAATTAGAAGAGTAGGACTCCGGGCATGTCATTATATCTGTGGCATGCTCTTTTGGATGAATCCGAAGAACACACTGCAATTGGAATTCTCTCAGAGACGGGAAGGGTAAGGAGGAGCAAATGTTGGTTATATGATTTTACGTCCAGGAGGTTAGCCGATTCAAAACATAATTATCTACACTAATACAGATAGTTAAAATTCCATCCAAAGAAAAAGCATACAAAATTTTCATAAAGTTGAAGCAACCATCCTGATGAAAATAACAGACAACATATGACCTAATTCCCAAATGTAAAAGTAAATATACAAATTCTAAATCACATGGACATCAAAAAGCTTCAACTTACCTGTCCACTATGAAGACCAGCATTTTGTGCACATAACAAAAGCCTGATTTTATCGACTCCATGCACAACAAATTTATCATACACTTGTCTCAGCATTATCTCGCAAACCTCTGTTTCAATAAAACAAAAAGGAGTCATTAAGCTGCTAAAGAAGAAACAAACCATCCATGATAGAAATGAAAGACGACTCCCGTTCAGACATTTTGTCGAACAAGAAACGTGCATTGAACTAGACGGCAACAAATTTCCACTCCACCTTCTATCTTCTAATCCACAAGTTAACTATGTAAAACCATTTCAAAAGCCCTTTTAGGAAATTATCCAACTCAAGCAAATAACATACACCGCCAAATAAATGGAAAGAAAATCGCTGAGTAAACTACTGACCAAGTAGGGTTGTTCTCAGTACAAAAATAAAAATAAACCAATGTAAACCTTTAACCTTTTCCCAAGACTTGCGTGTTCCAGTTTGTGTCCCCTTTGTCTTCTTCTTTCTCTTGCAGAAGACAGCAGACTCAAGAGACACAGAGTTGGAAAGCGCGGGAAGGATTCGGTTTTAGCTCTGAGAGGCATAGCTCGACATGACTGGGCTAATTAATTTATATTATATCAGAATCGATACAAAGTAGAGTTGGTAACTAGCTGATATGTCTCTTCCCTAATTATCTATCAAAAGAAAAAACAATTAGCTAATCAGTCCTCAAACTTTTGATGAAATACCATTTTCATCCTCAAATTTCTTTGTAATCTTTTTGAACTTCCAAAATAATCCCAAGGGCAAATTTTGATGTATGTTGCAAGGGTAAAATTGTTTTTGAAATCATTTCCTCCAAAAATCAAAATGCTAAATATGGTAAAATTGAAGGAACTGATCCAAAAATGATTCCACCATTAGAAATGAACAAAATAACCGGAAGGAATATTTTGAGAATTAAAAAAAAAGTTATATAGGAGAGAAGGTAAAAAATATACAATTGAGGAGGAAAATGATATGTTGTGAAAGGATGAGAGCCTAAATGCTAGTTGCCGTAGAATTAGATGAAATTTTCATTGTTTCTCCAAAAGTTGATATACTTCGATTATTTTCTTTAATTCGAAGGATCGTGAAAGTTGTATTTCATTTTATATGTTCAAATTTCGAGCAGGAGATTTTAAATCCCAGAAGGAATTTGATAATTTTGGTTTGATATAATGCACTAAGAATTTTTTTATTCTTCAAAATGACCAGTTTCTACCATTTATGAACATGATATTTTTTTTAATACAGAAAGTGTCATACACAGTGAAGATTATATAATCAAAATGAAGAACAACCTTTTCAATATAAGTAGCACTGTCTGACTCAAATAGACGGGTTTAGACTAGTAAGTCTAAGATTATTTTAACGTAGACTTTTTAGATTGCGGGCTAACACGGACTAGAGCGAGCAAAGCCTGTATTTTTTAAAAAATATATTTATTTAAAATGACATCGTTTTATAGTATTTTTTAATATTTAAAATTTAATAAATTTTATATATTTAAAAAGTATATATAAAAGAAAATATATTGACTGGCGGGTTAGCTAGTGGGCTAAATGGGCTAGGGAATTTTGGGCCGTTCAAGGGTTAGCCAATACCGGACCGAGTTAGACGGAACGAGTTGGTCAGTTTGACACTACTAAATATAAGACGTATAAATTAGTAGAATATATCTTTATAAGGGGAGAAAAATATTCTCATAAAAAAATCCTTATAAAATGAGAATAATAAGATTGTTCATTCAGTAGGATTTGAACCCCCCTCCCACTTCCCCCGAAAGAATCACCTCAGGTTCCCTTTTTTGTTTTTTCGATTTGTTTTTCAATTTTGCATGTTTCTATATTTGTTTTTTAATCCACGTGGACAATTCTTTTTTCTGACAAAGAAGGCTGCTATTTGGCAGTTTGATGTAAGCGGATCAGAGAACGGGATGAATTGGAGACGGTATCTAAACCGACATACTAATAAGGAATCCTGAATCGCAGAGCCACTCTCTTGCAGTCTTCCAGAAGAGGAGGAGGATTAATCTCTACGTTTCAAGACCACCTTCTCTCCCAACTCGTAGAAAACATCAAGTATTTGGAGTATAAACTCCAACGTACAGATTCTTTCCTCAGAGTAACACAAGTGGGATGTTCTGCAGACAAAGACTTGGGATAAACATCGATGTATATCGATCCAAGTCCATATTTTTTGGTAGATGTGGTGCTCCCCGAAGTCGGCAAGGTGAACGTTGATGGATGGATCCTTTTGGTGGGATTTCTTTGCGATCATCACCCGTGTGTTTTTGTGCCATCTCCATATTCATACACCAAATGTGATTCCCAAACAACAGTTTCGTCTGATTGGTTATAGAAAGGAATCGGTTTCCAAGCCGAAGGAATCAGATCGCCAGAAAGTGATGATCTATTCCAACCAGCAAACAGTTTTGCTGCCATTTCTGATTGATTGTGTAAAAATTTTGTTGGCTGGAAATTGCTTATATTGGGAAGAAATACTAATGACATTCATTATTGGTATTAATTATTATTAATCATCACAAAAAATGATTTCCCTTTGCTGGAAATGCAGAAAATTATGGTTATATGTGCATGAAGGAATCTAGAAGGAACATGCAAATAAGAATCTGATTCAGCAAGGGAATTGCAAATCAAAGCAGAGGTAAGAGGAAGGGTCAGAACAATATTACATTATGATATAATTTGGATAAAAATCGTAATGTTGAGAAAGAAATCCTAGGTTCACTAGGTTTCCTCCTCTGATCTTTCAGAGTTAAAACTAGGGTTTGTCTGTAATCTTAGATCGTTATTTTCCAGTTTGTTATGCCGTCCATCTGATTGATATGCTGCCATTTTAGGGTTTTGGAATTGTGGAATGGGGACTGATATCACGGAGCAATTTGGATCTTTTTACATTATTGGGCAAAAACTAGATAGTTGTCGAAGAAGGTGGGATGATTATGGTCTGCAGGCTACAAGCACCTTCTTGGTGGGCTTTGGGACTGTAACAGTGTTAGCGTAGCATATAACGTTGTGGTATATTCTATTATATACATGGTATATTGAATAGTATATATATTATATTGAGAAATAACATACTCACTCTATTTTTAACTTCTTTCATTCCTATATTATTTTTTCATAATTGAAAAGAACTTAATACTCAAAAAAGTTTTAAAATTTCAATTTAAACTTTACTCAGAAAAACTAATTAAGGATATTAAAGTCTTTTTATTCATAAAAAATAAAAGAAGAGTGAAAGAAACTAAAAGTAGAGTGACAATATCACTTCTCACTTATTATTTGAGTATGTAGTACACTAAATAATTTATTTAAGTATAAGACAGATATAATATATTGTGCAATATGCTATGGTTTTGTTCTCAATTGCTTAAAGTTCTTTTTTTTTAATCTGAAAAAGTTAGTTTTGAATTATTTTTAATTATTTATTCACTTCTGATTTTAACTTAAATAAGTTTTAAAAAAGTTATTTTTAATAAACTCCCCTAAAGATTTTTTAAAAATAGCTTTTACTTATTGAAATTGTTTAAAATAAAAAAATTATTTTTATTTTAAGTATAATTTTTTAAAAAAATTATTTTTCAACTGCTTGAAAAATGTTTTAGTAATCGAGAATAGACTTATGTATATTATTAGCATACTATTATATATATATATATATATATATATATATATATATATATATATATATATATATGGAGTGTTTCACAAACACTATACACGATAACAACTTGGCGTGATGGGGGGTTTAACTTGAAAAAGGGTCCAAGATGTCTATAGGAGAGTCCTCGCAACGACGGCAAAATTTATCTTTGGTGGCATGCAATTAGGATCACAAAAAACTACTGTTACATAAGCCCTTTTATAAGCCACTTCAGAGATAAATACCATAAAAAATTATGTTTGTTTTTTCTTATGTAACATTTCAAAAGTGTCACAAAATTTGTAACACTTTTTTAATGTCATGAATACATTGGCAAATTTGACATATTTTGTGGCATTTTTTAAATATATTTTATTTATACTCTATATCAACAAATTAAATTTTGAAAAGGGTAAAATATCCTGCCCCTTAAACTTTTAAAAAATCCAACTTTTGTGCTCGAACTTAATTTCATTCAAATTTTGCACTTGAACTCTCACGACATACGCCTGGTACCCCTTAAACTTTTAAAAAGTCTTAACTTTTATGTTCGAATTTAATTTTATTTAAGTCTTGTAACCTAAACTCTCATGATGTACACCCATTACCTTTCCATCCAAAAGTGCCACAATTTTATTCTCTAAAATAAAAAATGCAGTTTTTTTTTGTTATTTGACATGTCTAACCTATTCAATTTTTGGCAATAATTACGCATAAATAATACTCCCTTTGTTGCAAAATATATGTCATAATTTGACTTTACACTAGAATTAAGGTTTTGATAATTTTTATAAAAAAATTAGATAAATGTGCAAAATGCCTTAATTTTTTATTAGCATTATAAAGTCAAATTTAATATTGGAGTATTGGTGGTTTAGATGATTGATTGAAAAACTAATGGTATAGGGAAAACAAAACCGTTTAAATGGTTATATAAATTTTGAAACGAAAGGAGTGAATAAAAAAGGTTAATAGCATCACAACAATGCAAACCATATTTAATGATAATGTATTAAAAGATAGCAATCCACAAGAGGCACATGTGATAGTATTTCATGGGTTATTTAACGAAGCTTTTGGACGGAAGGGTAATGGTGTATGTTATTTAAATTTTACAACTACCACAATAATTTTTAAAATTAATTTATATAGATTCTCGCTTCCCCAAAAAACAATGTCTTTGTTCTGTGTATGCATTGATAAGTGTAAAATCACCTTCATCATATATATTTTATTTTGCATAAAAAATATGTGGTTTCAACAACCAAATGTCTTGTCTCATCTATGAACCATGCAATAAGTAGTAAAACACGACCATCCATTTGGACTTTTAAGCTCAAGTCAAGCTTTGGTTGGTCTTAGTTTAGAGTTGGAATCATCCCAATTAAAGAGAAAATTTTCAAGCAGAGAGAGAGACATTCAAGATTGGATAAGAATGATGAGCTGAGCTAATAAACATGAGGTACTAGCATGCAGTGACGCCACCATCCAGTGGTCTTTTACTGTATTTTTCTTCCATTATTTCTTAGACTTGGAAAACAAAAGCCAAGTCTATAATTGAGTTTGGTTAGAGTGTAAACAGTATTTTTTTTCAGTTTATATAAATTAAATTTTTAATTATCAAATTTTAATCTAATGGTAAAAAATTCACACATTATGAATAATTATTCAAGTTAAAATAATTATTATACTACACAGTGAATAATTATTAATTTTATAGTGAATAAATATTTAACTTAAATAAATATTTATAATATATGAATTTTTAATTGTTAAATTAAAATATAACTACCTATACACAAATTTAAAAAATATACAATTTGCATTCTAAGCCAAACCGTTGGAAAGTCGTATCAGAGTTCCACTTAGTACACTGAAAACTAGGATACACCAATTAAACAGATGCAAGAATTAATATATAATAAGCAACGTGGAGAAGGGGTTCCAACTTCCAAGTCTCCCCGGGCTGGGAAGACCTGGGAATTTTTATTTCTATTTCAAGTCTGCGACAGAGGCTGACAGGTAGAAAAAGGCAAATCCCACAAAGGACTTTTGATTTGTTGTATGAGAATAACATGTCATGAGATGAGTTATGTAGAAAATGACTTAAGAGACAAACATTGTCTAACTTGTTTCATCATTCTTTGATCATTAAACAGACTTTGGGATCCCAACAACCATTAAAATGACTAAGGCATTATAAATCAATCAGAATCAGTCTCGAATAATTACTTTTTTCTTTAAAAAAAATCTTGATTTGTATTTCCGTATATGTGAAAATAATTCCCCCTTATGAGAAATATAGGCAAATGTAATCATATCAGCTCTCGTACTTTTTTTTTCTAGGTAAAAATATCCCATTCTTGAATTACATTTCCTTAAAATTCCCATCGTTATTTTTTCTCTTTCAACTTGTCAAAATCTTCCATTTGGTGTAATTTTTTTTTAAAGTTAAAAAGAATAAGATAAAACTAAGGCCTCCAAATTACTAGGCACGACCCTGAAAACCGTTAACATATTTGATATTTATTTTCCATTTGTAGGGGTGGTGCTTAGCTTAATCGACAAATAAGTCTTGCAATTGTATAGCATATTGTCAGAATCCAAAAACTCAAAGTTGGGGAATTAATAAGCTATATGAAAGAATATGATAGAGCATAATATATTAATATTATACATTTTAAATTTTTTTTCAACTACGAAAGATAAATTTTTATAAAGGTTTTTCTAGGAAGTCTTGATTATTCCAGTATTTCATTAGACGCCAAGAAATCTTGAGAATCTCTTAATAATAATAATAATAATAATAATAATAACTATATTCAACCAATATAATGTAATTAATGACTTTCTACTATGAAGAAGGTCCCATCGCAGGACTTAGGAATTTCCGTCATAACTTCTTGGGCTTAGGAATTTCCGTCATAACTTCTTGGGGGAGAATCTGCAATGTTTCTATCGGACATTATCCTCTGTTCATCAAGAAAGGAAACAACATTAGAAGTTTACAGTAGACTTATGCTCACCTCAAGCACTTGACTTGAGTGTATTTGGATCGGGTTTGGATTCGAGACCAAATGTAATTTGGCTTTGATCTTTTTTTTTCAGAAGAAATCTATTTTTATAAAATTCAAAAATAAAAAATTTTAAATTTAAATTCAATCTAAATACATTCACAGCAACAATATTTACATTTCATATTTCATGCCATGCAAAAGGGTTCATTTTCCTAAGTGGGGAATTAGAAGAGATATGTCATCCTAATATTGATGCATTAACAATTCTAGTTTGTCATCGGGCAGAAAATGGTTTCATTTTATATTAACAAATCACAGTTTTTTTCATTGCTTTATATTTTAAGTGCCAAGAAATATGAATCGAATTTAAAATTTATGATATTTGACAAGAAGTGTCTCTAAACAATTGAAAATTACCATATTGTTATTAATTTTAGATAATTAAATTGCTCCAAGTGATACTAAATGAGAAAGGAAGACAAATAAATTTATTCATTTTTATGCTATTATATGGTCCATTAATTTTGTGAATTAGCTATTTTTTATTTTATTATGAACTATTAGTCATTAGAATAGGTCTTTATATTGCAGTTTAAACGAAATTATCCAAACTAGAATTAAATTCTTATACCAATGTAGCTATTCTGCTGCTGAACAACCCACAAATCTTGTTTGATTGCAGGTCCCTTCTGATGAACCAAATTGAGGAATTGACTGCAACCCGCATCTTTATTTGGTGGTTCAAATGAAAAATATCTGATTCCAACGTAGCCATTCTGCTACTGAGAACAACCCACAAATCTTGTTTGATTGCAGGTCCCTTAGGAGTCAAATTGAGGAATTGACAACAACCCGCATCCTTGGGGAAGCTAATAAACTTGCTGATACACTATCTAAAGATGTCAGCTGGCAAATGAAGGAAGAAAGGAAACTACTTTTTCCTCTTCCACTCCATGTTGTAAAAATCTTGTTTGACGATATGAAGGGGGTAGAATATCATGGCTCTTTATTTTGTAATATTGTTGGTGCTACCTAAAGCAGTCAAAGCCTGAGAAACACTACCATTATTCTAGTTGTACCTTTCTGCCACTAATAAATATATTTCTCTTTTTATTACAAAAAAAAAAACGCTTGAAAGGGTAGTTTCTTTCAACTTTGTGAGTTCCAGCTTTTGTTTGCATCTCCCTAACCAATAAATATAGCGTAGAGACATACTCTAGTAATATTTTTCTTGTTTATTGCGAAAAACTAAATTCTAAAAAAAAACCAAAACCTTAACATTTAAGTTTTATTATAGAAAATATTACATAGAGAAAACCAAAGCGTCTGAAGTGACAACTATCCATTTAGTCTATTTTCCTACACATCGAACACGGAATCGTACTGAAGGGACTGAAGAAAAGTTTCGTTGTACGTATGCATGAGGGACCAAATCCTAGCCTTTCTCTCCAAGTAATTAGATCATTTTCTCCTATGGAAACAGAAAGCAAAAGGATCAAACGAAAAACCAAACAGTCAGCAGAACTAACATTATAAGAAAACCTCCGGCAACTCCACCATGACGTACAGCCGAGGATTCAGAACTAGAAATCAGTTCATCCTTTAGAATGTATCAGAGAAAGATTACGCGTCCGTCTGATGCTAAGAAAATGACTCTTGCGTTTACCCCATGAGAAAATAATATAAGAAAATGACTCTTGCGTTTACGTGAATAACATACAAGGATTTTGTTAATAGATGACGATATGGGCTTCTTTTTTTTTCTTTTTTTTTAATAAATATTTTGAGTACAAAAGGTATCAACTAACCTTTTGGGGGAAACAGTATGTTTCTTGGAAGACACGTCATTCATTACTCGTCAAGATATAACTTGAGAAAAGTGGGGGATCAATACTTTTTCATTCAAAATTTTAAATTCAAATTTTCTAGTTCAAAATAGATAAAAAAAAATGAATATTTAATTATGAAAAAAAATTTCACGTTTAAATATAATAAATTAGACTTATTTTTGTTATCGTAGGTTGCTTGTTAAATCAAATATAAAGAAACAAATTTTAATTTTTTTCTAAATTTATTGAAACCTGATAGTCTTACAATATAAGATATTATTTATATTCTTTTACTATATTATAAAGATTTATAAAATTATATATATTTCTTACACATAGATCTGAAACATGGCATGAACAAGAATAAACTCCTTGTTTTTCTCCTTAAAGTGAAATGGCTAATTGCTCTTTGTTTTACCAACCATTAAAATGATTTTGGGATCACAATAACCATTAAAATGACTAGGGCTCTACTTTTCCCCCCCTAATGTTAGCACAATAGATTTAAGAAATTTCTAATTAGTCTTTTTAAAGTAAATAGAAGTATTCTCTCTTGGAAAAAAGAAACATTGTCATTGAATTACTCCAAATTATCACTAATTACTTTAAATCAATCTTAAATACTTAATTTTCTTAAAAAAGATTAATCTCGAGTAGTATTTCTATATATGCGAAAATAATTTCTGCTTATGAGAAAGATAAGCAAATGTAATCATGTTAGATCCTGTGCTTTTTTTTTCTAACTAAATATATTCCACAATTGAATAGATTTCCTTAAAGTTTCTACTATCATTTTATCTTTTTCAATTTATCAAAATCTCCTATTAGCTGTAATTTTTTTTTAAAAGTGAAAATAATAAGATAAAAAATGGCTATTTGATTAGGCCTCCTAGATGTTTTTGCCTAAGGCTTCTAAATTACTAGACACGGTCTTGAAAGCCATTAACATATTTCATACTTTCTCTGCTTATAATTGAGTGTTAACATTTCTTTTGAAATGCATTTACAATTGGATGTTTATTTTCTTAAAATAATTATATATTTTATTTAAAATTTTATTAATAATCTTTTTAATTTAAGAAAAGTAAACTACACTAACACAAGAGCTCCACCAATCACCTCTCACGCAACCTTAATTTAAAGAATATAAGTGTCACTAATATGTAGGTCTTACATATTAACTTCTTTAATTAATAAGAATATCATAATAATTATTTTATAGTCAAATTATTTTTAAAAATTTTATGCTCAATTAAAATAAAATATTCAATTAGTTATGAATAGATGATTTATTTATTATGTAAGAGCGGTTAGATTGAGCGACAGACAAGTCTTGCAACTTCATAGTATAAGGACAAAATTCGAAAACCCAAAGTTGGGGAATAAGTTATAGGAAAGAATATGATAGAGCATAATATTATATATTTTAGAAATGTTTGTAAGGACAAAAAATCAAATTTGATAAAGGTTTTTCTAGAAAATCTTGATTATTCTATGAAAAATAAAAAGTTTTTAAAAAATTAGATCCGTCTTTATTGTAGCAGCTTGTTGGATTGCTATAACAGAGTCATCCTTTACTTTTATATATATATATATATATATATATATATATATATATATATATATATATATATATATATATTTATTTATTTATTTATATATATTTATTTATTTTACATCAAAGGAAGATTTGGATAAATTTATATATTGACATTGAAGGTTGAACAGGATTGCGCTTTTTTCTTTGGTTAGAACAAGGTTTTTAAGTTAGTGTTCTTTGTATCTGTCAATGTTTTGTTTGAACACTTGCAAGTATAGTTCACGTATTCCAATCCAACATTTTGAGGGTCAGCACGGCAAATAAATTATGACAGGATTTCGTTAGACTATTCAGCCAATATAATGTAATGACTTTCTACTATGAAGAAGGTCCCATCGTACGACTTGAGAATTTCCCTAAACATTTCTCGGGTAGAATCTGCCATGTTTCTATCGGACATTATCCATTGTTCATCAAGAAAGAAAACAGCATTTGAAGTTTACAGTTGACTTATGCTCAAGTCAAGCTCTGATCTCGCGTTGCAAAAGGGTTCAATTTGCTGAGTTGGGAATAAGAAAAGATATGTCATCCTGATATATGTGGATAATGTCCATTCTTATATTTTCTTAGACATCATCCCCATAAGGATATGGATTTGGTCATGATGGGATCAAATCCTACCTTTCAGTGTTAAGAATATGCAAACTATAGTATATATATAGTCGACTATGTTAGTTAGTGTGTCGACTATATTGTGGATATAGTCGACTATGTTAATCGGTTATTATCAGATGATTAAGTCAATTATTGACTATATCTACAAGAATTTATTTTTATTTTACTCACTCTTTAAGAGTTAGTGAAGTTAATAGAGTGTCTATAAGAGTTGATAGAGTTAGTAGAGTCATTTGCAGACTTAATAGGAGTTAGTGAGTTTTAGTTCATACTTTCTAGTTTTTATCTATTAGTTGTAGCTCTATAAATAGAACTATTTTTAATGATATTGTGTTTGTGTTGACGGTTAATAATATCTCATATATTTCTTAATATTTTAACTGTTACTTTTCCTATTTCTTCTAGATTTTTCAACATTCTGCAAGTAAATTACATCAGTCTCCTCTGGGAACTGAAACCAAAAGGATCAAATGGAAAACCAAACAATTAGCAGAACTAACATTCCATGAAAACTTCAGGCAACTCCACCATGACTATAGCAGAGGATTCGGAACTAGGAAGCCGTATACGTTCGTCCCTTAGAATGGATCAGAGAAAGATTCCGCGTCCTTCCGCTGCCTGCTTATCTCATGAGAAAATGACTCTTGCGTTTACGTGAATAACATGCAAGAATTTTGTTAACTGAAGATGATATGTCATTCTTTTTTTTCCTTTTTTTTTTTTTTGAGTAAAGAGTTTGAGTGTAAGAGGCGTCATGCATCTCAAACTTACCCTCTTTCAAAAAAAAAAATAAAATAAAAAATACAAGGGTTACTATTGGCCAATGAATCATGCGTTGTAGTTGCTTTCCATCAAAAGAAAGCTTTCGCAGAACTGGAAGTGTATAAGCTGTGACATTCATGGGGGCAATGTTTCCTAAGTGAGCAATTTGGTTGAGAAAAAGCATACTTCAAGTATAAAAGGAGTAGTAACTAGTATTTCAGTGACAAAATTTGCTCATTATCAAATAGAAAGGTTTGAGTTCGATCCCGTCCATTCTTGATGTATGAAAGAGCTTTAAAAAGAAAATAAAAGCATAATATTAGATTAATTACCACCAATTGGTAAAAGAGCATATAACTTAGTAAAAATATTTTACTCTAAATGATCATCATCTAAATTTTTCGTGCTGAAAATATAAAAAGGAGAAAAGTATAGATGTTTTCTTCTTCTTTTTCTTAATACTCACTCATTCTTTTTTTAACGACTTTCTTATTATATTGACATATTTCAAAATTTTTAATACTTTTCATAAAAATAAATATTTTAATAAATTATATAATATCAATCAATTATTAATTCCATTATATATTATTTTTATATATTTAAATTTGATATAAAATATTTACTAATTTATATATTTTTATTTTTTTATTATACCGTATTACTTTTATAATATAATTAAATTTTTATATAAAATTTTATAAATTTCATACTTAACCAAACACAAACAAAATAAATATGACGGAGTAAATAAATACTACAAGAGATGTCACATCAATTATCGTCATAAATTATAAATCAATTAGTTAAATCAAGTCCCCATATATAGATATATATACATATGTATATATAGAGAGAGAAGATTACAAGTATTATTTTTTAGAGAAATTAACTATGTTTACTCTTCAACTATTATGACTTTTTTTTCTTAATCAAAAACTTATATTTTAACTTTTTATATACATGACTTTTTTTCAAATAACTATAGCTATCAAATTTTAAATGTCGCAATGAAATTAGATAAAAAAAATCATGTTACAAGCTTGAACTATCATTTTTAATAATAATTTTGTCTATCTATGACTTTCTTTCTATTCTTTCATATTATCTGATATTCCATAATTGTGCTTCATATGATAATCTTTTATGAGCTTAAATTCTGTTAAATTTTGGTTTTTTAATCAACATTTACACTCCTTTTATCTCATATTTGCTTTGGGTGAGTTTATTGAAGATTTGGAATTAAATGAAGCAAATAAAGAGATTTTACACAATGAATAAAAACAGAGAAATGCAGGGGCAAAACAGTCTGGTAGATAATTTTCAAGTGAGAATTTATCCTCTATAGAGATTTCAAATACGAATGTGATCTTCTAGACATTTATAGAGGACATTCTGAAGTTTTCATAATGGTAAAATTTATGGAAATCCGAGTTCATTTGCTTTCCCTGCTTATGCTTCAAATTCAGCTGTCCTGCACTGTGGTCCAGTTTTGACACATTTCGGTATAACGATCATATCTTTATTTCTAGATGTTCAATTGAGGTGATTCAAGGTTCTGTGTCAAGCTAAGATCCATATATACAACTTTAATGAAGACATCAAGACCTAGATCAGTCGATTTCATGCTCTGAATTCACCTAACATTCAAAACAGAGTCACAGTCGGGCAGCAACAGCTTGCCCCATAACTGGGAGCAAGCGGCGCCGTTTGGTGTGATCCAAGCGGCGCCGTTTGCAGCGATCTGAAGTGCATTTCCAGCTGGTTTTCTCTCTCTTTGGAAGGAGATTTAAATACCCCATTTTAGGGCAAGAACAGAGACGGCTGGGAGGGGAGAAAACTGCAGAAAAACAGCAAGAAATCACACCCAAATCCCTCCCAAATCTTCATCTTTGCAAGAGAAATCAAGAGAGAAGATTGAATCTTTGAAGAAGGAGAACCTCCACCTTGAAGATTCATGGAAAAACCTGCAGCTTCCTCAACATCACAGTGACGATTTTCAAGTTTCAAGAAGAGGAGATTTCCACCATGAAAATGAGCAATTCTTCCTCTTTCTTTGTTGCTTTATGTTCTTTAATTTGTACTATGTTGAGGAACTAAACTTTTGAATGCTTGAATGGGTATGAACCCTAGATTTTATTTATGTGAATGAATTGTTTCCCTTGGTTGATTGAATTCGAATTTCTTGTGGATTGTTTGTGGGTTTGAATGTTTGAATTGATTGGGTGGATAGTTGATGAAATTTTGTCACTTGGAATTGAGAAAGGAAGGGTGATTGAAATTGATTCAAAAATCTGGAATTTTGTCACTTGGAATTGAGAAATGAAGGGTGATTGATAATTGATTCAAAATCTGGAAATTTTCACTTGGAATTGAGAAAGGAAGGGTGAAATAGACCATACACAAACAATGGGGATGATTTAGGTGACTAGAGATAGAAACCTAAACATTTTCTTGGTAATTAGAGAAATCTAATTGGAAATTCAAAAAACCTTAATGCATTCTTGGGTTGAATTGGTTAGAAAGAGATTTCAACTAATTAATCTAAGGGTAGAAAACTTTCATCTAGAGATAGAGTGAGTTCTATCATTGGAATTTCACCAAGTATTAGAAGGGGAAACAAATCAACCAAGGGACTTTTCTATCACATAGGTAATTCTAGGGGGATTAACCATTCAAGTATTGTTTTCTCAATTGAATTCCCTCTTGCAAAAAAGATTAGTTAAGCTAGTTTAATAAGTTAAGTTGGATTTCTTTTCTTAGTATTTATTCAAACTATTTTCAAAAACAAAAATTTATGGAAGCTAAACAATAGAGTGAAAAGTGAGTAATGGTAATTGACCATCCCCGTGGATACGATATTTGAAGTACTTGCCATTATACTAATTTAAACGATAGGTGCGCTTGCCTAGTGTTTGTGTGCAAATTGTTGAAGATTGGAATAAAATTACGTATAAAGGCATATACAATAAAACACAACATTATCCAAATAATATGGGTAAAAAATTAACTAGCAATAAAATAATATTTCTTAGTTTTTAAGTTATTTTTCTCTATTCCTTCTCCTTCTAAATCATGAATATATAAAATTGTCTTTAAAAATTATTACACGTACTTGTAGCATGATTCTCTCTACTAAATTTCTCTATAATATTTATAATTTGATAGATATAGTTGTTAAAAAAGTTTATATATATAAAAAGTTAAAATAAATTTTTTTGTTTAAAAAAGAAAAATTAAAATAGTTAAAAAGTAGGTATAACTAATTTTTTATTTTTATTATAAAGAAAAGAAAAGTTCTACATTTAAAAGGAATTTCTAACTTGTAATTTGTCTTCAATTACAAGGTTTTTAGTGCTACCAATAAACAATCAAAAAGAAAAGAAATATATATTACTCGTTTTAGAACTTCCAAGTAAGGCTCAATTTACTATACACAGAAACGCGAGGAAACCGGCTTTATCATGATACGGCCTGCGTAACGAGCGCTGAAGTTAATATGCTGAGTATCACTTTTTTCAGCATGTGCGGGAAGTTTTTCATAACCATTAGATCAGCATCTTTTGATCTAATGGTTGTGAGAGACCAGGGGTATTTTGGAGCAAAATTTATTTTTGGACTCCCGCCTAAAACTTTCTATTCATGAATAGAATAATCTGCTTTTTTCTCTATCTATTTCTCTCTCCCTTTTTCATTCCGATTACTCTTCTCTCTCTCATCTATCCTTTCTCTTGAAGAATGACTCTCTTGCTTTCTCATCTATCTTCTCTCTTGAATTTTTATCAGATTTTTTCTCTCTTAAATTTTTAGCAGATTGACTATTTTTCTCTCCCCCCTCTCTCTTCTCTATTTTGTTCGCTATTACTCTTTTGTAATCAAAGTTAGTATCAACGAAGATAAAGGACGTTGTGTGAAAGATCTATTAGTCAATCTCCACAGATTCATCCAATACAGTTGCAGACATTCCGGATGGAGTTCTTGATATGAAAAGTGGGTTATCGAGAAGAGTGGAAGTTTGTTACATCTGAAGAGTGAAGACAAAAAATCAAGTTATCTAGAAGAGTGGTAATTTATTGTATTTGAAGAGTAAATATAAAATCTATTATTGTTGTTAGTTGAATATTGTTATATTAAGTATTATTTTTTCTTGGTATCTTCTATTTAATCGCTAAAGGTGTATTCTTGATAGTAAAAAATAATTATGATAATAGGAGTTTGTGTTGAATTAAGGGTTATGTAAATATATTTCGTTTCACGTAAATATCCATTCAAATTGTTATAAATAATTATTTGATATAGTAGATCTATTCACTTGATATGTCAAGTGAATAATTATTCACTTAATTATTCACTCTTAAGTGAATAATTATTCACTTAGCGCAGAATAACTGTTCACTCTTAAGATAATATCTGACCAAATCAGAATTAAGTGAATAATTATTCACTTAGTAAAAAATAAATATTCACTCTTAAGATAACATCTGACCAAATCAGATATATTTAGTTTCACTTAAATATCTATTCAAATTGTTATGAATAATTATTTAATATAGTAGATCTATTCACTTGATATGTCAAGTGAATAATTATTCACTTAATTATTCACTCTTAAGTAAATAATTATTCACTTAGCGGAGAATAACTGTTCACTCTTAAGATAACATCTGACCAAATCAGAATTAAGTCAATAATTATTCACTTAGCAAAAAAGAACTATTCACTCTTAAGATAACATCTGACCAAATCAGATATATTTAGTTTCACGTAAATATCCATTCAAATTATTATAAATAATTATTTGATATAGTAGATCTATTCACTTGATATGTCAAGTGAATAATTATTCACTTAATTATTCACTCTTAAGTGAATAATTATTCACTCTTAAGTGAATAATTATTCACTTAGCACAGAATAACTGTTCACTCTTAAGATAACATCTGACCAAATCAGAATTAAGTCAATAATTATTCACTTAGCAAAAAAGAACTATTCACTCTTAAGATAACATATGACCAAATCAAATATATTTGGTTTCACGTAAATATCCATTCAAATTGTTATGAATATTTATATGATATAGTAGATCTATTCACTTGATATGTCAAGTATCTTAAGAGTGAACAGTTATTCTCCGCTAAGTGAATAATTATTCACTCTTAAGTGAATAATTATTCACTTAGCGGAGAATAATTGTTCACTCTTAAGATAACATCTGACCAAATTCTCTACCATCAAAATCATTCTTTGAAGTTATAATAGTGTTCCACTACCGAAATCAATCTTTAAACCAAAAAAATTAACACATCATTTTCTTATCTCCGCAAGCAGACCATAAATCTATTTTTAGTGAAGATTTCTATAGCCTAGAAGCCACCAACAGTCTAACAAAAACTCATAATATCTAACTTCATTTTGACTATTAGTAAATCTGAAAAAAAAAAATTTAAGTTCGAAAGAAAACTTGAAGGTTCGTCGAAACCGTTTAACACAAAATGACGATCTTGAAGAGAATTAATCATTTTATTCTTTAATATTTGAAGACTTTCAAAGTAGTAGCGGAGAGAATACAGAAGATAGAAAGAAGAGAGAGAAAAAAAAGAGAGAGAATTTGGTAGAATTGGTTGAAGAAAGTGGGTGAAAAAAGTATGTGTCAGAAAGTAGGTGAAAAAGTGGATTTCAAATCGTTTCAAACTTTTCTCTTTTTTCTCTCATAATTTTGCTTACCCAAAATACCCCTCATGCTTCATAACCGTCGGATCAAAAAATAATAAAAAGTAATCAATCGAACGGTCAAAAGTTATCCGCATGTGCAGAAAAAAGGGCGTCAGCACCCTAACCGGACCGCGTAACGGGTACCGTGCTGAACATTATATTGCTCAGCACGTGCGGGCAACAATCTCAACTGTTGGATGGTTTTTTTTATCCAATGATTAGGGTGCTCAAAGGTATATTTGAGATCAATTTTTTTTTCAATTTACGTTCAAAACTCTAACTTAATTCAAAAGATGAATTTGAATTTAATTTTATATACTAAATTTGACTTTCTTTCTCTCCCATTCTATCATATTTTTTAATTTTATTTCTTTCTTTTTCTCTCTTTTTTACTCTTCTTTTAATTTTCTCTCTGCCATTGTTTCAAAAATATGCTACAAAAATGCTAAACAAATAGGTTTGCTTTGGATAGACAGCAACGAGGATCAAATCGGCGTGTAATAATGATTCCAAAACTTAAAAAGATTTGGAGTTAATATGAATTTTTAAATTCAAACGTAAAAAATGATCTTTCACATTTATTACAAAATATAAGTTTTTATAATTGTAAAGTAAGATATGCCTGTGATTTTTTTTTAGTTTTGATATTTCTTTGACTTTGTAAATCTGATTTTTGACTCGTTGATTAAGTAAAGATATTTTTGTAATTGGTGTTTACATGTTTGAAAGATGAGCATTACGTCTTCTATCGATTGGATTGCAGTGGTTGTATAGATTATGTGTTTAAGTAAATTTCAAAATTAAATGAAATAAGTATTCAGATGTAAAATAATAACATCAAAATATTAATATTTTGCATCAAATTATTAATATTTACATCATTTTCTGTTTGCAGTCTTGAGTAATTATTCTTAAAAGTTTGAATAATTATGTACCACATAATTTGTGAATCAATATTTAACGTAGAGTGCAAAAAAAATCACAAAGTAATTATTATACAACAAAACATTAGTATTTACATCAATTCTGTGTTGTCATAGTGGTGAATAAATATTCGTATATGTCTGAATAATTATTCACAATACAATTTTCTCCTTTGAGCAATTACTCTTCAAACCAGTAAAAATCACTACTCAAAATAATTAGAATCATTACAAAAGAAGTCAAAATAAATATTAGTAACTTTAAAATAACAAAGAAAGATCAACGACTGAAATGTTCCACTATCAAAATCATTCTTCAAACCATAAGAATCAACCAAAGCAACCCACAACTGATTCCTTCAATACGCATTATCTTAAGTAATTATTCGCTACTCGAATTTGAATACTTGTTTCGTTTAATTTTAAAATTTACTCAAGCACATAATCTATACAACTACTGCAATCCAACCAAGAGAAGAGGTAATGTTCATCTTTCAAACCTGCAAACACCAATTACAAAAAGATCTTTACTTAATTAATGAGTCAAAAACCAAATTTAAAAAGCCAAAGAAATGTCAAAACCAAATAAAAATCACAGATATATCTTACTTTACAAATGTAAAAACTTATATTTTATAATAAATGTGAAAGATCATTTTTTACGTTCGAATTTAAAACTTCACATTAACTCCAAATCTTCTCAAGTTTTGGAATCATTCTTACATGCCAATTTCATCCTCGTTGCTGTCTATCCAAAGCAAACCCATTTATCTAGCATTTCTATAGCATATTTTTAGAACAATGACAGAGAGAAAATCAAAAGAAAAGTTAAAAAAGAAAGGGAAAGTGAGAGAATCAGAAAATTTGATAGAATGAGAGAGAGAAAGTTAGATTTGGTTTATAAAGTTGAATTTAAATTCATCCTTTGAATTACGTTAGTTTTGAGCAGGAATTGAAAAAAATTTTAATTTCAAATATAGCCTTAAGCACCCCAAAACATTAGATAAAAAAAAAAGAGACCATGTAAAGGCTAAGATTAGTGCCCGCCGCACGTGCTGAGCAATATAGTGTTTAGCACGGCAGCCGTCCCGTAGGGCCTGATTCATATTGAAGGTTCAACTAACACTTCGGTGAAATATTCGTGTTTCTTTTTCCATTACTTGGTAACATGTTAGTTGGGAGAAGTGTTACTTGAGAGAAAGTGTGTATAACTTGGGTAGGCTATAATATCTTCTCATTCAAAATTAAAGGTCAATTTTTTAGTAATAAAAAAATAAATATTTTATTCTAAAAAAATATTTCACTTTTAAAAATAATAAGTTGAACTTATTTTTGTTATGGTAGTTCCTTATAAGTCAAACAAGTGCAAACAAAATTTAATTTTCTTTTCTAGTTTTATTGAAAACCGATAGTTCTAATATAAAAGATATTATTCATATTTTTTGACTATATTGTAAAGATTTAGGAATTTATATATATATATATATATATATATATATATATATATATATATATATATATTTCTTACACATAGATATTAAATATTCTGAAATATAACTTAAACAAGAATAAACTCTTTATACATGTCAAACATCACGCTCATTATTTTCATCGATTTTACCTTAAAACAAATAAAAAAATCATCGATTTTATTGATTTTTTTGTCACAAGGTATCTAACTAACGAGATACTTTATGGTAGTAGCTATATAATTAGTTAATATTCCATAAGTTATATTTTATCTAATCATATTAAGTCAAGTATACTGTGAATCTTACTATTATCACTTACTTATTTATTAATATAGAAACTTTACAGTACATTTTTTTTTTTGCTGACAAGAGAACCCGCAGCCACCACCCGAAGGCGCGCACTGGGTAAATTCCGCCCTACGTTGTAGCCCGTAAACCACGCAGAGAGATAAGCCACACTAGGCAAACCCTGTGTGACGGGCTCATGTCTGAGAAGAGGTTCGAACCCTCGCCAATGGTAGGGGATTTCACCCCACCACCAGCTCGGCCAACTCCTCGGACAACTTTACAGTATATTTGACTTAATATAATTGGACGAAATATAATTGATGGGATAATGACTAATTATATAACTACCTCCATAAATTATTTCCTACCTAACCTAGGTGCTCAAATTTCTCGGAAAAATATGTGAATGGTCGAGAAAACTTTCCTTAATGAAGTATCAAGAAAAACAAAAAGGGGGTTTTTTATTTTGCCATTTGGGAAGAAAGGAACAATCGTCATAATTACTAGAATTTCGAAGGACAAACCCGGAAGTTTCACAGAAATTTGCATAAAACTTTTAATAGCAGTATTACAAGACCAGGAATCTTAGTGGGAGTAATCAAAATTCAAAACGTCATTTCTGTAAATATTTAATGCTGCCGCTGCAAAAATTTGAATTATATAGAGAAGCCATACCAAAGGTTTCTGAATTTTCCTACACGCTTCTTCCGACGCGGAGAAGGTTTTTGTATATAATCGCTCCAAGTTCTTGATTCTGCAATCGGTTGGGTTTGTGTGAATTTTGAGACGCGGAGTAGGGAAACAGAGAAGGAGACGATTTTGTAGTGACGAAGCACAGGAATGGGGAATTGTTTTTCTGACGTGCAGGGTGGACAGCAGGCTGTTGCTGGGGTTGGTGGAGGAGTGGCCCACCCGGGGGCCCAGGTTGCGCGTGGCGGCGGAGCCACCCCGCACAATGACGCTGTCGATTTGTTCTTCAGGAACAAGGGTGTGAACGCACTCTTCACCCAGATTGAGGTAAACTACTATGACACGGACCTACATGTTTGACGGGTTTAAGGACTTCAACCAAAGACCAGTAATACCATGGCTATGCATTGTCTCTTTCAATAACTTCGGGATATTTGTCCGCTTCAATTTTCTATTCTCTGTGGACCATCTTTTTCTTATTAATTTTTTGTTGATAAATTCATACTATTCACTGAAGGCTACTTCGCGGTTAACCATGCATGCGGGTGCAAAGGTCTCAAATTTGAGACCTGAAGCCTTGTAATTGAACTTTCCCTTCTCTGATTCTGAGAATAATTTATTAATTTAAAAACCTGATTATCTTATTCTCTCCCTCATCTCTATGTCCGTCTTCATACATGAATACTCAAGGGATTTTTTTAAAAAAAATTGCGTCTATTTTTTGGGTTTTTAGGCTGATAGATAATTTATGATGATGAAGCTTTTTAATTTTTTCTATGTTGGCACTGAAAAATGAACATTGGAAAAGCATTGCCATAGTTGATTCTACTGTCAATGTTTCACATCGTATCAGCACAAGCATACATGTTTTTAAGTGGCTTAAGGTCCCTATAGTATAAGGTTCGCAACATACATGATGGTGAATTAGTTTGTCGTATATCACCTCCCATATTTTCATTACTATTGCTTCGCTTTACAATCAGTATTTGCGGTTTGTAACTACATTTTCAAGATTCCTTGTAGACATATATGAAGAATTAATGAGATGTTGCTGGATATATCTGGTACTTTTTTATACTAATAAAATTGATTTTGAGTACAGGGTGTGATTGATTAGAACCTTGGATTTGTACACATGTTTCTTCTGAAATACAAATGTTGGTTGCTAAAGTATCAAAATGTATCAACCATTATTTTCCATAATTTTGCGTAGCGAATTGATATCAATTGATGCTTATTGATCCTACTTCTGTAAATGCGTTGTTTTTGGAGATTAAAACATATGATTGAAAAACTATATATGCTTTCCAATCTCTTTTACCTGGAGATAACTTCTTTCTGTATCCGATTGTGCTTGGCACATAGTGCAGATATCTTTCTGACATGCTGAGGCTCACTGAATCCATTTTTGACATATCCTGGATTTGTTCTAAGATGTTACTTGCGACTTGAGTAATCAGTTTGTTTGATGAAAAGAAAATATTTTAGGAGAAAACATTTCCTAATTTTGTGATGCAGTTAGTCAACTTATAGAGGACACCAGCATGCCAAGAATGTTTTAAATTCTTGAATTATAATTTCTTACAACATGTACTGTTCGATGGATCAGTATATCCAGTGGACTGCTTATTTTTTGTTAGATTGCACTTAAAAAGGGTTTAAGCAATTGGCAACAAGATGGTGGACCGGGCACATTTTTGGTTGACTTATGAAAAGACATCGTTCCTTTTCTTTTTGGGAGGGTGAGCAAAAAAGAAATCCAATTTACGATGTAGTTGAGCAGCAAAAGTTGCTTTTCTGCAGAAAGTATTGGTGTTTCGCAAAAAAGAAATCCAATTTACGATATAGTTGAGCACCAAAAGTTGCTTTTCTGCAGAAAGAATGGGTGTTTCAACTTTGCATTACGTGTTAAAGTCATCCTTTATCATGAATAATGGCTTGTGCAACTGAGGAGACTATAAAAGTCACGTTCTTCATTTTTGTGCTCGGTAGGTTGGGGGACTTGTTCACCTTTGCAGATCTGGGGATTCCCATTTTAATGATTTGAGAGTTATTTTTTAATCAACATAAATATAATGGGAAAGTAAATTGTCATTTTGTAAAATTAAAAAAAATCGTGAGACATATGATTGACCGTGGGGAAAAATGTACTGGCTTCAAACTTTTCAGAGAATCTATTCAAATTTATCATGCTGTGCAAAAATTAAAAATTATTCTCATGATAAATTAATTTGTTTTAATTGCAATTTGCAGTTGTCTTTGTCTGCTTCTAAGTTGAGGGATCGTGACATCGTGTCAAAGGTACATTGTTTGTAATGAGTGTACTCTTCAGAAAACATCAGTCTTTCTTTCTCTATGTTTGTTCAGTTGTTCTTTATAATGAGTGTACTCATACGTTGCTATGAATTTCATTTTTCTTCTTTGTATTTGTTGTTTGCTTTATTTTTTCAGTACTTGGTGCTTTGGCTCTGTATCCATGATTAGGGAGCATAAGCTGGAGAGTCCACCTCTCACCTTGCCCCTGGATGCACCTTTTTGTGCTTCCAGTATTGCAATTATTGATAGCCTAATCATCACAGTACTTTTTTTTTTTTGGCTTCTTAAGGAATGACTTTACCTAAAGCTTTCAGGTAATGTACAAACTGATAGGGCAAACACAAGAATTGGCTTTGTATCTAAAATAGAGCACTGATGTTAAGGAAGGGAAATAGATACCCTAAATTGCTAGGCATTGTCTTTTAAGGAACTCCTTTTTGCACTAAAAGTGGAAGATGATATGTAGCTCTAACCCTACCTTACCATCTTTACTAAGATCTAAAGGGAAAAGGCATGAGATATGAAGTAAATTCGTAAAACATCAAAGGAAGTAGAGCATCAAAAGAAATCAAAATACCCACAAATTACTGTGGCTTAAATAAGACCCTAATTACAATTTTGTAAAGGGCGTTCTTTCACATGCAAAGTGTTAAAGTTGGCTCTGCTAATGACAATTCACAAACCTGCGGATAAGATTGAAGATATCTTTGGCAATTGCAACATTCTTGTTGACTTTATTTAACCTCCCTGGTATAATACAAAGATATTATTGCTTTATGTCCAAGTTAATAATTTATGTTCTCTAGCATTTTGACATGCAACGAACACTATCACTCCTATTCTAGTATGAGAATGATTTCCATGGGATCACAGGCTGAAATTATGGCAACTACAGCTGGTTTTAGAAATCCCTTTAGTATAAACATGGGTAAATATGGTAATTTCTTCTCAAGCAACTTTGATTTGCTTTCAGGCACGTCAACCTAATAATTTTTCTTTAAATATGGCGTGCTCGTCTGGCCTCCCACGTCTGCTTGCTTTAGAGAAGATGGTGAGTTGGAAGTGGGAAACTGAGAGAGAGAGAGACAGTGTGTGTGTGTGATAATTTGCTGGCGGAAATTGATTTTCTTCTTGGAGTTTATCTATTCTGCTTAAATGACTTCTTTAGACCCCAAGTAACTTGCCTGCAAAAAGGGAAGGTTAACAATGCATGAAGTACCCCTTGGATATAATGATTAAACAACTCCAGAAAGAAGCAACTAGATTTATGTAAATAATTTTGGAGTTTATAAGAGTAATTACCGTCATCTCTGAAAACTAGGAGAGTCATCTTGTTTAGGAACTTCCATAATGTTCTCCAAGCCTCTGCCTGGATTTTAGAGTCAAACTTGCAACTTTATTGGCATCTGAGTTGTTTTCTGGTACTGTTTTTTCTGTTGCATGTTATATTAAATACCTACTGTTTATCTGATCACAAAACTAGCTTTACATTCAATCTTGATGAAGCTCATCTTCTCCTTGGTTGCAGAGTGATCCTATGGCAGTAGTTTATGTCAAGAAAAGGAATGGAACCCTTGAAGAAATTGGCCGTACAGAAGTAATTATGAACAATTTGGAACCTTCGTGGATTCAGAAAATCATGGTTACCTATCAGTTTGAGATTGTTCAACCTGTGGTGTAAGCTTTGCTTACTTATATTTGGACCCCTTTTGTCTTTTGTTGGATGCTTTCTCATATCTCTACCCTTGGTTTGCACAGCTTTCATATTTATGACGTTGACACTAAGTATCATAACTTACCTGTCGAGGTACGGCATACAATCTACTCAATATATATCGCTAGTTTATTTTTCAAGTCACTTTTTCCTGTCCTTCTGAGACTCTTACTCATATAGTTTCAAATTTCAGCATTTTTTTTCCAGCAAAGCAAATATAACAGTACTTTAAGTGTATTTTTGTGAATCAGATAATGCACTTTCTGATTTTTGGGAATTGATTGTCACTTTTAGAGAAAGTAACTCCATAAACTGCACATCTACTCCTCAAAAGAAAATGATTTGTTACCTTGAAATTGTAATGAATGTATAGATGTTGATCCTGTGTGTGGTTGAGGGCAAAACCAACGTAACACAGTTAAATCACCAACTTGTTCCTTCTATTTTAGTAATAGAATCTAACTTGCTAAGACACAGGGAATAGTGCTTGCTATAAATTGGTGCACCTTAAGGTGTAAAAGCTTGTTAGCTTGCCTGTATAACGCTTTCTTTGAGATAACGATGGTCTGATTTTTTATACCAGGAGCTCTACAGATATAGAGCTATTTGTTGTCTGATGCCTTCATGGAATTCTTATGGGATTTAGAAGAAAAGAAGCATAAAATATACGTAAGGTGGAACGCCTAAGAAAATTTACAATAAGCTTCCTAGATGTGATCACAAAATTAACTGCATTTTGGAAATTATCTGATTAACTGCTCCGGTGTTATAGGTTTTTGAGTTGCAAACTTCATTGTGCTCTTTTACAAATGATGACATGCACTGTGTTTTTTCTTAACTGAAAGATATATGAAGAACATTTGTTGTGATAATGAGTTTCTCATGCTATAGTTTTGCCTCCAGATATTGTATTACAATTGAGTGGTCTGTATTTCCTACACCACAACCCAACACTATACCAGACGAGCAAAAACTAAATCATAATAACAAAAAATAATGATGAATTTCTTAAGTTTGTTTCTTAAAATTGCCCATCTCATGATTCACTAATTGATCCAGCTTTCAATTAAAGCAGCTGCATATGTGACCATTGGTTTAGCCTAAAAATCCACTTAACTTCTTTGTGGGTCTTGCAACTCAGAGATGTCCAAATTATATGTTCTGATCAAATTAAATTTTAAGATTTACCTTATATTTCTCCTAGAAAAATGACTTTATCAACATACATTCATAAGTCTTATTGAGGCAGAATCATTCGTCTTGACGTCAGAAAATGCATTTTGCTCTACCGTTCACTGTGTCTCTTACTATATGCACACTACACATGCTACGGGCGTCCTTGCATGAATGAAATTCCTTTTAATTTCCATCCTAATTTGTTTTTTGGTCATTAGATGTCTGTGTGAGTTTTATCCCATCATCAATTTTGCAATCTTGCTGTCACTGAAGTTGAAAGATCAAGATTTCCTTGGTGAAGCTAATTGTGTTCTGTCTGAGGTGAGTTTTTCAGTCAAGAGAGCTTTGAAACACGCATGTTGCTTTTATTATTTCTTATACATTGTCTATGCTAGGTGGATTTTGGTTGTAGTTTTCATTCTTTAACTTTTATATGATGGTTACCTCATAGTAAAGTGTGCAAAGCGAAGTGAAGTGCAACTCCATGGTTGAAGCACAAAGTCCAAAGCAATTTTTCCTTTTTTTAAGAGAAGTGCACATTCTAAAAATATAATATTTTCAAAATTTTATTTAATAACATAAATGAAAGAACATTTCATATCGTAGTATGTCCACAAAATAACTTCATTTTCCACAATGAAACACTGAATGATTCAATAGAGGCATCAAAACATCACAAGATCCAAAATGACACATCAAAAGGAAAGCTCAAAAAGATAAGTCCTAAAAGGTAAACTGGAAATCAAATAAGCAAGTAATTACTAGACTCTTGAAGATACTCTTTAAGAGTTTGAGAATCTTCGGAACTTAAAGTATAATATTAGGTCTAAAAACCTCACTATTCGATTCTATTGGGTTTGCCAACTTTATAGCTGATACTTTATGCAAGCGGTGTGTGAGCGAGGAATAGAGAGACTTGGATACTACCACTTTTTATTATCTCATGCAGGAAACATGTCCTTTAAGTTACAATCTGTCTCAGGAAAGTGGAAGTTATTTTAAATCCCTCGTTTATTTAATAGCAATTACAATCGCTCTTCTAAAGATTCATTCGTGATCCTGTCTTCAATAACAGTTCCTAGCAAAATTTCAAAAGGAGATGTCGTCGTCATGTTAATAAGACTTGTCTGAAATTGGATTTTGTTCATCTTATCTCCGAATGTTGTCTTTTGTTTTTGCTAGATTATTACTAAAACAAACAGAAGTTTGACTCTGAATCTTCACAGTCGAGATGGAAGTGGCTTGAGAAACCTTGGGACCCTTACTGTCCGAGCTGAGGAGACAGTTTCTTCGAGAAATGTTGTCGAGATAACTTTCTGTTGCCGTCATCTGGACAACAAGGATTTGATTTCAAAAAGTGTACGAATCTAGCAGTAGTTGTGTGGAGTTTCAATTTACTGTCGACTGTTATTAACCTTTGTCCTACTTTCCAATGCTAGGATCCTTTTCTGAGAATCTCCAGAATTTCTGAGTGTGGAGGAACCATTCCAATTTGCAAGACAGAAGTTGTGAACAACAACTTGAATCCAGTCTGGAAACCGCTATGTCTATCCATGCAGCAGTATATTAGCAAGGTTATTCATCTGCAACTTTTCTTCTCTCTCTCTCTCTCTCTCTCTCTCTCGTTTGTTTTGGGAGGCGGGCAAATGGTAGATCTTCTTGTCTATTTTCTTGTTCTATTCCCTTCTCTGCATGTCTTAGCATGAGACAATGAGTTTCTTGGATATGGAAATCGTGCTACCTTAGATTGTTTGATCCATAAAGGCAAGATGGCATACACAGAAGTCAAAGCTTTATTATACACCTTATCCATGTTGATATTTAAATGTGGTTTTCTTCATTGCAGGACAACCCACTGATTATTGAGTGTTTTGATTTCAATGCCAGTGGCAGTCATGTGCTTATCGGGTATCTGCTGAATTAACATATCTTTAGCTTTCTCATGCTACCTTCGTTTTTTTTTTTTCTTTTGCTTTTTGTGTGTGTTTGCTTTCAGCTTTAGTTGATGGTTGTCTTTTTATCCTCAACTAATTCGCATGTTATTAGCTCTCCCCTTTTCCTCCATCAATGTTTATCTTGAATGTATATATTATTAGATTGTAGATATTGATAGTGAAAATACGTTACTAGAAAATTGCAGAAAACAGTGGCAGACCTGGAAAACCATTACAAGACTAAAGCTGGTGTAAATCTTATATCACCCCCTTCTCGTTTCCGAAGAGTTGAAAAGGTTTCTCTCGCTCGCACACTCCACCCAAACCCCCCCCCCAAACAACAAAAGATATGCTCAACTATTCCATTTTTCAGAGGACTTTAACCATGCTTTGTGACAATCCTTTCTTCATCACATCTGATGTTGGTTTGAACTTCTTCTAGGTTTCAGAAGGCCAGCTTTTTGTGCAACGATATGTTGAGAAGGAACTTTTCAGTTTCATTGATTACATCTCTAGTGGATTTGAACTTAATTTCATGGTTGCAGTTGATTTTACTGGTACGGAACACACTTCTTTTCATGGCAGGCCTTGGAGAATTATTTACAAATTTCTTTTTGCTTAATCTCCATTGGTTAGAGTTTTTTGTTCATTTGTTCAAATTTTGCTTTTTGCCAGCTTCAAATGGAAATCCTCAAAACTCAGACTCCTTGCATTACATTGATCCTTCAGGGCGCTTGAATGCTTACCAGCAGGTGAGGCGTGTGTTCTTGCTATGGAACTTTTCATTCAAATCTTAGCCATCTTTTTCCCTATATTTCATCAACTGAGATGTCTCATTTTATAATTTAGTCAGATTTGTTCACATATTCTTGCTGGAGATGGCTGCATGGTGGAACCAAAGATGTGACTTCTATGGTTTAACTATTCCATGCAGTGCATTCACCAAAAAAAAACAAAACTATTCCATGCAGTAAACTGTTATAGTTGTGATGGTTTGACAGAAATATGCTTGGTCAAATGAATGCAACAATCTCTTTTGCCTAATTGTCTTAATGGAGTGTGTATCATTTGGAAGTATAGAAATGTTTACTAAGTGCAAATGTTTGTCTCCTTGGTAAAAAACGTCAGATTGAAGTTGCTGAATGTTTCTTGTTGTAGGCCATAATGGAGGTGGGGGAGGTCATACAATTCTATGACTCTGATAGACAGTTTCCTACTTGGGGCTTTGGTGGAAGAACTTTTGGCGGCACAGTCTCTCATTGCTTCAACTTGAATGGAAGTCCCGGCGACTGTGAGGTGACAATGCTACTATGATTGGGGAATCAATGGAAAATCCTTTTTATTACTGTTTTATTCACTCAGCCCAAGCAGTATCTCCATCATTTTCTCACCCTCTATCTGAGATCTGAAATTTTGGGGGGTTTTAAAGTGTTTGAACGAGTTAATCAATCGTAGCTGAATGTTTCTCCTTCGGGTCTTGCATTTAGTCATTTTGGCTCTGCATACTTGGAACTAATTACTAAAGGCTTTGGATTTAAGCTAATAGCTTACACAAGTATAGAGATATGTGTGTTCTCAGTGTTGACAATGCCAGAACTTCTATTACCAGAAATCTATATTTTCATCATCCTATTGGAAACCTGGCTTTGTTGTAAGAAACCTAACTAATTTAAGGTACTGTTAACATTGATTTCCTCCATTAACAAGTTTTTGCACATTTTGCTATCGATACTAGATGACAAAAATAATTGTGATACTTATCTTTTTTCATTTGTGAGATGGTTGGTTATTCTTTCAAAACTTATACAGGTTGCTGGTGTAGAAGGTATCATGGCTGCTTATTCAAGTGCTCTCTACAATGTCTCCCTTGCTGGACCCACGCTGTTTGGTCCTGTGATTAACAAAGCTGCAGAAATTGCTGCCCATTCTCTCTCCTTTAACCAGAATAAGTATTTTGTCTTGCTAATTATAACGGTACACACAATAGAAGAGTTTGAGTTTCCATTATTTTGGCTTATTTTATTTTGATATCTTTGGTATAAGGTCTATAACTTTTGTAGGATGGGGTCGTAACTGATATCAACGAAACTAAGGATGCCTTGGTGAGGGCATCTGACCTCCCACTTTCAATCCTTATTGTTGGAGTTGGTGGAGCAGATTTCACACAAATGGAGGTACATTCTCTTTCTGTTGTCTAATTATTTAGGCGGAACATTGATAGGTTTCTCTACTCTCCTTAGAAGTTTTAAGTGTGAATTAATTGAATATTTTTCTCTTTTGCAAAGATCCTCGATGCTGATAATGGTAAGCGACTAGAGAGTTCTACTGGAAGAGTAGCAACAAGGGACATCGTTCAGTTTGTTCCTATGCGCGAAGTGCATGGTAAAATATACTCATTTTGGCCATGGAGCTACTCTTTTTAGACTTTGAATATTATAAGCATTTACTTCTTTTCTGAGTTTTTAAGTGGAAAACTCATGCAAGCTGCTGATTTGTTTATTGGATTCCTCTAAGGCATAGATTATCATCACTACCGATTGCGTTCTCCCAATATGAAAGTGTCAGTGAATATTAACTTATTCTTTGTAGAATTCCTTAGCTTTCAAGTTCTTGGTTGCTTAATCTATAAGTATATTCCTTAGTATAGAACAAGAAATTTTCTAATCACTTGACATTCAAAAGTAACTTGGGATGCATCTTTCCTTCACTTTTAGTTCATGAAACTACTTGGTCATTGATGAGTAGTTATACGTTGGTGTTTTATGTATTTATTTACTTCTGGTTTTTACTGATAGCAATTAATTCAGTTCCTGCTTTTACTTGAAGCAAGTGAGAGGATATCTAGACCGTGTTAAACCAAATTTAGGAATAAACGAAGAAAGAGGGCTTTTTAATAACTAATGCAAATTTTGTACATTTAGGGAATAGGCTTTTTGAGATCACTTAAAAGTTTTTTGCACTAAGTGATAGTATGTACATAGAATGAATATGACAGTTCCACACATTGATTCTTAATGTTAGTACCTTTTAAGCCTTTTCTTTGAAAGGTGACTGCAGTGTACAATAAAAGAATATAAGAGATGATATACTTGGGCAAAAAATTAGAGTGCATGGTGATCTCATCGTTTTGTGCAGGTTTGCAACTTGTTGCTTCTCTATTATTATCATGTCATTCTCTGATAAGCTACAGCATCAGTAACAGCATAATCTGCTTTTTGATTATGAGGCAAAATTTCTAGAACGGAACAATTGGTTTAATCTCTGACAGCAGTTGTTCCTAGGATGATTTTATGCAATGTTTGAATTGATTATGCAAATTGGAATGCCACTTCAAGAGCCTTCATCTTTGTTTTGAAGCAGAATATTGATTCTCTTATCCCCAATCTTTATTGAACTTCTCATTTCTTACATTTCTGCAGGTGGTGAAATATCCATCGTTCAGTCTCTCTTAGAAGAACTACCAGGGCAGTTCTTAACTTACATGCGTTGCAGGGATATCAAACCTCAGTTTGCCAATGTGCCCCACGCTTCTGCTTCTGGATATGGTTGACGATTGGTGATTGCTTTAGATCAAGAAAGAACAAGCCTCTAAAAGTGTAAATTTCAAGATGAAGGGAATGCAAATGACTGACTGCATGGAAATATGAGCGATTATGTGCTAGAGAGGAATAGGATTATCTTCTTCTATATAGAAATACTTGCTAGTTCAAAACGCATGTAATATGACTGTCAATACTTGTTTGGAAAAGGAATATGAAGGACGTTTCTTCCTCAACTGGCCGATTCTTAGTCTGCAATTATGATCTTCATTCTTTAGCAGTCAACTGGGAACATCTTTCCAGGCTCAACTGACCCACCCTCCGTCATCACCTGGGAAAGATTTTTATTGATAATTCCAATTCAGGGTTAAGAATAGTTGCTTCTGCAAGATACAAATACCCCATGTGAAATACAAAACTTGAATAATATTCTTTGTGTTACTTAGAAAATTCTTGCAGCCAACCAAATAAACAAACCCTGATTTAAACAAGTAGAATTTACACTACAAGTAGCACGGCGTAAAAAGGTGTGAAATTTTTTATGTTTGGAAATATCTACTAGTTTAATAGTCAAATCTATATACATATATTATTAAAATATAATATTTTCATTATGTCACTTACAAATCTTTCATTCTATTTTTCTATAATTTTTACTAATTCTAATTATTAATTTCAAAAGCTTTGATTGGTAGAAAACTTTAGCTGTTTGATATTAACTTATATAATATTATAATCTTTATTTTCATTTGAATTCAAAAATATTTAGGTAAATAAATATTACTATAATATTTCAATTAAAATTTGTAGAACTCTTTTTAAATAAAGATAAATCTATCAATATCTTTCACATAACTTTGTTTTTATCGTACTTTAAATATAGAGTCAAACCTAAGATTTTCTGATTATCATGCACAAGAATATCATCATTCTCCATTCATAAATAATTAAGTCTTATCTTTCATATTTTTCTCAAGCTTAATTTCCTCTTATTTAGGATTAAGAGGCTTTGTAATCGTTGATTCTTTTTCTTTTCCCCACCATCTATGAATTTATTAACCATTGCAATTGCAAATGTATGCATATGTACCTACCTAAAGCTTTCTTTTTTTCCCATTGTAATTGCAGATTTTTGGAACTTTATTACATGGTTCAATCATTGCAGTAATAGAGGTAATGGTTCTTTTTTTTTTTTTGGTTAAAATTTAATGGTTTTTTTTATAAAAAAGGATTGAAGTCTTAAAGTCAATTTCCTTACAAGAGAAGAGAAATTGATACAAGAGCATTGCAAAGAATGAGAGGCTGGAATATTTTTAAAAATCATAGTATGTAATCAATATGGAATTCATCAGCCAAGCCGATAATGTTAACACGTCCTTTCTTGTATTTCTTCTCTGTGTTTCTCTCTTTGCTGTCCAACATTTTCGCCCATCTGTCCCACCCTTCTTGCAGACTATCCTATCAATGAATGGTATTCTACATTAATCTTATTTCTCTTTTTTATTTTTTGCTCTATTCGTTTTGAATTTAATTCTTTCATGTTTGTATACTTTTCTAATGTAACCGTCAATCTTGCGGAAACAAAGTTACCAGCGTGCATTCTCCAATGGTTGTATGGGAGATCAATGAAAATAGAAATTTCAAGATCCCCTATGTTTCCCTATTTTTATTATGTAAAATTTTGGGCGTAAGTTTATTTGTAATAGTAGGGATTCAAATACTTGTTTTGACAATCCATAATAGAAGAATTATTTAGATTTATAAGCACTTATTCCCCCTTTTTGTGTCAAGAAAGGAAATTTACAAGTTCTTTTATTTCGTTGGGAAGATGACTCAAGTAGAAGCCTTTTATTTGTTTCTAATTCAATTCCCTTTCTGATGGTTTATTTTGTTAATGTTTATATGAAAATTATTTTGATCAAAGAGGAACAAAATTAGTATATAGTTATATATTAAATTTCTTAGAATAGTAAGTTAGTGATTCAAAATATTTAACCAGCTAAAGAGATCATTGTCTTGGTATGTTTAAGAAGTTGTGAATATTATGAAGATATGGATAGAAATAAAAATAACAATGAGTTCACTTTAATTAATCTTACCATATTCATTTTTTAAAATTTCTTCAAAAATTTCTGAATATAATTCATTAAATGAATGGATCAAAGTAAATTTAGTTGTCTATTATTTTTTCACTTATTCACAGTGCTATTTTAACATTTAAGATAATATAAATATGCTTTTAGGTTGTGATATTATAAACTGGAGCTAATATTAAGTAGTATTAAAGATCCAAAAAAACAAAGGATGTGATGTAAATATTGGAAAAATTCTTTCCAAAGACAATTCAAAACATAAATATATCATATATTTTTCAATTACCTTTTTCTCAAAAAAAAATCCTTTGAGGGAATAGTCTTACTTGATGTAACAAATAAACTTTTTCTTTCTTCTTCACATAAATTATTTTTGAAAACTTATTCTTTAATTTTGGGAGGTATGGGAAAATAAAGGCCTTAAAAACATTTTTTTATTTCTTTTTCTGGGGGAGAAGAAACTCTTTTTATTTTTTATTTTTTTTGTAGGGCAGGGTTTAGAAAAAGAGAGGCAAAATGGAAAGAACTTTTATTAATGAGTAAAACTATTAAAATAAAAAATTTGATAATTCAATTCTTTTTGGAATTAATAAATAAATTATCTCTTGAATATATAAAAAAACATATTGTTGTTCGAATTCCATACAAAATTTTTCAACTAAAAGTATCATTGAGAATAATTTTATTATAAAATAAAATATTTTCACAGTATGTTCTCATTTTCTTTTAAATGAAAATGAAAGAAATTTTACAAAATTTTTTAAAATTCTAATTATATAAAATAATTAAACATTTAGTCTTATATTTTTTTTATTTTATGAAAGGAAAGTCGAAAAAGAGAAGAGGTAAATAGTATATTTAATTGTGATTAATAATTAAATAATTTTTATTAATATAAATAATCTACAATATTTTATTTTAAAAATGTTATAATACCACGCACGGTCTTTTTATACTAATTTGGAGAATGAAGGCAATGACGTCTCCCGCGCCAAATAGCACTTCCATACAAAAAGTTAACAGGACGAACTTACCTAAAAGGAATTTAAAAATAAATATACTGCGTTCTCATTTCTTTGAGCCGCGTACATCAACTTGTAAGCTAAAGACGACTCTTTTATCATGCCACAATGCCACATAATGCTGTAAATCAAACCTAGCAATATATTGTTCCTCCAACAGACAAGAATTTCATACAGTAAAGAGATTTTTATAAGAACTTTCCATCTATTAGACGTAAAAATATGCCACATAGAACAAAAAAACAAAGTCTTGGTTGTGGAAAACCCGAAAATGACTAAAATGATAAGTATTAAGATCGGAACAATCTTCTTCTGTCAAAATTTACAGAAACCTCTGAAACTCTACTTCGGCCAAAAAGGTAAGATAGTATTCCGCCGCCCAAATCTTGCTCTTGCTCCTCTATATGAATACATTAACAGAGAAACGGGCTCCATGTTACCTTCATGCAAGGCAAAGATTACAAGAATCTAAAAGCTAAAGAACCAGCTCTAAATAATATGAAAGAGTCCTGACCCACTATGCACTACAAGCGTATCAATGATGCCTGCGGCGATCTTTCTCTCTCGATGAATAATGGTAATCACGATCTGCTGGACGGGGAAAAAAAGGGTTATTCTTGTAGTCAGTTACAGAAAGAAATCCTAAAAAACAGCAAAATATCTTTTTCATTTACCTCGGGACAGGTGATGTTTCGATTTCTCTCCATATCCTGAAGTGTGAATAGAACAAATTTAGATATCAAGCCAAATTGTCAATTGGGCCTCCAAAATTGAGACCATAATGCAATGTACATGAAATAGTAATAAACTCCTCACCTGAATCCTTTCCTTTTTCCCTTGAACGATGACCCCTGTCCTTTATTTTATCCCTTTCTCTTTCAATATCCTCCCTTTCCCGCTCCCTGTCAGATTCCCTTCCCCTATCACGGTCACGGGACTTTACTCTCTCCTTCTCCCTCTCCCTATCTCGATCCCTATCTCTTTCCCTCTCCCTCTCCCTCTCCCTCTCCCTCTCCCTCTCCTTATTCCTTTCACCACTTGCCTCTGTTCTGTGCTCGGTAGTTGATTTTTGAATGAGCTCTCCTCTCAACTCTCCCTCTGTAGCCATGCTTCTTGATTCATCATCACTTTTCTTTGACTCCTTCAATTTCTCAACCACCAATTTAACCCTTGCACCCTTCCCAGATTCCTGATTCCCTGCAGCAGATGTCTCCTTGGGAGAACTACTATCCCCATTCATTGTCGAGTCATTCAAAGAACCTTCCTGAACAAAACAAAAATCAAGAGGAATAGGTACTACACTAGTCAATCTATCAGGCTGACATATCAAAATCAAAACAAATCTACATGTTAGAAACAAGGCCAAAGGAAGAAAATTCACCTTTGGCATTGATTGGGATGACGACTTATTGGACGTTGCAAATGATCCTCCTTCCTTGCATACAGGTATGTACTGTGCCTTGGGAAGGCTATATAAGTGCGCAAGAACTCTGCAAACTTCATCTATACCAGATTTATCAGCATCAAAAGCTTTCCACCAAGGAGGATTCTCAGGAAGAGGTACATGAAATCTGCGAGCTGCTGCATAGACAACTCCACAAGCCACAACCTCACTCTTGAATCGCACACATAAAGTTGTGCGCAAGCTGCTCAAAATAATTTAATTAAAAAATATGACAAAGGAAAAAATTGATCAATTAATTCAAACCATCTATAATGAGAAAAATAATACACTTATACATGATATCCAACGCGATTCCAAATGCATGATTAGCTGTTTCAGATGCTTTTCATCTTTGGAAAGAAAATGCAATAACCAAGGAGGAGGACAAAGAACAGAAATGAAGTTAAAATCTATTGTAGTGAACTTCAAATGAACAAAGAACATAAGAGAAGTTTCCAATTTTCTGAAAAGAACAATAATTGTGCCCAAAAACAAATGGAAAATTATGATAATTAGCATCACTTTTGATGAAGAAATTTTTGGTTGATCATTACTGAGAAGCTGATGTGGAGGATGAAAAAATGGTGGATTACAAGTAAAATGGAAAAGATAAACTAACTCAAAATATATATTCCACCACTCACCTAATATATTTAGACTACAAAGGAGAATATACAGTTCAAGTAATAAAATTCCTTTTAACAAAATAACATGATAGCCATCACATATTACAACACAATACCTCTAAATCCCACTTCTAGACATAATACCTCATAATACCTATTATTATTCACCAAGAAAAACCTAAACTCTTGTTTTGTCAAGTTACTAGTTTACCAGAGAACAGATTAGCTCTATGGTCATGGCACCACTTGACATTATATAGATCAATTTTACTCATCAACACTAAAGATAGAAGCCTCACCATTTGAAGTACAATGCACTAGTTAATGCATAGATATTAAAGCTTTTTTAAAGAACAGGTCAGTAAAGCCATAAAGGAGCTAGAAACCTTCATTTGTTACATAAAGAAAACCAACTGTACGTATGTATATGCACACTTTAATTCCACATCTTTTCTTTAATTATTAAAGATTTGCCATTTTAATTCTTCACAGTTTTGGCAACACAGGAATATTCAGCTACTATGAAGATTCCTTGCTTCAGTGTTTAGGAAGCATGCAATAGCAAACCTCAATTCCTTTATGATAGACATATTAGAATAGAACAGGCTACCAAGGACAAATAGAGAAAAGTTAACTTGTGCACTCAAGATGAAGCTGACACAGAATAGTCTTCTTTTTCATTCTAAAGGTTTAAACAAACACAGCAATTCCAATTCATAAATGGGGGAGAAAAAGAAAAATGAGAGAGAGACATGTAGATATGTAAATCATGCCAAAGTTGTAATTCCCAATAACTTTACAAACCTTCTTACCTTACAAATTTCAAGAGCTCCTAGCTCATCACTTGTAATAAAAACAAAAACTAAAAAGAACAAAATGGTATATGAGATTCATCTTATAGAATTTCCTAGGCATTTGTGAAACCTAATGGTACCTGCTATTTTTCTCTAAATGATGAACTGCAGCTAAAAATTGTTTTTCTCACTGAAAACATCTAACTCCACTAACTTTGAATACTTCAAGTCTTCGACCATAGTGATAGCATTATATGAACAACTTCATTGGTTAAAATCTTTTCAACCTTTCAAATAATACTCATTGATAATCTTAACTCCATACACAGATGGGAAAATGCATAATAAGTTCGAGACTTGTTTTGACAAGTTTGAAGCATACCTATCATTGGCAAGATTCCATGCTTCCTGTCTCAGTTCAAGAGGTGTTTCGAGTGTGGCAAGATAATTTGAAATAAATTTATGAGGATGCTCCACATGGCAAATGAAACCCATCTCTTTCAAAAGATGTCTTTCTGTTCTTATCAAATCTGCCTTCAAATCCACGTATTTCTGTTTTTCCCAAAGGAAAAGAGCAAAAAGGATAACTTAGTCATGTGGACATTTATTGACTGAAGATGATTCCAATTTTATCAAGTTGAGTAGCTTAACCAAAAGTTCCATTTCTTCCACAATTATCTCTTATGAAAGTTCCATTCCAGTCTTTAGAACTTTCCAGCTGCTTGAATTGAAAAAACAATTAATAATTCCACAACATAAGAGAGAGAATTAGCAGGAATGATCTTACATCAAAATCTCGGTAAGATAGAGCCAGCCTCTCACCTTTGATGATGTATCCAGACACTCCAATGGCAAGTTCTCCCTCCTACACTCCATACGGTGAAAAACAATGAGGACTTGTCTTGCCTTCCTAGGACTTTCTTCAAGCTTTGATGCAAGCCAAACACAACTTGCAGCTACTCGCTGACAGTTAAAAGAATCAGCAACTACGTCATGTACAGCAGTACAAACACAATCACTTCCCTACTTAGATATACTCGTATAAGTACAACTACAATGAATGTAGGTAAAGGGAAAGAGATTGAATAGAGGTACCTTGACATTGAATCGAGCAAATGATTTTTTACAATAAAAGCGGTGGAAGAGAACTTGGCCGGTTGCCATGACAGCTTGAGGTCTGAAATAAATGACATTAAGGAAACACATACGGCAAGTGCAACAGGACATGCCAGATATAAAAGGATGGGTCCAGTGGTTAGATACTGCAAGTACAAAAGTGAGTCAAAGGATACAATCTAAGCAAAATGCCACTCTCTTGAATAAGATCACAACCATAGATTCTGAGTGTGGTTTCTGTAGCTTCGTCAATCCCATCTTTCCTAGATGGGGAATTTTCCAGCTGCTCGTCCGTCGGATAAAATGTGTCGATGGCTGTATAAATCATTTCTGACAAATAGCTTATTCAAAAAACCTCAATTATCTGCAAATGAAAAAATAACAAACCTTAAGTCCCTGTCACAAATATGGTTCGAAGTCCAGCAGAAAAAGGTTCACTGTCACCCCCTTCCGAGAGAATCATCCGAGTTCGGTGACTTGAGTCAATAACTCGTCGTGACTCCCCAAGCCAGTCAGAGTGACCGGTGACCCAATTAAAATCAGCTAAGAGAAAACTTAAAGAAGCAAAAAATTACGATGATGGTAAAGGAAAGAAGAAAATTTTGATCAGGGTTTTGGAAAATTACCAGAATGAATAATGAGAATAGCTTTATTATTCCGGCATCCCAAAACCAACGGGAATCAAAAGAAGTATCTTCCAATTACGAAGAGAAATATCAACGGTCAAGACTATTCAATGAGTAACTCCCATCAAAATCAAACAATAACATTTAACCCATCATCCAGAAGTCCTTACCGTAGTTAATGCATAGCGATGGTGACTGATGATTGTTGATAGGTAGTGAGATTCGGCAAGGAAACCTTCGTATTGCAGACCTGGCAGCGGAGACGATAAGGAGAAACGATTTTGCGAGTGGAATTGGATATTGCGAGCGGCAGCGGCGGAGGGAGAGGATTGGATTGTTGGAACTGAAAAATAAAATACAAGTGAAAATTTTAAATCTGCCCTTAGTTTTACAATTTGGATTTAACTTCTTTTTTTTTTTCCCCTAAAATGCTGAGTTGTAGAAGCTCCCAATGTTACTAAGTTTTTTTAATTTTTTAAAAAATAAATAAGCCCTCTAAAGTGAAAATTTTACATAAAAATAAGAGAATCCTTGAATTATATATTATAGAGAACCAAAGCCAATAATGAAGGTTCAAATACACTTTGAATTATATATTATTAGTGATTCAAAAAAATTATTTTTGAATCATGCTTTTGCAACCATTTCATATGTTTAATCAATTAAAAATATACGTTTATATCATGCCGGTGGCCCTAGGAAAACAACTATTCCCCATTAAAAATTGAATAATGCACACTCCCTGAATAAAATGTAAAAAGATTAGCCAAGAATGACCACTGAACAAAATATCAATTTGTTTTCTTCTCCTCCTTGCTAACCTCAAATTATGGAAAGAAAAGAATAAAAATGTGTGTGTGTGTGTGTGTGTGTGAGAGAGAGAGAGAGAGAGAGAATCATTTCTGCCCCTTTTCCCCCCTCCTACAAACTTCGAAATAAAAAGAAAACCTCTATTTCTTTGCATTTTTCCTTACAAATCTCTATCAAAACAAAGCTATATTCGCCCAAAATCTAAACAAAAAGAAGCACAATAGTTAAATATCACAAGCTAGAAGCATCATGAATTTTTTATAATTAAATATAAGTGACGAGATAATAACTTAATTAGTTAGAAGCACTTCTTACTAGACACTAAATTCGAATCACATCCCCCTTCTCAATCTATCAAAAATTAAATTAAATAGAGTCCACACACTGCCACCATGTCCTCTGTCAAATGCTTAAAAAAGAAACCAATATCATTTTTACACCTTAATGAGGCCTCAAAGTTGCAAAATCGCCAAAACTATAAGAATACACCAAAATAGAGCACCTGGATATAATATGAATTTCCTTCTTTTGGTTTTTTTTTTTTTTGGAGTAACAGAGTTAGGTTACAACAAGAAGAAAAAACCGTGGTAAGACATCAATTGGCTTTATATTTAATTTGTCCTAGAAACGGATACCAAAAGAATCACTGCCTGCAACTTCTACCGCGATTTTGATTTCCTCCGTGAAAATGACCTTCTTGATGAATATGGAAAGATAATCTCCCAACTGTTCCGGAACAAGCCCTTATCATAAATGTTATTCTTAACAACACTCACCTCTTCTAGACGAGTTCTTCTAAAGATGGCCTTCCATTTACTCTCTGGGTGCTTTCCGTGGCTCAACTCATCTAAACTTGCTTTTAGAGCTGCCTCACTTGCCTTTGCCTCATTTATCTTCCTTTGCAAGCTCAAGTATTCTTGCCATTTGAAACTCTGCATTTCAAAAGGAACAGAAACTTCTTTAAAGTTTCTGAAGAGCTGCAGCATCACTTGTGAAAAACAGCTTCATGAAGACTAGAAAGCCAAGAAGAACCTAGATTCATGTTTCTGCCTTTTTAACTTTATGGCTTTTGCACCATATATATCAAACACCCCAAGCTTTTGATCTTTTGAAAGGATATCATTATCCAGACTTTGTAAACATTTTCAACACCCAACCAAGACCCAAAAGGAAAGGAAGTAGGAAAATGAAAAACCAGATGAAGTTGAGAAAAGCAACAAAAAAGGTTACTACAGCCAATTTGACACGCACAACAGCTAATTAGAATTTTCTCTCCTTTGTTCATATATTTTATGACATGGGAAATTCCAACCATCTCACTGCCTATCTAATTATAATTCTTCATATGTAGGAAATATAAGCCAACTTGACAAATTGATGAATCTTAGAAAGTAAAGGCTGTCCGAAAGATGAATTACCCGTTAACAAATGCAATGGAAAAACTGATTCGAGCTACTTATCAGATTGACATCTAGTCTTGTACTTCCCCAGTTGTATTACTCAATAATGTGGTTTTCCTGACTAAAAAAGTTCAGACTTCACCAATCCCACTCACCCCCAAAGGATGCAGGAACTCCTAAGCAAAAGGTGCAGAAGTTCTAATGTCGGTGACAGTTTGCTAATCCTAATTCATCCTGTGATCCTAAATCCACATGAAGAAGAGTCAATATTCAGATTGTTAAGAAAATGCCAAAATGCCTATAAAAAGTGAAATTCAGCATACCCCTGTAGTATTATTTTCATGGCTAAAATGCCAATATTTTATCTCTCTATCTATTTTTCTTTTCCCAGCACATAACTCTCACCTAGTTAACCACCAGGTTTTTTCTCCTTACATATTTTCCTTTTCCCATCACTTAACTCTCACCTACTTAGACAGTAATGCATACTTTGAAATATCATAACATTCGTAAAGCTGTGGAGTGACAAACGTTGAGTTCATATTAGTTAAAAAAGAAACCTAATTTGAGGGAAAAACAAAAGGAAACATTGCCAAATCATAAAATCATTACCAGTAAATATCATGTCATAACTAAATTGTTGAAGAGAAAAAAACTTATTTGCATGTTTTACAATATATTAGCTTACTCTTTTGCTAGTAATCAATTTTTTGATAATGAGCAAAGAAAGTACAAACAAATCAGGAATCGACCCTAATAAGACTCTTAGTTAGACATGTCATTTATGCTCCTTAATATTGTTAATCATGCAGTTACCTATAGACAATAATTAATACTCAAGAACACCTTTATTTCTCCATTAAAAGATAAATATTCAAATTTAATTTTATGTAATTTGTGAAAATAAACTTGATCATTTTTTCAAGATCAGTATCAAATTGAAGGTTATAAACTGATAGAAGATGTATAAAAGTCTGCCTTGTCTGGGAGTTTAACTCAAGGGCATAAAGCATTTCTGAGACAAACTTGGATTGACCGAATTGAGTTTAACTATATGTGCGTGCTTAAATAATTTATTTAATAACTCAACCTGGATTCCTTTTCGTGCATGGACTGTTGAGTGTCAAAAGAAATCCTTGTTTCTTTTCATTGCACTACTTCTCCAAAGGCTTAAACCTTTCCCTGCGTTCTTTGGCCTCAATATTTGAACTTTCAGTCGTCGCTGCTATAAAAGCTCAAAACATGACTTTATTCCTTACATTAGATAGACTACTGCAATTAGTTCTTGTACACCAAATTTGCTAAATACCCTTATGTATCCTTTTCTGGATTTACTTCTAGATACTACCATGGAGTTGCTTTCATTCTGCAAGACAATGAGTTTTCTAATTGAATGGGCATTTTAAGTCAAAATCAATTTTCTCATCTCTTATTTATCTTATTATTTTTTTCAAAATTATATTGAATTTCTACCTTTTTATAGTGTCTGTTATCACAAGAATGTGAATTACTATGTTTTTCCATAAGAGAAAGTGATAATTTTTACAAGAAAGCCAAACCCAAAAGTGTAATCTCCAATAAGTAGCTGTTAATGCTAATGTGTGCAAATGCTAATGATGAGCCTGGCAACTATGTAGTGCTGTTTAGAGGGAGGGGTGACTTGCAAGTGATCAAACTGGTTTCTGAGCATATTCTTCCCAAAACAAGAAAAATTAACTCTGCACCTAGTTATGCAAATGGTACACGAAACAGTTCAAGAACAGGGTCAAAGTGCTCAGTGTAATCACTGGAGAAAGACCCATATATTGCAACAAAATGACTTCCACCGAATGTACAATCAAAAGGAATTCCCAAAATTGAGTCTGGATACCTGTCCCAGATAGAAAACTAAACCTAAACAATTCTTATAACTAAAACAATTTTTTTCCGAAGTATCTTATTTTCTTCACTTTGCAAAGTCATGTGAGGCATCCTATAAGACAAGAAAGTGATTAGAATTATAGAACATTGAGATATAACACGACCAAATAAAATATAGCCAAGCTAAGCCTAGCAGCAAAACATTGCATCAGGAGAATTAACCGTAGAAATATAGGGGAACAAGTTCGGACCTCATTTGTTGTTGTGTTTGTGATACATAATTTAGCATGGTATGCAAAGAAACCACCAAGTAGTAGGGAAACTATGGCTAGAAACACCATGATAAGTATTTGAGTGTTGTAGGAGCCCAACAGCCACTGCAATGAACGAAAAGAAAATGTTACCTCAGAGCACAATAGTCAGCGAATGACATAATTGACATCAGCACATATATCAGAGAAGACAGAATAAAGAAAAGCCAGAGAAGAAAATGATATGGGTAGATCAAATCAAATATATCGTTGGATTGATAATTTCAAATAATCACATACGTCAGTATGACAGTAAGAAGAGAGAAGGAATGAAAAAAAGAAATGAAATGAAATAGCAATAATACATAAATTAATTCAAAGAAAAAGATTGGTGTTAGTTACAGTAACAAGTTAAAACATGCAAGGATAGCCTGAGAAGGAAAATAGTGGTTTTTGGTGAACCTCTTCTAGCATGCTAGTCTCCTGTTTTGCTGGGGAAAGTATTGTAAAATAGTAAGAGGAGATAATTGGCTCTAAAACATCAGAAGCAAGAAAACTATGACCGGCAAAACTAAATTCTTTAAAGCCGCTACAACAGAAAAGGATAAAAATGAGAGAAGTATGTAGTGCCCCTCCCCCCCTCTTTCTTTTCTCTTTTCTCCTTTTCTCTTCTACTAAGATTTTCCTTAAAGAGGTAAACCCAGTACAACAGCTATACAAGAAAGCACTCTTGCTTCTTGTAGAGGCACTGAACAACTCTGAAGGAAGGAACTTTGTTTCCCTTTATAACCATCTTTTGAGAAAAATGTAATAAATAAAGCATCATGGCCACTCTTCTTTAGGGATTACACATCATAACAAAGGTGCAGTTCACAACTGTTGAACTCAGCTGCCAACAGTTCAACCATGCTTTCAAAAAGCTCCGGAATATTAGTGGGAATCAGTTGGCTTACACCAAATAAAACACCAGTCAATTTGACATCCTAGCAAATTCAAAATGATGGAAAAGACTATTTATAATGTTTGCTTCCAATTTTAGCAAAGAAGAAATAATAATGACCTTCGACTTTGAACCATTTAGATGGTAAGCATAGATCTTAAAGAGGCTTCCACAGAAACAGCTAGTTTTTGCCATTGCTTTTGTTACTAATAGCTTCCATAACAGAAACGAGAGACTTGTTCATTTTTGAACCTGCAATTTTATTGAATATGAGATTCTACATATCTTTTCCTTACTTCAACTTAGATTATGCACAGCAGTAGCATCTCTTGTTCAGTCCTATGGAACACATTAACATACTCCTATCCAGTATCTTTCTCAAGGAAAGCCTCAGCACTCTTCTTTAGTGAAACAATACACAGTTTCAACTCATTACACCCATCCAAACTTCTCCAATAAATCCTTGCCACTACCAGATTTTCTACCTCTTTCATGAACATTTATCTGTCTTTCATGACTGTGTACCAAAGCCATTTATCTTCTAATGCTCTATTGAAAATAATAATCACCTAATCCTCAACTTTACAACTTCTATGAAAATCTGTTATTACTTTACTTGATTAGATGCATCAAGTAAACCTTGTTGCTGAGCTCTCTCACCCAATTCAAGGTCAGAAGCAGAAAATTTCACCAGCTTCAGTTTGTTCTTTCACGTAGGGATCATGAAAACAGCAAAGCGTCTTACTTCAGGATAATTCTCAGTGCGGCTAATTCGTTCAGACAAGCAAGCAAACCCAAAAGCTTTCTCTTTCACATCCTCTATAAAATTGAACTACCACAAATCAAAAGCTTGTTTTACCTTAAAAGAAATTCGATAAACCCCCCTGTTTGGTAAAATAACTCCCAATAACACTACAATAATTTGTTCAGACAAGCAAGCAAACCCAAAAGCTTTCACTTTCACATCCTCTATAAAATTGAACTACCACAAATCAAAAGCTTGGTTTACCTTAAAAGAAATTCAATAAACCCCCCTGTTTGGTAAAATAACTCCCAATAACACTACAATAATTTGTTCAGACAAGCAAGCAAACCCAAAAGCTTTCACTTTCACATCCTCTATAAAATTGAACTACCACAAATCAAAAGCTTGGTTTACCTTAAAAGAAATTCAATAAACCCCCTGGTTGGTAAAGTAACTCCCAATAACACTTCAATAATGCTCTCTGAAAGAACACCTACAGATGTTAAGCCTGCTTATTAATCTACTGTCTCTGAATATAAAAAAGAAAATTACAGACTACCATCAATAAAAAGGAAATTCAATAACATATTGATTCGCATCAAAATGAAATAAAGTTATTGCTCACACAGTTTTGTAGATCAAATTGCATACTCTACAGTGTCTAGAAAGCCCAGAACAGAATGTTCTTGGATATCAACTTGGTAACTAACACGTTTACAGCTATAGAACAGCTTAACTCCATCTTTGAATTTTGGGATGGATTAGGAATAGAAGAGATAGTAACCGCAAAATACCTGCAAGAGAAAAAAAGAATATTGATTTACCTGTACAACATGTGGAGCCAAACTTCTATAAGAATTGTCAACACCATAATATACTGCAAAGGCAACAACAACAGCAAATATTTTGAAAAATAAATATTTACAGAATAATAAGAAATTAATCAACTAAGAAACCAATAGGGATGTAAGTTAACTTGTCAATATATCTACAACTCTTTGTTCTTTCAGGCGGCCAGCAAGAAGCAACCCAATGGCCACAACTCCATACACACAAAGAAGGAAATGCCTGCAGAAGCTTTCAAGCAAAATTCAGAAGGCAACATAGGAGGAGATTCTATCACTTGAAGCTGAATTATTATCGGAGAATTCCCCTATATTTATCAACATACAGTCCAATTTTCATCTCTACAATTTCCAAGAATTTACAATATCGTCAAACTAGAAATTGAATCAAATTTTGTCTTCACACATTCACAATTTTGACGTAGGTGATATCCATGTCCTGTTTGTCAAATATGTAACATTAGCCAAATGGCGTACCAAACCAACAACTTTAAAGATGCTCTTACTGCTTATAAAAGAAACATGTTTTCAGGTCTATTTGCTCACCAAAGAAGAAAAGCCATAAAGTATCTGTTGTTTCTCTCCCCTATGCAATTATTCTGCAGCAGTGAGAAACATAAGATAAAAACCTACAGTAAATGTGAATTATTAGCTGATAAAGTTACCTGCCTATGTAATTGAACTTTTCTAAAGGAAAGAAGAAAGTAGCAATAAGCATACCATCCATCCACAGTGATGGTCAAAACGAGCCACACAACGACCACAAACACTACAGTGCTTGGACCTGGCAGGTCTAAATAAAGAAAGGAGATGAGAACCAATCAGTTTCTGTTACAGAAGAAGAGGGTTCAAAGCACTGACAATTGAAGTGGTGAGATAACCTTGGGATCTTGCAAGTAGAACAATCTTTCTCAAAGAATATCATATTGTCATAGGGGTAAGCAGAAAGATATTGAGATACATTTTCACGATTCACAGCTCCTGGATCAGAAAAACTAGTCAACAGAAACAATATGATCCCAACACCAACTCCCAACAAGCTTGTGTACCTAAAATGAAACAGAAAAGTTTCTGAAGATAAAAACTAACAGTAGCTATATTACTGAGAATTCAGAGCGGAAACCTTAAAACATCAACATTTGTTTCTATCATACCTGTGTATATCACTAAGATAATATCCAGGAAGATAACTGAACAATGATTTCACAATGAAGTAATAAGTAGCTCCAATCATTCCAAGATATACAATCTGCATACAAAGATGAAGATGCTAACCATATGGATTTTAAATAACAACAAAGCTAATAAACACTTGAAAGGAGCCATGAGCGATCCCACATTGTTCTTTGTTAAGTGACATGTTGATGGTGGTTCCAAAGAAAAACCAAAAATCAAGTGGATTATGCAGGGCCACTCCTCAAATGTATTATCGCGGCTAATTTCAGTTGCATTCAGCAACATAATAACGCAATATCATAAATATAGCCACAATTTCCTTAAGTAATTCAAGTTTCTTCTCCTAATCCCCATATAAAATTTTCAATTTTCAGCAGTTTCTACTATTCGTAAATAAACTAACACTATAAGAAATGCAAATGCTAAATACTAATAACAAGAAAAACGTCACGCACTGGAAAAGAAAAATCAAAACCCAATTGTGACATTAATTTCGCCTGTAAAAGAAATAATGGAAAGAGAAACCTTCACTAAAGTCAAAGCAAAAACCTTCAATTCTGATAATTTTCAAAACAGAAAAAAGAAACAGAACCTGTAATGTAGGATTAGGACGATCGCAACAGTAGTACTCCACGGTTGCAAGCGCCCCTGTTCCTCTGGGCCCAAATACATAATCAACAAATCGCCTGTACCCAATGGAATTGAACAAGAGTAAAATTTGCAATCCCTATAACAAAACCCAAGACCAGGAAGTGATGTTTGCGTTGAAAGGAAGGGAAGAAAATACCTGAAATACTCGTAAGCGCCAAAGGTAAGGAAGAAATGGATGCGTTGAATGAAGGTACCTTCAAATATTGGCCAATTGCCGCAGAGAAAAGATACAAGCACGAGCACTGTAATCAGACCATGGCAGACCAGCGCCCACTGAACAGCCATGAGGTAGAATCAAAAACTGAATAGAGGAGAAACAACAAGAATTATTTAAGGATAAGATGGTTTATGCATTCATAGCAGTGGAAGCTTTTAATCACATTGAGAATTTCTGTTGACTTGATTCATTGGAAGGCAATGAATACTTTTTCTAAGTTGTTAAGATAAATTTTGGAATTAAAAGGTGCATTTAGATTACAACTTAATTCAAATTAGTTTTACTTTTTTTTATTTCATAATAGAAATTTTATACTTTTTCTCATAAAATTCTACTAAAAGTCAATAAGTATAATAAAAGTATTATTAGATAGTATTTTATTTTAAAATTTTTTATTTTAATTTTTGTAAGGAAAAATTTTTTATTAAAAAATAAAATTAAAATATATATATATATATATTGAATTCCTAACGAAAATCAATTCATATATAGCGTAGCATACATTGTAAATATATCTTTAAGATTTTATATTTTTTATTTCTTAACACTAACAAAATATGTACAAACAGCAACAAAGATTGAATAATTTCAAATCAAACTATTAATTAATTTGCAATCAATTCATAGTTTTTGTAATACTACATTTATCCAAATTTAACTATCTCCTTTTGCCGTGCGACAAAAATTAATGAGGTAATTTGCCCATAAATAAGTTACAATAGTATTTTTATAATTAAATAAATTTGTAGTGCTTGTAAAATGAACGTGTATTAATAAAGTTTAAATTCTTTAAATGAAATGAAAGAAGTTAGTTATGAAAGTTTAGTGTAAATATTTTTTTAAAAGTGAACCTTCAATTTTGAAATGAGAAGATAAAAAATATATTAAACGTAATAATGTGAATATAAGGTCTAAAGCTCGTACTATATAGAGATATTAAAATTTTAATTATAATTATAATTATTTTGATTTTTTAAAAAAAAAGTGAATATATGTATTTCAAAAAAATAAACAAATAAAAATTGCGCTCTCATGATTAATTATAATAACAATAGAAGAGCATAAAAAATGCAAATAGTAAACCTTGCCTTTGTCTTTGTTGATTCTTTAATCTTTTGTGATATTATCCTTCAATTTTTGCAAGTTTCATTTGGTCCATAAAGATCTGTAAGGCCTTGGGGCTCCTGAGTATCAAACAGTTGCTGTAAATAATCCACTCCCATCTATTTTTCCTTCTAATGATCCTTATTTATTTTTATGACCATTTTGGTCATATAGAAACAACTTATTCCTAGCTTGTAAGATTATGGATCTATGGAGGAATGTAGTGACGTGCAATCCGCGGAAGAAGCAATGGAGTTGATGGAAATTTCAGCTTGGAACAACAATGACTCTACTTCCACACAACTTACAATTCTTATACACAAAAGATAATTAAATTCCTACGTACACCTCTTGAAACTCGTTTCAAGCAATCCCAGATAATGAGAATTTAACCAAGTAAGAACAACACTTACACGCCACAATCGGAAGTCTCAATTGATAAGTGAAAATGAGGTTCTTTGAGTATGAGTGTAAGAGGAATGAAACCTCTCAAGTGGTGGCAGCACCTCTCATAGAATGACAATCAAATCCGCCCTAATTTTTCCTCCAAGAAGGCTACTTATAGTTAGGGTTTGAAAGAGAGGGTTGGGCTTAATGATACATATAAGCCTCAACATAAAAACAAAAGTACATATGAGCCCAAAATAAGACAATTCCAACAAGGTTGAAAGCTCAAGTCTTTAAAACATAATTGCTTCTTGACTCAAGACATTACATAGCTCTTCAAGTCCCGACTCAAGTATTTGAGACAAATGGGACCAAAGGGTTGGGCATGTGGTCCCAACTAAATCTACTCCAACAAGTTTGGTCTTCAAATGTCGATCCACATAGGCAAACAAGCGCTCTCAAGCGTCTTAACTCTAAATTTCAAGTTATTGGCCCGACCGTGTATGATAAGCTCTTTATTTGACACGTCTAAACCATCATAAAGCAATCCGTAGGCTTGCTCACATCGATCCCTCCCTCCTCACGAAGATTCGTCCCTCGAATCAATCCATATCAAAAGGAGAAAGGTCAAGAACATTAAAGGTCGCGGAAACACCATACTCACTCTGCAGATCGAGCTTTGTAGGCATTGTTGTTGATTCTTTCTATCACTTGAAATGGACCATCTCCCCTAGGAGCTAATTTAGACTTCGATGGGCGGGAAAACGTTCCTTCCTTAAGTGCACCCAAACCCAATCACCGGGTTCAAAAGTCACCAATTTTCGTCCTTTATTGGCTTGTTTGGCGTAGACCTTATTTTTTCTGCTCAATATGCTCTGTCTCGCCTTCTCGTGTAGGGGCTCAGTACTAGACTCGAACTTTGCTCTTACCATCTGTACTTTAGACAACTCATGCAAAGGTAAAGGCACCAAATCCAAAACAGATTAAAGGATTAAAGCCCTATATACAAGTTCAAATGGTGAATAACTCGTGGTTGAGTCAGCACACTCCGGTTATATGCAAACTCGATAAATGGTAAACATTCACTCAGCGTTTTAAGATTCTTACCAACGACAAGACGTAATAAGGTACTCAAGGTCCCTATTGACAACCCTCGGTTTGACCATCGATCTGTGGATGACATGTAGTAGAATAAAGAAGTTTGGTACCCAATTTGCCCCCACAACACACGCCAAAAATGACTTAGAAATTTAGCATCTCTATCTCGAAACAATAGACCTAGGAATGCCATGCAATCTAACAACATCTTTGAAAAATAAATCAGCCCACTTGCACAAAGATCATCGGGCTTTTATGGCATGCAATGAAATGCGCCATTTTACTAAACCTATCAACAACAACGAAGATGCTTTATCATATCCCTTTTTTGGTCTTAGGCAAACCTAAAACAAAGTCCATAGAGATATCAGTCCATGGTTCAGCAGTGCAGGGTAAAGGGGGTATACAAACCATGAGGTTTAACGAGTGGATTTGGCTCTGTCTACATGCAATACACTTGGCACACACACGTTCCACATCTTTACGCATTCAGGGCCAAAAGAAATGTTCTTGCAAAATATCCAAAGTTTTAGCAACCCCAAAATGTCCCATCAATCCTCCACTATGAGCCTCAAGCACAAATAAAGCTGCGATAGAACGCTTAGGCACACATAATTGATTACCCCGAAAAGAGATACCCATCATGCCTATAGAATTTTCGAATGCAGTATGTTCACAAGCGAGAATATACGAGTAGCAAAATCATCATCCGAAACATATAATTCCTTAAGTCGCTCAAATCCTAATAATTTAGAATGTAGAGTAGTAATTAAAGAATACCTCCTAGATAAAGCATCGCCTACCACATTCTCCTTCCCTTGCTTGTATTGCAGACACATAGGGAAAGGTTTCTAGAAACTCCACCTAGGTGGCATGTCGCTTGCTCAGCCTTGCCCCTGTCCCCTTCAAGTGCTTTAAAGACTCATGATCGATCCGAATGACAAACTCTCTAGGTTGGAGATAATGTTGCCACACTTCCAATGCTCTCACAATTGCATACAACTCCTTATCATATGTGGGATAATTGAGTTGTGCACCACTAAGCTTCATCTGAAATATGCAAATCTGGTTTGTTCTCCCTGCAAAAGCACAAAGACCGATACCAATCCCTGAAGCATCACATTCAACCTCAAAAGCTTTTCGAAAATCGAGTAAACATAAAATAGGAGCAGAACATAATTTTTTCTTTCAACAATGTAAATGCATGTTCTTGTTCCCGACCCCAAGTAAACCCTTTTTCTTTCTTAATTACCTCGGTTAAAGGAGCAAACGAATGGTAGAAAAAATCTTTCACAAATCTCCTATAGAAACTAGCAAGTCCATGAAAACTCCTCACGTCACTCATACTCTTCGGAGTTGGCCAATCTCGGATAGCCTTCACCTTCTCACTATCAACCTCAACTCCATGAGAACCGATTACAAACCCCAAAAATACTAACCGCTCAATGCAAAATGTACACTTCTTGAGGTTTGCATATAGTTTTTCATGTCTTAATACATCTAAGACACACTTCACATGCATGACATGCATATCCAAATCGATGCTATATATCAAAATGTCATCAAAGTATACAACCACAAATTTTTCCAAGAAATGCACGCAAAAACATGATTCATCAATCTCATAAAGGTCTTTGGGTGCATTAGTTAAGCCAAATGGCATGACTAACCACTCATACAAGCCATACTTAGTTTTAAAAGCTGTTTTCCACTCATCTCCTGGTTTCATTCTAATTTGGTGGTATCCACTTTTCAAGTCAATTTTTGTAAAGATACATGCACCATGCAGCTCATCAAGCATGTCATCTAACCTAGGAATAGGATGGCGATACTTTACAGTGATTTTGTTCACAGCTCTACAATCCACACACATCCTCCACGTTCCATCCTTCTTTGGCACCAATAGTACAGGTACAGCACAAGGACTCAAGCTCTCTCTCACGTGTCCTTTCTCTAATAGCTCATCAACTTGTTTCTGAAGCTCTTTTGTTTCCTCAGGATTACTCCGGTAACCTGGACGGTTAGGTATTTGAGCTCCAGGCACAAAGTCTATTTGGTGCTCTATGCCTCTCAAGGGTGGTAATCCCGGGAGCATTTCTTCAGGAAAAACATCCGCATAATCCTGCAAAAGAGATGAAAACACTCTAGGCAAAGAGTCAAGAGGGTTAGTGTCAGAAACCAAACACTCTCTATATCTTACTATGACTAGTGCTCTCCTCTCTCCTATCGCTCTTCTCATGTCTTTTTCCTCTCGCATACAAGTTGACTTTTTCTCTTTTTGTTCAATGCATCTTTCACTCACTGTGTAGTCACTCACATTTGGGCCACTCCCAATTTTCTTTTGGGCCTCTTTTCCCTCTTTAATTTTGTCACGCTCTCTACCCGAACCCTCCTCTCTTTTACTTACCTTTGACTGGTCCAAGTATAGCTCACGAGGTGATAGAGGTATAAGAATGAAATTTCTGCCCTTAAATTTGAAGGAGTACCTATTGGTATACCCATCATGTGATACTCTCTATCAAATCGCCAAGGTCTTCCAAGGAGTATATGACCCAGCCCTCCATGGGAACCACATCACACAACACCTCATCCACATATCTACCAATTGAGAAGGTCACCAATATCTCGTTTAGTTACCTTCACATCCGCACTATCATTAAACCATTGTAACTTGTAAGGTTCTGGATGTTTCATGCAAGTCAGCCCCAATTTCTCTACCATGGTGGTACTAGCTGCATTGGTACAACTTCCCCCATCAATGATCAAATTGCACACTTTTCCTCCCACTAAACACCTTGAATGAAAAAGATTTTCTCTTTGATCCACAATCTCTTCTGCAGCCCGAGTACTCAATACTCTCCTAACTACAAGTGCTTCCCCTGTAATGACCCTCTCAAAGCAATCATCATCATCATCAAAGGCATTTTCATGAACAAATTCGGGCTTTCACTCATCGCTATCCTCGAATCAATCTCTCCATTGTCTCTCATAATCATAATCTTCTTATTAGGACAATGAGATGCAAAATGACCAGTTCAAGCATTTAAAACATTTCATGGAAGAATGCTTACTAGAGGTAGCTTAGGGTGTTGGAGGTACCTTTCATTTCGGATCCCCCGATTGGTTTCTTAGGTGCTTCCTTGAATTCCACTCTAGGTGCTTCCTTGAATTCCACTCCCTTATCCTTAGGCTTGTCCTCCTTTTTAGGTCATCTAGAGTTCCAACCATAGTTAGAATTTGCTCCGCTCCTCGCTGCCCAGCCCTAGTCTTTAGTCTGTCTCTCCACTTTCATGGCCATGTTCACCATGTCCCTCAATCTCTAGGTAGTGTTGCAGCTCCACAATGTTAGCTATCTCCCTATTGAGCCCACTCAAAAATCTGGCCATTGTCGCCTCCGGATCTTCCTCGATGTTGGCTCGGATCATAGCCACTTCCATCTCCTTGTGATAGTCTTCAACTGATTTAGGCCCTTGAGTGAGTCGTTGAAGTTTTTGGTGCATCTCCCCTATAGTAGTAAGAAGGCACAAAACGCTTCCTCATGCATGCCTTCATTGCTCCCCACGTAGCAATCGGCATCTCTCCATTTCTCCTCCTAGATGTCACCATTTGATCCCACCATATTAGTGCATAATCGATAAATTCAACGGCTGCAATTTTTACCTTCTTATCCTCGGAAAAGTTGTGACACTCAAAAATCAAATCCACCTTCCTTTCCCACTCTAAGTAAGCGTCGGCATCATTCCTTCCTTTGAATGCGGGAATCTGCATTTTAATGGATTTGAGGTCTCCGTCTCTTCTATTAAATGGCAAGTCTCTTTGAAATCTCCTAGGTCGGGCGTGCCTCAATCTCCTCCTCCTCCGCAAACTCATCCTCTTCCGGTTCATACCGAGGTAGAGAGTCGACGAGGTGGTGGTGGTTGTTAGCGCACTCCCGCACGTCTCCCTTGAGGTTCCGCACGCCTCTCTTGTCTGATTTCATCAATTTGTTCTCTTATCTCATCAAAGGCTTGGTTGAACCTCTCAAATTGTTGCTGCATAGCTTTCAAAGTGAAAGCAATATTTGCATCTCCCCCTTGGTGCTCCTCGGTACTACCTCCTCGTGACATTGCGAAGTGATATTGTACCCTGCAAAACAACGTTAGAAATAAACAACCTCACACACTCCCTCACGTGTTTCACTCAAATGTTATCACTCCCCTCGTGTTTATGTCACGGCAATGACACCCTCAAATGAGCTCACACACTCTTGCCTTTTACCACTCAATTCCTCTTAAACTCAAGCTACACTTAAGAACCAAACTCAACAAACCAACGAGTCTAGTTGGAGCCCAAATAACATGCAACAACCAGCCCAAGAACACTAGGTTACAAAAGCATCAAGCAATGACCAGCCCAAGAACAGTAGGTTACAACCTTCCAAGTACCAAACAGCCCAAAGACAATAGGTTACAATTGTCTAAGTAGCAAACGATAACCAATACACTAACAATTGTTTACAACACAACCAATACACTAACAATTGTTTACAATCTTTGAAACTTCAATAGTCCAAAGCAACAAATTGCCAACAACAGTCCCAGCTTTTACAACAATATCCAACCCAAAAAGCAAAGAAATAGCATACAATCTTGGAAGCTCAAAACAAGAACTATAACAAGCTAACAATTGGAACAAACAAAAATTTTAAAAATTACCTATCACAAGTAACTCAAAATGGTCCAACAAGAAGTATGAATATGCTAGAAAGAAAAGTTTTTTTTGCACTGACTTTGTACTCTCGGACCGACTTTTTTTTTTCTTCTGTTTTTTTTTTCTTTTCTTTTCTTGTCCGAAATATATGTGTTTATGTATTTGATTGTACTGTTTTTTTTTATAACAATTTATCCCAAGCAAATATTACAAAATGCTTAATACAAAGATATGGAAACCTAGGCTGAAATTTTCACACATTTTGAAGCTTCTCGGTTAGTCTTTGAACAAGCCGTTTGAAGTGGTTGTTCGGGCAGCCTTTTGAGCTTCAATGGAGCGAGAATGAGAATCCTCCTCCACACCTCGGCTCTGATACCAAAATGACGTGCAATCCGCGGAAGAAGCAATGGAGTTGATGGAAATTTCAGCTTGGAACAACAATGACTCTACTTCCACACAACTTACAATTCTTATACACAAAAGATAATTAAATTCCTACGACACCTCTTAGAAACTTGTTCTAAGCAATCCCGATAATGAGAATTTAACCAAGTAAGAACAACACTTACACGCCACAATTGGAAGTCTCAATTGATAAGTGAAAATGAGGTTCTTGGAGTAACAAGGGTAAGAGGAATGAAACCTCTCAAGTGGTGGCGTGCACCCTCATAGAATGACAATCAAATCTCGCCCTAATTTTCCTCCAAGAAGGCTACTTATAGCTAGGGTTTGAAAGAAAGGGTTGGGCTTAATGATACATATAAGCCCAACATAAAAACAAGGTACATATGAGCCCAAAATAAGACAATTCCAACAAGGTTGAAAGCCCAAGTCTTTAAAACATAATTGCCTCTTGGACTTAAGCACATTACATAGCCTTCAAGTCCCAGCTCAAGTATTTGAGACAAATGGACCAGGGTTGAGTCTGTGGTCCAACTAAATCTACTCCAACAAGTTTGGTCTTCAAATGTCGATCCACATAGGCAAACAAGGCCTCTTGAGCGTCTTAGCCCTAGCTCTAGTTATTGGCCCGACCCGGGTATGATAAGCTCTTTATTTGACACGTCTAAACCATCATAGCAATCCGTAGGCTTGCTCACATCGATCCCCTCCCTCCTCACGAAGATTCGTCCTCGAATCGAATCCATATCAAAAAGGAGAAAGGTCGAAAGCAACATTAAAGGTCGCGAAACACCATACTCACTCTGCGAGATCAAGCTTGTAGGCATTGTTGTTGATTCTTTCTATCACTTGAAATGGACCATCTCCCCTAGGAGCTAATTTAGACTTCCGATGGGCAGAAAACGTTCCTTCCTTAAGTGCACCCAAACCCAATCACCGGGTTCAAAAAGTCACCAATTTTCGTCCTTTATTGGCTTGTTTGGCGTAGACCTTATTTTTTCTGCTCAATATGTTGTCTCGCCTTCTCGTGTAGGGGCTCATACCATCTCGGCTTTGCTCTTACCATCTGTACTTAGACAACTCATGCAAAGGTAAAGGCACCAAATCCAAAACAGTTAAAGGATTAAAGCCATATACAAGTTCAAATGGTGAATAACCTGTGGTTGAGTGCACACTCCGGTTATATGCAAACTCGATAAATGGTAAACATTCACTCCGCGTTTTAAGATTCTTACCAACGACAGCACGTAATAAGGTACCTAAGGTCCTATTGACAACCTCGGTTTGACCATCAGTCTGTGGATGACATGTAGTAGAATAAAGAAGTTTGGTACCCAATTTGCCCCACAACACACGCCAAAAATGACTTAGAAATTTAGCATCTCTATCTCGAAACAATAGACCTAGGAATGCCATGCAATCTAACAACATCTTTGAAAAAATAAATCAGCCACTTGCACAAAGATCATCGGGCTTTTATGGCATGCAATGAAATGCGCCATTTTACTAAACCTATCAACAACAACGAAGATGCTTTATCATATCCCTTTTTGGTCTTAGGCAAACCTAAAACAAAGTCCATAGAGATATCGATCCCATGGTTCAGCAGTGCAGGGTAAAGGGGTATACAAACCATGAGGTTTAACAGATGGATTTGGCCTGTCTACATGCAATACACTTGCACACACACGTTCCACATCTTTACGCATTCCGGGCCAAAAGAAATGTTCTTGCAAAATATCCAAAGTTTTAGCAACCCCCAAAATGTCCCATCAATCCTCCACTATGAGCCTCAAGCACAAATAAAGTGCGCATAGAACAGTTAGGCACACATAATTGATTACCCCGAAAGAGATACCCATCATGCCTATAGAATTTTCTGAATGCGAGTATGTTCACAAGCAGAATATACTGATAGCAAAATCATCATCCGAAACATATAATTCCTTAAGCTCGCTCAAATCCTAATAATTTAGAATGTAGAGTAGTAATTAAAGAATACCTCCTAGATAAAGCATCAGCTACCACATTCTCCTTCCCTTGCTTGTATTGCAGCACATAGGGAAAGGTTTCTAGAAACTCCACCTAGGTGGCATGTCGCTTGCTCAGCCTTGCCCCTGTCCCTTCAAGTGCTTTAAAGACTCATGATCGATCCCGAATGACAAACTCTCTAGGTTGGAGATAATGTTGCCACACTTCCAATGCTCTCACAATTGCATACAACTCCTTATCATATGTGGGATAATTGAGTTGTGCACCACTAAGCTTCTCATCGAAATATGCAACTGGTTTGTTCTCTCGCAAAAGCACAAAGACCGATACCAATCCCGAAGCATCACATTCAACCTCAAAAGCTTTTCGAAAATCGAGTAAACATAAAATAGGAGCAGAACATAATTTTTTCTTTCAACAATGTAAATGCATGTTCTTGTTCCCGACCCCAAGTAAACCCTTTTTCTTTCTTAATTACCTCGAGTTAAAAGGAGCAGACAATGGTAGAAAAAATCTTTCACAAATCTCCTATAGAAACTAGCAAGTCCATGAAAACTCCTCACGTCACTCATACTCTTCGGAGTTGGCCAATCCTGGATAGCCTTCACCTTCTCACTATCAACCTCAACTCCATGAGAACTGATTACAAACCCCAAAAATACTAACCGCTCAATGCAAAATGTACACTTCTTGAGGTTTGCATATAGTTTTTCATGTCTTAATACATCTAAGACACACTTCACATGCATGACATGCATATCCAAATCAGTGCTATATATCAAAATGTCATCAAAGTATACAACCACAAATTTTCCAAGAAATGCACGCAAAACATGATTCATCAATCTCATAAAGGTGCTGGGTGCATTAGTTAAGCCAAATGGCATGACTAACCACTCATACAAGCCATACTTAGTTTTAAAAGCTGTTTTCCACTCATCTCCTGGTTTCATTCTAATTTGGTGGTATCCACTTTTCAAGTCAATTTTTGTAAAGATACATGCACCATGCAGCTCATCAAGCATGTCATCTAACCTAGGAATAGGATGGCGATACTTTACAGTGATTTTGTTCACAGCTCTACAATCCACACACATCCTCCACGTTCCATCCTTCTTTGGCACCAATAGTACAGGTACAGCACAAGGACTCAAGCTCTCTCTCACGTGTCCTTTCTCTAATAGCTCATCAACTTGTTTCTGAAGCTCTTTTGTTTCCTCGAGATTACTCCCAGTAACTCGGACGGTTAGGTATTTGAGCTCCGGGCACAAAGTCTATTTGGTGCTCTATGCCTCTCAAGGGTGGTAATCCCTGGGAGCATTTCTTCGAGAAAAACATCCGCATAATCCCGCAAAAGAGATGAAAACACTCTAGGCAAAGAGTCAAGAGGGTTAGTGTCAGAAACCAAACACTCTCTATATCTTACTATGACTAGTGCTCTCCTCTCTCCTATCGCTCTTCTCATGTCTTTTCCTCTCGCATACAAGTTGACTTTTCTCTCTTTTTGTTCAATGCATCTTTCACTCACTGTGTAGTCACTCACATTTGGGCCACTCCCAATTTTCTTTTGGGCCTCTTTTCCCTCTTTAATTTTGTCACGCTCTCTACCCGAACCCTCCTCTCTTTTACTTACCTTTGACTGGTCCAAGTATAGCTCACGAGGTGATAGAGGTATAAGAATGAAATTTCTGCCCTTAAATTTGAAGGAGTACCTATTGGTATACCCATCATGTGATACTCTCCTATCAAACTGCCAAGGTCTTCCAAGGAGTATATGACCAGCCTCCATGGGAACCACATCACACAACACCTCATCCACATATCTACCAATTGAGAAGGTCACCAATATCTGTTTAGTTACCTTCACATCCGCACTATCATTAAACCATTGTAACTTGTAAGGTTCTGGATGTTTCATGCAAGTCAGCCCCAATTTCTCTACCATGGTGGTACTAGCTGCATTGGTACAACTTCCCCCATCAATGATCAAATTGCACACTTTTCCTCCCACTAAACACCTTGAATGAAAAAGATTTTTCTCTTTGATCCACAATCTCTTCTGCAGCCCGAGTACTCAATACTCTCCTAACTACAAGTGCTTCCCCGTAATGTACTCTCTCAAAGCAATCATCATCATCATCAAAGGCATTTTTCATGAACAAATTCGGTTTCACTCATCGCTATCCTCGAATCAATCTCTCCATTGTCTCTCATAATCATAATCTTCTTATTAGGACAATGAGATGCAAAATGACCGATTCGAAGCATTTAAAACATTTCATGGAAGAATGCTTACTAGAGGTAGCTTGGGTGTTGGAGGTACCTTTCATTTCGAATCCCCGATTGGTTTCTTAGGTGCTTCCTTGAATTCCACTCTAGGTGCTTCCTTGAATTCCACTCCCTTATCCTTAGGCTTGTCCTCCTTTTTAGGCCATCTAGAGTTCCAACCATAGTTAGAATTTGCTCCGCTCCTCGCTGCCGACCTAGTCTTTAGTCTGTCTCTCCACTTTCATGGCCATGTTCACCATGTCCTCAATCTCTAGGTAGTGTTGCAGCTCCACAATGTTAGCTATCTCCCTATTGAGCCCACTCAAAAATCCGGCCATTGTCGCCTCCCGGGATCTTCCTCGATGTTGGCTCGGATCATAGCCACTTCCATCTCCTTGTGATAGTCTTCAACTGATTTAGGCCCTTGAGTGAGTCGTTGAAGTTTTTGGTGCATCTCCCTATAGTAGTAAGAAGGCACAAAACGCTTCCTCATGCATGCCTTCATTGCTCCCCACGTAGCAATCGGCATCTCTCCATTTCTCCTCCTAGATGTCACCATTTGATCCCACCATATTAGTGCATAATCAGTAAATTCAACGGCTGCAATTTTTACCTTCTTATCCTCGGAAAAGTTGTGACACTCAAAAATCAAATCCACCTTCCTTTCCCACTCTAAGTAAGCGTCAGCATCATTCCTTCCTTTGAATGCGGGAATCTGCATTTTAATGGATTTGAGGTCTCCGTCTCTTCTATTAAATGGCAAGTCTCTTTGAAATCTCCTAGGTCGGCGTGCCTCAATCTCCTCCTCCTCCGCAAACTCATCCTCTTCCGGTTCATACCGAGGTAGAGGTCGACGAGGTGGTGGTGGTTGTTGGCGCACTCCCCGCACGTCTCCCTTGAGGTTCCGTGACGCCTCTCTTGTCCGATTTCATCAATTTGTTCTCTTATCTCATCAAAGGCTTGGTTGAACCTCTCAAATTGTTGCTGCATAGCTTTCAAAGTGAAAGCAATATTTGCATCTCCCCTTGGTGCTCCTCAGTACTACCTCCTCGTGACATTGCGAGTGATATTGTACCCTGCAAAACAACGTTAGAAATAAACAACCTCACACACTCCCTCACGTGTTTCACTCAAATGTTATCACTCCCCTCGTGTTTATGTCACGGCAATGACACCCTCAAATGAGCTCACACACTCTTGCCTTTTACCACTCAATTCCTCTTAAACTCAAGCTACACTTAAGAACCAAACTCAACAAACCAACGAGTCTAGTTGGAGCCCAAATAACATGCAACAACCAGCCCAAGAACACTAGGTTACAAAAGCATCAAGCAATGACCAGCCCAAGAACAGTAGGTTACAACCTTCCAAGTACCAAACAGCCCAAAGACAATAGGTTACAATTGTCTAAGTAGCAAACGATAACCAATACACTAACAATTGTTTACAACACAACCAATACACTAACAATTGTTTACAATCTTTGAAACTTCAATAGTCCAGCAACAAATTGCCAACAACAGTCCAGTTTACAACAATATCCAACCCAAAAACAGTAAATAGCATACAATCTTGGAAGCTCAAAACAAGAACTATAACAAGCTAACAATTGGAACAAACAAAATTTTAAAAATTACCTATCACAAGTAACTCAAAATGGTCCAACAAGAAGTATGAATATGCTAGAAAGAAAAGTTTTTTTTGCACTGACTTTGTACTCTTTTTTTTTTTTTTTCGGACCGACTTTTTTTTTTCTTCTGTTTTTTTTTTCTTTTCTTTTCTTGTCCGAAATATATGTGTTTATGTATTTGATTGTACTGTTTTTTTTTATAACAATTTATCCCAAGCAAATATTACAAAATGCTTAATACAAAGATATGGAAACCTAGGCTGAAATTTTCACACATTTTGAAGCTTCTCGGTTAGTCTTTGAACAAGCCGTTTGAAGTGGTTGTTCGGGCAGCCTTTGAGCTTCAATGGAGCAGAATGAGAATCCTCCTCCACACCTCGGCTCTGATACCAAAATGACGTGCAATCCGCGGAAGAAGCAATGGAGTTGATGGAAATTTCAGCTTGGAACAACAATGACTCTACTTCCACACAACTTACAATTCTTATACACAAAAGATAATTAAATTCCTACGACACCTCTTAGAAACTTGTTCTAAGCAATCCCGATAATGAGAATTTAACCAAGTAAGAACAACACTTACACGCCACAATTGGAAGTCTCAATTGATAAGTGAAAATGAGGTTCTTGGAGTAACAAGGGTAAGAGGAATGAAACCTCTCAAGTGGTGGCGGCAGCCCCTCATAGAATGACAATCAAATCTGCCCTAATTTTCCTCCAAGAAGGCTACTTATAGCTAGGGTTTGAAAGAAAGGGTTGGGCTTAATGATACATATAAGCCCAACATAAAAACAAGGTACATATGAGCCCAAAATAAGACAATTCCAACAAGGTTGAAAGCCCAAGTCTTTAAAACATAATTGCCTCTTGGACTTAAGCACATTACATAGCCTTCAAGCCCGGCCCAAGTATTTGAGACAAATGGACCAGGTTGGGCTGTGGTCCAACTAAATCTTCTCCAACAAGTTTGGTCTTCAAATGTCGATCCACATAGGCAAACAAGGCCTCTTGAAGCGTCTTAGCCCTAGCTCTAGTTATTGGCCCGACCGGTATGATAAGCTCTTTATTTGACACGTCTAAACCATCATAGCAATCCGTAGGCTTGCTCACATCATGTAGTGTTGCGGTCACCTAAAGGAAGCCACTTAACCCAGCTTTAGAGAGCTTTTCTTCACCCGAAATTATCTAAACATGATTCAACACATTCTTCTCCTGTTGTTGAAGATAAGAATAGAATGGATCAGACATTAACAACTGATGAACTGCTTGAAGCTATTGTTTTGTCTAGTATACCTTAAACTAAAGATTATGGAAAAATTTTCTATTGAACTCCTCAAAATCATCTCATTTTTTTCAACTTAATACTCCCACCGTCTCATTTCTATTGATAATATTTGGCTAATACATTAAAGTATTTTCTTTTATGAGAAGTGCCAAAGAGTTTGGGACATTCCAATATAATAAAGTTATTAGAGATAGAACCGAGAGGTTTCAAAAAGAGTTTCATTTCAGAACCAGTACCAGATTTTATCAGTTCCTTCTCCACTATAGCCTAATAAGCAAGATTTTTTCGAAGGACTGTAAACTTAAAAAGTTCTAGGTCCAGGCCTAGCACTAGAAACTAGATTTTATACAGAGATTAACAGGACAATGATCAGAACAATCCGCAAGTGATGCAATTAACCTTTCAAATGCTTAGAAAAAATTGCACCATAGAATCTGATACGATGATGGCTCGTGAATAAGTAAACCTACCAAGAACCAGGTGTGCAGAGAATTCCATCATAATCAAACTATACCAAACCCTTCAAGCGGAAATTATGAATGCAGAATCAGTTGCTGCAAATATTATGAAGTACTTTGGAGATTTTACTGCCCTCATTTTAGCTTCCACCAGACCTAGCAAGATGATTTTTATGTATATATTGCCCAGCTACCAACTGTTTCGCAGGGTCATTTTGACCTATGATATTCCAAACAGCCAAATTTATGTAAAACTAACCAGTACTTTAACCCCCTGCCACCTCTTTTGTTCCCAGATGGATTTCTACAAAGAACAGTAGGCAAAGATTCTACCCCTATAGCAAATATTGCCAAGATACTCAGAACAATTATCGTCCAGAACATCCTCCAATTTAGGATCAGCTAACTCTAATGAAGCAAAAGAATTAGAGTCAATCACACCCTTCAACCCACAGAGGCTGAATAATATCATAACTAAAAGCATCCCTTCTTTTCTCTCTCCTTATCAGAAATCACCCCTATAGACTTAACTTCCAAATGATTGGTAACTAGGCTTATCAAAACAGTTATCACCATATGACCAAAAATTTTGGAATAACTACAGCGCATGGGAAGCTGTTGATACTTCACCTTTATAGATTCCCACATGCCAAAATCATTCAAGAAGGGAAAGATTCAAGTAACTCACTGCCAATCCTAATCTCAAAGAGATATGAGTAGGGGAAGTTTTATCACAATTTGCAGTCATCAACGGGGTACTGGTAGCTTAAATATGTCCTCTAATTCAACTAAAAGCTGCCAATAGAATTGACTTATTATCGAAGGATAATATTCATCTTTCCAAAGCTAACTATTGCAACCTCTGATGAGGTAAGTCTGAACACTGACATGGGGTGAGGAAGCCCTCCCAATCAACAAACTAGAACCACATATGACTGCCCTGGTCTTGCCTACAACTGCGAAGGATGAAGACCAGACATATCTAACCCAGAAAAGACAACATTCAAATTCATCAAAAATGCCTATAAATCAGTTAACAATTGCAGGAGAACAATGGAAGAAGATATGGCCACAGTAGTAGAAAACTAAAGTGCGCCTAAGGAGGAGGAAATAACTGCTTACCTCTCAGGTGTGTGTTAGCAGTTGTGCACGAGAATTTGTCGCAAATCTTAATTGCTATCTTCAACCGTTGCATCAAAGATACTCAATTCTAATTTCAATATTTGGGCATACTTATTATACTGTTTTGGCATATATCCCAGAAATCACAATAAGAGAAGAACAGAATCATTAAATCTTCCTCTTTTACCACTGAAATTTCCTCCATTAATATCCAAAAAAGATTCTTATAATATATCAGCCTCATGTACTGTTTCTTTACAGCAGGGATGTTTGTGAATAGAGACTCTTAATTTAATGAATATGCCACTTTTTGGCCCAAGGCTGTTGAATGATGAAATTATTTTCTACAACTCCTCAACAGGTTAAGGTCAGAACAAGTAACCTCTCAGGAATATAGTATATAAATATGAACTAAATGTCACTCTCATTGATGTTCTTCTCAATGATGTCAATGCAGACTCCTACTGATCTTCCTTCAGACATGACGTCAGCAAGCTTCCCTCGAGCTTTCTCATGGCGGCGCAAAATTAGGATAGTATTGAGCACAGCCCATCTGACCTGAGAATCCGCTTTCTTCTGTGTAAATCCCAGGCTATTCAGTAAGGCGTCCAACTGCCAAACAGAATGTGGCTCTATCAGAATATAACTAGCTTCTGAATCATCAGCAACCATGGATCAATTACTTGGGTGATTTAAATTAGATATGGCAGCTATGGAAACCACGTTAAAAGGTGATTGTTTCAGCTACGGTAAATGGATTATCTGCCTATTCTGCATATGGCAATAAAAAGATACGGTTCAGAGACATTAGTCAGACAAGAAAACATAAGGAGCATGCACTGGAATGAGGATTTCTTTCGAAAGATGAAACAATTTCCCCCTAGAGATGGCCTTCAAGTTCTTTCTCACTTTGTAAATTTTGAAAATTGTTTTGTATGAAAAGCTCTGAGAAGTATCCTTCCCCCCCTCCCCACCCCCCAAAAGAAAAAAGAAAAGCTAAAAGAAATTCTAAGGAGAAAACAGGTCCAATTTAATTATCAGAAATGAAAGGAGGAGGGGGTAAAAAGAAACAAAGAATTCTATTGTTGACAAAAAACCAGAAGCTCTGTCGACTATAGTGAGAGTGTGAAGAAGTAACAAGAATAAGCAAAAACATTAACTCATTTTTGGAACTCAAAGTGACAATAGAGACTGGTTCAGTTCTGATGATCATTCTACTAAAATCTCTAGTTTCAAAGTAGTTATTCTCCAGGCTATCTTCACTGCATCGCATTTTTTCTTTTTTCTTTTTTTTCTTTTGTGCACAAAAATCTTGTGTTACCTTGCTAGGTGTCTTCTAAGTCCTATGTTGAAAACTTGCAGGAGAAAATACTGGGGCATTATTGTAAACAAGGGAAGTATTTCTGAGTTTCTATTTTGAGGCAAAGAAATTCATTTGTCAAGATTGACCAATCATCTCATAGATGTAGAGAACTTGGCATACATTGTTTTGATTTTCTGCTTCACTTGTTAATGTCAACCAATAATGTTATTTCAAAAATGGGATGCAAAACATGAGACAAGTATGCAGTCATTATTTTTCATTAATATGCTGACTATAGCAAAAAAGAATCTGCTTTGAAAGCTTTTGGTTCTTCTTTTACCTTTTTTTTTTTTTTAGGGGAAAAGGTTTAGGTCCCTACTGTTTACACGGAAACCAATACTGCTGTATTTCTGCATAGAAGCTGGCAACGCATAGAGACAGAGCAAACCTGGTTAATGTCTCCTAGGCCTCCCTCAGCACAGCCAAAGAGCAGATACTCTGTTGCCACACCAGCAAGTGCAATACATGAAAACCTGTTCAGCATCTGAACATAAGAATCAAATTAGAAGGTTCAAAATCCTACAATAAGTTGCAAACAGTTTCCGAGTATAAAGGAAATATAGGCTTTGTATAAAGAGAACTGTGAAGAACTAAATACTTAAATTATGAGGCTGAATCTATATATCTAATTTAAAACCGAAGTAATATAAGAAAATAAGAACATACGCTGGCAGACACTTTTCCTCTATTTACCTGCAGAGGAAGAAAGAAGCCTGATGTCATATTACTGGGAGATATATATAACGGCCAAACATATTATTATATCAGGGCTTATAATGAAACATACTAGAGTTATGAAGAAATAAGGATTGCTCTATTCAAGATTTTATAGATAGGAAGCCAAAATTTTGACACAAAACTCCCCTTGGAAGAAATATTTCTTTGCAGAAAGTATTATAGATTGATGCTAAATTTGCACACAAGTATACTGATAACTAGCCCCACCGAACCAGTGCCTACAAACAAGGACATTATACAAAAGGAATTGCTGAAACCGATAGAAGACAACATACTTCCTCCATAAACTCAAAGTCCACAAAGGCAGTTCCAGCTTGAATGTTGAGTGATCCTTCCTTCTTCCATGCTTCCAAACTTGTTAATGTATATCCCTTAGGAAGAACTCCCAGCAAGTAGGCAATCAAGAAATGCCCAGCTTCATGCTATGTAAAATTTGAGTAATGAAGAACTTTATGTAAAGTATTGATGATGGAGAAGCAAAAAGATGAAAAGCACACGGGTTCCTGGGATATAAATGTATTGGTAAAAGGAATTCATACTTAGGCAATTAAACAAGTCTTCCTTTTTCATTTCCAGACTTCCTTCCATAGAAAAGAGGAGAGAAAGCTAGTTGAAATGTTATTTTTCATTGTAGGCACCTATATTCTTTTTGGCCGTGTTCTTCTAGATATCCGATTTATGAAACACATAAAGCCAAACAGCCCATCGCTGTAAATAGTGTGCCATATGGGGGTGCAAGATCATATGTGAGAGGAAGCAAGGAACAGAAATATAGGGAGGGAGACACAGTTTCACCTGAATAACCCTATTGTGGTACTTTTGGCTGAGGGTGTGACCAATGGTATCAAGAACCAAGCCACTTAATCCTCCACCAAATGAGACCTGAAAATAACCACATTAAGGGAAAATAGAATGCCACACTTCTATTATAGTAGCAGCAGCCATATCTATAAGGAAGATTCACAGGATGAAACAATAAGTCCACAAATGACAATCCTTGTTGCACACATTAAAATAAGGCGGCACTTTTACAGAAGAAACTGGGTCATAATTACGAAGTTAAGTAACACTGAAAATTAATGCCATTCCCCTAACTGGGAGGAATGATAATCCTTCTATATGGATATAGTTAATCATTTTAACAAAAACCAGTTTCCTTTTACCTCAGATATCATTGCATGATTTATCTTGCTTAAATTCTTCATCGCTCTCACTTTTGGCATCTCACCATTATGATTTCATTTACTGATGCAGCTACCTCTAACTCTTTGATGAGAGTTACCTCAAAGGAATGACAAGCGGGCATTGGATTTTAACTTGCCAATATAATTCTTCTTTAACACAGGTAAGGAAAAGGAAAAGAAGGACAAGTTTGTTTATTGTGTGTTTAAATGTAACGGACTAAGCAGATCAAGAGCAACAAAACCATATGTTTTGAAGCAAACACAAGATCGTCTTATTTTTTCATTTTTTGGGGTAACACAAGATTGTCTTCATGTCATAAGATGCAACATTAACCTTTTTTGAAGAGATGAAGGGGAATAAGCTAAGTAATTTTCCAGGAGCTTACTGCATCCACAGTCCACAAAAACAACAGTCCCACAGAGAAGAGTAGAATTTGTTGTGGGTTTAATTCAAACACATTCCATGCTGCTAGTCCTCCTAAGAGAGCAGCAATCTGCAGATTTCTTTCTATAGATCCAAGTGTAGAATCCACTGGTGAAAGAAGAGACGCTGTGTTAATTCCATTCAGCTTTAGTTCATCCAAGGAATAGAGTCTCTGAGGTATCTGCAATAAATCTGCTCGAGGATTTAAGTAGATGAAAATGGCTTGAAATGTTTATTTGTTAATTTAAGTATATCAAAAACACAAGATCAAACATAAGAAAGATAAGATCAAAGACTTAACAATTGATTTGAATACAGACCAATAAATTAGATTCTAACTAGACTTGACACACGGGTTTGTAATTTCTGCATTACTGCTTAGAAATGTAAGTGCAGGGACTAAAAGCCAGAGCTCATTTTTAGAAATCCTGACAGAAACACAGAAAAATTTCTGCAATAAATGTTAAAACATTAACATTAAATGAAGAAAAAGGTGAAAACAAAGTTGAGAACCTGCCGAGCAGCACCAAAACACCTAAGACCTCCGGGTTTGCCCTGCAAGTCCTTAACAAGGGATAATGCAGCCTTCTCATTCCCCTTGCTCAACTCCTTATCCACTTGCTGCAGCACTTGCATTCTTACTCCACCTCCAGCTTCTGATAAGCACACTATGCTACAATTCCGCCATCCCACTCTGGAATAGGATAACGGACCAGTGTAACCAAAACCGAAACTTCCCATCCAAACAATTCAAAAGCCCTTCAAATTCCCAAAGCATAACATTAGAAAAATGCCCACAATTTCAATTCATAATCCTAGTTTTTTTTTTTATTTTTTGGCGGGGTGGGGGTTTCAAAATAAATTTCAAGAAAAGCACAAATTCTCTCTATCCAAATAAACAAATCAAAATAGAGTTCTATTTGTGATTTACCGAATGAATAAGCAAAAAAAATGGCTAAGGAGACCCTTTTATCTCGGCCACACGTACGAAGAAGATAGATATAGTAGTCTGATCAACAAAAACGGCGCCGCATTCTGCCTTCTCAGCGCCGCTCTGGAATTTCTTTGGTCTTCTTCTTCCTCTTTGCAGCAGTGACATCAGTGACAATAAATTTGAGGCATGAATATTGCGCTCAATAAGATTCCTGTAAGGGGTGGAGCCCTAATTGAGGAGAGAGTGAAGAAGGAAGATGAATCGATGAGACGATGCAGAGCGCTGAGAAGAGTCGACAGGGAGCTGGAGAAGGGGAATTTCAAGGCTGCATTGTCATTAGTGAAGCAGTTGCAGGGGAAGCCTGGTGGACTTCTTGGATTTGGCTCTGCCAAACTGGTAAAAAAAATTTAATATTTTTTGAAAAAAAACTCTTGCAATTTTTGAAGAATGTGGGAATTTCAAAGAGAAAAATAATCAAATTTATCGTAGTTGGGTTTTTGCTGTTGTACAATGTAGTTAAGTTAGTTATGTTTTGGCGGGAAATGGATCATGGGGAGTTGTGTTATTTTAGTATTTGAAGTAATGCCTGTGGCGGAATGTATGATGCATAAAATCATATATGTATATGGTACTTAATCATATAAACTTATGCTGTGTAAAATTATATAATGTCTGTATTTGGCTCTCTGTGGTTTCTTGTAATCTTCTAATGCAAGCTGATAATGATGCTATGCCTATCCAACACTGCACACCTCGGTTTGCATCAACAGGAGAGGAGCTTTGCGCATTCTCTGCTGTGCATGTCATAGTGAAGTTGCCCCGACAAACAAAGACTTGTGCTTGAATATGTCTAGATTATGAACTATGTGGGTTAAACTTGTATGCTTGTGTACATATATATGACTGATATTACTTATTTAGATGCTTAAGCTTTTCTCCAATTTTTTTATATTTTTGGAGTTGCTTTCTAGATTCCAAAAAGGAGGTCAATGGAGGATGCAATAGAATTGAGTGATGCTAAGAATTTATCCGTACGGCCATTAGTTGATTCCATTCAGAGGTCTATTAAATGCTGCCTGCAGTTTGCCGTGGAGGAACAAGAGCTAAAAATTGTTCATAGAGGTCTATTAAAATGTTTCTTGTGTTGGTTTATGTTGCGGAATGAACTATTGATTGTATTCCTGAAACTAGAAATACAATATATAACAAATAGTAGACGTTTGAATCCTTCAATCTTGTTTTAAGACATACGAGTAGTTTGAGTCTATAGACATGTTGAAGAAAATCTACCTTTTACCTACGGCTCTTGATCTGTAGAGGAGCTTCATTACTTTGGTATATTCAGATAGATGCTAACAACTAGCATCTCTGATGTATCATTGCACCTTACTCAGTTTAACCATAGCGTCCTACTACCATCCGATAAACCTTCTAGGGGACATCACTGGATGATTGCAAAATTGCTTTTCTCCTTTTTGGAATTACGTTCACTGCTTTTGAGATTATTTATATGTTGTTAGCATCTCTGATGTATCATTGCACCTTACTCAGTTTAACCATAGCGTCCTACTACCATCCGATAAACCTTCTAGGGGACGTCACTGGATGATTGCAAAATTGCTTTTCTCCTTTTTGGAATTACGTTCACTGCTTTTGAGATTATTTATATGTTGCTTCCCATGTTCTTCTCCGTTTTTCTTAGGCGGACTGCTTAAAACTAGAAGTACTATATGAACAATAGTTTTTGGGCGATATCATTTCTTTATATTAGTCATATGATTCACGTTAAACACCACCAATATTAGTTGTTGCTTTTCTAGAACAATATCTGAAATGACTTGGTATCTTTAATTTTTTGTGGTATTAGTTTACATTACGTGATCACGCATTCTTCAGAAAACTTGGAAGAGGAGAATGTTTAAGGCGCAAAGGAGGTATAAAAGTAAAGAGATTATTCCTTTGTCTGGTGCTGGACTAATCATGAGTACCGTGGATTCAGATTCATGTGAGATTAGTTAGCAATATTAGCACTTAACTGTCTTGTAATGCTCCAAAAACCTTATTCACAACCTTCTCATTGCATGGAATATGTACTTGAGAACTGCAAAACTGATGCTTTGCAACTGCGGGCTGTTATAAAACTAGCCAATCAAAGTTCTGGAACAAATATCTTAAGCAATCAACTGACAACCTGATATTTTAATGTGATGTAGTTGATTCAATTCCATCTGTCTTTTCCTTTTCTGAATTCATAAAATAACTGATTAGAAACATTGTCTGAGCAAACCTGAAAGGATATGCAGGTTCTCAGTTTTGATGTTGCTGGCACTTCGCTGTTCATTCAATTTGCAGTTAGTAGTATCAATTGGAAGACTTTCCTAATTTGTGGATGCTTTTCTTTTCTGGCGGGTTATAAACAATCAAATTCTTCATGGCTTGGTTCTTTTTTCTTTTTTTTCCAGAAATAGATATTTGTTTTAAATGAAAATATTTGCCTGTCTTAAATTTTGCTTGTTGAAGCCAATTTTTTTACTTTAAAGAAATTTCCAATCATGTTAAATTTTAGTTGCACAGAGAATTATAAGTTACTTTAGTTGACAGTGATGCAGGCATGTTGTAGATTCCATTATTTCTCAACTTATGCATTTCATTGAAGAATCTACCGCCAGATTGCTTTCTCATATTTTTTCTCCAGGAACTCTTAGCACAGGAAAGTACATCAAGTGACTTACGCTTTGCTTTCCAATGATCAAATTCTGTGCCTGAAGGTAAGTGACCCCTTCTGCACCTCTTGGGGAGATACAAATTGTGACCCCGATCTAGCAAATATTTCGATTCCAGCTAATGATGACACTATATCTTCAATCTGATTAATTCTTAACAAATTCGTGTTGCGTTCCGAGGTGCTAAGCAAGTAAGGATTTTTTTCCAACAAAGTTGTATATGATGCCAACATTTAACCTAATGATCACATTCAAAAGTATAAACCAAACTGAGTGTGATGAAGGGAACTTTCTTGAAAAATTCAAGCCGCAGTGACAATTTTGGATAGAATTCTAAGCTGCTGGTTGCTAAAATCAAGCTAGGATGTAGGTGACTTTAGTTTTTCAGCCATTGAGAGATTAATAGTTTCTTAATGATTCTAAATTGAATAGGCATCGAGTTAGTCTTGATTGTTGTCTCTGGTGTACTATTTCTAGAGCAAGCAGAACATCCAGACTTCTAGTATGGCAGAACAAGAAGCAGATCCTTATTTGCTGTAGTTTAGCTTCAGAAATAGATCCTTCCAACTTTTTACAGTTCATTAAATCAGCTAAACAAATTAACTGTGATCTTTTCCAATACATCATTTTCTCCATACCTGTCTGTGACTTTGCTTTTCGGATACTTTGGTCTTGCACTAGGAGTCTCGCTTGAGTTTCTTTTTGACTCACTGAAAGCATGATTGAGTGATGGTAGAAAACCAAAAAATCTTTTGCTTGCAACAGAAAGCATGATCCCTACATGCATCGGAAAGAAGGAATATCAACTCTTCCACATTTGGTTTCTCCATGCTGCCCATAAGACCAGTCACTACATTGTCCATACAGAGGTCAAACTATCATAAGTCCCTTCATTGTCAATACAGAGGTCAAACTATCATAAGTCACTGCATTGTCAATACAGAGGTCAAACTATCATAAGTTAGAGGAAGAAAATATCTTGTACATTATAGCCCCCAGGATTCATATTATCTTGTGTCTTTTCATGGATATGAATGCTTCTAAGTTTGTTTTATATCCCTGTCATGCAGCACAGAAACCATTTCAATAGTACCATCTGATTGTTGATCCTTCTGTCCCTTTTTCAGCTTATTCTTGTTTGTACAATTCGTTAATGTGATGGCAAATGGAGCTTACACCTTGAACCTAGAATTAGTTTGGATAATGAAGGGTTCTGGCTGCCATTGCTCTCAACTACTGTTCTTTGAATTTCTTTTGGAAGAACTAAACTTACTCCAGAAAATGATTTCATTATTTACAAGTTCTGAAAATCCATATGTGAGATTCAAATCTGTGTCTCGGTGCTGTAGGAATGCTCCTAAGGAAAAAGTGGCTTTCTTTTCTTCCCTCTTACTGTCTCAGATGATAAACAAATATCTAATTTCGGTGCTTATTTATTTATTAGGCAAAGCATTCAAAGAACAGTAGTTGAGAGCAACGGCAGCCAGAAAATGATTTCATTATTTACAAGTTCTGAAAATCCATATGTGAGATTCAAATCTGTGTCTCGATGCTGTAGGAATGCTTCTAAGGAAAAAGTGGCTTTCTTTTCTTCCCTCTTACTGTCTCAGATGATAAACAAATATCTAATTTTAGTGCTTATTTATTTATTAGGCAAAGCAGGTCAGTCTCTTCACATGCTTTGCAGTGAAAATTGGTTATTATCTTGTTAGCAAATGTTAAATGCTTATCTCTGTCATTATAAGACAAGACAACTTTTGGCATTCTGTAAACTTAAAAGAATATATTTGCAGCATGAAGCTGGCCATTTTCTTGTTGGTTACTTGCTTGGGGTTTTACCGAAAAGATATAAAATACCTACTATGGAGGACTTGATGAGGAACAACTCCGCTGGAGGAAAAGTTGAGTTTCTTGGGCTTGAGTTTCTAAGAGAAGTAAGTGCATTTTTCTCATAACATCCATTAGTTAGCAAGTACAAGAGGATCTAACTAATGTGCCTGATTAATTTCAGAAACCACTGAAATATTGAGATTGGAGAGTAGGTAAGGACCAGTGAATGAAAATACTAGAAAGTTCCATATTATTCTCTTGCATGGTGTTCCTTCTCAAGTTCAGTCACGACTTCATCCTTTCCTTATGAACTCCTTATCTACATTTTAATCAGATAATGAAGCAACTACATATTGAAAAGTTAAATATATATGAAACGGTGGATTGCTTAAACATATTGAAAAATAAAATAGTTCCTCCTTCATTTCTGCATATTTTAGAATGGTTTCTGACAGTGGTCATTTTGCTAATTCTTGATAATTGATTGTCTGAAATTATTTTCAGGTTAGTACCTCATCTTTACCATACAGTAGTTCTGTCACAGAAAAGAAAAACAACAAGGTGAGCTTGTCCTGCTATTAATTCAAATACTTTGCTCAGAAGTTCTGATGACTGGCCAACAGCATATAGTTGTTTAAATAGTTCACTTTTGTACTAAGTATATACCAAAAGTTCAAATAATCACTTTACCAAGAAAAAGATCTAGTTCATTGGACTACTAATCATTCATTATTATAATGGTTAAAATTCAAGAACTGGACTGGACTAAGATTTCAGATTTAACCTCAGCTGACGATTGTGTTGCTAACTATCGAGTTACAATTTTATTTTGCATCATTATTAGAAAATGAAAACACCTATTATCATTTAATCTTCTATTTCAAACTATTCCTTTGTAAGGGTTTTGCTTTTCAGTTGGATTAAGCCATCCTCTTTTGCAGTCAATTCTATTGTCTCCTCATTAAAAATTAGTTTCTCATCTGAATCCTGCACTTAGTTCTTGTGTTGGTATCCAAAAGCATAGATTTTCAGCTTTTCATTCACTGGGGAATATGCGTATGGTATTAAGAGATCGAAGACACAAATCAAGACCCAAATCATCAGATGGTGAATTTTGATAAAGCTGTGGCATCTTTGTAATTAGTTTGCTGATCTCCCAAAAGATGGAAGCTATTCAATTCTCTTAAGACTCTCTAATAAGTAGAATCCAATAATAATGGGTTAAAGAGAAATATCCACAAGTCGTTCAGTTTCTTCTACAAACTTGCAGCAAGAACTTAAATTCTCATATAGTAATGAAATATAGTGTACGAAACCTATTAGGTTAATTTCTAAATCTAGTAAATGATCGTTATGGCAGTTGAACTTTCTCATGCTCTCAGGTTTTAACTTACATTATCACCTCAATTATTTTGTGCCAAGATATAAAAGATGGAGTCTTACTGTTACCATTCTTAAATATATATGCACTCCTTTAGTCTTCAGTTTACTAACTATCAACTTCTAACGCGTTTAATTGCATATTTGCATGCAGGCCCATTCAAGTTCAATCTCATCAAAGGTAAGCTACTCTCAATTTTCAATAAACTCAAAATAACCAATAGGTTAGGATGTATCTTTAGCTCTTTTGACTACTTGGCTTTCTCGTGAAGATGCTTTAGGGGGAACTCGAGATCAAGGAAATCTACCAATTATGAATTATCAGTGTTTTGAAACTTGATTCTGTAATTGTTGGCGGGTAAAGTACATGTTCAAAGCATTGAACCAGAACGGAATTAAACAATTATACTGTCTAATAGTACAAGTGCAGGCGATTCATGATGTAAACCATGTTTCAAGAATATGAAAATACACATCATAAACAAAAGAAATGAATGAAGAAACCTTATGCCGGTAGAAAACCTTCAGTTGCATACTGTCAATTGTTTCGTGATTTGTTTGTGTTCAGAAAAACAGTTGCGGTTGACTTTTAACATCTGATGGTGAAATTTCTACCATGGCAGACATTATACAGATTTCTGTGTGTAATACTTGGAGGCTTAGTAGCAGAGCATCTTGTGTTCGGATACTCTGAACTGCTACACTCTGATGTTGAGAAGGTAACGGGCATATTCATTTACTATCCACACAAAATTTCATTCAAATGATTTAATTCAATGCTTGTTGATCAATCATGCCCCAGTTGTACAGAGTACTTAGATGGTCAGGCTTCAAAGAAGATGAGGCTGATTTCCAGGTTAAATGGGCTGCAATAAACACAGTTGTACTATTAAGAGAGCATCATGAAGCTACATCAAAGCTAGCAGAAGCCATGGCATTGGGAAAATCAATTGGCTTTTGCATTGATGCAATAGAAAGTACCTTAAGCCATACTCCCTCCATCTTATAATATTAGCTTTATCTATACCTTTCATTTGTACTATAATATTTACTCCATGTATAATACTAATGTAGATCTAATAAGTTCTATTTCAAATTTTCTCTTTAACTACTTTCTCAATTTCTAAAAAAGAATTTTTAATGTATTCCATAATAAATAAGAAAATGTGAGTGAATAAATTTTAGTGGTTTCTTAATATTTGTAATATTTTGAAACCTAGAGAGTAATAAAAGTTACCCTTTTCACAGAGTAAATCTTGCATTTCTTCTTTAGCTTTCTAACTTCAGCAATTGCATTAATACAATTCAAGAACAATGGCAGGGCCTCTAAGGAGACAAGGAAGATGTGAATAGAAACTGCCCAACCACTTTAAAATGATATATTGAAGTAAACTTCATATAACAAAAATTGCAGTCCGCATGAAACCATTAACAAGGCAGAAAAGAGGAGGGAAGCACTGTATATTACATCGCATTGTTTTCTTTTTTTTTATTGCCTCAAACCCTAACCCTAAGCCTAACCCCAAAACACCATGAACCTAAAACTCCTGAGACAGAGAACCAATCTCTCCTTTTCCACCTTTGCCCACCTTCTTAGGCAAGAGATTCTGATGAATATTGGGCAAAACACCGCCATTAGCAATGGTAACCGAACCCAAAAGCTTGCTCAACTCCTCATCATTCCTGACGGCCAACTGAATATGCCTGGGCACAATCCTATTCTTCTTATTATCCCTAGCAGCATTTCCAGCCAACTCCAACACCTGCGAAAAAACCACACTCAAAATCCAACTTCCAACAACAATTCCACCAAAAAAATCAACCAAGGACTCTTTAGAAAAATGCTAATTTTATTTTCCAAATTTCATACCTCAGCCGCAAGGTATTCAAGAACCGCAGAGAGATAAACGGGGGCTCCAGATCCGATACGTTCAGCATACTTGCCAGCCTTGAGGAATCGAGCAATTCGTCCCACGGGAAATTGAAGACCCGCCTTTTGAGATCGAGAAACTGATTTCGACGATTTTGGCTTTCCTCTGCCACCCTTTGAGCCGCCGCTTTCTTTTGAACTCATTTTCTTTTGAGGAGAAATCAAAATGATGAATTGTTTTGAGAAGGTTTTTCTATGAACCCTAAATAGAGACTGCACACTGCCCTCCTGTTCTCTTCAATTTATATAGATCTCGAAGTGCGTTTTGATTGGAGGAGATGAGGTTCGCATGGATTGCCAGCGTGGATATTCTCTTTTGACCATTTTTCCCTCATTTAGGTATTTCTAGGTTTCGCGCGGGAAGACTGCACATTTGGAGGGCTTTTTAATATGAAATTGTCTAAGTGCCATCCCAAAAAATAAAAAATGCTTCGAATTACTTTCTTCAAATATGAAAGCAAAAAATAACATCAAGTAAAGTCCTTGAAACTCTAATCATTTGAACTTAGCCAGAAATGTTTTCTTACAAAAGAATTTAGATAGAAAATTTTTTATTTTAAAATTTTAAAAAATAAAATTATTTAAAATAAAAAAATTTGTATTGCTTAATTTAAATACACCCTAAATTTGTTTTGACACCATATTATCGACATAATCAATGGTAATTAATTTTACTTGGAGCAAAAAATGAGACCAATCCCGATAATAACTCAGAATTTGACAATGGGGAGTGCGGCAGTAAAGACTAGTATAGTGCTATCATGAGGAATTCTTCTGCAAAAATTATGGTGGCAAAAGCGGCACCCCCCGCCCCCCGCCCCCCCCACCCCTCGCGGGCATTAACTGTGCTGGATATCGCGAGGTAATGGCCAGGGTATCAATGGGTCCAAACAAATTTAGGACAATTTAGACTAAGGACGTTCTGTTTCGGATTCAAACTTGATTGATCATTATTAGTATCGGACTCAGTCCGATTACTTAACGAGTCTAAATAACGTGGACTCGTACTTTATCTTATAGGGTCTCGAGTCGAATTCGGATAAACTCGATAAGGTATTTTAATAGAAATTTTTAGATAATTAATCATTGGATCAAACACATCTAACGGTTATAAAAAATTTAAGTATATAAAATATTTATTATTTAAAATTTAATCAGATAATTAAGTTTATCGAGTCCGAAACTTTGTGTACCGTATTCGTACCTGTTTAGAAGATATAATATCGGGTCCGAGTTCAAATAAATAAGTATAAATATTATTTCAGGCCGAGATTATCAGGCCGAATTTGAATAAGACCCGACCTATTGACACCCGAACTTATAAATTTTCGGAGGGCTGGAATTGCTATCTGACATCGAAATCTAATGGTCCAAAGATTATTTGACGAGTATATCAGATTAGTATAATATTTTATTGAATGAAAATTCTAGTTTCTCATTAAAAACAAATTTAGTAATATAATTAAGTTTTCTATTATATGAATAACTTTTTCTTTCTTTTTTAAATGAATTAATTCTTTTCATAAATAATATGAAAAAATAATAGTAATATAAAATAGTATTAATTAAAAAAGTGTGGATAAGAATAATATATCTATTTTTCTCCTATTTTTTAGAGGAGAAATTTTGAATTTGGGAGAAAGTTTTCTTCCTTTGCCTTTTGCTATACACAGGGAAGAATCATGGCAAGAAGTATAGTTCAAATATTAGAAGGAAAATAATAGTTATGGAAAATAAAAATTGGGTTATTTTTCTTTAGATTATGTATCAATATCTTTCGATTCTTTTTATGTTTATTTGATAACTTTTTTGACACTTTGTATTTATTGCCACAATAAAACTTACAACGTTTACTAAAAAAATAAAATAGAGTATGATGAGTTTCTTGAAGTGATGAAAGATTTAAAAGTAAGAAGGTTGAAATTTATTTTTGTTTATTTGCTCACAAATTATAAGTTAGTTTAAATATTGTAAACAATTGGGTTCGAAGTGTAATTTCATAAAATTGACTTCTATGATGTTGTTGCGTCTAAAAAGTTTCAATACTTTTTTACTAAAGTGTGTAAAATTAGTCTTCCACTTGCAAATAGTGCTGTCAAACGGACTAATCCACTCCGACCCGTTGCATGCTGAACATTGAAGCGATTTGAAACGGGCTGACCCGTTTGGCCTCTCGGGCTGAAAACTCTCAATTCGCGGCCCGCTACAGTAAGTCAGCAGGTTAAACGGGTCAGTCCGCGAGATTTATAAAACGACGTTTTTTTGTTAAAAAAGTATTAAAATAGTATCGTTTTTTAAAAAAAGTTAAAATATTTTTAAAAATATCAAAACGAAGCCGTTTTGAGGAAAAATTTAAAAAAATTAAAAAGAAAAAATAGACTGGCCCGTGTCCGACCTGCGGATTAAACAAAACGGGCTGAAAAAGCTTACGTTAAAATGAACCTATATTTATTAAGTCTATATCGGTTCATATGCCTCAACTCGCGGGTTGAAGCCTGTTTTGACAGTGATACTTGCAAATGAGCCATTTGCTAAAAAGAAACCTCTTAAAGAAGAAGCAATCCGTTTTGCAACTAAAATCAATTTTACTCATTTATTAAAAATACAAATCAAGGGTCTTGTGCCCTTAAAAAAAATCCAATTAATTTGGAGTCGAGGTCATTCAACATGTCTATATCAGTATTCAAATATAGGGGTTGGGAGCTCTCTCCGTTGACAGAGTGAATCTTCATATTTCTCCAATACCAAATTCGATTAACTGCTTCTCAGAACACTAGTTTCCATGAAACTCCATTTCTAATGTTGTCGAAGTCTTATTCTAGGTTCTCATTTACCCAATTTGCAGCATTGGATTTAGCCTCAAATTGGCTCCACTTTTGTCGAGAAACCAAATGTTTCCAAATTTCCCAACACCATGAGCAAACTCTTACTACGTGCGATCGAGTTTCCCCTTTAGCGTTACAGATCTTGTAGAAATGGAGTAGAAAAATCAATTTTGTTGTAGACCATAGTAGTCATGGCACGTATGTTGTAGGACCTTTTAGCTTTTAGATTCTTTGCCAGTTCCGATCATCCTCCAACCTTTGATCCTCACCATATTAGTCATGGCACTAACTCATTTTTGTAAATGTTCCTTGCCAAATCAAAAGGTCTCGGAGTTCGATTCTTATCCCTCTATCCCTTTCGTAGTAATAATCTAGAGAGTGTATGTTATTTCATATTACATATAAAATAATGTATTTTGTTCTCTTGACATTTATTATTTTTTAAAAAAATTATTTGAAATTAGAAATTTTAATTTAGTCGGTTAACAAATGTCCTTCTCTTTAGCTGAAGAACTCTTTGGTATCAACTGAACAATAAAAACTTTCTTGGCTTTTTTTAAAAAATATTATTTTATTATAAACAAATTAGCTTTAAAAAATCAGAGCAATTATACTTTCAAAAGTATTTTTCCTGAAACCTCCAATGGATAAAGAAATTTTGTTCAGTAGGCTACTTAATGGATGCAGCATAAATTACATAAGACTATGGTCATGAGCCACCTAGCTAGGAGGTGGAAAATTCACTTTCAAAGCTCAAAGCAGTGGAATCCCAATTTGGCTATGGAGCCGATGAAAAATTTTTCTACATCTTCAATAATTGAATTTTAATTTAATAATTGAGAGTTTACGTGTGGTGAATTATTATTCTTTACGTTATAAATAATTATTTATCATGTGTAAACTTTTAATTATTAATTTAATAAAAATATCGATTTGACGATTGATAATCTGTTCAATACACGTTAAAAACAAGCCACTTGGACGGTTAGATTGCGAATTATACTTGGATTAGTTTTTTCTATTTTTTTTTTAAAATTTCATTTTGTATGGGTTGTACAAGTTAATTGTTATGAAAGAAAATAAAGAGTTCGTACAATATTTTGAAAAAAATAAAAATGTTTTTTTAAAAAAGGAAAGCAATCAAAGTGCAGATGCGGAGTCAGTGTAATGCTTTTGGTGGGCACCGGTAACTCAACAATGACCCGCTGAAGAACGTCCCAGTAACCGACCAACTTTGGGCCGGATGCTGCCGTTCCTTGCCAACTATATAACCAGAAGCCGCCACGTGCTCAAAGCAGGACAGGAGTCATCAAAATTGATCTTAAAGGATTCAGCGAAAAAAAAAAAGAAAAAAGCAATATTGATCTTACAGAGGGCGGTTCTGCGAGGGAGACAAATATCAGGGTGTTTTTAGCCTTCTAATTCGAATTTATTGCGCGCTTTGCAAACTTGCGAGGCCAGAAAAGTAAAAATAGCAACATTGGTAGTTTCAGTTTGCATAAGTCTGACTCTGACGTTGCATTTTTTCTTTTGATAGATAATTACACGAGAAAGGGAAGAGACAGACCACATGGACAACCGGACGCAGCGGAGCACAGAGGAGAAAGAGAGGCAAGACCAAGAGGGACCAAGGAGCACAGACTGAGAGTGTGGGTCTCTCTTGGTCTTGCATCTCTTTCTCCTCTGTGCTCCGCTGCGTCCGGCTGTCCATGTGGTCTGTCTCTTCCCTTCCCCGTGTAATTATCTATCAAAAGAAAAAAACCTTAGTCGGTCCCTGAGACAGTCCCACATTGGGCTCAGAATAGAATTGAGAAGCAATTCATAAGAGTCCACACCTCCCATTCCAGTCAGTAATTGCTTGGATGTTGTGAGAGTATGGGTCCCTCTTGGTCTTGCCTCTCTTTCTCCTCTGTGCTCCGCTGCGTCCGGCTGTCCATGTGGTCTGTCTCTTCCCTTCCCCGTGTAATTATCTATCAAAAGAAAAAAACCTTGGTCGGTCCCTGAGACAGTCCCACATTGGACTCAGAGTAGAATTGAGAAGCAATTCATAAGAGTCCACATCTCCCCTTCCAGTCAGCAATTGCCTGGATGATGTGAGAGTATGGGTCCCTCTTAGTCTTGCCTCTCTTTCTTCTCTGTGCTCGCTGCGTCCGGCTGTCCATGTGGTATGTCTCTTCCCTTCCCCGTGTAATTATCTATCAAAAGAAAAAACCTTAGTCGGTCCCTGAGACAATCCCACATTGGACTCAGAGTAGAATTGAGAAGCAATTAATAAGAGTCCACACCTCCCATTCCAGTCAGCAATTGCCTGGATGGTGTGAGAGTGTGGGTCCCTCTTGGTCTTGCCTCTCTTTCTCCTCTGTGCTCCACTGCGTCCGGCTGTCCATGTGGTCTATCTCTACCCTTTCCCGTGTAATTATCTATCAAAAGAAAAAAACTTTGGTCGGTCCCTGAGACAGTCCCACATTGGACTCAAAGTAGAATTGAGAAGCAATTCATAAGAGTCCACACCTCCCATTCCAGTTAGCAATTGCCTGGATGGTGTGAGAGTGTGGGTCCCTCTTGGTCTTGCCTCTCTTTCTTCTCTGTGCTCCGCTGCGTCCGACTGTCCATGTGGTCTGTCTCTTCCCTTCTTCGTGTAATTATCTATCAAAAAAAAAAAAAAAAGACTCTGACGTTGCAAATCTTTCAAATCAACCGCCGCCGGGCCGGGCATTATGTCTTAGTAGTTACGGTCTCCTAGGCGATCTTGTAGATATAATAATTTGGATCAAATTTTGTGTGTATATTATAAGTTATTAATTAAAATAAAATTAAATAATAATAAATTTAAGAAAACAAATTAAAATTATAATTTTAATAGTAATTTTTAATATATTATAAATTTAATATAATGTGTTGTTTAGATTTAAATAATAAGATAATATATAAAAATATTTTAGAATATTAGATTTTAATTTTATAAATAATAAATTGATGTAATAGCAAAAACTTAGTATTTAATCTAATTATTCTTCACATTTATTGATGTCAACCTTCTTCATGTGTAAGAATTGATCAGTGATCGAATCAGTAATATGATAAATATATGATTAAAATTTAGATGGATAATATGATCAAATAGAATCAAATATTATAATAAAATTTTATTTGTTGTTTTCTAAAATGAAACAAAGAGCAAGACAAAGTAATATCATTTACAATCAAGTTTAATTATGGTTATAAAAAATAATTAAAATAAAATTATTTACTACAAAGAGGAAATTGGATCAAAATTTTATTAAATTATTTATTATTTCAATTTGTTAATAATTTATGTATTAATAAAAGAAAATAAATAAATAAAATTACTCTTTCAAAAAAGAAAAGTTATGTTCTTTTGATCTATTGTGTATATTCAATAGCAAAAGTAACTTGATAGAATAATTTATTGAATTCTCGAATTAGATTAGTCATTCTATTTTTTATATTCTAAAATTAACCATTTTCTTTTTTGAATTTTATAATTAGCCTTCTCGCTTTGCTTTTGGATTCTAGAATTATCTAAGGAAAAAAGATACGAAAATCTTTAATAGAACACACATATTACTTCAACACATTATCTTTTTTGCATTCTAGAATGAACTATATATATTTTGAATTCTAGAAATAGGTATGTTTCATTTCTATTGAATTCTATAATTAACCAAACATGAAAAGAAAGAGAAAACAAAACTTTTAATGGAATGTACATATGACTATGATTATTATTTTTGCTTATCTGGTTTTGATTTATTATACATTGATCAAACAAAATTTTAAAAAATTACCAAGTATTTTCAATAAAAATAAATAAATTAGTAATTCAATTTAAATAATTTTGAATTGCTCAAACAAAAAATAGAAACAAAATGGAATAAAAATGAATGCATTACTATAATGTGTTTACAGTAATATGTCTTTGTTCCGAAAGAATGAGCAAAGGTCAAAATGTTGACACATCACCATAATGTGTTGATTGTGGACTCATTATGATAATGTAACTTTATTTCTCAAAATAAAAAAAAAAGAGAACGCAGCAAATGTTCAAAAGGTTAAGATTTGAATGTATTACGGTGATGCGTCCATAGTGAATGTATTACAGTAATGTGTTCTTATATTGCAGAAATAAAAAAAAGTAAAGAATAAAAAATATTAAATAATAATAAAACTCATTCTTAATATATCACTTAGATTGATCAATAAGAGTTGAGGTCTCTTTATTGAAAAGTTAAGAATTTGATTTATATATGATGCATCGTTTTTATTTTTCTTTATATGGTTGATACTTTTTTTATATAGCTTGTAATTTTGTTGTATATTTAATTATTAATTAGATGATCTTTACTAATAATGTTGATTTTTCTTGTAAAAAAAAAAGCCACTAAGGCCTATTTTCAATTGCTAAAGTTTTTTTAAATAATTAAAAAATAAGTATTTTTAAAAGTTATACTTAAAATTAAAATAAAAATTTTACTTTTAATGATTTCAATAAACAAAAGCTGTTTTAAAATTTATCAACAGGGTAAATTTTTTAAAAATAATTTTTTAAATTTATTTAAGTTAAAATTAGAAGTGAATAAGTAATTGAGAACATTTCAAAAATAATTTTTAAAAAAATTTTATAAGTAACTTATTTTAAATAATTGAGAATAAGTCAACCAACTCTTACTATTTTCATAAAATAATATTTGTTGCAATTAAATAAAATTTAAATTTAAATTTATAAAATTTAAATTGTTTTAAAAAGATATGTGAATTCTACCTTATATTGAAAATTAAATAAAAATATTATCTAAATATAACTAAAAAAAGACTATAATAATTTTTTTGATAATTATATTCTTATTTCATTTGATAGTAAGAACTCGTATAATATAAAATTAAATATTTATTTTATTCATTATTTATATATTTATTTTAATTAAAAATATTAATAAAAAGTTATATAAATTTGTCAAAAATAAAAAAAATATAAAGGCATCATTAAAATGGACCACCATTTGTGGGGAGTACGTATAAGCTTTTTCTTGCAGCGTTTGTCGGTACACTGTCGCGTATTATTCTATTCCTAATGTCCAGCTTTGTTCATGGTCTTCACCAATCAATCAGCAACCCCACTTTCGACCCTGTCCACAAAACCCCCCATCTACCCTACGTGGCTTCAAACTAGTACCCAACTGTAAAACCCCCCAAGATCCAGATCCCAGGTGAATACTTCCTCTTTCCTGAAAATTAATCAAATTAAAAAAATACAAAAAAGGAATATAAACTTTGAACACGTAAATAGTGGAAGCCATCACTTGAATTCATTTCTTGACAGAGAAAGAGAAGCGAAGAGAGATTCGTAGGGAGAAATTGAATCGAATTTTGGCAAACTTTTTTGTCATTTGAATTCTTTATTTTGGGGCTTTATTTTCGGGATTTATATAATATTCGGTGGTGGTGGGGTTGAGAGGGAGAGGATGAAGATCACGGCGCTGTTGGTGTTGAAGGTGAATCCAGATGGGTCGACAGATCCGGTGATATTAGCGAATGCGTTGGATGTCAGCCATTTTGGGTATTTCCAGAGATCCAGCGTCACAGAATTCATCGTCTTCGTGGGTCGGACTGTTGCTAAACGGACCCCCCCGAGCCAACGCCAATCAGTTCAACACGAAGGTAAAACCGTTTACTGGCTATGAGTTCGAATGGTAGTTTTGAGGATTGAGTTTGTTTTGCTTTTGTTGCTTTATTTTAAATAGCGGTTACGAATAAGAATTCGGGAACGTTTGTGATTAATTAGGTATTTAGTTTGAATACTTCAGATTAGATTATGTGATTAGTTTGGCTTATTGAGTGATTCGTTAGGTGAAATATCATTTTTGTCTTAAGAGTTTACCATTACTTTTGATAAAAACATCATTTTCTTAACAAAAAAAAAAAAAGAGTCGAAATGCATGGACGGTTCATACTTTATGTCAAATTTTATTGGTTTGTCAACGAGGACTTGTGTAGGAAATAAATGAATTGGTTTTATTCTTCCTTTTGGATGAGGCTTTGGAAATTTTGGAATAGTATTGGTTGTGATAAAGACTCTTGGATATCAATATACTGGCTTCCTGTGATCTTTAAACATGTAGGCTAGTTAATTTTTGATAGAAATGAAATAAATCTAAGTCGCTCAAAAAAGAGCTTTTGGAATTGGGCCGTGAACTATTCCTAACTACAAAATAGCAAGATCTAGTTTGCTCGGTGAGGAACCAAAATCCCTTTGCCTAAATGGTTGGCAACATTTGCTTAATTCCAGAACTTGTGGAGTTTGTTCTACGAAAGAGTTTTGTGTTATATTTGATGATGAGGGTGAAATTTGGGAAAAACTGAAGATGCCAGAGATATGCTGGTTTTGATAATGATGATTGGAAAAAATAGGTTGGGGGTGAATTTATTGTGTCATATGTCTGGGAACACATTTTATTTGCATTGCATAAGTTTGATATGTTCTTTTTGGTTGGTACAATAGAGTACAAGGTGCACTCTTATAATCGGAATGGCTTATGTGCATTGGGTTTCATGGATGATCATTACCCTGTTCGAAGTGCATTTTCACTTCTAAACCAGGTATTACAGTTTCTGTGTTAAACATATTATTTTGGAGCAAGCATATATTTCATGAATCAACAAGCTTATGGTTGTATCTGTCAGGTCTTGGATGAATACCAAAAAAACTTCGGTGAATCATGGAGAACCGTGCAAGCCGATAGTTCTCAACCGTGGCCCTATTTAAATGAAGCTCTGACAAAGTTTCAGGTAGGAATCCTGTGTTGTTCTGGTTTATATTAAAAGTTATTTCAATTTGTCGTCTTTATGAGAAATATAAAGTTCTGCAAGTCAGCATCAGAATCTGAAGTTCTATGCTCTGTGCCTCCTTTTCTGATATTATGCTGTTATAATTTTCAGGACCCTGCTGAGGCTGATAAACTGTTGAAAATTCAGAGGGAATTGGATGAAACAAAAATCATACTCGTAAGTAATTTCTTTGAAACAATTCATTATACCTACCTCTTTCTATATTGTGGGGGAGATTTGATTGTAGCATCTGGATTTATCAAATTTCTTCTGCTATGAAAGACTAGATAGTTTCTTCCAATAACAAAGAAATTAATTTTCTTATGTTACTGTAGATAAAGGAATTTATGTAATCAAAATTCAGATAGATAATATCAAATCCATTGTTATTCTTTGTGTGAGTCTCTGTGTAGGTGTGTTTTTCCCTGTTGATCAAGTTTAACACTGTTGTTGGTTCTCCTATGGCATGTCTAATATTTCATATTACTGGATTTGGTAGGTTAAATATTCCTATTAATTTTTTTGTGGTATAGTGACTTTGATTGGTGCAGAATTTTTCCATAGTGCACTGCAATGGTCTTGGCATCTGAATGCTATAGCTTCTAATCAATCAGGATGGAAGTACTATTGCTAATTTTTGGCACCATCCTTATAAATTTTAACATTTCCAATATTGACTAAATTTCAAATAACAGTTAGTTTGTCCAACAACTCTTATATGGTCTTATCACATATTCAGGATTTGACTTTTCTGTTTTATCTCAGATATACCTGTGTTTGTATTAAAATAGATGTTTTCGCCCCTCTGTTTTTGACATGCCAAGTGTAATGGCCCAATCAAAGTTACAGAAATATGTTCTCACCTGTGGCTTAGTGATTTGGTTATACAAGGAATGAAAACAATTAGGAAGGCCTAAAATTTTTGTATTTGCTTCAGTCCTCAAGGCAATCAATGATGAGCAACAGCCTAGATATGTTTGCTAAACTTGTTCAGAGAAGCACCCACAGCTTAGATTAAAAGAAAAGCAATAAAAATAATGTACTCCAAAAGTGTTTCAAGGGGATGGTTGATCACAGCCTTCTCCATTTTAATACTAGGTGATCGAATGCAGATCCGCATTATTTAACCAATTCGTAGGCAGGAAAATACAGGCTTCTAATGTGGTTAGATAAAAAGAAAAGCAATGCTCAGGTAGGGAATAGACTCTTCTAGTTGGACAATTTCCAAATAAGAGGCTCTTAAGAGAACGAAGAAATTTATGTGGGTATTGGCTTTGAATTTGGTATATAACATTAGTTGCATATCCCCCCGATCCTCTCTCGCTCTATCTTTTTTTTTTTTTTTTTTTTAAGGCTTCATTTACTGCTTTTTTGGCCCCTGGTATTCTTGTCTTAATGGTTTGACATTGGTTTTGTGTTGCGCATAGGAAGCATATTCAACATATTATCCCTGTCTGCTACTGTAACTGCAGAATAGGCAGCATTGTTGCAAGCTGAGACAAGCACTTTAAGAACCATTGATTTTATTACAAATATTCCCATCTGACATCATATTACTTGACATATCTTCTGCTGTCTTACGTAAATTGTTGGTTGTTTTGTGAATGGGAACATGCTTTTGAATTTCTTAATTAAGGGTGTACTTGGATTGATTTTCTAACCAAAAAATCTCTATTTTTTTCCTCACGTTTTTTCACTTTCGGTCTCACTTCTTCTCTCACAAACAATCACTTTTACCATTCCCAAAACAACTCAACTCAAAAAAAGCAGTAAAAAAAAAAAAAAAAGGAACTCAATCCAAATACGCCCTAAGTTTTAGAGGCTGGCCTGCTTTCAGTGAGTTACAAGATAATTGAAAATTTGAAAAATTGAAAAGTGATAGGTGGGCATGGGTCTCTACTTAGATTGTTAGAAAATTGAAAAAGACCATGGTCTTGTGGTTTTAATTTGTTTACACGCTCACACTATACTTCTGCAATATGTCAAGGTGGTGGTTTATCGTAGAAGAGGTGCCAACTGATTTTAAGTGATGAATGTTAGGTACAGAATTAAACAGTAAGTTTAGTCCCCCAACAGACTTACAATGCCTTTGGAGAAATCATGATGTCTAAGCCATATTATTTTTTCTAAGTGATTATTTTTTTTTAAAAAAAAGATGTTATTTCTGTTCAAGGAATCAACCTGGTTTTCCAATGTTCACATCACATGAACCTTATAGTCTCACTTAGGAACATGGTATATGAGTTGTCAAAGTAGTAGTAGTAGTAATGGCAAGCAGTTTAGGAGGGTATATTCTCTGAGCTGATATCAGTAAGAGCAGATCCGGTCCTTGTGCCGTGATGCTTCCAATCCACACATTATTCATGGAAAACAGATACAATCAGATTCCTGGTACTAAGCATGACCTTCACGGATAGTTCTGATAAAACATTCATAAGTATCAAATTTAGATATTGTACCCTTTCAATGTAAGGAATTATTGCATATATGTGTGGAACGGATTCCATTTTGAAAGAGTTGAGAAAAAACACATCTTGTTGAAATGTTCTATATATCTTGCTTGACACATTGTGTTAGAGAAAGACTGCGTTTCCTCTTTATATGGTATATATGTCGTGGAATCAAACCCATATTTGAATTGAAATTTTGATTTTTACATGTAGAATTGCACAAATGAATTTGTTTTCTGATGACAATTGTCAATTCCATCTAAATCTACCTTGTTTTGGTTGAGGCTAATTTGTTTTTTGTGTCTGATGCAGCATAAAACTATTGACAGTGTCCTGGAACGAGGGGAGAAGTTAGACAGTTTGGTTGAGAAGAGTTCAGATCTAAGTGCAGCTTCACAGGTGGGTGTTTATTAATGGTTCTGATGTATGTTCTAAGCATATAAAAACACCTATATACTGGAATCAAAATTTCAAATGATAAATCAATAATCAAAGAACAAGTAAAGGTATCAGAAGAAACACTCTTTTAAGGCCTACAATTTTCTCACTTTCATTTCTCTTGGTTCCTTTTCTCTGTGAAACTTTCATGGTATTAATCGATTGAGTTTTTCCCCAAAATGAAAGAGGAGGCTTCTCCAGGAAAAAGATTTGTGTGTGTGTGTGTGTGGGGGATGAGGAACTGAACTTGACAGGTATACTACACATGCGAGGACGTAATCCTCTCTGTCTCTCACTCACACACACATATACTAATTATTCGTTAATGAGGTTATGAGTGGTTCTGGTAGCCAAAAGCTACATGCGTTCTAACATGTAAACACAAATACATGCATTTTTATATCTAAATCAGTTACAGGTGTAGGATGAGAAGTCTATTTAGAAACTAGCAGATGCTAAAACTTGTGCTAGAACTTTTGTTGTGACATAAGAAGGGCATTGCATGATAATTGCATAGGCTTAGACAATGAAAAACTGCAGACTTTCATTATGAAGATGAACTTCTTTGACCGGTCATCACTGGTACATGGATTTTTGGTTGTCAAGTTGGTTGGTTCAGATATTCCGCACGATTTTTTATGATATTCATGACCTTCAGAGGAACAATGCTGCTGCAATTGGTGAAATTGGATTTATTTTGGTTATTTAGATTTGATATTGCTATGAATTTACGCAATTCGAAGGATTTTAGGATTTTGCCATGTTGATTTGGCATCTGGATCAGTCTTTTTTGGCAGATTATCTTCCACTGATTTTAGAATGCCAGTTTCGTTTTGAAATTTGCTTTCCGCTATAGAGGGGACGCTCACTTTTGTCCTCTTAAAACAGATGTTTTACAAGCAGGCGAAGAAAACCAATCAGTGCTGTACGATATTGTAAATCTTCTGACATGAAACTGAAGGCGCTTGTCAACAATTGAGTTATTCGTATCAGTGCTAAAACATATTATATGTCACGAAGTTCTTGTTTATAGCATTTACAAGTTCCTGTTGTGAGATTGAATACTTTCTGGTTGTTCCGATTGTATCCTGGATTTAAAACTGAGGAAGACTAGAAATTACTACCCATGTTTGGCATATAAGTGGCATCTTTCTTATTTTCAATACTATATAAATTATTACCATTGTTGCGGTTCTTAACTGTTCAGACTAGAATATGCTACTGCTGTTCCAATTCTCGAATGATGCGTTAATCCAGGAACGGCTCCTATTTGTAATGATGGCTGGAGGAATTTACAATGGAAGTTCTTGTCTACCAAAAAATCAGCTAGGAGCTGAGGGAGTATCTTCGCATCGTGGTTGTTTTCACTGCCTTGTTTTTGGGGATGGCTTGACCTCTTAAAATCTTAAGCTGGCTTGAGCTGTGGCTCAAGAAATGCTCCTATTTGATTTTCTTTTCCTACCAAAAAAATAAGCGGAAAAAAAAGAAGTAATGCCTCTATCTTGTCTGAGCAGAAAAATAAAGAAGAAGAGGCCTAAATGGTTTCGCCTACTGCCCACCGGCAACAAGCTCTGTGGTTATCCATAGTGTAATTAATTTTCGTAATGTATATAATTTTAAAAAATTATATATAATCTAAGTATTAAAAATAGTGTAATTTGTCCTAGCTTAAAGTTTAGTTTTAACTAATCTAATAATTTGAGATAATTGATAAGTAAATTGTTAATGTTAATATATCGTTATGAATTTAATTTTTACTAATAGTGTTATATTAAAAAAAATTAGATTAGATTTTTTTTCTAGAGGAAGAGTGAGACTGAGAGAGCTTAAGTCAAATTTAAAATATTTATATCAACTAGTAAATATACTGAGTACGATAAGCAAAAAAGTTTAATTCTAGCTGGTAGAGTTCCTCATGGAGCTATTGTGTGTATTGTACATCCATGGCAAACCAAGAAGTATACTTACAAAGAAAAATTCATTTTATAAAGAAGTATGAAAATTTTTTTCACATTAAAATTTATAGGATAACATTTTAAGAGAAGTAAGATTTTTAAAAAACTCTTATAATTATTATATTTTTATAATATTTCATAAGGAAAAAAAATAATTTAATATTATATTATTTTTAATTAATTATAATATATTTAATTACTAATTATAGCACATTATTTTTTATTTTAAAGAAGTAATAAATTGAGTTTGAGACCCATTTTAAAGAGGCGAGAAGATTATCTCCGCCAAAGAAAGGTTCAGCCACAATTACCGAAATATCGTCTCAAATAAGGGAAACATTTTTTTTTTTTTGACTTTGAGCGAGACACTTGCAGAACTTTTTCCTTTTAAAATTAAATCTTCTAAGAATTTAATTTAATAATAAATAAATAAATTTAAAAAATTTAAATTTATTTTATTTAAACTTAATGTTAATGTATAAAATAGACAAACATAATAAAAGAACTAAATTTATTCCAAATTATTTGTTTAATTTATAAGTGTGGAAAAAAATTAAAAATAAGAAAAAAATAAAAAGATAAATGTATTACAACCAACAATTTTACACACTACAATACAATAAAATATGCGATTTAACTTTTTCTACTTAAAATTTACATATAAATACTGAAATAAATGAGGGGAAAAAAAAAAACTTCATACGGCATCAAGCACGGGTGCAACGTAGACGTGGCTGTTATATCACCGACCACAACCGCAAATGTCCATTTCCATGGGCTCCAAGAAACTAACAGAGACATTATCAGTGGGCACAAGAAAAAACTGGATAAGCACCAAAGACCCAAGACAGGCCTTTCTCCCTCTTTCACTCTCATTCTATACAATCATGTGATGAACATTGATTAGAATGGCCCTTCAAGAAGCTTCACAGAAAAGGAAAAGAAACAACTCTCAGAATTCAAACAAATGTACCACCACCACAAACCGTGTCCACACTGTACAATAACTAGGAAACTAAGAATATCTTTTTTTTAGCACAAAACCCTCGAAGGAACTAAACCACATTCCACATTTATTTCAATACACTACATAATTGTGTTGTTGCTAATCACCCGCGGATGTAGATATGTTCTTATAGTGCTCTTTCATTTACCCAGAAGAGATTTGATCCACCAAATCCCTTTAGTATCCTTAGGAGCATCCTCCGGTGGAGGATCGGGCTGTGGCGTCTTGTGCAGCTTGCTCACATCATAACCTTCAGCTTTAGCCTTTTGAACAAGCATGTTATAGGTCTCATCATCCATGAGAGGGGACCTGCATAGTATCTGTGAACCAACGGCGACATTTCAGTCCAGAAAGGAGACATCAGAACACTATAATTAACCAATACAAGGCTCATTGCCCAGTATGTGCCTAACCCTGTTTTTAAAACAAAGAAATGTTCTGCAATTTCTGATTTGGTCATGAGTTCCCCAGTATACAGTAGAAAGAAGTGATCAAATTTGTTGAATCTGTGTAATAGATTCAACATGGTAATCGCGGCATATCCATAATGATGATGAAAAACAGGTAACAAATGTAAAATATTAAAGCCTGCAGCTTATCTATAACAGGAAATTGATTCTACTTTTTCTACCAGTATGAGAAACCTTCTTTGACTATGGAACCTAAATTAGTTCTATACTTAGACTTTCTTTCCAAGAAAGAAGCATGCAACTGAACTCTCCTTAATTTAATGCATATGTCGACCATCTCAGGCAGGTTATTAGCAGCTCTTAACGTGATAAACTACTTTTGACTTTTAACTGACATTTTTCTCATTTCAGTGAACTCAATTTCTAATAACGTCAGATTTTACATCGATGTGAACTTGCAGAATGTCCTAAACTTTAACAAGGCAAAGAATTCTCTTGCTCGTTCACATTTAAAAACCAGCTCAATCAGACATATAAGATAAATAGTTCCAGTTTCTGGTCCTGTATGCACTGAAATTCAAGAAAATCAAATCCATTTTCGACTTGGTGCTTGATTAAGTTCCAAAACCAAAAAAATTCGATCACAAACAGAGCCTTAATTCATCTTCCTATAATCCAATAGTTCTCAGAACTGCAGAGAATTATACCCGATAAAACATGTACTGCAGAAAAGACAGCAGCAGCACACGATAAGCAATTTAATAATTGGGAGCTACAGACAGAAACAAGAACAGTAGCAAAATGCCCGCATTAAGACACGCTAAAACGGGCTAAAAATTTTCACAGAAAAGAATACAGAGAAGGGGTGAAAGACATACCCATAGATACCTCCTTGAGGGCTGCCCAATCAATGCATACTGATAATCGTTATCAATATACAAAACCCAATAATCCCCCGTGACAGGAATGACCGGCAAGAAAGGAGGGACATAAAACCTGACTTTAAGCTTGGCCTCATCACTTTTAGGATCAGCCTTATAAGCAGTGCCTTCGATGGAACCCCTTTTCCCATCAGACCAAGTTTCATTGAGAACATGCACTGTACCGTCTGGGTTCAGCGTGTACGTGGCCCTGGTGTTGGTGCCATTTTTGGGCTGAAATCTCGAGGGAAACGAAGCAATTTCATACCATCTTCCCATGTACCTCTGCAAGTCCAGACCTCTCACAACTTCCATCTCTTTATTGGCCGCCATTTCCGTGTCAGATTGAGAAAGATTCGAAAGATAAAAACCGATATTCCCACCGTTTCTTGATAATGTTGCGGGGAAGCAAAAGCAAAGAAAGGGGATATATATGTATAGGGAATGTGGACGTGGATGAATGAGGGCCTCAAGTGTATGAGAAGGGACGATCTCGGAAATTTCCAATACTTCGCACAGGCATTCTAGAATTCTCTTGAATGAAAAATTTCTTTCAGCCCCGTTTCGTTTTTTTTTTTTTTTTGGGGGTAAGTATCCGCGTGTGGATTGAGGGAGGAGAAGGAAGTGTAAGGTGGAATAAAGGAAGCAAAAGAGAGAGGAATGAGAAAGCTTTAGTCACTGCAGTATTTAATAGTTAATATAGGAAAATTAAAAAATTAATAATTTATATATTGATATTTATTTTTATATAAATATAAATATTTTAAAATAAAAATAATTTAATCCATTTAAAAAAATTTATTAAAATTTGTCTCGTTTTCTTTCATTTCTATTCACTTTTAGGTAGAGATAAGACTAATATTCTAAAACTAAACTTGATTCCTCCATTTCTCTCTCATTTCTTTTTTTCCTTTATAAAAATTCAACTCAAATACCAAAAGCTAAATCATTTTATCTCCTCTCTCTTTTTTTTTTTTTACAGCAGTTATCCGTCATAATATAGTCTCTAACATTACGTATGAAAATATTCATCAGTGATCTTATTTATTTTTTTATATTATTATTTTAAAATTTAGATAGTAAATATAAAATAAATTTATAATTTATAAAAATAGAAAAATATGACTAAAATTTCAAATCAATACGTATTTTGTCATTACATAAATAGAAGTTTCTGAATAAGAAATAAAAGTAAATTGTACAAAATTTTGTTTTTCTTGACTGTTATATTTGATCTATGTCAAATCAATAGTACAATACTATAAAAAGAACATCCTGAGCAGTGTAGCAACAAATAATATTCTAAGTATTAAAATGGTTATTTAGGTCCTTAATAGGAAGTGTGCATACTATAGAAATAAATAAAAATATTAGTTTGACTATAATCTATCTTTATATAACTTTTCAAAATAATTGCTTTAATTAAAATAGATGAGTAATTAAACATTAAATATCGTGCAAGTAAAAATACTAGAGGAAAGAATAATAGAACATTGAGTCTCCCTTAAACTGTGCCTCTAATGACTTCGGTTCTTAGTTGTGTTAAATGTAATACTCGAAGAAGATTCCACATGAGATAATTATGAAACTTATAATTGGTTTATAAGTATGGGGCTAAATATCTATAGTCAACTTAGTATATCTATTTTGATAGAGTAATGAAGGTTGACAAGTAGTTGGTTGTGGGTGATGTTAGGCCCGCGGGAACAAGATATGACATTATGTTATCAAAGTAGTTACCAGATGTCACTGTATATGATGAGAGATACCTCTAAAATCTCACACCCTTATCCCAAATATTATATGAAAATACAAAAAAATCGTTTGTAAAGGAATTGACAATTCTGTGCCTTGAAGCTTCTACTGTTTTTTCCCATAATCACTCACATTTATTAGAAGACAAAAAGGCAAGTGCAGGGGCAAATGTTGCTTTATTGTTTCTCTACTGGACTTAATTCATTAATTGTAGATGAGAATATCATATGAAGTAAGTCTAATTAGAGTAAAAGATTTCTTCAAATTAAACAATTTCAAAAAATTATACGTCAAAAAACATTAAACACTCACATTTATACATTAAACATTAGGCAAAATAGTCAATCTCTAATTTTTTTTCTTCTAAATACTCACAATTTAGTAAAATGGAAGAGGCACATAAGTGGTTTATGAGGAAAAAGAAAAAGTTAAAAATTATTAATTTTGCCATTCGTTATTAATTTAGAACTAAAATTATAGAAAAATAGTTTTAACACTAAATTAAGACAAATTAAATAAATTTGGAACTTTTTTTACTTATACGTGTATATATATATATATTCATTAAAATCCTTTCGTCTCATATTCTATAATTCCTAAACACGCACACATATCATTTTTTTCCCTGTTTCCAGTGGTTATGGTTGATCTTCTCCTTCAAACGTATCTATGTCCAACAAAATTAATCTCCTATTTAGGAGAACAAACTCGTATTTGAAGTTAAAACTGAATCACAAAAATTATCCTTTGACAGTTGAATGCAATAAAAACCAGCTATTAATACGAGAAATGTGTGGGGCCTATTATAAGTTGTCTCACTGTCTCATATTTCTCAAGAGGCCTTTCCCCTTCTTCCCCTTTTCGAGTAAATTTCCATATTTGCTCTGCCATTTGAAACTCAAAAGGGAAATGTTTGTTTCTCTCATCCGAGGCGGTTCAAGGTCCGTAATCATTTTTTTCTACCTTTTTATTCTCTGAATTTTGTGTTTGTTTTCATGGTTCTATGCTTTTGGTTGTTGCAATTTTGATGGGATATGATCAATTGTAGTTTGCATGTTTTGATACTTCTATATGTCAAACACATGATGTTTATTGCAAATTTATTGGAATATGTTTTTGGTATTGCAAATGTATTGGAATAAAGATTTCGATCATTCTATACATCAAAGATATCGACCATGCATAATCATAGTTATGATACATTGCACCCACATATTTTGGAAAGACAACATTTCACATCCACCACTCTGAATAGTCTTTTATATTTCTATCCTTTGTATACAAATGTTACGTTATACAAGCATTTAATGTGTCATTAAGGCATCCCCAATACTTTTACATTTGAAGATGAAACTGGGATACCAACCATGGATGCAACTCGCTGGTAAGAATGAGAATTTTTAAGAGGTGGAATGAAACAGAAACCTATTGAAAAGTAGGGTAAATCAAGTCCAAACATCATAGCTTCACTTTTCAAGAATAATTGGATGTAATGTGTTTGTGTTTGTGTTTATGTTTATGTTTATGAGCAGGTACAAATATGTATGTCTGCATATACCTGACACATTTTTATGTTCGTGAAAGACAGGATTGTAAGAAAATGATCAAGCAACTGCTTTTGTCAATCTTGCTGATCCATGCCACTCTAGCAGCTGGGAGGGGCAGGGGGAGGAATCAAGGACCTCCAACCAAGAAATGGTTGACACTGAACGGTACCATGACCATTACTTTTCTTCAGCTTGTTCTTTCCGTATCAGACAACACTTACTGAAGGAATGAAAGATTTACATAACTGTTCAGATGAAATAAGTTTATGCTCAGTCTACAGTTACCTTTTTCAATTTCTTTTGCAGGTGCTGAACCTGTTGTTGTAGCTCGGGGCGGATTCTCTGGTGTTGCTCCAGACTCCAGCCAGGGTGCTGTCGATTTGGCACGGGTTTCAAGCTTACCTTCTACAATTCTACTCTGCGACCTACAGCTTACAAAGGATGGAGATGGTTTTTGCCTGCATGATATAAACCTTGCAAATTCAACAGATATCAACTCTGTTTACCCGGATAAACAAAAGAGCTACCATATAGATGGAAGGGATGTAAAGGGCTGGTTTGGATTCGATTATGCAACAAAAGATCTATTTGAAAATGTTTTTTGTAAGTCCTTAGACAAACCACACTTTCAGTTGTCATTCAGCAGGGCAAATATCAATTTATGTATTGAGCATGCATTTGAGCCATCTTTCCTTCTTCTGCAGTGATACAAAGTGTGTTCTCCAGAACAAATCTGTTTGATCATCAATATCCTCTAGGGACACCTTTTAACGCTAAGCAAATGCAAGACAGCCCAAGACTGTGGATAAATGTTCAGGTCTCCTTTTTCCTCTAAATCTTATTGAATTTTCTTAGTAATGAAATGCAAATATTATGCCTGCCATGAGCAATCCAGAAAAATTCTTGTTGGGCATAAAAGCATATTTTTCTTTCTCTGGAAATAATTCCAGTATTTCTTGCTGTTACCTCAATTACTTGGCGCAGCATCCCACGTTCTACGATCAATGGAAACTCAGTCCTGCACTTTACCTCGAGGATACCATGCAAGAATTAAAACCAGCATACATTTCATCTCCTGAGATTGGTTTCTTGAAGACCTTAGGGGGAAAGGTTGACAAAGCCACAACAAACCTCGTTCTGAGTTTTATGGGAATTGATGAAGTCGAGCCCACAACCAAAGAAAAATATGGCTCGCTGTTGCAGAAGCTACCCATGATAAAGACATTTGCATCAGGGATTATTGTCCCAAAAGAGTTCATATGGCCTGTGGATGATGCTAGGATCTTGCAGCCTGCAACCAATCTAATATCTGATGCCCATAGAGCTGGTCTGGAAGTATTTGCTGCTGGATTTGCAAATGATAACTTCGTGAGCTACAACTATAGTTATGATCCAGCCAAGGAGTACCTGCAGTATATTGAAAATTCTCAGTTTTCAGTTGATGGGGTGATCACAGATTTCCCTGCCACTGCATCAGAGGCCATTGGTAGATTATAACTTTCTCTCTTCTCCATCTGCTTTAATAGGCTTCCCATGATAAGGAAGAGTTTTCTGCAACTCTAAAATGCATAAACAAGCTAAAAATCACATACAAACCATAATTTCTTTTTCTGGATACTTATCTTTTAGCTTTAATCTCAAACTTATTTATGATTACAGCTTGCTTAGCTCAGAACAAAAAGCCTACAAGGATACTCAAAAGTAAGAAATATAATATTACTTAAATATATTACAATACTTAGTGGATGAAATTGGCACAACAAATTGTTAACTACTACTTTTTATGGAAGCTTTGATCATATCTCATGATGGGGCCAGTGGAGATTACCCGGGGTCAACTGATCTTGCCTACCAGAAAGCCATAGACGATGGTGTTGATATAATCGATTGCAGTGTTCGAATGTCAAAAGATGGAGTAGCCTTCTGCTCGCCTAATGCTGATCTTCAGGGAACAACCACTGCAACAACTGCTTTCCTCAGTCGATCATCAAAGGTCCCTGAAATCAAAGATAGAGAAGGGATTTATTCCTTTGATCTAACATGGAGTGAAATTCAAACACTAAAACGTAAGCTTCAGATAAAGAGATAATTGACTTCTTTGCTAATAGTGTCTTACAATCTTCTGAATGTTATCCTATTTCAGCACAAATAGTAAGTCCTTACGAGAGCCCCCTTAATAGAAATCCTGCCAACAAGAACAAAGGGAAGATAATCTCTCTCGCCGAATTCTTGGAACTAGCTAAGCAAAGAGCAGTCCCTGGAGTTTTAATTAGTATTGAAGTAAGTCCCTTATTTCTACTCTTCCAGTTGTGAATAATAGAGTAGTTCATTTTGCATTATTTTTGTTTGAAACTTTTTATTCAAAGCATTGTTATAATGTAATTGTATTAACATCATTTCTTCTGCCAGAATGCACCCTACCTAGCATCAAAGAAGGGTTTAGACATAGTTGATGCTGTCATCACCAGTCTGAACAATGCTACATTCGATAAGCAATCCACTCAGAAAGTTTTGATACAGTCAGATGACAGTGCAGTGCTTTCGAAGTTCAAGGATTTCAAGAACTATCAGAGAGTGTTGAACATAATCAAGGAAGTCAGTGGTGCAGCTCAGCCTGTAGCAGAGGAAGTTAAGAAATATGCTGACGCCATTAGAGTGTTCAGAAATGGCATTGTGCTAAATTACCCATTTCCAGTCTTCATGTCCCTGAATTACAGCAATCTTGTTGAAGTTATGCATGCTGCTAACATCTCAGTATATGTTGGGGTCCTAAGAAATGAGTTCCAGAACTTCCTCTTTGATTATTATGCGGATCCTTATGCGGAGCTCGCCACTCTCACTCAGGCAGGTGTAGATGGCGTCATAACTGATTATCCTGCTACTGCAGTTGCATACATGAGTAAGTATCTTACTCTCAGAAATCAACCAAATATTACTGTGTCCTCTTAATTCATCTCGAAAGATGTGAGCAGAAACAAACAGTAACCTTCATAAGTCCCCTTGACTTGGCATCTATACTTTATGATAAATTCCTTTTCTAATAAGGAAGGGAAAAAAAGAAAACCGGACAGCAGTATAGTCAAACTAATAAATACAAAATGGACAAAACTGCTGAAGAAAAAAAATTGTTCATCTTTGCTTGTATTGAAGAAAAAAGAAACTAGCAATTGTCCTTTTAAGAAATACTTGTTCAGGTAAAATTAGAGAGCATTTACCAACTTTACTAATTAATCTTGCTTAGTAGAAGTAGAAGTTGATGACCATTCAGGGGACTACAGTGCCACTAAAGCAAAAGTATGGTAAGAAGTACAAACAGAAGAAAATAGCGAATAGCAAGTTCGAAGGACAACAAGAGATGAATCAGAGATTCATGGAGCAGCATCCATGAACAAGTTGAGATTTTATGAATTAACCTATCAAGATTTTCTCTTTCCTATTAGACTCTAGGAAGTATTGACTTGGCTTACTCAATATTATGTAAGTAACCTGTTAATCTTTTACTGCTGCAGATTCCCCATGTGCTAACCCAAAAGCCAATCTTCCATATAGCATATTTCCAATCATGCCAGGGGACATGCTTACAAATGCAGTTGCAGCAAAACCGCCTGAGGCTGCACCTGTTATCCCTCCAATGGAAACTAAAGATGTTGTTGATCCTCCACTGCCTCCTGTAGCCAAGATCGCTGACTCCACATCCCCTCCTGCTTCCGACTCCATAGCAACACCTCCTGTAGCACCAAAATCTTCAAAAGGTGAAAAACTAGTTGGCAGGGTTGGTCTTGTCATTTTCACCATGGTAGCAGGACTTAGTATTCTCAGCTTGATTGAACCATGTGTCAATCTGTTTTACATGGAAATGTGACTTTCAATTTTTTGTCTGTGGCAGATTAGATTATGCGATATAAAATCTCTCTGACTCTCTAAACATGTAGTTCTATGTGTACATAGCGTATTTAAATAAAGATATAGGAATATTTCAATGTGCAATCATATACATCTAGAAGAACCAAGATTCACATTAGGATGTAATACTTACTATTTCTGGTTTGCTCAACTATATGCGAAAAAACAAGTAATGAACTCAATATCAAGAACAAATAGGGCAACTCCTCTTACTTGACTTACAAGAAACACTGTAATTCATTCACAAAACCAAGTCTACATCACTACCGCAACTGAATTTCAGGGGATAAAAGAGACAGGTACAGCACAAAGAAAGGAAAAAAAAGGTATAAAAGCCAATAAGAACAAGGAAACTGCCCTTATTTAGTAGAAGACTCACTTTTCATTCAAGACATTCCATCTGCAGTTTTCAATTGATTAACTAATTTGTTATGGTTTGATGGTTCAATGTTTCCAGATCATCTGACTGGAATAAACATGCATGACTCCCCTAACAAATAGTATAGAGGTTGAAAAGTGTGGTTAAATATGAAACAGAATCAAGTGCTGGAGCATAGATATTTGGTGTGATGGGATCAATATACCAGTTCCAGTCCTACTATGCTTTGCGCTAGTGTGATGCAAAGAACTAAATCTGAACTCAGGAGGATCAAAATCATCCCAAAACACAGTCAAAAAACAACATGCAGACATGCCTTCTCCAAAAATCTTGATGCAGTTTCAATACCGAAAATTTGGCTACTTTCAAAAGAAAAAGCCAAGATGTTTCGTGCACCAATTAACAGAAGAGGGATGGGGACACTCCAACAATGAAGACTATAATTAAAAGATCAAAAAACAAATTTAACAAGAAAAGAAAACAATTTATCATTATTCTTCTTTTCATCTTAAAGCTTAAAATAAGGAAGCTCAGATTCGAGTTTGGTATCAAGAAAAAAGGCAAAACTGCCGTAGCTGCAAATGCATTAGATCTTTCTCTTTTCCACAAAGAGACTCGGAGTTGCCAAGCCAAGCTAAGGATATCTTTTCAGCTTTCTCGGACAGTATCACCAGACTCTCATGGGTTTTCTTTTCTCTTCAAACTAATTGAAGCGGGGAATGGATACCGTATCATGTAAGTGAAAGGTGGTTTTTCTTTTATTATAATTATCCTTATATGTCCAGTGAGGGGAAACACACCTGAAATCACTGGCTTCAGTTCCTTCCATTCTTTATCTCTTTTTTTTTTTTTTTTTGTAGTTCCCAGAGTGGTAATCTCTATATATGATTATTTGGAGGAACATTTACCAGTGTAAGTTCATTTTTTGTTTTGCTTTATACAGAATTCTTCAGTGTTTTTCCCCTTCTCTTTCCCCTTTAGAATCTGACTATTATAAAATAATGTTTATGAAGAAAAAGGGAGGCTCAGATTCGCCTTTTATCAGGCAAAATGAAAGTACTAAAACCACCACGGCTGTGAGGCTGTGTCATGAATCAGGCAAAAGAACGCTGCCGTTTTTACCAATACGCTGCGTCCCCACTTGGGGCGGTTATCAACAGCCTGGAAACCACGTGGAAAGGTTGAGATCATGTGACCGTTGTGGCGGTCGAGATGAATTCCGTTTTTGACGCACTTTCCACCGGCATTGCTAACTAAGGATGGCTGTTGCAATCTTATGTTGTTGGACGGACAGGATTGAATCCGGACTTCCTTACCCTAGTTTTGTAGTTTCGTTTACTGCTTTCGCCTGAGTTAGTGATGTACAGCTCCGGCTCCGTTTTTCTCAGTTTAAACCCAATTATCTTCTCTTGTATTTCCTTCAATCTTTTCACCATCTAATAATCCCCAATTCCGTCCTACTCCAGTTTTCTTATGTTTTTCCTCAATTATTTGCATTGACCAATTAAAGCTCAATTAATCCGGGACATGACAGGCCGCAAGCAACAGATTGCCATGTGCGAATGAGAAACAAAAATACCCATCTCACTGACCGTCTGAGCTGCCTCGCCAAATTGTAGTTCAGCAGCCGGTCATTCGAAAACCAAAGCAATCATCAAAGCCTCATTTTGGGAAAGCTGCAGAGCAGAAAAGATTGATTGATTGATTAAATTTGAAGGACCAAAATGGCAATTTACCGAGGGCGGTTGATCATCGTAGAAGAAGCATTTTGTGAGATCATCGGCTGAGATAAACGCAGAGAGGGACAACCGTCCTCACAACTCCGAACCTTGCCGGCCAAAACCCGCCTCAGTCTAAACCAATATGATTCAATATGAAAAATTTGCATCAAATTTTACAATAAGTTCCTCTTTTCTTTCCGATAATGTTTGACGATAAATAAAGTTGGATGGAGGGATGAAAAATTGCATGTCAAGTTTTTCATCTCAACTCACAAGGTAAGTTTGAAATTCAATTCTGTCCGTTTCACTTTCATAGGCAACTCAAAGAGATAAAAAGGGCTTGTTTGGATTGATGCTTAAAAAAATATTTTTTTAATTATTTTTATAATTTTTAATATATTTTAACTAAAAATTTTAATTTAATTCCATCCAAATTCTTTTATTTTGAAGATTTAAATTTTATAAAATAAAATTATTTATTAAAAAAATATGATTATATACCTAAAATCGCCATTTGGTTTTTTGGTTTTTGAGTAAAGATGATATTGAAATACAACTTTTGCATCAGTCAATATGATATGAAGAGTTCGGATTAGTCTTAGGAATATTCTTTTAAAAAAATACTTTCAATCATAAATACTCTTTTATTCCTTAAAACCGAAGAAAAAATTTACTCTGAATAATTTTCTCTTATAAAAATTAATATCCACAAAAAAAACTAAAAACAGTAACCACAACTTGAGTTGCAATCCACAAAAAAATCCACGTAACACGAAACTCGGCCAAAATTTTTGTACAGAATAAAATAAGAATAACGTTTTAGAGGAAAAGAAAAAAAAAATAGACCGGATAAAAAGTCATCAGATAATTAAATAAATTACCAAATATATGATCCAATATCTAAAAACATGAATCCGAGAATGAACCGCCGGTCCTTTCCTCCACCCTCCCGCCGGCGGAAAAAAGCCACAAGTTTTAAATTTAAAAGAGAAAAAAAATGAGGCTCAGATCTGTTGTTATGAGGGCAAAGAGAAGACGACATCGCCATGGCTGCAATCCATGGGGTTGCATGTGAAATTGTGAGAGTCGAAAACCCACATATAACACGCGCATCCTGGATCGCCCCGCCAAGTTACGGGTCGACCCTTCTCAAAGGTCCCAGTCGCTCAGAAAGAATCGGAAGAAATATCATCCTAGCCTCTCCTCTTGCGTCAATTGCAGTTTAATCCTAAGAACCAAACAGAGCCTATATGCGATGTCTATGGAGACCAGGGTTAACTCTTCAGAACCCTCAATCCAAGGCATAGGAAAGTGTGAAACTACTTTGATCGAACGAGAAGCAATCAATTCCCAGAATCATCATCATGAACGACAACAGCAACAGACAGAGAAGAAAAGAAAAAGAAAAAGAAAAAACAATGTTGTGGTAACAGAAATTGGTTTCTCTGTCCGCTGCTAGAGGGCTGTTGGTTGTTTAGGATAATCGGAGAAATCACCGGCAGAATGAGAGGGGCAACCACCCTCGGAGAAATCCCATACTCTCTCCTGCCTTATTCCTCCTTCTGAGCTGCTCTGGATTGCGTTCAAGCTGTGTATTTGTAGTTGCCTTGTCAGCTTGGCTTCTCATTTTTACCCTTCTTCGACTAGTTTTTTAACCATTTTGGGCATGTGAGGCTAAAACGGTGATTGTGTAATTAGGCATGCAGGGACACTATGCAATACTGAGTATTTTTACAACAATTTTTGCAGAGATAAAAACTAAAAATTAAACGAAGTATTTTCTTAAGAAATGGGAATTTAGAGGAAGAGGGGCAGAGGTTCGATTCCTTTCGTTATTTTTGAAAGTGTGCATATCCTCTTAAAAAAGAAAAAGGAATAAACCACTCCAATAGGATTGTCAATGGATTGAGTTTTTAGTCGGTCTAGAATTAGACCTGACCCGATAAGCTTGAATACTACACAAGATTTATATCTATTTATGTAGACTCGGACCCAGATTTAATAATGTATTTTCTAAATAAATATGGATACGATACACAAAATTTCAAACTCGGTAAACCCAAGACCCAAATAAATTTTTAATAATAAATAATTTATAAAATTATTTTTGTGAATTAAAGATATTGAGTTTGTTATTTTAGTTTGGTTAATAAGTATATTTAAAGATTGTGCTTGAAGATATTAAACTTGTTATTTTCTTGAGTTTATGACATGATATGTAATTATATTTTATATTTATTATAATTTTTTATTTTTTTAATTATAATCAAGTCTATCCAGATTCGAACCAAAACTCTATAAGGTAAGATTCGGATCCAACATATTCAGACCCATCAGATAATGAGATTAGATCTGAATCCAAAAATAATAAATCAGATTTGAGTTTAAAACAAGATATCCGAACTCATTAAGACCCGTTTACAACCCTATATAAAATTGAAGTCCCCTTTTGCATACAATTTTAGATGAGAAACAGTATTACTTAAATTGTATTTGAATTAAATATTATAATATAATTTATTTTTATAAAATTAAAAATAAAAACTTTTTAAATCAAATATAATTTCAATACACCCATAATATAAAAATTTTTATTTTTAATAACAATATTAATAATTTATTTTATAAAATTTAAAATAAAAAATCTCAAATATAAATTCTATTCCATCAATACACCTTTAAATATTCTATAGAGTTTTATCACTTTTAAATATTCTATCTAATCCGACCTTTAACACTTCTGCAAAAGGGTTTGGAGGCTCAGATCAGTTTAGCAGCAGGATATAGAGAAAATGACCCCGCCATGGCTGCAAACCGGCAGTTGCATATGAAACTGTGATAAATAAACCACCAATTTCACATGCCATCTGGGCTTGCCCCGCCAAGATACGGGTCGAATGGTCTCAAATGCCCAATATTAGCTCAGAAAGAATGGAAAGAAATATCATCCCAGCCTCTTCTTGCAAGATCAAAGGGGCAGATCATTGATGTAGTTGAAAGATCAAGGGAGTAAAATGATTAAGCAATGTTCAAGAGGGTAAAATGAAATTATTAACCCTGAAAGATTTATGGTACAGCAAAGGACAACAACACCGGAGGAGGGAGGAGAAGCAGCCTCAGCCTCAGCCTCCCTCCTGATCTCCAAGTCTGCATCACCATCTTCCTCTTGTTCGTGATGGATCCAGAAAAAGAAGCAAAAGACAAAGAGAAAGATGGCTTTAAAGGGCATCAAGAATCAATTAGCAGAAAACATGCAGAATCAGAAACAGCCAGACATAGATACATACAGAATCTGCTTTCTCAGGTTGCTTAAGAGCTGTTGGTTTTTTTGAGTGAAATCATCGGCAAACAGAGAGGGGCAACCACCCTCAAAGAAATCCCATTCTCTCTGCTGCCTCATTCTTTCCTTCTGAGCTGTGAAGGCTTGTCACTCCATGGGTTACTCAGGCCCCATTATATGCATAGTTGTTCCCAATTCCATTTTCTTTTTCCTTTTTCTTTACTGGGCAAAACCTCCTCTTTTATTTTTCACCCTTTTTTACCGTGTTTTTACTGCTTTAGGATAGGACTAAATAACATCTCATTTAAAGACAAGGCAAAATTCTCATTTCCAATCCTTTCTTAGAAAGAATTCACCACTTACGGACTCACGGCAGCAAACTTCAGAAACACAATCCAAATCCTACCCTTAGGCTTTGTTTGGTTTGCTGAGGGACGGCGAAGGGAGTGGCACCATTTACTTTTATTTTGTGCAGCATATAAGGAAGGAAATAAATTATAAATATTTTTTATTTAGTTAGAATAAAAAATATAATATTATAATAATTTTATTATTTTATTCATCATATATTTTTTAAGAGAAGGTATTACAGAAATTTGCTAATAATTCTATTTTTTTTTATCTTTGCACCATCAAATACTTCTTATTAATCATGTGGAAGAGTTGGTTTTGCTTCACATATTTACTTTCCCAATCTATTTACTCCTTCCTCTCACTCCAACCATACATAGCCTTGGAGCGGGTTATAATATCAATCACAAGGGTATCCTTTTAAAGTTAATTGGATTGAGTTTAAATTTAATTTTTTTATCTAAAAATTTAATTTTATAAAAATTAAATTTTTTAAGAGAGAAATTAATGTCTAATTAAATTAAGTTCTACGAAACCAATCAATGTATACGCACCCCGAATTCTATTTTTGTTGGAACTCATTTGTCAGAGGGAGGAAAATCACACCCCCAATCATAAAAGAACCAGAATCCTTTTAGATCCTTTTAATCGCACCCCCAATTTTACCAGATCTTTTTTATTTGATTTTGCAGTAAAACTTTCATTCTTGTACTCAAGAAAACTAGAGAAAATAATTCTCCTCCGACAAAAATGAAGAAAAGCCTCATCCCGGGTCTCAAGGGAGAAGAAAGAGAAAGAGGGTTTGTAGGAAGGAGGCTCAGAATCTGCCGTTCATCAGAAAAAGGCAAAGCCCGCCATGGCTGCAAAAACATACAGGTTTTTGCCCAGCCAAGATACGAGGCTAGCTCAGAATCTGACTATTGAAGTAAAAGGAAATCATCACAGCCTCGATCAATTATTCAGGCTTTGTATGCTTCTGAGGATGTTGATGAAGAAATGGTTATGATGGTTTTCACAAGCAAGTACCTTCCATGTTCCAATTCCAGGATCTTTGTTCATATTTCATTTCCACAGCAAGGAAAGGGCGGTTTTTTTGTTGCAGAGAAATTAGAAAATCACAGGCTTTTGTGAATGCAGAGAGGGGCAAACCACCCGCTGGAAACTCCCAAAACCTCTCTGATCCACAGAGCCTCATTCAAATTTCAAAGGCTCCTATCCTTTCTTGAGGCTCTGCGGTAGCAGTTACTATATAGTGCTCTATCGATGCGTGCAATTCGTCCTCTAGCTAGCTCAGTTATCGATGATGTTGGTCCAGTTGAAACAATGGAAAAGTGGGATGGGATTATGAATAATTAATAATCATGTCCTTTGAATTATAGAAAGAGATATTAGTTACACATAAAAAGAATTTTGCAAATTAAAGTTTGGTTGTTTGGGAGACAGATTGAGGAATAATTTGATCTAAATTCCTTAGGTCTGGTGACTCATCCAAGATGGGTTGGACGGAAACTAAATATTCTGACGATTTTACCTATAAAATTTGAGGTACATTTAAAACACTAATAAATCATTTTTTGATAAAGACATTTTATACATCTTCTATAAAATTTACCAAAATATAAATTTTTATATAAAAAAATATGTTATATATTTTAAAACGGATAAAATAAACTAATGAGAAGATTTGTGATTAGGGGTATTTATTAGTTTGATTTGGAGAAAATTCAGTTTCACTCTCTGAAGAAAAATTAATTTTTGTTATTTTTTTTAAAACCTGAATTTTTTCAAATTGAAATATTTTAGTTTTGAAAAAAATCTAAATATATTGAAACTGTCCCTCCAACATTACCACTAGTCCATCAAAATATTGGTACAGAGCACCATGTCAGCTCTATCCAATTAGCTGCAGACTAATAAAATTTAAATTTACCTATGCGCTTCATCCTTTTAGATCCTAAGAATTAACTAGAAACTAATATCTTTACTTAGTTAAAAGTATTTTTAGGAGTCTCATATCCAATCTTCATCGAAGTATAAAAAAAAAAGAAAAAACAATTCCAATAATTATAACTAAAAGGAATGATAAAATACATTAGGAAATAAAATATGTTAATAATTTTATTAATAACAAAGAGAGTCCTGGCTGCATCTTTCCGGCAGTGAGGATGAAAGTGAACATTAAACGGAGGATGAAAAAACACGGGAGGCTCAGAATGTGCCGCTGGTCAGAAAAAGGCATAGCTCGCCATGGCTGCAAGGATTATTGCCCTGCCAAGATACGAGGCTAGCTCAAGATCTGACTATTGAAACGAAGGAAATCATCACAGCCTCAGATGGTTTAGGGTTTGTTTTAGGTTGTTTGGATTATATGATTAGCATGGAAATGAGATCCCAAGAGCATTACTAGTAGTATTATTCCCATTCCAAGAATGTTTGTCCAGCTGCTTATGCTTCATTCCTGCAGCAGTAGTAGAAGGGTGGTTTTGTTGTTTCGGAGAGGTTAGGAAATCACAGGCTTTTGTGGAAGCAGAGAGGGGCAAAACCACCCATGGAAACTCCCAAAACCTCTCTGATCTGATCCACAGAGCCTCATTCAGATTTCAAAGGCTCCTATACTCTTTCTTCAACCTCTGGCTTCGAAGGGGTACATATAGAGGAGTAGTGCTTGCAGAGAAACCCCACTTCGCCACTATGGGAGCTTCCACAGGAGTAGTAATTATTGAGATTTGACTCTCTATTTTTTTTTTTTTTTTTTTTTGGGGTATGGAGACTTGACTCCATTTCCCATGGTAGGCTGTAATATAAATAATGTTGGTCCAATTGAAGCAATGGAAAGTGGGATATGCCAATCATGTCCCGTTCTATGCTGATAGTACTAATAGACAAGTGTTGTATATACTGCCTGCCTACGGATGAAATACTTCCCATCTTCCTACTACCAACCTAAACGCAAACTATACAATGTGTCTCTCAACTATAAGTTTATATTTAGATTAAATTTTTTTATATAAGTTATATTAGAAATTGTAAAAGTAGATTATTTGTGAAAAGAAAAATAAAAAAGAAATAAAAAAGTAAAATTTTATTTGAATTAGATTCTATTCTAAATAGGACCTTAAATTTTACTCCACACAATGGCTTTCTTTAAAATTTTACTGCATTCATTTCAAAATAAAAATTCGTAAAACATTTTTAAAATTTTTAAAATATTTTAAATAAAGTTTCACGGATGTTGTCTGTTCAATAGTCAGCATGTTTGAGCAGACAATTTTCGATGGACTTTGCAACTTTCGATATCTGGGCTAGAAGTTACACCACTCGGTAAAAAAAAAAAAAAAAGGGCCTTTTTTGGTTTAATTTCAGTGAAAATTGACAGGAAAATAATAATTTTAAGTAAATTTGAAGTAAAATCCTCTAAATCTAACAAATATAGTTATGAAACTGTAGGGTAAGATTGGATTGAATTTTTTTAATTAAATTATATTGATAATTTAAAAAATAAATTATATGTGAAATGAAAAAATAAAGCTCAAAGTAAAAAATATATATATGAAAAAAATTTAAAAAAAAAGTTGAATTGAAAGACAATTCGAATTGAGTCAATTGACCCTTAAAGAAAGAATATAAACAAAGAGAGTGTAAAGATTAAAAATGAAATGTGACGATATTATGAGTAGATATATATTATAAATAAAAATATTATAAATATTATTTATAATGTATTCAGATCGAATTTTATTTTAAAAATTCAATATAAATTTCTAATTTAATTTCATATTTCTTAAAAAATAATTTAATATTCTAATTCAAAATAAAAAATTTCAACAATTTAGAAATAGCTTATTCCTTTTTCATTTTAGTTATGTTGTACTTTTTTGGAGGAACATAATAGCAATACCTCTATTTCTCTTTTCTTCCTTCAATGATTTCTCATCTACCAACTTTTTTTTTTTTTTTTAATCCTCTTTCTTCTTCCTTCTCTCTTCCACCAAAACTCCACTGTAGAGTTCTGACATTTGAAGTTTTTTCAACTTGTACTAATTAATGGGCAATTAAAAAAAATCCGGGCTTAATGAATTGAATTTAAATTTTATAAAAATAAATTATTTATTAAAAAATAAAAATTTAAAAATTAAAATGCAATCCGCATCTGCATCTTCGCTGTTACACTTCTGGGCGCTGGCGAGCAAAGCAAAGTCATTCATTGAAGAGAGGACAGAAGTTCAGGGGAGAAATCTGCAAATGGGAAGGGGATAGAAAAACACAGGAGGCTCAGAATCTGCCGTTCATCAGAAAAAGGCAAAGCCCGCCATGGCTGCAAGAAACCCAAGGATTTTTGCCCAGCCAAGATACGAAGCTAGCTCCAGATCTGACTATTGAAACAAAGGACATCATCACAGCCTCAGATCGTTTTAGGTCGTCTTTGGATTTCTAGATTCTGATGAACACGGAACTGAAATTCAGAGAGGACTAATATTTTGAAAACAGAGGGACTACTACTACTAGTATTAATTGCCATTTCCAAGGATGTTTCTAGTGTTGCTATCTGCAGTTTCATTTCCACAGCAGTGAAAGGGCGGTTTTGTTGTTGCAGAGAAAACAGGAAGTCACAGGCTGTTGTGAATGCAGAGAGGGGCAAACCACCCATGGAAACTCCCGAAACCTCTCTGATTCTCAGAGCCTCATTCAATTTCAAGGGCTCCTATGCTTCTTTCGTCAACCTTTCTCTTGGGCGTTCATATATAGTGCTTCTGTCTTCTCTTCTGCTAGGCTCTACGACCGATGATGTTGGTCAGCTTTTTTTTTTTTTTGTTTTTTTTTGGCTGGGTATGACTTTGGTCCGCTTGAAAACAATGGAAAGTGGGATGGTGGGGTATGGCTTATATTAACGTATGGTATTAACGCATGGCTTAATGCCTTATATCCCCTACGTTATACAGAATTGTCAAATAAGAGTTTAAATTTTTACTTGTGATAATAGACCTCCTCCTTTCAAATTTTAACTTCTTAATGGTAAGAATTAGCTTTCTTCTCTTGAATTTTGGTACAATTAATTATTGATTTGATAGATAGGTACACGTGCCACTTATTTTAAAAGTATCATTTCTTTTTTATTTTAACAATTAAAAATTATATATATTATAAAATAATTACTTCTCTATATTTATAATGTATAAAAATTTTTAATAATTAAAATAAAATATAAATAATTACTTCAAAACAATTGACCCGTAATTCTATTTATCAAACTCGGTAATTCTCTGAAATTTAAAATAAGAGAATCAATTGTTATAATTAAAAGTACCCATTTAACAAACTCCCATGATAACAGGGGGGATTTGGCATTGACCCTTAGGTTGTCTTTGGTGGAATGGAATTGGAATTAATGCCTTCAAATTCTAGTTCTTTTGGTTGGTTGTAAAATTAGTTATAAAATTAGAATTCATTCCAATTCTATTTTCATCAATTTTTAAATTTCAAATCCTTATTAAAAATTTAAAAGTTTTAATTTTAATTCTTTAAGAATTGTTCAAATTATAAATATCTTATAATATATACACATATTTATTCTACTCAATTATATAATAATATACTATAAAATTTCATATACATACATATGCGCATGCTTCTCTCTCTCTCTCTCTATCTCTCTCTCACATAAACAAAATGTTTTCTCTCTCTCACTTATTCTATTAGTACAAAATCACAAATACACCCTTAGGGTAAAACAACGAAAGTACCTTGGTGCAAAACAACAAAAATCCTCTTAGTACAAAATTAAAAAAAAAAATTCCTTATAGAAAAATGACAAAAATGACTTTGGTGAAAAATGATCTAGGAATAAAATGAAAAAAATGCCTTTGGTGCAAAAAGATGAAAATACCTTTGGTATAAAATGAAGAAAATATCTTTGGAGCTAAATGACAAAAAATACCCTTAGTTTAAAATGTTGAAAATTCTCTTTGCATAAATAAATAAAATACCCTTGTACAAATGATACAATTACCTAGACCAAAATGACCTTGGTCCAAATGAAAAAATACTCTTGGTGCTAAATGACCAAACTACCCTTGAAGTAAACTGAGAAAAAATGCCTTTGATGCAAAATGATCAAAATGCACTTTGTGTAAAATGACGATAACATGATGCTAAATAACCAAAATGCCTTGGCGCAAAATGACTAATACTTTTGGTGCCAAATGATGAAAATGTCCTTAGTATCAAATTACAAAACATGCTTGGTATAAAATGTTGGTACCAAGTGACAAAAATGTAAAAATATCATTGGTACAAAATGATTAAAATGTCTGTTGATGTACATGACAAAAACACCGTTGATGCTAAATGACTAAAATACCCTTAATATAAAGCAACAAAAACACCCTGGTGCCAAATGACCAGAATATTACTGCAAGATGGGAAAAAATTACTCTTTAGTGTAAAATTATCAAAATGCCCTTGGTGCTAAAATGACAAAAAAACACACATACACACACAACTTTAACGTTTCGTTTTATATGATTTCTATATACAGTTTTTTTTGGACTATATGTAGTGTTACAAATTTTCATTTTCAAACTTCTCTCTCTCCCTCTTCCAACAACTCTCTCTAACATTTCTTTAAAAAGTCCACACTTTTCATACAAAAACACCCAAATTTTATCGCAATATAGCAATGAGCAAAGATTCTACGAAGGATTCTCTCGAGTTTGAGGCAAAAATCTATTACATTGTCTTTAAATTCGTATTTTCTTAGTTTGTTGAATTTTTGGCACAGTTTTCACCACTGAGTGGCGGAATTGTCCGACGAGTTTCGCCACAAAGTGGCGAAATTCTTGGATTAATACCGTGAAGATATGGCGAAATTCATTCGCCAGATTCTTTCGAAATTCTTCCATGACTTTCGCCAGAATCTGGCGAAATTCTTCATACTTTCGCCAGCTTCTTATGATATAGTTTCAATCTTTTTTAATTTTTTTGTGATAACTACGTAGTTAGTTGTATTGTTGTATAATTTTATACTTGATAATTATATTGTATGTTAGGTTACATATCGTAAATAGCTTTATTGTTACGGTTCTTGATGCCTTAAAAATAACCAAGAGTCACGTAATATAGTAGCTGACATTGGACTAGTGTGTTTTATGTACTACAGGAAAACTGGAAAGGCCGGAAGACAAGATTTTATCGAGCACTTTACAGAGACAGTGAAGGCCCCTCATCGTCATCAGATTCGTTTGAAGAATTTTTTGATCTTGACCAAATGGAAGATTTAAGTCGCTTTTTAGGCAAGCAAGATATATTTTCAAGTAAAGAGCAGTTAGTAAAGTGGGCGAAGGCGGCAACATTACAGGTGAGGACGTTGTTGATAATTGCTCGGTCGCGAAAAGGTGACGGAATGTGTAACGGCTTTGTCGAGCTTAGGTGTGAGAGGGGCGGAGCGTATAGAAAATTCATTACTGTTCAGAAGGATAGAGCAGAACCGGAGGTCCAGACGAAGTCACGAAAGCCGAAGGGTACTAAAAAGTGTCACTGTCCGTTAAAACTCTTGGGCCGGGAGCATAACGAAGGGGCGTGGAGTCTGGCCGTAATATGCGGCAAACACAATCACGAGCTCGGGATTCGACATGGGCATGCCCTCGCCGCTCGCATGACAGAGCGGGAGATGAAAATCACGGAGGAAATGAGCAAATGTCACGTTCAGCCTAAACATATTCTGAATCATTTGAAACGGGAGAATCCGAGAACCGTTGTTAGATATGTTTGCATGTAACAAATATATTATACTCATTACTTGAGGAGTTATACACTACTGTTTAATTTTGTAAATATATTATATGCTATGTGTCTGAACCGGGTAGGACGGTCCCCCCGAATAATAGCCCGGTGCGACCGGAGCTGGCGACGTCATCGGGGGCCAAGGATACGATACATATCCTGGCATAGGCGCGTACATCCCGGGAATCCACGGCATATGTGGGACGAACTGTGTCGAATCAATACCTCGTGTGACGTCAGCCGTTGTGGCGGGGATGTCGCTGGTACTGTGCCTCGCCGCACTCACTCTCTGTCTGGCAGATGCAGTAATAGGATGACGACCGTGCAATCGACTGATGCGGTTTGAAACTGGTCCCAAATCTTGCGATACACCGCGTCGGCGCTGAGAATGATCCGTCATCTGCAACACTTATTTAATAAAAATTACTATCAGTGACAATTAAATTAAACAATAATCAATCTAGGTAAATAAATAAACATATTTAAACTAACATTAATTAATATTAAATTAAGATAAATTAAATTATTAAAACTACGATAAATTAAATGAAACCTACAAGGTCGACTGTAATAAAATAAGCAACTTAAATATTTTCGCCCGTTGCTCGCAGAATTCCATGCCAGAATTCTGCCAAATTCCTGGCGGATTTCCAACCTGGAATTCTGCCAAAAAATTGGCGGAATTTGACGGCAAATTCTGCTAGATTTCTGGCGGAATTTACCGTCAAATTGTACCAAAACGGGTACAATTCACCAGAAAATTCTGTCAGTGACTGGCAGAATTTTCTGGTGAGTTCCGCCAACTACTGGCGGAATTCGACAGTGAATTCCGCCACTCAATTGGCGGAACTCCTGCTGCAAGATTACAACATCAAAATCGGCCGTTTTTTGGTCGATTTTGATGTTCTTTTAACATAAAACGATGTAAATTGATGAATAGTTCGAAAAACTAACCTTTTTACGCTGAAATTCGATGTCGTTTTTCGTAGATATGAATTTTTTTGACCAAATGCTTCAGAGGATTTTGAATATTTTTTGAAATTCAAATAAAATTATGAAAATTTTTTGCACTACATATAGTCCAAAAATTAACTACATATAGTAGTGACCTTGTTTTATTGAACAAGTCATTTTTTCACCCGACAACCATGAGCTGCGGAGGGAGTAGGGGCAGCACAGGTGATATTTTCTCAATCTACTAGCATCTTTATTGAAATTTTCAAGAAATTCTCGACAAATTTATGTTATTAATCACTTTTTTAAATAAGTGCAATAAGCACTTTTGGTCTTCCCAATTACTTTTAAGGGTACTATTTTAGTTCATAAATATTTTTTAATATATGTTCATCACTGAATTATTATTATATGACTACAGCTTTGATTTTGAAACACCTTTTTATTTACTTCTGTCCTTCTATAGTATAACGTGTCTTATTTAGTATTGATTTTTATACGAAAATATGCTACGGGATTAATTTAATATTCCATAAATAGTTTTAAGGACCAAAATGAATAAAAAAGTATTTCAAAAACAAAATGATACTCCTAAAATAATTCAATAATAAAAATAGATCGAAAAAATATTTGAAGACTAGAACGGTACTCTTAAAGTAATTTCGAGACCAAAAGTGATGATTACCCTACTAATAATAAATTGATAGAAATTTCGTCAAATATCTTTTAAATCATTTTAAAAGTTTATATATTAATTAAAGAAAAAATTTAAAGCTTCTACGCATTGCAGGAGTGGCTTATAATTTGGGGTGGGTGAGTAATCTTTTCATTTTTTACTATTTTTTAGACCAATTAAAATATTTTACTAATAAACATAGAAAAGATTACACAAATGATATCACACCCGATTAACTTTAGGTAGATAAGATATAACCAAAAAACACACACACACACACACACACACTAAAACTTGTTTTGTTCCTTAATCAGTAATTTACAAGACTTTTGACTATTAGTAGCCTTAAAAATTGCATGTAAAAAAAAAAAAAAAGCCGAGTAGCATCAATGTCCTGAAAAGCAATTCCAGTAAGATAAGTTCAATAATAGGTTCCTCCTCGCCATCATCTAAATCAGTCTGGAAATAAAGAATTTATATTGAGTTATTGAATTTTAAGTAACACGAATGACGTGTGGAAATTATGAAATATTCATAATTTAATAATAGATATAATTTTTTTTAAAAAAATTAATGTGTATAATAAGATAGAAAATACCTCGTTCTTTTCTCGACTTAAAAAGACTTGATTCTGACCTATAAAAGAGATGCATTAGTGAATAAGAGATCTTAGAAGCTGTTTTAAAGCAATACTCCTAAAGATCAACGGCTTGTCAAGCACGGCTAATAACAAGTTAATACTATTAAGTAACAAATACTGCTGCCAAACAAAAACAAAAAGAAGAAGAAAAAAGTAACAAATACGGATGCGGTTACTATTCAGGACCGCCCGATTTTGAATTTTCCGACGATGTTGTGGAGACAACAGGTCGGATTTCGAGGAGAGATGAAGAGAAGGGAGGCTCAGATTCGCCTTTTATCAGACAGAAAATCAACAAAACCACCATGGCTGCCTGCAACAGTTGCCATATGAGAATGAGAAACAAAAACTCCCATTTCACAGACCATCTGAGCTGCCTCGCCAAGCTATGGTTCAGCTTCGAGTCTGAATTTACTTCCAAAAAAAAAAAAATCATCACAGCCTTGCGTTCAATGTTTCGCAGGGAAAGAGAGAGAGAGAGAGAGAAAGCAGCATACGGGAACGTTAAAGGGCTTAATTGCGATTTACGTAGGGCGGTTGATGATCCGGAAAGAAGAATTTTGTAAGATCATCGGCAGAGTCAGACGCAGAGAAGGGCAACCACCCTTGAGAACTCCCAACCTCTCCGGCCTAAAACCGCCTCAGACTTAAACTAATGAGATTTCCGTTGAAGGGTTTTACTTTTGAAAGGAAACTTATTGGGATTGATTTGGGCCTATATAGTTAGGGGATTTGCCAACTGGTCAAAAAGTTGAGTTGATTGGGTTGCATTCAAACATGTAGCTGGCCCAACCCAAAATTAGAATCCGGGCAGTTTTACATACAAGCTCTGCTGCAATGTAAAGGCAACATTTTCCGTCCATTCTAAGGGAAATTGGCTATAAATATCAAGAAATAACTAATTGCTTGTTTTATTATTGAATTTTCTTTATTCTTTTATGTTATTAAACAATAGTTTATGACTAATTATGCTATTTTACTACTAAACACAATAGAATTCGGTAAAAAAATGACATATTTACATCACGTGATATATTTAAGAAGGGTATAACGGTCTACACATGTCATTTTTTTCACTGGACTTCATCGTGTTTAGTGATAAAATGAAATAATTAATTATTTAATACCATGACATGATAAAAAAAATCAATGACAGGACAAGTAGTTGACAATTTTTTTAGTGACATTTATAGCTAATTTATTATTATTTATCTATTCAAAATTTAATACATTATTTTAACTCAGAAAAAGAATTAAAGAGAGTAGTCTAACTATAGATAAATAAGATATTATTTTTTAGTTTAATAAATTAGTAGAGGGATCTATATACTAATAGAATTTAAATTTCTTAAATCAAGAAAGTCAATGACATTAGTGATGGACTTGTTGTGTAAGAAGAGTTTAATTCCCTCACTCCCTGAATCTCAAATAGAAATTTTTTATTTTGAATTTCAACTTATTTCTTATAAATAATTCACTTTTATAAAAGTCAAAATAAAAAATCTCAAATCCAAACTGTATGTAATTTCCTAAAATTTCTCTTATCCTCAGCCCCTATAACATTTCTCCTTCTATCCAGAATTTATGTGTGTGTATATATATATACATCTTACACTCTCCTGGTAACTTTTCCAATTATTTTTGTTCTATTATGAAGGTAAAATTGGTGCTTCAACATATCATGTTATTAAGAGAGTATTTGGATTGAATTCTATTACTAAACCCAATAATATAAAATTTTTACTTTGAATTCTACTTTATCTTCCACTTTTACGGAACAAATAAAAATCTCAAATTCCAACTTTATCCAAATATACTCCAAATTTGATGATTGTTGTTCATGTTATTGTGAAAAATAATGCAAAATTTTTACTTTAAATTTACTTATCTTCTTACAAATAATGTTTTTTTACCAACTTCAAATCCAAAATTCTCAAATAAAAACTCAACCAAAATATATGCTACTTATGGATCTATGTACTACTTGGCCATTTACGCGTGTCCACAGTCTAATTCTTGTCTTTGGTAAATTCATTTATGTCTCAAAAGGATAATTCATTTATTCTTTTGCAACAGTAAAAAATATGGGGGCCAATGCACTTTTAACACAAAAAGGTAGAATATTTGGAATTCACTTAACCATCAATTTTGCACGCCAAAAACACCAACCTCCCGTGTTCCCCGCCCCAAAAGGAAATGAAGTTTGGCCCTCTCAGCACGGTATGATTTAAACATTTAAACCCTTTGGATGGAGTGTTTAAACCAAAAATATGGATCAAATTAACCATATGAATGACACATTTTGTCTAGGATATCTATACATATATATATATATATATATATATATATATATATATATATATATATATATACATATATATATCTATACATATATATATTACCAAAACACTTTTACTCTCTCTCTCCCTCTAAAACTTTCAAATCTTCAATTCTAATTTCTAGAATTTTAAATTTTTTTATTAGTTAAAAGAGTTTTGATTGGCCAAGAGCTTTTAGACTTTTAAATTTATCTAAATTTATATTATAACTTTTAAATTTTAAAACTTTTAAACTTCTTATCACATCTCTACATCTCTTGCCACTTATCCATTATTAGAATTAGTTAAAATTAAATTTATACTTTTTCAAACACACATCTATACGTTTATACATTTCTATACATATATATATTTTCAAAACACTTTTACTCTTTCTCCTCCTATAAAAGCTTTGTGCTTCCATTCTCATTTTCTAAAATTTTAAAAATTTTTAATTAGTTAGAAAATTTTTGATTGGCCAAGAGATTTTAGACTTTTAAATTTATCTAAATTTATATTATAACTTTTATATTTTAAAACTTTTAAACTTCTTATCACATCTCTACATCTCGTGCCACTTACCCATTATTAGAATTAGTTAAAAATAAATTTATTTTTTTTCCAAACACATATCTTTACATCTATACATAGTAGCAAAAAAAGTACATACAATGCACAAGTGCATAATATTAATTTAAAAAAGCAATAAACCTAATTCAAATACTACATAATATTAATTTTTAATAAAGTTCAAAGACTTCAACTTCAATGCTTAAAACAATAATGTTGTTGAAGTAAAAATATGTACTTAAAAAAATTGAATGTTCGTTGTCATAGTGAAATTCTAAATAAATTGAGAACAAAAGGCATCCAAAGCAAGTATAATGAATCTAAATAAGCCTTGAAGAGAATGGTTTCAAGAACTGCAAGTGAGAATATTAAGAAACTAATCAAAGAAAGAAAATTTACAATATGAGATAAAAAAAATTAAAAGTTTCTCATTGTGCTAATTTTCACCATGTTTAAACAAAAGCAAATGTCTTCGTTTCTTCTTTGTTGCTCCCTTAGATTCGTTGATAGGAGGGATGGTCATCATCCAGCTTTTTAACTTCTAAATTGACAACTTTCACGAAGAACATAATCAAAGAAATAGTAGTTGAATTTAAGTAGAATAAAGAGTAGTTTGAATTAATCAAAATCTTTCCCATTTAAAATTTAAAATCCTAACTTTCCAAACTTTTAGCAACTTCTCTACGTCGTAGTTTAGTGAATTCCAACTATTCTTTATCCTACATAAATTCAATTACTATTTCGTTGATTATGTTATTAGTGAAAGTTGTCAATTTAGAAGTTAAAAAGTTAGATGATGACCATCCTTCTTATCAACGAATCTAAGAGAGCAACAAAGAAGAAACAAAGACATTTGCTTTTGTTTAAACATGGTGAAAATTAGCACAATGGGAAACTTTTAATTTTTTTAATTTCATAATTTCTTTTTTTTTGCTACAGCCAGCGATATTAGTAAGAGAGAGGATGAGTACGAGAACTTGAAATCTTGGATGCACAAGAATGGGCTTCCTCCATGCAAGGTTGTTCTTAGGGACAGACCACCTCACAATGCTAAACATAGTCTGATTCACTATGTTGCTGCCAGTGAGGATCTTTAGGCTCGATTCAACAGGTTATGGTTACATTGTTTGTCCTGTATATTAGCGTAGCGCGAGCAATTCTTTAGACAAAGTTTTTTGTTTATCTAGGCAGGAGACGTAGCTTTTTCAGTTTCGAATTCATCAGTTGTGACATTAGATAGAATCCTAGGGAACGAGAGTAGTGGTAAGGTGTTCTTATGGTTTTTTTGTTGTTTAATTTACTTTGTTTTCATGGTAAAGATGCATTACATGGTTTTATCTAATCAAATTCTAAGTAAACTTCTGAGCAAAATTCTCATGTATTGCTAATAGATGTGCATATTTAAGCTGCAAAATTTCTTCAATTGGAGTTCTTACTAGATAAGAAGATAGGTCTGATGTTAATGGATACGATGTTTAGGATTTTTCCTGAAGTAAACTAGTCTTAAATAATTGCTTACTGCTATTATTCAGATAAAGAAATACAAAATTCATGGAGTCTTTGCTTCCTATTTTCCTAATTCATGGCCCTATTAAGAATTACTCTTTCATTTTAAGGGAGGAAAAAAATAAAGAACAGGAAATAGAAACTTGTATCTGAATGGAGAAAAGAAAATGACTGCCTTGCATACATTTCTTTACCGGCTACTTCTTCGATTGTGAGTAATATTGAAATACATATATTACTATTTCTCTTCTTCCAAAATGCTTGAAACTCCATCCCTAGTTTACATTATTATATCAGATGATTCAAAAGGTTCTTTAATTTATGATTGATAAATTGTCTTATGGGTTCTTTCTCTTATGCTTATCAAAGGCTCAAAAGATTCTTTAGTTGCTAACATCTTTTCTTTTTTAAAGTTTAAAGTTTAAAATTTATCCTATAACTTATACAACAATTTATAAATATTTCTTTTTTCTTCCTTGAAGGTTGTAGATTAAGCAAAAAGATAGGTTCGGATTTGATATTCAAATTAATTTACATGCTCCATATTTTTAATATTTAGACTAATAGATTTTCTTAGCATAATTACATAGCTCTTAAGTTTGCTTAGTAATTTTATTATAAGAATAGAGACCCTGTGGTTTTAGCATATTATTTTTCATTTGCTTATACACTATTCCTTTTTTGCTTGTTACTAGTCATGTTGTGTATAATTTTTTGCTCTTTTTTTTTTAAGAAGCATCTAATGGAATTGATAGAGAGAAAGAAGGGGAACAAGAATTATAAAACTATCTCCTATTGTAAGTTTTCTTTCTTTAATCAATTTCTCAATATTCCTGTTTGCATTTTTTGAAATCATTATCTTCAAGACTTATTTAGGTTTATCATCTCTTTTGTTCTCAATTTATTTAGAATTTCATTATGCCGATAAACATTTAATTTTTTTAAGGACATATTTTTACTTCAATAAAATTATTATTTTAAATATTAAAATTGAAGTCTTTAAATTTTATTAAAAATTAATATTATATAGTTTTTAAATTAAATTTATTATTTTTTTAAAATTAATAGTATACACACGTACATAATAATACATTATAGAGGCTTCTTTTTCCCGTCTGAACAACATCTGGGCCAAAAACTCTTTATAATTCCCAAAATCAATGAAAGAAAAAATCTTTAAAAAAGAAACTTCCCCATCCCCTTGCCTGAAAAAGACTCAGAAGGAGAAAAAACTGGGAAGGAAGAATTGACAAGTCGAGGCTCAGATCTGTGTTCAGGAGGACAGAGAGAAGATGACGACCGCCATGGCTACAACCCGTCAGTTGCATGTCAAACTGTGAGAAACAAAAGCCACAAATATCACATGCCATCCGGGATTGCCCTGCCAAGAAACGGTCGAATCGATCTTAGATGTCCCAATAGCTCAGAAAACATGCCAAGAATCATCATCCTAGCCTCGTACCTGAATGATTATTCAAGGGTCACTAGCATTTTTTGCCCAGGAAAACATAGGGATCAATTTCACAAGTCTTCCTTGAGATTGAGAACAACATCAAGATTGCCCGTAATTCCTTAAGCGCAAGATACTCGGAATCATTTTCGATTATCAAGGAGATTATATGGCTGATCTTTATCCTATTCATCAATTAACCAGAAACAGAAACAGTAACAACAAGAAATTGACAAAGTTTGGTCACAGAGAGAGTACAGAAACAACATTGTCTTCTCCGGTATCTCAGAAGGGCTGTGGATTTATTGGCTTACCGGTGAAAATCATCGGCAGAAAGAGAGGGCAAGCACCCTTGAGAATTCCCATACTCTCTACCGCCTCATTTCTCATTTCTGAGCCATAAATAGAGAGGCACAGTTTGGCCAAGCTCTCTATTTATGGCTCCTTCTCTTCATCCCATTTAGGCTATGGCTCCTTTGTATCCCATTTAGGCTGCAGTTTGGAATTAGGAAACCATAGGGATCAATTTCACAAGTCTTCCTTGAGATTGAGAACAACATCAAGATTGCCCGTAATTCCTTAAGCGCATGATACTCGGAATCATTTTCGATTATCAAGGAGATTATATGGCTGATCATTATCCTATTCATCAATTAACCAGAAACAGAAACAGTAACAACAAGAAATTGACAAAGTTTGGTCACAGAGAGAGTACAGAAACAACATTGTCTTCGGTATCTCAGAAGGGCTGTTGATTTATTGGCTTACCGGTGAAAATCATCGGCAGAAAGAGAGGGCATGCACCCTTGAGAATTCCCATACTCTCTACCGCCTCATTTCTCATTTCTGAGCCATAAATAGAGAGGCACAGTTTGGCCAAGCTCTCTATTTATGGCTCCTTCTCTTCATCCCATTTAGGCTATGGCTCCTTTGCATCCCATTTAGGCTGCCGTTTGGAATTAGGAAACCGTAGGAGAACATAGAAGACGGAAAGCTACTTATTTGGAAAAATGACTAATTTTGTTATTAAACTTAGAGGCAGGACACATTATAGTTTCACAATTTCTTTTTAAGAATTACTATATATAGTATTTAATTTTATTATATATAATATAATTTTATTTCATTTTAACTTATAATTTTAAATAAAAAATTTTAAAATTGTACTTTAAATTTGCACTAAACAAATTACATATTCAAACTAAACATATTGTATAATTATTTTCTTAAAATACTTCATTAAAAATAATTGAAAAATGCTCCAAAAGTTAAATTTAAATAAATTTATACAACCTTTGTGGAGAATCTTGAAAGTTGTAAGCAACTTCTTAGATCTTCACGAAAGTTACATTTAACTTCTAAGACATTTTACTAAAACTGCATGCAACTTCCGGATGCGCTATATGGAAGTTACGTGCAACTTCTATAAAATTCTGTGAAAGTTATTTAGAATATTAAAAAAATTAATTGTACTTATTTTTCAACTATTATCAATTTTTTTTAACTAAAAATTTTTATTTTAATTTTTCATGTATATAAATTTTTTAAAGCAACTATATCTATCAACTTTTGAATGTCACGGTAAATTTTAACAAAAAAAGTGACGCTACAAACATGAACCATCATTTTCAATGATAATTTTGTTCATTCATAACTTTTCTTCCATTCTTTTATAGCATCCAAATTATATGGATAAAAAATCAATCAGCAGTAAAATAATATTTTCTTAACTTTTAAGCCATTTTTCTCTATTCTTTCCCTTTCTAAACCATGAATAGACAAAATTGTGTTTAAAAATTGTGAGGCATGCTTGTAACATAACTCTCTCAATCGAATTTTGCCACAACATTTATAATTTGATAAATATAGTTATTTGAAAAAGATTTATTTGTATAAAAAGCTAAAATAAAAGTTTTAAGAAGAGAAAGACTAAAATAGTTGAAAGATAGGTATAAATGATTTCTCTAAAAAAATATTAAATTTTGAAAATTGTGTTAGATTTTATTTTAAAATTAATATTATTAGTGTTGATTCATCATTTATTTAGTTTTAAATGTTGTAGGAATACCAAGAATTGAAGACTTGAAGAGATATACATACTCTATAAAACACACACTGCAAGCATATGCATCCCAATTTAGCAAAAGGAAAATGAATCCAAGAAATTTATTTACAACTGTCATGAAAAATAGAAAAAAGGAAGAGGTAAGAGAGCAGCGAAAGAATAATAAAATAGCCAAGAATTTGGCTAAAAAAATATGGTGCACCTATTTTACGTCAGTGAACATGTATTTTTTCAACTAAAGGTTATAATGAAAGATAGTATTAGAAGTTTATTAGTTGAGTGTAATTTCTTTAGAGATTATAATCACAAAAAAACTTTTAAAATCATAATATATAAAATTTTAAGGTGTGATTGAATAGAGTTTAATTTTAAGATTTTTATCTTGAATTTCGTAAAATTTAAATTATTTATAAAAAAAATATGAATCTCACATTTAAAATTTTAAATTTAATTTTAAAATCAATCTTTATTAAAATTCACCTATAAGTTTGATAATCAAATTAGTTATTCTTACTTATTTATAGGAGAAAACGAAAGGAACACTGGAGAGCTGAAAGATTATCCTAAGGAATGATTGGATAGGGTTTGATTTTGAGATTTTTGTCTTGAATTTCATAAAAGTTAAATTATTTGTAAGAAAAGATATATATCATACACTTAAAATTTTGAATTTAATTTTAAAATCGAACTCATTCCAAGCTAATAGTAGGCTACAATAGTCTACTCCTTTTTCATTTTCAATAAATAAAGAAATTTGTATTCCTTTTGTTTTTGTCAAAAAAATTGAAACTCTTATTCTAATGTTCACTTTTTTACAAATTCTTTGCCTTAGAAACATCACTCATCCGTTAGAACAAACAAAATTTATGAAGTACCTAGTCAATGCATGTTTGGTTGAAGCAGCAAATACAGCTACGAGAACTAAACTTTTGGGCATGTTCGCATTTTCTTTTCGTCCCAGAAACAATTCTAAAAATCTCAGCAGATTTTCTGTTGGAAAGAGTTTACATTTTCAGGGTATCTTGAAACGATGAAAAACACCCCTTCAACTTCTGCCAATTTCCGCGAAATCAATTTGTGCATTACTTGAAGAAAGATGGAATAGAAGGGAGGCTCAGATTCGCCTTTTATCAGACAAAAAAACGCCAAAACCACCATGGCTGCGAACAACAGTTGCCGTGCGAGAATGAGAAACAAAACTTCCCATTTCACAGACCATCTGAGCCGCCTTGCCAAGCTATGGTTCAATTTCAAGTCTGAATTGCTTTTTTTTTTTTTTTAATCATCACAGCCTCGTATTCAGGGTGAGATTGGACAGAGTTTAAGAGTGAAATTTTTAGTTGAATGTGTGAAAAAGGAAAAATTAGAAGTACCAAAAGAAAGGACTAATAATGCAAATAACCCAAGGGCGGTTGATCATCGGAGAAGAAGAGCTTCCTGGGGATCATCGGCGGCGATAAACTCAGAGAGGGGCAAACCGCCCTTAAGAAACTCCCAACCCCTCCGGCTTATGCCAGCCTCAGCCTCAGCCTCGCACTAAGGAGACTTTCCCTATTGCCTGGTGGGGTTTATAGTCCTGGACTTCTTTGATTTGGGCCTTTCTAGTGTGCGTATTTTGAATTCCGTCAAGGGTTTTTAAGTAGAAGTGAAGATCATGTCGGCCCAACCTTAAACTAGATAACATTTGAAAATTCTACGACAGTGCTAGTAGGATAGTAGAGCATGAGAAGGACTCAAGAATTCTTTTGATTGTAATTGCTTCACATAGGTTTTGTGACTAACTTATTCTATTTGTCATAAGCACATGTATTTATAAATTATCATAAATCCTAGTTACTAACTTATATAAATTACGATATATTTTAAAATATCAAAAAATATCTTTTTTATTAAGACTAAAATAAAGAATTCTTTTGAAACATAAGAAAAATTCATAGTAAATCTAATTAAATAATAAGAAACATATGCGTTATGAAATGAATGACTAGAAAAGCTTGTTAAAGAGACATTATCCATATGATTTATTTTAAATTAGATGGTCTGATTAATACCACAAAAGTGGAGAAATATGGTTAATCTAGTTCGTATGACCAAAAACAAGATTCAGATGAAAAAATTCAGTTTAAAAAATAAAAGGATTACGAAGTATATTACTTTTTGAATAAAAAACAAAAAAATATTTTTCAAAAAACTTATTTCAATATTACTTGATAAATTTTTTTATTCAGTAAAAAAAAAAGGACAATGGAGTGCTATTTTTGAGGAATAGATATTATTAAAAGGATGTACAACATAAAATATATCTGGAATATATTGGCTGATATGCAGTTGGCAGGCAGCTTAGAATTGACAGTTTCATCTCTAGATTCCCTTTTGATAGTTGAGTATTTGAGTCAGATGATGGTGATGTTATTGAGTTCTACTTTGGAGCTCATTCGTTGCTTTACAAAGCCCTCCTCAATATGTTGAAAAAGAAAAAAAAATTCCCTTATGCAAACCTCAAATTAAAAAGGAAACAAGGCCTTCCTGCATAGCAAGCTCAAGGAGATTAGCCAAAAAAGAAAAGAAAAAGCAAGCTGAAGGAGTAACTTACAATTATCTAAATAACATATAAGAATGTTTACATTTTCCTTTTAAGTTGTTCATAATTAAATGCTTATTTTTAAAAATAATTCTATATTTTATTTAAACTTTTCATATTGACACCTTAATTTTAAAACTCTCTTGATTTAAAAAATTTAACTACTACTAACACGTGTGACTTATCATTAATTTTTTTAATTAATAAAAATATCATGACGTTAATAAGAGTAAAATTGATAATTAAATTGAATAAGTTGAAGACATTCTTTAAATTTTATATCGAACCAAATAAATATTTAAATAATATAAGTAATGCATTTCTAGCATATTTAACTTAATATAGTTTTTAATTTCCCTTGAGAAATGGCATCGTAAAATGAGCTCAAGTAACCACTCACTCGAACACAAAAAAAAAAAAAACAGAAAACAAAAAAACCAAAACCAATGGTGAATTCTTTTATAATCTATTAAGTTTCTTTAAAGAGTAGATCTTACATCATTACGATGAGAGATTAAAAAAATACATTACACCCAATGAACATTTAACAAAAAAACATTTCAATTTCTGCATATTTCGTTTGAGTTTTGGTCTGGAAACTTTTTGTCACGACAATTTGTAGAGAAAATTGCTATAATTATCTTTGAATAATTTTTAATTTTTTCATCTTAACCAGAAATATTATTTTATCTTTTTGTATCCATAAATTATTTTTGTACCACATAAAATATCAAAATTGTATATGAATGGCTAAGTCTGGCAATTGCAAGTCATGCCCCTACATGTGTTGTTGGTTGTGGTTAGGGCTGTCAATTTTGCCCGTTTACCCGGACCCGGCCCGGGACCCGGCCTGATAACTCCGGGTCCGGAACAATGGTCATACCCATTTACCCGGATCCGGATCCGGACCCGATAATATATCTTCTAATAGGGTCTGGGTCCGGGAGAAGGTATCCCGGATGCGATTACCCGATTACCCGATTTAAATTTTAAATAATAAATATTTTATATATTTAAATTTTTTATAACCTTTAGATGTGTTTGATCAACGGTCAATTATTTATAAATTTATATTAAAAATTTTATCGAGTCTACCCGGACCCGGCCCGAGACCCTATAGGGTAGGGTCCGGGTCCATCTTATTTGGACCCGTCGGGTAATCGGGTCCGGAACCATTAATGTCAATTGGGTCCAGGTCCGGGACAGGGTGTCCCGGACCTATTTGGACCCGTTGACAGCCCTAGTTGTGGTTCGCATTTTTGCCTATTCAAGTTCTCCCCTTTACCCGGACCCTCCATAATGAAGAAAAGAAAAAGGGAGGGGGGGGAATTATATACATTTTTTTGATTATATATATATTAAAAAATAATTATTTTTTTAAAAAATTCTCTCTACTCCCTCTCTTTATTTTACTCTCTCTGGCCCTCCCTCCCATGTGGAGTTCCTCGAAACGTTTACCACGTTTTCACAACCCAAAAACGAGCATAGACAAACGAAAATTACATCAATTATATATACTAAATATATATATCGATTAAGTATTCGATTACTTGAAGACAAAGCTGTAGAAATTCATTCGTCTCCAAGCGCATGTATGGTGTATATGGGTTTGGAAAATAAAAACAGTAGGTTTATGTAGAAAAAGTCCTAGAAAAGCTACTGCAAAGGAGAGAGAGTGTGTGTGTATGTTTGAGAGAGAAAAAAGAGCGATAGAGATACAGAGTCGATTTTACCCACGAACAATGTGGGTGGGTTGTTAGTAGGGTGGACAAATGGACATGAATGGGCAAAAATGCCCTTCTCATCAAATACACGTGCAAGGGGCATGACTTTATTTTGGCGAATTTTGCTATTCAAATTTTGATATTCTAAGTCACTTGAAAATAGTTCATAGCTACAAAATGATAAAAAATAAAAATTTTAGTTAAGAAAATAAAAAGAAAAATTATTTATAGACAATTATAACATTTTTTTCTAATTTGTAAAAAAAATATTGGACCAAACTTAAATTTTTTGAGAAAAAAGAAATCAAAATAAAATGTTATTTGTTGAAAAATTTGGTCACAATAGAAACAAAAAAAATAACTATAAAATAATAACAAAGAAGACTTTAAACTATAACAGAAAAAAGAAAGAAATAAGAAATGCAGAAATTAAAATTTTATTGAGAGCTTTATTATAATACATCCACACTCTTACAAACTCCTATTTATAGAGTTTGAAGCGACTCTTTCTATTATAGGTCATTAGTAGCCTTCTTTATAATTTACATAACTCATCTCCTATGATCTCCTGTGTTCTCTCAGATGATGAAGATAATGGGGTTAGTAGTCTATAAATGATAGATGTTACAATTTTAGTTATAACCCCCTAATTTAGATGAATTATCTCTTAAAATAATAGATATTCATAATATTTTATAATACTCTCATTAGATGTCAATTACATAAAGAATATGCCTCGTTAAAACTTTACTAAATAAAAAACCTAGTGAAAAAAACTTTAGCTAAGGAAAAAGAATATACTATTCTTTACATCATTGTTACTCCCCTCAATGAGATAATTCTTTAAGATTCCTTAACCCTCACATTCTAATTTTGTTCATTAATTTCTCAAATATTGTTGTCGGTAATGTCTTAGTAAATAAATTAGCCAGATTGTCACATGATTGAATTTGTTGCACATCAATATCACAATTATTTTGGAGTTCACGAGTAAAGAAAAATTTTGATGAAATATATTTTGTCATATCTCCTTTAATATATCATTCCTTTGATTAAGCTATACAAGTTGTATTATCCTCATATAAAGGAGTTGGAATCCTATTTCCAGAGGATAATACACAATTCCTTTGAATATTATACATCATAGATTTCAACCACACACATCCTTTACTTGCCTTATGAAGGTCTATAATTTCAGAATTGTTAGATGAGGTAGCCATATGGGTCGCAAAACGCCATGAAATAGTAGTACCACCATAGGTGAACACAAAACCAATTTAAGAACGCGCTTTATATGGATCAAATAAATATCCAACATTCGCATAACCAATTAACTTCAAATTAGTTTTATTTGAATAAAATAATTCAAAATGTATGATACCTGAAGATATCTAAGGACATGCTTTATACTATTCCAATATTGTATTGCAAGAAAAGAACTACATCTTGCTAATAAGTTCATAGCAAATAATATATCACGTATTATATTATTAGTAAGATACATCAATGCACAAATTACACTAAGATAATGTACTTTAGGACCAAGTAACTATTCGCTATCTCTTCGAGGTCTAAATACATCTTTATTCACATATAGTGATCGAACAACTATTAAAATAGTCAATGAATGTGCTTTATTCACATATAATAAGGCAGTTATGCCACATGCATCCAGATTACTTTAATATATATAATGACTTTTTTAACTTAATGGAATAATCTCCACAACAACCAGATTTACATGCTGCGGCATGTTGAATCCTTTTGGAATTTTTATATAAATGTCATTGTTATGATTCCCATGTAGATAAGCAGTCACTATATACATTATACATATGTGAACTTTTCTGTTTACTGCCAAACTCACAAGGTATCGGAATGTGATTGCATCCATTACAGATGAATATCTCATTATAATCAATACATGGTCTTAGCAAAACCCATGTGTAACTAGTCGTGCCTTATATCTCACGACTTCATTATTCTTATTTCGCTTTCTGACAAATACCTATTTATAGCCAATGGGCTTTACTCCTTTACGTGTTCGGACAACATGTCCAAAAACTTCACATTTCAAAAGCGAGTTCAATTTTGATTGAATCGTATCTTTTCATTTTGACCAATCATTTCTACGTCAACATTCTTCAACTGATGTTGGTTCAAGATACTCATTATCTTTCAAAACCTTAACTGCTACATTGTAAGCAAATGAGTTATCAATAATCATTTCCATTAAATTCCAACTTCTACCAGAAGTTATATAATTAATGAAAATCTCTGTATTATTTTTAAAATCTTTGATCTTGTCATTAGTTATCTCTTAGTCATTTTTCTTAGATTCTTCAATATGATTACCTTGATCGTTTGATCCTCTTTTCTTTCAAGGATTTCTATTTTTTCAACTAAGAGGTTGACCACGCTTGTGGCATGATTTTGATTCAACAGTTGTAGGTATTGAACTTTGCTCTTTTGTTACTTCAACCCGAATAGAAGCTTCTATAGCTAATAGATACGATTTTGTTACTCTTGTAGAGTCGGCAAAAGCATCTGATAAGCATATGATAATTGATTAGCTATCTTTTGTAAATGAATTATCTTTTGAACTTCAAATTCACTCACATTTGTTAGCGAATCTAGATAATCCAAAGATATTGCCCAAACAATCTCTTTTCTTTGTGGTTTATTTTCTATCCCTAATTTGGGGAACATAGACTCATCAAAATCGCAATCACCGAATCTTGTTGTAAATATATCCATGTCATAGGTTCAAGATACCTTATTATAGAGGGAGAGTCATATCTAACATATATCTCCAATTTTCTTTGGATATCCATTTTAGTTTGGTGATTGGGTGTTATAAGAACATACACTGCACATCAAAAATTTCTCAAATGAGATATATTTAGCTCAAAATCAAAATCTAATTGCAAATGAGTAAATTTATGATAACTTAGTGGCCTAATATACACAGGTGTTGCAGCATGCAAAATTGCATGTCCTCAAACTGATATAGAGAGAGTTGTTCTCATTAAAAGTGGTCTAACAATTAATTATAGTCTATTAATAAATGACTCAGCTAAACCATTTTGAGTATAAACATGCGCTACATGATGTTCAACAATAATACAAATTGACATGCAATAAGTATGAAAGGCATGAAAACAATATTCGGCTGCATTATCAATTGCATTCTTAAGCGAATTATTTGGGCAAGTAATTTTGCAAACTCCAGATTGAGAGTTGATAACAAACCAACATGCTGCCATTGAGTCGATGCATCAATTAATATCATAAAATATCTAAATTGCTCACATAATAGGTGAATAGAGCCACATATATCACTATGAATCTGTTCTAGAAATGCAAGATATTCAACTCTCACTTTTGCTTGAGATAGTTTAATAATGAATTTTCCTTGAGAACAAGCGACACATGTAGATTTATTCAACGCCTTTTGAATTTTCAATGAGTGATCATGTGTATTCTTAAATATTTTTCACATCATAATTTATCTTGGGTGACCTAAACAGTCATGCCAAATGTTACATGTAGCATGATTAGCAAACTTCTAGTTTACTAAATAAGTACTTCAACATTATTAATCTTTGCGTAATATATGCCTGTAAAAAGAGATGGTAATTTCTAAGATAAATTTCTTTTCGGAGATAGTTTGAGTAATGCAAATATACTTAAATTTATTTTCCTCTATTATTTTAACATGATATCCATTCGGTGGATATTTTTAAAACTCAATAAGTTTCTTCTATATTTCATAGAAAATAATGCCTTATTAATGGCAATTATTGTGCTTTTAGGCAATAAAATTATATCTCTTTCGGAGCCTTTAATATATATATATATATATATATATATATTTAGCCCAAGTCTATAATTAATCGTCCTTAACGGGATGGGTTCGGGTCAATCCGAGTCCATTGATAGTCTTATTTCTAAAGTTGGAAGTGACTTTTTTAATTATAGGTCATTAGTAATCTTATTTATAACTTACGTAATTTAATAATCTCTCATATTTTCTAAGATAATAGAAGTAATAGAATTAGTAATTTATAAAATATGGATATTATAACGTTAATTGTAACTCTTAACTTTTAATATTTCATAACTTAGATAAATTATCTTTTAAAATAATAGACATTTATAATATTTCATAATATTCTTATCTTTTTTTTTTTGCTTGATAAAATGTTCTTGTCTGTGTTTAATGGAAGTATTTACAAAGGAAATGCTTTCGCCTCAAAAGCAGAATTCATTTGCTCTTTCCAACACACGGAAACATTAGTCTTGCTAAAAAAAGAAAAAGAAAAAGAAAATGTAGTAACAACCCAAAAGTTTGTCTTACCCAAAAAAAACCAAAATAGAAACGCAGAAGCATGGGGCAGTCCCCAACACAAATTGTCCGACAAAGAACATCGACATGAATAGGTCTTCAGATGCGGTCCGGTTGCGGTGCTGACGTCCTTTTTTTCCGCAAATACGGACGTGATTTTCACCGTTAGATTGGATAATATTTGTTGTCTTTTGATCCAACGGTTAGGAAGCACTAGGGGTATTTTGGGTAAGTAAAATTATAGGAGAAAAAAGAGAAAAGTTTGAAACGATTTGAAATTCACTTTTTCACCTACTTTCTGACATATACTTATTTCACTTACTTTCTTCAACCAATTCTATCAAATTCTCTCTCTTTTTTTTTTCTCTCTCTTCTTTCTGTCTTCCTCTCTTCTTTCTATCTTATGTATTCTCTTAGCTACTGCTCTGAAATTCTTCAAATATTAAAGAACAAAATGATTCATTCTCTTCAAGATCGTCATTTTGTGTTAGGTGGTCGCTCCCGTCATAAAAAAGAGACGTGTTGGGAGCCTTTTACCGCGACCTTCAAAGTTATTTAATTATATTCAATCGACTAGTCGTCCTGACCTACTAGCAAGATTGACAGGTTTAAAAAGGAGAGCTTAGCAAGTCCTTTGCAATGAAGAACTTGGGACCGGCTAGACAGATTCTTGGAATGAAAATCTCTCGGGACAGACAAAATGGAGGTCACAAGTCGTCTGTCTTTAAAGAAAAGTCCCAGATGGAATTGACATAGCACCCAATTCTATTTATTTTCTTTGCTACACCTATTTGTATTTGTTAAAAAAGAGTAGAGAAAGGTTATCCAAAGTTAAAGAAAGCTCATAAGAAAACTCCGTTGACGAGCTCAATTACATCGACCCTAAAACCTTAGAGATATCTTTTTTTTTCAAATTCAAATGAGGTTACATCGGAGCCAGAAAAAGAAAGAATTTAATCAGGGTAATTTAGTTAAATTCATTTTTTATCGTACAAGAAACGAGCTTCAAAGCTTCAAAGGCTACAGGGGCTTCAAAGGCAAACGGTTTCGACGAACCTTCAAGTTTTCTTTCGAGCTTAAAAATTATTTTTTCAGATTTACTAATAGTCAAAATGAAGTTAGATATCATGAGTTTTTGTTAGACTGTTGGTGGCTTCTAGGCTATAGAAATCTTCATTAAAAATAGATTTATGGTCTGCTTGCAGAGGTAAGAAAATGATGTGTTAATTTTTTTGGTTTGAAGAATAATTTCGGCAGTGGAATACTCTTATGACTTCAAAGAATGATTTTGATGGTAGAGAATTTTGGTCAGATGTTATCTTAAGAGTGAATAGTTACTGAATAGATATTTACGTAAAACTAAATATATCTGATTTGGTCAGATGTTATCTTAAGAGTGAATAGTTATTTTTTACTAAGCGAATAATTATTCACTTAATTCTGATTTGGTACTCTCCGCTAAGTGAATAATTATTCACTTGATATATCAAGTGAATAGATCTACTATATCAAATAATTATTCATAAAAATCTGAATGGATATTTACGTAAAACTAAATATATCTGATTTGGTTAAATGTTATCTTAAGAGTGAATAGTTATTTTTTACTAAGCGAAAAATTATTCACTTAATTCTGATTTGGTACTCTCCGCTAAGTGAATAATTATTCACTTGACATATCAAGTGAATAGATCTACTATATCAAATAATTATTCATAAAAATCTGAATGGATATTTACGTAAAACTAAATATATCTTATTTGGTCAGATGTTATCTTAAGAGTGAATAGTTATTTTTTACGAAGCGAATAATTATTCACTTAATTCTGATTTGGTCAGAAGTTATTTTAAGAGTGAACAGTTATTCTCCGCTAAGTGAATAATTATTCACTTAAGAGTGAATAATTAAGTGAATAATTATTCACTTGACATATCAAGTGAATAGATCTACTATATCGAATAATTATTCATAACAATTTGAATGGATATTTACGTAAAACTAAATATATATTATTTGGTCAGATGTTATCTTAAGAGTGAATAGTTATTTTTTACTAAGCGAATAATTATTCACTTAACTCTAATTTGGTCAGATGTTATCTTAAGAGTGAACAGTTATTCTCCACTAAGTGAATAATTATTCACTTAAGCTCTTAAGTGAATAATTATTCACTTGACATATCAAGTGAATAGATCTACTATATCAAATAATTATTCATAAAAATCTGAATGGATATTTACGTAAAACTAAATATATATGATTTGGTCAGATGTTATCTTAAGAGTGAATAGTTATTTTTTACTAAGCGAATAATTATTCACTTAATTCTGATTTGGTAAAATGTAATCTTAAGAGTGAACAGTTATTATCCGCTATGTGAATAATTATTCACTTAAGAGTGAATAATTAAGTGAATAATTATTCACTTGACATATCAAGTGAATAGATCTACTATATCAAATAATTATTCATAACAATTTGAATGGATATTTACGTGAAACTAAATATATCTGATTTGGTCAGATGTTATCTTAAGAGTGAATAGTTATTTTTTGCTAAGCGAATAATTATTCACTTAATTCTGATTTGGTCAGATGTTATCTTAAGAGTGAACAATTATTCTCCGCTAAGTGAATAATTATTCACTTGACATATCATGTGAATTGATCTACTATATCAAATAATTATTCATAAAAATCTGAATGGATATTTACGTAAAACTAAATATATCTGATTTGGTCAGATGTTATCTTAAGAGTAAACAATTATTCTCCACTAAGTGAATAATTATTCACTTAACATATCAAGTGAATAGATCTGCTATATCAAATAATTATTCATAACAGTTTGAATAGATATTTACGTGAAACTAAATATATTTACACAACCTTTAATTCAACACAAACTCTTATTACCATAATTATTTTTTACTTTCAAGAATACACCTTTAGAGATTAAATAGAAGATACCAAGAAAAAATAATACTTAATATAACAATATTCAACTAACAAGAGTAACAGATTTTTTGTCTTTACTCTTCAGATACAACAAATTACCACTCTTGTAGATAACTTGATTTTTTGTCTTCACTCTTCAGATGTAACAAGCTTCCACTCTTCTCGATAACCCACTTTTCATATCAAGAACTCCATCCGGAATGTCTGCAACTGTATTGGATGAATCTGTGAATATTGACTAATAGATCTTTCACACAACGTCCTTTATCTTCGTTGATACTAACTTTGATTACAAAAGAACAATAGCAAACAAATAGAGAAGAGAGAGGGGGAGAGAAAAATAGTCAATCTGTTAAAAATTTAAGAGAGAAAAAATCTGATAAAAATTCAAGAGAGAAGATAGATGAGAAAGCAAGAGAGTCATTCTTCAAGGGAAGGGATAGATGATAGAGAGAAGAGTAATCGGAATGAAAAAGGGAGAGAGAAATAGATGGAGAAAAAAGCAGATTATTCTGTTCATGAATAGAAAGTTTTAGGCGGGAGTCTAAAAATAAATTTTGCTCCAAAATACCCCTGGTCTCTCACAACAATTAGATCAAAAGATACTGATCTAATGGCTATGAAAAGCCTCCCGCACATGCTGAAAAAATAGGTACTCAGCATATTAACTTCAGCGCTTCAGATGAACCACTTGTCAGGAGTGATAATTTCCAGATTTAGGAACAACCAAAGAAAAAGCTTAGAAATCAAAATTGCGCATTTGTTTTCACTTCTAATACCCAAAGAAAAGACAAAAAGGAAAAAAGCAAGAAAATTGAATTTGTTGAGGCTCAGATCTGTACTGTTTAGCAAGACAGAGAGAAGACGACAACGCCATGGCTGCAATCCAACGGTTGCATGCGATCAAGTGATCAACTCCGCATACTATCCTGGATTGCCCTGCCAAGTTACGGGTCGTTTGATCTCATGTGTCCCAGCTCAGAAAGATGGCAAACGAGTATCATCATCCCAGCCTCGTCGAGTTGGAATATAAATGAATTCCCTGGCCTTCCTTGGTACTTCAAGAACAGTAGAAAAATGGCACTTAAATCTTTAAATTTGGGTAACCCTGAATCATTCCTATCTGGCTTTGAATAATCAAGGAGAAACGTATTATTATGATTATTATCATCAGTAGCCAGCAAAAGAAAGAAAGCAAAAGACAATGACTGGTCACAGAAACAGAAACTGCTGAAACACAAATGTTCGTTTGTGGAATTGGCATGGTAGAAGGCCTGTTGGTCTTTCAGGTAAAGGTGGGTGAAATCATGGGCAGAAAAGAGAGGGGGCGACCACCCTTGAGAAATCCCATGCTTTCTGCTGCCTCATTAATCCCATCTTTCTGAGCTATGTAACAAGAGCCAGGTTTGGTTTTGGGTCAAGCCCTCTATTTATGGTCCCCATCACTCATCCTTTTTACCGCTACAGGGATACGCTTTTTATCTGGTTGGAAAAAAGAAAAAAAGGCAATAACAGTTCTCTCCCTACTCAAGACTACATGTCGAGAAACTTACTTTTACCCGGATTGATAAATAATTAGTTGAGTTTGATTTATTGAGTCAAATAATTAAATAATTATTTTGAAACTTTAAATATATTTAATACTTTTAATTAATAAATGTGAGAATAAAGTTAAAAAAATAAATAAGTGTCGTCTTGCATTCATGAAATGAAAAATAATTAAGAAAAGAAAAGATAGTTTTTTAAAAAGTAACTTGAATAGAGGAAGTAATACTGTGATTGGCTTAGCAGGGGAACAAAACTATCTATTTCAAATTACTTTTCATTTTCTTTTTTCTATCAACTTGCTTTTCTTCTTTTTTTTTTTTAAAAAAAATCCCCAATGGACATACACACTGGTGCTTCTTCTATTTTCACTTGCCAACAAAGAATAACTTTGCACCAAATTGGGATGCAACTGCTTACCTAGTAATTATTCATCTCCATTCTTTCTAAAATAAAAAAATTTAAAGAAAAGAACGTTTTTGGGCTCATTTATCTCACAACTTCATTTCTTATATTTCTTAACTAATCTAAAACTCAGTTTGATGTACGGATTTATTTTAAAAATTAAAAAATATTGAAATTAGATTTTCAAAAGAAGTATTCAAAGAGGAACCTCTTTTACCTTTCAAAATGTATGTGTTTAGGGAAGAAAATTTGAATAACACATAGAAAAAATAGAAGAATACTAGAAATAGATAATATGAACCATGCCATTATAGTCCCACCAAACAAAAAAAAAAGAATACTAAGAAAAAAATATAGAATAGACAAAATAATAGAGTAGGAAACCTAATGTCAAAATTTAGGCCTTGAAGTTTGTGATAAAAAATCCTTACAACTCTGATATTTTAAAGAGTGAAAGGAAAAAAAAATTAGAGCATTTACATCCGCTTATTAAGCACGTCCAAAATTCAAGTTCGAAAAGCTATCACTTAGGTAGTAACTCTGATCCAATAAATAAATAATATTTATTTGTTGCTTAAGGATGCAATAATAAAATACACCAAAAAAATTATCAATTTTTATATTATAAAATAAAACACATATTAGACATCGAGTGAAGGAGTTTAATCTAAAAAAAGAAAAATTACAAATGAGATTTCAGAGAGTTTAATTATGTTAAACTATAGGCATTATTTAAAGAAACAATAAAAGAATTCTAAAAGAATTTGAGCGATGAAAAAGTATTGGGGTTGGAGCTTCAAAATATGGTGAGATTTGAGTGATAATTAAATGAACAAAATGTGAAGAGTTGATTCCATCTTAAGAAAGAGAAGAAAAGAATATGTGGGAGAGAATAATAATGTGTATTATGTGCAAAAAAGTTGGCAAACATTAAAAGTTTAGCTTTAATAAATTTAGTTTAAATTAAGAGATTGAGTTGGACAAAAATAATAAATATGAAGATTCAAATTAACGTATAAATTAGTTTAAAAATATTTTAATAGATTAAAATATTTTGCATGTTTGTTGTAGAATAAATGTTCCGTCTTGTTTAATCTATAAGATGAGTTTATCTCGGGAAACGAAAATATAAAAGACGACTAGTACAATAACGCTGCGGTTGGTTGTTGAAATAGAATGACTTTTTTAATTTCTTTTTCTATTTCAGTATTTGGTAAGTAAAATTGAATTAAAAATGGGGTTTTTTGTGAAAAGTTCATTCCAAAAAAAAATGATAAAGGCCTTTCCCCACCAAAATCTAAAGTAAAACCTTTTCAGGAGAAGTAGGAAACCTAAAAATAATCCTAATGACTACTATCCTGATAACTTTCAACGATAAAAAATTCAATCCAGGCATAAACTTCATCAGTAGAAGAACAGTTTTTTAACTAATGTGCAAGTTTTAATTCACAAAAAATAATTTTAAAGTGAGGTATGGAATTTTTTTTTCTTTTCTTGATTTTCTCTTTGTTTATATTTTTATAACATTTTTATGTCTTGATTAGATATTTTTATTCTATAAATCGACTTTAAATATTTTAGGGATGACATATATTTAATAGATACTATATTACTAATAGGGTATTTCAATCACATCTTGTAAAAATTTATTCTATTTTGATACTAAATAATATTTGTATCAATTATAAATAAAAAATCATTATTTTTTTCTGACTTTCCCTTTCAAACAATAGAATAAAAAAATAATTTCATACTTATTTTGGGTAGAAAGCTATTATAATGTACCAAACGCACTATAATAGTATCATTTTATTTTGAATTAATTTCATTTATCTCCCTAAGGTTTGACCAAGATACGAATCAAAAAAAAAAAAAATGGAACAAGATAAACTCTAATCTTCTAACACAATTACTAATTTGAGTGCATTATACTTTTATTTTTTACTTTTTATTTTTCTTCTAAATTCTTTCTATATTTATAATTTAATTTCTTTAGATCTTTCATTGTAATAAGTTTGAGAGAAATAAATTTAATTCATTTATTCCTCTTGTCTATTTCATCATATTCATAAAAAATTTTAAAAATTGTCCTTTTGCCTAAAAAGTTAATTTAGGCAAGGTACGTAACTTAAATATAAATTAGTATTACTAATTTAATTTTTATTAAATTAATTATAAATAAATTATTTAATAATTAAAAATAAAAAATAAATTATTAAAAATCTTTAATTCAAAAAAATATTCCTATATAGCGGGACACTTTGAGACCGCGTTCCGCTAACTATGGCAGGATATCATGACATGACCCCGCCATAGTTTGCGAGAGGCTAGCTAGCTAATTCTGGATGAATAATAAGTTATTAATTTTTTAAAGAAATTAGTTTTTAATTAGAATTTTTTCCCTTTTTTCCTGATTTGTATCTTATTTCATTTTTTTTCACTAGAGTTGAAAATTTTTCTAACTTGTGATTAAGTTACGTATTAATAAGAATTATATAATTATAATTTAATAATAATTTAAGTTTCTAATTCCTATAAAATTTTCTTATTTCCTGTAAAGTAATACTTTTTTAAGATTTGTGATAAACTTAAACTAGCCCAAACTCATACCATGCATTAAAAGTGAATTTTTAAAAGAAGTATCCAAAAGATAAATTTTTTTTATCTCTCAAAATGTATGTATTTAGAGAAATTTTTGAAAAATATAAAACATTAAAATTTTATTAGTTCAAATATCAAGTATCTTTTTCTCTATTTAAATTCTTAGCATATAAATTTTATTTCTTTTATTCCTCCCAATACAAAAAGAAATTAAAGGAATATTATAAGTAGATATATGAGTCATGTCATTATGATCAAAATATTCAAAAATAACTAAAGTCATCTTTATTGACAACTATTTTGAATAATTAAAATTTTACTTTTATAAAATAATTAAATATATGAATTTTAATTTCATAAAAAAATATGAAATTTAAAATTTAATTTAATATATAAGTAATTTTATAAATTTTTTAAAATAATAATTAAAAATTTTTATTTTAAAATAATTAAATATATAATTTAAAATTAAAATTAATATATAAATTAATAGTTTAGATTTTATAAATTTAATTTAAATTAAAAGATTAAATTAAATATAATGACAAAGTTAAATATTTTAAAATTGTTTTATTAGTTAGTCCGGGTAAAGCTCCCAGCCGGCGTATTTTTTTCAAACGAGGTCCTCGGTAACGCGACATAAAGACTCCTTATTCTTTTGTTCTTTTGTAGAATCTTTTTTAAAATGCATTTTATTATTATTTTATTTATTTATTAAATTTTAATTTTTGAAACTTAAATTAAAACTGAAGTAAGTGAAGCGAAGTTTACTAAAGCAGTCGACTTATGTACTATTACTATAAAGAAGAATGTAAGAAGAATGAGACGAATTGGATAAATATCCAGGCCACCCTCTATTTTCTATTATAGAAAAATGGATCCCTTTCCTGACATAGGTGTAAGCTTAATAAATTGATGAATTTTGGAAAGCGGGTCGATACCCTTTCAATATTTTTAATATTTTTCAATTTTTAATATTCTTTGATATTCTTTAATTTAAAAAGGGCATTCTCAATTATGTAACAATTGGAATAAATAGAAAAAAGTCGGCTATCGAATCGAACCGATGACCATCGCATTACAAATGCGAAGCTCTCCGCGATGAAGAGAACGGAAAACTAATAGATAAACAAGGGTTGAGTTCACCCATCTACCATATCTGTACAAATAGAATAGCCCATTTATACTGAATGGAAAAGGGGGCCTCTATGATCGCTGACCCTAGAATAGAAATCAAGAGTTAATTCTTACCAACTCGATCTTGTTGCTCCTGGCAACAAACATGCATGAACCATTTCACGAAGTATTTGTCCGGATAGTCCAAAGTCTCGATAATTAGGAGCGAGATATTGTAATGTAGTAGGGGAATTCTCCATTTCGGCTATCACGATAGTGTATTCCATCGCCCATTTTTAACTTCTATTCTAATGGACTGAATATCTTTTATAAGGATTCGGAGAAATATACGATGATTTTTTTCCAGGAAATCCCCAGCAAAAAATGCACACTATGCCATCCTTTCTATCGAATCGATCATAACCACAACCTAAATTCCAGGAAATTGTACACCACAAATAGGAACTAATAAAGAGACCCGCGATTTCGTAGAAAGACATCATGATACCTTGTGGAAAAAAAATGATTTGCTGAGACGGAAAAAAAGATATCAAATTTCTACCAAGATAACTAGAAGATCAAACCAATAAGAATCTTAATGAACCTAAAAAAAAGATAAAGGCCCAGCAGAAATTACTAATTTATTGAGACTCCGTTATAAGTTCTATCCATGTATGTTCTGATTGCCAACTCATACTTAATCCGAATGTATTTTATTGGAATTGAGAGAATACCTCAAATTAATTTGACTTTCCCTTTTTTGTTTCCAAAGTAACTCTCATCAACTAGCACTAGTTTGATATGAACCTTTAGGAGTAATTCATCAAATTGCTTAGATCTAATCAAAACTAACTAAACTAAAATAATAACATACCCTTCATATGATACCACTATACATATAGATTATAGATCCGAGGACTTTTTATTTCAATGATTCAGCAATCCTGGTCGATTTGAAAACAGCTAGAATTCATTTTAGGTTTATGTAGGTATAAGAGCCCTTTCCTTTATGTTCGGCAGAAATCACATGTTATATCATATTCCACTAAATAGTACCTGTTTAGTTATGATACAAGTCTAAGTTTTGAAAAGAAAAATAGAAGAGATAGGGTCTAAATAATCTTGTTTTTTTGAACATGAAAAGATAAAGAAGCCATTGCAATTGCCAGAAATACTAGGGCCACGAAAGCCACAAAAATAGAGGGAATGTCGAAACTTATCATAAAATGGGTACCTCGATTTATTATTTGTACCTGTTATTATTATTTATAAATCAAGATATCTTATTATAATTATTATAATTAATTTATGACTTTAATTATTCATAATTATGAATTCAATTCTTAGTCTTAGTATAGATCTAAGTATCTATATATCTATATCTAAGTGAGGATATAGAATAAGTGCAAGGAATGTAGAGCTAAATAAATGAACTTATTTATCTTTCTACATGAAAGATATGTATGATAATCAACTTTATTATTTTTTTTGATTTCTTTGTCTTTTATTCTTTTTACTAAAGAAAGAGTTTCTTACAGATTATCGAAAGATTCGTTAGAATCTGAACCGGGAGGTATTTTTACCTAAAGGGATTTTTGGGAAATAGAGAAAAATATAAAACTTTGTATTTTTATATTTGAATTATATACGTAATATGAGAATAAGAAATTCATTTTGTTTGCCTAATTTCACAAAAGGAAGAATTTTGATAGAGAATTCTTGATTAATAATAAAAAATATAGGTAAAAAGGGGTTATCCGCAACTTTTGATTCTTTCTACAATTAGATCTTATGTCACCAAAGAAAATTCCTATTTCCCTTAATTCTGAATAAATTAAATTCTGAATAAAATAACTACTCGTTTGCTACAAATAATTGACCTTAGTGCTCTATTTGATTGAATTTTTATTCAAAGGAAAGAAAGCGTGGAGCTTAAATAACTCGCTCAGAATGCTTTTTAAAAGATTATATGGTACGATTAGGTTGAATAATCCCTTCTGGAATAAATATTCAACCGCTTGCGAATCTTCGGGTACTATTTTATTCAATGTTTGTTCAATTACTCTTTTGTCTGCAAACGCAATGTAAGCATTGGGTTCGGCAATAATAATATCGCCCAACATGCCAAAACTAGTCGTCACCCCGCCCGTAGTAGGATATGTAAGGATTGATATATATAATAAATTTTTATTTGATTGATAATCATATAAAGCAGACAATATTTTAGCCATTTGAGTCAAGCTCAAACTTCCTTCGTGCATGCCCCCCCTCCCGGAAGCACACATTATAATAAGAGGTAGAAATTTATTGGTAGCGTACTCAATCAAATGGGTGATTTTTTCCCCGACTATGTATCCTATACTACCCCCCATAAACTGAAAATGCATAACACCAACTGCTACAGGAATGCCATTTAGTTGGCCTATTCCTTCATTTCCATGTAAAGATCATTTCCTTCACGAGTACGTTCGCCCACTCCGCCAAATATGGATACGCCCCTGTGAGCTTTGGCAATATTGTTAATCAATTTCATAATGAGTACTGTTTTACCCACCTCAGCTCCCCCGAAGAGCATAATTTTCCTCCATGGAGATAAGGGCTAAAAGATCTACTACTTTAATTCCCGTTTCAAAAACAGATAATTTTACAAAGGCGGGCACAGATCTATGAATAGGAGATGTTGTACGAGCATCTACAAGCCCTAAATTATCAACAGGCTCTTCGACATTTATTGAACAAAAACCTAATCTATATGAATCAAATATGCTGAATTAGAGTATAGAGGAGATTTCACTACTACTGAATCACGATCCCAGGATGTGACGGGCCTATCGATATGAGACTTTACATGAACTAGAACTAGACAGTTGGAACTCTAACGTAAGATCAGAACTCGACAGCGTATCCCCTAACGTAAGACCAGAACTCAACTGTTGATCCTCTAAGGTAAGATCATCAAAATCCTTGCATAAGGCAAATATTTGTAAACTCTCAAACTCTCGAAGAAAACTCTTTAAAATTGATTTGATCATGATTTTTGTTTTTGTAATTTAATGCTAGAGTAAGAGTAAGGATTTGATTCTTAAGTAGTGTGTTTGTTTCTTCGATATTATTATTAACTTTTAGCATGAATCTAGTAAACATCTACATTACGTGGTCTCTACCCTTTGTGAAGTATACGTTGAAATTGACACCAGCCTATATTTATTATCTCCAGTCTCTGTGGACTCTGTATGAAGACATTGATCTGGTGACCGGCATACTGGGATTTTTTCTTATATTACTATAAGTTGCCACTACCCTCCGCACAACTTCTAACTCTAGTATTACCTAGAGAACGACCATTTTTCTTACTCTATAAGGGTGCAATAGATGGTGGGATAGTTTTCTCATGGTCTGAACTCTCAATCTGATCTGGAACTCAGGAACAAGCCATAAGTACATAAGTAAGGGCTTTTTAGAGCGTTAGAATGCGTCTTCAGGTACGTATATTGGTTCTTCCTCATCTCTATAGTGTATCTCTGGCATGCCTTTACTCCAAGAGCTAACTCGATGGGACGGCAAGCACGGCGAGATTGAGATTTTATGAGATTCTAATGCGGATACAACAAGACAAGAGAAAGGCCAGTAACTTACCGAATGTACGCAAGCGAGGGCCAAAAGAGACGTTCTTGTAGCTAATAGCGCCCCTAAATCACACTCTGAAGGTCGACCTTCTCAGATTCTAAAGGCCTATAGATCGCTAGGGCGAACTTCTGGGCATTCTTCTTGAATACGTAGTTTGATTCAAGGGTGTCAAGCTCGGAGAGCAAGGGGCTTCCCATGACCTAAAGAAAGAAATAAAGGTAAGCGTCAGACACGAAGAGATGAAACCTCCACGACCTTTAAACTATAGTTCTAATCGGCGATTAGTCGTTACAGCTATTGAACTCCTTCCTGAATAGGCTATTATTTCGTTATCAAGGCGCGCATGGGTTTACTTTCCTTCTTCAGGCACGGGAACTTATGTTGATCCTGTAGCTTCAGAGATAGATTGATCTTTAGGTTCTAAGGGCGCCCTATCTTATTTCTTGACCGTGGCACCTGCCCCCAAGAGAGAGACTGATTGTAGACGCTTCAGAGAAAGATTATACGCACTTGCGAAGGAATTAATTATCAAAAGAAGGCCCTTTGAAAGAGATGACGGTTGGAAAGAAGGTCTGGCCGTTGAGACAGAAGGAAAGTCTGTAGCTGAAAATTCCTTTGAAAGACGTAGGAAACCCCGCTCAAAGCTAGCATTCGGTCAGTCTTCCGTGTACTCAAAAAGCGGTAGAAGATCTCAAAGAAGGTCGACCACAAAGGGATATGTCTAATCGGAATCCGGTCTTTAAAATCCAGCTAAGGGTGATAAGCCTACGGAGAAATCTACCAATCCATATGTGATGTGTGAACAAAGACAGTTGTGTACCGTAGTCAGTAGCTAAATATGGATAGGAGGCATGGAATACATATGGTGGGCTACAACAATGGCTAAAGAGCCTAACATAGCTATGTTAAGAGATAATTGAGCATGCCATGACGTTGTTAGGATCTCATATAGCCCTTTATGACCTTGACCCGTAAATGGACCTTTGTGAGCTTCTAAAATATCTTTCAGACCATGACAAATGCCCTAGTTGGTCCTATACATGTGACCTGCTATCAGGAAAAAAATTGCAATAGCGAAATGATGGTGTGCAATATCGCTCAACCACAAAGATTGAAAAAAAGAAGTTTTCCAGTCACTGACCCAAACCTATTGTCGAATCCTACTCTGCAGAATATAGAGGTATTTATGGCAGAACGGCCCAATCTGGTCTTTCACAATAAAGCGATAGACGGAACTGCCATGAAACGACTTATTAGTCGATTAATAGATCACTTAGAAATGGCATATACATCCCACATCCTGGATCAAGTAAAAACTCTGAGTTTACAACAAGCTACGGCTACATCCATTTCATTAGGAATTGATGATCTTTTAATAATACCTTTGAAAGGATGGCTAGATCAAGATGCTAAAGAGCAAAGTTTAATTTTAGAAAAGCACCACCATTATACGAATGTACATACAGTAGAAATATTACGCCATTCCATTAAAATATGGTATACTACAAGTGAATATTTGCGATAAGAAATGAATCCGAATTTCAGGATGACCGACCCTTTTAATCAAGTTCATATAATGTCTTTTTCGTGAGTTAGAGGAAATGCATCTCAGGTACATCAATTAATAGGTATGAGAGGCTTAAAGCAACATAAGAGGAAGAAACATGCCACGGGCATCAATGAAATTATATAGCAAGCAGAAACACACAGACACACGCGTAGAAAAAGATTTTCGCTGCATGCCGAGAGGGTGGTTTTTTTTTTTTTTTTTGGCGAATATTTTGAGTGAAATTATCGGCAAACAGAGAGGGGTAACCACCCTCAGAGATACCCCATACTCTCTGCTGCCTCGTTCGTTTTCTTTCTGAGCTGAAGGGAGCATTTAGTTGGGTTCGGCCCCAAATTTATTCCCCTCAGTGGTGCGTTTACGCGTTTTGACTTGTCTGACGCAGTTTTTTCTATAAGCTCCGCAAATGGCCCTGTCCCTGTTAGGCTATTAGATGTCCAGAAATTGGCTTCAACGCTTTGGATTCGAGAACGCATTTCCTGGCACGGTCATATTTTTTACTTGTCCAGCAAAATTCAACGGAATTTTTACTTATGTTTAGGGTGTGTAATCTTTTTCAGTTTTATTTCAGCTTTATTGTTTTTATTTGATATTATAATTTTTAAAAAATCAAATTAAATTGAAATTTTTATAAAATTAAATCGAATAAATTAATTTAATTTAATTGTAAATCGAATTTAAAAATAAAAATAAAAATAAAAATAAAAAATAAAAAAACATTACAAATGTCTTTAATGTATTAAATTTTTTTAAAAATTAAAAATCAAATTAAATTATATTTAAATTTTATAAATCGAATTTAAAATATTAAAAAAATAATTAAGATGTGAATTTCGATTCGATTGTTTTCAATTCTAGAATATTTCCATAGCATCCTTTCCACGAAGAATTAATGGAAACATTGCAGGGAAGTCGCAAACAACCACAAGATGAAGCATAGTTTTTCAACTGATTTGCCATGAAATAATGATTGATCTAAACCAAAAGAACCATAGAAGAAAGGAAACATCTGCTGCAGAAGAAGAGAAGCAACGAAATGAAGAAGGTTTATATAAAGGAGGCTCAGAATCTGCCATTCATCAGAGAAAGGCAAAGCCCGCCATGGCTGCAAAAGCCCATGTGGGTTTTGCCCAGCCAAGATACGAGGCTAGCTCAAAATCTGACTATTGAAATAAAGGAAATCTTCACAGCCTTATTTGAAGGTCGAGTTTGGTTCTCTGCAGTTTCTTGGAGTACTGAAAATGGAATACCATAGAAAAGAATTAGAAGCAGAAGCAGCGGTAGTAGTACTTTCAGTTTCAGCGCTGAATATATATGCTTTGATCTGGCAAATATCAGCAGCAGCAGAAGGGTGGTTTTTGTTGCAGCGAAATTAGAAAGTCATGGGCTTTGGTGGATGCATAGAGGGGCAAAACCACCCATGGAAACTCCCAAAAGCCTCCCTGATCCACGCAAGGCCTTGTTCAAATTTCAAAGGCTCCTGTTCTTTTCTTTCGTTAGCAGTTGCTACTAATACACTATATAGCGCATTATCGACGTGTGCATCAGTGGTCTCTGGCAGGCCCTTCCATCAATGATGTTGGTCAAGTTAAAGACAGTGGGATGTGGGGTGTGGTCAGGCTAGCACTGTTCTTCTCTTTTCCCGATCTGTCATTTCCTGTAAGTCTACCGAAAAGGTGGGAATCCTTGCTTTTCTTCTTGCGAATAAATAGGTCGGTCTGCAATTTGGAAATACCGTTGTTATATTTAATTTTTTAATTATATACGGTAAAAATAATTATTTTTAAAAAAATTATTTTTCCTCCCTCTTTCTCACATTCAACAGTTCGCCAACACCTCCCAATACCAGGCAAAACTCGACATTGAGTTTCTTCAGGTGTTGATGAAATTTAATGAAAATTTTTTATATTTTTAAGTATTATTTATTAAAATATTATTAATAAAATAATTTATATAATTAATTAATTTTAATTTAAAATTATTAAAAATTGTAATCAAAATTTTTAAATGTGGATAAGTTCCATCATGATATGGTAAAACTTCATGAAGTGACGGAAGTACACAAACTTCCACCAATTCTTGACGGGAAGTCCGTGAAGAGAGAGAGGAGAGAGGATTGTCAAGAAATTATATATAATAATATCTTTTGAAAATATATATTATTTTTCTGGATCACTTGGGTTAGATTTAAGTTTAAATTTTTTAAAAATTTTTTAAAATTAAATTTTTTATAAAAAATGATATGAGACTCGAAATTTTATAAAATTTAAATTTAAATTTTTATATTTTAAAATTTACAGAAATAAATTATTTATAAAAAAATAAATATAAAATAAAAAATTTATATTAAATTTCGTAACAAAATTTAATTTAAACGTACTCTTAATTATATTTAGATAAAATTCAATTTAAATACACCATACTTTAAAAAATAAAGGTTGGTCCGGTTTTGTTGGTATCCAAATTCGGTTTTTGTTTGTGATGAAGCTTGAACAGTGAGATATTAGAAAATCTCCAAACAACCAAATTAGAAGAATAAGGACATGTTCTCAATTATTTAAATAAATTGCTTATAATTTTTTTAAAATTAAAAGTTATTTTTGAATTGTTATAAGTTACTTATTCACAGGCTATATTTCCAATGGTAACATACTGTCGCATTCCCAATAACAATGAAGTAGCACTGCTAATCTTATTCATGAAAAGTAATCCATAATCTGGAAAGATAAGAATATTGTCAGATGGACAAAGAGCAAATTCGGTAAAGGACTGAGGCTCAGATCTGTTGGGACATGAGGAAGTGAAACCGCCATGGCTGCAACATCGGTTGCAGGTTTCCTCACTTTGCCATCCGAGTTGCCCAGCCAAGATACGGCTCAGTTCATCCTCACTGTCCGAAACCACAAAACCAATCAATTTGTTCAGTTTTTGCTCAGAGAAAGTCATCATCACAGCCTCCGAAGACTGAAAAGCGAAAGGTCCGAGGTTCGATCCGAAAAGAACAGATAAATAATCAGAAGCAGAAAACAACAAGAACAACAGCAAACAAAGCCAAAAATTCCAGTTCTCTTTCAGGCACACACAGAAACGCTGAGCCATGAGAGGTTGATTAATTAAGGCAGTGTGGAACGTTGTTTGGAAAAGAACAGAAGGGTTGTTGGTTTTTCTTCTCAAGAAATTGGAAGAAAGAAATCACTGGTTGAGCAGAGAGGGGCAACCACCCTCAAGAAAATCCCAGCTCTCTGCAAAGCCTCATTTCTTTCTTTTTCTCTGAGCTTTTCAGCGGAAAGGAGGTTAGTGGTGGTAGCCCGCAGCTAAGCGACCAACTTATATCTAGACAACCCAAAAGGGATGGCTGGTTCTGGTTTCACGAGCCATTTTATTGGTTTTTAGTCAGTTTGGTCCCGAAAGGAATGGACTAACGTGAACTGGAAATACGAGTAATAGTATTATAATGGACATAACATCATCACTGATCTCTGATGGCGTTATAATTTTTTCTATAACGCTATCACTTTCTCCACCAACCACAGATTCAGTAACGTTACCCCCTCACTGCAAGCCTCACCTCTGTGCCGACGAGTTTCCACCGCCGACAGCGACTAGGATCCCATTTCTTTCTCCCAGGTTTTGCTTCTCTCTCTCCTTAGTCACTTTCCTTTTGCTGCTCTCCCTATTTCATTAACGTATAACCCGCGGTTGCTGCTCCTTCCCTCCCCCTGTGCTTGCCGCCGCCGCCGCCGCCGCCGCCTCTCTTTGCCTTCCCTCCCCCCACCCCCTTTAATATGTTTTTTAATTTTATTTAGGTTTAGGGTTTTGACTATTTTTATAAGTTTAATTATTTTTGTTAATAATATAATTTTTGTTATTCTATTTTTGTTTAATTTTTTATTTTATGCATAATTAATTATTTTTATATTTATTTATTTATTTTATGTAATGCATCATAGTATATTTTTTATATTTATACATACATATTATTTAATATAATATTAATATTTTTAATTAACACTAATTTTTTAATTAGATAATAATAAGTAATAAATTATTTTTTAAATTTTATTACTAATTTATTATTATTATTTAAAAAAAGTGTTTCATTAATTACGTATTATAAATAATTTTTTATTAATAAAAGTTAAAAAATGTGAGGCACATTTATTATTTAATATAATATTAATAATATTTAGTTGACATTAATTTATAATTCGGTAATAATATGTTGTATAAATATATAAAATATATGATTTTACTCAATAAATTTAAAAGATATTGAATGGAATAATTGTAGATGTATGCTAGTAGAGTTCCTGTAATTATTCATTCTGGACTGGTAGATTCGGATTTGCTGGTTAAACAGTCAGAGTATCGGTCATCATTAGTATGTGAGGGATATAAGGAGACTTTAGAGGAACCTCTAAGAGTACGTCGCTTTGACCGTATATTTTATGATGCATACGGTGTGGCCCCGGCTAGAGTTCATGAGATGATAAACAGAGTCGGGTTTGGAGGGCTTGCTCGAGTATGGTATAGGTCCGTTGATCACGCGCTTATCACAGCGTTGGTCGAGCGATGACGTCCGGAGACGCACACTTTCCATTTGACGTGTGGTGAGACTACCATTACGTTGCAAGATGTTGCGATCTTGTGGGGGTTGCCAGTTGACAGTAATCCGGTGAGTGAATTGATATGATCGAGAGACTTCTCAGATTTAGGGTTATGCCATATGACGTCGTGGGACATAAGCTGCGCAAGGAACCTCTGGAGGCATTTATTATGAGACCAATTGGTGATTATCCATCGGAGCAGGATTGTGTGCGATTGACGCGTGGGCTGCTACTCATGCTCATGGGAGGTCATTTATTCTCGGACCACTCGAATAATTAGATACCGCTACGTTATCTCCGTCTTCTAGAGGATATCAACGAGTCCGGATCATATAGTTGGGGCAGTGGAGTTCTCGAATACTTGTATCGGTTCCTATGTGCTGCCTCGTTAGGAGATGCACGGGAGATTTATGGGCCCGTTACCCTAGTACAGTTATGGGCGTGGAGAGAATCCCATTATTACGGCCTGCTAGACTTCAACCCTGTGTATCTATCCCTCCACATGCAACATACGGTTCTCGCTGGTCCGTACCACTAGCTCTACGTCTACCATTCTGGTATGATCGTTTAACTTCTCTCGAGGTATTTTTTTGTCAATTTTAAACGAAATATTACGGTAGTAGATAATTAGTTTATGTTTGATAACCTTGCAGGGTTCGACACTACAGCAGTGTATGACTGTAGCCTCCGACGCCATAACTTATGCCTCTCCTCACTCCCGGTCCGCATTTCAACGTATAATGGAGCTATGTAGCAGAGGTTTGGCAGTAGTTGGAAACGTTATAGGTTGCGGACCTATACACTGCGGTATAGATGCTGTTATTCTGCCATCGAGACGACGGCCCCGGGATCAGATTCCAGAGCGCCGGGCAGCAGGGATTCGCCGAGGCTGCAGGAGACGGGTTGATCGATTAGGGCAGAGACAGCCTGTTGGCGATCCTGTTGATGCAGCAGCCGATCCTGCTGATCCACTAGACCTCCCTGAGGATACAGCAGCGCATCTCAAGGAGGCAGTCGAGCATCTCAAGGACGTTTCTTCCTGTCTTCCTCCACCCGATACTAGCTTTACTCTCGAGACACCATCGTCAGACTATTACCCACTTTTCGTAGATCCAATCACCGATGTTGTTGATCCATCAGGAACTGCATATGTTCCTGACGATGAGACATTTATGTCACATATCTTTGGAGAGAACCTGACTCCGGAGATGCAGTTACGTAGGTCGACGCGTACTCGTTTCGGCCGTAATATATATACCCCATCAGATTGGTAGTAGTACCATTACGTTTATTCACGTAGTTCTTATTTATTTTCATTTCACTCGCCATTGCTGTTAATAAACTATTTGAGTGGATTGTATGTAGCTTTAATTTATTTGAGTGGACTGTATGTAGCTTTAATTTATTTGAGTGGACTATATGTAGCTTTAAATAATTTATTTTGCTTTCATTAACTTTAGTTGAAATCGGAAAGTTGATAAAAAGCGGGCAAACATAGCAGTTGCAAAGAACTAATCCAAACAAATAATTTCGAAGTTGAAATAGTACATAATCATAAAGGCATAAAAATTTAAACATAGTAGGGCTAACTATTACTAGGGCCAGCGGGGGCATTAGCTGGACAATTTCTTCTGTTATGTCCATGTCGGAGTGGAACCTCGATGTTCTGAGCCGGCCTCGATTATTTTTTATATTCGGAAGATAAAAGCACATATGAAACGGTGCATCTCGCCAGAATATTTCATTTACGACCGGGTAGAAGCTGAAATCGTATGTCCTCTTGTAGGCTTCCGCTGCGTATATCGGCAATACAAACTCCCCACTGTTCCAACCTTTTTTCTGACAAACAGCCAGAGAATGCGAACAAGGTAGCCCGTATAGGTGTCATTTTTCACAAGTACATTTCCTATCTCCAATATAAACTGTATACACATGGTTACCTCTATCATCGCCTCTTATAACTGATTGCACGTTGTAGAGTCCTGTTTGAGCATTATACTGCACCACCTGGTGTGACCTGAAGTTTTCTTTGTTCGCTGTGTACTTGTCCAAAATTCGTTTGGAAAACGGATGTCTACCACTGTGAGCTTCTTCAACCATTTTGTGAAAAATTATCTCCACGAGTGCTTTCAGCGGCAGTGCCCGTGACTTCTTCAATATACTATTCAGTGACTCCGATAAGTTTGTTGTCATTATTCCGTAGCGGTAGCCACCGTCATGTATCAAGGTCCATTTTTCAAATGGAATTGCCGCAAGCCAGTTGAATGCATTCGGACGTCTATTTTTAATTTCATTCATGAAGTAATTAAACTTCGACACTTTAGTTGCCGTCCCAGCCTGCCACATCAAACTTTTAAGCTCTCTGTTCTTGAATTTAATATTGAAATTAGCCCGAACGTGACGCAGGCAAAATCTGTGCTGGGCATAAGGAGGTTGCCATTGCTGCTGCTGGCTAATTGAGTTCAGAATACCCTTGTGCCGATCAGATATCAGGCAAATGGGTCGGGTGTCAACAACCTGTTCCCGAAGAAGGCCGAGGAACCAATTCCAACTCGTCGAGGACTTTTTGTCGACAATTGCAAATGATGGAGGATAAACATGATTATTGGCATCCCACCCGCTGGCAATTAACAGAACTCTCTTATATACACCTCGCAAGTGAGTTCCGTCAACTAATATGACTGGTCGACAGTGCTTAAAACATGCAATTGAATGTTCAAATGCCCAAAATAAAAAATTGAACACATACCGTTTGGGTGTACTTGAACGATGGTGTAACCATCTAACAATTGTGCCCGAATTACTATCTTAAATTGCTTGCATATATCTTGGAAGAACGGAAAACGTTGAGTTCTAATCTCCAAACAGCATTTCGATTGCGGCTTTCCTGGCATACCGACCTTTCTTGTAATTGCATACGGTTTGAAACAGTACTTGAACCTCCTATGTAATCCGTTTCACTGGGTTTCTGGATCGACCCGTATGAGATGGGTAATGTGTCTCCCAATGTACCGACTGGACATGTTCCTATGGTTGTTGTCTATTGCATGTGCCAAGCAAGTGTGTTCTGCATTGTATACAGTTATCTGCCACATACCATGAGTAGCTTTTTTTGTTATGCGAATATACCACGAACATATATTCTCGTCGCTTGACTGTGAACACTTCGTCGTCCATTAGTCCGACTTACTCGTCACAACTTTAAAAGCATGACCTACCCGAATAGACCACTTTCGAACGGCATACACAACTTCTTCCTTGTCATGAAATCGCATGCCTTGTATGAGTTCATGTATTAACTCGTTCCAATCATCTAATTTAACCGCATCATCGCATGCCGAATCGTTTAATTGTGCTCCCCATCCTATATCTTGGAAGTACTCGTACATTCGGCAGTCTTCAACGATTTGGCTGCTAGATCCGTGCTGCGTAATACCTGGTGGATAATGTGGCGTGGCTGGTAGATGTGATGTCTATGTTTGGAAAATTAGTTGCGTTTCATCATCGTTTGCATCTGGGACTTCTGACTCATGATCGCCATCTACGTCGGAAGTTGGGCCTAATGAGTCTGCAACAGCTGCGTCGTATACCATTATCGGTTCAGATGCCACGAGCTCAGTCACTTGGGTCATAGGATTCTCCATGGATGATGCGTTTATTGTATGAGTTTGGGCCCGTCAAAATATCTATCTGTGTTTGCACCAATTTTCCCATGCTGGTGATCTTGAACCTGCACCGGTTAAAAATCTACAAGAATATGCACACCAGCTCGACCAAACTCTGGTTGAATATCCCATACTAGATCCATTTGATCTTCATCATCCAAGGCAATAGCGCTGTAAAACACTTGATTGAATTCGAGCAAAAAATACGGCCACCGTAGAACCATGCGAACACACAACGAACTCGGGTCCATATTTCTAATGCTACATATGTACTAACTCATTATGGGGGCCTTTGCGCCTAAGGATCCAACTTTTTTGTGCTGCTCCATAAAAGTATGCTTCATGATTATCGTGCTGAATTTATGAATTCCAAAATAAAAATATTCTAATTGGATTCGGGAGAGTCATTGAGTTAAAAAAATTTAATAACTAAAATTTAAAGAGTTTTACGGAATGAAAAGACGAAGAAAATAAAGAAAGAGAATAAGAGATTGCGAGTGATAAAGAGAAGAAGAGATTGTGAGTGATAATTTTTTAGAGACGCCTTTATATAGTTGAGGTCCTCCATAAATTGACAATATTAATACAGTATTATATAGTGACAAAGGTGGATTATTTCGTCTCATTATTGTGCCGTTGATTCGGGAGATAAGAATCATGGAAAAAAGACAGCTTATAACGCGAGTGGGGAATGCGTTATTGGCGGTATAATGCCATAAAATATGGCGTTATACAAAAAGCTGCTCCTTCATTGGTGAGAATACTGGTAAACCACGCTATAACTAGGGGTGTTCATTATTTGGTGCAATCTGAAAAACCGAACCGAACCGAATCAAAATATACATTTCGGTTCGGTTTTTCGGATTTTTGGTTTGATTTTTCTGATTAGAATGAAATTCGGTTCGGTTTTCGGTTTTTGTTCTCAAACAAAAAATCGAACCGAAAAATTGAATTTTTTAAAAAATTATATATGAACGCATTTTGGTAATGCGTTCTTTACTAAAAATTAATATTTTAAAATAAAATTACCTCAAGAACGCATTATCGAAATGTGTTCTTTTCTCTTTTCTGCAATTTCGGTTTCTAACCGAACCGAACCGAACCAAACCGAATTATTTCGGTTCGGTTCGGTTCGATTTTGTAAAATTTTAAAAAACCGAATCGAAAACCGAATTATCCCACCGAAACCGAACCGAAAAACTGAATGAACACCCCTAGCTATAACGTCATTCAGGATGTGTTATAGACTTGTATAACGCCATCTGTGATGGCGTTATACAAAAAGATATAACACCATTTATAATGGCATTATACCAGTGGACATAACGCCGTTCCTTTTGGCGTTTTGCCCATTTCTATCCACCACAAATCTTACTCGGTTCACTTTAGTTTGTTTTTCGCAAAAAAAAGACCAAAGTGGATAAAAACCCCCTATTTTACGGGGTTTCTTTGTTTGCTTTCCTAGTCCCTTCTGACTAACTATTTACAGCTTTGTCACCTTCTGTATTTGAATTTGTTTCATCATCTATCCATTTTAAATCTTACTTTTCTTAACAAATGCTTCCCTTGAAGAATTTTTACTATACCAACACACACCAATAATCAATCTACGCTTGGACTTCGGCGAGAAATAAATATGTAACCGTTACGTATTAATTTTTTAAAAATAAAATTGATAATTCACCTTATTTCTTTCTAAAATTATTCTATTTACTTAACAAGTAATCACATGTAATTAATGTCTCCTCTTATTTTCCACCCGTTTGAGGAAGAGAGAGAGAATAGAGTACTACAAACACAAAAACCTCTTTCTTTGTCATCATCAAAATCAACTAAGAGAGAAAAGATACTTGCAGTAAAATTCTTTCATATTATTCTCAAATAGTAACCCAAGTTTCAAAGAAAGCTAAGTGTTTGTGCGTTCTATCATGAGATGGATAACTCTCAATTTCTCTAAATAATAAGTGCTTTCATCCCTTATATATGAGAAATAAAAAAATTAGCAAATGACTATTTGTGAGGTTAAACAGTTAGTTTATACTGTTAATCATATTTATGTAATGAAGTCGAGATTGTATTTATGTGTTGGGTAGGTGGGGTAATTTTGGAAGGAAATAAGATGGGTTGCCTTTTTTTTTTTTGAAAAATCAACGCGTGATAATGACATGCTTATATTTAACCAGAAATTTGAGTGGAGATTGGTGGTTAGAGATCATGGGAGGTAAGTTATGGAGAAGGCTATTCATGACCTATAATGAGAATGGTCACTTTCAACTCTATAAATAAAAATTTATAAGTGTATGGATTATGGTGTGAAAAACTCTCAATAAAATTCTACTTTTTATATTTCCTAACTTCTCTTTTTCTTTATTGTTATAATTTAAAATCTTATTCATTCTTATTTTATAGTTAGTTTTGTGTCCATTGTAACCAAAATTTTACACTATGATATTTTTTACACAAATTTAAAATTTTAGTAATTTTTATAGAAAATTTTACTAAATGTCTAAAATACTTTTATATAAAAATAATTTATTTGTTTTTTCAACTTTAAATTTAATATTAAGAATGAGTGTTTTAAATGGTTAGTTGAAAAACTAATAATTTTTAGAAAATAAAAATATTTAATTAGTTGATTGGAGAAAAAATAAAATAAAAATAATAAACAAAGCTTTCATATAATAATATTATTTATTAACTACAACTACATCATCTTCTTCCAATGATATTAGAGAAAACCAGAAGAGACTAATATTAAAGACATGGAAGGTTTTAGGTCTCATATGGTCACTAACGAAAGTGGATAAGAAAAATAATCGTATTCCTATTTTCTAAACTCCAGTACTTGATTCATTATTATTGTTATAAGGAATGATTATTTTTTGTTGTCATAGACTTTTGAACTATTGTGTAATTTTCATTATTTTTTATATGAAATTACCACAATCCTTCCTTCGGTCTTTCTCTTTGATGTATTGGAGTAAGAATTTAAAGACGGTTTTAGTTGTAATGATCTCTAGCTATTTTCACTATAAATGAATAATCATCATTTAGCAAAAAAAATTAAAAATGAGGGATCTCAAAGCTTAGAAAATAAATGCAATTTGACTGTTTCCCCTTCTATGGATTTTATATGCGTGGGATTCAGATTACTTCCTTTACTACAATGGAGATATGCCCCTCCATCCAATACATTTTCAAACTCAACTTTAGCAAGACCTTCGGCGATTTCTCATTCATCATCTATGCAACATTGCCTTCATTTTTTTTTTTTTTTTTTGGTCCCATTGGTGGATATTTGAATTATCCCGAATAATGCAGACTGTTTTACTATCATACAAAACTATTTCATTATTTATACGAATGGACACACTGAGGATGACGGAGTGTAGAATCTGCCCAGCCTCATAAGTCGTAGGATTCCATTTTGCAATGCACTATTTTTGTTTGTTTGTTAATTCTACAATGGTTTCATTTTTGCAAAGTGGAATCTCACAAATTATTGTTTAAGAAAAGCATGAAATTAGAAGTACAAGAAAAAGACTATTTAGGCTTAATTTACTTGTAATGTGAAAATAAATAGAGAGAAAAAGTGAATGTGGACATAAATACCTCATTTACTTTATTTGATTTGAGTAAAAAGTGAAAAGAAACTAAATGAGAAGGGAAATACCACTCCTCTTTCAAAATTGAAGGGATTGAAAGAGAGAAAATAAATTAAAAGTATTAATAGCGCATTTGACACTATTTTTTAATTTAAAATATTAAATAAAATAAAAATAAAATTATGCAACAATTTTTTTTACTCTCTTCTTCTCATACCAAATAAAAAAAGGTAAAAGAAATACTTTTCCCAAATGAAGTATATATTCCCCTTTCCCTTCCCTTTTTCCGTTTGTGAACCAAACTAAGCCTTAGAGGCTCTGCGGTTTTTTAACAAATTTCTGACTGTCGAAATTAAGAATAAATGTCGGTTCAGAATTCAGAAGAGTAGAATCGATGAGAATTTGGGTATATGAACAATAATTCTTCTGAAGTTCTATGGCTGTCTTAATGAGGAGTACTGCGCAGCAACAGTCTTATTCAGGGAGACACCTTTTTGGGGTAAATTCCAGAATACCAATTTTCTTCTCAAAAAATTGAAGGCAAAAGGAAAAACAAAAACAAGGCTTATATCAAGCCTGAAAGCCAGTAACATCAGATCTCCTCAAATCCTGATCTTTTTCCATGAAAATCATCATTGTAGCCTCACCATTCTAGATTGCGGTTAGTAGTAATAGATTCAGAGTCAAAGGGATGAAATTTTGGTATCCTAAATAAGGCTCAGATCTATCATAAGGCGGAGAGAGATAGAACCCGCCATGGCTGCAAAAACACCAGATGAACCAGAGGGAAAAGAGAAACCCCACGATCTCCTCTCAGAACATCTGGGTTGCCCCGCCAGATGCGAGTCCGGTAAACCTCTGCGCTTGAATGAGAATCAACAAGCCAATGTTGATCATCATAGCCTACAACGTCACAACAAGCTCTTGATATTTGGTCTGAGAACATGGTGATGATGAAGACGACGACGAAGAAGCCGATGGATGTATGCATATATACACATTCAAACAGAAGGGCTGTTGCCTTTTTTAGATTGAAATCACTAGCAGCAGAGAGGGGCAACCACCCTTAGAAACCTTCCATCCCTGCAGCCTCACTTTTTGATTCTTTGAGTTCTTGAAGATTATGCTATATGATCAAAAACCCAGAAGGACCATAAAAGCTAAGGGTAGCACTCCACTTTCAGAATTCAAAACAAGATTTCAAGTCTTTTGTCATAAAGAACGTTCAAGACAGAATTGACCAAAAACTCTATCCCATTCCATCCAAAGAATCATTCTATAAGCGAGTCATCTTTGTATCCAAACTTTTAAGATGTATTTGGATTGGGTTTTCTAAACTTTTGAGTCTCATCTTCATTCCTCAAACAACTCGCTTCTCTAAAAATCCAAGACAGATTTTCAAGTTAAAATCCAATTCAAATACACCCTTAAACAGTTGCCTACAACATTTTAGAAAAACAGCAAGAGGCTCAGATCCGTTCAGCCGGACAGAGAGTACTGGTGCCGCCATGGCTGCAAACCATCGGTTGCATGCAAAAACGGGAGGCCGAAGACCCCCACATTTACCACATACCATCCGGGTTTGCCCCGTCAAGATACGGATCGGACTGTTCTCTCAATTTGCCGGAAGCATGTGCTCAGAAAGAATGATACTATGAAATATCATCACCGCCTCATTCTAATAGAAGACGACCACACCTAGAAAAGTCACCGTCTCCGCTACGACCACCAAGATTGCCGCGAACATAGACAATGAAAAGGAAGAAGACTTCACAAGATATTGCATCATACTCGCTAATAAACACACAGAAAACACGCACACACAGAAAGAGAAGATATCTGTGTCTGCAGTCTATCATATCCCAGAATCAAAACTGGAAGAGGGCTGTTGATTTTTGACTAATTAGGGAAATCATCGGCAGACAGAGAGGGGCAACAGCCCTCAGAGAAATCCCATCCTCTCTGCTTCCTCAATCTTCTTTCTGAGCATAGCCATTTTACGGCAAAATGTTGTTCGGTTTTGTTCTTATATATACTCCCTCCGTTTCGAATAATTGACACTGCCGAAATAGGCAGCAGACAGCAAAAGAAGCTCAGAATCCGCCATTTTCAGAGGAAAAAGGGCTAAGCCCGCCATCGTTGCAAAAACCTGAGGTTTTTGCCCCGCCGAGATACTGGGTAGATCCAGATCTGACTTCTAATGGAAGACATAATCACAGCCTCCCGTGTGCTAGGATTTAAGGTTCTGGGTTCTATTTCACAGAACCAGAAAACGAAAAGCATATCAAACACCAACGGCAGAGGAAACGACGAAATGGTCAGGCTAATGAAAGGGTTGTTTGTTGTTGTGAAGCGCAGAGAAACCTGCTCGGATCGACTCCGGGATCACAGGCTTTCAGGATATAGAGAGGGGGGACAACCGAGGAAAATTCCAGCCTCTCAGATCCATATACATTACTAGCCTACCATATAAAACTACTCAATCCACATCAATCTTTTTTTCATCTCCTCTCATCCAAACTAGCCCCAAATCTCCTTTCTGCAAATGCCAGTAATTATAACTAGTAAACTGTTCTTACCTTGCCCCTCTTTTGATGACGATGATATACTGTGAAGAAAATCAACATGTGTTAGTATTATTAATATTAATATTACTAGCATATGATTAATATTTTATTTTTAAAAAAATAAGTATATAATAAAAATAAATTTTTTAAAATATTTATTCTAAATATTATTAAAAAAATATCTTTAATAGTATAATCATGAATAAGTTTATTTCTTTTATTGACAGAGTTAATTTTTTATTAAAAAAATTATCATAAAGAAAAATTAACACAGATTATTGTACAAATACTTATTAGAGTTATTACAAAAAAATATAAAGTAAATTTATATATTTAATTAAAAAAATAATATGTACTAATGGTTAATCATAAGTAAATTAAGATAAAAAAATACATCATAAATTATATATTTTTTTATATTTTTAAAGTAAATTAACTTTACGACAAAATCGTTCAATTATTCTATCGTATTCACCTCCTACTCTCATTATATGTAAGAGAAAAAGAAAATTTTTTATCATTTAATTATTTATTTTGACTTTTAAAAAATAGAATATATTTGTAATAAAATTATTGTAAAAATTAAAGTTTATCTCTCTTTACTTGTCTCTCTCTATTCCTAAAAAATAAATAATATAAAAATAAAAAATATTAATATTTTATATTAAAAATCTCAAAAGATTTAAAATAAAAAATTCTCTAGTCATTGCTAATTTTTTTCCAAAAGAACGTATTCTTGATCCATCATAAAGAAGTTATAAAGTGTTAATGTACTTTACAAAATTATTTTTTTCAATATTTACTTAGTAAAAAGATAAAAATAAAAAAAATAAAAACCATCGATTATTACATTTCATATCTAATGCACTGTAAAGTTATGCATATTTTGGTACAAAATATTTTAATAAGCAATTAGGCACTTTTATCCTTAAAACTTAGCAAATGAAGGATCAAATTAGATGGTAATAGATATTGATCTAATTGGTTTAATAGATACTGAGAACTAAATATATAAATATTCCTAAAGTCATCTCCTCAAACAAATGAAAAAAAAACTTGAATCTTTAAAACCTATCAAAGAAAATAAAAACTCAATAATTTTCTATTAAAACAACTAAAAATATAAAATATGTTACATCATTCAATCAAAATAAAAAAAGAAAAGACGTGAAAGATGTAAAAAGAGAAAAAATCAATGATGTTAAAAATAAAACTAAAAAAATAAAATAAGATGACAAAAAATTGGACAAAGGATTAACTACATGTGAAAGTTATGTACAACTTGCAAACTTATTGGTAATCAAAAAATATATTTTATTCTCAAAAGATATTAAACGGATTCATATTAAAGAAGAAAAGTATAAATAAAAAATTAAAAGAAAAGTGCATACATCTTATTTTCCTAGGTTTAACTGAAGAAGCATTTAAAATATATTTTAAAATTTAAAAATAATAAAATAAAAATACTTATTTGAATAAAAAATTGAAATATCCTAAATGTGTTGATGCCTATAACTTATACAATACTCATACATTTTCCTTCATTTAAAAGAAACAGTTTGACACCGTCCTTTTATTTTGACCTCTATCTCAAAAAATTCTCAACAAAAAAAATCTCTGAAAATAAATAAATTTATAAATATCTCACATGTACACAAATAAGTTCTCAACAAATTAAAAAAAAAGAAATATTTTTTAAAAATAATTAATTTATAAATATCTTTTGAAGAATAAGAGATGTATTGGGCACTGATAAACTCCTCAAGATAATCAAATTTATAATACTATTTATTAAATTCAGAGGTCAAATATTAAAGCGAAAGAGAAAAAAGAAGAGAATAAGAGCAATATTTATCAAAAAATAAATTGAAAAGATTATCTTTTCAATTTGGAAAAAGAAGACCCTAATCATTGAAAAATAAGAGGATCTGAAGATAAAAAACCTTATAAGGAAAATTTTGTGAAAAAAGAAAAAGTTTGTGGAGAAAGTAGTAATAGATAATGCTATATGGAGATAGTGAAAAGTTATTAGAAATTTTATTTAAATTAAAAGATTTGTTTAAGATAAATTAAAGTTGTTATATTATTTTATTTCTTAACTATTAAAAACTTTTCTAACTAATAAAAAATTTAAAATTTCAAAAATTAGAATTGGAGATTTGAGAGTTGTAGAGGAGGAGAGAGAGTAAAAGTATTTTGGTAATATATATATGTATAGATTGCTATGAATTTAGCTATTAGTAATGTAGAATTAAAGTAAAAACGTTTCTTAATATATTTAGAAAATAATAATATAAAAATAAAGAAAAAAGAAGATATAATATAGAGAGAAAAAGTAAAACTCAAGAATCAAGACTAATCACACAATTTATTAATGTCACCATATGACTCTATATATTGACTCATAATATAAGAGGTTATAGAAATTCAAAATCTAATGTGGAAAGGAAATCAAATTTGATTAGGAGTCATATTTTGGGAGTTCAGTTCTCTTTAGAAAATTGATTAACATGAATATCCACATATTATTTTATAGTACTCCCCCTTAGATGTTTATAACATAAAGAATATACCTCGTTAAAACCTTACTAGATAAAAACTCAGTGAAAAAAACTCTAGTGAAGAAAAAAGAGTACACTATTCTTTATGTCATTATTACTCCCCCTGATAAGAAAATCTTTAAAGTTTCTTAACCGCCGTATTCAAATTTTGTTTTACCAATTTCTCAAATGTTGCGGTCGATAATACCTTAGTGAATAAATCTACTAGATTGTCACATACTCGAATTTGTTGCACATCAATATCATCACTCTTTAGGATCTCACAAGTAAAGAAATTTTTTTTATCATATCTCCTTAGATATATTCCAAACTTTATTATCATCCAACAATATAGTTGGAATTCCATCTTAGAGGATATAAATTTATCTTGAATACATTAATCATGATCACATATATTCTCGACCAACATCATGAATTTCTATTTTTCCAACCTGAGTTGAAGATGTGACTGTGATAATCAACACATGCCTATAAATGCATGGTTTATGTGGATCATATAGGTAACTTATACCTTTTACATCCATCTCAACATGAGTTGAATTTTCTTAATATTCTAGATAAACTATCTCAAGAAAATATCAAAAAGTAAGCTTAATACCAAATCAAAATTCATTGGGTATAGAAGAACTAGAATAGATATCTATTTGCACGTAGACAAGTGTATTCATACACGTAGTTGTAGAATTGTGATACTTCAAAACCAAATAATTATTCACTATCTTTTAATACGTATAAAGAATATCACTATAATAACCCAATGACAATTAATATGCTATGTCCATGTGAAATATCTTCAGGATGTTCAATTAAAACAAAATATTAACTTTTTAAAACGTTGATCACAATACTTGCTTCTCTAAATTCTTCAGAAAAAATATCTTGATCATCATATCATTTTCTCTTTTGAGGATTTTATTTTCAAAATCAAGAGATCAATCACGCTTCAGAAGTGTATTAAAACCATATAGCTATAGATTTCATATATTTGTCCTGCTGTGACATCTATCCAAATAAGAATATCTATAGCTAAAATATCATATTGACTAACTATACAGAAGTCAGTCAAATAATCAATTTATAATTTTATACAAATAAATAATATTTTGAACTTCTAGTTCATTAATACTTGTGCATAGATCTGGATAATGAAAGTCATAAATGATATCCTTTTTTAATTGATAATTTTCTTCCCATAATGTGGAGAACATTATGCCAATCAATAGATTGTACAATGAGGATATCTTCTGATAAAGAAATGCATATAGCAAGTATAACAACATATAGAATTTTTACATATATGGACATATTCGATCATTCTTTCAATAAGAATTCACTAAGACAATCTTATTATGTTTTATAGGAACAATTATATGCTTCAAGTATATCGAGTCCATCAGGAATTTCAAATATAAGTACTATTATTAAATTATAACAAAGATAAACACATCTTAAGTGTTATCATACACTATTATATCCATCACTAGAAATATATTTCTTCGTTATCAGTGACAAGTCTTACGAAGAATCATACGCCATAACTCATGGAAAATATTCACTTTTATAGTTCGCATTTTATAAGTAAATATTAATTGCTATCTCTTTGAGATTCACTCCAAGTGTATTATTCTTACTGAGAATACATGTACACTTCAAGTGTACTTGTGAATAGTATAAACTTTTCATATTTCTCATGCGAACTTTATCATTTCGAGTCTGCAGACTTCAATTTGAAAATCCTTATTCTGAATCAATATATTATGCCCATTAATATCTTTAAGGTCATATACTTGTGCGGTTCAAGTAGTTCCACTCATGTTGATATCTCATCATTTGTCACAATTTTCAGGTACTTGAAGTTCTCCTCGAAATAATATATCAATCATGTTTGGGGAAATTTATTTTAGAATTTAAATCTCTTCGACTTAAAATATATGACCATTTTAAGTCTTTGATCCATTGAGGAGTTTGTATCATTGGAACTGACTTATCTACTACGTTTTAATTATGTCTCAAATTTATTTATAGTGGTAAATTGTCCTTCAGGGATATCAAATATAATAGGAGCATTCTTTGTTGGATGTTGGTCAATTAATATACATGGTTATATAAATTATCTTTTGAACTTCTGGTTTAAGGTATCTGCTATGAGTATTAAAATAGAAGATCAAGATTAGACATATACTAATATCTTTATCTAACCTCATACCTTCTCCTCTTTATGTTGGGGCAAAATACTCAAAATTAACAAAATATAAATCTCTCTGTTAAAATTCGCTCCCAACATATTTGATAATCTCTTTAAGAACCCATTTCATTACATTTGTGGTGGAGCAACATACATAATACATCTCCAAATTTAGGATGAAAAAATATTTAGTTTCTGACCACAAACCAACTACTATTAGGAGAATTACAATGTATTAGTAAAATACAAAATAAGTGTTAATATATCACAGTTATGAATATTCTGTAGGATGTTCAATATTTATCTCAATAAAACCAGTATTATTAGGACAAATTATGTCTTTGGGAGAATGTTAAAACATGAGCTCATTATCAATAAATTGTGCAAACTACAAGTTGCAAAAACAACAATATACGTATGACTATTTGTTGATGCATCAACTAATAATTTCTCCAAATTCATCCCAAAATAACACATTCAACCCCCAAGTAATACTGATAACTTTTAAATAAAACAAGAAACACATATAAATTCGTCATATTAGGAAACTTCTGATTGCATAATAAATTCATAATCATTCTTTGTATTTTAATGATCAGGGATGGTTTAACCGGTCATGCCAACTAATAAATTATTTATCAATAAATTTTAAATTTACTCAATATTACATCTCTATTTAATAATTCTATGCAATATAAACCAAGAGAGATGAATGGTGGTATTTATAATTGACATATATTTTATGTCATAATGGTAATGCATATGCCTCAAAAGTTCATTCATCCAATATCTCGATATACTAATAATATAATTAAGGCACAAAATTTTTATGAGACTATATAGAGAATGATGCATTACAACCATTGGTCATTAGGTGATGATCTGGTAGCTATTCTGGAGCTTTTAATCAATTAACTCTTCTAGAGTTATTTGATCAATTAGTTCTTCAGGAACCTTGCACTACCATTTATACTTTGGACATATATTTTAAATTTAGTCCAAATAAATTCGATAATTTAAAATTTTGATTAACATTTAAAATACTAAAAATTCTTTCTTGATATTCAACAGAACTGGCTACGTTCACATATGTCATATCAATATTATCGACACAAACATCATTACTATCACTAGTATAATTTAGAAAAGTAAAGAATTATCAATAATTAATAGAGATTCATAACATGATTGACGTATGAAATACCTAAGAGGGGGGTGAATTAGGTATTTGGCTAATTTTCGCAAACTTAAACCTTTTATGCGTTTAGACCAAGAACAAGTTATATAAGCTAATTATAGATAATTGATAGCAAGGCAGTAATGAAAGCAATAGCAAAGAACTCAAACAATTTATAGTGGTTCGATCCTCAAGATCTACATCCACTACATTAAGCTCACACTTAAGGATTTCAACAAATCTACTAATTGCTCAGGTTTACAAATTACAAGAGAGGTTCACCAAACTATGGTTTTACACTCACAACCTCTTCTAGTAATGTTTACAATACAAGGCTCGCCACAAACAATGGTTTTATATCTTAAACAACCTTGAATCACATTTTCAAGGATCACCCTTATCTAAAGGATTTTATGTTATCAAGATAACCTTGCTAGAGTTAGTAGAAATACACAATTTGATAAATAAATGAGAATGTGTAGAAGTTACCACTTGATGGTAGATATTACACAATTTTGCACCTTCACACTTTGATGTCTTTTGGGTTGATCAATTGAATGCACAAGACATAAGAGAGCTTAAGAAATGTTTGCTAAATGCTTTTGAATGCTTGGAGTTTTTCAAGATTTTCAAGAGTTACAAAAATTTGCATGTTTATAACTTTTATAGAATTTGAAAATATGTTAAAACGTTCATAAAACGGCTAGAAACGGCTAGTTTCAGAAAATTCGGACGACCAAATTTCTTGGCTGCGTCCGAATCTTCGTCCGAATTTCTCTGGATGAATAGTAACCATGCTGAGAACAAAAATTCGGACGACCGAATTTTTTGCTACGTCCGAATCTTCTTCTGAATTTCTCTAGAAGAACAGTGACCATGCTGAAGGCCAAAAATTCAGACGACCGAATTTTTTGGCTGCGTCCGAATCTTCTTCCGAATTTCTCTGGAAGAATAGTAACAAACTTTTGCTACAAAATTTGGACGACCGAATTTTTTGGAAGCATTTTCAAACTTTGTAAAATCATTTGAGATATAATTTCAATGAGTTTGAAAAATATTTGATATGTATAGAAAACTTATTTAACCATATATAAGCTTGAAAAACAAGAACATATGAAGTTTACTAACATATCTTATAAAAAGATTCATTCAAAGCCTTTTAAAATCATAAGATTATTTTTATACTCTCTTATGCATTCAATGATAACCAAGACATGCAAGTGTAGAGTTTACATAGAGATTTACCTAAAAGTTAAATGTACTCTACACTTCAAGTCTTCAATGCTTTTTGATCATCTTTAGAACAACATTCTTCAAACTTCAAATACTTGCTTAACTGAAGTTGTTCTTGAACTTTTGCTTCAAAGCAATGAGACTTCATACTTCTCAGTTTACAGAACCTATCACACAATAATCAAACATTTTAGTCCTCATCAATATTTGTCATTAATCAAAACTACATAATTTGCCCTTAGGCCTAACAATCTCTCCCTTTTTGATGATGACAAACTTTGATGCAAAATGTGATAGATTAAAACAATGTAGTACATAGAAGTATTAATGTCAATGATAGAAAATAACCAATTTAGCACATTGATATACAAAAGGCTCAATATGAGCCTATGACCCAACCAACCTCCATTTGCCTCCTTCCTTCCAACAACTAGGATAGAAGATATAGCATTTAAGCATTAAGACAACTTATAAGAAAGGTATTAAAGATAGGAAAAGATTAATATTGCTCCCCCTTAGATTGTGCTCATTTTTCAACAAGTTTGGACTTGAGATGCTATGCATCCGAATTTTGACATATCAAGTCTGAATTTTAAAATAGGTTAAATGAAAGCTTCAATTTTTGAAAATAAGCTTTCCTAAGGTTGTTCAAACTTAGTGGAAGAGATTAAAACAAGTTTGAATCAATTTGAACAACAATAGAGCACTTTTTGACAGCAAAATATGCATGCATCCGAATTTCAGAACATGCATCCGAATTTTTTGATCATGCATCCGAATTTTTAAATCTTAAGTCAAAAACTATAATAAATTCAATATAATGAATGCTTAAGTTTGTTCAAACATAATAGAGAGATTAAAACAGATTTAGATCATTTTGAACAAACAATAGAATACTTTTTGGCAACAAGTTATAACTCATGCATTCAAATGTTTTCATAGAGTTTTCATAGAGTAACGATTCAAGAACAAGTTATTCATTTACAGAAAACACATAGAAAACATCTATAGGATTGAGACATAAGACTCAGAAAACATGCATACAGAAAATTCATTATCAATTCATATAGAGAAAATTCAAAAATTCATTATCTCATCCCATACAGCAGTTTTTCACACATTTTGTCATCCTCATTTCTTCTGCCCCTTTTGTCATCAGTCAAAGATGGGGTCAATGAAAATGAGATTAACAATTTAACACATAAAGGAAGCTCTCATCACTGAGATTTCATCATTGAGCTTTCACTATTACATAAGATGCAAGAAAAATACTGAAGAAGATTATAACATTAGATGCATAACATGCTAAAATTATTACTTTTCCTTTTTTCTTCTTATTATTTTCTCACTTTTGGTGAGTATCTATTCACTAGGAATTTAATAAATCATTCTTATAGTATAAGAACAAAGTATATTGCTATTAGTCGCCACCAAAATCTCATATATAAATATATTACAATTTTTAATGTTATTCACTTTAGGGAATGTCATAAAAATATTAAGTCGAGCGTCAAAATATATTATCTAGAACTCATTTGGTCTCAGAAGATATAAATTCAAAATATTTGTGAAAAAATTCTTCTCAATATTGCTACTACTGGAGCATGTTAGAGATATGAGAAATGAAAATTCTTTTATCCATCACATTACTAGTGATATTTCTCCTTATAACTTTAATTGAGGTGAAATTCTAAACGCAATAAAATTTTTACATTTTGATAGACATAAAATATTATAGACACACTTATAACAAATCATAATTAGCATTTATATAACAATCATCTTCTGGTGATTATATGTTTCGTTCACAATTTGCTAGTAATCAAGTGGTTTTGATACTTTGTATTTTTTAAATGGTATCTTCAGGACTCACAATATCCAGATGCATATATTTTAGTCGCCATGATTATATGGGTTATTCTGACCATATCCGCGTCTATGTCGGCGGCTTCGACCATGACTACGACCCCTTCCAAGGCCATAACCATTTGCTCTAATGCATTCACTCACAGATTTAAAGTAAACTGTATTTTTGGTAAAATGACCATCTTCTGGTAGTCAAATCTTTCTTTTAGATCCTTCCACAAAATAAGTGGATTTCTTACTGTAAGATATTTCGCCTTTAGATTCTCATGGAAATAATAACAGAGAAAAATCATGGCTTTTATATGATTTTGAGATGATGATGCATTATTTTCAACAATGGTATCTGCCACACCCATTACATCTAAATAAATTTAATCATCTAGTTTCTATGACATATAACTATTTCTATAAATATCAAGAGTAAAAAAATGAGTTTTGGAAAGTTTACTATGAGAATTCAAAGATAGAAAAAATATCCTTTTTTTCTTGATTAAACTCTCTACTTCGGTGGCAGAGACTCGTGCTTTCTTGCCTTCATATAAATTTCAAAGATGCAGTGGTAGAATCTCGTGCTGATAACGTGTTATGAATTTAGGTGTTGACAATGCAGAATTAAAACAAAAGTGTCACTCAATATGTTTGGAGAATAACAATATAAAACTAAAGAAAAGAGAAGATAGAATATAAGTAAAACTCAAAAATCAAGACTAATCACACACTTTATTAATGCCATCATATGACTCTATATATAGGCTCATAATACAAGAGTTTATAGAAATCTAAAATCTTATGGGGAAAGGAAATCAAATCTGATTATGAGTCATACTTTGCGAGTTCAGTTCTCTTCAGAAAACTGATTAATATGAATATCCACATATTATTTCATAACAATTATTGTATTTTTTGAATTTAAAATTTTAAGATGTGAGATCTTTTTTATTACCTTATGCAATTATTTTTATTATTGGATTATCTTAATTTCTTAATTTTTTTATGTACTAGAGTAGAAATTTAAAGATTGTTTCGATTGTAATGGTCTTGGTCAGTTTACAATTAATAGATAATCATTTACTTATTAAAAAACTATTTTTATTCAATGAGAAAAAAAAAACATCTCATCAGATGAGCATTTCCTCGTAGAGGTGTTCAATCAGTTTCGATTTTTCTGTTCAATTTTTATTCGATTTTTAAATTGAATCGAACCAAAGTTATATTAAAATAGAACAAAAATAAATAAATTTGGTTCGGTTTAAAATTAAATTTTATAATACGTTTTTATACTATTTTTAAAAATAATCTAAAAACATATTATAGACACGAGTTCTTATATATTTTTTTAAAAAATAATATAAGAATACATGGATACATACATATATATATATATATATATATATATATATATATATATATATATATATATATATATATATATTATTTTTTCGATTTAGTTTTCAATTGATCACACAAATCAAAATCGAACCAAAATATTGATAAATTTTATAAACTGAACCAAAATGAAAATATCAGTTCAATTTTTTTACTTCGGTTCAGTCATTCGACACCCCTATTTCCTTGGTCCAATTGGAAGGATAGAAAAGAGAAGTCATTGCTTATAAGTTTGAATATGAGCCTAGTAAAATTTTATAGGTTAACTATGTATATTAAAAGTTTAAGGATTAATTGCGTATAAGTACTCCAAACTTAGCTTTGGATCTTGACAATTGCATACTTAATTCCCTCACTATGACAATTAAGTACCAATTTAGATGGAATTCTTTAATTTAAATAGAAAACTTTGGAAGTCATAACAATTGAATATTCAATCTCAACATTATGACAATTAAGTATTCAATTTAGATAGAATTCGTTAATTTAGACAAAAATCATATGCTCGGCTACAAATGTGTTCAATATTTTTTAGAAAAATTAGAAATCATATTTTGCTCATTGGAACTAAAGGAAAGTCAACAACGAGAAATTACGGGAAGGAAGAAAAAAATATTATCGCTCTCTCTAAACTCTCTTTAACTTTGTACGTGTAGAGAAATTCTCGTTATTGATAATAAGTTTTTTATTTTTCTCTTACAATTTGGAGTTTGAGCTCACATACTCTTCATGCCTTACTTGCATATTAGTGATATTTTATTTCAATTTTTCATTCCTCCTTAGTAGAATCTTTCCTATATATTTTTCTTTCTCGCATATTGAATCATCAACCCACTAAAATAATCCATATGAATTGTTTTGTTACATTTTTTTGCAAATTTTGTGAGTGAGGTAGTTAGTTTTAGAGAATAAGATAAGCAAACAAAAATATATTATGGGGAAATAGGAAAAATGTGTTCAATGTTGGGTTGATAATTTAATATATGATAAAGAAAAATATATAGGGAAGATTCTACTAATGAGGAACAAAAAATTGAAATAAAAAATTACTAATATATGTTCAATGTAAACACATTTGTTGCAGGGTATGAATTTTCTACATAAATTAATGAATTCTATCCAAATTGGGTACTTCATTATTATAATATTGATATTGGATACTCAGTTATCAAGAGCCCTAAAGTTTGAAGTACTTATAGAGACTTAACCTAAATTTTAAAATTAAATGTCTTAATATACCTGTTAGCCCTAAGGGCAAATCATGTAGTTTTGATTAATGACAAATATTGATGAGGACTAATATGCATGTCATTTGTGTGATAGGATTGTTGGATTAAGAAGTATGAAGTCTCATTGCCTTGGAGCTAGCAATGCATGAACAACTCAAATATGTCAAAGTGATTAGAGATTGAAGAGTTTGTTCAAGATTAATGAAGGCTTTGAAGACATGAAGTGTAGGTGACATGTGGTTAATAGGTAAATATTGTAAACCCTACACTCTTAAGTCTTGGAATCTATGAGTTGCAATTGAGAGCACAAAACTTGATTTAAATGGTTTCAATAGTTTTCAACTTACCTAAATTATCAAGTTTTCATAAATGGTTTTTGCACATAAAAGATCTTTAATGACTTATCTTTGAGGCTAGAATGTTTTTTCAACTTGTTTGAATTGATTTAAACATGTTTTGACAAAGTTTGAAAAATTCGGATGCAAATTCTGGTCATCCGAAATTTTTTCTCGCATCACGAACGATATTACTATTCACATGAACAAGAATACTATTCACGTGAACAATACCTACTATTCTTCCGGAGAAATTCGAAGAAGATTCTGACGCACTGTAGAAAAAATTCGATCGTCCAATTTTGTGAATAGTGCATGAACAGTGATTACCGCTCACATGAACAAGGCTGACTATTTTTTCCCTGAGAAATTTCGGACGAAGATTCTGATGTAGTTCTGAAAATCTCGGTCGTCCGAATTTTTGTGACCGTGCATGAATAGTGCGTGAACAGTACCACTATTCACATGAACAAATGACGTGAATGCAAGCATCACTATTCACATGAACAAATGATTTTTCGAAAATAGCACATTAAAGCCGCTTTATGGCTACTGCTTTAAACCGATTTTTGAATTCTATAAAAGCCATAAAATCCAGCATTTTTTAGTAGGACTTTGAACTTAACAAATCTTACATTATCCAACTTGTTTTACATCAAATTGAATTGAAAAGCTCTCAAATTGCCTTGTGCTCAAAGGTGTACATTCAAGATTCCAAAGGCAAAGTGTAAAGGTGCAACATTGTGTAAACTCTACCTACAAGTGGTAACATCTACACATTCTTATCTCCTTATTAAATTGTGTTATTTTCTACTAGCTCATTTGCAAGGTTATCTTGTGACATAAAACCCTTTTGTGGAAGGGTGAGCCATAGACTAGATTAATCAAGGTTGTAGTGTAAAACCCGTGTGAGGGTGAGCCTTGGATTAGATTAGTCTTGAGGTTGTCTTTAGATATAAAATCCTTGTGGAAGGGTGAACCTTGTTTGTATAATTACTAGAAGAGGTTGTGAGTGTAAAACCATAGTGTGGTTAGCCTCTTATGTAATTATTGAATTTGAGCATATAGTGGATTAGTTGAAATCCTTGAGTGTGGACTCAAGGTAGTGGATGTAGATCTTGGAGAGATCGAACCACTATAAATCGTATGTTCATTTTCTTATTGCTTTACTTGTTTACGTACTTGTGATTATTTATGCTTAGTTGTTGATTGATTGATTATGGTCTTATAGTTTGATAATCTTGTATTAATCATCAAATCACATATAACTTGAAGTTTGTGAATTTAAAGAAGAGCTTTTATTAAGACAAAGGATTTGCAAAAAGGTGAAAAGATTTCGATAATTAGCCAAAGACCTAATTCACCCCCCTCTTAGGTCTTTCAATACCATCTAATAGACTAATTAAATTATAATTATATCATTGATTTGATTGTAGCATAAGTATTAAAAAAATGTATTTAGGCCTCACGTTAGACTGGTGGCATTGCTGGGCTTCTTATTTTTCAGCTGAATATGCTAGGCCTAAAATTGATTCGGTTTGGTTAAGTGTGAAAGGCAAAAGCACCTCTGCGTTGCGTACCATTTGGCTCGGCAGACTTCAACGAGCCCAGTTTAATCTTTTTTTGTATGATAACCAGCCCAGTTATAATCAATTCTTACGGAGTTGGTCATTCCCGTCTCCATCTAATTGGCCCAACAGCCCCAAGTCATAGGCCCGCCGAGACCAGGTACTGGTCATCGGCGATAATAACAGTATATCACTGCTAGTATATGCGAAAGAAGGGGGCTTCGGAAGACGTCGAGGCGTTGGCCCCTCTCTGCCTCGTCGAGGCCTGTGATTTTTAGGGTGCATTTCGATCGGTTTCCTTTTGAGAATTCTTGTGCAAACAACAATAAACCTTTCAAGGCCATGAAACGGCCGAAACAATTCCCCTTTTTCTCTGCCATCGGGGATTGATGTGCTTTTCGCTTTCTAGAATTCCCTTTTAGTTCTGTGAATCAGAACCCAGAACTTTAAGTCCGAGTACACGTGAGGCTGTGATGATCTCTTCGATTAAAAGTCAGATCTTTATCTACGCCCGTATCTTGGCAGGGCAAAAATCCCTGGATTTTTGCAGCCATGGCGGGGTTAACCCTTTTTCCTTCTGATGAATGGCAGATTCTGAGCTTCTTTTCTTTCAGTTTGCTGTTCATTTTGGCACTTTCAACTCTTTAGACGGAGTGAGCATATATTAGAATACAAATAAAACAACATTTGGCCCTAACAACGGCTATATAAGCTCAGAAAGAAGGATGAGGAAGCAGAGAGGATGGGATTTCTTGGAGGGTGGTTGCCCCTCTCTGTCTGCCTATGATTTCTCCAATTAGTCCAAAATCAACAGCCCTTAACTAGTTTGCTTATGGGAAACAAAGATTGATAGCAGACATAGATATCTTTCTCTATGTGTGTGTTGTGTGTGTTTGGGGCAGAGGAATTGAAATCTTTTTCCTTCCCACTCTGTTTTCCGTCGTTTCACAGTGGTTGCTGCGGCGGAGAAGCTGCTGGTGACTTAGATTTCGTCGAGGAGTGCTTGTGTTCGATCAAATGAGGCGGTGATGATAATTTCCTAGTAGCATTCTTTCTGAGCACATTGGACCGGGCAAATTGAGAGAATAATCCCAGCCGTATCTTGGCGGGGCGAACCTGGATGGTTTGTGGTAAATGGGGAGCTTTCTCCTACCATTTTCGCATGCAACCGTAGTTTGCAGCCATGGCGGTGGCGGTCGATTCTCTCTGTCCGGCTGAACAGGTCTGAGCCTCAGCAAACATTTTCTTTTTCATATATATTAGGGGTTACCTGGCTTTCTTGTGAGTAAATTGTTGTTGGTAAAAAGAGATGTTGGTTCTATCCAGTCCTGGGGTTCTATAGATAGTTTGGGAGTTTAGGAGAGAAAAGAAAAGAAGAGAAATATAATCTGCAAACACCCAAGAATCAGAGAATGATGTTCCAGAGATGTAGGTTTCTAAGGGTGGTTGCCCGTCTCTGCTGCCAGTGATTTCAATCTTAAGAACTCAACTGCCCTTCTGTTTGAACATGTATGTATGTATATATATATGTGTGTGTGTGTGTGTGTATCCGTATGCTTCTTTGGCATCATCACCATATTCTTCTTCTCAGAGCAAATATACTTTGGGAGCTTCTTGTGACGTTATATAGGCTATGATGATTAACATTCTTCGTTGATTCAAGCATAGAGGCCTACCAGACACCGTATCATGGCAGGGCAACGAGATGTTTCCGAGAGAAGGGAATTCGGGGGTTTCTCTCTTCCCTCTCCTGTCCATCTGATGTTTTTGCAGCCATGGCGGTATCTATAATCTCTCTGCCTGATCACAGACCTGAGCCTTATCAGCAAAAGCAAAGAAATTTTCCGTATTTGTCTGCTTCGAGGATGCATTTCATGGACAAAGATCAGATTTGAAGCTGGGCTGGATATTTTTGTGGCCCTTTTTATTATCTTGATCTTTTTCTCATTGTGAATGGCTAGTAAAAAGGAATACTGGTCTATGAGATTCTGTATTTCAATATCATAAGTAACAGTGCTTATGGACAAATTACGTTGGCCAAAGAGATGTTTTCTTAAGTTTTAATTAGAGAAAAATGCTCTACGTTTTGGAAGATTCTCACACGTGTTAACGACATCTACTTTGCTATTTGAATATATGAGTGAAGCCGATAACTAGACTTTATAAAAGCCAATAACTAGAATTGGAATTACTAGACTTTATCTGCCATAGGAGGATGCGAGCTAAGGTCTTGATCTCATTCACTTGGAATTACCCGACTCCATGAGGGTTAGAATTTTACGTTAAATGAATAACTTGTTAAGAATAGACTTCAACGAAGGTTCGCTGATAGATTGTAGGATGTAAATTTGTTCTCAGTTCTCACCCAAAAGGAAAGCAAAGTTGGTAATTCATAATTTGCTACCCGAACGCCGTCTCCTCATAACTTCTCGGGATACCCAAGCAGTCAAAGTGCAGTTTTACAAAATACGCAGCAAAAGCAATAACCAAAGGATGAAAGAGGGTGTTGCTACTAAAGCTATAAATGATTAGTGTTTTCGATATATGTATTCTTATTCTTTAGCCATGCAAGAAACCATGTAAGTAAGCCAATGCTAAATCTATATGATCAAATGCAAATTTTAAGGAACATCAATGCTGCATTATTGAGTATTTTTGGATGTAGCTAGTTCTCCAAATATCCAAAAAATGAAGTTTATACGAGAATTCCTTCCCAAAATCACAAGCAAAGCAGCGATACCAATGCAACTAATTCTTTGACCTCCTAATTTCCCTTGAAAGTCGAACACTTTTTTCCAAGTAGGCTACTCTTGGATGCTTCCCATTATCATTATTATTATTAATTTTGCAGTTTCTATTTTTCCTCCTTTCATTTTCCATTTCAAATTCACTTGGAAGATCTCCAGTCCCAAAAAAAGACAAAGGGCAAAAAAAAAAAAAAAACGAAACGAAAAGAAAGATCATGAAACAAGAGTCATTCTTCACAGTACTCATTCTTCGTTTCATTACTGCAAAACCAGAATTGTACGCGAGTATAAAGGAGGCTCAGATTTGTTTTACAAACTAAGCAAAGAGGAAGTGAATCCGCCATGGCTGCAACACCTGTTGCAGGTGCGCGACATGCCAAATCTGCCGTCCGGGTTGCCCAGCCAAGATACGGCTCATTTTTCCTCAATGTCCAAAGATCGCTCGGAGAAAATCGTCATCACAGCCTCAAACTTTTTTTTGAGTGTGTGAGGTGGGAAGCGTTTTCAGTTGACGTTAGCTCCGGAAAAGGAGAACAGAAAACAAGATTAAGAAGAACAGCATAGAGACCAGCAAAGAAGAAAATATATGAATTTCCAGCAGGCAAATAATATCCATGGATGAAAGATCAAGGGCTGTTGGTTTAATTTGAATTGGGTGGAGACAGAAGAAATCATCGGCGGAGCAGAGAGGGGCAACCGCCCTCAAGAAACTCCCGTCTCTCTGCAGAGCCTCATTTCTTCTCTCTGAGCTCAGCAGCTTCACTCGTGTCTCTACTTCTGCTGTCACGCGTCTCCATATATTTCTTCTGGGGTTGGAACTTTGGTTTTCGCGATCCCCACTTCATTTTGTATCCTCTTTTCCTGATTTTGTAAATAATTATTAATAATAAAAATAGTCAGATTAGTTAAATTATTTATCTAAAATATTTTTTGTAAAAATATATATCATATTTTTAAATTTATTTTAAAATATATCTTAAAATATATCTTATTTTCTATAAACAATTTATTTATTATTTTATTTTAATTTTTTTATCTTTGTCTCTAATTAATTATTTAAATAATATTTTTTAAAAAATTTATTAATTTTTAAACTAATTACTTAAAACATTAATTTTTAAAATTTTAACACAGTAAAAAAATTATTTTTAAATAAATTTTTTAAACATCTATTAATTTTTTATAAAATTTGTAAAAACTTTAATTTTAATTTTTGTAAAAAATCATATATTTTAAAAATAAAAAAGTATTTTCTTAGGTGAGATTGAAAGAATTTAAATTAAATATTTTTTATTTTGAATATCACAAAAATAAATTATTTATTTAAAAAGTAAAATTTAAAATAAAAAATTATATTAAAATTTTATGTTAAAACTCAATCCAACGGAGTTCATTTTAATCCGTTTCGGGACAATTTTTTCCCCCTTAAAAACACTTTTTCTAAACAACTTTGATTTTGTATTTTCTTTTGCAGTTCTCAGAAAAAACTCTACAAAATTTTAAGTAATAGTAAATGCAAACATTCACTTATGGAGGCAATGGAGCAACTCCTAAAAATTCACTTCACACTCTGAAACATAACCACTCCAAATGAATACACATATTGCACTAAATGCAGCTTCATATACAGTGTGCAACTCTTTCAAGTATCCGAATGCAGATGAGAGAACTGAAGAACTCTAATTTGCAAATACGTCAATTCGATCTTCAGAAACAAATAAGGGAAATTTGTTTCTTCCAAAACTCTCTGCATTACAATCTTATACAAAGAAGACATTCAATCTTTTGATATGAACCAGAAAGAGATGGGGGGAAAAAAAATGATAACAAACAAGAATGGAACCAAGCACCATAAACCATCAATTAATAGTTTAGCAGTACCCTGAGATCAGCTCATTAGTTCAAAAAGTAAATGCATAGTTTTATGGGAAGATTACAATCAGAAACTGAATGCCGAAAACCTCGATGCAATGGACAATTCTCATCAGGCATAACGTCCGTCTACATGATGGAACTACAAAGTTCTCTACCAAATAATTTCAAGAAACATCATATGTGGAACTTCCAGCTATTGAGCAAGAGACTTCCTTGCGAAGATAGTGCGATGATCTTCAGATACTTTGTTCAGTAGCAGCTTCAACCCTATACCTAGAGATTCCATGGTAAATGATCTGTTTATTACAAGTGAAAATGAAAAAACACAAAACAGTCTCTACATCAAATACAAAATTGATAAGCCTCAACTTTCCTTTACCTAATAAGTTCTTTGGTCCTTAACATTCATCAGCTTCTAGTTGATGCAATGAGTAATGAGCAAGAGTTCCAGCAATCAGATGGTTACAAGGAGATATAAAAGATGCACATCAAAGAAGTCAAAAGCCTTCTCTTAATATATTTACAAAAAAAAAAAAGAAGTAAAAGATGAACAAAGTAGCTCCATAAGAGCTAAAATGGGCAAAAATAAATGGAGCGTCAATCTTCATAGTGAGTCAAATATTAGGAAATTTCAGCTCCAAATGACCAACAGGGTAACGCCAGCAATGGCCTAGGATTAGTCTTCTAAGTTCAGCAGAGATATATGCTTTTCCTCCAAAGAGAAACGAATGTTTAACTCTGACTGGAAGCTCAATCCGTATTTAATTTAGCATAATTTCATATTCTGCGACAACCGCAGGATTACAATTCTCAGAATTACGGGTGAAAAACATGTAGGATTACCTTCGCATTCAAAACCTTCTTTTCCCCCCTCAGAAATAACATTCAACACTTAGTTAAGAAAAGCAAAAAATTCACTGCTGAGGATGAATGAACAAGCCAATACCAAAGGCACTGGTTTTATAATGCCCTACTGAGGATATTCCTTTTCATAAAGCTCTCAACCAAATTACATACAATGATATAAATGCCAACCAGGGAGTTTATAATTGAAAGTTATTGCAGAAAAATTATTCAGGCTTTTCCACAAATTTAAGCTAATGAATTCCAAATTCAAATATGGGCGGCGAGGGTAGGAGGTTTTCCCTTTTTCGTTTTTAAACATAATAACCATGCTTGGCACTAAAACACATCAAACCAAGTCGAATCATGAAATTCTTATTTTATTAGCAAACTCATCTGTTCCCATCTTCATTCTGCATTCCAGCTCTGCGACAGCAGAACTGCGTGTGAGCTCAAGAAACTGGGGAGAAGAAATGAGGCTCAGATCTATGATATAAACCAGGCAATGAGGAAGTGAAACCGCCATGGCTGCTCCAACTGTTGCATTTTAGGGAAAACCCAGATAAGGACTTTCCCAGCTTTGCCATCAGGGTTGCCGCGCCAAGATACAGCTCGCAGTACCTCAATGTTCTTGCGCAGAGAGAATCATCATCACAGCCTCAAAAAAAAATTTTTTTGGTTGAGGAAAAGGTTGACCGATGAATCACAGAAACAAACGGTCATATATTTTGAAACGGAGGGAGTAATAAACAATAATAATTTCTCTAGCATTCACCAGCAAGCTGGGCAAAACCGTAGGTCAGATGGAAAACGCCAAGAAGAAAAGAGGGCCGTTGGTTGTGAAGAATAAGAAGAAATCATTGGCAGAGCAGAGATGGGCAACCACCCTCAAGGAATTCCCCTGTCTCTCTGCAGGGCCTCATTCATTTAAGGGTAAACAATTTAATTTACCCTTAAATTTTACTTAAAATTTAAATTTTATCATTTAACTTTAAAAAGAAAAATTTTTGACCTTAAACTACCGCAAAATAGTATTTTGTTCTATCTTGTTTGTTTTCTAAAGTTAATTCATGACAGAATGACTGTCACCTTACCACCATATAACTATTTGATGGATAAATTTGAATTATTAAATAAAACTTATTTTTTATTCTTTTGAAAAAAAGACAAAAATAATATAAAGAACAATAAGTCACAATTAGAGAGAAAATCAACATCTATCTCTATTTTCTCATTATCTTCTTCTTTATCTAATAATATTAACTAGGTTTTTTTTCCTCCTACATTCTCACTTTAGAAAAAAAATTTGAGTACCGAAGTACTGCAAACTTGTGATGTTCCGTCAATATATGTAGATACAGTAAACCAAAGAAAAGCGCAAAAAAAAAAAAATCTTGCAATGGCTTGAAATATCATCGATCGAAATATCTATCATGATCTGTATAGTTTATACGGTAAGTTTCTTCAATTTTTTGCTAGTCTTATTTTGCATTTGTGGAACATGTGTTCTTTTTTGGTTAATCTATTTGAATATTCTTGTCTCCACTTGTTATATTTTGTTCAAAGATTTCTTTTTCTTCCAATTTAGTTGTTTATTAAAAAATAATCTATTCTTTTAGTTGCTTTCGACACTATCATTGTCATTTTTTCTTTTAGCATTTTGTTATACAATTGTACCTATTTCACATCAATTTCATCATTGTTTGTGGTGTAAATGCATTATTGGTTGTGAACTAAATGCACTATTGATTTTCTTTTCTAATTTTGTTATGCATCTAATAATGATGAGATCATAGAGTTTATGTCACTGGTTCATGTTATGATTACGCATGTTGTGCCTGTTGAAAATGTTATTGATTGTATCATACATGTTCTGTAAATAACAGTTGCAGATGATGAGTACTTCACAAATAAACTTTACCATGGTGGTCAGATATCTAGTGATATTTATGGAAGTTATGTGGGTGGCCAGATTGATTATGTAGACCATTATAGTGTTGACAGGATGTCAATACATGAGATAGAGGACATGTTGAAGGAGTTGGGATATAATGATAAAACAATGGTGTATTATTGTTTAGAACCATCTGGTGACTTGAGAAATGGTCTAGTCAAACTGATAGGGGACAAGGAGATATGCTCAATGTGTGAATTAATTCCTCGGGTCAAAATCATAAAAATTTTTTGTGAAGAAAAATTAAGAGAACAGTTAGGAAGCACACCGGGAAGTGCACATGAACATGAAGGAGATCCTTCTTTGCAGCTGCAAAATCAGTCAGTTAGCAATGTGCACCAAGTACAAGAGGGCAATCATACTAACCAAAAAATAGTTGGACAGAAAGCAATTGCAATGGCAAATGAAAGAGAGGTTGAGGCAAATCAGGTATACTCTTTTATTTATATTTTTTTTGCTAGATACACAAAATGATTAAGTTAGCACTATGTTCCAAGTAACAAGAGGAAAATAATGTGAATCAAATAACAATTGAACATCAAGCAAGTGCACTAGCGAATGCAAGTGAGATTGCGGCAGACCAAGTATAGAAGCAGTGAAATGATACCTTTTATTATTATTATTTTTTGACTAAATGCAACTAAAAGATTCAGTTAACACTATGTTCTAGGTACTAGAAGAAACTTCTACAACTGCGAGTCAAATAATAATTGAACATCAATAAAGTGGAGTAGCAAATGCAAATGGGTTCAGTTTGGGAGGAAAGTGATGTGTAGATAAATCTCTAAAAATAGTATGTGTCATCATGTTATTTTTGTCTTTTTTTAAAATAATTCAAATAATTTTTATTTAATATTCTAAATTTACCCTTCAAGTAATTACGTGGTGATCATGTAATAGTCATTCCGTCATAAATTAAAACAAAAAAGAACAAAACACTACTACTTTACGATATTTTAAGGTTAAGAATTTTCTTTTTTAAAGTTGAATGAAAAAATTCAAATTTTAAGTAAAATTTAAGAGCAAATTGAATTGTTTACCCTTCATTTAATTTCTTCTCTCTAATCTAATCCGAGCAAACGACTCTGGTTCTTGCTCTTCCTCTGCCATTTTAGGGCATTTCCTATTTACTGTCTTGTCTGACCACTGCTTTTTCACTGCATTGTTTCCCCAGCCCAATTCTTTCATTCTCAGGCACCTAGTTGGGCTTTTCGCTTTACTGATAGCTCCCTTATCTTTAATTCAACTGACATCTAGGGAGAACAGTTCTACAGCTGGGGCCGGCCGACTAGTCCTGACCCCCAAACCAACACCACATATTCTCCGGGCTGAGAATTCATTGGGCCAAACTCCAGATTTTTTCGTTCAGGGCCACAATAAATTTCAACTTTGAAGTATCCATAAAAATATACTTCCATTCAGATTTACAAAAAATTTAACTTTTTTTTCTTACAAATAATTCTCAATAAAAACACTCAATCCAAATTCATATATTTCTCTGCTTTCTTCCCCTTTAAGCATGCATGTTTTTATTAATAATAAAACATAATTTTTTAAAAATATTTTATTCTTTTCATGATGGAATAGAATTTAATTTTAAAATTTTTATCTTGAATTTTATAAAAATTAAATTATTTATAAAAAGAGACGTGAATCTCATATTTAAAATTTTAAGTTTGATTTCAAAAATAAACCCTGTCAAAATATACTCTTAATTCCTGTGCAAAATGAAAAGGAGTATAAATGTTTTTCTGCTTTGCAAAGAACAACTGAACTAAAATATGGCAATACAATTAAGATATGGATAATTTTAGAGTTCGTTGCCCTGCAGTTCCTAACACTCAAATCTTTAATCCTATAATTACTATCACATAACAGTTGCATTGGCAGAACATTGGAACACATGCAGGAGAACAAAAAAGCAAATTTCTGGGGACTGATAACCATGTGAACATAATTTTGTGGAAGTCACACTTGCATAAAACTTGTGGAAATTTAATAATTTCCAAGATAATGGAATTTGAGTCATCAAAGTCCCCAAAACTGTATCTCAGAGTCAGAAGAACTTCAAGTGCCGCATATACGGACTTGGGTGTCTTCTGCTGTGGCCAAATGCACATCATCTTGCTGTGATTATTTCCCACACTACGGCAGCTTTCTCCTCCTCCTTATGAGATAATTCTTGTCCTGTTACTGCAAACAGTCTAGTTTATTTCCAATCACAAATAGTTGATGAGTAGTAAATTTGAACCTTAACTACATGAAATGCCTCCAGTTCTGCTGCTCGGAGAAGCAATCACCTTCATTACATCTTGCGGCTCTACCTTCAGATAAGAGGAAGGGAATCATGATTGCTAAGTAAATGCCACAAGGCATGTTGTCGAACAGTGCAAGTTTTTGAAAGCACAAATCTGCTATATTTTTCACAGCAGCACAGTAGTCTTCTAGCGCACAATGTTTGCAGAAAATTATGCAAAAACCCAATAACAATCAAACTCATAAACAAATGGAGGTGGTCAGGGAGCCAAAAGCCTGAAGGGGCCATTTCTTTTATTCATAAGAAAGAGAAAAGGAAAAAGAAATCTTATTATGCAAAGATGTCCTTCCCACCTATAATGAAAGAGTTCCAATAAAGGGGATTTTCTAACTGTATATATTTCCTCCAGTCAATGGATAGCTTCTAACTTTAGCAGCCTTCTTGATTTACGGCAGAATTACAAATTTTTTACCAAAGCAGATAGGCAAGTTTTTTTTGTAGTTTTTTAAAAACCAAGCTCAATGTTTGGTTAGATCATTAGTTCTCTGGTCATTCAACATTTACTGTAATGCTCTATTGCAATTAGCACAATAAAGGTTATCAAAACACTTCCTTGGAAGAAAAGAACAAAGAGATAAAGCAGCAGTTAACTTCCAAAGAAAGCATCTTATACTGCAGTGTAACTTCTTGTAAAAGGTAGATTCAATATCGGAAGACCTTAGTTCCGAAAAGTCCCTTAAGATAGCAACCTATGATGTGCACCAATTTGTCTTCCACAAGGGAAAGAATTACTCATGAAGTGGATGCATAAAATAAAATTAATTCCATAATTCAGTTCATGCAGCAAGCAGAAATTCTTGCTATCAGAGTCTGAAGGAAAATAATACTCCCAATATTCAAATTTGGCACCTTCCTATGACAACATATAATCAGGTCTCCACACTCTAAGAGAGAAATCGAGAGAATGAAGGAAGCTAATACATGATTTCCTTGAACAAATTCCAATTACTGCAGGATTAGTGAACCTAAAGCCAAAATTACTGAAACCACTCACCTTAGTGAAATTAGAGTCCTCACGCATTTCTTTTTCCTATGACGGGCAGATTTACACTATGCTGGCTGCTCCTTTACTTCAACAAGTTCTTAAATTCAGAGCTTGAAGAAAGCAAATTGAACCACAGTCCAGATACAGAGTAGCCGAGTGTTGCTACACTACCCAAATCTATCTACCCTTTCTTTTGTTGTCACTTTACAGATCTTAAACTGATATGAGTTCTTCAAGGTTTTTCCTTCCTGTCAGGCTGAGTACCATAGCAGCATTGACAAGTATGCTGTCACTAACTGATCAGGATAGGGAAAAAGACATGTAATCTTGACAAATATAACAGCATCTTTATATTGCAAATGATAATAAATTTTAGTCTTACCATGAATCTACCAATTACCACCATAGGCACTCCATTCCAAAACCTGCAGTCCATGCCAAAACTCAAGAGGATGTCTTATGTGTCCCATCCAACACCTCTTAGCGCACACATGTTTAGGACTTCCAAAATAGGGTCTTTGCCAAGATTGGACCCTTTTTCAAAAAAATGCATCGAAATGTTCTTTTTCTATGGTCGTGTTTCTGCAATAGCTATAATGTCAAATCAATTGGCGTTATAAAAGGCTATAGTGCCAATTAATTTGGTGTTATAGTGATACTGTCTATAACGCTAAATTACTAATTGATTTAGCATTATAGCTTAATAGTACAAAAAATTACAATCTTTACGAACTGACTTCCATCCCTTCTTGACTATTTTTTGCATTTGCTCGTAAATAATAATAAAAAAATTCGTCCATTATTCTGTACGAGCCAAATCAATTAAATATTATCCTAAAAATATCATAAATAAATACTAAAATTTTATAAAATTTAAATTTTTACTTGTCTAATGAAATTTTAGTATTTATTTATGATATTCTTAGTCTTGCCTTCCTTCTTTTTTTAATATTTAAGTATTTCTAATAAAAGACATAGCTATGTATTTTATTCTCATTTTCATTTCTCTAATGAAAAGAATAAAATAAATCATTCTAAAATTTTTAAAAACTATTAATTTTGATATACATATTCTTTAAATATGACAATCAATTAGAATAATTTCAGGTTGGATCTTTTGGATGATGGATGAAATTTTTTTTTATTTACACTAAAATACCAAAAATGGCCAAAAAGAAATGAAGGGCAATTCGTAAAGATTGCAATCCTCTATGTTATTAAGCTATAATGCCAAATGAATTGGAGTTATAGACAGTATCAATATAACGCCAAATCAATTGGCTATAACGCCAATTGATTTGGTGTTATAGTCATTGTGGAAAAACAACCATAGAAAAGGACCATTTCAGTGCAGTTTCTTGAAAAGGGTCCAATTTTGACAAAGGCCCTCTAAAATATCATAGTGCTATCTCATATATACCAATTGCCTATAGCCAATCATGATCCAAATTCTCTTTTCATACAAAATTCGACCAGATAGTTCACATAGAGGTTATGTGAGCAGGGAAACTAGAAGTTAAAGCTAAAATACTAATATAAAGGGGCAAATATTGCAGTTCAGTGATCTAGAAAATAATATAGGAGTTTCACACTCTCGTAAACATATAATCATCAAAACCATTTCCCAATTTATTTTGAAAAAAATTCCCAATTCATATACAAAAGTGTTTATAACATTTGTAGAGAAGAACAAGGGAACGGAAAAGATAAGGATGTGGCATAACTGATTTCATAACTAACTCTATCTTACAAGAACATGTTCCACTGCAAAAAGCTTAAATCCTTAAAGAATAAAGCTAAATGAACAACATTCCAGCAAACTGTAGTGAGACAATTTCTAAAGTACACGACCTTTGAGATCAAGGTTATATCCAAAATCTTTTATCTGATTAATGCTACATAATAAGAAATGTGCAGGTTCTTCTTCTCAGCTGATCAGAGTTGCAACATAAAAAATTTCCATTGTTATAGTAACTGCAAAGCACCCCTGAGAATACAGTGCCCCAATTACTTTGTAGAGAGCTTTTCTTTATTATGTTAATGTCAGCATGTTTTGAAACTATATATACCTGTACTTTTCAGATCATGGTTGTAATTACGGAAGCTACTAGCGTAGATCACATATAACTAAAACACCAAAATATTAAGAGAAATGCATATAAGATTCTATTGTTTAAGCCAAATAATTGAAAGGAAAAATCTTTACGACTGCATTATTCCACAAGCCAATGATGTAGATCATTGGAAGACAAGTGAGTCTGAGGTGACTACCCTTTTAATTCACAAACTCATGCTCTGACTATCAACTCGTATTACGGAAAATCAGCAGGCATCCCATGGTGGCCAACCTTCAGGAGTTATAAAACAAGACATTGTGGGCTGAGGGTTCCAAAATTCTACCCCCTATCTCCCACAAGAGCATGTTCTCCATTTCCAATAAACTAGGTATCATTCAAAAGTAAATACTTTCCTAATCAACGGAACTTAGAGAGTGAGTAAAAAAATACCATTAAACACTTAAATGATCACTCCCAATCACACACTAACAAGTCACCAATTACTTCAAACGGTCATGAGTAGTTCAAATGAATGTAGTCAAACGACTGAGAAGGCTCAGATCATAGTAGATCAGGAAAGAGAATGTGTGATACTGCCGTGGCTGTAACACCACTTGCATGTGAGGGAGAGATCAAAATGAGTCCCTCCCCAACCAAGAATGTCATCTGGGTTGCCATGCCAAGATATATATCAGAATTACTCAATGCCTAATCCATTTGCTTTGAGAGTAAATCATCACAGCTGCTCCTCAGAGAGAGAGAAAGAGAGAAAGAGGATTGCAAGCAAGGTAAAGAAAGACTATCACAGAACAAGGGAGTAAAAAAATGCAAAGTTGGACAAAAGGGTTGGAGATCGAATGCACCTTTCCCAGAGAAAAAAGGCTTGTTGGTTTGTTACGATGGTTTGTCAAATCATTACCTAAAATAGAGAGGGGCAACCACCCTTACAGAATTCCCATCTCTCTGCTGCCTTCTGTAAACTCAAATTAAAAGGGCCTGTCTGGTTCACATGCTGGATTGGAAGACCTGGTTTCTACAGACTTCAGAAGATTCTTATATGAAGCCTTGTAGACCATTTCTACATTTTATTAAGCACTTAATTACACAAAATAAAACAAATAAAATAAATAAATGAAGGATGACAGGGTTCCTATTTGCTTCAGTTAAATAATTCAAGTAAATGTAGCCAAGAAAGCTCAGATCTGTATTTCTAAATCAGGCAAGATAATGTGACACCGCCATGACTACAGAACTGGTTGCATTTAAGGGAGAGATCCAGATGAGCCCTTCCCCACACAAGAATGCCATCCAAGTTTCCTGCCAAGTCACGCATCGGATTTCCCAACACCCAACCACTGGCTCTGAGAATAGCCTTCCTAGATTAGTCAAAAAAGAAAGAGACAAAAAGACATGATTTCAAGAAAGATACAGAAAGAAAGATCAGCAGAGTCATAAACCATAGGGGGGGCAAAATGCAACTTTGCTGAACCTCAAAGGTAGAACATAGTTTCCCAATGAAAGCAAGGGCTGTTGGTTCATATGATGATTGCAAGGTAATCATTGGCTAAAACACCCTTAAGAAACTCCAATCTCCCTGAAGCCTCATTCTTTAAAGCAAATGATCCAATTAGATAAAATCATGATTCAAAGTCTTAGCCAAGACAACCCCACACCAGTGCCCATGCACTGAAAACGACACTGTTGCCCCCCTTCAGGAAGGGATGACTAAGGCAGCAAGCAATTTGGGGAGAATCTCCTGAGTGTGATGATTGAATCATAAAACTAGTGATGACTTGGCCAAGCCAGGCAGAGTCACCGGCAAGGCAATTAACTCCATTAAGCAGAAATCTCAGATGATGTTAAGGAAACGAAGACGAATTTGATCAGACTTTTGTGAAATTACAAGGATGAAAAGTGAAATAGCTGTATACTTCTGACATCCCACTACATCAAATGAGTAGATTAAATAGCATCAAGAGCAAAGGAGGAGAAAGACTGGTCTTTTTAGCTGAATCTTTTCCATAAATTTTCTCTTCCCACAAAAAGAGGTGTTGGTTTGGTACTGCACGAAATCATTGACGTACAGAGAGGGACAACCACCCTTAAGAAATTCCCATCTCCCTGAAGCCTCATTCTCTGAGTTTGAAAGGACAGCTGATTTCTGGCTCTAGCGTAAATTTTACAAACAATTGGGCATCCTGTTAGCGGTGATGGTTCGGGCCGTAAAGGCCACCATTGCACATTGGAAACAAATAATACAATGCCCTAGTTTGCAAAAAATTAGAGTTGATATTTCCTTTTTGGAATTTGAAGATTGCCTTTTGATTTCCATCGTTGTATGCAGAGACACAAAAGATCAATAAGAAGGGAACAAGGCTCAGATTTCTATTCAACCAGGCATTAAGGTTACGACACCGCCATGGATGCAATTTACCAGTTGCATGCTAGGGCAGAGAGCGTAAAGCAATTAAATATACAACAAGACCCTCTTGCCACAATGCCATCTGGGCTGCCCCTCCAAGATACGGGTCAGATTTTGCCATCAATGCCGAGTTTACTTCTCCCAGGAAATGTCATCACCGCCTATAATTGCACAAGAATATCATCACCAGCAGCAGTGACAAATAGGCCCTATTCTCAATTGCATTAGAAAAAGCCGAGAATAATTTTCCAACATAGAACGCTTCATTCACAACCAAACCATTCATGATCCAGAGATAACCATATTTATGTATTCTTTTTTTTTTTCTGCTTTCCTCTTAAGGGCTGTTAACTTTAAGTAGGACGAATACGAAATCACTGGCTAGACAGAGAGGGGTAACCACCCTTAGAGAAATCCCATTACTCTGTCGCCTCATTCTTGAGGAAGCTGACCCTTTTCAGAAGAACAAACGAACGAAAACCAATCCAAATACAGGCGCTGATTTATTTATTTGTTTATTTGGTATGCTGGTATAGCTAGAGTTGAATATATCCGCTTTTACCGAACATCAAAGAAATGGCTCACATCTTCTACCTGAATCAAGCCAGAGAGGGGGATACACCGCCATGGCTGCATACCCAGTTACATGCAAGAGCGAAAAGAAGCACATCAGAACTCTTCTCATCTCGAGTAGCCATCCGGGTTGCCCTGCCAAGATACGGTCCTATGATCTCTCTGGCCGACTACAAACTCAAAGAAAGGATTATCATCATAGCCTGTTCGTAAAGCAAATGAACCAATCAGATAAAACAAGGCCAAAAAGGTAAACAAAACTCAAAACCCAGCATAAAAAATGGCAACGAGAAGCATGGGAGAAAGATTGGGTTCTTTGGCCAAATCTTTTCCCAGAATAATTTTTTTTTTTTTCTTTTTCCACAAAAAGGGCTGTTGATTTGGTATCGCCTGAAGTCATTGACGTGCAGAGAGGGGCAAACACCCTTAAGAAAGTCCCATCTCTCTGCAGCCTCATTCTCTGAGTTTCAGACGACAGCCGATTTCGGGTTCTGCGTTGATTCTGCGCCACCATTTGGCATTCTGGTCGCCATCGGTATTAACGTTGCGACCAAGTTCATCTCCGTGGGAGATTCTTTTATTATTATTATTATTATTGCGGGTAAAGTGGTTGGGACTTTGGGAGCTCGAACAGGGGTTTTCTAAGGCTTTTGTTTGGATTGAGGGAATTGGAAAGGAGAGAGAGACAAAACAAAGCCCCGAGCTCCTCAATATTTGTCCGATTGTCAATAGATTCGGGTTGGCACGAACCTGGCTCATAGGCCCACCCACTTAAATACGGAGTGACTTGAATTGTGAAGCTTGAATAATGCTCGAGATACGCTCCATCTGTTTTTAGCCACACACACACACACACACACACACACACATATATATATATTCACAAATGTTAAATCAATTCAAATAAATTTAGAACTAATTAAATATTGTAAAAAAACTGACAACAGTGAAAATTCAAAGCAATTAAAATATTACATATCATTTAAAAAAATCAATATGTATGTTTACACTGTATATCATCATTTGTGAACAATTTGACTTTGTGAACAATTTGACTTAAGTGAAGAAAAGATAGTACCTCCCTCTCAAACACTTAGAAGGAAACAAAGCTCTCAACAAAAGTTTTCTATGTCAAAGTCAACATCTGCCAATGGGACAACTAGTCAATTTTCTTTAAACCTTCTTTTTTTTAAATCAAAGCAAAAACCTAAGTCATTTTCAAGATCATCTCTCTATATAGTAATATCAAATGTAAAAAGTGTGGTAAATTTATACAAATAGCTCAATATTGTCGTGTTAGGTCTCAAATTTCTGAACTAGAATTAAATGATTCTCTTTAAACACAAATTTTAGAGATTTTAGATATTCATGATTTCGAAATAGAATTAGAATTATTTACAAATTCAAAAAATAAAAATTAATGCTTTGCAAGAAAACTCTACATTTGATTTAGAATTTTCATCTAAATCTGATAAAGACATAGAATTATGTATTAATGTTATTTATTCTAATAATAAATAATTTTTCTTATATTTAATTGATAAGGTAACTAATCCAGAAATCAAAAAAGAATATTTGTTAAAATTAAAGAATGTATTAACAAAAGAAATAAATGATACAAAAATTAAACCATTTCAAATTAAGAATGTTATAGAACAATTTAAGAAACCTCCATCTCCTCTAGAAATTTATTGGCAAGAACTTCAACATAATGTAAATTAATTGAAAAAGGAATTAAAAAAAATACAATTTCAAGTTATCTTACTTAAACTTCAAAACACAGTTAAAGATGAACCTTCAACCTCTCAAGTTGAACTAGATAGTGATTCACAATTTATTTCTGAAATTTTAACCATAATGTATTAGAAATGGTATATTCCTATTCTGATTAGAATAAATCAAGAGCTTGAAGCCAATCATATTACTTTACAATATAGAGTACATTCTGTTTTTTTCCTCTCTTTTTTTTATTTAAAAAATTGTCCTTCTCAATTCTTCTTTCTTTTTTATTTTATTTTTTAATTTTCTTCTCCTTCCTTTTTGAGACTGTTTCAACACCAATACTCTTAAATTCCATCATGGTCATTAAAAGCAAGGCTCAGATTTGTCAAATCTAAACAGACAAAGAGAGCAGGACACACCACCATGCTGCAACCTCAAATACACATAAGAGAGAAACAACCATCAATCTCCTCCTCTAATATAACATCTGGAATGCCCTGCCAAGGAAAGGGTCAAGTACGCCCCATGCCTCAATTTACCCGAAAATATTCATCATCGCAGCACATAGCCATCTCCTTTGTTTGGGAAAGCATAAAAGAGATTTGGTGATTGTAATGATGAAGATGATTAATGCAATATACATACACACATATACAAACAAAAGGTTTGTTGACATTTATCATTTTTATTGAAATCATAGGCAAACAGGGAGAGCAAATAACCCTAGAAACCTTCAATCTCGGCAGCCTCATTTATTCTTAAGATCCAATATCCAGGATCTCTGATGCTTGTGAGAAGAGTAGCATGGCCTCTACAAAATACCATAAACCTTTCAGAACCTTTTGGGGGCAGATCAAGGGATAAAGTGTTAGAACTCAAAAAATTCCAGCTAGATGAACCAAACCAAAGGATAACAAGCCCGGAAGGGTCACCCCAGATCACATGTATGCATGAAGGATCAAATGGTATTACTTATGTCCAGCAACTACTCTCATGCTACCCAATTATGGCATACCTTTTCCCAAGTAACACGAGGGAAATGAGAAACAAACAAATAATAATGGAAAAAAGATGCATCTCAAAAAACATTAATAACCAGAAAAAGAAGGGTAAATATTAGGTACCATTTGGGAAATTATTTCAGCTATTCTGCTTGATCTCAATATAAAGTCCCACCAAAAGATGAACCAGAAAATCACACAAGGATAGTTGAAATATGCATTCGTACATTGCATGTAGAGTTATCTTAAGATCATTGAACAGAAAAAGGCTCAGATCTTATTTGACCAGGCACTGAGGTTGCAAGACCCGCAATGGTTGCAATACCCACCATGCCTGCAAGCAAGGGACAAAGACTGTGACAGCAGTATCAAAGAAGACTTACTATCCTCCAGAATACCATCCAGATACGTTGCCAAGTTACAGGTATGTTCCACCATTAATGCCCAGATCACTTTCTCTTGGGACATACCTCCAGAGCCCCTCTAATCATCGATAGTTATTCACAACATTATTTCCAGCAGTTACAGAGGGCCGTTTTAATTGGTAATGTGACACTTTATCAACATACAAGATCTTTCTCGTAAATTGAACCCAGACCTATTTGCCTAGAAGGGTGCTTTATTTCCAAATGAGCTAATTATCATCAAAGCCTGGTAAAAGATGGCATAATGTTTATACCAATCATGAAACAAAAACAAGCTTCTTAAGGGAGAACTTAACAAGTTCCTCTTTTGTATTTTTTAATGTATGATGGTTAGAAATCATCAACCAGACAGAGAGGAAAACCACCCTTTGGAAAATCCCATCCCTCTGTTGCCTCATTCAAAAGAGGGCTAATTCTTTTCTCACGAACACAAAACTGTAAAAAATCCAGATAGTACCAATAAATTTAGTTTCCATATGGCCAAAGGTAAAATGATGGATAAAATCTCATGAGCAAAAAACTAAATGCAATACAATTACTACCTATTTAGTATAGTAAAGGCTGGTTATATTGATCGAACCGAAATGATAGTTTTATTAAGGCTGGAACTGTATGCTAAAGATATTTCTTTGTTTTGCATTATTAATAGACGAACAGAAACACTTCCCCTTCTGCATCTATATAACCATAAAGTACAAGGGATAGAGCTATTTGAACCATGATAAGATTATCCCCTTCAAGGAAATTGAAAATCAAGGGAGGTGTAGATGAAGAATTTTGCTTGATAAAAGCTGGGAGATGATTTCACTATCATGCTCTTTAAAACAGCAAAGAACATGGTTTCATCAGTAATAAAATTTCAACAAAGGACTGAGGACATAAGATCTGATCACCTCCAAGCAAACAATACTCATGAATATTATCAATCTTGAAAATCTAATTCTAAGAAAACAACAAAGTCACCGAATTAAAGTCAGAAAAAAGAGAGAATGATAAACATGATGCACATTGAATACAAATAAAAAGTGAAATCAACACCATAGAGCACCAATTCTTAAAATTAGACAACTCGTCTCAGCTTCTAAGACAAATAATTAGAATTTAGATAATATACTGCTATTCCTTAAGGCTTGCAAAATGCAGAGACACCCACACAAAGTCCTCAATGAATGCATGCAATGATTGCCAGAAGCAAATGCAAGTAAATAAATAATACTAAAAGTAAATCCACCTACCATATAAAATTTCACTATTACCTCACTTAAAACAAGAGAAGCATGCATACACTTGCATATATATAAACACAAAATTTTTATGTGGACCTAAACAGGACCTTTGTACAGAAAAGGGTGCTTCTAAACCAATGCCACAAGCAAGCAAAACACTTGGCCTTCAATTTGGAGATCAGGGCATAGAAGGGAGGAGGCTCAGATCAATTATGCATTTAGCCACCATCCCCTAGAAAAGTGAATTGTTTGTGAGATATAAAGAGGGTTCCAAATGCACCCAAGATGAAGATATGACACCACCATGGCAGCACAACCGTTGCATGAGGGGAGAACAATGCCCACTCTGCCATCCAGATTGCCCTACCAAGAGACGGGTCAGATTGCTTCATTGTCAACAGCAAAACCTCCAAAGCAACCATATTTTGAGCAATTCAAGCATAGCATCAAAAGACAGTAAAATTTTGCAACTTCTCTTGTGGACATCAATTTTGAATGAAAGGAGTCTTTCAAGAAAGGGAAAATGCTCTTGTATATCTGGTCTTTGAAATACAAGCATGAATATCCGTATATCCAATTGCAGGCTTACAGTTTTCAAGGAGTTGAATAATTTAATGAGTGAGTGTTTTGTAAGGGAAACGCAGAGTTAAAAGTGTTAACTCCTATAAACATAAGCAAAAAGAAATTGCAATGCAATGAGCTGCCTGGAATAGATTTTAAGTGGTCATGTTTACCAGCTTAAAGATTGTTTTCTACATGTAAAACTGGTTGTTCAGATAAAAAAGGCCAAGTTACAACAAAATTTGGCATTTTGTATATCTTCAGATCCCTCAAAATTCATGGATTGGAAAAGCCAACTTGTAAATTAAGTAGGAGAGGCACAAAAAGATGAATAATTCGAGTTGGTGAACCACATGATGAGAAAAGTTGAGAGGAAAGCTTAATGATTAAAACGACCTTTACTAGGCTAGTCCGGCCATCATCCCTTCTTGACATTTTAAAATACGCATGCATAGAAATCCCCCCAGCAGCTTCTCTAGCAAGAAAACTTTATTTAGCCTTTCATATGGCTTGATATTTTGCCCAATGATTCCACCACCCCACTCTTTCCTATTCCTACTTAAACTCATTGAAGTTAACATGCAAGGGAAAAATCATTTCTTCTATGCGTTTTAGAAAGCTTAAAAAGATGCCAACATCCATCATATAGATAGATAAGATATCTAATAGCAAATTTTTGTCATCATGAACGTTAAGGACAAAGAGACTATCAAAAAAGAAATGCCTGATGTATAAAACATGTATATATGCAAGAAAAAGGAGGCTCAGATCAGTATTTCGTCAGGCATTGAGTCTGTGACACCGCCATGGCTGCAAATCACCTGTTGCATAGATGGAGAAAGAGAATCAATTGATCAATTCATCTCCTCCAACCAGTATACCATCAGGTCTGCCCTGCCAAGATACGGATCAGATTAGACCATCAAGGCCTGATTTTCTTGCTCAAAGTAAACATCATCACAGCCTTTAATCCTTGTTTATCCATTTTCAACGTTGGGACCCACTTCCTCTCTTACACAGAACTTTCCAAACAGAAAACCAATCCAAATACACCCTAAGAACAGCAGCAGCAAAAACAGAATCAACAATGTCTCCAACAATGATAATAATAATAACAATAAAAGAGCTGTTTTTATTTGTTTCTGAATATCATGAAGAAATCACAAGCTAAACAGAGAGGGTAAGCACCCTTAAAAGAGCTTCCCTTTCTCTGAAGCCTCATTCTTGGGCTAAAGTTAAGGGGTTATCGATAATGCCAGCGCAATTCCCTCCGTCCAGAGCAACTTTGATAGATTAACAAAGTTACATTCAAACGCTCGAAAACACATGCAGAGGAAGATACATATATATGTATGTATGTATGTGTGTAGCGAGAGAAAGAGATGAGAGGCTCAGATCTGTCATAAAATGAAGCAAAGAGGGAGATACACCGCCATGGCTGCAAGCCCAGCTCAATGAGACCAACGAGCCGGGCTGCCCCGCCAAGATACGGGTACAGTTAGCTCTATGCCCCAATCAGAACTCAAGAAAACAATGAATGTAACATCATAGCCTTCAAAGCTGAATTAGTAAAGGAAGACGTGACGGAGGTGGGTGACATTGAGACGACGAGCATGCAGTGAAAATGAAGGACAAAATGCATATCCTTTGCTTTCTTTTCTTGATGAAATCAAGGGCTGTTGTTTGTTTTCTCCCTTTACTGGTGAAATCATCGGCAAATGCAAGGAGAAGGGCAACCACCCTCAGAAACTCCCTCTTCCCTCTGCTGCCTCATTCTTGGTTCTTGAGTTCCAGAACAGACTACTGTTGTCATTTGGTCAACTGCCCTCAAATAGGAGAATAGCTCCGGCAATATCGCAAGTCTTCCTCTTCTACCCCTGCCATTTATTATTCCTCTGCTTGCAGGAGAAAACTGGAGTTTCACCCGAACTAAACTAATGCTACTTACCTACGGTGTACTTGCGCAAGTTTCATTCTTAAATTTAAGATAAAAATTTTTAATTTTAAATATTATTATTTTTTAAAATAATTAACTTTTATATATATAAATAAAAATTCTCCAACACAAACTTAATTTGAATACTCCGTGATGCATCCTATTCTTTTGATTACTGAGTCATCCTTTCTGTGATTCGCTTTGCTCTTCCAAATTTGTGGACCAGAGTTTGCCTATTGTTTCCCTTTTCTCTACCCATCAATGAAATTGTGGCAAAAGACCTCTTCAGCAAGTCCTATATCGGATCAAAGAGAGAAGTTCAAGAAACAAGTATTTACAAGAACCCTTTCCTTTTACTCGATAATTTCCTTCCTTTGTGAATCTAGTCTATGATCAATATCTCGTCTATTATTTATCTTGTGAATTTGATTTGAATTCCCCCGTTCCCCTCTGTCAAAAGACTGCTTTCTCTTATTTATGATGCAAGTGTTTACTCTATGCATTAATTTGTCTTGAGTATGCCATTCCCACACAGAGAAATAGTACTATATACAAACGGACACAACGGGCCAACTGTGATCAGTCCACGTCCAGTTTTGTGCCTTGGTTATAGATTTGCTCACTTGTTACGGCGGGGTCTTATAGTGGCCACTGGCCAGGTAAAGCAAGCCTGTTTGTTTATTGCGTTGCCTGGTAGGCACTTGGGGCAATCTGCTTCCTTTTATGACTTCAAGAAGAAGCATTATTTAATTTTCTAAGCATTGAAAATTCAACCACTTTACACTGGATACATTCAGTGACAACTCAGGCCTTATGTATTTCCTTATGTAAGAAAATGGTTCAAGAAGAACCATTTCTTTTAAATAATGCAAGATGAAAATACATCTTAACAGTGGCATTTCAGGAATTATCATGCTTTATTTGTTGGCAAGTTTTCTGTTTGAGGACAGGACGGTTTGTCCATAGTGTTACAGTCATATTTTGATAATCTCTGAGCTTATGTCATTTTGAGATCTCAAATCTCTACAGACTGGAGGCTTTGACTAGGCAAATGTTTAGTCAGTTGTTTTAACTCTTAGCGATGCGTGAGTTAGAGAGCAATCTGAGCTGTGTTTTCTCAATGTTCTTTTTCTTTTTTCTGCTTTGCCAAGTGCCAAGGTTTGCTATACCCGGATTTCCATGGGTTGATAGAATTCTAGAATCTGATGAAGTAGCTTGACTTGTCTGCACGTGACTTGATTTGTTATTCATTTAGTGTGGTAGTTGAGCAATTTCATCATCGATGTTGTCATATTTTCTTATCCCTTTCAAATCAGAGTACAAAATTTCTGAATTACATTCGGGGTGTGTGATGTTTCAGACTTTCAGTAGTTGAAAGCAAGGATGATGGATCTTGACGAGAACAATTCTGCATTTAGGCACAGTCTATCGATAAACCGAGCAAGCAGTGCAAGCTCCTCCATTAGAAGACGTTCTTCAAGTTTCTCATATGCTTTTCCCCATCAGGTGGACGACGATAGTGAAAGCGATTCAGTTTCAGAAGCAGGCGATATAGGAGATCGAGCACTTCATGGAAGTAGGAATGGTAAGAGTAGTAGGTTCAGGCTATCATTAGATCATATTGGAGAAAGAAGTTTTGTTGTTCCCATAGCAGACGATCCTTCCATTCAGCCTGAGGGAAGCAGTGCCAATTTTCCAGATGCAACTGTACAATCTGTAGATGTAAAGAAAGTGAGCTTCACTTTCTATTTTTTCCTTATTATTATTTAGTTTGCTGTTGGTGGAAGGCAAGGTGCAGACTAGCTTTGGAGGGCATTCAACATACTTGGAAATAATTGTGATCTTTTAGTTCATGGATCTAAATTGAACATTGTTTTGAGCTATTGGTTGTGGTATAATTTATGTGCAGGAGGATGCTAAAGGGGAAGATTCCTGGATATTGAAGTATTTGTCATGCCTAGCTCTTCTTGCTTTATTTGGGATTCTTGGGGTATGTTTTTTTTTTTTTTTTGGCCGAGTATTGGGGTATGTGTTTATATGTGCTTTCTCCCACGAATATTTTGATGGTTTGAGACCATATAAGGGGTCCAGTTTGGTTACAATTTATAATATGGCAGGTGAGTTGTTGCTCTGCTTGTGGTTTGTCTCTTGAATGCTTCTTCTCGTTTTCATCTATGTGAACTTAGCTGAAGGGACATGTTGCTTCTGTATCCAATATCCTTTGCTTCTTTTGTTTGATTTACAGGTGATTGCAAGATTCTATCTCCAAAAACTGTTTGGACCAGGAATAGTTGGTGCTACGAGTGAGAGAAGCTACATGTACCTTGATCTTCCTTCCAATATGGTCTCTCTCTCCCTCAGATTATCCTGGCGGTGATTTTTTGGTGTCTCTTCATATGTCTTGTATAGCTTCACATAGTTGTCTCATTAAAGCAAATTTTGTGTGCCTTTTCTAAGGTCGGTTCATTCTTGATGGGGTGGTTTGGGGTTGTTTTCAAAGGAGATATTTCCAAAGTCTCAGACAATCTAGCCATAGGGTTGACCACTGGTTTCCTAGGGAGTCTTACAACATTCAGTGGTTGGAATCAAAAGATGCTCGACCTCAGTGTTAAAGGCCATTGGGTTTTCGCTATTCTCGGCTTTGTAACAGGTAACAGTAACAGGCTTGCCTAGAACCAACTTAACCTGTAAACTTTTCTAGTGGCCATGCATATTCGATTTGGGTGTTTTTACTCGTGGCTCTTTGCAGGCTTGCTCCTTGCTGCTTCTTCCATTGTTTTCGGCATAGAAACTGCTAAAGGTTTCAAATGGCTTAGGAACAAATGGGCCAACACTACTTCGAATTGGTCATACACTTGGAAGCTGGAGAAGTACAGGGGCAATTTAATAGCAACTATTGTGCTTCTTTCCACTCTTGGTGTCATTTGGGGTATTTGTATCGCCCTGGAGAGGAGAGAATTTAAGAATGCCAGCAGTAATGCACAGCTCTTGTTGGCTTGTATTGTTGGACCATTTGGGGTTTGGACCAGATGGTACTTTGCTCGTCTCAATGGTCGTGGTTTAGGAGAAAGAGGCATATTAAAATGGGTTCCTTTTGGCACTCTTGCTGCTAACGTTCTGGCTGCTTGCATAATGGCTGCATTGGCAACACTGAAGAAAGCGGTAAACTTCTCTTCCTTTATCTTTCCCTTGTTCTTTCTTGTTTTTATGCATTTATTTGATCTCTTTTGGTGTTTGATTTTTGGTAACAGATTACGACGAACACATGTAACACAGTTGCAACAGGAATGCAGATCGGGTTTTTGGGTTGCCTAAGTACCGTTTCTACATTTATTGCTGAGTTTGATGCAATGAGACGAAGCAAATACCCATGGAGAGCATATGCATATGCTTTCAGCACAATGCTGATCTCTTTTGCATTGGGAACTCTAATATATTCATTGCCTGTTTGGGTTAAGGGTTATGATTAGAGAGGAAACGGTGTATTAATATTAGATTAACAATCGAGGCTATTATTTTATTGGCAATTAGATTAAATAATCCAAGATTCACCAATCTTTTCTAGCTTTCACATGAATTGATTCTCAATGTCATCATTGGAAGGCAGACCACATTGCTAGCCTCCCTCTGCAGTGAGACGAGGAAGAAACCCACGAGCTATTGCGGAGTACTCAAACAGAAATGTTCTCAAGCCTGAATCTGAATACCCATAGAATAACCAAAACAAGGGAGTAATGATATTGCCCATTTTAGCAATTTGAAGAGTTTTTACAATTACTCGGGACATATAAAAATAAAGTTCAAGAACAATGAACTTCCAATAGAGTATTAACACTATTTTTGATGCAGAATAAAGAGATTTCAAATTGCAGTAAAATTCCCGATGTCTTCGGCCAAATGCATGTTTATGTTAGGAACCAATAGGCTCGAATCTCCAACATTGTCCTGGAATAAAGTGCAAGTGAAGCCCTGCCTGCAAAACCCAGCTGCAGGTCAGAAGGGAAACGAGAAATCAATCTCACCTTGGCTGATATGCCATCCCAATTATCCAGCCAAAAGAAGCGAATAGGATAAGCATAATGCCTGTCTAACAACTCAAAAGAGAAACTTCGTAGTCACGCTGTAAATCAAGTACTAGTAAAGACCAAAAGCCCGAATCTCCTTTATGATTGACCTTTAGGCAGAAGCAGCAACATCAGGCCTGTGGAAAGACACCAAATAAACATATAAGAATTCAAAAATCTCTGTAAACTGTGCCTTACCTTCTGATGGAAACCTCTGAGGAAACAAAGAGGGGCAGTCAACTTCTGCCCAGCCTCTCATTTATTTGACATTCAAGAGAATTAGCAAGCCACCTATTTCCATGCAATAAAATCTATATAGGAGGGAAGGAAATTACAAAGGCTGCTTGTCTAGAGCCACATTCAATTAATTAAAGATGGAGCAAGTGTCTTAAAAATTCATCTGAACTTGCAACCCTGCAATTCCAAGTTAATATCTTCACATATTAAGAGATGATTAAAGTATTTTTGGAACGAAAATTAAAGTAGTAGATCTTTTTGGAACGAGAATGGAGGTGAAATTTCACTTTTTTAGATAGGCAAATCATTATTACATACAGAAATGGGAAACCAAACTCAAAGAATTTCATCAGTCTCTGCAGCATCATCCATTGATTCTTGAGTTCTACAAGAACTATCAAAATATCAGCTCTGCGCACGGGGAAGTATAACCAATGGGTGTCAAGTTGGAAAACATTGTTTACAGGTTTTTGGTTATGTTTTACTAATATCAGGATTATAGGCCATTTGAGCTAGCCTACCATTAGAGACCTGAGAGACAACTTTCATAAAAGTATGGTTTGCCCTTGAGTTGTGGGTCTATTTAGAACTCAGTTTGCACCCAAGAGACAAAAAACTGGAAAATCAAACCTCATCTTGCATACATTGTTTCAACCACTAAACACAGATGTCATCATTGATAAACCTAAAACAAAGAAAGAATACTAATATCCACCTCTTTTCACAAACTTACCAGAACGAAACCATATTGTTGAACATCCAATCCATGCTAAAGTTTAATAATAATGTTTTCCACTGCAGATAAGAAGTACAAGCTCGCGTATAATTAATAAAATTCCAAACGGAAGAATAAAAGATCCAAATTTCACTATTTTTAGCAGATGTGCGTTATACTACTCTTTATCACGAACAAGAACTTACCAGCTTGCCACCAGGAGCAGGAAGCCGTGTACAGAACAGAGACCTTCAAGGTTAAAAAAGTTCCCCTCGAGAAAATGAGATGCAGCTTTCGTTGTGACTGTCCGTGACATTGCTGGTTGTATGGAGAGAGATAGAGGCCATCACCGCAAAACCCAGTTGCACGCAGTGTTGGGGACTGAAACTACCACACACATGGCTCTAAAATAAGGCATCACTTACTATTAGGGGCTCAGATCAGTGATGTTATCAGGCAAGACAAGAAAGCGACACCGCCATGGCTGCAAACCAAGAACCCATTTCAAAGGGCCACCCGGATTGCCCCGCCAAGATACGGGTCGGTTAATCTTGACGCCCGACGAACTCGAGAATGATTTTCCCATCATCACCGCCCACAAAGAAACTTGGAGAGAGAGAGAGAGAGAGAGGCACAGATAGATATGAAGACGTGGAGATTGTTGGTGGTCGTGATCATAGAAACGGAACTGTTGATTTTAGAGCGTTTCACTGATTAACCATATATAGATATGTATACACAGACAGGAACAGTAACCATCAGAAGGGTTGTTGATCTTGCTTTCCTACAATGAAATCATCGGCATACGCAGAGAAAGCCAACAACCCTTGAAGGAGAATTCCCATCTATATCTTTCTCTGATGCCTCATTCTTGCATTCTCGAGTTCAGACGACGATGCCAAAGTGCCCACCTGCGCACAGGATATGACACGATCCAAGCAACCGTCAATCGAAGGGGAACGGAAGTGTTTGGTTTTCGGAATTTTCTATTCGGACCAGGATTCTGCTAACCGGTCAATACCCGTGTATCAACGGTCATGATATAGATCTTCCATAGATTCAGTAGAATCAACGGTCATAACAAAAGTTTGAGCATCTTCCCATTTTATAATAAACACACATTCTCACAGCTGATTATTTATTATTTGTAAAAAAATATTTTCTCACTAAATTTTTAAATTTTTCTCACTTTTCTCTTTCTAAATAATATTCTTAATAATTTTTAATATATGTATAATTTAAAATAAAATTAAAATTAAATCTTTTAAAACAAAGAAAGACAAAGGGAACAAGTTCCCAACCAGAAAAAAGGAAAAACGGAATACCCAAGAATAGGAGAAATAAGAAATTGTTTGAAGGGAATTTGAAGTTTCTCCAAGATTTTGCAAAAAAAGAAAAAAAAAACTGCAGGAAACGAAGAGCAGCGACCACCGCCCGACAGTGCCGACAGCTGCAATCTTCCCGGTGATGCCCTTGGGAGCCACTGAGGGAGCCTCCCGATGGCACCCTCAGGGGCTTGCTCCCCGCTAGCGCGGCTGGGAGGGGTCGCTGTTCTTTGTTTTCTTGCATTTTTTTTTTTTGGCAACATCTTGGGGACACTTCCAAATTCTCCGGTCCGGTTACGGTGCTGACGCCCATTTTTTCTGCACATGCGGACGAGTTTTACACCGTTAGATTAGATAATATTTGTTGTCTTTTGATCCAACGGTTAGAAAGCATGAGGGGTATTTTGGGTAAGCAAAATTATGGGAGAAAAAAGAAAAAAGTTTGAAACGATTTGAAATCTACTTTTTCACCTACTTTATGACACATACTTTTTTCACCCACTTTCTTCAACCAATTCTACCAAATTCTCTCTCTTTTTTTTCTCTCTCTCTTCTTTATGTCTTCATCTCTTCTTTCTATCTTCTGTATTCTCTCCGCTACTCGCTCCGAAAGTCTTCGAAATATTAAAGAAACAAAATGATTCATTCTCTTCAAGATCGTCATTTTTGTGTTAAACAGTTTCGACTGAACCTTCAAGTTTTTCTTTTCGAGCATAAAAATTATTTTTTCGATTTACTAATAGTCAAAATGAAGTTAGATATTATGAGTTTTTGTTAAACTGTTGGTGACTTCTAGGCTATAGAAATCTTCACTAAAAATAGATTTATGGTATGCTTGCGGAAGAAGGAAAATGATGTGTTAATTTTTTTGGTTTGAAGAATGATTTCGGCAGTGGAACACTCTTATGACTACAAAGAATGATTTTGATGATAGAGAATTTGGTCAGATGTTATCTTAAGAGTGAACAGTTATTCTCCGTTAGTGAGAAAGACAAAGGGAACAAGTTCCCAACCAGAAAAAAGGAAAAACGGAATACCCAAGAATAGGAGAAATAAGAAATTGTTTAATGCATTAAATAAGAAATTATTCACTTAAGAGTGAATAATTAAGTGAATAATTATTCACTTGACATATCAAGTGAATAGATCTACTATATCAAATAATTATTCATAATAATTTGAATGGATATTTACGTGAAACTAAATATATCTGATTTGGTCAGATGTTATATTTAGATTGAACAGTTATTCTCCGCTAAGTGAATAATTATTCACTTGACATATCAAGTGAATAGATCTACTATATCAAATAATTATTCATAAAAATCTGAATGGATATATACGTAAAACTAAATATATCTGATTTGGTCAGATATTATCTTAAGAGTGAATAGTTATTTTTTACTAAGCGAATAATTATTCACTTAATTATTATTTGGTCAGATGTTATTTTTAAAGTGAACAGTTATTCTCCACTAAGTGAATAATTATTCAGTTAAGAGTGAATAATTAAGTGAATAGTTATTGCTGGTTATTAGTTAGTTAGTTACGATTCAATGTACAAAAACATTTACTATACAAAAACTTTGACTGTAAATGGCTAAGTTTTTATTTTATTAACTCTATGATGAATAAATATTCACCAAATAGAATATCGTTTACATGGCTAGGGTAACATCGACGTAGTTATTCGATTCACACACTCCATTTCGCATTCTTTTGAACAAGGCCTTTCTCTTCTGCCGCAACTGCTCTTGGATACTCCTGAGCCTTTTCCGCGATCTATTTAGGTTATTTCTGGGTTTGATGGCCTTGCCAAGCTCACGGTCGTCCTCGCATCTGGGTTGATGTTGTGGATCTAACATGTCAACAAAGAATAAAATTATTATTCACTCCGACAAACGGAAATTAAAAAATCATAGAGTGAATAATTATTCTCTCTTACAAGCTGAAACGTAAAGAATACAAGAACGAGTAATTATTCACTCATACAAGCGGAAATATAAAGAATTATGGAGTGACTAATTATTCACATCAATCACTTCAGCGAATAATTATTCGCTCTTACAGTCGGTACTGAAGAGAATCCAAGAGAAAATAATTATTCACTCTAACAGTCGGTACTGAAGAGAATCCAAGAGAGAATAATTATTCATTCTTACAGTCGGTACTGAAGAGAATCCAAGAGAGAATAATTATTCACTCTAACAGTCGGTACTGAAGAGAATCCAAGAGCGAATAATTATTCACTCTTACAGTCGGTACTGAAGAGAATCCAAGAGAGAATAATTATTCACTCTAACAGTCGGTACTGAAGAGAATCCAAGAGCGAATAATTATTCACTCTTACAGTCGGTACTGAAGAGAATCCAAGAGAGAATAATTATTCACTCTAACAGTCGGTACTGAAGAGAATCCAAGAGCGAATAATTATTCACTCTTACAGTCGGTACTGAAGAGAATCCAAGAGCGAATAATTATTCACTATTTCAGTCGGTACTGAAGAGAATCCAAGAGCTAATAATTATTCACTCTTACAGTCGGTGTAAAATTCACGAGCCTCCTCTACAGTTCTGAACTCCCGTTTCTTGAGTTCTTCAACGTTGTCTGGAAAACATGCACCAAATAATTATTCATTTGCATGTGAACGAGTATACATCATGTAAGAGTGAATAATTATTCAGCGTATTTGCTTTACCGATGGGGAGAGGGAGAGCCAGTTGATGTTCAACGACTGATTCCACTAGAATCTCATTCCCAGTACGTTGTGATTCAGACTGAGCATCATTCGTTTCCTTCTTTTTGGCCATGCAAAAGAAAATAAGATAACATAACCAACTTATTTAATGCATCCAAGAAAACAGAGAAAATACATGTACTGAATCCATCCGAAATGCAGGATTTCTTCACGAGATAAGCGTTTTTGGATTTAAGAGAGGAGAAATAACACCGGAGAAAGATGAAAATGGAAGAATGGCAGCCCAGAATGGAAGATTATTTAATGCATCCAAGAAACTGAATCCTTTCGAAATGCAGGATTTCTTCAAGAGATGAGCGTTCTTGGCTTTAAGAGAGGAGAAATACCACCAAAGAAAGATGAAAATGGAAGAATGGCAGCCCAGAATGGAAGAGATGGGATATTTAGGCGAGAGTTGGTAGAGACCGTGACATGACATTTGTCCTTCTTGATCTGATAGCTTTAGGCGGGACTTGAAAAATAAATTTGGCTCTAAAATATCCCTGATCTCTCATAGCCATCGGATCAAAAATTTCTGATCTAATGGCTGTGAAGGGCATCCCGCACATGCTGAAAAGGGGGTGCTCAGTATATTAACTTCAGCTCAAATTCCCCTTGAAGCTATTTCTTCTTTTCCCCAATTCTGGGGTATTCCATTTTTTTATTGGTTGGGAACTTGTTCCCTTTGTTTTTTTCTAAAAGATTTAATTTTAATTTTATTCTAAATTTATAAATAAGTTAAAAATTGTTAAGAATGTTATTTTGATAGAGAAAATTAAGAAAATTTTAAAGACAAGAGAGAAATACTTTTAGTAAATGAAAAATAACCGTATTGCATTCAGTAAATAATTATGATACAGTTAGAAGTTTCATAATAAGAAATTATTCAATGATGATTTTATTAATATAAGATATTTTTTTTATAATTTTTATATTTAATATTTTTTATTATTTTTCAAAAAAATTAAACCAAAAAAGTAAAATAAAAATTTAAAAAAAACTGAGGAAGGGGACGCACGTCCTAATTCAAAATCAATTTAAAATTTGATTATAATGAATTATAATTTTTAATATTTAATTTTTTATCTTAATTTTTAAAAATTTAAATAACTGATGAAATTTAATATCAATACAGTTTTTGCCCATTAAACATCACTATGTAGTGATGTTTATTTTAATTTTTTTTAATTTATGAATAAGTTAAAAATTGTTAAAAACGTTGTTTAAAAAGAAAATTGAGAGAATTTTGAAAGCTAAAGAGAGAAACACTTTTAATAAATAAAAAATAATTACGTTGCAATCATCAAATAATTTCACTACAGTAAAAAATTTCATAATAAGAGATTGCTTAAGGATGATTTTACTAATACAAGATTTTTTTATAATTTTTAAATTTAATAATTTTTATTATTTTTTTAAAAAATTAAACAAAAAAGTAAAATAAAAATTTTTAAAAAAGCTGGGGAGGGGGATGCACAAGCTAGGCGCCTCAATTCAAAATCAATTTAAAATTTAATTACAATCAATTATAATTTTTAAAATTTAATTTTTTCTCTTAATTTTTTAAAATTTAAATAATTAATAAAACTCAATATCGACATAATTTTTACCCATTAAATATCACTATATAGTGATTATTAAAAAATAAATATTACATAGTAAATTTTAAATCGTATAAGTGTTTAAAAAATGTTAAAATTATTTAAAAATCATTCTATTAATATTTATGTTTATTATATCATATATATATATATATATATATAATGATATTCATTTTTTTTTTCAAAGAATGAGTAAAAATGATTTTCTTTTGAGAAAAACAAATGAAATTCTTAAATCTGGCTAGGGTTCCCTTCACAAGAAGAAATCTAACCAAAGTTATTTTCCCTCGAAATGGAAAAAAGAAAACCCGAAGAATTTTTTAATTATTTTTTTGTAAAACAATATTTTTCTTTCTGTTCTCTGGTATCACATGCTTATCAATTCTGGTACTAATCTGACGGTCTTATGCAGAGAATACAGCAAAAAGAAATACTAGTACAACCTTTTTGGATAATTGGCATTTTAGTATCAATTGGCAAAACTTCAATTGAACAGAGTTTGCAGCCCACAAAAGATCCTATAGCTGGGAATCCACCCCCCTGAGAAATCAATCATTTACAGCATCTCAAGAGCTCCATTTAAGTGCAAAAACATATTCAAGCAATCAATCTTAGGAAGAAGTCAATGCAATGACTATATGTACGGCTAACTGAAAATCAATAAAGCAAATAGAACTGATTACGGAAGAGGGGGTAGCAGAAGAATCAACTAATTGTTTAGCGTCTGGTCTGAGAAGGCAAAGCCTTGTATAGAACACAATGCACCTTCAGTCATGAGAATAGAGCTTGTGGAGACTACCATGCTGATGCACCAATGAATTGGGATTGAACAATTGGATTAGAAAACGATAAAATCGCCATCTTGAGCATCTTAAATAACTTCTTTACCCCTTTGTTGAAGCTCAATTCTTTCCACAACTTCCCCTTTCAAGTTAACAAAATAAGTTACCTGTCAGAAAGACATCAGATGTTATATAAGCGATTGACCTTCTTGTACCTGATATTTGGCCAACCCGTACAGGAATTTTCAAGTAAGATAGTGCTCTGAAATGTAGCTCATTTAAAAAAATCAAATGAAGCTATGGAATAGATTAATACTCACAAATTCCGAAGGGCTGACACGGTGAAGGAGGAAGCCATTTACTCGTTCCCTAAGGAAGGCAGAAAAGAGTTACCGTATTGCAAGTATGATCCTAGTTACTAATTTTCTCCAACAGTTAACGTATTGCAAGTATGATCCTTGTTACTAATTTTCTCCAGAAACCAAGGATGAAGCACTCACTTGTGGTAAAGAGACATCTTATCTACAGAAATAAGATAGGGTCCTTTGTCCATTTTAGTAGCATTGCTAAGCAGTGCTGCACCTCCTTTCTGAACATATTCAGCACAAGCAAGTCCGCTCAGGTACAAGTTCTGCTAAGAAAAAAATGCACTCACATGATTCAGTCTTTGGTGGTGTCAGGGGGAACCACTGAACATCCATGAAAATAAATATAGTGTTACGCTGATTTTTCTAGTCATTTCAGGAGTTCAACAAAAGACCGTAGCATGGTTACTGGTTCTAGTATTCCAATGCCTTTAAACCATCGCTAGAAACATTGGAAAAATCTGATCATAAAATTGGTCAATTACCGCTCCATATCTGAGAAACATGCAGTGTAGATCTTCAAAATTTTCCTTGCCTTCCATGCTTCCATTGCATGCTAACAGGGGGTGAAATCCAATAATAATGCGCCTTTACATTCAAAAGGGAACACAAATCAAGGAACAATTACAATGGGAAGAACCAGAAAAGTAAGCACGCAGTGGAGGCACCACGAAGGCGGACTCATTATCACAGCTGTAGTTTTAAAGCCTAGCCTAAAAGAATTTGTCAACATTGATGACTATCTCCTAATCTATAGACATTCCTGGTATCTTTTAATGCAATCAAGTTACTGAGAAATTGCATTAGCTTATCTTTTTTCCCTTCAATTATTCTTTTTTGCTGAAGTACTCAAAAATTATATTCGTAATATGAACTAGTATCAATTTATCCATACAAGGTTAATTGCGGATCATTATGAGCTACTATTATTTTTCCAAAAGCATTTTAAACTTCAAGATATCCAAAATAAAATTGAATCACAGCGTACCACTCACTGATGCTCTTTTTCAGTGTCTTTGTCAGCCATAGCAACTGATGGTTCCTACTGCCAGTTGGAGGACCCTGGAGATCACAATATTACTTATTGCTGATAAATCACAGACAAAGATCCAATAAAACAAATCTCAAACTAACCTAAACAGGAAAAAAAAAACTCAAACAAAGATAATCTTTACTTGGACTTTTTTCCCCTCATTTTTGTGTGATTCAAAGTTGATTGTTGGGAGAGAAAATATAAAGTTCATTGTTGTCTTTTTGGAAAAAGTAGGATTTTTTCCCAAAAATAAAACCAGTCCAAATAGAGAAAATCTTAATTCATGTGCATGAAAGATTTGTATTCAAGGAACAATGCGGTTTTCCAAGAATAATGTTGCAGTATTGCCAGCAAATGTATTCAAACACGTCAGGTATTAGTAATATATTCATCTAAAGATGAATTTATTGACAACGACAACAGAAGGAAATGGATATAAGGACTAGATTTAATTACAACGCTCAATCTCCCTTTCGGTTTATCACAAATATAAGGCTTCCCTTTGTCTGAAATTATGCTAACACCTCCCAAGCTTTGTTTCACCTTACATAAGTTTCCACACAGTGAAAGCTTCCAATTAAAACCTTTATAAATTCTTCAACTTCCAAGTATTATCCTTGCTGAGGGAGAAGATTGCAACAAAATTACAAGAGGAAAATTTTACAAAGATATCTTATGCTAAGAGAAAACGTTCACATGGGACGGTAATTTAATCTCAAATGAATAAGCAGGTTCCTCTGATTACTGTTACCTAAAGGTAAATGAAAACCAGTCCAGTGACAGAAGTACATCGTTTAGAAGACCTAGACCTGTCCGAGTTGCTCATCTGACTGTTCCATCAAAAGGAATTTAACTTTTGCTAATTACTTGCTCTAGATGACCCATAAACTAGTATGTTTGCAAAATTCTGAAGTAGTGAGACCAGCAGCATCGGCTACACAATTTTCCCTTTGATGAAATGAGGAGGGAAGTAAAATGTGGATTTATATCAGATAGTAACACAAAGGTTGGGTGCTAGAAACACCCATTTATAAGTCAGTTTTTCAACCACTCCATTAGTTTGGAGGGGTGAGGAGTCATTCATGAAATCATATCAATGCAATATGTGACCTCATCTCTAAAGGAGATTATGCAAGGATTTGGATATTCTAGTGAAAAAAATAAAATAAAATAAAAATAAAAATAAAAATCAGTGTTCAATTCAAATGTCAGTTTTTCTTGATCACTGATTCAGTTATCCTTAATGTAAAAGAAAAAGATAAAAGAAGTCAAGGAGAGCACGACCCTTTGGCCCTTCAAATGGAACTTAAATAAAATATACCACCTTGGTGTAGATAAAAGTTATACAATAAAAACAGAAAGAAAAGAAGCATTTTGAGTTCCTCAGAAAAGTATATATACAAGTATCAGCTCGATTCACACCTGAAATAACTCAGAATTAACAGCGATAAGGTCTAAAGTTTTCCCATATGGAATTTTGACTTGTTTGAGGTAGTGATCAACTCCACGTCCTTTCAAAGTTTTGGTAGTATACCTACAAGAGACAGCTGACGAGAAATTGGGAAAAGAAGAAAATTTAAAAATGTTGAAACATAATGTAAAACTGTCAAATTACATAAATATACATGTTGATAAAGGACAATGTACCAGGGAACATTCAGTGACTGAAAATGCCCTGAAGCCTGTAAGTAAAGATATCCAGGTTAGGTGCCACAGCTGAATTGAATAATAGTCATAAGCTCCCATTCCAACAAAGACTGAAGCTTGTTAAAACTTGAATGCTTTTTAGTTTTTTTTCCCTTTTTTTTTTAACATATGGGTGTATACATATAAATACAAATCTGAAAAATAAACAAGTTAGACTACTTTTAAAAAAAAAATTAAGCAAGAAAGGCATACAGGGAGCAATAATAAGAGCAATCAATTAAATAAAGAAAAAGATTCTCCATAAAGATTATTTTGGGTTCTCTTTGTTTGGATAAGTTGGTGGTTGTAGAATCTATTTCCTTTGATAATCTCCTGAGATAGTATATTAACTATCCATTAAGGTCTGAGTTCCCAGACAACTTTTCATAAGTACTCTTCCTGCAAGATCAGCGCAAATTCATCACATGTAGGAATCAGGTCACCGTCTACAAATGCAACAGTAGGTAAATAAAGGAACAAAAGAATCTTATCATACATTCTGCGTAAGAGGATCTTCTTCTCCAAGTTCACTGATATTAACCACAAATTGTGCATTGTAAACCTTCGCCACCTTTGCCATCTTCATCAGCATCACAAGATTCAAATCAAACGACGCAAGTTAAATGAAATAACGAAGAGAACCAAACGACACCTATTACAGTTTAAGTCAGAGAAATTCCGTAACTTCTTAGAAAATGATCGAGAAAAGGGAAAGACAGAAATTTATCAAAATGATAACTAAATAAATAAAAGATTTTTTTTTTGGGTGGCGGGAATGGGGGATTGGCTTCGGGGAACAGATTCCTTCTACCAGAATTCAGAACACAAATGAGAAAAGGAAAATCCGCAAATACACTTGCATAGAAACTGACCTGCTTAAGAAGGAGGAATCGTTCTTCTACCGGCCTATATCCTCCCACAACACTCATAAACAAAACATCAAGAGACCTACTTTGAGCTCTTCTATCAAACATACGCTTCTGAGGTTCGCCCATGTTGATTACAATGACTAGAACAGAGCAGAGAAAAATCTGAGTGACTAGCGTACAAATCCATGAATGTTCCTTCATTGAAGTTCAATATATCCAAATTGGTGAAGGCTGAAAAGGGCGAGAACAAGAATAAGTCCACAACCCACAACTTTCCCGTCCCAGAAACTCTTCGTTTCCTGGATTCTGATCGAATAAGCAGACTTTAGATCCCAAAAGCAGTGAAATTCTACTTTGATATCGGAAATTCCTAAGGTTGATGACGTAATCACTGCGTCTGGACATTTTATGTGGGGCTCAACGGGTCAGACTCTGTCAGACATTGCATATGACAACACAAACGTCATGTTCAAGCGCCAGCATTATCATCAAGTAAACAGTTTCTTCTCTATCACAATTAGTCCATAGCCGAACCCAGAGAAGCGCCTGCCGACGGATCAGTAGGCGGTTGTACTCCCTCTATTTTAAAGTACAGAATCTTTTAAAATTATTTATCTTTTTTTAAATAATTTAACATTTTATAAATTTTATTATTATATATTTTCAATTTTTTTATATTAATAAAAAAATAAATTAAAATTAATTACATATATATTAAAAATATTCATTATTTTTTTATTTTTAATATATATATATAACTAAAACTTCGAATATTTTAAATAAAAAATAATTAACTATCAATTTAATAACTTAATAATTAAATACTTAAGATATATTTAAATTATTTTTCTTAACTAAAATAAAATACTTTTTTATTTGAACATTACATATTTTCTCACAAATTAATTTTTTTTTTTTATTTTCAAAACAAAAATATTTGCTCATAAAACTTTATTTTAAAGGCAAGTGCTAAGACCTCTTGTTAGAAGTTTAACTCTTATTTAGTGTAGGGTTTATTGGAAGTTTAACTAGAGAGTTTGGGGAGTAAATTCAGTTGGTAAGCACTTTTTTTTTTTTTTTGGCCAGAAATTCTTGTATGTGATGCTCACTCATTCAATTTCCATTTTCCCTTGTACTAAAATAGAATTTGAATTAACTATTTTGAAGATTTTTATCTTCTATAAAGCATAAATTAATTGTCATAAGATAGAATGTGAGGATTAATAATCTATTTATTTATTTATTTATTAATAAAGAAATTCACCAGTTACTATTTAAAAGCTAAACACATCATATAAAATAATACATAAATTATATGTAAAAATAAGCTGCATGCTTATGTCTTATGAGAGGTTTAAGTCCAAATGGATGGTAAAGGATTTCATCCATCCACTTAACTTATCAAAATCCATTGAGAGATCAACAAAATTGATATTTAATTAATTTCTTTCACTCCTTTCTTATCTTTTTCATAATTGAGATGGTTTTAATATCTAAAAAGGATTTTAAAAATTTTAAGTGAAGTCTTATTCAGAAAAATTAGCTATGAGCTTTAAAAATTTTTTATTTATGAAAAAAGCAAGAAAGAAGGAAAAGAAAATAAAAATAAAATAAGAATACTACTTCTTTTTAAGAAAATAATTAAAAATTTTCAGAAAGAAAAGTAAGATGTCATTGAAAATAATTTGAATTTAAAATTTTTTATTTTAAATTTTATAAAAATTAATCAAAAATTTAAAAATTATATTCATTTTGTATTAAAATTCAATATAAATACACTCACAATATTTTACCCCCAAAAAAAAAAAAAAAAGAAGCCCTCAATCGTGCACTCGGGGCCGGGCCTTCGCCTTATTCTCTATTCCAGAAAATGGGGTGACAATGCACCTCGTTCCATATCGTCCTTTTTGACATAGCGGGAGGGGCGGGGAACGGGAAAAAAAAGGTAGGGGGTTTCGTTAGGGGTTTGGTTTGCTGTTTGCAGAAATTAGGGCTTCTTCTGCATCGTCCGTTGAAGCAAAGAAAGAGATACTTCCCTCTCTCTCTCTCTCTCTCCAAGATGATGCGAGTGGCTGAGATTAGGAAATTGAAGTCTTTGTGTTCATCTTTGGAGTCACTGAACTATCAATTCCTGCAAAGATGTTGTGTGAGTGGAACTGCCAAAGGAAAGGCTAAGGTCAAAACAGGCCAACAATTGAAGAGATCTAAGTTATCTACGAAGAAGGGTACGGCAGATTCTACACCTAAAGAAGGGCCCAGAAGGAAGAACGAATTTGATGAGCTGGTTGATGAATGCTTAGCTTCTACTTCTCCGCTCAGATTCTTGAAACCTAAGGAGAAGGCTAGGGAAGCGGAGCGGCAGAAGATGGGGCTCAAGAGCAAGGCTATGGAGGAGCAGGAGAAGAAATGGAAGAAAATGAAAAGGGAATTTGATTCTCCATTTCTGATGGGGACCCCTGGTTTTGATTTGATTAGTTTAGGCCTGGTTGATGAAGATAAGATTCCAAAGTACGAGTTGACAGTTGAAGATGGTCGAAGGCTCGCCAAGGAATACAGTAGGATTTTGATGAGGAAGCACCGGGCAAGACAGGCGGCTGAATCCACACTTCTGAGGTTGAAAAAAGAGGCAATTGAAGCGTTGCCTGAGAATTTGAAAGAGGCTGCATTGGTACCTGATCTGACTCCTTTTCCTGTCAATCGATTTATGGCAACTTTAACGCCTCCAATTGAAGGCTATATCGAGAAGGTTCAGGAGGCAGCCAAGAAGAGTTCCGTGAAGGAAAAACTCAGATGATTGGATGGTATATACTTCTTCTGCTGCATCGTTGACTGTGTCTTAGACAAATTTTATATTTTTTTTGCATTTGAAGTAGTTTATCTCCTGAGCATGAATTTTTCTTTGTTTGAGATGATTGATATTCTGGACCTTATCCATTATTGGTCAACTAAATGCTCCTATAAGTTACCAACAAATGTTTCTGGGAACCACCTTATGTGAATTTCCCCTCAGCATTTTCTTGCAATGTGCACATTCCAGTATAAGATTAGGTGATGGCTGCAGTCTCTTTCCGCGAGCACCAGAGGCGGCAACTAACTTTCTGTGTACTATAAGATTATGTCGAAGTTTCCCGCTTCATGAAGAAATTAATAAGAAACATAATCTAGAAAGATATGTCAGATGTCTCCATCCTTAACCTAGATAATGCTTTTGTCCAAAATAAATATTGGCTTCCTCAAGTACCACCTTTGCTACGTGCCGCTTTGTAATTGGGAAATGGTCAGTCCCTCTCATAATATCATCAGGGGCTTTTCCCCGTTTGGTTTGGTTGCAGCCCATGGCACCACAAATCGGCTCAGCTTCATGTCCTCGGTTTTCTATGGGTTCCTTGCATCTGCCACAGAGTTATTGAGTTTATTAGTTAGACTACATTATGAATTTCCTGCCACCCTTTGTCCCAAAAAATAAGGCATCTCACACCTACTGAATGCAAGGTTCTAACTGACCTCACATCTTGCCAACAAGAGGAAGGAATAAAGAATTTTGAAGTAATGCGAGGTCTTCCTTTTCTTTTTCATATAGACCTTTGTATATTTTCTCTCAGATTGATATGTGTAATTAAAGCTTATTTGATAACTATATTTGGTCAATGAAATTGCATAGCAGTATATCAATGATATTTATATTTTTGGAATTTTCTGGAATTTGAAACTAGTTTCTGGTTGAAATTCTGCAATGCTGAATCAAGAGAAAAGCAGAATGGATTATTATTTCTTTATTATCCTCTGAAGAAAAGGTGTTTATCTGCCAATATCAGAAGTTTCTGGGAAGTGTTACATTAGGTGCAAGTAGTGAATATTGGATTTGCTTCTGGCATCTGGTGTTTCACTTGTATTTGTCTGCTACCAAATATTTCTTATACTTGAACTTGCAGGCATAAAAGCTTGTACTGCCCGCTGAATTTTTGTCCACATTTTCTCTTGGAGTTTATTTTCGGGCCTCTGCTGGAGATGCTTGGACCTGCATAGAGCTCTTTGTACTTTACCGCCAACAGATGCTTCCTTTTTTAGGCTACAGTTGTCACAGATGGTGATCTGATGTGTGGCGCATATGTTGACAATTTCGGGTCCCAGATATTATGGTCTTTGCTGGTAGAAATGTTGTTTGATTAGAATATAGAAATATGGTTTAACTTCCAGTTAGGGTGCTAAAAGTTTTGCCTAAAGAACATTCCTTGATTGGTTTTACTTCTTAAATAATAACTGCACAGCTTCAATTTCCAGTATTTGAGCTTGAAGTCAGTTCGTGGCATATTTTCTACCTTGACTTTGTTCCAGTGAGAACGATTCGGAGGTGTGGTTGTGCATTTATCTTTGAGTTGATGCACTAAAGGCTGGCACTTGGTAAATAGTGGGTGGTTATGTTCTGTTGTCTCACTATCTTTTTCTTGAGGCATGTCTCATTTCTTAAATAAGGATGATAGACGGTCTGATTTACTTGCAATGAATATATTGTAGTTGATAATGATGAGATCAATTGAAAAGTGAGACTTGGATAACCTATATGATAGTTTCCACGTAGAAAGAAGGTAAATAATTCGGCGTGGTGATGCTTAGGGGCACTGAAGACATATTAGAGGAAAGTACTCGTCTGTATGCGAAATAATGCTGTGAAGTTTCCCTTACCATGACGAGACTATAAGAAACATGATCTACAAAGATGGATCATATGCCTCCATCCTTCACCTGAATAATGCATTTTGCCCAAAACAAATATCAGGTTCCTCAAATACAACCTTGGCTAGATGCCACTTCCTAATAGGAGAAATGGTCTAGTCAGTTCGTCTGGTAAGATTTCTAATTATAAGTCATGTTACCCAGCCTTGCTCACTTTCTCAAGAAGTCCGTTCCACTGGTCTGGTAACTAGCATGTGATTCACCGGATATTCACAAATGGCCTTATGTAATGTATCAACACGCAGCCCCAGTACGCAAAGGAAAGAGCACCAGGATAGGTGAAAAATCTTACTAAGAACTAAGAACAATTATTGGAATTCCGAAGATATTATCTCATCATCTGTACAGTTCTCCAAGTAAAAACAGCCCAAGAAATAAACATCTAAAATTCTACATGAAAGCAGTAAATTCAAATAACAGCTATTACTAAGGCAGATTCTCAAAACTGTAAAGTGATAGTAAAAAGTGCAAGTATTTTGTTTCTCCAGCTTCAGAGGTTCAATCTACTCATCCATTTGTTAACTGCAGAGTGCTGGTCATAATGTCAAGGCGTTCCCAGGCCAAAAGCTCATTTAGCGAAGGCACGAAAAGTTCGCTGACATCTGAACTACTTTCTTCTTTATCAACAGTCGAGTGACGCGACGAATATGATGCATCAATGCTTCTGAGCGAATTTAATTCCAGAACTACATCAAACAAAAGAGAAATAGGAAGGTTGCCTGTGTCACATTTTGTCTTTGAAAAACATTAGCACAGTATCATGAGCACCAGCTGCAGCATCCGTTTAAGAACTCGTGTAACTCTCAAGATTTGGTTGTAGCTTCTGATCTTTTCTTTGATTGAAATTCTATAGACTCAATCCAAACCACCTCGATCAAGCATGTCAACCAAGGTCATCCTTCTGGGGAACCTTGGTGGAAGTCTTAAAATCATTGCATCCTCAATCTCAATTGGCAGATGAGTGGCTACAACAACGATCCCTCCCTTCTTTCTATGCTCTGCAATAATATATTCTAGCAATTTCACACCATCGTCGTCCAATGCTACAGAAGGCTCATCAAGCAACCAAATCGGCCTATCAATTGCCAACAGCCTGGCCAGCTGTAGCCTTTTGCGCTGACCCATTGATAGCATTCTTGATTTCTCTTTTGCCAATCTTCCAAGCCCCATAAGTTCCAAAGCAGGTAGAGACCTCCCTTGCTTGCCCTCAAGAACTTCAAACCACTGAACATTGTCAAGAACCGTGAACTTGTCTTTGATAGCATCTTTAAGGGAGAGCCAATTCAGCTGAAGCTTGTATTGGTGAAAAATGCCCGAATCTGTGATGTCATGACCATTCCAGAGTATCTCGCCTGCAGATGGTTTGGAAAACCCTGCCAACATGCGCAAGAAGGTAGTTTTACCAGAGCCATTGGTGCCTGTGAGCACAAGTGCCCCCCCGTCATGGATAGAGACATTTACATGACGCAGAATTTGTTGAGCATTTCTCATGCAGGAGACATTGTTAAGGAGAAGGCGAGGAAGCGAAGGTTTACGCAAAGACATAAGTTCCAGAAAAGATAAGCTAATGCCACATGTAGTTCCTAAAGTCCAGGACGATAGCGGAATAAAGATCTGCAAAAGCTCAGTTAAATGTGTGATGAAGAGATTGTCAAGTATGAAATGTGAAAAACATTAGTAAAATCATGCAACAAAAACAACTGCAAAAGCTCAGTTAAATGTGTGATGAAGAGATTGTCAAGTATGAAATGTGAAAAACATTAGTAAAATCATGCAACAAAAACAACTGCAAAAGCTCAGTTAAATGTGTGATGAAGAGATTGTCTGTCAAGTATGAAATGTGAAAAACATTAATAAAATCATGCAACTAAAACAACTCAATGGTAGATTAATCAGATTATACCTAAAATGAGGAATCGAAATTGAGTTTCAGAACTTGAGATGAAGAGAACAAAATAAAGTAGAAGCACCAAGTTGAACGACAAAAAGATGCAAGATGGCAAAATATCATTTCACCAATGATCTAAGAAAAGTCATTTAAAAAGTAAACCCAACTATTTACTCCATAAGAAGGAAATGTAAATAAATAAAAGAGCTAAACACATACAAGGGGAGGGAAAGGAGGGAAACTAGCTGAGCACCCAATTTCCAAGTAGTAGAAAAACCAAACAAAAGACAAATCAGAAAGTGGTTAAACTGGAAGATTGTGAAAGAAGTTTCCCTGACCAAACTTAGACAGCATCTCACTCCGAAACCCAATGCAAAATTTTCACATCGGGTCCCACTTCTTCTCTCACAAACAATTCTCTCATACGAAACCCAAGACAAAAAATCTCAAGCCAAAACACTATCCAATCCCACCCGTATGCATAGAATAGATACCATATGTATTGATGGGAAATTTGACGTAAAGTGCTCCTTTGATAGTAGTAGCTTAACTGATTTCCCATGCACTCAAGTTACTTCTTGACAACCTGCCAATTACTGTACTTGATTCGTTTTATCTAAGGAGTTAATCTTGGAAGCAAGATAGCTCCAGTATGCATAGGTATCGTAGAAAAGAGAACCCAATAGCATCAGAACTCAGAAGCTACCAATGCTGAATATGTTAGATCCAAGTAACATATTCTTCCAGCTAGGGATTACAGATTAATAATTAAATGAAATACTTCAATATATTAAGCTTATGTTCTGCTCATATTCTTGGTCCTAGAAAAAACATTTAGCAACTTCTGAGACATTCAACTTATATCAAATATGTTTCCATTTTCTGGCCTTGATTCGTTTTTATCTTACAAGTAAAATCTTAAAAGCAAGATTACTCCGGTATGCACAGATATCTTGGAAAATATAATCCAGTAACACCAGAACTTGCTTCCAACTAAGAATTACTGATTAGTGGTTATAATTAGACACTTCAACTCATTTACATTCTTACATTCTGCTCATACTCCTGGTTCTATGGGGGGGAAATAGCAACTTCTGACACATTCAACCAAAATATGTTACCCTTTCTGGCTTTGCAAGCATCTTATTTAAATTAGTTAATGCTTTATATCCTCATCCTTTATCGAACTTGAATTTTTTAACCCCAAAAGTGAAAGACGTCAGATAAACAATAAAGCATAAATAATATGAAGTAGTGAAGTAAATTGAGCACCATAAGATGCAATTAAGTAAATCAGTCAATACCAATAAACTTTTGTTGATCCATGTAAACTCCTAAAACATAGCACAAAAAATATTATGACATAAAGATTCCTTTCAAACAACTAAAGACAAATTATGAGATGCAACAATATTTTCATAATCCATCTTCAAACTTCCCTGACAGATAAATCAAGAATGTAACACATATCTTAACAGACTATATTGTCTTCATTGATAATTGTACATTTCAAACATTCATGAAATATCAAAGATCACTGAACAACTCATAAGAATGTAAATGATCAGATAGATATCTATATTGACATTACTTACTTCTGATCTAAAAGTGCCATAGAGATAACACAAGGTAGGGCATATACTGCTTGCAGAAGTGAAGTACCCAAATTCTAGCTCCCACTTTCGTGCAGCTATACAAAACTAAAGGAATCTAAGAAGTAAGCACTTTGGCAGCAACAATGCCTCTTACTTTATGTCCATATTATTATTGCTACTGTTTTAGAAGTTTCTCTAATTGGCCAAACAAATGTTTTTCAGATTTTACTACTCTCTTGAACTGTAAAAGGTGAACATTGGATGCCTAAATGAAAGAGAAAAAAAAGAAGAGAGCACCACTACTGGAGCCATATGATCTACCCACAATTTCTCTTCACACAATTGGAAAACTTACAGGACAATCGATGAAAAAGTTGTAAAGCAGAGAAAGATGTTGCACATATGTTAACTAAATATAACTCCCAACATATTTCAACTACAGTTGAGAATTCAACCCTTTCATTTGTAGAGTTTTCCAATTTTCATGCACCAACAAGTCACATAAATTTCGAGAAAAATAACTAATCCAAATTAATTGCATTTAACCAAATGCCCATATACTAAAAAAAAAAAAAAAAGACACACAAATAGACACTTTGCTGCACATTATGAAAAACAACCATAAAACACTTTTTTTTCCCTTTTCTCTCTTGGCATTCAATATTATGGCAACACCAATTATCATTTTTATAAACTCAATAATACTTCTCCACAACAGCTATTTACAGCACACGATGAAAGGAGTAATTTGGAAAAATTAAACCAAGGAGGAAACTGAAGGAAGAATCAAGAGCAATTTGAAAAGAAGCTTAGTTATGAGTGAAAATCCGTAGGAACACTTTAATTTCTTTGGAAAATTATATTTGTGCACAATTCTTTTAGAATGAAAACGCTTCTTGGATTGCAATTCTTAATCTCAAACTCACCTTATTACAACTTCACAAACACCGCACCATCAATGAAGCAAGAGGAAGTGAAACATTTGAGCAACAGGAGGAGAGAAAAAGAGACAGAGATGCCAATAGGTGGGAAGAGAAAGTAAGCGGGAAGCAGAAAGAGAAAGTCCAGGCAGCAGCACTGATAAACGAAGAAGGAGAAGGAGAGACGAGGTTTGCGGGCTGGGCAATTTGTGTTGATTATTAAGAGAGAAAATATAAGTTTCAAATTTAATTTCTAGAAAATGTTGAGAATTTCTTTAGGGAAAACACCAATCCAAAGTACACTATGGGCGGCTTAGAGTTGACTATTTTGGGAAAAAAAATGTAAAATTTATGAGAAAAGAAGGACAACAAATATTGGGTTTTGAAAACAGTACCTAAATGCACTGTGTAAATTTTTGGATTTCTCGATTTCTTATATTGACGGATGAGTTTTAGGGTTTTGGCATAAGAATAGCTTAGCAAGAGCTGAACTTGGAGAGGCATGCTTTGCTAAAGGATTTGATCTTTTGGCAGAGTGGTATAATGATTATTATCACCCATCAATTTATAACACTTCTTTTTTTTTTTTGTTTAAATTTTTGGGATAAACCCATCAGTTTATAACATAATAAATGGATTTGTTGCCCTCCTTTGACTTAAGAAAAGGCTGAAAAAGTAACTCGTGAGTCTACCGAGATGTTATTAAATGACTAATGAGAATACATATCTTAACTAATTAGTGAAAATAAGTATAGTAAAATATATACGAAATGAGTTAATTATTATAATTCGATACTATATTTTTAACTAATAACAAATAATAACAATAATAATTTATTACGTCTGAGTTTTCAGCAGTTAAATCAATAAGATGTCAATCTGATAATTAAATATTCATTCACGTATTGAAAAAATCTTCTATACACTCGTATTGAAAAAACTTTTAAGTTAGTAGTGTAGCCAACCAAAGAGAAAGAACTAAACCACTTTTTCTTCCTCTTCCTCTTCTTTCTTTCCAATCCAAACAAAAGTATTTACCCGAATTAAAAAAAAAAAAAGACTTCCTTGTTACTTTTTGAGAACCTACAATATTGATAATATATCTATCTTACCTCGTAGCTGATTTTGTAATACTTAAGTAAAATGTCAACAACTTTCAGTAGGGCGTCAGTGAATAAAATTTCGAATGTGTTTAATCTTAAAAAAATTTATTTTTGAATTGTGTAAAAGTAATTATGTTTGTAATATATATATATATATATATATAATATAATAAAAAATTAATATTTTATTTTAAAACGAAACATAATTCAAATACATTATAAAAACTAAAGTTACAATCTACACGTACGGTTTGCTATGCGTGTAAGACTAAATCTGATCTGTCAGATCAAATTTAAAATCTAATCCGAAAGATAAAATTTTTTACTCCAATATGTATTTTTTAAAAAACTTTTGATAAATTTTTAAAATACTGCACGTTACAACACAATAACCATTCCCCTCTATAAATTATCTAAATAACATGAAAGCAATATAGGAGACTCGGGGTGTGATTGGATAGAATTTGATTTTAAAATTTTCTATCTTAAGTTTCGGGAGATAGAAATTTTTGAAAAAAAAAAAGTGATATGTGAGATATAGAAATTTGTATTGGGTTCCGTATGAAACCCAATCCAAGTAAAACCTCGATTTCCTCGGGTGCTTATTTATAGAAAATAAAAATAAAAATTGAAAAAAATACGCGAGCTGTAACTCCAACTCTTTACTCTCTCCATTAAAAGATACCGCAAAAAAACCGTCCTATTCGTGCTGTTCTATTAAATGAGTCGCACGTTTCTTTAAGCCTCTACCATGAAAAATGCAACAAGCCAACAATGAATGATAAATTCACTTTTCCTTTGAATTATAATTCCAGCTAAATTTGATTTTGGAACAATGAATATCCAACTAGTTCCATCTATCTATCTCAGTCTCTCGTGTGCTTCATAAGTCATAAACTTATCCAAATACAGAATACATCAAATTATAGGCATTCATTCTCCGTTCACCACAATTGCCAGGTGCAGAAGCCTGAATCTCTACTATCATCACTCTGCAGTAGATAGCAAAAGGAAAAAAAAGGCTTCTCTTCCAAAAACACCAGGCTTCATGCACGCCATATCCCGGCTGCGGCGCGCCATTTTATGTGATTGGGACATACAAGATATAATATTCACTAATGGTACACTAACTAGAACTGCTACGAGTGATACACTGGCCCCCTCATCAATGGCCGGTATAATGACAGATATACCAGTATATACAAGTACTTCCAGAAACGAGAAACAAAATAACCACTTAAATTAGGTGGCTACCTGTAGCATCTAACACATCCGTAAATCTGTGGAGGTACATGACTCCAAATCCAATATAGGGCTTCTTCATAATTGACAGGCATTTCCTGGAATGGGATGATTAACAATGACTACCAAGATTTTGCTCAAATAAGAGGAGTGGCCATACCAAACAGCCCTCTGCGTCTTTTGAGATTCAATTGCTGGTCCACCTCCTTTTCCGAGGTGGACGCTCGGCTTTGATCTCGATATCTGCACGGTTTTCACTTTGGGCAGGAGGAAGTGGATCATTCTCCGTCTTTTTTACTGCAGTTGCTTCTTTTTCACCTGGCATTGGAAGTTTGAATCGCTCACTGCGCTTCTTCAATTTCTCAACTGTATCCAAGTGTCTATCCTCGATGGGCTTTTTATAACAGTTACTGATCTCCAAACCACCAGCATCTTTCTCATTACCCGAAGCATGTTGCTTATCTTCAACTGCCTTTGAAGGTTGATCTGAAAGCCTGCTAGCGACATTTGGCCCAGTACTGCTCTTTGTGTTGATCTGCTTAATCTTCACAGACGACGATGACTTGGTGCCAACACTGAAATCCCTCTCCTTATGGCTGGTCCAGCGCTCTAATTTGGAGCGTCCTCTCCTTGATTCCGCCTGTTCGTCATCAGATGAGCCCTCTTCTCTGTCATGCTTTCTTGAAGGAGGATCGTTCACAAGGACTTCATTTTCACTCCTTCCTTGATCAAGTCTGCCTTTCAAGCTCCCCTGCTAAGAGACAAATTAACCTTTTAAAAGCTTCAGCAAACCGATCATGGAACAAAAAAAAGGTAATGCGAGTTTAAAAGCAAGTTCGCCAAGCAGAATGCATATCGAACAGATTAGCTGCCAATGACGATGTTGTTAGCATCTCTAGAAACTCATGAAGAATTTTGTGGGTAATCCAGGAGCAATGGACATTCACCAGAGACATCAGTCTTCAGCTCATCAGAAGACAAGACAGAAAAAACATTATGACAGTGAATAAACTGAACCATCCAGCAATTTTACAGCAATTTTATAAACTGAACCATCCAACAAAATTATAAAATGACTATGTACTTATATATGACAGTTTATGTAATTTGATTTTGATAAATTTGGCAAACTACAAAAAATTATGCAAATAATATCACATGCAAAACTTCGGAAAATAAAGTAATGGTCATATTCTATCAAACTGGGCATGGGTATACAATTATTCAGGGTTTATATGAGTAATATTAGTAAAAATATGAAAACGTTGGTCTAAAGATGGACATATCAGATACTTTAAAATCCTAAGACATAACAAATTTGGCTTCATAAATCGCTAATTGAAGAATCTATCAACCAAAATCTAGAGAATTTCTTTACAGTGAGCCAATTATGATCCGCACAAGAAAACAAGAACTTTGCCTGGCAATGACATTAAAGGAAAGAAACATTTCCCCTCCCTTTTTTCTCCTCTTCCCCCCCCCCCCCCCAATTGTGGGGGGCTGTGGTGTGGAGGAAGAGAACAGGATAGGAAAAGTAGGCAAATGGATTTCTGGATGGCTATTGCCAGGGCCAACTAGTCTAAAAGAAGGAAAGATAACTAGGACAGACTATAGATAAAGCAGTAACAAGAGAGAACTTCGAGAAGGCAAGAAGGAATCAACACTCAGAAGCTAAGTGGACCTTCCTGGCAAAGAGTTAAAATGGTAATAGGTAAGAAGCTATTGCAAAAATGTAATTGCCGAAAGGTGAGAAGTGTGTCACTGTCCCATCTAAGTTACAACCACCAGAGAGATAGAGAAGCTCTTAATCATCAAATTCAGGCAGTGAGTGCCCCTTTTCCTAACCCAGGATAAACATGAATTCACCCAAACAACTTAAATCATTTTGCATCTCCTTATAGATCTGAAACTTACTTCTTTGAATAAGAAATAGATCCCAGCAACAAGGACTTGAATCGTAGAATAGTCGAGAAACATTATATATCATGAAAATGGGACATGCATCAGCCACCACATCATCTTGCTGCACGTGCATGCATCTAAGTATACATTCAAGATTACTAACTTATACACGTTTCTCAAGGACACCCACCCAACACTATTGATCCATTAAACATTCTCCATTTCTTGTGATTTTATTTATTCATCAATCAATTCAAATTTGAGAAGATGAGAATAATGAGAATATAAGGAGGCTGACATTAAGATTTCCTATTTCCCTAACTCCAAGATATAGAACGAATCAAGGATTCAGATTAGGAGGAGGAGAAAAACACCATACCTGTAAACGAAAATAACTTTTTTAACTGTTGTCTTGCATTATGTAATGCAGAAAAGTTCTCAGGAAAGAGGACCTTGTATCACAAATAGAAGAAGTATCTACGAATATCAATTGCTAGTACAAAATAACAAAATTCTCACCTCACTCCATTGACAAAACGGAACTGGTTAAAGCAAATGCAAAATGCAACTTCTCCTTTTCTGATAATATTTAAATGTTACATCCACAAGATTCCACCTCATCATTTATAACAATCCACAGACATTGATTGCATTTCTTCAAAAAAATCCATTTTGATTTTATCACACTAACTATAGAAAAGCATTTTTTAAAGAGAAGTTCAAATCAAATATATCATTCCCATCTCCCCAGACCAGCACATAATTAAGCGGACAAAGATTCAAATGATCCCATGGGGAAGCTGACTTAATGTTAATTAAGAAAACCAAGTATCGCTACAGTAAGTTGTTTAGCATGTGATATAGATAAGAACTACAATAAAGGATTCTGCAGGGGAGAATGAGATAGCTGATTAACAAATAAGCCATCGTTGCAATGATCACGGTATAACCTCACCCTTGCCTATCATTTTGAACACTGGATAAAGAAAACAAAACTATATATTAATTTTCCCCTCATAAGTGCGTTATGTAACTGATCCAGACAGGCCACGTACCATGTCGGTTATCAGTCTGCTGTTTTCTTCTTGATTCTTCTTAGAAAGGGCAATGGAATTACGGTCAACAACCTCTGATTCCTTAGCTTTCCTGGGGTATTCTTTATGTTTTTTCTCCTGCATCTTATAGTTATCAGCAGCATTGGCAGCACGGTCATCACGAGTACTTGCCCTCTCATGCCTAGCTCTTCTCTCGTCATTATTAAGTTGGTTTCCATGAGCATAAGCATCCTCACGGCTCCTATGCTGAGAAAGACTTTCATTGTCAACTCGATCCCTCCTCTTGAGTATTTCATTCTGCCGTGCTGCATCCTTTGAATGATACTCTTTATCTGAACTTCTGTGTTCATCTTTCCCTCTTGATTGACTACCCCATGCTTTCTCTTCTATAGCCCGGCCACTCCTTATACCAACTCGTGTGTCTTCCTTATCCTTCTTTGCCAAAATGTCTTCACTGGATTGTTTAATCCTATGCCATTCCTCGCGCTCTCTCTGCCTCTCATTCCTCTCCCTCTGAAATAATCCCTCTTCTTTGAGCCGAACATTATGCTGATCATCATCTCTTAATCTTGCTTGATCATCTCTCCTCCGCTGATCATAAACCTCATCCCTTTCCCTCTTACGTCGACCACTATTTTCTCGATGGGAATGCAAGTTGTCTTCCTTTTCAAAATGTTCTCTCCTTGAATGTGCCTCTTCTTTTCTTCTTTTGCTATGCAGATCATCAAAGCTCTCATTTCGCCTCTTTGGAATATCATCTCTGTCTCTATGTCTTGATCCCAGATCTTTATCATAACCAGACCTCCAACTCCCACTATCCAATTGTTTTCTCAACTGATGATGTTCATCTTTTTCAGCCCTCTCAACTTCACGAATCTTGGTCCGGTGTCTAGATCCAGTCTCATCACGCTGCTCCCTCCTTTTGGTGTCTTCAACTCTAGACCTCCTCCCATGCAAGTCCTCATCTCTCCTTTGGCGGAGCCCCTCAGCATTTTCACTCTCCTTTCGCCGATCAATACTATCATACTTGGCTTGAGAATGACTGCCAGAATGCGGATCCCAGCTTTTATGAGGATACATATCTTCCTTACCTCTTACAGAAGTGCGTTGTCTTTCAATTCCTTGCCTCTCATCACGACCTTTTCGCCTAATGATATCTTCATTCCCACCCACTGATGCCTTCACATTAGGCATACGTGCGGAGCGTCCATCATGAACTTCTTCATCTTCAACGCCATCATGTAGCTTCCGGTAATCTTTACTACTTCCAGACCTTGCTTTGCTATTCTCACTGCTTCTAGCCGTTCTTGAATCTTCTCCATCATCAATTTCTTGAGACAAAGCTTGCGTGACTTGTGATGTGACTTTTTGTTTCTTCAAAGAAGGCCTTAAAGTGTCTTCTTTAAGTGTATCATCATTGGTTGTGGCATTCAAACTCTCTTCTTCTTTATCCACATTAAAGTCTCTATCAGAATGGACAACCTCATCATCACTCAAGGCATCTTGAGGCCCAACTTCTTCTTCGGCAGAACCCCCAACACCAAGCTGAGATAAGCAGGCAGGACGTTGTTTCCCACCTATACTTTCAATTGATTCTTCCTTTTCATTATCATTTAATCCTTTCTCTCTCGTATATTCCTTGTTGGTTACCATAGGGGATCGCTCACGTGATCTTCCGTTTGATCTATCCTTTGACCGCCTGGAGTGACAAAAATGGAAGTATTAAGGGATTACTGTCATTGGATTCAACATAAAATGCAAGTTGTAGATGAGAATTAACTCGGCGTATTATCAAGATTGAAAGGACAAAACAAATTAACAATTTAACATGCATCAAAGAGAATGAATGAAGCTGGTACCCAACTGTACACTAACAGCCCCAATCTAATAAGAATACTAGCAAAAGATACCATAAATTCTCACTGACATGTTAAATTCAACTTGATTTTGCAGAAACAATACTTAGGAGAGCATAACTAAGTTTATACACACACTGCACCAATAGAGATGCAAGGGAAATGCTAGCTTTGCACAAAAGAATATCCTTATAGGAAAGTAATGAAAACGTATATGGAAACCGAAAGAAAATATCAGAAAATAGAATTTCAGGTCACTAATGCAACTGCCATCTCAATCAACCAAGGACTAGAAAAGTCCCGGAGCAAAGAATTACCAGGATAATCACCCACCCAAATATGGAGAAATAAGAGAGAGAGAGAGAGAGAGAGTGTGTCTGGCTGAACAACTTGGGTGTTAAAGGAGCTCATAATTGGAAAACAGCAATGAACTCCACACAGGACTCATTTCATACCTCTCCTCACAAGAACCAGAAAAGTTTTGGCCAGGATAAGCAGCCTGTTCTCTGGAGTCAGGACGGTTTTCTGGGGATGATTCAGAAGGACGCATTGTTTCATCTCCTTCATTCATGTTATCAGCAGTGGGATTGGAAAGAGGCGATCTTCTTGCCACAAGTTCCTTCTTCTCATTATTGCAAGAATTTGGAAAATGCTTATGCTCAGTATCTTCTTGGGGGAGGTCTTCAAACTCATCACCCTCCCTAAGATTCTGGCTGGGGAGATCATTGTCCTGTTGTTCTGCCATGTCATTTCCTGGGGATGACTCATCATCTGCAGAGTCCTGACACACAATCTATTTTTTGGAGAAAAAATCCACATAAGGATACTGTGAACAAATGCTAGGATATGAAAGAATAGGAAGCATTAAAAACTCACTTCAATAATAACATCCAAATCACTAATCCGTGGCTTCCGTGTATCAATGGATGGGAGGCGTTCACCATAACCAGTTTCAACTTGTATTGGTCTCCCAGTTGGCTAACAGAAAGTTAACATAAATCAGTGCAAGAAAACTATACACAGTATAAACTCTTAGGCTCGGTGAAAACTGAACAGAATGCAACAGCTCACTGACCCAAAATCTAAAAAACAAGCCATATATACATAGACCTGAACTTAGTAAGAAGACAAATCCCATTTGTATTGAGCAAACCAAAAAAGTAACCAGTTACATACCAAAGGTGGTCGGACACGTGCAGGTCCTTTTCCCATGTCATTTTGACCAACATTTGTCTTTAGTTTTGCACTTTCAGATGGAATCTCTTGAATACCTGCTGCAGCAGCGAGCTCAGGTGGAAGGTCGGGATCATAATCCTAAAAAAAATTTAACAAAATGAAAAGATTGTTATATGATAGCAGCAAGAAGCACAACATGATCTAAGAGTCTACAAATATTGCAAGCCCAGATGCAAAAGCCCCTCGCACCTGTTCTGCCCTCCCACTTTCATAGACACGAATCTTGCTTTGCATAGTTGTTTCCAAGCGGAGTTGCTCCTGAATATATATTAGGTTCATGAAAATGAGTGAAAATGCAGATATAAACACTCGGAAATAGTCAAAACATACACACATACATATAAATAGCTGCATATCTTATGATTAAAATGAAACAAATATAAAAATATGATAGCAAAACCTACAAGCTGTTTGCAGTAATCTTTCCAGCTTTCCTCGTTGAGAGCAAAGTTGAAAAAATCTGTAATATCAACCCCAGGCAGTTTCCAAGGCTTCTCCTCGAAACTATCAATGTCAACTTCAAATATGGTCCTGATAATAGCAAAAAGGTCAAAAGGCCTCCAGTGAGATAGTTGACCAAAACCCTTAAAAATGTCATGGACAGACCCCCAAAAAAATAACAAAAAGAAGATCTACTTATCTTAGAGCATCATGAAGCTAAGCCATAAATCATGAAAATGCAAAATATTCTTTCTTCCAGTACAGTAAAATCCAGCAAAACCAAGTACTTGTGAAAAATGATATGTGCAGAAGTAAGGAGGATGGACAAGACAAAAATCTATAACCATTTATTTACGTGTTACTCCTGTGAAAGAAGAGGAGACTGAAGGTCTAAGAAGTTACCATCAATCAGTTTTCAGAAAGTGAAGATATCAAGAAGCAATTCTCGTGCTCTCATCAATTTGGCCAAACAAAATATCAAGCATATGATAACAAAAAGGGAATGACTACAGCCAAGTACATGGACACCCAGATTAATGTTCTGATTACAAGCTGATATAATGGAAGTGGAGTTCCAATCACTATCTCCTGGAAACTACTTTTGGTTGCAATATTCTACCAGACACTGAGGATTGACAAGTGTACACAAGGCCAAAGAGTACCATTTCCTAAAATAGTGTGCTAAATTTAACAATTAACTTCTCTTTGGAGCATTGTCATCCCCATCGGGAGAAACTTCCCCATTCAACATCATTGCAGAGCTCCTTTTCTATCCCACATTTGGTACGTGAGGAAATCTAGGGAAAGAGGCAGGTAGAAGCACCAAAAAGAATAGGTTGGTAATCCAGCATCAATTGCTACTTCCATTTCCAGATTCAAATTAAACAAACTACAATGTATAAATAGGTTCATCAACCTGAAGACCTTAATTAGAACATTCAGCTTTACATGCAAAAGCTTGTCCTGGACATGAAAAGTTTATATATTTAACACCGTTTTTGCCTGCACCACTAACAGCTGTGCTAGCACAGATGGCACAAAACATGTTTTCCATACAAGAAAGAAAAATTTTTTGTACTCATTATGAGATAATTGCACTGCATGTCCTGCACTAACTAGGGAAAGAGTCATATTCACATTACTATAATAGGGCTATAAGACCTATCCACATTCCTCAGGATAAAGAATGCTATATGCCTATAGAATTGACAATCTTGTGGGGAATTCTCAGGTCCAGATCAACTAATACTTGCACAAAGAAACTGAAGTTCAAGACAATTTTTTATACAGTCAAGAATGTAAATATACATGAAAAATAATGATCCAGCAACTTCCACTGACCAAAAATCATTAGCTATCCTGAACAATTTAGTTCACAAAATGATAAAAATTTCATCGAACAAGCTGCTCAGAGATCCAGAGAGTTTTTGGATAAAGAATGTTCACAAAGAAAATCAGAAAGAACAAATGCTTAGGGACAACAATTAGAGCTGAAAAGCACAAAGATGTTCAAGCAGAAAGCTTGACTGAGCTTATTAATAAAAACCATCTCAAGTAGATTTTCAGCTAATTTAAGAAACAAACTTAACTTGTGTACGCACAACAAGAAATATTTCCTGGCGATTTTACACTTACAGAACTTAAATACAAGCTTAGTTAGAGCTTGACTTTAATTGATCAAGTTTGCCCAGCTAAGCTTGAGCACGACCTAGAGCTGAAGTCTAATAATTGATCCAAGCAGGAATTTAGATTGAGCTCAGTCCAGGTCAACTTGATTGATGGCCAACTTGAGCTCCAACTACCAAAGCACAGCTTAATCTCTCTTAAAGCTTAAAGTTCTTTCAGTTGACAGGAAACGTTGGTGCCTTTAGACCATCTATTGCAATCAAGAATCCAAAAAATATGGTATCTTAAAGGTTGTTGAAAGCAAAGACCAAAGTGAGGCTCCACAAGGATGAAGACCAAAAATAACAACTTATGAAGACCCATTATAAGCAACGGAGTAACACATATAAAGCATGTAAGAATAGACATGTAGAGATCTAACTCCATAAAGAATGATATAGCATGCTTTCCCTCCCCTAACTCCTTACAACTCCTTTTATTTAGGGCATATTTGGATTGGGTTTTTTTTAGTTGAGTTGGATTGGGAATCATAAGAGTGAATTGTTTGTGAGAGGAGAAGTGGGGCCCAAAGTGAAAAAAGTGTGAAAAAATGGTTTTTTTTTTTGTTTAAAAACCAATCCAAGTACACCCTTACTAATTCTCATAGCGGATAGGTGCCAAGGGTGCAATACAATTACAGACATAAATCAAAACCTCTATTTAGATGAAAATAAACTTACTTGTGAGATGGAAGTGTGAAGTCTAGCCCACTCCCATAACCACGTCCTGCTCCACCACTTCCCCAAAGAGGCATTCCGTAACCAGGATGAAAACCTTTTTGCATTGCCGGATTACCTTTTATTCCAGTTGGTCGCCAATCACCTCTGCCACGTCCAATACCAGGAACCATGCCACCAGGAGGTCGAACTTGCCCTTGAGTACCCCCTGGCCCGGTAGAAACTGCTCCAGGCATTGGTGCTGCACCAGGTCTCACATACTGCATAGTTTTTCCAAAAAAAGGAGTAGAAAAAAATATCATCAGACAACAGATAAACAAAATTATTAATCATTAATACATAACGAGGCTTTATTATACTGCAACATGGAAGACACACAAAGAATAAAGTTCTATGCTCATTAAGTTTCATATAAACTGAATTTCAAATTCCCAAGTTGTTATCTTTCTAATATGGCAATTTGAAAAATACAAAACATCTACAATAGGCATCTCTTTCAACTTTAAAGAACTAGAAATTGAGACGCAGTTGGATTCAAGCAACATAATTTAAACCCTTGAACAACAAAACGCATTGCAAGAATTAAAGTCCAAATCTCTTCAGCGCACACATGATGTGTGACAATAAGGCAATAACATGCGTAGTGCATGAAATGCCAAAAGAGCATGTGCAGAAAAAAGTTAACCCAATCCTTCACGCAAATTTTGAGGGAAGCTTATTGATTAACATTGACTAGTCTGCACACTGTGGTAGCAGTCCTCGTGAAAATATTTTTGCACAAATGAAGAGAAATGGTGAATGCTCCACACTGCTTCTTGTATTAGCAACAAGATTTTAATTCAAAAGGACAATTGGAATTTGCACAATTCATTGTCCATGAAGTTGCACTATAGAAAGTCTTCACATCAACTAGGGAGGGTTCACTTTCGCAATATCCTTCTCAGCCTGAAAGGCAAGCATTCCAAGCCACAAAGAGATAGACATGGGAAAGAAATCCAAGTGACAGAGTCATTGGCTATCTTTTTGGGACATTTTGGCAAGAGGCGACAGACAGCAGCAGCCACCAATGAATTTAGTTTACTGTTGCTCCGTAAAGCAGTCTGCATTTGCCGCAAGACTTCTCCAACAGTAGCTTGACCACTTAAAACATTGCTAAATTAGACTAAATGGAATAATCATTTCCTTGGGAAAAGAGTTAGTTTTTGACGGAATGATTCTATATCACTCGACAGAGAATGAAGTTTCACGCCATTGCCACCAACCATGCAGTGCATGTACAGTCTATCACAGTTCAAAACACCCAGTTAAGATGTGAATTGAACCATACTGGGAAGCATTTCACAGAGAGCAAAGCATCATAAGTAAAAGAATTGCATGAAAAAAGTAAACAATAAAAACAAATTTCATTGAAAATAATAATCAAATTTATTAATGGAAATTTGCAACCCGTACAATAGCCTATCTCATCAGCACATACAGAAAGAACAGCATTGATCAGTTCTAGTGTAATCAATTTCCATGACACTCTAGAAAATTTACAAGGCAATTTACTTTTCAAGTTCTGATCAAACAAGAGGATGAAAGCACCAAATCCCAGATGTGCCGCAACGTCACTGACCTTGAACTGTGAATGAAATGGATGATGGTACCCATGATTGCTGTACCCAATCTTTGGTGCCACGGCCACCCCTCCTACTCCATTCACCTTTGCTGCATCACCCAACTCCTTCCGATCCCCATCACCACTTGGACCAACTTCCTCCCCTCCCCATTCTTGCTCATCCATCATCATGGGCTGACGGTTTGGGTCATCATTGTCCGCAACAATGACCAATGGCTCCCCATCTTCATCATCCTCATCATCCTCTTCGCCTCCCATTCTGTCCATCCCCATTGGTCTGTGATTATTATCATTTAACACAATTTGCAAGTCATCGTCACTATCACTGTCCCAATCATCCTCAAGATTAGCATTAGCACGACTGTCCACTCCAGCTGAAACTCCAGGAATGGACACCCCAGGTATGATAGGGTCTGAAAGCATTTCCCCAGCCTTACTTTCTCCTCCTCCAGCCGCAAAATTCTCAACATTTTCAGTTACAGCAACAAAATTGTCAACCTTTCCAGTTTTTCCTACGAAATTATCATCCTTAACCACAAAATCGTCATCCTTATCGTCCCTCTCTTCAACAACTATGTCAATAACAGGCTCGTCCAAGAAACTGGAATCCCCAAAAGCCCTCCCTGGTAATTTCCCATCCCCATCCTTCTTCTCCAAAACCCTGGCTTGCAAATCTGGTCCAACCCCAGCTAGACCCTCAAAATTTGCCACTCCCTGAGCCGAGTCTTTATTCAAGTCAAAATCTTTTGGTGCGGGGTGGAAATTGAATCCAGGTTTAGCTGATGCTAGGATTTGGTTATGCTGAACGGAATTGGAATTACTATTCGAATTGGGAGCTACATAGAAACCCTCATCGTCATCGTCATCATCGCTATTCAGGTTAAGATCGATCGGACGCTTCTGAATCGACGTAGCTGAAACACCCGCTTTGACACTTCCCTTTTGCTCCGTAGGAGGACTGGGTCCAGATGGCTGCAGCGATTGAGATTGAGACGACGTAGCTAGAGGTCGCAGAACATCAGTATAGAGATCTCCGAACTCATCGTCGTCCTCCATCGAGAGGGAGAGATGAAGTGGGAAGTGTGAGCGCTTCTGCAGGACACACAGAGGAAGAAAAGGGTTTTGAAGGGTTGTGATGAAAGTATTACTGTATGCTTTATAGGTCAAAATTGTATATACACGTATACGCAGATAGATATATACCTGTGTCTTTGTAGAGATCTTTTTAACAATTCAAAGCTGGCGGAATTTACCACGGGGTGTTCTGCGTACTTGAGCTTCTGAGAGAATGAAGGAACAGGGTTCGAAGACGAAGGCAGGGAAGAGAGATCCTTTGCCCGATTGGCTTTGATTAGGGTTGGGAGGTTTTCGGTTTTTACTCTTCTGTGCGTAGAGAGAGAGAGAGAGTTGAATTTCCAATTCCTATAATTTGAATTAAACCAAAATTTCTAATAAGGTGATGGGTAAAGTGACTAGTTTTTTTTAATTAAATGTTTTTTATAAAAAAATTATAACTATTTATTACACAAAAAGATAATATTATTTTATTATGAATGTAAGTAAACATATTAAATTTTTTGTTAAATAACATTTATTTTATAACAAGATAAAATTTTTCAATACCATTTATATTAATATAGAGGGAGTATTATGGAATTGTAGTAGCTTAGCTATAATATTCGATTGGGAAAAAATGCATTGGTTTGTTAATAAAATTACAGTCACCTAACTGGATTTAATCACCGACAAACCTCTTACCTTGGTAAATAGAACATTCTCTGTAACTACTAAATTTTATTAATTGATATAGTCACTACAAAAATATAAAAATAAAAGAAAAAACTCAAAATTTCATTATACAACAACAATAGTAATTGTAGATAGGAATAGTTTTGTCAAATGAGTTGGCCAAGTTGGATGGATGGTGAAATCTTTTGTCATCCACATAAATTCAAAACTCTTTATGCAACTTACCTTCTTGTATAATTTGAAAATAATTGTATTAAAGTTAGCTTCTCTTGTTTCTAAAAGGCGAATTCTTCGTCCACAGGCCTCATATTTTGACCCGATAAGTTGTAGAAGGATAAATTATGATAACTCATCAGTTCTTAAAGTGTGAAGAATAGTGTTTGGTGTTTACAAAGAGTTTACTCACTTTAGGTAGAACTCTCATCCTGCGGTTGACTGGAATCGGGTCCTGAGTCCTTATTCCTATTTTACTATCCAGGAACTAACTGAGCTGCCCATGCTGGCAAAGTTGGTTTCTCTAACTTCCCATCTTATGTGACGAATAGTGGATAGTTTTACTTCACGAATGATGCCACCAATGGCTTATTTTCCATGAAATTCCTCTAGTTTTGAAACTTCTTTTTGTGTCTTCCAACCGGTTTTATCTTCCCGACATTTGCGACCAGAGACCACACTGCAAAGGCAATAGATGGAGGTCTTCACTTGGAGTTGGGAAGGTCTTTTTTTCCTTATCTTTTTGAAGGCGAAGACAGTAAATTGCGGGTGACTTTTCTTGAGAATGGATTGCAATTTACTTATATAAAAAGAAATAGCTTTATCAATCAAGTGTCATAATCTTTGTACAATTTTTCATTTTACTATTTTAAAATTTATTTTCTTATTAAAGTATCTGACTTACTTTTATGGATGTTATGGAGAAGTAATATTTGAGATTTATTTATTGTTAATTGTCGGTATCTTATTGGTAAATTTTTAATTTTAATTTTTTTATATTCTCTTTACAATTTTTTATACTTTATTTATAAAATCTTCAATTCTCTTTTTGCTTCATCTAATCCGGACAAAAGAATCTTCTAATTTTTCTTTCTTTTCTCATAAATTTCAAGTTCAATTCACTTGAAAATTTTGTAATTTTTCTTATTCTAAAGTCAAGTAAATAGTCAACAGTTCAAATATCAATATGTAATAAATTGTAAGAAGTGTTAGCAAATTAAAAATAATTGTTGCAAATTACAAATAATTTCTGAAAGTTACAAATTACTGTTGAAAAATAAAAAGAATAGTTGTTGGTTTATATTTAGCAAGAATGAGCATTTTCCTCAAGAAATTGGAACAAATAGCACAGACAAAAACTACATTTTTTCTAAAATTTAGATGTACCTTAATAAGAAAAATATTAAAGTACTAAAGTAAAAAAAATATAAAAGTTAAGGTACTTTAATGATTAAAATCATTTTAAAAAAATATATTGTACTTTGGGCAGTCCATAATACATCTGACATATGGAAAATTAAAAGTTTAACAAAAAGTACAAATTAGTTTTCATAATTGTACAAGGTGTGATAATTTGTTTACATTTTGAAGGCTACATGTGGATTACATTTTAATTTTAATGGTCCACGTTAGTTGACTATTTTTTTTTGCTAAATCAGTAGACTGAATTGTTATTTACTTCCTTATTTGAAGTGCCCTTTTGTAGTTTATTTAAATGCAGGGGATGAATCTATGTTTTGGATAAACCTTTAGGAGGTAAATGTAATTAACCCTTAGTCAAAACGATTAAATGGCAACTCAAAAAGTCTTTCATGATCAAAAAAGTTAAAAATGTCTTTGAGGAACTAAAAATGGTTATAGAAATATTTTTAGGAAATAAAATTAAAATTTTCATTAAAGATCAAAATGATTAAAAAAAAATTCAAGGACTGAAAACTCGAACAAAATAATCGTAAGTGGCCTAAATGATCAAAGGGAAAAAACTTCACTTATCAATTTTCCATCCCCAACTAACCGAGGCTCGATTTTCTTCTTTTAGCTTTTCAATTATGTACGTCTTCATCATTTCATGCGACACGTAAGCCTTGTCCTTAATGTAAAATTTAGGATATTTTAATTTGAGCTCATCACAGTTTTCTCAAACGTCATTTCTATATATAATTTTTTTAATACTATATGTAGTGTTAAAAATTTTTATTTTTAAATTTCTCTCTCCCTCCTCCAACAATTCTCTTTAACATTTTTTTAAAAAACCCACACTTTTCATACAAAAATACAAAAATTTTATCACAATATAGCAATTAGCAAAGATTTTACGAAGAATTCTCTCGAGTTTGAGGTAAAAAGTTACTACATTCTCTTTAAATTCGTATTTACCTAGTTTGTTGTCATTTTGGCACAGTTTTCGCCACTGAGTGGTGGAACTGTCCGAAGAGTTCCGCCACAAAGTGGCAAAATTCATGAAATAATACCGCTAAGGTCTGGAGTAATTTCTGAACACATTTCGTCAGATTCTGGCGAAATTATTCCATGAATTTTGCCAGATTCTGGCGATATTATTCCATAAATTTCGCCAGAATATGGCAAAATTATGAATAATTTTGCCAGATTCTTGTCATATAGTTTCAATCTTTTTAAATTTTTTTGTGATAACCACGTATTTAGTTGTATTGTTGTATAATTTTATACTTGATAATTATATTGTATGTTAGGTTACACATTGTAAATAGCTTTATTGTTACGGCTCTTGATGCCTTAAAAATAACCAAGAGACACGTAATATAGTAACTGACATTGGACTAGTGTGTTTTATGTACTGCAAGAAAACCGAAAAGGTTGGAAGGAAAGATTTCATCGAGCACTTTACAGAGACGGTGAAGGCCCCTCATTGTCGTCAGATTCGTTTGAACAATTTTTTGATCTTGACCAAATGGAAGATTTAAGTCGCTTTTTAGGCACGCAAGATATATTTTCGAGTAAAGAAGAGTTAGTAAAGTGGGTAAAGGCGGCAGCATTACAGGTGAGGACGTTGTTGATAATTGCTCGGTCGCAAAAAGGTGACGGAATGAGTAACAACTTTGTCGAGCTTAGGTGTGAGAGGGGCGGAGCGTACAAAAAATTCATTACTGTTCAGAAAGATGGAGCAGAACCGGAGGTGCAGACGAAGTCACGAAAGCCGAAGAGTACTAAAAAATGTCGCTTTCTGTTAAAACTCATGGGCTGGGAGCATAACGAGGGGGCGTGGAGTCTGGCCGTAATATGCGGCAAACACAATCACGAGCTGGAGATCCGACATGGGCATGCCCTCGCCGCCCGCATGACAGTACGTGAGATGAAAATCACGGAGGAAATGAGCAAATGTCACGTTCAGCCTAAACATATTTTGAATCATTTGAAACGGGAGAATCTGAGAACCGTTGTTAGGTATGTTTGTATGTAACAAATATATTATACTAATTACTTGAGCAGTTTTGTAAATGTGTCGTCAATATTTATTTGAGTTTCATATTGCCGCAGAGCGAAAACAGTGTATAATGCTCGACACAAATTAAGAGTTGCGAGTATGGAAGGACGGACAGTTATGCAATAACTTTTCAAGATGTTCACCGATCATGGATATATCCATTGGCACAGAGTGGAGCCGGGAGCCGAAATCCTCAGTGATTTTTCTCATCCAGATTCAACATTACTTGCTCGTGCGTACCCATTTGTACTGATAATGGACAAGACGTTCAAGACTAACCGGTTCGTTACATTACAATTCTTTGTAATTTTATTTTGCACTGCAGTTACACATAACGTTCTGTAATTTAAACAAATGGAAGAGACTGTTCGCTTATACGTTTTTCCTGATTAATTATAATATGTACAATATGCCGTCGCGGGTTCCTACAAATCCGCACTCGCATCCATATCATAGTCCGCATCAGTCGCCGGGTCTTCCCCATCTTGCACGTCATCCGCAGCGCTTGATCCCTCGTCGTAATCATCCAGATGTCTGTACAGCGTAACCGGGACCGATGGTGGCCGGTAGTATGTTGGGTCCATATCTTCAGTGTAGCCGCTATGTGTCTAAATCGGGTAGGAAGGTCTCCCTGAATAATAGCCCGGTGCGACCGGAGCTGGCGACGTCATCGGGGGCCAAGGATACGGTACGTATCCCGACATAGGCGCGTACATCCCGGGAATCCATGGCATATGTGGGACGAACTGCGTTGTGGCGGGGATGTCGCTGGTACTACACCTTGCCGCACTCACTTGCTGTCTGACATATGCCGTAATAGGATGACGACCGTGCAATCGACCGCTGCGGTCTGAAACTGGTCCCAAATCTTACGATGCAACGCGTCGTCGTTGAGAAGGATCCGTCATCTGCAACACTTATTTAACAAAAATTACTATCAGTGACAATTAAATTAAACTATCATCAATCTAGGTAAATAAATAAATATAATTAAACTAACATTAATTAATATTAAATTAAGATAAATTAAATTAGTACAACTACAATAAATTAAATTAAACCTACAACGTCGACCGTAATAAAATTAGCAACTTAAATTGAATTCTGACGGAAGTAAATAATATTTTCGCCTGTTCCTGGCAGAATTCTGTAAGCAATTCCGCCAGTTTCAGGCTTCAGGAGTTGTACCCATTTTGGGTACAATTGACCAACCAATTCCGCCAGAAATCTGGGGGAATTTGCTGGTGAGTTCCGCCAACTGCTGGCGGAATTCACTATCGAATTCCGCCACTCAGTTGGCGGAACTCATGTTGCAAAATTGCAACATCAAAATCGGCCGTTTTGAGGCCGATTTTGATGTTCTTTTAAAGTAAAACGATGTAAATTGATGAGTATTTCGAAAAATCGACCTTTTTACGTAGAAATTCGCTGTCGTTTTTCATAGATCTGAACTTTTCTGAGCAAATGCTTCAGAGGATTTTGAATACTTTTCGAAATTCAAATGAAATTATGAAAATTTTTCGCACTACATATAGTCCAAAAAATAACTACATATAGTAGTGGCCTTCTCAAAAGCCTTTTCCCTTAGCGTACTTTCCTATCATGTAAGTACACGTCACACTTAACGACTGTATAACTAAAGCTTCGCCAAGAAGATGCTTTTGAGATGCATTTGGAGGCCTTTCAACTTCTGGCCAAAGCAACTAGTAATTAGTCAAAAGATGCTCTTATAGGTAAGTTTCCGGAAAGACTTCGACCAATCTTGAGGCGTGCTAGATTTACCATCACTTTGTTTCCTCATGTAAACTCATCCATTTTTACAAAGGATTTCTTTATTTTTTTAAATAATTTCAGCACTGTCAAACCGACCGCTGGCTTGCAGACTGGCCCATTTGATGTGTAACTAGACGAATTTGAACTTAGCCAGTTCAAACCCATTTACATGCGAGTCTAATTAATCAGTTTCGTGACTCGAAAATCGGCCCGTGATTTTTTTTACTAAAGTTAACTTTTAGTCTAGTATTTTAAAATTTATACTTTAGCTCAAATATTTAATGTAATTTTAATTATATAAAGTTTCAATATTAAGTTAAAAATATATATTTTTTAATTTAAATTTGAATAATTTAATAAAATTTTGATAGAAATATTCTTAGATATTACAAGTATAATAGAAAATGAAAAGTATGAATAAAATTAGGATTGATCGACTTAATTTTATAAATTAATCATTGTATCATTTTAAATATATTTTTACATATATTTATCTTAATTAGCATATATATATATATATATATATATAACTAATATTTTTAAAATATTTGTGATTGATCGAGGATTATTTTTATCTCAATTATAAATATATATGATCTCAAATGTGATAAAGAAAAAAATAGTTAAAAAAAAATTAATATTTTTTTTAAAAAAATCTTGACAAGTATGTCACTTAGGGCGGATGCGAGTTAAGAGTTTCTCAAACTATAAAAGAACAGGCTTAGCCCGCTCCGCACCCCGTTTGACAGCACTAAGTTATTCATTCATTCTTTTATGCAAATTATAGTAATTTCTAAACGAACAGAAATGATGTTTATAATGAAATATCAATTTGATCTTATTCTAAAAACTATGTTCAAGCTAAAGTAAAAAAGAAAAAAAATTATTCATTCCAAAACTAGAGACGACGAGTATATTAATTAAATTTGCTAAAAAGAGTGAGCGAAAGAAGAAATCAAAGGAAATGGACGTTGGTAGTGGTGGGTGGATGGCAGATCTAGCAATTTGAGTTTCGAAGTTGGGTTAGGAATGCTAGTGGATAGCTTCGTTATGATGGAGAAGAGTTACGTGGAAATTAGGGTTTGATTTTAGGAAGATGGTAGTAAAAAAATTTTAAAAAGAAATAATTAAGAAAAAAATTATAATTTCTTTTTTAAAATAATATTTTTCACTATTCTCCCTAAAAAATAGTCACGTGAATAACTTCCATTCAAAAAATTAATTGTAAAATTTGATAGGCGAATTAATTTTGATAATTTTTCGAAGTTATAGTGTCAAATTTTAAAATTGAGAGTTAAACTTAACTAAATTTAAAAGTTCAATAGTTTAAAGTACTTTTTGTCATCTTATATAATAAGTGAAATGCATTTTACTCCCTTAAATCTATCCTTACTAGTGTGTTATCTCTTCAATATTTCAATTGCTCTAATAATCCCTCTTCTAACTTTGAGCTATTTTAAATTAACATGTGAAGACATTTCTACCCGTTACTTAATATTTTAATTTTTAAAAACCTTTTTATCTTCCAATGGGTAAACTTCCATATATGACGAAATATAATTAAGAAAATAAAAATTTATTAAATAAATGACATATATGACTTTCCTCCCTAGTTAGGGGGGTATGTTTGTTATTTAATAATCCAAATTGATAAAGATTGCAGTTGATTGATATAAACTCCAAAGTTGAAGGAGACTATAAGTGCAATTGAAAGATTGAGGGGCTAATATCAAATATGCTAATGTGGAGAAGTTTAAGGGTGGAAATTACATTTAACCCTTATTATTATTACTATCAAAGATAAAAATCAAACCCGCAAGATCTTCCTCTTCGTCTCCCGCACGCACGGCGAGTCGAGCAAATTACAGTAGAGCGGCAAGTGCTCGACGATCGGCGATGATAGGAGTTGGGAAGGTCAAGCAGTACAGTAATGTCTTGGAGAGACCACTAAGCAAAGGCAAACAAGAGGTTCTTTCCCTTTCTCCTTACGTGTTCAAGTACAAAACATAACAGTTACAATATTCAGATCTAGTTACGATGAATTTTGACAAAAATAGTGGCTTTAGTTAGCTTTAATCGGGTAAAATCATAGACCCATCACGTTTCATTTTATATTCTCATAATTATGATGGAAAATGTTGTTGGGTTTTGGGTGTCGAGACTTATACTTACAATGAAGCAATTTGTTAAAGAAATTTTATCTGTTAATGATATTTTTATTCCTTTTCTTAATAATTGGTTTTGCTCAGGTCAGCTTGAGTGCATTTGCATTCTTATTTTCGGAGCTGGTTCAGTACAATCAGACCCAAGTTGACAACATTGCCGAATTGGAAAGGAGGTGATTCCTGTATTCGATTATATTGTTCTGAAAATTGCTACTGCACTGATTGATGTATGTGAGAATATTGCTTCGAATTTTTAACATAGACGTTGAATTTGGGATATTGAACAGGTTGGAAGATGCAGGTTATGCTGTTGGGGCACGGGTTCTGGAGCTTCTTTGCCACAGGGAAAAGGTATTTATCTCCGGTCCCCGATCAGTTGGAAGTTTTCTTTCAAAGTTACTCGTTGGAGAATTTTGTGCTCATCAAATTGTTGATCATCTTAATTAGTAGAGTGGAAATGCATATCAGCATACATTGAATTACTTGCTTGAATTTTGCTTTTGGAGTTTATAAATAATGCAGAATATGCTCTCTTCCATTTGCTGAACATTCCTCATATACACGTGCTTTTAAGATTAAAGGCCTGAAACTTGTTCCAGATCAGTTTCTTATTTTGCTGTTGGACCTCATGATATTATCTTCCCCCAATGCTCTTTTGTTATTAATAAAGTAATTTCTCTTGATTCTTTATGTTCGTAAGATAGATTATGCAATAAAATTACAAATTTAGTTTGAAATACGAATTTTCTTACTATTTTCAGGTATTCAATTGTTTAAAACGTACTCCTCATAAATGTTCTGTTGGTCCGTAGAAATCAAATATTTTAACTGACTATACATTGTGATGATAGATATTAACGCTAAAGGGAGCATTAGCATATACTTTGAAAAGCATATGAAAGTAAATTCTATGTATAAACTAAATGAAAGTACTTTAAGAATACAGTTGGATGTGTATGCAAGTGCATGATCTTTTCATGTACTTGTGTAGGTCCGAACATCAGCTATTATTTTTGAAATTCTTCTGAGGAAAATATGTGGTTTTCATAAGTGTTTTGGATCAGAAGGATTTTATACTTGACTTATTTTTGCAACATTAATTTTTTGCACTGAAGAATACTGAATGTATATGTAAGTATTTTTGGCACAGAAAACAAAGTAAGCATTAAATATTTTGTCCCATGTGTAAAGAAGAGCAAGGTAATTTTAGTACATATCAACAATTTATTACATAGCATATTTGCACTTGTTTTTGGATTCAGATGTGGAATAAATACTATAATACTGTACCTTGAACTGCTCTTATCCTAATTTTGCAATGTCATTTGCATGCTGTTCAGTGGTTAGTTTGCCCAGTTGTTATTTTAATGTGGTTTCTGACACCATCCATCATTAAGTAACTACAGATCAGGAGTATTGGGCCTTATGGTGCACAAATTCATATCTTTTCATTTATATTAGAGAATTATAGCTGCTCCTTTTCTGTGTGTTGAAGTGGTGTAACCTTTGTTAGCAGTACATCATGACCTTTCTCTATGTTTCCAGGTGAAGAGGAAAATTGAGTTCCACTTTGAACCATTAGTCATTAGTTCATATTCTGATATGGAACCTGGTGATGGATGCATTATATCTTGAAACCATGTTTATGTTTGATGGGAATTATTCTCAGGAAACCATCTTAAGTTAGTCTATTTATCACTTTAGAAATTACCACCACTTAAAACTTTGTCTATCTGTATTTTCAGTTAGTTGATCAACTACAAATAAGAATTGAATTCATTGAATAATATAGGACATCAAGGAATAGTATAAGTGGAAAAAGGAGAACGCTGCAAGATTTTGTTGTCAATTTAAATGTCGAGTGGATGATATTTGTTTAAAATGGTGACCAATAATAATCGGATAACAAAAATGCTGTTTATTGAACTACAAAGGAAGTTAAATTAATTTAGGAACTCTGGGAGAGGTCTTTCAATAGTATGGTAATTTTCTTTCCTGTTAATGAGATTATGCTTCTTATTCTAATATTGTTGCATCAGGGAAATAGAAGGGAGACAAGACTGCTGGGTATTTTGTCTTTTGTACACAGTACTGTATGGAAGGTTTTGTTTGGGAAGGTTTGTGTTTCCTTTTCTCCTCAGCAAATAAATTTAGACGCTCTTTTTTTCACTGCAGCAGTGTTATTTTGAATATTTCCTTGAAAATCTGCCATTTGTTTGTTTGCTTTTCTCCCTGTCCTTTTTTCTTCTCTTTTTTGCTTGTGTTAGTTCAAGTTCTGAGAAATGAAGTCTGCTTTCTGTATTTACATAGCAACATAATGCTCCATTCTTAGCTGCATGATCACTTTTTATTTACCTCGATTAGGATATAAGAGTTTCAGATTCTTCTGCATGTGCAGATTTTAACTTGCTTAATTTTTTGTACTTTGATAGGGTTATTTACCATCATTCTCTTAGTTTGTGCAGCTATTCACAATGCTTTTCAATCTGGTTTTTAATGTGAGTTGTGATAAATGAAATACTTCTGAATCTTGTTATATTAGTTTGGTTTGGCTACATTTTATTAGATATTTGCCTCATGATCTCAACTGGATGCTTATTGAATCTACATTGTACCTCTGGGCCTTGGGTGGGTTCACCTTTCTTCATAGAGTTAAGTTTCTTGCACGTGGCTGGTTTTTCACCAGCTTGGTACTTGCGAATAAAGCCATTTCATTTGCTGATATTGCCTGTCTTCAGCCTTCCAATGCTATCAGCGCTTCACTTCCTCATTCCCTTGATGGTTCTAGGGCATCATAATCATTTCTCCATTCTCTTGGGATATATTAGCAGAAAGTTGCTTCAGCACATAGTGGTGCACCACAGTCTTGGCTATCAATATATTTTTTTTCAGTTTATTATAAATTGGAACTTAAAAAAACAAATGATGGCTTCTATACATTATATTTCTGAAGTTCTCTTGATAGTTCAAACAGTTCTGAGAATGTAATTGACATGCTATAAATATATTACTGTTTCCCCTAATGAACCTCAGGTAGCTGACTCGCTTGAGAAGGGCACTGAACATGAAGATGAGTACATGATCAGTGAGAAGGAACTTCTTGTCAACAGGTAGCATTCTCCTGTTGTCCATGTTTGACATTGCATTTCACAGTGACCTGCCTTAACACTTCTCCTTCTGACCCTCTAACGTGAAGTACTCTAATTGCAGATTTATATCAATTCCTAAAGATATGGGCACCTTCAATTGTGGAGCTTTTGTTGCTGGAATTGTAAGGGTATGACCTCAATGAACTTTATGCTGATTTGGTGATAATTATGCAGTTGGACCCTAATTGATTTCTTCTTCTTTTGAAGGGCGTCTTGGATAATGCAGGTTTCCCTGCTGTAGTAACAGCTCATTTTGTTCCTGTTGACGGGCAGCAGCGACCACGAACAACCATTTTGATAAAATTTGCTGAGGAGGTGGTGTCTATATATCTAGACCTGATCTTTCTTCTGCTTTTGTTTATTTATTTCTTTTGGTCAATGCCAAGACATAATAATCTTTTCAAATGGGCTCTGCTAAGTCTCTTTTCATTATGCTAAATGGTGGCTTAAAATTTAAATGCTGTAGGTTAGAAGAATAAGGGAGTGATCCAACTCCAAGATCTACTTAAGTTTAAAGGGGGCTCAACTGAGCCATATGGTTTTAACCTCGCCTGGTGATCAAGATCCCGGGTGGTTGTCTTACTGTGAACTTTATAGTTTAGAAATAGGTGTAGAGAAACAAAGTTTTGAAAGCAATGAATGCAAACTGTTTTATAAAATATGTACTATGTTGATCATCGATGATGGTTGTAAATAATCAAGTGGACTTCCGATTCCACTGTGGTTATTATAGATATAATTTTCAGGAACTTGAATAACCAACTTGAGGTAGTTCAAGTCTAAGCCATTAGGGTTCCACTAATCCTTTTCTTCGATAGTCTTGTTTTATTACATATGAGATGCATGTCAGGGGACATTTTCTGAGTATCATGTTAGTAATATGAATATTCTATCCCAAATAAGACATACATCACACAGTGTTTCATGCCTAACAATGGAGTTTTTTATCTCTTCTGAATGATCTCGGCTAGAAATTACTAATAAAAGTTGTATTCTGCAAATTAGTAACAAACATGTGGCCCAGTGAGAAGATGATCCAACATTCTGGTCCCCTGAATTTAAGAAATATTTGGAAATTCTTTTCAGAACAAAGAAATAGTATTTTAGCTATTATTGTCCTATCATGCATCTCCTAATTAAATTGGTCCCAAGAAGTAAAGCTCCTACTCAAATGCCAATTGGTCGGATTGTGTCTTTGCACTTTGGCTGATAATCTGTCACATATTTTCACGCCCCCTCGTTTCAGGTACTGCACAGGGAAGCAAGATTGGGTTAGAGGTTTATTTTTCGCCACATAGTTGTGTTTTCAATCATATTACAAGTACAATGAAGGCATTTGTTGGTTGGCAATACTGAGAATAGTCGTGTTGTAATTTCTGCAACTGCGTCAACGCATGGAGCTCCTTGGGTCATCCCAGATTTGCTGTCATCCATGGCATGGTAACTCCAGTGATAAGCAAGTACCATTACAGACAGTTCTTGTAAAATGTTGTCATATGATAAAGTGATTTGGTGGAAACTTGTGTAGTTAATGAACTTTGGTGAACTTTTTGGGGATCTCAGGGATTCGAAGTTGGTGAGGTTTAGATTCAATAGAAGGTTCTGTTTTTTAAGGAGCATTCAGTAGTTGATCTGTTGAACATAGCTGTGGCTGCCCTCGGCTTTCTGCTTTCTGATTTTTGGTTTGATTATCCCTTGGAGAGTGCCCTTACATGCTTTATCATTGACCAATGTTTTCTGCAAGAATTGCTCACATGATCATCACTGATATTGCTGTTTCAATGTTCCAACCATTATGCTTCCTCATCAATTAAATGGGATCCCCACGAAAGAATGCACTTTTCAGAAATACAAAGCATTTTCAAAATAGGGCCGAACCAGTTAAGTTATTTGGAGCAGTTGCGATATTAGTCCATTAAGTCTCGGAAATTTTTTCTTCACTGTTTTGAATTCTTATCTGGTGGAGTTTATAAAGAGGGAAGTACATTTAAACCTTGTTTTTAAAAGCCTGTCTTTTAAAGACCACCTCAAGGATACTTCCTCGCAGAAACCTCCCAAAAGGAAAATAATGCTGTACCAAATTACCATTGAAAGGATTTAAGCAATTGGCTGTCATCTATACTAGTTTTAGCCATGTATATGAGAGAATTAATTCAACTTGAGCACATTGCAACGTTCTTTTTTTCTTTTTGCTTTTTGGATAAAAGCAAGGAAGGTTCATATACAACTATTTCCATATTTAAAATAATGCATATATAGTAAACTCTATAATTGCACATTAATTATATATCCTTTTCAGTTCAACCTATTTGAAAATAGTATAGGAAGTGCTATGTTTAAAATAGCACATCTATATAAAAGAATTTTCTACGATCTGACACCGACTATATAAAACTCAATTCAGTTCAACCCATTTGAACGTAGTAGATCCATTCCATGGATACTTTCTGGAGCGTTCATCCATCCTGCAAATGTGGTGTACTTGAACAAAAGAAAAGAAAAAATAAAAAAGGGTGCCGTGCACTTTTTTTTTCCACTTTGGATTTTTTACCTACTCTCACAAAAATTAAAAGTATACCCCCATTGAAATACAAAAGCATAGAAAACTTTTCGCTTAGAATTGTAATCCAAAATAGAGCACAAAGAATCCCACACTGAGAGCCAAGTGTAGTGCACAGGAGGGTAGAGATTACATCAGTACATAAAGTCACTCCGTCCAAAAAATTAAAGCAGAAATCCAGTGGTCGTCCTGTTAAACAGTTAGATGATGCGCGAAAGATCTAAGCGCCAGTTTATAGAAGAGAGAGAAAAATGTTACAACAGAAAAGGAAAACAGGAGCGTTGGAAGTGCTTTGAGCATTATCTAAGCAGGAGAGATCCACAAGTAACCGGCCATGAATCTTCCACAATATATAAGTACACTAATGAGCCATTTCTGATCAATTTGATGCACGTGGAACACAAAGTCAAAAACAAAAACGTGATGAACATGCATTTATTGCAAGCAGGGAATACCTTAAGACATTGTATAGATGCAAAGGCTGATTTCTGTGGGCTTTTGGGGAGCAGCTCTCTCCCCAGCCCACAGCATAGTGTGGAATCTGGATCCTGTTGATGAGCAAAGATTACAAACACGTTTCATGTAACCAAATCTGCAGAGAAGGAAAGGCAAGAAAAGTTAATGATCAAGATCGCACAATATCCCCACTTTATGATACTTCCTATTGAAAGACATTTCTGTATCATCTTTTCCGTTATCAGGTGACTCAAAGAGAATCTTTCCATCCATAATCTAGTGATCTAAATTTCTCCCAGAGGGAATGCTTGAGTCTCAATTTACAGCTCTCAAGGCTTGAGGAAGACGTGAACTCTTTTCAAGGAACATAATCTGAATAAAAAAGCCTGTGGCTGACGTTTCTTATCTCTGCTTTGTCTGTAGAAACTACTCTCTTAAGTTCAACAACGTTTGGATTCTTTCATCAGCTCCTGTTTTCCTTTGTTACAACAGTAAGTTCAATAGTTGCAAATCACTTTCTACAGTTACAACTTTTCAAGCTCTTGAAGATCATCTATAATGCTTGTGGTGTCTCTATTTCCCTATTGTATGATTTTCAATCTCCATTGTGTGTTTTCTGTGCAACTGTGACTGCTTATGAACCAAAATATAATAACTAAATCTTCTTGCTTATTCTTTTGCACGTTCTATTTAGTTTAGTGAAACACATATGAAATAGTTTATGTTGATTGAGACTAACCTTAGGTCTCAGCAGCATGAATTCCGAAGTAGCTTCTAGAATGACCACGTCTCTTGAAAAGAAGACAAGAAGTTGGTAGAGATAAAAGCATGGTTAGATCACTATGAGACAACAAATCATATAAGACAAGAATACTGTTAAGATTGGCTTGTTCTCAGTAAAGAACTAATTAACCTGCCATAACAATGATAAAGTAGTAAGTATATTTATCTGGCTTCCCTTTATCGAATTGATCAGGTAATGCTAGTTAGCATATGAATTTCAAAAAAACTGCCATCTTTCTCTTAACCTGCCAAGTACAATCTGCAAACAGCTCTTTGCCTTTCTGCCATTCGCGCACGTCCAGAACCCAACTCTTTTAAGAAAGGGAGAAACGCTAAGGCACCTGTTTTAAACAAAGTGTAAATTGGAAAATCCTAGCAAATAATTTAGTATTATGAAACAAGAAACCACAAGATTTCACAACCGATAGAACTAGGAAGTAGATACCCCGTCCTGATTTCAGTTTTGTGCTTATGTTCCTGATGGAGTAGCCCAAAACCAAAGCAAGAGCTTTCTCTTAGCAGTGCACTACTCCAAAACTAGTACTGGTGCTCCAACATAAAAGGATTTTTGAACAGTAATGCAGGTCTTAGTATGTTCTGTTTCAAAAATAGTTGGCAGCACGGTATAATAATCTACCTATTGAATACAACCATGAAGCATAAATTAGGAAACCAACACATGCAATTTGTCCAATCATTTTTTAAAACCTCAACAACGAAGTACAGACTCTATTAATTCCATTTTTGCGAAGACTTGAAGCAACTTAAATCAAGTAACATGATTCATCTGCAGTTATCATTGTTTAAGAGGATAGTTCTGTTTTATCTGTTCCATCCTTCATTCCATGGTATCTGCCATGAACTTAATACCTTCTAGATATTTCTCTAGAATAGCTGCATTTTGACAAGTATCAGTTCTCTGCTTCCTTTCCAGTTCTTATTCCTCAGGTTTTTTTGGAGCTCAATTTCTTAAAGGGCTTCATGGCTACTTCTAGTTCAGAAGAATCATGTGTAAGTGAATCGGAGATTGAAGACTACAAGGAGAAGTTCTTTAAACAACTCATTTCAGGAAAATACAAGCTAAAGAACTCAAATGGCACCTTCAAATGCCCTTTCTGTGCCGGGAAGAGGAAGCAAGAATACCATCTGAAAGATCTGCTTCAGCATGCATCTGGAATTGGTGTCGGATCATCTAACAGAAGAATCAGACAAAAGGCTAACCATCTTGCTTTATCAAAATTCATAAGAAAGAACTTATCTGGCAAGGATTCCACAGAATCAGCTGCTGAACAGGAGAATGAAAATCAAAATAAACTTCCAAATAAGGATGAACTGTTTGTTTGCCCTTGGAAGGCAATAGTTGCTAATGTAAGGAAAATTCCAACAGAAGCGAATGAAGCTGATGAAAATGCACGTTGGCTTAGAAAGTTCTCCAATTATAAACCCACAAAAGTCCATCCATTAGCACAAAAAGCCCTACAGGGTACGGTATTTTGGAGTTCAGTGAAGATTGGAGTGGATTCAATAATGCCAAGGACCTTGGATAAGATTTTCAAGCAAATTGTCATGGTAAGTAAGATTGGCTCAAAAGGAGAAGATACCAGGATGTAAACCTTTATGCCTGGTGTGCATGAGCTGACGACTATTATTCAGACGGTCCAACTGGAAATTATCTATGTCGAGGAGCAGCACTCAAAACAATCTGAACCTTATGAAGGAAGAGACAGAAGGAAGGGGTCTTATGATCAAGGATCTAGCAAGCAAAATAGACATCACGATCGATAATATAGATGATCTAGAACACAAAGTCAACAAGATGAGTATCTTTAAGAAGAAAATGCTTGAAGAAACTGACAAGATTCACAAGGCTCACAATGAAGGTTTGAGAATGCAAATGACAACTTTGATTAGGCTGCAAACGATTTGGTTTAAGCATAGAAGCTAACCTTTGTAGGTTTACCAATTGGGTTAGAACAATAACAAGAAGACTTGGCAAGTAAATTATCTTCCTTACTCTTCTAAAAAGTAGAGTTAACGAATGCATTAAAGCATAAGGAGTTTTTATTTACCTGCAAACACAGATCCTAAAAGTTATTAAGAAAAGGAAAGAAAAACAATAGAACAACTGCATCATTTTACTCAGGAATAAATTATGCTATTCTCTCATTATGGAATGTATATTCGTCATTGGTCAACAGAAATGGAGAAGATGCAGCGCAATACACAGAAGGCCAGCAATAATTTCTTGCAGCTGCTTGAAGAACAAAAGGTACTAGAACTTTATTTGTAGGATGTGACTGAGATTAGAACACTTCTCTGAACATATTTCTCATTTTGAGATTTTCTAGTTCCTTACATTTGGATGCAATTATAAATGCAGAGAGAAAAAAAGGAAGCGCTGGCAAAGATACTAGAATTAGAAAAGAACAGGATGCAAAAGAGAAGTTGCAATTAGAAATTGAAGAACTGAGACGGCAGTTAAAGGTACTACAGCATCTAAGAAATGAGAATGACACAAGCATCCAAAAGAAGATGGAGCAAATGGAGGAAGAGCTCAAGGACAAAATGGAGGAACTGGAACGCATGGAAGATCTTAGTCTAACTCTTATAGTGAAAGTGTGTGAAATGAATGATCAATTACAAGCAGCTCGGAAAGAAATGATAACTGTAAGTGCTTCTACTTTGTTGTTTGTTTCGACTTGTACGATAGGAGATTACTATTGGAGTAATTTTCATTCAATTTGTTGTTTGGTTTGACTAGTATAAAGAGATTACCACTGGAGTAATCTTCATTTGAGCAGCTTCCACGAGAATATTGCGGTTTAATTCTTTGCTTCAATTTTTTTCAGGGCTTGACAGGCATGTTAGAGGGTCGTATCAACATAGGGATCAAAAGGATGGGGGAGGTATCAGGTAAGCGTTAAACCATTCATACAAGAATGCAAGAAGCAATACCCAGCTAGTAGAGCAATGGAGAAAGAGCCCTCTTATGGTCTGAATGGCAAGAGCATATCCAGGATCCTGAATGGCATCCATTCAAAGTAATTGAAATTGATGGGAAAGGCAATGAAGCATGTATAAAACTGCTCTTGTTTACCTGCAATATTCTGTTAAGCTGCATATGTCCTGCAATCTACACATTTCAAACTGAGTATATGATTTCACATTCTAAAGCATAACACGACATGAAAATAGCAAAGTTTTTTACACCAAAATTGCAAAGCACAAAGGTTACATGGAAAATTAATAAGGCCCAACCAATGTAATCAGGATTTTGATTCATAGTGGAAATTGAAATCTGAAAGTCATCCTTATTTGATTTAAGTGAAAATAGAAAAAAGCCCCTGAAAAGTTTCCAGAAACATGTTATATGGTGTGCATAAATTTAGAAAGGTGGGGAGAGTGAAGGCATGAACATCTATAGAGCAATATGAACTACTGCCTATGTGATTTATCAACCTCATATATGTAAATCATCTAAAATCACTGCCAAACATGCAGAAAATATTGGATCAAGCAGATGAGAAACTAAAGGAGCTAAAGCAAAAATGGGGAAGGATGTCCAGAAAGCTGTTGTAACAGCATTGAAAGAGATGAATGAATACAATCCAAGCAGAAGATACGTAGTGCCTGAGTTGTGGAACTTCCAGAAAGAACGGAAGGGTACACTAAAGGAGGTCATTGCCTATATTTTTTATAAGATAACTAAGAAACATAGAAGGTGTAGGTAGAGGTGCTAATATTACAATTTTCTGTTTCCATAGACTACAGAACTTTGTTCTATGAACTAAGTTAACAGCAAGATCAGTAACATGCATTTGTTATTAGTCATGCATTATCACCAGAACAAGTTAACAGGGATATCCACGTCAAATTACAGTCCTTTAAATATATTCCTTCTTTCAGCTTTTAAACTAGATAGATTCTGGTGTTCTTTCAGCATTAAAACTAGATAGATTCTAGCATTAATATTCTCAGATACTAGAAAGTTTCATGGAGCAAACCAATGACCAAACATACTTGTATATTTTCTTCTTTTTCTTTTTTCATTTTTTGGTCCTTTACTTATCAATAACTTTTTCTTTTTCCTCCTAACTAAGATAGTTGCACATATGAGTAGCTATTCAAGGAAGTGACATGCTTAAATTAAGATCCAGATATTTCTAGGGATAGATGCAAAATGTGTTTTCAACCATTCTTTATGTTCTATAAGGAGTTGGCTCGAAAGGACGCAGGAGAGGATCAAGTGGAGAACACTTGAAGTTGAAGAAAGTTGTTTGTCACGAAGTAGAGTGGTACCATGAAGATGTTACCTTGTTCAAAAGGTCTAACCTCTTGTAAACTCGTGGAAACGGGAGGATGTTTGAAAAGATTTAGAGCGTCTGGAAGATTTTCATACAAAAGCCTACTTTGGGTATAACATTTTCTTTTGGAGTAGACAGTCCAACTCCACTTCTTGTTACTCTAGGATGGACTTGTTAGCTAGTTTCTAGCAGCATATGGTATTACTACTCATATGCATTCTTTCAAACAATGAACTCTGACTACGCAAAATGTTAGCCATCACATTTTCATGACGAGTGAAAAAGGAGCATAGATTTTCAGTGAAGAGTAAAACAGGAACATAGATTTTTAGAATGAAATTTGACTTGATTGAAAGTGGCTTCTATAGCCATAACATGCTTTAGCGAAGAGTAAAGCGGGAACGTTGATTTTCAGAGTCAAATTTAAGATGATCTAAAAGCCATTTCTACAGCCATCACATGCTTTACAGGAAGATAAATTCAAAGTGGACAGCACACAATACTAGATTATTGCAGACATGTCTGCGGCAGCAAAAAACCACCACTCCCAATTCTTTTACTTATCAGTAAAAGAATATCTAAGAACACTAATAGATGCAAGAGGCTGTAGTGCGAAAAGGCATCTGGAGACGCTAAATCCTCACAAGGAAATGGAAGCAAAAACTATCACTCTCCGTTCTTTCACCTATCTGTAAAAGAAGATCTAAGGTAGCTAGTGGATGCAAGAGGGCATAATGATGAAAGAAAAACAACCTAGGCCTTCTTCATAAAAATTAAACTGATTAAGAAAAGCAGTGTCCAAAACATAGCAAACTGATATAAATCATGCCATATATGTGCCAAACCCCCATTATATCACGCACTGTACTTTGGCATCCTACATTTAATTAAACTAACTACATGAATTAGCACAAAACTCAGATCTGAATAAGATGAGGATGAAACCAATTAATTAATCCGGTTCAGACAGATTAAAATGCAGAAGCAATATAAAGAGGTACTACTACAATTTGAGTCAAGAGTTATCTAGAAAATCTTCTCCAGACTTGATTAAGGAGAATCAAGATTTGTCAACATAAATTATATAGACGGAAACACCTTAACAAATGTGGGAAAACAAAACCATGGGGCATAAGAAATGGCAGGATTCAGGCACCGGAATCATGAAAAATTCCGAAAGGAGAACTAGCGGAATTTTCTATTGTAGCTGATACAGGGTTCTATGAGCTCCCAAATTTTCTCTTCTCCTATGATTTTGGAAATTGCAAATACCTTGTCTTCCTTTTGGTATTTATCAGGAAGGAAAATTTATATATGTTTCAAATAGATATAAGAAATCCCACATTCCACGAAATCTCAACTACTGTATACCGCAGGCGCTAGGTATCTGCAGAATAGAATTGTCATAATGTTTATCACACATTTGCATCCAGGACAGAAACAGTTCTAGTATCTCATGCACAGGATATTTATAAGAGAGATAATCCTACCTACGCTAACCTAGGCGAGGACATGGATAGGCCTCACCAGTACCTGGTACCAAGAAAGGTCTTTCATACATTCAAATTGGCCTAAGCCAGGACGTAAATGACTTACACCTCTGACCATACTAGACATAAGCAAACTTGCATGAAAACATTCATCTTAGATTATCAAAGGACATATTTACTCTTACATCACTAAGAGTGATCCAAGGACCTTCATCCACAGCAGGACTTGTGGGGTCTTGGTATACATGGGCTATGGATGAAGACTCATCAAGGCACAGTCCCACTAAATTAGACGAATTGCTGGCCTACCAAACAGCAGAGAGGGTATTCCAAAGTAGCCTGATTTCCATCCAGTTCTTGTACTTGGAATTTCCAAGTCTGTTACTCATCCAATTAGCTTTACTGACGCTCAATCACTTATGTCAAGCACTGTTCCCAAAGAAGAATGGCCAAATTAGAGAATTTTCACCCTAGTCCAGGCTCCCCTTCTCCATCTGCATTGACTTTATCTCGTCTTTCCACACGACTGCACCTAAGATCACATGAACCACCCTGTATATAACTTATAAAGGCATTGAACATATCTTTTCAACCTCTTTGTTTACTTTCTCATTGGGCATCCAATAAATAGGCCAATAAATAAGAAATTTAAGGTAAGGGATCTTGTGATTTGACAATTATATCTTAACAGGCTGAGAAATGACTATCAGTTCACTCCAGTGCAACTGTTGATCTTAATCTCTACAGCTATTTTCCTTTACCAGCACTAATCTAAAACAGGGAAGGCTCTTAAACTTATTATGGATTAAATTAAGAGAAGACTCATCAAGTGGTACTTAACATTGGGGTGGAAAGAAAATTTTAGATACCCAGCCAATGGAAAAAGAATCGAAAGGAATTAAGAAAGAACTCAAAAGAATTTCATAGAAGTAGAAAACTATATAATGGGATATGGCCAGATGCCCCTCAAAGAGAATTCCAGTGGGAATACATTTATAAATTCCATGCATTCTCAAAAACAGTCTTGGAGAAACACACAAGTTTAACTGCATGCAGAAAGCGATCTACTGTAGGGAACATTGTTTAATATTTATGCAATTTAAGTTGCAGTAATGTCTTTCAAAGCGTTAAGAAAAATCAGAATCAAAAGTAAACCTTGACGAAGCAGATTACTAGAATTAAAGAAGTAATAAAAGGAGAAAACAGAAAAAAGGCCATGCCAAAGATTCGGCAAAAGTAAGTTATCAAAAGGATATTTTATTTATTTTTTGGTAATATTTTGTTTTTTTCTTTCCTTTTCAAGGATTCGCATGTCCATTCTCTACATCGAGGCCATACAACACACCAGCATATTTTTCAGTTGAACCACTGAAGAAATTCTCTTTCAACTTCATGAATGTAAACGAAGTAAGCAAACTATCCGAACCAGCTTGATGACAGATACCAATCCTTTCCACATCCAGAAGTTCAGCAAGCTTGTTCAACCCACCATGAAGGCTATTAGAGAACCTCATCAAATGCTTGATATCATAAAGGTTCGGGAAGTACATCTTCATCAGTTGGAAAAAGCCTACTTGTGTATCAGGCAGGTTCCGACAAGTCAACAGCTTCAACAAGTACCCAAAATCATAGGCACTATGGAAAGTAACCCAGTGGACGTTATCGTTCAAGACAATCCCAGATGACATCAGAAGCTCACTGAATCTAGAAGCATCAATACCCTTTTCATTGTTCTTCTTGAAATCAATTCCACTCTGGCTTAAAAGCTCTATGGAGTCATGTGCATAGACATCTTCATTGACATTGAACTCGCGGAAATTGAATTGCCACACACAGTACTTACCAGTCCCACAGGTGGGAAGACTTCCCTTCTCATCCGAAAATGTAAGTCCCAGCTGAATCAGTTTCAGAAGGTCCACGTTGGCCTTTAAGGTATGGAAATGATACTCAGTTGAGCTCTTAAAGTTCCCCAAAGGCCGAAGAACAACGCCAGGAAACTCAGTGTCCATGGCTATGTAAGGGTAATGGTCTACTACCTCTCGAATCAGAGCAAACTCCTCTTCAAGATTGTCATTCCATACTTCCCTTATGTGAATTGAGTCTCTCGTCGGTAAAACAGCCATTTTATCATCAAATTTGCAGAAAATAAGAGAAAGCCACAAAACCCAGTTCATCAAATCCAAAACCCTAGATCTGCAAAATCAAAAAGCAGAAGTCCAAGCAACACCCGAGTAAACAAAGACTCCGAAGAAATCCCAGCTAACAAAAACCCAAGACAAGCACAAGACTAACAATCGGAACTCAAAATTAGTACAGGAAGAACGAGATCTGACCTTAAAGTTGCCAACTTTACAGTTACCTCGTTCAATTTTTTTGGATTTTGGGCAGTGAGTTGAGATGATAATCGGGGAATTTTGAAGGAGTTTCTGTGAATTGATTTTTTAAGTCCTGGTAGCAGTAGAAATCAAGAAAAGAGAGATTACTCAAATGGGGCCTTCAAGTCCCCTTCATCTCTCACATGGTAAGAGCATTGACAAAGTAAAGTTTCAGAGAAGTGGAGCTGATAGCTGATGTTGAGGGAGTGGAGCATATAAATAGAGACAGATGACTCCCAAAAACAAAATTGAATTTTGTTTCCGTAATCCCAAACAAGTAACTTTTGGTATTTTAATTTTTACTTATTGTTTAAATTAGTCCTTGTTGAATGTTTTTATTCGAAATTAGACGCATTCATTTTGTCAAAATCACAAAAGTTTGCTGCAAAAAAATAAGCACTCTCAAAACGGACTGTCGTCTACGAACTATTCCATTTGTCTATATAATTGAAATTTTTTGAATTTAATTAGTCCAAACTTTTTAAAATATGACATAATCAGCTCGCTTCTTATTTGAAAATGTTTCAAACAAAGAAAAATTAGTCAAAAATACCCTGAAATAATTTTCTACTAGTCAGTAATATCTAAAATTATTTTTGTTACGAAATTTATCCTTAATCTATTTTTGGAGTGCCAAAAGTACCCTCACACGACAGAATTCGACAGAGTGGGGCGGTGCATTTTCACGTGAGAAGCAAGTGACTCAAAATTTGAGGGTAAAATTGTCATTCTCTACCCCATCTCCCTATAACCCGTCTTTGATGGGTTATTCGACCCAATAGACCTGAATCAAATCACGGGTCATTTTACCTCCTATCAAACGACCTAACCGAAGAGAATTCATCTCCCTCTTCACCTTCTGCCCTAAGCTCCCTCTTCAAATCTTTTGCCCTAAAGTCCACGTTTCTCTACAAACCTACCTTTCTCTGTCGATGAGGTTACGACCGGAAGAGTCAAGAGATTTAGGGAATCCAACTTACGGTGAGTTTTTTCTCTTAACCTGAATTGGAAATATATTTGCTTTGAAATGGATTAGATGGCGTACTGTTTACTCTGTGCATTTTAGAACATTCTTGCACAATTTGAGTTAGAAATGAAAATAAAAATTTTAATCCGAACGTCTGTCTATAAATGGTCATCACATGCTATTTAAATGTGGTCTTGTCTCCCAATTTGTGAAAATGTTTGCCTGTTTTCTGATTTCGAATAGGATGACTGATTTTTTGATATGTGTCCGAATTGTTGCCTAAAATAATTGCAGTGGGTAGAAAATTTTTTAGAAGTAGAACTTTATTTCAACTAAAATAGCACATGTATTTGGAGTAATTGGAGGTAAATATTTTTATTTTTTTGTTACAATACCAGATTTGGGCTTCGAAAACTTTACTCTGAAAGTTTACCATAGAGGTAAAATAGTTGCCACTGAAAGTGATAGAAGGTATGAGGGTGGCAGTGTAGACTTTTTTTACGGTTGTAATGTAGATAGATTTGGGCTATCTGATATGGAGTTGTGTTTTATTCTGTTGGGTTATAAAAGAGTGGATGAGTATTGGTATGACTTAAAGGGAGCTGGTGGGGCTACATATTTGATGCCAGTGCTATCTGAAATAGATGTTTCACTCTTATCAGAGTAGGGTTATTCATGTGGGACAACTGAGGTTTATGTTGTCCAACATAGTGCATGTGTTAGGCCAAGAACACCTAGGGAGAGGCAAAGAAAAGATTCAGGGATTAGTGTAGTCAACACCTTAGAACAGTTTCCTACAAATGATGAGGATTTGGGAGGCAGTATAGTGGGTGTGGATCCAGTAAAGCCTGCCACAAGTTTTTTTGATGATGGTGGCAGTTTAGGAGCAGATTTTGTAGGTTTTGATCACTTGGAAGGCAATCCAATGGGGACCGAGGTGACAACCCCAGTAGCTGAAACTGGAGAACCTGAAAATCAAGATGCACATGGTAGTGAGAATGATCATGACTACCATGCCAGTGAAGAAGATGAGGAATCATCTGAGTCCACTTCATTTGTGGAGTCTGAGTTTGAAATACATGAGGAGGAGGCTAAGATATGGAGTAGTATCAATATCCATAAGGAGTCTGGTTGTCATACTTTAGGGGAAAGTCATAAGGAGGTTGGTAGAACTAAGCAAATCAGTCAAACATTGCCTGTTGAGGCATCTCTTCAGAGTGGCAGTGAAGATGAATATGATTCTGATTATTTGAATAGCGGGAGCTCATCAGATAGTGAGAATGAAAGACAACAGAAGAACAAGAAATTTAAAGAAGAAAGGTTCAGACCTGAGATTGATATTGAGCTGCCCAAGTTTAAATATGGTCAGTTGTTTGAAAATAAGGGCCAATTGCTTGAAGCAATAAAGCAGCACGTAGTTAAGATGGGCAAGAAAGTCAAGATTGTTAAGAGTGACAAATGTAGAATTTCAGCAAAGTGCGAGAGTAAAACATGTACTTGGTTGATTCATGCTTCCTTATGTGGGACTACAACCGATTGGCAGATAAAAACCTTCGTTGGGGTCCACATATGTAGTAGAACATATGATCCTAAGATTGTCAGTCCTAAATACCTTGCGTAGAGAAGATCCATAGAGAGCTCAACTTTAATATTTCAAGGTACACATTTTTCAAAACAAAAAGAAAAGCCAGGGAGCTAATTGAGGGGGGATACATGGACCAGTATGCTAAGTTATGGGACTATGTGGAGGAGCTTAGAAACTCAGATCCAAGTAACACAATTATATTGAAGACTGAGATGGACAGTAAGGGTAACGAGTGTTTCCACAGATTTTACATGGGACTTGGAGCTTTGAATGAGGGGTTCTGCAATGGATATAGGACTGTGACAGGATTAGATGGATGCCATTTGAGAGGCTCTCATCCAGGGGTTTTGCTAGCAACAGTAGGGGTTGATCCCAGTAACTGCTTATTCCCTATCTCTATTGCTTTATGTGAGATAGAAAATACTGAGACATGGAGGTGGTTTCTGGAAATATTGGTTGAAGATCTGCGTATTTCAGATGCTGAAACCTTAACTTTGATCTCAGATAGGCAAAAGGTGAGATTCATTATATTACCATTGTTACTTCTGAATTATCTTAATATTGCTAACATGTTTTCTCTTATTGCAGGAATTGATACAAGCTGTCCAAGATTTGCTTCCAATGGCTGAACATAGATTTGTGTTAGACATTTGCATAGTAACTTTAGAAAACTTTATGCTGGAACTGCGCTTAAAAATAGATTGTGGGCGTGTGCTAGAGCTAGTCATCCTAATAGTTTCCTGGACAACATGGCTGCCCTAAAAGTCTTAGATGAGGCAGCACATGAATGGTTGGTTAGGAATACAAATCCAGCATAATGATCCAGAGCCTACTTCAAAACAAACACCAAATGTGACTTATTACTCAATAATTTGTGTGAGAGTTTCAACAGCACAATATTAGAAGCAAGGTCTAGACCAATATTGTCACTGTTAGAGAGCATTAGGACATACATAATGACCAGAAATCAAATGAAAAGGGAGTGGATGGGAAAACAACAAGGTCTGTTATGTCCAAAGGTTATGAAGTATGTCGAGAAGTTGAAAAGGTTATCTACAGATTACATCCCAAGAGAGGCAAGTTCAAAGATGTACGAAGTTAAACATATGAGTGGAGAAAAATATGCAGTTGATTTGGGTAGGAACACATGTTCATGTAGGAAGTGGCAGCTGTGTGGAATACCCTGTGTCCATGGTATGAGTGCCATTGCATCCCAAGGGGAGGATGCTGAAATTTATGTTGATGAGTGTTACCATATTTCTACATATATGAAAATGCATGAAAAGTCAGTAAAACCTATTAATGGGCCTAGCTTATGGCCTAGAACCGGGAAAAAACAACCACTTCCTCCCAAAAAATTGACCCTTCCAGGTAGGCCAAAAAAACTGAGGAGGAAAGAGCCTGAAAAAGCTCACATGGCCAAGGCAAAAGAAGGTGGAGTGCAAAAATTGAAAAAGTCCCTATCTGGACCACTGATATGTAAAAAATGTGGGAAGGTAGGTCACAATGCCAGGTTGTGTATTGCAAAACATAATATAGACAGTGCAACCAATCTCTCTTCACATCATATGAATATGAATAGATACGTGAAATGTGGTAACTTGGGCCACAATAGAAGAACATGTGAACATACAGCTTCCAAACATCCTCCATTCTCTCAAACTTTTCAAAATCCAGTTAATGTAAGTTGAAAACCCTTTGCACTTTATTTTGGTCAAAGATTGTGATTCCAGCACAAGTTTTACTGTTGTTTGTTCTGGTTATAGGTGACAATTCAACATGAGGTAGACATTTCAAGCCAGACAAGTACAGTGACGCTTGGAAACCAATGCTCCAAAGCAGTTGAAGAAGAAAGATTGTGAAGGCTTAGAAATTGATTGTAGAATGATTATAGCTAGACTTTATTTTGCTCCTTTTGGTTTGGTATGTAACAACTGAGTTGTAAAATGCACTGCTTTTTGAACTTTGAAATGCATTGCTGGGGTTTGTTAACTCTAGATTTTGTGAATGAATTTGGCAGGACAATATTTTCCATGTTGGAATATGATGTCTAGAGATATCATTTTAGCTTACCCAAATGAATTTATGAATTTAGCAGTTTAAATGTGGTCGTATTTTATTATTTTGGATTCTTAGATCCAGCATGGAATTCTACATTATGTGTACATATAGGTGTAAATGAATCTTCAGGCTATGAAAAAATCTACGAACTAAACATGCATGCAAATGCCAAAGAAGCATAAATCAAGGCACTGATCACATAAATGAAAATGCAGAACAGGGGCTGCATAAAACATGTGAGTGGAGAGATCATCTGCCAATTCTCAATTCCAACATCGATTCATTTCCATCCTTCAACCTAATTACAATGCACCTAAAGCAAATGTGGCAATTACATCTTTTTGCGTACTCTATTTCTATAACAGCCTAATTGATACAGCAAGATTGCCACAATTACAAGCAAGATGAGACAACAAATTATTAAAATTTTACAGCACCATCTTATTCTTTCAACCTTCTTCAATTGCTCTGATTCAATTCTTCTTATTCTTCATAGCAACCCGGGTATTATCACTGTTGATCTTTCACACATTGGTGGGTCCACCCATTCGAAGAAATTAGAGCATTTGACTGCAGAAAGATACAACAATTTTGCTGTTAAAATATTCCAACAGCTACACTTTAAAATTCTAAACAGAGCATACATAAATTACCTGGTATCTTTCACAGCCATTGAATCTTCTGCCTGGGTTGGCATTTGTCCACGACACATGAGTGACTACCAATCTTCGGCAATGGCAGAAACTAGCTGATTTGTCTGTTCTGGCAATATTCGTTCTCATTGAAGCTGAAGAACTGCTTGAGCTCATCCCTGTTATTAGTCTTTTTGGGCAGAGTTTTTGATGGGGAAGATGGGTTGCAGAGAGATGAGAAAAGGAAGGGGAAAACGGGCTGTAAGGGGATGGGAAAAGGAAGGGGAAATACGAGTTGCAGGGAGATGGGGTAGAGAGTGACAATTTTACTCTCAAATTTTGAGTCACTTGTTTCTCACGTGAAAATGCACCGCCCCACTCTCCTGGATTACGCCGTGTGATGGTACTTTTGGCACCCCAAAAATAGATTAGGGATAAATTCTATAACAAAAATAATTTTGGATATTACTGACTAGTAGAAAATTATTTGAGGGCATTTTTGGCTAATTTCTCTTCAAACAAATAAATTTTGGTATTTAATTTTTACTTATTTTTTAAATTAGTCCTTGTTGAAAGTTTTGATTCCAAATTAGACACATTAATTCTGTCAAAATTACAAAAGTTTGATGTAAAAAAGTAAGCACTGTCAAACAGAGCATGTTTGTTCGTCTAATTTGAAGGGTTCGAACTTAGTTGGTCTAAGCTCATTTAAGTAAAAGCCTAACTAGCCTACTCCATTTGGCTCACAGATTATTGCAGGCCGGAACAAATTGAGGCACCTAGTTTGTCAATTTTTTTAAATAAAAATACGAAATGATGTCATTTCGTATTTAGTGGATGAAAATTAAAAAATAATATTTCGTATTTTGTATTTAAATGTTTTGAATTATTTTAATAATTATCTTTCACTATTATTTGAGGTTGTATAGAATATTTTTATACAAAACTCCTGCTATAGGTTAAATTAAGTAACTTTCTTTTGGAAACAACATTAATTTCAAAGCCAACATTTCGATGATCGTTTTATGAGATACAAGTAATTTTACATATGACCATAATTAAAAAAAATTTGTGAGTTTTATTTGAAATCTTAATGATTTTAACTACAAAATTTTTTAGTGTATTTATATTGATTTTTTAAAGTGAAAATTTTAAAAGTAAAAATTTTTAAAAAACAATTACATTAAATTTCTTATAAAATCTAATTCAAATACGCCCTAAACCTATACATTGTACATTAGAAAAAAGTGCAAATATGAGGGATTTAAGGCATCCTGGCCCAAATATGTAAATGTTCAAAAAAAAGAATCATATCCCTAAGTATATTTGTTTATGAAAGTATATTAAAATTTTTATTTTTTATTCCTTCAATTTTATTTAATCTAAATTCTTCTTAATAACCTTTTTTATAATTCTTTCTTATTAACTTACTAAAATATTTTATTACTCTAATATAATAATATTGCAGATTTCTCATTTATGTCTAGAAATTTTGTATCATATTGATCTTTTTTAAGGTAACACTTTAATCATGTTAAAGTGTATGTCTGCATATATTCTTATAGGAGGTGATATACATGATTAATGTTTATTTATATTCCAAAAAAGGTACTGCACTCACATACCTCCAAATCAAAAATTAGGGTGAGGTTGAATAAAATTTGAATTTAAATTTTTTTATTGAGTTTCGTAAAAATGAATTAGTCATGAAAAAATAAGTAAGACTTAAAATTAAAAATTTGTATTGTTTCACAATAGTGTTATGAATTCGTTGATGCGCAATCGTTGTCGGTACAACAAAATCGTAATACTAATGTATATAACTTAATAAAGAAATTATAATGTAGAGAATAGGAGAAAAATATAGAGAGAAAGAACAAGAGAACTTTTTTGATTCTATGAGAGTAAATTGATCAATGAATGAGTGTATACAACACCTCAGTATAGAGCCCTATTTATAGGGTTCAGGGGTACATCCAAGTCTGAATAGGTATAGGGTAATCAGAAGACAAATCCTATCACTAATCAAAGATATGATAGAACTCTACCATCTATCTTCTGGATAGTTGAAGTATCTCTATAACTCTAATAATAGACATCCATAATAATATTAATTTCATAACAAATAGAACTTAATCCAAATACATCCAATGTAAGCCTCGTTAAAAAATTTTGAGCTAAGATTGGAGTAAAGTATTTTTAGTCTTTTATTTTTATTTTCATATAATTAAAAAAACGTCTTATTTTTTATTCCCGCCTCCCAAACGACTTATAAGCAAAACATTTCTTTTCTTCTCCACTTTCTCAAACAACATAATTTTTTTTTTTGGCTTTTGGGTTTGAGGAAGGTGATGGAATTTGGAACCTAAAGCATGTAGAGTGTTTCTATTGTTTGAACTTTCAATGTAAAAATTTGTTTATTGTTCTGGGGAATATGAATCAAAACAAACATACACACACACACACACACACACATATATATATATATATATATATATATATATATATATAAGTTGAGTTGAAAGCACGTGTGGACAATTTTAAGCTAAATTATAACAAGGGTGTCATTTATGGCCATAGTGATTGATGTGCTCTATAAACTCATAAAATAACTAAACAACACAAATTAATAAGTTTATGAAATTCATGAATTTATACAAGTGAATAAATACATGAACTTAATAAAATCTTTTCAATTATTTATATTTAATGTTGAATAATATTAAAAAGATGCATAGTATATTTTCATATTATTATTATTATTAATATTGAAACTATATCTATATAACTTAATAAATTATATTCAATTATTTACATTTAATGATGTATAAAAGTAAGAAGAAAAATAATATATGTTCATCTCATTATGATTATCATTAATATATAATCCACATATTTTATATTATATATATATATATATATATATATATATATATATATATATATATATATATATATATATATATATATCACCAAATAGAATTTAGATTAAATAGAAAGACTTGGAAGCAAAAAGAGGATGAAAAAAATCAGGTAAATAAAAAGGTAGATAAATTCAAAGTATAATTCTAAATCTATCCTTATTAAATTTTATTTGAAAGTGTCATAGAATTACAAATTGTATAGGATAGCTGATAGGTTTCTCCTCAGAGTAACGTGATTTAAGATGACTGTAGAGCCCCACTCCGTTTTGTCTTTCAAGAATTAAAGAAGATGAGGTTTTCCACCACAGGTTATAACAACCAAGCATTATACAAACTTTCGATACCTGAAAAATTGAAAATCCCTAAATTAAGGGAAATTCTTAGTGAGCCCAGTCCACGGTCTCACTTGTGGACCGAATTCACCTAAAGAAGCTACATGTCCCTTTTTTACCTGGAAATATATTCAACCATTTCCTCAAATCTCCTCTTTTGCTTCTCGATGTAGCTAACTCATCTCTAGAAATACTCAAAAAAAAATAAAAAAACTCATCTCTAGAAAGTTCAGTACAATTTTACCACTTCATTTAGACGTTCGATTATTTTCTAGAAAGTTCAGTACAATGCTGTAACCGAGAAGCAAAAGAGAAGGTTTGAGGAAAGGGTTGAATAGATTTTCAGATAAAAAGGAACACGTGGTTTCTTTAAGTGAATTCGGTCTACAAGTGAGACCGTAGACCGGACTCACCTAAAAATTTCCCATTAATTAAATAGCAAGAAGAAGAACATGACTCCTTGACTAATGTTCTAAAACCAAAGACCTCCCGGCCATCATTTCCCTCTTTGAATCCGCCACTAGCGCCATCGTGAATCTCCACCTGACTCAGAACCACTACAATACCCTCCTGTATATCTGCTCCAACTCAATTGCTTCCGATGACACATCAGCCAAAGCCTCCGCTATTGAGTTCGGCTTCAAGGTTAACAATTATATGGTTGCCAATGGTATCACTCCCAATGAGGTCACCGCCACTACTTTCGCGAGGCTGGCCGCCTCTAAGGATGATGCTGATGCCGTGTTTGAGCTCGCCAAGGGCGTAGGCCAAGAGGGGAAGTTGAGGACTTATGGGCCTACCCTGTTTTGTTTTTGTAGAAATGGAATGGCTGATAAGGCCTTCGAAGTTGAGGATCGCATGACTTCACTGAGGTTGCCGCTACAGGAACCTGTGCTTGCTGCGTTGCTGAAGGTGAGTAGAATGGACTGGAGCTAGCATTTATGTGTAGAAATATATGAATGGATGTATAAAGAAATGTTGTATATGATACTTCTTTGAATTTTATTTTGGGAACTAATTGTAGTTTTGCTTCTATAATTAAACTGTATAATTATATCCTGTTTGGGTTTAAACTGTATAATTATATTCGTAGACTTTAATTAGTTATTTTTGGTTTGACTTAACATTATTGAGGAATCCCATTGAGCAACCCCAAGCAGTTAAATAACTCTTATGCAATGCGGATTTTGATCTGAAATTACTTATATTTTTATTTCATCTATTCAACTTTTAAAGTTCTGAATTCATCAAATATTAATTTTTAATTTTTTACCTCCATATTCATTAAAAACATCAAGACAACAAAATATCGGTCATGATTGGCAACTTTTAATAATGTATAGATTACATAACTTTTTTTTTGAACAAATGATAGTATAGCATTTCACCTTTATTGTTTTCTATCCTGTAGCGTTTGTAAAAAGATGGGGATGTCTACAATCTGCAAGTAAGAACAGTTTCTGTGGGGAAAAAGCTAAAAAAGATAAAGAAATTTACAATTTTTGTGCTAAATTCTTAGTAAACTACTAAAGAGTTGTTAAAAGAATCATATCATAAACAACAATGAACAAATGACAGCATCTACACGAAGGAATAACTAAGGATGATGGTTGCAAATTACATCCACCTATCACTTAACTGATTTAGTACTCATGTTTTATTCCTATAAAATAGTTGAAGCATGATAAATACTTTATTATTTCTTTTAGATGGGTTGTAAAGTCATTTACTTATTATGCATTAATACCTATTGTATAATTAAAATGTATTAATTAGTTCAATAATTATACTTTATCGTTCTAACATATGATTAAAACATTTTAATATGTTCTCTTTTTAAACTATTTATTTTATTGTATAACACCTAAAATCGTAGTAATAATAACTTTGTATTTTACTTTCGCCCCTTTTGCATTCCATACTTTATAATACACCTTTGTAAATTTTATAACTTCAAGATTTTTGAATTTATAAACGCTTACAAGAAAAAATTTTCTAACTTTTTAAATTTTTTATTTATTTATCCTTAACATAATTTTAAATTTCAAAACTCTATTCCTTGCTATGATAATTGTTATATAGTACTATATATAAAAATTATTAATAATGTCGATTAAATTTGCACATAAATTGAAAAAATAATTAAAGCGAGCTTATACACTAGTTTGTTTAAAGAAACAATTTTGATGGCTAATTAAAAAAAATAGTTTTAAGAGCTCCGCGTTTAGTAAGCAGGAGGTCTTTAGTTCGACTCCCAACAACAGCAAAACATATTAAACATTTTTAGCTTTAATTGTAATTCGTTGTTTATGCAATTGCTCCTTAACACCTCTCCATATTCTTACATTTTTCTAATTATATTCTTTTTCATTGACTCCGTCAAAAAAACCTATTCAGCAAAGAATTTAATTTACTACCTCTGTTCCTTCTAATCCAGTCTTGATAAATCTTTTACCTCTTCCCTGAAAATATACAATTGCATTACAAATTTGAAGAGGAAGTTTTGCCTAGGAAGGAGACTTCAACTAATTTAGCTAAGAGACACGCAGCTTTAGAAATATCCATGACTGAGCCAACTCACAGAATTCCTTTGTGCATTTGCATAGTAATTCTACTAATTACAGGTTTCTATAGTCATAAAAGGAGAGGAGGAAAGAAAAAGCTACCTCATGTTCTGCAGCAAGTAGATGATGCATTGGAAAACCCTAGTAAAAGAGTACATATGAGATAATCATTTGACTTTATTGGTACAATGAGAAAATCTATTTCAACAAAAGGGAGCTTCAAACCAGAACTTTGGTCCTAGCCGCCTTCTCATCCCTGAGTTTTTTGCTAAGTTGAAGAATTAAGTTCATACCCGAAAGTACAAACATAAACTTTGACGTTGTTCTTCAAGATGTTCTAAAGCCCCCTCAAGTCTAATGGAAGAAAGAAGGCAACTTTTATTCAAGGGTGAGAGAATGCATTACAGGATCAAGAAAACGAGATTAAAGAAGATTTTCATGCCAAACTTTGCACGTAAACCAGTGAGCACTTCCACTGAAACAAATCCATAAACCCTAATTCAACCCTCTTCCCCTACTGCTATTCCAATTCTATCCAAGTTTAACGCTCTTTTTCATTCTAAAATCGCAGAGTGCTTCTGCAGCATGATACAAAAGGCAGGTACTAAAATGAGCATATTTAATACGATGATTCATGTGCTGTGGAAAATCCTAGAGGTACTTGTGCTGCAAATATAAATGCACTTGAGAAGTTATTCATGTTACCGGGAAAGAAAAACCTAGGGAAAACTCCTTGTAGCCCTACCAAGAGAAGACATATTATGTATTATTTTATAGATGTCTATTGTCTAAACATTTAAAGAACTCATCCAAATACTCTTGCATCTTCAGCATCCAATCAGCTCCTTTAGGTTATGCTTGGCATCATGCCCCTCATAATAGATGAACTGAAATTTACAACAGCAGTCATAGTACCTGACAATTATAGGTCTTTCTAGCTTCTATTGGCGAATTTAGGAGCAAGAGTCTTCAGCAGTTTAGCGTCAGTCTGAAAAGGTAATGTCTAATGAATTTCACTTCCCTCTGTAAAACTTGATGACCATGATAACTACTGGTGAACATAAACAGACTTGAAAATCTTTATCATGTTAGAGAAAGTTCCTGTTTCATCAATCACAGGGAGAAGAACTCCAACTTCGAATAAATTTCAGAAAAGCTGAGTCGTAACCAAATTTTGCAATACATAGACCAGTTCCCTCCTTTTACCCTGGGTAAAACCCATAGTTCCTACTGGCACACCTTCATAGACCTTCAAATTTTCTCAATTTCATTCAAATTAAGGAGCAGCTCAACCTCAACTTACCAAATGGAACCCCTATTCCTGGCATACAGAGGGGAAAAGAGACCAAAAAAAGGCTTTCCGTTGCTCAGATAAGAAGAAAAGCATATGCAACTAAAGAAGGATTGCAGACCAAGGAGGATCCAGTGTAATTAAGTGCCCAAAGTAAAAAATTCAACAAAGAAACCCAAAGTAAAAAGTTAACAAAGAAAAAACAAAGTTTTCTTAAGAAATTGCACATTTATGCAAAACATGATATTTCTACAAGCTAATGCAACTACACAAGTTAACATTTCTCCTAAAACAGTATTTCCACAAGATAAAACATCTATGCATAATGAAAAAACCACTAGATATAGAATAAGTAACAACTACGCCACTGCTAGATGCTTGTTCAGAGTAGTAGAATTCTAACCAAAGCTTAAACTACAATATCTAAAAACTTAATCTTCCTATGCAAAACTCAAGTCAAGTCATGATCATTATCTGCACTATTATTACATTATCTTCAAAATCCTCTTTATTGTTTGTCACCCGCTTTTCTCTGACCCCCTCCCAAACAGTCATGCAATCCCAGAAACAATGATCCATATGTGAGAGAGAGAGAGAACATTGAGTAAAGGAGTGAAAGAGGGAGAAGATGACAGGAGGGCCGGCAAAATAGAGAAAGAAAGCAGCTGAGGTAGAAGAGGAAGATGAAGATGAGGAAAGAGAGCAGAGAAGGGGCTTACATGGCTGAGAGACTGCAGAACTCTGATGGAGGGATTGACAATATTTGAGCATAATCACAGGTGTTTTATTTTTTGTTTAGGTTTAAACCAGTTAATTTTTGGGAGAAGTAAAGAAGCCTAAGGCTTTGGTGCTTTTTGCCTAAAGGGTACACGGTGCACTTTGCCAAAAAGCTGCACTTCAGCCAAAGCAAAGCACAAGGCATGGATTCACACCTCAGAAGCACGAAGCACTTTTAACTACTATGTGGCAGATCCACACCATGGATTAGACTTTTGTATGGAACAAACTCACTGATAAAAACACTGGGAGATAACAATAAAAACAATTAGAGCATCCATATTAGAACAACAAGCATAGAAATAAAACTGAACACAATGATCAGAGTGAAGGTGAGATAAGCACAGACAACTTCTTTCTTTGTCCTTATCGTTCATTTCCCTCTAAAGCCAGCTTTAAACCCAGATGGGAAAACTAAGATTAACTACACTGCAACATCTGACAGATTTTGGTCCAAATAGCATCACTTGTCAACTTAGAGATCCATTGAATTTTCCTGTGTTAGAGCAGATTAGTTAAAATAGAATCTTAATCTATTTGCACAAACTCTTCTTTATTTTACCTTTTCAAAAATTACCTAAGCATACATATGGCAGATAATGGAAATGTTAAGGGATGACAGTGCTCCAACTCATCATCGTCCAAGACAATGCAAAGATAACAGTTTTGCACAAAGCTGTACAAGACACTATAACCATAGAAAATAAAAAAAAAAACAAGTTTTACTATCATGATCTCCTCATCTTCCTGTCCCAAAAAAAAAAAAAAAATTAACTGCATAATTGGAATGACAACCACTCTCAGGAGTGCTTACAATGCACAATAACAACATGCAACAGCCGTATATAAAGATTCTTGAATGAGCTTCTTGAATAAGCTTGTGTAATCATGCGATAGATGCAACAAGAAATGATTTAGCTTCCATAATAAATCCAACAATCCTTCAAAATCATCGATTATCAAGAGAAACATCATAAGTGATTTAAGATGCCAAAATTACCACAAGAAACGGATTCAGATCAAATAACATGAACCAAGTCGATAGACTACATTGACAAATTATGAAAATATGTTATGTTACATCAACAATGAATCTTCAAAAGCAAATCATAATCACACAAACAGTAAGCATATGCTTCGTCTCTCTAGTTAACCACAAGTTCTAAGTTACAAATGAAGCTGGCAAAGTCACTAGAAGAACACCTTAAGAACGCTACCTTACTAATTTCTACCAAGGGGCAATGATCTGCATGAGTATGTCTCCTTAAATTCTGATTTCCTTGATGAAGTAAAAATAGAGGCATATACTTCCTTGGTAGCATTAGGCGGTGCAATATCAACAGCTCTAAACCTCTTAGCTTTGCCATTCATCTCAACTTTTCCATTCGCATTAACCTTCACATTTCCGTCCACTTCCGGCACCGGCACGGGTTTATCCACCACCTTACTATCAATCCCGTGTTTTGTCCCGCTGAGCCGAGGCAACTGAACATCCTCCTCCGCAGTCACAGCAACATCTCCATTCTTCACCTTCTTTCCCTTCTTCTCTTTTACTTTTGCTCTCTCCTCCTCCATTCTCTCCCTCAATTCTATCACCTCCTCATCACTCCCATTAATCACAATCTTATCTGTCTCCGAGAACTCCTTACGACAAACCAAACAACCAGAGGACTTTACTTCCTTCAAGGCCTTCGCACTCAAGACATGCCCACAAGACCTCAAAGCAAAGAACTTGTACTTCCCGTTAAACTCCAACCCTGATATCGGGCATTGAAAATTCGCCCCACTACCTCTCTCGTTCTCACCTTCCAAGCCCGGAATAATAGATAGCTCGACAGGGATCATATCCTTCAAACCCTTTATATACCTGAACTCTTTAGGCAATTTCTTCATCAACAATGCCTCAACCAAAGCCTCCTTATTGAACAAATTCCCAAGCTTATCAATCACCACCGGCCGCTTCAGGGGTTCGTTCGATAGCGCACAATTCAACCATTTGGACAGCCTCATCTCATTCGGGTCAACCTTATCGGGCTTCTTGGTGGCATACATGTTAAGATAGCAGTCCCGAGACTCCGCCCCAGTGGCGCCGCCATCACCCCCACCACCTAAGAGGCGGCAGCGCAGAGTCAAAGTAGAGTAAGGAGAAATTCGGGAATTATGCACCTTAGTGGAGCCCGGTAGAGGTTTTCCATTGTGCGTGAAATAGCAGGATCGGTGAGATTTTGGGGCAATCTTGGATTTGAGGTCTTCGAGGGTGAAATTAGGGTTAATGTTGTCTAAAACTAGGGCTTGCGTAGGGATTTGGAGGTCTGCAGATTGAATAAAGACTTGGAGCTTCTGTGTTTTTGGGAGCATTCTGCCGGCAATAGCTTGAAGATATTGATTTCGAAGCGCCTTTTCTGCCTGCGCTGTAAGCCTGTAAATGCTGTGTCTTTTCTTTTTCCGGCGTCTGAGCAGAGTTGATTTCTGGTCTTGTCCCGAGGGCGTGGGGTATTACCCTCTTCGGCGCGTAGAAGCATACATTTATATGTATTTCTTTCTTTCTTTTTATTTTGGAAGGCAGTTATCTGTAAATTGAAATGTTGTTGTTTTTTCTTTCGGATTCGTTTTTTTTTTTATTTTTTGGTCTTTTTTTTTTGTGTGGAAGAAAGAACGAGGATTCTTATACTTTTGTCTTAAATGAATTGAAGGATGTGCTTGGACAAGGTTCGGCACAGAATTCAATACAGTTTTTTATCTCAAATTTTACTTTTTCTCTCACAAAAAATTTTCTCTCCTGAAACCCAAGACAAAAAATTTCAAAACCAAATTCTATCTAATCACACCCGAAATCTATCTATCTTATTATTCCATATCTTTCATCTTAATTTTTTAAAATATTTATTTTTAATTAATTTTTAAATGTTAATTTATTAAAATAACTTTAAATTAATTTATAAAATAATATTAATAATATTTATACGTAAATTTAATATTTTTAAAAAATAAAAGGAAAGTAATTTTAAAGTAATTAATATTATTTTTAATTTTATATTGAGAGAAATAAAAGGGATAGAAATTATATATTAAATTTTAAGATAACAAATATTAAATATCATTGAATCAATAAAAGTTTAATATTGTATTCGTTATTAGATTTTTCCCCTTTTTTTCTTTTGATAGATAATTACACGGGGAAGAGAAGAGACAGACCACATGGACAGCCGAACGCAGCAGAGCACAGAGGAGAAAGAGAGGCAAGACCAAGAGGGACCCACATATAAAATGGTTCACTTAAATATTTCATTTGAAAATTTAATTTTAATATTTTAAAATTTTTAAGTATATCCGTTCACAGATTTTAAGCCAGTACTTAATTATTTTAATGTAGGGTATTATAGGTACCCAAAAACCATTAGCATTACCAAGGGATCAAGAAGATAAGTGCAAGTGCTAATTCGAAGGAAAAACTTAGGCTCGAATGTCAGTAATAAAGTAGAGTGCTATAACACCTTGGATATACGTAAATATATAATCTTATGTGCGTGCAATTTAAATATTTGAGCATTCAAGTTAGGCTCAAATTCAAGTTTAAACTTCATAAATAATTAATTTAAGATGAATCTAAATAGTAATATCGGCTCAATTCTTGCGAATCACTACTGAACATGCATCGATCTTAATTGAAACAAATTGATTCGAATATATAAAAATTACGCACGAACATAATATTTTGGTAATTACAAAATTATTTTACATTGAAGTCATTAATTTAGATTTGTTTTTGTCTGATAATTTTATTATAGTCACTGAGTAACTTATAAGATTCACATGAGTTATATATGTACTAATGAAATAAAATATATGAACAAAAAGTTACATAAGGTAGTTATTTTTTTTTAATAATATAGTTTTTTTTATCTACGTATTTTATTTTTATTAACATGCATATAAATTGTGTGATGTTTACAAGTTACTCAATAATTATAATAAAACTTCTTGCTTTCTTTCTTGTGTTTGATATCTGTAAAAAATACTCCTTGAAGTAAAATGCGAATAAGATCATTCATAATACATGTTTTTTTTTTTTTGATGGGTAGATCATTCATAATACATGAATTCATTGAAGTAAGGATTTAAGAGTAGGGTATCTTGCGCTAACTCTCGCTGATGAATATCTTACGCCTGACCATGCCGAATTCAGTGAAGAAACTACTGTTTTTCCTACGAATCCACTTCATAATGCTCATAATGACAAGGGGAAGAATACTACTGTAAATACAGGTTTTATCGAGTGGACTGGCTTAAATAGATAGGCTTGAATAGAATTGTCAATTGTGACGGGTTGAGTCGAATGAGAACCAAGATCGTTCGGCTCGTTGCGGATTCCGATTGAAATTTTTAATCTAAATAACTTTTTAGATCGAGTTCGATTTTAGCTCGGCTTGTAATATATATATATATAATAGTATTATTATTATTATATAAAAAATTTAAAAAATCGAGTTAAGGCTCATATTTGTTAGCTCAAAAATAATCGGGTCGAACTTAGATTTAGCAAAACCCGACTCACTCATCCCGATTGACAGCCCTAGGCTTGAACTTGTAAGTTCAAACCTATTTTAACGCGAATTTTTTAGCCTGTTTCGTTTAGCTCTCGGGCTAATAAGGGTTGGAATGAACCGATGTGAATAAATTTTTATTTTTTAATTTTTTAAAAATATTTTTTCAAAATAACATTATTTTATAATATTTTTAAATATTTAATAAAATTTATATATTAAAAAATATATAAAAAATATATTAACGCCCGTTTAACTATCGAGTTAATCATTACATATTACGAGTTAAGAATTTTTAGCCTGCAGACTAAAGAAATCAGCCCTATTTTGATTCGTTTAAAGGATACCCGTGACGACCCAGCTCGGCCGTTTGACACCACTAGGGAAGAATGCGGAGCTCCTGCAAAGAACACGGCGCTGGATCAGAAATCCAACCCTTAATTAAAATTGGGGATTCCCCAAACTCCACATAGGTTCATCTTGATCTTCGGTGCAGGCGATGCCCTTGCTGTAATGTCGAAGAAGATCAACCATTCCCCATCTCCTGAGCATCTGCCGTATCAGATGATATTCGACACTCTCAGCCTCTAGGTTTTGTAATGCCGAAGAAGATCAACCATTCCCCATCTCCCGAGCATCTACCATATCAGATGATATTCGACTCTCTCAGCCTCTAGGTTTTGGCGGATTAGAGGTGGAGATTGATTCTAAAGCCATCGTGGCTAGTATTGAATAAATGAATATGATAATTTGATTAATAAAGTTATACTCTTTACTTTCACAAGTGAATTTTTCATGTGGACTTGATATCAAATTTAAGGATAATTTATTGCTTACTCAATTTGTTAACTTTACTTTCATTAATTTTATTATATTTTTATTAATTAAAAAGGCTAGTAATAAGATCTAGTATATGTTAATAGAGTTTAAATTTATTAAAGGAGTAATCAAAGGAGTTTACTTTCATTAACTTCTTTAATTTAAAGAGTTTAACAGCAACATATTAGATAAAATATATAATTATTTTAAAAATTAAACATTCGAATATTTTAAAAAAGAAAAAAATAAAATTCTCTCTCCTCATTTATATTCTTCCACTCGCCTTCACTTCTTTTTATAAATAAAAAGACTTCAGTAGCTATAGTAATAAAATTTAAGTGACCTAAAAAATTCTCAATATACTAAATTACCTTCTTTACAATAAAAAAAGGAAAGAAAAAAAGAAGCAAAACTTTTTTTTGGTGAAAATTAAATTAAAAAAATAAACAAAAATTTGTACAATTCAAGCGTGTAATACTCTTTTAACTCTCTCCCTAGTTAATGCAATTTCCTTCTACATTGTCTAAAATTATTTTGAAGAAAATATTTGAGGTGTATTTGAATTGTGTTTGGTTAGGAGAGATTTTATCTTGAATTCTGTGAAAATAAATTATTTTGTGAGAAAAAAATAAGACTCAATTATTTATTTAATTGAAAAAAATATAATTTAAATGGAACTGCTGCTTAGTGTAAAATCAACATTGTCTATAATCAAAATTCTTGCTATAAATAAATAACAATGTTCAAAAGTTTCCTCCATCTGTTAAGCAATACTCTGGAAGGGCGAAAATGAAATCGGAAACTTATATAGAGAGAAGGAAAAGAGCCATTCACGACTTCCTGAAAAATTGGAGAAGATGAAGGCATGAAACATTGCTTTTATGAGATTTTAGCTTCAAAACATAACATTTAGATTTAGATTAAGAGGTAATTGGTCCATTAAAAATTGCTACTGCTTATGTGGATGTGCAATAAAATTGTTTTTTCTCCAAATATTTCTATGAAAATTTTTTAAAAAAAGGAAAAAAGAATCAATCTCACTAGGCTTCTCTTAAAAATTCAGTTAAAAGGGAAGAAAAACGCCCAACATGAACTTTAGAAAAAAATATGGGGAAAAAAATATTTGGACCATTTCTCGATTTGTGCGTGTCATCCTTGCGCAGGGGTCATGCTAATCTTCTCTGTATCGTTCCAATTTTATCGGATGTCCCCGAAGTGACGCACTGCCGTTGCAGAAACTCGTATTTATTGCAGGAAGTTTTCGTAATTTGAAGCAATGTGGGAGTCGGTTTTCGCTGGGCCGGTCGCTGCTTTGAAGCCCATCATGTTGGATTACTTACACGCTTGTCTTGTGGCTTGTATCCGTAGATGCATCCAGCAATTGAAAGTTGTGCTGCTTCTTTTTGTGTTTCTCTTTAGCTGCATTTTGGGTTTTAGAAAAATATTCAGAAAACTTATATGCAAAAAATAAATGGTTAAGAATTTTGAAATTTTAATTCAACCAAATAATAAATTTTCTTAATATTTATTTTTTAAAATTCAAAAGATTTGGGGAAGGGATTGAAATCTTGATCTCTCAAAATGTAGGACGCTCCTTCTTCAAAATAATTATTTAATGGCCTGAGAAATTTTTAAAATTAATTATATTTATACATTTAATATGGATGCAAAATTTAAACATTACATCATAGTAAATTTCTTAGATAATCATTCTCAACTAGCAAAAAATCATAATAACATTTTCTAAAATTTAATGTTAGTTTTTCTTCTTCTGTTTTATATTTATTGAGGATTATTGTGATAATCATGTTATCATATTGTCATTTTTTCTTTCATAGTAATTATAGAAGATGAGTAAGAAGGTATTTTCCTAAAAAAAAAATTTAAAAAGAATTGTATTATGAATGCTAACACGAAGGCCAAACAATGACAAAAGCTACCCTTGGAAGGTAAAAATGAAAAATAGAGAAATAAACGCGAAGAAGCACTATCTAACAAAGATACTAACCTCCATATATATATATATATATATATATATATATATAGAAGTGAAGTGCACAAGCAGCAATAATTGTACAAGAATTACAAATTTACTTGATTGGTAGTAATTTTTCACAATCATTTCCTTTCTAACCAAACACATGGAGGGCAACTTTTCCACTTTTTCTTACAAATAACTTTCCTTCAATAGAAAATATAAAGAAAAAGAGATTCTTCCTTACAACCTTTATATTATTTAAAGGAAAAAAACATACTGCAGTCATGAAATAAGTTGCCAAAAATGTGTATAATTTTTTTTATAGGAAAGTACAAACTTCTTTGGTTAATATAGAAATGTACCAAACGAAATCACTATAATGATGAACATGGATGTGGCCATGTAGGTTGTTTCATAACTGTCCTTCTGACTCGTAGGTCCTAAAGTGGTCCATCAGGAAGCCTTTGCTTTTGGTGGGCCGTTTGTTGGGCTTCAAAATGATTAGATCCTCCAGCGACCATCAACCATCAACCATCTGGACAATGTTTGTGGCTCTCAAGAATGGTCTGATTTGGACCAGATCATACCAAATGACTGGCAAACATGGCCCCCAACTGCCATTCTTGTCCACAAATCCTTCACCAACCAATTTCGAAAATTATTGCTTATTTAATAACGTACTAAAAAGGTGGCCTGCACATGGACAATTTTTGCTGTTAAGTTTTATAATTGTAATAACGTGTATTATTTTTGTACAGTATTTTATCAATAGAATAAATGTTGTGAGATAAAATAAGTCAAGATAGAATAATATTGATAATCAGAGTATATTTGAATTGTATCTTTTTTTATTAAATAAATTATTAAATTGTATTTTTTTATAAAAAAATTTATTTTCATTAAATTGTATCTTCTGTACTTCAACATGCAATTCCTTCCTCTCATTGAGGCCAAATTTATTTCTAGGATATGCTCCAGCAAGCATGCGTTGCGTGCTTTCATTACTTTATGCATGCGTTGCCATATTTGTTTGTCATCACCTAAACAAATGCACCTATATAAGGGTGTTCTTTGAAAATCAATTGCAAGTCCTTCTTTTTGAAGATCACTTGTAACTCTCAGAAACTTTCACTATCAAACTTTCACATATGAAATGGCTCTCTCGAATCCAATGAGAATTTTTTTTTCTAGGATAGCAAAATCTAGAATGATGATCATGGAACATTCTTTACAGGATGGAAAAGTTGGATCTTCGGTGCAAAGTCTTATATAACGAATTGGTGCAAAAGATATTTATACTTAGAAGTATGGACCTAGCTTTTTGGTGCATCTGTATGATTCTACTGTGGCCATACTTTTCTCCAAAATTCAATTAGATTTTCTACAGCGCTATTGGCTTGGATGATGAAGATCAAATAGATCTCCTATGGGATATCCAACCAGAGTTTGGTCGAGTTGGCATCCATATTCTTGTGGATTTCTAATTGGTGCAGGTACAAGAGCAATTAGACGGGGATATTGCCACCGATACCGGTGGATATTTAATATTTTGAAGGGCATCAATTAGCCAACTATTGTCATAGTCATATCGTAAACGATTCATCGATGGATATTCATACGACAAAAGTGACGGAGCTCGTGACATCCGTACCGACAATGTTGTATAGAGCCGCAATTGCTGACTTTTTAGGTCTAACTTTCGATGTCGATGGTGATCCCAAGTCAGAAGTCTCAGTTGAAGTGAAGGCTGAGAGTTCAGATGAAGGTGAAGAGCAGCCAATTCCCCATGCACAAACATTTGATTCAGTTGTCACACCATATTTGTTAATACATAACCCAAATATTGGCTCTAGCAGCGTATTCTAGTAGATCGTCGAATGTACGAATGTTTTCAAGATATGGGATATGGAGCACAATTGAACTATTGGACATCCAATTACACCGTCCAATTAGATTATTAGAATGATTCAACAGAGGAACTCAGACGAGGCAGGACAACGAGGAATCTGTATATGCAGTTCGAAAGTGGTAGATCCGGATGGGCAGCGATTTCAAAGTCGTGAGAAGTAAGTCAGACAAATAGACTGCAAAGTGCTCGCATTCAACTGATAAAAATATATGTTCCTGGTACATATGCATAATAAAAATAGCTACTCTGGTATGTGGCAGATAACTGTCTACAATACAGAACACACCTATCTTATGTAGACGATAGACAACAACCACCGGAACATGTCAGGTCGCTACATTGCTAGACACATCACTCACCTTATAAGGGTGGATAAAAAAAACCTGTAAAAACGCATTAGAAAGGAAATTCAAATCCTATTTCACACTGGATGCACTTACAAAAAAGGATGGTATGCTTAGAAAGCTGCAATTGAGTTGTTATTTGGAGATTGAAACTCAACGTTTGCTATTCTTCCACAATATATGCAAGCAATACAAGATAGCAACCCGGTCACCATTGTTCACTGGCTTCATCATCGTTCAATAACAGGATTCAAGCACTGCTGACCTGTTATATCTGTTGACAGGACTCACTTGAGAGAGGTTTATAAGGGAGTACTGTTAATCGCAATGGAATGGGATGCCAATGATCATATCTACCTTATGGCATTTGCGATTATTAACGAGAAATCTTCGGCAAGTTGGAACTAATTCCTCAGTCTTCTTCATGAATGTGTGGTCGAGATTCGTCCCAATTGTTTGATATTTGATCGCCATAAGTTTTTGGCAAACAAATTTGGGATAAGTTTGCGGTTAACGAAAAAAAAGCTAGCGCAAATAGTTATGTAGGATAACTCATAGACAGGCCTGTACAACGTATAGTCTCCTGTACGAGGGGACAACAGAGGTAATCAAGTGTATACAGTGCACATGGGAGACAAAAGTTATACTTATAGAAAATAGCACATATACGGGCTACTATATTTGCATGCACTGGCTGTTTGTCGACATAAAGACTGGAACGGTGCAGAATTGGTATTGGTCATATACTCTAGAGAATCCTATAGGAAGACCTACGAGTCTGATTTTAATCTAACCGCTAGCAAAACTTTGTAGCGAGAGGCACCGATTCATATGACTTTTTTTCTTCCAAGTATGAAGAATAATTGAGGTCAATCGCAAGTAATAAGGTTCCGTTCCGACATGGATTACCATAACCCGAATTAACCCCTGAGATGCAATAATTGCCATCAACGTAGACATAACAGAAGAAGTTATGGCCTCATTGATCCTGCAGGACCAAGTACTTCTTAGTTTTGCTCTGTGTTACATGTACTGCCTTTTAGTGGCGGAACTATGTTATGTTGTCAACATTATGTCATTTTAATATGTTATGTTATGTTATGTTTTGATATGTTATGTTATGTTATGTTATGTTATAGAAGAAAGTTGTCTTGCTTCTAGCTTGAATGAAAGCTAATTATGTTGATATATTATGTCATAAATTGTAAAAAGCTAAAATTTCATTCTAAACCAAAAAACTAACATAGCAACAGTTGCAAACTTGAATGAAAATAACACCAGCAAAATTTTAACAACTAAGGAAAAAAAAAAAACTCCACAAAAATGACAGATCTACTGCCAATCAGAAAGTATATATATGTCAGGACCACAACGGGTCCTTGTCGATCTTCATAGCTGCGGATTCAGAGTCACATACTCCCCAAGCATTTGTGACATAAACGTCTCATCATTCGGCACAGTAGCAATGCCGGAGAGACCAACAACGTCAACGCTTGGATCCACATAAATTGGGTAGTAGTCCTACGACGGAGTCTCGAGGGTCAAGCTAGTGTATGGTTGAGGCTGCTCGAGAATAATATCTATAGTTGTGTCATCCACAGGAAGAGCTGGTTGCTGTCTATGGCGTCTGCGTTCGAGTCGGCACCTGGCACATTGTCGAGTGCCTGCAGCTCTGCAATCTAGAATACGATCTCGGGAATGTTGCCGAGAAGGTGGGATAGCATCATCTACTCCGCAATATACATGTTCACATCCAATAACATCTCCAACTGCTATCAAACCTCTACTGCAAAGGTCGATTATACATTGGAATCCCACTCTATCCATTAACTCATGAACTCTACTTGCAGCTACATTATATGCATCATAAAATATATGGTCAAACTTCAGTATGAGAGAAAAGGAAAGAAATTTCAGAATTGATCATGTGAAGGAAGACTTATTACACTTCATTTGTAAGAAATAAAGAATTATTATTTTGGTTTATCTCTTTGTTAAGATTGATAATCAAACTTAATGAATTTGTAAGTTAAGTAGATACAAAAATAATATTATAGAAAAAAAATAAAAATTTTTAAGGTAATTAAGTAATATTGTCTTTGACGTTTTTAATATTTGTTAATGACTATTGCATTTGACTGACATTTTATGAGGTAAAGTGATACAAAAAAAACATTATGGGGTGAAGAAGGACCAATAATGCATACCCCGTGATATGATCACTCTTTGCAATGGTTTTGGCACGTGATGTATATTGCGCTTCGTGCCTCCACCACATTAGAAATGAAAATTTCGAGCTAGTTCTTGGAAATGAAAAAAAATAAAAATTACACCATTGTTATAAATTTAAGTGTCGATAACATATAATTAAGCATAAGTGATGCTCAATATGTTTAGAGAATTACAATATAAAATTGAAGAATAAAAAGAAGAGAGAATATAGAGGGAGAAAGTATAACTCAAGAATCAATACTCATTAATCTGATCAATGTCACCATATGACACATTTATATATAGGTTAACAATACAAGAGTTTATGCAAACCCAAACTTTAATAGGAAAAGGAAATCAAACTAATAAGGAGTAGTATTTGGAAGTTTAATTCTCTTCAGGAAACTAAAAAATATGAACATTGACATATTATGAATTATTTCATAACATTCTCCCTTAGATATTTATAACATAAAGAATATACATCATTAAAAATTTACTAAAATAAAGAAACTTTGTGGGACAAAATATCTATTGAAGGAAAAAGAGTATACTATCATTTATGTTTTGCTCCTCTTGTTTAAAATATCATTATACCAGTGTATTAAAAATGTCAATTCTCAAATATTGCAGTTAGTATGCCTTAGTGAATAAATCTTCAGGATATCACAACATCACTATATATTCATAACTTGTATGGATCAAATGAATAACCAATACATTGACTATCCATCTCTACAAGAGTTGGATTTTTCTCAATAATTCGAAGACAAATAGAACATCATTCCAAAGCCATTGATTATAAAATATTCAAAAGAATATATCTATTTGTGTATAGCGATTGTGTAGAAATATGGTACTTCGAGACCAAATAATCTTCATTGTCCTCTCATGTATTTAGAGGGCCTTTATCAATATCTAATGACGTGCAATGTTCTATGTTCATATAGAATCTTCTTTGAATTGATGAATAAATTCTATCTTTTGGATGTTCAATTTGTAAATCTAGAGTTGAACTTCTTGCCTTTAGAAACTCTTTAGAAGGAACAATTCAATTATTTGATCCTCTTTATTTCGATAATCTTTATTTTAGAACCAAGAATTTAGTCACGCTTCAAGCGTGCTTTAAAATGATAAGTTATAGAACATATATTTTATCCTATTGGGACATTTAACAAATAGAAACATTTACAAATAGAACATTCAATTTGAAAACTCTTTTAGAGTTAGCAAAAGGATTAAATAATTGATTTACAACACTTCACAGAATAATAATTTTTTGAACTTCTAATTCACTAGTGTGTGCATGGACTAAGATGCTTCAATGATGATGTTCCCATATGATATCTTTCTTTTATTCTCAATTTTCTTCCTTTAATTTATAGAACATTAATAATAAGAGAGAATCATTTAAAGAAAATATAATCAAGTGTAATAAAAATTTTATTGATATATTCAACATTTTAATATCATGTTTTTAATAAGTATTCACTAAGACAATAATGTTACGTTCCTAAAAAACTATTCAATTATATGCTTCAAGCATATCGAAATCCTTTAGGGACTTTATATAAAGGGCTAGTGTTTCTTGCGTTATTTAAATAAGAACATACTTTCATACACTACCAAAAAATTTATTTCTTCGTAATTTACGCCAGGTTTTTACGAAGAATCTCATAGCATAATTAATGACAAATAATTATTTCATAGTTCACATTGTAATTTTAAACAAATATCAATTTCTAGCCTTCTAGAATTACACTTTAAGTGTATAAATCTTTCTAGGATTATACGTACACTTCTAGTGTACTTGTTAGTTGTCCAGACTTCTCACATTTTTCATACGAGCTCTATTTCTATTTTGATCAATAACTCTAAATTTTGAATATTTACTCTGTAGACTTCTTATTCAAATTCTTTATTATGATTCACAATATTATACATATAAGTATCATTATGTCAACGTCTATCGATTTCATTCATGACATGATTATGGAGATCTCATAATTTATCACAACTTTTATGTACTTGAATTTCTTCTGGAAATAATAAAATCATGTTTAGGAAAACTTTGTTAAAATTTTCATCTCATCGGCTTAGCTATGACCATCTTAATTATTTACTCCTTTTCATATTCAAGAATTTATTACTATTAGAAGTGATTAATCTATCATGTTTTCATTGTGTCTCAAATTTATAGTGGTAGTTTGTCCTTCAGGGATATTAAATATAACATGAGATTTAGCTAGATTTTTAGTCAATATAATGCATGACTATTCATCCTTTGAACTTCTAGTTCAAATTATCTCGAGGATCAAAATAAGACACAAATAACTAAATTCTTTTTCTGACAATATCTTTTCTCTCTTTTGAATACCCCATCTCAATACTTTGTGGTGAAATAAGATATAGAGCACATTCAATTCTTTGATGGAAAACATTTGGTTTTTGACAATAAATCCAAGAACCAAAGAGGAGAAGCATAATATTATGTTAGCAAAATACGAACAACTTATATTTCATACAAAATAATTCATATCAACCAATTTGATGCATTTATGATTCTACAAGATCATATTCTATAAATATATTTTGCAGGATGTTCTATTTCAATCTACATAAAATGCCACCTTTATAATCAGGACAAATTGTATAAATTGAGGAATCTAAAATATGAGCTCATTATGAAAAAATTACAAAATAAGTTAATAATATATGTGACTATATTGTTGATGTATCAACTATTCATCCCAAAAACACATTCAACCCAAAAAATTTATAGGTGATGTCAGTTTACCTTAAAAACAAGTAGCACAAAAGAATTTATTGGATTATGAAACATAAAAAGTTCCTAATAAAAACTTTATATTTTATTTATATGAGATGGTCATACCAATCATGCTAACAAAATCTTATTTGAATTTGTAAACTTCATGTTTACTCAAATATCAATTACTTAAACTTTGACACAATATAAGTTCAAAAGAGAGAAATGGTAGTTACTCAAATACTATAAATTTGTTCATAGAATGATAGTAGTAATGAATAGAGATCGAAATTTCTTTTATCCACTATCTCGATATTGATCTTGAATAAAATCATTAAAATTTTAAACAATATTTTATGAAATTTTATGGAGAATAAGGCATCACTTAATTAACATGTGACATTTTAGGTCACTAACTCTTCGAGAGCTTTTAATCAATTAACTCTACTAGAACTCCCAGTTAAGCTCTTTTGGAGCTTTTACACTATCATTTATACTCTTAATTTTATTTATTACATGATTGATATGACATATTTCATCTTTATCATTATTGAATCCAAAATGAACTAAAGTAACATGATGATAATAAAATCTACATATATATAAGATAAAAGTAGAACTTCAATCACAAATAAATATGCAAAGTTATCTACTATGGATATTCAAAGAGATTGGCGACATTTACATGTACAATATCAACATTGACTATCGTCAACATTAAGTAGCATAATCAACTGTCAGTAGTATATTGTTGAGAAGTAAAATTTATCTCAACTCAGCTTCTCAATTGATACTTAATATATATGTAAATTTGTTTGACATAGAACATATATTTATCAAACTTCTTTCATATCACATTGATAATATTTATTAGTATAAAGTGTTGAGATTGTATGTTTTCTCCTTTTCATTCTCATGAGAATCTATACTTTAAGAATTTAATGAGTCATTATTGTTATCCTTATGATTATAAGGATTATCTCTATCATAATTGCAGTTATGAATTTCTTTATCAAGTAAATGAAAAATCTAATTGTATTTGCCTTAGGGAATAACACATCAAACTTTAAAACATTTAATCACTAACTCATTCTCTTATTCAGCCTCAATAAAATATGAGGCCAATAATTTTGAGATTTTTTTTCGATATTGCTATTGCAGGAGTACATTCGATACATAAGAATGGAGAATATATTCTTACATAATATCTATTGAGAAAGAATGCTAAATATAATAAGATTTGTATAGGTTTGAAACTTTGTAACTATAAGTATATCTAGTCATAAGAAGCCTTTGGTAGAAAACCATATTCTGGTGGTTATACATTTCTTTTAGATTTGTCTCAAAAATAAATAATTATTTCATGATAAGATATGTAGCCTTCAAGGCTTTATAACGATGAGTATGAAGAAAAGCCATTACTTTGATATGATTTTGATTCTATTCTATAGTAGTTTTTTTTAATGATATCTTCAGGACCAATCACATAAAAATGGATTTTAATATAAATCTATAATAAATAGTTTTTTTCATGATATTAAAAGTCACATATTTAAGTCTAATAATGTTTGATATAATAAATAAGAAAAAAATGAACTTTTTACCTTGAGATCTTCAAAAGAATTTTTTATCTAAAAGAGAAGCTTCAAACTAATGCCATAGAGAATCTTGCTTTATTGAATCATCTCTCAAATACCAAATTGTGCTAATAATATGTTATAAATTTAAGTATTGGCAACATGAAAGTGGTGGTCAATATGTTTGGAGAATAACAATATAAAACTGAAGAAGAAAGAATATATAGAGAGAAAGTACTCAAGAATCAATACTCATCAATCTTATTAATGCCATTATATGGTCTCTATGTATAGGCTTACAATGTAAGAGTTTATGTAAACCCAAGTTCTAATAGGAAAAGAAAATCAAATCTAATAAGGAGAAACATTTTGGAAATTTAGTTATTTTCACGAAACTAAGAGTTCATTTGGTTGAAGGATTTCAATAAGGAAAAGGAAAATGAGAAAAAGAAAAAGAAAATCCTTAGAAAAATGAAAATTTGCATGCTGTTTAGTTCATTAAGAAAAAATACTATTGAAATGGAAAATGATTTCCAAGAAAGCAATTCCTTTGTTTGGTTTGTGAGATTTTATGATGGAAATGAAAACATATATAATATATTAAGATTTTTCAAATGAAAAATCTCTCTTGAAAAAATAAAAATAAAAATTATTGCAAGAAAAGTTTAAAGAAATAATAATTTGAACGGTTAACAATTTAGTAACTTTCAACTAACAGTCAATTTGCATATTCAGGAGTTAGAAGTAAGACTCTATTCGATAATGACTGAATTGCCCTAACTCAATTTGTATAATATTCAAACACTATTCGAATCTGTTCGATTAACGTTTTAAACTTGAAATGTTATTCAAGTTTGTTAGTTTATTTATTCATAAAGTTCAAAATTCGTTAATGTTAGACTCGTTGAATTTTTATGAATTATTTGAATAACTTGAATAGTGTTGAAGTTTAAGTTGTTTGAATAAAATAATAAAAAATAAAAACTAAATAATAAAGTAAGAAAATAAAATTTAATATAAATTTTATAAAATTTCATATAAAATAAATGAATAATAAATTTATATATATGTTTACGAATGTTTGAATTTATTGTCGAACAAGTTTGTGTTTATTCAATTAATACACAAACTATTTTTTATATTTGTACTCAACTCGAATATCAAACAAATGAATAATAATAAAATAAGAATGAACTTTGTTCACAAATTTTCAATTTAGTTTGCGAATGTTCGCGAATATTAAAAATTAAAATTGATTTTTAAATTATATTTTCATTTCAATATACTTTTCTTTAGTGTTTTCCTTTTCCTCACACTTTTGTATAAAAAAATATTTTCAACGCTTTCTATTAAAATTTTCCTTACTAATTTATTTTATTTTATTTGCTTTAGTGTTTTTCTTCACTACTCTATGTTTTTCTTTCTATAGTAAAATTCTGAACCAAACATATCCTAACTAATATGAACATTCATATATTATGAATTATTATTTCATAACAATCATTGTGTTTTAAGAACAAAGATGATTAGTAACATTTTAGATTTATGAGGATAACATGCAATACTTCCTCTGCGTAACATTGAATTTTTTATTTAGTTCTAAAACGAGTAGATGATTTTTGACTTTTTAGCAAATTTTTTCCGTTGTAGCAATATGCTTCTGCCCACGTACTAGCTAGGGTTGCTTCTGGTTTAATTGGGGTAGTTTTCAGTTTTATTTTCTCTTTTCTAAAAGGTTTTCAAGATCTGACTTTAGATCTCCTAAATTCGATCACTAAATTATTATTTAAATAGTAATTTTCTCAATTATTTAAACCAAAAAAACAATGGTATAGCTTTTCTCCTTCTCAAAGTTGCAACTAAATGATAAAGCTCCACTAATAAAAAAGGAGGAAAAAATTTTTATGCACGACAAACTCGAGTAGTTTTATTTTGATAATTTTATAATTTGTGTTTATCGTACAAATTATATAACTACTAATAAAAATAATTTATATGGATAAAAAATGCAACAAGTTATACTTTAAGAATAGTTAATTTTCTTAATAATTTGATATTTTTCATACATTTGATTTGTTTTTATTGATAGTTGTATAATTTTTGTAATAAACACAAGTTATAAAATTATTAAGAATTTTCATAGTGGGAAGAACCTTTTTCTTCTTTTTTTTTGGTAATAGAAAAAACCCATGTGAACCGTGCCCAATATTATTATACTAGTTATTTATTTTTTATATTTTCATTTTTTTCCTCGAACACGAACAACAGAACTAACGACCAAAACATATATTTAATTTACATATATTTCTTTTTAAATTTAGTAACAAAGTTCAAAGCATTTGATTTTTAAGATTCCAAAAATGCCCTTATTTACTTTTGCTTTGAGGACCACGAAATTTGAAGCTTTTTGAATTTCAAACCCCTTCTAAGCATCACAAAATATCCCTTTCTAGATATTTTTATTTAAAAAATTAAAAAAATCAATGCAAGAAAAATGAGGAGAAGAAGAGAGAGAGAAAAAAAAAAAAGAAATGAAAAAAATCCTCGCGATGCATGCGCCTGTTGCTTGATATTATTGGCATTGCCCATCCTTTTATCGTCACATATATTTCTTGATAAATTCATAAATTTATGGTTATGAATTTACCAGAAATAGAAAAAGGGAAAAAAAGAAAAGAAAAGAAAAGAGTATGGTTACGGTTACGCCATTCCCAGCAGCAGAAAAGGATAAGAAAAGGATATGAATATGATTCCCCATTTCTCTGCTTTTATTGCTTTTCCTTCCAACTTCTTCTGATGCTGACCTATCAAATTTCATCACGTTTTTTTTTTTTTGCCTTTTATGATAATTTTGTCTGGATTTTCTTCTTTTGCTGTTTATTTTTGGTTCAGAAAATTATCGCTTGTTTCATTAATATTTTCATTTGATTTGTTAATGGTATGAATGACTCAAAGGCAAAGGTTGTATACCAATGGTATCTAGTAAAAACTTGAGCTTAGTTTGATGTAAAAAGGCTCACAAATATTGAATCCCAACTTGGTTTAAAAAGAGTTTGAATTGTCTACAACACCTTTATATTACATTCAGCATAACACTTTTAAATATAAAAATTTTTATTCATATATCTTAAAGTAAATAAGATAAATTTTAAACATTAAATACTATAATTAGTAGTGTATTAGAAAGCTTATTATAAGACGTATTAAAAGATCTAGAGTCGTTTGAAAGGGTATGTTTGTTTTATTATAAGATTCATCTTAGAATAATTTATAAAAATAGTCTCGTAACTATATTTTTTTAAGCATATCTTTTAATTTTAATTTCTATAATTTTAGTTCTAAAAGGAATACCGTTCTTATTGTCAGTCTCACGGTAGAGTTCAGTTAAAATTTGCGTGTGTGGCGTATATAAATTCAATTTAAAGGGTAAATTCTCTCTATCTTACCCAACACCCTCGAAAACAATTACAAACGAAGATTACACTAATTTTTCTCAAATATAGCACTACCAAATTGAATGATTCATGATTTAATTTATCTTTGAATTATCCTTTTGAAAGAATTATACTTGACCTTTGAACTTAAAATTTGACTCATTTTGACACTGAGAATAGATTAACGAATGGTTCCGAAAAGATGTAACCTAGTATCATACTAGCTTAAACGTTTTGTTTCTCCCTCTATTCCAAAATATAATACATTTTGAACCCTTTCTCCTTTATCAAAATATTTAACTTTTTGTAAATTTTAAAAATTATTTTTTCAGAGTTACTTTATCCATAAATATAATTTCTCTATTTTTTATATTTATAGAGAATGAATTAAATTAATTAAATATATAATAGAAAAATTATTTATTTTTTTCATCATTAATCTATATAAGAAGTAATTTTATATTTTGCAATAGAGGGGGTTGGGACTTTGGATATGTGGACCATTTTCCAAGTTCTCTAGCACTTTAGCTAGAGATATTTCATAAAAGAAAGAAATCCCATACCAATTTAAAATAAGTAGCTAGTTACCCTTTTCTTCTTTTATTTTCTATAAAAGGAAAAAGTATCTAAAAAACAAACAAAAGCTTTCCAAAAGAATCTAAAAGACATATTTACATAAACTTTGTTTTCTAAAAAAAATTAATTGAAAATCTTTTACCAAAGTAATACATATATTCAGTACTAGAAGCTTTCCATAAGTTACAAATAATTTTGAGCATGATATATAGTAGTCTATTCATAGTTCAATCCTCTTCCCCAAGGGCACAAATGTCTTTTCCATATTGTCTCTCCCTACTATAATATTGCACTTGTAACTTTTATCATATAAAAAAAATTAAACAATATAAAGCCCTACAATAAACGGGTAAAGTTCTATAACGACACATTTCAACTTGAAATGTAGGAGAGGAATTAGAAAGAGAAGATTTGAGTTGTTTTTCCCTAATTATTAGAAATAAGAAGAAGGCAGGTGAATATTCAATTGGAAACCACGGCTCACTTTTTTTTTCTTTTTTTTTTAATTGTAAGAATGGAAGAAGACGAACATAGTAAAGCATCTATGTGAAGATTCCTGGAATGTACAATTCGTAGCCAATAGCATGGAACATGTAGCAAGCAAATCCTTTCCACGTGGACTGCCAACAGAAGCGTAGTCAACTAACTTTTAATTTCCCATCGGCTCCTCGCCAAACAGCAACGGCGCCAGCTGCTAACTTCCACAGTATGGTCTCACTCTGTAATTCTTCACAACACCAATGTCAAAAACGAATACAAAAATTTCTGCCTCAGAATGGCCTATGCACAGTTGTGGCTCGCCATCGTCCTCGAGTCCTTCTCTGTATTTATACGCACAGAAACCAACCATACTTTCTCACTCGCACTTTCTCACTCACTAGGATACTTGTGTCGCTGCTACAATTGTTCTTTCTTGGTTTTCTGTTTCAAGAAGTTTGCAAAGAGGAAATTTGGGTTTTCAGACAGGTTTTGCGTCGTTCATCATGGCCGGGACTGGGGTTTTTGCTGAAATTCTTGATGGGGATGTGTTCAAGTACTATTCTGAAGGAGAGTGGAAGAAGTCTTCTTCTGGGAAGTCTGTTGCTATCATAAATCCCACTACTAGGAAGACTCAGTATAAGGTTCAAGGTACAAGTTTTAAGCTGATCATTTGATGAGCTTATTTTTTCTACTTATGTGTTCTTGTTTAATTTCTTCCCCTTTCTAAAATCTTTTTCTATTATTTCTGGTGGTGTTGGTATGGGGTGGGGGCGAGGGTGTTCTCGAGTTACTTTTTGGGGTTTATGGGGTTTTGGATGGCTGAATTGAGGAGAGAGATGTCTGTAGATAGTTTTGATGACAATTGTACTTGTAGCTTTGCTGCAGATTCAGAGTGGTCCGATTGTGCAACTATAATTGACAATCGGGTTAAAGTTTGCTAGTTTATTGTATAGTTGTTGCATGAAGCAATGTGTGCTTGAAACTGAGGCCGTATAAATGGTTTCTAATCCTGACCCAGATGAGTGACATTTTGTGCAGAATCTGAAAGCAATTGGGTTATATAACTTATCTGTTGAGTTGTTTGATCAAGGAAGATATCCTTATATGGAGTTCGGTTGATACCATCAAATTGAAGTTCGTTCTTGAGATAAACATTTCTCTAGCATTAACTACCTGATGGCTTGTTATTGGTTGAGTAGAATTCTTTTCTAAGTCTTATGAAATGACTAGGTTTCTTATTCTGAATCGTTCATTTTCTTAGTTGACAATAATACAGGAATGTGAAGGAAAATGATGATATTTTACAAGGAACTATTGCAGTTATAATTTATGTGTTCATCTTGAATTCATGTGTGGAAATTAACAATATATTATATTCTCCAACCAGCTTGCTCACAGCAAGAGGTTAACAAAGTCATGGAAATAGCTAAAGCTGCACAAAAGCTGTGGGCAAAGACACCTCTATGGAAGCGTGCGGAGCTTCTTCACAAGGCAGCTGCAATTCTTAAAGAGCAGAAAGGTCCAATTGCAGAATGCTTGGTAAAGGAAATTGCAAAACCAGCAAAAGATGCTGTCACTGAGGTAGCTAATATTCGTATAAAGTTGCTTGAATAAAGCATATACCAGATGTTACAAAGATGATCTTAATATTTGGCTTTAATGAAGGTTGTAAGGTCAGGGGATCTGGTTTCTTACACTGCTGAAGAGGGAGTAAGAATTCTGGGAGAGGGCAAATTCTTGGTATCTGATAGTTTTCCTGGAAATGAGAGGACCAAATATTGCCTTACTTCTAAGGTACATTTCTGCCTTCTCCATTTTCCCTGCAATTGCGTATCACCATCTAATTTTGACAATCAACTTTTGCCGTCACAGAATTGGGAATGGTCTCTTAGAATCTTTGAAAGGGAAAAATTACTTCGTCTAATGCGACTTTGAGTAATTATTATTATTTTTTATTTTCAAGGATACATCTGCTTTTGCTCTTCTTTAAACTTGGTTCAACAACTTATCCTCTGCAAATAGTATGATGCTTATGTGAAAATTTTTCTCACTGGTGATAGGGATCAACTTGAGATTCTGTTTCAAGTTCTAGATTCCAGGATCTATGTCCTTTCCAGTGCATTGTTTGGAAGATTTAGACTCTATCCAATTTGGCCTTTGTAATCAGTTGATGATGCAAAATTGCTAAAATATATCTTTTGACATTTTAGTTAACGTGCAAAACAACAGAATTAGGTTTAACTGTTTTCCAAGAAATGTGAAGCTAACCAAAAAGTGTATGGTTACAGATTCCACTTGGTGTTGTTCTAGCAATCCCACCCTTTAACTATCCTGTTAACCTTGCTGTCTCCAAAATTGCACCAGCTTTGATTGCTGGGAACTCCATTGTGCTTAAACCTCCAACTCAGGTACGTTTCTGCAACTTATTTGAGGCTTGTGTTTCAAAGTATATCATTGTGTCCAGTTACATTTGCATCCTTAACACTATAATATAGAGTAGTGTTCAAAACTTTCAAAATGGAAATGATTGATTTTGACTTCATGAAATTCATATGGCTGGCAGAGAAGTAAAATTCTGTAACCATTTGTTTCTTATTTGAACTAGCCTACTACCATCGGTATGCCTCTCTTCATTCTAATATTATTTCTGTGGACCTATTTTACTTAATTCAGGGTGCTGTGGCTGCTCTTCATATGGTGCATTGTTTTCACTTAGCTGGCTTTCCTAAAGGCCTTATCAGTTGTGTTACTGGGAAAGGTTCTGAGATTGGTGATTTCCTAACAATGCATCCTGGTGTGAATTGCATAAGGTAAAGAAGATTTCAAGATTATTCTGGCAATTTTCCCCCTATCATTTTAGTAGGTGCTCACAACTGGAACTGCATATTTTGTTTAGCTTCACTGGTGGTGACACTGGTATTGCAATCTCAAAGAAAGCAGGCATGATTCCTTTGCAAATGGAGTTGGGAGGAAAAGATGCTTGTATTGTTCTAGAAGATGCAGATTTAGATTTGGTAGCAGCAAACATCATAAAAGGAGGATTTTCCTACAGGTTTGTAGAATCTTTCTTATTTCTATTTACATTCTTCAGGTGCATAAAATCCCCTTCTTCAAACCACGGATGTAACTCCAGTTTATGCCCTTTCTCACCTCCGTAAACATTTACAGTTGATAAAGATAAATGTGCCTAGTATTTTGTAAGACAAAAGAGACACATAAAGAAGTTCCATTTGAAAATTTTGCGCATTATGGACTGGAATGTAGTGAAGAATTTTTATCCACAAAACAAGGACAGATAGCATCCTACGGTACTAATTTACTAGGCTATATGAGAACTGACCACTGAAGTAAATTTACATTAGCTACTGCAAGACTTAAAGTCATCATTGCACATGTTTATGGTTATTATATGAAAAAAGTTTGCTAATTTCCTGATTGCTACATTTAACAGTGGCCAAAGATGCACTGCTGTTAAGGTTGTCTTGGTGATGGAATCTGTTGCAGATGGTCTCGTTGAAAAAGTCAAGGCCAAAGTGGCAAAACTCACAGTTGGCCCTCCAGAAGATAATTGTGATATTACTCCGGTGGTTTCAGAGTCATCAGCAAACTTTATTGAAGGACTAGTTATGGATGCTAAAGAGAAGGGTGCAACATTTTGCCAAGAGTACAGGAGAGAAGGAAACCTTATTTGGCCATTGTTGCTAGACCATGTTAGGCCCGACATGAGGATAGCCTGGGAGGAGCCATTTGGTCCAGTTTTGCCAGTTATTAGGATCACTTCCGTTGAAGAAGGAATTCACCATTGCAATGCGAGCAATTTTGGCCTTCAGGTACTAAATCATACTGTTCTGCATCTCTTTGCTCTTCTAGCAAAAGTTTCGTCACAGTATGTCCACGCAGCTATTCCTTATAGTGCTTGCACATTTGCAAGAATTTTAACATTCTATGGACATCATGAATTTACCATTCTTTTGGGTAAAACTATGACCAATTTCTGTTATTAAGTCTCGGCCTCATTCGACTTCTGTGTACTTCGTTTTATATCCTTTTCTTGGAAGAGTTTAGGGGGCATTTTACTGCTTCCAGATACAGCAATGAAATCAGAAAAGGAAAACCTAATAATATTCTTGAAATTATTTGTTCTGGAAGAACTCCTCAGTTTACTTGGGAGATTGAGCCGAAAGGAGATAAGCAAAAATTGCGAAGATTACTACTATGCTGAAATCAGTTCTGCTACAGAATTGTCTACTGATTACAGAGCATTAATTTAATGCATAGCTTGAAACTACATTCAGTATAGAAAACTTGGCCTTGGATTCATTGTTGTTGTTCGATGATAAACTGCAGGGATGTGTCTTCACAAAAGATATCAACAAAGCTATGTTGATTAGTGATGCAATGGAAACCGGAACAGTCCAGATTAACTCTGCTCCAGCTCGTGGTCCTGACCACTTTCCTTTCCAGGTAAAGTTCAACCAGGACCTTACTACGTTTAGATTGTTAACAAAGAACTATCACCACAATACTTTCAACTCTTTGGTCTTAATGAATGCTAACAAGAAAAAAATGCAGGGAATTAAGGACAGTGGAATTGGTTCACAAGGCATCACCAATAGCATTAACATGATGGTCAAGGTTAAGAGCACTGTGATTAATTTGCCAAGCCCTTCATACACCATGGGGTAATTTCTGCGCGAGCTAACTAATAATCATTCGCCAGTAGATTAGTCGTCTAGTTTTGCCAGACTTCAGCTTTAGCATCTCTAAAATGTACCCTTCAGAGTGAAGAAGCATGGGGAATAAGATGAGAAGTAATAGTATTTACATTTTCCCTCTATTATTATTATATATGCATTTGTGTCATGGCTCTGTTGAGGTGCAATTTCCCTATTTTTGAATCTTTGACACACAGAATTTATGTGTACCACAAGCAAATTATGTTTGTATGTATTTACCTTTCACCTGTCAAGGTAAATTTTATATGAATCTATTGGGATATCTTGAAAATTTTCATTTTTTTAGAACGCCTTCTGTCCCAAATGTCTCCAAATATTCAGCTAAGGCAATAAACTAAGCTGCTTGTAATTTTTGTTTTTGACAGGACGAGCCGTTTGTAATTAGGCATGTGAAATCCAACTGTTCGAATAAAATCACCTGAAATTCACGATGACTATGTTTGTGTATACACAAACCTTTGGATATAATTCCAATTCTTCCTAATGCTTTTAAAGCTGATTTCACCAAACATTTACCCTTCTTATTGAACTTCAAAATGTTTGCGGCTCCTTTTTGCATCTTTCATCAGTCTTAACTTAATACATCATCTAGTATATTATATAATACACTAATTAAATTGTAGCATGTGACTGTATAATATGCGGCAACATTGCTCTCAACTTATGATTAGCATTGTCCTCAAAGGACTATGAAATATTCCCACTAAATGAAAGGAGAATTCTAGTTTGAAGAGGATAGGAGCAGCAAAACTCTATAGAAAGTAAAATCAACATAAAGTAATAACCAACCAAAAAGGTAGAAAAGCAGTTTTTTTAAATATAATTTTTTAGCCATCATGAAGTATTTGGTAGTCTTTCTAAGGGTGGGATTAGATATTATCCGATCTTAAAATCAAACTCAAAATTTTAAGTGTAAAACTCGTATATCTTTTTATAAATAATTTAATTTTTATAAAATTCAAGACAAAATTTCAAAATCAAATCCTATATAAAAAGGTGAAGAGCAGTCTGGTCACCATGAAGTACTTGATGCTCTCCCTATATAAAAAAGAGGAGTGTCACCATGAAGTACTTGATGCTCTCCCTATATAAAAAAGAGGAGTGGCATTAAAAACTTAGGTTGACAACTTGACAAGAACAAGGGAAAGGTTTAAGAAAAATCAGCCACTTAATTTGGAACTGTTTTAGAGAAAATTAGGTGAGAAAAGATGCTTGATATATTCGGATCGTCTGAAACATTTGTTGTATCATTTTCTCTATAGTATTTTTATTATAAAATTTTTAAATTTTAAAAAGATAAATTCTAAATAAAAACTTTTTTAAAAAAATATTATCAAAGATTAAGGGTGTCAATCGGGCTAAGTGATTCAGCACGGGTTGAGAAATATGAGCTTGAGCTTAGTTCTATCGAGCTCGAACCCGAGTTCGAGCCGGTCTTAATTTGATTTTTTAAATTTTTTATATAATAATATTTTTAATAATAATATAATAATAATAATATTATATATATATATATATATATATATATATATATATATATATATTTATATTTACGAACCAAGTTAAAATCAGATTAAACTTAACTTAATTCGAACTTGGTCTGAAAATTTATTCAGACTTAAAATATAAATTTAAACCCATAATTAAACAGTCAAACGAATCTAAGTTCGAACCAATTCATCTCAATTGACAAGCCTATCAAAGATATTAGGAGAGATGTTATATGAGACAGATGGTAAGGGTTGGCTGACTGGTACTTAAGTCACACCTCACATGTATCGAACTTCGTTCTCAACATATTCAAACCAAAAAATTTAAAGGGTACAAAGCAAAGTGAGGCTTAAATCTAGGAAAGTGGGCTCCAAAGAATGGGTCGTAGTCCTGCACTTGCTTTATACATCACGTGTTGAATCTTGACGTTTAATTATGATCGGACGATCAAAAAATTTTTAAATAATTATTCAAAAAAATTTTGAATAATTGTTTAAAACTTTTTGACAATCTAATCACAATTAAACGGTTACTATTCTGTCTTGCACTTGCTCCATATCTTTACACCCAAAAGACTGCCTTCATTGGATATATACCCGCTCCCTTGAGTCGCCCTCAAGTTCTTCAGGATAGATACTGGACCTTTTAACATTTAAGTGGGCTGATCACAACCTAGGAAAGTGGGCTGCAAAGACTGCCTTCATTGGGTATATACTCCTCCCTTGATTCCCTCGAAAGGGGTGGAACTCATAAGGTAGTTTTGACATTATGGATGATGGTGAAGGTTGATGATTTATTTAGAAAAAAATGAAGGGTGGCCAAAATCCGAGCCCATGTCTATCTAGAGCAAGAAGCAAATGGAGATGGACAAATTCACCCATGACACTTGTGTATTTAGATAGGATTTGGTTCAAATCTAAACTCAATTAGATTACATTTCTCTTTTTACAAAAAATTTATTTTTATTTTAAATTTAAATACAATCTCAATATACATTTCGCGCAAAATTTCTACTGCACTCACATCTGCTATCTGAAAATGTCACCAGGTAAAGTCAGAAAAATCTTCATTCTTAATGACTCTGCCTCTCTCTCTCAAAAAAAAAAAAAAAAACTCTGCCTTAATTCTATTTATTTTCTTCTGAGATTTCTTGCTTTTGAAATTTGTGAAAGAACATAACTAAAGAAGGGCTCAATGAACGTCCAAATATAGGAGAGAAGGATTATGATTTTATTGGGTAATGCGTTTGGGCCAACAAAAGGGTCCAACTTAAAACCTTCCTGCCCCAACTCACACTCCTGACATCATTTGATGGTAAGAAAAGGAAGTAATGTTGAGGGATTTAAATTATATACAAGTGAATTAGAGTAATATAATTTCCGATAAATTAAATTTATATGTTTGAATTTTCAACATAATATTGAAGGAAAGCAATTTTTTTAGAGTGAAGTAAAGTAATATAATGCTTATCCTTGTCTCTTTAAACATATAAAATAAATAAATTATACACTTAAAAAATATTTAAATTATTTTTAAATATCTCACAAGTTGTTGCACGTCTTGATTATGTATAGATAATATAATTTTTAAACTAAAAATTCATATATAATATTTTTTAATAATTTCAAGTCTTGTATTTTTTTTAAAAAATAAAGATAATAACAATTTGAGATATAGAAAACTTAATTAGCTATCACATTTTAAGGTGAAAGCGAGGAAAAAAAAATATCAAAAGAGGTATGAAAGGAGAGAGATAAGCAAATGAGAACGCATGGAATAAAGATAAACAAGTAAATATGTGAATAATAATTTTATATATCTCTTTATTTATTTTAGAAGAAAATTATTTCTTATTTTTTTGTTAGAATTATAGGAAAAGGAATCACACTAACATCTTTCATTAAGGATTATTTTCCCCAATATTGTGCATTTCTTTTTCCAGAATCAAATTCCTTTTCCAAAACACAAATAATTAATAAACCAAACACCGAAATTTAAAAATGAGAAAAGTGATTACTTTCCTGCTTACTTTTCTTGGCAAGCAAACAAGGCCTTAGTTATTTGTTTATTTCTCTTTAGATTAAGTCTGTTTGAGACAAACCCATAACTAGCTAATGATACCTATAAGAATATTAAACTCATCTTCATTGACTGATGGTCTACTTGGATTGGGTTTCACACGGAACCCAATGCAACTTTCTCATCTCACATCTCACTTTTTCTCTTATAAAAATTTCTCTCTCTCGAAATTCAAGACAGAAAATCTCAAAACCAAATTCTATCCAATCACACCCTAAACTTTGCTCAATTATATGAACGTTACAGAAAAAAAAGAAAAGAAAAGAAAAGAAAAGGAAAGAATATAATAATAAAGATAGTTGGCCCTAAAATAATATTTAGTAGCAAGAATATTCTTTTGGATACCAGATGTACATTATCTTTTCTGGCATTTAGTGACATATTTCAACCTACTAAGTTACTATTATTTAAGCCAAACAGATTTTTTTTATTAAAAATAAAAAGAAACTTTAGAATTGACTTAATAATATAAAATAATAACACAAAGCAAGTTCCATTTCTCTGTTTAGCTTCTAGAAATCCCTAACAACCACCTAATTTTAATCTCTAATACCCAGTAGATTTTCCATTTTTTTTTAGAATAGCATTTGAAATTTCTAATTTTAGTTCTTCCTTTGGAGGATATTAATGAATTAATATGTTATTTTGTTTTAAATCGAAATATCAGGGAATCCAAATTCTGTCTTTTGTTTTTGTTTCTTTTGGGCATTGAATCATGATATTTCTAAAATACAAGCCATCACTTGATTCACTTATACAAAGACAATGAAATACGGGCTATCTTTCTGATTGATGAACTATTAGGCCAAATAATTGATAAAGAGGCCTAAGAATCCTGGCTGCTTTCGAGAAACAACAAGAGTCTATCAAATTCCTATTCAAGAAAAGGTGATACAAAGCTAAGTTTTCAATGCTGATAGTGTTCGAGAATGGTGAAGGAACACTATCAGCATTGAATAAGTATTTAGACCATTGGCACAACTTGTTTTATATTTATATGAATAAGGTGTATTAATTAGGCAAAAAGGAAGTAGTTTTGGAGAAGAACAAGAGATAACCATTGTAATGATGGTATATAGTTTTCGGATTACTTGGGCTTGGCCAATTGGCTTATGTATATTGCAAGGGGTGTGGTGAGCTGTAAAGAAAGAGTCTCACCTGGAAAAAGAGAGAATTGATAGGTACAAGACAAGGACGTATACCAACACAGCTCTTGGGCTCTTGGCAAGTAGTAACTTTACCTAAAGCTATTCCAAGTCTTGGCAAGTCTCAATAGTACACTAACTATCTTTCTCTACGAACAAGGGAATTTTGAACTATACTTTGTAAGCCATTTTCAAGGCAATTCCTTTTATATGAACACTCAAATCATGTCAGGCCACAGATTTTGCCAGTTGAAACTTTATTCTATCTTAACCTAAAACTTCAACAACAACCCTTCTTATGTCGTTTATCATTTGTAAGCATCATTCTTAATTGAATGCCTTGTGTCTATGCACTTTAGACAATTTCTTTATCATTTTTATTGTCCTAATGCAGCATTATTCGGATGCGTTTAAGTTTCTGCGTAGTAAGAGAGGAAAGGAAAGAACATGAGAGGAGGATTAATGAGCATTTATGCTGTTAGGATGATTGATAGAAGGACAATTTAGTCATCACAATAAGTCTTATCAATTTAGTCTCATCTTCTTCTACTTCCATCCACTCTTGAAAGGAAAGGAGACTTGAGGCTTTAACTAAAATTATAATCCTCCATTCCCCTCCTTATCCTTTCTTGTCTTAAAAAATCAATACAGTTACCAAAAACTAAATCCATCTGTCTCCTCTCTTTTCTTCTCTCTATTTATCTCAATGAAAACAGTGCCAAGGCTTATTTTAGCTGATTGTAAGAAAATATCTTAAGATGAATGACTCTCATGTATATGATCTCCTAATAACAGCCATAAAATTAAGATGCTAAGAGAACTCTACCTAGAAAATCATATATATAATATATATATATGGCCATCAATCATCAGCACGCAACTCTCTAAGCTTTTTGCAGACATATTATAAAGGCATGACTTTCATGATCACCAGATTCGGGTGACAATTTTAAGAAATTGCCAGAGACAGGTAAATGATGATCATCAGCACGGCCAATGAAAGTTGTGCCCATGAATTTCTGTGATTAAAGCCTTCTCTAAGAGTCATTTTTATGTGTCAGGAGAAAGATCTACTGTGGTTTTCGGGTATAAGAGACTAGAAAAGCTTGAGTTACTGGAGTGTTGCACTTTGTCATGCATGGCCACTTTAAAAGGAATTACCACGTCTTAAAGATTCTTCTTTCTGCATATATAATCCATACAAATGAATTCCATATACCTTTACTCTAGGAAATCTTTCCTTGAACATGAGAAATTCTGTCATGGATCTGATCAATTTCAAAAGATTTATGAACGAAGATTAACATTTTAAAAAAGTATAATCGATATTGCCATTCTAATCTTAAGATTGATCCTGCAAAATGATTATAACATGAATTCTCAAGAAGGGATTTAACGGTCAAATATATCATCTCTATAACAAAGTGTATCTATTTTGATATTTGTCATATATTTCAAGAACTCAAAAATTTGTTATATCTATTTTGATATTTGTCATATATTTCAAGAACTCAAAAAAATGTCGGTATAGATCTATACTAACATTACTTGCAAACGTAAAATAAATGTCGCATTTGTCATAATTGTTATAATTTTTTGCAACATTTGTAACGAATTTCGGTACCTTTTTATTTTGACGTCTTTTACATCATTTTAATCTCATCAGGGCTGAGCCAAGTCACCAGTATTAATTTCTCCTACTAAACTGGCTCCCAAGTCACCAGTGTTAATTTCTCCTACCAAACTGGCTCTTAGTTTGGTGTACCTTTTATTAATTAATAATACACAATCCTGTTATATCAAACTCACTATGGCTGTAGACATCACTGATGATTTTCTTTGATATGATTCTTTGTCTTCTAGATCTCATGTGTGCATGCAATGAACATAGTCCAATGAACTGAGGCCAGACCGTGTCATTAGTTGTTAAAGATTATGTTGATGTAGCACTGCATAGATTTTCATAGCAACTGATACAAAACAAGAACAAACATTTGATCGAAAACAAACGATTCGCGGTCGGGTTCTTCCCAAACAGATGTTTATCGTAAAGAGAGTCGAAATTCCCAGAGAATAGAATATCATAGTCTCTCCAAAATACCATAGCATTTACTTTCTTGGTCATGTCTGGCTTAGTTTTACCTGTCTAGGTTCAGAAATTCTTGGCATCAAAATGGGAAAGATTCCTAACCATACTGCTAAAAATAACAAGGTCATCACGTTGCAAGATGTCATTGGGAAGACAAGTTTTTAAATTGGGAAGTATAAAGTGGAAAATAATAAATAAGTATTTGAGGATTCTGGTGATTCCAAGATGTAGTTCATATGAATACTAAATCCTAAGGGAGAATTAAGGGAAGCTTCATGATTTCAATTTACAAGGACTAATAATTGAGAGAGATGACCAAGAATGAGAAGAAACATGTCCAAACAATTAGGACCACTTACATTGATAAATGAAGCAATTTTTTAAACTTAATTGATTCATTTATTTATTGGCGAAGAAGGATCTGTATTAACACGGTTCCTACACTCAATAGCAGGCAAACTAAATTAGAACTCATAAATTCAAAAAAAAAAAAAAAAAAAAAAGAAGAAGCCCAAACCCCGTGAAGGGTTTCTTTGAAGACATTCATCCTCCCAATCCACATGTTGATTGATCATATATATGGGTACAGGTGGATGAATTCATCGAAAGATCCATATTCTGTGCTGATTTTATATTTTTAACTCAACAAGACAACGCTGCCACTGCCAAACCTCTTACTGGCATTGCTGATTAAGAGCTAATTGAGCAAAGGGATCCTTTTGGCTTTTACTTCATACATGCTCACATTTTCTTATGAAACTTTGGCATCTTTGGGGTGAATTTTAGTATCCTTTTCTACATAAACTTCAATGAAATGAGGTTATGATTAGACTACATATTGTTAAAGATATGAACTAAATTTGAAGAAAAATATTTCTAAGTTGAGATTGTTGTTTCAAAATATTTCATTTTGAGCTTAAATGTTTACTTGTTCATTTTTCCAAGATCAACAAATTGAGCTTTTTTTTCTCCCAGTAATTATTGAATAAGAGAATATATAAGTATAAAAAAAAGGCAATATATATTGAATCTTATTTAAGTATATCTTATGTATGTCTATAACCAGATCATGTTAAGAATATACGCTACCTATCATGTAAATTAAAACAGATGCATGCATTAATTAATAAGTAATAAACTAATAGATATATTAAAGAAACATAAGCATACATTTACTTTCCCTTTTGATAGCAAATTAAATTAAATTAAACTAAATCCGTATATTGTTTTACAGCCCCTCAATATTCCTGTTTTTTATTGATTAGAAAAGAATAAGATTTTGGAACCCTTATTTTCTCCATTATTGCTATCTCTTGAAATTTAATTTCTGCAAAATTCCTTTTAGACATACTATGTCAAGAAAATAGATTGTGAAAGAGTCGTAGATCAATTTATTAGAAACACTTGTTTATCATAAGAGGAATTCTGGATTTAATTCATATTTTTCATTACGCTTGATATATAAAAAATGAAGAAAATAGATTATGATGTATCAATTGCCATGCTTCTTCTCTAGAGTGAACTTACAAATTTTCTTTATGTGCCCATAATAACTTTTTGGTTTGGTAAATAATTCTATCCTTAAATAGCAATTAGCTTCCTTATTGGATAAATGCTATAGATTAATGATATTTGTAGATATGATAACACAATTGAGGATAACTTCTATAGATTGATTGTCATGTATTTTGCTAGGGTTTGGTAGCTGCTAGAGTTATCTAATGATGCTGGTTCTAGTGTTTGGTTGTTTATAAAAACTGTTGTACGATGTATCCTTTTATATAAGTAGTAATACAACAATTTTACATGGTATCAGATTAAGGTCTCTAAACCTTACTTTGTTGCATAGGTTTCTTCCATTTGTGATGTCAAGAATGAGTAGCCAAGAGGTTATAAGGTCGTCTGTTGGATAACAATTGGTGATGGATGTAATGTCACCATACTAGATTCATCCGTCTGATAATTTGGGACAAGTGTTTGTCACAGAGTTGCTCACTGAAACTAATTACAGTGAGTGGAAGATGGACATGTCAACGACATCGTATGCCAAGAAGAAAATGGGCTTTGTAAATGACACTATAACAATGCTACTGCCGAATTTCTCAGACCTAGCATACTGGATCAGAAGTGATCCTATGATGAGGGGGAGGATTTCCACGAGACATTTGCTCCTGTTGCTAAATTAGTAACTGTCTGAACCTTGTTAGCCATTGTTGTAGTCAAGGGATGGATAGTTCACCAGTTAGACGTAAATAATGCATTCTTCATGGCACTCTTGATAAAGAGATTTTACATGCAAATTCCACAAGGCTTTTAATCAATCAGGAGAAACCCACATGTGCCGTTTGAAGAAATCGTTATATAGTCTGAAACATGCTTCACGGAGTTGGCATCATCGTCTTGCCAAGGAGTTTATAGTTCTTGGTTTTTATGAATCTCGTGGTGCTTACTCTCTTTTTATTTATAGACACGATGTTGTATTTGTTGCTGCTTTAGTCTATGTTGATGACGTTTTGCTTGTAGGAAATTTAGTAATTTTATTCAACTGGTTAAGAATTGGCTAGATACTGCTTTCTCAATTAAAGATCTTGGGTGTGTCAAATTCTTCCTTGGTAATGAAGCAATTATAGTATCTTATGCATTGGTGCTTAGCCAACACAAACCTTGGATATTTTAAAAGAAAGTGGTATGTTAGGCTGTCGTCCTTGTGCTAGACTGCTTGAACAACAACATCAGTTATAGGTTGCCAGTTTGTTTTGATCCTGGTCAGTATTGCTAGCTACTTGGCTACCTTTTGTATCTCACTATTACTAGACTAGAACTTTCTAGTTAACATGCTCAGCCAATTTGTTACAGCCCCAAAAGAGATTCATTGGGATACTGTGATACGCATACTTCGATATCTTAAGACTTCTCGTGGTCAAGTAATTCTTCTTCATAAACATAGTGCATTGGAGTTGATTGGGTATTGTGATGCAGATTGGGATGGTTGTAAACTTACTCGGAGGTTTCCTACTGGTTATTTAGTAAAGCTTGGTCATTCCCCAATTTCTTGGAAAACCAAGAAGCAATCCGTTGTAGCTCATTCGTCTACGATGAGTGAGTTGATTTGGTTAAGTTACTTATTAGTTGAATTTGGAGTAGTTTTGTCTGATCCTATCACTTTATATTGTGATAACTAAGCTGCATTATACATTGTTGCGAATCCTATATTTCATGAGCGTACGAAGTACGTAGAATTGGACTGTCATTTTGTTCGTGAGCAAGTGCAATCTTGTGAAATACTTCCTTCCAAAATTCAGACGTCTTGGCAACTTGCTGATCTATTTACCAAAGCTCTTGGTAGGGATACTTTTCGTGCTTATTGTTCAAGTTGAGAGTTCGCAATCTTAACTCTTAGCTTGAGGGGGAGTATTAGATAAATGATATATTGGATAAATGCTATGGATAAGTGTTACATGTAGATATGATAACACAGTTAGTTAAGGATAACTTGTATAGATTGATTGTCTTGTAGTTTGCTAGAGTTATCTGATTATGTTGGTTCTAGGGTTTTAGTTGTCTATAAAACCCCTTATACGATGTATCTTTTTATATAAGCAGTAATACAACAATTTTATAGAAAGTACTTAGGATCTAGCAAATAATTACCCTAATTACTTAAAGACCAATAAAACCATCACTAAAGATGAGTTGCAATAAGGCCTTTGTAAAATCAAAGTGGAAATTTCAATTAATTAAGTTTAATTATTTTCTTCTCTATAGGGCCGAAAAAGAAAAAGAAAAAGAATAATGTTTTTCACTAAACATAATGGCAGAGGAGATTAATAAAAAATTTTCGAACAACAAAAGAGTCTTTGTTATATAAAGAAACCTTGGGGAAAGGTTAATGTAAATTATCCTATAATGATTTATCCACGTGAACACAATAATTTATCTACTTTGTGATGTTTATTTACATATCAATGTTAAACCACATGTTCAAAATATTTGAACGATACTCCTTTAGTGTAAAGTTAGAATATTCATATTTCTTTTGAATTGTTAAAAAAAAGTTCACATTTCTAAAGCTTTCACCTAAGCAAAAACAATACTTATAAGTAATATGTAAATATAAAATATAACTGAATAATATGAACAATATAAAATAAAACCAAAATTATAAGATGAAGACAATAATCTGAGGTTCGTATTCCATACGATCTTCTTAAAATGGATTCGCCCTCCTTATAATGTACTCGAAGCTGAATAGGACGTCTTTCTTGCAAGATACACTTGAAGTAGTGAAGTAAAATATGCTTATAAAGACAGGTAAAAAGAAGAAAGATTTTCTTTGTTAGTCATCCATAAAACAGAATAGAAGGTACTTATTTAAAGACATTTGTTAGAATTATTAGCAATTATCCATCATACATGTATTTAAGTTACATGTATCTACTTAGAGATTCATCTACACATAGCGAATGTCTAGATATCCATGTATAAAAAAATAAATGAATGAATTATGTTTATTCTAGATACATCTAGTTATTATTATTATTTAAAGTGAGTACATCTCCCACTGATACATAATTAATAGGTAATGCACTGAAACTATTTTATCATTCACCTATTCATGCCAATTTCCAACATTCAGAACTAACCTTCTTAATATATGAGTTCACTAAAAAATAAGTCTTACCAGTTACTATTAGTATCTTTAATTAATAAGGTTAACAAGTATGGTAAACCATTATAAAAGAAAAATGGTACTCGTTCTATCAGGTATTGAATGTTCTATGTTGATTTAGTATAAAATTAAATTGAATGATTTGACTATAAATATATTACTATAATATCTTTATTAATTAAAGATGTTAATAGTGTGACTTATATATTATTAAAGTTTAAACATCTTATGGTATCATTTGGATTGAAGGAAATGGAGGGGAGGAAACGAATGAATAAGTTTTGTGTTATGGGAGGGAAATGGAAGAATTAGGTCTAACTTTAAAATATCAATCTTCTTTCCATTTAAAAGTGGAAGAAAAGGAGGAAAATGAGATTAGTTTTAATGGATCTTTTTACATTGTTTAGGTTATCCTTATTATATAGTACTTACATTTATATAAAATAAAGATAAATATAAAAAACTAATAGATTTATCTCTTTTCTCTCTTATTAGCTATTAAAATATCATTAATATCTTAATCCACCCCTTTCCTTTGTCTTTCTTTTTTTTTGGCTGAATTTCCTTTATCTTTCATTATTCTCTTTTTCCCTCTACTCTCGTTTCCTACAATCCAAACATATCCTAAGGATTAAAAGATATTAACCTTTGACTTATTATGTTAGTACAGTTTATTTTTACTAAATTAAAGAGATTTGTAATGAAAATTTAAATAACATATAAAATTATTTTTATCAAAAGTGAATATTTAATTTCACACATTTAAAAAAATATAAATTTAATTTTGAATAGAAAAATATTTAAAATACATGTGCTTAAAGGTGTCAAAATATTACATTTAATTGTTAAATTTAAAATAAAGGTGCGAACTTCTAATAAGCATTCTATTACGAGATGGTTTTACCACTGTTATATACTCTATATTAAAAAAAAAAAGTCCAAAAACACAGACATCAGAAACTTCCCCATCTTGATTCTTTGCTACAAGAACAGAACATCCTCTCCTTGCCCCAACACTCCTCCTATTCCCCACATAACCCCGCAAGTCGTCCAAGTCGGTGTCTCTCTCTGTCAATCGCTATAATTGAACCAAAGTCGTCATCCACAAGCAGTAGAGATAGAGACTCCTCCTCCACCAACTTCTCCTATATTACCCTCACAAAACCCTCCCCCCTGTTTTCACACACTCTCTCTCTCCCCCCATAGTGCATAGAATAACTGTGTGTGTTAGCTTGAGTTTCTCCTTGGTTTGAGGAGGAAGGTTTAACAGTCAAAATGCAACCTTGTAGCAGAGAAATGCAGGCAATGAACTACATCTTAAACCCATCACAGATGTCTCTTCACGACCTCCAAAATGGCCAACACCAGCAGCAACATCACTTTGATCCCTCTTCTTCACCGGATGATTTTCTTGAACAGATTCTCTCTTCTTCAATCCCTTCCTCGTGGCCTCCTGATTTATCTGCCACCACTGCCTCCCCCAACTCCGCCTGTAAACCCCAGTCCCCTTGGGACCCTATGGCCCAAAGCCATCTCTCTTCTCTAGAGGATCAGTCAGCTTTTTTGGCCTCCAAGCTCCGCCAGCACCAGATCGGGGGAACCAAGGCTTTGATGCTCCAGCATCAACTGATGCTCTCCAGAGGACTCGCTGCCGCAGGAAATGGCCTAAGGTCTCCCACAGGAGCCTCCGCGGCTGCTGCCGGCAACGGTGGTCTTCTGCCCGTGCCGTTGAGTCTGAACGGCAACGGAGACGACGTCATTAACGGGTCCCCTTTCAAATCTGCTAATCCGGTGGGTTTTTTTATATCAAAACACGATAAATGCCTTCAATTATGACTATTTAAGTTTATGTATTAAACTGAGGTTTTAATTTTAAATTGATTAGCAGGCGAATGATGCATCAGTTCAAGCTCTGTACAACGGATTCGCTGGATCTCTCGGCCAACCCTCGAACCAGTCTCAGCACTTCCACCACGCTCAGGTCCGTTTTTTATCAATTATTCATTCGTAAATCGCAATCATTTCCGCCTTTCTTCCGTAAAATAGTCGTACCGACGAATGGGTTTTCCTTATTTTTACGGGTTGGGGCGATGCAGGCGCAGAATTTTGGAGCACCAGCGACGGCGCCGGCGATGACCCAAGCTACGGCAAGCGGTTCAACGGGGACTGGAGGCGGAGGAGCTCCGGCTCAGCCCCGGCAGCAGAGAGTCAGAGCGCGCAGAGGACAAGCCACTGATCCGCACAGCATTGCCGAAAGAGTACGTGCATCCACAACAAACGCGTTTTTGTTTTTATGTGAATTCTATGTCTGCTTTCTTTCTGTGCTTTTGTTTCTAGTTTTCAGTTCGTTTCTGATTCTGGTTGATTCCTCTTTGTTTTCTTGTGGCAATGGGAACGCTGACAGTTGCGCAGAGAGAGAATTGCAGAGAGAATGAAGGCTCTACAGGAACTTGTGCCCAATGCTAATAAGGTAAATTCCCTCATCTTTCACACACAGTGAGAGCTTAAAAAATATTTTGAATTACTACCTTGACTAATAATTATTCAGTTTTTAGTTTCTTATTCATAATTATGGACGCCGGGGTGAGAGTGGCATCAATACAATTAAGGATGGAAATTAAATAGGGTTGTGAGATTTTCTGTTTTAAAATTTATGAGAGAATAAAATGAAAAATTTACTCAAATACAAATTTGCTGTCCTCTCACTTTCGATGCTTGATGTTTGTGTTGCTGAAACTAGTAGCTTTCTCGAAGTGAAATATTGCTTTGATCATGTTGTTAGGTCTGAGTTTTGAGTTTTTTTATGTTTAAATTTTATAAAAATAAATTATTTATAAATGGGAGCGTAAAATATAAAATAAAAAAATTTATGTTGAATTACGTTTTCAAATACAGTCATCTTAATTGTTTTTTTATATTTTTGGCAGAGTAATCATGTCTTTTAATTTGTTAGGGTCCTTATTGCGCTAGTCGTTTAAGGTTGAAACGAAATAGTTGCTTTTGACTAATTTTTTTTCTTTGCCACTCATCCTATTATCTCATTTTATTTTTACCATCTTTAGTTTTCAAGAAAATCTAAGTTAAAAAAAGAGGAGGGAATAGTAGTAGTTAAAGAGGTGAAATTTATATGGGAGTGCGGAGAATAAATGAAGCAGTGTACGTAACTGATAATGAGAAATTTATCTGTCAGTTTCTTTCGGGAACATTAGACTGGTATGTCTAGCTAACTAAGGGGCATAACAAAGATTGAGACCTAAAGTGGTAGAACGAAGAAGGTCAACCCCCGCGGCTAAGGAGGTCAGGGAAACCGCTAGAATAACCATACTAAATAAAAGTGCGACGCTATACTGGGATTTGTAGCCTGGCAATCCCGGTACGGTATAGCTGAACTACTTTCTACAGGCTTCTCAACATATTCTCTCACGCTACCAAGTCGGTGTAATAGGGATAGAGTTTAATTTTAAAATTTTTTATTTTAAATTTATAAGAAATATATTTTTATAAGAAAAAAAATAAGATGTGAAATAAGAATCAATTCATCCAATTATTCCCATAATCATGTGGGGGTTAATTTGACTTCTTCAAACCTCCACGTGTGGTATATACTTTCCGATCAACAAGCGCGAGTGGTTGGATATGGCGCGTGAGGGTTAGGGCCGCGTTTGGCACGTATATCATTCCGTGCGTACTTGAAAGTTATAAAGCTGGAAAGCAGATAATGAGGGATCTTAATCAGATGATCGCTACTCATGATGGGGGCAAAATTTTTTTTTCCCTTTTAATGGTATTTTATCGTTCAATTATTTAATTTAGACTTGATCTATCTATGATAAATGGATTATTTTAAATATATATATATATATATATATATATATATATGTATATTTTTTTTAATGGTGGTGGTTGGTGGGCCGTGGAATGACAGACAGACAAGGCTTCAATGCTCGATGAGATCATCGACTATGTCAAATTCCTCCAGCTCCAAGTCAAAGTAATCACTCTCTCCTTTTTATTTTGGGTTTTTATATATTAATTCTGGTTTTGTTTATTCGATTTGAGAAAACCAAAAGGATTCTTTTGGTTTGACAAATTGTTAGAGGCAAAGAATATTTAATTAGTCGGTGAATGTGGGCATTATTTTTCAAAAATTCTAAAATTCCATGCCATGTTCTTCACAGGTTCTGAGCATGAGTCGTTTGGGCGGTGCTGCTGCCGTTGCGCCCCTCGTCGCTGATATGTCCTCTGAGGTACTACTAACCTCTCTAATTTTCTCTACATTAATGACAGCCTACATACATGATTACTCAAAGATCAAGAGATTTTTAGTATGAATATTAGTTGTAGTATGAAAGATTATATCAGGATAATAATTCAATTATTGAGTACTTAACTCCTGATTTAGAATAATATATTTGTTGTTTGGATGGATTGGTTTGGGAGCATCTAGACGTGATTGCCTACCAAGAAATGGCATTTTGGTTTGGGTGTAGGTATTAAAAGCTTTGCCACCAAACCGGAACACAGTGGTAGTACAATAGCGGCTGCTTTGAGCATCTTCGGAGGGCTAAACCAGAAAACCTATTTGTTTTTCCCATTTAAAGAAGGAAGCGCAAACGAAGGAAAACATGTCATGCTCATCTTAGTATCAGCAGTAAAAGCATCCAACAATTCTTCAACAAAACCAAACCTTCCCCACCCCACATCATCCCCTCTTGTCTGTCTCCATCAAATTCCCTTTCCCCACAAGACGACATTCCCATAAAGTTTCACGCGTGCCCACTTTCCAGATCCCACTACCCAAAAATTCTTCCTCTCTCTCTTCTTTTTCCTATTTTCATTAAAATTTGGTGTTCGTTTATCTCTTAAATGAATAGCTCATCATTGAAAAGAAATCAAGCTTTGTAGATAAGGAAATTATTACAAGGCTATTCCTCTTCTCCTCCATTTATTTAAAATGATCATGTATATTGTATTATTATAATCTTTATTTATTTATAATAAAATTTTATATATCTAAGGTATCCTATGATAATATTATATAGTGATAAAGAAAGCGGATGGGAGAGAAGATATAGCTCAGCCGCAACCTTTTTTTTTTTCCTTTTTCCGGAATTTGGAAGGATTTGCATCAATTTACAAATTTGTTTTTAATATCGCTTTGTTAGGGTGGTGGAGACTGTGTACAAGGCAATGGAAGGAGCAGCAACGGAGGGACACAAACGGCGTCATCTTCGAACAACGATAGCATGACGGTGACAGAGCACCAAGTGGCCAAGCTGATGGAGGAGGATATGGGCTCCGCCATGCAGTACCTCCAGGGGAAAGGCTTATGTCTGATGCCGATCTCGCTTGCCACCGCTATCTCCACCGCCACATGTAGGAACCCGATTAATCCCACCAACCATACTCACAACGGCAACAGCAACAACCCGCTACTGGGATCCTCCACCGCCAACGGTGGGCTTGGAGAAGGCGGCGCGCCCTCTTCTCCTAGTATGTCTGTTTTGACGGTTCAATCAGCCACGATGGGCAATGGCGGAGCGGACGTTTCTGTCAAAGATGCAACTTCTGTTTCCAAGCCTTGATAATAGGCACCATGACGATTATGGCGTTGACTGTGTACTAACCGTTGGTATAGTTTGAGGAAGAAACACATGCTGCGAATAGAGAGAGATGTTACCGTTACTTTTTCCGTTAATGTGAAACTCTGGACGGCCGTCGAGTCTACCAAATAAGGGTCCTTATATATAGGAGAAACCACCAACGACGCCGTATTTTAGTTAGACTTGGCTTTAATGAAAAGCTTATTAAGCTAACAAACCCCCACATAGATCCCAACGCATTCCTGTTTCATCGTTAGTACTTTCTATCTCTTTTAAATGAAAATTATTTTCCTTTTTCATCATGAATGTTGCTATCATAAAATAGTTTGGGAATGAATATTTTTTGTCTTCTGACAAAAAATGCAATAAACGGAGGTAAAGAGAGGATTTGAAAAATGTCACCAAGTTTGAACGGTCAATTTAGATTGATTTTTAATTTAATTTTTTTTAATTTTTATTATTTTTTACTTTAAATCTTATTTAATATTTTATAAATAATTTACATTTAATTCAAAGAAAAACTAAATCCAATCCTCTAAATTTCTCGGTTATAATTTAACAAATCAAGAACTCCTTATGACGGAGATTCGAGATGTTTATGTAATGATGAGGGGTGATGATAATTATCATGAGGCAGATGATTGAAAATGATTAATTGCGCGAGATAATTACGGAAATTAAGGATCAAACGAGGGTCTTACACAAGAGGGCGGGGGAGGGGGGAGCCTTGACAGCTTTGGCTTTGCCTACTTTATGCCCTTTCTTTTTGATTTAGCCCTTTGCCTCTTTCTCCTAACTAGTTTTTAATCATTAGTTGAATGATTTCTTTTGTGGGTTCTTTTGCTTTTGTCTAATTGTCTTTGGTTCTGTTCTCTAATAGAAAAATTACATTATTTGCAAGTGGCCCTTTTGACTTTTTTGGAAAGGACACTCGCTATTAGTAGTGTCAAACGGGCCAGTATGCTCCGGCTTGGATCGGTCCGTCGCGGGTTGGCCTTAAAACGAATTGGAACGGGCTGACCCGTTTAGCCCGCAGACTAGAAACCTTTAACCCGCAGCCCGCGAGCTTTTACAAAAACGACGTCGTTTTGTAAAAATAAGTAAAACGACGTCGTTTTGAAAAATATATTTTTTGATATTTTAAAAAGATCAAAACGATGTCGTTTTAAGAAAAAAATATTTTTTAATGTTTTGGAAAGATCAAAACGGCGTCATTTTGAAGAGAAAAATAAAAAAAATAAAAAAACGGGATAGCTCACGTCCAGCCCGCGTTAACCGCTAAACGAAACGGGCTAAAAAAGCCCGCGATTAAACGGGCTTGGACATCCTTAGTCCAAGCCCGTCCGTTTAGCTCAACCCGCTGGCCAATTCGCGGACTGAAGCCTATTTTGACACTGATACTTGCAACTAATGCATATATATGTTTATTCAAGTCAACCGCCTCTCTTTGATATTCTTTTTCTTCTTTGTCAAAAAAGGGGAAGAAGGAAAAAGATAAGAGAGGGAAATGTGAATCCATCCTTTGAAGCTTTTATTTAAAAAAAAAACATTTTCTTTTTTTTCTTTTATGTAAAATAAGCATTTTATTAAAAATATAAAAAAACTAGTATAGAATGTGGGTGCAAGCTTTATAAACAGTATGAAAAGATTTCATTACATACAAGCTTTTGTGGGTTTAATCAAATGTAAATGTATCAACTTCTTAATTTGTTTATGAAAATGTGGAAGTCATTGAACTTTTTTCACTCCGGATCGCCCGTTATAGATTTTTTTTTTAATTTAGAGTTAATCTTTTAAAAATTTGTATTTATTTTTTATAATTTAGAATTTATGAATAAAAATTTTATAAAAAGAAATATTTCAGCGAAAATGTTACAGAAGATTCGGACCGAAATATTAATGATTCATCAAATTTGCAATTCAAAATATGCTAAAAGAAAAATACCCGATAAATGAATTCCTTTAACGTGAAGAAAGGCTCCCAACCCCCGCTCCCCAAGAAAAAAAAAAGGAAAGAAGTGGGAATGCTATTGGCTAGAATTTGATATGCATTTCCGTCCTGGATTTTAAATTTTAATTTTACAAAATATAGTAGATTCAATTAAATTCTCACATTTTTTGAAATTGACATTTGAAAATAATTTAAAAATTTTTATTTCTCTTGATGAAATACTAAACAAATTTATTGAAGAAAAAGGAAGTGTGTATAGAGATCCCATGCGCAGGTGAATTTCCTTTCTCATTTTCATGAATATCATTCTGGAGCTCTTGAAATGAGATACCCAGTATTCATCTTCTTTTCTTTAGAAATCGTCAATCTTCCTTTTTTTTTCTGTCCTTTTTAAAGAGTTTCACTAGAAATATATTGGAGAAATTATACGGATTAGATGAACCGGAAAGAAATTTATTTGGAATCAACCACATTCTTTTAAAGATTCGAATTAATGAGAGAAGTGCTTGCAAATTGTTATATTTCGTAATAGGAAAATTACTCATATCGGTGAGTTTTTACTAAAATATGTAGGAAAAAATAGCTGATTTAGTCTTTGAAGTTATGATTTCGTCATGGTTTGGTCCTACAAAATATTTTTCACCATTTATAATCTATGAACATTTTAAGCTTTTTAATAGTAGTTGGATAATTATACTTTTATAAAAACGTCATGTGTTTAGCACATGTTGTTTTCTTATAGAAGTCATTTGAGAAGGTAATGACAAAAACATTTTAGTAGCACGTAAAATGTTTAGAAAAGTTAAATGTTAAAAAAAATTTGTATGATTAAATAACGACGAGACTCTAACTTTGACGATTAAATTAGCTATTGTTTTAAATATATATCAAGACGTAAGCTTGCTCAAAAGAAATCCAGATGGTTGTCACTCTCCCGGATTAAAGGGAGAAGCAAACTAAAGACATTGACCTGCTACCAAGTTTTCAGCAGTTTTTATAGACCAATGCCTGCTAATATGAGGAACAAAAAACATGAAACATGTTTCCAGGAAACAACAAACGAGCTTTGCCATTGACTTGATGATGTATTGCATTTCTACCTGTTTTTGTCCAATCCAACATTGCAGATGTCTCTAAGAATATGAACAAAAGACTCGGCTCCAAATATGAATTTCATCACAAGGAAAGCTCCCTGATTTTATATACATTTGACGGTTGACTATGTCTGCATGCTTAGTGGTTCAGTCAAACGTCTAGTTTTAGTCGATGAGGACATCATGGGACTAAGAAGTTAATCTTTGACGAAAGCTTTTCAGCACTTAAGACATGAAGATTCGTCCTTGTCATGATTGTAGTTTGTTTCTCTTAAGCGTCTTATTTGATTTCGGAGAAAACTAAAACAGCAGTGAGAACTGGTGGATTGTAATTAGATATTGAATTTAAAATTTATGTTTCAAAAGAAGAATTGTATCACTACTGCAATAAAAGATACCCCTTGGTTTCAAAACATAAACCTTTTGATTATTTCCTCCATTTTTAAAATAAAAATTATTTTTAAAAATTTATCTTTACTACATATATAATTTTCTTATTCTCTATTATATTGGTAGAATTAATTAAGAATATAATAAAAAAAATACTTATTGTTTAATTCCTTCTACCTTTATCAATACAAAAAGAGTCAAAAGCCTTATGTTTTTGGCATTGAAAGAGTTTGTGTGTGTGTGTGACGATTTAATTGGACATAAATGTTGTTCAAAAGTCCTTTAAATAAAATGGAAGCACGGAAAAGAAAGAGGACAAAGTTCTTCTTGTAGAAATAATTGGTCCAAATTCTGCCCAATGATGGATGTTTTATCATATATAATTTCAACTCTTTAAAGCATTTGAGGGCAGCACGTTTCACTGATAATCAACTGCAGACACTACAATCTTTGAACAGGATTTTGTGGAATCAAAGAAAAATAAAATTAAATTCATTTCATGTTTGGTCATACATATTCTTTTTCATGAGAAGAAGGTCCTAAATATTGTTTGGACTTCATTTTGTGAATATGCCCAGACTCCATTGTTAATACATACTTTCTCTCTAAATAGGACTGTTAATGTTTTTGGGACGACCTAAGCTAGACTCGCTTAATTTTGAACTGAGTTTAACGTAAGCACGAGTCTTAAAATAAAGCTCAAAATAGTTTCATACCTACTTATACTTTATTTTATATATATATATATATAATGATATTATTGTACCTATTGTAATGACAGTGCAATTAATTGATCCAACCAAATCGCCAAAACCCAAAGTTGAAGTAAAATACAGGATTGAAAGTAGACTTTTTACATCACAAGTGAAACATTCAAGCATTAAATTATAATGTTAATATTATAACACTTTCACATTATAAAATGCTATTTGACTATTAAATTATCCATATCCTATTAAGCATCTTACAAAATGAAATAGATATTTAACTATTAATTTCAGAGACGAGTGACCATTACATTTGATAATCTTACAAATGAAAGTGTCTTTATTATATTTTCTTAGTGGCATTAGAGTGTTGTAAAAAATAAATATTTGTGTTTTCAATTAAAAAAAAAAATCTAGTTATACCTCGGACTTGCCAGAGTTGGCTCACACAACCCGATTGAAACTCCTATCTCTAGAAATGATTAAAAAAATAATTTCCATCCCTTTTTTTAAAAGAAAACTTCATCCAATTTTGTACTGCTGTAACCAAAAGGATTAATTAGAAATTTCGGTGCAAATTTTTTAATGTTATCACTTCACTTGACATTACTGTTACTAATCCATCATCAAATAATATATATATAAGTTCTCAACCGTTGGGATTGTTTGGTGAAACAAGCGACATACCACAGAAAATTCTTTCTGGTTAGTGGCATCCAAATGATCCAATATTCGTTGACCTCTCTCCAACTACAACAATAACTTTCTTTCTTTTTTGTTTGGAAAAGATATTATCCAAATAAAGTAGTAGCTGGATCCTGCTACCAAATGTTATCTTTTTTTTTTTTTTTGCTGAATACTACCAAATGTTATCAATGTATACGTAAAATAACACATTGGGAGTTAGAGATATATCGGCTGATCGCGATAGTAAAATGTACTTAATAATTGAGCTACTATTCTGTGATAAGTTCCTATATACTCTCTCTATTGAAAATTGCATATTTCTACTTTTCTCAGCAAATATAGTGGTAAGTCTTGGGCTTGGTCACATAAGTTGAGTAGTTGACTATGAATAGGTTCAACAATGCAATGACTAATGGGAAAACCACGGTTTTGACCTGTTTTTGGTACTATAATACTATAAACTATAAGATTTCAACACAGAGAAACCAAACATCCTAAGCCACAGGCCCACAGTTCGGCAGTTGTTTTTCATGATAAAGTTGAGAAGAAACGGTTGGCTCACTACAATGCCAATCTGTTTCAATTATAGAATGACATCTACAAGAAATTTTTCGTTTACTGCAGACATGTTTGAAGTGGAGACAAAGGCAATGCCTTTTCGCACTCCTGATGGATCAATGATCATCCTGTAAACCCTTCAGCTACATGTACTACTTGAGTTTTTAAGGATAAATTTGCCAAGTTTTTCTCTATCCTTAAACAACATAATGTTTTGTAATGACGAACTACATAGTTCAAATGGGCTATAAAAACTTTTTGCTTGCAAAGATACATATTTGCCCTTTTGCGAGCCCTTTAAATATATTTCGAATAAACCCACTAAATATGCATGATATCTCACAGACTATATTCATCAATAATTGTGAAAGGAATGCTATAGAATTACACCCTACAACCACAAATATCAATTACTAGACGCTATCTGTACGAGCTGAAATGCAATTGGTGTTAAGAATATTGACAAAAATTCCTGCAATCATGCGTGTAATCACAAAGCTAATCACGGAGATTATGGAAAGGTGGTGTAATCTTTGCATTATTATATCTAGAATATTTTTCATTCACTTGTATATTGAAATTTCCTTGTATGATAAGGTTTCCATAAAGCTTTTACCCAAGGCTTAGTATATATACTAGCACACCATTGTATGCTTTCTACATATTATTCTTTGAATGAAACGTAGAAACTAGCACACCATTGTATGCTTTCTACATATTATTCTTTGAATGAAACGTAGAAGCTCTGCTTCTTCCATCTTTCTTATTCTTTTCAATGGGGATACAAATACTTTGACCAAATTAAAAGTTTTGAGGAAGAACATTCATCAAAGGAGGGCGAACTTTTCCTCCCCTTCATAGGTTCAGGTTCAGAGGGGTGCCCCGGATGTGGGGGGGGTTGAAAAAGGAAGCAAATCATAAGTATGGAAAATGTGTGATTTTTTAAAATTATTGTATGACAGAGATATGGTCTACTGCACTGTTTAACTGACTTCTCCTGGATTCTCTACCAGCCAGGATTTCTTCTCCCATATCAACTTAACTACAAACGCTAGTTTCTTATGAATATATAATGGCTTATATCTGAGATACAAAGATAACATTGTGTACTCCTGCGCCAATGCTGTATATATAGAAATGAGAAACATTATTAACCCATCAGGAAGAAATTAAACATGAGAGCCTTCTTTGATATGCATAGAGTGTTACTTAATGACCCATTATGCAGTATTATTTGTATTATCATGTACATAAGTTCCAGTGAAGGGACCTGAAATAAAAATACAAGTAAAATGATATTAGGAGTCATATCCTTAGCAGGATGATTCGCAAAATGAGCAAATGCTAGAGGATTTCTTCTCTCGAGTATATCAGCCTCAGTCCTCATCAGAGCGCTAACCAAAGTTTTGCAAGCATCTTCCAGATTTTGTCTGAACCTTTTTCAGCACCTTCAGAACTGGGTCTGGATTCTGAAACACCAAAAACAGAACATCTTTCATGAGATTCAGCACCCCAAAACCCCACGGCTGAGCAATAATGATAATCCCATCATATCTTGCGATCAAGTATTGTGCATCAACTTCTTGGATATTCAGGAATGTAACTGTAATATGCAGGTGAGTATAAAACACCAGGCTAGAAAGATATTAAGGAACCAGCATCAGCTTCACCATCTAAGAATAAGCCTTGGCCTGCTCTTTATGTACAATTTGAGATGGCTTGACATCAAAGTTGTACCCCATGAGATCCTTTTAATTTTATGACTCCTCAGCTCTTTTTAATGGCTTTGTCTCGTGAGTATCTGTTGCAAAAATATATGCCACGATATTCCAGTCATATGCCACTCATGTTAATTCAATTACAAAAGGAATTACTTGACCATCAAGTTCTTTGATGCAATTGCAGTTTACTTCGAAGAAAATGATTAGCCACGGAAGCAAAAACTAAAGATCTGGAACTGAGAAGGTCTTTTATCAGAACGAGAGTAGAGATTGAACTCTTTGTATAATAGCTTTAGAAAAATAGATTGGCAGTTAGTGTGTTATTAAGTTTCATATCCAAGTTACATACTACTGCTTTTAGTTCAGTAACAGAAAATATAAAAATGCATGTACCAGGACTATTCAACTCCTAGCTACTCAATTTGAATGTCATACTGTTGATTATTAGCATATAAGAAACATGCAACTTTTCATATGACATCAAGTTTCAAACTCCGAAACATATAACAGAGGAGAGCATTCAGTAGAGAAGGTTGTTTTGCATTTGTAACATTAGCACTTCGATGGCCTAGTTCGCATTCACAAACAAATAGATTCCTATCATTTTGATTCTGGAAGAGCACTAAGGGGTGTTGCAAAGCCTCTGCAAAAGCCATTTTCTCTTTATGAAATTAGCCCGTAAAGGACTATCTATTTAGCATCTATTATCCGGCACACCAACAGAACCTTTTCGAAGAGAAATACTTAACTATATTATCATTCTCTGTTTCATTCTTAAGTTTCTAACCTCTTTGATTCAACACTCAAAAAATTTCAACTGCCATCCAGTTCATTCTTGCATCCCACGTATGATCCTTGTTCCTTCCAGAAATAGTCAATTTCACTGCAGTCCTACAACTTTGTCCATAATAAACTGAGGTAACAAATCCCATTCTCTTGCCACTACAAGGATACTAACTTATAATGAAGGTAAGCATTTCATGATTGACTCACAACAAACATATAGTTTTCAGAATCATTCATCTATACAATAGTAATAAGGCCCATCAATGTCAACTTTCCATCTAATATCTACCATTGCTAGAATGCCAATCCAAAGATTAGATCCAGATGCTTTAAGTTCCATTCAGTTAGTTTACCAAAACCATTTTCACTAAAAAAAATCACTACTTAGTAATGACACTACCTACAAGATTAAATTATAAGAAAGCGTAATTTCTTTTCTATACAGCAGCAGCAGAAGTTGATTGTCGCAGCAAAGTTGTATGCTTGAGTCAGGGGGACAAAAAGAAAGGAATAACAACCTCCAGCCTGGAAAGTTGGGGAATGGATGTTAAGTGAGCGGTGAAGAAGTATATGAACTAGTAAAAAAGAAAAAAGAGGCACTAAACTTTTCTCTAGTTCTCTAGACATTATGAGGACCTCCATTTCCACAGGAACTGTGTTCCATATCATCCAGTTGTATCACAAAGAACAATGAATGACAGCATCTTCGGTGCTTACCAGGATGATTATTAAATGGACTGCCTTGACCACCGCAAAACTAAGATCACTATGACTATTGTTCTTTTCAGCAGATGATTTTATACTCCCAACAGATATTTGAAAAGCAGGAAGAAGATTATGGTATGCATGCAGAAAGTTTCAATTTGAGAATGGATGTTTTCCGACTTGGTTTTGTTAGATCAGCAACGGATGCCTCATTCGCCACGTCAATTATCTCTTCTATATCTGATTCAAAGGCATCCTTTCCCACATGATGGTAGCTAAAAGTTAAAGTATGTCATTAGAAGTTGAAACTGGAATGCTGTAACATTTGTTGAGAGTCCAATAAATGGTTCATAAATTCACAGTAACTGCTGGTAAATTGAGGCCACCATACAAAACATTGTTTCCCTCCTCAGAATTATAATAATTAACAAAATAAGATAAAACAAGAAAATGGAACTTTAAGGCCAAGCTTATAATCCTCTAAGGATCTATATTAGAATACATCTCCAGAAGCAATTCAGATGTTTATCCCGGTTATGATGATTTGCACAGAGCTTCCCATCTTTCAACTTCAGTTTATGAGATGCCATTTGATGAATATTGAATCAAGATAACAGAACACTAAATGCTCTTGCACTGTGGCTTGGTCAAAACAAAGTTACTTGAAAAGGAAATGAATCATTCCACTTACTAGTTTCTAGTGTGGGGATTGGCATAATTGTTGAACTTCATAATAGGAGAACTTGTAATTCATCTACTGTAAAAGGAAAAGGATATCAGAAGAGATGTAATAACCAGAAAGAAAAGGAAATTAAGAACAACAGCAATACCTTATAGTTCTTAACAATGATCAAGAGAACAAGGTTAACCAACTAGAGTATGAAAATTTCCATGAATACTATAAATGAGGCTGCTCCTTAAATCATGTATAGTTTAACAATAACAAATTGATGCAATCGTGTGTGAAGGCTCCCCACCTTGTGTAAAGGAAGAGGCGATTTATCTCTGCTTCAAATTGAAGGGTTCTTGGATCTCTATACGTAGGACTCTTTGCAAAAACTTTCACATCCTAAAGTAGAACAAAAACATTAGGTAAAGGTACCTGAAAGATAATTACTTGTCTCAGGAAAAAGAAAAAGAAAAAGCTTAGTAGAACATGTAAAATTGAGAGATTCAACACTTATTATTATGCTTCAACATTTCTGTCTCTGCATAATCAGGAAATATAGATTCTTGAATTCATGAAAGGGTAGGTTCATTACCCAGTACCTATAACGCATTAAACGCAAAACTACTGAATCATCACTCACGTTTCAAAAAGAAAAGAAGTTACAAGTCAAGTAATAGCAATATAAACCGCATGTTTACAACAATAAAATTCATGTAGGTATACATTCAAACAATTTGCGGACATGCCTTTTGAGTTTATACTTCATTGTTCCAAACTCTAAAACTGCAATGCAACCGAAAGACAATATAGAAGTAGATACCCATTTCAATTCTCTGAATGCGTGTAGGGAAGTGGGCTACCTATGAAATTTCTGAAAGAGAGATGCCATGCTCAAATTCCTTTTGCTTTCTCTTTGCTTGCTGAACTATTGAGTGTTCGATTTCAAGAGTATGCAGCGAGTGTGGAAAATTTTCCGGTACTAATTTCGTTAATTCTTTCCAAACGAGAAAAACGGCTTTACTTCGTGGGAATTAATAGTTGTATCACTCTCTTTTTTATATTTACAATCAAGGATCTTTTTTTTTCCCCCTTTCTCTACATCTAAAAGCACACTCTTGGGGAATGTTATTGCAACAGCTGAGAGTACTCTCCGGAGATGCAACCCTCAGGAGTGTTCTTGTGCAAAAGTTACGGTGGACGGACGTGCATTATAATATGATACAATGAATTATATTTTATATTTTATATTCTAAAAAATTTTATTAATTTTTTATAATTATTAAATCAAATTTGAGAATTGATTTAATAGTTGGAATTCGATCATTCACATGCAGTAAAAATACCGTATAAGATCGAAACCAAACTAATATTTTTAAGAGTTACGATATATCTCTGAAAGTGTTTTTAATATAAAAAGATAAAAAAATTAAAAAAATAAATAAGAAATGAGCAGGATAAGTAATTTTAAATAATAAAAATTAAGTGTTACAAATATTAATTCTCTAATTTCAAGGAAAAGTGATTGATTGATGCATACTTTGCCCGCAGGATTGGCCTTGTGAATCCTTCTTTGACCTCCCTTTGTTTTTCCTTTTTGTGAAAGCAATTTAAGTAGGAAGGTGTTCTCTTATGCCCCATTTAGATTCGAGGGAGAGGAAGGAAAAGGTAGGTTGAGTAATGAGAGAGAAAGGAAAGAAGAGAAGAGAGAAGGAGAGAATTGAGATATTGTAGTGTTTGGATAGTTAATATGAGGAAGATGAGAAATAACTATTAATTTATATATTTGTCTTTATTTTTAATGAATAAATTTATTTTTAAAATAAAAATAATTTAATCAATTCAAATTATTTTATTAAAGATGGTCTTATTTCCTTTTGGCACTAGCCAATCTGCAATTAAAAAAACTGGAACAAAGGAAAGAAAGTTGCTTATTACATTTTTAGTACAAAATATTTCATGTTATTGATGACAATTAATAACATATATAAATAAAAAACAATTTATAGTTACTACTAAACCTATTATCCTTATAAAGAAAGAATAATAAATTATGCATCAATTATCATTAAGTGAAAAGTATTTAAGGAAATTAAAACCTTCTGTAAGGTTTTAATTTCCTTAAATAATTTTCACTTGATGATAATGTCTACATTTTTTTAAAGATATCTATAAAAATACATATTTTTTTAAAAATAGTTATATATTTTATTTAAATTTTTATTAATAATTTTCTTAATATAACAAAAGTACACTCTATTAATACAAGGGCCCATTACTAACCTTTTTCTCTCCCTTCATTTAAGAGATTTATGGTGGGATTAGATAGAGTTTGAATTTAAAATTTTTTATTTTGAATTTCGTAGGAGTGAATGATTTGTGAAAGAAGAAATATGACTTAAAATAAAAAATTTATATTAAATTCTATAATGAAATCCAATTTAAATATATTCAAGTTTTATTAATATATAAATTCTACCATTAAATTTTTAATTAATAAAAATATCGTAATAATTTTTAAAATTATCTTTTTAAAAATTTATATTAATTTAAAATAAAATATTTAATTTTGATCGGATAGAACAATTATTATCAAACCAAATGATTTTGAATGTGATATTCAGAGAGCGCGCGTCAGTCCAATATAGAATCCTCTTGAAAATTTAAAAAAGAACTGCAAAATGGATAGTGGCCAAGCGTACTTCATTCTCACAAAAAGCGTAGAAACCAATTAGACTTAAGACACATGAAAGGTGTGATTGGATAGAGTTTGGTTTTGAGATTTTTTGTCTTGGGTTTCGGGAGAGAGAATTTTTTGTGAGAAAAAAAATGAGATTTGAAATGAAAAACTGTGTTGAATTACGTGCGGAACCTTGTCCAAACACACCCTAAATCAGTATAGACGATGTCGAATCGTACAAACTAAGTCACACTCGTAAAACATTTTTATAACCTTACAATTCACAGCCAATCGCTAATTTTCACTTTGATAGATGTATAAATCAGAACTCAGAAGGATGCTTATGGATAGGCCAATGTGAATCCGTCTTTGACCTACCTTTGTTTTGCCCTTTTCTGGAAGCAATTTAAGTAAGAAGGTGTTCTCTTAGGCCCCCATTTAGATTTGAGGTAGAGGAAGGGAAAGGAAGGTTGAGTAATGAGAGAGGAAGGAAAGAAGAGGACAGGGAAGGAGACAATTGCGATATTGTAATGTTTGGATAGTTAACAAGAGGAAGATGAGCAATGACTATTAATTTATATATTTATTTTTATTTTTAATAAATAAAATTATCTTAAAATAAAAATAATTTAATCAATTCAAATTATTTTATTAAAGATTGTCTTATTTTCTTCTATTTTCGTTCACTTTTGAATGAAATTAAGACATATATTGTAAAACAAATATTAATTTCTCCATTCCCCTCATATTTCCTTCCTTTCTTTTATTTTTTTTAAAAAAATCAATCCAAACACTAAAGTTCAATACTCCTTTCATCTTTCCTGCCAAACTTTGGTGTTTAGATAATAAAATTTAATTAGATTTTTTAGTAGTATTTTAATAAATTTTAATTAAAATTAATTATTAAATTATAAAAAATAAAATTATTAAAAATTATCTTATATTATTAAAATCGTTCTTAATCTTTTAATTAGCTGGATACCATATATTTATGTCAAAAGTTTATCAAAAGTAGCAAACACCGCCTAGCTGTATCTAGTCTGGAGAAGATGGAAAATCTGTGGGGGGAGCTGGAACTCCAGATGTCAGAAGTCGTACATATAAAATATTTAGAATATTAATCCACTAATATTATTTTATTTTCCAGACAAAGAGCTCTGTCGTTTGTTTTTCTTTTCTCTCTTTCGCACTTAATTTTTTAAAAAATTTATTTGATACTTATTCAGATTTTAATTCTTTAAAAGATATGCACTGTTTGATACTTATTCAGTTTTGAATTCTTTAAAAGATATGCACTATCTATTTAAAAGATACTTATTCTGGCTTTATTATTTTAGGTTACAATTCACCGCTTAGATAATTCACTTTTGTAAATTTTAACATAATTTAACTAAAAAAAATTAATCTAATCTCATTTAGAATATTTAATAACATCTCTATTTATAATTAAATATTCATATTTTTTTAAAGATATTAACAATTGAATGTTTATTTTCTTAAAATAGTTGTATATTTTTATTTTCTTAAAATAGTTATATATTTTATCTAAACTTCTATTTGTAACCTTGTTAATGTAAAAGAACAAACTTCATCAATACAAGAATCTAACCACTAATCTCTTTCACTCACTCGATTTAAGAGATTTAAGTTTTATTAATACATAAATTTTACCATTAAATTTTTTAATTAATAAAAATATTATAATAATTTTATTATTATCAAATTACTGTCTTTAATTTATGCTAAATCAAATGCCATTTATATATATAGTTTTTTTGACTATATGTAGTACGAAAAATTTTCATTTTCATAAACCCTCTCTCTCTCCCCCCTATAACTCTCTCAATCTTTCCCTAAAAAAATTATATTTTTCATAAAAAACAGGGCAAGGCAATGTGTAAAGATTTTACGAAGGAAACAGACGAATTTGAGGTAAAAAGTCGCTAAATTCTAATTAAATTAGCATTTATAACTATTTTTAAAAATTCTTTGTAATTTTCGCCACTCAGCATTCACTATAGTTGCGCCACAAAGTGGCGAAAATCAGCCACAAATTTTGTCCAATCCTGGTAAAATTTGTGGTAAAATTTCGCTAGCATTGGGCAAAATTTGTGGGTGATTTTCGCCAACTGCAATCCTACTTTTTGCCAGAACCTAGCAAAATTATTGGTCAAGTTCTGAAAAAAACTGGCGAAACTCGACCAATAGTTTCGCCAGGTTCTGGCTAAAATTGATGCATTTTTTAATTTTTTATAATAATAACTTATTTAGTTGTATTGTTATATTATTTTTATAGTCTGTAATTATATTGTACGTAGATAACTATACCCCTTTCTTTTTTTGACTCCAACATATTCTCTTTCTTTCTTTTTTGCAATTTCGACTAGAGAATGACTTTCCATTTCCCGAGGTGCACCCTTCCTGACATCGCTATAGGCGACTGGCAGTTAATGGGTGGAACATTCTATTACATTAGAGGATTGCGCACTAGCAATCCCTGACATGTAATTGATTTTTTGTTTTTTTGCAATATACTTGAATAACGTTTAATTGTAAACATGCAATTGTTGCAAATGCCATCAAAGTGTACTGTAAAGTAAATAATACAAAATATAGAATATTTTAATATTTCTTACTACTAATTAATATAATAAAAAATAGTTCAATTAAATTACTGCTAAATAAAAAATAATTAATAATTAAATTAAAATCTAAAATAAGTAAAAAGAATGATTAACTACGCTGAACTAATCGAACAAACTAACTTAAGTCAATAAATAATTGCATAAATAATAAAAATATTAAAATATAATTAATTAACTTAGCATTCTATATACATAAAATTAATTTAAAACTTATTTTTAAAAATTAACTTTTTATCTATTTTTTAGCGAATTTCACCACACCCTGGCAGAATTCTTCCAAGAATTTCGTCAGAATGTGACAGAATTTGTCCCATTAATTTTGCCACATCTTGGCGAATTTCATGGGATAATTGTACCCAATTTGGGTACTATTATTCCATAAATTCGAGTACTATTATTCCATGAATTCTGCCATTTTGTGGTGAAACTCTTGCACAAATTCTGCCACTCAATGGGGAATTTGTGCAGTGGTGTGGCAATTTAAAATCGGCCAATTTCTGACCGATTTTGAAGTTCTTTGTGAAAATTCTTCGTCCGTATTCATAGATCTGAATTTTTCTATTCGAATGATTAAAGAACTTTAAAAACTCTTCAATATTAAAATGAAATAATAAAAAATTTTTGCACTATATATAATCCAAATTTTTACTGTATATAGTAGTGCTCCAAATCAAAATAGGTCATTTAATTATATAGGGAGAGAATAATACTTAAAAGAACGTAGTAAATAAAATGTTATGCTAAAATGTCCTTTTGTTCGTTCTCGCTAAACAGACCATCTTTTACACGATACTTGCTGTTCAAATTTTTTTTTTAGAACTATTACTTTCTAGAGAAAATAGCTGATTTGGTTCTTAAAGTTTGGGCATCATTATCGTTTAGTCCTCTAAACTTTTTCTAGTATGTTTAGTCTCTATATATTTTTAGGGGCTATCAAACTAATTTTGCTACCAGTCTCTTAGTAAACATCTGTCCGAAAATTGTACTCACTGAGCAAACGATATTTTTGGGAGGATATATTTATCTAAACAATATAAAAATTTGAATAAATATATTATCTCTCTCATGAGCTACTAACTTTTGGAGAAAATAGATTATTTTTTAAGGTTTTTAAGTTGAGAGAATGATAGTACTATTTTCGTAGCAAATAAAATGTTCAACTTTAAAGGTTAAAAACTTTTTTAGAACCTACCAATGATGGGATCCAAATTTTAGAGACAAAATTGGTCATTTTTTCCCACTTCGTAAAAATATACTAATTTTATCTTGAATTTTTTTAACGAAAAAATAACTCACCAAAATTATAAGCCCAATATCTTTTCTTCTGAATCCTTCCTCCATTCTCTTTTCCATCAACATTAAGTTGTCATCTTTCTTTATATTATTTTATTTTTTAATAATTTATACTCTTAAAAATTTTTTCACTACATAACAGTAATAGTCTTATATTAGTGGATGAAAAATTAATGTAAAATTTGGACAACATAATTTTTTCTCATAAGATTTAAATAAAAAATTTTAAATTAAAATAATATTTAATCTATAGGCTGCAAATTGTAGGTGCCAAGCCACAGAACTGGTATCTTTTCTTGTGATTGACAGAAAATGCATTGTCGTATAGTTACGATGAGGATTTGTTTTTTACTCTAAAATACAAATCTTCTGCTGAACCTGTATTTGAACTGCTTTTCTGCACGGGAAACGATGCAATTTTTCCTAAGAAAGCATAGAAATCATAAAAATTGATCCAACAGATCTAATTCTGATATTTTATAAAAATTGATACAAGATATCTAGATTGATATTTTACTCTTGAATCCATACTTCATCGTTATTCTACTAGGATTTAGGAACGTTAGATGATGAATTTGAGTATTACTCGATCTATATAATAGTGATGCCTATCATCCACTCATCTGAATAAACATTTCTTAAGCTAGCTACTGCACTCGCCTTAGCATTAGCTTCAATCCTTTTGGTTCCTACTTACCGAATCAGAGGCCATGGAGGAGAAGAAAGAAAGCAAAGTCGTGACCGATGAAGCAGAAGATCTTTTTGAGTTGCTCGATAAAACCAGAAGCTGGGAAGGATACATAATGGGCAATTATCAAGGCTTCTGGTTCGATAAGGATACAATAATTCCAGGTGTGCTATTCTTTCAAAGGCATCACCGGGCTAAAGATACAGACATCATAGTGGCCTCCCTGCCTAAATCCGGCACCACCTGGTTAAAGGCCCTCGTTTTTAGTATCGTCAATCGCAGCCAATATTCAGCTTCTCAGAGCCCTCTGCTGAACTCCAATTCCCATGAACTCGTCCCTTTCATCGAGTTTCAAGTGTGCAAGAATGCAGGAGGTGGAGTTCCCAACAACGATCCAAACCCAAGAATTCTCTCAACTCACGTACCTTATCAACTCTATCCCTCTGGAATTCATGATTCCGGGTGCAAGATTGTCTATGTTTGTAGAAATCCTCTGGACAACTTCATCTCTAGCTGGCATTTCTGCGAGGCAAACAGGTTTGATGGGCACCAGCCACTTCCTATAGCTGAAGCTTTTGAATTATTCTACGAAGGAATAGGTTTCAATTGCCCGTTTTGGGATCACGTGCTGGGGTACTGGAATGCCAGTTTGAATAGCCCTGAAAAAGTGTTGTTTCTGAAGTACGAGGATGTGAAGAAGGATGTTACCTCTTCTGTGAAGAGAATAGCTGATTTCCTGGGGTTCTCCTTTTCACCGGAAGAAGAGGAAAATGGTGCCATTGAGGAGATAACAAGGCTGTGTAGCTTTGAGAACATGAAGAGCTTAGAAGTGAACATGACTCCTAAAACACTGAAAATGCTTGATGTGAAAAAAAACACCTTCTTCAGGAAGGGCAAAGTCGGAGATTGGTCTCATTATCTGAGTCCTTCAGCAGTTGAACGCTTTCAGAAACGTGTGGAAGGAAAGCTTGCTAACTCTGGTTTGTCTTTTGAGTTCCATCACCGGTAGTCAAGCTGTTAAAGGAGGTGATCTATTTTACTTCATGTCATTTCCTTCGGTTCTCTTCACCGTTTTCACCTTAAGCTGACTTCTAGAGACTCGCACAGACGCCTGAAGCAGTATGTCCAGAGGTTCAATTTGCGTCGAATTTCGTTCACGTGTCTTCGTACCGTGTTTGTCTTAGTTTCTCTTTTTTTTTTTTGGTAGTAATAGTGTTTGTCTTAATTTCATTCCAATTATGTACTATCTGGTAGCTATTTCATCTTTCATGTATTGTTTCTCTGTCGGAGATGAGATCTAATCATGAATAAAGACTAGAAATAAGAATGTGATATGAATTGTTCTTTTAAATTATATATAATAAGAAAAATATGTTATGAATTTGTTGATGCGCAGTCGTCGTCGGCACAATAAAATCGTAAAACTAATATAGAGAACTTAATAAAGAAATTATAATGTAGAGAATAGGAGAAAAATATAGAGAGAAAATAGAGAGAAAGAACAAGAGATTTTTATTGATTCTCTGAGAGTAAATTGATCAATGAATGAGTGTATACAACACCTCAGTCTAGAGCCCTATTTATAGGGTTCAGGGGTACATCCAAATCAGAATAGATATAGGGTAATCAGAAGACAAATCCTATCACTAATCAAAGATATGATATAACTCTACCATCTATCTTCTGAATAGTTGGAGTATCTTTATAACTCTGATAATGGACATCCATAATAATATTAATTTCATAACACTCCCCCTTGGATGTCCATTGCATAAGAGTATGCCTCGTTAAAACCTTACTAGATAAAAAACCCAGTGGGAAAAACTCTAGTGAAGGAAAAAGAGTACACTACTCTTTATGCCATATTTACTCCCCCTGATGAGATAATCCTTTAAGGTTTCTTAACCGTCGCATTCCAATTTTGTTCACCAATTTATCAAATGATGCTGCTGGTAATGCCTTAGTGAATAAATATGTCAGATTATCACATGATTGAATTTGTTGCACATCAAAATCACCACTCTTCAGGAGCACATGAGTAAAAAAAAAAATTTATCATATCTCCTTAAATATATTCCAAACTTTATTATCATCTAACAATACAACTAGAATTCATTCTTAGATGATATAGATATATCTCGAATACATTAATGATGATCACACATATTCTCAACCAACATCATGAATTTCTATTTCTTCAACATGAGTTAAAGATGTGGCTGTTATAATCAACACATACTTATAAATGCATGGTTTATATGGATCATATAGGTAATTTATACCTTACATATCCATCTCAACAAGAGTTGGATTTTCTTAATATTCAAGATAAACTCTCTTAATGAGATGTCAAAAGACAAATATAATGCCGTCTCAAAATTCATTGGGTAGAGAAGAATTAGATAGATATCTACTTGTATGTGGACAAGTGTATTCATACACTTAATTGTATAATTGTGGTACTTCAAGACCACATAGTTCTTCAATATCCTTCAATAGATATAAAAGATCTCACATATAATAACCCAATAACAATTGATGTGATATGTCCATGTGAAACATCTTCAGGATGTTCAATCAAAACAAAATGTTGGCTTTTCAAAATGTTAATCACAATACTTGCTCCTCTAAATTCTTCAGGAAAAATATCTTGATCATCAAATCATTTTCTCTTTTGAGGATTTTATTTTCAAAATCAAGAGATCAATCACGCTTCAGGCGTGTATCAAAATCGTATAGTTATAGAATATATATATTTGTCCTGTTAGGACATTTATCCAAATAGGAATATCTATATGTATAATGTTATATTGACTAACTCTACAGGAGTCACACAAACAATCAATATGCAATATTATGCAAATAAATAATATTTTGAACTTCTAGTTCATTAATACTTGTGCATAGATCAAGATAATAAAAGTAATAAATAATATACTCTTTTAATTGATTATTTTCTCCCCCTAATGTGGGGAACACTATACCAATCAGTAGATTGTATAATGAGAACATATTCTTATAAAGAAATACATATAGCAAGTATAGCTACTTATAGAATTTCTTCATATATGGACATACTCAATCATTCTTTCAATAAAAATTCACTAAGATAATCTCATTATGTTCTACAAGAACAATTATATGCTTCAAGCATATTGAGTTCATCAGGGACTTCAAATATAAATGCTATTATCAAATGATAACAAATATAAACACATATTAAGTGTTATCATTCACCATTATATCCACCACTAGAAATATATTTCTTCGTTATCAGTGCCAGGTCTTACGAAGAATCATACTTCATAACTCATGGCAATATTCACTTTTGTGGTTCGCATTTTATAAGAAAATATTAATTGCTATCTCTTTGGATTACACTTCAAGTGTATAATTCCTACTGGGAATACATGTACACTTTCAAGTGTATAATTCCTACTGGGAATACATGTACACTTCAAGTGTACTTATGAATAGTTTAAACTTTTCATATTTCTCATGCGAACTTTATCATTTCGAATCTGCAGACCTCGATTTGAAAATCCTCAATATATTATGCGCATTAATATCTTTAAAGTCATATATTTGTGCGATTCCAATAGTTCCCAATCATGTTGAGATCTCATCATTTATCACAGTTTTCAGGTACCTGAATTTCTTCTAGAAATAATTTATCAATCATGTTTTGGGAGAAAAATTCTGCTGGAATTTAAATCTCCTCGACTTAACATATATAACCATCTTAAACCTTTGCTCCAGTAAGGTGTTTGTATCTTTGGAATCGACTTATCTACCACATTTCAGTTGTGTCTCAAATTTATTTGTAGTGGTAGATTATCTTTCAGGGATATCAAATAGGAGCATTCTTTGCTGGATGTTGGTCAATTAATATACCTGGCTATATAAATTATCCTTTGAACTTCTGGTTCAAAGTATCTTCTATGAGGATCAAAATAGAAGATCAAGATGAGACACATACTAATATCTTTATCCAGCCTTATAATTTCTCCTTTTTATGTTGGGGCAACATATTCAAAATACGGATCTCTCCATTGAGATTTATTCTCAACATATTTAATAATCTCTTTGAGAACCCATCTCATTACCTTTGTGGTGGAGCAACATACATAGTGCATCTCTAAATTTAAGATGAGAAATATTTAGTTTCTAACCACAAACTAACTAATATGAGGAGAATTACAATGTGTTGGCAAAATACGAAATAAGTGCTTATATATCATAGTCATAAACATTCTGCAGGATGTTTAACATTTATCTCAATACAACCGGTATTATTAGGGCAAATTATGTCTTTGGGAGAATCTTAAAACATGAGCTCATTATCAATGAATTGTGCAAACTATAGGTTGCAAAAACAACAATATACATACGACTATTTGTTGATGCATCAACTAATAATTTTTCATATTCATCCCAAAATAACACATTCAACCCCAAGTAATACTGGTAACTTTTAAATAAAATAAGTAGCACATATAAATTCGTCATATTAGGAAACTTCTGGTTCCATAATAAATTCATAATCATTCTTCGTATTTTAATGATCCGGGATGGTCAAACCGGTCATGCCAACTAATAAATTATTTATCAGCAAACTTCAAGTTTACTCAATATTGCATCTCAATTTCATAATTCTATGCAATATAAATCATGAGAGATAAATAGTTGTATCTATAATTGACATATATTTCATGTCATAATGGTAATGTATATGTCTCAAAAATTCATTCATCTAATGTCTCGCTATATTGATAATATATCAAGACTCATAAAGTTTTACGAGACTATATGGAGAATGATGTATTACAGCAATTGACCATTAGGTGAAGATCTGGTAGCTCTTCTGGAGCTTTTAATCAATTAACTCTTCTAGAGTTATTTGATCAATTAGTTCTTCAAGAACCTTGCACTACCATTTATACTTTGGACATATATTTTAAATTTTGTCTAAATAAATAACAAATATTTTTTAGACAAATTGTATCTTCACCATTCTTGATCCAAAATAAACTAAAATAACATAGGAAAGTAGCAATTCGATAATTTAAAATTTTGATTGACATTCAAAATGCTAAAATCTCTTTCTGGATATTCAAAAGAATTGGCTACGTTCACATATAAATATCAATATTATCGACATAAGCATCATTACTATCAGTAGCATGATTTAGGGAAGTAAAGTAATATCAATAATTAATAGAGATTCATAACATGCTTGACGTACTACAGGTACGTGACAAACTTTCATATTGCTTCAATAACATGTTAGAATTATTACTTTCTCTTTTTCCTTCTCATTATTTTCTCACTTCTGGTGAGTATCTATTCACTGGAGATTTAATGAGTCATTCTTATAGTATAAGAAAAAAGTTTATTTCTACTAGCTGCGACCAAAATCTCGTATATAAATATATTATAATTTTTAATGTCATTCACTTCAGAGAATGATATAAAAATATTTGGTCGAGCATCAAACTATATTATCAAGGACTCATTTAGTCTCAGAAGATATAAATTCAAAATACTTCTTCTCAATATTGCTACTACAGGAGCATGTTAGAGATATGAGAAAGGAAAATTCTTTTATTCATCACATTACTAGTGATATTTCTCCTTATAACTTTAATTGAGGAGAATTTCTAAAAGTAATAAAATTTTTGCATACTGATAGACATAAAATCTTTTAGGCTCACTTATAACAAATCATAATTAGCATTTATATAACAATCATCTTCTGGTGATTGTATGTTTCGTTCACAATTTGCTAGTAATCAAGTGGCTTTGATGCTTTGTATTTCTTAAGTGGCGTCTTCAGGACCCACAATATCCAGATGCATATATTCTAATTGTCATGATTATATAGATGATTTTTATCATATCCGCATTTCTGTCCACGGTTTAGACCATGACTACGACCTCTTCCAGGGTCATAACCATTCGTTCTAATACATTCACTCACAAATTTAAAGTAAGATGTGTTTTTGACAGAATGACCATCTTCTGGTAGTCAAATATTTCTTTTAGATCCTTCTACAAAAAAAAAATAGATCTTTCACAATAAGATACTCCGCCTTTAGATCCTCATGGAAATTATGGCGGAGAAAAATCATGGCTTTTACAAGATTTTGAGATGGTATCTGCCAGACCCATTATATCTTAATAAATTTGAGCATCTAATATCTATGACATATAATTCTTTCTATAAATATCAAGAGTAAAAAAAAAAACTAGTTTTGAAAAGTTTGCCATGGAAATTCAAAGGTAAAAAAAATACCTCTTTTTCTCTTAATTAAACTCTCAACTTCGGTGGTAGAGACTCGTGCTGATAACGTGTTATGAATTTGTTGATGCACAGTCATCGTCGGCACAATAAAATCGTAAAACTAATGTAGAGAACTTAATAAAGAAATTATAATGTAGAGAATAGGAGAAAAATATAGAGAGAAAATAGAGAGAAAGAACAAGAGATCTTTATTGATTCTCTGAGAGTAAATTGATCAATGAATGAGTGTATACAACACCTCAGTCTAGAGCCCTATTTATAGGGTTCAGGGGTACATCCAAATCAGAATAGATATAGGGTAATCAGAAGACAAATCCTATCACTAATCAAAGATATGATAGAACTCTACCATCTATCTTCTGGATAGTTGGAGTATCTTTATAACTCTGATAATGGACATCCATAATAATATTAATTTCATAACAAAATATTTATTTTTTTAAAATTTTCTTTTTCTCTTCTACATTTTCTCTCAACTCATATATCACAAATATTAGTGGTGTCAAACGGGACAGTTCATAGGTCAAGCCTTAAACGGTGCCAAGCCAACTGTCTCGTTTATTTGTGAGCTGAGATTATATCGGTACATACCCTCATATACTAGGCCAGCAGGTCAAGATATTTTTTTTTAAAAATATATTTTTTATTTTTTTATCACATTTGAAATTATATAAATTTATAATTAAGATAAAAATAAAATTTAGTCAATCACTGTCTCAAAATTTGGATACCAACTCCTCTCTCTTTTGCCTCATATTCCTCTAGCTTTTACTTCCCTAAATGCGCCACATGTTTTCTTCTTTGCAACAAATTAGAGAAAGCAAAATTGAACTTCATCATTGTGTCTTGCAAGACCTTTTTATGTGGTTATAAAAGGGGTATTCTAAATGAGCTCTATACACAAATCATCCAAATTCTCCTCCTAAAGGCTAAAATTCTCTCCATCTATATTCACTATATCATCAAATTATAGAGTTGGGTTTATGAGATTTATTTATCTTTTACAAGTCTTTGATGATAATCATTGTTGATGATTTTTCCTTATACACATCCGATTATTATAGTGGATAATTTTGACTCGCCGTAGGCATTGAATTTTCTCATGTATTGGTTTTTTCACATAAAATCTTGCGTCTCATTTATTTAAGAAAAGAAGAAAATTGCGAGACAAATGGAGCGTGCTAAATAGGCAAGCATTTAAACTGGCTTGGACCAAGCTGATCCAAGCTCGCTTAAATACACTATCAAACGGGTTAGACTGTTTGACAATACTAGCAAAAGCTAACAAATTCATCCAAAAACACGTAAATTTAGAAGTAGTAAAACAATGAGAAAGAATTGGGTAAATGATTCTCTCGATTTTGAGGTAAAAATTCATTAAATCTTCATTAAGTATGTAAATGAATTTTATTTCACATATTTGTGCAAGTTTCGCTACCAATTGGAAGAAATTACATGCAAATTCTGCTAGCAAGCCAACAGGCGATAGAACTTGCACAGAATAGGGCCGCTTTCTTTATCATTTTTGAGGAAATTTTTTAATAATTATTTATTTACTTGTTTAATTATATTTTTTATCAGCTGTTGTTATATTTGAAGTCTAGCAATTGTTGTAATTATTTGTATTATTATTGAACAAAGTATGTATACATTGCAAGAATGATAAAAGAGTCGCAAAATAAAATTTCATCTAGCACCTTATAGGGATAGTGAAGGTTCATCATTGTCGAAAGATTCATTTTAAGAATTCTTAGATCTTGACAAAGTTAAAAATTTGAGTCCGTTTTTGGACACAAATGATATATTTTCTAGTAAAGAGGAGCTCATACAGTGGGCGAAGACATCGGCATTGCAAGTATTGCTTGCTTGAAAAAATGTGACAAAAATAGTAATGGATTCGTTGAATTTAGGTGTGAGAGGGGTAAAGCATACAAAAAATTTATCTATGCACCTAAGGATCAGGCAACATCGAAGGCCTGAAACTTATGGGTAAAGAGCATTACCAAAAAGCATGAAATCTTACAGTGATATGTGACAAGTAAAATCATGTGCTTGGAATCTGGCACAGTCATTCACTAGCTACGTTGATGATGGAGTGAGTTTAGAATTACGGAGCAAATGAGCAAATATCACATTCAGCCTAAACATATATTAGATCATTTAAAGCAAAAAAACTCGAGGACAGTCATTAGGTGTGTGTTTCAATAAAATATAATTAATACTTCTTATCAGTACGTTTATAAATGTATATTAAAAATTATTGACAGTATAAATAACATATATTGTGTTGCTTGCTGGCGTAGGGCGAAGACTATATACAATACTAGACACAAGTTAAGGGTGGCGAGTATGGAAGGTCGAACGGTGGTTTAACAACTTTTCAAGTTGTTCACTGACCATGGATATATCCATTGGCACAGAGTTGAGCCAGGACTCCAAATTCTAAGTGGCTGTGTTTTCGTTCATCCAGATTCATGTGTACTTACTCGTGCGTATCCATTTATGTTGATAATGGATACAATATACAAGACTAATAGGTATGTTATAATTTCAGCATAGAAATATTTTATTTTATTTAAAGATAATGTTTCTTTATTAAAAATATATGTAAAATTTTTTTGAGTTCGTATGTGTAATAATTAATTTTAAATAGGTACAATATGCTGTATTTGGAGATGATCGGCGTCATGGCGATTGGTCAAAACTTTCTCATTACTGGCACTTGGATAAGTACTTAGCAGGTGGACAATTATCGGTGGGTGCTCCAATGCATTCAGGATATATCCGGCAAAAATTACTCCCTATATTGATACAGATCTTGACCGATGCATTTCTCAACTCTAAACACATGTTGTAACGGTGACATTTTGAAAAAATGTTAAGCATCGGTGCTATAAGGCTAGCAGTGATAAGGTGGTCACTGAACAGTTCTCAAAATGTACGTGGAGAAGGTTAGCATTGATTTTCTTATGCCTGGTTCGCAATATCTGATCAATCTACCAATGCACATTTATGATAATCTAGGGTGATGATGAAAAAGGGTCTCGTTGAATGGTGACATTTTGAAATGTAGAGGTAGATGCTGTTTTCTGAATATAGCGGTCTTTAGAAATCCCTAACCCAGGTGATAAAGGGTCAACCGAAGAGGGACTAGACGAAAAGATATAAGTGTCATTGGGAGTACATACAGGTTTTTAGAAGCACCTTCAAGTGCTTGTCTAGAAGCAGTAGCTCCCGAGATCGTTCTTCGAGCAGGTCGAGAGGCCAGGGCTCTCGATTGAGCGGGTGCGGTGTTAGTTCCTTGATATTCTATATTTGTGCTTCATATAATAATAATTCTGAGCTCACATTTCTGCAAAATTTTGGTGTTTTAATCACCATTTACACTCCCTTTATCTTTTATTTGCTTTAGGTGAGTTTATTGAAGATTTGGAATAAAATGAAGCAAACAAAGAGATTTTACACAATGAAAAAAAATAGAGAAATGCAGAGGAAAATAGACTGGTAGACATATTTCAAGTTGGATTTTGACATCTATGAAGATTTCAAATGCAAAAGTGATATTCTAGACAATTATAGAGGACATTCTGAAGTTTTCAGAATGGTAACATTTGTATCAATCGGAGTTCAAGAGAAATCAAGAGAGAAGATTGAATCCTTGAAGAAGGAGAACATCCACCTTCAAGATTCATGGAAAAAGCTGCAATTTTCTCAACAAAATCGTGAAAAACTTCAACTTTGAAGAAGATAGGAGATTTCAACCATGAAAATGAGCAATTCTTTCTCTTTCTTTGTTGTTTTATGTTCTTTGATTTGTAATATGTTGATGAGCTAAATTTTTGAATACTTGGATGGGTATGAACCCTAGATTTTACTTATGTGAATGAATTGTTTCCTTGGTTGATTGAATTCAAATTTCTTATGGATTGTTTGTGGGTTTGAATGGTTGAATTGATTGAGTCGATTAATGATGCAAAATCTGGAATTTTTTCACTTGGAATTGAGAAAGGAAGGGTGATTGACAATTGATTCAAAATCTAAAAATTTTCACTTGGAATTGAGAAATGAAGGGTGAAATAGACCATACACAAACAATGAGGATGATTTAGGTGACTAGAGATAGAAACCTATACACATTCTTGATGGTTATAGAAAACTAATTGGAAATTTATAATTCTTAATGCATTCTTGGGTTGAATTGGTTAGAAAGAGGTTTCAACTGATTAATCTAAGAGTAGAGAACTTTCATCTAGAGATAGAGTGAGTTTTATCATTGGAATTTCATCAAACATAAGAAGTGAAATTTATCAACCAAGGGACATTTCTATCACATATGTAATTCTAAGGGGATTAACCATCCAAGTATTGTTTTCTCTATTGAATTCTCTCTTGCAAACAAAAATTAGTTAAGTTGGTTTAATTAGATAAGTTAGACTTCTATTCTAGTAGTAATTTCAACCATTTTCACAAGCAATTTTGATAGGCTAAACAATAGAATAGAAAGTGAGTAATGATAATTAATCACCCCGTGGATTCGACACTTGAATTTACTTGTCATTGTACTACTCATAACGATAGGTGCACTTGCTTAGTGTTTGTGTGCAAATTGTTGGAGATTGTGATAAAAATTTAGTATAAATGCATAGACAACAAAACACAACATTCCTCCACGCGTGATTCTGGATGCGGAGATACAAAAATGTCTATATTTTCTTCCTTTATCGTTCTTTTTATGCATGACTGGGTTAAAATTAGAGCAGATGCAAGTTGCGGATTCTAAGCTATCGCCCATTTATGGTAGGGGAGAGAAGACACTTGATTCCAAGTCTGGCAGGAATTATGGCGGGATGCTCACAATCATTTATCATTGTATAAGGGTATCGTAGGGGAGTCATTCAGTATTATGCAACTTTTACAACAGTTAGAGCACTGGGACCGTAATCAGCCTACTCCTAGTGACCGGTGGCTCACATTACGAGACATAGGTTGGGTTATCGCAACAACCTACAACGTAGCGTTCGTTTGCCTATCTCGGTCATAGTCTTGGACGTATACACCCCTCAACTCATAGGTTGAATGTGCAGATGTGATTATGGTGATTGGCTTGCTAGAGGACACTGATCATTTTGCCGCAGTACATAGTTACACGACTTATTACATGCGTTATATTTTTTTTACAGAGTAATTAATTTAATTTTTGGCCTAGTTTTGCAGTTTTGATTGGAGAATGGATTTCCAATGCCAGACGTGCATCCCTCGTGGGATTGCTACAAAGAATATGTGTTAGCAAGATGGAACACCCCGTTGTATGGGAGGATTGCATTTTGGAGGTCGTTGGTGGAGTCATGAAATTGCTGTATATTAGTAATTATTTAGTAATTAGTTAGTAATTATTGTATGCTATAAATTATCCCTTTTATGTAATTCTTAAGCTATACTATAATTCATTTGCGATATGTCCAGAATAAGAGGAGAAAATAACATATGAAATTCGATAGTTGCCGATGTACACAACGCCTGAAATAATAACATAAATATACAAATGAACCAAGCTGCCTCATACCGAGTATGTGGAAGTCAGGCTAATCCCAGTACTCGTCTGGACTCTAGTTCTTGGAGACGTATTTCTTGTTGTTGTTGTGCCTGTAATTCTCATTCGGCAAGATAGGGGTCTTCAGAATCCCTTGGACATGTCTGAATTTCCACAACGCTCGATCAGGTATATACGAATCCACAATGTTACAAAAGCATAGACAGCCATGAAATGTCAATATCTAGTGCGCCTTTAAGGGATTTGAACCATATGGTATTAAAAATTATTGACGATTCAAAAGAAAAAAATGCATACGTTAATGACATACTGCTATAATAAACACTTACCTTGCAGGTCGTAATATCATCTAAGTACAAATGCACGGTACGAAGATTCTCGAACTTCCTCAGTACATTCCTGAACCTCAAGAATTGTAAAATGTGAGGGTGATTGTCATCTCATCGAATGACATGTAAAATGTATTTGTATCCACCTGCCACCTCTTCACGAACGCTAATATAAGCAGATTGTTTGACTGCATGAAGATGCATTTAGGCAAATGTTCCAGAATATTACCGACCACAATTGCCTCCATCGCAACATCTTTTACCGTCCATCTATCAAAATATCCCTATTGGGAGTGGATTACTAGCACCGGACACTCCTGTACGATAACACAAGCTTATCTCACATCTTATTTATTTTACATATTTAACGAATAAGAAGTATGCGCAATTAAAGGTAAAGATACATACCTTACCACTTTAGATGTGGCTGGCTATGTGTCTCGAAAATGATGGGATTAGAGATGCATCCTGCGTCCACTGTGCCTATGAGTGCAGCCTTGGTACGCTATCTACTAGCGGACAGCTGTCACCCAACATTAGGACCCAGTCGTTCTTTGTCAACAGTCAGAACCCCACTCTCGATAGGGCGTCAACGTCAACTAGTGCAACAGCTACGTTGGTGACCCCCGGTCGATCGAATTGGCTAGCACAGCGTAGAAGTGAACCCAGGGACCTATCCCGCCAAATCAAAAACTTGCTTTAGCAATAATTCTCGTCGTAGTCTTGCGGAAGAATGCATCGAAGACATGTCAGCAACGGTCTCTTCCTCCTTCATCTCTGCCTCTATAACGAACTCGTGTACATCTGTACCTGAATGTATCTCAAACTCTGGATCAGTAGCAGGGTCTTCCAAATTGTCTACATCATCCATAATATCATTAACCCCTTCGTCGTAGTCTTCATAATGTTTGTATAGGGTCACCGGGACTCGTGGAGAATAGAAGTACGACAGTCATGCATCATCTTCGTATCCACTAACGATCGACGGTACGTGCACAGTGGCCATCAGTAGTAATATGGTGGAGTCGATGTCACCAGAGGGTAATGATATGGTACGTATGCTGGCATGAAAGAATATATTCCCGGTATCTATTTTATGGGTGATTGAAACTTGGACGAATCAACACCCGCCGTGACGTTCGTATTAGTGACGGAGATGTCACTAGTACTCTACCTTGCCACACTAGCTTGTTGCAGCGCAGATGCCGTAATAGGTTGCCGCCCATGCAATAAACAAATGTCATTAAATTTTTTAAATAAAAATGTTATACAAAATTCACAAAAAATATAATAAATTATATTTAACTTAATTTAATTTAGAAATATTCAAATATCAACCCAATAAATTCTTTATAACTAATACATCTAAATAAAGTGGATGTGAAATAATGATGTATTCGAAAATAATAAATATCACATTACATTGAATTTAAAATTAAAATACTATATTTTTAATAATATATAATTTTATATAAAAAATTAAAATTTGATATTATTAATGCTATAATAATTGATGATAACAGTAATGAAATACTCATCTACCAATACAATGCAAATGTAAAGTAATAATATATTTATTAAAAAAGTATGACTTTTAATTAAAAAAGTCAACGTTTAGTCTAAATTTACAATAAGGTAACAAAAGTTAAACTACAAACAAACTTATGAAAATATAATAATTAAAATATTAGATATAATTTTTTACATTTAAAAAAAGTATCAAAACACATTCTTACTAAATTGGATAGTGTTTTACATAATAATAGTATTCGATAGTCAACATTACACTAATTATGAAAAATGATATAATTTATGTGTCAAATAAATATAAATAAATACATAATAGTGATTTTTTTAAAAAAGAAGGAAAAATAGCTTATTTTCTCCCTGAACTATTTACGTTTAGCCAATTGAGTCCCTAATATTTTTATTTAACTACTAAAAATCCCTGAACAATTTATGCACAGCACAAAGAGTTCCTGCCGCCATCTCCACGGCGGAATCAGGCCAGAAATTGGCACGAGCAGCGCACATGACATAGTAAAAAGGGTAAAATTGTCCAGCCCTCATTCCCACCCCAGATTCCGTTGACCAACACTCATCTCTTCCCTCCCCTCTCTCTCTCCATTCCAACCCCCCTCTGTGCCGAATCTCTCTGTTTAGGATCACAAGAGAAACCACTCAAGTCTGACAATTCAGCAGGTTTCAGGCCATCCAGAGCCGCAATGCATATGGAGAAAGCTTGTAAAAGTTTGAGAGATGAGTCGAATTCAACTGAATAGATCCCATCCTTGAATGGTAACAGACTGAAGATGGGCTTTCTCTCTGAACAGCAAAGAAGGTATAAATGAAGTTGATTCCATCCCTTCTACCAGAACTTAGCTTCTTTATTGTGGCTGCTAGAATGTCACTACTGTTGTCAACTGCAAATGTAAACAGAGGAAGGCTATTCTTAACAGCTACTTGCAGAAGTGGTTGCACCATTTTCGATCCATATTTTCCCAGGTCTTTTGGATGATCAATATTAATTGATTTACAGCTTCCCAGATCTAGTTTGACTTTCACTAAATGCAAAGTAGAAGCTTCTCCTCGCCCACCGGATAACTTGCAGCTCCTCTATATTTGTGCCGAATCTCTCTGTTTATGAGGGAAGAGATGAGTGTTGGTCAACGAAATCTGGGTGGGAATGAGGACTAGACAATTTTACCCTTTTTACTATGTCATATGCGCTGCTCGTGCCAATTTCTGGCCGGATTCCGCCGTGGAGATGGTGGCAGGAACTCTTTGTGCTACGTGTAAATTGTTCAGGGATTCTTAGTAGTTAAATAAAAATATTAGGGACTCAATTGGCTAAACGTAAATAGTTTAGGGAGAAAATAGACTATTTTTCCAAAAAAGAAATTCTTAGTGCAATTTTCACCAATTAACCAAATTGTACCACAAACAGTTACAATTTGTACCTAAATTCTGCCACAAACTAAAAGAATTTGGGCACAAATTTTGCCAATTGTTGGCAAAATTAAGACTCAAATTCTGCCAGTTTGTGGTAAAAGTGCCCAACTTCAAAATCTGTCGTTTCGATGTCAATTTTGGAGTTTTTTATATATAAATCGACGTAAAATTAAATATAGCATGATAAACTAACATTTGTTAGCAAAAAAACCTAGTCATTGTTGATAGGTTTAAATTTTTCTACTTCGAATGTTTCAAAAAAACTTATGAAGTCTTACAAATAAATAGTGAATTGAAATATTTTCACACTGTATATAGTTCAAAAAAACTACATATAATACGTCCCATCCAATATCACATAGTATCTTTAGTTGATTTTAAGCTTGAGTTCCACAGTCTACTCTCTCTCTCTCTCTCCATCTATCTCTCTCCTGTCTCCCTCTTTCATCTTGTTCTTTGCTCTTTGTTCTTAGAGGAGATTTTAATAATTATTCACAATTTTTATCTTTTGAATAACTTAGTGTGTCAAAAAATCACAAAGTTATTATTTGAACATTTGTGAATTAATATTTGATATGGTGCTTGAAAAACTCACAAGGTTATTATTATACATCAAAATGTTAATATTTTATATTAACTTTGTACACGTTCTTGAATAATTATATTTAGATGTTTGAATAATTATGCACCACTTACATAATTAATCTGATCAACACAACTTTCTCTCTAGAATAATTAGTCTCTAAAACAATAAAAATAATTGCTCAAAAATAGTAGTTATTCAAGAGAGATTAATTATTAGCTAAGAGAAGAGGTTGTGTTTAGCTTTCTTAATTTATATGTTCATGCACTAGGTAGTCTTAAATAATTATTCCCTGTGGTTTGAATAATTATTCACAACACTCATAACTACTTTTACTTTTCCTGTAATGATTATTTAAACGTTTATAAATAAATATTTGATGTGAAGTTTTAAAAAATTACAAAGCTATTATTATGCAACTGAATGTTAATAGTTACATCAACTTTATGTTGTCATAGTAATGAATAAGTATTCATAAGTGTTTGAATAATTATTTACAACACAATTTTGTCTTTTGAGTAATTAGTTTTTAAACTACTTAAAATTATGGCTCAAAATAGTAAGAATCATCACATGCGAAGTCAAAGTAGATATTAGTATTTCTAAAATAAAAAAAAAGATCTACCACTGAAATTTTTCATTATCGAAATCGTTCTTCAAGCTATGAGAATTAACACAAATTAATTCACGACCAATTCTTTCAATTAATATTCTCTAAAATAATTATTCACTTCTCGAAGTTGAACATAATTTTATTCAATTTTGAAATCAACCCAAACAACTACTCCATACGCTACCGAAACCCAGCTAAGAGAAGGAGTTTTGTTCAACTTTAAAAATTCTCAATTTTTCAAGACCAATAATTCATTTCCAAACCTACAAATACCATTCACAAAAGGATTTTTACTCAATTAAAATGATCAAAAACTAAATTTACTATCAAAAAAGAAAAGGTTAAAACTAAACAAAAATCATAAACATGTTTTACTTTAGAAATGTGAAATGTATTTTGCAACTTCCACTATGGAAAGATATATCATTATTTTTTTGCTTTAGATTTGAGATCTCATGTTGACTCTAAATTTTCATCAGGTTTTTTAACTATTCTTAAACCTTGATTTCAAACTTGTTATTGTGCATGCATATTTATCATTTGTTTGCATTTCTGTAATATTTATTTAGAACAATGGGAGGAGAGCAAAAGAAGAGAGAAAGAAAAGCGGAAGGAGAGAGAGAGAGAGAGAGAGAGGGAGGGAGGGAGAGAAAGAGGGAGAGAGATAATCATATTTGATAAAGTTTTAACAGTATTTGATCCCATTTCATTTGACAATATTTGATCAGGCATAAAGTTTTATGTAAAAGTTTAAATTATATTATAAAAGCAATATAATATAATAAAAAATAAAAAATATGTGGGACAGTAGGTACTTTATGTCGAATCTAAATATATAAAAGTAATATATAGTGGAGTTAATGGTTAATCGATAGTATAAAATATATTAAACGGTATCTTTTTATGGAAAATATCAATTATTTTAAGATATCTCAATATAGTAAGAAGGTCAAATGAAATGAGATAGAGGGAATAACTTTTTTGAAAAAATAAAGTATAAATTATTTTGTACTATCAAATTTTACAAAATAATTAACTTAACGTTTGATTATATAAAATGAAACTTAGAGAAAAAAAGAAGTACAAAGGAATTAAAATGGTTTTAAAATATTAACTTTGAGATGCCAGGCTTGGCTAATGTGTCTCTCCATATTTTAGCTCAAAATCAACTCTGTCAATCAATCCATCTAATGTGTGGATAAAAATCACTTGTTATGTAATTTCTACTAATGTCTTAGTGGATATAAAATGAAATTTCTCTTTCCCTTAAAAAAAACTTTGAGAGATCACAATTCATATTTTGAAAATTACATATAATTTTTTTTCAAAATACATATGATATTAAAAAAATTTTGGGGATGGACCCCTCAGTTCCTTAATACTGAAGATGATGCTGGCTGTTCTGGTGACTGCAGCAGCAGCGGAGAGGGCCACACGCTCTTTTTTCACTTTTCTTTTCTTTTTCTTTTGTTGCTTCTTTGCACTTCATCTCATCTTCATTTTGTTTCTCGGTTTTTCTCCTCTATTTCTCTTCTCTTTTTCACTTACTCTTCTCTGCTTCTGCGTTCTGCTGGTAGCAGACTATCAGGAAACAACGACAATGAGGAAGATGAGATCGTCCTTCTCCGTCCTTCTAAAGTGGAAATTTATTAATTAACCAAATCATCCGTCATGGCAGATGTGACACAGGAGGAAACTCTCCAATACATAATGAGAGGGCACAGCCCTAGAAGCTGCGATCTTGACCCAGCCACGCATTGATCTCCCCCTCATTTTTGTAATAAATACTAAATAATTAGGAAAAATTGATCATTTGACTATCCCGATCCAATATAAATGGATCGGTTGTTTGAATAGGCGTGGATTTGGTAACAGTTTGACTAAACTAAGACTATATATATAAATTAGGGGAAACAGTAATTCAATTCAAAGATTGAGGAGCTGAGGGAGTCTATTTTCAAGGAGACGTTGAAGAGGCCCTTTCTTTTTTGTAATCAAAAAATCTTATTTCATCTTTTAATATATACGAAATTTTAAATATTAGGTCGCTATCACTATCTGACAAGTAAAGTCACATTTAACATATACCATAATTTTAAGGTCAATTTTGTTCATTCATTTTATTTTGACCATTTTTCAATAAGCAATCAAATTATACAGGTCAAAAGTCAATGTGATTTATCATATATCTTAAATTCATGTCAATTGACCGCAAGGTTCCAATCCTCCAAAATCCTTCCAAAATTAAATCCAAATCCAAAATTGTTCTTGTGTATAGTGGCTCCTCTCTGCAACAGCCTTTTGTTGAATTTTGTCATGACATTAAAAAAACTTGATAGATATAATTATTTAAAAATAATTTAGCATATTTAAAAATAAAATAAAAACTTTTTATTAAAAAGAGAACTGTATAAATAGTTTTTGGGCATGTATCTCCAATTTCTCTTCAATTTTTTACTTGGACCAAATCCTACACTATCACACATGGGTAGGGGAAGAAGATTTACATTGTGTCCTAACTAGTATCAAACTCCAAACATCCCAATTAGATTAAGAGTGCTTCACAAATTAATTTACTGTCTTGACTCTAAATTAAAAATCTTTTCTTGGTAAAATATTTATCTTAACTATATGCCTATGGAGAAAAAGGGATTTATTACTTATAAATTTATGACTCAAAAACTTTTATGTTACATTAATTTAGGTATTTCGAATATTCTATTACACTCTCTACTACGTTGTCAATATACACTAATTAAATTGCAAGACATGGAATCACATCATTAGTGCAAACCCATTATTTGTCTTAGTCCAACCATGCTGTTATATATTGTACGATTTGTACTAAAAAGTGTATTAGAGACTGTAATAGAAAAATTGAAACCTAATTTAGGCCTAATGCTAATCGAACTAAAATGGTACATTTTGAAACCAAGGGAGTCTTCACATTGGCTTGAATCGTGACACATATAATTAATATTGTCAAAATGAAGTCAGTAGGGAATAAAACTAAAGAAATGGAAATATTTAACAACGTAGTTTCATCAATCAAAAAATAATAAGAACTCAACATCGAGATGTGAAACCCGAGTTCTATTTTATTCTTCTATTCATATTGGCGGGTAGCGTGATACCCTATAATTAATGTGGAAGGATGCGAAATCTGAGTTCCAGAGTCAACCGTAAATTGATATTCTCAACTACTTTCCTAGTGGACTGGCTTTGATGGATGAAGTTTCTCAGCCTTTGCTGCAGAGCAAAGTTGAGAACGAGAAAGAAATCAGCAATGACCTCGAGAGGATACTATTAAACACAGAGCTACCGTTGTTCCCGCGGCTCCAGCAGGCAACATGGATCGAGCTAAAGCTCCTCTTTCACCTTGCAACGCCGGCTGTCGGGGTGTACATGATAAACTTCTTCATGAAAGCGGTCACGGAGATCATCTCTGGACACCTTGGTAATCTTGAACTTGCAGCTGCTTCCCTTGCGACCGTAGGGATCCAGTTTTTCGTCCATGGCCTCATGGTATGATAGGCTTCTTCAATTTTGTAAAAGAAGTTTTTTCTTTCTCTCACCATCAAGTTGTATGAGTTCGTTTTCTTCTCTTGTTTCAGTTCGGAATGGGAACTGCTGCTGAAACTCTTTGCGGACAAGCATATGGAGCCCAAAAGTACGAAATGTTGGGGATTTACCTTCAAAGATCAACTATCCTCTTAACCCTCACGGGTGTTCCCCTTACCTTTATCTACATCTTCTCAAAGCCAATCCTCCTATTTCTCGGCCAATCGCCGAAAATCGCATCGGCATCAGCCAAGTTTCTCTACGGCTTAATTCCTCAAATTTTTGCATTTGCTGTTAATTTTCCAGTGCAGAAGTTTATGCAAGCTCAGAGCTTAGTGGCACCCAGTGCATACATTGCAGTTGGAGGATTAGGTGCACACATATTGCTAAGTTGGCTAGTGGTTTACAAGTTTGGCCTTGGTCTAGTGGGAGCATCCATTGTTTTGAGCTTGTCGTGGTGGCTAATTGGGTTTGCACAGTTTGTTTATATAGTGAGAAGTGAAAGTTGCAAGTATACTTGGACTGGTTTTAGTCTGCAGGCTTTCTCCGGCCTCTGGGACTTCTTCAAGTTGTCGGCATCTTCGGCCGTGATGTTTTGCTTGGAGGAATGGTATTATCAGATTCTAGTCCTCTTGGCTGGGTTGCTTCCTAATCCTGAATTGTCTTTGGACGCTTTATCTATATGGTAATCCATTTTTAGTTCCTAATTTGTTATTTGGACAGTGTATGTAATTAGTTGTATTTCTCATTGTTCTATTTCTTTATTTTTTTCTTTCTATTGTAGATAAATAAAATCTTTAAAATTGTTAAAAACGTGATTCTGAGCTCAACTGTTCGTTCTTTTTGGGTAAATCCGATGAATATTTCAGCACCTCACTGGCTGGTTGGCTGTTCGTGATATCAATGGGTTTTAGTGCAGCTGCAAGGTTAGTATCTCTCTCTGTGTATATACACACACATCTATGTCATCTATGTATATGTTGTTGAACATCAAGGCATATGTAACTAAATAGCAGGGGAAAAAGAATGATATAAAAAAATATATTCAGCAGTAATCATAATTATTCAAGTTGAAAATGAAAGTATTTTTACCAATTCTTTAGTCGACAATAGAACTTAAAGTTTTCTAATTTATGTCTATCGAAAGAAAAATTGAAGGCATTAAATTTAGATAAGCTAGGAATCTTTCAAAGTGAATCATGCACCTATACGTTTCCATCCATGAAGGAAGGGGTGTAAGCAATCTAATCAAATTCTTAACTATCTAACTTACCGTAAATTGGAGATTTTAATTATCTTAATTTATAGTAACATAATGTGTGAGCCTAGTGCTATCAAACGGGTTAGCCCGCCCCAGCTCAACTAGCTTCGGGCAGGCCTAATTAAACTAGGCGGAGCAGGCTGAACTCATTTTCTCACATGTTGGGAAACCCCTAGACAATATCCGGTGGTTCACAGACTAAACGAGCCAACCCGCGGGGTAAGACCTTTTTTAAAAAAAAATTTCTTTTTATCTTTCTTTTTTTTTCTCTATCACATATGAGTTCATATAAATTTATAATTCGAATAGAAATGATCTTTAACCAATCACAAATATTTTTAAAATATAAAATAATCATTATATATATATATAATTCCTAATTTAGATAAATTTATATAAAAATATTTAAAATGGCACAATGATATAATAATAACGAATGGATTGATTTCATGAAATTAAATCAATCAACCCTAATCATATGCATGCTTTCATTTTTCTATGATGTTTTTAACATGTAAGAATATTTCCATCAAAATTTCATTAAACTCTTCAATCTCAAGCTAAAAAAAAATTACATCTTTAACTTAATGTTGAAACCTTTATATAGTTAGAATTACATTGAGTTAAAGTCATATATAGTTAGAATTACATTGAGTTAAAGTCAAAATTTAAAAATACTAAACTAAAAGTTAACTTTAAAAAAAATTGTACGTTAAACAAAGTGAGCCAAATAAGCCCATATTTAAACTGGCCTGGACAAATTATCTCTAGGTCTGCCCATTTATGAGGACAAATGAGCCGGCCCATAGGCTACGGTGCATTTTGACAGTGCTATGTGAGTCACGTTTGAAGTCTCTAAATTAGAGATAATTTTTAACATATATATGTATGTATATATTCATTTGTATAACTATTATATTAGTCCAAGTGCTTGATATATTTAATGAGTTTGTTAGATAGAAACATTTTTATTGTAATTCTTTGCATCTCCTTTCGTATAAATTGGTGCTTGCAATATTAGGAAACATTTGTGAGAAAATTACGAATTTATTTTCATTTTCTTTTCATAAATTTACAACTTGTTCGCATATTCTTCCTTATGACTCCTTCAATCCAAGACTGACTATCTCATGACTTGGAAAAAGAATTTAGAAAATTATTTAGCTATTACTCATATTTATTGCTTTCTTTTTTCTTAAAAAAAATAGTAACTATGTATTAGTCGATAAAAGAGCTTATATCCCTGAAGTGAAACAAGTTAGATATAAAAATTAAGAGATGAATGTGTTTATTTTAAGAAAGTGAATATCTATTTCTAAACAAAATAAAAGAAAATATAAACATTCAAATATTTGACGGGCCAAAAAATATTATTGAAAATTACGATAGTCTTATCGTACAAATAAACATTGTTGGTCAATCAGTTGATTTCAAGTTGTCTCTCATAACCAAATTTGGACTAATGATCAGCGTAAGAGTGAGCAATGAACTGGGAGCAGGACACCCCAAGTCAGTTGCATTCTCTGCAGTGGTGGCCAACGTAGTCTGTTTCGTAGTTACAGCAGTCGCAGCTGTTGTTATCCTTTTATCTCGCAATTTTGTTAGCTTTATCTTCACAGAAGGTGAAGCAGTAGCCAATGCTGTCTCTGATCTTTGTCCCCTTCTCGCCCTCACCGTTGTTGTCAACGGAATCCAACCTGTGTTGTCTGGTAAGCTATCAAAAATCTGATTATATTCTGGTCCTCCATGCATTTTTGCTCAAGAATAATAGATCTCTTTTTAAAATTATTTTATTACAACTGTTTGTGTTGTAAAACCTCTTTGGATTTTATTTTTTCCTTATTGATGGAGATTCTAGTGTTTCTCAGCTTTTTACCTTTTGTTTTTCTTCATGAACATTAACATTTTTTATTATATATAAAGGTGTTGCTGTTGGATGCGGCTGGCAAACCTTTGTTGCATACGTGAACATTGTTTGTTATTATCTTGTTGGCCTTCCATTAGGTTTTCTGCTTGGATTTCATTTCAAATTTGGTGTCAAGGTAATTTCTATAAGAGAAGGGACTAGACTCTCATCTCTAGAATTGAAATACGCTCTCTATTTAAAATTAAATGTTTTATTTTGATTTAGCTCAAAAGCTTTAGAAGAGTATTTAAATTAGTAGTGAGATCACATGGTAATAGAGTTTAACTCTATTAAATCAAATGAATTAAAAGAATTTTTTTTTTAACTACATAGTTAAAAGATGTTAGTAGTAGGACTATATATTAATAGAGCTTAATGCATTTGGACTTTTAATTTTGCAGGGTTTATGGTCTGGAATGCTTTTGGGCGGTACAGCGACACAGACCCTTATTCTGATGTGGTTTATATTCAGAACTAATTGGAATATTGAGGTGAAATCTGGAATTAGCGTACATATAGAGGAATTAGTTTCAGCATAAAGACTTTGAACACTGATTTTCTTAGAAACACAATTAGCATTAAAATTAAATCACTCATAAACATGATTTTCAATGTCTAATAATATTAGCCAAAGCCTAAATCACTTTGATTTTGTAATATATGCAGGTGGAAAAAGCAGTGGAAAGACTAGATACTTGGGACGACCGCAAAAGCCCTCTCCTGGAGAATGAGAGCCCCTTATATGGAGGAGTCCTAAATTGAAACCCCCAAGTCTTTCTGTATTAATTGATGAATTCAGGGTGAAATTTCCTTTTAGGAAAGTGTTTGGAAGTTGAGGACAATTCTGAAAATTTTTGAAAATTCGATGTTAACATGAAAGATCAACAAAAGGTTTTTTTTTTTAATAAACAAATTTGATAACTTTACACTAGCTTAAACCCATGCGATGCATGGATATATTTTAAAATTAAAAATTTTAAAATAAATATCTAAAGAGCAAAATTTTTTACCTTTCAAAATATATGTTTTTAGGAAAAAATCAAATTATACAGAACATTAAAATTTCATATTGTTCAGAAACATCCAATACATTCATTTTAGACTCTTAGTATATGATTTCTACATCTTTTGTTCCTCCTAAAACTAGAAGAATACTATAAGTACTACAAAACAAAAGAAACCAGAATATTATAAAAAAATACATAATATGTGAAATAATTAATTAGGAAACCTAATATAAAATTTTAAACCTTGAAGCTTGTGATCAAGTACCCCAAGAATAACTAAATTCATGTTTATTGACAACTATTGAATAATTAAAATTTTATTTTTACAAAGTAATCGAATATACAAAATTCAAAATTCAAGTTAATATATAAGCAGTTTTACAAAATTTTTAAAATAATAATTAAAGTCTCATATTTTTATAAAGTAACTTAATTTATAGAATTCAAAAATTAATTTAAAAAGTAAGACAGAATATTAGAAAAAATACAAAATAGACAAAATAATGGAGTAGGAAACCTAATGTAAAATTTTAGGCTTTGAAGTTATGATCAAAATACCTAAGAATAACTAAATTCATGTTTGTTGACAACTATTAAATAATTAAAGTTTTACTTTTATAAAGCAATTGAATATATAGAATTCAATTTCATTAAAAATATACAGAAGTCAAAATTCAAGTTAATATATAAGTAGTTTAACAAAATTTTTAAATGTAATAATTAAAGTCTTATACTTTTACAAAGTAACTTAATATGTAAAATTCAAAATTAAAATTAATGTATGAGTTTGGAATTTAGCTTTGATAAATTTAGTTTAAATTAAGAGATTGGGTTAAATAAAAATAATAAAGATGAGTAGTTTAAAATTATTTTAATAGATTAAAAATTATCCTAACCAGTTAAATTTTTTAAGACTAATTTAAAAAATAAAAACTCTAAGAAATTAGAATGAGAGATTTTGAATTATAAGAAAGAAATTGTTACATTTCTATAAATATATATTTATAGATATTCTAATTTTACCCTTATCATATACTCTCTAAGCTCCAAAATATGAGCTCTATTTTGACTCTTTTAAATAGATTAAAATTACTAAAATATATACAATTCAATTTACTAAAAATTACTAAAAGCTAATGCAATTCAAAATAAAAAGACTCATATTCCCTTTTCTATCCATAAAATATATTAAAGATATTTCTTTAAAAATTGAAATAGTAGTAATTATATAAAGATAAGATTAAAAAATACTTATTAAATATCCATTGGTATTACAAATGGAACAAATATTATAAGACAAATGAAAAGTGAAAATGGAGCTAATCTATATACATATACTAGTATAAAATCCGTGCTTTGCACGATGTATGCATTACTTTCTAAAAAAATAAGTGTATAATGAAAATAAATTTTAAAAATGAGAAATTTATTTTAAATATTATTGAAAAAGTATCTTTAATAGTACGATCATGAGTAAGCTTATTTCTTTTAACGACAAAATCAATTTTTTATTAAAAAAAGTGTTATAAAGAAACATTAATACGGGTTATTATATAAATAGTTATTAGAGTTATTACAAAAAAATATGAAGTAAATATATGTATTTAATTAAAAAATTGTGCACTAATGGTTAATCATAAGTAAATTAAGATGAAAAGAAATGAAATAAAAACATGTATTGTAAGTTGTACTTTTTTTATATCTTTAAAATAAATTAACTTTACGACATGGTCTTTCAATTATTCTATCGTATTCACTTCCTACTAGTATTATGTGTAAGAAAAAAGTGATTTTTTATTATTTAATTATTTATTTTGACTCCTAAAAGATAAAATATATTTGCAATAAAATTATTGTGAAAATTAAAATTTCTCTCCCCTTACTTGTCTCTCTCCATTCCTAAAAAATAAAAAATATTAGTATTTTATATTAAAAACCTCAAAGAATGATTTTTTCAAAATGAAAAGATTCTCTGATCATTGCTGAATTTTGTTTTCAAAAAAATCGTGTTCTTGATCCATCACAAAGAAGTTATAGTGTTAATGTACTTAACAAAATCATTTATTTCTTTTATATTTATTTGGTAAAAGGATAAAAATAAAAAAATAGAAACCATCGACTATTATATTTCATGTCTAATGTAATGTAAAGTTATGCATATTCTGGAGTTTTAAAAAATTTTATTTTATTTCCAAAAGGGATTACATAAACTCATATTAAAGAAGAAAAATATAAATAAAAATTTTTTAAAAAAGTGCATACATCTCATTTTACAAGACTTAACTGAAGAAGCCTCTACAATATATTTTAAAATTTAAAAATAATAAAACTAAAATACTTATTTGAATAAAAAATAAAAATACAGTAAATGTGTTTGATGTCTATAGCGTGTATAGCACTCATGCATTTTCTTCCATTTTAAAAGAAAAAGCATAAGACAGACTTTTCATTTTATCCTCTATCTTAAAAAGTTCTCAACAAAAGAAAATATTCTCTAAAAATAAATAAAGAAGTCCTAAACAAATTAAAGGAAAATAAATATTTTTTAAAAATAATTAATTTATAAACATCTTTTGAACAATGACAGATGCATTGAGCATTGATAAGCTTCTCAAGAAAATCAAATCTACAATGCTTTTTATCAAATTCAGAAGTCAAACATTAAAGTGAAAGAGAAAAAGGAAGAGAATAAAAGCAACATGTATCAGAAAATAAATTAAAAATATTATCTCTTTCATTAAGAAAAAAGGACTAATTATAGAAAAATAAGAGAATATGACGATAAAAAATCTTATGAGGAAAAGCTTGTGCAGAAAAAAAAAAGTTTATGGAGAAAGTTTATGTAGAGATAGTGAAAAGTTATTAAGAATTTGATTTAAATTAAAAGATTTGTTTAAGATAAACTAAAGTATTTATATTATTTTATCTCTTAACTAATGACAACTCTTCAAACTAATAAAAAATTTTAAAATTCTAGAAATTACAATTGGAGATTTGAGAGTTTTGGAGGAGGAGAAAGAGTAAAAGTGTTTTGGTAATATATATATACTAGCATAAAGCTCGTGCTTTGTACGATGTATACATTACTTTTTAAAAAATAAATGTATAATGAAAATAGATTTTTAAAAAGAAAATTTTATTTTAAATATCATTGAAAAAATATTTTTAATAACACAACCATAAGTCTATTTCTTTTAGTGAGAGACAATTTTTTATTAAAAAAATATCATAAAGAAAAATTAACACGGGTTATTATATAAATAGTTATTAGACTTATTACAAAAAATATGAAGTAAATTTATGTATTTAATTAAAACATTATGCATTAATAGTTAATCATAATAAATTAAGATTAAAAAATTTAAAAAAATATTGTAATTTGTATTTTTTTTATTTTTTTAAGTAAATTAACTTTACGGCATAGTCTTTCAATTATTCTGCTGTATTCACCTTCTACTCCCATTATGTGTAAGTGAAAAAGAGAATTTTTTATTATTTTATTATTTAGTTTGACTTTTAAAAAAAATAGAATATATTTGTAATAAAATTATTGTGAAAATTAAAATTTCTCTCTCCTTACTAGTCTCTCCCAATTTTTAAAAAATAAATAACGTAAAAAATAAAATTATTTTAAAGAAAGATTTTTTTTCAAAATAAAAAGATTCTTAAGTCATTGCTCAATTTTTTTCAAAAGAATCGTGTTCTTGATCCATCACAAAGAAGTTATAGTGTTAATGTACTTTACAAAATCACTTCTTTCTTTTATATTTACTTGGTAAAAAAGATAAAAATAAAAAAATAAAAAATCAAATAATATTATATTTCATTACTAATGTACTGCAAAGTTATGCATATTCTGGTGCAAAATATTTTAATAGACAATTAGACACTTTTATCCTTAAAACTTAGCAAATAAAGAATCAAATTAGATAGTAATAGATATTGATTTAATTAGTGTAATAGATACCAAAAACTAAATAGATAAATATTTCTAAAGTCATTTCCTCAAACAAATAAAAAAACTTGAATCTTCAAAACCTATCAAAGAAAATAAAAAATCAATAATTTTCTATTAAAATAACTAAAAATATAAAATAGATTATATCATTCAATCAAAACAAAAAAAATGAGAAATATAAAAAGAGAAAATATCAATGAAGCTAAAAATAAAACTAAAAAATTAAAGAAGTTGACAGAAAGGGAGCAAAGGAATAATTATATATAAAAGTCATGTACAACTTGAAGACTTGTTGATAATCAGAAAATTTAAAAAGTTTTTAAAAAATATTTTTTATTCTCAAAAGTGATTACACAAACTCATATTAAAGAAGAAAAATAGAAATAAAAAATTTTTAAAAAGTGCATATATCTCATTTTGTATGATTTAACTAAAGAAACCTCTAAAATATTTTTAAAATTTTAAAAATAATAAATCTAAAATACTTATTTGAATGAAAATTGAAATATCTTAAATGTATCTGATGTCTATAATGTGTATAACACTCATGCATTTTTTTCTATTTTAAAAGAAAAAGTATATGACAGTCTTTCCATTTTTGCATCTATTCTAAAAGTTCTCAACAAAAAAAAAAATCTTCTCTAAAAATAAATAAATTCATAAACATCTCATATGTACCCAAAGAAGTTCTCAACAAATTAAAAAAAATTAAAAATAATTAATTTATAAACATCATTTGAACAATAAGAGATGCATTGAGCATTTATAGGCCCTTCAAGAAAATCAAATCTATAATATTATTTATCAAATTCAGAGGTCAAACATTAAAGTGAAAGAGAAAAAAGAAGAGAATAAGAGCAACATGTATCAAAAAAGGAATTAAAAAGATTCTCTCTTCAATTTGAAAAAAGTAGACCCTGTTATTGAAAAAAATAAGAGGGTCTGACGATAAAAAATCTTATGAGAAAAAGTTTGTGAAGAAAGTGGCTGTAGATGAAGTTATAGGGAGATAGTAAAAAGTTATTACGTATTTGATTTAAATTAAAAGATTTGTTTATGATAAACTAAAGTGTTTATATTATTTTATTTCTTAACTAATGATAACTCTTCTAACTAATAAAAAAATTAAAATTCTAGAAATTAGAATTGGAGATTTGAGAGTTTTGGAGGAAAAGAGAGAGTAAAAGTGTTTTGGTGATATATATATATATATATATATATATATATATATATATATATATATATATATATATATGTGTGTGTGTGTGTGTGTGTGTGTGTGTGTGTATAGATTATAGAAATGTAACATTTTTATTGTATGACTTCTAAATCTTCCATCCTAACTTTGTAGAATTTTTACTAATTCTAATTAATTTAAGGAAACTTTATCAATTTGATATTAGCTCATATAATATCATAATCTTTATTTTCATTTGAATACAAAATATTTAGGTGGATAAATATTACTATAATATTTTCAATTTAAATTATTAAGACTTCTTTTAGATAAAGATAAATCTATCAAAATCTTTTATACAGCTTTCTTTTGTTGCACCTTAAATATAACCCTAAAATTTCCAATTTTTGTGCACGACAACATCGTCATTTTCCATTCATAAATAAGTAACTCTTTATCTTTCATGTTTTTCTCTTCATCAATCTTAATTTCTCTTTATGTAGGATTGAGAGGCTTTGTAATCGTTGATTTGTTTTTCTTTTTCCCACCATCTATGAATTTTATGAAATATTGCATATGTACCTATTTAAAGCTTTCTTTTGTTCTCATTGCAATTGCAGATTTTTTGAGCTTTGATATGTGGTTCAATTATTACAGTAATAGAGGTGATGGTTCTTTTTTTTTGGTTAAATTTAATGGTTCTTTATAAAATAAGATTTAAGTTTTAAAGCCACTTCCCCTACAAGAGAAGGGTGAGTGATACAAGAGCATTGCAAAGAAAGAGAGACTAGGATATTTTAAAAAATATAGTATTAAATTTGTATGAACTTCAACTGCTAAGCCTTTATTTGAATTTTAGATTTGAAGAACTATCAAGTTTGTTATTGATCAAGTTTTTTTTCTATTCTAATCTCACCAATAATATTATTAGCATTTGGTAGACATTTACTGATAAAGAGCACATTTTCTTACAAGTCTATTATCCAGAGTATAATGATAGGTGTATTATATAATGATATCCATTTAATAATGCAATTACGAATGTAAAACTACAAATTTTACATGTACTAAATAAATTTTCAAGTGGTTTTATTATAACTATAAATTGCTAAAAATTTTATTTTACCCATTTTTAAAAAAAATGAAGAGAAAAATATACATTATAAGTTTTAAGGTAAATCTATAATTATAAAAAAATTGAAGGATGGTTTTGAAAATTATTTGGAAAAAAAAAAAAAAAAAAAGAGGAGATCAGCCATACGGCTGATCCCCTTCCCCAATTTTTCTCCATTTCCCCATTTCCTTCTCTTTTCTCTCTTCTCTTCTCTCTTCTCTCTTCTCTCTTCAATTCTTCACCAAATCTTCACACAAAAAATTCAAATCCTTCAAACCCAGGTTTAGAACAACATCAAAGTCTCCAAATCTAGGTAAAATCTTCAATTTTTTCTCATTATTGTTGGGTTTAATTATTTTCGGAAATTACTGTAGCAGTAACTTTGTATGAATTTTAATAAATTGTTCGATGCTCCGATTTTGTTCAATTTTTGAACGAAGGTTCTTGTTGTCATAGTCTACCTACAGAAAAAATTTCGTTAAGTTTTAAGCATGTTTGATATTTTTCTGAATTTTTGAAAAAAACTGGACAGATTTATTTATTTTTGTAAATTTTTGTTTTGATTAAATAGTGAGTATTTAAATGTTTATTAGATTGTTATAATGCAAAAAGAGTATAGAAATATATAAAAAGAATAAAACAGAATATTTTTCTGAATTGTGAATTTTATTAAAATAAATTATTTTAATTTTCCTAAATTGGTATATTAGGAATAAAATAAAATAATTGAGATTTTTGTGGAGAATGGTGGATTTTATTAAAATTAATATTTTAATATTTTTATTCCCAAGAAAAAGCAGGTAGTTTCTATTTTAAAATAATTTTATGAAATTCAATAATTTTTAGTTCTAATTAATATTAATCATGCATTCATTTATGTATATATATGTGTGTCAATATTTGAGCATTTTAGAGTGATATTAAATTCATTTATTGCTACGAAATTATATATTAGGTCCCGAGATTTGTCGAGGTAGAACCAAGGGTGGAGTAAGCGTAGATTTATGCTTTTCGATTGAGGTGAGATTTCTATCTTACTTGTGGAGGTTGAGGACCACAAACTCCTAACAGCTTTAAGTTATATAATTTTTTTATATATTTTATTTAATTAATTTACACTAAGTAAAATATTTATTTTGCCGTGGCTCGACTTTGTAAATAAATGTGTTGCTATCCTTGATTTGTTGTTTTGTCGTAGCTTCGGCTTTTATGAATAAATGTATTGTTAAGCTTCAATTGTCATTTTGCCGTGGCTCGGCTTTTGTGAATCAATGTGTTGTTAATTTGAAATTGTTGTTTTGCCGTGGCTCGGCTTTTGTGAATCAATGTGTTGCTAATTTGAAATTATTATTTTACCGTGGCTCGCTTTTTGTAAAAAATATATAGTAGTAATATAATTTGTTGTTTTGCCGTGGCTCGGTTTGTGTATTAATATAATATACTAAACCATGCGAATTACTTGGTTTTTGATGAGTTGTAAATGTGAATTATGTGTAAACTCCGTCAGTCGGGATATGAATTGACTCCCCAGCAGGGGTGAGATTATTGATTTGTGTGGAGAGTCCCTTTGTGCCGTATGTGAGAAGGCCATTGGGAGATGTTGTGTGGAGAGTCCCTTTGTGCCGTGTGTGAGAAGGCCATTGGGAGGTGTTGTGTGGAGAGTTCCTTTGTGCCGCATGTGAGATGGCCATTGGAAGGGCGGCGGAGGTTTTTATGTGCGTATATGGACTCGAAAGAGTCGTGTGAATTGTGGTTGTTGATTTGAACATCATTTTCAAAATAGTGATTAAGTACTTGAATGTACATATATATAAATATATTTTTATTTTACGTGATTTTCACATCGACTATTATGTTGTACTAAATGAAGTTATTATCATAAAACAAAAAAAAGGTCAAGGATAACTTATGTCTATTTTTAAAAGTGTTATAAATTTAGTACGGTACATTTGTTTTCAAACTGTACAAGTACTCTAGAGATTTCACTCGGGCTCGTAGCTCATTATTCTCTCATTATATTTCGTGATTTTTTCATAGTTGAATTCAGAATATAGTTCTCTTTCTACGTCGCACGTGACAGTTGAGTCCTCAGCAGCAGCTAATATTGTAGAGGCTTTTATCATTTGTAATTATTTTTGGGTTGTTAATGCATTGTAACATTTTACGTGGTTATTAATTTAATTAGTATGTGTACAGAGAGATCTCAATCTTTTGAAATAATTATGTTTTGTATAAACCATTATGTATTCTTTTTTACTATAGTAACGGCCAGATGCGCTCTATATTATTTTTTGTTGTTAATTGTTTAAATACTATTAGAATCTACATTCGTATCATATATAGTGGTACTACAGGTTGCATTGCACCTCTGGAACAGGAAAGTGATGATTCACTCCTAGGTAGGGCCCGCCCTGGAGTGGGTCGTTACAATTTTGGTATCAGAGCTTAGGTTATAGATTCTGTAGACTCTTTAGTTACATGCATCATGCAAGTTTAATAGTGAGTCTCGATTTTGTAAGCTGCTGAGGATGTCACGTGGTGAGGGAGGACGGAGAGGTCGTGCTAGGGGATGCACTCGCGAAAATGTACACGATAGGGTTCTTTGCATTGGCAGCCTACCGCATGTACCCCTATTGAGGATAATAGATATTTCTTATAATAGTTTCTTAAACTTGGCAAGTAAATCACTTAAGGTGGAGACTAACATATTTGAGAGAAGAGGATACGAGTTACATTCTAAGAGGATTATGAGTGATTTTAGGACAGGAATTGGGCAGAAATAGAGCAGTCAGTTTGGCAGTTCAAATCAGAGAGGTGGTAGTCCATCAAGAGGGTTTTGCGATCAAAGACTGTTCTTATCAAATAGACAAAGTGGACATCAATGATTTATTACTTAGAGTAGAGCCGCATTTCCTCATAGACATCTAGGTAAAACAGCAACTAGCAGTAGTAGTGGAGCACTTCGAGCTAGTGGATTATATTTTAAGTTTGGGAGACTCGGACATATAGTTAGCTAATTGTTGTAATTGTGGTATTTTGTGCTATATATGCCGTTAGGTAGGGCATACATTTAGAGTCATATAGGAAATTGTTGCACAGAAGGGACAAAATATATCAGTATTCAGATCCATACCTCGTATGGGACGAGTGAGGCAGAGGTCATCAGAGTCGAGGAAGCCAGACTAGTTGACACAAATTATATTAGGGTAGAGGAGCAGTCCTATTGAATGGCAGAGGTTGAGGTCAGGTTTATGCAGTGATTCATCAACAAGCACAGACATGTCAAGGTGTTATCATGAGTATTGCTCTTTCTTTTTATAGAAATACTAAGCTATTATTCGATTCTAGAGAATCACATTCTTTTATAACTTCATCATTTGCATCCTATGCTATATTACCCATATCTAGCCTTACAGGTACTAAATTTGTTATTAAAGATGTGTATCGAGGTTGTAAAAAGTCTTGGAGATCGTGTACTATTTGCTGACTTGATACCTTTTGCGATTGTTGATGACTCGGGATGGATTGGCTTAGTCATCATCATGGCTTGATTGACTGCAATAGAAAAGAAGTAATATGTAGAGTTCCTAGACAGGAACCATTTCGCTTCTTTGGTGATCGACAGGTTCTTCCTTCCAGCATCATCTCAGTTATTTCTGTCAAAAAGTTATTTTAAAAAAAAAAAAAAAAGAAAGTCACTACAAAATGGATAATGGTAACCCCTAACTACTTCATTCATAAATTTCACAGTAATAGAAATACATGTCCTACCGAGACAAAATTTGTAACTTGCTATCTTCTTACCTAGAAGGTGAAAATTGACCTTTGTAGAAAGGACGATTCATTCAGATCGACATGAGAGTTCAACGACATTACATTTTCAAAATCCATGTTGTATATTTTAAGTAGGTGGACCTTCTTTCTTCTCTCATGGCACACTCCTCTTCTCGCCGAGCCCCTTTTCTCCTCGGTCCACAGAGACAAAATGTAGGACTGTTTTGATTAGATTTGATCCACCCCTGTTTAATATCCTAAAATTGAATATCTCAAAATAGCTGATTTCTCTCACTTTCTATTTATTGAAAAATCAAATGTGGGTTTTCATTCGCAAAAGTCAAAATTTATGAAAAATTGGAACGATTAACTATTGACTGCTTACTACGAATTCATGAACCATTTGAATTTTCAAATTGGATTTTCTTTCCTAATGACATGAAAAAATACAAATTGATACATCAGTATTCTTCTCTATTTCAAATTTTAACAATAATTTTGAGTATATGTAAACCCAAAGTACAGAAATTGTTACACAAATATTTTTTTTATTTATATATGTCACCTATAATTAATTAAAAGTAATTCTAAAAAAAATTCATATTTCAATTTTTCAATTGAATAGAAAATTGCAATTTTCTTTTAATAGAGGACAGCCCGTGCTGCCCCAAAAAGAACGGCAGAACATTTATCAAATTTAAAGTGGATTCTGCCTCAAAAACGTTTTGATGTGATTAATTTTTCGTAGGAGTATTGAACAGCTATAGGTAAACGATTTTCTTGAAACAGAGTAATCGTAAAACCTTGACCGATATATCTGGCAACTCGTATTGTTTATTGACCATCATTCATATTCTCCCAATTTGTGGCCGACCATGCGATCTATTATATAAATAGACAAATGTTCCTTTCCATTGTGGATAGCAATAGTATGTCTGACCATTGTAGGTATAATAATAGATGCTCTGGACCAAGTTACGTTAGGTTTAATTGTACATCCCAACAAGGGACAACTGTATTTATTCAATTTATCTCTCTCAACATGGATGCCATGAGGCGGGCCTTGGAAAGTTTTAATATAAGCCGGAGGGATTAGTAGATCTTCCAAACGCAGAGCGCATAGGGCTTTGAACCCAAATACTTTACCTATAATGGAATTTGTATATTTTATGTAATTGCGTTGAGTTTTTTCCAACAAATTATTTATCAATGATTGTAGAATACGAACTTTCAAGTTATGATTGTCACAGATTCAATTATAATCAAATTGCTTTGGGCCGTTTACCAACATCAGTAGTTGATTATTACACCATTCGAACAATTTCGAATTCACCTCAAATAATAGCTAAACTTCTCAATTCAAAAAAAAATCCAATTAAAATTAAATTAAATTTCAGTTTGGATCCAAAAAGAACAAGACTTTCTTTGATAAATCCAAAAGTTGTTTAAACTTATCGTTTATTTTGTATTAGAAATATCTTTCTATATTTAGAGTAATTATTTGAAAATATATATTTTCAAACCATTTTTGCAGATATTGAATGACGGGGTTCCAATAACACTATATACATCAACTCATTGGTGCTGAGTTAACTATAGTGCAAAGTTGTATCTCTTTAGTCAATAAGATCCATCTTATTGGGAATAACAAAAACATTTCTTAATACTCGAAGTTTCATATCTGAAGCAAGTTTTCAAAAAACTGCTTGAGTTTTACCAAAGCGCTCTACTGGGACGTATCGATTGGTTGAAAGGTCCGAAAGAGAACGTTGTTTTGGGGGGGATGATACCTATCAGGATCGGGTTCAAAGGATTAGTGCAACCTTCAAAATCAAAATAACATAACAAGATTTCTCTTAAAAAAAAAAAAATCTATTCGAGGGGAAAATGAGAGATATTTTATTTCACCTTAGTTTATTCTTGCCTTTCAAATTAGTTGATTCTTCCTTTTCAAAGAATTTCCACAATACATCGTAAACAGATCATTGAAATCATTTATAGGATTTATTGATTCCTAAGAAGGGAGTCATTCCTTTCACTAGCTTCTTTGATTTGGCGCATTCATTTGATTTAGTAATAGATTTAGTAATAAAAAGAATAATGGCTGGAGTTGTGTATCTATAGCCAATCTAGGGTAGAGCAGAAGGTTCCGTCGGAACAATTTTGTATTTCATCTATTCACTAGAAAAATTGGTAGAAATTTATGTCAAGAACATATTGAGATTGCATAGAGTACCAGTCAGCATAGTGTCAGATCGGGATCCTTGCTTCACTTCCAGATTTTTGAGAAGTTTCCAACCAATAATTGGGACTAAACTTAATATAAGTACAGTTTTTCATCCACAGACAGATAGGCAATCATAGAGAGTTATACAAATCTTGGAGAATATGTTGCGTGCTTATGTTATGAGTTTTTCAACTAGTTGGGATGATGATTTGCCACTCATGGAATTTGCCTACAACAATAGCTTTCAAACTAGTTTAGGTACGGTACCATTTGAGGCTTTGTATGGGACGAGGTACAGGACTCCAATATGTTGGATGGAGGTTGGAGAAGTCTAGATATCCAATGTAGAGTTAGTTTAGTGCACCACAAAAAAAAAAAAAAGAAAAGAAAAAAAAAAGAGATTCCAATCATTAGAGGACATTTCCGATTAACACAAACTCGGCAAAAGAGTTATACGGACAAGAGACGTAGAGCAATGAAATTTTAACTAGGAGATTAGGTATTTTTAAAAGTATCACTGTGGAAGGGCATTCTAAGATTTGGACGTAAAGGAAAATTAGCACCGTGTTATATTAGACCTTACGAGATCACTGAAAAGGTTGGCCCTGTTGCATATAGATTGTTATTACCCGCAGAGCTTAGTCGCATCCATGATATCTTTCATGTATCTACTCTTAGAAAGTATATAGCGGATCTTTCGCATATGTTGATTGAATAACCGGTAAATTTGAAAGAGGATTTGACTTATGTGGAGCAGCCGGTGCAAATAATTGATCGGAATGTGCAAGTATTAAGAAGTCGAGTCATTCCTATGGTTAAAGTACTTTGGAAAAACCATGGCATAGAGGAGTCTACGTGGGAACGTGAGGAGCTTATGTGAAATCAATACCCTCATCTTTTCTAGAATATTACCTAATCTGTGAGGTAGTATTTATTTTAGAGGGTTAGATATGATTGGCTCATACATTTCATGGGCATTTCAATATTCATTATTATTTAACGAATCGACATTTCTTATATACATATGCATTGGTTTCAAAAATATTTTTATGCATGTATGCTATTATTTTTTTCTCTAAAATTTCGGGGACGAAATTTATTTTTAGAGGGTTAGAATTGTAAAACTACAAATTTTACATGTACTAAATAAATTTTCAAGTGGTTTTATTATAACTATAAATTGCTAAAAATTTTATTTTACCCATTTTTAAAAAAAATGAAGAGAAAAATATACATTATAAGTTTTAAGGTAAATCTATAATTATAAAAAAATTGAAGGATGGTTTTGAAAATTATTTGGAAAAAAAAAGAGGAGATCAGCCATACGGCTGATCCCCTTCCCCAATTTTTCTCCATTTCCCCATTTCCTTCTCTTTTCTCTCTTCTCTTCTCTCTTCTCTCTTCTCTCTTCAATTCTTCACCAAATCTTCACACAAAAAATTCAAATCCTTCAAACCCAGGTTTAGAACAACATCAAAGTCTCCAAATCTAGGTAAAATCTTCAATTTTTTCTCATTATTGTTGGGTTTAATTATTTTCGGAAATTACTGTAGCAGTAACTTTGTATGAATTTTAATAAATTGTTCGATGCTCCGATTTTGTTCAATTTTTGAACGAAGGTTCTTGTTGTCATAGTCTACCTACAGAAAAAATTTCGTTAAGTTTTAAGCATGTTTGATATTTTTTCTGAATTTTTGAAAAAAATCTGGACAGATTTATTTATTTTTTGTAAATTTTTGTTTTGATTAAATAGTGAGTATTTAAATGTTTATTAGATTGTTATAATGCAAAAAGAGTATAGAAATATATAAAAAGAATAAAACAGAATATTTTTCTGAATTGTGAATTTTATTAAAATAAATTATTTTAATTTTCCTAAATTGGTATATTAGGAATAAAATAAAATAATTGAGATTTTTGTGGAGAATGGTGGATTTTATTAAAATTAATATTTTAATATTTTTATTCCCAAGAAAAGCAGGTAGTTTCTATTTTAAAATAATTTTATGAAATTCAATAATTTTTAGTTCTAATTAATATTAATCATGCATTCATTTATGTATATATATGTGTGTCAATATTTGAGCATTTTAGAGTGATATTAAATTCATTTATTGCTACGAAATTATATATTAGGTCCCGAGATTTGTCGAGGTAGAACCAAGGGTGGAGTAGCGTAGATTTATGCTTTTCAGTTGAGGTGAGATTTCTATCTTACTTGTGGAGGTTGAGGACCACAAACTCCTAACAGTTTAAGTTATATAATTTTTTTATATATTTTATTTAATTAATTTACACTAAGTAAAATATTTATTTTGCCGTGGCTCGGCTTTGTAAATAAATGTGTTGCTATCCTTGATTTGTTGTTTTGCCGTGGCTCGGCTTTTATGAATAAATGTATTGTTAAGCTTCAATTGTCATTTTGCCGTGGCTCGGCTTTTGTGAATCAATGTGTTGTTAATTTGAAATTGTTGTTTTGCCGTGGCTCGGCTTTTGTGAATCAATGTGTTGCTAATTTGAAATTATTATTTTACCGTGGCTCGGCTTTTGTAAAAATATATAGTAGTAATATAATTTGTTGTTTTGCCGTGGCTCGGTTTGTGTATTAATATAATATACTAAACCATGCGAATTACTTGGTTTTTGATGAGTTGTAAATGTGAATTATGTGTAAACTCCGCCGTCGGGATATGAATTGACTCCCCTGCAGGGTGAGATTATTGATTTGTGTGGAGAGTCCCTTTGTGCCGTATGTGAGAAGGCCATTGGGAGATGTTGTGTGGAGAGTCCCTTTGTGCCGTGTGTGAGAAGGCCATTGGGAGGTGTTGTGTGGAGAGTTCCTTTGTGCCGCATGTGAGATGGCCATTGGAAGGGCGGCGGAGGTTTTTATGTGCGTATATGGACTCGAAAGAGTCGTGTGAATTGTGGTTGTTGATTTGAACATCATTTTCAAAATAGTGATTAGTACTTGAATGTACATATATATAAATATATTTTATTTTACGTGATTTTCACATCAGACTATTATGTTGTACTAAATGAAGTTATTATCATAAAACAAAAAAAAAGGTCAAGGATAACTTATATCTATTTTAAAAGCGTTATAAATTCACTACGGTACATTTTTTTTCAAACTGTACAAGTACCTAGAGATTTCACTGGGCTTCGTAGCTCATTATTCTCTCATTATATTTCAGGATTTTTCATAGTTGAATTCAGAATATAGTTCTCTTTCTACGTCGCACGTGACAGTTGAGTCCTCAGCAGCAGCTAATATTGTAGAGGCTTTTATCATTTGTAATTATTTTTGGGTTGTTAATGCATTGTAACATTTTACGTGGTTATTAATTTAATTAGTATGTGTACAGAGAGATCTCAATCTTTTGAAATAATTATGTTTTGTATAAACCATTATGTATTCTTTTACTATAGAACGGCCAGTGCGCCCTATATTATTTTTTGTTGTTAATTGTTTAAATACTATTAGAATCTACATTCGTATCATATATAGTGGTACTACAGGTTGCATTGCACCTCTGGAACAGGAAAGTGATGATTCACTCCTAGGTAGGGCCCGCCCTGGAGTGGGTCGTTACAACGAAGCTATTGATTGCGAAAATGGTTCGATATCATAGACGAAGAACAATGATATTTTTTTATTTTTTATTATTTTTTACTTTTTCTTATGATTGTTATTTTATCTTTTTTGGTTGAAATCCTTTGATTGTTTCTTGAATTCTTTGGTTACTATTTACCATTTTATTTTCTTCATTATATTGCCTGAATTGACCTTTTTTTAGTAAAATTATTAAGGATAACATGAAATTCCACGCATTGAATATTTTGTTTATGTTTATATAAAAATTCTTTTGATCAAAGAGGCACAAAATTAGTTTATAGTTATATATTAGATTTTTAAAATAGTAATTTAGGCATTGATTGAAAATAGTTTGCCAGCTAAAGAGACCACAACTTTACCATGTTCAAGAAGTTGTGAAGATTGCGAAGATATGGGTAGAGATAAAATAAACAGTGAGTTCACTTCAATTAATCTTATCATATTCATTTTAGAAATTTTCTTCAAGAATTTCTTAATATAGTCCTTTAAATAGAGGGATTAAAGTAAATTTAGCTATCTATTATTTTTTCCTTTATTAGCCATACTACTTTTATATTTAGGGTGATATGGATATACTTTTAGGCTATAATATTGTAAACTATCCTACATAGAGCTAATATTAGGGACAATGCTAAAGATTAAAAAAAAAGGATGAGATGCAAAAATTTAGAAATTTCTTCCCAAAACAATTCAAAACATAAATATATTAGATTTTTTTAATTACTTTTTTTCAAAAAGAAGTCATTCGAGGGGATAGTCTTATAACCAATAAACCTTTTCTTTCGTGTTCGTATAAGTTATATTTAAGAACTTATTCTATTTTTGGAGAGGTATGGGAAAAAAAGGCTTAGCAACTTTTTATATTTCCTTTTCTAGGGGAGGAAAAAACTCTCTCTCTCTCTCTCTTTTGTAGGGTGGGGTGTAGAAAAAAGTGGGCAAAATAGAAAGTTTCTTTCTATTAAAGAGTAAAACTATTAAAATAAAAATTTGATGAGTCAATTGTCTTTTGAATTAATAAATATATTACCTCTTGAATATGTCAAAATATATTGATGTTCGGATTCTATACAGTTTTTTTCGGGCTAACAGTATCATCAAAAACAACTTCATCATAAAATGAAATATTTTTTCAATATATTCTCTTTTGTATTAAATGAAAATGAAAAAATTTTCACGAATTTTTTTAATTTCTAATTATATAAAATGTTAAAATATATTTAATTTTATATTGTTTTTCTATCTTAAGAAGGGAAAGTAAAAGAAAGGAGAGGTAAATGATATATTTAATTATAATAGTCATTAAATAATTTTTAAAAAATTAATAAATCTACAATATTTATTTATAAAATATTTTAGTACACATGCATTGCACGGGTCATTTTAAACTAGTATATATGTATTATAGAAATGTAACAATTTCTTTCTTAAGACTTCAAACCTCTCATACTAATTTTTTAGAGTTTTTACTTTTAATTAGTGTTTAAAAATTAGATTGGTTAGGATCATTTTCAATCCATTAAGATAACTTCAAACTAATTTATACATTAATTTAAATTTTAAATTTTATATATTAAGTTACTTTGTAAAAATATGAGACTTTAATTATTACTTAAAATTTTTTTATTAGTTAGAATCATTTCTAATCTATTAAAATAATTTTATACTAACCTATACATTAATTTTAATTTTAAGTTCCATATATTGAATTACTTTGTAAAATTAGTATGAGACTTTAATTATTACTTTAAATTTTTTTGATTGGTTGTTTACATTTTTTATCTATTAAAATAATTTTAAACCACTTATATATTAAATTGAATTTTAAATTATCTTAATTTATTAATATTTTTACTATTTCATTTTTCTTAAAAAGTTTGATTGGTTAAAATTATTTTTAATCTATTAAAAATAACTTTAAACTAATTTATGCATTAATTTTAATTTTTGAATTCAGTATATCAACTTATTTTGTACAAGTAGGAGACTTAAATTATTACTTTAAAAACTTTTTATTGCTTCGAATCATTTTTAATATATTTAAAAAATTTAGATTACTTATATATTAACTTGAATTTTGAATTATCCTAATTTCTTTGAGTTTTATTTTCAAATTATTTTTCAAAACTTTGATTAGTTAGGTTCATTTCAATCTATTAAAATTACTTCAAACTAACTTATACATTTATTTTTTGATTGGTTTGAATCATTTTTAATCTATTAAAATAAATTTAAACTAACTTATATATTAATTTTAATTTTAAACTTAGTATATTAAGTTATTTTGTAAAATTATAAGACTTTAATTATTATTTTAAAATTTTTTGATTGGTTAAAATTATTTTTAATCTATTAAAATAAATAGAAACTAAACTTATACATTAATTTTAAATTTAATTATGTATATTAAGTTACTTTGTAAAAGTAAAAGACTTTAGTTTTTATTTTAAAATTTTTTTATTTGTTAGAATTATTTTTAATTTATTAAAATAATTTAAACTACTAAAATATTAACTTGAATTTTGAATTTAGTATTTTTTGATGAAATTAAATTTCGTATATTGAGTCACTTTGTAAAAGTAAGAAACTTTAATTATTCAATTTACTTTAAATTTTTATGCTTGGTTAGAATCATTTTAAATTTATTAAAATAAATTTTAAACTACTAATATATATATATATATATATATATATATATATATATATATATATAACTAGAATTTTGAATTCTTTATTTTTAAAAAAAAAAAATTCGTATATTCAATTACTTTGTAAAAGTAAAATTAATTATTCAGTAATTATCAACTAAATAATTTTTATCATTATTATTTTTGTTTAACTTAGTCTTTAATTTAAATTAAATTCATAAAAACTAAATTTCTAATATATATATGCATTTGCTCCACACACAATACACATTATCATCATTCTCTGCTACACATTCTTTTTTTTTACTTTGTATGTGCTTCTTTTTTCTAAAATGTAACCATTTCTTTCATTTTTTTTTTGTTTAATCATCGCTCAAATCTCACCATATCCACAAGCTCCAACTCCAATACTTTTTCTTTTGTTAAACTATTATACCAAAATAATGATTCACTTATTAGGAGAAAACAAACATATAAATACTTTTTATTTTTGCTCTGTTGAAAAATTTGTCAATATTTATTAAAAATTTCATATTAGATATCAAATTTTTATTAATTAATTTAATATTAGATTGGTTTTAATGTTTTAACAATTTGATTATTTAATTTATTAATTAAAAAGAAGTTTGAAATCTTTTTTAGAATTGATTTTTAACTTTGCTAAACACATTACTATAATAGTTATATTTAAACAAATAATATTACTATGCATAGCATGTGTTTTTTGACTATTAATTATTTATTATAATAAATAATTATTTAATTTATTCTAATTGCAACAAATAATTATTCAAATTTAAAATAAATAAATAAAATACAGTTAGCACTATAGTTGGTTGGACCGTCATCTAAAACAAAAAACCTTCAATCAAAAATAATGGCAAGAATTGGTTATTCCTAATTGTTGATAATGGAAGCATTTTGCCACAGAATTAATAAATACTTCTTCCTTGCGATTTGGTACAACCAATCGGATAGTATTGAAGATCTATTCTCCAAGGTCCGTTCAGATGGATAGGACAAGGTTACACACGGAACTCAATACAGTTTTTCATCTCAAATTTTATTTTTTTTCTAATAAAAAATTTTCCCTCCTGAAATTCAAGATAAAAAATCTCAAAATTAAACCCTATCCAATGAAGAGCTCGGGAGTTGTTCAACAACTACCAGAGACGGAACTGTATTTCGACCGAATAATTCGCAAACAATATTTTTTCGGATTCGTTCAGATTCTCAGACTGTTGGGTCATTATTTTTTAAAAAAAAGACCGTAGGTTCTTTACAGTGCAATTGAGTAGAATTTTATTATTATTATTATTATTGACTTTTTTTAAAAAAAAAAGTGAGGCCCACAGGTATGAGGTAACATAGTTTTTTTTTTAAAATAAAAAAATAGTTGAGTTAATTTTGGACTATACAATATGCAATTTTTTTTACTATTTAGTGCAAAAAAATTTTATTATTTTTTATTTATTTTAAAAAATTCCTAAAATTTTTTAAAACATTCAAAGTAGAAAAACTCAAATCTACGAATAACGACAAATAATTTTTGAAAAAAATATTAGTTTATCAAACTACTCGTAATTTTATATCGATTTATATATAAAAACTTCAAAATCGGTCGTAAACTACTCATAATTTTATATCGATTTACATATAAAAAACTTAAAAATTGACCTTAAAATAACTAATTTTGAAGTCGGCCGCTTTGATGTCAAATTCCGCCACTTCGCCACTTGAGTGTCGGAATTTGACATCCAAGGGGAATTTGACATCAAATTTTGTCACTGTTTGGCACAATTTGACAGCAAATTCTCCCAAACGGTGGTGGAATATGATGTCAAATTGTACCCCAGTGGACATGGACATACTTGATTATTCTTTAAATAATAATTTAATATGACAGTCTCATTATATTCTATAGTAACAATTCACTTATATATTTCAAACATATCGAATCCATCAGAGATTTCAAATATAAGTAATATAATCAAATGATAATAAAGATAAGCACATATTAAGTATTATAATGCACTATTATATCTACCACTAAAAATATATTTCTTCATAATCAGTGTCAGATCTTGCGAAGAATTATACGCCATAAGTCATGGCAAATATTCACTTTTATATGTATTTTATAAGCAAATATATATTGCTATCTTTTTGCGATTACACTGTATATAATTCCTGGTATGAATACATGTACACTTCAAGTGTACTTGTAACTAGTTCAAACTTTTCATATTTCTCATGCGTACTTTATTATTTCGAGTCTACTTTCTTCGATTAAAAATTATCATTCTAAATCAATCAATTATTACAGTAATATTATTGTTAGCCCTAAGGGCAAATCATGTAGTTTTGATTAATGACAAATATTGATGAGGACTAATATGCTTGTATGTTGTGTGATAGGTTTTATGAACTAAGAAGTATGAAGTCACATTGCCTTGAAGTTAAAATGCAAGAACAACTCCAATATGTCAAAGTAATTGAAGATTGAAGAGTTTGTTCAAGATGTTAGAAGGCTTTGAAGACATGAAGTGTAGGTTGCATGTGCTTAATAGGTAAACTTTGTAAACCCTACACTCTTAAGCCCTGGAATTTATGAGTTGCAATTTAGAGCACAAAACTTGATTTAAATGGTTTCAATGGTTTTGAACTTACCTAAATTATCAAGTTTTCATAAATGATTTTTGCACATAAAAGATCTTTAATGACTTATCTTTAAGGCTAGAATGTTTTTCAACTTGTTTGAATTGATTTAAACATGTTTTGACAAAGTTTGAAAAATTCGGATGCAAATTCGGTTATCCGAAATTTTTCTGCATTGTGAACAGTAATACTATTTATGTGAATAGTGCATGAACAGTGATTACTGTTCACATGAACAGTGCCGACTGTTTTTTCGAGAAATTCGGACGAAGATTCGGACGAAGCTGGAAAATTCGGTCCTCCGAATTTTTGTGACCGGTGCATGAATAGTGCGTGAACAGTACCTATTCACATGAACAGTGCATGAACAGTATACCACTATTCATATGAACAGTATTTTCTGAAACTAGCCGTTACTATTTAAACTGATTTTTGAATTCTATAAAAGCCATAAACTCCAGATTTTTTAGTAGAACTTTGAACTAAACAAATCCCACATTCTCTAACTTGTTTTACATCAAATTGAATTGAAAAGCTCTCAAATTGCCTTGTGCTCAAAGGTGTACATTCAAGATTCCAAAGGCAAAGTGTAAAGGTGCAACATTGTGTAAAAATCTACCTACATGTGGTAACATATACACATTCTTATCTCCTTATTAAATTATGTTATTTTCTACTAGCTCATTTGCAAGGTTATCTTGTGACATAAAACCCTTTTGTGTTAGGGTGAGCCATAGACTAGTTAATCAAGATTGTAGTGTAAAACCCGTGTGAGGGTAAGCCTTGGATTAGATTAGTCTTGAGGTTGTCTTTAGATATAAAACCCTTGTAGAAGGGTGAACCTTGTTTGTATAATTACTAGAAGAGGTTGTGAGTGTAAAATCATAGTGTGGTTAGCCTCTTATGTAATTGTTGAACTTGAGCTTATAGTGGATTGGTTGAAATCCTTGAGTGTGACTCAAGGTAGTGGATGTAGATCTTGGAGAGATCGAACCACTATAAATCGTGTGTTCATTTTCTTATAGCTTTATTTATTTACATGCTCATATTATTATTACTTATTGATTGTTGTTGATTGATTGGTTGTAGTTTGATGATATTATCTTAACCATCACATCACATATAAACTTGAAGCTTGTGGAATTAAAGAAGAGCTTTTATTAAGGCAAAGGATTTCAAAACAACGAAAAGATTTTGATAATTAGCCTAAGACCTAATTCACCCCCCCTCTTAGGTCTTACAATTATCGACGTCTTATACTTGTACAATTCTAGTAGTTCCTAATACTATTGAGATCTCATCATTGTCATAGTTTTTAAGTACCTAAATTTTATCAAAAAATAATATATCAGTCATGTTTAGGAAAAATTCTACTATAATTTACATCTCCTCAACTTAACATATATGAGAGAGAAAAAGAGAATATAAGAAATGTAGAAATTAAAATTTTATTGAGATTTTTTTACCATACATCTTCATACAAGCTAATGCATATAGTTCTATTTATAGAGTTGGAAGTGACATTTTACATTATATATTATTAGTAGGCTCCTCTATAACTTACATAATATATTTCTTATGATCTCCATGTTCTCTAAGATAATGAAGATAATAGAGATAATGATTTATAAATGATGAATATTATAACTTTAGTTGTGAATCCAAATCTTTCATATTCCATAACCTCAAACATGAATTAATACTTGGATATCCACATATTTAATATATTTATAACAAATAGGAATTTATTTCAAATGAAAATGGTGAACAAATTTTTATAACAATTATTGGGTTATTGAACTAATAGCTGAGCGTATTATCTTTCTTAAAAGAAAAAGAAAGTTATAACACAAGGTCAGTTCATTCAGTTGTTTAGTTTTTAAATTGGATTTGCTATTCTTTACTAAAAATAGGACTGTACCGATTTTTTATAGAAACTGAACTGAATTTTTTAGTTGGTTCAGTTTCGTTCGGTTTTAAAATAAAATTTTTATTTATTTTAACAAATATAAAATTATTTATTTATTTATTTTGATTTGGTTTTGGCCAAAACCGATAAGTTCATTACTTCTAAAGAATTTCAATCTTTTTGATTTGTTCAATATCAAAAAATTGAATTAAAATTGTACTAAACATATAAAATCAAAAGGAACCAAAATGAATTTCTAAACAAGTGAACCCAATAAATCAAAATAATTTGATTCGATTCATATATTGATTTAAATTGAATAATTAACACCGCCAGGTCAAGGCTGTAAATTGGGCCGGTCTGACAAAAAGTTATCAGATTCAACGGCAAAACAAGAAAAGTTAAGCTGAACTTGGACCTAAATTTCAGTGCTCCAATTAAAACTAACTGGGCCTGAAATTATCTACGCATGACCCATTTTAATAGCCTCTTGTACTTTCTCTGTTATTCCGTTTTCCTTTTTTTAAGGCCTATGCATGTATTTCATTTTGTTTTTTAATTGTTCATGTATTTAATTCGTAGTACAAGCATTGTTCAAATTGGTTTAGAGACTAAGTTCAAGCGCAAATTGGCTCGAGTTTAAAGACTTTCACTTGTTGGAAAAATACTAACTTAAATAAATTTTTTTATAGAAAAACTTCAATTATTTTTGAAAAAAATTAACTTTTAATCTTACATTTTTCTTTAACCATAGCTTATTAAATGAAAATTCCTTGAAAGAAAAGACAACTCGAAGCTTGAAAACTATTAAATTTTTAGTAAAATCTATACTTTTTTGAGAGAATAATAAAATTTATACTTGAAAAGAAAAAATTTAGTCCATAATAGAAAAAAAGGGGTATATTACATTTTAATACCATTGGCTTTGCCCCATTTGTCAATCAAGTACTCAACCTTTTAAAATTGACAACCAAGACAAATTATGCCCTCCTTCCCCATTCCCCTAGGTATTTCTTCCTCCTTTTTCTACCCTTGATTGCCGTTGCGCTGTTGCCTTTCTTTTCCACTCCTTTCCTTCTCACCCCATCTTTCTCCCCGTCCTCCTCCTCCTCTTCCTCCTCCTTCTTCTTCCCCAATCCCCCTTCTGCCCCCTCCCCCCTATCCTCTCATTTTGTCAGATCTCTACCATTAGACTAGAGGAACGACGAGGAGGAGAAAGAAAAACATTCGAGCCAGCTAAGAGGAGAAGCATGGGTCACCCAAAAAAATAGCAAGATCCCCATGGAGAAAAAGAAGAAGGCAACCAATCATCAGTCATTGCAGCGTGTGAAGATGATGGAGAAGAGGAATAGACGTCGGTCGTTGCGAGGGAGAAGGAAAGAAGAAAAAAAAAATTAGATTAAATTGAATAAAAAGAAAATAATAAAAATTATTTTTAATGATTTGTTAAATAAAAAGATAAGATTGAATAAAGAGGTAAATTAAAATTTATTCATTTTCGACCAAATTATTTGCCAGGTGAGTAAAATTGGTCTTTGATTATCAATTTGGAGAGATTACATACCCAATTGACAAATTGGGTAAAGTAAAGGGTATTGAACTGGAATAAACCATTAAAAACAGTAAAACGAAAACCAAGCATACTAGGCATAGTATTGTCAAACGGGTCGGTCTATTTCGGTTCGCACAGGTTAAAAAATAAAACGGTCTGAGATAAGTTGATCCGCGGTTGGAAATCCCAGTCTGCGGCCCGCTACAATAAATTTGCGGGCTAAACGGGCTAGCCTGCGAACTTTACAAAACGACGTCGTTTTGTCAAAAAACATAAAAACGGTGTCGTTTTAAAAAAATTTTAAAAATATCAAAACAGCGTCGTTTTGAAAAAAAAATTATAAAAAAAATAAAAAAACGGGATGACCCTTGTCCGGCTCGCGTTAGCCCTCAGGATAAACGGAGAGGGCCGAAAAAGCCCGCGTTAAAACGGACCGGTATATATTAGGCCCATATTCGTCCGTATGTCTAAAAAAACAGGCCGGCCTGCGGGCTGAGACCCGTTTTGACAGCACTACCTAGGCAGCTAGTTAAGTCTCCCACTGAGAGCAGGGATCAGTTAATAATTGAATTAGTGATCTTGTAAATATAATCATTTTGATAAAAATTTGTATGTATATTGTAAGTTATGAATTAAAATAAAATTAGATAATAGTAAATTAAAGAAAATAAATTGAAAGTATAAATTGAATGGTGAAATTTAATATATTATTAATTTAATAAAATGTTTTGTTTAGATTTAAATATTAGGATGATTATAGAATTAGATTAGTGGTCTTTTTTTTTCATTTCTAGAATTAACTATTTTCTTTCTTGAATTTAGAATTAGCCATTCTTTTTTACTTTTGATGAATTCTAGAATTATCTAAAAAAAGAAAAGAAAATCTTTAATGGAACATATATATTATTACAATTATTATTTTTAGATTAGTCATCATCAGTCATTTTCTGTTTTGGATTCTAGAATCAAGTATTTTGTTTTTTAAACTCTAGAATTAGCTATGTTCCACTTCTATTGAATTTTAGAATTAATCAAACATGAAAAGAAAAAGAAAAGAAAACTTGTAATACAACATACATATAACTATGATTATTATTTTTGTTTAGCTATATTTGATAATTAGATTAGTGATCTTTTTTCTTTTTTTGGTTTCTGGAATTAAAAATTTTCTTTTTTAAATTCTAGAATTGGCCATTCCTTTTTACATTTGATGAATTCTAGAATTATCTAAGAAAGAAAAAAAAGTAAATCTTTAATGGAACATACATATTGTTACAATTATCATTTTTAGATTAGTTATCATTAGTTATTTTCTCTTATGGATTCTAGAATCAAGTATTTTCTTTTTTAAACTTTAGAATTAACTATAATCCACTTGTATTGAATTTTAGAATTAATCAAAAATGAAAAGAAAAAGAAAAGAAAACTTGTAATACTACATACATATGACTATGATTATCATTTTTGTTTAACTAAATTTAATTTAATTATTATATGTTTAACAAAAAAAGTGACAAGCATTTTCAATAAAAAACATAAATAAATTAGCAATTCAATATAAGTAATTTTGAATTGGCTAAATAGAAAATCCAAACAAAATGAATTAATATTCTATTTTGTTTTTAATAATAATTAACAGATAAGTCTTCATAATCATATAAAAGAAATTCACCCATGCTAGGCTAAAAAATGCATTACCATAATGTGGATTTATATCAAAGATTGAAACCCATAACAATCAGCAAGACAAATGCGATGTAAGAAACAAAAAGCATTACCATAATTCAAACTCCCACAAAACGCATTACAGTAATGCATACCAAGTTGAATGCCCAATTGATAACGCATTATAACCATGCGTTCTGATTGGTAAGTATAAAAAGTATAACGCATAATGGTATGATGTTCCTATGCTTGGGGGTAAAAAAGCACATATTCTGGGGGGAGGGGGATTTTTTTTTTGGTTGAGATGAACAATAAAATGGCGCTGCTTCAAACCAATTCTTCAGAGATGGAGCGTTGCTACAGTAATATAGGACGCATTATCATCATGCGCACTTCATTCAATCAAAATGAATAACGCATGAGAAAAACGCGTTGCAAAAACAAATGCGTTCAAACAAATGCAACGCACAATTGTAATGCGTTCTACTATTTGCAAAAGTTCAGAAGGTCCTGGTAGCCCGAGCATATAAACGCAATAGCATCTTGCGTTCTTATAGGGAAAATACATAGTGGTAATGCGTTCTTATAGTGCAATAGTAAAAAAGTAAATAATACATTACGATAATACATTGAACGATGATCGTACGAGGATCGATCAGTGATCAAATTAGTTATCTTGTGGATATAGTGTTCATAGTAAGATTGTGTATGCATATTTTAGTTATTATGTTCTGATTTATGGATTAAAACAACATTAGAAAAATAATAGACTAAGAGAAATAGACATCGAAATTGTAAATTTAATACTAAAGGATTGCCATATAAAATTGTTTTCATAATATATTGTTTAGATTACAAACATATAGCTAATTTTTTCTTACATTAAAAGAACTTAGTATGTAATATGATTCTTCTTCACATTCATTGATGCCAACCTTCTTCACATGTGGGATTGATCAGTGATTGAATAAGTGATCTGATAAGTAAATTGTTAAAATTTGTATGTATAATATGATAAAATGAAATCAAAATTAGAATAAAATTTTATTTACTCTTTTCTAAAATGAAACAAAGATTAAGACAAAATAATATCATTTATAATCAAGTTTATGACTATAAAAAACTAGTTAAAATAAAATTATTTACCACAAAGAAGAAATCAAATTAAAATTTTAATAAATTATTTATTATTTCAATTTGTTCATAATTTACGTATCAATAAAAGATAAAAAATAAATAAAATTACTCTTCAAAAAAGAAAAGTTACATGAGGAAATTAAGTAGTGATTTAATCAGTAATCTTAAGGTTAGATTGTATCAAATTGTATATATTTTTCAATTTGTTAATAATTTTAGTAAGAATAGAAGGAAAAAAAATTAAATTAGTCTTTCAAAAAAAATCTATATGCAAAAATTGATAAGTGATCTTGTGGTTAAATTTTATTAAATTATTTATTTTTAATTTATTTTTCATCACATTACTATAACCATAATTATGTAGCAGAAGTTAAAAACACATGACTATAATGTGTGTATATGGGTCAGAAGCTGAAAACGCAGGACCATAATTTGCTTTTATTTGGCAGAAGTGAAAACCGTATTATTATAATGCGTTATTCAGAGCACCCACAAGTAGGACTGTCAATTGGGCCGAGTCGGCCCGAGCTCGGCTCGTTCAGCCAGTTAAATTGCGGGCTCAGATTAATTTTTTCAGTCCGAATACCGTTTCGGGCTGAGCTCGGGCTGAGGTAGGTTCAACTCGTTTTCAGCCCGGCCCGCAAATATATGTATAAATAATATATTATATATATTTTATATATTTTTTATAATAATAATATTATTATATTATTAAAAAATATTATTATATTATTTAAAAATTATTTTTATATCATTTTTTTTAAAAATCGGGCTCGAGACGGCCCTAGCTCGGCCCCTAAGAGTTGAGCTCAGGCTCATATTTTTTGAGCCCATTATCAATCGAGTTGAGCTCGGACTTGGTAAAACCCAACTCACCCAACCCGATTGACAATCCAACCCACAAGTACTTATCACTTAGCTCAGCCTTAGCTCAGCCAAATATCGATTGTCGGAAAATTAATAGAAAATTAGTCTTAAGGAATCCTACGACAAAGCAAAGCAGCTGCCAATTTTTACAGCTTTCTTCTCAATAAAAGAAAGTCCATCTCTCTCTCTCTCTCTCTCTCCCGGTGGCCTTGGAAGCTTATGCCTCGCGAAACGCCGGTAAAGTCCAATCTGATGTTCTCTCTGAAGCCAGACAATCTTGCTACAAGGTAACGACAACTCATTTGCTTTATATTATTATCTTCTGCTTATGATTTTCCCTTATATTGGGGCTAAAGACCAATGTATTTTGTAATAGTTGTTTTTCTTCTTCAATTAAGGCAAGAAAGTCTAATTGGGATTGAATATCTGTTGCCCAATAGGCGCGTGATGCATTCTACGCGTGTTTGGAGAAAGAATCAAACAGGAAACCCACTGAAATTGCATCGGCTGGGCTGCTATACCCGGTGGAATGCAAGGAAACGAGAGAGCAATTTGTCAAGCAATGCAGACCCACATGGGTTAGTTTTATAATTCAAGAAATCGGTTTTTGGGATTTTAGTTGATGTTGTTGTGGTAGATTCTGAGCAATGATTAATTTTTTTTAATTACGTTCTATATGGCATGTTTTAGGTAAAGCATTTTGATAATCAGTATTGCCGGAATAAGACGGTTCAGAGGCTTTTGGAGGATAAGGAGTCAAGGAGAGGTCCGTTGTCGCTTCCACAGCCCCATACTTTCAAACCCATTCGATGACTCTAGTTGCATAGTGGCTATTGATAAGAAGAACATTTAGCTGTCTACATTTAATGTTGTGGACTTCACTTTGTGTGCTCACTAAGTAAATTCCCAGATGTTTTAGCAATTACAGTGCAAAGCTTCACTTAAAACTCATGGAGATAAGTACATATATGCTATTGCCATTTGCAGGCTTCTAGTCTTTTGGCAGAATGCCTACTGAAGGTTGCTTTAACATTGTCTTGTTTGCTATTTTAGGTTGCTAAGTTAGTTTCATGTGCATGCTTCAGAAGTTTCTCTCAGAGATTTAGTTGCTTAGTGTTGGGGAATGAATGTAAAAGTTTTCATTTTGTAATGCTTCAAAGTAATTATGGCCTTATTGGCTTGAGTTGGACTATTTTGGCAGGCGTGTAAAGCTTGGCTCCTGAGGAACAGTCAAATGAATGCTTTTATCGGGTATCTTGGTAATTTTTGTATACTTTTCTAGCATTGCAAAAGTCTCAAGTGAGAGTCAGAAATATAGATCTGTTAATCACAAATATTTGCTTGATGATTGAAGTTTGTCAGTATGGGCAATAGGAGTTAGATTCAGCTCAAGTTTACTTGCATGTGGTGAAATGTACTTACATTGTGAAGAATGCATTATACTGTTTATTTTATATGGCTTTGTACTTCTATACAACATAACCCTTAGTTTGATAACTTTGTAATAACTCAAATATTTCTTGTGTCACTGATTCACCTAGTTCTGTGCGGTTTTGCTTCTGACTATTTTGATTAGGCTAATTTGTTTGCACAATCTGGGAAAAGCATCTACTTCGATGTATTCATCCGTAAGGTGAAAACTTAGGAATGGACTCTTTTAGTAGGGTATTTGTTACAAATCATTTTGATCCCATTTTGTCTTACATTCAGAATGCAAACAAATAAATGAGAATTGCATGACTTCATGGTTAAATATTATTTAAATTTTTTTTATGGCTTTATATCTGATGCTTTGTGGTGATTGCATTTTTTTTAAAATCAAATTTCCCATCTTATTTAAGTTGTTGAGCTGATCTGGAATGTGGTTAAGATGCTTCCAAATTACATTTCTTGCATATTTAAATTTAAATTTATCATGTAAACATTGAACACATATGCAAGAGTCAAACTTTTTTATAGGAACAATGTAAAAACTTTAAAGAAAAATCATGGAAGAGCTATCTATTTGTGTCACAAATTCTTTTTATTTGTTTTCCTTTACAAATTTTATCTTAATCTTTTCTCTACGACATAGTTTTTTGAAGTGTATGGTAAAGTTTGATTAGGACTAGTTCTTTGCTGCATTAGAAATTTGAAAAAAACAAAATTGAAAACTGTTTTATTCATCATGGAGTGTGCAATATGTGACATATTCACTCCCATGGAGTGAGTGCTTCAATAGTATGCCTTCTCTTATGCATGCTTTTATTAACTGGTTCTCTTGGATTTGAGATGTCTCTATTTTTTTAATTAATTTTCAAGATCATGAATGTTTAAGTTTTTTGCAGTGAGAAATCGTGTAACAAGCTTGATAATTTTAAAACTGGACTATTTTGCCAACTTTTTGTATTTTAACCAACAACCAAGTCATGTAGTTATTTTGGAAGAAGGGGTTCTAATTGTTTAGTCTTATGTAAACCTTAGAACAGTGGAGTCAATTTGGAATGTTGCTATGGTGAGAGTTGGACTGTTATTTTGGGATTCTGTTTTCTGATGCCTTACGAATTGGTTTCAGGAGGGAAGACTAAGAAAAATTGGACTTTCTTAGTTGTTTAATGGTTGAACCTGCTTATATAGTGTTGAGTTAGAATCCTTAGGTTGTTGGAAAAACTTTCCTTATCAAATTCAGATTCTATGCACATCCAATCAATCAAGGCGTCGAAACATATATTCTTTTATGACTCTTTATAAATTTACTCGTCACATAATAGTTTTTTTTAATAAAATACAATCTCTACAGGTATACATACATAAACAGTTTATTAAATAAAAACAATTAACTCCTTTAAATATAATATATTATATGTAAGTTGATCCAAATAATTCAATGATCAAGTGTTATATATATATATATCGTAGGAAATACTAAAAAAATTAAAACCAGATACAACCTCACATGAAAAAAAATAAAAATAGAATACCTGGCAGATTGGAGCTGCGTTTTGTTCCAACAAGAAGCAGCAATTGCTATGAGGAAAACAAGAGAGAAACAATAATGAGGACTTTATATATTGAAAGCTTTACTGAGGAGAAACTTCTCCAAGGCAATGGTAAATACCTGTAGAGATAGAATTTCCATGCCTCCGTATGGAAACATCCCAAGTTCTGTGTATTTCACCATGTTTAAATGTTACCAAAACAGTCTCGAGATATCAATTCAAATAATTACACAAATAGGATCCCTATTCCTATATTCTTTCCTTTCATTAAATGTAGTTTCCAAACATAATATAATCTCATATAATCTTTCCTCCTCAAGCATTGTGACCAGACACACTGTAATTTCGGATGTTCCTCTCCTTTGCTAATTTCATGCCATCAAACCTTTTGTCTTCCCTGCAATGGAGATTATCTTTCCATAAGTCTTCCAAAGAGTCCATCATAAATTCTTGCGAGTAAAGTCTAGTCGTAGATATAGTTGGAAACCAGATGATGAGATGAATGGCAAATGTAAACGTTTCACTCTTTTTTTTTCTTCCTTTTTTTTTGTGTGGACAAATGGACCTTATAAATTATGAGAACAAAATTTTGTAATAAAAACAAGAACAAATATAGATTACAACTTGAAGATTTCTTTTGTTTTTTCTTTTTTTTTGGTTTAAAAAGGGTTTCGATTTATTTTAAATATTTTACTATCAATATTATTTTGTAAGTGATGCCTGTTCGGGGAGTCGTTTGTACTGCTTAATAGCTATTTGAAGTTCTCTGAGTTGGTTGGTAAACAAAGTGGATTTATCATTCATTGGTACAGTTTGTATGTCTGGAATTTCTACAAATTAATGCTCAATTTAATCATAATCTCTAGTTTTTATTTATTATTTATAGCTTTTATATTTACAACGTATTATTTTATAGTTTTATTTCTCTTTCACAAAATCACTTTTTATTTTATAACAACATAAATATCAAAAATTTTGATTTCGGAATTTTGATATTTTTCCTCTTTGAATTTATTTTTTTGGAAGAAGGTTTCATAATTTACAATCACTTTTCATTATATAAGCTTTATAAATATCAGATTGACAAATATAAAATTTTGAAAATAAATTTTATCGTGGAGAAAAATTGAAAGCTTCCTAATAAAAATATATTTTGTGCATTTGAAAATAAAAATTACTAATATTGTAATCAACTTATTGAAACTTTAATAAAAATTAAATTTTATTACTAAAAAAAAAGAAAGAAAAAGTATTTAGTTTAAAAAATTTTATCAAAGATGTCAAACCTTAAATCTAGGTTGAAAAATTATGGACGAGTATCAATTTTTCTTCATGATAAAATTTATTTTTGAAATTTTATATTTGTCAATCTGATATTTATAAAGCTTATATAATGATAAGTGATTGCAAATTATGAAACCTTCTTCCAGAAAAATAAATTCAAAGAGGAAAAATATCAAAATTTCAAAATAAAAATTTTATTTCTATTACTATAAATTAATACTTTGTAAATATAAAAGCTGTAAATAATAAATAAAAACTAGAGATTACGATTGAATTGAGCATTAATTTGTAGAAATTCTAGACATACAAATTGTATCAATGAATGCTAAATCCACATTGTTTACCAACCAGCTCAGAGAACTGCATTGTTTGTGGCTCAAATAGCTATTCAAGCAGTACAAACTACTCCCCTGAACAGGCATCACTTACAAAAAAATGTTGGTAGTAAAATATTTAAAATAAATCTAAACCCTTTATAAACAAAAAAAAGAAAGAAATCTTCAAGTTGTAATCTATATTTGTTCTTATTGTTTTTATTATAATATTTTTTTCGTGAGGAAGTAGATATGAAATTTTTTTCTCATAATTTATAAGGTCCATTTGTCCACAAAAACAAAAAAAAAAAGGAAGGAAAAAAAAAAAAGAGTGAAACGTTTACATCTGCCATGCATCTCATCATCCGGTTTCCAACTATATCTATAACTAGAGTTTACTCGTTTCACAATAATTTATGATGGACTATTTGGAAGACTTACGGAAAAATAATCTCCATTGCAGGGAAGACAGAAGGTTTGATGGCATGAAATTAGCAGAGGGGAGGAACATCCGAAATTACAATGTCTGGACACAATGTTTGAGGAGGAAAGATTATATTATGTTTGGAAACTACCTTTGATGAAAGGAAAGAATATAGGAATAGGGATCCTATTTGTGTATTTATTTGAATTGAAATCTCGAGACTGTTTTGGTAACCTTTAAACATGGTGAAATACACGGAACTTGGGATGTTTCCATACGCAGGTATGGAAATTCTATCTCTACTGTTATTTACTATTGCCTTGGAGAAGTTGTTTCCCCTCAGTAAAGCTTTCGACATATAAAGTCCTCAATATTGTTTCTCTCTTATTTTCCTGATAGCAATTGCTGCTTCTTGTTGGGAACAAAACGCAGCTCCAATCTGCCAGGTATTTTATTTTTAGTTTATTAAAAATATATAAAGTCCTCCATATTGTTTGTCTCTTGTTTTCCTGATAGCAATTGCTGCTTCTTGATGGGAACAAAACACAGCTCCAATCTGCCAGGTCTTTTATGTATATCTATACAGATTGTACTTTATTAAAAAACTATTACATGACGAGTAAATTTATAAAGAGCCCATAAAAGAACATATGTTACGACGTGTTGATTGATTGGATGTACATAGAGTTTGAATTTGATCATATGTAGTTTCATCGTGGCTTTCATCTTTGTTCAGTATGAAGTTGAAGGTTAAAGATGCTAAGAGACCAACTAAACTTGCTTCCCAAAATGATGGATTTGAGAGTAACTATATATATGAGCAAATGACTCTAATTGAATTCTCAATTGGAGAAAAAAATGACAAAGCCATTTTTCTAGCAATGATAGATTATGATGGTTGGTGTCCATTTTTTAGAAATTTCAGCCTTGGCTCACATGTAGCATAGGATTAATCTCACAAATTTGGAGTCCATTATTGGAATATTTGTTGCAGTGTTGACAGAACTAAAATACTGGTTTTGTGCAGCATCAGGAGCCAATTAGAGCGTCAGACAAATTGAAGAGCAAGAAGAATGCACATTGGAAGGATATTTAGTTTTAAGTTTGTTGTGGAGAGATGATTAAAAAAAATGAGAAATTAATAGGTTTATTACCAATTAGTTATTTTTCTTCGATCGGGAGCAATTATTATTCTTTCCTTTGTTAGAATTTGTATCATATAACAAGTTTCACATACAAATTTCATTGCTGACTTGATTTATTTAAAGGTAATTTAATTTATGCCGCGGTTTCCCATTTAAATTTTTGCTTACTTGACAATTGATGCTGATTTGTCCTATGCAATAATGGCGTTCTGTTATACTTCTTGTCATATTAGTTTTACATAATTACTCTAAGGGATGAATGTTAATTTCTCTCGCTAACAAAACCTTGTAGTGATCGCCCCATAATTATGCTGTACTTCAGAAAGGCTTTTCATGATTCTTAGAAAGAAATGCTAAGTGGATTTGGAGTGACTGAATGGTAGCTTACTTCCTCTAAGAGTTAGTGTTAATCTTTTGTGGTTGTGATGTTACTGTTGTTGATTATACTTGAATGTTTTGTAGAGGTCGCCTGAATTTTTAACCAGAGCTTCTTTCTATTTCCCAACCCCAGAATTGTATAGAAAACCTAGGTATGAAGACAAGAAGTACTTCAATCTCAAAAGAAAGTAGAAAAATGTATTGAATTGAACTTTTGTTTTATGTTTCCAAAATTCTTTTCTTTTCTGTTAGAAAACCTAATCTTGATTACTTTCAGAGTCTCCATGGAAGAGCAAAGTGAGATATCTATTGCTGCAACAAACGTTACCAAGGAAATCTCTGATTCTAGCAGCAGCTGCTACCTCATCCAGAATAAGCGTGCAAGACTAGATGGCAACTCGTCGTCTTCGAAATTCAAAGGAGTGGTTCTCCAGCAGAATGGACACTGGGGAGCGCAGATATACGCCAACCATCAGCGGATTTGGCTTGGGACTTTCAAATCCGAGGTTGAAGCTGCAATGGCATATGACAGTGCATCCATTAAACTGCGTAGCGGAGATTCACACAGAAATTTCCCTTGGACAAACATCACCATTGAGGAGCCAAACTTCCAATGCCAATTCAGCACAGAAGCTGTCCTAAACATGATCAAGGACGGTTCCTACTCATCAAAGTTCGTCGATTATCTGAGAGCAGAATCCAAAGCTGGGCAGGATTTGGTGAGTACTGCCCCCAGGCGTGGAGCATTTTTCTGCAAGAAACTCTTTCACAAGGAACTGACTCCAAGCGATGTCGGGAAACTTAACCGACTTGTCATACCGAAGAAGTTTGCAGTCATGTACTTCCCTCATATCCCTGAAACCGCAGAAGAGAACGAGGACAGTGCCGGTGTAGATGACACAGAACTGGTCTTTTTCGACAGGACGATGAGGTCGTGGAAATTCCGGTATTGCTATTGGAAGAGCAGCCAAAGCTTCGTATTTACTCGGGGATGGAATAGATTTGTCAAGGATAAGGGATTGAGAGCGAAGGACATGATAATCTTCTCCTTTTGTGAGTGTAAAGGGAATGGAGCTAATGAGATGCAGTCCTTATTCATGATTGATGTGGGATACTATGAGGCGGTTCATGGCGGACTGCTGCAAACTGCCTTTTTTGAAGAGAAGGATTCTCAGGAGACAGAATCGAATGGCTCGAGAAAGAGAGGTCTTAGGCTTTTTGGCGTGCAGATTATTTGAGAAAATCTCCAGTTTCTCTCAGTAGTAAAGCTGATGATTTTTTATATCCTTTTAGCTTCAGAATAGTTTCTCTGACACAGCCAGTTTTCTTTCTTCAACTAGGATCGAGGACTCGTGATCTTTTAATTTATGAAAATCGATTCAGTTTAAAGTCTTTCCCTTTAAATATATGCATAGATAATATAATTTAACTAAAAAAAAATCAATCCCAGTTCACCCTTAGTATTTTTTACAAGTTTAAAGCTTCTAACTCATGAAATAGGGCAAAAGACCTAAGCTGCTCTTGAACTTTTATCAAATTTTAGTTTTTGCACTTAAATTTTAAAAATGAAAAATTCTTGATCTTATACTTTTACTATGTGATAAAAATTGCTCTTCTATCTAATTTTTTCATTATCTGATGACAATGTACTATCACACGACTTAGATATTCATCTCATGTTGCACTAAGTAAATGTGACAGATCAGGGATCAAAATATTCATCTCTCGGGTCTTAGTAACCAATTAATTACATCAATTTCTGTCAAATTTTTGCTAGAAACTTGAAGTTTCTAAGTGTCAGATTCGAATGTGTGATCTTTGGAATAAGAGGATAAATTGGTATGATAAATTAGGAAGATTGAAGTATTTTTTTCACTTACGAAACGGAAAAAGTATTTTGCAACAAAATCTCATTTGTCCTATCGATGTCCGCGAGCGGTTAACTTTATATTTACTTTAAAATTGTATGACTTATGATTCTAAAAATTCTTCTAAAAATTGCTCACATGATTGCAATGTGACATTGTACTCTTATTAGTGTTGTCTAACATGGGTGTTTTTGGTCGACTTGGCTAGGGTGCAGATAGTACTTTTTTCAGTATGTTCAGAATAGATTTTCGACCGTCAGATTTTGATCTAACGGTTGAAAATTCACATGTTGAGAATAATTATTCCTGTTAGAATAATTATTCCATCTATAGTAGAATAATTATTTGTAGAATAATTATTCTATTATAGAGGAAATAATTATTTATTCTATATGGAATAATTATTCTACCTGAATAATTATTCTCAACATGTGAATTTTCAACCGTTAGATCAAAAATTTGACGGTTGAGATTTAGTCTGCACATACTGAAAAAAGTACTGTCTGCACTCTAGCCAACTCGATTTTTGGTAGTATTAGAGTAAGACTTTTTTAGACTTCTCCTCAAGAGGTTTTACAGTTTTTAGAGGCAGATAGTAATAGATTTCAATGGCCAAGATTGATCCATGAGCACATTGTAATTTATTGAGTGAATTTTAGATATTTTCCTCCTTAGAATAAAAAAAAAAAATAGGTTGGTCTGCACCGAGCTACCTTTAAATGGGGTGGAATGGGCTGAGTTTGTTTTTTTACAGTTTAAGATAACCCTCAGCCCATATCTATGCTAAGTGGCCCGCGGGTCAAGATCTTTTATTTAAAAAATATATTATTTTTTTATCTCTCTTTTTTTCTCTTTATCACATTTAAAATTATATAAATTTATAATTGAGACAAAAATGATCTTAGGTCAATTACTAATATTTTAAAAATATTAGTTATATACATACATATATATATATATATATATATATATATATATATAATTCTTAATTTGATAAATTTATATAAAAAATATTTAAAATAACACAATAATTGAATAATAAAATTAAGTCAGATCAATGATAATCTTATGCATGCTTTCTATTTTCTATTATAGTTTTAAAAATATTAGTTATCTATATATATATATACAATTTTTAATTTAGATACATTTATATAAAGAAAATATTTAAAATGACATAATAATTGAATAATGAAATTAAGTCGATCAATTATAATCTTATGCATGCTTTCTATTTTCTATTATAGTTTTAACATCTAAGAATATTTTTATCAAAATTTTATTAAAATTTTTAATTTTAAATTAAAAAATTATATCTTTGACTTAATATTGAAACCTTTATATAGTTAGAATTATATTGAATATTTGAGTTAAAATAAAAATTTTAAAATACTAAACTAAAAGTTAACTTTTGTAAAAAAAAAAAAGAAGAAAATGACAGGCTGGCTTGTTCTAGCCCTCATTGGTTCACAGACTAAACAGAGTGAGCTGATTAGACCTGTATTTAAATATGTTTAAACTAATTAGGTCTAAAATTGTCTAATTACACGATCAAATGGGCTAGTCTAGGATCATCGATCTATTTGATAGTGCTAACTATCATAGGATAACAAAAAAATAAAAGAAAAAATAAATTTTATCATATTGTAAAAGTATAAGATTAATAGTTTTTTATTTTAAAATTGAAGAATAAAAACTAAAATCTGACAAAAAGTCAGAGACAATCAAGGTCTTTTACCATTTGAAATATGAACCTCATTTGGATCCTTAACTCCTGCGTCCTGCGTGAAAGAATGTTGGTACATGGAAGCTGATAATACGTACCGAACATCAATGAGGTAAAGGTTCCTGTGGCTAGTGTTGTCAAACGGGCCAGCCCGCTCCGGCCTGACCCGGCCCGTCACGGGCTGGCTTTAAAACGGGCTGGCACGGCTGGCCCGTTTGGCCGGCGGCTGGGACCCTTCAGTCCGCAGCTAACTACAGTAAGCCCACTGGCTTTTCAAAACGACGTCGTTTTGTCAAAAAACATCAAAACGATGTCGTTTCAGGGAAAAAAATTAAAAAATATATTTTAAAAACATCGAAACGACGTCGTTTTGATTTAATTTTTTTTAAAAAAATAAAAAGAAAAACAGGCTGGCCCGCGTCCGGCCCGCGTTAGCCCGTGTTAAATTTGCATTGAACTCAAAAATCCTTAAATCTTATACTTTCAGTCATTTTCGACATGTAAAAATAGCAAATGGGAGTTCTTCAAATTGTCTTGCTCCCAAAAGCAAATAAAAGATAAATCTGCAAAAATAGTCTACAAATTATTTTAATTGTTACAATTTATTTTCATAATTCATATTTTAATATTTTTTTATCAATTATCTTTAAAATAATCTGTAAAAATAATTTCTAAACAATCTTAATTATTGTAACTTAGTTTTAAAATTCACATTTTAATATTTTTAGTACATTATTTTTATATATTTTAATATTTACAACTTCAAAAATCATTAATGTAATAAAAACTGATGGAGACATATACTTGCATTTATGTGCCTTACTTGTGGAGGACAAATCTGTCTCTTCAAGAATTTTTTTTTCCAAAATTTATAATATGTGAGATTGAAATTGAGTTTTTTTATGTGAATCGATAAAACAGAATTGGACAAAGAATGAGAGAAAAAATATATATTCCCTAAATTCTAATTCTTTTATTGTAGGATTTTTATTTTATCCAAATAAAAATAATAAATTCTACAAAATAAGAATTAAAATTTAGAAAATATGTGTCTTTCTTCCATCTTTCTTCTTTTATCTGACTCAATTTTACTAGATTCAATAAAATAAATTCAATTTTAATTACAAGTGTCATAGATTTTGAGAGAAAAAACTTTTGAATGTATAAATTTGTCCTTACATTGATAAGATACATGAAATGTAAATATATACATTCAATGATTTCTGTCACATTAATATTGTTTAAGATTGTAAATATTTAAAAATATAAAAATAATAAATTTAAAATATTAAAATATAAAATTTTAAATTAAAATATAATAATTAAGATAATTTAAAGACTATTTTACCCATTGTTCGTAAACAAAATATACAGAGTTAAATAATGCTTCTTTTGCCAACGACGAGGTCGTCCGAAGTGTTCTTATCCTTCCTTAGTTGAACACTAGGCATAAATTATTGTGTAGGTCTTCATAGGCTTCCAAAAGAATGTCATGGCATTCTTTTTTTTTTTTTTGATTTGATAATCCAGATTTTTAATTTAAGCCTAATTATTTCTAAACCCCATAATTTTGCCTCTAAACTATAGAGTATGTAAATCGTGAATGTGTACGAATTGAGTCCCAAGTTCCTAAAGAACATGTACACTATTGCGCACAAGAGACTTGCTCCAAACTGATTATTCTACTATATTCCCTCAAATATAGCTCTTAGGTTTCTAGCAGAAGTCGAGTCCTCCACCCTGCCGGTGACAATAAGAATATCTTGATTATTTTACTAGTTTGCATATGCTCAGAGGGACTTGATGCCTTCGGTGATATTTGAATAACTTCTAGGTTGAGAGCCAAATCCTTTTGCTAGCTACGTTGACTTTTTTTGGCTTATGAAATATGTAAATTACCAATGCACTTAGCATTCTTTTGAATACTTTTATGGTGGCGGCAAACCTGTGTCCCCACCAAGGGACACTAACCCTTCAAATTTATATTCCAAATCAACATGCCTGTGAAAGACACTTCACTAAAAAATGAAGAAAATACAACTGACCCCCAAGGAAATTATAAACGTTACAATCAAAGCTTACTGAATAATCACTTCATTTCAAGTTTGTGTGTAATCCGCAAAGAGATCTCGGATTGTGGGTACTTCATTACGTCTCTTGTTTCTGGCCTGGAGGATCTTTTCAGGCTAAGTGAAGATTCCCGCTTGACTTCTGCCATGAATGATCAGATTCAGATCCTTGAGTACGAACTACTTTCGTTGAACCTCTTTGAGTTCTGCTTGACAAAGTTGAATGATTCATCATTTGGCAAGAGCAAGGAATATTCAGGATTTGCTAAAATATCTCGTGTTAGTGCTGCACTGGAAAATAATGGGCTTCAAGACACTGCTGTTCTTGCACTGGACAGCGGAGAATTCCAAGGTTGGAACAGTCTTTCTTCTGAGTTGCTGGAAGACATTCAGATCTGCAAGCTAGAAATCGAGGAAGATTTTTTCCATTCATTGGATTGCTTGTCCCGGTGCGAGTTTTCCAGAGGTGAGCTAGACTGGCTCATGAATTCTATCCTTATTTACCAGTTCAATTTTCTCAATGTAAAAGGTGATCTGATCCCTGATAATAAGGTGAAAATTGAATCCCTCAAAGAGGATATGGATATAGTCAAGGAGGTTTTCCGAATCACTAAGGAAATGTGCAACTCTGCAGAGGGATTGGCAAATTACAACAAGAACAAGATAATTGAATCTTTCAAGATTCAAATTAAAGCTTGGGTTTGCAATGCTGCTTGTTTCTGCCTTCTAAAGTGGGTTCAAGATGAAAGGGAAGTAAACATGGCAACTACATCGATTGTTACTATTTCGGATTTGCTGCAGAAACTTAATACTGCCCTTCCAGAGGTCGCAAGATCGTGCCTCGCTGTCCTGAAGGCTTCAAAGCCATCAAAAGACGAAAGACTTCAGGTTGGTACGCTTGTTTCAAAATTTGTTGATTTTCTCCTTCGGAAGTTTCAGGCAGATCTGCCGGAGGAAGATATTCAAATGCTTCGAAATGGGATGATATTCTTGATAGCGTTTCTCATGGATCCGCCAAAGTCTGAGAAGTATGCAAATGATTGGAATTTAATTTTGACACAAGCTGGTGCTGCTGTCGACGATGTTGCTGCATCTCTCATTACTTCACAGAGTGCTGGAGAAATTGAAGCAGAAATTGTAGAGAAAAGGAAGTCCTTTCTTCAGGAGTTCTTGGGAAAGTTTAACATAATCAAAGCAGAGGTCAGAAAACTCTATGCTCCTTTATTTCTGAATTCATCATCTTTTAATTTCCCTAAGATCAATGTATTGGGAGTGTTTGATTCAATCATAGAAAAACTGGAAGAGACATCCATAAGTTGTTCAATGCATAATATTGTAAAAATTCAGGAGGAATTGGTGTCGTTTAGGAATTTTCTTAAAATATCAAATTTGATGGAGTGTTTTATCTCAGAGTTGGATAAGCGAAATGAATTGAAAGATCTTTGGACACGATTTGTTAATGTGGCATACCAGGCGGAAAGAACCATCAGTTCCTTTTTGTACCTGGAAACTTTTGTTTGCCTTGATCTGCTGTGTCTTTTTGATGTTACAGAAGAAATTAAGCATATCATCTCTGAGATCAAGAGGATCAAAGATCATCTTCATGTGCGCGACATTGATGCCCTTAACTCTCAAAGAAATTTGAGTCTTGGAACTCCTTTACAAACTAATGTTCAAGCAATGGATGAAGTGGTTGCAGGTTTCCAGGCTGAGGTAGAGGAAATACTGGATTGGCTTAGAAGTGGATCAAGAGAACTTGATATTCTTTCAATCATTTGTATGGCTGGAATGGGTAAGACTACTTTGGCCAAGAAAGTCTACAGAAATCCTTCAATCAAGTATCATTTTACCAAATGTGCTTGGTGTACTGTTTCTCTATCATATAACAGTAAAAAGATATTGGTTGATATTTTGCATGATGTAACTGAGGTGGATGATAGTTTCTCTAAATTGAAGGAAGAAGACTTAGCTAACAAGCTTCGAAAATGTTTGAAAGGCCAAAAGTACCTAATTGTTATGGATGACATTTGGGGTATAAGTGCATGGAATGCACTGAAGTTGTCATTCCCAACTGACAACAATGGTAGCCGAATTATTTTAACAAGTCGAATTCATAATGTGGTTTTGGAAGCTAAGTCAGACAGTCACCCCTATCCTATAAGTCCACTCTCTAAGGAGGAAAGTTGGGAGCTGTTAGAAAGGAGGCTCTTTCCTAAAGACAGCTGCCCATCAAACTTTGCTAAGGTTGGCAAGCAAATAGCGAAAGGTTGCGAAGGGCTATGCACTGGGTGTTGTATTAGTTGCAGGGCTTTTGAAGGAATGAACTGACGATCTTAATTGGTGGAAACAAGTTGGAGATAGTTTAGCTTCAAGAATTTCTAAAGAATGTTGTGAACATATACAGGAACAGAGTTACAGGCATCTACCAGAACATTTAAAGCCTTGCTTTCTTTACTTTGGATCATTTCGAGAGGACAAAGTGATCAGAGTAAAGAAGCTGATCCGGCTATGGATATCCGAAGGCTTCATACAAAAGCAGAAGATGAAAACTTTAGAAGATGTGGCTAAAGAGTATCTGATAGATCTCGTTGCTAGAAGTCTGGTGATTGTTACCCAGAGAAGCTCAAGTGGTGGCATTAAAGCGTGTCAAGTTCACGATCTTTTGTGGGAATTTTGCTTGGCAAAGGGTGAAGGAGAAAACTTTTTCAAAGTGTTACGCGGGGAGGATAATTCTCAGGTTTCCCGCAAGGCCCTGAAGAAGCATTATCGAGTGTGCATTCAGTCTAAAGATTGGAGCTCTTTTCTTGTCTAGAATTCTTCTGCCCTCCATTCTCTACTCTTTTCTCCTACTGATACTTGTGAGGAATTTGATATCGACAATTTTCATTACAGCAATGCAAAATTTCTTCAAGTATTGGATTTGGAGGACGTCAAGTTTTGGGCAAATTTTCCAGAAAATATGACCAAATTGATTCTCTTGAGATACATAGCAATATTCCACTAGAAATACGGGAGCTCGAGAACCTAGAAACACTTCGCGTCAAAAGAATTCTATATAGATTTCGTTTGCCGACGAGCATCTAGTTAATGAAGAAGTTGAGGCATATTGATGTAGGACTTTGTTCCTCCCCATCTGAACGAATATGCCTGAATTGGAGAATATACAGTCAGTCATTTTCCTGTCCATGCCTTACTTACGAAGAAGAAACAAAAAGGTTCTTGAGAAGGATACCTACAGTTTGATAACTCAAATGCGAATTTGAACCAATAGGAGAGGTGAATAGCAACTAGAATTGGATTTCCTGAATCACCTTCAATCATTGAACATGACATACACATGGACGTATTCGCGTTGCCGTTCATTCTCCTTCCCCTCCAGTTTGAAGAAATTGACACTAAAAGATTTCGGCATGCCATGGGCAGAAATATCAACGATTGCAAAGCTACCCAATCTCGAGGTTCTGAAATTACTGGAGGATACTTTCGCTGGGGAAGTATGGAACATGGAAGATGAGGAATTTTCAAAGCTCAAGTTCTTGAAATTAGAAAAATTGGACATTGAACAGTAGAATGCATCTGATGAACACTTCCCTCGCCTCGAGCAACTAGTGGTGGACGGATGTGGATGACTTGAGGAGATCCCATCTGCATTTGAAAACATTCAAACTCTGAGGATGATTCAAGTTGAATGTGATAAGTTATCTTGGTCCTTCTCAACTCCAAAAGCTAGCTCACGAGGTGAGGCTTTTCTTCACAATTATAAATTAATCACATGTCCCTTCCACAATAGATGTGAGATAACCTAACAATCTCCCTCTCACACATCGGGTTATGGGTCAGAGGAGCGACAACCCGTTTCTTCCAGAAATTGGATTAAGATTGTTGTGGCCTATGTTCTGATACCACTTTGTTGGAGGTTAGGACAAATAATAAAAACAAATACAATTCAATAAAATTAAATCACAAAATAAATGATCCACACTAGCAGGATTAAAATGACTCTCTCAAAACCTCTGATATTGATAAAGTGAGAATTTATCAATAATCACTAAGTAAAAAACAAATCTAGCAACAAAAATATTAAAAATATACTGACATCAAGATTTATGTGAAAAACCTCAAAACATGTGTAAAAATCACGGGTCAAATACTGATCGAAACTTTTACTATAAAATAGGGTAACAAATCTTCTTCTAGATATACTAGAACGTAACACAACTATCCTCACCAAAGTAGGTGAATATTAAGAAAAGAGATAAAATAATAATCTCACAAAAATGATAAATTAGAATGGCTAAAATAACTCACTCTGATTACTCTCCTAGCCTTTTGCCGTTCTCTTCTCTCTTTTCTTCTAACTTGGTGCGCACAACTTCGTATGATTCCATGATATTTGTAGGCAATTTCAGACGCATATGTCAGTCACAATTTTTGATTTTTGTAGCCTTTGAAGTACAAATTTTGACTGGTTGCAATTCTTGACTCCATTAGCCTGACCAACTATAATTCTTGACTCCATTAGCTCAAAAAATATTAACTTCAATATTGGCAATCTTTGAGTTGAAACATTAATAAATATCCCACATCGGTTGTGGAAGGGGCAGGTGATTAATTTATAAGTGTAAGGAAAAATCTTATCTCATGAGCTAGCTTTTGGGGTTGAGAAGACCTAAGATTACCTATCAGTGGTATAAGAGCTTTGGTTAGTTTGTTTTAAACGAAGGAGTCAACTTTTTCTTTTGGTAGCATGATTAAATGGACATCTAGTAACTATGTTGTCTGGAAACCTATAATGGAAGACTTGTTATATTATAAAGATATGTATGAACCCATTCTTGGTGATGTTGCAAAATCAGAAGGTATATCTGATGTTGCATGGGCAAAATTGCACAAAAGAACTATAGGTCATATTAGGAATTGGATTGATCAAAGTGTGTTCAATCATGATGTGGAAAAAATTAGAGATGATGTTTGAAAGAAAATATGGTTTTAACAAAGTTTCTTTGTTGAAACAGATTACAGGGCTATGGTACAAAGAAGGAGCAAATATGTCCGAGCACCTAAATGCTTTTTAAGGATTAATAAATCTCATTGATGCTGTAAATTTGAAGCTAGATGATGAGGTGCAAGCACTTTTACTATTCACTTCACTCTCAGATAGTTGAGAAACACTTATTGTTTCTGTCTTGAATTCTGCTTCAGGTGGTGTTGTTACATTAGATATGTTAAAAAGAGCTTTGTACAATGAAGAAACCAAGAGGAAAGATCAAGGATTAAATTCGGAGCCTCAAGCACTTGTTGCAGAAAAGAATCACAGAAGGGGAGAAGTAAATCCTGAGGTCCCCACAATAGATATATCGATCAATAGGTAAGTTTAAGTATAAAAGAGATGTTGAATGCTTCTATTGTCACAAGAAGGGGCATTACAAGAATGAATGCTAGAAATGAAAGAAAGATCGAGCCAATACAAAAAGTGAAGACAATGAGAAAAATTCAGAAATAGTTGCCACAGTAAATGATGATAAGATCGAGCTTGTTTGTGATGATTCTAGTATTAACATAGTTTGTCACAATAGTGATTGAGTTATTGACTCAGGAGCTTCTTATCAGGTTACATCTCACAGGGAATTCTTCTCATCTTACACTCTAAGAAATCTTGGTCATATAAAAATGAAAAATGATGGCTCTTGCAAAATAATCGGTATTGGAGACATTCAACTTAATTCCAATACTGGTTGTCAATTAATTTTGAAGAATGTGAGACATGTATCAGATGTTCGTCTCAATCTCATATGTACTGGCAAGCTTAACGACGAAGGTTATGCAAATCACTTCAATAATGGAAAATGAAAGCTGACAAAAGGAAACTTGTCATTGCCAAAGATACAAAAACAAGTTCACTTTATGTTATGAAAGCGAAGTTGAGCAACGGAGAATTCAATACAATTTCAGAATCTTCCTCAGATCTTTGGTACAAAAGATTTAGCCAAATGAGTGAGAAAGGGCTTCACAGGCTTGTCAAACAACAACTCTTGCATGATGCAAAAGGTATAAGTCTTAAATCCTGCATTCATTGTTTAGTTGGATAACAACATAGAATTGCATTTCAAAAATTTTATCTATCTAGAAAATTATTTCCTTTGGAGCTGGTTCACACTAATGTATGCCATATGGGTGAAAGAACTCTTGGTGACACATTATATTTTGCGACATTCATTGATGATTTTTCTAGGAAGGTATGGTGTTTCACTTTAAAGTCTAAGGATCAGGTTCTAGACATTTTTAAGGATTTTCATGTTAAGGTGAAAAGAGAAACAGGAAGAAAATTAAAATGTGTCAGAGCAGATAATGGTGGTGAATACATAGGCCCTTTTGAAGCTTATTGCAGGAATCATAGCATCAGACTTGAGAAAAGTGTACCAAAGACTCCACAACACAATGATGTAACTGAATGGATGAATAGGACAATCACAAAATATATCAGATGCATGCTTTCTCATGCCAAATTGCCAAAACCTTTTTGGGGCGAGGCAATGAGAACAACAGTCTACTTGATCAATCTTTATCCGTCAAGTCCTTTGGGTGGTGATATTCCACAAAGAGTTTGGATATAGAAAGAAGTTTCGTACAAGCATTTGAGAGTTTTTGGCTGCAGAGAATTCGTTCATATTTCCAAGGATGAAAGGTCTAAACTTGATAGTAAGGCCAAATAATATATTTTTTTGGGATATGGACATGAAGAGTTTGGATACAGAATCTGGAATCCTATTGATAAGAAACTAATTAGAATTAGAGATATTGCCTTCTTTGAACATCAAACTATTGAAGACATCAAGAAAGATGATAAACCAACACTGGATCCAGAAATTTTAGTCAACTTAGATCCAGCATCTCAATAGATCAATCAAAACGAGCATGAGGGAGCTGAGGCAGAGTAGGACAACGATGATAATGTTCCAGTAGCTGAGCCAGTAGTACCACCAGTTCCACAACCACAACCACAACCAAAACTTAAGAGATCCACCAGAGACAGGAAGCTTTCAACAAGATATAGTACTCAAGAGTACGTACTACTCACTGATGAGGGAGAACCAGAAACTTATGAAGACGTTGTAAACTATGAAAATAAGAATGAGTGGTTGAAAGCTATGCAAGAAGAGATAAAATCTTTGCATGACAATCACTACAAGAAAATACAGAATTAGCGACGGATATATCCGTCGCGAGTGATTAGCGACAAAAAATTTCCTCGCTAAATAAAGGGTCACTAATTGCGACGACATCATTCTTCCACAAAAACCCATCCTCCCTTTCTTGTTGATCCCAGCTAATCCTTTTCCTTTTTTGGCAGATTTCTTTCTGTTTTTGTTGTCTCTTTCCCTTTCTAACACTTTGGGACAGTCAGCAATAAGATGCTCTGTGCTCTTGTATTCAAAGCATTGAGGTTTATAGGATGAGGATTGTCACTCTTCTTGACTGGCTTTCTTTCTTTCTTGAGAAACTCCTTTTTGTAGAATCTCCTGAACTTCCTCACTGCCATTACAATCTCTTCTTCTCCACTGTTTCCTCCTTCTTCTTCACTTGAAGATAGTTCTTGTTCACTCAAGTGATTTGAAGCCTTGAGTACAACTCATTTTCTTCCCTTTTTTTCATCTTCCTTGTCATTCAACCGTTTCATCTTCATTTCATGTGTGAATAGTGATCCGATAAGCTCTTCAAGAGGAAGAGTTTTTAGATCTTTGGACTCCTCAATAGCAAGTGTCTTTGTCTGCCAGGATTTTGGTAGAGCATCCAAAATCTTTATGTTTTGCTCTCCCATAGTATAACTTTTACCATAAGCTTTCAAGCCATTAAAAATGTTAGTAAACATTGTAAACATATCACTAATATTTTCACCTTTTTTCATGATAAACAGCTCATAATCTCTAGCAAGCATAGCAAGTTTAGATTCTTTAACTTGATTAGTACCTTCATGTGTAATTTGGAGTAATCTCCACATATCATGAGCAGAATCACACCCACTAACTCTATTGTATTCAGTAACATCTAATGCACAACTTACTATGTTCATGGCCTGATAGTTTAATGTCATTTTTCTTGAATCATGCTCATCAAATTCATCAGTGGGTTTGGGTTATGAGGTTACTCCATCTGCTCTCATTTTCACTGGAACATAAGGACCTTTCTCAACTATGTTCCACAAATCAAAATTGATAGAACAAATATATATTTTAACTCTAGACTTCCAAAAAGTGTAATTTGTTCCATCAAACAACGGTGGTCTATTTGTAGATGATCCTTCTAGGTAAAGTAGGTTTGAAATATTAGCCATAGGATCTTTGTTTTCTAGGTTGTAAAACCACACAAAGAAGTTCTAGCTCTGATACCAATTGAAATACCTAAGAGGGGGAGGGGGTGAATTAGGTATTTGGCTAATTTTCGTAAATTAAAACCTTTTATACGTCTAAGCAAAGAACAGATTATATGAGTCAAGTTATAAGCAACTTATAGCACAACAATACAAGAAAGTAAGATCAAAGAACACAAGCAATTTATAGTGGTTCGATCCTCAAGATTTATGTCCGCTACCTTAAGCTTACACTTAAGGATTTCAATCAATCTACTATGTGCTCCACACACAATGGTTTTATATCTCAAACAACCTTGAATCTCAACTTCAAGGATCACCCTTATCGAAAGGGTTTTATATATCAAGATAACCTTGCAAGAGCTAGTAGAAAAACACAATTTGATAAAAAGATAAGAGTGTGTAGATGTTACCACTTGTTGGTAGATTTTTACACAAACTTGCACCTTCACACTTTGATGTCTTTTTGATTGATCAATTGAATGCACAAGACATAAGAGAGCTTAAGAAATGTTTGTAAAAGGCTTTAGAATGCTTAGAGTCCTCAAGAATTCAAAACTTGCAAAAAGATTACACGTTTATATCTTTTATAGAATTTAAAAATTAGTTTTAACAGTATAAAACGGCTAGTTAACGGCTATTTTCAGGAAATTCGGAAGATCGAATTCTGCGTCCGAATTTTTTGACTTCCGAATTCTTCCTGCTGCGTCAGAATCTTCGTTCGAATTTCTCTGAAAAACAGTGACCGTGCTGAAGGCCAAAATTCGGACGACCGAATTTTTCTTCATGCATCCGAATCTTCTTCCAAATGTCTTTGGAAGAACAGTAGCAAACTTTTGCTATAAAATTCGGACGACCGATTTTTTTGGAAGCATATTCAAACTTTGTAAAATCATTTGAGATTTAACTTCAATAAGTTTGAAAAGCATTTGGTATGTATAGAAAACTTATTTAGACATATATAAGTTTGAAAACCAAAATCAAATTCCTTTAATCATATAAAGTTTACTTAAAAACTTTTAGTACACAAAACCACATTCATCAAAAAATTCATTCAAAGCCTTTTAAGATCATAAGACTCATTTTATGCTCTCTTATGCATTCAATGATAACCAAGACATATAAATGTAGAGTTTACATAGAGATTTACCTACTAAGTATATACACTCTACACTTCAAGTCTCCAATGCCTTTAGATCATCTAAGAACAACCTTCTTCAAACTTCAATCACTTTGCTTTACTGAAGTTGTTCTTGCACTTTGACTTCAAAGTAATGAGACTTCATACTTCTTAGTTCACAAAACCTGTCACACAACATACAAGCATATTAGTCCTCATCAATATTTGTCATTAATCAAAACTACATGATTTACCTTTAGGGATAACAATTATCTTAGTCATTTATGTAGATGATATATTGCTTGCAAGTAGCGATTTAGGTTTGTTGCATGACACCAAACAGTTTCTTATTCGAAACTTTGAAATGAAGGATATGGGTGAAGCCTCTTATGTCCTTGGCATAGAGATTCACGATTATCTCAAAATGCCTACATTGAAAAGGTTTTGGAAAGATTCGGAATGAAAAACTGTTCTGCTATTGCAACACCTATTGCAAAAGGTGACAAGTTTAGTCTGCAACAATGTCCTCAAAATGCATTAGAATTAGAGCAAATGAAAGGCATTCCTTATGCTTCTCTTGTTGGAAGCCTTATGTATGCACAGGTCTGCACTAGACCTGATATTACTTTTGCAGTAGGAATGCTTGGCAGATATCAAAGCAACCCTGGTCTTGATCATTGGAAAGCTGGTAAAAGGGTTTTGAAATATTTGCAATGAACCAAGGATTTCAAGTTTACATACAAATATTCCAATTCCTTAGGGGTGATTGGATATTCGGACTCAGATTTAGGTGGATGTTAGGACAGTGGTAAATCTACTTCAGGATATATTTTCCTTCTTGCTGGAGGGGCCATATCCTGGAAGAGTGTTAAGCAAACCATTGTTGCAACATCCACAATGGAAGCTGAGTTTGTTGCATGCTATGAAGCTACATCACATGCGTTATGGTTAAAGAACTTCATTAGTGGCCTTTCTATAGTTGATTCCATTTCAAGGCCATTAAGGGTCTATTGTGATAACTTGGCTGCTGTATACTTTTCCAAAAATAATAAGAGTGGTAGCCATAGTAAACACATAGACATCAAGTATCTGATGGCCAGAGATTACATCAAGAAGCAAGCTCTGTCAATTGAGCATATTAGTACCACCTTGATGGTGGCAGATTCTATGACTAAAGGATTACCAGCTACTGTTTTTCAGGATCATGTAACCCATATGGGAATTTGTGGCTCATTTTGACTTGCTTTTCTCTGATTATTTTGTCTAGACAAATTATTATTTTTTCTTGTTTTACATGACTATACGCATATGGTTTTCATGTATTAAAGTGTGATCTATATTAGATCCAATAAAGTGGACCCTGAATGATGCTTATATTAAGTACATTTATAAAGTTTTTACACTTGATTATAAAATGTTATGCATAGTAATACATGGAAGGAAATGTTTGTTACAGAGCATGACCGCCATGATTCTTGTATCATATTTTCTTTTGAGTGTATGTCGCATAATCTTACAGTTTTGAGTGACTACATTATTATATGGCCATGTTTATGTTTTGTCACTCAATGCGGTTATCTAACTTCCAATGTATGGGCCAAGTGGGAGAATGTTAGCAATTATCCCTAATTTACTTAGGGACTTAAGTATGGCCCACACATTAGGTTACCATAATGGTTAAGGTAACTAAAGTCTCCTATTAATGAGAAGTTGGAACAACCTTCTTCAGGAGTTCTTGGGAAAGCTTAACATAATCATAGCACATGTTAGAACACTTTATGCCCCATTACTTCTGGATTCATCATCTTTTAACTTCTCTAGGATCAATGTATTAGGAATGTTTGATTCAATCATAGAAAAAGTGAAAGAGAGACACATAAGTTATTCAATGCATGAAATCGTGCAAGTTCAGGGGGAATTGGCGTCGCTTAGAAATTTGCTTAAAGTATTAAGTTTGATAGAGTCTTTTATCTCAGAGTTGCAAGATGAGCGAAATGAATTGAAAGATCTTTGGACACGAATTGTTAATGTGGCATACCAGGCAGAAAGAACCATCAATTCCTTTTTGTACCTAAAAACTTTTGTTTGGCTTGATCTGATGTGTCTTTTTGATGTTACAAAAGAAATTAAGAATATCATCTCTGAGATCAAGAGGATCCAAGATCATCATCATGTGCGTGACATTGATGCCCTTAACTTTGAAAGAAATTTGAGTCTTGGAACTCCCTTACAAACAAAAGTTCAAACAATGGAAGAAGTGGTTGTAGGTTTCCAGACTGAGGTAAAGGAAATACTGGATTGTCTTAGAAGTGGACCAGAACTTGATATTCTCTCAATCATTGGTACAGCTAGAATGGGTAAGACTACTCTAGCCAAGAAAGTCTACGGAGATCCTTCAATCAAGTATCATTTTACCAAATGTGCATGGTGTACTATTTCTCAATCATATAATGGTAAAAGGATAATGCTTGATATTTTACATGATGTGACCGAGGTAAATGATAGTTTTCATAAAATGAAGGAAGAAGACTTAGCTGACAAGCTTCGAAAATGTCTAATAGGCCGAAGGTACCTAATTGTTTTGGATGACATTTGGAATGTAGGTGCATGGAATTCACTAAAATTGTCATTCCCAAATGACAGCAATGGTAGCCATATCATTTTCACAAGTCGGATTCATAACATGGTTTTCTTGACAATTGCTGCGTTTTCATACCTAGGGTTTGGTCTTCTTTGTCTATTAGATCATCAGAGTTTTGAGCTAGCTTCAGCTTCTTCATGTTGTACTTCATACTGACTTGACCTCTGATCTTTTGTTTATTTGTGTGCTCCAATTTTTCATGGATTCTTTGCCTTTCCTAATGTTTGTTCTTTATCAACAGATGATTTCTTTTTTTTTTTTGTTTTTGTTTTTGCTCTTCGACTTCTTTAGATGGTGAAGAGTCTCTCCTTACTCTTCTAATCTTTCTTCGATCTCTTCCTCAATTTTCTTGGAGTCTGTTAATTTCAAGGCTTGAGATGACCACCAAGAGGATGTTTTATCGAATATCACGTCTCTTAATACATAATGTTTGTTTGTGTCTGGATTGCAACAAATCCATCATTTTCTTCAAGGATAATATCCTATGGAGATGCAACGAATAGCCTTCTTGTCAAACTTACTTCCCAAATGGTCGGACACAAGCAGATCGAATGCTTTTTTTTCCTAAAGCTTCTTATAGGGCAAAATAAAGCCTAGTTTTGCTTGTGGAAGCCTACTAGTAATTTAAATCATTATCTTCATACATTCTACCCAAAAGCGTGCTTGTACATTCTTGGCATCTAACATGCTTCTACAAGTATTTGCTAGATACCTATTCTTCATTTTTGCGACTCCATTATGTTGTGGGGTGTTTGGACGTATCAACTATTGTCGAATCTTATAATTCTTTAAGAATTCTGTGAACTCGTATGAGGCATATTCTCCGTCATTATTTGTATGAAGATACTGTATCTGATGACCTACCTCATCCTCCACATTTTCTTTGTAGGCTTTTAAATTTTCAAATATCTCTAAGTTTTCTTTCATAAAATCTATCATGACATACCAAGAATAGTCATTGATAAATGTTATCATATATCAATACCACTTGTTGATGGTTGCTTCACCAACCCAAACACATCTGAGTGTACCAACTCCAATGGTATCTTGGCTCTAAACTTTGGCTCCACATATGACAATTGGTGTACTTTTTCATACTAGCATCTAACATATACTACGTTATTTCGAGCTTCTAACTGTGAAAGTGCATTAAGCGTTGCTTTATTCATCATTACATTTCATCTGGTATAGCTCGCGTGTCCCAATCATGCGTGCCATAAATATGATGTCTCAATCTTTCTTGTCTTGTCTGCATATGCTGTTTCTACTGATATTACGTAAACTGACTCCAGTTTGTGTCGTACTATGATTGGTTCCATTGACTTCAATTGGCGATATACATTTACGTCCTTTGGACCAAACATTACAAAATTACATACTGAAGTTAATTGTGATATTGAGAGAAGATTCATTTTCATACTTAGAACATATAGTATATTTTCTAATTCCACTTCACACTACTAGAAATTTGAATTTTTGCGACAAACTATTCCGTCGCAAATCCTTCGCAAAACACAACTTGCGACGGATTAGCGACGGAACAGTCCGTCGCAAAATTTTAAGTCGCAAATTTTTGACGGACAGGATATCCTTCGCCGATTTTCGACAGACAAAAATCTGTGGCAAAGTTGCGACGGATTTGCAACGAAATTACTTTGCCTAAACTAGTCATCTTCTTGTGACACATTTGCTACGAAAAAAATTTAAAATTCTAGTAATTTTGAGACTATTTAGCGATGAAAATTTTCTATTTTTTTTAAAAATATATGTTCGTTGCAAATCCATCACAAAATTGAGACAATGTAGCGACAGATTTTTAATTTTTTTTAAAAAATAAATTTTCGTCGAAAATCTACAACGAATTAGCGACAAAAATTCATTTGTTCAAAAAACTCCATCGCTGTTTAGTCGCAATATTGCTACGATTTTGTAACAATATTTAAAATTTTATTTTGTCATAAATATTTTGCAATAATTTTACAATTATTTTTATTGTGATTATTAATTATTAATTATTAAAAATAATTATTAATTACAAATTTAATTTAATCTGAAATTTTAAATTTTAATTAAATATTTTAAAAAATTTTAATAATAGTTTTCAATAAAATTTAAATAATTATTTTAAAAAATAAGAACAATTATAGAATAATTAAAAGTAAAAATTAAATTAAAATAAATATAATTAATCCATTAAATGTCAATATTTTATGCGTACAATATTGAAAAATATTATATAAATTTTATATAACTATAGAAGGTGGTGCCGCAGACGGTGGAAGAGGCGGAGGTGGATATGAAGGGCCAGTAGTTGGAGGATGCTCGTCAGGCGGATCAATCGTGCAATTCTCATCAGCCCGGTCTACCTGCTCTTCAGAATCTGGTATCGAAAAAGGAGGTAGGGGTGGAGAAGGCGGCGAGGGCAAATGTAGTGCCTCGAATATTACTCGCAAATATTGGTCCAAACAAGCAAAGCGTTGCTGTAAATAACCGCGCATCGACCTCTCTCTCTGTAACTGACTATGAAGAGATGCATATTCTAGATACAATGTAATCGAGCAAGTTGTTAGAACAGAGGTCGACGTGGAATGACATAACCTCCATCGCATATGAACTGCCCCGGAACCCAATCTAAAATTTTGATTCTTCGAAACACCGTCAGCAACCTCCACAAATAGGGACATCTCATTTGGTAGATGCTGAGAAATCACCGAATCCTGAGACTTCACCTGGGAGTAGTGCTCCTTCAAAGCGTTGATGCTATCCTGCAAATTGTATATATCATAAATTTATGACGATGTCTAACAATAAAACAATTAATATAAAATCTGGAGTAATATAATATGTAAACTTACCAACGTATGTTGTGATTTCTCACTAACAAATATGCCATTTTTTGGGCCATTCTTATATGTGTGCATTGCCTCGTACATATCGGTGAAGAGGAAGTCATCTCCGCGTTCTTTACTCTATAATTATATTAATATAAATATTTAGTAATTATATTAGAATTAAATAACAAGGATAAAATTAATGATTACCATCCAACGTTCGTGCTCGCTGAAGGAAATGCATCATCCAGTGTGAGTCAGTCTAGGAGCAGCTGCTCTATTCCGCTTAGCAGCGGCTGAAACATACTTGAATTGTTCCGTGCTCCAGTGATCCCGCCAGAGTTGGCTCCAAATTTCAGGAGATATCCACGGTGAATATTTCCTATTAAATTTTAACTGATTCCACAAAAACATTTAGGAGTTTTGCATGTCTTATTAAAATAGTGTCGAAAACTTAGACAAATATTAAGCAAGCATAAAAAAATTTCGACAACATCTTTGCTGTAAAATGGATGTTTTCCAGGCATAAGTGATATTATATATTTGTGCTTCATATAATGATCATTTTGAGCTCACATTTTTGCTAAATTTTGATGTTTTAATCACCATTTACACTCTCTTTATCTATTATTTTCTTTAGGTGATTTTATTGAAGATTTGGAATTAAATGAAACAAACAAAGAGATTTTACACAATGAAGGAAAAAAACAGAGAAATGCAGAGAAAAATAGCCTGGAAGACATATTTCAAGTGAGATTTTAACCTTCATGAAGATTCCAAATGCAAATATGGTATTCCAAACAATTGTAGAGGACATTCTGAAGTTTTCAGAATGGTAAAATATGTATCAATCGGAGTTCATTTGCCTACCCTACTTATGCTGTAAAGTCACATATTCTGCATTGGGTTTCATTCTTGAGTTCTAGATGTCCAATTGAGGTGATTCAAATCTCTGTGGAAAGCTAAGATCCGGATCTGTAACTGTTATGAAGAAATTAAGACAGATCAGCTGATATAGTACTCTTAATTCACCTAGAAGTCAAAATAGTGTCACAGTAAGGTAGCAGAAACTTGCACCAAAATTGTGGGCAAGCGGCGCTGTTTGGTGTGATCTAAGCGGCGCCGTTTGCGTTGATCTGAAGCCGCTTTTCTCTCTCTTTTGGGGGAGATTTCAATACCCCTTTAGGGCAAAAAAAAGAGCAGCCGATGGGAGTGGACAGAAAACAGCAAAACACCAAGAAAGCACACCAAATTCTTCTTCCAATCCCTCAATCTTGCAAGAGAAATCAAGAGAGAAGATTGAATCCTTGAAGAAGGAGAACATCCACCTTGAAGATTCATGGAAAAAGCTGCAACTACAGTGACAAATTTCAACCTTGAGGAAGAGAAGATTTTACACCATGAAAATGAGCAATTCTTACTCTTTCTTTATTGGTTTATATTCTTTGAATTGTAATATGTTGATGAACTAAACTTTTGAATACTTGGATGGGTATGAACTCTAGATTTTCCCTATGTGAATGAAGTGTTTCATTGGTTGATTGAATTTGAATTTCTTGTGAATTGTTTGTGGGTTTGAATGGTTGGATTGAATCCTTGAAAAGAAATCAAGAGAGAATATTAAATCCTTGAAGAAGGAGAACATCCACCTTGAAGATTCATGGAAAAAGCTGCAACTGCAGTGACGAATTTCAACCTTGAGGAAGAGAAGATTTTACACCATGAAAATGAGTAATTCTTACTCTTTCTTTATTGGTTTATATTCTTTGAATTGTAATATGTTGATGAACTAAACTTTTGAATACTTGGATGGGTATGAACCCTAGATTTTCCCTATGTGAATGAAGTGTTTCATTGGTTGATTGAATTTGAATTTCTTGTGAATTGTTTGTGGGTTTGAATGGTTGGATTGAATCCTTGAAAAGAAATCAAGAGAGAATATTAAATCCTTGAAGAATGAGAACATCCACCTTGAAGATTCATGGAAAAAGCTGCAACTGCAGTGACAAATTTCAACCTTGAGGAAGAGAAGATTTTACACCATGAAAATGAGCAATTCTTACTCTTTCTTTATTGGTTTATATTCTTTGAATTGTAATATGTTGATGAACTAAACTTTTGAATACTTGGATGGGTATGAACCCTAGATTTTCCCTATGTGAATGAAGTGTTTCATTGGTTGATTGAATTTGAATTTCTTGTGAATTTTTTGTGGGTTTGAATAGTTGGATTGATTGAGTGGGTTATTGATGCATAATCTGGAATTTTTGTTCACTTGGAATTGAGAAAGGAAGAGTGATTGACAATTGATTCATAATCTGGAAAATTTCACTTGGAATTGAGAAAGGAAGGGTGAAATAGACCATACACAAACAATGGGGATTATTTAGGTGACTAGAGATAGAAACCTCAACATCTTCTTGATAATTAGAGAAATCTAATTGGAAATTTACAATTCTTAATGCATTCTTGGGTTGATTTGGTTAGAAAGAGATTTCAACTAATTAATCTAAGAGTAGAGAACTTTCATCTAGAGATAGAGTGAGTTCTATCATTGGAATTTTATCAAACATAAGAAGTGAAATTTATCAACCAATGGACATTTCTATCACATAGGTAAGTCTAGGGGGATTAACCATTCAAGTATTGTTTTCTCAATTGAATTCTCTCTTGCAAACAAAGATTAGTTAAGCTAGTTTAATTAGTTAAGCTAGATTTCTTTTCCTAGTAATTATTCCAACTATTTTCTCAAACAAATTTGTTAGGATAAACAATAGAGTAGAAGTGAGTAATGGTATTTAACCATTTCCGTGGATACGATATTTAAATTTGCTTACCATTATATTAATTTAAACGATGGGTGCACTTGTCTTATGTTTGTGTGCAAATTATTGAGGATTGTGATAAAATTGAGTATAAAGGTATAGACAACAAAACACAACAACAAGAACACTACAATCAATCCCCACGGTCAAATTTAATTCTCCCAAAAATTATTTCCCAGTAAATATATCAAAAATTCAAAACGCCGCCTCAAAAATATTATAAACATCTTCACAAAATTAAAAAACATCAAAACCAGTCTCAATTAAAAAAAATTAAAAAACCACTACAAAAAGAAAACAAAAAAGCAGAAAAAACATGTGCCAAAATTACAAAAAATAGAAAAATTTACACAACCTCTGCAATAATAATTTGGCTATTAAAACAATAAAATCATAAAAATTTCACATTTACAGGAAAAATTGAAAAAAAAAATTTGCAAAAAAAAAAAATAGAAAACAATCAAGAAAATTTTGAAAATTAAATACAATAAATAAAATAAAAATTTGGATGACTTTGTTTACCTCGGTTCGGCAGGGACTGGCGCAAGCGGGAAGGGGGGCGCTGGCTGAGGCACGGTGGGCTGGGCAGAGGCAGGGCGAGGTGGGCTGGGCAGAGGCACTGGCGGAGGAGCGACGGGGCCAAGAACGGCTAGGCTGAGGCGCTGGCTTAGGCGGGGCGGCGGCGCAGGGCGAGGTGTGGCGGGCTGGAGAGACCGAGTAGGGGAAGGAATGGGGTGAAAGAAATTAAAGACAGAGTGGGAAAGAGAGTGTTCAGATTATAAATAACAAGAAATCTTTTGTGACGGATTTTCATCGCAAATCCGTCGCTTTGTTACAGTTAATAAATAAAATTATGGTAACAAATCCGTCGCAAATTTGCGACGGATTTGCGACACACATTTTTTTTACGTCATATAAAATTTTCGTTGCAAAATCATCGCAATTTATGACGATTTTGTGACGGAATTAATTTCGATGTGGAGGCTCTCTTCGCGGGTGAAAATTTCAAATTTCGTCGCAAAAGTGTTGCAAATTTCTGACACATTTGCGAAGGATTTGCGACGAAAATTAATTTCTAATTTTATTTATTAACGGTAAAAAAATCTGTTGCAAATATTTACGACGAAATTAAAAGTGTCTCAAATTTGCGACACATTTGAGATGGATTTGCGACCAAAATTAATTTCTAATGTGTTTCTTAAGTTCTTTTCTTTCTCTCCCACTGCTCCAATAAGTTTATGGTTAGTATTTGTTAATAATAAATATTTATGAAATAAATTCATTTTAATTATCATATATGTTGTGCTAGTATATGTATTAACCTCATCAACACTATATGTTGTAAAACATTACATATTATAAATTGGTCATATTCAAAGTTATAAATATATATTAATATTATACAAATATGTAATATACCTTTATATGTTTTGTATCATGTGTCATTATAGTCAATAGATATGCTATATCAAAATAAATTACAAAACATATTCGTATATGTCTTTATATATAGACTATTAACAATAGAGTATCAATATTTCATAATACATATTACAAGCGTACTACATTTATAAATGTTTAATTAAATAGTTCATTTATGAACACCATGAGGTATAGCTCACAAAAAACAAATAAGGATTTAAGAATAGGAGGGAAAAAAAAATTTCATTGCAAATCTGTTGCAAATCCGTCTCAAACAATCTTCCGTCGCAAATTCGTAGTTAATTTGTTTGCAACGGAATTATTTTTTATTTTATTTTTTAATTTTCACCGCAAATCCGTAGCATTATTGTGACGAAATAATAAATTTTTTATTTGAGTCGCTGTATTACTACAGATTTGCGAGGCACAGTTTTAAACAAAAAATTTCTTTTTTTCCATCGCAAATCCGTAGCTATTTAGAGACCGATTTGCGACGGTAAGGAAAAATCTTTTTTAATATTTTCTTTTGCTATCTGTGGCAATTCCAGAATTATGGCGACGTATTTGCAACGGATATAGAAATATAGCTATGGAATTGCGGCGTTGAAAATAAATAATTTTTTAATATTTTTTTCCGTCGCAATTCTTTAACAAATCTTCGACGGAATTGCGACCGAATTTACGTAAAAATTTTTAAATACGCAAATCCGTTGTGGAATTGCGACGGAAAATACAGTCGCAAATTCGCCGCCTTTTGGCTACAGATTTGCAATGGAAAAAAATATTTTGTTTTAATAATTTCTTTTTCTCATCTGTCTCAAATTTGTAGCGAATCTGCTACGGATTTGCAAAAAATATTTTTAAATTACTATTTTCCCATTTCCGTCGCAAATCCATCATAATAGCAATTTGTGACCTATTTTACTCGGTCACAATTTTTGCCACTTATTTCATCTGTAGCAATTCTGTTGCAAATCCGTCGTACAGTGGTAACGGAATATGCCGTCGCAAAATTTATTTTTCCTTATAATGTCAGTTGGGTTGAAGCGAGATATCACCATGGCCTTGCCAACGTGTATGATTTGCATCTTTGAATTGCTTGCAATCAAGACAACTCATATTCCTTCATACTCTTTGATATTCTAGATCTTTTCCTTATCTCTTGTCATATGATTGGCGCACCCCAAATCTACTATCCAGTTTTTCTAAAATTGATTAGATTATCATTTACCACGACGAAAGCATGATCTTCCATTAGTGTAAGAGATGTTTGAAAATTTTATTCATCTTCACTGCTATTTGTGTTCTTGGAAATAGCAAATTTCCCCTTTGCTTGATTGTGCTAAGAATCTCAGACGAAGTTTACTTTCTTCTTGCAATTGTAATAGATATTAATTTGTCACTGATTTCTTTGATTGTTGCCTCCTTGTAGTTTATCTCCTCTTCTGTTGAGAGCCTTTCCAAGGGTGTCCTTGTATCGTGTTTTGTCTGTCTTTATTCTTTCCTTCTTCAGAATTTTTTTTCCTTTGAAAGTGCTCCCCTTGCTCTAAGACTCTAACTTTTTGTTTGTTTAGAGCCTCTTGATTAGCTAATATGTTTTTCAATTCATTAAGAATTGGTTCTTTAGCCCGTCCACCTGTTTGTTACTATGATGGGATTAAATTCATGACGAAACCCTCGCACTATTATCCTTCTCATCCTTGTCTTGTTGAGAGGATAAAACGGATCTAATTTAGTAATTTTTTAAGAAAAAATTAACTTTTTGAAAGAATTTACTTGCAATCATATTGCCTTGAATGTGTGTCATCAACTTATTTTCAAACCTCTTCAACTTAGAGTTATTCGCCTTTGCGAAACACTCTGGTAATGTGTACCACACTTCCTTGGGATTTTTTGTATTTTTAATTTTATCCAAATATCACTGCTATATTGTTAAGGCTGTGATAGGTAAAGCCTTACCAACATTCGTGTTATATTTTTTGTACTCCATTGCATTTTTGTTTAGAGGTAGCATTGTTTGGTTACCGTCGTTCATCTCCCATAAGCCTCTAGCCTCTCAAATAAAATTTGAGAATAATACTTCATTCATTGTAATTGTCGTCGTTAAATTTCTCGATGGTATTAACGAATTCCGCCATCATGACTTAGTGATGCTTGGCCCCAACTAACCAATTTCACAATCTTAGATTATGCACGAGTAAACTCTCCATTTATTTTGATAGAACCTCCTCATAGAGTGATTCTTGATTGATGAACTCGAACACGGTCCCTAATCATATTTACCTTAATTCTGACATACCCACAATAACCTGTTTTGATATCACTTGTTAAGAATTCAAGTGGCACAAATAGTGCATGAAACTTTTAAATAAAGTTTTTTTATTACTCCACTAAACTCTCACTTACAAGTCACATGACACTTATAATTATAGTTTGTTTAATCTCTCAATTTTTCTTCACAAGACATTACACAAGTAGCTCTCACTCTTTCTTTTTTATTCTTATTTTACTCATTCAATGGAGCAACTTACACACTTGCTTGCTTCTCATAAGCACTAGCGTATTTATATATGCTTTTTCACCGACTTTGACAAATTCTAACTTTGTCTAATTACTTCCATGATTTTTTTGCTTCTTCAACAGAATTCTACATGCTCTTTGCTCAAATAGTCAAAATTTGCTACTCTAATTTTAACTTTTCCATTTTTCTTAATTATTGGAGAGAGTTATTGATCACTCTCTCAACAAAAAAAAAAAAAAACCTCCAAAGAGCAAGGGCAAACAAGCTCACAGATTTTCTTTCATGAAAATTTCATAAACAATGAGTCAAAAGGAATAAAGATTTCTGTGAAATTTATTTTCTATAGTTTCTTTGGAATGATTGGATATTTTGATTGATTCTGCGCACAACATGAGCCTTTAGTTTCCTCGCACTCTTCATCAACATCAGAACGGAGAGCAATTTGAATCCGATCAGAACGGAAAGCACGTCCAGGACTGGATGTGATCCGTTGGATCAGATTCTGATACAACGGATAAAATTTAATCTGTCTCCTGTATTTTTTTTAAAAAAAAATTTAAAAATTTCGTAAACTGTTGGATCAGATTCGAAATCTGATCCAACGGTCAAAAATTGGTCCTGAACGTGCTGTAAAAAGTACGTTCAGGACCGAAACCGGACGCGAACGGAAAGGTAACCATGTCATCGTCACTATTTATTTATTATAAGTACTAAAATATACGATAATTTTACTAATATATAAGAATTTTTAAATAATTTTAATCTTTCAAATACTTTATAAAATTTTAAAATTTATTACATAATATTTATTTTATTTATTTTTCAAAAATTATTGCATATTAAGGTATAATAGACGATTAAAATTTATTATTTTATTCAAATTGTATTGATATTGAGTTTCGCCACTTGTTTAAATTTTTAAAAATTAATAAAGAAAAATTAGATATTAAAAATTATAATTTATTATAATAAATAAATTATCATTTTAAATCTCAATATAAAATTTTTAAAAATTTAAAAATAAAATATTAATAAAATAATATTTATTAAAAATAAAATTTTTATTATTTAAAAAAACTGGTTAGGCACTCTCCTTCTACGTACAACCCAAGCCAAAAGTTTGCGCAAACAATAGTGTGGGTTGTGCTAAAAGCTGGCAATAACCAATAGAAAGGGTAGTGGCCAGCAATTTTTTTTTTAATTTTTTAAAATAAAAATTATAAAAAGTTAAAATTATTAAAAATTATCTTACATTATTAAAATTGCTCTGTATTAAATAATATAATTTATTTATTTATTTATTTATCTCTTTACTCTCTCTCATCTCTTGCTTGGACCATCTTTACCTATACATTTTTCTAACGCCTATTACCTATTTTTCCTTTATTTCCTTGACAGATGAGTGGAAGAAAGTGGTTGGCTATGGTGCAGACATTATTTATTTTTAATTTATATTGAATATATTCTTAGTAGTTAGATTTTAATTTAACAATAAAAAACTCACACATTGTGGATAATTATTTAAGTTAAAATAATTATGCATACCGCGTGAGTTTTGAATTATTGAATCAAAATCTAACTATTAAAATTTAGTCTGTACAAACTGGAAAAAAAAATATTGTCTGTATATTAACCTGAAAGAAAGAGGAAAGCAGGAAGGAGGGACTAGAGGTGGGCGGTAGAGCCGAGGAGAAGGGGGACAAATTTTGCATTGTTTGGAAGAGAGGATGATCCAGAAGGTAGAAGAGTAATTATATCAGTCAATTTTGAAAAGGATGTTGGAGTGAAATAAGGGGTTAGAGTAATAAAAATATCGCTTTCCTTTTCTTAATTCGCATAGGCAATAATTTAGTTAATTCGCTTTCCTTTTCTTATAAACATCTACTTTAAATTAAATATTGAATAATAAAATATAGTTTTCTTTCAACCATGATTAACAAAATTATTTGAACCGCATTTGGATCTTTAATCAAAGAACGGTGTGAGTTGGTGAATATGCGAAGCATCTTTAGGTAAAGCTTCTTTTGTAATGTGTTTTTTAATAATTTTTCGAGGTCGTAATCAGAAGCGATTTCCAGAAACTTTAGCAAATTAATTTGTTCAATTGTTAAACATAATTGTATTTTTATTTTTTAAGTTAATGAACTTTCTTAAAAATTTAACAACCTTAAATACAGAAAGAAAGGCATTATTTGATTCTTTTAAAAGTTTAAAAGTTGAGGTGCTAACTTGTTTTATCCCTAATAGTTATGATATTAACCCTTAATTTAAATTCGGTTATTCAATTCTTTTTCCAATCCCTAAATTAAGAGGCAATGATGATGATGACTTTAAAGAAAGTGCGAATGAATATGCGTCGACTTTTCAATATACAGATTGTCAAAGATGTTTCACTAAAAAAATGAAGAAATTCATTAGAAATTAGGCCCATTGCAAAGCCAGCTTACCGAATGGTAACAACTTCATTTCTAGGTTCTGCAAAGAGATCTCAGAGAGGGTACGGAGAGACAATGATCAACACTGACCATATTGATTCCTTTGAGTATTTTGATTCTGCCCTGGTGGAACTTTTTTGGCTAAATGCAGATTTACGCTTGACTTCTGCTATGAAGGATCAGATTCAGATCCTAGAATACGAGCTAGAATCGTTGTTTTTCTATATATTCTGCTTTACAACGTTGAATGATTCATCATTCGGCCAGAAGAAGGATTCAGGAGTTGCCGAAATATCCGGTTTTCATGCCGCCCTGGAGAAGAAGCAGCTTCTAGAAACTGGCCTTCAGGCATTGGAAAGTGGAGAATTCGAAGATTGGGACACCCTTTCTTCTGTAATGCTGGAAAACGTTCATATTTGCAAAGTAGCTGCCAAGGAAAATTGTTTCCATTTCTTGGATTGCTTGTCCCAGTGTGAGTTTTCCAGAGGTAAGCTAGAGACGCTTATAGCATCTATCAACCTTTACCAGCGCAGTTTTCTCAGCTTAAACGGTGATCTCATCTCTGATGAGAAGGAGAAAATTGAATCCCTAGGAGAGGATCTTGCTCTAGTCACTCAGGTTTTCCAATTCCCGGTGAAACGCGGCGACCGTGATAAGAAAACTGGATCCCTCGGAGATATTCTGGAGCTACTCGGGGATTTCTTATTCAGCATGGATAGTGAGAGTGACGAGGAAATTGAAGAAACGGAAAATAGCGACAACAATGGGGAAAGCGAAGGTGACAAGGATGCTAAAGAGAAAGTAGAAAATCGCAACAGGTACGAGCAAATGAAAATTTTCAGCACTCGTATCAAAGCATGGGCTTGCAATGCTGCTTGCTTATGCCTTCTGAGCTGGGTTCTAGAGGAAAAGGATGACGTGGCACCTACGAAGAATGTTGTTCTTTCAGATTTGCAGCAGAAACTTAATACTGCCCTTCAGGAGGTTTGCAAAGCTGCTTGTTTATTCCTTCTGAACTCGGTTCAAGATGAAAAGGAAGAAAACCTGGCACCTTCGGCCAATGTTATTCTTTTGGATTTCCTGCACAAACTTAATACTGTCCTACCAGAGGTCACAAGGATGTGTCTGGCCGTCCTGAAGGCTTCAAAGCCATCAGAAGAAGAGAGGCCTCTGGTTGGTTCGCTTGTTTCAGGGTTTGTTGATTTTCTCCCTCAGAAATTGCAGGCAGATCTACCTGAGGATGATATTCAAATTCTTCAAAATGGAATGATATTTCTGATAACATTTCTCATGGATCCGCCAGAGGCTGAGAAGTACGCAAAGCATGGGAAATTAATTTTGACACAAGCAGCTGCTGCTCTCCGCGACGCTGCGTCTCTCATTACTTTAGCGAGTGCTAGTGAAATTGAAAAAGGAATTGCAGAGAAAAAGAACTCCCTTCTTCATGATTTTATGGCAAAGCTTAATGTAATCAAAGCAGAGGTCAGAAATCTCTATGCCTCATTATTTCTGGATTCAGCAACTTCTGATTTTCCTAGGATCAATGTAGTGGGATTCCTTGATTCACTCATAGAAAAAATAAAAGAGAGCTCCACACGTAATTCAATGCGTCAAATTATGTCTCTTCAGCAGGAATTGATGTCGCTCAGGAATTTGCTCGAAGTATATAATTTGAAAGATCATTTTATAGCAAAGTTGCAAAATGAGTACAATGAACCGAATGGTCTTTGGGCACGAATTATTAATGTGGCATATCAGGCAGAAAGAACTATAAGTTCCTTTATGTACATGAAAACTTTTGTTTGGCTTGATATGCTTCGCCTTTTTGATGTTACAGAAGAAATTAAGCATGTTGTGGCTGAGTTCAAGAGGATCAAAGATCATCATATGCATGACACTGATGCCCTCAGCACTGCGACAAACGCGAGTCCTGGAGCTCATTTACAAACGAATGTTCTCACATTAGATGAAGTGGTTGTAGGTTTCCAGGCTGAGGCAGCAGAAATACTGGACTGGCTTAGAAGCGAATCAGGAGAACTTGATATTCTCTCAATCATTGGTATGGCTGGAATGGGTAAGACTACTCTGGCCAGGAAAGTCTACAATGATCCTTCAATTAAGTATCATTTTATCAAATGTGCATGGTGTACTGTTTCTCAATCATATAATACTAAGAAGGTATTACTTGATATTTTACACGAAGTAACTACGGGGAATGATAGTTTCTTTGAAATGGAGGAAATCGACTTAGCTGACGAACTTCGAAAATGTTTGCTACGCCAAAAGTACCTAGTTGTTATTGATGACATTTGGGATATAGGGGCATGGAATGCGCTAAAGTTGTCACTCCCAAATGACAACAATGGTAGTCGAATCATATTCACGAGTCAAATCCATAATGTAGTATTGGAAGCTAAGTCAGACAGTCGTCCCTATCCTCTAAGTCCACTCTCTGAGGAGGAAAGTTGGGAGCTGTTAGAAAAGAGGCTCTTTCATAAAGATAGCTGCCCATCAGATTTTGTTGAGGTTGGCAAGCAGATAGCAAAAGATTGCAAAGGGCTCCCTTTGGCTGTTGTATTAGTTTCAGGGCTTCTGAAGCAAAAGATTGATAATCTGGATTGGTGGAAACAAATGGGAGAAAATTTAGGTTCAAGAATTTCTCATGAAGGGTGTGTGAATATATTGGAACAGAGTTACAAGCACCTTCCAGAAACTTTAAAGCCTTGCTTTCTTTATTTTGGATCATTTCGAGAGGACAGAGTGATCAGACTGCAGAAGTTGATCGAGCTATGGATATCTGAAGGCTTCGTACGAAAGCAGAAGACGGTAAATTCAGAGATTGTGGCTGAACAGTACCTGATGGATCTCGTGGGTAGGAGTCTGGTCATGGTTACCAGCAGAAGTTCCAGAGGTGGAATTAAAGCCTGTCGCGTTCACGATCTGCTGTGGAAATTTTGCTTGGCAAAGGCTGAAGAAGAAAGCTTTCTCAAGGTAGTACGTGGGAACGATAATTCTCGGGTTTCCAGCAAGGCCCTGGATAAGCATTATCGAGTGTGCATTCAGTCTAAAGATTGGAGCTCTTTTCTTTTTTGGAATTCTTCTGCTCTCCATTCTCTACTCTTTTCTCCTACTGCTACTTATCATCCACTCGATATGGACTATTGGTCCTTTAGCAATCCAAGATTTCTTCAAGTATTGTATTTGGAGGATGTCAAGTTATTGGGAGATTTTCCAGAAAATATGACAAAATTGGTCCTCTTGAGATACATATCAATTCACTGCACTGCGACATCTATTCCACCAGAAATATCGGAGCTTCAGAACCTAGAAACACTTCGTGTCAAGAGAATTGCACATAGATTTCATTTGCCAGATACCATCTGGAGAATGGAAAAGTTGAGGCATGTTCATGTAGGACCCTGTATTCCTCCCCCTTTGCATGAATCTATACCTGCATTGGAGAATATACAGTCATTTTCCTTTCCATGCCTTACTTTCGGAGAAGAAGCGCAAAGGTTCTTGAGAAAGATACCATCAGTTCGGAAACTCAGGTGTGAATTTTCACCAATATTAGTAGATTTTCATGAGATGGAGGACGATAATGAGATACCAGAGTCTACACAGATGGGAGAGGATCAACAGGTACTAGAATTGGATTTTCCAAATCACCTTGAATCATTGAGCATGACTTGCATACTAAGGAATTTGGCTAGTTGTCCATTCTCTTTCCCCTTGAATTTGAAGAAATTGAAACTAAAATCTTTTGGCATGCCATGGACTGAAATATCAACAATTGCGAAGCTACCAAATCTTGAAGTTCTCAAGTTACTTGTTGGTGCTTTTACTGGAATAGCATGGAACATGGAAGACGATGATTTTGTAAGGCTTAAATTCTTGAAATTACAAGCCTTGGACATTGAACAGTGGAATGCATCTGGTGAGCCTTTCCCTTGCCTTGAGCAACTAGTAGTGGACGGATGTCGCAAACTTGAGGAGATCCCATCTGCATTCGGAAACATTCCAACTCTGAGGATGATTCGAGTTGAATGGTGCAGCTCGGCTGTTGCAAGATCTGCTGAGCAGATTCAAGAAGCGCAAATTGAGTTGGAAAATCATGACTTCGAAGTCCTTATTGGGAGATCTTCTGATGGAAAATAGATACTTGCCCCTTTTCCTCTCTCAGCATATTGGGTGATGTTGTTTCCTCTCTGTGGCCTTTAGCACTTATTACAGAACGTTCGAAGTATGAATTTAGTCTCATTCATTCTATTGGACTGAGGTTTATGTTGTACCATTCATGACGCCAAGAAATTTTGATGAGGCGTTATTTTTACTTTGGTTTTTGTTAATGAAATTTCATCATACATTACTATCTTTTTTTTTTTTAAACAAGATAACCGCATCTATTATCCGAAAGTGCATGTTAAGTAAGGCGCACTAATCATACCTGATATTACAGCCTGACAGGCTTATGCCATTAGAGTGATTTAATCCTTGATGGAGGGCAAAGAATTTCACCCATGCTCAAGTAGGCCAACTCCATTTGACCGACCATCATACGCGGTCTAAACTCGTGTGCGGATGTATTTTAAAAATAAAAATATTAAAATTAATTTTTTTAAAAAATATTTTTTATCTCAAAAAATATGTGTTTAGAAAGAAAAATTGAATAACGTAAAATATTAAAATTTTAGTTCAAAAATATTTAATACCTTTTTTTCCATCTTAAACTTTTAATATATAATTTTTATCTCTTTTATTTCTGTCAATATAAAATTAGAAGTAATATTGGTTACATTAAATCTTCTTCTTTAATTTTTTGAAATCTTCGATCATACAAATATCATTGATCTCTTTTTGTAAAACATAAATAATATATACTAATTATTATCTCATAGAGGGTTAAACTCAGCAAAACTCTTATTTAGTTTGAAGAAGCTCTATTATTTACTTCATTAATAAAGATTTCCTTTATGTTTTTCAAAAGGAAAAAAATTCTTAATAGCAAATCTATTCCCTTCATCAATAATGGAGAGAAATTATAATTATTAATTACTCTGGACAGCAAATTGTGATATTTTTTTCCAATTAACCCAATTAGTCAGATAATTGATGATTTAAAAAATGATCTCAATTTATTATTTAACAAAGAAATTGAAAGTTGATGTATCTGAATAATTTCTCATTTCTTAGGTTTTTTTGTGAGTAAATCAAAGCAAATAAAAATTTAAACAAAGTATTGTCATTAATGTTTAAATGAAAGTTTATTTATTCCATTATAAACTATATAGAGTTTATCTATCTGGTTGTTTCGAATAAGTGAATAATTATTTTGATACAATAGTTTAACAAATATAAGCAAGAAAAATGTTGGAAGATACAAGAATAAAATATAATATAAAATGGAGAGAAAAAGTATGAAAGATAAGAAAAAATAAAGAAATTAGAAGAATACTAGATATAGATACTATTAGCCATGTTATTATGGTACCATCAAACAAAAAAAGTATAATATTAAGAAAAATAGAGAATAGACAAAATAATAGTAAAAAAAATATAATTTAAAATTTTAAACTTTAAAGTATGTGATCAAACTTTTTTTTAAGTATATATATGCATATAAGAGAGGAATTTGCATGTCATTCTAATTTGAGATCTATAAATAACTGATTGGCATGGGATTAAAATCTTTGACTTTTTAAATTTCTTTTAAAAAAGCAAAAACTATTTGAACCAAAGTTATTGGCTGACACATGGAAAATGCAGGTTTCCAAGTTAAAAGGGCAAAAAAAAAAAAAAAACTCTATACTGAAGTGGGGCAGTCCTAGTGGGCCACAGCAGCAAGAGTGGCTGACCGGTTACTGGTCCATGTTTTACCAGAATATAAAATTAATTTTAAAATTTTTGTAAGTTTGAAGAGTTTTTTTTAGTAAAATTTAAATCAAATCTGTTAAGTTTTACCAGTAAGATGGTAAATTTTGAACATTATCATTAAGTTTTATAATATTACCAATTTTGATGAAAATTTTACCATTTCAATTCTGAAACTTACTATTTTATAAAAAAGTAAAAGATCTTATAAATATGGTAAGTTAAACTAAATATATGGTAATTTTTGTAAAATAATTAGTAACCTAGTAAAAATTACACTTACCATTTTAGTGACAAAATTTACCAATTTTGATGGAAACTTTACCGTTTTCATTTTAAAACTTATCATTTTATTTTTTAAAAAAAAAGTCTTACAAATATGGCAATTTTTGTAAAATAATTAGTAAGCTAACAAAAAAGTTACACTTAACATTATAGTGGCCAAACTTACTAATTTTAATTCAAACCTTACATTTCTAATTTAAGACAATAAGTTTATTACGTCAATGGTAATTTTCACTTCGATAAACATAAGTTAGCAAAAAATTGAGACTTACTTTTTAAGATACAAAACTTACCAAATTGAATATAAAATTGTTATCTTTTTAAAATTTTATCTTACCATGTTATAAAATGTTAAGTTTCATTATACAAATGATAAGTTTTATTTGAATAATTTGCAATTTATAAAAAATATAAAACTTACCGGCCTAAATAATATAATTTACTAATTTTTACTGAAAACTTATCACTTTAATGTCAAGTTTTTATCAATTTGTAAAATAGTAATATATTTGACATGAATGGTAAGTTTTATTAAAATCATTACTATGTGAAAATATAAAACATACCAATTAATTAATAGGAGTTATTAATTTTTATTCGAATCTTACCATTTTATACTCAAATTTTACTATTTCACAGAACGGTAAATTTTGTAATATTAGTGGTAAGTATATTTAAATAATAAGTAATTTAAATAACAAAATAAAACTTAACAATTGTAATGTGATCAACTTGATAGCTACATAATAGTTATGAGAGTTTAGAAAATATTGTTTATTTTTCAAGAATGTAATCACTCATCTTTTGATAAATTAGAAATATAAATATCCAAATTTGGATATATATATATATATATATATATATATATATATATATATATATATATATTATGCTATGAATTTAAGTGTTCGTAACGTAGAATTAAAGCAAAAGCGTTACTCAATATATTTGGAGAATAATATAAAATTAAGAAAAAGAGAAGAGAATATAGAGAGAAAGTAGAACTCAAGAATCAAGACTAAAATCTGTATCTTATTAATGTCATCATATGGCCCTATGTATAGGCTCATAATACAAGAGTTTATGGGAACTCAAAATCTAATGGGGAAAGGAAATCAAATCTGATTAGGAGTCATATTTTGGGAGTTCAGTTTTCTTCAGGAGACTGATTAATATGAACATCCACATATTATTTTATAACACTCCCTATTGGATGTTCATAACATAAAGAATATGTCTCGTTAAAACCTTATTAAATAAAAACCCAGTGGAAAAAAAACTCTAGTGAAGAAAAAAGAGTACATTATTCTTTATGTCAGTATTACTCCCCCTGATAAGAAACCCTTTAAGTTTTCTTAACCGATGCTATCCAATCAAATGTTGTAATTGGTAAAGTCTTAGTGAATAGATTTTTCAAATAATCAAATGATCAAATTAATTACACATCAATATTACATCTTTTCTGGAGCTTGTGAGTAAAAATAAACTCATAAAAATATACTTTATCATATCTCTTTAGATATATTTCAAACTTTATTATCATCCAACAATATAGTTAGAATTACTCCTTAGAGGATATAGATTTATCTCGAATACATTAATCATGATCAAATATATTCTCAACCAATATCATGAATTTTATAAGTTGAAGATGTGGCTGTTATAATCAACATATTTTATAAATGCATGATTTATGTGGGTCATATAGGTGATGCATACCTTGCATATTCATCTCAACAGGAGTTGAATTTTATCAATATTCGAGATAAACTATCTCAAGGAGATATCAATAGGCAAGCTTAATGTCATCTTAAAATTCATTGGGTAGAGAAGAACAATAATAGATATCTACTTGCACATGGACAAATATATTCATGTACTCAATTGCAGAATTGTGGTACTTCAAGACCAAATAGTTCTTCAATATCCTTTAATAGATATAAAAGATCTTGCATATAATAACCCAATAACAATTGATGTGCTATGTCCATATTAAACATTTTCAGGATGTTCAATCAAAATAAAATATTGACTTTTCAAAATATTGATCACAATACTTGCTTTTCTAAATTCTTCAGAAAAAATATATTGATTATCAAATCATTTTTTCTTTTCAAAATCAAGAGATCAATACGCTTCAAACGTATATTAAAATCATATAGTTATAGAATACATATATTTGTCCTGCTAGGACATTTATCCAAATAGGAATATCTATAAGTATAATATTATATTGACTAACTCTACAAGAGTAAGACAAACAATCAATATGCAATTTTATGCAAATAAATAATATTTTGAACTTGCAGTTCACTAATACTTGTGCATAGATCAAGAAAATAAAAGTCATGAATAATATCCTCTTTTAATTGATGATTTTCTCCCCCTAATGTGGGGAATACTATGCCAATCAATAGATTGTACAATGAGGATATCTTCTAATAAAGAAATACATATATCAAGTATAGCTACATATAGAATTTCTTCATATATGGACATACTCAATCATTCTTTCAATAAAAGTTTACTAAGATAATCTCATTATGTTCTATAGGAACAATTATATGCTTCAAGCAAATTGAGTCCATCAGGAACTTCAAATATAAATTCTATTATCAAATGATAACAAATATAAGCACATATTAAGTGTCATCATTCAACATTATATCCACTACTAAAAATATATTTCTTCGTTATCAGTGACAGGTCTTACAAAGAATCATACGCCATAACTCATGGCAATATTCACTTTTGTGGTTCGCATTTTATAAGTAAATATTAATTTCTATCTCTTTGAGATTACTCTTCAAGTGTATTATTCCTGTTGGGAATACATGTACACTTCAAGTGTACTTGTGAATAGTTTAAACTTTTCATACTTCTCATGCGAACTTTATCATTTCGAGTCTGCAGACCTCGATTTGAAAATCCTCAATATATTATGCACATTAATATCTTTAAACTCATATACTTGTACGGTTCTAATAGTTCCCAATCATATTGAGATCTCATCATTTATCACAGTTTTCAGGTACCTGAATTTCTTCTGGAAATAATATATCAATGGTGTTTGGAGGAAAATTCTGCTGGAATTTAAATCTCATCAACTTAACATATATGACCATTTTAAGCATTTGCTCCAGTAAGGTGTTTGTATCTTTGGAACCAACTTATCTACCACATTTTATTTATGTCTCAAATTTATTGTAGTGGTAGATTATCCTTCAGGGATATCAAATAGGAGCATTCTTTGCGGGATGTTGGTCAATTAATATACCAGGCTATATAAATTATCTTTTGAACTTCTGGTTCAATGTATCTTCTATGAGGATCAAAATAGAAGATCAAGATGAGACACATATTAATATCTTTATCCAACCTCATGATTTCTCCTCTTTATGTTGGGGCAATATATTTAAAATTAACAAAATACGAATCTCTCTCTTGAGATTTACCCCCAACATATTTAATAATTTCTTTAAGAACTCATCTCATTACCTTTGTGGTGGTGCAACATACATAGTGCATTTCTAAATTTAAAATGAAAAATATTTGGTTTCTGACCACAAACCAACTACTACGATGAGAATTACAATGTGTTGGTAAAATACGAAATAAGTGCTAATATATCACAGTCATGCACATTCTACAGGATGTTCAATATTTGTCTCAACACAACTAGTATTATTATGACAAATTATGTCTTTGAGAGAATCTTAAAACATGAGCTCATTATCAATAAATTGTGCAAACTACAGGTTGCAAAAACAACAATATTCATAATACTATTTGTTGATGCATTAACTAATAATTTCTCCATATTCATCCCAAAATATCACATTCAACCCCAAGTAATACTGGCAACTTTTAAATAAAATAAGTACCGCATATAAATTCATCATATTAGGAAACTTCTGGTTCCATAATAAATTCATAATCATTCTTCGTATTTTAATGATTCGGGATGGTCCAACCGGTCATGCCAACTAATAAATTATTTATCAATAAATTTCAAGTTTACTCAATATTGCATCTCAATTTTATAATTCTATGCAATATAAATCATGAGAGATAAATAGTGATATTTATAATTGACGTATATTTTATGTCATAATGGTAATGCATATGCCTCAAAAGTTCATTCATCCAATGTCTCGATATACCGATAATATAATCAAAACTCAAAAAGCTTTACGAGACTGTATAGAGAATGATATATTGCAACAATTGACCTTTATGTGAAGATTTAGTAGCTCTTCTAGAGCTTTTAAGCAATTAACTCTTCTAGAGTTATTTGATCAATTAGTTCTTCAGGAACATTGCACTACCATTTATACTTTGGACATATATTTTAAATTTTGTCCAAATAAATAACAAATATTGTCTAGACAAATTGTATCTTCATTATTCTTGATCCAAAATAAACTAAAATAACATAGAAAAGTAGCAATTCGATAATATAAAAATTTTGATTAACATTCAAAATACTAAAAACTCTTTTTGGATATTCAAAAGAACTGGTTAGATTCTGTGCCATATCGATATTATCAACGCAAGCATCATTACTATCAGTAGAATAATTTAAGAAAGTAAAGAATTATCAATAATTAATAGAGATTCATAACATGCTTGACGTACTACATGTGCGTGATAAACTTTTATATTGCATCAATAACATGTTAGAATTGTTACTTTCCCTTTTTCCTTCTCATTATTTTTTCACTTTTGGTGAGTATCCATTCACAGGGGATTTAATGAGTCATTCTTATAGTATAAGAATATAGTATATTTCTACTAGCTGCGACCAAAATCTCGTACATAAATACATTATAATTTTTAATGTCATTCAGTTCAGTGAATGTCATAAATATATTTGATCAATCGTCAAAATATTTTATCCATGACTCATTTAGTTTCAGAAAATATAAATTCAAAATACTTCTGAAAAATTTCTTCTCAATATTGCTACTTCCGGAGCATGTCAGAGATATGAGAAATGAAATTTCTTTTATTCATCACATTACTAGTGATATTTCTCATTATAACTTTAATTGAGGAGAAATTCTAAAAGCGATAAAATTTTTTGCATACTGATGGGCATAAAATATTATAGGCACACTTATAACAAATCATAATTAGAATTTATATAACAATTATCTTCTGATGATTGTATGTTTCATTCACAATTTGCTAATAATCAAGTGGCTTTGATACTTTGTATTTCTTAAATGGTGTCTTCAGGATTCATAATATCCAGATGCATATATTCTAATCGCCATGATTATATGGATTATTCTTACCGTATCCGCTTCAACCATGACTACGGCCTCTTCCAGGGGCATAACCATTGGTTCTAATGCATTCACTCACAAATTTAAAGTAAATTGTATTTTTAATAGAAGGACTATCTTCTTGTAGTCAAATCTTTCTTTTAGATCATTCCATAAAAAAATGGATCTTTAACAATAAGATATTCCGCCTTTAGATCCTCATAGAAATTATGGCGGTGAAAAATCATGACTTTTATACGATTTTAAAATTGTGTCTGCCAGACCCAGTATATCTCAATAAATTTGAGCATCTAATGTCTATGACATATAATTCTTTCTATAAATATTAAGAGTAAAAAAAAAGTTTTGAAAAGTTTGTCATGAGAATTAAAAGGTAGAAAATATATATCTTTTTCTCTTGATTAAACTCTCAATTTCGATAGCAGAGACTCGTGCTGATAACGTGTTATGAATTTAAATGTTCATAACGTAGAATTAAAGCAAAAGCGTTACTCAATATATTTGGAGAATAATATAAAATTAAGAAAAAGAGAAGATAATATAGAGAGAGAAAGTAAAACTCAAGAATCAAGATTAAATATGTATCTTATTAATATCATCATATGACCCTATATATAGGCTCATAATACAAGAGTTTATGGAAACCCAAAATCTAATGGGAAAAGGAAATCAAATCTGATTATGAGTCATATTTTAGGAGTACAATTTTCTTCAGAAAATTAATTAATATGAACATATTATTTCATAACATATTATCTATAATATTATTTGTTATCCATATACAGTATACAATATATGCGTATCAATATAGTGCACATAGTACTAATAATTTGACATTTTAAACCCTTATGTCCCAAAATGTTAAAAAAAATTAAAGATTTCACCTCTAAAACTTAGATACGTTTTCAATTGGGTTCGAATATGATTTCAAATTTAGTCCTTCAATATTTTAAAATGCTATTTTAACCCCAATTGAGGACTGATTTAAAGTAATTTCAAAATATATAGGAACCCGAAATTCCCTAGAGACATGAGATTATAAGGAGAGACAATGCTCAGCACCAGATCAGTTGTTACTGTTCTTTCCGCCCAGATGGACCTTCTCCGGCTAAGTAACGATTCACGCTTGACTTCTGCTATGGATGATCAGATTCAGATCCTCGGACACGAGCTAGCTTCCTTGTCATTCTGTATATTCTGCTTGACAGAGAACGATTCATCATTTGGCAAGAAGAAGGAATATTCAGGACTTGCTCAAGTATCTCGTATTGATGCTATACTGAAAAGGAACCGGCTTCTGGAAACTGGTTTTCTTGCACTAGAAAGTGGAAAATTCGAACATTGGGACACTCTTTCTGCTGGGTTGCTGGAAAGCATTCAGATCTGCAACCTGGCAGTTAAGGAAGATTGTTTCAATTTCTTAGATTGCTTGTCCCAGTGCGAGTTTTCCAGCAATGAGATAGAGACACGCATGAGTTCTACCACTGCTTACATGCCCAATGTTCTCCGTCTAAAAGGCAAGATGATCCTTGATCAGAAGGTGGAATTTGAATCCCTCATATAGAACCTGGAGTTATCCGAAGAAGTTTTCGGATTCACTCCGGACCGATTTAACACTGACGAGGAAATTGAGGAGATTGGCAATTGCGACATTGACAAGGACTCCTCGGAGGGACTGGAAAATTGCGACTGCAACCAGGAAAAGAAGTATTTCAAGGTTCCAATTCAAGCTTGGGCTTTCAATATTGCTTGTTTATGCCTTCTGAACTGGGTAAGGGATGAAAAGGAAGAAAACATGGTCCCGACAGCCAATGTTATTCTTATTCTTTCGGATTTGCTGCAGAAACTTAATAATGCCCTTCCAGAAGGCACAGAGATGTGTCTTGCTGTCCTGACTTGATGTCATACCTTTTCTGGTGTTTCATAAGAAATTTAGGAAGATCTCTTGCTCAAGAAGTATACTTTTGAAAAAATAACAGTATATTGAAAATATAGAGGCCAATTAACTAGTATGATTACCTGTCTGCATTGGAGAATACACGGTCTTTTTCCTTTCCATGTCTTACTGAGAGGACTGTCAATTGGGCATGACTGGTTCAAATCCGGTTCATTCGGCCTGTTTAATTGTGGACTCGAACTCATATTTTCAGTCCGAATAATGTTTCGAACCGAGCTCAGGTTAAGATAAGTTCATCTCGACCCGTAATATATATATATATATATATATATATATATATATATTTATATGTGCATATATATTTTTATATAATAATATTATTATTATATTATTAAAAAATATTATTATTATGTAAAAAATTTAAAAAAATCAGGTTAGGACCGGTCCGAGCCTGATAGAGCCGAGCTCAGACTCATATTTTCTAACCCGAAAATAATTGGGTCGAACTCGAGGTTAGCAACACCCAACTCACTTAACCCGGCTGACACCCATACTTAGAGGAAACAAAAAGGTTCTTGAGAAATATAAGAACAATTCGGACACTTAGATGTGAATATGTGACTTTTGAATCATCACCTCTTCTACTAAAAAAGAAAAAAAAGACTTCTGAACCAGAGATTAGAAATCAAAGAAATCTTAAGAAATCAACTGTTGAAGACAGTGGAACCTTATTGATTCTGCTCTACATGATCTCGCTGAAGACATGAGGAATCCAAGCTTTGCTCGTTCTACAAAAACTCAAATCAATGTGGACCTGAGATCTCTCAAGATGTTCTTATGGTGCTATGCAAACTTTGAATATGAAGGCAACCAATATGGGCATCTGCCATTCTTTCCCTATGGTTCCACCCTCCTCCCTCTAGAAAAATGGACATATGCTATGCACATAATTTTTTTGACCATGAACCATTGTCTGAAGAGGTGGGATAGTATAATTAACTGAATAAAAATAGTATGTGTTTACATAAAATTAAAATAAAATTTTTTTGCTACTTTTAATTGGATGGTATGTTATGCTATTTTTTATTTTTATAATGTAAATACATCAAATTGCCAATTGTCCGTGAAATATCACGGAAGCCCACATGGGCACCCACATCTGCACGGACGCCAAATGATCGCCTGTGTTAGTATGCTGGTGGGATATTATAAGAATAATATTGTAATTTTTAGAGGAATATTATAAGAATAATTAAAGATAGATAAAAAGTGTCATTTAACTTCTATTATTAAAAAAACAAAAAAAGAAATAATTATTCTTGATAAAAAAATTTAAATGAAATGTTCAATACCTTTTATAATACTTCCCATAATATTTTCAATTACAGAGAACTGAAGAGCATGTGAATGCATATGCATTATACGCTCAAATTCAATTGTTTATTCTAATTGTCAAAAGCGTTTCACTAAAAAAATAGAAAATGATTGGAACTTACCCTCTTGAGTCAAGTACGTTAAAAAGACTGGTTAGACAATCACTTAGTAGCTTGTGTAATCTGCCAGGAGATCTGAAGAGAGTGCAAGGAGAGACGTCAACGATCAACATGGAGTCGGTTGTTTCTGCCCTGAGGGATCTTCGCCGGCTAAACGAAGATTCACGCTTGACTTCTCGTATGAATGATAAGATTCAGATCCTTGAATACGAGCTAACTTCGTTGAAGTTCTTTGTGTTCTGCTTGACAAAGTTGAAGGATTCATCATTTGGCAAGAATAAGGAATATTCAGGTTTTGCTCAAATATCTCGTGTTGGTGCAGCACTGGAAAAGAATGGGCTTCAAGAAACTGGTGCTCTTGCGCTGGACAGCGGAGAATTCCAAGGTTGGGACGCTCTTTCTTCTGAGTTGCTCGAAAACATTCAGATCTGCAAGCTAGCAATCAAGGAAGATTGTTTCCATTTCTTGGATTGCTTGTCCCGGTGCGAGCTTTTCAGATATGAGCTAGAGATGCTCATGAGTTATATCAGTGTTTACCTGTACAGTTTTCTCAATTTAAAAGGTGATCTGATCCCTGATATGAAGGTGAAAATTGAATCCCTCAAAGAGGATCTGGAAATAGTCAATGAGGTTTTCCAATTCAGTAAAGACAGGTGCTACAGTGACGAGGAAAGTGAGGAAATGGAAAGTTGGGATGGTGACGAGGAAAGTTACAGTGACGAGAACGCTGCAGAGGGAAGGGAAAGTTACAACAGCAAAGTCGAAATTCAAAATTTGAAGATTCAAATCCAAGCTTTGGCTAGCAATGCTGCCTGTTTCTGCCTTCTAAACTGGGTCCAAAATGTAAGGGAGGAAAACATGGCAACTAAATCTATTGCTACTCTTTCGGATTTGCTGCAGAAGCTTAATACTGTCCTTCCAGAGGTCACAAGAATGTGTCTCGCCGCCCTGAAGGCTTCAAAGCCATCAGAATACGAAAGACTTCGGGTTGCTGAGCTTGTTTCGAAGTTTGTTGATTTTCTCCTTCGGAAGTTGCAGGCAGATCTGCCGGCGCAAGATATTCAAATGCTTCAAAATGGGATGATATTCTTGATAATGTTTCTCATGTATCCGCCAAAGGATGAGAAGTATGCAAATGGTGGGAATTTAATTTCGACACAAGCTGCTGCTGCTGCAGTCGACGAGGCTGCTGCATCTCTCATTACTTCACAGAGTGCGGGGGAAATTGATGAAGGAAATGCTGACAAAAGGAAAGCCCTTCTTCAGGAGTTGTTAGGAAAGTTTAGCGTAATCAAAGCACAGGTCAGAACACTCTATGCCCCATCACTTCTGGATTCATCATCTTTTAACTTCCCTAGGATCAATGTATTGGGAGTGTTTGATTCAATCATAGAAAATCTGAAAGAGACATCCACAAGTTATTCAATGCATCAAATAGTGAAAGTTCAGGAGGAATTGGTGTCGCTTAGGAATTTGCTTAAAGCATCAAGTTTGACAGAGTGTTTTATCTCAGAGTTGCAAGAGGAGCGAAATGAATTGAAAGATCTTTGGACACGAATTGTTAATGTGGCATACCAGGCAGAAAGAACCATCAGTTCCTTTATGTACCTGAAAACTTTTGTCTGGCTTGATCTGCTGTGTCTTTTTGATGTTACAGAAGAAATTAAGCATATCATCGCTGAGGTCAAGAGGATCAAAGATCATCATCATGTACCTGACGTTGATGCCCTTAACACTGAAAGAAAATTGAGTCTTGGAACTCCCGTACAAACAAATGTTCAAACAATGGATGAAGTGTTTGTAGGTTTCCAGACTGAGGTAAAGGAAATACTAGATTGGCTTAGAAGTGGATCAAGAGAACTTGATATTCTCTCAATCATTGGTACGGCTGGAATGGGTAAGACTACTTTGGCCAAGAAAATCTGCAGGGATCCTTCAATCAAGTATCATTTTACCAAATGTGCATGGTGTACTGTTTCTCAATCATATAACGGTAAAAGGATATTGCTCGATATTTTACATGATGTAATTGAGGAGGATGATAGCTTCTCTAAATTGGAGAAAATGGGGGAAGAAGACTTAGCTCACAAGCTACAAAATTGTCTAAAATGCCGAAGGTACCTAATTGTTTTGGATGACATTTGGAATGTAGGTGTATGGAATTCACTAAAACTGTCATTCCCAAATAACAACAATGGTAGCCGTATCATTTTCACAAGTCGAATTCATAAGGTGGTTTTGGAAGCTAAGTCAGACAGTCGCCCATATCCTCTAAGTCCACTCTCCAAGGAGGAAAGTTGGGAGCTGCTGGAAAAGAGGCTCTTTCATGGAGACAGCTGCCCATCAAAATTTGGTGAGGTTGGCAAGCAGATAGCAGAAGGTTGCAAAGGGCTCGCATTGTCGGTTGTATTAGTTGCAGGGCTTTTGAAGGAAAGAATTGACGATCTAGATTGGTGGAAACAAATTGGAGATGGTTTAGTTTCAAGAATTTCTAAAGAAGGTTGTGAAGATATATTGGAACAGAGTTACAGGCATCTACCAGAACATTTAAAACCTTGCTTTCTTTACTTTGGATCATTTCGAGAGGACAGAGTGATCAGAAAAAAGAAGCTGATCCGGCTTTGGATATCCGAAGGCTTCATACAAAAGCAGATGGTGAAAACTTTGGAGAATGTGGCTGAAGAGTATCTGATGGATCTCTTTGCTAGAAGTCTGGTGATTGTTGCGAAGAGAAGCACAAGTGGTGGCATTAAAGCGTGTCAAGTTCACGATCTTCTGCGGGAATTTTGCTTGGCAAAGGGAGAAGGAGAAAACTTTTTAAAAGTGTTACGCGGTGCAGATAATTCTCAGGTTTCCAGCAAGGCCCTGGATAAGCATTATCGAGTGTGCATTCAGTCTAAAGATTGGAAGTCTTTTCTTGTCTGGAATTCTTCTGCCCTTCATTCTCTACTCCTTTCTCCTACTGCTACTTTTGGAGGATATGAAATCGACAATTTTTACCGAAGCAATTCAAAATTTCTTCAGGTATTGGATTTGGAGGACGTCCAGAGTTGGGAAGATCATTTTCCAGAAAATTTGAGCAAATTTGTTCTCTTGAGATACATTGCAATTCACTGCAATGCAATGGATATTCCACTAGAAATATGTGAGCTCCAGAACCTAGAAACACTTCGCGTGGAGGGAATCCAATATACATTTGATTTGCCGGTTAGCATCTGGTCAATGAAGAAGTTGAGGCATGTTGACGTAGGGCTTTGTATTCCTCCCTATCTGGATGATTATGTGCCTGAATTGGAGAATATACAGTCATTTTCCTATCCACGACTTACCTACGAAGAAGCAACAGAAAGGTTCTTAAGAAAGATACGCGCAGTTCGGAAACTCAAATGCGAATTCGCACCAATTGCGGGGAAGAATATGCATCTAGAATTGGATTTTCTGAATCACCTTGAATCATTGAACATGACTTGGGTGTGGCCGGATTCCTGTAGCTATCCATTCGCCTTTCCGTCCAATTTGAAGAAATTGACACTAAAAAGATTCCGCATACCGTGGGCTGAAATATCAACCATCGCGAAGCTACCAAATCTTGAAGTTCTCAAGTTACTCAGTGATGCTTTTATTGGAAAGGCATGGAACGTGGGAGATGATGAGTTTTTAAGGCTCAAATACTTGAAATTAGATTGGTTGGAAATTGAACAATGGGATGCATCTGACGAGTCCTTCCCTTCCCTTGAGCAACTAGATGTGTACGGATGTCGCAAACTTGAGAAGATCCCATCTCGATTTCAAAACGTTCTAACTCTGAAGATGATTCAAGTTGTACTTTGCTGCTCCACGGTTGAAAGATCAGCTAAGCAGATTCAAGAAGCACAAGTTGAGTTGGAAAATGAAGACTTGAAAGTCCTTACTATTGGGTGTTCTCGAAGATAGGTATCTGCCCTTTTTAATATCTCGGCATATTCATAAATTATTGGACTATTCACATACAGGAGTATGGATCCATTCCCTACAGAAAGATAACATCATAAAATGGCTATAGTGTTTCTATTTTAAATTGCATGTATCGAATTTGATGTATTTCCTAGGTGGGTGGACCGGACGATGAGATGCAGTCCTTATTCGCGATCGATGTGGAATACAATGAGGGGGTTCATGGTGGACTGCTGCAAACTGCCGTAGTTGGAAGAGAAGGATTCTCAGGAGACAGAATCGAATGGCTCGAGAAAGAGAGGTCTTAGGCTTTTTGGTGCGCAGATTAATTGAGAAAATCTCTAGTTTCATTAACAGGAGATAGAGATGGACTTGAATTCGAGATTTTTTTTTTAAGGAGGAATTCGAGATTTATAAGCCACTCAATTAGTATTTTTCATAAGTTTAAATTTTTTTTACTCATTTTAATATTTTAAGTCAAATAATGCTTTCTAAATTCATGAAAATTGATAGACTTTTCTCAAGTTTTAAAAAATGGATCTTTTAATCTCACTGCATGAGTAACCCAAATAACAAAAGTTAGATAAGAATATGACGACTAATTTTATCTTTGGATCCAACTCAGTAGTGTAGTACTCCATGAGTGAGTAACAATTGATAAGAGAGAAATTGAACTATATTTTAATCAAAGAAAGCATAGTGTTTATATAATAATATTTATTAAAAAATAAAGCTTTTATTATTTAAAAAATTGATTAGGCACTCTCGTTCTACAGGTAGGACTGTTAATTGGGTCGGGTTAGCCCGAGCTCGGCCCGGCTCGATCCGTTTTTTGAGGACTGAGCTTTTTTCGAGTTAGGGCTGAGCCGGGCTAGAGCCTGAATTTTCTGCCAGTTTGTGAATCGGGCCGAGCTTGGGCTTGGTTAAGCTCAGCCCGATCATATATCTAATAATAATTTATAATTATATATTATAATTTCTTGATATAATAAAATTTTTTTGTGTATAATACTATATTAATGTCATCATAACTATATAGATTAAAATTTTATGTGTTTTGATATAAATAAATTTGTTTATATTTCACTTTCAAAAAAATTTAGTGTGTAAAGTTTTCACTTCCAACACTTTAAAATTATATTTTAGAAAAGCAATGTGGTTTAATAGTTTTAATTCTTAGCAGATTTAGCAACAATATGCATGCTATTCAATCATAGAGTCTATTTATGAGATTGTAACTACTTATTGAGCTTATCATAATTCTAAAGATATTAAGTATTAACACAGTAAATGCGTAGGTATGAATATTATTACCTTTACTAACACGAGAAATATAAATCATATGAAAGAAGAAAATAATATCTTAGCATAGTCTTCCAATTGATTTTTGCACTTGTAATTTAGAATATTCCAAAGTAAATATTTAGTTTTATAAAATAATATATTCTACATATTCACTTTCGTAATTAATATATTTAACTAATTTCACAAAATGTAATTTTTTTCACTTCTCAACATAAATTTAGAAAGAGAAGAGAAAAAATTATCAATTACTTAATGGTTAATACTTATATTATATAACTTATAAGGTGATTAGTAAAGTGATTAGTAAACTTTAGTATTATCCCAATATCTTTTTAAAAAATCAATATTTATTATTAGGGGACATTAGAAGATTATTTTTTGTGTATTAATAACTTAATATGCATTCAAAATATTAAACTGCTTACTATACAGCAAACTCAGTGGTGTATGCTGCAAATTTGGTTGATTTTCTATACAGCAAACACAGTGGTGGTGTGTTTTAGTGCTTTGGTGCCTAGTTTCATCGTTGGAAATTCAGTGATTTCTGGAGTTATAGGATTATTCTTCCTCTTTTCCGGTTACTTCATATTGAATCACGACATACCAAATTATTAGATTTTAATGCATTATATATCTCTATTTAAATATCCATTTGAAGGGTTCTTGATCAATAAATTCTCAGACTCTGGTAGTTTGGTGCTCCACTTTTGTTGATTTGTCTTGGTTGGAATTTAATGTGGTTGAGATATTGTTACAATACTTTATTTTGCTATGGTAGTTTGTTTTTGTTGATTTTCAGATAGACGTTTGCTTAGTTTCTAGAGATATTGTTTAATAATATATGCAAATTAGTTGAAAGTCATTGTTAGACAAGTATTAAGACAGTAATTTGTGAAGGCAATCATAATTTGTAGTGAGAGGATAATTTGTGAGAATAATAAAAAATGAATATGCATATTTCGGGCTCAGCCCGAGCTCGGCCCGAGCTCATAAGAGCCGAGCTCGGGCTCAATATTTGTGAGCCCGTTCAGGCTGAGCCCGAGCTCGGGCTCAATATGATGTTACTCGGGCTGAGTCCGAGCTTAGGTCGGCTCGGCTCGTAGAGCCCAATTGACAGGCCTATCTACGGGCAACCAAGCCAAAAGCTTGCGCAACTAATATTGTGGATTCTGCCAAAAGCTGGCACAACCAACAGAAAGGGTGGTGGCCATCAATTTTTTCTTTTTAAAATTTTTTAAAATAAAAATTATAAAAAGTTAAAATTGTTAAAAATTAATTTTTAAAATAAAAATGATAAAAATTTAAAATTATCAAAATTTATCCTGCATCAATAAAATCTCCGTGTATTGCTTGGACCATCTCCACCAATATATCTTTCTAACACCTCTTACCTGTTTTTTCCTTATTTCCTCGAGAGATGATGGAAGAAAGCAGTTTGATTAGGATGCAGATAGTACTTTTTTTTAGTGTATATTGAATAGATTTTCAATCGTCAAATTTTGATTCAACAATTAAAAATTTATACATCTTGAATAATTATTCAAGTTGGATCTGGTTCTGCATTATAATTTTGCAGCACATGCAAGACTAGATTTCAATATTGGATCAATTTGATATCTGATCCAACAATTGTAAAAATTTAAAAAAAATTTACTTTTTAAAATATATTTATGGACTAAAAAATATAATAAGTAGATCAGATTTTAGATCTGATTAAACGAATTATATTTAATTCAGTACGTTTTCTAAAAAAGATGTGACGTGCAAGACAGGATCTTTTCGTAGACTAGAGGGGGGCTGTAGAGCTGAGGAGAAAGGGCGGGCGGCGAGGTGGGGCGAGGGGGCGTGGGGACAAATTTTGCATTGTTTGGAAGAGAGGATGATCAAGAAGGGTAGAAGGGTAATTATGTCAGTCAATTTTGAAAAGGATGATCAAAGAACGGTGGGAGTTGGTGAATATGCTGAGCATTTTTAGGTAAAGCTTCTTTTGTAATGTGTTTTTTAATAATGTTTTTGAGGTCGTAATCAGAAGCGATTACCAGAAACTTTAGCAAATTAATTGGTTCAATTGTTAAACATAATTGTATTTTTATTTATTAAGTTAATGAACTTTCTTAAAAATCTTAAATACAGAAAGAAAGGCATTATTTGATTCTTTTAAAAGTTTAAAAGTTGAGGTGCTAACTTGTTTTATCCCTAATAGTTATTATATTAACCCTTAATTTAAATTCGGTTATTCAATTCTTTTTCCAATCCCTAATTTAAGAGGCAATGCATGATGACTTTAAAGAAAGTGCGAATGAATATGCGTTGACTTTTCAATATACAAATTGTCAAAGACGTTTCACTAAAAAAATGAAGAAATTCATTAGAAATTAGGCCCATTACAAAGCTAGCTTACCGAATTGTAACAACTTCGTTACTAGTTTCTGCAAAGAGATCTAAGACAGGGTAAGGAGAGACAATGATCAACACTGACCACATTCATTCCTTTAAGAATTTTGGTTCAGCCCTGGTGGAACTTTCTGGGTTAAATGCAGATTTACGATTGACTTCTGCTATGAAGGATCAGATTCAAATCCTAGAATACGAGCTAGAATCGTTGATTTTCTTTATATTCTGCTTTACCACGTTGAATGATTCATCATTCGGCAAGAAGAAGGATCCAGGAGTTGCTGAAATATCCCGTTTTCATGCCACAATGAAGAAGAAGCAGCTCCTAGAAACTGGCCTTCTGGCACTGGAAAGTAGAGAATTCGAAGATTGGGACACCCTTTCTTCTGAGTTGCTGGAAAACATTCATATTTGCAAAGTAGCTGCCAAGGAAGATTGTTTCCATTTCTTGGATTGCTTGTCCCAGTGTGAGTTTTCCAGAGGTAAGCTAGAGACGCTCATGAGAGGTATCAATCTTTACCAGCGCAGGTTTCTCCGCTTAAACGGTGATCTCATCTCTGATGAGAAGGCGAAAATTGAATCCCTCAAAGAGGATCTTGCTCTAGTCACTGAGGTTTTCCAATTCCGGGTGAAACGGGGCGACCGCGACATGATAACTGTCCCTCGGAGATATTCTGGAGTCATTCGAGGATTTCTTATTCACCAAGGACAGCGATAGTGACGAGGAAATTGAGGAAATGGAAAATTGCGACAGGTACGAGCAAATTAAATATCTCAGCACTCGTATTCAAGCTTGGGCTTGCAATGCTGCTTGCTTATGCCTTCTGAGCTGGGTTCTAGAGGAAAAGGATGAAAACATGTCATCTACAAAGAACGTTATTCTTTCAGATTTGCAGCAGAAACTTAATACTGCCCTTCAGGAGGTTTGCAAAACTGCTTGTTTGTTCATTCTGAACTGGGTTCATGATGAAAAGGAAGAAAACCTGGCACCTTCGGCCAATGTTATTGTTTTGGATTTGCTGCTCAAACTTAATAGTGTCCTACCAGAGGTCACAAGGATGTGTCTGGCAGTCCTGAAGGCTTCAAAGCCATCAGAAGAAGAGAGGCCTCTGGTTGGTTGGCCTGTAGAGTTTGTTGATTTTCTTCCTCAGAAATTGCAGGCAGATCTACTGGAGGATGATATTCAAATTCTTGGAAATGGAATGATATTTCTGATAACATTTCTCATGGATCCGCCAGAGGCTGAGAAGTATGCAAAGGATGAGAAATTAATTTTGACACAAGCAGCTGCTGCTGTCCAGGACGCTGCATCTCTCATTACTTTAGCGACTGCTGGTGAAATTGAAGAAGGAATTGCAGAGAAAAAGAACTCCCTTCTTCATGATTTCATGACAAAGGTTAATGTAATCAAAGCCGAGGTCAGAAATCTCTATGCCCCATTATCTCTGGATTCATCATCTTTTGATTTCCCTAGAATCAATGTACTGGGATTCCTTGATGCACTCATAGAAAAAATGAAAGAGAGCTCCATATGTAATTCAATGCACCAAATTGTGTCTCTTCAGGATGAATTGGTGTCGCTCAGGAATTTGCTTGAAGTATGTAATTTGAAAGAGCATTTTATCTCAAAGTTGCAAGATGAGTATAATGAACTGAAAGATCTTTGGGCACGAATTATTAATGTGGCATATCAGGCAGAAAGAACTATAAGTTCCTTTATGTACCTGAAAAGTTTTGTTTGGCTTGATATGCTTCACCTTTTTGATGTTACAGAAGAAATTAAGCATGTTGTCGCCGAGTTCAGGAGGATCAAAGATTATCATATGCATGACATTGATGCCCTTAGCACTGAAACAAACTCGAGTCCTGGAGCTCATTTACAAACTAATGTTCCCCCATTGGATGAAGTGGTTGTAGGTTTCCAGGCTGAGGCAGAGGAAATACTGGACTGGCTTAAAAGTGAACCGAGAGAACTTGATATTCTCTCAATCATTGGTATGGCCGGAATGGGTAAGACTACTTTGGCCAGGAAAGTCTACAATGATCCTTCAATTAAGTATCATTTTATCAAATGTGCGTGGTGTACTGTTTCTCAATCATACAATACTAAGAAGGTATTACTTGATATTTTACACCAAGTAACTGCTTGGAATGATAGTTTCTTTGAAATGGAGGAAAACGACTTAGCTGACAAACTTCGAATATGTTTGATACGCCGAAAGTACCTAGTTGTTATTGATGACATTTGGGATGTAGAGGCATGGAATGGGCTAAAGTTGTCACTCCCAAATGACAACAATGGTAGCCGAATCATATTCACGAGTCGAATCCATAATGTAGTATTGGAAGCTAAGCCAGACAGTCGTCCCTATCCTCTAAGTCCACTCTCTGAGGAGGAAAGTTGGGAGCTGTTAGAAAAGAGGCTCTTTCATAAGGATAGCTGCCCATCAGATTTCGCTGAGGTTGGCAAGCAGATAGCAAAAGATTGCAAAGGGCTCAGTTTGGCTGTTGTATTAGTTTCAGGGCTTCTGAAGCAAAAGATTGATAATCTGGATTGGTGGAAACAAATGGGAGAAAATTTAGGTTCAAGAATTTCTCACGAAGGTTGTGTGAATTTATTGGAACAGAGTTACAAGCACCTTCCAGAACCTTTAAAGCCTTGCTTTCTTTATTTTGGAGCATTCCGAGAGGACAGAGTCATCAGAGTGCAGAAGTTGATCGAGCTATGGATATCTGAAGGCTTCGTACGAAAGCAGAGGACAGTAAATTTAGAGATTGTGGCTGAACAGTACCTGATGGATCTCGTGGGTAGGAGTCTGGTCATGGTTACCAGCAGAAGTTCCAGAGGTGGAATTAAAGCCTGTCGCGTTCACGATCTGCTGTGGAAATAAAGACTTGAAATTCCTTATTGGGAGTTCCTTTGGAAAATAGGTATCTGCCCTTTTTCATATCTCAGCATATTTATATTCTTTTTATTTGTCTATTTTACACAAAATGAATTAGGTTAACTAGAATGTTTGATCTTACTATTTTCGTAACACCAATCCATTCTTACTTTTTTGCACAGAATAAGTCTTATGTATGACTCGGAACAATGAACTAAACCATGTAGTCATAACTTGAGAAACTGGAAAGTGGAACTTGTTTAAGTTGCTTCTTGGCGATGACCGCGCCCCTTTTCGGTCGTGAGATTGATTTCAAATTGTGACTGAAGCGTATGTTTCTTCCAAGTTACAAGCCCCAGAGGACACAATAAAGCAATAAAGCAATTTTCTCCTCCTAGCGAGTACTCAGAGCGACCATACTAACAACAGGGAGATATAAGCTTAATGCTTTTTATATTTTTTATTATTTATTTTCTTGCTGCTTGCAAGTAAAGATTTACCGCTAGCATCAAAAAGGAAAAGCAGCGGTGGAGCGTGGGGATTCGGAGCAAGAATTTTCTTTTCCAAGGTAAATATTTTCAATTGATCTTTTTTCTTGATTTTGTGGATTAGTTTTCAATTAATCTATCCAAATTACTGTATACTTAACGACAAATTGGGCAACATTAGTCACAAAAGAAAAGAAGAAAAAAACATTTTATCTGCATTGGTGAGAAATTCATTTTTTTGGGTTGACCCATTTGCTTAATGGGCTGCCAAGTAGGTCATAGCAGACTCAGAGCGGGCAGTTACCTGAAAATTCTAATCCAATTCTTAACAAGGTCGGGCCGGGCTATTCTCCAGTCTGCAAGATTAGAAGAAAGGCACTCATTTATATAAAGAAGGTCTGAATAATAAAGCCGATTTAATTATTACACATTTTATTTTAAAATATAAGTTTTTTTGTTATTTTATCTCTTTTAAAAATATTTAGTCTTTTATAAATTTTAAACCTAAAATTATCCTCATCATGGATAATAATTCTTCCACTCTCTATTATACTTCATTCAATTCGAAATATAAGGATTTTTGACTTTTTTAAAAATAATTCTTAAAATTCATAAATTATCAAATATTTTGAGAAGGAAAAAATAATCAAAATGTCTTATATTTTAAAATAAATAAAATATTACTAGAATTAATTAATGATATAATAAAAAATACTTCTTACTTTTTGAAATTTATGTAAAAATAACCAAAAGGTATTGTATTTTGAAACAGAGTGAGTACTATACAATGTTTTTTTTTCCCTTTTTAAAATAACTATGTAACACCATGTAATGTTATTTAGCCTTACCTATTTTTTCATGCTTTACTAACAAGATTCCGAGCCTATTCTCTTTTCTTTTATTTATATATCTCATATGACAAAAAGCGTTGATAGCAAATTACATTATCATTTTATCACATGGTAGGCTTGTGTGCCATTAGAAAGGCAAAGAAAAAAGAAAAAAAGAATATCAATCTTATATATAGTTTGTGCACCTTGGAAATTTCTTTGGCATTGCTCATGCAAAATAAAGGTAGAAGGATGACACTTTAGGAACAATACTATCCTTTTCTTTTCTTTTCTTTCCTTTTTTTTTTGTAAAGAAAGGAGGAAAAACACTAACCTATGAGGTCATAGATCAGAATTTAAAATTTAAAACTAAGTAAAGTACCACTAAATATAAAATTCGAGTTAAAAATTAATTAAAAATCTTACAACCCACAATCCTTTTTATAGATAAAGAAAAGGGGATAAAATAAAAAAATTTATTATTCTAAATGGATTTGGGAAAAAATCTCCCTATCTTGGAGGCGAGAAAATCCACATAAGGAGATACCCCTTTGAGTTGTATTTATTCGATTGTTAATGAAATTGTTATCTTGTTAATATTATTTATTTACTTGTACAAACACGTTCAATTTTTACCTAAGGTTCCAACTTCTCATCTTTTCACGAAAGTACATGATCTTTTCCCAACCGCCTACCTTTTTTTTTTTTTTTTAATGAATACCCACTAACGAAAACTTGGGGCTACGCCTGTCCATTGATCTGACCCTACATTTTCCCTTTAAAAATACAATTTGACACATGAATTGGAAGAGCGAGAAAAAATATATCGAAAAAAGGACAAAATATTTTGTACTTTTGAAGGAAAAATACGGAGTCAGGACCAGGGGATAGAATAGGACTAGCCCCAGGTTTTCCCCAACTCACCACCTTGTAGCTGCTAAAGTCGGTTGATTTCAAATTCATTGACAAATGATTTCCAACATCACTAATTTGTTATATGAACAAAATTGACAAAACCTTGAAAAGGAATTGTATGCACATTTTTTTGGTTTTGTTCGTTTATTCTTCGACCTAAGCACGTTCTATGCCTATTCATTTTGCCTTTTTTGGTCAGCATTGGTCGACAACCTTCAATAAAGCACAAACTTTGAGCAAGAAACAGATCAATGAACCTAATTATTGACCAGTGAACATCAAATGGTTACAAATTTCAATTTGGTCATTATATTGAGATAATGATGTCATTTCCTTGATCTAAACGCGAATAATTGTTACTTGGTTCACCAAAACTAATCATTCCCCGACACTAGATTAGCATTTGAGCAAGCATTGGATGAATTACCATGTTGATGTCTTCAAGAAAGCTCAGGAAATAGGTGTAATAACCATTAAAGAAATCGAAGACTACGAACAAAAGAAACCTTCCCCAGATAGGGTATTTGTGGCTGTAGAAGCATTCTCATGTTGTAGTAGGTCCATGTGGAGATAGTTGTTTAATAGGTATCGTTCTCATAATACAATTAATTTAACTCAATCATTATCTTTGTTTTACATATATATATATATATATATATATATATATATATATATATATATATATATATATATATATATATACACACACACGAGAGGTTCATTTCTTAATCAACTTCGATTTCCTTTTTTTTTTTTTTGTCATAAATTCTCACTGAATAAATTAGTTAAAAGTATAATAAATAAAACTTCTTATTTTCTTCTTTTTAAATCTCATGAAAAGGACAAAAGGTATAATATTTTGCTATAGAGAAAATAGTAGTTTACTAATGATCATCATTTAAAACTACGTTAATTATTGCACATTTTGTAGCATTTTATGTTGATGAGAATACTATTGTTGATGAGGGAAAGAAAATTGCTTTAACTTTTCTAGATGAAGGAAAAGTTTTGGTGGAAACAATTCAAGATAAAGTTGAATTGTCTAATTTGGAGGATTCTGATTTGATTAATAGTTTGCTAATTGAGTTAGAAGAAAATATTGAATTGAATAATTGTGAAAAAATTACCTCCATAAATTATTCTTCTCCTTATTGTGATAGTCAAATCACTTTGTTGAATCATACTGCTAATGATGTATTGGTGACTTAAGATTATTTAAAAGTTAAAATTTTTTATGGAATGGATTATTGTGATAATTTTGAAGTTCTTAAATTATATGAAGAGGAAGAAGTAGAGAGATTTCAGAATTTCACTAAAATAGAAAATATTTCTTACCATACGTGCAATTCAAGTAGATTTTTTGTTGAAGTTAACAAAACCAAGGAGCATCCAAAAGTAACGCATCCCAAATTGCCAAATCTAACTCGAAAAAAGAGCTGCACCGATGCAACCAAGTCAACCCCAGCGAATAAGGGAGTTTGTGACCAGGCAAAACGTCATAGCATTAGAGTTTATAAAGAAGACAGTAGTGCACCTAATACTACAAAAAAAAAAATAAATGAAGATGTAACAGGTCGACGATATTCGACTTCTGGAGTTAGCAAAGAAGGCAATTCTACTCCAACGGCTATGAGAAGTAAGAGTTTGCTAAAAAGGCCCGCGGAATTTCATAATAAAGTTATTTGAGAAATACAAGATTCTATCAACCTTATATATAGATTTGAAGGTTAATCCTATAGATTTTTTTGGAACGAAACAATTTTATCAAATATTAAGCTTGAGCATTTTGAATGGGAGAATATGAAAACATATACTGAAAAAGATGAGTTAGTAACAAATATGTTAGTCTGTTATAGAGTTCGTCCACCTTTACGAGTGAAGATAAAGACTTTTTATACATTAATATTACACAAATTCTTTACACCTAAAGAGTACACAATAGAGATTTTGACTTGTGAGGACCTAATTTATTATCAAGTTTGGTTTAAGAGGGACAATATTGGCAATATTAAACAAAGCATGTTTAGAAGAATATTAATTTTAATATTTATTATTTTTATTCTATTTAGTTTTAGTTTAGTATTTTCTTATTATTATTTAGAATATAATTCTAACTTTGATAAGTTTAGTAATATAGATTTGAGAGCTTTATATATAAATTTGTATTTAAAGTTATATATAATATAGAATTATAGTTTAGAAATTCGTCCTATAAAAAGTTGTGACAGTCTTGATCTAAAATATTGAAAGATTATATTATTTTTATTGAATGATTGTTAAATTTTACCATCTTAAATTTTTTATTCAATATATATATATATATATATATATATATATATATATATATATATATATATATATATTAAATCCTTTAATTCCTCATTCAAGCTGCATGTGCAAGGGTTTGCCGCGAAACCTGTATTGTGAATAAAAAGAATTGAGATTAGAAGTTCAAATGAAATAGTTTTAGAATTAAATTAAGACAAATAGTACAATTTTGGGACCAATTTTACTCTCTTCTCTGTAGAAAAAATTATATACTGTTCAAATTCAACTCGATAATGATCAAAACTCCTACATCTTTCTGCACGTAGTGTTTGTCAATGTCTGCGTTTCAGTACCCGATGGGGTACCCTAGTAATCATGCTTCAAATACAATAAATATTCGCCAGAAATCTGAAAACAACTTGCCATGCTACCTTTAAGGCTGCAACTGGCCTACCTAAAAGGACATCCCCTAGGTTGGAAAGGGAGTTCGTTTGTTAAGGATGAGGCTCGGATTCGATTAATTATTATTGGTATCAGATCCAATTTAATTATTTGACAGGTCCAAATAGAATAGATTCGTATTCTACCTTATATGGTTTCGGATCAGGTCTGGGTAGACTCAATAATATATTTTAACATAAATTTATAAATAATTAACTGTTGGATCAAACACATTTAACGGTTATAAAAAAATTAAGTATATAAAATATTTACTATTTAAAATTTAATTGGGTAATTGGGTAATCGGGTTTAGAACTTTGTGGATCGTACTCGTACCCATTTAGAAGATGTATTATCGGGTCCAGATAAGCAGATATGAATGTTATTTCAGACCCGAGATTATCGGGTTTAGTCCGGTTAAGACCCGACCCATTGACAGCCCTAGATGAGGCAAGGGTGGGTGACTAGAAAAAAAAATTAATATTACTTTCTCAAGCTTTTGTGGGATAAATTTTTGACTTCTGAAAAAAAATAGTAAAACTAGAGTAAAAAAGAAAAATTGGAAAATTTTTCACTTGAAATTAATTGTATTTGGATTGATTTTCAAAGTGATTTTTTTATGTGGCATAAAATTGATGGTTACAAAAGAAAATATAAAATTCAAAATTGAATCTTTAAGATAAAATTAGAATTTTTTTTTATACTTTCAAAATCAGTCGAAATACTCATGAAAATTATATTATAGAGGCATTTAAATTTGTGTTCCTCATAAGCTGCTGGTTATTACATGTAAACCTTGGATGATGCAAAATTGACACTTCAATAATTGATGGAACTTTATTGATGAGCTTGTAAGCCTAGCTGCTTATCGTAATTTCATTTCAACTATCAAATCAAGATTGAGTTCTCCCACTTTCAATGGGAAGGCAATTATCGGCCTCATAAAGTCGTCCACCATTCGACATCAAATAATTCTATAGAAGATGTTTTGTTCGGCCAGTGATGGAAAGGGCAAATAGTTTCAACTCCTACCGATCTATCTTCTTCATCTTCATTCCTTCTCCGAGATCTCTTGATTTGATTTAGTGAAGAGAAACTACTAATTCTGGCATTGCATATTTAATTTTTGTTGTCAACAAAAAAAAAAGTTGAATAAAATAGAAATTTAATACGTATTTAAATTCAATTTTTAATTAAATATAGTAAAAATAAATTATTTATAATAAAAAATAAATTCATAATAAAAAAGTACACTTTTTTAGACAAGAAAAGCAGAAATGAAAAGGTATTCCGTTTGTGGGGTTCCAACTTTTGCTCACTCTATTCTTCAAAAAGAAAATTAAGGAAAATTTTTGCTAATTGAAGAAAAAGAAAGAAGAGAGTATGGCTAATTTGCCTTCCCTTTTATTTTCGGGGTGGGATATTGAGAAAAAGAAAGCGGAACATTACGTGACGGAAGCTCTGGACTCCTACTGCCTAAAACTCTACACACCAGAGTCTAATTGTCAAATGGACAAAAGTTCCCCCAAACAATAAATGCCATAAATTCCAAGAAACTCGGTAATGTTGCTTTCTATTTTCTGAAAAATGGGAAAATAGGGAGAGATCAAGAATAACTTAGAAGGGCCGCCCGTGAAGCTTTGCGTAAGAGTTAAAAGGCCTCTTAATCAGGAATTGAGAATTTGATTATTGTTTCATGCATGATTTTTTAATTTATTTCTTCTTTTAATAAGACACTTTTTTTTTTGCACTTAATTAATCTCTACTAGTTTGACACTTTATATATTTATTTGCTCTCTCAAAAAAAAAAAAAAAGAGCTAGAAGGTACCATGATAGTAATTAAGGGATACAGTGATTTAATTTGTCTTTTATTTTTTCAATTCTCTACATTTTTATGATACATTAAGCTAGACGAACTGCATTTGGCTTCTTTTTTACTGCAAAAAATGATGCAACGCTTTCATTTTAGAAATTTTTCTCGCACGTAATTTATTTTTATAAAATTTAGAATAAAATTTTTCATACAAAAACACGATCTAGTTTATGATAATGAGTATTTCTAATGAATTGAATTGAGTTATAATCTTCTGACCCCATCTACTTAATAAATTATAACAATAATTGTTTGAATGCTATTATGCATTTCTATGTGAATTTACGTATTATTTAATAATTAATTTCGCTATACGGAAAGACTAGTCATTTTGAATTATACATTTCGTTTATTATTAAAAATAAATAAGAAAATTAACGTTCAAATGCAAATTTATGGCACAATTATTATAGAATTTCATAATCTAACACGCTTATTTATCTACATGTAACGTTTTTTTATTAGTAAAAATAAATAAAAATGTCGACATTTAATTACAAAAGTACCAAATAAGTATTATTGTATTTCATAATCTCACATGCGCACTGCATGTTACCGACTCTCACTCAAAGGTACTCGGCAAACAAAAGAAAGATGACTTTCGCTCGAAGGGGGTCTCGTCTTGTCCTGGAACCAACCAAACTGCATCAAACCTCAATCATACATAAATAACTGTACTATTACAGCTGAAAAGTGCGGTCCTGCTATTGTACCAAGGCTACCTTTTTGTGTGTTGAATTAATTTTAACCGTTAAATTTTAATTTAATAAATAAAAATATATATATTAAAAATAAAATAATTATTTTATTTTTAATAAATAATTATTTTATTGTGAATATTTATTTAGTTATAAAATAAATAATTATTTACAACCTTTGATTAAGACTTGACACACAGTCAATGCTTCAGTGAAAAAAAAAATTAAAGTGAATATTGAGTTACAGCTTCTTTATTAAAAAAAATTGTAAAGATAAAAGAAATGTCTCAATGGAACCAAAATATGTATCAATGAAGTATACATGATAAATAACCTATTACACCGGCATCTTAATACAAATAGTCAGTGTCAGAAATTTTGGATTATCTTCATCATGTCTATTTTCTTCCTTCAAGATATAAGGTTATTATGTATTTGGCAACGCTCCAATCAGAGAGAGAGAAGCTTATCTCTTCTGTCACTTTAAAATCAACTTCCCAGAGATGCACTTTAGAAGAAGAAAATGAATGTTCAATCCAAATGCGCATATCGGTATGGTTAGGCCTACAAACGGATTTGAAATAAGGTATATTGGAATCGTTTGAAATAATGTTTTTTGAGATAATTTTTATTGTAATTTTTAAAAGGACGTACATAATATATATATATATATATATATATATATATATATATATATATATATATATATATCTTAATTCAATTTGGAAAAAGTTCTATAGCAAGTAGTCCAAAATTTGACAATATTAAAATTTAGCTAACATTAATCATTAAGAAATCAACGTCTAGACAAATTAAATAGAATTTTTCTATCACTTAAAAAAAATCGGCTATATTTGCCCTTATATTATTTTTGCTTTTCTCTACTTAATAAAAAAATTTTGTTTTATCATTTTATGCATGTGAATATTTTTTAAGTAATTATATCTATCAAATTATGAATGACATAATTGAATCTGATAAGGAGAGTCATACTAGAGGCATGTGCTACAGTTTTCAATGATATTTTCATTTATTCATACTTAAAAGGAGGAACAAAAAAGAATGATTTGAAATATTGCTTTGATCAATTTTTAACACATATAATTTGAGTGGCATTAAATAATGTAAGAAATGTCACAAATAGATAAAATTGCTGTTAAATTTGATGGCTCATTCCTGTAGAAAAAAATTTAAAAAATTTAATAGATATAGACGCTTAAAACAAATTCATGTATTCAAAAAGATAAAATAATTTTTTAAGAAGTAAAAAGAAAAAAAAGTCAATTTCTCAATAATTTTCAACATCTTAATCATATTTCTTAGAATACATCAAAATACCTAATGAAATATATGTAAATAATGATTGAAAATAATTATATTTTCATAACTTTATAATTAACAAAAAATAATTAAAAACTTCATAGTAATAAATATAGAATAACTCATAAATTAATATAAGTAGTAAAACAAATTTGGATTCGGAACCTTATGCTTAGACCTAAACTCATTTATTCGACTGCAATAAGGTAAATAGAAACGAAAAGTTTTATCTTAGTCACTTTGTAACTTATCTGCATCCTATAAATTACATATTTATCAATCATCGATAAAACATGTGAAAAAAAAATACTACTTTATTTTTTAGTGGATAGTTAAATTTTTATATAAAATAAAATTTTTATATATTTTGTTATAATTAATAGATATATAACGTATAAAATGCATATAAGTTAATCAATTATTAAGATGAAACTTCTCAATAGAAACATATATTGTACTATACCCATACAGTTTATTCGAAAACTAGGACACAGCTGAATAGACCCGGCCTATTCGTAAGGCAAAAAGTAAATTATTTTACTTTGAAAACTAATCCAAATACACTTTTTTTTTTTTTTTGGGAATTGTTTGTTGTATATGTATGTTTCACTTGTACCGGTGAAAGAAGTGATGCAGCAATCACTCCAAATGGAACACAAAATAAGAAATCTATTAATATTCACAGTTTTTAAAAAACTACCCCTTTTCTAACCTTCTTCGGCCAAATCCGGCCTCTAGCCTTGGTCATAGATCGGATCTTGGCCGACCCCTTCTCACTCGCAAGATCTGGCCACCGGATCTTGGCTGGTATTTTTTCCCTCCTTTTTACTCTAGCCTTGGTAATAGATCGGATCTTGGCCGGCCCCTTCTCACCGGCAAGATCTGGCCACCCGATCTTGGCCTGCATTTTTTCACTCCTTTTTACTTTCTATTTATGGCCGTCCATTTCATTTCTAGCCAAATCTAGCCACAAGCTTTGGTTGGCGACTAGAGTTTGGCTAGATTCTTTTTCGATTACTTTTTATCCTTCATGTTTGTTTATACTTCTTATTTTGACCGAAATCATAGTAGATTTTTTTTTACATAACTTTCATCAATATCCAAACATCACAAATGAGTTCTTTTGCAGACTAATTATGCAGCTTCTTTACTCTATTTTGGAAGAATCTTTAAACCCAGAGTCTATCTAGACCCTCTTTTGATGATTTGACTCTTTATTAAATAATTTTTTAAATCGTTAATATGCTCATAATTTTTTAAATTGTTGTTATTTAAAGAATGTGTAGATACTGAATTCTGCTTGTTTATATGTTCAAAAATAGCGATGCAGTTGTAGCAAAAAAAATTGAAATATTTTACTTTTAATTTTATTTATATTAGTAATATTATATTTTACCTACTTTAAATTTTTAAAGTGTGATATATTCTTTTTTATCATAATTTTTGAACCAAAGTGTAATTTTATTAGCTTTTATATTAAGTTATCTCAATCTATCGATACCCTGAATTTGATAAATATTTTTAATTGTAATGACACATTATTTTACTATTAATAAATAATCTTTATTTATTATATATATATATATATATATATATATATATTTACAGTTTTGCTGTAATATATATATTCACAGTTTTGCTGTAATATATATATTCACAGTTTTTCTGTAATTTTTTACCGTATGTAAATTAGTCCAATCTATGATTTCTGACGTTTTAACGTCAGACTCTGACTGTTAAACTAATGGCTCTGTATCGAGCAACCTAATTCCTATGCCGATAACACGCGATGTTCGTACCAAATTAACCTCTGAGGAAGAGTCTTAAGTTACCTTTTCTTCTTTCTTTTTCCTTTTCTTAACTACAACCAAATATTGGATTCTCCTTCCTTGCAACGTCTCCTTAATTGTATTGTTTGCAGAAAACGTCATAAAATAAATCGGGACAAATACCTACCATTATTCATTGCCTCTGGCAAAGATATTTTTCCCCCAGCGTTCAAATAAATCACCCTCGAAAAAGTTATCAAGAATAATTATTTGGTTTAAAAAAAAAGGAAGATAAGATAGCGACGATTTAGTGTGATAAAATAGTATACATAATATAAGAGCAAGAAAAGAATAGCAAGTGGCCCATATTCAAGAAAAGGCCAACAATCCCCTTCACAAATTCCAAAAGCAGATTCAACACAACAACGGATTGAATTCTGATTCACAGATCATTCACATCACAACACAAACATGCACATGGAACCATTCAAACACAGCAATCACAAAAACAGTATCTGCAAGTACTCAAAACTAATAGAATTCAATACGGCAAACGCTAATTTTAGCAAACAATAATCGACCATCCAAGTACATGATACAACATGAATCCCTTGAATCTTGAATGAATCCCCACCTGGGATCTGAATCTTTAACAATTTTGTCCAAGAATTTCAAGCAGCAGGCATTGAATTCCCGTTCGGTGAGGTCCAAACGATGTCCTTGAGTGCAGGTTTGAGCTCTTTGCTGCAGAATTGGTTGTATTCCAGAGTATCGCCGCTGGATTTTTTCACCTCCACGACCAGAAATGACGATGTTACTGCAAAGATATCTGCAGCGATTCCAAGCTTCCCTTTTCTTCCATTTTCTAGTCCCTGCAATCTAACACTGGAATTGCTCTTCTTGATGGTGAAATTCTTCGTCTTAGCTACCGCTTCGAGGGTAGAAATCACGCTGCTGGCCGGTTCCGTAGTTGCGAATCTCAGCTCTTCTGTCTCCTCCCTCTTTTTCTCCTCGAACAGGGGCGACAAATCGAAACCTTGAGACAAGGAAATGATGTGGAATGCGTTCAATGTCTCTGTTTCCTTGCTCCTTGAGACGAAGCTTTCAGCGAATTCTTGCTCCTCCTTAGTCCTCAAGCTTTTCGGCACCGATTTCTTGAACCACGGGGTCTCCATGATTTTTGCAGCTGTAATTCTCGTGCTTGGATTTGGATCCAACATCTTAGTTATCAGTTTCCGAGCTTCAGATGAAAACCATGGCGGGCACTTGAAATCTCCCCTGTAAATCTTTCTATACATAGAAACAAGATTATCATCCTGGAAGGGTAAATACCCAGCCAAAAGCACAAAGAGAATCACGCCGCAGGACCATATATCGGCTTTCGCCCCATCGTATCCCTTTTTCCCTATCACCTCAGGGGACACATAGGCGGGCGTCCCACAAGTTGTGTGCAAAAGACCATCTTGCCTGAGGTGATCTGAGAAAGCACTGAGCCCAAAATCAGTGACCTTCAAGTTGCCCTCCTCGTCTAGCAACAGATTCTCCGGTTTCAGATCCCTGTGATAAACGCCGCGGCTGTGGCAGAAATCAATAGCCGATATCAATTGCTGGAAGTAATTCCTAGCAACATCTTCCCGGAGCCGGCCTTTGGATATTTTCGCGAACAGTTCTCCTCCGCGAATAAGCTCCATTGCAAAATAGATTTTGGTTTTGCTCGCCATGACCTCGTGCAATTCAACAATATTCGGATGCTCCACCATCTTCATGACGGAGATTTCTCGCTTGATTTGCTCCATCATTCCAACTCTAATCACCTTCTCTTTCCCCACGACTTTCATGGCCACGCTCTTGCCCGTCTGCAAGTGTCTCGCCAGGTACACTTTTGCAAACGTGCCGTGGCCTAAAAGTCGACCCAGCTCATATTTCCCATGCAGCACCCCGCATTTTTCTTCAGGTGCCATTGACATAACTTCAAGAGCGTTCTGTGATGTATAAACAAAAGTAGTAAACAGAAATAGAAAATCAAAAATTTGGTCAACTGTGTGGAATTTCTTGGGTAGGAAAATTTTTGGGCTAAAAAGGAGAGTGAATGGTTCACCCGTCCTCGACGTGTTTCCGGTGGCAAGTCCTGCCGCCGGTGGGTTTTTGGGCCCTCCCGCCTTCCAAAAAGGGATTAGAAAGCGGACTTCTTCTCATCTCTCTGCATTCCCTGGCGGGGCTATCTATTTTGGCTAATGAGAAAATCTGGAGAGAAAAACCGATTAGGGTTTACAAACGAAGATTTCTTGAAATAATGGTCTTTTTATCTTCTCTGGCTTGCTTCCTGAGCTTATTATTTTATAGTCGGCGGGAGGGTAGAATCGTCATTTTCACGTACATCTGGTCTATAAATCTGACGGCTACGGAGGGTGTTGATTGGGATTACGTGGCGAGATCATGGAGGGAATTAACTGAATCATTTGGATTTAGTGAATAATCGGGGCCTGACACGTGCGAGACACATGCGGGAAGGTTTGCAATGGCGTCGTCGTGGTTTGATTGCTGATGATGAACAGACGGTTGGAGAATGAGGGGAGGTGCGATGTGACCCGCCTTGCGGGGTTGGAGCAGCGGTCACGCCGAATGACTACTTTGTCCTGGCGAGCGAGTAGCCGCACTTGAGCATGTTCTTTGACAATTTGGTGGGGGCCGGGGGAAATGGTGAAATTGTTCTAGTGAGAGGACTGGGCAAACCCAAATTAGAGTGCTATAAAAATTATTTATTTTATCTTAAATTAGTCACAAAATTATTTATTTTTAACTTAAGTTCTAAATAATTTTCATTAAAAATAAAGTCCTCACCTTTTTTCCTACAACAAAATCTAACAAATTTCAATACGTATCACGCAAGTAATTTTATTATGATCATTGAGTAATTTATAAATATTATATAAATTATATTTATGTTAATAATTTTTTATTTATATATTTTATTTTTATTGATATGTATATAACTTATATAATATTTATAAATTACTCAATGATCATAATAAAATTACTCATATTACATATATGAATTGTTGATTAAAGAAGTTATCACAGGTTAATTTTTTTTCTTTTTTATAGTAGCATCCGATTAGGGTCCTGCATTATATTTTTACTCCACATGCATGACTCAACTTGATTCGTTAGATCTGATTTAACAATTACCTAAAATTTAAAATTTTTTTAAAAAATACAAATAGAAAAATAAAAAATTTGATACAAAAGATGAGATTTGTACGTTAGCCAGAGCCTAGTTCTAGGATCAATTGCTTAAAAAGATGACGCACATGAATGTTTTGTAAGCTTATTTTTCAAGAAAAACAGTTATGATTTGATAAGTTTGTTTTGATTAACAATTCATATATGCATGGTACATGTAAGAAATCAACCAAAATTTGCCATGGGAGTGCGTGCAATACTTTTGAATAAAAATGATTTTGAAATTTAAATTATAAAAAAAAAATTTAAGACTAATAAAAATAAAAAATAATTTAAGAACTAAATTTGTCAATTTCAATTATCGTAATTTTACGACATTTAGGTGGCAATGGTGTATAAGAAAGTGAATTATTGCGGTCCAACATATACAAAATGCCGAAATAACCGAGTTCGTTTCTTAGAGAAAAAATGATAGAGATAGGCTATTCAAAAAGAAAAATGATAGAGATTGAAAAATATTTTTTTAAAAAAAAGATACAGTGAAGTGCCTTTTTTAAAGGAAGTGCACCAAAATGTGAATATCTTTTCTTTTTTATATAAAAGAGAATATTTATTTTTTAATGAGTTTTTCAGATTTAATTTTATGTTTGGTCCCCCTCTTATGCTTTTGATACTGGTAAAAACTAGGATGAGGATCTAACACCTAATCAGTATTCATGTTTATTTTATGATTTATGATTAATTTGTTAAAAAGGAAAAATAAGAAATAAAAAATTTATGAGGACTACATGTAAAAGAAAAAAAGTAAATAGGATTACTTTGTTAAAAGGAAAAAAATACTTTTTATTTGAAGGGAAAAAAATTGCTACTCCTACGAGAGTGGAGATGTAGAATAGAGAAACAATTATAAAATATTTAATTTATATAATAATAATATAAATAAAACGCGATTAAACCTAATAAAAAATATTTACATGTGGCCCCACAAATGACGCCGTCAAATTGGTGAAGAAATATATAATAATAAGGAAACTTCCACGCCAGGGTTAAAAAAGGAAGAACGTGCGGAAAACTACAGCGCTACTTTCCTGTGAGTTCAATGGGAAGAGGAGGAATCCTCTTCGTTAGTCAATTATCTATACCGGCGAGAGGAAGTGCAATTCTTAAATTATTATTTCATCTGTTTTAATATTACGAAATATTTTGAATATTTATTATTTTTAAAAAATAATTTATTTAAATTATAAAATATATAAAGAGTTAAGTGCTATAATTAAAGTTATAATATTTATTTTTTATAGATTTCTATTCTAATCACTTCTATTATTTTAGAGAGAATGGGAGATCAGAGAGTTAAATTATATAAGTAATAGAAAATGTTATTAAGATTATTAATGACCTGTGATAGGAAGAGTCACTTTTAACTATAAATAGGAGCTTATAAAATGTAGATGTATTGGAAAAAATTCTCTACAAAATTTTAGTTTTTATATTTTTTGAATTCTTTTTTCTCTCTTTGTTATAGCTTAAAGTCTTATTTATTTCTATTTTATAATTAGTTTTATGTCCATTGCGACTGAAATTTTACCATAGTAGTTTCATTTTATATTTCTGCATAGAATAAGGTAATTATCATAATGTTTATTATTGTTTCAAAAAAAAAGTGTAAACTATGATACCTTTCATTGACAGATTGTTCTAAGTCTTAAAAACACAATTTACTATTCCCTCTCTCTATAATTAAATATCTTATTTTCTCTTCATATAAAATTAAAAAGAATAATTTGACTATAAAAAATTATTATAATATCGTTATTAATTTAAAAATTTAATAGTATGACCCAGATGTTAGTTGACCTTAAATTTTTTAAATTAAGAGAGTGAGGAGGTTAGTGGTGAAACTCTTGTGTTAGTAGAATTTACTTTTTTAAAAATAAAAAAGTTATTAATAGAAGACTAAATGAAATATATAATTATTTTTTAAAAATTGACATTTAATTGTGGACATCTTTAAAACAAAATATAAACATTCAAGTGTGGAGGGAGTTCATTGATTAAGAAGTAAAGTTAAACAAGATACAATAAAATACTTTTGATTTTTGTAATCGAATAAATATTTTTGAACATAAAAATTCTTGATATGAGATTATTGTAATAGAACGTATGTAGAGCTATATTTAAATACGAACAAATCGACCATCGAGTTATATATATAATTTGATATGGATTTTAAATAATATTATAAAAAATATATAAATAATAAATTTATGTATATGTTCACTAATGCTCAAATATGTTTGCAAATAAAATCATATTTGTTTGATTAATTAAGGAGCTATTTTTAATATTCCAATTCAATTCGAATATCAAAAAATAAATAATAATCGAATATGAATGAATAGGAACGGTCTTTGGTCTTTGTTTGCGAATGTTCAGTTCCGCAATCATCGGAAGATGACTTGCCGTCTTCTTGGTTTTTCTTCTTTTCGTTCGGTTTTGTTTCCTTTAATGTAAATAGTTGCAATAATGCGTTTTCTCTTTGTCTTTTTAGTTCCTTACGGAAAAGGAGAGTAAGATTTAAAATTTTAATCTATTTTACGAGAAATTTTATCTTGATAGTTTTATAATTTGTGTTTATCACACAAGTTATAAAACTGTCAATAAAAATAACCTATGTTGATAGAAAATACCACATTAGTAGTTAATTTTTTTAATAAATTGACAATTTTCATCTACATAGATTGTCTTTATTGATAGTTGTATAATTTATGTGATAAAAATAAGTTATAAAGCTACTAGGATAAAATTACTATTTATTAGAATTTGAAATAATATAGTGTAAGATGTCTCATTATTATTTTTTTAAAGATAAAGATTTCTCCTTCCCATTTGCTTATGAAGGAAACAATATAGGTTAAAAGAAATTGGATATCAATAAATTAGAATTTGTTGAGTCAAGACAATTAGTCAGTTAGCAAAATATTTTTTAATAAACAAGAAGATTATGGGTTCGATATACTCATTTAGTACAATGTCATCCTTCCTTCAATTTCCTCAGGTAAAATCCTAAAAAATGAAAAAAGAAAATAGATTGGAGCTTGTTGAGTAAGAGTCCGGTTATAGTCTTACACGAGCAGGACTAAATTTGATCAGTCGGATCAAATTCTGATTTGATGATTGATTATCAAATAAGAATGGTTAAGAAAATTACTATTAGAGCATGTGGCGGAATGAATGCACATTGTACCTTCCCATGGTTCTCCACCAAAGAAGATCAGAGAAACGCAGAGTAAGCAAAAAAGTATTACTCCAATTTTATTGTCACATGGAAGTAGACTTCCACTTTTATTCAATAATCCTTTTTTTTTTTTGTTTTGGCCATAAGAATCAAAATGCACATAAACAGACAACTTGGACTGAAGTGTTGGTGGATGCTGGCAGGAAAGATACATGTTTCAACCCACCAGCAGCACAGCATTGAACCACTTGCGTGCCGAAATTTCCAATTTTCTCTTCACAAAATTATCTTCTTTCAAAGATTATTATGCACGCCTTTTTGTTTTTTTAACTTGGTAAGTTTTGACAAAGTTTGAGATTTTTGACATTGAGTTTCAAAAAATAAATTATTTGTGAAAGATAATATGAGATTTAAAATAAAAAATTTGTAGTAAATACGATATATATATATATATATATATATATATATATATATATATGGACTTTTTCTAAAATTATTGGAGTCTTCATTCTTATTTTTTAGAATTTTCAATTTCTTTTACTAGATAGAAAATTTATTATTAGTTAGAACTTAAATTTTAAATTTAAAAATCATAATTTTTAACCCCACTTCCCCCATTAAATTCCTAATTTGTGTTATTCATATTTTCTCATTCTACATCTTTCTTGCCTTTTCTTTTTTGTTTTGCTTGGATTATGTAAACTAATGTATATTTTTAATTCTTTTTATAAAAAATTAGTAAGTTTCTGTTTTTTTTGGCAGCTTGAAGATTCATATATTCGAACAATTTTATTTTGATCACAAAGATTTTTTTTGAGAGGATGATTTTAAAAATATTTATCTATTTAGCCATTGGTATCTATTATTCTAAGTTGATCATTCATATGCTAAAATTTAAGGAAAAAATTTCTAGTTTCTTATTAAAATATTCTGCATCAAAATATGTATGACTTTGTAGTACATTGGACATGAAATGTAATGGTTAATAATTTTTAAATTTATTTTTGATCTTTTCATCAAGTGGATTAAAAGAAAGAAATAATATTTGTAAAGTATAATAAGTATAACAATACTATTATTTCTTTATGGTGGATCAAGAATACTATTTTTTTGAAAAAAATTGAGCGATGATCTGAGAATTTTTTAATTATGAAAAATATTTCTTTGAGTTTTTTAATATAAAATATTAATATTTTTATTTTGTAAGTTACTTAATTTTTAGGAGTGCAGAGAGACAAAGAAGGGAAGAGAAATTTTAATATTCACCATAATTTTATTGTAAATATATTATTTTTTTAGTGGAGGCTCTCTTTAAGAATTAGTATAAGAATACCACAATTAAATAAGCTTACTTTAAGGTTTTAATATTAATATTTTTTTAATTTTGATTTCTTTTGAGGGGATGGGCTTGGGAAATGTCAAGGAGTTTGATAAGATTCAATAGCAAAAAAAAAAAAAAGAAGATATATAAGCGTGACATAAAATTAATACTATATAAATCAGTAATTTCTTTTAAGGATTTTTTAATGAAAAAATGTCAATAGTTTTATATAAAATGGATAGTTTATGTTATTGTATTTGACAAATTTCTTTTCTTCGCTTACTAGAATAAATAATTTATGTTGTAATCATTTAATATTGGATAGAGGAAGTAGCACGGAAAAGAATAATATTTTAGGAATATTTTATAGTTAAAGTATAATTATTTTATTTAAAAAATAATTTAGTATTACAACAGTTATTTATGTGTTTGATTTCTTCTCAATCTAATTTTGAAAAGTAACTTCATAAATTAATAATTAAAGTTTTAATCGTTTCACCCTTCATGCAGGTACACTAACTAGGCGGATTCAATTTTTTTTCTTTAAAGAGCTCATAGTTATTTAAGCATTTAATTTCTTTTCTTTCTGATTTTTATAAGTAACTTTATAAATTAATATTTAAAATTTTAATCATTTCACCTTTTATGCAAGTATCCTAGGTAGATTCAAGTTTTTTTTCCTTTTTCCTTCAAAGAATTTATAACTGTTTAAGTATTTGATTTATTTTCTTTCTTATTTTTATAAGTAAATTTATAAATTAGTATTTAAAATTTTAATTATTTCATCCTTTATGCAGATAGGTTGATGCATTTCTTACTCAATTTATTATTAATTCTTTATTTATTTAGAATAATAATAACAAGAAGTGAGTTAATCCCTAATGTTTCTTGTTCTAGTCACTATTAACACAAGTAAGTTCTTTAAAAAAAATTAAATATTCACATTCAATTAAAAAATTTAAGAGAGCACACGTAAATTACCACATTAATTCACATTTCTCATCCTATTAAGAAGATGAATTATAGATTTTAGATAAGAAAATTATTTAGTTTTAGGAACTGGACCTTCATCTTGAAAGCCAGAAAAAAAGATTGAGACATCTAATTTTAAATGAAATGAATACTAATTTTTTCACTCTGAATCTTCTATAACATTCTTCATAACGCCTTTATTTATAATTTTTTCACTCTGATCTACACATTGTTGTTACTTCATATTACTATTATTTTTTATCAGGGTCAATTTTCTGATTACAGGGACGCCTGATAATCATGGAAAATACAAAGAAATGTTGATCAATTGGTAAAAGAAGTTCATGAAGCGAGAAGGATTTCCTCGAAAGCTTATCTAATTGCTAGCAACGTCACCTGCAGAAAATGCTGCGTTTTGGTTTATCCTCATGCAAATTTTTAATCCCATTTTCTTCCTTAATCAACTCATTAACCTAATCCCCAGCAGTTTTAATGTTGAAAGTGTTGACATAAGTGAAGTTGATCCACCAATAAGCTTCCACTATATTCACAAATCTATATTAGTCCAAGCTGTGGGAATCCCATTAATTATCTACAATTTTCTGCTGAACCTAACACATTAGATCACTTGTATTAATTTTCAAGAGATAATCCCAGATCAAGCTCTTCCCCAGCCATAATTACTTTCATTTATTGACAATTGAAACGAGTTGTAATATTTTCCACCCGTGATTATAAGAGAGTTCCTTTCGTAGTAATTCGAGTTACTGTCATTGTACAAGAGTTTGGATTTTCTATCACAATCAAGTTACATCATATTAATAGAGAATAAATTATAGTAGAACAAAGATAGAGCTGTATTCAAATATGAAGAAATCGAGTATCGAATTTTCAAACTCTATTCGTACGGTTTGAGTTCAAGTTATTCGAATAAAATAATAAAAATAAAAATTATTAAAATAATAAAAATAAAATTTAGTATAATATTGTATAAAATAAATATATTATTTATAAATATATAATTTGATATAAATAATATTATAAAAATATATAAATAATAAATTTATAATATAAGTTCACAAATGTTTAAATTTAATCACAAACAAATTCATATTTATTCAATTAATAAATAAACTATTGCATATCAAACCAACGAATAACAATCGCAATACAAACGAATGCAAACCATAATTTTGGTTGAAATAACAGCTCTCCCAGCTCGGGACTGTTGCACCAATCATACCGCAATCATCAGAACATAACTTGCCGTCTTCTTGGTTTTTCTTCTTTTCGTTCGGTTTTGTTTCCTTTAATGTTAATAGTTGCAATGATGCATTTTCCCTTTTTCTTTTTAGTTCATTAGAGATAAGCAGAATGAGATTTGAAATTTAAATTTAGTATAAGATATCTCTTTTTTTAAAAAATAAAAATAAAAGATGTCTCCTTCACATTTGGTTATAAAGACACAATATAGGTCAAAAGAAATTGGCTATCAATAGATTGGAATTTGTTGAGTCAATACAGTCAGGCAGTTAGCAAAACATTCTCTAATGAACAATGTCATCGTTCCTTCAATTTCCTCCGGGAAAATCCTAAAAAAAAAGAAAAAAGAAAATAGGTTGGAGCTTGTTGAGTAGTTAATAAATAGGAATGGCTTAAAAAATTAGTGTTAGAGCACGTGGCGGAATGAATGCACGCGGTACCTTCCCATGGTTACCCACCAAAGAAGACCAGAGAAAGGCACAGTAAGTAAAAAAAGTATTACTCCAATTTTTTGGTCACATGGAAGTAGACTTTCACTTTTATTCAATAATCCTTTTTTTTTCTTTTGGGTGTTTCCATAAGAGTCAAACTCCACATAAACAGACCACTTGAACTGAAATGTTGGTGGAAGGTGGTAGGAAAGGTATATATTTCAACCCACCAGCAGTCCAGCATTGAACCACTTGCATGCCGAAATTTCCAGTTCTGTCTTCACAAAATTCTCTTCTTTCAATCATTATGCACGCCTTTTTGTTTATTTTCTTTCTCAGGATAAGATTAGATAAAGGTAAAAAATTTTTGGCATTGCATTTTATAAAATAAATTTCTGAAAGATAATGTGAGATTCAAAAAAAAATTTACACCAAATACGATTTATATATATACACACACATATATATACATACTAGCAAAAAGACTCATGCATTGCATGTGATCAAATTTTTATACTCAATTATAGTTAATATATTTTTTCAAATAATTATGAACTAACTTTATAAAGTCAATACTAAAAAGTCAACTTCATCATTGTACTTTTAATCTAAAATTAACATCTTAATTTAACTCAAGTCCCTCTTGTATCAAAAGAAAAGAAAACCCAAATAATATATTTTAAAAATTGTTACAATAATTAGGGAAAAAGGCTAACTATAAAAGTATATTAAAATCTATTCAAGTTCATAAAATAAAAATTAATTTATTGATTGGATTTTCACGAAAAAGTAGAGGTTGAAGAGTAAAACTTCACATAAACCACATTTGTTTACTTAAAAAAAATTAGGAAGTATCATCATAACAACGGTGTTACTCAAATAATTATTAAAAATGTTCATCCAATTTTTACTAGCAACCTTTCCCTCCCTTTGGGGGAACATCCCCTTCCAAGAGAAATGTTAAATGTTCCATGTAGAGAAGAACAATCTTTAAAACATTTAGATAATTTTATAATTTCCCTTGTCCTTACTCACAAACAAAAGTAAATCATATTAGATTATAAAATTAGTTTAAAATGCATTGTGAAAGAGAAATAATTATTAACTTCCATTTAAAATAAGTAATTAATAATAATGTAAGAATTACGAATATATAAATTGTTGGTTATAGCTAATAATAATATAAGGATGGTTGCAATCATATTTACCAACTATTTTGGGTTGAAGGGGAAAGAAATGAGATTCTCATAATAAAAATATTCAACGATCATTTACCAACAATCTCTAAATTTGACTATTTATGCCAAATTTACTTAATAATAATTGCATAAAATGCCATAATTTATATCATATCTTTGGTAAAATAAAAAAATAGAAAACTCTGGAGCATGAATGGGCTTCTTAAAAATCAATATTCACTAAGTTAGCTACCAATCTCCACCCTTTTGGCTTCTAGAATTGATTTCTGTCCAATTTGCAATTGCCATAAATGTCTGCGTATTCCTAGAGAAAATATTAACACGTTAGTTAAGAGTTTTTGTTGCTTAAAAATTAAAAATTCATGAAGTATATAATTTATTTCATAAGAGAAATAGAAAAGCATATAAATAAAAACTCCAAGGTTAAATGATGATCTTCACAATGAAAAAGGAGTGATGTTTTGTTTATTACAAACAAAGAGTAGAAAACATCTTCGAAAACAGTTTAAAAGAAAAGGTAAATGAATAGGTTAGCCTACTATTTGTGTTTAATATGCTATTATCATAATATAAAAAAAATTGGCTATTTAAAAACAAAGTCATCTTGAATGTTAAGAAAATTGAAGACAAACTCCAACTAATTGAAGAAACTTAAATTGTTTAATAAAATCTAATGAGGTGGAAAAGAAAAAACTAGTATCGCCACTTAAGACAAAAAAGTAATAGCCATAAGGCCTTATCCTAATAGCAAGAGTTGATGCCCTTCAATAATGAGATTAATGCTTCAATTCCTGTTCTTCAAGGGTTTTATTAGTCCCTCATTTATAGGGATATTTTTTTATCTCTATAGGTATTGTAACTAAGAGGATATTCTTCATTAACCAATTATGTAATCTTTACTAATAGTGTGTCACTTGTTGTATTAAAAAATTAAAAAATCTAAAAAATAATAATTGGCTAAAGATTGATAAAAATAAATCATATATATTTAAACTAAAGAAGAAAGGGATTGCAATAACAAAAAAAAAAAGGGAAAAAAGGTTTCAAAAGGATTATGAAAATAGAAAATTTTACATGCTAAACTAACTAGATTCAAGTGTTTTGCTATTCAAGACTTTTGTCCAATACCACGATCCCATCAAATGTATTGTCATATTTAAATGCACTTTATTAAGTGATTTGTCTTCTTACTCATGTAATTCTTGAGCCTTGAATCATGTCAGAATCAAAAAATTGTAAATGTTACTTCAAAAACTTTTCTTCTTTACTATTACTGTCATTCCTTATCATTGAATTACATCTTGCCATTGCACAAAAATAAAGAAGGAAAGACCAAAAAATAACATCCAAAAGAAATTATAATTAAATAAAGGCAACTCAAATATGTATTGAAGTTTAATTTGCTCATGTAAATTACATAATAAATAAGAATAAATATGAAAATAGAAAGAAAAACATCAAAGTCATACAGAGTAAATTCCCGATCTTAAATAATGACTAATACCATAACTTGGTTAAACCCTTACGCTATGAAAAGACAGAAAAACAGGAAACCATATAAGTAAGAAGGCTTCTTTACTTAAACAAAAGAGGCTTTTAATGAAAGTATAAAAAAATTATACGAAAAAAAAGGTGAAAAAGAAAAAAAGAAGTACCTGAAATCTTTAGATCCGTAACACCTACCAAAAAACTAAATAATAAAGATGAAAAAACTGAAATCTCATTTGAAGACAGGAAAAAAATAATACTTGAGGTTGACTAAAATCCATCAATTCTAATAAACTCTAGTAACATGGAATGAAATACTATTCTACCTAAAAAGAACGTTGAGAAGGAGCGTTCTTCAAAAATTCATTTTTGCATGTTTGAACAGGAAGAAGAAACTTAAGTTGAATAAAAAAAATACGAGAATAAAATCGAGACAAAAACATAATTTATGTCTCTGAACTTTGATTAGAGTAATAAGAAGATGAAAGGACACTTACAGAATTGGAATAGATATGTGGTGATGGTTGATTAGGAAAGTGGGAGAAGATAATGAGAGAGTATGAGAAAATAGGGATAAATTTTTAATTAATTTATTAAACAAAAGATTTACTAAACCAATCAAAAAATTTCAAACTAATTAAAAAAACTCAAAATTTTATAAAATTGGATTGGGGTCTTGAAGGCTTGAAGAATGAGGGAGAGTGAAAATGTAATATAATAATGTTAGAGAGGATTTGAATTGTAATTTTTCTTCTTTTTTTTTTTTTGAAAAATGATATGATCTAGACATTGTTATTACTTCATTATTACTATTATTTTTTATCAGGGTCAATTCTCTGATATGTAGAGGGGCGGATGTACAGGGACGCCTGATAATCATACAAAATTCAAAGAAATGTTGATCAATTGGTAAAAGAAGTTCATGAAGCGAGGAGGATTTCCTTGAAAGCTTATCTAGTTGCTAGCAACGTCACCTGCAGAAAATGCTGCGTTTTGGTTTATCCTCGTGCAAATTTTTAATCCCATTTGCTTCCGTTATCAACTCATGAACCTAATCCCCAGTGCCAGCAGTCTTATCCCATTTTTACTGTTGAAAAGTTGACATAAGTGAAGTTGATCCACTAATAAGCTTCCACTGTATTCACAAATCTATATAAGTCCAAGTTGTGGGAATCCCATTTTCTGCAAAACCTAACACATGAGATCACTTGTACTAATTTTCAAGAGATATTCCCAGCCATAGTTACTTTCTTTTATTGACAATTGAAACGAGTTGGAATCTTTTCCACGCGTGATTGTAAGAGTCCCTTTTATTGACAATTCGAGTTATAGTTATTGTTACTAGAGTTCGAATTTCCTATTTCATTCCATGTCCCATATGTTATTTTATCATATCCAATTTTTACTTGTCAATTTTTTAATAAAAGCATAAATTTTTGAAAATATTTGAAGAATGTAAAAAAAAAAAAAAGTGTGACGCATAACAATTTTTTATAATGTGATACAGAGTAAGATAGATGATGCTAATCTTCTTATTACAAAAGTAACCAGGTGATTGAAATAATTTCTTATTTAAACATTAACTCTCGTGACTTTTACTGTGAAGAATAAGATTTCTTGTGAGCCACAAATTCTAGAAAATTATATCCTCACGTATTTTTGGGTTCATAGCAAGTTTACAGCAGTAGAATGATTATATTAATAATTTACTCCATTTTCTTCCTCTGACGGAGATCTTTTGACGCATGTGATGATCCTCAGAAAAAGCAGAGAAAATCTGCAACTCGAAATTGGGAGTGAATGGCTCTTCAGACAGACTGGAGATGAAATAAACAAGGAGTATTGATGAGTTTCTCAGTCAAAGGACAGCCCCCCCGGGCAACAACAACGAGAGAAGTTTTGCCCCGTCGCCACACTGCAGAGACCTTATAAATGGCTCTATTAATTACTCTTTCCCTTTCTAAATTCTTAAGTAATTGTCCAGTATTTGGGTAAATGTTGTGAGCGCTGCAGCTTCCGCGACTGGAGAGCTTCGGTTTGTCAGTATTTGGGTACACCACCAACAAGTAGGGCTTTAAAGGTAGTCATGTGGAGTATTCCTATGCGCATATCAGAAGCTTGCACGTACGTTAAAGGACGTTTCAGTAATGTACAGAACCTGCACCGGTTAAACCTATAAGTCCACAAACAGATAATTAATCTTGTTGAGACGGTTGGCGCGACAAGACTTTTTTTTTAGCGTTTTTTGTATAAAATTTAAAAAAAAATGATGAGTGAGAATAATTTTTTTAAAAAAATTACATATTTAAATCATATTCTCGATTGATAAATGTTTTTTAAGCTAATAAAAAATAAATACCTCTAATATAAACTCTACTTAAAACTTAAAGAGTATTATTATTTTTTAATAGTTTTAATAGGTAAAAGTTGTTTTGAAATAATTTTTTAAACTTAGTTAAGTTAAAATTATAAATGAATAAATAGTTAAAAATAATTTTCAATAATTTTGATTAAAAATAATTTATTTTAAACAATTAAGAATAGAGCTTAAATAAAAAGAAATGAAGCAAAAAAAATCATAAATTTTGAAAGGGTGAGAGAGTACCAAAAAAAAAATTTAATGCCTTGTTCAGCTTTTCTTTTCCCAAGGATACTACAAAACTTTTTCAAAAGCGCTCCCTTTGGAGGGATTTTTTAAAAAGAAAATAATACCGAGTATTTGTAGTACTGAAAGCGTTATAGGAAGGAAGCTAAACAGATGATACACTATCAATGCATTAAGTATAGCCTAAAAGTTACAATCAAACCTGCGCTACAAATAAAAGTATTACCCTAACACACGATTCAACTCCTGAACTTACTGACGGGAAGATTTGAGGATGGTCTTTTATGATCTCAAAGCTTCCACGACGCGTTTCTACGACCATAACATGTGTTCTTCCAAGAGATGTTTTGATAGCATTTCCTTTTTTTTTTTCCTTGTTTTTGTTTGAGATGAGGTATGTTTCTATTCAGTGTGTATAAAAATATGATATTTTAATTTATTATTTTTTAAAAAAATAATTTGTTTTTTGAAAATTTTTAAAAATTATTTTTATTATAAATATATTATTATTTTTATTGTATTAATAGAATTAGTTAAATATATAATTAAAAAATATCTTTTTATTTTCTTCTTCTTTCTTAAAATTTTTTTTAAGAAGGGTCAAAAAGCCGCGGAAGGAGTATACGTACGATGAGACCGTGTAGTGGTTTTAGCTTTAATATAAAAAAGGATTGGACAAATTTGATTCTTTTTCATTTTTAATTTGGGCGACAGAGAGATTCAGAGTATATAGAAGGCGACAAGTCCCAAGAGGCAGCTGATGCTCTCATGGAATTACATGTTCAGCTGATTCTTTTTCTTGAGCAACAACGTTGTGATAGGAATAATAGGAGATTTTTTAAAGCAGTTTCAACACGTCTCCTGTTACCATCAGCAGTAGTCACGGTAAGCCATTGCTCATGCAAAGGACCAGTGATTTAAGACAAGATTTGTGTGCCCAAATTACTGTAACAATAATTGTTTAGAAAAAGAGATATATTATACTATCCACATTATTCATTATCGATTAAGAACAACTTTTTTCCGGACATTCTGTTTTTCAAATCTTTGTTTATCTTTCCATCGATCTCTCCCGACATAATTGACAAATCGATCAATGGCCCAAAAACTTTTAATCAACATGAATATTTATGGTATGTTTCATTCTTTAAAAAACTACAAATTGTTTTTGCATTCTTGTCTTTGTGGGCATTAAATGAACCTAGACTCAATAAAGGATTAAGAAAAAAAGAAAGAAAAGGCATTCAAGAAAACGCATGCAAACATGGAAAATGACAACCCCGTGCCTTCTGCCATCCTATTCAAATACACTCGCCATCCATTCCTCCAAATCTCTTCCATATTTTCTCTCTTATTTATTTAAAATTGTCACGTAAGAATGTCTTATCTTTTTCTAATCCCTTTAAAGTTCGACCGTTTATGATAGAACTTTATACGTTTTAGATCACCACTTGACAACACCGTTGTAATAAAGAAGAGAATGAGAGAAAGGTTTCGTACTGATTTAATTACGATACCTTGACATTTTTTCGATCTTACTTTTCTTCTGGAGAAATGTGTTTTATCTATCTTAATTGTAAAATTACAAAACTCATAATTCATAAAATTCAGTTCTTAAAATTAGAAAAAAAAATAGCTTAATTTTCTAAAAGGAATCAGAACTAAGGATTATGACATGTATTTCCCATCATGAACAATATGAAGAGAAGCAAGAAAAGAAATCACCATAACACATATGCTTCCAACCACAGAAAATAATGTAATTTGGAAGGAAGATTGGAATTGTTTATGCATAGTCTCACAAAATTATATATATACTAAAAACTTTGTATATGTTTTATTTTCTCGCCACAGACATATATACTGCAATAAATTAAGCACGAGATTTTCTCTTTAGAAATAGTAATCACAAACCAAAACCTCGATCGGTAAAAGTGTATTTTAATGCCGAATTACTATTTTGGCACAATCTAGAATAACAAAAATGTGAATAGATAAATATGGTATTTTTTCTTTTCTGTTTTTTTGAGGGGAGAGATATTTTTAAATATCATGACAAGATAATAAGAGGTTTTGTCATTGTAGAATATCTGCTCTGACTATATATCTATAATAAAAAAAGAAAAAAAAAGTTCATCATCCAACCACACTAAAATTGTGTATACACAGCTGTTAGATCCATCCTAATATTTGGTCGATTCAACATATTGAATCATTAAAAAGAAAAAAGAACATATATAGTGATGGGTCCCTAGATATTTTTGGAAATATAATTGCAATTATTTTCTTGACGCTGACGTCACAAAACTTAAAAGAAACGAATAATTCTTGTTTCTTTTTATTTTTTTATCCACCCCCCTATTATTCTAGTATATCTCAACAGGACATATAGATGGGTATTTCTTGAATTGTTGGTTGGTGGCAAGCAATAGGAACCCAACTAACACTGTTGGTAACCAAAAAACTCATCATTGAGTATACTATATATATCGCCCATTCTTTTTTCTTTTTTTTTTTTGCCTGAATTTAATACTAATATATGCACATTGTTTCATGTACAGCTGCTAATTTATTTATCGTGATATTGTTTTTTATGTTTTAAATTGTGTTCTGTGCGTTCTTTGTGTACAAATATGGCTCTAATTAAGACGGAAATATTTTTTAAAAAAGAAAACAAATTTTTTTGTTAGGACAACTTCTCCCCAAAAGTTGGTGTACTTTTTGCATGGAATAATTTCGAAGTCATCCCCACATAATTTACATTCATTCAGCCACTCTCTCTCCAATAATCCAAGTAGACTGTTGCATATTATTCCAGCGTCAGAAAATGGAGTGGTTTTGTGCTTACTGGGGGAGTTATTTTTGCAAATGCCAAAAGTTTCAATTAGTACTATACATGCATATACATATATATACACACACACTATATTGTAGCCGTACACAGTTCATTATCGTATACAATATTGCACTTAGTATATAGACATCTTGTTATTAGTTGTTTGACTATCAAATTAGCGAAATACAGTATAGAATTCATGGTCAGAAAATAACTTATCTGCCAATTAAGTGAGGAGAAGAAAAGAAAAGAAGGAAATATACGCACTATCCAAGTTAGATTCATTTGGAAAGGAGAAGAAAGAAGGAAAATTTTCCTTTCTTTTCTTTGCCATCCAATCCTCTCAAGAGATGTACCCAGAAAGCATGCATTAGCAACAGCCGATGATTTTGCACCAATGGCCATTTCCCACGCATAGTCATATATTGCAGTTTCTGTTTGTACCCTGGATGGCAAAAGGAAAAGTAAACAAAAGAAGGAAAACTGATTGATCAACTGCGGTAGGGTTGTGACAGCATCAGTTGCTAAGTGGGTATTGGCTTCATCTGTGGGTATATATGCCAGAAAATAACAGCCACACAGTTGTGATTGAGAAGATCAGATCCAGAAAGAAATCAATTGAGAAAAGCAGCACCTCTCGTGGTTCATGACCCAACCCCCTCTTTGCTTGCTTATTCAACATTTATTACTATATAACTATTCTAAATTTGCCTCTTTCTACAACAAGGGCAAACCAGTCACCAGTCAACACTGGGTTCCTTGTAACAATGTAAATTTGAAGTACATCGGGCTTCAAATATGTTTATGTTTATCCATTTGCCTTCCATTTTTAACATGCTAATATACTTGATGCTGCTTCAAATTAAAATAACGGTGTAAGTTGTGCTGTGGAGCCACAAGCCTGAAGACAACGAAGCAGATGCATCAAAGTTTGCTAATTTATCACAAAGTTTTGGTATGTAGGGTTAAGACAAAGGATAGCCTGGCAAGAATGCAAGTTGTTGTTGCTTCTTTCTCTAGCTCATAAAACAAATGTAAATAGTTAACCTGTTGTTTATGCATTTATTTTTATAATACTTAGGTATCCAACCCTAAATTTTCAATAATAACACTAAGAACAATAATACAACTCGTCACAAACTTAACTACATATATATTTATCTTTTTGCACAAAATAAATGTTCGATTTATTAGATCTTGCCTTTGGAAAATGGTAACCCAAGGAGAATGGTATTGGCATATCAATATGTCTGATATAGAAAGGTTTGGTCCAGACAAACATTGTGTTACCCGTGATATTTTTCTTGTACACGGAAGTACAAAGTAAAGTATACGATATAAATTGAACTTGAATTCATAACCTGAGAAAGAATGTACCTAATCAACTAAATTATCGTTCTATCAACTCATATTGCCAACTTAAGAATTAATAACAAAATTATAATAACCATTTGAAACTTTTGAAATCCATACTTATCTGTCTTCTAAACTAAGTTAACTATGAATTATTTATCTTTTTTTCTCTAATCTAAAAGCAATGAGTTTTATCCCACACACGCATTTATCAATAGAAATCCTGCATGTTTCGAAGACCATTAGAAATCCTTATAGGATTCGAATTATAATTTCTCTTTTGTATCTTCCCTAATTTCTGACTTCAACCTTATGATTAACACCCCACCCCACCCCCAACACCCCCAAAAAAAAAAAAAGACAGCCTGATTAATTTTGAGGTGGTTTACATAGCTAGGCTATTCCAGTTATCCTGGCGAGGTAGACAAAAGAATAGCGATGGTTCCAGGAAGATGTGGAATTCATGCATCAAGCGTGCTGAAACCAAAGTTGAAATTTTCAACCAGAGGCTGGTGGCCTTTAGTGTACTACCATTGTACTCGGTCAAGAAAAGCACATTATCACGCATGTGTGGAAAAGTAGCATTTCTTCTCAGCGGAAAAATCTACTTAAATGGTGTCTTCTCAGCTGCGAAGTGCTCGGTTTTCCTAACAATTTAGTTTGATCAAATTTCGAAAAAGAAAAAAGAGATTAAGTGGTCCAGAAAACAAAAAAAGATTGTTAATTGGATGGAATTTTAGCTTTGAGAATTAGTATTGTCAAGACTACTAACTAGCAATAGGAACCCAAGAAATTCTGTTATTTGGGAAGATGGAAGTTTAGGTTAGGGATGAAGATTATGATGCCTTACTATTAGTATTATTCAAGATAAGCTATCAGGTTTTGGCTACCATTAATCATCCAACTTTCACGTGTCAAAAAGAGATCAATTAATGCAATTTTCCATTGACATAACCTCCTGTTATTACCATTTTGAAGCTTGGAACATTTCGCCGTTCTGCTAATAAGACTTCCGGATTGAGTACTAATTCATAGTTTTGGCCTAGGGTTCAAATTCCTTCTTTTCCTAATCGGTCCAAATCCTCTCTCCTACTGCTAAAGTGCTATAATTAATAGGAAACTTTTCCTTTCCAAGAAAAAATATAAATATATAAAAGTCTTAAGGAAATAAGACGATCCTGCAATTGATTATGTATTTTATTTTCTAGCACGAATTCTGCAATCAATGAATATTAAACTGTGGCATGCGACATAGAATTCGCAGCCAAGCATGCTTTTGACGCCATATAAAATGAGAATCCTGATTTTGATGAATCCTCTAAGCAGCAGAGTTGTTGACTTTTGACGCCTTGTGAGCTCTTTTATTTGAAATGAAATCCTTCCTTTATGTTCCATTTCTTAACCTGTGAATCAAGTACTAGATCACTGAATTGCAAGTTTAACAATTATCATAAACTTGAAGTATGAAGATCAGGCACTTGGTTACAATCATCATACTCTCTCTCTCTCTCTTCCAGTTTCAGGTCATTTTCTCGCGAGCAATCTCAGAACTTGTCATCTCAAACTTCCCTGCCATAACTTGAGGAGGAATTGATTGACACTAAACTACCAAAGTCCCAAGATTTCTCATTACCCAGATTCATGGCATGCACGGTTATGCCTACGTGCTTTGTTTAGATTATGCGGAGTACGAATGGACATGCTTGGATTGCTTGCTGTAGGGATACAGAGTGCAGAAGCAAGATAACTTCAACCAAAGATTATGAGAAATTAAGAATGACAATAAAAATGACACCAAAATTTTTAGGTAGAAAAAATCCTCCGTAAATAGAGGCAAAAAATCAAAGGCGAGAGAGCCAAAATTTCCACTATAAATTTGTAGGGAGTACAAAATATTTTATCTGGACTAACAAGATAAATAGCCCAAATAATAATTCTTTACGGAAGAAAAATATCCAAAATAATAAGTAGAGAATATAATGGAAAGCTATAGAGAGAGAGATTTTTTCTGTTTTGGGGATGATTTCGTTGAGGTGCAGGAGTGCCTATTTATAGGCAGCTCCTGCACCATGTTTTCAAAATTTCAACCTGCTACAACCACGGTTTGAAGAGTCAATGGCGGCCGCAGAATTTGATGAAATTGGCAGCCGCCAATTTTGACTACTCAAAGGTGAGCAGCCCACAAATCTCCACCTTGATCACCTTTGGAAATACTCTCTCGCCATGAAGCCTTGTTCAATTATGAATTATACCAGCTAAGTCCAAGCAATGATCGAACTTAGCGGTTGGAAGTGGCTTGGTTAACATGTCTGCAGGATTTTCAGTTGTATGAATTTTCTCGACTGTGATATCTCCTGCAGCAACAATATCTCAGATAAAATGGTGTTTAATATCAATATGTTTGGTTTTTGAGTGATGTTTGCTGTTCCTGGTCAAATGAACAGCGCTCTGACTGTCGCAGAACATAACAAGAATGTCTTGTTGTAAACCAAGTTCACTTACCAAGTCTCGGAGCCAAATAGCCTCTTTCACTCCTTCAGTGGCAGCAATATACTCTGCTTCAGTGGTGGACAAAGCCGTGATGGCTTGAAGTGATGAATACCAACTGATAGCAGAACCACAAAGTATAAAAATATAAGCTGAAAGTGACCTTCTCCGATCTAAATCACCACCGTAGTCAGCGTCAACATAACCAACTACACCTCCGGGATCAGCTCTTTGTCTATCAAATACCAAACCAATATCAACGAACCCTTCAAATAATGAAAGATCCATTTGACAGCTTCCCAATGTTGTTTGTCTGGATTGTGCATGAATCTGCTAACAACGCTAACAGTATAAGCCAAATGAGGTTTCCAACAGCATTTGAGTACGGGACATGTGACATGCGTCTCTTGTCCTCATCTGATTGAAGACATTGATCAGGTAACAATTTGAAGTGAGCAGCTAATGGAGTACTAACAGCTTTACAATTCTGCATTCTAAATCTGTCAAGCATCTTCATAACATACTTCTTTTGTGATAAGAAAAGTTTACCGGCTTGACGATTCCTGCTAATCTCCATTCCAAGAATCTTCTTGGCAGGACCTAAATCCTTCATATCAAATTCACTGCTAAGTTGGGGCTTTAACCTGTTGACAAGATATTTATCTTTTGCAGCAATCAACATGTCATCAACATAGAGCAGTAAGTATATGAATGATCCATCAGATATTTTCTGAAAATAGACGCAATTATCATAACTACTTCTGGAGTAGCCATGTTCAACCATGAAAGAATCAAACCTCTTATACCATTGTCTTGGTGATTGCTTCAGACCATAAAGAGACTTCTTGAGACGACATACATGGTCCTCCTTTCCAGGAACAATGAACCCCTCCGGCTGTTGGATATAAATCTCTTCCTCAAGATTACCATGAAGAAAAGCAGTTTTCACATCTAACTGTTCCAACTCCAAATCATACAAGGCAACTAGAGCAAATAATATACAAATTGAAGTATGACGAACAACGGGAGAAAATATTTCATTAAAGTCAATACCTTCCTGTTGATCAAAACCTCTTACAACAAATCTTGCTTTGTACCTTGCATTCTCAACACCGGGGATGCCTTCTTTTCTCTTAAAGATCCACTTGCAGCTAATGACTCGTTTGACTTCTGACAATTTCACCAGATCCCAAGTTTATCTTTTCTCTTAAAGATCCACTTGCATCTAATGACTCGTTTGCCTTCTGACAATTTCACCAGATCCCAAGTTTCATTCTTATGAAGACTCTCGACCTCTTCCTGCATTGCAGCAATCCATTTTGTTGAATCGTCACTAGAGATAGCTTCAGAATAATTTCTTGGTTCACCATCGTCTCCTATCTCTTGTGCACCAACTAATGCATAAGCAATGTTGACAGATTCTGCAATTAGTCTTTGAGTCGGCTTTCTAGGTCTCTGTGCTGGAAGTTCCTGAGCCATAGGCCATGGTTGTGGCAAACTTCGTCGTTGAGGTGGATGTGGCTGTTGTGGACTCCTCTGTTCAGTGATATCATCAATTGCAGTGGCTTGATCTTGTTCTGTCGTGGAGGTATTAGGAATATCTTCCTTCAAAACGGGAGAGTCAACCTCAAACTCCACCTTCTATGCAACATTCTCCTGATCACCTACAACAGTATTCTTCCCAGAAGATAACATAGCATTTTCATTAAAGATTACATCTCGACTATGAAATGATTTGCCAGTTTTAAGGTTATATAAACAATAGCCTTTGACCCCTTGACCATAGCCTAAGAAAATGCACTTCTTTGCACGAGACTCCAATTTTCCCTCGTTCACATGTGAATAAGCAGGACACCAGAAAAATCTAAGATTAGAATAATCAACAGGATTACCTGACCAAACTTCTTCTGGAATTTTGCAGTCAATTGCTCTGTTGGGGGAGCGGTTTATTAAATAACAAGCTGTCGAAGCCGCTTCAGCCCAAAATTATTTTTTCAACCCTGAATGAGAGAGCATGCAGCCAACTTTCTCCAGGATAGTTCTGTTCATTCTTTCTGCAATTTCATTCTGTTGTGGAGTACCTGGAATGGTGAGATGTCTGGCAATGCCTTCCTTCTTGCAGAAATCGTTGAATTCATTTGAACAAAACTCAAGGTCATTATCTGTCCTCAGCCTTTTGATTTTCTTGCCTGTCTGGTTCTCAATTAAAGATTTCCTCTCCTTGAAGATGAAAAATGCTTCACTTTTGTGTTTGAGAAAGTAAACCCAGAGTTTTCGTGAGAAATCATCAATAATTGTCAACATATAATGACATTTACCTTTGGAAGGAATTTTTGACGGACCCCAAAGATCCGAATGAATATAATTCAATGTACCTTTGGTTCTGTGAATGGCTTTCGAAAAGCTAACCTTTTTCTGCTTACCAAAAATGCAATGTTCGCAGAAATCAACCTTACCAGTACAGTGGTTATCAAGATGACCCTTCTTCTTGAGGATCTAAATTCCCTTCTCACTCATGTGGCCCAATCTGTAATGCCACAACTTGGTGTTATCCTTGTCAGATGAAGCAACAGCTGCAGAACCTGTAACAGTTGAACCCTGCAGCACATACAGACTACCAGATCGATTTGCTTTTAATAACACAAGAGCTCCTTTGGACACTTTTAGAACTCCACCTTCAGCTGAGTATCTACACCCAAGGGATTCGAGGGTGCCTAAGGAAATGAGATTCCGTTTTAAATCAGGGACATGTCGGACACCAGTCAAGGTTCTAACAACTCCATCATTTGTCTTGATTTAAATTGTACCTTTACCGACAATTTTGCATTGAGCATCATTACCCATTAGACAAGACCACCATTAATCGGTTCATAAGTGGTAAACCAATCTCTATTGGGAGACATATGAAAAGTACAACCAGAATCAAGAATCCATTCATTTCTAGACCTTTGTTCAGTGTTGACAGCTACAAAACAATCCCCATCAGATTCGGTCTCAGCAATACTAGCTTCGGCAAATTTTTCGAGTTTTTTACCTTTGCCCTTATTTTCTTTATCTTGCTTATTTTTCAATTTAAAGCATTCAGAGATTTCATGTCCTTTTTTCTCGCAATAACGGCAATACTTAGAATTTTTCCCTCAAGACTTTGATCTGGAATTATTTTTATCATTACTACCTCTTTCTTGGTTCCTCCCTCTTACTACTAATCATTCACCTGAACTTTCAGAATGAATTTCAAAATCAAATTTTTCTTTGGATAGTAGGTGAGACTTGACATCATCAAAAGACAGGGTAACATAATTACCATATAGCATAATTTCTTTGAAGTGTCGATATGAGGGTGGTAGAGAAACAATAAGTAGAACAGCTTTATCCTCATCGTCAACTTTAATATCCAAGTTCTCCAAATCAATAATAATGAAATTAAATTCATCAAGATGAGATTGGATGGGAGTACCTTCAGACATACGGAGAGTAAAGAGTCGCTCCTTTAAATGGAGTTTATTTGCAAGACTTTTGGTCATGTATAAAGACTCCAATTTATTCTATATACCTGATGCAGTTTCTTCGTTGATGACTTCTCGTAACACCTCACGAGACAAGCATAACTGGATTATGGACAATGCCTTTTCATCCATCTCATTCCAATCTTCCTCTGTTATAGCTTCTGGCTTCTTTGATTTTCCCGCAAGAACTTTCTTTAAACCATTCTGGGTGAGAACGGCTTGCATCTGGACTCGCCAAATAGCGAAACTAATTTTACCGTCAAATTTCTCAATATCGAATTTTGTCGACATTATAAGAAAAATCTCAGTTAAATTTTTAGCGCTCTGATACCAGTTTGTAGGGATACAGAGTGCGGAAGCGAGATAACTTCAACCAAAGATTATGAGAAATTAAGAATGACAGTAAAAATGACACCAAAATTTTTAGGTGGAAAAATCCTCCGTAAATAGAGGCAAAAAAACCACAGGCGAGAGAGCCAAAATTTTCACTATAAATTTTTAGGGAGTACAAAATATTTTATCTGGACTAACAAGATAAATAGCCCAAATAATAATTCTCTACGGAAGAAAAATATCCAAAATAAGAAATAGAGAATATAATGGAAAGTTATAGAGAGAAAGATTTTTTCTGTTTTAGGGATGATTTCGTTGAGGTGCAGGAGTGCCTATTTATATGCAGCTCCTGCACCCTATTTTTAAAATTTCAACCTGCAACAATCACGGTTTGAAGAGTCAATAGCGGTCGCAGAATTTGATGAAATTGGCAGCCGCCAATTTTCACTACTCAAAGGTGAGCAGCCCACACTTGCCTTGCTAAAACCTCAATCTACAAAGAGCTGATGAATCACCACGGCCCTTCTAGTATGTTAATGAGCAAAGCAAATATCTCTATCAATAACTGTTACAATTAATTTGGCCTGATCTCGTGAAGCAATCAACCTTAATCACGACATTTTGAGTAGGAAGCTTTTTATCTTGATTAGTTATTGAAAATAGGGTTCTAAAGTATTGTAGAAATTTTTCTTCAAATGCCATGAATCGTTTTGCATCAGTGAATATTAATGCGGTCCAAGTGAAATAGCGATTTGATGGCGAGGGAGAAGTATACTGGAAGAAGCTGGAGAACAATAATAAAGACCAGAGGCGGAAAGAAACTTAGACGTTGAAAATAATGGCGGCCTGTTGAAGAAAGAGACTATTTCCAAGTCATTTCCACAAATGTATCGTCTTCTGTCCTTAAATACACAGAAACAAAGACCTGCAAGTCTCCTAATAAGCAAACTACAAAGAGTATGTTTTCGATTGTTAAGTCTCCCCTTTTCCCCTAAGCTCCGTCTGTGATGTGAGGACAGTGAGACAATTCCCTTAACGCCAAGAGTTCTGGATTCATCCGCGTAGTCATTGTAGGACCTTGACATATCAAAGATATTATATATAGAGGATGAGTCACTTGTCCAATTGCTATGTCATCCATATTCTTAAGTTGTCTGAATGTGAAACAGATATTATTTTGTCTTAACAAGAAATAAAGATCATTTCTTTCATAGAATATGCAAGTAATTGAGGTCTTGTAGATGAAATCTCAATCCATAAGTCTAAAGGTGCATCAAAATTGCATCACAGCATAGGTCAAATACAGCACATCAAGCATATTGTGAGTTTAAAATCTTAACTCTAAACGAATCAACAATATACACGAGAAAGTAGATTTCAGAATCAATGAAATGCTAAAAATGTTCATGTCAAGAAAGAAGGCACCTTACTCAACTCTTGATAAGTGGGTACAAATATTACATCAAACTTGCGCCTTCAATAGCCAATCACTTCTATCTAAGAAAAGCGTTTACATTTCTAGAACAAAAGAACACCATGATTTGTTAGAGGTTTATCGTACTTATCTCTTAGTATATCCATCACTATGCATTTGCTAATTAATCTCTTCCCACGTATGATTAACTTTGTCAAACAAGGGGCCATTGGGTAATATATTCACCGGTCTTTTTAGTGATCAATGCCATGCAAGTTCATTGGAGACATAAAGCTAGCAGTCTCAGTCTCACTGCAATCATTTTCACCCCACAACCCCGCCTCCCCCCGCCCCCCAAGAAAAAAATTGATTTTGATAGTCCTCTTACGTGTTACATAATAACCATTGAAATTGCAACAAGTTTCAGTAGCATAACTTGTCTTCTTATAGTTGCCTCTATTATGTATCAATATATAAACTTATAGAAATCCGTTTACATATAAATTACTTGGGAAAACAGTACTGATCAACCATGATTTCAAGTTTCAATATCTACTTCTTGATTATTAATTTTTATGTTATATGCCATCATTGTAACATCATTTTCTTACTAGATCTTCATTCACCAAAATAAGGTTAAAAATTGTATATTGATTGTCAACTGAAAGTAGATTTGCAGTGATAGTTACTGGAAAAAATATGAGGAGGACACAAGTGCATACTTGGGAATGCTAAGAGAATGATAGTATTGATAATACCTCATTACTACTATTCAAGATAAGTTACCATGCATCTACCACTCAAACCATAAGTTCAACTCTCATTTGTTATAGAGGGATCAAAGATGCAGTTTTCCAAACCTGAAATGTATTAATTAGTGACTTAGTCAATGAGCTGAAGACCTCGGTATATCAACATGAAAAGGAGAAGGAGAAGAGATTCCAAACCCTTGTTCTTATATTGGAGATTTTACTTTCTCAACCAAAAATTTAAAGAAAAAATCCCTTAATTTGATTGTTTTCCTTTTCTAGATATATTCCTTAATTTGATCTTAAAACCTCAGATACTCTCCCTCTCAGCAACCACCAAGTGCTGAAGTGCCAATTGAGAGATAGTACTACCTTAGGTATAGTCATTTTAAAATCAGCACCATCACGACTAACAGTCTTCTCTTGTGATCACGCACCATACAATAACCCAAGATTTTCACTTACTGAAAGGATTCTCTCAACCCCTCTGACCTAGGGATGTGAAAGGAGACAGAAATCTAGGATTGTATAACCTAGAAATCTTATTAATCAAGAAATTTAAATATTGCTAGAGTTTATCTATCCATGTTGATGTATCAAACATACTATGAACAGTGAATATTGCTATATATGGTCAAAAAATTGAAACTAACCCACAAGGAGTCTTGTGAATAATTATTTATAACCGAACTCTTAATTATTAAATAAAAAATTTAACAATTAAAAATACATTCAACGTGTAATAAAAAAATTTTTCATCCACATTCCAACCAAGTTGCCACCAAACTAGGAATGGGCTGTCTCTGGGTAGACCGGAACTACTGGTAGAAGAACAAAAAAAACATATAAATAAGAGATTTAAATCTTATATATTAGGAAAAATCCCAAAAAATAGAAATGTGATGAATGCCAAACTTAGGTCTTAGTTATTTTCTTGAATCTTCTGCATCGAGACATTCATAATTTTCAAGCTACGTGGACGCATATGCTAATGTTTATTTGGAAAATTAGTTCTAATTGTATTATTCTCCATGTCACATCATTTATACGCGAGATCCTCGTTTTCTGATTTTCCCGAGACAATTCTCCTGACCCTAGAGTTTTTGGATTTATATTAGTCAACCAAAAATATGATTTGAAGGGTGGAAGATATTTGGACCCAGGGACACTTGTCCAATTTTCGGGCCATTTATATTTTCTTGTGGCTTAAAAGGAAAGTCGTTATTTTTTGAGTTAAATTTTTGGTTTTGGGCGCTCTTGAGTATTGATTGGTTTCTTGCAATGTTAGATCATAGATGAATACGTCTGGCTACCCATCATTACCTTTAGTCACATTTTGTGAAATTTGTCGATGTTGCTCTACGTGTCATATGCTAACCAATGATATTATAGTACCCAACTTGTCCGTGTATTTTTTGTCTCTGGCTTTGATATTTGTACACTTGGATCACAAAGGAGGAGGCAAGGACGAACAATGACTTCGAGTTTTAATGTAACCGTCGACCCTATCTTGTTGATTTGATCTATTTGTTTTTCTTTCTTTATAAATTTACCATGTTTCTTTCGAAAGCAAGCCACAGAAATAACAGGAGTTGAGCTAGAACTCGAAAAATGAACTGAACTTAAATCTCCCCGAGCTTACCTTAAACTCAGCCTACTAACTTCGAATTGAAGAAGCCTTCAAACAAGGCTGAACCCATTGAGAAAACAAATTGTAAGGGGAATAATGCATACCAACAAAGATTGATAACCAGTCAAAATCCACCAGAAAGGGCATTCTGGTGGTATTCATCCATCCACGTATAAGAAGCAGCAGCAAGAATGAAATGAGAGAAACACCACTAAGCAACTAATCTCAGGTACCTAGTGGTCATCAAACAGGAGAACATAGGATGTTCCAAACTTCCTACCACTTCTTTCAACTGACAAAATGGCTAATTTTCATATTCTACATCTAAGGGGATTAGCAGCAGCTCTTACATCCAACCCACAAAAGAGTACAAAATCTTGAATTTGGGAGAATCAGCAATATCGTCATACTTGTAAGTGATTCTTCATGGTGTTTCAACTTACACAAAGCTGTAGAGCTTCTCCTCTTCTGACTCGAAACGAAGAGCACTTCTTCTGGATTCAAATAATTTGGTTGAGTTGCAAAGTTCAAGCTAAACAATCAGTTAAAGGGTTAGTTCACAGGGATGTGGACTATTGGTTCTTTTCTGGATTGACAGGGTAGTTTTCTTCTGGCTGCTTTTGCCACAAATAGTTGGTAGCTTCAATCCACCTTGGGCTAACCAAAAACTTTTTCTCCCGTATGGCCCAACGAGACTTTTCAGTTCCAGCATCCAAAGAAACTACGTGTGTAACCGATGGATCAATTTCTGTTGTGCACGTAGCTCCTAGCTGTTCAGCTATCTTCCATAGTTGATGATTTTCTGCCTGAAACTGCGTGGGGAAAACACGGCTAAACACAACCTTGCAACCATTTAATACTTCTTTTTTCACAGTTTCCAGCACCTGCCACAATAATTAGAGTTGAGTTCCATGTCAACCCCACTGATATCTAAGAAAAAGAAGCATCAGAGGACAGACAATATCATGAATAGTAAAAGGAAAAAAATAAGATGTGGAGGAGATGATCACCAAATTAGAGTACCCCAAGCTTCCGAGAGTGAAAAAACAGCTATAAGGCACAAAATAAGTAAAGAGATGCATGGATTGGACCACGTGCTACAGAGCAATAACTTCAGTATTCATAGCCTTCCAACAAAAATAATTAAGAATTGTATTTCAAGTCAGCGTCACTGATATTTGGGAAAACAAAGCATCGAATATGGCAAATATCTTGGCCGAGATAACTACCATACCAAATTTCCCCAAATCCCAAATTACTAGAGAAACAAAATAGCTAAGGCATAAAATCAGGAACACAGGAATACAAGGATTAGAAGAGGTGCTGCTGTACATAAAAAGACTTCAGTACTTACAGCCCTCCACCAAAAATACTAGGTATGATCAAGATTTCTAATTACTAGCTTATTCAGAAAAAAAGAAACCGTGAAATTAAATGCAGTTGAGACAGTATAAACAGATCAAAATTTGAACCAAATCCCACGCGCAACTGATATCAACCATAATCACAAACTCAAACCAACTTACAGTATAAACAGATCAAAATTTGAACCAAATCCCACGCGCAACTGTTATCAACCATAATCACAAACTCAAACCAACTTATCTTAATTACTATGCTTCAAGGAGATAAACAGTTTAAGCACAACAATTTCATGCTCAAAGAAAAAAAAAAAAAGAAGGGAATGCAAGGGGACAAAATAGGAAAGAGCAGAAGACTGCCATCAGAAACAAAGTGGAAGAAATTGGAGGAAATATATTGCAAGAATTTTGTGGTATACCTGCCTCACATCCCGGTTCACCAGACTCTCCTTGTGCTCCTGTACAGAAAGGTCGAGTCACAACTCTAGTGACAAAATCTAATAGGAGCTCCAAAAACCACAGATGTAAGACCTACAGGGTCGAAAAATATACTATGGATCCTCTGCAAAACTCTGAGAGTGGTAGCAAGGGCTCCATCAATCTCACTTTCATCACTTCTTATTTGAGAAAGTGACTTGCAATTGAAACCAAATTGACGACAACTTGAAGCAAAGAAATGATATCTTTCCATCAATATCAAATTATCCTTGTGTTTCGCCCAAACCTGAATCATTGAGCAACAAAGTCATTAGCTCTCTAGCAAGTAGACAAATGGAAGCTTCTGTAGTAAATTACTTCAGTGTCAAGACATTAAGGCCTTGACAAATTAACAAAGATCTAAAAATTCATAAATTTTACAGAAGCAGCAGCATTCCACATCCATCAAGGAGTAGAAAAGAGAAGGTTTACAGATCAGCAGACCACCTTCAGGAGTAGCGTGACGAAAAATAAAAGACAAGTAAAACTCTATTTTTATGCTTCCTAGTCCATGAAGTCCAAATCATTTAATTTGACTGTAAGAAAATTTCCTCAACCAAAGAGCCTGCAAATGGTTGAAGAGGCCCTTATTAATGGTTGAGACTCTAAGCTTCATCCTAATAGAACCCTAGCAGATGGATAAGAAAGGGAAAACTGGAGAACCTTAGAACAGGACTGCAACACTAAATTAATGAACTTCATGGGGCAAATAGCAATATTTCAAAATAATTGATTCATATTTATAGCAATACTGCATCATCCCCATTGCATGCACCACAGAAGGGAAGAAAGCTTCCATCAGGTTGTATAAGAATATAAATTAAAGATGATAAAGTATGTGCACGCATGTCCACCTGAAAGTAGGAGAAATTCAACAATTCCTAGGGAGGGACAGCAAATGGTTGACACAAGCCACTAAAAATAAAACCGGAGGCTGCAAATGTTTGTGAATTCCAAAGGGAAACAATTAAATCCACATATTTAAATCAATATCTAACCAGCATCAAAGACTCAAAATTCAAAACATTAATCAGATATAAAGAACAAACAGCATTTAATTAGAAGTCAAACTCAGTAAAATGCAACTACTAGTTATCTGATTACCGATTCTGTGTCATCAAGGATCAGAACAGCAGTTTCTTGCCCCAAAACAACATCAAGGCCTTTTTGATGCCTTTGCGTGCAATCCCCTTGTGCAATGACTCTGGAATGGAAATACAACTCTCCCGGATCAAGCAGCTTTGCCATTTCTAGAGCATAAGCACGTTCACCCATTGTATATACATACATCTCGAATAATTTGCTTGCTTCTTTCAAGAAGGTATGCACAAAGGGCCTTAACTTCGTCATCATGTGCATGAAGTCTAGTTTATATAGGCTGCCCTTCAATGCATCTGAGCAAGCAAAATAACAAACTGAATTATCTGCAATCTAAATCAATAATACTCAATCCCCTGACCAAAACCCAAAAAATTAATACTGTAAACAAGTTGGGAACAGAAAGAAAAATATAAAAAAGGCAGCATGAGAGAAAAACATCAGTACAGCAATGAAAGAATCGAGATATTAAGACAAAGCAGTTTTGAAGCTACCAAGTGCACTCTAGATTGAAATAGAGAAATAAGTGTAATTATGAACCAACAGGTAATCACACATCACACAGTCAAACTAGTATCTGAAGTACTTGCCACTGAGAGTCTTAAGAGGACTAGACCCACACCATCCTGCCCAGTAACAAGAGATTGCTTTTTCCAAATCTTTATGAAAACAAAAAGGTAAAGAACAAAAAAGCTCATGCCAACACTAATAGCACCCAAACTATCAGAAACAGTCATTTACTTTTTCACAGCTGAACCTAATATCGTAGCATCCAGCAAGAACTGGTCCAATATCTTTCTGTCAGCTAATTTATTTCTGAATTTCTTATCATGGCAGGATAAGACAATGCTGGTAAGCCAAAGCAGAGAGAGCAATTTTGGCATTAATCAAATGAATTTCCTATTGCTTAGTGTGCCTAAAATGGATAGTTTAATGAGAAACTTGACCTAAAATAGAGAAGCTATCATATTTTAGTATTTCATAGCAAAAGACTCGTGAAACTAAAAACTTAAAAGAATTCGCGAAAGCAAGAAAATTGCACAGCATTTTCATAAGTCTAAAGTGTCATACCTGGAAGATTCTCCTGTGGGCCCTTTAGGTATTCTTCTTCCTCTGAAATATCTAGAAGCCGACTTGAGTTGAGTAATGTGTGATCTAAATCAAGAACAAGGTATAGCTTTTTATGACGAAATAGGTTCTTCAGGTCTTTCTCACGTAATCGAGCAATCTCGTCATTAGCAAGCCTTAAGTTCTGAAAGTAAAAATGTCATATATCAAATTATTTCAACATAAGGAGTTAGCATATACACATGGACAGTTAGCACATGTACATGGACACTTAAAGATTATATTCAGCTATATTAGCCCAATATGACAGATTATTTGAAAAACAATGAAATCAGAGAGATTACCACATAACAGGGAACCAAAGTTCCTCAAACAAACAAGAGTAAACAAGAATTATGAAACATAATGAAATTTAAAATTTGAAAAGGAATAGGATTACTAAGACTTTAAGGGTTAAAATTTTAGAATAAAATTTGAAAGGAAGTCGGACAAACATAGAATGTGTACAGAAGAATTAGTCAGACATTAAAATAGAAAACCAATCACGACTTTTGGATAAATAGATAGTATGGAATATTGTAAACTCCACCACAGTGAAATATTAGGCTATTAAAGAAATCATAGAAAGCAAAAATCTTCAAAATTGAAACCTTATGTATGTAGCCAAATGCAACGCCAGACTCATTATCCATCTTCTTCCCACACCGTATACATAAACCGCCGATGGAACCAGGATGCATACATTCATCTTTCTCCATAGATGTTCCTGTGCAGGACAGCGCAAAAATTTACCATGTTATTACACTTCAGTCAACTTTAAGCAAAGATTCCTTTTTCTCAAAGTAATGCCATTTTGATAACCCAAAAAAAAAATTAGTGGGTGGTGAAGACATGCTTTTTACCAAATAGACCAAAATTTTCAATTTTTGCAACCAATGTAGAATATTATACTAAGTAGGCTTTAATCATTGCCAAATAATCACGTACAAAATTTTGAGAAGATCTATTTACATGAGATAAATTACTATATTAAAGTAAACTTTTTAGTACACTAACAGTCAGGCTACACATAAAAGGTACCTCCATAGAATTAATATACGAATGATAAATCTTGAATCACATGTCAAATTTCAACATATACATGTATATGGCTCAGCAACATTCTAATCACTGAAGACTAGGAGACAGATAAATTTATTATGAATATTTTGTGACTTTTGAAAAAAGTAAAGACGCATTTTCACCACCTATATACTTCCGAATCAAGAATTCAGCGTAACAACATCCTTATGCTGCTGATAACCATGAAACAGACTAATTGATTAGATATGATTGGCATTGTATAACCATCACGTGTTCTATTATTGCTGAAAAAGTTAAGACACTTCATCAACCCCTACATTCAATTCACATCTGCTAATACCCTGTAGGCTGCGGAGGAGTATCACCTGTCAAAGAAGCGACATTTGTTTGCCAAAAGATAGTATTCACAGTTTGCTCTTGGTATTAACAAATCTCCCAAAAAACTCATTCTATCTAGCTATTATGCTTCACTACTCAAATCATAGACCAATGTTATTGATTGTCTACTAGGACCTCGTTCTCTTAGCATTTTACTTTTCTACCCTCCCCCGAGCCACCCCCTTCTGGGGCTTCCAATAGAGACCTGAACCTCCCCACGTAATGCTTTAATCCAACGTATCTAGTGGAAAATGTCAAGATGAAGCAACATAGAATTGCTTGCAAGTGACAAAAGTACTGGAAACAACAAAATTAAAATTCCACTTCGAAAGATAGAAAATTAAGAAAAATTGCAAACAAGGCAAGTAGTGGCTCTCCTCAAATTCCAGAAGACTAGTTATTAAATGCTGAGAGTAAGTAGTATCTCATGCCCAACTAAAACGAATTAGTTATTAAATCCTAAAGCAGAGAACAGATGTTAAGAATAAGGCAAACCAAGGAACAAGTGTCTTCATGACTATGAGCAAAATCTACCTTATAATAAAAAGTCTTGTCCAGTGAGCCAACAAGGTCTATAAGTACTTGCAACAGTAATGTGCACCCAAATAATTACTATTCAAATCAAGACAAGAAATCTACGAAGTGCATTACTCATCCATAAAGAGAAAACTACCCGTCATAAGCCCAATAGCAATATTAAGTACCGTATCTGAAATTATCACCTGGAACTTCTGCCTCCACTCCATGAGATGTTGGACTTTGTGGATGCCTTGTGCTTTCAAGAACGTCAATTTTGCGCCTCTTAATCCTTATACAAGTAAAGGTTTTAAAGAAATAAGAAAAAAAAAAACAAAAACCAGCAGGGAAGTTCCTTTAGGTGTTTCGAATACATACCTCTCAAGATCCAAGATATCAACATTGTTATCGCCACCATGTTCTTCCTCCTCTACCCCCTCTGCTTCTTCTGGATCCGGTGAGACATCAGATGCAGAATCCAATTCCGCATCAAGAAATGCCGCAAAGTCATCACTACTTGTGCTTGACGAAGGAACTGGAGAGTCTGTAGTCAGACTCATCTGTGAAGAGGCAGGAAGAAAAGCACAAAAATAAAATTTTTTAGCATCACCAGGAGGATCCAAATTCAACTCAGTGGTAATGTAAGAAAATGATAACTGTTTTTTTTTTAAAAAAAAAAAAAAAGGTCAATATATGAAAAACCAAGAAAATTGCAAGGGCCTGGTTGATTCCTCAATTCAATACTTAAAGTTAATTGCTTGAGGGCTTATTCAATTAAGTGCCCCAGATAACAGAAACTATGAAATGCCTATTTACCGATTCACCATATAAACTCATTAAACAAATGGCTATTATAACCATACAGCAGCTAGACGAAAGTGAAAAGTCTACTGCTTCTAGGTAACCGAAACAGGAAACAATGCTCCTGAATGGCAATTTCAGATATAATATGCATAAATGCTAATAGCACACCATAGCTTAAACCTTTCACAGTAAAATACTTAAGAAAACAGACCATAGCTGCAGCTTTCTTACTATGGTCTAAAATTCTAATAATACAGAGACAGATTACTTACAAGCGATCCATTATAAGTGCCAAGTGTTAAAATATATGCACAACAACAAAATAGCCGAAAATGCTCTCTCTCCTTCAATTACTTCAGAAAAAATAGAATAATTGAGGCAAGCTACAAAGTTCACGGCCCGCTAAACAACCTTAACATAAACCAAAAGACAGAAAATTGTAATTAAACAAAATAGCCATCAATTAGAAACTTCGATTTCGCAGAATAAGTAAACTCAAATTCTAATTGTTAACAAAAACGTCACAGTTGAATCCGTACCTTAACGAGAATGTTCGTGAAAGCTAGAACCTGAGAAGGAAGCGAGCACTCCCAAGCGGCAGAGCTAGAGACAGAAGACGGCGACGCGGTGGCAAGGAGCGGGCGCCCGGAAAAGGCACGACCGGAGAGAGTAAACAGTAGCTCGCTGATCTTGATTGATATAACGAAAAGGGTTAATTAATTCCAATTTGGCTAAGTAGTCCCTGAAGTTCCAATATATTTTGAAAAGTCCGTAAATTATTAATTTAGGAAAGAAAAGAGTCAAATTTGTCCTTCTATTTTTTTTTTTCTCCTACTGATGAATGGTCATTCTATCTAACATACTTTTTTTTAAAAGATAAATATAATATTCAATTTCAAGTGATGAATATCTACTACCATTTCTAAATTTGTATCTAAAATTGAATCAAAATTGTACTTCTTTTCCAAATAATTACAGTAAACGAAAAATTCTCATAAAAACTCGCAATGTGTTTAAATTATAATTTACTTTTATAAATTTTTTAATTTTAGACTTTATTATTTTCATTTACAAAATAAGATGTAAATCCATTAAAAATAAAAATATTTCAATTTAAGTTATAAAATTGAAACTCGACTTTCCCTCTCTCTCTCTCTCCCCATCATAGGTCATGACGCTAATTGCCTTGACTAGCAATCCGTTCTCTACAATATCCAAACTTAAAACTTTGCAATTACACATTTCTCTGCAAGAATCTTATTAGAATTGGAGTTTCAATATTTATTCATTAGCGACCGACAACAGTAAAGTCCTTTGTTTCCCACTCTCTGCTTCTTGCCTGATTTGTTATAATCTAGTAATGGTTACTATGTTCATTCGGATTTTGATTTGATTTTTGATATGAAATTTTAATTTTTAGTTCAATTTTTTTAAAAAATTACAAAACAAAAAATCGAACCGAATTTTTAGAAAACCAAACCAATACATGGTTCGGTTTTAAAAAAAAAAGAAAAATAATGCAATTTGAAATTGTATGATTAAAGTATATTTATCTTAAAATTTTAATTTTAATGCAAGAATACATTACCTTTATATATAATTTTTAAAAAATTTTAATTTTTCTATTCGATTTTTTACTTGGGAACAAAAACCGAACTGAATTTTATAAATTTTTTATAAATCGAATTAAAATGTATATTTCGATGAACGTTTTATAATAGAAATATTGAAATTCTTCTAAAAAAAATAGAAAAAAGAAGAGGGAGGCACTTGCTAATCACAGATGTACTTTATTTTGAACTCGTGTCACAATTCGTTTGCATGCGTGTTGGGCCACGGCGTATTGGGCCGTTATAAAAAATATAATCTTAAAAAACTTTCTTTTGCTTTCCTGATTCTGTTACAATGGGCCTAATTCTTGGTCTCATTGTTGGGCCTCCACTTTGAGCTTGCGATGTATCTTCAACCCTCGCTTCCTCTTTCGCCCATCCCTCTCTTACCATCGAATGCTGATAATATCTGAATGCAACGAATAACATGAACGCTGCAAAAAGTACCAAACAAAAAAAAAGAGAGAGAGAGAGAGAGAGAGAAGAAAAAAGCAATTAGACCCATAATTTGTGCTGCTTCTATTTTGTTTCCAATTTTCACTTTAACTTTTTTTTATAAAAAAAAAGGACGAAGAAAATGGTAGGAGATTACCTGCCCAAATTCGGGCAACAATAGAAGACAAATTCCAAACAACAGTGAAGATGGCAAATGCAACGGCCTTTTTGTGAGAACATGACTCCCAAGCGTCCCGAAAGCGTCGAATCCAAAATGTACCTTTCACATGTGCAACTCATATTAGCAAATCCTGAAATTCTCAATCGCGTTTCGTTACAAATTAGATACTTTTTATGGAGTCATCAACTGAACCATATCCATGTGCAGCTTTTTGTTTTTGCTTTTGTTTCATTCTTGAATTACAAAAAAAAAATCTACATTTTGCTTAGTTAATGAAAGAAATTTTAATGCTAAGCTCACTCGTACCAAAGAAGATGTATTTTTCTTAGAAAGATGACCTAATGGTGCACATCTATCACGGAAGCAGTTGAAGAGTCAATTTCGCATAAAAAAGAGTCGTTTGACAATAGAGTGCAGGCTTATGGTTGGGCTTGGACTCAGCTTTAAAGAATGTCTTATAATAGGCTAAATGAAATGGGTCCACCAGAAATTTGGTTTGGCAGCGCATCTATGGGCTTCACAGTACTGTGTCTCTGACTTAATCATAACGCTCCAAGTAATGATGGCCCAATGTTTTAACCAAACCCCACAAAGACAAAGAATTCCGTGAAATTTAGCTGTGACTGTTATGAATTTGTTGATGCGCAGTCGTCGTCGACACAGTAAAATTGTAATACTAATGTAGGGAGCTTAATAAAAAAATTATAATGTAGAGAATAGGAGAAAACTATAGAGAGAAAGAACAAGAGATCTTTATTAATTCTCTGAGAGTAAATTGATCAATGAATGAGTGTCTATAACACCTCAGTCTAGATCCCTATTTATAGGGTTCAGGGGTATATCCAAATCAGAATAGGTATAGGGTAATCAGAAGACAAACCCTATCATTAACCAAAGATATGATAGAACTCTACCATCTATCTTCTGAATAGTTTGAGTATCCTTATAACTCTGATAATGGACATCCATAATAATATTAATTTCATAACAGTGACAATGATGTGAAATTTTTACCGTATGCGGTTAATTGCGTCGAATACGAGGAGCAGATTTTTAGCACTGTAAACACCCCGAAAAAGCCTGTCAGCAAAGTATCGGCATCAGCGAGTAAACAGACCGGGGATGTTTTCATTTTTCATTTTATTTTTAAAAAAAATATAACCAAGGGATGAAAATTAATTTTAATCTGTGATAATTATAGAAGTTTGAGTTTAATATTATTATTTTTAAATTTTATAAAATTTATACTTTATAAAAAGAAAAAATAAAATTTAAAATGCTTGGTTTTAATATTGAAATACTATCCAAATACACATAAGAAATGTTTCTATCTCTGTAGTCCCAGATACAAATAAAAAAGAACAAATGCAATAAAAATACTTGGACCATGCTCAAATGATAGAGATAGAGAAACTCACTCAATTTTGCCATTTTCCAGATGGTTATGGAGCTTCCGCATCTTGCCAAAACAAACAGTACCACTGCCATCTGACAGAGGCAGAAATTGTCAACTTCTGCTACTTATTACCAAAAGGATGAAATAAGCCCAAAAATCAAGAAAATGGACAAAAGGGATAATTCTGTGAAATTTTTACCTTCATTGTAGTTGCAGGATCTCCAGAGAAAAGGGCTTTCAGTTTCCAGAGGAACTCATTTATATACGGAAGAACCAATTTTATTAACCAAACTGCTTCTTCTTCCCCTACTACATAGTCCATGCTTGAATCATCCAAATCAATTGCTTCCCTAAAGTTTTGATTTTTTTTTCATTTATGTAAGATTTGCAAGTAAAAAGGCCTTGCCTTTTGGCTTGTAACCAAAGATTAAGCAGTTAAAATTAACCTGGAAATGAAAGATCTGAAGAGGAAGATTGCAGCAAGATAGGCCAACCCCAGATAGGAAAGCACAGAAATTAAGCTGAAAATTGAATAATTCAAGAAAAGATCATTCAAGAAGCTCGTTTTTGGAAAATTAAAGAATAGTGAAACCAATAACATCTGTTTGGAAAGATGACAATTACCTGATATTGAGATCTCTTGTGTATGAAGAAGAAATTATGAAGAATGTTCCAATTCCAAACACAAATGCTGATTTTGACACATCTCTCCACATAACCAAGTCAACTGAAATTCATCAAGAAGAAAAGCAAATCAGTACCTGCATTTGGGGTATAAATCATAATCCTGAACCAAACCCAGAAAAGAAATCTCACCAAAGCTCTGTAATTTGCTATGTGTTCTAGGAATTTTCTCGTATCTATCTGAAACTGGAACTGCGAAAAACAGAAAATTTTTGAAAAACACTCAACAGATGAAACTGAATGCTACATTTCTGATCATGATTCTAGGTAACCTTGAATAACAAATGTGCTTACTCGGTTTGGTTTTGGTTGGACTTGGTTGAACTCTGGCATGGCCCATAACAGGGGAAGATTGTTTCTTTACAATTGATGGGATTGGTACTGGTCTTTCATTGCTTTGAAGAAATTTCTTCTCTTCAACCACAAGTTTCTTTGGCTTCTGTTCTGCTACACTTACCTCCTTCACAACAAGACTCTTCTTTTCAATCTCAACCTCAATTTCCTCGACAGCAGCTTCCTCAAATTCATCATCCCAATCATCTTCATCACCATCATTATCATGATGATGATCGTTGGGGGCTTCAGCTTTAGGTGGAGATTTTATCTGAACCACATTGTCAACATTGCTTGTGATCATCTTTTCTTCACAAACATCAAACACCTTAGAGTTATCATCAGATCTTGTCTTCTTAGTTCCCACTATGCTTTTCTCAACTCTTTCAGTTGACTCTTTGAGATTCTTGTTTGACTCATCATGCACCATCTGTTTTTCAAATTGTGCCTTCTGCAGTTTAACAGAATTAGTCCCAATTCCCGTGGTCAACCCTTTAGAACTCTCGCCGTTAACCTCAAAATCCTGACTGCATACAGATTTTGCTTTCGCCAACTGAAGTGAATTCTTGACGTTCCCGTTGCAAGAATCATCAAGAACCTTAATTGGCTCGGATTTTGCTTTTCTTAAATCAGGAGTCTTCTCATTTCCATTGTTCTCACTGGGTGCCTTTGTAGACTCTGATTTAACTTTCCTCAACTGAATTGAAGTCTTTTTAGTCGCATCACTTGAGTCACCAGCAGAAACTTTCTGAGATACAGATCTTGATTTCATTGTCTGAATTGGGCTTTTCTCAGTTCCATCAACAGAGACGCTAAGGTCCTTGTTTGATTCAGATCTCGTTTTCTTCTGAATTGGGCTTCTCGTAATTCCATCAGTAGAGACACTCAATTCCTTGCATTGTTCATCAAGATTCTTGCTCATTTCAGATCTTTGCCTCGCAATCTGAATTGGGCTTCCTTCTGAACTATCAGATTTCCAAGTCTTTCTCTTCCCACTCGTTGCAACAGGACTCTGTTTTGCTCTCAGGTTCGCTTTTTTATCCATTTGCACAACTGGGACGATAGCACGACTCATATCAGCGCTCGTAATCGCATCTTTCTCATCATGGCCCTCTGAATTATTACAATCCTGCTCACCATTGAACACTTTGATGCCACCTTTAACTTCATCTAGCTTCATTCTACTTTCCCAAACAGAGCCTGCCACAACCCCCATTCTGGGACCTGTGCTTTTTCTCCTCCCCACATCCATATATTGCGTCTTTTACACTCTTGTTAGTCGCCCTCTGTGTAGAGACAGCAATTAGTACACTGGGGACCCTATGGTTCACTAAGTGGATTGAAGCTTTGGTCTCAAGGAAATTGGCAGTTGGTGTGTGTAATGAAAGTCATGAAAGAATATTAGGATTCCTTCGGAGACAGAAAAGCAAAGAAGGGTATAGTCCTGAGGGGGAAGAAAGGAGGAAGAAAAGAGAAAAAGAAGGGAAGTGAATGAAAATAGTGTACTAACTTCTGTTTTTCCTTTGCTCTTTTTGCAGAGTTTGATAGTATTTTACAGTTAAAACGTAGTCTTTTATGTGCAAGTGTTTTCTGTAAGATGTATGGAGTATATTTTAGAGGCAAAGTGAAGTTGAAAAGTAAATGCAGATTGTGGTGAGGAATGATTAGATTATGAGGATTGGGTTTGGGAGATCTTTGGGCATTTACTCTCTCGCTGTTGTGTCAAAGGTCTCTGTGATTTCATTAACCGAGGCAACCAAAGTCGCCCCTTTCACATGCATGGCCTAAGTGGTAAAACCCTTTTGCTAGGATTAAATAGAATTTGTGCAACTCAAGATCTTAGATGGTTTCTTGAAATAATTATAAGGTAGGAACTTAAAATGTTATATTAAATTTTAAAATGTTATATTTCGAATTTTTTAAATATCACATTATTAATAAGATAATAATTATTGCAAGATTTTCTATTTTATATCTGTCAATTGTATGTAATATGAAAACAGGGAAAAAAAATATAAACAAATTTGTATGTCATATTGAGAAGAATTTTGAGGGTCAAGACGTTTGTCTCTGGAGCTAAATTCCGCCCCAGAAATTCGGTACATTTGCTGATGATTTCTGAAGAGATCCAACGATTGTGACCGTTGAAGTTTGTATGATCGTATAAGAAGACTTTATGTCAATCTTGCTTTTCCCCATTTAAATTCATCGTAAGTGCGAAGCAGCTAAAAGTTGATTGATATTCGCCATAATAGATAGCATTTTGACCTCACAGTTCTGCGAGGGAGAAGACACAGTAAAAAAGAAGGGAAAATTCACCCTAAGGGTTAAACGCTTTGTTATTAAAATAGACTTTCTGACTTTTATATTATTTATCTTGCTGCCTTTAAAATTTAATTATTATAAGGGTGTGATTGGATAGAGTTTAGTTTTGAAATTTTCTGTCTTGAGTTTCGGGAGAGAGAGATTTTTGTAAGAGAAAAAGTGAGATGTAAGATGAAAAATTTGTATTGGGTTTCGTGTGGAATCCAATCCAAGTAGAGTGTTATCAAAAATTTACTGTGAAGATTCTCAAAATTTTCCAATCTTATCCTTTGCGTCTTTCATAGAATCCACGTTAATTAGTACAAGGAAAACCATTTAATACCCTTTGAGAAGAAGAATTGGGATAGGTAGTTCTGCATAAAAAACAAGCCTCTCAATTACATTCTCACGTAGTAGCATGCTTATATAATTTAGTGATCAAACTAAAAGTGCTCTCATCAGCTGTCGGTTTCATACGGTGCTGTGTGATGAGCTAAGATTGATGTTTGTGGGGATAACTACTTCGCTCATAATGATAGGTTAAATATGGATACTAATAGTAGTGATCCATTTACTAAAATGTAACCATGATTTATGCAACAGCTAATCATTATTATTAAAATTAAAGTTGTTTCACTTTTACCTAAGTATTCCGGTGTCCAACCTCGCCAGCTTATATGCATTTCTTAATTTTTTTTAATGACTATTCTAAGAGTAATATTTTTTTGATACGATAATAATTTAAGTGGTATAAATATTTTTTACTCGAAAAAAAAAATTGTGTTTTCGAATCACATTTCTCTTCTTTCTATGTATCCAAAAGAAAGTCACATTTTTAGTAAAAATTAAAGGATCGATAAATCTAAATATAACTACATTAAAGATATATAAAAATATTACTTTCGTTAGAGAAGAAAATAACTCTTCACTTGATAAAGATTGATTTTTTTAATCTTCTAATATCCCAATTCTAATTGATAACATATAGAATGTGAGGGAGAAAAAAAAAATTGTCCGTGGAAAATCCTCCACCCCCAATTTCCCAAGACCAATCTACATGACACATATATTTATTAGTTTATGGCCTCCAATATACATCATGCCAAAATGTTAAGAGGTGCATCGTGGAGTTACGAGGTGAGCACGATTATTTTGAGAATGGAATTTAAGGGGGGGAAATATCAAAATAGAGTTAGGTGTATTTGAATGAGGTTTTATTTTAATTTTTAATGATTTTTAAAAAATTTTCTTTATAAATATTTTTTTTATAAAAATTAAAGCTAAAATTTTCAATCTAAAATAGTAAACCTTTAGATTTTTCTAATAAAGTAAAAATATACATATATAAGGCCGAAGCTAGATTAATTATTGATACTTCTACTTCTTCTTAGAATTTAGTGTTGAAAAAATTCATTTTTTTACATTAGATCATACTTTTTACTTCACAAATACTTTATTTTTATGATTTATAATATAATTTAACTTAAATAAAAACTTAATTTAAATACTTAGTTTTACCGAAGAACAATGATAAGATTTTGATAGTTCCTTTCTGGTTATGTCACTAATTTTGTCTTCCTATAAAAAATATTAATACAAGCAATTTGGTTAATTAACAACTTCCTCCAAAAGATCATAAAAAGTTTATTTCTGACGAAACAATAACATAACCATAATTACAGCCCAAACTTTACCTAATTAGTTAAACGCTTTACTCGTACAAATATTTGGTTCACAAAGTAATAACGTAAATTGTAAAACTCTAGCGTGATTTAATTGTCAATTTCGCGATAATTCCAGGATGACAAAAGTGTTTGATGAAGTGGAGCCAAAAGGCTACAACGGGATAACAACAAAAGGCTACCGAATGCCTCACTTTCCCAACTCTTCTTTATTAGCCCCTTCCATAGTCCCACCGACAAACTACATTGCTACAATACAGCTTTGGAGCACTTGGTCTTATGCATGCATGGAATATAAAAACATCATCACTCATGAATCAGGTACTGAGGTACAAGACAAGACTAGAACTACAAATAGTGCTTTGCTACGTTCTCTGCCGATGACGTCATTCTCCATATTATGGCGTCATTTGAAACTTAAAATGGAATAAATGGGGAACAAGTATCTAACATTCAAGAAAATTGAGAAATAAAGGAATCATTCCAAAAAAGAGAAAGATCGGTTGTTCGAAGCCGTTTGTTTTTTGTTCACTTTTGAAAGCTAAAGCTGTCTGTTTTGTTTTCACGATTCTTAAGTTAAAAATTAAAAATAAAAAATAGTCAAAAAATAATTTAAAATCGTTAAGCACATACTAAAATAAGTACATTTATATTGAAAAAAGTACATCAGGACCGAAACTAACTGTTGAAAAATGGAAGTCGGTGAAATTTCCACATAGACAAAATTGGGATTGTAGCTCTGAACTTTGCAGGCAGTCACCGCAGCAGGACAAAAAGGGTGGGAATTATTTTAAATTGCTCAAGTTTCAGCGAAAGATAACTCCGACAAGAACTAGCGTCCAAGGCACGTGAGGGGCAACGTACTAGACAGCTGCCGACTCTGTTCGGTGGAATTATGGCAACATTGGGATAGCTTTTCATTTTTGGATCTTGAGTCACATTTCTATTGTCAATGTGGCTCAGAGTGATGGGAGAGGGAGAGGGAGAGGGAGAGGGTGAGGGATGAAGCAAGCTTCCATCTCAACTATCTATTATCTCCAGAATTAAATATTCTATTTTTATTTTACAAAAAAATTTAAAAACTAATTTAAATATAATTAAAATAATATAATATCTTTATAAATTAAAAAAATTAATGATAAAACTCATATATTTAATAAAATTTAAATATTAATGTACTTGAGAAATGGAGAATTCCATCTCCAAATTTCCCTGTTTCCAGGTGTCAAAAAGAAAGAATGCAAATACTACTTGATTCTTCTTTTCTTCAATCCTAATTCAACCAGAGCCGGCGCTTCCTTCAGTCTGGTTTGAGTTCTTCTAACTCTCTCTCCAACTTATACCTTAAATTGGCAAATTCCCCAAGTAAAATTTTCCAGTCCTTGTAATACACAAGCACATTGTTAAATTACAATGAATGAACCGATATATAGCTGTTCTTTATTGCGTTAAACTGAAACACGTATATTTTACACTATGCTAGTATGGAATGCCTACTTAAAACAATCTAAAAATACAGGACAAAAGATTAACGAAACCCAAAGAGAAAAAACCAATGATTTTGACCAAAATATACCTTACTTTGTTTCCTTTGTCAGCACAAATATGTACAAGTCAGCTACACTGATCGCTCAATATTATTCAATTCTGCAGAAAACACATCATCTTGGAATCAGAAGACGTCCGTAGGATTGACAGGAGTAGGAAACATAAGGAGTTTTAAGACTTACCTTTTCCACCAAAGATCAACACTTCCAAAACTGTTGTATAGCATTAACCTATGTCCTCTCAATTGTTACAGCAGCAGTACACACATTATTGCTACTGAACATGAGGATCCATGTCTAAAGATTCCAGATCAACTGGCATCGTGCATCAGATGCTCATTATCCTATCTGAAGCATTGATTTTTGGTTTCTCTGCCTTCTCTAATGGATGCTTCTTCAGTTTCTGTGTCTTCTCTTCTAAAGCCCGCGTCTTCAGTTTTCCCGCCTTCTCTTCTGAAGCCTTAATGTTATGCTTTTCTGGCATCTCTCGTAAAGCGTGCATCTCTGGTTTCACAGCCTTCCCTTCTGGAGCATTCATCTTCATTTTCTCTGCCTCGTGTGCAGCTACTTCCTTCTCTGCTTTCTTTTTCTCAAACTCAAGCTGCTTGCAGTTTTCCTCATGGGCTTTATCGAACATTCTCACAAAGTTGAGAAGAGTTGAAGTGACTACACCAAATTCACAACATCAAAAAAATTTCCCATGCAAAGAACGCTTTCATCCTAAATGAGCCTTTAGATGCAACCAAAATAAATTAATCCAGTGAGCAAGAGAAAGAGGAGGGATAGAAATTGAGAGGGGAGGACAGGTGACCAGGCATAATCATCCAGCTGGGCTAAAAAGGCCAGCCTGATAGAACATTCTAAAACTGAAAATAACTCTCGTGTAATAGATCAACATAATCTGTTCAAGCCAAAATAAGATAGTAGCAGTAATCCTCTATTTAAGAATCAAGGAACATAAAGCAAAGTGATTTTGACAACCTTGTTCAAATGGGCAACGAGATGGATCTTCTCCAAAGTAAAGAATTAATGCGTCCACATTTCTACCCTTTAAACAGAAAAACACAGTGCATAAGGAACAGTTCATTGTATTGCAAACTCTACAAGGCTCTACAGACAATATGATGGAGAATTAGTAATTCTTGAGACATACCACTCCAGAATAAAGGGAAGCCAATGATCTCACTTCACCCTCAGCCAAACTCAAAAACTCCTTCAATGCCTGATAGATTAGATACATGAAAAATCAGACTGGCAGAGAGGTGATGACAGATCAAATACATTTTTAGCAGATTGAAAAATGAAGTGGAAACTTGAAATGAAAACAAAAGCAACAAACCTCAGCTAAAAATGTGTGAAAATGTGAAACAAGAAGAAAGTTCAGAATCCTGGAGGAGACTAGGAAATTTTACAGGAATTTCAGGATAACATTGTGGAAGCAGTATAGAAACTTTAGGAAAACATTGATAAAACCTAAGACACAGATATAAGATAGTTCTAAAAGAAAACTCCAGTAGTGTCGGGGAAATTTCTGTTTCTAAGGATTCAATAAAATTTACTAATTAAAAATACAGATTTGTTTTTTCTAAAAAGTTTTCACATTATTTTGAAAAGAATTATCCAAGACCTTCAAGCCTAGTTCCATGAGGACCAGAATATTTGTTAAAATATTCTAACCAGCTTTAAAACTTTCCCCAGCGCTTTCCAACAGGTAAACAAAGAATTTCAGTGAAGTTCCTTCACTGTTTTTTTCCATTTTTTGCCCCCCAGGCAAAACACATTCCAAGCCTCAAGCAAAGTTTCCCAGGTACCACACAGGAAAATGTAAACCAAAATGACAATCTGTTAAGGTGTAAAAAGACAGATAAGCATTTTATCAATTTTTTCGATAAGTAAAATTAATTATATCAAATAACAGACAGCAAGGTAGAAGACCTTAAAAAATGCATTTGATTAACTTAAAACTTAGTAATCAGCCATTGATTCCATTAGCTGCCAAACTCATTTTTATCTTCTATTTTGGCAATTCAAATTAACTAGAGACTTCCACAACATCAACTAATAAGCCCAATGCTCTAGAATATCTTAAAGAAATTAATGCACCTAACTAGCAGCTGAATCATTAGAAAGTCTTATTAAGCTCATAATCTTGATTTCTGAATTTTTGCCCGGGAAGTATTTATTACTATTATTCTCTTTTGGTCTCACCCAAGAAGTAATTTAGTCCAGCATATATTTTCCTAAATGACATTTTCTATGCTGATTTTCAGTTGGAGAATTATCAAATATTTATTCATCTTTTGTGATTCCTAAACAAACAGCAAGGAGAGCTGTAGAAAGACATGGCTTCAACATTGAAACATATAACAGTAAAATGTTTCATTTTTGTTTCTTGCCAAGAACATATAATCATTTCCTCTTTCGAAATGTCTACTCCTGCAGTGGCCACATTCTCTGACATCCTTTTGAACTTCAAAGTAGAAGAGGAACTTGAACAATTGAACCACATAAGAAGTTAACTGTTCATATTAGGATTAGGACCTCCTACAGTCAGAGGCAGTAATCCCCGGATTTGACAGATATATCATAACACTTACGACACTAATCGACAAGATTCCCCAGTAAAGAACATATAACTAGCTATTATTTTATATGAAAACAGATAGAGGCAATCATAAAAAAGGTGAGTTAAAGAGTATGAATTCTCGGATTCTGACAGAAATTATTTACATGATACCTTGTGAAAGTTTTCAGACACAGGCCCATCATTCTCAGACAAGGATAATTCCTGTACAACTTTCTCGAGCCCTTTACTAATAGCTTGCATTTCCTCTGCCAAAAATTTTAATTGAATCTGGAGCATAGATACCGTTCCACTAATATGATTATGCTTTAAATCTCTGAAATGTTTAACAAAATTACTTCAAAATTCAGATAACAATACCTTTGAAGCAGGTTGTAAGCTAGAAAGGTCCTTGGAAAAGTCCAGAAGCTCGGGCAATTTATCAGCAAGCACCTGACATTAAACAGAAAAATTTGATGTTACAATTGAAGGATGCAAAAGGAAAATGAATGCATGTTTATTAGGAAAACTACGAGAAGCAAATACACAATAAAAGTTGGGGGTGTAGAGCAGTAAAATGGAATCCAAAAAAAAAAAAAAAAAAACCGAGAAAACCACGGAGATTGCTGAATATGTTCTAACATGCATCCCAGGGAAAGAAGCTCCTCCTGCCTACAACAGCATATTAGAAACCTGATCCCCCAGCGTTTATAAAGTTCAATTCAGAAAGTAAAAATATTGTCTGCCTTTGGTTTACTCTGTTCTTGATCCCACGTGAGAAGTATGGAAAATATTGACTGGTATGTGGTGTGACCAAGTGGCTAGTCAATCCAATGCCAATTGATATTGGGTTGGCATGGAACCCAAAAGGTCCACAAGAATTGGTGTCAAAGCCATTCCCCATGAGTCCAGCTGCAATTTTATAATATAGGGCATGACACTGGAATAGCTGTGTACACCCTGGCTAGGGGTACCATTAGAGTTGCACCCTAGGCTTGCTAGGGCAACCATAGCAATGGGGGTGGTGACATCGGAATAGCATTGTTCACTTGGGACTAATGGTGACATTGTTTGTTCGAGTGTTGCTCAAGTCTAGCTAGTGTAATGCCCACTACGGCAAAGATGCATAGTAGACAAATATATCTAGAAAAGTAGACAAACATATTGAGTAGCTTATGAAACAAAGAGGCTACTCCTAGAATGCTAATTATCTTGGGGGAGAAAGAAACAAAAGGGCCATAACATGCTCATCCCTTCGGGGAGAGCATTGTTCCCAATGATCTCATGGAGAGCTTAGATGAACTCACGCCATGCTTAAAGATGAAAGTTGGTAGGAAGTAGGAACTAGTTTCTCCAGCGGATAATGTGTAAAAAGCTGCCCCTGGAGAGAACAACTACTCAAAACTGCTAACAACAAATAGACTAAGGTGCAATTGATAAATCCACCCCATGAGGGTTTCAAAGAATGACACACGGAAAAACAAACTAAAGAAAATTGCAGGCATAGGTCCTGATATGCTCATCACAACAGTGACACAAAGTGTTCCTGATGAATCTCATGTAGAGTCTAGATGAGTTTATGCCATGCTTAAAATGCCAAAGTCAGAGTAGGAACTAGTTTTCCCAGTGGCCAATATGCAAGTAACATATAAAAAGTTTCTTCAGGGGAGAACAACTGCTAAGAACCAATGGACTAAGGTGCAAAATGATAAATCCTCCCAAGAAGGGTTATAGAGCACAGACAAAATATAAACTGCACAGGTCCATGATGTGCTCAACCTCTCAGCGACACAAGTGTTTTTAATGAATCTCGTGGAGACTTTAGATGAACTCATTCCATGCTCAAGAAATGAAATGAAAGGTAGGAACTAGTTCTGCCACTCTCCAATAGGTGGGTTACATAGAAGAAACTTGCCCTTGGAAAGATCAACTCCACAAAATTGCTAAGAACCAATAAGCTACGGTGCAGATTATGAATCTACCTGAGTAAGGTTATAAAGGAATGACAAATGAAAAACAGAAACGAACATGGCCACTCTGGGACCCCTTCAATCTAGAATAATGCTTCTCAAAGAGTTAGCCAAAAATCTGTTTAAACTGTTACTTCACAGCATATGAAACACTAGTATATTTCTACCATAAAAAGCAACTTTTTAGTGGGATCATAAACTCCAAGGAGACCTAAGGTAATTTGGACAATTAATAATGTGTATCATACGTGAGGGGGGGCACTATAACAGAACTTCAACAGGATGAGGTATCATATCGTGACACTATGATGCCTCATTGATTGCTGGGCCAGCACAAAGGGCTGGCCCTGAATCTCCCAGGAGACCAAGGTAATTCAGGCTAACAATAATGAAACATTAAATTTTACCTTTATGCTAGCGTAGCATCAAGCGAATAGAAGGAAATAGGCACAAAGCTCAAATATCAAATACCATGTGAAATTCTCCAAATTCTTATTTTTCCGTGCCTTTATCCTTCTTATGTGTGTTCGTCACTAGACCTAACTTCAGACCAAATTGGAGAAAGCTTGGTCAATAAGGGCAATTATAGCAGGAAGGATTTAAGAATGCATTTCTATTATTAGTACACCAAATGCTAAGTTTGAAACAGGATGTATCTACCAGAAATTATTTCGATAAAGGGAAAGTGAAGGAACGTATAGGTATTAGTCAATTTTGTCCTACATGTTTGTTTAGTTTAAAAATAATGGAGTCCATTTCATTGCAGGGAAGCTTATCCTCAATTTTACATCCTGTATAAAATGTAGATCTATTATGGGAAAGTCTTTCAAACTCTCATAAAAGTCAAAATAATTACCATTACGAACAACAACTACCTTCTGATATTCAGTTTTCAGAAATCTCTTTTCCAGAAAAAACATGAAGAAAAGGTATTTTTCCTTCTCTTCTCCTTTCTCATAGTCCCTAGAAACGTTCCTTCAAGTCAAACAAATCAAACATGCTGATCCATACCTTGCAAAGATAATGCATGAGAGTCATCTTGTTGTTCCGGGCACGGGTTTCAGTAAGTTTTAGGAGACTGTCCAGTCTGAACCCTACAGCCGAGCCTGTCAAAAAGGCAAAAGTGTCGGTCTCAGACTGGAAAGAAACTAGGACAACGGTGAAGAAGAAAGCTTTGTTTTATTACCATTCATCAAAAGAGAACATAGAAAGGCCCAGTAGATCAAAATAAAACAGAAAGCTCAAAATATTAATGCTACTATACCTAAACTAGCCATTGTATACAATTAATATCTGGAGTTTTGCCAGTTTGATTACGCTTCTTCACAAAATCTTTTATCTTGTTCTGATTGATAATCATTTATAGCAGTCTAAGCACTTTGGAAAGAGTTTTGGAGTCCTGCATAACTTAAACTGCAACTTCAGTTTTCATCGGGAGAAATATACCAAACTTTAAATCTTATAGAGATGGTTGACTGAATAAAGACAAAGAAAGTTAAGAAGTAATCCCACATAAAGACAATCAAGGATATGCTTAGGGGCAGTGAAGCAATTGCTTCATGCACTTCTCCAAATAGAGAATAAGATCAAATTCATCTATTTATTTTAAGAGTTTGTTCTCTTAGAAAACTAACTCAGGGGAACGAAGAAACACAGTAGAATTATATATCATCAGAGTTTGCAAACAATTTCCACTGGTAGTTATATATATCAGAATACTCCTGACAAACTTTTACTTGCGCATATGTCATTTGCTCTAAATAGGGAATATAGAAAAGATCAGCTTTCTGTTATGGAGATTATAATTGAAAGTGCTTCCTTTGTTCATGCATTTCTCAACTAATAGCTGAATTTCCACCAAGGAAGCACTAACAATTTCATCAAACGGGGAAGCATGCCAAAAAACAAATAACTAAAGAGGGAATCAACAAATTTGACATAAACAGTCGAAATAAAATTAATTGAAATTACACATACGGATGCAGAAAGAAAAACAAAGATGCCAAAAGAGAGTGACTGGAGAGAGAAAAGAACTCCACAAAGGAACATATAACCAGTTGGATATCTACTTGCTTAAAAATTTTCAGCAAAATATGGAAGGGAAATCAAATTTTGGGCAATTATTGACTTACCCCTTGCAGTTCCCTGGTTCAAGGCATTTCCCAATGAAAGGATTGTTTGCATAATTCTCTTCAATTTTGGTGAATCCCTTATCTGATGAACACAAAAGAGAATGCAATAAGACACTCATTCCCATTAGAATAGTTAAAGAAGAAGACACTATCTAGCAGACAAATTTTTGCCTGATCAGCAGCAGAATTGATAACATTCAGATTATTCCTTAGCTCGTAAACCTGGAAATTTTAAAAAAAGAAAGTTAAAGATAGAAGATGAAGCGGCAAAAGGATGCAACGTAAGATGATAATACTGAATCCAGAGTGCAGCAAGCTGGGGCCAAAAGCATGACATCCTAACCTGGGACTGAAACTGAATCTTAAATGAATAAACTCTGAGTTTGGATTCTATCCGTGGTACTTGCATCAACTCCAAGAAGAACTATGAAAAAGATCATACAGAAGCCAGAGTGTGGGTCAGATAAAGTTGGCCATATTAGACCTAATTAAACTACTTTCCTGGAAGTAAATAGCTTAATCAGAACAACAGAACAATCCAAAAAACCTGTTCACACTTCCCCAGCTTATCTTTTTCTCCTTTATACCCCTGAAAAGAGAAATTCGAAGGGTTAGGTAAAACAAGAAAAATGGAAAAAGATATCATTTAGTATCCTGTCTCTTGTCAAGGCCAAGTGAGCTAGCGCATTTCCTACCTTCAGCAGTTCCATCTCCTCTTTTGTTGGACAAAACTTTATGAGGTTTTCAACCTGATCAACATCCATTGCCGTATCTTCCAACAGAAGCATTGAAATCTGATGAGGACACACATTTTAATACTGCATGATCGCTGAGCAAAAGATCATGAATAGAAGAAGGAAGACATATTCTGTTGGAGTGTTTTGTATGGTTGAATGTGCAGACACACACAGAGTTCATGCTGGGAGGAGCAAAAAGCAGCTACAGAAGAAAATGATGATAGCAATCCTACGAGACCTAACTGCCTCGAAAAGTAGCAATCCTAAGATGCTCTTAATTTTACAGGGAGGTAGCTTGTCAGAGATGGTGCAGAAAAGGCTTTATGAATCGATAAAAAAGAAAAAGGTAGTAGTATAGCTATGAAGCCTTTTCTTACATCATAAATCAAAAAGGCAATAATTCGCAACCTCAATCTTGTCAGGAACAAGTTACTACAGCATTGTTATATAAGCATATACAGATATGCATAAAGGATAAATTCCATTAAAAACTAGTAGTTTAAATTGAAGAATCACAAAATGAATACGAGTTCACATGAGAATTCAGTCCAGAAGAAAGACAAAAAATGCAAATGATTTAACATAATAGATGGAAGTGAATGGTAGATGCATTAAGCAATAGAATACATCAGCTCAATAAAGAAATGATACTTGATTTGCACAGGAAAAAAGAGAGAGAGAGAGAGAGAGAGAGAGAGAGAGAGGAAAAGAAACAATATGTTGTGATCTTTCAATGATTTTCTACCTTTCTTTTAGAAAAGAAAAGAGGAATTCTGTCTATCCTTGTCTAGATCCCAGGATCTATAACAGTGAACTTCTAATTATTCTCCAGAAATCAAAATGCACATAGAAGAAAATGGAGAACGCTTTTCCTGCTTACCAATAAATCAGACAATGGCAGCTTCACCTTCGAAAGCATAATTTCACAATTGTAAGCACGCCTGTGTTCAATCTGCAAAATTAAAATCCATTAAGCACACTGATATCACCAGCAATCATAAAACTAAGGAACAACTGGTTTTTTCGGGTTGTTGGAGGGGGAAGATATCTTTCTTTTTGCCCTGGGTAGAGGGTAGACAATTCACATGCAAGAAGAGTGTGTACAAGCACTAATATGTAAGTACAAACATTTGAAAGAGACACCAAGCCAGGTCAGTTATTTACCGGAAGAATGACAATTGTACTTTATCACATTAGGACTCCAGTTCAGAATAAATTTAGGATATAAGTGTAGAGTTTCTGCCAAATAATTTCAAGACATGCTTATCCACTGAACCTGTCTAAAAGCACTAATACATTCAACCAAGCTATCCAAATTGTGAAATATATCACTTCCATGGAGGATCCTTGTGGCAAGCAAAGCTGCTATGAGTTAATAAAATGCATCATTTAAATCCACTATGAGAGTTGCATGAGGATAACACTTTCCATTTGTCGCAATTATGCTAGAGTTCACATGAAAATAAGGAGTAGAAATGTTAAAAATAAATTTTCATGAAGACGGCAAAGTTATACAGAAAAAACTGAAGAACGTTAGGAATACATTACTCACCAATGATTTAAAGGACCCATTCCCTACATCTAAACTACCTGCTACCACACCATGCACTGAATTGGATTACATTAAAAAGGAATATAACATTATTTTGGAACCTGTATTAGCAAGATGCTGGGGAAGAATACTTCCAAATACTTTTGCAAGCATTTTAAAGTGGTGAATTTCCCCTTCCCAGAAATACTTGCTAACTCGAGCATTAAAATGGTATTAACTGAGAAATGCAAGGAGACAATTACTTTCATATCAGGGGGTCATACAAACCACCCACTAGAGTTATAATGACATCCAAAATTAGACATTTCATCAGATCTTGCATTACTTGGCCTGATAATAAATGGTTTAATGACATTACAGTATGTTGAGGATAGTAGAAAAACTTCAGAATTTCACATGCAAGGTCTCTGTCCATAACAAGTTCTGAAGGGATGTAAATTACTAGTTGCACTTTCTCAGGTTTTTGAATCAATGAGGCCCGTGGACTTCCTTTCCTGCCTGATCCCCCTTGACTTGAATTTGAAACTGCCGCTGAGAACAGAGATTCAAGTTCTGATATATCTATCTCGGGTGTCCTGAAGAACAGAACAAGAACAAGGAAATCATTTCACATCCTGGAATCAATTGAAACTTGTACAAGAAAGTTAAACCATGCACCAGGACATACTTGGATGCTTCACCAGACTTTTGTGTCTCGGCCCACAAGCTTCCTTGCACAGCTCTTGTCAATTTCAGCCAATGCAATGGCTTCAGTTTTTTGCTCTGATTGTTCTTTGAAGTCATGGTACGCGGCATCAAGGCTCTTCCTTTCCCACCAGGTGGAGGAACAGAAGGTGGTGCTGGAGATGGTGATCCTGAAGAAGTATGAGTTGGCCCAACATCTGCCTTAGGATTCTCTTTGGAAAGCATTGGAGGTGGGGGTGCTGATGGAACAGTAGGCTTTGCTGTAGCAGACATCATAGGAGGAGGCGGTGGTGGGGGTGCCACTGATGAAACCGGAGCAAGTCCAGACTGCATAAGAGGTGGAGGTGGGGGAGGCACTACTGATGAATCCCTAGGCAGCATGGAAGGTCCAGAATGCAGAGGAGGAGGAGGAGGTGGTGGTGGAGGTGCTCCACCTCTAGAAATTGCAGTCTCCTTAGCAGGAGGCAGAGGAGGAGGAGGTGGTGGGACTCTTCCACCTTTGGAAGATGAAATCTCCTCAATCTCCTTAGAAGGATGTGGTGGAACTTCTCCACCTTTGAAAGATGAAGCCTCCTTTAAAGGTTGAGTAGGAGGTGATGCATGTATTGGTGGTCCACTTCTCCTAGCTGGATTTTCCTCCCAGGGTGTTGCTGGAGGATGCAGGGGAGCAGAAGGCTTACTTTTAAGATCTAAATCATCCTTCGGAGGTAAAGTTGCATTCGCCACGGTTGGTGGAGGAGGTGGCAGGAGTGGTGATGGTGGCTTTGTTTTATAAGCAGCACTATCAATTAAGTTGGTGGGAGGAGACCCAATTGTTTTGGCGCTGTCATTCTTCTTGGGAGTAGCAAGAGTTGGATGAATCAGGAGAGGAGATGGAGCTGAAACTGGTTCATCTGTAGTCAATATTCCATGACTCACAGTTTCAGAAGTTGGCGACCTCTGAGAGGGTGGGGATGAAGGACTTATGTTAGGTACTTTATCCTGCAATGGAGGAGTAATTGGAGGCAGTGGCTTCAGAGAAGGAGATTGAGGTTTTACAAAACCAAGTCCTGGATCTCCAGGAGACAGAGGTGAAGCAATTGTTGGAGTAAAGGGAGAGGTTGAAGGAGAGCATATGAGAGGTGAAGCTTCACTTTCAGAATCAGAAGGGGCTACAATTGCCTCAGCACTTATTTCCCAATAGGTGGTAGAACCCTTCTCTACACAAGGATGCAGAGGACCTTTCTTTAAAAGATGATCCGATGGAAAAGGAGAGGAAGGTTGACCTGCAACATCAGAATTTTCAGAAGACACAGCAGAAGAAGGTTCAGATACAGGAGATCGTGAAGGAGTCTGTTTTCCATTTAACAGGCGCTTAGTCTCCACATGTTGAGATTTGCTAGTCTTCTCAAGCATATTTGCATTCAATGATGACTTTGGAGAGGATCCAGACTCATCCTTTAATGTTGAAAACTTAGGGCTCTTATTGTCTCTTGCTAATGCTTCATATGTTTCTCTGTCCATAAGCTTCTCAACTATTTTTTCCTTCACCCAAGAACTTGTTTCTCTATTTTGGTGAGCATCAGCAGCCAACTTTCCCTGGACAACATTTGATGCAGTCATCGCTAGCCAATCTACACTGCTAAAGATTTCATGAACTTTACCAAATGCCTCCACTGGAAGGCCATCCTTTTCTTCAAAGCAAGTCAGATCCGTAGGGATTACGGAAGTAGCAGCATCAATCTCAGAGAATAAAACCTTCAATCAAAGGCAATGAACCGATTTAGAATGGTGGCTTCTTGCCAGGAGATTAATTAGAAACATTATCTACTCAAAAGTAAAAAAACGGACCTCTGCTCTGAAGTCCTTCGGGAATTGATCCTTAGAATCCCACATTATGTCAATTTCATCACGATTAAGCATTAAAATATTTGACCTGATAAAAGCTGTGTTAAACATAGCTCTGAACATCATTTGTTCACGTTCCATGTCATCATTCAAGCTTAAACACTCCAAGACAACATCACCTTGGATGTGACAGTTGATGTCAATCTTAACTAATTCACATTCTACCTGCAAAAGTGTAATTTGGCTCAAAAACAAATTGTAGTTTCCCTAAATAAAAGACAACATATAAATTTCAAACTGAACTAAAAACATGATAAAAATTTTAATCTTGGTATAGTATTTCCCCAAGAGATTCTATAGCTCCACAGTTTTCACAACCACCTCAATGTTATTTATTCGATATTCGTGATGGTGTCAATGGGAAAAGAGTGAGACACTGAGACATAGGCCCTCAGTTTATTAAAAGTCCCCACCCATGCTCAAACCTCTGTATGGATAGTACTCTTCTTCCCATATTTTATGTATTATTATTGTGACCTTTCCAAAAACCAATGCCAAGATAATCCTTCCATTTTTAATCTAGTATGGCTGCAAATAACGCACTCAGAGGAAAAGACTGAGAGATGCACAGATAAAACTCTAATCTAACCCCATTAGAAGCAAAATAAACCCCAGATCATAGGAATATCAAATTCCAGTTAAAAAGTTATACATACAAATTTTTCTATCTGATGAAGACAGATGCTTTGAAGAAAGTAGTAATATTTTACGTCATAAAGATGTTTCCTTAACAAGAATTGATGCCTACTTTATAAAAATAGTCAAATATTTTTTCTAAACTTCCATTACTAACCTCCTTAATTTAAGGGAATTAAGCTTCACTAACTAATGGGTCTCACCAACTAACCTCTTTAATTAATAAGGATATTACAGTAATTTATCTATAGTTAAATCATTCTCCTTATTTTTTGTTCCAAATCAAAATAAGGACATTCAATTCCAGACAAATGCAGTATTTTAAGCTACCCAAGCTTATCTAAACAAAAATCAACACTATATAGTTTCTGGTAAAGACAAACGAGAATGATGGTAAAGGATAAAATAAAAATTTTAAATAATAAGATTCCCCCATAAAAACTCAAAAGAAATTACTCTTAGTATTTCGTAGCTGATATTCCGATTACTCCTGAAAGAACTAGAAGCAAGTAACTCTATCCAAGCTTATGAATGAAAAACAGGAGGAAAAGATATAGTAAAGAAAACAATGCTGACACATGAATAAGTGTTCCAAGTACTGAGCTTCTCAACAAAAGTATCTCACACCAGTTCTCAGATTAGTCCTGAAAGAACAGAAGTAGCAGTTATTTAATCGATGGACTACTAGCCAATGCAACAACGTGTTTCTCATGAATAGCCAACTTCTAGTACAGACAAACATCTTATGTATTATCTGCTTGAGCAATTTTACTGATACTATACTATTGTCAATTTATCAGTCAATGCCAAATTATCAGCATAGATATGAATGCATCAATTAACAAATATAAGTTAACCACTACGTTACATTAAAAGGACAAGATATATTTGAGCTGATGCCAGAAAGGAATAGACATTGACCAAATGAAGGCCATAAAATACCATTTCCCATTCCAAATCTACAAAAGAATTTTAGACACGCAAAAAAATATTCAAAAATTGAGTCATATTCCCAAGATTTTACCTGTTTGAAATGGCGAACAGCTTTACTCTTTTTAGGAGTTGAAAAGAGAATCTTCGGGGTACGATCAGCCTCATGAAATGGATCCTGACCATAAATACGAAAGATTGGTCGGCAACCACCCTCTCCATCAAACTTGGGTATCATTCTAATAATAATGCAATCCAAGGAAAGTGCCCTATCAAGTGGAGGCCACTCTGATATAAGATTTCGCCTTGATATATACTGCAAGTACCTTAATTGAGAAGGAATCGGATTCAATGGTGACAGGAAATGCAACAGTTCTCGAGGAGCCTGCTTGTAAACCATGTCTAGAGTCTTGTGCTCCCCACTGTACTGTTTCCTATATATCAATAATGCAGCTAACATGACAGCCAAAACTGGCCAACCCCCACGTTCACAGTGCATTAATAGCACATTTTGATGCCCCAGTGAAAGCCAACTTTCACTAGATCTTAAAAAATGATGGATTACCTCCATTGGGAGCAACGGGCAACCCTCATAATGTCGAGGGTAATCCATAATAGTGAAATCATGTTCAGGCAAAGCATTTGCAATCTGGCTTGCTGATTCCCCTTCTCTAAAATTAAAAACCAAGATTGAGGCATCAGGATAGTGCTCCCTAAGTTGACTAATCACACCTCCAATATATTCTTTGTAGTTTGCTTCTTCCCAAACATCAGTACTAAAACAGTAATCAAATACTACAAAGAGAAAATGTAACAACAGTTAGTCCTTCAAAATCTCATATATAGTCCTCAATTAATAGATGAATACTTTCTACTTCTCCAAAACTAGATGTCTGATCACACTAAGTTACTAAAAGAAATATTTTCTGACACCACCAAGGTACAAATTTTATTCCACATTCCAACAGATAATGCAAGTTCCTCTGCAACATATTTTTGTTTCACTACTAGGATTAAAACAGAAGATGCGCTGAAATGGGGCCTGTCCTGCTAGATACCTTTGACATGGAAATGTTCTTCAAAAGATACAAAGATGGCAGCCATGAATATGGTTATAGTTCTATATGCAAAATTAGCAGTTTTCACTTCCTCCGTTGTTTTGGGAATTGACTACAAGTTTGTTCAAAAGTTCCATGGCGAGTTTACTAACTGCTAAAACAACAACAATTCCAACACTATTTGCTTTATTTCTGCTGGAAGCTGAATAAGGCATAAAGAGGATATTAATTCACCTTTGAGTTGGACATGCGACCGTCTGGGATTCCATTATCCAATTTTAAATCATAAAGAAGGCAAAATCAGCTTCTAGGGCAAGTTGAATCCTCCTTTAAATGCAGAGGACCATCCTTTCCATAAAAGAATCGGAAATGAGGGTCTAGAGATCAAACCAGTTCCATAATAACAGGGTCATCCATACTATTCCATATCTGAATATACTGATTTCACATAGGAAAGACAACTAACTCTCTGGTTAAAACCTAAAGGTTCGAAATCTAAATCTATTGATGAATGCTTGGAACATAACAAAACGATTATTCAATATTGCAAACTACGGTCTTGGATTTCCAAAAGGCACCAAAGATGTAATTTCTCGTGAAAGAATATTTTAACATGTGAGTTGAAAACAGGTACGTAACTTTCTGGATCCTACTACTACTTTTCTTAGATTTAGACTGACATTTCTATCTGAAAATCCCTTTTAATATTTAGCACAGTCCAAGAGTTAAACCTAACTTATCAAATTCATCAAGAAACCCGCTAAGATGTTTTCAACTTTCTGTCAGGCTGAAGTGACTTAGATGAAACCAAACTTTTTATAGGAAAATAATCGGATAACATCAACAAACAGAATGCTAGCCTTAGGCAAGGCGCTAAAGGGAAGTATCTGCAGCCACGCTTCTTCTCATCGAAGTATATTTCAAGGATTTCCAATCAGCAATTCTCTCCTAAGAAACTATAGAAATGAACACCTTCCTCAATTACACAGAAAGAAAAACAGCGGCATAACTCACGGCTAATTAGAGTAGTCACAATTACAAGCCTTTACTACTACCAATTTCTCATTGTCTCCGCTATTCTTATGATCAAAAACCAAAATTTACTGTTCTCAAACCAATTTCCATAGCTCAATATACTCTCAGACAACACTAAGAAAATAAGTTCTACCAATTCCATGCATGTTCGCAATTCAGCCTAAATTTTCATCTTCTACGTGCAAAAAAATGAAATTCATACGCAAGAGCAAAAAGCGCACCGTAAACCCGCTCGCTGATCTCAAGCAGTCCATCAGGTGGTTTCCGATAGAACAATTTCCGCAGCAGTGCCATTTCAAATTCTTTCAACAAATATCTCCGGGCGAAACCAAAAGACTAAACCTCTCTCAATTCCAAAAACTTAAATATACATACATTTTACCTGTACGTATCTTCGTACTTCAAATTCAAGATTTCCTTTTCCCTTTTCTCTCCTGCAAGCACAGAAAAGATGCAGACCACGTTGAGGAGTTCACTGCGTTCGGAGTATTTGATTTGGTTTTCGGATCTTTCATGCGACGGAGACGAAGGAGTGTGAAACGGAAAACGGAGGGGAAGGGAGAGGGAGGGATCTGAGGAGGTTGAACACGACAACAACCAACTGGCCGGAGAGACACGTCAGCGCCTGGAACGACGACGTGTGTAACTGTATCGGGGCAACACGCGCGAACGACAATAGGACAGACGAACAAACAACCAAGCACGCATGCAGCCAATAATAACTTATTACTAAAGTCGTCGGTTAGTTACAAGAACTGTTTCCCACCCTTTTGATTGAAAATTACGGTTTCGTCCTTCATATTCTCCCCCTTTTGTTTGCTTGAGGGAATGATCTTCTTCGTCTTCTTTTTTTTTTTCAAAAAAAAAAAAATTGATCTCCAAGCAGTGGTGGACATGGGTATAATGTGTTTTTCTAAAACACTATCAAAGATATGTTAGTAATATATGAAAGAGTACAATACATATAAAATAGGCCATGTTGTTCTTTTTTTTTTTAATACTGAACTATATATTATAAATGGTAATAATATATAAAAAATAGTATATAAAATAACAAGTAGTCCATTTCCTTCTAAAAAATTTTACTTATTAATTTTCTTTTCTATCCTCATTTCAAAAACAAGGAAGATTTTTAAAAAATTCCTAATAGTTTTTATAAATTGGTTAGTCTTTCATCTTAATAATTTCTTTTATATTTAAATATAATGTATTTTAACGAGCTTCTTTATGACTATTAATAAATATTAATTTCCAAACATAAAATCCTACATCTGTCTCCAAGTCTGTTTTTCTAGGAAAATGAATGCAAGACATAAGACATAAAATTTATAAAATTTTTGTAAGAATAAATGTTCAGTTCATAATTACATTCTATAAAAGTCTAGTTTAATAAAATTTTAGATTGAACTTGATTTAAGTTTGAATGTATTCAAGTTATAAACTAGCCTCATAAAGCAAAATTTGAGCTTTGACAACCTTGAAGGAAATTTGGTTCTCGTGATCTACAATCCTTGGGATAATCTCGATTAAAATTTATGGGATATTTTTCTCTAATGAGATAATCTATAGCTTATCTATATACTAGTATAGAACCTTTGCTTTGCAAGATGCATATATTACTTTTTAAATAAATAAGTGTATAATAAAAATATATTTTTAAATTTATTCTAAATATCATAAAAATATATATTTAATAGCACGACTATAAGTAAGCCAATTTCTTTTAGTGACAAAGTCAAATTTTTATTCAAAAAAATTATCATAAAGAAAAATTAACACGCTCATTATATAAATAGTTATTATAGTTATTACAAAAAATATGAAGTAAATTTATGTATTTAATTAAAAAACGGTGCACTAATAGTTAATCATAAGTAAATTAAGATGAAAGAAAAGAAAAGAAACATAAAGTACATTGCAAGTAATATTTTTTATATCTTTAAAGTAAATTAATTTCAATTACATGATCTTTCAATTATTCTATCGTATTCACCTACTACTCCCATTATATGTAAGAGAAAAAGAGAATTCATTATCATTTAATTATTTATTTTAACTTTTCAGAAAAATAAGATATTTTTGCAATAAAATCATTATGAAAATTAAAATTTCTCTCCCCTTACTTGTCTCTCGTCATTCCTAAAAAATAAATAACATAAAAAATAAAAATATTAGTATTTTATATAGAAAAACCTCAAAGAAAAAGCATAAAATATGTAAAAAGAGAAAACATCAATGATGCTAATAATAAAACTAAAAAATAAAAGAAGTTGATAAAAAGAGGGGCAAAAGAATAACTACATATGAAAGTCATGTACAACTTGCAGACTTGTTAATAATCAAAAAATTTAAAAAGTTTCAAAAAAATATATTTTATTCTAAAAAAGAATTACACGGACTTATATTAAAGAAGAAAAATATAAATAAAAAATTAAAATAAAAGCGCATACATCTCATTTTACAGGATTTAACTAAAGAAACCTCTAAAATATATTTTAAAAATTTAAAAATAATAAAGTTAAAATACTTATTTGAATAAAAAATTAAAATATCCTAAATGTGTCTGATGCCTATAACGTGTATAATACTCATATATTTTCATCTATTTTAAATGTGTCTTTCCATTTCAACCTCGATCCCAAAAAGTTCTCGAAAAAATATTTTTAAAAAATAAATAAATTCATAAATATCTCACATGTACATAAAGAAGTTATCAACAAATTAAAGAAAAATATTTTTAAAAAATAATTAATTTATAAACATCTTTTGAACAATAAGAAATGGATTGAGCATTAATAAGTTCCTCAAACAAATTAAATTTATAATACTATGTATTAAATTTAGAGGTCAAACATTAACGTGAAAGAGAAAAATAAAGAGAATAAGAGCAACATGTATCAAAAAAAGAATTAAAAAGATTATCTCTTTAATTTAAAAAAAGAAGAGCCTAATCAGAGAAAAATAAGAGGATCTGACGATAACAAACCTTATGAGAAAAAGTTTGTGAAGAAAGAAAAAGTTTATGGAGAAAGTGAAAGTAGATGAAGTTTTGTGGAGATAGCAAAAAGTTATTAGAAATTTGATTTAAATTAAAAGATTTGTTTAGGATAAACTAAAGTGTTTATATTATTTTATCTCTTAGCTAATGGCAACTCTTCTAACTAATAAAAAAATTTAAAATTTTAGAAATTAGAATGGGAGATTTGAGAGTTTTGGAAGAAGGAGAGAGTAAAAGTATTTTGGTAATATATATATGATATATATATTACCAAAATACTTTTACTCTCTCCTCTTCTAAACCTTTTAAGGCCTTGATTTTATTTTCTAAAGTTTTCTAATTTTTAATTAAAATAATTTTCCCACCTTTTAACTCCAATTCTAACTCTAATACTAGACAAACTCTTCTACTACTAAAAAAAATCAAAACTCACTTCCAACTTTAATACTATATAAATTCTTTTACTACTATTGTAATTTGAAATATATTTTTTAATTTAAATCAAATTCTTAATAACTTTTCACTATCTTCACATAACTTCTCTACTGTTACTTTCTCCACAAAATTTTTCTTTCTTCACAAACTTTTTCTCATAAGTTTTTTTAATCGTCGATCCTCTTATTTTTCTCTGATTAAGGTCTTTTTTAAATTAAAAAATAATATTTTAAATTTCTTTTTTGATACATGTTACTTTTTTCTCTTCATTTTTCTGTTTCACTTTAATGTCTGACCTCTAAATTTAATAAACAGTATTATAGATTTGATTTTCTATTTCTATTTTTGAAGAAATAATTTATTTTCTTGAGAAGCTTATCAATATTCAATGTATCTCTTATTGTTCAAAAGAATTTATGAATTAAATTTTTTAGAAAATATTTTATTTTCTTTAATTTATTGAGAACTTCTTTGTGTACACGTGAAATGTTTATGAATTTATTTATTTTTAGAGAAGAATTTTTTTTATTGAGAACTTTTTGGGATAGAGACCAAAATGAAAAGACTATCACATGCTTCTTCTTTTAAAATGGAGAAAAATGTATGAGTGTTATATACGTAATAAGCATAAGACACATTTAGGATATTTTAATTTTTCATTCAAATAAGTATTTTAACTTTATTATTTTTAAATTTTGAAATATATCTTAGAGGCTTTTTTAGTTAAATCCTGTAAAACGAAAGGTATGCAACTTTTTTTTTAATTTTTAATTTATTTTTCTTCTTCAATATGAGTCCGTGTAATTTCTTTTAGGAATAACTTTTTGAATTTTCTTATTACAATAAGTCTTCAAGTTGTATATAACTTTCATATGTAGTTACTCATTTGCTCCCTTTTTGTCAGCTTCTTTTACTTTTTAATTTTATTTTTAGCATCATTAATGCTTTCTCCTTTTATATCTTTCATGCATTTTCTTTTTTTGTTTTGATTGAATGATAGAATATATTTTATATTTTTAGTTATTTTAATATAAAATTATTGAGTTTTTATTTTATTTAATAGATTTTGAAGATTCAAGTTTTTTTTTTCGTTTGTTTGAAGGAAAACTTTAGGAATATTTAGCTGTATAGTTCTTAGTATATATTACACCAATTTAATCAATATCTATTACTATCTAATTTGATCATTCATTTGCTAAGTTTTAAGAATAAAAGTGTCTAATTTACTATTAAAACATTCCGCACCATAATATGCATAACTTTGTAATACATTAGACATGAAATGTAATAATTGATAGGTTTTATTTTTTTATTTTTGTATTTTTACCAATTAAATATAAAAGAAAAAAATAATTTTGTAAAGTATATTAACACTATGATTTTTTTGTGATGGATCAAGAACACGATTCTTTTGAAAAAAAAGTTAAACAATGACTGAGAATATTTTCATTTTGAAAATCTTTCTTTGAGGTTTTTAATTGTAAAATACTATATTTTTATTTTTTATGTTATTTATTTTTTAGGAATGGAGTGAGACAAGAAAGAAGAGAAGAATTTTAATTTTTACAATGATTTTATTACAAATATATTCTACTTTTTTAAAGAGTCAAGATAAATAATTAAATGATAAAGAATTCTCTTTTTCTCTTACACATAACGGGGGTAAGAGGTGAATACGACAGAATAATTGAAAGACCATGTCGTAAAGTTAATTTACTTTAAATATATAAGAAAAAAATATAACTTGCAATGTATTTTTTTCATTGTAATGAGCAACTATCAGTTGTAGTAAATAAAAATACAGTTCTATTGGCATATGGGATCATAGTGAAAAATTATCAAGGTATATTACTTAATTTAATTTGATTTTTATCTTAAAAAAAGTATTCATGTTATACCAACTGTTGCATACAAGGCCATCACTTTGCATAAATAGATCAAATAAGTTATATATCAACCCAAATTTAGAATTTGCTAATATCATTATACGATGGTAAGTTGTATATATGTATAGATTCACTCATTATGCTTTACTTTTTCTCTTTATATATGTTTTTTGGCATTTAGGTATGATGAAAATTATTGTGCAAAGACACCTGCAGCTTAGATGAAGAGAGCTTATTTTTCTACTACACAATTGTTATTGATCTAGAATACTAAAAGAATACGGATATAAGATTATCTAGCACTATCACATGTAATAAGTTGTTGCAAATGAACAAGATAACTAAATATGACTTTTAAATGTTGTTCTCTTTTTTTTTTTCCAAGAAAGGTACTTTCGCATAGTTGCTTATATAAATAACATAGATATTGAAAATTTGTGGTATGAGTCCTGCAACAATTGTGGTAGTGTAACAGAGTGTGTTTATGAAGAGCAAGTGCGTATTGAATGCAACGATACAGTTAAAATAATATCAAGGTAACTAACTACTACTATATAGATTAAGTTATTTTGTTACTTTTTACTGATTGTACTCCTTTTATAAAAAATTAAAGATATTGATTTTTCATTCAACTGAAAGATTTTACTGGAAGTATGCATACCTTTCTAAAAGACAAACATGCAGAGTTTGTTCTTCGTTGTCCAGCGAGTTATTTACGAGATTTACAATCAAAGGTATTTATTTATGTAGATGTGTATATATTTCTTAATATATATTTTATTAATTACAATATTTAATTATAAATTCTACACAACATATATATCGATCATTGAGAGATTTTTATTTATATGGTATTCAGAAAAATGGACACAAGTTAATAGAAGACCATGTAAATTCTTGCATAGCCTCTACATTTATATTTGTAATACGTGCACCTATATTCAAGGAAGATAAAAGTCTTTCGCTCTTAGTAACTTTTGTCCTTAAAGTAAATTGGTGTGAATAGTGTTTACACCTTAAAAAATGTGCAAAATTTCTTGATACATTCAATTAGGTAATGTTGTATTAAATCAAGATGCTAAGCAATTTGCTATGCTTATAATTTTTTAAATATATAACTAATGAAAAATTCACTAATTTTACAGATAGTGATCTCTTTTTTAAAACATTAGAAGAATTACTGAACAAGTACTTCAATATTTTATCAGGTTTAACTTACTTGATTCTATGTATACATCTTATGAATATTCGACATTCTAATTATTTATTTTATATTTTATTATTCATTATTAAAATAATTTGTGTAAAAAGTTTTTATTACAAATTGTTTCTTCGTGCATAGTACGAGTTTTTTGGCTAGTATATATATATTATAGAAATGTAATCTTTTTTTTTCTTATACTTCCAAATTTCTCATCCTTATTTTTTAGATTTTCTAATTTTTAAAACCTCTTCAAAAATATTTCATTAGTGGGTACTACATATTAACTTTCAATTCTAAAATTATCTTCATAAATCTTATTTATTATAGAGTAGAAGTCCATACTTAATAAAACTCGATGAATTATTACTATGCAATAAATCTCCTAATTCAATATAAATTCTTCTTAATTATCTTCATAAATTCTATTCATGATTGAATACTGAAACCATCATAAATCCTATTCATTAGTCCATTATGCTAATTTATTTCTAGATTTCTCTACTCCATAAAGGCTGACTACTACTATAATAGTACTCAGTCCGGTCTCACCATTCTTCTGTTCATTTTTAATTTTTAAATTTGTAAATTCAAGTATATTCTTATTGATAAGTTTCAAGTTTAAACAGTATCTTTTAAAATTAAATATTAAATTCTCAATGGTCAACTATTTGCTAATTTCAGTTTAAAATGCGTAACTCTATAACTATGCATTTAAAGCAACAATAGGATATAATAGTCTTTTAATATTCAATTTATTTGGAAATGAGTGTTCCTTATTTTGCATGTTTTGACATTTTTTATAGATAAAAATGATCGGAGCTGTAGTATTTACTAAGAACCATATTTGATGATTACAACACTTAAATCCTTCTCAAGTTTCAATATTGTTTAATTGAAATCCTTCCCAAGTTGTCCACCAGCATTCAAACCCTAATCCACGCCACTAAAGGAATTAATACAAAAAAGAGAAAACAAAAATATTTTTCAAAATGTTTCTTTCTTTACTTTTTTTCTTTACAATTTGATTATGGTGCTATCAAGAGTTTTTTCAGTACCTATTGAATATATTCTTAGCTATCGAATTGGTTTTTTTTATCTAATAATTGGTAATTTATACGTGATAATTAATTATTTATTATGTCATGAATAATTATTCAACTAATAATTATTTATTACATATGAACTCCCAACTATTAAATTAACAAAGATATCGATCCGACAACTGAGGCTCCATTCAATATGTGTTGAAAAAGAACACTATTAGTATTGTAATTGAACCATTTTCTTTAACCTTTATTTGCTAAATGGTTTTTTTAAACATATGTAGAACAAACCTTCATTCATTAAATCGATAACTTTATGGATCTAATAATTAAAAATTTATACATAGTAAATTATTATCTTAAATAATTATTCATGATATTAAAAATAATTATTTAGCAAATGTGACTTTCTAATCATAGAATCAAATTTAATAATTAAAAATCTATTCAGTACTAAAAAATTCTTTTGTTAGCGCCATAATAATTAACGTAAGCAAATTGTTAATGATCAACTCATTGCTCATCATTCTTTGACTTTTTTCATTCCTATCTTCAAATGTAAATAGTTTTCATTTCAAATGTAAAACGTGTTTCCGAAGAAACACATTTTTTCCTTTAGAACTCCTTTTTTCTTTCTTTTGGGGCGACAAAGGAATAGGGGCAGGCAAAGAGGTTCCAAATTGGCCACAATCTTGTGGTCGGTTGGTCCGAGTTGGTCATATCCCAAAAGAACTGCGTTCCACACCAGTCATGGTTGATATATATTGGTCTGGTTTGGCCACACAAAATTCGCCCCCACCAGCCTTTGTTGGTGAACAGTGGGCGAAGAGGTAACTCCAATTTACAGCTTAACTACATCGTCACCCAGAGAATATAAAGTCCATAACGGCACCCGTTTGAGGCCCCTCTTGGTTTGGCCATTGCAATTTGCAGTTGCAATTGCAATTGCCTTTCCTTCCCCTCTTACCCATTTATCCACACAAACTACGCTGCGTTTTGCTCCAAGGGGTAGAGGTAATGAAGTGAATTAGAAAGCGGGTACTGGGTTTCTTGGGGTTGGATACTCTGCTGCTTCAACTGGTCTTCATGGCTTGCAAGCTTGCGAGTTCCAGCTTTCTTTTCTTGGTAAAAGTTCGTGGCTTTCTACTTCTTAATCTTTATGTGCTTGTGCATGTGCTTTCTGAAATCTTGTCTGGCTGTAAGTTTATAATCTTTTGCGCATTAATTATTATTATTTTTTTTTTTGCTTTAGGGGCACCAACAGGGCCCAGTTAAGAGCCACAGATTTTCCCCTCTTAGTTCTCCGGGTAAGCTATATCACTAAAGCTTGTGGGCTTATGGCTGTTCTTCATTTTTCGTTTTTCTTTTTTCAAAAAGAGGCTATGGTTTTATCAATCAGTTTTTCTCCACTAATGTAAAAGTTGGGAACTCAAAGAAGGATAAATGTAGCTTCTGTTCACTTTCCGTTTTGTGAAAAAGCATTTAGCTTTTTGATATGTAGTCTTGTTTCCAACTCCATTTGGTCCTTTAATTTGGTTAGTTGTCGGAATTGGGATTTACTAACTAGTCTTATTTTAATGTGATTTCTAGAATTTATAGAGCGAGAGAAGAATTAGGTTTATAGAATCAGTCTCCAACTTTGCTAATGGTAACTAAAAATGTAAAAATATCATTTCTGTGGTGGCTAGAAGGGCGCAAAATATGAAGATTCTTCAAATTGTGCTGCCTATACTGTTGGATCGGATAACTGGAATTGAAGACTAAGCTTTTAAGGGTATTCAATTAGATTGACAATGCTTCTTTCTTTTCCTGATGATGAGGAATAAAATTCATCTGCATATATGGGTTCTCATCCCCTTGCTGAGAATAAGAGATTGAATGATATTTAGACTTCTTCTGCTAGTTTAACTTCATTGTTAAAGTCATTCACATTATCTTTTGGAATGGGTGTATTTAGTAATTTTGAAAGATGGCAATGATGCTTTATACGAACCAGAATTCTTGTCACTTACAGAAATACTCAGTAGAAAGAAAATTATTTAATAACCTGAATTGTTCTACAACAAAAGATATGGCCATATGGTTTACCTCTGTGCTTTGCTATGGGCTTTGACATTTTTACTTCATTTACTAAAAAACTGTAGTTCTTATTATGATGAACGGGCTCGATTTATCTGAAGTTGGAAAATCTATCCCGTAGAAGAACAAAACAGCAAAGGTGTTCAATTTCTTTCAGGAACTCCACAATAGTAAAAGCTGTGGCAGTTCCAGTTGCACCACCTCCGGCAGACAATAAAGAGCATAGAGATCAATTATGTGAAAGCTACGGATTTAAACAAATAGGAGAACCTCTTCCAGATAATGTCACTCTGAAAGATATCATTGAAACTCTTCCCAAAAAGGTGATTTCTGAAGTTTGGAAAAAGAAAAATTTTCACGAAGTTCAGAGAGGTTTTTATTCACGCATTGTTGGTACATGCAGTTTTGCAATGAAAGTTGAACTTTGAATTTTTCTTAAGGCTTGATATTATTCTCCTTAAAAGATAAAAGTGGCTCTGTATTTGTTGGTCATTTTTTGTTTGATAAGAACATTATTAGATTTAGTTGGTGGTTGTGTAGAATCAAATAGATGTGTTAGGATAAGTATTTAAAACCGATAAGCATCACATTTCAAGTTTCATCTGCTTCCTTATGTTTTTGCAGACCATCATGTGTCGTCTATAAAGGTCAGCATGTATGTTAATGATAGTATCCTATCTTGTACATCAAACTTATAAGTACATGTGAATATATATATTTGCATTTTAAAGAAAAGAACATGAAAGATAAATGAAAGATGTGCAAGATAAAATAGGCAGTCTTATGGCAAGTATATGACAAAACCTGGCAACATGTTTCTCTGTCTGACCTAATGTCATTTAGAATAATAACCTTAACCAATTTTCAAAAAAATTTAAAGAGTTGGAAAACACTTAGGACAAAATTGCAGCCTCTTAGTCTCCTCCTTCCCACTTTGAAAGTGCAAAGAAAAAGAATCATTACTGAATATGATTCTAGTTCTTCACGCAGTTGCTTACAAGTATAGGCTGTTACTTGTCAGTCCTTTGCCTCTTTAGTAGTTTAATATGATTGAAGAAGGGCTTTAAATAAAAATCCAGCTGTCTTGTGTGTAAGTTCATAATATGTTCCATGGAGAGTTAATTGCACACGTATGTGCAAATTTCTCTGCTTTTGGATGTGTCCGATATTTTTATCATTTTCCCCTTATGTATTTTAAAGTCAAAAGCTTACTACTTAAATAGTTAGAAGTGTATCTAACAAAATCCAAAAATGCTTCATATACTAGCTGATTCTCTTAGAGCTTGACTTTGATATTTCTTCCACTTTTGGATCTTCCTGTGATGTTTCCATAGTCTTCTTACATACTAGACAATTGAATTCTGCAATCCAGACAGAAATTAAGAAACAGGATAGAAATGTTGGAGTAATACTGTTTCTTTTTCCAAGCAACTGTCTGCCAAACATTTTTTAAGAACATGGCTTAAACAGGATAGAAATATGGGAAGACAGGAATCTTAACCTTGGGCTGCGAGATTGGTATGGCTAATGAAGGAGTCCACCTCACTAGATTAAGGGTCGATCACTTTAGACATGCTACCATCCACACCTCTGTCTGGTTACTGCAATATATGCTTGAAATTGCTTCAACGAATTACTGGAATAGTTATAATATCTTTGTTTGCAGACTTATTTTTTATTTGCTATTTGTGAAGCACTAATCTAGAAAACTTATTTACTCTCTTCTGATTTTAAATTTTATTTTAAGGTATTTGAGATTGATGATGTTAAAGCTTGGAAGTCAGTTTTGGTATCCGTGACTTCCTATGCAATGGGACTTTTCATGATTGCTAAAGCCCCATGGTATCTACTTCCCCTGGCTTGGGCTTGGACAGGAACAGCAATAACTGGGGTTAGTCCTCTTTCTTGTGTTCTCATTATCTTTTCTAAGACCATTTGTAGCCATTACTTCAGTATGCTTTCTGGTCCTATGAGACGAAAGGAGGAGAAGACATAATTCGTGAAATTATGTTCCCTTCCATTTTTTCCTGATCTGAAATGATGAGAAGTGGTAGACAGAATATCTTGTACTGTCGTTTCCTTTTCTCCTTTTTTCTTTTATTTGTATTGTAATCTTCCTCATGTTTATAATGTATACATTAAGGCAACTATTGACTTTGTTTTCTATTTTCTCCCCCCCTATTGTGAAGTTCTTCGTTATAGGACATGATTGTGCTCACAAATCATTCTCAAGGAACAAATTAGTGGAAGACATTGTTGGAACTCTGGCCTTCTTGCCACTGATTTACCCGTACGAGCCATGGCGTTTCAAGCATGATCGGCATCATGCAAAGACGAACATGTCTGTATGAGATCTTTAAATTGTTCATTTTTCCTTTCATTGGATTACATTCTTCTTGTTGTGTCATCTCTACTGTAGATGAAATAATGAACATGAAGCTGTACAAGTATTTCTTATTATGTCTTCCACTAGCTGCCTTATCAATATTTCTGAATTTGTTTCTTTATTTGGGACAGAACTGAAAATGCCTTGACAAAATCAAATTCCTCAGTTTAAGTGGACAGTCAAACCATGAACACTGGACCGAGATTAGTTTTCCTAGTGGCCCATAAATTGTTAATCTCATGGACTGAAGTTACACCTCATATAAAATTTTGCACGACTGCAATTTGGTTCTCATATTTGCAGTAAGACTTTAATGTAATGATGAGTAAAGCTGAAGGAATATGTTGAGAACATGGCTTATGGCTTCGTGACTACAAAAACATGCTCTACATTTCCACTGCATTTATAGCATCCACATACTACTGAGTAGAAATTTATTCACGTCATGTATGAAAATTGACTACTGATTGGAGAAGCAAAGCGTTAAGGTTTATCAAGATTGCTGCCTTATTTTGGACATTCACAAGATAGGATCTTGGTAGAATAAGTTGGATTATTGTATTGTTAGCTTCTTCACTTAATGTAAAAGTGCACTAGCACCCCCCTCCCCCTTTTTGGCTCAAGTTATCAGTTTAGGAATAATGTTGTGCTTAGCATGAAATAATGAACTTATTATAGGGAACTTAGTTAATGCAACTGTTAGTAGATTTCTACCAAAGAACTGCATCTTAAGAGTTTGGTTTCTCGTCTAAAGTTGATATTTGAGATGCCTTGTATATTCTATAAAGGGAGCTACTTGTTTCATAAGCTCAACCAAGGGCTTAATATCTACTGATACTACAGATACTAAGTGTATAATTCTCCTTGTATTTCCTGCCGCATAAAGAACTTCGTCATTTTTAGCATACAAACCCTGAAGAAATACATAGATAAGGCCATATGCCAGTCTACATAAGGCATGCATGTCTTGTGATTCATAGTCATTTTCTCGCCTTCCTTTTCTTTTTGCTTTTCAGGAGGGTGGTTTTCTAGGCATCGGATGAGTTGTTATCTTGAGTGAATATTATATATCTTTTTACATCTAATTATACACCAGGTTAAATGAAGATACAGCTTGGCACCCTGTTTGGGAAGAGGAGTTCGAATCATCCCCAATTCTAAGAAAAGCTATCATATATGGATATGGTCCATTTCGACCTTGGATGTCAATAGCTCACTGGTAAGATTTGGTGTTAAATTTTACTCATCTGCTGAAAGTAGACTTTACATCTCTCTTGCAATAAGCCAATTTGATTCTAAATGTATTTGTTGTCGAATTTTTTTAGGTTAATGTGGCATTTTGACTTGAAGAAATTCAGACCAAATGAAGTAAACAGGGTGAAGATAAGCTTGGCTTGTGTATTTGCATTTATGGCGATTGGATGGCCACTAATAATCTTCAAAACTGGAATCACAGGATGGATCAAGTTTTGGTTAATGCCATGGTTGGGATATCACTTTTGGGTAACATTACTTACTGACCTTTCATTGGTCTTACCTTGATTCTTTGCCACCAGCTTTTCTGGCTTTGCTAAGCATTAATCTGATAGATTGTGGGGAGTAACTGGAATTCGTCCATTTAAGATGCTGGTGAGAAGATTCGTGATGAGAGTTATTGTGATGGTGATCCATCTATCCTCACTAGTATCAGTACTTCCTAAATCTTAATGGCTGCTTCTTAATTTTTTTAAAAAGTCATGAATTCCTAAATCTTATTGGCTGCTTCTTAATTCTTTTAAAAGGTCATGAATTCCTAAATCTTATTGGCTGCTTCTTAATTCTTTTAAAAAGTCATGAATACTCTTCATGACAAGGTACCAACAATAGGAGGTTACAAATATTCTTAATTGGTATAGAATGAATTTCTTTGTATAAATTAAGGTGTCCTTTGGCTTATGATGATGTGGGGCTGAGACGTATATTCAGTCTTAACTCCTTCCAGTGGATTCTTGTGATCGAATACAAAATTATTTCTAGTTAGTGAATAGAGCTAAACTTTAAGTATACTTGTCAGAAACTTGTGGGAAAAGTTTGTCACATTAGCCATTTGATGATAAATATCAAAGGCTGTATGATTAACTCAGCACATCGTTTTAGTACTATTTTCAGAAACTTCTTTAATTTGTGGATCATATATTTTACTTTCACTCTAGCTTATGTCTTGTAATGGTTCATTTTATTTTATTTGTTGGAAGCCACTTATATCTTAAAGGTGCTTCATGCTTTTCTAATGATTTTAGTGTTCCCAACTTATAAGTAATGGTTCTTTTCAACAAATCATTTGTGCATGCATGTGGAACCTGATACTTTCTCTTGATGCCTTGTTCATGTGCATCTAATATTTCAGTCATGAAACTTGTAGATGAGTACTTTCACCATGGTGCACCACACAGCTCCTCATATACCTTTCAAATCTTCAGACGAGTGGAATGCAGCTCAGGCACAGCTTAATGGCACAGTTCATTGTGATTACCCTCGTTGGTAAACAACTCTCCTTCCTGATTATTTGAATTTTCAACATGGTGGTCACATTGATTAACAATTTAAATGTTTATACTGATTGTAAATGGTATCCAAGAGAAATTCTTGTTAGAGCAGGTAATCAATGTCTACTAGGTGGACGTTGATTCTGGTCAATTATGTCATGTTTCCATGTATCTGTTCATTAGTCACTGACACAATTTTGCATGCACAGTCCAACAGCACGGATGCATTTATTAAATTTTGTTGTGAAAGGCACTTTGAAGCAGCTTGTGGTTTCTGGATTCACCATTTTTTGTCATTGCTTGTTTGCTTACCAGGATAGAGATTCTATGTCATGATATCAATGTTCACATTCCACACCACATTTCTCCTAGAATACCAAGCTACAACTTGCGGGCTACCCATAAGTCTCTTCAACAAAATTGGGGCAAGGTATGATTTCTGTTTTTCCCTCCCTCTCAATGAAATCGTATTCTTGTAAGGCGGGAGGAACTATGAGCAGAGCCAATGATATTGCTTCTGAAACACATCTTTCTATGATATTAAATCCATTTGCCAAGCAGAAAACTCAAAGAAATCTCAGGACTCTTGTCAGCTAATATTCGTTTCAGGACCTCCTCATCCTCCAGACTTCCTTTCCCTATTATAAGCACATGAAAATAGTTTCCTCTTTGTCATAGTAGTTACTTTCTCTTATACTTCCATTCTCCATTTTCCATGCTTCAGTATATGAACGAGGCTACATGGAACTGGCGATTGATGAAGACCATATTGACTACTTGTCATGTATACAATAAGGAGCGGAACTACATTGCATTCGATGACCTTGCCCCTGAAGAGTCCCAGCCAATTGCGTTCCTCAAAAGAGTAATGCCTGATTTTGCTTGATTAATTGGTTTGGTCAATGGTCCAGAGATTTTACTCTTGTAGGTTAACTCTTCCCTACTGGCAATTAGGTTCTACAATATCTTAATATCTGAAGTGTGCTTTTATATGTTGAAACAATTCTTTAACTAATTCAGGGTATCTTGTTGAAAGAAGCTTCCTGATCTTGGCTTTAGTTTCTTGGGAAAAACTCGGTAAATATTTATTTCCTTACCTTCCTTTATTAGTTTTCTTGTAGTCATCTCTCGTTTACTTTGCTCCACCCTAGGCACAAATCATTTGCTGTATAGTTCTTTAGTTTATGATTCGTAAATAGAATTGAATGCATCATACACCGGCCGCCGTGGAAAACTGAAATTTGCCGGCAATAGTCAAAGAGAAAAATGTTTTATTTTCCCAACATTGACCATGAGAACGGGATTTCCTCGCTCCTTAGGGATTTGAACATAAATTAATGGGATGCATATTATTGAAATGAAGTTAGTGCCATTCAACTAGCATTATTAAATTGCAGAACAGGGTAAGGCTGCTCCAGATTTTGAGATGGAGAAGATAAACTCAAGATTAAACACTTCCTGCTGTTGGTTTTACAATTCAAGAGCTGTTGCATGCCCCCCACACCCTACCCACCCTCGCTGAGAACCCGTTGGAAAGGGTACAAGTGTAGGTTCAAAGAGAGCTGATCTGGAAATCAGAGCAAAATCTCCTTTTCGTATCTCTCAGCAGAATTTAGTGGTTGAACTGCTCGCATGCAAATGACAAATTCGAACTCTTTTATCTCAACCAATCTGGAGTCTTAGTGAGACAGAGAAGCGGCTTAGCAACTGATAACAGCTAAAAGAATAATCTTTGTTAAAGACATGGTCAAAAAGATGATTGCTAAGGTTCTTTGAAAGAGGGACTTTGGTGGTCCCTATCTCTGGGACTGCAACTTAATACAATTTGCTCAAATTTAAACATCTAACTCAAGGGCAAAGAGCATCAAGTAAAAGTGAATACGTATAGATAGTTTGAGCTCACCAAATTTGAAAGTACGGTTGTTAAGCAATCAGTTTCGTGTGGATGTCAATACAAAAAACTCTTTACAATCTCACCATTAGATTTAGAGACTGCTAGTCAATAGTATTTTCTTTTTTGATAAGCAAAGCATCATGTAGAGACTTCAGCCTTTTCTGCTTTCAAGAACCTTTGTCTTGTTACCTATAACCTAAAGAAAGAAAACAAAAACACTGAAAAAAAAATGGAGAACCACCAAGGCAAATCTAAACCAGAATCAGACGATAGGAGGAGATGAAGTTTCCCAAATATCGAAAACGTTTTCCTCACTGTGAAGAGCAAAAAGCCGATCACCACCAATGGAGAAATCACAGATTGAACCACCATAACTTCTTCGAAGCCTCGATGTGAGTACCCAATCCGGACCACAGAACACAGAGATACTATCATTCATGGATGAGAGCAACTGTCCTTCGTGCAATGCCAATTTTGGATAGCATGGTTCATCAGGCATTTTCCCCTTCATGAGCCGACTTCTTGAGCTCCATCTTACACTTCCAGCAGTCCTCCTCAAGTCCATGAATCCCAAGTCCTCGTACTCATTAACTACACATATTGAGCTAGTTTCCTCCATTGCTATGGCATCCCTGACCCGCCTTTCATCGATTATTGGAACACCGATGTCTGACCACGACCACACCATGCTTTTATTCCTAAAATCAAGCAGACTGATATAACAGTTATCCTTCCTTGGAAACAAAGTTGCCACCAATAAGCAATTGGTACCATGTAACCATTGTAGTTTGTCTGCATCGCCAAGTGACCATCCAGGGGGCTCATAGAAGAAGTCTATTTGTTTTCCTGTTATTTGGTCCCAGACACCAATTCCATATTCGTTGCTTCTGCCTTTACAACTAGAGAACAACTTATAATCTGAACTAAAACTCAGTGCACCAGCAGTGTAACTTTTGACTTGATTTTCATGGCTGACATGAAACTTGTACCTTAGCTCTCCTGTGGATGCACTGAACAGGCCCATTCCTCCATCTCCACGGCCTAATCTCTCACAAGCGCTGATGACAATGTTCTGAGAATCAACCCATCCTGCATCATTCACTCTCTGATAGTCAAGAGCAATAGGAGGGTGCTCTTCAAGCATCCAATCATACACATGAACCATACTACCATGAGCCACACAACAACCACCATCTGGGCCAGCACGAATGGCAGTCCCGTCGCCTGGTGCCCGGCCTGTGACAGACCGGCTTAACCGGAGCCTATTTCCATCAAATGGACCCCACTTGGCTGACCGCACATGGTCCAAGAGGCCGTAAAACAGGGCCTCTCTGTACAAGAGTCTCTCTGGTACATTTGAGGGAATGAAAAGGTCCCCTGTTCTGAGCAGGTCAAGCAGGACTGCAAAGCAATCCGGGTTTCGATCAATAAAGTGTTCGGTGGTTGTATGATCGGGCTGGAGGTTCCAATTCTCGTCAAACATAGCCCCAAAGAGAGAATTCCGGCCGGCGTTCGCCAGGGTTGTTGCCGTAGTTTCAAAGATTCTTCCTCCAACATTAAACCTCACTCTATCTTTCTGAATTCCCATGATTCAATCTCGCAAGAACTGCAGTCACACAAATGGGTCTTTGAAGACGCCCTTCAAAAGAACAGGAGAATTTCAATCAAGACTTAAACTTACAACCCAAACTCCCCAAAACTACAAGAATTTAGGAGAAAACGGCGAATTCTTATGCAGAAAGGGTCCACAATGAAACCGCAAAAATTGAATTCAAATGACTCTAAACAAAGAAAGCTGAACAAGGTGGACCAGAACTGCACAGAATCAATCAATATAGAAAGAAAAAGTGGATTAAAGACTATGATTCTAAAGCAGCCGCAACGTGGATAAGATCAGAAATTCAAAAGCAAAAGACAGAGCCTTGACATAGATTCTTGCTTCAAGCCCACCATGTGAAACACGAAAAACTTGGAACATTTGAATCACAATCTGAAGAAAGATCATCAAAAGCTTGAGAAAACTACGACGTAGGCTTTGAAGTATCAAGGATTGAGAGGTGGGATTTTAATATAGAGGGCTTTGGCGTACAGGAATTGGAGAAGTGGAGCTGTTGATATTCAAAAACAATAAAATGACTTGTCTTTGATCTTTTCTTTTCTTCTTCTTTGTTTCTCTTTCTTGCTTTTGCTCTCATCGGTCCTTACACGTCCTTGGTCTTTACATGTCTGAGGTGGGGTCTATTTTCTAACACATTGTCTTGCGATCCGTTGATTTCCTTTCACATTTTTCATCGTGCGGTGGATGTGTGCTGGTGTATGTACATCCGATGCGGGTGCCAATGTGTTTAGTTAGGAGCAGTTAGTTTATTCCTTTCCTTGTTGATTGGCTTGTTCAGTCAGCGACCTATTCATTCATTTTATTCCACTGGTTTGGCATTCAGTTCTCTACAAACCCCCCCCCCCCTCCCCCGGCGTAAGATGGCACCGGGTTTTTTATTTTTAAAATTACTCCCTCACTTTTAAAATGTAAAATTTTTATCTTTTTTCTCTTTTCAAAATATTTTATTTTTTATAAATTTTAAATTTTATTTTTAAAAATTATTCTTACCATAATTATAATTATCTTATTATTTATTTTATAATAAAATTAGTTTAAAATATAAAAATTTTTTATTTTTTTAATTTATAAAAAAAGATCAAACCGTTCTTATAATTTAAAATAGAAAGAATATATATAAAACTTCATATGCGGAAATCCATAAAATATGAGCTAATACTACATTTCTTCTTCAAGGGGCTCGTCTCTCGATTACTCTTAACAATTGAATATTCTAAGAATTACATGTCTAAAAATTTTTGAGATTTTGTACGAAAATTTTAAAAAGTTTCACTGCAATTATTTCGAGAAAATGAGGAGTAAAAATTATTTTCAAGAAAATGAGGAAGATTGAATTATCTGGTAAAAGAAAAATTTTCATATAAAAAATTCGGATATTAATTTTTGAAAAAGACAGACTTTCGAAAAAGAAAAAAAAAATGAAAAGGTCAAAGGAAAGAGGTCCGCTTAGAGCTTCTCAATTTTCTTCGTTCATATGATCCTACGCAATTACCTCGGTCGCTAGGGGTTGCCGCGGCCTTAATTGTACGAGATTCTTATATATTAAAAATTAATCATAAAATTTTATTATTTTTTATCTTGTGTTTCATTATATATTTTATTTAAATTTTTATTATTAATTTTTTAAATTTTTAAAAAATAAACTATATTAGTGTATGAGTGCATCATTTTAATTTTTTTAATTTTAGAAATTTAAATTATACAAATATATAAGTCATACCATTAACTTTTTTAATAAATAAGAATATTATGATGTTAATGAGGATAAATTGAGTAAGTCAAAAAATTCTTGTTAAATTTTATATTAAATTAAAATAAGACATTCAATTATAAAAAAAATGATTAATATATTTCAATTATTTTTGTGATGGTCTTTTTATTTAAAAAAGAGAGAGAGAGAGAGAGAACAACAAAATCGGCTGGGCTCAAGTTTGGCCCCATCGGCCAATTCACGTGATTTAGCTAACCTCAGGTTTGAAATCCTTACTTTGAATTCGGGCAGAGTTCTCATACCCAATTGATGGTTCAAGTCGCCATTATGACTCCCTTGATCCTTCAAAATAATTTAAAAAGAAACAAAAAAGAAATTATAGACTATACTATTATACAAGGAGAAAATACAATAGGAGACGTATATTAAATTTTTCTATTTGATAAAGAATATTTATTTAGCAATCGCTATTTTAATTATACTATTATACATTTTTTAACTCTTTATATTAAAATAAGGCATCCAATCTTATATTTAAAAAATTATTAATTAATATTAGTTGTGTAATGATGAAGTGATAGGTTGCTGACTTGTCATTCGTAAATCAGGAAGTAAATACCCCAACCTCATCACAAGACATCATGCAGTTCATTTATTATCCACGAAGACAAGTAATCCAAGTTCTTTTATCATAGAGAAATTACAATTTGAAAACTACACCTTTGTTGCCTAGATTTCTTCTTTTTTTTTCCTTTTTTTTCCTGTTTAATCATTTAGAACAACTACTAACTACCTTTATGCATTAGTTGATTGATGTCGCAAGTTTTCATATATCATAGGCATAAAAGTATAAAATGTATTCGAACTTGGTAAAAATTATTTTTAACTAATTGAATCGCCATATTATTACTGATATTAAATAGTTATGCATATTTTTTTATTATTTAATTCTATATTTAGAGCTATTTCTTGATATATGATGTGATTGGATAGAGTTTGGTTTTGTAATTTTTGTCTTGAATTTCGTAAAAGTTAAATTATTTGTGAGATGAGATATGGGTCCAACACTTAAAATTTTGAGTTCAGTTTTAAAACCAAATCCTGTCCAACTATACCTGTCTTACTCAAATACTTCTTAGATATCAAAAACACCATCTCAATACCACGTACATTTCGAAGACACCATCTCATTGATATAAAAAATAGCTACTACTCGAGCTCAATTGCTTCTTTCTTTTGGTTACTTGTAAAAGTTTTATTAAAAATTCAATTGAATATTAAATTTTATTGTCTCCACCTGTAATTGGATATGTACTTTCTTATTTATTTAAATAAGAAAATAAACATAATTTTGGTAAAAAAAAATGCTTTCTCTTGATATTATTATTCATTTGCTTATGCAATAGACATTTTTGCATTACCATAATGGCATCTCATGACAAATTAGTTGGGAAATGTAGCAAGTGCGTTATTTTTTAAGCACTCTTAACTACCAAGAGGGGTTGTTAGAAAGTATGATGGAGGAGTTTGAACCAAAAAGGAAATCAAATTTGCTTCAATTTCGTGATTTCATCATTGAATATTGGCGTAAATTCAAAGCCAAAATACACATGTCAAGGCCGAGTTGTGCTGCCTCATTCCGTCATTCTTCAATTCATAGTCTATTTGTCATACCAAATTTAGCATAATTTTGCGCCCTATGAGGGTGGTCTTGTCAAGTTATGCTGAAACCTACAAAGGAGATAGTCAAGATGACAGCAGGATACTTGTGCTCAAGTACGGAGGCAACCTCTTATTTGCGATTGGAAAAATTAATTTTGGATTTTTTAGTATATTTTATAAAATATTATTTAATATACTAATTAAATTTTATTATATGTAATCGTGTAATTTATTCTAAATTTATTAATTTTAAATTTAATAATATGATTACATATGGTGCAATTGAATTAGTGTATTAGATAATATATTAAAAATATATTAAAATATACTAAGTCAATAAAGAATTTATAGTTGGTGCAATTTATTAATATATTTGTCAATATATTATAAGTTGACTTTTCGAATCCCACTTCCGAAATTTGATAGGTTTCGCCTTCTTATTCCTCCTAGATAAACCTAAGGAAAAAAGAGGAAGCCCTTTTCCACTTAGATACTTCTAAAGAAGGAGTTCACACGTGCAGTACTTAATCTCAGCCATCAGATTAGATTATGACGGTAAAAATTTATTAAAATTTCAATATATATATATATATATATATATATATATATATATATAAAGATAAAAATCTGATCTAACGGATCAGATTTGGTCCTGACGTACATAAAGGTGGGTAGAAAAAGGGACTAACAGAGAATTGAGTTGGTAAAGCTGGTTGTACACTCCAAAATAAGTGGGAGCTCAAAATCTCACCTCTAATATTTGATTCATTTCTGCTCCTAGGTCCCAAAAGGCAAAATTAAAACAAGAAAAAAACTAAAACAGAGTTTGAAAACAATGTAAACCTTTTTCTCCTCTTTTTTTTTTAAGAAAAATAAGAGACTGTTATCATTAATAACAAATGAATGGAGTTAACGAGTATAAATTATGGATATTCCCTCTCTCCAGAGGAAGCCTCTCTATCCCGACATTCAAACAAAAATTTAACTTTACTACAAATATTTGGAGCAAAAGTCTCGGGTGGATGTAGTGCAACCTCCAGAATACTGTTGCAATACTATAGTGAATATACTCTTTAAAAAAAATAAATAATTAATATATTAATACAAGCTAATATCATTATTTTGTACGTTTTTATTTGTATCAAAAGTAAATATAAAATACCCATTTTGTTCAAAATCAAATATTTAAATTTTATATTTCTGATGTGGAATATGCAAAAGTAATTATTTTAAAAATAAATATATTTTTTATTTAAGCTTGCAGATTTTAGCCTTTTAGTTTTAGGAATAGAAGTTTCCTTTGCACACAAATCTCTCTAATAACTCATTGATTAAGAGGTTAGTATAACAAATAATATTGATCAAATACTCTCTCAGATAATGGACAAAAAGTAGCGAACAAGATATATATCTATCTACTTATCTTTTACATTTGTGTAATTATCTAAAATTACTTCGCATATTATTTTCTTATGGTGAGATTAGATAGTATTTTAGTTTAAGATTTTTTGTCTTGACTTTCGTGAGATAGAATTATTTATAACAGAAGGGGTGAGATCCAAAGTAAAAATTTTGCATTGAGTTTTGGAGTGAAATGATGTATAAATATACTTTTACAAATGAATTCTTTATAATAAGAGAAGTAGAATTAAATTAATCCAAATATTTTGTATATCTATAATGGGGTTAAAGGCATTGGCCTTTTCTTGTAAGGAACCAAAGCCACTTTATGTGGTATTAGAAACAAGAAAAATAGGCCCCAAATTGGAGGAAGAAAACCTGGAAATATGAAAGAAGAAGATAATAGACCGTTCAAACTTTTGGTGATCAAAACACTAACGACTTCTAACCCTTTTCACACGAATTGGTGTGGTCAAGCTTGCGTAGAAGACCTCTATAAAGTCTTTATCAGATGTAACAATTCTACCACATTTTCCCTGTTGAGTCAACTTCCTTTCTTTAAAGATAACAATTCTTTTGAGATTGAGGATATAAATAGGAATTAGGCGAAAAAGCTTTATTTAATTTTGGGGGGGGAAAACAATTGCTTAGGATATGGTTAGGTCTTTTGGCACCAAAGCAATCTTGAAATGAAGAGAAAAGTAAAGAAACGTCATGACAGAATGGAACGATAGTGCAGCACGTCTTATAGAAACCCTCTCCTTTCTTCCTTTCTTCTAAAGTTAAATAGAAAGAATCAAACAAAGCGTTTTTTTAATTAAATTTGGCGTCGCAATATTTTGCTCTGTTAAAGTTTTTTATTTTTTAAGTTATCGAAACAAAAAAAAAAAATTTAGAAAAAAAAACGTTGGAAAACTTTAATGTAATATTTTTGAAAGATCATGTCGTAAAATTAATTTACTTTAAAGATATAAAAAAAATAAAATTTATAATGTACTTTTTATTTTTTTTCTTTTTATCTTAATTTACTTATGATTAACTATTAGTGCACCATTTTTTAATTAAATACATAAATTTACTTCATATTTTTTTGTAATAACTCTAATAACTATTTATATAATAACCGTGTTAATTTTTCTTATGACAATTTTTTTAAAATAAAAAATTGACTTTGTTACTAAAAGAAATGGGCTTACTCTTGACGCGTTATTTGATTCTTTCTCTTAACTTTAATGTAATATTTTTGCTTTCAAAACCATTAATTATAAAAAAAAGTAGTTTTCAAAAACATCACCATGATAACTTCTCAAAATAGTTCTTTTTTAAGTCTTTTAAAACTAAAATTTTCAGTGATAAATTTTTTTAGAAAAGCTGAAAATAGCTTATAGCACAAAGAAATTGATCAGACTACATTACCATAAAATTGCAAATGGAGCAAATTTTTTCTTGAATAGTGTTACCGGATTACTTAGAAAATAAAGAAATATTTGTCTGAGTTACTAAAAAAAAAAAGAAAAAAAACAAGGAAAAAACTGTAACTTAAGGTTACTTGGGCTTGGCCACAGGCCATTATGCTCGAGAAAGCTTGTCAGCAATCCAATTAAAGAGAGGCTCCAAACTACTGTTAATTGGGCTTGTGAGTGATCCCTTAAAAGTTAGTGTAAAAATGAAGTAAGGTTGGGCCACCTATAAAACCAAAAAAAGGATAAAGAAAAGAAGTAGACTTGGGCCTGAAACGTAACGAGACTAAGCAATTTGCTTCAAAACGAGTAAAACAGAAACATGAGAATGCCAGCGGGCGGGTGTCTGGATTTTTCTTTTCCTTTTTTCTTTTTTTTTGTTTTTGAGAAGGGTGTATTTGAAGAATTGAAACTTGAAAAAGAAAAAATTCATTTTATCCTTCTTTTCTCTTACACAAACTAAAAGTACTAGATCTTTCTAAAACCGAAACAAGTAAAAAAAAATTCACACTGAGTTGCCATCCAAATATGATTTTTCTCTAATATGTTTAATCTACTGCTATTTACTACTTTTTACTTTACAATTAAATAAAATTTAATATTAATTTAATAATAAAAAATGTAGTACTAAAAATAAATAAAAAATACATTACCTACAGCATTATTAGGACTATCAATCGTGCCCAATGAGCTGGGCTTCGCTGAGTTCAAGCTCGGTTTAATTTTGTTCGGATTTAAAAAAATGTACCCGAGCTCAGCTCATTTATGCTTGGGTTAACCCTAGCCCCTATTTTTTTTAAAGATTTTGCATTAACTTATTTTCTAATTTTGTTTTTATTCTACAAAATTTTGTTTAATTTTTTAGGATAATTGATGTCATACTTTTAAAATTTTTTTAAATTTGTATTTGAATATTAAATGTTTTTAATTAAAAGTAAAAAATTAATTAATTAATTATACTATTATCATATATAAAAAAATAATAATATATTTTAAATAAAATATAATAATAATATTATTTTATATATATATATTTATATTTATATATTATGCAGATTGAGCTTATTTAAGTCCAAATTCAACCGAATATAATTCAAGCTTCTAAATTTAGATTGGACTCGTATTTATTTGGACTCAACGGGTCACCTCGATTTCCTTAAAAGTCATAAATATTATGTTAAAAAAAGAGTTAAATAATTTTGACATATTTGAAGTACAGATAGATGCAAAATCAATATGTCTACTACCTATATTTCATGAGGGACATCAAAAAAGTTATAAATTTTCAAATAAAAACATTTAGTCCGAAGAGGTGAGATAATTTAATACTTAAAAATTCGAGTTAATTTTTATGAGGAGAAACAAAATGAAATTAATATTTTTAGAAATTAATTAAATTATGAATTACTGATAAGATGGTGCTCTTTATAAAACAAAAGTGGAAAAAAATAATACTGCGGCGGTTTAATAAAGAAAATATTAATTATATCACAGCTTTAGGTTTTACATCTTTTCGTGGTTTACTATTTGTTCTTGTTGTGATATGACATGCATGGTGCGGTTTAAGATTTCTTAAGATTGAAACTTCGTATCTTTAGTCTATGTCATGCACCTGCTGTTCTTACTGCACATCCTGCTTCCTTGGTATGTTGAAAATTGGAGCTACCCTTTGGTCCCTAAACAACATGGAAAATTGTAGCTTGTATTGGTTCAAATTAGTTAGTTATGTTCTATGTTCTTGATGCAATGCAAGTTTGGCTGCTGAAATATAGGTTGATAGTTTTAATTTTTTTTGTATTTCTGTGGTTTCTGCTTGTTAGGTTACTTGTTATAAAGCTTTTTTATGCTTTGACAATGCAATCAGGAACAGGTTTTATCTTGGTTTAAGATTTTCTTGGAAATACATCTGCTGATTTAATTTCTGATTATTGGTTTTGAGCTGCATTGCTGTTGTGCAAGCTTTCTTGTTATGAACTTTTATCTGTTAAGAACTTTTAACTGTTAAGCTCATGCGTGGCATTTTATTGATGATTCTGAAGAGCATAGGGAATTAATTGGCTTTGCTGTTTGTATACTGATTTACGTTCTGATGAAAATAACAGGTTTACCAAGTTAGTGAGCGGAAGGTGTTAGAGCAGAAGGCGTACATGTTGTTCTATGTTCGAAATCGAAGAAATGCCATCACTAAGAAGACTGTTGACAATGTACAGAAGGAAAACATGGTTATAAATGCTTTGGGATCCAAAGGATATAATAATCTTAATCAGGGTCTGAAGGAAACTACTGCAAATGAATCGTTCAACAAAAAGTCGAATGAATCCTTTTGTGCTGCTGGAGGTCAGAAGGATTCAGCGAAAGCTTACTTCTCACACAAAAGCCAAATGCAAATGGATTTTGGTAAACAAGTTAATGGCGCAATTGCTGTTGAGTGGTCACCGCTAAAGAAAGACCATCCAACAGAAAATTCATCAAAGGTGCCACCGAAAGTTGACTCACCAAATGGGTTTTCCATTCCAAATTTAACTGGTGGAAATGGTTTGCTGCATTCAGCATCTTCTCTCAAGGAATCTAAGGATTCTCTCACTGCTGGCAATCCTCTTGGTGTGGACAGCGGTTCCCAGAGTAATCCAATTGCCCCTACTGTTGTACAACATGAAAGCAATGACTACCAGAATTCTGCTTCCAGAAAAGAAAGTGATTCTATGGCCATACAAACCACATCTCATGTAAACCAGGGAACTGGAAAGGATCTCAATAATACAGTTGATAAAACCCCCAAAAGCAGTGTTTTCTACAGATCTTCTGGAGAAACATCGGTCCCGGCCAAGAACAACACTGGAGAGGTAATTGATTGTGCTAGTCTGAGGATGAAAATACTTGATTTATTGCACCTTTTCCGGAGATTGAAATCTTCCAAGGCTTCTAGTTTTTAAAAATTGTTTTCCTTGTTGAGTTTTTAACTTGATAATGAGCCTTTAGCGGTAATACAACATGAAATTGTGCATACTAAGTCATCAGACAAATGTACTGTGCCAGATTTTTTGCTCTATCTCCTTTAGGTTTATTTGCTTGCTTTTATTGCCTTGGTTTCAGTCCTGTCTTTCTCATGTGGATTTATATGAACTGAGTTTCTGTTAATATGTAGGATGGAGGCTTGTCTGGAACTGCTAGTCTAGTTGATTCAGCTGCTCAAAATGTTGACGGCACTGGAGAAGAATCTGTGGCAAATGAAGCAGGCTTAGTCTGCAAAAAGGCTTCAGATAGAAAACTCCATGTGAAAAAAAGGCCTTTTAAGTGTCAGGTTACACGATTGCACCTTAGCTCAAACATCATTTTTGGTGCAGCTTTAGTACGAAAAAAGAAGAAAAAAAGAAATAGGAGGCACTCCTCTAGAAAACAGGATAGACACACTGTCCCGTCAGATCTTGGGCCTTCAATATCTGAGAATTCCGCGACAGTATCAAATGATTGTTCAGGTCACTCGCATATCAGGGTTAAATCCTGCTCAGATAAATGTTCAAAGCATGTTAAGGGAAATGGTGATATGGAAATCATCGATCAAGAATTGAGAAACAGGGTTTCTCAAGAGAACGCTGTTTTCCCTAATGATTATCAGTCAAAAAACATCACTTCGAAGCTTCCAAGTTCTGGAGAATCTAAATTATTCTTCTCAAATTACAGCAGCCAAGATCATGTGGAGAATGGATTGATGAGCATGCTTACTAGAGGTTTAGAGGAGACAACTGGTGAGTAGTTTATAGGCAATCGTCCCTTTTTGCTTATTTGTCTTAAATTGGAGCTATAAAGCAGTACTAAAAGCTTGGTTCTCCATTTGACTACTTGCACGGTCAATAATCACTTTTCTCATTATTGCTTCCATTTTGTTAGCAGTTGCACGATGGGATGACCTTGAACCTCAATCCAAATTTGTAGATTCTCGAAGTACACAGTCTGTCAGGATTGGCTATGTAGGGGATGAGTGGTGAGTTCATGATTTTTTTGTTTTTTTGTTTATTTCTTCTATTGGTGACAAGGATTTGGTGCCATTTTTTGTGCAGTATATAACAGACTAAAATCTGGTACCCATATGTAGTCCATTGTAGAATGGAACTCACAACCTACCTCATCATTTGTTACTGGATTGTAGCACTTTGTCCTTATTTAGAAATTATACTTAATAAGCTTGCAATATTTTTCCCTCTGAACAAGTAGCTTCCTTAGAGTATGCTAGTTTCTTTGACCTGTTTTACACGAATAAACTACTGGTGCATCTACAATAATTAGAGTCTTATATCTACAATAATAAGCAATCTCAGCTTGCTTATATTTCAATTAGTTGAATTTGAGCTGGCAATTTCTGTTTCTCTTTACAGTTTACATAATTATGAGCTAAGTGCCATATTTCATGGATCTCATTCATTCAATTTGTAACATCTACCTGACCTCCGAACTTCAACTCATGGTTCTCAGTGGTATGTTCTCTGTTAACGTTTTTCCTCCGTGCCCCCCCCCCCCCCCCCCCCGCCTTTTCTCCCCCTCTCTCTCTTCTTTTAAAAAAACAATGGTGGATTATCTTTATTCTGGGTTGAACTAAAGTCTTATGGATGGCAATCCTAAATATTTTTATACTAGTGATTTTCTACCTTGGTGTACAAATCTCGGTTAAGCCCTTTTCTGCTCGAGTGTTTATGTTATTGATAGTTTGTCAAGGTGATTCTTAAAATACAACAGTTCTCTCTCCTGTTTGTATCACCTGTAATAAGATTTTGCACATAATTTCTACTTCAGGGATGAGGAATATGATCGTGGAAAGAGGAAGAAGATTAGGAACCACAAGCATACATTTGGTGGACCTAATCCATTCCAAGAAATTGCAATAAAGAAAGCTAAATTGAAGAAACCGAAGCTGGATCACTCTAGCTCTGCAAATCAACCATTCAGGATATGATGGGATCTATGGTACTAAATCTAGTATTCATTAAGATGCGTGATGTTGCAGGAGACTCATGCATTTATTTCATAACTATTTCAAGCCAGAGATTTCTGGCTTGCCGGGGAATACTGTCAGCTGAATGGATCTCTTCTTTCCAGATTCAGCATGCCTTGGCACCATTCCTTTTTCTTGGGTATTTGTAGGTGGGTATTTGTACGCGGGAAAATATGTAGTTGGGAGTTAGTTTGAGCTTCGAGTGAATTTATTATTCATCTCTTTAGTAGACGAAATGTAGCGGTATCTGGAGAAAAAACCAGAGTACTTAGTACTTTATTGGGGACTGATGCTGTGGATTGCACCGGCCTCTCTCCATCAAAGTTTTGTTTAGTAATTCCAGCAGTTGTTTTATATTTGGTGTGTCATTTTAGCTGACCCCTTTTTTCATTTGTTGAAATTTTAGCTGAGTTTGTGGATTATGTTTCTTGAAGTGAATTGAGATCTTCATTCTTCCATTATGTTCTAAAACAGTTGACCAATTGATGGTAAAATCACAGTAAAAAATAACCGGCTGCTTGAATTGAACCCAATATTTAAAAATGCAAGTAAAACTGTACCTTCGAACTTATGGTAGAGATCTTTATACTGAGATTGAAAAGTTTAGGTAAAATTTTAGGGGTGGGGTTATATTTTTTTATAAATAATTTAAATTTTACAGAATTTAAAATAAAAAATTTTAATATTAAATTTGACGAATTTATTATATATAATTTTTTATAAATTATATATAATTAAAAATATTTTGTTATTTATTATTAAATTTTTAAAATTTTTTTAAAATTTTGAAGTATCAAAATTTAGATTTATGAGAAATTATTTTAAATTTGTATAAAAAAAATTAATTTATTAAATTAATTTAATTTTATATTTTTAAACATATAAATATTTTTAAAATTTATCTTAAAATAACATATTTTGAAGAAAAAATTTATCGGCGCACCAATTACATCATCAACTAAAGCAAGTGGCTGACCATTCGCGCCAAGATGTAGTGCAATTGCAATGTACCAGGAGCTAGTGCAAGTTGCGCCCAGTGGTGCGCAAATTTTTTTTATTTTTTTAAACATCATATGTAATTTATGTGTTTAATTTAATTTTATAAATAAATATTATAATTTATTATAATTAATTAAATATTAATAATTTACTATAATTACTATAATTATAATTCCGATCAACATATTTATGTTAATCATTGTTTATAAAAGTAAATAGATATCTCGTTTATTAATTAAATATATTGTAAATAAATATATCATAACGATATTTTTTTAAATTTAGAAAATTAAATGTCAAGTGCGCAAATGGTCAGCTACTTGTGTCAATTCCTAAAGCAAGTGGTGTACAAATAGATTTTTTTAAAATAAAAAATTGACTGTTTTAAAAGTGATTTTGAAAATATTTATATGTAAAAAAAATATAAAATTAAATATAATTTAATAAATTAATTTTTTTACTTAAATTTAGAGTAATTTTTGATAAATTTAAATTTTGATGTCTGAAAAACTTTAAAAAAAATTTAAAAATTTAAAGATATATAATCTAAAAAATTTATATATAGGACCCCCAAATTTTATTGGCTTCTACACTTTTAAGTCTTAAGAAAAAGTTATTAATAGACACACTGTGGTTTGCCAGAGAGAGAGAGAGAGAGAGACTGCCAAAAAGACAAACAGAAAAAATAGTACGGACCTGCCGCTCTCCACAAAATCTTCATCTTTTTTAATGCAAGTTTCCACTCTATTTAGGGTAAGATTAAATACATTTTGAGTTATAAATTGGTGAATTATTTGTAGGTGTAGAGTGTGGGAAAAATTTGCATTGCCCGATATAGCAACGAAAGCCTCCCTACAAATTACAATCAGCTACTAGTTGGAGAGGATGAATGGACACGGCACGTGCACGGTACTTGAGGAGAAAGAAGCCTTGACTTGCAAACACGACCACGAGCCCCCGCTTTCTAAGGTTCCTAAAACTCATTGGGCCGAGATAGTGCTGGGCCCAAACCCACCAATTGAATTTCAAACATTTCAGTTCTACAAAGGCTGAAACTTGTAGTGGGCTTGTTGGAATGTCAAAAATTGAAGCAAAGCTTTGCTTTCGGTTTCATGATTGATTGAAGTTGGAATAACTGTAAAAAATGGTTATCTCAAACGATAAAATTAAATCTGTCATTTCATTTTGACTTTTTATTCCAAGTTCTAAAATGAGAAGAGTTTTCCATCATATTTTGTAGATGGAAAATGATTTTAGGTGAAAAGGCTATTAGGTTCTGTTTAATTATAAGGCATCATAAGTGTTGTAAGAGAAATCTAAATTCGAGAAAATAATTGAAGGTAGTTTTTCCAACTAATTTTAGGTAGGAAGTAAGTTTGAATAGAAAGACCATTCTCTTTTATTTCATTATAGTTTAACAAAAAGATAGAAATAGTAATATCAAATATTTTGTTTAATTGTATGTGAGGCCTTACTTTAACAGTAAGTGCTAAGGCTTCCTAATTAAAGGTTGGAATTTTTTACTCTTATATTGTATAAGATTTTTCTCTTTTATTAAATTTATTTTCTTATAATTAATTATTGATAATTTAATTCTCACTAATAGTGTAGTACTAAAAAATTTTTGTTTAATTAAATAAAAGATGACATGGTATCTTGATAAAGAAAATTAAATGATTTTATAAAAATTATTCTCTTGAGAAAAAAAGATTGCTCAATATTATTCTGTATTAATAAAATCGCCCTACGTTTAATATTTATGCGAGAAAAATAGGTCGCGATTGCTTTGTAAAATAAGAAGTTCTGGAATCTTCTGCTAAATCTAAAATCAAAAGCAGGGAAAAGCACATAAAATTAGTTTTAATTTTTTTTTGCAGTAAAAAGCACTTGTAATTTCAGAAAGCGAGGTTATACCATGATGATCTCGTGCAAACGTCTTGTAGAAAATGTTTTTTCAATGACTGTCAAATTGAACATTTGGTACAAAGACGTAAACGAATGAATGAATGAAGCTAGTTTCCAATAACATGTGAAAAGCTACCAATTTTGGTCAACTTAAGCATAAATTAAGTATTTTAATTATATTTAGATTTAAAATTTTTTATTTTAAATTTTATAAAAATATTTTTTAAATAAAAATGAAACCGAATTAGATTGATTTCAGACAAGACCAAATCCTAATACACCATAAGTTTGTTGCAGAAAACGTAAATCAAGTTAAGGTTGTCCAACCTATCAGTTTTCGGTTTGGTTAGGGTGCAAATAATACTTTTTTCAAATTGTGTAGAATAAATTTTCAATCATCAGATTTTGATCTAACGGTTAAAAATTCATACGTTATAATTAATTATTCAAACTTAAATAATTATTTACAATATATAAATTTTTAACCGTTAAATCAAAATTTAACGAGTGAAATTTAATCTATAAAAATTTTTAAAAATACTGTTTACACCCTAAGACTATTTTCTTATCTTTGTCCAACCTGCGTGCGTGTTGGTTTTGGGGTTTAAGGGCTCGAGTTCGTCCAAATATACCATTAAAAACTTTAACCTCGATTTGCTGAAGGTCTTTAGTCGTTTTAGCCCGTAAACGAGATTTGGGACATCTGTCCCAATCAAATGCGTAAAACATTCCTAGCCCTATATATATATATATATATATATACTCAGTGCGGTAAAAACAAGAATTTGCTTGTCTTTTTCTGGCCTTTTTCCGAGCGCGTAATTAATTCATTCCTTGACATATAATGTATTTTTATTTTTTAATATTATTTGAACAGATATAAAATTTTATAAATAAAAATTTAAATTATACTATAAAAATAATAATAATAATATAATTAAAAATAAAAAATATAGACTAATTAATACTTTATGTCAAATATAAATATATAAAAATAATATATAATATAGTTAATAATATTTTAATAATATATAATATATTTAATTTTTTATAAAAAGTATAAAATATTTTGAAATATTTTAATATAGTAAAAAAGTCATTAAAAATAAAAAATATAAAACTTTCTTATAAAATGCTTATTTTATTTTTTAAAATAAAATAGAAAATAAGAACATCTCAAAATATTACAAATTGAAAATAGTTTTCCTGTACCTATCTCTCTCTATTCTATTCTATTCGAATAGTTTTATATTGATAGTTTTATAATTTCTATTTATTATATAAGTTATATAATTATCAATAAAGACAGTTTATATAAATAAAAAATATAAAAATTAATAATTATATAAATTATATGAAATATATAAATTATAAAATTACCAAATAAAACTACTTGTATACCCATACAGATAACCTGACCTCTTTCAGTGATTTTCTATAGTTTATCTTAATGTTTTAAGGATGAAAGGCACCGCTGCCTACATTATTTACAACGATCCCATGCAAGAAATTGAATTCAATATTTAGGATTTTCAAATTTAATTAATCTCTGCTAGCCAGCTCCTCATTGCATATATATTATCATACAGTTGGATCCCTCATTAAAGTAGTAGGAAATCTCGACTTCAAAATATGTCGATGCATGAAGCAAAGATTAAGGTGGGGATTGAGGGGTCACTGGGGATGTTACTAAAATAGACGAGAGGTACAAGAAATGCACGTTGTTTGAAGAATAAGTTTGGTGGCATATATGTAATTTCGTTTTGACGATTCATCAGTTATCAGTAGCAGCACTACTTCACTTTGTGTGTGTTTTTTCTTTAAGTTAATAATTATTATCTATTGCTGGGTTGTTTTCTTCTTTCTCACCTCAAAACCTATCCTCAATCAATGCGAATCATTAAACACCCCCACCGGACCCCACATCCACTTCTTGTCGGCGTTTGGCGTGCTCCCACCTGCACCGGCCCCACTCACAAATGCACACCAATGACATGCATCCACCGATATTGGTTCTTCTTATTAATATCCTACTCTTGACCAAACGTCAAGATTTTGGGTTCAATACTTTATAAATGTAATCTTCATTCCTTTTTCTCTATCTTTTTTTTGTGTGTAAAATTACTCAAAAAAAGAGGGGGGAAAAAAACAGGGAAGAGCCAGGAATTTTACTCACTTTGTTTAGAATTTAAAAAATATATTTTTATATAAAATGAATAAAAAAATGGGTAATTAATTTTAAATAAAGTAAAAGTATTAACTAATCTGTTGACTTAGTGCACCGAGAATTCCTCTCAATCTTTATATCTCACTTAACTATGCACATCCACAATAAAGGTTTAGGCCTTTTCCTGAGCCAAAAAAAAAAAAAAAAGGTTAAGGGGATCAGTGTCATACCCCAAAGCTAGAGATGAAGTCCAATAGATATATAGTATATGTAGATGCAAGTTTTGGTTGCCAATGTATTAGTAGTAACCTTTTTTTTTAATAATTAAGATATTTTATTAATAGAAATAAGAAACTAAGTTACATAAATAGACAAAATATCACTCATAAACTCTTAGTGAGTAAAGTGTAAAAGAAAATAACAAAAATAAACACAATTTATCTAGTTCCTTCTTCAAAATCCTTGGATACAATCAATATGAGAAATTCAACTTCATCACATTCTCTTAGCAACAACTTAAAAGAATTTAGACGTATCAACAGATTTAAAAATCACTTAAAAAAGATATAAAAGACCAAAGAGGGGTCAAAATTTAGTTCCATTATGAACACAGTAGCTGAGCCAGGATTTTAATTTTTAGAGGCTCAAGTTAAAATATGATATACTTTCTTTTATTTATAGTATTAATTTATTTAAGATCTTTATTTTATACGTTATGAAATTTTGAGTAAGAAGACAACATCGATTAATTCCTTTGAGATTTTTTTGAGGCAAAAAGATAAGAGTTTTATTAATTTTCATAGATGATAATTTCTAACTCTCATTTTATATTATCATCTAGTGATCTTAGAAAAGTAAAGCTATTTTATAAAAGAAATAAAAAATCTTAAAAAAATAAAATCATAATTTAACTATTTAAAGCATATTTGTTTGCTACAAATTTCGTACATATTACTATTTTATTTTAAAAAATAATAAAGTATTAATTATCTTGTATTTATTAAATTTTATAAAATAATTAACTTAAAATTTGTTTAGATAAAACAAAACTTAAAGGAAAGAAGAAGTACAAAAGAGTCAAAGTTTATAAATATTAATATTTATACACAATAATGTATATTTTTAAAATTATATATAAATTATTTTCAAAATATGTATGGTATTAAAAAAAATTTTCAAAATCTTGAGGGATCCAAGGGTCCTCTAGCTCCTTAATAGTTCTGCCACTGTATGAATAGAATTCTAAAAGAAAAGAGTATTAATTTAAAAAAATTAGTAGTAAAAATTACTTTTAAGCCTTAGATTTTGAAAGAAAATACTTGAAAGCGAGATTATTATGATTTTTTGGCAAAAATTAGAGTGAAGAACTAAAAACAAGGAAGAAAAGAAAGAATATGGCCAAGATCTAAACTCTTGGTGTGTGCCGAAACTCGAATTTGCTCAGAGGTGCTCTGCAAGAGAAGGAAGTGCAGAACGGAAAAGCAAAGGGTAGAAGGAGAATAGTGGTAACCTTCGGATAATTTAGTATTCATTGATGCCGTGTTGTTTAGGGCTTATAAAAATCAATTAACTTTTCATGATTAGTCATGAATGTGTGTATGACACTAATTATTCGTCCACGACTGGTCAATGCTTAGAGAAAACATTTGTGGAAACTTATAGTTTTTTCTTGCGTCTAAAAATAAATAAATAATTCTTCATTCTATTTTTAAATATATATTTTATTTTTTATTTTTAATTTATTTTAAATATATATTATATTATTATATAAAAATTTTATTCATTATTTTATTTTTAATTTTATTCTTATTTCTAATTACATATTTAAATATTTTTATTTTATAAAAATACTTAATTTTTTAACTAACTACTTAAAACACTAACTCTTAATATAACATTCAAAATCACTTGTGCCATAATTGCTTCACTCTCTCATATCAAATATATCTACCCAACTTTCTTACTTTTAGATAAAAGTAGAATAGAGGTAGGTAGTGGAGACTTGAAGAAAATAAATTAAATTAGTTAAAAGTATAATAAATTTTTTTATTTTATTTATTCTAAATCTGTGTGTGAGGGTCAAAAACCCTTGATTTTAAAATAAAGGTAGTAGAAACAAAATTAAACATTTATTTATTTATTTATTTATTTCACAGTTGGGTTGGGTAAATGATTTACATAGTGGCTAACCCGACAAAATATTGCTATCTAATCCATAGAAAATTATTGTTGCACTTAGGTTGATTTCCATTAAGTGATGAAATGATTTGACTTGTATACGTCACCAAGTCTCACCTTCCTTTGTTGGTCCGCCGAGAGCCTGAGTTCTGATGGATGGTTGTGATCAGTGGACCCATGTGGCTTAGAGTGAAGATGGTCCCATCGTAAACTTTCTACTAGTTTCTATGTATACCATGCTTTGGAGAGGATAACATATCGAAGTTAAAAGAAAAAGAAAAACACTTTTCCAAAAAGAAGATAAGAAAGCGAGGGAAAAATCCCATTCCTCTTCACCAAAAATTGTGATTTTTTTTCTTAGGAGCAATGTAAATTTAGGTTTACAATTTTTTATTTTTAATTTTATAAAAATAAATTTTTTATAAAAAATACGTGAGTCTCAATTATATTAATTTCGAACGAAAGTCAAACTAAGTACAATTACATAATTTTGAAGAAAAATAGTAAGATTTAACGGTTTCACGAGCAAACAAGAAATGAAAAACAAATTCTAACGAGCTTCCTTCTTAAAAAAAAAAAAGAAGAAGAGGAAAATCCTATATGGGTTTAATTGCAAATGTGGTGTCACAGGATATTTTGAGTATCTTTTTGTTTGATAGATTGCATTGGCAGAAGAAGAGAAGCATATGAGTAAACATGTTATACAGACAATCTCTGCTAATACGTATCGTGTTTTAATGAATTTAATATCTTTCCATTTGTGGAAACTATTTTTTTGCATCTTATTTATGAGGAAACAATAATAAACCCTCACATGGCAAATCAAATTCATAGGTCAATTCCATCTCCTTAAAACAATATCCCCATTTCGTTATATGCATTTCCTTAGTTGTCTTCCTTCTACCAAGCCATTCATAAAATGCAAATTCCGACTCTTTTTCTTCCTTTTTTTTTTCTTTAACCAAAACAAAATTGAAGAATGAAGAAAAGTTTTGGTCCCATTCTTGTTTTCCTTTATGAGAAATTATTACATACGATAACTGTACACAAATATTTATTTATGACTTTCGAGTGAGAAAAATTACTGACGATAAATAAAAATAATTGTACAAAAGCATAACGATAATTTGTATAGATTATATTTATTTTGCTATTTCATTACAATAATTTACAGTAATTGAGGTGAGGTATGAATTTGGGAATAATTTTCCAGGATCCTCAAGTCTTTGCCTGCATAAAATGTTCATTGACATCCTAGATGGGATTTGATTTCATGTCTAGATCTTTACCCAAAAACTCAATAACATCACAATATGGCTATGGATTTCCATCCATAAAGAGTAATAATTTGCCTTCACACACCAGCAGTATTTTTTATTTGTGGTAATTATATAACTGAATTTAATTGCTAAAGGTTATTTTTCATTTAAAAAATTTAGATCCCAATTTCATAGAAACAAAAGAAATTATATAAACTGCAAATCAGAGTCGTTTTATTGGCATTATCTCGGGAATTGATGTCTCTCCATTATGTCCAGTCCTCCCCTTCAAAAGAAAAAGTAATCTGTTACCGATCGAGTGTTTTTTTTTTTTGGCTTTTTTCCCCTTAAACCACAAGTCTTTAAATAGTTTATCGTCTGCATCACAAGTTTTTATATTTTTAAAAAGTCAAATTTATCATAAAATTTGTCATTTATAAATAATTCCATGATAGAATGATCCCAAAGAAAAAAGAAAAAAGAAAAATTACACATATGTTAGGCAAGACAATAAGGGTTCATTTAAATAGTATTTGATTTAATTAAACATATAATTACGTCCATGGAAAGGGTTTGCGTTTTACGTTCATCAAATGTAATGTTCATTCTCTTCTCTTATCTCCATTTATAATAATTTAGGCTTTCTTTAAAAAAAAATATCTTTGGTTGTCTCTCAAAAAATATGAAATCATATTATTTTTGGAAGGTAAAAGATTCGAATAAAACCTGCATTTTCTAATTTGCTAGTACGGAATTCTAAAACTTAATATGTTTTAATTTTCCCCATTCTGCTCCGAGGACATAAGTATTCGGTGATAATTATTTTGCATTGAATATATGCACTTTATTTTAGAAAAAAGTATCAAACATATTCAATGTAGAATGAAATGAGTTATGTATATCGCAAAAAAAAAAAAAAAAAAAAAGAAAAAAAAGAAAGAAAAGAAAAGAAATGAGTTATCATGCCAAAAAGATAAAAGGAAAATAATCACATTGAATTGAATTAACTGCTAACAGCTCCCTTTGAAAAAGGCCAACAACCCAAAAGGAGTTTCCTTAAACTCCATGACAATTATGATCCCCAATTTCTGACCATGCCACACTGTCAATTTTATTCTTCTTCTCCCCCACACCTTCTCCACGCAATCACACCTCTACACTACAAACGCCAGCTTTCTCTCTGCAAAATCTCTTGATTTGATTTTAAAATATTTTTTTCCAAGGCTATGTAGTTTTTCATTTTTTGTTTGGGGATATTCATGAGGCTTCCGTGTTGTATTGTATGACTTGAGGGACAAAACGATTAGTTGTGGGCTCTGACTTCTAAATTTTTGCATTTGGCTTCACTAGAACTGCAAAACCTGAAGAAACAAAGCTAAACAAAGCGCACATTCATTCTGTGTACTCTCCGAAAACTCCAATTCTCCTCACTGAAATCTTTTCTATCAAGATTTTTGGTTTTTAATGTCCATTCCACTCATGTGCTGCACACTGAACTTTATGGGGTTCTGGGCACAAAGCACCACTTCAAAGTTCAGGAAAAGTGTTTGGTCTTTCTAGCCAGTAGTAATATTTTCTTGAAAGTTCAGAACCACTGTCCTAGGAGGTCTGAGGGTGGCTGGAGGTTCGGTGGTCATGGTTTTACTGGTGTTGCAGGAGTCAGAAAAGTGATGTCCCAAAGCCATTTATGATACAAGTATTGATAAAAAGGGAGAGTTTTGAAGGTGCTTGGGTAGTATTGGTGCATTTTCTTGGTCTTTCTCTTTGCTGTGTACTTCGGAAGGTTCATAGATAGTTTGAGCTTCAAATGGCTTTTGGAATTTTGGGTTCTCTTTTTGTTCTAACCGTGTTATTTAGGCCTTTCGTTTGCCAGCAGCCCAACACAGATGGGTCCTTTCTCTTTGATTTTTTTCAGAAAATTGGGTTGAACTCTTCTGGAGTTTACGACTTGTCGGCTCCTTTTTGTTCATGGCCCGGTGTGTCTTGTGATGCCGAAGAAGCAAATATTGTCAAGTTGGTTGCTTCTGGTTTGGGTTTATCTGGTGTAATTCCAGATACCACCATTGGCAAACTCACAAAGCTTCAGTCTTTGGATCTGAGCAATAATAAGATCACTGGTTTGCCTTCTGACTTGTGGAGTTTGGGTTCACTCAAGAACCTTAATCTGTCATTCAATCAAATCCCAGGAAGTCTTTCTAGCAACATTGACAATTTTGGCCAACTTGAAATCTTGGACATTTCTGGCAACAATTTCTCCGGCAATATCCCAGAAGCTATAAGCTCCCTTGCAAGCTTACAAGTACTGAAGCTCAATCAAAATGGGTTCGAGTCAAGCATTCCTCTAGGAATCCTCCAATGCAGTTCCTTGGTTTTCATTGATCTTTCAGAGAACAAGCTGAACGGTTCTCTTCATGATGGTTTTGGTGCTGCATTTCCAAAGCTGAAACATTTGAACCTTGCAGGTAATGGAATTAGTGGAAAGGAATCAGATTTCTCGGGGCTCATATCACTTACCCATCTGAACGTTTCAGGGAATTTGTTTAAGGGTTCTGTTGTTGGTCTTTTTGAAGGACCATTGGAAGTGCTTGATTTAAGCAGAAACCAGTTTCAAGGGCACATTTCCCAGGTAAATTTCAGTTCTAGCTCCTACTTATCTCATTTGACTTATCTGGATTTATCCGAGAATCAGCTTAGCGGAGAGTTTTCCAACTTAAATGAAGCCCAGAATCTCAAGCACCTTAATCTTGCACACAATAGATTTTCTGAACGAAAATTGCTGCGTGTTCATATGCTCTCTGGTATAGAATACCTTAATCTGTCCGAAACTAATTTGATTGGTCAAATTCCTGGAGAAGTTTCATTGTTGAGTAGCTTAAAAACGCTTGATCTTTCGAAGAACCATCTTAGCAGCAAGATTCCTCTTTTGAGCACCCAAAGTCTCCAAGTGCTTGATGTTTCATACAACAATTTAAGTGGAGAAATACCCCTAAAGCTCTTGGAGAAGCTTCCTTTGATGGAGAGGTACAACTTCTCTTACAACAACCTAAGCTTTTGCGGCTCAAAAGTTTCCCCTCAAACACTTAACTCAGCTTTCATTGGGTCAGTGAATAGTTGCCCAATTGCTGCAAACCCAGCATTCTTCAATAGGAAAGCTCAAAAACACAGAGGACTCAAGCTTGCCCTGGCATTGACCATCTCAATGGTCTGTTTGCTTGTAGGTTTGCTATTCTTTGCTTTTGGTTGTCGAAGGAAAACTACAATGTGGGAAGTGAAACAGAATTCTTACAAAGAAGAACAAACTATATCTGGCCCTTTCTCGTTCCAAACGGATTCAACCACTTGGGTTGCTGATGTTAAGCAAGCAAACTCGGTCCCAGTGGTTATATTTGAGAAGCCACTGTTGAATTTCACATTTGCTGACCTTTTGTCTGCAACCTCTCAATTTGATCGAGGCACATTGTTGGCTGAGGGGAGATTTGGACCAGTTTATAGGGGATTTTTGCCTGGTGGGATTCACGTAGCTGTTAAAGTTTTGGTTCATGGATCCACCATGACAGACCAAGAAGCTGCAAGAGAACTTGAGTATCTTGGTCGAATAAAGCATCCTAATCTTGTTCCACTCACTGGATATTGTTTGGCTGGAGATCAGAGGATTTGCATATATGATTACATGGAAAATGGCAATTTGCAGAATCTGCTTCATGATCTCCCACTTGGGGTTCAAGCAACAGAAGATTGGAGCACAGACACATGGGAAGAAGATGAAAACAATTCTATTCAAAACGTGGGCACTGAAGGTTTGTTAACAACATGGAGATTTAGGCACAAAATTGCACTAGGCACAGCTCGAGCCCTGGCATTTCTCCACCATGGCTGCTCTCCTCCTATTATACATAGAGATGTCAAAGCTAGCAGTGTTTATTTTGATCTTAATTTTGAGCCAAGATTATCTGATTTTGGACTGGCTAAAATTTTTGGTAATGGTATTGAGGATGAGATTGCTCGTGGATCACCAGGATATGTTCCACCAGAGTTTCTTGAACCACAAATTGGCTCGCCGAAGGCCCCAACACCGAAGTCTGATGTTTATGGTTTTGGAGTTATTCTTTTTGAGCTAATCACTGGGAAAAAGCCGATTGAAGATGATTATGCGGAAGAGAAAGAAGCAACTTTGGTTAGTTGGGTTAGAGGATTGGTAAGGAAGAATGAAAATGCAAGAGCTATCGACCCAAAAATCCGTGGAACTGGACTGGAATTACAGATGGTTGAGGCCTTGAAGATCGGATACTTATGCACGGCTGACCTTCCTTCAAAGCGGCCAAGTATGCAACAAGTTGTTGGACTTCTAAAGGACATTGAACCTGCTGCATAGAAAGCAAGACAAAGTATAACTGAAGTTTGCTTCCTGACAATTTATCAATCTGTGTCTTTTCTCTTTGGTTGACAGTTTTATGTGGGAGGGCTTTGTACAGTAGTTGAGACTCCATTTAGAAATATGCCTTGTTTTCTCATTTAACTTCTCATTTTTAGTGTCAGAAAGGCATAATTTATATACCCAGATTTTGTTCTTGGCCATCAAATTCTTTGCATCATCTTAATTGCTTGATGAAATTAATCGAGTTCTTTTCTTTATTTCTATTTTTTCTTTAAGTTCCTTTGATCATTTTGAAATGCATCAGTAGTTGGATTCTGAAGCTCTGATCCTGCAGTTGACTATCAAAGTATAATACCACAAAAAGGATGGAGGCTTGAGTTTCCTTTTCTGGTACCCTCATGTTTTCGCTCTGGAAGAGGGTATCTACTGCTGGATTCTGGTTCTGGCCCCTGGTGTTTGGTTGATAAATGTGGGCACCGATGCGAACGGGAATTCTGGGGCAGATTCTGCAGTGAAAGGCTATGGACCACAGGAACATGGACCATTTTTCTCTTGCTACTATATTTGTGGGACAAAAAATATATCACTACCACATTGTTTTTAGATCTTTTGACTTTGAATACACAGGATATCACATGACTCTTTTGGCTAATTCGTGGGCTCATTGAAACTTTTAGTCCTCTCTTTCACCAAAGGCGGATAAGATTTTTTATCTTTCTATTGCAATAGTTGACAATTCATTTTTCTCTCCAAGAAATAGAAGTACTGGTTTCTGACTCTTCTACAAGTTCTTCCTATCTCCGTTTGGAACCTATTCCCAAGCTTTACATGAGGAGAAAGAAAGTTATTTGGGAATGCTGACAGGAAGGCCATGAGCCCTAGTGGTTGAGACATGACTGCATGAAGCATCTCTCTTTTTACTTCTAACAAATCCACGTATAATGAGACAATGCTTATTTATTTTAGAGTAAATTCTATACAATTACAAAGGAGTACAGAGAAAGGGGATGAACATTGGGCTAACTGAGCATCAAACTTGAGACCTTATGGTCTAATAAGGAATGAGACAAATGCATTATTAATACCTAATGAAGCGCCTTTTTTTTTAAAAAAAAATACATTAAAGAACTGAGACGAAAATTGAATTTTGGACAACATCACATGAAAATTGAATTTTGGACAACATCAATATCAAAACTAAACTCAAAATTTTAAGTGTAGAGTTCACATTTTCTCTCGCAAACAATTTAACTTTTACGAAATTTAAAATAAAAATTTCAAAATTAAATTTTATTCAATCATATTTTAAAGACTTATTATCGTATAAAAAATATTTTTAGCCAATTAAACTACTATCTTCTTGCTAGAATTCGGACCTTGGCAATGGATCTTGAACTTCAGACCTCTTCTCCAGAGGCTTTTTCTCTCAATTTTGTCATTGAACGAAGAACCTTCCTAAACCTTTCCTCATACACACCTACAAACAAGTCCTTCACCGGTATAAGACAGCCAGTTCTGAATACAATAAAACCTATAACCTATTCTTGTGATTACATATATGCAATGCTCTATGATATGATCCATACGCATCAAGCAAATCCTGCCAAGCTTGCTGCTGCAAAACTAGGAATATGTGTCTTCACCTCCATCACCCATTTCAATAATGCTGTATAAAATATCACAGACCATGTTTTTGAATCTTGATTTCAGATGCCTAGGTCATTGGGCTGGGTCGGAGAGTTGTTGTGTGGGGGGTGGGGGGTGGGGGTGTTGTGTTAACCCCTTCACTACCCAGGATGCATCCTTTTCCGTGACCTCACTCCAGTTTTAGTCTATAGATAGTGCTATACCTAGTGTAATACAGACATACATGAAAACTTGGCAGGTCATGTTCACTTAGAATATTTTAACCATTGTCTGGTTGTCGAGCATGTTGGATGCTTCTTCTCTGAGTCTTCCAGTTGCGGTTTGCCCTCACTGGCACGCTATGTATTTTAACTCCGATCTTTTTTTCCTTTTTTTCTTTAATAAACAGGCAGAATAAACCTCGTTATTGTTAAAGTCTTTTTAACTTTCATGGTATATTTAGATAATATTCTTTATAAAATTCAATGCAAAATTTTCATTTTGAATACCACTTTCTCTCTTAAAAAACTCACGATAAAAAATTTCATACTAAAACAGTATTCAATATCATCTTTAGTCTCACATAAAGAATAAGTGTTACGTAAATAATTTAGAGATTTTATAAAATATTTTCAAGAATAAAATATCAACACTATACTTCTGTATTAATAAAATTATTATTTATTTAATATTAATGTAAATTTATTATGAAATTTTAAATAAATTAGGATTATCTTTAAAAATATATATTCATTCCTGAAATGTTGAAAAATAGAAAAAGTGATTGGTTATACAATTGCAACTATTTCAGGGTGAACTTCACAAAAGTAATAGCCCACTTCTAACAATTGTGACTAAACTCAGGTTACTTGTGACACGAGATGGTCTTCCATGAGTTGGTGGAATGATGCAAAGAAGAAAAGGTTAAAAAGCACTATTGCCCCCAAACAACTAAAGTCTCAAAAATATATACTTTTAACTTTCTTCAAGAACAATTCAAGTACAAGAATAACATACTTTTTTTAAAAATTTTTTGTAAAGATATGATATATCCCACTCCAACTTTGATTCTGAATGAAGTTTCTACAATGTGGATGAATAATTGTGCACAAGTTGTTGAAATGATGACCACTGTGAAAATTCACCACAATTATTTTGTTCTAAAATCTATTTTTTGAAGTCTCAAGTTATTTCCTCTTTCAAAGCTATGTCACTTACTTCACTTTGTGTTTCAACAGACATATTATCCCAACAGAGATTTCTCCTTTCCCTTTGATGTTTTATCTTCTGGCCTAAAAGCTAGTATAACTCCACGAGGAGATCATAAGATCAAAACCTCAAACTTTGAAAACAATCACAAGCTATTATGTATCTTTTAGGTAATAAAGTTTGGTGATGAGTGCTTGGCTCGTAATTTTTTTAAAAATCTTCTCTTTAATTTTACATGATATACATATAAATATAATGAATCCAAAAAAAGACTCCAAGAAACCTTGACTTTTGGTGACATATAAAGTTTTCTTTTCATCAAAATAGAATTTTATATGTAGGACTATTGTTGAATATTTCTCTTGTTATTAATACAAGGGTTCCCTACAAAGAAAATGGTTCAGAGTGCACAAAAAGATATGCCATAATATGGGATTCACTTTTTTTGACCTAAAAAAGGAGCATCAAGAAAAGGGGCAATAAAGTGAAAGCAGCTCTATCCTCCATACAACTAAAGACTTTGGCAATCACTAAAGAAACATTCTAATCATACAACATCCACAATATACAGTGCAAGTTACGATGTTTAAATCTTTTTATTGCAGTAATAATGTAGTCAACCTTTTGATGGGTAGTGGTTGCCCCTAAAAGTATTATTTATACTATAACTAGAAATTGATCATTGTGGACAAGATTCGTATACGTATGCCTCTTGCTTTTGCTTGTTTTTCAACTTCTATTCACATTATGGGCACGGCAAAGATGCATGTGTGGGTTCAAGAGGTTGAAAATGTTCTCTTGAGGTAGGGATGTTTGACCAACGCCTCATGGAACAAGTTAGAGTTTTGCACTAAAAAACTCAGTCATTATATTTATCACCAGCTGGAAATGTTTTTTTTTTATCCGATCATCATTAGCTCAACTTGACCTAATTTAGTAGTATTATTACATTGTCCACTTTGATGTGTCTCACTGATTAATTTAGTGATGATATAGAACTCACAAAAAAAAAAAAAACAAAAAATGGAGATCGGAAAATTTTCAATTCAACACAAGCATATTAAAAAGTAGATTATGCTTTTAAAAGAAAATAGATGGACGTCCTACAATTTAAAATTTATTTTGTGGTCTTTGAATTAGTTATAGCATTTCCATCGATGTTGTAATTCAACAGAAGGATACTTCATAGACCGATATATGAACTTCTGGTTGGCATTTTAGTGAAAGTCTTTAAAGGTAAACATTTGGAGTCATTGTTTAACTAGTAACAGAAGGTTTCGAGTTGATACTTATCAAAGAGTATCGTCCATCCTTACCCTTATTTCCTTTATAATAATATAGAACTTACTAAATAAACAAGTAATTGCTGTAAAATTCGGTCGCTATAGACATAAAAACTAACTATAAAATAACAACGAAGAGAATTTTGAACAATAATAAAAGAGAGAGAAAAAAAGAACACAAGAAATATAAAAAATATAATTTATTGAGATATTTTCATTATACATCTACATTTTTACAAGTTTCTATTTATAAAGTTAGAAGTAACCGTTTCCATTATAAGCCATTATGAGCATTCTCTATAACTTACTTAACTTACATCCCATGATTTCTCATGTTCTCTATGATAATAGAGGTAATGAGGTTAGTGTTATATAAATAATAGATATTACAACTTTGATTATAACCTCTAATCTTTCATATTCTATAACCTCAAATATAGATTAATACTTGAGATAATAGACATCTACATAATTAATAAATTTATAATAGTAATATGTAATATTTGACAATATAAGATCCAATTAAAAAAGCGTAATGTTAGACCGTTTTGTTATGCCTCTCTTCACGCTTTTTTAGTTAGGCGATTGGGTCTTCTCTCAGAACCCCTTTCCATTGATCAGAAAAGCCCAATACAAAAATCGTCCATCATTCTAATGAAACTGTTATTGGCAGTTGGGCCTTCTTGGAAATGGAACTCGAAAATCTGAAAGATTCAAATTGTTTCACTCGATTTTTCCTTTTTTGACTTTTATATATGGGGATTGGATAGGAAATTACACTTATGTGAAATAAAAATAAACTTCTTGGTAGGAAGATTTATTATTTTTATTATTACATAATATCAATATAAATTAAATCAAATCGAAAACAAATAACCTTCTCCAAAGAAATATTTTCCCAATTAAACCCCAAAAAGAAAAAGATAATATTCCTGACAGGCATGAAGAACTATTCCTCAACAGACATCCACAAGGCAACTTATTCCTTCTCCACCATTAGTCTGTAGTATAATAGTTTAATATTTTCAAGAATATTAATTGGTCTGTTATTAAGATGGGCGGTGATGCTGAAATTTTAGATTAAAGAATATGTCCGTTTTTAAAAATTAACATTCTTTTAAAAAATTTAAAACAAAAGATATAAACATTTCAATTTTAATTGGATACATATTTAGTTTTAAAAGTTCATCACATGGTTTTAGAAACATAAGTAATAAAATTAGGACAATTTTACTAATACAAGATAATTTTTAAATAGGTTTGACATTTTTATCCTTTATATATTTTATAAGATCTTAAATTTACTATGTGATATTTATTTTATACGCTTGTTAATAATCACTATATTATGGGATCTAATGGACGATCAAAATTTATTATTTTATTCAAATTATATCGATATTGAGTTTTATTATTTATTTAAAATTTTAAAATTATGAGAGAAATATTAAATCTTAAAAATTATAATTAATTGTAATCAAATTTTAAATTAATTATTAATGATTATAATTAAATTATGCTTTTAAATCATAATATAAAATTTTAAAAAATTAAAAACAAAAAAAATTATTATTTTTAAAAAATTGAACAGAAAAAAAGAAACAAAAAGACAAAAAACTGGAGAAGGAGGTGGCCAAGCTTAGTGCCACCCGCAGTGGGTTGCGCCAAAAGAGTTTGCTTTTTTTACTTAATTTTTTTAAAAATTTGTAAAAAGTTAAAATTATAACAAATTGTATTGTGTCAGTAAAATCATCGTGAGTAATCCTTTTTAAAAATTATTCCTACTTGGAAAATATTTTGTTCTAAAACTCAAATATTATTTTACAAAAAATTTATTTTTTATAAAATTAAATATAAAAAATCTCAAATTAAAACTTTATCTAATTTTACACGCTTGGATATCAACCATGAAGGGTCTGACTTTGCCTAAATCTCCTCTTTCACCACAAAAAGAAAAAAAATAGTTGCATCTGGCCCTCGTCATATAAACCATGGGTTGCCATGTCTCACAGCACTGAATTGAATAATTTTAAGGCTATGGAAACAATTCCAATATTTTTCATTAAAAAAAAATATCGCTCTTGCACCGTTGGACGTGATGAACTTCTAGCCTCAAGGCAGGCACCTCCATAAAATTCTCCTCAATGAGAAAATAAGTTGGAGATTCAAAATTCGCCTTGAGATAAATAATTCTCAATTTTAACGGAAAAAAGTTAAAGTGTTCAAAATTCAGGCGTATATAAATAGTAATTATTTTCAATATAAATATAATTAAGTTTTAATTTTTATTTCATAAATAATTTATTTTTAAAATAATTAAAAATAAATTTTTTTAAATATAAACAAAATTCAAAAACATTCCTACACCACCAAAAGTGTATGAGTGTATTGGTCAACAGGCCGACAAGGCTGACAGCCTGCTGCCCCTAACGAAAGGGGAAAGTCAAGAATAGCAACTGGGATTCTGGATTTGGTCACCTGCGCAAATGGCTGAAAATTACTTTCTTTATTTCAAAATATTAGGTTTTTAATTTTTTTTATTTTTCAAAAATTTTTAATTTTTTATAAATTTATAAATTTATTTTTTAAAAAATTATTCTAGTTATAATATAATTATCTTATTTTTATTATATATGTAAAATTATTTAAAAATATAATAAAAATATTTTTATTTTTTAAAATTTATATAAAATTAATAAAAAAAATTTATATTTTGGAATGAAATGAATAATTTTGATGTTTCTTGGATAGATGAGATTTCTAGTGTTGGTTTTGTGGTGAGGGACTCCATTGATAATATACTTGACGCTCCGCTCCAATGCTTCAAATTCTCACATGGTAAACGCGGAGGCTGCAGTCCAAGCGTTGAAGTATGCTAAGGAAAAGCGGAAACAACAGGTCATTTTTTGAGGGGTATGCTCTAAATGTCATCAGAGCATTGAGAGGAAGCAGTGCACAAGAAGAATGGAGGGCCAAGAACCTCATAGAGGAAGGCAAAGCTTTGATCGTTAGAAACAGGAAATGGTTTCTGCACCATACATCTAGAAATTGTAACCGTAGTGCTCTAAGCTGTCAATGAGTCGGGTTTTATTCGGACTCGACTCGATAATCTTAAGTTCGGGACAATATTCATATCTGTTTACTCGGATTTGGACCTGGATCCGATAGTACATCTTCTAAACGGATACGGGTACGGTTTACAAAGTTTCGGACTCGATAGACCCGATTACTCGATTAAATTTTGAATAATAAATATTTTATATACTTAAATTTTTTATAACCGTTAGATGTTTTTGATTTAATAGTTAATTATTTATAAATTTATATTAAAATACCTTATTGGGTCTACCCATACCCGATCAGAGATCCTATAGGGTAGAGTACGGGTTTACCTGATTTAGACCCGTCGGGTAGTTAGGCTGAGTCCGATACTAATATTGGTCAATCGAATCCGAAACAGAGTGTCCCAAACTAGTTTGGACCCGTTGACACCCCTATTCATAACTTATGTGGTCATGAGGAAAGAAAAAGTCTCTCCACCATTCTAAAAAAGGGGGTTTTTACCCAGTTTAGACCTTTTCTTTGGAAAATCGACTAAGGTAAACCGAGGTGGTGGGGGGTTGGACTGAAGTAGACATAACGCCAAAAGAAATGGCGTTATGTCCATTGCTATAACGCCATTTCGAATGGCGTTATAGCTTTTAGTATAACACATTCCGAGAACGCATTCCGAGATTGCATTGTAGCATTGGTATAATGCCTTCCCTCTTCTCTCTCCACCCATTTTCAGAGGTCTGCTCCTCCAGCAGCCTTCGGTCCTACTACCCCCACTAGGGCTGTCAACGGGTCCAAATGGGTCCGGGACACCCTGTCCCGGACCCGGACCCGATTGACATTAATGGTTCCGGACCCGGACCCGATTGACATTAATGGTTCCGGACCCGGACCCGATTACCCGACGGGTCCAAATAAGATAGACCCGGACCCTACCCTATAGGGTCTCGGGCCAGATCCAGTAGACCCGATAAAATTTTTAATATAAATTTATAAATAATTGACCGTTGATCAAACACATCTAACGGTTATAAAAAAATTAAATATATAAAATATTTATTATTTAAAATTTAAATCGGGTAATCGGGTCCGGAATACCTTCTCCCGGACCCGGACCCTATTAGAAGATATATTATCGAGCCGGGTCCGGGTCCGGGTAAATGGGTATGATCATTGTTCCGGACTCGGAGTTATCGGGCCGGGTCCCGGGCCGGGTCCGGATAAACGGGCAAAATTGATGACTCTAACCCCCCACCTCAAAGATCGACACCTGCGAATTTTCACCAGCAATGACGACGCCATTCCCTTCGATGCTTCTAATGTCTCTTTACAGTGGAGGTATTTTCGACTGTAAATTAAAGGGAATGGTTTGCGTATTCCTTTGTAAGATGCTGACAGTTGCATCTGTAGAAGTTCACTGACAATCTTGTTGCTAAGGGCCTAGGGCCAGCTATTCACTCTCTGACCCAAGAATGTTGCTAAAAACTACCAATTTCTGGGCTAAAACCTCCTTACCCTTCGACCAAGCCTGGTCTGTGTCTCTCCTTCAATTGTTGTTGCTTTTGCTCTGCTGCATTTTGTTCTTTTCTCTGCCGGCTAGTAGCCTCTTCCTTCTGCCGTCTTTCCCGTCTGTTGCTTATTCTTGCTCTCTATTTTTGCTCTTGTTGCTTCTTGTTGCTGCCTTCTCCCCATTTGTTTTTTTTTTCTTGTTTTATTTTGCTTCTTATTCATCCGGGCTTGATTGCAGTTATACCTACTATAACGCCATTTGAAATGGCGTTATAGTGGCTATAACGCCATTTGAAATGGCGTTATAGTGGCTATAACGCCATTTGAAATGGCGTTATAGTGGCTATAACGCCATTTCAAATTGCGTTATAGGAAAAGTTATAACGCGACGTTATAGCAGTGGACATAACGCCATCTCAAATGGTGTTATGTCCACTTCACTCCAGTCCTCTCCCACCTCGATCCACCTTAGTCTATCTTCCGCAAAAAAGGCCCAAAATGGGTAAAAACCCTAAAAAAGGGTTCTAACTCCTTTTTAGTTACTTTTCCGTTCTATTTTCACACTTCTTTTAGCATGAAATGCCAATTTTAGTTGGCGTTTTACAAGGTCATGGGCTACAAGAACAAAAGCCAGAAGAGAACGTTTGGCAATAGAATGATTTATTGAAATAGAATTTCAAATGAGAAGGCGTATTTAGATTGATTTTTTGTTTGAATTAAATTATATTAAAAATAGTAAAAATAAATTATTTATGAGAGAAAAATTAGAATTCAAATTAAAAAATTAATTTTTTGTTAATTTAAAAACCAATCCAGTTTACCTTGTTTAATAACCATGAGTATTAGAATAATTTTTTTCTCAGTACTTCTTAAAATTTTAAATTACAAATAATGTACCGGGTTGCTAAATTTAGAGAAATTAGCAAAATTAGTCTTATAATTATTTTATTTATCTTAACTTAGTCCCAATTATTTTTTAGCATTACTACATATAATTTTTTGAGCTATATATAATAAAAATAATTATTTTTTAAAAAATTCTCTCTCTCTCTCTCTCTCTATTTTTCTCTCCCATGTAAAATTTTACCAGCAATTAGCAGAACTTGAGAACGAGTTTGTATAACTCTACTTTAAGTTTCATTAATATATGACGAAACTCTTGAGTGGAAGAGAAAAGAGAGAGAATATTTAAAAAATAATTAATTTTTTATATATAATCTAAAAAATTTTATATAACAAACGTGTTCCGTTTTTCTATCTTCTTAGTCCCAAAATAATTTTTAAGAGGAAAACTTGGTCCCGCCGGCGGTGGTATCTGACGAAGTAAATCATGTGCCACTCACATGAGAATCTAAAGGAGGTAAAATTATCTTTTTCTTTCCACTCCAACCTGAACGCATGCCTCATTAATCCCAAAAAATAGACAACTGCTTAATTAATTGCGAAACTCAATCCTCAAAGTAAAAATCAAAACAGGGCATATTGATTAAACCTTCAATCAAGAACAATTGAGGAAACCCCAATCTCTTGTCAACTTGATATGAAAAAGATTTCTTTTTTAGCTCCAAAACGTAAACCATCTGCAATCGAACCCATTGTTTTTGGACCAAAAACCGATTGCAAACTCATCTGCAATCCATCCTTATTGTCGATTGATGATACTAGCATCGGCATTGAGATATAAGGTTAAAAAAATTCCACACCTCTGAGCAACTTGGCAAGACGGGAAAACTTATCTCCATTAACTCCCTGAAACTGAAATAAGTTTGTCTCTCAACAATAATCAAGAGTACAACCCGGAAAAGACAAGAATCAAGCAGGAAAAAGGGAAGCATGAAACGCAGGAAAAAAACACAGTAAAATCCAAGGAAAAGAAACAAAGAATCAATACTCATAACTATTGAATATCCAACCTCAATTATTGAAAACCACCATTGTTAAAGCCACAATTGTCGAAGCTACCATTGTTGAAACTTGAAGCCACCATCATAAAATTTGAAAATTGTACCGGCCATCACCGCGAACTTTGAAATTTGGCCACCAATCACCTACTTTATTTTGACTATAAATAGAAGGCTTTTTCTGATGAGTTGTGTATCTGAATTCCTAGTAGAGGAATTAATTCATAGAGAGTAAATAGTTTTTGAGAGTTTTTTTTTGTGTAAATTCTATTCTGTTGATATAGAAAGAAATTTTCTCTCATATTTGTGTATTTCTAAAGTTTATTCGATTCTGAGTATTTTTAACTCAACAAGTGATATCAGAGCTTTAGGTTTTAAGCTCACCGAAAAGTTACTGAAAAATTTTTGGAATTTTCAACTTACTTAAATTATATTTTTGAGTATACCATTGAATTTCTTGTGTCGAGAGGAACACAACGTAATTTTCAGAGGCTAAAACAGAGGTCTAGAGAGTTTATAAGAGCAAAAATAAAATTATTCTGTTCTTTACAAATTTCTCAACGAAAAAGAAGTTCAGCCAACTGCCACGTTATCGCCCAGTCAGCTGCCACGTCGATGCCACACCAGCAACACTTCAGCACCACATCAGTGCCAAGTCAGCAGCATCTTAGTACCAAGTCATCGCTCCGTCATCGCCTCGTCAGCGCAACGTGGCGACCATTAGAAAATTATGGTATATTTTTTAAAAATTACACTTTGGCCTTTAAAGTGTTCTAAAATTATGAAATTCTTTCTAAATCAGTTTTTGATTAACGAAGAGTCAAATCTATCTTTTTCGACTGTTCCAGACTCATCGGTGAGGTCTGTTTTCAGTAATTCAACTCTGTTTATAAATTAAAATGGAAGAATTATCTGGAGCAATGATTAAATTTACGGCTAAGAATTACATGTGGAAACCTCGAATAGAAGATCTTCTCAGCTGTAAAGACCTCTATGATCCCATTGAATTGAAGGGTGTCAAGCCTGATGGATCTAAGGAGACGGATTAGAAGAAAATGAACTGAAAATCTATTGGTCAAATTCGAAATGGATTGACAATAGTATCTTCCACCATGTTGCACAGGAGACAGAGACATATACTCTTTGGAAGAAACTCGAAGATATGTATCAGGCCAAAACTACTCGAAATAAGGCCTTGTTGATGAGGTGATTAGTAAATTTGAAGCTCAATGATGGAACTTCAGTTGCCGACCACAACAATAAGTTTCAAAACTTGATAAATCAATTGTCTTCTATTGAGATGCCACTTGCAGATGAGATTCAGACACTTCTTCTACTCAGTTCTCTACCTGATAGTTGGAAAACACTTGTGGTGTCCCTTAGCAACTCGGCCATAGATGGCAAAATTACCATACTTATGGTACAAGATGCCTATTCAATGAGGAGGCCAAAAGAATGGACATAGGCACGGATCAGACCCATGCTCTTATATCAGAGAACTGAGGAAGACAACATGGAAAGCAACAACGAGGAGGTAGAGACAGAGGCAAAGGTAGAGGCAAAAGTAGAGGCAGATCCGTTGATGGAAAGAATCCGACCTAGGTCACATGAAGAAGAACTGCTATAAATGGCTAGAGGAGCAAGACAGTTCTGAGTTGAAAAATAAAGGTAGAGAAACGCCAGTAATTATTCCTAAAGACGTACCATTTTATTCTACTCTTGACGATGTATGCCTTCATGTCTCAAAGAAGATTCAGAATGGGTGGTAGATACTGCAGCATCCTACCACGTAACTCCCCATAAGAACTACTTCACAACATACCAAGTTGGAGACTTTGGAACTATGAAAATGAAAAATTTCACTTCCTCACAAATTGTAGGAATTGGTGATGTCCAGATCAAGATAAACATTGGGAGCACCATTACACTGAAGGATGTTCAGAACGTACCTGATCTTTGATTTAATCTTTTTTCAGGTATAACTCTTGACAAACAGGGTTATGATAACCATTTCAGCAAAGGAAAGTGGAAGTTGTCAAATGACGCTTTGACAGTCGTTCGAGGACACATTTGCGGTACGTTGTACAAGACTCATGTAAAGATATATACAGGAAGCCTCAATGTTGTAAAGAGGAGAATTCTTAGAATTCGTGGCATGAGAGACTAGGCCACATTAGTTAGAAAAGGTTATCTTCTCTAAATGAGAAAAAATTATCAACATTGACAAGGATGCTACCATTAATCCTTGTAGTCATTACTTGTTTGGTAAGCAACATCGAATCTCCTTTAATATTTCCTCAACAAGAAAATCAGAGCTGCTTGATCTAGTGTACTCTGATGTTTGTGGTCCCATAGAAGTTGATTCATTAGGACGTAATAGATATTTTCTATCTTTTATTAATGATGCTTCTCGAAAAGTATGAGTGTATTTCTTTAGATCGAATGACCAAGTTCTGAACTACTTCAAGCAGTTTCATACTATGGTGGAGCGTGAAATAGGAAAGAAATTGAAGTATCTTCGAACAGATAATGGGGGCCAGTATACTTCCAGGATGTTCAAAGTCTACTGCAGGAGTTATGACATTAGACATGAGAAGATAGTTCTCCGCACCTTGCAACATAATGGTGTAATTGAGCAGATGAATCACACCATTATAGACAGAGTTAGAAGCATGATGATCAAGGTAAAGCTGCCAAAGCCATTTTGGGGAGAAACAGTAAGGGCTGCATGCTACTTGATCAACAGATCGCCATCCGTACCACTAAATTTTGAAGTTCCGGAGAAACTGTGGTCTGGAAAGGATCCAACATACTCACATTTGAGAGTATTTAGATGTTTGGCGTATGCACATATATCCAGTGAGCTCAGACATAAACTTGATGCAAGAACTACTCCATGTATTTTTATTGGCTATAGAGATGAAGACTTTGGATATAGATTATGGGATCTAAAGGAGAGGAAGGTGATTAAAAGCAGGGATGTCGTATTTCATGAAAATCAGATAAGAGAAGATATTGGAAAGCCCGCAATATCTCAGGAGTCAAGTGTTGATACTTAATTCTCATATAAAGGACTAGTATCATTTGTGATTAATAATTATGCAATGCTAGAAGACATGCCAGAAGCAGATGAAGAGAAGGAAAAAGAAAGTGTTGAGCAGGGGGAGACTTAACCCACATCTCTAGAAGTTTCAGAACCATCACGAGGTCAAAATGATTGTGAATCTTCTCAAACTACTCCAAATGTTTGAAGATCTGAACGAGGATGGATTCCTTCTACAAGATATTCAGATTTTGAATATCTTTTGTTCACTGAAGATGAAGAACCGAAGAGTTTCCAAGAAGCAGTATCTCATAAGGACAAAGAAAAGTGATTGCTTGCAATGCAGGAAGAAATTGAATCTCTTCATAAAAATAAAACTTATGAGATCGTCAAACTTTCAAAAAAGAAGAAGATACTGCCAAATAAATGGGTGTTCAAGCTGAAGAAAGATGGCAACGGGAAGATGGTGAAATACAAAGCTCGATTAGTAGTTAAAGAATTCCAGCAGAAGAAAGGAATTGACTTTGATGAATTTTTTTCACCAATTGTCTAAATGACATCTATTAGAGTTATACTTCGCTCGTTTGCAATTAGGAAATTGGAGTTTGAACAGATGGACGTGAAGATAGCTTTTTTTTACAGAAATCTAAAAGAAGAAATATACATGCAGCAGCCAGAAGGATTTGAGATTTCAAGTGATAACCTCGTTGGCAAGCTTAAGAAAAGCTTGTACGGATTAAAGCAGGTACCAAGACAGTGGTATAAGAAGTTTGACACTTGCATGGTGAGACAAGAGTATAAAAAGATTGTTGCAGACGAGTGTATATATATCCAAAGATTTTTAGATGGAAATTTTAATGCTCTTTTACTATATGTAGACGATATGTTGATTGTGAGACAAGACGCAATGAAGATCAATTAGTTGAAGAAAGAGTTGTTTAAGTCATTTGACATGAAAGACTTAAGACCGGCTCGATAGATTTTAGAAATGTATATTGTTTGAGATAGAAACAACCGAAGGTTATGGCTATCATAAAAGAAGTATATTGAACGAGTGCTAGAAAGATTCAATATAAACAATGCCAAACCAGTTAGTATTCTACTTGTAAAGCATTTCAAGTTGAATAAAAGTACATGTCCCTCATCTAAGGAAGAGATTAGAGAGATATCATTAGTACCATATTCTTCAGCTGTTGGAAGTCTAATGTATGCAATGGTGTGTACAAGGCCTGATATTGCTCAGCAGTGGGAGTGGTAAGTCGTTTTCTCTCTAACCCTAAGAAGGAGCATTGGGAGGCAGTGAAGTGGATTCTTAGGTACCTTAAGGGTACTATCAAAATGAATCTTTGTTTTGAGGGAGCTGATCCAATCTTAAAGGGCTATACATATATAGATATAGCCGGTGATCTTGATGGGAGAAAATACACATCAGATTTTCTTTATACTTTTGCAGGGGGAGCTATCTCATAGCAGTCAAGATTGCAGAAGTGTGTTGCTTTATCCACAACTGAAGCTTAGTATATTGCAGTCTCAAAAGCTGGCAAAGAGATGTTGTGGTTAAAGTATTTTCTTCAAGAACGTGAGATTAAGCAAGCTCATTACAAAGAATATTGTGACAGTCAAAGTGCTCTGGATTTGAGCAAGAACTCCATGTACCATTCCCACACAAAACATATTGATGTTCATTATCATTGGATACGTGAAGTGATTCATAAATTCTATTCTGTAGATATAGAAAGAAATTTTCTCTCATATTTTTGTGTTTCTAAAGTTTATTCGATCTTGAGTATTTTTGACTCAACAATGATTCCACTTACAACTACAACATAATTGTTCCAAGTGTTCTGCTCTCGTATTTCTTCTGTAGACAATCAGATTGGCTCAATCCAAGAAGGTTTCTATAGCTCCTGCGACCTCGGAGACTTGCTTTGTTCATTTACTGATATAGAATTCATTATAATTTCCCCAAAATGAGCAAAATATTGTTAAGTTGAATTTGAGTTCGCTGAGAGTGGGAAAGCAACCGGACCCATCGTTTATGGAGCAAACTCATCCGATTGCAGATGAGTTACAATCTGAAGTAAAAAATGAAGCCTCTTTTCATTTCCAAGTTGAGAAAAGAATGGGATGAAGAAATGTATTTCTGGAATGTTCATTCATTCAACTGTACTTTACAAGAAAGAAAAATGAAGTTTATATACAATTCAATAAATAAGTAAACTAGTTTAATGAACCGGGTTGGACTACTGCTTCTAATTAAAGCTAACTATTCCTAACTTGAACCGGATCAACCAGGCTATAGCACTGCTGGTGCTTTGCTGTCATCTCCTGACTTTGTCATCTTCACCTCTACACCTCTGCTGGCTTTTACTAACTTCTTCTTCTTCTGTTGACTTGCATTCCTGATTTGTAATAGCCCCTCTCAAGTAGAACTTGGTGTAAACATTTTGAACCCTATAAGCTGATAGCAACTGATAAAAAATAGCAGACAAAGCTTTAGTTAACAAATCTGCTAACTGCAAAGATGAAGATACAGGAAGAGGCTTGATCATCCAATTTGATACTTCTCTAGTACAAAATGACAATTAATTTTAATATGTTTGATGCGCTCATAGAACACAGAATTTTCCACTAGATAAAGTGCAGTTTGATTGTCACAAAACATTGTAATTGGACCAGATAATGGAATACATAAATCATGCATCAAATATGTAATCCACTGTAATTCACAAGCTGTAACTGCCATGGCATGATATTTAGTCTCTGCTGAACTTCTTGAAATAGTAGATTGCTTCTTTCTTATCCGGGAAACTAAAGATTTACCCAAGAAAATACAATATCTAGTAACTGAACGCATTGTATCCTCACAACCTGCTCAATTAGAATATGAAAATGCCTTGAGAGTCAGTTCATTTGCTGCTGGAAAGAATAAACCTCGACCCACAGTGCCTTTTAAATATCTCAACACTCTGTGAGCTGCCATTAAATATTGCTGTGTTGGTGCATCAAGAAACTGACTTAATTATTGAGTAACAAAAAAATATCAGGTCTGTAAAGTGTAAGATAAAGAAGCTTTTCAACTATGCTTCTATAATTTCAATTGTCTGCTAAAGCTGGAGAATCTGCATGTGACAATTTGATACTAAGATCCACAGGAGTACTTACTGTTTTACAACCAAGGAATTCTGTTTCCTTAAGCAAATCAATGGTATATTTTCTCTGTGACAAATTCAAACCAATATGATTTCTTGCAATTTCTAAGCCAAGAAAATATTTCAACTCTCCCAAATCTTTAATTTGAACTGATCATGCAGAGTGGTTTTAACTATTTGAACTGTATTCAAATCATTGCTTGCAATAATCAAATCATCCACATAAACCAGAACAGAAGTGAACTGAGCAGTATCAGACTTGACAAATAAACTATAATCATTGTAAGACTGCTTGAAACCAAGAGAAAGTAAAGCTGAAACCAGCTTTGCAATCCATTGCCTACTTGCCTGTTTTAAACCATACAAAGACTTTTCCAAGTTACACACCATGTTGTTATCAGAACACTGGAAACCATGTGGTATACTCATATATACTTATTCTTCCAGTTCTCCATGTAAAAAGGCATTATTCACATCTAATTTATGCAAATATAATCCTTTAGCAATAGTTATAGCTAAAACTAGTCTCACAGTTGTCATTTTAATAACTAGTGCAAAAGTCTCTAAATAATCAATGCCAGTTTGCTGTGTATAGCCTTTGGCTACTAACCTGGCTTTATATCTCTCAATGGAACTATCAGACTTCCTCTTGATTCTATAAACCCATTTACACCCTATCACATGTTTATTTGGGAGTAAAGGGACTAACTTCCATGTTTTGGTGGCTTGTAAAGCCTCTATTTTAGTCTGCATAGCATTCTTCCATTCCTGATGTTTAACAGTTTTTGCATAGCTTTTAGGGTCAACATCCATAGTAACATTCAAAGTAAAAGTTTTATAATGTGGTGCAAGTTTTTCATATGTAAGAACATCATACAAAGAATGAGGTGAAGTAAGAAGAACATTATAAACATAATCTTTCAAATAAGCAGGTGGATGTTTTTTCCTAGTTGATCTTCTTGGGGATGAAACAGATGATGTTGAGTTAAAAGAAGGATTAACATAGTTAGAATGTTGTTCAGCTAATTGAGTAGCAGTAAAAATAGCAGGGAAAGTATATTGTTCTGGATTGCTATCAGAAGATGGATGAGTATAAAAAGGAACAGAAAAAGAAGAATCCTTTGAAGGTAAACAAGAAGAAGATGAATCAAATGAAACAGAAGAAAATGAAAAAATGTAACCCAAGAACACTGATTTTCTAGCTCTAGGATCAAACTTTTCCCGATTGTGTTCTAGGGTACAATCAAAATATAAGCAACCAAAAACCTTCAAATGTGAATATTCAGGAGGTTTATGAAAGAGAAACTCAAAAGGACTAGAATTATGAAGAACTGGAGTGGGAAGAAGATTGATAAGGTACACAGCATGTTGGATACAGAAACCCCAGTAAATTAAGGGTAAATAAGATTGAAACTTTAAAGCTCTAGCTACATTAAGAATGTGTTGATGCTTACGTTCTACTAAGCCATTCTACTGAGGAGTTGCTACACGAGATATCTGATGCAGAATGCCATGTGCAAGATAAAAATCAGAAGGTGAAATTTAGGACCATTGTCTAATCTAATGATCTGCATGGACTGAGAAAATTGTGTATGAATAAAGGAATAAAATGCATGTATTTGTAGGCTAACTTTTGATTTTTTGAGAAGAAAAACCCAAGTATATCTGCTATAATCATCAACAACAGTGAGAAAATATTTGTGACCATAAATAGTTTTTTGCTTATATGGTCCCCAAATATCCATATGGACAAGTTCAAAGCATTTAGTTGTTTGAGAAGTCCTCAAAGGAAAAGGATTTTTTTTTCTATTTGGCAAGAGGACAAATAGAACAAAAAGATTTAGAAGAATTACTAGATGAATTATATGTAGAACCAAGCAACTGTTGTCTTTGAGGGGATAAATGTCCAAGTCTATAGTGTCATACCAAAGAATCAAGTTCAGCAGAAACATTGGAAACAGAAACAGAGTTAGGAAAAGTAACAGAAGTATTATTAAAACTAGGAACATACAAAGTGCATCCTGGCTTAGCAGAAACAGAAGTTGCTGAAGTAGAAACTGGAGGAAGGAAATACAGGCCATTGCAACCTTCAGCTAATCCAATCATCTTCGTAGTTGCAATTTCCTGAAGCAGACATTTGGATGAATAAAAAAGTGCTGAACAATGATTTTGCCTACAAAGCTTACTGACAGAAATGAGATTAAAATTGAAAGATGGTACATAAAGTACTTCATGAAGAATTAGGTTAGGATTCAAAGAAATAGAGCCTTTATGAGTAATAGGAACTGAAACTCTATTAGGTAAGGTAACAAAGAGATTGAAAACTAGAGTGCAAGATAAGAAAAAAGAAAGTGCACATACAACATGATTAGAAGCACCGGAATCTAAAATCTAATACTTTGAATTATTACTAGGAAATTTACTTGAAGTTGCTGTCAAATCTGGATTATCAAAATTTTCTGACATAACTATTGCTTGATTAATTTGTGGAGTAGCAGATGAGCTTCCTGAATGTACCTGTATATCTTGCAACAATTTTACCAATTGTTGAAATTGATCTTGAGTGATTCCACTTTGATTAGCACCATAAGCAACCTCAGATGAACTAGATTGGGCAGAACATGAAGGAAAACTATGATCATGAGGTCTAGTAATATGATTTGTTAAACTCCCTTGTGGAAAACTGTTAGAACCTTGAACTGACATATTCCCAAACTTCTTCTTACTCTGAACCATGTCTCTCATGTTTGTTTTGAAATATTGAGGGTAACTAAACTTTTTATAACACCTATCAATAGTATGTCCTGTTTTACCACAAAAAGTGCAAATATATTGCTTTTTTGAATTCCCTACACCACCCTTCTTTAAGACAATTGCATTACCAACAGACTGAGAACCATAGACAGCATTAAAAGAATCAACATTTCTATCACCATGAAAATAAACTGGAGTGTTATTAGTAATCATAGTTCCATCACCAGAATTACCATAAACACCTTGATTCATCATAATCTAAACCTCTGTACTAGGTGCTTGTAGTGAATTATAATGCAGTTGCTTTTCATGTTTCATAGCCATATTAAAAGCCTTTTTAATAGAAGGAAGTGATGTTTGCATCAAAACTTACGATTTGAAGTATTAAAAGAGGAATCCAATCCTTTCAGAAAACGTATCACATAGTCTGCATCAAAATACTCTCTCACAGCCTTAAAAGCAAACAACTACAAGCCTGCATACAAGTACAATTAGGTATTGGCCTAAGCATAAGCATTTATTCCCACAGTACCTTATGTTGAGCAAAATACTCATTCACAGACCTGTTACTTTGTTTCAGTGCATGAATTTCTTCAATGAGATCAGAGAGATATTAAGAATCTCCATCTGAATACCGATCATGCAAATCTTGCCAAACTTCATATGCTAAGTCCATCCAAAGGATGCTCTGCCTAATTGAAGAAGAAACAACTTGCGTAATCCATGATAACACCATGTTGTTTGCTTGCTCCCATTACTTGTAATGTGCTGCATCCTTTGCAGGAGTTACGATTGAACCATCAACAAAACCGAGTTTGTTTTTTGAAATGAGCACTATTTTCATGGCGCGACTCCAGGAGTGATAATTGGATCCATCAAGTTCTCGCGAAACCAAAATCAATGAAGGATTTTTATTCAGAGCTAAATAAAAAGGATTTGAAGGTGGCAATTCATGATTTTCCAAATTCGCCATTGCAGAATTGATAATCAAACTGAATTAAGGTTTTGAAAAAAAAATGACAAGCACAAAAGCTTGATCAAAGAAGAATCAAAGTGAACAATTGAAAGAGAATAAAAAAATGCTGCGTAGGAAGAACTCAATTCTCTGATACCATGAAGAAATGTATTTCTGGAATGTTCATTCATTCAACTGAACTTTACAAGGAGGAAAAATGAAGTTTATATACAATTCAATAAATATGTAAACCGGTTTAATGAATTGGGTTGGACTACTGCTTCTATTAAAGCTAACTATTCTTAACTAACTTGAACCGAATCAACCAAGTTGTAGCATTGCTGTCATCTGCTGACTTTGTCATCCTCACCTTTGCACCTCTACTAACTTTTACTAACTTCTTCTTTTGTTCACCTGCATTCCTGATTTGTAACATGAGGCTTCCTTAATCTTTTTTTTATTGAAGATTTAATCAATAAACCCTAATTTGATTTTTCCTCTGTTGACTGAGTTTTGCAATAAATTAAGCAATTGTCTATTTTTGGGATTAATCTGAGACGTTCGTTCAAGTTGAAGAGGAAAGAAAATCTCATGTGATTGGCACATGATTTATTTCCACGTCCAAGTGGTGGTGCCGTGGCGGGGATCAAGTTTTTTAGAAAAAAATATATTACGGCTAAAGAGGTAGGAAAAAAAAGAATTAGAACTTAATTAAGACAAATAAAATAATTCTGCTACTATTTTTGCCAATTTATTATAAATTTATGTAGACCTGCAAAAAATTTAAGCTAATCTTCTAATACTCAATTACTCAAAATCAATCCTTTGGGGTCATTTTTATAAACGTCAAAAAGTTGAAGCAGCAAGCGGTAAATACTTTCCTAAACTGGAGGAGCTCTCTCTGGACTGTATTTTCATCAATTATATTGCTGTCACCATCCGAGAGAATTTTCCCTTTGCTCATCCCTTGTTTTTGGAGAAGAGAGAGAGACAGAGAAACAGAGAAGATGTCGGACGAGGAGCATCACTTTGAGTCTAAAGCCGATGCAGGAGCATCCAAGACCTTTCCACAGCAAGCCGGTACCATCCGCAAGAATGGCTACATCGTCATCAAAGGCAGGCCTTGCAAGGTCCATTTACTTCCTTCTTGTCTTGTGAAATTATAAATTTTCTGTTATATTTTGTTCCATAATTGATGTATCGTTGATTAATGGTTGTCTCTTGAGTTTTTCTGTTCAATTTGAGATGGGTTTGAGTTTTTATGTCTAGATCTTGATGTGTTTCTCCTATTTGAAATCTTGGCATTTGTATATTTTTTGTTTGTGTGTGGAGACATTTGGGTTTTTTTGGCAGACAAAAAAGTTGGTGAGCAATTCTTCAGTAAGATTAATCTTCGTCAATTGACTGGATTTGATCTCGTGTTCTTTTCTTCGAAATTTTTATTTATGTGATTCCAACTTCATCTTATGTGTTCCGTCCTTGTGAATTACTCCTCTTATACGTATTTATTCTTTAATCCTAGCATAATTATATTACTATCTTATGTGGAGATTTTAGTTTAAGTTTTTGAACTAATGTAAGATTGGTTGGATATAATTGATCCTCAATTGTGTTGTTTTTCAAATTTGATCCAATTCTACTTTAAGGTCTCTTTCACTTAATAGTCGGGATTAAAGGATTTTGTCAGCGCCATTTCATTTTAACAATCTTTAGTTGCGTATGTTTTTGGTGGGTCATGAATTTGAATTCGGGTAATAGCTTCATGTGCATGTAAGCTGATCAAGTTGATGAATGTAATCATCTTTGTAGGAGGTCACAATCTTCATATGGCTTACTTGATTTTCTTCTAAATCAACTGACTTCACTGTTTCCTTCTTCTAATGGAGAAGAATATCACCTTGAAAGCCGGTTCAGTCCAGCATTCACATTGTTATATCTGAGGTTTAATTTTGCATTGCTTACTGAGAATTAGAGACAAGTAGCTTTGTGATATTTGTATTGGAAGTGTGTAATTAGTAACCTATCTGATGTTCAGAGGGGAAAAGTAAAAATTCTCAATCCTTCAATCTTGCCTTTCTGAATTGGATTTTTATGTTCTTGCATCACTTAGACAGATTATTCCGAAACACAAGTTGGAAACTACTGCAGAAAACTCAACTTAGCAGTTGAAGAAAGCCCAGCAGTTATAATATATGCAAGTTTGTATGTTGTCCAAAGTAAGGCTACTTTTTTTGTTAGACACAAATCCCCACTTCCTTTGAACTACTCCCTTCAATATTATATTTGATTTGCTTCTGCCTTTCCTTCAAATATTCTCATATAATTGAATGCGATTAGGGATTCATTCACTTGTTTGAATATGTCTAGATCATCTTATTTGTTTCTTTGCCACTCTGTTTTGCTCTAAGTGGATTCCTCAGATCCCACATGATGAGTGAGTTATTCTCAAATCAACATTTGGTACAAAATGCTATGCAATATGCAGTTTCTTTTCTTTTATTTTCCCCCTTATTCTCTCTTTCTTGTACCACCTAATAAATAATTATTTATCAGGTTGTTGAAGTCTCCACCTCAAAAACTGGCAAGCATGGACATGCAAAGTGCCACTTTGTGGGAATTGATATATTCAGTGGCAAGAAGCTTGAGGATATAGTTCCTTCCTCTCATAACTGTGATGTAAATTGAAACTTTCCCCCTATTTATTGTCTGCTGCATACAGCATATTAATCCATTACAACTGGAATTACTTTTTCTATTTCCTCAGGTGCCTCATGTCAATCGTACTGACTATCAGCTGATTGACATTTCTGAAGATGGCTTTGTAAGTCACTTCTGCTCTATATTTTGTCAATTACATTTGATACGGAGGTTAAATCATTGCACTCTATGATTCTGTATGTTTGTATATATGATTGCCATCTTTTATCTCAAGCTGAAGATTTGTACAATCGTTTTGGTTTTGGATAGTAAATATAGCAATTTCTTGCATAACATAAAGCAATAGTAGTTGATTTTTATGTCTTATACCTTTGTAGTAATAGTATCAGCAACTTTTTTCCTGGTTCATACAACGTAATCAATGGTTTTCAAAGCTTATTTGGTTTCTCGATCTTCCTTTGGCTGGTATATATGTTTTGCATGCAATTCTGGGCAACCGTGGAAGTTGACCTGTGGAGAGATTTATAGCAGTTAAAAATTCAAGTTAAAACTCATGTTCTCAAGCTATAGAAAATGCTATATTACATACCCTCGCATGAACTTGACTAAATTTGTGTGCCATATAGGTCTCTCTTCTCACTGAAAGTGGAGGTACTAAAGATGACCTGAGGCTTCCCACTGATGACACTCTGCTTGGCCAGGTAAATGAATTACAATTGCAGATTTCCTTCAGCAGTATTTTTTACTTAAGGACTTAGAAGACTAAATGTAGTTGCCTCTTGTGTGTAGATTAAAAGTGGGTTTGATGAAGGAAAGGACCTCGTGGTCTCAGTTATGTCTGCAATGGGAGAAGAACAAATCTGTGCCGTCAAGGACATTGGTAAAAACTGAGATGACGCTATGGCATTTTGCTATAGCAAAGGGAACTGTGTTCTACCGAGAACCTATTACTCTATGGAAGTTCTTTAGAACTGCTGTTAAGATAGTCCTCAAGCTGTGTAATCCAAACTTCTCTTAGGCTTGTAAAACAGATAAAAGGAAAATTGCCTTGATTCCTTGGGGAACATTTACAGCAGGATCAAATCTATATACATAGTCCTATTTGCTATTACAATTTTTTGCTTTCAAGTTTACTCAAATTTGCAGTAGTTTGCGGCTTTCTTTTTTCCATGTATTGGCCTGCGTTTCTCTAATAAGAATGAGGTAGCTTCTTAAAGAAATTAGGATTGTCGGCAAAGTGGTGTTTTCTATTAATCTCATACTTCAAATAGTTGGATTGTTCTGAAATTGATAACAAGTGGTTGATGGGAAATGATAACATTATTCCTATTCAATGCTGATGTCTTGTTGCAAATTTTGTAATCTTTCCTTAAATTTTGCATGAATAAATAGAGATTCTTGACAGAGAGTTAGTGATAATAACTGACATTTTGATTAATATACTTTAAATGGTTTTAATCGCATGAAGTTTTTGACTGAATCTCCTGTTTTACTGCAAGGTGGCATCGTTTTCTACGGTTACATATTTTAAATTTAGCTTGCAGTACATACTCAAAATGGTTACATATTTTACATATACCAGCCCCGCCCCCACAAAAGAAAAGTTAAAACAAATGGCTGAGCTGCTAACTCCGTGTATTTTCTTTACAAATAATTTATTTTTTCCGAACTCAAAATAAAACTTTTTACATAGAAATTCAATCTGATACGATCAAATAGAGATATCCAATTTTGCATCAGACACCAAAAAGGAGAAATGTTTTTTTTTAATTAAACAAAAAAACCAAAGCCAAAGAAAGCTTTATTTATCAATAGAAAAGTCTGCTCTCACGGCAGATAGGAAACATGGAGTTTCCCCTACCCAAACTGCCTTCTCAGCAAGGCCAGTTGCAAAAGCACCTAGTGCATGGGCAGCCTTATTTCCATTTTGAGGAAGGTGGAACAAACCCCAAAACCCAGGCAAGGAACAGAGCTCTTTATACATAATAGAGAAATGCCCTAGTGAAGAAAGATCATCCTCTGCACTATTTAATTTTTACCCACACGAAGACAATCACCTTCAACAATCAACATTCACAAGAAATGTAATTATCCAATCATATGAGAAAATACTATAACTTAAACCACTTGCGAGTTACCCATTGTGTTTATGAGATCTAATGATCCATGGCAGTTACTACACACCTGGCAAGGGTTCACAAACCTTAACAGAATTCTTGCCGAACGTTGCCTAGACATCAAGGTATTTCTTTACTCTCAAGAACGGTTCCCATAAATGTAGCAAGCAAATCCCCAGAAGGTAATAACCAAAGACAAAATCTTGAAGCCACTCATGGGATCGTGCAACAGTATGACAGCTGCAATGCTTGTCAATGGTACTCTTATCGCATTAAGAATACCAGCCAGAACAGTCGATGCCAGAAACAAAATTGCGACACTGCCTAAAACTCCCAACTGAAACGTGATAATGCCCCAAATGATAACAGAGTAGTAAGAACTTTTACCACCCTTGAAAGTTTGTGCCTCAGAACTCATTGCTTGGAAGTCTTTGTTCACAATTACACCGATTGTAGCAAAAAGGAATGCGAACAAGGAAACCATGACTTGCTGCTCCAGAACAACATGGAATGATCTTCTCCCTAGAAATTTCACAAAAACTAACTCCGACAGGGCAAAAATAAGCCCGTGGAGAGCAGATCCCAGAATGTCCCAAACAAAACCCATAATGTACTGCTTGTCAGTGATATATGAATATCTGTCTGAATCTGAATCCAATGCAATGATTGCCATTGCGCTTGTAATGATCACAATGGAGTTTATGGTTGAAGCATTGACTTTATTCTTTACAAGAAGATACCCAAAGAGTGTAGAGAAAACCAGGGCTGATGATGCCAATAGAGCAGCAGTTGATGCTGGCAGGTACGCATAGGCATAGGCATACATCAGGTTGTCAGCAGCACTTAGGAAACCAAGAAAAAAGTATGATACAGTTAGTTTAAAATTCAGAGGAGTAGGAAGGACTCCTAAAATGAAGTATGTAGGAATTAACATAAGTGCAGGTATAGGCCACCCTGCAACAGCTACCCATGAAATTATCCATTTGCTCTTGCCTCCATTGGCATAATAAATTCGAGAAAGTAGACTAGAAGCCGGAAATGCCACAAGCATTGCAGCACTACTTAAAGCTAAAAGAATCCAATGCGAGATCGGTTTGCTTCTGTACGCTTCCACAGCCATGGTCTTGTAGACAGAAATTTTGTCGTGTAATGACTTCCGTGGTATGTCTTCCATTCTCTCCTCTAAAAATAACGGTAGAAAATAGAAAATATTGATCAAAACAACAGCATTATAAGCAGACATTATATTTCCATGAGGCAAGTTCACAAAAACAAGAAGAGAAAAGTAGCTCTGCTTCATATATAGGATCTTGAAATACTGGGATCTAGCATAACAGAAACCTTCAACCACCTTGCAGTTCATGCAAAAGATTTTGCAGTTTCCTCAATGAATATCTCCACATCAAGTACGTTGAATCCCAGAAGAATTTGAGCATTATCAGCAACACAGCTTTACACTTTCTTGCTAGTGGCTCAGGACTAGATTGCTCACATTATATTGAGACCATGGAGTTTCTTGTATCTCTAATATCGCATATTCAACATCATTTTGATACAGTAAAGAATGTTTCCTTTGGTCATAAAAATGTATTATCCGGCATCACATCAGTCATTAATCTTAATTCTGTCCTCACCTAAACCCAAGAGTTGTTACAGCTACTCTTTTGGATAAGGCAGTTATGATGTTTCCAGAATAATAGGTTATCCTCAAGCCTCACCTCGGAATGAGTTGAGTCAGTTGTCCTTGACTGAAATATATAAAATTTTAAAGGCATTACCTGATCTCAAAGCTAGCACACTCTGTTTTCAAGCTCAACAGTTTGCATGCTATCGAAGCAATCAAACATGATTTGTTTGACAACTCAAGATATCAAATTCAAACATATGATAACCTGAAATTATAAGGATCTTAGATGAATTTAGACATCCAGAAGGAGGAGAACCTGATTGCAGTCGCTCATGGTTGATGGGTATTACCGATCAGTGTCAAAAGGTGTAAATCATGCATAGTAGTCAATTTTGAAGGGGTTACTTCAACCACATTAGTAGTATCGTTTCCGTAAAAAAGTTTCTTTTTTCTTTATTTTTTTCTTCATGAGAAGAGTCTCCGACAGCAGAGTAACTGTAAATTTTCCTGAATAAGTGTTATTTCAAAACAAAAATAGAACTTTTGATATATCTAGAAATGACTCATTGATGCAAGATAACAATAAGAACAGGATCCTCCCTTTTCAGAAAAGAAAAGGCTATATAGCAAACTACGGAAACTCGTTAAGAGGTCAATGTTAATTCTTATGCTGGTTTTTTTAACAGAAGGAGATAAACAGAGAAAGAACAAATGATACCTTGATTATCTAAGAATAAGATCAGGTAACAGACTACAAATACAAAGATACTCCAATTCTCATATGCAAAAGTAGTGCAGAACGACATAATTGAATGAGACTTTTTTTAATATGAATACAGAAAAAAACAATGATGAATTACAAGCATCTAGTGCAAAACAACTTTACCCTGTCAACAAAGAAGCTAAGAAAAAGAAATCCAAAATTCCCATATTTCATAACTCACTGCTGCTGTGATGAAGTCAAGGAAAGACAAAGCATAAACAACTGGTATTTCTTTCTTCAAAGACAATAGCTTGTTCTCTAGCTGGTCACTTTGATTGTTAAAGGCCAAAAGCAACAACCCATTATCTGATATATATTGGTGTGGCTTGTGGTTATATATATATTTTTTAATTGTAAGTAAAAAGAAGATGATTCGCTGATTCTCTAATTTTATTCTTCGGTTTTGTTAAAGGCCATGAGCAATAAAGATGTTAGCTGATATATATTTGTAGTCGCCTGATGTTCTAAATGGAAACATATTCGATACACAACAATGAAATTCATACTTATGGTAAAGCTTAGTTAGAAAGCTCCTAAGCAATTGTCTTAATCGACATGGTCATGTTGGTGGTTCCCCTAAGTGGTCAGATGCACATCTCAAGAACTTTTAACCTATAGAGACTTTTATTGGATCTTAGAAAACTGGACCCAGAATTTAATCATTTGAAGTAGACTATCCATCAAGAGCCCTCCATCTCATGCTCCACAAAGAATTTTTCCATCTCTCGTCTCATTGATCTAATGAATAGCAAAGAGGGAAAGAAGAAAAGAATTGAAAAACGAAATAAGGGGGACAGAAAGTATCTCAATCCTTTCAGAGTAGGTTCCCACCTTCCATTTTCTATATAGAATTGTCAAAAAGATGTTTCTGTTGACTTCTAAAAGTTTTCAACAATGCTTACACATGAATATTTTCCTCAAATTGCACACAGCACTGCGCCCACATACACAGGTAGATGGGATGTCCATATAGATTTCACACAAAGTGAACCACGAAAAGTGTCTCAAGGGCATCAAGCTCTTGGATCCAGCAACCTCAAAAAGACACAGACATAACGAGAAGATTTGTCACCTTTGTTTCTGAACGCTGACACTATCAACATATTAAGTGACAATCAAATGATCAACACAAACACCATTCGGAATTGCCTTCCTCAAAAACTGGTAAAACATATAAAAAATTGCCCCATTTTAATGAACTTTTGAATTAGTTAGAGAATTAACAGTGCCATGAATAATCTTACATGTTTAAGGACACAGATAGACCGCAATAATTCAGGAATTTATTAAAGACAAGAAGTAGAATTGACGGTTTTTCCGTACTGGAGCTCATGTCGGCATCGACAAAGCACCCTGGCAGTACAAATACACTCTATTAAAAATTTCTGGGTTTTCTTCACCAAACATGAGTTTTTTGCGTGCGTCTATAGCCAGAAACAGAAACCAATTATGCATAAACAGATTCCTGGGCCGTTGCATAGCAACACATAACTTTCATTCAAGTATAATTCGTTTAAAGGAAAAGAGAAAGAATTAACCCGAACAAGAAAATGAAGAGAAAGAGCAAACCTTCAGAAAGAAGTGGCTGCTGCATTGATCCAGGACAACGGGACGCCTGCCGGTGGCGACTAGGAAAGCTGAGTCAGTGAGTTTCAGCAGCACACTTATGGCCTCCGGGTCTCAGAGAGAATGATTGTGGTGACGACGATGATGAATGGGAACAGAATAATAGTATTAATATGTGGAGAGATTTTTCATCAATTCTACAGAAACTCAAACACAAAGCAACCTTTTTCGTTGAGTTGTGGGGTATTTAGCGATGGGATTATAGGAGTACTAATCAACATCATCATCGTAGTTCTACTGATTCTTCTTCCTGTGGAAGAAAACAGTCCACGATTTGACTTCAGAGTTTGTGAGAATTTTTCACAAAATCTGGTGGGCTTGTAATACTGAAGTTGGATAGTTGCTCCGGTGGCTGGTGGGAATGGATGGCATTTTATTTTCCATTTTTAATTGGATTGTATTTTATTTTCAAAGAATACAACATTTTTAATTATTTTTACAAACATTCTATATATATATTATAAAAATATTATTCTTTTTTTGTTATGTCTCCAAACCGCTCATGCTTATTTTTTAGATTTTTTAATTTTTAAATCCCTTCAAAAATATTTCATTGGTAGGTACTACATATCAATTTTCAATTCTAAAATTATCTTCATAAATCGTATTTATTATAGAGTAGAAACTCATACTTAATAAAATTCGATAAATTATTACTATCTAATAAATCTCTTAATTCCATACAAATTCTTCGTAATTATCTTCATAAATTATATTTACTATTTAACATTGAAACCTATTATACTTAATTTTTTGTGAAAACCTAGCATTTAATTCTTTTTATTTCACAAACTTGCAGTTGTCACCTAAATTTCTTCAATTCTTTTCTGTAATATATTTTTATTTTTTATTTTTTAATTACCGTTACTTGCAATCATTCAAGAACCTTGCCATTATTGCAATTCTAGTAAAAGTTAATAATTCATTCAAGTATTTTCTGTAATTTTTTATTTTTTTGTTCTCTAATATTTTTAATTTTTTATTCTTTAATTGTCGTCACTTACAATTGTTACATTTTTGACAAAAAGTAATAATTTATTTAATTATTTTATATAATTTTGTATAATATTTTAAATTTTTAATTCTTTAATTATCGCTACTTGTAATTATTACAATTCTGGTAAAAAGTAATAATTTATTTAATTATTTTTTGTAATTTTGTAATTTTTAATTATTTTTTTGTAATATTTCTGTTGTGTGTCAGTGCAATTAATCTAATGAAGAAAGATATAGTAACATATCATACCTTTTTCATGTGACCAATCATTACAAACCCTTCAGTTAACGTCTACAAGAGAAATCATCAGCAAGTAACAAAAATTACACTGTTCAACATTTTAATTAGGTTGGAATCAAAAAAAAAAAAAAGACTTACTGTTAATAGCCCAAGAGTTAGACATTTCTATTGCCTACTCGTAGAAAATGGGGGAAAAAAGATAAAATTCTTTTATATATTTTTTTAGTTTTTTGTTCTTTAATTATTTTTTTGTAATATTTTTTTTATTCTATAATTTTTTAATTTTTTTAATTATTGTCACTTGCAATTGTTGCAATAGTAAAGGTAATAATTTCTTCAATTATTTTTGATATTGTATCATTTTTTCTCTCATAAAAAATTATTTTTACGAAACTCAAGATAAAAACTCTCCCAACCAAATACAATCCAAATACACTCTCGGTATCAAGTGATTTAAATGTAATTTTATTCAATTTCTTCTATATAACAGGAAAAACTTAGATCTTAATATAAATAAACTATAAATAATTAAATAATATAAAATAAAAAAATAGAAAATAAAATGATTAATGAAAATTCAAATACAAAAACTTCAATTGTATAATTTTTTCATATGCCTTAGAGGCTTGAGCCTTAAAGCTTGGAAAAAATACTTAAAAAGTAAAAGATACGATGAAAACCTAAGGGTGTATTTGGATTTATTTTTTAATCTAAAAAAACTCACTTTTTTTTAATTTTTTTTCAAAATAGACATGAGTTTTTCTAAATTTAAAAAAAATTCATCACCGTTAAGGTCAAGCATATATATTATTACTACCTTTATGAATAGTTAATTAATTCTTTACATTTTTTATAATCATTCTTTACTTTATTGAACAAGATTCATTATTTTAAAACTTTTCTTTACAGTATGAGTTTGAGTATGTCAGATCATACTAAGAAAAACTTTAATTCTAAACTAGCAAAACTACAGAGAAGAAAGCACATACTCCTTCAAAAAAGAAAAAAGCGACAATGCTATTGATATTAAAAAATTTGAACAGATCAACATTGACATTGAATTGATATCAAAATATTTAAGAGCCATCAATAAGATATAGTGGTATTTGCAAGAGATGAAAATTTGAAATGTATCAATGAGATACATCTGTCTTATATGTCACTTCAATATCCATTGTTTTTTTCATATGGTATAGATGGGCGGTGCTTTGGGATAAATTTTTCTCTAATTACTAAAATGTAGCATCGAAGATTTATATCCATGAGGAAATTCTATGCATTTAGAAAGCAAAGTCATGAATTTGCAGGAAATGTACTTTTATGAGAGAGCCAATTGTTTCAATAATTTTTTTATATATTGTTATACGTGAATTGAGCATAATAGATTAAATTATATAAGGACCTACCAATCAAATTTACGTGTAGATCTATACCAGGATTTAAAAGATGCAATAGCTATTGGAGATGTTGATGCTTTGACAGTAGGTAGAAGATTTGTGTTACCTTCATCATTTACAGGAGGATCATGAAATATGATTCAACATTATCAAGATGCGATGACAATATATAGGTATTGTGGTCCTCCAAACCTTTTAATTACGTTTATCTGTAATTCCAAATGGTTAGAAATAGAAGAGGAGTTAATGAGAATACCACGTCAACGTGTTGAAGACAAACCAAATATTGTTGAATGAGTCTTTCGCATAAAGCAAAAAAAACTTATGGTTATCTTAAGAAGAATAATTTCTTCGGTAGAATACTTGCAGGTAATACTTTTTTACCTCTATAAATAATAAATCTATATCATTAAATTTTTTCTATTTTTCAAATTTATTTTTATTTATACGGATATCTCAATAATGTAATTTCAAAAACAAGGTCTTCCATATATACATTTAACTTTAACTTTGACACTAGAAAATAAGCCAAATAAACCAAATCCAATAGATAAAATATTATCAGCTAAAAATCCAGACAAGGAAATTTATCCAATTACTTATAAGATCATCATAAGATGCATGTTCTATGGACCTTGTAGTGATACTTTCCCAGATGTTCCTTGTATAGCAAATAGTAAATATTCAAAGTACTACCTAAGAAAATTATGTGATGCTAAAATAATAGAAAATAATGAGTATATAGAATACAGGGGCCGAAATGATTCAAGTAAAAGAGTTACAATAAAATGGTTTTACTTTCGATAATAAATAGGTTATTCCTTATCTAAGAGATTTGTTGGTATTGGTGGATACTCACATAAATATTGAGAAATTAAAATTTAAGAGTATGGTCAAATATTTGTACAAATACATGACCAAAGGAGTTGATAGAGCGCATGTTCTCTTTGAAATAAATGTCAATATTCAACGGTATCGAACTGTTGATGAGATTAAGCAGTATTTAGACTGTCAATATGATCAAAAAAGATTATAGTGTAGAAATGAATATTACTCTCAAAGATAGGCATGCAGAATTTATACTAAGTTGTTCAGCTGATCACCTAAATGAAATGCAAAGACAGGTATTGGTATATTCATACCTCTAACAATTTTTTTGAGCACATCAAAAAGTTATGTGATTACTTAGATATTTTTAATTTTATAGATTTAACTCTAAATTATAATATTTGTGTATTAGAAGAATGGATTAGAAAATTTTCATAAGCATATCAATTCATGTGAAGATCGTGCGTTTACATTGATGGTTCAAGCACTACATAATGTCAAAATTGTAGAAATTCACCACAGATAACGTTTGTTTTACGTGTCGATTGGTATAAAGAATGTCTCATATCTAAAAGAAAATTACAATATAACATATTTATTTGTGAAATTATATCTTTGAATAATACGTTTGTACCTCTTTACTATATATTACTTATTATGGTATTTTTTTTTTAATTTTTGCTCAATAGCATTTATTAGAACTTTTATACTGGATATCAAAATTTTAATTAATTAATTAATTATTAGATTGGTTGTAATAATTTAGCAATTTGATGATTTAATTTATTAATTAAAAAGAAATTTGAAGCTTCCTTAGAATTAATTTTTTATTTTTACTAGACACATTACTACAAGAGTTGTATTTGAAAAAATATATATATTACCATGCATAGCACAGATTTTTTGGCTAGTTTATTTTTATGAAAATTTAAAACTATAAATATTTTAAAAAATACACTTACGGTGAACTTGGACAAGATTTAGTTTTTGAAACCAAACCCAAAATTTTAAGTGTGGACCTATATCTACTCTAAAAAATAATTTAATTTTTACGAAACTTAAGATAAAAATTTTAAAATCAAATTTTATCTAATCACACCCTTAAAAAACCATAAAGAGGTTTGGAAATTTTTTACTTTCGGCTAAAGCAAGAGTTGTTTTGTTTGTTTTATCTTCTTGACAAGAGATGTCGTAATTAAATAATTTTCGGATTAGAATTATCTCCATTACTATCAATATAGTATATTCTAATAAGTGTTCCCATTTTATATTTACCCTTAAATTTAAAAAGAAGACATCTAATAAAAAATAAGAGGCAGTAGCCTTTAAGAGAGTGCAATTGATCATAAACTAAAAATGTACCATTATATTGAGTTTCATGTAATTTTGAATACTAGAAATATATTAACCCATGTTATTCTTATGATATTTGATATGTGCTTCAAAAGAATATTTAGAAAAACAGATACACTAAGTAAATACATAACGAAGGCAAGTAGCATTTTACCAGTTTTATATAATAAGTTCGTATCTTAAGAAATATTTAAACTTACATAAATAATAAGAAATTTCACCGATCCAACTAATTTGGCTAACTTCTTTCACTATTGCGTTGTTTCTTATGCATCTTTTTTGTATGTTTCATGTGTTGAATTCTACTAAAAATATATACTTTTGAATACATTTTTCAACTAAAGCTGAATAGAAATAAAAAATTCTATGTCAAGTGATGTTTGCTGAAAAAAATAGAAATTGTTTATTTAGATAGTATTTGATTTAACCAAATATATAATTTGGTCTCAATTCTCTTTTCATAAAAAATTTACTTTCACGAAACTCAATATACAAACTATTTCAATCAAACACAATCCAAATGGGGAGTACTATACATAGTTTTTTTTGGACTATATGTAATGCGAAAAATTTTCATTATTTCATATTAATTTCGAAGAGTTTCTAAAATTTTATAAAGTATTCGAGTAGAAAAACTCAAATCTAGGAACAATGACAAAGAATTTTTGTAAAAAAAATTAGTTTATCAAACTACTCATAATTTTATATTGATTTACATATAAAAAACTTTAAAATCAGCTTTAAAATGACCGATTTTGGAGTCGGCCAATTAGCTAGCCAATTCTTCCAAATTGAGTGGAGGAATTTGGCATTAAATTCTGCCACTGTCAAATTTCGCCATATTATGGCGAAATTTATATGCAATTTTTGCCAAAATCTTGGCAGAAATTGCAGTGAAAAATTAATTTTTGTAAAAATTTGTCATTATATGTTTATTTAAATTTACATGGCACATAGATTACATAATTTGCATAATTAATATAAAATTAACTGTCGAACACCATTAGTATGTCACAATAACTGACAAATTGTACATATTCTTTTAGTTGTTATATGTCAACAAATTTAATTACAGTAGATTATGTTTTACTCTACAGGATACTTAGAGTAATCGGTGAATTTTTTTATTATGCATTATATTATAATATTCTAAATAAGCATCGTTAATTTATATTTAGGTTTATAAATATTTTATTAATATTTATTATTATAAAATACTTAATTACATTATTTATCAATTATTATAGAATTAATAATCTTATTTATATATAAATTATATACTAATTAAAAAATTAATTAAATTTGAAATTCAACATAAGGTGAGGCTTATTACTTATGTACATATCATTATTGCACATCAACTTTTAATTTATATTAACAAATTTCATATGTATTTGTACTAATTAACAAATTTCATATATATTTGTGCTAATTTATATTAACAAATTTCGCCAGATAATGAAGCAATTTTTGATCAAATTTTACTAGCTAGTGGCAGAACTTGATCACAAATTTTGCCACCATCTAGCAGAACTTGACAACAAGTTTCGCCATCATCTGGTGAAATTTGATACTGTACTTGACAAAAATTGTATCAAATTTTCGCTAGGATTGGGCAAAATTTGTGGTTAAGTTTCACCACTTTACAAGTTGTGCTAGTCAGTGGCGAAAATGGCTCAGATTTTTCAAAAATTTATATAAATATTAATTTAATTAGAATTTAATGACTTTTAACCTTAAAAATCGAGAAAATCATTCGTAGAATCATTACACATTGCCTTGCTGCGACTAAATTTACTTGTTTTTATTAAAAAATATAATTTTTTCAATATATAGGTTAAAAAAAATTTTAAAAAATAAATATTTTTTGCACAATATATAATTTGAACGATCCAAATATACCCTATTATGTTACCTTGGTTGGTGGCCCGTCGTTTTAGGATGTATTCTTGAAAGACTTGTGAATAGATTCGGTAGAAGGATGGAAAGAGAAAGGATGAATTTTCCTACTACGTCACCGGTTGGTGAGAAAACAATCAATAGTTTCTTTCAAGATGAATATGATTTCCTGTATTCTGAATTGAGTGTCCTTTTTCCTTTTTTCCCCCATAGTTCAGTAGTTCACCTCTTTAAAGCAAACATATATTTTTACTTAAACTTCTACAACTTCATCAGTTGAAATAAGTTCCAAACTCTAATAAAAGAACATTATCCACCCACTAATCTTCACTTAATAAGAGTAAGGTTTCCTCAAATAGAATTAAAAAGATTAAAGTGGTAACTTTTATAGTATCAGATACTTTTCATAATATTTATGTTAAGTTAAAATAAAAGATTTAACATATACGAATAAATGAACAAAATTGTTGTCTTCATCTTCTTATTTGTCTGCTAGAAATTCGTCAATTCTATTCGATCTTGAGCTAATATTAGCTATCAAACTGATCAATATTGAAATAAGATTGATACTCTAAAATGAAGCATTCATCTCAAGTCTCTCCACTCTCAAATGCATTGTGATAAGCTCAACATATTCCTTTTGAATAACACAAGAGGCCTCTGGGAAAAATCTATATAAATATACATTACCAAAACAATTTTACTCTCTCTCCTCCTATAAAAGCTTTGTGCTTTAATTCTCATTTTCTAAAATTTTAAATTTTTTAATTAGTTAGAAAAGTTTTAATTGGCCAAGAGATTTTAGACTTTTAAATTTATCTAAATTTATATCATAACTTTTAAATTTTAAAATTTTTAAACTTCTTATCACATCTCTACATCTCTTACCACTTACCCATTATTAGAATTAGTTAAAATTAAATTTATTTTTTTCTAAACACACATCTATACATCTATATATCTATACATACATCTATATACCTATACATCTATATATCTATATATATTACCAAAACACTTTTACTCTCTCTCCTCCTATAAAAGTTTTGTGCTTCTATTTTCATTTTCTAAAATTTTAAATTTTTTAATTAGTTAGAAAAGTTTTGATTGGCTAAAAGATTTTAGACTTTTAAATTTATCTAAATTTAAAAAATAAATTTTAAATTTTAAAACTTTTAAACTTCTTATCACATCTCCACATCTCTTATCACTTACTCATTATTAGAGTTAGTTAAAATTAAATTCATTTTTTTCCAAACACACATCTATACATCTATACATCTATACATACATCTACATACACACACACACACATATATATATATATATATATATATATTAAAACACTTTTACTCTATCTCCTCTTATAAAAGCTTTGTACTTCTACTTTTATTTTATAAAATTTTAAATTTTTAATTAGTTAAAAATGTTTTGATTGACCAAGATATTTTAGACTTTTAAATTTATTTAAATTTATATTATAAATTTTAAATTTTAAAACATTTAAACTTCTTATTACATCTCCATATCTTTTGCCACTTATCCATTATTAGAATTACTTAAAATTAAATTTATTTTTTTTTCAAACATACATCTATACATACATACTAGCCTAAACCTGTATGATGCATAGATATACTTTAAAAATAAAAAATATTAAAATTATATTTTTAAAAATATATAAAAAGTATTTTTACCTCTCAAAATATATGTGTTTAGAAAAAAAATCAAATATCACAGAACAATAAAATTTTATCTGTTCAAAAATATCAAATATCTTCTTTCTCATCTTGAGCTCTTAACATTTGATTTTTACCTATTTTATTCCTGTCAATATAAAATCAAGAGTAATATTGATTACATCGAATATACTTTTAACTTTTTAAAATTTTTTAATTCACATACAAATATTGCAAATGTATTTTTGTAAAATATAAATAACATGTACCATTTATTAAATCAAAGAAATTTCAACTTATTTAAACTCTTATTAGTTTGAAAAAGCTCTCTTATTAGCTTCATTAATCAAGTTGTCTTTTCTGTTTTCCCAAAAAAAAATCCTTAATGACAATCTATTTCCCTTTATCAATAATAAAGAGAAATTATAATTGTTGATTTTTTTAAACTTTAATTTGTAACAGCATTTTCTAATTAACTTATTAAGTCAGATAAAGAACATTTTCAAAATGATCTTAATAGATTATATAATAAAGGAATTAAAAGTTAATATATCTAAATGATTTCTTATTTTTTAGGCTTTTTTGGGCGATAAATCAAAGTAAATAAAAATTTAAATAAATTATTGATATTGAGGTTTAAATAAAAATTTATTTATTTCACTGTAAATTATATAATATTTATCTGTTTATTTTCTCCTAATAAGTAGATAATTATTTTGGTATAATAGTTTAGCAAGAAAGATATCGGAAGATGCAATAATAAAATAAAATATAAAATGAGAGAAAAAGTATGAAAGAGAAAAAAAAGTAAAGAAATTAGAAGAACACGAGAAGTAGATGCTATGAGCAATGCCATTGTGGTACCAAGAAACCAATGAATGCAGAATATTAACAAAAAACTACATGATAGGCAAATAATAGAGTAGGAAACATAATGTAAAAGTTTTAGCCTTGAAACCTATAATCAAAGGTGAAGGAAACAACAACTCTGATATTTTAAAAAGAAAAAGAAAAAAAAATTAAAGCACTTACATCTATTTATGAAGCACCCAAAATTCCAATTCAAAAAACTATTATGTAAGCAATAATTCTAATCTAAAGTTTAAACACATTTTAGTGTAATCAAATAAATAAAAAATATTCATTTGCATTGCTTAAGGATGCACTAATAAAATACGCCAAAGAAATTATCAAATTTTATATATTTCAAAAAAAATAAAACACAGATTAGTTATCGAGTGAAGGAGTTCAATCTAAAGAAATAAAAACCTTAAATGAAGTTTTAGGTAATTCAATCAAATTAAAGTAAATACATCATTTAAGAGAATAATAAAAGGATTCCAAAAGAATTGAGAAAATACAACACTCAAATGCTTATAAAAAAAACCTATAAATCAAATAGAGAAAGAAAGAAAGAAGTGAAAGAATTACATTAAGATTAACGATAAAAATAAAAAGCATAAAGAGTGTAGCTTTTGGATATGAAGAGATTTGAGCGATAATTAAATTAAAAAATAAAAAAGGTTGTTATATTTTAGAAAAGAGAAAAGAAGAAGAAAAGAATGTACAGAAGAAAATAATAATGATGTACATTGTGTATGGAAGAAATTGGTAGACATTCAAAATTTAACTTTAATAAATTTAATTTAAATTAAGAGATTGTATTAAACAAAAATGATAAAATAAAAATTATGTTTGTTTACAATTATTGAATAAATTTTTACTTTTACAAATTAATTAGAAATAGATAATTTATTTTTCTAAAAAATATGAAATTCAAAATTTAACTTAATATATAAATAAAAAATTATTTTAATGCATTGAAAATAATTTTAACCAATGAAAAATTTTAAAAGTAAAAATTAAAGTCTCAAAGTTTTACAAAGTAACTTAATATATAAAATTAAAAATTATGATTAATATGTAAGTTAGTTTAAAATTATTTTAATAGATTAAAATGATTCCAACCAATCAAATTTTAAAGACTAATTCAAAAAGTAAAAAATTTAAGAAATGAGGATAATTTAAAAACCAGTCTTAAAATAATTGATTACTGCTACCATCCACATAAAGAAATACAAAATTCATAAAATCTTTGGTTCCTATTCTCCTAATGAATAGCTATATTAAGAATTACTCTTTCCTTTTAGGACGAAAAAAAAAAGAAGAAGAAATAGAAACTTTCATCTAAAAAGAAAAAAGAATATGACTACCTTACATCCATTTCTTTAATAGTTACTTCTTGGATTATGAGTAATATTAAAATACATATATTACTCTTTCTCCTCCTCCAAAATGCTTAAAACTCTATCCCTAATTTACGTTATTATATCACAGGATCCAAAAGGTTCTTTAATTTATAATTTATGAATTATCTTACGGGTTCTTTCTCTTATGCTTATTAGAGACACAAAAGGTTCTTTAGTTACTAACATCTTTTTTTTTAACTTTAAAGTTTATCCAATAACTTATCACTTATACAACAATTTATAAATATTTCATTTTCCTCCTTTGAAGGTTATAGATCAAGCAAAAAGGTACGTTTGGATTTGATACTCAAGCTAATTTACATGCTTCATATTTTTAATGTTTTGACTAATAGATTTGCTTAGCATCATTGCAGATCTCCTAGGTTTGCTTGACAGTTTCATTAAGAGAATAAAGACCCTATAGAAGGTATTGTGAATTTAGTATATTGTATTTCATTTGTTTATGCATTATTCCTTTTTCGTTTGTTATTGGTCATGTTATATATAATTTTTTTATTTTTTTCAAATGAGTCTAAAAGACCTGATGGAGAGAAGAAAGGAGAATAAGAATTATAAGAGAAGAAAGGAGAATAAGAATTATAAAACTATCTCATATTGTAAATTTTCTTTCTTTGATTAGTTTCTCAATATTCTCACTTGCAATTCTTGAAACCATTCTTTTCAAGGCATATTTAGGTTTATTATACTTTCTTTGTATGCCTTTTGTTCTTAATTCATTTAGAATTCTACTATGCCAACAAACATTCAATTTTGTTTAAGGATATATTTTTTCTCTAATAATATTATTATTTTAAGCATTGAAGTTGAAGTCTTTGAATTTTATTAAAAATTAATATTATATAGTATTTGAATTATTTTTGTTATTTTTTTAAAATTAATATTATACACCCGTGCATTGCACGGACTTTTTTAGCTAGTATCCCAATATCACTTAAACTATTTGAAAATTTGCATTTTGTACTTAAACAAACAAACTCAGTTATTTTGCACTTAAACTATTATTTTGATAAAATCTACCCCTCCGTCAATATGCTGAGGCTCACTCGAGTTAAAATCAAACTGCAATATTGTCATATCAGACAATAATTCTTAGGGCACTAACTGTTCTCCCCAAAAATGTTGGTATTTGAATCCCCCTTTTTCAAATGTTTGTACTGTAACTAGAATAAAGTTATCTCTGAATTTTTTTTTGGTTTTTAAATTAAAAAAATTATTTTTTTTATTTTTTTACTTTGAACTACACTTCTCATCTTACAAATAATTCACTTATACTAAATACAAAACACAAATTTTCAAATAGTTTAATTGTCACCAAGATAATTTTTACTACAATAATTTTGGGTGTAATTGATTGATTTTCTAGCAAAAAAAATTAATTTTTTACTCTTGACTCTATTTATTTCTTTGTAAATAATTTATTTTTATAATTTTTAATATAATATAATTTAAAAAATTTAATGCTATTTTTATACGCTTGATGATGAATAAGATATGAAATTGACTATTGCAAAACTGTTTAGCACGTGCTTAAGAAAATGAGACATCAGCACCTTAGTTGCGTCACATACTCTCCTCGTGAATCTTGAATTTTGTCATTCTTGATATAAAGAGAACAAGGACGCCACAGTCTAATGGGGCTTCAATCTGATACGATCAAATAGAGATATCCAATTTTGCATCAGACACCAGAAAGGAGAAATTTTTTTTTTATTAAAAAAAAACCAAAGCAAAAGAAAGCTTTATTTATCAATAGAAAAGTCTGGTCTCACGGCAGATAGGAAACATGGAGTTTCCCCTACCCAAACTGCCTTCTCAGCAAAGGCCAATTGCAAAAGCACCTAGTGCATGGGCAGCCTTATTTCCATTTTGAGGAATGTGGAACAAACCCCAAAACCCAGGCAAGGAACAGAGCTCTTTATACATAATAGAGAAATGCCCTAGTGAAGAAAGATCATCCTCTCCACTATTTAATTTTTACCCACACGAAGACAATCACCTTCAACAATCAACATTCACAAGAAATGTAATTATCCAATCATATGAGAAAATACTATAACTTAAACCACTTGCGAGTTACCCATTGTGTTTATGAGATCTAATGATCCATGGCAGTTACTACACACCTGGCAAGGGTTCACAAACCTTAACAGAACTCTTGCCGAACGTTGCCTAGACATCAATGTATTTCTTTACTCTCAAGAACGGTTCCCATAAATGTAGCAAGCAAATCCCCAGAAGGTAATAAGCAAAGACAAAATCTTGGAGCCACTCATGGGATCGTGCAACAGTATGACAGCTGCAATGCTTGTCAATGGTACTCTTATCGCATTAAGAATACCGGCCAAAACAGTCGATGCCAGAAACAAAATTGCGACACTGCCTAAAACTCCCAACTGAAACGTGATAATGCCCCAAATGATAACAGAGTAGTAAGAACTTTTACCACCCTTGAAAGTTTGTGCCTCAGAACTCATTGCTTGGAAGTCTTTGTTCACAATTACACCGATTGTAGCAAAAAGGAATGCGAACAAGGAAACCATGACTTGCTGCTCCAGAACAACATGGAATGATCTTCTCCCTAGAAATTTCACAAAAACTAACTCCGACAGGGCAAAAATAAGCCCGTGGAGAGCAGATCCCAGAATGTCCCAAACAAAACCCATAATGTACTGCTTGTCAGTGATATATGAATCTGTCTGAATCTGAATCCAATGCAATGATGGCCATTGCGCTTGTAATGATCACAATGGAGTTTATGGTTGAAGCATTGACTTTATTCTTTACAAGAAGATACCCGAAGAGTGTAGAGAAAACCAGGGCTGATGATGCCAATAGAGCAGCAGTTGATGATGGCAGGTACGCATAGGCATAGGCATACATCAGGTTGTCAGCAGCACTTAGGAAACCAAGAAAAATGTATGATACAGTTAGTTTAAAATTCAGAGGAGTAGGAAGGACTCCTAAAATGAAGTATGTAGGAATTAACATAAGTGCAGGTATAGGCCACCCTGCAACAGCTACCCATGAAATTATCCATTTGCCCTTGCCTCCATTGGCATAATAAATTCGAGAAAGGAGACTAGAAGCCGGAAATGCCACAAGCATTGCAGCACTACTTAAAGCTAAAAGAATCCAATGCTAGATCGGTTTGCTTCTGTACGCTTCCAGAGCCATGGTCTTGTAGACAGAAATTTTGTCGTGTAATGACTTCCGTGGTATGTCTTCCATTCCCTCCTCTAAAAATAACAGTAGAAAATAGAAAATATTGATCAAAACAACAGCATTATAAGCAGACATTATATTTCCATGAGGCAAGTTCACAAAAACAAGAAGAGAAAAGTAGCTCTGCTTCACATATAGGATCTTGAAATACTGGGGTCTAGCATAACAGAAACCTTCAACCACCTTGCAGTTCATACAAAAGATTTTGCAGTTTCCTCTGAATATCTCCACATCAAGTATGTTGAATCCCAGAAGAATTTGAGCAGTATCAGCAACATAGCTTTACACTTTCTTGCTAGTGGTTCAGGACCAGATTGCTCACATGATATTGAGACCATGGAGTTACAGATTCTAGTATCTCTAATATCACATATTCAACATCATTTTGATACAGTAAAGAATGTTTCCTTTGGTCATAAAAATGTATTATCCGGCATCACATCAGTCATTAATCTTAATTCTGTCCTCACCTAAACCCAAGAGTTGTTACAGATACTCTCTTGGATAAGGCAGTTATGATGTTTCCAGAATAATAGGTTATCCTCAAGCCTCACCTCGGAATGAGTTGAGTCAGTTTTCCTTGACCGAAATATATAAAATTTTAAAGGCATTACCAGATCTCAAAGCTAGCACCCTCTGTTTTCAAGCTCAACAGTTAGCATGCTAATGTGCGACTTAGCTATGGTGTTGACAGTAACTTTTTTAATATGTACAGAATAGATTTTCGACCGTCAAATTTTGATCTAATGGTTGAAAATTCACACATTGAGAATAATTATTCCTGTTAGAATAATTATTCCTACGAATAATTATTTTACTATAGAGAAAATAATTATTTATTCTATAAGGAATAATTATTCTACCTGATATATATTGGTGTGGCTTGTGGTTATATATATATTTTTTTAATTGTAAGTAAAAAGAAGATGATTCGCTGATTCTCTAATTTTATTCTTCGGTTTTGTTAAAGGCCAAAAGCTATAAACATGTTATCTGATATATATTTGTAGTCGCTTGATGTTCTAAATGGAAACATATTCGATACACAACAATGAAATTCATAGTTATGCCAAAGCTTAGGTAGAAGGCTCCTAAGCAATTGTCTTCATCGACATGGTCATATTGGTGGTGCCTCTAAGTGGTCAGACGCATATCTCAAGAACTTTTAACCTATAGAGACTTTTGCCCAGAATTTAATCATTTGAAGTAGTCTATCCATCAAAAGCCCTCCATCTCATGCTCCACAAAGAATTTTTCCATCTCTCGTCTCATTGATCTAATGAATAGCAATGGGGGAAAGAAGAAAAGAATTGTAAAACGAAACAAGGGGGACAGAAAGTATCTCAATCCTTTCAGAGTAGGTTCCCACTTTCCATTTTCTATATAGAATTGTCAAAAAGATGTTTCTGTTGACTTCTAAAAGTTTTCAACAAATGCTTACACATGAATATTTTTCTCAAATTGCACACAGCAATGCGCCCACAGACACAGGTAGATGGGATGTCCATATAGATTTCTCACAAAGTGAAACAAGAAAAGTGTCTCAAGGGCATCAAGCTCTTGGACCCAGCAACCTTACGCAGACATAACGAGAAGATTTGTCACCTTTGTTTCTAAACGCTGACAATATTCAACATATCACTCAAACCATCAACACAAACAACCATGCGCAATTGCCTTCCTCAAAAACTGGTAAAACATATAAAAAATTGCCCCATTTTAATAAACTTTGAATTAGTTAGAGAATTAACAGTGCCATGAATAATCTTACATGTTTAAGGACACAGATTGACCGCAAGAATTCAGGAATTTATTAAAGACAAGAAGTAGAATTGACGGTTTTTCCGTGCTGGAGCTCATGTCGGCAGCAACAAAGCACACTGGCAGTACAAATGTACAATCTATCAAAATCTTCTGGGTTTTCTTCACCAAACATGAGTTTTTTGCGTGCGTCTATAGCCAGAAACAGAAACCAATTATGCATAAACAGATTCCTGGGCCGTTGCATAGCAACACATAACTTTCATTCAAGTATAATTCGTTTAAAGGAAAAGAGAAAGAATTAACCCGAAAAAGAAAATGAAGAGAAAGAGCAAACCTTCAGAAAGAAGTGGCTGCTGCATTGATCCAGGATAACGGGACGCCTGCCGGTGGCGACTAGGAAAGCTGAGTCAGTGAGTTTCAGCAGCACACTTATGGCCTCCGGGTCTCAGAGAGAATGATTGTGGTGACGACGATGATGAATGGGAATAGAATAACAGTATTAATATGTGGAGAGATTTTTCATCAATTCTACAGAATCTCAAACACAAAGCAATCTTTTTCGTAGAGTTGTGGGGCATTTAGCGATGGGATTATAGGATTGCTAATCAACATCATCATCGTAGTTCTACTGATTCTTCTTCCTGTGGACGAAAACAGTCCACGACTTGACTTCAGAGTTTGTGAGAATTTTTCACAAAATCTGGCGGGCTTGTAATACTGAAGTGGGACAGTTGCTCCGGTGTCCGGTGGGAATGGATGGCATTTTATTTTCCATTTTTAATTAGATTATATTTTATTTTCAAAGAAGATACAAAATTTTTAATTATTTTATAAATAATTTAATTTTTATAAAAATTTAAAACTATAAATATTTAAACAAAATTTTTAATTTACACACTTAGGATAAATTTGGACAGAGTTTAATTTTTAAAACTAAATTTAAAATTTTAAATGTGTAACATATATCTCCCTTCACAAATAGTTTAACTTTTACAAAACTCAAAATAAAAATATTAAAATCAAACTCTATCCAATCACACCATTAAAAAACCATAAGGAGGTCAGGAAAATTTTGACTTTTGGCTAAAGCATGAATTGTTTTGTTAGTTTTATCTCCTTGACAAGAGATGTTGTAATTAAATAATTTTCGGATTAGAATTATCTCGTTATTCTAACTAGCATAAAGTCCATGTTTTCTACGGTATATGCATTACTTCTTAAAAAAATAAGTATAATAAGAATAAATTTTTAAAAAAAAAAATTTGTTCTAAATGTCATTAAAAAATACCTTTAATAGGACAACCAAAAGTAAGCCTATTTTTTTTAATACGGGTTATTATATAAAGAAAAATTAATACGAATTATTATATAAATAATTATTAGAATTATTACAAAAAATATAAAACCAATTTATGTATTTAATTTAAAACTGTACATTAATAATTAATTATAAGTAAATTAAAATGAAAAAAAAAATAAAAAAATACATTATAAATTATACTTTTTTTCTATATTTTTAAAGTAAATTATCTTTAAAAAATACCTCTAAGATATCAAGGATATCAAGGGATTTCTCAAGGTTATCTTGTGAGGATTCCAACTTCTCACGAAGTTCCTCAATCTTCCATTCAGCAGCCCTTCTCCCATTACGAGCTTCATTAATTTTCTTCCTTAGCTTTTTAATTTCTCAAGAAAGCTCGATAAGCTACGTACGAAGTACCTCATCTGCTTCACCAACCATTTGGATACACTTTCATAACTCCCGACCAAATTACTGTACTGGTTTGTCATCTCACTATCCCACTATGAAATTAGCCTTTCAACTACTTCTCGGGCTTAACTAAGGTAACACATTCACCAATTCATGTCTAAACCCCAAGAAGGGAAAAAATGAGAAACAACATAAGTTACCTCACCTTCAGGGAAGAGGCAACGGTTTCACTGGGCAGTTCTTGTACACAGAATAACTCGACCCTTAAAAAGTCGACCCTTCTACTATCGGTTGCTCTTCTGTACCAGAATTAGGCACCTAATACTTACCCGATAATGGGGTAAACAGGCGAGATGGTGGACCTCCCATAGGGGCTTTTCTCGTTTGGGATCACTGAGCAATCAAAGGAATATCGTCCTCATCGTCCTCCTCATTCCTTTTGGTAAACAAGAGATGCCTAACCACTAGAAAAAACGCATACAACATGCATCAAAGAGATAAGAAGAAACAAAATTGATGTGCCTCTATAGAAGTCCTACCCAAGGGATCCTCTTCGTTAGACGGGATTTTCCAACTCTCTACAAGCGCAGTCCTCCCACGACCTTGAAGGGACAAGGTGATATTCTGCAAAATATCAGTACCTGTAAACCAGACAACCAAGTAGATATTTGTAAGTCTTCATACTCAGGAAAGAAAAGATATGACAAGAGTAGAGCAAAACAAGACTAATGTAGCCTTTCTAAGTCAAAGTAATCCGGAAAAAAAAGGCCACCAAGTTTCAGGATACTCCCCACCCAGCCTTCATAGATCCTTAGCTGGTATGCATACCTAGTTAGAACCTCTACAGCTAAATGATTGACTAGGAAATCTTTTACCAGCTGCTAAGGTAGTTTCTCTCATTGATTCTATACTATAAGTCGCTCTAGGGAAGAAGGATGGACGAAGACAAAAAACTCTTTCCATCCCTATATTGACAAGGGGATTTTTTATATTAGCTTCAAGGAATTTTCTTTCGGTTAAACATAAAGAATCCTAGACCTTAGAGAACTAGGTTTATAGTGTAAAATTTCCTAAATAAGTCTAGGCTAGTTGGAACACTTAATGACCGACACTAAGATAAACCCTATTATCAATCTAACTACATTTGAAACCTGTTACGCTGAAGACAAAGACCAAAATAGAAGAATGTCTTGACAACAGATCTGGGAATGGGAGACTCAAACCTCTGTTTAGATAGTTCAAATTTAAATAGAAATAGCCAAGAAGAGGAGAACATGCTCTATCATGATACCTAGAATATGCTACGAAAATATGTCTATCTAAAGTCACCTACCAGATACTCTAGGTTAAGGGTGTAGTTACAGAACCATTTTTTTAGTGTCCAAAATATGCAAACTTGGCTATCGGAGGCAAGTGGTTAGATGAGAAATTGACAGGTATGTAAGAAAAGGTAACCGATAAATCTCCTAAAGAAAAAATTATATCTCCATTTTCTGTTGGAGAAATGATAATGAAAGGAATGGAGGGAGAGTTACCTACACTGGATGTTTAAGCATTCGATGAAGAACCAAATGCCATGGATACTGTTTAAGAGTATTGCAGAAAAAAAAAAAGGAAAAGTTGATAACTTTCTCGGTTAACCAACGAGTTCCTTACAAACACTTGAAGCAACGACAGTGATATTGAAAAGACAGTAAGCCAAAAAGTGATTCTCGATTTCTTATAAAAAAGAATTCAAAACATGCCTCAAAAGATGAGTTTTTTAGCAGAAGAGCAGGGAATAGACGTCAACTGAAGAGATATGATGGTTCTTATACTTGACTTTAAAAGTGTTCATTAATTGATACAATTCAAAAAATTGAATCAAAATTCTCATTTATATTCGATTAGGTTCGATTTATAAAAAATTATATATAATTTAGTTTAGTTTTTAATTTTTGTGTTCAAATTGAAATTGAACTGAAAAATTAAAATTTTAATTATTAATAAATGTATTATTAAAATATATTCATATGAAAAAATAAAATTTTTAAAAATTTTTATTAATAAACGCATAATAGAAATACGTTCATATACTAAGAACGTATATTTATAATGCATTCTTATTTTTGTTCTTCTATCTTTTTTGCTTCTTTTCTTTTCTTTTTTTCTCTTAGAAATTTAGTTTGGCACTGAATTGAATTAATTTATTTCAGTTCGGTTTGATTTTATAAATTTTTTAAAAAATCAAATTGAAAACAAAATGAACATGCTTACCCGACTTTGCAGGAAAGGAGGGGCAAATGATGGAGATGGACTCTAAATTTGGTCCATTTAGCAAATCATATTCTCATAATGCCCAGGAATAAGTCCTAACTCAACATGAAAAACGATTTACATAAAATGTATTTTTCAAAACATATTTAGTTACTTAAATCCTCCAATTTTACTTCCTATAAATACTTGTGATTACCTTTCACTTAATTCATTCTATTATTTTTATCCATTACTAACTTAAACATCGGAAGTTTTTGAAGTTAGATTCACACCTTGTGATTATTTTCAGGAATTCACGAAAGTGATGATTTCATAAGGTTCGTCTTCCAACACTTGCTTAGGAGAATCACATTGTTCTATTAGAAGAAAGTTGCTTAGAGTTACAGCTGGAGTTTATCATCAAAAAGGGGAAAAAAAGTTGCAGCCGGAATTTTTGTTCAATTTCGGTTCGAGTTTCAGGCTTTTCGCAGAAGAGTGAGGAGCCCAATAATTGAGTCGATGTGAGCCTAATATCTATTCCCTTCTAAAGATGGACATAGCTCGGGCTGTGCCATGTTAAACTCACGGGCTCACAATAATATTTTTATTATATTCTTAATTAATTTAATTTATTTTTTACTAATATGAGAGAAAATAAAAAATTCATATTTATAAATGAAGAAAATTGTAAAAAAAATAATTTTTTATAAAACAATCTCTAGAAAAATAAGTCTTATAATTTACAAAAGTCAAACATTTTAAGAAAGAAAAAAAAAGTGAGTACTTCAGTACTTCTAATTAAGGGCGGAATTAAGCTAAGTTGAGCTGAGCTAAACAAGCTCGAATTCGATTTTGTTTATATATAAGTAAGATTTCATTCCAACTGAATAATTTTGATACAAGACGTTTAGAGTTCCCCGTCACAAAGTACTATTACAAGTTTAGAGATAAGAGTACATCTCCACAAACTCTTGCTATTCAGCAAAACTCTACTCTCCTCGATCAATGGCGGATTCAAGACTTTGATATAAGGAGGGCCAAAAACCAACGCTAAAGTGATTCGAAACAAAATTTAAAAATAAGAATAAAGAGCTAACAGCTTAATTTGATTTAAAGAAAGAAAATAGAGTAAAGTCTGCTATTCGAAAGATTAATTTCTACCAAAGAACAAGTCAAGGAAGTCGAAAATAAAGTAAAAATAATAATAAAAAAGATACATAACAATCCAACTAAAAATAAAAATGATTAAAATTACAAAGAAAGGAAAATTTAAAAAAAACTGTTAAAATTTATTCAGTACATATTAAAAAAATATATTATCAGTAACATAATTATATTAGTCTTTATTACCATGGGTGCTTTTATGACCTTCAATGCGTCTCCCTTAACTGAGTCTTCAACTCGTCCGTTCAACCTAGCTCAAATTCAACTCCCTTAAAGTTAAGGTAATTCATAATTTTAACTCATATTTTTTGTGAGTCAATTTTTTAATTCAGGCGAGACTCATACACAACTCACAATCGGCTATATATATAAAACTACTTAATTTAGCATATAAAGAGAATGCAATTGACCTGTTAGCAACATTAAGTACTCTCCTCATTTTAGAATACAAGGCATTTTAGTTATTTTTATATAAATTAAAAAATAATAATAATAAATAATATTTTTTCTATTACGAATTTAACTAATTTTATTAAAATAATAAAGAATAAGAAAATTATATTTATAATAAAAATAATTTTAAAAAGTTAATTTTAAAAATTTATAAAAATTTTAATGATTTTTTTAAAAAATTAAAAAATTTTATATTTGGAAAGAGATGAGTACGACTACTTATAATTGCTGTTGATGCGCGTTCGATTTCGATCCTGCACATCCTTTTTGCCGAACGTGCAGGACCAAATCTGATCTGTTAGATCAGATATCAAATCTGATTCAACGGTTACAAAAATTTATAAATTTTTAAAATTTTAAAAATACATATAAAAATTAAAAAATATAAATTGTTGAATTAAATTTTAAATTTAATCTAATAAATTATATCTAATCTTGCATGTCCTGCAAAAAATACGTACAGGATCGGAACCAAATAGGGGCGTATGACGAAATTTTCACTTGTAACCGACAAATCTATGCAATGTTGATGACGTTTTCTAAACTAACACTGATTACTAGCGGAGAAGTTAATATGATGGGCATACCTTTTTTCAGCATGTGCGGGTTGCCCTCCACAGCCATTAGATCAGAAATTTTTGATCCGATGGCTGTGAGAGACCAGGGGTATTTTGGAGCCAAATTTATTTTTCAAGTCCCGCCTAAAACTATCAGATCAAGAAGGACAAATGTCATGTCACTGTTTCTACCAACTCTCGCCTAAATATCCCATCTTTTCCATTCTGGGCTGCCATTCTTCATTTTCATCTTTCTTCGGTGTTATTTCTCCTCTCTTAAAAACCAAGAACGCTCATGTCTTCAAGAAATCCCCGCATTTGGAATGGATTCGAGTTTCTTGGATGCATTAAATAATCTTCCATTACGAGGCTGCCATTCTTCCATTTTCATCTTTCTCCCAGTATTATTTTTCCTCTCTTAAAGCCAAGAACGCTTATCTTGGCCAAGAAATCCTCGCATTTCGGATGGATTCGATACGATGTATTTTCTTTGTTTTCTTGGATGCATTAAATAAGTTGGTTATGTTTTTCTTATTTTCCTTTGCATGGCCAAAAGAAGAAACGAATGATGCTCGGTCGAATCACAACGTATCTGGGAATGAGATCCTAGTGGAATCGGTCATTGAACATCAACTCGCTCTCTCTCTCCCCAGTCAGTAAAAGCAAATACTGCTGAATAATTATTCACTCTTACATGATGTATACTTGTTCACATGCAAATGAATAATTATTTGGTGCATGTTTTCAGGACAACGTTGAATAACTCAAGAAACGGGAGTTCAAAACAATGAGAGAGGCTCGTGAATTTTACACCGATCGTTAGAGTGAATAATTATTCGCTCTTGGATGCACTTTCAAGCATCGACTGTAAGAGTGAATAACTATTCGCTCTTGGATGCACTTCAAGATCTGATCGAAAAGAGTGAATAACTATTCGCTCTTGGATTCTCTTCAGATCTGATCTGAAAAGAGTGAATAATTATTCGCTCTTGGATTCTCTTCAGTACCGACTGAAAGAGTGAATAATTATTCGCTCTTGGATTCTCTTCAGTACCGACTGAAAGAGTGAATAATTATTCGCTCTTGGATTCTCTTCAAGTACCGACTGAAAGAGTGAATAATTATTCCCTCTTGGATTCTCTTCGATCTGCATTGTTAGAGTGAATAATTATTCCCTCTTGGATTCTCTTCGATCACGAAATCGTTAGAGTGAATAATTATTCCCTCTTGGATTCTCTTCGATCTGATCGTTAGAGTGAATAATTATTCTCTCTTGGATTCTCTTCAGATCTGATTGTAAGAGTGAATAATTATTCGCTCTTGGATTCTTTTTCAAGATCTGACTCGAAAGAGTGAATAATTATTCCCTCTTGGATTCTCTTCAAGATCTGATCTGTTAGAGTGAATAATTATTCCCTCTTGGATTCTCTTCGATCTGACTCATTAGAGTGAATAATTATTCTCTCTTGGATTCTCTTCAAGATCATGATCGTAAGAGTGAATAATTATTCGCTCTTGGATTCTCTTCAGTACCGACTGAAAGAGTGAATAATTATTCGCTCTTGGATTCTCTTCAATACCGACTATTAGAGTGAATAATTATTCTCTCTTGGATTCTCTTCAAGTACCGACTGTAAGAGTGAATAATTATTCGCTCTTGGATTCTTTTTCAGATCTAATCGTAAGAGTGAATAATTATTCGCTCTTGGATTCTTTCAAGATCTGATCGAAAGAGTGAATAATTATTCCCTCTTGGATTCTCTTCAAGATCTGATCGTTAGAGTGAATAATTATTCCCTCTTGGATTCTCTTCAAGATCTGATCTGTTAGAGTGAATAATTATTCTCTCTTGGATTCTCTTCAAATCATCGATCGTAAGAGTGAATAATTATTCGCTCTTGGATTCTTTTCAGATCTGATTGAAAAGAGTGAATAATTATTCCCTCTTGGATTATCTTCCGTACTGATCGTGAAGAGCGAATAATTATTCATCTGAAGTGATTGATGTGAATAATTAGTTACTCCATAATTCTTTACATTTCCGCTTGTAAGAGTGAATAATTACTCGTTCTTGTATTCTTTACGTTTCAGCTTGTAAGAGAGAATAATTATTCACTCTATGATTTTTTAATTTCCGTTTGTCGGAGTGAATAATAATTTTATTCTTTGTTGACATGTTAGATCCACAACATCAACCAAGATGCGAGGACGGTCGTGTGCTTGGCAAGGCTATCAAATCCAGAAATAACCCAAATAGATCGCGAAAAAGGCTCAGGAGTATCCAAGAGCAGTTGCGGCAGAAGAGAAAGGCCTTGTTCAAAAGAATGCGAAATGGAGTGTCTGAATCGAATAACTACGTCGATGTTACCCTAGCCATGTAAACGATATTCTATTTGGTGAATATTTATTCATCATAGAGTTAATAAAATAAAAACTTAGCCATTTACAGTCAAAGTTTATGTATAGTAAATGTTTTTGTACATTGAATCGTAACTAACTAACTAATAACCAGTAATAACTATTCACTTAAGTATTCACTCTTAAGTGAATAATTATTCACTTAGCGGAGAATAATTGTTCACTCTGAAAATAACATCCGACCAAATAATAATTAAGTGAATAATTATTCGCTAGTAAAAAATAACTATTCACTCTTAAGATAATATCCGACCAAATCGGGATATATTTAGTTTTACGTATATATCCATCCAGATTTTTTATGAATAATTATTTGATATAGTAGATCTATTCACTTGATATGTCAAGTGAATAATTATTCACTTAGCGGAGAATAACTCGTTCAATCTAAATATAATATCCGACCAAATCGAAATTAAGTGAATAATTATTCGCTTAGCAAAAAATAACTATTCACTCTTAAGATAACATTTGACCAAATCAGATATTTTTTAGTTTTACGTAAATATCCATTCAGATTTTTTATGAATAATTATTTGATATAGTAGATCTATTCACTTGATATGTCAAGTGAATAATTATTCACTTAATTATTCACTCTTAAGTGAATAATTATTCACTTAACGGAGAATAACTGTTCACTCTTAAGATAATATCTGACCAAATTCTCTACCATCAAAATCATTCTTTGTAGTCATAAGAGTGTTCCACTGCGAAATCATTCTTCAAACCAAAAAAAATTAATACATCATTTTCCTTCTTCCGCAAGCATACCATAAATCTATTTTTTAGTGAAGATTTCTATAGCCTAGAAGTCACTATGATCTAACAAAAACTCATAATATCTAACTTCATTTTGACTATTAGTAAATCTGAAAAAAAATAATTTTTAAGCTCGAAAGAAAACTTGAAGGTTCGTCGAAACTGCTTTAACACAAAATGACGATCTTGATGAGAATGAATCATTTTGTTCTTTAATATTTGAAGACTTTCAGAGCGATAGATGAGAGAATACGTGAAGATAGAAAGAAGAGATGAAGACGAAAGAAGAGAGAGAAAAAAAAGAGAGAGAATTTGGTGGAATTGGTTGAAGAAGGTGGGTGAAAAAAGTATGTGTCAGAAAGTAGGTGAAAAAGTAGATTTCAAATCGTTTCAAACTTTTCTCTTTTTTCTCCCATAATTTTGCTTACCCAAAATACCCCTCATGCTTCCTAACCGTTGGATCAAAAGATAACAAATATTATCCAATCTAACGGTATAAAATTCATCCGCATGTGCAGAAAAAATGGGAGTCAGCAACGTAACCGGACCGAATTACTAGCATATGGGGTGGAGGGTCGTGAATGAGCTTTTTGGGCCAATCATGTCAGAATCTTTAATGCTTTGTTGAGATTTGCATACCATAACTTAAATATACATTAAAAAGATTGTCACGCTAATTGTCCTTTTCCTCCAAATTCTTTATGTTACCCTGCGACGCTTTTCGCAGAATTACTTCACAAGTCATAAATAACCTAAATTATTTGACAAGACCCCTCCAAAGACTTCTAATACAGGGTCAAAATGGTAAGCTTTATACGTTTATGTTTATGTAGTCTCTTTATTTAATTAATAATAAAGAAAGATGAGCATTTCGAACGATTAACTTTTACCTAATTAATGAAACGTACTAATATATTAAATTTAACTATTTTTTATCTTTTAAGTCATTGTCTTTTGCATAGAAGTAAATATTGATATACTAATCTGCATAAATAAACAAAGTGTAATATATTCAAGTATGGCGTGATCTTAACAGGATATTAAATTACACCATTATTTATATATAATTTTTTAATTATATATAATTTAAAAATTAAATATTTTTAACTTATTTCTCCCATTATTTCATATGTTATTTCTACTACCATGAATCTGTAACTTTTGCCATCTTGGGTGAAACTCACAGTTGAGTTTCATCTTTCATGGCGAAAGAGTTACAAATGGTTATTTTTTAATTGATATACTCAAACTCAAAATTCTATATAATAATGACTTTAATCTATTAATCTCATGCCAAAGGAGTATGGGTAGTAATAAAATGTTATTTTATGATGTTGTAAACATGATTAATTTTTCTTTTTCACCAGTAATGAAAAAAATAAATAACATAATTTATTAGAGAGTATTAGTAAATATATTGCGGAAATATAAAAAGTAATAAAGCAAGGAGGAATATATAATTTCAAGCAGATTGTTGTTACCTAAATACCAAAAAAAAAAAAGAAAACAAAAGGAATTAAATGACCTGGGGAAAAAATTTTAATAGAAGGGTAAAAAATGTATAGCGGAGGACCAAAGTGATTTCAAGTGAAACATTTGAGGGACTAAAAATTAAAAGAACAATTAAATTAGATTTACTAATTAGTTTAGGGTCTACTTTTGTGATTTGTTTAAGTGTCAAATTAAATAGATAGATGAAAATTTGACTTGAGAGCGATTGAATGAGACCTTTTTCGTGTTTTAGAAGAAATAAAAAGAAACCTTTTTCCTTTTACGTGGAAATAGACGAAGTAGTATTTTGCTATCCAATACATATAGATTAAAAAAATGAAAAAGATTAAAATAAAACCAAATTATACCATCTAATTGTAAGCATGTTACGAGAATCTGCCATTTTTTAAAACAACCACACTTTATTTTGCCTCAGAAGAAAATTATTTGAGATTAAAATGATGTATAGTCTTTTAGTACAAGAGGTGACACACTATTGTGGACAATGTAAATTTTTTATTTAAAGAAAAAAATATTCTTATATTTTTTAAATTCAATGTAAATTTTTTATTTTAAATTCATTTTTTCACAAAAAATTTACCAATATGTAGACAATTAATTAAGTAAAAATAATTTATATTATTGATAAAAATATTACATACAAGGAAGAAGAAATAATCTTGTTTGACAAGAATCAAATTCCTGTATTGCTAATTGGGAAGCCTTAAATTTTGCAATTGAACACCACCTCATTGGTTTGATAAGCTTTAGACTTAATTTAAAGCAATCTGCAAAAAATAGTTTCTAAATTATGTTACTTGTTTAAACTTAATGCTTAATGTTATATTTTAATGTTCTAAGTACAACATTTATATTCCTTTCAATGTTTATAGTATTAACCGCCACTTATGGGGTGGAAACTAGGGAAACAGTCATGTGCAGTATACGTGCACTTCAAGAGGAGAGACAAATTCGTCTCTTTAAGAATATAAATAAATATTCGATTTAGTATAGAAGAACAATTGTAGAACGAAATGTCAACTCTAATCTAGTGATTATAATATTTATTATCTTCGGAGAAGTATTTGAGTGTAAGAATAGAGTAAAATGACAAATCCTAATCAAAAGATGAATTAGAGATTGGAAAAATAGTTTTCCCTCTTTTTTTAGATCGAGTTAGTTAGTAATATGTGAGTTGAACTTTAAAAGAGAAAATTCTTTGAAGATGAATTTATCCCTTGTAATGACCCACTCCTGGGCATGCCCTACCTAGGATAAATCATCACTTTCTTATTCCAGAGATGCAATGCAACATGTAATATCACTATATGATACAAGTGTAAATCTAACAATCTCTAAGCAAAAAACAATATAAGGCGCACTGATCGTTCTATAGCAAAATATTATATAAAATGGTTTATACAAAACATAATTGTTTTAGGAAGATTGAGATCTCTTTGTATACATACTAATTAAATTAATAACCATTTGAAATATTGTAATGCATTGACAGACCAATAATGGTTACAAATGATAGACGCCTCCACAATATCAGCTGCTGCTGAGGACACAACTGTCACGTGTGATGTAGAAGAAGAACTATACCCTCAATTCAACTATAAAAATCCTGAAATATGATGAGAGCATAATAAGTTACGAAACCCACTGAAATTTCTATATACCTGTATAGTTTGAGAGTAAATATATCATATTGAATTTATAATACTTTTAAAATATATATAAGTTATTCTCGACTTTTTATGAGAATAATTTCGTTTAGTACAATAAGATAGTCTAATTTAGAAATCACGTAAAATAGGATATATTTATATATATGTACTTTCAAACAATAATCATTATTTTGAAAAATAACTGCAAAATCAACAAACACAATTCACACGACTCTTACGAGTCCATACAAGCATATAAAAACTTCTGTTGCCCTTCCAATGGTCATCTCACACGTAGCACAAAGGAACTTTCCACATAACACATCCCAATCGCCTTTTCACACACGGCGCAAAGGGACTCTCTACACAACATCTTCCAATGACCTTCTCATATATGGCGCAAAGGGACTCTCAACACAAATCAATAATCTCACCTTGCAAGGGAGTCAATTCATATCCCGACGACAGAGTTTGCACATAATTTACATTTATAACTCATCAACAACTAATCAATTCTCATGGTTTAGTATATTATATAAATATACAAGTCGAGCCATGGTAAAATAACAACTTATATTAGTACTACATTTTTTCACAAAAAGTTGAGTCACGACAAAATAACAATTTAAAGTTAACAACACATTTATTTACAAAAGCCGAGCCACGGTAAAATAACAATTCAAAGTTAACAACACATTTATTCACAAAGCCGAGCCATGACAAAATAACAATTCAAAATTTTCACAACATATATTCACAAAGTCGAGCCAGGGTAAAATAAATACTTTACTTAGTATAAAATAAATAAATAAAAATATATTAAAATAATATAACTTAAAATGACAAGATTTTGTGGTCTTCAACCTTCACAAGTAAGCTAGAAATCTCACCTCAAACGAAAAGCATAAACCTATGCTACTCAACCCTTGTTTCTACCTCGGCAATCTCAAAACCTAACATATAATTACGTTGTAATAAACAAATTTAATGTTACTTTAAAATGCTCAAATATTGACATATATGTATAATACATGAATAAATGCATGATTAATATTAATTAGAACTAAAAATTATTAAATTTTATAAATTTGGTTTAAAATAGGAACTTACCATTTTTCAAGGGAATAAAATATTAAAATAATTAATTTTAATAAAATCTACCATTCTTCACAAAAATTCCAATTATTCCATTTTATTCATAATATATCAATTTAGAAAAATTATTCTATTTACATATTTTCATACTCCTTTTGCATTATAACACTCTAATAAACTTTTAAATACTCAATATTTAATCAAAACAAAATTTTACAAAAATGAGTAAATCTGTCTAGATTTTTTTAAAATTCAGAAAATATATCAAACATTCTTAAAAATTAACGAAACTTTTTCTGTAGGTAAAATATGATAATAAGAAACTTCGTTCAAAAATTGAACAAAATCGAAGCATCCAAAAATTTATTAAAATTTATATAAATTTACTACTACAATAATTTCTGAAAATAATTAAACTTAACCATAATGAGAAAAAATTGAAGATTTTACTTTGATTTGGAGACTTTTGATATAGCTCTAAATTTGTGTGTGAAGAATTTGTTAAAAATTAAAATGGGAGATAGAGAAGAGAGAAGAAAGAAGAGAGAAGAGAGAAGAGAAATGGGAGAAAATAGGAAGAATGTTAGCCCAGCCGATCCTCTTTTTTTTTTTTTTAACATATTGCAAAATTATCCTTTAAATTTTTTAAAATTTATAAATTTACCCTAAAACTTATAATGTATATATTTCTCATCATTTTAAGAATGTGTAAAATATATTTTTAGCAATTTTTAGTTATCATACATATATACATACTAGAGTAAAAGCACTTGAAAAATTTATTCAGTAAAAATAAAATTTATAATTTTACATCCCTCCTCTTAAAGTATACATGTGTTGCATCTGACATTTTCCACCAATTTTTGTCATGCAAGTGACGTTTGAATAAATACTGAATTATAGATGTCAAACCTAAAAGATTAAAATATAATATTAAGGATTAAGTTAAAACTAGTTAAGGGGCCTACGTGATGCGTGGGAAATTTGCATGTTGAATTTTGTATGTGTAATTATTTTGATCACTTTTAGGTATAATTTTGATGTTTTGCAATTTTTGTTGTTGTTATTGTGTAATTAATGATATAGAAATAAGTGTTTTACAATAAAATAAAGTAGGTGATGCATGAAATTTTTTAAAAAAAAACAGCACGTGTATCATTTAAATTTAACCATTTCATAGCCATTGGGATTTATACAATTGTACATTGTAAAATATAATAAAAAAGAGAAAAAATAAACTTAAATAAAAAAGATCACAGTCACTAATTATCTAGAGATGCTCACAATCCTATATATATACAACATTAGTTGTAAAATAAGCTAAATCTATTATTTTAATAATATAATAAATATATGTTATACTTTTTTAAAAAAAATTTTCAACACATGTATGCTTTTTTATATAAAATATTTTGTTTATTATTTTATTTTTAATTTTACCATTTTCTTAAACTAAAATTATTATGAAACACATGACGATTTTACTAATATAGGATAATTTTTTATAATTTTAAATTTTATATAATTTTTATTTGTGATTTTTGAAAAAAAATTAGTATACGATTATGTAAGTAACAGCCAATTTGGATACTGGCCATTATGTTGTGGCTCCCAAGCTTGGCTCCTTCCACTTTTATTTTTTTGATTTTTTAATTTATAGTTTTATTTTTAACAATAAAGTGATTTTAAAAAGTTATTTTATTATTTTTATTAATATTTAGTTATTATTTTTCAATTTTATTTTATGATTTTAAAATTAAAATTCAATTACAATTATTTAAAATTAATTAAAATTTTGACTAAAATTACTAAAAATTAATTGATAAGATACATGAACTATTAAGGTTTATTACTCAAGCACCACAACATAGTGGGCAGCGCATAAGCTTAGAGCCTTCCCACTTTTAGTTTTTTATTTTTTATTTTTAACAGCAAAATAACTTTTCATAAATATTTTATTATTTTTGTTAATTTGTGATTATTAGTTTTTAAATTTTTAAATTTTATTTTAAGATTTAAAATTACAATCCAATTACAACTATTGAAAATCAATTGTAGATATAATTATAATCAATAAAAGTCAATTGATAAATTTATAAACTACTAACATTTGTTACCCACTCTTATAATACATGTATGGTAAGAAATTGATAATTTATGTGAAAATATTTTTAAAATTTTCTTATTATGTTTATTCTCAAATATTTTATCATTTTAAAACACAAATAAAGACTTTATTTAATAAAATTCTTAAAATAATAACAAAATAGTTAAATTACCAAAGAATTTAGTTAAAAATTAAAATAAATAACTCTTAAATAGTTCTTAGCATAATTTGGACTTGTCTTTACAATGCGTTCTCTTTTTAGTATAGAAATCTCAACTATCTATTTCTCCAGGTTTGGTGCCTCCCCACTTTTACTTTTTTTTTTTTTTTTTAGCTTTATTTTTAAATAAATATAAAATAATAATTATTAAATATTATTTTATTATTTTTCTTAATTTTTAGTTATTATTTTTAAAATTTTTAAATTTTGCTATTAAGATTTAAAATTATAATCCAATTACAATTATTCAAAAGCAATTAAAATTTTGACTATCTTCAATAAAAGTCAATTGATAAATCTATTAACTACTAATACTTGTTACCCACCCCTATACTACTTGTCTAGTAAAAAAATAATAATTTAGATGATAATACTTTTAAAAATTTTCTCATTATGTTTCATTCTCAAATACCATGTCATTCTAAAACATAAAATTCATAAAAAAATATTAATACTAATTGCCTTGTGGAGGATACTTGTCAAAAATTTTCTCACAAATTTTTTTTTTTTGTTTTGTGTTGTCTACTTAACATAGGTTAGAAAATAGTTAAATGTGTATACTTTTCTTTTTAATAATTATTTGTACATATACTTATTTTTAAAAATAAAATTTGATTTTTAATTGTATCATGGTCTCCAAGCAATTATTATTGAAATAATTTTATTTTTTAAAAATTCATCAAATTTTTAACAAACTATTTGTAACACGAATATTTAAATTAATATTAAATTTAATTTTGATACAATAACATATTATTTTTATTTTTACACAATACACATAAATAAATTTTTTATAACATTTATTCAAATCGTAACATACATAGCGCATATCAATTAATTTTATAACATAAAACTATTATATAATTACATGTAATTGTTTTTCAATTAGACAGTAAAATGTTGATACAAGTATAAACATCTTCAACAACAAAATTAATTGTTTATGAAAGAAATGTAAGAGATTTTTGAAATAAATAAAAATGAGAATGAAATTATTTCATTTTCAAATAAATGAAAATAAAAATTATAACACATATTTTGAAATGATTATTATTATAATAACCCATTTGATTGTTTTCTAACATATGTTAAATATATAACGTATTATAAGAATTCTTTTGTGATAATTATTTGGATTCTTTGTGTCCTTAATTTCAAGATATGTGATTTATTTTTTTACTTAATGTAGTGTTTGGACAGTGAAATCTAACCGTTGAATCATGGAATGAACAAAAACACCAGATATTTAATTCAATAATTATTATAAAATATTATATATATATATATATATATATATATATCAATTATGATTATGATCATAAAGACAGAAGGACGCAATGTGATCGCGTTTTCATTTTTTATTCTAACTACTCACACTAAACGCGTATACAGCTTGCGCTAGAAATCTAATTGATATCGGTAGAACGCAATATAATGTTGTGTTTTAATTAGAACGCAAGCTCGACTTTTGTAATCCTCACTTTTCAGTTTGAACGCATATCTGAATTACGCTCACAAATCCGATTAATACTGTTCCTCAACGCTCAATTGAGAAATCTTTCCAACGGCTGAATTTTCTCCACACATAAAAACAAAGCAAAATTAATGAAATCCTCCACAAGACAATTAATAATAGGTAGATAAATACCATAGTTTAGGAACTATTTTTGCATATTACTCCTTTACTTAGCAAAAACTGAAATTTTATGTTCTTAGCAAAATTGAAGTCCCATGCTGCTAATTTTCTAAAGGAAAATGAGAAAAATTTTATTAAAAATCAGCCTTGCTAATTGAAAAGCCCAATGTAGAAGCATTTGTTTGTCACAAATCAATTTAGTACTTTCCCTTAATAAAAATAAATAATTAGAACGTTATGGTCCCAAGAAATCTATATAAAAAATATCGAAGAGAAACGAAATTCTGCGCTTAGGTGTTGGCGGATTAAAACGTCAAAACAACAGGTTTCGGAAGTCCCAGATTTAGCCACCCACCAACCCACCGGACGACGACTTGACGGCGTTTGGTACCTGCCCCTTTCTTACCTTTTTTTCTTTTCTCGGGGAGATTCGATTGAGTTATTTTTTTAAAAAAATCATCTTGAGCTTCATAAAATATGGATCGCTTGTTTAGTAAAATTTATAAATTATTTATAAAAATTAATATAAAGTTTTTTAAACTTCTTTTCTTAGTCAGTGTATAGTAAAAATTTTATTTTATATTTTAATATATCGCTTTATACTTAAATTAATAGTAAAAAGTATTTATTTTTTTATTTTAAAAAATATATTTTTAATTATTTACCTTATCTCACCAAATGACTCGGGGGCTCTGTTTGACATCTACCCCTTCGGTCGCAAGAGTGGCTCAAAACCACCTGAGAGTCGACAACAGTCAACGGAACGCAAAAATATTCACCCTGTAATTCTCTAAGGAAACGCATAAATAATGATGCGAACATTTGTCGGACTCACATGGACTCTATACAGTATAATATTAGAGACATCGTGGCGCACTGACTGCTATTTTACTATGACCACTCTATGATTTCCACAGTCGTGTAGTTAAATGACTACTTTGCCTTCTTATTTAACATCTGATAAATGATATATTTTTAATGGTTTAAAATAAGTTATTTTAAATTATTTTTAAAAATAAAATTTATTTCAAATTTCTATTTATTACTTTTTATTTAAATTAAAAAATATTAAAAATTTATATTTTAAGAACTATTCAGTCATTAATATTATTGAAGAATACTATATGATTTTTAAAAATAAAATTTTTTAAAAGCAAAATTTTAAAGTTATTTAAGAGAGAATTAAAATATATTTACGTATTAGTTTTTTTATTTTTTAAAAATAAATTATTTATTAAAAAATAAAAAAAAACTTAAAATAAAAAAATTTTAATCCAAATATACGCTCAATACCATATCATAAGAGAGAATTCGTGCAATAAAAAGCAATTCAAGGCTTGGGAACTCTTCCAATTGAAAATAAACAAACAAAAATCAAATATAGAATTATAGTCCCAAAAATCACAAAATTCTGAGCATTTTTATGCCCAAATTTTTTCTTTTTTTCCCCTCAAGAAGTCTTGACTCTTGAGTCATCACTCTCCTTCTCCCACTTTACCTTTCCCCTTTTTCTCACCATTACGCACACTCAGTCTGTGTGCTGTAATCAGGCCATGGACGACGAGAATAATAGTAAAGATGAAGTGGGATTGGAGAAAGAAGTAGAACAAGCTGTACAGAAAGCTGAAAATTCAAATTCAAATTCAAAGCAAAAGGAAAATGTTGGTGAGGAATTTGGATGTGGTGATGGAAATGACTGTGACGAACATTCGAAAAAAGTTGAGGGCAACAGTTCGATTCCGGTTGCCGGAGAAGAGATGGATACGAGAGCTTTATCTCCACCTAAAACCCTAGCTGAGGTGCCTTCTGCTCCTAGTGATCTTCACTGCGATTTTGGTACGTTCTTTCTTTGTTCTCTTGTTCAAAATTGTGTTTTTATTGTCTGGCTAATTGAATTTCTGACCAAGAGTTAGCTATAGTTTGTGGGTTGTTTTCATGTTAAGAGGAAAATCTTTTATGCTGTTGTATATGATATTTCCTATGATGGATAATGAAAATTTTTATAATTGATAGCTTGATGTGGATTTTTACATGTATAGTACGTAAAACGAGTATGATTATTCCTAAGGGATGACAAGTTCAGTGACTAATGATGCAGAGGTACCAGTGGAATATGAATTGCAAACATTTGAAGCAGAGGGAAAAAAGGTTAGCAAACGCTTGTACCTTCTATGTGGTAAATGTTAGCAAACCCCTTGTAAATTATTAGCGAGTTATTTTCATCTTTGGTTTCGTAGTGGATGGTACTGGTTGGATTTGCTTGGTAATTTTTCTTCTGGCCTATAATTTCTGATGCTACCTGTAAAGCTAGACCACTAGGTGGCTAGAACTCGTGATACTGATCACTAGCACGGATGAGAAGGTAATAGACAGTGGTTTAGTTCTATTCTACATAACAGAATCTCCATTTCATATTTCTTGACTTTATGCAACTCTTTGATGGCAAAAGGCATTTCAGATATTGGGAAAGTTCAACTGACTTGGATAGATTAATTAGAAAGAAAAAATCGTTTGTTGTGCATAATGAAAAAAATTTTTAGCTTAGTTTTGACCTACTAGTTCCCTTAATTTTCTGTCTTTTTGATGTGTAATAGAGATGTTGGTGAGGAAAAGATATTACATAGGTGAAATTGGGTAAATTGATTTGTGTGTAGTTGATGATATATTCATATGAACCTTAAGAAGTTCAACCAGTTCTGTATCTTTTTTTTGGTGGTTTTCTGTTGCTAAGATGATAAATTCCCAAGTAAAGATTTGTGTGAGGTGAGAAAAGATTAGACACTCAAGTCAAAGATTCACGATATCTCGTGCTCTTGGTTGTGTGTTAGACAGAGAAATTTGCTTTGTTTTTATTTGTTCCCTATATTTTTTCTTTTTCCATTAATCCTGTCATCCATTATATTGGGTTGGGAGGAGGAGTTAATTATGAATCAGTTTGTTTTTGTCTTGGCTGAAGAGATATCGTTCCCGCTTTTCAGATAGTATAGGAGCTAAGGATAATCATGTGTGAACACAGATATATGGGGAAAAGTATGGGTAGGAATAAGATCAGGAGGTAGATTATGGAGGAAACTCTACGAATTGATTTATAAAAAATCATATTTTAGGATTGAAATTGACACAAACTCTGATGGATTTAAAATTATAAAGCAGCAATGGAACTTTAAGAAGAGAGAAGATATCAGATTTAGAAGAATAGAAAGAAATAATAAAGGAAAGTAGCAAAGATTAAAGCAGAAAGAAGCAAAACCTCACATGAAACAAGCTCTACCTCATCATTCAGTAAATGCCTTTTCATCTCGAGCTGTTTAGTGATACATATATAGACCTCAAAATCCTAAAACCAAGAAGTACTGAAAAGGGCTATGCAAACTTCATCACCTAATAAACTTGACGGTCAAGAAGTTTTTGGCTAGAAGGCTGTAGTTTGACTGCATTTAAGAGGACCCTAGACCTTGCCTAAAAACCAACTGAAGGCTAATCTACTGGAAAGAGTACACTGCCAAAGAAACCTAGACACTGAAATCCCAGAGAAACAATCATACAACTATTACTAGACTGTATATCTGTTATAAACAACTAAAGAATCTTCAACTCCAATGTCACGTGTGATCTTGCACATCCTCTTAGTTTATCTTTGTGTTTTACATTAGTTTCTTTGCTGCAAGCAAATGTGGAGTATCACCATTAGTTCTTGATTTTGCTATGATCCTAACTCCGAAACGATTAGGGCTAAAAAAAAAAAAAACTGCGAAGTCTTTTGAACAAAGAGGAAGTTACATGATAAAGGTAACCCATAAACCTCTGTCGATCTACAAGTGATTCAAAGTGAAATAACATGAACTTGAAAATTTAAGGAATACCAAAAAGAAACAGATAAGTGACATATTCTTTTTTGTTACTTTTGTGCTCAAGTAATTATGAGTTAGTGTCCAAAGCTTCTTGCGCTAACAAATATATGTTGGGTATGGTACTGATATTTATTTTGCTCCATTCATTGTTTCAGGATCAAATTTCTGTACCCAAACAAGGAGATATGAAAAGTACTGCAGATAAACCTGCTCCAGCACAGAGACACAATAAGCAAAGATCAATTGATGGTCCTATGTCATCAGAACTATCAACATCTTATGTTATGCAGTCCATTTCTTCTATCCAGAGTCCAAGTCTACCAGAGCAAGGACTGTCACCAGCAGAAAACAGAAACCTTTCATGTGTGCCTGAATTGCAGAAGCAGAGCCCAAAACCATTATCTGTAGTGCCTGTACAGAGGATGCCATACCCTGATGGATATAACTGGCGGAAGTATGGACAAAAGCAGGTCAAGAGTCCTCAAGGCTTCCGAAGCTATTATAGATGCACATACTCAGACTGTTCTGCTAAGAAGATTGAGTGTTCTGATCACTCAAATCATGTCATGGAAATCGTTTACAGAAGTCGTCACAATCACGATCCTCCTGAAAAACTAAATTCAAATAGGGGAAGCAGGGTTGCACTGTCAGTTGTGGCTGTCAATGGGAGCGACTTGTCATCTCATCCTATTGGAACTGTGAATGATTCTGCTCCATCAACATCTTCAAAAGATCCTGAACAAGAAGCTCCACCTGTGCTGGAATCCATAGAGCAGGATTCCAGTGGTTCTGAGGAGAATAATCCTGGGATTGATGTTAAGCAGGAGCCTCTTGATGAACCCAAACCAACAAAAAGGTAAGCATCTGGAGTGGATATCTTATTGGTTTCCATATTTCGTTCCTTTTTATTCTTAGCTGATATGTGAACAGATACTTAATTGATATTTGGCCCCTTTTTGAGTTATCAGATTGAAGAAAAGTGTCTCGAGCTGTTCGGAATCACCTCTGAAACCTGGAAAAGATCCCAAATTTGTTGTCCATGCAGCTGGTGATGTAGGGATCTCGGGAGATGGCTACAGGTGGCGCAAGTATGGCCAAAAAATGGTCAAGGGAAATCCTCATCCAAGGTGAAATCATTTTTACTAGAGATGAATCTTAAACAAGCTTTTCGTTGGATTCACTATATATGAATTTTTTTTAGCTTCATGCTACATATTGCAGGAGATATAAAGCCAAATATAAGTTAAGATTTTTTATTGTCATAACACTTTCCTCTTTTTCCCCACTTCTGACTAACTTTCCTGTGTCTTCTGTGGATCTGGTATCAACTGTGACAGGCAATGATACTAAAATGCCATAGTCGATGGTCTAACAATGCCATAAAATTATCTCCTTTCTTCTAAATACATATGATCCTAAGTAAAATATTGCTTTTTAAAACTTTTGAGTTAATTTAATAGGAAGCTTGATAGTTCCATGGATGCAAGATAACCTGCCTTTGGCAGTAATTTCTTGGTTCAGGGTAAAAAACATGTGAATTGTACAGTTAGTTAACAAGGATGTTTGTTTTTGCTTGAGCATTGCATTGGGTATTTGAGGCAAGGAAAGGCCGAGATGCAATTTGACCAAATTTCTAGTTAGAGTGAAACCTTTGCTCCTCACCTCAATAAATTTGATCTTCATGCTTTCACCTTCTGATTATTACCCTCAGAATTACTCCCTATTATTCTACGACCAAAATAGTAGAAGATGAGTGAGGTCGTGTGATCAGGAACAGAGAGTTGCAACATTGAGGTCCAACCAGAAATGATTGGACTGGGGGCAACCCATTTCTGTTGCAAAGGAAAACATTTGCTGAACTGCTGTGTTGACTATGTATCAGCTTTTCTTTTGCTTTGTCTTATGTAACATCTTATACTTCAGGAAAGTGGAAAATACTCTGCTACTGCTTAGTATCTAAGGATACATATCTCTAATAACAGCTTAAGAGTGAATCTCAAGAATTTTCTGGTTCCGAAAAAATCAGTCTCAGATTTTCAGGAATGAAGTTCTAATGTTTTTCTAGTGTAACAAGCTGCTTTAGTTGTTTGGAAGCCAGCAGTGTTTTGAAGGTTACTCATGTAGCTGAGAATTTGCTTGGTGTGCTTTAAAAGTAACATAGCTACCAACCGATTGCAAGAGAAATGCACTAAGTGATTGATCTGCTGCTCCCTGCCACAATATTAGGAGGGGTAAGATGTAGAAGAGTGAAACCTCTGGAATTGGACTTCAGGGTTGTAGATTTAGAGAATTGGAGATGAAAAGGAGCAAAGCACTTTTGAAAGTGACATAGCTGTAATATCCCAAAGGACTTGAGGCATATCTTCTGGTGGTAGATGTGCATTTTATACATCAATCATGCTGCACTACTTCAGTCTGTCACCTCATATATGTCAAAATAAACAGTTATTCTCATGTTGAAATAAGTTTCTGGCGGTCATATTTTTGGATCCAAAATAGTAAAAATGGGGGACAAAGAGACTTTGTTGGTTAGTAAAGAAAATATCAAATTGAAAGTCACTGTATACTATGGTAAACTTAACTTGTGAGTGGATTCTCAAATGACCACAAATTTATGGTTTTACCTGGAATAACAACTGGAGGAATTAGGTTTAGTTGGAATTGCCTTATAAATGGATATAATCGGTTGGATTTATTTCCAGAATGTAGAGTTTATAATCTTTATAAAAATAATGACCTGGGCTGAAGGTATATGTGCTTATATATTCAGATACTATTTGAAAAGTTTCCTCACTCATTTCATGCAATAATCTCTTAAGTGCAACCTCATTAATCTGAGACATTCTTGTCCTCTACCAAAACTAGATTTTTCTTTGTCAATCTGAAGCACCATTCTCAATGATGTTCAGGAACTATTATAGATGCACATCAGCTGGATGTCCAGTTCGAAAGCACATTGAGATGGCCAAAGATAACAGCAATGCAGTCATAATAACCTATAAAGGTAGACATGATCACGACATGCCAGTGCCAAAGAAACATCAAGGCCAGCCTAGCGCTCCTCTTGTTGCTGCCACTTCTCCTGCTTCAATGAACACATCAGAAGTTACCAAATCTGAAACTTTCCAAGATCAAGTATCCCCTGCGCAGTGGTCAGTGGACAAAGAAGGTGAACTAACAGGTAAGCCATTAGAAGCCGTTGGAGAGAAGGGCATGGAATCTGCCAGAACTCTTTTGAGCATTGGATTTGAAATCAAGCCTTGTTGAAAATCTGGTCCCATCTGAGTGGGGTGGGAGAACGGGAAGGTAGAAGGAATAAGTATGGCAAAAAGAAAAGATCGCGGGTCTTACCAATTTTAACTTTTTAGTTTTCCAGTAGTTTGTATGGCTCTTCATTTTTTAGTGTGCTAGGGGTTGATAATAGTGGGATAGTGCATAATTGGCCGTGTCATCTGTGTATATTATTGTGGATGAAATGAATCTGATTGGGGTAAAGCAATAGGAGCTTTGGCGTTTGTCAAGTTTCTTTCGACTTTGATACAAGCATTTGTAAGGCAGTAGAATCTGGATTTGCACTTGAGAAATGGTTAGATACGGGACAATCTTTCAACATAACACCATCAATGCCTTCCTCCCATGTGGGTATGCTATGTCTTATCTTGTACAGCCAGGTACAAGATCTGCTAATAGGTCTTGTTCAAATTTCTTTGATGTTATTACCGTTGGAACCTTGCGGGGAGGTCTTGTAAGCTGTTTACACTAATGAGTCAGGATTCGACAACAAAGTTATTTATCAGTTGAAATTTCCTGAGAGGACACAGTAATTTCGTAAATGAACTGAGTGGGGTCGTGGAGCTGAGGCAGACCTTGGAGAAGATTATTGTACTTTCTTGGACTGTGAATCTGTATCTGTAAACTAGACTCTCTCTGGTACAGTTGCCCCAAACTAGAGATTCGTGTTTAATTGCTCAGAACGTTTGGTATGCAGCTTGGGATGCCAGCACACGATGCTTTTGCCCGTAAGTTGCCTTACGGAGAGTCAAATTAAACCTTTGTCAGTAATAAGGGAACATCTTCAAAGAAGTCAAATCCCAGCATGCTGCTGGTATCTGCTTCAAGGACTGCGGGCCATTGTTACCCTTATAGGACATACATCTCTCAATGGGATTTTAATGAGGCTAACTACTGTAATACAAAAGCACATGTATTCCCATTATTTACATTAATCTTGTAGTTGTCCCACGTTTATTAACCTGTCCAAAAACAACAATTCCAAATGTTCGTCATCCTTCTTTAAAATTTTGGCCGCTTCAGTCAGTGATAAGTCTAATCTTATAGCTAGACAATGTCAAGCATTGCAAGGATGGGTTTAGGTGCTTATGTCTAGACAATGTCAAACCTTGGTTTACCAGGAATTGGTGTTTATGTTTATATTTAATTTGTTTTAGTATACCAACCCTTCGTTAAGAGACTACAGCGGCCCCAAACTTCTTTGTAACCTTCTCTGTATCGTTTCAATTTTGTTGACGTCCCCTGAGAGACAGAACAGTCGAAGCCATTGCCTAAAAAACTCTGCTGACCTTTCAGCAGAACTCCAGGCTGTTAGTAGTTGTGAAAACCTGATGTGGACTTGTACACCTAACCGGTTTAGTTTAATCGTAGAAGTTCTCCTCTCTATTACCACCACACAGTTCACAAGACAAGTTCAGGTTGAAGTTCTAATTAAACACAAACTCTTTCTACTGTACAAAAAATTCTACATAGGCATTTACCTGATTCCAACAAGTTCATGGACAGCGAAAAGTTGCTAATTAATTCAGGTCTGATCTAAGAATCTAAGATCACAGAATTGAAGCAAGTATTACACACAACCAGCTCTGTTGCTAACTTCTATCTATCCAGTTGAAGCTGATTAACAGTTAATACAGGTCTTACCGATGATATGGCCCCGCCTGCAAGTTGGTCATTCTGATGAGATACTCAATTCATCGCTTGATCTACATATTTCAGATTCTATAATTTCATCGTCTTTCTTCTCAGGAGAATTATCTACGAGGATTGCCGCCTCTTTTTCTTTTCCTTTGGAGGCATTTGCACATTCCTGGAATCTGAAGCAACTAACAAGATGATCATTTGTTATACCAGCAGCCTGCATGAATGAGTAGACAACAGTCGGTCCCACACACCTAAAACCTCTTCTCAATAGATCTTTGCTTATTACATCAGCCTTAGGGGTCTTCACGGGGACCTGGCGAGGATACCGGAATCTGCTCATCAAAGGTTTGTGGTTCACGAAACTCCAGATATACTCGTCAAAGGACCCAAATTCATCAACAATCTGACATTCAAAAGACCTTATGAAAGTTAGTTGCACTGAGACCAAGATTGAGAGCTAATGCATCTTTTATTCTTCTACTTGGCTCATTGAATAAGAGAGATGGTTGGGTAAATATGAAAGACTATTCTGCATATAATGAAAGTAATTTCCAATTAGAAAAATGGAGAAAAAATTCTCCTTGTGCCCTATACATATCAAATAGATGGGAAGTGATCAGGACCACCATTAAGTTACTTTCCACGTAACCTCACTGGATAATTCAATCACATACATCAGTTGGTCAGAATAACACAACACAATAAACAAACAGTGTCCATAGACACAGAACACAGAATGACATCAGTAGTGGTTCTGTGAACTGGGAGATCAATAATGAAGAATACATTTATACAAACATCAATTTCTCTCATATGGGCAACAGTAAGACCTTACAAATATAACATATAGATATTAGTTTGGTAATCATTTTTTAAGGAGTAACTCGGTGTCCCATGAGACTAATTTAGCAGATATACATAGTTACTACACAATATTAGACAAACAAACATTTTAGAGGCTACCTTGGAAATTTGACGCGCATTTTCAATGATCGCTCGCAGCCTAAGTTCTGATAATAATGAACTAGCAGTGCTTCCAGGAGATAATATTTTCCTTTCATTTAACTTTGCAACAACAGCAGGGTCAAAATCTGCAAATACTTCCCTGCATAAAGAAAATTTCCATAACAAGAAGAATAAATACAAAACAGTGCAATGAGAAAATAACATTGGCCAGAAGACATCAGGAATTCCACCTTTTATGAAACATAACTAGAGCAAAAGCATATGGGGTCTATATGGATAAATTATAACGCCTATTCATCAAATAAGAGAAATTATATAATGTACCTAATTATGTGCCTTTTGCTGAGAATAGAAGGCCAAGTAAGTTCAGACAAAGCTCCACAAAGGACTAGGAGCTCAAATAATTTCCTGCAAAATAATGGTCATATTCAGTCAGCTAAGAAATTGCCAAATTTTTTTTCCATATTAAAATAACTGCAAAAAATGATCTCAGTTGCTTACCTGTCATCGTGAACTGGAACTCCCCATTCTTCATCATGAAATGTTGCATATGATTGATCTGGTTTAAGCACAAACATGGTAATGAATAACTTGAACCTTAAGAATAGTCATTGCTTATCAGGTACTCACACATGGGTAATGCGTTGATAATTTGGAAGCCATGATGTAGAAGAACTAGCTAATTACCAGAAGCAAGAAAAAATTGATCCTAAATTGTTCAGTATATTTAATTGCACTTCCTGCAGTGCAGAGAACCCAAAAACCTTGTGGCCAATTGATTATTCATGTACATTTTGCAGTGAAATGGACTTTTACTCGGATTAATGTTGTTCATTGCTTCTTGGGATGTTCCCATATACCATCAACTCAATCACGAATGTAGTTTTAAGATTCAATTGCAAACCATTCACTCCTACATTTCTTTGCAAAACATCACCACAGAAATTACTGGAGTCCCCAATGCACAAGTTTTAGTTCTTTATGCGTCATCAGCAATATCTCCAATTAAAAGATAATTAGTTTATATACCATCTCCTATATACATCAAAGCTCAAACACTAAGCTAACATGTAATGAAATATTAATAAGAATGACTTAGCAAAAAATATATATATTTTTTTTGATAAGAATGAACATTCATTTTGCTGGACTCACCAGTAGTAGGTGTCACCCAGGCACATCTTTTTTTGGACTGTAATCCATCAGATGATGATTCTGAGACGCCATTTGGACCGACTATCTTTGCCTTGGAGGCCAATTGCTTTCTTCTATTCGCCGTGAGACTTGTTCTGTAAATCCTTCCAGTCGAAGCCCGACTGTGAAATGAGTCCGTTGATGCATCAGAAGAACATGAAGCACTTAGCGATAAATTTGAGTACAACAATGAGTCCTGTCTGCGAAGTATCAAAGGAAAGTTTGCGGAATGTAATGGAGGAGACACACTCACAGCAGAAGTAGGCGATGAAAGTTCAGTTTTATCTTCCATCGCCTCAACTTCCTCAGAAGACTTCTCAGCCTTCCCCAAAGACTTAGATGCAGATTTCCGCACTCCTACCGGCCTCTGTGCCTTGTTTCCAGCAAGTCCAAGGACTGGTCTGGACTCAGGATCCGCCACATTAATAGACCTTAACCTTGGAGCCCCTGACATTGTATGAGATACCCCTTGTGCTTTTCCAAGAATCTTAGCTGCAGACCTTCAAATTTCTGAATTTAACACTTAAGACCACTTATAGACGCAAAAATCCTTTGCTACGATGACATTGCAGACTCAGCAAGTATTTCTCAGGTCTGCAGCTCCTAAGATCCCAACTTTAAATGTGCACGAGTACTCAAAAATTCTAAAAGAACCGAGAATTACACTGCATTGCACTCTGGGTCTTCTACAAATCTGTCAAAACCACCCAAACCAACCAGAGAACAATCATTGATTAGCTGCACTTGAACCTCCCACACCCACATTTCAATTTCTGAAACCCCAACCAACCCATGAAATCCAAAAAATGATGCAAACGAACCCCAAAGTCAAAACATGAAAGTACTCCTCCGACCCATCATTTTCCTTTCCTCAAAGTTCAAACTTTGATAACCCATTTCTTAGAACTTCAAGAAAACCAGATATCCGCATTCCAGCAAGACAAAACATCATCACTTTTGTCCACACCTAGATTTGCATAGACACAGATCAGCTTATAATATCTACTTATAAATACTACTAATAGGTATGATTAGACAGCTGTAAATGGGTGGTTTTATAGTGAGCCAAGAAAGGCATTAGAATAATGATGAACCTTGAAAGAGGGAGTTTCCCCGTTCATTTTCTACTCTCTTTTCGTTTCTTTTGCAGGGAATGAACTGAGACATTGTCTTTTCAGAGCTTTTTATTGAAACCCAAAACAAAAGCTGATATTTTTGGTTAGTTATTACTACTACACGATAATGATCATACCAGAAAAAAATCTCATTTATTTTTCTATTTTTCTCAGGTAATTTTTAACTGAAATTGGGAAAGAAAATCCAAGCAATGTTAAAAGTGAGGAGTGGAATTGATCTGCAAACTTTCCCTTACCTGAAGAACTGAGGATTGATCGACACGAGAGAGATAGAGAGGAGACACAGAAAGCGCGAGTAGTATGCAACAAGAAAGAAGAAAAAAAGAGAGCGAATGAGTGAAACAGAGAATGAAGTGATTCGGATGAGTTTCACCTATTTTTACCTTATTCTACTTAAGTTTCTCGTTTTATTTCTCATAGTATTATTTGAAATGCCTCATTTCCAACTTCATTGTTTTGATGTTCATGTTTGGATTCTATATTCGATGTGACACGAGATAGCATTATTAATCTTAATTGTTTTACCTCAGATTTAGATTTATAAGGTAGTTTTAACCGTTAATTTTATATTGTTATAAAAGTTATTAAGAAAAAATATAAACATTATATTAAGTAAATACCGTCTGACATTCTCATTTTGTAAATATTTTACTAACTAAAATTTTTACCTTAGCTAACTTATTTATTTGAATAGTGCTTGCCATGATTAAATTTTAAACTATAACACTCAATTTCTCCCATCAAGTTTTTGGGAACAAGCTTCACATTTCATTAAAGAAAAAAGAAACCTTATGGATATCTTAAATAGATTTTTCTAATTTGTGCCCTACATACATTTGTTAATACAAATTAAGTAATTATATGGGAAAGTTCAAGTTTCTAAATAGCTTAGGGTCTATCATTTTCTGTTAAGTGATAGATTTTATTGGATTTCTGTTAAATTTGAATATATATTCGGTGCATGTTGGAAAAACTCATATTAAAAATTAGCTTGCATGAATTACATATGAGAAAAAATAATAACACCCTCACGCTGGATTAATAATTCAAAATATATTTATTGCTAAAAATTACTTATTTAAGGTGTATCTAGATAAGATTTCTATTGAAACTCAATGAAAATATTTTACTTTGCTCTCAATCTAACAAATCCTCCCTCTTATCAATATAATATTGTCACATATTTATAAAACAATTAAAAACAAAAAACTAAAAAAATGTGAAAATCCTAAGAGGAATGAAGTAATGTGATGACACATGATAGTTTAATAATGTCAAGGAGATGATGGGGAAGAGAATAAGGGAGAGGATCCTGAGTGCTTTTTTCACCTCTTTTCTCGTAAATAATTTATTTTGTATAAAAATTAATATAAAATTTTTTAAAAATATTATATATAATCCCACCCTTAGAAATTTCTATGATCATCTCCATCAATAATAAAAAAAAATCTTAACACTAAGGCTTTTTCTTTTTCATTTTAAAAAGAAATTAAAATTTTGAAAAATCTTAACACCAAGGCTTTTTCATTTTGTACAAACCTCAATGTAAAATTTTTTAAAATAAATTATATCTAATCCCACCTTAGAAATGTTTGTGAACACCTCCATGAATCGAAAAAAATCTTAAAACTAAGGCTTTTTCTTTTTCATTTTTCATTTTTCATTTTTCATTTTTTTTGTCACAACACCTATTTCTTGTAACTCTAGACCATTGTTGGATTGATGATCCTCTTAAAGTAGGGTGAAGAGCACCCTACTATGGATCAACTTCGCTATCTTCTTCTTCTTTGTTTTTTCTTGAGTTTCTTGATAAGATTATATTTTATTTATTATTTAGAATTAACTTCTCACTTATTTACGGGCTAATTGATATAAATCTTATGACTTTGACTTGTTTTGGTGAATTAAATATTAATGTACTTAGTATGAATTAATTAAGATAATTTTATTTATAAAGTACACTTTAATTCACTAATTTTACTAATTATTGATGCAGGAGCAAAATGGTAATGTCAAGAGAAAAAATATGAAAGAAGATTTGGCTAGAAATGGAAAATAAAAATTCACCATGCCATTCTAAAATTTTTAAGGATTCAATTTAAAGAAGAAAAAGAAATATTTTAAAATTAATTTTGATTTAGAATAGGATTTGAAATCTAAATTGGATTGAAATTCTTAATACACAAAAGGAGGAGATTTTTGGGCAGCCAAAGGGAGGAGAATTCGGTGAGCAAAAAGGAAGAGAAATTAAGGGCAGCCAAGAGAGAAATTAGGAGCAGCCAAAAAGCCAAGAATAATAAGTGTGATTGGATAGAGTTTGGTTTTGAGATTTTTTGTCTTGGGTTTCGAGAGAGATAATTTTTTGTGAGAGAAAAAGTGAAATGTGAGATGAGAAATTTGCATTGGGTTCCGTGTGGAACCCAATCCAAGTAAAGAGCCAAGAGAAGAAATCCGGGTCAGCCAGAGAGAGAAAATCGGGCAGCAAGAAGGGAGATTTTCGGGCAGCTAATTTAGAGAAATTTCGAGCAGCCAAGGAGAGGGGGAGTTCCGCAGCAAAGGGAAGGAGAATAAATTGGACAAGGAAGAGAAACTCGGGGGAAGCAACTTTGACAAAGGACAAGTGTTGATCGAGACAAGAATGGAGCAAAAACAGTAGCAGAAAGCTTGAGAACAGAGAAGCTCTTTACTTATTATTTCTTTTGTATTTATTTATTTTTGTAGGTTAATTAAATTTATGACTTTAAATATTCGGATTATGAATAGCTAAATCTTTTGTGACTAAGACCTTCGATGAAGGCTGAAACTCTTATGGATTTAATTTATTTTAATTAAAGATTGTTTCTTTAATCTCGATTTTGGTTAATTATTATTATTGTTTTTAATGCTTATAAGTTTCTGGCTAATTCTTGCGTGCCTTTAAATTTATTCTAGTGGTTGAGAAGTATTAGTTTAAATTGGATCATGGTAATAATAACACATCGTAAAACTAACTAGAGATAGATTCAGTTTCTTTGTGTGATTTCTAGCGAGTAGAAAACAAAAGCTAAGGAATTCCATAGAGGTGTTTGCGGCTTTGATAATTAAAATCATGTAGAGATACGATTGGTTTTTTAATTAAAGTTAGGAGCTTTTCACCAAGAGATTGGGTCTAGCTTATAGTTGGGAATTCTACCATTAACCAAGTCGAGAATTAATTTGAAGAAATTAATTATTTGTCATAAGAGGAGTAAGTTGGATTTGGAGTGTTTTAATCTATTCATTGTCATTAATTTTTAATTAATATAATTATTAATTTTTATGTTTATTATTATTATTAATTATTTTTATTGATAATTAAATTTTAGATAAAATCACATTTATTTTGGTTTAAGTTGGGTTATAAGTAAAAGAATTTTGTAGTTAGGTAGCAATCCTTGTTGGGACGACTTGTACTCACTACTTTATTACTTGTTCGATACTTGTGCACTTGCAAATTTTACATCATTTCTAGTTTAGATTATCATTTAAACTCAAAGTCAAACATTTGATTGTTAAGTTACTATTTTGTTATAGTAAACAAAAATACCAAGATAGACTTGCTCTCCATGCACAACATTTTTTTAAAAATGCACCTTCTAAAATGTATAAGTTTTTAAAATATACATTTATAAAAACCGAATATATTTGAATATTCCGTCAATCTATAATTAAATGTTCATATTTCTTTTTAAAGATATTAAGAATTGAATGTCTATTTTTAAAAATAATTAATATATTTTATCTAAACTTTCACTAATAACTTTCATAATTTAAGAGAAGTAAGTTCTATTGACACAAAAGTCCTATCGTGAATATCTTTTACTTCTTAATTTAAGGGATTTGAGTTTCATTAACATGTAGGTCATACTATTAAATTTTTTAATTAATGAAGATATCATAATAATTTTTTTATAGTCAAATTACTCTCATTAATTTTATATTTAAAGTATTTTCTATAGTAATAAAGAGAATAGAAGAGGATTTTTAGTTTCTATATCAAAGATGATGACTCTTCTACACATGTAATTTTATATTTATAATTTTATAACTTGTATTTATCGCACAAAGTTATACAACTACCAATAAAGATAACCTTATGTAGATATAAAATACCAATACATTAAGAAAATTAACCATCTATAAGATAGCGAGTTAGTATTTTCTATCTATGTATATTGCTTTTATTGATAAGTATATAACTTATATGATAAACATCAGTTACAAAGTTATCATAATAAAATTACTCATTCTACACTATTGTTAACGGATTATGCATGTTAAACTACCAAAAAAAAATCCACAAGTTAGCATAGCCCTCCTTCTAATACTTGGTAAGACACACATGGCATGCGTTTAGAAATTTCAAATTAGACACTCGACTCCTAGCCCATAAAAAATAGAAAAAGAAAATGAAAATAGTATTAGTTTCCAAACTTTTTTTAAAAAAAATTTCATGATTGTCGTTAACATTTAATTTTTTTTAATTTCAAGTTTTTTTTTTTTCAAACTAGTCTCAATTACATTATCCGCAGCGGAATCATTTGTAGTTCGAAACTCATATTACAACCTAATAGATAATTCCTCAAATCATCCCTTTTGAGAATGGTGTGCTATTGGTTTCCATGGAAAATAATTCAAAGTGACTAATTTGCTATTGTTGACTATTAGCGTACATGACAATTGTGGCCAGATCATGAATTAAGTAGTTGAGACCACCAGGATCCAAAAAAAAATAATTTAGAGATTAAAAAAAGATAAAATCAAATATTAAAAGCAATAGTATGATAAATAAAATTAATTTATGAACTAAACTTATCATTTTCTCAAATAAAAATAATAATTCAATTTTTCGGCTGCTTGTGTTTTGAGGGGTGTAGGGTATAGTAGCTTTTTGCTGGGTATTGTTTCCTTGCTTCGAATCCTAGGATACCTTGCTTTCTGTCCCCTACTTCCCTAGACTGTCTTTTCTGTTTCTGGTGGAACTATCCTTGAAATTTGAGGAAAAGCACCCATATTTTCATAAATCAAAATTGTTTTGTTCTAATAAACGACGAAAAGAAATAAGCCTGAAAATCCCAACGAAACCGATCAAAATAAAGTCGGTGGAAAATTGAAAATGGAGACAAATAAGTGGGGACATTATGACCAAACAATTTTCTTGTGTTTTATTTTTTGTTAGTTCCTAATTATTTCCCAATATTTTGGTTATTTATCCAAAAATCATTCCTTCTCCTCCATAACTTTGATAGGAACAGGAAACGATTCTCAAAATTTTAATTCTATTCAGCCAATAATCCGTCACTTTGGTGGACTCTTTTTTTTTTTTTAATTTCAAGCTAATAATATTTTGTTATTTAAAAATTAAACGTCTTATTTTTACTTAGTAAAAAGATATATTACTATATTATTTTTATTAATTAATAAAGTGGGAAGAACCCATGTCTTATTAGGGATATTCAATCAATTTTTTAATCTGGTTTGAAATTCCAATTTTAATTCAATTTTTCCAAATCTTTTATAACATAAGCATAAAAAATTTCGAAAGAAAAACAAACCAGACTAAGATATTTTCAAAAAAAAAAAAAAAAAAGGAACCAGACAAGCAGAAGCAGGGGTGCTAGCGATGTTCAATAACTGCAAAAATGAATCTTGGACGCTTGCTATGACTTTTGGACATTGTTTTAACCAGAATTGATAACAAGGGCACAAGCATGAATTTATGGTGCATTTGGATTGAATTTTGTCGTGGTACTTAATATAAAATTTTTATTTATTCTCTCATAAAAAAATTACTTTTACAAAATTTAAAATAGAAAATCTCAAACTTAAACTTATAATATTTACATGCTCAGGTATTATCTCAAGTATTGTTTTATGAGATAGCCTACTTATTTATGCAATGTACGCGGGTTTTTTTTTTTTTTTTTATGCAAATGCTTTTTCTTTGTGTTTTACTAAATTCATTTCAACTCTGCAAAATAATTCATGCATAAATGAATATGGACTTCTCTGGTTGCTCAGGTTTGCTAGATGATATTGGATCATCAGATGGAGATGACGGTGGCTCGATGGCTTCTTTCTTCCTTTGTCTCCTCTTGGCCTCCTTCTGAACTTCAAGTTCTGCGGCTTTCTGGCCTTCCTGTACAGTTTCTTTATGCCAATAGAACTCTGTGAGATCAAAATCTTTAGAGGGTTGTGTTATGGCTGAGTACATGGTTAATGCAGAAGTTGACTTGTATGGAATGGAGAGCTAAAACCAAATAGAGGTTCTTGGGAATGTATATAGCTGTACGAGAAAGAAGTGGAAGATGGCTTGGAAGGATTTCCTCCACTAAAGGCTCAGCATAGCGATCTGGCTCTCAATATCTTCAGCTTCTTTCACTTGCTGCTTCATGAGTTGGAATCCAAAAAATACCTGGTTATGCTGCTTCATGGATTCACGAAAAAACCAGGGTTGTGGTAACTGATTCTGATAATATAATATCATGTCTCATACTTACAAGTCTAAGCGTGCGACTAGTCTGGTAGCACTTAAGACCAATTACTTGGTAATCATCCTCATTATGCTAAAATAAATATTTCAAATTAATAATAAGTACTTAAACACATACTTATATACAAATTACTTTATTTATAATTATCCCATATAAAATTTCTTGAGGGCGGCCCCTTCTATTGTCCCTTGCTGTGTTGCTTTAATAATAACTCCCATAGCACCACTCAAAACAACGCAAGCAACAAATCTAACATTTTCCTGGAATTGAGCTATTCATCTTTTACTCCCCCTCACTGTCTCCCTTCATGTCCATCATTTCTTGCTTTCTTTCACTGGACTCCTTCAGCCAACCTGCTGTCCCATAAAACAGAACTCCACTCTGCTGCATTCACCTTTATAAGATAGTAAAAAGTAGCTTCACAAAAGGAAGGGGGGAAATAGCTCACTTAACTGGATGGAATTAATTAAATTTTTTGACGACGATCACCACTCGTGTAGCAACTCTTTTGAGGCAATAGAATGAACAGCGAAGCAATTCTATCTAAGTACGACTGTGAAATAGTTTCCTCTTATGAAATAGTTTGAGTGATAGTTAATATCCAGCTAGAGTGCAGATAATATTTTTTTTTTTAGTTTGTACTCAATAGATCTTAGCCATCAAATTTTGATTTAACGATTAAAAATTCACACGCCGTGAATAATTATTCAATATATAGTAAATAATTATTTACTATTAGTAGAATAATTATTCTATTAATAATTATTTAACTATAAAGTAAATATAATTATTCATTTTTAGTAAAATAATTATTCTACTAATAATTATTTAACTATTAAGTAAATAATTATTTTAATTTGAATAATTATTCACAGCGTGTGAGTTTTTAATTATTAAATTAAAATTTAATAACTGAAAATCTGTTCAGCAAGAATTAAAAAAAAGTATTACCTGTATTACAATACACTGTTTAAATTGTAAACCTATTATTGTGGTACCTAAACAGTCATATCCACCGCACTACAAGGTATTAGCAAAAGTGAATTTTTTTTTTTTTTTTGGATGAAGTGCAAAGGTGATGCTTCATCACACTATTATAAACACGTTCAAATTGTGATCTCCCTGTAAAAGTTGAAACTCCTCTTTCATTCGAGTTACCCTTGGGGGCCTATTTTCACTTTGTTCAAAATACAAAGGAACCAATCCAGCAGCAACTTTTATCGCGTGATTTGCTTTAGCAAATGGAAGGGGCAAACCGTGTTGCAGGAAATAGAGATGGAACTGGCGGCGGGACCCCATTAATATACGTGTGCATCTATATAAATATAGGATTATATATAAAATATAAACTTTTATATTTATATTATATATATTCTTCTGATAAGTAGTTATATATTATTATTTTAAAAATTAAAAGTAATGTATACTACATCTTGAAACTAGATTGAATAAAATAAATAAATATAATATAAGTGGTAATTTTAATTAGAAATAACTGAAAAAATAAATAAACGGGAATGAACCTGGAAAAACTGAGGGCCGGCAAGCAGGAAAGGGGCGGGGACAACCACATTCCTGTCCCCGGCCCATCTTGGGTGGCAGTGGAGATTTTTGTCCCCGCCTCCTGGTCCAAAGCCCCGGTTAAACCGACAAATTTTTAGCTCAATTAGGTAAGACTGGACCAAGCTCCGATTTAAACGGAACTACTTTTATCCTTAGTAGGAAAGTCCAATACGTTTAGACTGCATCCTATTTTTCCTCTTTAAGCATAATCAATTTATATATATATTTATTTATTTTTATAAAAATTAAGATAAAAATTTTCGATAAAAATTTTAATGTATATAGTATTCCATTCGAGTCAGAGTCTACACCAAAATGGAATAATACTATACTTGTTAACTGAGGCAAGAGATCTGTCCAATCAAGACATGATTACCAGAGGAGAAAATAAATAGTCTTTCTAATAGTACTGTATCATTTGATTCGATGGCTTCACTTTGGGCAAAGAATGATTAAAGGCTAACTTCAGAGTTGACGGTGAATCACTAAGGTATAAAGTTGGTAAATCAGTACTGTGTACGAGCCTTGAAACATAATTAGGGGGTTCAGAGGTTGTTGGTTGATGGCAGTCAGGCACTTGATTGACCCAAAAAAGTAGACTAGTACTTTGTCTGAACAAGTCTGAGGCTATGTTTGGATTGAGGGAAAGGAAACTGAATTGAAATCAGTCTTCACTCTATCCATTTCCATTCATCTTTTGGATGGTAACAGAATTGACACTTTAACATAAAGTTTAATTTATGTTCAAAAAAGATTGATTCAAACATTAGAAACTTACCTCTCTCCTTCTGTTCCCCTCAGTCTAAATTGTGTATAAAGTGAATCGATCAATTTCTCACTACCACGGAGAGCTTATTTTCCGACAATGATTGAATTTGTGTGAAAATTTCCTTGCCCACCCCCGGCTCCCCACGAATTCAAAATTCTCTCCCCCAAATGCCTTCCTCAATTCTTTCTTCGACCAATCTAAAACTGTCTCGTATTTTAATATTACTTTATTTTCTTCAAAATTCTCTAATTTTTTAAAATTTTATATTTTAAAAATTTTTCTTATAATAATGAATGAATGATAGAGAAAATCCGGACCTCCTCCCCGGTAAAAAAAAAAAAGAAAAGAAGAAGGGGGCAGCACCCGAGCCCATCTCCGAACGTAGACAACACGAGCCTGCTATCCCGCTGACACGTTGGAAGGAGAACTCCCATTCAACAAATACTTGCAGCATTATCAAGAGGAATCGTTCAGCAGTCAGTAGTATAAATCAAACAAAAATTAAAGCCTCAATTTTCAATTACATGAAATTGTATACATGCTGGAAGCAGTTCTGAACAGCACATTATTTTTTAAAAAAATAAATCACTATCTTCGTTCCGTTAACGCGTCCAGCAAAATCGAAGTTAAGAACATCACATTCCTGCACAATATGAGAACACGCCTGTACCTGATTTACCAAGAAAAGCACCAATGTAGCTACAGCTGAGAGGGAAAAGGTATCCTGAAGAATCCAATCTCCTTTAAATGGTTCGGATAGATACATACATTTTGTAATTGGCATGAAAGTGTACGCGTCCAAAGATCTCGATATGTCAACTGCCCAAAGTATAGTGATTGATTTGAAGTCAATAGTTGGCGTTTCCTCCTAGTAACTGGACGAGGAAACAATGTTCACATAACGACCTACTGCGCTCCGGTGCTTGACCCAGTACAAAAATTTAGAGGTCGAATCCTCACCCCTCTCCCATCCCCACGCCACGCCACGCCACGCCACCCAACCCCAACCCCCCTCCACAAAAGAAATAAAAAAGAAAAACACTAGACAATCAAACATCAAGAGACAAGAATTAAGGACAACAATTCACGGGTGGCAAACCGCCCTTTTACACTAGTACAATAAGCTGGCCATGGAAGAGTGTTGTCATATCATTACTGCCGAGCAAATATTACGCACGGGACAATACAAGAAAATCATCTCAAGGGTCGATACAAGTTGAAGTAAGATGACATAATGAGCTAAAAACCCAGGTCAATCTTGTCATCTGTAGATATGCTGCTTATGTTAATGAAAAAGTTTTGCCAAGAAAGAGGAGATGAACATCATTTCCATGCTTTTAGTCTCAAGTTGACAAGATGTACATAGATAATTTTGAGACATTTTCCTATCCTATAAATACATGTGCTGTTGGCCCGTAAACAATCTTTGGTCTTAAACAGTTAAACTTATTCCATATGTCACAGGAAGCATCATCACCGTTCAAAAGACATGCTACCGTTATAAGCAAAATTTTCTGCCTGAACTTCCGGGAATTGGATCTTCAAAAGCAATGGCAATCCATTATAGAATCCGGAAATGGCATCTGGCAGTATCATTTAGAAATGGAGAGTTAATAATACCATGCAGTGAGCACAGCATTAGAAAAAGGGAGTGGAAGAAACCATACAGAAAACATCAACTGGCTAACTAAAGCTTGCTAACTGAGGAAATTTGCATATGATGATTTAACTTCTAACCATCACGTAACCAACAAGTTATTAAGTGCTAAAACCAAATATTCTGGTATTGAAACATTAGTCAACACTATAAAATTATTCCATGTATATGTTCTGTATTCTGGTACTGAAAGATTAGTTTTTAAGAAAGCTATAAAACTATTGTAGGTGTATGCTTTGTAAAACAATAGCTAATTGGAGAGGCAAATATTGATTGAATAGCTATAAAGGTAGCAGAAAGTGGACGAAACAGAAAGAGATGCAAGTTTCTTTTACATGTCAGCATAGTGATCTACTAAAGTATGGACTGTTTGAAGAGAAACAATACCGCTGGTGCAGTTTTCACTAAATAGAAAAGGAAGGAAGGTGCATCGTATTTAGCCATCATGTTTATTGCAGAAAATTTCCAGAGTACCCTAAAGCAGAAAATTCTGAAGTCACCCTTGGTGGATTCGGAAGCATATTGGACATAGTAAAAGGAAGCATCCTAGAAGGTGTTCAAGCAATCAAGAAGTAAGGCCGAGGAAGCGATGATAAAGGTGATCATAAAGCAACAAAACAAAATGCAGTGATCCCATAAAGGAACGGGAGAGAGAATAAAAAGAAAATATTTAACATACCCCAGCAGCCCACGACCCTCCCACGGTCTAGGTGTCACTGTTAAGTTGATTGTAGCACCGTGCCTTAAAACAAGCATAGGCAATGCCCGCCCCTGATTTGCCTGTGCTTCTGCAGCAAGTCTTTGCAATAAGTTCTCACCAAATTCAACATGCCCAAATTTCAGAACCTGATCTCCAAGCTGTAGGCCATCTTCTGCTGCCGGCGATCCCTCAGTTATTTCATCCACCATAGCAAACGGTTTGCTTAGAATTAAATCAATATCCATTGCACTGGAGGCACCTCCAAGAGTCGAATAGTTGGAGGATGCTGATATGCCAATATTTGTTGAAGAATCCTGATTATTTGTCACCACATCATCTAAAAAGGTATATGGGCAATATAGGTGAATAGTTGCATATGAAACTCACAAGATGATTGAGAACAATAGGCCTGCAGAAACCTAGTTAGCAGTGAAGTAAAAATGACCATCGAAATCATCAACAAAAGCTGACATTGTATTTGGATTGCATTTCTGTTTGAGAATTTTTATCTTTGATGTCGTAAAGTGAATTGGTTGTGAAAGGAGAAGTGGAACCCAAAGTAAAAGTTTTGTATTGGGTTTTGAAATGAAAGACAATCCAAATACAACTTACAGAGCTCAACCAATGGCTTAGATAATGAAACCAATTCAAGATATTTCGCTCTGAAGCACAAAGCATCAAAATAGTTCATAAACTAAAGCTTGAGACAAAACAGGAAAATTTCCACCTTTAACTGGATTGATTTGCAGCAATAATCAAATAGTATTACAGCATTGAAAATCAATGATAAACCAAACGAAAACATTCTTGAAAACAAAATCAAATGTCACTTCTGTATAGATAAAAAGCCACCACACACATCACAAGAAAGTTCAGTACAATCATTGTCTTACTTTATTCAAAGAGAAATGAAATTTAAATCATACACTTACTTGTATCTTTAGCAATTACAGAAGTAGGTATGAGCTTAGCCGAATGCAGAGCTTGAATATTTTGGTTTATTTTCTCTGTAATATCTTTGTGATCGTTACGTAGCACTGCAAAGAAGATGAAAAAATATTTTTTTAAAAAATGCTTCTCAGTACCTGAATAAATAGCATTTATAAAACCCAAACGTGCTTTATATTCATGCTGTTAACAAATGACAGGCAATTGCTTTACCATAAAATCAGACAAAGGCCATAAACTGTGAATCACAAATTTACTCAAACCCTAAAAAAGGAGCTGCTCACCCATTTCCCTCCATCTGTTTCTTTATGACACAAAATCTACTTGACCAAAAGAATGCATAGGGACAACATAGTTGGAACTACTCGTACACAAAAGACTTGCATCAAGCTTGCAACCCAGTTAAAACAAACAAAGGGAGCTGAACAACTAAATTGCTACAGCAAAACAGATTGCATTAAAAAATACTTGAGACTAAACTTTCAATCCACCAATAATGATACACAAACTATGACAAATGAAGAAATAGACAAAATTAACTTCACTATAATTGAAAAGCAAGAAAGCACATTGTTCTGTATGCAATAAATATACCTGCAAGCCTATGACGATTTGCTCTCACAGTGGGAATGTCAATGTCAGCCCTTGGAAACCCCTGCATAAGCTTAATCTTGAGGCTAAAATCAATACAAGCTTAAATTCATGCATTATCAAAATGCATAAAAGATAGCATGTTCTTTTGCTTATTCTTTCCCTTTACAAGTACTGTTCAAACCACAAAAATCACCGCTTAAACGGCTAAAAGGAGAAATGAGCTCTAAATTCAATATAATTCCATGAAATTATTTTCCGAGCTAACCAAGTCTTTTGTCAAATATTAGAAGGTCAGGAATGGGAATCAACAGCAATGATTCCATTGATTGTGTCTAGTAAGCACCTCTAAAGACCAGCATCTCAAAATACTAAATTCTGGAATGGAGACTGAATTCTGGGGATTTCAAAATTGAGTCCATATCCCAGCTATCTCTGTGGGCCCTTACCTACTTGAAAGAAAAAAATAATAACCGTTACATCTCTCACTCATCTCAACTTCCCCACAAACGCAGATCCACTGCACTCTTCCAACTCCTCCAGCTAATACACAAGCCCCCCCCCCTCTCTCTCTCTTGCAGCTCATTTGTTCCCAGCTATCTCTCTGCCATGCTGGGTTCTGACATGGCACTATGTTGGTGGTGGGGCGATGCTGGTTAAGGTTGCAATTTTCATTGTTACATCTAATTGTAGTTGATATTTATGATATCTAAGCCTAAGAGAAGTTTTAGGAGGTCAATACAATTGAAGTAGTACGATTTCTGTTTATTCTAGCTACGGTTGCCAGGCAGGTGGCCCTCGGCGAAGATGCCACAAGCAAAGGTTTCTACATACTATTTTACAATTTTAATCTCAAATAAGAATTCGCATACAGAAGGAGTTGGATGTCCAGTCCAAGTGGCAGCCAGAGGCGGCCCTTTGCCAGTCGGTGTTACTGGGAAATCAAGGAAAAACAAAATTATGCAAACTCTACGGTAATCATTACCCATTACCTACTCCATAATTCCAACCTCGATAACCACCCTGCAAGATAGAACCTAACAAACAAAAACATATAATCACTACCGTCCTCGCAAGATACTTAAACTTTGAAAATTGAAAAGCCAAGCTTCAATATGTAAACGAATTTCAGTATAAGGACATATAGTGAAATGATTCCATAAGAAATCTAACAGTCGAGAATGCACTGCGAATTTGTAAAGCATAGAAGTAGAAGCATGCCTCAGAATCAACTAGGCTGCCGGAGAGGCCGGGGCCACCAGGCTGGCAGAGGCTTTCAATGATGGCGTTCATCTCCACCTCCAAAGCACTCCTCTTCTCCATCAGCTTCATCGTCTCTGCTTTCAAATCTGCCCCCACCATTTTTGCTTTTTTTCTCCCTTTGCTTTGCAGGAGATCAATTTCAGCTGTAATTCACTAGGGTTTTGAGATACAGAAAAAATGACAACAACTTCAGTGGAGAAGGACGATGGCGTATGAGGCCCCGTTTGGCAATATTTGCAGTGGTAACTACCAAGCATTGCCGTAATGCGTTATATTTACAGCAAAGGCTTAGATTGGTTCGCAAAGAGGAAAGAGGAGATAAAGAAGTACTTTTTCCTTTTTTGAAGGATATGTATTTATATTTATTTTAATTTTATTTGGTATGAGAAGAAGAAGAGTAAATTATAAATATTTTTTCTTATTTGGTTGTATAAAAGGTAAAATAGGAGAGAAAGTTATTTTATTGTATTTATAAATTTATTTTCTCCTTAAATTGAAGAATTATAATAAAAGTAAAAATTGATAGTATAATGATCTTTAAATATTAAATACCTCTCAATCTTTTTAAAAGTGAAAGAATTAAAATTACTGATATAGAGTGGGAACTCTCTCTCTTGAGATTTACTTTCCTTCCTTCTCTCATTCCAACTAAACGAAGTAAAATACTTATTTACTTTTATCTTTTTCTCTCTTGTTTCCTTCCAACGAAACTAAACCTAAGGGTAATAAGAGAATAGGGAAAAGGATGCTGAAATAAAATATAAGATTTTTTATTTTATTCTTAATTAATTTATTTCTTTTATTTTAAAATATAAAATTTTTAATAATTTTTTATTTTTAAAATATTTAAATTTTTATAAAATTTAAAAAATTATTTTTATAAAATTACTCTTACTATATATATAATTCTTTTATCCTCTAATATATTAGTAAAATTAACTAAGGATACAATAAGAGAACTATGTCTTATTTTTTCTTCTTTAATTTATGCAAAAATAGTTTAAAAATATTATATTTTAAAACAAAGAAAGTAATTTACTTTTTACTAACATAAAAAATATAAAAATTATTTTTACATATAATAGTAACTTTAAAATAATAATCTTTAAAATTTATAAAAAATTTAACATTTTGAGAAGAAAAAAAGACTCAAATTGCTTTATATTTTCAAATGGGTGTAATATTTATTTATTTTTTGTATTTTTATACTACCTTAAATTTTAAAAATGAAAATGTGAACTAAATTTTAACTTATTTTCTCCATTTTTAGTCTTGTTAGGGGTACTTTAACTTATTGAACTATCACCTTGCCATGCTCCACCTAAAGTTTAAGGGACATAATTTATCTTATAAATATTATTTTTATTTTAGAAATGTTGACATGTATTTTGAAATAATATAAAGTAGAAATATTAGAAATTTTTATATGAGAAAGAGAGAATATTGTACTAAAATTAACAATAGAATATTTTTTTTAAAAAATAAATTCCCAATAGAATCAAGTCAACAATCGGGATGTTCACACACTGATATGTATATATAGACAGAAAAGAAAAAGGAGAGAATTCAACAAAAATTTTACCAACTCTATTTTACTAAAAAAAAGTACCAAACATTTACGTCACATAAATAAAACAAAGGACACAAAAAAATTAAAAAATAAATAGTCCAGCAAAGAAGCCCATCATTGGACAAGAAGACAGAACTTAAAATATATAAAAAAAGACAATATTATTATAAATGACGTGATTGGTCGGAAGAAGATGAAACTTAGAACATCGAATGCATTGGATGAAGCCCCATTTTCAGTCAAGAAGTATCTTTTTTTTTTCTTTTTCCTTTTTTGGGAGTATCAACGCTTGCGTAGGACTTATACTGATGCTGAATGTGCTTATTCGAGGGTACTCTATAAATAGATTGGGCACGTACTTCAACAATGGCCGTCGTTAGAGCATCAGCTTCATCATCCTTTGCTTCCTCGCTCTCGTCGTTGGCTTCGACTTCGTATTCTTGTTCTTTCTGTTCTTCTTCTCCATCAGTTTTTACGAGGTTTCGATCTAGCCCAGTTTGGGCTTTCTCGATTTCAGTTGCGCCTTTGTGTTCTAGGAGAGTTAAGCGAATGGCTCATTCCATTGCTCGGGCCACTCTTGGACTTACTGAGGCTAACCAAATCGACGCCCCCAAGGTTTTGATTTTTATTGCTGTTTCAGTTTTTTGGTGGTCATTTCTGATCTACTTGAGTTCCGTGTTTACCTGTTTTACTCGCTATTTGCTACTCAACTGCTTACTTGTCTGCTAATTTATGAAATTGATTTGCATTTTTTATATATTTTTTATTTGTACTATAGTTCGTCAATTTTAAATTTTAAATTGTTTTTTTGTATGTCTTTTGCCTCTTACTTTTGGTAAGCTCTGAGTAGTGTTTATCTGTAGTCTGCTGTTGTTGGATTGTTGGGGAATTGGGGTAATTGGGTTGTACATTTTAAGATTTTTGTTCTCTCGTTACCAGTGTAACTTGCACTACACATGGTTAATTGGTTTCCTCTCATGGAGTCATTTGGAATTCCTCCCGTCTATCTTGTTCTTTATTCTAGACTAGTTCTGGGCTCGATTGAGATTACTAATTTTGTGGTTACTCTGGCGTTTGAGTCTCTGTATATTACTTGGACATCTATGTCAACTTTCTAACTTCAAAAACTTCTTTAAGTTAAATATGCAATGACAATATAGTACGTACATCAGTACTGGATTAGATTAGATATTGAAGCATATATTCGTGGTAAGTACTGAAATTGTCATGTTCCGGGAATTTTGAAAGATCTCTTTCGCTGCAAAAGAAATTGATTTGGGGGAATGGAAAGGAGACATTCTTGCAGTAGCCGTTACAGAGAAAGACATGTCAAAGGATGACAACTCAAAGTTCCAAAATCCATTGTTGCAAAAGTTAGATTCCCAGTTAGACGGTTTGTTGTCTGAAGCCTCTACAGAAGAGGATTTCACTGGGAAATCTGGGCAATCCACAATTCTAAGACTTCCTGGGCTTGGCAGTAAGAGGATTGGTTTAGTCGGACTTGGATCAGTGGCTTCGCCTGCTGCTGCTGCTTATCGCAGTCTTGGTGAGGCTGTTGCTGCAGCAGCCAAGTCTGCTCAGGCAAGTAATGTTGCTATTGCACTTGCTTCTTCTGAAGGGCTCTCTCCTGATTTGAAGCTTACAACTGCTTCAGCTATTGCATCTGGTAATTTTACCTGTTTTTGTTCTTTTGGTCTTCAACATATATTTGTATGAAGGACTTAGCGTTATTTTCTTTGTTGTCTGTGATAGGAACTGTGCTAGGGACTTATGAAGATAGTAGGTTCAAGTCAGAATCAAAGAAACCTACTCTTAAATCTGTGGATATTATTGGTCTTGGAGTTGGACCTGAGATTGAAAAGAAACTCAAGCAAGCAGAGTTTGTTTCCTCAGCTGTAATTTTTGGTAAAAATCTTGTCAATGCACCTGCCAATGTACTCACCCCTGGTTCGTAATTTTTTCTCATCTTTCCTCTTTCCTTATTAAGTATAGTATTGCAATTGATTATTTGTAAAATTTTTTGGTTGTTCTGTGGCTTTACCTTTTGCTAGGAAGCTAGATGAGTGAGTTTCAGTTTTTTGTTTGTTTTAGTTTGTTTTTGTCGAAAGGTGAGGTCTTCTCTTTGGTGTTAATTTCTCTCTTTTTCTTCAGCTGTGCTAGCTGAAGAAGCCAGAAGGATCGCTTCAACACATAGCGATGTTCTTACTGCAACAATCTTGAATGAAGAGCAGTGCAAAGAGCTGAAAATGGGTTCCTATCTTGGTGTTGCTGCTGCTTCTGCAAATCGTCCTGAATTTATACATTTATGTTACAAACCTCCTGGTGGATCGGTCAAAACAAAACTGGGATTAGTGGGAAAGGGATTGACTTTTGACAGGTAAAATTCATGTTCATCCCCAGAATGCAGGTGCTTCTAGGATGTTATCAGATTGTAATACTGTAAAATTATATATCTTTTTCCTGTTTCATATAACTGTGAATTGATTAACTGCTTCCGTATAATTCTCTCAGTGGTGGCTACAACATTAAAACTGGACCAGGATGCTCAATTGAGCTCATGAAATTTGACATGGGAGGCTCAGCAGCTGTTTTAGGTGCAGCAAAGGCTGTTGGTCAAATAAAGCCTGCTGGAGTGGAGGTTGATTGTCATTCATAATTCTCACTGTATCTTTTTTGGTTAATTGATCTAATCTGGTTGTAATATTAATTTTAACACCTACATTCTTCCAGTGATCTCTGGACTCAAAATAGGAAATTTATTTTCACCCTGCTGCGTTTGATTAATAGATGATGATATGTCTTTTAGGTTCATTTTGTAGTCGCTGCTTGTGAAAATATGATAAGTGGAACAGGCATGAGGCCTGGAGATATAGTCACAGCTTCAAATGGGAAGACAATTGAGGTAATGCCTTCAGTTCTTCTTGATCAGCTGAAAGGACCATAGCACCCTAGTTTTCAGTTGAAGTTGTGCAATGTCCCACATTCTTTATACTTTTTTAACCACATGTAAATTTGTCTGGTGTATTATCTACTGCAACTAGATCTTTGATTGGAACTGACTATTTCAAATGTGACAATGTTGTTTAGAGTTTGGCCCTTTTGAGTCACGAAGGTATACTAGCTGTACATTTATGAAGCATTGCTTTCATCATTTAAGGGTTCTAATCCTCTTTTATTTGAGTCTCTTCCAAGAATAAGTTTCTCGAAAATAATTGAAAATATTGGTTAGTGAATGAACACAAGCATTCAGCTTACTCTTCCTTTGTATTAATGGTTTTTGATCATGTTAATTTAGATTCCCCCAGATAGGACAAGCTTTTGACAGTGGTTTAGCTGAAGAACATTTAGACCTTTACCTGTTCTTATCACACAGTTTTGGTGCTATGAGTGCATTCATAACTTGTAACATGAATAATTTTCTCCGACTTTTCTTCACTTCTGTGGAACTCAGTAATATAATTGATAGAAATTGATCTAGTAAACGCACAAGTTTACACTGTGATCTTGTGATTGACTCTCATTAGTTTACAAGTTAGATCTTTCTGGTTGTGAACTTATCTTCTTTTAGTGTTTCCATATTTCTCTGTCACTATTTTTTGATGCCTCATCAGAAGAAATAAACAAGGAATATTGCACATTTTCATTTACACTTTGTAGTCTTTTAGCCAACATTCTGGAAGATGCTTGTCGATATCTTTCCTATCCCTTTCTGTCGATGTTTACATTAGGTCAATAACACTGATGCTGAGGGAAGACTTACGTTGGCGGATGCTTTGGTATATACTTGCAACCAAGGTGTAGAAAAGGTATTATTCCTACCTGTCTGAACTTATGCATATCTATCTTTGAAGAAACCTTCCTTGGTGTTACTTACCGGTTCTGGTTTCTCATGAATTTGAGGGGAAAAATCTTTTGTGATTACATTATTTTGGAATCTTTGACATTAGCTTCAAAAAAAGTTGGATTTTCTCTCATTTGAGTGTGCAGCATTCTTGAATCATTTTGATACGTGCACATTTTTCTTGGAACAGTTAAATTGGTTTGCAAGGTACTGGCTCATTTTCTAATTAAAACAAATAGGAATATGAATTACTATTTACTTGCATGTCAACTACTGAGACTGAAACTGAGAAACTATTTGTATTGGTAATTGGGACCAAACTTTTGTAATTAACCTTTCTTTGTGGTACAAGTAATAATTTTAAGAAACATGAGTTACATTGCATGCTGAGGTTCGCCTCCATTTTTCTTAATTGTTCTTAAGCAGGAACCTCATCTCTAGGTCCTAATTATAATCGGAAGTAGCTCCTCTCATAATATCATTCAATTAAATTGGAAGCATAGGCATCCATCTAAAAAATTATGTTAGTGCTGCTTAATTGTTTCAAGGGTTTCTTAATGCTGGAGAGCTCCTTTTCATTGCTTTTGCCTAACAACGAATTCCAAAATCATACAGATTATTGATCTTGCCACACTAACTGGGGCATGTATTATTGCTCTTGGGCCCTCAATTGCAGGTACTTATACTGGTTTATATTTGGAAAATTTTCATGCCATGATATGCATATTGGATACAAAGTGTTCCTTATTCCTAGGACTATTCTAAAGACAGCAAGATGAAACAAAGCACAAAAAATAAACCCAAAGAAAAGGACAAGGCAAAAGCTTTTTTCTGCTTAATTGGTAACTCTGTCAGAGAAAATAAATATTGTATTTTCTTTTAATGTTTTGAAGAGATTGACAGAGTTTCTGGCTACAGTTTTAGTGCGTAATTCTTTCATTGGCATATTGAGGAAAACATCAATATTGTGAGTGCAATTTTGATGAATTTAAAAATTCAATGCAGGTGTTTTTACACCCAGTGATGAACTAGCTAAGGAGGTACTTGAAGCTTCAGAAACTGCTGGAGAAAAATTTTGGAGGATGCCTTTGGAGGAAAGCTATTGGGAATCCATGAAATCAGGAGTAGCAGATATGGTTAATACTGGTGGTCGTCAAGGTGGTGCTATAACTGCAGCACTTTTCCTGAAACAGGTACTGGTTATGAGAAGAATTGATTTCATTGGCTCTGACTTCAACCTCAACCTACACCATTTAACACATTGTTTGTATAGAAGCTCAATATATTTAGCTCATTACCTAGGCTTTCTACGGATCTAGCTTTCAGGGAACATTTTTTATAGCAAGTGAAATAAGAGAAATGCTCAAGATGTGTTTTCAGCAATAGCCTACCACCTTGGAAGAGAAGGAAAATTGAGGTCTGTTAGAAAGAAGTCTTGATGGGAGAATTAGCTGGGTTCAGGATGGAGTTACTTTAGGAGAGATTACTTGTCTTTGTTCTATACGTCTCGCAATTCAATTAGTCTTATCATTGTCAAAGATACCTTGCAACTTGGAGCAAGAAAGTTTGCTCCCTCACGTCATTCACTATTATGGCAGTGGAAATATTCAATTTATCCTGTTCAATATCTCTTATAGAATTCCGCGAGGGGCACCCCTACATAGTTCCTTTGCTCTAGACAGACATCATCGGTCAAGTCTCACTGAATTTTCAAATACCAGATTAAGAAAAAGGAAGATCTGCATATTTGGAAACCAACAGGACATGCTGCCACTTTATATCTTTTCTTGAATTGTAATACTAGTTGTTTACTGCTAGAATGATATCTAAGAGTTTGTCAACCTTTTGCAGTTTGTTGATGAGAAGGTGCAATGGATGCATATTGACATGGCCGGGCCTGTCTGGAACGATAAGAAAAAGGCTGCAACAGGATTTGCAATTCCAACACTAGTAGAATGGGTGCTGAAAGAATCTTCTTAATACGTGCGCTGCTTATGCTGTTTGGTGAGCCATGCTATAGTAGCAAATGAAGCAGAAAGTGGAAAGCCTTTGTTGTTCCCTTTTAATGCTTGGAATAGTTTAGCTTTACGAATGAAATAAGTTCCGTGGAACTGAAATGAAACTACTGGCCTGAGACAAGGTTCTTATGCTTCCTTTCCATGAATGTAATGATATCTTTCTCTTTGAAACATGAGATGCTTGCTAGCTCGTGTATCTATGCTGCCAACTGTGCATTGCCAAGAAAATTAATTCTGTGGAGTCTGCTTCTTGACCTGAGATGGAAATCATATTTGTAAATGGAAATGATCAATTGAAAAAGAAATATGTGTTTCGGATTAAACATGAATTGTTTGTTTACGTTATGAGCTAGCTTGGGGACGTTCTTTTATGATACATCAAGTAGAGATTTACATCAAGTAACGATGTGAATTGAACTCAAGAGACTTTTTATTTTGAAAGACGCCTTTTAAATTTGAGCTGGTGACGGTTGTCTTGTTCTTGCTGATGAACTGGTTGCTTGAGTTTTCTTGCTCTTCTTGTTGTCCAACAGCAATATCCAATTGATGTAGTTTCCTACCCTTGCACGACTTGCTTACTTTTGAACTATTCGACAGAAAGCTACCAAAATCTGCGGGTTGCTAGTTCCTACGCGCTGCCTGAATGGGTCCCACAAAGATATGAGCTTTGATCTGTGAGTGGTAGGAAATTGGCGAAGTAGAACGCATTCTACTCCCTTTCAGCTGATGCTGGGTCGTGCGGTTGCTTCAGCTTCTTTAGAGTAAAGCTAAAGCAACGTCGAACAATACCATCCAATACTTCAAGTCATTGAATGTTGGTTCGTATTAAGAAATATCCATATTCGATCTTCAAAGTATGTTCAAGATGATCGCTGAGAATTTGATCTGTGAAATGCATTTGAGATAATTGCTTAACAGCATCTAGTTATTATCCAGGTTCGATTTTGGAAATACTTCCTTTGCTCGAAATACTATATCCATTTATCATTTTCACATGAATTAAAGAATTTATTAAAATTTAGAAAGTTCAAAACAAAAAGACCTTGGTACCCTTTTCTTAACTTTAAATATATCTCATAATTTAACTATAATTCATTAATTAGAGTACTTAAAATTTAAGGTATATAGTCGTTAAAGAGGGATAGGAATAGAAATAACTTATTAAATATTTATTAATATTCTTTTCGTCCGTAATTAAATATAGTCGTTAAAGTTACTTAATTTACTAACTTTATCATCATTCATCTCATGATATCTTTATAAATTAAATAGATTAATAGTAAGCTCTACATATTAGTGTAATTTAAATCCCATAAATCAAGAAAGTTAAAATAGTTAGTGGTGAACTCACATGTTAGTGGAGTTTAATTTTTTAAAATTAAGAAGAATAATAATAAAAATTTAGATAAAATATATAATTATTCTAGAAAGGTAGACATTTAATTGTGGACATTCTAAAAATAAAATATAAATATTTAATTGTAAACGTATTACTAATAGAATAAATGAAAAAAGATAAATAGAGCTAATATTTTATTTTAAGATAGAGGGAGTATATTTAAAGTATCCCAAAAGGAAAAAAATAAAGGGGTAATTACCTCATCCTTAAATCTATTGGATTAAGTTTAGATTTGAAATTTGATGCAAGATTTTTATTTTAGACCTTACTTACTCTTTAATAAATAATTTATTTTTATAAGATTTAAAATTTAAAATAAAAAATCTTTTGAGGCTTTATCTAATTCTATCCAATAGTAAAAAATAATAACCTGGCTATGATCTTGTACGTCTTTTTTTACAAGACAACTAAATCTTAGTCATTAGATCAAAAAGATAATCTGATCCAATGATTAGATGAGTTTTTTTTTTAATTTTTTAAAATACTTTTAAATTTTTAACTATTAATTAAATTATTTATTTGATCCAATAATTAAAATTTAATTTTATACCTCTGCAAAAAAGACGTATCTTTTTTTGACAAAAAGGGTGGCAAGGAACAATTGCGTGCATCATTGAAGTCAAAATCAATGATGACGCTACAACACAATATTCATCTATTCGGATTAATTAAAAAAAAGAAAAAACGAAATAGGAAAAAACACAACGCAGATTGTACGTATGAATGAATGATATTAACTTCTGCTTTCATTATTCAATGCATTGTCAGATTGAGAGAGAGGGAAAGTAATATATTAGAATTTTAACATTAATAAAATGAATTCATAAAATATAACTCCAAACAAATTATATTATCTTGTTTGGATAGTGCGAAAAATTTCTTGAGGAGAGTGGCTACACTTTGATTTTTCAAATGTGTAAAATAAATAAATTTTTAATTTAAAATTTGCTAAAATATTTTCTAATATGACTTATATTGTTATATAATTCAAAATATATTATTTTCTTTTATATTTTAATTTTTTATTTACTCTATACTTTTGTTTTTCTAATGTAATTTACATTCAAAATTTTCATAATAATATAACCGCATGTTTTATTCTTTAATTTGATATTTCTTCTAAATGCAAGTTCTTAAAATAATTAATCTTGATATAATATTTAGATCCCACTGTGGACCAAAAATAATCTTGAATTTTTATAAAATTAAATTATTTTATCAAGGATTTAATATTTTTTCTTTATATAATGATTTTCATGAGTTGTGTAATCATGATATAGTTAAAGTTTTATATTTTTAATAATTTTGAAAGAAAATTTTAATTGAGATATGGAATGATATGAGAAGAAAAATTAAAAAAAAAGAAAAACGCAAAAGAAAGATATAATTATATCTTAAAATTTTAATTATAATTATTTTCTTTTTTTATTAGATTTCTTGATAAACGAGTTTGAAGAATAATAATATTACCTTCTTATAGGTTTTTTTTTTCCTCAAGTAATTTTATTATGGTCACTGAGTATAAAAGTAAAATATATGGACAAAAAAAGTCACATTATTAAAAAATTAATAATATCATATAAATTTTTTATCAATATATTTTATTTTTATTATCATATATATAACTTATGTAATGCTTATAAATTATTTAGTAATCATAATAAAACTATTCTTCTTTCTCAGTATTCTGTTTTTATTTTTCTTGATCTGAAGGATCAGATTCTTTTTTCATAATATAAATAATGAACTAAATGTTAGAATTTAAAATTAAAAAATCTAATTACTTTTCCCAACTTACTTTTCTTGAACAATCAAATTTTTAATAAGGATTACTGCCTTTTCATCCGAAATTTACTTTTATACTACTAAATGCTATGAATTCGATTTAAACTATTGGACCAAATAAAATGAGTATAAAGTTCGCTCAAACAAATTATTTCACTTCTCAAAAAAAAACTTTGGGAACCAAATGGTATGCACGTTTATTTTGTCTTCTATGGTGTACGCGTTTAGCAAGCTTGCACGGTTGTATCACTTGTAAGAACAGCTTTAAAATGATTAAAAAGATAGGATGGTTTTGTATGAGCAAATAGTTCTTAAATTATTTTAGTTATATTAAAAATATATTCATTATAGTCGTTATTAATTTATTTTTTAATTTTTATTTTATTTTTTTTAAACATGCTTTCAACTCTAATATTGATATGAATAAATATATTATAATTAAATAATATAATTATTGTATAAAATTATATAGCCACTTAACAATCGCCTTTCAATCTTTCTGATCAATCTTAATATATGGTCGAAAGGAAGTTATTACCTAATAAATAAATTATAGGCCATTAACTCTACAACTTAACATATTCATTATAAAAAAGATTACAAGTAAATTAACTATAGTAAGTTTAGGGTGTGATTGGATAAAGTTTGGTTTTGAGATTTTCTATTTTGGGTTTCGGAAGAGAGAAATTTTTATGAGAGAAAAAATAAGATATGAGATGAGAAATTTACACTAAGTAAAGCCTTAATATAGAGTCAAATTCAAGAGATTCGGGAGATAACGATTAAACTTTCGAATGTCTCGCTTATAATCAAAGGAAATACTAAAGTTTGAATATATAATTCAAAGGAAAAACAAAAGTTTGAATATTTGAGGGAGAGCATTTAAAAACAGAAAGTTTTATTACAGCAGTAATCCAGTACTCCAGATGTAGGGGTTTCGGGCTTCTTGCCATTTTTCATCGGTTTCAGACAGTTTTTCTGTTTTGGTGTTTATCACAGTTACAGCCCGAACCTTGTATAATTGAAATTTTCTCGAACTTTTTCGCAGTTTCCCAGAACAGGCTGTACAACGTTGAATAACAAAACTCTCTGTTCACGGTTCAAAGATCCCAATTTTTAAAGAATAAACAGAGTTTGGAGAAAAGCAAACAGGAAATTTGGCAACTGGGCTGCTTGCTTTTTATAGCCATGTAGAGAAGAAACAAGGACAAGAAGGGGGAGGTAGAGAGACTTGGGAAAATGAGTGTGTCTCTATCAGTAATGACATTGAATCTGCTTGAAGATCAATCAGAGGATAGTCCGTATTCATGGGAAAAAAGGAAAGATATCTGTATAAGTGTCATCACAAGTTATTCGCCAATGATTCTCTGTACTCAACAGGGTATATAGATTGTTTCTTTACTGTGTCTGAACTTCAGTGGATCTTGAATCTTGATTGTTGCTATGGCATTCGTTGAAATGCTTGATCCGGGTGTGTTTTGATTTCTATCCTAGAAATGGGTTTGTTGATTTTTAGTAGTTCTGAGGACCTCCAATGTGAAGCCAGTAACCAAAATTGCGTCTCTCCTGTGATTCTTTCTCTCTATTAGTTTTGATATGCGTCCTCTTTATTTAGTTTTTTGGTTAGATTAAAGTTGGTTTTACTAATTGTTAATGCTTTCGTTCTTGTGTTAGGCGTGAAGTCGCAGTTGGAGTATCTTCAGCAATGCTTGCCAGGTGAGATTTCTTATAAACAGTGTGGTTTGCTATTTCATTTAGCATTTGATTTTCATTTCTTCTTTCTGCTCCATGACCCAATGGTTTATTTTTTGGTCTTTAGCTATGAGGAGGATGTTGAAATGGTGAACCAGAGTTGAAGACCAAAGTAGGATATTTCAAACATAAAAGGAAGAGAACCATAAATTTGCATACGGGATGTTAGAAATGCTAATTTGAAAGTGTTGAATGGGTGACACTTACCTCTGAAGGAAAAAGTATTAATCGTGTGTCTCTCTTGGTGAAGGAGGTTAAGGCTATAAACTGAAACTCTGAAAGTGGTGTATAGCAAATGGTACCATTCAATTTGTTAGCATTTTTAGTATTAGCCCATTTTTCTGGTGACATGTTATATGCCAAACTCTGGATATTGAATTTTGAACAGAACAGCAGTCCTGGGACTGTGATGATAGTATAGTCTGTAAGATGGTTATTCAGGTGGTACGGACCTTCTGACTGCACAAGCTTCCAGTTATATAAAAAAAGATATTTGTTTCTAAGGGTACATGGCATCCACTCTCTAGCCACCTTGTTCTTTCAACTGATGTAAACTTTGTTGGAAGTAGGATAATTGAAGTACTACACTGGCATACTTAAAAAAATAAAAACGAAGAACTGTGCTTTATGGTCTTTCGTTTCATTACAAAGTATGATGTTGGGATATAAAATTCGAACAAACCAATGGTGGCTTTTTGCGGTGCATTCGCTGCATACCTGCATCTATGCGTTCCAGTGTTTGTCATGGCAAGCTTATAGAAAGGCTAATGGCTTTATGGATTTGGATTTTTGTTACTTAAAGCTACAAGTGGCAGAAACTTTTGTAACATATTGTATCAAGATGGAATATTAATCAAGTTTAGGAAACATGCAACAGAATATATTAATTGAAGTCCGGAGCATCACTTCAGTGTTCCACCATTATAATGGAAAACAACCCTATTAGATGTGTTGAGTATCACTGCATGGAAGACACGAATTTGGCATTCTTGAATCATGTTTAACTCACAGAATGTTGCTTTTGAGTATAAATTAACTAAGCTGTTTGCTGGTGCAGTTGTACTTGTATGAAGTACACTAAAATATGGTTCGCTATGGCTCTAATGAGTTAAACTCTTTCTTAGCCTTCTAAAAAAATGTTGCAGTATGATGTATACAGTTGTTGGTAGAATGTGTATACCTTGACCTTCGCATTCTTAACATGACCTGATTGCTAGAGTTCTGTAATAAAGAATTTGTTTGATGAATACAAAATGATGCATGATTTTTTACTTCTTGCTTTCTCTTCATTTTATGGCATGACTTTGATAAATTTATTATGCATCCTGCAATAATTAAATTTTGATTGAAATATTAAAAATGGAAGCTTACTGATACTGGTACAACTATTCTCTAATTGACAAGGTTATAATCAATTTGGAATTTCAAGGAAAGGACCTGAAGACACTTCAGATCAGCATTGCACAATTTTCTATGACGAGGAGAAGGTAAAGTATCTTATGCTTTACAGAGCTGATGTGATTCAGCTAATCAATCTGAGAGAGAAAATTCAAAATGAAAAAGGATAACGGTTCTGTCATCATTATTTAACAAAGAAAAGAAATTGAGCAAGTTGTTTCTTTTTTTTTTTTTCCAACTGAAGGTAGAGCTGCTTGAAGGTGGGACTTTTTGGATGTCAGAATCACCTTCTGTGCCTGGAAGCATATCCTGGGGTTCTGAAGTTCCATGCATTGCTACATGGGCTATATCCTTTGTACTTATTCTCTGTCTGCTTTAATTTTTCACCCAGTCCTCGTATTGCTATATACCAAGGTGCACTGCGGCTTTGCTTCCTCCTTGACAAAATGTGTACACATTCCAACTGAAAGGTGCTGAGCCGCCAGGTTTTTCATTCCAGATAGTGAATACATGCATGGATGAGTTCAGTCCCCGTGCTCGTAGGCGAAGTGCTCTACTGACGTGGCAGCATATTGCCTCTTTGCCTCCTAGCTTGCCCGTTGTGTACTGTGGAGGATTTAACACACAAAAGGAATCAACAACTGGCCGTTTTCTTCTTGGAAGATCAAGGTACTGTTTCGATTTCAAAGTGTTGCAGAAAATTTAGTAGTTGTCCTAGTCGTGCTGTTGAATTGACTTCTATTTGTGATATCATTACTGAATAATATTTTCCTATTGCACCAGTTATTACTGTAATCTTATTGGGCAGGGTTCAAATTTTGAACAGTATTTATGTACATGGTAGGAACCATGTGAACAAAATTATGTTGATCCGGTCATAGGATGCTCACTAAGATGTCCGGGGGCTGACTTCACTTTATTAGTGACTGCTATAGCTAAACTAGGATACCTTGCTTATGGGAAAATTATAAATCTCTTGAAATCTTTGCTGGCAAAAAAACAGAACAAAATAAACAAGTGTTTGAAAAGAAAGAAGCTATGTAATAAGAAGCAAACTCTTTTCAAGATATAGTGTGTGTTCTGTGGATGTAAAACGAAACCTTTTGGAGTATGACGTTCTAATGGCACCCTAAGGAAATATTGCTCTTTGATGAAAGATGATCTTCTTTTTCCTTTTCTTACTTTTAACACATTATTAGGGCTTTAAGATGAATCCTATGTACTCAATGGGTCTGAATTAGTTTTTGGGGTATTTGACTTTGAGATAGAGCTAAATCTGTAGTGCTCCATGCTAACTACGTCTACCATGTAGCTAGACAAGTTTCCAAGAACTTCTTATGAACATGCAGGGATATGGACAGGGATTGCCTACATTAATTTTTATCATCCCTTGTCAAAACACTATCTCTTCTTTCTTTTTTTTTTTTTTTTTTGGGGGGGGGTGTTTTTGGGGGAGAGAGGAGGGTTTTGTCAGGGTATAACAGGTTCTTTGTTTTTTTTTCCCTGCTCATTGCCTTGAGAGTCCGGTTTGGAAATGATTTTATGTCTTTTATAACCCAAATTTTGCATAAGTTGGTGACCGTGCTTCCAGTTGGCCTACATTATCTTTTTCAGCCAAATGCTTCTCTATCCTCAATATACCTTTCACAGCCGCTCAGAGAGGATCTTCCGTATATGTTTTTTAACCCCATTACTCATTTTCAACTTTTAAGGAACATTTATAACTGATGAATATTTTGCATTTCATCTCTTACAGAGAACATGGTGTTGTAGGTGATATGAGAGATGCTTGGCCAAATGCTCGAGTAAGGAAAAATGTTTCCCTTGATTCGAACTTTTCATGGATTTAAAGGTATTAATAAACTTGTGAGATCCTTTTTACCTCTCTGATGTGGGAGAAGCCTGACAAACTCTAGCGTCCTTGTTGTTTCGTCAGGTGACAAGCAAGGAGTTCTTGAATTCCTGAAATTAATCTTCAGAGCTCTTTGCCTGTGCTGGGATCGTCAAACTCAGGATCTACATGTTGACTGGATTCTTTTCAGAGGTAGATCTCTGATACCTGTCTCATGTGAAGTGGTGAATGACAACATTGATGGGCTTTACCCATCATCTCATTATCCAATATATACAGAGTTTATGCTCCCTCGTACTGTAAGATTGATTGAAGCGCCCACTCAAGATGGAAATTAAGTCATTGCTGTCTATTGCACACCTTCACATAAGAAGCAAAGAGAAAATTGTTTTGGCTCTAACATTGACTACTTAATGTCAATGTTTGAAAATATTCGTCTCTTTGGGCAGAAAATGTTTCATTTTGTTCCACAATAGAAGAGATTATGGGCTTTTCTGGTTATTGAAAGTGGACGTGTAACACGGTGGTGGTTTATGGATTTATTGTTTTAATTTCTAGCTGGTATGAGAAGCTTGGATGTGAATTGTACCTGGCTGACAGAATGTGAGAGTAATGCACTTCCTCTCACAAAACATGAAGTCCCACTGTGCGGTCCTCACACACTGGGTTCTCTGATAAGAATGCAAAGTGCAGACCCTCTTGTTTAGGGTTCAATTACCCCAATCTATGGATATCTTGAAAACTTCTCTTATGAGATATACATGAATGTGAAAATGATATTTCTTATTGCAGAACTATATGCAAGGTTTCTTGCTTTGGGTGACTGCTGAACTGTTACTCTCATGTAGAATTATTTTGCGTTCAATAAATTTATCATTTTGAACAAAAAAGGAAAATTGGGACAAAAACTACTTGCACCCTGTATACTTCCTACCCATCAGATATGTTAAAGAGAAAGGTGGTAAAAGATTCAAGAGGTGAAATTTTCTTGGTAACAAGATTTGCTACTATTGAAATTTTGTCTATAAATTGACCCTAATTGTAGGTTGGGGTTTATGCACTGATCTTTCACCATCTTTTTCATTTTTGGCAGATTCTGTACTTACCTTCTGATTCTCTTGATCAACTGAAATTCTTTTAGAATACAAGTGAAATTTAAGAAACTCATTCGAGTTGTTTGAATTCTATTCTTTCAGCATTAGAGTTATGATCATCACAGTTTGATGCACCTGGCCAAGATTTCAGTGGATTCTTTTTCTTTTTAATGGGGCATTAAGTTCTCTTTTGTACCTTTAGATTGAAAACATGGTTGGATTCTGGGAAGCTCCTGCAGTTTGGTATCTATCTTTTCTAGATGCTTTGGGAGATTTTGCTCCTTGCTTATTTAGGTGCCTTAAGGAATCCTTCCTCTTCTATCTCTTTTACTGTTACCAAAAAGAGAGAAAAAGAACAAAATGAGCCAGGATTTGTGAGAAAGGATAGATCAAATCTCTAAGATCATAGAAGCACAGAAAATGAACACCAGAGTTCAAATCAGTGTCTGAGTAACACAAATGGGCTATTGAGGAAAACCCTACTAACTGGCTTATTTGTGATTTCAATATCCCTACAGTTCTTGTCGTAAACTTGCGTGTATCAAACCGTGCAGAGCTGTGACTAAATGACTAATCATCCATCAAGCCCTGCCTGGTGAGTACGTAAACAATAATGGAACTGCAAGGAATCGGCAAAGGCTTCAAGTCGTCCGAAAGGGCAACATAAAGATTAGAACCCAGCTGCCAAGATCATCCACCTTTTTCTTGTCAAGTTCAAAATCTCTGCGAGGGAAATTTCTAATATATTTTGTATCACGTCACCTATAATAACAATATTTATCTATAAAAAAATTATTATTTACTATATAAAAATAGGAACGTAAAATATTAAACTATTTTTTATGAGACACATGTTATCTCTGTTATTTCTTTTATAAAAGAAATAGGTAAATCTAAACGAGTAGCACAAAATGTAGTCCAAAAGTCATTTGTATTCCCACTCCACAATTAGAAACGGATCTCAGACGCTCCGTCTAAAATCTGAAAACCGAATGGGATTTGAGACAAAAAATGTTATCCAATTCCAGCCTTATTATGAAACAAAGGGACTATGAGAATTAAAATTTATTTTTTTTGCAAGAATTTTAATCTATACACAATCATCAATAGACAAATGCCGAATGTATAAAAGAAGAAAAGATCAACAACATAAACCACTAAATTTTTTATATAATATTTTTTAAAAATATTTAAGTATGATAAATTCCATTAAGCCGACCGACTCCCAATGAATATTGACTCTCCCAATAGTTGAATCTGCGCCCGCCCCCTAAGTAAAAGCACTCTGCGAAGTTGACATCAACACTCAAACAAAAATAACGGTCTATTTAGATTGCGTTTAGTTTGGAAAGATTTTGTATTAAATTTTATAAAAATAAATTTTTTATAAAAAAAATGAAGCTCAATTGTGGATTTAGTTGGAGATATGCAATCCAAATCAACCTAAAAGCAAGGAGAGCGTAAGTGTTATTATAAAGATTTTCACATATATTAAGAAAATAGTTGCATTAATTAATTTATCTTTAATTAAATATTTTTTCTTCTTATAAAAATTACAACACAAGAAATTATTATTTTTATTACATTAAATGCCATTGTTTTATTATGAAGGTAAATAAAGAAAATTAAATTAAATTTTTATCCAATGACGCTTATTTTGTAACAAAATAAAAGCTTTATAATAACACTTATTATGAAACGGAGGGAGTAAATTTGTTTTCCCTCATCATAGATAACTCAACAAGACATTGTTACAAAATCAAGATAGTCCATCGTCTTATTGTTCTTCCCTTTTTTTTTCTCCTTTTAGAGGAACTACTTCCCAATACTTTTTTCCTTTTTTTTTGTTAAGATATAGAGTTAGTTATAATTTTTTGGAAGTTTTTTCACGTCTAATTTAACTTAATTTATTAATTTATTTAGGATACATCAACTTTAAATTTTAATTATTTTATCTGGTTCACAGAAGCTAGAGAATCACTTTCAAGCCAGATCCATATTGAAGCAATGCGTAAGCCGTAGTTTAGTCCTTTAATTATATATATATATATATATATATTTCTTGAACCGTGTTTGAATAATTTATACGGTTTAGGCTGTTCAAGAAGAAAGTTTGCTTAGCATGGAGTAAAAGCGATTGGACTTTAGAATTTTGAAAATAATTTCTATAATCTTCCAGTGACGTAGATGTGGAAACTAGATGAGCATGACCTTCCAACGCTCAACTCTAATTTAACATTACTCAGATGCCTCCAACGGCGCCCACAATAACCAAATTATTTCTGCAGACATTTCTTCTCTAACTATTTAGGGATGTGAATTATTTAAGCCCCCTCCTCCAAATTAATATCTACACAAAAGTTTGGTAGAATATAATTATATTTATTTAATTACAATTGATTTGCCTTTTTCCTTTGGCCGGGGATTCAAATCGTAATAACCAACCTAGGAGTAGATTGGTGTTTGATACTATTCTTTATTAGAGTTATTTTCATACCCGAATTATGTATGAACTCATCCTCGACCTTTCATTTCCTTCTTAAACAATTTTTAAAGCCGCTAATATGTTTAAAATTTTTTAAGTTGCTACTTAAGGAAGGTAATGGAGTTGAGTTATTCATCCTAGTGATGTACAAGAATGGTGAAGAAGGCATCGAAGAGAAGATTAGACTGCGTTTGATTTTGTTATTTTCATTTGTAGATTACCTATCCATGATATATAAGATGTGATATTTTCTCTGCTACCATGGGTTTTTAAACCATTTGTGTTAATCTCTTATATTATTTTATGAATGAAGTGTTTTAATTATAAAAAAAGTATTTTTGGACAATAAATGTATACTTCTTCTTTTCCAAACTAGATGTCCACATTGCTTTTTAAAGATATTCGTAATTTAATACCTACTTTTTAAAAATATTTATATATTTTATCTAAATTTTAACTAATAATTACTTAATTTAATAGAAGTAAGTCTCACTAACACACAATAGTCTTACCATAAATCTCTTTAATTCTTTTGATTTAAAGAACTTAAGTATTATTAATATGCAAATTTTACTACTAATCTTTATAATTAATAAACATATTTTAATAATTTTTAATATTTAAATTATTTTTTAAATTTATTATCAAGTCAAAATAAAATATTCATTCCGAACGGAGAAAGTATGCATCTTTATTATAAAAGAATAGACATGAATCAAATACATAATCTATGTCCTCTTGAGAAACAATCATCACCAACGGATGAAAAAATATATTACAACTCATCGGATCGGCCTTCTACAACATTTGGCAGGATATCTCGTTCTGAGTGAGCAATTTCACAAGTATTTTTTTGGGATCAAATTTTAACCTCCTAAATTACTAATTAAGTATTCTGACTATCTTTCAAAATTTCATTTCAATCCTTATCCTATCCTTTCGAAAAGGCTGAACTCTACAGAGGCTTAGAGGCACTATTGTGACTCTTCCTTTGCAAATTCACAATAGTTGAAGGGCTAAATATATTTTATAAAATATGATTCTATTTAAAGTTCGCCTTCTTTCCTTTTTAGTACATATTCAATCAATTTATCTTGTTTATGATTAAAGATTAGAGACGCCTATTCTCACATTGGGAAAAAATATATAAAAAAGAAAAACACTCCTAGGGCTTCAAATTGCAAAGAAATTTAACTATCAAACATGTTTTAAATCTTATGCTGTTACAAAAAATGATAAAAAAAATTAATATTATATTTGATAAATATCAAACTCAAAACTTTTTAATACGATAAAAAACGCTCCATTAATTAAGCTACAACCTTACTCAAGTGAACAGTCAAACTTGATGCACCTTGTTTTACTACGAAACCAAGGCACGACTCTGTGTGGCAGCTAATGACTATGGGGATTGGTGAGATTGACTTTGTGGTTTTGTGGTCTTCATAAAGCAACAAATAAATTATACAAGTGGCTCAAAGTTGATAACTGGAGCTCTTTTAGTATTTTATTTTTTATGTGAATACTGAATTCCTCATTATCCCATGTATTGCATATATATGGTTCCATTATTTGACTTTCTTTTTGTATTTATTTTGGAGGTAATTCTATTGTGTGACTTTGAGGAAATCAAATAAATCTCCAGAGAGCTTATAATTAGTTGCTACTCTCAAATATTTTCTCGCAAGGAGATGTGAGATCTATTCAGTTAAAAAAGGGACCAAAAAAAAAAAAAAAAGGAAAAAGAGAGGATACATGAGACTCATCCTGAATTTTTTTTAAAAAAATTTCAATTCAAAATTAAATGTTTACATTTCTATTTTTAAATGTAAAAAAATGAATGTTAATATTTTAAAATAAATATAATCTAAATTTCTACAATTAACTCAAGCTAGCAAGGGATTGTCTCAAGGGTTAGGAGCATTTTTTATGAGCAGATAGTTTTAAATTTAATTCACGTTCTTATCTTTTTTAATATTTATAAAATAAAAAAAACTTATATAAAGAAGAGAATATGAGTTCTATTAATACACAAATGTTTGCATTAATAAGTATAAGATATTAACTTGTTTATAATTAAATGCTTTTAAAATATTTGTCTCAAATTTAAAAACAACATTTAATTTCCAAATGTAGTAAAAAATATTCGAAAGCCCCTTACATTCTTCAATTTTTATTTTTTCAATGTAAATAATTTAAATTTTAAAAAAATTTAATACGAAATTTCAGATTTCAAACCTATATATTTTTATAAATAATTTAATTTTTATAAAAGCTTAAAAAAATATTAAAAATCAAACTTTATCTAATCTTATCCTTAACTAATAATAGTATCATCTCCTGAATATTAAATTATTATTATCATTAATATTATTAGTTCAATAAGAACTGAAACACTAGAACTTGTTAGATCACATGCAAGGATCCAAACTATGATCAAACCCTATCAAATTCAAAAAATAAATACTACAAAAAAAACACAAAGAGTGAGATGCAAAAGTATGATATTTATCAAAGTAAGGGGTAAAAGTGTAAGAAAAGAAAAGTTACTATACTGTTCTGACTTCATTAATTACGATCCATCTCAATACCAATTAATTAAAATTAACCTTCCCAAGACCAATCGCATCCAGACAAAAAAGGCGACGTCATCAACCACCATTTTCCTCAGATCCAATCTTCACCGTTCCTCCGTTCAATCCAACGGCCACAGCTAGTCCATCTCACACGTTTACTCCCTATAGAAGTACTCAAAAGACTTCTCAAAGCCTTCTTTTCTCCCTCACACCACACCTCTCTACGAAATCCTCACAAATCTCCATTCCTACACTGCGGGCTCCTCTTCCTTGTTCTTCCCGTCGCCAGCTATTCAATTCACAATCCTCCATACACGCACCACACACAGTGAATCTCTCTGCGGGGAATATCTATACTATGTTGCTATATAGGTGAAGCTGCGGATATAGATATACTTTTTTTTGTTGTATATCGAAGTGTGTGTGTGGAGATCTAGATCTTAGGGTTGGGGACTGTGAGAGGTGGTGAAGAGTTGGATATTGTGTCGAAAGAGAGGAAGAGATGGAGGTCGTGAGGCCTCAGGTGATCAATCGATGGATCTCTGTTTCGATCGTTGTGTTCTGTCTCTTCTTCGTCAGTGCTCAATGTTTCTATCTCCCTGGTGTGGCTCCGCAGGATTTCCAGAAGGTAATTTCCGTAGCATGTAAATCATACATGTTTGTTTCTTTATTTAAGGTGGAATGCAATGTTAGATCTTGTACATTCTGATAGTTGTTTTGACCTGGGTGCTTATTATGTGATTGTTGTTCGCTGATAGGATAGATGATGGATCGTGTTAAATTCGTATTATTTATCTGCTTTATGGCTTTTCTCCATCGGATCTATACCGACCATGGCTTTCTCCGTGAAATTCTGCTCTGGCTTTGAAATCCTTATAGTGGCTACAAAATTCGTGTCTTTCCGATTAGTTCTAGAATTATTATTGTGAGTTACCTGTTAAACAGGAAATTATGCGTATATTATTTTGATATTTTATTTTTTCGTTTAAAAGCTTGTTTCTTTTTTGGGAAAAATATGTTCCTGAGTAGCATCTCAGGAATTTAACGGAACAAGTCGTTAGAATAATAGCACGTAGGATGTACTAATAGTTGATAAGTGTGAGGCATTGAAAATTATTTGCTAACAGAAAGCAAGCTTAGGTTTTTTTCTGGGATTGAGATCATTTCTTTTTAGGGCAGACGAATATGGGTGCACAGTGTTGAAATGATATTTTTATGTATTGCAGAAACGGTTGGAGGTTTATAACTAACTTTTTTAGCTTGAGGGTTTTGACAAGTGATTTTGGCTCGCAAATGGATAAAGTTGCCCTCCCTTTAACGAAGATATTTTTCTGTAGAGAGCAGATAGCTTTATATCTAAGTTTTGATTAATTTCTCATTATCCAACTCTTGTCATCTTAGAGTCATTATTTAATTACTTAGTTTTGTTTGAAATTACGATTTAGTTACTTCTTAGAATTTCCAGAGGGAAATTAGATTACCTGCTATCTTTATACCATCCAATCTTCAAGTTTGTTCCCATGCCATTGTCTTTTCTGAACCTAATATACATAATGTCAGGGACTTCAAGTTTATAACAGCTTTCTGCTTCTAAAATTTTGTATAAACACAGATTCATGTTACTTTGTTAAGAGTAATTGGATGTACCCTGATTGGCTTTCTATTGAAGAGTCGTTAGTTTGGTTTTGGTCAGTATTCTATTTTGGAGTTAGGACCATTTCTGATCATCAGGATGCTTTGCATTGAAACACAATATTGAAAATCGTTGCTACTCAGAAATGGCATCATTTTAGTTGCTTTAGTATTACAGATTTGAATGCCAATGCACAAATATCGGTGTTCTTTGTCCTCTTTTGGTTGTTTCTTAGTGTGTATTTTGTTGCAGGGGGATGAGCTAAGGGTGAAAGTAAATAAATTGACTTCTACAAAAACACAGCTCCCATATTCCTACTACTCCCTGCCTTTTTGTAAGCCAGATAAAATTCTGGACAGTGCAGAGAATCTTGGAGAAGTACTGCGTGGTGATCGTATTGAGAACTCTCCTTACGTGGTCTGTTTTTTAATCTAAAGAACTACCTTTTATATGGGTTCTCATTCACTAACAACTTACATAAGCATCTTCCTCCCTGCAGTTTAAAATGAGGCAACCACAGATGTGTAATGTCGTATGTCGTGTTGTGCTAAACGCAAAAGCTGCCAAGGAGTTTCAGGAGAAGATTGAGGATGAGTATCGGGTGAATATGTAAGATGGACTTTTTTACAGTGTCTTCTGCAGAGCTGCTGCTTCGTTTTCTTTTTTTTAAAGATAAATTTATTTAAATAACTACATTTAGATTATTTGATATATGAATCATTTCTGACATGCATTGCTATGGTGCACAGGATCCTAGATAATCTCCCTCTTGTTAAGCCTATTAAAAGGCCTGGGCAAGATTCTATATATTATCAACAGGGTTATCATGTTGGTATTAAAGGACAGTACGCAGGAGTAAGTTCTTAAATAAATTTCAAATTTTATTTTTTTTTCCTAGTTGAAGCTTTGAAAGTTCTATTTTTCGGAGATTTGATGTAAGTTTTGACCTTTTACTGCTGATGAAATTTTTGGTAGAGCAAAGAAGAGAAGCAATTTATCAACAACCATTTAGTATTCACGGTAAAATATCACAAGGATGCACTAAGTGAAGCTGCAAGAATTGTAGGATTTGAAGTAATGCCATATAGGTAACATGATCTTACTCATTTGGCCATGTTGATAGAATGTTTCTGCATTTGTAGTCAATAATGTTTTGGTTTCTTATGTCAATTGCAGTGTTAAACATCAATATGATGGTGAGTGGAATAACAACGCACGATTATCCACTTGTGATCCCCATGCAAAACGTACCGTTACAAACTCGGACACTCCTCAAGTGGTTGAAGATAAGCAAGAAATTATTTTCACTTATGATGTTGAGTTTCGGGTAATGCTTGATACCATGTTAGTGAAGGCTGTTGTTAATTCATTGTTGACTTCTGTGGCTTTAGTTTATTTTTGTTACTTAAATTGAACTTGCAGGAGAGTGATGTTAAGTGGGCATCAAGATGGGATACCTACCTTCTGATGGCTGATGATCAAATCCATTGGTTCTCAATAGTTAATTCTTTGATGATTGTTCTGTTCTTATCTGGTATGGTGGCCATGATTATGCTGCGAACACTGTACCGTGACATCTCAAAATATAACCAGCTAGAGACTCAAGAAGAAGCTCAAGAAGAGACAGGCTGGAAACTGGTTCATGGAGATGTTTTCAGGCCTCCCATGAACTCAGATTTGCTTTGTATTTATGTCGGGACTGGTGTTCAATTCTTTGGGATGACATTGATTACTATGATGTTTGCAGTACTTGGTTTCCTTTCCCCTTCAAATCGAGGAGGCTTGATGACAGCTATGGTCCTCCTTTGGGTCTTCATGGGTCTGTTCGCTGGATATTCAGCTGCCCGTCTCTACAAGATGTTCAAAGGAACAGAGTGGAAAAGAATTGCTCTACGAACTGCAGTCATGTTCCCTGGAATCGTCTTTGCAATTTTCTTTGTTTTGAATTCCTTGATTTGGGGTGAGAAATCTTCCGGTGCCGTGCCTTTTGGCACCATGTTTGCATTGGTATTCTTGTGGTTTGGCATTTCTGTGCCACTTATATTTGTGGGTAGTTATGTTGGTTTTAAGAAGCCAGCTATGGAGGATCCTATCAAGACCAACAAGATACCTAGGCAAATACCAGAGCAGGCCTGGTACATGAACCCAGTGTTCTCAATCTTGATTGGAGGCATACTTCCATTTGGTGCTGTTTTCATTGAGCTCTTTTTCATCCTTACCTCAATCTGGTTGCAGCAGTTCTACTACATCTTTGGCTTTCTCTTCCTTGTGTTTGTCATCCTGTTTATCACCTGTGCTGAGATCACAATCGTGCTCTGCTATTTCCAGCTGTGCAGTGAGGACTATCTTTGGTGGTGGCGGTCATATCTTACGTCTGGGTCATCTGCGCTCTACCTCTTCCTCTATGCAGCTTTCTACTTCTTCACAAAGCTGGAGATAACAAAGCCGGTTTCTGGTATTCTGTACTTTGGGTACATGCTTATTGCCTCGTATGCTTTCTTTGTGCTGACTGGTACGATTGGATTCTATGCTTGCTTCTGGTTCACAAGGCTCATATACTCATCTGTGAAGATTGACTGAGCAATGCTGTACTGTTCTGGAGTTTCATCAAGTGTAAATGGGCCTGGTGGGTTTGAATTTTTATCCTAAGAGATATCTTCCAGGTGTTACAGCCGCTTGTTTTGGAACAAAAATTCTTTTAATCATAGAAAGTGTCTTTTATTACCATCTCAATACTGGTCGCTTAAGGTTGACCCTTTTTTTGTATTTTAGTTTGCTTATTATTCTCTTTCTATGGAGACATTTACAGATTCTAGAGGAATATGAATCTACGTAGGTTAAGATGTCTTTGAGGAGTTGTGATAGCAATTCTTGTGCGTGTACTTTTAATGCATGATTCGAGGATGAAGATGGTTCATTTCTGGCAAGTAAACAACGGAAGAGTAGTTTTGTCCGGAAAAAAAAAAGGAATAATCGACCTCTGATATTGTGAAATGACCAAGTTGCCATTTTCATTGGAAAAACTGTTGGGAGCTGGCGCCATGGTTTTCCTAGTAGTACAATTATTTGTTGCAGGCGGCAGTAACGAACTTCAATTTTCCTAATGATGTACAAGAAGTTTTATGTGGGCAAGTGGACATTTTCTAGTTTTAGTGCACAATAGGATTTTGTTTCATATATATTCAACTAGCAGCAAAGAAGTGGAGGGAACTAATGAATATGAAAATTTGTTGGAAAATACAAATGCGAAAAGAATTGTGTTAAATGTCGGGGAAAGATTTTAGTGTAGTTGGAGACTCGGATCCAAATGGCATTTTTGTGTATATATAGATTATTTATATTATACACAATATAAAAATTAATTATTTTTTAAAAAATTTTCTTCAAATTTCTTTTCTTTAGATGTGGACTTTTTTTACCACCACTTTGGAATTCGATTTTTTAAAGGATTTTCTCAACCTCCCCCTCTCTCTCTCTCTCTCCCTCTCAATTGGAATTTCATGTCAAGTTTTGCCCGTTGGTGAAATTTACCTGAAAAATTTTATTTTTAAAATATTTTTATTAAATATTATTAATAAAATAACTTATATAATTATAAAATTTTAATTCATAATTAGTAAAAAATATAATTAAAATTTTAAAAATAGATGACTTTTGCCACTTTTTGGTGGAAGAAAAAAAGAAAGAAAATTTTAAAAAAATAATTAATTTTTTACTGTATATATTCTAAAGAAAAATTGTATATAATACTCCTTGTGTATCCTATATTTGTTGTCATTTTCAAGCAAGTACTAACTGCAACGTCATAAATTATTAATTACAGTATTATTACCTTTTATTTATGAAAATCTTTATTTTTTTTAATTTTAAAAATTCTTTCAATTTTCATAAAAAATTTTTTAACCTATTCATAAAATTAAAACAAAATAAAAATTAAAATAAAAGCTTAAAAAAGAGAAATACAAGGTTAATCTTTTGGTTCCCAAAAAAAAAAAAACAGACAAACAATCCCCGACAGTGCCCGCACGACAGCACCGTCGGGGCTCTGCTCTTAGGCTTTTTTTCCCTTGGGGAACCAGAAGGTTCCCCCTTGGCTGTGCTTCCCTCCAGCCTGCCTTCTTGGGGAAGATGTTTGTGCTTCCGTTCATTTTTCTTTTCCTGGTTCCCCTTGTTTGCACCATCTGGTTCAAAGTAAGCGCCGGTTGATGCATTGGTGGAAGCAGCGCTAAAGGGATTGGCAGCTGGCTTAGAGAGAGTGATGAAAATGGCAAATTCCGATGGGCAAATGGAGAAGGAATTTGCCATTGAATAAATGAAGAGTAATTGCACTGTAATTAGCAATTTAAAATATTGTAATGAACAATTGTGTTTTAAGAGCACCGTGTATCGGCTGCAGCTTCTATGCTTATGTAGTGAGATATTAGTGTTGCTTTTCTATATAACCTTAAATGTTGTACTCAGACTCTAATATTATTCACTATTGTTAATTGAAGTAACTTAAATTCCCAATCATGATACATTTGTTTTTCATTTATAAATTTTCATTTTTTTCTCTATTTCAATCTCCCTCTCTCTAATATCTCACTAAAATTACTTCAAATATTCAAGTTTTTAAGACATTCATGGTTTAAGATATTATAAGTCACTAAATGACATTGATTTCAAAGAAAAATCTCATAAAAACTTTCCAAACATTGATTTTTTTAATTGTTCTGGACAATTTTTCATAAAGTTTAACGGGAATGAAATGTAACTTGCATCAAGCATACACGGACGTTGCAAACATAGGTGGAACTCCACAGGTCTGTAACTTCCGGCGTCTGCTAGAGGCAGATAACATTGAGAATGTGGACTGAAACTTGAGATTGATGCACCACGGCACGGTTTGTTTCGCCCTGGAGATAGATGCATTCATAATTTAACTTTTAATTTTTTTCACTTTTTTCTACAAGGAGTTCTAATTTTTTTCCTATATAAAAGTCAACCATAGAGCTACACTAAAATTGAGTATTTTTAGGTTAAGTTTCAATCTAAGTGGCATTTTTTGTGTGTTGGATTAATTTTTTTTATGGATAGAGAATAATTAGAGTATTAGGTATTACTTCTCAAAATATTGAACTTTTGACTTTTTTTTATTCTTTTCAAAAAGTTCAGCTTTTTGTCAATTTTAAAAGTTAATCAATTATTCATCGAATTCCTCTCATATTAAATATGTCGACCCTTTGTTCCTCCACTATCTCATATTCCACGAGTAAAGTGATTGAGACTCGAAGAAACTTAATTAAATTAATTAAGAACATACTATTAATTTTTATGTAAAAAGTTAAAAAACATATATTTTGAAATATATGAAGTAGTTCTCTTTTCATCCATAAATGTATGGAAACAAATGAAAAGAAACCTAATCTTAATAAATCTTATTGTACAACTAAACTTATTCTAAGGTGCTTATATTCAAATAAAGATAGAGATTTATAAATTAATACGAATCACTTAATTCTCCTTTTTCTTCCCTCCCAAAAAAAAAAAAAAAAAACTCTCCTCTTCTTATTAACTAACTATCCAAACATTATTAGTGGTCAATCTTTTCCTCTCTCTTACTCTCTGATCCCTCAAGCCAAACATAACCCGACTCTTGCAAGTTCTGAATTGCTCGTTCATGCACGGTAAAGGGGGTAGCTTATGCTTCTTTAAGAGAACTGCGGCTCTTGGGTGGCTTCGCAACTGAGAAATGGTTCAGCACTCTACTTGGTTTGGATACCACTGTGATAATTTTCCACTTTTTGTTAGGTCAGAATTGACTACCGTGAGAAAAAATATAGTACTTTTTTCATTTTTTGGCGAAAAAATGGTGTAAGTTTCCCAAAATGAAATCCGATCCAAGTTGATTCATAATGTCACGTGAAAAGAAAAATTCAACTATAGCATTTCTTCTTCCAGCCCAAAAGTTATATTTGAATAAATTAAAAGAAAACTGCAAATTACGCTGAAGCAAGACTATTCAAGAAGCAGGATAACAATGGAGAATTTGAATACAGCCGTATATATATAGATATACAAAACATGTTTGAAATTGCAGGATCTGCTTTTATACATTCTTAGCCCTTAGGAGCATGTAAGATCAGTACTTGAGGTCATCAAAGCCAAATTGGTCAGTTGCACAAGATTAATCTGCATCAGCAGTGAAATCAGGTTCTGGGGGTTTTGGTGGTTTCACCAAAACCCCTGTACCCTTGAGAATCCGGTTACGATGAACACCCCGGAGAGCATTTGCTGCAAATTTTGAAGCCAAAAATGTCGCCCCAAGGCTATATGAACCTCCAGTAGCATTGTTACTGGCCCCAGCTGATTCTATTTCATCTTCTTCTTTCCTACGAGGCTCCATAAGTTTTCTTTTGCAATATCGACGCCAGGCTGCTTGAATAAAGCAAGCAGCCCATGTCCTCCACTGCTGTGAATAAAACCGGAAAGTGTGTTGGACCTGTCTACTATGAAGCCTCCTAAACTGGCCTGCCACGAATTTCAGCTCATCAGCTGTTAGGGCAAAAGCCTCCACTTCTGTTAAAGCCTTCACTGTCCGAGTGGAAGATGGAAGATTAGAGCCAGATTTTGGGTCCAGTGCCCATGTTAGAAGCTCTTCTCCACAAAAATCCCCTTCTTTTAACAAACTACGGTTGAAAAACCCACTTCTTCCACCATCAGTAGTCACACTTTCCAGGCGACCACGTATTATAAAAAGCATTTCATCAACTGGATCTCCTTCACGAACAATATATGTGTTCTCAGTGTATAAGCAGGGCTTTAGCCTCTCACAAATAGCATCAAGCAACCTCTCATCCATACTCTCAAACAGAGGTACCTGGAAAGAATTTACAAAAGATGTTTGAGCAAATAGCAACCGAACGTCAGATTTACAAGATTGCAAAAATACAAGTACACTAGTATGGCAAAGCCAAACTATGGACTCAAGTCATACTACCTCTGCTGAAAGAAGATGAAAAATCAATTTCAAGAAATCCAGCAGCTCCCCTCTGAGAAGCTAGATTGAGGGGACCCTGATGGTCGCATAGTATGTCAGGGCATAATATGACTTGTCTGGATAAGTACAATTATTATCGACAGACTTCAGAACAGAATGCAAAATGAGGGAAACAACATAATATGACTTGTCTGGATAATTACCATTATTATCCACAGACTTCAGAACAGAATGCAAAATGAGGGAAACAACATAATATGACTTGTCTGGATAATTACCCTTATTATCCACAGACTTCAGAACAGAATGCAAAATGAGGGAAACAACATAAAGAACCTTAAATGAAAAAATAAAGTACTTTTCTTCCCCTACTTAAACTAATAACCAAAGGGTTCATTTGGCATGCCCTTTGGTCTTTAAATCATAATCTTATGTTTGCTCCTCTATAAATATACTGCGAGTGTCTCTGACTATGCTATTCCCAATCAGCGTGCATGTGGTTTTGTATGTAATATACCACCCCTTTTTCCCCTTAAAGTAAAGGCATTGGTGTCCTATTGTCTCATGGGTTGGGCAGGGTTGACGTGATCTGTACTCATATAAACACACTTCATTATTGTCTTTCCTTATTCCAGATTTGCCACTCCAGAAACCAACTAAACCACAAAGTTCTTTCTTCCAGATTTTAATTAATGCTTCACATACATTTTAGACCTGCGGAAAGAAATCAATGAAAGTGCAGGGAAAAGCTTTGTTATCAGGCAAACAATTTTACCAGAAAAAGCACAATCTTGTGAATGAGTTAAACGTGTGAGAAGCAATCCAAACAATTGAGAATCAACATATAAACAAGCAATTACCCTCTTCACCAAAGCCAGACAAAGATGGCGCTTAATGTCTCTTCTGAGATCCTTTGGCAAACTCTGCACTAAGCTCTCTTCATCCACTCCTCGTGTTTCCAACCATTTGTACTGATCATAGCGTCTGACACGTTCTCGTAGATCCTGCGGGAGCAAGCGATGATGCATCCATTGTTCAGAGTCGCGCCTTTTCACTCTCATCTCCTCAAGTCGAATGGTAAGGGACTGCAGATATGTCTGTAAAAGTACAATGCTGAAAAGTCTTAGCAGGAGCATATTCTTCCTATTGTTGTTCATATACTTTTGTGGCATGTTCCAATGCAGAGGGATAAAGGTTATTGTTATTGCCTCTCTCATCTTTGGCCGATTCGTCATTAGATCTCTTTCAACAAGTTCTCAGAGCTTCTTTCCATTTTTTAACATTCATTTTTATTATATACATATATAGTTTAGAGCTTCTTTCCAATGAATATCTTGCAAGAAACCCAATTTCTTCTTTATTTCTTTTCCCAAAATCAGTACTCCATTTCTTTGTACATAAAATGAAGTAGCCACAAGCTGTCCCAGGAATTTTATAGATATCTCCATGCCACCCAGAAATCCTTAAGAAGCAGGCAGTCAGAAATTTAAGCACAGAATAAAACACAGCTGAAGACCATGGTTCAGTTTTTCATGATTTTCAGACATTTTATGCCACCAATTAAACTCAACAGGTGTTTCAGTTTCAATACTCGACGAATCCTTCCCTCTTGCATCCATGCAAAAGCACAAAACTAAATCAAGATGATAAACACAACATGAGGCTGATCAGAAATGTATCCCAGTAAAGTGGCCAATAAGCTATCTTGTGTGAAAAACAGAAGCTTAGAAGGCATCCTAAAACGCAGAACATTTGGCCTAAATGTTTTTCCTGCCAACAAGTTATGAAAGATACATCATTCAGTCCTTTCCTAAATCCTGGCTTAGCTTTTAGATGTTGCTAAGCAAAACAAAAGAACACTTGTTAATATTCAATTCTATAACAGTTGTAAGGGGAAAAGTAGTAAGAAACATAATTCAGGTGTAAATGGTAAACTATGTACCTACACTGTGAACTAAAAGGTCGATGCAAGTCAAACAACGTGCTCTTTGTATTCATTATACCAGACCAAGAACTTAGAAAGCCCCAGAGCACAATGAGGACTTGAGTCGCAAAAGGAATCAAAGGAGGGGGAAAAAAAAACCAAAAATGCAGGTTCAGACGTAGGACAAGAAACACCTTGACACTGGACACCTTACTAAAATTATAAGAGAATCTATCAAGCCTGCTTCTAAACTATGTTCAATTGATATGAAACAAAGAAAAACCGAACTGCTATGTCACCACATATTCCTCTTTTTACCAAGAAATAAGTTTAATCTAAAACCAGGTAAAGCCCAAATATCCTCAATAACTTATTGTCACTTACTGATTATTAATTTTTATTCGGTAGAAATTTGCTATTTCTAGAATTTTATTGATTTATGAACTTTCAACTTATTGAACATTGATGACTACAATGTTAACTATAACTAAGTACTTGCTGCTGGAAGTCAAACAAAACAATTTTTTTTTTAAATCTAAATGATGCTAAGTCAGGAGGTGCTGCAATAAGCATTAGAAAATGACGGAGATTCTTCTCAAAAAAACTATTTCAATCTCAAGAGCATAACTACAAAATGCTCAACTTTAGGTTTTATGTTATATCCATACTACCAAATAGCTAAATTCAATCCAGCAAACATAAAGCAACATAACTTTTAGTACAAGTCATCCTGTTGATTTTTGTCTATTACCTGCATATTTCCAATCAATAATGCGAAGAGAATCAGACCAAATATAGCTAGTGCTATGGAGAATATCGACTCTCCAGGATACGTACTGGTCTCAAGCCCCTGGCCAAGTGTGCTGCAAGAAAGAGAAGGAACATTACAGACTTGAGGATTCCAAATGAAAGATTTCTTATCCAGAAGGAAAATTAATCAAAGCAGTTACAATCAGGATTGGATTGCATCTGTCTTACAACCTGAGTTTTCTGAATGAAAGCTATTTAAAAAGAACATCAGAAGTAACCATATCAACCAAAGTAAAGCCGATGCTTGTTATATTTTCTTACTTATAACTAAAACATAAGTATCACAAATTAACAGTTTCAGTAGTTCAAGTAAACATATAAAAGTAGGTTAGGAAGTGTCTAAAGCATGCAGTAATAAGTACATCGAAAACATGGATGTGTACCATTGAAATTTTGGCAAGATAATCTCACACTGAAAGTTATGCTAAATGACACATCAGGGCTTCCCATATATTTTTAATGGTGTTTAGCTTAACTAGTTCCAGTATTTAGGGAACTTGCATGATCAAGGTGAGATCACAATGGATTTCAACATGTCTGAAGTCCTATGATTACTATTATTTTAGCTTAACTAGTTCCAGTATTTAGGGAACTTGCATGATCAAGGTGAGATCACAATGGATTTCAACATGTCTGAAGTCCTATGATTACTATTATCCTTTGACTAATTCTCATGTCTTCCCCATGGTCACCACAATTTTCCAGCTTTAGTCATTTTCACTATTCAGTTGACCAAAAAATCACTTTGATTACACAAGAGGGTTAACATCTGAAAATCTTTCCTTTTTACAGTGTTAATATTTGTCACTCTATCCGTGCATTGGATTTCTATGTAACCTGGTTACTTGGTGCTATGTGAATTGGAACATAAAGAACAAAGGAATGACCTTTTGCTTCTGAACTACTACTCATTCCTTTTTGTGTTTATATTGTATTGACATGCATAGCCTTGCTGATTATTAATAGGATACACATCGCGGGGTGGGGGGGAAGGAAGTGGCTTTAGCTCACCTAGGAAAGGTGCAGACAGTAAGATAAAGAAACATACTATGAGGTGTAACTAGAACAGAAGTACTTTAATTCAGGCAAAATTGTTCATTCACCTCAAATTCTGCAACCCCCACCAAAGACAGTAACAATACTTAGAAAAGAACTTCATTGAGAAAACTATGCCAGAGGACAAGGCCTGTTCGAAGATTCCAAAATCAAATGGTAGATCTTCACCCTTCACACGACAAGTTTCATTTAGAACTGATTCACTGATTCTGCTCCAAGAATCAAAATCCTTCATGTGCTGATTGCCGCAGTACAAGAAGTTAGTATTGCATGTGTCATTATGTTTACAGGCTTTTTGCCAGCAATAGTCAGTTACGTTCTACAGACAACAAGTACCAGAAAGCCCCAGCTATCTGCAAAAAGAGTCAAGCAGGAAAACAAAAAGTTTGTCATTATAGTAAGGACAATTACTTGGTTTTTGTTAATCTAGACAACTCAATTCCTAGCCTTTCAAATGCTAGAATTCACAAAATGGATGGTCTACGGATGCTCTGAAGGCTCACATGACTGGCGAGCATGTACAACAATAGATAATATACAGCACCAGCCCAAGCCGTTTCAGCAAAGACACCAGCAGTCCTTTTAAGTTCTGATGTTAGGGGCAAGATTCGGGCAAATCTTGGAACGTACTGCAGCAAAACAATAAAAAGAAGCGCCCTTTTTGTAGCAAGCACGTCTGAACCATGTGATCGCAGTAGAAATCTCCACACAACGATCTGCATAAAACATCAGAAATCCAGATAAGCTAAATATGAAAAAAGTTTTTAGACCAATTCCTGAAATTTATTACAGCTCATTTTCCTCTATTAGACCTCTAACTACATAACTGAAAAAATATAAAATTACGTATCTTACGCTACCTTCCTTTGTTGCAATTAAGCTTCATGCAGAAACTTCTAAAAATACTCAAGTAAACTTCTGAAAACAAATGGTTCTGATAGCTTTGGTTCTAGAATATGGTCGACTACATTCCAAGATGGAAACACACATAGAGGGAGTAAGAAATTATATACAGGTGACAGGTTTACCAGTGTATGAGCAATCTAACATTGCTGACAAATTAATCATTATCATGAAGTAAAGCTCTAACCACCAAAGCAACGTAAATCTTGTGGATGTGAAAGCCAGATGGCTATGAATATATTGTGTTCAGAATACACGGGCTTTTGCATGTGTAATATCAATCTGTTCTCAGGAAGAATAAATATTGAGAACCAGGAAGTAAGTTAATTTAAACAAGCACAAGAAGCAGCAGAAGCTTATGTAAATATAATTTTCTTTACACTTTATTGAAATTCCTAAAAGCTAGCTGCAACCTAGTCCAAGACTTCTGCAAGTAGAAGAAACAAGTATATGCCATTACTGAAGATCATTTAAAAGTCTCAAAGTGGACATAATCACTCCAGAGTGTGAACAGAACAACTTGACCAGCAGATTGACTAGGAACCTGTAACTAGAACGCAGAAATGCCTAGCAATTTTCTGCTTAAATAAAAATCCTTGAACTATATCAAATCAATCTATCCCTGACATCTCAAAAGGACAATTATCCATGAAAAGATGTTCCTCCCCAGCCATTGGGAGCCCAGAAGAGAGAATTCTAGCTAAAGCTTAATTCAAATATGCAACAGAGAAACTTACAAAAGGATAAAGGCCAAGGGTGGAAGATTTATTTACATTATATAATTACAAATTTGACATCAATCACAATATCAAAAATAAAGTTGAAATGGCAAAAGAAAATCTGACGTGATATTATTTGTCAAACCTGAGGTAAGGGAAGCACAGCAAGAAAATCAACTATGAAATAGTATCTCAAATATCGCTTAGCAATTTGCGCTGGATCAATAACAAGTTCCCCTCGTCCAAAAACTCGAGATGATGGAGCAATATAAGCTGTTCGAAACTGAAGAGCCATGTGAATAAGATAGAAGGCATCAATGACTGTGCGCAGTGTTGTAGCAGTGATAGCTAATTTTCGATCTATCCCAAGGCAATTTGATGAATCATCAAACACAGGAAGGTAGAAAAATAGAGGATCCACTGATACTGCCACAATGCATGATATGACAAAAAATTTATTCCAAAGAAGCAGGAATTTGTCCTGAGGATCGAATATCTTCTTCTCTGAAACTTTAAGATCTTCTGGAAACACTGCCCTAGAAACACCAAATCGAAGAGATCGACCAATTGATTTAAGTCCTTCAGATCCCTTCTTCATCCTTCTCTTAAATGATGTAGATGTTGTAGTCTTTGAATAACTTGCTCGTGCTAAGCCCTCGACGTTGAAACCACATTTATTTGCTGCACTTGGGGCTGATGGTGATGACAGTGTAGAGTCCAAGTCATCCAATCTAAATACCAAAAAATGCAATCATCTCAGATAAAGTCAAACAATAGAAGAGAATAATCATGGTTAAGAAAAAATTCTGACTATCAGCTATTTTGGTAGGGGAGAGAAAAAAGGTCTCCCCCAAGGCTAAGAATGTCAGACCAAAAAGTTTGTGATTCTCAACACAATCTCTTTAAGCAGATGAAAAAGAGTTTTGGTGCACTGAAGATATAAACACAAGGAACTTCCTCGAAGTTACTTCAAAAATTTTAGCCTTGGGGTCAAAGTGAAAGCTTCATATTCCACTGCTACCCTCCCTCCCCACCCCCCCCCCCCCCACAGGCAAAAAAAGGACATTCCGTCAGATTTCATCTTTCAGTTGTCAAATCATGGACTGTCTTTGGTATTGGCTCAGTCCAAGTTCATCAGACAGGCCTTTTGCAATTTCTAGAGGATTTTATCCAGGACAATCCAAAAACGCACTATCTCAATTCACAGAAACTTCTGTTCACGTCAAGAGAAACCTATTCTTCCTTCCTCACTTTCAAACTCATTCTAATTCAATGTGCCAAGGCAATTGGACACCAAAAAGTAAGCCTATAAATCCCTATTTGATACCTGACAAACTTCTCAGGCTGCCCACTCATATACTGGGACTTGGCACCGCAATCGAACATTTTATATCAATAACTGCATCAACGCCTGCTTCAGAGAAGAAATAATAAAATCAAGCAATTCTTAGCACGGGTATAGAACTGTTCATCAATCAGCAAATGCCCAAAAAGGAAATCCCCAACTATTATCAATTCCAAAAAAAATCCATGAACTTTATCAACCAAATTGACTTTCCCCCATTCATTTACATCAAGAACAGCATGCATATTGAAAACATCCGAAGAATCAATACTGACAAGCAAAAGGCGGCTGCACATAGAAACCCACAAATTCAATCACATAAAGAAACTAAAATCCCACAAAAGCATTACAAATTCCCAATAATTACTCAACTTCAAAATAAAAATTTCAAATAAATTCAAGATTTATAAAGCAAGAACAGATCAGAAGGAGAAACTTACATTTGAAATCTTCAGATTATCTCATTAATCAAAGTGAAATTACAGACGATAAGGAGGCGGGAGCTCGTGAGTTGCAGGAAAGGCGATGAAGTCAAAGCACTCCGGAAGATAAACCGTTAATAATATCTCCCCAATTTTGCGGCTGCTCAAGTATGAGTTGGGGCTAGTGAAATGGTCAACATGGAGAATGACTGCTCGGCACCTTATGGGTTTTGCCCCCGTTTTCCTTTTGTTCGTTTGTTTTTTCTTTTTTAAATAAAAAATGAAAAAGGAAGAAAAGGGAAAAAAAAAGAGGAGAAAATAAGTGGCATAGTATTTTAACACGTATTTAGATAAATTATTTGTGAGAAAAAAAAGTAAAATTTTAAAAAAAAAGTTGGATTTGAGTTTTGATCTAATCTCAGTCTTAGATTTAAAAGAAAAGGATTGTGGTTCTTCAAATTCTCAATGCTAATTTGGAAGTTTAGTGGAGAAAGGAAGAGAAGAGAATTAGATAATTAGACAATTTAGTTCCTTTCAATTTTATGTTTGGAGACTTCAAGATCTTTTAATTTTTTTTAATTTTATTAACTCCTCATAGTTTTTACGTTTGGACATCTCAATACTTTTTATTATTTTTAACTTATTAAGTCTTCATAGTTTTTATAAAATCCATAGCAATATTTAAATGCTAAAGGCATATGCAGCACACACACGTGAATAACTTTTTAAGGGTAAAATGTGCATCACAAATTCTTTTTTCTTTTTCCGAAAAAAACCACCCATGGATACTCCAGTTATCTATTTTCCTTGCCCTCCCCCTAAATTTCTGAAAAAAACAATCAAAATCCTCCTCCTTCTTATGTTTCCCAAATATTAATGAGTTTTTGGCAATGAGTGATTGTGATGCATAATTTACCTTTATAAAACTATGTATGTGTGCTGCAAATGTTTTTTGGCAAGAAAATTTTCATGAAGTATTCATTGGTGGGTTTCTTTGGCGGGAAATAGACTATGATACCCATTTTATCCTTTAAAAGTAATGTACGCATATTTGGACGTGTGTTTTGCAATAAAAAATATGATGTGATTGGATACAGTTTGATTTTAAAATTTTTGTCTTATATTTTATAAAAGTTGAATTATTTATGAGAAGAGATATGAGTCTTACACTTAAATTGAATTTGGCTTTGGAACTAAATGCTGTCCAAGTGAGTTTTATCGAAAGGATCAATAAGTAGCTCGTAAAAACTATAGTCCTTGATAATTTAAATTAAAAAAAAAGAAGTCTTGGGATATCCAAACGTAAAATCCATATGGATTTAATAAGTTAAAAAAATATGGAAAGGTCTTATAAAGTCCAAAAAAAAAAAAACTTAAATAGGGACCTAATAAATTAAAAAATTTGAAAGGTCTTGAAAGTGTCCAAACTTCAAAATAAGAGGGACTAAATTGTTCAATTTTCTGAAGAGAATTCTAAGTTAAAAGAGAGAGAAAGAAGAAGAAGAACAATCTAAAAAAATAGTCCCAAACTATCTTAGTTGTTGTAACTTAATCCTACAATTCGTATTTTAATATTTTTGATCCATTATCTTTAGAACAATCAACAAAAATAGTCTCCAAACTATCTTAATTGTTACAACTTAGTTTCACAATTCATATTTTAATATTTTTTGTCTACTATCTTTATATATTTCAACATTCACAATACCAAACAACATTAATGTGACGAAGACCGGTGAAAAGATGTACTTGCATTTCATGTGTCTTATCGGTGGAGGGACAAATTCATCCATTTAAAAGTTCTTAAAATTCATGGTACTAGCAATTGGAACTGAGATATTTTTTGTTGAATCGAGTAAAATTGAGTTGGATAAAAAAAAAAAAGAAGAGGAAAAAATTCATACATTTCCCAAATCATAATTCTTATTTTGTAGGATTTTCATTTTTGTTTGAGTAAAATGATAAACCCTACAGGACAAGAATTAGGATTTAGAAAATATGTGTTTTTTCTCTTATTTTTTTGTCCGATTCTATTTTACTCGATTCACTAAAAATAACTCAATTTCAGTTTCACGTACTATTAGTTTTAGAAGAAAAATTCTTAAATGGACAAATTTGTGCTCCAGCAGTAGAGCACATGATATGCAAGTGTATGTCTTCATCGGTCTCTACCACACTAATGGTGTTTAGAATTATAAACATTGAAATATATAAAGATAATAGACCAAAAATATAAAATGTGAGTTTGTGATATTAAGTTGCAATAATTAAGATAGTTTCGGGACTATTTTTACAGATTGTTCTAAAGATAATAGACAAAAAATATTGAAATATGAGTTGTGAGACTAAGTTATAATAACAAAGATAATTTGGGGACTATTTTTGTAGATTACTCAAAAAAGAAAATAGAAGAGAAGGTGAATAGATGTATTTCAAATTTTGTTTGGGAGTTTTGAATAGAAAAGAAAAGAAGTGTTTTTCCTTTTTCTTTTTTGAGTACAAGAGAAATAGAACTATTCGTGTAGATTATTTAATCAATAATCACATATATTATCACAAAGTTATACACTTTATTACAAAGGATATTGCTGTCTTGTTAAATAGGAGAATAAATCTTTTGCAGTAGATAGGAATTGAACCCCCAACTTTTAAGAAGGGAGGCCTCCAATCTTGCTATTTGAATAAGACCTTACAAACCATCAAGTTTTGGGGTGCAAGCATTTTAATTTAATGCTTTGATTAAATGCAACATTATTTACCTTTAGGAGATTAAATTTTTACTTCATTTGTTTCAAAATATAAGACATTTTAGGTCTTTTTTCCTTCTAAAAATGTTTGGTCTTTTACAAATTTTAAAAATTATAATTCATCTATTCTCTCTCATGTTAATAGATGTAATAAATTAAATTAGTTATGTATATAATAGGAAAGTTAACTCCTAATTTTCTTCTCCCTTAATTTATACAAAAAATACCAAAATACCTTATATTTGAAACGGAGGGAATATATCTGAAATATAATAGGAGAAATGTAAAATCACAAATTTTACTTTTATTAAATAAATTTTTCAAGTGGTTTTATGATAACTATAAATTGCTAAAAATCTGCTTTACACATTTTTAAAATGAAGAGAAATTTATACATTAAAAGTTTTAAAGTAAATTTATAATTATAAAAAATATTGAAGGATAATTTTTTAAATTTTTATTTAAAAAAAAGCATGGCTGATCCTCAAACCCTCATTTCCCCCATTTCCTTTTCTCCCTTCTCTCTTCTCTCTTCTTTCTTCTCTATCTGTCTCTTCAATTCTTCACCAAATCTTCACACAAAAATTAAATCCTTCAAACCCAAGCTTAGAACTACATCAAAAGTCTCCAAATCAAGATAAAATCTTCAATTTTTCTCATTATGGTTTAGTTTAATTATTTTTAAAAATTACTGTAGCAGTAAATTTCTATAAATTTTAATAAATTGTTGGATGCTCCAATTTTGTTCAATTTTTAAACGAAGGTTTTTGTTGTCATATTTTACCTACAGAAAAATTTCGTTAATATATAAGCATGTTTGATATTTTTCTGAATTTTTGAAAAAATCTGGACAGATTTATTTATTTTTGTAAATTTTTGTTTTGATTAAATATTGAGCATTTTAATGTTTATTAGATTGTTATAATACAAAAGGAGTATAAAAATATGTAAAAATAATAAAACAGAATATTTTTCTGAATTGATATACTAGGAATAAAATAGAATAATTGGCATTTTGTAGAGAATGGTGGATTTTATTAAAATTAATTATTTTAATTTTCCTAAATTGGTATATTAGAAATAAAATAGAATAATTGGCATTTTGTAGAGAATGGTGGATTTTATTAAAATTAATTATTTTAATTTTCCTAAATTGGTATATTAGGAATAAAATGAAATAATTCAGATTTTTGTGGAGAATGGTGTATTTTATTAAAATTAATATTTTAATATTTTTCTTCCCTAGAAAAACAGGTAGTTTCTATTTTAAAATAATTTTATCAAATTCAATAATTTGTAGCTCTAATTAATATTAATCATGCATTCATTCATGTATTATGTATATATGTCAATATTTGAGCATTTTAGAGTGACATTAAATTTGTTTGTTACTAAGTAATTATATATTAGGTCCCAAGATTGCCGAGGTAGAACCAAGGGTGGAGTAGAGTAGGTTTATGCTTTTCACTTGAGGTGAGAATTCTAGCTTACTTGTGGAGGTTGAGGACCACAAAATCCTAACATTTTAAGTTATGTTTTTTTATATATTTTTTATTTATTTAATTTACGATAAGTAAAATATTTATTTTGCCGTAACTCGACTTTGTGAATATATGTTGTGAAAACTTTGAATTTGTTATTTTGCAATGGCTCGACTTTGTGAAAAAATGTGTTGCTATCCTTTATTTGTTATTTTGTCGTGGCTCGACTTTTGTGAATAAATGTGTTGTTAAGCTTCAATTATTATTTTGCCGTGGCTCGACTTTTGTGAATCAATGTGTTGTTAATTTTAAATTATTATTTTGTCGTGGCTCGGATTTTGTGAATAAATGTGTTGTTAAGCTTCAATTGTTATTTTGTCGTGACTCGACTTTTGTGAATCAATGTGTTGTTAATTTTAAGTTATTATTTTACCGTAGCTCAGCTTTTGTGAATAAATGTGTTGTTAAGCTTCAATTGTTATTTTGCCGTGGCTCGACTTTTGTGAATCAATGTGTTGTTAATTTTAAATTATTATTTTACCGTTGCTCGGTTTTTTTGTGAAAATATGTAGTAGTAATATAAGTTGTTTTGCCGTGGCTCGGCTTGTATATTTATATAATATACTAAACCATGAGAGTTGCTTGATTATTGATGAGTTGTAAATGTGAATTATGTGTAAAATCTGCCGTCGAGATATGAATTGATTCCCCTGCAGGGTGAGATTATTGATTTGTGTGGAGAGTCTCTTTGCGCCGTGTGTGAGAAGACCATTGAGAGGTGTTGTGTGGAGAGTTCCTTTATGCCGCGTGTGAGATGGCCATTGGAAGGACGGCGAAAGTTTTTATGTGCTTGTGTGGACTCGTAAGAGTCGTGTGAATTGTATTTGTTGATTTGACTGTTAATTTTTAAAATGGTGATTATTACTTGAATGTTCATATATATAAATATATTCTATTTTACGTGATTCCCAAATCAGACTATTTTGTTATACGAAATGAAGTTATTCTCATAAAAAGTCAAGGATAACTTATATCTATTTTAAAAATGTTATAAACTCAATACGGTATATTTCCTTTCAAACTGTACAAGTACCTAGAAATTTCACTGGGTTTCGTAGCTCATTATTCTCTCATTATATTTCAGGATTTTCATAGTTGAATTCAGAGTATAGTTTTCTTTCTACGTCGTACGTGACAGTTGAATCCTCAGCAGCAGCTAATATTGTAGAGACCTTTATCATTTGTAATTATTTTTTGTTTGTCAATGCATTATAACATTTCAAGTGTTTATTGATTTAATTAGTATGTATATAGAGAGATCTCAATCTTTCAAAACAATTATGTTTTGTATAATTCATTTTATGTACTCTTTTGCTATAGAACGGCAGGTGAGCCTTATATTATTCTTGGTTTTTATTTATTTAGAAATTATTATAATTTACACTTGCATCATATAGTAGTATTATAGGTTGCATTGCATCTCTGGAGCAGGAAAGTGATGATTCACTCCTAGGTAGGGCCCTCCCGGGAGTGGGTCGTTACAATTTTGGTATCAGGGCTTAGGTTATAGATTCTGTAGACTCTTTGGTTACATGCATCATACAAGTTTTAAGAGTGAGTCTCGATTTTGAAGGCTGCCGAGGATGTCACGTGGTCAGGGAGGACAGAGAGGTTGTGCTAGGGGGTCCGCTCGCGAAAATGTACGCGGTAGAGGTTATGGCCGTGGTAGCCTACCTCATGCTCCCCCTGTTGAGGAGGCACTTGACCGAGGGAACGGTGTAGCACGACGTGCACGTCGAGTAAATAGTATAGCTCCACCCGTAAAGATTTCAATTCCTTCAACCCAACCTAATATTGAGCAGACTCGATGTTCTCCTGATGAGGTTACTTCAGCGGTTTCTGCCCTACAGCCACCGATTGCGGCCCAACAGTTCCCACCTGTCGAGGTACAAGGTATAGAAGTTAATCCTTCAGATTCTATGACTCGAGTTGCACCAGGTTTATTAGTTAGAGCAGTAGAACAGGGGACTTTAGATGGATTGTTAGGAAGACCAATCACTGCACCTACACAAATCACTAATGGATAGGCAGGAAATGGAATAGATGTACTAGATCGTTTTCTAAAGAAAGATCCTCTAAAATTCTAAGGGACCGAGAGGCCTACGATGCTTATGGATTGGATCAGAGATATGGAGCGTATATTTGAAGCCATGGATATCACTGATGATCGTCGAGTTAGACTTGCAGTTTATAGACTTTATGCAGATGCCCAAGATTGGTGAGATACTAGGAAACGTAATCTCCCTCAGCCTGTGACTTGGGAAAAATTGATAGAAGAGTTGAAGTAAAAGTATTGCTCTGAGACAGGGTAGTATGACAGTATAACAGTATGAGCGACTTTTTTTAGAGTTAGCAAGGATGCTACCACACCGAATTCCAGATGAGGAGAGGAGATGCACCGACTTCTATAATAGATTATCAATGGATATTAGGCATCAACTATCTAATATTTCTTATCACGGGTTCTCAGACTTGGTAAGTAAAACACTTAAGGTGGAGACGGATATATTTGAAAGAGGAGGATATAAGTCACGTTCTAAGAGGATTAGGACTGATTTTAGGAGAGAAATTGGGCAGAGACAGAGCAGTCAGTTTAGCAGTTCAAGTCAGAGATGTGGTAGTTCATTCAGAGGATTCTCCGGTCAAAGACCGTTCTTATCAAATAGACAAAGTGGACATTTAGAATTTTTTACCCAGAGTACAGCCGCATTTCCTTAGAGACAGCTAGGTAAAACAGCAACTAGCAGTAATATTGAAGCACTTCGAGCTAGTGGCTTATGTTTTAAGTGTGGGAGACCTGGACTTATAGTAGCTAATTGTCGTAGGGAGGTATCGTGTATTATATATGTCATCAGGCAGGACATACAGCTAGGGATTGCCCTCAAAGTCAGATAGGAATTACTGCACATGAGGGACAAAAGAATAGCAGGATTCGGATCCATACCGTCTACGGGACAAGGAGGATTTCAAACTAGCAGAGGTAGAGGTCATGAGAGTCGAGGAGGCCAGACTAGTGGACGTGGATTATATCAGGGTAGATGAACAGCCTCATCGAATGGCAGAGGTCGAGGTCAGGTTTATGTAGTGACTCATCAACAAGCACAAACATGTCAGGGTGTTGTTACATGTATTGCTTGCCTTTTTGATAGAGATGCTAAGCTATTATTCGATTCTGGAGCATCATATTCTTTTATATCTTCATCATTTGCATCATATGCTACAATACCCATATCTAGCCTAGCATATAGTCTTGTGATTGAGACCCCTACTGGCGCTACATTTGTTATTAAAGATGTGTATCGAGGCTGTGAGATTTATTTTGGAGATATCGAAAAGAGTGAGGCTAAGTTAGAGGAGATATCAATAGTAAAAGAATTCCCTGATGTTTTTTTCCAATGATCTACCTGGGTTTCCCCCAAACCGAGATATAGAGTTTGCAATAGAAGTGGCACCTGACCCATCACCTATTTCTTTGACACCATATCGTATGTCACCAGCTAAGTTAAAGGAGTTGTATACACAATTACAAGAACTTTTGGATAAGAAGTTTATTCAACCGAGCACTTCACCTTGGGGTGCACCTGTACTATTTGTGAAGAAGAAAGATGACTCATTTAGAATGTGTGTCGATTACAGACACTTCCACGGATTGATGACTTGTTTGACCAACTGAGATGAGCTAGAGTGTTTTCCAAGATTGATTTGCATTCGGGGTACCATCAATTGCGGATTCGAAAGGAAGATGTACCAAAGACAGCTTTTCGTACCAGATATGGACATTACGAGTTTCTAGTTATGCCTTTTGGTTTGACAAATGCCTCAGCTGCCTTTATGGATCTCATGAATAGAGTTCTCAAACCTTTTCTTGACCAATTTGTGGTTGTTTTTATTGATGACATCTTGGTGTACTCTGAAAGTGAGGAGAAGCATAACCAACACTTAAAAGCCGTGTTAGAGACGCTAAGAAGAGAGAAATTGTATGCTAAGTTGTCCAAATGCGAATTTTGGTTAGATCAAGTGGTCTTCTTAGGCCATGTTGTCTCTGGGGAAGATATTAGTATGAACTCACAAAAGGTAGAAGCTGTACTGAATTGGAAACAACCCACAAATGTGATCGAAGTTCGAAGCTTCTTAGGTTTGGCAGGGTATTATCGAAGATTCATCCAGGGATTTTCCATTATTTCAACTCCTTTAACTCGTCTCACTCGGAAGAACGAATCATTTGTGTGGACGATGAGTGTGAACAGTGTTTTCAGCTATTGAAAGAGAAATTAACTACCACACCAATTTTAACTATTCCATCCAGGACCGATGACTTTGTGATATACAGTGATGCCTCGAAGAAAGGGTTAGGTTGTGTTTTGATGCAGCATGGTAAAATTGTCGCATATGCCTCTACACAGTTAAAGGTGCATGAACAAAACTATCCTACTCATGACTTAGAATTGGCGGCCATTGTATTTGCATTAAAGATTTGGAGATATTACTTATATGGAGCTACTTGTGAGGTTTTTACTGATCATAAAAGTTTGAAGTATTTTCAGACACAAAAGGAGTTGAATTTGAGGCAAAGAAGATGGATGGAGTTGATTGCTGATTATGACTTGATTATAAACTATCATCCAGGGAAGGCTAATGTAGTTGCAGATGTTTTAATCCGTAAAGAGACTGGAACTAGTTCCTTAGCATGTTTGAGGAACAGATGTAGAGGTGAATTAGAAGAAATGAGGAAGTTATATATATCATTCGGAATGTCAGTAAATGGAGCTCTACTTGCACATATAAGGATCAGATCAGTATTATTAGAGAGGATTCGATTGGTTCAAGAAAAGGATACTACCTTTTACAAACTTTGAGAGCAATTGTGAAAAGAAGAATATACGAAGTACTGGTGTTTAGTGGTCGAGTTTATGTTCAAGATGATACAAACTTAAAGAGAAAGATTATGGAGGAAGCATATGATTCGATATACATCATGCACCTAGGGAGTACCAAGATGTATCGGGATTTACGTGAACTCTATTGGTGGGCAGGAATGAAAAGAAACATAGCAGAATATGTATCTAGATGTTTGATATGTTAGAAAGTTAAAGCAGAGCACCGACATCCCGTTGGAGTATTGCAACCACTTCCCATCCCGGAGTGGAAATGAGAACATGTTACCATGGACTTTGTATCCGGAGTACCGTGAACTCGCGTTGGACATGATACAGTTTGGGTAATAGTCGATCGACTGACCAAATCTGCTCATTTTCTTCCGATACGATTCACTTATTCACTAGAAAAATTGGCAGAGATTTATGTCAAGAACATAGTGAGATTGCATGGAGTACCAATCAACATAGTATCAGATCGGGATCCTCGCTTCACTTCCAGATTTTGGAGAAATTTTCAACGAGCACTTGGGACAAAACTTAATATGAGTACAGCCTTTCATCCACAGAAAGAAGGGCAATCAGAGAGAGTTATACAAATCTTAGAGGATATGCTACATGCTTATGTTATGAGTTATTCCATTAGTTGGGATAATGACTTGCCGCTCATTGAATTTGCCTACAATAATAGCTTTCAAACTAGTTTGGGTACGGCACCATTTGAGGCTTTGTATGGAAGGAGGTGCAGGACTCCAGTATGTTGGATGGAGGTGGGAGAATCCAAGATATCTAGTGTCGAGTTAGTGCAACGCACCACAGAAAAGATTTCAATCATTAGAGAACATCTCCGGGTAGCACAAAGTCGGCAAAAGAGTTATGCGGACAAGAGACGTGGAGCATTGGAATTTCAACTAGGAGATTGGGTATTTTTGAAAATATCACCGTGGAAGGGCATTCTTAGATTTGGACGTAAAGGAAAACTAGGGCCGCATTATATTGGACCTTACGAGATCACTGAAAAGATTGGCCCTGTTGCATATGGATTGTCATTAAATGCAGAGCTTAGTCGTATCCATAATATCTTTCATGTATTTACTCTTCGAAAGTATATAGCGGATCCTTCGCATGTGTTGATTGAACAACCGGTAAATTTGAAAGATGATTTGACTCATGTGGAGCAGCCAGTGCAAATAATTGATCGGAAGATGCAAGTATTAAGAAGTCGAGTCATTCCTATGGTTAAAGTACTTTGGAGAAACCATGGCATAGAGGAGTCTACGTGGGAACGTGAGGAGCTTATGAGAAATCAATACCCTCATCTTTTTCTCGGATTTTGCCTAACCTGTGAGGTAGCATTTATTTTAGAGGGTTAGATATGATTGCCTCATACATTGCATAGGCATTTCAACATTCATTATTATTTAACGAATCGTCATTTCTTATATACATATGCATCAGTTTCAAAAATATTTTTATACATGTATACTCATTTTTCTTTGAAATTTCAGGGACAAAATTTATTTTAGAGGGTTAGAATTGTAAAATCATAAATTTTATTTTTACTAAATAAAATTTTCAAGTGGTTTTATGATAACTATAAATTGCTAAAAATCTACTTTACACATTTTTAAAATGAAGAGAAATTTATACATTAAAAGTTTTAGGGTAAATCTATAATTATAAAAAATATTGAAGGATGATTTTTTAAACTTTTATTTAAAAAAAAAAGCACGACTGATCCTCAAACCCTCATTTCCTCCATTTCCCCTTCTCTCTTCTCTCTTCTCTCTTCTCTATCTCTCTCTTCAATTCTTCACCAAATCTTCACCCAGAAATTAAATATGTCAAACCCAGGTTTAGAACTACATCAAAAGTCTCCAAATCAAGATAAAATCTTCAATTTTTTCTCATTATGGTTTAGTTTAATTATTTTCTGGAATTACTGTAGCAGTAAATTTCTATAAATTTTAATAAATTGTTGGATGCTCTAATTTTGTTCAATTTTTAAACGAAGGTTTTTGTTGTCATATTCTACCTACAAAAAAATTCATTAATATATAAGCATGTTTGATATTTTTTTTTTGAATTTTTGAAAAAATTTGGACAGATTTATTTATTTTTTAAAATTTTTGTTTTGATTAAATATTGAGCATTTTAATGTTTATTAGATTATTATAATGCAAAAGGAGTATAAAAATATGTAAAAATAATAAAACATAATATTTTTCTGAATTGATATATTAGGAATAAAATAGAATAATTGGCATTTTGTAGAGAATGGTGGATTTTATTAAAATTAATTATTTTAATTTTTCTAAATTAGTATATTAGGAATAAAATGAAATAATTCGAATTTTTGTGGAGAATTGTGGATTTTATTAAAATATGACATTAAATTTGTTTGTAAAAATATGTAGTAGTAATATAAGTTGTTTTGCCGTGACTCGGCTTGTATATTTATATAATATACTAAACCATGAGAGTTGCTTGATTATTGATGAGTTGTAAATGTGAATTATGTGTAAAATCTGCCGTCGGGATATGAATTGATTCCCCTGCAGGGTGAGATTATTGATTTGTGTGGAGAGTCTCTTTGCGCCGTGTGTGAGAAGGCCATGGGGAGGTGTTGTGTGGAAAGTTCCTTTGTGCCGCATGTGAGATGGCCATTGGAAGGGCAGCAGAAGTTTTTATATGCTTGTGTGGACTCGTAAGAGTCGTGTGAATTGTGTTTGTTGATTTGACTGTTATTTTTCAAAATGGTGATTATTACTTGAATGTTCATATATATAAATATATTCTATTTTACGTGATTTCCAAATCGGACTATTTTGTTGTACGACATGAAGTTATTCTCATAAAAAGTTAAGGATAACTTATATCTTTTTTAAAAATGTTATAAACTCAATACGGTATATTTGCTTTCAAACTGTACAAGTACCTAGAAATTTCACTGGGTTTCGTAGCTCATTATTCTCTCATTATATTTCAGAATTTTCATAGTTGAATTTAGAGTATAGTTCTCTTTCTACGTCGCACGTGACAGTTGAATCCTCAGCAGCAGCTAATATTGTAGAGACCTTTATCATTTGTAATTATTTTTGGTTTGTCAATGTATTGTAACATTTTAAGTGGTTATTGATTTAATTAGTATGTATACAGAGAGATCTCAATCTTTCAAAACAATTATGTTTTGTATAAATCATTTTATGTACTCTTTTGATATAGAACGGCCGGTGAGCCTTATATTATTCTTGGTTGTTATTTGTTCAGAAATTATTATAATTTACACTTGCATCATACACTTACATTAGTGATGATTCACTCCTAGGTAGAGCCCGCTCGAGAGTGGGTCGTTACAAGAAAAGTGTAAAAACTCTTGAATAGTTAGAGGCACAAATGTCATTTCATATATATTATGAGATCTAAATTAGCAGACTAATCAGTTAATAGGGTAGGATAAAATTATTTTTGAACTGGATGGATTGAAGTGCTTGTACCCCCAATTGCAATAAAACCTTAAATCATTTAAATATAAAAAATGACCAATTTGGTCATCAAACTTAAAAGTCAGATACATTATGGTTCCATAAGTTTTTTTAGTACTATTATGGTCCTTAGAGAATTTACGCTCAACTAATAAGCTCCCAATACCATTCTTAACTGCAATCTATAGCCGAAAAAGATTACGCCCTTACTCAAGTGACATCTTTTAGAGGGTACGATAGACATATAATGTGTTTCTCTTCAAAACACACTTGCACTGCAAGCACATGCATCTTAATTTGACAAAAATAAATTGAACTAGAAAAATATACCCACAATTATCATGAAAAAACAAAGAAAATTAGAGAGAAGAGAGTGCCAAAAGAACAAGAAATGTCCAAGGATTTGCTTCAAGAAAGTAGTGTACCTATTTTGCCCTCTAAAAGATGTTATGTAAGTGGAGTGTGGATTTTTGTGGCCAAAAGCTACAGCAAAAGATGGTCTTAGGAGCTTTTGGTTGAGTGTAATTTCTTTAAAGATTGTAATGGCAGGAAAAAAATTTTGTGATCATAGTGTGTCAAACCCTTATGTTTGAAGATCAAAATAGTTATTCTCCCTCAAATATATTAAACCCTCTTTAACTTAGCAGAGTTTTTACATGTGAGTTCATATAAGAGAGTTCAAACCTCTTTTAAATATATTATATCTTCTCGGAAGTAGCCCGTTCATACAAGAGCTTAATTGCAGTGCCAATGGCCTAGTATACTGGTGGGCAGTGTGAAAACTTTGTTAGGTATATCTTTGGATTTGTGAACATCAAACATGGAACTAATTCTAAAAACCCAATTACCTAACTTTTACTTTGCACAATGAATTAGGATGAGTTAGAAAGTGAAGAAGGAAGAAATAGGTTTATAGAAGTTTCTCTGCACTTGTTCTGAAGGTTACAAGATGCAGAGCATAGGAGTTTTTGATGCTAATTTGCTCTTTCCATGGACTCGAGAGATATGTTTCGTTCCATGCATTTTTGCTGATAAGGGAGTGTCTAAATTGGGACCAAACTAAAGTTAAAATGACCACATACTTCTTTTTTTTGGTAATTGAATATCTACTTTTTTATTCATTTTGATGTTAAAAGAGTATAATATTTAGAAAACATTTTAACTTGAAGCATAGATGGGTATGCATTCGATTTGAAATCTTCATATTTTATAGGACTAATGTTGATTTTGATAGAAATTTAATGGAGACATGAATCAAAATATGTCTTATAGCCGAAAAAAACTAAAATGCATAGCTTTTGCCATGATTGTTTAAGTAATTGCATAAATATAATACATTGATTTGAATTGTGTTTGTTCCTCCAACTTTGCGTTGTTTTGTATGAGATTTCTATCCTATGCCTATCAAAGTTAAAAGCCCCTGAACTGATAGTGTTACACAGGCTTTATGTAGGCTAGACTAGGGACCCTCATATGATGGATATCAATAGAGTTTCCTTCTATCAAGAAAACATCCAGATTATATTCCAAAATCATAACCAATCATATTTTTATTAATATTTACCTGCTTTACTTACATAAGAGAAAATATGACAATTACTTATAATATATGGGCCATATTTAGGTCTTTTAATGAATACCAAATTCTTACATTCTTTCACTTATCCCACATGTTATAATTAGGTAAATTCCTTCTTGAGTGATTGAAAAAACTTGAAGTGTGGCAACGAAAACTTTATAATCATTCTATTACAATATGGTTGTATAATGGCTACTTAATTGGAAAATGTAATACAAGAATCATAACAGTTATATTCTTCTATTGAACACTCCCTTCCATGTAGTATAATGTAAAACATCTTCTAATCAAACCCCAAAACTTTATGAATGAATTTAATATAAGTCATTTAGGGTCCAACTTTATGGGTCCAATATGGATCACAACTTTATACATTAACTTTATGTGGATAGTTATATAGGCAAATTTACTTAAACGTCTAGATAAATAATGTCAGTATAGCAAAACATTTACATGCTAGTTGAGTTACAAGAATTGAGTAACAAATCAGTCGCAAACTAAAGTTTCAACTTTATAACTATATATTAAATAGCCACTTGCTTCAAAATGATAAAGGAACTTTATGTTGAGTTACTTATTTAACTACCAAAGTAAATTGTTCAAAATGAACAATAAAGTTGAATAGCATGAATTTGGCTAACAGTAAAATCGATGAACAATATGTCAAATTATATACTTATGATACCATCATAGCATCTTTGGATTTACCTTTATTTCAATGTATTGTAACAAACATATAATCATCTTAAATGTGACAAGCATAAGTAATAAGTAGTATTTTATATAACTTTATAAGAATACTATAATCTGGGCAACAAGAACATTGATAAAATATTCTTTACAAACCTTTATGAATCTCTATCCATATAATACAGAAGATTACAATTAAGACGCATTCATTTGGTATTCAAAATATAAAATTACTCAAAAGTCACATACATTCTTTTTGAAAAAATTTTGCAAAATAAATATCTACATATGAGAGTAAGAAACTTTATTTATTCTCATTGACCTTGTGGTATACAAATTAATAATGATGCACTTCAAAACAAAATGAAGAAACAACATTGTAACTTTAGATATATCGTTAGAGAAAGCAATTTTAGTCATATATAGATTTTCATTATCTAGCAAAAATGAATCATCAATACTTTATGAAAAGCTTTATATATACATATGCATGCCTTTACATTATATATGATTTACTTCAAACCACATTTTCATATCCATTAAAAGTAACTCTATATCATAATGAGTTACAATGTTATGAATACTCCAAGAAAATCCTTCCTTAAAACTTAAAAGAAGTTTTTCTTGATAATAGATGACCTTTAAATGAAATTTTGGAAAATAGGTTTAACTTTATTGTTCAACATTACTAGATAAACCATACATATATTAGTATGTACTAATAGAAGTTTACTCTAGTAATTGAACAAGATTTAGGCTTGACTTCAACCTCAAATAAAGCATTTCTTTATGGCATCGTACCAACATATAGAGTCTAAATTGTTTATGACTTATGAAAAACATAACTTAACAGTTTTCATTCTAACAAAAATGTTAGAATATCAAAGGAATGCAATGAATATAAATGATTAAAACTCTAAATTCACAACAAACTTATAACTCCCACTATTTTTGAAATCTTTAATCAATGGGAGAGGAAAAAAAAAAAAGAATGCTCTTTATGTGGTTCTTCAAACATAGTAATTTTTAAAGAACCGTTACAAATTTTCAATATAAAAGAACCACTCCTATTCTCTTTTGTTCCTTGAAGAAATTCTCATTTTGAGTCTGAAAAGTTATATGAAATATATAAAAGGATAATAAATTTAAATCCTTTAAATTTAAAAAATAATATCAAATAAATAATCACTTATTCTGAATTACACATTATGGGGTACTTCTCCCAACAATTTGCTATATTCTAGGATGATTAGACATTATAAAAATGCCATATACTTATTTCAATCTATGAAGACAACATAAAGAATAGAGGGGAATAATGAACTGATCATTTGTTTCATGTGCCGGAAGAGCATTTCTACTTTCTTGACTTCTTGTTTGAAACTTGTTCTTGGTCCTCTCCTATACTTCTCTTGACAGCAGGAAGTTTGGAGCTTTTCTTGTGGAAAGAATTTAGGAGCCATATTGCTGATTCTTTGGGGTATCTTGCAAAGTTGTCATTATAGTCGATGTGGATGATACCAAAACGTGCTGTATAGCCTTGGGCCCATTCAAAATTGTCCAACAATGACCATATAAAATAGCCCTTCACATTTACACCATCACTGCAAATCATGAAGAGATACAGATGTTTAGTTGTTACTAAAATACCAGAGAGGAATTATTTCTATTGCAACGTTGAAACTTACATCATTGCTTGTCGGACGTTGAAGAGATGGTCTTGGAGATATTTTATTCTAATATTATCCTTACGCGCTTCAGAAAGTGTTAAATTAGTATCTTTTACATCGTCAACCCCTACAAGAGAAAAGAGAAAAAGTAATCAAACAAATTATTAGTTATCAAAATTAGGATATTAATTTCTCTTAAACTAAAAATGTAAACATATAATATATTATTTCCTCCCAAAATTATACTATGTACAAAAAAAAAAAAGATGGACTAGGATGAAGACTCATTACCATTCTCTGTGATATATATGAGAGGAACATTGTACGTTTTCTTGGTGTAAAGCAATAATTTCCGGATGCCCTCTGGATAAATAAGTAGCCAATTTGAACCGCCCTGTGGGAACAAAGTATTGAATTACAAAACGAACTTCAAATTTGGAATAATATATACGGTTAAAACACTCACAATTGAGAATATCAAAAGTTTTACCTGGGGACCAATTGGTACACCATTCCTTTTGGCTGCAAAACCAGAAAAGATGAAAATTTATCCTATGAGTTTCATTTACTGCTAAAATAAATAGTTCATGTATTCTGGTGATTTTGAACTTACTGGCATAGGTAACATGAATATCAGTATTATAGCTCAAATTGTTCGATCCAGAAGAATTTGTTGATGCATTAGTCACGTAAGTAGCAGTATAGTAATTCAATCCAAGAAAGTCATATGATCCCTTTAGCTTCTTAGATTGTTCTGCTGAAAACTTTGGCAGACGTGATCCAACGAATTTTTTCATGCTCTTTGGATAATCACCAGATGCTATGGGCTCCATGAACCTGTAAGAAAAAGGATCCCGAGTCACGATTGAATGCAATGCTCGTAGTTAATTTGAATATTAGAATTTCATGGTGATTTCTTGAAATACTAAAAATCGAAAAGAACTAGCGAAGGCTGACCATCCCAACATAAAATCAAGAGCTCTGGCTGCGGCTTCCACATCGCTGACACTATTCTCATCCAAAGGCTCCATCCAATTAGACACCAGTGTAATTCCAATCTGTCCTTCTTGACCCTTCTGTAAGAGTTTAAGCTTCAGATAACCGGAAAAATGTGGCTATGCAGAAGAATGCTTATTTAAGGTAATAGGAAGAAAGAAAACCTGAAACTTGTTCTTGTATAATTCAACAGCAGCAGCATGGGCAAGGAGCTGATGATGAGTAACCCAATATGGTTCTGTGCCTGGATTTCCAGTGCTGCTAATGCATTGTGGTGCGGGAGTAGAACATCTGTGTTGCATAGTGGGATGGTTTGCGTGCTCTGGAGAAGTTGAACCTCGGCCAGGTGCAAAGACGCCTGATGCATATCCTCGAACGCTAAATGTCCACGGCTCGTTCAGTGTAATCCAGTGTTTCACCCGATCACCGAATTCCCAGAAGCACAGCTCCGCATACTCACAGAAATCATCCCTATAGGGAATCAGGAATGGTCTTATCACGTAATGATCAAAAGTATGCTTTAAGAGGATGGTAAATTTTGTGTTACTGCATATGTACTGGTTTAATTTGGACATAAATTACTTACACAATCCGGGGACTCAAAAAGCCACCATATTCATCTTCTAAGGCTTGAGGAACATCCCAGTGGAAGAGAGTTACAAATGGTTTAATCCCTGTTAAAGGTTGATTATGTCATTAATAGGTCCAATCACATAAGTTATGCGTAATCAAATGAAGAAAGAGGAGGATTGAGTCTTATTTTGCAACCATTCGCTAGGAGTTCGTCAATGAGATTGTTGTAGTAATTAATCCCTTCCTTGTTCACGCCACCACTTAGTGTTCCACCTAATTAGCAAGAAGTAGCATAGAAGTCAAAAAAAGTGGCCCTATAGTGACACTGACACAAATGTTGTGTTAATACATATATATAGGAATGCGCATTTTGAGTCAATAACTCAATAATTAACATTTGAGCTGACACAAATGTTGCGTCAATACATATGTATAGGAATGCACATTTTAACTTTTAAGTCAATAACTCAATAATTAAAATTTGATCTGTCATACAAAAGATAAAATATATAACTGCAAAAGCTTTTGTACCTGGCAACACTCTTGGCCATGAGATTGAGAACCGATAGGCGTCAAGCCCCATGTTTTTGAGGACCTTTACGTCTTCCTAAAACATGATCAGAAGGGTGCAAAGATGAGCAATGGAAAAATGGATATATAGAAGCAGTGAGACAGAAGAAGTGCTTATTTATGTGAACTTGAGTCTTGATTGTATACCTTGTACAAATGGTACGAGTCCACAGCCATGTCCCCGTTACTTCCCCCCTGGATCATATCTGTCGTTGAAGAGAAAAATAAGTTGAACATTACAAGTTTAATCCTCCGCTAAAGAGAAAAAAGTAAAAAAATCAAGAATGATATTGTTTTGGTTGGAAAGGGTAAAGAAATACCAGGTCGTCTATGGGTGAAAGTATCCCATATGCTCGGGCCACGACCCCCTTCCCTCGCCCCGCCTTCAATCTATAGTAATCAAAACATAACATATCAAGGTTCTGCAATGAGAGCTTGACAATAAAATTACTCAAAAGTCTCCAACGATTCACTATATATGTATAGATATGACACACCTGATAAGCAGAGGAGGCTGTTCCCATTACAAAATCAGCCGGAAAATCGCTACGGCTGATCCTGGTTGCATCATTGGAGACGGTAACAGCACTGCTTTGAGTTGCCATTGTTGCTTTCGTAAATTTGCTCGTAAATGTCGATTTCGAAGTTGCTTTTAGGTTTGCTGGTTTGTATAGAACTTTGAACTTTTTTAGGTACAAAAGCTCGATCGCCCCTCCTTATATAGCAAATCATGGGGTGTCTGTGGATTTTTGGAATCTACAAGGTTTGACCACAAAATGGTTTCAGTAAAATGAAATGTTTAGAGTCGACAAAGGGAAGCGAGGAGTTAATAAAATTCTGGGGGATTGGGTGATATGCGCACATTGAATTTGAAATGTAAATTTGGATCAAAGGAAATGTCCACGTTGAGCTTTGAAAGGTAAAACAAGCAGAATTACGAAACAAGTAATATTATCCATATCATTTCCGCGTCGGTTTTGACGTGATTTGGCAGCCATGCATGCACATGAAACATGCATACTCTTCCATAATATATATATATTCTTCTGTTTTCTTTCTGTATTATAAGTTTGACCTTGATCATAATATATGAATTGAAAAAGTCATCAGTCTAAACCAATTTACGTAAAGAAGAGTTACTTTTACTTTTGTTTTTTAGCCTATATAAAGAAGGAAAGACAAAATTCTCATCCTGATGATCAGTTGCTTTTCCTTAATTTCAAGGATTGGCAAAGTCCCGTTTTGAACATGCATCTATCTTGCTACGGATTTATTAATTGGAAATCTCTAAAACTGGAATGGTCACAACATATGCCCAAGATGATAACATCATTGACATTTAGATCAAAATAGTTTACAAATAGTAGAAATAATTACTTAGATCTAAATTCTATGATTTCATGAGGTTATGTTCACGTGTTTATCCCTATACTAATTTTCAGGGACAAACATTCCGCGTAAGTAGAAGTAATTGGGAAGGGCAATTAAAAGCTATTTTTAAGATTATGTTACTTGTAATAATTTTAAAAACATTGGACCGAAATATAAAATTGTTTGACAAGAATTATAGAAGGATTCAAATGATATTGTACCAACAAAGACTTTATTCCTCATGGCTTCTTGTTCGGTTTCTACTTTCTAGGGTGGGGTCGTTTTAGATGATCAGAGCATTTGAAGGTTTAAAATACAACAGCAATTGGCTAAACATTTTCAGTCTGCCAGACAGATTTGTAAGATTACGCCTGCCGCGTGAATCAACATAAGAGATAAGATTTTATTCAGCACAAAAAATAGTAAGTTTCTTACGGGGACGGGGAGATATAAGTATGTTTAATAACATATACTATTAAGCACTTATTTTCTTAAGTGTTTCTAATAATAGATTTTGCTAAGTAGTTAATTGTTTGAGACTACAGTTGCTAAAATAGCTAAGTTTTTTTTTTGAAGAAAATAACAATAAATAAATGAACTAAATAAACTAAAGTAAGAGATCGTGAAGAAGAGAGGAAGAGGATAAGAACATAGTGTAAATTGAAATTTTACTAATAGAGGAGGTAGCTTTGTTGCTAAAATTGCATCTGATCAATTCACCTTGTAGCAGTAGATTTGTTTCTACCTGCATTGATAGAGGTAAGACTTCAAGGGTCATCTTCGATTGGATTTCTAATTCAAAAAAACTCACTTTTTTCACATTTTTTATTTTGAACTTCACATATTCTTTTACAAAAAATTCACTTTTATGATTTTCAATATAACTCATTTCAAAATAAAAATCAATCAAAGATGGCTCTAAATCTCCCCCTCGCATTGTGCCTTTTTATTTTGGTTTTAAGCATTCCATATAATAGGATCTCTTATAAAGGAACTTGCGTTTAGCGTGCAAGTATATACGTCAACCAACTCATACCGGGCTTGTAAAATCATTACAAGTAGCATAATTTTAAAAAGTTCAATTTCTAAGGAAAAATAGATGGTTAATGGACAATAATAAATGCCATCTTCTTTAAGCATTCAATATAATAGGATCTCTTTGTTGTGGAATGTTTAATTTAAGTACTTATGAAAGTAACCTTATGAAAGCGTAAAATTAAGGTTCAAGTAATTATTCGTACAAGTTTATAGTTCATAAACTAATTTAACATGTTCAAGTTTTTCATTTTTTGATAAATAAAGGATTATTTATGAATTATAAACTGGTTAGGGTCATTACAATCAAAACAATTCTCAAATTCCTGCTCTAGTACATCAAAAAAGGAGAATTGGAGAATTGGGATAACCTAATAATAAGAACAATTACACAATGATTCAAAAATTAGGGTAACAGAAACGATCTCACACTTTAAAAAATCAAGGTGGGAAAAGTATAATAATACTAATACTAGTAAGAGAATAAACAAACACACTTCGATCTTCTTCGTAGCATCGTCATCGCCATCCTTGAAGCACAGAGGCAAGCTAAATTTAGTTTTAACATCTTTTTTAAAAGACAGCAATTTAGAAAACTATAACCCATCAACGGTTTTAAAAATTACCTAAGAAAGAAGTAAAACACTAAAAGAGGGTCTATATCAAGTCCCAGTAGAAAGATTCCTCTAAGAAGGAGGAGATAAACATGTTCAACTAACTATCTATATAAGCTTATAGATCACAAACTATGTTAGCTTTACAATAGTCATTATATTCAAAGAACAATATAATTCATTAGAAATATATAATAAAAAGTTCAATACGAATTTAACATGTTCAAGTAACTATCCGTATAAACTTATAGTTCAAAAACTATATTTTAACTTTACAATAATCATTATATTAAAAAAATATAATTAATTAGAAATATAGAATAAACAGTTTAATACGAATTTAACATGTTCAAGTAACTATCCGTGTAAGCTTATAGTTTATAAACTATTTTAACCTTACAATAGTCATTATATTCAAAGAAAAATATAATTAATTAAAAATATTGGAGAAAAAGTTCAATACGAATTTGCATACATGGCCGCCAAAGTGCAGTAACAAATGATTTACTTGTTTTGTAATTTTACGTATTATACTTTTCAAGGTACCATGTGCGCATATCATTCAATCCCACAGATTTATCATATTATCAATTCCTTTTCGCTTATTTCACGTGTACACTTTTATTTTTGCGAAACTAGTCAAAGGCAACTAGTAGATTCCCAGAATCCACAAATACTCCTAGATTTTGCTATATAAGGAGGGGTGTCACTGGTCACTGGTCACGTACCAAAAGTTTTCAATTATTTCAATATAAACTATCAAACTTGAGAGATACTTCCAAATCATCAAACAAATTTGCACAGCTTCAGAAGCAACAATGGCAACTCAAAGCAGTGCTGTTATCGTCTCCAATGATGCAGCCAAGATCAGCCGTAGCGATTTTCCGGCTGATTTTGTAATGGGAACAGCCTCCTCTGCTTATCAGGTGTGCCATATCTATACATATATAGTGAATGGTTGAAGACTTTTGAGTAATTTTATTATCAAGCTCTCAGTGATGAACCTTGATATGTTTTGTTTCAATTACTGTAGATTGAAGGTCGGGCGAGGGAAGGGGGTCGTGGCCCGAGCATATGGGATACTTTCACCCACAGACTACCTGGTATTTCTTTACCCTTTCGGACCAAAACAGTATCATTCTTGATTTTTTTTGCTTTTTTCTCTTTAGCGGAGGATTAAACTTGTAATATTCAACTTATTTTTCTCTTCAATGACAGATATGATCCAGGGGGGGAACTAATGGGGACATGGCTGTGGACTCGTACCATTTGTACAAGGTATACCATCAAGACTCAAGTTCACATAAAGAAGCACTTCTTTTTCACTGCTTGTATGCATCCATTTTTCCATTGCTCATTGTTGCACCCTTCTGATCATGTTTTAGGAAGATGTAAAGATCCTCAAAAACTTGGTACTTGACGCCTATCGGTTCTCAATCTCATGGCCAAGAGTGTTGCCAGGTACAAAAACTTTTGCAATTATTGGACCTTTTGTATGACAGATCAAATACTAAATTATTGAATTATTGACTCAAAATGCGCATTCCTATATATATGTACTAGTCAAAAAAAATCGTGCTATGCACGGAGAAATAATTTGTAATAAAAAATTATTACACAAATTATTTTAATAATGAATAATAAAATATAAAATAAATAATTAGAATGTCAAATATTCATAAGATGTATACATAGAATCAAACAAGTTAAACTTGATAAAATGTTGAAGTACTTGTTCAGTAACTCTTCTAATGTCTTAATAAAGAGATCACTATCTGTAAAATTAGTGAAAATTTTTTTCATTAATTATATATTTAAGAAATTATAAGCATAGTAAATTGCTTAGTATCTTGATTTAATACAACATTACCTAATTGAATGTATCAAGAAATTTTACACATTTTTGAAGGTATAAACACTCTTCACACCAATTTACTTTAAGGACAAAAGTTACTAAAAGTGAAAGGCTTTTATCTTCCTTGAATATAAGTGCATGCATCACAAATGTAAATGTAAAGCCTATGCAGGAATTTACATGGTATTATATTAACTTGTGTCCATTTTCCTAAATGCCATGTAAATAAAAATGTCTCAATGATACATATGTTGTGTAGCATTTATAATTAAATATTATAATTGATAAATTATATATTAAGAGATATATATACATCTACATAGATAAATACCTTTGATTGTAAATCTCGTAAATAACTCGTTGGACAACGAAGAACAAACTCTGCATTTTTGTCTTTTAGAAAGGTACGCATACTTCCAGTAAAATCTTTCAGTTGAACGAAAAATTAATATCTTCAATTTTTGTAAAAGGAGCACAATCAATAAAAAATAACAAAATAATTTAATCTATAAAGTAGTAGTTAGTTACCTTGATATTATTTCAACTGAATTGTTGCATTCAATACATATTTGCTCTTCATAAACACACTCTGTTACACTACCACAATTGTTGTAGGATTCATACCACAAATTTTCAATATCTATGTTATTTATATAAGCAACTATGCGAAAGTACCTTTCCTTAAAAAAAAAAAAAAGAACAACATTTAAAAGTCATATTTAATTATCTTGTTCATTTGCAACAGTTTATTACCTGTGATAGTGTTCGATAATCTGATATCCGTATTCTTTTAGCATTCTAGATCAATAACAATTGTGTAGTAGAAAAATAAACTCTCTTCATCCAAGTTGCAAGTGTCTTTACACAACAATTTTCATCATATCTAAATGCAAAAAATATACGTAAAGGAAAAAAGTAAAGCATAATGAGTAAATCTATACATATATACAACTTACCATCGTCTAATGATATTAGCAAATTCTAAATTTGGGTTGATATATAACCTGCTTGATCTATTTGTACAAAATGATGGCCCTGTATGCAATAGTTAGTATAACATGAATAATTTTTTTAAGATAATAATCAAATTAAATTAAGTAACATACCTTGATAATTTTTCACTATGATCCCACATACCAATAGAACTGTGTTTTCATTTACTACAACTGATAGTTACTCCCTCTCATTACAGGCAAATTCTCCCCATAGAGTCAGTCTAACAATTGTCATACTGTTTTAACATGTAAATGAATTTTAATAAATTTATAAATATTGAAATACATTAATAAAAATACTTTTACTCTCATCATCCTCCAAAACACTTTTGCACGGGATATACATTACTTTTTTAAAAAATAAGTATATAATGAGAATAGATTTTTAAAAAGAAAAATTTTTCTAAATATCACTAAAAAAATACATTTAATAGCAAGATTATCAGTAACTTTTACTCTCTCTCCTCTTCCAAAACACTCTTGCACGGGATATACATTATTTCTTAAAAAAATAAGTATATAATGAGAATAGATTTTTAAAAAGAGGAATTTATTAAAAATATAACTAAAAAAATACATTTAATAAAGCACGACCATGAGTATGCCTTTTTTTTAGTGACAGAGTCAATTTTCCTTTTAAAAAAAGTACCATAAAGAAAAATTAATATATAAATAGTTATGAGAGATATTACAAAAAATATAAAGTAAATTTATGTATTTAATTAAAAAACTATGTACTAATGATTAATCATAAATAATTAAGATTAAAAGAAAGAAATGAAAAAAATACATTGTAAGTTATATTTTTTTTCGATATATTTAAAATAAATTAACTTTACGACATGGTCTTTCAATTATTCTGTCGTATTCACCTCCTACCCCCTTTATGTGTATGAGAAAAGGAGAATTCTTTATCATTTAATTATTTATTTTGACTCTTTAAAAAAATAGAACATATTTGTAATAAAATCATTTTAAAAATTAAAATTCTTATCCCTTTTCTTGTCTCCCTCCATTCTTAAAAAATAAATAACATAAAAAATAAAAAATTAGTATTTTACAATTCAAAACCTCAAAGAAAGATTTTCAAAATGAAAATATTCTCAGTCATTGTTTAACTTTTTTTTCAAAAGAATAGTGTTCTTGATCCATCACAAAAATATCATAGTGTTAATATATTTTACAAAATCATTCTTTCTTTTATATTCACTTGGTAAGAAAACAAAAATAAAAAAAATAAAACCTATCAATTATTACATTTCATGTCTAATATATTACAAAGTTCTGCATATTATGGTACGGAATGTTTTAATAGTAAATTAGACACTTTTATCCTTAAAACTTAGCAAATGAATGATCAAATTAGATAGTAATAGATATTGATCAAATTAGTATAATATATACTAAGAACTAAACAGCTAAATATTTCTAAAGTCTTCCCTTCAAACAAACGAAAAAAAAACTTGAATATTCAAAATCTATTAAATAAAATATAAAATATATTCTATCATTCGATCAAAACAAAAAAAAAATGCAGGAAAGATGTAAAAGGAGAAATCATTAATGATGCTAAAAATAAAACTAAAAAGTAAAAGAATCTGACAAAAAGGGAGCAAATGAATAACTACATATAAAAGTCATGTACAACTTGAAGACTTGTTGATAATAAGAAAATTTAAAAAGTTTCAAAATATATATATATATATATATATATATATATATATATATATATATATATATATATATATATATATATATATATATATAAATTATTCCTAAAAGGATTTACACGGACTCATATTGAAGAAGAAAAAATATATTAAAAATTAAACAAAAAGTTGCATACCTTTCATTTTACAGGATTTAACTAAAGAAGCCTCTAAGACATATTTCAAAATTTAAAAATAATAAAGTTAAAATACTTAATTGAATGAAAAATTAAAATATCTTAAATGTGCCTTATACTTAGTACGTGTATAACACTCATACATTTTTCTCCATTTTAAAGGAAGAAGCATGGGATAGTCTTTCCATTTTGGCATCTATCTCAAAAGGTTCTCAAAAAAAATCTTCTCTAATAATAAATAAATTCATAAACATCTCACTTGTACACAAATAAGTTCTCAATAAATTAAAGAAAATTAAATATTTTCTAAAAAAGTTAATTTATAAAATCTTTTGAACAATAAGAGATACATTGAGCATTGATAAGCTTCTCAAGAAAATAAATTATTTCTTCAAAAATAGAAATAGAAAATCAAATCTATAATACTATCTATTAAATTTAGAGGTCAAACATTAAAGTGAAAGAGAAAAATGAAGAGAATAAAGTATTATGTATCAAAAAAATTAAAAATATTATTTTTTAATTTAAAAAAAGACCTTAATCAGTGAAAAATAAGAGGATCGACGATAAAAAACCTTATGAGGAAAAGTTTATGAAGAAAGAAAAATTTTGTGGAGAAAGTGACAGTAGATGAAGTTATGTGGAGATAGTGAAAAGTTATTAATAATTTGATTTAAATTAAAAAATATATTTTAAATTACAATAGTAGTAGAAGAATTTGTATAGTATTAGAGTTGGAAGTGGGCTTTGATTTTTTTAGTAGTAGAAGAGTTTGTATAGTATTAGAGTTGGAATTGGAGTTAAAAGGTGGAGAAATTATTTTAATTAAAAATTAAAAAACTCTAAAAAATAAAATTAAGACCTTGAAAGGTTTAGAGGATGAGAGAGAGTAAAAATATTTTGGTAATATATATATATATATTACAACATTTGTGTCAGTGTCACTATAGTGCCACTTTTTTTGACTTCTATGCTAATTCTTGCTAAATAGGTAAGACTAAGTGGTGGCGTGAACAAGGAAGGGATTAATTACTTCAACAATCTCATTAACAAACTCCAAGCGAATGGTTGCAAAATAAGACTCAGTCCTCCTCTTTCTTCATTTGATTACGCATAACTCATGTGATTGGACCTATTAATGACATAATCAACCATTAACAGGGATTAAACCATTTGTAACTCTCTTCCACTGGGATGTTCCCCAAGCCTTGGAAGATGAATATGGTGGCTTTTTGAGTCCCCGGATTGTGTAAGTAATTTATGTCCAAATTAAACCAGTACATATGCAGTAACACACAAAATTTACCATCCTCTTAAAGCATACTTATGATCACTACATGATAAGACCATTCCTGATTCCTTTAGGGATGATTTCTGTGAGAATGCGGAGCTTTGCTTCTGGGAATTCGGTGATCGGGTGAAACACTGGATTACACTGAACGAGCCGTGGACATTTAGCGTTCGAGGATATGCATCTGGCGTCTTTGCACCCGGCCGAGGTTCAACTTCTCCAGAGCACGCAAACCATCCCACTATGCAACACAGATGTTCCACTCCCGCACCACAATGCATTAGCAGCACTGGAAATCCAGGCACAGAACCATATTGGGTACTCATCATCAGCTCCTTGCCCATGCTGCTGCTGTTGAATTATACAGGAACAAGTTTCAGGTTTTCTTTCTTCCTATTACCTTAAATAAGCATTCTTCTGCATAGCCACATTTTGCGGTTATCTGAAGCTTAAACTCTTACAGAAGGGTCAAGAAGGACAGATTGGAATTACGCTGGTGTCCAATTGGATGGAGCCTTTGGATGAGAATAGTGTCAGCGATGTGGAAGCCGCAGCCAGAGCTCTTGATTTTATGTTGGGATGGTCAGCCTTCGCTAGTTCTTTTCGATTTTTAGTATTTCAAGAAATCACCATGAAATTCTAATATTCAAATTAACTACGAGCATTGCATTCAATCGTGCCTCGGGATCCTTTTTCTTACAGGTTCATGGAGCCCATAGCATCTGGTGATTATCCAAAGAGCATGAAAAAATTCGTTGGATCACGTCTGCCAAAGTTTTCAGCTGAACAATCTAAGAAGCTAAAGGGATCATATGACTTTCTTGGATTGAATTACTATACTGCTACTTACGTGACTAATGCATCAACAAATTCTTCTGGATCGAACAATTTGCGCTATAATACTGATATTCATGTTACCTATGCCAGTAAGTTCAAAATCAACAGAATACGTGAACTATTTATTTTAGCAGTAAATGAAACTCATAGGATAAATTTTCATCTTTTCTGGTTTTGCAGCCAAAAGGAATGGAGTACCAATTGGTCCCCAGGTAAAACTTTTGATCTTCTCAATTGTGAGTGTTTTAACCGTATATATAATTCCAAATTTGAAGTTCGTTTTGTAATTCAATACTTTGTTCCCACAGGGCGGTTCAAATTGGCTACTTATTTATCCAGAGGGCATCCGGAAATTATTGCTTTACACCAAGAAAACGTACAATGTTCCTCTCATATATATCACAGAGAATGGCAATGAGTCTTCATCCTAGTCCATCTTTTTTTTTTTGTACATAGTATAATTTTGGAAGGAAATAATATATTACAAGTTTACATTTTTAGTTTAAGAGAAATTAAGATTCTAATTTTAATAACTAACTATTTGTTTGATTACTTTTTCTCTTTTCTCTTGTAGGAGTTGACGATGTAAAAGATACCAATTTAACACTTTTTTAAAGTCGTAAGGATAATATTAGAATAAAATATCTCCAAGACCATCTCTTCAACGTCCGACAAGCAATGATGTAAGTTTCAACGTTGCAATAGAAATAATTTCTCTCTGGTATTTTAGTAACAACTAAACATCTATATCTCTTCATGATTTGCAGTGATGGTGTAAATGTGAAGGGCTATTTTATATGGTCATTGTTGGACAATTTTGAATGGGCCCAAGGCTATACAGCACGTTTTGGTATCATCCACATCGACTATAATGACAACTTTGCAAGATACCCCAAAGAATCAGCAATATGGCTCCTAAATTCTTTCCACAAGAAGAGCTCCAAACTTCCTGCCGTCAAGAGAAGTATAGGAGAGGACCAAGAACAAGTTTCAAACAAGAAGTCAAGAAAGTAGAAATGCTCTTCCGGCACATGAAACAAATGATCAGTTCATTATTCCCCTCTATTCTTTAATTTATGTCTAATCATTATATGAAATATTGCAAATTGTTTTTGGGAGAACTACCCTAATGTGTAGTTCATTGTTTGATTTATATTGAATTTTATTTGTGCATTACATATTAATTATCATCGTTCTCTATCTCATAATCTTTAATTTATTGTCATTCAAAGAAAAAAAAATTATGAATAATAGTATGGCCAGATTTAGAACAAATTTTATGGAAACTTTTCCTTTCCCATTCCCCTTTTATTCTAAAGATTTGTCAGTTATAATAGCAACGCTTCATCATGTTTGCTCATCAAAAAGTCTAATACAACCAAATACAAAACTGGCCCTATAAGAGATGATGACTTCAAAACTCATACCAATCTATATTTCAAGATTGTAATTTTTTTAAATATTATACTCTTTTCATTTGAAATCAAATGTCCATAAACATCTGAGCAGGTTGGCACTTCCAGATGCCAAGATAGTATGGAATCTCGGAAAAGGAGGTTTTCAGCAAAAGCTCTATCCAGTAGAGCCTGCAGTCTCTATGTTGAATTTAATTGCAATCTTTTTTTTTTTTTTTTGGTGAATGAATTTAATTGCAGTCTTCATTGATTAATGATTAGAGCAAAAGGAAGGATTCTGTAGAGGTTCTTTCTGGTAGGGCTGGCGGCTGGTAGGTTTCAGGTTTGTTGTCTTTTTATCCCTTGGTGAGGGATGGAAAGAAACCAAAATACTTTAGCAATGGAACATTTCCATTTGCTATTTTTTACGGAAAGAATATTGCATTTACATGGATTGAAGTTTTTCCTTAAAATTTTTAATTTTTTAAAAAGCCAATTTGAGATTTCGTACTCTTTTCAACACATTAAACTCCGAACTCTACAAAATGAAAAATTTTCAAGACAAAAGAAAAATATTGAGACTTATTGGTTGCAGTGTGTTAAAAATTAAAAAATAAAAACAGAAAAAGCCGCCCCTGATATTGTGCAATCGGGGAAGGAGTTCCCCACACAACTGCACTTTTTGGTTTTTAGTTTTTTGAGAGGAGAGGAGGAACCAGAGGTACCCTCTTCAATTTCATTTTTTTTTCCCAATGTTTTGCCTTTTCTTGGAAACCTCTATGCAGTTTTCCTTTTTTCAATTTTTTAGTTTTTATTTTTTTTTTGTTCTCATTGTTTTAATTTTTTCATTCTTTTAATTCTCCTTGGATTAAAAAATTTAATTCAAAGTATGGGTCTTTTGAGAGTTTTAAAACAAAATTAAGTAAAATTGAATATTTTTAAAATAAAACCAAGATTAAAATTGGAGATTCTTTGAAATTAGATCTCTAATTAATAAACATTGTTTATAGTTCATGCACAGATGTACTAAAATATTTTTAAAAATTTTAAAATTTTTAAAATAAATTTAAATATTAGAAAGTCGAAGATCGATTCCAGGATGGAAGAGATCTATAGAAAGCATTAAATAGTTGGCCCAAATATTTTCACATCTAGCGATTGCGCGGAGCGTTAATTTATTAATTATAGTGTATTTATTTTTTATTTATTTAATTTTTTCTTTTTAAATTTAAAAATTATCTTAATATTCTTTCTAATATTTAAACTTATTTTAAAAAACAATCTCACAATTATTTTAATTGTTATAACTTAATATAAAAATTTATATTTTAATATTTTATCTAATATTTTTAGAATCATTTGTAAAAATAGTCTCAAACTATCTCAACTGTTGCAACTTAGTCTCACAACTCACATTTTAATATTTGTAATCTATTATTTTTATACATTTTAATATTCAGTCTCAAACGCTATTAATGTGGTGGAGATCGATGAAGACATATACTTGCATATCATATGTCATATTGGTTGAAAAAAAATACATCTATTCAAGAATTTTTTTTTCTAAAATTCACGGCACGTGAGATTTAAATTGTTTTTTCTTTTTTTAAAGTGAATCAAGTAAAATCGAATGGAACAAAAAAATGAGCGGAGAAAAAAATATATATTTTCTAAATCTTAATTCTTGTCCTGTATGGTTTATCAGTTTACTCAAACAAAAATAAAAAATCTTACAAAATAAAAATTAAAATTTTGAGATTATGTACCTTTTTTTCTCCTTTTGTTCTTTTATCTAACTCAATTTTACTTGATTTCAAAAAAAATCAATTTCAATAGCACATGCTATGAATTCTAAGAGAAAAAAAAAACTCTTCAATGAACGAATTTGTCCCTTCACCACCGATTGAGCACATGAAATATTTCGGCCACATTAATAATATTTTGAACTGTGAACATTGTAATATAAAAAGATAATGGCTAAAATTATTAAAATATGAGTTGTGAAACTCAATTACAATAATTAAAATTATTTAAAAACTGATTTTACAAATTATTCTAAAGATAATGAATCAAAATTATTAAAATATGAATCGTGAGATTAAATTAAAATAATTAAAATAGTTTAAAAACTACTTTTACAAATTGTCAATAAATAAATTGCCTAATGGTACTCTGGTTATGTCCAACCAACATAAAATAATGCAGCTTCTTGCTTGGAGGACTGGCCCTAACGTGTAGTTCGCTGCTTGATTCATGATAAAGTTTGTCTGTCACAGATGAGGGTCGTCTGCTCTATTTCATAACCTTCCGTTTCTTGTCATTTGAAAATTATATAAATAATTAGATAGAAAGGCTAGTCTATTGGAACAGAAAACCTTCAGCACGTTCACTCACAAAAATACAGCAAAAAACAATATTGAGACTACAAGAGATGATGACTGCGCGAGTTGTACCAATCTATGTTTAAAGTTTTATTCCAGAAATCACAGAAGTGCAGTAGCAGCAGTGAAATAGCACAAGTGCTAGTTTTGTCATTCAAAATCGAATAGCATCTCAATTCGACTGATTTTGAGTATTCTTAATGTGTATTCAAAAGTAAGTAGGTAATCCACTTAACAAGGATATTCTTGCACTCTACATTCTCAACAAGCGCAAGAAGTCAGCCAGCACGCATGAAAGATGCTTAAACACAGTTACATTAGAAAACAAAAATGTGTAGCCGTTAAATATGACTTGCCACTTCTAACAGATTAGGCCTAAAACTGATACGCCTGCATCGAAACGGAAATTGGAGGCCCGTCAGCTCTTCTGAAAATATAGCAAAAATGTTTTGATTGCCCGAGCAGGCAAATGCCGTATTAGCCCTAGAGAGGTCAAAATTCAGACGGTCTTGCACCAGAAGAAATGAAAGAGAAGGTTAGCTAACATTCATATGCTACGAAATCAAGAAAGAGCAGAAAGAAATGGCCCAATCCAATTGGAAGCAAAAAATAAACTTTATAACCAAAGCGGCAGGCGTTTGTCACAGTAAGACATTCCTGGTTGCAGCAAATAATTAAATTTAATGGACTTGAACTGCTTAAACACTTCTACTAGTAGTAGAATTAATTTCTTGACATATCTGTCTCAAAAGTATGTAAAGCTTTACATTTCGTAGGGTGTTGCTGAATGCTGAACACTAACAAAATACTCATTCATTCTTAAAGAAAAGAATGTTGCAGTGACCATGTAATAATGTTTTTTGTCTCCTGAGCTGTGCAAGAATTCTAATGCAAAGAGAAAAGAGAATCAGACGACCAAACAAATACCTCTAGGCTGGCTCAACGAAGCTCAAGACTTTAGAAGGTTCAGATATTTGAATATTCAGACAAACAACTCCTCTGCACTACATCTGGTAACCTTCACGAACAAGTGTATCTGCAATTTTGTTTCTTGCTTCAGTGCAGAGTAAATTAGCATCGTTTCCTTCTATAGGCCTGTGGATGACAACTTTAACCAACCCTGTGTTCAATCTGCCCTCCGCTCCAGCAGGCATGATTTTGCCTGTTCCCATCAGAGTAATAGGAACTATTGGTACTCTGGTTTTAGCAGCAACACTGAATGCACCTTTCTACAAAGCACAAATAGAAAAATATTGATAGTAGTAGTAATTGTGCTTTCAAACTGAAGTGATCAATAGCTAGACTACAACCTGCAAGAGTAAGAAGACAACACTAACAGTTGGACTTGAGCAGGTTTCTTGTGCTCTAGTACCACCAAAATTGCCAAAGAACATGAAGGCATCCATTTCTTTTTTCTTAACTAATTACTTCTTCAAAAACAGTAACAAAGCATGAATTAGAAATGCATGGTCCACCTCCCACAGAATTCTCGTTCTTATTCAGGATACCAGACAGAAAGGCAACAGTGTTCTATCTTAGAAAACACTATATCAACAAATTCTGCTCCTGTTTCGTTTTCTTTGATCTTGTGGATGGCTGAGAGTGAGGCCAGGGTAAAAAGATAAAAGTAAAATTCTACCACAGACCCTACCTTGAAAGCACCTAATTTCCCATCTTTACTCCGAGTACCCTCAGGGAAGAAGAAAACTGATGCCCCTTTGTTGACAAGATCCATGCATCGTTTGAGACATTCCTGATCACAGAAACACTAATTAGTCCACCAAAGTTGCAAAATCAAATAACCTGGAAAAGAAACATCTTTTTTTAACTTTTGGGTGGTGCAGGGCTAAGGAATTATTTTGGGTTGGAAGACAGTACCTACTACAACAAAATTGAAATAAGGGCATTCAATTAAATAAGATGTATCAGAGCGAGCAATAAATTTCGAATATGAAATGTAATGTACCATTTGGCTCCTGCTGTCCATGCGCTTCAAAGGAATAGTGCCAAGAAAATACATTGCCCATCCAATAACAGGAAAGAGGAAAATTGAAGTCTTACTTATAAATTTGAAGCTTCTCCCAAGAGTGAGAAGAGTATAGATATCTAGAAAGCTCTGGTGATTTGATACATATACGGCAGGAGTGTCCGGAGGTGGCAGATTCTCCAAACCCGCAAATTCAATTGCAAAGAAAGGAGAAACAGTCAATACTGACCACATTTTGGCAATAAGATGATGTGTTTTCCTTCGATATCGATCAAACAAGAGAACAAAAGGGTGTGAAGCCACCATTAGCACAAAGAGAAAAATGGCTACAAAAGAAGTAATGGCATAAAACAAAATTCCTCTTATCCTTGATATGAATTGGATTTCTGCAAACAAGGGAAAACAAAGTAAAATAACGAAATAACAGGTAATACAGAGTGATAACAGCCTATGGAAACAAACCTGAAAATGGATAGGCACCAGCAGCAGAACCAGTACCAGCAACTTCTGATCTTACAGCAATATATCTTGATTTATATTGGTTTTGCGATCTATAACTATAATTCCTTTTGTAGAACTTCTCTCTTAAGTGGAAAGGCTGCCAGAATGCACATGCATATCTTTTTTGGCCAACTATAGTTTTATTAGGAAATCCACCTATAGAAACAAATCGGCAAAGTAAAAAGAAAGTTTAGTGCAATTTGAAGATCTATAGAGAACACAAGACAAAAAGCAAAGAATCACACAAATGAAAGAAACCTGCTTCTCCTATAGAATCTAAGCACATAGCTGTATAGACATTTATGGAAACATGTGACTTCACGAATGCATCTCTTGTCCATGACAACATAAACCAGGAAAAGAATTAATGGAAAGCAGATTATCTCTTAATGAAGCATAAAAGAAAAACATGGCATCATAATAGTTCTATTATGTTCAATGCATATCCTTAAGCTGGATCTTGGAAGAAACCAATCAGAGACCAACAAAAATCAAAGAGAAAAACTGTCCAGTGCGAATAATTGTTGTTACTTTTTAAGTAACCTGCCTGGTTCGAGCTTCCATAGCATACACTGCTCTTACCCTGGCCAGGTTAGAACCTGTTATCCATGAACTTAGATAAATTTACCGCTTGCAATCTAACCTAACCTGATTAGCTATTTCCCTGCATTTTTCATTCTTTTCAGGTTTCTTCATGTATACAGATCAAGATAATAATACTCTTCATTCCAGTCGATAATCAATAGAATGCACAAATAGGCTCACATGTATTTTCTTAGGTTGATATCATTGAAATGATGGATTGCATCCTCCACCAGCAAAATGTTTAAGTAGTATGATCCCTTTTTACACACGTATGTTAATAATGGTAGAGTTATAGAAAATCGTATCAGCAATTACAAGATGAGGAAGACCTGTTTGCTTAGATGGAATCTTCTGTACTTGATTTGATCTAGCAGGAAAACTAGCTTTTCTGTCCTAGAACTTCATTAATCACAAGACCTTAAATTCACTATAAAAAACCTATCAGTAAAATTTTCAATCAAACAGGAGCTTTATACAGAGGAACATAGATATTTCTAAGATTCACATAACAGAAACCAGAACTATAGATGCATTAGAGGGAGAAAGCTATATTCTGGGCATGAATGAATTATTAATTTAGAATTATTTCATTTGTATCCATTTGGTAGCAAGCAATATAATGCAAATTAAGTTATTTAGAGTAAAGAAAACATTCCTTTTCCTTTTTTTTCTTTTTTGGCTGGAGGGCAAAGAGGAAGTAATATCTTAATTTACCACTGCAGTTAACTGTTTGTAAAAGCTAGAAAATAGAATCAAAAGTTTCATAGGTCTTAAAAGTCATCAGAATAACATAATAGATTTCACCGAACACTCTTTGTATTAATAAAACTTATCCTAAGAAGCAAATACTGCCCCTATCTGCTCTTATTCTTTCAGCATCCCAATCTTAGCTCTTTAGATCCACTGGACTACTTATACATATATGTTTTACATGTATCATATTAATGTACGTCTATGGAGTAAAACAGAAACAAGATGAAAACATCTTATGATCTTGTAAGGATCCCGAATATAGCTGAACAAGACCATCCACATTATCCTTGTCAGCTAACAAGGATCTATTTTTACAAGACCAACTAGAAGCTTTTGAAACCTTCAACAGTAATGCATCTAATTGACCCATTAATAATAAGAAGTTTTGACCTTAACATTCTTAGTGCACCTAAAATATCCATGGAGCTCAATAATGTTCAAAGTTAACACAACACATGCATTGGATAACCACATATAGAATCATGTATAGGGAGGATAAAGCTAAGTATAGATAAGAGATTCAGAAGAAAATTAAATATAAAACCAAAATACACTCACATTCCCTTGAACTTCTCCAGAGTGAATGTTTGAGAGCAGGAAACTTGTTGCAGAATCCATGAGGATCAAACTGTTGAAATGAACAGTTAACATGAGCCACAGTATTTATAATAGTAACCATAACTCTGTTGGATAAATGAATCCACATTTCTAATTTCAGTTTTCAAGTCATAGAGGCTTCACAAGTGAAATATATTAGAACCACTATTCTATTTGGCAAAACTTAAGTTCTGCTTAATAGTTAAATATAGTTCCAGAAGCAAGTGCATATTAACATAGTACACTATGAGGAGGCAAGAACCAATTGCAACAGGGTCAATGCCTGCAAGAATCACCAAAGATATTACACAATTTTTCTAAGCACCCATCTAGAATTGAATAATAAGATGTATAAGAAGAAAAGTGGATCATCCATTTAATCATCACATTTGAATTCAATTAGTTTCTTTGATTTGAGTTAATATAAACTAAGAATAAGAGAGAATTCTAATTTTTTCCATGCCATGTAACGATATCCAAAAATATAAGATCCAAAGAACGTAGCTGAGAAAGGTGGAAAGAGTAAAAGAGAAAGAAAGAAAGAAAGTCATGGTGCACAAGTAGTTAATCAATGACGCAAACTTGCTTTAACCACTTAAAGAAGCCCATCAACAAGGTAGAACTTATATTGTAGCTATTCTGGAAACTTTTATGTTGATAAGTATGTATAAGGACATACACTTCTAATATTTATCCATGATTTCCTCATCATCTTATTTGCATTTACCTGCCTGATACAACCATGTGTAAACCATCATCTACCCTCGTAAAAGCCAGACAGAAAAGTTACATACAATGAGAAACCAAAAATGATCCTACAATTTTCCTTCAACTTGATCCTACAATTTTATGGGATCTTGCTACATTGCCCAAGAATTGGAAAGAGTTCTCTTTATTCAGTGCAAAAGTGTACAACTCAGAACTGCCTTAATTTCAGTTATACACAGTCTTATCTGAATCAAGTAGTCTCTCTTAACAAAAATTAGTGCCTTCTAAATGTATGAAACATGCTAAAGCAATTTCCTTATTTAGATAAATAAGAGGAAAGTTAAAGTAATTGCTACAATATTGAAATTGAAAACGAATCCAGGGTCATGTTTTAATTGAATGTTATTATCACCTTGAATGAGAGTAATCGCTGAGAGCATATATCTCCAAGAGGGGTCGAAAACAGTATCAACTAGTGATTGAACAAATACATGAGAAGTTATTACTTGTATCCACACTTGACCATGATCTAAAAGTAACAACACACACAGAGCATGCGGAAACTGAAATGGCATTCTTCAAGAGTTTACAAAAGCAGAAGTTGCACGGAAAATAATAGATTTAATAGCCTCCTAAACAGACCACAAGAACTCAATAGGGGAAATCACTCAGAAATAAGGGCCAAACTCATGCTTTTGCTAGTTGAGTTCTAGAATTTCTACAGCTTTCTATTGTCTTCTTAAAACTAATTATCTCCATACTTCACATACTTTTCTCTTACTAAAGGAATCCTTAATAAATGTTTCTTTTCCATTTCTTCATTTATTTTGCGACACTAGAATATTAAAAAACTAAACTTCTGCATTCCATTTAGATCGATAAGAAAATAATACTTCCCAACACCAAAATGTAGGACATTATTACTAAAGGTTTTTGAATATTTATCCAATTCAAATGTGAGCTTTACACACATTTACTGATGTGTAATGAACACGTCTGCAACATATAGTGTCCTGATCTTTTAAAAAAGTGATTTGTTTCTATAATGCAGTATCTGTGTTGATTGTTTGCGTACATTATTCTTAGGCTAATGAAAGGAAACTAAAGCAAGTATCAGCAATGATTCTCTTCGAAGAATAATCAAAATGAAGAGGAAGCTACATAACCTAAAATGAAGAGCGCCATCCTTAAGAAGATCTCGGTACCCTAGAAACTCGCAGAACATAAATCAAGTTATTACCTAACTTCTAGCATTTAACTTACTTGAAAAAAGCATATACGAAAACCTACAGCAAACGAACAACACTTTTATGCATTCTCTACAGAGATAAATTCAGCTCCGTCTTCCCAATAAAAAATTTAAGCCAACAAAAACACAGGGAAAATAGCAAAATTCGTAATATGAAACTCTTTCAAACTTCGGTATTTCATTCATAATTTAAATTAAAGAAACGACTGCCAGACAAACAGGCTTCCACTATAAATAAAAGATAAATATCTATACAACTTACATAAATCTTACTTCAGAATTCAATTATTAGTACAACAATTTCATAAAATAAACACAGAGAAATGAGAAATTACAGAGTTAAGAAATGAGGAGAAGCAGAGTCTCTTTTCGTTTTTGCCTGACCAAAAAAAGAAAAAAAAAATCAAGAAGAGCTCGCCCACATATTGCCTGTATTCAGCACGAGAGAGAGCGAGGCGATTGAAAAGGCTTACAGAAATGGCGGAAAGGAGGTGATGATGGCCGAAATTGCAAGGAATTGAACTTGAACTGCAGCGAAACTTCCATTTCTCGTTCACTGAGTCTTCCAATCTCTCCGCAGTGCGGCTTAGGCAATCTCTAATCCGTTGAATTTCAGGAAATGATGAGTTCGAGGTGATGGAGTAGGGTTTTGAGAGGGGAAATCGCCTCGGGAAGACAAACATTCATCCCACGAAGATTTCAAAACTGAACGAATAACGTTTTTTTTCTTTTATATGTATGTACTTACAGCTGGCTATATTGCTAAAGCTATTTCCCTCCTCCCCCGAGCAATTTTTGCTCAAATGACAAAACTATCCTTTGATCAGAATAAAAAAATCACATCTATTTAGCATGTAGTTCTTTTCTATAATCCCTTTTTTTTTCCTTTGTCTATGATTAAAAGTGTACTTTCTTATTCAATTCAATCAGTAAAGAAAGCGCTAATTTCAAGTGATGTGCTATGAAACTATGCCACAATAAGATAAGTATATATATATATATATATATAAGGGCAAATGACTGTAAATAACAATCAACTATTTTCGATCCTGCAAAAGTAGTCATAATAATTGTTTTCAAATTTTAGTAACAGTAATATATTTTCGTGCTCGTTGTTATACCCACTCACTACCACGAGACGGTGTTTTCCAGCGAGTAAACTCACGTGAAACACACATGTCATTTTTTTTCCAAAGGCTATATCAGTCCATTTACACCTAATGACTCTACCCAATTGGAATGGGTCAAACCAACCCGAACCGAGTCTTATTCTTTAACCCAAATGCCAAAAAATTTCCCCAAAATTCGCTAGTGCATTCCACCATTGAAATCTGCAACTCGAAAAAATCAAACCCAAACTAACCATTTTTCTTGCTCCTTGGTGTATGGTTTAAGCGAAGAAGATGCTTCGCGAAGAGACGTTGGAGACCATTGTGGGGATGCCGTTTATGGTAAGTATTTGGTGTGCACTGTTTTTTTTCTCGTTATTGCTTGCCCTAGGTTAGTGGATTTTTTTCCTGAAAGTTGTCACCAGTTGATGATCTAGTTCTAAAAGGAAAAACGAGATTCACATTGCTTTTTCCTGGTTTGGTGTCCCATGTTGTTTGAAAGCTGCTTATAGTATGACTTGAAGTTTATATGTTTTAGTGGTCCCAATACAATCTGTTTTCAATGCTCAATATTCCTGTGTTTTTTATTCAGATAAAGGCTCGGGTGATTTTACTGTAAAAGTCTACCATGGGGGCAGATTATTGGGCAGAACCAATAAAACTTATGTAGGCGGTGTAATGGATTATTTTGACTACTGTAATGTTGATAGATTTTCGCTGTGTGTTTTGGATAATATGGCAGAAATGTTAGGCTATGGTAATATTGGTTATTGGTATAATATTGATGGTAGTAGTGAAGAAAGACATTTGGTTTTTGCAATCACCGAAGAAGATGCTGGGTTAATGGCAGAAGTTGGTACTGCCAATAAAGTAGTTGAAGTTTTCTTTGTGCATGAGGAAGATAAACAATTTAGCGTACCTTTACTGGAGGCACCACCATTACCACTAAGGGTTGAAAAAGAGTCTGATAAAAAAGCAGTTAGGAGTGGGTCTGAAATTAATAAAAGCAATAAAGGCAAAAACGTGAGGGAGTGTTGTCCTGTTGAAACATCTTCAGAGGATGAAGATTTTCAGCCAGAAGACAGTGGGTACTCCTCAGCAGGTTGTTCCTTTGTTGAGTCTGAATTTGAGGGTAGTGATAGGGAAGAAATCACTTGGTCCAATTCCAGTAAAAGAACAACTATTGGGGGAAAAATAAGGAATGAGAATCAATCAAAGCAGGAAAACCAAAAGCCAAAAGGCAGTAGAAGGGGAGGGCTTCATGCAGAAGGACAGTCTGAAAATGTAAATTTGTTCATGGATGAGGGTATAGCAACATCCGATGACTCAGATGAATACAATTCTGAAGATTTGGAGAGTCAAAGTTCCTCTGACTCAGATGAAGGTGAATTGCAGCACTCAAGGCGTAGACATGTGAGGTTCGAGCTCGAAATTGATATGGAAAATCCCAAATTTGTTTGTGGGATGATATTCGAGCAGAAAAAAGAATTTAAAGTCTGCAGTAAAAATCACACAAGGTCAAGATGGGTAAATTGGTCAGGATTGTGCGAAGTGATTCCTGTAGGATTCAGGCTGTTTGTTTAGCAAAGGGCTGTGATTGGCTTATTTATGCATCAAAGATTTCTGGAAGTACAGATTTTCAGATTAAAACAATTCAAGATGAGCACAAGTGTAGCAGATCAAGTGATATTAAACTATTAGGCCCAACATATTTGGCAAAAAGCGGTACATTGATGATTTTAGGGCAAGTAAGGGTGTTATAGTGCAAGATTTCATGGAAAAAGTTCATAGGGATTTAAATTTTAACATTACAACGAGACATTGTGTATGGAGTAAAGGCAAAGGCCGGGAAATAATTGAAGGGAAATATAAGGATCAATATGCAAAACTACGGGACTACGTTCAAGAATTGAGAAATTCGACAATGTAAACACCTGTGATTATGTCAACTCAAAAGCAGACAAACAACCGAAAGAGAGATTCCAAAGATTCTACTTGTGTCTTGGTGCACTTAGGGAAGGGGTTTATAAAAGGGTGCAGGGAAGGTTATTTGTATTGATGGGTGTCACTTAAGAGGACCACATCCAGGGTATCTTATTGACTAGTCGTAAGGGATTGATCCGAATAATTCAATGTATCCAATTGTGTTTGCAGTTGTTGAGATTGAAAATAAAGAGACCTGGAAGTGGTTCTTGGAATTACTAATGTTAGATCTTGGTGTACATGAACAGGAGAAGTGGACATTCATGTCAGACAGACAAAAGGTAAGAATTTTGTCTGCATTTATATCTGGTGTCAATATTTTAGAGTCTATTAGGTCCACTGATGGTTTGTAAAAAATCTGATTGTTTGCAGGGTCTAATGCCAGCAGTTGCAGAAGTGTGCCCAGCAGCAGAGCACAGATTCTGTGTTAGGCATTTGCACAACAATTTTAAGAAATTGTTTGCTGGGCATGCATTGAAGCAGCAACTTTGGGCTTGTGCAAGGGCTACACATCCCAACAATTTTGAAGATGGCATGGGTTGCACTGAAAAAAATTAGATGCCGAGGCACATGATTGGTTGCTCACCACCTCACCCCCCTCACACTGGTCAAGGGCATTCTTCAGGTCTCACACAAAGTGTGATATGCTTTTAAATAACATGTGTGAAAGTTTCAATTCTACAATCTTACAAGCTAGGTCTAAACCAATTCTTGGAATGCTAGAGTCTATAAGAACTTATCTTATGACTAGGCAAGAGGCCAAGAGAGAGTGGATGAGTAAGAAAGAGGGCTTACTGTGTCCTAAAGTTCAGAAATATGTGGACAGGTTGAAGGAACAGTCAGCTAACTGTATCCCTCGGGGTGCTGGTAATGGGAGGTATCAAGTAGAGCATATGTACGGTGAGGTATTTGCAGTTGATCTAGGGCAAAAAACATGTTCTTGTAGAAAATGGAATTTAAGTGGGATCCCTTGTCTTCATGCAGTTACTTCAATTGCTTGTCAAGGAGAGGATGTTGAACATTATGTTGATGTCTGCTATCATAGGGCCACTTATATGAAGGCCTATGAACCAGTTATCAGTCCAATTAGTGGTATAAATATGTGGCCAAGAACTGGTAGAGAATCACCATTGCCTCCCAAGAAACTCAGAATGCCTGGTAGGCCAAAAATGGCTAGGAGGAGGGATCCGGGTGAGGAAAACAGCACAAAAAGCAGGACAAAAAAACTGTCAAAATCGGCAATGGTCCTTTGAAGTGCAGAAAATGTGGAATTAGGGGTCATAATTCCAGAAAATGTGAAGCAACAGAAGTGGCATCCTCGGAAGTTGTGTCTTCTAATTTGAATAAGTGTAGTAAATGTGGACAACTTGGACACAATAAGAGGACATGTACAATTAATTTAGTTTCAGTCAGTAGCACTACATCTACTGACTCATATAAATATGAGCTCAGATTATAACTTGTCTCAAGCGTCCAATGTAAGCCTTGCTATCTTTGTGTGCTGTTACAGTTGGCATATTTACGGTTCTAATCCTTCTCTTTTTTCAGGTAACCAATTTGGATAAGCCCGAATGTTCTACACAGATGAAAGATCCAGGGAATAGAGCGATCTGCAAAAAAATGTGCATGAAGATGAGCAGGTTCTTATTTCTCTGAACATTTATTACTTATGAGATGGTGTTCTCAGGTTGCAGAAACTTTGGACATAACTTTTTTTTCTGATCTTCGTTATTTGTTCACTGAATACGAGTCATGCCTCGAAACAAGAAAAATTAGATTATGCGGAAAAATGTCACAAACCAGGCCACAACAGGCAGACCTGTCTTTCTTGCCAAGTTGAGAGGGAATGAGAGCTTTTTGTATAAGTTTGATTGGTTGTGTCACTTTTGGAGGCCTTTTGTATAGGTGTGATTAATTTTGTCACTTTTGAAGGCCTTTTGCGTTAGTACTTTTGGAGGTTTTTTGTATATTCTTGCTTCCTTTGTACATTTGATAGGAAACAGAATCAGTGATTATAAAGCCTACTGAGCTTCGTTTCATGCCAAAGTCTTAAACTGTAACTTCGAAACAACCTAATCTACGGCTTGAATCATTACATCCCAACTTCAATTTAAAACTATTAAATTTCACATTCTAATTACGCAATGCTACTTTCCTGCACTTAAAATTCTAAAGATCACAGTAGTCCCGGCACAAAGAATGACAATTCCACATATCCCTATTATAGTGTAACATCTTTTCAACTTTGCCTTCAAGTTTATCAATTCTAAATCCTTCCTGTCTAGCTTTCGTAATAACCCAGGAATGATCCTAACTGCTCGAGGGCACATGGGAGGGTCAAGCCACTCGAAAAATCCACACCCTTTGCCTTCCTGTGTTCAGTTGCCAGAAGAAAATTTTAGTGTCTTCTTGTGAGGATTTTGACTGATACGTGCACAAAATTAAAGAAAAAAACTAACAACTACAACTTCTTACCCGAAAAGCTGCGCATCCATGAAATCTTCTTCCTGGATTTGTGTCAGTCCAAGATGTATGAATATTGGCAAGTCGATTACAATAACAAATTTTGGAGGATTTTTTTGGAGAAGTGGAGCTTATTGAGGTGGAAGATGCCATCTTCAGCTTCTCTTCAAATGGTTGCCGACAATGAAACCTCTTCCATTCTCAACTCAACTGCAACGTATATGGAGGGTTAGTGAGAAATATTTTGTTGATAAGACTCGGTTCGGGTTGGTTTGACCCATTCCAATTGGGTAGAGTCATTAGGTGTAAATGGACTGATATAGCCTTGGAAAAAAATGACATGTGTGTTTCACGTGAGTTTACCTGCCGGAAAACACCGTCTGTGGTGGTGGGTGGGTATAACAACGAGCACGAAAATATATTACTGTTACTAAAATTTGAAAACAATTATTATGGCTACTTTTGCAGGATCGAAAATAGTTGATTGTTATTTACAGTCATTTGCCCTATATATAATGTATGTACTTACAGCTGGCTATATTGCTAAAGCTATTTCCCTCCTCCCCTGAGGAATTTTTTGCTCAAATGACAAAACTATCCTTTGATCAAAATAAAAAAATCACAACCAAAGAGAACAGGCAGGAATGCAACAGGTAAGACAAAGATGTCTCAGTTAGTTTCCCGTACACTTTTTCAGATATTGGAGTCAATTTTTCTTTGTAAGCTCTTTTTTCTTTATTTTACCTTTTTATATCTTTTCTAATGTGACACATAAATTTACTTCATTCTTTCATAATGAAATATTAAATTTCTATTTTAATTTATTAAAAAATAAATATTTACTCTTTAAAAAATAAATATATTATTTCTACGAACTCTCATAACTAACATTCTTCATTTAAGTTATTCAAACTCTATTAATATATTAGTCTTATTACTAACTTTTTAATTAATATGTACTTCCTCCAATTGAAAATATAAGTCCTTTTAAATTTAATATAGTAGGGTTATTAAAATAAAAGTCTATTTATATATATATATATATATATATATATATATAATAAATTTATAAAAAGAATTTAAAAATAGTTAAATTAATTATTTTGACTCTGTCTTTTTATTTTGACATTTTTTATAATTACTCTCAAGCTAACAAACTATGAGGGTGTAATTGATATGTATTAGTTCCTTTAATATGGTACGAATTGATGTATTAGTTCATTAGGAATATTCTTTATTAAAAATAAGATTATCGCTTCATTAACTAACAACATTCTTTATTAGACACTAGATTATAAATTTGATTTATATTTTCATTTTATTAGTGCATGAAGAAAATAAATAAATATATCCTTATTAGTCGATTCAGGTCCAGTTCCATGATGCATAAAGAATTAATTGCGCAAAAGAATTCTGCTAGAATGCACATGTTGGACCTAATATACCATGCAGATAATTTTCACATTTCTCTCTTTCGATAGAGTATAATGGAAAGTTCTTGAATTATCCTGTGTAAAGACCATAAATACATATCTCAACATTTAAAAAATTAGTAGTAAATTTAGTTTCAGAACTATTTTTTTATCTTAACTTAGTTCTTAAATTATTTTTCTATAATTTAAGTTTTAAAAATAATTTTTTTAAAAAATATTGATTCTCACCACTGTTTCTACTATAGTAAAATTCGGTGAATTCCTGCATATGCTACACGCACGCGTGAGTTATTGATCAAGATAAATTTGTAAAACAATGACTTTTCCTATCAAAGAGATGTACTTAAATATTTTATGAATATATGTGAGTTTCCTTAAAGAGATATACGTTAACTTATTTTTATAATTTTTAATAATTTTTAATGATAAAGTATCTCAAATTCCACATCTACTTCTCAGCATAAATTCGTATTGCATCGTCAACAATTAATTTATTATTATTTTTTTTTTTTGCTCGGAAAAGGATCTATATATATCATTGAACAAAATAGAGAAAAAGTATGTCTCTTGCTTAATTTGATACTGCACCTCTTTCCTAGCTTTACAACTGGATCATGCGCACGAAGGCTGCACAAAATCTTGGCACCGGTAACGTAAGTATCCGAGAAGAATAAGAATAGCAAATAGCCCTCGATTACCAATAGATGATTTTATTACTCCGAGGATCAAAATCCACACAAGAGAAGACTTTGCATGAAATTGATTCCATAACATCTCAATTTGTAAGGAAATTTTGTATGTAAAATCGGCTAAAGAGATCTTAGGAACGAGGGCGGGTGTTGTCAGCAGTAGCAGTTCCAGCGCAAACTCTCGCAACATCAACGGCAGTGGCTTCTGGCTTTTCCTTGGAGTACAAGGTAAAATAGGCAATGCTGAGGACAACAGCAAAGCCACCGATGGCCCTTTTGGCTGGACAATAGGGCATCTTTCTTGTCTGATGGAGTACCTCTGTGTTATGTTGTGCTGGTGAACGTATTTTCGCCTGTTTCGCTGCTCCGCCCGTCTCAGCTTTCGGCTGCCCCAGGTTGGCTGCAGCCGCCGCCTTCTTGGTCTGCTGACCGGGTGGCGTTGGTGCCTGGAATCCTCCTTCCAGCTTCACATTTGCAGGTCCTGAAGGCATTGTTTTTTCTCTCAGACTATTGTAGTTTTGCTCTGGCTCTTCAGTTCTGGTGCCCTTACGGTCTGAGTCTTGGACAAAATGGAGAGGAAAGCTTGTTAAATTGTGTAGAATACATACAAGGAATAAAGAGATCATAAGCAGTTTGGACAAGTGGAGTACTAGAATTGTAAGAACAACGAAAGTGTGATGTCAATCATTAGCCCCGGCGTGAGAATTGCTCTTGTTTCTTGTCATATATACTTCACTAGCCGGTTTCATAGTCTTCTCTTGGTTGCCTGAATTTTTTCCTTTCGTGTGCTAGTGCACAACCACGAATTTTCTGAATTGCAAATGAACTATTTATTCGACTATCACCCGTTAGTCAATAATTGATTGCCTAAGAGTTAAAAAATTAACCCTTTTGTCTAATCCTTCGAAGAAATTGGGAAATTTTCTGAATTAAAACCATTGTTTAGCATAGATGCAAGAAAGCAAAAAGAACCTTATGGTTTCCCAGCAGGATGGAATAGACCATAAAGAATGTAGTGACTACAATTTTGACAATATTAACCAACGACATAAACGCAATAGATTGTCCCCTAGGAGGCAAGGCATGAATGTAATTTAAGCCATTTGCTTTGCAAATTAAAGAATGCACTCAGTTGTACAAATTGACTTGAGATCCTAGAGAACTTTAATACTATTTCAGACATTTCTCAAAAGTAAGTACATTCTACATCATCTTGAGATCATGGTAATTTTGACCCTATTTGACACTGACATGAGAAAAATGGATGATCATACAACCATCTCGGCTTCTTTGGCATTTTTAGGAATACCTACATCCAACCTCATTGTGGGCTTGTATTGCTCAGGCACGGCCGCCCCAGCCTGAATACATATTTCTACAACACAGGGAGCTTGACCATAAAATTTTTTGAGCTCCCGTTGCAGAGGAACATTTGCATCTGGAACATGCCACACGTATCTTGGTGGTATCAAGTCATCAAGAACTGCTGCCTGCCATCCATGTTGCCCATTACGTTGCTGATGCTTGTGAGCTCCACAATTCTGTGCCTTGTGCCCGCCGGGGCCTACATGGAGTTCAGGACAATATCCACAGACCCTAACTGAGTACATCTTCATGAGTCTCTTGACTCCTGCCCTCATTGTCTCCCATGCTTCAAGCGTTTCCTCAGCCAGCAGAGCCATTTCTTCTGGACTAGATGGTGGAACAATTTCTGCATCAGGTAATTCAGTTAACAATGGTGGCTCTGGAGCTTCTGGGTCAGGATCTGGTAATTCACTCTCGTCTGCATCAACGAACTCACTTTTCCCAATGCGTATAATTGGTTTTCTTCTTCTTTTGGTAGGATATTCAGATAAATCAACTCCTGCTTGAATGCAGAGCTCTACAACAGCGGGTATTCGGGGGATAGAAAATCTCTCCTCATGAGAGATGCGCCTTCTCAAGCGGTCATAGAGGTGATAAGCTTCAAGAGGAACCAGTACATCTTCAACAACAGCAACCGCCCATTCATGAAGTCCTTTCCTAATTGCAGCATTTGGCCCTCTACATGATTTAAAAGGATGCCCAGAAGGTCCGACATGGATTTCATTACAGTGCCTGCACAGTGTTGTTACTTAGACAATCTCATCGAAAGGTTTTCAGCTGAATATAAAAAAACTTTCTGTAGCATCTTTAAATGATGCATAGTTACTAACAGCAATCTGCGGCAAACCACTTTCCACATGAACTGAAAAGCAGATATACTATGACATCAAGTGGTACAAAATAGAAATGTTGGTGATGAAAATAACAGGACAGCTTAACAAGATAGATATCCAAATTAGCACAGATTTGTAAAGCTCTAAGAGAGTCCAAATATGCCATTAGAGAAAGGAAATGAATAAACAGCAACAGATCAGAAAATTACTTGCAAGCAAGAACAGGAACCACTTTCAAGAGCGTCTTCAGATTGTTAATCAATTTTATTCTTGCATTAAACACACGGTAAGCAACAGGAATTAGTCTCCTAACAACCAATCCATTTTTGGGAGGAGGAATAGGTTTCTTTGGTTTGCCTTTGCTGTTCTTGAACCTAGCACGGGCAGCTCTTCTCAACTCCAGAACAGGTATTGGGAAAGGCTTCTTTTCCTTCTTTGAATAATAGCGAGGTAAATCAGCATTTTGCGGATGATCACATCTAATGACCTTAGCTTGGAATTGTGCCAACTTCTGTGGTGCACTTGTGATTTTCAATTGATATGCAACCCAGCTGCAATCATGCTGCAAGTAAAGGTCAAGGTTTTTGCAAATGTGAGTAGAAATTTCCTACTGATAATATATTTTAATCAAATGTCAGCATGATTCTCAACCATATGGCCAGTAGCATCAGAAAAATGTCATCACTAACCATGTGACGAAAGAAATGAAAATCTGATTACTGGAAGTATCAGTTAGCAATTTCAAGAAAACAGGCAAGTTTTTGATCTTGATTATTGTTCAGTTATTAACTTTCACTGATTAATGTGTCCACTGAATCAAACTGTTCTTCACCAAAAAAAAATGATTCATTAGACATTCTTTAGAGAAGAGCTTGACGGATCTTCATGAACATTGTAAGCTACAAGAGTCTTCTTCAATGGATTTCGGCCTAGATTCTATTGTGAATATGCTAGTACACAGTGCAACACTACCCTGTAGAATATTAAACCCTTCCCTAAAGATGAAAGATGGCAAGAACAGAAATTCATCTCAATGAAATGCTATAGCATCTTCTTTAAAATGAAAATCGTATCTATTTTGCAACTACATTCATTACAGCTTAATGCAACAATAGAAGACCGAGGTCAATATTCTCTGCACAGTCAATTACTCAAGCAACACCATTCTTGAGATTACGAGATGACAAGATTATGTGGGGAGACTTGGTTAAAGGGTAGCAGCAGCAAGAACAAAGCACTCGTGGAACCTAATCCTAATAATTTAATTTACAAAGATATGTTTATGATGAGTTTTTGTGGAAAATTAGGAGGCTGTGATGTTGTAGCAGTCTTTGTGTCATGCATAGCAGATATATATTGATCCAGGATCATAGTATTGATCTATCCATTGAGGAGATAGAAACAGAAAAGTAGAATACATGTAAATTTTTTATCCAAAGGAATCTGAATTAAGTATTACCTCCTCAATACCACTTATGAGACAGGTTCAGTCCTACTTAACAAGGCAGGTTTGCCAATCTTCTATCCACGTATCTGACAATTTACTCTGATGTTCAAGACCATAAATCTTAGTGCTAGTACTTGGAAGATTAATGTTTTCAAGAAACTTTATAAAAGAAAAATAAGAGTTCTGATTGAAGTTCTTTTGACTATAAGAGTCAGCTTTATCACTGAAAGGTCAGTAGTTGAGAATTTGGAAAAAAGAAAAGAAAACTACACTAAAGAATCCCTATCCTAGCACAAACTACAAATTACCCAGGAAAAAATAGCCAAAAGTATAGCCATGAACCCATCAGCGAGTAAGTCAGAACCAAAATATCAGAATTCTACAATATGGTACAATTCAGGCAGACAAGTACCTCTTACCTTTCAAGAATCTTTTAATCAATAATGTGCTAAGCCAGAATGAAGCTTACAACCGAAAAGCAAAATTATCCATCTTAAACATTTATGAGTTGGACACACTTGTTCACTTCATTAATTCGGGAGAGAAAGCATAAAGGAATACTTCAATCTACACCTTTCTTTTTCTTTTCTGTTCCATTAAAGGAAGAACTCTTAATTTAGTTCTACATTGAAAATGAGGAGAAAAAAGCAACGCATAAAAATAAGTCTACGGCAAATAACACAAAGGAACCCAAACAGAGAATTTAACCTTCGGTTATTTAGAGCGAAAACTAGTTAATGATGAACAACGGCGTACCTTCAGAGAATGAAGTGAACTGAAATTCTGCTGAGAATAACACTTGAGAAGTTTGAAATTGGGAGTGATATTCTTCCCTTTAGTCTGCCATAAAACTGCAGAACCGAAGTGCGAATTTAAACCGCTAGAAGCCATCCTTGAATCAGAAATACAACATTTTCTGATAATTTTCCCTGATTCTGTGAGCTATTTTGCAAAGAGTAGCAGGCCCTTCTCCTGATGTTCTTTAAAGCATTCCTCAGTATTGAGAGAGGAAGTAGGTTTACTTGGGCTGTGGAGGAGCGGAGGTGGTTGTAGGAGCGGAGTGCGGAACCAGTGGCGGAGGGATTTATAATTATGGGGAAAAGATAAGAGGGGATTGGGGCTTTTTGGCGCGTTCAAATCATCGGTTGGGCAAACAAGTTGAAAGGAATCTTATTAGCTTTTCTTTGTCTTGGAATGTACATATTGAGTACCTTAAAAAAAGTATCTTTTAAGGGAACATTAATTTTATTTATTAAATGTGTTTAGGGTGCGAATTTTATTTAAAAATACACCCTTATTCAGCCTCTTCCCCTTAGCTTCTCACAAAAGGGGATGCAAAATAAAAAATTTCAATATAAACAATTTTTTTTTTCTTTCTAATGAAACAATGTGCAAACTTTTCTGGTAAGAACAAAAAATTAAGTTAAAATAATACTACTTCATTACTCCCTTCGTCCACTAATACATATCCTAAATAAGCATGGCATATATAATAATGAATTATTGAATCCTAGGTAAATTTGATACTTCCTCCATCACAAAATACTAGCTCGATTTATCACTTTCACACTAATTAAAAATTTATTGAAATCTATAACATTTAAAACAAAAAGATTTATGTGTCATTTGACTTTAAATATAAGTTAGTAATTATAACACGTGGAATTGGGATAAATAGTAGTTAAAAAAAACTCATTATTTTCATTTATATTACAAGAAACAGATATTATGAGATAAATAAAAAAAACAAATAGAGTTAATATTTCACGATGGAGGAAGTACCAAAGACTACATTACCCTTCATAAATTTAGAGGACAGGAATGCACTTATGGATTATGGTAGAGTGAAAATGTTTAGCGGTTTGGTCAACCATTTAAACTCAAAACTTGAAATTTAAAACAACATTTTGGTATAGAAAGTATTCTCATAAAATTAGAAATTTTGATTTTAAAACTTGAAACTAATAAATATAATTTTTTATTGACTCAATAGAGAAAAAGGGTAAAATTAGAAAATATCTATAAAGATATTTTTGAATTAAAAAAATACAAGTAAAAATGGAAAAGAAAAAAAAAATTTGGGACATGTTGTAGTGGACGAAGGGAGTGATTTCTACTTAGTTAGAGGACGACATTAGCATAAACTATTAAAAACAAGTGATAAGGCAGTAGCTCAAATGGTAAAAATATTTTTTATTAGATAAAAAATTTTAAGTTCAAATTTTATCTCATTTCTCATGTATAAAAAAATTATTTTCTTGTACCTTCTTTTTTTGTCCATTTATATGAATACCAGTTGTTTTTCTCCTCAGCATGATGACCAAGCAAATTGCATATTTCCATTTGAAGCAAAAACGCTTCTAGCGAAGAAAAATTCTTCTATCATTGAATTTTTGTAAACCACAATCTTTAAACAGTAACACCATATTATAAATTGTTTGCACGTTTTAAAAAATGTACGATATTTTAAAATTTATCATCTACAAAGATCTGCTTCATGACAAACTAATTTAAAAAAAAAATTAAACAAGAGTAAATGTTTCTCTTGGATTAAATTATTTTGATGGTCATAGCTGAACCTTGGATTCCAATATGTTCTCACTGCAAGAAAACTGTCCACGAACAATGGACAGTATAGTAAACATGTTCGTTATTACATCAAAGAAAATACAATTACTGTTGGACTAGTTTAAGCCCTTTCCCCAGTTGAACAAGCCGTAACACAAAAAGTAACAAAAATTCATCTTTCCAGACAAAGTTTGACCTTTGAACCAATCAATTCAATCTGCCTTTCCGAAAGCTTTTGCAGATCTTTTCCCAGTGCTTTCTGTCTGGTTCAGTTATCAGCAACTTTAACTTTGCATCTTCAGCAAATCTTCCCTGTAAAACAGTTTATCATGGGACCAAATTAGAATGCAAGAAAGAGCAAGTGATGACCTTATAGCATAAGAAACCCCTGCTGGGGCTAGCTAGATCTTCTTCTACCACAATGCAGTTGCTGGAGAGAAGACGATCAATGAGATTGCTAAGAATGCCTTTGTTGTACTCGGGATGACCTTGAATTCCCAAAATGTGGTCTCCAAATCCAAACATCTCCACGCCGGTTTTTTCAGAAAATGCAATGACTTCTGCTCCGGCAGGCACTCCTCAGACCTCATCTTGGCGGCATTCAACGATAGAGGGGGCTGGTGGGATTTCATTCAGAAAATCATGATGTTATTATTAATGAATAGTTGTTCATCTAAAGAAGTCATATAGTATTTTCTTAAGAACATTTTGAACAATGTAAACCTCAAATTAAGAACAAAATATTACTTTCAGTCTGCTTAGTCAATTCGTGATCTCATAAAATTCTCTTTTCAAGCTCTGAAGAAATGGTCCTCCTTGAATTAACTTTAATTTATAGTGCTCCAAATTCACTACTATTTTTCTATTCGTGATTTAATTAATAAAAATATAATTAATTATTAGCAAATACAATAAATTTGGTAAACTACTGTTGGCCATAATATGGATAGGATTAGATTTAATTTTCCAAATTCATTTAAACGCGAGTCAAATTGACCCTCTCCATTTAACAAAGGTTAATTTAGTGCTACTACTAATTAACAAACTTGTTTATTCTCCGAGAGACTGACAAGTTCTCAAGACTGTCAAAGTGAAGTCAATGTGATTTGGTGATTGTTGAAATGACTTTGTCTTCATAAACTTTTTATATGGCATTTGGATTAGGTTTCGTTTAAAACTCAATATAATTAGCTATAATTTCTCATCTTAAAAATTTGTTTTAAAAAATTTAAAATAAAAAATTTTAAATTCAAACTTAATCTAAATACACTCAGTAGCACACAGAACAAAGTATATGTATAATTACAAATTCCCCTTTCTTATAAATTCCTGTCTGACTCGGTACAAAATCTAATGAAAAACTTTTTCTGAGGGAAACTGCACACTGAAGATGAGGTAGAGTTCACGTGCAAAAGAAAGTATTTTAAGGCTAAATGCATGGGAGATAAACAAAATGTTGATTAAGTTCGCTAATGAAACTTACTATATCTTATCTGCCAACGGACAAAAAGGTAAGAAAAATAATTTAAAGAAAAACATGTATGAAGTATGACTTAGAAGTATATTTTGGAATTTTGTGTTAAAGAAAACTTATATTTCATGGAGTTTGAGCTTTAATAGTTGCCTCTTAAATTAATTATTAATTTAGATGTTTTCACCTTTATACTTCTTTTTAAGCACATGGATTTCACTCCTAAAAAGTTACTTCAAGAAAGGGGAGGAGGGCAGGGGGGCGGGGGTTCTTGCCCAAGCACAAGTAGCCTAACATCAAGTTTGACTCAATATTATGTTGAAAATTTGTCTTGGAACCTAATACTAACCTCAAAAAGGAGAAAAGACTGTCTAAGTCTAATAGCATGATCTCAATATGAATTGACCTAAATACATGAGTTGCCCTTGCATGTAGTTTTTTTCTTTTTTTATTTTTTTCTAAATACAGTTTGGGCTAGAAATTATCTAAGCCCAAGCTCAGTGTCGTGCCCGGTCTGAGCACGAGTTTGCTCCCTCACGAGCCTAGTTGGGACAAACTCGAATTTGGGATTTAATTTATTACGTCTACTTTCAAATGTGCTTCAGATTTAAGATATTGTATATATATATATATATATATATATATATATATATATATATATATATATATATATATATATATATTTTATTTTATTTTTTTTGGAGGAAGACATCGTATCTTTTTTCAAGGGACAATTCTCCTTTTCTTACAAAATTAGTTTTTGAAAAGGACAATTCTCAATGATAAGAGCTTGTGACTTAAAATTTAAGTTCATCTAACAACTAGAGAGAAAATCTCCATCCGCGTTCTTTAATTACCACAGCAACAAGCAACACAAGCTCTCCAACAAAAGATCAGGAGACAGTATCCATTCAAGATGTAGATAACTATTGTTTAAATCTTAAATTCTCAAATTTATTCATCATATTGTCCACTGGAGAGAGCAAAAATCAATTGCAGACCCTCTGTTTGTTTACATCTGCACACACACAATAGTAAGACCAAGGGAGAATTGACTTTGAAATTCAATCAGCAGAGCGGTCTAACAGATGCAGGTTAGATAGATATGCAACCACGTAGATGCTTAGATTCAAGGAAGGGAAAAACACAAACTCACCAGGAAAACAATTTTCTCTCTCTCTTTGCTAACCTCAGAGGTTGGTGTAACCTCTGCTATCTTTGGGTTTCACAGCCCTCTGCTGAAAAGGAATGATCTCGGGTCCCCCAATTTTGGGCTCCATTCTCCTCTCCTGAAAAGGAACAGTTTCACGGCCCCCAATCTCATGTCTTGCCACGTTTCCAATTCTCTTCTCAAGCGACATTGCAATTCTCTCCTCAAGTAACCGTCCCTCAAGTTGCCCAAAAGAAAGGTCCCTTGGTTCAAACCTCATTCCTGCTCCAGGTGGAAATGAATATCTGTCAAATCCATCACCTGTTCCTCGCAATCCTAATTCTCTCTCAGGCATCATGCATCTTCTAACTTCAACCTCCAGCACACGTCTCCGAGCCATATCTGTTGCTATGATTTCCTCTCTGATTGTCTCCTTCTCAAGCTCTCTCTGAATTGCCTCTCCGATAAGGACAGGGTTCTGAGAGTTCCCATGCATCCTTTCTACGCCTGGGGTCAGATAACCCGCTGAAATTCATTGTGAAAAGTAACAGATTACCGAAAATGAAATTTGCTTTATAGCTAATAACATACAGAAAACTATAAGCAAGAAACGAGAAAAAACTGTCCAAAGAAAATCTAGTAGTACTTCGCTCCAGAGTTCATTTCTATTTGTTTTAATTATTTTTCCAGGCATACAGATAGACGTTATACTAATGAATGCATCTCGCCGATCGCGCATGTCCGAGTACAAAGCACTAGTCCCGAATCAAGAAAACTGAAAATGATTTTTTGAAGGCAAAAAGAAAATTACTGAAAAAGGGGGAAAAAAAGAAAAGAAACCTTTTTTTCTTATTCCCCGTTTCGAGCCGAGAAAAATCATTTCACCATCTCAAATCCCTACTGCAATTAAATTTCTTCTACTTTTTCTTGAAAATAACTTTTTGTAAACGACATAAAATGGTAATCTAGTTCGTTTCAGCGCAATGAAGAAATTTGATATGAGCAAAAACCTTCAAAACTTCTTCTCAAATTAATTTACCAAGTCTTCTACAACCACATTGCTTTTATTAGGTCATTCCATGAAAAGTTGACATTTTCTCTCAACCAAAAACTTCAGCGGCAATAAAAAATCTCAAATTTTACAGCATTGAAACAAAAAAATTACAAAAAAAAAAACACACCTCTGATGGCTTGTTCCGTGAAGTAACCGTAGCTTGACGGCGGCAGCGGTGGCGGCCGAGCAGTTATTTCATCCACCGATCTGTACTTGAACTCCATTCCACTTCCACCTCTCCCTCCATACATGATTGTCTGATCAATTTGAACTCAATTGGTAGGGTTTGAAAATTGGAGAGAACGGTGGTGAAAGTGCGGAGAGGAAGGAGAAATGATGGCGACTGTCGGGGCCCCGATCGGGGGGATACTGGGAGAGGAGAAGTAGAGAAGACTACGCGCCTTTTAAAGTTGGAAACACGTGGCACGCAAGACTTGATTGCCGAATGAGATGGCACTGACCGCACTCCTTTCCAGATATTATCTCCTACAACGATTCCAAAAGCAACTACTTCTCCGATTGAGATTATCTCCTGCACGTGGCAGCAGTAGTTGATCTTGGCCGCTGGTACTATAACCCGACTTTTTTTGTTAATTTCTTATTTAGAGCAAAATTTTTTTTAATGGATATTTAGAGCATATGATTACAACTCTATATAACCGGACCAATAACAGCAAAACACTTCAGATTATGAACGCATACATTTATCCAACAAAAAAAGAATGAATGCTTACCTTAATATAATTTTTAATTTTATTAATTTAGAATATAAAGCAAGTAGCTTGACATTGGTAAATAATTGATGCAATAACTATGGTTCTTTTTTACAATGATCAAATTATTAATACAATATAATCTATGATATATATATATATATATATATATATATTACCAAAATACTTTCACTCTCTCTCCTCTTTCAAAACTCTCAAATCTCCAATATTAATTTCTAAAATTTTAAACTTTTTTATTAGTTAGAATAGTTTTTATTGGTTAAGAGATAAAATAATATAAACACTTAATTTTATCATAAATAAATTTTTAATTTAATTTAATTTCTTGATAACTTTTCACTATCTACACATAATTTTATCTATTGTCACTTTCTCCACAAACTTTTTTTTTCTTCACAAACTTTTCCTCATAAAGTAATTTATCGTCAGATTCTCTTATTTTTCTCTGATTAGATTTTTTTTTTCAAATTAAAGAGATAATCTTTTCAATCTCTCATTTTTTTATACATGTTACTGTTATTCTCTTCATTTATCTCTTTTACTTTAATATTTTACTTCTAAATTTGATAAATAGTATTATAGATTTGATTTTTTTGAAGAACTTATCAATGCTCTATGCATCTCTTATTGTTCAAAAGATATTTATAAATTAATTATTTTTAAAAAATATTTTTTTCTTTAATTTATTGAGAACTTCTTTGTGGACATGTAAGATGATTATGATTTTATTTATTTTTGGAGAAGATTTTTTTTTTATTGAGAACTTTTTAGAATATATGCTAAAATGAAAAGACTGTCCCATATTTTTACTTTTAAAATGGAGAAAAATGTATGAGTGTTATACACGTTATAGACATCAAACACATTTAGGTTTTTTTAATTTTTTATTCAAATAAGTATTTTAAATTTATTATTTTTTAAATTTTAAAATATATCTTAGAGGCTTCTTCAGTTAAATCCTGTAAAATGAGATGTATGCACTTTTTTTTAATTTTTTATTTATATTTTTATTCTTTAATACGAGTCTGTGTAATCCTTTTTGGGAATAAAATATATTTTTTAAAAAACTTTTTAAATTTTCTAATTATCAACAAGTCTGCAAGTTGTACATGACTTTCATATATAGGTATTACTTTGCCCCCCTTATTGTCAATTTTTTTATTGTTTAGTATTATTTTTAGCATCATTACTGTTTTCTTTTTTTTATATATTTCATGCTTTTTTTTGTTTTGATTGAATGATATAATCGATTTTATATTTTTAGTTATTTTAATAGGAAATTATTGAGTTTTTATTTTCTGTAATAGGTTTTGAAGATTCAAGTTTTTTTTAAGGAGATGATTTCAGGAATATTTATCTGTTTAGTTATTGGTATCTATTACACCAATTAGAACAATATCTATTACTATCTAATTTGATCCTTCATTTACTAAGTTTTAAGGATAAAAGTGTCAATTGACTATTAAAATATTCTACACCAGAATATGCATAACTTTACAGTACATTAGACATGAAATATAACAGTCGATGGTTTTTATTTTTTTGTTTTTGTCTTTTTTCTAAGTAAATATAAAAAAAAGAAATGATTTTGTAAAATACATTAACACTATGACTTCTTTGTGATGGATCAAGAACACTATTCTTTTAAAAAATTAAATAATGACCAGAGAATCATTTTATTTTAGAAAAATATTTTTTTGATATTTTTAATATAAAATACTAATATTTTTTATTTTTTATGTTATTTATATTTTAGGAATGGAGAGAGACAAGTAAGGGGAGATAAATTTTAATTTTCACAATGATTTTATTGTAGATATATTCTATTGTTTTGAATAGTCAAAATAAATAATTAAATGATAAGGAATTCTTTTTTTTTTTACACATAATGAGAGTAGGAGGTGAATACGGAAGAATAATTGAAAGACTATGTCGTAAAGTTAATTTACTTTAAAGATATAGAAAAAAAATACAACTTCTAATTAATTTTTTATTTTTTTTCTTTTCATCTTAATTTACTTATGATTAACTATTAGTGCATAATTTTTTTAATTAAATACATAAATTTGCTTCATATTTTTTACAATAACTCTAATAACTATTTATATAATAACCTGTGTTAATTTTTATTTATGATACTTTTTAAATAAAAAATTGATTCTGTTACTAAAAGAAATAGGCTTACTCATGATCGTGCTATTAAAGATATTTTTTCAATAATATTTATAATAAGTTTCTCTTTTTTAAAATTTATTTTTATTATATACTTTTTTTAGAAAGTAATGTATAGATCATGCAAAGCACGGGCTTTATACTAGTATATATATATATATATATATATATATATATATATATATATATATATATATATATATATATATATATATATATATATATATATATATATATATATATATATATATATATATATATAGGGCAAATGATCGTAAATAACAATCAACTATTTTCGATCCCTGCAAAAGTAGCCATAATAATTGTTTTCCAATATTAGTAATGCTAATATATTTTCGTGCTCGTTGTTATACTCACTCACCACTACGAGACGGTGTTTTCCTAGCATGTAAACTCACGTGAAACACACATGTCATTTTTTTTTCCAAGGCTATATCAGTCCATTTACACCTAATGACTCTACCCAATTTAAATGGGTCAAACCAACCCGAACCGAGTCTTATTCTTCTAACCCAAATGCCAAAATTTTTCCCCCAAAAATTCGCTAGTGCATTCCACCATTGAAATCTGCAACTCGAAAAAAATCAAACCAACTCTCGCCATTAACCCAAAGATCTTCTTCCACACGTTTAGGTGTCCCAGCCATGTCGTTACACTCTCTTAATATCTCATTCATGCTATTATACTTCTCTATTATTTGTTTCCTCCTCTGCAGACGTAGGCTGCAATAGCATACAACAAGTAAATCTTCGGTTGGTGGAGCACGGAGTCTTATCCCTGCTCCAAGCGATTTCCCAATTCCAGCTCAATTGCAGCTGGTCAGCCCCACATGACCTCCCGGAGGCAAAGCGTTTGCTCAAAAGTCAATTCCCTCTCGAAGAGAACTACCACCATTCTCAGACAAAAAAGCGGTCCCTCCGCTCGAAGCTTTTCCAAATGTCGGTAGAGATGTGAATCCTTAAACTTGATAATTTTAGAAACGAGTGTTAAGTTGCCTTCCGATACCCACCTCATCAAGCCTCGAAGTTATGGCGTGCCTTCCTCATGAAACCAACAAAGCACCCAGTAAAGCTTCGTGGTCCTCTCGTCATAACGCTAATTATTGGAGACAAACGAAATCACTCATTCCCTCGGCGATGAGCTAATTTCAGGGATCATAAATTGCATAAGCCTCAAGTATTGCAACCAATCGAGCAGACGTGGAAAATCTGCGCAGGGTTCAAGGTGATTATAATCCTTCAATCCAACGACTTCAAACGAGAAAGGTGTGCTCGTCATCCGGTACAAGCGACCTGAGAGGGGAATATGGTATCCATTCCGCATTAGCACGGATGGCATCAAGGCGGATGATTCTTTGCCACGAGGTAAAATCTTCGAATTGTGTAGTTTTGACTGGACTTCGGTCCTTGAGGGGGAGGAATCCCGCCTTGTTTGGCATATCAGGGATCATTCTTGTCCCTCGCTTCGTAGAGGGAAAAGTTTGGCTCACTTCGTGGTCTTCCGAGGAGTCCGAGTCCGAAGAATCAAAGTCACCGACAACACTTAGATCTCGCGATTCGTTTAGAACCGGAAGATCCATCCAACACTACACCCAGTAGAAGGCTCCGAGTACTCAAGACATGGGCACATTTCCTCACCGGAAAGCGATTCCCTTGCACTAACAACATCTTCGAGTTGGGAGAATTAATGCCTTCAATGATTCCACTATTACTTTGTTTCGAAGTTGACTACGACTGTTTCCTAAGTTTCTCGTATTCCTTTCTCGCATCATCGTGAGTCAATCAAAGCAAGAAATTGATCATACACAGAGAGAGAGAGAGAGAGAGAGAGAGAGAAAGATTAAGAGATTTTGTAACTGTACCTTTTCTGAGTTCTAACTACCTTTTCTGGCCGGACATCTATTTGTCTTCCTAATTCTAAATGATTTATAGAACATGATTTGATGGTAGTAGTGAAGAAAGACATTTGGTTTTTGCAATCACCGAAGAAGATGCTGGGTTAATGGCAGAAGTTGGTTTGATTTTTTCAGAGTTGCAGATTTCAATGGTGGAATGCACTAGCGAATTTTGGGGAAAATTTTGGCATTTGGGTTAGAAGAATAAGACTCGGGTTGGTTTGACCCATTTAAATTGGGTAGAGTCATTAGGTGTAAATGGACTGATATAGCCTTGGAAAAAAATGACATGTGTGTTTCACATGAGTTTACATGCTGGAAAACACCGTCTGTGGTGGTGGGTGGGTATAACAACGAGCACGAAAATATATTACTGTTACTAATATTGGAAAACAATTATTATGGCTACTTTTGCAGAATCGAAAATAGTTAATTGTTATTTACAGTCATTTGCCCTATATATATATAAACATTTTTACTCTTTTCCCTCTTCCAAAACGTTAGAGCTTCCATCCTTATTTTCTAAAATTTTCAAACTTGTAATTACTTTAAAAGTATCCCATTGGTTAAAAAGATTTTTGACATCTCCAAAAAATATTATAAAAACCAAACTCATAGTTTGAATTGAATTTGCTTAAAGATAAACTTTCAATAACTACCCACTCTCCGATGCTCATCAACTTTCACTACAGCTTCAACCTTGTCCTTTTCCTTCTTATTGTCACTTAAGCTTAATTCTTTCCTTTCATTCTTTTTTCATTTGATTTAGATTTTTTCATTTAATGATTATTATTTATTTTGTTTAAACGACACTTATCAATTTTCACCGCAGCTCTACCCTATCATCTTCCTTCCTATCCTTATGCAAGGAAGGTAATTTCAAGTGGATTTTTTCCTTAAGAATTTTCCTAGTGTATTTTTTTAATTTTTTAAGAATTATTTTAGTGTTCTGTAAAGGTAACATTGACTAAATAATGCCTCTAATTTGCACAAGGTGTTTGTTCTTCTCGCAAAGACTTTGTTCATTCTTATATTCCTTCTTAAAATCTCGAGTAAAAATTTTTTGTTCTTTATGTGCACTGTAAAATTTTTTTTTGAAATATTCTGAATGTCTTCCTTCTTCCTTTCCTATCTATTTTACCATCTTTCATATGGCACGAACTCTACTGGAATGAGTTTCCCATTATAAAATCATGGTGCCTACCAACCAGCCAACAACCAATAGGTGTTAAAAAACAATGATAAAATAGGTGTTGTATTTATCAATCAAGTGGTCGTTTGTAACCTAATCTACCATAATTTTGGATTGCGGTACAGGTTACCTAGCTCTTCCTTCTGTTATTATGATATTCTAAAAAGTAGTTTTTTTAATTAAAAAATAAGTTTGAGTTTAATTCTACTCTTAAGAAGTACATTGAAAGAGGGGAGATTGCTCAAACACTTATAAGTGATGAATTATTATATTAAAAAGATAATATGAAATCTCTCAGCACAGTTTCTCACGCCTAGAACGAGATATTTAGAGTATGAAATATGAAACTAGAACGAGACATTTAGAGTATGAAATATGAAAATAAATGAGTGGTCTAATATCACTATGATACCATGTTGAAAATCAAGATTGGGCTTAACTCTGAGGAGGGCCTTTTAATGCCTTAATGGGAATGCCCAACAATTTTTTTTCTTGCACTTTTTTCTTTACCATTTAGATATTATTTCATGAATGAATTTTATAATTTTTGTTTATGACATAATGTTCTAAGCCACTTTATATTGGCCAGTTTAAGACTCAATTTTAAATTTAGTAATTTCTATTTTCAAGGCATTAGATTGGTTAATTTTTTGAAAGACAAATTAAAATAAAAAAGATGGATACTATGTCTAAACCACTGCAATGGTTACTTTTTAACAGACATCTTACTTCATTTGTTTTTTTCTTTTTTTTTAAAAAAAAGTTTCTTCATTTGCTTCACATTAATTTATAGTTTTTCCTTATTTCTACCTATTTTTCTAATTTTACTTATTGTTTTTATTTTAGTCATTTCTAGATCTTTTTGTGTTAGGTTCTTGGAGTAACACAGGGCAATCTCTTCATTGTTTTTCTTCCATTGATCCAATATGTATTCATTTTTCTTTTCTTTTTTACTCTCAAGGTTGTTTATTTAATATTTTTAATTGACATTTCCATTTATATCATTTCCATCAACCTTTTTTTTGAAATTTTATGGAGATTATTTTTTTATTTCTGACAATTGTTATTGTAAAAGGACATAAAAAGATGCCGGTGTTATTTTCTCTTTTCATTTGTTGTGTGTAACAGAAAAAAATGAAAAAAGTTAAACCTATGGTTACTTCTTCTACTACTTATTTCCTCTTTTCCTTCTTTGATTTTCTTCCTTAAATTTTCTTAAATATATGTTAAAAAGAGTAATGTGCATAGCACGATCTTTTATTTTAGTAGTTATATATTTAAAATTTTTACTATTAATCTTTTTAATTTAAATAAATTAAAGTTATACCCACTACAAATCTCTTTTGACTTTCACTATTAATTTTTTTAACTAATAAAAATATTATAATAATTTACTTATAGTAAAACTATTCTTCTTAATTTTTTTTTTTCAAATCATAATACGGCATTTAATTTCGAACATGAAAGAGTATTAAAGCTCAAAGTTCACAATTACCCCACTTAAGACAAACTCTAACAACAGCGATAGTCACATCAAACAGAACTATAATTCTCAGATGCAGCTGAATTCGAACACATGTTTTCCATTCAAATCCACTGTTTCTTACCATTATCATCACATCAGGGCCTCAATAAAACTAAAACAATGCAAAACCAACCAAAGTTGCTGTCATCAAAGCAAGAGCACTAAAACCTTCAATCTTCAAGCTGTAACCGCCGCTGGCCGGTGCTGGAGCTGGTACGTAATGCCTTACCGGCGAAGGAGCCATAGACGGAGTATGAGTGGTGACTGGACCACTGTGTTCAGCAGACAAGACTTGCACCTCCAGTTTCTCTCCCTTCTCGCAGTGACCATTAGCCCCGCTGATGAAGTAGAACGGCCCTGATCGATCAAGCTCGATTTTTGTCTTACCGTCATGGAATGACTTGATGGGGTTTGCTACGTTGCAGCTCTTGTAATCCGCCTCTGTCACTTCCAGCACCGAATCGGCCTTCGTATCATACTCCATAACTGCAGAAAATTAGAAATATAGCAAGTACACAACGTAAATGTATGATCAGAAACAAGCATTTATTCAAGAAATCAAACGATTAAAACTTAGAGAGAAGAAGAAGGCCCTTAAGTTGCAATTAATACGTGTAATTTTCTCAGAATAGTGAATTCTTGAAATGGCAAAGAGACAAAGAAAACATGTTGTAGAATATTGAGGCGGGGGTTACAAATATGTTTACAGCACAATAAATATGAAAGATAAAAGAACAAAATTAGTACAGTAATATATATCGAGTCGATTACAGATAAAACAATCTGGAAACTGACAAAGAAAAGTAACTAGAGAAAGAAAAACACAAAAATGTGCAGCTGTAATTGCCTTGCTGAACACAGAGTCTGCGTTTCTTTCTTTCACCTTGCTGAACACATGAGTCTGCGTTTCTTTCTTTCACATCTTTCTATTTCTAAGGAAAAAAAAAAAAAAAGAAGTGAAGAAAACACAGAAAGAATCAAGCAACAAGTATGGCTATCCGCTGTAGATATATATAGAGAAATACACAATTCGGAAAATGATGATGATGATGACGCATGTAATGAGAAGAAGCCACCATGAAAAAAAAAAAAAAACAAGAAAATGCGGAAATGCATATTCAAAAAGAACTTAAAGAAAATTGTATTACCAAGAAAATCTCCAATTCTGAAGCGAGTTTTTTCAGCCCATTTGTTGAATTGATCAGGAGAAGATGGGATCTTCCAAGAATTCTGTTGGCCACCAACAAGAAAATCTCTTGCTTCAGAGGAAGAGAAAAGCAGCAGTGGGAGAGCAAAGAAGAGGAACAGGCAGACTTTGGGTGCAGCCATTTGAGGAAGTAGATGGGAAGAAGCCTTTTGGGGATGGGATTATAGGGTTTTGGTGTAGTTAGTCCTCTCCTCTATTAGTATCGCCTTGGTTTGGACTTTGGAGATTCACAAGTATGTAAAAGGATTTTTGTTAAGGTAACAGTGCTTCTTGAATTTGAATATTCATGGGCCGTGTAAATATAGTAAACCGTCAAACTTTAAATTTAGTACACTTATTTAGATAGAAGGTCAGTTTAGATTTATGGCGTATTTGTATTAAATTTTTATTTGAGTTAAATTGTATTAAAAATTATAAAAATAAATTATTTATGAAAGAAAAAGTGAGACACAAAGTGAAAAAATTATAAAAATATAGGAAAATTTTGGATTGAAAACTAATCTAAGTTGATTTATTTTTTCTTTTAAAAATGTGATTTGTACTTTAAATTTGAATTTCATGGGAAGTATCAAGACATTCTCTCTAATGAATTGAATTTGTTGATTTTGATGTTTCAATTTTTTTGAGTAATTGATAAAATTAATTTTAAAATTATTTATTTTGTCTTAGTTTTATCTTTTTTTAAAAAAATTCTGAATCTATTTTTTCCCAACGCTAATAGTCCTAGCCGCCATTTCATGGCCGGATCCGGCATATTATTGCATGTGCCTCTCACATATAACGGGCAACTCATCAACCTGTTATTCTTCTTCATCTTCTCCAAATACTCTCTTCCTTCACCACCACCTCCAACCACTGTCGTCTCCCCTCTTATATTCTCACCACCACCACTTTCTTCTGCAACTGATCTTCTCCGCCTTTTACTACCAGCACCAATTCCTTTCTTTCTTTGCTCCTCTTGACCGATCCCTCTCACTGTCTTTCTCCGGTGGGGAATGTTGGTTAATTCGAAACGTAAATTATCATGTTTCTGTAGTTTTATAATTAATTCCGTATTGGCTATACTCTGTACAAGAAGAATTTGTTGATGCCAAACTCTTCCATCCTTTCTTATGCTTACTGACAGAAGTAAATGTCCAAAATAATGCTGGGGTCGATTTTTGTGGTTCTATCGTAGTGCTTTTTTGGAGAAAATTTGCCCTTAATGTATGCCTTCTTGTATTTTGCCATAACATGATTGGCCGCCAGTGTTTCGCCTTGAACTGACTTTGGGAATTTTCCTTCTTTGTCAGTTCAAGCATGGAATGTGCAGTGAGTGTATCTGGGCTCCATGTGCACACTTTTTTCTTTGTGGTTGTATTTTTCTTATGATTATGCTACGGAAGATTGAGTCTTTGTAATTAGAGGCATAACGCAATAGAAGAGAGTATTTTGGATTGGGTCTGTTTATTGAAGAAGGTGGCGATGGTGGTGGTGGTGGTGGGAATGTAAGAGGTGGAGACGAAGGTGGTTGGAGATGCCGGTGAGGAGGGAGAAATTGGAGAAGATGAAGAAAGCATGACATATTGATGATTTTAGCCTTCATATGTGGGTTTTTACTCATTTTGGCTTGCTTTTTTAAAAATGTATTGAGATGAATCAGTATGTAGAAGTGGTGTATTAGACTTGACATAACGTCAAATAAGCTGTTATTATGCTTAGTATAACGCCATCTCAGCTGGCGTTATACCTTTTGCTATAATGTCATTCGAGATAGCGTTATAGACTTTACATTGACAGGTTTGTTGTAAAAGTAGCTGCAGCAGTAGCAGGAGAGACAAAATTACCATTTGTAACAGTTGAAAACAAGTTTGAAGCACTGGTATGCTCTTAAGCCTAAAGTGCATTATTATTTTTGCTTCCTAAATCTGAACGGATCATGTTAATTCTCTTTTACTTGTATACTTTTCATGCTACAACTTTTTAGTCCTGGGCTCCCTTTATCTCCAGGCAACACATGATGCATTTGTCGAAACAAGTGGAACCTTAAACACCATTGCTACTTCTCTCATGAAGATTGCAAATGACATTCGTTTCTTGGGGAGGTATTTCATCTTGCTTGATTGCACTTTTTTGACGGAATTTTTTTTTTAACTAGCTACTAACTTTAAGTTTCTTTGCAACCACGACGTGGTCTGGGTGAATTGATTCTTCTTGAAAATGAACCTGGCAGCAATATCATGCCTGTAAATTTTTTTGATTCGACTAGGCGATGCATCTGCCTCTTTTGAAAAGAACTGTGTGAGGGGAATTCAGGCCAATAGGGAAAGGATTTCTAAATTGTTGCATGAGGTTAGTTAGTTGACTATTTCATAAAGCACAAATTTGTAAAGTCTTGTTCAGTAGGTCTCTAATTCGATTGGTCTATATGACTGGTGAGGGGATGCAGTTGAGTGACTAAAGTGGTGGGGGGTGCAGTTGAGTGATGAAAATGACTGGAGGGAGTCAGTGCTACTTGTATAACGTCATCCATAGCGTTATAACGTGCTATAATATCGTTATACTTAGCATAACACTATTTTATTTAGCATTATATCCAGTCTAGTATATCATTCCCACACACTAGTTCATTTTAATACATTTTTAAAAAAACATGGCCAAAATGAGTAACAACCCTTCGTATGTTGCTCATGTGAGAGGCACGTTGGCTAATTTGCCGGACTCTACCATGAAAATGGTGGCCAGGAAAAAAATAGATTTGAAATTGAAAAAGTTGAAAAAAAAGATTTTGGACGAAGTTAAAATAAAATAAATAGTTTTGGAGTCAATTTTATTGATTACTCTTTTATTTTTGTGCTATGTTAAAAAAATCAATTTCGTTGAGTATAAAAAGCTTTCATTTTCTTACACATCAGTGGGACAAGTAAGAATAATTTTCTCTGAAGTCTTCTTAAAGGGAAAAAAATTGCAAGATACGGCAAATTTCCCCATGCATGATGATATTGAGTAATTTGTAAATGGAATTCCATAATTATTTTTTCAATCTTAAAGATATCATTTAATTTGATTTTTATAATTTTAATCTCAAATCTTTTTTTCTAAAAGAATATAATTCTTGCTATCAATTTTTTAGTAGAGTTCAGTTAAAATTTACATGTGCGGTACACATTAGTTTAATTTAAAGTACAAATTCATCATATATTGCCCAATACTCTCTAAAACAGTTGAAAATGAAGATTAAATTTGAAGCTAAATTAAAATTATGGATTACTCATGGTATTCATATACCAATAGTTTTTATAAAAGTGTAAAATATTTGATGAATTTATTCTTTAAATCGAATTTACTTGCGTAACACCTGAATTTGAGATTCATCTTTCATGAACTTGACACTATCACATGCACTATTTTCTGAGATTCATCTTTAGACGTGGCAGTCAAATATACTAATGCAAAATTTTGATGCGCTTGTTTAGAAGGAAAGATTGATACGCAGACCAATCTCCTTTAGATTGTGGATTAAATATGTAAGACTTCACCATAATTACTTAAACAAACTATCTTACATAATCTTTGATTATCTTCAAACAGAGTATGAAAAGTTTTGTTTTATACATGTGTGCGTACACCTTTTATAGGTTATGAGTTTAATTTAGATCTATCGCCTTCATAATAATGCATTAGACACGAAGAAGAAAATAGGAGTGTCTACGTAAAAAATCAAAGAACATTTAAGTAAAGAAGATTTGTCAAGAATTTTTAGGTGTTTCTCTCTACTTCTGAATGCATATAACATAAAATTGAAAGCATAAATGTATTGCACATAATTCTGCTCACTTTTGTTAATGTTCTATTTCTAACCTGTGATAATACATGCTGTACGCATGAATTTTTCTCCTGTGTTCTTGGGAAAGAACAAAGTTTATATAAATTAATATTTTTAATTCAATCCTGAGGCTTTTATTATAGAGTGATTGGGCGGTAAAAGGCTATGACCAAGGGGATACAATATCAACATTGCAGCTTTATCATCTCTTTTATTTAAACATCATCACTTTCCAGATTTTGGATCTCTAAGACTGGTAAAATTCTTGCACCTAATCTACCATGTCGGGGTTCAACTAAATTATTGAAATGAAACCCAGAGGCTTGCCTTAGCCCTTAAGCACATCGTTCTGAAGATTGCCCCATTGTGCAATTCTTCGGCTCAACCTTGGTAAATGATGATGGTGCAAAATCCATTATACCCCGAAGTCCCGTGGAGTTCACCAGTTGATTGTGCATCGTGTTTTAGGAGCTTTGCTCCGCTGCGAGGCCGTCCTATAACCCCACGCCCAAGAGACCAAGAAGCAAGGAATTTGGGTTGGTGAATTGTCATAAATCACAGCGAATGATGGGTGAAGAGAATATAAAGGCAAACAAACCCAGAATTTATTAGATAATTCACCTTCAGAGTCAAAGCAATGAAATCATGGGGGACCAAAATACGATGTAGCATTACGATGCAGCATTAGACAATCAGGATCAAGTCTTCAAGATAAGGGTGAAGTGGCATTAGCAAGTACAAGGCAAAGGTGAGGAGGCACTATTTTTCTCATTTAAGCAGGGTCTTTACGATGGCTTTCACTTGGAGCTTCTTCAGATCCGTGTAGGATTGTCCACAACCAACAAACATGACCGGTGCTCCTGATATGTAGACCATAGACAGTGCAGCTCCGACCTTAACCAATTGATCATTATCAAATCTCAGTAACAGCAGCACTACAAGTAAAATTGAGCAATGAACAAATAGTTTCGATTTATCTATTTTACCTTGTCATCAATGGTGTCAAACTTGGTAAGGAGGATCCCATCAATCAATCTAGGATTTGGAGCAAGTGAAAACTCGGCTAGTTTCTGCAAAAACCCAGACAGGTATTTAAGAAATGAACTTATTGCTCAATTTCATCAGTAATGGGAAAGTTTGGAATGTGATAAATTTAAATGACATACCTGATTGAACTTTGACAACTGATCTACAGCATCATTGCCCACAAGGGCCTCCCCAACAAACAACACCAGATCAGGATTGTTAACATAGATAAGCTTTGACAGTGCTCGCATAAGCGGTTCATTGTCCTGTAACAGAGAATTTGCAATCATTAGTACAACAGCAATGCCTAGATACTCGGTTACAATGTTTCCTTTCAAGAGAGATGTGAGGAATGGAGACAGCAGGAGAGAAGAGGGAGGAGAGGGGGGAGGGGGGGGAAGGAGGCGGTAAATATCTCATCCAGTAAGCCTATGCGTCGTACCTGCATACGACCAGCTGTATCAACGAGAACCACATCTGAACCATTTCGTGCAGCCTCTTGTATTGCTTCCTTTGCAACCATTGCAGGATCTTTCTCATAGCCCTTCTCAAATATTGGGATCTAATAATGCAACAAATTATGAATCCATTTCTAGAGAGAAAATAGGAGCAACTTCCCCCAATTCTTAGATAACCATCTAAAACCCAGTAAAGTTGCTCAGTTAACAAAACAAAAGCTAGCTACGATCTAGTACCTTGAGTCTACGAGCATGGGTGCGAAGCTGCTCTACGGCTCCTGAACGGAATGTGTCACAAGCAGCCATCATCACTTTAATTTCATGCTGCCCAAGCCAATAAGCGACCTGCAGATAACAAACAATAATAGCATGTCAGGAAAAGAGATCAGAAAAGACATCAATCCACAAAGAATCAGTGGTTTAATTCACCTTAGCAAGATTTGTTGACTTTCCAACTCCATTGACTCCAACAAAAACCACAACATATGGCTTCTTTTGTTCCTTTGCAGTGTGAACATCTCTCAAGATGTCAATGGAGCGCCTAGGAGTCAAAATACGAACAAGAGCCTCTTCCATAGCAGCCTAATCAATGCCAACAACTAACTTCAGGTTTTTGCCATAAACAGTACAAAAGATTAAGATGAGCTATTTCTATTTATCAGTTGGCACACAGGATTTTATTATTATTTTCCTTTTTTGTGTTTAATTTCTTTCTTCTATACCAGATCCTTTTGAGGTGGAGTAGGTTGGTTAATAGCTTAAACAATAGTAATAATGTATACCAACCTGCACTGTTGAAGAAATTCTAGTAAATGAGCCAAGCTTTTTACCCTCAAGACTTGCTGCAACTGATTCACAAAGTTTCTCAGATATTTCCTCAGCCTGCAAAATGAAGGATAAATATCCTTAATACAAAATTCGGTATGACTAATCACAGATCCAAGAAAGAAAATTTGACATTTAATGGAAATAAAAGTTGCAAGGGAAATGGAAGGAGTGCACAGCATACTTACCACATTCTTGGTCATAAGCCTATCCTTTAGGGCTTTTAAAGCAGGTTCCAGGTCTGCCTTCTCCAAACTTGCTTTCCCAGCAATACTGAAAGATTTTCAAAAATAAGGTAATCAAATTAAACTCAAGATACCGTAAAGCAAAAACTGGGCATACTCCACGTATATAAGCAAGAAACTCCAGGGAACAAACAGAAAATATCACGCAAAAGTCCTGTGCTTCTGGCTATATGCTCTATCATCCTTCAGTTTAAAGGTAAGATGTTCAGTAATCCCTTTACACTTTTTTCTGCATTTTTAATCAACCTTATTACTAACTTGCAGTCGTCAACCAGTCAACCATGTAACGAAAGAAATGTTAACACACTGTAAGTCATACAAAAGGCAAGATCTTTAGACACCAAGATGAATCTTACCAACAGATACCAACACAAGCCCTGAAAAACTGTTTTCTGACATGAAGAAATTTCTTGGAGAAGAAGACACAAACAAATGATGAATGTTTGCTTATTTAACGCTTAATAACGTGTTTAGCCATTTCCAGCCTGCATTATACAGACCCTGGAATTACTGACGATAGTGAGCCCATCAAGAGGTTGCCAAAAAGTTGGGGTTTATAGCACCACTGAACACCCCATGAATTCTGCGTCTGGACAGCAAAATCTTCTTCTGTTTAAAGATTTTGCATCATTTCTATGTATACCACTTTAAAACTCTCCGCATAATAATGAGAGCTTCCATGAGCCCATGGCTCACAATTTACAAAGCTATTTTTTCTTATTCCAGCTTCAAAAGATCAGGCACATCATTGAATTCCACATTCTCAAACCTCAAACCACTCAACAACCCCACTCCACCCACAACAAACCCCCCCCGCCCCAGGAAAAAAAAACCCGAATACAAAAAAAAGAATCTTGAATAATTAAGACTACTTAGAATATCATAAATATAGAATAAGCAGACAATTGCTCCTTTTAGTACCAAGACTGATCCCTCCTGACTACTTGTTGTCCTAACTGGATGTGAGAATTGAACATATTTCTTTTGATACCTTTGTACCGAAAGCATGCAATATGCATAAATGGACAGAAAGATAAGAATATAATGCACGTATAGATAGACATCCTAGAATCTAACCAATAAAGTTATACTTGAAAGAAAAAATCCAGCAAAGATGAATTAATGGATTGAGCACAAAAAGTTTACCTGGTGAACATGGATGAAAACCACCCTTTCTTCTTTGCCTCAACCCCAGTATTCTGTCCCTGTTCCTCCTCTTCACTTTCACTTTCACTGCTAATGACCTCATCCACATCCATCTTACTCTCACCCTGATCTGTTGCCACATCAACTCTATCATGATCCCCATTCTCACTCCCTGGATCAGTAAAATCCAACTTTGACTGTGGAGGTGAATCATCCCAAACTCTATTCTTTTTGGTTGCCTTTTTTTTAGGCTCCGCCTTGGAAGCCTTGCTGTTGGCAGTTTCAGTTTTCTTTCCACCTTTAGCTTTCTGCATCTTCAGCAGTTTATCTTTATTGAAAGCCCCATTAATGGAACCCTCATTTTCTTTACCGTTAACAACAGCCATGGCACTCACTTCTCCATATTTGACATGATTACCTTCGGAATGGCCATTCTGATATCCATGGCTTCTGGACTTACTACCTTCCCCACCACCATTTCCATCATCACCACTCTTTTTTTTATTACCTCCATCAAAACCACCCTTCTGTCCAGCAGCTTGCTTCTTATTCAAATTAGTATTCAGAGGCTTAGCAACCTGCTTTGATTTCCTCAATTCCTCTGCACGAGCCTCAGCTTCCATCTTGAGCTGCTGAAATATGTTGTCAAAATCATTGTACACAGTCTTCTTTGGGTCATAAACTTGCGAAAACTCCTTCTTCACCATAGCCAACAAATCATCCACATACAATAGATGCAGGATGCGCTGATACACGGCAACAAAAACAAGCCCAAGTTCATTATGGAAAGTCCATTTAAGAGTGTATGCAGCACCAGGTGCATCATAATTGAAAGAAGAAGCACCAGACCGCTCCTCCAAAAGGCAAGACCTGATCAAGGTGTCAATAGGTGAACCTTTAAGAGCATTTCCCAGCTCTCTACAAGTCCAAAGGATCAAACCTCCTCTAGTGAATATCAGTAACTGTTCTAACATCTTTTATTCCTAAAAATCTACCGATCCTGCAATAGAATTTAGTAAATTTAGATACAATTATCCACGAACTAATCGCAAAAAATATATGCATAAAAAAATCTTGACATCTCCAAGTCAATCGAAACAGCTATCACATAAAATGAGGTAACCAGGCAGAGAATTGGGGAAAATATACTGAAACAAACTAATTAATATCAGAATTCAGCTGAGGGCAATTAGCAGATTTGTTAGCATCCAATCCGCCGTTACTCGTATAAGTACATATACTACATAGCAAGACGATTTCTATATCAAAGTCACGTCTATTTCATTCAAAATTTTCCTTGAATTACACAGTCAGACATAAATCAAAGAAAAACTAACAGATCGGAGAGAAAATTGAATCCCAAACCCATATACCAGAGAGAAACAAAGAATTTATTTAAATTCATGCGCGTGCAGGTGCGAATCGAATTTCAGCATCTGAGATCACAGAAAAGGAGATAAAAGAAAAGCAAAAACAAAGCGAACGAAACTAAAATCTCGAGGAAATGCATAAAAGTTACCTGTCTTCGTCTGGGTTGAAACCGAAAGGAAAAGGGGGAAAAAAAAAGTACCAGATGTTAATGTGCGGATTTTCTTCTAGTATTTAAATGCCGCGGAGAAAGAAGGTGGACGACTCAAGGAAGGACGCGAATTAGCAGCGACGCGCACGCCGGTCCAAGGCGTCCGCATACCTTTTCCCTCTTTTATTTTTTTCATAAAATTAAACCACGAATGTTGCACGTTTGGATTTTCTTTTATTTCATAAATTCAATACTCTTTTTTAAGGAACTTTTTAAACTCTCTTATCTTATTATAAATAATTTATTTTTATAAAATTAAATACAAAAATTTTTAAATAAAAAATAATTTAAATACACTGTAAAGATTTGTGTCATAAATCATCATCGAAAAGCTCTTCAATGAATTGATAAATTGGAGTATTTCATCCTTTCATAAAGATACTTGATAGATCATTTTGTTGAATGACTTTGATTGTGGGTTAGATGACGAGTCATTAAATTTAAATTTTTTGGACATTCATAAATTAACAAAAGGTCGATGTGTTGAAATAAATTAACAATTAGTTTTTATTTTATAAATCACTTGTAAATAGTATAAAAATGTTCTAATTTGTCATTTATTTGATGAACCCGTTTCTGTCTGAACACATCATGTACGTATTCTTTAAATTTTCATAACAAATTTTCCCCTCTCTCTCTTTCTCTTGTGATCTATAGAGGTACAAATTGAACTCCCAAACTTGACCTGCACATACATACATCTTCAGTAACAAGCTACCGGGGACAAGGTGAGGTCTGACGTTAAGAGAAGAAGGTATATTCTAAGGGATTGCCATTGCCAGATGGTGTTGGAGACCTGGAATTCTCTGTTGAAGGAGCATAAGCCTAGGTGTGGTGTTCTTGCACGGCTTCATGGGTAGATAGCATCTTGGAGGGGATATTCTCACACTGGATAAGCATAATTGGAGGTTAGTTTATAGAGAAGCATCTCGCAATGGAGGAAGGATTTGGTGCATCAAGTGGACTTCGAGCTTCCACACAACAGAATCAGGGAGCATGCACCATATTCTTGCTAGGCTAGGGATTTTTAAAAAGTGTTCTACTTGGCTTCTTGATATATAGTTCAAAAAGCAGAAGCCCCACTCACCCAACCCCCCCCCCCCAAAAAAAAAAGAAATAAAAGAAAAGGCTATCATGTACATGAATTCAAAGGTGTACTTGGATAGGGTTCGATTTTGAAATCGAACCCAAAATTTTAAGTGTAGGACCTACATCTCCTCTCACAATAATTTAACTTTTACGAAACCCAAGACAAAAATTTCAAAACCAAACTCTATCCAATCACACCCAAAAGTATTACTTAACAAGTCGTGCAAAGCTTACTGCATGTTTACCTAAATGCTTCCAAAAGGTAGGTTTAGGATTCAACCGAAATATAAGGTACAATTTTCTTTGGATAGGACTAATATTCCAGTCTTTAGCATTGGTTATTATTTATATTTCTTTGTTAATTGTATAATTTTTTTATCAATGTTATGACTTTTTGTATAACTTAATTTGTATTTATACATTTTTAATCTTATAAGTTTCTATCAATAATATAACTCTTGTAAATATAAAAAATGCATTGCGCATTTAGAAATATTCTCACTACACTTATATCAATGACAAATTTATCATAAAATTTGTCATTTAAGCCGTGACTCTGGAAAAGACCAAATCACCCTCCATAACTATGAGTTTTAAGGGGGTTTGCCAAATAAACCCGTTTTTCCACTCATTTTAAGTAAGAAAGAATTGGGGGAAGAAGAAAAGAAACTCCTTAGAGGAAGAGAAAAGAAAAGATGTTCTATTCCTTGTAATTGGAAGTTTAGGAAAGAAAAGGCGCAAAAGAAAATTGAAGTTTGAAAATTTTTGGCGTGTTTTTCCTTATTGTGGTTGTAAAGGACATATAATACAGGAATGCTGATCCATAACTTACAAAATGGTCGGCAATATTCCAGCCAGAGCACTTTTTACTGAAAGGACAAAATTATCCTTATTGATAGAATTTTCAAGTTTGATTTTAAAATTTTTATTTTAAATTTTATAAAAATTAAATTATTTATAAAAAATATATTTTTTATATTTAAAATTTTAAATTTAATTTTAAAATAAAATATTATCCAAATATCATAATTCTTTTTGCAAACCAAACCACACCGAAATCTTTACCCCCTCTGTTCTCCCTTCTCTCTTTCTAACCTAATGCTTTGGTTCCAAAGCTTCTCATCTTCTTCCCTATCTTTTGTTCTTTAACAACACACATTAAAACCATCTTCAGTGTTGGACAAACTTCGATTTCTCTCTGTTCTTCACTTCTCTTAGACCTAGTTTGACCTAGAAAAAAGAACGAAGAAGAGGAATTTTAAATTATGAGAGAAAAGAAATTGAGAGAAATTTAAAAATTGAATACCATTCAATTTTAAAATTAAATTTAAAATTTTAAATATAAAACTGACATCTCTTTTCATAAATAATTTAATTTTTACAAAATATAAAATACAAATTTTAAAACTAAACTCTATCTAATCACATAGAAAAGAAATGAAAAGAGTATGAGATGATTTTACATGAATAATCTTCAGCAACATCTCAATTCTTGTCTCGTAAAGCTTAAAAACCCAAAAAGAATTCTCTAGTTAAAAAGTCCAAATTGTCGTCGCTTTCCTTGCCCTTTGTTCGTCATCTCCCGTCAGACCTCATTATCTCCAGCTATCGAACCTCTTCAATTTCTTCTTAAAACAATTCTTTCGTGCACAGAAATTGTGCAACACAAACTCATCCTTTCGTCATTAGAAATTAATTACTATTTTTCAGTTGCTCAATATCCACCAATTATACTCAATCAGGCCAAATATTCTCTAAGGATACACTCGATTTTAAAATTAAATTCAAAATTAAACTCTATTTAATCACAATCTAATTTTGTACAGACTCAATTTGAACAGTATAGGACAAGAAGAAGAGAGACGAAGTCAATGGAGGGGCTCGACGATGGCACCGGAAGGAAGAAGACGATGGAAAAATTGATGGCATATTAGGCATTTTAAGAAATACCACTTGCGCCATACGTCTCTTTCTTTCCAACTTCGGGAAGAAAATTTTGGAAGGAAAACTGGGATTTTGGTCCTCCCACTTCTCCCCTCTTCTTTCCCCCTTCTCTCCTAACTGGCAAACGAAAGGCATGAAGTACCCGTCTCTCCAAATCCCTTCTTTTCTTTCAAAATCCCTTACTTTCTGTCATACACGGCACATAGTGAGAGCACTCAATGCCTGCTTCTCTTTTTGGCATCTTCTTCCCCAGCCTCAGTTCATCACCACTAACGCACCCGCTTTTTCTCTGCCGAGCTTGAAACAAATCTTGTTTTTTCGCTCATTTTTCTGTGATCAAAACTTATTGAATCAAGAAAAAAATAGAGAATTCATTGGAAGAGTACTTTTTGAAGAAAAACTCTCCCTGGTCATTCTGAGTTGCTTGGCAACAACCCACCATCACAACACTTTGGCCGCCGTGAACCACCATTACAGCCGCCTTATCCTGCACCAGCGATTATTCCCCCGTTGATTAGTCAAATCCTTCCCTCCGACCAGTGAAGATAAGCTTCCTTCCTATCTCAAGAATCCGTTTTCCCTGTATTATTCATCTCTCCCGCCTCCCTCTTCCACCCTTGCTACTTTTCCGGTTGGCATCTTCTCTCTCATTCTTCTTACTCATCCGCCTCATCCAATAAAATTTTGGAATCACAAGACCACTATAAGTGGCCTAAATGATGTTACAAAGTTTAAGCCAGAGAATGAATTTGTATACACCATTCACATTCTCTATCGTTAAATCAATCTTTATCAATTAGTCATTTAATTGTGTTGAATTTGAGCCCCAAAAGCAGTAAACTAATGAAGTCACCAAATTCTATACTCAACTTTCCAGGATCTGCATCTTGCCTCGAGAAAGACAGGCATTACTGGAGTCTCCACTACGGATGTTATGGTGGTGACCCGGGGAAAGAGAGAGAATATAGATGAGAGAACGTGGGAGATGATGAGGATGAGATTTGACCAATGATAATTTTGTCCTTTCACTGAAATTGCTCTGGTAGGAGGGGAGCATCTCTGGCTAGGGTGTGTATTTGGATAAAATTAAAAAATCGAATTGAATTAAAATTTAATTTAATTTTTAATTTAATTTTTTAAAATTTTAATTTAAAAAAAAATTTAGTTTTTTATTTTCAAATTAAATTTTGTTTTGGTTTTGATTTAGATCAAATCAAATTGAAAAAAATCAAATTTTCTTTAAAATTTCTTCAGATTAATAATTAAGTAGAATTAAAAATTAATAATTTTAATTAAACTAATTCTTAATTAAAGTTATTTTAAAATTTTAAATAATTAATTTTTATATATTTTCATAAATATTATATAAAGACTAATAACTTAAACTAAATTAGATTTTAATTAAGATTATAATTAATATTAGAATATAATTAATGTTATTTTAAAATTTAAATTCTTAATTTTATATATTTTAGTTTTCTTCAAACCGAATTTTTTTCAAATCAAAATATTTTGATTTGGAAAAAATTCAGTTTGAAGGTAAATTAGGTTTGTTTCAATTTTAAAAAAAATAAAAAACTCATTTTTCTCCAAATAGTAAAATCGAATTTTCTTCAAATCGATGAACACCCCTATCTCTAGCAACATCGCCAGCCTAAAAAATTAGGAACCTTCCTGTTTTTCTGTGCTTAAAGCTGAGGGATTCTTAAATGATTTCAATTTCTAAAATAGTAATAAGTACTAAAAAGAGAAACTTCTTCTCTAATTTTCCTTTTCTCTCATTCAAATTTAAAGAGATAAGATTACTACGCCCCTGTTGTATACCAAAAAAGGAAACAAAAAGAAAAACTACAATGAACACATCAAAATATCAAATGTTACATAAGAGTCAAAGCATGCCCATTTTCCTTAGAAGGTAACCATAATTTTATATATTTTTATTTTCATTTACACAAAGGACAGAAGTGTCAATCAAATCATGACTCGAAGGGGAACTTTTTATTCTTTACAGGACAATTACTTACATTGATCAATTTTCCAACTTTTCAGACTAACAAAAGTATTATTTATAACTTATTTAGTTAAAAAAAAAAGAAGAAAGAAAGCATTATTCGTAACTACAAGTCGAGGTTTCCATGAGATATAGTACAAATACTTCCTAGCCAAAACAGCAATGGGATCTGAGAAATAGCTATGAAGAGCAAAAGATAATTTCTCTTGGTTGAGTCCATTTCTACTATTCTCACCTCTGCAATCAGAATTCTTTTGATGGTCTTCACCAGAAACGCTCCCATGCAGAAACTCTCCCACAAAGTAATCACGCAGAAAACAGAATCCCAAATAGTCCTACCAAGAACAATCATACATGCTGCTATGAACGTGTATCCACCATAGGCAACCATGTCGAGCACCGGCACATCTCCCCCTCCTAGAGAGTGCAGTGTGGCTTCAAGAAGGAGAACTTGCAGCAGCCAACATAGCAATGCGGTTGTACATTGCAGTCCTAGAGCTTCTGGACTAAATCTGCATTAGTAAAACGAGTATTAAGTTAGCTCATCAATCAATCTTAACTAGCAGATAGGAAGAGTACTTTTAGCACGATCGGCTTTTATATTTGAACTAATAGCAATCATGATCCTATAGGGAATTTGGACTTACTTTCCATTGATGCCCAGAAAGAAGCCAGCAAGAACTAGATAGGTACCAAAGGCCATCATGGGGATATATAAATCTGGAGCATTTATATCATAAACTGGAGGTTTGTAAGAAAATTCACTCCCAACCCTCTCAGTGGTTCTCATCCAGTGTCCCTATTGAAATTGAATGATGAAGAAACAAACTTTATCTTCATGGAAAATTAGATCACGAGATATGATATAGGAACTTAATTAATCTTCTTATCTTAAAAATACCTTGTGCAAAAATGGAAACAAAACCATCTTCAACTTGTTCTTCACATAATCATCATTCACTTCAAAGTAATATCGAGGATCAGAAATGTATCTGCTAATCTGGTACAACAATAATTTGGATGAGTTATTAATTAAAAACCCATTATCACAAACTCCGATCTTTGTAACATTCAATTAGTAACAAAGGGAGTAATAGTTCAAGATTCGCGAAGAAAATTTACTCGGACGTGGGATTTCACTTGTGAATTCTCTTGAGATAAGGAATCTAGTAGCATAGGAGATTGCTTGCGCTTACATTGTTTCTGAAGTATGCAGAGCCTGATCCAAAGATTTTCTCTCCATAGGCAGTGAGTTCAGTTTTCACAAGATCATATCCAGCTTCACTGACCACCTCGGCAATTCGATCACTCTGAGGCCTTACAACTTGTGTAAAAACCTCCGTGGTAGAACCTGGATTCGCATACATTAGTGAACCAAACACAAAATGGGTACAAAGTAAGCAATCTTAAGACTTCGGATAGTGCTTGCTCTACAACTTAGCCGGATGCAAATTGGAGGCGTGGACGCGGGGGCGCGGGTTCATGTTTTCTTGAAGGGAGTGAAGGTAAAGGATGACAATTTCGAGGTCCGCAATCCAATGTCATTTACTGCAGGTTCGTAAGTTGTAAAATTGGACCAGTTTTTTTTTTTGTTTTTTTGCTTTTAGGAAAAATTAATATGTTACTTTGAGATTTATTCAAATTACGTAATGAATCTTTTTATTTGAAAAATTATGAATTTTATCATTCAAGTTATTTTAAAAATAATAAATTTATTTTTAAATTACAAATCATATAACATTTTAATTCTAATTTTAATTACTAATTGACTGATAAAATATCTAATAAATTAACTTAAAATTTTAAAATTATTCTTTTAAGATTTATGAAAGTTATTATATTCTTTATACTATGCATTCTTTTATTAAAATATTATCATATTTTATTAAATTTCTTATTTTATAAAAATGTAATGTGGGAAATATCTTTTAATTTTATAACAAGGCAATATAATGTACAGAGATATTTTAACAAAATAAAAGTATATTATGAAAGATAAACAACTTGCATAAGTTTTGAAAAATAAAATTTAAATTTTTGGGTCAATTTTATAAGAGATTTATTAATAAATTATTAATTTATTAATTATAAAATTATTATTTGAATAGCTATTGACTTAAAATTTTCGAATTTGTGCTTTTGATAAATAAATTCAACAGAAGTAAGAGTGGAAAACTGGAAATCCACCAAGGATATATAGGTGAAAAAGAAGAATTGGTTTCTTGCATAAACTAACCAGAAGAGAAATTTTTGAGGTTGGAGTAGCTTTTCTTAAACGAGTTTCATGTGTTGGTAAGGACTGGCGTGCACCACGTTATGCTTATCATGTACAAAATGAGTTAGTAGCCTGTCAACGTTGGAACCTATTTACTTTGGGAATTGATTAATCTCATACTCCATAAAATAAAACCCAAAAATAAAAATAATTCAAATAAATGCAAATTACAAATTACAACTAACTTTCTGTATAAAAGTCGACTATTCTACAATTATCGCTAAGAGTATTTTGCAATAACAGAAATTAACTTCCTTAATGATAGATTATTAATCTTAATCTTTAATTGTTCCACCCTTTTGTTCTTATTCTTCTTCGTAGGGGTGTTCATGGGTTCGGTTTGAAGAAAATTCGGTTTTACTATTTAGAGAAAATTTTGATTTTTTCATTTTTTTCAAAACCAAATCAAACCTAATTTACCTTCAAACCGAATTTTCTCCAAACCGAAATATTTTCGGTTTGGAGAAAATTCAGTTTGGAGAAAACCGAAATATATAAAATTAAGAATTTAAATTTTAAAAAATATTAATTATACTCTAATATTAATTATAATCTTAATTAAAATATAATTTAATTTGAGTTATTAGTATTTCAATAATATTTTTGAAAATATTCAAAAATTAATTATTTAAATTTTAAAATAACTTTAATTAAGAATTAGTTTAATTAAAATTATTAATTTTTAATTATACTTAATTATTAATTTAGAGAAATTTTGAAAAAAATTCAGTTTTTTCGGTTTGGCTTGGTCTAAACCGAAACCAAACTGAAATTTAATTTGGAGATGAAAAATCGAATTTTTTTCAAATCGAAATTTAAAAAATCGAACTGAAAAACGAATTAAATTTCAATTCGGTTCGATTTTTAAATTTTCTCCAAATAATGCACACCCCTACTTCTTCAGCTCATCTTCCTCTCCTTGTTCTTAGGATATTTTCAAGAGGTCCATTCTTCAATTGCCGACACCACCAGTTCCCTGCTTGGATCCCTCTGCTTTTGCACTCTTGCATATATTTTCCTTACCCACCTTTTGTGTCTTAGACATTAACTCTGCCTTCTTAGCACTCTTCTACACCGGATTCCGTAGAGGACTAGTGGATAGGACTTCTTTTTTGTGAAATAAATAGTTTAAGGATTAAAAAATAAAAATTAAAGATGTAAGATTTTTTAAGAAAATAAAAAAATAAGAGAAAATTATTATGATTGTCCACAAATTATTTTTACTTTTCTCATTTTAACCAAAATTTTTTTATTTTTTTTATACACATGAACTATTTTTGAGCAGCTTAATATATCAAATCTTTTTATCAGCAGCGGAATTCGGCAATAAACCAAACTCCTCCGGCAGGGGTGCCCAATCTGAAGGGAATAATTTTAGCCAATTCACATGCTTCCTTCCCTCAACTCCAAACAGTCCACAGGTTCGACACCCAGTCATGCAATGTGGGAGTCGTGGGAGTCGCCTGGGAAAAAACACCCGCAGCAGAGCGTGGTGGACATCGGACACTTATAAAGGATAATCTGTGCTTCTCCTTGGACAAGGCCTTTTCTTGGGTGAAATGGTATCAGAGCCAAACGGTGTATCGCAGGTCGCAGGTTCAACACCCAATCATGCAATGTGGGAGTCGCCTGGGGAAAAACACCTGCAGCAGAGCGTGGTGGACCTCGGACACTTATAAAGGACAATCTGTGCCTCTCCTTGGACAAGGCCTTTTCCTGAGTGAAATGAAAAATATCCGTTGTCTGCATATCCTATTGTTAATCCATATAGTGTCTATAAAAAAACTACTGCAATTGCTGAGTGTTGAGAATTTCATCGGGAAATCCAAATCCTCCCACCTCATTTCTGGACTCCATGCATCAAGACATTTAGAGCAGCTAATGATAGTGATTTCATCATAGATAAGATTAGCAAGCATGTGTATATACAAATTCTGCCTAATCTTACAATCCAACACCAAATCCTAGGATCTGCACTTCCTCAGAAAGATTTAATCATAGGATTTGATATCTTATGTCAGATATCTCAGTTGTCATATACTCCTTTCGATATTTTGTACAAAGGTCACTCAGTGCTTTGGGCACTTTCTCAAAATTTCTTCCAACTCTCTCCAACTACATCCGATCCCTTTGATTCTGTTCGTTCAGAAATTATTAAGTTTTCTTGTGCTCAGTCTCATTCTGATTTCTTGCTCAAATGTCAAAATCCTCTCTGGAAGAACACTGACTTTTATATTCAACTTCCATTCAAGTCAGATTCTGAGAGTACTCCACAGAAAGCTAGTCACAGTGGGATGTCACTAGACCACTTTCGTTTGGCGACCACCCTCCTTAAATGTGTTAAAATTGAACCGTTCCAAGACCCAAATCTTTAGTCAATTTTTGTAATCCTTTGAGATACAGTATTCCTAAATCCTCACAGACCATTCTCTGCGGTCTTCACCTTCTTTACGTATGGATTCGAGAAAGAGAAATAAAAATCTAGTAAGGGGAAAAGATAGAGATTGACAAGGGTATGGCATCAACATTACTAACTTGCTAGTCAACATTACCAAGCTATGAAAGCCCCGGCATCAACTGCTGACAGAAGGAGAAAAGCAAAGCTAGGGAATTGCCCTTTTCGGTTTCAGTGGTTGAGTACTTGGGTCTGGATTATGGATTAGTCAACTGGGGGTTTGCTTTAAAAATTTACTATTAATTTTGTTGATTAGGAGATTACCTAGTGTTAGTGTTGGTCTCTCAAAGAATGGTATCTCTAGTTTCCAACATTACCAAGGTTTCTGTCTGCAATGGCTCCAGCCACACCAGGTCGTCTTCGTCTACGTTTCTTTTTTCAAATTGAACAATTAGTCTTTCTGTTTGCTGTGATGTAGTTGGAAAAGAAGTGTTGAGAGCGGTAAATTTGTGATGTTTATGTTTGAAAGTGGGACTTATCGTAGATCTTGTATACATCAACTGCGTTTCGACGAAGATGGGAATTACAATCTTTCTCAATTGTTTCTCAAAGAAAAAAAAAGAAAACAAAATCTCAAATCTCTTAAAGCAAACAAACAAAACCCCGTTTGAAAGTCCGTTAAACCCAATTTCCCAATCGTTTCGGAAAGACATCTGAATTGGGTTTAAGAGATTTGGGAATATTATATTTCTGTTGGGATGTGGACCGTAAGGACCAAAACGGGTTGGATCACTAAGTTCTGATGATAACAGTCCTAAAAATTAGCCAATCTACCACAAATAAGCCCAAGAGCATCCCGATAAATCTCAGGCCCATATTATCTAACCGATACAGTCTGTCTCTCTCAGGCTGTATTTGATCCAAGTAATGTGTGTGTTTATGCATTTATTTTTAAAAGGAAGTCAGCTTGTACACGACTGCCTTTTTTAAAGCAAAAACATCTAATGTTCTAATTATTTGAGATATCAGCTTGTTATTAAAAATAAGTGAATTAAATTAAACCTATTAGCAAAATCTCGAAATGTTTTAAGTTCTGACCTTAAAATCAATGTATGTTAAAAAATTCAAAATATTTAAATATTCTTTGTGTAAAAAGTAGATGCACTAATGCACGCCCTTGATTTTTGATATTCGAAAAAGTATTTAATTCTTTAACCAAAAAAAATCTACAATTTTTGAAATTTGAGAGAAATATGAAGCATAAAAGAACAAAAATTATAAAGGAAAGGGGAAACTTGCCAATGCAAGCGAGACATGAAAGAGAAAAATGTATAGAAAGAGACCAATAATTTATAGAATCAATGACTGGCCTTTCTCAACCAAACAAAAACAAAGATAGGATGGAGTTGGAAAATTGAGAGAAAGAAAAATATTTGATATTTGCACTAATGGAAATTTTAGCCAACTAAAAATTAATGAGTTCTTCGTTCGTTCAAAATTGAATATTAATCTTTTTATCAAAAATAAATAGTTAATATACATTCAATTTCGGATGAAAAGAATACTCTATCTGTTCACGATTGAATTTTTTATTTTGACTTAGTATAAAATTAAAGAGAATAATTTAACTATAGAAAAATTACTATGATATCTTTAAAGATGTTAATGATAGGATTCGCATGTTAGTAGAATATAAATTTCTTAAATGAAAGAAGTGATAAAAATTAGTGATGGGGCTCTTATCTTTTAAATTAAGAAGGTTATTAAGAAAATTTTAAATAAAATATAAAAAAATAAACATTCAATTATGGACATCTTTAAAAAGAAATATGAACATTTAATTATAGATAAATAGAGTATTGTTTATGAAAAATATTTGAAGGTAAACTACTAAACCTAAAGATATATGGAGAAGCTGCTATTGTAATTTCTTTTAATTAATAATTTTTTTTGTAAAGAGGGTTATTGATATATTTGAAGAAGAAAGTTATACTGTTATAACATTTTCTCATTCACATCTCCATTCTCTTAATATATAGAGAAAGAAGAAGATAAAAAAAGCTGCTAATGTATATTTGGACAAAGTTTCATTTCACTCTGACTCTATCTCTTTTTTTACACACAATATTTACCATTCACGAAATCTATAATAAAAATTTCAAACTAAAACACAATCCAATTCGAACTACTTCCACATGTGAGCCAAAGTTCAATAACATCTTCCAATTCCAGCAGACCAGCACATCATATATTCATTTTTGTCTGATCAATCCAGAGATTCAAACAACCTACCATTTTTAATGTGGGACAAAATCAATCATTTTCTGTCTTCTCAAGAAAATGACATAAAATTGCGTAATTATATATAATAACTAGGCCACTTGTGGGACGATGCTTTTAGACTAGCAATATATCCATATATAATAAAGCTCCCTTTTTGTTGTTATTAGGAGTAATGTGTAACACTAAAAAACTCGAAATATTGATAGTGTTGGTATAGTGTATTTGTTTAGTCGATTAAGAGTGGGATTAGATATTATTTAATTTTGAAATTTTTTATTCTATATTTTGTAAAAATAAATTATTTATATACTTGGTTAGCACAATTCATGAGCGAACGGAATCTAAATTATTTATAATGAAACTTAAAGTAGAATTTTTGTATTGAATTACATAGCGAGGGAACGGAATCTAAATTAAGCAAAAGTAGCTAACTAGTACACTTGGTTAGCGCAATTCGCGGACGCTTTGCCCAATTGCGGTGTTCCACAATTTTTATGCTAACGGAAAAAGCAATTTAAAAAAGTCTGGTGTTTATTTAAAAATAGAAAAATGTTGATGACTAATAGATAATATGAATAATAGAATTATTTTCTTGGTTCATTCCAATGTTTTGTTAAGCTATTTGAAATATTATCCTTTTGGCAACTCTTAATGTTATCTGCATTCACCATATTATCGATTTTGCATTTGCCGTTGTTCATTTGCTTCATTTGTAGAGAATAAAATTTAAAAAAAACGCAAATAAAAAACTCGGGATTTGAAAACCTCTGAAACAATTAGTAAAGAGCACAAACAGTCTACCAAACCAGCTTGGCTGACTGGCCCAAAACCAAACAGTTTGAACGCATAAAGAACATGCGCTCATATTCGAGAAGAAAAGGACAAAAACGGTTGGTACGTTTTACGATTAGCTTCATCATTAAACCTAATCTTCAACTAATAAAACCAAATTATTGTGATTAAGTTATGAACGTTCTCATAGTAGAGTGGTCATGACAACTTGCAAGGACGAGATTTAGAGATGGAACTGGGGTCGCGTGGGGACAGGGACCCCACTCCCGGTCCCGGTACTGCTTCCTGCTACCTGTCCTCGATCCCAGCCTGTCCCTACTTCTGGGACTAGAATGAACTCCCATCTTCAGCCCAGCGAGGGCAGGAATATCCGGTATCCCCATTCCCGACCCATCGCTAAGTGGAGAATTAGATATAAAAGTTTTTCGAATTAGGGCACAGATAATATTTTTTTAATATATACAGATTAAATTTTAACTGTTAAATTTTGATTTAACGATTAAAAATTTATATTTTGAGAATAATTATTCAAGTAAAATAATTATTTCTTATAAAATAAATAATTAGTCCCTCTATAATAGAATACTTATTCGTAATTCGAATAATTACGAATAAGTATTCTATTATAGAAGGAATAATTATTATAACAGAAACAATTATTCTCAACGTGTGTATTTTTAATCGTTAGATCAAAATCTGACGGTCGAAAATATATTCTACACATATTGAAAAAAGTACTGTCTGCACCATAGCCAAGTCGAAAGTTTTCAACAAGTCAAATGAGAAATCGAGGATAAAAAGTCTCCGTTTGGGTTAAAAATAAATTATAAAAAATATGTTAGTGTTCTTATATAATATTTTTAAAAAATAAATCAAATTTAATTTATATATTCGTTTAAGATACCCATTTAAATTACACCAAATAAAAAATGTATAACAAATCACACGAACATAAAATAATAAATTATTTTTAAAAATAAATATTAAATCAAGTTACAACACAATTCAGATAAAAAAAAGTTAGGCTCTACTTATTAAAGAAATTGAACATTTTGTTTAGATACTTAGCCAAAAAGAAAAAGAACTCTCTTTAAGTAATCACTAATCAACTTTTTTATGCAAGTAACCCTTTCTTAGACATTTTAATTTTTAAAAAAGTTCTAATATACATATAATTATATACACACAACTATATATATAATTAGTTTAATATGTATCGAAAGAATAAATAATTAAATTTCACATATGGTTTATAGTTTGTAAAGCTGCATAACGATATATACATATAAATATATGTGTTATTGTATATATATTCTATAAATATATGCATATTACATCATTGTAATTTAATTGAAGATAATTAGGAAAAAACGAGGATAAATGGAGATAGGATAGAGAAAAGCAAGGGCGGGTCAAGGATAATCTTATCCTCGTTCTCAGCCCATATCCGATGATGGGGGAGGATTTTCCCCTGCCCTGATTCTCGACCCGGCTGGGACGAGCCCCTGATTTTAACCAACGCCATTTACATGTGTAACTTTAAGGTGTAATTGGATAAGGTTTGGTTTTGAAATTTTTGTAGGTTTCGTAAAAATTAAATTATTTATGAGAGGAGATATGAGTCCCACATTGGTTTGATTTTGAAACCAAACTTTGTCCAAATTTACCCTTTCACAAATTAAAAAATTTTATTAATGATTTTGTTATATGCATAGTTTATTTAACAAATTAAGTATTTTAAAAGCTTAAAATTAAGCAAGTAGAAAATTTCTTAGTACTCTATCTTATCTAATATACCAATTAAATTACACCACATGTAACTAAATAATTAAACAAACAAAAAAAAGTTTAGAGTAAACACATGATTCTATCTGGTTTAATTTAATTATTATAGTAGACAATGTATTAAAAAGTATACTTGAAGATCCGCTTAGATATCAGTCATAGTTACATCTAGGTTACGACACCTCTTAACTAATTCGATTTTCCTTTTCCTTTTTTTGGTAAATTCTTAACTAATCCAGTTCAAGCATACTTCATATCTTCAATGCGTCTCCACATTGCAAATCCTCTTTTTTTTTTGTTAGGTAATTTGTTGGATGTATTTGGATTGAGACCGTCTGAAATTTAATATAAATTTTTATTTTAAAATTTATTTTTTATTTTATAAATAATTTATTTTTACGATATTTTAAAATTTTAAGTCTATGTATTTATAATTTTGAGAAGAAAAAAAATACTTATGCATAAATATAGATACGAAAGTTGAAAAGAAATCAAGTGAACTGATTCTAAATTCAGAAATTGTATGGAAACGGAGACCTCACAATCATATTACGCAGCCAAATGCTAAAAATAAAACAAATAAAAAAGTTGGTTGTTAAAGCCATCTGCCGGAGTTGCTGGGAAGTGAAAGCTGATTGACTACCATTTTTTGATAAAAAAAAAGATTTTTTTTTAAGAAGATAAAAGAAATGTTAGTTTCAAATTATCATAAATAATTATATATTTTTATAGAAGAAAATAAATGCAGGACCACGTGCCATTGACGTACAAGGATGGTGAAGGAAAGGAACTACCAACAACAGCACGGATAATGATATCCATTGGAGAAAAAAAAAGAACATGGATAATGGATATGAATGAATACGCCAAAATATGGGTGTGAATCCTTAATCTCGAATTTGTATGGTAGAGAAAGTATTCATATAAATTTGATCTCATCTGTATTAAAAAAATGATCTTTTTGGACATATATATATATATATATATTAGCATAAAATTCGTACTTTACACAATGTATACGTTACTTTTTCTGTTTTATAATAAGTATCATTGTAAAAATCTTTACGCATATTACAACGATAATAAATTTGACAAGTTTATTCTTAATTAAATATTCTCTCTCTTTATTATAAATTATAATACAAAAAATTATTATTATTATTATATTAAATGCTATTATTTTGTTATGAGAATAAATAAAAAAAGAAAGTTAAAATTTTGTTCAATGATAGTTATTTTGTAATAAAATAAAATTCTATAATAACACTTATTATGAAATAAAGTAAGTAATATATAAGTTTCACCGTTAACCTCTTTAATTAATAAAGATTTAATAGTAATATAATTATAATGAAATTATTCTCTTTAATTTTTTATTAAATCAAAATAAAATATTCAATTAAAAAAATATATAGAGTATTTGATTGCACGCCAATGTATACGTTACTTTTTCTGTTTTATAATAAGTATCATTGTAGAAATCTTTACGCATATTACAACGATAATGAATTTGACAAGTTTATTCTTAATTAAATATTCTATCTCTTTATTATAAATTATAATACAAAAAATTATTATTTTTATCATATTAAATGCTATTATTTTGTATGAGAATAAATAAAAAAAGAAAGTTAAATTTTTGTTCAATGATAGTTATTTTGTAATAAAATAAAATTCTATAATAACACTTATTATGAAATAAAGTAAGTAATATATAAGTTTCACCGTTAACCTCTTTAATTAATAAAGATTTAATAGTAATATAATTATAATGAAATTATTCTCTTTAATTTTTTATTAAATCAAAATAAAATATTCAATTAAAAAAATATATAGAGTATTTGATTGCACGCCAATATATACGTTACTTTTTCTGTTTTATAATAAGTATCATTGTAGAAATCTTTACGCATATTACAACGATAATGAATTTGACAAGTTTATTCTTAATTAAATATTCTATCTCTTTATTATAAATTATAATACAAAAAATTATTATTTTTATTATATTAAATGCTATTATTTTGTTATGAGAATAAATAAAAAAAGAAAGTTAAATTTTTGTTCAATGATAGTTATTTTGTAATAAAATAAAATTCTATAATAACACTTATTATGAAATAAAGTAAGTAATATATAAGTTTCACCGTTAACCTCTTTAATTAATAAAGATTTAATAGTAATATAATTATAATGAAATTATTCTCTTTAATTTTTTATTAAATCAAAATAAAATATTCAATTAAAAAAATATATAGAGTATTTGATTGCACGCCAATGTGGAGGCAACCACTTTCAAGTCTTAAGGCAATCCAATCCTTTTCCCGCTTTGACAATTGAAGAAACAGAGCGAGGAGAACATTGCAATTTGCTGGAGAGGGGCGGGAGTCGACTCTCTATTTCGAACTTAAATGAAAGGAGAAAGAGCGGCCCGAAGTGGCGAAGCATAGTGGCAGTACCGAAGGAGTCTTCTCCAGTGGTACAAGTAGCTTATTAAAAAAAAAAATATTCTAAATGTTATTAAAAATATATATTTAATAGCACGATTATAAATAAGTTTATTTCTTTTTGTGACAGAGTTAATTTTTTATTAAAAATATTATAAAAAAATTTAATATATGTTATTATATAAATAATTATTAGAGTTATTACAAAAAAATATGAAGTAAATTTATGTGTTTAATTAAAAAACTGTGTAATAATAGTTAATCATAAGTAAATTAAAATGAAATGAAAAATACATTGTAAGTTGTATTTTTTTTATATATCTTTAAAGTAAATTAACTTTACGACATATAAGAAAAAAGAAAATTCCTTATCATTTAATTATTTATTTTGACTCTTCAAAAAAATAAAATATATTTACAATAAAATCATTGTGAAAATTAAAATTTCTCTCCCTTTACTTGTCTCTCTCCATTCCTAAAAAATAAATAACATAAAAAATAAAAAAATTAGTATATTATATTAAAAACCTCAAAGAAAGATTTTTTTCAAAATAAAAAGATTCTCTAGTCATTACTCAATTTTTTTTCAAAAGAATCATGTTCTTGATCTATCACAAAGAAGTCATAGTGTTAATGTACTTTACAAAATTATTTCTTTCTTTTATATTTACTTGGTAAAAAGATAAAAATAACAAAAAATAAAAACCATCGACTATTACATTTCATATCTAATGTAATACAAAGTTATACATATTCTAGTGCAGCATATTTTAATAGACAATTGATAGTTTTATCCTTAAAACTTAGCAAATGAAGGATCAAATTAGATAGTAATAGATATTGTTCTAATTAGTGTAATATATACCAAGAACAAAACAGATAAATATTATTAAAGTCATCTCTTCAAACAAATAGAAAAAAAACTTGAATCTTCAAAACCTATCAAAGAAAACAAAAACTCAATAATATTCTATTAAAACAACTAAAAATATAAAATATATTATATCATTCAATCAAAACAAAAAAAGAAAAGATATGAAAGATGTAAAAAGAGAAAACATCTATGATGCTAAATATAAAACTAAAAAATAAAAGTTGACAAAAAAGGGGACAAAGAAATAACTACATATAAAAATCATGTACAACTTGCAGACTTGTTGATAATCATAGAATTTAAATAGTTTTAAAAATATAAATAAAAAATTAAAAAAAGTGCATACATCTCATTTTGTAGAATTTAAGTAAAGAAGCATCTAAGATATATTTTAAAATTTTAAAAAAATAAAGCTAAAATACTTATTTGAATAAAAAATTAAAATATCTTAAATGTATCTGATGCCTATAACATATATAACATTCATGCATTTTTCTCTATTTTAAAAGAAAAAGCATGGGACAGTTTTGTCATTTTGGCCTCTATCTCAAAAAGTTCTCAACAAAAAAAAAATCTTCTCTAAAAATAAATAAATTCATAAACATCTCACATGTCCATAAAGAAGTTCTCAACAAATTAAAGAAAAAGAAATATTTTTTAAAAATAATTAATTTATAAACATCTTTTGAACAATAAGAGATGCATTGAGCATTGATAAGCTTCTCAAAAAAATCAAATCTATAATACTATTTATCAAATTCAGATGTTAAATATTAAAGTGAAAGAAAAAAAGAAGAGAATAAGAGCAACATATATCAAAAAATAAATTGAAAAGATTATCTCTTCAATTTGGAAAAAGAAGACTCTAATAAGAGAAAAATAAGAGAATATAACGATAAAAAACCTTATGTGAAAAGTTTGTGAAGAAGGAAAAAGTCTAGGGAGAAAGTAGTAGTAGATGAAGTTATGTGAAAATAGTGAAAAATTATTAAGAATTTGATTTAAATTAAAAGATTTATTTAGGATAAATTAAAGTATTTATATTATTTTATCTCTTAGCTAATAACAACTCTTCTAACTAATAAAAAAATTTAAAATTTTAGAAATTAGAATTGGAGATTTAAGAGTTTTAGAGGAAGAGAGAGAGTAAAAATATTTTGGTAATATATATAAGTATAGATAGATAATAAGTACGAAAATAAATGTTCAACTATGTGCAGATAGAGTAGAAAGTCGCATGTATTTTGGAAAGGACAAATTTTTGGATTTATTTTAGGGGAAATTTATATATATTAATACAGATATCTAAAACGGGACTCCGGGAACCTTATCTAAAACAAAGGAAACTGTTCCTGAAAGTAAACCCAAAAAAGAGAAGTTTCATGAATTATGATTGAACAGATGTTTGTGTTGCGTCAGTGAAGACGATGAATATATATACACATTAAAAAACAAAAACAAAAACAAAAAAAAAAAGGAGAAGACGATGAATTGAATATATAGTAGAAAAGCTTGTCGGCAATAAATTTTTCAATTTTTTTTTTGCCGGATGGCAATAAATTCTTCAGTCACCAAATACCAGTTTGATAAGTTAATCAAATTAAATATTTATATTCTTACTTGAAATGTTTCAAAATATATGTCTTTTAATCTTAAGAATTATGTATTTGATTAAGTAAGTGATGTTCTAATCAACACAAGGCGGGAGAATAATCAGTAGGTGCCACAGCATCTATGATATTGTCCTCTTTTGATGATTTCCTTTTAAATCACTTGTCTTCCAAATTTTTGTCTCTCGCTCCATCCCTAGCATTATCACAAACCTCATGATATATGAAAAATATTATTTTAGTATTTAATTATAAAATGGTAACGCGTAGTTGTTATTGCCATCGCATTCGCTAATCTCACAAAACAAGAGCATCAGTAACGTAAAAAAACTATTATCTTGTCGATGATTAGTTTGCACAGATCCATCCTCCTTTAGTTCCAATTAATAGATCATAACTTGGGATGGTATATGCTATGTGGTGCAGAAGGGATAAAGAAGCATCCTGAATGATGCCAGAAGTGAAGGGATAAGAGAAATTAATGGATGGAGTTGGAGTTGTGATCCGTGTCTTAAATGTAATGTTCTCTTTGCATGCATGGCGGAGAGCGACTTAATAACATGTGCGTATGCATATATAAATATAGAGAGAGAGATAGAGAGAGAGAGAGAGAGAGTAAGGAAGCAGGAGAGGAGGAGATCTCGGAAATCTGGCACGGATCTCCTCATCCTCATGAATAGCAGACTTCACTTCACAGAGAAGCAAAAGATCAAAGGCAGTATTCAACGGGAAATGGAGCTGAATTGAATGAGAATGATCTCCTCGAGTCAAACCATTACCAAGTCTGAGCAAACCGTAGCTGCAAGGCAATGGCGGGTACTATTTGACGGCGCCCATCTTACCGTCTGAAGGAGCAAGAAAACTCGTTAAATATTGCAGAGAAGATATATATTTGACCTATTGCAACAATGCAATGATACAAACAATAAGGCGAGTTGAGGCCTTTGTATTACTTGGTAAGTTGCAAGTTTTCAAGGACCATGCAAAAAACTTCTTGATATTTAATTGTTAAATTTTCATAACATATATGACGTCATTTAAATTACATATCATCTTTTTAATTTTCATATATTTCACTATTATTTAATTTTTTTAAGTACCCAACATCGACAAGCTCTAATTATTCGAGTACACTTTTTAATATGTTATTTAGTATAAATACTAATTAAATTGCAATATATATATTTATACTATTTGACTAATAAAAGTTAATAGACTTGAACTAATTATATAGTTTCATGTGGTATGTATAGTTTAATTACTGTATTATATAATACTCATCTTGTTTTAAAATATATGACAAATTTTCTCTTTACATGATTATTAAAATTTTGATAAATTTCATAAAAAATAAAGAAAATGTTTAAAATGCCCTTTTCTCTCTCTTTCCTTAATTAATAGTGGTCAATTTTACTAATTCATAAATGCCCTTTTCTCTCTCTTTCCTTAATTAATAGTGGTCAATTTCACTAATTCATTCTCTCTTTATTGAGAATTTAAAATTTAACATTAAAATTTGTGTCTTTAAATATTTTAAAAATGAAAGTACTTAAAGTGGGTGGTTGGAGATAAAGGAAAAAAAGGTAAAAAATTAATAAATGAACTATTAATATAGAAATGGATCATATAATTTAAAATAAATAAAATAAAAAAAATAGATCATTTATTTTGAAAGGGAAGGAGTATATTATACCGCATACAAGAAGATCTAAAACCATGCTAACATTTGTCATCTTATTTAGCATAAAATATCTGTTTTAAAATTCTATTTTTCCCCTCTTCTAACAAAGGTCAACTAGTATTTATTGCTATAAAATATCTTCTACAGACTTGGAAATAGAATTTTAAATAATATATAAAAGTAAAATAAATTATAGTAAAGCATTTTATTACGTTGACATTAGTTGGTGGAAGAATTTCTTCTAATGTGTGTATTAACTATAACTTCTGATTTATACCCAAATTAGATTGTCATATTAAATGTAATGAAATTTAAAATAAAAGAGTAGTTAGCATATATATATATATATATATATATATATATATATATATATATATATTAGCAAAAAAAGAAGAATATAAATCAAATATTTGCAGCTAAAGAGGGAAAAAAAATCTAAACAAATTTGGATATATGTCCATCCCTTGTATCGAGGCCTTCTACATATGACTTGTTTGTCCAACCTTCCATGTTTGCCTTCTAGCATTGGACCACATTTTCACTTCCCCACCCCCCCACCCCCACCACCCTGCTCTTAGAACAAGTAGAGAAGGAAAGATTAGTTGGATCTCATTTGGGTGTAGTTAATTTCTTAGCCATTTCCTTTCGTAAAATTCTGGTCTAGGTTCATTTTGTGCTCCTAGGACCATCTCTGCTGTCTCTCTCTCTCTCTCACTCCCTTTAAATGGTGGTGAGGGGGGAGAAGGATGTCCACATCTATCTGAGGAACCCCTTAAAACCTCATTCTTTTTGGTTTAGTTTTTGAATAAACTAGGACAAAAATCCACTGGAATAGTGGAGTAATGGGATCCCAGAGGAGGATTCTACTAGCAGTATTCTTCTTCTTCTTGCGTTTGTTCACTCCATCAATTACCAACCTTGTGGTGGCTCTTACAAAAGAGCAAGACTTGGATCGAATTTCTAGGCTTCCAGGGCAGCCACCTGTGACATTTTCTCAGTTTTCCGGCTATGTTACTGTCAATGAAGACCATGGGAGGGCTCTCTTTTATTGGTTGACAGAAGCCACTAGTGAACCAGAGAAGAAGCCTCTTGTTCTTTGGCTCAATGGAGGTTAGTTTCACATTCAATTCTCTTCCCCCTTCAGTCCTCACCCAACCCATCTCTAGCCCTACCTTTTCGCAAGAGTTTTTGCATACCCTTTCCAGTTCCAAATTCCAATGCCACGAGATCAGTGCTTTCTTGAATTTTAGAATGCTTAAAAGTCATTTCCTTGAAGAAATGAATCTCATAAACATAAATTTGCAAAAATGGCTGCTTTGCTTTTGCTTAAGGTTCTCTACATACATGTCTTCTGGTTTGGAGACTATATAAAATAGTAGCACTAACATGCATGCACAAGCATTTTCACAGGCTAATCTGAAAAGGGTTTACTTGAGAAAGTTAGAATTCCGAAAGGTTCCAAATCCCAAAGTCCTTCAACCATACATGTGGGAAGCTGTTTCTGGAAAACAACCAATTTGAATTTTTTTCGCACTTTTCTCCTCTTGTTGAGTTTAAGTGCATCAGTATGTAGTAGTCATTAACTAAAAAACAAAAATAATAGAATTTAGATGTAATAATTTACTAATGATTAGAGTGAACAGTGGGCCATTTATTTTGATTTGGTTAATGTTCTGGTCATAGCATTGAATCAACTGCAGATGCAAATATCTCCCAAGCAACACTCATCACTAGCAGGCCTCACTAGCTACCAGCGCCCCCCCCCCCCCCTACTACCCCTGACCCTAGCAGCAGAGTCCCTGCCCAGTCTCGATCTATAATTCAAAGTATATAAATAAAATCAACAGATTTAGCAGCTGACGAATTATTGGCCTTAAACATTGTCGTCTACCACCGGCTCATACTAGCAAAAATTTAAACTATATGCCGAAATGGTGCTAAGGTCACCATCATTAACAGTCAGCCTCCCACGAAAGCAAAAATATTCACTGTTTTGTACTACAAAGACACAGAGAGAACCCTCATGGGTGCTCGTGATCTCCTTCTGTCTCCATCTTTTCTGGTGATTCTGTTCCTTCTATTTCTTGAAATTCTTTAGTTGGATGTGCTCAGACTGCCGAAAAGGTACCATTCTGGCCTCAGTTTTTTTTCTTGTCTATCGCTTTGTTATCAATCATTACACAATCTCCAAATTAACAAAAGTGAGACGGCTTTTCCCAGTAGATGTAACGTTGTTTTCATATTTTATTAGCGGCAAAACATTCCCGGCTTCCGCGAACTTTTTCTGTAATGAATAAAAAAGTAACCATTTAATTCTGAACGAGAAACATACTCCGTAAGGATCCAAGTCGTAGTCCTTTTTCTTGCACTATCGAGTAACAAAGTATCCCGCTCAAATGGTTTATTAAACCTTGATAGCAGAAGAGTCTACGGCTATCACAGGCACGCATTTTGAGAAATTTAGGAAGAAGAAAATGGTGGTGATGAAGATGATGGTCAGGAGGTTTCTTGAGAAATTCTTAACGAAGTTGAAATGAAGAATGAGTTAATGAGATTTAACTATGGAGAAAAGGCAACGAGTAAAAAATATTACAAGCGTCGGTCACTGTCTTTGGTGTTAATAATTGAAGCAGACTTCTCAGAAAGAAAAACAAAGAAATATTAATGATTATATGCAATGGGTAGGTGAGTTTCTTCAGATTATGGTTGGATGTGCTTTCAAAACAGATGCATTGATATTATGATATCACGTCTTCCTTTTCTCCAAGAAACTGCTTATTCAAATTCGACTCCTGGAAATCATCAGTTATCTTACTTGGATTTCATATAGAAATACATTGGTTTATACACTGCAAAAGTTCTTTTAACTCTCTCATGTTTCTTCTGAAAATAGACACAAAAATCTCCCTTCGATCTTTCATAAAAAATCTCCTTTGTTATGCTACTGAAATTTTAACTAGAGAAAATGGGGAATTGCAGGACCCGGATGTTCATCAGTTGCATATGGAGCATCCGAAGAAATTGGACCGTTTCGGATTAATAAAACCGCTTCATCTCTATATTTGAACGAATATTCATGGAATAAAGGTTAAGTCCAAACCAATTTGATGATTATTATTCTTCAGATACATTTTATATGATCAGTGATTTTTTCTGAATATTTTATATTTTTTTTAACTTTCTTTTAATTAACTGCAGAGGCAAATATTCTCTTCCTGGAGTCGCCTGCTGGAGTTGGTTACTCCTACACGAACACAAGCTCCGATCTGAAGGATTCCGGTGACAAAAGGACCGGTATGTACCTAAAACCGAGACAAATGTCTATCTGAAATGGGTTTAACTTTTCATTTCTTAAAAATAAATAATTTATAAAAAAAATAAAACACGAGTTATATCAACAACGTTTGGTCAAGTTAAAATCACAATTAAATCTCACTTCTTCTTTTATAAAAAATCACTCTTATAGAACTCAAAATAAAAATTCTCCCAACTAAACACAATCCAAATATACCCGCAACTTTTGAATGAAGTTTCACAAAAAAATTAAGTAAAAATACATTTACACCTTTTCTTTTTAGTATAAAATAAGTTATACTGGAGATTACATAATGAATAATCAAATATAACACAAAATTACAAATATTATTACTACTGAGAAGATTATTCTCATATGAAAAAAAAGAGAATAAATCATATAGTGGAATCAAATTCTACCTTAGTGGTTATACTTTGATAATGGATCACATTTATATACACATACATATACGATATTTAGTTCGATACATACCCAACTTCATTTATACATAGACAACAATACTTATGTGTACATACTGACGCCTACGTCCAGTTGGTGCCCCACTTGGCTAGCATTGGATCCCGTAATCCTGTTGGTCTGGTTGGACTCACTGGCAACATATAGAGGAGAATTGCTAGAACTTGTAGAGGATTTAATAGCAGCAGTTGTTGTCAATTTGCCATCACGTTAATGACAGAAGTACCTGATTTTCTTTACAGCTGTGGATGCTCTGATTTTTCTCATAAAATGGATGGCAAAATTTCCCCAGTACAGACACAGAGATTTCTACATCTCTGGAGAGAGCTATGCAGGTAATATCATCTACTTGAAGACAAAAGTTCCCTTTTTTCTAATCTCTCAAAATCAAATAATTCAACCTCATATGACATGTTCTTTTGCTCCCCCAGGCCATTATGTTCCCCAGTTAGCTCAGCAAATCCTCGAGTACAACAAAATGACTTCAAATCCAGTCATCAATATCAAAGGAATTCTAGTGAGTAAATAGTTTATCAAGAAATTCAGAAATAAGAGTAATATTTCCTCTCTTTTTGGTTTAGTAATTTGCTGAATGTGAACCCTAATTCCAACAGGTAGGAAATGCAGTAATAGATAACCACTATGACAACATAGGCACTGTTACATACTGGTGGAGCCATTCCATGATCTCTGATAAAACATACAAATCCATTCTGAAATCCTGCAATTTCTCAGAAGAGACTTATTCTTCAGAGTGTCAACAGGCCATAAGTTATGCTACGAATCACGAATTTGGTGCAATTGATCAGTACAGTATCTATACACCAACCTGCCACACTGCCTCAGCATCTATAAATGGCACTCTCACATCTATGAGGTTTAAGAACAGTCTACTACGCAGAAGAGTTTCTGGATATGATCCATGTACTGAGAGCTATGCAGAGAAGTACTATAATCGACCAGATGTGCAGAAAGCTTTGCATGCAAATACAACAGGGATTCCATATAAGTGGACTGCTTGCAGGTAAATCCTCCTTTCATTGGAATGCTCCATATCTCTGAACACCTTACATGAATGTACCCAGTTCTCCACCGGGCTTTTTCTTCGGTTGTATCCACCATGAACCCGAGTTGCGTCTCAGGATTGTGCTATTACTTGCTGAGATAAGTGTTTGAAACACAACTTCGGTTCAAATTTGAGGGGGACTGAAAAAGAAAGAACGAGAGTAGAAATGTTGCTCTCTCTCTCCCCCCCTCTCTCCCACTCCCTCTCTCTCCCTCTCCCTCTCTCTCTGTCTCTCTCTCTATCTTCCTCTTATTTTCTAAAGAACAATAGAAACTTATATTTTGTTTATTTACATCATTACATGGCAGTGATGTGCTTTTGAGAGACTGGAAAGACTCTGCTTTCTCAGTGCTACCCATCCACAAGAAGCTGGCTGCTGCTGGTTTAAGGATCTGGATTTTCAGGTACAATTCATAAATCTTTCAGCTGTTCAAAGTCTGGGAACTTAGAACAACAATTTGGTCATTAGGGCTACCAGCCAAATGAATGAAACATATTTGAGAACAATTTTGTGTTTGGATTGCCCTAAAGAAATACCCCTAAATGAAAAATGGCTGTATAAGAATCCCACTTCTTGTGATTGAAACAAAATCACAAAGAAGATCTAGAAATACAAGCCATATAGCACTGTCAATAAAACAAAGTGGAATTGCTTTGCTTGGATGCAGTGGGGACACAGACTCAGTTGTGCCGGTAACAGCAACAAGGTTTTCCTTGAGCCATCTCAATCTAAAAATCAAAACTAGATGGTATCCCTGGTACGTAGGTGGTCAGGTATGATTATGAATTCTAATCCAAGCAAATCTAGTGAAAGATTCTTATACCCGAAAGATAAATAAATAAAGTACCACTAATATATGTATAACTCATACTTTTCACAGGTAGGAGGCTGGACAGAGATTTATGAAGGACTAACCTTTGCCACAGTGAGAGGTGCTGGCCATGAGGTCCCTCTGTTTCAGCCTGAGAGAGCTTACGTTCTCTTCAAATCATTCTTGGAGGCTAAACAATTGCCAAAGTCCTAAAGATTCATATACAGAAGAAGGACTAGCGTAGCTTTGAGAGGATGGAATGTTTTAGCAATCAGATCAACAATCTAAATATCTGAGTCCCAGAAAATTTGCGGGATAATCAAGTAGAATAGGAATCATTCATTTCAATTTGTATTTAAATGATTAAATTACTCGTCATAATTGAAAAGATGGTTCTCTTAGGGCAACCAGAGTACATCAAGTCTCACATCAGTGCGCACCATACTCGTTTTCTATGGAGAAAACATACCTTTGCTGAATCAGTTCTGCATTTTATATCCGTGCGAAAATGTTTATTATGAATTGAAGCACAACTTCCTAAACAAGGCTGAGCTGAACTGTCATTTCATAACTACAGTCCTGATATTCCAATGAACCATCTCATGATTCCATATTTGTCTAAATGTTGAAAGGCATTGATAACTCTGAGTTGAAGAATAGATCCTTCACGTCTTCTGTCCTCTAGGCATAGTGACAAAGCAGCTCAAGTCCATGACTCTTCATAATACAATGCTTAGGGATACAAAATAAATCAAGTTGTTTGCAAGTAGGTCAAAAGAAGCTTGGGTGTTCATTCAACTCAGAAACAAGCCAAAATTAAGCTTCGGTGACCTCAGCCCAAAAGAACCTTCAGCGTAATCGAGTTCTAAAATGTTTTATTTGTTCGTAAATTCTCCAAGTGTTTCCATGAGTAACATCAAATAATAAATAAAGGAAAATCAAACAAAGCCTGAACTATCTTGGCTCGAACTTTAAGCCGATCTGAGCTCAAACTTAAATTTTCCATGCTTAGTTTGAGCAACCAAGCTAGATTTCTTTTTGCCAGCTAGAGTGCGGACAAAATTCAAGCAAGCTCTGGTAACACAGGTTTGGAACTTGGTTCAATTTGACTCATTTTTACATCCCCAACAATGAACAATTCTGCTCTTTCTTAATCTCATTGGAAATCCCTAATAATGAACAATTCTGCTATCTCTTAATCTCGTTGGAAAAGTACAAAAAAGTTACAAAAGCTAAGAGTTATTGCAACCACAACCAGAAACAGAATGAAGGTTTACTTTCTTTCTTCTTCACTTTAATCGCCCATTCACACCAAAACTCTTCTGTATAGCGTATACCCTGTTGATCAATTGTCACTTTCCAAAATCAGTTACCCGCGATACCAGTCCATCCACGACTTTTTACATCCATCTAGCAAGGTGCAATAGCAACTCCAGTAAAGGAATAGTGAATTGCCCAATTTATACTGGATTCTTTCAGTTGACAAAACATCATCCGCATACTGTGGGCTTTATCTTCCAGCATGATAATATTTGCACAGATTTCTAAGGCTAGGAATGGTCATACATCTCAGAAAATATTTATGATGTAGATGCCAGGAAAAACAGATCATGTTTATTCCCAACTATTTTGGTGTCTCTTTAATTTGCATCTTTTTGGGGATGATCTCCCTTTTTTTGGAGCGGTATCACAAACCTGGGAAAGAACTTATAATAACGGAAAAAATTAAAACCTAAAGTCATATCAGAGACTATGTTCAGAGAGACTAGTGTACAAAACTGAAGCTCCGCAATTCACTACCTCAGACATATTATTGCTTCAAACCCTCACTGAGGCCAGGTGGCATGCCCAAGCTTTGAGCAAGATCACTCATCCTTTCCTTCATAGCCTGTAAAAAATCAACAAAGATTCAAATTTGTTAGAATGGAGGAATTTCTAATTTTTTGGCTAAATTCTTATGTTTATTTAGGTTATTACTTCTTTTTTTGGGTGGGGAAGGGTGTTGGGCTGAGGTTCAGAGATGTGGAAAGAAACATGAAGTTATATTTTTCAGCAAAAATGAAAAGTTCCGACCAGGACACTCTTCTGATGTGCATCCTTGTATGCTTCATTAATCAAAAGCGCCAGTTTCTGTAAAAGAGAGAGATGGGAAAAATGTGATTTCATGATCACAGAAACCATCTGACAAGGAAACAGGCACAGTTGGAAAGAAAACATATTTCTTTATTTACAGTGTCAAGCACAAAATGCTGCCGCATTTTTCCAAAATAAATTTTCCAACTTAAAAATCAGAGGGAAAAGTGGAGAAATGTTAAACTTTTGCTATCTACAAAAAGTAATTAATGATAGATATCAGCAGAACCATTTCTTGAATAGATATTAGCGAAGAGTTGATGTTACAATGTTCTTAACCAATTAGAGAAGAGTAGATATTACAATTTGTTCAACCATTTTCAACCAGTAAGAAAGTCCTGCTGAAAATCCAAATTGTCATGACATTTGTTCTTAAGTATCTACCATCTTTAGGTAGAAAAATGGATGCTAGCTAGCCTGTTAAAAACTCCTGTCAATACCACGGATTGTAAAGGCAGTGATTATCAAGAGAAGCATGATTGAGTCTTAATTAAGTATTTCTGAAGAGTAAATTCCATACTTCTTACCCACTATGAGAAGGATAATCACCTCCTGAATTTAAAAACCTGAATTTGTGAATTTGGTTAGATGAAAAATTAAAAGACTCAGAACCTTGAGAGGGATTGTTAAGTAACTAGATATGAATCTTTAAAATGAGGGAAAAAGAAAGTAAAAGCAAGCATTCGACTGTTAATGGGATTGGTAGAACAAGGCAATAAAAACGCTGAAGTACTTCCAAGAATGGTATCTTCCCCAAAAGACAGAAAACTTAAATATTCCTTTTATATGGTTTGTTTTCTTGAAGAAGGTTCATTATATGATTTTCTAATTATTAAAGCATAATATTTACGAAATCACTCAGATCATGGTAGAAAGTATAACTCAGAGGATGTAAATAAAAGCATGAAAGAACAAGTAATGTTTACTCACTTCTGGACCTAACTCCATTGCAGCTTCTGTGATTTCAGTGCGAACAGGTTGCTGATTCCCAGAAAGTGTTACCTGAAGACAGTTAAACCTGAAACTTCACAAAGTCTTTACACAAAATGAGAAAATTAAATCATTTGAAAGCTTTGAGGTCAAAGTGGAACTTCTAACCATTATCTATTATTGAGAAGAAAGTATTAAATTTCGAGGATGTGAATTGCTTGTTCTATAAAAGACCAACACCCATATAAAAGAGACTGATAACAAATGAACCATTAAACTCATTGAACCATCTTTCTTCCTTGACTTCTAAGTTTCACGTTTCTTCAGTGATCTGCAGATGATAAATTCATACAATCTTTCCTTTCTTTTCATTTTTAAAATACAAATGAGTGACAAAAATAATATGGAATTTCCGGGGATTTCATGGAATGATCACTGAGTTGGGTGCAATATCCTCCAAAATCTAAAAAAAAAAGTCTACATGAGGCTAGAAATGTGTAACTGATTTTGGAACCTTTTAATGCATTTCATAGCTTAGGTAAATGGACGGAAAAATCAAAAGAATAAGAAGAGAGAGGGGAAAAAAGAACTAATGGTGCTACCAAAAATTACAAAGGTTTCCAAAGCAATATTGAAAATGATTCCTCTAGCAGTGCAACCACTGCAAAAACATTTTGCCCCCAGTATACTGCGCTAGGCAAGCCAATTCCTTAACATTTTTACGAATTGCTTCACACATTATGTTTCACATTCTAATTTCAGCATAGCCAGTCAAAAAATTGAGTTGACATGTAGACAAAGGCAAAAAGGTTTTTACAATATTAATGTCCAGCTTCAAGCCAGCCAGCTTATGGACACATTTTCCCCTTGGCATGCTACAGCAGAATATTGCTATCATTTTGCCGATGTGAGTTTCATCTACAGCCCGACTTCATCTTTTGGATTTGATGTTATTTGAAACAGCCGTGTTGACTGGAAAAGTGTCAGTAATGTGCATACCAAAATAAATTTTTGGCAGCTTCACCAAGTATCCATAGCCAATACAAATTTGTGTACTGCTTTCTGTTTCTTATTTTAATTTTATCTACTTTTATCTTGGTGGTTTTATAACCAGACAATTACTGCTGTTTCATGACTTTTATCCACTAGCTTGCAAGAGAGATGTAGACTACAGTTACTACAACCAGATTAGGCGCAATAATCCCTTTGAGTATGGAACATCATGTAAAAACACTACTTTGGAGCAGCATACCTTAACAAGTTCACCTTCACAATAGCCATCAAACTCTGCTCTGCAAAGGAATACCGAAAATATTAAGAATACTGAAGATCAATATTTAGAGACTTAAGAGTTATGGATACAGTTAGATAAAATGTAACTGAAACTCACACAGAAAGTTCCTTTTGCACCCTTACGGCTTCCACTTGCACAACCATTTGGGCCTTCTTCACTGTCTCGTATAAATTTTGCATGTTTCCTAGAATTCCTGCCTAAGGTTAAATTATGTGAAAGGTTATTCTCAGTGAATAAGAAAAGGAATACTTCATTAGCAAATAATAACATTAGAACTTAAGTATGCATTTATGAACATCAACACATGAGTTTGCTCAAAAATCAAGATCATATATCTACGACATTCTCAATCATGCTGGAGACCATTCTTTTTTTTTAGATGTAACTCAAATGAAATTTGGGTTGCTCAAAGGCCCAAAAATGTCGTACGGCTATGGATTAAATTGGTTTATAACCTTTTGCAAAGGTCAGTAATAGCATGAAGTAAAGAGAAACTTATGTCAGTTCCCAATATTTCCACAGAACAAACAGAGACAACATTTCAAATAGCCTTTTAGGGCCACAGTGCAACTGTTGCTAAACATCATATCAAGAAGCATAGTATCTCTCCCTTGCCAGTGTCAATAAAGAAGGTAAGTAAAGATGTTCTTTGTGTACCTCAGAACTTGACCAGCTTAAGAAAGTCCAGAACAACCCATCTATGGTATTCACAATATCATAAACAACTAAAACTGATCAGATCTTACTGAATCTTATACTCTATTACAGGCATGCAATAGCAGAAGTTCGTACTCAGTAAGCAACAATTTTCCATATCTAAAAAGATAGCCAACTGACAACAGCTTCAAAAAAATATAAATCCACATTCCACACTGACAAAAAAGAATATACTCCCTCCAGTTCAAAATGTAAGCTCTTTTGGCCTCTTGCACAAGAATTAAGGGTTTTGAAAATAAGGAAACTTTTGAAACAAAGTAACATTTATACCCTTAATAAATAGAGAGGGGGGTTAGAAATAAAAAGAAAAATGTAATAAATACTCCTTGAAATGTGTAAAAGGGCTTACATAATGAGAAAACTCACTCCCTGTAAAAGGGGGTTAGAAATAAAAAGAAAAATGTAATAAATACTCATTGAAATGTGTAAAAGGGCTTACATAATGAGAAAACTCACTCCCTGTAAAAGGGCTTACATTTTGAAATGCAAGAAGTAAATCCACATCCCACAGAGAAAATATCATGAATTAAGAGTATTATTGTAGTAATGAATGTTCTTCTCGTAACAAGAATGAGTACTGCAATAACCTTTATCGCTCCCATACCTTTGCAGGAGTATCGTCACCCTTCTCATTATTATCCTTCTTTCCTCCAAAGAGACCAGAAATCTGGAGCTTCTTATGGGCTTTTTGAATCTTTGAACAGCCAAAACGAGGTGAATTCCACATATTCATAGAATTTGTGTTTATATCTAGTTTATCTGCATGGTGAAAGAGAATATTATTGAATTTGAAAGAACCTACTTAGACAATAGTCAAAAGTCACATGCAGACTTGCAAAAGAAAACTAATGGCAATTTTTCTATTGGAAGAAGTTAGTCCCATGAAAAGTTTACATTACAGTTACAATGGCGTGGCCACAGTAGACCATCAATAAGTTCCCATTCACAGCAACATTTCCCTTTAGAGATTATCTACATTTTCAACAAATCTTCATCTAAACGTACCTTCAAATTTGGTCTGGCACTCTAGTAGTAACTCTGGCTAGTAACTCACAAGAACCATTCTTCTAATTCTTTTTCCAAATTGTTCATAACAAAGGATCAATTTTTACATTCCTGAATGCATTAAGCCTAAAAGTATGATCATTTCTGGGAAGAAATTCAGCTAGATTTTGCACTTCTAACCAGAGCATAAATGCATGCACTAGTTCATATTTCAAGAGTTGATAAGCCAGCCAAATAATTCCAACTGACATAGTCATGTTGCTTTCAAGAAAAAATGGGAATAACAAGGAAAAGCCAAAACAAAACAAAAAAAAAAAGGAAAAAGAGATGCTTTCAACATTACTGAAGCTCATCCATTTATGAGCAAAAGAATATCATAGATTAAACTGCATTAGCAAATGGGGAAAAAAAGAAAAGAAAACCCATAGCCATTTATCATATAAGAGTACATCCCTTCTTCCAGACTTGGGCTGTATCTGGACTAGCTTTCTTTTCCATTCTCAAAACAAAAATTTCAACAAGCAATTCACCTTAGCGAGATCCAAGACAAAAATTCTCAAAACATTTTCCAAACAAAACCTAATCCAGATACACCCCTAAGTTTTCACCGGCTCCATTTTTTAGAATTGAAGTCCAGCGTAAAACTCGTACAGGATTATGAAGAACAAACTAAGACTCCCACAGGGAAACCAATTCGGCCCATTGAAGATCACCAGTAAGCCTGAGTAAACTAAAGTGAAGCATGAACCACGCTCTCTGATAAAACTTAACGAATTAGTCCAGATACACCGGGGCAATCCCCCACAAAATTACTTCAGTACTGCTTAAGAATTGGTTTCAAATACGAGTGTCCATAACTATCAAGAAACATACTTGAAATTCTCACAAGATGAAAGTAAGCATAGCAAGTAATCTTGTTTAATTGCGCTATTTCCTGTAACAAGTTGTGGGATCTCAAAAACCAAACGAATAGAATATGAGTCAATTCAACTAATTGCCTTAATTACAATATGTGAATCTCACTGCAACAGCATTTACTCAAAGACGAATCTCACTGCAACGACACGCCTGCTTTGCACTTTGACAATGTACATCCTTAAACCCCCTATTTACGAAATACAAACAGAAATTCTACCTAATTCCCAAAAGCAAGAAACCAAGTACGCAAAGAAATACAACAAAAGCATGCATTCTTAACGAGACTGAAATACGGACAGACAAGACTGGAGTTGTAATTAAGACATATTTTTCATTTGATGTACGATTAAAACCTCAAAATTCAGATTCAAATTCAAATGAAGTATATGTGAACAGAAAAGCGACGAAGCGAGAGAAAGACTACAGGATGAGGCTGAGGAGAGCTTAGCCATGGTCAGGTCTTGAAAGTTGGAGCACTGAGCAGTGAGAGCATTCATCGAAGCCATTTTTCCTCAGGCAGGAACACTCACAAGAAGAAGAAGGAGAAGAAGAAGATTGAGTCGAAGAGGATCAGGATAGAGTAATTCGTCATTCGAAATATCTCTCTTTCCAAATCTTCACTTTTTTCTTTTCCTTTTTTCTTTTTTTTTTTTTTTGGCTAAGCTAAAATTTCAGTTTTACAATAATTTAGGAGCAAATCCAACAAATCTTTTCTTCTTTTTTTCCTTTGAGAAATATTCTGGATGGCTAGAAAATATTTGTCATTTTCAATTAAGTACATTGAAGGAGGGAAATGGAAAACAAAATTTATATTATTTTTTCATTTTTTGGATTCTTTTTTTTTTAATTGGAGAAAGGGGGATTTGCCTTAAGTCGAACTCAAACCCTCAAGCACGGGGGTAGAACCATCACATAAGTGGGACAGGCTCATCTAACATATTTTAAAGTATTATTATGAGAAAAAAATAATGCATTATTCAATAATAAAGTTAATATAATTAAACAACTTATTTCCTTTAAAAGAATCACATAAATTAGAAAAAGTAGTACTTTCTTATAATCGGGTTTTCTTAATGAAATTTATAAAAAAAAATTAAAAAAGTCCTTTCCAATATTCAACAACCCTTAATTGCTAAAATAAAAAATTGACCTAAAATAACCGACCAATAACTCCTACTACTTAATATCCAAAATTGCATATTGATATCATCATATTAGATAAAGTGAACAATTAGCGTAAGCACTAATCTCACAACCTAACTCACTTTCTGAAAGTAATTTCAGATTAGCCATACTAATCTCACCTTACCAAATCTGCCCAAATTTCGTTTGTTCCCTTTTTCTCCAGCTAAAGGAGAATGTAAAGTTTTTTTTAAAAAAAAAAATCTGACATTCTCTAAATTGGATATGTTTTTTTATTCAAAATAAATAAAAAAGTAATATTGGATTTTGGAATGAGGGAGTTTTAATGAAAATGTGAATCTAATTCTAATTATTGCGGAAAAAATTATGAAATCATTTGATCAGATTAGTTGCAATTATGCATTATAAAAGATATTGTGAGACCTTATTTTGGGAAATTATGTAAGACTCCTTCGTCTTAGTTTATGCTTTTCGTTTCTTTCTGAAATACTTTATACTTTTTTGTTAATTGATAAAAGGAGATTTCTAAAAAGCTCATAGCAAGAAAAGACAAAAGTTTACTTATGTTCTTTGGGAGTGTGGAAAAGAAATGAAATTATTGGTAGAGAAAAGAAGTTTTTTTTTTTTTTCCTTTTTAGTGGGAGAAAAGAAGAGTTGGAATTACAAATTTGTCATCCTTAAAAAAAAAAAAGGAAAAAACATTTTTCTTGAATTTAAATATTTGAGGATTATTGATCCGTTCAATACAATTGCTATTGTTGATATCAAGTTTGACTTCCTCTTCCATCACGACCCTTTATATTGGAACAGTTCCCTCTTTCTTTTCTCCCCAAATTCTCGGGTCAATGTTTGCCACATATCTCTCCCACACAAAAAGAAAAAAGCTATAGGGTCTTACATATTCCAAGTATGCCAATCATGTGAATGAAGAAACAAACTCTCGGTTTGGGTATTTTATCTAATGATATGAAAGGGTATAGAAACTCTCGTTTTTTGTAATTCTTGATTTAGAAGCACCGGTACTACTTAGTAATCTATTTTCTTTAATATATATCCCCTTATTATTATAAAAAGAAAAAAGAGCGTAATGAGTCCTTAAATATTTCAAGTAATTTTATTTGATAATTGGATATAAAACTATAAGCATACCTTAAAAATAATAGTGCTTAATTATTAAAATTTTAATTTGCTCGCGTTTTAAGGTGACTATACTCAAGCTCTATGTTCCTCAATCCTCCTCTCTCCCTTGGCAAGGGGAAATGAATTATGCAGATAATTTGCTAGTTTCATTTCTTGCTTCCAAGTTAGATCAACCACTCACTTCTGGCTTTCCCATAATTGTAGAAACAGAAAAATCAACGCTAATTGAGATCTGACCCAAACTTCCCTTCTTTTCCTAGGCCCAAGCATTCTATTCCAAGCAAAATCCTCATTTGAGCTGAATAATTCTGCATTCTGCCCCCACCTCAGTAATGATGCTTTCCAACTGCACCACAAGCATTGCTATCAACAGTCTTCTAATTAATAGAACATTTCTGAAAGGAAGAGTGAGATTGGATAAGGAAGTTTTTATTGTTGTTTGGAAAATCTGGGTTTACCTAAACAAAATATCACCGCAGCTTCTGTTAAAGATAACAAGGACTGACGTTGGGTGTTGCAATCTTGGTTAAGTGTGAATTTGTACCGTACCAAAGTGGATAAAAACAGGGAATTGTTCACTGGGGTTGAGGGCCAGAAGGCACATATCAGTGCCAAATCCCTGGAAGTTTAGTGGGATCCAGAGTTAGGTTGATGGGGAACTCTCCTTTAAAGATAGAGAGATACTCCCCGGATAGTCTTTTCAATTGTAACTTGTAATCTCCTGTATACTACTCCCAGTTCAAGTAACATGACTGCTTTATAGGTAAATCAGGTGGAATTTTTGCATTTTTCTAACACGATTGTTATAAACAATTAAAAAACTTATATTTTAATTTTCATGAGCATTTTATGTACAAAGATGAAAAATAATTTTCGTTCGAAGTAGGGTTTTCTAAATTCAAGTTTTAGCATTTTTAAAGTTTGAGAGAATTTAAATGAAGTTAAAAAAAAAATTTTTTACTATATATAATTAAACTAAAACTATACATAGTAGTGACCCTTTCTAAAACCATATTGTATTAGAGCTAAGGAATGACAAATTCGCCTTTACCGACCAAATATCTATTATGCTTGTGAATGGTAATGGAATGGATAAAATAACCAAATACCTGTTTAGAGAATTGAAATCACATTAGATTAATAAGCATATATATGCATGAGCCACATAAATAAGGGTAAATTGGACAAAACGTTGAGTTAAGATGTATATGAATATGTATAGACTTCAATGAACGATACAATCAAATAACATTCAATCCAAATTCGACGGATTTACATTTCATGTCCAGATTCCTGGGTTTCCAGCACCATTTTTCTTCTTTACTAGTTTCTTTATCTGAAAGCTTACTATCTTATATTTATTGTATAACTCATGAGGATAATTACTGTTTACTCACAAAAATAAGATTAGATTAGAAAAATTATGTTATATGACTACTATTTTATTATATGTTATCCTTTTTTTTTTGTTGCTATATAAGGAAAGAATTTTTTGAAAAATTAGTTATGAATGTTACTAAAAAAATGCGCTACTTTTGATCGTGTTATTAAACTTTAATTTGTAATTTTTCTTGCTATTGTATAATTTTTGTATTTCTTTTTGTCTCACTTCACAACACTTTTAACTTTTTATGCCACTAAATAACTTTTGTGTCTTTTTTTGTGCCACTCTACAATTACAAAAAAAAATCTTATTCTGTAATATAAAAAGAGATACGAATGTGGTTCAATAACAAAAAAAGTAAAAAATATTATGGAGTTGTATAAAAGGGAGACACAGAAATTATTCAGTAATATAAAAAATTAAAAATAAAATTTAATGACTACGACTAATACACGTGTACTTCTATTAACAACTAGCAGAAATACACATGAAATTTTGTTAGTTGTTGATAGAAGTCACTCAAAAATTTTATTTATTAAATATTATTAATAAAATAACTTGTATAATTAAATAATTTCAACTCATATTTATTAAAAAATATAATTAAAATTTTTAAAAATAGTGACTTCTATTCCTTCTTGGTGCAAGTTGATGTACACTTGCATGCACATGAAAGAGGGAGAGAGAGAGAAGAAAAAAAGCAAATATTTAAGAAAATAATTAATTTTCATACTTTATATAGATAAAAAATTTGTATTATAAATATATCCTATTTGTATTGGAATTCAATTTAATTATTTATTTTTAAATTTTATTTTTTAAAAACGATTTATTTTTATAAATTTTAAGATAATTTAATTCAAAAAATCAATCTAAAAAAGATGAACTAAAAAAATAAAAAAGGATTTTAAAAAAGGAGTGAGAAGGACTTTTTGCGGAAGAGAAGAAAACCTAATTCAGGGGCACCTTTGGAAAGAAATTCAAAAATTTCAAACGTCCTGATCGAACGGAACCCTAATTTAGAAATCCAATTGTCGAAATTAAAGGGACAGGTATTCAATCGACAATTACCCAAATCTACGGGGTGTTTTTTGGAATTAAATCATATTTTTTTTTACTTCAAACGGTTGAATTTGACAAAGGGGTCCTTCCGTCCTTCACATGACTGGTCCTCAAGACCAAGGCCTCCATCTCCTACATCGTGATGCCAAGGAAAAGATTGGAGGACCGTTGAATATGCCCTTTCCCTGCAAGTTTTCCTCTTCAGATAAATACTAGACTTTACCTTCCTCTTCCTCTTGTGCTACAGACTCTGCTCTTTCTACGAGTCATCACCCAAAAGAAAAGGGCAGGCCATGCGTGTACACAATCAAATTTTCACACACATTTTCTCAAATCCCCCACCCAACTCCACTCAATTACTAAAAGAATCATCTCACATGAAATCAAAGAAATCAAGAAATTCCTCTTCTTCCTTCCTTTCTTCATCCTCCACATGTCCATTTCAAATTCCAAGTCTCTGTGTACATTTAATTAATGGTGGTAATAGCCAAGACAATCAAAGGGGCAATAGAAATAGACATCTCCACCTCTGCCTCTCTCTCTCTCTCTCTCTCTCTCTCTCTCTCTCTCTCTGTGTCTGAGGGAGCAGATAGATAGGCATGGAATAATGAAGGGTAAGGACTTTGTGCGACCGACAAAATTGTTACAGAAGGAAACCAAACTTCAAGAAATCCACAGCTTTTTCTTTGCTTTTTTGCATTTCTCATCAGATCAGAGCTTCTCTTTGGATACCCCATAGCCCCCACTTTAGAGCTATCAACATCTGTATAATATTTATTTGTAGTGTAAAGCTATAGTACTTGTAGTTGATGATTTGGAAGTAGGGAGATCTTAACTTTCTACTCAGAAAAAGACTAATAAATGATACAACTAGTTTATATTTTAAGGTACTCCTGATTTGGTGGTAAAGGATTTTTCTGGAACTTTTAGCTGAACTTACTGTTAATTCTGCATGATGAGATTAGCAGCGGGATCTGGTAAAGATCTTGAAACTCAGCTTCTAGCTATGGATTTTGCAGCTTCAAGAATTTGGGCATACAAAATGTAGCTGTTAGGCAGGTGGTGGTGGGGGATAAGGTTGGTGCCATAAAATTTCAGAAGTTAGGTATGGAATATGGACATTGGATGACGCTCCGCACAAGAAAAGCAGATCCCCATAGCCATTTGCCTCATACTATTTCAGCAATAAAATTACCAGCTCCTACAGAAAATAGGGTTTCTGGGGTGGGGGACAGCGAGTAAAGGGGCTGGCGTAATCTTCATGATCATGGTTGCCAATAGCAGACTAGATGGCAAGTTGTGGGTATTTGACTGATTCAAAGAAAGATGCAGGCTTAAACGAGAAAGTGACCAAGAAGGGCAACAGCGTAATTTTGTGAAAGAGCTGAATATAGTAATGTGAAAGCGGGCATCACCATCAAAGCAGCCATCAGAGGGCCAAAGCCTAAAAACAAGGTAGTAGCAACAACTGCAACACATCAGAAAAACAGCATCCCCCATATTTATCTCGTTCTTTCTCTCTCTTACTGCTGCTTTTTCAGCACCTTAGCATCTCATTCATCATCTCAATCAAAGATCGTCCCTCTCTCTCTCACACACACGTCTTCTCCTTCCTTTCTCTCTCTACATCTCTATATCCTAACAAGTAGCAACTATCCATATCCTATTCCTATCTCCTCAGCAGAGAGGCAAATTAGAAGAAAGAAAAGAGAGAAGCAACATGGAAACTCCACATACATCCCTTCTCTACATCAAAAACCAAAGAAGAGTCCACACTGCCAGCCCCCCTCTTTCTCTTCCTAATGGCCCAGCTGGACCAAAATTTATGTCTATGTAGAAGAAAAACAAAAAAGAAAGAAGGCAAAGAAATAGAAGGGAAGAAAGAGAGAAAGGAAGAAAGAGGAGATGTCTTCTAATGTCCTCCAACCAAACCCACCTCACCTCACTTCTCACAACACCAAAAGACACGTTCCCACAAATACCCTCCTGCAACCCCCCAAAAAATCCCCATCTTCATCACTACTTCACTGTCTCTCAAAAGAACCTACATACATACACAAAATGTTTATATTTTCCCGATTTATGTGGGCTTTTTGGGCTTTGTCTTGGTCAGAGTTTTTTCACAGAGAAAACAGGAAACAAAGCCAGAACCTTCTCACCCTTCCCCTTCTCATCAAGAGTCTGTCTCTACCTATTAACACATGTCTTTACCCTTTCTTCTTTCTTTATAGCAGTTGTAGTATTTTCTTTCCTTTGTCCGCATCCCTTCTTTTCCTCTTTCTTTCTTGTTGTCATAGTATTTATCTATTCCTCTCCTCCTCCTCCCTTTATTGGGCTCTTGTTGAATTCTTACACCACCGCCTGCTCCGAGATCGAAGCTTTTTGTGGAGGGGTTGATGTCTAAGACGATGAAACGGGCCGGTCTGGGCAAATCGCTTGCTTATGGGGCTCTTTACGAGGATGCTAAAAGCAGATTGAAGCATCAGACGCTCTTGCAAGACTACCAGGAGTTGCTGAAGGTATTTGTTTTGCTTGGCCTTGGATTACTTTTACCCTTTTTAGCAGAGATCGAACAACTTGTTTCGTTCTTGCCTTAGCGGGGTTTGTCTGCGGTGGTTTGATCTGTTCTTGATGCGCTTCTGTGGTTAATCTCCCTTATTTCTATTGGCATCAGAGAGTTGTGAGTGGATTGATCTGTTGTTCAGCGTGGTTGATAGAATTGCTTTATTATTTTCCCCTTTATCTTGTGGTAATTAGTTTTCCTCGGTTATGATTGGGAATTGGGGGTCGTTTTTTGCTTGTAGTTGATTTGTCTTGTTCTGCCTTGTTGATTTCTCGAGTGGGTTATTTTAATTTGGTTTTGCGTACGAATTTTTTCTCACTGATCTTTGAAGGCGATGCTTTGCTGAAATCAAAAGGAAAAACTTTAAGTCCCTCTTGTAACGATAAACTCTAATTTGGCAATTATTTATGTTGCATGGTGGATGTCATTTATTTATTTCTCTTTTCATTATTAGGTTTTAAATCTGGACTCTGGCCTTGTCTTTTAGAGTACTTGTGCTGAGCTAGTAATTGATTTGCAATTAGTAGCCTATATAGGTCTTGGCGAAATTTGAATACCCAAATGGTCATTTGGTCTTAGTTTGCTCCTTATTCATTCTTGCTGCTGTTGGTTTTGTTGTTCTTTGAAGTCTCTGGTTAAATCGATTTTTTGGTGCTTTGTTCTTTTAGCTTCCTTGTACATGTTTACCTTACTATGACTTCCTTCCTTACAGGAGGCAGATGAGATGAGAAACAAATTGGAGATTGCAAACCAGAGAAAATTGAGATTGTTGGCTGAAGTTCGGTAAGTTAGTTGACATTGATTCAAGCATGGTTAGCAAACCTATCTCAGCATTATTTTGTTGTTAAGCGTGCATCAATTATTCCCTTGATACTTACAGCTTTTTACAGCCAAACTTGTAGGTAAATATAGTATCCAACTGTAATCGTTTAGCTCTCATTAACATTGTTTTGTTAGTTCTAACTTCTGTTTGGAGCTCAAACATTGGACGAGAAGTAATTAATGGAGGTTGAAGTTTATATATTTCCACAGAGAACCCCCGGGGGGGTGTTTGATTTGATTTTTGGCTGGTCTATGTGCACATTTGCTGTTTCCATATTTTGGCATTCTTCCTCTTGATTTAATCGAAAAGATTTATACTTTTACAACATGTGGCACATTATCATCATCTGTGCTTGGGAAATTACTTATGCTTCATTAAATCCGAGCATTTAAATATGCAATTGTTTGCTACACAGTACACAAGCTTACCTGCTGTAACATGAACTATATTTTTTCTCTCTATGTATTACACAGGTTTCTGCAGCGGAGGCACAAGTACCTACAGGAAACACAGTCTTTGAACCATCTGCAGGAACAGTCTGTAAATATAGAAAACCAACGCAAGCTTAGAAGAAAAGAGAAGAGTTTGCGTAAAAGAGAAGCCACTCAGTTCAAATTACCGCCACTTCCTGACTTGAAACATAAGGGAAGGGTATATGCTGGAAAGGAAGATGCTATGAAGAGTATGATTCCTGCACTTGATTTGAACCGCAAGGTAACATCACGCACGGCAAAGGAAGCGGCCAGTGGCTTAACTAAAGCGTCAGATTCAAATCTTAGGAAAAGATTAAGCAGTGTGAAAGAAGCTGCTGTTCCGCATACAGTAACAGCTATTAATTTGAATCAAAGTGAAAAATTGCAGGGTGGCAATGTTAATGACTTGGGGACCCGAATTGCAGTTTTTGACTTGAATCAAGAAACTGGCTTTAGTGGGAAAGAAGCTGCTTTTCCAACCCGAGCTCCAATTTTTGACTTGAATGAAATTTCGGTAAATAATTATTGGTTGCGTTTAGCTTTGGATTGAAATAGTACCTACATCTATATGACACCTAATTGATTATTTTTACTTGACTTTTACAGATGGAAGAAGAAGAACTTCAGAATAATTATGAGCTGCCTAAGGTTGAGGAACCAAAGATGGGTTTGATCAGAGCTGGAAATGAAGAGCAGGTTACTGATATGAAGTTATCAATTTGTAGAAACGCTGGAGAAGGTTCATCTCGGATGGGGAAGCGAAAAATTTCATGGCAAGACCCGGTTGCTCTGAGGGTTTGAAATTTCGGAAATTTTCTTTCGCAGTAGAACCATAGAAGACCAACAGAAACTGGCTGGTGGAGAGCAAAATCTTCCCTTGGTGATTTACCTTCAAAGCCCTTAAGTTAGTAACTCTTGAGTTTCCTTTTCCTGTAAAGGAACTCATATATTATATTCAATACTGATTTTATGTTGTAACAATTGTTAGTGATGAAATATAGCCACATTTATCGTTCTTAGATTGTGTAAATATCTCTTTGGTCAGTTTGTTGAAGAAACAAGGGTACTGTAGTCTTTTTGCAGAACTAATGCTAATAGAAACCTATCTTTGGTTGCCATTTCCAAGTCTTGATTGTTTTATGGATTCCTGCTGCCATTTAACCAGGGGCTGACCTTGGAGAAACATTGGCTTCTTGTTACTTGTTCTATTGTTTGAGCTTCCGTTTTTCTTGCTCATCAGACAACTTGGATTGGTTTTTTGTTTGAATATTTTTGTTTTGGGTTTTGTAGAAGTAAATTGTTTGTAAAAGTAGTAGATTTAAAGTGAAATTCTTTTGACGGATATCCGGATGCATATCTCCAATATGCTTTTAAGAGCCAGAATGTTTTTTTCCCTAAGATCAGCATAGACGTAATTTATTCCTAGAAAAACTATTGTTATGGCATGGACCTTCTGGGGTTTGTTGCTGATTCGAAGATCTTGACCTGAATTCCATTGAACTTTTCCTCCAACTTCCTTGGGAGGATCACGTGAGAATGCGAAATTTAGAAAAATAGTATGCAGACGCCGTTCGATGTTCATTCTAATATTGGTCGGTTTTGATCAATCAGTAGTCCGTGTCCAAATGAAGAAATCACGCTGGTGTATACAGATTCCAGTTATTTATTCTGAAACTCAACCGTGCTCATCTTGTTTTCTTGATCCGGTCGGCAAAATCCGAAGTTTTACTGGATTTCATTTTCGAATGGATAAATCTTAATCCTCAGGATTTAGGAGTGGGAATTCATGTGCTTGACTGCTCAATTATTGGTTCAACGGTGAGGCTCCTGTATTTCAAGATTCAGAAGAAGGCTGCTGAGCTAATGAAATTCCCTGGCTGATGGTCTCACCAAAGAATCACCTCATTTTCAGAAACTTCCTACACATTGTTGAAGACAAACTTCTCCACAAGTCAATGCTGGGAAGCTTCATCTCTCACTTTAATCAGATAGCAACCTCTCGGAGGGCTTTGGCAGGCGGCAGTGGTAGTATCTATACGTTTGGAGATAAAAGAGTCCGGACTTTGTTCCGCTTGCTATTGATTGCTTAGTTAATGATTAGATTAGTAGTTGAATACTAAACTCGTTCTTCAATAAGTTCACGAGTTGCTTCATTGCAACTTCCTATTTGTCTTCCCCTCTTGTTAAGGGACGCAACATCTTTGGTAGTGTTGGGCACTGAGCCCTTTCTCACGTAACTATTGTTTCACTCTCATTTACGCACTCTTGCAGGACCAGACTCTCTCGTGAAGTGATGAAGGGGAAATAGAGAAGAGTAGCCTGTTGCTCAAAAGCATTAAAGTGGAGAGGTATATTCCCAGAGACATGGGGTCCAGAGAAGGGCCAAAGCTGAGGGTAAATCAGGCTTCCTTCGTTGCCAGTGCATAGATGTGGACAATCCCTCCTTCCCCACCCCAGAAACCTCGGTGATGCAATTTTAATAATTGTCACAACACTATTGGTGATATTATCGCGTCACATGATTTGATAATATACAAGCTCTTATTTGTAAGGTGTAGTTCTATCTGAATTAAATTTCTATATTATTATTACTGTCCATTTTAATTTAGATATTATTTTAAAAATTTTTAACTAATTAAATTAATTAATTATTTTTAATTAAATATTTTTTTATGAGAAATTATATATCATTTACTACATAAAATACTGTTACTTTATTATAAGAGTAAATAAAAAAATATTAAAACTTTTATTTAGCAACACAACGGATGGAATATTTTTTATTATTATTTGTTTACCATAATCGCTCACAATAATAACTTTCCATGCCCACAAAAGCCTTGCTGCCTCTGGTTGAGGAGACACTGTGTACTTAGGCGGTTTGTCTGCAAGAAGGATGTTCAAATGTCAACTTGACAACAAAAAAATAGAACGACAACCATCCTACGTTGGACAAACAGAAACCTATTAAAGGGTATTAATTTCTTTTCCATTCTCGTTTCAAGTGGAAAAGCATGCCCCTAGTAATCTACACTGTGGCAAGCCAACCTATTTGAAAGTGCCTTAAACCCACTTCACAATAAAGCTTTCCCTTCACTCTTTTCTTTCCTTCTGGACTCGTCTCTTGATGCTTTACTTATGGATAAACATGTTAGGAGTTTGGTTGGTTTGTTCGTCTGGTTGATTCATTTTTATGCCCCAAGAGTTTTGTTTGGTTGTCTTTGGCAAGGTTAGTTTTTGTCGCTTCCCGTCTTTCCATTTTAATACTTACGGTGTCTCTTGCACAGCTTCTATTCACTCAAGAGCAATGATTCTATCTATCAAGGACCCATCATTAGGCACAAAAAAAATAAAGAGAAATGCCAAGTTAGTGAACCTCCACTCCACACCAAAATGGGTGAGGTACTTGCTAACATACACTGCCACCTATAACAACATATCTGGATTCCTTTTTTCATTTTTTTTTTTTTTGTGGGGGCCGGGCGAGGTGGGGAAGAATTCCTAGATAAATTGAAAGGTCTACTACTAAACATGTCGATCTATGTAAAGTTACATAAGATGCTATGGAAATTGAAACAACACTTTTGGGGAAGACAATAGTTTGACAACTGCTTTTGGGAACTGACTATACAAACCCCAAACACTAAACATGCACGAATTAGATACTTGTTCAAATGATTAATCTCGGAAAAGGTTACCTCTACATTAGCCGCTCCACCTACAGCCTGATGATTATCTGCCTTTACTTCACCCATAGCATCTTCTACGTTTAATTTTTAAAGATGTCTTATAACCTGTATCTTTGGTAGGTTCCTCTGCATCATTGATCTCAGTACCGCCCATCTCAGGTGCTGGAGAAGTTACATTCTTCATAGCTTCTTGTAGCCCCGTAGTGTGCTTCTTTCCTTTCCGATGTGCTTCCATCACAGTTTCAGAGTAGGCTCCTACACAGCACATCTCACACCAAAATTTAAACTTTTTCCTTTTAGTTGCCAACTTCTTTTGGGTATCAGTTACTGATATGTCTGCTTTCTTCGTAACCTCCAGTACTGGCACTTCATTTTCTTCCGGAGTCCTTTTAATTGGAATAATTTGCAGTGAGGACTTCCCTGTTCGGCTAGACTGGGATGGTTGTACCTTTGATATCCTTCCCTGCTCCGAGCTTGAATTGTTAGTAGTTTCTTCAAGCTTGGTGGGCTTTGCAGCTTTTCTGGGCCCTATACCAATGCCACAGTTCTTGCCATTCCTCTTTGCCCTCAAAGCAGCTTCCTTGGACTTGTGTCTCTTTCCTTGGATGTGTTCATTTAGACCACGCTCACTTGTGGCACTAACCTGACAAATTGCGCAACTCCACTCCTCTTTCACTTTCTTCTTTGTGACACCAATTAATGGAAGTTCATCTATACCCTCCTCTGGTGGTGTTACCGATTTCCGCTTAGCACCAGAAAGATGTGTTTTAGGTTTAACCTGCACAGAGCACTCAAACAAAGATGATAGCAGTGAGTCATGCTCCAGATCTGACAAGCATAACATAAAGGGAATGGCCTAAGAAAAAAGCTGGCGGTCACAGCTTCAGAATAGTGCTCAAGACCATAATTTGCCTTTAGCATTAATTTTAGAAATACTAACCCAGTAGGCTTTTGTAGAAATAGATACCCATTAAATGTGATGAATTTTATGGCTCATGAAAATGCAATACATATCCTGAACAAAATTATGCCTTTGCACAACTCCAGGTACCGTAGGCAATCTCTTTAAGTTTTACCAATGTAAATTTTTCTTCAATTTCCAGTAACAAAACTATTTTATCATCTGATGGAGAGATTGTTCCCTCAATTCTGGCACAATTTGAAGCACTTTCAAAATGGTAACATTCATATCCTTCTGAGAGAGAAGGGAGAGGGTGGGAGATGCAGGAATCAGAACATGTATTTGGATATCATAAAGCCATGCTCAGGACAAAGAAGCCATGCAATAACAAAATGTCCGCAAGAAAAAGGTTTTAAAGCTATGTTTAGCAAGGTTCCAGAACATAGTCTTCCTTCCAATTCCTTCTGAGATTCTGTTAGGCCCATAATTTCGTAATCCCGAATATGATATACACAATCACAAGCAATGAGACTTTCCATTCTAAACTTCGCAAGCTTGCATGCTTTAGCCAATCATGCAAAGTTGAGATTGATGAATCACAGTGCTTCTGATTGATGATGCCATTCACTTCAAAATACACGAATCTTGGTACCCTAAAAGTTGTCTCATTTGTAACAACTAAAAGAGGAAGAAAATAAGAAATAAAAAAGGCAGATGGGCAAACGGCATATTGCTCTCAAATGTTTCCTACGATTTGTAAAGGGTCACACTCTGCAAGGAACAAAGAGGGAGGAAAAAAGGAAAAGAGAATATATTGGTGTAAACCTCTACTAAAAATTCTATATAAACTCCAAGCCAAAAATTCAGAAAGAATTCAAGCTCAACTCACGAATCATATGATCCAAAATAACCATATTAAGTCTATCAACGGCATTAGTACTAAAATCTGCATAAATAGCTCCTATCAGAGTCAACATAAAAAGGATTAGGACTAAATTGGTGAGTTCAAGAAGAATTCTTTTTATCAAAATCCAACCCTTGGGATAGAAATTCCTAATCCTTTCTTCAAGAATTTCTTGGTTATTTAATCATCATACAACTCAGAATTTTGATCTCATTCATCATCAAAAGACAGAACAGGATTCTAGATTGAGTTTTCTAAATTAAGCATGAAAAGGAACAGGTTGAGAGAATTAAGTCAAATTTGGAATTTTAATGCAACCATAGATATATCTCGTCCTTCCACAGCTCCATTCATCCAAAAGAAAGAGAACTGGCCATATAAAATAGAAAAGCAAATAGAAAAAATTGGAATTTGGTAATACTATAACTTCCAAAAGTCCTCCAAAAGATTAGATCTATAAAATATAAGTGATCCTCTAAAGAATAATCAACCCTGAGTTTCACAAGAGGATTTAAAATCTTTGCTCAAATGCTTATAATTTAAATCAATTCTTATTTTTTTCTTTGCTTTCAGCAAAATCCTAGAATTTCAATAGAGTTGTCTCCTTCAACCAACTTGCAACCCAAAATACAAGCCTAGAGGAACTGAAGGAGGACAAATTTTACATGAAAATGATGGATCTTATCATTAAGAAGAATGATGCATGGTAATACCCTCATGATCCCTCAAACAAATTACCAGGAGGATAGTCACAGTCCCTCATGATAATAGTCACAGTCCCTTAAGTACTAGTTATCTCAAAACTTTTTGCACGCAGCCCAATGCTCCTATTGACTAGATTTTTTATGAAATCTTTTCTCTTTCAATGTTAGAGGACTGCACTGGAATCCTGGTCAATAATGAACCATGACAATTCTTGCATGAACACTCTAGCAGGAGTCTGTCTATGTCGAACCTTGTCTTTCTACAACTGACCATCACAAAGATCTAGGTCCCACATGTGGGGGCCCATTTTTCCAAAAGGAGGCTACAACATGTAGTGCAACATTGAATTTTTGCTCTAGGAAAATTGTTGAAGCACTTTAAGAGAAAGAATATTTGAATAAAACATTAGAAAAAGAACTAGACTAATATTTTCAAGATCCATCAGAACACTTGTACGAACATTTAAATAAACTGCAAGTCAGTTCCATGCATGTCACTTTCACATTCTCATTCATATATGTCATTTCATATCCAACTAACTTGTATCCTATGAATCCTGATATGTGAGCATCCAATCCTCTCAACGTGGCTAAAAGTTGAGAAATGGGTTGGGCTTCCAGTAATACACGAAGCCAGTAATACACCCATTATGAAAGGAGACTAAATGCTAATTTCCCCCATGGAAAAAAAAAAACAGCAAACTTCTCCAGCATGTTTCCAGAAACCTACATGAATACCTCTTTGTGCAAGGAAATAATAAGCAGGTTTTCTTAAACCCTGCAAGAGTTTTGCTTACCCCCTTATGCAGAGAGAAAATTCATAAGGTTTATGACACAATGCAGATAGTTGGCATTTTCTTCACAAGGGTAATCAGCAAATTTCCACAATCCCCAAAGGTATCTCGTAAACTACTATAATGTAAATTTAAGATACATCCTCAACAAAGGGAATAAGTCTTTCTATAATCCACCTAATTAATATAACCAGACAAATCCTCTTTTACAACTAGAGAGAAAATCTCCATCCGCACTCTTTAATTACCAAAACAACAGGGAACTTCACAAGCTCTCCAACAAAAGATCAGGACACAGTATCCATTCACGATGTAAATAACTATTGTTTAAATCTTAAATGCTCAAATTTATTCAACATATTGTCCACTGGAGAGAGCAAAAACCAATTGCAGACCCTCTGTCTGTTTACACCTGCAAACACACAGTAGTGAGACCAAGGGAGAAATCAACTTTGAAATTTAATCAGCAGAGCAGTCTAACAGATGCAGATTAGATAGACATGCAGCCACATAGATGCTTAGATTCAAGGAAGAGAAAAACACAAACTCACCAGGAAAACAATTTTCTCTTTCTCTTTGCTAACCTCAGAGGTTGGTGTAACCTCTGCAATCTTGGGCTGCACAGCTCTCTGCTGAAAAGGAATGATCTCATGTCCCCTAATTTTAAGCTCCATGCTCCTCTCCTGAAAAGGAACAGTTTCATGGCCCCCAATCTCATGTCCTGCTGCCTTTCCAAGCCTCTTCTCAAGCGACATTGCAATTCTCTCCTCAAGTAACCATCCCTCAAGTTGCCCAAAACAAAGGCCCCTTGGTTCAAACCTCATTCCTGCTCCAGATAGAAATGAATAACTGTCAAATCCATCGCCTCTTCCTCGCCATGCTAATTCTCTATCAAGCATCATCTCTCTTCTAACTTCAGCCTCCAGCACACGTCTCCGAGCCATCTCTGTTGCCATGATTTCCTCTCTGATTCTCTCCTTCTCAAGCTCTCTCTGAATTGCCTCTCTGATAAGGACAGGGCTCTGAAAGTTCCCATGCCTCCTTTCTACGACTGGGGCCAGATAACCCGCTGAAATTCATAGTGAAAAATAACAGATTACTGAAAATGAAATTTGCTTTATAGCTCATAACATATAGAAAACTATAAGCAAGAAACGAGAAAAAGCTGTCCAAAGCAAATCTAGTACTCCTTCGCTCCAGAATTTATTTCTATTTGTTTCAATTATTTTTCCATGCATACAGATAGACGTTACACTATGAATGCATCTCGTCGATCGCGCATGTCCGAGTACAAAGCAGTAGAAGCACTAGCTCGGAATCAAGACAACTGAAAAATGATTTTTTGAAGGCAAAAAGAAAATTACTAAACAAGAGGGGAACAAAAACCTTTTGGTTCCTAATCACCATTTCGAGCCCAGAAAAATCATTTCACAATCTCAAATCCCTACTGAATTTAAATTTCTTCCACTTTTTCATGAAAAATAACCTTTTGTAAGATACGCCACATAAAATGGTAATCTAGTTCGGTTCACCGCAAATGCAGAAATTTGAAAGTAGCAAAAACCTTCAAAACTTCTTCTCAAATTAATTTACCAAGTCTTCTACAACCACATTGCTTTTATTAGGTCATTCCATGAAAAGTTGACATTTTCTCTCAACCAAAAACTTCAGCGGCAATAAAAAATCGCAAATTTTACAGCATTGAAACAAAAAATTCAAAGGAAAAAAAAAAACCTCTGATGGCTTGTTCTGTGAAGTAACTGTAGCTTGACGGCGGCAGCGGTGGCGGCCGAGCCGCTTGTTCATCCACCGCTCTGTACTTGAACTCCATTCCACTTCCACCTCTCTCTCCATACATGATTGTCTGATCAATTTGAACTCAATTGGTAGGGTTTGAAAATTAGACTGGACCGTGGTGAAAGTGCGGAGAGGAAGGAAATGATGGGGACTGTCGGGGCTCCGGTAATGGGGATACTGGAAGAGGCGAACTAGAGAAGACTACGCGCCTTTTAAAGGTGTGGAAACACGTGGCACGCAAGACTTGACTGCCCAAGGAGATGGCGCCGACGGTATCCTTTCCAGAGATTATCTCCTACAACGATTCCAAAAGCAACTACTTCTCCGATTGATATCATCTCGTACGTGTGGCAGCCAATGGTTTATCTTGGCCGCTGGTACTATTCTACGGAGTGTCAGCACTCGACCTCTATATTTATTGGTATGGAGTAACTAGACTGTCAATCGGGTTGGGTGAGTCGAGTTTTGCTAAGTCCGAATTCAGCTTGATTGATAGCGAGCTGAGAAAATATGAGTCTAGGATCGGTTCTTTGGGGCCGAGCTCGGGCTCGAGCCCGATTTTTTTAAAAAATTTTATATAAAAATAAATTTTTTAATAATATAATAATATTATTATAAAAAATATATAAAATATATATATAAATATATTATTTATACATATATTTACGGGTCGAGCTACAAACGGGCTAAGTTTATCTCAGCTCGAAATATTATTCGGGCTAAAAAAATCAGCCCAAGCCCACAATTTAACGGGTCGAACGAGCCGGCTCGGCGCAATTGACAGTCCTAGGAGTAACTCGATTTTTTTGTTCTTATTTAGTGTAAATGGTTTTTTTAAATGGATATTTATAGCATATGGTTTTTTGTTTTCTTTTTTACTGGGTAAGAGCATATAGTTAGTAATACATATAACCAATAACAGCAAAACACGTCAATTTATGAATGCATACATTTATCCAGCAAAAAAAAATGAATGCATACACCAATATATTTTTTAATTTTATTATTTTAGGAATCTAAAATAAATAATTTTCACATTGTTAAATAATTGGTGCAATAACAATGGTTCTTTTTTACAATGATCAAATTATTAATACAATATAGTTTTTTATATGATGAAATAGAGGGATAGTTCTTTTCTTAAATTTTATAAAATTCTTAATTTGTATAAATATAAAAATATAACAAGTATTTAAGACACGTAAAATATATAATATTAGCATTATTTTGATACTCAAACAAATTTTGAAGTACTTAAAGTTTTTTTAAAATAAAAATATTGTATTAAAAATTTAATTATTTCTAACTCTGCAAGAGCACAATGTATTGCACTTTCCACTTCAAAATAAAATATATATTCTAATTTAATTTTATATAATAATTAAAATTTTAATAATTTTATTAAAAATTAAATAAATATCTTAAATATCCTTATTTAAAAGTTCTTGGTTAATATTTTCAAGTCAAATTTAATATTTAAGATTAGTAGTTTAAATGATTGATTGAAAAATTAAAGAACTTGATAAACGTATACGTTTTTGTAAGTGTAGCGAAAAAATTTCTCTTTGTACCTGTTATAAATTTACTTACTTTTCTTTCTAAAAAACGCTCTCTACCATTGTTTTTTACTTTGAATTAAATTTTATTAAAATTCAAGATAAATTTTTTATTTGATCCAAATTAGATAAGTTTTGAACTAATTTTAAAGTAATATAATTTATTAAGTTTAATAAAATTTTACCATTAGAGCTTTGCCACCATAGCTCCAATTGGAGCTTTACTCCGCATGACAATGCTTCATCTAATTTATTTTTTATAAAATTATTTTTAAATATTTTATTTTATTTTTAATAAAATTTTAATATTTGAATTAACACAAAATATAACATTACAAATCAAACATACATTTAAATAAATTAACTTATTAAACAAATTAAATAGAAAAATGTAAAAACTTGAGTTCAAAAAACAAAATAGATGGAGAACTAAAAATGACATATTTTTTAACTTGGATTTCTACTTTTTATTTAATTCATTAATAAGTTAATTTATCACTTCAACTCTGTAAAATAATATATTTAAATATTTTTTAATATTATATTTTATGTTATTCAAATATTAAAATTTTATAAATAAAATATATTTAAAAATAAGTTGTAATTGAAGCTTTATCAACTCTTAGCAAAGCTCCAATTAGAGCTTTACTAACACCTTGGCAAAGCTCCAACGTCGGGCAAAGTTCCAATGGAGAAGGTTAATTAAACTTATTAATACATTTTATTACATTAAGATTATTTTAAACTTATTCAATTTGGATCAAATAAAAAATTTATTTTAAATTTTTAAATTTCAATAAATTCTAATTCAAAGTAGAATGATGAGAGTATAAAGATTTTTTTTTGTAAAAATGAGTGCGTAAATTTATGATAAGAATAAAAATAAAATATAATTATTGTGTATATAAAAGATGTGTTAATCTCATTAAAAATAAAATTTAATTGTGTTAAATTTAGAGATAATAGTAAATTTTAAAATAATAATAAATAAATTATTTATATAAAAAAGATAAATATTTTAAAACAGATTAAAAAGAAAATTTTTACTCAAAAAAAATAGAAAGAGTATTAAAATATATATATTTGAAACGGATGGAATATATTATAGCATACAGAGCCTTGAAATAAAAGTGGGATCACGGAATGTGATTGGACTAATTTTCATTCCCGTGTAATTTGGGGGAAATTGAGGGTTTAGGTAGCAGTTCCACGTCGTGGATCAGTCCCCGCTCCACAGAGGATAACTCCTAGGTGCTGAGCGTGAATTTAAGGGACTTGCATCGTGCTTTCCGCGCGCGTGGTTCGGGGAACTCTTGCCTGGCTGATAAACTTTTGTGAAATACTTTTATGATTAAATTTAAATAGCGATTTTTATTTTTTACATTTTATCAAACATCATTATTATAGAAAATTATATATAATTTATGTTTTAAGAATTCACTCCCTATTTAATTCATTCTTCCTCTTTTTTAAAATTTACTTAAAATACATTTAAATTTTGAGAGGTTGTAGAACATAATGGGCAATAAATTCATACTAAATAACTTTAAATTTTTCCCTGTTTTCTTTTTTTCAATTTTTTAATATTAAATCAATAATAATTTATAGAATTATTAATAAATAATTTTATTAAATATTATTATTCATATTAATTTTATTAGATTTTTAAATGTCAGAATGTTAGGATATTATAGTGAATATATAGAGAGAAAATGAGAAAGAAGGGTGTGATAGAAAGAGAACGGAATTGAAAAATAACTAAATATTACATCATAAATAGTAAAACTAAAACTTTATATACTAATGCCTTTCTCAAAATTTCCGATTTGACAATGGGAATAGATATTTATATTTAATTTTTTAATTCCCCTCTCCTCTTTTTTTTTTTTTTTTCCATTTTATGTACACCCTAGAGCGCTCCCAAGGGTAGAAAATTTGAAAGGAGAGAGAAAAAATAGGAAAAATTAAGGCCTAGTTCGACTGTCTAAAAAAATAGGTAGAAAAAATAATTACATTTTAAATTTTTTAAATTCTTATATTTGGTTCTTATTTATATTTTAGAAAAAGAATATAATTTCTCAAATTTTAAAAAATAAATAAAATATATTAAGAAAGTGAATTCTTATATGGAGGTGATATTGTGATTCTCTTTTTAAAGAATCTATAAAAAATGAAGACAAAAAAATTAAAATTTTATAGATAATTTCTTCACATTATATATTTTCTTCTCTCCATTTTTATTTTTTGTCTTCCTTCCCAGTCATCATTTTCTTTTCTCACATCTTTATAATTATTTTCTAATTAAAATTATATATCTCAACATTTTGTATTTTTTAAAATTAAAAACTTAAAACTTTAGTAGATTAACTATAAACCTATAGTTTAAATATTGTATCGTGATTATACAACTCACAAACATCATTATCTAAAGTAAAATTATTAATTTTTTACAAAAAAAAAATAAAATATTTAAATGCAAATGTTATTTTTTTTATCCATACAGGAATTCTAAAATTTTATGAAGATAATTTTTTCTCCTAAGAATGTACATTTTTGAGGAATATCGAGTTAAAAAAATATAATATATGTTTATATTATCAAAAAAATTGAATGCAAGCTTCACTATAAAAATAAAAATATATATCTTTGAATAAAATAAAAAAGAATGGAATATAAAAAATATTTTTTGTTAACTATATTTGTTCATAATTTTTTAAAATTGTAGAATATTAATATACTTAAAAAATTTAATTTTTTAAAATTAACAATATAATTTATTTTACATATTTAACAAATTAGATATAACAATATTGTTTTACTAATTTATAAATTATTCAAGCATAATAATATAATTTATTTAAAATCACAATCCATGAATTTACTTTATTATGATTTAAATTTCTACATATTACGTTTTCTTACTGTTGATCAAATGATCCCTAAAGGGAAAGAGATTGTAAAATTTCAAAACAAAAGTTTAAAAATATTAATTCCGAAATGAGAAGAGAGTGATTGTACTTATAAAAACAAATGCTATAAATATTAATTTCCCAAGAAATATAGGAATTTCAATTTGTCAGCCTTTATGAGAAGACGTCCGTCAGCTTTGTTTTGTTTCTTTAATCCTTTTCATAACAGCATTGTGTTTGTGTTTCGGTTGGAATAATTTCTAGTTAAGTTTAATACAAATAAAATTTTTATATAAAAATAAGGTTGAATTATATATTTAATTAAAATTAAATATTATTTAAATGAACTAAATGTTGTGTTGGCTGTAGCTCCCATGAGTCTCAGAACGAACAGCAAATAGTCGAAAAGTTACGCCCGGATTCCAGTTTTGAATCCGACTTCAAAGTACAGTTTACACGCAGCCCAAGGTGTTTGCGCAGAAATGAGAAAAGTCAACGATATTTGTAGGTCGGCTCTACGATTTTTGTCAGGAGAGACAAATTTATTATGAATTAATTTAGATTATAAAGGGTATGTTTGAATAAAGTTTCGCACGGAACTCAATATATTTTTTTATTTCAAATTTCATTTTTTCTCTCACATAAAAATTTTCTCTCACGAAACCCAATATAAAAAATTTCAAAACCAAACTCTATCTAATCACACCAAAAGTATTTGAGAGTGAGTTTAACATTTCTTTTAACACTTTATAAGACATAAGCTTTAAATAAATAATATATTCTATTTTAAATTATTTGATTCATACATTATTGTTATTTATATTACAAAAAGTATTATATTTCTTCTCTAGATTTTTTTCAAGTAAGTGTCACTTTAATCTTCACATTCAATGGATGAGTACAAGTCCTACCAATACTTGCATAAATCAAAACTAAAGTGATCTAAATCAGAGCATAACTCACCTAACAAGATATCAAATTTAGAAAAATAATTATTGACTTTTTAATTTTTGTTTTTTTGTTCTTGTAAAAATAATTAGGAAACTAGAAAAAAATTTTGGGAGGGAGGAGCGAAATATATTTTTAGATGTACAAAATTCTTAACTAAATATAGACAATAAACATATTCTTCAGGAATTTTGGAGGGAGGGGGGAGGGGAACTGATATCAGTAAATGCCCAGATGTTAATCGATTGGATCTTCAGGAATTTCCTTGCTATGCTATGCGCACTCCAGGTGTTTGATATTTGTTCATTCATATATGTTTGCCTCCTTACCGTGGGAAGCACAACTCACAAGGTTCCTTTCAGATGGCATCTGGATGTGAACTCTTGGAGATCCTTCTGGCTATCCTCGTTCCACCGTTGGGAGTTTTCTTAAGCCATGCCTGCTGCACTGGTAAGCTACAACCACTTCCACACATTTCAATCGCCAACATAAAGGGTGTGATTGGATAGAGTTTGGTTTTGAAATTTTTTATCTTGGGTTTCGAGAGAGAGAAATTTTTATGAGAGAAAAAATGAGATGTGAGATGAGAAATTTGTATTGAGTTCCGTGTGGAACCCAATCCAATCACACCCAAAGAGTTTGAGCTCAGTCTTCGAGAGTTATGTAATTGCAACAATTTATTCTTTGATTGTGTTTGACTTTTTATTTTAAATTTTATAAAAATAATTTTTTTTGGTAAGAAATCCATAAACGTGAATCATTAAATATAACTCTATAAATATTATGTATATAAGATCGTTGCTGGTTTATACTCTATAATTGTAAACATGATGAAAATCTTTCATAATGACAAAGCTTTATAAATGAATTTGGTTACTATATATGCAGTGCGAGTTCTTGATAAGCTTGGTGCTGACGCTCTTAGGGAATTGTTCCTGGGATAATCTACGCTGCATACGTCATTGATGTTCCCGGTGCTCCATCAGAGGAGGATCAATGGCGTCCTCTCAATGCTTAGTATTGTCTCAGCTGTATATAATAGAATTTTCTTCTTCATTTAGGAACTTATATCAAGCTTTCATTTGTTTCACTTTTTATTTTTAATAATAATTTAATTTTTTATTCTTCACTTACTGTCTTTTTTTTTAATTCATAAAAAATACTATCTTTTATTAAATACTTATTCTTTAAAGAATTATTATTAAATACTATCTTTCTTTCTCTATCGGACTAACCCCACCCCTTTTTCTCTCTTTTTTTTTTTTTTTGGAAAGGGTAACCAAAGGTATTAAAATGTGACTCTTGATACAATGTGAAACAAATAAAATTTGGAAGAAAATGATTAAAAGATAATTATTTACAACTCAAGGGCTTATTGAAATAAAAAATATAAATTATAGAAACCTGAACCCAACCGAACTATTTTTGATTGGCTAACCACTAAGAAATAAATATTTACAACTAAAATATTTATTGAAATAAATTAAAATTAAAGCTTAACATTGGGCTAAATGCTTCCGATTGCTACTTCCGGCGTATTAGGTCAAAGTTTGTATCCAAACTTTAATAAAAATTTCTCACTTTTACTCACTTTTTATCTAATAAATAATTTATTTTTTATAAAATTTAAAATAAAGATTTCAATCAATTCCGTTTCACTCTACCTTCGTCATAATGTTGTCTTTAAAAAAATTATGTATATTTAGATTAATTTTATTTTAAAATTTAATATAAAGTTTTTATTTTAAACTTATTTTTTACAAATAATTAATTTTTATAAATTAAAATAAAATTCTATTTAATTCTAATTAACACTTTAAGAATTACTTGAATTAAATTTTTTAATAATTTTTAATTTTTATTTTAAAATACACCTAATATTTTATAAATAATTTATTTTTATAATTTTTAATACAATTTAACTAAAAAATAAATCAAACCTCACTCTTAATTAACAATATGCCAAACAGGCCTAGCAACTCCGAGTAATGTAACGGATGTTGTGACACGTCATACCAACATTAATTAGCACCGGCCAGAAAACGAAACTTCTCCAGGCCAGGTGTGCTGTCGGGACAGCCAACTCTTATTCTTTTTTCTTTTTAAATTATTTTTGCTATGCATTGAAGTTGAAGCAGATTAGATCTTCAATCTCCATTGCCAAAGAAATCAAGAACCCCAGAAAGTCAAGCCTGCTTCAAGATAACAGGGAAAAGAATGGCATCAAGGTGCGAAATCTGCTGCGAGATTATACTTGCAATCTTGATTCCTCCTCTGGGTGTTTGTCTCAGACACGGTTGCTGCACTGTAAGCCTCCTCAGCCTCTGATTCTGGATTTTCCTCTTAATCAATGTCTTCCGGTGCTTTTGTTGTTCCTTTTATGGGTTCATGATGTATGGTTCTTCTTTGATTTTGCAGGTTGAGTTCTTCATATGCTTGGTTTTGACGTTCCTCGGCTACATCCCGGGAATTATTTACGCCCTCTACTCTATTCTTTTCATTGATCGGGAACAGTCTCGCGGAGATTACTATCAGCCTCTTGCTTAGTATTCTGCCTTTCGTCACCATCTGTGAAGTGCATATCTTTGTTGTGAAATTTGATCTCGATGGATTTTTATACCTATTTTTATAATTGTTGCTTTTTTATGGTCAGTCAAATATCTGCTGCCTTTGTACACTTTTTCTTCAATCCTACTTCTACAGTTTCACTTTCTCCGTGGAGAAGGGTTTGGGGATATGCATATCTTTTTTGTATACATGTACTTTTAAGGGTAAACGTAATTGATGATTGCATGTTTTGATTTTTGTCTTCTGTTCCCTTTTTAATTTCTATTTTGGATCCAGCGGACTGATGTTGTTGGTTTTATTCCTTATTTTATTGTCAAATTTGCAGCAGTTCTTGTTGTGACAGAAAAGATATCTTGTGGCCACTATTATGTTGTATTAGAGAGGTTTTAGCTTTTCACAATGACATCTGTGAAGATGAAAGAAAGGGCTTTCAATTTTATTCCTAAGCTTCAGTTAGGGCATTGTTCTGCAGATAAGGAGATGCAAAATATTGAAGATCTTTGGAATTTGTGGTCTATTAAGGGAAACAGATGCCTATTCTGGGTTGAGTACGGGATTAAGGTTTGAATCCTTAAAAACTGGAACCTGTGATCGCTAATTGGTTGAAATTATTCTGTTTGATATCTGTTTCTCTTACGTCTATCACATTTTAAGGAGCCAATTGAAGCAACTCTGCAGTTGATATCCTTTCTACATTTTCCCCCGTTTCCTTGGAGAATGGTCTGTCTACCGAACTGTAAAGTCTATACACTCGTTAATCTAATCATGAAACTTAAAATCATAGAACAGGGTGTGATTTTGACAGCATGTAAATAGGATTCTTCAAAACAGTCGTACAGTGCTTGGTTGAGCATAGTGAAGATGTATTTCTGGTAACCTACATGGAGTAATTTATCCTTTTCTTCACTTCTTATCTTGTTTATGCAAGAGGCTTTTGTTTATGCTTGAGTGCATATATTGCACACGACTAGTTATGCTTTGCCTCGAAGGTTCTATTCAGCTGGATATTTCATGAAGGCTTTAGATGCATTTGACTTGGACGACTAAAAGTTGATAGAGATTAGCATTTGGAAAGGTTGAGAAGCTTTGTAGTTCAAGTTATTTCAGAAATCAGCTTCTGCAGGTAGGTGTTATGAGCACACACAAATTCATTGATACTCTCTGCTAGTTCACTTCTTCTTGTTGCTTAGGGTCAATGAACACGGTTTGTATATATGAAGAACAGCTACTTTTATCTCTAAAATCATAGGCATCAAGATGGTAACTTGAGTTTTGCGAGGAACTAGATTGGAATCATCATATAGTATTGTCAAGTTTAACTAGTGTGGTATATACGTATAAGTGGAGAGGTACAAAACTGGAATTCCTTAAACTCTAGCGGAAATAATTTGAAGGCGAAAAGATGACTTAGTTGGTTTCATTTCCTGGTGAATGGGTTTACTTTCGGGAGAAAAGTTAGATACCTCAAATTTTGTAGTTTCATTAATGTACACAAAAAAATAAAATTTTTTATAGAATGTGAATAGTCCTTATAAAACTACATGAGCTATGAAAGTTTTGAAGAAATCGCAAGGGAACTTTTCTGGAACTTTAATATCCCAATTCCCAAACTTAGGGACCTGTCCATTGAGTATGGCATTGCTTAAAATTATTAATCAAGGGATCAATTTGACCGGCAATCAATTGATTTAGCCGAAAGAATATTAAATGTTTTATTTGCCGTAAGCTGCCAGTGAAATACGGTTACGGGCTTAAGCCTTGTACTAGTGCCCTCTTCATCTCAACAGGCCCGCAAGTATTTTCGGGGATTATTGTACCCCTCATGGTAACGGTGTGATTTGAAGAAAATTTTATTTTATTATTTTAAAAAATTAAAAATTTTTATTGTTTGAAAAACAAAACAAATTTAAATTACTTTAAATTGATTTATTTTCAAATTAAATATTTAGTTTTAAAAAATTAAAATATATAAAATTAAGAATTTTAAAATTTTAAAATAATATTGATTATATTTTAATATTTAATTAAAATTTTATTTAATGAGTTATTATTTTTTAAATAGTATTTATGAAAATATATAAAAATTAAGTATTTTAAATTTTAAAATTAAAATATAATTTAATTAGAATTATTAATTTTTAATTATATTTAATTATAAATTTAGAAAAAAATATTTTTTTGATTTGTTTGGGCCAAATAGAAATCGAAATTCAAATTAATTTTGAAAATAAAAAATAATTTTTTTCTAAATTTAAAAAAAAATCAAACAAAAAATCAAATTAAAATTTTATTTGTTTAATTTTTAATTTTTTTCTAATAATACACGCCAATACTCTTGGGAATGCACAATGCCCCAATTCTTGGAGGATGCATAGGAACTCCAAAGATTTGAAACATCCTCGAGATTCGGTATTGTTCCTCCACTTATCGTAGTAGTCTCCACTACTTGCTGGTGAGCTCCTTTAATGAAACCCTAAGAGTGCTCTTGAAGGTAGATAAATGGAGAAGAGAGAGAAAAAAAGAGAAGAAAATGCAATGGGAAAAGGATTGCAAATATCAAAGCGGAGAGTTAACAAACCAAAAATAAAAATATTAATATCAAAATTTTAGGAAAACATTAATTGACAATAATTATCTTCTTGCAACCAACTAAGAAATTTATTATGGTGTCATGTTTTAATTTTTCATATATATTATGAAGTGTGTAAATGCAATTAGTTTACCATTAAAAAGAAACTAGTGTAAAAATCTGTGCTATGCACGGATATTAAAAATTTTATTTTTAATTATAATTATTGAAATATATTTAATAAAAAAATTAACAACTAATTGTATTATAAATTTAATATATTTTTATTTTTAATTACATAGTCAATAAACTATGAAACAAATTGATGTGTTTAATGGAAAAGAAATCCACTTAGGAGTGATCGTGGGTAATAATAGGAATAAGTAGTAAATGTCCTCCAAAAATGTCATCACTCTTTTATAAAGTTCATTGTCAATATCTAGACTTTTTTGGTAGAATTTTAGTAGATCATACTTGTGTTGATTTTATAATGAATTGAATTTTGGTTGAAATATTTTCTTTCCTACCCAACTATTATAGTCTACATATTCAACTCATAAACATGCATAACTCATAATTTAATCACAAAAGTGGATTGTTGATCTTATTAAAAAAAAGAGTAGATGATTATTGAATGTGAAAAATTAGATAAAGTGGGTGATTATTGAATGCAAAAATTTAGATGTAGAGCACCATAGAGATAGTTGAAAAAAGAAACTGATAGTTATGTGGTAAAACAAAAATGGATGAAGATGATTATATATACTATTTTTTAGTAGAATATAATTTATATTTCATAGTTTACAATTTTTAATATCTTATCAAGTTATGATTCAAAGTATTTCAAAATGAAACAGACTAAGAACAAATGTTGAGTTTTACAAATAAAACAAATCAGAAGCACATTCAAAGGCTCGGATCCAATTGAATTCATATTAAGGAATTTATTTCTTATTTTTTAAAAAAAGAAGCACTAACTAATGGTATCTCCTGAAACTAATTAAGAAATTAAACAATAAAAAAGTTCAAAGGTTTGGAACCAATTGAATTCAGATTAAGGATTTTTTTTTGAAAAAAAAGTACGAACAATTAAGAGGTTAAATTATTGAATTAAGATTAAGGATTCAGATTATTGAACAAATTATTGAATTCAGATTAAGGATTTCTCGAAACCAATTAAGAGGTTAAACAATAATGAAGTATGTTTGAGGACAAAAAAGCAATAATAGAAAATGGAGAAATCATCTCTTAAATCTTTTAAATATTTTTTTATTTTTCTTCACAGATAATTTGATAAGTGTATCATACAATAAAAATAAAAATCTGTCATACTATAATTTGATGGACATGTAAGGACACTCCAAAATTGAAATTATTTAACTCAAAAGTTAACAAACTTTTGCCTTGTGTGCCTTTGTAGAAAATAGAGAAATTAAAACCATCAAATCTTGCATTCTCCTCGCTAGCTTGTCCTTGTGTTCTCTTATGGTTCTCACGTGCCTGCATTTGATATAAAAACTCAAACATAAATGTATCCGAAGTAATATATGTTTACTTATAAAAAACTTAAACATTACATTAGAATCAAACTTGGTGGAAATAAATGGAGTATTATATTTGTCAAATTATTAGAGTTTCTTTTTAGACTACATAGATTAGGAAACAACTATGTGATTGATATCGTAGAATAAAAAGAGTTTTTTATTTTTCATATTGGCTTATCCTGTAAAGCCATAGTCTAATTTCTTTGACTTGAAAATCTTGCAAAGTAATTTTCTGAAGTAATCAAATTTAAAATATTCTTCTTATCGTTGAAGTATTTTAGGTTATTTTCTTGGAGATCAAAGGAAAGAAATCTTTGTATGGGAATCTCGAATCACCTGTTTCAATCCACATCTACGTATACGAAACTTAAATTCTCACAAAAAAAAAGATAAAAATGAAGAAGACAAATCTATTATTTTCTATAATATGGTTCAAAACTGCATCTCTTGTTATCGTGTATTTTTGTCTATCAGAGAAGCTAATCTATATTACGTGTAAGATTCTCCAAAGGTCTTCAATTTGCAAACAAAGGCAACTGTGAAATTACGTTATATCCTCATAAAATCGTTCTCACATATCATCGAAGGAAAAAAAAAAAATCAAATAAAAATTATGTCAAACAAACAAAAATATCAAAAAGCATATATATGAAGAGAAGAAGAAAATAATGTGCAAAAGAGAATGATGATGATGTGCACTATTTGTAGAAGAAATGGACAGGTATTAGAACTTTAGATGTAATGAATTTAATTTAAATTAAAAACTTAGTTAAACAAAAATTATAAATATAAAGATCATGTTGGTTGATAACTATTGAATAGTTAAAGCTGTATTTTTACAAAATAACTGAATATACATAATTTAATTTTTTAAAAATATATATGGAGTTCAAATTTTGAGTTAATATATAAGTAATTTAAAATGATTCCAGTCAATTAAAATTTTTTTAAATAAATTGAATAATTAAAGTTTCTCACTTTTATAAAGTAACACAATATACGGAATTCAATTCCATCAAAAAAATATGAAATTTAAAATTTAAGTTAATATATAAGTAGTTTAAAATTATTTCAATAGATTGAAAATAGTTCTAACCAATAAAAAAATTTAAAGTAATAATTAAAGTCTCATACTTTTACAATGTAACTTAATATATGAAATTCAAAATTAAAATTAATATATAAGTTAGTTTAAAGTTATTTTAATAAATTGAAAATGATCCCAACCAATCAAATTTTGAAGACTAATTAAAAAAGTAAAAATTATAAAAAAAATTAGAATAATTTAAAATTCAAATTAATATATTTGTAGTTTAAAATTATTTTAATAGATTAAAAATTATTCTAACCAATAAAAAATTTTTGAAGTAATAATTAAAGTTTTATAATTTTATAAATTAATTTAATATACAAAATTCTAAATTAAAGTTAACGTATAAGTTAGTTTTAAATTAATTTAATATATTAAAAATGATCATAACCAATCAAAATTTTGAATACTAATTAAAATAGTAAAAACTCTAAAAAATAAGATAATTCAAAATTCAAATTAATATATATGTAGTTTAGAATTATTTTAATAGATTAAAAATAATTCTAACTAATCAAAAATTGTTAAAGCAATAATTAAGGTCTCCTACTTTTACGAATTCAAAATTAAATTAATGTATAAGTTAGTTTAAAATTATTTTAATAGATTGAAAATGAATCTAACTAATAAAAATTTTTTAAAGTAGTAATTAAAGTCTCATACTTTCATAAAGTAACTTAATGTATATATTTTAAAATTAAAATTAAATATATAAATTAGTTTAAAGTTATCTTAATAGATTGAAAATGATCACAACCAATTAAAATTTTTAATAATAATTAAAAAATTAAAAATGTTAAAAATTTAGGATGAGATGTTTGTAACCATAAGAAAGAAAGGGTTATATATATATATATATATATATATATAATACAAAATTAAAAAATTAAAATTAATGTATAAGTTAAGAATTTAACTTTAATAAATTTAGTTTAAATTAAGAGATTGGATAAACAGAAATGGTAAAGATAAGTAGTTTAAAGTTATCCTAATAGATTGAAAATAATTTTAATTACTTAAATTTTTGAAGACTAATTTAAAAAATAAAAATTCTAAAAAATTAGAATAAGAGGTTTGAAGTTATAAGAAAGAAAGAGTTACATTTATATATATATATATATATATATATATATATATATATATATATATATATATATATATATATATATATATATATATATATATATATATATATATATATATATATATATATATTTATATTTACTAGCCTAAAAAGACCGTGCAATGCACGGGTACATAATATTAATTTAAAAAATAACAAATCTAATTCAAAGACTACATAATATTAATTTTTAATAAATTTTAAAGACTTCAACTTCAATGCTTAAAATAATAATATTATTGAAGTAAAAATATATCCTTAAAAATATTAGTTGGCATAGTAAAATTCTCTCTATTATTACAAATTAAAGTCTGAAGAAACTAATAATTAAAATTTCTCTCTATTATTGATAAAGAGAATAGATTTGTTATTAAGATTTTTTTGAAAACATAAAAGAAAACTTGATTAATGAAGCAAATAAGGGAGCTTCTCTAAACTAATAAGAGTTTGAAATTGAATAAGTTTAGCTTTCTTTAATCTAATAAATGGTACATGTTATTTATGTTTTACAAAAAGTCATTAATAATGATTGTATGTGAATTAAAAAATTTAAAAAAATTAAAAATTAGATTCAATATAATCAATATTACTATTGATTTGTATTGATAGGAAAAGAGGTAGAAATTATATGTGAATAGTCTAAGATGAGAAAGAAGCTATTTGATATTTTTGAACAAATAAAATTTTAATGTTCTGTGTTATTTGATTTTTTTCTAAATACATACATTTTGAGAGGTAAAAAATATTTTTTAGATTTTTTTAAAATCTAATTTTAATATTTTTTATTTTTTAAATATATTCATGCATCACACTGGTTTAGGCTAATATAAATGTATAGATGTGTATTTGGAAAACAATAAATTTAATTTTAACTAATTTTAATAATGAATAAGTGACAAGAGAAGTGGAGATGTGATAAGAAGTTTAAAAGTTTTAAAATTTAAAAGTTATAATATAAATTTAGATAAATTTAAAAGTCTAAAATTTCTTGCCCAATTAAAACTTTTCTAACTAATTAAAAAATTTTAAATTTTAGAAAATAAGAATGAAAGTACAAAGCTTTTATAGGAGGAGAGAGAGTAAAAATGTTTTAGTAATATATATATATATATATATATATATATATATATATATATATATATATATATATATATATTATATTAATATAATAAAAAATAGATAATTATATTTATAATGAGAGTAACTTTAAAAACTAATTCCTAAAAGTTATAAATTGTCAAATATTTTAAAAATAAAAACACTTAAGAAATACTCTCTAATAATTTAAAACAAATATCCTTAAGAAAGAACACTCAAAAAATCTTAAAAGATTAAGAAACTAAGGTGAATTACTGAAAATATTATTAAACAAATCTATATATATATATTACCAAAACACTTTTACTCTCTCTCCTCTTCCAACCCTTCCAAGGTTTGAATCTATTTTCTAGAGTTTTTTAATTTTTAATTAAAATAATTTTTCAACCTTTTAATTCCAATTAGAACTCTAATACTATACAAACTCTTCTACTACTAAAAAAACAAAAGCCCACTTCTAACTCTAATACTATACAAATTATTCTACTACTATTATAATTTGAAATGTATTTTTTAATTTAAATCAAATTCTTAATAACTTTTTACTATCTCCACATAATTTCATCTATTGTTACTTTCTCCACAAATGTTTTCTTTCTTTATAAACTTTTTCTCATAAGGTTTTTTATCGTTGATCATTTTTTTTTTCAAATTAAAAAAATAATATTTTAAATATTTTTTTGATGCATGTTGCTTTATTCTCTTCATTTTTCTCTTTCACCTTAATGTTTGACCTCTAAATTTAATAAATAGTATTATAGATTTGATTTTCTATTTCTGCTCTTGAATAAATAATTTATTTTTTTCTTGAGAAACTTATTAATACTCATTGTATCTCTTATTGTTCAAAAGATTTTACGAATTAATTTTTTTAGAAAATATTTCATTTTCTTTAATTTATTAAGAACTTCTTTGTGTACAAGTAAAATATTTATAAATTTATTTATTTTTATAGAAGAGTTTTTTTTTTGGGTTAAGAATCTTTTGGGATAGAGACCAAAATGGAAAGACTATCTCATGCTTCTTCCTTTAAAATGGAGAAAAATGTATGAGTGTTATACACATTATAAGCATAAGACACATTTAGAATATTTTAATTTTTTATTCAAATAAATATTTTATCTTTATTATTTTTAAATTTTAAAATATGTCTTAGAGGCTTCTTTAGTTAAATTCTGTAATTTCTTTTAGTTTATTTTTTCTTCTTCAACATGAGTCAGTGTAATTCTTTTTAGGACTAATATATATATATATATATATATATATATATATATATATATATATATATATATATATATATATATATATATATATATATATATATAATTTTCTTATTATCAACAAGTCTTCAAGTTGTACATGACTTTCATATGTAGTTATTCATTTGCTCCATTTTTGTCAACTTTTTTTACTTTTTAGTTTTATTTTTAGCATCATTAATGTTTTTTCCTTTTACATCTTTCATGTATTTATTTTTTTATTTTGATTGAATGATAGAATATATTTATATTTTTAGTTATTTTAATAGAAAATTATTGAGTTTTTGTTTTATTTAATAGATTTTTAAGATTCAATTTTTTTTTCGTTTGCTTGAACGAAAGACTTTAGGAATATTTAACTGTTTAGTTCTTAGTATATATTATACCAATTTGCTAAGTTTTAAGGATAAAAGTGTTTAATTTACTATTAAAACATTTTACACCATAATATGCATAACTTTGTAGTTCATTAGACATGAAATGTAATAATTTACAAGGATGTCACTAGTGTTGTGCCTCGCCAGACCCGCTCGCTGCCTGACAGATGCTGTAACAAGTTGCCGACTGTACAATCGACCGCTATAATTAATAACTGGTCCCAAGTTCAGCGATACATCACGCCGTAGTCGAGAAGGATCCGCCATCTACAACATATAATCAACAAATAAGGTTAATTACTCAACTCATACTCGAAATTTACGTAGAATATTTACAAAAACTTATGTCAAAGAGAAATTAATATTAATATAGACAACAACCTAGATATGGATATTCAATACAGAATACTTTAATATTTCTTATTACTAATGTTTTTTAGGAAATAATCACATTACTGTAAAGTATTTATTTTATCTTATAATATTCTTCGTAATTTATTTCATTAATAACAAAAACAATTAAATTAAATTACTACCAAATAAAAAATAGTAATTAATTTAAAATCTAAATAAACAAAAGAAATAATTAACTAGATTGAATTACTCGAACAAACTATCTGAATCAAATAATTAATTGCATAAATAATAAAAATATTAAAATATAATTAATTAACTTAGCACAAATATACATGAAATTAATTTAAAACTTGGTTCCAAAATTAAATTTTTTATACGTAATTTTTGCCACAAAGTGGCAAAATTGCCGGAACAATTTTATCCTATTTGGGTACAATTGTTCCCATGAATTTCCCCACAAAGTGAGGGAATTCAGCCAATGAATTTTTCCACTTTGTGGAGGAATTACTCCATAAATTTTTGGTCGATTTTGAAGTTCTTTTTCTGTAAATTGATGTAAAATTATGAGTAGTTTGATAAACTAATATTTTTTTACGAAAATATTTCATCGTTGTTCGTAGATCTAAATTTTCCTACTAGAATGCTTGAGAGAACTTTTGATACTCTTCAATATTAAAATAAAATAATAAAAATTTTTTGCACTATATATAGTCATAAAAAATACGTATAGCAGCCCTTTTTATCTTCACTGTTCTTCTCGAAATCCTTGATTTTGGGCAAGTAAATCCGTGGTTGTAGACTAATTGTACGATAAATGACTCCTACTAGTAGTATTGGTACATGTGATTTGAATTAAATTTAAATTTAAGTTTTTTATTTTAAATTTTATAAAAATAATTTTTTTAAAAAAATAGTACACAATTATTGTCTTGTATGAACGAAACCAATCTAAATGGATTCTTGTGAGATTCATGGATAAGTATCAAGGATGGTATGGGTTAGAATTTGTCCAAAACAGAAGGTGAAAGGGGATTTGCTTTTGTCCACCATCAACCAAAATGATATAAAAAAGAAGAAGAAAAACTCAAGATTAAGATTTAGTTTGGTTTGTCTTGAATTTTACAAATGTGATGGATTGCGCTTGAATTTTAAAACTTAGTGTTTCAAATTTTACGAAAATATAATTTTTATAAAATATAAAATAAGAAACCTAATCTATAATTATATATTAATAAAATATTTTTACTCTCTCTCATTCTCCAAAACTTTCAAGACCCTAATCCTATTTTATGAAATTTTAAGTTTTTTAATTAGTTTAAAAGTTTTTGATTGGTGCAATATATTTTTTTGATTTGGGCCTTCTTTAAGGGTTGCATTCATCTCTCCTAGGCATAACATTTTCCATGTGAGTATCATCCTTTCCAAATTTCCATATAAAGTTGTTGTAGAATGCAACTGCATTCATTTTTTTTTTCTTTCTTATTATTAAAAAATATTTTTTTAGGTATCTATTAAACTGGCTTTATGTTATCCCAGACTTGTATTTTTGTACGGTAAAATATTAAATATTACAAAAATGAGAGACTTTTATCTTCAATTACTTAAAAAATGATATATTTGTGAGAAAAAATTAAAATTTAAAAATTTTTATTATTTTATTTTTAAAATATAATCCATCACATTTCATTCTTTATATTATTAAATGATAAAAATTGAGAAATAATTGACATAGTATAAAAATCAAAATGATATCTTTAATTAGTTAATGAAATAATTTTTTATTTATTAAAGAAGTAAAGATGAGGACAAATTTCGCCATTATGTAGCGAAATTTGAGGACAAAAGTTGCCACAATTATGGTGGAATTTGGTGGAGAATTGTACTCCATTGGGGTACAATTCAATCCACAAATTTCACCACTCAGTTGGCAAAATTTGTAAAATTAATTAATCGATTTCAAAATTGATTATTTTAAGACCCATTTTAAATTTTTTCTGTGTAAATCGATGTAAAATTATAAATAGTTTGATAAATTATTATTTTTCACGAAAATTCTTCGTCATTTTTTGTAAATCTAAAATTTTTTTATCCGGATATATTAGAGAACTTTAAGAACTCTTCCAAATGAAAATAAAATAATAAAAATTTTTTGCACTGTGTATATTTAAAAAAAATTATATATAGCAGTGCATGCAATTAGTTTACCATTAAAAAGATATACATTTTTCTTTGGCTGAATAATATTTCAAATACTTCTTTTTTTGTTGTGAATATATTCCAAATACATCCACCAGGTTGGTTTTGGGCTTTTTGTTAACTTCGGCGGCGGCCCATTAAAGTTGGCGAAACCTCTGACAGCTATACCAACACGGGATGTAATATCCTACTCGCGCAACAACTAACCGAAATCTTCTCGTCCAGTACAACAAAATGAACGACAAAGAAGGAGGATCCGGGTCAGGACTCGGCCATGACTGGGCCGAGTTAACTCATGAATGCCTCGTCAACATCTTCTCACTTCTCTTACCTGAAGACCGATGGCGGCGAGCGATGTTCGTCTGCAAGTCCTGGCTGAATGCTTGCAAGGACTCGTTTCTCCACTCGGTTTTTGATCTCGAAACATACTTCGACTCAGTTGCTGAATCGGCCAGACACTGGACACCTGTCTTCGAGCGCACAATCGATTCGATGCTTCAATCGGTTGTCGTCTGGAGCGATGGGTCTCTCACTGAAATCCGTGTCAGGCATTGCTCTGATCGCTCTCTCTCGCTGGTTGCTGAAAGGTAATACACCTGAAAGAGTGAATACAAATTATAGATACCTATCTCTAATTCAAGAATTTTTTTCCAATTATTATTTTTTATCGGATTGAAAATACGCATCTATTTATTTTAAGTACATGCTTCAGGGTCGTAATTGTTTTGGGGTGTATTTGAGTGATTGCTTTTTCTAAACTGAACTAGGAAAATTTTAATACTTTTAAATTAAGCTATTAATTGCGTAAATCGCAATTAAGGGAGGACAATTTCAATGAGCATACTAAGTATGGTGGAAAAGTAACAACAGAACAACTTATCAAATTCAGGATCGGATAAAGCAGTCCTTTTGTGGTTGCTTGATGAATATGATGTGTATTGGTAATTGTTTCAGTGCAACTTTATAATTAAGAATCGGATAGTGGATGATTGGAATCATATAATTGATTTTCTTTGAAAAGTTTCTATTGTTTGGGAATTTGATGGTTGTATGGGTAATTTAATTGACTCTGAATTTTGTTCTTTTGTCACCGGTAAAGTTTTCCTTCAAATTTCAGCTGATGTTCCTGCTGATTCTAGCATTAACATAATAGCCTTCGGGGGTTGTTTATTGTTCTTTTCTTTCTTTTTCCTCTTAACTGTAGGTTCTGAAGTTCTTCGTGTGTCGTTCACATTTTCATGATATGTCTTACTTAACTGTACCGATAATAATTTTAGTGTTGGAGTCATGTGGGATTTGTCATTTTTTTTTTTGGGTGAATTAGTGGAGCAGGATGTATGAGTGTGTATAGCTTTCTTCTTATATGGTTGATCAATTGCATGCATAATGTTCAGAATGAATGATATCTATACTAGCTGTTGTTGTTCCCAGCTTTTCTATTTGCGTGCGAGTCACTTCTAATTTGGAATGGCTTTGCAAGCTTGCTTTACCTGCCCTCAGCCCGCATGCGTCTGTTCTAGAAAGGCCCTCAAGCTAATGATTGTCTATTGTTATTTCATGGATTAATTCTTGAAATGCTTGGTTAATATTCAGAATTTTCTTACAGGTGCCCTAACCTTCAAGTCCTCTCTGTGAAGAGCTCTCCTCACATCACTGATGAAACTATGAACAAGATTGCTTCTGGGTGTCCGAACCTGAGGGAACTTGATATCAGCCACTGCTATGAAATATCTCATGAATGCCTGGCATTTATAGGAAGTCATTGTCCTGGCCTGCAGATTTTCAAAAGGAATCTGATGAATTGGCTAGATCCTTCCCAGCATGTGGGAATTGTGCCCAATGAGTACCTAAACGCCTGCCCTCAAGATGGTGACTCAGATGCTGCTGCAATTGGGAAATTCATGCCTCATCTTCTGCATCTTGAACTTCGATTCTCCAAACTAACTGGGAAAGGTCTTGCTTTAATATCTGAGGGGTGTTTGAACCTCGAGTATCTGGATCTATCTGGGTGTGCAAATGTAACTAGCCGGGATGTAGCAAACACATCATTAAATCTGAAGAACTTGAAGGTTATCAAGAAACCCAACTTTTACATTCCCAGGTCCGTTTTCCATGCTGAGAGGTATGGCCATTGGCAGTTGTATGATGAACGGTTCCAAACTGATGTGTTCCGAATTTGACCAAAAGAATCGGTAAAGATGGATCGAGAGCACTCGTTTCTATTGGCTAGCTTGTTTCTAAATGATCTATCTTTAGGAGCTTGTCATTTGCCTTTTACTACTGAGTTCGTGTGAAACTTTATTGCCATTGTATTGCCTCTGTTCTTTTCTCTCCTTGCTCAGCTATGATTGTGGTTGATGCTATCCGTAAATGTATGTCATTGTGTCCTACTAAGTCACTTGCTCTTATCCATAATATGGCCCTATCAAATGCATTACTTCGATTGGTACTTGGTTATGCTTTATGATGATTTAGAGAACTTTCTATGAACTTTGCTTTTCCAGAGGACAGAAAATGGGAGATTATCAAAGCTGATGAGTAGCAATTTTTACGAATTGAAGATTTCACAATTCAAAAATAAATTATGAATATGTCACAATCTGCTCATAATTCAAAAAGCTCAATTATGAAGGCGCCGCAATTCGCAAAGCTAAATGCAGAGGGAAAAAGAGCGTGCAAATTCCAAATTTGTAAATTCTTTGAGGTTATTATCTGAGGTCAATTTCCCGGAAGAAGTTACTCTGTCATAAAAGTGGATGAGGTTTTATTCAATAAAGTAGTTGTAATGTAGTCGTGTGAATTATTTATAAGAGAATAAATAAGATGAATATAAAATTTTAATTTGGTATCCAAATTAAATATTATCTAAATATATTTACAATTGAAACCTTGTGTTAATTATTTCCAAAAGACATAAACCAAGACATATGTTTTGGTTCTGATGTTTAACTCTGTTCAGAATATTAGATTTTAAAGCTGATTAAGATTAAACAAAATATTCGGTTTGCATGAGTTACAAACTTTTAGGTAGGAGAGAGAGAAATTTGGGAATTTGACTAACAATACTTAAAATTCTTTTAAAATTTTATTATCACATGAAAACTATCAAATACTGAGATAAATCGCATACATCATAAACTCATAAGTCTATATGATTATTTTCTTTGAATTTATTTATTTATTTTTGTATTCATTTTAAGTGTATCATAGTGATTAATTTGTACAAAATAAATTGAGATTAATTTGTACATTCTAAGCCAAAATGAAAACTCATAACGCATGGTTTAAGACGAAGGCATGAAGTTAACAGATATGTACAATGCATCCTCAATTTGAATTCAAGATTTCGGGTCAAGCTTTGATCCAGATAAACTTGGCCCATATATATATATATATATATATATAGTATAAATTTTAAATTTTAAAAATACAATATTAATTATTTTTAAAATATAAAATAAATTTATATAAAAAAAAGTTACGACGGGCTTGAGCCCAAGCAAGACGAGTTCAAATTTATTTTTTAATTCCAATAAAATTATACCTAGCTCGAACTCGATTTACTTTACCGATTGATAGCCCTAGGCGTAAACTGTGAAGCTACACCGTCCCAATTCTACGGCCCAATCCAACATAGGGAATATAATATCCTACTCGCGCAACAAGTAACAGAAGTCTTCTCGTCCGCTACCAGTAAATGGACGACAAAGGAGGAGAATCCGGGTCAGGACTCGGTCATGATTGGGCCGAGTTAACTCATGAATGCCTCGTCAACATCTTCTCACGACTCTCACCTGAAGACCGATGGCGGCGAGCGATGTTCGTCTGCAAGTCCTGGCTGAATGTTTGCAAGGACTCGTGTCTTCACTCGGTTTTTGATCTCGAAACTTACTTTGACTCAGTTATTGAATTTGAATTGTTCAGATTCTGGACGCCTGGGTTCACGCCCATAATCAATTCGATGCTTCGATCGGTTGTCGTCTGGAGCGAGGGGTCTCTCACTGAAATCCGTGTCAGACATTGCTCTGATCGCTCTCTCTCGCTGGTTGCTGAAAGGTAATACACCTGAAAGAGTGAATACAAATTATAGATACCTATCTCTAATCCAAGAAATTTTTTCCAATTATTATTTTCTATCGGATTGAAAATATGCATCTATTTATTTTAAGTACGTGCTTCAGGGTTGTAATTGCTTTGGGGTGTATTTGAGTAATTGCATTTTCTAAACTGAACTAGGAAAATTAAGCCCAGAAAATTTTGATACTTTTAAATTAAGCTATTAATTGCGTAAATCGCAATTAAGGGAGGACAATGTCAATGAGCATACTAAGTATGGTGGAAAAATAACAACGGAACAAGTTATCAAATTCAGGATCGGATAAAGCAGTCCTTTTGCGGTTGCTTGATGAATATGATGTATATTGGTAATTTTTTCAGTGCAACTTTATAATTAGGAATCGGATAGTGGATGATTGGAATCATATAATTAGGAATCGGATAGTGGGAATTTCATTTCATTTTATTTTATTTTTTGTGAATTAGTGGAGCAGGATGTATGAGTGTGTGTAGCTTTTTTCTTATATGGTTGATCAGTTGCATGCATCAGGTTCAGAATGAATGATATCTAATACCAGCTGTTGTTGTTCCCAGCTTTTCTATTTGCGTTGGAGTCCCTTCTAATTTTGAATGTCATTGCTAGCTTGCTTTACTTTACCTTCCCTCAGCCCGAATGCGTCTGTTCTAGAAAGTCCTTCAAGCTGATGATTGTCTATTGTTATTTCATGGATTAATTCTTCAAATGCTTGGTTAATATTCAGAATTTTCTTACGGTTGCCCTAACCTTCAAGTCCTCTCTGTGAAGAGCTCTCCTCACATCACTGATGAAACTATGAACAGGATTGCTTCTGGGTGTCCGAAACTGAGGGAACTTGATATCAGCCACTGCTATGAAATATCTCATGAATGTCTGGCATTTATTGGAAGTCATTGTCCTGGCCTGCAGATTTTCAAAAGGAATCTGATGAATCGGCTAGATCCTTCCCAGCGTCTGGGAATTGTGTCCGATGAGTACCGAAACGCCTGCCCTCAAGATGGTGACTCAGATGCTGCTGCAATTGGGAAATTCATGCCTCATCTTCTGCATCTTGAACTTCGATTCTCCAAACTAACTGGGAAAGGTCTTGCTTTAATATCTGAGGGGTGTTTGAACCTCGAGTATCTGGATCTATCTGCGTGTGCAAATGTAACTAGCCGGGATGTAGCAAACGCATCGCTGAATCTGAAGAACTTGAAGATTATCAAGAAACCCAACTTTTACATCCCCAGGTCGGTTTTCGATACTGAGATGTATGGCCATTGGCAGTTGTTTATATGATGAACGTACCAAACTGATGGGTTCCGAATTTGACCAAAACAATCTGTAAAGATGGATCGAGAGCAGTGGTTTCTATTGCCAAGCTTGTTTCTAAGTGATCTATCTTTAGGAGCTTGTCATTTGCTGAGTTCATGTGAAACGTTATTGCCGTTAATATGGTCTCTTTTCTTTTCTCTCCTTGCTCAGCTATAATTTGTGCTTGTTGCTATCGATTGATACTTGGATGTGCGTGCTTTATGATTTCGAGAACTTTCTATGAACTCTGCTATTCAAGAAGAAGAAAATTGCAGAGGAAAAAGAGCGTCTGCAAATTCCAAATAAATAAATTCTTTGAGGTTATCATTATCTGAGATCTATTTCCCTGAAGGAGTTACTCTATCATAAAAGTGGCTGAGGTTTTATTCAATAATTTTGTCATGGTTCAATAAAGTAATATAAATTATTTGTAAGAAGATAAATGTACGAGTATAAAATTTTAATTTGATATCTGAATTAAATATTATTTAAATATATTTACAATTGAAACCTTATGTCAATTATTTTTAAAAGACATAAACCAAGACACATGTTTTGGTTCTGATGTTTGATTTGTTGTTCAGAAGATTAGGTTTTAACGCTGATTTAGATTAAAAAAATATTTCTTTTTATAAATTCGTTTTGTATGAGTTACTTGCAAACTTTTAGGTAGAAGAGGGATAAATTTGGGAATTTGACTAACAACACTAAAATTCTTTTGAAATTTTATTATCACATGAAAATCATTAAATGTTGAGGTAAATTGTATACATCATAAACTCATAAGTCCATATGATTATTTTCTTTGAATTTAGTTATTTATTTTTTGTATTTATTTTTAGTGTATCATAGTGATTAATTTGTACAAAATAAATTGAGATTAATATGTATCATACATTCTAAGCCAAAATGAAAACTCATAACGCATGGTTTAAGACAAAGACGTGAAGTTAACAAATATGTGCAATGCATCCTCAATTTGAATTCAAGATTTCGATGACTTTCTTTCAAATTTTTAGAAAAAAATTTCACTCATGTCAAATAAAAAACTCAAAATTTCTCAGTTTCTTAATGTTTATACTATCATCCGAAAAGTGAAAAAGGAAAAGGAATACGAATAAAACGAGACAAATTTTCCAGAAATAATTGCAAGGGAACTTTTCAGAAAAAAAAAAAGAGAAAAGAATGGGAAATAAACTCTCACTACGGGCTTAAACCCTCGCCAGTATTCTTGAACAAATAATGACGCCTCATGTTTATTGTTGACCCTTTGGGGATATCTGATGCAAATTGGAACGATATAGAATGGTTGTATACATATCTATATATTACTAAAATACTTTATCCTCTCATTTTTTCTAAAACTTTTAAATTTCTAATTCAAATTTTTAAAATTTTAATTTTTTATTAGTTAGAGAATTGTCATCAGTTAAAAGATAAAATAATATAAATTAATTTAAATTAAATTTTTAATAACTTTTTCTATCTCCACATAACTTCATCTACTACCATTTTCTCTACAAACTTTTTCTTTCTTCACAAAATTTTCCTCATAAGCTTTTTTATCGTCAGATCCTCTTATTTTTTTCTTTGATTAGGGTCTTCTTTTTCCAAATTGAAGAGATAATCTTTTCAATTTATTTTTTGATACACGCTGCTCTTATTCTCTTTCTTTTCCTCTTTCACTTTAATATTTGACTTCTGAATTTGATAAATAGTATTATAGTTTTGATTTTCTTGAGGAGCTTATTCAATGCTTCTCTTATTGCTCAAAAACGTTTATCAATTAATTATTTTTAAAAAATATTTTTTTCTTTAATTTTTTAAGAACTTCTTTGTTTATATGTGAAATGTTTATGAATTTATTTATTTTTTGAGAAGATTTTTTTTTTGTTGAGAACTTTTTGGGATATAGGCCAAAATAGAAAGATTGTCCCATTCTTTTTCTTTTTAAATAAAGAAAAATGCATGAGTGTTATACACATTATAGGCATCAGACACATTTTGAATATTTCAATTTTTTATTCAAATAAGTATTTTAATTTTATTATTTTTAAAAGTTTAAAATATATTTTAGAGGCTTCTTTAGTTAAATTTTACAAAATTAAATGTATGCATTTTTATTTTAATTTTTTATTTATATTTTTATTTTTTAATATGAGTTTGTGTAATCTCTTTTGGGAATAAAATATATTTTTTAAAACTTTTTAAATTTTCTAATTATCAACAAGTCTTCAAGTTGTACATGACTTTCATATGTAGTTATTCATTTGCCCCATTTTTGTTAGTTTTTTTTATTTTGATTGAATGATATAATCTATTTTATAATAATTCTAATAACTATTTATATAATTTTTAATTTTTATTTATGACACTTTTTAATAAAAATTGACTCTGTCACTAAAAGAAATAGGCTTACTCATGGTTGTGCTATTAAATATATTTTTTAATAACATTTAGAATAAAATTTTCTTTTCAAAAATTTATTTTCATTATATACTTATTTTTTTAGAAAGTAATTTATACAACGTGCAAACTACAAGCTATTTGGTAGTTATATAAATACTAAATATATAACAATTTTATTAATAAAGAATTTTTTTACATAATATTAATGTTTTTATCCTTCAATTATTTTATAAAATTTTAAATTATTTACAAAACACTTATTTTATTTATTTTATAAATTATAATTAATTATAATTAAAAATTTAAATATTAATTTGAAATAATTTTAAATAAATTATAATTTTAAATTTCCCATATAAAATTTAGAAATGATAATTATAATTTTAAAATAAAAATTATAAAACAGTATTTATCAAATAATAAATTATTATTATTTTTAAAAATAAAACAGAGAGAAAAACAAAAGAAATGAAAAACAGAAAAAAAGAGAAAGGTTGGGCGCCCAAGTTGGGTATATCTCTTGAGGGAGTGGCACCCACGCTAGGCACGACTCTGAAGAGTTGAGCCATTCACCAATTTTTTTCTATTTTTTGTTTATTTTTTATTGTCCCATATTAGTAAAATTGTTCTGTATTTATCAATCTCCAAAAATTAGCATTTCCATGGGCAAGGATGACACATACAAAATCAAGAAATGGTCCAAATATTTTTCATGGTTTTTAGCTGGAGCTAAGTGAAGGAATGTTTTTCTTCTTTTTATTTTTTTCTGGGATAAACTTGAGGCTCTGCTTGAAAATGATCTCATATTAAAATCAAACTCGAAATTTTAAGTTTAGAATTCACATATTCTCTCACAAATAATTTCAAAATTAAATTCTATCCGATCACACTTTTGAACTTTAGATAAGTTATACAGCATGATTTTTGATAAATCTTTATAAATTTCTATACTTGCAAGGTCTTCCATATCTCTTCAAGGGAAAACAAAAATTTGAATTTTTTATGCTCTTAAAGTTTGAAGGTGACGAAGATGATGCAAAAGCAAGGCTTTAGTGTGTTTTATTTTTTCTTTTTATTATATATATTTATTTAAAATTGACTGGATATATTTTTCTTTAGTTGCCATACATTTTTGTCCTGTTTGTTTAACTCCTTTGTCTTTATATTAATGAAGAATCTTAATAACAAGAGAAGAAAAAGGAATTTCACAAAAGCGATAGCCTTGTGACATTACGCAATTTGTTAGTTTTTTAAAGTACAATTTCAAAAATATTGACACACTTTATTTATATGAAGTATTTGAATAATTTCTAGTATCCAAATATGAAAACAAACAAAATAAATGATAAGCTTTCCTTTGCCAACACGCTCGCCCAAGCTCAATCCACCACTATGGGCTTGGAACGGTGACTGGCCCCTAGCAAACAAAACATCCTCTTTCCAGGCCCAAAGGAGGAAAAATACACCTTTTACAGGATAAAAAGATGTTTGTTTATCATTCAGCCAAAAAAAAAAAAAAAAGAGAGAGATATGTATGTTTATGAATTTACACATATATTTAATCAAAAATTTTACTTAATCTTTTTAAATCTATCGAAATACTCGTATTTAGCTCCATGTAATAGTCAAAGATGGAGCAATGGCTCGTCACTTTTATTCTTGGCTACAAAGATCAAAATCAAATATAAATTTATGGTGAAATTATAATTCTATAATTGTTATGATGTAATTTTTTTAAGCGAGCAGTAATTGAAGATTGTACCATTATTTCTATTCTTTTTCATTTAGACTATATGTTTATTGGAGATGTGGGAGTATTTTAATTTCATAGTTATTACAATTATTTTGTCTTAATTATGTGATTGTAGAAATTTTGGGAGAAGATTGTAATTCTGACGGCGTCTAATATTCGTTCTGAAATCATATTTTGAGTTAAAAAATAATATTCTCGCTCTTTTTTTAACGCCTTTCACTCCCTTCTTAATTTTTTATAAATGAAAAGACTTTAATGATTATACTTAATTTTTTTGAACAAGAGTTGAGCTGAAATTTTGAGGCTTTCTTTTTTAAGATACTTTCAATTATGAAAAAAAAAATAAGAGGAGAATGAAAATATCACTTATCTTTAAGTTTAGTTTATCTAAAACCTAACTTTATGGTTTCAATGATCGGTACTTAGATTTATGCTATCATGGTTTCTAGTCGTAAAAATGATCAATGCTTGTGCAATTATTCTCCTATGTAACATTTTCATTTTCATAGTTTGAGCTGTCAGCTTGTTGAGAAAAAACCTTATCTTCTAACTCGAAATTCAACAAAAAGTGGGTGTTTTTCCCCTCTAAATCTATGACTTAGACTGATGGATGAAATGGAGCAGCCAATTGGTTTCTTAGCAAGACAGACCTCCAGAATCCCATATGTAGCAATCAAAATTAGACACGTGTCGAAAAGGTTTCGTAGTGCCACAATATCTTTAATTGCGTCTAAAATTTGAGTTGTTTCTTATTACGAATATGTGGTACTATTGCATATTCATCTTTCGCGTTTTTCCCTTTTTGTGAAACCGCTAAAGAGATGTATAATGCGCTGCAATCGAAATGGAAAACTTCAAACGGAAATCACATCACATGTTGGGAATATTGTGCTGATTTCCTGTGGAATTTTTTTTGCCATTGTATAACAGTTTGCGTGCATTATCAAGTTTGCGGTCGAATTTGCATCAGAAAGTATATAATTATTCTTTTAAAATATATAATTTTTTAATTTTTTTATTCTTAATATATTTAATTGCTATAAATTTTAAAAATTATCATCACCGCAAATATAATTTTTTAATTTTTTATTATATTAATAAAATTAATTAAAAATAAAATAAGAAAAATATTGTTTATTTTTTGTATTAATTTATAAAAAAAATATCAAAAAAACTTTTATATTTTAAAATAAATAGAATAATAATTATTATTTGCTTCACATGACTAATTTGTTACTATTCAGTTAGAATAAAGAGAAAGAATGATATGAAAAATAGAAAAGTATTTGAAGTTATCTGAACTGGTTTGATTAATTTGTGGACCTCAACCTAATCATTTGCCTCAATGATGTCATGTGATACAGGTTCATGCATATTGGAAACTTTTTTGGTACAACCTGATTGACACCGTTCTTGACTGGATCATTTGCACAAGAAATGCACATCAATCCAACTCTTTAAAAGATGCTTATACAACATGTGTCTATCAAATAATTGGGAAAAGAGCACACAGTATTCACTCATAGAAAAGCGAAATATGGTTAGAAGGAACCTCTTATCACTTTCGTTTTTTTGAAATCTGGCTTTTGATTGTTCAAAGATTCTTCCTAGAATTCATACAAGCACTTCTTGAAGATTGGCATGTGATCAGTATCCAAGCACACAGCCAAAGACAATGTTCTGTCTTTGGTAGTGCTCGGCAATATGTAGACGGTTCCTTCATAGTGAATGCATGCTGGTCCCATATGGATCGGTCTTCCCCAACCGAAGTCTGCATCATGCACCGGCAACCTTGTCCAACTGTTGATATTTAGGTTAGGACTAGCAAAATAGTTTGGCCCTCGGACGAGAGCCGAGAGGTCTGGTTGGCACTCGAGGCAGTCGAGGGCTGACCGGAGGTACTCGTCGTCCATTTTTGCTAAGGAGTTGTGAATTCTCTTTGCAGAGTCTGCCAATGACTCTGATTGGAGATCACCTGACGGAGCAATTGGTGTAGCAGTGAAAACTACGTTACCTAAGTAGCCTGGTGGGAGTGGAGTGTGCAACCTCGACCGGCCATCCGTGGCGATGTACAATTTGGTCATTTGGTCATCAGTGAGGCCACGTGCCTTGCACGCACTACGCCATATGTGTGCTGCGAGGATTTCATATGTGCTGCCCTCATTTTTGGACTTGGCTTTGAGTTGGCTAACTTGTTCAGGTGTGAGCTTCAGTATGGCTGTGGAGCTTGCCTTAGGGCTTGACTTAAGCACTTGATTTCTGAGTGGTGGAGGGGGGTGGTATTCCACGTGCTCAAATGCTGGGGATGGTGGTTCCCGAGCACGGAGCAGAGTCCGGTCAATGAACGGAGGAATGGCCACGGAGAAGCCCCTAGCCATGTCCGACCATGTGTTGATGAAGTGAAGGGAAGACACCCCATCGGACAAGTTGTGTTGCACTCCAGTTCCAAGAGCAACTCCGCCACATTTAAAACGGGTTACCTGAAACAAAGTACATATAATGTAATAAGAAATCAGTGAGATTATATGATCCCAAAATTCATTTAGCATACTAACAATTTTCAAATAATTATGGTTTTGGAAGTATATAAATTAATGTCCATGTATTCCAGCATAGCACTATCTATTACCCCCCACCCACCCCAAAAAAAAAGAAACGAAAAATGTTCTTGTATGTTTATATCTTGTATTTTGAAGGCCGATCTAATGTATTTCGTCTTCTTGTTTTATATTGTGGAGTTCAAGGGCAAATTATGGGGATTGTGGTCTAATACTAGGGGTGTATTTAGATATGATTTAAATTTAAATATTTTTATTTTAAATTTTGTAAAATAAATTATTTGTAAAAATTAAATTTAAAATTTTGTATTAAATTGTTGATTGCAAAACCCTATCCATCTGCACTCCTAAGGTTGCAGACGTAATTTATTATATTATGACATAATTTGTAACACGTCTTATAAAATATTATATTATATAGGCACCAACAAAGAAATTTCCTAAATTGATTTTTCCTTTCTTTTGCCTCATTCAACAAACGCACTAACTCAACGGTATTGTTTTCTCCCTTACAAACTCTCGGACGTAGCATGTACTTTGGACCACAAAAACGTGGACCGTTCTGTCACCATTCAAAGCACCCCCGCCCCTCGCCCTATCCATATCCTCCAATATATAATTTTTTAATTTAAAATAATAAGAATAAATTATTTATAAAAAAAATAAATTTATATTTACAGAAATTTAATTTGATATGGAATCCAAATACACTTTGAACATTGAATTAGTATTAGATTATGTCGTGATTGATCTAATTAAGTTATATTACTTTTTTTTCTTGAGGAATTAAGAATTTGACGTAATTGCTTCTCGTACGGCCAAGAAAAGAAATGATAAGATGTTTTGAAGGAAAAAGAATGCAAGATCATGAAAGTTTGAAAGGAAGCTATCAAGTACCTGGAATATGACCAAGGGGTAGGAAGAAATGCCACCGGAGCAGTCGACAGTCGGGACCAGTCGCCGGAGCTCTAAGCTGGGAGTGAAATCGCCAAAGTCATCAATGTTGGAGTCTGTTTCAGCTTCAACAAATAAAACACCCTCACCATTACAGTTAATCTCCAATCTCCCCTCTTCGTCCCTTGCTAATCTCCCAGCCATGGGGTAGAACGACACAAGAACATTGCTCAACGCCTCTTTCAGATCCCGGGAATCGAAGAAATTCGAAGAACCATTAGGCTTGTAGAAGTACACAGTCAAGATATGGATATTCGCCACCAAAAGGTCTAAGTTTGAGTTCCAAAGCCTCTTCACCGGCGTTGTCTTTGCTGGTTTCACCATGGTGGTTTCCTTCACATTTATCTTCATCTTCTCACTTCCCATGCAGACAGGAAAAAGGGCCAAACTGGAAACGAGCAGAACTATCAATTGAATATGAGACTTCTGTTTATTATGAACTTTTTATTGGATGCATGCAAAATATAGAAACTTATGAAATCAAGCAAAGAAGGTCTTCAAGGATTTCTATCGTCAAGAAAACAATTCAGACATGAAAGCTATGTGATTGTTGGGTGGGTTGCCGAGGAGGGAGGTGGTCGGCGGTGGAATAACCAGGGAGTGGATAATATAGCTCTTCTTATTTGCGGTGGTGGCGGCTAAGATGGCTGGTGCGGGGAAAATGAAGGGCTGGGGATGAAATTATTGTCTTGGAATGTAACAGGCTGGGGGAGTCGGGGTTGGGTTGGGCCGGGCAGGAGAGGAAAGAAGGAGATCTCGTGACGAGAATTTCACAGCCCCTCAGGTGACAACTGAGGCCTATATTTATAGGACAAAAGAAGGGGAAAAACTTAGATTTATTTTTGTTCCATCGTTGTATTATTTTTATATTTTTTTCCTGTATCACAGTGACTACTACGTTGGTGTTCGGAATAAAAGATAGGTGTATTTTTTTGTAATTATCTATTAATTATTCATATAAATCTTATTATATTTACTACTTATTTATTCAAGTCTCGTTATACTAAAAAGCACTATATAAATGAGCATTATTTCATATATTGATATATATATATATAATTTTTTAAGGCATCAAGGCTTTTATATTATTAACAAAATGATTTTTTCGTATATGCGTACTAATTTTGGCTCGGGACAAACTTTTCCAACCATGTAGATAATTAGAAACGTGTGTTATAGGTGCGGGATTAAAATAGTTTGAATTTAAAATTTATTATTTTATATTTTATAAAAATAAATTATTTGTGAAAGAAGTATTATGATTTTAAAATAAAATTTTATATTAGATTTCTAAAAAAAATTATTCTATAGTAATTAATAAGATATCTAAGGACAAATCTATCCTTTTCCTCTGACCCTTTCTATTAAAAGAAGAAAAAAAAAGAAGAAATATATATATGGGTGTGTTGATACTCAATTAAAATGTTAGTTTATTTTGTTTCCACATTTTTATTTTGAACTATACCACTTTTTTCTTACGAAATTTCAAACATAAATCCATTAAAGCTGGAAAAAAAGTAAAAAAGAAAATTCATTTGAGTTGAGGTCGAATCCAAGTGCGCCAGCCTGTCGCTTGCTGTTAGTGATTGTTGCAAAATCAAAATTCCCATATTTCTTCCGGGTCAATGGCGAACACAACGCGCCAGTCATGCTGCTTTCTCTTCAAACTTTTCGGAGACGTCAGCCATCGCTCGTTCTCCACCACTCATAATTAGTTTTGGTTTGTAGACTCATTGTTGTTCAAGTTTGAACATTAATGAGAGAGGATACCGATTATCACATAAGGGTTGAGGTCTGTACGCAAATGAATTGAGCTAAGATAACATCAGGTCAAACCCAAGCCGGACTTACTTAAATTTAAGTAGAGTGTTAATTCGATTTTTGATTTAAATTTTAAAATTTTAATTTGATTAAGTAAAATTTTTTAAAAATTAAATCAAATCCAATTTCTCTTACAATCAAACTAAGTAGAATTGAAATGAATTAATTCAACTCAGTTTCGTCTCGGTTCCGAACTAAATTTTTAAGGAGGACAAAAAAAGATAATGAATGGAAAAAAAAAGAAGAAAAACGCAATATGAAAATGGATAAATATATTTCTGTAATGTGTTCATAAATAATTTTTTTTTTAAAAAAATTAGTTTTTGGGTTTAATTTTTAGTTTGAGTTTAATCAAAAAATGAATCGAATTATACAGAATTTTTATAAATTAAACCGAAATAACAAAAAAACCTAGACAAATGAGAAATTCTATTTTTCAAATTACATTAAATAATTAATCAGCTCACTAAATTTAAGTTAACTCATAACTCAACTCATATTTTGTATTGGTCAACATTTTTTGCTTAGACTCAAATCTTACATGAATTTATGAGCAGCAAAACGTGGCTCATTTATCGAGAGTTTAGAAAAGGATACTTGTAAAACCTACTGCTCATATTTAAACCAAAACTAAAACAATAAATAAAGATAAAAAAAATTACCTAACTAGTTAACCAACTCATAAATAGTTTATGATAATAGATTATCTAAGTTAATTAAAATTCTTAATCATAATTGAATTTAAAAACCAAAATAAGCAAATTAAGAACCAATTAACAAATGTATAATGCAAATAATACACACACACACATACATAGAATACATACATACATATTCAAGTCAAAAAAGGTTGAATGAACCTTCGAATTCTAGAAATGTGAAACACACGAGGGTTACTAAGTGTATTTGGATTGATTTTTAAATAAAAAAATTATTTTTTACTTTAAATCATACTTCTATTTTCATATAACTTACCTCACATAAAAATTTAATTCAAATACTCCAAAACCCTAGTAGTTAAAATCTTAATGCTTCTTATGCTACTGGGACAGGGTAAGGTCTCCTCGTCAAAAAGTTAAAATATGATGCATCACAGCTACCACTTAGAATGAATGACTTTTGATCCGTCCGGGGTTGCATTTGATGATTAAACAATGACTGTTCTTCGTCAGTCTCTTACTGGAAAGTATTGGCGTGTTTCACAAGATGAACCTTTTTCAGTTTGCGTAACCTCAATGGAATGGGACTTTTCAGTTGCTAAAGAAACAAAATATTTAATCACAAAAGTATATATACTTTTTCTATAATTTAAAAACTGAAGTTAAATGTCGGTAGAATTATAATTTTCAATACATTTTTCTTTTTTTTATAATTAAAAGATTATCCATTAATAGTGAAATGTTAAACAATTACAACTAAATACAGTCTACAAATTCAACTCTAATACTACAAAAGAGTTGAATTTTAAGACCAGGATAATCCATTACAACAAACCACATAAAATTACACATTGTTACAAAGACCATGGTAACAAAGAGTATCCTACACCCTAGGAATCCAAAGTGAGGAGAGTACATTAATATTATTACAAATACAGACATAAGCAAATACACTTCAATCTTCTTACATAAGTAAATACACTTCAATCTTCTTCTCTTCAACCGCATCTCTATCTTCGCAACACATAGACAAGCAAACTTAAGTCTCTATCTCATCCTTAAAAAGCATCAATTTAAAAAACCATGGGCAAATCAATAATTTTAAAAATTGCCTAGGAAATAAACAGAGAACTGAAAGAGGGCCCGAATAAATTTCGGGTTGAAAGATTCTTCTGAAACAGAAGAAATAATCTACAGAATAAATCTGCAAAACTTGTATGTGTAACTTAGATCTAGATAAAAATTGTGTTGAAAAAGATTTAAGATGATTTGCGGATAAACTAGAGGTTAAGAATAACAAGAAAGGAAAAACACAGCAAATAAAGACAAAAACAGAGAAACCAGCTACAGTAGCCATCGAAACCTCCATGTCAGACCAACGAGGAAGGAAGAAACAGTATCTTTGATCCTTCCGTCGGCATCCAAAAGCTGACCAAAAGGGGAGGAGAAACAATGGCGTCTTCACCGTCCAAAGCAAATAGGAAAACATGAAAATCTTACAGTGTGCTGGGCCAGAGACTGCAAATGAAAAGCTTACAAAATATGTGTGGAGCTGATGAAGGGGGAGGGGGAGGGGCCGGCCAGATCTGGTCTTTGGCCAAAGCCAGAGACCAGATCTGGCCGGAGAAGAATCCAAAATATTTCACAGGCAGAGAGTCGGTAGAGAGATGGGAGAGAAAGACCAATTCGTAGTTGTCTTGTACATTTTTCACGACCTTAAAATGAACATCCTCGATAATACATTAGTTTTGCCAAAAGAATAGTGATTTCAATTATGCAAACTAAATATCAAATTGTTAAATTCGGTTCTATTCGGAGCGAGTTTCGTTCGAAATCAATACAACTAGATCATATAAAAATTTTATTTTTATAAAATTTAAGATAAACAATCTTAAATTTAAATATATTATTTTGAACTGTTAAATTTTATTTATATTACGTTTCTCCCAACTAAACACATAATTAAATCCTACTTCTTTTCTCACAAGAAATTTAGTTTCACAGAATACAAAATAAAATTTTTTCTAATCAAATATAATCTAAATACACCCTTAATTTTATTAAAGTGAGAAAGTAACATTCCAACTTACTTGTTACCTAAGGAATATTCACTCTTAAGCGACTCTAAATTGTGGATGGACGGAGGCCCTTCTGGTGTATTCTTTCCTTCTTCAACAGATATTTCTGAAAAATAAGAGTCATCTTTTTTCAAAAAAAAAAATTAAATTATTAATGTCGTCCATATTAAGCTTGTGAAAGTTGTTCTGAGTCGCTGTGGTCTGCATTCCCTGACGCAATCCTTCATTAACATTCCAGCAAAGAGGTAGTTGGCTTTCACAACTTCATTCATCAAATAATTTCTCATAGCCAGAAAGTAATAGCAAATTATGATTCTAGAAATATGGTGATAATAAAAATAAAAGGAAAACCCCAAAGGTCTGGCTTTTTATATTGCCACCTGGTATGTTCATATGGGGAGGCGAGGAAGGAAATAAAATGAAAGAAAAAAAAACTTTTAATGATAGGCATAATTATATACGTAGGAAAGACGAAAGAATACGAGGTTCATAAAGCAGCTTAAGCATCGTCGGTGGAGGAACTCATTTCATAGAAACGTTTATTCACCCAAATTCTTCTCCTCCGTTTGTTTGTTATATTTAGATTGAATTTTATTAAATATTAAATATATTTTTATTTTAAATTTAATTTTTTATAATTAATTTATTTTTAATAAATTAGAAAATAAAAAAATTAAATTTAAATTTTATAAAATTTAAATTACAATATTGCAACAAGAGTTAACTCTAATCGGTTTCTTTTAATGATCAAAGACTTTCCGGAAGCCAGGAAAATGAAAAATTCAAATTTGAAATGATTGAAGTTTCATTCTGTTTGATCAATCAAAAATTTCTCATTAATTATTGGTCTTTCCACAAAAGTCTCCGGCCAAAAAGTCGTTATGCATTTGCGTCCGGAAGAGGATTTCCACTCTTTAACTTGCGTCGCGTGAATAAAAAAAGGTTCTAGAACATTTATCGAAACAATGGAAATTTTGGTTGTTGTCACGAGGTTAATCACGTATGCCAAAAGTCCATTCCGAAGGGCGGCTTTTGAATTTCTATGATCTACCCCTTTACCTTAATCAACAAAGAACGCCACTAGTGTCTTCCTTTCGTACTCTTCCGTTTATTCTTTGCCTCCCCTAAAGGGCAAATAAAATTCGCCAGACATTCTCTATCCATTTTATGATACGTAATTAACTTGGTATACTTCTACGGTCGAACCCCTTGCAGGGAGCAGAGCTCTCCGACAAGATTTTCTTTCGTACACAAATACGAAACTCTTTTTATTAGGATTACTCTTCTAATTAGATGTTTCTAATAATTATAAAAACTTGACTTGACTTCAACTAAGCCTAGTCAAGTTTTGTGTGTAGAAAATTTAACTTGAAATCTGCTACCCTTCATATATTTATTTACTTGAGGTTTAATTTTCTTCTGTCTCTAGAAAAGAAAAAAAAGAAACAAATGTTTCTAAATATATTTTTATTTTTTATAAATTAAGAAACCTTGTCTTATTAAAATACTAGATCATTTTATTTTTTAAAATTATTTGACTTTTTATAAAATTTTAAAAATTATTTTTTATAATTATATTTATTATAAATATAATTTTTTATTTTTATTATATTAATAAAATTAATTAAAAATATATAATAAAAATATTTATTCACTATATATAAATTTTTGTTCGTTAGATAAAAAAGAAAAATGATGAAAAAATTCCCAATCAGCTCTGTAGTCAAACTATTTTTAGAAATTGTTGAACACGTGTCCAACATCATTATTGCTACGGAGGAGGAATCAAGTGTTACGTGGAAATGTCCCTGAACATTAATGCAATCGAGATAAAGGCAAAAACAATTCGAGACCATTGTAACACAAAAAATGGAACATTTTACATCGTTAAATTATGAATAAATTTGATTTTGCAACCACAATTTTAAGAAATGGGGGTTTTCCCAAAAAAGAAAAAAAGAAAAGGGAATTTTCCACCCACATGCATGAATATTATTCCAAACCCAAATCCTAACCCTTCGAATGGACTAAATTCCTCTAGGTGTCATTTGATTACTTTTTACGTTTTTCTTCATTTACAATTAAAATCACTTACGGTCCAAGTATGTCTCTTATCCTGTTCACTTTAAAATGTACGAACTTTATTTGAATTGTATTTATTTAAATAAAATGATAATTAAATATTATATTTTTATAAAATTTAAAATAAAAAATTTTAAATTTAAATATAAATTTAATTCAAATGTAGCTTAGTCTTTTTTAAAAAAATTAACATTAATAAATTTTACTATTTATTTTTTTAAAATTACTTTCACGTGCACATATAACTCTCTTATTATTTTTTATATTAATACAAAAATAAATTAAAAATATACGCCTTATGTTTTTTCTTTGACCTATACAAAAATATCAAAAAACTTTTATACTTTGATTCAAAGGGAATATCATTCTTTCAACTCGATTGGTACTAGATCCCATATTTTCTGAGTCAGTACCAAATTCGTCAAGCTATGAAAAGACGGGATTCGGGACAAGCTCAAACGTTAATTTCGGAAAAATCACAGGAAATTGTCCTTTAATTGATTTGAATTCTCAAGTTTATGTTGAACATCTATAAGAAACCTTCGCAATTTTTGTTCCACCTTTCAATGCGAAAATGCACATTCATATCACGTCTAAAGTGATATCTTCTTTTCTCGTTTAATGCCCTTTTTATCGTGGACGCAAATGAGAGCGATCGCAGTGACTTTGGAGGGCCGTCTGGAATATTTCAACACTTCACATCCAGAAATTTAAGACGGGAAAGGAAGGACTATTAATATTTTATTTATTTTAAAACATATCGTATTTTAATTATTTTTTATTTAAAAAATAATTAATTTTTTAATAATATTTTTTTTAAAAAAATTATTTTTATTATAAATAAAATATTTTAATTCTTTATTATAAATATAATATTAGTAAAGTTAATTATACATATAATGAAAATACTATTTAAAAAATTAAAAATTTTTATATTTTAAAATAAATAGCGTATATTATCCTTCTCTTCCCCTTTTGCAAATCAAATGATTCCTTAGACTATTTATATGTCACTCCTAATTTAGGTGTTGGGACCAACTTATGTCCGCAAAAAATTACACTACGAAAACTCATCCTTTTTTTGAGATTGTGAATGTACATTTATTGTTTGTTTCCTTTGGCAAAGTACACCCTACGCAAAAGGTTTAATCAATGAGAGGAAGGGCTAGCTGGGGTAGTTTGAGTCATACAGCTTTGTCGTTGGAGGGAATTGATTTGTTTGGCAGGAGTACTAGAAAAATTAAGCGATGATTAACAAAAGATCCAGGCGAGTTTGCCTTTGGAAGAAGTTATGGGGATTCAAAGGCCCTATTCGGCAGTCAATAGGGCTATGGTTTCTGATCGATTGATGACGAATAATCTTTTATTTTAAAGAGGTATTCGGGATAATCGTTTGTGTGAAATTTGTGGTATAAGCAAAAGGCGTTTGTTAATTACTGGTAGGAGAAGAATATTGGACTCAATTTCTTTCTCATATGTCTAGTCCTAGTTGGATTGAATCTCATTAAGGAATGAGGCAGGGGATCTTACCTGTGGGAGTGGAAATATTTGTTTTGAAAAAAAAAAGTACATACTATTTGAAGGCTAAGGAATCTCCTTTGCCATGGTGGCCAAACCGTTGGATGCTTCCTGTAACATAGCTTCGAGAATTTTACAAAGGGTGAAAGATTTTATTTTTGCTTGGATGCCTAGTGTGGACACCAGTCTAGCAGGGAACTCATCTTTGTAATTGTACTTTTCCGATATAACTCAAATAGGGTGAAAACCCATCTTAAATAGGAGACTCATCTTTGTAATTGTACTTTTCGGATACAACTCCAAAAGGGTGAAAAACAAATAGGGTTTCCAAGTGCAAGCATGTGTACTAAAAAATTTTAATATAAATTTTAAGAATTATCTTTTAGAATTATTCTCACATGATTTAAAGTCTTAAAATTTGGAATAGACAGAGTACAACCATAATTGGTGTAGAGGAAGAATGAACGGTAAATAATTGATAAGAAATACCGAATCGCTGTCAAAGTGAACAGTTTATGCTTTTTGCATGATCAATTTTGAACTGTTGAATTAGATTCGATTTTTTTTAAAAAAATAAATATAAAGGTTCACGAAATATGATCCGTTAGATCAGATTCAGTCCTGGACCGAAACTAAATCGCAAAGTGAAGCACCGCATTAGATGAATCAGTTCCATCTCCTGTTATTTCCAAGTTGTTGCTTTTCGGATATAACTCCTCTACATACCTACTTTAATTTATTATAGCCACAGTTGTCCGAACAGACAAAAGATGCTCTCGGATCACTTGAAATTGACCCATTGGATGAATCTTTTCCTTGTTGGCAGTTTCCATTGCTTCCAGAATTGCGGGTGTCCAACCGTAAACATTCATTTCTCTCTCACAACTATTAATATGAGAAATAATTAAAAAATTATATTTATAAATAAAACTAACTCTAAAACAAATAATTTTTACAAAAAATCAAATATTTTAAAACAAAAAAAAGATCAAAAGGTTCTTTATTTAAAACAGAAGGAGTAGTACTTCCATTGTCAGAATAAGTATTTTATTCTTACTTTTTACACATTAAAAATTTCTAATAGATAACGCATTAAAGAATGGTATGAATAGCAAAAACTCATATTATCATAAATTAGCCCTTTTTTAAGAAAAATAGAAAATATAAATGCAACACTTATTTCTGTGCGAGTACACAATACTAGTAGTTAATGCATGCATTCATTTCAGGAAAAGTTGGAAAAATACTCTATCTGAAACGCGATTTCTATATATATATATATTTTTGGATTATATGTAGTGTTACAAATTTTCATTTTCAAACTTCTCTCTCCCTCCTCCAACAACTCTCTCTAACATTTCTTTAAAAAGTCCACTTTTTTCATGCAAAAATACCTAAATTTTATCGCAATATAGCAATGAGCAAAGATTCTACGAAGGATTTTCTCGAGTTTGAGGTAAAAATCTATTACATTGTCTTTAAATTCTTATTTTCTTAGTTTGTTAAATTTTTGGCACAGTTTTCGTCACTGAGTAACGGAACTGTCCGACGAATTTCGCCACAAAGTGGCGAAATTCTTGGATTAATACCGTGAAGATCTGGCGAAATTCATCGTGGCGAAATTCATCGATGAATTTCGCCAGCTTCTGGCGAAATATTTCCATGAATTTCGCCAGATTCTTTCGAAATTCTTCCATGAATGTCGCCAGCATCTGGCAAAATTCATCGATGAATTTCACCAGAATCTGGCGAAAGTATTCTATGAATTTCGCCAGAAGCTGGCAAAATTCATCATACTTTCGCCAGATTCTTATGATATAGTTTCAATTTTTTTTAATTTTTTTGTGATAACTACTTAGTTAGTTGTATTGTTGTATAATTTTATACTTGATAATTATATCATATGTTAGGTTACACATCGTAGATAGCTTTATTGTTACGGTTCTTGATGCCTTAAAAATAACCAAGAGTCACGTAATGTAGTAACAGACATTGGACTAGTGTGTTTTATATACTGTAGGAAAACCGGAAAGGCCGGAAGGCAAGATTTCATCGAGCACTTTACAGAGACGGTGAAGGCCCCTCATCGTCATCAGATTCGTTTGAAGAATTTTTTGATCTTGACCAAATGGAAGATTTAAGTCGCTTTTTAGGCACGCAAGATATATTTTCAAGTAAAGAGAAGTTAGTAAAGTGGGCGAAGGCGGAGAGGGGCGGAGCGTACAGAAAATTCATTACTGTTCAGAAGGATGGAACAGAACCGGAGGTCCAGACGAAGTCACGAAAGCCGAAGGGTACTAAAAAGTGTCACTGTCCATTAAAACTCATGGGCCGGGAGCATAACGAGGGGGTGTGGAGTCTGGCCGTAATATGCGGCAAACACAATCACGAGCTCGGGATCCGACATGGGCATTCCCTCACCGCTCGCATGACAGAGCGGGAGATGAAATCACGGAGGAAATAAGCAAATGTCACGTTCAGCCTAAACATATTCTGGATCATTTGAAACGGGAGAATCCGAGAACCGTTGTTAGGTATGTTTGCATGTAACAAATATATTATATTCATTACTTGAGGAGTTATACGCTACTGTTTAATTTTGTAAATGTGTCGTCAATATTGATCTGGCTTTCGTATTGCCGCAGAGCGAAGACAGTGTATAATGCCCGACACAAATTAAGAGTTGCGAGTATGGAATGACGGACAGTTGTGCAACAACTTTTCAAGCTGTTCACTGATCATGGATATATCCACTGGCACAGAGTGGAGCCGGGAGCCGAAATCCTCAGTGATAATGGACACGACGTACAAGACTAACCGGTTCGTTACATTACAATTCTTCGTAATTTTCATTTGCACTGCAGTTACACATAACGATCTGCAATTTAAACAAGAGAATGTTTGCTTATACATTTTTTCCTGATTAATTGTAATAGGTACAATATGCCGTATTTGGAGATCGTAGGGGTAACCCCGACAGGGCGCAACTTCCTCATTGCCGGCGCTTGGATCAGTACTGAGAAAGCAGATAGCTACAGATGGGTGCTGGAGTGCGTGAAACAGATATTTGACTTAAATTGTCCTCTAAACGCGATCGTATATGATCGGGAGCCTGAGTTGATGCAAGCGTTGCGTGATACATTTCCCACTTCTGAGCACCTGTTATGTCGCCGACACATTTCGAAGAACGTGGAAGCCATATGCTACAAGGCCTGTGGGGACAAGGTTGTTGCCGAACGCTTTTCCAAAAGCACGTGGAGACGTTTGGTTAATTCCAGTACCGACGAGGAGTTTTAGATGCGCTATTCGAATATGCGCTCGTCATGGTCCACCTTCGGTAAGTTGATGAGTTACATAGATGAGACTTGGTTGGAACCACATCGGGAACAATTTGTACGGGTTTGGACAGGACAGATCATACACTTTGGGACTGAGACGACCAATCTCGCGGAGGGCGCCCATTCAGCGACGAAATCATACCTTGGGACGGCGTCCGGCGCGTTCGATACGGTATGATCAAAAGTACATTCGATGATCGAGTCTCAGATATCGAAGATTAGAGGAAGTCTTGAACAGTGCCGTTACGTGGATAAGTACCACCTCAGCACGCACCCTATCCTGAATCCGCTGTGTTATAAAGTGTCTCACAAAGCAATACAGATCATACTGAACGAGTGGGATCGGGTCAAAAAGATTCGTCATGATACAAGTCTTTGTGGATGTTGGGTGCGGACTTCCCACGAGCTTCCCTGCGCTTGCGAGATACTGCCACGTATGACCACGGGCCAGCCGTTTGTTGTTGACTGCATGCATCCGTTTTGGAGAGCGCTGGACTTCTCGACGGCTGCGTCGCAGTATTTGCACATATCTCAGCCCCACCCGTTTGATGATATGCGGGTAATTCGAGACTTTGCAAAGTTAATGATGAAGCGAGGACCTGCTGAGCGCCGACATTTTGCAGTTCAGATGTCTCAGATGTTATATCCCGAGTTCTCAGGGCTGCAGGAGCCCCCAAGCAAAGTGACCAAAGGCCGGCCAAAGCGAGACTCGACCAAAAGAGATAAGTCCCACTGGGAGTACATTCAGGTCTCCCGTAGTGCCTTCAAACGGTCGTTCGGTAGTAGTGGGTATCGCGGCAGATCTTCTAGCTGGTCTCGTGGGCGTAACGGGTTAAGAGGTAGGGGCTCGCAGTCCAGCGGCCCTCGGATATGGTTCGTCCACGGGTGCCTCAGGATGCGGTGACTCCGCGTTCCCAATATTCCCCTAGGGCAGTCAGTTTCCGTCCTTCATCATCCCCTATATCCACAATTGGGTCGATGTTAGGGCTGATGGTAATTGTGGATTTCGAGCTATTGCACATTTGAGGTACGGGGGCGAGGATGCTTGGTTTCAGGTGAGACAGGAGCTTTGGCAAGATGTCCAGCGTAACGCATCACTGTACGAAGAGATCGTGGGTGGATCGGGTGGGGTTATCTCCCTTCTACACCAACTGGAACACTGGGTTACCGATCAGCCAGCCCCTATGGATAGGTGGCTAACATTACCAGACATGGGCTGGGTCATCGCGACAACATACAATGTTGTATTCTCCTGTTTATCTCGTTCGCAGTGTTGGATGTATCTACCACTTGACTCGCAAAGCGATACAGCGACCGCAATCCTGGTTATTGGTCTACTAGAAGATGCTAATCCTTTCGTCGCCGTAAGTAAACTTATCACTTTAGCAGTTTATCATTTTCTGTTATCTTTTTCAGTTTCGTCACCTAACTACTTTGATATTTTCATTGTAACAGTTTCGGCTTGAGGATGGCTTTCCGGTTCCAGAAGTGCATCCGTCATGGCAGCGGTACCGCCGCGCGGCTGTTGAAGGGTGAGATGCACCATTATTCGAGCGTATTGCGCACTGGCAGTCCCTGGCTTCTACTTAATTTTTTTTATTTAGACTGTGCTTGAGATCGAATGCAAGTTTGTCAATTTGAAACCAAACCAAGTTAAATAAAAGTAAATTGCTGATAGTTGGACGTCAATATTTACTCGTTTTCAGCATACTACACTATTACAAAACGAGCATATTGCAAAGGTTAAAAAAACGTAAAAACCACACAACAGCACGGTGTATCCCTACGAGCCGGACGGGCCTGCGCGCTCCGTACCTCCTAAACAATGCTCCCGCTCGGTCAATATATGTATCATCTCCTGAAGCGTGGCATCTCACTGCGCCGGGGTCAACTGCTGCACATCAGTAATACCCGCAACTGCACGGTGTAACATATCCCATCGCTGAAAGGTAGCCAGTAAAACGATTAATAACAGCACCAAACGAGAAAAAAATCTATATTTTATCAACATAGGATGTGAGTGGATCGTACGACTGCGTCGGTGATGGGGGCGGGCCCGGGCCTACTAACTCCCGCAGGCAGCATACCAGGATTCTGAATAGAAGGATGCGTCCTAGCAAGGTACCGATGTAGGTACTCGGGAGTGCATGCTGACGGTGGGACGGCATGTGCGCCGAGCTGAGTCCTACCAAGGATGTGGGACTCGGGTCGTTTCCAGAATTCATCAGGGCACTCGTACCTGACGACATATCTCCGGTTTTTCGCAGGCCTGTAATCCTCTTTCGGCAGTATCAGAGTGGTAGGAATCTGCTGCACCCTGCCGAACTGGCGTAGGACACGATCGGGCATATATGGCTCCACAACGTCACAAAACCGAAGACACCCATGGAAAGCCAAAATCCAGTGCTCTCTAAGCGGGTTAGGCCCGAAGGGAGTCCAACAAACCTGCAAAGGTATGTATAAGATAAAACAGTAGGTACGACCATAAGGCAGCTTAGCAAAAAACTTACCTCGACCTCGCGCGCAGTCATGTAGTCTAAGTGTATGCGTATAGAGCGTAGATCATCAGATTTTCGCGGTGCGGCCCCTCTGCGCTGGAACCGTAGAATGTAAGGCTGTGACTCACGCCAGTCTAGCGACTGCTGCGGGGCGAAGGACGGAAAGTACAGGTATATCCATGCCTCTAGTAGCGCCATGGTCCCACCCAACTTTCTACAATCAGCACTAGACGCCGTCCCGAGAGACCGGTACAGATACGCAAGACAGGCAGCACCCCAGGCATATCCGTGGATATCATTGGCAGAGCTAAGGAACGACCAGTAGTTGTAGGGCATCCGGTCCTTACCCTTGTCTATGAAAAGGGTGACACCTAACAGATACTTCAGATACCCATGCGCATATGCAGACAATCATTCGTAGTGATAATGGAGCAGAATTTCAAATGCCTTCATTTTATGCTTCTAATGGGATTATTCATCAAACTACATGCGTTGAAACACCCCAACAGAATGGGATTGTGGAACGCAAACATCAACATCTCTTGAATGTAGCTCGTTCTCTAAAGTTTCAATCCTCTCTTCCATTAGCATATTGGAGCTACTTTGTTCAGCATGCCACTCTTCTTGTCAATTATGCATCTACCCCAATCGTAAATAATAAAAGTCCCTATGAGGTTTTACACTCCAGAAAGCATTCCTTTGATAATCTTAAAGTTTTTGGCTCTTTAGCATATGCATGCACTACTACCCATGGCCGCTCAAAGTTTGATCTGAGGGGGAAAAAGAGTGTCTTCTTGGGATATTCGGCCCACACTAAAGGCTACATTCTCTTAGATTTATATGCTCAAGAAATATTTGTGTCGAGGGATATGATTTTTTATGAAGATATTTTTCCTTACCTTTTTTCTAATTCGGATATGTCCCATGCATCTTATCATTATCTTCCACTGTCGTTGCCTTATAATCACCCCTTCAATTCATCTTCTTTATCCACTCCTTCAGATATCCCTCTATTTGAATCATTCGATAACTCCTCTTCAGTTCTGCTTTCGTATGAATTACAAATCGAATTAGCAACTCATGCTTCTTATATTCCTGGAATTCCAGTAGTTTCTCAGCCTGATTCGTCAGATTCTCTTCCTCCTGTTTTGCGACGCTCAAGTAGATCAAGACGGCAACCTTCATATCTCAAGGATTATGCTTGTAATCTTTTCCAAAATTCCTCATCCATTGAACTTTCATGTACTCCGCATTCATTGTCCCTCACACACATATATGATTTATTATCTCCGGAGCACAAAATTTTAGCATTAAATATGTTAACTAATGAGGAACCTAGCTCCTATTTTGATGCTGTTAAACAGGAGAAATAGAGAGAAGCTATGAATGCGGAGCTCAATGCCTTGAAGGATAATAATACTTGGAGCTTGGTTTCACTTTCACTCGGAATACAACCCATTGGTTGTAAATGGGTTTATCGGATTAAATATAAGGCAGATGGTAACATTGAACATTACAAAGCCAGACTAGTTGCAAAGGGGTATACACAACAAGCGGGTATTTATTTTTTTGAAACCTTTTCTCCCGTTGCCAAAATGATAACAATTCGCACTCTTTTCGCTATTTCTGCAGTTCGAGAATGGTATCTTGAACAGCTTGACATCAATAATGATTTTTTACATAGTGACTTGGATGAGACCGTTTACATGATTCCACCTCTTGGTTTTTCTTGTCCTCCTAATCTTGTGTGCAAACTCAATAAGTCCTTGTGGACTCCGGCAGCCAAGTCGTCAAATGCATAGCAAACTCACACATGCTGTATTTTCTCAGGGTTTCAAGCCAGCCGTGAGTGACCCTAGCCTTTTTTTTTGCGTCATAATTCTTCTAAAGTCATGGTAGTTTTAGTTTATGTGGATGACCTTCTAGTTGCAGGCAATAACATGTTTGTAATTTGGGTTTTAAAACACATCTTGCATGACATGTTTCGGACAAAAGACCTTGGCCCTCTCAAATTTTTCTTAGGCCTGGAAGTTGCTCGCTCCAAATCCAGAATAAACCTCTATCAACGAAAGTATGTGCTGAACTTATTGGAGGAATATGGCTTCTTGAGTTCTAAACCCATTTCTACTCCCATGGATGTCTCATATGTCCCAACTAACGAAGATTCTAAATTTCTTTCTAATTCCATTCATTATCGGCATCTCATTGGTCTGTGATGAGATTATATTTTAATCACTATTTAAAATTAATTTCTCACTTATTTAAGGGCTAATTGATATAAATCTTATGACTTTGACTTGTTTTGGTGAATTAAATATTTATGTACTTAGTATTAATTAATTAAGATGATTTTATTTGTAAAGTACATTTTAATTCACTAATTTTACTAATTATTGATGCAGGGGTAAAATGGTAATATCAAGAGAAGAAAATATGAAAGAAGAATTGGTTAGGAAAGGAAAATAAAAATTCACCATGCCATTCCAAAATTGATAAAGATTCAATTTAAAGAAGAAAAAAAGAAAGATTCCAAAATTAACTTTGATTTGGAATAGGATTTGGAATCCAAATTAGATTTAAATTCCTAATACACACCTATAGAGAGGAGAAGATGAGGCTTGCGGCAGAAAAAGAAGGGAGAGTTGGTGGAGACCAAAAACAAAAGATTAGAAAGAGAAAAAAGAAGAGAAAAAAAAGGTTGACCAAAAGCACAGAAATCTGGGCAGAAAAAGAAGAGAAATTTCAGGCAGCCAAGTTTTTTCACACTAGTGAGTAATAAAGTTTTTTCGCACTTGTTTGAAAAAATTTGATGTGAAATTTGCAAGTGCACAAATTTCTCTTCTCTTTGGTTGCCCCCAATTCGTCTCCTTGGCTGCCCTAAATTTCTCTTCTTTTTTTGCCCAGATTTCTTTGCTTTTGGTCAACCTCTTTTTTCTTTTCTTTTTTCTCTTTCTAATCTTTTGCTTTTGGTCTCCGCCAACTCTCCCTTCTTTTTCTGCCACAAGCCTCCTCTTCTCCTCTCTATAGGTGTGTATTAGGAATTTAAATCTAATTTGGATTCCAAATCTTGTTCCAAATCAAAGTCAATTTTGGAATCTTCCTTTTTCTTCTTTAAATTGAATCCTTATCAATTTTGGAATGGCATGGTGAATTTGCTCCTTTATCTCACAAATACTCGCCCATATATTAGTTTTGTTGTACAAAGACTTAGCCAATTCCCCGACCAGCCTACTCTTTTGCATTTGAAAGCTGCACATCGCAGTTTGAGATATCTGAAGGGTAACCCTACTTTAGGTTTATTTTTCTCGAGTACCTTTTCGTTAAATCTTACTATTTTTTCTGATTTTGATTAGGCAGGTTGTCCATATACTCGAATGTCTATCACCGGGTATTGCATGTTTCTTGGGTCTTCTCTCATTTCTTGGAAGTCTAAGAAACAATCAACCGTTTCTAGGAGTTTCTCTGAAGCTGAATATCGCGCTATGGCCTCTACTACTTGTGAAATCTTATGGCTTCTTCAACTTCTCCGCGACTTACAAGTTCCTCACTCTTGTGTTGTTCCTCTTTTTTGTGATAATGAAAGTGCACTCCACATTGCTGCTAATCCTGTCTTTCATGAGCGCACTAAAAACTTGGAGCTTGATTATCATCTTATTCGTGAAAAAGCTCAAGCTGGCCTCGTGAAACCGTTTCCTATCTCATCACACAACCAAGCTGCTGACATTCTCACTAAGGCATTGGCCTCTTCTCGGTTTCATTTCTTACTCCAGCAGCTAGGTTTGCATAGCATTTTTCCCTCGTCCTGCTTGTGGAGGGATGTTGGAATACCTGCAAAAGCAAACACGTCCTTAGACAGCATCTGGCAAGATACTCATCATAAGGACTCTTGATCTCAATGATCTTATCATTTCTCTTTGTATATTGTATTGCCATATTTATCCCAAAATTAGAAGATTATATTTACCTCAATTAGAGGATTTTGTACAAAGTTAGGACTTTCTTTTGTTTTGTATATATGTTCCTGCAAATTGACAATGGGAATAAGAAGAGATTTCAAGGGAGTTGCTTCTCCTTTTCTTGTTCACTATTTCTTCAGCTGCAAAGATGAGAAAGAACATAAATGACATTAATGGCTTTGCCATGTTATGAGGTTTTCTCTATGACTTAAGATGGGTGGTGAAGAAGGTACGGATTGATTTATTCCTCCTAAACTTATCTTTAAAAGTTAGGTTATTGTATAAGATTTGATTTTGAAATTTTTGTCTTGTATTTTGTAAAAATTAAATTGTTTGTGAGAGGATATATTAATCTTATACTTAAAATTTTTGAGTTTGGTTTTGAAATTGAATGTTATCTAATTCCACCCAAAGATAAGTGAGATGGACCTAGTTTGGGGTGTTCGCCAAACTTTAGTAAATTTTTTATTTTTTGTTAGAAAAATTATATTCTTTTCAAAAGTAGTTATAAATTTTATGTTTCCATTACATTCTATAGTTGTATAATAATTAATTGAGATATAGTTTTACAAAGTAAGTGTTTATAAGGTACTACATAGAAGATTAGGCGCATATTCTTAATTTCAGAAAATGGAAAATGTTGAGGTATAGAATAGATTCCTTGTTGAAAGATGAAGTCGCTTTGGACTGTAAAATCTGTTCTTTTTGGGGGGCGGTATTGTAGATTGCAATAAATGCTCCTTTCAAAGGAGATTGAAAAAGCTTGTGTTAGATTCCTTAGTTGAAAGAAAATCTGAAAAGTGTTACTTAAATATTTGATCCAATCATGACGATATGCAAAGTGCTCATTATTTCAATTCCAAGTTGCTTTGAATATTCAAAAAAATATCCAAAAGAACGTAAAAAGGAAATGAAAAGTTCTTAAATTGGAGAATTACTTCCATTATACATATATACCTATGAATATTATAAAGGAAAATGGGAAACGGCTATAACTCACCTATTAGGTGAATATCAAAATCTGAAAAAATTCTAATTCTTTTTTTTTTGTTAAGGGAATAAGAAAATTTTTAATTATCAATTAAGTTATTGTTTTGTCTTTGCTTCCGAGAGGTTAAAAGGCTTTTAGAAAGATTAGTGAAAGGGATATTTGTCATCAAAGTAGCAGCTTAGCTTAGCAAATCTGCACAAGTCTGTTTGCTGGCATACAATTGGAGAAACTACTGCCAAAAGCATATTTTGCGACTCAGATTCCATACTTTGGTAGAAAAATATAAGCGGAAAGGGGGGATGTTTGTGGAGAAATTGGAATTTAACCAAATGACATAATAATTATGTTTAAAGGGATGCTGCATCATGGAATATTATTGATTCCTTTATTTGCTGCCTGTCGAAAATCTTGGAATCTATCTGAAAAGTGAAAAAAGGTTCTAATTTGGAGCCAAATCATGACCTAAAGAAAGAGAGGTCATCAACTTTTACCCCTAGTTTGGAAAGAGAGATTTGGTGAGAAGTAATTTGAGAGGAAATGGAGTACTTTCTGTGGTTTTTGATCCCTAAATTTTTTTCTTTAACCATTTTGGTTTACAAATCTTTTTTGTTTAGATGTCCCTTTTAGTTCCTTAGTAAGTTTTTTTTTAAATTAATACCTTAGGAATAAAATGGTCAAAGAAAAGTAATTCTACAACCAAAAGGATTAAAAATATCTTCAAGGAACATAATTAGTCAAAAATAAAAACATTAGAGACAAAAAAGTTAAAAATATCCGTAAGAGACCAAATCAATCAAACATAAAATATCAGCAATAAAAAATGACTAATTTTCTGAACTTGTCCCATTTGATGGAGAAAGTTTCTTCTTTTTTTCCTTCAAATTTTTTGGTTATAGATGGAGAAAGGGTTGCTAAAGGGCACTTTGTAATGAAGTAGATATTGAGAACTTGAGCCGGGTAGTGGGCGGAGGCATGGAAGGACCCTGTATCATCATAGCCATGGCTGCCGCTTCATCATGCCCACCACCTTGGTGAAAATTGGGTTGATGAAAAGTTGGAAAAATTGAATGATTTTTGAAGTATAATTGTCTCTTATGGAATACAATGTCTGATAATAGGAAAACTTGGGACGGTAGTGGAATGAAGGAAAATGAAAATATGTTTCCAAAAAAACAATAGAAAAATTGACTATATTTGCCCTTAAATTATTTTTATTTTTTAAAAACAAAACAGGTTTATATTATCTTTTTATGTGCATAAATATTTTTTAAGAAATTATATTTGTCAAATTGTTAATATTACAAAGAATTTCAAGAAAGAGAGTTATTTCGAGTAAGAGCCATTATTTTTAGTAATAATTTTATCCCTTTATAACATTTCTTCTATTTTCTAATGCATACGAATTATACAGGTAAAAAATTAATCAGATTAATGATCTCAAACACAAGTAAAATTATAGTAGTAAGGTAATATTTTCTCAATTTTCAAGTTATCTTTCTCTATTCTCCTTTTTTCTAAGCCATGATGAAAAAAATCGTGCTTAAAAATTATAGCATGTATTTATAGTACAACTTTTTTAAAAAAATTTATCATGATATTTAAAATTTAACAGATATAATTATCAAAAATAATTTATGTATATAAAAAGATAAAAAAAAATTATGATTAAGAAGGTAAAAGCAAAATTAATTTAAAGCTAAATATAGTCGATTTCTTTAAACAATATTTGACGTTTGTGATGTAAACTACAATATGACTCATTAGATTCCATTGAAGAGTAGCTCATCTGCGGGCAGCGTAGTTGATCTACAATTGTGTGTGTATACATATGGATCCTATTTTCCCAGAAAAATATTCTTGCTTGTGTTTTCCTTTTTATTTTGTTAAAGAAAACTGTGTTTATGATTGGGAGGTTGATATCCTCGCCAATTTCCCAGCCCATTAGGAGCTATTGTTCACTTCAGTAACACAGACAACATCTATCTAAATATCATTTTATTAATCAAGCAGCACCAAATACCAATAAACCTTCATCCCCCAAAAGGACTAGATGAATCATGGACCATCATTCTAGCCAAAGCCAATTCTCGGTTAACTCACAACCACACATTGTATAAGGTATGGATTGAACTAGCTAGATGAGGTCCACTGCCTACCCTAGAACAATTCTCAAAGAAGACAAGCAAAAACTCATTCCACTGCCTAGAGCAATCACAGAACAGATAAAATGGAGAAAACAACATGAGCTATCACTTGGAACAAGGATGCTTGTTTGCCAAAGGCTGCTGATCTTGATCTCCCGGCCGGACGAGCGCCGACCGGTATCATCCGGCCTCTCCTTTTGATTTTGAATCCCAGATTCTGGTTGTCAAGAGTTGAAACTTGTTTTCCCTGTTGCAGACCAGAGGCTAACGCTTGAGATGCAGGTGATGTAGAGACGATTTCATGAGCTAAAAATATTGGAACATATTGGTACAGTAAGAGGACTGATATGATTAATAAAGAGAATGCCGATTTGATGTCTGCCATTTCTGCTAAGCGGCAGAAGAGTTTGCGGAAGAATGGCTATCTCTGGTTGATATAATTATTGTGCAACCAATGTTGAAGTGGAAGATAAGTATTGTGGCAGCTGGGATGGAAGGGCCCTATATAATTAAAGGCCAAGGCCGCTTTAGCTGGTCTTTTAACAAAGTGTCCGATTCACTTTTTAGAAAATCTCTCTCTATTGCAAAATGGACAATTTGATTCCGTGCAGACAACTTTTTTTAACACTCAGTAAAAATATTAACCTTAAAATTTTGATTAAATAATTAAAAATTTACATAATAATTATTGAATAATTATTTAAACACGAAATAATTATTTAATCATATAGTAAATTCAAACTTAAATAATTATTCATCACGTTTTACTTTTAAATTATTGAATTAAAGTTTGATAACTAAAAATCTATTAAAGATACATAAACTATGCTATCAGCATAGTAACTGACCACAGACAGCAGTAATATTAGAAGGTAAAAGTGTATGATTTCTGTGTATGTATGTGTGTGGCGGGGGAGGGGTCCGGGGGGGGGGGGGGTCTCAAAGAAATTTGTTTATCAACTTAGTTACTGTTATTGAGAGTGAATTTTTTCAATAAAATAATATTCCGTATAAGGCTGGCTTTGAAGCAAAGCCAATTAGCGACGTTTAGAGCATCCAATATGACGAATTAATAATAAAGTGCTGAATATAGTAACCATTGAGATTATATTTCAACAGATTAGAGTCCGATCTTGAATTATTTACCTCAAGAAAAAACAAAAAGAAATGAATGCTAAACCGGAAAGAATGTGGAAATCGCAAAGCCTATTTGAACATCATTTCATCTCAAAAATCAAATTCAAAATTTTAAATATAGAATTCACATCTCATCTCACAAATAATTTAATTTTTATAAAATTTAAACTAAAAATTTTAAAATTAAACTCTATCTAATCACATCTTACTTGTAAAAAGTCACTAAGCATTCGTGTGTTAGTATCAGCAAGACTGAGGATGCCAAAAGAATAAAATCATGAAGCAAAGCCAAAAGTTGCTAAAAGTCCAAAAGTGTGTGAAATAAATATAGCTCAGGAAAGTAAAAGACTGAGAAATTATGTTAATGAAATGAAACAATCTCGTTTGTTTTTTTTTTTTTTGGCTGAATTAATGAAAGAATCTTTTACCCTCAAGTGGCCAGTTGGGCAGAGCAAAGATTGCACAACCAGAAAAAATGGCCAAGATTGAGGCTACATTCAAGTGAAACGAGGACCAGAGTCAAACCGTCCATAGGATATCTTTATTCCGTGGAGTTGACGATGCCAGAGGAACATGTTCCCCCAACGTTTTGAATGGTAGGTGCCTACTTTGGATAATCACAAATAGAATCACTAATCTGAAATATAGTTTGATAGGCTACTTTAGACTTTTCACTTATAAAGAGATGCGGGTTGAATAATTTCTCATCCAAAAGTTCATACTAATATACAGTTCAAGTAGTTGCACAATAAACCAACCAGCTGATCTGTAATATTGGAAGATATAGGAGAAAATAGCCATGCTCTATTATGCCCTCTTCTTTTTTATAATTTTGTCAATGTAAATATAATTTCTTTTACATGCTGAAGAATACATGCAAAACAACTTTCCGCAAAAAGGAAATTTATTACTATTCACTTCAATAACCAAATGCAGAATTTCAAACTTTTTGACATGTACATCTGCATTTTAATCTTAAGCATCTGCAGATTCCCTCTACGAATATTATCTGCTGGGAATATTTCTTCTATACAAGCATGACGTCACAATTCTAAACAGTCATTTGAGCTTTTTCAGATTCAGCTCATGTTACCTAATCACAAGACGTACTCTTGAATCTTTAACCATTTCAGATCTTGTGTCTGATGTTTCTACATTCTTCAAGCTGCTCAGCTCCGGTTACTACTTGAGATTTCGCATTAGCCTTAAGTACTTACATTTCAAACGAATCGGTTATCTCAAGATAAAATCTTGTTCTTGTAGTTAAACGCACTATTTCAGGAACATGAACATGCACATGAAAATGAGATAAAGCCAGGAAAGCAACTAGAAGAGAAAAGGAAAAGGTTCTAAGCTGGAAAATATGGTAAAAGACTCCAGTATAAAATGTATTGAGAACCCATTTAGTGCTCGCTTAAGTTGAGATATCAGATCTGTGCAAAAGTAGAGATGCTCGCCTTGCACGAAATATTCTTGATAATGCAATCAGCTGAATAGACTAGAACGAACATTTGGGTTTAGCTTCAACAGAAATGAGGACTGACCCACTCGCTTGGCAACATCCCCTACCACACGATCAATGTATACAGCATAAAGTCCGTTCCTATTTTCTAGAAGCTCTAATGCCTTTTTAGCATGGAGAATTGATGTAACCCATTGTTCCAAAAGCGCTGCAGATAGTCATAGATTACCTGGTCAACTACACCTGATGGAAGTGTGAGGCTAAATCCAATTTTGGAATGTAAAGAAAAAAGCAACGATTATTTCCTACAACAGTTATTCAAGGGAAATTAAGGTAATTACAATTTTGAGACCATTGTTGTGGCTACTTGTTTACTGGAAATTCTCAGGTAAACGAAGCTTCTAGATAGACAATTAGAGTAGAAGGGGTATCATATGCTTTAGAAATGTGCAAATAGAAGCACTAACACGCTTTTGCACAGACAAGATATGTCCACAGATAAGGATGAAACAAGTAAGATATATCCTTTTCTTTTGTTGTTTTGTGTGTGTTTGTGTGTGTGTGTGCTGGGGTGGGTGTGGCTGGGGAGAAGGGGTGGGGGATGGGGGAACTTACCTACATCGAAATCTTCTCTGGTTAACCAGTTCAGTAAGTGATCTGTAACCAAAAACTCAATAACCTGGATCCTGCCATCCCAGTAAAAGCATGTCAAGACTATTTCAGAAAAGCACAAAGTAGCCAGGCTAATTTTGAATTTTGTTATCAAGAGCATATTAGTATAACTAAAAGTTGCTAAAAATCGATAAAAACTCAAGAAATTAAAACCAGTAAAAACAGCAGCCACTGTATATGAGTAATACATCAAATGCAACTCCCATGACTCCTAAAGGCTTGTGCAAAAATACAAGCATTCTCACCTAAATAAAATACTAAACTTGTGAAGAAGACAAAAGTACAAAAACAAGTATTTATCTCGAGGTTCTTGCCACATAAATGGAATGCATGTGGCTTACTAGAAACCCACAGGCCTTGGTAAGTCCTTCAGCAATGTCTTTGAAGTTTAACCTTACCAAAAGAAGCCTTTAGACAGCAGTCTAGTTGATATAAAATTTCAGGAAAAACACACATTTTCAAGCCTTTCCTGCAATAGGTTCTCGCTTTAAAGTATGAAGACAAGAAGGTATTGGAAGGAGAAAGACCGCCTAAGAAATAGTGCCAGAATCCCCAAGTAGGTATCTGTGCACGACAAACTAGTGGATATAGTATCATACAGTATCATAGTTCACGTCTATGGCGAACCCCATCTCTAAGGGTGTTCATTCGGATTTCACTTCGGTTTTCGGATCGGTTTTTTAAAAAATTTATAAAACCGAACTGAAATAAATCAGTTCGGTTGAAAACCAAAATTGGAAAAGACAGAATAAGAACACATTTCAATAATGAGTAATTTTTTCAGAATTTTGGTTTTTCGGTTCGGTCTTCATTCTAAGTACAAAAACCGAAAATCGAATCGAATTATACAAATTTTTTATAAACCGAACCGAAAAGTGTCAGTTCGATTTTTCATATTGAACCAAATAATGAACACCCCTACCCATCTCCTTAAGACACCAAATCAAAATAATCTGCAAATATATACTACAAATGTTCAATTTTGACTCAACAATATGTTTCGGGATAATGGAACATCTGCCTCCTGTCCCTCCCACAATCCCCTTGCCCTCCACATAAAGAAAGAAAAAGAAAAGGAGCAAGAATTGACTCAATACTACTGATCATGCATGAATTCAATCACTGGGGCAATGTACTGTGCTAGAGAATAGGGAAACATTCTGCATTTTGCAACTCTAATGAGATGTAGATCGAAAAGGTTATTCTCCAGTGTATAGATAAATCTGCAGAAAAAGATGACTCCTTGGAAAAGATTCTAATCAGAGAAATGGCCCTCATCAAGATGATCAGGTATTGTGTATTGATCAAATAATACTTACATTATATACATACAGTTGTGCATATTGGGAAAAGCATCATCAAATGGATCCATGAAAAGCAAACTTTCAGCAGCTGTTGAAATTCTCTGAGAAACAGAGAGGATCACACGCTGTCCAATATAAGGCTCACTTCCAAGCTTACGTATTAAGTGCTGAATATAGAACTCTGCTGGAGGGTCAAACTGATCTGACTCTGAAATAAAATATTAAACAAAACAATATAAATGATAAAATGGGCTGAATCGGAAGTATTGGCAAAAGAATACATTGATGCATCCTTCTGAAATGTATTATAAATAACGGAGGATGGTCTGTAGTGTAGATACACTTAGAGACAGGAACTAGGGTACAAATAAGGCATTATAGTGAAAATTCTTTCTCTTCTCACTCGAGCTATATTCTTCCTCCAACTGTTAAGGTAACTTTTCCAACAGTCACTAGAAAAGTAATCACCGTCCTCCAAAAGTATGAAAGACACAGCTGCTACACCTTCCTGGACCCCATATTCCAAGCCAAGATTTTTGCTTTTAATTTACAATAGCCAACAAGTATGATGATCAAATCACACACTAATTGTTCCTATCTGCATGCAAGAATCTACAAGTTTCCGTCACAACTTGCATGTAAAGAATCTGAAGAGTGTCCTGCTCTTATAGCATCAGAAAGGTACCATTCATTTATTTTATTTTCCCTCTTTTCTTGGTCACTTCACAATTGGTAAGTAAATACTCTCTTTACAACTAAAGAGGAGACAAAATAATTCCTGTAAATTAGAAGAAAAAAGAGCACAGAAGTAACACATTCCCAACTCAGCTATTCATCTCTGTTGCCTTTTCAGCATTCTTTATTGTTCTTCTTAGCATCTCTTAGAGCTATCGATAAAGAACTCCACCTTTCCAATATTTATCCTACAAATGCACTTCCCTATTCTTCTTCATTCATCACATTATCACAGTTTCATTAGTAGTGGCAAACGGGCTGGCCCGCCGCCGCCAGCTAGCCTTAAGCAGAGCAGACTAAGCCTGTTTATAATTTTCTTTTTACTTACTGAACATGAAACGACGTCGTTTCATGTTCTGATAAAAAAAATAGCGGGTTAGTCCGCCCAACCCATTGTAATCCGCGGGCCAAGCGGAACTGGCTGGTTAGGCTAGCGTTTAAATGGGTTTGGACCAGCTAGATCCAAGCCTGCCTAATTCACTAGACAAACAGGCCAGCCCGCGGGCCATTGGCCCATTTGACAATGCTAAGTTTCTTAAATTCTATTCTTAACATCAAAGAAACAAAATTTTAAAGATAACTTGAGGTAAATAGAAATTTTAGAAATCTTCATCCTTCCAAGTAATCAACATATGTGTATCTCCTTCTCCACAGGACTAATAGTATTATAACATTAAAAGCTTGTGATCCTACCCAAGTCCAATTCAACAGAAATTTATAATCTGAAAAGAAAATAGCAATCTGAGGCAATAAATCTTTCAACCTGAAGAGTGATAATTATTTGTAGAACACTCCATTCAGACTGATACCTTTTGGCATACAAGTACACAATTGTTAGAAAAGTGCCAGCACTGTACTTCCATATTTCATGGAGGAGAATATATAGGCCATAGAAGATAAAGATGTATACAAATAAAAACATTCAGTTGTTTCTATTGCTAAAGGTTTCTTCCATCTGGTGACAGAAACAAGAATGCTGCAAGAGGCGTTTCAGAATTCTCAAAATCTGAGTGATCTTTGACTGAAGCACCATACATGACCCAATAAGAAATAGCAAAACCAGGATTGCATAAAAGACAAATAGCTTTACCTAAGGAGAAAATGATGTTTGTATCAATCTCTTCCGTTCCCTTCCCCAGTTTATTTTTCTTTTTTTTTTCTCATTGGAAATATCAGGACAAATTTAAATTGGCAGCTTCTCTAAGTTATGGAAGTAAAATGACAGGTTGACCCTGATACTGGTGTACACATCTATGAGCAATTCATCAAGAGTGAGAAAGAGATTAGGTTATAAGATTAGCAAGAATGTAAGTACGAAAAGGCAAACTTAAGGACAGTCTCTAATCTAATAACAAATGACCTCCTTAATCCCTTTCTTCATATTCCTCACTCATCAACCTAATGAAACACTGCTGGAATCAAAGGGAATAAAGTACTTTCCTATTGAGTAAGTGCTAGGCGGTTCGTTGTCAGACAGACCTCAACAAAACCATCTCACCCAAACAATGGCATTTTCCTGGAAATTTTGGTTTCCCAAACTAAATATAAATGGTGAAGCAAATCTTTTACTTTAAAAGTGCATATTAAGTTACAAAATACAGGAATAGAAATTTGAAATTTTGATGTTACTTGCTCAAAATGTAGCACCTTGGCAATCGAAGGCAACTAAAGATTTTGACCAATTTAACCATCAAAAGGATTCCACTTGTTGGACTTCATTTAGGAATTCATTCTTTCCCCTGTTAGATCTAGAGTCTAGATGCTACTGTATCATCAAGATATAAAAGTTGTGATAAGATACTGATATCTTTGAATGAACTGGTTTTCACTAATTTCTAGCATGCAGCATCATGAAGTTTTAGTTTCCGTAAACAAACTGAACTAGATCCTTTGAGAATCAAGTTTCTTGATCAATCTACCTAAAATTGTTCTAAATGAACCAGGCATACCTGATGTAACTGAGATATAAGAGCACTCACTTACTACAGTTCCAACTGGTTCCCATTTCTTTGTGACCAAATAAGAGGGTTAAAAGGAATTCATAACAAATTTCTCACTTAAATGAATGTTAGAGAAAATTACTTGGACGGCAGTTTTAAGAGTTCAAAAAGTCTGGATAAAATAGTTCACCAAACTATCAAACAGAACCACATAAGCAATTTAACACAGTTATCAAATAAACATCAAAGAAATTTGGAGAGACAGTAACAACAATAATAAACAGAACTAAAGATTTACCATCTCCAGTTGAAGCATTGCACATTCTTCTCAGTAAACGAATGATTAGACTGTTGAGAATCCCTTCAATGAGTTCTACATTGTTTCCTATCGTTGAGCAACCCTTTAAAGTGTCTTCTAACATTACACAAGTAAAAGCAGTGAACAATTGAGTTGAAAAAAAAAATGTGACATATAAAGAAAGTGGCCCAAACATTTCAAATGTAAAGAGCAAAAGCATTGGCCTTAGACACAGCAATCTTAAAATGTAATTTCTCCAGAAATATGCACACTAAATACTTAGTTGATGTATTGAAAATTAAGAACACTAGTCACATTATGCCTCAAGATTCAAGAAAAAAGGATTATCCAACAATTTCTTGATTGATAATGAGTACTGTTCTTCCAAGGATTTCAAAGCAGGTATTCAGGAAGATGAAGCTGCTGAATGCAATGTAAATGAAAGTACTGATGAAAGTGCAATCAGATTTTTTGGGGTAGCACACAGATGGTATAAAAGATTTTGCAAGATATTATGTCAAGAAAATGAATTATATTTCTTACTCAAAATGAAGTCCACAGCTTGGTGCGACCAGTTTTTGAACTTTTTGTCCTCCACCTATGAATGAAACAGATATAAGATCAAATTTATAAAAGAAATGCAACAATTGTTATATTCATATGAACAAATTGCTGTATGAAAGGCAGAGAGAAAAAAATATAGCAGACTTTCAGAGAGAAGAGACAGTACAACATACATTGACAGGAGAGGCAGTCTCACAAAGCTCCACAAGGAAATCAACTGAAGCACTTAGTTGCTCCATTTCATTATCACTGTTCGTCCCTGTCATCATGCAGAGAAATCATTTATAAATTTTGGTTTGAAGGCACAAAAAGACAATCTAACAGAAACAAAAAACACAGAGCAGTCTTTTCCAACTTAGAGAATTACGTAGGTTACTTCAATTCTCGTCAAACAGTTAAAAGAGCCTATCCTCTCTCTCTCTCTCTCTCTCTCTCTCTCTCTCTCTCTCTTAAGTAGGAAAGTATGTTCTATAAAAGCAAGCTGGGATGATGGGTTCCCTTCACATATTCCTGTGAAATGAAGTTAATATAAACTTGAGAACCTTTGCTTTTGTAGTTGAAAAATCAGACGGGTAGGATCTTTCCCCCATTGGCTTCATAGTCAATTATTTTATTTCTTCTTCTTTTTTAAAATCCAAAGAGAAGAAAAACACTATGAGCATACATTTCCTTTCATGAATAGATTCCAAGTTCCAAACAGGTTTACCAAAGCTTACAAAGACACTCAATAGTCATTCCTGGACAGGAAGAAGACAGCAAGATCAAATGATATCTTCTTCATATTGTTAGTTAATCATATTCAAGTGAAACGATCAGCAAAGAGCAGCTCTCTGGGGAAAATATCACGAAATTTCAGGTTCAATTTTTTACATTTCACACGTGACTTATGAGATTGCGAATAAAGAATTGGTGCAAATGTTCTCTAATCTTCAAGTCTATGCTATTTGTTACCATTCAAACTAATTGGAGAGAATACACTAGCCACAGAAGCAACAACGATTTGTGTAGACGAACGAATCAGGACTAAACAGGTCTGAGCTTTGCTTATCATTTTAGAGATGTGAAGATATGGAAAGAAATTCAAATCTTCAAAAGATAAGGATTTTACAATTAACTTATTGAAATAAAAATTATATATGTAAAATAATTGTAGAAAAATAGATTAAGTAGACGTTCAATCATTCATAAAAAATTACCAAAAGTATGCTCCTGTGTTGTAGTCCCATTCCTCCTTCTCCTCCTCTCATGTATTCTCACTGAAAATCATAAGGTGATAAAATTTATGTAAAAAGAAAGGAATTTTCTAACTAAGATGAAAGAACAAACAAAGAAAATTAAATGAAGCTGGATGATAACCTTGTCTAAGAAATCTTCTACGCAAGACATCACTGAATCTCCAATCAGAGTTGCACTCTAGTTGACCAGTGCTCAATTCCGCCATATTGTCAAAGAAATAGCATTTGCAAGACGCATTTCTGGGAAATACATCGTATGTTAAACCATCTGATACACCAAAAGTCATCAAAAACAACTATCAACGTCTAAAAGACATCCACTATGTGCAGAAAAGCAGCCGATCATAATATCTTATAACATGATATGTTGTTTTGTCAAAATTGAATCAATGAATAACTAAAATGCGGAAAACACAATCATGCGGAAAACACCGAGAGACTAAATATTAAATTATACAGGAATTTCAGTAGGGTATCAAACGACAGAGTTAGGAATTGCCTTCAGCGACTTTGAGGTCCTCTTGAAGCCTCAAAATTTCTCGTTTACGATCTTTCGCCTGAAATTTTTCATAAGAACAAATAAAATTGAGGTTTCGATAATCAGAAATTTGAGTTTATGCAAGGGTGTTAGTTCATCAAAAGACCTTGCGTTTCCATTTGAGTGCGTCTTCTGACTGAGAAGTAGGAGGAGCAGGAGCAGGAGCATCCGACGAAGAAACAGCACCAATACTGTTACCATCAGCCTTAGTAGCAGAATGAGACTGAGATTTTTGGCTGTGAAGAAGCTTTGATTTGAAGAGCGCCATTGCTATCGCCATTTTCAGAGTTTCACTGGAGTCGTTCTTCGGTTTTTGGGTATCCATTCTTTTTCATCTGCAGTTTCTTCCGTCGTCTGCCAGAATGGAGAGAAGGCGGGAGCTACAGAGAAATGAACCGTTTCGAATTAAAACCCGACTCTTCTCCCCTCAAATATTCAACTCGACTTTTCTGTTTCCAAGCAGGAAATGGAGTTTAGAAAAGGGGCCCTTCTACTAATATTTTGTAGCAAGGACTAAAGCAGAAAATAATTGCTCCTTCCATTCATAAATAAGTCATTCTACAACAATAGTCTCATTTTACGTTTCTACATACATTAAGATAAGGATTGGAAAGTCATTATTGTTGAAGAAAAAAGTCTGAACTACCCTTCATTAGTGATTTGTTTTTTTAAAAACCATTCCAAATCCCAACAACACCACTAATTACTAGTTGACCAATTAATTAAGAGGTAAGGTTGAAAAGAATACAATAAATACCTTTTGATTTTCACAATCTGATAAATACTAGCTAAAAAAGCTCGTGCAATGCACAGGTACATAATATTAATTTAAAAAAAATAATAAACCTAATTCGAAGACTACAATAAAGTTTAAAAACTTCAACTTCAATGCTAAAATAATAATATTGTTGGAGAAAAAATATATCCTTAAATAAAATTGAATGTTTATTAGCATAATAGAACTTCAAATAAATTAAGAACAAAAGGTATACAAAGTAAGTATAATAAACCTAAATATGGCTTGAAGAGAATGGTTTCAAGAACTGCATTTAAGAATATTGAAAAACTGATCAAAGAAAGAAAACTTATAATATGATAGTTTTATAATTCTTGTTCTCCTTCCTTTTTTCCATCAAGTCTTTTAAACTCCTTTAAAAAAATAAAAATTATACATAACATGACTAATAATAAATGAAAAAGGAATAGTACATAAACAAATAAAAAATAATATGCTAAACTCACAATACCTTCTATAGGTTTCCATTCTCCTAATGAAATTGACAAGCAAACATATAAGATCTACAATGATGCTACACAAAACTATTAATTCAAACATTGAAAATATGAAGCATGTAAATTAGTTTGAGTATCAAACCTGAACTTACCTTTTTGCTTGATTTATCCAGTAACTTATCACTCATGCAACAATTTTCATTCTCCTAATTAAATTGCCAAGCAAACATATAAGATCTGCAATGATGCTACGCAAAACTATTAATTCAAACATTGAAAATATGAAGTATGTAAATTAGTTTGAGTATCAAACCCGAACTTACCTTTTTGCTTGATTTATAACCTTCAAAGAAAGAAAAGAAAATATTTATAAATTGTTGCATAAGTGATAAGTTACTGGATAAACTTTAAACTTTAAAAAAGAAAATATGTTAGTAATTAAAGAACCTTTTGTGCCTCTGATAAGTATAAGAGAAAGAACCCGTAAGATTATTCATAAATCATAAATTAAAGAATCTTTTGGATCATGTGATATAATAATATAATTAGGGATTGAGTTTGAAGCATTTTGGAGAAGGAGAAAGAGTAATATATGTATTTCAATATTGCTCACAAACGAAAAAGTAGTTATTAAAGAAATGGATGCAAGGTAGTCATATTCTTTTCTCTTTTTTACATGAAAGTTTCTATTTCTTTTTTTTCCCTCCCTTAAACGGAATGAGTAATTCTTAATATGGCCATGCATTAGGAGAATAAGAAGCAAAAAGTTTGTTAATTTTGTATTTCTTTATTTGAATGATAGCAGTAAGCAATTATTTTAAGATTGATTTTTAAAAATAAATTATCTATTTCTAATTACTTTGTAGAAGTAAAACTTTAATTATTCAATAATTTTCAACAAATATAATTTTTATTTTTATCATTTTTGTTTAACAAAATATTTTAATTTAAATTAAATTTATTAAAGTTAAATTCTGAATGTCTACCCATTTTTTCCACACACAATGCACATCATTATTATTCTCTTCTGCACATTTTTTTTCTTCTCTTCTCTTTCCTAAAATGTAATCACCTTTTTCACTTTTATTTTTGTTTAATTATCGTTCAAATCTCTTAATATCTAGAAGCTCCAATCTTTATACTTTTTCTTTTTATCGTCAATCTTAATGTAATTATTTCACTTCTTTCTTTCTTTTTCCATTTAATTTATAGTTTTTTATAAGCATTTGATTATTATTTATCAATTCTTTTGGAATCCTTCTATTATTCTCTTAAATGATATATTTTTACTTTAATTTGATTGAATTACCTAAAATTTTATTTAAGGTTTTTATTTCTTTAGATTGAACTTCTTCACTCGATATCTAATATGTGTTTTATTTTGTAATATAAAATTTGATGGTTTCTTTGACGTATTTTATTAGTGCATCCTTAAGTAATGCAAATAAATCTTTTTTATTTATTTGATTACACTAAAATATGTTTAAACTTTATATTAGAATTATTGCCTATGATAATTTTTTGAACTTGAATTTTATGTGCTTTATAAGTAGATGTAAGTACTATAATTTTTTTTTCTTTTTAAAATATTAGAGAAGTACTATAATTTCTTTTTTTTCTTTTTAAAATATTAGAGTTGTCTGTTTCATTCAATTTGATCACCAATTTTAAGGCTAAAAATTTTACATTATATTTTCTATTACCTATTATGCACTTTTTTGCTAATATTCTGTCTTCTTTGATTTCTTAGTACCACAATGGCATTACTCATAACATTTATTTCTTGTGTTCTTCTAATTTCTTTACTTTTTCTTCTCTTTTAAACTTTTTTCTCTTATTTTATGTTGTATTTTATTATTGCATCCCCCGATATCTTTCTTCCTTATATTTATTAAAATATTATACAAAAATAATTATCTACTTATTAGTCAAAAAAATAGATAAACATTAGATAAATTTTGTTTAAATTTTCATTTACTTTGATTTATCGCCTAAAAAATCTCAGAAATAAGAAATCAGTTGGATATATTATATAATCCATTAAGATCATTTTGAAATCATTCTTTATATGACTTAATGAGTTAATTGAAAATGCTATTACAAATTGAAGTCCAAAAAATTAATAATTATAATTTTTCTTTATTATTGATAAAGAGAAATAGATTTGCTATTAAGGATTTTGTTTTTGAAAAACTGAAAAGAAAACTTGATTAATAAAGTAAATAAAATAGCTTTTCCAAACTAATAAGAGTTTGAATAAGTTCAAATTTCTTTGATTTAATAAATAATATATGTTATTTATATTTTACAAAAAAATCAGCAATATTTATATGTGAATTTGAAATTTTTAAAAAGTTAAAAGTATATTCAATGTAATCAATACTACTATTGAGTTTGTACTGACAGGAATAAAATAGGTAAAAATTATATGTTAAGAGTTTAAGATGGAAAAAGAGGTATTTGATATTTTTGAATAAATAAATTTTTATTATTTTATGTTTTTTAAATTTTTTTCATAAATACATATATTTTGAGAGGTAAAAAATATTTCTTTTTATATATTTTTAAAAATAAAAATTTAATATCTTTTATTTTTAAAGTATATATGTGCATCACACGGGTTTATGCTAGTATATATGTATAGATGTATATTTGGAAAAAATAAATTTAATTTTAACTAACTCTAATAATAAATAAATGGCTAGATATGTGGAGGTCAATTCTTTTCTTCTTTTTTCTCCCTCCATCTATTGATTTTTTACCTTCTCTACGAGCCTTCTTTAGCTGTCAAGTGATTTCTTGTATTTGGCTTTCTCGATTGGCCAGTTTGAGAAGAAGAAGCCAACGCTCTAGGTAACCCTCCCTTCTTGAGATCTTCCAGTTCTTTCAGAAGCAAATGCCTTGCCTTGGAATATGGAATTGGCCAACTGGCGACAATCCACTTTCGGTGCTAAAGGAAGAGTGATCCTATACCAAAATGTAATAAGAAGTTTAAAAGTTATAATATAAATTTAAAAGTTTAAAATTTTTTGACTAATCAAAATATTTTTAATTAATTAAAAAATTTTAAAATTTTATAAAATAAGAATGGAAGCACAAAACTTTTATTGGAAGAAAGATAATAAATGTGTTTTGAAAATCTATATATATGTATAGGTATATAGATGTATGTATAGATATATAGATGTATAGATGTGTGTTTAAAATAAAAATAAATTTAATTTTAACTAATTCTAAAAATGAGTAAGTAGTAAGAGATGTAGAGATGTGATAAGAAGTTTAAAACTTTTAAAATTTAAAAATTATGATATAAATTTATAAATTAAAAAAATCTCTTGACCAATCAAAACTTTTTAACTAATTAAAAATTTAAAATTTTAGAAAATGAGAATTAAAGCACAAAACTATTATAAGAGGAGAGAGAGTAAAAGTGTTCAGGAGAAATATTACCACAAGAAAAACGAGAAAAAGGTCCGTCAATCTTCTCAAATAGGACTCCTTCAATCCAAGGTTCCAACCCACGAAAGAGAACTTCGGATCAAAAAATGATCAAACATTCAACTCGTAGTCCAAGTGTCCCAATGGCAGCAGCACTAAGGTGCATGGGAAATGTAAAATCAACAATGGTCCCTAATCAAGGTCCTAAACCAATACACGTCCAATAGTCATCTGTTTTCCAGAACTGATATTCTTGGCCATTGCAACGTCAACCCATGCTTCCACTAGAAGTCTAACCAACAAGACCACTCTCAAGCACTAATCACCATAACCTTCGACTACAAATACGTTTTAACTCGGAAGAGAGGAAAAAAGTAAACAATTTCACCGAGAAGCCGAAAGACGTTCTGTAAAACACCACTCCAAACCAAGAAAATAGAAACTTCTACAAATAAAACTACAGCAAAGACAAAGGGGCACAAAAGCCAATGGAAATATGACTATGAAAAAGCAAAGTATGCTATAGCATCCTCCTTTAAAATGGTGCAGCAGTTTCAACAGTCACATTATGAACTCACAAGTCCGTCAAAAATTAAATTAACTAGTCAAGAAGATCAAAATTAAATAAAAAACTAATGAAATACAAAAACAACTGGGTCCTGGAAAGGGCCCTATATCTCAAGCTATTTATGGCACATCATTGGCCAGACTTGAGATCAAAATTCTTATGTCTGATCCTTTCTCCTTTTTAAATCGACACACTACTATGACCTGGGGAAAATATACAGCTCACTTACAATAACCTGTTCTCCCGCAGCTCCACCTTATCCTTAAAATTGAAGTGCAGTTCCTCGGCTCCAATATGCTTGATCATAAGGGCCCTGAAGGAATGTGAGCCGATAATATTTTTCTATGAGAATACAGAACATTACCACTCCGAATGAGCAGTAAGATTACTGGAAAAGGCCCTCGCAGGCCTTGATATCAACTGCCTGAGAATCCAAGATCCGCTTCCCAGAAGGACTGGAGTCGACAATCTTCAACATTGAATTGAATATGGCTTTCTGATAATAGTCATCACCCAACTTCTTCAGGATCTCAGTAACCAGCTTGAAGTCCAATGCCCCAGCCAAGATCAACTTACCCAAAATCTCACCAAAATTAGCAGGAGCTTTTGGTAAATCAATGGCAAGATCATCCAACATTGATGCATAAAGCAGGCAGCCGGTCCCTACATCCTTAGGTGTAAGAACCTTTTTAGTCAACAAATACTGTAGAAGTTCTGCAACTGGTTCGACACAAGGGGGGCTCTTCTCCAATCCAAGTGATATGGCTTCCTTGACAATCTCTGAATGGTAAGCTGGAGACTTCAATTCTTCCACACAAGCTAATGCTTCATCCAAAAGCCGCACACTGAAATATTCTTCCAGAAGTGAGATTGTTTTCCTTCTCAGTTCATCAGTATTCAACCTCGCAGCTGGAGCTACTGGTCTCTCGACAACTACTGGGGTCGCAACAGGAGCTGCTCTAACTGAAGTAGGAACCTGGGATGCAGGGTCCACCCCATAGCCATAACTAGGCTGACGACCTGGTGCTGCACCACTACCTTGCAAAAGGGCACTGGTCCTACCACTTATCAGCCCACCACTACCCTGTGGGAGAAGCCTTTGACTCAAAGATGGTGACTTGCCCACTAGTGGTGGCTGAACCCGTCCAGCTGGTTGAATCATTGATCCATCACCCCTTGGCATTGACCTAGACCTAGGAACCTCCCAGTTGTCATTATCAATTCCAGGCATGCCAGGCATCTTCCTTGTACCAGGCATGCCAGGCATCATACCACCAGATCCAGGACGATTGATGGGGAAGCCACCTGGGCTGATATTTCCTTGTGCACCAGAAGATACACCACGACCACTTCTAATGCTTGCAGTAGCACCTGGCCGCAAACCCAGATTCTTCTCTGCTTCTGAGTGAATCTCAGTTATCGTTTTTGCTTTCACCTATAAATGCAGGGGGAACATTTAGGGAAAAAGGGAACAACAAACCATCAACTGGCAATTAAATAGGAGCTCGTGGTTAGCTATGAAAAATCACCTCTTCACGTCTCGGAACCCAATTGTTTGAACGCAAATCAAGCACATTGCGAACCATAAACCTCAGTCGGGGAAAAAGCTGAGGATTTGTAGACAGTTCCTTCAATTGGTTGAAGTATATATCATTTATACGCCTGGATTTTTGGTTCTCATCAAGCTGCTTACCAATAGTGTTAAAGAACTGACATATAGCCTCAACATTTTCTTCAGCTGGGCAGCTCTTGGTATCATGCCCCAAGAGTTCCTGTTAATGTGTCATTTTATCCATTCAGGTCACTTAATGAATTATCATTTTCCAATCCAAGGAAAGGGGAAAGCAATGCACGCACTCAGGTGAGAGAGAGAGAGAGAGAGAGAGAGAGAGAACCTGAACAATGTGATGAACAATCCTTTCAGGAACCATCTTCTGCTTCAGCAGCTCTCCAATTAGACGAATGTTTCCGAGAGTACGAAGCTTCACCATCCTTTCTTTATCTCTGCGTTCTGACTCCTGATCAGGAGCAGTCATCTGCCGAACTTCTTCCCTCAATTTGTCGGCTCCTTCAAATGCCTCTTGGCAATTATTTAAAAGAACTCGCTTAAATGTGATTTCTTTACCACCAGGCTCATCAGATGGAAAAGGAGGCAACTTCTTATTCAGATCCGAACAGAGTTGTGCATACATGGGACAAAAAGTGGGCTCTAGGACAGCCTTGTCAAATATCAAGGAGATAACTCCCTGTAGTGAACCACAACAAAGATTCAAGTCTAAACGTTACAAAATTACAATACTTCCTCAAACAGCATAAAATAAGAAAAACAAAAAAACAAAAAATTACAAGAAAATTTAAGTGGGGTACAGGTGGAAACCTTTAAAATATCAGCTGATGTTATTCCAGAATCAATCAATTGACCTTTGAGAAGATCAAACTTCTCCGGAGTCAGCTTGTTCAGAATTCTGCAGCAGTAAAGTAAGCCATGTTCGATAAGAATGCAAAGAACATGTCAATAAAATATTTACATCACAAAATGGTATGACATTCTAGATTTTGAATGGGCAATCCAGGCTTTCAATACCAAAAGAGTACGAAAATGAAGGAAAAAACGTTCATGACTATTCATCTTGACCATAAAATGATGCTTTACAACAGAAAGTCAATAAATAAACATTACCCCTTCACAGTTTTCAAGACACGATCCTTCTCAGAAAGATTCCCCCTTCGAGCTGACCATGGCACTTCGGCCTTGATTAGAGCAGGAGTCTGTCCCCCCTAGATCATGATTTAAAAAAGCACCTAGAATGAGAACAGCATGGCAAAATCCCAACTGGAAGGAAACAATGTTAACACAGAAACTATGAATCGATTAAACCCAATCCTTCCATATGAAAAATCAGGTTTAATTCCGTCCCTTCTGATATATGCACTCTTGAAATCTAACAAGCAATCATGAAAATATAATTCACATCAAAAACTGGTACATTTGAGTGCATAATAGAGAATAGTTGTGGGTTTAAGTCATTTACTCCCAACACTTTTACAATTCCAAAATTTGTTCAAATAATTACTTTCTCATCAGGAATAGAGATCACGACAATCTGAGGCTTCCAGAACTCCTCATTGCCATTTGCCACATAGGTGAATGACGCCCACCCCACAAAAACAAAAAGAGAAAAAAATTTCACTATCTACCATTAGTGAGTTACAAGTTCTTACTACTCCAGTAAACAACTTGAAGAACAGTACAGCATTAACCAATAGAATCCCCAAGAAAAATTATACACGATTGAGGCGAGGAAAAAAAACATGATATTGTAAAGAATTGGCTCCAGAAGAAAAAATTACCCCTTGGTTGGAAGAGATTTGAGATCTTGAAAACTGTGCATTCAGTTGCTCTTGCCGAGTGGCATCCTGCTGTCTTCCACCAAATTCCCTATTCTCTCGAATTGTCTCCCAGGATCTCTCTTCAGCAGGACCAGAAAATTGTGCAGGCCGAGAACGCCAGTCACGATTGTCTGGCTCAGAATAACGACCCTGGGACTGATTCAGGACCTATTGAACAGAAATCATCCTATAACATGAGATAAACCAAGCAAAGAAAAAAAAAAGAAATTGCATGCCCAACATATTCAAAAATTGAGAAGAATCTGAGAGAATTCCCAAACAGCACCCAAAAAAACCCTGAACTGATATTCTGAAAGTATCAAGCCAGAAAGTACTCACATGGCTTTCTGCACGAACCCAGCTTGGATCTTCACCAAAAATTTCAGCTTCAACTTCTTGTTTGACTTTTAGAATCTCCTCAGGAATATTAACTACCTACAAGATAATCAGACCAGTCAGACAAAAGCAAAAAGCAAACAACAATACAAGAAATCAACTTCTATTAAGTTTACCCATATATATTCTGGTCTAATGAGAGCAGAAAATCATAGCCCAAAAACTCATGCATGTAAACCAGAAAGAGCTAGTAAATATGAAACAAGGAGAAGAACTTTTAAGCACCAAACAAGTCAATGTTAAAAGCTTACAGATTATAAGAAAGAAACTATAATTCTTTCTTGTCATAACACTTGAATAAAATGAACCAGAATAGGGAAAGAAAACTTGTGGTGGACTATATAGATAACCAAGAATGAAGGTGGAATAGGAGAAACCTTCTAAACCCAAAGGACAAAAACATAATAGCATACTGAGGAAACTAAAAAGAGAAACTACTAATCAGTTTGCGACTATAGATTCTGAAAAGCGACTTCAGAATGCAAGCATAAGAAGAGGTAGATATAACTCCACTGTGATTGATAGTTAAAAAGGATATATGTGAAGAGTTTCCCTCTCCCCGCTAAGTTGGTATAGACTAAGGCCATTTTACACTTGTGCACAACTGTAGAATACATTTTCTTATCCCAAACAAAGCTTAAACAAGCATAGGTACTTTGGCACATGCCAATCCATGACTGAAAGAGAATCTGAGGCCACAATATACGATTTAATATATTCTTCGAGCCATTACAATAAAAGAACAACACGTCCAGTTAGCATTTAATATTTCTGGTGGCAATGCAACAAGAATCAATGTTCACATGAGGACCAGTATATAAAGCACATAAATTTTACCTCTCTCAACTGCAACAGCTGGTCCCGGGAGTACTGAACACGCTCACGTCCTTCAAACCGTGAGTCTCCAGTCTATAAACATCAGAGCAAAGGCAAATTAACCAAAAGGAAAAATTTCCCTTGCCTCCAGAAATCACTAAAATTACACAGTTATATTGTAAGAGATCCAAAACCAAACATCTATCTCTTCTGGCTAACAAAGCACCACCCCCCCCAGGGCCCCAAAAAAACAAATGAAGAAAAGAAAATTTAAAATTTTAGTCTTTACAATTATACGGAAGAGGAATAAAGAGTTAAGACTACAATGACTACGGCCAGAGCCATGAGAGAGTAAAAGTTTTGCAAAATATAGGTCACAGAGTGAATCTCAAATCCTTTAATTTGTAGACTTCATCTATGCAGCCATACACTTGTAGCCGACATTCTTAAATACTAATTGTTCAAACAGAGCTCATGGACATTGCAAAAGAAAGAGCACTAATTCAAGATTCTGCATGCAGAAGAACCATCATAGGGGAATAAAGCATTGATGAGCCATAAATTTCACATGAATAAATGCGATGTAAATCAACCTAAAACCTGACAAATTGACCTTATAACACATTTCAAGCTTTGCAAAAGTCGAAAAAGCAAGTGGTCACTGTGATTGAAATCACTAGTTGATAATAATACCCGATCATAAGAAGCACAATTTCCATGTTAATTATACACGTTACTGAAGACTTCATGTAGGTAGGGTCCTTTATGGGATATGTGATACTCCTCGCATGCCCACCTAAAGCCTACACGTTATTCTGTGTCCATATTTACAGCAAGTAAGCTTCTTGCGCATACTGCCAAGAATTAGGACAAGAAGTATTAACCTTTGTACAAAAGGGATAATTATAAACAACTCCAGAGTATTTGAGGCATTACAAACCACCACGAGTAGGAACTAGAAGTTCTAGTCCGAAGAAAATCGAACGGTAAAAGTTTAGAGTCCACCAATAATCAGTTACCTTAGAAACTTCATACAGCTCAGGCAAACAACTATACATGCATGTGTAGCCATTCACAAGTATTACTCAATTACACAAACCTAAGGACGCCTGACACTTGAGCTTGATCAGGAAATCAGATGCAATCATGATATGAAGCTTCCTCTAAACAACCCACGAGAAAAGTTCATCCATTGAAATCTCAATTAAAGCAGCAGCATAAGCTAGGCAATTTTTCCCCAAAAACAACAAATCCGGGAATTCATAATCCGAACACGAATAAAGCACAAATCTTTACGCAAAGCCCTAAGTAGATACACAGAACTAACGATTTCACCTAATCTTTAACAAAAATATAAATCCCCCGTTCAGAGAGATAAACACATCCATCCATATCCACAGAGACAAACAACGAGATATAAGAATCCAACAAACTCGATAAAACAAAACCCATTAATTTTCTACCAGTAAAAATACGATCTTGGTCTTTTCCAGAAAAGGGGTCTCGGAATAAAGAATTGATAAAAACTAGATCTGATCTAACAAGAAAATTTGAAACAAAAAATAAACCTTGAACGAAACAGGAACACCAGCACCGGCGCCGCCATGGGGTCTCAAGATAGGGAGATCAGAATTATTGTTGTTGGAAGAAGGGTCGAATCGAGGACCGAGCACTCTGCTTCCACCTCCTGGTCTCAAGCTTAAAACAGTTTGATCAGACTGCATAACTTATCGAAACAATCTCTGCCGTTCAAAATCTTCCAAAACTCAAGAACAAAAGTTTTGTGTTGTGTGTATATATATAGATATGTATGTATCTATATATATAAATAGATAGATATAGAGACAGAAAAATACAGGAAGGAAGAGAAGAAGAGAAGATAGATAGCGGATTGGATAGATGAATGGTATTTTAGAGAGAGAGAGAGTGATTTTCTTCCTCTCTCTACTGGGAAGAGGAATGAGAGGGGCAGAAGGGTAAGGAGAGGCTTAGGTATGGTAATATGTACTCTGAGAGAGGAGAGGAGAGGAGAGGCGAGGCGATTTCGGAAACCCTTTTTGTGAGCGACACTGTGAGAATACTTTTCTCATTGAGTTTAGATTTTTTTTTTTTACTCTTTTGGGGAGAAAATTCTTTCCTTTTTTATTTTACTGGTAATTTTTGTTTTACTATGGCGGCCTTGTCTTTTATTGCGAAAGATTTTATTATCAGTTAAAAATAATAATTTAAAATTAAAATAAATTTTTTATTTTTAATAATTTTAATAAGCAAAAATTATTTTAAAGTATTTCTAAATAACTTATTAAAAATTTTAATTTATTTAAATTAAAATTAAAAATAAATAAATAATTGAGAATAATTCAAAAATATCTTTTAATTTAAAAAATTATAAATTTTTTATTTTAAATAATTAACAACATATCCTATATCAGTGGATATAATTTTTTGCAGATAGTTTTACCTTCACACTTGTTGTGGATATAATTTTAGGTTCTCGGCATTTAGCATAAATAATCATAAACATTTTTGACATTATTATTTTCGTCTTTTGAATTTTTTTATGAATTTATTGTTATTATCAAACTATTTTTTTAGTATGGTTTTTATCCTTATTTGTTTTTCTATTGTCATCCCCAAATTATTTTCAAAAATACTACAATAGTATTACTAAAATTCAATTATTTAGAGGTAAAAATAACCTAACAATTCATTCCATCCAAAACTAGAGTTCTTTTGCTACAAAAATAAGAGCAATCTCCCAAGCAAAGTGCACCTATTGAATCATTTATGTTTTAGTGTTAAATATGGTTCAAAATTAGTAAAATTGTTCCTTTTGCTTCTTATTGTTTATAAACTTTAGCAAAATTTATGAGTTTTTTGTTTGAAATACAAAGTTCGCATGATTCATTTTGTTTTTAGGGGGAATGGATTATGCTTTAAAGGTAATTGATTCTGCAAACATTTTTAACTCAAAGCAATTAGTCTTGTAGGATTATTTTGATAGTATAAAAATAATTTCATGCAGAAATAAATAGGAAAAAAGTTTAAGGATGAATATAGAATTAGAAAATTAGTTCGAGAACAATTTTAGATTAAAAAAAGTTTAGAACGTTAAAAAATATTATGAAAAAAGTTTGAGAACTATTTAGACTTTTTCTTTTTCTTGAAACCTAGAATTGAGTTAAACTAATTACTGTATTTTTTAAATTTTATACCATGTGTTTCATAAGTTATAAGATAGGTAAATTATTTGCTCAATGGCTTTTTTTTTTTAATTATGATATGTTTCATCTTCTATAAATATGTATGACATAAAAAGATACGAGTGATATGAACATAATTATATTCAGAACCTTTAATATTTAGTAATTATGAAAAGTATATCCTTGTTTGACGATAATTTGAAAGAAAAAAATTTTAATATCTTTAGCTTTATTATTTTACATTGTCAGCTCTTAAATTTTAATTTGCATTTAGAATTTAATGAGATGGGTTAGTAGTAAAGGTTTTTACTTATGAACTTGTCAAATAAGAAGTTAATTACAAAAAAAATATCACAAAAAAATAATCAACTTGCAAGCTACTCTTGTTAATTTTTTAAAATGTTGGCTTAAGTAAGAGGGAAATGTTTTTTTTAAAAAAAAATTTGGGGGTTATGAAATTCAAAAAAAAAAATCAGTGGGGAGACACAGAACCGAATTTACCCAGCTACCTTCAACAGTAGATTTTTCCTTCCTTTCAAACAGAAATAACAGGAGATCTTCCCTTCAGATTTTTTTTTTTTTTTCACTTTCCTCATAAAACTAGCTTTTCCAAGAATGCAAACGTGACGTCATCGTTTTGAGACTCATGTTTAACCTAATTTTACCGGTTACCGGAAGCGGACCCTAAATTAGACAAGCGTAACCATGTCACCTCTGCCAGGGACCATCAAAATTTAGGAAAAGACGGTCATTCGATCTTTTGCACACGTGCCAGTCTGATTAAATACGTCCTCCACTTTCAGAATAAAGGACCCCTTCTATTGCAAATTGCACGTAGTGTGATCCGAGCGGGACTCTTGGTCTTGCCACGTCAACCATTTGGCCTTCTCTGCATTTTATTCATTTATTTCTAACGTATACAAATGGAAAGCAATTGATAAAACATTTCTATAAAAAAAAAGAATTATGCCACTTAGACTTATTAAGTTAAGTTATAGGATTTTGTAGAGAATATAAAAAAAAATTCAATTTCGACTTCTACTATTATTATGATATTACATATTCCAATCTGCTTGAATACCAGAAAAATAAATAGATTCGGCGTTTGATCTTTTCATGAGAGAAAGATATAAAAATCAGAAACAATAATAATAGACAATTACCTGAGTAATCATGTAAAAAAGCCACCCCGAATCCTCTATATCATTTTTTTGTAACATTTTATGAAAAAATATGTTGTAAAGGATTTGAATAGTAATAAAACTCATTAAATTATAAATTAAGCAGTGAAATCAATTGAATAGTATCAATTTTATCATACTAGAAATTTTAAATCTAGAGAGAGTTTTAGCTCAATTGCAAAGGTCAAATTCTATTATGAGGAAATTATTTTTTAAATTGTCATAATATATTTAGATATACAATATTTAAATGAATTAATATATTTTTTAACAAATTTTATATTATTATAAAAGAGTAAGGAAAAAAACTGATCTTTGTATCAAATGAGTATCAAATTCAAATCATTTAAAAAGTAAGTCATTCATTAAGGAACTTTATTAAAAGAATTAAACATGTTTATAATCTAATTATCGTGATTTGTGATTCCTGCACCTGTTTCTTCTTGAAGGGAAAATGACTTCACCAATTTGCTTTTTTTCCCCCCTTTTCTTGCCAATAAATAAAGAAGTTAATGATATAATAAATATCGCTCTCCGAATGCGAGATTGATTGCTGTAAAATCTGAAGTCACGTTTGTTATAGCATCATGAACGTCTGTTGCCATAACTAAACCCAAGTCCCTGTGATATTTTGGTTGAGATTAGAATTATATATTTCAAAATAAGGTCGAAGTCTCGAGCTCAATACTTATTGTTGGAATTCGATCTTTTCTACTTAAAAGGAAAATCAAAAGAAATCAGAACTCACATTTAAGAGAAATAAGCAAAAAAAAGAGCATTTATTTTTGAATTTATAAAACAATTTCATCATCAAAATAATAATAATTATTTTTTGTTGGTAAACATAAAAAATTTTATTTTATGTAAAATAGTTATAATAAAAACATTAAAAATATTTATGTAGAATACACTAAATAATATATTCATTTATCTTGATAAATTACAAACAAGAATATAAAATATTTTTACGTCATTTTTCAAAAAAGATAAAAGGTCAACCGAGGATCAAACAAAAGCATATTTGTAACATCCTTTGTAGGTTTGTCAGCAGCTTGGTTATCCTCTAAGGTACAAATTCGTTTTTCATTTAAATTTTTTAATTTTAAATTATAATTTTTTTTTTACTAATAATTTATTTTTATAATTTTCAATACAACTCAATTCAAACAAAAATTCAATCGGGCGAGTTAGGATCCTAGTCAGACTAACTTATGTACATAACTCCTGCACGGATATATTTGTCAATTGACCCCTTTACTCCCGCCTGCTGTTTTCTGCAACCATGGAAGCACTGGGGTCTCCTCTTGTAACTGCTTTGTCGATGTTCTCAGTGAAAATGATTCAATAATTACCCATAAAAAAAAAAAAGCATAAGATGAAGTATGTGCAGTATAGAATTAAAAATAAAAAAGGAAAAGTACCTATATGGTGTCGTATTGTATTACATTCTTCCTCTCAAGCAAGCCTACGCTCTACTTGCCATTATGGTGTCGTGTATTTAAAGTGAGTTTTTAGTTTAAGAATTTTTATTTTTAGGAATTTTAAAAATAAATTATTTATAAAAAAAGTAGAGTCTAAATTGAATATTTTTTTGAAAGAAATGAAATCTAAATACTAAATAGCTATTCCGAAGGATAATCAACCTGTTATGAATAGTTTATAATTTGTTTATAATTTCCAAGCGCTCTAAAATAATTTGTTTATAATTTCATAGGGAAAAAAAAAATGATTTTCATAACTTGAATGCGTTTATTGCCACAGTCCATTTAAGTGACACTCGTATTAGGTTTAAAATATCACGAAACAATTTAAATTCCTGTCTGTTCCCAATGTTAAATGAAGAAAAACAAGGAGCTAATTGGCTAAAAAGTAAAGACTGAACCATCTACTTCATTTACACGATTGATCAAAAACAGGAGGAAATGGAAAAAAAAAAAACAGTACACGTTGCAGTAGTAACATTCTACAACTGGAAACATAGACAATGATAGCAGAAACAAAATTCCTCCTCTATGTATATGACTACGTCTTAGACTGCCTCAGTTCAGATTTTTAGTCAACCTCTTCAATCTTTGGGCCAACACCGCCGCTAGAACCTCCGCTGTCGCCAGCGGAGCCGGGCATGTCACCACCCATATGCTCATCACCAGCACCAGCTTGATACATTCTTGAAATTATAGGATTACAGATGCTCTCCAATTCCTTCAACTTGTCATCAAGCTCATCAACCTCAGCCAGCTGATTCCTATCCAACCACTCAATAGTTTCTTCCACTGCTTTTTCAATCTTCTGCTTATCGTCTGGGTTCAGTTTACTTGCAAATTTCTCATCCTTCACTGTATTTCTCATGTTATAAGCGTAGTTCTCGAGTGAGTTCTTTGCCTCTACCTTCTTCTTCACCTCCTCATCCTCGGCCTTGTATCGCTCTGCATCTTTCACCATCTTCTCAATCTCGTCCTTGCTTAACCTCCCCTTGTCATTTGTGATTGTGATCTGATTCTTCACACCAGCAGTTTTGTCCTCTGCTGTTACGCTGAGAATGCCGTTTGCATCAATGTCGAACGTCACATTGATCTGTGGTACGCCTCTTGGTGCTGGAGGAATACCAGTGAGCTCAAATTTGCCCAGAAGATTGTTATCTCTAGTCCTAGCTCTTTCACCTTCGTACACTTGGATTAGCACGCCCGGTTGATTATCCGAGTAAGTGGAGAAAATCTGCTCTTTCTTGGTAGGAATTGTGGTATTCCTTGGAATCAGCACGGTCATGACTCCGCCTGCCGTTTCAAGGCCAAGACTCAGAGGTGTGACGTCAAGCAGCAACAGGTCTTGAACCTTTTCATCTCCTTCTCCTGTCAAAATTGCTGCTTGCACTGCAGCGCCGTAAGCCACTGCCTCATCAGGGTTGATGCTCTTGCAAAGCTCTTTTCCATTAAAGAAGTCCTGCAACAACTGCTGAACTTTGGGAATCCTGGTTGATCCACCAACAAGCACCACCTCGTCAACCCTGGCCTTGTCAATTTTGGCATCCCTCAAAACCTTCTCCACGGGAGCCATACATTTCAAGAACAAATCCATACACAACTCCTCAAACCTCGCCCTTGTTATAGTGGCATAAAAATCTATACCTTCATATAATGAATCAACCTCTATAGTGGTTTGTGTTGTGGATGACAAGGTTCTTTTAGCTCTTTCACACGCCGTCCTTAATCTCCTCAAGGCCCTAGCATTTCCACTGATATCTTTCTTGTGCTTCCTCCTAAACTCGGAAACGAAATGGTTCACAAGCCTATTATCAAAATCTTCACCACCCAAGTGAGTATCACCGGCGGTAGCTTTGACCTCAAAAATTCCTTCTTCTATAGTCAACAAAGAAACATCAAAAGTTCCACCACCAAGATCAAACACGAGAATATCATGTTGGGATACAAACTAAGTCCCACATGGAAAAATTGATGGAAGAGTTGTCTAAATATAAGATTCAAGATAACTCCATTAGTATGAGGCCTTTTGGGAGATACCTAAAAACAAATCCGTGAGGGCTTTGCCCAGAGCGGACAATATCATACTAATGTGGAGTTTCGGCAATGTTAGACAATTCCTAACACATCATGCTCACCTTTTCTTGAATGCTTTCTATCCAACCCGTAGGCAATAGCAGCTGCAGTTGGTTCGTTGATGATTCTCATCACGTTTAAGCCCGCAATAACACCGGCATCTTTGGTAGCCTGCCTTTGAGAATCATTGAAGTAGGCAGGAACAGTAACAACGGCATTATTGGCTTTCTGACCCAAGAAAGATTCAGCAACTTCCTTCATTTTTGTCAGCACCATGGAGGAAATTTCTTCGGGAGAGAACTGTTTCTCCTCGCCTTTGTATTGAACAACAATCATAGGCTTGTCACCAGGACCAGCTACAACCTTAAAAGGCCATAATTTCGAGTCACTCTGAACAGAAGGGTCGGAAAAACGCCTGCCAATTAGCCTCTTGGCATCAAAGACAGTATTGTATGGATTCATAGCAACCTGGTTCTTGGCTGCATCACCGATAAGACGTTCCGCGTCTGTAAAAGCCACATAGGAAGGCGTGGTTCGATTGCCTTGATCATTTGGTATGATCTCAACACGGTCATTTTGCCAAACCCCAACACAACTACAGGTTGTGCCAAGATCTATGCCTATTGCCTTGCCTTCTTGGGCAGCCATTGAAATTGAAATTCACTTCAAAAAGGGTACAGAAACTAGAAACTCAAGAAAACAGTGCAGGTTTATGAAGAAAGATACAGATTCTTGTTCCTTTTCCGCCGGAAATTAAAAAGACAATGAACTATATATAACAGCAATACTTCATACTTGAAAGGATAACTTATTAATAACTAGTTAGAAGAAAAGTTGAGAATAATCTAGGCTGTTCTTCTTGATAAAACCAGAAGAACAAGGGCAAAAAGGAGAATACGCAAGATGAGGATAGAGCATTCTAGAGGCGGGAAAATTGAAAGTTTGTAACAGAAGAGCCCCTGTTCTCTGCGGGATTTTGCTGAAACTTTTGAAGAATTCAAGGAGGTGAAGATGGGGTATCTTAGGCATGTGAAGATTGACATGTTCAGGCTGTAAACGGTGGTGCATGACAACATGAAGATATTGATGGCGGTGGGAAATGAGACTGTGACGTTGAGAGGCGCCATGAGAGTCTTGAGGTGGCAGATTGTGGGGGTCTTTCTATTACACGTAGCTGCATGGTTCTGGAGTTACATGCAGAAAATCCAAACGCATTTTCTCAGTCGTGTGTGCGGTCTTCACAAATGCACTATTTTTTTTCTTTTTTTTTTCTTTTTGAGAAAAAGTTCACAAAATGCACTTAAAAACGAGTGCAAATCGATCAATTGAAAAAAAAAAAGTAAGGCAGCGCAAGGGTGCGTTGGATTACTGTTTGTTAATAATCTTGATAGAAACGGCCTTTCAATATGCTTCAAATTAACCGTTTAAATATGCTTGTGGTGAAATTTTTTTATCACGAGAGTTATATGGAATACTACTAGTTTTTCTTGCAACAAAATTTTCATATCATATCATGTACACATGAAACCGTGCTTAGAATAGGCATCCTCAAGTAAAATAAATGTCATCATTAAGAACCAATTAGGCTGGTAAATTCTCTCTTCCTGCAATTTGAATATCGACAAATTAAAACAAACATGAATATCTGAAATATCAACTCCCCTCTTTCAAAATGAAAGACCTTTTCAGCATTTACTCCATCCTCAATATGTTTAACCTTTGACAACTTTTAAAAATTATTTTTTAAAAAAATTATCATCGCTGTAAATATAATTATTTTATTTTTTATTACGCAATTTGTTTCAAAATATAAATTTTTTTAACCTTTATTTACATAAAAATAAAAAAAATAAAATAAGTGATATTTTTACTATTATTTTATTAACTAGTTTCACTAATATATTAAAGAATGAGATAATTATATTTATAGTAAGATTAATTTCATATGAATAATATTAAAATTACAAAAGGATAAACAATTTCAGAATGATGAAAGTGTCCCAAAAGTCTTATATTTTAAAACAAAAGAAATATATTAGTATAATTAGTTAATAATATAATAAAAATATTTTTATTTCCATTATTTAATCTATAAAAAATAACAAAATATTTTATATTTTGCAATGGGATGAGTAATTCCGATAAAAGAGAGTACCTATATCTCCCCGGTTGTAAGAAATTTTCCTTGAAACTATATACGGCCTCCCTGATGCCCATTGGGTTGGGCTGGACCAGACCAAGTAAACTCTTTCAGAGGGCTTAGTCAAGCTTGGCCCTAGCTGTTAGGCCCGATCCTTTTTTGTTTATATATTTTCCTTCTAAATAATTCTTAAGCTCGATTATTAATTTGTGTGGATCCAATGTTCATTTTACAAAATAATAATAATAATAATAATAAAGAAAAGTAAAGAGTTAACACTAAACATAAAAGAAAGAAGAATATTTCTGGTGAGTCTTGTGGTGTATAAGCGGACAACTTTTACATCCAGTATAATCCTACAAAAACTTTTTTCTATAATCTCAATTGGTAATACATAGTAGTGTCAAACGGCCAGCCCGCTTCGACCCGGTCCGGCTGCCACGGGCTGTCCTTGAAACGAAACAGAGTAGGCTAGTCCGTTCTTTTCGCGAGCTGGAAAATCTCAATCCGCGAGCTTTACAAAATGACGTTGTTTTGTTAAAAAGCAGCAAAACGGTGTTGTTTTAGGAAAAAAATATTTTTTAAAATATTATAAAAATATCAAAATGATGTCATTTTGAGAAAAAATTTTTAAAAAAGGACTAACCCTAGTTCGGCCTGCAGGCTAAACGGACCGGGATAAAAAAGCCTGCGTTTAAACGTGCTTGGACATATTAAGTCCAAGCTCACCTATACGGGCTGGTGTACCTTCTTGAAAAGGCATTTGATTTTTTTTTTGAGTGAAATAAAGAGTCATTTGATTACTGATATTGTCTTGTGGTATTTAAAATTTATTATCTAATGTAGTATCATTTTTCTAGTAAAAATCATCATTTTACATTTGACTTATATATGAAAAGCTTTTGATTCTATTGAATGGAGATTTTTTTTAGTCAATTATACCTTGTGCTTAGACTACTAGTATTGTTGTGATACTCTATAATTCTCGTAACTAAATTTAAACTTTCTCTAAAAATTCTAAAAAAGATCATTTTTTATTGTCTTAATTTTTGAATCACTGTCTATAATATAATTCTTTAATACATGAATATATTTCCTAAATTGCAAGTTTTACTCTATGGTTTATCTTTTAGGATCAGTTTGGGAGTTTAAGAAAGAAGAGAAATCTATTTTTATTTAAAGGTGAGAAGACTTATCTCTATTTTTATTTAAAAATTTATAAAAAAGGAAGAAAAGAATTACTTTTTTAATGCTGGGGACTTAGAGAGGTGCGCAAAAGTAACCATTACTGAAAAGTTTGGGGAAAAAAAAAAGAAACTTCATTCTACGCATCAAGAGTGATTTGGGAAGGCATGTAAGGATTGAAGGCCTGAAGATTGCTGTTAGGGAAGGTTATGATAACATCATCGATGAAGGAGATTCCTTCATTGGTACTAACAAATTGAGAAGTGCTAAGGATGATCTATCTCCTTTGAAAAATATACTATATGAAATCAAGAGAGCTTGTGCTAAAGTTTCATGTTGTGTCTTTTTTTTTTGTTGGGAGAGAGGGTAATTTTCTAACACACTTACTAATATTTTTTATTATTGATTTTTTTCAAGTAGCTGAAAAATAAATATATTTTAAAAATTTTATACTTAAAATTAAAATAAAATTTTTGTATTTTAAAATTTCAGTAAAATAAAAACTGTTTTAAAAAGTATATTCAAGTAAATTTTTAAAAATAACTTTTTTTCAACTTATTTAAATTAAAAATAGAAATAAATAAACAATTAAGAACAATTTAAAAATAATTTTAACTTAAAAATTTATAAATAAATAATTTTAAATAATTAAAAATATGTCCTAGCCAAATAAATTTTAGTAGTGGTTTGGAGGTTAACTTTCCTTCTCATATATTGAATACTATTATTGCAAATTTTCATCTTTAATGAAATATCTTATTTTCCTTACCCAAAAAAAAAAAAAGGAGTGATTTGGGAACTTTTTTTTCTTTTTTTTTGTGGTGAGATAGAGTGATTTAGGAATTAAAAACTACAACTAATTTATCCAAGGAAACTAGCTATATATAGTAGTACTTAGAAAAAATGCCTTTGTACTTTATTGCTCCACTCGCCAAGAAAAAAGAAAAAAGGAATAGCGGAGGGGGAACTTTGAATTGTAGAACCACCAAGCAAAATATGCCAGAAATAGTGACAGAGAACTGAGAAAAGAATGGATAAGAGGCTGAGCTTTCTGTAGTAAAACTACCTTCCTCCTCCCCCCTTTTCCACCATGGCTGGTTTCACCAGCACCTTCACCTTCAAACCTCTCCCTTGTAGATCCCGTCAACCCTTCTTCTTTCCCTCCTCCTCCTCTTCCTCCTCTCTGTTTGGTCCCCGACTTCACCAATCCGCCATATTTGTTTCCCTCAGCACCAGCATCCCCACTACTTCCTCCATCTCCGCCCGCTATGGCGGCGGCGGCGGCGGCCGGAGGACTAGGTCTGAAGAAGATCAAGCCCTTGATATTTCCTCCATCAGGTAACTGGGCTTATGATGGAATTGTCTTTGTGCTTTCTGTAGCTGTATGATTATATGTCTCTTATGCTAAATTGCATACTTTTATGTGTATGCATTTTTATGGGCTTATATCTTGGAATTCAGCAGCTGAGTTGATCTTTTTGGTACATGTGTATGTGCTTTTTCTGCTTTTAGTTTTGACTTCAAAAAGTTTGATGGGTCTAATGATAGAGTTTGATTTTGGTGAGTTGGAATAGGTCAGAAAAAGTAAGGCTAATTGATGAACAGCAAAACATGGTTAGCTGCTTCCTCTTTCTCCCTCTCCTTCCTCATTGTTCAGTATTCGGGAGTCTACTGGATGACTGACGTTGATTTTTGTTGTTTACTTTGTAGGTGGGCATAGTGTCAAAATTTCAGGCTCTTCAAATGGCTGAAGATGCTGAGCTTGACTTGGTATGGTCTTAATATGACCTGCTCTAAGTATTATTCTTTTGCTTAATTCAGTAATTTATTTCCAAGTATTCATTTTTTTTGGAAGAACCTAACCTGGCAAGAAATAGTTGAACTGAACTTAAAATTTGAATGCTGGAGTTTTGAAGCTTTCTACTTGATAGAGTATGTCCTCCTTAAATTACACTCCTGAGCCTTGTAATTTCACATAGAAATTACTGGCCCAAGTGCCAGTTTCAATCTTGTAGTTTACTGGTTAATAAAAATTTCAATCCATAGCTTAATGGAAATATTTAGTTCTTAGTGCCTATATCCTTTTTGTCATCATTGCATCTCTTTAGATTTCGTTACTTATCTGAGGTAGCCATTCCTTTTAGTTTAAATAGGCTACTGTGACAACAGTTCCTGAGAGAGTAATCCTATTGCCAAAAATTTTTATTGAAACCAAGACACCAGGAGTTAGATGCTTAACTTGTTACTCTGAACATCCAATATCCATTAAAATAAAATTCCTAAAGCCAGTGATGTTGGAACTGAACCTTCCAGGTAATTCCGTGATGGAAAACTTTGGTCTTTCCCCCCTCTTTTAAAGCTTATGATGTCTTATCTTTTTTCCTTTTCTTCTTAACAAGATCTATTACTGCTTCTTTTGATGAAAGTTGTTAGTCCTTTTAGAAAAATCCCATTTTTTGTGTTACAAATGCCTATTGAAGTATCAGAGTTCTTTTAAGTGCTCCAAATCTTGACCAGTACAATTGATTATCTGTGCCATATGAATTGAAGTTCGTCATGTACCTAATGGCAGTTAGTGATAATTTGTTCTTCAGTTATGTTTATTTAAGTGATCTGGAGCCACTATATTAAGTAGGTTAGCAGGATAACTGAATGGATATATGTCTTTTTTCCTTCCTATGAATAATTTTTTACATAAGATCCAAATAGTTGTTTTTGGTCATTGGCCTGGTAGAGATTCCATTCCTTTTCATTAGAATAAGAGGACATTATATTCACTCAAAGATTAAGGCATTCTTTTCCTGCTTCTTTTTAGGTAATACTATCTCCAGAGGCAGATCCTCCTGTTGTTCGGATAATGGATTACAAGTAAGATAGGTTCTCGAAGTCTTCTTCTCCACCCCCCTCTCTCTCTTTTTGGTGGCTCCTTATGCAATAGCAGTTGCCATGATTTTAGTGTGCATCTGTATTTTTTTACACTAAGTAACCTCTGTGGTAATTAAGTAACTCTTTGCTATAAGCAGCATTTGACAATTTGAAAGTTTGAAATTTCTGACTTCTTTACATAAAGAGAACTACATTTGGTTTTCCTTCCCAATTTATTTAGTCTTACGTAGTTTCTTTCTTGATATTTGGATGCACTTAAAATGATACTTAAAATTTAACATTTATTTATTTATTCCCTTGTATTGCATATACAATAGCATACTTGTTCCCCCTTTTAGGTCCCTCTAATGCTATTGAAGAGCTCATGAATGCCAGTACTGTAGTTCCATGGCTTTGGAAGTGTTTGTTGGTTCTAATTTTTTACTTGTTTATTCTTTCTTTTGTGATTTTCTGCTATAAGCTTGGTCCCTGTTGTTTCAGTGATGCAAGAAATTTTATGTCTTGAGTTATGCTAACATGTACAATTGAATACCCAGTTCCTCATCTGGTCATTGCAGATTTGACATGTGTGTTATTTTATTCTTCTCCTGAAACATTAAAACAGAAGTTTACTTGTATTTGGTTTTAATTGTTTACAGCAAATATAGATACGAATTGCAGAAGAAAAAAAAGGGGCAGCAAAAGAAAAGTGCTGGTGAGTAGCTTCCACAAAATTTCTCTTTGTGTCTAGTGAATAAATCTTTAGTTTGGTCAAATGTCAGTAATACTGATCTAAGTAGTACTTATTTGACAGCCAGCCGCATGGATCTGAAAGAACTGAAGATGGGGTAAGATTCTAAGTTATAAAATTTGAATAAAGCAAGAAGTTGAGTCTGTATTTATTTCATCTTTACATGGCTGATCATCATATTGCTGTTAGCTAAAACTTCAGTAGAGAGTTTTGTCACTATTTTGCCTTAAAGGACTAAGGAGCATATCGTTTTTCCTCAACTCTCAACTCCTAATTGAGACAATCATTGTGCTGGTTAAAAAGTAAGGGATGCATCTTTATTTCATGATGTAGTTTGTTTGGAATTTTTTTATACCCTGGTAAATTTTACATGGATAATGATTAAAATAAGCCGTTTCGTTAGTTTAGACTGCTGCTAAGCAGTGGTGGAGCTAGGATTTAAGTTTTGGTGGGGCCAAACTAGTATAATATGCTTTACTTTTTGATCTTGCTTACTTCAGATCGTGTTTTACACATTTTGAGATTTAGAGTGAGACCAAGTTTAATTCTTTTTAAGATCTTTTTAAGGCAAAAGAAAAAAGTTTTTATTAATTTTACATTTGATGATGTTTCCAAATGTCGTTTTATATTGTCATTTAGTGATCCTGGATAGGTAATGTCATGATTTAAATATTTAGAGAATATTAATGTGCTAAAATACTATTTTAACAAGTGTTTATTTAGAGAATATTAATGTGCTAAAATACTGTTTTAACAAGTGTTGCTATCTTTTTTCTTTTTAAAAAATAAAACTTCAATTGTCTTTTACTAATACCCCTTCCATCTGGAATTGAATATCCACTTTTTCTTTTTTAAGATGTTTGGAACTGAATGTCCGCTTTATTAAAATAGTTATATATTTTATCTAAACTCCCACTAATAACCTCCTTAATTTAAGGGAAGTAAGCTCTACTACTATAATTGTCCCACCTCTATCCTTTTTATGTTCCTTGATTTAAGGGATTTAAGTTTTGCTGACATGTGGGTCTTACCACTAACTTCTTTAATTAACAAGGATATCATAGTAATTTTCATATAGTCAAACTACTGTCATTAATTTCATGCCTAGTCAAAATGAGACATTCAATTTTGGAGGGAGGAAGTAATATTTTACAGAAAAATTAACTTAAAATTTGATTATATGAAATGAAACTTAGAGGAAAAAGCACAATATAAAAAAGAAAAAAACTAATACTTTAATATATATGCATAGCATATAAGCTATCAAAATTAAGACTAAAAGTTTAAAATAAGATTAAAATGTAACTAAAATTGTACTATTGCTGCTATTCATCTTACAAAAAAGATAAAAGAAGCATAAAAGAATCAAAGTCCTAAACATTTACTTTGGGAGGCCACAATTTATATTTTGGAGACTATATTCAAATTTTCTTCAAAATATATATGGTTTTGAAAAATTTCTTCATGGCACCCCTTGGCTCAATAGTTCTGCCACTGCTGCTAAGTATTAGTGTTTCCTGATATTATATATAAGAGAAGATGTTGATCACTTCAATTTTATTATGCAACATTACTGTGACTTTTAGAAGGTCCCCATGGTAGTTGATTAATGGCTAATTTTGGGTTTCATATTTCTAAGATTGGAAATTTCTTATTCCAAATCCACTCGTTAGAATCCAAATCTATTTTGGTTAGTTTGAAATTTTAATGCTTGCTTAATCAAGCCTAGGTATTTGATAATGAAACTTCTAAATGTGAATAGTGGCTAAAGTTTTATATTGGAGAATGTGCATTTTCCTTTGAAAATGGAGCGCCACTACATTGTGTCTCTCCCAATTTAGACATAAGCGCCTGATTTAATTGAAATTTGGTTTCAGCTTGAATTTGGAGTTGCATTGAACTAGCTTAACATCTAACTTGGAGATGGGTATTCAAGTTGCATTTATTTACAGTTTTTTTTTTTTAAAATCTTTCATCCCCAAATGAACAAATGCCCCAGATTAATAAAGATATATTGTAAATACTGTTATATGCCCAAAGTTGTACAAATAGATTAATATCTCGAAATAATAACTAAAAATCTTTTACAAAGGTGATTGTGCCTCTCAATATCAGGGTTGCATAATTTTATTACTGAAATTTAAGCTCGAGAAATTAACAAACAGAATGAGTTTACTAGAGCTAGTCGACAATGAAGCTTTAGTTGACCCGAAGTCCAAATTGCTTGGTTAGAGCTCCATTTGATTATTACCCTATTATAAAATAGTTGAATATCTTAAGCTCCTTTTGATTAGTTGATAATAAAGGATTAGTTCACCTCAACCCAAATAGTTTGTTTAGTGCTTCATTTGATTATTAGGGAAAAGAAATGAATGTCAATATCATACTGTCCAAAGAATATAGACTGCCAAAGGGATCACAGGTGCCTTTCTATGACTTTGCTTCTTTTTCGACATTTACTTATCTAAGAGAGTCACTAGCATTTTCATCCATAAGAATGTCAGTGATTGCTTCTTTGAGCTTCTCAACAATTATTCCCAGGAATGTAAAAGAAAGAACTGGCAGAAAAAGAAAACCATGATATTATATGCACCGAGTTCTTTGCTAATTTGCTTATTTTCCCTGTTGTGTTATGCTTAAGTTATAAGGAAGAACTAGATTGTGCAATAAGATTACCATTCACTTGTTTCTTTTGTGATTATTGTGTTAAAAGACTACATTAGAAGTTTTAATGCTTTACCTTGTATGATTCATATAAGATCTGTCCATATCATTTGTTTCGAGTTTTAACCTTTTACTTAGCAAGGTAAGGCCTAGCAGCTTCTTGAGAAGTTGTTTATATGTAAACACATTTGTTTTCCTGTGATCCTTACATCTTGCTTAATATGATGACAGTTATAACATTGACGTACATGATTATTCAGTGCGTCTGAGGGCAGCTCAGAAATTTCTGAAAGATGGTGATAAGGTGCTGACATTAACACAAGCATCAATTTACTTGTAAGCATTTTAAATCACTGCAATGACATCCTTTGGTACTCTTTTCAGGTTAAGGTTATAGTGAACTTGAAGGGCCGGGAAAATGAATTCAGAAACAATGCCATTGAGCTTATTAGACGTTTTCAGAATGATGTTGGAGAGGTACCTGAAAGATTTTTTCTCTTGAAGCAACTAGAGATAGTTGTCCTACAAATGTTTAATGTTGCACAGGAAATTCTTGATGTTGCTTTAAATGAAATTGCATAGCATTTTGTTACTTTATAACATAATTCTGCAATTGGATGTCATAGCTTCAAGTCACCTGTCATTGCCTGTAAACCTCACGGCTTCTTATTTTGGTTTGCATATAAATTTTGCTTTATGGCTGAATGCCCCCCTCCCCCCTTTCTCTCTCTCTCTCCTTGCTTTCTCCTTCTTCTGCTTTGTTTTATCTTCCCCCCAACCCCCCTTCTTTTGGTATGTAAGTGACACACTGAAATACAAGGAAAAGATTTTGATTGATTTTAAAATCTCTTATTTTCTTTATGAGCTTGTATTTGAATCTTTAACAACTGGAAAACACTGATGCATGTCTTCTGGAGGTATTCAACCATATAGCTATGCTACCTGATAGTGACATTTGAGAAAGTACCTACTACCTAGTCTTAAAATACTCATTTCAGTAATTGCTAGGTTTTACTTTTGCATTATACAAAAGCTGAACTATTTGGAATTATTCCTTGAAAAGCTGATCATGCCCTGGGAGAAGATTTATTTAGTTATTTATTCCTTTCCTTTTTTTTTTGGGAGGGGGGAGGGATTTCTTGTTTTTCCATTCAATTTCTATAAATGGGCCATAATTACATGCTTTGCCCCGTCCATTTTTGCATGGTACTTTTGGGAAAGAAGAAGAAGATGAAATAATTACTACTTTGTCTCAACTCTTAAGAAGCCTATAAGCATTATGCCTGGTTTTGGACATAACGTGTTAGTTTCAAATGCTTATTTGAAATTGGGATTTTTTCTCTTACAAGGTCAATGTCCGCATACTTCTATTGGTTCTCTTCAAATTTCGAACTAGCTGCAAAAACAATATATCATTCTCTTTGCTGATGCTAAAATTTTCTCTTTTCGCTGCTTCTTTTGCTGCTATGCCCAGCTAGCAGTGGAGGAGAACAAAAATTTTAGAGAGAGGAATATATTCATAGTTTTGGCTCCAAACAAGTCTGTTGTTCAGAAAGCTCAAGATCAACCAAAGAAGAAGGAGAAAACAGCAAATGAAGTCTCAGCTAGTGTCTGACTCTGCTTTAAAGTTGAGCGATTGCTTGATGCTGGAACGTTGACCGGTATCTTTCACTTCTATTATACTGTGGCAGGAATCTTTGCAGGATTCTTGCCCTTTGTATAGAATTGGTGTATTACATTGTAGAAGTAAATATCTTTTTTCCTTGTGTAAAATAAAAGTAGACTTCATCAATTTTGTAGTAGCATGTGGTAGGACAAGTGCTTAAAAAGAAAGCCCATCTGTTTTGTTTTATTTTTTCTCTTCTCTTTTTGTGTTTGATCTAAGCTTCCTAGATACTACGTTATTATCCCAGGCTCTGGTATGTGAAGTGTTAGATGGTACTATGTTTTCATGTCTTGTACCTGTTACCAACATGATCTGCAGGATGTCTGTTGATGTAATTGTTGAGAAAACCAGGGGTCAATTTGCAGTTAACTTGTCCAGAAAACCTAAAAATACATAAGTACAGACAAGTTTGTCATTGGTTCTTGGTTGTTTTTTGTGTTCCTTAATGATTTGAGTCTGGTAGTTACTGTTCCATCACTATTTCACAAATTTATACTGAGATGTGAATGTTTAAGGGTGACATTTGGCTTTGAGGATAAACACTGTCATTTTCTGCCAGTTCATTAAAATAACCTGGTTTTCTTTTTGTTTCTTCTTTTGTATCTGCTGCTGATTGATATAGTTGTAACTATTTGTTCTTCTGGGAAAATCCTTAACTGAGGCGGGTGTAAAAATACAATTTTTATGCGTAAAACATGAATCCTGTGCATTTAGTCACACACGTCCCCTAGTTTGTAGGGGGTGTGTTTTACATTCAACTGGTAGGAGACATTTTTTGCCCTTTTCAAGCATCATGAAAGTTTTGGTATGAGAAGTAGCCTGAAAAGCAGAAAAAGGAGAAGGAAGCAAAATCCAAAATGTCACCAGGTGTTGTATCTTGGGCAAGAATTCTGTTGCTGATGTACTGATATGCACCGGATTTTCACATATTTGGAGAGACTCATCTATTCAGATGGAGAGTTGCCAACTGATTGACCTAACGTTTTGCTGTCTCAAAGACTTTTTCTGTAAGTTCTTAGGATCTAAGCATTCTGCTGCAATGTTTCACAGTATGGTTCTCTTAACAGAGGGGTAAACTTGACCAAATTCTTCTAGTAATTCATGTACATATTTAAAAGAAGATATCATAACAGGTTCATTGTATATTTCTTGCACTCCTACTAGAGGAGGAAAGAGATATGCACAATCATTTTGGTAGAATTAGATAGAGTTTGAATTTTTTTTTGAGTTTTACAGAATTAATTTATTTGTGAGAAGAAAAATGAAATTCAAAATGAAAAACTTGCATTGACTTTTAAAATAGAATTCAGTTTAAATACACTTATTTAGTGATTCTTTAAGCTCGTTTTAGTGTGTAGTTTCTACCATCTGGAGAAGAACAAGCTAAAGAAAATGGAAAGAGAGAACATATCACGGATGGAAAAAATTTGGATTTTTTGGTTTTTTGGGGATACAGTAAAAATTGTATTAAGAACCAAATTAAATCATGAGAAAATAAAGTGACATTTTGTTGAAGAATTCCAAAAAATTGTTGTGATGTTATGAGGTTTCCTTCCAAATGAATCAAGCAAAGACAAACAACCATCAGATCAATGTCAGGGAGATGTGGCTGAACTATCACCAGATCAACTGATGCAGCTGCTCATTTTAATCATTTATCAAGAATTCTTTAACCTAAATACTTTTTGGGATGAGTAGGATCAACGTTACTTCAGGACTAAGGGGTGATAGGCTGCCGTATCATATGCATTGTGTTTTATATCCTCCGTTTTAAAATGTAAAGTATTTTAATTTTTCTTTATAGATTAACTAAAATTTTATTATATTTTTAATTAATTTTATTAATATAATAGAAAAATAAGATAATTATATATATAGTGAGGGTAGGTTTAGAAAAATAATCTTTAATATTTATATAAAGTTAAATATTTTGATAGAGAGAAAAATAATTAAAAGATCTTATATTTTAAAATATACAGAGAAACAATAACTTATACATATTTAAATGCAATTAAGAATTGATATTTTTATACAAGAACTTGTGTCCTAATCAAAATTTCTTCTTTAATACTGTGGTGAACTGAAGGATAGTTCGACATGCAAGTTTTTTTTTTCTTACAATATTTTTTTAATCCTTGAAGAATTTAATCAAATATCGGATTGGTATGTTGTTGCTCTTGCTCATGCCTGGAGCATAGCAGGATTGTGACGCCAACATTACTGTGCTAACGATTTTTTTTTTCAACATGAGGTAAAAGGTTTAGCACACTGTGAGGCCGACACATTGTTAATTTAACAATTTAAAAAATAAAAAATAATAATTCTATAGACGATGAATAATTATTCTATATAATTATTTTCTTCTATAAATAATAGCTCTTTGTTTTGAATAATTATGAGCCACTTATTGCTGGATCAAAAAAATGTTCTTTCCCCCCCCCCAAATATATCGAAGTGGGCATGTAGCTTGAATCAAGGACTCTCGCCCAGAAGGATCATTTCTACCGACTCGGTGAAATTTTGCCATGCACTGAAGTTCAGTGCACTTAGGACCAAATCTTTTCGGTGATCATCGTTTTATAACGAAAATGCATATACCCCAAAAGTCAATCTAATCTTTGAAAATGTGAATATAAATGATGACAAATGGACAAAGTTCTCAAATTCAAAATTACTGTGTTTCGAGACTCCGTAAATGAATTTATCTTAATAAATGAGTCTGGTAGATATAATTTATGCGTTTTAAAAATAATAGATTAATTACAATAAATTATTTTTTTCACACAAGACAAAATATTAAAAATGCCAAGCAACTGCAAATTGTCCCCAAGAACCCAAAAAGAAGAAGGAAAAGGGCCAGTGCAAGATGAATTAAGAAGGTACAAGAAAAGTTAAAAAAAAAAAAGAAAGAAAAAGGGAAAATAGGAGAGAACGTGCATGGTTGTTGAAGCAGAGAAAGCTTTGCTTCAAGGCAATTGAGACTCAGCAACCAACAACAGCCTTCCATAGGGACACACATTACGTAGTAAAGAGAGAAAGACAGTGTGAGAAACAAATACTACTCTCACACTACCATTAAAAAGAACCTCTCCCCATCCTACCCCGGAGTCACCACCATGGAAGCCAGTGCAGGTCTCGTTGCTGGTTCTCACAACCGGAATGAGCTCGTCGTCATCCATGGCCATGAGGAGGTTGCCCCTGCAAAACTAGAATGTCTAAACATTTACTTAAATTTTCATGCTAGCTTAACAATGCATAACCTTTTGATTTTCCTTTTTTGTTATGACTGCAGCCAAAACCTTTGAAAGATTTAACCGGTCAAGTTTGTGAGATATGTGGTGATGAGATTGGCCTCACTGTTGATGGAGATTTGTTCGTGGCATGCAATGAGTGTGGTTTTCCGGTTTGCCGGCCATGCTATGAGTATGAGAGAAGAGAAGGAACCCAAAACTGCCCTCAGTGCAAGACCAGATACAAGAGACTCAAAGGTAAAAAGAACAAATAAAAAGTAGACTTGCCTCTCTTTGCAGACTGCTGTCTGTCTGGTATGCGGTCATTTCTAATGCATTTTGTTGTTTTGTTGAACGTTGAAGGGAGTCCAAGGGTGCCCGGTGACGAAGATGAGGAAGATATAGATGACATTGAACATGAGTTTAACATTGATGATGAACAAAACAGGAATACCAAAATAGCTGAATCAATGCTTCAAGGGAAAATGAGCTATGGAAGAGGACCAGAAGATGATGATGCTACTACTCTATATCCTCCGGTCATTGCCGGTGGCCGCTCTGTGCCTGTAGGAGAAAAACTTATCGACTCATGAGCGAGCAGTTATTTACATTACCACTACTCTTGACACACAAATCAATTGATGCATGCAGGTGAGTGGTGAATTCGCCATATCAACTCATCCCAATGGAGATCAAATGCTGGGTTCCTCCCTGCACAAACGTGTGCATCCATATCCAGTATCTGAGCCTGGTATGTTCTACAAATCCAACTAGCTAAATGCCTTGATACAAACAAATTTTCATGTCGAACGAATTAATTATTGCTTTTCTAAACTTGATGAGATGAAATCCAGGAAGTGCAAGATGGGATGACAAGAAAGAGGGAGGTTGGAAAGAAAGGATGGAAGAATGGAAACAGCAGCAAGGCAATTTGGTAGCAGAACTTGAAGATTCTGCAGACCCTGATATGGCTATGTAAGTACTAAAATTCAAATGGATGCCCAAGGAAGATGTTGATTAATCAAAATAAAAAATAAGACTCGTGAGATAAATTTCTTTTTGTTTGCAACAATGCAGAGTAGATGAAGCAAGACAGCCATTATCAAGGAAAGTGCCGATTGCATCTAGCTTGATAAATCCTTACCGGATGGTGATTATTGCTAGGCTTTTGATTCTAGCATTCTTCCTCCGTTATAGAATCTTGCACCCTGTGCATGATGCAATTGGCCTCTGGCTTACTTCTATCATATGTGAGATCTGGTTTGCCTTCTCTTGGATTCTGGATCAGTTCCCCAAATGGTTCCCAATCAGTCGTGAGACTTATCTGGATCGCCTCTCTCTCAGGTGAAAAAACACTGACTTTCTGGAAATACATTAGGAGAAACAAATCCTAACTCTAGTATACATCATTGCTGCTGAAACTCCTCTCTAAAAAGCCTTCAAATTATATACTTCACCAGAAAAGACAGATCAGTTTGGAGCTGATTTGCAGCATCAAGAGTTTCATTTCAAAAACGTAGGAAAGAGGAGGGTGGTTGAAGGTGCAGGCAACTGTGCTTAAGAGTAACAAGATTATTGCTCTATTTATAATTACCATTAAGAAATCAAGTTTCTCTAGCCAAAGCAGCTGATAGAAATAGAGATGTATGACCAGAAAATAAGGAGAAAAGCCTCCATAGATTGACCAAAACTAGTGATGTAATGAATTGTTATTTGCAATAGTCTTTGTTTTAACCAGCAGATGGAGATAGGAAGCTGAATGACAAGTGCCTAATAGAGGCAATAACAAGCACAGAAAATGTAAATCAAATACTTTCTCAAGTGGATGTTCCCTTCAGAAAATGTATGGTCACACATATTATTCACCATATTGGAAGCATCTCTTTATCAATTTCAGGCAAAAACCAAGTTATACAATAAAATTTGACAAAATTAAATGCAGGTACGAGAGGGAAGGTGAACCAAACATGCTGGCTCCAATTGATGTCTTCGTCAGTACGGTGGATCCCATGAAGGAACCTCCTCTTGTTACAGCAAACACGGTTCTTTCGATATTAGCAATGGATTATCCAGTGGACAAAATCTCATGCTACATATCTGATGATGGAGCTTCAATGTGCACATTTGAAGCACTATCAGAAACTGCAGAATTTGCTCGAAAATGGGTTCCTTTCTGCAAGAAGTTTGCAATAGAGCCTCGAGCACCTGAGATGTATTTCACTCAGAAGATTGACTATCTTAAGGATAAAGTGCAGCCAACATTTGTGAAGGAGCGACGAGCAATGAAGGTAAAATCTATTTGATCTCTCTTAATTTCAGGAAGCTCCGAAGGAAAACCAGACTGTGCAAGAAACTAAGTTCTGTATACTTTTGCTAAATATGACAGCGAGAGTACGAAGAGTTTAAGGTAAGAATCAATTCAATGGTTGCCAAAGCTATGAAAGTTCCTCCAGAAGGGTGGATCATGCAAGATGGGACCCCATGGCCTGGAAATAATACCAAGGATCATCCTGGTATGATTCAAGTCTTTCTAGGTCACAGTGGAGGCCACGATGTGGAAGGAAATGAACTCCCTCGCCTTGTTTACGTTTCTCGTGAGAAAAGGCCTGGTTTCCAGCATCACAAAAAGGCTGGTGCCATGAATGCCCTGGTAAAGATCACAAGATCTTCATCAATCATTTGCAAAGATCCATAGAAACTATTTTCTTATCATCATTCAATCTATCAGGCAACATTTTCCATAATGATTGTATATGCACTCTAATTTCAAGACAAACTCAAAACTTAAATAGAAGAAAAGAGTCATATGTTTCGATAGATATCTGTAGAGGAAATAGTGTCACGTGAGGTGAAATCTTACAGGTTCGTGTCTCTGCCGTTCTTACAAATGCTCCATTCATGTTGAACTTGGACTGTGACCATTACATAAACAACAGCAAAGCTGTCAGAGAAGCAATGTGCTTTTTGATGGATCTGCAAATTGGCAAGAAGGTCTGCTATGTACAGTTTCCTCAAAGATTTGATGGCATTGATAGGCACGACAGATATGCCAACAGAAACACAGTCTTCTTTGATGTAAGCCCCCCGCAGAAGTTCTAAAATTGGACATACTTTTTCCTTTCATGGCAAGTCATTGGAAAGTAAAAAAATTGAAATTTAACTTCTAAATTTGAGTGCATGAACAATAGACAAGCTTTCCAACTTTCTTATAATGTTGTGCAAGGTCTGCCTGATTAAACTGCTTGTTCTCTTGGGCAGATCAACATGAAGGGGCTTGATGGAATCCAAGGTCCTGTTTATGTGGGTACAGGATGTGTCTTCCGGAGACAGGCTTTATATGGATATGAACCACCAAAGAGTTCAAAGCGCCCAAAAATGGTGACCTGTGATTGTTGCCCCTGCTTTGGACGCCGCAAAAAGCTTGAAAAATACACAAAAAATGGAGTTAATGGAGATGGTGCAGTTCAAGGTTTCTTAACATCCTTTGCCTATTGACTAATTGCAGAACTACTAGTTTTCTCTTGCTTTAAATCTTACTTTTTTCTCATTTTCCTAATAGATCTCTCTGTTTTGAGTGTTTCCTAACTATGTGGATTTGTTAATTGTTCCTCAGGATTTGATGACGACAAAGAAGTACTTATGTCTCAAATGAATTTCGAAAAGAAGTTTGGGCAGTCAGCAATTTTTGTGACTTCGACTTTAATGGTTGAAGGGGGTGTTCCACCTTCCTCCAGCCCAGCAGGCATGCTCAAAGAAGCCATCCATGTAATCAGCTGTGGCTATGAGGACAAAACAGAATGGGGTACAGAGGTACTGAAACAATCTTAATGTCAGACGAAGTAGATTTGTGAAAGCTTCTCCCCAGCTTATTTTCATGAACTAACATTAGTTACAAGTTTTGATCTTACATATAATTCATTACAATCCTTAAAGCTCAAAACTTCTATACTGCAATACTGCTACCATATAGGATTTAATGCCATGTCCTGCAACCCATATAAATAATTCTTAAATGCTTGCATTAGTACATCTTACTTATTCCCGCATATGTCTTAACCCCATGGGTTTCAAAACATGCAGTTGGGTTGGATATATGGCTCTATTACAGAAGATATCCTAACAGGATTCAAGATGCATTGTCGTGGCTGGAGGTCCATTTACTGTATGCCTGCGAGAGCTGCATTCAAGGGTTCTGCTCCCATTAATCTATCAGATCGTCTCAACCAGGTGCTTCGGTGGGCTCTTGGTTCTGTTGAGATCTTTTTCAGTCGACATAGCCCAGTCTGGTATGGCTACAAGGGAGGAAAGCTCAAATGGCTCGAACGATTTGCATATGTCAACACGACTGTCTATCCATTCACCTCAATACCTCTACTGGCCTACTGTACGCTTCCCGCCATCTGCTTACTCACTGATAAATTTATAATGCCAGAGGTAAGACAATTATCCTTATTTCCTCTGATTCATAATTGACTGGGGCATGTTCAGAATTAGTAGTCTCCCGGTTTCTAATTCAAGGATATTTTTTTCTTCTTCCTATTTATTTCTTTTATTTTAATTTGGCCTTAATTTCTTATTTGATTTAGATAAGCACCTTTGCAAGTCTATTTTTCATTGCTCTCTTCCTCTCTATATTTGCAACGGGCATTCTGGAGCTAAGGTGGAGTGGAGTTAGCATTGAGGAGTGGTGGAGAAATGAGCAATTTTGGGTAATTGGTGGCATTTCTGCTCATCTATTTGCTGTTGTACAAGGTCTTCTCAAGATACTGGCAGGGATTGATACCAACTTCACTGTCACATCTAAGGCAGCAGATGACGAAGACTTTGGCGAGCTTTATGCTTTCAAATGGACTACCCTCCTAATCCCTCCAACCACTGTTCTAATAGTCAACCTTGTTGGTGTTGTAGCTGGCATCTCTGATGCCATAAACAATGGTTACCAATCCTGGGGTCCTTTATTTGGGAAGCTCTTCTTTGCCTTTTGGGTGATTGTCCATCTATATCCATTCCTTAAAGGTCTAATGGGCAGGCAGAACAGGACACCCACCATTGTCATCATATGGTCGGTACTTCTTGCCTCTATCTTCTCCTTGCTGTGGGTCCGAATTGATCCATTTGTACTAAAGACCAAAGGTCCTGACGTCAAGCAATGTGGTCTTAATTGCTAGAATTCCTGTCTTATTTCTTGATGAATTTTCATGAGGGAGCATACATATATTTTGCTATCAGAGGTCTAATGTATGATCAAACAAAGTGGATGGAAGAAGAGAAAATAAGTCACTAAAGTTTTGTTTAGCATAAGGATTTTACTCAAATTTGTATATTATAAACATAGAGAGTGCTGTTCAAATTGTTTGCATCCTGGAGATTTCTTTTTCTTTTTGCTTTCGTTTTTCTTTCTATCCTCTTTTGTCCTGCACTGGACAATCAACTTATTTTTTAAGCCCTATGCATTGAGAAGAACTGTAAGGCAATGACACTGAAGTTCAACTAACTGACAAAGGAAAACATGGACTTCCAAGAAGAAATGGAAAGCTATTCAGGCATGGCTTGGAAAAGAAAAACTAAAATGAGAAGTCACAAAAGATAAAGTAGCAAACATCAATGCCTATGACCCATTTATTTCTCAAGAGTAGCAAACATAAAATGGCTTGCACCATGCACATTAACATTTTTTGCATATTAACAAGATGCCAGGTTGAAATGATAGGAGTTATACCTGACCGGTGATATCTGAGAATATTGCCTTTAATTCTTTCATGCAGCAAAGGCTTCTTCATGTTTAACATAAATATATCCAGATGACTTCCTGTGCAATCAGAGTGCAAAGTGAATAAAGAAGTTACATAATCAGGATGTGCATTACAAGACTTGCATTTAAGGAAGATAAAGGGGAATAAAAAATGTTCGGGCCTTAGAGGTGATTAGCATATGCTGATGAAAAACCACTTGATATAGTTCATAACAGTCTTTTGATGCATTTTAAGAAACACTATCTTGTTCTCAAATTCTACCAACACCTGGAGTAAAAGGGATTCAGAACCTTACTGTTAATCCTAAAGCATCAACATTCATCTAGAGAACATATTGGAGGGAACTGTAAGACTAGGAAACATAAAAATGCTGGATCCTGGATATCCCCCCCAGCACTTCCAGATAGGTTGCTGAAGGACTCTTGCCATTATTTATGCAAAAGGCACAACCTGGTAAAGTCGGGTTTCTCTCAAAACTCCTTGGATTTTAGAGTACAAGAGGACATGACAGAAACACAGCCATTTCATTTAATGGGCATGACAAACTTCCATCACTTTCTTTTCCAAAGGAATAATTTCTTCCCAGAGTCATAAAAGGTCTCCTGTGATTAAAGATGATGGTTTCCTGATTTATTCATCAAAAATAATAGGCAATCACAATGCAGCTATTTCACACCTTGCAATTCTCATGGGTATGTGAATGGTCATTCACCAGTAGTCTCCACATGAACAGAATCCATCTTTGAAATGATGAAATCTGTTTGCATCCCTTACAACAATAAGCCTCTTGGTGATCACGGATACAAATTTAGTAAAATTATGGCAGTCTAAACAAACCCTAAGGTTCTTGATGATCCTAATCTCTGTTCCTGGTTCAGATGCTATAAGTCCAAAAGTAATGGCCAACTTCTCACTGTGGACTTTTACCATAAGCTCCTTCTCTTCTTCCTCCACATCATGCAAAGCTGTAACAGTTTCTGTCTGGAATCCTGCTTCCTTCATCTTTTCCATCAAATTTTCCAGCATTTCAAAAATTTCTGCAGCGTGTGGGTGAGATTGGTCGTTGCTTGTAAAGATATGTGGGATACCATTCAACTCAATTAATGTACAACCAGGAGTTTTTGCTAGATTTCTTCTCTTAACTATTTGCCTAACTGAAGCAGCCTGAGGATAATTACGATCTGCTGAATATATATTTGATAGTAAAACATAGTACCCCACACTTTTAGAGTCCATTTCAAACAACTTATCAGAAGCAAATTGAGCTAGTCTAGTGTCCTTGTGAGTCATGCAAGCACCTAATAGTGCACCCCACTCAGCAGGACCTGGTTTCACAGGCATCTGACTAATGAATTCCAAAGCATTTTCTAGTTTTCCTGCTCGGCCAAAGAGATCCACCATGCAGGCATAATGCTCAGGAGAGGGCTTAAAATTATATTCATGGGTCATAGAATGGAAGAGTTTTTTCCCTTCTTCTACCAAGCCAGCATGGCTGCAGGCATACAGAACAGAAAGGAAAGTAACACCTGTTGGGGTAACTCCAGAACCTTGCATCTTATCAAACAGTAAGACAGCTTCATTCCCATGTCCATGAAGTCCGTACCCAGAGATCATGGTGTTCCAGGTAACCACATTTTTCTCAGGTATGGTATCAAATAATCTCTGAGCCTCTTCAATGCTTCCACACTTTGCATACATGTCAATCAAAGCCGTTGATACATATATGTTAGACTCGAAATTCTCCTTTTTTATCAAATCATGGACCCATTTCCCAAGGCTTGGAGCTCCAAGTTGAGCACATGCGGAAAGAATGCTGGTGATTGTTATGGGATTTGGATGGATATCCAGTGCCTGCATTTCATGAAAAAGAGATATAGCCGCTTCAGTCAACCCATTTTGTGCATAACCAGAGATCATCGCATTCCATGAAACCAAGCTTTTGTATGGGGACTCATCAAAAAGCTTTCTTGCAAATTCAATTTCATTTAGTCGACTGTAAACTGTAACCAGCGCAGTTGAGACAGAGGAACTGAAAACGACACCAGACTTTATGGAGAACCCATGTATTGAGCATGTAAGTTCCAAATGGCCAAAAGGATCAGACACAGGAATCAATCCAACAACTGTACTAGAATTCACTTTATTACCCAAAAGAAGCAATTCCTTGAACAGCCTCACTGCAGAGTCAATCATATTATTGCACGATAACCCAGAAATCAATGCATTGTATGAAATTAAATCTGGATTCTTCATTTGTTCAAACAAAAACTGAGCAGTTGAGACATCTTCACATTTTGAATACATTGAAATCAAACCGGTAACCACATAATCATGAGAGAGACAACCCGTCTTCACCGCCAAACTATGAACAATCGTACCTGTCCTTAACTCCTGCAACTCAGCAGTAGCAGAAAGAGTTACGGCTAACGCAGTGGAATCCAACAGCGTACCATCGGCTACCATATGACGAAAAATTTGGATAGAATCGTAAAAGTAACAGTTTTTCACCAACCCAGAAAGCATAGTGTTCCAAAGAACTGTATCCCGCTCAGAAATTTCCTCAAACACCTTGTAGGCGGACCCGACTCTTGAACACCCCATATACATATCCACCAAAGTGGATCCTACAAACAAATCTGCGCTACATCCCGAAACTATAACTTGCCCATGAAGCAAAATCCCAACTTTCTCGAGGCCAGACGAGGAAATCGCCGAAACCACAAAAGCGTAAGTGAACTTATCGGGTTTAAGGGCGGTTTCCCGACGAAGATGGTGAAAGAGAGAGAGAGCATCACGAGGAGAGTTGTTCTGAGAGAAGCCCCTAATTTGGACATTATAGTAGAAAAGATCAAGAGGGCATTTGCTGGACAGAGAGTTGAAGAGAAGCTTGGCTTGGGACAAGGCTTTCAAATCGAAGAGCTTGTGGGTTAGCTTCGTGACGGTTATGAGGTCTTTGGTTAGGCCATTAAGGATCAGTTGAGCGTGTGTTTCGTTGAGCTGTGAGAGAGTTGTGACCTTGTTCAGTAGGTTCAAGAAGAAGTTTCCGTCACGTTGAGTTGTGGCTGCTGTGGCTCTGCAAATCATCTAGCGATTGACGAATAACTGGCAACCAGAGAAGATGGAAGAAAAGAAAGGGTAATCAAATTTTTGGAGGGAAAAGTTCTTTGAAATTTATTTATTTATTGGTAAAATAACCAATTTGTCTTCAAACGGAATATAGGAATATGACGTATTACGGTTTCAAAACTTTTTTCGCCATCATAATACTTAAAGAAGTTAAAATCAGCCGCTCTCAACACTATCTTCCACGGCAGTCTTTGATAAAAATAACTTATGTCTCTATTCATATGACATCTTTTAAAAAATAAAATAGGCATATTACATATTTTTAAAAAAAATACATTCATATTATAAGCTCACATACATCAATTTAGTCAAAAGAAAAACTAAATCGAAGAAATTCCCCCACAATTGTCCTAAAAAAATAGAAGACAAATGAACAAGAAAATGACCAATGATTCACTATAAGAACATGGTGTGCTTATTTTGCCCTCTAAAATATATCAAATAAGTAGAGTGTGAGTTTTTTCGGTCAAAGGTTATGATAAAAGATAGTACTGGCAGCTTATTAGTTAAACGTAACTTCTTTGATAATCATAATAGTAGAAAAAAACTTTTGGAATCATAATGTGTAAGACTCTTAAGTTTGATAACTAAATTGATTATTTTTTTATTTTTTTTTAAATTTTGTGTATCCAACATTGTTGTACATCTTCTCACCTTTTCTCAGTCTAAATCCTACATTTTCTCTTGTAACCTAACTTAGTTTTTTCATTTTTAAAATAAGAATTTTCAAAAGAAAACTAGTTCAACTATAGATAAGAGATGCATTGATTGGGTTATCAAAATTTTCTAAATCTTTTTTGTTTTTTAAGTTGTTGAGTTTGATCTTTATTTTCCGGATTAAGAGCAAGTTTTTTTTTTAAATAAAGAAAAGATTAATTTATAGTACACAATTAGCAGCAGAAGTTAAAACAACATCACGAGGAAAATCCTCACCAGAATGCATACTTGTCCAAACTAACGGCCATTTGAGCAAGAATACGGGTGGGAACGGAAAATTGCCCTAAATTATTTTTTCAATACATATTCTTAACTTATTATTTTTTAAGCTTTTAAGTTTTTTTTTTAAAAATTATTTTCTTTCATCCAATAGGTCCTGACTAGTAATTCTGAAGTAGAATTTGATCAAAATATACACGTTTCTCTAATACATCAATGTTTTACGGGCATTTATGCCTGAGCATCACAATTTTGCCTCAATTTCACCCGCTCGCTCCTCATCACTCAGAATCCTCTGCAACATTCTTTATAATACTCATTGAAATATTTTTAGTTATAATATTTAATTTTTAAAATTTATCTCTTAAAGTTTAAATTTTATCTTATTTAGTTTAGGACATCTGAAAGAAAATTTTTATAATTAATAGAAGTGTTACAGAGTGTTATACAAAAGTATTATAGATGATTCGAACTGCCCTTTTATGACTCATTCGGTTTTTTTTTTTACTGAATTTTTTCTTTTTTATTCAATATAATTATTTTTATATTTATTTGATATTTAAAAATATTAATATTTTATTTTTATTTTCATGTTATTATATTTTTTATATTTCATTAAATAAATTTACATTTGATTTTTAGTAATCATAATTATTCCTTGTGTTTTTTATTATAAAATAATAATATTTTTTTCTCATTCTTTCTGTTTTTGCAAATATAGAAGTTAAAGTATATTTATTTATTCTTGATTATTTTATTCGTATAATATTCCAATAATAGTATTAATTATATAATCTATTCTATAGAAGTTATATGATCCATTTATATCTTCCATTACATTATATTTTTAAATTAGAAAAAATTTGTAACTTAAGTAGAGGAGTAAAAATATTATTACTTAATATTTAAGAACTTTTCTATTAATTCTTTATATATTATTATTATTATTTATTTGTTCATCTCTTAACTCAATAACTCCCACATAGCACTTATGATTTAAATTTTTAATAATAATGCTAATAGTAATATAAATAACAACAAAAAAAACAATAAACTAATAGAGTACTCTTCTTTTCCTTAAAAAAAAAACAAAAGAGTACTCTTCTTTTACTAATGTAACTCACAAATAACTCTTATTTTTATTACTATTTATGTAACTACTAAATAATTATAATTAAATTAGTGTTTAAAGGATAAATTTATATGAAATAATTATATTTGTACACCTTGTGTGCTTTTAATGTCCTATAGTTAGTTCATCAAAATAATAATAATTTATTTTTTTAAAGACATTTTAGGCAATCCAAAAAATGAAAGAAACAACTAAGTTTAAATTTACATGACCCCTATCCATACTTTTAGTATAGTAATATATATATATATATATATATTTATAATTTTATTTTTGGTAAAAAAATATTAAAATTCTACAAAAATTCAATGTCGTCAACTAACTAATTTCCATTTTGCAATTCATACGAAGAGTACTCAAGTGACAGAGTGAATCATTTTGCAATGAATTAATTTTGTAAAAAATTAAATTATTTGTGCCAAAAGATATGGAACCGAACTAGAAAAAAACTCTTATTGAATTTTAAAATGAGAATTTCTCCTATTTCCCAAGTTATTCTACATCGTAATTTCTTGCAACAACATTTTCTCTCTAGACGTTTTGCATTAATTTTCCTCAACTGATTCCAAATATTTCTTAGCTTCCTTACCAACACTTGGGACATGCCAGATTACCTAGGAGGATATGCATTTTACCTCTAATAGATGTTTGACTGGGAATGCAACTAAGAAAGGCAAGATGGCGTTTTCTGCAGCAAATCTCAGCTTCACATGAGATCAGTTAATCTGATACTACAAATTACTCAATCCAGAAGGCAAAGAATTAAGAAGCCATCGTTTGATTACCTTTTGATGGTCGTCTAAGAGAGATGACCAAGTGGATTAGTACGGTCTATTCTATAAGAGAAAAGACCTTTTGCTGTAGTATTTAATTTTATATAGCAATTGGTTATCTCATCATTGAGACAGATTAAGCGAGGAACCATGTAAAACATTGAAGGTTTTTCTGAAATTGCAAGTTGCATATTTTCCAAAAACTGGGCAGGTAAGGCATGCAACTTTTGGCGAATAACAGCTAATCCTGCAAGAGAAAGACAATTTTCGTTCTTTAATGTTAATGGAACATATGTTGGTTTGAATTACCAAAACTAATCAAACATGGAATCATTTTAAACTGCATGGGAAATTTTTATGGAATTCCAAGTGGCATAGGCTTCCATCCAAATGATGGGTAGTTAGGGAATAAATTAGACATATGTGTTTATTCTTTGGCTTTCCTTCTCTGACTAGATTATGTGCACAGTATTATATTGCCTTGTTTTTAAGTTAGAAGGTATCGTCAATTAAGGTTCAAAGCATCATTATGACTAAGTGGCGGAGTGGCATTGATGATGACGCGGAATTGCAAGTTGCACAGGCATCCATTTTAGAAAAATTAAAAAAAAATATTAAAATTTAAATCACGGCAACTTTTTCATCCATATTTATAATACATGTAAATAACAAAAATGAGTATTCAATTTAGACGCGAGAGTACTTGCGAACTAGTCCGCATCCAAACTTTCTCTGCATACGTAGAGAGTCAAAAGCCTCCCTATAGATCGTTCCGCGTGCAGACGTTCTCATATTTAAAGACTCTGCCTATACGTCAACAGGGCTCCAAGTATTTTACTCTCATGGTTGTTAAGATCTTTGCTATATAAGGAAGCTAGAAATAGCATCTGTGCCAGAGCCAATAATTTGTTTCGTTCTCTTAAGTTTACATTTCTAGCAGTGATCATTTTCGAGGAAAATTTTAGCATCACCAGTAGCAAGATGGAGATGTCATTTGCTACTCCAGCTCCAGCTGCCAAAAGGTATTAAGTTCTTGTGTTTCAATTCAAGGGTTGCCAATACATTGCTGGTGTTAAAGTTTGATTTGTATTTCTTCCCCTGGCCCTCTGAAAAACAATAGAAGGCATAGGACTATAGTGCCTAACGTATTAATCTTTTCAAGATTACAATTTGCCGCAATGTATATATGAAGTATTATTTTGTATTTGTTGCACTGAAGTATTAAGCTTGTCCAAAGTACTATGCAAAGATTACCAAAGAAAATTTGTCAAGATTTTAAAACGAAAATGTCTTTTCTACGAAGCTTATAACATGTTAACGGTAACATTTAGGTACTCTGTTCTGATGAGGTTTAGGGTTATCGTTTGGTGAACTAAGATGCAAAGAAAAAGGAAGATCTTATACATGGACATATTCATGTTGCAGATTGGAAGGAAAGGTGGCTCTGATCACTGGTGCAGCTCGGGGATGTGGAGAGTCTATTGCCAGAATGTTCACTGAACATGGGGCAAAAGTAGTCATTGCAGATATAGATCAAAAGTTGGGTCGGGCTGTATGTGATGATTTAGGCACCGAAAATGCTACTTTCGTCTATTGTGATGTGACTAAGGAATCAGACATCCAGAATGCTGTTAACACCTCCATTGACAAGCACGGAAAGCTGGATATCATGATCAACAATGCTGCCATCGCTGACGAAGCTATACCGAGCATTCTGGACAACGATGTTCAAGATTTCGAGCGAGTGATGCGTGTTAATCTGTCAGGTGCTTTCTTAGGCATAAAACATGCTGCTAGGGTAATGATCCCTGCTCGTAGTGGAAGCATCATTACCCTGGGAAGCATTTCGGCCAGTGTTGGAGGATGTACAAGTCATGCATATACGAGTTCTAAGCACGCGGTGGTAGGCCTTACCAGAAATGCAGCGGCAGAGCTCGGCAAATATGGCATCAGAGTGAATTGTTTGTCGTCTTACTTTGTTGAGACAAAATTAACAAAGGAATTTTTCGGTGTGGATAAAGCGGGACTGCCAGGGCTTTATTCAAATCTTGAAGGGATGTCTCTTGAGGTAGAAGATGTTGCTAATGCTGCTGTTTACCTGGCTAGTGATGAGTCAAGGTACATGAGTGGCCACAACCTTGCACTCGATGGTGGATTCACTGTTATCAATCCTGCTTTTGGCCTGTTTAAAAAATTCTAGAGATTTCTGCAACTCAGATTAAACTTGTTATGCGTGTAATTTACTTTATATATATAAGCCAGGCGAGGTAACCATCTTTCCCGGGTCCGTCTCATGGTAGCCATGCTCCTACGGATGCGTAGAAATCGGACCGATATTTGGATTCGATTTTTTATTTCCATGGTTTGATTTAGTTTAATTTTTGATAATTATATATTTTTTGATTTGGTTTATGATAATTATATATTTTCTTATTTGATTTTTTATTTCTGTGATTATGTCAAAAATTAAATTAAAAATTAAAAATTTTTTAAAAATAATATATAAACACATTCATGTAATGTGTTCTTATATTATTTTAAAAAAAATATAAAAATACATTATATTAATATATTTTTTATAAAACTTCAGTTTTGAATCGAACCGAACCGGTTTAGTTCGGTTTAATTTTAATATAAAAATATTTTGATTCGTTTAAAAGAAAAAAATTTAATCAAATCGAACTAACCAAATACACCCCCCCTAATGCTACCTCTCATAGTTTATTCATTTTTTGTTTGCACAATTCAGTATTTATCGATCCAAATTAATGGTTGCTTGCAGGATGCAATATACTAATTGGTCCATTAATTCGGAGCCAGAAATAGCATTGACCAGATTGGAATTGCTGCAAAACCCAATATTGAACTGTTGGTTCAGAAGAATCCAAGTTTCTTTTGTACATGAAGACTTGGCATTCTGCTACATCATTAAATGCCAACTGGTATTTTTTTCTCTGCATTTTCTCTTCAAGAAAATACTAAAGGCTGGAACAAATACTGCTATACAATAAGGAAAGTTTTGGTGTACACAGGCAAACAAGATGAACTGATGATAATATTTGATACTTTACTATATTTTAGTAAAGTAAAATAGTTTTAGTACCATCGGCTGCACAAATCAACTTGTGAAGTCAACTCTACATCATGTGCTGCGCAGCATGGAAGAGAAGTCAACCGTAGATGGTATGCTTCAAGTGCACAAACAGCATGCATGAAAAGAATTTCTTCAATGACGTTCTTTGAGTCTTAACATGAATATGCATCAAGAATTTTCGAATTTCACTATGGAGTCTAAATCAAATAGTTTATTTATGAATAGACCTAAACTCCAGTTAAGTAGAAATGATGAAATTCATGAATAGTCCTTCAGAGTCTAATTCTGTTCTTTCTTTTCTTCTTCAAATTAATGATGGTTATTGTTGCCTTGAGCTTTCTTTTGTTCTTATTTCAAATTTGTTTTTCTTGTTGAACTTGAAATACCCTTTTTAAAGCTTGAGCATGAATTAACAATGGATTTGAACATGACTTTTTCCCTCAAGATACAGTTTTTAAATCTTGAAAATAATCTGAGATTCTCAAGTTATTATTATTATTTTTTGTCTTTTCCTGTTAGATCAGCTAAAATTATATTTTCTTAGAATCATACTCTGCTTCTAAATTTTGCTACTAATATGGCAAGAACTATTGATCACATAGTAGACTAGTGTTTCACAGTTTCCAGGGGCATTCAAACTTTCCCTTTCTTCTTTTTGTTTCTCGGTTTTGCTTTGGAGATGCATCGGCTTTTCAGATGTTGCAAAGTAACTAAACAAAAATCATTTGCTGCCTTATTGTAGACAGAAGAAACACACATCTTAAAGTAATACTTGTTTGCACATATGAGGCCAATAAAAGAAGAAACACACATCTTAAAGTAATACAAATTGATACTGGTCAGCCAACAATTTGAGGCAAATCCTTGAGAAAGCAAGTAGGAAATATTATAACAAAGATAAAAAAAACAAGTACAGAAGCCAACTTGCAAGCCCCGTCATCATAGTGATGTCGCCATATTGATTGCGCCAGTCTATAGAAAATTGCATTTGCTAAAACTATGAACGATCAGGATGATAGAAAAATCAAATAAAGAATGAAACTCAGCAAATTAATTATAGACTTGGGAATATGTGAATAACTGCAAATGAGTACTGAAAGTGGAATTGTTTTTTATGATGTGGCCTTCAAATTTCAGTATAAAAATCGTAAATCAGTGTGATACAATACACGTATGCAATTCCTAGGTGCAGATTAATAGTTTTGCAAGATTGTCAAACTTGTGTTCTTGAAACTTTTAGAAAACACTGGGCAGCAAACTTGTCATTTTATCGGTGACTACTTTGAAATTAGAAAAGAAGAAAACAGCATTGCCAACTTGGATGAGAAACATACCAGTGTGTGTATGGGCTTGAAAACAGGACTTTAAAGTCTTGTAGTGAGTTTCAGATTTTCTGGATTTTTCTGCTAGCTGAGAGAGTTGAGAGATGCAAATGGATGAAGAAAGCATAAACGGGCTGGAATCTCCCCTAATTCCAGTATCAGGTGTGCAAGGCTTCCAAAGGACATTTGATGATCTTCTCGTAGAAGGGCAGAGGCTGTTGACCTTAGCACTGCCTATGATCTCAGTCAATCTCTCAGTATTTGCTTTACAGTTGATCTCTATCATGTTTGTTGGCCACCTCGGAGAACTTTACCTTTCTGGTGTTTCAATGGCTACTTCATTTACTTCTGTAACAGGTTTCAGCTTGCTGGTACTAATTCAAATCCAGTTCCCTTACAGTTTTTGACTACTTCACGGTTGACAAAACTTCTTTTGGCTCGGAACCACTGACTACCGGCTTCAACTATTACCAATCTGCTGCTTCTTGGATACATATCTCTATGAATACTTAGCAATACTTCGAAAGTTTAGTTAGTAAAGTTTGATTATTTTCTAGCATTTAAATTTTTCTTGCTTCCTCACTCACTTGTAAGCCTGAGTATGTGATTAGTATAGGTTGTGGTTTGACGTCTACATCTAAATATGCTATGGGATGAAGTTTAGCATTAAGTAATGAAGAAAGAAATGAGAGGAAGGAAAATTAGCTTATGTTTTCAGTGGCAATTTCCTTTTGAAAAACAAATATTAATGCCAAGTACTCAAGAAGCATGTTGGCAAAGAATCAGAAAGAGTATAAAATTATCCTCTTTTGCAGATGTTCAAGTATGAGCAGGTAATGATAATTGATCCTAGTTCTGATCCTTTTTCTCTGTTATGTTATTTGAGTAGATAGGATTGGCTGGTGCATTGGACACTTTCTGTGGTCAGTCTTATGGTGCAAAACAATATCATATGCTTGGCATTCATATGCAGAGAGGCATGTTTGTCCTTCTACTTGTCAGCATTCCTCTAGCATTTATTTCAGCAAATGCCGGGCATATTCTAGTCTTGTTTGGACAAGATCAAGAAATATCAAGCGAAGCAGGGTCATATGCTCGCTTTCTTATACCAGGAATCTTTGCTCTTGCACTCTTTCAGTGCCAAATCAGATTCCTGCAAGCTCAAAATAATGTATTGCCAATGATGTTAATCACTGGAATAACAACTTTATTACATATATTCACTTGTTGGATTTTAGTCTTCAAGTCTAGCCTTGGAAGTAGAGGTGCTGCTATGGCGATCTCTATGTCCTATTGGATCAACTGTTTCTTGTTAGCGGTATATATAAAGGTCTCTCCTTCCTGCGAAATGACTTGGGCTGGATTTTCATTGGAAGCATTCCATGACGTTGGGGAATTTGTTCGACTAGCTATTCCTTCTGCAGTGATGACCTGGTATCCTCCTCATTAATTTTCTGAGAATTTGTTTCTGAGATTAATTTTAATTTGAAATATGCATACGTCTATATTTATTGAAACAGCTTGGAGATCTGGTCATTTGAGTTGATGGTTTTATTGTCTGGTCTTCTGCCAAATCCAAAGCTGGAAACATCGGTTCTTTCAATCTGGTTAGTCTAGAAATCTGCCTATATCATATAGTAATTCTTCAAGAATTATTGAGAATTGTTTCTAAGTCATTGTGCAAAATTACAGCCTTAATACATGTGCCACCATATTTATGCTGCCTCTCGGACTCAGTGGCGCTGTAAGGTGATCCTGAAACGTGTAGCACTTATTTCACGAAACAAGACACCTCAGTTTGTTTACCTCTGGTTTACTAATTCTCTCTTTTTTTTTTTTTTCCTTAGCATAAGAGTCTCTAATGAACTAGGTGCTGGAAGACCATACGAAGCGCGTTTAGCATCATACACAGGATTATGTGTCATTGTGAGTGAAGGATTTATAGTGTCCACAACTATCATTTTTGGGCGTAAACTTTTGGGCTACTGTTATAGCACAGAAGAAGAAGTCGTGAGATACGTAGCAGAGATGTTACTTTTTCTCGCAGGATCACACATTTTCGAGGGCCTTCAATGTGTTCTTTCAGGTCTGTCAGCAATTAATCCTGAGCTGCATTCTTCTGCCTTCCTCTCTAGACTCTCTGAACTTCCCATGGCTAGTTCCTTACCTGTGTCAATGTAATTTCAGGAATCGCTAGAGGATGTGGCTGGCAAAAGCTTGGAGCAATTATCAACTTAGGAGCCTATTATTTGCTAGGAATGCCTACTGGCATATTACTTGCCTTTGTCTACCATCTTGGAGGGAAGGTATATAGGGGGATTGGCCATTTGTTTTCTGCATCATAGCAGCTCATGAAAGGAAAGACTGATTGAACTTTGATCCCCTCTCTGTATATATAACATGGTACACAGGGACTGTGGATGGGAATTATCGCAGCTCTTTCTGCTCAGGCTTCACTTCTTGCAATTGTAACTGTGAAAATTAATTGGGAGAAAGAGGTAAAAGAATTCACAAAATTCAACTTTGATGGACTGTTTTAATTATACAGACACTTTGGTTAATAGTTTTTGTTCATTTTCCCCTAATTTGCAGGCGAGGAAGGCTGCTAACAGAGTTTACAGGACCGAGATCCCAACAGACACTTCATAGAATCAAGAAAGGAAACAGAGCAGAGTAACCAAATCTTACAAGCACCGAAGCACAGGTCTGAAGATTAATTTTTTTGAAATCTCTGTTGGAAAGCTTTTTAGTGATGAACATGTAGTTGAAATTGCCTGTTTCTATGGCTATATTACATGAACTCCATGCCTCCTGGAAAACGTAGGAAATTTCCATGGAGAACATGGGACGAAGATACTAAGTTCAAGATTTTCTAACCAGTTAAGAGTCCTCATAAGAAAGCTATCTTGAAATCCATCTTCGGTTGATTTTATTTGCAAGTTTTTCCCTAGAGTGAAAACAGAGTTAATTTGCCAAAATTTGCAAAAACAAGTTCACCAAGCAACTCCAATAAAAGAAATGAAGCATTTTGGAAAGGATAGAAGTAGACAAAACGCAGATTGATTAGAGCTTTGAGACATGAACTGCCGCCATGAGAAAATCTTGCAGGAAGTTGTAAAGGCTTCCAATCTTCATTATCATCTTCAACCTCAGAAAAAATATTTTCCCATTATTTCAATGCTTACAAGCCCCAGTCTTGAAGGCTTCCACTGGTTAGCCAAAAATGAATTGACAAATTGTTTAGATAAAGAAAGAAAAATAAACAAAAACAGATAAAATGAGCAAATATAGAAAATATCTTTTTGTTTTATTCGTGGGTTTTTCCATCTTTCTCTATCAGCGTGGCTCTTGAACACTGCATCCAGTATTTCCTTGCATTAGGGGTAAAAAGATCGAGAAAAAAGTATACGTATCACTGAAAAAAAAAATAAAGAAAAAAACTACGCCCACCTCAGAAAAGCCACTGGTAACGTTCTTCGAATTGTATGGGAAAGCCCTAAATTCAGAAGCAAGACAATTGGCTTTTCGTATGGCCTTCTCTGATATGTAGGTTTCTCTGACATATAAATTTTTCTAACATATATTTGGAAGCACGAATTAATATATATTAAAGTAATTATACATGAACAATATATATAATTGTGACAGAAAGGATTTTAGTATCACCAACCATCATTTTGGAGCGTAAATTTTGGGCCTACTGTTACGGTACTGAAAAAGAGGTGGTGAAATATATTGCGGATATGTTGGTTTTGCTTGCAGGATCACGTATTTTGGAGGACATTCAATCTGTTCTCTCAGGTTTGTCAAGAACCTTGAATTGGCTTCAACTCTAAAAAAATGCACCTCCTTTATGTGGCTTGAAAGAAGGTTCAGACAGTGGTACCAGTCCAGTGCACCTTTCTTGCTCTTGAGATATTCTTAACTTGCAAATATGACATTTCAGGTACTGCTAGAGGATCTAGCTGGCAGATATGAAATTTCAGACACTCTTTTAACTTGATCAGTCACTGTTGCCAATTATGGAGAGCGTTTATATACATGCAGACAGAGTCTTCATTGAACTTTCAACCTTTTTCTTCCTTGCTTTTCATTTCATTAAAGATTGTTAAATTACAGGAAGAGCTGATAAGGGAACAGCTCTATCCCAAACAAAAGTAGGATTTAAAAGAAAAAGGACTAATAAATTACAATTTCCCGACACAGTTTGAAGGAGAAAAACATATACTATATATGTATACATATATCGCATTTACACTCTCTACGACCTGAGGAAGCATAGCCGAGACTGCAGTGTGAAAGTTGTTAGTTTTGCTTATGAGAAGAATCTGTTAGTGTCCTTTAGTTGCCGAGTATAAGTTGCTGACTCCTCCAAGCTTCTTGCAATTGTATAAGATTGGTCCTAAGGTTGTATTCCTCTACCTGCATCAAGTTAAGTTTCAGAACTGTTAACTATAATAAAACCGAACACATACAAGGGACATATAGGACCTCAGTTTGTTGCATAGATCGTCGTGTTGCTTAGAAGACCATACCGGTTACGTCCTCAATAAACAAACGGGAAGGAGAGGGGATTGCAGAGCCAAGGGGTAGGAGAGAACCATAAAATGTTTGTTCGCAGAGTAATTACAGGTGTTGTGAACAAAATAATTTTAGATTTTAATGCTAAATAGATCATATCCACCCAAATGCATGTTGACATCCAGGAACTCATTTCTTTTACATATTAAATTCGAGAAAGGGCATATCTCTGAGATATAAAATGCAGAACTAATGCTATAAAATTGAAAAATGTGAAGAAACCGCTAATAAAGTTGTGTTAGTGACCATGGAGCTGGAAAACAGAATTCTTAAGGCATTCTCCAATCATTTCCAAAACTGTTACACAGTGTGGTGATTGTAGGTGGAAAAAGCTGCAGTACAATTAAAGAGAGAGAGAGATCATTGTTGGGCTGAGAAATCCTACTTAATGTCTTACCATGATGTTAAGTATTATTAACCAAGATTGATCTAATTTGAAGTGCCTCTATCGTTCCCAAAGTACTAACAAATACTGTTTTGATGATATTGCTTAATTTATGCCTGAGAATCTCTGATTCAATTACAGCCTTGAGTATTTGAGTGTTTCTGAGATAATCTTGTTTAGCTTAGGATTCATAAAATGCACATGCATCAAGGATTCTGCAATCTCTAGCTTCCAGTCTGTTCAGTTTCTTTTTCTTTCTTATACTACTAAGAAGGAAGAGAACGTAGAAAGAGGAGAGGAAGAAAAGAAGGAAATGGAAGAAGATACACACACACAGAATACAATGAAGCAAATAAACTCCAGACTCAAAACCAAGTGTATCGTGTCCTTACCTGCATGGCGGCTGTTGATGCCAACAGAGCCTCACATTCGTCAAGCATGGCCCTCTCTTGAGCTGCTACATCAGCCAGTTCAGTAACCAGGCAGTTCATTTCCCCCACCTGGCAACACAGAAGATGGAAATCAGCATTCAAACATCATCTCTGGTTCAAGAGATCAAAATCAATGTATTGTAAAAAAACAATGAGATCACATGGATGACAAATTTTTTGGATCTTCAAATGATTTGGAGCATGCCCGGCTGATTACTATATGATAAAATTAATAGGTCAATTATATATCGTGGCAGAGTTCAATAATTGACTATTTCCTCAGACATTCTTTCAACTAATATGCACTAGCATAACACATTTGGAAAGCCAAAAAGGAAAAAGAAAAAGTATCAGCTAGTTTTTTTAGAATTGTTCCTTACTCCCAAAAACTCTAATAATTACTCTGCTCAGTAATATTTACTAAGACATTTATGGAACCTTACTATGGTGTATTTGGATTGTAACTCAATTCCAATACAATTTACATTGTTTCACTTTCTCTGTTGTGGGCTCCACTTCTTCTCTCAGAAAAGCCAACCTGTAGACCCCAACTACAACTCAAAAGAAGTAACTTGAGTTGCAACCCAAATTTCTCTGGTAAATTCTCATTTGCTGAGATATATATGGTACATTTGTCATTCCAGATAATAAAGCAAGTGGAAAACATAGAAATCATTTCATTACTGCAGAAATCAAAATGTCTGAAGTCATACTCTAGAGATGGAGATGATGGTGATGGGGATCCAAACAAACTTTTCATATTGTTTATCAATGCCCAAATGAATCTTTAACTTCATGTACTTCTAATATTTTTCCCACTCACACTCATCTTCTGTAAGCCAGTGGTAAGCCCTCCAGAAGCCCACCACCTACTGACCATTATATTCACTCCTTCAATTTCTAAAATGTTCCAAATTATTCTCTCCACTCCTTTTAACAACACTTTGCAGAAAAGCTCTTGTAACTTCTTTGTAAGAGAAATAGCTTTTTTTTTATAGGGAATAGGGATAACTATTACGTGCGATTTTTTGCAGCTAAAATTGATTAAACCTAAACAATAAATTTTGACATAGTTTAGATTTTACACACAATAGCGTGGACCAATCTGATAACCACAAATACTCCACTTCATCCACAACACCCAGTGAAAATACATAGATCAGCTGTTTTTCACATTCATGGGTCCCATGATATATTGCTGTCATTCCCCATGTGCCCTAGTTCTGTATGGTACAACTGGCATTTCTCAGAGGGTACATTCCACAATGGACAATCATACTTAAATATCCAATGTTGTTTATAAAGTTGGTTCTAGCAAATCAAACAATGAAAGGGGTTAACAGAAGAATGATAATAAAAAATGCTCACACTTGCCTATTGTAGTACTTTTGACCATAGCAAGACCACCATCTACGAACATCACACATGTATTATATCTCATTTTGACATAGCATGTAGCATATTAAAAGCAAAAAAAATGAATGAATCCGACCTGTGAAAGTACAAAACCTAAGGAGGATCCCATTGCCTGCATAACATCAACTGCTGAGCAAACGGCCGACTTAACAGCTTGAATATCTCCCTGGAAATTGCCATAAATTTATTGAGCATCTCTATTTGACTATCAGCGCAAAAGACTAGTCAGAATTAACATACCCTTGCCCCTCCTGTTATTGGAAGGCGGAGAGTGCTAGCTTCCAGATCCTTAATGGCCCGAGATAATGAATCAGCATGATCTTCCTCAATTGATGCCCATTCATTAAGGTAGGCCACCTGAAAACATTCAGCATAGAAGCAACCTAAAATCAAGTCAATCATATACATAGAGTTTATTTGCTTGCATTACAAAAAACAATAACTGACGCTCAAATGAAGGTCTCTGATTATGGGTAACAGGAAGAAAAATGCTGTTCATTTGTTATTTCACCAATAGAGTAGGGGTAACAAGTGCTGCTCTATGCTCATGACAGGGAACATAAAGAACCCATGAGTGTATATCTTAGTCCAGTTCACAAAGTTTCCATTCAAACTTCAAAACTTCATGCGCATAGCTATAATTCCATAGCCCCAAACTTCTTGTGGCTATTTAGATGCAAACAATAGTTATCCAATCAAGAAAACAAAGTTCCAGCACTCAATTTATTTTCCCTCCTTTCATCAAAACAAGCAAACTGATCCCATGAACATAAAAGTCAACATTGAAGAATACATTCTTCAACAAAATTCTAAGAAAGAAGATTAAAATAAATGCTGGCACAATAAAAATCTCTTCTTATTCGATGAAGCACACATTTAACAAAAACATCCTAGTCACATATTGAAGATTATGGTACTTCACTTTGCTAAGCAGCTACAGAAATGCAAAGTTCAATAAAGCCCGCCTCTGCGTAACAAATTTCAGAATCATTCTGTCTACAGAATCTGATCCACTATGAGGGTATAAAGATGATAAAAGCATCTGTAAAGTCTGAGTATCAAGTTCAAGAACAAATGTAGCAGAATGAAAACTTTCAGTATATGTAGATGTCAACTTCTGGAGCACTACAGCAGTGGCAAAACCTGACTAAGGCAATACAGTAAAATCGGGTGCTAGAAAATAATTCAATAATAACAATAAAAATGACCAATGATATAGCTATATGTTACAGGACTAGAAATATTTAATACAGGTATCTCATTCCTAATTGAAGCTTCAGTTTAACCTTAAGCTTTAGAAACTGCTAGAATTCACCTGAGGCGGCTCTTAATACATCACCCTAAGTTATTAAGACTAGAATTTAATTGCTAATTTTCATTTTTCATATACAATATCATCTTCAGCAGAACTAAACAGAGTCACTTCCTGAAGTTCAATTGTGGCAGTTGCATTAATAATAAGCTTGGACAACTCTCATGTCATTTGTTCCAAAATATAACTTTCACACACGCTAATCTGATTGTGTGGCCTTCTTAACTGAATCATTACAGAGATTCAACCGAAACAATCCTACAGACTTACATTTGAAACTTTTCATAGATTCAACAAGATCACAAGCAAATTTTAGGTCCAAAGCACAAAGGATACCTGTTCCCTTAAAACTAGGTAAAGCTTGGACTTCAGCCTTTGCTGTTGGAGTTCTATCCTCTTCTGAATTACTGAATCCCAAAGATCTGAGGTACTTCGCCATACATTATACAGGATTTTCTGCAATATAATGTTGCTCTTTAGCAAACATTAAATCCATACTAGAGTGCATACTTGACAGAATACTTGAAAAAAATATTAAACTTTGATGAAGTCAGGTCCAAAATTAATCAGTGACATTATAGTGTAACAGATAGAAGCATTTTGACAAATGTGCGCAAATAGAGAATCCTTTTTCATCTAATCGATAAATCACTCTTGACATTCCGCAAATATTAGGAGCCAAACCTCTGCTTTTTCTTTCTGTAAATCAAGTGCAACATTAGCTTGGGCATTAGCGTATCTCCACTGCAAATGTCTATTATATAAAAGCCGCAGCTGGTGTGCATCTTCTATGTGATTTGCAGCCTTCTTTCCCTTTTTAATATCTGCAATGAAACTGAGGACAGAAGTTGGATTGCTGGATTGTCTAGATGGGCTCGCAGGTCTTGATCGTGAGGGACTGGACCCTCTAGATGGAACAGTATTAGCAGGTTTTACTCTAGATGGACTGACCCCTCTAGAAATGGAGGAAGATGAAACTGGTGCTCTGTTTGGTGATGCCGGACGTGATCCAGAAGTGGGTAAGGACTGAGATCTGACAGCAGGATTTACTAGCTTCGTTCTTTCCAACAAACTAGAAGAAATTGGCTTATGTATCAGCAGTGATTTATCATCATCTGAACCAGCCTTACTCCCTTGTCGTCCACCTTCATTAGATGATATTAACCCCAGCAAATCAATGGAGGATTTTTGTAAAGGTGTAGTCATACCATCCAAGGATAATCTCCTCAAGGAAGGCATCCCCAATCCTGAATGTGGCAAAGATGACATTTTACTTGCCTTATCAGTAAGATCAATACTCTTATTTAAGGTATGTGTAGATACTCTTCCACCTGCTCTACTTGGCCATCTACGCTGCTCAACTAGTCGAGCATGTAAACTTTCAATTGGTCTAGAATTCTCAGACTGATCAACAGAGTTCTTTCCTTTGAGTGGACTCCTCTTTCTCTCAGGTGTAGGCTTTCGTGAACCGGGTGCTGTTTCATTCTGCTTATGTGCCACATTTGAAGATGGCCTCAGAGTGCGATCGGTAAGAGCATGACTTACTGCTTTTTCTCTCTTAGTGATGGGGAGAGAGAAGGTATCAGACTGGAAAGAAACACTGAGACTCCTCATAGTAGATGGCCATAAAGACTCCGGCGCACGATTGCCTGCTGCCTTCCTAGATGCCAAAAGCATTTCTGCTGAAGTCTCCTGGAGTGGCGTAGATGGAGATGAACTTGGTGGTGATGGTGGAGTTGATGGCCGCTTCCTTTCAGCTGATATAGCTCTCTTTGGTACTGATGCAGTTGTTGTTGCTGCTGTTCTTGTAACTGTTGGGGAAGGGCAACGCCTGGGACCAGAAGATGAAACAGGAGTCGGTGACCTATACCTAGAACTAACTTCTCTGGTCCTAGACCGCCGAGTTGTCCCATTATTCTTATCGGCCGGAAGCAATGGTGGTCTTGGGGTCTCCACTTTGGAATATTTCTGTAATGCTTGCTGTGATTCACATACATCCATCCAAACTATCCAAATTAGACCATATTGAAGTACCCTCTCAAATAGTAACAATAAAACACATCTTTGCAAAGCTATTGTGAAACCCACGTTAATAATAAATTACACCATTTGCTCCAAAAGATGATCCTTTGCTATAAATCTGCCACAAAATTAACAGTCAAAAGTAAGATACCACAGATGGAAAAAAGAAGAAAAGAATACCGCCAGAAAAGCAAAAAAGAAAAAGAAGATCAAAAGAATACATCTTTACAGACAACCGGATCTGCACGAGAGGGAATTTGACAAACTCAGCGAATCAATACGAAAGGGCATTCTGCAATTATGCATTTAGCCCGCATCCAGGTAGATCAAACCCAGGGAAAATCCAGATAAAGGACCTCAATTGAGGAAAGAAATATATATAGCTCCCTCTTGAAAAAGAATTCTACACCAGGGCAGAACTCCCAGGCTCACAGGAAAAATGCTTGTTCAATAAAACATTATACATCACGAATTATTCAGAGACGAAATTCAAGAAGAAAATATGGTAGAATTGTCCTCTTCCTCAGAACTGTAGAAGAGATGAGAGGGCGAAATGAGGATGGGAGTGTACATTTTACAACAAAAGGAGAAAGCCTCTGATATTAGTGAATCTTTCCTCCTCTTTCGTTTTTCAATTTTTTAACCCCTACTATTCTTTAACTTGTTTCTTTATTCATTTTCCATATCGTTTTGGCCCCCCACCTTTTGTCCCCCTCTCACGGGAGTGCCATGGTCCTCCAAGCTGGAGTTAAACAACCCGCACAAAACACAGACGTACTCTCTCTCTCTCTCTCCCTCTCCCTGAACCCCTCTGGCCTGTTTCTCCTCTACGCACCCATCTCCTTTTCATGAAAGGGAATTCAGTGAAAGTGAAAGTAACAAGAAGCAACACACACTCTTCCCTCTCGGGCACACTGATAAAAGCTTGCTCTGAATGCCCTATCTACTTGTTCTCCAGTTTCTGTACTGCATGAGTGAGGAGAATTACAGAATTTTTCTTGGGATCAACTGGGTCTTCGTAAGTTCAATCAAACTACAATCTTTTTATCCTTGTTTCCTTAACTGCTATTCATGTCAACTTAACTAGAATTATTCCTAATCCAATTATAAAAACCATTAACTAACAAAGAAATTTGTCATTTTGCAGCACAAAAATAAATAAAAGTAAAAAATTAATCGCCGAATGATAAATGATGATGCAGATAATTGTAGAGTAATGGGAACAGATACTGAGGACCACGTGCATGTGGAGATCATTGTCCATCCCCATGAACTCACAATGCATCATAAATGCACACAGAAATATGCAATTTTACTTGAATTACTTTAGAAATTCGACCCCGACAACGTTAAATGCGGGAAATGATTAAACAACAATTTATGGTTTGACTATTTCTGATTTATTTACAATTTTACAGGAACATAATCGATACAAGTGCGGCAGGGTATATTACTATATAATATCCCAAATATTGGATGTATTGAGGATTTTACTTGAAATAATGTCTGGGTATTGTCAGGCTTTGCTCCTAACATTGAAACATGCGCTGTTTTCATGTACAATCTCCATACAGAGGCTTCAGAATTACTTAAAAATCTTAAGTAAACAGTGATTATTCTCCACAAAACTTTTATCTCTTCAAACTTTCACTGAGATTTCAGTGGGAAAAAAATGATCTTTCGGGTAAAATATTTTAAAAGGAGAACAAAAATTTATCGGAGTTTTGTGTGTCAATTAAAATTCTATAATTCTAAAACCCCAGCAAAAGAAAAGAGAGAAGACTTCTCTACATTGATTTCCCCTTTTCTCCCCTAATTCCACCATATTTAAAATTTCAAAAGCGCACCGGGAAACAAAAACGAAAAAATCTTCTTTTTCCTCTCAAAAAATTAAACATAAACAAAAAAAAAAAAAACCGTACCAATCAGAAAGGATGAAACTGACAACAGACCAGAGAACACGAGTAAGAAATTAGAGAATCGAATCTAAAGAATGGATCGTGGGAACCGGAAACAACTGGATCGGACAGAAAATTCACCGGCGAGGAAGATTGATCGTAAACTGTTTGATCAGTTGCAGAGAAATTTGAAAAGTGGCACGGAAGTTTCTCAATCTGAGTGAACACAGATATACGTACTCTGGGTTGGAGAAAGGAGGCAAAGAATTACTTGAATTAAGAAAGTTTGAATGAAATGAAATTAAATAATAATTAAAATATTTAAGGAGAAGTTTCGGTTAAAGGACGTTGAGAACGGACCAAAGAGGAGGACGAGGACGTTATTTCCGCGCCACCTACTCGTTGATTAGTACGTTCACACGCAAATGGACCTAGAGTAGTGTCAAACGGCCGCCCGCTCCGGGATGGAATCCTTAAAATTTTGGTACTATGTCTGATTTTCAATTAAAAGGATCAAATTAACCTTTTAATAAATGTGAGAAATGAAATACTGTTATCATTGGTCAAAGATGTTATTGAAAAAAATAAATATTTTATTTTGATAAGAATATAATTTTTTAAAAAATACTATTAAATATTTTTTTCCTTTTATAAAAATGACGAAAATTTTAATCTATTAAAAAAGGGGAAAAAAGGGCAAAGCGTTAGGAAACGGAGGTAATTTTTAATTTTTCTAGGCACAAATTTTTTTAAAAGAATATTTATTATTTATTACATTTGATTAATAAATTTTTGGCTTGTTAAGCCAATAATATAAGAATATTATAATATTTTAATAGTAAAGAAAAATATGAGTATAATAATATAATAAATGATATATAATATACATTCTAAAACCTAAGCTACAGCTAAAAATAAAAACCTTTATTATGGAATAATGAAGTTATATTATTTTTTTATTTTAGTATACAAATTGTGACAATATTAATAAAAATTATATATAATCATTAATTTTGAGTTGCATATAAATTACTAACCTATCATAATAATCTAGCAATCAACTATCTGACTTATTATTGGAATTCTAAAAGCGGTATCCACTCCCCAATTTCTTCTCCTTAGAATGTTAAAGTTTAGGACCACTATTGCAAATGTTCTTTACAGGTGTGTGGGGGTGATTCGATATAAGGAATCGTCTATTTCAAGAGGGACCCTCAAATTGTTTTCCCCCTCTCGTTTTGCTATCCGTTCTTTTTAAAATTTTCTAAACGTGTCAAGGGCTCTAAAGCATAGGAGATGGTGTATTTGAATAGAGTTTAAATTTAATATTTTTTATTTTAAATTTTATAAAAATAAATTATTTATAAAAAAATAAAATTTAAAGTAAAAAAATTTTATAAAATTTTACAATAAAATAAGTTATATATATATATATATATATATATATATATATATATATATATATATATATACACGCTTATATACATATATAGTTTACTTTGCAGTGCTTTGCTTTGCTTTCTATAATATAATATATATTCTCTTTTGTTATAAAAAAAAAAGATTAGATATTTACTGTTTTCAAGAAAGGAAAAAGAATAGAAGAAATGAGATATACAATTCAAGGTTTTGAGCAGTGATTAAAAACATTTCCAGCATTAGTAAACTCAAATTAGTGTATTTGTTAGAGAAGGGTTATAGTTATTAATACTAAATTAAAAAGAAATTATTGAAATGGTCCGAAATACTTATCATATTGGCGGCAAATGCTTGGTCATCTCTCAGGAACGATAATAAATTTTAAGATAAGATTGAATAGAGTTTGAATTTGAGATATTTCATTTTAGATCTTTAAAAAATAAAATTTTTATAAAAATAAATAAAATTTCAAAATTTTATTTTAGATTTTATTTTTTTAAAAATAATTTATTTTTTATTTTATTATATTAAAAAAGAGAAAGACACTGTTTCCATGACTCAAGATAAGAGTTCTTAAACCAAAATCTCATCTAAATGTATGCAAATTGAAAATGATCGTCCTTCATACGTTTTAAAATACAAATATATTACTTTTTAAAATAATAAAAATTTAAATATATCATTTGTACGCAATTAAATGATCCGATTTCTAAAACCTCACAATACTGAAGAAAAAGGAAATCAAAATAATTCGTACATTAAAATCAACGCACATGATAATTGATAAGTCTTCTACTTTTTTTAAAAAAAAAAAAGCCCAAAAAGAAGACCGTGTAAATTTTAAAGATAAGTTGACGAGGTTAGAATATAGAAGTCAAAAACGAAGATCGCTTTCGAATATGGAAATCAATTTTTTTAAAAAAGGAAAAGCTTTCTTGAAGATATCAAAGTCTTTTCCATTAGTCTCTTTCAAGAACTCCCGCCAACTTAGTTGAAAACAATTCAACAATATGAAAAGAAAATAAAAAACTTAAAAATGTATTCTTCATTTTAATTTTTAATATAATTTTTTTATTATTTTAAAATTTAAAAATTTAAGTAGTGGTGGCTGCCACCATGGCCCTCCCTCCCCGGCTCCGCTGCCTCTGTCACCAAGTCCAAGAACAAGAAATCTATTAGGCTTCCAGGTACAGGTGAGTTGATCGAATAATTAAGGATACTTTCACTGTCAACGGTAGAATTGTGGTTTTACTCCTGCTGAGAATTTATAAATTGTATTTGAAAGGTACAATGGAACAATCAGTTTAGAGAGAATTCCTTATGTACAATAATATACAGAGACCTTGAGAGCATGAGAGTCAATTCGTGCAGATTTCGCGATTTACATACTTTATAACTTAAGGACCTTGAAGCTCAAGATTAGTTAAGCGAAACTTAAATACCTGAGTTATTAAAAAAAAGAAACTTTATTAGTATTAGTATTTTAACTTTTTAATTTAAAAAAATCTACTTATTTTACTTTTTTATTTTAAATATCATTTTATTTTTTACAAATAATTTATTCTTACAATTTTTAGTATAATTTAATTAAAAACAACATCAAATCCAAGCTGGCCTTCCTTACTGTAGGTTTAGCATACCACAACATGAGGATCCCATCCGAATTCCCAAGCCCACCCATGGGCTCACATTAGTGTACAGTATTTTTTCCCCCTTTTTAATGGATTGTTTTTGGATTTGACCAGGTTTTGAAACTTCCTGTTTCTGCACATGTTTGAACTTGTCACGAAGGTGGCTCCTCTTCTTGTTGTCATCTGCTACAATTGAGCCATGTCGTGTCGTACGTAAGAGGAATTTTTTGGTCCTTAGACCATTGTACAGAGTCAACTATTCTAATCAAGATTCCTAATTTTTTCGGAGAGGAGGATAAGAAAAAAAAAAATAATCTTTTTTATTTGAAATTAAATATTTATATATTATTTAAAAATATTTAAAATTAAAAAAATACTTTAATTAAATGCATTTAGCCCCTGGCTTGTGATGTAAAACTATTACTTCTGCTATTCCAAAATATTAGCTCTATTTACTATTTTCATACAAATTAAGAATTTACTAAAATTTATAATATTCAAAATAAAATGATTTATGTGGTATTTTATTTTAATTTGATTCATTTATTAAAATATTTCAAATTTAGAATAAGTAGTAGTTAAAGAATAGTAAAATCTTATTAAATTTTTATTAATATTACAGATATTATTAGACAAATAAAAAAGATAAATTGACCTAATATTTCAGAACAGATAGAGTAATTATAACCTCATAACACTATACCATAATTGAGATATATAGTTAATACTCTAATCAATGTCATTGATACACACTAAAATTACAGCAGAGCGTATAGTATCTCTGATCTCATACTCAGTCCAGAGAATTGTTGTTCATAATAACATTGGGTTTATTAGCTAAGCTGATAATAATTAATTCAGAAAGCAATGATAAAATGATGAGCAGTCATGTGCTTGAATATGTTAGCATGCAAATGTAATGATCATGTAAATTTTGTAGAGGTCCCTTTCATGTCCTTTAGCTTTTTAATCAATTATACTTTTCCAGGGTTTGGTGTTCTGTCATTTATTGTTAACCTTGCTCTATTTTTGTCTTATTTTGTGTCTTTACATATGATGATGATTGTTCCAATTACATTTTTTTGATATATTTAATAGTATTATTTTGCTTTTAGTACTATTATAGATTCTCACTTTATTTGTTAAAGATTAGTGTATTCATTTCAAACCAGAATGTTATGAATATAATTATTATTATTATATATAAAATCATAGAAATAATCGTGGTTAATTATGAAGTCCCCATAGAACTAATCATGGTTAATTATAAAGATATACGTGCATTTCATTACTTCTTTTGTCTAAAACATTGCTTTCTAAATAAAGAACTGTATTTTGATTAGAATAATAGGATGCACATGATGTTACTAATAATAGCTTCTTTTGTTCGGTGCCTATTCATGAGTATATGAATAATTTGAAAGCTAGCCCCATGAGAATATGTTAATTCCTTTTTCCTTGCATTTTTAAGCACAAGAATTATATTTATAACCGAAAGAAATTCCTCGTAAAGGCCATCACATTACGAGAAATATAATAAAGATTTTGATAAAAGTTTACGAGATTATTTGATTTTTAATTCGTATATTTATAAGATATATTTATTTTAAACGCACAAACAAAATATTTTACGTGGACGAATAAGTACCTGATTTTTAATTCATGGTTTAGGAGAAGAGGGTCGAATCCTGCCAATTTTCAAAACAGAAAGTAATAATTGATTAACATAACTTGAACCTATTTACAAAATTTTCTCTTGGTGAAGAATAGGCAAAAAGGAATATTGGAATATAGTAAGAAAATGAATTGACCTCGATAAATTGCAATCTGCCGGTTGTTAGAGTTTTTTTTTCTTTTTTTTTTTTTGATGAATGGTTGTTAGAGTTTGGTTAAACTTGTTTTCTTTACCAATTCTTTTAGTAAATGCATTGATAAGAGCCAACAATTTTAGGTGTGCCTTTTCTATTTAGAGATAGAGTTGTTCCCTTATAATTATTAACTTTGTGGGGGACTATTTTTCCTTGAGTGACTGCTGGGCATAGAGAACTTTGCTAATGGCTCTTGCCTAGGATAGTGTCATGACATGCTTGAGTCGGTCCATCTTGGTGCGGGCGTCGCATTTTTAGTTCATATCAATGCGTCCGCAAGTTCGGTACATACTAATTGGAAGGAGACACTTGATTTGTGAGAAACGTTCGGTTAGCCCCAGAAAAGCCTTTGCTTGTGGGTTTAGTCGAGATATTGCACATGTGGGTTTAGTCGAGATAGTACATATCGATTTAGTTGGACTAGCAGACGGTAGTTACGGGCAATTACGTATGATTGTCAGTTTTCAGTCAACTTTTAATAAATCGTAGGAGTAGTCTTAGATGGTGCCCACTTTTAACCAACTCGTTTCTTTCCTTGTTAAATACTATATGCTTTGCTGAACAGACATAGTTGAGTGTGGAAACTAAGTCTATCAACCCCATTGTAAGAATGGTCCTTGTGTTCTATGGTGTTAATATAAGGTTGGGTAATTTGTCTGTAAATTGTGCGTTCTTATTGTTTCTTGCTGGTTCTCATTTTCTTTTGTGAATTTTTTGAAACTAAGTTTTGCTGAGGTTGACTAACCTCCTGGGTTGATGCCGGTGTGAGACTAACGTTTGTGGTTCGAATTACTCTTGTGACAATAGCTAGGTTGTGAATGTAAAAGATCCAAATTGGGAATGTGTGTAACTTTATCCTTAAAAGTATCTGGAAAGAGGTAAGATTGTCCAAACTTTATAAATGACTAATTTTTATATTAAGAAGATAATATGGGATATCAACAGAAATTAATTGATGATGATGTTTCCTTCATGCCGGAATAGAGTTAGATAAGGAAGAAAGATTTACGCGTGATTCAAGTATAGTTTCTTTCTTTTCTTCTTTTGTTTTCTCTAGGAACTAGCATCATAGTTTTATAAATTTGAATATTCATAGACTTATTTTGATTTATCTAATTGTACATGAAGCCGTTTAAGAACTTGAAGAATTTATAAAAACTGGTTGTGGGCGTTCATATGAGGAGAAAGTGCCGTAAGTTCTAAGAAACTTACAAATCTTTGATAGAAGAATTTGCAAAATGAAAAATACATGTTCTCGAAGAGTTGTAATCATGAAGGAGACACATCGAGTGCCATAAAGCTTTCAATAGTGTAAAGAGGGTTTTATGCCAAATTTCATAGTTGATGTTAGGTCTACCAAAAATGTACTGTCCAAATCATCTCAAGTGCATCTTTGTCCCTCTCTTGATCATATTGAAGTTCTTTGCACTTTTATATTGGAAGTGTATCTTTTAGTTTTTAGTGTACTTATCTATAGTTCACATCTTTTTGTATCAAAGTAAATATATATAAATAGAACTAAAACTTTGATTTTGAAGGAATGACGCTCTTATACTACTCTATACTAGCCAAAAAACCCGTGCTATGCACGGTAATATATATATATATATATATATATATATATATATATATATTAAATTCTTATTGTAATGTATCTAGTAAAATAAAAAATTAATTCTAAAGAAGCTTCAAACTTCTTTTTAATTAATAAATTAAATTATCAAATTACTAAATCATTACAACCGATCTAATAATTAATTAATTAATTAAAATTTAATATCCAGTATAAAAGTTTTAATAAATGCTATTGGTAATTTTGTCAATCGAACAAAAATAAAAAAATAAATACCATGATAAGTAATATATAGTAGAGAGGCATAAATATATTATTCAAAGAAAATTTTACAAATGAATATGTTATATTGTGATTCTCTTTTACAGATGAGAATATTCTTCAACTAATCGACACGTAAAATAAATATTATCTGTGATGAATTTTTACAATTTTGACATCATGTAGTGCTCGAACCATCAATGTAAATGTACAATCTTTGCATGAATTGATATGTTTATGAAAAATTTTTAATCCATTCTCCTGATACACAAATATTATATTTTAGAGTTGAATCTATAAAATTAAAAATATCTAAACAATCACATAACTTTTTGATGTGCTAAAAAAAATTTGTTAAAAGTATGAATATACCAATACCCGTCTTTATATTTTATTTAGGTGATCAGTTGAACACTTTAGTACAAAGTCTGCATGCCATCTTTGAGAGTAATATTCATTTCTGCACTATAATCTTTTATGATCATATTAACAATCTAAATAATATTTAATCTCATCAATAATTCGATATTGTTGTTGGTCATTGTTTAATGTATTGACATTTACTTCAAGAAGAACATGTGCTTTATCAAATCCTTTGGTCATGTACTTGTACAAATATTTGACAATACTCTTAAATTTATGTGAGCATCCATCAATACCAACAAATCTCTCAGATAAGGAATAATCCACCTATTATCGAAAGTAAAACCATTTATTGTAACTCTTTTACTTGAATCATTTTGGCGTCTGTATTCTGCATGCCCATTATTTTCTATTGTCGTAGCATCACAACATTTTTTTTGGTAGTGCTTTGAACATTTACCATTTACCATACATTGAGTATTTGGGAAAGTATCACCACAGGGTCCATGGAACATGCATCTTATGATGATCTTATAAGCACGGATATTAAAATTTTTATTTCTAATTATAATTATTGAAATATATTTAATAAAAAATTAACAACTAATTGCATAATAAATTTAATAAAACTTTTATTTTTAATTACATAGCCAATAAACTATGAAACAAATTTATGCGTTTAATGGGAAAAAATTCACTTAGGAATGATCGTGGGTAACAATAGGAATAAGTAATAAATGTCCTCCAAAAATGTCATCACTCTTTTATAAATTGCATTGACAATATCGAGACTTTTTTGGTAGAGTTTTTATAGATCATACTTGTGTTGATTTTAAAGTGAAGTAAATTTTGGTTGGAATATTTGCTTTCCTACCCAACTATTATAGTCCACATATTCAAGCCATAAAAATGCATGGCTTATAATTTAATCACAAAAGGAGATTATTGATTCTTATTGAAAAGAAAAAGAAAAAAGAGGGTAATTATTGAATGCTAAAATTTAGATGTAAAGCACCAATAGAGAGCACTATGAAGATAGTTGAAAAAAGAAACTGATAGTTATGTGGTAAAACAAAAATAGAAAAAAGATGATTATATTTACTATCTTTTAGTAAAATATCATCTCTATTTCATAGTTTATAATTTTTAATATCTTATCAAGTTATGATTCGAAGTATTTCAAAATAAAACAGACTAAGAACAAATATTGAGTTTTACAAAGAAAACAAATCAAAAGCACATTCAAAGACTCGGATCCAATTGAATTTAGGTTAAGGATTTTATTTTCTTTTTTTTTTCTAAAAAGAAGCACTAACTAATGGTATCTCTTGAAATAAATTAAGAGGTTAAACAATAATGAAGTTCAAATGCTTGGAACCAATTGAATTCATATTAAGATTTTTTGGGAAAAAAAAGTACTAACTAATTATATTTCTCGAAACCAATTAAGAGGTTAAACAACAATGAAGTATGTTTGAGGACAAAAAAGCATTAATAGAAAATGAAGAAATCATCTCTTAAATCTCTTAAATATTTTTTTATTTTTCTTCACAAATAATTGGATAAGTGTATCATACAATAAAAATAAAAACTTGCCATACTATAATTTGATGGACATGTAAGGACACTCCAAAAGTGGGATTATTTAACTCAAAAGTTAAAAAACTTTTGCCTTGTGTGCCCTTGTAGAAAACAGACAAATTAAAACCAGCAAATTTATTAATTCTTCCTTCTAACATTGCGTTCTCCTAGATAGCTTGCCCTTGTATTCTTTCATAGTTTTCACGTGTTTGCATTTGATATAAAAACCCAACCACAAATGTATTCGAAGTAATATAGGTTTACTTATAAAAAATTAAACATTGCATTAGAATCAAACTTGGTAGAAATAAATGGAGTGCTATATTTATCAAATTTTTGGAGTTTCTTATAAACTACATCGATTAGGAAACAATTATGAGATTGATATCGTAGAATATAAAGAGTTTTTCATTTTACATATTGACTTATCCAGTAAATCTATAGTCTAATTTCTTTGACTTAAAAATCCTGTAAAGCAATTTCCTGAAGTAATCAAATTTAAAACATTCTTCTAATCGTTGAAGTATTTTTGGTTATTTCCTCGGATCACCTGTTTCAATCCACATCTACGTATACGAAACTTAAATTCTCACAAAAAAAAGATAAAAATGAAAAAAACAAATCCATTATTTTTTCATAATATGGTTCAAAAATTGTATCTCTTATTATTATGCATTTTTGTTTATTAGAGAAGCTAATCTATATTACGTTCTCCAAAGGCCTTCAATTTGCAAACAGATGCAACTGTGAGATTATGTTATATCCTCATAAAATCGTTCTCATATATCATAGAAGAATTAGGCAGACATTAGACATTTAGATTTAATAAATTTATTTTAAATTAAGAAATTGGGTTAAACAAAATTTATAAATATAAAGATCATGTTTGTTGACAATTACTGAATAGTTAAAGTTTTACTTTTACAAAATAACTGAATATACATAATTTAATTTTTTTAAAAAAATATGAAATTCAAAATTCGAGTTAATATATAAGTAATTTAAAATGATCCTAACCAATTAAAAAAATTTAAGTAAATTGAATAATTAAAGTTTCCTACTTTTACAAAGTAACTCAATATAAAGAATTCAATTTTATCAAAAAAAAATAGAATTCAAAATTCAAGTTAATATATAAGTAGTTTAAAATTATTTTAATAGATTGAAAATAGTTATAACCAATCAAAAATTTTAAAGTAATAATTAAAGCCTCATACTTTAACAACGTAACTTAATATACAAAATATAAAATTAAAATTAATATATTTGTTCAAAGTTACTTTAATAGATTGAAAATGATCCTAACTAATCAAATTTTGAAGACTAATTAAAAAAGTAAAAATTATAATAAATTAGAATAATTCAAAATTCAAGTTAATATATAAGTATTTTAAAATTATTTTAATAAATTAAAAATAGTTCTAACCAATCAAACATTTTAAAGTAGTAATTAAAGTCTCATACTTTTACAAAGTTACTTAATATGCAAAATTCAAAATTAAAATTAATGTATAAGTTAGTTTAAAGTTACTTTAATAGATTGAAAATGATCCTAACCAATCAAATTTTGAAGATTAATTAAAAGAAAAAAATTATAAGAAATTAGAATAATTTAAAATTCAAGTTAATATATAAGTAGTTTAAAATTATTTTAATAGATCGAAAATGGTTCTAACCAATCATAAATTCTTGAAGTAATAATTAAAGTCTTATACTTTTACAAAGTAATTAAATATACAGAATTATAAATTAAAATTAATGTATAAGTTAGTTTTAAATTATTTTAATATATTAAAAATGATCATAACCAATAAAAATTTGAATACTAATTAAAATAGTAAAAACTCTTAGAATTTAAGATAATTTAAAATTCAAGCTAATATATAGGTAGTTTAAAATTATTTTAATAGATTAAAAATAATTCTAACCAATCAAAAAATTTTAAATAATAATTAAGGTCTCCTACTTTTACAAATTCAAAATTAAATTAATGTATAAGCTAGTTTAAAATTATTTTAATAGATTAAAAATAATTATAAATAATAAAAAAAATTTAAAGTAGTAATTAAAGTCTCATATTTTCATAAAATAACTGAATATACATACTTTAAAATTAAAATTAAATACATAAATTAGTTTAAAGTTATCTTAATACATTGAAAATGATTACAACCAATTAAATTTTTTAAGAATAATTTAAAAAGTAAAAATGCTAAGAATTTAGGATGAGAGGTTTGTAACCATAAGAAAGAAAGGGTTATATTTTTATTATAATATATAAAATTTAAAAATTAAAATTAATGTATAAGTTAAGAATTTAACTTTAATTAATTTAGTTTAAATTAAGAGATTGGATAAACAAAAATGATAAAGATAAGTAGTTTAAAGTTATCCTAATAGATTGAAAATAATCTTAACCAATCAAATTTTTGAAGACTAATTAAAAAAAATAAAAACTCTAAAAACTTAGAATGAGAGGTTTGAAGTCATAAGAAAGAAAGGGTTACATTTCTATAATATATATATAGATAAGAAAATTTTAAAAATATTTTAAAGGAACAAAATTTTAAAAAAAAAGTAAATAAAAAATCTAAAAAATTAATACTTATAATAAGGTTCTTGAAAATGTTGGGAGGCCCCCACCTTCCATCCGTCCCAATTTAAAATATGTCTTTCATGTGAAAGGTAAGAATGGATACAAACTATGATTTCTGTACTTGGCCCAATTATTGAAACCATTTACATTCTTTTTGCTCCAACTCAATAACCACATTATCCGTTCATCATTTTATCCCTTGAGATTTAAGTAACCTTTTAGTCTATTTATCGCAAGAGATATATTCTAGCATTTACTTGTGTTTCAAATCTCATGAGTATGAACTCAGATATCTCTTTCGGCTCAATAAGAAGTAGTTCAACTGATGAGCAGTTAAGTATATTTGTTATTTCAAGATATTACTGTTATAACTTTTAAATTTTCTTGTGTTATTAATTTATCTTCTTCTCCGCGCACACAAGAAACAAGAAAAGAAAGAAATGTCACTTGATTTTCTTTGATATGTCCTCTAAATGCTATAACAACTTCCCACAGCCAAAAGCTTCCCCATTAGTGGAGCCATTTCCACTCAAACTCTTTACTAAACGAAGAGTTTGAAAATTGAGAATATTAAGAAAGCAGTGGATAAAGATGCCTATTTTTTGCACTCCAAAACCGTTATGTAGCCAATTTTTGATGAATAATCTATGGTAACCAAAATAATGGTCTATCATGTGCTTGGATATGCTGACACTGTTGTGGGAACCAAATCATGAATTGCATATATACTCATAACATCCCTTTGCATATCTCTTTGTTGCTTCAACATGTTCTCTATAAAAGTTTTCCAATTTTAATCCTCCAAAAGCCACTATAGTAAGTACCATCTGTGTTTCTTAAGATCAAATATTGAAATTTTCCAAGTGGGGCTTAGATTCTTTGGAAAAGAGCATGAATCTTGAAAGAGGTTTCATCATGGATTAAATATGTATAAGAACTATTTTAAAGATATTAATGATTACTCTTCACAATTAATTTTACTTTAAGAAAGATAAAAGAGGCCATTGCAGATGATTAATTTTGTGTTTTGTTTATCGATGTTGTTTTTCCAAACAAAAAATGATACGTGAATTTCTAAACAACTTTGTAAACTCCACACTAAAGAAAGAATTAGTAAACAAGTGGAGGCCCATTATGGTATTTTCACTTTCAACTCTCATAATTTTCTTTTTGCCTAGTTTGTTAAATGGAAGTTAGTTTGTACTATCCCTAGTTTGTTATTTTCCTTTTTTTTGTATATATTCCTCGCTTTCTTTTTAATATGTTTTAATCTAAAAAATAAAAAAATCCTATTTTCAACCTAAACACCCAAGCAAAATAATTTTGACTGACTTTAATAAATCTATATTATTTCAAGTTCATTATATATATCTTTCATCAGGTTAAATTCTAAATAATTGGTCGAAAAATTATGTTTGACTTTAAAAGTCAACCAATTGTATATATCTAGGGATAGAGTGCTGGAATATTAACCAAACCCTGTGTGTGGAGACATGCCTTAATATGGGCTTAAAAATTGTTGAGTCCAAAAGTTGGCAGAAGTAGCCCAATGTTTTGCGTAGCCCATTTCAAGGAGTTTCTGACTTCTTTTAAGCTGAGCTCGGGAAACTTGCCCTTTTCCTTTTTCTTATTACTTCCTCTGTTAAGAATTAATAGTCACATTGTGATTATTATTTTTATTCAAAAATTTTTGTTATGTTTATCTTTTTTGAGTAAAATTAGTTATTTTCATTTAATTATATCTTTTCTCAAATCTATATATATATTATAGAAATTTAACTCTTTCTTTCTTATGATTTCAAACCTCTCATTCTAATTTTTTAGAGTTTTTATTTTTTTAATTAGTCTTCAAAATTTTAATTGGTTAAGATTATTTTTAATCTATTAAGATAACTTTAAACTACTTATCTTTATCATTTTTATTTATCCAATCTCTTAATTTAAACTAAATTTATTAAAGCTAAAAATATAACACTTTCTTTCTTATGATTGCAAACCTCTCATCCTATATTCTTAGTATTTTTACTTTTTCAATTATTATTAAAATATTTAATTATTTTTTATTATTTTCAATCTATTAAGATAACTTTAAACTAATTTATATTTTTAATTTTAATTTTAAAATATGTACATTAAGTTACTTTATGAAGGTAGGAGACTTTATCTACTACTTTTAAAAAAAATTTTATTAGTTAGAATCATTTTCAATCTATTAAAATAATTTTAAACTAACTTATACATTAATTTAATTTTGAATTCGTAAAAGTAAGAGACCTTAATTATTGCTTTAAAATTTTTTTTATTAGCTAGAATTATTTTTAATCTATTAAAATAATTTTTAAACTACATATATATTAACTTGAATTTTTAAATTATCTTAATTTCTTAGAGTTTTTTACTATTTTAATTACTATTCAAAATTTTGATTGGTTACGATCATTTTTTAATATATTAAAATAATTTAAAAATTAACTTATGTATTAATTTTAATTTAGAATTCTGTATATTAAATTACTTTATAAAAGTATGAAACTTTAATTATTACTTCAAAAATTTTTGATTGGCTAGAACAATTTTCAATATATTAAAATAATTTTAAACTACTTATATATCAACTTAAATTTTAAATTATTCTAATTTCTTATAATTTTTATTTTTAATTAATCTTCAAAATTTGATTTGTTAGGATTATTTTTAATCTATTAAAGTAACTTTAAACTAACTTATACATTAATTTTATTTTAAAATTTTGTATATTAAGTTACTTTGTAAAAGTATGAGACTTTAATTACTACTTTAAAATTTTTGATTAGTTAGAACCATTTCAATTTATTAAAATAATTTTAAACTACTTATATATTAACTTGAATTTTGAATTATTCTAATTTTCTATAATTTTTATTTTTTTAATTAGTCTTCAGAATTTGATTGGTTGAGATCATTTTTAATTTATTAAAGTAACTTTAAACTAACTTATATATTAATTTCAATTTTGAATTTCGTATATTAAGTTACATTGTAAAAGTATGAAACTTTAATTATTACTTTTTTTGATTTGTTAGAACCATTTTTAATCTATTAAAATAATTTTAAATTATTTATATATTAACTTAAATTTTAAATTCCATATTTTTTTTGATGAAATTGAATTCCGTATATTGAGTTACTTTGCAAAAGTATGAAACTTTAATTATTCAATTTACTTAAAAAATTTTAGTTGATCATTTTAAACTACTTATATATTAACTTGAATTTTGAATTATATATATATATATATATATATATATTTAAAAATTAAATTATGTATATTTAGTTATTTTGTAAAAGTAAAACTTTAACTATTCAGTATTTGTCAACCAACATGATCTTTATATTTATAATTTTTGTTTAACTAAAATTTTTAATCTAAACTAAATTCATTAAATCTAAACTTCTAATATCTCTTCTACAAATAGTGCACATCATCATCATTCTCTTTTGCACATTATTTTCTTCTTCTCTTCACATGTATGCTTTTTGATATTTTTATTTGTTTGACATAATTTTTATTTGATTTTTTTTTTCCTTCAATGATATGTGAGAACGATTTTATGAGGATATAACGTAATCTTACAACTGCCTTTGTTTACAAATTTAAGGCCTTTGGAAAATCTTACACGTAATATAAATTAGCTTCTCTGATAGACAGAAATGTACGATAACTAGAGGTACAGTTTTGAACTATGTTATAGAAAATAATGGATTTGTCTTCTTCATTTTTATCTTTTCTTCTTTTTTTGTGAGAATTTAAGCTTCGTATACATAGATGTAGATTGAAACAAGTGATCCGAGGTTCCCATGCAAAGATTTCTTTCCTTTAATCTCCAACAAAATAACCTAAAATACTTCAACGATAAGAAGAATGTTTTACATTTGATTACTTCAGGAAATTGCTTTGCAAGATTTCCATGTCAAAGAAATTAGATTACGGCTTTACAGGATAAGATAATATAAAAAATGAAAAACTCTTCTTATTCTACGATATCAATCCCATAGTTATTTCCTAATCTATGTAGTCTAAAAAGAAACTCCAAGAATTTGACAAATATAGTACTCTATTTATTTCCACCAAGTTAGGTTCTAATGTAATGTTTAAATTTTTTATAAGTAAACCTATATTACTTTGGATACATTTGTATTTGGATTTTTATATCAAATGCAGGTACGTGAGAGCCATGAGAGAGCACAAGGTTAAGCTAACTAGGAGAACGCAAGGTTAGAAGGAAGAATTATTAGATTTGATAGTTTTAATTTCTCTGTTTTCTACAAGGGCACACAAGACAAAAGTTTTTTAACTTTTGAGTTAAATAATTTCAGTTTTAGAGTGTCCTTACATGTCCATCAAATCATAGTATGGCTTTTGCTCTTAGTAACTTTTGTTCTTAAAGTAAATTAGTGTGAATAGTATTTACACCTTAAAGAATATGTAAAATTTCTTGATACATTCAATTAGGTAATGTTGTATTAAATTAAGATGCTAAGCAATTTGTTATGCTTATAATTTCTTAAATATATAATAAATGAAAAAAATTTCACTAATTTTACAGATGGTGATCTTTTTATTAAGACATTAGAAGAGTTACTGAATAAGTACTTCAACATCTTATCAGGTTTAACTTACTTGATTATATATATACATCTTATGAATATTCGATATTTTAAATATTTATTTTATATTTATTATTTATTATTAAAATAATTTGTATAATAAATTTTTATTACAAATTATTTTTCCGTGCATAGCACGGATTTTTTAGCTAGTTAACAATGATATATTAAACAACCTCATTAAATTAAGAATAGAAAACCACATTTTGTGTATTTAGTTTTTTTAAAAAAAAATTTTTTGATGCAAAGCCACATTTTGACTATTATTCAGGAACGGAGGGAGTAATATTTATTTATCTATTTATATTTTTGCATTGGTCGTGCTTGAGATGCAATCTTTTCAATTTTAAAACTCTATTTGGATTGTGTTTCTCTCAACTAAATATACAATTGAATCCCACTTCTTCTCTCACAAAATTTATTTCACAGAACTCAAGACAAAATCTTTTCCAACCAAATACAATTCAAATATTTATTTACCCATTATATCAAAATGTTTATTTCATTACCCTAGCTTGGCTCTCATCATCAGTAAGGGACCGATTGAATTGAGCAAGAGGAAGGGAAAGTAAAGGAGAATAATGAGGGAGAAAGGAAAGGAGAGGAGAGGGACTGAGAGAATTAAGTCATTATGATATTTACATTGTTAATAAGAGAGAAAAATAATTATTAATTTACATATTTATTTTTATTTTTATATAAATATAAACATCTTTAAAATAAAAATAATTTAATGTATTAAATATGATTTTCTTTCCTTCTATTTCTCTTCACTTTTGAATTGAATGAAAATGGACTGGCTTTTTAATTTCCTCCATTCCTTCCTTTCTTTTATAAAAAATCAACCAAAACCCTAGAAGTTCTTTTCCCTTCCCTTTTCAACAGTTCAAACTGGCGTAAATGCATGTCGGCTTCTTCATAATTATATACGGGCATTTTAAGTTTCCTGCAGAATATTAATTGCATCTTCTCCCTACTCATCTTTATCTTGCCTCCACAGCTCTTACCACCTGCTCTACAATGGTAGTTCTGAAGAACTCTCATATTGTGAAACCGGCAGAATCAACACCTAATGAAATCATGCATCTGTCTCACTGTGATCAACTTAAGCCAGTAACTCATGCACCTACAATCTACTTCTATCGACCAACAAAAGAATCTGCTAAAAATGCCATTCCTATATTGAAGGACTCATTGAGCAAGGCGTTGGTGGTATTCTATCCGCTTGCAGGACGTTTGCACTGGATTGGTGGAGGCCGAGTCGAGCTCCATTGCAACTCCGCGGGAGCTGTTCTCCTTGAGGCTGAATCTGAACTCAAGATCGATGACTTCGGGGATTTCCGTCCAACCCCGGAAATCAGAGCGCTCCTTCCGTCGGTTGATTTTACCACGTCTCCGATTGAGCAAGTGCCGCTGCTCATGATGCAACTCACCAGGTTTGCCTGCGGAGGCATTAGTCTTGGCTTGAAGTTGTCTCACGTAGTCATAGATGGACAAAGCGGCCTCCATTTTGTATCTGAATGGGCCAAAATTGCTCGTGGTGAAATATCCACTGAGCCTCCGTTCTTCGACCGGAGAGTTCTACAGCCGAAAGAACCTCAGGCGGCTCTGCAAGCACTGAAGAACTCACTGCTCGATCCACCCCCTCTCCTAATGGGGCACCCAGATAACCTGGAGGAGCGAAACAAGCGCACTACAGTGACGATGTTAAAGCTGGGCAAAGAGCAAATCAATGAACTAAAGAAAAAGGCCAACCAAATCAGAGGAGAAGAAGAAGACAAGCATCGTAGCTTTAGCTCCCGTCCATTCACTGGGTTTGAAGCAGTGTCTGCGCACATTTGGAGGTGCGCAACCAAGGCACGGCAGCACAGACACGAGCAAGAAACAATATGTTATGTTTCAGTGGATTTCCGCCAGCGGTTGAGACCACCGTTGCCGCCGAGGTATTTCGGGAACGCCGTATTGCTCACACCAGCAGTTGCCGTTGCCGGAGACCTGGTTCGGAAACCATTTGGTTATGCTGCATGTAAGATTAGAGAATCAATAGAGTCTGTAACAGATGAATATGTGAGTACATTTCTGCTTAGAATCAAGAATCTAGCAGATGTTTCTGTACATCGCCATTTTCATACCGTAGGATGTTCACGAGGGGCATTCCTCGGGAACCCAAACCTTGCGGTCACCAGTTGGATTGGCCTGCCCCTGTACGGTGCGGATTTTGGGTGGGGCAAAGAAATTTTCATGGGGCCTGCGGCACTGGGTTTTTATCTAGTAAGGTTTTAACGAGGCATATTCTTTATGTTATGAACATCCAATGGGGAGTGTTATGAAATAATATGTGGATATTTATATTAATCAGTTTCCTGAAGAGAACTGAACTCCCAAATATGACTCCTAATCAGATATGATTTCTTTTCCTCATTAGAATTTGAGTTTTTATAAACTCTTGTATTATGAGCCTATATATAGGGTCATATGATGACATTAATGAAAAATAGATTTTAGTCTTGTTTTTTGAGTTCTACTTTCTCTCTCTATATTCTATCTTTTCTTTTCTTTAGTTTTATATTATTCTCCAAACATATTGAGTAACGCTTTTACTTTAATTCTACGTTGCCAACACTTAAATTCATAACAAGCCTATATTTCTATAGATATTATAAAATTTGATGATAAATTTCATATATACTCCTTTCTTTAAGGAGAGTGCACAGGAAACTTATGGTGATAAATTTTTTTTTAAGAACGTTGGCGATAATTTTCTTATAAACTATCACAAAAATAGAGCATATACGAAACATCTCACCGACAGTATTCATATTAATTAACAAAGTTAATAATGGGTCTGCACGCATCAATTATTGAAACTTATATTTCTTAATTAAAGAAGATTAATTATTAAAAGTATGAATATACCAATACCCGTCTTTATATTTTATTTAGGTGATCAGTTGAACACTTTAGTACAAAGTCTGCATGCCATCTTTGAGAGTAATATTCATTTCTGCACTATAATCTTTTATGATCATATTAACAATCTAAATAATATTTAATCTCATCAATAATTCGATATTGTTGTTGGTCATTGTTTAATGTATTGACATTTACTTCAAGAAGAACATGTGCTTTATCAAATCCTTTGGTCATGTACTTGTACAAATATTTGACAATACTCTTAAATTTATGTGAGCATCCATCAATACCAACAAATCTCTCAGATAAGGAATAATCCACCTATTATCGAAAGTAAAACCATTTATTAGTAACTCTTTTACTTGAATCATTTTGGCGTCTCGTATTCGTATGCCCATTATTTTCTATTGTCAGTAGCATCACAACATTTTTTTTGGTAGTGCTTTGAACATTTACCATTTACCATACATTGAGTATTTGGGAAAGTATCACCACGAGGGTCCATGGAACATGCATCTTATGATGATCTTATAAGCACGGATATTAAAATTTTTATTTCTAATTATAATTATTGAAATATATTTAATAAAAAAATTAACAACTAATTGCATAATAAATTTAATAAAACTTTTATTTTTTAATTACATAGCCAATAAACTATGAAACAAATTTATGCGTTTAATGGGAAAAAAATTCACTTAGGAATGATCGTAGGGTAATAATAGAATAAGTAATAAATGTCCTCCAAAAATGTCATCACTCTTTTTATAAATTGCATTGACAATATCGAGACTTTTTTTGGTAGAGTTTTTATAGATCATACTTGTGTTGATTTTAAAGTGAAGTAAATTTTGGTTGGAATATTTGCTTTCCTACCCAACTATTATAGTCCACATATTCAAGCCATAAAAATGCATGGCTTATAATTTAATCACAAAAGGAGATTATTGATTCTTATTGAAAAGAAAAAGAAAAAAGAGGGTAATTATTGAATGCTAAAATTTAGATGTAAAGCACCAATAGAGAGCACTATGAAGATAGTTGAAAAAAGAAACTGATAGTTATGTGGTAAAACAAAAATAGAAAAAAGATGATTATATTTACTATCTTTTAGTAAAATATCATCTCTATTTCATAGTTTATAATTTTTAATATCTTATCAAGTTATGATTCGAAGTATTTCAAAATAAAACAGACTAAGAACAAATATTGAGTTTTACAAAGAAAACAAATCAAAAGCACATTCAAAGACTCGGATCCAATTGAATTTAGGTTAAGGATTTTATTTTCTTTTTTTTTCTAAAAAGAAGCACTAACTAATGGTATCTCTTGAAATAAATTAAGAGGTTAAACAATAATGAAGTTCAAATGCTTGGAACCAATTGAATTCATATTAAGATTTTTTGGGAAAAAAAAGTACTAACTAATTATATTTCTCGAAACCAATTAAGAGGTTAAACAACAATGAAGTATGTTTGAGGACAAAAAAGCATTAATAGAAAATGAAGAAATCATCTCTTAAATCTCTTAAATATTTTTTTATTTTTCTTCACAAATAATTGGATAAGTGTATCATACAATAAAAATAAAAACTTGCCATACTATAATTTGATGGACATGTAAGGACACTCCAAAAGTGGGATTATTTAACTCAAAAGTTAAAAAACTTTTGCCTTGTGTGCCCTTGTAGAAAACAGACAAATTAAAACCAGCAAATTTATTAATTCTTCCTTCTAACATTGCGTTCTCCTAGATAGCTTGCCCTTGTATTCTTTCATAGTTTTCACGTGTTTGCATTTGATATAAAAACCCAACCACAAATGTATTCGAAGTAATATAGGTTTACTTATAAAAAATTAAACATTGCATTAGAATCAAACTTGGTAGAAATAAATGGAGTGCTATATTTATCAAATTTTTGGAGTTTCCTTATAAACTACATCGATTAGGAAACAATTATGAGATTGATATCGTAGAATATAAAGAGTTTTTCATTTTACATATTGACTTATCCAGTAAATCTATAGTCTAATTTCTTTGACTTAAAAATCCTGTAAAGCAATTTCCTGAAGTAATCAAATTTAAAACATTCTTCTAATCGTTGAAGTATTTTTGGTTATTTCCTCGGATCACCTGTTTCAATCCACATCTACGTATACGAAACTTAAATTCTCACAAAAAAAAGATAAAAATGAAAAAAACAAATCCATTATTTTTCATAATATGGTTCAAAATTGTATCTCTTATTATTATGCATTTTTGTTTATTAGAGAAGCTAATCTATATTACGTTCTCCAAAGGCCTTCAATTTGCAAACAGATGCAACTGTGAGATTATGTTATATCCTCATAAAATCGTTCTCATATATCATAGAAGAATTAGGCAGACATTAGACATTTAGATTTAATAAATTTATTTTAAATTAAGAAATTGGGTTAAACAAAATTTATAAATATAAAGATCATGTTTGTTGACAATTACTGAATAGTTAAAGTTTTACTTTTACAAAATAACTGAATATACATAATTTAATTTTTTTAAAAAAATATGAAATTCAAAATTCGAGTTAATATATAAGTAATTTAAAATGATCCTAACCAATTAAAAAAATTTAAGTAAATTGAATAATTAAAGTTTCCTACTTTTACAAAGTAACTCAATATAAAGAATTCAATTTTATCAAAAAAAAAATAGAATTCAAAATTCAAGTTAATATATAAGTAGTTTAAAATTATTTTAATAGATTGAAAATAGTTATAACCAATCAAAAATTTTAAAGTAATAATTAAAGCCTCATACTTTAACAACGTAACTTAATATACAAAATATAAAATTAAAATTAATATATTTGTTCAAAGTTACTTTAATAGATTGAAAATGATCCTAACTAATCAAATTTTGAAGACTAATTAAAAAAGTAAAAATTATAATAAATTAGAATAATTCAAAATTCAAGTTAATATATAAGTATTTTAAAATTATTTTAATAAATTAAAAATAGTTCTAACCAATCAAACATTTTAAAGTAGTAATTAAAGTCTCATACTTTTACAAAGTTACTTAATATGCAAAATTCAAAATTAAAATTAATGTATAAGTTAGTTTAAAGTTACTTTAATAGATTGAAAATGATCCTAACCAATCAAATTTTGAAGATTAATTAAAAGAAAAAAATTATAAGAAATTAGAATAATTTAAAATTCAAGTTAATATATAAGTAGTTTAAAATTATTTTAATAGATCGAAAATGGTTCTAACCAATCATAAATTCTTGAAGTAATAATTAAAGTCTTATACTTTTACAAAGTAATTAAATATACAGAATTATAAATTAAAATTAATGTATAAGTTAGTTTTAAATTATTTTAATATATTAAAAATGATCATAACCAATAAAAATTTGAATACTAATTAAAATAGTAAAAACTCTTAGAATTTAAGATAATTTAAAATTCAAGCTAATATATAGGTAGTTTAAAATTATTTTAATAGATTAAAAATAATTCTAACCAATCAAAAAATTTTAAATAATAATTAAGGTCTCCTACTTTTACAAATTCAAAATTAAATTAATGTATAAGCTAGTTTAAAATTATTTTAATAGATTAAAAATAATTATAAATAATAAAAAAAATTTAAAGTAGTAATTAAAGTCTCATATTTTCATAAAATAACTGAATATACATACTTTAAAATTAAAATTAAATACATAAATTAGTTTAAAGTTATCTTAATACATTGAAAATGATTACAACCAATTAAATTTTTTAAGAATAATTTAAAAAGTAAAAATGCTAAGAATTTAGGATGAGAGGTTTGTAACCATAAGAAAGAAAGGGTTATATTTTTATTATAATATATAAAATTTAAAAATTAAAATTAATGTATAAGTTAAGAATTTAACTTTAATTAATTTAGTTTAAATTAAGAGATTGGATAAACAAAAATGATAAAGATAAGTAGTTTAAAGTTATCCTAATAGATTGAAAATAATCTTAACCAATCAAATTTTTGAAGACTAATTAAAAAAAATAAAAACTCTAAAAACTTAGAATGAGAGGTTTGAAGTCATAAGAAAGAAAGGGTTACATTTCTATAATATATATATAGATAAGAAAATTTTAAAAATATTTTAAAGGAACAAAATTTTAAAAAAAAAGTAAATAAAAAATCTAAAAAATTAATACTTATAATAAGGTTCTTGAAAATGTTGGGAGGCCCCCACCTTCCATCCGTCCCAATTTAAAATATGTCTTTCATGTGAAAGGTAAGAATGGATACAAACTATGATTTCTGTACTTGGCCCAATTATTGAAACCATTTACATTCTTTTTGCTCCAACTCAATAACCACATTATCCGTTCATCATTTTATCCCTTGAGATTTAAGTAACCTTTTAGTCTATTTATCGCAAGAGATATATTCTAGCATTTACTTGTGTTTCAAATCTCATGAGTATGAACTCAGATATCTCTTTCGGCTCAATAAGAAGTAGTTCAACTGATGAGCAGTTAAGTATATTTGTTATTTCAAGATATTACTGTTATAACTTTTAAATTTTCTTGTGTTATTAATTTATCTTCTTCTCCGCGCACACAAGAAACAAGAAAAGAAAGAAATGTCACTTGATTTTCTTTGATATGTCCTCTAAATGCTATAACAACTTCCCACAGCCAAAAGCTTCCCCATTAGTGGAGCCATTTCCACTCAAACTCTTTACTAAACGAAGAGTTTGAAAATTGAGAATATTAAGAAAGCAGTGGATAAAGATGCCTATTTTTTGCACTCCAAAACCGTTATGTAGCCAATTTTTGATGAATAATCTATGGTAACCAAAATAATGGTCTATCATGTGCTTGGATATGCTGACACTGTTGTGGGAACCAAATCATGAATTGCATATATACTCATAACATCCCTTTGCATATCTCTTTGTTGCTTCAACATGTTCTCTATAAAAGTTTTCCAATTTTAATCCTCCAAAAGCCACTATAGTAAGTACCATCTGTGTTTCTTAAGATCAAATATTGAAATTTTCCAAGTGGGGCTTAGATTCTTTGGAAAAGAGCATGAATCTTGAAAGAGGTTTCATCATGGATTAAATATGTATAAGAACTATTTTAAAGATATTAATGATTACTCTTCACAATTAATTTTACTTTAAGAAAGATAAAAGAGGCCATTGCAGATGATTAATTTTGTGTTTTGTTTATCGATGTTGTTTTTCCAAACAAAAATGATACGTGAATTTCTAAACAACTTTGTAAACTCCACACTAAAGAAAGAATTAGTAAACAAGTGGAGGCCCATTATGGTATTTTCACTTTCAACTCTCATAATTTTCTTTTTGCCTAGTTTGTTAAATGGAAGTTAGTTTGTACTATCCCTAGTTTGTTATTTTCCTTTTTTTTGTATATATTCCTCGCTTTCTTTTTAATATGTTTTAATCTAAAAAATAAAAAAATCCTATTTTCAACCTAAACACCCAAGCAAAATAATTTTGACTGACTTTAATAAATCTATATTATTTCAAGTTCATTATATATATCTTTCATCAGGTTAAATTCTAAATAATTGGTCGAAAAATTATGTTTGACTTTAAAAGTCAACCAATTGTATATATCTAGGGATAGAGTGCTGGAATATTAACCAAACCCTGTGTGTGGAGACATGCCTTAATATGGGCTTAAAAATTGTTGAGTCCAAAAGTTGGCAGAAGTAGCCCAATGTTTTGCGTAGCCCATTTCAAGGAGTTTCTGACTTCTTTTAAGCTGAGCTCGGGAAACTTGCCCTTTTCCTTTTTCTTATTACTTCCTCTGTTAAGAATTAATAGTCACATTGTGATTATTATTTTTATTCAAAAATTTTTGTTATGTTTATCTTTTTTGAGTAAAATTAGTTATTTTCATTTAATTATATCTTTTCTCAAATCTATATATATATTATAGAAATTTAACTCTTTCTTTCTTATGATTTCAAACCTCTCATTCTAATTTTTTAGAGTTTTTATTTTTTTAATTAGTCTTCAAAATTTTAATTGGTTAAGATTATTTTTAATCTATTAAGATAACTTTAAACTACTTATCTTTATCATTTTTATTTATCCAATCTCTTAATTTAAACTAAATTTATTAAAGCTAAAAATGTAACACTTTCTTTCTTATGATTGCAAACCTCTCATCCTATATTCTTAGTATTTTTACTTTTTTAATTATTCTTAAAATATTTAATTATTTTTTATTATTTTCAATCTATTAAGATAACTTTAAACTAATTTATATTTTTAATTTTAATTTTAAAATATGTACATTAAGTTACTTTATGAAGGTAGGAGACTTTATCTACTACTTTAAAAAAATTTTATTAGTTAGAATCATTTTCAATCTATTAAAATAATTTTAAACTAACTTATACATTAATTTAATTTTGAATTCGTAAAAGTAAGAGACCTTAATTATTGCTTTAAAATTTTTTTATTAGCTAGAATTATTTTTAATCTATTAAAATAATTTTAAACTACATATATATTAACTTGAATTTTAAATTATCTTAATTTCTTAGAGTTTTTACTATTTTAATTACTATTCAAAATTTTGATTGGTTACGATCATTTTTAATATATTAAAATAATTTAAAATTAACTTATGTATTAATTTTAATTTAGAATTCTGTATATTAAATTACTTTATAAAAGTATGAAACTTTAATTATTACTTCAAAAATTTTTGATTGGCTAGAACAATTTTCAATATATTAAAATAATTTTAAACTACTTATATATCAACTTAAATTTTAAATTATTCTAATTTCTTATAATTTTTATTTTTAATTAATCTTCAAAATTTGATTTGTTAGGATTATTTTTAATCTATTAAAGTAACTTTAAACTAACTTATACATTAATTTTATTTTAAAATTTTGTATATTAAGTTACTTTGTAAAAGTATGAGACTTTAATTACTACTTTAAAATTTTTGATTAGTTAGAACCATTTCAATTTATTAAAATAATTTTAAACTACTTATATATTAACTTGAATTTTGAATTATTCTAATTTTCTATAATTTTTATTTTTTTAATTAGTCTTCAGAATTTGATTGGTTGAGATCATTTTTAATTTATTAAAGTAACTTTAAACTAACTTATATATTAATTTCAATTTTGAATTTCGTATATTAAGTTACATTGTAAAAGTATGAAACTTTAATTATTACTTTTTTTGATTTGTTAGAACCATTTTTAATCTATTAAAATAATTTTAAATTATTTATATATTAACTTAAATTTTAAATTCCATATTTTTTTTGATGAAATTGAATTCCGTATATTGAGTTACTTTGCAAAAGTATGAAACTTTAATTATTCAATTTACTTAAAAAATTTTAGTTGATCATTTTAAACTACTTATATATTAACTTGAATTTTGAATTATATATATATATATATATATATTTAAAAATTAAATTATGTATATTTAGTTATTTTGTAAAAGTAAAACTTTAACTATTCAGTATTTGTCAACCAACATGATCTTTATATTTATAATTTTTGTTTAACTAAAATTTTTAATCTAAACTAAATTCATTAAATCTAAACTTCTAATATCTCTTCTACAAATAGTGCACATCATCATCATTCTCTTTTGCACATTATTTTCTTCTTCTCTTCACATGTATGCTTTTTGATATTTTTATTTGTTTGACATAATTTTTATTTGATTTTTTTTTTCCTTCAATGATATGTGAGAACGATTTTATGAGGATATAACGTAATCTTACAACTGCCTTTGTTTACAAATTTAAGGCCTTTGGAAAATCTTACACGTAATATAAATTAGCTTCTCTGATAGACAGAAATGTACGATAACTAGAGGTACAGTTTTGAACTATGTTATAGAAAATAATGGATTTGTCTTTCTTCATTTTTTATCTTTTCTTCTTTTTTGTGAGAATTTAAGCTTCAGTATACATAGATGTAGATTGAAACAAGTGATCCGAGGTTCCCATGCAAAGATTTCTTTCCTTTAATCTCCAACAAAATAACCTAAAATACTTCAACGATAAGAAGAATGTTTTACATTTGATTACTTCAGGAAATTGCTTTGCAAGATTTCCATGTCAAAGAAATTAGATTACGGCTTTACAGGATAAGATAATATAAAAAATGAAAAACTCTTCTTATTCTACGATATCAATCCCATAGTTATTTCCTAATCTATGTAGTCTAAAAAGAAACTCCAAGAATTTGACAAATATAGTACTCTATTTATTTCCACCAAGTTAGGTTCTAATGTAATGTTTAAATTTTTTATAAGTAAACCTATATTACTTTGGATACATTTGTATTTGGATTTTTATATCAAATGCAGGTACGTGAGAGCCATGAGAGAGCACAAGGTTAAGCTAACTAGGAGAACGCAAGGTTAGAAGGAAGAATTATTAGATTTGATAGTTTTAATTTCTCTGTTTTCTACAAGGGCACACAAGACAAAAGTTTTTTAACTTTTGAGTTAAATAATTTCAGTTTTAGAGTGTCCTTACATGTCCATCAAATCATAGTATGGCTTTTGCTCTTAGTAACTTTTGTTCTTAAAGTAAATTAGTGTGAATAGTATTTACACCTTAAAGAATATGTAAAATTTCTTGATACATTCAATTAGGTAATGTTGTATTAAATTAAGATGCTAAGCAATTTGTTATGCTTATAATTTCTTAAATATATAATAAATGAAAAAAATTTCACTAATTTTACAGATGGTGATCTTTTTATTAAGACATTAGAAGAGTTACTGAATAAGTACTTCAACATCTTATCAGGTTTAACTTACTTGATTATATATATACATCTTATGAATATTCGATATTTTAAATATTTATTTTATATTTATTATTTATTATTAAAATAATTTGTATAATAAATTTTTATTACAAATTATTTTTCCGTGCATAGCACGGATTTTTTAGCTAGTTAACAATGATATATTAAACAACCTCATTAAATTAAGAATAGAAAACCACATTTTGTGTATTTAGTTTTTTAAAAAAAATTTTTTGATGCAAAGCCACATTTTGACTATTATTCAGGAACGGAGGGAGTAATATTTATTTATCTATTTATATTTTTGCATTGGTCGTGCTTGAGATGCAATCTTTTCAATTTTAAAACTCTATTTGGATTGTGTTTCTCTCAACTAAATATACAATTGAATCCCACTTCTTCTCTCACAAAATTTATTTCACAGAACTCAAGACAAAATCTTTTCCAACCAAATACAATTCAAATATTTATTTACCCATTATATCAAAATGTTTATTTCATTACCCTAGCTTGGCTCTCATCATCAGTAAGGGACCGATTGAATTGAGCAAGAGGAAGGGAAAGTAAAGGAGAATAATGAGGGAGAAAGGAAAGGAGAGGAGAGGGACTGAGAGAATTAAGTCATTATGATATTTACATTGTTAATAAGAGAAAAAATAATTATTAATTTACATATTTATTTTTATTTTTTATATAAATATAAACATCTTTAAAATAAAAAATAATTTAATGTATTAAATATGATTTTCTTTCCTTCTATTTCTCTTCACTTTTGAATTGAATGAAAATGGACTGGCTTTTTAATTTCCTCCATTCCTTCCTTTCTTTTATAAAAAATCAACCAAAACCCTAGAAGTTCTTTTCCTTCCCTTTTCAACAGTTCAAACTGGCGTAAATGCATGTCGGCTTCTTCATAATTATATACGGGCATTTTAAGTTTCCTGCAGAATATTAATTGCATCTTCTCCTACTCATCTTTATCTTGCCTCCACAGCTCTTACCACCTGCTCTACAATGGTAGTTCTGAAGAACTCTCATATTGTGAAACCGGCAGAATCAACACCTAATGAAATCATGCATCTGTCTCACTGTGATCAACTTAAGCCAGTAACTCATGCACCTACAATCTACTTCTATCGACCAACAAAAGAATCTGCTAAAAATGCCATTCCTATATTGAAGGACTCATTGAGCAAGGCGTTGGTGGTATTCTATCCGCTTGCAGGACGTTTGCACTGGATTGGTGGAGGCCGAGTCGAGCTCCATTGCAACTCCGCGGGAGCTGTTCTCCTTGAGGCTGAATCTGAACTCAAGATCGATGACTTCGGGGATTTCCGTCCAACCCCGGAAATCAGAGCGCTCCTTCCGTCGGTTGATTTTACCACGTCTCCGATTGAGCAAGTGCCGCTGCTCATGATGCAACTCACCAGGTTTGCCTGCGGAGGCATTAGTCTTGGCTTGAAGTTGTCTCACGTAGTCATAGATGGACAAAGCGGCCTCCATTTTGTATCTGAATGGGCCAAAATTGCTCGTGGTGAAATATCCACTGAGCCTCCGTTCTTCGACCGGAGAGTTCTACAGCCGAAAGAACCTCAGGCGGCTCTGCAAGCACTGAAGAACTCACTGCTCGATCCACCCCTCTCCTAATGGGGCACCCAGATAACCTGGAGGAGCGAAACAAGCGCACTACAGTGACGATGTTAAAGCTGGGCAAAGAGCAAATCAATGAACTAAAGAAAAAGGCCAACCAAATCAGAGGAGAAGAAGAAGACAAGCATCGTAGCTTTAGCTCCCGTCCATTCACTGGGTTTGAAGCAGTGTCTGCGCACATTTGGAGGTGCGCAACCAAGGCACGGCAGCACAGACACGAGCAAGAAACAATATGTTATGTTTCAGTGGATTTCCGCCAGCGGTTGAGACCACCGTTGCCGCCGAGGTATTTCGGGAACGCCGTATTGCTCACACCAGCAGTTGCCGTTGCCGGAGACCTGGTTCGGAAACCATTTGGTTATGCTGCATGTAAGATTAGAGAATCAATAGAGTCTGTAACAGATGAATATGTGAGTACATTTCTGCTTAGAATCAAGAATCTAGCAGATGTTTCTGTACATCGCCATTTTCATACCGTAGGATGTTCACGAGGGGCATTCCTCGGGAACCCAAACCTTGCGGTCACCAGTTGGATTGGCCTGCCCCTGTACGGTGCGGATTTTGGGTGGGGCAAAGAAATTTTCATGGGGCCTGCGGCACTGGGTTATGATGGGAAAGCATTTTTCATCCCTTCTCCGGACGGAGATGGCTCCCTCTCCATACCATTCTGCTTCCAAGTGGAGCATTTGGATGCTTTTGAGAAGTACTTCTATGACGACATCTGATCAATTTGGAGCCTTAGATACTGAGCCAGCTCACATGGGCAATTGTAAGTTCGCTCTATTTTGTTCGAAATTAGATATCCTAAATAAAATTCGGTGGAGTATTTGTATTCTTGTTATGGAATAATATCTGGATGTTCATATTAATTAATTTTTTGAAGAGAACTGAACTCCCAAATATGACTCCTAATCAGATTTGATTTCCTTTCCCTATTAGAATTTGAGTTTTTATAAACTCTTGTATTATGAGCCTATATATAGGGCCATATGATGACATTAATGAAAGACAGATTTTAGTCTTGTTTCTTGAGTTCTACTTTCTCTCTCTATATTCTATCTTTTCTTTTCCTTAGTTTTATATTATTCTCCAAACATATTGAGTAACGCTTTTACTTTAATTCTGCGTTGCCAATACTTAAATTCATAACACGTTATCAGCACGAGTCTCTGCCACCGAAGTTGAGAGATTAATCAAGAGGAAAAGAGGTATTTTTTCCATCTTTGAATTCTCAAGGCAAACTTTTCAAAACTCATGTTTTTTACTCTTGATATTTATAGAGAGAATTATATGTCATAGACATTAGATGCTCAAATTTATTGAGATATAATTGGTCTGGCAGACATCATCTCAAAATTATATAAAAGCCATGATTTTTCTTCGCCATAATTTTTATGAGGATCTAGAGGCGGAAATATCTTATTGTGAAAGATCCATTTTTTTGTGGAAGGATCTAAAAGAAATATTTGACTACCAGAAGATGGTCATTCTATCAAAAACACAGTTTACTTTAAATCTGTGAGTGAATGTATTAGAACTAATGGTTATGACCTTGGAAGAGGTCGTAATCATGGTCGAAATCGTGGACAGAAACGCGGATATGATAAAAATCATCCATATAATCATGACAATTAGAATATATGCATCTGGATATTGTGGGTCCTGAAGACACCATTTAAGAAATACAAAGTATCAAAGCCACTTGATTACTAGCAAATTGTGAACGAAACATACAATCACTAGAAGATGATTGTTATATAAATGCTAGTGATGATTTGTTATAATTGTGCCTAAAAGATTTTTATCTATCAGTATACAAAAATTGTATTACTTTTAAAATTTCTCCTCAGTTAAAGTTATAATGAGAAATATCACTAGTAATGTGATGGATAAAAGTTTTTTCCTTTCTCATATTTCTAACATGCTCATGTAGTAGCAATATCTAGAAAAAATTTTTTAAAAGTATTTTGAATTTATATCTTCTGAGATTAAATGAGTCCTTGATAAAATATTTTGACGCTCGACCAAATATTTTTATATCATTCCCTGAAGTGAATGATATTAGAAATTTTAATATATTTATATACGAGATTTTGGTCGCAACTAGTAGAAATACACTTTGTTCTTATACTATAAGAATGACTCATTAAATTCTCAGTGAATAGATACTCACCAGAAGTGAGAAAATACTGAGAAGAAAAAAGGGAAAGTAATAATTCTAACATGTTATTGATGCAATATGAAAGTTTGTCACGTACATGTAGTACGTCAAGCATGTTATGAATCTCTTTTAATTATTGATATTGCTTTACTTCCCTAAATCATGCTACTGATAGTAATGATGCTTATGTCGAAAATATTAATATGACATCTGTAAACGTAGCCAATTCTTTTGAATATCTAGAAAGAGCTTTTAGCATTTTGAATGTCAATCAAAATTTTAAATTATCGAATTGCTACTTTTCAATGTTATTTTAGTTTATTTTGGATCAAGAATGGTGAAGATACAATTTGTCTAAATAATATTTGTTGTTTATTTGGACAAAATTTAAAATATATGTCTAAAGTATAAATGGTAATGCCAAGGTTCTTGAAGAACTAATTGATCAAATAACTCTAGAAGAGTTAATTGATTAAAAGCTCCAGAAGAGCTACCAGATCTTTACCTAATGGTCAATGATTGTAATACATCATTCTCCATATAGTCTCGTAAAACTTTTTGAGCATTGATTATATAATCAGTATATCAAGACATTGGATTAATGAAATTTTGAGACATATGCATTACCATTATGACATGAAATATATGTCAATTATAGATACTACTATTCATCTCTCCTGATTTATATTGCATAGAATTATGAAATTGAGATGCAATATTGAGTAAACCTGAAGTTTATTAATAATTTATTAGTTGGCATGACCGGTTGGACCATCCCTAATTATTAAAATACAAAGAATGATTATGAATTTATTATGGAACCAGAAGTTTCCTAATATGACGAATTTATATGTGCTACTTGTTTTATTTAACAGTTGTTAGTATTACTTGGGGTTGAATGTGTTATTTTGGGATGAATATGAAAAATTATTAGTTGATGCATCAATAAATAGTCTTATGAATATTATTGTTTTTGCAACCTGTAGTTTGCACAATTCATTAATAATGAGCTCATGTTTTAAGATTCCCCAAAAGACATAATTTGTCCTGATAATACTGGTTGTATTGAGATAAATATTGAACATCCTGCAGAATGTTTATGACTGTGATATATTAGCACTTATTTCGTATTTTGACAACACATTGTAATTCTCCTCATAGTAGTTGGTTTGTGGTCAGAAACCAAATATTTCCCATCTTAAATTTAGAGATGCACTATGTATATTGCTCCACCACAAAGGTAATGAGATGGGTTCTCAAAGATATTATTAAATATGTTGGGAGCAAATCTCAATGGAGAGATCCGTATTTTGTTAATTTTGAATATGTTGCCCTAACATAAAGATGAAAAATTATGAGGTTGGATAAAGATATTAGTATGTGTCTCATCTTGATCTTCTATTTTGATCCTCATAGAAGATACCTTGAACCAGAAGTTCAAAGGATAATTTATATAGTCAGGTATATTAATTGACCAACATCCATCAAAGAATGCTCCTATTTGATATCCTTAAAGGATAATCTACCACTACAAATAAATTTGAGACACAACTAAAATGTGGTAGATAAGTCGATTCCAAAGATACAAATTCCTCATTGGAGCAAAGGCTTAAGATGGTCATATATGTTAAATCAAGAAGATTTAAATTCCAGCAGAATTTTTTCTCCCAAAACATGATTGATAAATTATTTGCAGAAGAAATTTAGGTACCTGAAAACTATGATAAATGATGAGATCTCAACATGATTGGAAACTAGTGGAATCGCACAAGTATAAGACTTTAAAGATATTAATGCGCATAATGTATTGAGGATTTTCAAATCGAGGTCTGCAGACTCGAAATGATAAAGTTCGCATGAGAAATATGAAAAGTTTAAACTATTCACAAGTACACTTAAAGTGTACATATATTCCCAGTAGGAATAATACACTTGAAGTGTAATATCAAAGAGATAGTAATTAATATTTACTTATAAAATACGAACCACAAAAGTGAATGTTACCATGAGTTATGGCGTATGATTCTTCGTAAAACCTGGCACTGATAAAGAAAAAATATATTTATAGTGGTGGATATAATAGTGCATGATAACACTTAATATGTATTTATATTTGTTATCATTTGATAATAGTATTTATATTTGAAGTCCCTGATGGATTCGATATGCTTGAAGCATATAATTATTCCTGTAGAACATAATGAGATTATCTTAGTGAATTTTTATTGAAAGAATGATTGAATATGCCCATATATAAAGAAATTTTATACGTAGCTATACTTGCTATATGTATTTCTTTATCAGAATATATCCTCATTGTACAATCTATTGATTGATATAGTGTTCTCCACATTAGGGGGAGAAAAACTTCAATTAAAGAGGATATCATTTATGACTTTTATTATCTTGATCTATGCACAAATATTAATGAATTAGAAGTTCAAAATATTGTTTATTTGCATAATATTGCATATTGATTGTTTGTCTGACTCCTGTAGAGTTAATCAATATAATATTCTATTTATAGATATTTCTATTTGGATAAATATCCCAGGATAAATATATAAATTTTATAGATATATGATTTTGATACACGCCTGAAGTGTGATTGATCTCTTGATTTTGAAAAGAGAAAATGATTTGATAATCAAGATATTTTTCCTGAAGAAATTAGAAGAGCAAGTATTGTGATCAACGTTTTGAAAAGCCAACATTTTGTTTTGATTGAACATCCTGAAGATGTTTCACATGGACATAGCATATCAATAGTTATTGAGTTATTATATGTGAGATCCTTTATATCTATTAAAGGATATTGAAGAATTCTTTTGTCTTGAAGTACCATAACTCTGCAATTTAGAGCATAAATACACTTGTTTGCATACAAGCATATATCTATTCTAGTTCTTCTCTACCCAATGAATTTTGAGATGGCATTAAGCTTGCCTATTGACATCTCCTTGAGCTAACTTATCTCGAATATTGAGAAAAAACCAACTCCTGCTGAGATGGATATGCAATGTATAAGTTACCTATATGATCCACATAAACTATGCATTTATAGGCATGTGTTGATTATAACAGCTACATCTTCAACTCATGTTGAAGTAATAGAAATTCATGATGTTGGTTGAGAATATATTTGATCATGATTAATGTATTCGAGATAAATCTATATCCTCTAAGAAGGAATTTTAACTATGTTGTTGGATGATAATAAAGTTTGGAATATATCTAAGGAGATATGATAAAGTATATTTTTAATCACAAACTCCAGAAGAGATGTGATATTGATGTGTAATGAATTTGATCATTTGATTATTTGACAAATCTATTCACTAAGACTTTACCGATAGCAACATTTGATTGGAAAGAAAAGGTTAAGAAATCTTAAAAGATTTTCTTATCAGGGGGAGTAATAAAGACATAAAGAATAATGTACTATTTTTCCTTCACTAGAGTTTTTTTTCGACTGGGTTTTTATCTAGTAAGGTTTTAACGAGGCATATTCTTTATGTTATGAACATCCAATGGGGAGTGTTATGAAATAATATGTGGATATTTATATTAATCAGTTTCCTGAAGAGAACTGAACTCCCAAATATGACTCCTAATCAGATATGATTTCTTTTCCTCATTAGAATTTGAGTTTTTATAAACTCTTGTATTATGAGCCTATATATAGGGTCATATGATGACATTAATGAAAAATAGATTTTAGTCTTGTTTTTTGAGTTCTACTTTCTCTCTCTATATTCTATCTTTTCTTTTCTTTAGTTTTATATTATTCTCCAAACATATTGAGTAACGCTTTTACTTTAATTCTACGTTGCCAACACTTAAATTCATAACAAGCCTATATTTCTATAGATATTATAAAATTTGATGATAAATTTCATATATACTCCTTTCTTTAAGGAGAGTGCACAGGAAACTTATGGTGATAAATTTTTTTTTAAGAACGTTGGCGATAATTTTCTTATAAACTATCACAAAAATAGAGCATATACGAAACATCTCACCGACAGTATTCATATTAATTAACAAAGTTAATAATGGGTCTGCACGCATCAATTATTGAAACTTATATTTCTTAATTAAAGAAGATTAATTATTAAAATTTAAATGAAATTTATGTTTATTTTTTAATATTGAATATTCAATTTTAAGATATATCTCAAAATAAAAATATGGACAATATTTAATACCAAATGAAAGTTTATATCACTACGGCAATTCCTTTCCTCACGTTTCTTTTCTTCATCTATATGGAGAGGAAGGGCAACGTACCAATATCCACCTTCCTGCAAAGTACGGTAGATGCTAGGCTGCTTTTCTTTCACTTGCTAATTTTCTTGATAATGTACTGCTAACCACTTTTACCGCCGTAACTTAATGAATTTACCTTCTTTATGTATATAGTTTATTCCTTTTCTACTTAGTCCCCAATTCTGTGCTACCTGCTACGCAACTTGGTCTCACTGACTAGTGACTTCTATAGTTCTTCCTTCCTTTTAAGAGATTTCTAACAATTTTAGTTGAACGGGTATCATTTCAAAGGCTAATATATATGGTTTTAAAGCGGACTCTATCTTCACTAAAATAGAGAAGATTGTCAAGACTTTCCTTTTGAAAAGCATATGCCGATTTTATTTGTTGTTATTTTACAACAAGAGTGTTTTCGTCATTTTACAACTAAGGTACTTTTGTTATTTTATTTCAATGTCACTTTTTGCCAAGGTTATTTTCATCATTTTGTAATAAGGATATCTTTCATAATTTTGCACCAACATTATTTTTGTCATTTTACGCCGAAGGTACTTACGTCATTTTATGCAAGAGTATATTTGTTATTTTGCATGACAGTATGAAAAAAGTGTGAGAGAGAAAGCATGTGAGACAGAATACCTGTGTGTGAAAAAAGGTGTGAGAGAAGGTGTGTGTATATGTGTAAAATTTTATAAATATATATATAATAATAATAATAATTTATAATTATATATTATAATTTATTGATATAATAGTAATAGTTTTTGCATAATACTATATATTATAGCTTTATAGATTAAGATTTTTTATTTCTTTGTATACATAATTTTGTTTATGTGTCATTTTTCAAGAATTTGTATATTGTTATAAATTTATTGGCGCGCAGTAGTCGTTGACACAATGAAATCGTCGTAATAATATAGAAAATTGAATAAGAAAATTATAATGAAGAGAATATAAAGAGAAACTAGAAAAAAAATAGAAAGAACATAAGAGCTTTTATTGATTCTTTGAGAGTAAATGAATGAATCAATGAGTGTATGGAATACATCAATCTAAAGTCCTATTTATAGGGTTCAGGAGTATATTTTAATAAGAAGAGATAGTGAGGAATCAGATGATAGATCATGTCAATAATAAAGATATGATAAAACTCTATCATCTATCTTCTGGTAGGATAAAGTATTTCTATCATCTATCTTCTGTTAGGATAGAGCATCTCTATCTTTGATATTTGATTATCTCTTCAATATCAGATAATGAACATCTACAATTATATTAATTTTATAACATATATCAAATTTTTATTTCAAATTTTAATTTTATAAAAATGATATGTATATATGTTATAAAATATTTTCCTTATTTTTTCTAAAGAGAGAGAGTGAAGACTTGAAAGATTTATGATTCTACGTAATTGTATGTTTATTTTTTTCTTAGGAAAAGGATCTCGATTCTATATATTTGTGTATATCGAAAATATTATAATCATAATAAACTAACTTCTTCTCATTATAAATATTTATTGACACTTATAAATATACTTATTGATGTGAATAATTCTTTTTATTTGTGCTAGATATGAATCAATATTATTACTTATAGTGACTTATTAAAGTATATATTGCTATTATATTTATTATGGTGTTTCTATCTTCATATGCTATTATATTGGTTCATACTATTAACTTCTTTTCATTAATTATTTTAATTAATATATCAAAAAACATTAATGAATTTTATTTTTTGACTATATAAAAATACTGAGTATCTTGCATGCATGTAATTTGTTGATAATTATAATAATTGTTGATGAAATTTCTTTGTAAGAGAGATGATATGACAACTAATGATTTGGTTATTTATAATATATATATATATATATATATATATATATATATATATATATATATATATATATATATATATATATATATATTTTTATATATTTACCGACACATATATATTTTTCTAAATTTAATTATAGCCATTTCCCCAAAAATTGTCCCTCGAAAAGGTAACACTCTTGCCCATGAATTTGCTAAGAGGTCTAGCACTACTTTTGGGGATTTCTTACCCATCAATTGCCCCCCGGCTGTGCTATGTAATAGTAACTAACCAAAATTTGTATAATGCATAGATATATTTTAAAAATTAAAAAATATCATAATTAAAATTTTAAAATAAATTTTTAAAGAGGAACCATTTTTACCTCCAATATATGTGTTTAGGAGAAAATTAAATAACGCATAGAATATTAAAATTTCATTGGTTCAAAGACATCCAATATCTTATTCCCCATATTAGGCTCTTAGCATATAATTTCTACATCTTTTGTTCATCTGAATACTAAATCAAAAGCAATATTAGTTATGTTGAATCTACTTCTTTTTACTTTTTTAAAATATCTAATTTACAAACAAACATCATTGATATTTTTTTGTAAGACATAAATAACATGTTCTATCCATTAGCTCAAAGAGGTTTAAACTTATCCAAACCCTTGTTTAGCTTGGAGAAACTCCCTTATTTGCCTCATTAGTAAATGTTTCTTTTCCGTTTTCTAAGAGAAAAAATTTCTTAATAGCAAATCTAGTCCCTTCATCAATAATGGAGAGAAATTATAATTATTAGTTACTATAGTATTTTAAAGAGGGAAGGAAATATATTTAGAGCACTTACATCTACTTATGAAGTACACTCAAAATTCAAGTTTTAAAAACTATCATATAAGTAATAACTCCGATCTAAAGTTTAAACACATTTTAGTATAATAAAATAAATAAATAAGATTATTTGTATTGCTTAAGGATGCACTAATAAAATACGATGAAGAAACCATCAATTTTTATATTATAAAATAAAACACATATTAAACATCGAGTGAAGAAGTTCCGTTTGAAGAAAGAAAAACTTCAAATTAGGCTTAAGGGAGTTCAATCATACTAAGTTGATGTATTATTTAAGAGAATAATAAAAAATTTTAAAATTATTCATAAAATACAATACCCAAATACTTATAAAAAACTTAAATAAAACTGAAAAAAATGAAGGAAGTGAGTGTATCTGACTTCCTAGCTTAAGTTGGCGTTTGTTATTTTATGAAAAAAGATAACGGAATATGCAACAAGTTGGCATTAATAATTATAACTTGACCTAAGTTGTGTCTAACTTATCTCTGGAGTAACACTTTATCCGTTCCATATATTCCCTTTTTTAACCTCTGAAAATGTATGTGTTAAGGGAAAAAATTGAATTTCACAAAACATTAAAAATCTTTTTGTTAAAAAGAATTCAATACATTCTTCTCCATCTTAGGTTCTTAGTATGTGATTTCTATCTCTTTTGATCCTCATAATACCAGAAGAATATCAAAAGTAGATATTATGAACAATGCCATTGTGGTACCATCAAACAAAAGAATGCAGAATATTAAAAAAAACAAAATAGGTAAAATATTGGAGTAGGAAACATAATGTAAAATTTTAGACTTTGAAATTTGTAATCAAACTAACCCAATAATAGCTAAATTAATGTTTGTTGACAACTATTAAATAATTAAACTTTTACTTTTGCAAAGTAATCTAATATAAAGAATTCAAAATTTAAGTTAATATCTAAATAGTTTTACAAAATTTTTAAAGTAATAATTAAAGTTTCATACTTTTACAAAATAACTTAATATATTGAATTCAAAATTAAAATTAATTTACAAGTTAAGAGTTTTTCTTTAATAAATTTAGTTTAAATTAAGAGATTATATTAAATAAAAAATAATTAAGAGAAGTAGTTTAAAGTTATTTCAATAGATTCAAAATGATCCTAACTAATCAAAATTTTAAAAATTAATTAAAAAAGTAAAGGCAAAATATTAAAAAATACAAAATAGACAAAATAATGGAGTAGGAAACCTATTAGGCCTTAAAACTGTGATCATAGTACCCAAGAATAATTAAATTCATATTTGTTGACAATTATTAAATAATTAAAATTTTATTTTTATAAAATAATTGAATATATTGTTAAATTTTTATTTAAAAAGACGAAATTTAAAATTTAAGTTAATATATAAGTATTTTTATAAAAATTTTAAAGTAATAATTAAAGTTTCAAATTTTTACAAAGTAACTTAATATATAAAATTTAAAAATTAAAATTAATGTGTATGTTAGGAATTTAATTTTAATAAATTTATTTTTATTTAAGATATTGAGTTAAACAAAATGATGAAGATAAGTAGTTTAAAGTTATTTTAATATTTCAAAAATGATTCTAACCAATCAAATTTTTAAAGATTAATTAAAAAGGTAAAAATTCTAAGAAATTAGAATGGGATATTTGGAGTTATATTTCTATAATATATATATATATATATATATATATATAAATAAATAAATAAATAAATAAATAAATATATATATATATATATATATATATATATATATATATATATATATATATATATATATATATATATAGATTCTTTTATTCTCTATTATATTAGAAAATTAATTAAATATATAATAGAAAAAATATTACATATGTAAAAGAGATTAAAATATTTTATATTTTTGAAACGGAGGGAATGTACATATTGGTTGTAGTGAGATCTCCAGGTACAACATTCTTCATTCTCATTCTCATTCTACTTTATAGTGTCATATTTTCAGGTTTAATTACCCAAAAACTAAACCACATGCCCTCCCACTCTGTCTCGCATTCATAACTTCACCCTTTTTTCTTTTTGGTCAAAATGATGACCGCGCATAGCTCTCATATTGTAAAGCCCGCAGATTCAACTCCAGACGAGATTGTGAGTGTATCTGACTTGGACCAACAACGAGAGAATCTGTTAAACATGCCATTCATATTTTGAAAGACTCATTGAACAAGGCATTAGTGACCTTCTACCCGCTTGCAGGACGTCTAAACTGGATTGAAGGTGGCCGAGTTGAGCTCCATTGTAATTCCATGGGAGCTCTGCTACTGGAAGCTGAAAGTAAACTCAAGACTGATGATTTCGGGGATTTCAGCCCAACCCCAGAAATCAGCGTCCTCTTTCCTCCAGTAGATTTTGATGCCACCCCTATTCAAGAAATCCCACTGCTGATGGTTCAACGCACCAAGTTTGCTTGCGGTGGCCTTAGCCTTGGCGTGAAGATACCTCACAGTCATAGATGGACAAAGTGCATTTCACTTTGTCACGGAGTGGGCGAAACTTGCCCGTGGCTAAAAGTCAACTGACTCTCCGTTTTTGGATCGGAGGTTTTACGACCGAGAGAACCTCTGGGTCCTTTGCCAACGCTGGACCCCTCACTGCTCAGTCCACGGCCTCTCCTAATAGGGATTCGGATAACCTGGAGGAACGAATAATGCCCACAACTGTGAAAATGCTAAAGCTAAGCAAAGAGCAAATGCAGAGACTGAAGAAGAAGGCCAACGAAGATATAGATCATTCTTCATACCCTTAGCCTTATTGCTTATTAACATATAAAAAAATAAAAAATTTTAAAAATATATTCAACAATCATATTTTTTTTTTATATTTCAGAAAAACCATTTTCTCTTCCCAATTGGAGTATTTGAATATGGTAAAATATGATATTATCCATTTTTATAATTTGAAAGCATTTTTATTCATGTTTTCCTTCTGAATATAATTTTTTTAAAATAGTAATTTTCATTGGATAGTGACTTTTGTACTCTTCTTTTAACTGTTTTCAACTCCTTTTAGCGGAAGGGCGGCGGCCTTAGATGAAGTCCTTTTTGTGAAGTCCATTTTGGATTTTAGCAGGACTGGCTAGCGATTTCCCAGAGCAAGAATTGGTCGGTATTTGAAGAAGGAAGGTTTAAAAATCTATATAAAGGAATTTTAAAAAATATTGTAAGGTCGAATCTGAAAAAAAAAGACTAAAAAATTAGAAAATTAATATAAATAAAATAATTTTTAAGAATATAGAGGGCAGCCAATGCTCCCGCCCCCACTTGGTTGTGCCTCTGATAAATATAGCGGTTTGGATTTGTGTTCATTACACTACATGCATAAAATGCTAAGAAATATATATAATAAATTTGGTAATTGATCTCGGCTGCTATTAATAAAAAGAATTACAATAACAATTTATGGATGAAGATATGAGGAATTGGAATGAAGATATGATAAAGTGAAAAACGAAGCATTGCGTATGCAAATTGTGCCCAGAGAGGATATAATTGGAATGGTATATCATGGAATCTCGATCCGCATTTGCAAACTGTATTAAAGTAGAGTGAGAGTGAGGTTGAAGCTCATGCATGATACAACTTCCAATAGTAGTGTGAGTTGGGTTGTTTCACTCTCATTGTCCCACATCGCAGGCGGAATGTATGAGGAAGCACTATATAAATGTGTGCTCAATCAGCACCACTCGCCGGTTCTCGTTGGACTGGCATATCAATCGGGATCCAGCGGTAGCGGGCCTCAATTCGCGACCCGTCTCTGGAGCCTCACGGTTCGACCCACTTGCTTAATGCTACTTACCTAATGGACTAAACAGACTAACGCCACCCTACATGGATGGCTAGCCCTTTTGCTATTTTCAACGCCTTAACTATAACATTTTTGAGGTGCATCTGCATTAGAATTCTTAATTTTAACATTGATATTTACTTTTTTTTAACTGGATTCTTATATTTTCATCATAAACAATTCACTCTCAAAAAAATTCAAATATTTTCAAACAAAAAATTTTCAAACTTTTTTATATTAGGATGCATACTAGTAGTTTTTAAGGGGTACTCACTCTTATTTTAGAAAACTAGAGATGCATTCCCCATAGCATTTTTATTTTTCTTTTAATCTAAAGGTGGGTGTTCGTCTATGATTTGAGAGAGAGAAGCTGTAAAGAGCTTTAGCATCACCAAAATGCTTTATAAGAAATTTATATACTTTGGTTAGATAAATTTTTAAAATTGATAGTTTCATTTTTCTCACAAATAATTCATTTTTTATATAACTCAAAATAAAATTACAAAATTTTGAATAGACATAAAGATTTTTTTCTATTCCAATCCTTGATTTATATATTCATATGTGCTATAGAGAAAAAATAATACTGAAAAAAATCACTTGAACTGATGAATTAGTTCGTTTTGCTGGAGGCCTTCTATGCAAATATAAATTGAAAGTTTCCCAATTTACGAAAAAATGGACTAAGCCTGGTCAGCCTTATTTAAGGAGTCCAGGGCTGAGCGAGCCCGTTAAACAGTAGTGTACGGGAAAGTAAAGGTATCTAATTAACTATGCCCTAGACTTTGGGGGCGATTTTCAAATTAACCCCAAAAGTATGGATTTCAAAACCTGGTCAAAACCCAAAATGGTCAGCAGCCCATTAATACTCGTGGTCGCATTTCACTGTTCTATTATCCTGTAGCTCCTGCTTCAGAATCCTCCGCTCTTGTGAAGGTAATGCTGTCATTTAAGGCGAAATTCAAAAAAACGAAGAATTTATGACAGTAACGCGTTGAACAATAAAAAATTTTGAAGAAGAAAAATGTTCAAAAGGTTCAACATCAAACAGTATCTGAACGCATTATCGTAATGCATCCATAAATGAACGCTTGATGGTAATACATCCTTGTGGAGCAAAATTCAAAAAAAAAAGAAAAGAAAAAGTGAAGAACGCATTATGAAAATGAGTTGAACGATGAAAAATTTTGTCACTTAATAGTATCACTTAGAAAAAATTTACTCATTATTCACAATTTACCCAAAAATTAGGTTAATAAAATAAAAATTATACTTTTAAACTAATCTATCTAAAATAAAATATTTCAGAAGATTACTTTTTAAAACTAATTCATATAATAATGTAACATAAACTTTAAAATAATATAATTCAAAGAAATTAATATTATCTTCATAAATGCATAAATCCACCTCTTGCAAACAAACTAAAAGTTTACTAATGCTAATTTTATTTTAGAAATAAATATAATATTCAAAAATCTCATACCGTAGAAGAAGACAAGAGGAGTGATTTGAACTCATTTCTCTTTCCTCCACCAAATACTCACTCTTGTTGTTCTACTACAAGTTGGGACCCTTGTATGTTGTAGTCTCTTGTCTCTTCACTGATTAAAGTAGAGAAGGAGATTTTATTTTTTTTTTTTGATAATCTAGGTTTCTAAACTAAGCCTAACTATTCTTGGACCCCATAACCCTGCCCCTAAGCTATGGAGTATGTAAATCGCGGATGTGCACGAACTGGGTCCCAGGTTCCCAAGATCCCTGTACACTACTGCGCACAAAGGACCCGCTCCAAACTGATTGTTCCACTATATTCTCTCAAATATAGCTCCCAAGTTTCAAAGCAGAGTCGAGCTCTCACCCCTGCACTGGGCAAATGGCAGTACTTTCGATTGTTCTACTAGCTCGCATGTGCCCGAGGGGACTTTGATGCCTCCGGTGGGATTTGAACCCTCAACCTTTGGGTTGAGGGCCAAAGCCCTTGCCAGCCAAGCTAGCAACCTTTGGCAGGAGATTTGATTTTTTTTCCTTTGTTGCTTGCTGCCTTTATCGGTTGAGCGTGAAGTCTGAAGTTTTACACTGAAGTGTAAAGGTATACCTTTTCTTTCCTTCCAACTGTATCTTCATTTTCCTTTTTTTATGCCTATGTTAAAGCTTCTTTTGGAAGTTTCCATCTTTATTTTTTAGTTGACTTTTATGAGAAATCTTTTTATATTTGTGCAATAAAAGTTTTGTTGGCCATAGTTCATATTTGAAGGGCCATACAAATTATAAACATATACTGTAAAATTTTTGAAATTCTTGGGAGGGGTAGGGGCCATGGGTTTCTACATAGTTCTGCCATTGGCAAACAGCCTAGTAATTTGCTGGGCCAAGTGCGGGGCCAAGTGCTGTAGCCAGCCCAACTTTTTGCTGAGCTGAATTCTAGCCTTGCTGGGCCGAGTGGTGTAGCTAGCCCAGAGTTCCGCTGGGTAGAACACTACGGCCAGAAAAACTTTTTTTTTTTAGGATAGTTCATTCCAATCTACATTACAGACATACACAATTGCATGATTCACCAAGAAGATTATCTATGTTCACAGAAACAGTAAAAGCTACATTTACAGACAAAACAAGAAAAATTGCACTTGAAGACAAAACAATAAAAACAACATTTGAACCTCAACCTTTAAATTGAAATAATGAACAGTAAATGGAATCTCCAACCCATCAAAGCTTCAAGAATCAGCCCACATACCCATTCCATTAAACCAATTGTTCATAAACTCATAACTAATGATACCCAAAATAAATAGTATGGCCAGATCAGAACATAAATTCCCTCATAGAGAGGATCAGAACCGAACAGATTTATGAAATATTTTCGACAAATCCAAACATAATGAGTGTCATACCAGAACAAAGACAAAAATTTAACGCCAGAACAAAAAATTCATTTTGCAGTAAAAATCATAAATACAAATCATTCAAGTATTTTTTAAGTACTACTATTTTTGAATTTAGACGAAGAGACTAACTACTTACTTGTGGATTTCAACTAAAGCTTTCGTGTGTCTCGCTAATCCCTTCTAACGTTCTCCTTCTACCTTTTCATTTGTAGATTTCGGAGTTGCTCCCTCATTGGTATTGACTTTCCCAAGATCATCGTCTGCAACTGCCATTGAAAGAAGTTTTGTCGGACTTTTTTCTAACAAAAAAAAAAAAGTTTGCTAACCCTAAGGAGTTGTCAAGTTAAAGGACTTTTCTTAAATTACAACTTAAACTCTCCAAAAAATACCCATTTTGTTTTTTACCTCAACTATGAATTGGGCCAAAATTTGGATCGGATATTACATTCTACCTCTCTAAAGTTTCGTCCTCGAAACTTACGAATCGTGCTCAATAAAGAGGTGTTGCTAATTCTTCTTCACTTCTTGCTCCAATTCCCAAGTTGTTTCTCTTGGGTGTGGTTTGACCATTAGGCCTTAATGTATGGTATTACCTTACATCTTAATACTTGGTCTTTCTGATCCACAATTCGCAGTTGGTATTTCTCATAGGATAAGTCTTCACGTACACGCAATGGTTCCTCTTTCAATATATGCCCAAGGTCCATTATATAGTGTCTTAATTGAGACACGTAAAAAAGATTGTGGACTTTTGACAGAGCTAGCAGTAAAGCTAGGCAACATACGATATCTCCTACTTTTTCTAGGATCTTGAATGGTCCAATATACCTCAGACTCAATTTACCACTCTTGCCAAAATGCATAACTCCTTTCGTCGGTGATACACGCAAATATGTTTTCTCCCTACACTCAAAATTTAAAGGCCTTCTCTTAATGTCTGCTAAACTCTTTTGTCGATCTTATGCTGCTTTAAGCCACTTCCGAATTAATGACACTTTCTCTTGGGTAAGTTATAATAGTTCTGGACCGATAGCCAATCTTTCCCCTACTTCATCTCAACAAGTGAGTGATCTACACATCATTCCGCTTGATAGCTATTGTTGTATGAAAATTTGATAAACATCAAATAATCTATCCAACTCTCTTTAAAATCAAGGATACAGGCTCGCAATATATCTTTTAAGGTTTGAATTGTTCTCTCAGATTGCCCATCTGGTGAGGGTAGAAAACAGTATTGAGAGTTAGTGTAATCCCTATTGCTTGACCAAAACTTTTTCAAAACTGGGAGACAAACTAGGGATCCCTTTCGACCACAATACTCACAGGTACTCTTTATAACCGGACTATTGACTCTATGTATAATTTAACTAATTTGTCCATGTTAGCTGTAACTTTCATAGGTAAGAAAAGAACAGTTTTAGTTAACCTATCTACCACCACTCAAATAGTATCCTTTCTAGTTTTGGTCTTATGTAACCCTTTAATGAAATCCATAGTGATATGCTCCCATTTCCACACAGGTATCTTTAACGACTTAAGCAAACCCTCAGGGCATTGATTTTTTGCCTTTACCTGCTGACATGCTAAGCATCTAGACATGTATTATGCTATCACTCGTTCATTTCACTCCACCAAAAATATTATTTTAGGTCTCAATACATCCTAGTTCTACTAGGGTAGATAGAAAGTTTAGAATTATGAGCCTCGCTTAAAACTTTTCTTTTTTACTTCTGGAATCTTAGGTATGCAAAGTCTTTCACGAAACCACAAACTCCTGTCATCATGAATTTTAAAGTCAGTTTGAGGACTTTCTAGCGTAACTCTTTTTAATTTTTTTAGTTTCTCATCCTTTTCTTAAGCAACTTTGATGTTATTGATTAATGTTGGTTGTGCCACCAAAGCTGCTAAGCGTTCCTTAGTTGACTATACTTTCTTGATCCCTGACTTTTCCAGTTCAAAAGTTAGCTACTTTAGATCATAATCTTTAAGTAACTCTAGCTATCGACACTGCCGTATATTTAATTCTTTATGCATAAAGATGTATTTCAGACTCTTATGGTCGGTAAATACTTCGCACTGCTCCCTATACAAATACTACCTCCAAATCTTTAAGGCAAAAATAACCGCTGCCAACTCAAGATCATGCGTCAAATAGTTCTGTTCATAAGGCTTCAACTATCGTGATACGTACAAGATCACCCGATTGTTTTGGATTAAAACACATCCTAGTACGTTCTTCAAAGCATCACTATAGATCGTAAATTTCTCCGATTCTGTCGGCAAGGTAAGGATTTGTGTCGTAACTAATTTTTGTTTTAGTATTTGAAAACTCTCCTTAAGCTAGACTCAAATAAATTTTACATATTTTTTGGTTAACTGAGTCAGGAGTGTTGTAATTCTAGCGAAATTCTCTACAAATTTTCTATAGTAGCCAGCTAGTCCTAAGAAGCTGCATATTGTAGTAGCATTAGTAGGTCTAGACCAGTCTATCACGATTTCAATTTTCTTGGGATCGACTGATATTCTCGCTTCTGATATTACATGTCCTAAGAATGTTACACTTTTCTACTAGAATTCACATTTGCTAAGTTTGGTGAATAGTTTTTTCTCTCTCAGTATCTACAACATGATCTGAAGATGTTTAACATGTTCTTCGTCTTAAGGAGAATATACTAGGATATCGTCAATGAAGATAACAACGAACTTATCTAGAAACGGCTTGAATATTTGATTCATTAAGTCTATAAACGCTGCACGAGTATTTGTCAAACTGAAAGACATCACCAAAAACTCGTAGTGACCATAACGAGTTCGGAATGCACTCTTTGGAATGTCTTCCTTCTTAATCCTAAGTCGATGATAGCCTGACCGTAAGTCAATTTTAAAAAATATCTTGGCCCTCTTGAGTTGATCAAACAAATCATCGATCCTAGGTTATAGGTATCCATTCTTGATGGTGATCTTATTAAGTTTCTTATAGTCTATACATAGCTTCAAACTACCTTTTTTTCTTAATGAACAACACTAGTGCTCCCCAAGATGACACACTCGGGCAGATAAATTTCATATCAAGAAGTTCTTGAAGTTTAGTTTTTAACTCTTTCAGTTCTGTATGAACCATCCTATATGGTACTTTTGATATCAGTTCTGTTCCTGGTGTTAGATTGATCTCAAATGCAATCTCTCTCTCTGGGGTTACCCTGGCAATGTCTTAGGAAACACGTCTGGGTACTTCTTGACTACTAGAATCTCTTCTAATTTCAAACTACCATTCTTCTCTTTAATTGTGTAAGCAAGATATCCAACACAATCTTTCTTCAATGATCGATATGCTTGAACGGAAGAAATTACGTATGGTAGGGTTGTTTTATGCCCCTTCTTCCTGTGGCAATCCACAAATGCATAGTTCTTAGCTAACCAATCCATTCCTATAATTACATCAAAATTGCTCAGGGAAATTTGTATTAGACCTGCCATGAGTTTCTGCTCTCCAATTTCTAGGCTACCCCTCTAAGCACATTCTTAGAAATCAATATTTTACCACTAGAAATAGACACATGGTATGGATTATCTAAAAGATCATGTTTCAATTTGAGAGTCTTAGAAAAGCTACTAGAAATGAAATAGTGTGACGTCTCACTATCAAATAGTGTCATCACATCCTCTACCACCTCAGCCTCTTCCTCAATAAGTGCTAAGACTCTAGCATGAGGCTTTTGGTCCATTGGTCTCACAGGGTTTAGAGCGGCAAGGGACATTCAATAACCTTGTGCCATGCCTTGCCATATCAAAAGCAAACACCAGTATTCCAACGGCACTTCCCACTATGAACTCGATGACAGGTTCCATACTCCTTCAGAGATGCTCTCATAGGCGTACTAAACTGATAAGGTTGCTGCCTCTTGGTTGCTTGTTGGAACTTGTTTGACGTTCCTATCCCTTGGCCTTGATGATTTACAGGCCTTAGTCGTTACTTGTCACATTTAGAATCGCCCTTCCTAATCTCAGCATCCACCCGAAGACTCATCTCATATGCTTCCTCAAAATCTTGAGGGCGCACTGTCACCATCCTAACCCTAATCCTAGGGTGCAATCCTCCGACGAACCGTAGCATCTTCATGTTAGGATCGCTCATTATTGCCCTATCATATTTTCCAAACGCATTAAACTTCCTGGCATACTCCGACACTGCCATGTTATCCGCTTGTACCAAATTAAAAAATTAACTTTGCTTCTCCAATCTCAATGTTTAAGGGAAGTAATAGTCTAGGAACGCTTTCTTAAATGTCTCCCATATAAGACAATGTCCTGGTGGTGCACAAATTAGCGCCACTGAGCCTGTCCATCATTTCTCCACCTCTCTTAGGACGAAGGGTAACACCACCATTGCTTTTATCTCATCTGGCACGTCCATAATATTGAATTTGAGCTCATCTTCCCGAAGCCACTTCTCAGCTGCTTCCAGGTCAGTGCTTCCCGCGAAGATGGGTACGTTCGTTTTCTTCATTCATTCATAAATTTCTCCAACACTATATGTGCTCCTTCGTGGTGGTGATTGAGCTTCTTGCTGTTGTTGTTGTTGTTGTACCATTTGCTGGTTCTATACCATTTGAGCCAGCAGATTAACAGTAGCATATAGATCTAACAGAATTACTACAGAAGAAGCCCTTGCAACTTCAGGTTGACTAGTCTGGCCCTCTTCGGTAGTTCCTTGTGGACGAGTTTACCATCCCTATTGGGCTAGGGGGTATTTCTGCCTCTTCCCTAGTATCAGTGTTCGCCTCAGGCACATCCCTAGTTCACCCACATCGGATGCGGTTCTATATATCAACGTGTAATTATTAACAAAAATTCTAAATCACTATTCTAATATATATTATTAAGTGTAAGATTAGTTGTATTATAGCTAATCTTCCAAAACTCATTGGGCAATAATTCCAATAGTAATAATAAAACTTAACTTCTTATTTCATGATTCAAATCAGCATAGAGTCAAATGGAAATATGAAAAGAAGAAAATCTCACTAGACTTCAAACACAAATCATACAAGTTCTTTATAACTCAAGCGACCACTCATCACTTATTCTTAACAATTATCTAATAAGAAAAAATATCTAACTAATTTCCAGTGATGGTTGATCCGGTATGTGACTAGTCGTCATTATCTTCCTCCAACTTTAAGTGTTGAATTATGACATTCAAGGCATGATTTTGCTCCCTTAGAGCATCCCATTTTTGCAATAGTTGTTGGCACATCTGTCGATACCAATCTCTATCTTAAGTCGTCTATTCCAATCTCGGGTAGGCTCGATCTCTATCATCCCTAATTTGCTTCAGCATTGCATGGTCTCAGTCGTCTCTTCCCTAAGTCGATCACACTCAGCTTTGAGGGCATCTCTTTCCCTAGCCACATGGTCCCTCTCATATTTAACTTTGTTTAGGTAATAGTCATAATATCTATTATCCTTCAATGCTTGTTCTAGGTGTATTTCCATCACCTTCAACCTTTGTCTTACCTCCTCATACTTCCACATTAGAACAAGGATATTGTCTGGTTTCCCATTACCATCCATCTAATAAAAAAACATTAGAGCAACTCCAAACAATCCATAGATTAGAATTACAAGGGTCAAATAGGTACACTTAGCCTATCGGAGTTCCTACCTAAATTTAATTTAATTCTTTTTAAACTAAAATTCTATATTAAAGATCTGAACATAAATTATGGTACTATAATATTACGCCCCATGCCCGAGCATGCGACTCATGGGCCTGGCAGCACCCACGATTAACTATTTAATAATCGTCCTCGCTATACCAAAATGGATATTCCAAGTTGACAATAGATACTTAGGCCCATACTCATATACATATCACTTTACTTACAATTATCTCATGTGAGATTAGGGCATCACATTCTTATTGTATTGGAATGGTCCAAATTTTGATACTTTTCATAAAAGGATACATTTTAATATGTTATATACTATCAATCAATTACTAACACCACTATATATTACTTTTATATATCTAAATTTGATATAAAGCATCCATTGGTCTATATGTTTTTTATTTTTTATTATACTATATTACTTTTATAATACAATTCAAACTTTTGCATAAAATTCTATACTTGGTCAAGCACTGTCAAAAGAAATTAGATGGAGAGAGTAAATTGTTTCATTTTAACTTGACAAAAAAAAATTAAAAGAATATCTAATCTTAAGTGGGTTATCATAATACATTCAAAATTAAAGAGATTAGTGGTAAGTTTAATGTGTTAGTAGAGCTTAAATTTATTAACTACAGGAAGTTAGTTATAGAAGTTTATGATGAAGAAAAAATATGTTTATTTTCAATTTTTAGAAAAAGTAAGATAGAAATGCGACGTTATATTCAAAGAAAGTATTATTTATAACAAAAAGGACGCGAATGTAAAACAAAGGAGAATAAATAAGGGATTCTAAATTGAGAATGTAAGCAATTCTCCTTCTTCAAACAAGGCCAAGGCCTCTTTAGTAAATATAAACTCTAAATATTGTTCCCCTTTTGTATGGATTTGTTCACATCAAGGGAAAAAATAAAATAAAATTAGAGGAGAAGATGAAATGTTTTATATTTTTCTTAAAAAACAAATACTCTATCCATTTTAAAATATAATATTTTTAAATATTTTTTGCATACATTCAAGAAGAAGAAAATAGGAGTTAGTTTTTGTTTTATATCCTGAACTAATTTAGTTTATTACATCTATTAATATGAGAGAGAATGGAAGAATTATATTTGTAATTAAATAATTTTTTAAAAAATAATCTTTTAATTTGTAAAAAGTTAAATATTTTGAGAAATGAGATAAGGCTCAAGAAGGCACTATATTTTGAAAGAGAAAGAGTAATAAAGAAAGAAAGAAAGAAAGCTACCCATTTAGAAGGTATAAAAAAAAAAATTGAAGGAAAGAGAGCAAAGAAATAAATCCGCTTTAACATACCCTCCCCTCCCCGCTCTGCAGCCTGCAGGCCCGAATTAGGTCTGGTTTTGTCTCCCTGAACTCTCTTTTTCCAAAATAATTATAATTCCTTAATTCGATTAACATTAATTTTTTAAAGTATATTAAAAAGATGTTAATTCAATAAAATTTCTATATTGATATTAGATTCTTCAGTCAATTATTCAGAACATTAGCTTGTTTTATGATTATTTATCTTTGTCATACGTAACACCTTTGTTTTCCTTAACTATCCTTGGCCTTATTTGTTATAAATATTAGTATACGTTGTTATTACACACAATTTGGACTGTTCTTTGTGATAGTTAATAATTACACACATTATTACATATTTGGATTTGAGTTTTATTTTAAAATTTTAGAATAAAAATTTTACTTTTAAATTTTATTTTTTTATAATTAATTAATTTGTTCAACACTTCAAGACAAAAAATTTTTCAAATAAAAGGCTAATCGTGATATATTTCTAAAAAGACTTTCAAAAAAAATAAAGAATAAAATGGAGTTATTCCATACCAAGTCATTTATACTGAATTTGGATGTACGAAGTTTTATCCTAAAAATCATAAAATTAATTTGTTTTTTATAAGAAAAGTGAAAGTAAAAATAAAAATTTTTTTATTGGAGCCATACTCCAAATAAACTCATCGCCATGTTGCGCTGATCTGAGAGAACGCAATGCTGAACAAAGACCTTCTGCACTATAGTCGGATCCATGTTAACCGCACTTAGACTATTTGCAGCACTTGGTATAAAAAACAGGGCCAAATAGATTCGCCGCTAACTCGCATAGGCCATTATGTTCTGCATAAACTAGTACGGCCAAACAGGCCGGCTCACCTTTTAAATAGAACAGAGAAGTTAACCTATTTACTCGCCCAACTTATATTTATATGTATTAGATTCGCAGGCTGAACCAACGCAACTAGTCTGTGAGTTTATTTTTTTTAAATTAAATATTATATTATATATATTTATTTATTATATATAAAATATAAATTTATAATTAAAAGAAAATTTTTTAATTAATTATTAATATTTTTAAAATAAAAAATAATTATTAATTATATATATCATTCTTAATATAAATAAATTTATATAAAATATTTAAAATAAAATTTAATTAATTAATTTTAATTATGAATATTATTAGAATATATAATGTAGATAAATTTAATATCAAAATTAATATATATTTTATTTTTTATAATATTTTAAATAAAAAATAAAAAAAATTGACCCGCTTAGACTTATATTGCCCGTGGCCCGTGGGTTAAACAAAACATTCCAATTTGATCATATTTTAATGAGATTGAAAAATTAAATTCAAATCCATCCATATTACTAGACAGGCGGGCCAACCCGCAGGCTCGGTTTTAACACCCCTTGCAGAACCCCCTTCTTTCCTCCATTCGGCGGCTCTTTGCAGTTCCGGCTTCTCCTCCCCCTTCTTTCCTCCCTAAACCCTGCGGCACGGAACCATTCGGCGGCTCTTCCCAGTTCCGGCTTCTCCTGCACGGGCTCCACTGCCGTATTTTGTTCCTTGTTGCCGGAGGTCCGTGTAATCGCTCCTTGTTTTTCTTTCTTTGTCTAGTTTGTTTCTTTCTAGGCTGCTCTGGAAACCCTTTTATTGTTTTTCTGGTTCCTGTCTACCTAAACCCTCAAGGCTTTTAGTTCCATTTTTCAGTATGACATTACTGGAAACAATTTCTAAAGCTTCAACCGGCTCTGCCCAGCTTGACTCGGACTCCGATTTTCCCATAGTTCTGAACCCAGACCCTGTTTTTCTAGCATTGAAGCCTGAAAACGAGGATCCAATAGATATAGCGGTAGTCAAACAGGCCAGTGGCTGGCAAATTTCCCAGTCCGACAGGGAAATAATCGAATGGGGTAAGAACTTTTTCAGCAAGTTGAAAAGGAAGCTGAAGAACACCAATTCATTTACAAAGGATGAGTTCTTTGAGATGTTCAATTCGTATTTGGAAAAAATGGGGGGAAAATTTGGAATTTCAGTTGGAATGGATAGGTCAGATGAAGGTTATACCAATAAATTGATTGGGAAGGTGGGTGGTTTTACGGGAAGAGATGTGCGAGCTTTGTTACTGGAGGCTTGTGTTGTTCTGGAGCATTGGGATATGTTGGAGAGTTTGATAGTTAATGGGCTGGTTGAGCACTCTTGTACTTCGAATTTGGTTAATAATCTGATTGAAAAGAGGAGATCGGATTTGATAATTCTGTGTGTTAAGCATTTTTCAGATCTTCAAACGTATGATATCATGTGTATACTGAAGTATTTTCTGTGTCCACCCAAAGATGGGCATGGAAGCATGCAAGCTGTGAGAAAAGAGTGGGAAAGCCAAGCACTGTTGGCAATTGAAAAGGTGCAAGATAAGAGTCTGAGTGTGAAGAAAATGCACGTGGCAAAGGATGCTTCCCTTTTGCTTATGTTAGCACATGATGATTTCTCGGTTTCAGAGTTGTGCTTGCATTATTTACTTGCTTCAAAGAACCTTGATGAGATGATATTGGCATCTTGTATAAGTAAGTTGAATGGTTCAGAAATGATGTGCTTGATTAGGTACTTGGGCAAATGGTTAAAGAAATATGAGAGGTTTCCTCAGGCAACCCCTGCTTCAGAAGCATCATCAAAGTTAGGATTGAGAGTTTGTGAATGGATTCCTAGTATTGGAGACATCGTTAAATGTCTTGGCTTGGTAGTGGATGAGCACTTCTCTTCTTTGGTTTTCCATTCAGAATTCCGTGAGGAGTTGAGATCTTTAAGAGGATCAACAAATTATTTAGCTGCTGAAGCAGGACTCTGTAGCTCCATAGCTAGCTTAATTGAAAGTTTAAGGAATAAACACGAAGGTGCGTTATTAACTTTATTGCATCTAGTTACTTATAGATCTTTCTCCAGCATCAGATAGGGGTTGGCAGTTTACAGATATTTGTTAGCAACAATAGTGTTGAAATCAGTTGGGCACGTTTTTGTTCTCAATAAGTGAGATAGATGTTGTGTGCTGTTTGTCATTTGGGAATCAATGAAATGGTAAGAATGACAGTTTCACTTTTATACTAAATAGAACTTATTAACCATCTTAATGTGAATGGCCTTCATGCTGAGTATTCTGTTTTTCCATCACACCCTTCTCTCCCACCCCCACCGCCCCAAAAAAAAGAGAAAAAATAAAACAAGATTGCCAGTTCTTCAGAAGAAAGAAATACCAAATTGCTCTTTGCGTCATTTCCTTCAAGGATTCAAAGGGGAATAAGAATCAAGTCATTGTTGATTCATTTGCTCACTGCTTGCCGATTTGCATCCCAATACCCATGAAGATAGTATTGTTATTGTTAATTTTTTTATTTTAGTTGTGGACTGTGGCTGAAATGTTGCAATTGGAGATATGTTCTTCAGTCACGTCTTAGATTAATAAGACTTTGAGATTGCAGGTGAATACTTGCACTTGCCTCCTTTGAATATTGCCTTTACCAATGGGCATTATCTGCTGTAGGATTGGTTCTAAATTAGAAATTTCAGCCCTAAATGTGGGCTGCAGAGCCTGGGCATGCACAAATACCAGAGTTGTTTTTTGTGTGCCCTTTATCAACTACATACTTTTATATACTTTGTTAGGATTTGATCAATGTCTTTTTATGAATGTTATTAATTAGTCAAAGAAACTGCCTATAACTTGGTTTAGGGACAAGTTTTCTTTGATGATGACATGTGTGGAAAAGATTGACGTGTTTTCGAACTAGAACTTATATGAGAATTTAGTTGTGCTCTCTTAAAAGGACTTTATGTTTCAGGATATCAAGGGAAAAATTTACAGTTTGATGGGTACTAGTGGCATTGGAATTGGAGTTCTAGTTCTATGTGGAGGATGAAACAGTCTTTTGACTTGTTTATGAGGTGAATTTAGTAGGCCGAACAATTTGATAATAGGCTAACTTACTATACCGTGCCTTCCAACCCAGCAGGTTGCTTGTTTTCTATATTATTAACATGCTATGCTCTTTCTGAGAAATATTGCAGAGTTTCTAGGATCATGCAATGATTTTCATTTAATATTATGTCATTTTCACATATAGTTAAAGTGCAATTGCAAATTCACCACCCCCCCCCCAAAAAAAAAAAAAAAAAATTCATGTGCTGATGCAAAAGACAAAAATCATAGGTTCAATAATACATTAACATTGACTCTTAAGTTCTGAAGTTGAGTTTTCAAATAAATGATGCATGCTTTTGTATGCATATTTTTTTTTTTCTTTTTACAAAAGAACTGATATGCAAAGAAACGATTCTTGCAGGCTAAGGTGGGATGCAGGTATAGAGACTCTTATACTTTCGAGTTATCCTATTTACAAGTTACAACCACAGGTTTGGCGTATTTGACTGGAAATACAGATTGGACGAGTTGCTGACTAGTAGCACCATTTCAGTTTTTGACCGTGTTTTTTTTTTTTTTTTTGGCCTTCTAAATGTTGTAACTTAAAAGAACTTGCAGATGTTTTATGCAATTTTTAACATCTTCAAATATATTTTATACAGCTATGCTTTCTGTTTCTCTGAGTCAGTGTCTTTGTCCGTGATGGCACATTCTTGTCCCAACGAGGGATCAGCAGCCCGTGCGATAAGGAACTGCTTTCCACTTTAACAGAAATGAAACTGAGCTAGATTATGAAGTTACATTCCCAGGCATTTCCATATATAGCAGCACAGGAATTTTCCCGTACGCAAATTTTCAGGACATTGCCAACCTAGCCCTAGTTTTATTATTGAATTCCAAGATTCTTTTGCTTTAGAAGCCTGAAGGTTATTCATGATTACTGTTTGCATATACCAAATCTCAATTAGCCACAAACCGAAACTCTCCCTAGCTTGGCATAAAGTCTTCTCTCTTTGTTTTGATGAATCAGCGAGGCATAAAAGTCAGAAGCCAATTACCATCTCCCTCACAATGTGATCCATGCGGCCAAGAGAGATGAAGAGAAACAGCCGGGAGATGGCACGAAATCTAAGCTGAGTGAAGGGACTATGGCACAAGTTTCATGGCCTGCAACTGCAATCCCTTCAATTCGACAGCGCTCTATGCTCAATTCCCTTACTTGCCTTTTCTTGGTGTCCGCCGTCAATGATTCTGAGCTTCTGCTGCTGGCCGTCTTCTCACTCTTTAAAGTTGTTTGTCACCCGGGGTGGAGGGTGGGTGTGTGAAATAAAATATTGAAGTCAGCAAAATAATGCGTTAAAGCATATGCGCTCATTCTATCTCTAGCCACCATAACCACGGCCCTAAGCATTTGCGAAGCAGAGTATAAGAATTGGGCCAAACGGCCCCCTCGTTACACCGACAGCCTTGAGTTTTGCCTTTAGCACGGTTAACTCCCTTACTTTGCTAGTAATTTACTAATGTTTATTCCTGTTAGACTTGAGTTCTTTGTTACTCCCATTTTATTTAGTCCATGAAGTCTAGACTCTAGATGGATAAGATCCTATTGTCTAGATTACGAGTTTGCTAAACGGGAGAATGGTTTTATGGTGTGGTATTAATATTATCGAATCAAATATAATGCAAATAATTAATGACCAAACTAAAAAGAATACATATTTATATCTATTCCGAGTCTAACTTAGTACCTTTCCTATTTATTATTAGTCAAGAATAAAATAGAAACCACTAAAAGAAAGCATTTGCAGGTTAGTTATTGTAGAACTATTTTATAAAATATATGTAATATCATTATTGTGAGGAAGTCCAAGAAAATATTTCATGTCCAGAGCTTTCTTTGCTCCATCTTCTATATGACATCCTGCCTTCAGTCTAGCTCATTTTATAAATTTCTTTCTTTTGCCATTTTACTTGTGTTGGTGCCCGGAGGGGGGATGCAAGCAAAAATTAACAAGAAATAAGAAAATATAAATAATGAATTAAAGGAAACTAAGTTGAGTTACATTAAAATTAGTTTCTATAACAGTCCAAACCAAAGGTCCAATACTTCTAAAAGAAATTCTAGACTTAAAAAAAGATGCAACAATTTTGTTTGAAGAACAGACATTCCACACCACAACAACCCTCAGCCAAGTCCGGCAAAAAAATGAAAACTTTGTACGTGATTACAAAGCTAGTAAAGAGGAGTAAGGTGATGACAACAAGAGTAGCAGGCTGTGAAACTTGGGAGGGGCAGACTGAAAAGAGTTATATCAAGATGAACGATAAGAAAATCGGGCATAAGAGGATGTTTAATTTTAGAGCAAAGAAGACATCATCAGGCGGCAATACCAATAACTGGATAATGCATAGTAGTGTCAAACGGCCCGGCCTGCTCCGGCCCGGCCCGATCCGTCGCGGACTGGCCTTAAAACGGACTGGAGCGGACTGACCCGTTCAGCCCGCGGGCTAGAACCCCCCAACCCGCGGCCCACGATAGCCAGCCCGCGGGTTAAACGGGCTAGCCCGCGGGCTTTTACAAAAACGACGTCGTTTTGTAAAAATAAGTAAAACGACGTCGTTTTGATACAAAATATATTTTTTAATATTTTAAAAAGATCCAAACGACGTCGTTTTGAGAAAAAAATATTTTTTAATATTTTGAAAAGATCAAAACGATGTCGTTTTGAGAGGAAAAAATTAAAAAAAAGAAAAAGAAAAACGGGCTAGCCCGCGTACGGCCCGCGTACGGCCCGCATTAGCCCGCGGGCTAAGCAGAGCAAGCTAAAAAAGCCAGCGATTAAACGGGCTTGGACATCCTAAGTCCAAACCCGCTAATACGGGCCAGCCCGCGGGCTTTGGCCCGTATTGACACAACTAATAATGCATAAGTATCAATTGGATGGTGATTTCTTGAATAGATTTTTCGATGATTATGCAATATGTAGGATTAAGAGCGTCTATTCGGAAAAATCTGGCAATGCTGGGATTAAAACTCATGAAGCTCCACAAGCTGAAGAATCACTAAGTCTTCCCGTGCCAATCGTAGACAAAGATTATGATCAGGAAACCAGAACTGAGGCTACAGGAGTTCAAGAATGTCAAGAACATGCAAGTTTTCACAACTTCGTAGCTACTAGAGTTCAAGAATATGCTAAGAGAAAATACTCAACCACGTTTGACGAGGAAACTTATCCCCACAGCCAGTCGTTCAAAAGGATGGAAGACATGCCGAGGAACTGCAGTATTGCTACTGTGATGTAGCAAACTGGTTCGAAAGGAAGCTTGACGTCAATCGACATAGATGTATTCAGTGGATTTCTGCAGAATGATGAAGTTTTGCATGTGCCTTATTGGACTAAATGCGTGGAGCGAAGCAAGATCATAAACGAGTTTGATGCATTCATGGGAGCGCAAATGAATGAATAGAATGAAACTTTTGAGTTTGCTGTCATGTATCAGCTGGTTTAAATAAAATGAACGATGTCGCTTTCCAATACGATGTGCTCCCACTTGAGACGGTTATCAACAGCTGGGAAACCACGTGGAAGGTTGAGATCATATGCCTGTATGTGAGTATGTGACCGTTGTGGCGGTGGAGAGGAGTTCTGTTCTTCACACAATTTCTACCGGCATTGCTAACCAAGGATGGCTGATGCAATCTTTTGTGGTTGGACGGACAGGATTGAATCGACACTTCCTCACCCTAGTATTTAAGTGTATTTTGTAGATTCATTTTCAGCTTTTGCCTAAACTAGTGATGTAGAGCTGCGGCTCTATTTTTCTGGGTTTCAACCCAATTATCTTCTCTTGTATTTCCTTCAATCTTTTCACCATCTTATCCCCAATTTCATCCTATTCTCATTCTCTTTTGTTTTTTTTTTCCCTCAATTATTGGCATTATTTCTGAGATGAAGTGCTGAAAACTTAGAGCTCATTGAATCCGGGACATGACAAAGGTATCAGAGCAGTTTGAACCTGAGGGATTCGTGATGCTAGAGACTATAATTAAGGAGAAAGAAGAGCCACTGCAGAAATTGCAAATCGCTTTGGCAAAGCTGGAGAATTGCTTTAGAGATCAAATTAAGTCCTATACCTCTTTGGAGTTAACTGTCAAGGAGCAAAGCCACCGAATCTGGTCTATGAACAAGACGATGGAAAATATGCAGAAATAGATAGAAGGTAACAATAGTCAACTAGCTTCCATCACAATACAATTAAATAAGCTTTTATTGAGTTTGAATGAGTTGAATATGAAATTGGATGTTAGAGAAGGCAAACGGGTGGATAATAGTAACAGTGAGAGTAAGGGAAACCATTGTAATCAGATTCCCACCTTGTTTGATTTCGGTAGTTTGAGAGAGACAAATCAGAAGTCAGAAATAGGGTGGGAATAGTTGCGTAATTGGCGTGTTGAACAAAGAAATTCTTTGTGGGATTATATTAATGAATTTGAAGAATGGAGGAAGTTGTTGTTGAGAATTGAGTTGAACTTGCAACCGAAGGATCTTATTAACAAATTCATTAGTGGATTGAATCGTAAGATAGGGAGTAGAGCCTATATTTGGTTTGCAAATTTTCAGAGCAAGCATCAGAATATCACTTGGGAAGCATTCATTTTTTCTTTTTATGAAAGATTTGATTATGAGCTAAGAAAAGAGAGAGCAGATGCTGATTCGAGTTGTAAGATACAGGAGAATTTTGGAGTATTGGTGTTTGAAGAAGTGCCAACTGAAGCTCACGAAGTGACTGAAAATGTTAGGAATGAGCAAATTGCTATTGAAGAGACTGCAAATACAGAGTGCAGGACTAAAAATGTTGTTGATATTTCTACAACAAACATTCAGCCCTTTGCAGGTATACATTAGCTACCTTTCTTAAAATAAAATCATGGAGCGATTGCAAACAAAATTATTCCTGAAAATTCTCATGACCCATTGAAGGAAACAATGGTAGTAAGTTTCAGTGCTGCAAATGTTAATTGATATAAGTTAACTTGGAATTTGGGCAACATCTGTGAGGATAGTGAAAGAAGATTGTTAACTCCTATGTCATTGTCTTACAACCATTTGTTTGCTACATGTTCTTCACCTATAGATAAAGACAAAATTATTTATGTATTTGATCCAGGTGGAAAAAAAAGATGATGGAGTGAAGGCTAGCAATATTGATTTATTTGCATTTATTAACATAGGTACTGAAGAGAATGGAAAAAAAAGGGAAAAATTAATAGATTGTCTAAGCCTAGTGTGTTTGGCTTCTGTTCTTGTGGGAATATGGTCTATCCTACTCATATTTGCCTTAAGATGCTACTAGGGAAGCGTCAACTGTTCGAGATGGCATTCTACTTCTTAAAATGGAAAGCAACAAAGAAGCTAAAACTGAACAAGTCTTCTGATGAGGAGAATATGACGCTAGATCATAGAGTTTACAATGGAAGGGCAATTTGTTCCAGCCTTGTGGACAAGGCAGTCTTCAAGGGAGAGGGAATGTCATGTATCAGCTGGTTTGAATAAAATGAACACTGCTGTTTTTGCCAATACGATGTGCTCACACTTGAGGCGGTTATCAACAGTTGGGAAACCATGTGGAAGGTTGAGATCATATGCCTATATGTTACCATTGTGGCGGTGGAAAGGAGTTCTGTTCTTCACACAATTTCCACTGGCATTACTAACCAAAGATGGCTGATGCAATCTTTTGTGGGTGGACGGACAGGATTGAATCGAGACTTTCTCACCCTAGTATTTAAGTGTATTTTGTAGATTCATTTTCAGCTTTTGCCTAAACTAGTGATGTAGAGCTGCGACTCCGTTTTTCTGGGTTTCAACCCAATTATCTTCTCTCGTATTTCCTTCAATCTTTTCACCATCTTATCCCCAATTCCATCCTATTCTCATTCTCTTTTGTTTTTTTTTTTTCTCAATTATTGGCATTATTTCTGAGATGAAGTGCTGAAAACTTAGAGCTCATTGAATCTGGGACATGACATTTGCAGAGTGGAGCAAACAGGAAATTGTTGATATACTAGGATATTTGGACCATCAGGAGCAACCCGAAATATGATTCATAAGTTGGATATTATATATCCGCATGCAAACTATTTAATCTGTAATTAAACTCGCCTTTTCTCTTTCTTGTAAAAAACTGGGAATTCTAGATAATGAATGAGAAGAATTTATAAGCAAGAAATAAATTCAAGTTTATATGCATTTAAGCACAACATTCTTCCCAGAATCCCAGTTTTAAGAAATTAATCAGCAGCTAAGAAACTAATTATTTCTTAATCAAATACATCGTCGGTTGCATGAAACAGATATTTACCAAAGTAGTCAAATGTGCACCGTTTCTATCATGGTTTGGACTAACTTCATACCTATAGCTATGGGGATTTCAATTTGGGGAACTTTAGTAACTTCATATGATGCCTTTTAATATAGCTGGAATTCTTTTGATCCCTCAAATTGCATATAAGCTTTCTGAGAACTGTGGTCTCTAACATTGAATCCTGGGTCAGAACTGGTAGCTCTCAAAATAGATTATACATTTTGCTGCGTCCGTATGGTTTTTTCTTTAAGAACAATTCTTGCAGGCTAAGCTGGGATGTAGATATAGATCGCTGTACCTTCAAACTTTCACGAGTTAACAAACACAGTTTGTGCAGATGTTAGCATATTGAGCTGGAAAATATTTGCCTGGAAACAAAGATTGGAGGAGTTGAGAATAGTAACACCTTCTAAATTCTTTGCCCCATTTTTTTTTCTAAATTTTTCTAACTCGAAAGAACTTGTTCACCTTTCTTTTTTTTTCTTTTCCAAATATACTTGAAGGAATTCAAAAATAAAGTATAGAGCTACATAGTATAACATTGTGCTAGAAGAGAGTATGAACTTTGAGTGCTAGACAGATCTATCCATTAATTGGCTTGGGTAGTTCCCCTGGCAACTAGATGAGTTTTTTCAATTCGTATTTGGAAAAAATTCAGTTGAAATGCAAAGGTCAGATGAGGGGTATACCAATAAATTGATTGGGAAGATGGGCAGTTTTACGGGGAGAGATGTGCGAGTTTGACACTGGAGGCTTGTGTTGTTCTGGAGCTTTGGGATATGTTGGAGAGTTTGATAGTTGGGCTGGTTGAGCACTCTTGTACTTCGAATTTGGTGAATAATTCGATTGAAAAGAGGAGATCGGATTTGATAATTCCGTGTGTTAAGTATTTTTCAGATCTTTAAACGTTTGATATCATGTGTATACTGAAGTTTTTTCTATGTCCACCCAGAGATGGGCATGGAAGCATGCAAGCTATGAGAAAAGAGTAGGAAAGCCAAGCGCTGTTGGCTATTGAAAAGGTGCAAGATAAGAGTATGAGTGTGAAGAAAATGAATGTGGCAAAGTATGCTTCCCTTTTGCTTGTGTTAGCATATGACGATTTCTCGGTTTCAGAGTTTTGCTTGCATTATTTACTTGCTTCAAAGAACCTTGATGAGATGATATTGGCATCTTGTATAAGTAAGTTGAATGGTTCTGAAATGATGTGTTTCATTAGGTACTTAGGCAAATAAGTAAAGAAATACGAGAGGTTTCCTCAAGCAATCCCTTCTTCAGAAGCATCATCAAAACTAGGATTGGGAGTTTGTGAATGGATTCCTAGTATTGGAGACATTGTTAAACGTCTTGGCTTGGTAGTGGATGAGCACTTCTCGTCTTTGGTTTTCCATTCAAAATTCCGTAAAGAGTTAAGATCCTTAGCAAAATCAATAAATTCTTTAGCTTCTGTAGCAAGATTATGTAGTTCTATGGCTATCTTAATTGAAATTAACTAACTACATAACAAATACAAAATTTAATTTAATTATGACAAATATATAAGAAAATAAAAAGTACAAAAATATTAAATAAAATTTAATTAATATAATATAAAATTTTAAAACAAATAACTAAATAAACAAATAAAGAATTATAAAAATAAACACCTAATGTAAATTAAAGTAAAAAAAAGTCTATTAAATAAAAATTAATAATATAATTTATTAAAATTTAAATAGTCAAATAAATATAATAAAAAATTATTAAAAAAAGTTGGGCCCCCAACATTCATATTGTCGGTGCCTCTTTGAGGATGGGAGCCACCTTCTTTGGAGGAGCAACAAATTTTAGCGTTACGCTGTGTTCACTTATTTTTAAAAAAAAAATAAGTTAATACAATTTACCTCTATATCAATACAATTTGAATGTAATGATAAATTTTGATCACAATTAGATTTTACTATGTTGTGATTATTGCAAAACAAAGAAAATAAATATAACATAATAAATTTATAGATCTTATACAGTGTTTGAAATATAAAAATATCAAATTTATTTTAAAATCGTCATGTATTAATAAAATTGACATATAAAGTATTTATATTCTTATATCATATAAGTATTAAGTAATTAGTAGTTTTTTTCTCTTTTTAAATTTAAATCGGGATGTGAAAAAAATATATTTTGTAAAATTAATTAAAGATATTAATTATGAAATTTTATATATATAATATGTTATTTTATAAAAACAACATTTACTTTGGAATATTCCAAATTATAAGTGTGAAAATTAATTTAAAAATAGCACGTGTTTGTATAATTTCTAATTAGATGATGATCTCCTTATTAGTGGACTATACTGAGGTCTTCAGGTAATTTTTACATGATTTTTATTTATAGTGTTAGTAAAAGTAATAATATTCTTGCTCATCTACTGTGTTCCTATATTGTGTTTTCTTTTTCTTTTTTTCTATTTTTATGAATTACTCAACTGTGTTTTCCTTCTAATAGCTAAAATTAATAAAATTGTCAGGTTGTTCTTTACCATAGATTCATAATATCGTAATATTTTCAATTGTGCTAATATAAGATCTCTTCTAGAGCAACAGAACGTGGTAAATAAGATTAAATTTAGAAAGAAGACAACAAATACTTTCTTGATTTTTGAAAATGACAAATATTTTGAAACAAATTTTCTTTTTTAAAGAGACTAAATTTTAAGAACTAAGTGTAGAGAATGTAATAATAGTATGCATATCTTCCTTTTTTTATTTTTGTGCCTTAGGATCCACTAATAAGTAGTCACAAATAGACTCTGTGATTGAATAGTATATAAATTGGTTATCCAAAGTTACTAAGAATTAAAGCCATTAAGTTATATCTATTTTATAAAATTTATAATTTAAAAGTGTTTGAAATGAGAATTTGTTATGCCAAATTCTTAAAAAATGATATGTAAACAAAATTATTTTTACAAAAAATAAAAAATTTAATCTATAAATTTATAATGATATAATATATACATAAACTATTACTATTATATCAATAAATTATAATATATACATAGAAATTATTATTATTATTATTATACATATATACTTGGGCTCATAATTGGTTGAGCCTACATAGCTCTAAGCCCAGCCGAAAAACAAAATTGGTCTCAAAATAAAGACCATGTTATGTCTTAAATTTCTGGTCGAGCTCAAGCCAGCCCATGGCGATTGGCAACCCCAATCATATATGGTGGAGGGTTGGTTAACTATGGTGGTTTCAAGATGGCAATCGGGAAGGCCTGGCCTTATGGGAGCTTCTCTATACAAGCCCTTGAAGAAAATGTTTTCTCTATACATTAGAACCATTATCCTATGGAACTAAAAGATTAACATTCTGGAATTGAAACTCTAAAAGTACGTGAGTACTTAAATTATATCTTGTTTGAATTGAAACACACTAATGTCCTTAAGCAGCAAAGTAAGAGAGAGATGAATTCAGGAGGAGCATCAAAGAAGAGACTGAGAGTGAGAGAATTCGGGAGTCAAAATCCTAAGCTCTAACCAACCAGATAACCCTAACCTGACCTATATCTAACCTAACTGCAGTTAGAAATCCAACTAAGAAAAAAAAAAGAGAAAATTTTGTTTTCAGTTCGGTTTAGTTTTCATGAATTAAAACAAAAAAAAAACTGAATTGAATTATCTGATTTTTTTAGATATCCAAATCAAATTAATTATACTTTTAAAAATATAAATTATATTTATAAATGTAAATCAATAGAGATTGAAATTTTGATTTGATCCAAATAACGCATATCCTTCGTTTCAATCATTTGTAAGCTTCGTATTGAGTCATGTGATTCAGTTGGTAATCTTGTGGATGTGCAGCCATTTCTTGTACAATTTTTATAGCGGTGTTGTGTCCAAATATTTTGGTATTCAATTAGGAGTTAATTCTATTTCAGTATCTTAAAGTACGATGTATTATCAATTGAGTATTATATCTTTTTATATTGTCAATCAATGGTCAAATTTCATCGCCCGACTGATTCAAATCGTCAAAAAGTATTAAAAGTTTTTTGTGCCCTTTATTTATTTATTTATTTTTAGATTGATGCCACTTTAGTGCCCCAAAGTTAAGGTCATGTCAATTGAGTATTACATTTTTTAAAATTATCAATTAAGAAAAAAATTTCAACCGATGTCTAAATAATTTGATTGAAAATACTTAAATGACCAATTTACCCTTTAAATAGAAATAGAAATTCTAATTTTATCCTTTTATTGAACTAATCAATAAAAAAGAAAGATTCAATTTAATTTTTTAAAAAATAATATATTAACTTTTTCCCCTAAATTTTATGTTCATCTCTTTGCCCTTCCTCCTCCCACCACCAACCAATCTTCATAAATCTTGTTGCAACCACCAAAACCCTCAGTGTTGCAGTTGCCACCAAATTTTCATAAACTCAAATTAAAAGTTGGATGATATTTGTATTAACCTATTAAAATTTTAGATAATTCTAATATTCTAAACAATACAAAAAAACCTTCATAAACAATCTAAGCAGTAGTAGCGACACATGTTGTTACTAGTCAATAGTGGCAATTGGAGGAAGGAAAGAGATTAATATGAAGTTTAAGAGAAAAAATGTTAAATTATTTTTAAAAAAGTAAATTGAATCTTTCTTTTTTATTAATTAGTTGAGTAAAATGATAAAATTAAAATTTTAATTTCTAATTTAAAGGGTAAATCGGTCATTTAAGAATTTTTATCAAATTATTTAGATATCGGTTAAAATTTATCCCTTAATTGATAATTTTAAAAGATGTAATACTCAATTGACAGGACCCTTAACTTTGGGGTACTAAAGTGACATCAATCAAAAAATAAATATATGGCACAAAAGACCTTTCATATTTTTCGGTAATTTGAATTGGCCGGTCAATGAAATTTGACCCTTAGTTTACAATGTAAAAAGATGTGATACTCAATTGACAATACCCCCTACTTTAAGGTACTAAAATGAAATTAACTCTTCAGTTAGTAATCGGGTCTGGTGCTATAATGTCAAGCTACCTATTGGAACGAATTACTTGACATCTGTTTCCATCATGCCAAAATGTATATCTTAGTAATAAATTTCTACACCCATATAATCATACTATTTATCTTCTTTATACATATCTCATATGGGACTGAAATATTATAAGTACTAGTAAATTGCAATAACAAAGATATATTAGAAGCTAATTATTAGATTCAACGAATTGGTAGGGAAAAAGCTTTGCGCTTCTAAGTTACATGCTTGTTTAATTAGTTAGAAGCATTTATCACGGGATGAAAGGTAGTGAATTCTATTTATATATGTGTCCCTTTTGTACATAAATATAAAAATATTAAAGAAACTTTGTGTTTCTGAAATGGGCACATTTTGAACAATATTTCGAGTGTATATGAAATGAAGTTCATCCGAAACCATTCAAAAAAAAAAAAAATCATCCGAAACCTAATATAATTAAATCATACTTTTTTTTAATAAAAAATTTACTTTTATAAAATTTAAAACAAAAAATTTCAAACACAAACCTCATTTCTATACATTCTCGTATTTCATATGTTGGTATTTGTGTACATTTTCAGAGGTTCTCTGCATCCCGCATTTGAAAGCTTTTATGTATTCCTGCGAGTTTGAACTTCTAAACAAGAAGATTAACAGAAACCTTGCACGCACGAGTTGGTCCAACACACGAGTACATACGACCAAGAGTTGACGAACAAAAAATCAAAGAAAAGGGTTAAAAAAAAAATCAGCATAGACAATGAATCACAAGCAGCATTTCATAAGGATAATGTACATATCGTATTAAGAGCTGATTGCCTAATAAATCCTTCCTAACAATTGTAAGCTAGACGGTGAATGAGAAAAATGGCCTCTTAATATTTCAAGAATCCAGCATTCTGAGCCTTGCCCAGAATAGGCTCTATGCTTCCTTTGAATAGACCTAATTCTTTTGCCAAAGCAAAACCAGCATACGCACCATCCACGGCTGCACTCACTATTCCACCAGCATATCCTGCTCCTTCACCAATGGGGTACAGCCCCTTCAACGATGTGCTCTCGTAAGTTTCAGGGTGCCGGGAGATCTTGACAGGAGAACTCGTTCTTGTCTGGGAAACAAAAGCAAAATGAATAGAAGATATTACAACAAACACTCTGGTCAAACACCATGTATCTAATTTCTGAGATAGAAAGAAAATGTAGTGCTTGAGACGAGAATTATATGTTATCTGACAATATGCTTGGAAGGGGCAAGACAAATGAAAAGATAGATACCTCCACTGCGTGCAGTAGTGCATTTTCGGAGACAAAACCAGGTAACTGAAAATTAAAGTTGGGAAATACCGTCAACTCACTGCCGAAAATTTTCCTAATCACAAGATAAAATTCGTGCAAGGAAGAAGGATGGGATGAGAACAGAATCAAAGAATAGTGAGAGAAGATGGAAAACCTCTTTGTCAAACATCAGAATCGCTTCTTGCAAGGCCTCAGTTAAGTATTGGGGAAAAAATTCATGAAGATTTGCAGCCTTTACTCCTAAACGATAACTGGATGATGGTACAGATGTTACTGCAATTAAAAAAGAATATCAGTGCAAGTTCCACATCCCCCCAAAACAGAAATGACTGATATACAAATTGCACCTGACAGCTTCTTGTCCAGAAAATCAGTAACTGTCTGCACAGGCACTACAAAATTTCCCCCTCCCAGTATTGCAGCTTTTCTCTCAAATGATCTCTGAACAGAAACAGTGGAACTTTGATATTAGAGCTGCAAGCAACACACGATAAGAAATCTATAGGAAGAAAGAAGTGACAAAATCCATCCATCCAATGGAAATTGAGAAAAGGATGCCACAAAGGACTATATATCATAACTTCTAAAACAGAAAAATGGGGAGAAGAATTCCACAAAGACATAAGAAGAGAGAGAGTTTCCAATTGAATATAACTATTGCTCTTCAATTTGCAAAAGACTTGCACGAAAGATTTGATTAGAGAAAAGGATTACATTTGAAAACAGAAGTACCTGAAACTCTACACCAGCAAGAGGTCCATGGTAACCTAAAGCATCAAAATCTTTTGATGAAACCGAAGCAACAAGCGCAGCATTTGCCCACTTAGATGAACGTCGAGAGAAGGACATGCCATTGATACAAAGCTCTGATGGATCAGTGCTAGTGAGGACCACCTGCAAAACCATGCAAGTGAACACCCACACTGTTTGGTAATGCACACAAACATTCAATTGTTCTGTATTATGCAGACGTGAATTCATCATATTAATTATGCTGATTTGTCATGCTATGTTATCCAGTTTAGAACTTCAAATTCATCTGAACACTAGGTATTTGTTAAATGGAAAAATACTTGCCAGAAAAGTCCAATTTGGTAACATTATGTAATTTACTACAATATGAAGTGCAAAATATTTAAAAAATAGTAACCAGTCTGAAAATGAATTACAAGCGAATCATGATATAGTCTAATCGGAATGAAAAAGAAACTCATACCTGACCTCCAGGACACATGCAGAAGGAATAGCAACTACGAGTTTTAAGACCGGAATCTAAAGGTAAGTTCACAGATTCTTGATCAACATATTCAGCAACTTTGTAATCTGCCACTGGGACTTTCCCTCTTCCACTCTGGACCTCACTGGCCAATTCAGAGTACTGCAACTTTGAACGAATCAAATTGTCAATAAAAACAGTAGGCAACCAATAGAGACAAAACTAACAACTGATCTAAATTCAAACAACAGCATAAAACCATTCCTACGTTCCCCCACCCATTATAGCTGCAAAGAGAAAGCTAAGAAAACTTGCAAACCAGGAAATAAAGAACCAATATCATTTCAAAAGGATAATTGGAGGGCACATATGTTGCATCACAGATCAGAGGCACAAAATTTGTTTAAATTGTCTGAAGCAAGAACCAAAGGAATGCATCTGATAGATAATTCAGGTTTACATTATAGCTCTGATTAGATAGAAGTAGCTAAAATAATTTGGATATTTTCAACCACTGCAAAACCATGCTTAAAGGGGAAAAGAGTTGATCTGGCAACTATTGAAATACTGAAGTCAGAGAGGTAATATATTGAACTATGCAACGAACCCCTAGAAAAGACATTAATAACTCACCTGTATACTGTTTATCAGTGCTTGAGGGTGCTCAACTCGCAAACCAACCTGTTGTTCAAAAAGGCGGGTAGAAAATACCAAGTTCCATTTGTTTGTATATAACTTTTGAAAATGCACTAAAATTACTCACAAATATGCCAAAAACAAATCAAATAACGGTAAAAGAAAGATAGCATGATTTCTGGCACCACAAGACATGCAACAATTCATGAAGTTCTCAAATTCTATTCAGACCAAGACATGGACAATCAAATACTTGGCCTTATTTTCTTAAAGGTGAACCAATCTAATTTTACAAGCATTGGAGCTCTCAGATATTATGACCTCTATCCATCTTCTTCTCCTGCAACTCAGGGCACCGTTTGCTGCAAGTTATTAGTTATATGGTCAAGACAGGATGATATTAGATATTCGCAATCTATTAGAAGATATTATAGTCTCTTTTTCACTGTAAGTTGTTCCCAACTTTTAGTTTGGCCTCACTGATCAGTTATTCTTTTAAAGGAAAGAGGTCTGAGAACCCAAGTTGTACCTTCTCACCAACAACGCCTTTAGCAGATACTGTAAATGCATGTTAAACTAGGTATCTATGCCAATCAAAGCAACAAAATAAAAAAATACAAGAACTGGAACTTGAATATCTAACACTGCCAAATTATGAAGGGTGGGGTATGGATATTGTTATATCTTAATCCTAAATCTTGAATTCTAGTACAGACTCATTAGAGATGAAACCGAAAGTAGCTGACAGATTACAGGAAGAAAGTATGAGACTAATGCTGCACATAATTAGGTAGACACATCGTATCATGAATATTCGTCCTGAAATATATTAACAATGTTTTCTGATAAACTTGTCAAGAAGCACATTTTTATCAGCAAAATGCCAGTCAGCCCCTTCATCAACAACCCCCCGGGCTGGGCCAACCCAAAATGGAAGGAATGAGTAAGAAGTGAAGGAAACGTTAACAACATATACATATAATTTTGGCGGCGGCGGCGGGGGAGGAGGAGAAACGTGCATAGTCCCATCCCAGGAAAACCCGGCCAGAACCCTCAGCCACACTTCCCACCACCCAACCCCCACCCCCCAAAAACGAAATAAAAAAAGAAAAAAAAGGCATTAATAAGAAAGAAAAAATGAAGGAAGCATAAACTGTGGGTGGGGGGAGGGGGAGGGGGAGGGGGGCAATGTCAATAATCCTATGTGCTCAAAAATAAAATGCGAGAATATTCCAAGATATGAGAACACACAGAAAGAGGTCTCTTCCTAATCAAGACAATAGGAACTCACAGCAAAATCTTTCTGAACTAGGTCCACATTGTGGCTGAGAAGCATTTCATATGTATCACGTGCAGAATGTCCAACTGCAAGAACTACTGCATCATATCCCAGTTTCTGGTTAGTTGACTCCAAGTTGTTCACCGAATCAGAAATTCTGACTCCTACAACTTGTGAACCTTCTACCATTAGGTCATCTAGCCTTGTCCCAAACTTGAAAGTAACCTAAGCATGCCATTTAAAGTATACAGTGTTGTTATACATTGAGCAACTAAACAATAACAGCTGGAACGACAGTATGTTAATCCTTTTGACTGAAAGCTTTAGAGTGACTTACACCCAACTGTTGGAGGTATTGTCGAAAACTTCGAATAAGTGGGACCAATCTGTCTGTCCCTAGATGAGGTTTCCCATAAACCAATATATTCTGTGGAGCTCCAAAGTGTACCAACGTTTTCAAAACCTGTGTTTGATATAAAGCATCTCGGATTCAATGTGCAAAGACACAGTAAGGGATATCGAAAGTGAGTGAGCATGAAAGAATAGAAAGGATTACGGTAACTTACAGCAACAACAATAGAACTATTTTTCCCAATCCTAGTAACTAGTTTTCCATCGCTCCAAGTACCTGCACCACCCTGTAACCCATAAGTCCTTAACAACTTTACAGTGGCAGCAAAACTAAGCAACAAAAGTCACAGTTTTCAAACTCTGGTCCAGAAGAATCAAACAATTAACAAAGGAGTATTTCCAACATGGCAACATGTCCCATTATATGGATTCACTTTTCTAATTACGGAACTTTCACGTGTTTGATATTAACTTTGAACACACGTACAAGATAATTTGCAGTTATTACTGCAAACAAAAACTCAGATATGGTTTCTTTGGTCGTTTTACCTAGTCAATTGATTTTCTTGATCACAAGAAAAAATGTTATAAGCTTTCTTGCTATCCTGACAGAAGAAGATATACTTTCCTCATCATATACATAAATGTAATTTAGTAAATTGCCCTAAATGAAGACAGATCACTTCTTCCCTAAACCTAAATCTAGATCCAACTGATAATACAAAAGATACATCCAGAAGCAAACAAAGAATGAAAATAAGCAAGAAAGATTCACAAAACTACAGATGCGCAAGAAGATCGGAAATCCTCAGCGTTCTGGTTAGTTTAAGAGTGTATAATGCTTAACTTTAGGAAATACACAACACCTTATGTAAAACAATTCAAAAAATTCTTCCAAGCAAATAGTAGTTTAGGATGCCGCCTTATGCAAACATGTGAAACAGCAGTAAAAGTTGTTAGTGACTGAGGCATAAGGACATTTTTTTTTAAAACAACATAACAAACTGTAATCAGAAAATTTGAAGAAAATGGTGTGACTAGCAGTATAAATTAGATTCTCCAGATACTGAAAGAACCTTGAATGTTCTAAAAATGAAGGGATAACCTCTCCAAAGCAAAAGTTGCTTTCTTTCTGTAACATACGCCGGACTACCAATGCTCCAATATGACGTCCTCTTTGCTCAACAGGTTGTCCTCTCTCCAACAATGTAACATCTGCACCAAATTCAGCTAGCACAAGAGCAGCAAACAAGCCTGAAGGCCCACTACCAACAACTACAACTTTTGGTTTTCTAGTGATTGTATATATGTGTAATCCTCCAGCAGGATTGCTAGTACCAACTTCTTCAAGGAGCACGCTTTCATCAGTTTCTCTACAGTCCTTTACTATGCTTATTAGATCACCAGAATCTTTGTCATCAGTCACGTGCTCTATAACCCCAATCTTAGGCTCCAACTGCGAAATGAAGTCAAAAGTACGGGGCTCCATGCTCAGAAGTTTACTGACATTTATATCAACTGTGTACACGAACTTTGGTTCCTTCTGCAATTTGAATTATATAGATATATTCAGTTCAGATGCACCATACAAATCAAATTTAAATAGGTAACTTCTCTGAGAAGTCACTCAAAGAGAACATCTAATCATTTATTTATCTACAGATGCTCCAATTCAGGAAGAAACTTAGGAGGTTGGAACAATAATAGAAATAAGCACCAAGAAGTTAAGGTAACACAGATTGCCACCAACCAGGAAAAAAAATTAAAAAAAAGAGAAAAAGCAAAACAAAACAAAAGAAACCACGCACGAAAAGATTAAGGTCTTAATCAGATTATATATAATTGCCCTAGCACTACTAATAAAAACTGGTATAGCCCACATAAAGGTGCAAAATATGGCTTAAGTCTGACAAACCTGCACATAAGATATTAAATAACTAACCTATAAGGATTTTAACATAGATGTGGAAGTAACCAGACAAGGTCAGATTAGGGATTCCACAGGCTAAAAAGCAGGCACTCATTCCCCATTTGTACAGGGTTTCAGGATGTTCAATCTGGATTGTGACTGGTAACATTGTATAGCTGACAGCTGAATTGTTGCCTGCAATTCCCAATACCTATACAACCTCCGCCTTGGGATTGAGGACAGTATTCTTTCATTTGTTTTCTTTTCTATTCCTAATCTCAGTTATTCTTCCTTCTAAGTTTCTGTCCTTTTCAGGCTAAAGGAGGCCTATCTTCCAATAAGAATTGGCAATGTTCATTGTTCAGAAATCAAAGAGAAGGAGAAGAGAGAGTTTCCCCAAAAGCATGTAAAAGAATATATAGTATATCTTGAGCGATCCATTAAATTTATTAAAGAATGTAGACTCCACAAATCAATATGAATCAACACCAATTCCGGTAAATAACAGAAGAGGTCACGTGCTAACAAACCTTTCGGGCGTCAAATGACTTTCTAACTATAGTGAACGCCTCTTCTGGCAATAACGAAGCAACCTGCAGAAGTATAGAAATATCAAAATTCATCCAATACCAGAACATTTTTAGGAAGGCATAAAGTTCTAAACCATAGAAAGACTAATCCAAAATGAAACTGTTCACTACTTTTTCTTGATGTAATATGCGATTTCCAGAAATTAAAAAGACAATCAAAAGAGTGAATTACACAGGAAAATCGATAGTACTAAAAATTTTTAAAAGTGAAACACTGAGCTAAGCTGTTCGCCTTATGTATAGCGGCAAACGCAGTGACCCTTTGAATCCTCATAATTGAAAATTAGGGGGGAACAGGAATCATTTTTATAGTGCGCCTTATTTCTCAAACCAAAAGGCTTCAAGAAATAAAAAAAAGAATACCGGAAATTCAAGAACTTTGGCAATTTCTTCAAGCAAAGCCTCTGAAACACCAATAATATCTTTCCCGGGGTCTTTGTCAACTGGAACCGCTAGCTTGGAAATCCTCCAGACCCCCAAAAATTTATTTCTAGCACTAAGTTGATCCTGCTGTTGCAGTTTTAGCCTCTTCTTCTCTGATGGGTACCTCAATCTCCCTGTCCTTTTTGTTTTCCTTGCACAAAATATAGTGTCGCACTTCACAGAAAAGTAAGAGTATCTAATGCTTGGCAATGTGAACTTCGTACTGTGATTGGAAAAGGAGATTTGAAGAGGAGCTAGGAGCTCAGAGGACGCAATGGCCATTTTTGAAGTTGTGGGGTTGAGTCGTTGAAAGACCAGGATAATGGATGAGGGAGGGGTTTAAGAATTAAGATACGGCCTACGGGAGGGGTTTTAGAACTTTATTGCTATTATCATCTCTTTCGTCCTTCGTATTAGGTTACTTTTGCAAGCATATCCCTCATTTTTCAAAATACCCAATTGCACCCCTCCAAATGTTAAATCTCCAAACGGGGTACTATACAAAATCCTCTCTCCTAAATGCCTCCTTCACTCTTCGCAAGTTTTCATATATGCTCATGTGACTATATTCTCCCTACCATACATTTGGTGCACAAGAATGAAATAACTTTTTCAATTTCTCATTCTTTTTTAATGTTTGGTATGAAAATTTTAAATAAGAAAGGTTTTTTCATAAGAAAGTTGATTTCAGAAAGAAGCGGGAAAGGCTTTTCCACATCAAAACTTAAAAATATTATTTCAAGAAAAGTAAGAATCTTAAAAAAATTCTTATGGCTATTATTCTTTCAGAACATCTAATTAAAAAAGTATAATTTAGTCTTAAATTTTATTTTATTTCTCTTAGTAGTACTTCATTTACTTTGATCTAAAATAAAAATGCCTTTATTATTAAATTTTGCTTCAATGTTTAAAATATTTGATATTCTTGTAATTTAGTGTGAATTTTATTTAAATGAGATTTGATAAATGAATATTTAATTTAGCATTTTTTATTGAGTATAATTTGTTTTTATTGATAAAATATATTAGTAAAGTATTTAAGTCATTTTCTGTAAAATTTTATTTTATTTTAATATTGAATAATAATTTAAGAATGCCAATCGGGAAACTACAGTTACTCTGCCAAAGCTGAGTACAGCACAAACTGTGAAATTGAGAAACCAGCAATACCCTAAGATTAGAGGTGTTCAAGCGGTTCAGTTCGATTTTACTGTTCGGTTTTCGGTTTGAATTTTTTTTTTAAATCAAACCGAACCGTTTTTATATTTCAATTTAATTTAAACCGAATTTTATAAAGAACTCATTTCGATAATGAGTTCTTATATATTTTTTTTTAAAATAATATAAGAATACATTATGATAATACATTATTGTATTATTTTTTAAAATTTTTAATTTTTTAGTTCGATTTTTTATTTGATTACAAAATTTAAAAATTGAACCAAATTTTTTATAAATTATATAAACCAGATTGAATCAAATTAAAATATCAAAAAATTAAACCAAAAGAAAAATTTCAGGTCGATTCGATTTGGTTCGATTGTTGCACACCCTACCTAGGATTACTCCAGACGAGCTACGATTCAGACAGTAGCAATGACCACAGCAAGAAAATTGCTATGAGAACCATTAGGCTGTGCTTCAGGAAAGATACAAGAAGCAATAAGTAGGTTCACAATGGAGTAAGTCAGATCACAAAAACTGTACATCATGAATCCATCAGATTAATCTGTATATTGTAAGATTGAATCAGATTGAAATTTCTCCAGGGTTCACTTTGCTTGGGGGAGAAGAGGAAAACACAAGACCTGCGGAGGTGCGTTCGGAAGGAAAAGCCATCAAATTCCGGATTCCAGATGGAGATGGATCTATATACGAGTATGGCCTTGTGGATGCCTTCGAGAGGTTGTTTTATCAAGAAATTGATGGGAAATTTTCAAAATATTACCTCGTGGAATTATCTTTAACGCTGCCTCTAGGCGAAGTCTACATTATTATATCTGCATTTGTGCCTGAATATAAATTAACCTCCTAAGATTTTCATCTATCAAGAAGTAACTGCTTTACATTTTTCTTTTCTTTTTAATTTGTTACCTCAGGTAGTGTGTAGGTATGCCTCATTTTTCAGATAAATAGACTAAAATGAGGAAGTGCTGTGAACTTAAGAATGAATCAAGCAAGTTTAGACTGAATTTTGAACTGGAAAGAACAATGCCAATCCTCAACCCTCACTCAACTTGTTTGCGTTCTCTATGCAAAGCTGACTCTTTAATGCTTTTCCAAAGATTAATAACTAAAAAGCAAGACTCCCAAGGTAAAATTAATGTGCAAGATCCTTACATCAGATCATTAACATATCTTTAATGCCCCAGAAGGCAATTTTAGCACTATCAAATGTCAATAAGCTATAAGAAGTAGGCCTTAGAATCTGGAAACTCAGCATATTACCCTTCATAACCAACTTTACCAATTTGAACTACCATCTGCATCACGGGATTGGTAAAAATCATCAGGCCTCACAATATTTATGTCCTCAAATTCATTGTCATCTGGCATGAAAGAAAGGAAAATCAAAAGGTGAATTATAATACCATTAAGAAACATATGATGTGAGAAAGTTCACAACAGAATCATCCCAAAGTAGATGTATTGGCAAAATTCAATTCTAAGCACATAATAATTCATACAAGAATTGAGTGGCATGGCTATCTTTTGATCTGCAAAATGGGCTCGCAAATTATCCTTGTTTGATTAACTCCCTTTGGCAATCAGCTGCCCAATGATAGTTGCAACACCCAGGAATCCCAACTAGTAAACCTCTAGATTCTAGCAGGCAAGTATTCCTACACCCTTATATGTCAAACAAATCAAATAGGATCTGACTCTTTCCCCTGAGCGGTTTTCACTCTTTTAGGTTCATTTCCTCTGCACCTTCAAATATCAGAACTCAGGTATGGCTACCCTTCATGTCTTCTCAGTATTGCCTTTAAATTCCTATAGACGTTGTAATTGCTAAGAGAGACCTCTAAACAGCACACCTATATCCTTTCATCCACTATTTCCTCATTGACAGACAGCACTGCATGTCTACAAACAAAAGACGACCCAATACAAGCGAAAGCAGTAGCAGAACTTGAAATCAGAAACCAGTTAATACTGTAGCAACATATATAGACTCAACATGGCTTGTTCCAGACTTTCTAGTATATATGATACGTTGCCAACTGAAAAGTAACTAATCTTCTAGATAAAATTAGTGCCTGAAATGTCCTTCATACAATAGATTTCAGTTAGCCTTAAAAAACTGCAGTATACCTTTTATTGTTTTATTTTGAAAAATGGTATGTGCTAAAAAGACAATAGTTTATTTACCAACTTGTTTCAGGAAAACCTTGCAATGTTAGCACAATCAAATATAACATTCAGTAGCCTCTGTTATAACTGTATAAAGTTCATCAACCAACAAAAGGCTGAGAAGGTCTTAAAGCTATCTCTGAGAAGGGACAGGTACAACAAAATAAAAATAAGCGAAACAACCATTGCTCTTATTTATGCTAGTATTTAGAAGGGCATGTAATTTATTAGCTCCAACCCCAGCTTTTAATCAAACATAGACAACTACCTTTAAGATCTAATACCACAAGGATGCCCTTCTTTTGCTTTCTTTCTTCAAATCCAAGAAGCCATTCATAATTTAGCAACAAGAAAGAGTGCAATCATTTTATGTTAAGCTCATTCCAAATTGGACACAACATTACTAAGAAAAGACAACATCTAGAGGTAAACTGACACATCTAGAATCAAATCTGCTCCATATCTTCCCACAATAAGCCTCTGTAATCTCTTAACACCCCTACTTTTAATGTTGTATTGCTGAGTTTATATTTCTTAGAAAACATCTGAGATTTAACTTCTAAATCATACTAATGAATCCATAGTGACCCTTTTCTCTTGGTGTTTTTCTTTCCCAAAGACTTCTTATAACGAATGAGCACACTCTAAACATGGGAAACTCATAAAACAAGAAGTATAAATCATCCAAAAAAATATTTAAGCATACAGGAAGTAAGAAACAAGAACCTTTTCTCAAGGTTAGTGCCACGACTGCATCATTTTCAACCTGAAAAGAAATGGAAAATCAATCTTACCCAGCAGTATGGCATCACCAGAGATAATTGAACCCATCAAAGATTTTATAGTCCAGAAGAGAGAGGAGGATGGGAATCCAGCAGCAATGTTTTTGGTTGCTTAAGATAAACTGCTTTCATTTTCTTAAAACTAAAACAGTTTTCAGCTGTTCTTGGTTGCTTTTTCACTTCTAATTTTAGTTTAAAAAGATTCTTTAAAAAAAATTGTTTTCGAAACACTGGTGTTTCAAAAAGCTTACAATAACTGAGAGCCGGCCCAATGACTTCTAATTTTCCTGAAATACTGACTCTACATGTAATAGAGGACGTGAAACATTATAGTATCCATTCAATGGACGACAAAGATGGACCAGTACCTTCTGATCTGCCAAGGACTTTGCATCATCAAGTACTTCTCTAGTTGCCAATAAAATCAAACGCTGGTCAGCAACAGGATGATCAATGAGGTCTTGCAATTTCTCCTTGATCTGTAAAGTTTTCTCGGTTGGCAGACATTGTATGAAGTAGGTGGTCTTATTTCGCTTAACTCGAATATACATTCCCTGCATCAAGTAACCAAAAATGTAAATTAGTAGCCGGACAAATTTTCAATGCCACAGTTTCGAATTGTAAATGAAAGCAACTGTTAAATATCTCAACATGTGATCAAACTAACTATAGGAAGCCCAATATGAATTCTCAATTTCCAAGTTTCGAATTTGGTGGTTAAATATGCTTCTAAAAGAACAATCAAATACAACAGATCAACAAATCCATCAAATAAATCAAACACTAACATACATGTAATTGCTGATAAATTCAAATACTACCAACACTGCCCCATATACGTTCAAGTGGAATGACAAGACTATGAATCATACTTATAAAACCAACAGAAAGAGAAGAAAAAATGTCCAAGGATAAATGATGGAGTAAAATTTACAATGAAAAATTCTGACAACAACGGGGGAGGGGTCAAATACTTGAGTTGAAACTTTGTGAGCCAGGTACGGTCATTCTTTTCGCCCTTTTTATTTATCAAGAGAAAATCAACTCAACGGGAACTCTTATTCCACCAAAGTAATCATCTTACAACCCAATATATCACAGTATCTAATTATATTGAAATGAAGTAAACAATCAAGTTATTTAGCTCTAAGAATCCCCTAACTACTCGTATTACAGTAACCCACATCTTCGGTTTTCTTGTTTTTTCCAGTAGAAGATATCCAATTCGTATCTATCTGTTAGATTACAGCAAGAAAGAAAGAAAATTCATAAAATGTTACAGTTAATAATTTACCATTGAGAGAATTGGAAAGAAAAGAAAACCAACAAGTCATGAGCTAATTGAAGAAAAGAAAACCAACATATGCATATAATCCCTATTCGTTCTATACACTTATACGCTAAACACAGATCACAATAAACCAAAAAGAAATATAAATTTTGAAAAAGTAGAGAATCACTGAGGGGGGCAAATGAAGCTAACCGCCTGATTTTCATCTTCTGGGCTTTTGGGCTGTGATGGCTGCTGGGACATGTTGCTGCAAAAAGCTTCAACAGTTCTGGGTTTTGATTTTCTTTACCTCAGCAACTGAGTGCGAGAGAGAGAAAGAGAGAGTCGAAGACTGTGGAGTGAAATCCTACACTGGGTCACAAAAGGGACCCTGCATCTGCGCAAACTGAGGAAGAAGATGGGAATATATCTTTCTTCTTTTTCTTTTTCTTTTTCCTTCTTAATAAGTTGTAGTCTCTCTCTATATGTATTTAATTTATTTCTCAATTCAACTTTTGTGACTTTTTGTAGTAAAGTAAAGTTCTCTTTTTCTTTTTGGGGATTTTGGATTTAATCTTAATTGCTTAACATCTCTTTCCTGAGTGGATATAATAGATTTGAGGGACCTTCAAAAAGTATAGGAAAAATGTTTATTTATGTTCTTTTCTCCTTTTTTTTTAGGAAATTTAAAATAAAGTGGGAGTTGGAAAAATACTTCCATTTGAGAAGTTATGAAGGAATCTCAATTCAGCATTTTTCTAGTTGTTGCTTAAAATTCCTTGGACATAAATTTCAAGTCCTCTTTATTGTTTTTAACTTATTCACTAACTTCAAATGTAAAATAAGAATTCAAAGGAATATTGTATGAGTTTAAAAGGACATGCATTTGCATTATTTAGGGATTGAAAAAATGTGGATGACTTATTATTAATCTAATTTATTTTTAGATACAATAAGGACTGAATTTTAAAACTCTTAAAACATATAAGTAATTCACTCAATACTTATTTCTCATGTAAATTTTATTACATATATTCTTCATTCAAAATTGAATATTCATTTTTTCTTTTAAAAAAATTTCAAACTAAATTCGCTTCTTTAAAATAAACTTTTTTTTGTCTAAAAGCTTGCGTGACTGGCAATCCTAAATGTAGTATTTCTAACATTATACCCAAAAAGATCCTTGATCTGAGCTAGGGCCTTACCATCAAGGATCAAGGAAATAAAACTATATCTTGGCTCAATTAAATCTAAAATCCTTACCAATTTTATCTTTTTTTTTCAAAGTTCGTTATCAATCTTTTTTTCTAAGTTTAATTTCAAATCAAAAACTTTTTTTTATTTAATTTGCTTGTATAAATTTGAAAATATTTGATAAAATTCCTACTTATTTACTTTTTTATTTAATTTTAATTAAATCTGAATCGAACTAAATAGAATGTTTATTAATTCAAAGAAAATTAATTTTTTTAATTAGTTTGATTTTAAAAATTTATAATTAAAATTTATGTTAAATACATATAAATCAATCAAATCGAATCCCTAAATATTAAATTAAAAATAATTTTGATTTATTTCCACTATTGATTTAAAGCAATGACACTTCAACCTGCTACCTCCCCAGAGTCTTTCAGTATCTTGGCCTTCTCTCTCCATTCCCTCTTACCCTCTTTCTCTTCTTACTATTCAGATCTGAGCAAATGAAGATGACCCAATTGTCAACCGTCCCTAACTAAGGGTACTTTTTTGCAACTAACCGAGGACTAAAATGCTATTCCTTGTAATTTTCAAAACAAAAAAGTTGAAAATAGGATAAATTAATAGCACCGTGTTCCCCGCCCGCGTCTGCGTTTACTTGCTCAGTTGCTAACCAAAACCACCAAGCACAAACGCTCATTAATGAAGATTTCTGCAACTTGATCTGAACTCGCTTTCAATCTTCATTGATCCCATAACCTTTCTTGAATTCCTCCCATTCAAGGCTCATCCCGTTTCCTTACAGACTTCACTAATCCTCAGTAAATCCTAGTCGACATTGAAGAAACCCATGGGCAACTCTTCTTCCATGCTGACCCAATATGACATTGAAGAAGTTCAGCAGCACTGCAATAATACATGTACCTCATGTGTTCCCTTTGCTTTCGATTACATCAATTGAATCCCTGAAATTGAATGTCTGTTTCTTTTTTTTGTGTATTTTATTTTGGGTCCAAGGGCTCTCTTAATTTGATACTGTTTTTGTTGTTTAACTTTTGTAGTTTCGCAGCAGGAGATAGTTGCACTGTACCAGAGGTTCTGCCAGCTGGATCGAAATGGGATTGGATTCATTTCCGCCGATGAATTCTTGTCTGTGCCCGAATTTGCTGTTAATCCCCTTTCTCAGGTTGATGCTTTTCTGTATTTTTGTATGTACATTGTTTTAGATAGACGAGTTTATTAAAATCCATCTGCAGGATTTTGTCTTTTTTCCGTGTTATTTTGGTTATTGGTAGCTCGTTCCCGACTTTGATTGTTATGTGTTCGGGGTTGAGAATGACCTGTTTGCTTCTGTCTTTCTTTTTTTTTTTTTTTTTTAGTTCTCCTTTTTTGGGGTGAATAAGACCTGTATGCTACGGGGTAAGATTAGTGTACATACACTTGGCTCTTCCAGAGGCTTTAAGGTGGCCTAGGTCCATGTATGTGCCCATTTTATTGGTTATGACTGTATTCGCCTATTTTCTTGTGCAGTACTAATGATTAACTGAGGCAAAGCATTAACTGAAATTTCAAAAAAGATGTAATCTTGTTGGCAAGTTTATGTCAGATTAACTTTTGATACATTAAAACCTCAATAGAGAAGGAATCTATCTTGGAAACTCAAGGAAAATGTGTTTCCTTCTGCCCAAATTGGCTGCAATATTTGTGTTTCCTGATGTGGGAAACTCTCATCTCATAATTTTGATATCATTTCAGTGTGATTGAATATTTGGAAACTGTGTCCTTCCGTGGAAAGGAATGTAGAGGGACAGCAATTTCCATGCGTATCTTCGATAGTAATCTTTTCTCCTATGCATGTGAGGCATAGTATTAAATCTATCCCTGCATTTTGTTCTTTTGTAGCTATTTTCATTGATGAAGTTAGTATAAAAAGATGATACGATACATATGCTTGAATATTTTTTGATATTCTCCTTTTAGAGACTCTTAAGGATGCTAAACGGTTTGAACTTTAAGGAGTTTGTGGCTTTCCTATCTGCATTTAGTTCTCGTGCAAGCTTGCAACAAAAAGTGGAATGTAAGTAACATGTTGATTTATATATCTTTGTGAAATTCCTTTTGATTATTGTAGCTTCTGTGACTCTATAATTCTTTTCTTAATTCACTAAGTGGTACCTTTTGATTGGAAAGTCATCTTTAAGGTTTATGATTCGGATGGCAATGGGAAGGTCACTTTCAATGATATGTTGGAGGTTTTGCGGGACCTGACTGGACAATTTATATCCGAGCAGCAGAGAGAGGTTGGTTTCTTTTTCTTGTTGTACTAGTATTCTGGCTGTCTTATGTTAGTTCCCTTTCCTTTTTTTTCTTTTTAATTTCTAAAAATCCTTTTTCAATTATGCAAAGTATTAGAAAAATATAAAATGGTTGTACTAAAGGACTAAAAGTTAGGCCATCATTTGTTATCAACACAACAAGGGATGATTTGCTTACTTTTTCTTTTTACCTAATTTGGTTCCTGCAGCAAGTTCTTAGGGATGTTCTTGAGGAAGCAGGTTACAATGAGGATTCTTTGCTTGTTCTATCTGACTTCATAAAGGTAATTATGTTTGCCCATATTTGACGCATGATATCAATTTGAAGTACTTGTTCCTATATTAAATTTGAGATGCTTCTACTTCTTTGTCTTTTTGTCTTGCCCGCTTACTTTCTTATCAACTCTTAAGTCATTATGCTTTCTCGGTAATATGTTGTGTTAAGGTGTATTCATAATGCATCACGTGCTTCCAAGTGTTATCCTCTTCCTTACAGTTTTATCTGCGATTATCTAGGCACGATTCATCTTCTATTATTTGCATCTAAGAGTATTACTTATTCATCTTAACCAGGGATGGTCATAGAAATCAACCTAAGAAGATGAAAATACTTCCCCTGGCAAACCTTGTGACGGTTGACGAAACTTGCCCTTCACTTTCTGGGGATTTATAACTTGAATGAAAATGTCCAAATAATTCTTTATACGAAAACCAATGACATAGTCTATGATGAATTCTGACTTTAATACCTAGGCAACAAAATATTTTGGTTAGATATTAGATGGTTAATTGATTTGAGATGCTACTACCATTTGAGTCAGTGTGAATTGATGTACTACTAAAGGTGAGTGATTATTATAAGGTAAAGGAAAGAAGATAATAGGCTTTTCTTTTGGTGTGGAATTCTCATAATATGGTAGTGTAGTGTGCATTATCTAGTGGTCTCAGTAGTAAGCGTTAGTTACAACAAAAACTAGTCAATATTTTTGATACTGCTTTTGGATCCTTTCACTATCTATTTGAAGTTGCTAAACTTATTTTCGTTGGATCTCAAAAGAATTTTTTGAGAGTCACTTAATGGTCTTCTGTGCAAAGATTGACAATAATTTTAAAAAAGAAATGCATTTCTAAATTTATATTCTCAAACCCTGCAAGCTACCTTTCATTTTCCGAATAAAATGTAGCTATTGGCCTCCTACTTCAAGCTTTCCATAATTTCAATAGTCAGTGATGCAATTTTGTGCTAATCTTATTAAATGCCCTCTTTTTCAGACTCAAATATTAACTATACAATAGTTTATCCTAGATCTTCTTGTTATTGTTCATTTCCGATAAAGGTGACACTTTTCCTTTGGACATAGTTTGCTTACCATCTTACTTCAATTTATGGTATGCAAAGAAGTACATTGTGTTCCATCTTACTTCAATTTATGGTATTCAAAGAAGTACATAGTGTTATTATGGAAAGAAAAGTTACTGACTTCATTAGTTTGCCTTATTGTCTTGTCGTCTTCAGAAATGTTTATATCTCAAGTACAGGTCTTATATGATCACAAGCTAGGAGGATAAATATTCTCTTTTTCTCCCTTTTATTGACCTCTTGCCGGCAACAGGCCTACCAAATGGGTTTAAATGTTTTTGAACATCTTTACATTTTTAATGAAATGTCAACAGTGAACTTAGGTTTACTTTTGGTTTTAACTCTGTCATTTTATCATGGGAAGTTAGAGCTCTACAGTTGAACTTCTCAAGGAAATCACTGTTAGTTATAAATCAAACATGCTGGTGGGAATCCTCTTATCTTGAGTAACTGTTCAAATGCTTTGGATTAGATTTTCAGGCATCAAGTCTTGCTTATTTTTTTAGCTTTGTCTTTTACGTCATATTTACTGTTGGCCATCAATGTAACACTGAGCGGTCTTATTTCATGCCATATGCACTGTTGATCAGTTTAATAAATTGTCTTCTGATTTATAGACTTTGTTACTATTGGAATTCTGTTTTCAAAGTTTGTTTATGAAGCTGTGACTGTGAACTGTTTAATGCAGTAACCAAAGTGATTAGAAATTCCTACTTGCTCTGCTTGTGCAACACTCAAAGTTCCTAATAATGGTGAACAACTTTTATGATTTACATGTTTCGCTAACTGTTATTAGACATTGCACAAATCAAGTTGGTATTTAGCTTAAAACAGCCTTTTACATTTGCCAAAATCTAAAAAAATGACTGAGGATAATAACCTTAATCCCGAGTCTAAGATCTTCTGGCTTTCTAAAATTTGTCATATTTCTTGCAGATTCTTGGGAATTCTGGCACAAGGATGGAAGTCGAAGTCCCAGTAGATTGAATAACAGATCCAGTATTGAGCATATTGTTAGGTCAGATCTAATTTTGTTGTTTCCTTGGTTAGAATAAATGACCATGAACCTACACCAAAATTCTGTGGTCCCTAGCATTTGTAGGTTTCTAATGACAGGAAGGTTCTCCCTTCAAAGCTGAAACAGGATCAAAAACCATGTTATGATTATTTAATCTAGTTAATTAATTCTAGATTGCAACATAAATCATCAAGCTATTTCCTCTGGAAGCATGCCTACATGATGCTTTGGGCTTTCCTTCTTTAACGACTCTAAGCCTGGTAATGGTACAAAATATGTAATATCGATGCCTACTACAGCGGCAGAAACAGATAATCACCTACTGTGGCAGAAAGAGAAAATCGTGCTTTTGAAGGAAAACTTTTGACATATTGAGGATTTGAATTGACATATCACCAATTATTTCTGGCCTTTGGAGCTGCTGGACCACCATCTTTCACGAGCAGCAGGTTTATCATGTGACTATCACTAGAAACTTCTCAGTACCAGATTCATGTTTCTTACTCGGGAAATTATTTTCTACTCTTTGATACTTATATTTAATTGCTTCAACCATTTACTGAACTTGCTGGTATGGTTGGTTCTGGTTTTGTCCCTTTTCTTTGTTGTATTAATTTTGAAAATCCTTTCTCATTCATTCTTTTTAACTGTTTTTTTTCCTTGTCCGTTGGTACTGTATGCTTTCGGTTCTTACAATCATGATGACTTACTTGAGTCTGATATCTCATCTGGCTTCTGCCTTGCCATTTCTTTCCTGATGAACTCTTCAGCATCTACTTTCCGGAAATATTGCTTAGACATAGTCTTCACGTATTGAGCATTTGGATTTCATTTCAAAACAAAAATTTTTACTTAGAATATCATCTTTTATCTCATAAATAATTTATTTTTAAGTTTCTCAAGATAAAAATTTTTTAAATTCAAAATTCGATTTTGAGATTTTTATCTCAGTTTTCATAAAATTGAGATATTTGTGAAAGTAAATGTGGGTTTAAACTTGTGTTTGGTTTGGAATTAAAAAGAACTTGTACGTTTCTTTGTAGAAGATACAATTTAACTCCGCTTTATTCATCTAGTTTTTTTCCATTTTTCCCCCTTCCCGTGGCTGCTTTGTCGCTTTCTCTAGTGGCAAATGGGCTCTGCAGAAATCGACTCAAACATTATAGAAATTAGTGAGTATTTCTGGTTAGAAATCGAGCAGAGGCCTGCTATCAATTCTTGTAGTGTCTTTCTGGCTCAGTCTTCATCTACCCTCAAAATATTTTTGGATATGCATTGGGAGACGTGAATTAAATTTAAAATTTAGTGTTTACTAAGATTTATCTTTAATTAATTGAATTATCACATTTTCGCATAAATACGACGTGATGCTCCGTCGTAGTACTTTGTTTCTTTTATTTTCTTTTAATCGTCTTGTCTGCCCTTTTTCTTTTCGAGTGGGGCGTATTAGCTTTTTTTTTTTTTTTTTGCCCTTTATAGGGCGTATTAGCTTTTAGGACTCAAGAATCGTACTTGTCAATCAACGTGTTTAAAAGTATAAAATGATAAGCGATGTAGCAATTAAGTATTTCAATTATTTTTGTCCATGATATTAGTCCTTCAACATTTCTTTTCTTGACCTCCTCAAGTATACAACTATTTTCAAGCAAAAAATTTACCGCCAGTTAAAGTTTAGCATACTTATTTTCATGTGATATATTCTCTCTATTCTAAAATATAAGATTTTTAAATTTTTTTGTAGAAGGAGAAAAATATGAGATATTTTGTTATTATATCTTTAACTAATTTTATTAATATAATAAAAAATAAGATAATTATATTTATAGTGAAGGTAGTTTTTTAAAAAACTAAATTTTAAAATTTATAAAAAGTTAAATATTTTTAAAAGGAAAAATGATAAAAAAGATTTATATTTTAAAACAGAGCGGTATGTGTTTTATGAAAATTTTATTTCCCTAAATAATTTTCACTCGGATATTATAAATTAGAAAGCTAAACAAAACTACCCTTGTACTTGGTGGCGTTTGTGTAAACATGCTAAGCTTGCACTATAGTCCACCATGGGTTTGGCGTTCGGAAATATCTTGAGGATAAAAATGTTTCAAAAAAAAATTGAAGTGAAATTATGATAAAGACAAATAGTTCGAAAAACTAAAACCACTAATTTTCTTTAATTTATTAGGTTCAAATTTTGCGTTAAAAATACATAAGTCATACGATGTTGAGATATTCGTATATCAAACCTTTTTGATAACCAAAATTGTGAAAATAGTATAAATATTTTTTAATAATTAAACAGTAATATTACTTTTTTATATAAATAAAGGGTTATCTATTGATAATGAAATAGTCAAAATCATTTCAATCAAAACAATCTTTTGATTTCTTTTCTAGTACATCAAGAGAGAGGGATTGAAAAATTAGAATAACTCAAAAATAAAAAAAATAAAAATTATATAATAATTTAAAAGTTATGATAACAGTAAATATTAAAATAATCTTTGAAGTTTTTCCAATTTAATTGATAACTTCTTAAACAAGTCATAGAGGAATTTGATACTAATACCATAGGAACTTATAAAATAAACATAATTGTTATATATAATTTTTTAGACTATACATAATAAAAAAATTAATTATTTTTTAAAAAAATTTACCACTCATCTCTTTTTTTTCTCACCCAAGAGTTCTACCTTGTATTGGCCGAATTCATTTTCAAAATTTTTTTTAAAATATTATTTATTAAATATATTATTAATAAAAAATTTATGTGATTAGATAATTTTAGTTCATTATTATTAAAAATATAATTAGGCATTTAAAATTAGATGAGTTATGTCATAACATAGTGCAACTCCACGTCTGGGAGAGAGAGAGGGGAGAGGAAGAATCTTTAAAAAATTTATTTTATATAATTCAAAAAATTTATATATAATAATGCTCTAAAATAAATTGTAGAACTATCAATTTTTTAAATTGCATCCTACATTCGCAAAGATCATTTTATACTAGTACTTCTGGATTCTGCAAAAACGTTGACGTATGCATTCACTAGGTTAGGTCAACATTTCGCCCCCGGAGATCCACAAGGGCAACGCCGTGGGCGGTGGATATTCAACTGATACAGGCAGCAAATTGCTGGGCCCACCGGCCGCGCGACCGTTGGAAAGGGGAAAACGACTTTTTAAGTCTCTTGAACAATATTTCATCTTAAAACCAAACCTAAAATTTTAAGTGTGTGACCTACATCTTTTCTCATAAACAATTTAACTTTTACGAAATCCAAAATAAAAATCTCAAAACAAAACCCTATCCAATCACACTCTAAAAGATTTTTGCAAGAAGAGATTATTCTAGATGACATCCGTAATGTTCTATTAAAAAAATTAAGGGAAAAAAAAAGAAAAAGGAGAGACCCTACGTGGAATGCGGATTAATTCAAACTAAGAACTAAAAGAGAAAAGATTCTTTTTGATTAATTGTTGTGGGACAATGACACCAATAAAGAAGAATCATATTGTAAATAAAGCAAAATTTTGATGATGACAAATGTTGGATTAAAAGGTTATGGTGTGTGAAAACAATAATTTTTATTTTATTTTTATATATTAAGATTCACACGCTCAAGCTTTATAGATTGCTGTAAATAAGAATATTTATTTTTTTAAGATAGTAATAAAAGAGTAAGTGATTAATAGTTTGCAAGATCATTTATTATTTTTGATGCTTAGAAATTGAGGGAGGGGGGAGGGCGGAGGGAAAAGAGAATAGTAAGCACTACGGTCAATACTTTTTTATTTTTTATTTTAAATACAAGATTATATATTTATATCATCAAAATAAAATTATGTATTATTATAAAATTAAGATTCATATAATTTTTTTTCACTAGAATAGATCATTAAACAAGTGAAATGTTAACAAAAATTTAATAATAAAAGGAATAAGAAATAAAAAACTTTTGATTATAAATAATAAAACTCATAAATATCATCTCTCTTATAATATTATATAATATTACTATTAATAAAATATATTTTATATTTATTTTATCAATTACATGAGATATCAAATGATTCATGATTAACTTTTGTATTTCCCTGCCTTATGAAGTTTCCTCGAAATTTATAGGCTCAAGTACAAATTTGAACCTTATCCCATGATCCCATCTAAACCTTTTCAATTTTCATTGCCTACTTATAAATATATGGGAAAATTGTCGGTTTAAAAGCAAATGTAGTAAAATGTGGGTGCCTTTACATCACTGCTGATTGCTGAATAACCCCTGGATTGGGCTTCGGACAAAGATTTCCCTTTTGTAAACGACAAAGGAAAATACCGTTATCAAGATTTTATCTTGATGATTCTGATCTCTCTCCAAACTTGAAGGTTTTCAGAACATCAGGGTCTGCTGCTGCTGCTGTTGTTTTCTCTTTAATCCAATTTCCACGATCTTTTTCTCCGCATTTCGTTTTCCTTTTTTTTGGGTTTCTTCTTTTTCAACCAGGATTTTGGTTTTTTTTTCTTTTCTTTCTGTTCAAATTTGAAATTTGCGCCTTTATTCTCATCTGGGGTTTTAGCATTCTGGATTATGCAATCATTTCTTGGATTCTTTTTGGGTTGGTGATTCCCTTTTCTTGTTCGCTAAGGGAGAATTGTTTCGACCTTGAAGGGCATTGATGATTGGTTGTTTGTTGTTGCGGTTGTTGCCGAACCCTCCACAACTTCTGTTTTCGGGGTTAATTTCAAGATTTGCGCTCTACCCAGGTAATTTTACGGTTTTTCGCCTTTTCTTTTTTATTCAAATGGTTGAAGAGAGAGTCGAAATCTTGATTTCTTCTGACTGCTAAAATTGTTGTCTTTACTTGTATCTTGACCTTAGAATGTTTGCTCCATCATTTTCTCAGTTTAGATCCTCCGGCTATTCAATTTTAAGTGGATTCTCGTTTTCGGAAGCTTGTTCATTGCTTATTCCAGCCTATATTTCTTTCCCTTTTTAATTTTTTTTTGGGGGTATGAGGAGTTGGGGATCTTGGATTTCTACAGAAAAAGTCCAGCTGGACTTTCAAAATTTTCACCCTTTCTTTTTAAAATTGAGATCATGTGTAAGAGTGAGTTGCCTTAGAATTTGAATACGAGGCTAAACTTTAGACTCACTGTTTACCTTTGATCCCATTGAGGGGGGCTGATAAATATCATTTTCTTGCTAACTAAATTGTTCCCTGTTCATGTTTGGCAATACTTTAGATATTCTCCAGCACCAAATTTGTAAAGGCCATGGCTGAAAGTGACAATGGAAAATCCCAAGTTGATATTGATGCTTTAAAAGAAACCCTCTGTGCTCAACAACGGCTCCTGCAGAAGCTTTACAATGAGTTGGATGCAGAGAGAGAAGCCTCTTCTACAGCAGCTAGCGAAGCATTATCTATGATATTGCGCCTGCAGGGAGAAAAAGCTGCCGTTCAAATGGAAGCCGAGCAATATAAAAGAATGGTTGAGGAAAAAATGTGTCATGCAGAGGAATCATTGGCAATTTTTGAAGACATTATGGATCAAAAAGAAATGGAAGTTGCTGCTTTAGATTATCAAGTGCAGTCTTATAGGCACAAATTGATTAGCATGGGTTTTGTTGATCCAGGTAATGGACCTGAAAATCTCTTGCAAACAACTGAATCCAAAGCAGGTGAAGTTTGTTACCCAAGCTTATCAAGAAGAAATTCTGCACCCATGCTACTGCCCCCAAAGTACCCACAGACAAAGAAAGGTGTCATTGAGAAAGATAGACCATTAAGTCCTGAGAGAGATCTGGTACTGAAGGATGGTGAGGACTGCGCAGGCCAGTATTACAGTGACTCTGATTCGGGAAAGAAGACAGATAGTTCAGCTGTAGGAGATATCAATTCGTATTGGGAGGAAATAAGAAAGTTAGATGGCCGTGTAAAGGAGATAGCAGGAGTGAGCTATGCAAACTTGCGAAGTTCAACTAGGTCTCCTTCGCCAATCTCCCAACTATCTGGCAGTTCATATGATCTAACAAAAGTTACAACTCTAAATGAGATGGATCAAGTTAAAAATCCTGGAAAAGAGGTGGACACCGAAACAACTGAATGTGCTTCATCCCCTGGGGTACTTGATGTCTTTGAAGTTCCTCAAAATGATCAGAAATTTGATGTTTCTCAATTGCACACTAGGAATCAGGAGAAGAAGATTTTGCAAGGTGAAGATAAATTTCAAAAGCCAGATTCTGTTTCGGAGGAGGTTGCTGAGGCATCTAATAAAGATGAAACTGATTGGCTGAAAAGAATGCTAAGATCTTCCCATGGTGAGAGAAATTTAATCCGACAAAGTGAGGCTGTTTCAGTTGACTGCAACATGGCAATTGTTCGCACTACGAGAAGTGTTTCTGAATGTCCAAATAGGCTACAACAGCTCAATAAGATCTCGGAGATAGTTGAGGTTGATAGGCAAGCTGTAAGACAAGAATCTGCCAATAGACGGGAAGAAATGAAATTGTTGAATGAGATAAAAGAGCAATTGAATTCTATACATCATGACATCAGGAGGTTGAGGCCAAAGAGACCCTCTCCAAGAAATGAGCTAGCCTTTGTTGCTCTTAGGGAGGTATTCTTATTTAACTTGTTTCCATGTTTAATTTGTTTGTTTGAAGTTGAAGGTTCTAAGAAGCATTGATGTATCTCTGTCTTCATTTCTATTCTTGGTTCACTTAATATTAGGATTCCAATTTAATTTCGTAATGAAGAGTGTTTTAGATCTCCTACTTTTATTCCTTCCCAAGTGCAAATACTAAACTTTGTGATGCACTGATATTATGGACAGGAAATGCTGCACTTTTGGCTGTGACCCTGCACTTTTTCTGACTTGGAGAAAAGCAAGAATTATGGTGGTCATCCATTTCTAAGATACTTCCACTTGTCAAACATATTATGATCTTACTTCGAGAATTCTGACACAGTATTTGCCTCGATGATTTTGGGTGTGAAGAGATCACTGCACAGTAACTTGATCTTAACTACACTTCTGTGTATTCTTTTGTTTCCCTGTAGCTGCTTGATGGTGTGCATATCATGTATAGCCTGTACACTTGTAATTTAACACAGTTGTAGAAAAGTAAGTTTGTTATTTAACACAGTTGTAGAAAAGTTTGTTATATAACACAGTTGTAGAAAAGTTTGTTTTTCAGTGTGTCCCCATAGTTCTGTAAAGGAGTCTGTAATATATCATTCTATTATACGAACAAAAAGTGAAGAGCTGCAAGCTCTGTGTTAACAGTTCATTCATTATCAACATACATGTATTTACACTTGTACCAAGCATTTGTAGTCATTGTGTCTTCTGCAGTTGCATTTTATTTGTTGGTACATTCTTGTGCAAAGATATTACTTTTGGTACATTTAGTATTGAAGGATTAATCTATCTTTGAAATTCTCAGAACTTTCATACATGGACTTTGTTTAAGAGCTCAGGATGTAGATATGGGTTGAAGGTCTAATTAATCTCCTTATATAATGAAAAAATAGAAAAGATCTGCAGACACCAGAGCATTTTGATATGAATTCCATTTGACTCTTGGTATTTGCTTCCACTAACAATATTGGATATGTCAGAGCTTACAGGTTGCATCCTTGTATTCATGTTTGAATGTGTGTCGTATCTGCAGGTCTTTCCTGTTCCATTATATAAAGAGATTAATTAGACCTTTGACCCCATAACTACACCTTGAGCTCTTTAAGTACTATAGAATTCTTTTAAGAACTCATAGGAGTTCTGGGAAGTCTCACATGATAGCCACAACCTCAAGGACAAAAGTGATTCTTCTTTAAAAGCACTTGTTGGTAGAATTATTCAGTTAAGAGCAAGACCCTGAATCAGAAATAGCAGTGGCATCTGCACTACTTTAGAGCTATATGGAACTTCAGATGGTCATATTTGTTGAACTTATATAAGATCGCTAGAAATGTCTTGTATTGGCGTGCCAGCTAAACAGTACACTAGCTTACAGTTTAAATGGTGTTGGCATCCCAATTTCAAAGAATTCCATTGTTGAGTTCATGAACATGTGATAAACTGGTAAGAGAGGCTGGGACAGATGGTTAGGGCATTACAAACTTTTAGCAGCAGAGCACTGCTTATTAGAATAGAACTGCTTATTGTGTATTTATTTTGCAGAATTTGCAGAGTACAAGATGCATTATTCTAGTATGAAGCCAAATGAGCATCAAAAAGTGAGTTTGTAGCTCTCTCTGTTTCTTCTTGTTATACAAGGTCCCTTGATTGTCTAGACCCGATGAAGATGTTTAGACACATCTCATGTATCATACATACTATATGCTAATTTAGTAATACAAAATATTGAGAAAGTGACAAAGATAGAGAAAATCTGGAACGCATGGATTCACATGCCACTGATCTTTTTCAGAATCAAGTGTCATGGAATTTGCTTTCTTTTTTCTTTCATGAGTGAATCTTTCTAGTAGTTGTAAACAAGCTTTGGTTCCACATCCTAATAATAACCTGCCTCATATGTATTTATGCTTTCTTCCTGCATTTTCTGTGACTGATATTTTTGGCAAGATCAACATGGTAATGGTTCTCACTCTTCGATTAATAATGGGCAAGAAAATCAATGATACATCATTTGCTCCTCCTTTTGTTGTTGAAATAGTAGTAGTCTGAACAGTGATTCATTTTGTTAAGCAAATTCTGCTTTTCCCGCATTGCATATCTTTGGGAAGACGTTGGAGACATACATCAGTGTCAAATGGCAACGGAATACTTTTCCAGTGCTTCTCTCTCTACCTTATGTTTACTCCATTAGCAGATATAGACCACATTTGTTTTGTTAAATGTCATAATTTGTTTCCTAGTATGAGCGCATTTTTCTAGTTTGATGCCAAATGAGCATCTAAAAATGAGTTTAAGTAGCTCTCTCTGTTTCTTCATGTTATACAAGGTCCTCTGATTGTCTACACCACGAGATGTTTAGCCACATCTCATATGTTCTAAGTTTTGCAATACAAAAGATTGACAAAGTGACAAGGACAGAAAAAATCGGGAAAATATGGATCGTTATGCCACTGATACTTTTTTAGAATCAACTGCCATGGATTTTGTTTTCTGGTTTCTTTAATCAGTGAATCTTACGCTATTCTACTAGAAGTAAACATGCTTTGATCCCATATTATCTGGTCTTTCTTTGCCAATGACCTTGCTGGAATATATTCATGACTTTCCTCCTACATTTTCATCATGGTACTGCATTTTTCAACTGACAATGGAGGAGAAAATGAGTCCCCAGTACATCGTCATATCTGCTTTTATTGTTTCAATAGTAGTCCTATACTCCTTGGCCGAACAAATTCTGCTTTCTCCTCATTGCATATTTTCCAGAAACATTTGGAGACATGCATCATTGCTTACTCCCTTTGCAGACGTAGACACCATTTGGTTTCCTTTTAAGCGTCCCAACTTGTTTCCTGGTTAGAGCTTCGCATGCCAAACAGAATCTCGTTGCGCTGAAATAGTTAAATGAAAAGATATTATTCCTACTCCAAGGGGTGGTGGCGCAGTTGGCCAGCGCGTAGGTCTCATAGCTAAATTGAGTGATCCTGAGGTCGAGAGTTCGAGCCTCTCTCACCCCACTATCTTTTATTAATCATCTTTCACGAATCACACCGTAATATATGTTTTACATTTTTAATGTTGCTTATCTTATAATATTTCTTTTTATAAAATTTTCTAATTTAATATTTATATTTTAGAGTGGAGGGGAAAAAACTCCATACTAATGATGATGGTAGTTTTTATATTAATTGTCTTTATTTTTTAGGTCTTTATCTTTTATTGTTAAGGATGTCTCAAGATAAGGCAGAGATTAAAATATTTACTCTTTTTAAAAGGGGTTACTCAGTGCAGTTACGGGACGATTTTACTTATAGTGGATAATTTTAATAATTTTAATATTTCATAATATTTTAATTAAAAAAAATAATTTGGCAGTGCGCCCAATTTTTTGGCGCAACCCACAAGAGGGGAACGATAATTATTAGTTTTTTATTTTTAAGTTTTTCAAAATTTATATTGGGATTTAAAATTATAATTTAATTAAAATGATTCAAAATTAATTTAAAATTTGATTATAATCAGTTACAATTTTTAAAATATAAATTTTCTATCTTAATTTGTAAAAATTTAAATAAGTGATAGAATTCAATATTAACACAATTTAGATGAAATAAAGAATCTTGATGATCCATTAGACCTCTTTATGTAATAATTATTAAAAAATAAATTAAATAAAGATTGCGTAGTAAATTTATATATCTTATAGAAAGTTTGAAAAATAAAAATATCAAAATTATTTAAAAAGCATCTAGTATTAGTAAAATCGTCATACATTTAGTATTTATTTTTTAAAATTAAATATTCATATTTAGCTTGCCGCAAAAACTTAAGAGTATTTAATCAAATTAAAAATACATTAATATTAGCTTTATAATTAATAAGGTTACTCGTAAGACCCATTAATTAGATGTGCAATTTATCTCCTTTGAATTAGTTAAGGAAGTTAGAAGTGCAAGCTTATGGATATTTATCTTGAGATTTTTTTTAAAGAAAATAAAAGTCCCACTATTCAATTACTGAAAAGGCATATTGCCCTATTTTAAGAATCATATTTATAAGTTTATCGCAAAATTAGATTAAACCCATATAAGTTTATGCTGGTAATATTAAATCAAGAATAATTGGAAGAATAATAGTTTTAGTATTTATTAGTTTTATTCTATTAAGTTATGATTTAGTAGTTTCATATTGTTATTAGTAATGAAATTTCTAGCGTAGATATGTTTAGTAATCTAGACTTGAAAGTTATATATATGTGAGTTTGTATCAAGAATTATGTATGATATAAAATTATAATTTAGAAATTGATCTTATAAAAACTTGAGAGGTCTTGATTTGTTATATTAAAAGATTATATTATTTTTGTTGACTGAAGCTAGATCCTACCACCTTAAATTTTTTATTTAGTACATATTTTTTAAATCCTTCAATTTATCATGATATTAGCAGGGAATATTGAGTATATGCAAAAAACAAAATGATGGAAAAAGAAAATATCTAGTGAAAGTGTAACAGAGGAAAAAAAAAAGCAATTAATTGGTAAAGAAAACTTTTATTTCCTGATGACTTATGCAAGGACTGCGCAGCCTTCTCCGGAAGTGGGAAGAGGCAAATAGGCGATCGCGAAGAACATGATAAGTTAGGTTTGGAGATTTTGACGTCCAGAAGATACTCTTCTACTCATGAAGAATCAGTGGAAAATGATTTGTTTGGTATCAAACTTTTCAGATGATCCATTTGTGATGAGGATGTAAAGAAATGAACGCGGACAACCTAAAAATATCTAATGTTAGAGATTTACGAATAATTTGGTATTTGTGTCTGCTTTACAATTCACGACTAATCTAATTTGTTCTACTGTTAGATTCCTTAAATCACGACTAATCTAATTTACTCTACGATTAGACTCCTTAAAGACAAAAATAGAGTTTTTAAATATAAAGAATAAAGTTGAAACTTAATATTAAAAGACAATATTTTCTCAAACAAAAAAAAGAGGGTGGGGAGTGTGAAGCTAGCAGAGGGACTGAGGGTATCAGGGAGTGGGGGAGGGTTTATGCACATCGGATCTCCTCCTTTGAGGCCTATCCGACCACATTACAAGACTGCCCTTCGCTTGCCTTAGAAGAACCAGATTGTTATCATTTTCATGTATAAAACTAAGTATGCTCGTAGCACTTACTTTAGAAAAAGCCACTTTGAAGGCAAACTCCGTACCAAGATGAGAAAAAATTTGGAAGGAAGTGCTTGTTCTGGACTATCTAAAGCCAAAACTCTAGGTTTCACAATCATAAAAGGTTTTCCAGTGCATTTTGGATCAGTTATGTTGAGAGTTAGTGAGAGTTGGGTAACCCCAGACCTTCCACTAGCTACTTGTAATGCTAACATTAATATACAATATTAAGGGTGGGCAGAAAGAAGGCTATATGTAATTGCATTTCGACTCTGCAAAGCATGATTTGGGGGCTACACTTAAAGGCATTAAGATAATGACATTCTCATTTGCCACAGTGGTATTGGTCAGGTTCTCAGGCCTTCAGGTCTCGTAGTTTACTAGTATATAATTTTAACTAAAAGGGTCCATTTGGTTGGTGGCATGTGTGTGTATCAGAGCAAGGCCTAAGAGTTGCAAAGCTGAAGAATGAAAAGGTTTTTCTTTAAGTTCCAATCAGAAACGTCCAAGCCCCTTGATATGCTTCCTTCTTGCCTTATTGCGGCTAATTTAGAAGGTTAGGTTCAGTGGAATCCATACTGGTTATTTTGTTATAAGAACTTAATCACTGTAAAATATTTGTATCGTAAATCTTTGAAACTAAATCTAACTTGATCGCTACTGTCTGTCGTATTAAAGCATTAGCAAATAAGTCTAAATGCCTCTTGAGCCAAGCGTTATCGGTCAGATATTTGCCAACCTATAATACTCTACATAAATGGCAGGTTCTATGTCCTGATGAGATCCAAATATTACTGGGGGAGTCTGGGATGTCTTGCATGATGACACTTGAATAGTAGGCGCCAATTATGACCAAGGCAAATTTGCTTTTCTTTCCTATGACATATACGCTGCAAATGTAATCAAAAGAATTCTTTTGTTTTATTTCTTGAAACAACTATTTCTCTTTATCTATTGGAAAGTTTTTGCTAAAGGAAAGTGAGAAAACTTCAACGGAGAAAATTGCTCGAGTGCATCATAAAAAAGGATGAACTCAGAATTGAAATCGACAAACACAGAAAGCTGGAACTTCACTATCACTTCATGATCAATCTGTGCTGAGTTTAGCTGGACTTTCTTCAATAACGAAGGATGAAGAGGAAAATAGATAATCTTTCAACCGAGCAATCTCATGAGCTACATCCAGCATAGTTGGTCTGGTTGAAGGATTGTACTGAGTGCAAATTAATCCCAGTTCAATCAACTCCACGATCACGTCGTGCCATCTTTTACTATGATAAGTACCGGGAGAAATAGGTCCACACCTCAGAATTGCTTCTTCAACCATGGGTTCAAGTTTGTAGGGATAGAAACTCTTCACCCATTCATGCAAGCTAGAACCCTCTTCAAATAGAACGTCTGTAGGACGTTTCCCAGTTATGATCTCTAATAAAAGAACCCCAAAACTGTATACATCTCCTTGTGTTGATGCTCGTTTCCCCATTCCATATTCTGCATATTGGTTCAATGAGAAAGACGAAAAGATCAGTTAATATGTTATAGGATTCAAAATCAATACTTTTGATCAGAAATACCAAACTAAGAAATATTTATGTATGTACCGGGAGCGATGTAGCCAACTGAACCGCAAAGCAAGCCATCCGTAGATCTGAAGGAAGCTGAATTATTGGTGGAAATATCCTCATCAGCACCTTTTATCAATTTTGAAATGCCAAAATCAGTCACCAAAGCGGTCATGTCATCGTCAAGGAGAATATTGCTTGGTTTAATGTCACAATGAACAACTTTAATAGGAGAATGATGATGCAGATATGCTATTCCTTCGGCTACATCACCGCAGATGCTCACCAACTGAATCAAATCCAAACCATGTTTCAGTCCATGGCTCGGGTGAAGATGGTTCTCGAGGCTTCCATTCGGCATTAATGGGAGAACAAGAGCCTTGAAGTCTGGCTTGCTGCAAACTGTTATGATTTTTATCAGATTTCTGTGCCTTGTTCTTTTCAGGACTTGGCATTCCCTCTTGAAGCTCCCCGAAATCTCTCCAGCTGCTTTTGAACTTATAACCTTCACAGCTATCCTTGTGTTATCTCGAAGAACTCCTTTGTAGACATGACCAAATCTACCGGAACCAATGAGACTAGAGCTGCAAAATCCTCCTGTGGCTTCAATGAGCTGCCGATATGAAATCTTGGGGTACTTTTTTTCTTTCTTTGCCATCTCTTCATTCTCGATATCCTTTGCACTGAGAACTAGATGCTTCTTGAACTTGGACCTCAGTGCTAAAGGATACCCAACTATGAAGAATATGGCAGTGAAAACCAATGAAAGGAGCAATGCCACAATGAAATGGTGAGTCTTCTTTCTGTGGCAACTTCGCATACCTCTTACCGAACCGCAGAGACCTGGATTGCCCAGGAAAGAGCTAATGTTTAGGGAAGAAAATGCTCCTTCATTTGTTACATTCCCGGAGAAGTTGTTGTAGGAGAAATTAAGCTGTTTCAGAGTTGTTGATGTCTGTAGAAATTTTGGTATCTCTCCAGTCAACTGGTTAAACGAGACATCAAGTTCTTTAATGTAAGGCAAGCGCCCTATTGTCAAAGGAAGATTTCCTTTCAGCATGTTGTTGGATAGGTTAAGGTATTCCAATGCTATGCAGCTTCCAAGCTGAGCAGGGATTGAGCCTGAGAGATTATTCCAGGATAAATCAATCGCTAGCACCATGTCCATTTTACTGAGCTCTAGTGGTATTGGTCCATCCAAGTGATTGCTAGACAAATTCAAGTATAGCTTTAAGCTCTTCAGTGCTGCAACAGCACTTGGGATTTTGTCTGAGAGCCTGTTATAAGAGAGATCGAGAATTTCCAGATTAATGCATTTCCCTAGGCTTGGTGGGATTCTTCCTGAGAGATGATTGCCATATAGATAAAGCCTTCTGAGCTGTGAAAGATTTGCAAAACTATCTGGGATTGCACCAGACAGCTTATTTTTTGACAAATCAAGAAGGCCTAAATGGAAAACTTTGCCAAATTCAGCTGGGATGTTACCAGTGAGTGAATTATTTGACAAATACAACCTCTCTAGCTTCTCCAATTGGCAAAGCTCAACTGGTATGGATCCATTAAGGAGATTACTAGACAAGTTCAAGAGAGTGAGGTTGACAAGATTCGAAAACTGTGGAGGAATGGGACCATATAAATGATTATCATCAAGATGAATCTGTACAAGATTAATAGAGAGATAACCAATAATAGAAGTTAACTCTCCTCCTAAATGATTTCCTGCCAATTCAAGTTCTTGCAAGTTAGAAGAATTGGCTAAAGAAGCAAAAAAGGGTTTGAGGTCAGTGTTGCCATTATGGCTTCTGAAGTTGTTGTAGGACAAAAAAAGGATCTTTAAATGTGGCATTTTATTTACAATCTCTGAAGGTAACTCTCCTCCTAACAAATTGGATTCCAGGTCAAGCCATTCAAGTTTTGAAGAGTTTGAAAGAGCAGGAGGAATCTCACCTACAAGATGGTTCGACCAAAGAAGAAGAAACTTCAGCTCCCTAAGTTCGCACTCACTCCTCAAGGGGATTTTTCCACTAAGAGAATTATTAGAAAGGTCTATATATTGCAATGGAGAAGAGCCATTGCAAAGAAGTGGCATTGGGATTTCCCCAGCGAGATGGTTACTTCCCAAATCAAGATATACTAATTCATGAAGAAAACCGAACTGATTAGGGATGTTTCCTTGAAGAAGATTTGATGACAAGCTAAGCTGTTTCAGCCTTGACAACGAACCAAGCTCTAAAGGAATGTAGCCCTCAAAAGAATTCTGAGACAAATCAAGAATTTCCAACAAAGAAAGATTGGAAAGAGCTGCTGAAATAGTCCCTTGAAGGGAATAATGGCTTAAGTCAAGCTCCACAACTCTATCTCTTCTTTTGTTACACTGAACCCCCAACCAGTTGCATACATGAACCCCTGAAGCATTCCAGGTTACTAGAGCATGCTTAGGGTCAGCAACAATTCCAGCTTTGAATGCAAGAAGAGCAGCCTGATCATTTACAATTTGAGAACTATTTTCTCCAGCTACCAAGTAGAAAATAGTAATCAAGAAAAGAAAATCAAATTTGGAAAACTTGCGATACCCCATTTTGTAGGAGAAATCTCTATAGAAGAGCTCAAAGGAAAAGGAAAGAAAAAGCTTGAGCATGTAGAGTACTGCAATAACTGCAGAAACCCAATAGTACAGAGACTACGGATCAAGCAGTGCACGACCCTGTGGTTTTTAAATGATGAAACCTAAAGATATGCAGCAAACTTGATCAAGAAATGGACATTAGTTTTTCTAACTTTGCACCTAATTGCCGTTGAAAGACGGAACGTTACGTTTGGCGCCATAGATCTTTGACTTCAAAATCAACTAATCGACGTTGAACACATGTGAAATTACTAGAGGAACATGTAGGCAATTTTAAAAATTAGTCCTGTGAGATTGGGCGGTTTACATGTCATTAGGCCTAACCAAGTGTCCTGTGTTTTCTTGTGGGATTAGTGCATGAACTTATAGTGGAAGATGAGTTGCCAAGTTTGAGATAATCTAGGTTATTAGTCACGCTTAATTAGGGGGATTTCTGGATTTTGTTTGATAATATGGGACTTTATATTCTAGTAGATATATTTGTCGGCTGGAGTGATGCATTCTGATGTCATTTCATGATGAGTTTATAACTCTTTTTGTTTGGTACTGCAACTGTAATTTGCACTACTACATTACTGAAAGTGAAGTTGGCATCATCTTAATGAGACACCTGATGAGAGAGCAAACCTACTAACTTCAATGCAAGATGGTTACGGTAAGTCACACCAGTGATTTTTCAGTTTTGATTTGTTTTCTCTTTCAATGCTAAAACAGTCGTGATAGTTCAAAGCCCGACTCATTTTTAGGTAAGCGTAGAAAAAATATATAAATAGTATTTATAAAAATCTTACGTCCTACTTACCTATGAATTAATTTTTTTTATTTGTTCGCTAACTATTAGTAGTTCAAGCATATTACTTGTGATTAGCCCTTACCATTACTAAATTAATAATTAGACTAATAAATCTCTTATAAAATTAACTTAAAAGTTTCAAGTTACTCCTTTTAGAACTAAGGAAAACTAAAATTGACCATATTATGCCTTTTATTGCAACTAAAATAGTCTTGAAATTCATAAACTTCCAATTCCTAACATCCCGCTAAAATCCCTTTTCATCACTAAATATTAACACTTAAAACCCTTTCTATCGCTAAAATCCTCAACCAACTACAGCCAAAGAGATACAAATAAAGGCACAAAGATATCGAAAGAAGATCTATTAAATATTAAGTATTTAATGATAAAAAAATGTTGAATGAACGAAAACATCAGCAAATCTCCACTATTTGGGACCATTGGAGTGGGCGGTTGAACTCTAAGAATGGGTTATTAGATCAAAGAATTTGGCTAACATTTGATGATAGTATTGCAATTAAATAGAGCTACTTGCTATTAAGTATATGTATCTTTAAAGTATACTAAGAAGCACTTGAAGAAGATCAACCATTATATGTAGGAACACATCTTCTAAAATCATCACTCGATTATGAAATTCATGTGGGGTGTGAACAAGGAAAAGGATATTGGCTATAGGGATATAAATTATCTCCCAAGTCAAAAAGACTTTGTTTAAAATTGTGCATAGGAACAAGTCAAGTCCATACATAGAGTTTCTTGGAGCAATGTTTGAAGAGAACTGTGCAGCAAAGATAAGTTGTTTCACACTCAAAGTGGTTGCCCAGGGATGCTAATGTACACCGAGGATTATATACACAATATGCAAACTGGTAAAATATAAAGAAAATTTATGTGAGCAAGGGAGGTCTCTATACTATGCGGGTAAGGAAATCTTTTTTTTTTTTTTAGTATAATAGGTATCATACCATTTAGACAATCAGTAGGTACAAAAATCACTATCTTCTATGGAAAGTGTTAAGATGCCTCTACTTTTTATTATTACTTATGATACCTATGATGAGTAATTCATGTGATATACTAAATTTTACTTATTGGTATATTTTTTGATTATATTTTTTCTCTTTTTCCTTTACATTATATAGATGACGAGAGTCGTAGAAAGAATATTATATATATCTTATAAATAATATTTTTTTCAACTAACAAAATTACTATTGTCATTTATGAGTATGCTTTTTTAATGGATCTACTATTCTAAAGTTGCAATTAGTAATATAACTCAAATTAATATGATAAGAAAAAAAGAAAACTTTTGGCAAATTATTGATTATATTTCAGATTTTGTTTTTCATGTTGGGTTAATAACAAATTAGTCCCTTGAAATATGATACCGTACCAAGTCTTTCTCGAAAATAACAAAATGACGCTCAAAGAACGGTCCATTGAAATTTATCTAGTTTTGGGCCAACTTGGGCTTAGCTAGATTTTTTTTTTTCCGATCTCGTTTTGCTGAGTGGGTTAGCCCGAATTGAAATCCTCATGCATTAGCGTTTGTTTCTTTTTATTTCTTTTCTTTTTCTAGTGGACAATTGGAAAGGGGTAGTTTACCTTTTTCACCTCTAGCTGACATGTTAATGTTAACACACAAAAAAGAGAAAGGTATAGCTAATTTGCAATCCATAATGTCACATATTATTTGGACAGCTTAAATTGAGGGGAATAGAGGAAGTGGAGATGAAAGGAGAGAAGATTAAAGGGATTAATTTTTTTAGTGTTTAGATTTATTTTGTATTAATAAAACGAAAGGAATGGGGGATAAAAATAGAGACTTTAGATCTTGCGTCATAATATTATTTTTTTTATTTTTTATATCTAAAAATGGATAGAAACGAGAGAAAATGAGATAAGATATGTGTTAACTAAATTCTTATTATTTCAATAAAAAAAGTTGTATTTATTACCATGTCTTTATTGACCACAAACTTAAACCACTTATGCCATGGATGCAAGTGACAAACTGAACTTACGACCGCTCCATTGTGCTAAATTGATTCTTAATTTAAATTTGTTCATAGGAAAAAAGAAAATATTGATTTATTGATTAATTTATCGTATATTAATTTTAAAGAGGATGTTAGGAAATCATGCATCTTTGCGCTTAATATCTTAAAAAGTTAAAAAAGAATATTAAAAATAAATTATTATAAAGAGCTCCTTAATAAAAATATATCTACAAAAATTAAAATAAACATAATTGTAAATGCTATAACAACTAAATTATTATCTACAATAGTTTACACATTTTTTAATCTCTAAATGTTCTTCAAATTTTACTAATTGTTATAAAACAAAATTCATGAATTAATAGAAGACAAACCATTTCGTGATTTGAAATATATTAATGATGTTGACTTTATTTATGCATTAATTTATATTTCAAAATATTAATTATTCTTTTCTCACTTTTGCCCCAATATTCTTCCTACTCATTTTATTTGACTTTGGTCATGGAAGCAGAGGTGGAACTATATTATGTGTAGGGCCCCCCAAGATTTTTGATAAAAAATTACTTTTTGTATTAGATATTTTAAATTATAAGTATATATTTTAAGAACTATGACGCTTAAAAAAATTATTTTTCATTGGCTCCCTTGAGGTTTTCTTTTTTCTTTAATAAGAATGGACGGCGAGAATAGTATAATTTGAAGATATTTTCATTATTTTTTGAGCTACTCATCTTAATTTTATAACATGTACATATTATTATTATATATATATATTGATTTTTTAATTGAGAAAGTGAAGATTTTTCTTTTGCTTCTTCTCCTAAACTATATTTTTATTTCCTACTAAAATAAGAGATTTAAAATTTTAATTTTTTTTAAAAATATTGCTTCATGGTAAATAGAAATGGGAAAGTGCCTTTATTAATCTTTTTTATTAGTTTTTTTTCTTACGTCGTGTTAATTTATAATTTAAAACTTTGAAATGGGATTTGTTTGTTCTTTTCTCTTTTAGTTTTCTCATTAAATTTTATTAATTTATTATTTTCTGGGTATGTCATTACTTTTCCTCTTTAATTTTCATTCCATTAAGTTTTTTTTAATTGAATTACTTTGTAAAATATTATTAGTAAAGCTATTTATATATTCCTTTAGTAGAAAAAATAGTAATAATTGTAATCGGAGTTCCGCAATAAATGAAGAGATAATATTCTCAAAGAAATTAAGATTTTTAGTTTGGCCCTTATAGCTTCAAATCCTAATTTCTCCTAGTGCATGAAAGAATAAAAAGTTTGATAAATTGATAAAAGTTTTATACGATGAATTTATTACGAAATATAAAATAATAAAAATATTTCTTCAAAATACTAAGCACAAAAAAAGGTATATGAATAACTAAATACCTATGTATATTAATTAATATAAATAATAAGAAATTATCTCAATTAGGTAGACATATTTTTTTACTAACTGATATATTTAGGTTTGAAGTTTATTTCATAGTTCCATTATCTTATCCGCCAAAAGAAAAATTAATGTATAAAAGAAAATCTGAAACCTTTCAAATGCAAGGCTCCAGATCTTCCATTGTACTCTCAGAGCCAAATGCATGCTGGTATTCATAAGAAAAAGAAAAAGAAAAATAAATGGAAATTTGATAGATTCAGGAATATGTTCGTTCATCCTTTTTTTTTTTGGTTGTTTGAAAAAGAGGATACCTACGTTCAGAAAAGCCCCTCCAAGAAAATCTTCAAAGCTTTTGCCCAACAATGAGGGTTTAAGAGAGGGTTATATATCTTTTGGCTTTCGGTTTGCTTTCTTCAACCTCTCTTATCTTCTTCTCCTCCTCCTCCTTGTATGCATTCTGGCCTCCATTTCCATAGTTTATCAGCTCTGGCTTCCACCGGTTACTTCTTTCCGAGCCCCAGAGCTCAGCTGAAGGCCTCATGGGGACCAAAAACTCCAAAACCCAAGTCAAAATCCCTGAAAAATCCCAACATTCTCTTCAGTTCAACCTGTGAATTTCCTAAATTCTTAGAAAGTCCTTCACTTTCTCGTTCTTCTTTTCCTCACGCCCTTAAACCACCTTCACTGCACACTTCAATTCCACTTCATTTGCACCCTTTATCTGACTCCACGGATGATAATTTAACAGAAAACCTCCAAGAATTAGCGAATTTGCAAGTTATCCCAAATGGGGTTTCTCAGGTTTTGCCCCAGGAGTCAAGTAAAAGAGTTTTCATACAGGACCCTCCTTGGCTTTCCGCCCTTGTTATGAAGAATTTCTATTATAAGGCAAAGCTCAGACAAGGGTTAAAAATAGAATTTCAAGATATTGAGAGGCGAAAGTACCTCATATTAAGAAGAAGGCAAATAGAGGCAGAGACTGAGGCTTGGGAGAAGACCGTGGAAGAGTATAGGGAGTTGGAGAGAGAGATGTGTGAAAAGAATTTGGCATCAAATTTGCCTTATATTAAGAAACTGTTTCTAGGTTGGTTTGAGCCTTTGAGAAATGCTATAGAGAAAGAGCAAAAGTCTGAGAAAACCAGGAAAAAGAAAGCGGCTTTTGCACCTTACATTGATTCTTTGCCAGCTGATAAAATGGCAGTTATTGTGATGCATAAGATTATGGGATTGTTGATGATGGGGGACAAAGATGATAGGTGTGTGCGTGTTGTTGAAGCTGCAGTGCAAATTGGGGTAGCAGTAGAACATGAGGTACGGTATTGTTGTTATGTTTGGGTTTTGAGTTCTTGTATAATTTGGGAACTGAATTTTTTATGAACTTACATGAACTAGAATGGTTTTTCTTAGGAGTATAGTGGCTCTATTAATTAAACGGAAGGAAAAGAAAAGTAATGCACTATTTTATCAATGCTATATTCTGATTATGAAACTTTTTTCCTTAGAGTGCATTGAATGAGGATAGCTCCTTAAAGCATGCTGTTTTTTGCTGCTTGGAAAATGGTACGAACAGAGTAAGGTGCTTAGATGGCAAATTGAAACCCTTAGTTTCAGGACAAATCAGTGATTTGCCATTTCCTTACTTTGGTGAATCTCAAATATGTAAAATTTTCAAGTTACTTCAGGCGCTGTTTCCAAGAGAACTTTCAACAAGGTTGAGCATGTATATCAAGTGATTTTCTATCGGATTTGTGCGCAATTAGATTGGTTGTCAGTAAACTGAAATGATATGTAGGATTCTAGATATCAAATACCAAGTGATAAACATATACCAAACGCCAAGGCTTTGAACTAAGTATAATCATACGGGTTTCTTTATATTGATCAACTTGTTATGCCTTCAAAAATTTTCAGTTCACTTTCTGATCAATTTTGGGTTCCGTGATCATTTTACTAGATTTTCTTTTTGGGTATGTAGGGAGTTCAAGTGCATTCCCTTTTGTTTGAGAATTGAACTATCCATATTTAGTAAAGATGTAACAGTAAGGTTGGCCTTACATCTTACATCTATTGAAAGATGGAACAAAAATGAACTTGTGACAAATAACTGATAGTTAATCAATGATGATGCACAGAAACATCTCCCTGAAACTGTTCTTCCACACTGATTTGTCTTCTTAAAATACTCTGATGCTTTTCTTTTTTCCTTGGTTTTGCCAAATTCTCCATATTGAATGATTGGATTTGTTGCACTGTCTTTTCCAAATGGTTTCAGACCAAGAGATATTTTTCGTTCCTATTTATGTTTGAATTACTCTCCTCTTCTTTGAAATCACTATACAGATATGTGGGTCCTTTCGTATTCGCGTTGAGATATATTGCAGTTTTTATGTGGTTTCTAAATCTAATTTACCATTTCATAATGCATAAGATTACTCTGATATATTAGTCTGTCATGATCTCAATTGCTTAAAGAGAACTGGTCACGTAGAAAGGTTCTACTCGTTAATTACACTTTTAAGTTGTTCGAAGGATGATTTGTTCTCTTACGGTAAGTAGTTTTCTGGTCTGTACTGATCCTAGGTTCTTTGAGCTTGAAGTTGAAGGAGCTAATGTCAGTATTCAACAGAGGTTGACTAAAATGTTATGGTTTAAAAAGGTTGACTGAAAACAGTCAGTTTGAACTGCATTGGCTTTGGAACATTGCATGTTCAGGAATGTAGTCTGATTAAAATAACTGCTAACTTACAGTTCCCATCAGCATGGATGCATGGCTGCGCATTAACATTATTTGTTTAATCTTTCAGATTCTTTCAGACATATAGTTAATCCTGCTTCTGGTTTTACTATATTTTCATCTCATGTGGCATTCATAGGAAAATATGGTATGTCTCAGCATTGCTAATGTTTATCAGGTTAGGATTCAGAGTTTCTTGGAAAAAAGCAAGAAGTTACGAAGAAAAGCAACTGTAGCTGAAAGCCAAGAAGAGTTAAATAATGAGATACTGATACTAAGGAAACGAGTTAAGAGTTTGATTAGAAGGAATAGAGTTGCTGAGGCTCAAAAGCTGGTGAAAAATGAAAAGTTTAAGTCCTGGGGTCGAGATACACAGGCTAAGGTTTGATAACACTGAGTTCCTTTTCCCTCTGGATAGTTACTCTTAATTATTCTTCTTGTTTTTCATATTTCTCTTTTTAGCATTTTGCAGTTGGGATGTCGCCTAATACAATTATTGACTGAAACGGCTTATGTACAACATCCAGTTAGTCAGTCAACTGACAGTCCACCAGATTTCAGACCAGCGTTTAGGCATTATTTCAAAATATCAACGAAAGAACCAGGGTGAGATGATTCTTCCTTCCACGAGAATCCATGATTAACAGATGCTTACCCTGTTCTGCTATGTTATGGGCAATATGCTTACTTGACAGTCAATCTCTAATCTGAATCTTGTACATTTATTTTCTGTAATAAGCATGTTCGATGGAAGTTGGCCAAATAATACAACATTCTGAAACAGAGCTTTATGTGGCCCCATGTAGTTGCATTGAGGGTAATCCTCAACATACATTGCAGCTGTATTTTTTGACAAAATATGATAAAAAAATCTGTTTCTATATTCTTGGTAGGTTGAACCCCACAAAGAGGTACGGAGTCATAGAATGTAACCCGATTATCGCCTCTGCTGTTGATAGAACTGTGAGTCAATTCCGCTTATCTTTTGCCAGTCAGATATTTCACCATAATGAAGTGAGATTTAAAATTTTGTATTAACATATTATTCTCTTGAAAATACTCAGAAAATATTATTAATATGCCATTATGGATTTTGATTGGCTTTTGAGGACATGAGAAATTGGTTATACTGTCTGAGTCAAATTGTCAGATACAAATGTGTCATATTCTAGTAATAAATCTCTCTTTAAAATGGAGAAGGGGGCTGCGCGTGTTTGGCTCTTGATTAGTGGCTGTCTAAAGCAATTTTTTTTTTTTTTTTTGGGCGGTGGGGGGTTGGGGGGGTAATATGCTGCTTGCTTAGTAGGAATTTCATTTTTGTATCTTTAGAGCAAATATTCTGTGACATAAGATTATAAGAATATACATCCTTGAGCAGATGTATAAGAAAATATTTGTCACACAATTGTATCAGAATACATTCTGATCTATTAAGAACATATATGTGCTCTTGTGAAAGTACCCTGATAAGATTATATCGGAAGATATCTTTATTAACTTTTGCAGATGGACAATATGAATTCCCAGTGAGCTCATGATCTGAAATTCAACTGGGACTATGTTGACCCTCAAGCTTTCCAGTGTCTTTGGAGTTTCTGAATGTTTATTCTTTTGGCAGGTTAAACATGTTATAATTCCGTATGTGCCAATGCTGGTGCCACCCAAAAATTGGAAAGGGTATGAATTGATTTGTCAGTTGGAAACTGTTTTTAGAGCTTTCATTAGTTGTCAGGTCCTTGGACATTGACTGCCTCAATTCTGACCTAAGATATTGTTCCTTTCTATCCATGACTTATATCTGAAGATCATACATAAACCTGATCTGTTAACTCTAATTGTTAAATCCATAAAGCTAATTTGTGTGTGAATTACGAGTGATGATGAGGGCTACTGTCTGAAAAGTGCTTGTCTCTCATACTAGGTATGATAAAGGCGGTTATTTGTTCTTGCCTTCATATTTGATGCGTACTCATGGATCTAGGCAACAACAAAATGCTGTTAAACGTGCACCTTTAAATCAACTGCAGCAAGTCTATGAGGTGAGGATGTAGTTTTCTTGTCTATGATCTTATTCCAAGTTTTTGCAATTGAAGGTTTAACCTTGTTTAGATCAGTGTCTTTATCAGTCTTCACTGACTGTTCCCGTGTAATGGCATGATTTGATTCCTTGTACTTGTTACTATAGTTCATAGTTGAGGCTGTGATGCTAATTTTATTCTTGATTGATAAGATTGAGCCAGGATCCCATTCTTTGGCATCCTGCATTTGGTCTACCGAATAGTCAGATGCCCCCGGCAGGAAAGAGCCAAGTCTGGGTACTGGGTGTATGACTTAAAATCTCTGCTTTCCTTTTTCCTTTTGAGAGTGCATCTCCTTTTTTTTTAAAAAAAAAAAATTAATTAATCAGCTAGAGAAATGAAACAGAAGAAATAAGCCAGGGGTAGATTGGTTGGCAGGAGGTAAATGAGGATGGTTTATTTGATGTATCTGAAAGATAATGGCTGTCTCAAATGAGTTGAGTAAATCCTGTTAGTAATGAATTTCACCTCCATGGTTACAACATTTTGAGTGCTGGTAGAAAAATTTTTGGACAAATATAAACAAAACATTGAACTCTTGCAGAGTATTTGATCATAGTAGGGTCTGAGAATGTAGATCCTAAGTTACAGAAGCCGTTTTGTTTTAACAATTGCTTGACACTTCTGTGGAAAGAGCAAAAAATGACTTTCATGGGCTGAGTTGAGACATATTTGCATCTTGTTTCGTCTCTTAATTTGTTTTCAACTTTAGGTACCTACTCTCTACTGCAGGTTACATCAAATTCTCTATCTTGGGCAGTAGTAATGTAGATGGCCTAGATGCAGCAGAACCATTTCTGTCATTTTGTTATCTATATTCAAAAGATGATACTCTTCAGCTGGCCAAAACAAGACTGCTAGGATTGCTTAAAGAAATGTAGGGTTTTTGGGCTCAGTTTATGCTTAAGTTCCTTTGTTTAAGGGTATTTTCCTTTTCTCATTATGGTCTTTTACATGCAGTTATTATTGCATATGTTTTTGCACAAAACTTTTTTGGTGGTTTTTAGCATATTCCAAGGAATGTCTGTTTTCTATTTTTGTAATGTAAAACAGAAAAGGTTATGTAGTGCACTTTGTGCAATCAGTAAGCACCTTCACTGTCTCCCATCTATGAGATAACAGTTTGTTTTCTGGTTACTTTTTATTATATGTCCGCATTCTAAGAATGACATATTTTCTTATCTAGTTTTGACCATATTTCCAGGCTTTGGATACATTGGGAAACACCAAGTGGAGAGTAAACAGGAGAATTCTTAGTGTGGTAGAGAGTATCTGGGCTGGTGGTGGAAATATTGCTGGCCTTGTGAATCGTGAAGATGTGAGTATATTCTGAGTTTCCTAGGGTTTTGCACTTCCCTGTTGTATTTGTATATATTTATATATTAGTCAATATAAATATTTTCTATAAACTTCCAGTTAAGGAGGTTGTGTGATGAACATTGTGTGGCTATTTTTAAGTTTCTTTCACTTTTCTGCAGAAGATTCATTGAACCATTTGTGTGCTCCGCTTGAATCTTCTAGATTTGCTGGAAAGTACTTTCCTGATGAAATATTTTCTCAATTTTTTTCCACAGTATATCAGTTCTGCAGAAACATTCATTTGATTATTTCCGTTTATTTTGAAATTGTTATTATTGATTAGTTTGGCCATGGATAATTGTTTCTGATGTTGGTGGGATTACTTCTCATTTTTTTTAATAGGTTCCTATTCCTGAATTATGCTCTGATGATGCCGAAGAAATACAAAAGTGGAAATGGAGCGTGAGGAAAGCTAAGAAAATCAACCAAGAGAGGCATTCTCAACGATGTGACGTTGAGCTCAAGCTTTCTGTAAGATATCATCTTTCTAAGATTATTCTATTTCTTCTAAGGAGAAAGCAGAGCACCTCTTTTTTTTAATTTTTTTCCATTTTCCTTTTTGCCTTCCTTTTCTGGCTTCTCCACCTCCCCCCCCCCTGCTTTTCTTCCTGATTTCCAATAAGGTAATTTTTATCAGTGTATTAGGAACATAAAAGGATCTGCCAAAAGTGATTATGCCAATTCGCTATTGCTTTCTAAATCAGCAAGTTATGGAGTTGATTGTGGTGAAATTCGTCTACAACAGGTGGCTCGTAAAATGAAAGATGAAGAGGGCTTTTACTATCCACACAATTTGGATTTTCGGGGCCGTGCATATCCTATGCATCCACATTTAAATCATCTAAGTTCTGATCTTTGCCGAGGACTTCTGGAGTTTGCTGAAGGAAGACCATTGGGAAAATCAGGTCTGCGTTGGCTGAAGATACATTTGGCGAACATTTATGGAGGTGGTGTTGAAAAGCTTTCCTATGATCAGCGCCTGGGTTTTGTGGAAGACCATCTTATTGATGTGGTAGATTCAGCTGAAAACCCTCTTAATGGGAAATGCTGGTGGTTAAAGGCTGAGGATCCTTTTCAGTGTTTAGCAGCTTGTATTAATTTATCAGACGCCTTGAAAAGCTCATCACCACATACTGTCATCTCTCACCTGCCAATTCACCAGGTAAGTATTTGTTTATTCTAGGATTCCTAAGCTGCATGTGAATGAGCACATATGATTAAGACATGTATGTTCATTTGAAGCTTCTATTTTGTAAACTTAAGTACATATCTCTAGTGAAATTGCAGTAATGTATATATACAACTATTAATGGGTAAATGCATTTGTGGCTACATTTAGAAAGTTCATTGGATGATTCCACTCTTTTTATATCGAGTAAATTTTGTTTGGTCGGGCGCCTCAGTGTGCCAGCCGTTCATAAATAGAAGATAAACCCTTTAAAAGGTTGCTATTTTTTCCCATAGGTTCCACCGGAGAATTAGATAACGATCGCTACTTTTGCTATCTACAGGAACACTATATTTGAACATTTAGTCTTTACAAGCCATACTTACCTGCTTGCCTTCAAAAGCTCCAAGGTTTCTCTCTCAATCCAAGAGCTCAAGAGAGCTACATTATGTCTGGCCAATGAGTTTTAAGGTGTTAATCTGCCTTTGAAATTAAGAGTATACAGAAATAGAAAAAAGAAAACTAAACTCATAGATTAGTGTTGCATTGCTGAGATATTAAAGCATGCTAGAATTTCTTTGTTGTCAAATGTATACATATGCTGTATGTTTTTTGGGTACTAGTGGAATTTTAATAGTAACAGATAGGAAGTGTAGGTATTCTAGAATGAAACTAAGGTCCCACCACGCTAATGATTATCTCAGTCATTTATGGAATGTAATGTTTGATCTTTTCCAGGATGCTAAATATTTAACCCAAAAAAATAGGGTTACCCTATTAATTGAAAGATGAAATAATAGAGGGAAAAGCCAAGAAATGTTCAATCCAGCATTTCATTTGATATAAGAGCAATCAGAGGTTTTGGCCTTTCTGGGAGTCTCCAAGCTAATTTTCTTGCAATCTGAATTTCTTCTGTTCATGTAGGACATTTTTGATGCTACAATTACAATTCTCTTAGTTCCAGTTATGATCCGCTTATATATAAATCGAACATGATTCTAATCACCTATTTCATTAATATATTTCTGATCAGCATTTTGGCCTTCAGGAACTCTTCTGTTTTATAAGCTTACTGTTTTCTATCCCAGGATGGTTCGTGCAATGGTTTACAGCACTATGCAGCCCTGGGAAGAGACAGTGTACGTTTAAAGCCAAAATATAGGTTCCTTTGTTATTTTTCTCTTGATGACGTCTTTTTTGTTTTACATATAACTTTAATTTTGCTTCATCTTTCTCACTTGCATGAGAAAGACTTGCCTTTATGTTACTGAACATAATTGTTTATATATAATTGGTATGGATTTGCAATAGTTCTGAATATTTCCATTCTGCTGTATCACAGCAAACCTCTGCTAGTTTCCATATATCAATATCACAAGAAATAGGTAGATTTGGTTCCATAGTAGTTGGGTTGCTGATTCTTGTGGGCTTGAATCCTAAACTTTAATATTCAGAAAGTGGATTTATCTTTGAAAGTTTCCTGCTTTTTCATTTTTTCCATATGTGCTTGGACAGATGGAGGGTGCTGCAGTCAATTTAGTTGCTGGACATAAACCTGCAGATGTTTATTCAGAAATTGCTGCGAGGTACCTTGACATGATTACTTATAGATATATTTCAATCGCATATAGATTACTTTACCTGTTCATAACCTTCTTGTTTTTAAGCGCTTCAGATTCATAACACTCAGTTCCATGTTTATGTTTTTTGGGAAAGAAAGCTGTAAGTGCCTCTATGAAATCTTTTAACTGGGGATAAGAAAATTTTGGAATTATTTGCAGGGATAGGGTGATTTACTATCTAATAGTATTCTATTTCCAAGAAGATCTACAATATGACTTGCAGTGGCCACCTTTTTATGCAATATGGCCCGAATTTCAAAGTTCAAATAGGCTCTATCCAATTACGAAAATAAAGAAAAAAAGGCTCCATCTAATTAATATAGAACATTTCATGCTAAAAATTAATCTATTCGTTAATGGCTTATGGAGGTTTATCTTGATTTCTTATGAATCAATGGCAAGTATAGAATCTTCATGTTTGCAGGACACAAGGTTTCATTAATCCAACGTGTTTGAATATGTTTTAAAATCATTAGTCACCTTCATTGTAGTCCAGAATACTTTAAATGAACCTTCTATGAGATTTAACATTTGCAGCATACACGTGTCTTTGATCCAATGTGCTTGGGCATATTTTAATATCCAGTCAAAGTTGCTCTTATCTCAAAATGTTCATCCTTTAGATGAGTAGATGAATCATCTAGTCTATGTGTGATCAATTAAACATAAGCTGTCTTGCTGATAGGGCTTCATAGTCACTTACTCCCTCTGTCCAAAATTGGTCATTCACATTTCTACTTTGAGATGTCCAAAAATGAATGTCTAATTTTTAAAACACGCATACTTTTCACATAAACTTCCAGCAAACTTCTTTAATCTTAGGACTATAGTTTACTAATACATATGTCACATCAATAACCTCTATAGTCAGTAACGATAAGCTGGTGACTTGCCATGGTCAAATTCTCTCCTAAATATTCGTTAATTCAAAATAGGACAATCAATTTTAGACGGAGGAAGTATTTAGTATGTATTTGAAAGTCCACACATCTAAAGGTCCTGTAGGAACTACTTGAAAATATCTTTAGTACTTTAGATCAGGATATTACTAGAGATTTCCTTCTGGAAAATGCTAACCTTTGTTTGAGTTGTTTCTTCTACTTAATTTGTTGCTTTCTTGTAGTAAATGACAAAATCTGAGAAGAAGAGAAAGAATGTCTCTCTTTGTTGTATTTCTTTGATTACATGAGTAGGACTTTATATTCAAGTTTTCCTAAACTAATTTTGGAAACAATATTAGTTAAATATCATATTTCTAAATATTTGACAACAGTAAGTTACAGCTGCTAATTCCAATCTTAGGAAACTTTTATATTTTCTACATGATCAATTATAAAGATTTTCCAACTCTCCCTCAAGTCGGAGAATAGGAATTTTCCATTCCCGACTTGGAAACAATTGCTTGGAAAAGCGAGTTATTTAATCCTTTTGTCAACACATCAGCTAGCTGTCCTTGTGTAGACACATAAAGAGTGCAAATCAAACCACTATCCAACTTTTCCTTGATGAAGTGTCTCATCAATTTCAATGTGCTTAGATTCGATCGTGTTGCACTTTGGATTATGTCGTTTGTTGATTGCGGACTTATTATCGCGATGAGAGTCTCATTGGGCCATCCCATTTAATTTTCAAATCTTGTAGAATAATCTTCAACCAAAGTAACTTCACACACGCCCGAGCCATTGCTCGAAACTCGCCTCAAAGCACTAGATCTAGCCACCACACTTTGTTTTTTACTTCTCCAAGTCACAAGATTCCCACCAAGAAATGTACGATGAACCGTGAGGTTGACCTTCTATCTACAATGCACCCCAAAGCATAATCAGCGTCGATGTAGGCCTCAAGTATCAATCCTCCATTTCTTTTGAACAAGATACCTTTTTCCTGGTGTTCCTTTAAGATATTGAAGTATCCTATGAGCCACTTGCAAGTGAATATCTTTTGGATCGTGCATAAATCGGCTAATCACACTCACTCGCATATGCTATATCTCAGTGCTTGTATGAGAAAGATAAATGAGTCTTCCCACAAGGCGTTGATACATTTCCCTGTCCCATTTGCTGCATTTTTTCTCGCAATTCCAAGCTTGAGATTAGGATCGATGGGAGTACTTGCCGGTTTACATGCGGACTTGCTCGTTTCCTTTAGAAGATCTGTAACATACTTACATTGAGAGATAAAAATTACTGCCTTAGAGTGTGCAACCTCAATTCCCAGAAAATACTTCAACCTTCCCGAGTGCTTTGATCTCGAACTCTTTAGCCAAGCATTGACTCAAAATTCGTTTTTTCTTTATCATCATTTCCCAGTCACTATTATGTCATCAACATATACCAATAGTAAACGATGAACTTTTCCCGACAAAGAATGTTTAATAAAGAGTGTGTGATCCCCTCGACTTTGTTTATATCCCATAGTCAACATTACCCTTGCAAATCTCCCAAGCCATGCCCTTGGTGATTGCTTGAGGCCATATAATGCCTTCTTCAATTTACACACATTATGAGCACATAAGTTCTTTTCTATAGCTGAGTGGCACTTCCATGTAAATTTCCTCCTTTAGGTCTCCATGCAAGAATGCATTCTTGACATCAAACTGTTGTAGCTCCCATCTGTAGTTAGCAGTTTATTGACAACAATACTCTTACGGTATTCATTTTGTATCTGGAGCAAAAGTTTCTAAGTAGTCAATTCCATAAGTCCGAGTATATCCTTTGGCCACTAATCGGCCTTATATCTCTCAATTGACTCATCTCGCTTTCTATATTTCACCGTATATACCCACTTGCAATCCACTGGTCTTTTTCTCGTTTGGTAGTCTTACCAACTCCCAAGTCTTGTTCTTTTCTAAGGCTTCCATTTCAACATTCATAGCTCGTCTCCACTTTTCATTAGACAATGCTTCGGATAAACTGAGTAGGAATGGTAATAGAATTGAGGCTTACAAGGAAGGCTCACGTGAGTTGGTGAGAATTTTTTAAAAGATAGAAAATTTGAAAGGGGGTATAATGGTCGTGTTGTGCATTCTCGAGTTCCTTTCCTAACAGCAATCGGTAAGTTTAGATTATCATTATTCACTTGAGCATCATTTTCATTTTGTAATGAATGGTTAGAAATTGTTACCTCATTCAAAGGATTTGAGTTGGATTCTCGAACTCGCGTAGGGTTACGAAACAACCACTTTCCTTCTTGAAAAACACCTCATCAAATCTCCCAGCTTCAGGAGTTGAGTGAGACACATGATTAGGGTTTAGGACTGGCAATAAGCTTGGATGGTGAAGAATTAAGAGACTTAGGGAAAGATGACAAATCGGGAAGATTCGAATGATTTTTTATGCATGGATTCGTAACCAGTGATCAAAACTAGAAGGTAGAGGGTTTATTATCAAATCAGGAGATTCTAAGGGATTTTTATGCATGAATTCATGATTGGACTCAGAACTAGAAGGTATCGGATTTATTGTCAAATCATGAGATTCTGAGTGATTTTTATGCATGGATTTAGAATTGGACTCAGAACTAGAAAGTACCGGATTTATTGTCAAATCTAAGTTCAGAAAACTTTCCTTATCTTCTTTAGTCAAGTTCTCCCCCTGAAGATAAGGATTGAAAAAATAGGATTCGTGTTCATTAAATGTGACATCCATGGAGACATAGAATTTCTTTGAGGAAGGATGGTAACATTTATACCCTTTCTGAGTTGGTGAATAGCCTACAAAAACACACTTTAGAGCCCTTGGATCTAGTTTTCCTCTGTTTGGACCATGGACATGAACAAAAGCTATACACCCAAAAATTCTTGGAGTAAGATTGTTTGTAGGTTTTAGGTTCGGATAAAAAGATGAGAGGATATCCATAGGACTTTTGAAACCTAAAATTTTAGAAGGCAATCGATTTATGAGGTAAGTTGCTGTAAGAACGGCTTCTCCCTAAAAAGCTTTTGGAACAAGTTTTTGAAATAAGAGTGCTCTGGTTTTTTCAAGAATATGGCCATTTTTCCTTTCAGCTACCCCATTTTGTTGTGGGGTCGTTACACATGATGACTCATGGACTATTCCCTTCTTTCTGAAAGTATGGGTAAGAATTTGATTGAAGTAATCCTTGGCATTATCTGATCTAAACCTTTTGATTGTGACGCCAAATTGATTTTTGATCATGGAACAAAATTTTGGAAGTATGACACTAACATCCGACTTATGTTTAAGTAAGAATAGCCAAGTGGCACGGGTACAATCATCAATAAAAGAAACAAACCATCTTGCCCCAGAAACATTAGGAATATTAGACGGACCCCAAATATCACTATGGATGAGATAGAAAAGAACATGATTTCTTTTATTGCTAATTGGGAAAGATGCACGTTTATGTTTAGCAAACTCACACACTTCACAATGAAAATCCTCAACATTCAAATTTGTAAATAATGAGGGAAACAAGGTCTTAATAATTATAAATGAAGGATGTCCTAGGCCGGAATGATGCAGTAAAATCTTCTTTTTATTAGACAGGACAGACTCTGACATAAAGGAATACGGAACTTTGGACTGACTTGGTATCTCAAGAAAGTAGAGGCTATCTCGTTCCCTAGCCTGTCCAATCATCCTTCCCGAATTCTTATCCTGAAATACACAATAACTACTGTTAAAAATCACATTGCAACACAAATCTTGGGTAAGTTTTTGGATGGAGATAAGACTAATAGATAATTTAGGAACATGAAGAACATTTTTCAAGGTCAATGATGAACTTATTTGGACATCTCCTACTCCAGCAACAGTTGTTAGGGATCCATTGGCTGTGACTATTTTCCTATTGCTCGGACATGGGGTATAGGTTGAGAAATGTTTGGATGAATGGGTCATGTGGTCGGTTGCTCCAGAATCAATAATCCAAGAATTGGTTAGAGTTATATCTGAAACATTCAATCCAATAGAAAGAGGAAACTTACCTGAATATACCAAAGAACAAATACCTGACTTTTCTGACATCTTATCTGAAATCGACACGTGTCTTTGACTATGTTGTTCTTCTTTGACAACGGTTTAAATCACCTCTTCCGACTAATCTGGACAGAATAATCAGCGAAAATTCGTCGTGACTTTGACAACGGTTACGACGTGGATTCGGTAGCGATTATTTCGGCAATGAAGGCCGAAATTAACAATGAATACCGGGAAACAATCCGGATAATCAGCAATTAAGGCCGAAAAAAGAAGGCAATTAAGGCTGGGAAAAAAAAATTCAGATTGAGTCTTGCTCTGATACCATGACAAAATCTGAGAAGAAGAGAAAGAATGTCTCTCTTTGTTGTATTTCTTTGATTACATGAGTAGGACTTTATATACAAGTTTTCCTAAACTAATTTTGGAAACAATATTAGTTAAATATCCTATTTCTAAATATTTGACAACAGTAAGTTACAGCTGCTAATTCCAATCTTAGGAAACTTTCCTATTTTCTACATGATCAATTATAAAGATTTTCCAACAGTAAACAACAAGCAAATATTTTGTATCACTCTTTCTTACCACAAGTACTTCCATTTGGTATACTGCTAGTGCTTTCTTTGACAACTTTTGAAATCATATTTGATTCCAGGGTTCAAGATATTATAAGAAGAGACGGCAACAAGGATCCAGCAACTGATCCAAATGCTTTACTAGCCAAACTCTTAGTTGATCAGGTTGTTCATAAGTTTTGACTTCTTTACTTTTTAGCTGTGATACAATGTTTTAAAATCATATTGTCTCCAAAATTTTGTATGTAATTGTTACATATTGCAAATTTGTACTGGAAACTTGTCACTGTTGGATCTTTCAGGTAGACAGGAAGCTGGTCAAACAGACAGTAATGACTTCTGTGTATGGAGTTACTTATGTTGGAGCTCGTGAACAAATCAAAAGGAGGCTAGAGGAGAAGGGTCTTATTGCTGATGATCGGCTGCTGTTTAGTGCCGCTTGTTATGCTGCTAAGGTAAGCATTGGCTGTAAATTCTGAAGATTTATATTATTTGTAGTTGGATATTATTGAGGTATATTTAATTGGAGTCAAAACACAAACAGATTGGTAAGCATGTTTATCTTTATGATTGAGATCTTCCGAAGGCTAATGACATCTAGTCAACTTCTCTAATCTGTAGCTAGACATGCTTGGCTCCTCCTTTTACGAATTTAAATATATTCATTCACATTAGGATCTGAATGACAGTATCTTGAGGATCCCAGATAGCATCTAAACTGGGAAAGTTTGTAAATTGGGATCCAGTTTTTAGTAAAAATAAAAGCAGAGGATTTTGTAAGGTGATAAGAGCATGAAATTCTCTTTCAAATATATTTCTAACACACCAACCAGGAAAAAGTGTAAAAACAATTGGTCATATAGGAGAAAATGTTTTCTTTTATTGGCTGACTTTTTCTGAGCTTTGTCTGCTTGTGCTTGTAGTTTCTTGCAATATAATATTTTGGTAGTTGCTTGAGTGTTCGGATTTTGTGTTTTTGGGTCAGACTATGCTTGGACCAAAGTATCAGACAAAATTTATGAAGATGAATTTTTGTCCTTGTCTTCTTTATTTATGGACTGTTTGGGCACTGGGTAGCTTTGACATAATTTTGTATCTGTATCAACTGTGCCTTCTGTTAATGATTCTGGCATTTTTTTACATGTTAAGTATGGAAAGGTGGAGCCACTATTCTGCTGATTACTTGGTGTTTATGAATAACAAAATTACCTATAATAAATGGAGATTGCTGTACTCTCTATGACATGCTTGAATCATGAATTTCTCTATAGGTGACATTAGCTGCACTTGGAGAGTTATTCCGAGCTGCTCGTGGTATAATGGCTTGGCTTGGTGACTGTGCTAAGGTTTCTATAATCTGCACTATAAAATTTTCTGTAATTTCTAAGGTCCCTTATGTAAAAGGCAGGATTATATATGAATTTTAAACAGGTAATTGCATCAGAAAATGAACCTGTTCGCTGGACAACTCCACTTGGTCTCCCTGTTGTACAACCGTACTTCAAAACACGACGACATGTTGTAAGTACTCTTCTGTGCATGCACGACTTTAGTAATTGACTAGTGGGCAGAAATCCATATGGTCATTGAAAGACTTTATTCGTGAAACTTAAGACAGCATAGGAAATAAATGGTTCTTATTGTTTCCACCTGACATTGATGTTTTATTAGCAAGTGGTTTTGAACTAAACAGTGCAGGAAACATTAGATATATTTTTTTGAAGGTATAATATCCCTTTTCTAAAGATGGAAAATGAATTTTGTGATAAACATTTCAACCCTGGATTCTATTATGATATCTTTACTTGAACTGTTAACTGGAGATATCATCAATTAGTCATTGTTTGTGCAGATAAAAACTTCACTTCAGGTATTGGCATTGCAGCGTGAGGGTAATTCAGTAAGTTTCCTTTTAAAAACAAGTGAATCCTAAATTTAATAATTTTGATGGTTTTATGAATTCAACTAAATAATGGTTTGTATACAATTTTTTATTCTAGGTTGAGGCTAGAAAACAGAGAACTGCTTTCCCTCCAAATTTTGTACATTCATTGGATGGTTCCCACATGATGATGACCGCAATTGCTTGTAGAGATGCTGGCCTGCATTTTGCAGGTTTGTCTTGTCCCATTTGGATCAATCAAAATTTAGGGTTCTCACTGTAGGTTCTACTAATCTAATTGATTAAGGAAAAAACTGAAGGTTTCTTTTGATTTCAACAAATTAGTTGGTTTCTCTGGCAGCATATGTACAGAACCTCTCCTCAAATTCAGATGTATAACTTAAAAGAAATGCTATTTTGAGATTACTTGTGAATTTGATACCTCTGTACTATGATTACGTGTCAAATCTTGTGACGCCAAATTGTTCTTATCTACCAACGATAAAGTAATTCTCTGAGAATCTGGTATTTGATGTATTGAAAATCTTAATGGAAAAGAGTCTCTCAAGTTTAATTGAACACACAGGTAATTTTTCAAGATACTTACGTTTATGTTGGAGATATCAGTAAGTGAGCAAAATTGTTGGTTTCTACTTTAACTTATTCAATTTTCTGTGCTGGCTGTGATTCTGTTGGTTAAAATTCAAAAATGGAATACAGTGAATATGTTGTTACAGCAATGTTGATGAGTAGATGAAACAAATCATGATATTGAGTATTATGGTGAGAAGGGACTACAAAGACAGATTGTATAAAGAGAAATAAAATGCAAGCAGTAGAATGGAATAGTGCTAGTGAAGTAGAAAAAATGGAAAGAATTAAGGTAATGATTAAAAGAATGCCAAAAGCAAGTACTTCGGGTTCTTAGCTTTAATGTTAGGAAAAGGTTAGATAAACTGGGGCTGGTTTGAACTAGAGTTTCTAAATCAGTGTAAATATAATAGTGCACCTTGAATTACCATGTGATCAGCATTACCTATAATATTGAACCTAGAATACCATGCGATCAGCAATACTTACAATACTCAAGGAACGGTTCTACTCGATTGCCAATAGACCAGTAATACTACAAGTACTCAAACCCCATCGTTTCACTACTTGTGGTATAACTGAGTCAATTCCATGGAACGAAAAAGGAAGCGTGTATTCGAGATGAATCTGTGTTCTGGTAGCTAAAATTGGCTTTCTGTGGTAATGCTTTAATTTCTTCCAAACATTATTTGCAGGAGTACACGATTCCTTCTGGACACATGCGTGTGATGTTGACAAGATGAATCAGATACTAAGGGAAAAATTTGTGGAGCTTTATAGCATGCCAATACTTGAAAATGTAAGAATTATTAATAATTTCACTCATTTTACTCCCAAAAGAATTTTAAGTTATTGTCTTGCTGTTCTGTTTTGGCCACATTTTGGTTACTGCATAAAGTTATTCTTAGTACATACATCTTTTCCTCTCAATTTAGAAAAGATAGCCGATATAGCATCTGATGCAAGGTTTTGCCTCTGACATGGCTTCTTGCTTTTTGATTGTTTTGAGCTCTAGGAAAGGCATTGCTGAACTATTTGGTGACTTTCTCTGAAATTTAGGCAGCTGTCATGAATATAATCTCTTTATTGAAATACTTGTTTATCTGAGCAGTTGCTTGAAAGCTTCCGGATATCATATCCAACATTGACTTTTCCTGATTTGCCAAGTAGAGGCAACTTTGACTTGCAAGAAGTTCTTGACTCTCCGTATTTCTTCAATTGAGCAAATCGGAGTTAAACCGTGAATGTATTGTTGAAGCAATCGACAAGCAGAAACAGCCAAAAGTGACATATGAGAGCAGCAGCAAGGGATGTAATTGTAATTAGAATTACAAGCTGCAACTCTCAAATGATGGCATACAGATGGAATAATTGTTCCAACAACTGTCAGCAATTACCGAAATCCTCAGGGATATAGCTGCAAGGGGCCTCTGTGGATTTGATGGTTCTTACAACCAGAGCAGAGGAGCTTCAGTCTCCACTTGTGATTTTGTAAAGGTCCTTTGGTCAAAAGGGCATAGTCGGTCTTGCATAGGTGCAACTACAGAGTAGAAAATCACTGATAAGTGAAAGAAACACCAAAGACAATGACCTGGATTCCTACCGGCAACATAACAGCTCATGCTTGTGTGTAGAATCACGATAAGGACATGGCATGGATGCTTGGGATTGAAGCATATCTTGGACTCTTAGAGGGAAATTCTTCTATCAGGACGGGAGTAGAGGGAAAACAGTAATGACGTTGAAGCTGATCTTCTAATAGAGTTAGATTTTGATATAAGATAGGGGAGAGAAAATCTTGTTCTCTGTACTATGTCATACATATTTCCATTTCTAAGTGTTATTTTGGTAAATATAACTACGGATTATAGCGGTTGCATTATTTTCTTTCTGGTTTTGTTTTCTTGGTGGATATAAATTGTGAAGGGAGCCCTGTCCTAGGATTTACAAATCCCAGATTTGGGTCAATATTCGCCTTTGCTGAAAAACAGACCGAAAAAGATCTGTGTTTCAAGTCAACCAAATGATGCATTCATCTGAAGCCAGAACTTGTTATGTGATCATCTGCAAAACTGTATTCTTTACAACATCAGAGCAGAGCATGGATTTGCCTACCTTCTTGAACAGCTTTTTGTATGGTGTAGGCCTTGAACAAAGGCGGTTAAGTATATTCATCTGTCCTACAATTCAAATAACCATCCTACGGTAAAGTAAAGGGACTCGGAATGGCTTTTCATTATCTGGCCACCCTTTTGATCATACAATTCCACGCAAAACGCATCTGTACTTGAAATATGTTCCCAGAACTTTTGCTGAGCGACCAATGCTGCCAACTGAGGATCCGCATAGCACATAAGATTCCGGCAATAAAATGATCTGATCTTCAAAGAGGCTAGTTTTTGATGTCGAAACATGAAAATGCTTTAGATGTTCCGAAGAAGCAGATAAGTTAGTGTCTTTACCGGACTTTGCTTTTCATTGCAAATGAATAAGTTCAGATAAAGTAGCTTTATTCAGCAATTTTGCATCTTGGAAACCTCGCAAATTATAATTCTTTTACACAGGAAGAGATAGCGAGAGAACCTAACAAACTAAGAAAATGTGGAGAGGAAAATGCGGACGTCAGTCTTGATGCAGAATGTATTTACATGTAGTCGTCAGTTTTATTCTTGTAAGAGATTAATGTAGTTGCAAAAATTACTCGATGTTTATTTTTGACCAGCTTGGCAAATGTATCAAGAATCAGTACAAATGAGAAATTCATCCAAATAATTTGTTTAGCTAACCTTAGCAGTAATATGGTTTTTCTTGGGTTGAGCTCACTTCATTTACTGGTAATAATTTAATTGATTTTCAAGACTGTTTTCTGCTGATCATAAAATAAAACTGAATGATTCATATCAAACTATATACACACAACTCAATACTTACAATGAATTATTGATGCTTCATTGCACCCATAATTTTACTGCTGACATGGATACAAAGCAGAAAAAAAAAGAGCAATAAAAATCAGCATTTTGCTTCCTGGAATTCATAGCCCCATTTGCTTCATCCACAATGACCATTTTACAGCTTCTAAAACCATATCATTCTTTTTCAGTGCATTTATCAGATTAATATAGGTTATCCGATCAGGTTCTACTCCATTTTCTCTCATTTCTTTAACCACAGCCACAGCCTCTTCAACCATTCCTGCAATTCCATATGCTTTTATCAGTGTGTTGTAACCACACAAATCGAGCCCGAATGCAAATTCTTTCAGTTCCATTAGAATTCCAGAAACTTCATCAATCCACCCTCTCTCTCCATAGATATTAATCATAATATTGTAAGTATAACGATCTGAAGCACAACTGGATTCCTTCATTCTCTGCAGGACATTTCTAAACTTTTCCATTTCACCTTTCTTCCCATAGGCATCTAGCATACAGTTGTAGGCTTCAAGAGAGACTGAAAAGCCATTAAACTGCATCCTTTTAACAGCTGACAACATATTCTTGAAGTCCTTACTTTGCCCATATGCAGCTATCATTGTGTTGTACGTGACAACATCGATCAGGCCTCGTTTTCTAGCCATATGAAACACTCTCCTTACCTTTTTGTAAAGCCTGGACTTACCATAGACGTTAAGCATAACATTGAATGTGACTATGTTAGGTGCAAATCCAAGTCGCAGCATCTCATCAAAAAGCTTTGTAAGTTCATCAACTGGCAGCGCTTGAGCACAACAATTTATAACACAGTTGTACAATTCCTGATCCCACACAATTCCAGTCTTCAAGATTTTGTAGTAAAGATCTGCCAGTTTACCTAGCATGCCACATCGCTGATAAATACGGAGCATATCACGAAACAGAAAAACATCAGGAACAATTTTCTGATTTTCCACCATTTCAAGAACTTGGCAGGCTTCTCTTAAAGATCCACATTTTGCATACATTCTTGTAATAATACTAAGAGCTATCATGTCCAAGTGAATGCCTGATTCTTTCAACTTGAGGTATAGGTTTTCAGCATCAGTGTACATCTCCATTGTGCTGTAAATATCAATCATTGTGCAGAATATATGCAAATTAGCCTTCTTATCAGATATGGGCATGGAAGTGAAGATTTTGACGGCATACTCAAGATTTCCCAGTTCTTTGCAAGAACATATCAACAAATGATACAAGTTGTCCTCAAATACAGGATCCTCCCACTGCTTGTCTGCTAGAACTTTTAGTGCATCATCTATGAAGCAGTTTTTCACATAAGCCATTACCAGGCTACAGCATGATATTTGATTCTTCAGAACATGATGATATAGCGAACCTTTTAAAATAGAAGGTACTCTTTCGAATCTTTCTGCCTTCTCATAAGCTTGTAAAACTATACTGAGGACAGAGGACTTTTGACAACCAATCATCATCATGTCACCAATTGTAGTCAGAATACCCTCATCATCTTTGTGTTTGGCCTGCAAATTTATCATTGTGTAAAAGTTTGATGAGTTAGGCTTAAGTCCCAACCTCTTGAGTTCAGCATAGTACCATTTGGCTTCCTTGTAATTGTTTGCCCGACCCCATCCTTCAATCATGGACCTGTAAGTTGTTTCATCAGGCTTCAATCCAATCTTATCAAGGTCATGGAACAAATGTTGTGCAGCATCCATGTTTGATGCCTTCCCATACCCTGTGATCATTGTGTTGTAAGCAACAATATTGGGAGGAAAACCAGCATTATGCATCGAAAGCAAGACATTCTCAGCCTCAACTAACTTGCCTTGTTGGCTGTATGCGTTAAGCAGAACCAACCAATTCTCAAGATTTAGAGTAATTCCACCTTCTATTATCAACCTGATAACTTCTTCAGCTTTATCATATAAGCCCATACGGGTATACATGGTAATCATGGCAGCATATGCCAAGTGACATATAATATTAAGAGCTCTCATTTTAGCAAATGCAAACTCTGCCTCCTCAACTCTCCAACCCTTCTGATACAGATTCATCATCATTCCAAATGTAGCAACATTAGGCCTAACCTCATTTTCCAACATCATGTAAAACCACTTGGTGGCCAACTGCGTGAGCCCTCGCTTATGACAAGCATAAATAAGTGTGTTAAAAACTTGAAAGTTCAGATGGCACTCTGAGTTAGCAGCCATCTCCTTGATCGTTTCTTCTGCCACATCCCACTCCTCCCTTCGACCTAAAACTCTAAGAATCAAATTATAGGCTGTCACATTCTTCCTCAACTTCCCATTTTCCCTCATCCACTCGAAGAATTTTGAAGTTTTGCTATCACTACAACTTTCCAGTTGCCTTAAAATTACATTACACTGCTCAGAGCTCAACTCAGGTCCAAAATCAGAAACACCAAAACGCGTAACACTTTCAGTATCCAATAAAGAATCCATATTTTGTTCCTCGAGAGGAATCACGGCTTTTTCTCCTTCTTTATCACCATTATCCTTACGAAAACTTGATCTCAATTTTGGGCCTTTCTGCACTTTCTTTACACCCCGATATCTCTTCCAAATGTTAAACTTCCCCTTCCTACGGTCCCCATTCACATCCAAATTACTTGAATCAAAACTCTCAGAAACACCATCACTAGTGCTATCGATAGTCAAATTATCAATTATATTTTCTTTCGAAGTATCTAAAACCTCGGTGTCTATATGAGAAACATTAATGGGCTGCAACTTGTAAAATGGCCTAATAACACATGTTCCACCTATATGCAAGTAACCCGAAAACAAAGAATTCGAAAAGGGGTCCAAGAATCTCGAAGGACTCACTGCAAAATTGAGTCTTTTAGGTTCACAAGAGTTGTCAAGAGAAACTAAGACTCTTAAAGAGGCCATGTACTTAAAGAGTGGCCTATGCAGAAATGGTTTCTAGTCAACTGAATCCGAGTGAAGTGCAGGGCAAAATGAAGCTGAAATTCAGCTAAAGTGATCGAAAGTCTAAAGTAAAAGTTTGGAAGAATTGTAGAGAAAGAGAGAGGGAAGAAGAGGGGCCGTACCTCTGAAGAAGAAGTGGCGTTTGGAGGATGACAGAAAGTGCAGGCAGTGGAGGAAAAGAAACCTCTGGTCCTCTGCTCTCCGCCTTCTGGATTTAATGAATTCCTTTAGATGGGGACTATGATGTCCACAACTTGAGAGGAATGGAACGCTTGTAAGAAAGTGACAAATTGTTGTTAAAGATTTTAATTACTTATGAAAGTTTTTGGATAGATTAGAGCGTGAAAATGTAAATGGAATTGAAGATTTCTGGTTTGAGTTCTTGTTGGAGTATGCAATGTTTGATCCAGCCTCACGTAATGTAAAATTTATTAATTTTTAAAAATTATTTTTATGTGTACAAATTTAAATGTAATTATAATTAATATTTTTTATTTTATAAATAGTATAATATTTTTTATATTAAAATTTTAATTATTTTTATATTTTACAAATAATATGATATTTTTATTTAAAAAAATTAAAAATTTGTTGTTTAATAAAGAGTGTTTTTAATTAATTATTTACAACTTTTATTCAACTTTGCTCCTAAGAAAAATCTTTTGATTTTTTTTTTTACTTTGCAGATTAACTTTTCAACTAAATGACTGTATTAACGAAGAAAATTCATTTTCAGATTAATTTAAAATTTATTTTATGAAGCAACATCAAGCATGTTTAAATTATATGAAATAATGTTTATTTAAAACGTCGTAGTAATAAAATTTATTAAAAATATTTATTTTTAATAATACGATAATTTTACAAATCAAGATTGCATATTAGAAAAATACACATTTCTACAGTTTATTTTGGATGTTGGCATTTATGGTAGATAGAGATATTACCAATTAATGTTACATCTATGAACATCTTTTATAGAAGGCCATCATAAAGCAATCAATGTTACATGTCATGAGAGCTGCAACAACATTTTGGCCCTGCGAGTTCGAGGGACTGTTCTTTGCCTTACTCCTAGTTCCGGAGAGCAAGATGACGGATACCTTTACGAGTCATTGATTTGTTCAAGTTTTGGCATTGGTGTCCCAGATATAAAACATTTGATGATTGCCAGAGCTTCTTTTGGTCTATGCAGAGGGACTTCATGGCCTGCTCCTCTAACAGTAACAAAATTCAGCCCTTCATACTCCTGTGTCCATCCTCCAACCTGTTTCATGTACCAGATGATGAGAATAAACCTAAAGTATGTTGCAGTGTTGGATTGTTTTCGTTCATGGAGAAACAATTGTTGGTTCTTCAGGAAAAACAGATCATGCCGCAGGGAAATTAAATTAAACTAAAGTAGCTCAGTGGCCAAGAGAATAGCTGTGAGTCTATGAAGGTCTGGGACTGACCCTACCTGATTCCATGCTTTGAGGCCAAGCTTATGAGCTTCACAGAAACAATGAAAAGAAACGTGAATAATCTGGCAGAGATACTCACCTGTCCATCACTGTACCAAGCACGCCAGGGACCAATAGTCGGAAGCTTCAGAGCATCAATGCTATAGCGAGTGGATGTAACTGGGATTACAGCATCTGTATCACCACTGTTTTGAAACAATAACATATAAAAATTAAAGTTGTACGGAGTACAAAGAAACTTCCGAGTACAATGTATACAGGAAAAGACAGTTCACATGCCTGCATAACATCATTTTGAAGTTCAATAGATAAACATTCTGAAATAATGCATGGAAAATTAAATGATCTTTTCTTAAAGCAGAAAGTTAATTGACAATAAAAGAGATCGACTAACATTGTTAACAGTAGGAGTAAACAATTATATTTCTTGGCTTCGAACTTTAAAATGTAATCCATCTTACAATGTTATTTGACAAACAACCTAGTAATGTTCTGAATTCATGACCAACAACCAATCTGCTTACCAAGATCGCCTTTAACATTAAGCAAGCAACGAATAAGAACAAAAGAAGAGGAAATGATGATCTGGTTCACTGAGTTGTTAGATCTAAAATGAGGACATAGTAAATTCAACAAAAATTAGCAAGCGAATCGCTTTGTGATCGACTCTTTGGATTGTATTAATGCGAAGTAAATCCAACAAAAATTAGCGCTCCTAATTGCACCATGTCATATAACCGTAACCCTGACTAACTTTTCATCGTCATCATGAAAAGGAACGGGTAAATTCTATGGCAAATATAAAAACTAATCTTGCATTTGAGTAAGACATGACAAGGCATATCTAAAATGTTTCTTACGAGCTATCTTTTCCCACAGAGAAATTTTTATGGAACAGAGAGAAAAAGAATTGGCCCCCACATTCAGCAGATGCTTTCAGAAAGAGAAATTTTGTCCCTTTAAAGGTTCTTTTGATAGTTCTTTGGAGAATTTGTTCTTTGGATATGAAGAATCTTTGACTAGTAATAGTTACACATCTGTACTTCCTAACAAGTTAGGAGGTCCAGAATCGCTAATTTGAAGCCCTCTTGAATATTGCATTCCCCATTTCTAGAACTAGTAATAAAGTTAAGAAGAGTATAGAGAAAAACCTGAAAATCCAAATTCGAATGCCGGAGTGCAGAAGCTCTTCATAGACGTCCAGCACTGACTTAGGAGAGTCTTTCCAGTTATTGGAAACTACATCACTGTACAAGAAATTTAATGGACAAAAATTTTTACAAGTAAAATTTCCAGTCATAACTATCCATATATATGCATATGGCCGCAAATCTGGAATACCAACAGAGTAAAAATCTCAAGTTTGATTAAACTACTAGATCTAGTGAAATTACAAACTACTAAAATAGACTCCACAGAATACTACCATAGATCAGGTGGAAGTAACGAATTAGATCCATTAGTAGATTTCAAGGTTTCTCAAATGAAACAATAGAAGAGACATCACAATGACCTCAGATTCATGAAGTTCATGTCCTTCTATTGCTTCCATGGGGACAAGCAGTTCCTTCAATTTTTGACAAGCTTGATTTTCTTGCTTCTAGACTCAAAATACAGATTATATTTCCTGACCTTGAAACTTAAATATGAAGAAACGAGTTTAGGATTAGGTTGCAGCAAACATTTTAGCCCACTACATATCCTGTAATTACTACCTTCTTTTGTTTTCTTTTCCATTCCAGAGACAAAAGTGATTATTTTGTTGTGTGAACCCTCCAAAAGCACCACAATTGGACAAGGATTGCGTATGTGAAAAGAAACAAGAAAGGAAAAGGAGAAGAATAGGACTGTCTTTGTGCGGTATTTAACTTGGATACCGATTGATGTGTGCAGAATTAAGGGGTAGCGCGTTAGCTTAGGTGGCAGTATGGGAATAGAACCAGCAACTCATTGGCATCTTATGATGGTTACTAAAATTCGAGTGTAATTACAATTTACATCTAATGTACACTAGTGTCAATCAGCTTTGAAATATTTAAAAACAACTTCAGTACTATTTATGCACTCCGAAAAGCTGAAGTGTGGTTAAAGCACTCTGAATAAGAAAACTGAAATTCAATTATGAGATGTGGTAGTATCATAGCACTTGGCATGATGATATTATGTCCAATTGCATACTGGGTACTGGATTCTGATAAAAGTAATTCTGAACTCGCTGAAAACTTACTTGTATGATATATTTCGATTGGGGAAGAGAATGTCAAGGATAAGATTGTTACTCATGCAAGGAATTTAAGTTCGACTTAGTCCTCGGTGATGAATATTTGCAAAGACATGCCATAACTAAAACTTTTATTCACCATCTAATCATCAAATTGACAGACAGATACAAACAAATCATATTTCCTTATTCTTTCCAGTTACAATAACACCGGTACTGGCAGTTTTTGATAAATACCTGAAACATAATCTACCTCCGGTTGATGCAATAGAAATTCCTCTACTGGATACATAAACTATTTCTAGAAATGAAATTACCTGCAAGTTTGCCATTTAGGCAAATTGTCTCTATTGTGAACATGCAAAGCCTTTTGAACCTCTGGGAGATTGAAATAAATTCTGGAATGCTGCTCTGTGCATGGGTCATATTGTCGTCTGAGTTTCGCAACCTTCTACAGAATGATGTAGCATTTCAGCAGTCAATCCAAAAGAAATACTGTAAATTGGCTGGGTAGTGATACAAGCTTCTTTAATGCAAGGTTCTTTAACTTATAGTGCTACAGGAATCCATATCCAAACAATCAATTTCCAAATTAAATTTCAGTGAATTACTATTACAATTCACCTGATCTCCGAATGTATTAAAGGGCAAATTTGAATTACTGAGGGACACTTAACATCCTATGCTATCCATAACCAACCTAGAGGAAAAAGGAAAATAAGCAAAAAAAATTTCTAAGGAAATTTTGTGCTAGAAATCTTGTTAGAACTATTGTTGCTGGCAATATTGCCAGAGCACTTTTCCCGCTGCCAAATCATTTTTTATTTAATGACCATATTATCAATCCAATAATTCATACGTAAATACAATTTACTCTTTTGCAAGCCCCACAGGTTAATTAAGAGCTGGCTACTATATGTCCTTTTCCTCAGTAAGCTGCCTACCAAGATAGTAAATAGTCCTGAGTTCTCCCCATCATAGGGCCTCTTCCCCTTTTGACCAAAGGTTTGGGTCATGAAAGAACCAAAGTTCAGAGACTATCAAGCTCCTGCAAACCTGCAAAAATTTATGTGTGGTAAAAAAATTCTCAAACTCCAGCAACCCATCTGAAATTCTCAAAATCCAGCAGCCCATCTGAAATCTTAAGCCCCCAATGATGATGGCTCATGCACTACATTACTATCACTTTGCCCTTAATACTGACAATAGTACATCTCACAACTTTGCCCCTATCTGTTACGGATTTCTCTGAACCTTCCACTAAGATAGGTAATTATGTGCATAAAAACAGGAGAAAAGCAAAAGTTCAAAAGCTTTCCTTCTAGTAACTGTACAAGAGAAAGGAACATTGAAAGCCCAATTATAAAAATTGGTGTTTATAGCATATCAGAACTAATCTGAGAAGAAAGCAAGACGTTAGTGGAACTTTAGAGAAGAAAGGAACCACTTTTGTGTCAGTACATCCTCCACCATGTTAATGGAATTTGATGCTATTTGTAGTTCTCCAATGGAGATCCCAGCGGCATACTTTTCTGTTCTTTACCTAGGGTTGAAGTTCTATTTAAAAGGCAGAAGCCATCATTTGGGAATACCATAATCGTTAGGATTTATTAGATGAGCCATTTAGATGAGAAGCTCTATCAGGAGTCAAAATGCTCTGGCAATTCCACGAGCTAACTTTTGCTGAGGTAATGGTAAATATACAATGCCAAACAACAAACAAGTACAATTTTATCCCTGATCCAGTTAAGATGGTCTAAGAGGTGCGTTAATTTATTGAATATCATTTTCCCATGTACATTCATTCTTTAACAAGATTGTAAAGCTTGTTGAACTCTGAGCATAGGAAATCTACCTAGGGTCAAACTAATAACTTCATGAATAAAATTTAAGAATATAACTCCAGTAAGGGCCAACCAGGTTCAAAAATTCCAAAACCAAAATCATTTGGACACAAGAGCTTTAACCTACAACTGAAGTAACAGTTTATAGCAAAAGCAAAAGAGAGAAAAAGTAAAGATTCAATGAATTCATAGACTTACATGTCGCCTTTTGAAGAACTGGTTCAGCATACTAAAGTTTGCTGTGCAAGCAGGAGTGAAGATGCTATATTGATCAATATTCCCGATTTCTTCATCAGCAATGTCAAGAATCTTATTGCACTGTTCTGAGGGTCGTATGAATGACTGGAAGTCACAAAAAACGTTTAGCTTCTTGAACGTCTGGTCAGATATCATACCGGTGGACCACATAAACTGGAAAAGTCCCAAGTGGTCATGAAAGTCATCAGTTAAAGCATTCCCCACCTGCATTAGCCACTCACGTAGATGTTGTCATCCCTTCTACACAAGCCACATTTAGTAACGCTCATATTATAAGGTAAATACCATACCATAAAACCCTTTAAATTAATTGTCTTGTCATTTGCAGCAATGTTGTGCCTTATGATGGCCTGGCTTAACTGAGGAACATAATGTCCTGAACAGAAATCAACCTGGCTTAAAACAATTTTTGGGGACATGGTTTAATATAATAAGTATGGTTCATTCAATGCAATGAATCCATCATTTGCATCTATCGAAGCAAAGTAACTTGAAGATTTCCATTAGTAATACAAACACACTATATTGATTAACCAATGATATATGAAATTAGGCATAGAAGTCTAAACTAATTAAAATAAACTGGCTACACCAATTTGAAAGAGAAAAATGGGAAAAAGTTTCAAACAGGAAAAACAATCAAAAGATTGAGAAGGAGACTGAGTGAGAAAAGCAATGAAAAAACATCAAGGACAATAAAACCTATCGAATAGTCGTTCAAGGAAAATTGTAAACAATGAATATGCTAAATTAAAATTCCACTAACTTCTTCCTCATTTCACAAACTCTTGATGCTACAAGCTGAAAGACATTGGCAGATCGTGCAAATCCTTTTAACTATCTCACTTTGGCACACTCAATCCCAGTGACACATTACAAGAGTTCAATAAGAATAAGAATGCTTGCATGCATCAATTAGATTCTGCAAAATATAAATGAGTATTAGGCACAAACTCAACAGTGGGCTAATAGCATTATTAACATGAGCTCCAAACTTCACAGACAAGTTAAAATTTCAGAGTGACTTGACCAAGAAATTCAGTTAGTTACTGGTCAGCATCACTTTCATGATTAAGGTATTGCAAAATTCCAGAATTAAGAGCACAGCACTTTATCTGAAGCTAAGCTGTGTCACAAAACTTATCTCGTGTCTCAGGGATCCTTTCAATTTGGCATGGCTTCTTAGTTCACTATTTTATTGCTTCTTGCTTCTTAATTCAATCAGTAAAGTAAGTTGACTGGTCAAACTTGGCCTAGTTTTGATAGCCAGAACAATATAGCAAAGACATTTTGGTTATCTCGTTCAAAATTATGCACAATAATCTACCTGCATAGAGCTCTCCCAGAACCTAGATTCTACACATTACAGATATAAAAGAAATTTAGATCATCCAGCAATTTTAACAAATTTACAGTAGCTTCTGGCTACAGTAAGTATAAAGAAAATTTTTGGTTTCCTGTTATGAAAATTAATGCACAACTATCTACCTGCATAGCTCTCTCCTGTAATATAGAAATCCCTTCCTTTATATTGAGGAAAACGTTCAAACCACTTGAGCAAAAATTGTAGGGAGTCTGCAGCTGCAATGTCAGAACCAAAGGTAAAAAACTGCACGCATGACTAAAATATATAAATAAATAAGAAAAATAAAGAAGAAGAAGAAGAAATGTCCCAAGTATCAAAATACCAGTTCTTTTGTCCCCATTGGTCAGATAATCAGAAGAAGTATTTGAATATGAGTACCCAACTCCAACTGGAGAGTCAAGAAATAATATATTTGCCACTGCAAAAAACGGCCACTTCATTTAGTTGCTTATTTTCAGAACAATTATTTCTTGTTTACAACATATAATATGAACCAAAGCTAATGCACCAAATCCTGAGTAAATCAAGAGATCTTCGCTCTTATATAGCTTCTAAACTTTGAGAGGTTTAACTACGTAATTTCGCTTCTTCCCCTTAACTCTACAAGGGCCTTAAGCGGGTAATCCTTGTACAGGATATGCAAAAATTAAGAATGCACCACACCACAAGGAGAAAGAAACCCTGAAGTGTGTTAATTAGTTGTACTTGTACATATGAAATGTATCCCAACTAAACCTCCTGTTTCAATTTCTTATTATCTCATTTGAGATTACCACTGGTAATTACCACTGGTAGACTTACGGAACCACCTCTTACATTTGTGCTGGAAAAGGAAGATGCTGTCTTATGTATTAGAGTTTTCTTGAAACAGCTGTAGTCAGAATATTCTTCAACCAATATTAATACCATATTGGCTGAGAGTTCAAAAGATCAGACTTCTGTTACAAAGATACACTAGTTAAAATGGAAACTAGCATAAGTAATTAACCGAACCAAAATATTTTAATTACTGAACCTAAACAAACAAGAAAATTTTTTGAAATGAATATCAATGATATCTTTGTATATTCCACTGGGTAAATGCTGCGGAAAAAAACTATGTGCCTCCTTTAATCCATGCTCATTGCTACCAAAAGAATGTCTGCTTGAGATTTATTCTTTACATGCCAGTAAATGATAGCATAAAGAAATGTCTTGCTACTTTTGAAATTAGGAAAATATGCATTTTTTAAATATCTCGCAAATAAAGACAAAAAGCTCCAGTCGTAGGATATACCATGGTTCCAAGAGTAAGGGTTCAAATAAAGGCTCTTTCCATCTTTCTCCACGTGAAAAGGACCAACTTCCTCAGCCACCCCAAAGGCAATTGAAGAACATCCAGGTCCTAGAGCAGTTGGGTCAAATACAAATTCTTATACAGACTTCCAGATGATTATATAACAATCAAATACATGAAGAACCTAAACTATACAAGAAATATTACGACTAAAGACATTTGAAAGAACTATGATCTTTTTATAATCAGATTGAAAAGACTGATTTTTGTTGAGATAATTAGCACGAAACTTCCGACAATAAGCGTATAAAAAGAGAAATGGTTCTGAAATAAAATAGTATATCCGGAACAATAGACAAAGTATCTGCAGAACCTAATTCACTACTAAAAGTGAAAAATGCGAGAATATGATCAGATGGTTATCTGCTTGTATATGTGTTGTAGAAGAGATTTGACCTCCATTGAGCCAGAGAACAATAGGCTTGGATGAAGGGTCCTCAACAGCCTCAAAGAACCAATAGAATAGCGCTCTCCCAGCGTCCTCGTTGACCGTTACAAACCCAGAATAGTGAGCGAAACTCACATCAAACACTTGACCAGGGAGCTGCAAAACTTGATCCAACTTTTGCTGGGCAAATGGGTCTGTAGAATAATCTCTGCTACATTGCCCCAATTGAAGATTAGCAATTAAGACACAGATTAAGAACACAAAAGCCCAGTTCGAATTTGGCATCTTTTTCCGATTCTTTGAGCTAGGGATGCTGATGGGTTTGCTTTGGGAAGTGAAAAACGGAAATCCAGTTGGTCCTAAGAGTGAATATGTTTGTGACGTAGTACTATGATAATGATTGCAATGATACTTTTTCTTCAAGGCTGACAGAAGCACGGAGCAGCACTTTTTGCGAGCACTAACTGCAAATGGCTAAAGAGAGTAATGTGACAAAAGTCACAAAACAAGCACTGCTCTTGATTCACGGGAAACCCCTTGCTCAGAAACCACTCCATGAAACCTGGCTTTGAACATTGATCCCCAAGATTCCCACACCTCACCTTTTGTGGATGGATTAGGCGCTATGGTAGTCAAACAAAAGATTATAGTTTAAAGAGAACAAAAACAAAAGGAAAAGACTATTAGTTGCTACTCCCTTCCTACACCAAGGCTTTACCGGATTCTTTAATTTTGGAGATTCTTAATGATTACTATATGTTTACTTTTGCTAAGAAGCATTAGGCAAATCTACTGCCATTCTCCGTGACAGAAATGAGCGAAACCTTGCAAGTTTCTTTAATATAAACCAGTAACTTTTAAATTTCTTCAAGCTAAATGTACAACCAGTCTGGGCCGGTCTATAAGCAACAGTATTGGCAACTCAACCAATTCGAGTTAATAGGAACAATTATAGCCCTGCCTTTGGACCAATTGATATCCAATTTCTTTCAAATGTAAAATAAAATAGAAACAACCGGGGCGGATCCAGGACTCTGGTCATGTGGGCGAAATCTATTGTGAATCAGTTTAAGCTATAAAGTCCATAAGAGTAAGATCGACTTCTTCTTTTTTTTCCACTTGGAATGGTTATATATATATATATATATATATATATATACATACATAAGAGCAAAAATATTAAGTATTTACATTTTATAAAATATAAATTTTAGATAAATTATCTACTTTATCATAAATTTATATATATAACTAACACATTATCATTATTTATATTATAAAAAACTAATTTATTTCTTCTCTTTCACACTATATGAATGACTTTTTTAAAAAATACACTTTCACTCTTTCTATTGAATATTTTTCTCTAATATTTCTTCATATTTGTATCACTTCAATCCCGATATTCAGTGGAGGAATTGAAACTTGTCAAAATCTTGGGTATACTAGAGTGAAACTAACTTAAATCAAAATTAAAGTGATCCAAATTGAAACTCATTCTAACAAACAAGACACCAAATTCAATCAATGGAAAGGTTAAGGTATTTCAGAATGGAATTAAAAAAGATAAGAATAAAGAAGACATAATATCCTAACTAAATAAGAGAATTAAACTTAGACATATGAAAAAAAATTACTTACTCTTTTTTTTTTTTTTGTCAGGCTAACTAGGAAATTAAAAAAATTGGAGAGGCAACATTATTTTGGGAGGGGCAAAACTATCTTTGAAAGGATAAAATTCTTAATTTAGTATATAAAACTAAGGGTCTATTTAGATAGGGTTTGATTTCAAAATTAAACCTAAAATTTTAAGTATGAGACTCACATCTCCTCTCACGAACAATTTAACTTTTACTAAATCCAAGATAAAAAATCTCAAAACTAAACCATATCCAAGTAGAGTAAAGCGAGGGCAATCCCCCCCTCCGAACAAATATCTGCCCTAGGATATTTAAAAATGGGCATTTAACGCTGAAGATTTAGGGTAATAAAGTTTTCAATTTCTGATAATTATGACTTATTGGAACTTATTTGTATAGGTAACTCTAACTTAAGTTCTCTAATATATTAATGATGTTTAATGATGCATAAGTTACATAACTACTCTTTCAGTCAATAATTAAATATTTATTTTTCTTTTTAAAGATATTTATAATTAGATGTCTATTTTTAAAAAAATAATTATATTTTTATTTAAACTTTTACTAATAATATTCTTAATTTAAGATTAATAAGTTCCAGTAACACAAAAATCTCACTACTAACCTCTCTCACTTCTTTTTGATTTAAGGAATTTAATTAAATTTCACTAATACGTGAGTAATATCTTAATCTATTTAATTAATAAAAATATCATAATAATTTTTCTATAGTAAAACTACTATTTTTAATTTTATGGTAAGTGAAGATAAGACATTCATTGGGAACACAAGTGTAGTAATGCAAGCCAAGAAAATCATATCATCCTTTAGACTTCCCAAATCCAACTAATCTCTTCATGTTTTCTGGATAATCCCCAGTTGTGTGGGGCTCCATGAACCTAAAAAATAAAAGAAGTTCAAAGTAACTGTTAATAAAAAAGGAAATATAGCTTTTAACAAGAAAGAACGTTTAGGAAACATGAAGTTCTCAGGCAATTAATTGAAACCATTTTATTTTGTATACTTCGGGTTTGATTTTGAGTTTTTTTATTTTTGATTTCGTAAAAATTAAATTATTTGTAAAAGAAGATGTTAGTCTCACAATTAAAATTTTAAGTTTGATTTTGAAATAAGATATTATCTAAATAGAGTCGAATCGAATTATTAAATTATTATCCAAATAATCAGGAAATTTAAATTACTCGCGTACAAGGTAAAACTAGGTCGGAAATTCTTTTTCATAAGCCTAACAAGACTTACCATCCGAACGAAAAAAATCAAAAGCCTTTGTTGCAGCTTTTCTATCACTCTCACTGGTATAATTGAAAGTTTCCATCCATTCTGAGTTCAGTGTAATCCCTCTCTTGGCTTCTGAGCCCTCTATTGGGAGATGAGTTTTACATGGACTAAAATTACTCAAATACCTATTTTTTTTCTTAATTTAAACAAAAATGATTAAAAAATTTATATTTTGAAAGAGAAGTAGTAGTTCTGTGCCTGGATTTCCATTGCTACCAATGCATTGTGGTACAGAGGGATGGCTTAAGTGTTCGGAAGAAGTAGGCCGGTGGCGTCGACCGGGCGCCATGGTTCCCGATAAATATCCTCCGGTTCTGAACATCTCTGGTTAGTTTAGAGTAATCCAATTCTTCACTGTATAGCCGAAGTACCAGAAGCGAAGTTCCTCGTACTCACAGAAGTCTTCGCTGAGGAAACGATGAATGAGAACTTGGTCAAGAAAATGGTAAACTTTTTCTTCCTAAGTATTTGGAGTAAGAGATGAATTAATTACTTGCACAATTTTAGGACCCAAAAAGCCACCATACTCAGCTTCTAAGGCTTGGGGAAGATCCCAGCGGGAGAGAGTTACAATTGGTTGAATCCCTGTTGAAGATAAATTATCAAACCGTGATGAAATGGTCAAGGACAAAGTCAATTGAGTGATCTTTTTTCTTTTTTTTTTCTTCTTCTGAGAAGTCATTAAACGAAATCTTCAAAGGAGGATGGGAAAATTAATCTGCAATTGCTAACCATTGGCTAGGAGCTCGTCAATGAGATTATTGTAGTAGTAATTCCCTCTCTCTTTACGCCACCATCCAATCTTCCTCCCAATAATTTAGAAGTTACTAAAAAATCACTCGATGAAATAAAATTATAAATATATTATACATAAAAAATTTAAAATAATACATCATATAAATATTTATCTGTCTTTAAATTAGTCTCAAGTAAAATTTCTCGTATAATTTTTATAAAAAATAATCTTTTTAATGTTAAATTATCTTTTTATCTTGAGTCACAAATCTTAACTCGACTTGAATTAAATAGTATTTTTCATTCTTGATGAAAAATGATTCTGGGCTCAAATTGAACCCAACTTTCTTGGATCAAAGTGGAGGTCAAATTGTTTAAAACAGATTAACCATATTCGTAGAAAAATTTTTCGCCTTATCTTTTTATCCGGTGTTGAACTACAAATCTGGACTCAACTCGAGTCAAATTGCTCGCATGCAGCAATTTCTCGTACAAGTCAACTGCATGTGCAGCGGCAGACCTTTACCAATTCTACAACGCTATTGATCACAATTTCTAATCCTAGTAGGAATCCTACAGTCCCTCCTTTATAATTAGCAAAGAAAAAATCTGAAAGATTCTTAAGAGTACCTGAAAAGCTGAGGAAGCCATTCCGAAAATAAAATCTGCTGGAAAATCATGATCTTATACGTTGCATTATTGGGCACCACAGCTGTAGCATTGACAGGAGTTGCCATTGTCGAGTTTTGCAATCAACCTTCTAAAAAGTGGCTAAAATATTTTTTCTTTAGGTTCTTAATAGTGTAAAATGTGGGATTTGATACTAAAGTTTGCTCTTAACTTTGTTAACAGTATATTTATGTACGCGGCTTAATATGGCCTTCTTTTATAGGAAATCCAAGGAAGAGGGAGAAACTAGAGGGTAGGGATTTGATCTTGTACTTATTTTTTGTAACACGTGCAGGATCAAATTAGACGGTCAGAATAATTATTCTAAATAATTATTCAGATTTCAAAATTTTTATTCTGACCTTCCGATCGAACGATCATAATCGAGTCCTACACATACTGCAAAAAGTATCGGACGGTATAACAACAGTGCCATGTTTATTTTCAAAGAATGTTAATTTAAAGAGGTGTGGATAATCCCTTTGAAAAAAGGCGTGGATCGTCACAAATACTTACTCAAAAATACAAAAAAAAAAGAAGAAGATATATTAGGTATTTATCCTAATAGAATAGTCTAGAAGAAGCGGGAAAAGAGTGCAATCAAAGATCAAATACCATTGATCTATAATGACAAAGTGTGTCATACGTTTAAAAATTTCCCAAACTGTACTTTTTTATAATTCAAAATGAGCTTCCAACTCGATTATTATTCTTCCTCACAGAATAAACATCTTAAAAATATTTTACACATTACATTTAGATTCGTATATATATCATATACAAACAATTCAAAAAATTTCAAACTGTTGTTATGCACATAAATTGATACATGATCTTCTTAAAATTTACATTTTAAACATATTTGTGATTCATATTTAAATTTTATGTGTGTGATTCATATTTTTAATAAAATTAAAAATAAAAATTTTAAAATCAAATTTTATTTAATGTCATTGTAATAGTAAATGTAAGTTAAATTTTGTAAGCAAACTCGGGTCATAATTATTCGCCATATTTAAACTTTTCTTTTCTTTTGGGCATCTTTAGTTGGAAATTAAGGTTACTGCAGTTCTAGGTGCTCTCAAGAGAGCTAACAAGAGGGAATAATTTAGTAAAGTTATTGATGCTAGTAGTATTCATGATCGTACACGAGAAGGAACTTAGTTGTAATCGACCTTTGCCTTCTTCTTTGCTGGACTAATAAAGTTTTCCTCGCGGGACTGTTTGTTCTTAGTCTTTTTCTTTGATTTTGACTGATAAGAACATTCGATGCATTGAATGTTTACCAGGTTGCTGCTCTGTGCATTTCTCTTTTTGTAATGGTTGTAGAACTAGAAAATAGCCACCCAACTTTAGTTGATCAATCTTTACAAGGAACAAACCTTATTGATCCTGTCTGGGGCTAGTTCTGGAAGAAACCAAGATGGGGAACAAGAAACTATGCTGAAACGAAGGACAGAAGCTTAAAGGTAATTAGCTATTGAAGTTTTCAGAGTCTCTATTGATGGCGATGTCGTTGAACTTCGAGGTAAAAGTTGGATTTCATTCTGGGGCCGCAAGCGTGGAGGAAGGAGAGGGGACACATTTATTTCTTTTAAGGAACTAAATATGTTTACTATTATTTTATTTAGTTTAAATAGAAGTAAAGTAAATTTTTAATTCATTATTTTTATAAAGTAATAATATTATATTAATTGGTGTTATTATTTTTATAAAGTAATAATGCTAATCAATATAATGTTATCTCTTTTATAAAGTTATAATACTTTTTCAGTATTATTAATTTTTTTCTTAAATCTCTCCCAACGACCAATAGGCTATCTAGTTAGCGATATTTTTTCAGTTTGCTGAAGAAAGGTGAGCGGAAGTCTTGTTGGGCATTTTCTCAGGTTGGTCATTTATTTTCCATTCTTCTTATTTTCTGCTCTTTCATGTTGTTCTTCGATGCTCTTCCTTTTTTTTTTTTTTTTGCTTTTCTTTCTTCGATTCTATCTTCCAATTGTGATTTTCCTTTTTTTCTTTCTTTTAGTTTCTGAATTTTTCAGCTGTTGGTCTTCTGGCTTTTTTTCTTTTTTGTTTCTCTTGGTCCTTTCCTTTTTATTTAGTTTCTTTGGGTGTTAGTAATTTGTGCCATATAAAATTTTCAAATATTAATTTAATTAAGTGTTATGCATACTTTTATTTATTATTTGTTTAATATTTTTATTGCATCATTGTTTAATCTGAATTTTTACTAGAAATTTTGGTTATGTGCTAGGTAAACTCTTGATTTGTGTAAGTTGAGATTTGTTAATATTACTTAACTTTTTAGGATGTTGAGATAAATTGTTAGTTGAACATTGATATGTCTGGAGATAATGGAGAAAAAAATATAAATATAATATACATGATTGAAAATATATTTAAAGAATAACATTTGCTTATTGGAGTATAATTATAATATACAGATGGATGTTAGTAGGGTACTTATAGATGTGCATTCCAGATCGATAGACCTAAGTTTGCTTAGTAGACAGTCAGAGTATCAATCAACGTTGATTTGGAAGGGCTGTAGAGAGAGCATAGAGGAGTGTTTAAGAATTTGATATTTTGATCGCATATTTTATGATGCATAGAGCGGAGCTCCACCTAAGGTTCACGAGTTGATAGATAAAGTTGGATTTAAAGTACTGGCCCGAATTAGGTTTAGATTAGTCGGTCATGCACTCAAACAATGTCGGTGGAATGGTGGAGTCTCGAGATCCACACCTTCCATTGATGTATAGTGAGGCCACTATTACGTTACAGACATGGAATCATAACCACAAATTTATCAAAATCATTGAACAGTGGGTTAAAAAATTCAAGGATGTTGTCACAAAATGCTCTAGTGGAGATAGTGTTTAACATAATGGTCGAGTACTTCAACCAGCACAAGGAAGAAGCACATACTGCTAGGCACCTTTTTCTCAAAAGAATTTGAGATAAGTTTGCGACAAATGAAATAAAATCAAAGCTTACAGGGTTGTGCAATATAGCACACAGACAGAAGTCTACAACATTCAGTCCCCCCCCCCCCCCCCGCTGTATGAGGTGACGATATGGGTAACCATATGTATACAGTACACATAGACGACATAACATGGACTTGTGAAAAGTGACGTATATACGGGCTTTCTTGTTCGCATACATTGGCGGTATGTTTGAATAAAGAATGTAACAATGCACAATTTATTATAGATATCTACTCTAAGAAATCATATAAAAAGACATAAATCCAATCTATGGCAAGAGATATTATTTCAAATGATCTTTTATCTTCCAAACATAAAGAACAATCAAGTTCGATTGCAATCTGCAAGGTATTGTTTTGATATCAATTACTGTAACTCAAACTCTCCTCTTAGATGCAGCTAGTGGCCTTATTGACTCTACATGCCTAAGTTACTCTTAAGTTTCATTGGTCTTAAATATATTTCTGTTTAATTTTAATGTTGTGTTGTGTTATGTTATACTTTCACGAGTACTTATCTAATAGAATAAAACTAGCTTTTCATTATAAAACCATCAAACAAAGTTAAAAATATTAGTAATATAATAATGGATAACAACGAAAAAAGGTTCATAGAAACGACATTATAGTATATTTTCTTTAAACTTAAAACTCTTGAAGAAATTGAATATGGAAAGCAAAGTATATGACCAACTTAGGTGAATTCTTTCACATAAATATAAGAACTTTTAAATATTTTATGATTATTAAAAAGAAATTAAAAATTTTATTATGTCAATTCAAATGCAATAGAAAAAGAAACAATTGTTATTGCACTAAACCAAGTGGTGTTATGGCCATATGCGTAACTCACATACAAAATTGAACCATTTTAGTTTATTTTTTAAAAAATTAGGTCATACTTGTAAAAGACCATCATCAAATTCTTAAAACTAAGGGAATGAAGTTGTTGTAGTTAATGCAAAACTACTAGTTGAATACAAATGAATAAAAATATTATACTCTTTTTGTTTTATAATAAGTGTTATTATAGAAATTTTTACACGTATTAAGATAATAGTTAAATTGACTAGTTTATTCTTAATTAAATATTATTGCTACTCATAAGAAATTATAACAAAATAATTATCATTTTTACTATATTAAATATTATTATTTTATTATGAGGGTAAATAATGAAAAGAAAGTAAATTTTTATCCAATGACATTTATTTTACAACAAAAATAAAACTTTTACAATGATATTTATTATGAAACGGAGGGAGTACTCATTTCATCTAAATGTCTCATTTTGACTTAGTATAAAATTAAGGATAATAGTTTAATTATAAAAAAATATTATGATATAATTATTAATTAAAGAGGTTAATGGTAAGATTCATATGTTAGTGGAATTTAAATCTCTTTAAATCACAGGATTGAGAGAAATTAATAATGGAGTCCTTATGTTAGTGGAATTTATTTATCTTAAATTAAAAATGTTATTGATAAAAAATTATATTAAATATATAACTATTTTTAAAAATAAAGATTTAATTATGAATATTTTTTAAAAAAATATATGAACACTTAATTATAAATGAATTGAGTAATAAAAACGGTTTAATATAAATAAGGAATTCTAGAACGGTCTGATTTGCTCCTAAAGCTAAAGGCACATGCATTCATTGCTTTTCTTCAAGTAAATCATGCAGGAATCAATAGTGAGAGCTATATCCCGAGAAATCTCAGAAATGCATCGAGTTTTCCTTTGAACTATTACATTCATGGCTTGCATTATTTGCTTTCTTTTTCCCGTGAAGGCGCATATTTCAACGGACTTTTCATAGTGAAAACAAATGGATGTTTGGCGTGCGCATATTTCATTTCAAAAAATTGAAGTTTAAAACTCCTTTCATTTTAAAATATAATTTTTAAAATATTTTTTAAAAATATTTAAATTCTTATAAATTTTAAAATTACAATCATTAAAAATATAAATATTTTATTTTTTATTAAATTAATAAAATTAATTAAAAATAAAATAAAAATATATTTTATTTTTAATTAATATAAAAATTAAAGACCTCATATTTTGTAGCAGAATATCGTACTCTAATTTTGTACCATAAATTAAATTATATATTAATAGTATCATTGCGTGGGAGAGTGCAGATACAGGAACTGGGACACCTTTGACCCACAAGATTCTATTTTGGAGGCGCGTTTGGCGAAGACAAAATTGGAAAATAAAGTATAGGAATTGCTGTCACATGGAAGCCTCTTTGGATGTACACATGCAGCCGGGTTTGGTCGCTATCATTTCTGCTGAAAGCCATGTGATTGTTGAGAGGAGAAGAGCATTCGCGGCTGGCTAAGGGAGCATCATAATTATTTCTAGGCCCACCTCCTTCTGCGGCTTTACAACATGATGTCCAAACAAGGTGGCAGCGCCAAACAGGGATCTTGGTTTATTTATATAATTGGAAAAATAATTAATATAATTCAAAAAGTTAAGAGCACGTAACTCTTAAATTCTTAATTTTTTTTCAATTAATAAATTTATCAAATATATTACATTTTGTCAATATACTATTGCCACCACTGCATGAGATGAAATTTAGCCGAAAAAAAGTACGCTCTTGATATATGCTAACTATTTGAAGGTATTTTTATTTTATAAGAGGATTTTCTTTTAAAAATCTCACTTGAAGCACAAGTGAGGATTCAGTGGAATGAAAATTGAGTTTCATGTGTACTTCATATGTCAAGTTTTCAAAGAAAATTCTTTAATAGAATAAAAATACTCTTAAATAACTGACATATATTAGAAACGTACTTTTCGTAATGAATTTTGTCAAATGGAGTGGTGACAAGAATATTTTAGTAAAATATAATGTGTTTGAGAAGCTTATTGACTAGAATTTTTTTTTTTAGAATCTAAATGTGATAGGCATTTAACTTTAGGGATTATATTGGCCTTTTTTTTAATATAATAATCAAGTCTTAAATGAAAATTGAAATTCTTTAGAGCTATATTACTAGATTTTTTGTGATTTTAGAATCTTTTGAATATGAGTTTGGCATTGTATAGATACAGTTGGGGGGAGTGCGCTATCAACTGAATGGAAGACCTATTCTTTGTTAACATTGCCTCTATCCAATTATCATACTTCATCATCAGTGTACTATGTTTATAGATTCTTGCACATGTTTCATGTACTACAAATATATTAGATCTGATAGGTAGGGATGCTCTTTCATTTTCGATTCTATTTTTTAAAAATTTTATAAAATAAAAAAATTGAATCGAATTGAATTTTTTCTTAATAAATTAGTTTGGTTGGTTGCAAATTAAAATTAGAAAAGCAAGAATAAAAACACATGTTGGAAATACATTCTTAGCAAAAAAGTATTATCTAAATATATTAAGTAGTAATTTTATTTTTATAAAAAAATATATTTAGTAATGCGTTATTATATAATAACACAATACTAAAATGTATTTATATATAAATTATTTAAAATTTATTTTTAATTCAATTTTCAATTTGAGTATAAAAATTAAAAATCAAATTAAATTATACAAAAATTTTATAAATAAATTAAAATATTTAAAAATTAAATCAAAATATAAATTTTAATTCGATTCAATTCGATTTTTTAAATTACCTTCAATAATAAATAAACATCTCTACTTATAGGAGTTTGACCTAATTCGCTTAAGGATAGGTTATGGCCATGACCCATGATGACTACACTGGTCCAATCTGACTGAAAACAGTACGTTTTGTTTGTTCATCTATACATCAAAGAAAAGGACGATGACCAAATTCGTAATATTGGCTGCATGAAAATGAAGTATAGTTTTATCAACTTCTTTTTTTTTCTTTTTTGATTTGTTGGGATTTGAAATTTCTTAAATAGAAAATATGACGCTTGAATATTGAATTATTATCTAAATTACATTTTTGTTAACTGAATTACTATGTAATATTCAGAGCTACTCTTTTTTAATACTTAGAACTAAGAAGTAGAAACTATGTAGTTATATTTATGTATTTAAAGACATAGGAAAATGTTGGTTATTATAAACTTTAGTGTGATCTTCACGTTTTGAAATCTTGGAAGTGATATATGTTTTCTTCTTCTTCTTTTTTTAATAGAAAGGATAGTCTTAGAGATGACGGACCAATAGCTTTCCTACTACTTAATATTCGAGCTTGCGTGTGCGTCCTGTCAGAGTAGCACCACTAAAGCCTAAGTGAGAAGAGGCATGTCTCCTCGGATCAACACTATACACCGGCAATTCATGCACAATTCTATGACAACCCCTTGGTGGGAAGGGTTCTACGTCTTCAGTGAGGTACGAACCTTCGATGTTTAAGACGAAAGACAGATCTTTAACCACTTTGACCACCACTTTGGTGGTAAGTGATATATATTTTTATGAGGGTTCAATTAAAAATTTTTAATTAATTTTCTTCCCATATCAAACTGTCATTCAATTACTTTTAAAGCAAAATATATTACGTTTTAATAAAGTACAAATAGAAGTGGATCTATCAATGAGATAATTAGATAAATAATTTTCCCAACTTTTAACCCTTTAGATAAAATAATATGATAATTTTGTTATCTAGCCAGTAATTAGAAAATTAAAAATAAATATTATTTTCTTAAAGAAAAAAGAAAAAAATGAACATCTTATGATAACATCGCGTGGTCATCCTTTCCTCTTTCGTGGATGGAAAAAGACTGCAAATTGTCAACCTTCTCTTTATACTTTTGCTTCACATATTTTATCATCATGTTTCAAACGATGCCTATAAATAAGGACAAATGCGTCTTATTCATTATGTACGTAGCCATGTGATTCATGAAAATTTTCTTTATTAATTATTGCAATAATTTTTGGTTTGTTTTACAATTCTATTTTGCTACATGAATTCCTGTTGTTGTTTGAAACAAAATCTTCTATGGCTGCGACAAGTACAACACGCCTACCTTCATTCCAATCTCCACAAAGAATAATGATTTTTGGTTCCAAATTTTTAAATAAGCTGGAAAAAGTAAGTCAAGTTGTAAATTATTTTATTAACATTTAATTTAGTTTAAAATATTGAAAAGTGAGGAATAGTGTTTCTCTGTCCCAAAATCCAAAATTTAAATAAGATATATGATTCGCTTTACTTCTTATAAATCTTAATTTGATCTAGTCAAGTAAAGAAACTTCATTGTATGCAACTATTCCTTGAGTTTTTTGCCCATGAGCTTCCATTTTTTCTTTTCATATCACAGGTGAAAATGTAAATCGAAATTAAAATCTATCGACTCTAAAACAGTATTTAATTACCCTTTTGAAAACGAAAATTGTTCTTTCTGCCTTAATTTTTGTGAAGAAAAAGCTTTTTGTGATAAAAAAAATAAGTCGTAAAGGTTTTGATTTTGAGAATGAAATCCGAAACAAATACAAGTCTTGGAGAATTGGGTTTGGCCAACCCCGCCTCTTAAAATTCATTTTTATTTAGCTAATCATTTCTTTTCCTTGCTTTCTAAAATCCTTGAATTGCACTATAGTTCCGAAATTTCTAGGAAAAAGCCTAAATAGTTTGAGATCAAATGTGAATGTTATTGAAATGATTACAACTTTTGTTTATTGAAACTGTTAAAATAAGGATGTTATTTTAATTTTAAATACAAATTTTTTTAAAAAAATATTTATTTTAAATAATTTAAAAAGGCATCATCAATTGAAAACATAGTGAAATTGTCTACTTAAGAATAGAAATCGGCTGCTCTTTAAAACAATATAGTACTATCCACTTAACAATCAACCGAAAAGCTAAATGAGTCTTCATTACACTGTAAAACTTTTAGTTATATATTTATATTCACTTCCCATAATATGTCAGTAATATCTAGTTCTGAATTGGAAAGAATCTCATTCAACATTATGGATTATATTTCAATCTCAAATACCATCAGTTTGGTCTCGTGTTTCCTTTCACAAATCAGTCCTAATCTTTTCTCTATTTTCTCTCCTTATCAATATAATAATGCTATGTGATTAGCATTGTCAAGTGAGACTGAGTGGGCTGACTCGTTTTCATACAAGTTGAAAAATCCTCAGCTCATATCTGTCCCACTAGGCCTGTGTTTTTTCTTCTTTTTTTTGCACTATACTTTTTTGATCTTTGTTTTTCTCTCTTTATCATATATGAACATATGAATCCATCATTATGATATAAAAGATCTTTGGTCAATTACTAATATTTTTAAAACAGAAAATAATTATTAATTATATATATATATATATATATATATATATATATATATATATTCTAATTTGGATAAATTTATAATAAAGAAAATATTTAAAATAAAATTGAAGTAATTGACTTTAATTTTAGGCATGATTATAATGTGTAATTGAGGCAAACTTGATATCAAGATTGTCATACATTATTTTTTCTATAATGTTTCTAATATATAAGTAAAAGAAAAAAGAAAAAAAGACGCGAGCTAGCCCAGTGCAACCCTCATTGCCTCTTGAGCTAAATGGAGCGAGTCAAATAAGCTTACATTTAAACAAGCCTGAACAAATTATGTAAAAATCTATCTATTTATGCAGATAAATGGGCCAACATACGAATTGTTACTCGTTTTGACAATATCATATGTGATTATAGAAAAAATCTTAAAAATATAAAATTAAAAAATTTGAAAAAATGTTAAGAGAAATAAAATAACATAAAGACATGTACCAACTTAAAGACTAATAAGATAGAGAATGGATGAGAAATTTAGGGGATAAGATATAAATATTCATCAATAATTTATTTTTATTGAATTCAAAACTAAAAAATTCAAATTCAAACACTATTAAAATTCAATCACTTTAGTTTAAGTGTTATGAATTTGTTGACGCGCATTCGTTGTCGACACAATAAAATAGTAATACTAATGTAGAGAGCTTAATAAAGAAATTATAATGTAGAGAATAGGAGAAAACTATAGAGAGAAAATAGAGAGAAAGAACAAGAGATCTTTATTAATTCTCTGAGAGTAAATCAATCAATGAATGAGTGTATATAATATCTCAGTCTAGAGCCCTATTTATAGGGTTCAGGGGTACATCCAAATCAGAATAGGTATAGGGTAATCAGAAGACAAATCATATCACTAATCAAAGATATGATAGAACTCTACCATCTATCTTCTGGATAGTTGGAGTGTCTCTATAACTCTGATAATGGACATCCATAATAATATTAATTTCATAACACTCCCCCTTGGATGTCCATTGCATAAGAGTATGCCTCGTTAAAAACCTTACTAGATAAAAAAACCCAGTGGGAAAAACTCTAGTGAAGGAAAAAGAGTACACTACTCTTTATGCTATATTTACTCCCCCTGATGAGATAATCCTTTAAGGTTTCTTAACCGCCGCATTCCAATTTTGTTCACCAATTTATCAAATGATGCGGCTGGTAATGCCTTAGTGAATAAATCTGCCAGATTGTTACATGATTGAATTTGTTGCACATCAATGTCACCGCTCTTCAGGAGCTCATGAATAAAGAAAAATTTTATCATATCTCCTTAGATATATTCCAAACTTTATTATCATCCAACAACATAGTTGGAATTCCTCCTTAGAGGATATAGGTAATGCATACCTTGCATATTCATCTCAACAGGAGTTGAATTTTCTCAATATTCAAGATAAATTATCTCAAGGAGATTTAAAATCAAGCTTAATGCCGTCTCAAAATTTATTGGGTAGAGAAGAACTATAATAGATATCTACTTGCACGTGGGCAAGTGTATTCATGCTCTAAATTGCAGAGTTATGGTACTTCAGGACCAAAGAGTTCTTTAATATCCTTTAATAGATATAAAGGATCTTATATATAATAACCCAATAACTATTGATGTGCTATGTCCATGTGAAACATCTTCAGGATGTTCAATCAAAACAAAATGTTGACTTTTCAAACGTTGATCACAATACTTGCTGCTCTAATTTCTTCAAGAAAAATATCTTGATTATCAAATCATTTTCTCTTTTCAAAATCAAGAGATCAATCACGCTTCAGGCGTGTATCAAAATCATATAGTTATAGAATACATATATTTGTCCTGCTAGGACATCTATCCAAATAGGAATATCTATAAGTATAATGTTATATTGACTAACTCTACAAAAGTCAGACAAATAATCAATATGCAATTTTATGCAAATAAATAATATTTTGAACTTCCAGTTCACTAATGCTTGTGCATAGATCAAGATAATAAAAGTCATAAATGATATCCTCTTTAATTGAAGTTTTTCTCCCCCTAATGTGGGGAACACCATGCCAATCAATAGATTGTACAATGAGGATATTTTCTAATAAAGAAATACATATAGCAAGTATAGCTACGTATACAATTTCTTCATATATGGACATACTCAATCATTTTTTCAATAAAAATTCACTAAGACAATCTCATTATGTTCTATAGGAACGATTATATGCTTCAAGCATATTGAGTCCATCAGGGACTTCAAATATAAGCTCTATTATCAAATGATAATAAATATAAACACATATTAAATATGTTCATGCACTATTATATCCACCACTATAAATATATTTCTTCGTTATCAGTGCCAGGTTTTACGAAGAATCATACGCCATAAATCATGGCAAATATTCACTTTTGTAGTTCGCATTTTATAAGCAAATATTAATTGCTATCTCTTTGAGATTACACTTCAAGTGTATTATTCCTGCTGGGAAACATGTACACTTCAAGTGTACTTGTGAATAATTTAAACTTTTCATATTTCTCATGCGAACTTTATCTTTTCGAATCTACAGACCTCGATTTGAAAATCCTCAATATATTATGCGCATTAATATTTTTAAAGTCATATACTTGTGCGATTCCAATAGTTCCCAATCATGTTGAGATCTCATCATTTATCATAGTTTTCAGGTACCTGAATTTCTTCTGGAAATAATTTATCAGTCATGTTTTGGGACAAAAATTCTGCTGGAATTTAAATCTTCTCGATTTAACATATATGACCATCTTAAGCCTTTGCTCCAGTGAAGAGTTTGTATCTTTGGAACCGACTTATCTACCACATTTCAGTTGTGTCTCAAATTTATTTATAGTGGTAGATTATCCTTCAGGGATATCAAATAGGAGCATTCTTTGCTGGATGTTGGTCAATTAATATACTTGGCTATATAAATTATCCTTTGAACTTCTGGTTCAAGGTATCTTCTATGAGGATCAAAATAGAAGATTAAGATGAGACACATACTAATATCTTTATCCAGCCTCATAATTTCTCTTCTTTATGTTGGGGCAACATATTCAAAATTAACAAAATACGAATCTCTCCCTTGAGATTTGCTCCCAACATATTTAATAATTTCTTTGAGAACCCATCTCATTACCTTTGTGGTGGAGCAACATACATAGTGCATCTCTAAATTTAGGATGAGAATATTTAGTTTCTGACCACAAACCAACTACTATGAGGAGAATTATAATGTGTTGGCAAAATACGAAATAAGTGCTAATATATCACAGTCATAAACATTCTGCAGGATGTTCAATATTTATCTCAATACAACCAGTATTATTAGGACAAATTATGTCTTTGAGAGAATCTTAAAACATGAGCTCATTATCAATGAATTGTGCAAACTACAGGTTGCAAAAACAATAATATTCATAAGACTTTGTTGATGCATCAACTAATAATTTCTCCATATTCATCTCAGAATAACACATTCAACCCCAAGTAATACTGGCAACTTTTAAATAAAACAAGTAGCACATATAAATTCATCATATTAAGAAACTTCTGGTTCCATAATAAATTCATAATCATTCTTCGTATTTTAATGATCCGGGATGGTCCAACCGGTCATGCCAACAAATAAATTATTTATCAATAAACTTCAAGTTTACTCAATATTGCATCTCAATTTTATAATTCTATGCAATATAAACCAGGAGAGATAAATAGTAATATCTATAATTGACGTATATTTTATGTCATAATAGTAATGCATATGCCTCAAAAGTTCATTCATCCAATGTCTCGATATACTGATAATATAATCAAAGTTCAAAAAGCTTTATGAGACTATATGGAGAACAATGCATTAATATCATTGACCATTAGGTGAAGATCTGGTAACTCTTCTGGAGTTTTTAATCAATTAACTCTTCTAGAGTTATTTGATCAATTAGTTCTTCAAGAACCTTGGCATTACCATTTATACTTTGGACATATATTTTAAATTTTGTCCAAATAAACACAAATATTGTTTTGAGAAATTATATCTTCACCATTCTTGATCAAAAATAAACTTAAAATAACATAGGAAAGTAGTAATTCCATAATTTAAAATTTTGATTGACATTCAAAATGCTAAAAACTCTTTCTAGATATTCAAAAGAATTGGCTACGTTCACATATGCCATATTAATATTTTCGACATAAGCATCATTACTATCAGTAGCATGATTTAGGGAAGTAAAGCAATATTAATAATTAATAGAGATTCATAACATACTTGACGTACTACAGGTACGTGACAAACTTTCATATTGCATCAATAACATATTAGAATTATTACTTTCCCCTTTTCCTTCTCATTATTTTCTCACTTCTGGTGAGTATCTATTTAGTGGGGATTTAATGAGTCATTCTTATAGTATAAGAACAAAATGTACTTCTACTAGTTGCGACCAAAATATCGTATATAAATATATTATAATTTCTAATGTCATTCACTTCAGGGAATGATATAAAAATATTTAGTCGAGCGTCAAAATATTTTATCAAGGACTCATTTAATCTCAGAAGATATAAATTCAAAATACTTTTGAAAAACTTTTTCTAGATATTGCTACTACAGGAGCATGTTAAAAATATGAGAAAGGAAAAATCTTTTATCCATCACATTACTAGTGATATTTCTCCTTATAACTTTAATTGAGGAGAAATTTTAAATGTAATAAAATTTTTGCATACTGATAGATCATAAAATATTATAGGCACACTTATAACAAATCATAACTAGCATTTATATAACAATAATCTTCTAGTGATTGTATATTTCATTCACAATTTGCTAGTAATCAAGTGGCTTTGATGCTTTGTATTATTTTAAATGGTGTCTTCAGGACCCACAATATCCAGATGCATATATTCTAGTTGCAATGATTATATGAATTATTTTTACCATATCTGCGTCTATGTTGACGCCTTCGACCATGACTACGACCTCTTCCAGGGTCATAACCATTGGTTCTAATGCATTCACTCACAGATTTAAAGTAAACTGTATTTTTTTTTGTAGAATGACTATCTTCTGGTAGTCAAATCTTTCTTTTAGATCATTAAAAAAAGTTGATCTTTCAAAATAAGATATTCCGCCTTTAGATCCTCTTAGAAATTATGGCGGAGAAAAATCATGGCTTTTATATGATTTTGAGATGGTGTCTGCCAGACCAATTATATCTTAATAAATTTAAGCATCTAATGTCTATGACATATAATTCTTTTTATAAATATCAAGAGTAAAAAAAAAAATAGTTTTGAAAAGTTTACCATGGGAATTCAAAGGTAGAAAAAAATACCTATTTTTCTCTTGATTAATCTCTCAACTGCGGTGGCAGAGACTCGTGCTGATAACGTGTTATGAATTTGTTGACGCGCATTCGTTGTCGACACAATAAAATAGTAATACTAATGTAGAGAGCTTAATAAAGAAATTATAATGTAGAGAATAGGAGAAAACTATAGAGAGAAAATAGAGAGAAAGAACAAGAGATCTTTATTAATTCTCTGAGAGTAAATTAATCAATGAATGAGTGTATATAATATCTCAGTCTAGAGCCCTATTTATAGGGTTCAGGGGTACATCCAAATCAGAATAGGTATAGGGTAATCAGAAGACAAATCCTATCACTAATCAAAGATATGATAGAACTCTACCATCTATCTTCTGGATAGTTGGAGTGTCTCTATAACTCTGATAATGGACATCCATAATAATATTAATTTCATAACATTAAGTTAGAATTCTAAAAGGACTCATCACAAGATAAGCTTAATTTAGACAAATTTCTTCTTGATTTACATTTCAAAACCATCTTGTAATATGGAAATGCATTTTAACTAATTTGATTCACTACATTATTCCTTTCAACTTATTTATACCCCTACCTAGCAATATATATATATATATATATATATATATATATTGCCCTTTGAACAAAAGAATTATACCTGGTGGTATTCCCTACTCCCCAACCGGCAACCTAACCGGGAGAAATAATAAAATGATGCCAAGAAGTTTACCCTCACACGTATACAATTATTATCCTCGACATATGAAATAGTTTCCCATTCCTGTTTGATTTCAATAGCATTCTTTTTCCTGTTGTTGCAGGACTAGAATTGCGGAGGAAAGAGGGAATGTGGAAAGAACAACAAACGAACACACAGTCACTTCCTTCGCGTCTTCTCTCTTTGATTGCTTCCTTCAGAAGGTTCTCTCTATCCGAACCATGATAGTACAATTGAAAATTGATACCAAAAAACAAATTAATTTTTGTATTCATTTGATAATTCTTTTATTCTATACATAGAACACACAATACCAGAAGAACAAGAAAGCAGAAAGCCATCTATTGCATCACACATAAGGGTGTACAAGATAGGAAAAAGGGTAGCTTTTCGTGTTTAAACTCTCTCTTGGAAAATCCTAAGTAAACTACTATTTCTTTCTTTCTCTCTGTTTCTTTTCTTTCTTTACGTAATTGGGTTTTGGTTTTCTTCAGTTCTTTTAATAGGTAATTTAGTTTTTCGAAATTGGATTGTTGTTTCCATTTGGGTTTGGTTTCTGGGTTTTGATTGGATTCTGTTTTTGTTACACGATTGCAGGAATTGTTGATTTTGCTTTGGGGTCTGGGAAGGATTATGCTTTTCCACGGATGGTGAAGTTGGGATTTTTGCTGTTGCAAACTGTACTCTTCTGGAGGAGTTCCGTGGTGGCTTTGGACAAGATTGGGTGTTCTGTTTGAAAATTTGGGATTTTAAAGGGGTTTCGGGGAGTATTCAGTTGTAAAGCTTGTCTCTCTCGCCGAAACTCTTGGTCGGTGGGTTGGATTTTTGCTGTTTTGCTTGGGATAATTAGAATTCTTGAGAAGGATTATTGAATGGATTTGGGGAGTTTGCCTGACCAATTCTTTGGTGGGTTATTCTGGTAGCTGACCTCCTTTGGCTTATTTTAGTGCAGGATTGTACACGAAGGGGTTTTGGCTTTTCAGTCGAAGCTTAAAGGTGCGGTACTGGGGGATTTATCTGACCGTTGTTGTGGGCATCTCTAGGAACGTTGCAATTGATTGTTCTATATCTGGTTGGATTTCCATATTAGTCAGAGCTGGATGTTTGAGAAGTAGTGCTTGAGCTAATCGCACTGCTTGTTCAGTTTTATCCAGTCGGTTACGGTGTTGGAGTCATTGACTTACATAAGGCGGGCGATGAGTTCTGATATCACTGGAGGGGTTGTTCAGATGGGTAAGCTTTTGGTTCATATAGCTGAGGATGGACACTCTTTTGAACTCGAGTGTGATGAAGACACTCTCGTTGAGACTGCCCAGAGATTCCTGGAATCTGTTACAGGGATTCAATTGAATGATCAGCTTCTTTTATGTTTGGACATGAAGTTGGAACAACAGCGTCCTCTTTCTGCTTTTAGACTCCCCTCTGATGATCGGGAAGTATTCTTGTTTAACAGAGCTAGAATGCGAAATAATTCACCATCTCCGGCACCTGAGCAAGTTGAGATTATTGATATTCCTGATCCACCATTGCCATCCTCCTCCCACAATCCCCACCCATTGGATGATGCTTCAGACCCAGCATTGAAGGCCTTACCTTCTTATGAGAGACAATTCAGATATCATTTCCAGTTCGGACATGCGATTTATAGTCGTACTTTAGCTAAGATGGATATCTGCGAGAGGCTCTACAGAGAGCAGAAGGTTCAAGAGAGAGCATTGGAGATTGCTGGCCAGAATTTGGATCATTTCTACAGGATGATTCTTCAAAATTACAGGGATTTTGAGAAATTTTACTCGCAGCAGTATCGAAGGCATCAAAATCTTCTGGTCAACTTCAGGAGGGATTTAGAGAAATGGAGATCTTTCAAAATTCTTCCTGCGTTACAGACTGCTAACCGCAAGTGCTTATTGGATTTCATAAAGGAAGATAACTTGCAGAAGATTGAGGAGGAGTGTAGCACCTCCCACAGGCAATTTGAGAATAAAGTTTCTGAATTTAAGCAGGAGTTTGGAGAGCTAAAGCGAAATGCTGAACATATATTTTCTAGTAAAGCTTCTTCTCTAATAGGAGAACTGGAAGCTATGATAAAAGAGCACCAACGCTACATTAATGAGCAGAAAAGCATAATGCAAACACTAAGGTTCTTTCTTTCTCTTTCTCTGTCTCTCTCCTTACTGCCCTAGGAGGATGGGAAAGGAATATCATTGCATTGTGTCATCTTTTCTTTTGCCAAAAATATTTAGTGCATATTTCCTTTCACATGAGTAGCACTGCATCAGTTCTAGTAATAAGTTATTATCTTGTTGGACTTGCTGAAGTACCAGTTGTTATATGGGTGTCCAAAAAAATGTATCATCACAATTCAGTATTAGTGATCCATTTGACTTCTTTTTCTCATATGCAATTAAGTTTGTTTGTTAATACAGCTAGAAGAATGCTTGTTCATTTGCTGTTTGTTGATGTATGGATCCTGATCCATCCTATGTGTGAGCCCATTGGAGGATCTCCTTGCAATGTCATTGTTAGCCATATGTTTCTTTTACTTTTTTGTTTCATGTCAGTGCATGGAACCTATGTAGTATATAATTGCCAGTGCAAAGTAGATGTTTTTGCAGAATGAATGGGTTGATTTGAATTTCTTTCCTTTTTAAATTTCATTTCATTGTTTGTAGAGTAGTATAAGTTTATGAAGTCAGTCTGCGCAGATACTTTGGAGCCATCAAATGATGAAGGCTGGTACATTCGTAGGCAAAGCATAGAGACGGCTTTTATTTTGCACTTTACAGACTACAAAACCTCTTTTGACAAGCATGCCCCCCTTTTTGTGATTTCTTTCTCTTCCTTAGCAAGGGGAAGTGAGTTGTACATTGTAACATTTGGAATTCCTTGCAAGTAGTAATTTTTATTAGCAGGATAGGTTTTCAACTTCATTCAGCTACTGTCTTATTGGCTATAACTTTATTTTTCTACGGTTGTTGTGAAAAGGTAATTTAGTTACTGTCTAGGATTAAGTAGCTAAATTTCCTCTTTGTTCTAGGCTGTTTCCTACTAGGCTGCTGATTTTTCAAAGCTTTTAAAAGCCAAAAGACGAAATCAAATAAGTAGAAGATTGTAGTGAAGTCAGATTATCTCATTTCCATTTACTTCAGAGAGCTGGACCAGTATTTGAGCCTTCCCGGTTAATAATTTACTTAATGTTGGAGAATATTTTGTGTCAATCTTGGATTTCTCTAGTCTGGAGCACAAACGTTTTAGATATTAGTTTGTAATATGTTGTTTTTACTTTTCATGGATGCTTCTGGCTGAAGTTAAATTTTGTTTTGGTTTTTCATTTTTGTGTTGTTTTGCTTTTTCCCTCTCTTATATGTCCAGTTATTCGACTAATGTTTTATTAAATTTTTGTCATTCAGTAAAGATGTCAACACGGTGAAGAAACTTGTGGATGACTGTCTTACAAGTCAGCTTTCCTCTTCACTTCGTCCTCATGATGCAGTTTCAGCCTTGGGTCCCATGTATGACAGCCATGATAAAAGTTATCTTCCAAAGATGCAGGCTTGTGAACGTGCCATTTCACATTTGGTTGAATTCTGTCAGGACAAAAAGAATGAAATGAACATCTTTGTGCACAATTATATGCAAAAGATAGCATATATACAGTACATTATTAAAGATGTCCGTTTCAAGTTTTCTGTCTTCCAGGAAGCTTTGAAACGTCAGAGTGACCAATTTGAGCATTTAAGAGTGGTGCGTGGCATTGGTCCTGCATACAGGGCATGTCTTGCTGAGGTGGTGAGGCGAAAGGCTACAATGAAGCTCTACATGGGTATGGCTGGACAGTTGGCGGAAAGGCTTGCAACAAAGAGGGAGGCTGAAGTTAGGAGGCGAGAAGAATTTCTCAAAGTGCATAGTTTATATATACCGAGGGACATATTAACATCCATGGGACTGTATGATACCCCTAGCCAGTGTGATGTCAATATAACTCCTTTTGACACAAATTTACTTGATATTGACATTTCAGACATTGATCGCTATGCTCCTGAGCATTTAGTAGGATTTCCCTCCAAGACTGAGAAGCATGGGACTTCAAAGGGCTCTAATTCTATGTCCAATGAAAACTCACAGTCGGCTGAAGCTTCTGAAGCAAGTGCTGTGGACTTTGAGAACTTCGATTCTCTGGAATTACTTGAGGGTTCTGAATTGATAGAGATTGCTGGAACAAGCAAGATTGAAGTTGAGAATGCCAAACTAAAAGCTGAACTTGCTTCTAAAATAGCCTTAATTTGTTCCATCAGTGCTGATTTTGATGTGGAATCACTTGATGAAAGTAAGGTAGGGAGTTTCTTGAAAACTGCTGCTGAGAAGACAACTGAAGCTTTAAATTTGAAAGATGAGTATGAGAAACATCTTCATCAAATGCTGAAAATGAAACAAATGCAGTGCGAGTCATATGAGAAAAGGATTCAAGAATTAGAGCACAGACTCTCTGATCAGTATCTTCAAGGGCGCCAGCTTCCAATTGATGAAGATGCATCTAAACTATCCCTTTCAGCTGCCAAGACTCATGATAGTAAATCAGATATATCAGGTGTTGGAGAAACTAATGAGAATATTGAACCACATGAATCTATGGATGAGGTTTCTTGTTCCTCTAGTTTGGTGAATGCTAAATCAGGGCTTCTGGCTAAACAAAGTAAGGACCAAGAAGAATTGGATGATAATATGACAGATTCAGGTGGTATGCTGAACCCTCAGTTGGATTCATCTATGTTAGATCCACATCGAGATGAAGCTTGTGACAAAGATGGGAAAGATACAACGTTGGCAGATGGGGCAATTGCACTTGCAACCAGTATGGCTGTTAGCATGTCTCAGACTTCAAATGCCTTGCCTCCTGAAACAGTTAGTGGGGAGACTATGGATTCCAAAGAGAATGCTCATATCGCACAATTGAAAAGGGCACTTGCTGAAAAAGCAGATCAGCTTGCTGGAGCTGAAGGAAAAATTAGTGCTTTGACGGAGGAGGTTACCAAACTGGGAAGGGAGTTGGAGATTAGTCGGAAGCTTCTTGATGAATCTCAGGTAATGTTAATTGAATATTAGATACCACTCATAATTTAGCAATATACAATAATTATGTTAATCATTTGAGTAGCACCCTCTTCCCACTTCCCCCAAAAACCATTCCAATGCTTATCCCATTTTCCGCTGGAGACTATTTTTCAAAGTATTGGGTGCCTTTGTCATATAAAAATGGTTGATTTATTTTAAATAAGATAGGAATTCAAGAATGTTGAAATCTTAATTATTCGTTTTGCTTGCTTTGTCTCTGTTGCTGGGTTTTTCAGAAGCTGAGGATGTGGTCTGGGGTAATTTGGAGATTGAGATTGGAATTGTTTCCATAAGTCTTTTGTAGAAAATCTAAGAAACACTCTGGACTGTCCATCTATGAGCAGGATTAATCTAAATACTTTGTGTACAAGTTGGGTAAGAAGAAGGATGGACAAACTTTTTACCTGCCACATGACTGGTTCTGATTTCATTTTTTATTAAAAGAATTTTTTTCAACTAGAAGGAATGTGACTGACACTAACCCTGTTAGATAGAAATGGTGGTTCTCAACATGGTAGGACCTGCTTTTTCCCCCTGATACTTTGGAGGCTGTTTTTTCCAATCAGCAAGTTCAAAATGTCACCTCTGCAAAGTTTTTCTTGTTTCATGCCTTACCAGTGTCCTAGGGGTTGTTTTAATTTGTTTGCACCTCTCTTAAGCTGCTCAAATGGAATTGCTTTTGCAAAAATCTGTTTAGTTATTTGAATGACATGTTTATTATTGCTGCCCTTCAAAAGCAGTTTGGAAAACTACCGTCAGGTTTCCTTTTCCAGAACAAATTTTCCAGTTTCTTAGCAAGGAAAAAGAGGCCCTGTCAAGAAAGATATTTTCTGTATGTCACCTGCAATTTATTTTTCTTATACTTTAATCAATACCCTTTTGCACTCGTATCAGAATTTTTAAGGCCAAAATGACTTTTCCATTGAGATGTCCAGTTTCCAGCTTTTCATATAACTTTACCTGTTTTGCAAATGTTACCTAAGTTTACACGGCAACTGACGAGTTGGAAATTTTTGGACCACAAAGTGGTAGGTCTGTTATTTTTCCTGTGCACTTCATATTGCTCATGCCTGAGCATAAGCATCATTTATTTACTTACAAATCAGTCTGTCAATTCTTTAATGGACTAGGAACCTCAGGTGATGGATTCTAGTGTTACAATTGAACATATTCGATGGCTTTGCAGTTGTGGAATTAGAGTTTGTAGAAGTTGGTTCACAGAAACAAATTTTCCAAAGTAAAAGAGAAATATTAAGGAACTTTGAAGAGTGAACTTTTCCTTTTGGATGTCACTTCCTTAACTTCTTGCTGCTTTCTTCCTTTCCCATACACCTCCTCCCTGGAGCAGGCATTAAGACTATTCTTAACAAGTTAAAATGTGCGTGCTTCTGCTGACGGAGGTCATGTTTCTTGCTTCTGCCATGTATGAGAAAATTTTAAGCATGTGGAGAAGATTTGAAATAACCTAAGCATCAGGGAATAATCCATGATCCAAGTTTGTTCTCTTTGTATTATTTGGAAGCTTGTCTTATTGAAGAGAGACTGAGTTTGGCAAAATTGTTCTTAATCTGGTATTAGTGCTAACTTGGATTTTTGATGCAGAAGCTCCTTGCTTCTCAAGTTGTAATCTTTAAATTGGAATCACAGTTAACTTGTACGAGTACAGTTACACTTGACTTAAATCTTTTTGTACTTCAGAACCTCATAAACCACTGTTAGAAAAGGCGGAACGACCTTACTATTGATTTGCCTGCGATTGAAACTCAAGTTTTAATCTTTTCAGTCTGATTACTTCTATGAGAGCAGTTCAATATCCAAATAAGCTGAACTCTTTTTAAAAAATTCAGCACAAATAACTATCTGTTACAAAAGGCAAGCCTATTTTCTGTTGCATTGCTTTCATTAGATTGTGTTCCATAATAACTGTAGTATGCTATGTACTTTGCACCTGCAGATGAACTGTGCTCATTTAGAGAATTGCCTACACGACGCAAGAGAGGAAGCCCAAACCCATCTTTGTGCTGCAGATCGGAGGGCCTCACAATATAGTGCTTTACGTGCATCTGCTGTTAAAATGCGCAGCCTTTTTGAAAGACTGAGAAGCTGCGTGTCATCTGGCGGCGTGGCTGGTTTTGCTGAATCCTTGCGAGCTTTGGCTCAGTCTATAGCCAAGTATGTAGTCTATCCTCTTCTTTCTGTTTAAGAATGATTAACTCTCGGCTTTTATATTCGCAAGAATTGGTACATTTACACTTCTCTGAGTAATTTTCTACTGACAGGGCACTAATCTTTCTCTGCCTTTGTGCCGATGCCATACCGGCATATGAATCAGGCTTTTAGAATGTAAAACCTTTGCCTTGACTTTGGTCTTATCCTTCTTTTAATCCTCTACATGACGGCACTTGGAATTATAGATCATTTGGTTGTCAAATGGAATTATTTTACCCAAGAATGCATAGCAAGTTATTGAATGAAGATGGCTTTTGCCCATGGATAATACTTTAGTGTACTTTAGTTCTGAACTGACAGAATGCGGAGTGCTCTTGATGCTTTATGTTGTACCTACTCCTTTGTGCTACTCCGTCCCCCCACCCCGCTTTTCTGTTTTTCCCTGTGTGAAAGATTCTGAAGCTGATGATGTAGAGAGTCAAGTTACTAACTTTTACTTCCTTCCCCTGTTTAATGTTCTAGTTCTGTCAGTGAAAATGAAGAAGATGGTGCTGTGGAGTTCCGTGAGTGTATCCAGGCACTTGCTGACAAAGTTGGTATCTTGTCAAGGCATCGAGCAGAGCTGCTTGAAAGATACTCAAAAGCTGAAGCTGCAAATGAGCAGCTCAGTAAGGAGTTGGAAAAAAAGGAGGAGCTGGTTAACACACTTTACATAAAGCATCAACTTGAGAAGCAGGTAACTTAATTGCTGACTGCGAGTCTATCTAATTTTTAGGCACATAGTCAAGCCTGCATAGGGGTCAGAGTTTCATGTCTTGATGACACCAGATCCAACATTTTACCCGAGAGTGTGGCATTTTGATGTGTCAATGCTTAGTGAATTCTAATTGTTGAATAAACAGGCAAACAAAGAGAAGATATCTTTTGGTCGACTGGAAGTACATGAGATTGCTGCTTTTGTCCTCAACTCTGCTGGACATTACGAGGCAATAAACCGCAACACCTCCCACTATTACCTCTCTGCAGAATCCGTGGCATTGTTTACAGATCACCTCCCAAATCGTCCCCCCTTCATCGTAGGCCAAATTGTGCATGTCGAAAGACAGAAAGTGCGACCACCGCCTTCAAGCATCGAGCATAGCAGAGATCGGGTTGACATTCTTAATTCTGACACAGGAGCCAATTCTTTGACCTTGAATCCAGGATCGGCTTCAAACCCCTATGGTCTTGCCGTCGGCTGTGAATACTTCGTAGTGACGGTAGCCATGTTACCTGATACCAAAATTCATTCGCCTCCTCCTTCCTGATCTTGCGAATGGCAAAAAATTGACATGATGGAAGATAAGAAATGTAAATATATTTATATTACACAGTTGAATATATATGTTTAGTTGGTCTTAACTCTGATTCCCTGTTTGTACAGCTAATGTTCAATTCAATCCAATCTTCCCTTTGTACATAAGAAACTTTTCTTTTAAAAAAAATGTAAAAATTGTGAATATTTGTCCCCAGTCTCTGGGGTTTTTCTACTTGAAAATCTTGTCCCTTAAGTTATATCTAATCCAATCCTTTAATGGTTGGCTCATAAGCTGCCAAATCCATCTCTTGTTGTGGGGGTGTTTCTGTCTTTGTTTCTCGCAGTTGGGGTTGAACTTTGTCCTATTCTTTGTTATGGTAATGTTAATGCTGGGGTTTATTAGGGCATATTTTTTAATTATGTAAAATAAATTGAGTTAGTCTTTAATTAGTTATACCCTTTTAATTATTTTAATTTAGTTGAAAAAAATCAATTTGGAGAAATAAGAATGTTATTTTAATTTTAAGTACAATATTTTTTAACAGTAATTATTTTTTATTAGTTTGAAAAAGCTTCAGCAATGAAGAACAGGATTTTTGTATGATGAAATTTACTTTGCCATGTAGGTCTGCTTCCACTAAATATTTTATTATTTAAATTTATTTTGTCTCTTTTATTATACATTAGGGCATGAAGATATAAATTGAATTCATATATCATTTAAATAAAAATGTCATTAATTAGCTAAATAACCAGATTATCCTTTTTTTTCCTCCCCCTCTGCAGGGTTACCATATTGTCATTCTTCTGTCTCTATTTGTTATTGAAGCTTTGATCACCTCCATCAAATATGCCATTAGCTGGAAAAAATAACATGCAAGCCATGCCTTATTTCCACAGTGGTCTTATTAATAATATACTTGGATTAAAATTCAAAATCAAAACATTTCTGAATTTACTAATTTTACTCATGTGTTAGTTAAGTTACATGCAATTGTTGGAGATAAAAAATATTGAATTTAAATGATTCATTGAACAGAAATGTGGAATTCATGTCTATCTTGATTGAGAAATATAACATTTATGAAATTCATGAATATTTTATATTCACTAGACTGAAGGGTGTATTAGGTTGAGAGAGTTTCTGTCTTGAATTTTATGAAAGTAATTTTTTTGTGAGAGAAGAAGTGAAATTCAACTGTATGTTGTATGTCTGACTCGGCCAAACATTATTCAAATAAGACTATATCAATGAGGCTTATGGTATGGTTGGCTCTCTGCACTTCTTTTGCCAGGCATGTCATTCCATTGCTACATACAATATACAAAAGAAGGTTAGGAAAAGGAAGATCAAGTATCAACAACAAGCCTATAGAGATGAAATGTCTGGGAACATTAAGTCAAGTATTTGCAAAATCAAGTGCTCGTCTAATTTTCCTTGGTAATAATGGTAAAATACATAGTTTTTTTATTGTTATAAAATATAGTTATTTAAATATGCAATTTTTATTTGTAAATAGCAGAGTACAGAGTGAGAGAATTTTTCTGAAGAGGTAGAGAGAGAAAGATAGATTAATGTAGATTTTCTATTTTCTGTATCTCCCAAAACCTATCTTTTCAAAGGGGAAAAAAAAAAATCTCCGAAAGCCCACTAAAATGATAAAAAGAAACGAGAAACCCAATTCGGGTGGGACAAAGGAAAACGTCATTGGGGACCCCACAAAGCGAAACCTTTAAATGGTTCTTAACCGAGTTGCAAAGCCCAAAATCCCTCGGAACGCTTCTCGTTGTCTCCCCTCAGTACTCCCTTCTTCTCTCTCGCGAGGACTCACCGCCATTACCTTTTAATTTTTTCATCCCCGTTAAGGTTCGTTTTTCTCTACCCAAAATCATCAATCTCGAGAATATTTCTCGAATTTTACTAGAATATTCAGATTATTTTTGGGATTTCTTTATTGATTCTGTAATCGTAACTCTTGTTTCTTGGAAGATTTTTTACTGGTAGCTTAGTCCTTGCATCAATTTCAGTAGAAAACATACATGTTCTTGTTTTCTGGTATTTCTTGGATTAATTTCTACGAGGAAGTTGAGAAAATTATGGGTTATCTTTATGTTCTAGCCAATGCCTTGTAGTTCTTTTTCTTCCTAAAAGTTATATGGTAGAAAAAAATTAACTGAATTTTTGGGTATGAATTAGATGGTGGTTCAAAGAGTGAATTTTTGAGTTTTATTTTCTATGATTGTTTTGCCCTCCTTATTATGCGATTACTGTCTATTTCTTTCATCAGCATAAAAGGGTGATGATGGATGACTAATATGTTTGATATCTGAATTTAGGTCTCTTCACTACGAGAAGAGATTGTCAGAATAATATGGACGTCGAATCCTCAAAGGACTCAGAAAGTGATCAGCATGAAAATATAGAATTTTACGAAAAAAGGGGTTCTGTTCAGTTTATACCTTTGGATGGTGAATTAGATGGAGCAACTTATTCAGTACCTTCGGCTACAACGCAGCGTTTATTGGCTAATAAAAAAAAATTGGGAAAATCTGTTAAGAGTTCATTAAATTTGTCCCGTCCTAAGTTCATGCATCAAACAGAATCTTCAGGTCAGCAACCCAGTAGGAATGAAGGAAGCTCTCCAAGTAAACCTGGGGTCAGGGCTTCAAGAAGAGCCAGTGCAGAAAAACGAGAAGGTACAGTGGTCTCTCACAATTATGCTTGTTTTATTTGCTTGTCAAGAGTGGAAAACAAAGCATCTAGAAATTGTGTGAAAGAAAGTTTTGCCATTATAGATCTGTGTTTCATAATTGACTTTAGTAAAGACTCGGAAATCAGTGTTGCCAGTTATCATGTTTTTGTGGAGCTATCCATGGTAGTTGCTCTAGGGTGTCCTTTTTCATGGAATGTTTATTCATATTAGGTTTTAACTGCATATGTAATTATAAAACATCACCACCAGGATTTACTTCTCTCAGCAATTATTTTCTTCTTTGTCAGAATGAGAAAATGATTGATCAAGCAGCTTAACGAGATTAGGCTTTCTGGATTCTCATGATTATATCATTTGTTTGTACTTAACTGCATACATTTTGTTGATCAAGATTTGGAGGCCCCAGAATTAACCATTTAGTTAGCGAGATTCGTTCTATTTTATTATTTGACAGGTTCAGTTCTGCAGCATAGTATAAGACTTTTTTGAACTATGTAGAATTGCTAATGTTGTTATTACTGCTGGCAGATCACCTTGTCCAAACTCAGCAGAATACAACTCAGTCCACTAAGAAGGCTTTTACATCAATTAGGAGTAGGATGCAAGCAGATTCCCCATGTAAAACTTCTTCAGCATCCATTAAAAAAGCTCAACCATACACGAGTTCTACCAGTCAAGTTCAAGCTCAGCAAAGTAGATCGACCAGAAAACCTTCAATCTCTTACCCTCAAGAGGTCTGGAGAGAGAAAACCAAGGATCAACCTTCAAAACCTTCAGCAACAGTTCAGAGGACAATTGAAGTTAATTCCTCATCTAAACTCTCTTCAGTGGCCACTGAGAGAGCTCATTTACAGAAGGATTCTTCCCCTCAAAAGGTCTGGAGAAAAACTCAGAAGCAACCTTCCGAACCTTCAACGTCAGTTCAAGTTAATTCCTCATCTAAGCATCCCGCAATGGTCACTAATAAGAAAACTAATCTCCAAGAGGATTGTTTCCCTCAAAAGGTCTGGAAAAAGGAAACCAAAAAGCAAACTGCAGGCAGAGAACCGAATAGATCAAGAAACACATCAACTACTACTCCTTTCTATCATATTACATGGGATGGTGTGTCCGCATAAAAACTCTTCAGAATGCGATTACATAATGATCTCACTTGTTATTGGTGACACCATTTGCTAAGAGCTTTTGCTTTTGTTTGCAGGTTTTGAAAGAAAATGTGAATCTGTTACAGAATATTGCCCTGTATGTGAAAAGGATTTGTCGTCTTCATTGATGGGTGGGGAACATGTGCATTTCGACGATGGGTATGACTATGACTTTGAGCCCACGATTCTTCCTGATGTTTCTGTTTTGGCATGCGGTCATGCTTTTCATTCTAAATGCTTTGATTGCTTTTTGACGGAGGATCAGTCTAGCGATCCCATGTGCTTTTTGTGTCCCAGCAAATGTTCTTGAAACATGGATTTCTACAGATATAGTTTCTAAACCTAGCAACGTAGTAATTACCATTTTTCACTTGATTATGAAGGAAGTTCATTTGAAAAATTAGTTTGAAACAAATTCATTGCGTCGAATAAGATGCTGAGCTTGGGTAAAGACAGACGTGTAAGCAAGAGAACGTGCAGACTGTAATAGAAGGATAAGAAGCACAGAAAGGAATCTTTAATTCATTGATGATATATTTACTGCCAATAATTGTTAGACCCAACAGATTACAGCAACAAAGAGCAGCAAGAAACAAGGTTGAGGCAAAACTGCCACCGGTTTGGGGAAAATATCAGGATTCATCATAAAATCAAATTTCCGAATCCAAAGCAATTTCCAAATCTAGTTTTTGATTGAGCAACTAGAAGCAAGGATCCAAACACCAACAGTTTCACTACCTAAGTTAATACTTATGAGTTTCATATGCTGGACTAAACAGCATCATTTTCTAGCTTTACTCCAGACATCTTCAGCAATGTCAGAACGAAAATTTTGAAAGAGGTGTGATACGGGGCAGTTGAAATAGCAGGTCTCCCAATGAGTCTTTCCTCGAGATGGTAGGGCTCTGCTTAGAACCAACAACAACGGGAACAGCAGAAGTTGAAACATTATCATTGGCCTGTCTTTCAGGCATGCAGTCAGAAGGCTGGTTAGATCGAACATCTCTTTCAGTACTAGATCCTTCAGAATGCTTTGCACTATCAATCTGCACGCAGGAGGCTGTTGCAGGTTCCTGCAGCAGGCAACAGAGTGAGTTGACCCTTTTCATTAATGAGTTCTCATCTGATGCTTGTATACTTTGTGTGTCAGTAAGCAGAATTTGTGCAATGTTGTTAAGCATGTCCTGGCATTCTGATGCCTTATCAGCATGGATATTTCCTGCAGTTACTTCTTCTGAGATACAATGTCCAATGCGGTTTACAAGATCAGTCATTGACATTGATTGGCGTAACCCTAAAGTTTCTGGGCTTTTCAGACCTTGAGAATCAGATTGTTTACAACTGCTGATCTCTTCCATTATACGAGTATCCATCACTATTAACAAGCAGAAGGTCAGTGACAAATATAGGAGACACCAAAAGCAAAATGAAAAAATGCAATACTGTTCTGCTTCTTTCTTGGAAAAGCAGCTATCGTACCATATTTGTAGAAATTACCCAACCTTGCTAAGCTTAATACACAGAAGCCCTAAATACTGAGGAAACGGTGCAAAGCTTAAGGACAGAAAAAGAAGAAAAAGAAGAAAAAGGGAAGGGGGGGGGGGGTTGGTTGGTTGGTTCTATCTAATAATTTTCTAGGTTTCAGAAAAAAAGACTAGAATTGCAGTCGCCAAATTTGCTGAATCAGGATCGATTATAGCATCAGCTTTATAATTCACCTTGAGGTCTGTAAATCTAAGAGAAGGAAAAAAAGAGAAAAAAAGAGGTGCTTCAACTCCTCCTATTGGCTAAGACAAGAACAAAGAATACAATGTTCAAACTAGCAACAATGCAAAAAATAGAGAATAAGAAAAATGTAAATGGAACTAGATAGTTTTTGGTAATGCTGCATGACACAAATATAAAGGATGCAGTAACTCTTGACAAGCTGCATGTGGCTGTATATGAACACCAGGTAGCATACTAGCAAAGCTAAGATGGCAAAACACAGAATTCTATTGATACAGTTAATTATATTCTTTTAACAGTTCCTTAAAATGGCAACTGAACTAACTATTTTGAAAAATAAAGCAACATAATGTTGAAATAAATACAATAAACTTCATTCATGGACTTCAAGGGCATTCACAATAATAATGATAATCGTGATACCTGAGCTAGGCGAAGGAGCCTCTATAGACAAACTTGGTGACGCCATATCCCATTGTTCATAAGTCAAGGAAGACAATTCTGTGGCTCCTGGTGATGCTCCATCTGCCAAGGAAGAAATAGAGGTTCCACCAGTTGCAAGTTGGCCAGATACAGAGGCTCTCATTGCATCAGGATTTCCTAAAGCAGAAGCCAGTGTATCAAAATACGGCGAATCCATTACTATCTCAGGCTGTTGGCTCAACATCTTCAGCCGATTATCACGCTGGATCAGCTTTTCAAAATGCTTGTTTAACAACCCTAATGGACACTGTAGGAAATGCTGCCTGTGCAAATTCCAATGAAAGATATAAATTACAATTACTGGCACAAGCATAGAGCTTATGAACCTCCCATGAAAAAGTAATTGGAAAAGAAGTCCGGAAGAGATATATAAATTGAAATTCTAAACCAGCCCAAAGACACAATCCTATAACAGAATGTTATTTGGAGAGGAAAAAGAAAGGACAAGCTAATTACAAAGTTATAATAATTTACAGATTCGAAATATTGCCATCTTAAATTTCAAAACTATTTATCGCTATTGGATTAATTCTACAAGTAGAAAAAGATACATCACAATAACAGTAGCTTGCATTCATTGATATTATGTCATCCAAACATATATTTCAATATAGTGTATCAGCTAGGATTAGTAAATGCATTATAGCAGAAATGAAATCCTGAATATAGCCATTCATTTTTCTGTGAATTACATAACTTATCTGGAGATCTGGATCCTTGAAATTTGAATAGCACAATAGAAAATAAATAACAAAAAGATCATTTCACACCCAAATGTAATCTCCAGTGCTAATAGTCTGCCAATTCAGGAAACAAAGGTAAAACCTTCAAAGAAACAAATAGAACAGTTTGGCAGTGTGTATTCATATATCTTGTTCATCAAAACTACCAAGAACATAGTTTTGTTTCTCTTCATCTCGTTGCTGTGTAAAAGTAAAAGATATATTCTAGGTCACAACAAGCTCTTCAATAACTTACCTGTGTGTGCTAGCCTGTCCATTAGTAAAATCTGAAGCTGCCTGCCACAAAGTGTGCTTTCTAGGTTGTGGATTGGTCTCACAGAAAAACAGAGGAGGCCGAGAAAGCTAAAACAACATTGACACACTGTCAATGATTTACCCAAAAAAATAGGATATTATAAGATAGAAGAAATAGAAATGGGAACTTTAATAGAACACTTAGAAGAACAAATACCACTATAGTCAAAGTTCCAGGGCCATCATCCGGAAAGTTTGCTTTAAGAGCCATAATATCAGACCACTGAATTTCTATTTTACTCTTCAGCCCACCTTCAAGAACTTCCCAAACAAGCTTGCTCTTGTGAAAGTAGCACTTGGCCACTAAATCACCTTCGTACCTGGACACAAACTGGCATATTGTAGAATGTAAAAGCATCAGGCAAAAGCACAAAGTTTACCCAGTTAAAAGATGGAAAAGAAAAGACCATGCGACAGCTACCTCCCAACATCCAATTCTTAAAAGTGAAGCCGCAAAATTGGATGCTTTCACTTTCAACTTGTCAGTTGCAGCTGAAGGAGCAGTGCCTCTAGAATCTTTTTGGGTCTTAGAACTAAGATTCTCAGAAGGAACAGAGGCTGTAGAAGAAGCACTGCCCTGGGATAACCTCATTTGAATTAAATCCAATAAAGATGGACTCTTTCTTAACCGTAGCCCAAGAGGGCTAGGTTCATCCAGCGGATTGAAAGGCAAAGTTTGAGTTGGAAACTCATTGTTCCCAAAGCTCCGCTGTTACAGAAAATCCACAAGAAAAATTAAAGAAAACCGGAGAAAGGGAGGGATGACACCCAACTAGGACTGCAGTACCATAATCTAACAACGTAAGACAACTCATATCCAAAGTGATCTATTTTAGGAACATATGAACAACACTTAGTTCTGCCTTGTAAAGAATGCAACACTTATTACAGCATTGAAAATAGTAGAGAGCAGCACTTATCGCCTTTATGGCAAGTACAATAGGACAGAGAACCATCTACAAGAACCTCACATCCAATTGTTCATAACTTGACTCTTGTGATTTTCACACGTCCCAAAACTCAAAAGCCACCAACCATGTTGGGATAAAAAGTTCATTCTTCTTTTGCATATACAATATCAAATCTGGCTCCATAACATAAACCCATAAAACTTTGAAAGAATTAATTTCACAGAAGGTAATTTCCCACCGTAATTCATATTCAATCATAAAATTATCCGATCAATTACAGCGTTTTACTACCGAAACAGCGGCCATGCTACGAAGTTTTGCCAAGCTAAAATTGCCTTCCATTAGCTACTGAATTTCTGCTACTACAATTCCAATCCAAAGCAGAAAGAAAAATGCTTTACAATGTGAGATGACTACATCGAACAAGAAAATAAACATAAGAAAATCACAAAAAAAATGATCAATCAAACAAAAATAAAGAAATAAAGAAATAAATAAGGACCTGAAGGGATGATGAGGTGGAGGGAGACAACTTGAAGCGCTTACTGATAGGTCCGAACTCCTCGTCTAAAGTATCCTCCGCCGTGATTTCCAACTTCACCGGAAAATTATCTGCTGTATCAAACGACGGTATTTGCGATCTCATTCTAATCAATTCAACTATCAAATTCTAATCACCAACAACAGTCATTACGAAAAGAAAAAAGGTTGAACTGGTCGACGAGAGCTAAAAATTCAGCAACAAAATCAATGCCGGAGAAGTTAGATGATAGGAAGACTGCAGAAAGGATAAGAAAAGTGGGGGAGAATCGGAAGAAAACCCTGCAGGGGGGAAGAAGGATTTCGTCTCCTCTGCTTTTCTTCTCTCTTTCTGTGGGTCGGGGGGGACAGAAAATCAGAAAGGAGTCCAAAACGTGCATTAAATTGAGGTACGGTAGGTGCAGGTGTTGCAAATTATTAGATGCTTTCGTGTCAATCATTGATTTGCTAGGAGCAGGCATTATGTATCTTGGCTTAAAGCTCATAGAAAAATGTGTCGGGACGATATTTTTTGCCATTTTCGGGCGCTATTTTTCCTTTTTTTTAATAAATGAGATAGCAAGAATTTATTCTGAGCATGATTTGGGGGAGGTTGATTTTCCATGCAACGTTGTTTGTATTTAAGACATATTTTAATTAAATTTTTATTTAAATTTAATTATATTTAAAATCGTAAAAATAAATTATTTATAAAAAATAAAATTTAAAGAAAAAATAAAAGAATAATTTTTTAATTTAAAAATCAATTCATGTACATCTTTAATTTTAAAAAATTTTAAAAATTATCTTTAGTATAGAGATAATTCTCTCATGCCTTAAATTTTGAAGGGATGGATTAGCAACATCTGAATTTTATAACTGTTAGAAACCAAAATTTTTATTGCAATTAAATGTATATCCATGTAGCTTTTTGTTTCTTTGTTAAATTATGGAAATAATACCATTTTGTTATTCTTTTTTAATTGTAAATCGAACAGACTACTTTGTACTTTTGTTTCAATTCTTTTTTCCCCCTTTAAAGTTGGGTTCAATTCTATTTGACTGTTGGAAGTTTATATTTGGACAAGCTTCGATTTTAAAACCGAACTCAAAATTTTAAATGTAAAATCTACATCTTTACTCATAAATAATTTAATTTTTACGAAACTTAAGACAAAAATTTCAAAACAAAACTCTATCCAATCACACTAGAATTTTTAGTTCCGAGTTTTTGGAATTGCGCCAAAAAAGTCGAAATTCTTTCTGATTTTATTGGATTGTTGTTCAAAACAAAACTACAGTAAAGTAAAGGAAAGTCTTTTATCACAAAGATTCTGAAATTAGTTAAAGAAGAACTTAAATAAATTATTATTTCAGTTTGAATTTGGACAAAACAACTAAAACAAGCAAAAATTTTGATTTTCATGAAAAATCTACAAAGCGAATAAAATACTAAATTTAAATTGAATCGAACTTAAATTGTCACTCAAATTGAGCGTTTTTCTACATTTTTTTCCTATTTTTTTGAGATCCACATTGAATTTTGTTAACAAGAAAAAAGGGTCCAAAATTAACTTTTGAGAAAAAGTAAAAATGTATTCAAAGTGAGTTGCAATGCAAATATGGCCTAAAATTAAATGGACTTGCTTTGTGCCTTCTACAACAAGAAGCAAATCAGACAACTAAATGATGCAAGGAACTATGCAATATGGAGAACCATTTGGAGCCTTTTGATAACAGCAAAACAGAGAACGGGAAATCTGGAACTATGCGGGTAATGAAAGAAATTTCAGGTTATTCAACTAGCAAACACTTTTACCCAATTCAGCAGGAAAAAAAAAACACAAAGTAAAAAACTTTTTACACCCAAAAAAAATGTAAACCCACAGTTCAACAAAACAAAGAAAATCAGCAATAAACAGTTGATGATTTGCTTGCTGAATGCAATTAAAAAAAGGAACAAAAAATTCATTTGCCGGATGCCATTGGACATCTACAAAGTGTCAATTGTCTTTTCCCATCTTAACATGAAACAGCTATCGCATTTGTTGACAGATTATCCATTTACAAGAAACTTCAGGCGAATTTCCCAAAAACCTGCACGGTGATAGCTTTTGGAAAGGAAATTCTAAATGAGAAAATACTTTAATGAAATAACTGGTTGTGAACGCTTCCAAATTGGTACAAAATAGAAAGGAAAGCTTCCAGATTGGTACAAAGTAGAAAGGAACCAGAAAGAAAGGACTGCTTTTGTCCTCTGCTAGAAGTATGAGCCCCAACATACGAGAATGGAGCATGCTCTGCAGTACATGATGAAACCATCAGTTCTAGTTAGTTGGCCTGTCGATTCACTTTCAGATAAGGTAAAGCACCAATTACATTGTTGTAGTCACTACGATCAACTTGCACCTAAGAAAAGACAGAAACGAACAACATAAGTAAACAAAACTTGAGTTGAAATATGACAGTAGAATTTGATTATATTCCCATTTTCATATTAGGCCTATATTGTACATCATCAAATCAACAGAAGTCCAGCTATTTCTAGAAGGAACAATGCCGAATACTTTCCAAGTCCACTCTTAATTCTTGGATGTTACACTTCATCAAATGCTTATCACATGAGAAATCTTATTATCGTCTAATTGTCCATGCAGATACTTTCTTAAGAATATTACAGCCTCTCAATGAGGTATGCTCAACCTTAAGCAATAAATTCTCATGCCACCCTTGCTGATCTTCTGATCCAAATTTGGTTCTTATGGGCAAGCTGAGTTAAGGCAGAGAAAAGAAGATATGCAAAAGCAGACTGACTGAAATAAAGAAAACAGACGATGAACTTTAGTCTTTTTGTATATTCAACTATACTGGAGCCTTCATACTGTTCGCAAGTTCCATCAGCACAAGTTATCCATGTCTAAGCTATACTAACATTAGTGACCCATGAGAAGCTCTCTCAAACTATAGGAAGAAAAAGGCTGAACCTTTACCACTCTTGCCGAGTAAAGAAATCTTTGGGGCTAATAATTATTGTGATTGACAAGGTTATCATGATTGGAAATATTTGGGTCTAATGCATAAAAGTAAATAGGTATTACCCATTCTGGAAGCCTAGTGCCCCTCTCTTCTCTCTTTATCGTGAACGTCTTTCATCTCATTTCCTTTGTTTTCTACTAAATGAGTTCTCACTCTCAATGCACAATAGTCAGCTCCAATTCTCGTAGTCAAACCATTAAAAGCAGATCTCACTCAATTTTTTAATTTAATAAAGCATGTTGATTTATTAGTCAAGCCAGCCTACGTATTCCTGAAAGGAACACGAGCTGAGAGTTCAGTCCTGAGTCTGGTTCTCAATTACTGGGCACCTATTCGATAGGCCTGTATCACTTTTGCAACCACATTTTAACAGTATGCAGGAATAAAACCAATTCCTACTCTAGGCTTTCACAATCTGCAGTAGAAAGCACCAGTCTCTTTCCGATAACCTATACATACCTAATACATGCACTTTGTTGACACTCAGAAAATGTCTTTCTGGCCAAATATTCTATCCCTACCACACAAAACCATTTCTAAGTTTATACATGGATAAAAAGAGCAATTATATTTAGTGGTGAACAAGATACTAGATCAGATATATTTTGCAAATACACATAAACAAGCATACTTGCTTCCTTATTTTCCTATCCATCCCTGAATAATAGCTAATTTGCTGTAACTATGGAAACAATTATATAGCAATGATTTGCGTCCCTGAATACATGAAGCTATATCTGTTTCTCTCAAGTGTATACTGTTATACAAAAATTAATATTCATTTACATATATGCAGAGGCAATATGTAGAATTATTATAATCATCCACGACAAAGTTTTCTGAAACTACAACAAGATATCTTAAAATAAAGTGCTGCAACACTAGATTGGGGTATTGAGTAGTCTGGTAAAGAACCACTGCAGAAAACATTGAACCTGCAACTGCCACTTTGAAATTTGTACTACACACTAAAGTTTCTTTTTCTACAAGATGGTTCTCCTTTGCTACTATATTCCTTACTTCTCAGCCAATGGTCCAAAAATTTCAAACCTGCTAACACTACAGAGTGAATACATGCAACTGCACAGAAGGCTTAATGAATTAAACAACTCCAATTACCCAATCAATTCGTGAAGCTTAAACAATTAAAAATCAGGATTTCGTACAAGTTATTAAGTCTAGATCCGAAAGGGTAAAAGGAAAAAAAAGGTTAACATCATATTCAGGTAATTATAAGAAATAAGGCCAAACCATTTTAGACAGTCTCAATTTCCTCTTTGTATTCTTCTTTCCTAGCAAATGTTGCTTCCCTGCCCTTCTCCTCATTATCTTCCCACTTCCAGACACCCGAAATCGCTTTGCCGAAGCCTACAATTCCCATCAAAGATCCACACCTTTCAAAACATAAAACCTTAAGCCATAGACAAGACAAACTTAAATTTCAAACAAGAAAAACGAAATACAAAAACTTTACCTTGTGGGTTTTCATTTTGTAGCCTTTAGCAGAGACTACAGTGAGGGCTCTGCGGCTATTCTCAGAAGGAGAGGCAACGGTGGAGACTCTGTTGAGAACAATTGGGCCAACACCAGAGACGCTGCGAGTAAAACTAAGGTTGAGAGAGGTTCTCTTGGAGAATGCCGAGAGGTAAACTGTTCTAATTGGGTGGGTGTGCGGTGATTTTGTCAGTCCAAGAGGGAGAATTACCGCTGTTGAAATTGAGGACGCCATTGTTGTCATTGTGTTAACCTCCTCTGTTTCAGTGAAAGAATGGGTTCTGGTTTGGGGAAGTCGAGTGGTGGTGTGGATAAAGCTTTCTTGTGGCTTTGATTTGGGACCTCGAATGCAATAGAGTTGTTCCCTGTGCTTCGGTGTTTGTACCTTTGATTTGTTAACAATGTCATCCGTTTTCTCTTTTTTCCTTTACAAGTAACATAGGACCCTGAAGAACGATTTTGCCGAGATATTAATTACTGGTAAAATTCTTTTACATTTGAACTTTTGAAAGACTACATTTGCTCGTACTAAGATGATTATTCAAATTAAAACACTTATTATTGAATATTTTCTTTATTTTAAAATATAAAATCTTTTAATTATTTTTATCTTCTCAAAATATTTAATTTTTACAAATTTTAAAATTTATTTTTTAAAAATTACAATCACCACAAACATAATTACCATATTTTTTATTATATTAATAAAAATAATTAAAGACATAACAAGGAAAATACATCTAAAGATCTAATATTTTAAAATCGAGAGAGTAAAAATTTAAATTCAATTATATCGTTAGAATTGGAAAAGTTATCTGTTATAGTTTAGATTTGTTCGTTAATCAAATATAGGTTCAGCCTGAGCTTCTTTGTATGTGCTAAGTCAAGTCTAACCCCAATGGGATGTTACAGATTTTACTTACTGGGAGAACCCAAGTACTCTCTCTCTTTTGGATTCAAGAAAATGAAACGGTGAAGAAGTAACAAGCATTTCTTATCCTTAAATCTCGAATGACTTGACCATCTGCAGCCTCGTAAAATCTCTGATACAACATTGAATTGCAAGAAACATTTTCACAGTTCCTGTGCAGAATATCTGGTGGCAACTGCTAACTGGAAAGTTATGACCTCGTTAATATGGCAATAGACTCCCACTCCAAACTACATATCACGTCCTGTGCAGGAACATGTATGTGTCAAAAACTGGTAGTGTAATGTATAAACACAGATCGAAAGAGTAAGACGTAAATGGAAAAATGAAGAAGTTCAATGTCAAAGCTTATACTGACCGAGGGGTTCTGTCTATCGACATCAAAGTTGTTGATAGCACATGGTTCAGCCAACAGCTCTATTGGTTCTTCATCTATCCAAGTAAAACAATTGAATTAGTTCGTATCATTTATTTTACTTAGCCAAAAAAAAAAAAAAGTTCGTATCATTAGAAGCATACTTAGAACTGACACTGTCCCCTTAGACGTGAATATCCCATTTATATTTTGTAATTAAGCAGAGTGAATTATATTCAGAGTTTGTTAATGCACTGAATAAAAAATAATAGACGGAGTGCATACTTTGCTCTACCACAGCAAGAATACCATCTTCTGAGCAAATCATTGCTGGCAGAATCCGTGATGATGAGAAGTTATGGATGCTGGAAGAATGAGTATAGTTGTCATATTGGACCTCCCAAACCTCACTTTCAGATAACGAATGGGCTTGAGTACCGGTTGCAGCCCCAGAAAGAATCATAGGCTGCTGCTGCCAACGAAGATCCCATGCAAACACAGTGCCAGTAGAACCTCCTGCCTTTTGACACAAGATAGCAAATAAAATTATTCAATTGACAGCTGAAAGACTTGTCACCCTTGCCCCCCAACCAAAAGGGAAAAAAAAGGCAGCGAGCAAAACAGCTGTGCAGAAAATTTGAGAATGTAAACCATGAAAGGCTCCAATAATATAAGTAAAGACCTTTCTGAATTTGTGTAAAGCTGGATTAAATTACTATCGCATGGCATGTACATGTCTGCTAACCTACCAAAAATGCATGATCACCATAGTACTCAGCTTTCTAGTAACTTGGTTCTAACAATCACTAAACTTTTCCCATTCATATTTAGACCTTCAAAAGTTAGAAGAAAAGCATGTTAATCATGATTTCTCCCTTGCTCAATTCAAATAGAGTAGTTGCACATAGTTTAGGCAGAGAAACATCAAGATACTCTCTGTTCTCAGCTCCTAGTTTCAGGGTGAACTGTCCAAAGTCAAATCACAGGGCGTAGAAGGTCAACATCTTTGGTTAGTTGGTCTGAGATCATAAAGTATCATGGTAATAAACTCTTGCCTTATAAATATTCAGGTAGCATGCATGATAGAATGTTAGGTTTCTCCTCCCATCATTGCAGCTTATCCACTTAATTTCAGTTTTATATGCAAAAAAATGAAGCAATATCAACAACAAAGATCAGTGACAAGTTATGGGAGCTCTAAGCAACAAAACATCTCAAGCATATTTCATAACGTGCCAAAGATGAAAAGAAAAGAAATCTATATCTACCAACATATGAAGATGCTTATCATCGAGCAATAGCCAAAGATGAAACATGCCTAACTTGTCTTCAACAAGAAACTTCAAAAGATAATGTAACAAATACAAATTGAAGAAAAAGAATTTCCTCGTATTCCTACTCTTAACACTTTGCTTTTACAAGTCTCATAAACAGGGGCTAAAAGGGGAACTGACAAGGATGAGAGGGTTCCTTTTCACTTCCTAGAAATAAGTACATGATAATAAAACAAAAGGATTGATATATTTAGCGAGAATTTGTGATCCACAGGATACTAAGACTTTCAGGTCCTATATGATTTTTAGGAAGGTTGTTATTAATAGCTTACAGAAAAACCAAGCAAAATGTTATAGAGAGCTGTATCATAGGATCATGGTTGCATCTCTAACAAAATATCCTAGTAGCTAGCAATGGGAAGAAATGAAACTTGTGTATATTCAACCACTACAATTATTCATACATAACCAAGCCATAAAGATAAAACCACAAAGCCAACTCAAGAGGCCTTCAATACAGGAGGAGGAAATAATGTGGTGATGCACATACAGTCATAATTTTTGTTGAAGGAAAACCAAGAACGATCCCATTACAGTTGTAACTCTATCCCAAGAGTTTGACATTTAGAACACTTCACCATCAAGTGCTCTTGTGAAATCTGTGCCCTAACTGATAAAACTTGAACCAAGCATACCACTTAGATGAAAAGCAAAAATAAAAGTAGACTATAGTTGAAAAAAAGCTTACAAGGCATGTGTGCTTTCGAGATGGATGAATATCAATTGAGTGTACAAGGCCTGAAGTAGTTCCAGAAGTCCTGCAGCATAAACAATAAAAATGCTCTCATGAATAATACTAATATAATCAAACAGAATATCGGCCAACCGTAAGAATGTATCCATACGCCCAGAGAAATCAAATGAAACAAACAAGCCTTCAGAAGCAGTTGCATCTCCATTTATGAACAAATTAACAGTATTTCAAGAGAAAATAGAGCAACTTCAATTGAACCCAAGGCTTATTTCCAGATAGAATAATCTTTGGGTAAATGTTTTAACTCTAACATATTAGTTCAACAAATGACCTTTAAAGCTTCAACAGAGTTTCACTGATCACTGGACATACATTTATATCAAAGACAGATCATCATTCTCCATTACACCACTACAGCTGAAACAGAAATGAGTTTCAAATACCCTTTCATATGAAGATTCCAGTTTTTTTCTTTCTGGTTTTATACAATTCAGTAATGATTTATCATGCAGGCCCTAGGTTGTGAAGTACCATTATAATCATTCTGCAACAGAGAGTATCTTTATAACCAAGAAATTAACACAGCTTCTAGCATAGAAAATTGTTTGTGGTTTAGGTTTTGCACATGTTTCATTGTCTAATTATCTAATTACTTTTCCCAATTGAGCAAACTGATCTAGTGCTTGCAGACAATTTCATAAGCTCATTTTCATTTGAAATCTTCACAAGTGTAGTAGGTTAGTGAATAAATTATAACCAACATAACTTAAACATCATAATATTAAAAATAAAAAATACATATAACAGAAGGAAGAATAAATCTACAACGTTTAATAACAAGGTAAAGGGATAAATTTTAAGCAATCAGGATACGTTCTCTTACATTTAGCCAAAAAGATACGTTCTCTTACCAATTGGGTTTGAATTGAGACACAGGTCCTCCAGGCCGTCTTTGATCCCACCAGTGAAGGGTAAACCCAAGTCCACCAGTTACAAACTCCGCAGGGGACGCCCACTTAACAGTAGTGTATGAAACCAGACCATTACTATCATAAACCCTCTTATCACTTCCTCTCTCCCCATTTCCAATGCTGACCAAATTAATCTTCCCATCCTTCCCAACGCTAACACATTCTTGTCCATTTTCACTCAAATCAATCCCTGAAACTGGCCCGGAATGGAGTCCCTTCCCAGGAACCAAAAATCCAAAATCCAAATACCCGTTAGGCAAATCAGCAGTTAAAAATAACAAAGAGCCACTGAAAGTCGAGGCCGCAATGAGGGGTTTGGCAGATTGAGGAGCTAAAAGAGCCTTGAGAGAGGTTACTCTTGATTGAATCGGTTTCGAAGCCTGATGAGTGAGCTTTGGAGGTGAACTTGAATGTGCATTCCCAGTTGCGTTCGACGCAAAGGCGAGAGTTTGAAGAGAGGAAGTGGAGGTGTCGGAATCAAAGGTGGCAATGACAATGTGGCGGTGGAAAGCGGAGATTTGAGGAAGCCAACGGAGGGCGTCTACGTAATGGTCTTGAGGGAGCCTGTGGACTTGGAAGGGGTAAGACTGGTGGTCGGGGGCGGTGGTGAATGCCATTCCAGTAGAGTCTGGGGAGGGGTTTTCACAATAGATGGGCGTAGCGTCGCTGACGTTTGGAATAGAACCAAGAAAATCTGGGGCCTCGTTTTTTGAGGGTAATACGCTCTTTGTACGGAACACATTTGCGTATTGCGGTAGTAGTGGCAGCGCTTCAACCCGGACTGGGCTTTTACTAAGAATGGCTTCATTCTTTAAAAAACAAACTATAATGGCTCAGTAGCTCAATTTTGAACAGGTGCCGGTGCTATGGCTATAAGGTCATTTAGTTTGACATCATTGAGTTAATGACACTAATCAAAGTAGCATTATTGATTACCTTGAGGCCAGTGCACAATACAAGCCAGCAATAGTGCGTCTGGTTACTGTATTGCACGTCTTCTTGCAAGATGCACTCAACTTTAACAGTAGAATTATATCTCAAATTTAATTTGATGGTTATAAAAATTTATTAAATTTTTGAAAAAAATAAATACAGAAGTAAAAAATCTAATCTGTTGGATTAGATTTCAGATCTAATCCAACGGTCCAGATTTGGTCCTACACGTCTTGTAAAAAAGACGTGCAGGACCTTAACTAAATTGAGCAATAGCATTACTGCCGATGGTATTGTTACTTTTGAATGACGCCATATACAATGGCGTCATTGAAAAGCGAAGAATGCCAATATCAATGATATTATTGGATTACCAATTCTTCCTCAGTCTTGTAATAATAATAATATCTTATTATTTTATTATGATCTAATGATAATGATATATATAACTATTTATAAAAACATATATTTATAAAGTATTTAATAATTAAGTGTTTTTATAGTTGTAAGTTTAGATTTAGATTTATGCTTAAAATATCTTAGGAAGACCCGCTCGATAACTTAGAATTTATCATCTTCAGGGTTTTCGACTAAGGTTTAGTTATTAGAATTTGTAAGAAATTTATATTTTTCGTAAGATAGCAAGTAACTCTAACATTTGTTACCATGTGAGTTTACAAATCGAGACTTACTATATTTTTAGTAATATCAATATTTATAAATATGAATATTTATTATTCATAATTATAAATATATAATATTTTGAGAATTACTTTAGTTACTTATGTTTAAATTGGAGATATTCTTCATAATATATTTTTACTTGTACACTAGAAATACAAGGAGCGGTGCTTCAAGTAAATATTTATTTGGTTGGCATATTATAAAATTTGGACATGTTCTATAGATGAAAGTAAACTTTGAGAAATGTCTTATTGTGTATTTTTGAAAATTCATGTATTTCCATAGCATTTTTGAAAAAGCTTACATTTATATGTTTGGACTGGCAGACGTCTGTTATTTTAAAATAATATTGAGATTAGATTTGGTAATAGATTTGGATTCATTTGGATGGTTACTTGAATGACCTTTATGTTTGAAAAGTTGTATAAAAATTGTCCCAACTAGATATGATTTGGAATACGATGTGATTGAAATATGATTTGAGCCTGAAGCGTCGGTGGATGGTACTATACGTGGCTAGTCCCCATGTACTAGGGCATTTTCCACTAGCGTGGAATGCATAAACTCTGGATTATGGATCCACTTGAAAGGGGTTATAGTATGTCAGGGTGGGTATGACCCACTTGAACTGCATTTATTTGTTTGAGGTCGCCTAACAGCGAGTCAAGAGTGGCTCAATATTAAAGTTGATCACTATAGTTTGACTAGTAGGTGCCTAAGAATCCTCAACTTGGTCATTTGTTTGGGGGAGGCATAAGATATTTAGAAAGTCGAATATATTCACATTGGTATATGCTTGGTTTTGACTACAAGATTACATGATTTGTTTCATGATGACCCCGTTATTGGTTCCGATAGATATACTGTTGAGCCAGAGTTTGAATATTTGTCATGTTTAAAAATTTTGGTTTGAGAAGTTATGATGATGTGTTTTGATTCACTCAAACTTTCTAGTTAAGCCTAAAACCGTATCATGAGATCTGTGTATTGTATTGGAATAAGAAAATTTATATGAATATAAAATACTTTTGAAGTATTGTGCATATACATCTACTCTCGTATTTTTGAAAATATCATATTTTGAAAAAGTACCAGTCCATACGTGAACTCACTCAACTTTTCAACTTACATATTTTTAATGCTTCTTTCCAGATGACTTAAATTATAGATTAGAACAGTGATCTTTTGATTCACTTCAAAGTTAGCGCATGCAGGAATGCATATGTGAGTGTGATCAATTTGTCTTTTTGTTGCCTCTCACTAAATAGAGAGAGAAGTCTGTTTTTCAAAGATTAAATTTGTAACAATATAAGATATATGATCTACCTTTTTATGTAGAAGTCTGTTTTTCAAAGATTAAATTTGTAACAATATAAGATATATGATCTACCTTTTTATGTATAAAATTATCATTGTTATTTTCTTTTATTATATTATATATTTTATTTATTTATTTCTTATTTATTCTCTAAATACGTTAGTATTTATATATATCAGTGCCGAGCCGCAATAGAACCTAACGTAGATATTGAGAGTATCACAATGATAGTGTTATTGCATATAGGCATAGCCTTTGACCCTTATAGGACAACAACAAATGACGCAGCTTGAGAAGCCATCATTTATTAAATAATGCATCCTCAAATGACGATATGGCCACATAGGGAATCCATCCCATAACATGGTCATTTTAGTTGGTTTTTAAAAAATGAGGCTCAAAATCGGTAAAAGCCTACCCCCAACAACATCTTACTGCAAAATGAACGCATCTCAAATACATCCTTTGTTCATGTCCATATTTATTTCGAAAGAGAAACCAAAAAAAAAAATGAAAATGAACTTTACTTAGATAAAAGCATCCGAATTTATCTTTAAAAAAAAGCATACGAAAATAACGGTAACCAAATAATAGTAAACACGCAAAAACGAAAGAAGGAAAATTGACCAATTTAATTTTCAAATGATTTTTGATGTTAGGCATATGTTCTTAAATTATTATTTATGATTTGTTTTGATGAAATTCGATCTAAATTTGCTTGTTCCTTTTGTATGCTTATAGCATTTAGTGTTCGAACACTTCAATTTTTCCTCAACTTCACTAATTTCTTACTCACATGACCACTTCCCTCCTCAATTAGCTTACATTTTTTTTAATTAACTTTAAGGACAAACCAAGCTGAAAGAGGAGAGTGTTTGGACTACAATGTACTCATAATATTATATTTTCTCAATTTCAAAATATAAAATTTTTAATCTTTTTTTTCATTTTTCAAAACATTACAAATTTGAAAATTTAAAATTATCTTCATCATACATATAATTCTCTCATCTTCCACTATATTGATGAAATTAGTTAAAAATATAATAAAAAATATAACTTATTTTTCTTAATTAATTTATACAAAAAATATTAACAAATTTTAGGGCTAACTTAGATTGACTTTCAATCTAAATTTTTTTTTACTTTGGATCTTATTTTTCTCTCACTAATAATTCATTTTTATAATTTTTAATATACTTTAAATTTAAAAAAATTTAATATAATCTCATCCTTATATTTTGAAACTGAGGGAGTATGATGTATTAACCCATCGAAACCGGTGTCCAAAGCTTTAGTTGTTGCCTAGGTTTGCAAGGAATGAAACAGCACTCAAGAAACTTAGGGGAAAAAAAAGGCCACTATTATATGTAGTTATTTTTTGGATTATATGTAGTGCAAAAAATTTTCATTATTTCATTTGAATTTTGAAAAATATTTAAAATTCTCTGAAGCATTTGGTCAGAAAAGTTCAGATCTACGAAAAACAACAGCAAATTTTCACTTAAAAAAGTTAGTTTATCAAACTACTCTTCAATTTACATCGTTTTACATTAAAAGAACTTCAAAATCGGCCAAAAAACGGCCGATTTTGAAGTCGCAATTTTGCAACGTGAGTTCCCCCAACTGAGTGGCAGAATTCGACAATGAATTCCGCCAGCAGTTGGCGAAACTCACCAGCAAATTTTGCCAGAATCTGGCGGAATTTGCATGTCAATTGTACCCAAAACGGGTACAAATTTTTGGCAAAATCTCTGGAGAAATTCCGCCAGAAACTAGCGAAATTCTTGCTACAAATTTTGCCAGTTTCTGGAGGAATTATTGCTAGAAATTCTGCCAGTTTCTGGCGGAATTTATTCATTATTTTCGTCAAAATTTAGTTTAAGCTGCTAATTTTATTTAATTTAATTACGGTGGATGTTGTAGGTTTGAACTAATTATCACAGTTGTATTAATTTAATTTATCTTAATTTAATATTAATTATTGTTAGTTTAATTATGTTTATTTATTTACCTAGGCTGATGATATTTTAATTTAATTGTTACTGATAGTAATTTTTGTTAAATAAGTGTTGCAGATGACAGATCATTCTCAACGACGACGCGTTGCATCACAAGATTTGGGACCAATTTCCGATCGCAGCGGTCGATTGCACGGTCGTCATCCTATTACGGCATCTGCCAGACAGCGAGTTAGTGCGGCGAGGCGCAATACTAGCGACATCCCCGTCACAACGGCGGACGTCACTCGAGGTATTGATTCGACCCAGTTCGTCCCACATATGCCGTGGATTCCCGGAATGTAAGCGCATATGCCGGGATACGTACCGTATCTTTGGCCCCCGATGACGTCGCCATCTCCTGTCGCGCTGGGCTATTATTCGGGGGACTTCCTACCCAGTTCAGACACATAGCGGCCCCGTTGGAGATGTGGGCCCAGCATACAACCGGCCACCGTCGGTCCCGGTTACGCCGTACAGACATCCGGAGGATTACTACGAGGGATCAGGCGATGCGGATGATGTGCAAGATGGAGAAGACCCGGCAACCGATGCGGAATATGATATGGATGTGGGTGCGGATATGTAGGAACCCGCGACCAAGACAGTGATGCAGGAGGATGAGACATATGAGCAGGACATCCCGCACACAGCCCCGACAACATCTTCTACACGACCGTGGAGAGGTTTTTTACGGCGTGTTGCGGCAGAGGTAGGCAGCCTAGCTCGTTCGGTATCCGGATCTGGAGTTTTCGCCCACAGGGATAGGTCACCGGGTCCAGTTCCATATGGCGTCAGTTTATCAGTGCGCCCACATGTCAGTAAAGCATTCGCGGATGAGCCACGAGTTCCCCCCACAGCGAGTAGGGTTTCAGTCGACGATGTGGAGAGACCCGGGCCCTCAACCGGGCGACAGCCGGCCGCTGCTAAGCTACACTCACAGCCTACTTGATGTCGAACTTGCAGGACCGGCACCACCGAGGAGTGGCGTTTGACGGGACCAGCACTTGAAGGCCTGCAAGATCCATCCCTGATCCCTTCTTTTTCTGGCCACATTGCCAGCCTTATCTGGCGTGGCGAGGTTCGTACGTCACTGTTATAATTGTCAAATATTGAAATTTTCGTTCTCTGTATGTCACGCGCAATTGTGAAAATTGAATTTTCTTTGGGCAGGAGCGACCGGTGCTGACTGTTCATTCACGGCATGGGTACATCGATAAATGGCCGATTCGGGACGAGGCAGTTGCTGCAGTTGTGGCGTGCAGTGGTTTGGAGCGCTTGAGGCATTGCATTTTCGCTCGACCTAATAGTTCACTTATTTCCGTTTTTGTTGAGAAGTGACAGCCAGATACTAACACATTTCATATGCCGTTCGGTGAGATGACCATCACCCTTCACAATGTGGCGCATATCCTCGCGATTCCTGTGACTGGTTACATCATCTGGCATGACCTGAGCAAGGAAGATATTATCAGGGATTTAACTGCCACACTCAGCATACCAGCCGCACACGTTCAGAGACAGCTGGATAATGGCGGGATGCGGTTTAACGTCCTGAAGGACTACGTGACCCAGGGATCCGTTGAGGCGTCTGCATATGCGCGTGGGTATCTGAAGTATCTGTTAGGCGCCACCTTATTCATAGATAAGGGTAAGGACCAGATGCCTTATAATTATTGGCAGTTCCTCAGCTCTATTGAGGATATCCCCGGATATGCATGGGGTGCTGCTTGTCTTGCGTATCTATACCGGTCTCTTGGGACGGCATCTAGGGCCGATTGCAGACAGTTGGGTGGGCCCACAACACTGCTCAAGGCTTGGATATAGCTGTACTTTCCGTCCTTCGCCCCACAGTAGTCGCCAGACTGGTGGGAGTCGCACAACGTAAAGGGGCTGCACCACGAAAATCTGATGACCTGCGCTCTATTCGCCTGCACTTGGACGACATGACTGCGCGCGAGGTAAGTTTAATACTTACATGCATAGTGTATTAAGTACTGGTTAATCTTATATATACGTTTGCAGGTTTGCTAGACTCCCTTCGGGCCCAACCCGCTTAAATAGCACTGGATTTCGGCGTTTCACGGGTGTCTGCGATTTGGTGACGTTGTAGAGCCATATATGCCTGATCGTGTCCTGCGACAGTTCGGCAAGGTGCAACAGATTCCTAGCACTCCGATACTGCCGAAAGAGGATTACAGGCCTGCAAACAACCGTAGATATGTCGTCAGGTACGAGTGCCCCGATGAATTATGGGAACGACCCGAGTCCCACATACTTGGTAGGACTCAACTAGGTGCACGCGCCGTCCCACTGTTAGCGTGCACGCCCGAGTACCTACCTTGGTACCTTGCGAGGACGCATCCTTTCATTCAGAATCCGAGTATGCTGCCTGCGAGAGTTACTAGGCCCAGGCCCGCCCCCATTACCGACGCAGTCGTACGACCCACTGCTCCTTTTACTGATAAATTTTAGAATTTTTTTTGGTCTTGAGTTATTGTTCGTAATCCTTTTACTGGCTACCTTTCAGTGGTGGGATATGTTGCATCGTGCAGTTGCGGGTATTACCGATGTGTAGCAGTTGTCCCCGGCGGCAGAGAGATGCCACGCTCCAAGAGATGATACAGATATTGACTGAACGGGAGTAGTGTTTGGGAGGGACGGAGCACATGGGCCCATCCGGCTCGTAGGGATACACTGCAGTTGCCTTTTTACTGTATATTTTTTATTTGGAATGGTCATTTTGTAATACTACAGAAAGACGAAAACTACATAAATATTGACGTTTAACTATCAGCAATTTACCTTTATTTAACGTGGTTTGGTTTCAAGTACACACTGGTTCATTCGATCTCATTTACAATAGCAAAAAAAAATTAATTAGACGCCAGGGACTGCCAGTGTGCGATACGCTCGCGTAAGGGTGTGTCCCATCCTTTAACAGCCGCTCGGCGATACCGATGCCAGGACGGATGCACTTCGGGAACTGAAAAGACATCCTCATTAACGCAAAATTACAAAGAATTGTAGTGTAACGTACCGGTTAGTCTTGTACGTTGTATCTATTAGCAGTATAAATAGGTACGCACGAGCAAGTAATGTTGAATCTGGATGAGAAAAAACACAATCACTGAGGATTTCGGCTCCCGGCTCAATTCTGTGCCAATGGAAATATCCATGATCGGTGAACAACTTGAAAAGTTATTGCACAACTGTCCGTCCTTTCATACTCGCAACTCTTAATTTGTGTAGAGAATTATACAATGTCTTCGCTCTGCGGCAATACGAAACCCAAATAAAAATTATCCACACATTTGCAAAATTTAACAGTAGTGCATAATTGCTCAAGTAATGAGTATAATATATTTGTTAGATGCAAACATACCTAACAACGGTTCTTGGATTTTCCCGTTTCAAATGATCCAGAATATGTTTAGGCTGAACGTGATATTTGCTCATTTCCTCCGTGATTTTCATCTCCCGCTCTATCATGCTGGCGGCGAGGGCATGGCCATGTCGAATCCCGAGCTCGTGATTATGTTTGCCGAATATTACGGCCAGACTCCACGCCCCCTCGTAATACTCCATACCCATTAGTTTTAACGGACAGTGACTTTTTTTAGTACCCTTCGGCTTTCGTGACTTCGTCTGCACCTCCGGTTCTACTCCATCCTTCTGAACAGTAATAAATTTTCTGTATGCTCCACCCCTCTCACACCTAAGCTAGACAAAGCTGTTACCCGTTCCGTCACCTTTTCGCGACCGAACAATTATCAATAAGGTTCTCACCTGTAATGCTGCCGTCTTCGCCCACTTTACTAACTCCTCTTTACTCGAAAATATATCTTGCGTGCCTAAAAAGTGACTTAGATCTTCCATTTGGTCAAGATCAAAAAATTCTTCAAACGAATCCGACGACGATGAGGGGCCTACACCATCTCTGTAAAGTGCTCGATGAAATCTTGCCTTCCGACCTTTTCGGTTTTCCTGCAATACATAAAACGCACTTGTCCAACGTCAGTTACTACTTTACGTGGCTCTTGGTTATTTTTAAGGAATCAAGAGACGTACCAATAAAGCTATTTAGGATGTGTAACATAACATACAATATAATTATCAAGTATAAAATTATATAACAATACAACTAAATAAGTGATTATCACAAAAAAATTAAAAAAATTGAAACAATATGACAAGAATTTTGCTAGATTCTGGTGAAATTCTTGCTATAATTTTGCCAGATTCTGGCGAAATTTCGCCATAATCTGGCGAAATTTGTTCATAAATTTTGTCAGACCGTAGCGAAATTATCCCATGAGTTTCGTCACTTTGTGACGGAACTCTTCGGAAAGTTTTGCCATTTACTGGCGAAACCTGTGCCAAATTGTCAAAATGAATTTAAAGAGAATTTAAAGAGAATCCTTTGTAGAATCTTTGCTCATTACTATATTGCGATAAAATTTTTATGTTTTTGTATGAAAAGTGTGGCCTTTTTATAGAAATGTTAGAGAGAGTTGTTGGAGGAGGGAGAGAGAGAATGTTGAAAATAAAAATTTTTCACACTATATATAATTTTAAAAAAAATTGTATATAAAAATAGCGAAAAAAAATAAAAGAAACAGCACTCAACGTGGGACCCACAATTTTTTTTTTTCCCCGGGGCGGAACCCACAAAATATTTGAGAGAGAGAACTTCGTCGGGCCATGTTTTTGTCTAGGACATGTATTTCCAAACCTATTGCAGCCATCCAAATTCTGAGAAATAGTTGGAAAGCTTAGGGTCACTCGCACAAGAAAATGCTGACCACACAGAGAACCATTATCTGTATTTCTAACACTTCTCATTCGCTGAAAATTGGGAGAAGATCAGCCGCCGCAGTCGCATTGGCAAAAAAGGAAGATTTCTCGGAGAATTCAACGACAAGTCGGACCATTTCTTCACTGAAGCTATCAAAAAGACTTCTTGCTCAGTCTGCTGTTGCAGTTTTTGCATTAGGATTCATCGATGCCGGGTAAATATGCCGACACATATTCGATGCCTTTGAATATTTTCAGCAAAGGGTGATGTATATACTATACCCCTTTGGTATTTTTGATGATTTTCTTCAGGTATAGTGGAGATTGGTTAAGAATTGGAGTGATCTCAAGAGAGAATGAAGATTTGCTTAAATCTGCCGCTTTTATAGTCGTTCCTGTGTGCTTCTTTCTCATATTTTCTTTTTCCAAGAAGTTTGAAGATCGATAAAAATCAGCCAATGTCCGAATACTAAGTAAGCTTTTTATATTCAATGAAGGTCTCCTCGAATATGCTTCGGTTCGCTTGTTCTTATTGCTAAAGCTTTCCTTCAAACTGCCGAAAACAGAAGGGTGCCGATGAAAAAAGTTGTTGTCAAAATTAAAATAACATTCTTATTTTTAACAATTTTATTAAATAAAAGTTGTTTTGTTTAAAAAATAATTTTCTCATCTTATTTAAGATAAAAATAAATAGTTAACAATAATTTAAAAATAATTTTTAGTTAAAAAAATTATAAATAATTTATTTTAAATAATTGAGAAGTAGCAATTTAACTATCTTTAGGTATCTTTCATTTTGAATGTTTCAATTTGGACAGACAAATCCTTCTAACATGTACCTGTCATTACAAAATGTTGTTTGTAAATTCTGGGCCAGATCCTCCAAGCTACACTAATTCATTACTTTTTTTGGTTCAAAATATCAAAATATAAGGTATTTTGAATATTTTTTCCTCAAAATATTTAACTTTTTAAATATTATCTTTTAGAGTTATTTTTAATTATAAAAATAATTCTTTCGTTATATTTTATATTAGTAGAGAATAATTAAATTAGTTAAGAATAAAATAAAAAATATATATTATTTTTTCCTTAATCTATAAAAAAAAATATCAAAAGACTTTATATTTTAAAACGAAAAAAGTACTATTAATATTAATTCCCTCCTTCTCGGATGATCTTAATTCATACATCTGCTGCTAATTAGTTTAAAGCCTGCATAATAAACATAAATAGCAACATTAAGATTAAGCATTGGGGATATTATTCCATTATATTTTGACCTTTTCTTTTTGAAAGTAGTTTAGACAATTAAACCTTATCACAAATTAGAACAAACCAACAAATTTTTTGTACTTCAAAATACAATTAAAACTAGAACACAAATGATATAAGGCATCTAAAATTGATTGTGATAAAGTTCAACCTCAACTTGAGTTCCAACTCTAGTTTAAACAAGTTATAGTGAACATGTATGTTTTTTTCCAAAATTGAATATTAATAGTTTTGTTTAAATATAAAATGAACATATTTCACATCTAATCTTTAATTAAAAAATTAATATAGTTAAATACATTCTTAAATTCTTGTACCATTCAAATAAAACATTCAATTTTACACGGTAATAATATTTAACATCTAATTCACTTCAAGATTATCATATATAGGATACCACGCAGAGCAACCAAATTGGATATCATGAAGTCTCAAACGTGTCTATAGAACTCCTTTCATAAATTTGCATAAAATTGCCAACAAACAATATGTACAACTCTTCCCCTTTTTAACGAAATGTACAACTCTTTCAAAAAGTATTTTTGTTTCTAGTAAAAATAACCTAATTTAGAAAGATGCCGTTTAAATGTTTATAATTGAAGTTAAATATAATACGTAATTAATTAAAATTTCAAAATTATTTATCTTAAACGACCCTCAAAGAACAATATATTTATATATTTGTACTTCAATAAAGCGTTTTAAAGTATAATTCAAACATTTTAAAAGAAAAAGTTACATATAAAAAAATGTGAATTCGATAAATTTTAGTTTTTTTTTTTGTAAAATCAACTCGAGCAAAAATATTAAAAATTAGAACAAACGTGGCAAAAGCTTAAGCGTAAAAAATCCATCATTTTATCCAAAATAAGCACCCATCATTGGACAAAACAAGCCAAATTTCATACCCTCCCATCTCCCTCCCCCAAACCTCTCTCTACGAGTTCTTTTTCCAAATCTTTTTGGTTAAAGGTCAAAATGGGAGATGATAACTCTCAGTTTCAGCTGCTTCTAGTACCACGTAATCTATCCCAACTATACAAAATTACAAAATAAATTTCTCAGCGAAAGAGAGAGAGAGACGTAGATGATATGAGTTTGCAAAATGGGAGAGAAATGAGAGGCCCCAAATCGTCCGCCTTACATTCCTCTGCGTGTGTACAAACGCAACGGGCTCTGCATTGGGTCACCTTATCCTATCCACCACCACGGCACCACCCCCTCCAATCTCTCTCTTTCCCACCAGAGTCTCTCCCTTGTCTTTGCGTTGTATATCCTCTGCCCAGAACGCGCAACATTCTCTTCTTAAACCTTTCTCTCTTGGCCCCTCTCGATAGCCACTTCTCATTCGCACAATCCTGTAATAACTTCTACATACTTCAAACTTGCAGAAACTCTGGGCTCAATACATATAAAAACTGCAAATCTTGATAACCTGCATTGCCTCTGCACCTGTTCATGTGAATATATACATATATACGTAGCCAGATTTTTACCTTTAGTTTGTACTTTATCCTATATGTTTCGTACCCTTTTCGGCTTGGTGCAACAGTTTCTTCTAACAGCTGTGGAATCTGGAGTTTGCACAAGCAAAACAGCGCAGTACAAAAGAGATAACACAGGAAAAAGGATATAACTATACCTCTTTTTTGCAGTGAATGCCACATATAGTGGCATTTTCATCTCTGAGATTGTTGTGAGTTAGCAAAGTTGGGAGATTTTCTTCAATTGGATAGTTTGAAGCAAAAATAATGGCTCCGAAAGCCGGTAAGACGAAACCACACAAAGCTAAAGGAGAGAAAAAGAAGAAGGAAGAGAAAGGTGTGATGTCTTTTATCCTTTTAACCTAATCTCTCAACATTCTTGATAAGTTTGTGTTTTCTTCTACTTTCATGGAGAGCTTAATCATAGTTTCTTTCATAACTAGAACATTTTTGTACTTTTAAGATAACCAAGAATGAATCTTGAAGCTGGTTTAATATGAATTTCAATGCTGATAAACCTTTCTTGTTCAGAAATTATACTGTTAAATTTGGTCATTTTGAAAAATCTTCACTCAGTATATAAAAAGGTTTCCTAAACCATCTCAGAAGAAAAGTATATATTATCTTAGCTAATGCACCTTTTATCTCTTGTTTCCCCAATACATCTTTCTCATATACAAACAATTGATAATGCAGACTAGACATTGCATTTTTCCATTTTTTTTTTTCTTTTCAAAATTTTTGTTCTCTTATCAGTATATAGAGATTTAGGATTAAGACAGTACTAGGAAACTTCATTTCAATATTGGAAAGTTTTTGCATTTTTTATGGGCTGAAACGTTGACAAATTCTTTTTCTCTGACTTCTTTCTTTGGCAAATGCAGTATTGCCTGCCGTAATAGAAATACCCGTGGTGATACCGGGGGAGTCACAAGTAACACTTAAGGTAAGCATGATAGAGCTTTATTTGTATCGTAACAAGAATGTACATTTACTTAATTAATTTAAAAAGTTTATAATATAAATCGCATATATCAATATCTTCAAACTGCACCAACAAGACTAGATGATGGATGAAGGTAAACGGCATTTGAGAACACAGAGCTAAGGGAAGGAGAACCGCAACTATATTCTCAAGATTTTTGAAATCCTTCTATTTTCTTTAGCATAAAAATTAATATGATTTTTGTATTTTCTCATATTCTTCTATATGGTTTGTCTTGGAAGTTCATCTCCGACTCTATTCTTAATTAAGAAATTTTTAGAGTGTGATTAGATATGGTTTGATTTTAAAATTTTTATTTTAAATTTCGTAAACAATAAATTATTTGTAAGAGAAGATATGACTCATATAATTAAAATTTTAAGTTTAATTTTAAAACTAAATCATATTCAAATTTAGCCTTTCATTGTGAATCACAGGGGATATCGACAGACAAGATCTTGGATGTAAGAAAGCTCTTGGCGGTCCATGTCGAAACTTGCCACTTGACCAACTACTCATTGTCCCACGAGGTAATAGATTTTTATTTTCATTTATTAATTTTCCAGTATTTAATATCTTTACTTTTTTCATGAAGTGAGGAATTTTAATGTTGAAGAATGTCATTTTCAGTGTCCCCACCCCCCATGCACCAGACTAATGTCCTTATTGTATAATTGCATAGGAAAAAGAAAAACACACAAAGGAATAAAGAATAAAAATGAACAACAATATTTATTGTTTTCTTATAGAAAAACACACAAAGGAATAAAGAATAAAAATTTTGATTCGGTATTACTGCTTTTAAGACTAGCATACAAATTAAAAAATTTTAGGGTATATTTAGATAGTATTTGATTAGTAGTGTTTTTGTCTTGAGTTTCGTCAAAATAAATTTTTTTATGAGAGAAGAATTGAGATGTGTATTTAGTGAGAAGAGATTCAATATAAATAATTTTTTTATTTAATTAAAGTTTAATCTGAAATCTTATCTTCGGACAATAAAAATAAGAAAGGAGCATATCTTTTCTTTAAAAGAAGTATTATTGGAATAATAAATAATAAATAATAATAAAATAATAATTCAATTAATAAAAAAAATTTAAAAGTTCGTACTTGAAAAAAGAGTACTAACGGAACTTTGCAACGAAACAGGTGCGAGGGCCAAGTCTGAAAGATTCCGTCGAAATCACTTCTCTAAAGCCTTGCCACCTCACTATAGTGGAAGGTATTTATTTGCTTGTCCATTCTTTCGTTTTTACATAATTGTCTTTTCAATTTATGAATTGGGTACTTAAAAATTATGTGAAAAAGTAATGCTTAAGGGATCAATAATGCTAAACCTTATTGACTAGGCAAACTCATGTAGTAAATTACTAATAATATTTTATTTTAAAAAATATTTCTTTTTCCCTCGTCAGCAGAATATTTTAGTATACTTATTTTACACCATCCATAATAAATATAGTCTTCCCTAATGTAGTCATCTTGTCAACTTATATTTTTATCTCTAATTTTTTCTTCAAAGAAATATATAGATGTAAAACTATTCATACAGAGTACCTTGCAATATAGAAAACTTGTCAAATACTCTTCAAATTATTGTTTACCCAATATATCAAAAACAAAGTGATTTTGAGTGTATTTGGATAAAGTTTGGAGTTGAGATTTGTTGTTTTAAATTTTATAAAAGTAAATTATTTATAAGAGAAAAAGTGAGACTTATAGTAAAAAATTTACAATGAGTTCTATTGTGAAATTTAATTCAAATACACCCTTTATCTTGTCGATAATCTTCTCTATTGCATTTGATATGTCAATCTTGATATGGGCTAGAAGTTTTAAGAGGGTAAAAATGATAATATTTTTTTTTCAGCTGTGATTGGATATCACATAATATATTTAGTTTTTATATAAATTATTATACTTAATTTCAAAACAAAATGAGTAAGATATAAGTAACTCAAAAAATAAAAGAATAATATGTAAGCTTCTTTTAATTATCTTAAAATTTAAAGTTAGGTGTGTTTCAAAAAACCAAGTTTACGGTTGGGTGGATGAATCAATATACTTGCGCACAACAATATAGTGGCATATTGTCAATTAACATAAACTATGGGGGAAATTTTATAATTGGAAAACATGTTGCAGAGGACTACACGGACGGCCAAGCGGTGGCGCATATCAGACGACTCGTCGATATTGTTGCGTGCACGACGTCATTCGGCGGTTCATCTTCTCCCAAACCAACCGGTCGAATAGGATCTAAGGATCCAGGCAATAAAGAACCCGGTTCAATTGATACGGAACCCGGTCCAGACAATGCCACTTCTGGGCCCAACCCAAAGGCCAACATCTCCGACAAGAAGTCGGGCTCCGTAGGTCCGGGGTCCCAACAGTGGCAGGCGCCGAAGCCGGAAAATGTTCCCGCCGTTGGAGACGTGGCCGAAAAGGGCGAGGCTGCCGCGGCAGCGATGATGTGTCCGCCACCCAGGCTTGGGCAGTTCTACGACTTCTTCTCATTCTCTCACCTCACTCCTCCCATTCAGTGTGAGCTCTAAGTATTGCTTTCTAATAATTTTTTTGTCCATTTCTTATCTGCTGAATTTTCTTTCAGTTAGTTTCTTTCCTGCTTGATACTTAATTTACGCTTGAAAGCAACTACAATCTTTGTAGAATTTGATCTTGGAACAGAAGGAATTTTTTTTTCTTTTTTGGGGTGGAAATCGTGAAGAACCGCTTAACTACATTGTTATGCACTTGCAATTAGTAAAAGTTTACATCGTTCTTGTAATTAGTAAAAGTTTACATCGTTACATAATTCAAGTAGTTCTTGAGCGCTGAACTTCTGTTTTACTCCTTTCTAGACTATCTTTGCTACAATTGGAAACTGTAACTGCTTTGAATTGAGTGTAATTCCTTATTTTTTTTTTTTGATTTTGTGCTTAAAGTAGGAGAAATGCTGTATGAAGTTATGACCATTGGGGGGCATTGCAAAATGAAGCTTCTACATCAGATAATAATCCATTTAGGAAATAGAAGTATTAGTTTCAATCTGGGAAAGTGGTAAAGAGTATAATGCTGAACCGTGATGCTGATTATGATCAATGTGTTGAAATTCAAAAAATTGAAAACAGATATTTGTAGCCGTTACATATTATACATTGCTTCTCCTTGTATTGATTTGTCCTTTTTTGTAGCATATCAGGACTCTTGAGTGCAGCTTTTCAGTTTTTGTACTTACTAATTGTGTTAATGTTTACAGATATTAGGAGGTCAACTCGGCCATTTCTTGAGGATAAATCTGATGATGATTTCTTTCAAATTGATGTGAGTATCTATATCTCTTCAGTGTTTCTCACTCTAACATATGTTCCTAAGGTCCTGTTGCTCCAAAACTTGATAGCTGCAGTTTTGACTAAATGATTAGTTCTTCTGGATTGGAATGGATTTCAACTTTGGTGCAGGTCCGAGTTTGCAGTGGGAAGCCGACAACAATTGTCGCCTCTCAGAAGGGTTTTTATCCTGCTGGAAGACATATTCTTTTGAGTCACACTTTGGTTGGCTTATTGCAGCAATTGAGCAGGGCTTTTGATGCTGTAAGTAGTGGCTTTCTAACTCCTTTTGACATCTTAGCTTCTCAACTTTAATCATTCGTGAGGATCCATGTTCAGCTATAAGCAGTCCTAAGGGAATATTGAATCATGCTTCATCAAACTGCTTTGTAATTGTGGATTTAATTGGTGTAAACAGGCATACAAAGCCCTAACCAAAGCTTTCACGGAGCACAATAAAGTGAGTAGCTTCAAAATGTCTACTTTGCGTCTTTATTCCTGCAGTAGTGGTTAAGAACAAGATGTTATAATATGTGTTTCTTGTTTCAGTTTGGAAATCTTCCTTATGGTTTCCGAGCAAACACATGGGTTGTTCCATCTTTTGTTGCTGATCATCCATCAATATTTCCTCCACTTCCCATGGAAGATGAAAACTGGGGAGGAAATGGAGGTGGACAAGGCAGAGATGGCAAGCATGATTACAGGCAATGGGCAAAAGAATTCTCAATTCTGGCGGCAATGCCTTGTAAAACAGCAGAGGAAAGGCAAATTCGAGACAGAAAAGCCTTTCTACTTCACAGTCTATTTGTCGATGTTTCAGTATTTAAAGCAGTGGCAGCAATAAAACATATTCTGGAGAATAATCAGCACATACCAAATGATTCCAGTCCTTCAACTTTGTTTGAGGAAAAAATTGGAGATCTATTTATAAAGGTGGTAAAGGATGTACCTGATGCGAGCTTAAAGTTGGATTTCAAGAATGATGGGAGTCTGGTTCTTGGAATATCACAGGAGGAGTTAACTAAGAGAAACTTACTTAAAGGCATAACTGCAGATGAGAGTGCAACTGTTCATGTTAGTTTAGATATATTATATTTGTCAATTTCTCAGCATTTGTCTAATGTGTGTCTAATTATTGAAGCAATTAATATTCCATGATGAGGTCATATTAATTTCTACAGGATACTTCTACTTTAGGAGTTGTGGTCGTTAGACACTGTGGCTATACTGCGACTGTGAAAGTTGTAGCCGAAACAAATAACAATGGTACTCCCATTACTGAGGACATTGACATTGAGGACCACCCTGAGGGAGGTGCAAATGCATTGAATGTAAATAGGTCAGTGCAAGAAAGCTTGGGGGAATTCTTTTTAAGTTTGGTATTGTTTTATTTCGTCTAATGTGCTAAAGCAGCTAAACCTTACAAGTTTCTATTTCTAGAATAACTCATTGGGCTAATATGTTTCCTTTTATTATAATGTCGCCATCCGCTAATCTAATCTGCACATGGTTCTCAGCTTGAGAATTCTACTGCACAAGATGCCCACTTCTCAGTCATTTAGTCCAGTTCAAAGATCAAGTTGTGGAGATATTGAAGATTTACATGCTTCCAGGACATTGGTAAGAAAGGTTCTCAGTGAAAGCTTGTTGAAGTTGCAAGCAGAGGAAACTAAAGATGCAAAATCTATTAGATGGGAGCTTGGTGCCTGTTGGGTGCAAAATTTACAGAATCAGGCTTCAGGAAAAACTGATTCTAAGAAAGGCGAAGAAACTAAAGTTGAGCCTGTAAAGGGGCTCGGAAAACATGGAGGGCTGCTAAAGGATATCAAGAAGAAGTTGGATGAGCGAAGTAATAAATCTGACCAAAAAAAGGACGCTGCAAGTAGTTGTGCTGATATCAGCCAAAAAGAACTGGAAAAACCAGATGAGGAAAAGGAAGCCATGTGGAAAGAACTGCTTTCTGAAGCAGCTTATTTGCGCCTTAAAGAGTCGGAGACTGGTCTTCACCTTAAGGTTGGCTAGCTGCATCTATAATGGACATCATAATTGCCTTAATTCAGTGTTATTTTAACTAATGTACCAAGTTGCAGTCAGGAGACAACTTGTGAGCTATGAGTTGAATTTGTGATCTCTAGGGGAAGGGTCCTGAGACATTTAACAGCCAGACATAGATAATATGATTATATTTTAATTTGTAGGCTTCTTAATTCAATAAATTGATTTGTTTCCATTTATCATGGCAGTCACCCGATGAATTGATTGAGATGGCACATAAATACTATGCTGATACTGCTCTTCCTAAACTGGTTTGTCCTCTATCTATTTTTGGTTTCTTTATCCCATCTTGAATCTTCTGAGACTAGCAATTGCTGGAATTTCACACAATTGACAGGTGGCTGATTTTGGCTCTCTTGAACTTTCACCAGTTGATGGTCGGACATTGACTGATTTCATGCACACTAGGGGTTTGCAAATGTCATCTTTGGGACGTGTGGTAATTCATTTGCTTCATTTTTTTTCCATCTCATGACTCTTGCATCGTTCAATTCACGAATTGGACACAGAATTGTGAATATTGTGATTTGTAAAAGATCTCATATATAAAAGATGTTAGGTTAGTGCTACAAACTGGAAAAATGGACCTTCTACTAGCAAATTGGCATAAAATTGGCATATCTAGTTGTCATCTGACAGAAACTTTTTACTTCAAAATTCTGGAATCTTGAATTCTTGAAATTGAAACTTCAAGATCAGAAGCATAACCAGTTTGATTAATCTAGGACCACAGAAACTTTTTACTTCAAAATTCTGGAATCTTGAATTCTTGAAATTGAAACTTCAAGATCAGAAGCATAACCAGTTTGATTAATCTAGGAGCAAGCTCTTAAAAGTCCAAGTGCAAAATTTGTTCTGCTCGTATCATGGGTTTAGAAGCATGTAACAAGGAATTCAAAAGAAAACGTGCAAACTCTATGTATTTTCTTGCTAATGTAATTAGGTCTAGGTCTCTTTGAAAAGTATTGATAAAGCATTTTGGTGTCTTTGAGAAAATTCTTGCCTGGATATATACTTCAAACAGCGGGAAATCAAGCTTCTGCAGGATTGACTTGTTATTACTTTTAAGGATGATTTCATTATAAGCTATCTCCATAATTGATACAGAAATCACCATATTTGTTTTTGTCATTGCATAGATATATGCTTCAAACAGCTGGAAATCAAGCTTCTGCAGGACTGGCTTGTTATTTCTTTTACGGATGATTTCGTCATAAGCTATCTTCATAATTGATACAGAAATCACCATATTTGTTTTTGTCAGTGCATATGCAAATATGTTCTCCAAATTTCCCTTGTATTTTGATGAAAGAATTATCCACCACTTTAAGATTGGAGGGAAGATAGGAAATAGTTGCACCAACTGCCTTATCTTAATATTTTAAATCTTTATTTAATTGTCATAAAAGAACCAAAAAAGAAGTAAAGTTTTATTTCACGTTGCTTTTTCCTTCATTATGTCAGGTTGAACTTGCAGACAAGCTCCCTCACGTGCAATCACTTTGTATACATGAGATGGTTGTTCGAGCTTACAAGCATGTATTGCAGGCTGTTGTAGCAGCAGTAGAAAATATTGATGACTTGGCTGTCTCAATATCATCATGTCTGAATGTATTGCTAGGTATGCCATCTACTGGAAAGACTGATGAAGTCATTAGCACTGATGATGACTTGAAATGGAAGTGGGTCGCAACCTTCCTTTTAAAAAGATTTGGATGGCAATGGAAGGATGAAAGCCGCCATGATCTTAGAAAGTTTGCCGTTCTGCGTGGTCTTTGCCATAAGGTGTGTTGTTTGGAGGCTAAGACCTCCGAGGTTTTATTGAGATCTTAATCTGTTGATCCATTGTATAAAGAGTCATCTTTTCCTTCAGGTTGGACTAGAGCTTGTTCCCAGGGACTATGATATGGAATCCTCATCACCGTTCAAGAAATCGGATATTATAAGCATGGTCCCAGTATATAAGGTAAAAGTACCAGTAATTTGCCTCAGAAGAATGCTCATAGATTGATCTTGAGGGAATTTGACAACAAAAACTTCTTTTTTACAGCATGCTGCATGTTCATCTGCTGATGGGCGTACTTTGTTGGAATCATCCAAGACTTCCTTGGATAAAGGTAAACTGGAGGATGCTGTTAATTATGGAACTAAGGTAATAATCACTTCTGCTTTTTTGGCATCTCAAATTTGAATTCCATGAAGATACACTTTAATCCTCCCAAATTCTGCAGGCACTGTCCAAACTTATCTCAGTGTGCGGACCTTATCACCGAATGACAGCTGGAGCATATAGTCTTTTGGCTGTAGTCCTCTACCATACTGGGGATTTCAATCAGGTAAAAGTATAGTGTTGGAATCTACATTGGGAGTCACTGGACATATCAATCACTTATAATGCAATTTAACTGGGAATATGCTATTGGGAATCTTTTTCCCTAGTTATTTATATGGAGCATGTTACTGCTTGCGGCATATAGACAAAATGATATTAAAAGTGGTTCTTGGTCAGAAATAAAGTAAAATGGAAGTGTAGAGATTGAACTTATTTTCTTCACTTACTTGCATTGATGACCAAAAACTGCAATAAAAAGACTTTTTTTTCCTTATCAACCCACAGAAATTTTGACCAATTCATCCTTGAAGTTGATATCTTGATGACTGCTAATTTCTTTACAAATAGTGTTGCTTTAACTCCCTAAAAGGCATTACTATATGCAGTTTTTCTTTTACTATATACAATGTAAACCTAATCATTTTTCACTCTCACTCTCTCTCTCTCTCTCTCTCTCTATATATATATATATATCAACCCCTTCTCTCCCTATATCTTCACTAAAATATCCCAATATTGTGAAATTTAGGAATCTTACAAAATTAATATGAATAATAACATTAACAAATTTTAATAATTTTTTTGAGCGATTAGTAATTTTTTTTAGACAAAATTAATATGAATAATAACATTAAACAACATTAATTAATTTGTGATTATTAATTTGTATAATAATAATTATTAATTAATAATAGTTAATTAACAATTCTATCGGGATAATCTCTGTTTCATGGCCCTGGGAATTATTAAACAACATTATTCATGATTAATTGAGAAAATAATTAAAACAAAAAAAAAAAAGAATAAAAAGGAAATAAAGGGAAGTTGCATGCAGGTTCTGCTTCTTCAAGCTCATGGTGGAACCTTTCCCCTGTTAGCTAGTTCCATGTTCAGTTCGTGGAACTTGACAACAAGTTCCATAAAACTATATGGAACTATCCTAGAATGCAAAAAAATTCAAATCTTCAAGGTTTTTGCGAGTTTTTATGTCATAATCAAAGTCATTTGTTTTGGATTTGTCACTCATTGTGTTCTATAGCCTAGAATCTGAAATCTCAAAGTTTAGATATATTTATGTGAATTTCTAGAGAGAGAGGGACTGAGTTTGACAGAGAACAATTTCTTGAAAATGAAATGTAAAGGCCCTCTACATAGTTAAAAAAAAAAAAAAAACCTGTGTATAGTAATAATGATCCCTATAAAACCAAAAGGGGTTTGAAAAGTGTTGTTATGCTTCATAAGCACATCATTTGTAACTCCAAGAATTACATGTAACTAGTTCCAAAGTCAAGGAAATGTAAATTCCTAATTCTTGAGGGAATATTATCATGTTCTTTATTTATTTATTTTTGGATATTAAATTTAGTGAACCAACTGTTTCAAAGAGAAGATGCCAAAAAACCAAAAAAAGAAAAAAAAAGAAAAAAAAGAAGGATATATAAAACTTATCCTTGTAAAGAATCAGTTCCGTGGAAGGTTGCACAATCAAGACAAGCATGATTCACATGGGCAAAATTTCTAGGCACACTGTTAACTGAAAGGTAAAGGCATAGTTTTGAACCAAAATGACCTTTTCTCCACCTAATACAAAATAGAGTAATGAAAAAAGAAATGTTTCTTGTTAATTGAGCTACTATTTATAGATTCCCACTTCATTACTCTTTCTTGATTTAGTTTTTTATTTTTCAGGCTACAATATATCAGCAGAAAGCTTTGGACATCAATGAGAGGGAGCTTGGACTTGACCACCCAGACACAATGAAAAGTTATGGAGACTTAGCTGTTTTTTACTATCGCCTACAGCATACAGAGTTGGCCCTAAAGTATGTCAAACATTTTCACTATATGACAATGTCAAAGACTATTATTCTGTTTCGATTCTGATTGAGCATTGATTAGTCCTGTAGTTATTAATTAATCAGAAGAATGTGTTGTTCGCCTGCAAGTAATTGTCCTCAACAGTTAAAAAATACATAACCTTGAAGGGTGAAATTAGAAAGCTAATTTTATTATTGAATTCACTATCTAGTTCATGATCTTGGAATCTAAGGTTTAATGGATAGTAAACAAATTATTTCAGTTCTCCTCAATTAGAGGATAATAAATTAACTTCTAATAGAAAAACCTCTTGGTAATATATGGTTTTCTATTACATTGTGTGTGTTGAAGAAGTTGTAGATGTTAAAGCAACCTACAGATTTATTTGAGCAATGATGCATGAGAACACTTTCCGACATATTGTAATCTCATTAGCCACTTGTGTAGGTTTTCGAGACATATGGCTAGGTCTGGCTGTAGTGTAATGTTAAAAGTCATGTTAATACAATAGGTATTTAGAGGTCTCCAAAGTAGTGCTTGTGCTACAATATGAAAAGTGTTACCATGAAAAGATGTGTTGTTTGGAACTGCATTCCTTGAATGTATCTAATTTATTCCCACTGCCATAGAGAGAAAAGAGAAATTTTGATTATTTGCTTTAAGGGAGTATCATTTTATACTTAACTGTGGTCAAGGTATTCTTTTTCTTCCTTTATGCCTATCTTTCCTTGTCTTTGTCCTTTTCTTTGTTCAATTTCAATGTTATGCAATTTCTAACCACTGACATTAATATCTGAAATAATACTAGTTTGAGGGAAATAATGGTGCTACAAGATTACATCTGCCGGTTGAAATCCAGAAATTGTAAGCCTTTATCGTCTGTTATAAAATGACTTATTGCATGTCCATTTTCCTTCTAGGTATGTCAATCGTGCGCTCTATCTTTTGCATCTAACATGTGGACCTTCTCACCCGAATACTGCCGCCACCTACATCAATGTAGCAATGATGGAAGAAGGTCTGGGAAATGTCCATGTTGCTCTAAGATACCTCCATCAGGCGCTCAAGTGCAACCAAAGACTGCTTGGTGCTGATCATATACAGGTACCTCTTTCTCTTTTTCTGATCTTGAAACCTTAACCTGAAAAGGTGACATATACAAAGTGCAAAAGTTGTTCACATATTGAGCAAGTAAACAAACAGAGACGACGCAAAAAAGTTTTCAAAGACCTTTTAGTACATTTTGCAATAAATTATACCCAAAAAAAAAAAAGAATTAACTCTTGTGGGTCCGCAACTTAACTACGGTAAATAGCAGAAACATTTATAATTATTTTATCAAGGTGGTGTGCTAAGTTACAAATGAAAGTCTTGCAAAATGGACAACAGTGTCTAAAGAAGAATATAAGTATTAGTTGATCGAAATATTGATGAGAATTGTAGTAAAATGCTTTGATTTGCTTGTCTTAGGATGTTTTTAGCTATCTTTTCCTTTCTCATTTTTGCTCCGCTGTTTGATCTGAGGAGAAGTGATTGTACATTCTTGTTAGATCATTGTGATGGAAAATCTGCCCAAATCAGGTGAAGCTATAGATCTGTATCTAAAAAAGAGTAACAAATGTATTTGTTTTCTTCTCTAACTGCTAATTACCTGATTGGGAGTACAATAGATATTAGCCTGCCTAAGAACATATTTAACCCAAGAATCTTTTTTCAGACTGCAGCCAGCTACCATGCCATTGCAATTGCTCTCTCTTTGATGGAAGCATATTCCTTGAGTGTTCAGCATGAACAAACCACTCTTCAGATACTGCAAGCAAAACTAGGACCAGATGATCTTCGTACACAGGCAACAGAAATTCTCTTTCCTTGTTAGAACACTTCTAATGTATCAGAGTTCGTTGATTGAATGCAATCTGATTTGTGCAGGATGCTGCTGCATGGCTTGAATATTTTGAGTCAAAGGCCCTGGAGCAGCAAGAAGCTGCCCGAAACGGTACCCCAAAGCCAGATGCCTCTATATCTAGCAAAGGCCATTTAAGGTAATATTCTGGACTCCATCTCTACTATTCATTATCCTTTTTCTTTATTCCTCGCCCCTCCTCCAAGTTCACTTCTATGAAGATGATAATGTTCCTGGGTTATTGCCCATAACAAGTTTGTCCCGGAAGGTTCCTTTGAGAGGATATAAATACATGCTCAAATATATGCTGGTGCATTGTTGGATGAGTGTGTTTTCATAATATGAAATTGTTTAATTGGCAGGAATTTGTTATATGGCTCTTGATGTGAACCTGATGATTGGATTTGGTTATCCTGGTTCCAAAACAAGTGAAATGGTGATAATGTTTCAGCACTCTGGAAAGTATTAGTTCTGATAAGGCCTCCCAAAATGTATACTAGAATAGGAAGCTAAGAAATCTATATTCAGAGAACTACCTCTTCATTGAATAACTGGCAAAAGGTAAAGATTTGTTTGAATGAACTAGTGATAAGGTTGGGCGGATAACATCTTCACATGCTTCCAGACAATGCTTGAAGTCCACACATTCTCGTATATTAGAAATGGTGTGAATTGACCACCGTAGGATAGATGGTGTCAATAATTGGTATCCATAGAGATTTCTGCTTCTCAGTATCTTCAGGAGCATAGTGTTATAAGCTTATCCTTCTTTAGACACAGTATGGCAATCAGTCTAGACAACTTGCCTTTCCTCCTTGAGCACGATTCACAAAATCTGAACTATTCCGTTGCATGTAGCTAGTATGTGCATATCAGTTATTAAATCTTTGGCTATTGCCGTCCACTTATGTTGCTTTATACTAACCCATGAAAGTAACCAAAATGAGAGAAATTCTTTTTGCAACATGTTCTGTCAAATCTAGGTAAGGACGATATTCAGAAATTGGTTTCAGACTAAATTTTCTCCAATTGGTTACTGATTAGTACATAACCAGAATGGCAATTTGTACATTGCATCAGTTACTTGGTTGGAATTGGACACGTATGACTTATAATAACTATTGTTCTGTTTCTTATTTTCCTCTCTTATATTAGTGTGTCAGATTTACTGGATTACATAACACCAGATGCAGCGATGAAAGCAAGAGATGCCCAAAGGAAACAAGCTCGTGCCAAGGTAGGAGCCCTTTTACTGTTTCTTAGGTTCTCAATTGCAACTTCATCACTTATTTCCATTCTGTTAAGCTAAAATATTTAACTAAAATCATCTTGGACCATACAGATTAAGAGCAAAGTTGGACAAAATATGGACAACATTGTAGACGATCCTAATGATGAATTGCCATCACCAGTTCATACTGTTATGGAGAACTCCAGTGATAAAGAAAACAAATCCGATCCACTGTCTGTTGAAGCCACTGAAAAACCTGATCTGGTTTTAGCAGACCAGACAGTTTCAAATCAACACGATGATCCTGCACAAGATGACCCATCTGGTGAAGGATGGCAAGAAGCTGTTCCTAAAGGTCGCTCACCTATGGGCCGTAAGCCTTCTGGCTCCAGGAGACCCAGCCTTGCAAAGCTGAACACTAACTTCGTGAATGCATCCCAATTATCTAAATTCCGTGGTAAAACCACCAATTTTGTATCTCCAAGGACTTCTCCTAATGAGCCTGCTGCTTCTTCCTTACCTACTTCAACTCAGAAAAAGTATGTGAAAAGTCCTAGTTTCAGTCCAAAGTCAAGTAATCCAACTATTCCTGGTGCTGGTGCAGATAAATTAGCTAACCCTAAATCAGCCCCCGCTAGCCCAGCTTCAAATGATCTACTAACCAAGCCTGGCCAAATTGTAAGTTCAATCAGTGTTCAGGCAGCTGGAAAACAGTTTTCCTACAAAGAAGTTGCTTTGGCCCGTCCTGGCACCATCGTGAAGGCTGTGAATGAACAGTTACCAAATGAAAATTCTGCAGAAGGTCCAATTTCTGCAACTGCTGCATCAAACAATGTGGAAAATAAACGAGTAAAGAACACCACAGAACAGGAAAAACCAGTGGACCTTGCCTGTGAAAAGCAACAAAGAGAAGAGGGAAATAATTCGCTAGTAGAAGCTATAGAGGGAAACCAGAATGAAGCTTCTGAAGCTAAAGGACCTGAAGTGTCTCAGATTGAAAGGGTAAAGAGTGCTACTCAAAGCGAGGCAGTAGAGTCTAAACATGCTTTCATTTTGGAAGGTGATGGTTCTGATTCTCCTAAGGAATTAGATTCAACCACTTCCAAGGTTGAAGTGTTCGAAAGACTGGATGGTAAGTGTGCCACAACTTCATCTGATATTGAACCTGTTACTGGTTCAGCAGAAAATACGACCCTCTTACTGGAGAAAGATGCATCATTGCTTACCGGAAAAGTGGGGGATAAAGCAGGAGATCTTAGTCCAACCAGTGATAGTGGAGTTGATTTGATGCCCACTGAAGCACAAAACAAAGATAATGAAACTGCTATTCCTTCACCAACTGAAGCAGAAAGGCTAAGTGATTCTGAGACTGGAAAAGGAACAACAAAGAAGCTTTCTGCTGCCGCACCTCCATTTAATCCATCAACAGTTCCAGTTTTTGGCACAGTTCCAGTTCAAGGGTTTAAAGAACACGGAGGAATATTGCCCCCTCCTGTAAATATTCCACCAATGCTTCCTGTTAATCCTGTTCGTAGATCACCACACCAGTCAGCAACTGCAAGGGTTCCCTATGGTCCACGGCTGTCAGGAGGCTATAATAGATCAGGCAGTCGCGTTCCACGGAATAAACCTGCTTTCAACGGTACTGAACATAATGGGGACACGGGTCCTTTCAGCCCCCTAAGAGTAATGAACCCACATGCTGCTGAGTTTGTTCCTGGCCAGCCATGGGTTCAAAATGGTTATTCAGTTGCTCCTAATGGTTATGTGGCTTATCCAAATGGTATAAGCGTTGCACCAAGTGGTTATCCAATCACCCAAAATGGTATGCCTGTCTCGCCAAATGGTTCTATAGCATCTTCAAATGGCGTTCCAGTGACTCAAAATGAATTTCCAATAGCCAATGTTGGATCCATAGAATCTGCTTCCGTTGCAACTGTTGAAGAAGATGTCAAAAGTCAGAGTGAAGGTACAGTGGAAGAAAATTTTGAGGACCTATCTATGAACTCGAAAGGTGACAGCTTGCAGATTGTGCAAACACAGGATGAACCAGAAGTTTGTGAGAAAACCGTTGCCAACAAGTCTGAAGTAGATGAAAAAGCCCCTTCCCAGATAGACGAAAAGCTTGCTGATACAGAGAGACCAATTTTGGAGATTGCTGCTACGACAGAAAGTTGCAGTAGCATTGTTCATGAGGAAAACAAAACAAAATGCTGGGGAGATTACAGTGATAGCGAAGCTGAGATAGTTGAGGTTAAAACTTGAGAAACTAATGAACTTTGACTGAAATGATAGACTCTTGGAAGTCATGTGGTTAAAAGCATAAGCGAAGACCAAAAGCAATAAGTTAGAATGGGTTAAAAGGCTATGAGATGAAGAGCAAAGCTTCTTTCCAGGTTACAGGATCTCCCTAAAGAAGAACCGGCCATGAGCTAAGTCAGAGACACAAATGGAGGGAGAGAATCGAAACTTGTTACTTATGCTAGTCAATAAATTGCATTCTGAAGGATGTTAACCGGAAGCAGCTTAGAGATTTTCTCAGAGGACAGTAGTTCGTGTTTGATTTTTGGTTCGTTCTTCTAAGAATTTCAATTTTTCTTGGTTCGCAGCTAACCAACCAAAATGTCTTAGTAACTTCTGCTTCTGCAGTGATATTCTGCTCCTGATAACAGAGCACGGTATTACGAAGGATCTGCTGGGACATTAAAATCTAGGCTCTAGTCATGTTTATTCTAATAGTAGTATTGTTCATCATAAACATTTTTCTAATTATCTGATAAATAGTCTTGTAGTTTAGCCTGAAAGATAATTAGACATTTGGATGCATTTTATATTTTCTTCCATCCTAAAACATATGGGTGAGGATGTCCTTCACTGGTTGTTCTTTATGCTGCATAGCATGTAATCAGTGAGTTTATATTGCGTTGCCATTTCCCACTGTAAATGCTAAATAATTGAGCAACCCTAAATATTCTAGTCTTCTGCTATATCCTATAGTATCTGCATTTCTTTAATCCATTTTTTCCTTATTCTTGCATCCCGGACTCCATAATGCTTTCGAAACATTAGGTACACTAGTAAAAACATTAGATTCCTATTAACTAGGTCGAAGCTTTTGAACCTGTAAGATACATTTCAAAATTGCACTAGGACTTTTTAGCCAGTGCACAATAAATCGTGGAGCACTGGTCACACCTAGTTTAGTTGACACATTTGTATATCAGTATCGTCGTTCATAAGAGTACAGATAAGAGCCCTAAGACAAATCAATAGTACAATCTGATCTAAACTAAATGGCTCTGGAATTTGACGAGGAGCATTTCCAGGACAAAATACAGATACCTTAAGAGATGCTGAGAACTTGCTGAAGAGAGATCCTCAAGCTTGAAACCCTTCACTCTTCTAGTCTAGCTAACAAGACCATGCATAGCATCACAGCTCGGCAAACCTCCTCGCCAATCCATAATGACTAAAGTAGCTGCAGTATGAGCTAGTGCGGCGGCAACAACAAAGACATGGAAGATCTGATGGCTATGTCCCACAATGTCAAATTTGCCAGGTTTCCATCTCTCTGGGATTCTGCTAACATAGAAGACGGCTCCAGCAGCATAAAGGAGGCCCATAGATATCTCATACACAAGAGCAACAAGTATCTGGGGATCATCATAATAGAGAATGACCGCATGTGCTGCTGGAATCACCCCTGAGAAACCCATGGCAAGGAAGAGGGTTGCCCTGAAGGACCGGAAACGAGAACTTGACAGTGCAGGTGCAAGAAGGGTGATAATGGCAAGAATACCAACTAAAGTAATTGAGGTAAGATAAAATATACATGAAAAAGGGTGACAGGAGAAAGCATAATATATAGGAGCAAAAAAGGAGACGACTATCATCAAGGAGATTCCAGCATAATCAAGGCGCCAGAAGAAGAAGTTGAAACGTTTGGAGTGACATGCAAATAGATGGGAAATTGAGCTGCACAGCAGGCAGGACATAGCTCCTCCTAAGAAAACAAACCAAGGCCATTTGGGAATAGCATTAGAATCTTCAGTAACGTGTAAGATTGATGGCTTAGGGATGTGCCGTAGATATATGTCCTGCAAATTCAATATCAAAACAATTATTCCTGGTATCTGGGCGATCAGGTTATGCAATTGCTGAAAACCCAAAAAAGGGGGAAAGGCATTAGAATGTCTCTAGTGAAGCGTAGTTCGGACTAGCAATTGCTGAAAACCCAAAAAAGGGGAAAAAGCCATTAGAATGTCTCTAGTGAACTGTAAGGGACAAACTGAAAATTGATTGTTGGGTGGCTACTAGATAAGCATTCCAACCGCTCCCCCCGTGCTTATCAAGCAGAGAAAAAGCAAATATCGACCCAAATCCTGATTATTCTACATTCTTCTCGTCATTTCACACAATTAAAATTTATTGGTATTTGTAGTTTAATATATGGGTGTTAATCATAGCTTAAAGCCTGTATCTGCGTTTAGATTTGAGGGTGGCAACCGAAATTGTTAATGGAAAGCAAACCGATGACAGGGCAACTTCTTTTGCAATCCATGACTACAGGACGATCACAAATACAAACACTTCCACAGTATGTTGTGAGCAAATAACTTTCTTCTTTTTTGATATTTCAATTTTGAGTATCCACAAAAAAGAAAAGGAAAAGCTAAGGTTGCTTATGCCTTTTCCTTCTTTTTTTGTTTGAACAAAACATATAATAACTAGAAAGTGAATGAGAGAAGGGGATAGAGTGTATACCAATAAGCATTTAATATGAAACCTTCTAGTCTATAATAATGAATGCTTTAATAAATGAAAAAAGAACTCAAAACGTCCCTTACGCTACAAGGAATATTTTCTTTTCATTTAGCTGATGAACTACCTTGTCGTAGGACCAGAGGGAGGAGAAAAGGAAAAGATATTAAAACGCTAATGAGGTCACTGTTTCTGGTCAAATTTGTCTCCAGCTAGTAAACGTCCGTTGAAAAGTCAGGTCAACTAGGCAACCAAATGAAAATTCTATAGCCTGTTCAAACTCGTCAAATACTATATTACTTTTCCACATTAAACAGCCAACAGTTGCAATACTGCAATTCACTTCATCCACTTGGTTGAAGAAAATTCCCACCCCATCTTCCTCGTCTGTTCTTCTAGACACTGGAGCATTTCCTTACATTTTGTTTGATACATTTCTTGAACTAGTCAAAAACTTCTATACTAGCTTACACGTTACTCCAGACATGCATTAGCAAGAACTTATCAAACTAACAACTACCCAGAAAGAAAATCAGTCTCACAAGAAGAAGCAAGAATCTTGTAAAATGGCCAGAGAAAAAGATCACAAGACCACCGTTCACATGCCCCTACACGGGCGGCTCCGTTTTCCTATACTTTTCTCCTTACTAATCGGGACCCACACTTACTATTATTCTCAGTGGCCTAGTCATATCATGTCTTATAATGTCGTATCAAAAATACTTTTTTTAAAAAAGAAGTTACTAATTGCAAGAAAATTTTTTAAAAAGAAAGAAGGAAAAAGGATACTTACTAGGAAAAATGCATCTGAACCGTTGGTTTTCTTCGTCAAGGTAGTCATCACCGGACTTTCAGTTGCCCCTCTGCAAAATTAATGCGTTATTACTTATTACACAGCATAATTAATTTTATTGTAATTAAAGAAAAAAGAATGTTCTCAAAAAATAATAATAATGTGTCAGGAGACTCAAGACCACATATTGTAGGAATGAGAATGACAGAAGTGTCCTCACCCGAAGAAAGTCGCGACCAAATTCTCCAGCGTCGCCTTCTCCGTCAAACTGATCGCCGTCAACCCCAGAAACACCAAAAACCCCATCAAATGCCTAAAAAATAGATCAAAAAAACCCGGATTAATGTAAAATTCCAAATGATGAGCACGCAACAAATGAATAAGGCGTACGAAATTTTCCAGAAAAAAGAAAGAGAGAGAAAAACTAACGTCCAAATGTTGAGAGTCTCATTGTGTATGGAGAAGACGCTAAAAGCGACGTCTTTCAACGGCCACTCGCACCGGTAGTAATCTCTGATGAACTCATTGTCTTTCATGTAATCGGGTAAAGCTTCGTACTTTACCAATTTTTTCTCGAATTTTTGTATTTCCATTTTTACATTCCCGTTGCTGCTATCAGAGTCAATTCGCTGACCGTTTCCGAGTTCAGAAGAACTCGACTTCATTCTCCGTTTCATCATCGTCCGAATAAATATCTCTCACTTTCTCTGTGCGTCGATTTCCGGCGATATGTTCGCCGGAAATTTCAGTCACTCACTTGTTCTCTCTCTCTCTCTCACACACACACACACACACACACACACTCTCTCTCTCGCTCGCTATGTCACCTGCTTTATATTGAAATGAGATGATCGGAGAAGAATGGAGATTGAATTCGAGAAGGGCGGAGAATTTTTAGGCAGCGAGAGAACGCGTTACCGTTTTGGAATTTTATTGCCCCTACTATACCCCAAAGGAATATGTTGAACAAATCTTGCTGGCTGTGTTTTCTTATCTTAGTACGATTCGTTGACCAGTAAATACATTTTTTAATTAGATTTTGAGTAAATTGAAATTTTTTTATTGCAAAATTGAAAATATTGGCTCGAGCTGTTCATGAGTATCTTGTGAGAATGATAATTCATGAAATAACTTGCAGTACGAGTTGAGTGAGTTCAAGCTAAGGTTTTGGACTAGGAAGTTGAGCTCAAATATAAGTTTATTTTTTTCTTATGTAAATATTCAGCCTTCTATTTCTTTATCGAACAAAATATATAAGTGTTTGATAACTTTTATAATATTTTTGTATTATATTTTTTATAATATTCTTAATTATAAAAAATTTATTTATACATCTAAAACTAAATAAATAAGATAAATTTTAACTTTTAAAAAATAAAAAAAATTAAAAATTAAAATATTATAGGATAGGATTTTAGTAGTGCCACCCCATCACAAATTACGACAAGGGGCATAGGGAGCGGGGTAGGTAACCAAAGGTGGTGGAATCTTTGGGAGCTAATCAATGAGTTAAAGTGCAATTAAGCTTTCTTCTTAGAATTTGTGACGTATGTATATTTGTACTTACATCTATAACCTCTTTTTTTTTTTTTTTTTACTCGATCAGAAAATGCATTTGTTCACGATTTTTTTTTATATACAAAATTCAAACTTGAGACCTTATTTAAAAGGTATCAAGCTCCTTCCACCTGGGCTAACTTTTGTTGATTAATTTTTCATGGTAAACAGTGTCTCATCCTAACATCTCAAATTACTATTAGTTGGATTAGGAAATAAGGACCATAAATCAATGATTTAGCTGTCGGGTATCCAGTTCGTACTAAAGAAAATTTGATCTCTAAATACGTAAAAGAAAATCAGAACAAGAAGGTAAACAAATGAAGGATGGATTATAGTAGAATAGGAGAACATTATACAATGGAGATTTTCAATTTTGTTTCCAAAAGAAGGGACATTTAGACTCCATTGAGGATTTACATGCGAATGATCTCATCTTAAAACTAAATTTTAAATTTTAAATGTGGAATTCACATCTTTTTTCACAAAAAATTTAACTTTTACGAAACCAAAAATAAAAATCTCAAAATCAAACTCTATTTAATAGGACATTTAGATTGTGTTTCTCCCAACCAAACACACAAATGAGTCTCCTTTTCATCTTCTCCATTATTACAGTGTTGTCATATAATACATCTATTATATAAAAATATACGCTAACAAAAATAGAAGTTGGCATCATATAGGGTCTTATGGCAGCTTTAAGAAGAGTGGGGAAGAGAGTGAGAGTAAAGGGAGACGCTCTTAAGTGAACTTGAAGTTCATAATTCTTTATATAATTTGTTGGTGTATTATGCCATTGATTTTTCAAATAACACGTATATATCATTGAAGAAAAAATGATTCAGATTTAGAACTTCTTACTCGATAAATAAAACCGTAATTAATATATACAACTCATTGACATCATCTTTTTGATTGATCTATTAGAAAAAAGGATAAAAAGTTGAATTTACAAATTAAATACTCATTAATCAGCTTTACATCATAGTTAAAATTCAAAACTCTAATAAACATCCCTTCTCCTAAAAAATAAAGAGTAGTATTTGGTAGATTGTGGGTGCTTTGGCGGTTCAAAATTCAAATTAATATATCTCCCTTTTTCCATTCATTTTAGCATTCTTTTTTTTAAAAAAAGTTCTTTTAGGTAAAGATAGCGACAAATAGACCATTTATTATAACTACAATTGCATGGTTGATATGAGTGACAGATCGATTGGGGTGCCACTAAAAGTAAAAAGGGCGTTCATCATCAACGGACATCATACACTTTTTGGAAAGCTACTCTTACTGACTTCCGGTACACCAAAAAAAAAAAAATTAAATTGGAACTACTAATGTAGAAGAACTGCACTTGAGCTTATGAATTAGGTTGAAAAATTAGATTTGCGACTAATTCTACTCTTCAAAGATATTTGAAGAAGAGGAGAATTAACTAAGTTTTATAAGGGATAAATTTTTATATTAAGTATCAAATATGAGATCTCAACAAAGGTAAGCAAATAGTGTATGTTTTCTTCTTTTTTAAAAAAAATAACTTAGAGTATTGAATTTTCGTTTTAGTTGAATTTTAAGTCCTGCAAAAGTAATTAAATGATATTGATTCTAATCGAGAAAAAGAGACAGAGAGGTTTATTATATAAAAACTGCAAAGATATAATGAGATTATCTCCCAAATATGTCTTGATATTGTAAAGATATATGGACTGAAAAATTGGAAAAACCTGCAAGTCACTAACAGAGCATTATTAAGTATTGAGAAGCTGTAATTTACAAGGATAAGCACAAGCATATTTCTTGAACACTTGGTGTTGCTAATTTTTGTATATATGCTTCCAATTTGATTAATAATCCAATTTTTTAAGTGCATTATATATAAATTCTGTACAAAGGAAGAATTAGAGCTATGGTAAGAATAGTTATTTAGGGTTTCATTCCCATGCTAAGTAAGTAAAGATACACCTCTATTGATTATTTTTTCACACTTGATGAAGGTTAGTAATTTTGACAAATATTCTAAGGTGTTTGTATGGTTTAGAATAGTTTGAACTAAAAAGCTTTTATGTAGTATTCAACTCAAGTTTACATAATGTAAAGACGATAGATCGTGTGTTTAATTTATCTTCTCCTCTTATTCTGCTCTATTAAAAGAGGAAAAAAAATAAAAGAATTTAAAAACAATGTTTGTATTCATCAAAACTAAATAAGTAAAAACAAATTCTGTTCATTTTTTGAATGAGTTTAAAGTTCACTCATCAATTTTTTAGCAACGGAAAAAATTCACACCTTTTCTTCATAAGTAATAATATAAAAGAAATGCAAAGAAATTGATCATTTCATTTTGAGGGTGTAATTGCAAAGAATGCTACACTAGCAAAAAGGTTAGGAGAAAAAATGAAAAAAAAGGAAATAATTCTATGTAAAACTTGGAGACTAGATCTTTTGCGGAATGAGTTAGGTACTCAACTATCGACAGAGAAATAATGTGCCTTTGCTGCATGTTGCTTTGCCATGCCGTGAACCAATGAGGTAGATTATATTAGGATCATATTCCTATTTTGCAACCATTCCTTTTTGACACTACTAGCTAATAGCATATCGTTCCTTCTACTTTATCACATCCCTTTGTTAGATATTAGGTCTCCTTTAAACCAAATTTTTTTTTTTAAAAAAAGGTACATTTATGTGATACAATTGTTGCCCTTTAGCTAAGGAAGCAGCTAAGAAGTAAGTTTAACTCCTCTTTTATTTTCCTGAAAGTGTGTTTAAAAGACTTGTTTAAAGTCTATTTTTTCTATTGAGCTTTCTATTGCTATTCTTATTCTTTTCTTCCGAAGAAATTTAAGATAGATATGATCAAATACTTTTGCACAGAAATAATTAAAACACGTAACTTTAGTTATACTTATTTAAGAATTCTAAAATTCAAAGTCATATAAAATTAATTGCATCTTTTAATAGTTAATTTTTCTCTGCGTTGCCAATAAACTAAAATTCATCAAAAGCTTTTAATTCATCAATGGAGTGCGATGCGATGGTTACGTTTTATTTTATTTTTAATAATAAAAATAAAAATTTTTATAAATCTTTTCTAAATTGCAAATTTTGTAATGATTTCTAGACTAATAATAACAATAGAGTATATAAAGACACAATGCTTTCGAGATGGAGAAAGTAACAAACGTTGCCTTAGCATTTTTAATTTATTCTTGAACTTACAACTTATGAGCTTTTATCTTTTCTTTGAAAATTACTTTTAAAAAAAACCCCTATTTTCCGCTAAGGGATTACGTGGAAATGCAGTGCATATTGTCGTTTTTTTATAGAATAATTTGCTAAAATAGTTCCCCATCTATTTTACGAATAGCAATTCGAACCTTAATCTTTTATTTCGACGTTTTTAATATCTTATCTATAAGTTTCCAATGTCGGCGGTCCCAATCGCCCATGATGCGGTGGATTCCGATTGAACAAAGCATGTGCGAGGGCAAAATTGTCCTTCCGAGGCCAGCACAAGCCACCCGGCAGGGTTTGGTTGGAAGGTTCTGGTAAAACTATTACCGTCTCTTTTTATCTCAATTTCATATCATTTGCCAGTTCAGAATTCAAACGGCACCCGCATGGTTCTTTAGTGATTTTGATAATTTAGATATGATTAGATAGAGTTTAGTTTTGAAAATTTCGTTTTTAATTTTATAAAATTTAAATTATTTATCAAAAGAGATATAAGTTAAATATTTAAAATTTTAAATTTGATTTTAAAATTAAATCATATTTAATTTTATATTTAGTGAACCGATTCATAAAGTATTAAATTAAATTATTTAAAAGACTGTTTAATTAAATTTGATTTGTTTTTGAAGTCAAACAGTATCAGATAAGAGACTTGAGAATAAAATTTGTATATGTATATATATATACGTATTAAGTTGCTATTTTTTTTTTACTGAATGTATAGTTAGCCATATATTTCATTATAAGGAATGGAATTTTGTCCATTTAGCTAAGTTATAGGCGCCAATATTGCATCCCTATGAACGTATTCAATCTTCTAGTTTCTATGCTTAGCAATTATAGGCGCAGCCCTATGAACATATTACATCCTCCCTCAACTTAGGCGCGGCCTATCCACTGGATACATTGAGAATGGCCCTACTATGACTTGCAGTTCCCAGGCTTTCCATAGTCTTCAATTCAAGAATTGCAGCTTCTATTTTGGCTTCATAAGCATCTCTGGTTGGGTGGCTAATACTAAAATGTGCTCACCTTTGCTATATCCGATAAGGCAGGCACTGTAGATATCTTCTTCATGCGTATAAGTTGTATCAAAGTTGACTTTGGTCCAATTCTCTGAGGGAGGCTGCCTTGTTTGCTGTCTAGGATCTACTGTCCTTTTGAAGTTCCTACTACTCAAAGCCGCTTACCAGTTTTCCTTTGAAGATTGTCTAATCCACTACTAAGTTGCCAAGATTCGATTATTAGACTACTACTTAAGGGGCCTGTCTAAATTTTAAGTGATTCTTCAATCTTACCCAGAAAAGAAAAAAATAAGTAAAATAAATTGGCAAAAGATTTCTACTTTATCAAATAATTCCTGAATCCATCTTCCTTAATATTTTTTGCTTTTATTTCTAAATTTTTTCCGTCTCAAGAAGCGATCAGATTCTTCCAAGTTAGAGTTTTTAATGGGTCGTCTATAATGTAGAATCAAGGTGGGCTGAACAAGACGGAACAATGTCTAGTGCATCACTCTCAAAACAAGATTGAGGGAATTGCCAATTCCTTGGCAAACTGAGTGCAATGAGAATAGGCAAAAAAAAAAAACTAAATAGAATTTGAATTTAAAATTTTGTGTTATATTTTATAAAAATAAATTATTTATAAAAATATATATAACTTAAAATAAAAATTTCTGTTAAATTTTAAAGTGAAATTCAATCCAAATTGCGCAGTTTAGATGATACCATTCCAAATTGATGCTGGGACGGGAAGCTGCTGTCTTCCCAGTATCTGATCCCTAAATATTGCTCTTTCACTAGTAAGTATACACAGAAATAGAACTTGAACTTAAAAAAGAAAGGTAGACCAAGACTATAGATACATATATTACATAATATTACGTATAAGATATATACATGTATGTATAAAATGCCTCCTTTTTCTTTTAGGAAAAAAATATTATTTATCATTCAGTTTTTTCATTATTTTTCTATTTTTCTATTTTTCTATTTACCTAGTGACAAAATAAAAGATGATTTTCTCTCTAATACTTTTACAATATATATTTTTGTTAAAAATTTTAGTACAAAGTCACTTATATGTGATTTTCGTGATTTAAAAGAGTAATAATTTGGGCTTTTGGTTAATTATATTGACATTTAATTAATTACGAATTTTATGATACTCCATTTGTCTAAAATTTAACGATCACATTTCTATTTTTTTTTTTACCTAAAATGAATGTCCACTTTGGTAAAATAAGAATATTTTTACTATTAAGTAGTCATAATATCCTTCTTCATTTTAGGGATGGAAACTCTATTAATTAACAGATGAATCATATTACTAATCTCCTTAATTCATAAAAATATTATAGCAAATTACTCATGATTAAACTAGTTTCCTTAATTGTGTCAAATCAGTAGGGGAATCAATTTGGACAGCATAGTATATTTGTAGCATCTTGTCCTATAAAAGTTTTATGTGTGTTCATTGTGTAATAAAATACGTAATTTTAACAATACTAAATTAAGCTATTTAATTTTCTTCTAACATGTTTTGAATCTTAAAAAAAAAAAAAGAAGAGAAAAAGCGAATAACCATCAAGTGATATTTAGTCACTTGAATTCATTTTTTTCCTTACTCAAATCGGTAACGACTTGAGCCTCCAACTTGCTTTGGTTTTTTGTTTTTTTGCTATCTTTTCCATTTTCTTTTCTTTCTTTCTTTCTTTTCTCTTCTTCTTCTTTGCTCTTACGGGTTGGCTCATTTCTTTCCTTCTTGGCTTGACTTCTCTTTTTCAATTAAGGTATGAATTCCTATTATTATTATTTTTATTGTTATCAATATTTACTATTCGCAAGTGTGAATATATTATTTTGATGAATTCTTTTGTTACTTGTTTTTAAATTGGAGAAGTTCTTCACGAGATTTACTTTAATTATTTGTTTTAAATTAGAGAAATTCTCCACAATATATTTTTACTTGTGCATTATAAATATTTCAGAGCAGTGCTCCAAATATATTTATTTGATTGGAAATATTTTATTGTATATTTTTGAAATGTCATGTGTATTTTTATGGCATATTTGAAAAAAAAATTACATTTACTTGTTTGGACTTGCGGGATGTTGTTATTTTGAAGTTATGTTGAAATTAGATTTAGTTATGAATTTGGATTCATTTGGATGCTTACTTGATTGGAATATGATGCGACTGGATATGATTTGAACCTGAAGCGTTAGTGATTTGCACTTTACGTGCCTAGTCCCTTGTACTAGGCCTCTTCCGCTGGCATGAACGCATAGACTCTGGAATTGTGGATCCACTTAAAAGGGGGCGTAGTGTGTTAGGGAGGGCGTGGCCCAACTGATACTGCGTTTATCTGTTTGCGATCACCTAATAGTGAGTCAGGAGAGATTCAATATTAAGGTTGATCATCAGGGTTGGACTAGTAGGTGCCCCAAATCCTTAGTCTGGTCTTTTTGTCTAGGGAACCATAATATGTGAAATCGATTATTCGTACTGGTATATGATTGGTATTAACTATGGAATGCCAGAATTTGTTTCCTGATGATCCCATTATTAATTTCGGTAGATTTGCCGTTGAATTAGCATTTGATTGTTTGTCATGTTTGAGAAATTTTGATTTGATGCACTATGCTGATGTATCTTGATTCGTTCAAACTTTCCAGTAGGGCTCAATCTTCACCATCAGTTTGTGAATGTTTATTTTAAACGAAAATAATATTTAATTACATGTAAAAGAATTTGTACACTATTATACATGTGCATTTATCCATATCATTTTGAAATCACAAGCACACACGCAAACTCATTCAGTTTTTTGGTTCACACCTATTTTTAATATTTATTTTAGATGGATTATACCCGAAGACTGAGCAGTGAGCTTCATGTTTATTTTAACTTGAACTCGGAAAAAATATTTTGATATGTGTATAGTATAAGTACTTTTGCGAAATACTGTATCTTTTCTTCTCTTTTACTAATTTTAAAAACAGAAAAGATTATATTAAGAATCTACTTTTATATGTAAAAAGAATTTTCGTTATTGTTCCCGTTTATTATATTATTTTATATATGTTTAGTTTTTAATTTTCCTCTGAATATTAGTACGTATACATATCAGTACCGAAAGGCACGCTATTACTTTACTCAGTTTTAATAGAACCATACACCCAATATTAGATTTCGAGCCCCCTGAAATTCAATTCTGCATCTGCCTTACTTTCAAGGAAGTAAGATTCTATATTAATTCATGTAATGAGTATCTCAAAAATATTATGGAGAAAATTTGAGAAAAATAACTAAAAGTTTAGAAAAAGCTAATATCTATAGGAAAGTTTTCACACATGTCGGACGTTTGCCATGGCTGCCACCACGTTGGTTCCGTCTAGAAGACCAAGCAAAAAAATTTTAAAAAAAAAGTACTCACACAGTAATTTCCTTAAAAACAGTTTTTAAAATAATTTTTTATTTTTTAAGTTATCATCAGAATCGAAAATTGATTGAGAATGACTTTAAAACATGTTTCAGCTTTAAAGAAACTTACGATAAAGCGAAAAGCTCTATTTTAATCAATTGACGATATGATCATGCGAAATGAATGGCCCTATAAATAAAAGGTTCTTCCTCAACAACCCCAAACCCCCACCCCTAAAAAAAAAAGAAAAAACTAGTAGAAAATTGTTGGATTGGGTGCTCTTTCCCCTCTGCCTTTTATTTCTCTTTTTAATAGTGTATAATTTTATTAAAATAAATAAATAACAAAAACTCTTTGCCTCCCTCAAACAATTGTCAAAATATCTAATCTTTTTCACTTATATAAAAAATTAGAAAATTTAGAGATATTTTTGTTATTTGTCATATACCTAAAATATATGAAGTTAGAGTAAGTGCAGATCACATATAGTCCGTCGGATCAAATTTAAAATCTGATCTAACGGATCAAATTTTTTTTGTCTTTATATGTATTTTTTAAAAAAAATTGATAAATTTTTTCATCCGAAATCTGATCCGACGACTGAGATTAAGTGCTGCACGTCTTGTAAAAAAAGACGTGCAGTATAATAATCGTTTCCTAAAAAGTAGTGTCCACATTTATGATTAATTTTTTATCTATAGAAAAAATCGAATTTTTTAAATAAAAATTAAAATTTCTTAAATTACAAGTCAATTTACGATTAAGTTATTTGCCGCACACTTCTTAACGTGGGAATCAGTTTCCATGTTGTGATCGTAATCCGTAATAGTACGTTCCCTGAGAGGAAGCCTTCCTCTCACGCACCTCTCAGTTGATTGTCCCCCACGAACTGAGTATGACACCTTTCCGCCAGCCTTACCCACACCGTTCTCAGCATGAAAAGAATGCAAATAGCACTGCCCAATTCTAGGCCGAAAGATGAACATGGTATGGTAAAAAAAGGTTCATATATTTGGTTATCTAAAGGTAGCAGATATTGACCTCTGCACTCCAGATGATGCATATCTCACATGAATTGTTGAACTTGTATAAGCATCAACTTTCTAAACATTAGAACTTTTTTCTACTTTCACTTTTTTCTTCAAAGTAAAATTTGTAGAAGAGGATTTTTGTGCCAATATTAATTAATCATAGGTACCTGCTGCGATGGACTGAACTAGATATTTGAAACATAAAGTTTAGAAATCTACTTTGAAAATTTACAAATAATTCAGCATCGTTCTGATATTATTTTAAAAAATTAAGCTTATATCGAACTTTATTATAAAAAAAATATCTTGAGAATAAGAATTGCCTAAACCTTATAAGAAATTAATTTTTCACGAATTAATTAATATGAGATCTCAACCATCATCATGCAAATATACAAGAGACTCTACGGGACGAAATGCTCGATCTTCTCGTTTAAGCCAATCCTTTTATCGATTTAATATTTGACTTATAGTTCAATAACCAAGTAAATAACAGCCCAATTGAAACAAAATGCGATACAACGAAAGAAAACATGCAGCTTAATTCTTTATCCAGAATCAGATTATGATGACGAAGATTCTGTAGTTGTCTTTTTATTCAAAAAATAACTCTTATTTGTTAATTTTTTATTTTGGTTTGATTAGTTGACCTGAAACACGAATACTTGTACGCTAGGGAAGTTGATTCAAGGCTACACGCTGAGATCGCTTTCTTTAATGTTTCTTTTCCAGATTCTGACCATAATTAGGTAATCTAATAAATCCGATAATCGCTCTCTAATAGTGATGTTTTGGGTTCGATCCTTTTTCTTTAATTGCCAAATTTTACTTGAACAAGATAAGCTTTTTGATTGGTTTCCATTAACTAAATGTTTTGGCTGCAAAGTGGTCCCTTTTGTGGCTCATTACTGCAAAATGCCATGCATAAACTGTTATAGAGAAGGATAATATCAGATGAATTATGAAATTAATTACGAGATAAATCGCACATTGTGTCATTAATTGGTGCAAAATATAATTGATTTAATGGCTCAGAAAAACTATGAAAAGAACCTTAAGGATAATAATTAATATCACAAACGTTATATATCGTTGCGCAAATCCTCATATTCTGTTTTATATTCTTTATTTTTTACCCTAATTCCAATTTTTTTCCTGATTTTTTACCTTAATTCCAAGATTCTCCAAAATGGTTGTTAATTTTCAAGAAACATTATGCATATTAATGTTGACAAATTCATGACCGGTTTGGCTGATTTCACTGAATTATTGTTAAATCTTTACAAGTGAGAGACCTCAAAGTCACCTTATCTTAAAGGCCAAATTGAACTCTCACTTTAGTTCTCAATTATCACCATTTCCAATATATATATGAAGATTCTAGGTTAGCTGTTGTCCCTTGGCATTCATCTTGAGTTACATGTTCATTTCAAAGAGTTTTTGCACATTTGAAGCAGATGTTTCATGATATGTGAATGCTTAGTTTAGTTAACCTATAACTTACTAGGATTTAGCTAAAGAAAGTGTGTGCAATAATCTTACATATCTAGTATTGAAATTTAAAAGGTGTTGATGCTACGTATTGAAATTTTTGATTAGTTTTGTTACAACGTAACGCATCACAATATTATTTCTATTATAATATTTCTTGACATCATAAATATTATTGTGATAGCGTTTTGGCTAATGTCTCTATTAAATATTATTAAATAAAAAATATTATAAAGAGATTTATTGTGATGAATTTAACAAATGAGGACATCCAACATTTTTTGTAGTTTTGTAATTTGTTTAGCCCACTAAATGACTAGGAAATGCCCGTGTGTAATTGGCTTTTGATATTTTTGCTTGTGTTGAAAGAGACTTTAAAGGATGCCGGATGGAAATCGTTTTGCAGCACACCAGACTCCCCCCCACCTTTGAAGTCAAGAATGAAAAGAAACTCCAAGATTTTCATAGCAACAAAAAGCAAATGTATATAGTGCAAATTTTATTATCTTTTTAATAGCAATTTATCTTCATTTATAAGGACAATGTTCTATCTGTATAGAGGTTAAGTTATTATATTACACTATAATTAATATCAATGATTGGATAATAACTAATTTTTTCTAAAATTATAATCATCAAACCTTTACACTAACACCTAATCAAGAAAATTTTTATCAAAATATAGTTGTGAAATAGAAAGAAAACAATATGGAAAATGAAAATCTAGCTAAAAATTGAAAGCATAAAGTGACAAGGAAAAAGTTGGACCAGGACTAGGTCAAGCCCCAAGTTTCCCGCATGAAATTACAAATATGGGAGATTAGAAGCTTCTAGAAATAAACTCTTACCCATTACTTCATCGATTTCAAAATATAAAGTTTTTTAATATTTTTTACAAAAATATAAAATAAAATAAAATATTTTTATTATCTTCTTAATTGCTTTAATTTATTTTCTACTATATGAGAAAAATAGAAAATATGTGAAGATAATTCTAAAACAATATTTAAAAATTATAAAAGGTTAAATATTTTGATAAAAAAGAAATAACCTAGAAGGCATTATATTTTGAAACGGAGGAAGTACATCTTAACTCAACCCCCAAACTTTCCCTCAGCAAAGACTACGAAATTTTCAGTGTTAAAATTGGCCATCCTCCTCGCCTCTCTTTCCCATGTAATCCAAAGAACCATGACCTAAATAAAGATTTAAAATGCTAAAATTGAACTTGCGTTTGCCTATGATTTCTTGGCCTATCGAAAGCATGAGGAAACAGCTCAATAGACTGCTCATTGTACTTAACTCAAAAAATGGCTTGTAGCCATAACAGAATTCACGGTAAAAGATAACAAATAAACCAAAGACATTGTTATTACCTTAAAGATCAATAGACGTTTGAATTTATGTTAAAATAATATCAAGAATTTGAGTTGTACTTTTATTAGTAAAATATAAGGTATATTTCAAAATATAAAATTTTTTAGCTATATTCATTATTTTTAAAATGTTTAACTTTCGCAAATTTTAAAAATATTTCTTTTATTATAAATATAATTTTTTATTTTTTATCATATTAATAAAATTAATTAAAAATATAATAAAAAATTCGTCATTTTTTCCTTCGACTTTATATTTTGAGAAGGAGGGGTACAGTACAACTAACAAATTTCATGTTCTGACAATTAAGAAGAAACCAGACAAGCCGGTCCGAGACGGCAACAATCATCCTCATTGCCGGCTATCCGCCACTCGTTTTCCAGCGCACACATTCGTCCAAGCCTATTATTTTCCATTTCTTGCTGTTGCTTCCCTTTAAAAGGCCCTTCATTGGGAGACTCAGTCATAGCTCTCAAAGCTGTATCCTGCTATCACTTTTGCTTCTCTTGTACTAATTGTTTGAACCAACACCAGAAGATCCATGACGAAGTTATCACAGCAAATCCAAAGGAACAATTCAAACTCCGGAAATGGTAACATTAATTCTGTGACAAGAGTCAAAAGGACTAGGAAAACTGTCCCCAGAGACTCTCCTCCACAGCGCAGTTCCATATATCGAGGGGTCACAAGGTTGAAATATTTTACACAGTTCTAATGCTTTCGTTCTTGTTTTTTGATTTTCAATCTTTTTCTTATGTATTTTTTAATGTTGCAATGGTGATTGCCTCAGGCATCGATGGACCGGAAGATATGAAGCTCATTTGTGGGATAAGAACTGCTGGAATGAGTCTCAGAAGAAGAAAGGAAGACAGGGTTCGTTGCTTTCTCTCTTTTCATGCTTTTCTAATCAAGTTTCTTGTGTATTTTTGCTGATTCGTGTTTCCCTTTCTGCTCTTCTTCTGTGCTGTTTGCGTGGAATTTCGACGGGACTGCAGTCTATCTAGGTATGTAAACACTAAAGCCTTTCTGCATGGATAATCCATCAAACATGTTATCAGCTAATGTTAATCATTAAAGGATTGATCTTTATTTTCTACGTTTCCTCCTTAATAAATGTTTGCCCTTCTGTATTTCTGAAGGTGCTTATGACGATGAAGAAGCAGCTGCACATGCCTACGACTTGGCCGCCCTAAAGTACTGGGGTCAAAACACCATATTAAACTTTCCGGTATGTTTGTTTTGGCCGTAGTTTTTGACAAACTTTTTTCTTGATTTTCTTCAAGTGCGACTGCAGATTGTAAGGCTTATCATGCATTTGTAATTCTAGTTGGAAACTTACCAAAAGGAACTGAAAGAAATGGAAGGCCAGTCCAGAGAGGAGTACATTGGATCACTGAGAAGGTAAAAGAAACAAGTTCCAATTCATTTGCTTGATTCAAATGCAGGAAAAGAAACACAAAAATTGCCTTAAAAACATACATTCTTGTGCATGTGCATCAGCTTAACTCTAGCTCGATGGTGATAATACAGGAAAAGCAGTGGCTTCTCCAGAGGAGTATCCAAATACAGAGGAGTTGCCAGGTGCAACAATTATTTTCTATTTTTACTTTATCCTAGTTTCATTTTATTTTCTTCCTCATTTTTTACCTAGTTTGCTAAATGACGAGTCAAGTATTCAAACAATAGACTCTTATATAACAACTATATCACCGTTATTTCTTCCTCATTAATAGAATAAGTTCACCTTCACTTTCATTTTTTCATTTTTGCATCTGTATATCCTAAAGACTGTCTGCAGAGTAGCTAATAATTTCCTTGATGAGTTCACTCTCTTGGTGAAGAATACTCAAGTAAGCTATACGTAGTATGCTTTTATCTTTTTGGTCCTCATTAGGTATTTCCGGAAAAAAACTTACATGCATGTACATAGCAGGCAGTCCTTGTCATGTTAATTAGAGAACTAATGAAAGTTTAATAAATTCTGATCAAGAAAATATAGGTAAACTACCATATATATGTGTGACTAGATATTTTTCTTTGAAATTGTCTATCAAGTTATCTTTAGATCATATATGTTAAGTCCAAATTTCGCCGAGTTCAGATGGTTAATTCTATAACTATGTATGTTTTGTCCCTTGAATAGGCATCATCACAATGGAAGATGGGAGGCTCGGATTGGCAGAGTTTTTGGGAACAAGTACCTTTACTTGGGAACATATGGTAAAGTTTAGACTCTCCATTTCTTGGTAGAAATTAGGTCAACCAATAAACCCTTCATGCATGCAAAAAACTGACTTATCATCCGGGCAAATTTTGATGATATAATACTCCTTATTCTTTATTCACTTAACTGTCTTCTATCAACATACCAAACGCATAATGTCAAAGTGGTTAGTGAACTACAAGACATTAATGAGAACCTTGTATTATTTGACTTTGCAAGTCACCATCACTTAGTTGGAAAAGTCCAACAACCCTAACCTTCCCAAGTGCTCTTTTATTTTATTTTATTTTATTTTTTGAGTTGAGCTCTGAATATCATCAACATTTTCCAGCAACTCAGGAAGAGGCTGCAATTGCGTATGACATGGCAGCCATTGAATACCGAGGACTTAATGCTGTTACAAACTTTGATCTGAGCCGTTACATAAAATGGTTAAGATCTAACAACAGCACCACCACAGACCAGCCTAACCCCAGTGCTGAAACCCTATTGACTCCGGCACCGGAACAAAGCATCGTGGTCAGCTCCACCTCTCTTAACCACAACCAGCAGGCATCGGAGACAAGTGATGTATCCTTAACTCAGTCTCGACCAGCCTCTGCAACATCAGCCCTCGGACTTTTGCTTCAGTCGCCAAAATTCAAAGAAATGATGGAAATGACCTTGGCAGCCGAGTGTCCCTCCTCGTTGACACCAGAGTGTGAACCCAATCAGTGTAGTATTCCTGATGATGTTCAAACGTTCTTTACAAAACAGGATTTGGGTAGCTTCCTTGATCAAGGACATGAGGATATCTTTGGAGATCTAAACCCTTTCATGCAACCTATGTTGCAATTTGATTTTGATGCTTAAAGGGGAAGCTCGTCATAGTCCCTCATCTGCAGTTCTTTTGTGAGTAGAAGGAAAAAGAATCACAATTCATCAAATTGCATTGTTGTACATATGTAATAAACGTATCATGATGAGTCATTCAACATTTGTTATTTGTTCTTCATATCTATAAATAAAATTGTTTCCCCGTTTTCTATATACTGTTTTTTCTTGACTCCGTACTGGCTCATGGGCAACAGTCAAATTTACAAATACTGGGTCATCGGATCGTTGATACGAGGCATAAATATTGCTCTTTAATTTGATTGAACTAGCAAATGAATGAAACTGAGATAGTAAAATGGGATTCTCCTGAAAATGGCTTTTTAAAGTAAACGTTGATGACAACTTAACCATCGTTGGCTGTGGTGTTATGATTAGAGATTCTGTAGGGAAGGTTATGGTGAATAATGGCTGCGGTAAGAGCTTTCTATGTACTCAAGATCCTCTTTCCTATATTCCTTTTCTATTAGTCTTAGAATTTTATATTTTTTAAATTTTTTTTATAACTATATAATAATATTATATTGATAGGAGAAAGAATAAGATACAAGATCTAAACCGGTTTCTATAGGAATGACTGTCAAAATGTGGGGAGGAGGATAAAGAACTTGAATGACTTTAATAGTTTGGACATTGTGGTATGGATCCTCAGTCTCCAGTCTATTTATTCCTTGTCACACTGCCAGCGGGCTGCCGTGACCCATAAGACACCTTCTTTTAATTTCTAAAAGGAAAAATACCGTCATATATGAAAAAGGAAATATAGAAATCTATAGCAAAACGAGGGAACCTTAAGGAAATGCTTTTTTTTTTTTTTTTTTTGGTCATAAAAGACGCTGGGTGGTAGCTTGATGACAATGCTGGATAGGGGAAAGAAGATCGACCAGTATGTGGGATGCTTATTCCGTTCGCATTTATCTAAGACCAGCTTTTCTAATATTTCTTATGTTAATTCTAGTAATATAAATGCTGCACATTTATTGGTGAGAATAGGCTAGTAGCCTAGTATCTTCTTGCGTTTTCGATGTATGATGTTCCTCCTGAATTTTTTATCTATTGCTGAAACCGATGATCCAATGCAATGATAATGACGTTCTTCTTGTGAGAAATCTTTTTTTTGGATAATTTAAAGACTTCCAGATTTTATATAGAATTTCGATGTGGGAACTTCTCTCGTGGAAAACTCAGAAGCAAGTTTGATCTGTAATATAATGGTAGAGAATATGTAAAGGGATACTCGAGTTCATGTAAACGTTACAAATCGACGAATATGAGATCTCTCAAGAGGGGGGAGTATTTTTCAAGTCTTATATGCAAGAAATTTGTTTACAAATTAGCCAATATGAGATCCCTCTCAAGGTCAAAACTAAATATCTGTGAACGGTTATAATTGAAAAACTGGATTTGGACATACTCCACTACTAAAAGGTATTTCAAGAAAAAGAGAATTGCAAAATTTTATAAAAGATTAACTTTTATATAAATTAGCCAATGTGAAATATCTCGACATTTGCTTCCACTATTCGTTATGTTACAGCTTGCAATTGTACACATCTCGAATAGATCAAATATTGGTATTTAAAATTCTTTTTATTTTCAATAGTTGTTGCAAATCCAGTGAATTTCCATTTTGTTCTTTTGATTTTGCTTCGCAACAAACAAGATTAAGGGTGGGATTGGATTGATTTTGGATATAAGATTTTCTATTTTAAATTTTATTTAAGTGAATTATTTACGTGATTAAAAATGAAATTTAAAATAAAAATTTTTTATTGAATTCATGAGAAAGTGCGGAACCCAAAGAAAAATCTGATGACAACAGCTGTAGTTTGGCCTTTTTCATTCTGTTTCCTTAAAGTCATTTATCTTGAACTCTTTCATTGTGGTCGATTTTTATTGTTTTATAAGGTTCCAAGAATATTATTATTATTCTCTTTTTAAAAGAATATATATATATAACTATCATTTCGCCCTTATATCTCAGGTCATTTGAACCCTTTAGTGTTACAATAAAGTATAGATAACATCTATTACATTTTAAAAGAGTTTATTATTTAAGCGATTGATAAATGTTGCTCTTCACTTTCATTTTCGAGTGCTCATATCAAAATAGTGTAAAAATTTAACGATGTGATTGAATTAGATTTTATTTTTAAATTTAATATAAAATTTTCACCATTAGATATTATATTTTCTCTAATGAATAATTTATTTTTATAAAAATAAAAATAAAAATTTTCAAACATAAACTTTATCCAAACTCAGTAGTACGTTATTCACCCTACAGATCATCCGCAAGATGGTTACCCAGCAGATATTGTAATAGGGCATGATTTTCTTAAAAGATGAGCATTATTTCGCTTCCAAAATTCATTTTCTATGTGTAGGCCTGTCAATTGGGCTCTACGAGCCGAGCCGACCTAAGCTCGGGCTCAGCCCGAGTAACATCATATTGAGCCCGAGCTCGAGCTCAGCCCGAACGGGCTCACAAATGTTGAGCCCGAGCTCGGCTCTTATGAGCTCGGGCTGAGCTCGGGCTGAGCCCGAAATATGCATATTCATTTTTTATTGTTATCACAAATTATCCTCTCACTACAAATTATGATTGCCTTCACAAATTAATGTCTTAATACTTGTCTAACAATAACTTTCAACTAATTTGCATATATTATTAAACAATATCTCTAGAAACTAAGCAAACGTCTATTTGAAAATCAACAAAAACAAACTACCATAGCAAAATAAAGTATTGTAGCAATATTTCAACCACATTAAATTCCAACCAAGACAAATTAACAAAAGTGGAGCACCAAACTACTAGAGTCTGAGAATTTATTGATCAAGAACCCTTCAAATGGATATTTAAACAGAGATATATAATGCATTAAAATCTAATAATCTGGTATGTCGTACTTCAATATGATGTAACCGGAAAAGAGGAAGAATGATCCTATAACTCCAGAAATCAGTGAGTTTCCAACGATGAAACTAGGCACCAAAGCACTAAAACACACCATCACTGTGTTTGCTGTATAGAGAATCAACCAAATTTGCAGCATACACCACTGAGTTTGTTGTATAGTAAGCAGTTTAATATTTTGAATGCATATTAAGTTATTAATACACAAAAAACAATCTTCTAATGTGCCATAATAATAAATATTAATTTTTTAAAAAGATATTGGGCTAATACTAAAGTTTACTAATCACTTTACTAATCACCTTATAAGTTATATAATATAAGTATTAACCATTAAGTAATTGATAATTTTTTCTCTTCTCTTTCTAAATTTATGTTGAGAAGTGAAAAAAATTATATTTTGTGAAATTAGTTTAATATATTAATTATGAAAGTGAATATGTAGAATATATTATTTTATAAAACTAAATATTTACTTTGGAATATTCTAAATTACAAGTGCAAAAATCAATTGGAAGACTATGCTATGATCTTATCTTCTTCTTTCATATGATTTATATTTTTCGTGTTAGTAAATGTAATAATATTCATACCTACGCATTTACTGTGTTAATACTTAATATCCTTAGAATTATGATAAGCTCAATAAGTAGTTACAATCTCATAAATAGACTCTATGATTGAATAGAATGCATATTGTTGCCAAATCTGCTAAGAATTAAAACTATTAAACCACATTGCTTTTTTAAAATATAATTTTAAAGTGTTGTAAGTGAAAACTTTACACACTAATTTTTTTTGAAAGTGAAATATAAACAAATTTATTTATATCAAAACACATAAAATTTTAATCTATATAGTTATGATGACATTAATATAGTATTATACACAAAAAAATTCTATTATATCAGGAAATTATAATATATAATTATAAATTATTATTAGATATATGATCGGGCCGAGCTTATAACGGGCCGAGCTTAGCCAAGCCCGAGCTCGGCCTGATTCACAAACGGGCCGAAAATTCAAGCTCTAGCCCGGCTCAACCCTAGCCCGAAAAAAGCTCAGCCCTCAAAAAATAGGCTGAGCCGGGCTGAGTTCGGGCTAGCCCGGCCCAATTGACAGTCCTACCTATGTTGTACATGAAGACATCAAACAATTCGAATTATTTTAATCTTCAAATCATGTGATTAGTCTTTTCTTTTCAGAAAAAGTATTGTGGATTGGGATTAGATCATTTTCTGAAAGACAAGATGCTTGTTAATTGACTAATTCGGCAGCAGAATATTATGATTCCTTTTCTTGTTTTACATGCGATGCAACTTTGTAGAAAACTGAGAAATTCATCAACAAAGAAAAAATATTGAATCTTCATTGAATATCTTAGTTTCGGTATCTCGTTATAGTGTTTTTTGGGTACTTGATTTGTCGATAAATAATTAAAAGAGATAAATAATTTTAAGCAAGGTAGAAGTTTAAAAGAATCATAAGGTGTCATTGGCTTCTAAAAATTGATAGCCTAGAACCGTTGTGGTTGGTCACTTTTGTGTTTTCCTTAGTTAATTTGTCCCTTCAGATAAAGCAAAAGCTCTTGGTTTATTGGTTGAAACAAAAAAGGTTGTTAATTTTCTAGTTACCAAGTACACCCTCCGCCCCAGATTACTTGCCAGAAATTTTGAAGGCTTCACTAAGATCAATGAAAAGTTGATATAAGATTAATAAAAAATTTTCATACTAAGATTAATTAAAATTTGTGAAAATAATGAAGTATTTATGACAAAATACTTTCTATATCTTTAATAAAAAAGGAGAAAGAGAAAGAGAGAAAGGAAGATAAAATTGGAAAAAATATTATGAATGCTTCTTCATATATGTAAAATATGACTTATATTATTCTATCTGTCTCGAAATATTAATTCTATTTGTCTTTTACATTTATCTCATAGTATCTGTCATATTTATAATATCAATAAAAATTCAATAAGTTTTTTTCATTCTTACCCCTTTCAACTACTACCTACCTCAAGTTTCAAATATTACAATTAATGAATCATAGTTAAACTAAGATATGTATTTAATGTTAAGAAAGGGCAACAAAGGCTTTTTGTTTTCAATTTTATAAATTTCAATAAATTTTTAATCTATGTAAAGGTGAAAAATGAAGCCGATATTTTAGGATGAAAGGAATATGAAACAACTTCATCAATTTGCAATGACTTATAGTTTTAAACGGACGGAGTACATAAAAATTCCATTCACAGCAGAAGTTTCTGATAAATCATTTTGTCAAGGGGCCACCTTTCCCATAAACTTTAAAATTCTCCAGGCTTCAGCACATTTCTAGCTAAGAGGGGATCTTTTTATCTTAATAGATCTTATACTTGGATGTATAATTTACCCTCCAAAAGTGGAATGGGCTATGAATAAGATCAAAATGACTGATAAAAGAAACCCCAGGAATGAGCACCCATCAGAATACTATCAAGAAAACCAGAGTTGGGTTCATGACGATTCAGACGTTCGATGGCAGCCAAGAAATCAGATCCCCGAAACTGCCAGCATATGCAGAAGACACACGGAGCAGTTCTGACGAGAAAAATGGTCCCTTTCCTCACCTTTCTTCCAGAGATCATCCCAACCTTGTTCTATTTATCGGTTTCCTTTTTTTGGTTTTGGCATGTTGGCTAGCTAATTTATCGTTTCATGAGTTTCATAACAATTGACCATCCTCAGTTTCGAGTTTGCTCGGTTTCTGTTTCTGGCTTCAGTAGTCCTGCATCTCTGTCAGCTGTAGATTGGAACATTTCTTTGAGTCACACAAATCCATATCTAGAACAAGTCAATTATCCTGTTGTTAAGGTTCTCATGTTTTACGATAGCATGTTTCTTTCTGGGACAAAGCTGAAACCTTTTACTCAATATCCCAACAGTGCTCTGTTTTTTGACGTAAGTTTTCGCCGGGAAAAGGATGAGATTGATGAAAAGTCTAAAAATTAAAAATAATCAATTGAAATTTCTGATAATTTATATAGTAATGTTCAAATCTCAAGTAGAGAGAAAAATAATGTAAAAAATGTAATCATAGTCATTTTCATATTTGTACTTAATTCATTTTTATTCTTCAAGAAATAACTAAGCCATTGTTGAAATTGAATCTATAGTTTGTGTAAGTAAAATTGATGTTTAGAGGTGTTTTCTTTTTCTCATATAATCACACTATTCTAAATATTCAAAAACCTATAATTTCTATGGAGGTGTTAATTTTTTTTTAATAGGGGAGATGAGAGTATTAACTTTTTTCTCTAAGCTTGACTGACTATTGTTGGAGATTGGAAATAAATAAAGGAAGGTGATATTTTTACTCCTCTTTCTATTTCTTTCATAACCCAAAAAATATTTCAAAATTACAGCTCAGACCTTGTTCAAGAAAAACTAACGATGTGCATTAAAGTTTTTTTACTTGTTAAAATAAGTGAGAAAGGAGTGAAAGAAGATAAAAATGGAGCAAGAATATCACTTTCCTAAATAAAAATAGATATATGAAAATGATATCACAATGGAGAAAAGTATGGACCCGACCCTATAGTGTTGGGAATAAATAAATTAACTAAGGCAGCATCCATTGAAAAAGAAAAATTGCCTATTTTATGGGGCAAAAGAAAACGCATGGCACGATCACCAAGCACTGCTGCATGACCATATTATATTTTGAATTTCGTAAAAGTAAATTGTTTCGCAAAGATAAAACTAAAAACTAAAAATGAAAAATTTATATTACGAAACTCAATTTAAATATTTATATTTGCTGGAAGTTGACTGAAAAATCGACATTCAAGTATGGCAATAAAAGAAAAAGGCGAACGTTGATCATAATCTTCTAATACATTCTTTAATAATCCAACTTGAGGCACACTAGGTTTTAATACGTTACCATGTTTACTTATTTTTTAAAAAAATTAAAAATTAATGTATTTTATTAAAATATTAACATAATTTGGATGTAATGATGAATTTTGATCATCCATTAGACTTCATTATGGTTATTGCAAAAAGAATAAATATAATTTAGTAAATTTATAGATCTTATATAATGTTTGAAAGATAAAAAAATTAAAATTATTTAAAAATTGTTATGCATTAATAAAATCGTATATATGTCTAGTATTTATGTAATTCAATCATATTACTTGTATTGCACTTTCATTGTATTAAAACATGTATTGGAAAATATACTAGAAGATCTGGAACAGTTAGCGTTTTCATCAAATTGAGCTACTCCTAAGTAACCTAGGTATTGCAGAGTCACGGTTACGTCAAAATGGCTAATTAATCCCAATAACAAAATAAAATGGCCAAAGAAATACCAAACCTGATTAAAACATTAACGGGACGTGGGTTGAAATTTCCCATGGTCAAAATCTTTCTTTTTTAAAAAATACGATTTTAAGAAACAAGTATGAGTAGATGGTCAATTGCAAAAATTAAAAAAAATAAAAAATCTAAATAATTCAAGCAAAACAAAATCAATTTTTCATTTGTAATGAGAAGGAAGAAGTTTAAACTAAGTTAATCATCTTGTAATTCGATATGCAGAGAAAATTTCGAAATAGAGAAAATTCGAAGAGAGATTTTCTGCTTAAGAATCTGCCCAAGTCGATCTCATCCCATCAGACTTCTTATTATTGTTTCCTAAGCCCAATCTACAACCAAACTTCTCTCAGTATAAGTTTCTCTCCTTCACTATCACCTAAAGCAAAAAGCGACAGAAGCCCTCTCTCTCCCCTTCAATTATAGTTGCAACCATGGCTGATGATTATATTGTGATTCCATCTCATGATGATGGTAAGAATCCACCTCACAATACTGCAAAAGATGCAGAAAGATTAGATTCAGCGGCTCGTAATGATGCTGCCAAATACTCTGCAAAACAAGTCGAAGGCGGCGCCGGAGACTCCGGCACTGGTGAAGGTGGAAAAAGCTCTTCCAAAGCTGGGAAAAGACTAAGGATCGAGGATATAATCCTTCTTACGGCATCAATCTTTTTCCATGTATGATGGTCGCTTTGATCTGTACAGATAATAGAAAAGAAAAAGAAAAAGGCCCTCAATTTCAGATTCATTCTGCTTCCGTGTCCTCCTTCTCCATTTCCTTTTGGTCAGAAACGATCACCGCGGACTGGAAACTTTCTCTGGGCGTGAAAAATCTCCACGGGCAAAAGAAATTCAGTTACGATTTCATGCAAGTTTCAATTTTTTACGGCGACACTCAGCTTTCGACCACTACGCTGACTCCCTTCGGTCAGGTCGCTCTTGACCAGCTGGTACTGAACGTGAACTTCCAGCCGTGGCCGGCGAAGGTGGACAAGGGTGTTTTGTATAGGATCAACGGGGGGAAGATATTGAATTACTCTATACCTATTGATGTGGTTATTCGTGCTAAGATTAGCCGTGATAACGGAAAAACTGCAGCTGAGTTGAAGTGGAGTAAGAGTTTGGTTGCTTCGTGCAAAAACATTGAGCTTCAGTTTTCATCGTCCAATGGTGACAAGGCTGAGATGATAGCTGAAGAGCCAGTAATATGTGAGTTTAGGGACGGGACTGATATGATTAGGATTTTGAAGGGTTGTTGATTGATTTTTTTCAGAAATATTCTTATTACAGGGCAGGGTATTAGGGTTCGAATACTTTAATTAGTACGTACAAGTATTCCTAAGTTATCGTAATAATTAGTACTTTAATTATTAGTTGTTAATTAATTAAATAGAGAATATGATCATCTTGTCTTTCTTTTTCTTTTTTCTTTTTCCTTATGAATAACCTCTTGCAAACGGATACTTCTACTGGGCTTTTGGTTTGTAACCGTCGAAGTTAAAGGATAAGATAGGCAATTAAACTAAAAAAATTAACTTTTTTTTACTTTTTTATGTTATTTTTAATAAATAATTTATTTTTATAATTTTTAATATAATTTAAATTAATTTTTTATTAAGATAATGAAAACCTACGAAAGCCAAAAAGGTAAAAGAATAGAATATCTATATATTTTTTCAGTACGCCTCAAAGCGGTAGAGCGATTTGATTATAGCACAGATAATATTTTTTTTCAGTTTGTACAAAATAGATTTTGACCGTCAGATTTTGATCTCACGATTAAAAATTCACATGTTGAGAATAATTATTCCCTATGGAATGAATAATTATTCTTTCTAAATAATTATTTTCAACGTATAAATTTTTAATCGTTAGATCAAAATCTGACGATCGAAATCTATTTTATACAAAATAAAAAAATAATATATGCACCTTAACGAAGTCCACGGTAGGAGTAAAAAAACGGGAAATCCCACGCCAAATAGCTAATTGAAGATTTTCATTTTTCTTTTCTAATTTTGCCCGTACTTCCAACAAATTTCATCTGTCAACGTAAGATTTGGGCCTTATGAGGAAGTTGCTACGAAACGCAGTAAACTGTAAAAAGTGTCATATGGGCCTTATAATTACTTTAACAAACACCTTTTTTTTTCCATGCTCGTCTAGACGCAAGCTCGGAGCATGCGGCCCAGCCTTTTTTACTCCTTTTGCAAAGTTTTTTTTTTTATAAATACTCTTTTGAAGATACAAATATTTCTTTTCATTTGAGATTAAACAGTTTAATGGAATTTTGATGAAAATGTTTGAGAAAGTTTGATTTTTCTTATGTATTAAAACATTATAGAAAAAGAAAATCATGACAATCTTGGTACCAAATTTACCTTTCAAATACATATGCTAATGGTCATGCCCTTAATTATGGTTGATTGGCTTAATTTTGTGAAATTAATCCCTCCATTTATGTTGTATTATTGTATCATTTAAAATATCTTCCTTTATATAAATTTATCTTGTATGTATGTATGTATGTATGTATGTATGTATGTATGTATGTATGTATGTATGTATGTATGTATGTATGTATATAAAAGAGAGAGAGAACTGCTATAATTAGCCTCAAATAATTTTTACTTTTCTCATCTTAACCACAAATATTTTTTTTATCTTTTTGTACCCATGAACTATTTTTGTAGCACTTAAAATATCAAAATTGCACATGAATGGCGGAATCCGGCAAGAGTAAGTCGCGCTCCCTACACGTGTGTTGGTTGAGGAGGGTATTTTTGCTCATTCACATCCTTTTATCCACCCTACTAATGACCTGCCTACATTGTACATAGGTTAAACAGACTCTTTGTATCTATCTCTTTCTTTCTCTCCCACACATACACACACAAATACTTTCTCCCTCTCTAAACTCACTAGCATCTGCATAACCCTTTTCTAGGGTTTTCTCTGCAAACCCCACTGTTCTTCTTTTCCAAACTATACGACCATACCCATCATACATGCACACATAGATGAATGAATTTCTACTGCTTTGACTTCATGTAATCGAATACTTTATTGGTATATGTACTTGATATATATAATTGATGCAATTTACATCCGTCAATGCCTCGTTTTAATATTCTTACAATATCAGTAGTCAATATCATAGTATTCATCATAGGTCTTAGCTTCTCTTTTGCAATTCCATCGAGCGATGCCTATGCCTATTTTGACTATGAAGACTCCGATTTATTAAATTTCTATCAAGATTACTCCCTATCGGTGCTGCCGCTGCCCCACATGCCATTGGTCACATGTGATGAATCAACATGAGCTTGTAGAAGATGTATTGGGCGGGGATGTATATGGGTAGAGCAATCTGAAGAGACTAGCGAGCTATAAAAATAAAGGGGGCAGAAGTAGTAAGGAGGTGTTATGAAAGAGGTGGAGGTGGGAAGCTAAAGGTATTGCTGGTTAATCTTTAGAAGTGAATGGAGGCTTGTTGGCTAATGGAGATGATAGAGGAAGCAAATATGGAGAAGGGTTCGATGGAGGTAATTGTTCTTTTCTTCATCTTGGAGGGTCCGATGAAGGAAAAGAATTGAATGGGATAAAGTGCCCTCCTCAACCAACACACATGTAGGGAACGTGACTTGCGGTTGCCAGATTCCACCGTCCATGTGCAATTTTGATATTTTAGGTGACACAAAAATAGTTCATGGGTACAAAAAGATAAAAACAATATTTGTAGTTAAGATGAGAAAAGTAAAAATTGTTTGGAGCTAATTATAGCAGTTTTATATATATATATATATATATATATAATATCATTTTCTACCTTGAAAACATTGGTGATTGGTCAAAGATTATTTATATTCTAATTATAAATTTATATGCTCATATGTGATAGAGAGAGAGAAAAAGAGAGAAAAAAAACTTTGCACGTTAAAAAAAATACGTAGGCCTGCCAGACATTAGGGTTGTCAATGGGTCAGGCAGGGACCCAAACCCTACTCGATAAGGTTGAGTAAGGACAAAGAGGTATACTCGTTTATCCGGACCTAAACCTTGATCTTATAAGGGCATTGTCTAATAGGTATTGATCAAGATTGTTATTTTAGTAAAACAGAAAATATTTTAATCATTTCTATTATATTTAAACTTTTGTGTAATAGTTAATCTTGGGAGTTTAAGAATATTATAGTTTTGATTTATTAAAAAGATATCATATTACCTTAAAATTTTATTTGTGATGATGAATTTAATAGGCTATGGTGTAATTTTTTTTTTAAAAAATCTCATTGTAATCTAGTATACCCAAAATTGACTTAATACCCTATAGGGATATGTACGGTTCCATACTTTATGGATCCGTAGGGTAACATGTTGGGTATTGTACCAAGTGTATCTTAACTTGTCTTGATTCGGAACAGGGTATCCCGGACCCATTTACAATCCTAGTAGGCATCCTAGGGTAGATATTGGCTAGGAGTTCCGCAACTGTAATAAAACAAGCCACATTTGGTAGAACTAGCACAACCGTTCTATCCTCCAAAGCAGAACTCTTGCTAGATTTCTACCCATGAGTAATAGTTCCACCATCCAAGGCTGAAATCTTGCATGGGTGGAACTCTTTGATAGAACTTGCTCAGAATTTAAATAATTCTAATTTTTCTAATTTTTTGAGTTTTTTCTCAAATGTGAGAAAGTCCAGTATAAGTTCAATACTTATTGCATTCTATAGTCTGATTTAATGCGATGTTTATTAATTTTAGTGAAATTGTAAAGAGAGAATGAGAGACAAGAGGTTGAACATAGAGAAATTAAAAATTGTTTAGTTTTTTATACTGTATTTTAAACTCAAAACTGTATATAGTAGCCCCAACATTTAATATTAAAGAAAGTAAGCAGAAAAAGTAATTAAATAAATGGGTAAACAACTTAATTTGTCCTTGAACTTTATCTAAATTTTAATTTTTATTCTCCAACTTCAAAAAAAAGATTTGTAACTTTGAATTATGAAAAAGTATCATAACTTGCCGTTCCGTTTATATTGATTATTAAACTTCTAACAAAATATATCATGTAACTTGTATATGAACATTCTAAGGATATTTTGATTAATATAATCATCAAATTTTAAGAAAAAATTCAAAAATTCACTTTCTTCTTCTTTCTTTTTCTTTCTTTCTATTCTTTTTTTATGAATATTTTTTCTTTTCATCTTCTCCATAGACTACATGTTGTAACTTTTAGCGTTGACCAAAGACCCCAACATACCTAGAAAAATTCATCTTCATCAAACTCCAAAAGATTGGTTTTTTATCAAATTTATTTTGAATTAAATTTAAATAAAAATAAGAAATTTTTTCGAAAAGTCAGAGCAGAATTAATAAAAAAACGTGATAGTTTGATTGTATTAATTAAAGTACCTTTACAAAAATCATGTGAATATCATGTGATGTGTGTACTGATGGTCTTTTAATGATAAAAATATGTGGAAGGGCAAAGTGTGATCCTTTTTCATAGTTCAAGGTCGCAAATTATTCGCTTTAAAGTTGAACAGCAAAATCTAAAATTAAGATAAAGTTTAAAGGCAAATTGAGTTGTCTACGCTAAATAAATACACATCTTTTGACTGCAGCACTGTTGTATATTTCATTTAAAACTTTGGTCCCTCTCTCGTCTCTATAAAACTCTCTCTAACTTTTAGAAAATTTTCTTCAAATCTGCTAAAATTAGCATCAAATAATAGCAAATAATTTTGAATATTTTATTTTTAATCATGTATTCTAACATAAATCGTCAAAAATGTTTAAAAAATGACAATTTTTTGTTAGAAGTTAGGTCCTCGAATCTCTGGTACCTATAGTCCTTGTAGTCCCCAAGATATCCTTAGGAGCATTAGTATCCTCAGGAAGTCATACTAATGACTAGCCCAGGACTAGTCTTATTCTTCTATCACTGTCCTCGAGTAGCATTAATATGACTACGGAGCATATTGTGGGGAGTCATTAGTATAGCTCCCTAAGATATCCTCAGAAAATCACCAAAAAAGCAAAACAAAAAATTCTGTAATACGAAAAAATGTATTTTTACCTCTAAATTTGCAGTGCTTGATGATGTTTCATCACACATTACTTTAACTTGTCTTTAAAATTTTCAAATCATCAAAATTTTGTTTAAATTTTAAAAAGATGGTAGAGAGAATTTTAAATTTTAAAGAGATAAAAAATATTAATATGAAATATAATAACGTTGTAATCAATAAATTCATGCACTGCAGACAATAACTCCCAATAAATATGGTATACTTTGAAGCTATATATAATAATATGCCGATTCTGTTCGTACACCAAACCTCAAAATAGAGGCTGACATTAACGCGAAATATGCAATGCTGTCATGGATTGGGATCTGATCACTTGGCAAGAAAATGCAATCTATCTAGAAAGGAGATATTTCTATTTCAAGCCCACAAGATTTACCACCCTAATTTTATCTTCCATTTTTACCTCCATTAGGAGAATTACTATCCCAAGATAATAGTTTCATCCTCCTCTACAATGCCCATGTGTAGTCCTATTCTTCTATCACTGTCCAGAGAAAGACTTGGAGAGCCTTTGAGTCTCTCTGAAGATGAAGCAAAGAAACGAAGACGTGAAGAGATCTATGCTTTCGCCTTCATTGTTTCCGTTGCGATTACTGTTGGATTTGCATCCTTGATAATGAGTTACAAAATATACTCACTTGATGTTGAGGTAAAGTCATTCTTAATGTCCATTTCTAGCTTCAATGCATCCTAGATGATTGTAAATGGCACCATGACTAATTTCTCCATTCGAAACCACTACCGACGCTATACTCTTTTCTTCGAATATATCCGAGTCACTCTGTTCTACAACGATATTCTTCTCTCCACAACGAAGCCAACACCGTTTGATCATTAGCAATCTCCATCAAATAATCTGCATGAGGACTTAGAGGCCATCTTTAAGGATAAGATTGATGAGAGGGTTGCAAAAGCCATTGTTGGTCACAAGGATTTCAAGAGACAATGAGCTTTTGCGTGGAAGTCCGTGCTCGCTAGGGTTGATTTAAAGTGTAATTACGTTTTCAAATTTTATTGTGATGATCAAATGGTGGCTCACTTTTTACTGAATGATGTCCTGACAGACTGATTTGGTCTTAGATGTGGAGGTTCACATCTCCAAATGCCTATATCCACGTTTGACTATATGCACTAATTTTACGATTTAGTTCCAGTCTTGCACGTCCTTTTGGCAAGACGTGTGGGACTGTTTCTCAGTCGTTGGATTGTTTAAATTTGATCCAACAACTTGGGCTGACGAAGGGTATTTAGGGAATACTGAAATTAAAAAAATTTAAAAGTCAGTAAAAAATTAAAACATCCTGCTAATTTCAGTCTTGTTATGACAAAAGTTGTGGTATATCAATATCAATCAACAGTTGATCAGAAGAAGAAACAACTCCGTCTCTATTTCTTTCTTCTGTCTCTCTCACGGTCTTCTTTCTCCTTCTGTCTTCTTTCTTCCTCTTTCCTTCCCATTATCCTCTACAAATTGGGTTTGTAGCGAGCAGATATTCATCATGAAGAAAAATCCAAATGCAACCACGGATCAGGATAAGGTAACTTCGTTTGTCTGAAAAGGTCTATTTTTTCGTAAAGTTTGTCTTTGTTGAATGTAAAAAAAGCCTGAATGTAAAAAAAGCCTGCTTTTTTGTGAATTTTTTCTTAGTTGCATGTAAAAAATGTCTGTATTTTTGTAGAGTTTGTCTTTGTTGCATGTAAAAAAGGTATACTTTTTTGTGGAGCTTGTCTTTGTTGCATGTCTCTGATGGACCTGTCCTATACTGAAGGTTGAACATGAAGCTGCTTATCTGCAAAGTATGCAAGTCAAAAAACCAGGCTTCTTGGATCTTGTAGGACATGAAACTTTAGATATAGGTAAGGGGAATAGCACAGTAACATAAGGATAATGTACAAAAAATAATTGTTTACTATGCACTGAATTATTGTTCGGAATGTTATGAATAACAAACTCGAGAAAATGTTGACAATGCCCCTAATAATTGTTCAGAAGCCACGTAAGTTATCATCTAGAAACTAATTGTTGGTAATACAATGAATAATTGTTCAAAACGCTAATGATGTTGTTGATGTAGAGAATAATTGTTTCTATTTAGAAACCATTTGTTTTATACATGCAGAATAATTGTTTATTAGGGGCTGCGTATTTAATAATGCTGCAGGAATGTTGAAAGAAATGAAGAAAACAAAGTTCACTACTTTGGAGAATACTCATAAATTCTATAATAGCTATACTCACCGTACAGGATTTGCCACAAGGATCATGTGCAAGAAGAGACGATCCAAAACAACTAAGGTTCATTATGTCAAGTATATGTGCAACAAAGAAAGATTCCAAAAAAGTTGCATATTGGACATCAAAACAATTAGCAGCCATATTGAGTCACGGTCTACGATAGAGCGATCAAGAAGTGAGGAGAGAACAGGTTATGGTGCATGCATACAATTGCGGCTTGATAAGTCGAGAAGTGTTTATGTTATCGTGGATTGGGTTGTAGACCATAATCATGAATTACATCCAGTGCAATATTATTATATGTTGAGATCTAATAGGCGTGTTAATAATGTTCAAGGAGTAGTGGTTGAACAACATGAAAATGCCGGTATTCGGTTGAGATCATCGTTCGAAGTTATGACTTAGGGTGCTGGGAGCAGAGCAGGTCTTGGTTTCCTTGCCACTGATCTTAACATCCAGCTCGTTAGAAGAAGGCAAAGGGCAATGGCGCAAGAGGAAGCCACACCTATTAACAATTATTTATGTACTTAAGAATAATTGTTCTCAGATGAAAAAATTATCTTGTGTATGTTGAATAACAGTGAGATACATAATAGAATAATTGTTCACAGTCACCTTTACTATAGGCCTTATCAATCTCTACGACCCACAGATCATCCACCATGTTCATGCCCCATCTGAGTTCAGGTTGATTGCCCTCATGCCTCCCATCTTTGGGATTAACATTCATAGCTAGAATATCTTCCTTTGTGTTGATTTGACCATTTTCTCCAAATGTGTCCCTATAACCTCACTCCTTACCTCGTTCCATTTTCTTTTTGGAGTCAGATTTTCATACACAAGCTCAATTGGCCAGTCCTCTTCTTCAAGATCCCGAAGTTTTTTTCAATCTTTTCCAAATTTCTCTAATACTTGCGCATCTTAGCCTCTAGCCCTTCCCTCTCAAAGGACCTTTGGCCGTCAAAACTATCCAAATCTCTAACTCCTTCGACAGAAGAGCTATTGCCTATGGGATTAGCAGAGCAAACTTCAAACATTCTACTCGTGTTTCACCACGAATAAGGTAACTTGCCTTTCACCTTCTATCCACCACTTCCCATTCAGCACCTGAGTTTGGAATTGCAAATAGGTTTAGTCAGAATTCATATAATAGTTTCTTAATACAAAGAATAATTGGCTGACTCAATGATTATTCATCAATCCGAACAATTGTTCCAGTGCAATTGAAAATTTTTTATACCAGAGCAAACGATTGTTCAAGCTCAATTGGACAATTGTTCAAAGTCAATTGAACATTCAAAATAACTAAACAATTGTTCCCTACAAACAGAATAATTGTTACACTGTAGGACTGTGGTTCTATTTACATTAAACAATTATTCACTTGCTTTGAATTGTTTGTACTAAACTGAATAATTTTTCAATAATGCACTTAAAAACAACTGTTCAAAATCACCCAAATAATTGTTCACAATACAATTAATAAATCTTCAATAGAATAATTGTTCAAAATAAGCGGAATAATTATCCAAAACAGACATAACAATTGTTCAAATTAGTAAATGTCTCAAGTTAGGCGTAATTACCAACAAGAGATACATGTTCCCTTCTGGCCATCTTGTAGACTTCTTCTTACTCTTCTTACAAAATGCCGCAACCCCTTCAAACAAGAACTCTCAACATGTCTTGCCCAATTAAAGCTCCCAATGGCTTCAATATAGACTTCTTCTTACTATTCTTACAAAATGCCGCAACCCCTTCAAACAAGAACTCTCTAACATGTCTTGCCCAATTAAAGCTCCCAATGGCTTCAATATCCTTGACATACTTACTGTAATATGTCATATTTATCTTCATAAATTTCTTTGGAGCTAACATTGTGCTTATTGCTAACAACACATATAGCTTTGTAAACAACTGACTATCCCCTTTAAATTCCAACAGATTTTCTTCAATTTTATCTACTGTAACATAATTTTTTGAAGAACGCACCAGTCCAAGATTTTCTGCGATCAAGGCTGAGTCTTTTTTCTTTGTCTTTCCTCCTACAAGAGCAATGATGGTGTTTGTTCCCCTTGGTAGCTCGTAAACTCTAGCTGCATCCTTCTTTAATATCTTCAACAGTTGATCATCGGAGAACATAAAGGCCTTAGCTTCTGAATCGTAGTGTGCGATGACAGCCTTTACAACATTCGTTATCAAGTTTTTCAACTGAAGTTTTGTCAAACCATCAAAGCCTGTCTTGACAAGAGCTTTCATGATCTCCTTGCAATCTGGATGATGTTGCAATGATCCGTTCACAACAATGATTGAGAAGTCTTACACCAAAACTGAAATATACTCATCAATATTTTCTTTGTCGAAAGTAAGAGGGTGAAGGAGATGAGATTGCGCTGAACATACTTATGTCAAAAAATTGTTCGAATAGGCCAGACACAGACAAACATTATGAGAGAGAGATAGGTGGATGGAGATGACAGAAAGTTGAACGAAGAAGAGAGAGAAAGGAAGGGCAACTAAAGATAGAAAGATGAAGGAAGGGAAGGGACAAATTGAAGTGACGGTTCTAAACAATTGTTGATGGCTGTCAACCCCAGCCGTCTTTTGGGCAGTGGTTCCCGCCGTCTTTTGGGCAGTGGTTCCCGATGCAAAAATACTGTTCATTCTTATTCATGGCAGAAGTTTTTTATTTTTTAACTTATTTTTAATTTTTTTTTCAATGTTCCCTAAATACCATTATAAAGCCCCAGCCGTTGGATCAGATTTAGGTCGATCCCATGGTTGAGAAGCAATTCCTTAAGTCTTGCAAAAAGGATATGTAGGACTGGAACTGAACTGCTAATTTTAGGGCTTCTTGGAAAACATTTGTGTTTTCTATTGCAAGAAACTCCTTTCTTTTTTTTTACAGTATAAAGAATCACCTTAATTTGTTACTTTATTGAGGAATTGATTAGTCCATGGGTCATAGATTTTCTTAACCACATTGAGGGTGCAATATGACGAAGTGATGGGTCATTTTTTTCCTGGTGAAATGGTTAAACTTGTCTTGACACGCAGAGGGTCATTATAATTATTATTGTGCCTCTTTTTACCTCTAAAGATTTTTTCATCTTTTTCTCACAAATCAATTCATTTTTTTCATTCTTAAAACAAAAATTTTCAAAATAAAATCCAAATATATAGAATTCCCCTCTATATGAAATTTCCTTGGTTATATATGCGTTTTATCTGGAAGTTACTATATACAGTTTTTTAGACTATATAGTTGGAAAAATATTCATTATTTACTATTCACTTTTAAGAATTCTAAAGTTTATCTAAAGTCTTTGAAAAATAAACTCAAGTTTATCAATAATCACTTTATTTTTGCGCAAATGAAGGTTAATTTATCAAATTACATCTAATTTTACATCTTTATATATATAAACATCTTTAAAATCAGCCTTTAAACAGTCGATTTTGAAGATTAAATTTTGCTGGCCATCACTTACTAGCACAAGTGGTGCACAACATGTATCACTTGTGATACACCCTGTGCACTACTTTCACTATTTGCTAACATAAGTGGTGAACAACTTCTGCCACTTTAGACTTCTTAAAAGTGAATACAATTATTTTTTCATACTTGAATGAATTTTGCTTTTCTTTCAAATATAATTTAATAAAAGACATGCATACCCTTCTAACACAAAAGGGTTGAATATTTTCTGGCCTGATTAATTTCATCGGCGACCAAATTGGTCCAAAAGGAGCAGACTCAGAAATTAAACTCAAACATATTATGTTATTTGAGCCGACATTATAACTACCATTCCAAGTTATAAAAAAAAGGGCATACTATATATAGTATTTTTTAAACTATATATAGTGCAAAAATTTTCATTATTCACTTTTCATTTGTAAGACTTCATAAGTTTTTCTGAGTTATTGGAAGTAGAAAAACTCAAATCTGTCAACAACGATTACGATTTTTTGCTAATAAACTTTAGTTTATCAAATTATATATAATTTTACATTGATTTACGGATAAAAAACTTCAAAATCAATAGCGAAACAGTCGATTTTGAAGTTGGGCAGTCTTGCTACACCAATTCCTCCACAAATTGGCAGAATTTGGTGTTAATTCCACTAGCAAGTGACAAAATTTGTGTCTCAATTTCGCTACTTGATGGCAGAATTGGTACACAAATTGTACCCGGTTGTAATATTTAACCAACTTTCGCTAGCTATTAAAGTAAAATTAGATAAAATTTGATAAATTAATCTTTGTTCACAAAAAAAAAGCGCAGTCGTTGTTGACATATCTGAGTTTTTCTACTTTGAATACTTAAAGAGAAATTTATGAAGTTTACAAATAAAAAGTAAATAATGAATTTTTTTCACGTTGTATATAGTCTAAAAATTATATATACAAATAATTAAAAAAAAAACCTCCTTGTACTAAAAATCAATTCTGGGGCTACAACGCGCAGATCCAAATTCTAGCTACTGCCGGTTGGGTGGTATTATTCAAGGACCATCAAGAAGCCCAACTTGTAACTCATTCTGGAATAAAATTTGTTATGCTTACTATTATTACTTAGCAAAAAAATAAGTATGTACAATTATTTGGGATACACTTAATTTCTCAAAAATAAATATAATTTCCGGATTTATTTGAAAAAAAGAAGTCACTATAATAGTTCACTAGACGTTGGGAAATAAGCTTTTTTGTTTCAAATATTTCCTGCATTGAACATATTTTTTTTTCAAATCGTGTTAATTGTTCAATCAATTATTATTCAGCAAAAAAAAAAAAATCAATCACTCTTTTCTAAATAAAATCAAATCAACTTATCAACTAAATTGGAAAAAAAATCTAACTTGTTGAAGATCATTAATCATACCATAAAAAATTGTTAATTCAACCTTATATAAGGGATGGAATATGTGAATTCAAGTTAAAACTTATTATATGATAAAAAATAATTCTAACCAATTAAATTATCTCCTTATCACAAATACAACCTTTTATTTTTTTACTCACATTGCATAAACATCCACATAAACTTTTAGCTTATACAATTTTTCTGGTAAAACCGCATTCATGTCTCCTTAACTTCTTATTAGTAGTAGTTATTAGTAATGTTACTCATAAATAAATTTTAAAAATGACTGAGAATGTAAACCAAAGGGTGCATCGAGAATTATGAGGTTGTTTTCTATTATTGAAGCTTTTTTAAACTATTGGAAAAGAAGTGACTGTAAAAAAATATTTATAAAATTAAAATAATATTATTATTTTTAATAATTTCAATATGCAAAATCTATTTTGAAGAGTACATCTAGGTAACTTTTTAAAAATAATTTTTTAATTTATTTGAGAATATTTTGAAAATAATTTTTTATTTAAAAAATTATAAGTAATTTATTTTTAAACAATTGAGAACGAACCTTATATATTATATACTTCATAAACAAAGTAAAAGAAATCATAATCATACTTGCATAATTTATTTTCAAAAAATGAAGATTTATGAATTTAACTTATCTGTATATTTTTCATCTTGATGTTTATTGCACTACTTTCATGTATTATTTCTTTATTTTTAAATATACATAAGAAAATATATAATTTTTTTTCAATAGGATAGTAAAATGTTCTATTTATCCAAAAGTTAAGACGTTTGTTAGAACTAAATCAAACTAGGTCACCACAATACTACTAACGTAATAAGGAGTTAAATCTTTAACTCCATAAAATCAAGTATTATAAGCTATTCACTACCATTCCATAAACCTATAAAGCGGTATGTTCTACGTCGTCAATAAAGTTCAAACATATGATGTTGAACTTAAATGACTTAATTATTATACCATTATTTTAGTTTTTTGAAAATATGAATTTACCACGACATCATAAAAGGTATTAAAAAAAAGGAGTTACCATCTTTTCCGTGTTATGATTTTCTAATTTTTGGAGCGTAAATTTGCACGGCATCTCAATTTGATATTCAATACTTAAGTTTAAGGTCTATCTCTTTTTTTAATAAATAATTTATTTTTTATAAAATTTAAATGAATTTTTTTGCTTGATTTTCTTTTGTAAACTTTTATTTTGAAAATAAAAAAATAAATTAATTTTTTAGTAATGATGTGAGATTTAAGTTGAAAAATATTAAAAATAATGTTCTAATAAATGATTACTTTTATTTTGGCAAGTTATTAATTTATTGCCATCATAATCATTATTTGCCTACTAAAAAAAAGACAAATGTAGATGAAATTACCTACTTAGACACTATTCTTGATTGTTGAAACTTTTTTAAGCGATTGAAATGTAATTGCTTTTAAAAAATTTTACTTAAAATTAAAATAAAATTTTTATTTTAATAATTTCAATAAGAAAAAATTATTTTACAAAGCATCCAGAGTAGTTTATAAAAAATAACTTTTTAAAAACTTATTTAAGCCAAAATTAAACGTAAATAAGTAATTGAAAACATCTTAAATTAACTTTTAATTTTAAAAAGTATAAGTTAAATAAATATAAGTAGTTTATTTTAAAAAATTGAGAGCATGTCCTTAATATATAGTGATGTAATATTATTTTGATAATTTTACCAATATATATATATATATATATACTCTTTTCATTCGTTAATAAATAATTATAAATATCAATAAATGAGTGGCTTACCAACATAAATCTTCTGCTCTCTAATTAGTAATTCCCTCACTTCAAGAGAACAGTCTTTCAGACTTTGACTCCACTACCATGGCAGCTTCTGTAATTCTTCACCTCCCAAAGAACAAAAGTTCAGCTTTCCCGCCCAAATCACCATTCCCCAATCCCCACCAACCCCCATACAAAACCAAGCCCCCACTTCCATGCCAGTCCGAATCCGACAAAAGCCCATCATTCACTGCAGTCTCCAGCATTCTTACACCCTTTCTCCTCTTCTCACACACGGGGAGTAAGGGAGATTATGCTAGAAATCTTGGGGTTCTCTGTTTCTTCTTTGCTGCAGTTCGTGTAATTGAACTTTAAAGTCCATGAATTTGTAGGCTTTTTTTTAGACATAAACAATGCCTCACCTGGACCCATTATCGGTTTCAACATCTCCATCTTTAAGCTTGATTCCTTACCCTCATTTTATTAAACCCATTTCGAATGATGCTCAGAATTCTTTGTTTTTCAAAGCCCAAAACCCCAATTCTATGTGGGAAAACCTGGACAAGGAGAACAAAGATGAGGTCGAAGAATCCTGTAAATCTGAATCTAGTAGCAATGGCAGTGGCAACAACGGAATTGGAGTTTCGCATCAGGATGCTGCTGAAAGGATGAAGCAGAAGAGCTTGCATGAGTATGTCAGAGAGTGGGTCCAGAGGAAGATTGATGCTGGGGTTCCCGAGAGCAAATGCTACTTGCCATTTCTGGTTCACGCTCCAAAAGTGGTAATGAATTTCTGGTTCACGCTCCAAAAGTAGTAATGCATTTCTTTAGTATAGAATTTTTAAAATAATTTTGATTGGCTTTTTAGCTGCATCGGGAATTTTTCCTTTTCAAGTCAGTGTATTATTAAAACGGAAGTTTATATCATATTTTTAAATGCTGTTACAAATTCATTGTGAGGGATACTTTTAATTGTTTAATCCAATTGCCTGAATATGTAGGATCATTAACATTTTGTTCATAGTCCTCTTGCATAGAAATATTTCAGTAGCTTAATTTTCGTGACAGCTGTTCTGAAATTATAATGAAGTTTAGATTCTGAACTTGTTAGTGAAATTGGAAGAATGCCTTACTGAAATTCTACTGGCTTTAGGAAAAAAATTTGCTAATTTGTTAAGCATTCTCTGTTATGAATCTTAGCTTTGAAAACAATTATCTTATTTGTGCGCTTGACATATCCAGAATCAGGGCTCTGGATGGCATAAGTGTTACAATTAACTATCTTTTATCCTTCCATTAATCTCTCTTTATAACAGAGGAAATAGTTAGTGTTCAATTTTGTTGTGTTAATTCCAAATTTTTTTATATATATCTTTTTTTCTTAGTTGTTCTGCGACTTTTGCAGGCTGTGTGTCTTCTTTGTCAGAATTCAATATACCCTAAGGAGGTAATATTTTGCTCCCTTGGCACTTGTCAGGCCACTTTTCACAAAACATGCGCAAAAGAGAGACTTGGGTTCTCATCTGCAAAACCATTCAGGTGTCCTCAACATGTAGGTTCTTCTTTGGTCAAAGTAATCTATCCATGGAAAATTTAATTTCTTTTGATTTTCTGCTTTTCCTATGTTGATTAGGATCGCTTAGTTTTCTGTTCTTTCATTATTGTGTAGATCATTGAAGGCTCTTCACCTTTTTCTAGTCGTTTTATCTTGACAATTACTTTGCTGCTTGTTTCTTGTTCATCAATTGAACAATTAATATCCTCTATGAAGTTCTAAAGCATAGCCATGCTGCTCAAGTAGACTAGTTTTTCAATTCATAGTTACATCGGATTTCCCCTGGGTATGCCTACTTTGAAGTATGTACCATGTTTATTGTCTATGTACATCGTTAGAGAATCTTTATATGAAAAGCTTTGATGAGCAATTTACTGGAAGGAATCTAGATCTTGGACATAGTCATCAAGTTTTCTTTATTATCTTAGTATTGCATCTATCTCTTCCTTCTTATGTCATTGTTATGTTTTGTAATGGAAATGCGACCAATTAAGTAAGCCCAGTTGATTATTATGTCTCTTTTGTACTTTTACTATGTCCTGGTTGCGCATTTCCTCTTGTCTTATTTTGGTAATTAAGTCGCTTAATTTTGATTGATTGACATTCTTTCCTTGAATAGGCTTGCTACCTGTGCAAAGAGAAATTCCATTTATGGCGGTGTATGAGATGTCCAATGGCATCCCACAGCAAGTGTGCAGCATTTCCAGAGCATGTGGTCCACTTTCCTGATCATCCAGGGCTAGTTATTTGTTGGAGACATCAATCTGATTGGCTCTTAGAAAGAGAGGTCAATTTCTTCCTTCATCTTTATTGTTTGTAATTTCTTGTCAAACCTAGTTATCAAACTTCCACAAGTTTTGGCTTGTGACATCAATCACGCTCAGTTCTACCCTGTATATTAAAGAACCTTGCAAGCTCTGACATGCTGGCATTTGTACAAAACAAATCATGATCTCATTCTTTAATTTGATATCTCTGCCAGATAAAATTAGTCTTGAGAGCAATCTGTGGAATGTTCCCGAGTAACTTTAGGAATTTTGTTTCAGAACTATTGAAACATCTCTAAGTTTCAATGAGGGTGAGAAAGAGGCTTGTTTATTTGTTTCACTCCAATATTCTGTTGCTCTGTTTGCTAAGAAGATTATTGAGATACATTTCTTGGTTGTAGATCTGGTAGTTTGATAGGATAGAAGTTGCTGATAGTTCTACAGAAGTGAGAAGAATCTTTGTGTGGCATCATCAAAGTGACAATTGGGCTGATGAAAAACACAAAGAAAGAAAAGTAAAAAAAATAAGGAAAAGGAATACGCTTCTTATCTTCTTGGTGATGTTTCCTGCCTGGATTGACGATTAATCACGTGGAAACACCACTTTAAAATGGCATTGCCATTTAGTAATAAAAACTGTATTTGGTTAAACTTTCTTAAAGATTATTCTTCTGTTTGCTCAAGTATTGAGATGGAAGAATTAAGATCTTTCTCTTTTAAGTTTAACATTTCCCTTTGTGAATCAAAGAACCATAGAGGATGACCTGTCTTAGTTTCAACCTGTCATAGTTTTATGTTGCTTTTGGGAGCAAGTTGAAGTTTTCAGTTCCATAGCCAGTACATAGGATGAACTCATCTTTTATTTTTATTTCTTTAATTGTATGAACATTTATATCGAGTGTTGGTTCTATATTTCTGAAAGTGGCAGATTGGAAATCTTCTCTTTGGCATTAATCTGAAACAATTAGAATAAAATCTATCAGTTTTGGATTCATGCTTTTAGATCTGCCTCTTTTTTTCTGCAGAGGTTATTTATTTACAAGCACAATTAACTTTTATAAGGATCAACGCTCTTCAATCTTCCCATTTTGTCAGGTCTCGGTTGATTCTTTGGTCTCTTTTATTTGCTGTTTCATAGCTGAACTAATGTGGTGGCTGTTTTCCTCTATTGGACATTAACCTTAGTAGGACTTCTAGGGAAGATGCTGGTTACATTTTCAAATCACACCCTTAATTTGCCCCTAGCTTCCAGTAAGAAAGAAATTCTGACGACTAAAATATAGATTTCTTGGAGATTCGCTTGCCCTTTTACTTTCTACACATTTATGTTCTTTTATTGCTTGATGCTTATTTTTGATGGATTAGGCTGGCTGACTGGACTTACATATCTTTTTTATAAGCAGCAACAAGTTCCAGCTAAGAGCATTGAGGTTAGATTTCTTATCTGATTTTCCTAAGTATATATATAATCAAAATTAGTTTCAGAATATGATTATCAATGCAAATCACCTTCTGAATATTTTACCTTAAAACATATCAGGAGATATTCTCTCGTTTACCTTTACCATACAATGAGGAGGAGTTCAAGATTGACATAAACTGGAAAGATACAATAGAGAATAAATTGGAGCCACCTCCTTATGTGCACATCAAGCGAAGTATCCTATCTCTGCTAGATTTCACATTTAGTTAGCCAATTAATGTTGTTCTTTGATGTTCAAAAGCACATCCTGCAATTTATGCTGAAAGAAAAGTTGTATTCCTCTATAATAACTGCTTTCTGTGATTGTAATGACTTAACTCAATCAGATGTTTACCTTGTCAAGAAAAAGAAAGATAATGGTGATGCAGATATTGGATGCACCCATTGCAGCTCTACTGATTGTGCAGAGGATTGTGTCTGTAGGTACTGCCTCTTCTTGGATGATTTAATTTACTTTGTCTGTAGGTACTGCCTCTTCTTGGATGATTTAATTTACTTTTCCTTTCATTTTGGTTATGGGATGAATCATTAATGTCATCAATTGATATTAGATGATATGCTTTAGCTGTTGGATTTAGTACTCCAATATAGATTATTATTCATTTCTTTGCATAAACAGCTAAGATATCAACTATTCTTTACAAATGATGTTTATGACATGAGTTTTCTGTCTAAAATCTGTGCTTGTGTCTGTTAAATAAAACTCCTTTATATTTCTTGTTATCATCCATCAAAATTTTTAGTATTAGCTCTATTCTTTAAAAGGCTTTGCCCTTTTGTCTCTCCTGCCTAATATGAGAAATACGGTTAACAATTAGCAACTCGGTTTTGGCTCTAACTTAATATTTAGCTTCAGTTTAGAACTTTCTTCAAATGCTATATAAACATCAAGCTTGTTGAGCAGACTTGACATGTTTGCTCAAGTCTGGGATAACAAATAAATAAATCGAGCTACAAAATTATTTGACCATCTAAATTTTCAAGTCAAGCTAGGACATCTAAAGACTCGGTTTTCCATGCTTACAATTGCCAGGTGCAACATTACTGAAACTGTAAAAATTTCTCAAGTAGAATATTTGGTAAGAAACAAAGAAGTAAAGGCATTTGAAAGGAAAATACAGGGGGTAGGTTAGGGAAAAATTCAATGAATGACGAGGATGAGAATTGCTGCCCTGGCCTATGGTCTTGGGATAAGATGCTAACTGCGCCAACTCAGTTATCAATAATTGAATACATTTTTATCATAAAACTTATGTTGTTTATTATGATGCTGGATCGATTATGCCATATGTATTTCTTGATGGTAGGAAGAGTTTTGTGTTTCATGTGATATCTTTCTATTTTAATCAGCATAGTTAAGAAATATTATGTAGTCTGCGGTACCCATACAATTATTTTGTCTCTTTTAACACCAGTTTTAGAGAGACAGTCACATGTATTAAACGTGTCGTATTTTCCTGTTTGGTTGTCTTTTCTTTGTTTCATTATTCTTCAAAATTCGCACTTGCATGTTTTCATAAGTGAAGTACAGGTTTCAAAAACATAATTGGTTTTACTTTGTAATGAAATTATACAGGAAATCATGTGCTGAAGCTCATTATGTCGCGCATATGCAAAACTTATGTTTGTCGGCACATTCAGAAGCATTATTTAAAAATAATCTGACTTATGAATCATTCCTAAAAGATTAGTATATATATAAGCATTTGGCAAAATATGCGTAAAAATTTCAACGAACTCTGCACATTCATTGGTGTAATATTTAGAAATTGAAGGTGAGCTCATTACTTCTACAAATTCCCAAGTAGACCCTATATATGTACTGCTTGTAGCTACACATCGATTCACTACCTACCAAACAAGGGATATAAAACACGTTGCTTAATCTTTTACCTGATCTACCATATGCCTTATTAGAGGCAGTTAAGTGCACTTTAAGAGAGTCCAAAGTTTGTTTTTATTCTTTGTACTTTTCGTACATTTTTTACTACCAGAGAGAGTCTTAAGCTAGATATATAGCTAGTTAGTACCTTTGGTTCCGTCTATTAATTTGAGTTGCAATGGAAGTGTGAACTTCTGTAATGAACTATCTAGTCTAAAAGTATTGATCACAAAATACAGAGGAAGATTCCATGGGCAATTGGAAATGCAATTCCTTTTAGTGTTATAGAATGTTCATATTTCTATGAAACAACAATTCGTTTCCACATAAAGGTTCCCACATATGGTAATCGAGTTTGAATTCCCCAAATCTTGGGTCATGAGATCCTTTATAAGTCCACAAGTTATTTACATCAGTGACTTGACAAGATGAAAACAAAAAGCTCAACTCCATTTTTCAGCCATTTTTCTTCTCAGATTGCCATTAATTGTCCCTTATTAATATTCGAATTTTTAGGTTTATGTTCTCTCATTATTATTTTCTTTCCTAGCACACTCTAAACTTAATTGTTCCTTTTTCTTTATTTTTTGATAAGTTCTAAACTTAATTGTTCAATTAAACTTTCTTCACCTGTTGTCATGTGCCTGATATGGTTGTCCTATAAATTTGAGTGTAATAGAGTTCAGTGTATAAGCTGCTCAAAGGCTTGCCACTGCTCGGAAACATGCACAAACAGACCATTTCGGAAGGAGAAAAAAATCAGCATTGTCAAGGTGAAACTATTCTTTTGGCAATTGATTCATTTGGATTATCATTCACTTTGCATGTCATTCTCAAGTGTGTTTGACTATGTCTCAACTTGTTTTCTACAATATAGTTGAGCTCTTCTTTCCTTAATGCTATAGTTTCTGTTTATCAGACTGATCAGTGTGGTTGGGGTGTAGTGGCCACTGAATCAATCAATAAAGGTGACTTCATAATCGAGTACATTGGGGAAGGTATCTCTCTTCTTATACAAAAGAAGATTTCTCTAAGTTTTGAGCTATATTCATGACAATGCATCTATATATACTTGTCTCTTGTTTCTCATACTAGAAAGCATCTGCTTGCCAATGGCTGCATTCTATAGAACTGAATACGATCTTCTCACACTTTTCGGAAAAGAGAGTTTAGTAAAGAATTGACTAATAGTTATCTGTATCAATGAAAAAGACAACAAGAAGAAAATGACTTGTCAGTCAATTCTGAGATGTTAGTTGTTTTAGGTATTCTTTCATAAATAAGTTCTTAAGACACTACCATTGTGAAAATGAATGCAAAATCTTCCTTAAGACACTACCATTGTGAAAATGAATGCAAAATCTTCACTTTGTGTCCCACATCCTCTCGTACAAACAATTTACGTTTTTCAAAACCAAGACAAAATTCTCAAAATTGTTTTTCTTTTCAGAGTTTTTTATCAGGCTATTAGTTTATCCATTACCTTGAATTTCTAAAAATTGAATGCTGTTGCTTGCAACGTAAAGCTGCGCTGAAGAATATGACCTTTCAAGATCTGAATCTGATGATTAAGATGTAGTACATTTTGCTTTAATTCCTGATGCTTTATGGATTTATGTCCTTGCTAGTGGGCCTCACTTATTTTAAGTTTCCAATTTCCTTACAGAGTATTGGAGAAGAACATGTTCAATTTGGTTGGAGCCTCTTAATCTGCTATGATATAAGAGCGTGTTAAGAAAGGGATCTGAGTCTCTAAAGGATATGTTCTGTAGATACAATTTGTCATTTGGCTTTATAGTAATTTTTAGACAGGCTACCAAATACAACGGTTTCAGCCATTCTATAGTGCTTTTTCAGATGTCTCACTCCAACTGTGCTTGTAGCCAGAAAATCCTTACATGTAGGCTTGCCTGTTATTGATTGTTTTCACAATGTTTATTTGTTTTATAACTGTTTAATAACAATGAGGATAAGAACCACAAGTTGAAAATAACATTAAATACTGCAGGGCACATCCCAATCAAAGGATTGGTCATCTAATTTTTAGTACCTCTCATCCACCAGATTCTTTTATTATGAGTATTTACAGCTATCTTATAGGGAACTTCCAAGAAACATGTAGTGATCTGAGATTCAAGACCTGCTCTTTATGCCAAAAGATAACCGCAATAACAATAATGATGGAAATAACGAGGTGGTTATTTCACCCTGAATACTTCTGTCCTACTCAAATTCTTGATGCATTTTCTAAATACCTAGCTATTGCAGATAGAATTTGTGGAGAGAATACAAGATATTACCATATGGAGGCTGTGGTCATGGTTTCCTACCTTGTTGACCTTTTTGGACAGTTATTGGGGTTCAGTGAAATGAGTAGCATCAATGTGATTCTATGTAGTAACTGCAATGCAAACTTGTGTTCAACGTGAATTAATATGCTAATTTTGTCCTAAGTGAGTGATCTACTATAAGATTGTGCCAAGTTCAGTTTCTTTTCCTACTATATCCTACTTGATTGCATGACTTGGATTATTCCATGATACATAGACATGTATACTCACATGCATTAGGAAATGAAATCTTTCAGATAAAATTTTTGGTCCTGTCATATTTCCGTTTTGTTTGGTTATTTTGTAGAAGTGAGGCTATTAAATGCTATTTCTATCTTATTTTTGAGGTGCAATATAACTGTTGTCTTTTGCCTTAATGCTTTTAATGAAATTGTAAGATATTAGAGAGTGCATCTTCCTTATACTTAGGATATTGACCTACTCATCAAGAAGTATATTCTAGTGCTCTGTTTGATTATGATGCCTTTCTGATTACAGTTACTTGTTCTCTTCTGGCTTTTGCAGTCATAGATGATGCTTTGTGTGAACAAAGGCTATGGGACATGAAATACAAGGGAGTGGAAAACTTTTACATGTGTGAAATTCGGAAGGACTTCACTATTGATGCAACATTTAAGGGAAACAATTCTCGTTTTCTGAATCATGGCTGTGATCCAAATTGTAAACTAGAAAAATGGTTGGTGAAATTGACTCAGCTATTCTCATTCTTCTTGGATGATGTGATGTCAGTGCAGTATGTGGTTATTGAAATGAGTTGAATATCAAACTGGTTAAATTATTCTTAATCAGCCGAAGAATTCCCAACTCATTCTTTCAACAGGTTTAGATGCTTCAATGATTGTGGAACAATTTGATGGCTTTATGTCCAGGATGAAACATACTGATAGAAAATTCAACCCCTAAAGAGGGGAAAAAAAAAGAAAAAAGAAGTGCAGGACAAGTGTATATATGTTTCTATAATATACAATAGATATGTAATTGATGAATTCAGATCTCCCCATTTTCCTGTTCCATCTGGGGTTGGAGATCTGACCCATATGTCCTAGAGTGTCCTGAGATTCTTTTTCCCTTTAGCTGGATCAGTATATTCTTAGAAATGTTCTCTAATACTTTTCTGATACCTTTGAATTTTTGAAATTAATAAATATAATTATGTTCAAAGTCATATTTGCTTTATTTTCATTCTGGAATCTCATGTTTTCCATCACTGACTGCAGTAACCTGTCTCTGAAAGAATTTTATGCTGCAATAATTTTTCCTGACTACCTTTCTTCTTATTATTGTTTCTTATCTTGCTTTTCTTGTTAAAGGCAGGTTGAAGGGGAAACTCGTGTTGGCGTCTTTGCTGCTCGATCTATTCAAATTGGAGAACCGCTAACCTATGACTACCGGTAGGCTTAAATAGATACCCGCTTTTACTCTTCCTATAATTTGGCTCTGGGACACTTTTGTTCCCTGCTAGTAAGATGAGTGAAGGAGTCTAGGCAGAATGAGTATTCTTGAAAGCTACACCAATTTATATTTCCCGGTACCTATGCTTTGCGAATTATAAAGCATTTCTTATTTTACAGGTCAGAAAAATGCCAGTTTTCTCCCATATTATAGAACAATCTTAACGTAAGCAACATGCCAGCTTTTGATATTGTTTCTTAGAACCTCAAACCAAGTTTAAATGCGTCGCAGAGCAAATAGACAAGACATTAGTCACTAAAACAGAAAAAGAGACTAGCTTTTGATTACTCACTCTGTCCAAGCTGAATTTCCCTTTTTGAATTGGCAAAAAAAATTAAAGCTAGTGGTCTGACAATAAGCAAGTACCAATTTAGCTATATTCGTAAAGTAGTTATTGGTAGGACTAGGATCTGTAAGTTAGTAGAGCTCACATCCCTTGAATGGAGGAGTTCAGTATGGGACTTAGAGAGAAAATATATTTATTTTAGGAAAACTAATATTCATTTTTAGGCAAATTAATATAGAAATGTAGACATTGAATTTTGTATAGTGGGAGTATTAAGTATTCTAACTTTGTGAACATGTTAAGATAGATCTCATTTTGAAGTAGTCATGGATCGTTTTGATTGAAAAACTCAGTTAGAGCTACTGCACTTCAATTTTCTTGTTTTGAAGATAGTCAAAGCAGACTGACTTGTAGCTTGATAAAGGTTGGAGATGATAACTTGTTGGCTTGAGGCTCTTGATGCCTGTTTATGTTTTCAGATTGGGAATTGAAATGTGATTGGAACCCTAATTGATTCTTGCAAAAATGGGTAAGATTAATCATAGAGAACTGCTTCCTCCATTTAAGTGACGTAACTCCAAAATATTGAGAAGCTACTTCCTTGATTCAAAACTCAGAAACCAGATGGGCTTCCCCCTTTCCTTTCAGTCATCTCTCTGAAAGTTGTCTGCCCTGCACCAGCCATTACTCGCTTACTAGCACCACTGCTGTTTCTCTGCTGCCTGCTATGTTGTTACATCCTCACCAAAACATTGCTGCTCTCCCTCTCCTAAGACCCTTATCCTCCTTTCCCCTTCCACCCACCACACTACCTCTGACTCTCTCTCCTAGCAGCAGTTGCTCCTCTAATTTGACTGCTACACCCCTAATCCTGCCTTTTTTCTTCTTTCTGTTATCTCCTCTCCTCTTTGCTGCCCCAATGACAACTGCCTGTGCAACCTTCTTCCCCCTTTTACTCTTGCTTATTATCAATACTAATTACATTCACAACCTCCTCTCTCTTTCCTTTCTGATAACACTACTCCCATTATCTTTGCCTCCATTCTCTCTGCTGTCTTATCCCTCTCCATGCGATTCGGGATTTTTTTTTGAAAAAATCTAAGCATATTGAAGGTAAAGTGAACATCTTTGTTAGTAGCGGGGTTGAACTCCAATGTCATTATCCACACTTATGTTAAATCCATATTGTTCCCTCCCACTTGCCATATCTGAGTCCATGGTAACACTTGAAGATGAGATATTTGATTGATTGGTGCTTATGGTGTTCCTTTGGAGTTCTCATTCTATTACATGGAGAAACAAAATTTTGAAACTCTCCTTGAGATGTTTTATCCAGAAAGTTTCTTAAAAATCACCACTTGAAAGTTTCTTAAAGATCACCACTGGACAACTTTAAATGTGTACCATTAAATTAACAGCTTTAGAAGATCATCTATTGATGTTTCTGCAGTGAGTACAATTGTCAGTTATCCTCAGTAGTTCTGCTATGAGTACGTTGCTGTCTCTGTTCTTTTTCCTAGAGATCTCAAAAAGGCCTTTGTCATCTAGTTTTCTGCAGTGACGGCCTTAGCTATTTTTTTGTTAATATTGAGGAGGTTACTTACTCTTCAGAATCTTGATTAAATAAACATGTCCATTGTGTTAAACATTCACAACTGATTTGACTTTCTCAGATTTGTACAATTTGGCCCGGAGGTAAAGTGCCACTGCGGTGCTGCAAATTGTCAAGGCTCTCTGGGGAACAAAAGGAAAATTAGCAAAGTAGACTTGTCCTGGGGTTCAAAACGAAAAAGAACAGCCACTTCTTATTTAGCCATCATCAATAATGAGTGAATGGTATTTGCTATTTTTTCTACAGGCCGTACTGTTGTATATTGCTTCCATTCTTATTGAACAGACTATATAGAAAGGGAAAAAAGAAGAGCAAAGCGATGCCGACCCCCCATTCTTATTGATTTACATTAAACAGCCATATCCATTAGTGGGGTGTAATATAGTTCTTAGTACTCAAACGATTTCTGTAGATGATTGTCATTGTAATTGTGATTCACTCAGTTTTGCTTCTACGAAAGTATATTTCTGGGAAATATACCGGTCGAAACTTGTGTGTAGATTTTTCTCAATTTTTTTCCAGCTTTTTATTTAGTTATTGCTATTTATTATTTCTTGTTTGAGACACCCCTTCTTTCTTCCACCCCAACCAATCCGTTTGCCCCGCCCCTACCCCCCCTCACCCCCCAAAAAAAAAAAAAAATCTGTACAGACAAAAGGTTTAATAGATGTTGAAAAAACACGACAGATAACATTATAGAAATTTCAGTTCCCGCTCAAAGAATTTCCTAATTCGTAGTTATGTGATAATTAGGATTTGTTTTACCCATACTCCTAATCCCATTATAACTAGAAAATCTGTTAATCTCCTGTGTCCTAATACTACGAGAATCAGGAACTTGCCTTCCTCAATATTATAAATGCATCAACACCTTTTCCTTTTGCAATTGCGACATTCCTTTTTCAAGTTTTTTCCCTATAGAAAGTATAGCCGTTTCCTTCTGCAGTTGCAACATTCCTTTTCCTGTTCTTTCAGTAGTATAATTTCTTGCATGGCGGGTGAATACTTGATTGCTCCACCGGAGAGTTTCTACTGCGATTACTCTTTCGGAGATCAGAGCAGAAGGTTTTCCAACGCTGGCATTCAAGTAGATCTTTCACAAGCTTATCATCAAGAAACTTGTGGCCATGAAGAAGATGATCGAGAATGGATGAAGTATCTCCCAAAAGGCATGAGATTTCGTCCAACCGATGAAGAACTCATCGAATATTACCTCAAGTGTAGAGTTTTAGGTCATCCTCTCCCTGCTACTGGCATTATCAAAGAGCTAAACATCTACGATTATGACCCCCAAGCTCTCAAAGGTACGAAAATAATTTTTTTTTTTAAAAAAGAGAACTTTTCTTGTGTTTATTTTTCTTACATCATCGACATCTTTTCTTCTCCTTATTCTACTCGTACTGCTTTATATTTCGAACTTAATAACATAGCATGTATTTTTGTTTCTCCAGATTATGCTTATAGCCATGACAACGGGCGAATGTACTTCTTCACTCCATTGAAGAGAAAAGATCATAGCAAGAGAAAATCAGAACGTTCAGTAGATGGAGGCAGATTAGGGTTTTGGAAAGCCACTCAAAAGAAAGTTAATATCTCGGCTAAAAGTAACGTCACCATTGGTACAAGGGCATCTCTTACCTACAATACATCCACAGTCAACAAAACTGGCAACAAGATAGTCAAGAAAGAAGAATGGCTAATGGTTGAATACAGGTTGCCCCAGGAATTCTATGAAAACCACAAGGAGGTAAATTTTCTATTTTCACTAATTTTTTTTCCCAGTAATGTTAACAAAAGAAGAAAATCTGTAGTACATTAACATTGACTAATGTCTCTTTTTTATTTTACAGTTGGGAAATAAAGAAGAAGTGGCATTGTGTGTGATTTATCTGACGCCAAGAGCGAAGAGCAATTGAGAGGCAGATGGATTCGGACTCTTAATGAGCTCAAGATCGATTGAATCATTAACATCTACTTTCTTATTTAAAAGTGGATGTTCAATTGAATAGGATAGTGTAGTTTTTTTTTTTTTTAGTAAGATGTACTATAATTTCTAGGAATGAGTACATTGATTTTACCATTTTTTAAATATTATTTAATAAAAGTTTATTTCCATATATACCTGCCTTACACATACAAAACATGACAGGTAAAAATAAAGTTAAAAAAAAGAAAAAGAGTAAAGATTTCAAAAGATTCGCAGATTCCAAATAGGAAAAGGCTGCTTAAGAAGAGTAAAACCGAACTAAAACGCGGCCGTTTCGTGGGAAAACGGCGACGCGTTGCTGATACTTTACCAGTCTGAACGCATTACGAGCATGAAGGCCAAACAGGTCAAAAACCCTCGTTTCCCTCCAAATTCTCGAAATTGGGGGAGAAGATTCACAATTTCGCACTTGCAAGAAGAACTGCTTTTCAGGAGGGCTTTGTATGTAATTATATCCGTAGATTGATAGAGACAAAAAGCGAGCACGAAAATGGCAGCATCGTCGTCAGCTTCTGGGGTTCCTGATATTCCATGGGTGGAGAAATACAGGCCTACCAGAGTAGCAGACATAGTCGGCAATGAAGACGCCGTTGCTAGGCTCCAAGTTATTGCTCATGACGGCAATATGCCGAACATTATCCTAGCCGTACGCTTGATGCTCACTTTACTATCCACTTTTTTCTTTTTTTCCATTATCATTGATGTCTTCATCCCTTCTTTCCCCACCTATATAAATATATAAATTTCTTGGTATTTGGATAAATAATTCAGGGTTTTTAAGTCGTAGCAACTGATTTTTCTGTTAGCTTACTGGAAAACTGCTTCTTTTTTGGAAAGAAAAGAGAAAAAATTAAAAATTAAAGTTTCGTTCTTTTCCGTATGGAGGTTTTTTTCCACCCCCTTTCCTTTTTGTTTGGGACATTTTCTGGTTGGTTGAAAGTCACATCATTTAGTTGAGCTAATTTTGGGAAATTGAAGCGGTGTATAGATAGGGGGAGTTGATGGAAAGTATTTAGATTGTGCAAAGTGTTTTGAAGAAAAAGTTATGCAAATTGATAATTAAGGGGAGCTATCAATAGACTGATAAAGGGGTTTCTTTTTGATGAAATTAGGTAACTAATTTATAGGGAATCCGAAGTTGAGGACATCCTCCCATTTGGTCTGTCCAGTTCTTGCCTGGATATGGGCAGTGTCTCCTGGTTCTGGTGAACAATATATTTGAATGGGTAAATGGCGTCAGTTTGCCTGCTTGGTGCGTCTATTTGAGTGACTACTAAGTGTAGTTTCTATCTCTGGTTGTTGCTTTTGGACATTCACGTAGCAAAATGTGCATTTGCCTTGATACCAATCTGACACGCCACAAAAAAGGAAGGTGCCAGTAATGCTGATCATGTTTATGGGTATATAGGGTCTAGGTCTGGAACTTGTGTTTCAATGTTGTTTAATGGAGTCAGGCTCTTTACCTGTCTGGCCTGATACTTTTGCAGCTCTTTCAAGTAAAAGAGATTGCCCCCAAACCCACCCCCCTCCCCCCCAAAAAAAAAAAAATAATAATAATAAAGAGTAAGCCTGAAATGCGGCTACTGTTTACTAATATAATCATGGGTTACTAAAGCATGCATTCTGTTATCATGCAAAGCAAATTTTCTTATTTCTGTGCCCTTTTCATTTCTCTGGATCAACCATGTTATTTCATTATGATCTGAATTTGACAGTGAAATGTATTAGCATAGGAAATGAAATTTTGGTTTCTTATTTTCTTATTGGGTTGTAAATAGTTTATTTTGGGGTGTAATTTTATCCTGCAATTTTTTCAGGGTACGCATAGAATACTGATAACCTTTTCCCCCAGTATTTTGCAAAGATACCTCCTTATCTGAGCTCTACAATTTTTTTTTAGGGTCCACCTGGAACTGGTAAAACAACTAGTATCTTGGCTCTTGCGCATGAACTTCTGGGACCAAATTACAAGGAAGCAGTTTTGGAACTAAATGCATCAGATGACCGGTACACAACAGATTTACGAGCATAGACTAGCTTTTCATTGGTTATTCAAGACTGCACGCTTATTTTCTTTTGTAGGGGTATTGATGTCGTGAGAAACAAAATAAAGATGTTTGCCCAGAAAAAGGTTACACTTCCACCAGGACGCCATAAAATAATAATCTTGGATGAAGCAGACAGGTAAATTCTACTTGTTTGCTTGATTTGCTTAACATTTGTTTATTTTCTCTGATTATTTTTGCCTATTTTGTGATTTCTTGTTTGCAAATTACTGTCGTAGCATATTTGTCTTTTTATCTGTTATGTCTTCTTTGATTTTTGGGTATGCCTAAACTGTGTGGCTGTATTGGATACCAATTAGCATGACTTCTGGAGCTCAACAAGCTTTGAGAAGGACAATGGAGATATATTCGAACTCAACACGCTTTGCTCTTGCTTGCAACACATCTTCCAAAGTTATTGAACCCATTCAGAGTAGATGTGCCCTTGTTAGATTCTCAAGGCTGACCGATCAAGAGATTCTGAGTCGTCTCATGGCAGTTGTTGCTGCTGAAAAGGTAGATACTATTTTAAAATTTGCAATTATTGAAACTAAAGACAGACATGATCTCAACTAGAAGTAGTTCACAGCATGCTGCCAAAGATGAAACTGCATTAATCTAGGCCATTTATGTGCTCAACATTTGTCAATCTCTAAAATTAAATAGGTAGAATGTTGTCGTTTTAACCTCAGCTTTGGGTATCATTTGTGCTTGATGCCTCTCTTGCTTGCATCACAACATTGGTGACTTTTATTTCACTTTTCCTCCTGCATGGTTTAGATGCTAAGATGCTCATTTCTAACTTAATATCCAGCAATTGTAGTTATTAAAAATCAAATAATTTAGATACTGCATTCTTTTCTCTTCAGTTCCTAGGCTCATTAGTGTTCCAGTTGATATCATTATGATCATTGCAATAGCGGATCTGTTTGCATCTACATGCTATTTGATTTTAACTAGAAACATAAAAAAGGTTGTACCAATATTGTTAACATTTAGGGCATTCCTATGAAGGATTGCATAACTAGTAACCGGTATAAGAACTGCACGAGTGATGTTTTTGTACTCATCACAGGTTCCTTATGTACCAGAAGGTCTTGAAGCAATTATATTCACTGCTGATGGTGACATGAGACAAGCCCTAAATAACTTACAAGCTACATACAGTGGATTTGGGTTTGTCAACCAAGAGAATGTTTTCAAGGTTAGATCTGTGCATTCCTGATGCTTTAGCATTTAATGTCACAGCTCCACTAATGATTTTTCCTCCACTTTCATTTCCTTTTTCTGGGTATACTCCAGGTCTGTGATCAGCCCCATCCCTTGCATGTGAAGAATATGATCAGGAATGTTCTTGAAGGAAAGTTTGATGAGTCTTGTGCTGGCCTAAAGCAACTTTATGATCTTGGTTATTCTCCTACTGATATAATTACCACCCTTTTCCGAGTTATTAAGAACTATGATATGGCAGAATATCTAAAGCTGGAATTCATGAAGGTTTGTTTTCCTGGTCTTAATTAATCCTTTTTTTTCTCTTATTGGCATTCTTATCTTTTATTTTTTTTGGGTCATTTGCAGGAAACTGGATTTGCACACATGAGGATCTGTGATGGAGTTGGTTCATATCTTCAGTTATGTGGATTGCTCGCTAAACTTGCCTTGGTTCGTGAAACTGCAAAAGCATCATGATGAGATATAAATGCAATGCATCCATCTAAAAATTGGGTATGATATAGAGGTGCACGTGTTTTATACGTAGTTCTGTTTTTGCAAAGACTAATCTGTTCTATGCACCAATGGTTTGACCTCTCTTGCTAAGTGTTTCATTAGTAGAAAGTGGAGAATTCATGAAAGTTCTGATCCTTATAATTGAAGGGTAAGCTGATGCTATAGAAGTAATAATACTAGATCCGTATAATTGATAAAGAACGATAAATGAACTGATCAAAACTTGAAACATCGTTTGCTCGGAGAGGAGAAATAGTTTGTTTCAATACTACAGTATATAACTCTTGCAGAGCTGTCACTCTTGTGTTACGTTTGTTGTTCTCTTCTTTCCTTCTGTTTCCACTTAACAAAAAACAAATCTGAATGCTTCTGCTTATTGACAAAGCTTTTTATTGCGGATTTCTTGTTTTTTCTACTAATGCTTTGTCAAAATGAAATCTTCAGAGGTTGTATTTGCAAGGGAATGCTTGTCGTCATCAACAGATGTTCTTGATATCTAGCTCTTTGTACCATTATAGTTTCACCTTTAATCCTCGGGATTTACTAGTGAGGAAAAAATAAAACGGGACACAGATTGCAAATGAAATAACAAATTCCATGTATGATTTTGATGTTGACTTCGATTCTGCACATAAGAGTACTCTTTCTCCATTTTGCTCTAACTTGCAATTTAAGAACTGCAGCTTCCCTCTTCCACCCCCAGCTCCCAAAAAAAAAAAAAATGTTCCCTTCCTATTTCTAGTAGAAACTGTGAACTCTTTTCTCTATGGTCCACAGTTGCTCTCTACCTGTTCAGTGGCTTTGGACTGCTAAAACAATAATCCCCCCTGCAGTTATCTCAGTCAAGTCTCCTCATAATGCCCTCTTAAGTCCTCCCGGCGCTGGTCCTCCTTGGATGAACTGCAATTCTTAGTATGCCTCGAAGTTTTGGCTGACATGGATAGAGTTGTAATATCATTAATATTTTGAAGGGCCTTGACTTGGTAGGATGGGGGACGGAGAGAAAGGTAGAAAATTAACTTTTTCATATTTGACAACCAATGAAATAATAATTTAATTCAATGAAAGCACATACAAAAGCCCTAAAGAGTTTGACGAAGTTGTATCTTCCTATCCTCAGCCGAGGAGTTGGTCTTTTCTTTTGTGATTTTCATTAGCAGGAAATGGAATAATTCCTTTATTGCTTACAAAATTCTTTCTTCTCTCCGGACAAGTGAAAGAAGTTTGTGACTTTTTAGTTCATCTAGATGTAGAAAGCCAATAAGGGCCTCTTTTTAATTCATGGCGAAAATGTGGCACAATCAAAACGATCTTGATTATTTTTTAGACAGAAGATATTAATTCTTTTTAAAAATTATTTATTAATTTTTATGCCAACTTATCATATATATATGTATGTATGTTATGTTATGCCAGCTACTCACACAAGGCACTTGCGCTACATAAATTTGATAATGTAACACGAGAATTTCAAGATTTTGGAGTTCAAAGGGAATTTCCAATGCCAGAATAGTTGAAAAGTCTTAAACTATGATTAATAATTAGCTAGTTTTACCAGTAACTAGTGAGTCTCATAGCTTCATAGTTTTTGGATTGTAATGGTAGACAATATGTACTGAAGGAATAAAACATAGTACCATAGGAAATATACAATATTTACAAGGAAGAAAGTTATTGGAATTGTTTGGACCTTTTCTTTCTTCCCTTTTGATCATGGTGTTCATATTGAAATTCAAGTATTGCATTCTCGAAACAAATGTTATTGAGACTGTTTAGAACTTTTCTTTCCCGCATATTAGAAGTTAATCAGCAGTTGCATGAGGATCAAGCAAAAGAGAATCAAGAAAAGTTGTAACTTGAATTTTGGAGCTAACGACCCCCTAATCAATAGACTGGATTCTTCTTAATGGTAACAGAGAAAAGTTAAAAGTCATTCAAGATTATCGTTTCTATGTGATCGGAGGTCCGAAGAAAAAATAAGAAATAAATATATATAAAATAATACAATAAACAGAAACAATATTGAAAGTTTTTACATATAAAGATAGATCTTTAATGCAATCTTCTCTCCTCAACTAGTGAGAGAGTATAAAAATATAATATTTCACGATCACACACACACACGTGTTCTTTTATGAGCTAATTCTGAAGCGAATCAAAACATCATTGCTCTGATCTCTAGTTTAAGTCATTTGAAAAGAAGTATTAAAAATATGTGTGGGCTAAAAAGCTCAATAAGTTCACGTTTGTGTCAGTGTATTTTGAAAATATGAGATTTTTAAAATATGAGGGTAGATGTGTATACACAACAGTTCAAAAATATATTACATTCATATAGGTTTACTTATTTCAAAACAATGCACAAATTTCATAATAAAGTTTTAGGTTTAGTTGGAAAGTCTGAGCGAATTAAGGTACATCAGTATAGCGCTTTAAACCAAATTTCTCAAATATGACAAACAATTAAATGCTGGCTCAATAGTAAATCTACCGGAGACAATAATAGGGTCATCAGGAAACAAATTTCAGCATCTCGTAGTCAATACCAATCAAACACCAGTGCGAATATATTCGACTTCACACATACCTTATGTCTTCCCAAACAAAATCATACTAAATATTTTAGGGTTCCTACCAATCTAACCCTGGTGATCAACTTCAATATTAAGCCCCTCCTAACTCGTTGTTAAGTGATCGCAACAAATAAATGCAGTATCAATTGGGTCACGCCTTCCCTGACATACTGTACTCCTTTCCAAGTGGGTCCACAATTCATAGTATGTGCATTCCATGCTAGTAGAAGAGGCCCTAGCACAGGGGATTAGCCATGTACAGTGCAATCCACTGACGCTTCATGCTCAAATAATAATCTAATCACATCATATTTCAAACTATATCTGGTCGGGATAGAGTTTTTATGCAAATTTTCAAACATAAAGGCCACTCAAGTAGTTATCCAAACGAATCCAAATCCATAACTAAGTCTGATTTTGACATAACTTCAAAATATTCCAAACATAAAAATGCAAGTTTTTTCAAATATGTCATGAAAATATATATGACTTTTTAAAATACACAATAAATATTTTTCAAAGATTACTTGGATTTATAGATCATATTCTAATACTATAATATTTTAAATCAAATAAATATCAATTTGGAGCACCGTTCCTAAATATTTCTAATACACAATAAAAATATATTGTGGAGAACCTCTTCAATTTAAAACAAGTAAGTAAAGTAATTCTCACGGAGAATTTCTCCAATTTTAAAATAAGTAACAAAAGTAATACTCAAAATAATATATTCACACTTACGAATATCAAATATTAATAGCACTAAAAATACAATGAGTTTCGATTTGTAAATTCATATGGTAACAAGTGTTAGAGTTACTTGTTATCTTACGAAAAATGTAATTTTTTTACAAATTCAAATAGTTAAACCTTAGTCAAAAACCCTGAAGATGATAAATTTTAAGTTATCGAGCGAGTCTCTCTAAGATATTATAGGCATAAGTCTAAGTTTAAACTTACACCTATAAAAATACTCAATTATTGAAAATTCTACAACTATATATCCTTATAAATAGTTTTATATATATCATTATCATTATATCATAATAAAATAATAAAATAGTATTATATATTTATATATTAGTATCACATACATATATTTTTATTGAAATTTCACAAATACTATATTTTCTCAAATACTAAATATTGAATGTTTAGGGAAATAAAATTATAGTATAAAAATATTACTTTAAGAGAATAAAAATATCACTTTAATTTAAATATCAAATCTCAATATTTAGTCACTTTCAAATTCTTAAGTGTAAAAGTTTGCACCTAAAACAAAAATGTAACTCAAACTAAACTAAAACAAAAACTTTAAATTAAAATATACTAATTTTACTAAATAAATAATTTCTATTATAAATTTAAAGAAATCACTAAATAAAGTAAAGAAATTACAAACCAACATAAAATTAAAAGTTACGTTACTCAACAAGGAAGAAATCAAGCCAAGGAAAAGGAAAAGAAAACAAAACAAACCAAGAAGAAAAGAAAAGAGAGCAAACCGTGAGAAAGAAAGAAAGGAAAGAAAATGGAAGAAAAAATAAAAAGAAGCCAAATTATATAGCAAGGAGCAAAGTCGGTGGAAGTAGAATATTCAAGAAAGCAAAGTGACTTACGTGTCAATTGCTTAAAAGTTCAGCCTTTTTTTTAAATAAAAATTTGAAATATTTTAAAATAGTAAAATATATTAAAAAATGATAAAAATATACAAGAATATATTCTAAAATATTTTTTTAAAATAAATTAACTTAACTCATCATAATTTCTTTAAATACATTATATATAATAAATTAGAAGTCATACTTTAAAACAAACATGTCTATACTGTCTCTAAATTGAGATGTTACAGAAATAAATAGAAAATGAAGTTGAAATATTCCACAGTTGAGAATGAATAATTTTATTTTGATAAGTTAATAATTTATTGATATTTCAATAGTTATTCACTTATTAATAAAAACTATATATATTAAATATCTAACTTAATATATCATAAAATAATTTTATTTTTTATTAATAAATAAATAATTATTATTTTATCGATAAATTATTAGTCTATCACGTTTGATTTCAATCTGTGGGTTATTTTAGAAGCTTCTAATTAGCCGTCAATAGGCTGAGGAAGACTCGAACGCAACCTGTTTGGCAGTTATTTAAGCTACGGGAACACGCGTATTTGGTTTGAGGAAGACGCGTGAAGATAAACTGATATCTTATTTATTTGGTGTACCGAATTCAGTATGAACAATGTCTCAGCTGGTAAATTGTTCGATCAAGAATTCTTGCCTTTAATATCTTGAACAATTCCTTTCCACGCGTTGACCTACTATATTTAGTAAACTAATACCATTATGTTACTGATGAATAATTGTTCATCCAAGGAAGTCAATGTTGACCTCTCAGGAATTGGTCTTCCTTGAATCAACTTTGATTTGTAGTGCTCCATTCAACACTTTCTGTATTCGAGTTTGACAGATATTATAAGTTAGTTAAATGCAATAAATCTGGTAAACTGCTAACGAACTTCTTCTTCCCTCAGATATGGACAGACTTTAATTCTGTCGATTCCTTCTTTCAATGGGAAATATTATCCGAGAGCTAAGTCCAGGGCCAATGCGTTCTCAGTTTGACTTTGTCTTCCGAAAACTTGTAAGTATATATTAATTCCTCAATACATAATGATAATCCTAAATATATTACTTCATTCGTTTTAAAATATAAAATTTTTTAGTTATTTTTTTAAAAAAATATTTAATTTTTTACGAAATTTATGAATAATTTTTTAAAAATATTATTATTATAAAAATAATTTTTTATTCTTTATTATATTAATAAAATTATTTAAAAATATAATTAAAAGTTACTTTATATTTTCTTTTTCATTAATCAATAAAAAAATAACTAAAAAATTTTATATTTTGAAATGAAAAGGAGTAATATTGATGAGGATTGCAGGTTCTTAGTCGGGTGCATCCCAATTGGAGACTCACGCGTACCCAAATTATTATTTTTCAATCTCAAGTGACTCTTAGAAAATCGCACTCCACTTATAATTCTTTGTACTGCTCCCTAATATTCTTTGTTGAAACTATTAAAGTCCTCAGAATTATTCTTTGAAAAATTATTCGATAAGGAGTGAGCTATCACACTCAGTAAGTAGTTAAATTCTCTACCTAAGAAAAGATTAAAACAAATTTTTTGCATTGAAGGCTTCCATTTTTTTTTCTGAGAGGATAAAATCCAATTCTTGAAAGAAGTTTTTTTTTTTTTTAACATCAGTAATAACTATTTTTAAACAAACAACGAGGCAGAAATCTTTTTTTTTTTTTATCTGGCAGCAGGCCGTGGCAGAGCCCAGCAGTGGATGTGACTATTATTATGGAAACGGAGGGAGCACTTAGCCATTAGGTATTTGGTAACACAATCCATTTCTTACATTCACATGTTCCTTTTTGTCTATTCAAAATTTTGTAGTTTTATTTTGAGCGGTGTAAAAAGTGAATTATTTGTGAGAAAAAGTAATGTGTCGATTTTAAAAATTTATCTAACCAAAGTATATAAATTTCTTATAAAGCATTTTGGTGATGCTAAAGCTCCTTACCCAGCTTCTCTCTCTCAAATCATAGACGAACACCCACTTCTTTATTAAAAGAAAAATAAAAATGCTATGGGGAATGCATCTCTAGTTCTCTAAAATAAGAATGAGCACCCCTTAAAAACTAATAGTATATATCCTAATATAAAAAAGTTTGAAAATTTTTTGTTTGAAAATATTTGAATTTTTTGAGAGTGAATTGTTTATGATGAAAATATAAGAATCCGGTTAAAAAAAGTAAATATCAATGTTAAAATTAAGAATTCTAATGCAGATACACCTCAAAAATGTTATAGTTAAGGCGTTGAAAATAGCAAAAAAGCTAGCCATCCATGTAGGGTGGCGTTAGTCTGTTTAGTCCATTGAATAAGTGGGCATTAAGCATGTAGGTCGAACCATGAGGCTCCAGAGACGGGTCGGCATTGAGGCTCATCGCAGCTGAATCACCATTGACATGCCAGTCCAACAACGAGGACTGGAGAACTGATAAGTTTCAGCACACATTTATACCGTGCTTCCTCATACATTCCGCCTGCGATGTGGGACAATGAGCGTGAAACAACCCAACTCACACTACTATTGGAAGTTGTATCATGCATGAGCTTCAACCTCACTCTCACTCTACTTTAATACAGTTTGCAAATGCAGATCGAGATTCCGTGATATACCATTCCAATTATATCCTCTCTGGGCACAATTTGCATACGCAATGCTTCATTTTTTTTACTTTATCATATCTTCATCCCAAATCCTCATATCTTCATCCATATATTGTTATTGTAATTCTTTTTATTAATAGCAGTCGAGATCAATTACCAAATTTATTATATATATTTCTTAGCAGTTTATGCATGTAGTGTAATGAACACAAATCCAAATCGCCATATTTATCAGAGACACAACCAAGTGGGGGCGGGAGCATTGGCTGCCCTCTATATTCTTAAAAATTATTTTATTTATATTAATTTTCTAATTTTTTAGTCTTTTTTTTCCAGATTCGACCTTACAATATTTTTTAAAATTCCTTTATATAGATTTTTAAACCTTCCTTCTTCAAATACCGACCAATTCTTGCTCTGGGAAATCGCTAGCCAGTCCTGCTAAAATCCAAAATGGACTTCACAAAAAGGACTTCATCTAGGGCCGCCGCCCTTCCGCTAAAAGGAGTTGAAAACAGTTAAAAGAAGAGTACAAAAGTCACTATCCAATGAAAATTACTATTTAAAAAAATTATATTCAGAAGGAAAACATGAATAAAAATGCTTTCAAATTATAAAAATGGATAATATCATATTTTACCATATTCAAATACTCCAATTGGGAAGAGAAAATGGTTTTTCTGAAATATTAAAAAAAATATGATTGTTGAAAATATTTTTAAATTTTTTATTTTTTTATATGTTAATAAGCAATAAGGCTAAGGGTATGAAGAATGATCCATATCTTCGTTGGCCTTGTTCTTCAGCCTCTGCATTTGCTCTTTGCTTAGCTTTAGCATTTTCACAGTTGTGGGCATTTTTCGTTCCTCCAGGGTTATTAGGAGAGGCCGTGGACTGAGCAGTGAGGGGTCCAGCGTCGGCAAAGGAACCAGAGCTTCTCTTGGTTGTAATACCCTCCGATCCAAAAACGGATTTTCGCCCACTCCGTGACAAAGCGAAATGCACTTTGTCCATCTATGACTGTGAGTATCTTTACGCCAAGGCTAAGGCCACCGCAAGCAAACTTGGTGCGTTGAACCATCTGCTGTGGGATTTCTTGAATAGGGGTGGCATCCAAATCTACTGAAAGAAAGAGGACAGTGATTTATGGGGTTGGGCTGAAATCCCCGAAATCATCAATCTTGAGTTTACTTTCAGCTTCCAGTAGCAGAGTGTTGAGAATTAAGGTGACACAAGTAGTTAATCAAATTATTAAACAAAAATTTATTACTTCAATAAATTCAAATTTTACTTACAAGCTACCTAACACTCACACTTAGAATGTATTTAACTTCTCACTAGACACTCTAGCACAAGAAACTCTCACTCTCTTATTCTTTTTTATTTTCTCACTCAATGGAGCACCTCACACTTACTTTCACTCTTCACTCTTTCTTGCACACAATCTTCTCTTAAGCACTAGCCTATTTATAGGTCTTGGTTCACTAACTTTGGCAAATTCTAGAATTATCTAATTGCTTCTCACTTCAAGAGAATTCTAGATATTTTTTGAGTCAAAAATTGTTGCTCCAACTTTCTTGAGTGTTCTTCAACTTGCTTGAACCTTCTCCAACTTTCTTGAATATTCTAGAATTTTCTTAAATCTTCTAGAGAGTTATGGATGACTCTTTCAACACTCCCCCTCATCCATTACTCTCTCTTCTTCGTGTAGTCATTCCGAGCTCTATTCGAAAATTTTCTAACTTTGCACCATTAAGACTCTTGGTGAAGATATCCCTTATCTGCTCTTCAGTCTTTACGTACTTCATGTTGATATCTCCACAAAGCACTTTTTCTCGGACAAAGTGATAGTGAACCTCTACATGCTTTGTTCTATTATGGAATACTGGATTTTCTGCAAGTTGGATTGCTGATTGGTTGTCACAGCATAACGTCACTGCATCATCTGTTGATTGATAAAGATCCTTTAGCAGTTGCAATAACCACGTACACTCTTGAGCAGCCATTGCTGCAGCACGATATTCAGCATCGGTACTTGATAGTGACACTGTAGGTTGTCTCTTACTACACCATGAGATTACTCCCGATCCGAGATTAAACATGTATCCAGTAGTTGATCGACGAGTATCATGGTCACCAGCGTAATCAGCATCACAATATCCCGTCATCTTGCTTACGTCTGTCTTCCTATATAATAAGCCATAATCTATAGTTCATTTTACGTACCTTAGTATTCGTCTTACTGCTTCTAGATGGGGCTTCTTTGGCTTTTGCATAAATCGACTTACTACTCCGACAGGATATGAAATATCAGGCATTGATAATGTTAGATAAATTAAACTTCCCACGAGCTGCCGGTACATTGTCACGTCCTCGAGCTCTTTCCCTTCTATTGCGCTTAATCGAGCATTCATCTCCATCGGTGTTGATATTGGCTTGCAATCAATCATTCTATACTTTTGTAGAAGATCTCTAGCATACTTCTATTGACATAGGAATATCCCATTATTTCCTCGATCTATCTACAGGCCAAAGAAATGCTTTAGCTCCCCAAACTCCTTCATCTGAAATCGTACCGAGAGATTTGACCTAATCTGTCTTATCTCTTCTTAATGATCTCCAGTAATAATGAGGTCAGCCACGTACATGAGTATTATGACTATTTTTCCTTCTCGACTTTTGATGAATAGGCTTGAATCTGTTGGTGCCACTGAATATCCATTATATATTAAAAACTCTGCTATCTTCCTGTACCACGCTCTAGGTGCTTATTTTAATCTATAGTGCGCCTTCTTTAATTTACATACATACTTTGGGTATATCTTACTCTCGAACCCTCTTGGCTGCTGCATATATATTTCTCGATCAAGTTCTCCATGTAAGAAAGCATTTTTAACAACCATCTGCCACAACCTCCAGGACTTGCTTGCAGCTAAGGCGAGTAATACTCTTACTGTAGTGATCTTGGCTACCAAACTGAATGTCTCGTCGTAAACTAATCCGTACTTCTGTGAGAATCCACGAGCCACTAGTCGACCCTTATATCTATCAATTGATCCATCAGATTTTGTCTTCAGCTTATATACCCATTTACAGAAAATGGGTTGTACTCCCTTTGGTCGTGGCACTAGGTCTCATGTCTCATTCTGTCTTAGTGCCTGAATCTCTTCCTCCATTGCTATTCTCCATTCTTTCTTCTGGATGCTTCCTCGTATGAGTCAGGTTCTTCAACCATTGCTGCATTTGCATACTTGGGGTTTGGTCTTCTTTGTCTGCTTGATCGTCGGAGTTATGGGCTTGCTTCATCTCCTTCTACTTCATATTGACTTGGCCTCTGATCTTCTATTGTTTTGTGTGCTCCAGTTTTCCATGGATTCTTTGCTTTCCATGAAGCTTGTTCTTCAGTTGGTAAATCTTCTTCGTCTTCTTTGGATGATGAAGAATCTCCCCCTCGCTCTTCTAATCTTTCTTCGATCTCTTCCTCAATTTCCTTGGAACCTGGTAATTTCAAGGCTTGAGATGACCTACAGGAATATGCTTTATCGAACACGACATCTCGGGATACATAACATTTGCCTGTGTTTGGATTGTAGCAAATCCAACCCTTTCTTCGAGGATCATATCCTACAAAGATGCAACGGATAGCTTTCTTGTCAAACTTACTTCTCAAATGGGCGAGTACAAGCACGTAACAGACACATCCGAATACTAAAAAATGAGACACCGAAGGTTTCTTCTTCCAAAGCTTCTCATAAGGCGAAGTAAAGCCAAACTTTGCTTGTGGCAACCTGTTAGTAATATATGCTGGCGTCTTCATACATTCTGCCCAAAATCGTGCTTGTACATTTTTGGCATGTAGCATGCTTTTACTGAAAGAAAGAGGACAGTGATTTCTGGGGTTGGGCTGAAATCCCGGAAATCATCAATCTTGAGCTTACTTTCAGCTTCCAGTAGCAGAGCTCCCAAGGAATTACAATGGAGCTCAACTCGGCCACCTCCAATCCAGTTTAGACATCCTGCAAGCGGGTAGAAGGTCACTAATGCCTTGCTCAATGAGTCTTTCAAAATATGAATGACAAGTTTAACAGATTCTCTCGTTGGGTTCATGGCTTAGGTGCAGAATTTGATCTAAGTCAGATACACTCACAATCTCGTCTGGAGTTGAATCTGCAGGCTTTACAATATGAGAGCGAGGCGCGGTCATCATTTTGACCAAAAAGAAAAAATGAGAAGTTACGAATGCGGGACAGAGAGGGAGAGGATGTGGTTTAGTTTTTGGGTAATTAAACCTCAAAATATGACTATATAAAGAGAATGAGAATGAGAATGAGAATGAGAATAAAGAATGTTGTACATGGAGATCTCAGTACAATCAATACGAACATCCCTCCGTTTCAAAAATATAAAATATTATATATATATATATATATATATATATATATATATATTGCACCACTTATTGGCACAGTGGTGCAAGAGACTCAGATTGATATTTCATCTTCAAAATTGACTATTTTGAAGTTGATTTTGAAATTTTTTTTATGTAAAAAGGTGTAAAATTAGATATCGTTTGATAAATTAAATTTTATTTACGAAAAACATAATTATTGTTGATAGATCTGAGTTTTTATATTTCAAAGACTTCAGAGAAACTTAGAATTCTTAAAAGTGAATAATAAATAATAAAATTTTATCACACTATATATAATTCAAAAGAATATTGCATATAAAATGCTCCTATTTATAAAGCTATTATAGATACATTTTCTAAGAAGTGGTGCAATATATAGATGTATCTTTTAAACATTTGACGTGCCTAAATACTAAAAGGGCAAAAAGATAATTTCATTGACGATTTCTCTTATAAGTTTTTTTTTAAAAAAAAAGTATTTTGTAATGTTTATTAGTGAGTACTCCAGAAGAAAAGAGGGAAAAAAAATGGTTGAGCTAGCTAGGCTTAGTTGGAGCCCCATATTCGTGAGTCCGGCTGTCACCAATCTCATAAAACTCGATTTATACTCAAATTATGAAGTACATTTAACTTTTAATAGTAAAAATGAGTTTGCATCAAACCGACAATTTGTGACGGGAATTTCTTAGGTGAAATCAATTTATGACTCTACCTCTCGACCGAATTCACGTAAAGTAGTCATCTGTCATTATTGTTTAATTATTTTGCATATCAAATATCGGCAAATCATCTTCTTTTTTATCTTCTTCTCCAAAATTTTCTAGAAAAAAAAAAAAAAAGGAAGCGCCCTCAGATCTAAAAAATCACCCCCGTCTGCAATCTTTCTATCTTCCCCCAACCAAGTAGCTGTCACACCGCTGCTATCTTCAAAAATCAGCTTGATTTCCCTACCAATACAATTTGGAATTACAGTTTATTCCATAAGCCCAACCTCCTCCATAGTCCGTATCTTTCTTTACACTGCCTTCCCCAAACCTGAGTCACAATCGTGAACACCACCATTGCACAACCAATATCAGCTTTCTACAAATCTCAAGTTTCCATCTTCCACCCTTCTCTTCACAAGCAATGAATCGGTTGTTACCCATGATTACTTTCAAATCTACTAGGTGCCTTCGAGATCTACACACTCACAGCCACTTGCCGCTGGAACAACCACCTACAACTTCTTGTCCAAAAGTCTCAAAATTCAGCTACTCCTATCACTCACCCGCAGATACACAACCATACATTAGCGTCAAAATGGTGAAAATGTCTCATAGGTGGGGTCGCGAACCATGTTCATCTAAAAATTTCCCAGAATGAATACTAGGTATGAACAATTTGAGAGTACTTCGCCTAATTTTAGAATAATTTAATGGACCGATTGAATAATTGTAATATTTCGTCAAATCATCATCCCTTCCAGCTTAAAATTCAGGGCTTGGATTTTGTAGCAAAGCATATGCTCATGGGAATTGAGTATTTTCATTTTCAGCTCTAAAATGACCACACACATCCCATCCCGACCTCCATCCCCGGGGAAAGAAAAACAAAACCATATTCAGAGCAGGGCCCGACATTTGCCAGTTCTGTGGAGCAAAGACAGTATTTTTACCAGGCATTCTAGTAGGGGAACAAATTGGATCAAAGCAGAGCATGAGCAGTCTTGTCTTGCTTTCATGCTCTGTTCCTGTCTATGGTCATCATCATTATAGATAGTGGATTCCCGTGGGAATAATAGAATATATAGTCCCGGAAAGGTAATTCACTTTTATCTTTAACTAGGAAATAACTACTAGTAAATCTACAAATGTTATAATTTTATGTTATTTCTCTATTGAAACTGTCACCTTTTATAGATGACAACCATCAAAAGCATTTTCCTAGATGGATTGTTCATTGCTGTTGAAAAACTCCTTCAATGTGGTCCTTTATGCCTTTTGTTTGATGAAATGCAAACTTGGAGAACAGTTTCTTAAAGATACTGGAGAGGAAAATTAATGAACCATCTCCTTAAGCTACGGGTCGGAAACAAGAAAATTTCCTTCTGTATGAGCTGGCAAGATTTTATAGTTTAACCTACAGTGTGGCACAAAATGGAAACAAGTAGTATCAGTAAGTACATTTGCAAGTTTAGTTGAATCTAGGATTCTATATGTCTTTGAGAAAGCATTTGCAGATCGTCTTCCAGTACTTCCTGTCTGGTTCAGTTATCAACAACTTCGATTTTGCATCTTCAGCAAATTCTCTCTGCAGCCAAAAGTAGAATTCCTATGTAAGGAAATATTGACCTTCAAATACAAGCTAGGTTTAGTTTATCTTACCTCAATCGAGTCGTTCGAGAGGAGGCGATCGATGAGATTATCAAGAATGCCTTGGTTGTACTCTGGATGACCTTGGATACCTAATATGTGTTCACCCACAGCAAACATGATTGAACACACTTTGGTCAATCCAACTCTTAATATGACCAATAGTTTTTCTATGCATTTTTGCCCATGCAACATCAGTTGTACCCTCTGGTTTTGCAACATCACCAAGAATGGGTTCATACATATCTTTACAATATAACAAGTCTTCCATTCTAGGCTTCCAAACAAAGATAGTTACTTGAAGTCAATTTAATCATACTACCAGAAGAAGAAGTTGACTCCTCCATTAAAAAAAAATTGACCAAGGCTCTGATACCACTTTGTTGGGAGGTTGGGATAAATAAAACAAAACAATGAAAAATAAATCCCAAAATAAATAACCCACACTACCAGGATTAAAATGACTCTCCCAAAACTCTGATATTGATAAAGTGAGAATTTATCAATAACCACCTAGCAGAAATAAATCTGACAAAAACTTAAAAATATTCTGACACCAAGATTTACGTGGAAAACCCCAAAACGGGTAAAAACCACGGGCCAAATATTGACCAATACTTCCACTATAAAAATAGGGTAACAAATCTTCCTCTAGTTATACTAGAAGGTAACACAACTATCTTCACCAAAATAGGTGGATATTAAAGAAAAGAGATCAAAATGCAAACTCACAAAAGAATGATAAAACCTCACTCTTTTCTCTCTTTTCTCTCCTTCTTTGGTGCCTTCACTCTCACCAATTCTCTCTTCTGTTTTTGCCTCTTGCTTCTTTTCTGCTTCTTGCTCGTATATCATTCTGCTTCAAATGCCTTCTATTTATAGGCGAAGTCTGCAGACAATTTCCTCAAAGGCGCCCGCAATGTTCGATCGCCAATCTTTAGCTAAATTTGATCTGCAGACCCATTTGTGCAAAGATTTATTGACTTCTTGGGTTTGGCCATTTGCTTGGAATTGCAGGCGCCGCAATGTTTGAGTTGAATTCTACAATTCTCCCCCTTCAACTTATTAAAGGAGTTCCACCACACCAGATTCGCTTCGCAAAAATCAAACTTTTCCTTTTGACAATGTCTTGGTCATCATATCTGCACCATTCTCATTAGTGTGTATCTTTTCAAGTACTAATTCTTTTGACTCCAAGATATCCCGGATCCAATGATACCGAACATCGATGTGCTTTGATCGAGAATGAAAAGTTGAATTTTTACAAAGATGGATAGCACTTTGACTATCACAATAAAGTTCATACCTTTGTTGCTTAACTCCCAATTCTTCTAGGAATTTCTTTAACCACAGGATTTCCTTACTTGCTTCAGTAGCGGCTATATATTCTGCTTCTGTAGTAGAAAGAGCAACACACTTTTGTAGTCTGCTTTGCCAAGAAACTGCTGCACCTCCAAACTTCATCAAGTATCCTGACGTGGATCTTCTGTTATCAATGTCTCCAGCCATGTCTGCATCTGTATAACATTCTAATACAGGTTTTTCATGTCCAAAACATAGACAATATTTTGTTGTACCTTTAAGATACCTGAGTATCCATTTGACAGCATTCCAATGCTCTCTACCAGGATTAGAGAGAAACCTGCTGACTACGCCAACTGCATGAGCTATATCTGGCCTGGTGCACACCATAGCATACATTAAGCTACCAACCGCTGAAGAATAAGGAACCTTCTTCATATCTTCCTTATCTTGCTCACTTTTAGGACATTGCTTCGTACTGAGCTTGAAGTGACCTGCTAGTGGAGTAGAAACCGTCTTGGCCTTGCTTATGTTGAAACGGTCAAGGACTTTCTCAATGTACTTCTCTTGAGACAACCAAAGTTTACCATTTTGTCTATCTCGAGTGATCCTCATTCCAAGAATTTGCTTAGCTGACCCTAAGTCTTTCATTGCAAAAGACTTGCTTAACTCCTTTTTTAACCTGGCAATTTTGGCAGTATCATGTCCAACAATTAACATGTCATCAACATAAAGAAGTAGAATAATAAAATCACCATCAGAAAATCTCTTCACGAACACGCAATGATCTGGTGTGGTCCTGCAATAGCCATGTTCTGACATGAAAGAATCAAATTTCTTGTACCACTGTCTTGGTGCTTGCTTCAACCCGTACAAGCTTTTCTTGAGTTGACAAACAAGGTGTTCTTTTCCTTTGACTTTGAACCCCTCCGGCTATTCCATGTAGATTTCTTCTTCAAGATCTCCATGAAGAAAGGCTGTCTTTACGTCAAGTTGTTGAATCTTCAAATTCAAGCTAGCTGCTAGTCCAAGAACAACTCTGATAGAAGACATTTTAACTACAGGAGAAAATATTTCCTCAAAATCAATACCTTTCTTTTGATAGAAACCTTTCACGACCAACCTGGCCTTGTATCTTGGTTTGGAGATATTTTCTTCTGCCTTTAGCTTGTACACCCATTTGTTCTTCAAGGCTCTTTTCCCTTTCGGAAGTTTCACCAAATCATATGTATGATTGTCATGCAAAGATTTCATCTCTTCTTGCATAGCTTTCAACCACTCATTTTTACTTTCATGGTTTACAGCTTCTTCATAAGTTTCTAGTTCTCCCCCATCAGTGAGCAGCACGTACTCTTGTGTATTGTATCTGGTGGAAGACCTCCTTTCTCTGGTGGATCTCCTGGGTTCTGGTTGTGGTTGTGGAACTGGTGGTATTGCTGGCTCAGCTAGTGGAACATCACCATTGTTGTCCTGCTCTGCCTCAACTCCCCTGTGCTCGTCATGATTGATATGTTGAGGTGTTGGGTCTAGGTTGACTGGAATTTCTGGATCCGATCTTGGTTTATCATCTTTCTTGATGTCTTCAATGGTTTGATCTTCAAAGAAGACAACATCTCTACTTCTAATCAATTTCTTATCAACAGGATCCCATAGTCTGTATCCGAACTCTTCATGTCCATATCCCAAGAAAATACATTGTTTGGCCTTACTATCAAGTTTAGACCTTTCGTCTTTGGGAATATGAACAAATGTTCTGCAGCCAAAAACTCTCAAATGCTTGTAAGAGATTTCATTACCTGTCCAAACTCTTTAAGGAATATCACCACCCAAAGGAACTGAAGGAGAAAGGTTGATCAAGTGAACTGTCGTTCTCATTGCCTCACCCCAGAAAGGTTTTGGCAGTTTGGCATGAGAGAGCATGCATCTGATGCGTTACGTAATTGTCCCTGCTTCATCCTTTCAGCTACACCATTGTGTTGTGGAGTCTTTGGTACACTTTTCTCAAGTCCGATGCCATGACTCCCTGCAATATGCTTCAAAAGGGCCTCTGTATTCACCACCATTGTCACTCCCGACACACTTCAATTTTTCTTCCCTGTTTCTCTTTCCACCTTGACATGGAAGTCTTTGAAAATATCTATAACCTGATCCTTTGACTTCAAAGAAAAACACCATACCTTTCTAGAATAATCATCAATAAAGGTCACAAAATATAATGCACCACCAAGTGTTCTTTCACCCATATGACATACATCAGTATGAACCAACTCCAAAGGAAATAATTTTCTAGATGGAGGAAATTTCTGAAATGCAACTCTATGTTGTTTTCCAACTAAACAATGAGTGCAGGATTTGAGACTTACACCTTTTACATCCGGTAGGAGTTGTTGTTTGGCAAGTCTCTGGAGTCCTTTTTCACTCATGTGGCCAAGTCTTTTATGCCAAAGATTTGAGGAAGATTCTGAAACTGTATTTACTTCTCCATTGCTCAGCTTTGCTTTCATCACGTAAAGTGAGCTTGCTTTTGTACCTTTGGCGATGATAAGATTTCCTTTTGTCAGCTTCCATTTTCCGTTGTTGAATTTGTTTGCATAACCTTCATCATCAAGCTTGCCGGTGGAGATGAGGTTGAGACGAACATCTGGTACATGTCTCACGTTCTTTAAAATTAGTTGACAACCGGTACTGGAATTAAGGTGAATGTCTCCAATACCGATTATTTTGCAAGAGCCATCATTTCCCATTTTTACATGACCAAAATCTCCTAGTGTGTAAGATGAGAAGAATTCCCTGTGAGAAGTAACATGATAAGAAGCTCCTGAGTCAATAACCCAGTCACTGTTATGACAGACTAGGTTAATACTGGAATCATCACAAACAAGTTCGATTTCATCATCGGTTGTTGTGGCAGCTGTCTCTGAAATTTCTTCCTTGGCTTCTCCTTTTGTGTTGGCTCGATCTTTCTTCCATTTTCGGCATTCATTCTTGTAATGCCCCTTTTTATGACAATAGAAGCATTCAATGTCTCTTTTAGACTTGGACTTACCTCTTGATCTGTCATATCTGTTGTGTGGATCTCTGGACTTACTTCTCCCCCTCCGGTGATTCCTTTCAGCAACAAGTGCTTGAGACTCCGAATTTAATCCAATGTAACACCACCACTTGGAGCAAAATTTAAGACAGAAACAACTAGTGTTTCCCAACTATCAGGGAGTGAAGTAAATAGTAAGAGTGCTTGTACCTCCTCATCTAGCTTCAGATTTACAGCATCAGTGCGGTTTATTAATCCCTGAAAATCATTCAGGTGCTCGGACATATTTGCTCCTTCTTTGTACCGCAATCGCGTAATCTGTTTCAACAAAGAAACTTTGTTAAGACCATATTTTCTTTCGAACATGGTCTCTAATTTTTTCCACATCACATCTGCTCTTGTTTCGCCTGAAACATGATTGAACACACTTTGGTCAATCCAACTCCTAATATGACCAATAGTTTTTCTATGCATTTTTGCCCATGCAACATCAGTTGTACCCTCTGGTTTTGCAACATCACCAAGAATGGGTTCATACATATCTTTACAATATAACAAGTCTTCCATTCTAGGCTTCCAAACAGCATAGTTACTAGAAGTCAATTTAATCATACTACCAGAAGAAGAAGTTGACTCCTCCATTAAAAAAAAATTGACCAAGGCTCTGATACCACTTTGTTGGGAGGTTGGGATAAATAAAACAAAACAATGAAAAAATAAATCCCAAAATAAATAACCCACACTACCAGGATTAAAATGACTCTCCCAAAACTCTGGTATTGATAAAGTGAGAATTTATCAATAACCACCTAGCAGAAATAAATCTGACAAAAACTTGAAAATATTCTGACACCAAGATTTACGTGGAAAACCCCAAAACGGGTAAAAACCACGGGCCAAATATTGACCAATACTTCCACTATAAAAATGGGGTAACAAATCTTCCTCTAGTTATACTAGAAGGTAACACAACTATCTTCACCAAAATAGGTGGATATTAAAGAAAAGAGATCAAAATGCAAACTCACAAAAGAATGATAAAACCTCACTCTTTTCCCTCTTTTCTCTCCTTCTTTGGTGCCTTCACTCTCACCAATTCTCTCTTCTGTTTTTGCCTCTTGCTTCTTTTCTGCTTCTTGCTCGTATATCATTCTGCTTCAAATGCCTTCTATTTATAGGCGAAGTCTGCAGACAATTTCCTCAAAGGCGCCCATGAATGTTCGGCTGCCAATCTTTGGCCAAATTTGACTGCAGCCATTTGTGCAGCATTTATTGACTTCTTGGGTTTGGCCATTTGCTTGGAATTGCAGGCGCCGCAATGTTTGAGTTGAATTCTACAATTCTCCCCCTTCAACTTATTAAAGGAGTTCCACCACACCAGATTCGCTTCTGCAAAAATCAAACTTTTCTTTTGACAATGTCTTGGTCATCATATCTGCACCATTCTCATTAGTGTGTATCTTTTCAAGTACTAATTCTTTTGACTCCAAGACATCCCGGATCCAATGATACCGAACATCGATGTGCTTTGATCGAGAATGAAAAGTTGAATTTTTACAAAGATGGATAGCACTTTGACTATCACAATAAAGTTCATACCTTTGTTGCTTAACTCCCAATTCTTCTAGGAATTTCTTTAACCACAGGATTTCCTTACTTGCTTCAGTAGCGGCTATATATTCTGCTTCTGTAGTAGAAAGAGCAACACACTTTTGTAGTCTGCTTTGCCAAGAAACTGCTGCACCTCCAAACTTCATCAAGTATCCTGACGTGGATCTTCTGTTATCAATGTCTCCAGCCATGTCTGCATCTGTATAACATTCTAATACAGGTTTTTCATGTCCAAAACATAGACAATATTTTGTTGATCGTCGGAGTTATGGGCTTGCTTCATCTCCTTCTACTTCATATTGACTTGGCCTCTGATCTTCTATTGTTTTGTGTGCTCCAGTTTTCCATGGATTCTTTGCTTTCCATGAAGCTTGTTCTTCAGTTGGTAAATCTTCTTCGTCTTCTTTGGATGATGAAGAATCTCCCCCTCGCTCTTCTAATCTTTCTTCGATCTCTTCCTCAATTTCCTTGGAACCTGGTAATTTCAAGGCTTGAGATGACCTACAGGAATATGCTTTATCGAACACGACATCTCGGGATACATAACATTTGCCTGTGTTTGGATTGTAGCAAATCCAACCCTTTCTTCGAGGATCATATCCTACAAAGATGCAACGGATAGCTTTCTTGTCAAACTTACTTCTCAAATGGGCGAGTACAAGCACGTAACAGACACATCCGAATACTAAAAAATGAGACACCGAAGGTTTCTTCTTCCAAAGCTTCTCATAAGGCGAAGTAAAGCCAAACTTTGCTTGTGGCAACCTGTTAGTAATATATGCTGGCGTCTTCATACATTCTGCCCAAAATCGTGCTTGTACATTTTTGGCATGTAGCATGCTTTTACTGAAAGAAAGAGGACAGTGATTTCTGGGGTTGGGCTGAAATCCCGGAAATCATCAATCTTGAGCTTACTTTCAGCTTCCAGTAGCAGAGCTCCCAAGGAATTACAATGGAGCTCAACTCGGCCACCTCCAATCCAGTTTAGACATCCTGCAAGCGGGTAGAAGGTCACTAATGCCTTGCTCAATGAGTCTTTCAAAATATGAATGACAAGTTTAACAGATTCTCTCGTTGGGTTCATGGCTTAGGTGCAGAATTTGATCTAAGTCAGATACACTCACAATCTCGTCTGGAGTTGAATCTGCAGGCTTTACAATATGAGAGCGAGGCGCGGTCATCATTTTGACCAAAAAGAAAAAATGAGAAGTTACGAATGCGGGACAGAGAGGGAGAGGATGTGGTTTAGTTTTTGGGTAATTAAACCTCAAAATATGACTATATAAAGAGAATGAGAATGAGAATGAGAATGAGAATAAAGAATGTTGTACATGGAGATCTCAGTACAATCAATACGAACATCCCTCCGTTTCAAAAATATAAAATATTATATATATATATATATATATATATATATATATATATATTGCACCACTTATTGGCACAGTGGTGCAAGAGACTCAGATTGATATTTCATCTTCAAAATTGACTATTTTGAAGTTGATTTTGAAATTTTTTTTATGTAAAAAGGTGTAAAATTAGATATCGTTTGATAAATTAAATTTTATTTACGAAAAACATAATTATTGTTGATAGATCTGAGTTTTTATATTTCAAAGACTTCAGAGAAACTTAGAATTCTTAAAAGTGAATAATAAATAATAAAATTTTATCACACTATATATAATTCAAAAGAATATTGCATATAAAATGCTCCTATTTATAAAGCTATTATAGATACATTTTCTAAGAAGTGGTGCAATATATAGATGTATCTTTTAAACATTTGACGTGCCTAAATACTAAAAGGGCAAAAAGATAATTTCATTGACGATTTCTCTTATAAGTTTTTTTTTAAAAAAAAGTATTTTTGTAATGTTTATTAGTGAGTACTCCAGAAGAAAAGAGGGAAAAAAAATGGTTGAGCTAGCTAGGCTTAGTTGGAGCCCCATATTCGTGAGTCCGGCTGTCACCAATCTCATAAAACTCGATTTATACTCAAATTATGAAGTACATTTAACTTTTAATAGTAAAAATGAGTTTGCATCAAACCGACAATTTGTGACGGGAATTTCTTAGGTGAAATCAATTTATGACTCTACCTCTCGACCGAATTCACGTAAAGTAGTCATCTGTCATTATTGTTTAATTATTTTGCATATCAAATATCGGCAAATCATCTTCTTTTTTATCTTCTTCTCCAAAATTTTCTAGAAAAAAAAAAAAAAAAAAAAAGGAAGCGCCCTCAGATCTAAAAAATCACCCCCGTCTGCAATCTTTCTATCTTCCCCCAACCAAGTAGCTGTCACACCGCTGCTATCTTCAAAAATCAGCTTGATTTCCCTACCAATACAATTTGGAATTACAGTTTATTCCATAAGCCCAACCTCCTCCATAGTCCGTATCTTTCTTTACACTGCCTTCCCCAAACCTGAGTCACAATCGTGAACACCACCATTGCACAACCAATATCAGCTTTCTACAAATCTCAAGTTTCCATCTTCCACCCTTCTCTTCACAAGCAATGAATCGGTTGTTACCCATGATTACTTTCAAATCTACTAGGTGCCTTCGAGATCTACACACTCACAGCCACTTGCCGCTGGAACAACCACCTACAACTTCTTGTCCAAAAGTCTCAAAATTCAGCTACTCCTATCACTCACCCGCAGATACACAACCATACATTAGCGTCAAAATGGTGAAAATGTCTCATAGGTGGGGTCGCGAACCATGTTCATCTAAAAATTTCCCAGAATGAATACTAGGTATGAACAATTTGAGAGTACTTCGCCTAATTTTAGAATAATTTAATGGACCGATTGAATAATTGTAATATTTCGTCAAATCATCATCCCTTCCAGCTTAAAATTCAGGGCTTGGATTTTGTAGCAAAGCATATGCTCATGGGAATTGAGTATTTCATTTTCAGCTCTAAAATGACCACACACATCCCATCCCGACCTCCATCCCCGGGGAAAGAAAAACAAAACCATATTCAGAGCAGGGCCCGACATTTGCCAGTTCTGTGGAGCAAAGACAGTATTTTTACCAGGCATTCTAGTAGGGGAACAAATTGGATCAAAGCAGAGCATGAGCAGTCTTGTCTTGCTTTCATGCTCTGTTCCTGTCTATGGTCATCATCATTATAGATAGTGGATTCCCGTGGGAATAATAGAATATATAGTCCCGGAAAGGTAATTCACTTTTATCTTTAACTAGGAAATAACTACTAGTAAATCTACAAATGTTATAATTTTATGTTATTTCTCTATTGAAACTGTCACCTTTTATAGATGACAACCATCAAAAGCATTTTCCTAGATGGATTGTTCATTGCTGTTGAAAAAACTCCTTCAATGTGGTCCTTTATGCCTTTTGTTTGATGAAATGCAAACTTGGAGAACAGTTTCTTAAAGATACTGGAGAGGAAAATTAATGAACCATCTCCTTAAGCTACGGGTCGGAAACAAGAAAATTTCCTTCTGTATGAGCTGGCAAGATTTTATAGTTTAACCTACAGTGTGGCACAAAATGGAAACAAGTAGTATCAGTAAGTACATTTGCAAGTTTAGTTGAATCTAGGATTCTATATGTCTTTGAGAAAGCATTTGCAGATCGTCTTCCAGTACTTCCTGTCTGGTTCAGTTATCAACAACTTCGATTTTGCATCTTCAGCAAATTCTCTCTGCAGCCAAAAGTAGAATTCCTATGTAAGGAAATATTGACCTTCAAATACAAGCTAGGTTTAGTTTATCTTACCTCAATCGAGTCGTTCGAGAGGAGGCGATCGATGAGATTATCAAGAATGCCTTGGTTGTACTCTGGATGACCTTGGATACCTAATATGTGTTCACCCACAGCAAACATTTCCACGCATGTTTTCTCAGAAAATGCAATGACCTCTGCTCCCGCAGGCACTTGCCAAACCTCATCTTGGTGGCATTCAATGATAGAAATGGCCGGTGGCATTTCATCCAGTTCACCAAGGAAGCCAAAAGGGAAGAATTCCTTCAAGAGTCTCACTTTCCTTACTCCAATGTCCCAACCACTGTGTGCTTTCCCAATTTTTCCACCCAGTGCTCTGCACAAAACCTACAATAGTTTGGATGAACTCAGTGGATTGAAGACCTAAAGTAAGATGCAAAAATGCCAACGACTTCCTTTTGAGATAACAAGAATTCAGGTGTGCTTACTTGGTGGCCGAAGCAAATGCCAAGAACTTTCTTTTGCATGGCAAACAAAGTCTGCAAGAGAAAGCAAAGCTCCAGAATCCAGTCCTCATTCCCATAAGCATCATGAGGGCTTCCACTGATGACAAATGCTTGGTAGTTTTGAAGCTCATTAATATCTGGAAATTCTCCTTCAACAACTCGAAACAAGTCCCATCTTTCTCCTTCATCACCCATGGCATCTACAAACACATTCAAGTATCCACCGTAAAGCTTCTTGACATAGTCAGAGTCTCTTGCTGCCAGTAGCAGAGCAAATCTCTTCTCTCCTTCAATGAGCATCCCCATAATTAGTAAGTAATTAATAGTCGGCGTCTCTTGAGCTGTGAGATCTTGAGGAAGAGGAAAACAGAGCTTATCTTGTGAATGATGGGGTGCTTGATGGGGAAATGAGCCATTATATAGGAGCAAGGACACAGATTTTGACACCGCGTAAAATGAATTGACGTCTTGATTCCGAGTGAAATGAATTCTTACATAAACATTGATGTTACCCTTTGGAAGAATGTGATACTAATAAATAGAAAAATTGGAACGCAACACGTGAAATATAAGGAAAATAGATTCTATCGGTGACTGTTGTTAATGGATCCTATCTTTTTGACATAAATGTAAAATTTTCTATTTAAAATGAATAAAAATATAGATTTTTAATTTCAAATGAGGAAAGCATAGCAAGTATTGCTGTATAGACATCTTTCCGTCATTCCATGTATATTTTACCCGGTGACCTCCTCTCCTCTTAGGGCTGGAATCTCCCACCAACATTATTTTTGATAGAGGCAGCTCAGGTACTGCTCACTCCAGACACGTTTTTCTTGTGGGATTTAGTTGCTTCTGTTTTCAGGATTTTTTTAAAAAACAAATTCTTCAATTTAGAATTAACGCTAAATAGAATAAAATAGTTTTGAATCTTATAATACTCTTTAATATATTATTTAACATATTAATTAAATTACTTATTTATGTAGTTATATTATTGGACTTCTTCCTCCTCAAGCGGCGAATGGTGATCCTGATCATCGGCATTTGCCCTTTCGAATCACAGTTCGTGGAATTTGGTTACGAAGAAATTGGTTTCTTCATGGTGAAAAAGGGACTTCTTCCTCCTCATCATATTGGATTTTCTGAGCTTTCTAATAGGCTTAATAATTTTCTTTCTGCAACTGATGTATTGAAGAGTTCTCTAAAAACCTTTCCCTGTAAATTTTGTTATTTTTTTATTAATAAAGATCCGTTTTATACCAAAAAAAAAAGAAAAAATTAATGAATTCAAACTAATAACATAATTTAATATGGTACAATTTAATTAGTATATATATATATATATTACTAAAACACTTTTATTCTCTCTCTTTCTCCAAAACACTCAAATCTCCAATTCTAATTTGTAGAATTTTAAATTTTTTATTAGTTAGAAGAGTTGTCATTTAAGGGATAAAATAATATAAACACTTTAATTTATCCTAAATAAATCTTTTAATTTAAATTAAATTTCTAATAACTTTATCTACTGTCACTTTCTCTACAAATTGTTTTTTTTTCATAAATTTTTCCTCATAAGATTTTTTATCGTTGGATCCTCTTATTTTTCTCTGATTAGAATCTTCTTTTTTCATATTGAAGAGATAATCTTTTCAATTTCTTTTTTTGATACATGTTCTTATTCTCTTCATTTTTCTCTTTCACTTTAATGTTTGATATTTAAATTTGATAAGTAGATTTATAGATTTAATTTTCTTGAGGAGCTTATTAAAGACTAATGCATCTCTTATTGTTCAAAAGATATTTATAAATTAATTATTTTTTAAAAATATTTATTTTTCCTTAATTTGTTGAAAATTTCTTTGTGTACATGTGAGATATTTTATGAATTTATTTATTTTTAGAGAATTTTTTTATAAATTTTTGAAATAGAGACCAAAATGGAGAGATTGTCTCATACTTTTTCTTATAAAATGGAAGAAATGTAGGAGTATTATACACGTTATATGTATCAGACACATTTAGAGATATTTTAATTTTTATTCAAATAAGTATTTTAACTTTATTATTTTTTAAATTTTAAAATATGTCTTAGAGGCTTCTTCAATTAAATCCTGCAAAATCAGATATGTGCACTTTTTAATTTTTTATTTATATTTTTCTTCTTTAATATGAGTCAGTGTAATAATCGATATTTTTTATTTTTTTATTTTTATCTTTTTACTAAGTAAATATAAAAAATAAATAATTTTGTAAAGTACATTAACACTATGACTTCTTTGTAATGGATCAAAAATACAATTCTTTTAAAAAATGAGCAATAACTAGAAAATTTTTTTATTTTAGAAAAATCTTTCTTTGATGTTTTTAATATAAAATACTATATTTTTTATTTTTATGTTATTTATTTTTTAAGAATGAAGAGAGACAAGTAAGGGGAGAGAAATTTCAATTTTTATAATGATTTTATTGTAAATATATTATATTTTTTTGAAGAGTTAAAATAAATAATTAAATGATAAGAAATTCTCTTTTTTTTCTTACATATAATAGGAGTAGAAGGTGAAAACAACAGAATAATTAAAAGACTAGGTCGTAAAGTTAATTTATTTTGAAAATATAGAAAAAAAGTACAACTTACAATATATTTTTATTTGATTTCTTTTATTTTCTTTTCATCTTAATTTACTTATGATTAACCACTAATGTATAGCTTTTTAATTAAATACATAAATTTACTTCATATTTTTTGTAATAACTCTAATAACTATTTATATAATAATCGGTGTTAATTTTTTATAACAAATTTTTTTTGAATAAAAAATTAACTCTGTCACTAAAAAAAATGAGCTTACTCATAGTCGTACTATTAAATATATTTTTTAATGATATTTAGAATAAATTTTTTTTAAAAATCTATTTTTATTATATACTTATTTTTTTAGAAAGTAATATATACACCGTGCAAAGCACATATTCTATATTAGTTAGATAATATATTAAAAAATATATTAAAAATTTTCGAGCTAAAAAAACATACAGTATATCTTTGTCGTGTTCATCTCAAAGTCAAAAATAAGTTACGTACTAAAACATACTTACTTATTTTTTCTTGTTTGTTTTTGTCTTTGAGATGAATATGATTAAAATTGCTACACACACAGTTTTATTTTTCTTAAAAATATCCCCCAAAATTGATTGGGATATTGCTGAATCTGAATCAAATTATTGATAGGATATTCTTTTAAGAACAAGCATGAATTGCATGAAGCACCAAACTTCTTGAGTCATAATATTTTCTTATTTTATTGGTAATTATTGATTGAATCCCGGAAGAAGAAACTGGAGAAATTGCTGCTGAATTTGGGAGCAATTCTTATCCGTATCTATCAACATTCAGTCATGTGATGCACGCTACAGTTCTACTTCAAAAGACTGAAACGACAACTGCAAATAATTTGATTTTCTTATTGGGCAATAAGGATATTCTCCCCAAAAATCAATATAGAAACCTACATGAAACGAAAAATTCGAGTGTATTTTGATTGTATTTGGTTAGGAGAGTTTCTGTTTTGAGTTTCGTAAAAGTGAAATTTTTGTGAGAAGAGAAGTGAGATCTAATTGTATATTTAGCAGATTCAAACACTATCTAAATAAACACATAAAATTCAAAAGAGTGAGAGCATGGATGAAAGAGAAAATGAGAGATATAAAACACTTTCATGATTATATGCTAATCTCAACATTGCTCTCTCTGTCCAACTAAGGTTTTCACTTTAACTTGCTTGCAAGATAAATCAAGAAACCATTCTAATTAACTACAACATGTAGCTATAGAAAATCTTCAGTTCTATCTTTTGGTTTCTTCATCCAAAGCTTCTCATTTCTGGATGCCTCCTTTTACATATGCATAATGGAAGAATTTCAGAGGTATATTAATTTTGAAAGGAAGCCTTCCATAAGTATGTTGAATCCCATTCTCAAACGAGAACGAGAATGAAGTTTTTGGATGTCAACACTATCATACCTGAAAACTCAAACAGAGAGATCTAAAAACATCTTAATAAATCGATTTACGTAAGTCGCGTATTTTATGTTTAAAATAGATCGAAACATAAATAATAAATGATAAGTAACATTAGGTTTAAATATATTATGTGGAATTATGTAGTCGACATCATTAGCAGTAACAGCTCATGGAATTGAGTCCGAAATATGGAGAATTATGCACGTTTTCATTATTTTTCTCTTGCATTATTCTACTTACCCTCAAACCATTAGTTTGCCTACAAGTATTTGGAGCTTCAAGGAATTACACTAACCATAAAGATTTGTTTACAATTAACTATGTCGACTCTAATGAGCTAGTTTTTTTTTTCTCTCTCTCTCTCGATACATCGATGTAGAGTGAGATATGTAGATTGAATCAATAACTTTTTATGTAATAAGAACGGTCTTGTTAGCTAAATACTCTTATTAAAAATTTTATAGTTCATTTGGATAGTGTTTCGTTAGTTCAATCAAACACACAATTATATTATATTTTCTTCTCATAAAAAAATAGAATTCAATCAAAATACACTCTCAATATTTCCCTTCTAGAAACTTGTGGGCGTATCTAAAAAGTAATAGAATCTCATAGATGCTGCCCATGTATGAACTTTTCGTTGTCATGTAAATATTCCATCCAAGATCTAACACAACTTGAAGCTCTAGCGAATTTATCTTTATACTAAGAGGATCCTATGTTTTATGTTCCTGTCATGGTGATCTTATAGGACACGAAGGGATAATCCATGAGACATATATCTAAAGTACTTTTCAAACTTAAAATTTTAGGTTAATTATGAGAAAAGACAATATGAAGGAATATTTGAATTATGACGTGATTTTTTTCATGCGATTCGAGTACAATTAAAATTATCTATTTATTTTAATATTAAAAGAAAATATTTTTTCTCACATATTCATTTTCTTTTCATCATCTCCATTTGTATAGAATCATTATTCGTGAAATGAATAATATTTGGACTTTTGTTCAAAAAAATTTAACTGGAAAAATGTTTTAAGCAATAAAATTGTTGACCAAACAAAAGAGAACCCGATAAGCATGAAATGTTCTTTTGAGACACCTTTTGATTAATGCAATATGAGAATAATAATTTTGCCCATGTAAGTGAACTTGGACCTAATGTTTGGACAGATTAAAAAAGTTTACTTTTTCCTTAAAAATATATGCTCCAATAAGAAGTACTTTGGAGATTCCTCAATTAGAATATATGATGCCAAAGAGTATAAAGAATAATGAAATCTCAATAGACTACCCACCTTATAAATTCAGTTGATGCAGTATTGATGGTAAAAATGTAAATACGCTTTATGATTTTTTTAAAAAAACAAAAAGAAAGAAGAAGAAGAAATTATTATGGCAAAATTTTTGGTCATGGGGCACACTAAAAATATTTGAGAAATTTAAAAAGTAATAACTTGTATTTTTTTAATGCAATAATAAAAAATGATTTATTGTTGATTCTTTAAATAATGTTCATGAAGTTGTGCTTATTCTCTCCATGCTTGGTCCTATTGTGGAGGAGGTAAAGATGCTCTTAGAAGATGTTCTTTTTTTATTATTATTATTAAAAAGATGTTCTTTTTTATTATTAAAAGATATGTTTTTTATTATTAAAAGATATTCTTTATATTGGTGTTTCTTTTATATATTATAGGAGGTGTCTTTTTTTAAGTACGAGAGGTGTTATACTATTGTTGAATATTATATAAGCGATAATCAATTATAACACAAATTACAATCCTTAATAAATGATAAAATGAGTCCTACAAAAAGGAGAGTAAATATAGCACTATGCAGAGGTCGAATGGTTGAAAGGCTTGAAGTAGGTGCTGGAAGTTAATAAATTTCTATTTATTTTATAAAAAAATAGAATTTTGATAGTAAGATATATGAAAAATAGGAAAAGTATCTAACTATTTGCTTAAAATATTTATTCGTGTACAAGGTTTTTGTTACTTAAAACATCATTACCATGTGTTTAAAAACACTCATAAATAATACTTGTCAATAGCATACTCGCTTAACCGTGGAACACACACTAGTTCCTTTTTGTTTTTTTATAAATTCTACAATATTACGAAAGGACAAGAGAAGGGTATCCACCTGGCGCCTATTGACATCACTAGTTGTGAACTTTTAGAAGTTTAAGTAAGTTCTAAATTAAAGAGATTCGTCAATGTCTCTTTTCACAGCGATCACAAATTTTTGTTCAATAGATCTACTTGTATAAATAGGACCACCAGAAATGTGAAATGGGATGTGGGAGTAGTATTAATAGATTAGTCTAGCATGAAATTTTCCCCCTCAATAGATTTGTACATTCTATCTCAAGGGACAAGAAGTTTAGGATTAGTTTGGATGGGAGAATTTAGAGAGGAGGGAAAGAGATTCTTGAGGAAAATAAGAGAAAGAAGAGATGAATAGACTCTCTCTAAAGCTTTTTCTCTTCAAATGCAGAGAGGGAGAGAGATTTGGATGAGAGGAAGCTAATACCTGGTAAAAGATAGTAATTATATAAAATGACTAAACTAACCTTTAAATATTTGAATTCAAATAAAAGTTTTCCACAAAGAAAGACAGACCAGACAATAAAAACAAAATAGTTTTTATTCTTGTCAAAACTCTCAAACAACAGAAATCAAAATTTCCCCTCTGTTCTGCTTTTATTAATCCTTTCTTTATTTTTCTTTTCTCTTACAAACTGACAAACTAAATCTTCAAACGTCAGTGCTCTCGAATCATAAAAGAAATTTTGAAGATTGAAGAAGTTTTAAAGATGTAGCGATTCAACAATGGTCCCGTTAAGTTTGTTTCGATCTTGTCTTTTGCCTCCATGTTCAAATTACAAGAGCTTTTGTATAGAACTATTTATGAGAAGAAAAATAAGATATATAGTAAAAAATAAAATTTAATTTAAAAGGGTACAAAAATATCTCGTGTTTAAAGTCTGCATCAAATTCAAGTCCAAATCAAATTAAATTCAAGACTTTATTTCTTCAATAATCAAACTACCAAGTTGTTAAATCGATATTTTCCCTAAAAAGGAAAAATGCAAGAATTTATTTCAATTGACGACTGTAATTCGTTTAATAAATTTGATGGTGGATTACAATATATTTTTCTTGTCTTTGATTCTTATATACGGATTCACTCGGTGCAATTGGATTTGCCACTTGTTGCAATCCCAGTTGATTCTTAAGTTTCTGACATCAGATATATACTCCAATATGCAAATTCATAGCAACAAGAGATAGAGAGAGAACAATATTCCTCATCCAGCATATTTAGGTTAATTAGCAGCCAGACAAATTGAATCAAAGCTACATGATTCTTTCATTTGCACCCTCTTTCAAGACTTGCCAGCAAAATCTAGCTGTTCATGTTGCAGTGCCAACGGAATAATACCATTTGGGATGAATTTCATAAATACACATATATTTAGATTGAATTGGTCTAAAACTCGATACAATTTGGTCTCATTTTTTTTCTCACAGAAAATTCACATTTACAAAATTTAAAATAAAGAAATTTTAAATTTAAATACCATAATAAGTTTCACTGACAAAAAAAAAAATCTTGCCAATTTCTCCTCTTTTCATTTCTTTGTTCGTTTATTTAAGATAGGAGAATATATATTTTTATCTGTGGATCTTGGATGTAATGCAATGTTCTTATCTTTCCTGATTCCCTTGTAGCAATGTAAAGAACCCCCCTTAGGATAAAGTCAACTTTGTTTTTCAGTTTTTTTGATGATTTGAAAAGATAAAAAATAGCAAATGTAAAGTCAAAACTGGAGTACGTGTAGCCACGAAGGAAAGTACTTCTAGGGTTTCATCATGATATTAACCTGTTTGTGTGTGTGTGTGTGTGTGTGTGTTTCTTCCTTGCAGTTTCCCTTTCCTTTGATCCTGGTTCAATATTTTGACACCGGCCCCGCCAACCCCACATCCCACCACACACCCCTTCCAAAATTTCGTGGGAAGAAAAAGTCGAATCAGTTTTTCAAGATTTTGTTTTGACATTGTGCTATTTTTTATTCAAGGATCACATTTACTGAATACATGAGAACATTCTGGGAACCTTAACATCTATATAAACCTCCGATTCATTTCTTGAAGCAGATTTTTGTTTGTAAAACACTCTATTTTGACGAATTGAAGCCAATTTTTATAATTGTTGAAATTTTCTTGGCAACTTACATTAGCGTGTGGTATCAAAGCTTTTCAACGGGAAGCTGCATGTGTATGGACTAAAGAATTTAATGCATCATAAGAAGTACTCAGTCTCTTTCAAGATAAAACGTTCACTTTTTTTTATTTATTTACATTTAATTTCTTAAGAAAAAATAATATACTACTAAATGAGTTACATGCACGAGATGGATTTTCTTGTACTTAAATCATCACTGTGCAATTAGGCACCAACTGATACGATCGAACAGCATGTGTTCATAACCACCCTTCGTAGGGAAGGTGATGTTCTGATCCATTTATTGGCTCATCGAGGCTTTGTATATATATATACCTGAGTAGTCCGTTAAATATACCTTGTGCTGATTTTGATACATTTCTCTTATTATATTCGTATGTTTTTTATAAAAAAAGAAAAAAATCAATTAATAGATTGAGATGTTCTAAATACTATATCTATGTTATCTAATTAAGAATCTCTATCCAACATGAAACATAGTTGGACTAAAAAATTTATTGGGTTTGAACTAATTTCATAATTAGTATGGTGCGATTTAATTAATGTAGTAAATAATATATTAAAGAATGCATTAAAAGATGTAGAGTTTCGACCCTTCTTGGTGCTTAAAAACACCGCAATGGTTAGATTTTGGGAAACATTTTTTTTCTGTTTGTGTTTTTTGGTATACCTTTCAAAGAGGAATTTATCACACTCTAAAACTCTCTCCTTTTAGCAGGTAAGAAAACTACTGGAATGCTAAGATATTAACTCAATCGCAAAAGAACAGTATTTTCTTTTCTCGTTTATAGAAAATTAGTATATCGTCTCCCTTCTTTATATTTGACGTCATTACCACATATGTCGTATATTATATTCTAACAGTCATCGCATCTTTTCAAATTTTATTTCACAAAGCGTAAAGATTATGATCCCTCAATTGGTGTATGAGATTCTCTGTTTTTTTTTTTTTTTATCTCTCTCCATGGTAAGATTCTTCTATATAAAGAAAGATTTCCCCTTCAAAACTTCCATACTTCAGAAGACAAGCAGAAGTTCATCCTGTAATTCCATTTGTTTCTCTCTTGCTCCCTTGAGCTCTCGTTAGCCTAAGAAGTTGAGTTTTGTTCCCAATCATGAGAATGATGATTGAAGGAGCGAAGAAGAGATTTGCTCTGCTTCTGGCAGCAAGGGATTCAGACTACGTTAAGAAACTCTATGGTGGATACTTCAACGTGTTTGTGGACGCCCTGAGAGATGAAGGAGAGCGATGGGACTTGTTTCGGGTTGTCGAAGGTGAATTCCCTGAAATGGATGAGCTTCAGAACTATGAAGGTTTTGTGGTTACTGGAAGCCCGCATGATGCTTATGGAAATGAGGATTGGATTCTGGAGCTTTGCTTTCTCTTGCAAACTTTGATTGCCATGCAAAAGAAAGTTCTTGGCATTTGCTTCGGCCACCAAGTAAGCCAAACCAGATTCTGGTTATTAGGCATTCTTGAAATTCCGGGGAAAACAAAAAATGTTGTTTTAGAAATGAATAGAAAATTTTCATTCTTTTGGCAACACTGCATTGCAAAATCCATTTTTAAAAGCTTCCTCCAAGTTTGTTTGATCAAAACTGTACCAAGAACACTGATTCAGTTTTAGGCAGAAAGAGGTAACTGATTCAGTTTTTCAAAATTGTAGGTTTTGTGCAGAGCAATGGGAGGCAAGATTGGGAAGGCATACAGTGGATGGGACATTGGAGTAAGAGAAGTCAGAATCTTGAAGGAATCCTCACCTTTGAGCTTCCTTAATGGTGTAATGGATGAAATCCCACCAGCCCTTTCTATCATTGAATGCCACCAAGATGAGGTTTGGGAAGTCCCTGCTGGAGCAGAGGTCATTGCAATTTCAGAGAAAACAAGTGTGGAGATGTTTGCATTTGGAGACCACATTCTGGGAATTCAAGGTCATCCTGAGTACACTAAAGACATTCTCAGCAACCTTATTGATCGTCTTCTCTCCAACGACTCCATAGAGGTATGCAGATGAACTAAAATCGTGTGTTTAAGGTCAATATATAAGTACTTTTACAATTTATATTTGATCGCAACATTCTAATTTTGTTTCTTGATAATGTATGTTCCACAGAAGGGCTTTGCTGAAGATGTAAAGTCAAAGTTGCAGATAACTGAACCAGACAGGAAGCACTGGGAGAAGATCTGCAGAGGCTTTCTCAAGGGCAAACAGGAGCTAATAGCATTAAATAATCAATGTACTTAATTCTCTGGGTATCACAACTATATAACGTGTTAGTTTAAACACCGTTTGAACTTCCAAGTTTCCTTTGAACTTAAAGTTCAGCTGATCCATAACACACTCAATTGAACTCAAAATGAATTTCCCTATAAGGAAAGAACAATCTCATGGGGTACCTGTATTGATTTTTTAATCAAAAAAATTACTTTTTCTCACTTTTTACTTTAAATTATTTTTTTTTACAAATAATTTATTTTTGTAATTTTTAATATATCTCAACAAAAATAAAATCAATCCAAATACGTGCTTGATTTATGGCATTTGGGATTCCCTGCAGCTTCTTTATTAGTATAAGATTCGACCTCGTTTGTCACGATGAGCACCTAAATGGTTCCAAATGTATTGGAAACTTAGGAACTAAGGGTGTGCTTGGACAAGGTTTCGCACGGAACTCAATACAGTTTTTCATCTCAAATCTCACTTTTTCTCTTACAAAAAATTCTCTCTCCCGAAACCCAAGACAAAAAATCTCAAAACCAAACTCTATCCAATCACACCCTAAGCTTTCGTCAGTCGGAAAAGAGCCCAGGAACTTGCAAATGGCGTATCATAACGAAGACCATGGGAAACATACTTTTTTTTGTTTGGTTCCGGGTGGGGGGAGAGAATAATTAGTTAATTTACTTTGTTATCCATATCTTTTTCTATAAATTAATTTTATTTTCATAATTATTTCGCTTCCAATAAAAAAACACATATAGTCCCATTTCCGTCCTGATTAATATTCCATCCCTTTTTCCTCCCTTCTTTCAAATTTTTTTTCCCTCTTTGCACCCCTAACCAAACTAGCTGCTAACAAAAAAATCGTGAAAAAGCTTATTATTTATTGGGACCTTGTGATTCTTAGCATTCCAGTTTAGGAATTTGGTTGTCAATGCCTGAAGAAGTATTAGGTGCTTAATCTCCACAATTGTTGGACTCTTTTGTCTTGTCTTCTTTTGGGTAGAATTATTCCCCTATGCTACGTTTGGTATGTCAGAATTAAATTCAATTGAATGATTTTTTCAACTTTTCTTTCTATTCTAATATTTGATTTTATTAAAAAAAAGTGGAAAATGGCTTTCCTGAAAAAAATTTTAAAAAAAAATATCTTTTTCAAATAGAAGTGAAAAAAATCTTTCATTACCTAGAAAGCTAAATACATATTTAGTCACTGTTGTACTTTCTCTCTCTATAAAATTTAGAGGATTATAAAAATTTAGTAATCTTTCGAAGAGAATGAAAAACCTAAATAAAAATTTAGCCATCTATGCAAAATTTAAAAAGACACTAAAGGTCATTTATTTTAGTACAAAGTGAAAATTATTTTTATGATTATGTTCAATTTTATATATAAATTATGTTTTAATATTAAAAATAGATGTTTGATGTTTTTAAAGTTTTAATAAAAGTTTGTGAATGACATATTTAATTTGACATTATTATCATTGTATATTAGTAAGATATTTAAGTTATATTATACAAAATTTTATTTTATTTTATTTTAACATTGAATAATAATTTTACCAAATACAGGGAAAAAAATCTCATTCCATTCCGATTTTTCTTCCAAACAATGAAATGAAAAGAATATTTCAATTTTATTTTGAGTGAAAAGATATTCTATAACCAAACTTTCTTCCAAACAATCAAATAAAAAGAATATTCCGATTTCATTTTGAGTAAAAAGAGATTCTATTTCGTTTCGTCATTCCAACGTACTAAATATAGCACTTGTAGTTTCCTTCTCATAACTACATAATCGAACGCATCTTTCATATCCAGTTCTCTTTCGTTGGTTGAGAATTATTCCGTTGGTGAATCATTTTCCAGCACAGGTTTCAGAATCATAAATACAAGGACATGCTGCCCACTAATATTCGATATCCCACGAGAAAAAGAGATTCACACCAAAAATCCTAGTATAAAGCCTTTGTAGACGTGAACACATAAGCCAGAATATTTGCATGACAAGGAAAAAGAAAAAGGTAAAATACAACGCACAAGGAATGATGGATCCGAAATATAGAAAACTGCTTGGTAATATCTAATAAAAATTATTGACATCAAATCCTTAAGAAAACCTAGTTTACAAGCAAATTTCTTGTATATTTTCCGCAAAGCAACATAATCAGAATAAACCAATTTCTAGTTTGTAACTATGTATACCTACAATAATTGACGCAGTTTCAACTATTGTACAGAAAGAAAAAAAGGACCAGCATTAGCATGACTCAACTTCATAATTTAAACCTTGTATCATCTTCAGTCAATAACAAAACTCAATTACTTAATGAAAAGACAAAAATTCACATGCACATAGAATGTTTCTCTCTATGATTCACATGTTCTCAGTACAACTTGCATGGTTTATAAGTTCTGTTGATGATGACGAACCTAACTATTTACATCACCACCTTTTATATGACATGGCTTTAATGAAGAAAGAAATAGATTGGAGGGGGGAATTGTCCTCCACCATCATCATTCAATTGATGCCAGTTTATCCTCATCAACCTCAAAAGCCTTCCTTGCTTGTTTCAACTCCTCATTCATGGACAACAGCTCAGTACAGCGATTAAGCTTTGGCAGGTCCTACAGAATTAAATGGCAGACGAGACATTACTGTACTGGATATCAGGAAAGAGTGTGTACATGCAGTTCAAGAATAAAACTTCCGAGAAGAATAATGCTAGTCATGATAATCCATCAAACACTAAAAGACACAAAGCATAATGCATGTAAATTAATCATGATTCTACATTTAGCAGGCAATATTTAGATTCTTATTTTTAATAGAGTCAAGCAATTCTAGGAATATTGCATCATAAAGTAAAAACTTCAAGGTGGTACTAGAGAAATATATTCTTAAGAGTGCAAGCGGCTATCAGATCACGTTCAGCATATAGAATCAAGTATGCCAACAATTTCAAGATATTTCAGAATAAGTCCCCTAGAACTCTTCTCCAGACCATAAAATTCAAACAAATATCCAACCAAATTTAGGCAGTAAATTTTGCGCAAGTGCCTCCTACTACCCACCTCCCAAACAAAATGAGCAATCAGCATCCACATGGTTCAGAATTACAAGATTAAAACAGTTCAAGGTACATATATTATGTTTGCATACACAAATTATCCAAATATTTATGACAAAAGCAGTACTGAAAACCATTTCAAGAATCTGTCTGTACTTGTCTACAGACATGCAAAAGGCTCATACTTAGTTCAAATTGACACTCCTATTTTTTATTTTTTTTATTTTTTTGCTTCTTTTATTCCAGAGGTACAAAGAAGTTAATGGATGAAAGAGTGAATATAAAAAGTTTGTTCAAATATGACTGAGCAATACATGTTTCTAACCCAACAACACTCAATACTGCTTCTTGAACAAATCAATAAGATTAGCCAACATCTATTACAAATAAAAACATGTAACTGATGTGTGCCCCTGGAAAAACTTTACCTTACGGATTAAGAACAGAAAATCCTCAGTCAAAAGCTTTCCCCTTTTTGAGGCAGTATCTTGAGCTTTATGAACCTAACGAATTCATAAGTTTGTGTTAGATAATGTTTCAACATGAGGCCTCCAGAATCTGCATGCCATAATGAGTTGTTCACTAAGAAGCGAGTCAAAAAACTTACCATATCTGTTACATACTCCACAACAATGTCTTCAACAAGTGCTACTGTCTCAGGAAGAGGCTGAAAGTGCAATAAAAGATGTATAAGTCAGCTAGGAACAATAACATTTAGTTTCAATGATTATATAATAAATAAAAAATCTTAACTGAAAAAGATCTCACCCATCACTAAATTACAGCTGGATAGTTACTTCCTTGGTGTACCTAGCTTATTAATATGTGTGCAGAAATTTCAGAAATACCAAGCTTAGTTTTAAACGAATGCAATTGACATTATTTTGAGAAAGAAAAAATATCCATTAATTTCTGGTCCTCTAAAGAAATATGGCCCATCTGGAAAAGACTGTTAAACAACAAAATACTTAAAGGACATAATGAAAAAGAAAACCAGCACATACATTTGGATCATCACCAAAGCCATACATCATGTGCTGCACTGTCACACACAATTAAAGAACAATTAAACAAACCATATGAAACTCTTTAATTAGATACAACATTAAAGAAAGAAGTGAATCACTGACAGTCTTTCTGAAAGACTCCACGTTTGCGCTTAAATGTACTTTCTGAGGGTTGAGAGGATCCTATTTTCGCTTTTGATGATGGCCCTGCCGCAGAGTTGTTCATCTTTCAAGTTCTGGTACTTCCTGTCCTACAATAATCAGAAACTCTCATTGACGATTCACAATCTACAGATAAAATAAAATTACACACATTAGAGTAATCTGCAGTTTTTTCATCAGCATACAGAACGTCAGGTATGTTAAGAGAGAAAAACATACTTTCACCATCTGAGTCTAATTATCTTCTCTCTCTGTCATGGAACCATAGTAATTCTATAACCACAATTATAGATAGAAAGACGTTCCACATCAAAGAGGAACGATACAAAGGATGCTCAACTTATCCAATGATCAAAAGGCCACCTCTCTTGCAGAACAGGAAGAGTTTAAACCTATAAATTTGAACTATCATAAAACTGATAAAGACATCAACCATCAAATAAACGAACTAACGTGCTCAATCTTGTTATTCTGAATTGAAAGGCAGGAATAATTTGGAACATTCCAATAACTAGAGCAGCATACTCTCAAAAGTTTTCTAAAAAGTTTAAAAAGCACAAGAGAATTGCAGAGAGACGAGTAAACTAAAAAAATAGTTTCTCTCTACTAAGATTTTCTGATACTCAGTTGAAGACATCCGTATCTAAGCAAATAGTTGTGAACTCCTTTAAAATTTAACATTAAAACTAGATAAAAATAACTCTATACTTAATTTTTCCTATGGAAAAACTTGAGAACCATCAATTCATTCACTTGATAACACAATTTAATTACTGCATCTAAACAGGGAAGCAATGTTGCATAAAAGGTAAAACACATAGGTACTTCAATGGATTAGTATAACCCACTCAAACCCCCACCCCGCACCCTTGGCGACAAGCCCATAGCAACGATTCTAGGAAAGCAAATATTGCATGATCTTCTTGATAATTTTACAATAACAATTCGATGCATGTGGTTATACTCAGAATGCATTAATAATTCAGATTGATAACAATTCAGCCTGGAAAATCTACAAAGCTTGCTCATTCAGTAATTTTGTCAACTCTTCCACCATTCTGGAAAAGGCCACCCCAGATAACCAATAATCAACATGCGAAACAACATTCATCAAGCTAATTGCACCACGAAAATCATTTTTGCAGGACAAAATTGCAAATAATAAATTACTTGCCATTCCCAAATTATTTTCTTTTACTATTATGCTTCTATATTTCACAGGAGAGGCAAAAAAAATAAATTTTGTTTGATGAAAAATTCACAATTGCAATTCAAAATTTCCCATTTATCCCCTCCGGTCCTATCCACGTACCTCCAACAATTGATTAACGGTCACATTGAGCATATCTATACCTACAAATTATAGTGAGAGGGAATGATCCCTAACCCTAACCTCAAAACTGAAATTTCCCAGTGAGAGAGAAGCTCACGGCGGTGGTCAAGAATGGGAGAGAAAGCCAAGCAGTGTAGGGGAAACAGTAGATGGATACCCACCCTTCTGAGCGTGAGCGGAGAGAACGGAGATGAACGACGTCGGGATTTTTAGCCATGATATAATGGGTTCACGGAAAATACCTCAGCAACAAAAATAATCACCGTAAAGAACTAAAGATACTCAGACCCCCGGCGGTGGACTACTTTTGTGGGCGAATATTGTGCAGACTTTAACAAATTTTTTCAAGGCTATGTATTGAGGCCCAAGTAGTGTAGCCCATTAACTCTTTAACAATATCTCTCTCTTTCTAAAGCCCTCTTTTCAAATCCAACCAAATTCTATTTAAATAAAAAAAATGGTAATTATCACTGTTAGTCCTCAAAATATATATGGCGATCCATTTTCGTTCTCAAACATTTTTTTGCTCTATTTTTGTCCCAAACTATTTTAGAGATATCAAATTGGTCTTGAAAGCTGTTTTTGTACAAAAATAAGCCATACGAATATCTTTTTCCAGTATAATTTCAACTTTTTAAGGCAGTCTTTTGGAAAGAAATCATGATAAAAATATTTGTACTTATAAGAGTGAATCGTGTACGGTTGATTATTACACAAAAACAGTCTTCAGAAGCAATTTAGTATTTTTAAAATAGTTTTGAGGAAGAAAACAAAACAAAAATGTATTTGAAGACAAAAATAGTTGAGGACTAAAGGCAATAGCGAAAGAGAAAATGGAGTTCAAAATAGAAATAGTTAAAAACAAATAGAAATTTGTTTGCAATTAGTCTCAAGCCAAATACATATGTAACATCAATGATTTGCATTTGGAAAACTTTTGCTTTTCTTTTCTCAATAACCTTATTTTATGCTCTATATATATCTATAACGAGAGAAGCTACGGTTTCTTTTTCTTTTTTTTTTTTTTTTTTGCTAAATACTTAACCAACATCGTATTTATTGCAGTGGCGACGTATAGGATTAAGTGGGAACTAGGTAAGTATTGTTTGCACAAATGTTTTGTTGTTTGGAGCTGTCGTTTGGCCCCGTAGACTAAGGCTTTGCTTGGTTCACATAGGGGAATGGGGAGAGGAAGGGTAACATATACTTCACTCGGGAGAAGTAAATACATTTACTTCAATTTTGTTTAATACGGGTAAATAGAAAGTAAATTACAAATATTTTATTTTATTTGGTTAGTGTGAAAAATGAAATGAATTGTAATAATTTTACTATTTAGCCATTACATATATTTATTGTTATAAATTTGCTAAAAATTCCAATGAATATTTAATCATTTTCATCAAATACTTCCCGATCTCTCCACTTTCGGAGCGGTGGTTTTGCTAATATGGAGGGTGAAGGCTCTCTCTTTATATTTACTTCCCCTCCCTTTTTCCATCCAACCAAACAAGAACATATCTTCAAATACCTTCCCATTTACTTCCTCTTCCCACCCCAACCAAGCACAGAGTAAGAGAAAATGCATTTGAAAATATTGGCATGTGCTATAATTTGAATTATTCTTATGGGAACAAAACCTTGTAATGAATTTCCAATTATATTACCTTAACTTTGCAATAAAAGAGAGGAAGAAGACACTGAAAGAAGAGTTTAATATAGTATCCATTTAACAGAGCATTCAATTTGGGACGAGCATTAATTTAAAATGTTCAGATTCCCAATAGGTGTCTTCGGAAATAGGTACTTTCTAATTGCTCTTGTTTGAGTCTCTGCAAAAGATTTTGTTATTTTTATCTGAAAAGTCCAATGATATAGTTCTCTTGCCTTCTCAATCATACAAAGAAGCTTTTCTAATTCTAGAATGCATTTACTTCTCTATCATGGTAAGAAGTCAAAACAACATTAAAAACCAAATGTACTTCCATCCACACTCCAGCAAGCATATTACATGAACAAAAAGAATAACAAGGCCATGATCAGTTATTAAAGATGCAAACGTGCATATATCCCTGAAATCTAATCTAACAAAGATGCACGAGAAGGTTGATGTTATGAGGTCTCACCTGAAAGAGTTAAAGGACAACAGCAACCAAATGTCTTCGTTATACCTAATGCTGTAGTGTAAGCACTGTTAGGAAAAAAGGGAAGCACCGTTGAATATACAATTATTAAACTACTACTATTACTTACAAATTCCAACAAGCAGGTATCCAAAAAACTTACTGCTATCAGAGCACAGGAATTAAGGTAGAACACAAATCGTTTTACAGTAATTTTATCACATACCTTTTCAGAGAACGGACAATTATTAAATTATAAAACTTCTGCCTCAAAAAAAACTCCAGCGAGCAAATGCATCAATTCTCACTTACCCATATGACAAAATATATATATTAATGAATAAAACCATCAAAAAAATCAGTAGAGAAAGATGAACAAAATGAATAGAAAATAAAATCTTAACAAAATCACATGTGACGGAATACTCTGAAGGACCTAAAAATATTCAACTTTTCTGAAAATATATAACTCTTCTAATAGGATTTGGAAGCATGTGCTAAAGTCTATTATCTTACAGGTAGTCTATTATCATTAGCTACCCGCTTGCCTGGCCTATATTTGAAATCCTCTGTCTTAGGAGTTTAGTTCTTGAAGAAATATCATATGCAATAAGAATTTCCGAAATGCTCAAGGCAAATTCCAGAATATCCAAAAATCTAATTGAAACTAACACAGAATAGATTGTTCTTGCTACAGCAAGGCAGTGAAGCAATGCAATCCATGTTAAGTTGTTAACAAAGAAAAGCAGAAGGGCAGAAACAGAACCAAACGAAAAATTAACATACAAATTTATCCAGCCTTGAGATTTTCTCATAAGCCTTCTATCGAACAGGTAGACTACAAAACAGATGCCGCTATTACCAGCCTTGAAATCAACTTCGACAAGTCAACCATGAAAAGCATGCAAGACGGTGAAAGAGAGATAGAACAGAAATCTGACGAACGAGGAAGAGGGCTAAAGAGAATAAATTGGGCAAAGTCCCCAACCTTTCATTGCCTATCTCTTCAAAGAGAACTGAAATGGCTGAAACAACCAATCGGGAACTATTTCGCCAAACGCCTTTGCTCCTAAAAGGCGGAAGAAAATGCAGAGGAGAAGTCACGTGACCAGCGGAAGGGCTCGTGTGTTTCTTCTAGGCTTCAGCCTTTCCTCCAAAATAAGTGTCCGCGAATTAATCTTAAATCTTGTTATTTTGTGGAAAGTATTTCCTTTTTTAGAAATAGTGAAAATATATTTTTAACCAACTAATAAATATTACATTAGATCTCATATTTGCACTTCTTTTATTGAATCCAACTCCAATTGCATTAGAGTTCTCCAATATTTTTAAGTCTTATAAAAAAAAAATTTATCTCTTTCATTGTCATCTACCTTGCAAAAATTCCACCTCCTTGTCAGTTAGCTTTCCTTTTGTCATCAAAATCAGCTAAAATAAACTGTCATTATCACATCTTTGACTTGATCCCCAAATGCCACTATGTAAATAAACAAAATTTAATGCATATGGGCTAGCTTAAAATAGTGCCAAATCACACTACAATACTTTGTATCTTGAACGTCCTTTAACTTATATGTGTGTGGTTCCACAAATTTTGTTAGTCAAGAATCAATTTCCTTTCCTTAGTTGCAAGCTCATAATCAAGCCATTGGCTAAAAATTATTATAATCCCTTTGTTGGGCATTTTGTTGTCACTGTTTTAACTATTTTGTATGCAAAATAAATATTTAATTTTGCCTGTAATAACTCTAGGGTAAGAATTGGAGATGCCATGTTTATTATTCTTGAAAATTTTCTACTTTAATATCCCAGTAATTATTGAAATTGTGTATCTCAGCATAGGAGTTGTGGTTTCTTTGATTGGTGTGATGTAGAAATGTGCTACCGATCCAAGCAAATTATACCTAGTCTATTACAAGAATTGAATCAAATGGAGGTGGAGCAAAGAAGTCTCGCTCAGAAGCTGAAGATGGCATTGCTGCAGCATCTTTTTTTTTTTTTTTTAGACTTGTTTGTTTGGTGTATTTACTGTTTGAATTAGTAGCCTACAAAAAACATTGTATGAATTAGCTTTGGACGGCCATTAGAAAGGCCTGTTTGCAGTGTATTAGCCGGTGAAGAGTCATGGAAATATTTTAGAATGATGCTACTTAATTAGAATTTCAATAGGCCTTTTCGTTGTCAGTGAAATAATGAAATGCAATTGTAATGTTTTGGAAATGTCTCCTTTAGGCCGATTTGTAGTTGTTCATGTTTAATTGGCTCTTTTGGTAGCCTTGTTTATGATACAACATTGTGCTCATTTTATCTTTAGATTGTGCGTAATGATAAATAAAAGTCAAAACAAAGGTAGTGTACTGTGTTGACAATTGAACTTCAGAAATGGTCATGAAACTTATCAAATTCCTTGCCTATAAAATAGTCACCGGAAAAAATACCACCATTGTTTAATTGATATATATATGAAAACAAGCCGAAAGCATACAACCAATTTGCCAATGCATAACTATCCCACTTCTTCTACCAACCAACACTTTTAACAGCCAAAAATGTTTGCCAGAAAGCTTAAATGGCCCTTTTCCAGCCCTAGAAAGCTTTTGTTTGCCAATACTTGAAGTTTTAGCTCTTTTATCTGATTCCTTCTTTCTCAATTTCTTGGGCCTACCTAGTAGCTTCAATTTCTTGGGAGGCAGCACGACACTTTTCCCATTTCTGGGCCACAAACTGAGTCCACTAATAGGGTTAACTATATGCTCATATGCTCTCACCATTATTGACACATGATATGCCTCACTCACATATCCCTCAATATCTAATCCCTTGCAAGCCATAATACTCATAGCATGCACACATGGGATTCCACAAATCTCCCACTTCCTGCATATACATGACCTTGCTTCCAAGTCAACTGCATATTTCTCTCCCCACATCCCTTCTACCTAGAACTTCTTATTCCCAGCTCCTCTAAGAATGAAAGTAGCAGACTACTCTTTTATTTTCTCAACATATTTTTTAACTTTTGGACATAATAAACCATCTCATTTTTTAAGCAGATTGCTCTTCGTTTCGTGCCTAGTCATCAAGTAAGTACTAATACTCTCAAGCTTTCCAAGAATTGGTTTACATCCAGCGTGCAAGATAACTGAATTAAAGCTTTCACAAATGTTGTTCCCCAACATATCACATTGGGTTTTTGTCCTAAAATAATCTCTACTGCAATGGGCGGGGCTACAACTTCTTAGTAACCAGTTATGTGCTGTTTTGTCCAGTTCTTTAAGCTTTTTCATATTATCAAGAAATTGGTTTAGGTGTGTAGAGCTTGCACATCTACAAAGTTGATCTTTTAGTGCATTCCCCAGAAAGAGTTCCTTGAATTTGTTGTGCGGGTGTCTCACACAATGTTGGTGCTCCACCTTTGGCATCAATTCTTCAACTGCAGATACCAATCCTCGCAAAATAACATTAATGAATGTATAAAAACATCCTAAAAAACTGATCATGCACTTTTAAGATATATTTTGCAACATCTAACATTTTGTCTATCTGTCATAAATGTCCAGCATTCCTCTTCTACAATCCTCAAATCTTCAATCAAGATTTCCAGAAACCAAGTCCAAGTTTCCTTGTTTTTCAATCTCAACAGCAGCAATGTGAACAAGGTACTATGAGTTGTTCACATCTATCCCAATAGCAATTAAAAACACCCTAGGATGAGTACCTCGCAAATGACACCCATCTAACCCCAAGATATTTCTACACCCACTGAAAAATTCTTTTTTCAAGGCTCCCAAACACATGTAGAACCTGTGAAATCTATCATACCCCTTGCTATCCAGCTTAGTCTTCAAGATAACTGTGTTATTTGGCTCAGCATTCTTGAGATCTTCAACATAGTCCCAGAGTTTGGCATATTGGTCTTTGTATTTTCCTTCTGCCATTTCAGTAGCTATCTTCTTAGTCATATAAACTTTGTGGTATGAGATATTATAATTCAGCTCCTCGTGCACTTTCTCAACAAAGTCTTTAGACTCTACACCTTTGCTACTTCTAAAGTCTTCAAAGTATCTCTTGGCAGGATATTTGGGCCTAGGATATGTGGATTGGTATCCCTTACACACCTATGCTTGTTATGAATAGTTCTTATCTGCCAATCTGTGGTCTCTACCATCTTTGCTACATAAAAAGTCTATTTACACCTCTTGCCCATACACTCTAACCAATATCCTATCACTATCATTTCTTTTAACCTTAATCAGCTTCCCAAATTTTACTTTATGTTGCGTAACAATCTTAGTAATCTTATCTTTATTACTGAAAATTAGTTATAATTTGAACTTCGGATTCTCCATGTCAGTGCTAGGCCTGATTTTCTCACTTGTAACCTTCACTTTGCCACCACCCACTTCTTCATCCTTTGAAGAACTTTGGCTTGTAAGTTCATCACTATCATAATCTTCAGAATCTTCATTTTATTCAATGTCTCCTTCAACAAATAATTCTACCGTTTATGCAACTCCTATTGCTTGCTTCCTTTTCTCCGATGACCTAGGGTTTTGATCTGAGCTTTGCTGTCCCACTGCTTTATTTTGAAACACTCCAACAGTTCTTAACCCTTCCTATAAATTTCCTCCTGTGTTTTCTTCCCTCTTGCCCCCCAAAATCAGACCAAATTCTCAGCTCATCATCACTTTCCTCAAAGCCAGATTCAGAGAAATAACTTCCTTCAGATGAGTCCTCATGTTCTGTTGGAATAGACTCTTGATCATCTTCACTATCATTACAAGCCCATGCATCTTCACTATTTGTGGTCCCCACTTTTAAACATTGGTTGATACTACAATCGCCTCAGTATTTGAAAATAGTGACTGCCCTGCTTGGTTGTTGCAATTCTATACTGTTGGTCCCACATTAGCATCATATACTTCTGTCCACGGGCACTCTCCACGTAATAAAGGCACTCAGTAACCCTTTAATGACCCAAGATATTACATACCAGTTCTAAGTTAGCCAAAGAAATTTTATCAACATGGCAATAATTAACATAATCTACAATCCCACCAACATAGACCTTATCCTTCTTCTCATTTTTCATAAATTTCCCACCTTGGTAGACTTTTAGAGTAAAGTTTCTTAAAATAAGGGTTGTTACAGTGAAAAAAAAAATGCACAACAAAATGGTGACAATGAAGGCTAGATTGGGCACCATTATAGATTTAACATTCAAGGGTTTAAAAAAAGAAAGTCAGAGAATAGAAAACCCATTCTTATATCAGTATTTGGGACCACTTTGCATTCAGTTTAGAGACAAGTTGGCATGAATCCAAGTGCAATACTAGGTAATAAATTAGCATCATCAATTCCACCACTACTATAAAGGAAGTAAACTTGCGGTTCAGTATGCATTGATATTTCCAAAGCAAGATTCACAAACAAGAACATTGCACTTTGAAGGGTTCTGATTACAAATACTCACCGTATTTGGGGTTCCCCTTTCTAGCCTCGCTATTCCAAATCTTCATCTCTTTCTGTTCCTTGCCTGAAACTTCAGTGAATCAATTCCCTTATGCAAAGACCCACTATGCTGAACTTTGTTGTAAAACCCTCTTTCACTCAGAAACACAAGTTGTTGTCTTTACTGGGGAAGCCTTCTCTCATTCGAAGTGGGGTTCAGATTTGTGGTCGGGTCAAAGCGAGTTGACCTATTCTTAATCGGGTTGACCATTTTAAAAAATGGGCAATTGTAGTAATGGAAAAAAATGCCCCTCAAAACGAAGACACGTGCATGAAGCGTGCGTCAAGCTACTGGATTCTGTTGTTTCTTGCATAATTTGGCAGAAGTAATTGCACAGAAAATATTTATGGGTATAAAAAGATAGAATAAAAGTATTTGGCTAAAAATTGAAAAGCTAGAATTGTTTATAGTGTTATGAATTTGTTGATGCGCAGTCGTCGTCGGCACAGTAAAATCGTAATACTAATGTAGAGAGCTTAATAAAAAAATTAGAATGTAGAGAATAGGAGAGAACTATAGAGAGAAAATAGAGAGAAAGAACAAGATATCTTTATTAATTCTCTGAGAGTAAATCAATCAATGAATGAGTGTATACAACACCTCAGTCTAGAGCCCTATTTATAGGGTCATAATACAAGAGTTTATGAAAACTCAAATTCTAATGGGGAAAGGAAATCAAATCTGATTAGGAGTCATATTTTGGGAGTTCAGTTCTCTTCAGGAAACTGATTAATATGAACATCCACATATTATTTCATAACACTCCCCCTTGGATGTTCATAACATAAAGAATATGCCTCGTTAAAACCTTACTAGATAAAAACCCAATGGGACAAAAAACTCTAGTGAAGGAAAAAGAGTACACTACTCTTTATGTCATATTTACTCCCCCTGATGAGATAATCCTTTAAGGTTTCTTAACCACCGCATTCTAATTTTGTTCACCAATTTATCAAATGATGCGGCTTGTAATGCCTTAGTGAATAAATCTGCCAGATTGTCACATGATTGAATTTGTTGCACATCAATGTCACCACTCTTCAGGAGCTCATGAGTAAAGAAAAATTTTATCATATCTCCTTAGATATATTCCAAACTTTATTATCATCTAACAATACAGTTATAATTCATTCTTAGATGATATAGATATATCTCGAATACATTAATCATTATCACACATATTCTCAACAACATCATGAATTTCTATTTCTTCAACATGAGTTGAAGATGTGACTGTTATAATCAATACATACTTATAAATATATGGTTTATGTGGATCATATAGGTAATTTATACCTTACATATCCATCTCAACAGGAGTTGGATTTTCTTAATATTCAAGATAAATTATCTCAAGGAGATTCAAAAGCAAGCTTAATGCCGTCTCAAAATTTATTGGGTAGAGAAGAACTATAATAGATATCTACTTGCATGTGGACAAGTGTATTCATGCTCTAAATTGTAGAGTTATAGTACTTCAGGGCCAAAGAGTTCTTCAATATCCTTTAATAGATATAAAGGATCTCACATATAATAACCCAATAACAATTGATGTGTTATGTCCATGTGAAACATCTTCAGGATGTTCAATCAAAACAAAATGTTGATCACAATACTTGCTCTTCTAAATTCTTCAGGAAAAATATCTTGATCATTATATCCTTTTCTCTTTTGAGGATTTTATTTTAAAAACAAGAGATCAATCACGCTTCAAGCGTGTATCAAAATCATATAGTTATAGAATTCATATATTTGTCCTGCTAGGACATTTATCCAAATATGATTATCTATAAGTATAATGTTATATTGACTAACTCTACAGGAGTCAGACAAACAATCAATATGCAATATTATGCAAATAAACAATATTTTGAACTTCCAGTTCACTAATGCTTGTGCATAAATCAAGATAATAAAAGTCATAAATAATATCCTCTTTAATTGAAGTTTTTCTCTCCCTAATGTGGGGAACACCATGCCAATCAATAGATTGTACAATGAGGATATTTTCTGATAAAGAAATACATATAGCAAGTATAGCTACGTATAGAATTTCTTTATATATGGACATATTCAATCATTCTTTCAATAAAAATTCACTAAGATAATCTCATTATATTCTACAGGAACAATTATATGCTTCAAGCATATTGAGTCCATCAGGGACTTCAAATATAAGCTCTATTATTAAATGATAACAAATATAAACACATATTAAGTGTGTTCATGCACTATTATATCCACCACTATAAATATATTTCTTCGTTATCAGTGTCAGGTTTTACGAAGAATCATACACCATAACTCATGGTAAATATTCACTTTTGTAGTTCGCATTTTATAAGCAAATATTAATTGCTATCTATTTGGATTACACTTCAAGTGTATAATTCTCTTGGGAATACATGTACACTTCAAGTGTACTTGTGAATAATTTAAACTTTTCATATTTCTCATGCGAACTTTATCATTTCGAATCTACAGACCTCGATTTGAAAATCCTCAATATATTATGCGCATTAATATCTTTAAATTCATATACTTGTGCGATTCCAATAGCTCCCAATCATGTTGAGATCTCATCATTTATCACAGCTTTTTCAGTACTCGAATTTCTTCCCGAAATAATTTATCAATCATGTTTTTGGGACAAAAAATTCTCGCTGGAATTTAAATCTTCTCGATTTAACATATATGACCATCTTAAGCCTTTGCTCCAGTGAAGAGTTTGTATCTTTGGAACCGAAACTTATCTACCACATTTCAGGTTGTGTCTCAAATTTATTTGTAGTGGTAGATTATCCTTCGGGGATATCAAATAGGAGCATTCTTTGCTGGATATTGAGTCGGGTTAATATACTCGACTATATAAATTATCCTTTGAACTTCACGGTTCAAAGTATCTTCTATGAGGATTAAAATAGAAGATCAAGATGAGACACATACTAATATCTTTATCCAGCATCATGATTTCTCCTCTTTATGTTGGGGCAACATATTCAAAATTAATAAAATACGAATCTCTCCCTTGAGATTTGCTCCCAACATATTTAATAATCTCTTTGAGAACTCATCTCATTACTTTTGTGGTGGAGCAACATACATAGTGCATCTCTAAATTTAAGATGGGAAATATTTAGTTTCGACCACAAACCAACTACTTATGAGGGAGAATTACAATGTGTTGGCAAAATACGAAATAAGTGCTAATATATCACGAGTCATAAACATTCTGCAGGGATGTTCAATATTTATCTCAATACAACCAGAGTATTATTAGGACAAATTATGTCTTTGAGAGAATCTTAAAACATGAGCTCATTATCAATGAATTGTGCAAACTACAGAGTTGCAAAAACAATAATATTCATAAGACTTTGTTGATGCATCAACTAATAATTTCTCCATATTCATCCCAAAATAACACATTCAACCCCAAGTAATACTCGCAACTTTTAAATAAAACAAGTAGCAGATATAAATTCGTCATATTAGGAAACTTCGGTTCCATAATAAATTCATAATCATTCTTCGTATTTTTAATGATTTGGGATGGTCTAACCAGATCATGCTAACTAATAAATTATTTATCGAGAAACTTCAAGTTTACTCAATATTGCATCTCAATTTTATAATTTTATGCAATATAAATCAAGAGAGATAAATAGTAGTAAATATAATTGACGTATATTTTATGTCATAATGGTAATGCATATGTCTCAAAAAGTTCATTCATCCAATGTCTCGATATACCGATAATATAATCAAAGCTCAAAAAGTTTTTACGAGACTATATGGAGAACAATGCATTACTGGGAATTGACCATTGAGTGAAGATAATGTAGCTCTTCTAGAGTTTTAAATCAATTAACTCTTCTAGAGTTATTTTATCAATTAGTTCTTCAGGAACCTTGCACTACCATTTATACTTTGGACATATATTTTAAATTTTATCCAAATAAACACAAATATTGTTTTGAGAAATTGTATCTTCACCATTCTTGATCAAAAATAAACTTAAAATAACATAGAAAAGTAGCAATTCGATAATTTAAAATTTTGATTGACATTCAAAATGGTAAAAAATCTTTCTAGATATTCAAAAGAATTGGCTACGTTCACATATGCCATATTAATATTTTCGACATAAGCATCATTACTATCAGTAGCATGATTTAGGGAAGTAAAGCAATATTAATAATTAATAGAGATTCATAACATGCTTGACGTACTACAGGTACGTGACAAACTTTCATATTGCATCAATAACATGTTAGAATTATTACTTTCCCTTTTTCCTTCTCATTATTTTCTCACTTCTGGTGAGTATCTATTTAGTGGGGATTTAATGAGTCATTCTTATAGTATAAGAACAAAATGTATTTCTACTAGCTGCGACCAAAATATCGTATATAAATATATTATAATTTCTAATGTCATTCACTTCAGAGAATGATATAAAAATATTTGGTCGAGCGTCAAAATATTTTATCAATGACTCATTTAGTCTCACAAGATATAAATTCAAAATACTTTTGAAAAACTTTTTTCAGATATTGCTACTACAGGAGCATGTTAGAAATATGAGAAAGGAAAAATCTTTTATCCATCACATTATTAGTGATATTTCTCCTTATAACTTTAATTGAGGAGAAATTCTAAAAGCAATAAAATTTTTTGCATTCTGATAGACATAAAATATTACAGGCACACTTATAACAAATCATAATTAACATTTATATAACAATCATCTTCTGGTGATTGTATATTTCATTCACAATTTGCTAGTAATCAAGTGGCTTTGATGCTTTGTATTATTTTAAATGGTGTCTTCAGGACCCACAATATCCAGATGCATATATTCTAGTTGCCATGATTATATGAATTATTTTTACCATATCTGCGTCTATGTTGACGCCTTCGACCATGACTACGACCTCTTCCAGGGTCATAACCATTGGTTCTAATGCATTCACTCACAGATTTAAAGTAAACTGTGCTTTTGGTAGAATGACTATCTTCTGGTAGTCAAATCTTTCTTTTAGATCATTCCATAAAAAAAATGGATCTTTTACAATAAAATATCTCGCCTTTAGATCCTCATGGAAATTATGGCAGAGAAAAATCATGGCTTTTATACGATTTTGAGATGGTGTCTGCCAGACCCATTATATCTCAATAAATTTGAGCATCTAATGTCTATGACATATAATTCTTTTTATAAATATCAAGAGTAAAAAAAAAAATAGTTTTGAAAAGTTTACCATGGGAATTCAAAGGTAGAAAAAAAATATCTCTTTTTCTCTTGATTAATCTCTCAACTGCGGTGGCAGAGACTCGTGCTGATAACATGTTATGAATTTGTTGATGCGCAGTCGTCGTCGGCACAGTAAAATCGTAATACTAATGTAGAGAGCTTAATAAAGAAATTAGAATGTAGAGAATAGGAAAAAACTATAGAGAGAAAATAGAGAGAAAGAACAAGATATCTTTATTAATTCTCTGAGAGTAAATCAATCAATGAATGAGTGTATACAACACCTCAGTCTAGAGCCCTATTTATAGGGTCATAATACAAGAGTTTATGAAAACTCAAATTCTAATGGGGAAAGGAAATCAAATCTGATTAGGAGTCATATTTTGGGAGTTCAGTTCTCTTCAGGAAACTGATTAATATGAACATCCACATATATTATTTCATAACAGTGATTAATTTATTCTTGGAATTGTTTTCGTATGAGTTTATTCCGACAAGCTTTACTTCATGTTACTAGTGGTGAAGCATTTTTTAAGCAACTAAAAACTAAGTGGTCTGAAAAAAGTTGTATTTAAAAATTAAAATAAAATTTATATTTTTAACAATTTTAATAATTAAAACTATTTTAAAAAACATATCAATGTAGCTTCTCAAAAATAACTTTTTTTCAATTTATTTAAACTAAGATCAGAAGTAAGCAAGTAGTCGAGAACAATTCTTTGTTACGTAACTTATTTTAAATAATTAAGAACGTATTCTAATCTTACCGTAACTAAACTTCAAGCTAAAATTAGTTTGTACGGATTGAATTCTTTTTGCGACTCTTACCTTTGACTTCAAATTCCCAGCCCATGAACAGCCCTTTTGTCCTAACTCCATAGAATTAGATTATTGCTGCCTTTTTATGCGAGGACCTCGATTCGAAGCAAATGGCTTTGCCAATAACAGAAAGTTTCGGAGCCTGAGGGAGTATTTTGAATAGAACTGATGAATAGCCAAGTTTACGGCCCACTTGATTTTGCTCTCTACTAACTGCTTAAACTTTCAAAGAGATTTGGAGCCCCCTTTAGAGTAAATACATAAAGTTCCTTGGACCATTCAACATATCAGACACATGGACTAAACATATTCTTCAAATTTTTGCCAGTTCTTTCCTAAAGATGACTGATATATAAAAGTTGTGATAAATCGACTATATTTACCTATAAAATTCTTACACATTTCTCTTTTTAGCCAACAATGTTTTTCAGACCACCAAATTTGTCAAACTTTCATATCTACGGCGCAATTGGGCATAAATGCTTCTGCAAGTTTATGGGAATGCAATGAAGCGAAAACATTTTATAGTATCACCAAAAGAATACAAATGCTATCTACAAGTTTAAATCAGAACGTTCTTCTTAAATTCGGATGAATAGATGCTCTTGAACGGCATAGACGATACCTGACTTGTTGCGGCAATATAAACGCGTATTTGGATAGTGTTTAACATAATCAAATACACAATTAGGTTTTACTTCTCTTCTCACCTAAAATTTACTTTTATAGAACCCAAGACAAAAACTCTCTTAATTAAATACAATCCAAATACATTTTTTCTTCAAATCTTACGACAATTTTCTTAATTTATTGCAATCCCTTTCATAAAAAAAACCATAATCCAAACTCACAATTCAACATCAACCAAACATCAAAAGAACCTGAAGAAGCCAACTGGATTTGAAGAAGAAGATTTGAAACAGAGAGGCTAAGGGTGAGCAAGAGGAGAGAAGAGAGAAGGGTAGATTAGCAGGTAGGAGGTTGCAGCCACCGAAAGGATTCTCGTAATCCACTAGGAAATATGTCTAATCTCACATTTCTGCTGAATCGGATGCTTGATTTAGGGTTTAATGTGTTTTCTTTGTGGAGTGGATGTTAGGAATTGGAGATTAATATTTGCAGCACTTTATTTTTTATATTTGCATCTACTCTCTCCTCTCATATTTTCTTATTCTTTCTCTACACCCAAGAGCACTCTTGGGGATGCATTGCAACCTCCCATAGTGCTTTCAAGAGGTGCATTGCAATATTCAGTGTATTTGGATTGAGTTTTAATATCAAACTTAATACAAATTTTTTATTTTGAATACCACATATCATCTCACAAAAAATTTAATTTTATAAAACTCAAGCGTAAAAATTCTAAATTCAAAATCCGTACAATCTCATTTTAAATAAATGCATGAAAGTGTTCTACTTACCAAGCAAATTTTTTATCTGATTATTTAATTCGTTCTGGTTATTTCTTCTCATTATTTGCAAAATATCTTAGTTTGAAGTTCGCTATTTGAAGCAAAATTAGTAGTACTACTTGACTTCACGGCAGGGTTCTTCACATTTTGATCAATGTATTAACTCCATACTTCTCCGTCTTTGCTGTTTGGGGCTGGGGTGGGGTGGGGGGGGAGGGGGGGAGAATATGATTTGCTTTTACCTCGTTTTTGCGTTCACATTATCAAATTCAATTAAATTTTCACCTGTGCTAAGTACAATATACTAGTGTATTTATATAAAAATTAGATTTGATGTTTTCTGTGTTAAATTTTATTAAAATAAATTATTTATAAGAAATAAAATGAAATTTAAAATGAAAATTTTACATTAAATTTCGTAAAAAATCTTATCCAAATATACCTAAGTAACTTTAAACTTTATCATAACATACAAAGGATTTGTTAGTGTATTTATATTAGTTTTTTTCGTATAAAATATTTAAAAGTTTTTGCTTGTAATTACCGGAGAAAATTAATTGTAAAATAAATATGACATTTAAAATTAAATTTTTATTTAGAGATTAATAAAGAAACATAAACCAAATATTAAAATAAAAAAATACCAACCTTCACAGAGTTGATCAATTTCTATCTGTAAGATGCTATAGCCTAAATTTAGCCTAATCTTTTTTTTTTTTTTTTTTGGTGATACGCAGAAGACAAGATATATGAGTCAATGTCAATAGTTAACTACTGAACTACCTTGTTCTCACGCAATCCCCCCAACCCACTCCTTGGTGGTTCGCATTTCGGCATCAAAGAGTATGGAATAGATGGGAGACGCGATCACACCCTCTCATGCAACGTGGTCTCATCATATCGAAATCATCTTTTGCCATGCTCATCGCTTTCGCTTTCCTTTCCCTTTCCCTTTTCTTCTTTTTCTTTTCGTTCTGCCGCTATATTCGCTATCACTAGACGCGATTATTTTTTTGTCTTAATTTAATTTTAAATCATTTAAATATTTATCTAATAAATTCTTTTATAACAAAATTTTACAAACTTTTGTACTTATTACTCATATAAGTTACTCATAAACTCAACTTGTTAAATCATAACTTTTCTCTCTCAAGTTGTGGTCCGGCTTTTTGATGATATAGCTCTCTGCCCCCACACCTTTATTTTTCTGTTCTTTTAACTATTTCTTTCTATCCTCGTGGAGTACTTTCTTCGCTTGCAAAAGAAACGATAAGGGTAGAACGGTCCATCTCGCTATCTCTACCATTGTTACAAACATAACAAGAAACAATTAATTAGTCATTAACAATCACCGATAAAATGTGATTAAAGTTTTAACTTCCAAATTCTATAGGTGAAACTTTCAAATTATCTAAATGTTTTTTCATTTTTTAAGAAGGAATTATATAATTATGAGAATTTTTTATCTGGGCTAAAATGTAAAATAATACAAGCAAAATATATGTCAAACACTATATATATGTGTGAGAGAACATGATTTATGTTAATGATAATTCTACTAAAATTAATAAATATCGTATTAGATCTAGTTATATAATGCAATGAGTAATGAATTTATATTGAATTTTTTCAATTTTAAAATTAAAATATTAAAATTTAAATTTTGTAAATTTTGGCACAAAGGATGCTTGAATAGCACCCATTTTTTGGCCATTCTAGGCAAAACTTTGGCTAAAGTTCCGCCATAAATGGCGGAATTTTTGCATAAGTTCGTCACACTTGGAGAAACTCTTCCAAAATTTTTTAAAAAAACTATATATTGATTATTTTTTGAATTTTTTATCTCAACATCTAGAGAATTCGGTGTATTTTTTTATCTAATTACATTGTATAGCCCGATCTAATATTATACTCATTAATTTTAGTAAAATTAGAGATAGAGAGAGAATGAGAGAGAAGATATTGTGTAAAAAGAAAAGTTAAAATAATTTATTTTTTGGCTGCATATAATTAAATTTAAAATGTATAAAACATCCCCAAATCATATAATAGAGGGCAAATGGCTAAAAATGCCGATCAACAACTTTCATCCTGTGCAAAAAGCTCATAAATCTTTTTTTTAATCTTTTAATCCCCATCAATTATTTTCGGGCCACTATAAATACCTTGCCACCATTTAGCCTAGCGGTTTCTCGGTAATTCGGTGTTGGGAAACTACCGGACTAAGTGGTGGTAAGTGCTTTCAACGGCAACAAACATTTTGGTGCGTTAGCAGAGGGGAGGTACTTTAAATGGCCAAAAACGGTTTTCGTGCATCAAAACTAAAAATAGAAAGATTATGGGTATTTTGAAAAGGATGGAAACTTTTGATGGGAATTTATAGATTAAATATAGGTAAAAACGGAAAGCATCCCTCCACTGCGGGTCCTTAGCTCAGTGGTAGAGCATTTGACTGCAGATCAAGAGGTCACCGGTTCGAACCCGGTAGGGCCCTAAAATTCGAAACTTTTTGCACCAACTTCAGACAGCAAAAGTAATGTTCTAGTGAACCATCTATTAGTCTTCCTTAAGAAGAAAAAGCTTACACATGTTTCTTTTCGCTTGTTTTATGTCTTTTAAAAAAAAGGAGAAAAGAAAACCTAAAATGGTGCTCAAGTTTAACTATTTTAAGCACCAAAAAAAAAAAAGTGTACGCATTTCCTAAGAAAAATGAATTTTCTTTTTTATCTCTTCACCAGATTAACTAGTGAAATAAAAAATCCCATGCAATCTTCAAAATAGTTAAAGTGTGATTGGATAGAGTTTGGTTTTGAGATTTTTGTCTTGAATTTTGTAAAAATTAAATTATTTGTGAGAGGAGATGTGGATCCAATACTTGAAATTTTGAGTTCGGTTTCAAGATCAAACCTATCCGAGTATACCCTTAAGTTGTATGAGTATTTTTAATAAATAATTAGATTTAATTTTCCTTTTTAATTAATTAAGAGTTGGATATAATAATACTAGATCATATCTATATGTTCTACTTTACATCTCAATTTTGATTTTTCTTTTGTGCAAGAAAGAAACATGAGATGCACCCCACTGGGAATAAAGTGATGGAGAGTCATTTACATTCACCAAAAAACAAAAAAAAAAAGGGCTTAAAATCTTGGCACCTTTTGCCATTCTCAGCTTCAGAAAAGAGAATTAGCAAACTGTATAATTCAAAAGCTTCAGCCGATTAAGTCCAACTTAGACAACTAAAGTATGAAGATAAGCATCCTTCTTCTTTTTCACAAATTATATTATTCTACTTTCGTTGTTCCTTTCCATGTTTCTTTTAACCGTGGAAGGACTGGGATAATTCGGTGTTTCATCTTTCATTTAAAATAAAGGGAAATTAGTTTTTAATGCCACTAAAAAAATACACAATTTATGTTCCTGTCGTTAATTTTATTTTTAATATTTTATGTTACTGAATAATTTTTGTATTTTTATATTATTTTATAATATTTTTTATTTTTTATATTATTAAATAATTTTTGTATATTTTTTATGGAATAATAAAGAAATGTATTATTCTATGACATAAAAAAAGATACAAAATTTAAACAGTGACATAAAAAGTTAAAAGTTGTATAGTAATATAAAAAGAAATATAAAAATTATTTAATAACATGAAAATTTAAAAATAAAATATTTACTTATTTATTTATTTCAGTTATAGACAGGAAAATAATATTTTGATATAATTGATATTTAAAACTAGTGAATTACAAGTTAGATGTTCAAAGTGATGGTGCAAACACCTAAATGGGGTCGGGACCCTTCTCTCTCTCGCTCAAAGTTCTTTGGATAAGAAGCATGAAGAAGAGAGATTAGAATGTCACTCTACACCAGATTTAACGTAGAAAAACAGTGTAATCTATTTCGCATTTTTGGCTCTTCATGCAATATTTTTTGTCACTGAAAACTGAAAGGTACGCTCCATTCCTTGGAAAAACTGAGAACTCTCTGAGCTCTTTCTCTTTTGCTTTCTACTCATTGCTGCACTTCGTTTCTGCGCGGTTTTCTATGAAACTGAAAGAAACTGAAAATGTTGCTTTGAAGTCGTCCATGTTGCCTCTGATCATCAGTTCAGATGAATCAGATCTCATTCTTCCTTTTATCGTCATCAAAAGCTCTTTTAAGTACACATATATACTTGCTTTCGAACCTGGTTTTGAGAAAAAAGGAAAGAATTATTGTGAAATGAAATCCACAGAGAAGCTCCCTTCTTCTTTTTCCTTTTTTTTTTTGGGTACTGGGGTTTACCTATTTTCCTCACTGTGATTTCTATTCTTTTTTCAGGTAATGATATCATCAAGTGAATGTGATGACCGTGATTCTTGATTCACATATGTCTAGGGCTCTGGAACTTGTCATTCTTGTTATTCAGGGACTTCTCTCAGCTTTATATGTTTTTGGCATGAAAAATTGCAAAGGACTCCTGATTTTTGTCTCCAGCTCTTTGTCTTTGTCTCTTGCTGCTCACCGTTTGCTTTAGAGTAGAAACCTGATTTAAGTACAAACTCCTCATTTTTAAATCCCGATTTTCCAATCATTATCATTAGAAGAGAAGAAAGTCTTGGCTTGATTAGCGCTCTTGGCTAGAATTCTCTACCAATGCGCTTTCAAGCGCCATTAGAACCTCCTCTCATTCTGGAACCTTGATTTTTCAATATTTCTTATTTATTGTAAAATAAAGAAAAACTATGCTTTACTATCAAGTATGGTTAATTAGAATTTAAGTTTTAAATTTTTTATTTAAAATTTTATAAAAATATATTTTTTAAAAAATATAAAATATAAAATTACATTAATTTTTATTAAAAACTTTAATATAAATACACTCTAAATTATTCGAAAGGCCTATGAATTGATAATAAAAGATCAACTTGGTCAATGGCATTGCAATTATGCAACGAAACAATTCATGGATCCCATTCCTCTATCGACTATAGACTTGAATAAGGTACCAGAAGCACGGGAGAGGATCATTCACCTTCCTTTCTCATTTTTGGCAGAACATATTTTACCCTTTGACCGCATGATCACAACCGCTTGATTGGATTTTGATTTTTGAATTATTTAATGGGACCCACCAAAAAATATATTTACCGAGATGGGTTCCACATGGCGTTATTATGTTTGACTAAGAGGTCAAAACAATTTATTGAGAAAAGCCCACATGCTTAGCAGCTCTAAATGCCCCCTACAATCCCCGAAAACGAATGTTAGGCCACAAACGCTCTTGGGGATTGGAAATAGGGCTTTTTCTTCCTCTTTTTTTTCACCTTTTCTTTTGCTTGCTTGGTGTTGTTGTTGTTGGCAGTCTCGAGAAGAAAAGGCCTCGAAGTTGATGCCTGTTTGGTCAGGGGAGTCAGGTCCCTTCTTAAAAAACTTGCATATAATACTCCAAAGCTGATTGAAACAGTTTGAATTAGTGGCCATGGAAAAATATGTTGAATATTTATACTTGGATAGAGAGCTAGTTGTTTTTCGATCATTAATTTTGAGTAAAATTTAATAGAAATTGAGTTTAATTTTTTAAAAATTTTAAAAAAGTAAATTATTTTTTAAAAATATGTAATTTAAAATAAAAATTTATATTTTATTTTATAATGAAATTTAATCTAAATATAAATATATAAAATATGTCTTCTCATTTCATGAGTTCATGAAAACTTATTTTATGGTAGACAAATGTATAAATATGTCCCTATTTTAGTAAAAATTTGCAAGAGACTTATCTTTTATTTTATTGAATAGAACACTTTTCAATAGGAAAAATTTTATGTAACTCAGTGATTATCTTTTCCTACTTACCAAATGAAAAAAAAAATGATCATCTTTACCTTTCTTTCAATTAATGGGAAACGAATTGTCCTTGAGGAAAGAGAGCAGGGGTAGTGGGTGAGCGGGTAAGGGGGGGCACAAAGGGAAATTTATGAATTCTCAGGCCTAAAAGCAGAGGAAAAACAAAAGGACAGAGATTGTTTGTGCAAATCTAGCTTATCTGGCCATTGCGACTTTTTGTGGCAAGTTCAGTGTGAAGGGAGAGAAGGGTTCTTCATTTTTTGCTGCTGTGAGTGAATAAGCAGTGAAGGGTTTGGGATTTGTAAGGCAAAATTAATTTGAAGGTTTTGCCTTAGCCGTACAATCTCTTCATTTCTCTTCCTGTTCATGTTCTATTTACTTGGCCTCATTATGTTAAGACAGACTGAGACAGCCACTGTTTGAACTGTAGGCAGATGCAAGAACAAGGCAAAGGCCCTCATGTCATAAGAAAGGCATTCATGTTTTAAGAATAGGACAAGAACGCCCATCAAAGCCATTTGGTAGAAGTAGAAGAAATCTGGTACACTTTTTCCTCTGCGGACTCTCCCATGCCTCATGTTTTCCCTTGTATCTTTCATGGAAGTTGAATGCACCACATATATATATATGCAACTCCCTCTTACCTCCTGCCTTTCAGACTCAAGTGAAAAAGCTAAGCTTTATCTCTCCCATATGTTGTTTTCATCTGATCATTATAGAGTTGTTTTCTTGCTAGACTTGCTGCTGCTGCTGCTGGTGGAGGTGGAGGTGGTGGTGGTGGTCAACAGTTTGAGCGCCAAGTGGGAGGCTCTGCCAGCGCAGTCAAATGATGAAAGTTTTCGATGTGACAATTTGTAGTCTGGAAGATGTCAACAAAATGTGGTTGAGGAGGCAGCTAATGGCTCTCTTTTCTAACTCTCTTGTGTATTGGGCTGGTCTCATCAAGGCTCCTCCTTTGCTTGTTCACTCTTGGCAGGTTGCTTTCTTGTTCATCATCTTCTGTTTCATTAGATATTGATAAAGGAGGAGGAGGAGGGTGGTGGTGGTTGTTCTGGTGGTGGTGCCACTAGATTTGTGATATTGGCGGGACGGCTCAATCTAATTACTCCTGTTAGCATCATAGAAATATTATCATTATCATCATGTCCCTAATCATGTTTCCGATACGCAAAGATTACTCTTAGAAGAGGTTGGCTCCCTGCAATCCTTTTGTTTTCTAACTCCATTGGGTGGTTGGGCTGGTCATGCTCCTTTGCAGTTCATGACTTATGGCTGATTTGCTTTCTTCATCTTCGGTTTTACTTAGACACTGATCAGTTGTGGTGGTGGCGCTGCCTCCGCCTGTGCTGCCACTGGTGGTGGTTATTGGCCGGGGAACTTCTCAGTCAAAGACGCCAATACCTTAAGATATATTATCATTTACGTCATCATTTCATGTGCCTAATCATGTTTCTTTATAAAGAATGGATATGCAATGATTTCTAAAACTGGTTGGATTTTCCCATTCCCTTTTGGCTTTTGCTGCTGTTCTATGAATACAAAGCACTCCTTTCATATCCTCTTGAGATATAGAAAAGAAAGCAAGAAATTGTAGAATCTCCATTTTGGCTGCTTTAGCATCATAGAAATTGTAGCAACTGTATTTGACTGTCGGTTTTGTTTGTTTCTTTTAAATTGGATTTTCAATTATCAATTTTTAAGGTCCTTCTTGTGAATGCATAGCCTCAAAAAACCAGGGAAAGAAAAGGGAGGAAACCGAGAGGTCTAATGGATCATGCAGATTTGATTTCCTTGGTGATTGATCATTATCATTGTGTAAAGGATGCAAAATATTTTGTAGCCATTTGAAAGGCCTTTGAAGAGTCTGTGGCAACAATTGCTGCATAGTCTGGTATATGCAATTTGTCCTTATACTCAATCGGATAACTAATGTGGCCTGCTGTGGGGAAGTTGAAAGAGGTAACAGAAAAACCTTGACCCATCCTAGTAACAGGAACCAGGACACTGTTTGGATAGATAAACATGGCTTGCTATTCTACTAGTGATGATTGTGAAAGTTGTGCGGGAAAAGATAAGACTGCGCGCAGCCAAAAGATCTTGAGTTCGATATTAAGTTCATCCCGTTCCTCTACCATACAGTTTATATGAGATATATGCCCACATCTCAAGTGTCTGATGGTATTTATTTTCCTAATATTTTGCTGCAAACATAGGGATGTGTTTAGATTGGTTTTGTAATAAACGAACTTTGAATCATATTTTTTATTAAAAAAATATCTTAACAAAATTTTAACAACAAATTTCAAATTCAAAGTTTATATAAATAGACTAATTTTATCATAATTGTAAATTCTATCCAAATAGACCGATTTTATCATGATTGGACGGTGAATTGGTCCTAAATTCTAGGAAAAGACATGTCAAGGAAGATAAAAGAAATGGCGAATTAGAGTGACGCATCTGTAAAATTGGATTCTAATTTTGGCTGTGCATTTTGATGGTTTTGTGTTCGTATGCACGTGAATGGAGATGTGGGGTTTTCTGTGGTTTTGTGTTCGCTCATCTGGGTTATTTCTCTGGTGGGTCTTGGAAGTTGGAATTATGAACAAGTTTGTGATTTTTATGGGAAGGTGCAATTCTTGGCTTCTTGTGCAAAATTGTTTTGCAGATCTTGGATCTTCTGAAACATAAATCTCATGATGTCGGTAACTTTTGGACCTCATTGTTCTATGGATGGAAGTTTATGTCTCTGTGTGTGTTTGGTGGTTCGGGTGTTGGTTGGGGGCGAACTCCCAATAGAGTTTCAATTTGAATTCGAAAATTTTTACTTTTTATTTTTTAAAAGTAAAATTTATATAAAAATAAATAAAATTTAAAATAAAAAATTTATATTAAATTTTATAACAAATTCAATTTAAATACACCAATGTGAAGAGATTCTTGGTGAAGGTGAAAATGGGCTTTAAAAATAATGTCACCTTTCACTGGAACAGGTAAATTTGGGGTGAAAGCTTTTTTCGTTATCTACAGGACATCTGGCGAAAAGGAACACTCCTTGAAGGTGAAATGGGTTTCTTTTGCGGGATTGGTGTGGGGTTTCTGGGGATGGCAATTCTGGGTTAGTGAATGCAGGTGAAAGTTAACAGGCAGTTCCATTCGGTGCATAGAAAAATGGCTGTCAGCAACGGTAGGGTCAGAATTGATTAGGGTAATAAAAACATTGACCAGTGAAACAATGGAAACTGAGCGACTGTTTGTTGCAGACTCTATCATATCTTAAAGATAGATTTCTCCGTATGTATTGCACTATCAAGATCAAAAGAAGCCAGTAAACTTCCACTCCTGCGCCAACCACAACCCGCCCCCCAATAAATAAAAGGAAAAACCATTCAATAATACCAACTCTGTGATTCTGCTGCGAGGTAATTAGCATTTTTACCAAAATGGGAATGCATACCTGTAATCCACAGAAATATTTACTAAAGTAAATAGTCGGTATATAACTCTGTGCACAGTTCATCTAACCATTTGCAGATAAAGCAACGGTGTCACAAGTTACCCACTTGGCTAATAGATTTGACCTTTGAAGCCACTGAATGCGTTTCTGAATCTTGTACCAATCGTGCATAGCTCAAGATAGTAACAATACGACTCATAAAGAGTACTCCCATTTAAGAGAGTCCAGAAGTAGCTGGTGCGCCTATAAAAAAAGCTTAATCTGTTGCAGTTTCTACTAAATGGGTGGTGGGTTTTTCTGCCCTGGCTATGAATGGAAACAACTAGGGAGTTTCAGGTCCCCAAATAATTAGATGGAAGGGAAGAAATTGTCAGAGTAGAGCATGAACCGTTCACAAGAAATGTTAGAGCTAACAGGATGCCGAGCAATTTAGAATCAATAATCTAGAAATTCAATACGCTACTTGGTTCAGCAAGACAGAGGGCTCCCGCAGACACTAACTACCTATTTGGCGTCAATACTTCAATAAACCATGGATGACTCAGAATTCAGAGTTGTACAAGCGAATCAAAAGAAGGTCCTAAACAAGCATAAGCATGATGGAGAACCAAGAAAATGGAAGTTAGCAATCTTTTAAAGTCGGATGAGATAAATCATTTCTAGAATAACAAATAGTAACCCAATATCACCAACTCAACAAGCTCGGATGCTCATTCCAGTAGAACATGTGATAGAAATCGGCCAAGAGCCAGTGAGTCCAATATAACAATAAAAGCCAACTGTGATTTTTCTGAGTTTGGCGAAATCAACTTGACAGCTCATGGGACATTCTCATGTAGTACTCAAAACATACGATATTAAAGGGTCCATGAAGAAGCAAGTTCAAGTTAAACACCAAAGTTTACTTCACTTTTTCCTTTCAGTTTGCCACTGCCAACCTATAAGTGAAAATCTTCTTGCTAAAATAGTCAACATAGATATAAGAGGAAAAAGGAAAAACTAAATTTCTACAGTATCGCGCAGTTAAAGAGAGAAAAAAAAAAGTGTATAGCATTTGCACTACAGGAAAATTCAAACTGCACAATATTCTTTCTCTACAACTAATCTTGGCTTGGTTTTTGACCTAGACAACTATGATGCTTATTAGTAAACCATTAGCATAGTATAATGCAAGAAAGTATAAGCCTGGACAATTGGACAAAGTTACATTCACAGCATCAAGGTATTCCTTGATCTAAAGAACATCAACCGTGCAACTGTTGTTTAATAACTTGAGCAAGAACAGAATCTGACAAAACTCAAGTGAAACAGCCAATCTACATAGAAATTTAACGAGCTATGACTTGTTTTTAGAAGGCTCTGAAAATGAAGGCCAAAAGCTGTCACCCCCTAAAATTATTATGCATTTATTCCCAGATCAACAAAATGCAAAAAAGATCCACTTATATTTACAGTTCACAGAACTACAATGGAATATGTTTAAGTGCAAAGAACACTCCTAATCCAAACAAATGTACCAGACCAGAGTAGCTCTATCAAATGCATGCTTCATACAAGAACAACTTAGATCTAATACAATTCAGCTATTTGAAGGAACAAAACTTGATCGAATCTATACTTTTGTAACCATTTTATCATGGAAAACAACATATCTATCCAGATCTCTTTTTTCTCCCACAATAATAAGTATTTCAATTAAAAGAGCAAGTTAAGCCATAAGGAAGATAAAAATGGATCTTTCCACTTGAGTACTCCATGGGAGAGTTATTGTATTTAACAAATCTGTTCCCAGTGGAACTCTATTGGATCAAATGACAAAGACATTATTGAGAAAAAGATGGCTTCTCCAGGATTTATAATGCAAGAAAGATTTCAATTCCTTAGCTGGAAACATATGTGCCCATGAAATAGGTATAAACAGGCTTAAGTAAGGATAACAAAGACAGGTTTCAGAATGCCTAGACCAATGATTATATACCAGCAGAAAAGCATTGGCAAAGATAAAGAAGGCGTCGTTGACTATTACGGATCATACTAAGCAAATATAAAATCACATGTCCAATTTATTAACAAGATTCACAAAATTGTATATGTTTTCATAACATCATGCCTCCATTTTGAATAATAATCATGTGCCCAATTTGAAGAGTACTTTTTACATAAAGTCATAAGCTAGAAAATGAGTGCTAAACAATGTTAATAGCTGGAATATGCATCCGTAATCTGATAGGCCAAGTGAAAGTTGAACACATCAAAAAACAACATACTTCACATCATTCATGATTTATAGAGATCCTTTGTATCTCATATTATATGTTCCATCAAAGTTCGTGCTCCTGAACGTCACAAGTCCAACACAGACAAGAAGAAGATAAAAGAGGACTAACTTCCACTAACATAAAGGTTTAAAAGTTGAACCAGCACAAGGGCATACAGAAAAAACAACCAGCGTTTCAGCTCAGAAGGTTCAAAGGACACTGTTTGGTCTTTCACTTTGTAAACATATTAGTTAAGAAATTATAAAAAATATAAAAGAAAAAGTTCTATCAATACTTAGCAAATCAGGTCATCATGCAATTCTACATATAGCCAATCGAAGGATGGTAGTGAGGCAATGGCAGAGTCAATGCTCCAAAACAGAAAGGACTAAATATGTAAAAGCATTATATATTCCCATTTTCTTATTTTTCTACAATTTACAGAATCATTATCATAACAGCATCCCTACTTTTACATAAAATAGTCCTGCACATTGAGCAATTTCAATCTGTGTCTTAAAAATAGCAAAAACTCAACTCAGTGCTTCAGTGTAATACATTTTCATCAGTACCAGGTGATAGATTATTGGTAAAAGAGTTGTATTTAGGAGCAGCTGAAGCCTTCTGGAACAAAAAGGTAGACTCACTATTTTCCCTTCTTTTCACTATTTTCCAGACCTTTTCGCTTTCCCTCTTCCCAACTGCAGTCGCACAATCAATACTTCTTAACTTGCTCCTAATAGCACAAACATTAGCACACCTAATGCCAATGTATCAAAGAAAGTATTGAAAAGATCAATTCTTTTACATATGGGCCCCCAAAATTTCATCCAAAGCGCTATTTCTCCACTCTGACACATAAAATCTCAAATTCACATCCAGTAAAAAATGGAAAACTTACCTGAATCATGGTCGGAAATTTTATACAAGTAGCTATAACAAAAAATGGTACTATGTCGTAAATATTCTGAAGTTCAACAAATTGAGACATCCACCATGAGCTTGATATAGTTCAAGAAAGAGTCGTCTCATTTCCTTACTTCTTCGTTTTTTCTAATTCATTCACTTCAAGACTGGTTCTGAACGCCGCGTAACATCATCTTAAACCAACTTCCACCGTCGGTGGAAGATCATAGCGAAGAAGTCGAGACCTAACAAAAGAAGTAAACCTGAAGTGTTGCGAAAGACTGGGATGGGAAACAAAACGTAATGTACCGGATTTTTAGCAAAAAATGGTACTATGTCGTAAATATTCTGAAGTTCAACAAATTGAGACATCCACCATGAGCTTGATATATCTTAACTTTCTCATTGCAGAAGCTACTCGCAAGGACATAGTTGAACAATAAAATCAAAAAAATTCCTGTTTATTTAACAGGGGAACATGCCACTTCTCGTTATAATGGTACAAAATAGAGCATCTATTCCAGATAGGATCCTGAAACAACAAATTCTTCACTCTTCCACCAAATAGTACAAGTCTTATAAATAACAAAGCTATGTGAATGAACCAAAAAATTTAGCAGAAGACCTGCCTGCTGACAGCATCAATAAATTACAACAAAAAAGCATAAAATGGTAGTACTATTTTGCCAACCAAGCACAACTTTATAAGCGCAATCATCACCTGAGTTATTGCTGAACATTCTCCAGGTACCATTTATATGTAGTCACAAGCCCATCCCTCAGTGAGATCTTAGGCTGCCAACCCAGTGATTGCAGAATAGAACTATCCATAAGCTTCCTAGGCGTCCCATCGGGCTTACTTGAATCCCATACCAGCTCCCCTTTAAATCCCACTACGTCCTTCACTAATTCAGCTAGTTCCTTTATACTGACCTCCTTCCCACTCCCAATATTTACATGCTCGAATCCACTATAATTCTTCAGCAAAAATACCACAGCGTCGGCCAAATCATCCACGTGCAAGAACTCCCTTAAAGGCTTTCCAGTTCCCCAGACCACCACTCTCTCATCGCCCCTGACCTTAGCTTCGTGAAACCTCCTCAATAGAGCAGGCAAAACATGAGAATTTTCGGGATGGAAATTATCATGAGGACCATACAAATTAGTGGGCATTCCAGAAATAGCATCAAAATTAAACTGCAAACGATAAGCTTGGCACATTTTGATCCCAGCTATTTTCGCAATTGCGTACCATTCGTTAGTAGGCTCCAAGGGTCCAGTCAACAATGCGCTTTCAGGTATGGGCTGAGGCGCAAATTTGGGGTAAATGCAAGAGGAGCCAAGGAAGAGGACTTTCTTCACACCGTGGGAATGGGAGGAGGTGATAACATTGGTCTGGATTTGGAGATTGATAGTGATGAAGTCAGCAGGATAGGTGTTGTTAGCATGGATTCCCCCAACCTTTGCAGCGGCGAGGATGACATAATCAGGCTTCTCGGTGGCGAAGAAGGCGTCGACAGCGGATTGAATAGTGAGGTCGAGCTCAGAATGGGTGCGAAGGAGGAGGTTGGAGTAACCCAAAGATTGCAGATTCCGGACCACGGCGGATCCGACGAGGCCACGGTGGCCGGCGACGAAGATTTTGGCGGACGCGTCGATCGGCATTAGATCAGTGTATGATCCGATTCGGAAAGGTTAGATTTGATTGGGGAATTGGATTTAAAATATAAGGACTTCTAACAAACAGAGTTTAAAAAAGAGTGGGGCTTTAGTAGAGACTGTAGAGTGTCGGTTTGGGCTTTGGTTATGGAATAATCCATTCATTTCTTTGATGTTCTTTCCCTAAGCCGTAGCCGGTAAGTTAGGCGGGGGGGCATGCAATTCAGAAACGACTTGGGGTCACCCAGCCCAAGGGTCTCTTCACCATTTATCAATAGCGGACCAAACAAAAACAGCCCTTCTGGTTTCTTGACCATTAGTCAAATCATTTTTAAAATTAAAAAAAGAGAAAGAAGAAAAAGAAAAGAAATTATTTATTATTTTTGACCATTAATAGGGACTTAAATATAAAAAAGTCAAATATTACGGCTTGAAGTGAAAAAAATTAAAAGGTACTTATTGTGTTCTATTTCTTTGTATAAGTATAATTTTTCTTTCTTCTCCATTATGCTACTCTGTTTCCAGTCTCAAAATTTCTAGATAGATAGATAATTTATAATTTCAAAATGTTTTTGAAACTAGATAAATACGGAGTATATTTGAACTACAATGGCGCCGTCCAGCCGGGTAGGACAGTAAGAATCATATATATACCCCCCCCCCCCCCCAAACAAACAGGCAATCGAAGAACTCCTAGTACTACTATAGAATAGTGTCCGAAATCAATGGAAAACTGGAAACTATCATCTGCACTTCAAGTCTTGGAGCTTCCTAGATGAGATATTGATGTTCATGGTGCAATTCATGTTGGCAGATTTCTTCTTCTTCATGATCTTCACAATCTCCACCTTTCCTCTCAAAGTCGATCTGCTACTCAGAGGGATCCAACCATGCCGACTGAGTTCATTTCCAAGTTCTTGGCCTGAAACATTAGCAGAGGACAAGTCTACGGTAACATTAAACTTGTTAGTTTTTTGTGCCTTAGCCCGTGCCCGGAGAATATCTGCTTCCCCTACCTTAGTGTCCTTGTAGAAGAACTCGATGGTGCTATTCTGGTACTTGTAGTGACCAAAGTTTGTGTTCTTGACACCAACTTCAGCATTCATCCTAATGTTGAATGAAGCATTCGCAACCAACGACCTTGAAACCTGGAAATGCTCGAACGTTGCAGACCTCAATCGGAATTTAGGCTTCCCGACCTTCATCACAGTCAAGGCAAAGAGCAATATGATACCTGTTTGAAGCACAGCAAAAGCAAGAACGTAACCAAGGCATTTTGCACGTTTCTTGCGATGCTCATCTCTTGCAGCAACTGAGGCCAACTCTTCATCTACTCTGCCATAAGGATTGTCAGTGCTGGGAGTAGTGGCCGCCTTTGTTTCTCCGGCATCCGCCATGGATGTTCTGAAACTTGATTAGTGTGTGGAATTACTGATAAAGCTTTCTTTTGTTTGCTTAAGTTGAACAATGGAAATAGAGAATAAATATGGTGAAGGAAAAGATTCAGTAATGGTAGTGATGAAAATATTTAGGGAGTTTCGCTAAGCATTTATAGATTGTGAGTACTAGGAGTTATTTTTAAGGTGGTTGATGAACAGTTATGTGGAACTCCATGTAGAAGCTTTCATGGTTTTAGTGGGGGGGATGAAGTAGTGCGTCTTAACTTAGCCAAAAAAGAAGAAGAAGTAGTGCGTCTAAAAACGCGTTAATTAATGGCTTTGATTTCTTGACATTCTAGATGTTTGGAGGTTACCTGGTTCAGGAGTAGATCTTTCAGTTTTTCCCCCCTTAATTATTTATCATTGGTACTCCCTCAGCCTGAAATATTAACTTTATTTATATTTTTTTATTTGCTCCATAATACTGTTACAATTGTGATATTAATAAAAATTTAATAATTTTTTTCATTTTTATCTTTCTTAAATTAATACCTATCACAAATTCTAAATACTTTAATTAATTAATCATAATTAAGTCAAATAAGTTTTCTTTTATTTCGAATGTCTTTAATAAATATTTAATCTGCGTGAAAATGATAAATAGATGTAATATTTTAAAACGGAAAGAAAGAATATGTTGGAATATTTTAATATTTTTAAAGAAATTTAACACCTCAACGAAGGAAATGTGGAATAGAGGATGGACATATTTGTTGGATATAAGGATCAAAATCAAGGCTTTTTTATCTAATAAAAAAATTATAAATTGTTTAAAGTGTTTTACTAATAAAGTTACTGTTTTGGCTCTGAATCTTTTTAGATTAGCGATCATCATTTATTTAATACTGATATAGGTGATTGTTATGAATTTGTTGATGCGCAGTCGTCGTCGGCACAGTAAAATCGTAATACTAATGTAGAGAGCTTAATAAAGAAATTAGAATGTAGAGAATAGGAGAAAACTATAGAGAGAAAATAGAGAGAAAGAACAAGAGATCTTTATTAATTCTCTGAGAGTAAATCAATCAATGAATGAGTGTATACAACACCTCAGTCTAAAGCCCTATTTATAGGGTCATAATACAAGAGTTTATGAAAACTCAAATTCTAATGGGGAAAGGAAATCAAATCTGATTAGGAGTCATATTTTGGGAGTTCAGTTCTCTTCAGGAAACTGATTAATATGAACATCCACATATATTATTTCATAACACTCCCCCTTGGATGTTCATAACATAAAGAATATGCCTCGTTAAAACCTTACTAGATAAAAACCCAATGGGACAAAAAACTCTAGTGAAGGAAAAAGAGTACACTACTCTTTATGTCATATTTACTCCCCCTGATGAGATAATCCTTTAAGGTTTCTTAACCACCGCATTCTAATTTTGTTCACCAATTTATCAAATGATGCGGCTTGTAATGCCTTAGTGAATAAATCTGCCAGATTGTCACATGATTGAATTTGTTGCACATCAATGTCACCACTCTTCAGGAGCTCATGAGTAAGAAAAATTTTATCATATCTCCTTAGATATATTCCAAACTTTATTATCATCCAACAACATAGTTGGAATTCCTTCTTATAGGATATAGATTTATCTCGAATACATTAATCATGATCACATATATTCTCAACCAATATCATGAATTTCTATTACTTCAACATGAGTTGAAGATGTGGCTGTTATAATCAACACATACTTATAAATGTATGATTTATGTGAATCATATAGGTAACTTATACCTTGCATATCCATCTCAACAGGAGTTGGTTTTTCTCAATATTCGAGATAAGTTATCTCAAGGAGATGTCATAAGCAAGCTTAATGCCGTCTCAAAATCTATTGGGTAGAGAAGAACTATAATAGATATCTACTTGCACGTGGACAAGTGTATTCATGCTCTAAATTGCAGAGTTATGGTACTTCAGGACCAAAGAGTTCTTCAATATCTTTTAATAGATATAAAAGATCTCACATATAATAACCCAATAACTATTGATGTGCTATGTCCATGTGAAACATCTTCAGGATGTTCAATCAAAACAACATGTTAGCTTTTCAAAACGTTGATCACAATACTTGCTTTTCTAATTTCTTCAGGAAAAATATCTTGATTATCAAATCATTTTCTCTTTTCAAAATCAATAGATCAATCACGCTTCAAGCATGTATCAAAATCATATTACTATAGAATTCATATATTTGTCCTGCTAGGACATTTATCCAAATATGATTATCTATAAGTATAATGTTATATTGACTAACTCTACAGGAGTCAGACAAATAATCAATATGCAATTTTATGCAAATAAATAATATTTTGAACTTCCAGTTCACTAATGCTTGTGCATAAATCAAGATAATAAAAGTCATAAATGATATCCTCTTTAATTGAAGTTTTTCTCCCCCTAATGTGGGGAACACCATGCCAATCAATAGATTGTACAATGAGGATATTTTCTAATAAAGAAATACATATAGCAAGTATAGCTACGTATACAATTTCTTCATATATGGACATACTCAATCATTTTTTTCAATAAAAAATTCACTAAGACAATCTCATTATGTTCTACGAGAACAATTATATGCTTCAAGCATATTGAGTCCATCAGGGACTTCAAATATAAGTTCTATTATCAAATGATAACAAATATAAACACATATTAAGTGTTATCATGCACTATTATATCCATCACTATAAATATATTTCTTCGTTATCGATGTCGGGTTTTACTGAAGAATCATACACCATAACTCATGGTAAATATTCACTTTTGTAGTTCGCATTTTATAAGCAAATATTAATTGCTATCTATTTGGATTACACTTCAAGTGTATAATTCATGCTGGGAATACATGTACACTTCAAGTGTACTTGTGAATAATTTAAACTTTTCATATTTCTCATGCGAACTTTATCATTTCGAATCTACGGGCACTTCGATTTGAAAATCCTCAATATATTATGCGCATTAATATCTTTAAATTCATATACTTGTGCGATTCCAATAGCTCCCAATTATGTTGAGATCTCATCATTTATCACAGTTTTCAGGTACCTGAATTTCTTCTGGAAATAATTTATCAATCATGTTTTGGGACAAAAATTCTGCTGGAATTTAAATCTTCTCGATTTAACATATATGACCATCTTAAGCCTTTGCTCCAGTGAAGAGTTTGTATCTTTGGAACCGACTTATCTACCACATTTCAGTTGTGTCTCAAATTTATTTGTAGTGGTAGATTATCCTTCAGGGATATCAAATAGGAGCATTCTTTGCCGGATATTGGTCAGTTAATATACCTGACTATATAAATTATCCTTTGAACTTCTGGTTCAAGGTATCTTCTATGAGGATTAAAATAGAAGATCAAGATGAGACACATACTAATATCTTTATCCAGCATCATGATTTCTCCTCTTTATGTTGGGGCAACATATTCAAAATTAACAAAATACGAATCTCTCCCTTGAGATTTGCTCCCAACATATTTAATAATCTCTTTGAGAACCCATCTCATTACTTTTGTGGTGGAGCAACATACATAGTGCATTTCTAAATTTAAGATGAGAAATATTTGGTTTCTAACCACAAACCAACTATTATGCGGAGAATTACAATGTGTTGGCAAAATACGAAATAAGTGCTAATATATCACAGTCATAAACATTCTGCAGGATGTTCAATATTTATCTCAATACAACCAGTATTATTAGGACAAATTATGTCTTTGAGAGAATCTTAAAACATGAGCTCATTATCAATGAATTGTGCAAACTACAGGTTGCAAAAACAATAATATTCATAAGACTTTGTTGATGCATCAACTAATAATTTCTCCATATTCATCCCAAAATAACACATTCAACCCCAAGTAATACTGGCAACTTTTAAATAAAACAAGTAGCAGATATAAATTCGTCATATTAGGAAACTTCTGGTTCCATAATAAATTCATAATCATTCTTCGTATTTTAATGATTTGGGATGGTCTAACCAGTCATGCCAACTAATAAATTATTTATCAGTAAACTTCAAGTTTACTCAATATTGCATCTCAATTTTATAATTTTATGCAATATAAATCAAGAGAGATAAATAGTAGTAAATATAATTGACGTATATTTTATGTCATAATGGTAATGCATATGCCTCAAAAGTTCATTCATCCAATGTCTCGATATACTGATAATATAATCAAAGCTCAAAAAGTTTTACGAGACTATATGGAGAATAATGCATTACAGAATTGACCATTGGGTGAAGATAATGTAGCTCTTCTAGAGTTTTAAATCAATTAACTCTTCTAGAGTTATTTTATCAATTAGTTCTTCAGGAACCTTGCACTACCATTTATATTTTGGACATATATTTTAAATTTTGTCCAAATAAACACAAATATTGTTTTGAGAAATTGTATCTTCACCATTCTTGATCAAAAATAAACTTAAAATAACATAGGAAAGTAGCAATTCGATAATTTAAAATTTTGATTGACATTCAAAATGGTAAAAAATCTTTCTAGATATTCAAAAGAATTGGCTACGTTCACATATGCCATATTAATATTTTCGACATAAGCATCATTACTATCAGTAGCATGATTTAGGGAAGTAAAGCAATATTAATAATTAATAGAGATTCATAACATGCTTGACGTACTACAGGTACGTGACAAACTTTCATATTGCATCAATAACATGTTAGAATTATTACTTTCCCTTTTTCCTTCTCATTATTTTCTCACTTCTGGTGAGTATCTATTTAGTGGGGATTTAATGAGTCATTCTTATAGTATAAGAACAAAATGTATTTCTACTAGCTGCGACCAAAATATCGTATATAAATATATTATAATTTCTAATGTCATTCACTTCAGGGAATGATATAAAAATATTTGGTCGAGTGTCAAAATATTTTATCCATGACTCATTTAGTTTCAGAAGATATAAATTCAAAATACTTCTGAAAATTTTCTTCTCAATATTGCTACTTCAGGAGCATGTTAGAGATATGAGAAAGGAAAATTCTTTTATTCATCACATTACTAGTGATATTTCTCTTTATAACTTTAATTTAGGAGAAATTCTAAAAGCAATACAATTTTGCATACTGATAGATATAAAATATTATAGGCACACTTATAACAAATCATAACTAGTATTTATATAACAATCATCTTCTGGTGATTGTATGTTTCGTTCACAATTTGCTAGTAATTAAGTGGCTTTGATGCTTTGTATTTCTTAAGTGGTGTCTTCAGGACCCACAATATCCAGATGCATATATTCTAGTCGCCATGATTATATGGATTATTCTTACCATATCCGCGTCTATGTCGACGGCTTCGACCATGATTACGACCTCTTCCAGGGTCATAACTATTTGTTCTAATGCATTCACTCACAGATCAAAAGTAAACTGTGCTTTTTATAGAATGACCATCTTCTAGTAGTCAAATCTTTCTTTTAGATCTTTCCACAAAATAAGTGGATCTTTCACGATAATATATTTCGCCTTTAGATCCTCATGAAAATTATGGAGGAGAAAAATCATGGCTTTTATGCGATTTTGAGATGATGATGCATTATTTCCAACAATGGTGTCTGCCAGACCCATTACATCTCAATAAATTTAAGCATCTAGTTTCTATGACATATAATTCTTTCTATAAATATCAAGAGTAAAAAAAATGAGTTTTGAAAAGTTTGCCATTAGAATTCAAAGATAGAAAAATACCTCTTTTCCTCTTGATTAAACTCTCAACTTCGGTGGCAGAGACTCGTGCTGATAACGTGTTTTGAATTTGTTGATGCGCAGTCGTCGTCGGCACAGTAAAATCGTAATACTAATGTAGAGAGCTTAATAAAAAAATTAGAATGTAGAGAATAGGAGAAAACTATAGAGAGAAAATAGAGAGAAAGAACAATAGATCTTTATTAATTCTCTGAGAGTAAATCAATCAATGAATGAGTGTATACAACATCTCAGTCTAGAGCCCTATTTATAGGGTCATAATACAAGAGTTTATGAAAATTCAAATTCTAATGGGGAAAGGAAATCAAATCTGATTAGGAGTCATATTTTGGGAGTTCAGTTCTCTTCAGGAAACTGATTAATATGAACATCCACATATATTATTTCATAACAGTGATTAATTTATTCTTGGAATTGTTTTCGTATGAGTTTATTCCGACAAGCTTTACTTCATGTTACTAGTGGTGAAAAAGTTTTTTCTACGAAAAAGGTGGTGAAAATATTTAGAGAAATCAATTATGACTACCTTTTAATTATTTTAATTTTTTTTAATCAAAAAATTTTTATTTTAACTTCTTATATATATGAATTTTTTTCAAACAATTATATATATCAAATTATAAATATTGCGGAGGAATTGGATAGAGAGAGTCACGCTAAAGTATGTGTCACAATTTTTAAAGATAATTTTATCTATTCATAACTTAGAAAGATGAGGAATAGAGAAAAATGAATTAAAAGCTAATGAAATACTATTTTATTAATGATTGAGTTTTTACCCATATAAATTGGATAAGATGACTGAATAGAAAGAAAGTCATGAATAGATAAACTTATCATTGAAAATAATTGTTCAAGCTTGCAGCAGGACTCTTTTTGCCAAAATCCATCACGATATTCAAAATTTGATAGATATAATTATTTGAAAAAAGTTTATATACATAAAAATAAAAATAAAAGTTTTTAATTAAAAAGAAAAAAGTTATAATAGTTGAAGAGTAAGTATAACTAATTTCTTAAGTATTTATTTGGCGACAAATTTAAGCTGTGAAAAAGTATTGTTAACTAGCTTATCCTTTTCTTTTTATTTTTGTCTAATAGAGTCTGAATTTTATATTTCTCAACTTACAGTACCAGTACTCAACCACTAAGTTAGTATATATAATTATTCTTCAAAGGAAAACACATATGTAAAATAGAAAAAGATGGGGAAAACATGAAATTTCTTTTCTTGAAAAAGAAAAAGAAAAATCACAAATAGTTATTTGAGCTCCAAACCCACTGCTGAAGTAGATATCTGTGATGGATCATTGCGACGGAATTTTGGAAAGAATTGGCAGGTCCAGACGCAAGTCCACTCAACGCGTCAAAGACACACAAAAAAGTCTTCACACAGCACTCATATCACCAAGAAATTTGTATAGTTGGGTTGGTTTTTATCACGAAAACTAATTTGCCCCTTCCTTGCAAGAGGTTGATTGGCGATTTTTCCCCCATTTACCCTCTCCAATGCTTAAGAGTCAGTTAATGACAATCACCAAAGAAGATATTTTTACCTTTATAATAACTTGGATTAAAACTTAAAAGTGATATTCTTCTTTACTTTTTTTTAATATTTTTGTGAAATTTTATGTTTAATTTTTAATAAGAAAAAATATGAGATACAAATTAGTGCTGTCAAACATACTGGTCCTCTTCGATCCGTCACGGACTTAAAAGAAACAATGAACTGAATCGTGTTCAGTCTGTATTAGTTTGCGGGCTAAATAAAACAGATTGAGGCATATTTTGACGGAACTAATACAAATACGCCTTACACGAATATTTTCTTGCGAGACTATCTTCTATCTATAGATCGAGCCTTTCTTCATAAGGGTGAGCGCTGCTAAACCGACCACCAATCTCCCGTTGTCTTTCAGCCACGAGCTAGAGGAATTCCCAGTTCAGTTCGTGCATTTTATGGATCACACAAATTCCGGCCTGGGCTAATATGTTAAAGCCCATGAATAGTGTTGAAACTTAACAAAATGAAACATGTAAAAGCCCAATACGAAAAACATCATGCTGGGGCCCTATACCAAGTTTTGATTGCTAGGTTCACTCGGATAGTAATTTCTTACAATAATTTTATCTTAATAGTTTATTAATTTATATTCATTTCATAAAATTAAATATAAAAATAATTTTTAATATTCAGAAATAAAAAATACCTAGATAAATCAACAGGTACTTCTCTATTTCAGACCATTTAATTTTGTGTTAGTCCTATGATTAATGAATGAGTAAGGGAAAACAGATATACCTCGGAGAAAATCTTTAGTTTAGGTCACAAAAGCCGGCCTCCTATGAGCTAAGAAAACATGCTTGATGATATTAATTTTAAATTGACCACAATTTTAGCAAAATATATTATTCTATCTACTCCAAACATGCTTAGAGATCCTTTGACGCATGCTAAATTTTTATAGTTGACTTCTAATTCTACCTACTTTTTTTTTTGAGAAAAAAAAATTACTTGATAGATTATAGTGCATTAAATGGTTTTATCATATATATATTTAATATGTTATACACATAAAATTATTTTGTCTTACATAGCAATTAAGCAGAGTTTTCTACTTTTTGTCCCCTTATAAGAATCTATTTATAAATTAACCCACTGGCATAAGAACAAGAAGCTCCCTTTGTTATTATATTCAAAATTCTATTATAAAAATTATTGGTTTATATGAATTTACTTTGGGTTTGTCTTTTTTTTTTGTTGTGTTTTTTAAAAATAAATTTTTTGTAAGAAAAAAAGTAAGACCTAATTGCATTTCTGTTCGAACAAAACTCTGTTCATATATACACTTATTGTCTTTCTGATACATGAGTTTTAAACAGTTATATAATATGCATAATAAATTATACATTTTAGAATTTTCCTTTTTAGAAATACAGAACCACTGTAAGTTTGCGATGTACAATGATGCAAATCTATGATAAGTAATCTACAATCGCATTAGATTCTCAAAGCAATATGAGAATCAAGCCAAACCAGCTTTGGTTTTTTTTTTTACAATTCAAGAATTTTTCTGAAGTTTCTAGTCAGGCTAGAATGTGGCATTGATAGTATGCAACATTCCGTAGATAATTTTATTATGTGCCGTGAAGAATCATTTATGTTATGCGCTGTAATGTGATTCTTCTTCTTCTTTTTTTTTTTTTTTTTTTTGAGAAGTAACCAGTAATGTGATTCTCGATAACAATACTTTTGAAAAGTCAAGGCAGTATATAATGTTAACTTTAAAGGTTACATGTAACTACAGTGGAGAGTATTCTCACACTCCCAGGAATACTATTTTATTCTTATCTCAAATTTTAAATATTCTATTCTTATCTCAACAAGTTCTAAATATTTTAATTAATAAATTATAATTAAATTTAAAAAATATTTAACTTTTTAATATTAAATAAATATTTTAACTAATAAATTATAATTAAATAATACTTACAATATTTTTATTTTTTTAATATTATATCATTTTAGTTTGTATAAAAAATAAATAGAATTAGTAGTTGATGAGTATTTGGAATGCAATGTAATTTAAAAATGAAACTCCAAAGCAATGCAACAATATGGGGTGGTGAATTTTCTTCCAGTTGATCAAATTGAGAAACTCTCGATAAGCTAATTCTCCAAGCATTTTAGCAAATAGCATTAACCAAATCAAATTATCAAACTCCCAAAGGGAAAAAACCACAACAATACGTACCCAAAATCCCTTTATTTCCCTAACAAAAAACATGCAAATTAGGCATACTCGCTAACCCAACTTCCTAATCCTGGGTACAAATCATTGATTCTTCTGGCTTTTCAACAAACTGTCTCCGACCAAATCAAGCGAACCCACTCAAGGGCAGGCCACCACGGCGCCACTAACGACACCCACCGCCTCGCCCTCCTCCTCCGCCACCTCCTTCCAGCATTGCAGAACAGACTTGGGCGGAACAACCCTGCACTCCTCTCTTCCCCTAGTAAAGCAACGATACAGTACACATCCCCCACCTGGCAAATCTTGCAGCACCCCACTGTCACACGGGTACCCTTCCGCGTCACCGCCGCAGAACATCGTGCTACGCCCCTGGCCGTCCCAGAAGCTGCCCTCGCCACCAGTACCTCCCATGTAAGTGACGGCCACACTAAACTCGAGTGGTTCGAAACACCTCAGCACCCTCTGCACCAATAGCCCAAACCCACCGGCCTCAAAGTCCAGACCCATGGCTTCGTAGCTGGCATAGCTGAACCCATCCTCTGGAGTCACGTGCACAGTAGAGTAAGCAGAGTCCTCCATCCCATTCATGGAGTATCCACAAGGGTCAAATTCAAAGTCACAGATCACGTGACTTGGAATAATTTTGGAAATCCCGGACATTTTTGTCATTTCACGACAGCCCTCCGATTTCTTAAAAAACACGGCCGATTTCTTTCGGTCTAACCCAGTCATGCACATTTCCAAAGTAAACTCAGGCTTCCGATCGTCAGACTTTGGGAGGCCAATTTGTGCCACGTAGACGTGCCAGCTCCGATTTGGAAAGTTCGCGTCGCCGAGGATATAGCCATTGCCGTTCTTAAAGAAAGTGTTCAAGAAGGCCACCTCCTCTGAGAAGCTGCGGTGAGGGGCAGGTTGGGCATTTTTGAATATAAACGTGCCGCGGGAGTACTTAACCGAGTTGACACCGAATGAGAGCGACTCAGCCAGTTTTAGAATTTCTGGGATGGACAAGAGGAGCTTCGTAGTTCCACATGTCTTGAGGATGATTTTGAGACGGTAAACGAACAAACTCGACTCAGAGAGCACGTAAGAGTCGAATTCAGAGTTGGAGAGCTGCGAAACTATAGTGCAACATGCGCGTTCCAGGATTGAGTCGAGTTGAGAGCGAGTCAAGGCTCGGAGGCCAAGCCCATTTGGATCGTTAAATAGGGGGGCTTCAGAGAAGGTCATCTCTAAGCGCTTCTCAAAGCCCTCAAAACCAATTGATGAGACTGCCATTGTGAAGAAGACAGCTCTACTACTAAAACTGGGGGTTGAAAGTAAATTACAGAACTCGATGTGACCTTACGAGAACTCTTGAGGCAAGATCAAAGGATTGTTCTGGTTGAGAATAGCTAAAACAGAAGCTGGAAAAATGAAGGGAAAAAAGATGAGTTTCTGAAAATTTTCCTACTCTACTGAAGCGTCCATTATGGTATTCTTGTCTTGGGAGATTATATCAGGATGGCTTCCTCACGCACTGCAAATTTATGAAAGAAGAAAAAGAAAAGATCAGAATAAAGTGTAAACGTATACAAGAAAAATTCACAAGAAAACCATAAGGAAGGACGACTCCTACGTTGGAGTAAGCAGCAGATCGGAATTTTTCGATGCCACCGTTGGGACGGACGTCTTCAATGATGTAACCGAGGGGGACTTCGTATTGGGTACTACTACTGCTAGATTTCTTTTTGTTGCCACCTTTGGCCTCCATTACAACATCAATTCTCTCTGCATAGGCCAACATCAAAATTCTTAGTAAAATTTGAAGGGAATTATACAATGAACTAAGCTCATCTTCAGAATCAACAAGATCGTCGGAGTCTTGGACGAAAGACTGATTCTTTAAGATATAGAATGCAAATAAGCAATTGGGAATTGTTAAAAACCAAAAATCCCAAATGCAGAGAAGCAAGTATTGAAAAGAACAAGCATCACCTCTGTACCAATGTTAAGAAAACGAGCCCAAACCTCGTTGATATCTTGAAAAAATGTTATCCGACTTATATAACCACAAAGAAAAAACTTAATCTTGAACCACCCCCAGCAAAAAAAAAAAAAAATAGTTCAATCCTGAAGGAATAGCAGAATATACAAAACAAGTGTGCATGCATAATATATATACAAGGGGCAGAGCTAACGAGATCGAAAAGCCAAGAACTAAGGAAACTCACGTTAAATTCGTGAGAAGCAAGTGAGAAAAGTTCCCACGAAGGCGTTCGATCGAAACACTTTTGAGAAGCAAAACAACAAGAAGTGCCGCGAACGAGAGAAGGAACGCCTTCAATGGAATCCCCTCTTTTAGAAATTAACAGAAATACAAGAACTACAGAGAGGGAAAGCAAGATTGAGAAGTGCTAAACAGCAGAGAGGGAATAGAAAAGACGGCAACAATGTGAAGAACAGAACACGTTTCTCTTTCTCAAAAAAAAACCGGCAACGGAGACGAATCAATAAAAACCTCTGCTTTGAGTGAGTGGGTGAGAGGATCGGGCGGAATGGAAGGTATTTATAGATGGGGAATATCCTAGGCAGTGAATGGAAGGATCAGAGGCTGTGCCTTTGAGGGCTGCGAATGCTTTGTTCTTCTAATATATTTCCTTTTTCTTCACGGCAAGGTCCTAACCGGGGATGTTTTGGTTCTATTTCGTTTTTTTTTTTTTGAGTTATATTTCAATTTTCCCCCTACCGGTTAAGCTTTCTTTTCTTGTGACCCTAATGAATCATTCTCTTTTGAATCAAGATTTGGGCTGCCATAAGTTACAAATTTTAAAATATTTTTTTTTAAAATATATATAATTTGTAACATATAAAGTTAGTACCTGAAAATTTTAGTTTTATAAGGGCTTGATCGATAACATATTTTTTATTATAATTTATAAGATTATTATATTTTACAACTAGGAATATGTAATCATCTCTAAAATATTAAATTAGTATACTTAGGGAGTAAAAACATTGCCAAACAATCATCATAATAAAGCATTAAGATAGATATGTGTATTGAGTTCATTTGAAACATGTCTTATTGAAACTAATTCATATTACCAACAATTGTACTTATTTCAAATTAGGTCTTTGTGAAAAGGTAAGGTATTGGAAGTGAATGAATGTATATGAGTATCAAATATGCTTAGGGTGTATTTAGATTGTATTTAGTTGGAAGAGTGTTTGTTTTGAGTTTCGTGAAAGTAAATTTTTTATGAGAGAAGACGTGTGATTGAATTATGTATTTGGTTGAATCAAATAATATTCAAATGAACCATTGGTTTAATCCGGCAAAGAAAAACAAATGCATATGGTGAGTCTTTGTTGGAAACGGAGTATAAAAAGATCGACTACTATGAGAACGAAGTGAAGTGAGAACGAAGTGAAGTTTAATGGTCTAAAGTAAAATTTACCTTTCTATGTTATTCTTCCCTTTCTTTTCTTTCTCAGGAAAATACATAATTTGGTCTCTAAATTTAAAATTATTATTATTTAGTCTCACAAGTTTTTTTAATTTTTATGATCCTTAAATATTTTGTGCTTTATCAAAATGGTATTGTCACCACTCTTTTTAATGAACTTCTATTGAAAAGTAACATACACCGAGTGTATAATATTTTTGCAAATAAATGCTTATCTGAATAATATTAAAAATTTTAAAAATATTTTATATAGGTGATAATCTGATAACTTTTCAAACAACATAGACTATTTTTTTAAAGCTTTTTAATATTAGTTAGATGAATATTCCTTCACAGAAATAATACATATTTAGCATATATTATTTTCCAACAAAAGTCTACTAAGGAAGTAATAACATGACCACTTTGTAAATTATTTAAGAATCTTAAAGGTTAAAAAATTATATGATTAAAGATAATAAAAATTTTAACTTTAAAACTAAATTATTCATTTTTCCTTCTTTTGTTTGGGAGAAGGCACTCCTACTTCTTTGTTAATTCTGTGTTGGAGTGAGAATCCCAAGAGTTTATTAATAGAGTGAGCCGGAGAACAAGGAACATAGACTATACCGTACACAGCGGAGTGGCTTGGTTCTTTGTCTCTCTCTGTAGTTTCCACGTGGCAGATTGAGGGGTAATTTCTTTACCAGGCATAGGACTGTTGGGCCAAATTGGACTCGTCCGCCTCGGTTAATTACAGACTCGAATTAAAATTTTTAATTCCAATAATTTTTCAACTAGAGTTTAGATTAAAAGAAATTCAGTTTAATTTTAATTAATTCTGCAATATATATTTTTATATAATTATTATTATATATTAAATTTTAAAAAATCAAGTTATGGCCGGTCTGAACTTGAGAGAGCCGAGCTCGAGTTCATATTTGTAAACCCGAAAATAATCGGGCTGAGCTTGAGCTTATTAAAATCTTGTTCACTCAACCCGATTGACACCCCTGTCTAGGCATGCATAGAAAATTTATTTTAAATAATGTTTGTGGATCTGTGCTTCAGTATATTAAAAAAGCATTTAGCCATAAAATAGGGATTAAGCATCAAGCTATCCTTTTACAACTAAAAACTTTCTAATATTCGCAAGCAATGACTTATTTTATCGGCAAGTGTGAATATCTTTAAATTAAAAGTTAAAAATTTGACTCTTATATGGTTTAGAATTTGTATTTTTTTATAAAACTTATTTTTTATTATGATTTACTTTTTATTAATAGTATGACATCTCTTGTCTTTCAAAATATTTTAAAATATTTTGAAAAAAAAACTTTCCAAGATCTTGATTACTGTTTAAATGAAATGTTATTTGTTTGTGAAGTTCAAGGAAAAAATTCTTGTTGGTCAATTTTTTTTTTGGAATCTCTTGTTCATTCCAGCCCCTCGCCTACTCCCCCCCCCCCCCTTCCACCCCTACCCCCGGCCCCGCCCTTTTGCTTGGCTTGTTTTTGCTTCCAAGAAGAAGATAGGTTTTGAGGAAGGGTTTGGATTACATGCATATTTCCCGATATAGGCAGAAATTGAATTTTAATTTTGAGAAGGTAAAAATTTATATTAAGTTATGAAAATAAATTTTTAAAAATGATTCTTTGGAGTCATATTAGTTGTTAAAATTAGCATGTATTTTGGCTTGGATTACCGTCAGTAAGTACTGATCCATGCCTGACTCTCTCATTCTTTGTTTCATCCGTATTTTTCCCAAAATCCTTTCTCACGACTGCTTGTTTCATCAAAATCGTACCCTCTTCATATAAGTCAAATCTTAAGGGTGTGATTGGACAAGGTTTCGCACGGAACCCAATACAGTTTTTCATCTCAAATTTCACTTTTTTTCTCACAAAAAATTCCCTCTCCCGAAACCCAAGATAAAAAATATCAAAATCAAACTCTATCCAATCACACCCACTCTTTCTCGTATTCAACTTTCATCTCCCATATCGAAGCATCGCCAAAAAAGGCAAAAACTTATCCAAATAACTGGTTCTTCCATGAAATCTTATCCACACCCATATCCCAATCTGTGAACCGTGGCAAATGAGCCTCTGATGTTTGGTAGAGGGTTGAGTGGGTATGCGTATAGATAAGACTGATGAGGAGGAGCCAAGCCTGGGAAAGAACTTAATTATAACAACATTCTTTCTTTTTTCTTTTAACATAAGAATTAAATGTATGGCCATTTTACTAATATATGATTATTTTTAAATAATATTAATATTTTTATCCTTTAAACACTTTATAAGAGCTTAAAATTTATTATGTGATATTTGTTTCACTCATTTTCTAATAATCATCACATAGTGAGGTCTAATGGATTGTTAATATTTATTATTTCATCTACTTTATATCGATATTGAGTTCAATTACTTATTTAAATTTTTAAAAATTAAGAAAAATCAAATCTTAAAAATTATAATTGATTGTAATCAAATTTTAAATTAATTTTGAATTATTGTAATTAAATTATAATTTTAAATTTTAATAATAAAATTTTAAAAACATAAAAATAAAAAATTAATAAAATACTATTTATTAAAATAAAATTTTTATTAATTTTTTAAAATTAAACATAAAAATTAAAAATAAAAAATAAGGAACTGGGAGGTGAGCTTTTGGCGCATTCCACACTTTCCCCATTTTTATTTTTAAAATTTTTTATTTTTTAATTTTTGTTTTTTATTTTTGTTCATTTTTTAAAATTTTAAATATTGTAAAAGATTAAAATTGTAAAAAGAATCATACATTAGTAAAATCGTCCTGTGTTGAGCAATTCCTTTCTTTTACTTATTTTCTCTTTTTAAAAATATTTAGTCTTTTATTAATTTTAAAAATTATTTGCTAAAAATTATCCTCACTATAAACATAATTATCTTAGGAGATTATTAAATACAAGATAATTTTACCATTGCAAGATATTTTTGATAATTTTAATGTTTTATAATTTTTATTTTTAAAAAATTAAACAGAAAAAAAAAGAAAAACTTGGGCGCCCAATTTTTTTATTTAATTTATTAAAAATAAATAAAAAATTTATTTTTAATAAATATTAATTTTATTAATATTTTAGATTTTTAGTCATTAATTTTTAATTTTCTAAGTTTTTAAAATTTATAATTTCAATTACTATGATTCAAAATCAATTAAAATTTTGATTACAATCAAATTATAATTTTTAAGATTCAATTTTTCTCTATTAATTTTTTAAAAAATTAAATAAGTGATAAACCTCAATATCAATACAATTTAGGCGAAGCAATAAATTTTGACCATCTATTAGATCACACTATATAGTGATTATTAGAAAACGAATAAAATAAATATCATGTAGTAAATTTCTAACTCTTATAATATTTAAAGAATAAAAATATTAAAATTATTTAAAAATCATCATGTATTAATAAAATCATCTTTATTTTATCTCGATATACCTTTCCTTTTCTTCTTATGAAATATATACCAAAGATGTCAAAAAGTCATACATACTTTAAAACGGGAAAATAATGAATTATCTTAGATTTCTCAACAACTTTATTTTTTTGAATAGCAAAGGAGCTTTCTAAACAACTTTTGATGTGCATCCTTCTGTCCAGCACAGACTACATTAAACTTTGATTTCCTCTATTACGTGACAAAATTTTATTACTAGAAAAGGCCAACGATCTTTTGATTAGTGTATAATTTAGTATCTTGATTTGGACTATACGGTAATAATGGCTAAAACTATTCCATCATCCTCATCTAAAAGGTTGTCCTACTCCTACGGGACTAAGCTAGCTTAATAGTTTATTGAAAATGCGATTTACATAATTATAAATTTCACGTCTGGCATTCATTAGGGCACCATGAAGTTCTTCGCTCCCCATCCGTTGCTGAGGAAGAATTCCCCATATTCTGCAGAAAATTTGAAGGCGAAGATTAAAATGAAGTGACAGATCGGAGTCGCCAGCAGAAATATATGTTTGTCGGCAGCGCATGCCCACATAACGTTAATATTAAGGTTATTTTATTCTGCATGCATAAGAAGTAAGAACCCATCTTTCCATGCGCTTAAATTTCTAATCTCAAAAGTTGATGATATATGAATTCCTTGCTTTTAATATAAGGATAAGATCAATATGGTGATATATGTATGTGAATACGTACCAACAAGTCAAAGATTTGATTCTTTAATTTTTCATTATTATATTTCTTGAATTTGAATCGAATAAATGAAGACCTATTGACCGATAAAGAAAGAATCACAAAAGACAATCAATTATTAGAGGCTTGAAATTTTGGATAATAATCAAAAAGCTTTTCATCTTTGTCCCACTGGCTTATTCTTTTAATGGACAAAAGATCTTAGCTGCCCCTAAACATTTTTTTGATTTGGATTTTGCGCTTAACTTTAAAATGAAAAATTCTTGACCTCATACTTTCATGAAGTGGTAGAATTGCACTGTCATCCAATTTTCTCATTATCATACGATGGTGTGTTGTCACGTAACCAAGGTATTCATTCATCATATGCCTACACTAATAGAATGAGACAGAGTAGGAATTGATTTATTCATCTTTCGGTTTTCATAACTAGCATGTTGCATCAATCTCTATCTATTCTTTGCCAAAAATTTAAAATTTCTAAGTGTCAAGGTCGATAGGTGATCTTTGGAGTGAAAGAAGAAATGGGTCTGATTGAAGTATTTCTTGCACTTAGAAAATAAAAAAAGTATTTTGTAATAATCTCTCATCTGTTCCTTCAATATTTGTGTATGATTAACTTCATTTTTATTTTAAAATTGTGTAACTTGTCCTTCAAAAAATACATCATGAAGTAGTTTGGTGATAACACATTGTCAGAGATAATAGAAAAATTAGACAAAAGGGCAATTTCTACATCCTGTAAAAGTATAAGGTTAATAATTTTTTATTTTAAAATTAAAGGGTAAAAACTAAAATTTGATAAAAGTTCGGGGAGAATCAAGGTATTTTGCCCTTTTCTAATTTAGCATCTCATAAAGTAGTTGGCTCCATAAAGAATGAGCAAGAAAATTATATAAATACTACTCTAGATAACGGACTATTCCATTTGTAAAGTTGATGTGTTGTTTCAAGTGATGGTTTAGGAAGAGACCAACCCTAAATAAAATAGAATATGCAAAAGTTTTGGCTTTCACTATATATTAGGAACTTAGATATAATGAATATAGTTACTTTAGTTTGTCCAAATCAGTCATTTTCATCTCGCTCATTGATAAATAGGATGTATTTGGATTGTATTTAGTTGAGAGTGTTTCTGTCTTGAGTTTCTTAATAGTAAATTTTTTATAAGAAAAAAAATGAGATCTAATTATATATTTGATTGAGCTAAACATTATCTAAATGAGCTCATAGTATATCTTCACAAATTGGTGAAAATTGAAAAGGCCAATTTTTGGACCACTCTATTTCTTTATTCTCCTTTTCTGCTTCTGTATAAATAGCACACTGGGGAACGAAAGCCAAGAACGCAGTTATACAGCACACTGCTATCTTCTGTTTGAGAACATACGATGCTGAAAAAAGGGGGAAAAAATTATTGGTATATTTGTTTTCTCAAAAGAAAAACGGTATGTATGATACTGGGCTCCTACCTGCGGGTAGCGTACCATCCATACCATTGCTAAATCCAGCCAGCTGCACCACACTGAGGAAGGAAAGCCAACATAGACATAGTACAAAGTACAACATACGAACTCGCCATCAATAATGCTGCAATAAAATAAAATACCATTTGAAGATTTGATTTTGAACATGCAATAATTCAATGGATACTTACAATTCCTTTCACTGCTCAATCAAGACATTAATTGGATCCCATTTTTATTTCTTATTGTTTGGACATTTGAGTATATGTTCTGCACTTCATTCACAAGGTCTTGATTCATAGAAATCTGAGTCATATAGCACTTTTACCATACAAAAAAAAAATTGTAAGGCATTTTCTTAGGAGGAATTAGGTTTTGAGAATGTTGATGTCGTTTTGAAAATCTTTTTGAGAAGTTTATATGATACTTCTACTAATATTGAAATTCAATACTCCTAAATCGTCCATTTATTTTAAAATATAAGACAGATACTTGTTGTATAGCTTAATAAATAAAAAAATAATTTATATTTTTATGATATTATTAATATTAATTTAATTTATTCTTTGCTTATATAAGAGATAAAAAAATTATAATTATAGATGAGATTAACTCTGTTAAAATAATTCTTAAATTTATAAAATAATAAAAATTTTCAGAAGAAAAAAAAGATTAAAAAGACTATATATTTTAAAATAAAAAGAGTATTGAATACGAGATAATTAGATGAGAATGGAAAAGCCCATTAGTTTTGGAATGGGCCGTATCAACATGGCAATGTCATAGCAACATTTGACCAAAGAAATACCATCATAGCAGTGGAGAGAGGATAGGGAAGAGAATTCGACTGCCACAAGAGATAACAACGGTTTACATCTGCAAATCTAGTAATGTAACCTTAATAATTTCTTAATAAAAAAGATCCTTTTTTCTTGAAAAAAAGTGGACCATGATTTTTCTTTTTTTGGGGTGAAAAGTTAATCTATATTAATTGGAAAAATATAGGTAGTACAAAAGAGCTCCTTGCCCTTGCTTCGCCATCTCCAACTCTTTTTTTTTTTTTTTTTTAAATGGTTATCTCCAACTCACTAGATTATCATCAGAGTGGACCGTAAAAGTTGGACAGGCTTCGCAAGGTTGGACTGGACTCTTCATTTTTCATTTTTCATTTTTCATTTGTTTTTGAGGGCATCGTTTTCTATTTTCTTTTCTTTTTCAATACCGAGAAAGGACCACATCATAGACAAGAGAATTAGCATATCTAGAAAAAATTTACGAAAAAATATTTTTTTTCTCCTTCTCTCACTAGAACACTTGATTTCTCCTCGGTTTTCACCTTCTCTGGCCAAGATGGGAGACCAGAGCTCCGATATTGGCCGGACACTCTCTTTTTGCTGTTGTATTTTGTTTATTCACACTTGTCTTTTACCACAAACTAAAAATCTCCCTTCTGTTTGGCACCTGTCATTCTTTTTCCTCCCTCTTTGTCGTGGTATTCTTCTATTCTCTCAAAATTCTTTATTTCCTTCTGCCACACTTTGTATACCCATATTTTATTTAGACTCTCTCTTCGCTCTCTATCTCTTTCTTTGGCCCTCTTTGCAACCACTGATGCACCCAGCAGTTTGTGGATGACTTTTCAACAAAGATCGAGATACAGCTGAGCTTCACCAGCCGAAGATATTGAGGGATGTTTACACGATATAGACCATGGAGTTTTCTTGTGTTTATTTTTGTTGCTTTTATTTACTATATCTTACGCGCTTAGGCTTTCTATGGTGTGATTTTTTCTATTGCCTTATGGGTAATGAGTTTTTCCTCTCTTTACCCATTTGTGTAATTTTCTTTAGTTATTAATGAATTTACTTATAAAAAAAAGAATTAGCATATCTAGAATTCACCAAAAAATGATATCTTTTCTCATAGAAATATAATATTAAATTAGAAAATAGTCTTCCTATGAAGAAAATAGAAATTATCTATGATATGATTTATGAAATAATTCCGCATAAATTATTTAATTACTGTTTCTAACCCAAAAAAAAGCTAAAGATATACGATACAAGAGCATTTTTTCTTTTTTTCTGGAATAGTAAAGAGCAATTTGCATATAGAAAGAAAAGCATAGATTGAAATACATAATAACCAAATGCTTCGCTTGTAGAGGAAATTACAAGAAAAAAACTCTTAAGCATCATATGATTGTCCAAGGAAAATAGATAGAGAACATAATCATATTCTTAATTTATAAATTTCTGTGTTTATTTCATTATTTACGATATAGGAGAGGAATATGATTCATCATATAGGAAGAATACTAAAAAAAGTAAATTATTATATATGGAGGTGACATTGTGATTCTTTTAAATAATATAACAACATAAAGACAAAAAATTATAATTTAATGAAATAATTTTCTACATAAAGAATCTTTAGAAAAATAATTATTTTTTTACTGTATATAATATTATAAATAGTAGAGAGAGAAGAGATGAGAGATAAAATTCTTTAAAAAATAATTAGTTTTCTTTATGTTAAAATTAGATATAGTAAATTTTTTTTTTTTGCTTGATACATCGACGATAATGCGAGTTGAGCCCATGGCGTATGGATTAAAAGTGCTTTTATATATATATATATATATATATATATATATATAATATAAACTATTACTATTCTATCACCACTACTGACGGTTACAATTACAAACCACTTTCTGTGTTTTTTCCCGCACAAAATCAATGAAACAAAATAATTTTGTTCTTTTCTTCTCTTTAATCGAAGTCTAAATCCTCAATTTTCTACTGAAACGCTATAGCACCATTCCTTAGACGATTCTCCTAGTAATTTTTCTCATTTTTAATTCTTTACGAAGAGAAAGATAAAGCTTTGCCTCAAGACATCTCAAACTACCAAATGAGTGCCAAGTACTGCTTAATAACGGTTAAGTTAATAATTCAATAATTAAGTGTCTAATTCATTATCTAATTAATAAGTGCGTTAGAAATTCAACCGATTTCATTTTATGAATGTGGCAAAATGATTTTCATGATCTTTATGCACTTGTGTAGTGGATATATTTTCATCTTCATATGCCTCGCCCATTATCTTCATACTTATTTTGATTCTTAAATCAATATCGAGATCAAAATAATAATAATAATAATAATAAAATAAAGCAAAACTTCATGTTTTTTCATATGGGATCCATCAGCCATTATGGCTTTTTTTTTTTGGACAAATCATTATCTTTTTTATATAAATAATTTTTCTTAATAAATAGACCTACGTCATGACTACGTACACCAATAATGGTGGTTTTAATAGTAAAAAAATAAAAAAGGGAGAATTTGGTTTTTGGGGTCATTCGTAGTTAGGCCTTGTACAACATATGAAGGCACTGAATTTTTTGGTTCGGTTTTGGATCTATCCCATTATTGAAAATGACCTATTTACTTTTGGGCCTGTGGACTTTTTGATATTAAATGCATGCCACAAATAGAATAATCTTTGCGTCAATGAAGGGCCCGATGATTACGCAGGTCTCTTTGTTTTAATGGGCTCCCCTCGACGAAATGGATTTCAACTTCCGGACAGGGTCCAAAACCTTAAGGAAACCAACACTTTTGAAAGAAATAAATTTCTTCTTCTAAAGAAAATGACTCCTTCCATTTAAAAATATAAGACTTTTTAATTTTTTATGTATAAATTAAAAAAAATAATAGATATTTTTTTATTATGAACTTAATTAAGTATATTAATATAATAAAAAATAAAAAATTATATTTATAGTAAAGAGTAAAAAAATAATTTTTAAAATTATTAAAAAGTCAAATATTTTAAAAATTAAAAAATAGTTAAAAAGCCTCACATTTTGAAACGAAAAGTACAACAAAGCTGTTCTGTCGTTATCGGGAAGGTTTTATGTTTGAGGATTGTGCAATACTCATCTATTTCCCCTATTCTCTTTATAGTATAGGATACACGCAAAAAAAAAAAAAAAAAGGGAAAAATATGCATCACCACTAAAAGAAACACTTACTACTATTCATAAAATATACGTAAATGTAAACCCTTAACTCTAAAAAGATTATTATTTAGAAATCCCCAATCCTTATCATTCAAACGCCACTTAAAAAAATCATAAACTTTAAAGGGAATGAACCATCGACTTATTTGTTAAAGACCTCATTGACCTTCGAATCCTCAGCATTAAGCAAAGTTTATTTTCTGCAATTTCACTGTTGACCATTTTCCTTAATCCTCAATTGAACTCATAAACCATGGTGTTTAGATGCCAATTTTGGAACTTGGAAGTAGAAATTGGCCTCCATTTGTCTCCTACTGGGCAGTAGCAGTACCAACCCCAGAAATATGATCTCAACAATAATGGCCTCACAACTTCTCTTCTTTGTCTACTACTTAAAATTTGCTGATGCTAATGTACGTACAAAAGGGCTCTTCTAAAGAATAAGAACAAAGGAAGAAGAATCACTTGAAATCGCATAGTTCTTTTTATTGTACTTCTTGTTTAGTCAGCATCATGAATATCATCAACATGTGTAAGTTGACCAAATGATATTATATTCTTTTCTTTTCCTTTTTTTTGGTGGTCTAATCCAAATGATATATATCATCCATTTGAATTTCAGTCTCATATTCTTCTCTTACCTTTCTTTCTTTTTTTTTTTTTGCTAAATAAGAAAGTTATCCATTGATATTTATTGGTGTAATTGGATAGAGTTTAGTTTTGAGATTTTTTGTCTTGGGTTTAGGGAAAGAGAAATTTTTGTGAGAGAAAAAGTGAGCTGTGAGATGAGAAATTTGCATTGGGTTCCGTGTGGAACCCAATCCAATCACACTAATAAAATAGTCTAAGCTATTACAATCAAAATAATTCTCAAACCCCTTCTCCAATAAAAAAAGTTGAAGAATTGGGATAACTTAATACAAAAGTTACACAATAGTTGAAAAACTATTATAATATATAATAACCCATACCTTAGAAATCCTAGGTAGATAAAGAGTACAGATATTATAATTAGTACTAAAATAAATAAATACATAATAAACTTTTTCATAACACATTTTTCAGAGATCTTCGACTGTAGTAAGAAAAGCTCAACTCTAACATCTTTCTTGAAAGTCAATAACTGAAAAGACCATAGACGTATCAACGATCTCCCCAACTGTTTGGGGCAGAAATTAAAAATTGAGTGAATGTCCAGATTAAATTCGAATTGAACGATTTTTTTAAAAAAATTAAAAAAAATAATTGAATCTAAAAAGATCAAAAAATAATCTAAAATTTTAAATCTTAAAAAAATATACCTTTCATAAGATATGGAATTGACATGGGAATAACATGGTATTATTGCATATCTATGAACCTTAAGAAAGCAAAGATTTGGATATGGCCAAAGTTCCGAGGAGGACTTCCAATGTTAGGACTATTTTATTACACGGTCTTCGCTTTTGTAAAAGTTGGGTTTGAAAGTGACTGGCAAGCTTTTTGACTCTTCTGCTGAACGATAACAGGCATTTTGTTCATTTAATTCGTAGTTACCTTAATTTGTTGGTCTTTGGTCTAACACTCTCTTCTCCAAAATTAACCTTTACGTTTTTATTTTAATTTGTTAAAAATCGAATGTCTAATTTTTTAAAAATATTTTTTCTAAAATTTTGAAATTAATTATTAATCTTTTTAATTAATAAAGATGTTATAGTAATTTACTATTTAATTTTTACATCAAGTCATAAGTGGAAGTTCATTTAAATGGAGGAAATATTATCTTTATTAAACACTTAGCTGCCCATTTGTTTCTGAAATTTGCTTCAAGATTATCCTATATGGATTGAGGATGTTCCAAATTTTGTTCTTACAGTTTTGGAAAATATTATTTATTTGTTTTTGAAAAAAAAAGACCAATTAATTGGAAATCAAATATCATTTACCCCAGCAATTTTGAGCCTAGTTTTGTTTATTCTAAACTTCTGAAATATTTTATTTTTTTGAAAATACCTTCAAATTTTAGTTATTATTTCTTATATTAAAAATTGACTGTCTATATTTCTACTTTAAATTGTTCAGAAAATAGATAAGATGAGAATATATTTCATCTATACTTCCACGTGACACCTCCCTAATTAAAGATATGATCTTTACTAATACATTGATTCCATAATTAATTTCTTTATTTTTATTTTTTTGTAAAATCGAAGTACAAATTTGGTTGGAAGGAGTTAAAGGAAAAATCACTTAATAAATTTATTTTTAATTTAATGATTGTTCAACTATCATTATATATTTGACATGAATCAAACTCCTAAATTCTAAGTTGTCCAAAATTTTCCTTTTCAGGCACAGGAACCATAAAGTTTATTTATCTAAAAAAAAATAAAAAGAGGGCTAGGGGGGCGGGGAAATGGAACTTAGGGCCTGGTAAAGTGTAAACGACTCGCTATTGCAGTTTTGGCAAAGCAAATAATATTTGTAAATTACTAATTATTCCCTCCGTCTAATTAGTGTTGTCAAACGGGTCAGCCCACCCCGACTCGCCCCGACCCGTCACGGGTTGGCTTTGAAACGGGCTGGCCCGTTTGGCTCGCGGGCTGTGATCCCTCAGTCCACAGCCCGGTATAGTAAGCCCGCGGGCTAAACGGGCCAGTCCGCGGGCTTTTCAAAACGACGTCGTTTTTGTCAAAAAACATCAAAACGATGTCGTTTCAGGGAAAAAAATTTTAAAAATATTTTAAAAAATATCGAAATGACGTCGTTTTTTATTTAAATTTTTAAAAAAATAAAAAAGAAAAAAGGGCTGGCCCGCGCCAGGCCCGCGGGCCAAAAAGCCCGCATTTTAAACGAGCTTGGGCATACTAAGCTCAAGCCCGTATATACAGGCCAGACCTCAGGCTTGGGCCCGTATTGACATTGCTACGTCTAATATTGAATGCTTGCTTTCTACACAAAATAAATATAAAAATAAACATTAATTTTATATTGATGAAACTTTTGATTACTTTAATATTCATGAAAGTTATATGACATATTCTCTATTACTTAAAATTAGCTGTTTATAACTTTTTTAAGCTCAACTATTTATTTAATTCTGATTTTAACTTAAATAAACACAAAAAAAATATTTTTGAGAAGTTATCACGAAAATATTTCTTAAAAAATATTTTACTTATTAAAATTATTAAAAATAAAAAATTTAATTATAACCTTTAAAAAATATATATTTTTCACTTATTTTAAAAAATTTCATTAATCGAACCATAATAAATAGCTTTTTAAACTAAAAGTTTCGAGTTTGAAGTATTCTTTTTTACTTTTAAAAAATGAAGAAAAATGGATAATTTTGTCATAATAGTAAATGTCTCACTATTAAATTCTTGATTGATATCATTGATCAAAAGAAATTGTAATGATTGACCTCTTCATATGAAATTTGAAAGGTAGGGGTGAGGGTTTTGGCTCCTTTAGAGCACTTTTTTTTTTTAACATTCTTCCTAACGCTTTTAATTATATAAATTTTTATTCATTATTTAAAATTAAAATTAATTTTAACAATAATAAAATATTATAATTAAAAATATTATAAAAATATTACAGAGGTATATAAGTTAACTGAGGGAGAAATACGGTATGCTTCTAGCGCCCTCTTTCAAATTGGGGGAAAAAAGAGAAGAATATAAAAAGGGGAAGGCTCCATTTGCTTTTCGCCCCACTTGATGGAGCTTTACAGCTTTTCAGTGTAAATTAATCGCTGCCTTGCCTTGCCTTGCCTTGCCTTGCCTTGCCTTGCCTTGCCCCTTCATCTCTCTTTCCTACTACCTGCATTTCTGCTATGGCTACACCGAACCTCTGGCCTCCGCTTGAACTCTAATCCATTGTACAACTTGTTTGAGAGAGAAAAATGTATAATAATAAAGTGCGGCTTTTCGGCCCAGCAGGAAGAGCAAGCAACTAACGTAGTAACGTGGAAGAATCAATTCCATCGCATGGAAGAATAAACGCACCCCAACAAAGATTTGGGTTTCCCAATTCCCATGCCACTTTGTACCAAATAATAATAATTAATCACTATTTCTTTCAAGTATTCCCACACACATTTCCACACAAAAGCTTAAGGGTGAGCATGAATTTGCAAGATACCCCTTTTTTTTAATATAATTTATAATATATAAAAATTAAAATTAAAACACAATCCAGGCATACTATTTCAAAATATGCATTTATAAAAATCAGTATATTTTCTTTTGCTTACAATTACCTCAGAAATTTGAATTCCATTAATGCATAAGTCTTAGTGCAAGTAAGATTAAAGTTAATTATTTTAAATTCTTTATTACTAAAGTAAAATATAATATATATTTGATTTTGGGTGAGAGAACAAGAGACAAGACAGTTGGATAGAAAAGCCTCATTGTTGTCTCTCTTTTGCTATTGTTTGCTTAGTCAAGGGGTGGGAATATAGCATCTAGAAATGATAAAAACAAAAATGATTCTATTTTTATTATTATACCTAAACCTGTGGGTTTGGCAACATAAAGTTTTCATAGTGGTTAAGTTGACATTCTCTCATTCACAAAATTTAAGTTAGAAATTTGGTTCTAGCACTAATTAAAATTTAAAACAATGTGTTCTATAAAGAAAGGGGTCGATTGTCTGCTTAAAGAATAAATAAATTAGAGGAAGATCACAAAAACATCTTCTCATATATATTATTTATTGAAAAGGACTCCCCTTTAATTTGAAATGGACGCAACACTATGAAGGGTGCAAAGGCCTGCTTGTGAAGAAGAATCCGTACTTCCTTCATTTGTTGGCCTAAGCTTTATTTTTGTGAATTATTTTCTATTTCTCCCCCATTAACCATACACAGGGTTATCTAGTGTCGTACAAAATTCAGATAAAAATTAGCATTAATTAATTATAATTATAATAAAAACAAGATACCAATTTTCTCCTGACAAGATATTCTTATTGAGCTTTGACTTCATAATTAAAAACAAAAAAAATCAAGTCCATAATGTCTAAAAAGAATTTAAAAATATTTAACATGCATGAGATTACCACTTTTTGATTTGACCCATTCCAATTCTAATAAGATAATAGCGGACCGCTAATACTCGGTTGTTATTGTGGCAGCTTATGAAATGAAGATGAAGGGAGGTTTCCAGGAAAATGCCCGGTTCTTACGGGATTCGAAGAATGCCATTTGGCAAACATGGGGCTAATCATTGATCAAGTAGATATTACAGAATTATCAAAAAGAAACCGTTGAAAGAGAGAGGCATATCTGAATCTCTGCACCAAATAACAAAATTCTTCTTATCTTGTTTCTTTATTCGGTTTCTATTCCTTTTTCCTTTTTTTTTTCTTTTCTCTTTAAGCTTGAAATGCCATATTTCACTAAAAAAGTTGTCATTTTTATGTATTCAATTTTCAGTGATATATTATTATTCTTTTTCAATCCGATCCAAACAAATTCAGGGTAGGAGAGGATAGATTTTGAGTTTAAAATTTTATAAAAGTAAATCATTCGTGAAGAAGAAAGTTTAATTCAAAATAAAAAATTTGTTTTAAATATTTAACCTTCCGGTCTAACAAAAATGCTTAACTAAATGACCAATTGTTGAACTCTAAAAACGGATAGATATAATACCAAATTGAAGTGTCTAATACATTAGAATTTATTCATTGACTATTGGCTTGGGCCTTCCCCAACATTATTTTCTTTATAAACTATGTTTTTGAGGACTATTTGTAATTCTAATATTTTGATCAACAGCGATAAATTTATTGCTAAAACTAAAAAAGGTAGGGAGATATATGAATAGTATCCTCTTTTGAACTTTAAAAATTTTATTACATCGTAATAAATTTGAGTGCGATAGAATAAAATTTAATTTAAAAGTTTTTATTTTAAATTTTATAAAAATAAATTATTTATTAAAAAAATATAAATAATATACTTAAAATTTTAATTTTAATTTTAAAATAAAAAATCCTCAAGTAAAGCGTAGTTGTCGAAAATCATATGATATCACGGAACATTTTATAAGATAAGAAATTGTTGTGTTTTTTAGAAAGAGAAATTGTAGTTCTAGTTCCAAGAAAATGAATTAGGGACCAAGAACTGAGGAGAACCTCTGTCTGTGCCTACTACCAAAAGCATTGAAAACACAACCATAATAATAAGTGGGATTGCAAAAACGCATTTTTTCAGAGTTCAGTCTTATCTAATAGGCTATCAAAAGGAACAAACATGAACAGAAACTCAGAGGGGCATCAATAACCCCTCAAAACCAGTTTTTCTTTCCATTTCTTTGCGTGCGCTACCTGCCCAGATGCCTTGGCTATAACAAGCAAAATTTTCAACCCAAATACCACAAAGAAAGACACCGTAGAAGTGTTTCAAGGGGGTGTATGGTCAAGCCAGATAATGCTAGCTTAGCAGCAGTAGTAGTAACAGCACAGCAGCAGACCATTGGTGTCACTCTCAAATTCTGACTATTGCGCGTCAAAACCTCTCATTTCTGTCACTGACTTCCCATATCATATCAACCCCACCTGATTCTCCTTCCCCACCCACTCTCTTCCCTCTGTTGCTGACAATCACTTTGGAAAAGAAAAAATTGATAAAGGGGAGGGTACAAAAAATATGCAGATAATACACATGCTTTTCCAAGCAAACACCTACGTTACTTTTCACCTTCAGCCTATTTGAGAAAAAGGGGAAAAGAAAAGAGAAAAACTGCATATAGAAGCACGCTGATACACACATTCAGGCATTGTGGTATGTTTTTGCCCACAGCGAAAGAGGGTGACTGGAAAAGTAGGACTTTAGGAATGCCCAAAAGACGAGAGAGGAAAGTAGGAAACAAGAATTAAAACATGGAGTAGTGGTGGTGTTAGGATTTCTGAAACAAAAGCAACCAACTCAATGCTTTTTGTGGAACATGTTTTATTGCTTATCTCTTGTATGCAAGTGCAATGACCATGTCTCCCCTCCTCAGCAGCTTCGGCCTCTCTGTTCTCTTCCTTTTTCTGTTTGCTCCTACTGTTTGTATCTCATATGAAGGGCGAAATCCTCAAGGTAAAGATTCTTAAACAGTGTTGTTTTTTGCATTTGGAAATAAAATAACAATTTTATGGAAGATTTGTCGGGCATTTGTTTGATTTTTCTTCTTGGGTTCAGTTGAAGCTTTGATTAGTATCAGGAACGGTTTGAACGATCCTCATGGGGTTCTTAGCAACTGGGATGAGGATTCTGTAGACCCGTGTAGCTGGTCTATGATAACTTGTTCTTCCGATAATCTTGTTACTGTCATGTGAGTTTTTCCTTTGTGTTTTCCGTAGGAACAAAGTTGTTTTCTTCATCTTTTGTAATTTCAAGCGTCGAAAGTAAGGTTGAATTTATTAAGTTCTTTTCGGTTATCTGAGATCAACAGTGGAGCTCCGAGTCAAGGTTTATCAGGGTTTCTATCTGGGACCATAGCTAACCTCACAAGCCTCAAGCAAGTGTAAGGCAACAGAGTATTTTCACTCTTTTCTCTTCAAAATTTCACAACCATAAAGTTCTGAAGCCCATTTTCTCTATTTACTGCAGGCTATTGCAAAACAATAACATTTCTGGTCATATTCCAAAAGAGTTGGGCAATCTGTCAAATCTTGAAACTTTGGATCTCTCAAGCAACAAGTTCTCTGGTCTTGTGCCCGAGTCCCTGGGGCTATTAAATGATCTTCAATATCTGTGAGTTTGAAAATCCTTTCGTATACTTGTGCTAGTTTATTTGTTAGTTTCTTAAATTAGCCTGGTTAAGTGGAAGACTTCTGTTGCCTGTGTTCTGTTGTCTTATGTGTGACTTTTTCGTGTACTGAATGAGTAGGAGGTTGAATAACAACAGCTTGTCTGGACCTATTCCTGTTACTCTAGCCAAAGTTCCTCAACTTGCTTTCTTGTGAGTATAGTTTTTTTTTTTGTTTCTTTTGGTTTTCCTTTTGTTTTCTGTCTGAGTGGCTTGACATATATTCGTATGCTGCAATTTTTTCCAGGAAACTTTTCTTTCTGAATTGAAATAATTCAAAACACAAATGATGAATTTTTCTGCTATTTGGAATCTTCTTTTGATGTTTCAGGGACTTGTCTTACAACAATCTCAGTGGGCCAGTTCCCAAGTTTCCTACCAGAGCATTCAAGTAGGCTTCTCTGCTTAAAACTGTATTTACATGTGCGAATGCTCTGTCAATTTTGTAATGCATGAGCTCCTAGTATGCATGTATTTATGTTCTACTGCCATCATTAACCTCATCAATATATTGATCATTGTTCCTCTTCTTCTTCTTCCTCCTCCTCCTCTTATTGTTATTATTACTACTATTGTTAGTTTGATATTTCATCTTTCTAAGTCATGTCTGGGTTAATTTTGTAGTATTCTTGGCAATCCCTTGATTTGTGAAGGTCACTATGGTCAGAGCTGTTCCGGATATATTGAACCAGGTCCTCTTGCGTTCAACATAAGTTCATCAAATGGTACGTGTCATGCATCTCCGACAGCTGGGTTGTTTTTAATATGCCTCTGTATAATACAATCAGTCTTACTTTCCGCTCCAGGAAAATCCAATTCCAAAAAGGTTGCAACTGCTCTTGGGGTCAGCCTAACCTTTGTAGTGCTTCTACTCTTAACAATTGGAATTTTCATATGGAGAAGAACAAAGAAGAAAAAGCAATCCATTCTCAACATCAATGGTTAGTTATTTCAAATTCATCTTCTTTACGTGTTTTTATATTAGCATCGTATGTATTCCTTGTAAACTTAGAATAGTGGTGTAGATGTGCAAGAAGAGGATTTAATAGGACTGGGGAACCTGAGAAGCTTTAAATTCAAAGAGCTTCAGCATGCAACAGACAATTTCAGCTCTAAGAATATACTTGGCTCTGGGGGATTCGGCAATGTTTATAGAGGGAAATTAGGGGATGGCACATTAGTTGCTGTGAAGCGTTTGAAGGATGTGGCAGGAACTGCTGGAGAATCACAGTTTTGGACTGAGTTGGAGCTGATTAGCTTAGCGGTGCACAGAAATTTGCTTAGGTTGGTTGGTTATTGTGCTACTCCAAGTGAGAGGCTTTTGGTGTATCCTTACATGTCCAATGGCAGTGTGGCATCAAGACTCAGAGGTTGGTACTTTACACTTACGTGCAGCTAGTTCTCAGTTACTAGTTTGTAATGTGTTCATGACACGCTATACTACAGTTGAACTTTGTGGACCACTGAATTGCTGGGATCCGGAAATCTCAATGACCTTGTGGCATCATATAATGTAGGTTAAATGGGGACCATGGTTAACTGCTCTCGACATTCTTTTAGTTGTTTAGATTAGGTTTCATCAATTCTTCTTTTTTTGTCTATGAACTCTCAACTCCCTAGTATCCGAAAGACTCTCAACTCTATAGAGTTGTTGGATAATGTCAGATTAGATACCGCCTTTCCTTTATAATTTAATATTTTATTTATGAAATAATTCTTGCTGGTTCTTATATGATAAAATAGCTTAATCTTCTCAACCCCATCCTCTAGCTAAAATTCTTTAAAATATAACATAATATTGGTAAATCAGCTAATGCTTCCTTGCCTGGGACATCACTATGGACTTTGTCACTAGGATAGAAGAAGATCTAAGAATTTTGCTGAAGTATGACTGGGAGGAAATTTTAGGTTGAGCTAAACTGGGCTTCAATTTATTTTTATCTGAAAAACTTTAAGAATGTAATATTGCTCATGAAGAAGGAAAGTTCAGAATGAGCAATCAATGGTTTAGCATTTGCCAGAATTTGAACTTTAAAACAAAGATGTCCTTAGTAGGTCTTTGTGTTGGCTGAAAAGAATTAGAAGCGTGGTTCGAGTAAGGGAATGTTCATATAACTATATTGGTAGTTATTACTCTTTCAGTTGTCAGATAAGATTGCCTCCAAAAAGAGTAGATATTGTTTTGCAGATCTAGTAGAATTAGGGGCCGCAAGGCTGACGTAAAGCTTCCAGATTTAGGAATGTTAATGATCAAAATGGCTATCCTGAGAACAGCTTCCTTTGTCTTTATTATTGCAGGAAGACCCGCTTTAGACTGGAATACCAGAAAGAGAATAGCAATTGGAGCTGCGAGGGGTCTTCTCTACCTCCACGAACAATGTGATCCAAAAATAATACACCGAGATGTGAAGGCTGCCAATATTCTCCTGGATGATTTCTACGAGGCTGTTGTCGGTGACTTTGGCCTTGCAAAGCTCCTTGATCATGCTGATTCCCATGTTACAACAGCTGTTCGTGGCACTGTTGGGCACATTGCACCAGAGTACCTCTCAATGGGTCAATCATCTGAGAAAACTGATGTGTTCGGTTTTGGTATTCTCTTGGTGGAGCTTATAACTGGAATGAAAGCTCTTGAATTTGGAAAGACGGCAAACCAAAAAGGAGCCATGCTTGAATGGGTATGTTTTCCCGGCCTGCTAAATTATTACATGGTTGCCTGCATTCGCATTGCATGAACATGGCTTTTAAATGACTATGGCACTAGTAATTAATTCACATTCAATTGCAGGTTAAGAAAGTAGTGCAAGAGAAGAAGTTTGAACTTTTGGTCGACAGAGAACTGGGAAGCAACTATGACCGGGTTGAGGTAGGCGAGATGCTGCAAGTGGCGTGGCTTTGCACTCAGCACTTGCCTGCCCACCGGCCAAAGATGTCAGATGTTGTTCGAATGCTCGAAGGTGAGGGTCTTGCAGAAAAATGGGTAGCCTCCCATAATTACATCAATTCCAGCACAAACTTGCCCCTGCTAGAGAGTAGCCAAATCAGGCTGCACTATACCACTGTCCCAGGCCGTGATGATAATGTTTATGATAATTCAGCCATGTTTGAGATGATAACAATGGATGAAGACTATGATACTCATGCCATGGAGCTTTCTGGTCCAAGATAACAGAGAAATTAAAAATAGAATAGTCTTGTGAAGTTTATTTTCTTTTTCTTTAAAATTCTTTAGCAAAAACAAAGATCGAGTAGTCATATGAAAATCTAAAATTTGCCTTATCCTTTAATGTCATTATACCTTCTTTTTATTCCCGAATCTTGAATGTGTCACAGTTATGTAATATTTCATTTCTCTAACGAAAAAAGTTACCCAATTTGGATGAGAAAATTTCATTTTGTTCTCCAATAAGGTATATGAAAATTAAAAATAATTTAATTAGCTACCATGTGAAATGGTTTTTCCATTTTTATTTTTTGACCATTTTGGCTAAGTATTAATTAAAAATTTATAGATGGAATTGATAAATTGAAAAATTTTTAAAATTTATATGCCCTTTTTAAAAAGGTTGAATTTGGATAGAAATGTAAAAAATTCCTCAATTTTGGATGTTAAAGTGAACGTTTTCCTTTTCAATAAAATACTTTGAGATTTGGATTTAGTACTCATGGGAATACTCCTTTTGTCTAGAAAAGGTTGAATACATTTTAAATTTAAGACGTAAAAAAAAATGAAGGTATATTTTTTGGAATTTGGATTGCGATTATTTTGAATTGTTGTGATTGATAAGTATACATATAGTATAAAGTATACGGAATATCAACATTAATAATAATGCACTATATAGTGCATTATAGAAAATCTTACAATATAATACAAACTGATTCAATCGTGACAGTTCAAAATATATACTTTTTTTAAAATGCATATTTATCATAAAAAATTTTCACAGCTATCCTAACTGCCTTCCATATTCTTTTAGTCTAGTAGCTACTAGATGAAGGTGCTTTAAGAAGTCAGTCCATTGTGTAACGGGAGTTCAATTAGTTTTGTTGATTGAATAGATCAAAAACACATATTGCTATCTGCAGTTTTTAAAATTAGATCTAATCATTAGGGAAAGCAGATCGTGGTATGGTAACTTGAGAACTCGTTTCGAGAAACCCTGCCTTAGCAAATTGCCTTGTACGTTCTCGAAGCATGGTTCTAACTCAGATTTGAGGTTGTGAATACTGGGGAGCTATGGTGTGGATGTAAAGATAATTGGGGGCCAAAGAGAATCTGACAAGAGTTCCAATGCAGGGAGGAGGGGATCTTGTGTATGATAGTACAGGGACGATAACATCGATAGGGAGTATGATTATGTGATAATCATGTCTTCTTCTCTTGTGCTTAGAGAGTCCCTTTTCATGAATTAATGCTGCCTCATCTCTTCTATTGGTTTACAAAAGTTTAGATTAGATTCTACCTAAAATAATGAATCTACTAGTGACGTTTAAAATGAATGGGTTTTGAGACCAAAGAAAAGCAGAGCCATCAGTCGCTGTGTTCCTAGTATCTTGCAATAGTTTCCGTGCTTGCAATAGTTTCCGTGCTAGCTGCTTGTTCATTCGGTTATTCAGTTGAATCACTTCAGTTTCGATGGGATAATTTAATTTTTGATTTGATTTACAAAATCGAACGAACCGAATTAAAAAAAAAAAGCATCCCTAACTGAGCATCGATTTGGTTAAAAATTAAAATTGAAGAAAAGAAAAAGAACGCATTTCAGTAATGCGTTTCTAAGGTAATTTTATTTTAAAAATTAATTTTTATTAAAAAACGCATTATCAAAATGAGGTCATGTATAATTTTTTAAAAAAAATTCAATTTTTCGATTCGATCTTTGGTTTGAGAATAAAACTGAAAATCGAACCGAATTTAATTACAACTCAAAAAATCTAATTGAATCGAACTGAAAAATCGAACTAAAATATATATTTCGGTCTGGTTTAATTCAAGTTTTTGGATTACACTAAATAATAAACATCCCTAACCGCGTGGATTTTGGAGGATGACAAAGAAGAAGAAGAGAGGAAAGGAGTAAGAGATGGAAAAGAATAAAAAACAAAAAAAAAAGAGAGAGATAGATTTATTAAATAGTTATTGAGATCCTCTAATACATTATTATGTTATATTTTTGTCATATTTTTAAATATAAAAATTTTTATTCATATATATATATATATATTACAAATCAAATAAGGTAAATTTTAAATATTAAATATTATAATTAATAATGTATTAGTAGATGTACTAAATATTTCGAAGTCATTAGATAAGGATATAAATGAGTTCTTACTACGTAATGGAGGGGGCAAATTTGCCTTTTCAACGTGGATTCAAGATCGATTACATTTGATTAAAACAAATTTAAAAGTTGAGGGGATTATTTAAGTAATTTTACATTTGAGGAGGTAATATGCTCCCAGAGTGAAGTTTAAGATGGCAGAAAGCCTTTTAACTATTTTCAATGTTTGAGGGTTACCTTTCTAAAACGTATTGAATTTCAATTCAAGTCACCCCTCATAGCAGGAAAGTTTCCTTCAACATCATGCCCCAGTAAAAGCACATCTTCTCTTGGGCTTGTCCAGGTGGGCTCAAGTGAATTGGACTTCTCCTGTGGACTTACGCCATTCTTTCAAACTATCCAAGATTTTGGTCATTAATCTTTTGGGCTTCTTAAGCTCTTCAGAAATATAGCTTACGTCCTTCTTATATTTGGGCCTTACTCACCATCAGTCTATAAAAGTCATCCCCATTCAAATTTCCCTGTCATGCCCCATCTTCCTTACTGGACGAACTCTGCGTAGAACAATTCCAAATTGATAGAGAAATATGGCAAATCTGCCTTCGTCAAATCCAGTTCTCTGCGCTTCATTCAATCAAGATAACAGGTTCTGAGTTATATTTATCAGCTAATTACGATTAATCCAGTTCCTTCATATCTTTAAATGATTGATGAAGCACAATATTTATTGCTTAAATTTCGTAATAATGATCTCTGATCCCAAATTAATTCTTGGTAGCTGCTTCGCGGTAGGAACGAATGAGGGGTTCAAAATATTTGATTCCAACACCGGCAAACTCCTCTACGAGAGAGGTAAATTTTGTTGTTATTCTTATATAACTTAAATCTATGTCACTATGAAGTTCACATTTTTTCTGTTCATTTCCTTAAACATATGGCCTGCGCTAAGCAAGTCCAGTTGAAGTTGACATTTTTAAGTCAAATTTTGTTATCTATTCTGGAAATATTTGATTCTTTCGGTTGGAATGTCTTGCCCTTGCGTAGTGATTGTCTTTCCGTTCTGTTAATATGCGTCTGCGTTTCTTGTGAATGTGTGGTAACTTTATTCCGAAAACCCCCCTTCTTTTTCTTGATTATTGCTGTACATGTGATATGCGTTTTGAGTCTGGTAGTTGAATAAGTTAATGCTTTTCAATTTCACCAGCTAATGTCTCTGAAGGCTAGCTATTTCTGTTCTTTACTATTTTTTATTCTTTTTATTTTTTATTTTTGAAATATTGTTTTAGCTATTGAGTTTTGAGCTTAGAATAACTATTTATTTTACTAATAATAAGTTGTTTATGATTGTATCTTTTGACATCATAAGATAATTTGGTGCAAGGACAAGTGTGTCCGTGAAATTAACTCTTTACCTGCTGCTAGAAATTGTAAAGAAAAATTACTCATGAGTAGAGAAAGTGAACTGAAAAAGAGGAAGTGTATAACAAGCAATCAGATAATTAAAGACTTTTGCATCAGAGAGTAATTGTTTTTCTTTTCGTATATGAAGCTTATGAATCATATGGACCAACATTATCTGAATCACTTCATGAGATTGGGTATCTCTCAAATTTTCTTTCCTTTATGACTAGCTATTGGCGCATTCAGTATCATTGAAATGCTATTCAGCTCAAGTCTTCTTGCAATTGTTGGGGCTGGCGAGCAGGTTCCTGCAATTTAGAATGTTTTACTCTTGGTTTTTCTATCTTAGACTCCCAATCTGATTTTCTATTCTTGTGTTGCATGTAACTTCAACAGCCATCTTTATCTCCTCGGAGATTATGTTTGTTCAATACTAAGAAAGGAACTGCTCTACGAGAACTGAATTTCTTGACCTCAATCCTAGCTGTTCGAGTAAATATGAAAAGGTAATATATAAAGCTGATTTGCTCTAGACTTTTATCAATATTTTGATTTCCTTCATATTCATTGGGTTATTGAATATTTAGTGCTGTTTGATGAATGTACTCTTATTAATGGAAAATGAAATGTTGAATGCACTGAGAAGTACAGCTTTTGATCTTTCCATTAGAGAGGCCAAACAATCCACCCATTGATGAGAAACTTGCCAAACGGTGCATTGTGCAACACATCTACAAATTATTTGTTATGAAATGCTTAAAAAAGAAAAAAGAAGAAGAAAATCTCACTTATATTCATTTTTTATCTGAACCAGTTTCAGCAGATAGATATATATTCATTGATTGGAACATGAGAATCAGTTCGTAATTCCTGTACTTTATTCCCCTTAGATGTGTTCATTCCCATCCTTGACCACCTGGATTATGTTTTTCATTTCCATATTTATATCTAAATTAGGTGATTTTGGGTTGAGATTAAATCAGGGCCGAAGGGAGAAACTATTCCCCAAAGAAGAGGAAAAGATAATCTCTGCTTCCTCTTTCTTTTGCAAGCCTCATTAGTAATAGGGTTGCTGCAAGTTTATTCCTATATCTAGAAGAAGCATTGTCTGGATTGGCAGGTATTAAGCAGGAAGAGTGAGAGAAAGGTCTGGAGACGCACCAATGGGGGACAATGAGAAAAAGAGCAGATGGATACAATGTCTCTTATGCAGAGAAAAGATTTATCTGAACTGCCGATAACCATGCCTAGGTGCAAATATTATCTCCCATCTGTATATCATAAAATATCTGTTCTGGTCCCCTATGAAAAAAATGTGAGGCCTTTGGAATGCTGCATAACATGGAGGTGGGGGAGGCTGGAAAGCTGATTTTGCTATGTTTTTCACATACTCTAAACTTGTAGCTGCTTCATTGCCCATATTGCTAACTGAGGCGTAAATATTTGTCAATAGTAAAAAAATAAAATATTGATTCAAGAAAAACATGGACAGGAATATTTTTTAAAATTTAGGAAACAGAAGGTTTTCCCCAGTGAATTAGAGAAACAACAGTTTTCAGCAGTGCTCTTTAGAAGGTACTATATGTCACCAATGATGTGTCTTGTTTGCACCAAATATTGCTTTTCCTTACACTAACAAACTTTCATTTTTCTTTTTCTTAGCTAAATCAATCTTCTTGTTCTTTTTAATATATTTGTCGGCAACTGCAGACTGGTTGTGATTTTGCTGGAGAAGACATATATATATGACATAAACAGTCTTGAGATATTAGATACACTAGACACGGTGCAAAATGTTAAAGGTTAGCCTTTTTCTTCTACTGTAATTATTTAGTAAGTTATCACAATTTCTCTTATGTCGTTTTATAATTGATATTGGATGTGAGTTAACCTTTGTCTTCTTCTTGAATGTTTTCTTCTCCATTGAATACATTTCTGCTGTGTTTCTCTGGAGATTTGCTTGTTTCTTAATCTTTGTTCCTTCTCCTTGAGTATTATATGTCTTCTCTGAATTCTTCACTTTTATCATTTCCAATTTATGACACCATATTAGTTTTTCTTTCCATTAAATTTCTTGTAGAATGTATGACTTTACCCAAACTCAGTCCAAAGATTAATTAAAGTATTTGGTTATTAAGCACTTCAGTCATCTTCCATGGCTAAGGAAGTTATTTGGTACAATTGGCATGATTTCGGAAATTGCTCTGGTTTTGAATTTTCCTTTTGTGTTGTACATGTGGACTAAACTTCTGTTCTCTTCAACGAGTACCTCATGGTTTGGCTGAAGGATAGAAGAAGATGACAAATGGAGAATACTTAATTGGAAATCTTACTTGATGAGGATGCTGGATAGAATGGTTAATGCTGGAAAGTCCTTACCCTGTCACTATTTATGAAACTATTAAGAATGCTGTTGAGTTTACTTGATGAATAATACCAAAATCATACACAGATTCAGAAAAAAGAGATGCCTTCTCTTTTTTGTTTTTTTTTTTGGACGGGGGTTTTGGGGGGGCGGGGTTGGGGGGGGGTCTTTTTCTTCCTCCTGCTGGTTATCAACTTGAAAATAAATGGTAATACCGATTTCTATTTCGCACAGATGTTAACTTCATGTGCTTTCTGTTCTTATTTCAGGACTCTGTGCATTTTCCCCAAGACTTGATGGTTCCTTTTTGGCTCTTCCAGCTAGTAGAGTTAAGGGGTCTGTTTTAGTCTACAATGTCATGGAACTTCATTCTCACTGTGAGGTTGTCTCCTTTTCTTTCACGTGTTAGTTGGCTTTTCTAATTGGATTTCAAAAGTTAATTGTGATCAGGATTCATTTTGACGTTTCTAAACTCTTTTCTCCTAGACTTCTATTACAAACAAAGCGTGAAACTATTTTTTTTTGTGTTTTCTAGGATCAAAATGTTTATTGGAGATAAGGAGTAATCTACAAATATAGCTTGCATTTCCTTCAAACTTTCTATTTGATGGTGGTTGTCATGCTATGGACTGACCACTATTTTTCTTTTCCTTCAACCTCTTAAAGTAGCTGTTGAACAGTAATCTTGATAAGCGAAATTTTTGGGGCTAAAGTCTTAAAAGTAAAGCTATTGGTTTTGAATGCCAGCATCGGATGCAATAGGATCCTTTTCTGATCTGAAGTTATCCATTTCTTTCTCAGGCAAAAATGTTGAATGATCATACCTTTGTACAGGAGCAAATTTTCTTCTAGATTAGCTCATGAATAATTTAATTTATGGAATTTATGTGGATGAACAATGATGATGTCAGTTTCTTAGCAATCTCTGTGGAGAAGTTTTTATCAGGATATTTCTGTAATGGTTCATACTTTTCCTCAGGGCACTACATGCTTGTGTTAGTTTTCTGTTGTTTTTTTCTCTTAGGAGGTGCACCTTTTGTATTAGTTGTTGCATTTATATAAGAACAAGAATGATTTGGACTTTTTCCCCTAATAAGATTTCCTACCATATCTTCTCGGTTTAATGCATAGTATGGTCATAGTAAGTAATTGACAAAATATGCACTGCTATCCCGTGTGTAGTTCATCACATTAGGGGGATACACCAAGTATTAGAGCACTAAACTAGTACTCTTAAGATAGACGAGTACAGGAACTCTAAGGCACTGCTAGTTGTTTAATGTAATTTTTTCCCCATTTCTTAAGTCTCACAGTAGCTTGAAGCAATGTTACTTACTACTTCCTTCATCTCAGTTTATATGACTTCATTTTCCTTTGCATGATATTCTAAGCAAGAAACGAAAGTATGTTATGGCTATAATAATAAAAAAATATGAGGCCTGTGGACCACTTTGTGCTTCGTGCAGATCCTAAGATATCAAAAGTAAGATATATTAGAGTCAACAATATTTTTAGGTGTAAAAAGTGCCAAAAAAGGTTCTTTTGCTGGAAGTGTTGAACAATCCTATAGATCCAAAAGTGTAAGTAAGCCATATGAAATCGAACATGGAGTACATGAAGCTTATCTGGTTGATCAGTTTATACTTATAGACATCACATAATTCTTACTGTCTTATGGTACATTTGATCAATTCATATGGTGAAATTTCTTCACTTGGAACACCCTGAGTGCTTAAACATTCACAAAAAATTAATTGGAGGAAATTCTGTTTGGGCAAGGAGTTAGGCATTTATCTTCTTTTTTATTTTGTAACAGAATTCCGGACTGCTGTAGCATGTATATAATTTCCCTTGAGATTATGACAAGTTGAGGAGCCACTACATTGTCATGAATAAAAGTACTTTATTTCCATTAGTTCATTACTAAAAATGAAATTTAGCTAAATGCAGATAGATGCTCATCGCTCACCATTGGCTGCAATGGTTCTTTCTTTCAACGGAATGTACATAGCCACAACATCGGAGCAAGGGACCATAGTTAGAGTTCATCTTATTTTGGGTGCAACTAAGGTAATACTAATTCAATGCATTTTGGGACTTCAAATTGGTATTTGTTTTTTTATATCTATATGACTGTTAAAACTGTCAATTTGGAGAGAGTGTTTTTGTGTGTGTGTGTGTGTGAGAGAGAGAGAGAGAACAATAAGAAGAGATCTTTTTGAGAAATAATTTACTCAGTAATTAGTCAAATTTCATTTTTCTGGCACCTACGAACCATTTTTTTGCACTAATTTCTATCAAACCTGCTTTTTGGGGGAGCAGAGAAGAGAGAGAGGGCATACAGTAAAGGGAGAAAGTTAAAGACGACTAAGTAATTGGTCAAATGCTAATTAGCAAATATGCCCTATTTCTCAAATAAGCCAATTACCAGAAAATCCATTAGCTGAACTAAACAGTATAATTTAACCTTGAGAAATAATTTAATCTTAAGTAAAATGCTAATTGATATCCTTTTGTTTCCTCCTTCGTTATTGTTCTCTGAACCTTTCAGCATATTGAATAAATTTTCATAATCTGTTACCTTTGGTGCATTGGAGAAATAAATGTAAGGCCCAGAGGAATACACAATTTACCTCCATGCATGAATACTACCCCCATTAGGATGTTCTTTTGATTGTTGTTTTACCTTGTTGATATAAGACCTGATCATTTTATGCATAGCAGTCATACAGTTTCAGAAGGGGGACATATCCATCAACTATCTTTTCTTTGTCATTTGGCCCATCTATTGAACATCCGGAGATTCTTCTTGCCTCCAGCTCTTCAGGTGCTGTTCATATTTTTTCTCTGGGTTATGCTGTCAACCAAAGGTGAGAACTCTCGGCACAGTTTTAAGTTGTCCTAGTTAGTCGATATTACTCTGCATATTACGGCATATCCATTCTGCTTCTATTGAAGATATGCTGTTTCACTTTTCCTACTTTCATCCTTTAAGGTACTGTGTTCAGTTCAGATGACTCTGTTTCTTCTCGGTCTTATTATTTCTAGTTCCTGGATGTTTGCGATTTTGCATACAACTGAGATATTGGAACTAATTGACTCATTTGATGTGTTTTATCCTTATTTTCTTTTCCTTCAAATTGATTTCGGACCTTATTAGAAGCAGAAGGTCAAGTAATTTCCTTGGATCAATAATGCCTGATTCTCTGACTGATGCACTGGATCCTACTCTTCACCATGTACTTCATCATGCTGTTCCAGCTGCAGTGAAAAGGTATGGTAATTTAGTTTTTCCAAAAGGAATAACTTGCTAAAATGTTAACATGGTTGTTTGTGATCAGAAAGGGTTGGATAGAGGACAATTATGTCAACATTTCACCAAGACTCAAGTCAGTCATTATATTGGTTGCTAAACCACCGCAATGTGTATGATATTTATATTGAAAGTTTATGCCTGAGAATAGCTAAAACCTGAGAATGTCTTTTCCATTGGTTGCTAAAACCTTTATGCCTGAGAATAGCTACTGCAAAGATGCTTGATATCAAGTGAAACTTGAAAAATGAAAGCTATGAGGCAACCTGACACGAAGAAAGGTTGGAAGATAATTTCATGTTGGATTGGCAGGAAAGGAGTAAAATAAGGTTGCTCTTGAAAGCCTTTATGATTAAATCTGGAACCCACAGGATATGTTGAGCATCTATTATTTTTAATAATCACTAAAATTCTGTTCTCCTTATGTCATCTAATACTTGTATTCTGGAACTTCTGTCTAAAAGGAGTTTCTATAATCAGCTCCTTTTTGAACCTTTTTTACTTTTAACAAACTTAACATAATCAGGAATTCTTCAACTATCATTCTAACTACTTTTTGTTTCTTACAGCAATGCAGTGATCCGAAAGATAAGCAAGGGTCTTGACAGGCAAACATCTGAAAATGTGTTAAAGTAAGTTTAGCTGATGACAATGCCTACTTTTACAACTTCAATATTAGATTTTGTTTTAGATTGACCTCTTGCTTATCTTATATTGAGCGTTTGGCCTGTTTATTTATTCTTGGGAGTGGTTCACAACGTAGGGTAAACTTGGATTGGTTTTTAAACCAAAAAAAACTTTTAACTTTTTTTTTACTTTTTTCATTTTGGGCCTCACTTATCCTCTAATAAACAATTCGCTTTTACGATTCTCAATAATATAATTCAACTCAAACAAAAATACAATCCAAATACGCCCTTATATTTCTAGACTGAATATTAACTGAAAGAGAAACCCACAACTGTGTAGCGAATGTCAATGCATTAGAAGGGGCAATCATATGTCTCAGGTTGCAAGAAAGCCCTAAGGCATTGTGGTGTTTGCTTTTGTTCTTTGAGATTGCTTCAAAGTCCAAACCATACACTGTGCCGAATAGAGGAAGATTAACATAATAATGAGATTGCAACAGCAGAGTTAGCACATACAAGATGCTTGATGAACGTGCAGGCTGAACAGAAATGTAGTGAGATTGGGACACTGTTTGAAGAAAAAGAAACCGGAAAGAAACACCCTGAGGCTTAAGTTGGGAAGAAGGTGGGGAAAACTAACAATCTCCACAATAACGATCTAAGAAATTTTCTAGCAAACCATATGGAGTGGCATAGATCCTGTTTTGCTTAATTGCACTTGCTTATGAAGCTGCCCTCTGCCACTAGATTGATATACGACAACCTGAAAACCTGCCTCACTAATTAATATCTGTATAGATTTTTTGCGGAACAGTAAGATACGTAATTCAACTTTAGTGAGTAATCCCAAGTAGCTTAGGTAGAAAGTGAAATTGAAGTGGGCGTAGAGCTATTGTCTCTAATTTGATGCTTAAAAACATAAACTGATAAATCTTCCTTTATTATCTAATGGCTGGACTTTCATCTATTATGTGGATATAATACATGAGTGCTGGACCCGTATGCCTGCAACCTGAACACTTTCGAAATTCTAACGATAACAAAATTTCATCCATTGCATTTTGTAGGGCCACAATATCATTAATCACCAACCAAGGATACTTCCTGGAATATAGTTTTTCTCTCAACCATCAAAAGGAAACTTCTTGGATGCTTGAAAGAGAGTTAAATATTTTAACAGTTCATGCTGAAAAAGGGACTACTTCAAAAGGTGGAGATTGATACGTACCTGACTCATCTTTTGGCTAGCATACAGTTATATTACATCTTCATATTGTTGCATAGAAAGACCCTTCTCCAGAACATGCTTAATGTGAATAGTTTTGTCCATACATAATTTGGAATTGTTGTTGTATATATCTATCATCATATTTATTCCTGGAAAGCAATGAAGAAAAATATAGTTACAAAAAGTTTGTTCTGCATATGTTTCTGGTATCTGTCCGTCATTTTTGTTGGTAAACCGGAAGTAATATCAGGAAATGTGATTCCAAGTAGATGGCTTACTATTTTTAGATAGTCCAAGAAGGAAAAGAAAAGTTGTTCAGGGAAAGAGAGGCCAAGTTTACTTTTAATGGGAGAGAAACAAAATATACGTCTCATAAACTTTTGAAGTTATTCTTTAGTATTTCTTGCATTGTTGTATAATTTAACCCTTAAAAGAAAACTTATAATTATTTTTTATTTTCTTTCAAAAGGCTATATAATGAAAACCAAATAAATAGTTTTCTCTAATGTTTTAATACAGCATCTTTATTTGTCTAATGTTCCATACTCTGTTTTCATTGATTAATTTATATTTTTAGTTTCGACATGTTTATTTCTGAGGATCTTTTAAGTTGTGTCGTTTTACCTATTTATGAAAAAGGTTCTTATTTATTTATTTATTTTTTGGATGTGGGTTTCATTTTCAAGTTCCAAAAAGAATAGAAAAATAACATTCGAGTTACGTAAAATTAAAATATTTAAGTAACTGTTTTTTTGTGGGATTAGAATCAACTTATGTTATGCTTTTGGATTTACTTGTTATTAAAATAAAATTCCTGTCTAGGTGGAACTAAACATTTATTTTTTATTTAAAATAAATGAAAATGTGAAAGTCTAATTGATGGTAAGAATAGCTTAAGAGGGAATATCTGGATTTATTATGATATTTTATCTTTAAACTGTTTTATTTTTTATAGTGAGATTAGATAGAATTTGATTTAAAATTTTTTATTTTAAAATTAAATTATTTATAAAAAATATAAATATTAAAATTAAAAATTTTAAAAATAAGATTCTTTCTCAATTTATCTACCAAATTTTGCATTGGGCATTACGTATCTGCCATGTGTTGCCAGAAAAGCGAAGAGGAAAGATTCTGAGCTCGCTTTTCTTGATGCAGCTTCTCAAGAGAAGCAGGCGTTCTTTATTGTGAAAAATGTAGGAAGAACTGTTACAAGTATGCGTTCTTTATAATGCATTGCTTGGACCCAAGTCTGAGATCCGTTTTTTCCCTTCGTTTTTCGCTGATGGGACAATGAATTTATCTACCAATGATGATTAATTAAGATATTTACAAAGTCAAACATAGCCTGACGTGATTTGTTGTTCACATTGTTGTGTGCGTTTAGCCTATTGTTGACGTCGTTTAAATACAATAATGGATGCTAATTTCTCTCGAAAGGGAAAAAGAAAAAGGATGACAGGTACTGAAAATTCTTTTTCTTGGTATTAGCAGAATTTCTCCGTAGTTCAAAAGACTAGCCAAATGGTCCTTGTTAGGTACGAAGAACAACAAAAATTAACAATTTATTAAAATAATTTGCATTTTAAACATCTTACTTACAAAAGGGTATATAGATAAAAAAACTGAAGTCACAAGCTATTATTCTGTCTGTGGTATGCAGCCGAGTCATTTTTAAATGCCGAAAGTTTATCATCAAGGGTCTTTTGCATTTTTGCTATTTTAGACACATTTGTATTGCATGTGCAACATTTTTACTACATAAAAAAAATGTATGACTTGGAAAATTACATGTGTAATTTCGCTAATAATTGATCACTCCAATGTTATTTGACTCGTAGTTCAAAAACTTGAGAGTAATTATAAAATAATGAGACTCTTATTGTTCAATTAGTGTTAATTTTTTATGTTATATTTATGTAAAAATAAATTATTTATAAGAAAAAAATTAAATATTAAGTTTTGTAACAAAATTAATGGGCTTAGAAAGCCTGTATCGCGTGTGCAAGTGGCAAAAGTCAACTCCTGGACGGGTATCATTGATGAACTGATCAGCCCTTGCCACAGCTATTTAAGAACCAAACTCAGTTATCAACAGCTAGTCATCTTTGACGTATCATGGGCATTTCTGAACATCTTAGAGCAGTTGCTTCAATCTTGAAGGAATCCATTAAATTTCTTCCCAGGATTGGGAAGTTCATGGCATTGATCGCTTTACTTTCAGCTCTCCTCTACTCTTCCTTGCTCTTGGTTTTCAACTTTTCTACCATGTACTTGTCATCTGATATGTTTGTGAAATTGAACAACTCATATCTCTCTAGTGCCTTTAACAGGTTTCCACTTGCAAAACCCTTCGATGGTATCATGAAAGATCTTCGGATTCTGGTCCTCGTCAATGTATCTTACCTTCTTGGAATCTTTTTCGTATCAATTTTTTTTTCACAATTACAACAGTTATTCTATCAGCAGCATCTTACAGCAGCAAAACCTTGTCCTGCAAGGAGTTGGTGTTACAGGTTGTGAAGTCATGGATCGGGCCATTCATCACTTCAATCTATATAGCACTTCTTGCAGTAGGATACCTTTTCATAGTCATTACTATGGCTGCTCCTCTACTGGTGTTTTCTGGAATTCTTATGCTCCCGATTGCTATTGTTGTCAGCGTCGCAGCCTGCATTTTCTACCTCTACTTGCATGTTGTTTGGCATATGTACTTGGTGGTTTCTGTGACGGAGGAAAATAGTTATGGGATCATGGCAATAGGGATAGCTGGCATACTTATCAAAGAGAAGAGGCTGCAAGGCTTCATTTTGAATATTTCCTTGTCTCTGATGAATTTGATCCTGTCTCTGGGGTTCATAACCGTCACGGGCAAAATGGGGATCGGTAGTCAACCAGCGTTTTTTGATATATGTCTCAGTATTTTCGTGTTTGCTGAATATTCTCAAAGTCAACATTAGTTTATGCATAATAAAATGTAAAAATTCTTCTTTCAAATTTTTTTGCGCGGCATCCTTATTCTGTTCATCCATCCCAGAGAATCTTAAAGAAACCCCTCCCCGCACCCCCCACCCCCACCCCCCAAAAAAATACGAAAAAAGGAAAAATTTGCTACTTCAAATCGCAGAACTGGAAAATGATGAATTTCTAAGTTTAATTAATCAGCTTTAACTAAAACTTTGTCGTGGCTTGGAGCATATCTATGGCTGGAGAAAGCTTTGTCAATCAATTAACCTGAGAGTGAAGTTTTTACATCTTCAGCCAAAACTGGTGTAGCAATTGTGCTCATAGGGATTTTGGGAAAAGGGAGTCAAAACACATTTTGGCCTCGAGAATGTTGTAAAACTTCTTGGTCTCCTCCCAAAAATGTGTCTCTAAATGCTTGTTTGGATTGTTTTATGAACTTCTTAATTCATAATGTCCGAGTGGCATTTCAGAGACTTCTTGTTCCATGATCCCTGGATCCTCAATACCTCTTTGGAATAAATATCCAGCATTACCAAGAACACTAAACAAAACTGATCCCAAGATATTAAAAAGAAATTTCTGCTGCTTTGGAACCAATTCATGACAGTTTGAGATATTCTGAGATAATTTTTCCTGCTAAATCTAGGAGTAGTACTTGCAACAATGAAACCAGTCAAAAATGCCCTCGAACAGCTTCCCCTTATTCTCTGATCGTTGTAATCAGCAGCGGCAGCTAATCCTCTTGCTCTATATTATGGATGTAGTCCATCAACGTAATTTTTTTTGGCACGTCTTAATCATAGATCATGGTTTTTAAATCCTTTCTTAATGCTGAAATGATATTTTACCCCCGGAAATTATATCAAAAAACCATTTTAAATATTTTTTTTAGATTGGTTCTCTCTTCCCTAATTCAAATCACTTCATTAGCAGCTGTTATACACTCATTCCACGAAGCCTACACTGCAAAAGTGATGAGCTTCAAAGAAATGTTGTTGAGCATCAGGGCTAGATTGAGAAGGCCTTTGATCACAACTTTCTGTATGGTAATCGTTAGCTTGGTGTGTAAAGCTCTCTTTCTCATTGTATTTGGTTTTACAGCAGCGGATACAGATGGAACTCTCTGGATTTCTCTGGTCACCGGATTGATAATTTTCGGTGTCTGTTGCGTCGTTCATCTGTCTGCTATTTGGATCTTAAGCCTTGTGGTTTCAGTATTCGAAGAGAATTCCTCCGGAATGAAGGCCATTGACAGAGCCAGAGAGCTCTTGAAGGGCCAAAGGCTTCAAGGATATGTTCTGATGCTGATATTACTTCTTGCTGGTTCGGTAATGTATGGACCTTTGCTCTCTTAGCTATGAATACAGAAATCAGCACTGATTTGGGATGTAATCAGCGTACTAAGAAGTTGGTCCTTTTGCCTAATGAAACTCATTGTTTTTGTTGTGTTCACCGTGTTTTACCATGAATGCAAAAGAAGCTATCCAGTGAAGGACAAAACCAGTGCCCATGTTCCCACCTCTGCTATTGAATTCTAGTGACACCTTCCCTGAATATCATTGCTTTTCCGGTTGTTGAAGAGTGTGAATAATGGACCAGTGCGTATATTCGGGTGACAACTTCTTTGATCCTTTAATCATTAAATTAGTACTCTTTTCATAGAGTCCAAAGTGGCCGGCCATGATCTCTTCAATTAATAATTAGATTTTAGTAAAAATCAGCGAACCATGAAAATTTTTTCCACCCAACAGTTTGCAATTCAAAACAAAAGAAAATTAATTACTAATATTTATTTGAGGCAATCAACTCTCAATCTTTGCATCCCACAATCCCAACCCTTTTATTCATAAACTTAAAATTGACACTAAAATAAAATCCCAACTTAGCATAAAAACCACCAAGAATCGCTACTCCTTACTTGATAAAAGAGGCAATACGATGAATCATATTCGTGGCTCTCTCAGTAGTTGGGTTAAAGATCTCAAAGAAATGATCGTACCCTTCAAAATCAGCCAACTCCAGTTCACCTTTCCACCCACTTTTCTTCAATGCCTCCACATAAAGAAGATGAGCTTCTCTGATATCGTCGATGGCCATAATCACAAGCAACCTTGAACAACCGATTCCGGCCAAGCTAGGAGCACCATCAACTACCGGATTCACCATTGGATTTTCATAGCCACCAGGAGCAGAGGGATAAGACAGCAGCCAATATTTCTTATACATTTTCACCATATCTGATAATGTCTCATCGCTTTCCTTAGCCCATGAGCTGATCAAGAAGTATGGATAAGAAAGAATTGCTCCCGAGATTCTCAGACTAGCGCACAAGCTCTCACGACCAGCTCTCACGGCTATGTTATGGACCATATTTCCACCGGTGCTGTCGCCTCCTATGTAAATTTTGTTGAAGTTGCCGTGGTTGATTAGCCAGAGCTCTCTGTCCGTACCGGTGGTGGAGTTATCAGCAACATGTGAAGCCACCCACTGAAGGGCTGTCCAGCAATCTTGGTAACCGGCAGGTAAAGGGTGTTCAGGAGTGAGCCTGAACTCTACTGCAACTATGACTGCTCTGGCTTTCGAGGCTAAGAGTTTGAGGTAAGTGTTGTACAAAGAATCGAAGGCAGACACCAAACAGAAGCCTCCGCCATGGAAGTAGACCAAGATGGGGAACTTTTGGCCATCTGCTACAACGAGCTTCGGAAGGTATATTCTAGCGGAAACTTCCTGCGAGATTGGGACGTGTTTTGTGGACACACCGGTGGTTGGATCTTCAAGAGACGGCGGAATATATGGTTGAACAAAATTTCGCTCCACCCTTCCATCTTTATACAGGATGATATCTGGAGAAAGATCAATTGCAGTCTCATCTGTGAGCTATTAGCTGTCCCAGTTTTCTCTCCGAGATTCCAGTATTACAAGCGAGTTCAACTTCCAACTTCTTATTTTAAGTTGACAGGAGAATTAAAGAAAAATAATTTAATTATAAATAAATTATTATGATATTCCACATCAAGGATGTGTAGATATTTAATTAGTTAATAAAATTTAATTTTTAAAATTAATTAATGTTAGTAATTAATTTTTTTTTAAAAATATAGATTTCTTTTATAAAAATAAATATTTAATTTCAAATGTATATTTTTTTAAAATATCAACATTTGATATCAAAAGAGAAGAGTGTTAGCTCAGGTTTTTTGTCTCTAGATGTGTGTCTTTGTTTATGTAAATTGCAGAGTTCCATGGCGAGGAAATTAATCAGGGTTGCTGATTGATTGCAGCTCGTTTTTAATTGTAATACACTAAAAAATAATTTAAAAAATAGTATTCTGACCTAATCAACAATGAGAGATATTAATTGGACTAAGTGAGTTAGATCTAATTATTGAAGTCGAATAATTTATTCTAATTTAATTTTTTAAAATTTTTTATATAATAATAATATTTTTAATAATATAATAATATTATTATATAATATATATATACATAAACTTATCTTAACTCAAATTCAATTCAAAACGTTATCCAATTAAAAATATAAAAACAAATCGATGCTCCTTCCCGACTGCAACTGCACTTCCCTGTTTTGTTTTGTTTTGTTTTGTTTTGTTTTTTTTTTGTTTTTTTTTTTGTTTTTTTTGAAGGGGAAGTAGACGTTCCCTTCTTTGAAAAAATTACATTGTAATCAGTCTATCTAGGGGTGTTCAAACGGATTACGGTTCGGTTTTCGATTTTACTATTCGATTTTCGGTTCGATTTTTTTAATTTTTTTGAAAACCAAACCAAACCGTAATTTTTTCGATTTTACTATTCGGTTTTTCGGTTCGGTTTAGGGTAAAACCGAAAACCGAACCGAAAAACCGAAATTGTGAAAAAAATACAAAGAACGCATTATGGTAATGCGTTCTTGTATTTTTTTAAAAAAAAAATATAAGAACGCATTATGGTAATGCGTTCTTGTATTATTTTTTTAAAAAAAATACAAGAATGCATTACCATAATGCGTTCTTTGTTTTTTTTTTCATAATTTCGGTTTTTCGGTTCGGTTTTCGGTTTGGTCACCTAAACCGAAAATCGAACCGAATTTTTTAAAAATTTAAAAATCGAATCGAACCGAACCGAACCAAAAAACTATAAAAATCGAACCAAACCAAAAAATTCGATTCGATTCGGTTTGAATTTTCGGTTTGATCCGAATTGTGAACACCCTTAAGTCTATCACGTGGTTTTGGCAATATGCCAGAAGCGGCTTCAAGTCCTCATGTGGTGTCCTTTGAAACAGGCAAAAAAAGTCCTCATTTGACGCGCTTGATCCGAGCTCAATTTCATTGAAATTTTAAATGAATAAAAAAACATTGTAATTAGTCTATCACGTGGTTTTGGCAATATACAAGAAGCGGCCGCAAGTCCTCTTGTGGTGCCCTTTGAAAAAGACAAAAAAGTCCTCATTTGACGCTCTTGATCCAAGCTTAATTTCATTGTCATTTTTAATATGTAGGTTTTTTAAATTATATATAAAATAAAAAATATTTATTTTTTTAAAACCCTCTCTCTTTTTAGAATTCTCTCAACTTATACATTAAAAAAATTATATTTTTAATAAAAACAAATAAATTTAGTCGCAGCAAGACAATGAGTAAAGATTTTACGAAGGATACTCTCGATTTTGAGGTAAAAAGTTATTAAATTCTAATTAAATTAGTATTTGTATAAATTTTTAAAAATTTTGTGGCCAAATTCTGCCAGATAGTGGTAAAATTTGTAGTCAATTTCCGCCACCATCTCGCAAAATTTGACTAAAAATTTCGCAACCATCTAGGAAAGTTATGGTGAAAGGTGGCAAAACTTTCACATATTTTTATAAATTTTATAATTTTTTTAAAATTTATAATAATGACTTATTTAATTATGTTATTATATTTTTTTAATTTGTAATTATATTTTACGGTACATTACGTATGGTAAGTAGTTTTGTTGTTATGGTATTCATTTTTTAAAAAATAATCGAAACATACGTAACATAGTAATTTACATTGAACAAGTATATGATATATGCATTGCAGGAATACCAAAAGCGCCGTAAGGCAAGATTTTATCGATCATTTTACAGGGATAGCCAAGGTCTGTCATCGTCATCTGATTCATTTGAAGAATTTTTAAATCTTGACAAAGTCGAGGATTTAAGTCGTTTTTGAGAACGCAAGATATATTTTCGAGTAAAGAGGAGTTAGTAAATTGGGTAAATGCGACACCATTGCAAGTGAGGACCTTGTTAATAATTACTCGTTCAAAAAAATGCAACGGAACAGGTAATGAATTTGTTGAGTTTAGGTGTGAGAGCGGCGTAACATACCGAAAATATATTCTGTTTCAAAGGATGAAGCAGCACCTGAGGCGTGGACTAAGCAATGGAAGCCCAAGGGAACGAAAAAATGTCACTGTCCGTTAAGACTTATGGGTAGAGAGCATTACGAGAGAGCGTGGAGTTTTGAAGTAATATGCGGCAAACACAATCAAGAGTTCGGAGTCTGGCACGGTCATTCACTCATTGAGTGGATGACAGAGCGGGAGTTGAAGATTACGGAGGAAATGAACAAATGTCACGTTCAGCCCAAACATATTTTAGATCATTTGAAACGAGAGAACCCGAGAACTGTTGTTAAGTATGTGTGCTGATAATAAGTATTTAATGTTCCTTACTTGTAAGTTTATATACCCGCTATTAAATTTTTTAAAAGTATGGATAACATATATTTGTGTTGCTTGGTGTCGCAGGGCTAAGCTGTGTATAATGCTCGACACAAATTAAGAGTTGCAAGTATGGAAGGTCGATTCAACAACTTTTTAAGTTGTTCACTGAACATGAATACATCCATTAGCACAGAGTAGAGTCAGGAGCCGAAATTCTTAGTGATTGTATTTTTGCTCATCTAGAGTCGACGTTACTTGCTCGTGCATATCAATTTGTGTTGATAATGGATACGACATACAAGACTAACATGTTCATTGTATTTTTATTCATTTTGTATTACATTATAGTTACACATAATGTTCTTTAATTAAAAAAATATATAAAATTTTACTCGCATCAAGGGTGTTTAATAAATTAATTAAAAGAGGTACAATATGCTATATTTGGATATCGTTGGCATGACCTCAACAGGTCAAAACTTTCTCCTTGCCGGAGCTTGGATTAGCACTGAGTAAGCAGACAGTTATCGATAGGTGCTGGAGTGCGTTAAGGAGATATTCGAATGAAATTATCCCTCCAATTTTATTGTGACTTATTGGGAGCTTGGATTGATACAGGTCCTGCATGATACATTTCCCAATTCTGAACACATGTTATGCCGTCGACACATTTTGAAGAATGTTGAACATCGGAGCTATAATGCTTGAGGTGATAATGCGATAGTGGAACAGTTTTCGAAAGGTATGTGGAGACGGTTAGTTGATTCCCAACGGATGAGAAGTTTTAGCTTAATTATTCAAATATGCGCTCATCATGGTCAACTTTCAGGAAGCTGATGACGTATCTAGACGAGACATGGTTGGATCTATATCGGGAATAGTTTGTTCAGGTTTAGACATGCCGGATCGTACATTTTGGGACGAAAATGACAAATCCTGGAGGGTGATGCCCAGGGTGAATAACAGGTCTTTAATAATATCCTCCCTACTTATGTCATGACGGAGGATCGTACCTGTCACGGGAATGGCAAGTATATGTGTTACATCGTGGAGGGTAATAGTCATCTCACCGAAGGACATATGAAATGTGTTAGTATCAGGTTGCCACCTCTCAACGAAAATCCATATTAGTGGACTGTTTGGTCTCGTAAAAATACACTCACGCAATCGCTTGAGACAGTTGCACACCACAATCGCCTCGACCGCCTCATTCTTGACTGTCCACTTCGGGAGTGGACTGTGAGTACCGAACGCTCCTGTCAGACAACATGTAAATATTCATCGACATATTTGTTTTACGTATTTAACGAATATTTTAGGTCCTCATAATTGAAAACAAGTATGCGTACCTCACCGCACCATATGCAACGTGACCGGAAAATGATGGGATCAGAAATAGATCCTGCGGGCCTCTAATTACGAGTCCCATGAGCTGCCGCTACTCCTCACTGGATCGGGTGCAACAAATACGCCTCCGACTGGCAACCTATATGTGCAGTCTGCCGGCGACTTCTTGTCCACCCAGGGAGGGTCTGAGTCGTTCTTCGTCATCGACTGAAACCCTACTCGATACGAGGGGCACGCGTACTGCTTCTATGGCTATCCTACTGACTCGTGGGCGTGCCGATACCCTAACACGGGGTGGAACTGGACTAGGTGACCTATCCCGTCGAGCTGATACCCCTACTTCGGTAACTGAACGAGCTAGGCTACCTACCTCTGCTGCAACACGACGTAACAATTGTCTTTGTTGTCTTGCTGAAGAATGTGTCAGAGCCGTGTGTGGAACACTCTGATCAAATGTCTCTTCCTCCTCCATCACTGCGTCACCAACATGATCCTACATATCCGCACCCGTATCCATATCATAATCCGCATCGGTAGTAGGATCATCCATATTCTACATATTCTTCATAACATCTCCAGCCTCATCGTCATAATCCTTAGGATGTCTATATGGTATAATCGAGACCGATGACAGGTAGTGTTATGACGGCCCTGCATCCTCTGCATGGTCGTTGCCAGTCGGCGATACGTACACAGGAGCCATCAGATAATAACTTAGTGCGGCCGGAGCCGTTGATGTTATCGGGGGCCAAGGATGTGGTGCGTATCCTAGTATGGGCACGTACATTCTCGCCACCCACGGTATATATGGTGCAAACTATGACGAATGGACGCCCCGTGTAATGTCCGTAGCACTCACTGGGATGTCATTAGTGCTGCTCCTCGCCATATCCGCTCGCTGCCTCGCATACACTATAATAGGCTACCGATCGTGCAATCGATGTTGCAATCAGCAACTGGACTCAAGTCAAACAATGCATCATGTCGTCGTCGAAAGGGATCCCTCATCTACAACACAAATTCAACAAATGCCATTATTATGCAACTTGCACGTAAAATTTATATAGAATGTTTACAAAACCTTATGTAATAAAGAAATTGCTATTAATGTATACAACAATCTAAAAGTGGATGTTCAATACACAATACGTTAATATTTCTTAATATTAATGTTTCTAAGAAAATAATCACATTATTGTAAAAAAAATCTTTTATCTTACAAAATTCTTTGCAATTTCTTTAAACAATTTAATAATAAAAAATACTTAAATTACATTACTACCAAATAAATAATTAATAATTAAATTAAAATATAAATAAATAAATAGATTGAATCAATCGAATAAACTAAGTAAATTAAATAACTAATTACATAAATAATAAAAATATTAAAATGTAATTAATTTAATTAGTACAAATATATATATAATTTGTTAATATAAATTAAAAGTTGATGTGAAATAATGATATATACATAAGTAATAAACCTTACTTCATGTTGAATTTCAAATTTAATTAATTTTTAATTAATATATAATTTATATATAAATGAGTTTATTAATACTATAATAATTGATGAAAAATATAATGAAATATTTTACAATAATAAATATTAATAAAATATTTATAAACCTAAATATAAATTAACGATGCTTATTTAGGATATCATACTATAACGCATAACTAGAAAATTCACTAATTACTCTAAGCATCCTTCAAAGTCAAATATAATCAAATGTAACTAAATTTGTCAACATATAATAACTAAAAGAATATGTACGATTTATCAGTTATTGTGACATGCTAATAGTATTTGACAGTTAATTTTATATTAATTATGCAAATTATGTAATCTATGTGCCGTGTAAATTTAAATAAAAGCGTAATGATGAATTTTTACAAAAATTAATTTTTCACTGCAATTTCCACCAGGGTTGCAACGGAAATTGCATATAAATTCTGCCACTCAGTTTGGCGGAATTGGCCAGCTAATTGGCCGACTTCAAAATCGGTCATTTTAAGGCCGATTTTGATGTTTTTTATGTGTAAATAGATGTAAAATTAATAGTAATTTGATAAATTAATATTTTTTCGTAAAAATTCTTTATCGTTGTTCTTATATCTGAATTTTTTCAATCGAATTCTTTAGAGAATTTTAAAAACTTTTCAAAATTAATATAAAATAAAAAAAAATTTCACACTATATATATTCAAAGGAAACTGCGGATAGTATTCCTAATTTCATCGGACCATCTTTCTCTTCTTCTCCTCCTGGTACGAGAGGGTTAAAGCTGAGTTTGTTCATTTATTTGTTCTTATAGTTTGAGATTTCTGATGTTGGTATTCATTCATTTATTTATTTTTGAAAAGTTTGAAATTCATTAAAATATCGAGAAACTAGCTAACATACTCTTAACAATTTAGTAATCCGTCATACTTATATCATCAATTTTTTTTGAGTCAATGAATTCATTTAATATATTATTTTTGTCAAAATGCTCTCACCATCAATGCATGCAACGAAATTCATTCGAAAAAAAGCATGCTCCTAGTATGTGTTATCTATTTAAAGATATTTTTATCTTTACCAAAAAGTTTCCTTCAAAAACCTTCACATGAAGCACACGTAAGACTCGGTTTTCTTCCTATTTATTTTACTCTCTTTCAAGATCTTTAACTTCTTTCCCTCACATGTGTTTCACATGTGGAGTTTTTAGATAAAACCCTCTAGTTGGACAAAAATACTATTACATAGTTAGTACATGTTAAGAGCTTTTTTTTTTTTTAAATTTTACCAAGTGCAATGATAATAAAAGTATTTTGACATAACGTAATATAATTAAAAAATTTATTGACTGAAGAAAAACTTTAAGAATATAAGTGCGATAGGTTCCTAAATTTAGAAAATACATTGGCCATTTTTCTTTTAAACATAACTTGTTTAGTTTCACAATTTTTTTTTCAAAATTTTCAGATAATTATTTATGTAAATTTGTTTGCAAACAACATCATATTCTAGTGTTTAGGATACAAGCTAAACTTTGTATTGGAGTTCAACGGATTTGGAGTATGTTACGATCAATTGGTACACCATATGTCCATTTTAATCCACTCACTGAAATGAACGTACGTTATTTGAATTCCGACAAACTCAAATTTCTTTATGGGCAAAGGTTTGTTTCAAATAACAACTCCAGTCCTGACTACAGTTGGGTTGTCTCTAGACCAGGCTTGGCCCAAGCGCTCACTTATAGCATTCACCAAATCCTTTGTTAAAGCTTCATTTATTGTTTTAATTTTAAATATTTATATTTTTAAAAAATTATTAATTTTTAATCAACTACTTAAAATATTAATTTTTTAATATTAAAATTTGTATTTGATACACTAACTAATTATTTTTAACTAATATAATTTTAAATATCTGTCAAAATTTTTTATAAAATATATCATAATCTTAATTTTTATATAAAGAAAATATATGATATATTTTAAACCTTGGAAGTAAATTATTACAAAATATTTTTAAAAAATTATTTTAAAGATTACATGAATAAGTCAAGATAATATCTTAGTCAATAAAACACTTTTTCATCAATGTTGTATTTAAACAGTATTTGACCGGGTTCGACAATTGAATCTTACTTCTTTTCTTACAATTTTTTTTTTCACAGAACCCAAGATAAAAATTTTTCAAATAAAATACAATCCAAATAAAAAAAATTTCAGATTAAGTACTTATCCAACATACTACTCATAATATCGTAGAATTTGACAAAAAAAAAAAGAAAAAAAGAACTGCATTATTACTAAAAGTCATAAATTGTTAAAACGCAATCTACTTATGTTTATTAAAAAGATTTTGATCATTCACTTAAAGTGTGAAGTGTAAACTCATATCTCAAACTCTTCACACACTCTGTATAGTTGAGGTGTTTATTTAGTTTTTGGTTCAAAATTTCAGTTTGAAAAAAAATTTATAAAGTCAAATTGAACCGAATTTTTTTATAAACTAAACCGAAATAATTTAATTCGATTTGATCGGAAATTAAAAAACTTAAAAAACAAGACCAAGAATACATTGACAAAATTAGTTCATTAGCAACTTTATTTTTATTAAAAAAATAAAATATTCTTAACTAAGAACTTATTATCAAAATGTGGTTATATATAATTTTTTTAAAATTTTAAATTTTCAATATAATTTTTAGTCTTAGCACAAAAATCCGAACTAAAATATTAAAAAATTATATTTCAATTCGATTCGATTTTTCAAATTGCATCGAATAATGAACACCCCTACACTCTATATAGTGGACCAAACATGAATTATCACCCCCACCCCCCGCCTGGCTCTTTTTCTTCAACTACTTATTAAGAGAGCCACAAAAAAAAAAAAAAAGTTAAGAATTATTTCTGATATATACCAAAACCAACTGGAAAAGTATGTAACTCTCTGCTCATTAGACAGGCACCATCCTCGTTGAAGCATTGAAAGAATTCTACTGCAGTGCATGAATGATGGAACTACGTTTTCACCCAAAGAAAAAAAAAAAAAAAGAATGATGAAACTACTCTAGCTCTTCCACAAATAGCTTAATGGCATCTCGAGCACAAACGAGATTTCCATGTAGTGCAGTAACATTTCCATTTTAGATAAAAAGAAAAACTAGCTCATCAGTAATTTTATATGCCCTAGCTATATAAATAGACCAAGATGTCAATGTCTCTGCAGTCTCCATCTGAAACTACAACTGCATCACCTAGTCTTCGTCTTAATAAATTTCCCTCTTGAAGCTCTTTTCTCCAATTTCTCCCTTTTCTTACGAGTCTTCTCATCTTCTTCAACTCCCTGCATTAACATTAATCATAAACCACTTGTTCTACAAGCATGCATTTAGAGCAACTAGGAAAGAAGACACACATGTTAAGGGAAAAGATTTACCTCTGAACCCTGTGGTAGAAATCCTTTGACAAGCCCAAAGACTTTGTATGCTGCAAAGGCAGGTATCTGAAAACACAAAGGGTCTGAATTAGACTCTGGAATTCATTGAAATTAATTAAAATACAGAATAAATTCAACCTATTACTGCTATGCTGTCTTCAATACTTTTCTTAATACATTTCTATCATCATGTTACAAAAACAAGAACTTCTATTGAAGGTGCAAGTAGATGATCCAGGATATAAAAAATGTATAGAGGACATCAAGTGCAAACAAATCTATCCTGAATATGTGCTTATTACATTTTTTTTAATTTCAAGTCTCTAATCCGGCGAGCACATAGGATGTAGATTACCAAACTATCTCCAACACAAGGCACTTCAGGAGACCACAAGATATCCAACATCTTATGACCAAGGCAAATCCAGAAAGTATAAATTAAGACTTTGAAGCAACTTGCATGAAAAAAACAAGCAGAGATATATAAGGCTAAACCAGGTAAGATAAACATAAACTTCTTAACCGTAGTCTCAGAGCAAAAATTAATACAGTAATGCACATACTTATTAGTCAAACTGGAACTCGAAGACCTTCCAAAATGCATGACTGTCCTTTACTAGTAACCCAGCAAGGTTCCTCAACCAAAACTTCAAAGAAACAGATGCACAGGGCAGAACTTCTCAGAAACAACTGTAGCTAGAGAAACATTTCTCCGAATGACCATCTTCAGGAAATTGAGGTAACGGGAATAAAGAATACAGAAGTATCCCAATATTACCACATGAGCAGGATAATTTACAGAAAGGAAAGGCTCAATTCAATTAAAAATAAACCTGATGACCCAAAATCTAGCTCTTCTAAGAGTCAAGAAGATTTTCCTTTGTAATATATACACTTTGCATGTCAAGATAATCTAAAGGCAGACCAAGCCATGGAATCTCCAAGTAACAGGCCCTGTACAATTATCCCGTTACTCATTAGGTTATATAAGATTTCTTTCACAAGTATATAAGCAAGCAAAAGATGCTATGTAGTCCATTTATCGTTACTCATGCAGATCAGTAGTTACAAGATCGAACAATTAGAAACAAGCAAAAAATGCTATGCCGTCTATTCCATCATTAGTTACATACATCAATAGTTATGAGACTGAGATATACCCCTTAAATTAAAAATGGTCTCTTTCAGATCTTACATGTCTAAACCTTCATGTTTCCGAGTCATTCAATTTGTTTAAACATGTTTCATTGAGGAAAACCCCTCAACAAGCCAATTTCTCAGTTCCCACGAAGAAGGAGACATAAAAGAACGATCATTCTCCTCCAATAAACACGTATTACGGAAAAGAATTCCAAATAAACAACAGAAAATAGATACATTTCCCTGTTGCTGAAGAAAATTTTAGGATCCTCAAGTTGAACCACATTCTGGAGGTTGAATCTGATAATTCACAAATATAAGCAATAAGAACTGGATGATCAGTTATCATTTCTTTATAAAAGTTAACATAAGATGTGAAACTCACCACCAGATATATGTACCAAAACTTCTCGGAGATGATAGAAGAGAGCTGAACAAAGCAGGAAATGTAGATCACATCATGTAAATATCTGCAAAAAGTGATGCAGAATGTATCAAAATGAAATACATATAAGCCAAATTATATCCTGGAAATTTATGAAATCCAAAGAGAAAGAGAAGATGAAAATATGAGAATATGAAACCATGGAATTAATGAATTTGAGCAGTTCAAAAGTATTACCCAGTTCCAAGATATACTAATTCCCATTCTTCTTTCAAGTTTTAGCACAAAAAGATTTCAATTTTAGCAATCATTAAGCAGTATGCCAACATTTAACAGAGTTGTCCTCCCTGTTAGCATTTCAACACCCAGATAACTGTAATTTAGTGCTCTTATTTATAATTTAAAAAAATTTAAAAGGGAGGTTTCAAGTGCAGATAGTATTTTTCATATCATATATATTTATATAAGATTTTCTATTACAATATGTTTCTTGACTTTCAAATACATTCCCACCCAAACTACATTTCAAGATGCTAGGAACAACAAAGACATTCTGGTTTTCCCTTTCCCCATCCAAATCTGGTTCGAATTCCCTCTGAGTCAAAGGAGAGTTGAAAATAAAAGGAACATACCTCTTCCATAAGATTGTTCAGAAATTAAACTTTTTTAAAAAGTCTACTTTGGTCATAATAGAAAATGGATAGTTAAACAAGTTTTGAGTATCCATGTCTAAAAATGTTCCTAACATAATCCTCCAATCTCGTTAGAATTATATAGGAAAATGCTTCCTCATAGGAAAGTGGATCACCTTATTTTCGTGTAAACAAAACAAGAAATGGGAAAGAAAACTGACTTCCCAAGAATTTCAGTTCCTTTATCCTTTATCCTTTATTCAGAACTAACCTAAAAGATAGAAATCATCAACTATATACTTCCAAAATATGGAGATGTTGATTATACAAAGAAAACAGTATGCATTAATGGATTTTAATGAGTTAATAAACAATTTAGCAAGCCACAAAATTAAAGAAAATAAAGTCCTCTCTTTCTTTTCTTCTATTTTAACAAAAGCTATCGAAATACAAGCATTTGAACCATCTGAAAATCATAAACATACCCACAAATGCCACCCGTGCTCATATCGAATCCGCCATCTATCAGCTCACCGTCATCGCCATAGGTAGGTCTCGACATAGCATAGAGCTGCTGGTAGGGTATGATGTAAGCAAACGACGTCAGTATCAATCCCACCCAGTGCTTCCACTTGAAGCTCGAGTGCATAATCCCAGCTCTAACCACTAAATATATAACCTTGACAACATTAAATCAAATTTGTTAATAAAATTCAAATCACACCATGATTAACAGCATCAATCCACATGAATTGCATAATTTGATTGAATTAATTAGACAAATACAGAAATTGAACACAACATTGCAGATAATTATGAGGTAGGAGAGATTCTTCATGTGACGGGCGTTCTGTTCTTTCCGTTTCTTGGCACCTTGCTTTGCCATCGCAGGATTTGGGTCGAAACGATGTCGGCTGAGCTTTGTCTGACAGTCCGAGCTACCCAGTAAACAGAACAAAGAAGATGGTCAAAGATGAAGGGGACGAACAATTTCTGGGGTTTTGACCTGACCCGCAATGCGTTGTTTTTGCATTTAGCTGTCGTACGATTGTCTGTTTGTCTTAACCAAGCAGTGAATGGGTTTCTGGATACGCATGACGGCATGAGTAGAGGCACAAACCCGATTTCTTGATTCGACCCCTTGATGGTTACAGTAATCTAAATGGACCCCGGAAGTTTTGAAGATTTAGTATTAGGGAGGATTTGGATAGTGTTTTAGTTTGAAATTTTTTATCTTTGAGTTTCGTGAATAGTAAAAAATATCTTATCTCATTTATTAAAAATTATTCACAATAAGGTATTTTCTTATCCTTGTTTGATAAAATTAAAGTATTTGATACTTCAGAAGATTAGAAAATAAAGAGAAAGGAAGAAATATAAGATGAAAAGGAACGTTCTGTGATATTCTATTTATTTTCACTATAAAGTATGCTATAAGATTATAAAATAGAACTATAATTAATATTGTGAGAACAAACGTAATTGTAATTTAAGTTATATGTACATTTGGAAAAGTTTTAGAACCACTTTTGTATATAAGATGATATTTCTTTTGAGTTTTTTTACAAGAATGTTTGGAAACCGCATCTTTAATAACTACACGTATGAAAGTTTCTAAGTGAGGTAAGGAATTTAGAACCCTTAACTGATGAAATTGGATAAGTATAATAAGTGGTTATTTATTTGATATTATTTTTAACTCCAAATTTTAAATTTATTGTCCTTTTATATTCTTCATCTAGTTTTTCAAACTTAGAATGAGGATTTCTTTGAAGAACTACATAAAGAGCACTCATTTTTATTCTTCTATTGATGAAAGATTTCAAAAACAATTAGAGTTATTGGTTCATTATGAATTTAGAGTTTTAATCACTTCTATTGATCGTATACCTTTGACATTCTAACATTTTTGTTAGAATAAAATGGTTCAATTATATTTTTCATATGTCATTAATAATTTAGACTCCATATTTTAGTTTGATGCCATAAAGCAGTGCTCTGTCTGAGATTAGAGTTAAGTATAAATCTTGTTCAAATTACTAGATGTAACCTCTATTAGTGCATACTAATAAAGGTTATTATGTTTTATCTAGTAATGTTGAGTAGTAAAATTAGACTTATTTCTCAAATTTTCATTTAAAGAGCATCCATTATCATGAAAACTTACTTTAAGTTTTAATGAAGGATTCTATTGGAGTATTCATGACATTTTAACTCATTTTGATATAGAGTTACTTTTAATGGATATGAAAATATGATTTGATATGCATCATATATAATGGAGAGGTATACATGTGCATGTATAAAGGTTTTCATATATTTTGATAATTCATTTTGCAAGATAATGAAACTCTCTAAATGTCTGAAATTATTTTCCTCCAATGGTATATCTAAAGTTATGATGTTGTTTCTTTGTTTTGTTTTGAAGTGCATCATTGTTTATTTATATAACTTAAGGTCAATGGGAGTAAATGAAGTTTATTACTCTCATATTTTGATATTTATTTTGCAAAATTTGGCAAAAGGATGTATGTGACTTTTGAGTAATTTTATATTTTGAATATCAATATAAGGGGTCTTAATTATAATCTCTTGTATTATTTACATAGAGATTAATGAAGGATTGTAAAAAATATTTTATCAATGTTCTTGTGACCGAAATCATGTTATTCTTATTAAGTTGTATAAAATGTTACTCATTACTTAAGCTTGCCACATTTGAGATAATTATATATTTGTTACAATACATTGAAAGAATGGGAAATCCAAGGATGCTATGATGGTATCACAGGCATATAATTTAGCATATTATTCGTCGATTTTGCTGTTAGCCAAATTTATGTTATTCAACTATATTGTTCATTTTGAACAATTTGTTTTGATAGTTGAATAAGCAATTCGACATAAAGTTTATTTGTCAGTTTGCAGCAAGTCACTATTGAGTATAAAGTTATAGAGTTGAAATTTTAAGTTGTCGATTGATTTATTATTCAACTCTGATTACTCAATTAACACATAAATGTATTGTCATACTAACATTAATTGTCTACATTTGAGTAATTTTACTCACATGATTCTGCACATAAAGTTAATATATCAAGTTGTGATCCATAAGGTTGGACCCTGAATGGCTTACATTAAGTTCATTTATAAAGTTTAGGGGCTTGATTAGTAGATGTTTTACATGTAATACATGGAAGAGAGTGTTCAACAGAAGAACATAACCGCTATGATTCTTGTATTACATTTTCTGATTAAGTAACTATTATATAACCATATTGCAATAGAATGATTATAAAGTTTCTTGGCCATACTTTGAGTTTTTTCAATCACTCATAAAAGTATTTACCTAATTATAACATGTGGGTCAAGTGGGAGAATGTAAGAATTTAGTCTTGATTAAAAGACCTTAATGTGGCCCACATATTATAAGTGATTACCATATTTTTTCCTATTTAAGTAAATTAGGTAAATATTAATAAAGATATGATTGATTATAATTTTGAAATATATTCGGGATGTTTCCTTGATGGAAAGAAACTCTAATTGGTATCCATCATATGAGGGTCCCTAGCCTAACTTATATAAAACCTGTGTAACACCATCAGTTCAAGGGTTTTTAAGCATAAGTTAAAAGACTCCCATATAAAACTACACAATGATGGAGGATTCGAGGCTGTACAAATCAAGGTATTATTTTTACGTAATTACTTAAACAATATTGGCTAAATGTACCAATTTTAATTTTTTTTCTGTTGAGAGACATATTTTGGTTCATGTCTATATTATAAATTTCTTTCACAAGAGCCATCATCTTTTGCTATCATTGACAAGTATGGTCCAACCCTACCCCTGGCTCCCCTTTCTTCTGTTTGGTAACCAGCCTTAGAAGCTGTAAATTTGCCTAGAAAGCTTGGAATAAAAACATTTTTGGGCATGTCCAGAACTCGATCAAATCCCAAAAGAGGAAATTGATATCCTTCAACAGTTACCACAATCATCCTCCAATCTTGATAGGGAAAGAAAGCTTCGAAGAAGAGCTGGATGTGCTTTTTGAAAAAGGGCAAATATTTTGGTGGAACAAGGCCAAAGTTAGATGGTTAGAGGAAATAGATAGAAATAACCGATTTTCTCACTTGTCTACCATTGTACACCGTAGGCATAACCAAATTGACTATCTTTTATCTACCTCTGGTGTTTAGATTTCTGATAGGGATCAAATAGGCAAAATGTTTTAGGATTGGTTCATTGATCTATTTGCTACTTGCTCTCCAACATTTCCTCATGATATTCAGAATCTCATCTATTTCTCTATCTCTAATATGGAAAATAATACCCTCGTGCTATTCCTGATGCATATTATATCAGATCCATAATTTTTTATATAAAGTCAGAGAAGAGTCTTGGACCTGATGGCATGACACCATGCTTTTTTAAATCTTATTGGCACATCATTGGCACCAAAGTGGTAATAGCTGTCCAGTTTTTCTTTTAATCACGGTCATATGCTCAAAGCTTGCAAGCATACTTTTATTGCACTTATACCCAAGAAGGATAAAAGTCATAAGGTTGAGTAATTTAGACCTATTTCTTTATGCAATATTGTCTAAAGAATCATTACCAAGATTATTGCTGATAGACTAAAGAATTTACTGGACAAAATCGTCTTTCCTTTAATCTGGTTTCATTCCCAATAGGGCCATGTCTGATAATACGATCATTTCACATGAGATCATGCATAATCTAAATGGTAAAAAGTTGTAAGCTTGGTCACATGGCTCTCAAAGTTGATATGGATAAAGCAGATGATAAAATGGAGTGGTGTTTTGTCATGGCTTTTGTGATAAATTTATAGTCCTCGTATATGAATGTATATCCTTCTCATCTTTTTCTATTTTAGTTAATGGTTCTCCTTTTGGCATGTTTACTCGATCTAGAAGTTTGAGACAAGGAGATCCGATATCTCCTGCACTGTTTACCATCTATTTTGATATCCTGTCTCAGATTATTTCAAGAGCTGAGATTAATCGTTTTTTACATGGAGTTAAAATTCCAAGAGAAAGCCACAAATTTCCTACCTAATATTTGCCGACCTTCTAATATTTTGCAGGGCAATAACACTTGAAGCAGAAGAAATCATAAAATGCTTGTCTGTATACTGTGCATAGTCTGGATAGACAACAAATTTGGATTCCGCTAAAGTAAAAATGTTCAAAATGAGGTCAAAGAGGAGACAACAGAGGTTCTTGGTATGAAAGCATGCAATCATAATGGGAGTTATCTTGGAAATTCATTTTGTAAAGTTAAATCTAAAGGCAAAGCTTTCCAATTCGTGATTGATAAAATGAGACATAAATTGGCAGGTTGAAAGTCAAAAGCACTATCACAAGCCGGAAAAAATTTTTTGGTCAAATCAATTATGCAAGAAATCCCAATCCATAACATAACTTCGTACTGCCAATGTCAATTTGCAACAAGATTGACAAAATTGTTCGAAATTTCTGGTAGGGATTCAATGATGATGGCAGTAGACACCTTTACTTCACAAATTGGGACAAAATTTGCGCGCTCCTAAACATACAAGTATTATGGGATTGAAGAAAACTAGAGACACAAATACAGCTTGTGTCACCAACTTGGTGTGGCAGCTGATTACATAACCTGGTATGCCTTGGGCCAACCTGATCAAGTTAAAGTGCTTGTGAGGAAAAGAAATCTTGAATACGAATAAAATCTCAAAAGGACCATCGGGCAAGCATATGGACAGGTAAGGATGTCATAAAAAAAGGAGCTTGCACAAAGATTGGAGTTGAAACAGAGGTAAGAATTTGGGAAATCCAAGGGATTCCACAACTGCCAAGTCACAGGTTGTCGGAGGAATTAATGGAGAACATAAGCTTTTTAATGGTGAAGGAGCTCATGTGCAGAGTGCAACAGTTGGAACTATGAATTGGTTAGATCAATATTTCCGTGGGAAATAGTTGAGACTATTCTTTCCATTAACATTCTTGCCCATCAGGAACTAGATTCCCTGATTTGGTTACCCTCCAAGACATGGCAATTCTCCATAAGGTCCGCATACTCTATAGAGAAACATGGAAGATTTGTAAACAATTCTCTAATTTGATAGAACACTCTGGAGACATTTATGGGGGTCAAGCTTACATACAGGACACAAGCATTTCCTGTGGAAAGTTCTAACCAACATCTTACCAACAAGGTCAAGACTTCAACAAGCATTCCACTAGAAAAATCCAATTATTTGATCTACTTTGGGGAGGAAGAAACTACAGCTCATATTTTCCTCAAGTACCCTTTAACTACGGCAATCTGGATTAATTCTACTTGGCAGCTGAACATGCGTTTCAATTTCCCGCCCCAGAGAGAATGAAAAGAAGAATTCCAGCATTATGTGGTGGTATGTATGGAAAACATTCGAAGCATAGAAACCATATTCTACATGGTCAAGAAACTCAAGCTTGGGAAGGTCTTTTTGATTGATTAGGAGTTCTACTAAACAATACTGGAATGCAGATTTGAGTAGGAATTTTAAAAGATTAGCAAAGCTTACACAACAAACTTGGCAGCCTCTCCCGAAAAATTGGCTTAAAGTCAACTTTGATGCAACTTATAACAAGGCGAAGATACCCATAGTGCCTGCCTTATCCGAGACAGTAAAGGCGAATACATTGGAGCTTGGATCAAGAAACACTCAACAAGAGATGCATATGAAGCTGAAACGGAAGCGGAGCTTCTTGCGCTAAGGACCATGGAAAGCTTGAGTAAGGATAAAGTTATAGTAGAAGGAGACGCACTAAATGTTATTAGAAGCCTAAAGGGCCATTCTCAGTGCATACAGTGGACATGCAGAACTCTAGTGAGGAAGGATGTGATATTATGACTAAACACAGAAATTGGAGCGCTGAACATGTTCATAGGGGATGTAATACTAGTGCACATAATTTGCCAAAATGGGCGAAATCCCATTCCTTTGTAGGATACTTGCCCCCTAAGCAAATTCCGCTGGCAGTGCTCTGTGATAGATGGGAACTGATGATGTATCTTCTCCCTCTTTTGATAATGATATATATGGATAAGTAAGTATTCACCAAAATAAATAAATAAATAAATTGAACACAAATTTATCATTATTAAGTAAACTTATCATGGAGTAATTTTATCTTGGTAGCTTTATAACTTGTGTTTATCACACAAATTATATAACTACCAATAAAGACAACTCATGTAGATTAAAAATACTAACTCATTAAAAAAAATTAACTACTCATATGATATTTTTATTCACATAGGTTATTTTTATTGATAATTATATAACTTGTCTGATAAATCTATATATATATATATATATATATATATATATATATCCGTGCTATGCACGGAAAAACAATTTGTAATAAAAATTTATTACACAAATTATTTTAATAATAAATAATAAAATAAATAATAAATAATTAGAATGTCGAATATTCATAAAATATATACATATAATCAAATAAGTTAAACCTGAAAAGATGTTGAAATACTTGTCCAATAACTCTTTTAATGTCTTAATAAAGAAATTACCATCTGCAAATTTTTTTTTTATTTGTTATATATTTAAGAAATTATAAGCATAGTAAATTACTTAGCATCTTAATTTAATACAACATTACCTAATTGAATGTGTCAAGAAATTTTGTACATTTTTTAAGGTGTAAACACTCTTCACACCAATTTACTTTAACAACAAAAGTAATTATGAGCGAAAGACTTTTATCTTCTTTGAATATAGGTGCATGCATCACAAATGTAAATACAGAGCCTATGCAGAAATTTACATGGTTTTGTGTCAATTTTTCTGAATGTCATGTAAATGAAAATCTCTCAATAATACATATGTTGTGTAGAATTTATAATTAAATATTGTAATTGATAAATTATATATCGAGAGATATATACACATATATATAGATAAATTCTTTTGATTGTAGATTTAGTAAATAACTCGCTGGACAACGAAAAAAAAACTCCGCATATTTGTCTTTTAGAAATGTATGCATACTTTCAGTAAAATCTTTCAGTTGAACGAAAAATCGATATCTTCAAATTTTTTAAAAAGATCACAATCAGTAAAAGGTAACAAAATATATTAATTGTCAGATAAAAAGTGTAAATTCTCAGATATAAAGTGTATATTCTCAGATAAAAAAGTTATTTCTGTACAACATATTAACATATTATTTTTTTCCACTTTACTTCAATTTCTTTTTTTTTCCACCCAAAACTTTAAAACACTAGTTGAAGTAATTGTTACGTGAAGTTAATTAATAAGTATAACAATTTAAAAATAAAGAATATATAAATTAGAACTCCTATAAATAGTTTTTCGATGTTTTGAGAGATTTTCTCTTCTTAAAAGAAACATATTTTCCATCTAAAACTTCCAAAATCAATCACTCTTAATTTTTAAGGTATAAAATATCATTTGCATATAAGTTTTGTGCACAAGTCCTTTTATATATTATGAATAAGTTAGTTACTACTCCATTATGGAATGTTCTTAGAAATATTTACGTAAAAAAAATAAGACGCTTCGTTTTAGACAGGATCATTTACATTTAATAGTAAACGGACCACTCAAAGACCTACAGGTTCATGCTATTGCGGAAACGTGGCATGGGTCATCTGAGCAATTGATTGCAACATTTAGTGGTCCTTCCACTTAGCAAAAGGGGGATAATATTCAATTTGGTTCCGATACTCACTTTTTTGTAGCACGCCTTAAATAAATTTTAATTTTTAAATTTTGATATATCAATTAAAAATATTAATAGTAATTTTTACATAATTATTTAAATATATAATAAATAATTATTTAAAATTAAATTATTATTTATCATTTATAAAATTTTAATTATTAAATCAAATTTTAACAAGTAAAATTTTATTTAATATATATTAAAAAAGGATACTGTCAATAACTGGATGGGGATACTATTGGCCTTACCAAACTATCTTTTAGGACATCATCATTTTCAAGCTGTTGTTATCGTACTTCAGTTTACTCAGCCCAAAAAGGGAGCATTAGTCCTAATGAGAAAACTACTAAAATTCTGATTCATCCAATTATCTTTAAGTTTCTGAACAGAAGAGTTGACCGAGACATTAGGGTAATAACATCAGCAGTTTAAGTTGATTACAAAAGTATGTTTAATAGTTCTAAAAGTAGCCACGTACCTTTGATCCAATTGGCCCTCACCCGGGTATGATTGGATAGAGTTTGGTTTTAAAATTTTTTGTCTTGGATTTTGAGAGAGAGAATTTTTTGTGAGAGAAAAAGTGAGATTTGAGATGAAAAATTGCATTGGGTTCCGTGTGGAACCCAATCCAAGCACATGATTTTACTCACTCCATCTTATTTTATTTAATAATATTTGATCATATATAGAATTTTATATAAAAATTTAAATTATATTATAAAAATAATATAATATAAAAAATAAAAATATATAAATTAATGAATATTTTATGTCAAATTTAAATATATAAAAATGATAGATAATAAAGTTAGTAATTTATTAATATTATAAAAATGAATATAATAGGGTTAGTAATTTAGGGTCATATGTATTTGATCTTCAATTTTGTCGTATAAAGATGTTAGGTAGGATAGATTTTTTTAGTTAATTAAGTTCACTTGTTAATTAATAAAATTATTTGAAATTATTAAAAGAAGAAAGTATTTTTAACTCATAAACGGAACATAATAAAGAATTTGAAGTTGGATTAAGGATGAGTTGAGCAAGTTATAGCAATACATATATTTAGAGACCAATGTTGCAAACTTTAAAAGCTTCTCCTTTTACCCCTTTTTTGCAGAGGATAAAATTTATATGAACTTCTTTGAAGAAAATTATTTTTGGTCCATGGGGAGAAATGGAATTTCAAAAGATTTAGGATCTATATACTCAATTATTGGCTACCATTTTATTGAATCACTAATATAATAAATAAATACTTTTAAATATAAAAGACTGGGAAGTAAAAAGTGAGTTTTCCAATTGTTACCCTTTCTCTTTTAAATTCCTTTCTTTTTTTACCGACAATTTTTTTTTTTTTTGGTGGCAGGGCGCGTGGGGTAATTGATGGACAAGGTTGAAGATTTGTCTCTATAACAAGAAACAAAAAACAAAACAAGGGAGTTGGTGGTGTTGAATGAAGGTGCATCCGTACTCGCCTCGTGGTGCGGGGCCCCATGATAAAATTGTGCCGCTTGTGGCGAGAGGCCTTCGGTAAGGAATCTTGTACTTGTATGACCACCTGCCGAAAGGCGGGGTTCCAAATTCTTTTACTTTCTCAATCAGGTACGCTAGTAATTTAACGGCAGGTACGCTAATGCTTTTCCTTTTACGATCTGAACCGTCCATCAGAACGCCATCAGAACGGTATGAGTTTAGCGGCTCTCTCTTCCAGTCAACTTTGGGAAATCTGATGCTACCTAACTTTTACGGTGAGGCGAACCGGACTAGGATTTCCAGCGGAACAAAGATTGGAGGGATCATACTTTTGAAAGGAATTACCTCCTTTTAAGTTTGAGTTCGAAAGGAATTACCCTAATTTTACTCCGGCCCTCTTTCAATTCTTTATTTTTTTAGATAATTTTTAAAATTATTGATTCATTCATAATTTTTTAAATTGTTACGATTTAAGAAAGAGGTAGAGACTGAATTTTGCTTAATTTTGTATTTCGAATATGACGATGCACTTGCAGTGAAGAAGATTGAAGTGTATTTGTTTTTTATTTTATTAATATTAGTAATATTGTACTGTACCCACTTTGAGTTGCTAGGGTGTGGGATCTCTGTTACCATAGTTTTTGAACTAATGTGTAATTTTATGTGGTTTGTTGTAATGGGTTATCGCAATCTTATAATTCCCTTCTCTTGTAATATTAGAGTAGAAATTGTAGACTGTATTTAGTTATAATAGTTCACTATTTTACTATTAATGGATAATCTTTCATTTATAAAAAAAACTTTTATTTCCACTTCAAATAATATAGTGGTTTTATTTTAAATTTTGTTTTACTAGAATAAACAAGAAAAGAGCTCCAAGTGACATTTTTCTCTTGTATTTTATTTATCAAGAGTAGAATAAAAAGCTTTTCTATTTATATACAACTTCGGGCTACATTTAGATTCCATTTGAAAACAAAATTCAAAAAGGAATTCCTAGACATGATATGTCATTTGAGGATCTTCAAATAGCTTACGGCTAATTATGGGGAAAATAAAAAATTTAGAAATATTAAAGGTGTATTTGAATAGAATTTTTGTTTAAAATTTTTTATCTTAAATTTTACAAAAGTGAATTGTTTGTGAGAGAAAAAGTAAAATAAAAAGTAAAAATTTTGTAAACCCAATGTAATACATCCCCGACCTAAGAAGAACTAATCAACATACGATCATTATCCTCAAAATTATAGTAATTGGTATGTGTAAATTAATATCCTAAATACTATCTAAATTATTCATTAAATACAATTTTTATTTAGAAATATCTTCCACCAAATAGAATATTTTTTTAATTTTAAAATGTAATATGTGAATTTTCTTAAAGAATAAAAGAATAACTTTGATAACAAAATAAAAATATAAAGGTCTCGAATTTAATACTTGATAGCTAACAATGTTCATTCTTTCTTATTCTTCTTTATAATAGTCTGACTTTAACTAAAAAAAAAATTCTTAGCTCCTTATAAAATTAAATTTATGCATTTTCTTTTTATGAAATTGAATGTCTATTTTCCTAAATAATAACATATTTTATCTAAATTTTCATCAGTAACCTTTTTAATTTAAGAAAATTAAATTGTACTAACATAATGATTCTTTCATTAATGACTCCATTGATCTAAAATATTTAAATTTTACTAATACATGAGTTTCATTACTAATATCTTTAAATAATTATATTTTAGCAATTTATTTATTAGTAAACTGCTCTTTTTAATTCTTATGTAAAGTTCAAATAGAACATTGAATTTTGAGAGGATATAATATCTTTTATTTAAAAAATAAATGACATTCCCCTTCTTTTTTAATAACCTCAACTAAATTGAAAATTTTGAAGTAGAGATAATAATAAAAGGGCAATATTGTCTTTCGGTCAATAATTACTACTACTTGGAGTTGTGGCAGAAGCAGTAATCCACGTCAAAGTCATCGTCAGTGTGCGATGACGTGTCAAAAAAGATGGTAAAAACAAAAGAAACCAAATTTAAAACATCTCACGGAATTTTGGAGTACCGGATCCCGTTAATCTCTCTCTCCTTCTCCTCTTTTCTTCTCAATCTTCAAGGACTTGCCTCATTCCCTGTGATTCGGATTCTCTTTTCATATTAAGATAGAATTTTTGGACCCAAAAACTACAAATATTGATATCTTCTCATCTTCTTAGCTTTTCCGATCCCGTCCAGCAATTGTGTTTCTGCTCTGTTTCACGAATACCATTGAAAAGATATTTCGGCTTGACTTTTATATGAGCTGGAAATTGCTTGAGTTCTAAGAGAATTATTCAATCTGTATAAGAATCAGCTGTTTTTAAGTTCTGGGTTCTGCACGGTCTGCCTTTAAGGTTTGTTCTTTGACCTTTTGATTTCGGTTGGACTCTGATGGAGGATGGGGGGTACATGCAGAACTACAGACTTTTTAGTTCGAATTTGTTAAATTCATTCCATTTCTTGGGCGCATGTGATTTGCTATTTTGATCGGACTGGGTAAGGGTGCATGCACAAAACGGTAAATTTTCTTGACAAATTCGTTCCATGGATGGAATTGCGGAATTTAGTTAGATAAGCTTTAAAGATTGCTGAATTTTATAAGCAAAGCCAGTTAATAAATGCTGATTGCCTGTCTCTTTGATTGCAATATTGTTGGGTTTCACGTATTTAGTTCAGTAGTAAATCTTTTACCTTTATTCTTTTGCAATTTGATAGTAATGTAATGATTGTGTGGTTTTGAAAAAAATAATAATAAATGCAAGAAGCTTTTGCGGTTTGGTGCTGTCTGCTGGTTGGAATATATTCTGATTTCATTATAAAATTTTCTTTCTTTTTTACTGTCACTTGTTCCAGGACTTGGTGAAATTCAATGGATTTGTGAGTTTCTCATCACGAAGATTGAAGTGGCTGTTAGTATTCCCTGATATCTTTACCTGAGTCCTCGATTGAAAATGAGAGCAATTTTTAGGTCCATAAGCCAATTTAAATCAGCTTCTTGTTGTAGAGGCAATGTCGTCTTTCCATACAGAGGAAATAACATCTTTAATGGCTTTGCAAAGAGGCAGCAACTTTTTGACAGTAGAAATAGTCGGTCAGTCTGCAATTTCTCCCACTATGCAGATGTTTGCAGATATAGACATCCATCTTACATGATCTCCAGAGCGTTCTCTGTGGATGCTGCTACAGTATCCAACGGAGGTTGATATCTTGATATAGCCTTATGTTTAGCCATTCTTTGATCTTCTTTTCTGGAGAAGTTCTCATATTTGTTGGTTTTCTGGTTCTAATGATCTGATAGCAGAAATAAATGGAGCAGGGCCCCTCGCAGAGTATGAGCGAAGAATTGTCGCCGGTGAACTTGTAGATGGAGATATTTGCCAGGTTTGTGAAGGAAGTCTTAGCCTATGTTCAGATTGCTTATAGCAAAAAAAAAAAAAAAATCTGGTATTTTTCACTATGAAAGATATTCAGGGACCTGGGAAAGGAAATGAGAAATCTTGCTTTAAAACTTGATTATTAGTTGTATTTATCTAATTGTTTTGTACCCTACCTTGACAAATTTCTTGTATTTCGTGTAAATTTTTGTTAGTCAAATTTTGGAGTTCGTGGCAACTAGTTATTGCAATTCTTAGTTGCTGCTAGGCGTAAATTGAGTTGCTTGTTTTAGGCATGAACTTCCTTGCTTTTTGAATTTGATTTTGAGATTCTAGCAAGAATGCCTTTAGCGTAGACAAATAATCCTGGATTTTAGATAATACAAATATATGCAGCAAAGCAGATTGTATTTATGAAGATGTTGCTTGTTAATTTGTACCCTACCTTGACAAATTTCTTGTATTTCGTGTAAATTTTTGTTAGTCAAATTTTGGAGTTCGTGGCAACTAGTTATTGCAATTCTTAGTTGCTGCTAGGCGTAAATTGAGTTGCTTGTTTTAGGCATGAACTTCCTTGCTTTTTGAATTTGATTTTGAGATTCTAGCAAGAATGCCTTTAGAGTAGACAAATAATCCTGGATTTTAGATAATAAAAATATATGCAGCAAAGCAGATTGTATTTATGAAGATGTTGCTTGTTAATGGCCTTCTTCTGTGGAAGAAAGACATGCTGACAATGATTTTGCAGTTAGGTACCTTGAGAGAACTTCAGAGACTCTATGATGAGCTGGTTGAAAAAGCTGATACTTGTCGGCTTGACCGATATTCAACCTCCGAAAAGGCAGGAAGGTAAGACTTGTTGAGCTCTGTAATTTGCTTTAAGATCTCCTAAAACTTAGAAGATCATTAGTTCTTTCCTTTTCTTTCTTTTTTTTTTTTTTTTACTTATTTTGCCCCCAGTTTTGCATGTGAAATTTTCATGTTTTATTGATACTAGAGTTTAACTTTCTTTATATAAGCATATCAAATTCTCTCCTAGTGTTTTTTCAGGAGCCGGTGGCTGTGGTCACGGTTCATACCCCAATCTTCATATGCACCAGTGAAAGGACTTTATCTCTATGGAGGAGTTGGCACTGGCAAAACCATGTTGATGGACATGTTCTTGGATCAATTGTAAGCATCGATCAACAATATATTTCAAGATTTCGATGATAGTTTGCCTACGCCTTTAAACTACTTGGAGACAATATCAATAATGTGACTCAGTCGTTACCTTTACTACCTTATTTTCAGGCCCTGCAATTGGAGGAAAAAAAGAATACATTTTCATGATTTTATGCTGAATGTCCACTGCCGCTTGCAAGTATGAAGCTTATGTTGATATGTAGTTTGTTACTTTCTGTTTAAACTTCAAAGTGCTTTAAAACTATATTACAAATTAAAGGGTCCATTTTATTACATCTTTGAATTTTTCAAGCAATCCTGCCACTATGGCTGCTCAACAGATCTGCTTAAACACCTTGTCTTCTCTTAAATCTCTAGATTTTCTCATTTCCCATCGTTTCATTGTCTTCTGATATGTTTTATTTTTGTGGATTGTGGCCTAATATTAGATGCTGCAAAAATCTTAGAGATATGTTTGATTCAGCATTGTAATCCATTGCATTAAATCCTCTTTTAGGAGTAATACATTTTGGTCTAGCCAAATACTGGAAGCACTATGTTCTGGTGGGGGAAGTGGAGCTATAACATGTTTCTTGTAAAATTCTTATCATTGCAGAGGCACAGGGGTGTAGCTGATCCTCTAGAAGTTGTTGCCGGAGAAATATCAGATGAAGCAATTTTGTTATGTCTTGATGAATTCATGGTATGCATAATCTTAGCAGCATAATGTTCTTTATTTCCACTTAAGGTGATTTACACATTCTTACTAATCTACCCTGGTACTTTTTAATGGAACTGAGAAGTAATTTGAGTCATGGAGCTGATAAATGTTTTGCCTTTCTGTCAATTGTATTTGATTCTTCTCCTGGTTATTATGCAGGTGACAGATGTTGCTGATGCATTGATATTGAATCGTTTGTTTGGACATTTGTTTGGTGAAGGAGCTGTAAGTAGTTCAGCATTCTTTTGGAGTGTTAGCCAAATTCCTCATGTTACTGTTGGATATAAGATAACTAATTGTTTTCCCTATGAATTGGTGAGCGGATGTAGATTCTTGTTGCTACTTCAAACCGTGCTCCAGATAATCTTTATGAACGTGGACTGCAGAGAGATCTTTTTCTGCCATTTATAGCTTTACTGAAGGTATGAATCTTTTACCTAGATGGTGATCACCTTGGCTAATTTCTTAGCAAGGTTGTTTCCTTAGATATGAAATACGTGAACATGGGAACCGCTGAATCCTTGATTCGTGTAGCAAACATTTTCAACTAGTAAATCCCTGTGGTATGAACTTAAAGTATCTCTTTTACAATTTGGATTATTGAGTAGATCTCAAATAGATTTCATAGGGAAAGCCGCAAGTCTCATTTTTCTCATTCTTTGTTCTATTATAATTTCCTTCTCACTTCTTCTGGGTACAATTTCTACTGGTAAATATGATTATTGTTTTCATGCAGGAAAGATGTGTAGTTCATGAAATAGGCTCAGTGGTAGACTATCGGAAAATGACTTCGGTATGGTTATGGATCCCTCCATCTTTTGTGTGCAAGACAGTCATTTTCTCTTTGTGGTGGTTTGAATCTGCTCTTTTCAATCCCAGTGTCATCCTGTTCATCAAACGTTGACCCCTCAGAATTGTCCGACTGGATAATTTTTCTGAATTGCAGGCAGAGCAAGGTTTCTACTTTGTTGGAAAAGACTTGTCAAGCCTTCTCAAACAAAAGTTTTTTCTGTTAGTTGGGGAACGTAGAGCTGTTCCACAAGAGGTGGAGGTGGTTATGGGTAGGACATTGCGGGTATGTTTAGAAAATCAGTAGCATCTTTTGGGGAAAATGAATGCCACACTAGATGATGCTCATTCGACTCTGTTTATTTTGTTACTTCTCAGGTTCCTCTGGGTGCTAATGGCTGTGCATACTTCCCCTTTGAGGAACTCTGCGACAGACCTCTTGGAGCTGCAGACTATTTTGGATTATTCAGTAAGTCATATCTAGCTTCATTGGCTGTCTCGTCTCGAATAATTAACCCTAAATTTTTGACAGTAGAGAAAATAGGCATTCAAGAATGCAGCTAAAGGTGCATGATCGATCTTTTGAACCTTTGGTCATATTTGAACCTGTATCTAAAATCTGTAAAATGTGAAGGAGTATATGTTTGCAACTAAACTTTAGTTCTCGTTATACTATTGATCTATTCCACATTGCTTCTTTTTTCATTCTTTTATACTGGCTTCTGTCAATCTGCATTCAAACCTCTGCCTGCATGCTTGCATAGTTCTTGTTATGCTATCGATCTATTCCATGTTGCTTCTTTTTTCTTTCTTTTATACTGGCCTCTTGACAATCTGTATTCAAACATCTGTCTGAATGCTTGCATCTTTCTCTCTCTTTCAATGAGCTTCAAATTGATTCAGTTTCTTTCAACAGAGAAATTTCATACATTGGCTTTGGATGGTGTGCCAACTTTTGGACTCCACAATAGGACTGCAGCATACCGGTTTGTCACTTTGGTTGATGTTAGTACCTTATTTTCCTCCTTTAGATAAAGACCACAGCATGAGATTCAGAGAATTCTCTTTTGCAGATAATCTACAAATTTTATATGTTGCAGGCTGCTTGTTATTTATTTATTTAGTTATTTGGTGGGTTCGAAGGAACTGAAGGAACTTATTTTCTTGCCTCAATTGCTTTAATAGGTGATGTATGAGAATAAAGCTAGATTCCTATGTACAGCTGAGGGGACTCCAGTTGAACTTTTTGATAAGATTGTCACAATTGCAGATGCCCAACAAATGGCACCCAGAACATCTTCAAGATCAAGGAAGAATGATGATTTTGACCTGTGTGTAGATAATGAATTGGGTTTTGCAAAAGATCGTACCATTAGCCGGTATGGTTCGTCTTCACGTGCAAACCAATAAATTCACCGTAGAAGTTGTTGGCAATAGATTCTGATTACTGATTTACCAGTAGTAAATCTACTGTCTCCTCCATTGCCATCTTTCTCCATTTTCTCACTAAGGTGCCCCCTTCGTTCAGTACCAATGCATTTTTGACATGATCTTGGAGCCACAAATTCACGATAGCCTCTTCTTTGCTAATTTATTCAGGCATCAAGTGACATCCTGCTGAGATTCTTCTCACCCACGCTTTAACCGTTTTCTTCCGTGTCTTATCTTAAAAAGTTCGGGCAAATCATTTGTAAACAAAATGCAAATTTTTGTCTGATGCAGGTTGACAGAGATGAATAGCAAGGAGTATTTGGAACAACACGCGGAAATGGTGGCCGAGAAGCAATGGATGCAAGAAAATAGCAGCAGGAACGGTGTCCAGGCATAGTACTGAAACGTTAGAACTGTGTCCTAATCTGGGAATCTGTTGTTGTCTGTAACAGAAGCTACTGCAGGCCGAATGGATTTACAAGTTCCGGTCGATGATTATTTAGATGGAATGAAATAACGTAGTTATCTTGGAAAATCATTCATGAATAAGCAGTAATAGCAACAAAATTTTATGAACAAAATGATCCATAATAGAATTACAATCTTGCTTCGCCCTTCTATGGGAAAAACCTTTTTCTACTCGAAAAGAAAGAAAAAAGAGTAAAATATTTAATGCTACAAGCAACTTGTAGCAGATCCAATGATGCTTCCACAAAAATTAAGATAATAACAAATAGCCTTCCTTCGGTGAAATACTCGTTTTTTTTGTTTGAAATATTAGTTTCATTTGTTGTTTTTATTTTTTTATACTATCTACTTAATTTATAATATTAATAAAAATTTGATGAGATCTTTTTATTCTTAACATTCTTTAATTATTACATAATGTCAATTTCAAGTATTATAATTAATGAATTATATTTAAAGCAAAAAAGTACTTTTGTGTTTTGAATGTTAATTTTAGCAAAATTTTAATTTGTGTGAAAATAGCAAATAAAGTTAATATTTTGGAATGGAAAGTGTTGCATAGATTTTTTTTCTTTTTTCTAAGTAAAACAGCATATTTTCTATAGAAAAGATGAAGAATAACATATATTTTATTTATTTTAAAATATAAAGTCTTTTGTCTATTTTTTCTCTTTTCAAAATATTTAGCTTTTTGTGACTTTTAAGAATTATTTTTTAAAAATTATCTTTATCATAAATACAATTCTTTTATTATATATTATATTAATAAAATTAGTTAAAGATATAATAAAAAAAATATCTCCTCATTTTTTTTTCATAATTTAAGCAAAAAGGCTCAAAAGGCCTTATCCTCCAAAAGCGAGGGAGTACAAGTACTCAAAAATTTTAATTTATTAACCTTTTTATATTTATAAAAATAGCTTAGTATTTTTTTAAGGAATATTTTTAAATGCATATAATGAGGTAGGAAATAGAGAATGTGAATTGAATCCAACACTTGTAAGTTGGTAAAGAGTATTTTTAGCTAATTAAACTATTTTTTGTAAAGTATTCTTAACTAATTAAGATATTTTCTTTTGTACAAATCCTATCTTAAATATATTGAATGAATACTTGATATGCACATTTTATTTTTGCCAAGAAGAAGAAAAAAAAAAAGGCAAAACTGTACATCTTTTACTAATTTGAACCTTCCCATCACCACTATTTGCTTTAATCCATATTTTTGCATGGTTTGTCTTTAGAACTTCGGGTGTGATTAGATAGAGTTTGGTTTTGAGATTTTTTATCTTGAGTTTTGGGAGAGAGAAATTTTTGTGAGATAAAAAGTGAGATATGAGATGAGAAATTTGCATTGGGTTACGTGTGGAACCCAAGTATACCCTTCATCTTAGCCTTAATTCTATAATAATTTAACCACAAATAAACTGAAAGACAAATTCTTCAAATACAATACAGATGATATAGGTGCGCTTGAACAGAGGCATTCATTCCTCTCTCCGGCTTCCTCCTATAATCTCTTGTGCTATTTATGCCGGCCGCTGCGTCGGCCACCATTTCCGAAGGTGAGAAGCTTCTCTTCGTCTTTCATGGATGCATTTGTACATAATGATATAAATCTGATCATCATTTTGTTTCAGTTGTCAACCAATTTACGCTACCAATCATGATCAGTGCCATTTTTCCAAATGATCAATCGCTGCTTCTTCTTCTTATCACATTCATATGAAGAACTCGTTCACTTTCTTTCCTGATCTTCTTGTTCTTTGAACAATGCGTTATGTTTTCCATGGTTCTCTATGCGTGAGTCGGTACACGCATCACATGAGTTCTTGTCTGAGTTTTGATGCATTGATTGAATTTGGTTCGTAATATCACAACAGGCCCATTTCTTTTGACTTTTCTCCAGAGTTAGCTTTCTTCAGGTTATTTGATCATGCTGCCACCTTAATTGTCAGCTGCAAAATTTGTTTTTTTTTTATGATTTTCTTTTTTTAATGTATGTATTACTATAATATTCATTACTTGATGCTTAAATGGAGACTTTTTCCGATAATGTTGTTCTTGATTTGAGGATAGATGCCTTTTTTGATGCGAGACTAATTCCATAGTAATTCTGAAGCATTTTACGTTAGAAAAGGTTGCTTACATTGTGACGGAAAAGGAACTCGAAAAGTTTTGAACTTTGAGGTATTAATAGGAAGAAATATGTGTCCTCAAAAGCTACTTGTAAGATTATGAAACTTCAGTAAGTGATTAGACCAATATAGCCTGGACCAATAAACTTATAGATTATTCAGGTGAAGGTTTCTAGGACAAGATTGGAGAGAGAAACTTCAAATTTATCATGACGCCATAGGTAGGAGCAGACTGATGCAAAGACCTATTCAGTATGTGAGACAAAGAACCCAAAGTCTTTCTTGAAGTTATCTGGTATCCCATTGTCCAGCAAATATACAGTTAATTTAGGGAGTATCAACAATATGAGGCTTTTGTGAGATGTGATCCAATTCTAGCAAGAATTTCTAAAGAAAATGAGTTTGAACCAAAATGAGTTAAAGTCAGGACTTCCGCTTAGTCTCATATTTGAGAACATCTTAACTTGAAAGTGCCTGAGGATTGTACTTGCCTGGTTCCGTGCATTATAGTCTAAATTCAATCATCAAGCTTTATTTGGTGATTTAGAATTTGCTTCAGTTAAGAATTGGACACTTTTATACGTTTTTTACTTTGTCAAGGGGAAATTGTTTCTTTTTCCTTTTGTAATCTTCTCTTACTATGTGTATAGTTAAGGAGGCATATAACTAAATTTATGTACAATCTGCAAGAAGTCTCAATTGGATGACAGTTGTATAAATCAAAACTAGTGAAGTCAAGGTCACAACAAATGTAATGAACCTTCTTTTTTATTTTAAAAAAATGATTTTGTATTTTAGGCCTTTAAAACTCTGGTGGTCTATCCTTACTGTTGGTGTTGTTGATGGAGATTAGTAGAAGACTAGAATTTCATGATTAAACGCTAAAGTGAAGATCTCAACTTATCTCCTCCTACTTGGCTTCACAATAAATGTAGAAATACAAGTTTGCTATCTTTTTTTTTAAAAAAAATAATCTGGACCAGGATTTTTTCCCAAAATTGAACCATAAGTTAAAAATGAAAAGCATGAAAAGAGAGAAGTTGAATACATGGTGTTGATCAGTGGCTGCCTTCTTTTGGGAGAAGGAAGTACAAGATCATCTGAAGGTAAAAGATAGAATTGCTTTCTTTTGTTTATTTTTGAAGTGACAGATATAGAACTTGCTTCCCACTCAAAGAAAGAGATAATGTACAGAAAATATGTATTCTTTTTTAACTAGCGTTAATTCATTCTTTTTGGGAGGAAACATACTTGAGTATGCTTGATTGTTCTCTGTTTTGCTGGGTTATCAATTATCCCTATGCTTGTTGGTTCTCTGTTTTGTTGGGTGTCAATTATCCCTCCTAGATTTGTCACTGAGATATGGGAATGAAATTAAAGGAATGGAAAAACTTTGTCTTGAAGCTTTGATTATCCAAGAGTTCACAAGCGCATTTTATTTTTGAGATTGAACTAGTTCACAAATGCATTTTATTTTTGAGATTGAACTAATTTACTGCAGTCGCTTTATAGAAATAATTGCAATAACAATCAATATCACACGTTAGTTCTTTCGGTTTCTTTCCTCTGATAGCCAAGGTAATTATTTAGATGTTTAACATTCACAACCCAATGAAATGTTTTACCGATGATCAAAAGAAGCTATGAAAAAGATAACTATGAAGCCCATGTTGTGTCAGTGGTACCTCTATGTTCCTAGAACTTGCTCTTCTTCTCTATGTCCTTGTGAATTTATGTACCTATCACCTACCTAAGGTTCAAAGCCAAAGTATGAGAAGTTTTCATTGTTAACCTCTGATGTTGTAAAGCTAGTATCGCACTGTAATTTGTCTTTCGAGTATGTTTTGGAACTGCAGATGCTAAAAATTTCTTCATTAACTCTTCAATTTTTGATATTTTTGTTATTACCATGATAATATGGTTGTTCCTATAGTACCACAAAGATGTACTGAAAAGTGAAACAAACGAACATCTCTCACGCAATACTAACCTGCAAGGTCACTTGAACTTTCAGTTTATCCAGGACGGTAGAAAGCACAATGAAGACAATAATCTCACTGAAAATCTATATCTAGGTTTCTCCCCACTTTCAAGCAAATTCTTGTTGTAATTTTCCTTTTCGTATCATGCACATGGATATTCCTAATATGAATGTGCTGATATTGCAATTGTTTAACAGATATTTTCAGTTATTATTTACATTGTACTCTTTCGATTTTTTAACTCATGACATTAATATTTTTCCTCTCTATCTGTGTCCCAAATTAATGATAACAGAATGGCCCTGGAATGAGTATGAAATTCTTAGTTGATTGGGAATCCAGTTCTGAAGGCAGTTTGTCAACATGCGTTCTCATGTTGAAGTTATATAATGTATAATTTTCTACCCATTTTCAGGTTCTTAAATATAGCAGGATCATGCTCTAGGATCTGGTTTCTTTCTTCAGAAGGCATGGCGTCTGGAAATTTCACTCAAGAAAACTTTAGGAAAGCTATTGGAGCTTTGAAGGACTCCACAATGGTTGGAATTGCAAGAGTTAACAGTGAATACAAGGTGATGGCAACTATCAACCTTGCTAGTTACATATCTTTTTAACTTGACAAAGTAATTGAGAACTGTCTGCATTCTTCTTTAGGAGTTGGATGTTGCTATTGTCAAAGCTACAAACCATGATGAAATGCTGCCTAAGCAGAAACATATGCGTAGTGAGTTTCCTCACTATTTTACATAGAGTAATGTAAAAGTTCTTATTTCTGATTTCTTGGACACTATATATTTTTTATCATAAATATTAAACAAGATAAAGAACTTGGGCTATTAAAGTTTCAAAAACTGTGTAAAGACAAAAATTTTTATGGCTCTTAATCTTTTATCCTTTAACAAATTCTGATAGCTCTACAAATAGATTGGAAGGCAGCTGTTGGATAGTTTCTATTTTGCTTTCTTATGGATTCTTCAGCCTCTCTCTTGTAACTCTTTCTTTTTTCCTATCCCGGTAATAAACTTTCTTCTCTAAATGAAAAATGGATAAGTTTTTAGTTAGAAACATCATTTCAGTCATTTCTAAATTACGAAGCTTTGATATACCAAGCACTTTGCTACTTTGAATACAAGGGCATGCTGTAACACATCTGTTTTTTTATTGTTTCTTCTTTCATCAGCTATCTTCAACTCACTTTCTGCATCAAGTCCTCGAGCAGATGTTGCTTATTGCATACATGCACTTGCCAGGCGTCTCACCAAAACACATACTTGGACTGTATGCTCCTAAACATTTTTTTTCTTAAACATTGTTTGGTCTATTATTCCATTATTCTCTGTATTAGATGCTGCATGTCAGATTTGTTACACAAAATTGACCATTTAATTCTCAAAACCTGACACGTAAAAGCATCCTTTGACTGGCATTTTCGTGAATACTGGAGTTGGTGTACGTTCTTCTTTTTCTTTCTCCCAATAGTATTGGTAACTTTGTTTTATTGGTTAGGTTTATGTCATGACTTTCCAAGTTGACTCTTTCCCTAATATTTTCTTTTTAATTGCATCAAATATTTGGAATTCAATATAGTTAGAGAAGTTATTGTTCGTGATACAATTTGCAGATTCATTGTTCTGAAACCTGACAAACTGAAAATCCTTTAATGATATATTAAGACAGGCCTATAAAATGATGATTAGACATCCAAACCTATGTATTGCTCTAAGAACACAACTTAATAAAAGTGATAATTACGCATACTAGTTCGCACATCAGCATTCATATTAAATTTGCAATCTAGTTGAGTTTAACTGAACGCAACCTTCCTCTGGCAATGATCAACATTACATGGGTGCTTAGCCAATCCAGAGCTTCTCAGCTTGCAACATTAGCTGAAAAAGATTGAACCGCTGACCTCTTAGTTGAGTGATGAGCATTCTATGACCTTATCGGCCAACTAATTGTGCCAATCTGGGACTCCAGTTATGTTTTTCGCGAGACTTTGCTAGGTAATAATGCGTACTTTTTTAGGAATTAGGAAGAGGATGAACAAGCAGGTCCCAATACTTTCAGATTTTTGCCCTGTTATGCGGTTTGACAGTAGGACATTAATGTACTTATTTTATCTAAAGTAAAAAAGAAAATGATTTACTTATTCTATCAAAAATAAAAGGTATCTAATATAATTGACCAATGAATAATTATGGTAACCATGACATAGATCTACTAATAGATGCCAATATATGTAAATGCGCTTGATTTATTGTTTGTGCTTGTTTAATCTTTTATCCTCTATTATATGATAGGGAATCTTTTGAAAATTATATAAAGTTACATTACTCTAGTAAAACACACATGTTTGCTTGAAGTTCTTAAGGTGGATTAAGTGTGACATGGGACTGAAAAACATCATCTCCTTGCTTTAGAACTTCATAATTGGCATCCAAAATTTTTTCCTAAATTATCGTTGAAGTATAGTAATAAGGCTCATATGATTTGGTATATTTCTTTCCTATCTGTAAAGATTGTTAATTTACAGTTTACATATCCTGGGACTATCTTTTAGCAGCAAATATTTTCTTTACTAATTTTTTGTGACATTCACTCAGGTTGCGTTAAAAGTTTTGGTTGTTATACATCGTGCACTGAGGGAAGTTGATCCAACATTTTATGAAGAGCTAACGAATTATAATTTTAGAAGAGTTCATATACTGAACCTTTCACATTTTAAGGATGAATCAAGCCCCACTGGTACTTATTTACTCTTTAATTTATTCCAAATATAAATTGCAGTAAGATATATAACCATCTAAAGTGATCTGGTTTCCAGCATGGGATTATTCAGTTTGGGTTCGTTCTTATTCTCTATATCTTGAAGAACTTTTGGAATGCTCCCGAAGATTAAAATATGATTTCCGGAAGCATCGCTCGGTATGCAGTTTCTTTGTGCCAGAGCTGGAGCATTCATTTTGATTTTTCTGACTAAGCAATTGTGAACTTTTACTTTGCTCTTTTCTTTTTATCGTTTGTATTTTTACCTCTATAGTAAATGTGTATTTATTAAAACATAAGATATCTGAACATGGTATAGTGTCGAGGCACAGATGTTGGCACACATAAAGAATAATTGTTGTTGTTGTTCTTTTAAAAAAATATATAAAAATATTTCAGTTATGTCATCAACTCATCAAGTATATGTCTATATGTGCATGCTATGTCAAATTTTTATGAATATGTCTACAGTAATACTTTTACTTCTGGAGTTTGTATAGTATTCAACAGTATACTTGTCTTATGGAATGACAAGATACTAAGAAGAGGAAGATGTATATGTATAGGATATAAATGTTTGAACCAAGCGTTCTAGTACTTCTATTTCAGCTATTCTGGTTAATGAAAGATCCCTTTTCTTGAACCCCACCAACACGGCCCCAGCGCCACAGCTCCCAAAAAAAAAAAAAAACCTTTTCTAGTGTTGGATTATAGCACATGTAATGGACATAGTTTACAGTATTATAAGTCACTGTGATTCCCGTGTAGTGTAGTGGGTTTTGTTGCAACTTTCACTACCATTGATTACTTTTTTCTTGGAATGAATTACTTATAGATGTTGCTAACTTGTTCTTCCTTCGCCATATGAGAAAACTATATTCCTTCTTTAATTTAAATTCCACAATGAATATTTTGAAATTGTGGGTAAACGTGCAATGTCCACCGGGCTCTGTCTAATAAGATAAGAATATTTACTCTAATATGCCCATGAATTATAAATTGTTTATATGACCGTAGTCATCTTAAGAGTTCCTTTGCTTCCTGAGTGCATGGAGAGGATCTTTGATTTGGATACTTGTTTCCTCTGGTATCAATCAGAATATAATAGCCTATGTATTTTGCATACTCTCGTAACTTTTTCCCTCTTGTTCTTGATGATTAAAATCATGCTGTCCCTTCTCCTTTTCTTTCCTTGATGTTATCTTCAAGTTCTGATTTATGTTAGATGTTAGGGCCACAGAAGTAAAAGATCATCTAGGTAAACTGTGTGAAGTTCAGCTTTGGCCCCTTGTTTGTTATAAGTAGCTTTGCATCTGCTTATTTGCGATCCATTTGGAACTTTTTGGTTGCTTGAAAGCTAAATAGATATGCTAAAGTACTCTAAAGATTTCTAGTTAAATGTAAGTTGTTTTGAACAGAGAATTAAGAAGCTTGACACCCCAGATTTGCTAGAGCAATTACCTGTATTACAAGAGCTTCTCTTCCGTCTTCTTGCTTGCCAGGTTAGGTGTCATGCATTCACTCTATTTCTACTATTTTCTGGGGAAGTGTCTAACTTTTAATGGAGAAAGAAGGGGCAAAGAGCTTCTAAATTATCCTAGTTTATATTAAAATAGGTTCAGATTGAGTATATCTTTTAATTGGAAGGCATGAACATAATGCTGGTTTTCCTAGTTGACCTTTCTTGAGGAATGTTGATTATGTGCCATTGTGCAGCCAGAGGGAGCAGCAAGATACAATTTCCTGATCCAATATGCCCTTTCAATTGTATGTAATCACCGAATTTCTTATGTTCAAATAGTTTAGTTCGCAGTGGAATATCCTGACTTGGTCTAGATTTACTATATGTGAAGTCTTTTTACTCCAGGTTGCAAATGAAAGTATTGGACTCTATGTAATTATTACTGATGGAGTTGTTAACTTGGTTGACAAGGTAAAATATTTATACATTCAAAGAAGAGTTCCTCTGTTAATAGTAAAAGTAATAACGTCCTCTCTTTGTAGTTTTTTGAGATGCAACGTAGTGATGCCATAAGAGCACTTGAGATTTATAAGAAGGCAGCACGCCAGGCATGTATCTTTTGCTTTTGTTTTTGCAATCCTCATATGCTATATTTAATCTTACATTTTAATCTTATATATATATATATATATATATATATATATATATATATATATATATATATATATATATATATATATATCTGCATATCTGCAGGCGGAGAGGTTATCTCAGTTCTATGAGACGTGCAAAACCCTTCAATTTGGTTCACGGCAAAAATATATAAAAATTGAACAAGTACCAAATCTTGCATTACTTCTATTTATTGTGCCTTCAAAGAATTATATCTGATTTTCCTTTAGTTCTAATTATTTAAAAAATAAAAATTTAAAAAAAACAAAAAGATCTTCTATGTTGATTTACAGGCCCCGGCATCATTCTTGACAGCCATGGAAGAGTATGTGAAAGATGCCCCACAAACTCTTACGCTTCCTTGGAAGGTGGTACGCTTTTAAGTAATTAACTTGGAAAGATTCTTTTGTTTATATTCTAAGTAATAATAAGTTAAGGATTTGTCAAAGTGTGATAAAATATTTCCAATATGTATGTAGATATTCTACATTTTTATCCTTACATCTACAGAAATTCTGAAATTTTGAATTATTTTATCTAAAGAAATTCTGAAGTGTCAATTTACTGTAAAATGTTTTCTTGCAATATAACTGTCTATAGAAGGGATGAACTGAAAATTTTGCTGGGGCCAAAGCGCCCTTGGGAGTTGTTTGGAGAAGCACATGTATTATGAGTGTATACCAAAACAGTTATATCAATAACCTTGCTAATTAGAGGAAGATTTCTTTTTGTCAAAAAATCTAGGCGCATGTCCAAACCAAGTTGAATTATATTATAAATTTTAAAGTTTTGAATGTAGGCATCTATTCTATAACTGTAACTTAAGATGCAATAGAGGTTGGGGTAGGGGAGACCAATGAGTGCATTGCTGAATATAAGGTCTGAAGCTTATATGATTATGAAAAATTTTCATAATTAGGTCAATTGACCAGTAGACAACTCCATTCACGAATATGTTTAAATCAAGTCTAAAGACGGTGCTAGAATGTCCTCATCATGTGGTATGGTGGACTGTGAGATAGAAAGATCAAGTGCTGCATAGCTAAGGGATGTCATTTCAAGTCAGATCTTCTATTTCACCTTCGCACTTCTGTGGCATACCGAGTTTGGTCCTGGCATTGGTGGATTGTGTTAACTAAATTACTCTTGAAGCAATATCCCTAACATGACTAAGACTATGTCATGCAAGGAAATGGACAATCTTTTGCTAACTTGAGAGAAATTTGTTTTTGAAGCCATGTCCTGATTCTCTGAGCTTTCTTTTAGTCAAATCTGGTTGAATATGCAATATTTTGATGAATCTTTATATTACTTCTATATGCACTGGGGAGACTGACTTGGCATGATATGCATTAGCCACGCAGCATTTCATCTTTCATCTTTCATCTCTCGCAGTTTGTTCCATGGAGTTGGGTGGAAGAACCTCTTAATGCTTTTTATCTAATTTGAGAAACAAATTATAGTTGACAATAGTTTCCTTCTTGTTTTATTAGAGTGATGGAGAAAAAATTAGAAGTTCAAAAGAAATTTCTGCTCCAGCAACTCTCTTGGATATTAATAATGAGGTTGATACTGATACGAGACAAAATCCGGATCCCTGTGTTGCTTCTGAAGATGTCCCAAAGAATAGAGATAACAAGACCACAATTGTGCCCCCACTCATTGATCTCCTGGTAAGGGCTTCTTGAACTTACGAAATTCCATTGTATTGACATGTGAAATCTTGTGATTTATTGAATATTCGCCTTGTTTCTCAGAGCTTGGATGATATACCTCAAGCAGTTCCTCAACTGGAGGACGAGAATGCCCTTGCTTTGACAACTATAATGCCTGGTAGCTTCTCGTCTCCATTAATGACTTTTATTCACAAATTAAAAAATCAATAATTTTAAACAGTATAATATTAATATTTTACAGAAGATTGTCCAGCTTCTACTACCAATTTGGATCTGACAAGCCAATCCACTAATTGGGAGCTTGCACTTGTAACAAATTCAAGCTCCAGTATTGCGGCTATTCCAAGGAGTACACTGGTTTGTCCTACACTGGAAGAGTCTTGCTCACTCAGAACAATCTAAAACTGACTTGGAAATCGATTTTCCATCTTATATCACTTCAAATTTAGTTTATTGATTTTAAACAACAGTATCAGCTGAAGCACATTTTAAATTGCTAAGCCTTAAAAGTTTCAGAAAATTTTATTATCCTCGTTTGCTTTCTCTGATCCTTTACTTTTAGCATGCACTATGCCAGGATTTTCTTTGTTGGATGCACAAATTATTTTGCATAGATATATAGGAACTATATGATGTTCATATGAGAAAATTTTCTTTTGTTTCTTTTGAATTATATATGAATATCCTAGTTTGGCCATTGGATATAATTACTTTGTTTTGCCATGAAGTACCGCTTCGAGTTCTGACAAAACAGATGAATCCAGGTAGGTGGACTTGATAGGTCAATACTGGATAGTTTGTACGATGTTGCACTGGCAAAGACAAATGCCAACGATACATTCCAGGCTGGAAAAATCACCTCGAACCCATTTGAAGAAGATGATTATACACAAGGACCATATGTTTCAAATAGCATACACCCTCAGACTAGTGTTCAGATGGATGCTATGACCACCCAAGAACAAGATGCTGCACAACAGCCGGAGCAACTCATGGTGTGTAATGATCCGACAAATCCCTTTGGGAACCCTTTCATTGATCAGGATAATTTGTCTCATCCATCGTGGTTTGATTTAGACTGATTATGGAAAGGCATTGGTGCAGTACTTAGCACTGTAAATTTGCATGTGCCATCAGTTGTAACAGTTTGTATGATAGTGCTAAGGTTTTGACTCGAGATATACTTTTTGAATATGGATAGTGAAACAATATTCTTGTGCATAAAAATTTCGTTTTTGTTCTGTTTCATTCACATCAGGGATCGCTCCACAATTTGCTCCACAGAGTTTAATAATGATAAATGTTAATTGCAAGAAGTGTTTGTCTGCGCATGCACATACAGACGCACGTGTGTCTTACTCTTAGATGTGCAAGTTCTTTTTCTGCCTTGCTTTTCTGTTTTTTTTTCCCCATTCTATATCAATATCAAATCTATAATCGACTAATTACCAACAAACCCAGTCCATCCATAACTCAGAATTCCTGCCCTTTTGTACCTTAGCAATAACCCAAAAAAGTTAACACAAGTTTTATATATGGATCCAAAGCTTCTTCATGTCAACATTGGTTCAAGGAGTATCTGCTTATTCAAATTGAGAGAATTAATCCATCTAGAGTTAGTTTGTTGCTATATTCAAGATAACATCAAAGGAATTATGATATAAGAAAACAATCCAAGGACTAATCTTTCCAAGAATTAACATACTATTCTTAAACAAAATCATGATAATTTAGATTCAGTATAATCTCTACTCCGCAGATTAGCGTTCATGCATATAATTGCCTGTACTCACTGGTAGACGATCATTCTCTCATCCTCCATGTAAGGAGTGTAAATTAAGTAAGCATACCAAAAAATGAGAAAATCTTCATGACTGGTGATGCAAAGAGAAAATCTATCCAATTTCCTTGGCTCGGATCTTCTTCGCCGCCACATCCGCTGTCTTCTTGATCAACTGGATATATAATCGGGAATGCAGGATCGAAAAAGCACTCTATCCCATGAACAGTAACACCGCCATCATTGTAGACATCCCAAGCTGTGATGTTGACGTTGTTTATGAAATTTCTAGCATCTGCTACAAAATTTGTTCTTCAGCCAAAAGAGACATTGTCAAGTAGCCCTTTTGGAGGAGAGCATCAGAGAGTTCATGGCTGATATTTAAGGTTTTGCTAGCAATTGCAAATTGAGTTGAAAGGAGGAGAAAGCTGGCAAGAAGAAGACCAAATAAAAAGATGTTGAAAAAAACCTTATTAAAGAAAAGATCGAATGTTTTGAAAAATGTAGTAAATTGACATATTAGAATTCTCACTCCCCTTATGGTTTGGAGATCTTCTTTTTCTTGCAAATGAGAGGATTTGACTTCAAAATTAGATAATGGTGAGGGGTAAAAATGAAAGAAAATAATAAATATATTACAGAGAAGTGAAATTGACAAGTATTTTGAGGCTACAAAAAATTTTTTTTAAAAAAAGCTGAAAATTAGTTCGAAATGGAGAAAGTAAACAATAATGACAATCCCTAAGGTTTATTGCAATAAATAACATGGTTTCTGTTTTCGCTTCTTGATTTGAAAGAATAGTGTGATTTCTCCTTGAACTTATGATATTATAATGTGATACTCTGGTTAATTAATATACAAGTATAATTACTAAAATCAAACAAAACTTTCTATTTTTAAATGATAGAAATATTATTAGTGGGATTAAGAATGTTGCTAATTGATCAACTTTTTTTTTAAAAAAAAATGTTGTTATTATGAATTATTTTACATGATGCTTGGACATTCCATCATGCTATTCTTAGTACTGAAAGCAATTGATCCTCTACTCTTCATTTTGGTTTAGTAATGAATACAGAACCCTTTTATTTTTTATTTTTTTAATGTTGCTAGTTTATCAATTGACACAAATATTAATAAAATTTTATGAAAATACTTATCAAATGATGAGTGACTCAAAAATAACTTACCAACGGTGGAAAAGAAAAACATAGATGACTAAAAATCATTGTTCCTTCATAAAGAAGGACTCTTTTTTCTTTTTTTTTTTTTAAATTGAAAAAAGATAAGAGACTCAAAAACCAATTGTTTCTTCATAAAAGGAACAATTCTTTTTTCTCTGTCTCAATAAAAAGTTATGTTGGAAGCAAGTCCATTGTGGTTAACACAATAAAGAAAGATGGAAGCATACTTTGGTTACAACTTAGCTTGGAAAAAAAATTCAATTTTAGTGGAAGTTTTTAGAGGTAGCAATTCAATTTTTAATTCGGTTTTAGAGTTTTCCTTTAGAAATTGAATTGTATTAAAATGCCTCTAAATTATTGAATCTTGCAAAACGAAATTATTTTGGTTCGATTTAATTTGGTTTGAATGATAACCCAGTGTTTTGGTTATGTCAATATATTGTCTTGATATAATTATATTTAAATTTAATATTTTTTTATCTAAAGAGGATATTATGTTTCAAAAAATTTATGGACTAAAGCAAGAAAGCCCTAGTATGTACGTGAGAGAGTACAAAAGTTTTGGTACAAGACGAAATAAACTCACTTTGAGCATGCATAGGATTTAAGAGAAAGCTTTATTGAAACATAAGAAAACATCCCGAAAACAAAAAAGATTTTTTGGTTTTAATGCTGCAACATAGAAGGAACAAGAAAAAAACCTATCAAAATTTTTTAAACTTAAAACGTACGAACCCAATCTCATTAACGTCGAATTCCTCCAATTTTAGGCAAAATGGAGATTGTAATTATTTCTACTTGCTAAGGTATAAAGACAGACCGTTAGGCTCAACCAGGAGTCGTCCGCGGAGAAATTTTCTGTTATATATAGTAACTAATCAAAAAATTCGTGCTATGTACGGAGAAATAATTTATAATAAAAAATTATTATACGAATTATTTTAATAATAAATAATAAAATATAAAATAAATAATTAGAATGTCGAATATTCATAAGATGTATACATATAATTAAGTAAGTTAAACCTGATAGGATGTTAAAGTACTTGTTCAATAACTCTCCTAATATCTTAATAAAGATGTCACTATTTACAAAATTAGTAAAAAATATTTTCATTAGTTATATATTTAAGAAATTATAAGCATAGCAAATTGCTTAGCATCTTAATTTAATACAACATTACGTAATTGAATGTATCAAGAAATTTCGCACATTTTTGAAGGTGTAAACACTTTTCACACTAATTTACTTTAATGACAAAATTACTAAGAGCGAAAGATTTTTATCTTCCTTGAATATAGATGCATGCATCACAAATATAAATGCAAGTCTATGCAAAAATTTAAATGGCCTTCTACTAACTTGTGTCCATTTTTCAGAATGTCATGTAAATGAAAATCTCTCAATGATATATATGTTGTGTAGAATTTATAATTAAATATTATAATTGATAAATTATATATTGAGAGATATATATACATCTACATAGATAAATACCTTTGATTGTAGATCTCGTAAATAATTCGTTGGACAACGAAGAACAAACTCTGCATGTTTGTCTTTTAGAAATGTATGCATACTTCCAGTAAAATCTTTTAATTGAACGAAAAATTGATATCTTCAAATTTTTTAAAAGGAGCACAATCAGTAAAATGTAACAAAATAACTTATCTATATTGTTAGTTACATTGATATTGTTTTAACTGTATCGTTGCATTCAGTACACACTTGCTCTCCATGAATACACTCTGTTACACTACTACAATTGTTGCAGGACTCATATAACAAATTTTCAATATCTATAATATTTATATAAGCAACTATGCCAAAGAACCTTTCCTGAAAAAAAAAAGAGAACAACAATTAAAAGTCATATTTAATTATCTTGTTCATTTGCAACAGTTTATTACCTGTGATAGTACTTGATAATCTGATATCCGTATTCTTTTAGCATTCGAGATCAATAACAATTGTGTAGTAGAAAAATAAGCTCTATTCATCCAAGTTGCAAGTATCTTTGCATAATAATTTTCATCATACATAAATACAAAAAAATATACGTAAAGGGAAAAAGTAAAGTATGATGAATGAATCTATACATATAAACTTACCATCGTCGAATGATATTGGCAAATTGGCATGTTTTGTCCTATATGTTTTATCACTTGGTATGTTAAGTCCTCTTTGAAAGTTTTTAATTTTTATAGTCCCTATTGTTTTTTCGAAACCAGTGCCGAGGACTTTTGGCAACTGTTGCGTCAGTTTCCGGTCAAGTTTTACACAACCTTCTCACGTGAGTAGATTCTCAGGGGTAAAAATGGCAAAACAACACCGAATTTCTTTTTTTAAAAAAAACCCATACCCGCCATGTGTGAAACAAAAGTCGGAAGCAGTCATGATATCCTCCAAAATTGAAGTTAGGGCATTTTCACTGAAATTTGAGATAGCAAGAGAATGAAAGAGTGAAGAAGATCGAAGAAGATTGAAGGAGATCGAAGAAATTCTGTTAGAAGAAGAAAGCAAGGCGAAGTAGATAACAGCTGAACTTGTTAGGCTAGTCACTGAGGAAGGGCACTATGTTTTGCCAAAGCAGGAGGCCTTGAAATCCGCAAGGAATCTCAAGCTTGATTTAGTCGAGGTTCAGCAGAATTTTCTCCAAAAACAAAGGGGATTTTCTCAGTGCATTTGCTTCAGAAACGTCATCTTCATGAGTTTCTGCAATGTTCTTTTTTTTATTAGTACAACTTCCGCAATTTTCTTGATCAGGTGGATTTTGTCGGCTCCTTTCCTCTTGAGCCATCTATAGTACCAACTCTTTCCTCCTCAAGAATCGATTCTTGGTCTTAGTTCTTGAGGTCCGAAAATGGTGAAATGGAAGACCCGGATGAAGGGGGATTGAAAATGCATCAAGCAAGCAAGTGACGTTTTCAAAGCGGAGAAGTGCACTTCTTGAGAAGGCATTTGAGCTCTCAGCTCTTTGTGAGGCGAGATCTTGCACCGATCATCTTCTCTCCCAAAGGCGAAATTTCGAGATCGCGAGTAGCTCCGATAATTTAGTTCAATTTTCTTGACCAGGTCGGGTGGATTAATGTCAATTTCGACGCCTCGTCTTTGTTGCCGAGCTTTGACCCGTCCGAAATTCTCGCCTTGGAGCGGCGAACCTTCAATCTTATTCGATTTTTTCCTTTGCTCGCTATCTCGGATTTCACTGATTTTTTGCAATTTCAGTAACCCTCGCCAGTAAATCTTCGCTTTTGGAGGAAAATCTGTTTGAGGCTTCCGACTTTTGTTTCACACATGGCGGGTATGGGTTTTTTTAAAAAAAAAATTCGGTGTTGTTTTGCCTTTTTTACCCCTGAGAATCTACTCACGTGAGAAGGTTGTGTAAAACTTGGCTGAAACGCTGCACAGCATTGCTAAAAGTCCTCAGCAGTGGTTTCGAAAAAACAATAGGGACTATAAAAATTAAAAACTTTCAAAGGGGACTTAACATACCAAGTGATAAAACATATAGGACAAAACATGCCAATTTGCCGAATGATATTAGCAAATTCTAAATTTTGATTAATATATAACCTGCTTGATTTATTTGTACAAAGTAATGTATGCAACAGTTGGTATAACATGAATAATTTTTTAAGATAATAATCAAATTAAATTAAGTAATATACCTTGATAATTTTTCACTATGATCTCACATGTCAATAGAACTGTGTTTTCATTTACTACAACTGATAATTGCTCCCCCTTATTATAGGTAAATTCTCCCCATAGAGTAAGTCTAACAACTGTTATGCAATTTTAACATGTAAATGAATTTTAATAAATTTATAGATATTGAAATACATTAATAAAAATGTTACATTAATAAAACACTTTTACTCTCTCTCATCCTCTAAAATACTTTTGCATGGGATATATATTATTTTTTAAAAAAATAAGTATATAATAAGAATAGATTTTTAAAAAGAGAAATTTGTTCTAAATATCACTAAAAAATACATTAATAGCAAGACTATGAGTAACTTTTACTCTCTCTGCTCCTCCAAAATACTTTTGCACGGGATATACATTACTTCTTAAAAAATAAGTGTATAATGAGAATAGATTTTTAAAAAGAAAAATTTGTTCTAAATATCACTAAAAAAATACATTTAATAGCACGACCATGAGTATGTCTTTTTTTCAGTGACAGAGTTAATTTTTCTTTTAAAAAAGTACCATAAAGATAAATTCATACGTTTTATTATATAAATAGTTATCAGAGAATATTATAAAAAATATGAAACAAATTTATGTATTTAATTTAAAAATTATGTACTAATGATTAATCATAAGTAATTAAGATGAAAAGAAAGAAATAAAAAAATACATTGTAAGTTATACTTTTTTTTCTATATATTTAAAGTAAATTAATTTTATGATATGATATTTCAATTATTCTGTCGTATTCACCTCTACCCCCCATTATGTGTAAGAGAAAAAGAGAATTATTTATCATTTAATTTTTTTTACTCTTTTAAAAAATAGAACATATTTGTAATAAAATCATTGTGAAAATTAAAATTTTTCTCCCCTTACTTATTTCTCTCCATTTCTAAAAAATAAATAACATAAAAAATAAAATTTAGTATTTTATAATTAAAAACCTCAAAAAAATATTTTCAAAATAAAAATTCTCAGTCATTGTTTAACCTTTTTTTCAAAAGAACCGTGTTCTTGATCTATCACAAAAAAATTATAGTGTTCATATATTTTACAAAATTATTTCTTTCAATTATTACAATTATTACAAAATTATTTCAATAAAAAAATAAAACCTATCAATTATCACATTTCATGTCTAATGTACTGCAAATTAGACATTTCAAAAAGTTTCAATAAATTACACAAACTCATATTGAAGAAGAAAAAATAAACTAAAAGAAATTACAGGATTTAATTAAAGAAGCCTCTAAGACATATTTCAAAATTTAAAAATAATAAAGATAAAATACTTATGAAAAATAAAATATCTTAAATGTGCCTTATGCTTATAATGTGTATAACACTCATACATTTTTCTCCATTTTAAAGGAAGAAGTATGAGATAGTCTTTCCATTTTTGGTCTCTATCCTAAAAGGTTTTCAACAAAAAAAAAAACTCTTCTCTAAAAATAAATAAATTCATAAACATCTTACTTGTACACAAAGAAGTTTTTAATAAATTAAAGAAAATAAAATATTTTCTAAAAAAATTAATTCGTAAAATCTTTTGAACGATAAGAGATACAATGAGTATTGATAAGCTTCTCAAGAAAAAATAAAATATTTCTTCAAGAATAAAAATAGAAAATCAAATCTATAATACTATTTATTAAATTTAGAGGTCAAATATTAAAGTGAAAGAGAAAAATAAAGAGAATAAAGTAACATGTATCAAAAAATAAATTTAAAATAATTATTTTTTAATTTAAAAAAAGAGAATTGACGATAAAAAACTTTATGAGAAAAAATTTATGAAGAAAGAAAAAATTTGTGGAGAAAATGACAGTAGATAAATTTATGTGAAGATAGTAAAAAATTTATTAAAAATTTAATTTAAATTAAAAAATACATTTCAAATTACAATAGTAGTAAAATAATTTGTATAGTATTAGAGTTGAAAATGGGTTTTGATTTTTTTAGTAATAGAAGAGTTTGTATAATATTAGAGTTAAAATTAAAATTAAAATGTGAAAAAATTATTTTAATTAAAAATTAAAAAACTCTAAAAAATAAAATCAAAGTTTTGGAAGGTTTAAAGGTGGAAAAAGAGTAAAAGTGTTTTGGTAATATATATATATATATATATATTTATAGATTCTTTTAATATACAAATTAACAATTTTCTTTTTACAAGGAGTCCCATACTAGTGTTAGAGGTACATTCAAACTTCAAGTCTCAACAAGACAAAAATGCCAACAATTTGTGAAAATTTGAGGCTATGCTAGCAGTCAAAAAGGAGAAATAAGAAATTAGAAAATCCAAACTGTAATTAACTTCTAGCCTTTAACTTGCAATTTGAGGCTACGCTATGCACTACATTTGTGTTCCCGAGGGGGAAATCCCATTGGCCATTGCCATGAAGTACAACCACAAAATGTTCAACGTTTCATTTCCCATAAGGGAATTTAATTGGAAGTTTCAAATATACAACATTAAATAAGACGTCTTGACAAAACTTTGTCAACAAGTATAGTTTTCACAATAAACTAAACCTAGCGTTGAAATGAAATAGAATATGAACCAGTGTTCGGATCCTTAACAGCTTTAAAATTGTCAACACTCATTCCAAATCGGCCTAAAATGGAATTCCCCATTTCTTTCAGCTTCCCTGCGCACAAATCAGCTTTTATTCAGTTTCAACGAGTGAATGCACCTGTTCAGCATCTAAAATGCATTTGCAGCATAAAAGATATCATTCTCATCAGCAACAAGCCGTGGATATCAGCAAATTTAGTTATGGAAACAAATATTTCAAATGAATGATGAACAAATGAAATACACGTAAAGGGAACTGCTGAATGAATCATACTGTCCAGTCTTAGGCACAATTTTCCTTTAACAGAAGTACAATTTATCACATATGGAACAAGAATCCCATTATAATCAAAATTACGGAAAAAGAAGCCAAAAGAATTATGACATGAATTAGGCATCATAGCACAGACATGCAATCTGCAACTAATAACCATCAGGCTCCTGAAGTCCCCATATGAAATCTAAATTTAAAAAATAAAAAATCCAACTCCTGAGTTCCATATTATTAAGGCATAGCAGCAATACAATCGGATGATGAGCTCCAGCCTAGTGTCTTGTAAAAGCAGGTAATAGCAAAACCAAAGGGTGAAGAATTGGCATAGATATATTAGAACACGCCCCTTCCTTCCAGAACCTACACAGCGAAGTGTGGATAATTCCCTATCACATGACTGTTTGTAGGAATGGATGCTGATTAGATCAAAGTATACAGCGCAATACATGATATCTTAATCTAACTATGACCCAAAATACAGAGATCTTAGCCCTGATCTCCTTCAACACATATCCAGTTCTCATTCCTTCAATCTCCTGTCTGGTGTCTACAAGATTTGTTGCATTGACTCAAAAAACTTTCTGACATACTCCACATAAAACTTGTACTTTCTACAGTCTACCAATCCTTTCTCCTTCTCATTCTCATACTTCTGAACTACCTATATTCTATATCTCTCTTTCCCCATGGCATTCATCTCTGTTTGCGCATGCATCTATACTTTCAAGTCTTCGCAAATACCCTCTCTTTCTCACCCCATAATAGAATGAGCATGCATATATATGCAGGTCAATAGGCAGTGTTTGTGGTATATATGAATTTAATTATGAATACATACCTAGAATTTTGACATTAACATGAAGTGGTAGTGAATTCATGCAGCTAAGCAAGGCAACACTGAGGAGGTATTTAGTAGCAAGCTGGCCAAACTTACCTTTCTTTTTCTGAATAAGGTGAGAATTTTGTCAGAGACATTTTCTTTTTCCTAATGATCAAACTAGGAACTGAAAGGCAAATGATCTGCCAAAGTAAGAGGTTCATACTGAAGTTTCTCAGTCAAGGATCACCTATTTTCTTTTCTTCTTCTTCTTCTTCTTCTTCTTCTTCTTTTTATTGAAAAAAAAAAATTCGGGGTCGGAGTACTTTTTACTGCATCTTTCTCTGAGCATGGTAATTGATAGTGAGATGAGCACCAAGCATCTTAATAAGATATCTAGACACCATAACACCTCCTTGTCCCTCTCCCCATCTCCCCTCAGAGTAAACACCAAGAAGAACAAGGGAAAGGAAAAAAATAAAAAGAACTTGTTCTCAAGGAGAAGAAAGAGAAGAGGAAGGGCTTCACAGAATTGAGCTACTTTCCTTGTTATTGTCAAGAAGCAAGAAACCAAATCAAGTCCAATCAATCAGTAGGACACCAAGAAGTTCATTCGGTTAAGCAAGCTCACCAATCATCTCTTCCTTCATCTTTTCTCGCTTTTCATCTGCTAATGGTTTCAAACGGACAATATTTCTTCTAGCCTGGTCATTTGATGGATCCAGTTCCAGGATTTTTGACATATCTGCCGGAAAATGATAAAACATAAGAAACACACGTAAAGAATACAAGAGAGTACAATGCAACTAAAGATCAATAATGGAGCTATTTATACTTTGGTCATTAGTGACTCGGTTTTCCACATATCGTGTTGAGTAATATACATAGGGATCCAAAGGCAGCGCCATGTACTTGAGGATTTCTGATTCTCTTTCTTGTACCTCTTCTTTTCACCAATAATTTTTTTTCCCCTTTTATCTAAAAAGAATAAAATCCCTGTATGCTGAAAGTGTAACTATCTAGAGGCACATAAAATGCAAGCTTACAAAGAGTGCAGACAGAGAGAGTGTGAGAGAGAGGTACAAAGCAGGCTAAGTAACACATTAATAGCACAATGAGATGTTGGACTTCTTGGGAAAAACATACCAGCAATAGCCTCATCAAAATGCTCCAGCTTTTCATGTGCCTCTCCTCTTCTGTGCAGAACTTTGAGGTATGTCGGGTTAAGTTCTAACGCTTTTGTGCACTCCTTAATGGTCTCCTCAAACTTTTCCTGTATAAGACCAAAAATGTAATTCAATTTGAAAGGATCATGCATAAAAAACAGTCTGGAAAATCAATGAGTAAATAACCAAATTCCTACACCTACTAACATTCCCTTCCTCACTGTCTCCCACCCAAAAGGGAGAGTTTGAGGAGGAGGAGAGGGGTTCAACTGCACGACAAAGAACAATAATATTTCTGTAAAATCCCTGTGGGGTAATTCCAACCGGAATAGATCATAGAAAACTACATCTGGCAAACAAAGAAATCCCGTGCGCATTAACCTGCAATCTAGACTGACTCAAAAATAATGTTCCCAGAACAGGAGAAGGTCACTAGATTCTCCTCATACTAAACTGTTTTAAGTGAATAAAGAGGGGGGAAAAATCATAATACACAAGAAGACACCAAACTCAACTGATAGGTATTGCAAGAGTTTAAAGCCATCAGCTTTCCAAACTCAACAGTGCAGTCTAATGTTGGCTGTTTTCCTCCACAAGACAGAAGTATCTATGTCAACCGAAGAAGGTTTAATATTGAGATCCAAAGCAAACCGAATCGTCCATGCATTAATATAGATGACAACTAGAGATACTTATAGAGAAGATGGTCAGAAAAGGTCAAAATGTTTTTTATAGATATAAAGATATGTTTCTACACCTTCAACATCCTAGATTTTTTGTTTTTTGATCATAGAAACATGTAAAATGTATGAATCAGTGTCATTTCAAGCTACTACCGTCAACAAACTATCACTATCAGCAAACTGCTTCATATAATACAGCCAATACCAACCTCATACCCAATTACATAGACAAAAAGGTACCACCGAGGAAACCTAAATGAAGGGAAAGCAACCAATCGTCACTTTCTAGTAATTTCATTGATAAAGGATAACAAACACGAACTGTAAATTGAGCATGTATTGCTATATTTTGAGATTCTAGCCGTAATCCAATTGTGTTTTCCTCCAACAGAAGTTAATTATCATATATGATGACATTTGGATTTTCTATTTCAGTACAGAAGAGGAAATTTGATAACTAGAGAAAGCACAGTCCAAATATTTCTCCAAGGTAAGTAATTTTAGCAGAACATTCACTTCACATATGTCTAATTGGTCTTTGTAGACACAGCAGTAAAGAATTCAGCATATCCTTTCTGGCTTTTGGATGGAGCAAAATGAGTCTCGTGGTAAAGTAGACTAGGGAAACTTTCTGAAAGTCAAAAGTCGTTTTGAAGAGGTCTGCTACTATCCTTTCAGCTTAATGTAAACTTCATGGTGAGTTTTAAAGAGCAGTAAAGGAAAGCTTCTAGGTGGAAGTAACTTTCTGTTTTTCCATCAAATCACCTATTTTTAAAGACAACATTTCAAACCCAGAAGTAAAAAATATTAAGACCAGACATAGCTTTACAAACAAGAAGAAGTCATCCTGCCATTCGAAACATACTGCTTCAATTGATCTTTTCCACCAAAAAAAAGATCCGCCATAATGTTTAACAAAAGGGGAAAAATGGGAAAATCTTGTAAAAAAATTCATATTCAAAAACCCAGAATGATGTCAGACATCAATCTTTTTCTTTTTCTTTGGCAACCATATTCCAGTTTCAGATTTCTGAGGTTCAATTCAGAATTAGTCTCTTCAAAACAAAGTTGAATCTTTAATTCACAGCATTACATGATAAAATAAAATGACCACGACGGGAACCTTTGAAACCACTTAACTACTGAAGAAAGGAATTTTCAGAAGCAGAAACTAATCACATGACCATAAAGGGGGCAGCAAGCTAGAATTTTGCTGCTTGTTTCTTTCTCTGTATAAAAGGGAAAAGAGAACATCATCCAACAATCAAGCACTCCTCAAACAGTGTGGCAATCTCCCCGTAACTGCTATTACAGCAGCATTGAAAAACACGAACTATACCTTTAATCACAGAAAGGGAACAAGTATGGCCACAGTAGATTAGGCCTCTAACATCCATCCAGATCAGTGGCTCATTTTCATCCCGAGGCTATTTGACATCCCTTGGAAAGAAAAAGTAAAAGCAAAAGAAAACCAGCATTCTAGGAGAGATGGAAACTTACCAGTTTGTAGAAACATGCTGCACAATTCGCATGGCATATAGAGCATATTTCAGAAGATGCAGATACATTAGAAACAAGCTGTAAAGCTGTCTCATACTTTGACAATGCCTCTTCATATAGCCCATCTCTAAATAATGCATTGCCTTCAATTTTTGCGTTGTTTGCTTCTGCTAATGTTTTCTGCTCCAAACGAAAGAAGAGATTTTTAGAGGTAACAAATGTAAAGAAGGAACAAATTATTTTGGTTGGTTTAAACTAAAAAGTTCATCAGGAAAGGAGGTTGAAATGAATTTGAGATTGGTAGAAAGTAAAGAAACAAAGACCAAAAAGTTTAAACAACAAAATATATGATTAAGACATGGCACAAACTGGCACACCAGTGTCCTCTAGATAACCAGATATGCAAACACTTTAAGCATTTGCCTTTTTGGCATGTACTTTAGGTGGCTCAGATCTTCAATCAGTGAAAGAGACAGCACGGGCAAGACCCGAAAGCACACAGAATAAACTCCACAAGAGACAGCAATTGAAAAACGAGTAATAACAGAATTATCCATATTATACACGCTCCCAAATGAGAAGTGTACTGCATATACAGCTCAAAACTGCATGATTACATAAAAAGTTTCATCATATTGTTTTATCACGATGAATTGATGCTGAGTCATAGCTCATTTTATAATAATCATATTGTCTTCCCTCCTCATTGGCTTGAATTGACACCAAGAGTCGGCCAGTTATGCTAAAACATTGCTCCAACCCTATAGAACAGAATTTGACATAAGCTATTCCAATGAACCACTATCGATTCTACTGAAGATGTCTGATTAGACTCTTTTCCAACAGTTTTCTGAGGACATTCTGTCTGTTATTCTGGAACAATATACATTTCCTATCTGAATCTTTAACTGGGAGAGAGAAAATAAATACCCTCTCCATGGGAATTGAATGTCCAGATTCCCATTCAAATATATATATATATATATATCAGTGTTCTGTATAATCAAAGCAACGAATACAAGCAATAAAAGTTGCAGAAGAATTCCTATGGAGCTAGGGCAATATGATTGGAAATTTTTTTACCTTTCTTACTTTTCTTTTTTTTGGGGTTAAGTTAGTAAGATAATTAGAAGGCAGAGCAAATAACCTTGGCAAAAGGAATCAGCCTCAATAGCAAGCCCAATATCTCTTTTCTCCTAATACCAAATCCTAGCTGTCTATCATCTCGAATTTCTTAAAATCGCAAATTTCAATTACGAGAACCTAATCTTAAGGAGATAAAACATTCAAAAGCACAAAAAACTCGAATTCTCCTCTAGAGTACTTAAAAATCAGCCCCAATAAAAAAAAGGGTTGAAAACAGATCATATGAAGTTATTCTCCTGTCACCTCATCATTTTTCTGTTCGTTCGGCTCCAAGTTTTGCTCTTGCGGAGGCTTCTTTTCTTGATCCTCTGACGTACCCTCCTTCATAGCCTTCAAATCATCACATTTACTCTTATTACTCTTCTCATTGTTCCCTTCATCTTCTTCTTTTGCTACATCATCGTTTAGCTCAGTTTCGCTGGCCGTTTCAAATCCATCGGAGTTATATCCAACAGTACCATCGCCGTCCTGCCGTGAATCCTCTGCATTTGCCGCCGTCGACGCAGATGATTGATCTCTTATTGGCTTCGTTTTCGGAATTTTCTCATTTGTACTTCCTTCTCCAGTTGCTACGGTTTCAATCACCACCATCTTCAGCTCCCTTTCTTCACAGTTAGTCTCTTGATTTTCCAACGGAATCTGAAACTTCTTCAGCAATATAACGAGGGGTTCTGGGTTTTTTCAACCACTTGCTTTGTGTTTCCAGAAACCTCGGTTAAAAACCAGTTTCACTAGACGGCGACGTTTTACGGTAAGTTGATGGAGTAGAATCTACTTTCCTGGACCCGGGTTTAGAGAAGCTGCTTTGCTTTAGACATGGGCCTCTTGCCCACCCTATAGCGTTCTCCTTGTAGCCCAATCCAATTCTTGGAATTTCATCTATTTTTTATTGTGATTCTTTACCATGATATCAGAATAAATAAATAAAATCATTTTTCAGAACTGGAAAATAAATAAAATGCTTATATATTTATTTAAAAGCATATTATTCTGTGAATGAGCGAAGCATGGAGTGCCATATGTGTGGCAGTTGTAATAATAATATTTTTATATTTTGTCGCATAAAAGGGATTGTTGAGATAATACTGGGATGGTAAAAATTGGTCCATAAAACAACTTGAAAAAAAGCAATTTTTTCATTCAGAGCCAACTTCTTTTGTAGAATTTTTTTCAGAGTTTGAAAAATCTTCATCTGCTTCAAAATGCTTATAATTATTATTTCCACCCATTCAACAAAAAAAAAATTATTATTTGCCCCCCTTAATCCAGCCCCTCCTTTTGCTAATTTATTTATTTTAAAGTAAAAGTAATTTAGGAGGAAAAGATACAGGATAAACCTGATTCAATTCCTAACATTACTTCAAGTATGTGCATGCCAATATGTCATACCACATTTAAGGTGAAGAGGTTATATAACAAAGGAAAATTGGCAATATCATCTACACTGGAAAATCCTGTAACAAGTTGGATATAGGAAACCAAATTTCACCATTGTAAGATTTCACAAGCATACATTTTTTGGCTGTGATAACATAAGCAAGACATTTTATATTCTCCTCGACCATGGTACTTCCTGCCAACCATGTTTTGGAGATCAAAAGCTTAATAAATGTGCCTCTAGTGAACCAAGTTTCCTAGTATCTAGTAATGGCTGATCCTAGATCAAACAACAAAGCCCCTCCAGCTTGAGCTGTAGAACAGATATTTTGAAAGTACACGTCTCACGAATTGTTCATATTATTTACGTAATTGAGTCCCAGGGGGTTGACATCTGATGCAGAAGTGGTGAAAATCTTTTCTTTATGTGATAGTTGTCACGTCACGTTCGTGCCCGCAAATTCGAGTAAGTAACTTATAGACATGTTAATATTTATGATCAACTACTTAACAATTGTCCTCGTTATGTTAAAATAGATATTTCAATTTTGTATATAGAATTTGTAAGCCCAAAATGAAATTTTTAGGAGATTTGTAATTTATATATGAGTATGAATCTAAATATCTATAATTAACTTGAGATATTCATTTTGATATAGCAATAACGATTTATCAAGTAATTAATCATAAGTGATGTTAGGCTCATAAGTCGCACACTCGGACTAGTGGGCACGGATCATGACATTATAGTATCAGAGCAATTACTAAATATGTGAAAGCTAAGTGTTACAGTATGAGTAGTGAGAACCACCTCCAGAGTCTCACAAAACCAAAATTAGAATAGATGTTACCTATCAACATGAATTTACTATTAACTAAATATTATACAAGAGTCATAAAAAGAAGAAGTATGTTTCTTTTTATGCTACGTCAAACATACAACATATTAGTACTTTGAGCCATAGACTAATAACTGGCAGTCATAGCCAAGATTGTAAAACAAAAAAGAAAGCATATCTTACAGCAAAAGGATTTCTGTCTCATTTAAGTGTTAGCTGCAACACACTGCACAAAAGAAGGATTGTAGAAACCTAATTATGACGATTTTGAAATAAATGAAAATTTTTTATATGCATCTTCACTTATTATTTTGGATAAGAATTCTTATAATGTGGAAAAGAGTCTACACATTGATAAAATGTTTGTAGTAAGAAAGGTCATCTGCCATCAATCTATAGAATGCCCAACATTTCTGTTTTGAGCAAAAATATGCAGAAAGATTCTTGAATTACTCAACACTCGTAGGTGTAAAAGTTAAAATAGATTCTGGTATCCAACAGGGAGTTGAGTCTGCCCACTGTGTGGAAAAATTCTTTGATGAACTAAGGAAACTTCAATTCTTAGCTTCCTTCAAAACAAAGTTAGAACAAACTGCAACAAGAATAATCTTTTTTGATGACCAGAAGTTTATGTTTCGTGAAATTGAAGAGCATCTCATATAATCAGTACCATGTCATTCATTTCAAAAATTTTCCACCGGAATTTGGAGCAATCATAACAAAGAAAACAACTGCAGCATATTAAGGTTGGAAGGAAAAAGTTATTTTGGTTAGTGTGCTTGGACAAGGTTCTGCACGGAACCCAATACAGTTTTTCATCTCAAATCTCATTTTTTTCTCTCACAAAAAATTCTCTCTCCCGAAATCCAACACAAAAAATCTCAAAACCAAACTCTATCCAATCACACCCTTAGACATATAGTACTAAATTATAACTGTTAGATTAAATAGAAAATCTGGTTTAATAATTATTTTTAAAAATATCTTAAAAAATTTAAAAATTAATATAATTATTAAATTATATCGTCGTTACGATTTGATCTGCACATCCTGAGGACGTGCACCACTGTAACGGATGGGAAAAGAGTGTTACCTGCAGCAACAATGTCACGGTGCTGCAGGAATAGTACAACCTGTAGCCAGTCATATTCTATTTCCCAGGATCATCCCCTCTTTTCTATTAGAATCAACCCAATGAAAAGAAAACCACGGTTGAATATAAAGACAAACATAATACAGAACGTGCAAAGGGAGCAACCCAATTCCACGTCCCTTTAGTTGTTAATTCAACTCAGCAAACTTTTGAAGAGCCAAGAAAAAATAGCCTTGAAACATAAATGTTTAACTGAAGTCAAGACCATGAAAAGGGGCGGTGCGGGTTGGGGGGAGGCAGACGAATAGCCAATTCAAAACGGTTTCTGAAACATAGAAAATCTGCAACGCTCAATTAATTTTAGTCCCAATTATAATTTCACAAACATTGGTTCTCAATGACTACAATTTCACAGAAATTGGAATTTCGAACAGAATGAACCTCAAGGAGGAAGTTACTAAGGGAACGAGGAGCAGACTCTCAGCAAATGTCTCAGTATTTTCACGTTTTTCCTTGCCAAAAAATGAAAAGCGTGACACGATATGAGCCAAACAAGAGCAAAAATGCAGGTCTAAGTTTTCTTGCCACACTTTCTATAATCTTACAAATCTCTATACGTGTTACCTGTATGAAAAATAAACTAAAATTAAAATAATTAATTTTTAATCTTAATCTCTAAATAAACTTATTTTGATTAATTTATTATGCGAGTATACTATTTTACTCCTAGTTCCTCATGCTCATGGGGGTTGTATATGCTATAGTCTTCGAAATTCCGCCACAGGAGTTCTGGTTGGGACCTTTAATTTTTAAGAAAAATTGTAGTGGGACTAAATGTGAAAGTAAAGTTAAGGCAAGTAGCTCAGTTTGGGAATCTATTTTGCCATATTCTTGTTTTAAAATAAAACACACGCACTCCTTTACTTAAAAGAACGAAAAAAAATCTCCAAAATATCCAAAAACTATATTTAGAAGTCTCAATCTATTGAAATAAAAGTTATAATAATTTTTATTATACAGACAATAAAGAGTGAAAAAATATATTATTTATTTTAACTAATTTGTTCATTTAAAATATGACATGAAAGTTATATGTGTAGAATTTGATTAAAAATTATATTATAAATTAGTGATATTGTATTAATTAATAAATAAAATGAGTTGATAAATATAAAAAATTAAAAATTAAGACTGCAGGTAGATTATAGTTCGGTATTACGCCGTACACTTCCAATCTTCCACACAAAAAAGAAAGTCATTTTGGTTTCGGTCCTGGACGTACTTTTTGCATGCAAAATTAAATATGGTTCGTAGGATTTGATATTTAATCTAACAGTTATGAAAATTTATAAATTTTTGAATTTTTAAAAATATATACAGGGGTCAAAAACTATGATTCGTTGGATCAGATATAAAATCTGATCCAACGGACCAGATTTGGTCCTGCACATCCTGCAAAAAGGACGTGCAGGACGGGAACCAAATCGCACAAAAGGGTTAATACTATTGCTCAGTCCATTTGTTGTGGCAGCACACCTTCAAATATTCTTTGCAAATATCTATCAGAGCACAGCTTCGGATGCGCAGCTGAAAATCCATGGCCTTCGTCCATATCCGCAGGCTTGTTTCTCTCCGCTCTTCACTCCTTGTATGTTCTTTTTCTCTCCCCTTCAAACAAGTCTATAAATTTAACCGTTCCTTCGAACATAGCGACACATGCAGTTGTTTATACACTCACTAGCTTAAACAAGCTCGTGTTTCTTTGTCGCAGAGCACCAGCCTTCGAAATGGTGGACTTCTAGGAGGTATTATTTAAACTAAACATATGAACGCCTCCTTGTGTGAAATATAAAATGCTTTTATTGTTTTCTATATGTTAATAAGCAGAAAATCACTAAGGATATTATCTTTTCCGAATCTGCAATTTCTACGCGTTTACACTGATATTGTTTTCACTTTGTGCATGCGCTTAATAATTCTATCTAGAACTGGTAAGAATTGAGGCGTGATTTCTCCTTTTGGAACTTGTAGTTTTTTACGGGAGGGACTTTTGTAACTACAGCTCCAACATGTTCCCGGAGCAAAGAGGGTTGGAACTAGAAGAGGTAGAAAAGCAGGTCAAAGATCCAATTTTTGAGGATGAAATTGACAAAATCAGGAAGGAATTCAATGAAGCAAAGCGGAGATTTTCTAACATTCCAGAAGCACTGAAACAAATGCCTAAAATGGATCCTCAAGGTTGTTTACTTATTTTCATTTTGTTTTCTTTCTCACATTGGAGATTACCTATATTTGTACTTGAGTATATTCTTCTATGCGCATTTAGTATTTTGAAATGGTTTTGTTTGTGTTTGAATTTTAGGTATATATGTTAATAAGAATGTGAGATTGGACAATATACAAGTATACGGATTTGACTATGATTATACATTGGCGCATTACTCTGCTAATTTACAGAGTTTGATATACAATCTTGCAAAAGAGCACTTAGTTAATGAGGTCTGTTCTTAATTTTGCATTAATTTTTCTCTTCCTCTGGAGAGATGCTATAATTTCCTTTTATTGATATTTCACATAAGTGAACAGTTCCTTTCTCTGGGATTTTTCAGTTCAAATATCCAGAGAGTTGCTTGGATTTTAAATATGATCATACATTTCCGATTCGAGGGTTGCACTATGACAAGTCAAAAGGATGTCTTATGAAATTGGATTTCTTTGGATCAATTGAACTCGAAGGATGCTACTATGGCAGGTAAAAGGTAGATAGTGGAAAACTTTCTCCTTTTTTAGTACCGTGGTAATTGTACATAATAGGAACTTAGATGGTTTCTTAACTATAGCAAGTAACTTGTTATTTGCCAAAAAGATGAGGGTATGAGAAAATAAAGTAGCAAAAAAAAAGAGTAAGACAGATTCTTACCATGTTGCATTGTGTAATTTATTGAGCATATCGATTCTTCAATCTTACTTGACCACGAGTTAATTATAGCTGATGAAGGATGTAATTCTGTACACATTCCAGATATTGAAAAGAGTTACGTGTATTACCAATCTGACAAGAAAGAAAAATAAGAAAATTTCAAGGAAGTAAATTTTTAACTTTCATTATTTGAGAAAAGTAAATTAAAGTGAGTAGAAATTTTTAACTCTCATTATTTAAGAAAAGTAGATTAAAGTGAGTAGACAAAATGCTTTTGCTTATTGTGTGGGAGTAATGTTTTAGCTTGGAGCTTCAATATGCAAACGAATTGAGATGTTTTGTTATCTAGGACCAAATTTTGCAATTTCAGAAACACTGAAATTCTAATTTGACAAAAACAAATAGTTTTTATAACTTGTTCAGGTTTACCTTATTAAAGTCCTGCCATACTCTGGGTGCAAAATTTGAAGTGAACTGGGGGAACTCTAATTGCACAGGAAAGTTATCTTGGATCATCAACTTCTATATTTTATAATATTAAATTTTCTAAATTTAATATAAGATGTTCAAATTGGTACTAGAGGTATAAATGCAGATCTGTAAATATGTTAAAGCATTATACTAGAGGTATAAATGCATATCTGTAAATGCAGATCATTGACAATGTTTCTTTTGCTTATAAAAGAAATGAAAAGGTGGAAGTGAAGCATGTCTCCATGATCTATACTTGGTACATTGGCTGTTATGAATAATAAAAGAATAATTTTTATGGTGTTAATTTTAAGTGAATAGAACTGAGGTCTCTAATTGGAATATGGTTCTCATTCTCCCTCAAAACTTCTAATCATTAAGGAGACAGATATGCAATGCATGCTGTAGACTTTGCCTATCATAACATCAAAAGAGGATTAAGGTTGAATTATCATATAATTTCTTCCCTATCCGTTACATTATTACAATGTTTTACAAAAGAAAATGTTTTCGACTAGATGCAAACTTGACGAAATAATGCATTTGATAATGATTAAATTGTTTATATAACATAACAGGACAAATTATTAGCAAGCTGGATTTTAATGGATTAAAGGAAATCTGATTTTATGTATTGGAAATACTTGTGTATTGTTTTCTTATCTGCTGATGATGAAGCAAAAGAAGTAATAAGCTTTAATACAAGAAAATTAGTTTTTCAGCTTCATATGGATCATTTATTAGCATAATCAAGTTTCTGCAGGTTTTTGGTAGTTACTACCTTGATACATTTCTACTTATGTGTATTTTAATAAAAAGATATTGTTACTTTTCAAATCTCCTTCACTAGAGTTTACGGTTTTCTAATTTTGCAAAAAGCTGCACCGGTGATGACAGGCTCTGAATTCTGTTGGTCTTTCAACAACTAGCTTTGTAGTATTATTTGCAGTGCATTAGGAATCTCTTGTGACATTTCATTATCCGTAGTTTAGAGTTAGGGGTAAAAAGAAAAAGGAATGATCATAGTCTAGAGGTTTTTTTCCCTTAGGAAATGGAGAAGGTTTGTTCTGAAACTTGCATATTCCCATGAGCATTTCTTTCATGATATGGAATCATATGAAAAGATTAGTTTCCACTTTGAGGTTCCTTCTTGCAAAAAAGTGCTGCACCATTCAGGTTAAAAGGAAATACTGATATGGATTACTTACTAACCTTGTGCATTTTTCCCTTGGAAAATTTAAGATATATGTCAATCTAAAGGCATGTCATTATATTTTGATGATTATATAACTTCATCATTTAGATTGGTTTTCGCGACCAAATCATCCCAAAATACCTGTTTGTACTTCCGTTGATTGTGCATTTGCTTCTAAGTATTGAATGTCCCTATCTTAACTTTTTAAATGTTTGTCTTGTCTGGAGAGTGAGGTTCTTTTCAAGAAAAAGTTAAAAAATATTTCAGTTCTTTGGGTATATGATTGATCATTTGCAGGGAAGTCGGTTGTTCTTCTGTTGAAAAACTTTAGAAATGTTCCAGCTTTTTTGTTATATACTTGATACTTTAGCAAGGAAGTGGGTTTGTTCTTTTGTTTACTGATTGGCCTAGAAATGTTTTCAATTATGTTTCATTTGATTACATGGTAGGTTATTTTGGTGATCTCCTGCTGGACTCTCTTGCGCATTTTACTTCCTTAGCATCTGCTGATTTAGTTTTTGTTCTTTTTAGTTTGTTTAAAGTAGGGTTATGTCATATTGACAAATAATTTTCTAAAATAATTAGTAATTGCTGCATGAGAAGCGTGGGACTACTCTTATTATCCTCTAAATAATATAGAATTACTTTAGCAAGAGTTTTGCACTGTTGACTGACTTTTCCAGATCAAGTTGATAAACCTGCTAATCTATTTTATGTGACCATGATGAGAAAGAAGCAAGATGGACACTTGCAGGCACATTAGAGTGTGATATCATAGTTATATTTGATAATAGATCCTGATTTTTATTTATTTATTTATTTTTGGACTGAGGAAACCTGCATAGTCAAAGAAAGCTATTTATATATTTCTCGTAAAATGTGCTTTATCAACAAGTAATAGGTTGATTAATATAGTTTAATAGAATAGAGAAACAAAACTATTTAGGAATTAGAAATACTGGAGCAATAAATATTGCAATTGGAATAAGTGCCTTGTGCTCTAGCATTGTCCACCTGGACTTGCATGTGTAGTTGGTGCTGGTATGTCTAAAGTGCTGTTCTTTAAAAGGAGAACCACAAAATGGATGAACATTGCACGGTGACTGTCTCTCTTTTGTTCGATATTTTAGGATGCAGGATACTTGTGGGGCCTTATTGTTTCATAGTCTCCCTCTAAGAACTAAGAAAGAATTTAGATCAGTAGCCCTTTGGTTAGCATTATATATCTCGTATGAACCAAGTCTCTTAAGCATAGAAGAGGAGCAGATGTGAGAGAATTCAGCAACAGTGACCCCTGGAGCTTTTATTGGCTGGTTATTACTCATTTTCATACATCCAGGAAAAAAAACATTACTCATTTTCTTACTTTTTACTTTTATAATGTGCAGCTAAGCCCGAAGGAAGTAGTACAAATTTATGGCACTAGACAAATAGGCCGTGATCAAGCGAGGACACTTGTTTGCTTGATGGATTTCTTATGCTTTAGTGAGGTCAGTTTCGTTACCTATCTATGATATCTGATGTTTATTGCGTCAGTATAATTCACTTCCCCTGTTTTCTCCTAACCTGGCATGGTTATCTTTATTTTAAAACTAATGTCGCAGCTAGCTTGAGTGTTCAACTTAATCATTAAACTAGTGTTTTAGCTTGTTTTATCATGGTTGACTGAAATTTTGAAAGTTTTACTGGTTTAGTTTCTATTACCATAACATTTATATTATTTGCTGGAATAACCTCAAATGAGATAATTGTTTCCTGAGCATGTATCTTTGTTTTTTAAAATTATCCTGGCATGTCGATAAGATGTATTATTTTCAATAGGTAGTTTCAATGATGATGTAGAATAGATGCTGAATAGATGCTTATTTGTTTTTACTGAGTGATAAATGCTATCCACTTTCTTAATCCTGCTTCCATACAAACAGGCTTTGATGTTACGAGTAAGGCCTTTAATGCCAATTTCATATGTTTTGAACCCAAGAATTTAGGGAAGAGTTTTGATTTAGCTTAGAGAGCATAATCAGCTACATGGGACATGGATATCATTGATAAAAACATAGATATCAGGTTGTTCTTAAGAGAAGGATGGGATGCATTCTAGACATGTTGAATGTCACATGGAAGCTGATTTACATTCATTTTCAACTGTACTATATAATCCTAATAACTTTTTGTATAGAATTATGCATCTATTGCATCCCAAAATTCACATGCTTCATGATCAAGGCAATATATTTCATTGGGAAGTACCATGATGAACAAGATCTTGTATTGCTGCTATATTCTTTGTTAGTCAATCTTCTTTTTCTTACAAGTATTAGAAAAAGCCTCTCTTTCCTACCTCATTGATTTTTATATACTGCTTCCAACTTTGCTTATAACTCAAGCAGCTGAAGAGTGCTCCAAAGAAAAAGGAAAATAAATGCTTTAAGCTGTTTGCTACCATATTAGATGTGATCCAGTCTGTATTCAATTTTGTTGGTGATGTAACTTGCTTGGTGTACAATCTTGCATCTTAGGTACTTTGCACTTTAGGATTCTTTTATCGTGTAGTTAGAATTGAATACAACTTAATTTTCAAAATCAGTTCCCTCATCTTTATGCTGCAGGCATGTCTAATTGCGGACATTGTGCAACACTTTGTTGATGCTAAGCTAGAATTTGATGCTTGCTATGTCTATGAAGATGTGAATCGAGCCATTCAGCATGTTCATCGAAGTGGCTTGGCTCATAGGGGAATTCTGGCTGATCCCCATAGGTATCTCATGAAGAATGTATGTTATTTTATTCTCTTCAATTAAGACCGACCTGAATTTTGGATTGTTATGGACCTCTTTTCTCTTAGCCTTTGTGAGGTTCTCTTGTTTTTTGAATTTTTATTTATTGAAATGGCTACGTTTTCTTCCCTGGGGATACAGGGTCAACTGCTACACTTTCTAAGGATGTTAAAGGATAAAGGGAAGAAACTTTTCTTACTGACTAATTCTCCCTATTACTTTGTGGATGGAGGAATGCGCTTTATATTGGAGGTAATAAGAGAATCAAATGAGCTCATATGGCCATTAATTTTGATTTATTTTCAAGTATACTATTATTAATTTTTTTAGCTTTATTAGTTGTTAGGAACATACTGTTTTTTCTTTTAATTCACAAATAAAAGTTCAAAGCTTTTCTGACTTCCAAGTGGATCTCTAATCAATTCTTGGCTGTATATGTGGGGGAATGGTTTCTTAACTCAAGTACAGGTTTTCCCGAGTATTGACTTTAAGGCCCAATATTTTGTGTATGTGGGTTATATCACACCTGATAGGATATTCTCATCTGGTGATCTAGTATGCATAGTAAGTGTTTATCTTCACTTTATTAGCATTGAAATTTTAGAAATTGTCATGTCTGCCTCAAAAGGCGCACTGACTCTAAAGTGTATTCATGAAATCTGCAGATTTAATGAGTTAATCTGAGTTTTAACTAATCCTATCCTGCTTTTTATTTGGCCATCTCTCCAGCAAATTACTTGCTGACAGTGTCTCTCTTTTGTTTGTTTCGTAACTTGTGGCACTTTCTGCATGCATATATGTTTGTAAAATAGTCTGGTGTACCGGTTCCTTCCGTATGTTTATAGGGATGACTTGTTGGAAATGTTCTGTTTCCCTGGTGTGGTTTTCACAATTGTGTTTTTGCATAACTCGATTCCAATTTACTCATTTGGATTGCATTCTTCCTGGGAAAAATGACTCGAACATTGAAATTGATCTCCTTCAAGCTTCTAATGGAATCGATATCAGGTTATCTGATTTTTTTTTCCTTCCTTTTTGTTCCTTGAATTGATGGCTGACCAAAAATGCTTCAACATCGGATTTTACTTTCTAACCAGGAAACTTTGGATCCTCAAGATTCCTGGAGGGAGCTTTTTGATGTCTTAATTGCTAAAGCCAACAAGCCAGAGTTTTACACATCTGATCATCCTTTTCGGTCCGTCTTTATCAACCTCGACTTATTTATGAATATTTCAAAATCTTGTCATATAATTTAAGGTTCAGCTATTTGTTCTCCTCCACCTTAATCTCCCGCCCTTGGAGTTTATCCTTTACAGGCCCCTGTTGCTTGGGGACTCCATGAAGGCCTACATATATAACTTTGTTTACTTGGCAAGTCAATATGCTACTTTCTGGCATTTATCTAGGAATTATGAATCAACTTTTGTATTGGGGGTTTGTTGGGGGAAGGAGGCGGGGTTTAGCATTTTAAGCTTATCCTAAATGAGGAAGGACAAATATTTGGTTGCTGAATTGTCTATCTGTTACATATCAGAGAAGCTGGGTAATCTGCTCAGCGTTTTCTCTATAAATTTGTGGTGTTTCATCAATATCATTGTAGAATAAGGATGTGAGAACTTTGAATATGATAGACGCATACCTCTTTTTAACAATAGCTAAACCAGAAGCTAATTTACTTTTTAAAAAAAAATCAAAATACTAATTCCACGCATGCCTATGGAGATTTCTTGTTAAAATGCATAGCTTAGAGACAGTGCTCAGCTTTTATATGTTGTAGGGGCACATCTGGAGACTACAGAAATCTGAAATGATGCTTTGCATTGGACACTGAGTTGATTTCTTGGGCAGAACCACTTGATGCCATTCATTCCTAACAGTTGATTTGGAACGTATGTGCAGCTGTTATGATGAAGAGAATGACAGACTGGCTTTGCAAAGGTGGATACTTTTCTTCCTAATAAAATCTACTATCATGGGTGTCTGAAAGCTTTCTTGCAAATCACAAAATGGAAAGGACCTGAGGTAGTATTCTTTTATCTATAAATGATGCAGTTGACTATTGTAATGCATATTTTATAATCCTATTGAGTTGACGGGCTGCCACTGTTTCATTATCATTTATTTTGTTCTTTTCCTTATAATCGTTAGTGCTAATCTAATGTCTTTAAAAAATTCTAAGGTGATTTACTTTGGGGATCATCTATTTAGTGATCTAAGAGGACCTTCCAAGGCTGGATGGCATACTGCAGCGATAATCCATGAACTGGGGGTACAATTTTTACGTGCTTTTGTTGTTTCCTTCATTTTCTACAGCTGTTGTGAACTTTTTAATTTTGAAGATTTGGTAATTGAAGAGATGCATGTCTGCTAGTTGTCGTTAAAGAACATGAAATTTTCTTTCTTTGTCTTCCTTCCTTTCTGATCATAATATGATGTTTTCTTTTACATTCCCAAGTTCAAATGGTTTGATGAACTTGTCTTAAGAGGTTCATGAATGTTTGCTCTTGCTACCAATGACTTCTCATTTTCAATTCTGTTAGGCTAACACTGGATGAAGCATTTACTGATTAGTTTGTACAAAATGTCTCTATATTGGAAGGAATGCCACTCTTGCGTGGCTTTTAGTTGTTGATGAATCTATTTGTAGAATCTTGTTCCGGCATCAAAAGTAGTTCACGTTTTAACATAAAGATTGACATAAAAAGGTTCAGCATCTGGCATCATGCTGATATTCATGTAATGGTGTTCAGGCCTCTGCAACAGTTAAGGCTCATTGGATTAAAGTTTTACTGCAGCTAGCAGGATGTTTTAGAACTCATGGTGGTATTCCATGATTTATGATCTTTTTATCCCATTAATCTACATGAAAATTCCTTATCAAAGAAGGTGTAAGGATTGTTCTGGAAGCTACTTATTCTTTTCAAAATGGTTTCTTACCCAATTCTTGTGTAACTATGCTATGCAAAGTCCACTTTCTCCCTATAGCTTGGATTAAATACTGTCTTTTTCTTTCTCAGTTTAGTTGTTCTTCTTCCCGTATCTTTTATTGTCCCTATGCCCTAGGTTCTGATTTTTCTCCAACCTTAATGACTTTCAGCACCATATAATTGGTCAAATGCCAAAGCACTTGGACATTTTATATAATGGGAACAGAGTGCACTGTGCTCAATACGAAACTAGTAGATACAAGACAGTAGTTAAATTCATTTCCAACTATGGTAAAGATATCAAGAGACATTTCTCCCGAACCATTTTTATGAATTATGCTGAGATCCATAATATGCAACTAAGATTTCGTCATTACTGTGGTAAGGACAAATTTAATCCCTCAATTCCAATTTCGCTGTTCCTGTTTGATTCTCCACAAAAATTTTCTTATGTTACTCTTAATGAGTTATTGTAGATTCCACCATAACAAGTGTTCCATGTGCTCTCCATTCTAGGGGAGGATAATTGTGGAAATTTAGGTTGGATTTATTTTCTTTCAGAAGATATTATCTTGGAATATCCCAAAAAGGAAACAATGAAGTTGACTTTTATATAGAGGGAGTAAGAGCTTTTTTGCCGTTACCATAGAAACTTAGAACATTGGCCCCTTGATCCACCAAGTTCTGATTCTCGGAAATTTGTGATTTTTAGAAAATGTATGATCATATCTGAAGGCCTTTATGTAATATCAAATGTATACCTTTAAAGAAAACTGATATTTAGAAAATTTATGATCATATCTGAAGGCCTTTATGTAATATCAAATGTATACCTTTAAAGAAAACTGAGTACTCGAATGTAAACGTGACCTGTTTATTTTATAGGATCCTTCTACTTGTCAAATGGTATGAACAGTACAGGAAGCTTCTCCTTTAAAATTCCATTAGTGGCTGATGCATAGAAGATCTAAGAATTTGGAGTTAAGTTTCATATGATGTTTATAAGCCTTTTAAATCTAAATTAGACGGCTACTTAGTGGCCACTCAAAGGTCTGACATGTCTGCTTCTGTTCCTTGGAAAGCTTTAATATTGTTAGGAACACTATTGCCTGGAGACATAATCTTATTCTATTTTAAGATAGTCATGCTGTCTTTTAAAAGGAATTGTTTCCTTAATACTTTATTTGACTTCATTTTTTGATTTGTTCTTTGGGGTCTCTAAAAGATCACTTCTATTAGTAGTATCTAGGACTGAACAGCTACAACCCCACTGTTTGCTATCTTCAGTCTGAAGACTGTTTATCTTGATAAATGGCTATTCATTGTATAGGGCATTTGCCTGGAATTTCCCATAAGATATGCTTGTTAGTTAACCTTTCATTGTATTTTCGCACTTGTTTTGGGCTTTGCCTTTGAAAATATTGACTTTTTTCATATGAAGACTCTCAATGATTTATAATTTTGTTATTTACAATTACTTAGTTGATCTTCTTTGGTTGCCTTCAGAATGAAATACGGATACAGAATGAAGATAGTTATCGTTTTGAACAGGTAAATATTTCAGAGCTTCATCTTTTGTATGTAGAAGGACATTAAAAAAATAAATGCTTACATGCATATGCGTGCCAATGCCAGATTAAGAACTGATCTAAGAATCAATCCCAGTTGTTTGACTGGAAGCATCCATTTTCTTCCTATTTGATTGATTATATATTCTTTTGCTGACAGTTTAGAGTCTAGAACAATCCATTGTTCCCTCCCTCTTGCTTACTGGTTTACCCCTCAAGATCATCCAATACTAGCAGTTCCATTTTGCCTTTTGATGACGAGTGACAATCTCTAGACTTGGTTCTTTTTTGTTCAATTACAATATTTAATATCTGATTTGCCTTATTATGTAGGCTAAGTTTCATATAATACAAGAACTTCTTGGTAAGTTGCATGCTACTGTGGAGAATAGTCAGAGAAGTGAATCATATCTATTACTTCTGCAAGAGTTGAACGAAGAGAGGCAAAAGGCACGATACACCATGAAAAGCATGTTTAACCGATCATTTAGTGCTACATTCCTCAATGAATCAGGTCAAGAATCTTCTTTTGCTTACAACATCCATCAATATGCAGATGTTTATACCAGTAAGCCTGAGAACTTTTTGTTCTATCCACCTGATGCATGGCTTCATGTACCTTACGACATTAAGATCATGCCACACCATGTGAAGGTATATCTCTTGTTCTTGTTCATGGATTGTCCTCTTCATTCATTTTCATCATCGTTTGTGATTGCATGTCCCTGCTTGGCGGCTACTTGTGGTCTTAAATGGTTGTAGACCGTGAACTCTGGAATGCAAGATAATTCCTTATAGTTTCATAGGTTTAGCAACAGTGGCTAATAGTGGAATGGAGGTTAAATTGTTAAGAAGGTTCTACTACGGTCAGGAATCAGTACTTGCTTCATAGGTTGCTCCTTAGAATTTTGGTTTTTAATTATTGGCTTTTAGAGGAAATATCTCCCCTCCCACCTGTGTTATGTTAATTAACTTGAGGCCGTACATGATGAATGAGAATCCTCATGACTTACTGAAAGAGAAAAGGAGATGTTCCAACAAAAGAATCTGACTCTTCTGCTTACTAAAAGGGTAGAGAAAAGACAGAGATGTTTATCAGCATTACTGTTATCTTCTTTAATTTGTCCATGAATAAACTGATGAACGTCAATGAGACCTAAAAACATATTCCACTCAAAGGCTGGAATTGCCTATTACCCTAACATATAAGGCCAAGTTTTTCCATTGCGCTCCGTTAATAGCTTAGAACCTAGTAATTATTTAATTTATTTCTTTCCACTGTGTAAAGTTTTATTTTGTGTTTTATCTTTCCTTCGATTTTATGCTTCTTTTTTTACTTTTTTTGGCTCACATCTAGGGTCTTTCTTTTTGCATCTATTATATACTAGACTTCTTCTATTTTCAGGTCTCGTCAAGCTTGTTCAAAACTTGATTGGTTGTTTTCTTCTTCTGGTCAAAATGGAAGCAGAAGAGCCTGCTTATATTAACACACAGTTTGGCGATTCCTTTTTGACAAGTCTTTTGAATGGAAATGTTGAGCTTCTTCAACCTCATACAAGTAGTGACATGTTCCATTGGTACTCTCTTCTTTGTATTCTGTCAAATCCAATTTTGAGTATCGTCTTTTTCCATGTGACATTGTCAACTTTATGGGGGAGAACGAAAAGTAGCTTTTAAGAATTCAGTTTGCATTTAAATTTGACTTGAAAGTCAAACAAAGTTATCATCTCCAATTACAGGCCAACCTGCTCCACATTTCTTTTTCTTTTCCTTTCTTTTTGTAAAACAGTGTCCTTTTTGCTTTAAAATGTGATATTTAAACTTGGCTAATTATCCTAGAATAGTTTCAGATTTGTCTGATTTATTTCATCCGCAATTTTGGCTGATGCTACTGATCAAATTCTTTTTCTTCATTTCCCCAAAAAAAGGAAAAAAGGAAAGTGAAAATATGTAACTTTGGTTAGTACTATTTTCTTAACCTACTAGAAATAGAAATGGTTTTTATTGGTAATTTTTGGAGTATAAACATGCAAGAAAAATTAACTAGGCTCATAAACTTCCTCCTTAGTCCGCCGCAATTTGACCCTTTCTATAGACCGACACCCGGAAATTTGTGAAGACTACAAGATGTCTTGAACCAAATTTGAATCATTGGGTGTATTCCGTTTTAAAGTCTAAATTTAAAGTAGATATTTATTTTAATTTTTTTTACAAATAATTTATTCTAGTGAAATTAAAGATTAGTTTAAATTAGATAGAGTTTTATTTTAAAATTTAAATTTAAATTTAAATTTTTAAATATGAAATTTATATTTTTTATAAATAATTTAATTTTTAAAAAATTCACGATAAATATTTTAAAATTAAATTTTATCCAATCACATCTTAAAAATATTTTAAACTCAAACTCATCTAATTTATTTTCAAAATTGTTGAGCCAATGTGCCTCCTTTCAAATGTTAAGGCATAACATTTCTTCCTTTCACAGTCTCACGGGTATATCCGATATTTGTGTACAGTTATTTTCATGAAAAAATATACTATTTTGTTGTTTTCTTAAATACTTTATAAGAAAATTGAAAAGACATTGAAAAGAAAGCTCATAATTCTTTCTCTGTAAATGTATCTATCAGCTATTATTCGTAAACAAATGGTTAGTGAAATAGTATCCATTAGACTTTTCTTTTGAATTATAAGTTATGTTCCATTAATTGTCGTACCATATGGGCCATGAAAAAAAAAAAATAACCTCCTTCCATCACATATCCATGCAATAGGGAAAACTATTGTGGATAAACAAAACCTTTTAATTTGTATTAAATCCACTTGTCTGTTGGCCAATTTTTCCACCTACTTAACGGTACAACTTGCATCATCCCAATAAATTCCTAATTTTCGGCCAGCTTATTGGCTCCAAACACGGTCTTTGCGTGTGAGATAATCTCACAATCTTCTTTTTTTTTTTTTTTTTGTCTTTTTGGTGGAGTCATTAATCTCACAATCTTTGCACAACCATGCACAAGTTGTAATTCTTCCTTCTATGGAAAACCTAACTTGGCTTCCTAATTGTTTAGAAATTATTATAAAAAGGGTTGACAAATTTACGCCCCTATCGAATAATCCAATTATTTTCATGTACAAGGATGAGAGTTAGATGGGAGCGTGAACTTATGTAGTTCACCAACTCAGCTTCATTTTAGCATCCCATCTATCTCTGAATTTCTTTCATCTAATATATATATGCCCTATATGTAGAGAAATTTCTGGACCAAGAAGAAGTAGAAATTCGAGGAGGAAATGAAAGAAACTGAAGCTATGGTGGCCAAAGGTAATGAGAAATCCTCAGTTTGTGTTCTTGATGCATCCACTTATGTAGGTTTTTGGGTACTCAAGAAACTATTGGCCAAAGGTTATAGAGTTCATGCAGCGGTCCTGAAGAACGGTATGTTTTAGTATTTCTTTCCAATAAAACACGCACAAGAACAGGGTTGGTGAACGATGATCATTTAACATGGATTTCAGGAGAGAAGGATATATTGATGAGAGTAATGGATTTGGAGAAGACAGAAATAGAGAGATTGAAAACTTTTACTGTGGATGTGTTCGATTACCATAGCATTCTTGAAGCTTTGAAAGGCTGTTCTGCTCTGTTTTGCTGCTTAGACAATGCAGATGGTTACGATGTAAGTAAATTGATTAGCATCATCTCTTTCCTTTCATGTTCTTGCTTAATGTTGAATGAGCTACTGTTATTTTTTTCTCTAATTCCCGTTCTTTTGTAGGATAAAGCGGTAGATTTGGAGATAAAAGGTGCCATTAATGTGGTAGAGGCGTGTGGACAAACAGAAACCATGGAGAAAATTATTTTCTGTTCATCTTTAACTGCAGCAATATGGAGAGAAAATATTTGTTCAGAGAAGGATGTGGATGAAAGGTCATGGAGTGATCCTGAGTTTTGCAGGAAAAAGAAGGTTTGCATAATAATTCTTCAATTTGTTGATACTGAAATTTACTATTTTCTTCTCTTTAGTGGCTGATATTGCGTTAACAACCAGCAATCACATACCATCCCAGTTGAACTTGTGCTTGAAAATTTTGAGTCTTATCGGCTGATCATCCAAATCTTCAATGAAAGATGGACGTTTCTTTTATTTGACATAATCATAAAAAATGTTGAAAGGTCTTTCACAAGCAATCTTATTCTAGTTATTAGATAACCAGAATAGCTTATTTTCTCCAAGTTAGATTGCCTATCATTTTCTTATATGAAAATTTCTCAGCCACGCGCATCATAATTCATGCTAATATGGTTAATACACTGTACAATCAGAAACTAGTGGACTTCTGTGGTTTATGTTCAACGTATGTTCCTCTTTCGAGCTGTCTAGAGGAAGGGAGCAAAAAGCAACTAAAAATAAAAGAAGTAACAACAGTAGTGAGATCCTGTATTCATCCAAAAAAGAGAAAGAAGTGCTAATGTGTGCCAAATTAAGCAAGTCTTCTGGGAATGGATATTAACTTATCTGTACATCTGCAGCTATGGTATGCATTGGCCAAGACACTATCGGAGAAAGCTGCTTGGGCATTGGCTATGGACCGAATGCTTAATATGGTATCTGTTAATGCCGGACTAGTCCTTGGTCCTGGTGTTGCTCAGCAGAACCCTCAAGTCACAATGGGATATCTTCAAGGTATCATTGTGCAAGGCCTAACATTGCTCACTTCAATTTTCTTCTTCTCTTCGTTTCTTTACTTTTGATTTACAAGCATATTATTTGATCCAATGTCATCTTTGGGCAGGAGCGGCTCAAATGTTTGAGAGTGGAGTCCTAGCATTCGTTGATGTGCAATTCCTGGCTAACGTTCATATTAGTGCTTTTGAAGATCAGTCTACAAGTGGGAGATATTTCTGCTTCAATCAGGTGGTTACTATTGAGGAGGAAGCTGTTAAACTTGCAGAAAGTTTGAGCCCCTTGATATCCTTACCACCAAGGTATTGAAAAAGCTATTCTGAAGTATAAAAAAATTCTCATTCTACCACATTACTTTTTGATTGAAAAGCACAATCACAATCGTTCATCTTTTTGGAAGGTTTAGTTTAGTACAACTACACTCTTATGACCAGTATAAAACTGAGTTAAATATTAACATCATAACCAAATCATGATGAAAGCAAATTAAAGTTGGGTGATTCTTCTTCTAATGCAATCAGAAGCACCAGAGAACAAGGCTTCAAAGTCCTGCCATAAATCTTGACATAGACATTAAGTTTAAACCAGAAAGCACAACAAAAAACATCAGTTTCCGGCGTGAAATGCTGCTTATATCTTGCTATGCTCTACCAGAGAAAAACTTAGACCTACACTTGCTTTTGTTTGACTGAGGATCTTGTGTCCTGCTTTTTGTTGTTCCATAGGTACGAATGTGAAGATAGTGAAGTTCATGCTGAGAGATTGAGGAATAATAAATTAAACAAGCTGGTTGAGGGCACTGCTGCCTATTGAGATCACAATACCAGCAACTACCTTGCACACTTCTCCATGTTTGTAGATAGCACCTCGGTGAAGGAAGACATAGAAATCAGATTTTGGTTCTTGAATTTCCACCTTATTATGATGTTTAATTAATTGAAATGTCATGCAAGTCATAATATATCTCAATAAACTGTTTTCTTGATGTTCCTAAAATTTCACTTGGCTGTGTTCAAGAAGTGTTCTGCTCAACAAGTACAACAAGAATGTGCTTTTGTGGCTTCTGCTCAACGACCGTTTCTTCTTGATGCAATCTCCAAGGCCCAAGCTTTACCCACATCTGTTTGGAATTTCCCTGTAAATGTCATGGAAAGATAATATAAAAAGATCTTTCAGCTCTAAATTCTTGTAATTAAGTGATTGAGATTGTGTTGCTATCAAATTATTTGCCGACTTTGGGAAACGACCGATTTTCTCATTCAAAAACAGGATTAAGGAGAAATGAACAGATACATAGTCCACAAACAGTATAATCTATATAAACTTTTTTTTTGACATGTACAAAACACAGCTGTACTATTGCATAATATCTCTAAGAAATTCCTTTCTACATTTGGCATACAAGTTCTACCAAATTTCAAGATAGAAAATCTACAGTTCATCATACCATTTCCACTGAGGCAGATGTACAGTTAATCATCAAATAAAGGAGATAAATTGAAAGACTAGACAAAGCAGTGTGCTGTGAACAAGGAAAAAGTTTAAAAAGTGGTTATAAGACAATAATACAGTCGCAACATTTACTAATCGCAACACATAAATCTACAGTGCAGTGGACATATCTCTTGACCAATCCTAAGTAGTATATAGTAAATGAAAATATGCTTCTTTGAGTAATCTTTCCAGTTGATCAAAAGAAGGCAAAGAGTTAGCACACAGGACATGCAACTAATAACCCAAATTGTGCGGAAGTTCTAACATGCAAAACAGGGTAATCAGTTTTCAATTTACACCAGAGGAAAAATACCAAATAGGCTATCAAGCATTTTAACATCAATGCAACACATTTATCAACCCCTCACCACACAGCAAATAGAACCACTTTTACACACCTGCAGTTGACTGAAAGAATTCTTCCAAGTCCTTTCCCTGATCTGCATAATGCAAAAAATCTCCTTAGTTTTCCCAAAAAGAAAAAAAAAAGAATTGATAGGAATCTTTCCCTGCATATTAAAAATTTTAAAACAGAAAGATTGATAATGACATAAGCAAAAAGATATAATCTTAGAAACTTGAATACCAGAATCTACATTTCCAGTGAGGCAAAAATTGTGCATACCACAATAAACTCAAGAAATTCAGAAAATAAAGTGTCTTCAATATACAGAAGCTGGAGTAATTGAACTTCAAAACGAGAAAGCTTATCAAACCATGAAAGACAATATCACACACTAAGTGCAACAGCAAAAAAATTAGAAGTTTGATGATATAAGATCAGATCCAAGGGAACCTTCCTCATATTTCCTTGTTAGGGTACTTTTTGATATTGCATAAAAGAAGGTAGTCCCAATTCCTTAATTACTATGAAATCTGAAAAGATGTTTCTTCCCCACATTGCCGTTTTTTCTAATATATTCATCAGGAGAGTGGATGAAGCTTATTTCTCTTCATAATTTGAAAATCCAACTAAATTAATGCAACGATGACTTTATCAGGAAAACATTCTTTTTGGCACACTTAATAGTTTCAAAGATGACTTCTGAAAACCAATATTCTATAACAGTATGACTAAATAAAATAAAAATGAGCAATTAAGAGTTTTCTATACTTGCAATCCCTAAAATAGATTCAAACATTCATCTAGCACTTAAGCTAAACTGGTAAGCGGATTCACATTAATTGGAGCAGGAAATATCAAATGTGTCATTATCTTATCAGGTTCGGACATAAATTAATAGAAAATAGTTAAACTCATTACGTTTACTGACAAGTTTCAGCTTTAATTATGAAATATGTAATTGAGCATTATTAGCAGTTCTCTTTCCCATAATGATTCTGCCTATGTGAAGAAGAAGAGATTTATATCCTTGGACACAAAATAACCATAGTACTCAGAAGCAGTTGGAGCAGAAAGCTGATTCTGAACAATTGAAAACAACCAACTAAAGGCCTTTTTCATTATTGAGTGCTACCAGATTTATATAGAAAATCCTTGATTAACTTCAATGGCATAGCATTAGGCCATAAAATAGTATAACCCGTCAAAATTTTAATACATTTTAGCATGCTATATCTCTTGGATATGTAAGGTCCTTAAATGTACCTACTCCTGATAAAACTACTCCTTCTAGGAATCTTCAAAGTACCTCCAACTTCTATGCCTAATATCACTAAAAAATCATACAAGTCCAAGAGAACCCAACGGAACAAAAGTTCGGTAAGGCATCACATGTGTTGATAATTTATTTTCGAAAGGCAAGAGGACCACGCGAGGATCATCTTGCCAGGTTTGCAAGTTCAGGTAGTCCGATATTCCAAAAGTACTTCATGAACTAATTACACAGCAACACTTACCCTTTTCATATTCCAAAGCTTGAAGAATCATTTCCACCTAAAAGTAACAAAAGAATAGGATTAACTCAGTAATGCTCATAAAATACATACATAAATAATGCATTGCATAAAACAAACATATGTCTAAGAACAAGATATCGTCTATTAAGATACAAATCAAGTGCAAAAGAGAAAGGAGATGTGCTTGATATATCATTATGCAAAAATCTTATAACTTTTGTTTCTATGCATTGAAAGTTAGGCTGCTAGGCAACCTTTTCGGTCATGTTACTTATCAGAACATACTTTGTCAAAATCTTTGACAACTTTAGCTTCTACCGAGGTGTTCTCTTCATACTCCATCCACAAATCAGCAACCTCCTTAGCTGCAAGGTTGCAGTATCAGAAAACCAGAAACAAGTATGTCATGCCTTGTGATGTTGGATCGTGACTAAAGGACACCTTCAAGCACTAAACAACAAAAATCAGAGAAAGAAGAGAGGGGGGAACCTCGAGGCCCTCCACCAAGTAATTTACACATGTGCTCCAATGCTTCTTGCTCCATTCGGCTCTTTTCAAGCTTTGAAATCCCATCAGAAGGTGTGATGTCTCCAACAATAGCTGTTGAAGCAATTAAAAGGACAAGAAATCAGATAACAAAAAGTTATGAGAATAACAAAAAGAACAGAACATTACAATCTTGACAGTATTATGGCTTAAAGTGAGTGCTACAGCTCAACTTTAATTGGTAGAAGAAGTATTGTCCGAAAAGAAATATTACAGTAAAAAAAGATTAGGAAAAAGAAAGTTGGGGCCAGCTTTTTTATTATTCAGGTGGAAAGAGTTCTTCTGATGTCAAATACTTACTATAAACATGAAAAACATTGCTAAGTTAGGACCACATAGCACAATTTTCATTCAAACATATGCTAGTTTCTTGGTCATTTGCAAGTCAACATTTCTTGTCCCATTTTGTAACTTCCTATTGTGGTTGACAGGACCATTTAAGTCTGGTCTTAGAGTCAGCATACAGTTGGCAGCAATGAGCCTTGATGTTAAAACTCTATTTCCAGTTTCTGTCTGGAAACCCTTCCCCTTAACCCTACATCAATGCCCATGAGCACCAGGGATGATGGAGGTTAAAAAGAAATGGGAAGCAAAAGATGGAAGGAGAACAAACTCTGAAGCATGTCATGTAATTTCAATTTCAGTAATATAAAAATATACCAAATATTAAAGGTTTCTCTTAAACATTTATTGCAACTAAGCGTGGAAGTTTTCAGCACCTTCTGCTGAAAGATTCGCACTTTTCCTCTCCTACCTTTTCATATCTAATCAAAAAGATTTAAATGGACGCATGAAATTTAATTTCACTGACCTTCGACCATAAGATATTAATTTGAAATCAGAATGATAGTCTTTAGACTCCAGACTATTTCAAGCCCATATCATTTCTTCTTCAGGCAATAACTAGAGTTACCAAAACTCCTTAATCCATAAGCAAATTCATCCAAGGATGCAAAGCTCTAATCCCATCAACAACATTAATCATGCCTTCTAAGAATCAAAATGATGCCCCTCCCACCAAAAATAATAATAATAATAATAATAAAAGGAAGTGCAATAACAAACAAGGGAATTATGAACATTAAGACTAAGTTATGCTGTAAGCCGTAAAGTAGCTGAACATCAATGCTAAATATTAGCTAAAAGGACCACGTTAGTCCAACCAAATAGAAATCCAAGCATAATATTTGCAGCAAGAAAAGTTTTAACTCCAATAACTTTTGTATATTCTACCTTATTTACAATATGAAGGATAAATAAGATGAAAATTGATGAGAATATAAATACATTCATTCTCACCTTCGGCAACATCATGCACAATTGCCATTTTTACACACCTGAACACAATAAACCCAAGAAATTCTCAAACACTATTTCATATTCAAGAGCTGTATATGAATAAATTCAATACACAAGCAAGTAAAATGGAACGTGTAAAAGAAGTACACTACTTGTCTCGATTGACACCAGGAATATCAGCAGCGATAAGTGCCATCAGTCCCATTCGATACATGTGATCGGCAATCGATTCTGGATTCTCAACATCCCTCTTCACCCATCCAGCTCTCTTTGTTGTCTGTCGGTTTCCATATTTAAAGTCATTTGCACAGAATATCACAAGATACGTAGAAGTTTCTGTTAGAAAACAGATGAAATAAAGAAGGAAGACACACACCACAACATTTTAACATTAAATGCACATTCTTTATTGTCTCTCTTTTTGCTTTCTATTATGATGAAGTATAACAGAGGCTTACATCTCATAAATAGCAACAGAGAAGCACGGAGCCTTACAGGCGGAAAAACAAAATAACACCAATGCAACGAAATTGGAGGATCGAAAACCAATTCAAAAGCACAATGGTACGGAATTCCAACGGCAGCGCACACAATAATTACTTAATCAAATAAAAGTTACCAATTGAATTTGAATAATAAACAGAGTTCTATCGTAATCCAATCAAATGGAAACTTCATCAATTACAGATGAATACGCCAAAAGACATGATATTGAATACTTTTAAGCGGTGGCAGAGAGTGAGGAAATCGATGGCGGAGGAAGCGGAGGGAGAGTCTGAAGACGAAGAAGAAGAAGAAGAGGAAGCAGAATCAGAAGTTGCCATTGAAGAAACCCTAGATGAAGCAGAAGTGGAGCTGCTCCGACAGGGTTTGAAATTGAATTTGAGCTGAGCGGCACCGCTGTTACACAGTGAAGGCAACACTACCGACCATGCCGATTTGCAAATTCCTCGACTCATTTACAGTAATAATAATCTCAACGAATTCTAATAATTTTGTCTTTTCTTTTCCCGTTTTATCTGTTCCGAATTGTTTGGATTTTGCACTTTGGAAATCTTTTTCCAAATTCCTATTGGCAAAAATGAAAATGGAACTCCATGGGTGGGAGATTTATTATTATTTTTTTTTTTGTGAATACCATGTGCGGGACTTCATTGAAGGGATATGCTTTCGGTTCGGATAGGGAAAAAGAAAAGGGGAAAATTGAATATCTCCAGTATATACTTGTTTATCCACCAGCTCCAACTGTCAGAGTCAGAAAATTTTTGCGACTTTTATTGTCTCCGTTCCCTTCTTTTTGCGTCAATTTTTCTAGTTTTTATTCTTTTCCAATACAAAACATTTATTATTGTTATGAAATTAATATTATTATGGATGTCCATTATCAGAGTTATAAAGATATCTCAACTATCCATAAGATAAATGGTAGAGTTCTATCATATCTTTGATTAGTGATAAGATTTGTCTTCTGATTACCCTATACCTATTCTGACTTGAATGTACTCCTGAACCCTATAAATAGGATTCTATACTGAGGTGTTGTATACTATCATTCATTGATCAATTTACTCTCAGAGAATCAATAAAGATTTCTTGTTCTTTCTCTCTATTTTCTCTCTATATTTTCCTCATATTCTCTACATTATAATTTCTTTATTAAGTTCTCCACATTAGTATTACGATTTTGCTGTGACGACGATGACTGCGCATCAACAAATTCATAACACGTTATCAGCATGAGTCTCTACCACTGAAGTTGAGAGTTTAATCAAGAGAAAAAGTAGTATTTTTTCTATCTTTGAATTCTCATAAAAAACTTTTCAAAACTCATTTTTTTACTCTTGATATTTATAGGAAGAATTATATGTCATAGACATTAGATGCTCAAAGTTATTGAGATATAATGGGTCTGGCAGACACCATCTCAAAATCTTATAAAAGTCATGATTTTTCTCCGCCATAATTTCCATGAGGATCTAAATGCGAAATATTTTATCGTGAAAGATCCACTTATTTTTTGGAAGGATCTAAAAGAAAGATTTGACTACCAGAAGATGGCCATTCTATCAAAAACACAGTCTAAAAGTATAAATGGTAGTGTAAGGTTCCTGAAGAACTAATTGATCAAATAACTCTAGAAGAGTTAATTGATTAAAAGCTCCCGAAGAGCTACCAGATCTTCACATAATGGTCAATAGTTGTAATGAATTGTTCTCCATATAGTCTCATAAAGTTTTTTGAACTTTGATTATATTATCATTATATCGAGACATTGGATGAATGAACTTTTGAGGCATATGCATTACTATTATGACATAAAATATACGTCAATTATAGATACCACTATTTATCTCTCCTGAGTTATATTGTATAGAATTATGAATTTGAGATGCAATATTGAGTAAACTTGAAGTTTAATGATAAATAATTTATTAGTTGGCATGACCGGTTGGACCATCCCGGATCATTAAAATACGAAGAATGATTATTAATTTATTATGAAACCAGAAGTTTCCTAATATGATGAATTTATATGTGCTACTTGTTTTATTTAAAAGTTGTCAGTATTACTTGGGGTTGAATGTGTTATTTTGGGATGAATATGGAGAAATTATTAGTTGATGCATCAACAAATAGTCATATGCATATTGTTGTTTTGCAACCTGTAGTTTGCATAATTTATTGATAATGAGCTCATGTTTTAACATTCTCCCAAAGACATAATTTATCCTAATAATACTGGTTATATTGAGATAAATATTAAACATCCTGCAGAATGTTTATGACTATGATATATTAGCACTTGTTTCGTATTTTGCCAACACATTGTAATCTACTCATAGTAGTTGGTTTGTGGTCAGAAACCAAATATTTCCATCTTAAATTTAGAGATGCACTATGTATGTTGCTCCACTACAAATGTAATGAGATGGGGTTCTCAAAGAGATTATTAAATATGTTGGGAGCAAATCTCAATAGAGAGATCCGTATTTTGTTAATTTTTTAATATGTTGCCCCAACATAAAGAGGAGAAATTATGAGGTTGGATAAAGATATTAGTATGTTCTCATCTTGATCTTTTATTTTGATCCTCATAGAAGATACATTGAACCAGAAGTTCAAAGGATAATTTATATAGTCAGATATATTAATTAACCAACATCCAGCAAAGAATGCTCCTATTTGATATCCCTGAAGGATAATCTATCACTACAAATAAATTTGAGACACAACTGAAATGTGATAGATAAGTCGATTCCAAAGATACAAACTCTTCATTGGAGTAAAGGTTTAAGATGGTCATATATGTTAAGTTAAGGAAATTTAAATTGCAGCAGAATTTTCCTCCAAACATCATTGATATATTATTTACACAAAAAATTCAGGTACCTGAAAACTATGATAAATGATGAGATCTCAACATGATTGGAAACTATTGGAATCGCACAAGTATATGACTTTAAAGATATTAATGCACATAATATATTGAGGATTTTCAAATCGAGGTCTGCAGACTCAAAATGATGAAGTTCGCATGAGAAATATGAAAAGTTTAAACTATTCACAAGTACACTTGAAGTGTACATGTATTCCCAGCAGGAATTATACACTTGAAGTGTAATCCAATGAGATAGCAATTAATATTTGCTTATAAAATACGAACCACAAAAGTGAATATTGCCATGAGTTACGGCGTATGATTCTTCGTAAAACCTGGCACTGATAACTAAGAAATATATTTATAATGGTGGATATAATAGTGCATGAATACACTTAATATTTGTTTATATTTATTATTATTTGATAATAGTATTTATATTTGAAGTCCCTGATAGAAGCATATAATTTTCCTGTAGAACATAATGAGATTATCTTAGTGAATTTTTATTGAAAGAATGATTGAATATATCCATATATGAAGAAACTCTATATGTAGCTATACTTGCTATATGAATTTCTTTATTAGAAAATATCCTCATTGTACAATATATTGATTGACATAGTATTCCCCACATTATGGGGAGAAAATCATCAATTAAAAGAGGATATTATTTATGACTATTATTATCTTGATATATGCACAAGTATTAATGAACTAGAAATTTAAAATATTGTTTATTTGCGTAATATTGCATATTGATTATTTATCTGACTCCTGTAGAGTTAGTCAATATAACATTATACTTATAGATATTCCTATTTGGATAAATGTCCTAGCATGACAAATATATGAATTCTATAATTATATGATTTTGATACACGCCTGAAGCGTGATTGATCTCTTGATTTTGAAAAGAGAAAATGATTTGATAATCAAGATATTTTTCCTGAAGAAATTAGAAAAGCAAGTATTGTGATCAAAGTTTTGAAAAGCTAACATGTTGTTTTGATTGAACATCCTGAAGATGTTTCACATGGACATAGCACATCAATTGTTATTGGGTTATTATATGCGAGATCTTTTATATCTATTAAAGAATATTGAAGAACTCTTTGGTCCTGAAGTACCATAACTTTTCAATTTAGAGTATAGATACACTTGTTTGTATGCAAGCAGATATCTATTATAGTTCTTCTCTACCCAATAAATTTTGAGATGACATTAAACTTGTCTTTTGATATCTCCTTGAGACAGTTTATCTAGAATATTAAAAAAATTCAACTCTTGTTGATATGGATATGCAAGGTATAAGTTACCTATATGATCCACATAAACTATACATTTATAGACATGTGTTGATTATAACAGCCACATCTTCAACTCATGTTGAAGTAATAGAAATTCATGATGTTGGTTGAGAATATATTTGATCATGATTAATGTATTCGAGATAAATCTATATCATCTAAGAAGGAATTCCAACTATGTTGTTGGATGATAATAAAGTTTGGAATATATCTAAAGAGATATGATAAAATTTTTCTTTACTCATGAGCTCCTGAAGAGTGGTGACATTGATGTGCAACAAATTCAATCATGTGACAATCTGACAGATTTATTCACTAAGGCATTACCAGCAGCATCATTTGATAAATTGGTGAACAAAATTGAAATGCGGCGGTTAAGAAACCTTAAAGGATTATCTCATCAGGGGGAGTAAATATGGCATAAAGAGTAGTGTACTCTTTTTCCTTCACTAGAGTTTTTCTCACTAGATTTTTTATCTAGTAAGGTTTTAACGAGGCATACTCTTATGCAATGGACATCCAAGGGGGAGTGTTATGAAATTAATATTATTATGGATGTCCATTATCAGAGTTATAAATATACTCCAACTATCCATAAGATAGATGGTAGAGTTCTATCATATCTTCTATCATATCTTTGATTAGTGATAGGATTTGTATTCTGATTACCCTATACCTATTCTGACTTGGATGTACCCCTAAACCCTATAAATAGGGCTCTATACTGAGGTGTTGTATACTCTCATTCATTGATCAATTTACTCTCAGAGAATCAATAAAGATTTCTTGTTCTTTTTCTCGATTTTCTCTCTATATTTTCCTCCTATTCTCTACATTATAATTTCTTTATTAAGTTCTCCACATTAGTATTACGATTTTGCTGTGCCGACGACGACTGCGCATCAACAAATTCATAACAATTATGATTAAATTTCTGTTTTTTAGGACCAAAAAAACTTTTGTCACTAATAAAAAATTTGAAACCATCATTGTCTTTGAATTGATCTATACATATCTATATCTATATATATTACCAAAACACTTTTACTCTCTCTCCTCCTCTAAACCTTCTAAAGTATTAATTTTATTTTTTAGAATTATTTAATTTTTAATTAAAACAAATTTCTGACCTTTTAACCTCAATTCTAATTCTAATACTACACAAACTCTTCTACTACTAAAAAATTAACTCTCACGTTTACACCACTCCTACCACAATACAAACTCTAAATTCACATTAACCATTAAATTCAATTCTCTAAACTTTTTCAACTCTGTTTCCAATTCAGTGAGAGTGTTTTTCCTCATTTAATATTTGATTCAAAATAAATTTATTTTTAATCTATATTTTTTGCAGCCTATTAAAAAATCTTGAAGAAGAGAGAGCAAACTCATTGTTTGCTTGCTAAGAATCTATCTACAGATTCTTTTATTGCACTCTCTTCAGATTGTCTACTCATCAAGTTAATTGATGATTAATTGTCTTACTTTTTCTGTTTTGTGTGATTTGTCATTTTTTATTGCCCTATCTATTTTAAAAAATTTATATTAATTTTATTGAATTCTTGTGTTGTTGCCTCCCTGTCCTAAGTGATATTTGTTTGCTTAACTCACACTTGTTGAAGCAAAACTATTGAAATATGGTGACGGTAGGGTCCTCCTAATATATGAAAAAAATTTAACCATTTCCTTGGACTATTGCTCTCCGTCGGGGTAATCTTTATTGTCCCCTATTAATAATTATCGTTGCTAGATGGACTAGATTAATCAGAGATACATTTGACTGGTGTGAAATATAAGTTAAGTACTACTAATAAATTTGAAAGGCCCCTTAACTATGTCACTTGATGATTTTATACTCATTAAAAAGGAAATCTTGCTCATTTGACTCGAACTTTCTTGATAGTCATAAATCATACTTTACTGCTTATTACATTAGAAGATATGTCTTTTAGTGCTTAAACCTTTTATTCAGATATGGATTTCCAGTCAAGGAGCATTCTTTTGTAAATTGTCATCTGCTGATTTCATTGCTCAATATGTCTTGCTCTTTGATTGTAAATGCATATCAGTCGTTGAGATCTCGCAATTGGGTTAGTATATCTACTTAACAAATTGTATTGTCTTTTGCAGACCTCAAGGCCAGAATATAATCAAATCCTCGTGAAGAAGCTGATTGGTGGCCATACTAGGACATGACCACATGATGAATATTTTGGCTTTTGTTATGTTTGACAGGGACTTTCATGAGTATAATAACATTGAAACAATATAAAATTCATTACCTTTATCAAATAGCTTTTCTGTTTATGTAACCAAGGAATTTAGGTAGGGTATAGTTCTATACAACAATATTTTATCTGATCTGAACCGAATAGCACATGAGGAAGGGATCCGAAGACAGTACAATTTAGTGCTGCTTCATTCAACTTACATTCTAATCTAGATAATTTATCTCTTAGAGATATTGAAGTTATTTAGTCAGTCATTTGAATCTTGCATATTAAATATAGTTCGTCAATGATACATATCAAGTTTCCCAGGAATAGCGAAACTCATAATATGGGTGCTTTAGTTTATTTTCAAGACATGGACAATGATTATTGATATGCTAATATTAGTAATTTTTTAAATAATATTTTCAATAATTCACCTTAGTTTCTTACTCTTTTAAGATTTTTTGAGTGTTCTTTCTTAAGGATATTTGTTTTAAATTATTAGAGAGTATTTCTTAAGTGTTTTTATTTTTAAAATATTTGACAATTTATAACTTTTAGGAATTAGTTTTTAAAGTTACTCTCATTATAAATATAATTATCTCTTTTTTATTATATTAATATAATCTATACATATATATATTACTAAAACATTTTTACTCTCTCTCCTCCTATAAAAGCTTTGTACTTTCATTCTTATTTTCTAAAATTTAAAATTTTTTAATTAGTTAGAAAAGTTTTAATTGGGCAAGAAATTTTAGACTTTTAAATTTACCTAAATTTATATTATAGCTTTTAAATTTTAAAACTTTTAAACTTCTTATCACATCTCCACTTCTCTTGCCACTTATTCATTATTAAAATTAGTTAAAATTAAATTTATTATTTTCCAAATACACATATATACATCTATACATTTATATTAGCTTAAATCTGTGTGATGCATGAATATATTTTAAAAATAAAAATATTAAAATTATATTTTAAAAAAATCTAAAAAAATATTTTTTACCTCTCAAAATGTATGTATTTAGAAAAAAATAAAATAACACAGAATATTAAAATTTTATTTGTTCAAAAATATCAAATAACTTCTTTCCCATCTTAGACTCTTCACATACAATTTCTACCTCTTTTATTTTATCAATACAAAATCAAGAGTAATATTGATTATATTGAATCTAATTTTAAAAATTTTTAAAACTTTTAATTCATGTACAATCATTATTAATGACTTTTTGTAAAACATAAATAATATGTACCATTTATTAGATTAAAGAAAGTTAAACTTATTCAATTTCAAACTCTTATTAGTTTAGAGAAGCTCCCCTATTTGCTTCATTAATCAAGTTTCTTTTATGTTTTCGAAAAAAAAAAATCTTAATAACAAATCTATACTCTTTATCAATAATAGAGAGAAATTATAATTATTAGTTTCTTCAGACTTTAATTTGTAATAATAGAGAGAATTTTACTATGCCAACGAATATTTAATTTTTTTAAGGACATATTTTTTTCTTCAATAATATTATTATTTTAAGCATTGAAGTTGAAGTCTTTGAAATTTATTAAAAATTAATATTATGTAATCTTTGAATCAGATTTGCTATTTTTAAAATTATTATTATGTACCCGTGCATTGCACGGGCTTTTTTGGCTAGTATATACATATCTATAAATATATATATTAACAAAATACTTTTACTCTCGCTTCTCCTCTAAAACTCTCAAATCTCTAATTCTAATTTCTAAAATTTTAAATTTTTTTATTATTTAAAAGAGTTTTTAATAGCTAAGAGATAAAATAATATAACAACTTTAGTTTATCTTAAATAAATTTTTTAATTTAAATCAAATTCTTAATAACTTTTCACTATTTTCATGTAACTTTATCTATAACCACTTTCTCCACAAACTTTTTCTTTCTTCACAAACTTTTCCTCATAAAGTTTTTTATCTTTAAATCCTCTTATTTTTCTCTGATTAGGGTCTTCTTTTTCAAATTGAAAGCGGTAATCTTTTCTATTCCTTTATTGATACATGTTTCTCTTATTCTCTTCATTTTTCTCTTTCACTTTAATAGTTGACCTCTGAATTTAATAAATAGTATTATAAATATGATTTTCTTAAGAAGCTTATCAGTACCTAATGCATCTCTTATTGTTCAAAAGATGTTTATAAATTAATTATTTTAAAAATATATTTCTCTTTCTTTAATTTGTTGAGAACTTATTTGTGTACATGTGAGATATTTATAAATTTATTTATTTTCAGAGAATTTTTTGGGACATAGGCCAAAATAGAAAGGGTGTCTCAAACTTTTTCTTTTAAAATAAAGAAAAATGTATAAATATTATATACGTTATAGGCATCAACATATTTAGGATATTTTAATTTTTTATTTAAATAAGTATTTTTACTTTATTATTTTTAAAATTTTAAAATATATTTTAAAAAATTATTAAGCTTTGATAGGTTTTGAAGATTCAAACTTTTCTTTTCCGTTTGTTTGAGGAGATGACTTCAGGGATATTTATCTATTTAGTTCTCAATATCTATTAAACCAATTAGATCAATATCTATTACCATCTAATTTGATCATTCATTTGCGGATAATTTGTATATTTCGTCCCCAAACATTTTTGTTTTGGTGAGTTTTGTCCTTAATGTTTAATTTTAAAATTTTGAGTCCTTATTCTTTTTTCGAGTGAATTATTTGATCCTTCCGTCTAATTTGTAGTGAGTCAACTGTTAGTCAATGACTTGGTCAATTTCTTGGCCAAACACACATGAGTATTTTTGTCAGCACAGGGGTATTTTCTCTGTCTTTTCTTGGCCAAACAAGATCTTTCCTTTCTTTCTCTGTCTTCTCTGCGGATTTCTTCTACTGAAAGAATTTCAGAGGGCCGTAGCCGCATTGGAAGCGTTGATGGAAGGAGGATCGAAGTTGATGGTTGCCTCTTGGAAAAAAATACTACTTTTTATTTTTTGTATATAAATAGAAAAAATATTTTGAAAGAGATTAAAATAAGAATTATGAGAATTATTTTGGAGGGGAGGGGGTATGAATTTTCCCTTTAAAAGTACATAATAAGATGAAAAGGCTGTGTGGATTTAAGAGTTAAAATGTGAATCACATCTCTTTGAAAATAATGGAACAAAAATCCAACTTATCAAAAAAAAGAAAAAAATCCATAAAAGAAAACAAAAGAAGAGCAACCCAAAAATGAAGGCCCGTTACCGAGTCCGTGTTCATATATCATCCAATTCTCGGTTTAACAGCTTTACACTCATCAGTTCATCCGACATAATCACTCTCCTTCTAAATTTGTTATCAAGTATTCTTGTTGAATCGAAGAGAGAGCTTCATGCGAGATGGGGCTGCTGTGGGGTGGTGGTGCAGTTATGCCAAGAAAGCGTTCCATTGGCAGCTGCTGAAGGCAAGGAACGGTTCTACCAAATGCCCACCTCTCTTATCCGTTGATTCACCTGAAGTTTGGATTCCTACTACCAGAAATGCTTCGGTTGGCCACCCCTCTTCGCCTTTCCCAGGTAATTCTTTGTAGCTATCCTGCCCTTTTTTTCTCTTTCTCGAGCTACTTGAGCTACTATCCTTTTGGCATTTTAGCTTTCTGGGTTTGGTGGTGGGGAGATGGAGATGACCAATAAAGAAAATTTGTTAATTATACTCCTGTGCTGACAAAAATACCCCTGTGTGTTTGGCCAAGAAATTGACCAAGTCATTGACTAACAATTGACTCACTACAAATTAGATGGAAGGATCAAATAATTCACTCGAAAAAAGAATAAGGACTCAAAATTTTAAAATTAAACATTAAGGACAAAACTCACCAAAACAAAAATGTTTGGGGACGAAATAAACCAATTATCCTTCATTTGCTAAGTTTTAAGGATAAAAGTGTCTAATTGCATATTAAAATATTTTGTACTAAAATATGCATAAATTTACATTATATAAAATATGAAATGTAATAATCGATGGTTTTTATTTTTTTATTTTTGTCTTTTTACCAAGTAAGTATAAAAAAATAATTTTGTAAAGTACATTAACACTACGGCTTCTTGTGATGAATAAAAAACACTTTCTTTTGAAAAACAATTTAGCAATGACCAGAGAATTTTTTATTTTAAATTTTTTTGAGATTTTAATATAAAATACTAATATTTTTTATTTTTTATGTTATTTATTTTTAAGAATGGAGTGAGACAAGTAAAGGAAGATAAATTTTAATTTTCACAATGATTTTATTGCAAATATATTCTATTTTTTTGTATTAGTTAAAAGAGTTGTCATTAGTTAAAAAATTTTTATAATAAAATAATATAAATAATTTAATTTATCCTAAATAAAATTTTTAATTAAAATTAAATTTTTAATAACTTTTTACTATCTCCATATAACTTTATTTACTACCACTTTCTCCACAAATATATTTTTTCTTCACAAATTTTTCCTCATAAGGTTTTTGATCGTCAAATCTTCTTATTTTTCTCTGATTATGGTCTTTTTCTTTCAAATTGAAGAAATAATCTTTTCAATTCTTTTTTTGATAAATGTTGCTCTTATTCTCTTCTTTTTTCTCTTTCACTTTAATGTTTGATATCTGAATTTGATAAATAGTATTATAGATTTAATTTTTTTGAGGAGCTTATGAATGCTCAATGCATCTCTTATTATTCAAAAGATGTTCATAAAGTAATTACTTTTAAAACATATTTCTTTTTTAAATTTGTTGAGAATTTCTTTGTGTATATATGAAATGTTTATGAATTTATTTATTTTTAGAAAAAATTTTTTATTGAGAACTTTTTGATATAAATGCCAAAATAGAAATATTGTCTCATACTTTTTCTTTTAAAATGGAAAAAAATGCATAAGTGTTATACATGTTATTGGCATCAGACACATTTAGAATATTTTATTTTTTCATTCAAATAAGTATTTTAACTTTATTATTTTTTTAAATTTTAAAATATATATTAGAGGTTTCTTCAGTTAAATCCTACAAAATGAGATGTATGCAATTTTATTTTAATTTTTTATTTATATTTTTTTCTTTAATATAAATCCCTATAATCCCTTTTGAGAATAAAATATATATTTTTGAAACTTTTTAAATTTTTTGATTATCAACAAGTCTGCAAGTTGTACATGACTTTTATATGTAATTATTCCTTTGCCCATTTTTGTCAGCTTTTTTTATTTTTAAATTTTATTTTTAACATCATTGATGATTTTTTCTTTTTACATCTTTAATGCCTTTTCTTTTTTTGTTTTGATCGAATGATATAATCTATTTTATATTTTTAGTTGTTTTAATAGAAAATTATTGAGTTTTTATTTTCTTTGATAAGCTTTGAAGATTCAAGTTTTTTTTATTTCTTTGAGGAGATGATTTTAGGAATATTTATCTGTTTAGCTCTTAGTATCTATTACACCATTTAGATCAATATCTATTAATATCTAATTTGATCAATCATTTGCTAAGTTTTAAGGATAAAAGTGTCTAATTTCCTATTAAAACATTCCCCACTAGAACATGCATAACTTTGCAGTACATTAGACAGGAAATGTAATAGACGATGATTTTTATTTTTATTTTTTATCTTTTCACAAAGTAAATATAAAAGAAAGAAATGATTTTGTAAAGTACATTAACACTATAACTTCTTCGATGAATCAAGAACATGATTCTTTTGAAAAAAAAAAAAAGAGCAATGACCTAAAAATCTTTTCATTTTGGAAAATCCCCTTATTTGATGTTTATAATATAAAATACTAATATTTTTATTTTTTATGTCATTTATTTTTTAAGAATGGTGAGAGACAAGAAAGGATAGATAGATTTTAATATTCACAATGATTTTATTGCAAATATATATATATTTTTAAAGAGTCAACATAAATCATTAAATGATGGTATAGAAGAGAAATTCTGTTTTTCTCTTACACATAATGGGGGTTGGAGGTGAATACTGTGGAAGAAGTGAAAGAACATATCGTAGAGTTAATTTACTTTAAAGATATGGGAAAACAAAGTATAACTTACAATATATTTTTTTATTTCTTTTTTTTTCATCTTAATTTACTTATGATTAACCATTAGTGCACAGTTTTTTAATTAAATACATAAATTTGCTTCATATTTTTTTGTAATAATTCTAATAACTATTTATATAATAACTCATGTTAATTTTTTTATGACACTTTTTTAAAAATAAAAATTAACTCTATTACCAAAAGAAATAGACTTACTTATAATCGTGCTATTAAAAATATTTTTTAATAAAATTTAGAATAATTTTTTTAAAAAAAGATTATTTTTGTTATATATTTATTTTTAAATATATATATAATATAAAGCACGAACTTTATGCTAGTTAATCAATTTTGTCAAAACGTGCATGTTCATCCGCCAAAAGGAAATGATCATAGAGAAGAGTAGGTAATAACGGGACAAAGGTTTAAAGCGGCACTATTTTAGGCTTTATTGATTCACCAGGGGGGCGGAAGGGAAGCTGGATGAACAGGAATTAATAGATATTATATTATTAATTTTTTAGTTTTAGTTGTTAATTTTATATTTTATATTTTTAAAATTTTTGTATTAATATTTAAAATTATAATTCAATTAAAATTATTCAAAATAAATTTAAAATTTGATTACAATCAATTATAATTTTTAAAATTTATTTTTTATCTCTCAATTTTTAAAATTTTAAATAAGTGATAGAATTCAATATCAATACAAGTTGGATGAAATAATAAATCTTAATTGTCCATTAGACTCACTATGTAATTATTATTAAAAAATAAATAAAATAAATATTATGTAGTAAATTTATAGATCTTATAAAGTGTTTGAAGGATAAAAGTATCAAAATTATTTAAAAAATCATGTTACATTTAGTACTTATATAATTTTACTATTTTACCCATTAAATATGTTTATTATTATGAGTTTGTTAAAATTTTTAAGGAATATTTGGTCGTGCTTTGAAAGGGTTGATTTTGCTTATGTAAAAGGAGCTTCCCTTTCCACATTCACTTTCTCTCTCTATTACTATCCAACTAAACAAATATATTTCTTCAAATACCTTTCCTTTTACTCTCTCCTCCCGTCCCAACTAAATAGTGTCAGTATATAACATTAACTATATTTGTCATTGAAGATGGTTAAATAACGTTGTAACTTGTAACCCTGTTGATGTATACAAATCCTATAAAATATAGAACTAGTCTGAACTAGTCTAAACGTGTGTGATGAAGGATATATTTTTAAAATAAAAAATATTAAAATTAGATTTTTTAAAATAAACATTTCTTACCTTTCAAAATACTTTTCTTACCTTTCATTAGTTAAAAAATATCCAATACTTTTTTTTCCATCTTAAATTCTTGGCATATGATTTCTACCTCTTTTGTTCATCTTAATACAAAATCAGAAGTAATATTGGTTATGTTGAATTTACTTCTTTTCAAGTATTTGTAATTCCTAATTCACATACAAATATAACTGATGTTATTTTGTAAAATATAAATAATATGTACCATTTATTAGATCAAAGAGGATTGAATTTATTTAAACTCTTATTTAGTTTGGAGAAACTCTTTTATTTGCTTCATTAATAAAGGTTTCTTTTATGTTTTCTAAAAAGAAAAAAAAAATAACAGCAAATTTATTCCATTCATCAATAATGGAGAGAAATTATAATTATTAGTTATTTTGGAATGCAATTTGTAATATTCTTTTCCAATTAATCCATTACGTCAGATAATAGATGATTTCAGAAATGATCTCAACGAATTATTTAACAAAGAAATTGAAAGTTGATGTATCCTAATGATTTCCTATTTCTTAGGCTTTTCTTTAGGGGGTAAATCAAAGCAAATAAAAATTTAAATAAAGTGTTGACATTAGGGTTTAAATAAAATTTTATTTATTCCATTGCAAACTATATATAGTACTGTCAAACGTCGCGCCTGACCCGGTCAGTCATGGACCACTCTTTAAACAAGCCAGAGTAAGCTGACCAATTTTTTGATGGGCTGGTAATTTCTCAACCCATACCCATCCATACTAGATCTGCAGGCTAAACGGACCAGTCTCTTTTTTTATATAAATTAAATTTTATACTATGCATTTTTCTATCTTTTTCTCTCTATCATATGTGAGAATATAAATCTATAATTGTGATAAAAAGAATCTTTGACTAATCATCAATATTTTTAAAATAAAAAATGATCATTAATTATACATATCATACCTAATATGAATAAATTTATATAAGAAAAATATTTAAAATAAATTTAAATAATTAACCTTAATTATATTTATTATTAGAATGTGTGATGTAAGAAAATTTGGTATCAAGATTACTATACATTCTAATAAATATAAGCAAGAAAGATATCAAAAGATGCAAGAACGAAATATAACATAAAATGAGAGAAAATTATGAAAGAGAAGAAAAATAAAAGAAATTAAAAGAATACCAAAAGTAGATACTATGAGACATACTATTGTGATACTACCAAACAAAAGAAGGTAAAATATTAAAAAAATACATAATAGGTAAAATAATGGAGTAGGTAACCTAATGTAAAATTTTAACCCTTGAAGCATGTGATCAAAGGTGAATGAAGTAGACGCTCTACTATTTTAGAGAGTGAAAGGGAAAAAGAAAAAAATTAGAGTACTTACATCCACTGATGAAGCATACTCAAAATCTAAATTCAAGAAACTATCATGTCTGCAACAACTTTAATCCATAGTTTAAACATATTTTAATGTAATAAATAAGATTAATTTGCATTGCTTATAGATGTACTAATAAAATACGTCAAATAAATCATCAAATTTTATATTAAAAAATAATTTACATATTAGATATCGAGTGAATGAGTTCAATCTGAAGGAAGAAAAATCTCAAATGAGGTTTTAAGGAGTTCAATTAAGTTAAAATAGAGGTATTATTTAAAAGAATAATAAAATTATTATAAAAGAATTTATACATATGTTACTCAAATACTTATGAAAAAATCTAAATCAAATGAAAAAATAAAGGAAATAAAAGAATTACATTAAGAAATGACAGTAAAAATAAAAGTACAGTAGTTTGAGCTTTTGAATATGATGAGATTTGAGTGATGATTAAACAAAAAAATGTGGAGGATGTGGTTACATTTTAGGAAAAAGAATAGAAGAAGAAAGAATATACGAAAGAAAATAATGATATGCAGTATGTGTGAAAGAAAATGTCAAACAGTAGAAGTTTAGTTTTAATGAATTTAGTTCAAATTAAGAGATTGAGTTAAACAAAAAAGATAAAGATAAAAATCATGTTTGTTAATAACTATTGAATAATTAAATTTTTACTTTTATAAAGGAACTGAATATTCAAAATTTAATTTTTTTAAAAAATAAAAAATAAAAAATTCAAGATAATAAATACGTAGTTTAAAATTATTTTAATAGTTGAAAATGACTATAACCAATCAAATTTTTTAAAATATATATTTGGATTATATATACAGTTGCTATTTCGAGCTCGCTACGGTGCGGATGGTCAATTTTTTTGCACGTGCGGAAGGCCATCCCAGCCGTTCTTTCTGCTAAAATCTCATCCAACGGTTGGGAGCTTTCAAGGGCATTTTGGGAACAAAAAATTGAATCTGTAAAATTAGAAAAAATGAGCAAAATTCAAATTTGCACGGTGTAATGATGACCCCCGTCAATCGGTGCATCGGGAACAGAAAAACTGCAAAATGACTGCTCGAAGCAATCAAAATAATTATGCAGCAGCAGTCCTATTGGCTTTTTTATTTCTATTTCCATTTCCATTTCCATCTGCATCTTCTCTCTATCTCTTTCTCTCGCTCTCTCTGCAACTCCAAAAAAGCAGTAGCTTTAGCAACTCTTTGCATTAATCCATCGTGAGATATGACCGCCAAGACTACATCCGACGCAAGGTTCCAGTTCCGTTGCAGAACCACCTACATCATCAACGCGAATCGGGCTCTCCGAAATCACCCCGAGCGTAAGCAGAGAATGGCTGCGCTGACCAAGGCTGGCTTCGATCGTCTGACGGAACTCCGACTAGAAACCCTAAACTCCTTGGTCGTGCTTATGCTTCTGAAACAGTTTGATTGGAGGAAAACATTCTTTGTGATTGATAGTGATCGGAGGGTTGAGATAACGGAGGAGGATGCTGGGAGAGTATATGGGTCTCAGTGGGGACCAAACGAAATTGCGTTTGGGGAGAAAGAAAAGCATGCACCTAAGTATGGCTTTTCTTTTGGAGTCGATTTGGGGTTAGACCCTTCAGCCAAGAGCTACGTGTCTCATGATGTAATAGAGGAGCGGCTTGCAAATTTTCGTGGTGATAGTCATACCTTCGCCAAATCGCATATCATCTGCGGCAATAAGCACATTGCTTGCACCAAAAAACTAGCAGAAGATTAGCCTATCAAACTACGCAAAGTATTTGGATGATATAGAAACAATCCGCACGTACAACTGGGCAAGACACATTGCAGAGTTCCTGAGTGCAGGGGAGGAATTTTTTGCAAAGAAAGTCCAAAAAAATCCTTCCTCCTGGCCAGAAGGCAACATGCACCTTCTGTTGGTACGTTCATTTCTCCAGTGTGAATGTAATAATTATGTTTCAGTGCGTATAATAATTATGTTTGAATATTATAGAGTGGGTGACAGTCATAGTTGATGTACATAATTATTCTTGTCGTTGGGTAATAATTATGATTGACTATTATGGAGAGGGTGATAGTCATGGGCGCTGTGCATAATTATTCCTGTAGTTGGATAATAATTATGATTGACTATTACGGATTGAGTGATAGCCGTGGGCGTTGTACATAATTATTCTTGTCGTTTGATAATAATTATTTTGACTTTTATGAAGAGAGTGATAGTCGTGGGCACTGTGCATAATTATTCATGTAGTTGAATAATAATTATTATTAACTATTACGGATTGAGTGATAGCTGTGGGCGTTGTGCATAATTATCCTTGTCGTTTGATAATAATTATTTTGACTTTTATGGAGAGATTGATAGCCGTTTGCGCTGTGCATAGTTATTCCTGTAGTTGGGTAATAATTATTATTGACTAGTATGGACTGAGTGATAGCCGTGGGCGCTGTACATAATTATTCTTGTCGTTTGATAATAATTATTTTGACTTTTATGAAGAGAGTGATAGTCGTGGGCACTGTGCATAATTATTCATGTAGTTGAATAATAATTATTATTGACTTTTTGGGACCGACTGATAGTCGGTGTTGTTGTGCATAATTATTATTGTATTTGGATAATAATTATTCATTGATGTAGGTGCGTTGTGCTGAGGTTTTAAAAGGGAAGCCTGAGAAAGAGTTGCCCTGCTGTTGGTAGACTGGGAGCAGGGTTGCTGAGGCTTTCGCCTTGCTGCCCCAGGCACGTGCGGGGGCCCAAGAAATTAGTGGAGAAGAAACAATTACTGCAGCCAATGCCTCAGAGAGGGCGCTTCTGTTGGCCAAACGGCGAACGTATTTGAGGAAGTTGATAAGGATTGATCAGAGGTTGGAGGAGCTTGATGCTGAAGACCAGCCTATTTCTATGGCATTCGCTTTAAAAAGAAGAAGGAGTGCAAGAAGGCTTGACACACCTAAGATGACAGTCCCTCCGGTGCAAGGTGAAAATATTGGTGTAGAGCATGACTCGTCTAGGCCAGACCTCCCTCTTGATGACGAATTTGGGTTGATGAAGATCGCTAGGGAAATAAATCAAGGTTGGTTTGTGTCTTTGATAAAGTGAACAAATATTCTTAACGATGTGAATAAAACATGGTTGGTTTGCCTATGTGATGCAGCATCTGAAGAGGCCGAAGATCTTGCATCCGATCAGCTTAACCAGGCAATCGCTGATGAGCCTATTTCTGCCATTGAACCGGTTGCTCCGGACTCTAAGAGAAGGGTCCTTGATGAGCCAGCCAGTAAAGGATTACATAGGCCTATTAAGCGCCGCAGGCTCGTCAAGGCCAGTTCAAAGCTGGATTCGCCCTATCTGATAGCAACGGGTGACCCAAATTCCTTGACCAGCGAAGAGGAGGCCTTTGTTGACTTTGCTGTGTTGGAAAACCCCCCGGATGGACTAAAGTAAGTTGGTTAAACAGTTTTGAATAAGTATTATAATGTGTCTGAATAATTATTCATAAGAGATATAATAATTATTCTCGTTCCACATGACCGTCACTGTAGTGCTTTGATGGTCCTTGATGATGAGCTCCAGCCTCTAACTCGAATAGAGATGGAAGGCATCAGGTCTAATCAATACTTCTATCACTCGATGATTGATGCGTTTGGCCATCTACTTAACCGGGAACAGGCCACCAGCGGTCTCGTACGGAGGTTTTGTTTTGACTGCAGTATCGGGGTTTGTTTTAGTCTGTTGCTTGCACTTTATCCCCTGATTTTCCTACAATGGTTTCCATTGCCAGAGTTTTCTAAGTTATGTAATGTGCATGCTAGCGCTGTCTCTGACACTACAACAGTTCAAACCAAAAGCCCTGCAGACATGGCTGATGAGATTGCCGCCCATATAAATAGACTTCCGTATCTCTCGGTAGATAAATCATTCGTTCCTGCCGAATGCACCATGGTAATAATTATGTATGAGTATGGTAATAATTATGCACAACACATCAGCTCTTCCGTTCGTTTCAGCATTTAGTAATAATTATTCATGAGTTGGGATAATAATTATGCTATGGACGTATTTTTACAACATCTAATTGTTTGACTCGTGCCCTTGCAGTACTTTTTCCCAATTCTTCGCGCTGCATATTTCTTCCTTTTTGCTGTTGACATGAGTGCCAAAAGGTTCCTGTGCTTAAATAGCAAGCCCTGTGCCGAAGTGTTTGATGACGTACACAGGTAAATTGAGGAGGTCCTGACAAGGTACTTTTGCGAATGGTGGAAAGTTTGGGGAGGAACCAGCGTAGATTTTGGAGCCTTTGTCTGGGACGTCCCAAGGGTGCCTGTGCAGCCAGACGACAATAGCTGCGGGCTGCTTGTTTGTTTGATGATGCAGCATTGGGTTGGGCACATTTCCCAGGATTGTTATGCGATGTGGCTCAGGCAGGACTGGCTAAACAAGGCCAGGCGCAAGATTGCTGCTAGGCTTTTATTACAACCTGCAAATCGCGTTCGGGATGAGGTCTTGGCAGCTGCCGTACAGTGGAAGGGGGACTTGTGAAGGGAAAGGGGTTGACGTTCTTTTGTACTGCTTCTCCATTTTAAACGATGGATTGTGAATACTTTTAGACCTGTAATAATTATTTTTTTATTGGGATAATAATTATTTTTTCTATGCATAATTAGCCTTGTGTGTCAAGGGGCAAACAAGCTTCAAGAAACTGAAGTGAATTAGAGGCCAATTGGCAGCGCAATTATAACCACTGTGAAATTTGTTGATACAATTGCAGCTAAATTTACACCGACAAATTGGATGTGTATGGGTTTAGGTCATGTATTTGCTAAGGATTGAAGGGAAGATTCATATGCATTTTGGCTTGAAAGTTCCCTTCTGATGGTTGCCTTTTTCCTCTGTCTGGCCTTCTCCATCAAGCTTCGCAATCTCTTCATTGAGCGGTTTGCATTCGGTCTAGTCTTGATTGTCCTCATATGCACTAGGCCTTCACCGGGAGGCCTTGAATTGTCAGACGCTACACGATATGTGAATAATTATTATTATTAATTGTGTAATCATAATTATGTATAAATGAGATAATAATTATTATTGGGGATTCCATTAACTTACGTTTGTTGACTATAACACAATTGGGGGCTCCATCATACCCAAGATTACTCCCAAGCAGCTCCAGAGCCCTCTTGTAGAGTTCATCTAACTCGTTGTCAATCATATTGTAAGTGTTATCGTCCAGGCACACTCTTGTCGCTAACATAACCATTTTATGTGGTAGCGTTTGGTAGCGCTCACCATACTCGGTTGGCCGCTTACCACCTCCAGCATTGCATTCCACACAAAGTTGAACTCTTTCTCGTCGTCGACATCATACATCAAGTAGTAGAGTTTCTCGGAAAATTTTGGGGTGAACAACTGTGTTAGGTTCTTTTGGGCATTTTGCCTTATATGCCAAGTGCAAAGACCATGAAATGTCTGAGGCAACACTGATTTAATTGCTGCAGCCATGGCAGGATCTTGGTCTGTGAATATACTCTGCGGGGCTTTACCGGACATACACCGCAAGAACGTCCGCAACAACCATTCAAACGACTCCGTCGTTTCATCGTAGAGGAGGGCAGCACCAAAAACACAACCTTGGTGGTGGTGATTGAATCCAACAAATAGAGCTGTCCAGTAAAGGAAAACATACTCATAAAAATTTATTCACAATTTTGCTCGTGCATTTTTTAGATGAAAGATAATAATTATTAATTACACTAATAATAATTATTATAAAAGGATTGAATAATTATTACAACAGACCAACAAGGTGATAGTTTTTATTCGTTCTATACGTGGTGTCGAAGCTGATAGAATCTCCAAAGAAGTCATAATCCATCTTCATTCTACCGTCTGCCCAGAATATATTAGCAATTCGTTCTTCATTGTCAACCTCGATGTCATAGTAAAATGCGGGGCTACGTTACGCTTCATCGTGGAAGTATTCCTGCAAAGCTGTAGCCTCTCCAAGCACCATTGCATTTTATCTTCTTCTGGCTAGGTGATTCTTTAGATCCGTGGAAAGAAAACCAAGACTGGCCATACGCCCTGCGCTCAAAGCCATTACCTCATACGAAGATCTTAGCCGAATACCGGCATCCTCGTTCAATTCAGCCACGACACCTTGAACATCACTAACGTGACGGTTAGACCTTAGCATGTAGGCAAATTCTTTTGAGTGCAGAGAATGATTATGATCCACAACCCAACCGTTTATCACATACACACCCCTAGCCTGATCAAGCTGTAGTCTTATTTGGACTTGACATCCTGTTCTCTCCTCCCATCTTCTCTTTTCACTCGCCGGTCTTGCCTCAATATGATTAGCATTTGCTTTGCTGTTCTTGGGGTCAAATTTGCTTCTCCGCCGAAATCCCTCCTTGTTACACACATACTTCATATATTGCACTTTTATTGTTTTCGAGCACCTCATTTCATACATTATCCTTGTTCCAAATCCAATACGGTGGGCATATCTATTGTAGAATGCATGAGCATCACTTACAGTTGAGAACTCCATTTTCATCATTTCTTCCATGCTTTCTACAGCAGAGCATAATAATTATTCGTTATGCCTATAAATAATTATTCAATACCGTATGGATAATTATTTAGTATCCGAGCATAGTTACCCTTTTCTTTGTTGAAGCTTCTAGAATACATGCAACCCATTGTTTCTTCCTGTATGGGTTGCACTTCTACATCTTCAGATTCAAGCTTCACCATAAAAGAAATGACAGAGGGTATGTAAAGAATCATAACAAGCCAAACAACATCTTCGAGGTATAAAACAAGACTAGGAAGTTGCAAAACAAATCCACGATGGACTAGAGCAGAAAAAGATTGAGCTTACCTGAGATCTGCTGGGAACTGCTTCCATCATGGCGAGACTTCACACTGAGAAAAGATCATTGAGAGTAGAACTGAAGAAGGAAGATAGAGAGAAGGCGCTCGGAGGGGAAGGAACGTGGGGAGGAAGAAAATGGAGTTCTGATCAATATTTGAAGGGAAAATTGAAGTGATATGGCTGACATGACTGATGTTGGCGGGCAAGATTCAATTTTATGTTCCCAAAATGCCCTTGAAAGCTCCCAACCGTTGGATGAGATTTTAGCTGAAAGAACGGCTGGGATGGCCTTCCGCACCGTAGCGAGCTCGTTGCTATTTGAGTCATTACTTCTGCAGTTGACATTTGGAATATAGCCTAGAAAACGCGACTCGGCTAGGGTGCCTTTTATTTCTGTACGTACAGAATCAAATCTGGACCATTCGATCGGTTCAGTTTTGATCCAACGGTGGAGGTCTTTCAAGGGTAATCTGGGCATGGAGAGGTTAAAAATTTCAAATTTTGCACGGTTTTCATGGGCATCCTGTCACTCAATCATCATTTCAATCACTTCTCATTCAAATAAAAACTTAGAGAGAAAGCCTCTCACTCTCTGCTTCTCATTTCTCATCCCTCTCTCTCTCTCCTTCTTCTCTCATTCTTCCTTCCCGAATGCCTCTTCCCTTTCTTGTCACTCCTCGCTAGAAATCACCACCATTATGCCGGAAGTATTCGAAACCATGCACCAGGTAATACATTCGAAACTAGTTTCATAATTGCTTCATGTTATATTTGTTTTGAAGAGATGATTTTCAGGTTTGCCTCTTTTTTTTTTCTCCCCAAGTTACACAGCCACATGGGTTGGACAATTGAGATGCCTTTTAACAAGTATTTCTTATATTGAAGGTTGTATTCGAAAATGCAGAAGCACAATGTATCCAGCCTCAACCTTCTGTGTGCATGGATCTTGATAATTGTCACAATGAGAATGGTAAATCTCTTTGTAAGTAATAAGTATGAGAATAATTGTTCCATAAGTACAGAATAATTATTAACAAAGAATCGGTTTGCTAATGCAATACCTCACTGCAGGAGAGTATTTTATTCGTAAAGACTACAATTGTGATAGATAGAATGAACAATTATTATTAATATTATTAATAATTATTACGTACTGCCTCAACAAGCATCATACACATTGACACTGGGCAAGTGATCCTACAATGCATCTATCGTTTGTTCAAAATGCTTAGAATCTTTTGCAGGCATGTCCTCAAGATTATGATGTTCTTGGCCATGCTTGATCTTCAACATGATTGATGTGGAGGTTGATGCTCTGTTCATGTGCGCTTAGAGCATGCTCGTCATTCCCTACAATGACATTGATGGCTGCCAGCTTGCTCATGTAACACGCAGTATTTGTAAGCATTATGCTCATTCTCTTGAATATCATAATTATTCTATCGTTAGGGAATAATTATTCTGTGGCTATTTTGACAGCGACTGAACCAAGCCTAACTCCAGCTCCATCGGATGCGCGCAAAGTTGGCAGGACGATTAAATCTCGTCCCAATCCTAACCGCTCAAGAAAGAGACTTAGGAGCTTCCTAGAACATACTCGGCAAAAGAAAAAAGCGGCAATCAAAAGGAAGATGAACAAATCTAGTGTAGAAGAAGCAAATACTAGAAATAGACGATTCAGAGTTTAATCGATTGAATCTAACGTTGTGAATATCCTATTAGCATTTGTACCCGTTGAAAGTTTGTTCCTACAATGCTTGTTAACGTACCCTAACAATTGTTATTGATGTGGAGAATAATTATTATTCATGACTAAATGATGACAACCTGTCATGTATCAAAAACAATTGTTATTGATGAGGTGACCAACTGTTATAGAAAATTTTATACTTGGGCAAACAGCAAGGACTCAAATGAGTGCGTGTTCACAATTGTTATTGAGGGTTGAATAATTGTTATACAACATGTTAGACTTAGGCAAACATCAAAAGGGGCTCCTGTAATCCTTACTTTAACAATTATTATTGATGTGGAGAATAATTATTAACCACGATTAAATGATTGCAAGCTGTCATATATCATATACACTCACTGAGAACAATTGTTACAGTACTCAAATGTTAAAATAATAAAATAATTTTAAAAGAATTTATAAAATACAGTACTCAAATGTTTATGAAAAATATTAAATCAAATGGAAAAAGAATGAAGGAGCTAAAAGGATTATATTAAGAAATAATAATAAAAAGAAACGGCACAGGGGTTGAAACTTTTAAATATAATAAGATTTAAGTGATGGTTATCTAAAAAAAAAGTGAAAGAGATAGTTTCAAATATTTGAAGACTAATTAAAAAAGTAAAAAGTTTAAGAAATTAAGATGAGAAGTTTGGAGTAAGACTCCATTTCTATAATATATATATATATATATATATATATATATATATTACCAAAACACTTGTATTCTCTCTCCTCCTCTAGCCAAAAAAACTCGTGCTATGCACGGACAAATAATTTGTAGTAAAAAATTATTACACAAATTATTTTAATAATGAATAATAAAATATAAATAAATAATTAGAATGTCGAATATTCATAAGATATGTACATATAATTAAGTAAGTTAAACCTAATAAGATGTTGAAATACTTGTTCAATAACTCTTCTAATGTCTTAATAAATTTCTGCATAGGCTTGCATTTACATTTGTGATACGTGCACCTATATTCAAGGAAGATAAAATTTTTTCGCTATTAGTAACTTTTGTCATTAAAGTAAATTGGTGTGAAGAGTGTTTACACCTTAAAAAATGTACAAAATTTCTTGATACATTCAATTAGATAATGTTGTAGTAAATTAAGATGCTAAGCAATTTGCTATACTTATAATTTCTTAAATATATAACTAATAAATTTTTTTATTAATTTTGTAGATGGTGATCTATTTATTAAGACATTAGAAGAGTTATTGAACAAGTATTTCAACATCTTATTAGGTTTAAATTACTTAATTATATGTATATATCTTATGAATATTCGACATTCTAATTATTTATTTTATATTTTATTATTCATTATTAAAATAATTTGTGTAATAATTTTTATTACAAATTATTTGTCTGTGCATAGCACGGGTTTATATATTACCAAAGCAATGACCAGAGAATTTTTTATTTTAAACTTTTTTGAGGTTTTTAATATAAAATACTAATATTTTTTATTTTTTATGTTATTTATTTTTTATGAATGGAGAGAGACAAGTAAAGGGAGATAAATTTTAATTTTCACAATGATTTTATTGCAATTCTATTTTTTTAAAAAAAGTCAAAATAAATAATTAAATGATAAGAAATTCTCTTTTTCTCTTATATATATAATGGGAGTAGGAGGTGAATACGACAGAATAATTGAAAGACCATGTCGTAAAGTTAATTTACTTTAAAGATATAAAAAAGTACAATTTATGATGTTTTTTTATCTTAATTTACTTATGACATTAGTGCATATTTTTTTAAGTAAATACATAAATTTACTCTATATTTTTTGTAATAACTCTAATAACTATTTATATAATAATTCGTGTTAATTTTTCTTTATGATATTTTTTTAATAAAAAATTAACTCTTTCAATAAAAGAAATGAGCTTACTCATAGTCGTGCTACTAAAGATATTTTTTCAAAGACATTTAGAATACAATTTTCTTTTTAAAAATTTATTTTCATTATATACTTATTTTTTTAGAAAATAATATATACACCGTGCAAAGCACGGGTCATATGCTAGTATATATAGATGTATATGCATAGAAATGTGTACACGCATGTGTGTGTATATATTCCTCTTAGTTTGTTTCCTTGGTGAGCAAACAATTAATGGTAGTAGTAATAAGTAACAATTGAAATTTGTCAAAAACCAAAAAAAAAAAAATCTAAGATTTAGCATTCACTACTGTCACACAAAAAATATATATATATTTACTGTCTTCTCTATAGCATGCAAGACCTAAGTACTACTCTGTGTGTATCGAAATACAAGATTTGTTTTTCATTCTTTCTGCATAAATTAAAGATGAATAAAATAAAAACTCTTACATCTTTAAGGAATTTCACTAATATATAAAAAATAAATTATTATATTTATGACGAAAATAATTTTAAAAGAATTTTTAAAATTCGTAAAAGATTAAATATTTTGATAAGAAAGAAATAGTTAAAATACCTTAAGGAAAAGAGTATTAATTTTGAGCAAATTACCTCTATAAAGTTGCCATATTTATCAGGAACCTCAATGCCTGAAAACAGCCAACAAGAACACAAAAAGTTGCTTTGTCTTCCTTGTTTTGTACTGGTGGCTCTTAGACATCCTTGTTTCACAAATTGGCCGAGTGTTGCACTATTGTAAACTGCCAGCAGAAGCTAGAAACTCCTTTTGGCTATGGCTCATCTAAGACGAGTATGGATAAGGCTCTTAGTCAAGCGGGGTGAAAAGAAAAGAACTTACTACATTGCTGTCAACACAAATAAATGATCCATCATAGTGCATTCAAAACACCTCATCACGTTACGCAATTACTTGACCTTAAATACGCATCATATACACAGTATCATCACCAAATAGAATAAATCATTTGATTGTATTCCACTGGAGCTTTGGTATCAACATAGGGTATCAAAACCTTTTGGGGTTAGATATTAATTTAAGAAAACAAACTCAGAAGAGTATAAAAAATGTACAATTTGATTATGATGTATGTCTTTGAAAAAATATCAGATTATTTTAAAATTTTTTTAACATACAGAGTTGGCTTATCAATTATCTTACCTTGGCTGTTACAGGTATCCTCTTTTTATTTTTGGCCTTTTTGCTAAGTACTTGACTATTACTGGTAATCCATCTCCTCCCGAAGGTCTTTCTCAAATTCACAAGGGGATCAAATACTTGATTTGGTTCTGTATTTTAGTAAGATAAAAAGCCGATCGCTTGAATACGAAAGTCGTAAAAAGAATATTTCATCAATTTTTATGATAAAAAAGAATATCCATCTTCGTAATCTCTCTCGGATTTTAGATGGATTTCTTAGGATTTGTGTAAGACAGCAACCATTGGTCCCCGAAAAGCAAGCAATCTGACTAATTGGAGTTTGAGTCATTCTCAAAAACCAATACCAGAGCAGACGTACAACTGCCGGAACAGGATGACACTTGACCGTGATCGAGAGCTTTTACCATGTCCATGAGTCAAGGAAAAAAAAACAAGAAAAAAGAGTAAGCAACAAGATTTTCATAACAAAACAAGCATCATTGTATTAAAAATTTTTTTTAAAAAAACAACTATACAAGCATCATCGTAGTCTATATTTTTATAATACTGAAGTAAAAAAATTTTAAATAAAAATTCAATTCAAATAAAAAATAAATTAATGTTAAATTTAATTAATTAATTAATTCAACTAATTCTTTGCTAACAAAGATGAGTGACGCGTGGAGAAAGAGCTAGTCAAATTACGAGATTAATATATAATTCCAAAGCAACAACGTTTGATAATTGTTGATTCAATTTTAGTAATTGCTGATGAGGTCATAACAATAGACAAATCTCCTCGCTCCAAAAAAAAGTACCCACCACATGTATGGGCCCAATAGAAGCCCAAAACAATCAGCCTAATCTACCGAAACCGTCGGCAAGAAGAAGCCACGAGCGATAAGAATTCGTGTTGTCTGTGGACTTTACAGTTGGGCCACTCGATGTGACACTCGCCCGTGTTTTTTTGTACAATCCAACGGCTAGGAAAAGCAAAAAGCAGAAATATAATGATAAATCGTAATCACATGGTGCTGGGACCCATTCTTCCTCGTCCTCATGTACCGGGGTCCTTCGCGGTATCTCTCTCTTTTGCTCAGCTGTCCAATTGCGTAAGCTTAGCTGTCACTTTTAAAGGTTTTTCCACTCGATTGATGAGAGGGCTCAATCATTATCAATATGCTGCCGTAGCTGCCACTATTTCCCCCACAACTTAATGTTGATTCACCGGCTTGTAAGCTTGAAATAGTTTCTTTTACTTGCCGAAAAAAAAAAGTTTCTTTTTCTTTTTCCAAAAAATTGAAATAAAAGTAACTCCAAGCAAATTCTCTTTTTTTCAAAAGAAATGCTTATTTAAAAATTAAATATTTAAATTATATTATATTAAAAATTATCAAAATAAATTATTTTAAAAAATAAAATTTAAAATAAAAATTTTTAAAAAATACTTTTTTTATTTGAAAGCCCCTTCAAAATCATGTGATTAGATAAAATTTAATTTTAAAATTTTCAGTCTTAAATTTTTAGGAAGAAGTTTTTGTAAAAAAAATAAAATATAAGATAAAAAAATTTAAATTGAATTCCGTGTAAAAATCTAATGAAAGTATACCTAGAAGTTTAATAGATATCATACTACATCCACAAAAACAATTACCGTACAAGAAATTTCGAATTGTCAACAAACATGCTGATTTGGAGCCGTAAAGAGCTTCTATAGAGAAAGAGAAATAAAAACGAGCACCAATCACGTTCAATTTTCAATAATTGGGAGCAAAAGGTAATCCTAATAAATAAATGTGGGCCAGCCAAATTGTGAAATTTGATTATACTTTACAAAGCAAAAAAAAAGTGCAAACAAAATCACTAACCAAGGAAAAAGGAGTCTCTCAAATCTTCACCACTCCTTCTCCCTAAAGAAAAGAATGTAAATCTATTCATCTTTTCTTTCTTTTTTTTCTCATTTTCTAATTCCCTCACTCTGTGCTTATCTGGATTTTTCCTTCCCCATGCATTTTGCTTGTTTTTTTCGTGACAGGAAAAAAAATTCCCCCCTAAAATACAACCAAAAAATTCAAAAAATGAGAAAAAAGAGTAATCCTATTCAAAGCTTTACAGACTTGCCATGATTGTAGCCATAATATGCGAGGTACCACTTAACAAACTTCTTCAACCCGGTTTGCAAATCGGTGCTTGGTTTGTACCCGAACTCCTTCCGGGCCAAGCTGATGTTCGCATTAGTAAACGGTACGTCGCCGTTTCCGGGCATTTCCACAAAGTGTTTCTTCGCTTTCACTTTCAAATGCCTTTCCAATATTCCCACCATCATCGGCACCGTCACCGGAGACGTATTGCCCAAGTTGAAAATCCGGTACTGAGCTGGGCCTCGCTTCTTTCCACCTGATCCGGTGCTCTTCTTCGCCGTGTCCAGCGACCCAATACAGCCTTTCACCACATCATCAATGTATGTGAAATCACGGGCCAAATCAACCCGGTTCTTACCCCGGTATATGGTAATCGGCTTCCCTTGCAAAATGCTCTTCGTGAATGAAAAGTATGCCATGTCGGGTCTGCCCCATGGCCCGTAAACCGTGAAGAACCTCAGCCCGGTAATGCTCAAACCATAGATGTGGCTGTATGTGTGTGTGATTGCCTCACCGGCTTTCTTAGTCGCAGCGTAGAGAGAAGCAGGTCTGTCGGTCCGATCCGCCTCGGAAAATGGGACTTCTTCGTTCAACCCGTAAACGGAACTCGAGCTGGCCCAAACAATTGCCGGCTGGGGATCGGCGTTCTTGCAGGCTTCAAGAAGTGTAACCAAGCCGGCGATGTTGCTGTGGACGTAAGAATGTGGATTCTCCATGGCGTAGCGAACACCGGCCTGGGCAGCCAAATGCATCACATGCGTGAACTGTACAATGTCGAAGAGCTTCGCCAGCAAGCGGGCATCGTTCACATCACCGTCCGCAATAAAGATATTATGAGATTCCAAAAGAGACTTTCTTGCTTTCTTTAATGATGGGTCATAATAGCTGTTGAAGTTGTCAAGGCCAACAACGCCGTCGCCACGTTTCTTTAAGGCAAGGGAGACATGAGAACCGACGAAACCAGCGGCACCGGTTACAAGAACGGATAAGCCATTATTCCGGTGGATCTGGGCGGAGTAACGAACTTGCTTCTCCCAGTGAAGGCCGCCCCATGTGGAGGAGAAATAGCGGGTGCCGGAATCCATAAAAGACTGGAAACTCAAATACGATGCCGTCAGGGCAATCAAGAAAAGGGCCCACAAAAACATGGTACTCGTCGACGCGAAACATCTGTGAAACTGACGGTTCATACTCAGGTAACCCTTGTCCTTGAACTTTCCCGGTGTCGACGGGAACAACTCCTCCTGCAAAGACGGCATTTTTCTTTTTTATTCTTCTTGCTCCCCCTCTTCTTCTAGTTTCTCGAAAGAAATACAAATACAATACGAATACAGAAACTTTTTTTTCTTGAAGAATTACAGAGAACAGAAAACAATGTCGATCAAGAATGGGATTATTTTTTTCGTGGGTTTTCTATATTTGGGGTGGAAAACAGATGCAAAGGCGTAGAGAGAAATGCCGGCACCTGCTAAGAAAGGAGACGGATGGAGGAGGGAGATATATAGTGGGAGACCACAAACGCAGGGAGGAGACAATTCTACGCGTGAACGCGTTAAAGGACTGCTAGACTGCAGGCAGAAGAGTGAGAGGCAAATATTTTCCCTTTTTTAAGAACTTTTTTTTTTTTTAAAGTCAAGAAGCACCGAATTTAGAGAGATAAGAGTAGAGAGAGAGAGAGAAGGATGACAGCCAATCAGCAAGGAATTTCGAGAAAGAAAGAGATGTGGGAAAGCAAGTGGTACACTGGATTTGGGATTTCTTTTGATGTTAGAGAGAGAAAGTGGAAGTACAAGTATTCTCGCGGATGCATGAATAGTATCTTTGTATTTATCAAGAATTTAATATTTTTTTTGAAGGTTATCAAGAACTTGGATAGTAGTACTCGTATATCTTTTACAGTTTTGAATTATTGTTGTTCAATGGCATCTCAGTCTCTACCATCAAATTGTTAACAATAACTATATTTAAATTTTTGTAGCAAATTCTAACATCAAAATAAATGATTGGATAAATTTATGGAAAATAATTGTATAGAATTTCAAGTTTAGTAGAAAAGCCCTTTTAAAGCAGTATTAGAATTATCATAGAAAAAATTTCCACCATTAGATCACACAAATATGTACATTTTGTCAGTTTAGCATACTTCCCGGCACTATTTTTCTTTCTTTTTTAGCCGATGAATGCACCTAATAATCAAGGCGTGCTCTTATATTTTTTTTCTTGCTTTGGTTAAGTTATTATTGAGAGCTACATGTGTTTATGTAATAATATTTATTACTTAGAGAAATAAGTTAAACTTATTTAGTCATTTATCTGTTATGAATATGTATTTTACTTTATAAATGCATGTAATATATCTCTACATTTAAGGTGTGCAATCGATTTTTTAATTCCGTTTAGATTTTACAATTTTTTTTTAAAATTGAATTGAATTGAAATAAATTAATTTGATTCGGTTGTAAACTAAATTTAGGAAAAGAAACAATAAGAACGCAGCATTACAAGCGTATGTTCTTACTATAAATATACATGTCTATAATGCGTTAGTTTATAATTTTATTTTAAAATTTAAATTTTCTGACATAAAAACTTATTATCTAAATATATTATCACTAAGAACGTATTACAAAAATATATTCATATATTATTTTTTAAAATTTTAATTTTTGAATTAGGTTTTAGATCTGATTACAAAAACTAAAAATGATCCAAATTTTATCAATTTTTATCAATCAAACAGAACTAAATTGAAATATAAAAAAGTTGAATCAAAATGTAAATTTTAATTCGATTTGATTTTTTGAATTACACTAAATAGACTATACTAAAGTGAATGAACTAGGAAATCTTAGCAAATATAAATTAAAAATATTATATATATCTATACATATATATTACACACAAAATATATAATTTGTAATACACGTAATACAATATAATTACATAAAGATTTTAATTTACTAATAAAAACTTTCTGTATACACATATTATAAGATAAAATAAGTATTTTTATTACCAATATTGTCAATTTATCTTCTTTTTATTTTGCTAAGTTTTTTTAATATGTTTTGAAAGGAGAAAGGCAGAATTTATTGCTAACTTATGTTTATTTTGCTAAGTTGGGTAGTTAGTTTATGAGTGACAATGATGTATGAGGAAAGCAATAATGTATTTTTATCAAAATTTTTATTTATTGGAAAAATGTTGGATATCTAAGGATGATAATTATAAAAATTTAAATTAAAAAATTTTTATTGTATGAAAGTAAATATTATTCTTTAGATCATTACACCTCTACTTGAATGAGACTTACCTCCCTTATAATATATACAGAAAATAACATTAGGGCAAAAGTAATGGCAGCTTCATTGCTTCAAAAGCTAGCAATGCGAACCTTTCACCACCTTAACCATCATTTCATAGAGTGACTACCAAGCGATTTTAGATTTTTTTTTTAAATTTATTGTGTGTATATTTTTTAACAATTTAAGACTACAAGTTCTACAATTCTCAGTCATTTCTTCTTTGTTTGCGTCATCATTTACTTATAAGTTTAACTTGACATTGTTACTCATAAAAAAGAAAATATACTTATAAATTTAGAAAAATTTAAATAAGAAAATTTTCATGTTAGTATAGTTTTTTTTTTTATTTTTTCTTTTTTTTGGTTAGGTATCTCAAGTATATTTAGACATGATTCAGTTTTTAATCTGAATTCAAAATTTTAAGTGTGAAATATATATTTTTTTATAAATAATTTAATTTTTATAAAATTTAAAATAAAAATTTTAAAATTAAATCTAACAGTGTTGCTATCATGATTTTGCTTGCCATTAACATGTGGCCTTGATTGAAATCAAAGAATGAAATAGTAAAATGATAGTACTAAACATGACGAATCGTGTAGGGTAGCATGACAAGTAATGGCCTCCCTGTACTCTTAACGACTGTAACATTTTGACCAACTCAATAGGGTACAACATTCTCACTCAATAATTTTTCCTTTTAACTCATATTTTTTTTTTATTATATGTATGGCTTCGCTCACCGAACCACACCATTTGGTCAATTCTATTAGTACAAAAAAGGAAAAGTAGCAACTTAAATAGCAACCTTTAAACACAAAGTACACAAATTAAGGGTGAGTTTGTCTTAATTTAGAAGAAAGCAATTTCCCTAAGCATCCATTATGTCCGTTTAAGGTAAGATTAGATTGAATTTTTTAAAATTATATTATATTAAAAATTATAAATAAATAATTTAATTAATAAAAATTATTTAAATTTCATTTTCCTCGTGCCATTAGTTTTTAAGTGATCTTCATAACATTATTAAAGAAGAAAGAAGGAACGTTAGTATGTAGATCGCCGATTGAACCGGTGACAATTTGGGCAAGAACACACTAGAGAAGAACGCGGACAACCGGCAAATTCCACCAAAAGCCGGTATCTCTGCCCTTGTCAAACTTTCGTCGGTGACCGTTTATATCATCTCCTTCAATCCATCAGTCTCGACAGCTCGGTATTGCAGTACCTCGAATTTTTTACAACATTTCTTTTTATCATTTTTTATTTAAATTTTTATTTTATAAAAATTCAATTTTTTTTTATAGTTTAAGATTTATATGTAGGAGTTGGAGCGGCTTTGCTGCCATTAATGTACAAAAATTGACCGCCCTTCCTGCCTACTGCATTGGCATTCCGTGTTCACTATCCCCTTACTACATTTGTCTAGAATCACAAACCTATCTCTCTACCGTCGTCGAATTCTTGTTGTACATGTTTGCCAAAAAGAAAAAGAAAAAAGGAATACTGTTTTATTATTAAAAAAAATCATATATTTGGTCATTTCACAAACCTTCCGTACTACTATCCTGTACAGAAAAACTTAATGTTACATTAATCTATTCATCATGAATTTATACTTTTCTTATTTTTTTAATAGTTAATCTTATACAAGTAAGATCGTTAAGTAAAAATAACGTAGAGTCAAAATTAATAGATTAATTAAATATTTATATATAGTATAAAATTTTTTTATCACACTCTAAAGATATAGAAGAGCTTTATTAATTGAATAATAATTACTTTAACTTATGTCACCAAGCTTTATAATCTATAACTAAACCCTATCATATAAGGGCGAGAATAAATAATTTATACATAATTTAAGGTGTATTTAGATTGGGTTCATTACAGAATCTAATATAAAATTTTTATTTTAAATTTTCTCACAAATAATATATTTTTACTAAATCTTAAATATTTATATATAGTATAAATTTTTTTTATCACACTCTAAAGATATAGAAGAGCTTTATTAATTGAATAATAATTACTTTAACTTATGTCACCGAGCTTTATAATCTATAATTAAACCCTATCATATCAGGGCGAGAATAAATAATTTATAGATAATTTAAGGTGTATCTAGATTGGATTCATTACAGAATCTAATATAAAATTTTTATTTTAAATTTTCTCACAAATAATATATTTTTACTAAATCTAAAACAAAAATTTTAAATTCAAGTATACTCTAAAACTTAAATAAAAAATTATATCGTGAAAGTACGTGGGAAGAAACATGGAGGGCTTCCGTTTGGCTTCCTGAAATGGAATTTTCTGTCATCTTATATTTTTTATGTAGCTTAGCTTGTACTATTTGACTAATGTGGTCATTAATTAGTATATCTTGGCCTTGGAGATTGTTGCAATATCAAATTAATCAATATTTTAATTTTCTTCGAGGAAAAAAATGAGATCCTTGCTTATAGGTAAAGTGTCTTTGACCAAAAACTGCGCGAGTTCTGGTTATTATATATTAGCCAAAAATAAGTTTTTTTTTTTATAAAATAGTTCTAATTGCCCTAATTAGTGGCTGCTTATCTGGACTCTTATTATTAAATCCTTAACCAAAATTAGGGAAGATCACGCTTGAGATTTTCAGATTGGAGGAGTCATTCTTAATTTGAATTATGAATCAAGTACTTAATTATTAATTTATTATAATCTATTTAAGTAAATTTCTGAAGCATGTAATTTGACCAATATTATTCATAAAATTACATTATGATTAATATCATCCTTTCTCTTACCATTATGATCAATACCATTGTTCAAAGAATGATTTTAGGTTTTTGAAAGAAGACGCAAGAGAAAGTGGTTGAAATTGGACTGCATTATATTTTTAATGAGCCAAAAATTTTTACTATAGATCGCATTTTTTTAAAATAAACAATTTATTTTTATAAAAGACGATATAAATTTTTTTAAAAAAATTAATTTAATCACTTAAATCTTATCTCAGCGATTTCCAAATTTCTTTTTGTTAAGCAGCAATTTCCAAATGTTGAATCATGAAAAAGAACTAAGAATGTTTGAAATTTTGGGTCATTACTGCATATTGTTAGTCTTAGATTATAATTTAAAATAGAAATGCGGGGTTTATTGTGTCATTTTATAGGAATTATTCTCTACGGCATAAAGGGTTATGCTGTACTGTCTTCGTCTTCCCTCCGTAGTGGATCAGTTGGATTTCAATTGGACTGAGTTCATGAAGTAAGTCCAAGCTCTGAAACCAGACTCACTCCGGACCAGCCCAATTATTTAAGGCCTTTGGTTCAACCCGGTTTGAAGTGTTGGGCCTTACTAGAAAAATGATCCCGAATCACGAGGTTTGTGGTTTACAAGAAAAGTATTGCCACTTTACTACTACTGGCACAAGGCTTGATCAGCTACTCAGCATTAAAAATGAAAAAGAAAAGAGGACTTGCTCTGCCGAAATGGTCTTGTTACTATTATCCATGTCTTCTCTTGTTAAAAATTTAAAGAAAGTAGCAATTAAAATAAAGAGAAAACAATATAATTTATTCAGTCTTCTTTTGAATACCTATTTAATCTCTATTCATGTTAAAAAATTAAGGAAAATAACAACTAAAATAAAGAGAAAATAAGATAATTTATTCAGTCTTCTTTTGAATACCTATTTACTCTCTATTCAGGCAACTCAACAACCAAAAGAGAAAGGTTAAACTCTCATAACTCCTCATCCCCTCTAACATTGGATGCCGATTTTCTCATACAAAATGAACAAAAAAGTGGGTATTCAATTTTAGACGTAAGGGTATAAATTTTGAAAAAAAAAAAATACTGTCAATGTAAAACTCCAAGATTTCACGTGGGATAATTATGAGATTTGTGACCTGTATTATATATGAGCATGAGCCTAAGTATTTATAATCAACTTGAGATATTCATTCAGAATACTTTGCTCTTAGCTGAACAGGTTTTTGAATTGGTTCCTCTTTATCAGAAAAAACAAAAAGGTTGCTCATATATATACTAGCATAAAAGCCCGTGCTATGCACGTGTATTAAATTATTTATTTTTAATAATAAATACTAAAAAATATTTTTAAAAATTATAAAATATGAAGTCAATTTATGTGTTTAATAAAAATTATTCACTTAAAAGTAATATAGGTAATAGTAGGAAGAAATTATATATAAAAAAACTATACATGCCCATTATTATGTGTATTTAATAATAACAATAAATTCCTAAACAACAACAAATAAATAAAGAGTTGAGTAAGAAACACCCAACCTACTTGCAAGAATGATAAAATTATTAAAATTTTAAATATTAATTTATGAAGTTACTTATAAAAATAAAAAAGAAAAGATATCAAATACTTAAATAACTATAAGCTATTTGAAGAAAATGAAAAAAACTTGAATCTTATAAAAATCAGAAAGAAAAGAAATAAAATATTTAAATAACTATGAGCTATTTGAAGAAAAAGAAAAGACACTTAATCTGTATGGTGAGGAAGCATGCATAAAATGTTAAATGATTAAAACTTTAAATAATGATTTATGAAATTACTTATAATAATTAGAAGAAAGTAAATCAAATACTTAAACAACTATAAACTCTTCAAAGAAAAGGAAAAAAATATGAATCCGCCTAGTGAGGATACCTACACGAATAGTAAAATTATTAAAATTTTAAATACTAATTTATAAAGTTATCTATAAGAATTAGAAAGAAAAGAAATCAAATACTTAAACAATTATTGTAATACTTAAATGTTCCTAAAACAAACTAATTATATTTTAACCGCTAAATGTTCCTAAAATATTATCATGATCAAATCTTTAAGAGATAAAAACTATTGTAATATCAAGTTCAATTTATTTTTCATACTATTCTCTCTATTCAAAATTGAATTATTACAATACAAACTATCCATTTTATAAGTAAAGAAATAAATTTGTCAAATATGATAGTATAAACTCTTTATATTATATAAGATTATTCAATTTTTTCATTAAAAACCCTCAAAAAGAGATTAATAATTTGTAAAGTACTAATTTTATATTGATATATCACACTTACTTATCTTTTTTTTTCTGAATCTTGTCAAACTTTTTTGTGTTTCCCAAGCCTAACCCTTCAAAGAAAAAAATTTAAAATTTAAAAATTCATTAATATTTAAAACCTCAAAGTAAGCTTATTTTAACTGTAATATTCATACCTTAATTCTTAAAGAAAACCTCCGTAAATAAAAAATATTATATATTTACAATAAAATTATGATAAATATTAAAATCCCTCTCTCCTTCATTCTTCCTCTACTCCTAAAAAATAAATAACTTACAAAATAAAAGATATTAGTATTTTATATTAAAAATCTCAAAGAAAGGGTTTTCTAAAATAAAAAGGTTCATAGAACATTGCTAAAATTTTTTTCAAAAAAATAGTATTTTTAATCTACCAGAAAGAAATCATAGTGTAATTATACACATTATATTTTATAAAAATAAAAAAAATTAAAAAGCATCGACTATTACATTGCATGTCCAATGTACTACAAAGTCATGCATATTCTGATGAAGAATATTTTAATAGGTAATTAAACACCTTTATCCTTGAATTTTAGCATTTGAAAGATCAAATTAGAGTAATAGATACCAATGATTAAATAGATAAATATTTATAAATCATCTACTCAAAAAAAAAAGTTTTGTGATCAAAATGAAGTTGTTGAAATATACAAATCTTCAAAACTTGACAAAGAAAATAAAAACTTACTAATTTTTTATTAAAATAACGAATATATATATATATATATATATATTAGTGTACATAATCTAATTAAAACAAAAAATACATGAAAAATGTAGAAGGAGAAAACGTGAATAAGGTAAACATAAATAACACAAATTAGGAGATTTAATGGGGGAAGTGGGGCTAAGAATTAGAATTTTTAAATTTAAAAGATTAAATTCTAATATATAATAACTTTTCTATCTAGTAAAAAAATTTAAAATTTTAAAAAATAAGAATGAATACTCCAAAGCTTTTAGATGAGAAGTGAAAGTAAAAGTGTTTTATTCATTAAAATCCCTTAAAAAGATATTAATGATTTATACAGTATTAATTTTATATTGATATGTCATACTTACTTATTGTTTTATTTTTTTTCATAAATTATATCAACTCTTTTATGTTTTCGAAGTTCATTCCCTCCAAGAACAAATTTTTAAAAAATTATTACTATTAAAACCTGAAAGTAAGCTTATTTTAATTATGATATTCGTACACTAATTTTTAATAAATTCTTAACAAAAGCCTCTATTAAGAAAAAATATACTATATTTGTAATAAAATCAGAATAAATATTAAAATCCCTTTCTCATACCTTGTCTCTCTACTCTAAAAAAATTATAAAATAAAAGATATTAGTATTTTATATTAAAAACCTCAAAGAAACATTTTTACCGAAATTTAAAAATTTTAAGAACATTGTTCAATTTTTTTTAAAAAAAAGTGTTTTTGATCTACCAGAAAGAAATCATAATGTTATTATACTTATTATACTTTACAAAAATTATTTATTTTATTTAATCTACTTGATGAAAAGATCAAAAAAGAAAAGATTCAAAAATCATTGACCATTATATTTCATCTCTAATGTATTACAAAGTCATGCAAGTTTTGAGCTGAATATTTTAATAGGAAATTAGGCACTTTGTCCTTAAATTTTATCATATGCAGGATCAAATTAAAGTAATATATACAAATGATCTAAATAGATAAATATTTATAAATCACCAACTGAAAGGAAAAAATAAAAGACTTTGTGATCAAAATGCATGTTCTGATCTCGGTGGTATGTGCTTTCTGCGTTTCTATTCAAAAAATACTATTTTGTTTACTGCTCGTCATCTGATACATAATAAATATTTTATCTGTGAAAGTTCATAAATAAATGAGGCCTTAAGAATAAATTATTAACTTGATTTTGGTTAAAAAAGAAAAGACTTTAATCACTCCAAGATCAGCAAAAAGAAAACATTCACTTAAAACTAACAAAAAAAAAAGAAAAAAACAAATGGATGGAGAAGGAAAAAAAGATGAATGTCACAAACAAACCAAATAAAGAAATGGGAAATAATAGGTTAGTTGGTAAGTAGGAGATAATGGGTAAGTAGATAAGTAATGGGAAGTTATGATTTTTTAAATTTCAAATGAGAAAGATTTTGATTAATTAATAATTTAATACAAAAAATCATCTTAACTAATGAAATTTTTTTCTAACTAATAACAAAAATCTAAAATTCTAGAAATTAGGATTAGAGGTTGAAGAGTTTTGAAGGAGAGAGAGTAAAAGTGTTTTGGTATATATATATATATATGTGTGTGTGTGTGTGTGATTATATACCTCCAATTATCCTTTGATTGTAATTTGCAACTACTACTGCCTTAGCGGCGGACTTCTCTATGTAAGAACTTTAGTTATTTTACCCTAAACTAATACTATCATGAAAATGTTGTCAGGAATCAAATACAAAATGTTGCTAAAAGAATAAAGGAAGTTGCTGTATTAGCACTTCCTATTATTCTTATTTTTATTTATTATTACAATTCCTCTAAGGAAATAAGTCTTCATGTCATTTAAACAAAGAAGATTAGAGCGTAAAAATGAATTTTACAGCGCTTTTTCAATCATTATAAGCATCTACTTAACTAAAGCAGATCAGTGGGCAAATTTAATTGCTCATTCCTGTGAAGTTGAAACCCTAAATAAAAATGCCATTTTCCAGCACCTTAGATATCTGTTGGCCATGCAAACTTCATGTGGAACCAAAACGGATCATACAGCTTTTCTAAAGTTAATTGCGCTTCATGTTACATGGGATTTTAATATAGGAGTTGACAAATTAAGCCTATAACACAATCATTACAACATCACACTAATTTTATTGCCAAAAAAAAAAAATTGATGGAACTTCTGTTTTACTACAAAGAGAAGACAGCAGCAACACGAGAGGTACAATCATGCAGGCAAAAGGTACAAATAAAGAAACAGAATATATGACACTAAACTTTACTAAATTAAGGTTTTATTCATAGCTAAAAGTGCAATTACATGCATATTAGTATATATTTTGTTGATAAAGATAGAGGTGGCGAGTAGTTCTTTCATCTGCCATTTCCTTCACCATAGCCTGATCCAGACCCACCTCCTTCCCCGTAGCCGCGCCCACCCCCATTGCCGGATCCTTCACCGTATCCTTCGCCATGTCCAGAACCAGAACCACGGCCTGAGCCACCTCCCCGGTTACCGCCTGATCCTGAGCCCGCTCTTGATCCTGCGTATGAACCAGCATACGAGCCGGCTTCGGAGCCTGCACCACCACCACCACCACCGCCTGAAGAACTGGAACTGGAACTTGAGCTTGAACTCGAACTAGACCCTGACCCGGAGCCTGAGCCTGCTCCAGCTCCTGAACCACTTCCTCCTCCTAAACCAATGCCTACTCCCGCACCCAGACCAATCCCAATTCCCCCCAAGTCAAGGCCTAGGTCCTTTCTTGCTACTCGACTTTCGGTGACCACAGCAAGGGACGAAACAAACAAAGCGACAAGAAGAACTAATGCCTTCAACCTAGTCATATTTCAAAACCCTGTAGCCAGTGACGACTCAAGTTTGCCCGCAAGTAAGCCAAAGAACTTTGATGCTGCTATATTTGCTTGGAATCTTTGGTACTTAGCACTCGGAAATCTAAAGCTATTTATAGTTGCAGATACGAAGTCAGCTCGAGATGGTTAGAAATTAATTCTGATTCTCCTTCTTTCAATGTGTACAGAAAATTAAATGAAAGTTGGCAAAACAATACCAAACCTAGATAACAAAAATGTAGTGGGGGACAGTGCTTTATTATTGAAAACATATAGGAGATGTAGATACAACGATGAACCCGAAATGAAGCAAAGTTTGTGGACGAAAAGGCAACGCATGGAGGGCAAAGGCTGTTGGAGTTTCATGTGATGGCCACGATATTATGATGAGATTGTGCCGACCCACAAGTCCACTATCGTAGTGGAGTCTCGTATATCATCAGTATATAAAGATAGATACAAAAAGACAAATATATGTATGGATATATATACTAGGATTATTTTAGTTAAAAAATAAAAAATGTTCTGAAATGAGAAAAGAGGATATTGGAAACGCGTTTAGATCAACTGTGATGGTTGAGAAACTTCTAGATTGGAGTCTGAGGTGTAAAACTAAAATGGATCATTCTATAATTTTCACTATATGATAGTACTGTTATAGATCAGCTTTAGGCATAGTGCAAAGAAATGTGTTCAAGTTTTCCTAGTTCCAGTTTCGGGGATTCTCTTTTTTCGTAGAAAATCTCCAATTTGTTGTTTCTTTGTTTTATTTCACTTCTTTTAGTTAATACTCGAAATGAATTGTTAGATTAGTTCAATTTTATTATTCTCAGATTATGAGTCTAAAAATTTTAATGCAACATGATAAGAAAATTAATATTCAACGTGTATAAGTGATTAATAAATTATAATTACCTAAATATTCTATATCAAGAAAATGAGAAAAGATAAAAATGGAATTAGAATATTATTTTCAAATACTTTTTAGAAAAGAGAATAAATATTGATTTGAGTGAGTCTCGTTTCAATTTTAAAACTTTTGGCAGCGGCAGAATACGGTGAGTCTCGTTTCTTTTTTCCCCTTCTACTTGTTCTCATGCACACAGCATCGGTCTTCCAACCCATATAGCTACACATAAAGCAAAGAGCATTCTCAAATTTTCATGAAGTTTTTGAGGCAAATGTTGTCGCTTTTAGTAGAGTACATATTTTCACTACATAATCTTCACGTCAAACTGATTTAAACCGAAGAATATCTCAATAATGGTCTGCATAGTAAATAGGATTAACCCGTACATAGAAGTCCAATGGCTTAAGTTCAAGAACTTGTGCATGAAGATGGACAATATTCACTCTAATAGTAATTAATCTTATTACAACAGGACCAAGGAAGCATAGAGATGCATATGTAGAATGGCCATATATAGATTATTCGAGTGATCATTTTAATTTATTCGGATACAAGAGGATGATGATCATTCTCATAATTTAGTACTACGGTATTTTTACAGGAGGATTTCTTTAGTTGCCTCCATTTCCTCTTCCATATCCTTCCCCATAGCCATGGCCTTCACCGTAACCAGATCCATTTCCGGAGCCACCGCCCCTGCCAGAGCCCTGGCCACGTCCTTCACCACGCCCGGAACCAGACCCCCTTCCACGGCCTTGACCTGATCCAGATCCTGACCCTGACCCGGCTCTTGACCCTGCATAAGATCCAGCGTAGGAACCAGCTTCTGAGCCAGCGCCGGATCCCGAACTAGAACTTGAAGATGAACTTGAGGCGGATGACGAGCTAGAACCGGAACCGGAGCCAGAACCAGAACCGGAACCAGAACCGGAACCACTTCCTCCTCCTAGGCCTATGCCAACCCCTGCTCCAACACCAACCCCTATACCACCACCAAGATCCACTCCCAAGTCTTTCCTTGCCACCCTACACTCTGCTACGAGGGCAGCACAAGTAAGAACAAAAGCAAATACTGACAAAGACTTCATCGCCCCCATTTCTTGTCTATGTTTTTTCTCAATCAAAAAGTCTAAGTGAGTAGTTATATGATAGACAGAGAAGCTTAGGAGTGGTTTGAACTTTGAGCTTTTGCTTTGGTGAGCTGATATGGATTAATACTGAGGTTTAGCTTCAAGTTGTGGATCTGCATGGAGAGGTTCTGCTATTTATACTGTAGAGCTGGTTGAAAAACATGTCCAGAACTGAAACGTGTACACGAAATGCCGAATCAAACATAAAATTTTTTTATATAAAATTAATCATTGGGAGTTAAACTTGTGGACAGTGTTACTGAAATCTTTGAAGTTTTTGCTTATTTTGACAAGCGTCTAGCCTTTGCACGGCCATGTGAGTTCCACTGCCTTTAGTGGAGCAACAATGGCTGCCGAAAGGCTCTTTGTTTCACACTTAGCATATCTTCCAGTCTTTCAGTTGCATTGCAGCTTTGCTCGAAAATCTGCCATAGATTACGAACTTTTATATGCTATGTTTATTTATTTATTTTTTTAGAAACATTATGTTAAATGAAGAAGGTACGTTTTCCATTAAAGTTTTTTTATAAAAATATTAAATTATTTGATAGTTTTAAAAAAGGTTTTAAGTCCCCTAAAAGCAATTTGCTATAATTTTCTATTTTTCTTAAATTTATATCAAGTGAAACTGTGCAGATAGAGGAAAAGTGATTAGAAATTAATTAAGGAGAGAAGCTTTAGGAAATATATTTAGAATACAGGTTTGAAAATTTTTTAACGCGTCTCTTGGATAGAAACTAACGAACCCCTTTTACGACTATACATATACTAGCGTAAAAGCTTATGCTATGTATGAGTATTACATTTTTTATTTTTAATAATAATTACTAAAATATTTTTTTAAAATTATAACTATAAAGTAAATTTTTGTGTTTAATAATAAATATTTTATCCACTTAGAAGTAATTGTAGGTAATAGTAGGAAGAAATTGTAAAAACAAGTGTACATGCTCTTTATTATATGTATTTGAAAATAACAATAAACTCTCAACTTTATTTTTTTGTTATTATATCAACTGACTTGCACGAAGGATAAAATGATTAAAATTTTAAATACTAATTTATGAAGTTACTTATGAAAATATGAAAGAAAAAAATCAAATTAATATTTAAACAACTATGAGCTTTTTAAAGAAAAAGAAAAAAAAATTAGATCTGCCTTTTGAAGATACCTACACAAAGGATGAAATAATTAAAACTTTAAATAATAATTTATAAAGTTATTTAAAAAATCAAAAAAATCAAATATTTAAATAACTATTGTAATACTAAAATATTTCTAAAATAAACTAATTATACTTTACCACAAAATATTTCTAAAATATTATCATGATAAAATCTTTAAGACAAAAATCTATTGTAATATCAAGTTCAATTTCTTTTCCATAATGCTCTCTCCCTCCAAAATTGAATAATCACAAGCTAAACTATTCATTTCTTCAAATACAACATCATAAATTATTCATTTTATATAAAATTATTGACACTTTTTAAATTAAAATCTCCCAAAAAGAGATTCTTTCAAGAGAAAACAATAATGTGCTTTAATAATTTATAAAATACTAATTTTATGTTGATATGTCACCCTTACTTATCAATTTTTGTTTGGCTGCATCTTATTAAACTCTTTTGTATTTCCCAAGCCTATCATCTCAAAGAAAAAAAATTCAAAATTAGAAAAAAGGCATTAATATTAAAACTTTAAAGTAAGCTTATTTTAAATTTTTATGCCATATTTTGAAAATTTTTTACTAATTTTCTATTAAAAGAACTGAAAAGATATATTAGAGCACATAATCTAATCAAAACAAAAAAGAAAATGCATGAAAGATATAGAAAGAGAAAACATGAATGAGGTAAAAATAAAACTGAAAAACAAAAGAAGCCAACAAAAAAGAGAAAAGGTATAACTATATATAAAACTCATGAACAACTTTCAGACTTCTTGATGATAAAAAAAATTCAAAGAGTTTCAAAAAATTATATATTATTCTCAAAAGAAATTACATGGAATCATATTGAAAAAGAAAAAGTGTATATCTCTTATTTTGTAGGGTCCAATTAAAGAAGTTTTTAAGATGCATTTCTTTGATGCCTCAAAAGTTGTAAAACTCAATTTATCGTCACGCTTAGATGGCTGACTGACGTCACTGCAAACGGGCAGACGAAGATTTAGGGCCAATTGCTGACAGGAGAACTAGGTTGCACAGCCGACAACCTATTATAGTATCGTCCAGAGCGTGAGCCAGCCAAGCAGGTGTGGTTCACGACACTTCAGTTGTTATCCCTGGGCACAATATACCTGGTTTTCATCACGACTTGCTATACTATTCTACCGGGATCGTTAGTTCTCGTATCCATGTCCCCGGCCCACATCATCACCTCTGTGATGGTACCAAATGCCAGCGTATCCAGCACTCTTACATAGGCATGGTGTGGAATTCCCAGTTGCTGTATGCCCTAACATCAACCTAGTCATGGACATACGAAACAATGAATATTGGAAAATGATCTCCAAAGGCGAACATTTTCGTGCCTGCCACAAGAAAGATTGAGGCGGCATCGGAAGATACGCGGGTGCCTTGTGACGATGCTGATCTATTACTCTTGCCCTTAGACCCAGAGGATGATCTGCTTTACCGCGTGCGTGTTCGCGAGAGCTCGAACTCGAGCTATAAGATTTCTTGAACGATTGCATAGAAACTTAATTGAATGTACTCCCAGTGGAACTTTTTCTTCTTCGTTGAATTAGTCTTAGGGCGACCTTTTTTGGTTCGTATCGGAGGCTCCTTATAATTGCTCAACTCAGAAAAAAATCATCTCCCCAATTGATAATCTATAATGCCTTAACTGCTCGGCAGGCCACTGCAACATGATGTATGTATACTCCTGAATAGCCTCCCAATTGTCATAAGGTTGAAATGGGCATTGACTTGGAGCTATGCCCAAGCACCACCGATTGATAGCAAACTTCAAAAAAAATGTAAATTGAGTGGACGAAGCGATTGCTTAAACCTTGCTTGTATATACATCTCGCACGTGCAAGGGAGTCTATGAATTCGACCCAGCCAACAACCGCAGATGGAACTGTCATCACAAACGCTCGAAGTCATCTTTGTGTGAATAATATTTATAGCCTTGTGCGACATTGATCCCAGACAACGGGTGCTGTCTAATATTGTGCTTATCCTTCAACTTGCTAATCTCTAACTCAGCCATGATCTCTGCAACTTGTCCCCAAATCATGGAGTCAAATTTCTCGATAACAGAATCTAGGCCTCCCGTAGTAGTGCGTAACCAGTCTTTCAGCACGGAGTGTGCCCTCTCAACTCTGTTCGTCATCTCCGTGCTAAAATAAGTCCATTAGCTAGTCCAAGAGTGGATAAACTACTCTTTCCATGGCTCCAGCCAAGTCGTATCCAAGTAACACAAGAAGGCATTGAACGGGCTCCATTTCGAATTCACTATTGCTTTGTATTGGAAAATGTACTCGTCTTTAGTTATCGAATCAACCAACTTGTGCCACAACCCTCTGAAAAAATTAGCACCCATCTCATGACCTCCATAATACACGGTAAACTTGGCCTCGACGTTCTTCTAAATATGCCTCCTGCAGAGTATTTGATGACTATTTGGAAATACATGTTCAATTGCTTGTGTTCGAGCCACTTCTCGATTTGTAACAATAATATCAGGAAGGTATGAACTATCAAAAATACGTCGAATGTATATACGAAGAGATTGTCTCGCTCTTCATCCACACAGATATAATAGTGAAATTCTTGCCTGTCGGGGTGATACCAACATATTGCAAAAAAGACATCTTGTACCTAAAAATGATATATGTTTGTCAGCAATATTTACAATTCAGTAAAACGTAGATATTCAACAAACTTCAATTACTAGCATTTGGTATCAATTAGTCATGTACGTCGTATCTAAGACTACTACGTATGGCCATGTACGAGCACACTGACAAGATATCGAATTGGCAAAATACAATCACTGAGCACGTCAGAACCCTCATCCGCTCGCTGCCAATGAATATATTCACGATCAGTGAATAACTTGAGCAACTACTGAATTACTATCCTACCTGTATTCCTGCGACTCTAAGCTTGTGTCACGCATTGTAAATATTTTTCACAATGCATAGATCATGTGAAGCAATAGCAATTACTGCATGCAATCTTCGACGTCACAATCACAAATTCGTAAACATCACACGGATTTAAGCATAACATACTTTATAATCCATGTACTGAAAATGATGATTTTACAATTTTGCTTACATTTAATGATTTATACCGAAATTACCTCATATAAAATTATACTTAAAGTCTATTTCATCGAGTCTACCCAAATTGTGTCATACAAAATTATACTTAGAGTAACGTACCATATATTGGTCTGAGGATCCTCCCGTCTCAAGTGATCGTGATCTGTTTCGGAGGAACATGACATCTAGTTAATTTTTTCATTGTTTGCATATCCTGGTCTGACATTCTCGATACCAATGCATGGCCTCCCATTTATTCTCCTAACTCGTGGTTATGTCTGCCATCATATACATTCAATGCCCAAACACTTGGACCTAACATCGTGCCTTTTATTCGAAATGGACAACCATATTTTTTTTGTCCCAATTGATGCCCCTACTCGGATCCTGAGTATGTCATCAATTTCTCTACTGTATATCATTTTCTTATCCCCTCGCTCACAAATCAGCCAGGTATAAGGAAGACCACTGTCTTCTTTCATTTTACTCCGTGAAATTATTAAAAGGTGTCCCAATTCAGGACTATTTCTCTCTGCCCATGATACTAACTCCTGCTTTGAACTAAATATCTCGTCCGTCGAAAAAAGAGGGCTATATTCTATCAAGACTTCTAGAAAATGTTCCCACGTACACGTCACAGTCTTCTTGCACATTAAAAAAGAATTTAATTAGAAGGATTGATACTTAGTTTGGACTGTTTAGAACCGTTCAAATAAAAGATAACGAAAAAGAATAAAATACTGGGAAAACAATTCAACTACTCTTTTTAAAAAAATTAAAAAATTAAATACCCTCGCGCGCTTTTGACGGGGTGCATTAGAGAAATCTCCACTGGCGACGGAAGGGACTTCTCTCGGAGGCCTCACAAATCGTGGCAGGGCCTTCATACAGAAGCCCCCGCGGATGGGGCCTTTTGACACCGTCCCTGACCAGTATGTCGGGGACATTGGAAATGGGCCCCTGCAAGACCCAACAAGGGCCCTTTTGTCACCGAAAGCCCCTCCAAAGAGAGCGGCAGTTAAATAAAAAGTATAATATAAAACACATGTAAATTATGAAAAATTGGACTTTATCTCAACCTCTAGGATGTTTGATTTCCATTCGTTGTTCACGATTTCAGTTTACCTTAAAAAGTTCTAATTTTTTTATATATTGCTTAAATGTAGAAAAAATGAATAAGAAAATTTAACGTTTTGAAAATAGTATGAAATCGTTATAATAAAATATAGATGTGCTGCAATCATCAAAATGGCGCGCTGCAATCAACAATCCCTTTTTTTACTATAAATTGAGTTCAGAGTTTTTGAGGCATCAAAGAAACGCATCTTAGAAGCTTCTTTAGTTAAATCTTGTAAAATAAAAGATGTGTATTTTTTCTTTTAATTTTAAATTTAAGTTTTTCTTTTTCAATATAATTCCATGTAATTCTTTTTGGGAACAATATATAATTTTTTGAAACTCTTTGAATTTTTTTATTATTAAGAAGTCTGGATGTTGTTCATTACTTTCATATGTAGTTACACATTTTTTCTTTTTTGTCAGCTTCTTTTGTTTTTAAATTTTATTTTTATATCATTCATATTTTCTCTTTCTATATCTTTCATTCCTTTTTCTTTTTTGTTTTGATTGGATTATGTATACTCATGTATCTTTTCAGTTCTTTTAAGAGAAAATTTGTAAGAAAATTTCAAAAAAATGGCATAAGAAAATTAAAATAAGTTTAATTTGAGGTTTTAATATTAATGCATTTTTTCTAATTTTGAATTTTTTTCTTTGAGGGGAATAGGACTAGGAAACACAAAAGAGTTTGAAAAGATTCAGCAAAAAAAAAAAAAAGTAAGAGTGACATATCAACATAAAATTAGTAATTTATAAATTATTTATGCACATAATTTTTTTCTTGAAAGAATCTCTTTTTGGGAGATTTTTAATGAAAAAGTATCAGTAATTTTATATAAAATAAATGATTTATGCTATTGTATTTGACAAAATGAATAGTTTATGTTCTGATCATTTAATTTTGAAGGGAAAGAGTAGAATAGAAAAGAAATGGAATTGGATATTACAATTTTTTTGTCTTAAAGATTTGAACACGATAATATTGTAGTAAAAGTATAATTAGTTTATTTTAGAAACAGTTTGTAGTAAAAGTATTATTAGTTTATTTTAGAAATATTTTAGTATTACAATAGTTGTTTTAATATTTAATTTTTCTTATTTTTTAAATAACTTTATATATTAGTATTTAAAGTTTTAATTATTTCATCATTCATGTGTCTTCACCAAAGCGAACTAAAGATAAAATGTTATTTAAATAAAGGTATAGTTAAAAGTTAACGAGTTAAACGTCTTCAAATTTATAAATTTGACAAATAAAAATGAACAAAAGACAACTACCTTTTGGAAGATAAAAAAGATGGAAAGAAGTATATTATGAGTCTAAACTTGCATTTGAATTTCTCTATTTCTTTATTTTTGGATTTTTTAAGTAACTTCATTAATTATTATTTAAAGTTTTAATTATTTAATCCTTCGTGCATGTATCCTTACCCGATGAATCCAAGTTTTTTTTCTTCAAAGAGTTTATAGTTGTTTATTGATTTTTTTATTTTGATAAGTAACTTTATAAATTAATATTTAAAATTTTAATTATTTTATTATACGTGCAAGTTAGTTAGAGTGTTTCTTACTCAATTCTTTATTTATTTAGAATAACAAAGAAATAAGGTTAATAGTTTATTGTTGCTTTTAAATATATATAAGAAAGGGCATGTATAATTATTTTTACAACTTCTTTCTACTATTACTTACAATTAGATAAAATATTTCTTATTAAAATATATTTTAATAATTGTTATTAAAAATAAAAATTTAATACTTTGTATAACACATATATTTTTTTTAAAGATAAGTAAGAAAAAGTGGAAAGACAGACTATATGTACAGCAGGCAGACACAGTAGAGAGCAAAGGAGAGGAAAGAGGAAAGATAAGAGGATCACATTCTCATACATTACTGATTGAAAGAAGATGTATGATCTCTTATAACACAAACTTTTACACTCGGTATATAATATAATATGATGCACCCAGCTATGTATATGTTACCAATTACTAGGTATAAAGTTGAACGCATTACTTAATGCAGTCAAACTGTGTATGCCCAGCATCCGGAGCTTTGTATCACATGGATTTGATGACACGTCGAAAAAACCCAAATCTCACCCTTATAACTCTCTTCCCCCATCGTTCAGTTCTGCAATTTGCATCCAAATTTCCTCTCCGAAAACCAGCCAAATTCAGGTAAATTTTGTTGCCTTTCCAGTTCTGTCATGCGAGTTGTTTTTAATTTGTTGGAAACAGAAAAATTTATTGAGAAAGTCCTTTTGAGAATTGAATTCTTGTTCTTTCTCTGGTATTACTTCAGGGACGTCAAAAACTGCCTTGATCAAACAAATACGAACACCTATCCCTGCAAATTAAAGATTCTTTGAGATGTAACTTTATTTATTTGATTCTTAACTGTTCATTTAACTTCATCAAAGAGCTAAGCTGGGAATCTTGAAGCAGAACTTGCTTCACTGTTTTTTGGCTTGTAACTTATTCTGGAAAGTAGTCCTTACTTTTCTTGCTTCTTTTGGAAAACATTCTGTGCACCAATCATTTTGAGTGGACTTTTTTGCCATTATTTTGAAGGTTCAGGATGCAAAACTTGTTATGTCCAGAAAAAAGTTCGACATGTGAATGACACTTGAAACGTAATGGGACCTACTATTTTGTGACAAATTATAGTGAAGGCTTATATAGAAAGCGTGGGTTGTAAAATTTTTCCCCTTTTCGGTTTGTTTAACTCAATTTCTTCCTTGACTGATGCAAAGTTTGGACTTGATGGTAAACTTTTCAGGTCGTTAAATACCTGGTTTAGTGAGTTTTCTTGTCTTTCGCCAAAAATTGTCATCTCTGGTGTTTGGGATATCCTGCATGCTCTGGCATGCGGAGCATGAAACTGCCGCTTGTATTTAGCTATTAGGCTAGTAAAGAATAATTGATTTCAATCTGTAAGGCTCCCATCAATTCTTGTCTTTGTGTCGTGGGAATCAAGTTTTCCCATAACTCACTGCTGCTTAGGTGTAAGAAGCGTGTACTAAAGATAAGAATTAGCTTTTGATCATTTTGATGAAATTATCAAGAGACGGTCTCTCCTGTTCTCCCAGCTTTCTTTTTTTGTTGAAGACTTCAAGTTTTGTAATTGCCCACTTTTTTTTTTTTTGAATAAAGTGCCCACCTGTTTCATTTATTCTTTCTGTAGTTTTTGAAAATGTACCTCCTAAACCGTCAAGTGGCTGATCCATAGGAGTTGAACTCACACTATCCTTCGTGCCAAGATGGCATCATCATAGAAACAAAAGCATGGATAGCATACTGTTGAGCAAGATATTATTTATCAGCAAATTGAAAGCAATAATAGTAAGAAAAATAATCAATTTAAGACTGGAGATATATTGATATGAATCATTCTCTATAGGAAACACAGAGACATTTGGATACTAAATGGAAAAATGCTTGTTTGGAAATTTGAATAAAGTTTTACGAAGGAAGACACTTGTGGCATTTTATTATTGGTAAGGGTGTTCGATAACTCTGATGGAGTAGAGGAATCAGAGGTATCACTTTTTTATCATGGCAGGAGGTCCTCAACTTTTGATGTAACATTCAGTTAAAAGGACATATTTTTAGGATCCTTGTGGAAATGAAACTTTTATCTGTTTTGGAGTTACTGGCGCTTATAGTTTCTTCCAAATTCCTTTCTAAGAATGTAGCTTACTAGGAAGACTGAAAATTAAATGGAAAGAAAGAACAATGGGATAATATGAAAATGATGTTTCTATTTAAGTTTCATTAAGTTGTCATGAATAAGTAAAGATGTAATGTGTCAGTAGCTTGCTCCGTATCTTTGTAATAGAGATCTGTTCACTTGTAAGGGGAAGGAGAGATTAGCTTTTGAGATTGGAGAAGTTGCAAGAGTTTTCAACATGGATGAGAAACATTAAGTTAGCTTGAGTATGATTTTCAGTATATAGCTGTTTGACAAAAATTGGAGGTTCAGGAATTTCGGTACCTAGTCCTGTAGAAGCAAGCCACGTGAGTGGATTTCATCTGAGGCTATTAAGAATGTGGGTAGAGATACTTTCGATCTATAGACATGCTCCAGAGAGGCTTGGCCTCCTAATACTGCCATTTGGAGGCACTTTATTTGAACGCATGTAGTGGTAACACATATACGTCTGTGCTGTCTCTCTTTTTCTGTCAACTACTTTTTTGTGCTTTTCTAGTAGAGAAGGGTTCTCTTAGCTAGTGATGAATTACTTATGTTTTCTTTTGCAATGGTTGAACTCGGAGGGAAAGATGAAATAGTTTTCTGAGATGTTTTCTTTGTTTGCATTGATGTTGGAATTTCGTACCCCAAGATTTTTCCAGCAAGTTTAAGCTTGAATTTATATTGACTCTTGTTGTTTTTCAAACAAAAACCAATATCTAAAAGGTGACACCACAAACAAACTCAAGCAATTTGTTTGGATCTCCATCATTTCCCCTGATGGTCTGACTTGACGAAGTACTCTCATTCTTAGGTTGTGGCTACTTTGTGTTTTTATTTTTTATTTCTTTTTAAATTGCACTACTGGAGTTTTTATTATGAAGAAAAAAAGGTTTATCTTGTTACTTCTAAAGCTACTGTTTTCAAATTATATAAACTACTCAATTCTGTTTGAAAATCTGCGTTTCTTGGATGACATGATTATTGTACAGCTGAGGATCTTCTCATCTGGGTTTATAACATGACTTTGACCCAATTGCATTATAATTCATTATGAAACTATATTGTTTAAATGTAAATGTCAGCCCATGTTCTGGACAAAAAATATCTTTTTCTCCTTTTCCTTTTCTGTTTCCCTTGGCCAACCTTTTCAATTATGAGTTTTTCCTTCACGTTGAGTATGGATGGTAACAATTATTACTTGTAGCTGCATCATATGTTCTGATTAGATGATTGCCTTCAGTAATAGCATCTAACACTGTATTTGACAAAAAAATAATTGGGAGGGGGGGGGGGGGGGTTAGTGGAAGGCATCTGTCGTTGACAAATTCATGCATGCATTGTATGCAGCAGACTTGTAGCCTGAGACAAGTTTCTTTACTGGTTTATCTGAAGACTGGACAATATGGTCGCCTATGATAGCATTTGGGAGAAGTGTCGACAGCTTTAGTTTCAAAGCTATTAAAAGCTATGGAATAACGAGAAGCTGGAAGCTTTATTCCTTGTTTCAAATCCAGAAATGCTTTTGTCTAGATACTATTGTAGATTAGAGAATTGGCAGTATTTAGAACTAATAAGTGTATGGCAGTTTTTGGCTTATGCTTTGTAGTTGGTGCTCTCTCTTTCATGATACTGGCCCAAATAAAATAATAGTTCCTATTATGTTTTGGGTAATATATGAAGTTTTGTTGCAACGTATTAGAGTGCTCAAATATAAATTACTTCTCATCTCAAACTTCTGGACCATATGGTAACTTGGTAGCAGAGCATGAGGTTCTGTACTCATTCTTAGTCACCGCCCTTGATAAAAATTTGAAGTTTAAAAAAGTGTTTGTGTCCACATGAGAGGGGGCATGTTATAGTATTTAAATAAACAGTAAGTTCCTTTCTAACAGCTTTAAGTTTTTGGTGTATTGCTAATTCAACACCATGTATGACTGGATTTATTTCCACCATCATGTTCACTTTGCACTAGAGAGATTTGGTGAAGTATGCCAGAAAAGCTGAGTGACTCATTTATGTGTTGCAGGGGTCTCTATAGTCTTGTAAAAAAGTTGCTTTTATCCATCTTTCAGGTTGTTGGCTTACCGATGGCCTCAAGAAAGCATATGCCACCAGCATATGAAGGACGTTCAGTGCCAGTTCCAGGTTTGATCCACCATGGCCCATTGCCTGTCCATCGTCCAGCTGAACCACTTCCTCCTTCTGAGCTTTTAGAGAATAGGTTGGCTGTTCAGGCAGCAGAAATTCAACAACTAGCTGGGGACAATCATAGATTGGCAATGACTCATGTGGCACTGAGGCAGGATCTTATGTATGCTCAGGAAGCAAGACAGAAACTTGCTGAACATATAAGAAGCACAAGGACAGAGGGTGATATGCAGATTCGGGTTTTGATGGATAAGATTGCAAAATGGAAGCTGATATCAGAGCCGGTGAATGTGTGAAGAAGGACCTGCAACAAGCCCATTCTGAGGCAAGGAGTTTGGCTTTAGCTAGAAAAGAGCTAACTGCACAAATAGAACAGGTCAACCGGGAATTGGAGAAAGCCCGTGCTGATGTCAAAAAGCTACCTGAAATGCATGCTGAACTTGATAGTTTGCGGCAAGAACACCAAAGGCTACGGTGAGTTAAGCAAGCTGTTTTGTTTTCTATTTTCTTGATGATTCCTTTATGTGGTCCTGACAGATGAGACTGGACTTCTATTATGGGGGGCCTAAAACAAGCCAATAAAGAATTGTTAAGCGTAAAGTAGTCAATGTATAACACATGTTAATGACAGAACAAACTCATAAAAGAACTCGTTGAGAAATACTCAGAATTAACTAAACGAGTTATACTAAAGTTTTATTGGGATATTAGATCCTCCACTTTGCAAAATAATCCCTTTACTTAAACACCATAATTGAACTTCTTTATACGTTCTCTTATTTGAATTATTGAAAATCATCAAAACTTTAGCCTTCAAAAGCTACATTGGAAATTTCTTATCTAATTCGAATATATTATGGCTCTTTTTGAGTGAAAGGAAATAACAAAAGCAATATGTTTATTTCCAAAAAAAGAAAAAAAAATAAACTAAAAATTGGCCAATGCGATTTTTCCCCTTAAAAATGCAAATGTATTTTTTTTTTTTTTGAGATTCCACTAAAGAGTTTTGAGTGTTTTAGTTGAAATACGGTAATATAAATTATTGTTAAGTTTGCCTAGAAAAAAAGAAGAAATTATAAGGTCTGATTAGATAACCAACAGGGTAATTTCCAAAATTTGAAAAGGTATGGGATTGATACTTCTGCCATTCCTGTGTACATATATTTTGAAAATTTCCATTTTATAACACTCGTTTCTTTTTTTCTGAACTTTTTCATATTGATATCTATAAATGAAAAACAAAATGTAAAAAGAAGGGGACCCCGTAGAATCAGATTAATGGACCGGGATTCTATTTACATGGCTATGTAGAATCTTTAAGAAGCTTCATAATTTTGCCCTTGAGTTTGGAACTTTAATCTAGTGTCAGTAAAGAAGCCTTGACTTGTGTTTACTTGTTCCTATCAATTTTATGTTATACATTTCATTTTGAATCACACGTAATATACTCCACTGATAGTAAACATAGTCTTTTACTCTTTTGTTTTTGCTTTCTTTTGTGGAAAATCAAATAGTAATTGTTGAATACGAAATACTGCATTTGCATTTGATAAAATTCAGATCAATATCATGTTGAATACGGAATACTGGATTGCTTATACATGCTCTGCTTTTGATTTTGTCATTTACATTGTAGCATTTATAGATAGTAATGCAATTATCTGATGCAATTTTCATGTCAAAGTGTGTCTTTTGAGTATGAAAAAGGTTTAAACATAGATAGAGTAGAAAGAATGCAAATCATGGAGAAAGATTTGGTGGACATGGCCTCAGAACTGGAAAGATTGCGTGCTGAGGTATTTAATGCTGAGAAGAGAGCACATGGTAGCAGTTCAAGTTTATTTTTCAATTTTTTCCAATCATCTTGCCCAATTTTATTGCCCTGCTAATGTCAGTTCCTCTTTTAGCAGCTCCAAACCCTTACAGCGTTCCCTACATTAGTCCACCTGCATTTTCTCCACCTTCTTTGCATGGAGGCTGGGGATATGTTGACCATCACCGAAGACCTCCTCAGATGGGTGCCAGTGCTGCGGTGCAAGGAATGGATCCATATGGCAGTGGAATCATTGCATATTCTCCTGGAGCAGCTGGTATTGCTGCTGGTGGCAATCCTGCCGGAAGGCAAGCATATGATTCCTCTGATACTAGGAAGTGATCTTTTTGGCTGCAATGTAGCCCTGTTTTCTTTTTTTTTTTTTTAAGGACATATAGGTGAGTTTTTTCATTCTTTCTTTTTTCAAAGATTTATTTAGATAAAATAGCAAATGGATTACCTTGATAGTAATGTACTTTTCAGCATTTTCCTTTCACCATATCCGTCCAAGTTTTCTCAAAACCTTGTACAAATTTCAATCCATTTTTTTTATAATATTCTTTGGGCTTCTCCTTGTAATATAACTAATCTTTATTCCAATTCTCATGGCTTTCATACCTGTTATTCCAAACTTGGGTATAGTTCATATCTTTACTTTTTGGTCTTTTAAAACTGCATAGGTTACAAGAGAGTCCTTCTATTCTTCTTCCTTTATTGCAACATTGATTCCGATTGCGAAGGCAATTGAAAAAACCTGGAATCTGGAATTTCATTAGTGATCAGTATACATGCAGAGTTACTTGTTTCTTTGGTTTGGAAGAAATTTTACACTATTACTCGAGGATAGGAGATGAACACGTTCTCGTTGAATGTCGAATTTCAATATGGCGACTCTATTCATTTGCCTTGGGTTGCAGAATAGATACTCTTTTTAACTTTGAGAGGAACCAGAAACCATAAGAACCAATCATTCAGAGGAACACAGAAACTGTTCACTAGACAAGATAACAACAAACGCATGAACAAATACCACTGTTCAGAGAAAAAGTTAACTACGAAACAAACTATAGAGAAACAACTAAGCAGGAAATGTTGAATCTGCGTCTGCTATCCTACAAACTGCTCCAACATGGTAGCAACAAAGAGGATGAGATGTTCTAAAATGAGAACCGCAGACATGACAACAAAGAAAATCCCAATTTTCTTCCATTTGCTCTTCAATGGCCTCAGAAATCCTTCTCTACAAGCTTGGCAGTCGTAGCATAATGCAGTCTCGCCATTTCGCCAGAGATCACAATCTCCATCGTACGGGACAGAGCTATCAACCTCTTTCTCTCCCTTCTTCCAGAATGTTGCATTCACATATTCCATTTCGCAGCTTACAGGTGGCACACAACAACCAGACTGCAAATTTGCCACATGCATGGCTATTAGTTATCAAACAGAGAGCAATGAATATGCATGTAGACTTAAAATGCGAATGCCGTAATAGAAAATTACCTCGACTGGGGATAATTTAATTGAGGTGAAGTCTGAGGATTTGAGCAAGTATGATTTGGACACCAAATTTTTGCAAGAATTTGTATCACATATGCAGGATTTGATCTGATTCCAGTTGTTATCGTCGCGCACTTTTATAGTGAGCCATCTCGGAGAACCAGGCATCGTCCGAGTTTCTATGTTGAAAGCTCCCACAAGGCCGAGACCTACCGTAGCATAAGGATCGATGGCACCATAACTAAGAACAATCCCATTGTACGCAGTTTAGATCTCAGGAACACCACGATATTACTAGCAGCGAAGAGAATGAACGCGCCGGCAGCTATTGCCATCTGTAGCTTTCGCAGTTTAAGGATGCTCTCACAATCGTGTGTTCCGGTAACTAGCAACCATATGAACATGAAGAGAAGGGGAAGAGAAAGAATGACAGAGAATATGGTTAATGCACCTGTGATGAGCCTCCCTGGGAACGCTTTAGCTGCTGCCATAGTCGATGGAGCAACTTCTTTGGTATCAGTACCTTTTTCTTCTGCAACTTTTGGTGCAAGTGTTTGTGCTTGAGATTCTACGGGAGTTGTTGTGTTGTTATTTTCCATGAAGGTGATGGTGGTAATGGACAATGGAGGTAGCAATTATAAGAGTTTTATAGTAACTAATTCTTAGTTTCTTGCATGAAGACTGTTGACAGTTTCTTCCCTCTTTTCCTCCTTGTACATTAGATAAGTTCTTCCTTTTTTTTCTCACTCTTTACATTTACATAGTCCAACCAGATGACTGGAATAGGTTATGTAGGATTTAGATTCATATTCAATCTCTTATCAATTTTTTCTAACATTTTACTCAGTCAGTTATTTGATATAAAGAAATTATACGTACTAAAAAGTTATTACTTGCTTAAATTAAGGCGAGGAATTTAAGGAAGAATAGATAAAAGAATAAGTTGATATTTAAATTTTGATGAGATGAGATGAATCTAACTTATAGTAATAATTAAACGAGTATATATTTATTTGCATAATTTTTTACTTATTTAGTGTATTATTTTTATTACATGTTGTGTAATTGGTTATGTAACATTATAATAATATTTGAATTTGATAAAAGAATTCTTAAAGAATTTGGTTGAGAGTATATTTATTTTCTTATTCCATTGTAAATGAGAAGGCTGCAATGGGTACCGATTGCATACAAACTAGCTTTAATAAGATGCCCCTTGGTAATTACTTCATGTCTTTTCACCACTGAGCAAAGCTTAATGCCTTCAAAATATGAATTCAGCTCCATGTTGATTAGATGAGTTTACATGTTGAGTTAGAAAAGAGATGCCAATGAAATAGGCATTAAGCAGCATGGTTTATCCACATAAAGTTGATGCAAAGTTATTACATTCATCTAATTAATCACAACTAAAATAAATTCAATTGAATATTTAGTAACTCACAATTTTTTATAAATTTAATTGAATATTTAGTAAGTTGTAAATTTTTTTATAATATTTTTACGATTCAACCAATTAATGTAATTCTTTTATCATCCTCTTTCAAAATCCAAAATTAATATAAAACCTTTATGTTGAAATGATTATAAAAACAAGGTCCTCGTAACGCGACATAAATACTCCTTATTCTTTTGTTTTTTTGTAGAATTTTTTTTAGAATGCATTTTATAGTTATATATATGAAGAAAAAAAGAAATTATAGTTACATGTCATTTCACCCCAAAGATCGCATTGCTTAACCGAGTTTAAGTGAACTGCAGGTGGCAGGGAGGAAAAAATCACACATCGAACGCATCAGCTGTATGCGTTAACAGCTTGAGCAAGTCAGTACACAGACAAGCCCAAACCGGTCAAAAACTCGCTCCTTCTCGCCTATTGGAAATCTCCTCTCCTTGTCGTTCCTGGTGATCTCATCGCAACAATGTCTGAGGTATGCTCCAATCCAGTAGAAACGGATTAAATCAAATACAAATAGATAGATTGCTAGTTTCCTAATTTTTTGTCCATTTTGCTTTTAATTTTTGAAACATAAATAGATGATTTCACCGAATCGCTGGATTTGATGATGATTGTTTGGAGTCTGGACATGTTTAGATAATTTTAAATATTCCACTGGTATATTGATGTGGTCAAGATTTTGTTTTTCAGTCTATCTATTACGTACACAGTTTTCTTTACGATTGAAAATGTGTTAAGTGTTCCGGACGTCTGTTTTGTCAATGCCATTTGTTTCTAAAAATTCAAACTTCATAACATTACGATTTTAGATATTTGATATACATGAATATTGGTAAATAATTGATTGGAAATGATAACAACAGAGTGCTAGGAGAGACCTGATTGAGCAAATCCATTGAATATTCTAGGTCAAGTGTTGGGATACAATCTTGATTTGGAAGCGAGGCATATGTGGGGCGATTAAGATTTAACTAGTGGATGTATTCTGCAAATTTAAGGGTAAAATATGAAATTCTGATCTTCAACATTTTGAACTATTACAAGTGCTTGATTGAGGCATTGGCATGCAGCTAAAAGCTTGTAAATTGTAGTTGTTTTGACAAAGATAAAATTTTTATCTGTTTATTATCCCTTTCTACATAATTGTTTTTTTGAGCTCTCCTTCGCATTTTCACTCAATTTCTGATCTCCTTCCATCCTTCAAGTGATTTCCAAACTCTATGGTCATCAAATTATTTGTTTTTAGCTCAATTCTTCAACATTAGTCGCCTTTGAACTCCAATTACTCACGTATCCTTGACAACCTAGCCAACTTTCACGAACCACTTCACTAGGGTGTCTCGTCCCGTATCAATATATTTTCATGATGGACTGATGTTTTCCTTTGATATTTGGAAACAAAAAGCTCATGAAGGGCTTTTTAGTTTTAGCAAATTGACTTCTTGTTATTGGTGATACTTGTAATACTTATATCTCTTATTGTTACTGTCCTTTCAGATTGAACTGAAGACTGCTCCAGCTGATTTCCGTTTTCCAACAACAAATCAAACAAGGCACTGTTTCACACGCTACATTGAATTTCATAGGTAATGTATTATGAGATATGATTATTTGTGTATTTCATGCTGGCCTGTGAACTTCTTGTTGTATTTCTTGGTGTTGAAAATTGTTTGACACCAATCCTCTCATATTGTTGATTCCTCAAATATGTAAAATTAGAACAAAGTGTGTGAAGTGGTGTTGCTATGACCTTATTGCTTAGGTTAGGAGTATCTCAATGTTCTTTGTTGTGCAAGTCTCAGTTCAAGCTTAGATTTATTTTCAAGACATCCTTGCAAGCTCTTCTTGATTCTCATGTTCATGGATGAAGATAGACAGACACAATTCAGCTATGCATTGACTAGCCTATTAGATAAAAAGTTTCTTTTTATACCAAATTCGTTGAGTTTAAATCTGGATCACTGCAGCAGTTTTGGGGTTGTTACAGCCAATTCGCGCATACAATAATTAATTATTAAATCTGGATCACCTCATTGGTCTTGGGGTTGTTACAGCGAACCCCGCACATGCAATGGTTAATAAGGGCGGAACATTCCCCTCTGCCCGAAAGCCCTTTCTCTAAACATCATAGCAATACATCTCATTTATGATGTAATTACTTTTGTGGACAATGGGAAAAATAGACATGGAGGAAAAAAAAAAACACGAGGGGGATTGCTGTCGGATTAATTACTGGGGGAAAAAAATTAAGTTTCTCTACGACTGCAGTGTAGCATTTAAAGAGAAGAATATTGCTACAACTCGATATTCTTGGAACTTACCTTTTCATTTAATAACTTCAGTTTTACCCTTATTATCTTGGGTAATGAAGTGGTATGAGCATTTGTGTGTAACAAAATTGGATATGGTGGTGACCTACTTCATGCTTGTAATTAAGTAGTTAGACCACCACTTCTCTCTCGCTCTCCCTCCCTCTCTCTCTCTATAAAGGTGAGAATACCCTTTGTGGGGATTACTTTTGCATCTAGTAACTTCAAGGTTACATAGGGCCACCTTAGGTGCAAGGAGGTTTGATCTGATGCATTTCTTGCATGAGGTGACTGTAGCCTATAACAGGATTTAGCCTACGTTAGGATTCCATGTGAGAGTGGGTTAAAGGCATAGAGACATTGCACCATTTCTTATCGTCATTTCCTATTATATTACATGGCACGAGCAAATGAAAGCCTTATGCTGTAAATTTCAAATAAGAGCAAACTCACTAATCCTCATACTCCAATCACTCAAAAGCATCATATTCTAGTATCAGCGGGTTGAGGTTTTGAAAGAATGCTTTCATGATATAATTTAAGTTAAGTAGGTGCATCATTTCTGCAAGTTTCCAGTTAATTAGGCGTGGGAAAGATCTATATAGAAATATTAGAAACATGGTGTGCCATACACTTTCCTGGATGGTACCTTAAGAAACTAACTCTTAAAATTTGCTTACAAGAAGGAAAATTTAAAAGAAAACTATGATGGAAGCTTATATTGTTTATGCTTCAGTTGCTGGAATTATTTGCCTATGTACTTGATGTAATGCTCTTCTAGTGCAGATTCAAATACCTAGAGCTGATTTAAGGTTGCAAATTTTGAAACTTCAGGTGTTTGGCTGCTAAGGGTGAAGAATCTGGAGAATGTGAGAGGTTTTCCAAGTATTACCGCTCCCTTTGCCCTGGAGAATGGGTGAGTTTATATTGTTTATGATACTTTTCTATTGTTTGTTGATGGCCACCAGCGCTATCATAGAAGAAGTTTGTAAGATCACCAGCTCATCATCACAATGATCATCTTATCTTTATGCTTTTAGATTTGGACGTCGTTAATAGCAATATTGCTTATTTATTTCGCAAGAAGTTTATATGTTCAAGTTTGTAAGATGATTCCCAAGTGTTGAATATCTGTACCCCCAAACCTGCAAATACTCCTGATATCCAAATTTTGAACTAATCAGCTGCACTAGATCCTTGTCATCTTATTACTCGTGGTTAGTTAGGTTGCTATTTTCATCCATGTCAAGGCCTAAGATTTTTTCTGGTTTAGTAGTAATGCTTCCCAACTGGTGTTTCACTTCAGGTTTTCAATGATAAATTCTCTGCTTGTTCCTCTTTCATTCTGTGTCGAGAATATAATTTCACTGTTGGATAAAATATTTAAACAAAACTGTTTTTTGACCTTAAAGAACAAATTGAATAATAGGAAAAATCTGTTGCTTAGATGATGTTGCATCTTGGAGGACAGGGGGAGGAGAAATGGAGGGGGGTTCGTACAGGAAGAAAGCACTCCTATAGCAGAGGTGTAGTGGGAGAAAGGGGCACCTTGGGTTGGGGGAGGGGGGTTTGGGGAGAGGTAGACCAGCCACCTGTTTCTGGAGGAGGGGAGGAGAGAAGAGTGAGTCAATGGCATAGGGGAGTTGGCATTAAAACTTGGAATGTAGAATAATTATGCAAATAGCCCTTGTTTTAAATCATCCTTAGTTATACACTACCTGTTTTTTTATGTTTTCTGACATCTACATATATGTGGTAATGCTCCCAGAAATGGAAAAGCAGGACTGACCAGAACATGCATTTTTATACTCTGTTTTGCAAAACAGAAAATGTTTTGGAAGATACTATCCAGAAATGGGAAGTATACTTGATTCTATTTTCATCTTTCTTTTGAATGTAATGCATAGAATTTTATCAATTATGTTGTTGTGTGCTCCAAATATATTACCTACTGTTTTTCAACTTTCTAGTCACTCTGACAGTTACCCATGATATGTCAAATCTACTTCATTGAGTATTGACCTTTAATTGACAGCATATTTCAGTTTTAGGGTCTGTTCTCGATTGGCGAAGCTTTTTTAAAATCCACTGAAAAAATATGCTTATGAAAAAAACTATTTTTAAAACTAAAATAACATTCTTATTTGTAACAGTTTCAATAAGCAAAAACTATTTTGAAAGCATCCAAGGGTAGCTTTTCTAGAATTTCAGCTCATTTAAGCAAAAATAATAAATGAATAAGCAGTTGAAAACAGCTATAAAACAAAAAGCTATGAGAAAAGTATTTTAAGTTTTGTGTTTTAGTGGGGTCTACCTTTGGCTTTTATAAGGGAAGATGCGGGACCCAAAGTAAAAAAAGTAGGAAAAGTTAGAAAAATATTTGGATTGAATAGTAATCCAAATACACAAAACTGGCCAAAATTTTTTATTATATAATCCATGAGATTTTACTAATAAATAGGAAAAAGAGAAAAAAGTAACTCCTCTGTGCTATATGGCAAGAGGGCTAGTGTATTATTGTTTCAAAGCATATGAAGCTTGTCTATTTACATGTTTATTCTTTGGGTTAAAGCTTGCACCGAACTTACAGCAGTAGCTCTTGCTCAGTGTCCTTGACTTTGGAATGTATGCCTCTATTAGTTTCTGTCCTTTCTAGTTGAATTTCCTTTTTAATTTGTTTTCTTTTATCTGGTGCTTGACAGTTTGGCATTGATTTGCTTAAAAGCAATTTTTTGTTTTAATTTTCTAATTAATGCAACCATCAACTCAAAAATGCGGTCTGCGATCTTAAAATTGTCTTACATCTATTCTGGACAATGGTCCAGAATCTTCTTCCCTATGCCCTCCATGCTACATCAGATATTTACTTCATTAATGTGTACTTTTCCGTGTTGCAAATAAAGAATATCTTTCTATTGTTGTCATAGGATGTCCAGTATGTGCCTTTCTCCATTCTATCTTATGTGGTGTGTTATCATGATATTTACCTGCCGTCCTGTTTGCAATCACTTAGTTCTCTTTTAATTTTTTCTATTCCCCTTTTTCCTTTGGCAAAATTTTGGTGATATATGCAGATTGAGAGGTGGAATGAGCAGAGGGAGAACGGGACGTTCCCTGGGCCTCTTTAAATCACAATCACCTTAGAAATGGACACCTGCCTGTTTGCTTCTGTCTTTCATTTGGGGTTTGTTTCTGGTAATTGTTCAAATGTCATAGAGTAATAAGGCATTGTCAGAATATCTTTTCATCTTTTATTGATCGGTAGTTAAACTAGTTTGTGACATGAAATCTTTGAAGTTTCTTGACCTCTTTCTAATTCTTAATTTTAATGTTTGGTGCTTTTTGTTTTTATAAATAATAACAGTACTTGATTGCAAAAATTTTTAAATTTGATAAAGGCATATGACTATTGTTGTGTCTTTCTCGCCAAGTTTGCTGTTACTCGTCGACTGTGTCTTTTAATATGTTGAGTGCCATGTTATTTTTAAGCTTTGTAAGGTGCAAGTTTTTTGGCTATTGAAAAACACTCCCAAGTACACGACTGTCCTGTTTATCTATTTAAGTACTGATTAATGCCATGGTTACCTTAGATTAGCATTGCTCCAAATTTTGCCATCTGGAAATGCTCAAAAGAATGAGAAAGGAGTTGGATAGCCGCTCCAACTTTGTCTTGGGTTTTTCTGGTTGGGGGAAGGGAGAGATAAATCTTTTCTAGCATTTTAATAATAGGAGAAGGCTGGAATAAAATAAAGAAATTAGCCATTCACAGCAAACATATTACTTTCTCTATTTTAAAATAAAACTTTTTAACTTTTTTTTTCACTGCAAAATATTTAATTTTTTGCTAACTTTTAAGAATACTTTTTTGAAGTTAATTTCATTCATAAATATAACTTTTTAAATTTTTTATTCTCTTTTATATTAGTAAAAAATAAATTAAATTAGTTAAATATATAATAAGATTTTTTTTTTCTACCTTAATCTATACGCAAAAGATCAGAAGATTGAATGTTTCGAAGGATGGGGAATACTTCTACTAAAATGAAGTAGCATACCATTTATGAAGTTATTAATAGTTTAGTAATTGAATATTAGAAGGGGAAAGCGAAAAAGAGAGAAATGGGACTGTTTTTCCGACTACTTTTCGCCACTGGTAAAGGAGTGTTAGATCATCTGGCTGTGCCTCTGAGCATTTGGATTTCTTCCAAACCTTGCACATTCACTGTGATGCGGTTTCCATACCTTGATCTTCATGTTTTCTGGCTTTTATTTCCATTGTTGCACTCTATAACACCGCGTGGCTTGTGGGAAGTCCAAAAAAGTAGAGTGTGCATTATTTGGAGAAAATTTAAAAATCGAATTGAATCGAAATTTAATTTGACTTTGCGGTTCAATTTTTTAAAATTTTGATTTGGAGAAAATTTGACTTTTTATCTTCAAATTAAATTTCAGTTTGGTTTCTGTTTAGACCAAGCCAAACCAAAAAAACAGAATTTTCTCCAAAATTTCTCTAAATTAATAATTAAGTATAATTAAAAATTAATAATTTTAATTAAATTAATTCTTAATTAAAGTTATTTTAAAATTTAAAATAATTAATTTTTATATATTTTCAGAAATATTATTTAAAGACTAATAACTCAAACTAAATTAAATTTTAATTAAGATTATAATCAATATTAGAGTATAATTACTATTATTTTAAACTTTAAATTCTTAATTTTATATATTTTATTTTTCTGCAAATCGAAATATTTCGATTTGGAGAAAATTAAATTTGAAGGTAAATTAGGTTTGGTTCAGTTTTTTTAAAAAATAAAAAATCAATTTTTTCTAAATAATAAAACTGAATTTTCTTCAAACCGAACCAATGAACAGCCCTAGGCACAAATACTATATAAATTTACCGAATCAAATAAAGTGCAATAGAATAAATTTTCTTCCCCCCACTTTATGTTAGCCTATTTGAGCTAATCAAATAGAGATATTTCAAATGTAATATGAAAGCAAGCAAATATAATATTAAGCACAAAAATCATTAAAACAAATCAAGAATATTGGTGATTTTTACGTAAAAAACTTTCAAATGTGGGGAGAAAAATCATGAGACCATAATCCACCCCAAAATTTTCACTAAAGGCAGAATTTGTGTACAATTTATTTAGATAAACCTAGAGGCATACAACCATGATATCTCAAGAACAACATCCTTAATAATTACAACAAGTTTACCCAATGATAATGAAGAGATCTCACCAAATGAGGATTTTGTCCACTGGTTAGAAAACTCACTTCTAGAACTCCAAATTTGATCTCTACCGTTTAGAATTAAGAACAATGAGTTTGAATATTATCCTAAAATCTTAGCTCAATTAGACCATAGATCGCCGTTGTCCTCTAGATGAAAATTGTGCATTGCTGAAATTTACAAAAATTTTCTTTGACAATACTTTACCAGATTTGTAGTCAAAAGAAACAGTCATAGGAAAAGCTTGCATAAAAGTATCAGACAACAATCGTTGGAGAAAAAGAAAGTTTCCAAAACCAATGTGCTCAAAGCAACAGCCAAAAACAGAAAAATATATTTAGTCTTCGGACCAAGCAAAATGGATTTGTTCCCATATAGTTTTGGGCCATCCTCTACATGGGAAGGAAACCCAACCCAACAATTTTTCTCCTTTCTGACTATGTGGAGGGACTTGCCATTCTGGCAAGCTTGCAACACTTTACAAGTCTCTCTCTTGCTAGAGTCTTTGTCAATATATTTGAGCCATTATTATCAATATGAACTTTATCAAGTTTCAATAACTTCTTCTAGCACATCTCTTATCTAATGATAACACACATCAATATGTTTTGATTTAGCATGAAATGCAGAATTCTTAGCAAGGTGTATAGCAATTTTATTATCACAAAATATAGCATACCTATCTTGATTGAAACCAAGTTCTCTCAAAAACTTCTTCATCCATAGCAACTCTTTACATGCTTCTGTTGCTACAATGAATTCAGTTTCTGTTGTAGAAAGTGCAATGCATTTTTGTAACTTTGATTGCAAGAAACACCACCACCTGCAAATGTAATCAAATACCCTGAAATAGATTTACGAGTATCCACATGATCTGCCATATCTGAATCTATGTAGCCAATTAACAATGGGTCACTATCTCCAAAGTTGAGATTCAAATTGGAAGTACCTTATAGATACCTCACAATCCACTTTATTGCAATCCAACACTCCGGGCTTAGATACCCCACAATCCACTTTGTTGCATTCCAGTACTCCTTTCCTGGGTTAGAAAGAAACCTGCTAACAACACCAACTATATGGGCTATGTCTGGCATAGTGCAAACCATTGCATACATTAAACTTCATACTATTGAGGCATTTGGAACTCTAGCCATATCTTCCTTCTCCTTATCATTAAAGGGGTTCTGCATAAAGTGTGTAGCAAGAGAGTGTACAAATCACTTTAACACTACTCATATTGAACAATTCAAGTACCTTCAAGATATATTGCTCTTGTGACAGGTACAACTTCTTGTCCTTCCTATTTCTATGAATCGAATACCGAGAATTTGTTTTGCTGGCCCCAAATCATTCATTGCGAAGTACTCATTCAATTGGTTTTAGAAGAAGAATTCCTGCCAATTACCAATATGTTATCAACATAAAGTAATAAAACGATAAAATCATTCCTCAGAGAATTTTTTGAAAAAAACACAATGATTAAAATTTTTCTTTTTGTAGCCTTACTTTTCCAAAACAGATTCAAACTTTTTATACTATTGCCTTGGTGCTTGATTCAAACCATAAAGACTTTTCTTTAGTTTGCAAACATAATCTTCTTTTCCTTTCACTACAAAACCTTCTGATTAGGCCTATATATCTCCTCTTCTAAGTTACCATGGAAAAAAGCGGTCTTGATATCCATCTACTCAATCTCCAAGTTTAGGTTAGTTGCTATGCTTAGAATTATACGAATGGATGACATTTTTACAACTGGTGAAAATATCTCATCAAAATCAATATATTTTCCTCCAACCTTGCTTTTGTACCTTGGTTGAGAAGTGATTTCATTATGCTTTACCTTGTCCACCCACTTGTCTTTCGAAGTCCTTTTGCCCTTGGGCAACTTCACCAACTCATAAGTGTAATTCTCATACAATGACTACATCTCTTCTTGCATGGTTTCAATCCACTTATTTTTGTGTTCATTTTCCATTACTTCTACAAGCATTTTGGTTCTCCTAAATCAGTCAACAACACATACTCACTTGTAGAATACTTAGTGGAAGGTACACGACCTATAATAGACGTCCTAAGTGGGACATCTGAAGGTTCCTTTGATGGTATCTCTAAAGGAACCTCTAGCATTAGCTTCCATCACTTAACACAAAACAACACAAGCTCTAAAATCATTTTATTATAAGAGGGAGGCATAAGTACTATACAAATTCACCGAATCAAACAAAGTATAGAGATATTCCAAATATAATATGAAAGCTAACAAGTATAATACTAAATACAAAATAATTCAACAAAACAAATCGAGAAAATCAGCGATTTTTACGTTAAAAACTCCCAAATGTGGGAAGAAAAACAACAAATGTCTACTATCAACAGAATTTGGATATAATCTCTCTAGGTAAACCTAGAGGCATACAATAATGATATTTCAAGAACAATAATTTTTTGGTAATTGCAACAAGTTTACACAAGGATAATAAAGAAAGATTCTATTCACTAGCTAAAAAACTCACTTCCAAAACTCCAAATCCGATCTCTACTATTCAAATCACCGTCAGATCATCCTCTAGATGGAAATTGTGCGTTGCTGAAAGTTTGTAGAAATCTGCTTTGGCTACACCTCACTAGATTTGTAGTAAGAAGAAGCAGCGATGGGAAAACTTGAATAAGAGCGGCAGAGAACAATCAGCCGAAGAAGAAGAAAGTTTCCAAAACCAATGCACTCAAAATAGCAGCAAAAAATAGAAAAATATATTTGGTCTCTAAGTGGACTAAGTAAAATGAGTTTGCCTCCATTTAATTTTGGACTATCCTCCACATGAAAAGGAAACCCAACCCAATAAATTCTTGATACATCAGAGATACGGATACCTAATCCAAATAAAGCAAATATAGATAGAATTCATAATAGTACATTTAAGAGAAAATAGCTTGTTTAGTCTTTAAAATTAAAGGTTAATTGCACTTAAGTCTTTAAAGTTTTCTTTTAACAAATAGGATTTTAAAATATATTATACGTCTTCAATTTGAATTGCTACCACTTTATATGGCAGATTTCACAAAAAAAAACCCTTTACGCCTCAAGCGTGTCTCATTAGTGTAAGAGTATATTTGTATATTTGTCCTACAAAATAATTTTTCACTAGAAAACTAAGATGTGGCTGACACTTGATTAGTATTTAGTACTTTGCTGCCGATTTAGTTCCGGTCCTGGACGTGCTTTTTGTAGCACGTTCAGGACTGAATCTGATCTAACAGATCATATTTCGTGAATTCTTTGTATTTATTTTAAAAAAAATTTAAAAATTTTAGTAATCGTTGGATCAAATTTCAAATTTGATCTAACGATTCAAAATCGATCATGCATATATTGTAAAAAATATATCCAGAACCGAAATTGAACTGCTTTGCTGCTGCCATCCATCAGCTTATTTGGTTCCTTTCTCGTTCCCTTCTTTTTGTTAATTTTTTTAGAAGGAAATCATTTGATGGGACGAGTATGCCTTTGCAAATGTTGCGCGTGCTTGGGGCGTTGGGCATAAGAGATGTTTTTTGTGAATTTAAAACACTCCCTGGTATAGCAATGGGAGAGGTTGCCGCGGTTTCAAATAAAGGTCCCAAAGATATAAGTAGTCAAAGAACGCGTCCCAAGATTACTTAAAAGGAGTATTTATTTGTTGCAGAAGTTTTGACCAGCACGAGTATTTCTTGGACAAAGTCAGTTGGAGTATTGGGTTTATTCTCTCTTCTCTTTTTACTATTTTTCTGCAGAAGAAAGGAAATTGTTCAAGGATGGCTAGCTTAAGGTGGTATCTGGCCTTTGTCAAAAAGAAAAATAAAAAGAAAGTAGAAAAGTTATTGGCATCTGGTCTCTTTTAAAATTAGAATTCAGATTATTTTTATTAGAAACCAACCTTCGCTTGGTGCTACGATATCTTTGCAGTCGTCATTATAAATCGCAATGGAAAACTAAAAGGATTATGATAATCATGTGCTAATAAAGATGTTTTATGTTTAGCAAAAAAAATATTTTAATGCATTTATATAATATATAACTAGCCAAAATCCCGTGCTATGCACGGTAATATATATATTTTTTAAATACAACTCTTGTAGTAATATATTTAATAAAATAAAAAATTAATTTTAAAAAATTTTCAAACTTTTTTAATTAATAAATTAAATTATTAAATTACTAAATTATTACAACCGATCTAATAATTAATTAATTAATTAAAATTTGATATTCAGTATGAAAGTTTTAATAAATGCTATTGACAATTTTGTCAATCGAATAAAAATCAAAAATAAATATTATGATAAGTAATACATAGTAGATAAGTATAAATATATTATTCAAAGATAATTTCACAAATGAATATGTTATATTGTAATTCTCTTTTGCAAATGAGAACATTCTTCATACCAATCGTCATGTAAAATAAACATTATCATTTGTGATGAATTTTTATAATTTTGACATCATTTAGTGCTCGAACCATCAATGTAAATGCACGATCTTTGTATGAATTGATATGTTTATGAAAATTTTTTAATATATTCTCCTTATACACAAATATTATATTTTAGAGTTGAATCTATAAAATTAAAAATATATGAACAATTACATAACTTTTTGATGTGCTAAAAAAAATTTGTCATAAGTATGAATATACCAATACCTGTCTTTGCATTTCATTTAGATGATCAACTAAACACCTTAGTACAAAGTCTGCATACCTATCTTTGAGAATAATATTCATTTCTACACTATAATCTTTTATGATCATATTAACAATCTAAATAATGTTTAATCTCGTCAACAATTCGCTATCGTTGTTGGTCATTGTTTAATGTATTGACATTTACTTCAAAAAGAATATGTGATTTATCAAATCTTTTGGTCATGTACTTGTACAAATATTTGACGATACTCTTAAATTTATGTGAGCATCCATCAGTACCAACAAATCTATCAGATGAGGAATAACTCACATATTATCGAAAGTAAAACTATTTATTGTAACTCTTTTACTTGAATTATTTTGGCGTCTGTACATATCCATCATTTTCTATTATTGTAGTATCACAAAATTTTTTCGGGTAGTGCTTTGAACATTAACTATTTACCATACATGGAGCATTTGAGAAAATATCACCACTGGATCCATGGAACATGCATCTTATGATGATCTTATAAGTATGGATATTAAAATTTTTATTTCTAATTATAATTATTGAAATATATTTAATACAAAATTAATAACTAATTGCATTATAAATTTAATAAAAATCTTATTTTTAATTACATAGCCAATAAACTATGAAACAAATTTATGTGTTTAATGAAAAAAATCCACTTAGGAGTGATCATGGGTAACAATAGGAATAAGTAGTAAATATTCTCCAAAAATATCATCACTGTTTTATAAAGTGCATTGTCAATATTGAGACTTTTTTGACAGAGTTTTAGTAAATTGTACTTGTGTTGATTTTAGAGTGAAGTGAAATTTGGTTGGAATATTTGCTTTCCTACCCAACTATTATAGTCCACATATTTAACCCATAAACATGCATGGCTTATAATTTAATCACAAAAGATGATTATTGATTCTTATTGAAAAGAAAAAGAAAAAAGCGTGGATGATTATTAAATGTGAAAAATTAGATGTAGAGCACCAATGGAGAGCACCATGGAGATAGTTGAAAAAACAAAATGATAGTTATGTGGTAAAACAAAAATAGAAAGAATATGATTATATATACTATTTTTTAGTAATATATCATCTCTATTTCATCGTAGAATAGAAAGAATTTTCATTTTACATATTGGCTTATCATGTAAAATCATAGTCTAATTTCTTTGACTTGAAAATCCTGTAGAGCAATTTCTTGAAGTAATCAAATTTAAAATATTCTTCTTATCGTTGAAGTATTTTAGGTTATTTTCTTGGAGATTAAAGGAAAGAAATCTTTGTATGTTAATCTCGGATCACCTGTTCCAATTCATATCAACATATACGAAGCTTAAATTCTCACAAAAAAAGATAAATCAATTATTTTCCATAATATTGTTCAAAAAGGTACCTTTTATTATCGTGCATTTTTTATTTATCAAAAAAGCTAATCTATAGTACATGTAAGATTCTCCAAATGCCTTAAATTTGCAAACAGAGGCAACTGTGAGATTATGTTATATCATCATAAAATCTTTCTCACATATTATCGAAGGAAAAAAATCAAATAAAAATTATGTCAAACAAACAAAATATCAAAAAAAGCATACATATGAAGAGAAGAAGAAAATAATATGCAGAAGAGAATGATGATGACGTGCACTATATGTAGAAGAAATGTGCATATATTAGATGTTTAGAGTTAATAAATTTAGTTTAAATTAAGAAAAATAAGTTAAACAAAAATTATAAATATAAAGATCATGTTTGTTTACAACTACTAAATAGTTAAAGTTTTACTTTTACAAAATAATTGAATACACATAATTTAATTTTTTAAAAAATATAAAATTTAAAATTCGAGTTAATATATAAGTAGTTTAAAATGATCCCAACCAATTAAAAAGATTTAAGTAAATTGAATAATTAAAGTTTCCTATTTTTACAAAGTAACTCAACATACGGAATTCAATTTCATTAAAAAAATATGAAATTTGAAATTCAAGTTAATATATAAGTATTTTAAAATTATTTTAATAGATTAAAATAGTTCTAACCAATTAAAATTTTTAAAATAATAATTAAAGTCTCATACTTTTACAACGTAACTTAATATACGAAATTCAAAATTAAAATTAATGTATTAGTTTAAAGTTATTTTACTAGATTGAAAATGATCCTAACCAATCGAATTTTGAAGACTAATAAAAAAAGTTAAAATTATAAGAAATTAGAATAATTCAAAATTCAAGTTAATAAATAAGTAGTTTAAAATTATTTTAATATATTGAAAATGGTTCTAACCAATTAAAAAAATTTAAAATAATAATTAAAGTCTCATACTTTACAAAGTAATTTAATATATAGAATTTTAAATTAAAATTAATGTATAAGTTAGTTTTAAACTATTTTAATATATTAAAATTGATCAAATTTTGAATACTAATTAAAATAGTAAAAACTATAAGAAATTAAGATAATTTAAAATTAAAATTAATATATAGATAGTTTATAATTATTTTAATAAATTAAAAATAATTCTAACCAATTAAAAAATTTTAAAGTAATAATTAAGGTCTCTTTTATAAATTTAAAATTAAAATAATTTATAAGTTAGTTTAAAATTATTTTAATAGATTAAAAATGATTCTAACTAATAAAATTTTTTAAAGTATTAATTAAACTCTCTTATTTTCATAAATTAATTTAATATAGATACTTTAAAATTAAAATTAAATAGATAAGTTAGTTTAAAGTTATCTTAATAGATTGAAAATGATCACAATTAATTAATTTTTTAAGAATAATTAAAAAGGTAAAAATGTTAAGAATTTAGGATGAGAGGTTTTCAACTATGAGAAAGAAAATGTATATTTTTATTATATATATATATATATATATATATATATATATATATATATATATATATATATATATATATATATTAAAATTAATGTATAAGTTAAGAATTTAGCTTTAAGGAATTTAGTTTAGGTAGATAAATAAAAATGATAAAAATAAGTAGTTTAAAGTTATCCTAATAGATTAAAAATAATATTAACTAATCAAAATTTTGAAGATTAATTAAAAAAATAAAAATTTTAAAAAATTAGAATGAGAGGTTTGAAGTGATAAGAAAGAAAATGTTACATTTCTATAATACATATATATAGATTTTGAGCTCGATTAGTATTGACAAATAAATTTACGTCTAACTTTACCTTTAAAAGATATTTTAAAGAAAAAAATTGTACAAAAAAAATAAACACGCGATTCAATATCTTTTTAATACTATATAAAAAAGTAAATTTGAATCTAATTCCATCTTCAAAAATACCTCAAATGAGAAAAGATTGCTCCAAGTCTTACAATTGATAATTTTTTATATTAAAAGGTTAATGTAGATCTCAAACTGTAATCTCTTATATGAAAAGATAAACTTAAGTTTTAATTAAATAGAAATTTCAACAAATTCAAATGTTTAGATAAGAGTTTAAAACTTAATTCGAATTTATTTACGTTAAAAACGATCGTTATACTAAAACTATGTGCACAAAATTTCATTTGACTCAACTCGGTTACAGTAAAATTAGAGTAGAGGTGGCGACTGAGGGCTAAGTAGAAAAATTGGAAGTGGAAGTAACAAATTATCGAATCAATGATTTGATTAGCAATATTCCAAGATGCTTCATCACAACCACAATCGCACGGCGGAGAACACACGCTACACCTCGTGTCTGCGCAAAAAAACAAAAACCAAAAACAACCGAAGCGGACATGTGGAAATCCGATTCCGCAGAAGTGTAGTTCACTAAGTATCTTATACCTCTATTTTCTTTTTCTTTTTGTTTCTGTCAAAGAAATCTGAACGAACAGTTCGAGGTTTACGATTTTGGTAGTAACTCTCACGGACGCTAACGTGTGACGCTACGGTTACTGCAGTTGCTGTTATTTCTGTGACGGAGCAGTTGAGATTGTCCATAGCTTTTCCACATTTTTAACTGAACTTTTAAAACAATTTCTTTTTTCTTTTAAACGTTAGTTATTGTGTCAAGATGCCGCACATAATTTTTTGTAAGTAATATAATTTATCTAAAATTTTTATTTCAACATAACAAGCACCAGCATTAAATACACAAGTAAGAAACAAATCGAATATTTTATTTATTTATTTATTTATTTTAAAATTTCTGTTGTGTACAATACTATTTCCTTATTTAGACTTTGTAAGAATTTCACTCAAAATTTCTTATTACCTCATCGACAAAGATTACCTATCTCTTATGTATCATACCAAAAGATATTAAGCCAATAATCTTTTGGACCTTTTTCAAAAAAAAGATAAAAACATAAATATGGTAGATTTTATATAGCGGTCGAATAAAAAATTTTGAGTGTTTTAAAATATTAAAATCTTTTCTTTTAATATTGTGGTGTTAGAATTTGATTTAATACATCAAGAGAAGAGAAGGCATGTAGTTTAAACCTATGATCTTTTACCTAATAAAAAATGATTTCGCTACTGAGTTGTTAATTTACCATCATAGCATTATCAAAATTTTGACAATAGAATTATCAAAATTAATTAAAACTTTCTGTTTTCTTTTTGAACATTGAGGTATTGAAATTTCAATAATAGAATTACGAAACTACCTTTTGCAATGACATAATGGTAATAATTATTTTAATTTACATTCTCAATATGAAAATCTTTTACTCGTTGTATTTCAAAAGAAAAAAATAAGAGTAAAATAAAAATTTACCTTCAAAATTAGTCTCCTTGTTTTTTCTTTTCCAAAAATATTAAAAATTGATTTATTTTAAACAAAATGGATTTCCAATATATACATTTCTATTAATTTCCTTTTCAAATAAAAGAAACCCCAATTAGTACGTAAACCTTAACGCCTGTCACGAAAATTCTCGCAGCACGTCGTTTTTTTGAAACCCGTCGATGCCTCAAAAGTCTATTTTCTCTGGACTCAAAAAAAAAAAAAAAGAAAGGGTCTTCTTTCTCCTTTTTTCTTTGTTTTTTGAGGAAGTCGTTACATCAAAAGTCTGAAATTAATGTGGTCCCACATTCATTGTTCCGTTTCTCCTCGAAGTAACACAAGTCCAATCGAAGAGCGAGTAGGACTGACAACTCCACCGCGCACTCGCTTTCACTTCTTTGAACACGTGTGGCGCGTGCCCTAATCATGGAGTATTACTCAGAACTTTCTCAATACCGCCTCTCGTGTCCAAAGGCTCCAAACTATAAAAATCTCACCTGCCTTCAACCATGTATAACAACCTCATTCCCCACGCTGTAACCCAAATCCAGACTGAAATTTTCAGCCTTCGCACCCCCCTCTTCGTTGGCATTTACTGTCATTGCTTAAGCGGAATTGAAGTAGTTCTTCGTTTTCATTCTCCTGTGTTATCTGATTCGAGTTCTTGAATCTTTGTTCTGTGCAAAAATCCGGAAAAAATGGTGCGTTTGAGTAACAATTTGATTGGAATTTTGAACATCCTTACGCTTCTCTTGTCAATCCCCATAATAGCAGGGGGAATATGGCTATCAAGGCAGGCCAACACAGAGTGTGAGCGATTTCTTGAGAAGCCAGTGATAGCACTTGGGGTGTTCTTGATGGTGGTTTCACTGGCTGGCTTAATCGGTGCTTGTTGCAGAGTTTCATGGCTTCTGTGGCTCTATCTCTTGGTTATGTTTCTCTTGATTTTGTTACTTTTCGGTTTCACAATCTTTGCCTTTGTTGTTACTAACAAAGGGGCTGGGGAAGCGCTTTCTGGGAAAGGATACAAGGAGTATAGGCTTGGGGACTATTCTAACTGGTTGCAGAGAAGGGTCAACAACAATGGGAACTGGAACAAGATTAGGAGTTGTCTGCAGGATTCTAACATCTGCAGGAGTCTTGTTAATGGATCCAACACTCCCGAAGCCCAATTCTACACAGAGCACCTCTCTGCCCTTCAGGTATATATTTGTTTTTTTTCATTTGATTATATATTTATCTGAATTTTGCAACTTTTCACGGGCGTGCGTGTAAGATTTTGTATAGTATTTAGATTCTTCCGTTTTAAGTCGTCTATAATTTTTTATTGTTGGATGAGTTTTCTTTTAGATCTGAATGCTTCTGTTTAATTTCTGTTTGTCCTCTTTCAAACTTTCAGTGCTTTTTTCTGGATTTCTTTTCCTTTTGGCTCCATAGAGTCGGTAACTGGAAAGGTTTGGTCACTGGCTTTTGGGATTTGATCGTGAATATTGCTTTTGTGTTCTTTTGTAAAGTTAGAGCACTGGGTGGATCCTTGGTTAAAAGGGCCTTATAGAAAATATGCTTTTATGATAACATGGATCCTGATACTTTTTGTAAATATTCTGCAATATGATTCACTCTTTTGACTTTGAGAATAATGAATGATAGGGATTCATTTGTATCTTTATCTTCTTCTTCTTGCTTTTCCAAGTCCGACGTTTTTCCCCCCCTCTTTTAAATGTACACAGTTTCTTTTGGCATTTACCAGGATTTAATTTGAGATTATTTAATGGTCCTTGGTTTTCCCTCCTAGATTTTTGTTAGTAATTGACTTCTGCCCTGTATAGCCATTATCTCTCCGTCTGTTTGTTTCCGGAGATGCTGCTGCTTTAGGAATATTCACTTCGGCTGACCTCCCTACTCCGCCTCTTTTCTTCTGTTGCATTCTGAATTTCATTGCACAAGAGGAGGGTAAACTTTTCTCAGTACATGTTGCTATGATCATTTGCAGTTCACCTCCTGATTCATGGCAGTTGACTCGTGATCTGTTTCTTCTTTTCTTTTTTGGGTCAAAATTTATTTCATTTGTTGATTCTAGTTCTTCGCTGAGGTTTTTTCTATTGATGGTCCTCAAACTTGTGCAGAAAATTTTCTAATGAGACTTACCCAAGAAAATTTATAGCCAAACTTCTTAGCACTAACACGGTACTGGTGGATCTTAGGTTTAGTGTATATATTCCCCGGCTAAATTTGATAATCTGAGTCTGTTAGTAATCCTGCTTGAAGGCAAGGCAACATACAGTTGTGGATAGGAGAAATGAAGTCTATGCTAAGTGTGTTTCTCTTTATCCATGGAGATGAAAATTGTTTCAATGGGTTTGAATCTCTTACCGTCCAGTGTAAAGTGTCCTCGTGATGCTTTCCTGTAGTTTTTTGTTATTCTCCAGATATCATGTGTAGCTGGTTTACCGCTCAACACTTTTCTTCTGTTTACATTATAAATTGCAATTCCCTGATTTTCTCTGTTAAGCTTCTTGTTGGTTGATCTCTTAGCAACTACTCCAGTGGGTTTGCACTTATTCATCATTTGCTTATACATGCTTTCTGTTGAATGAATATGCATACTTTTTAGCTATTCCATCATCTCTTTGATAATTTTACACTTGCCTTTTCTTGACTCTTCGAACTCGTGAAACTGTAATCGAAAAATGCTGCAGTTGATCAAGGATAATCATTTTCTTGTTACTTCATGTGCTGTTAATTATGTTATTGATTGGATCTCACTGTCTACAGTGTTTTCTAAAATCTCCCTTCAATTCCCTTCCTTGTGCAGTCTGGATGCTGCAAACCATCAAATGACTGTGGCTTCCGATATGTTACGCCAACTAACTGGACCCAGACACCAACCAGATCTACCAATCCAGACTGCAATACCTGGAGCAACGACCCAAATCTTCTGTGCTACAATTGCCAGTCATGCAAGGCAGGTCTGCTGGACAATATCAAGAGTGACTGGAAGAAGGTGGCAATTATAAACATCATAATCCTTGTGGTCCTTATCGTTGTGTACTCGGTGGGATGTTGCGCATTCAGGAACAACCGGGAGGACAATTATAAGCGATACCCTTGAACGCCCCCTTATGTGGAGTAGATATTAGAGTAGAGTGATTCTTAGATTTCTATTGATATTTGCTTTATTACGCGGTTTTTGTACAGGCATCCTTTTACGTTAATAAACCTTGCATCAGGTATTGTTTTATGTTGATACAAATGCTTGCATTTCGCTATAATCTTTTGAAGCATCTCATGTTTTGGCCTTTTGGGTGTGATTTTAGTATCTTTTGGTTTTCACACATTCAAGTTCTCACATTGGTTATGGCAATTTAGTCACAGATTAATGCTCAACTCTGTTTTGATTGTGTATTGGACCCTATCAGCTCGTCCAATGTAGTGTTTCTTGTTCTCTCTTTTTGTTATTAATCGGCGGAAAGGGCCTAGGCTACTCAGCCATCAATCTTACTATATCAGTATGACTCTAGGGCCATTTAAATGCAGAGTTTATTTTATAGTTTCAAATTTTTCATCTTAATTTTTTAGAGCTTTTATTTTTTAATTAATTTTTAAAAATTTGATTGGTTATAATCATTTTTAATTTATTAAGATAAATTTAAACTAATTTATATATTAATTTTAATTTTAAATTTATATATTAAATTATTTTGTAAAAGTAAAATATTTTAATTATTATTTTAAATTTTTTATTAATTAGAATTATTTTTAATTCATTAAAATAATTTTAAACTAAGTTATATATTAGTTTTAATTTTAAATTTTGTATATTAAGTTATTTTATAAAAGTAAAAATTTTTAATTATTATTTTAAATAACTAAAATAATTTAAAAATTTTATTATTTTTAATCTATTAAAATAATTTAAACTACTTATATATTAACTTGAATTTTAAATTATCTTATTTTTTAATTTTTTTACTTTTTTAATTAGTTTTTTTAAAAATAATTGATTAGAATAATTTTTAATTAATTAAAATAATTTAAACTAATTTATATATTAATTTTAATTTTGAATTTCATATATTAAATTTTTTTGTAAAAGTATGTTACTTTAATTATTATTTTAATAATTTTTAATTGGTTAGAATTATTTTTAATCTATTAAAATAATTTAAAATTACTTATACATTAATTTAAATTTTAAAATTTTATTTTTTATAGAATTAAATTTCATATATTAAGTTATTTTATAAAAGTAAGAAACTTTAATTGATCAATTTCATATTTTATAAATTCTTTTAAAATATTTTTATTAATTTTTAAATAATATATTCACTTTAACTTGATTGAATTTTCTAAAACCTTATTTGAGATTTTTTTACTTCAGATTGAACTCATTCATTCAATGTCTAATATGTGTTTTATAAAAGTTTGATGATTTTTTTGGCGTATATTATTAGTGTATTCTTAAACAATGCAAATAAATCTTATTTATTTATTTAATTACACTAAAATATATTTAAACTTTAGATCAGAGTTACTGCCTATATTAATTTTTTGAATTTAAAATTTGAGTGTGCTTCTTAAGTGAATATAAGTGCTCTAATTTTTTTCTTTTTTCTTTTAAATAATTAGAATTGTCTGCTTCATTCATTTTTTATCACAAGTTTTAAGGCATAAAATTTTATATTAGGTTTTCTACTCCATTATTTTGCCTATTATTTATTTTTTTTAATATTTTAATCTTCTTTTATTTGGTCGTACTACAATGACATGGTTTATAGTATCTACTTTTGATATTTTCTAATCTCTTTTCTTTTTCTTCTATTTCATACTTTTTTTCCCTATTTTATATTATATTTCGTTCTTGTATCTCACGACATTTTACTTTAACCTATTATTCCAAAATAATTATCCACTTATTAAGAGAAAATAAATAGACAAAAGCTATATATTTTGGAATGAAATAAATGAACTTTTATTTAAACCTCAATGTTAGTACTTTTTTAAAATTTTCTCTTTATGTCCAAAGTAACTAAAAATTATAATTTATCTCTATTATTGATGAAGGGAATAGATTTGCTATTAAGATTTTTTTTTTTAAAAAAAGAAAAAAACATTTATTAATGAAGCAAATAAGAAAGTTTTTTCAAACTAAATAATGGTTTGAATAAGTCTAACCCTTTTTGAACTAATAAATTATATTATATTTTATAAAATAAGATATTTGTATGAGAATCAGATATTTTAAAAAAATTAAAAAGAAATAGATTTAACGTAATTAATATTTTTCTTGATTTTATTTTTAAAAAATAAAAAATAAAAATTATATTTGTGTATGAGACAGGTTTAGACTACTTATAATTAACAAATTAACAAAAAGGATCGATCTTTGGATTATTATTAACTTTTTCTTTATTGCATTGTTGAAATGTTCCATTTCCATCAATCGCCGTCTAATGACAACATACGGTGGAGGAGCGGTGTTACTGTTAATTCTTTATCCCTTTAGATATTATTGTTAACATATCGACAGATTTGAAAAGATGGGAATAATGGGATGAGGAAGGAGGGGGAGACGATGGTTTAATTACCAAACACATTATTCCATGAGCAACAACCAAGGTAAAGCTTCCGCCACTTGCCCCCGATGTGCAATTCTTTGGTCGTTTCACCAAACGCCTTTTCTATTTCTTCTTATCTGGTGCGTTTTCAACATCGCAACAAGACAACTGCAATGGTCCCTGCACTTTCTTCTACTCCGCTCAGGAACCTTCTATTAACAAATTGACTTCCTAATTGATCAGTTTGATGCGTGTGTGATGGAATAAAAATATTTTGGTTCTTTTTTTTAATTGGTTGGCTTAAGGTGAAAGAAAAGAAAAAGTAGACAAATAAACATATTGCTGATATGGCAGAAAATAGCCATGCCAAACAGGAACCCGAAAATACATTTGGATTGTATTTTGTTTAAAAATCATATATTAAAGCTTTTTTCTTGATTCTATTTATTTACTCACAAATTCAATTTTTTTTACACAATATAAGGTGAAAATCTTAAAACTAAACACAATCAAAATCTACTCGGAATTAGGTAGAGCTGCATTCCTTTTGGATTGACCATACAATTGGTGATTAAACTTAATTCCTTCCTTTGTTTAAAATTAAATATTTATTTTTTGTTTAAAATGATAGAAAAATGAATATTCATCTTTAGACAGAGTGAGTACTTAGTTTTTACAAATGGTCAAGTGCATTAACCCTAGTCGAAACTCAAGCTTCTTTCAAATTATTGAAGGGGTTGATTTTTCAGCCTGCGAATCTAGGGCATGTTACCTTTGTCCTTCTTCCCTTTTTTCTGATCATATGTCTACAGATCCACGTGGGAATGGGATCGATCCCATATTGATCAGTGAATATCGATCACATTTTTACGTTGATGTTTAAAAAGTAATAAATTGAAAGAATGACAAAAATTTCACCATTGATGTTCTTGATATCGTCCGTACAGCAGTGTATGAAGAATAAAACTCCATAATCTTTGCAAAATCGTGTTCCAACAAACTCTGTGAAATTTACATCTTGAAATCAAATCTCAATCTGCAGCTAGATCTCATCTTTGGGATCTTTTGATTTGCTAACTAGAAGGGGTTCCTCCAAATCAATTTTGCAACTTTTCAAGTCTGAAGATTCATCAATCATTGAGGTTGTTTGAGTAATGTTCTTTTCCAGCTTTGTGCAGCTCTCTTTCAGATCTCTGGCTTTACCCCATAGGACAATATATAATCCACATACCACAGCCAGTGCTCCAGTCAAGCTGACACCCAAAAGAAAAAAGAAAAAAGAAAAAAGAAAAAATATGGGTACGTTAGCCAGTTCTCTTTGAAAGGTTACTATAGCATGTGTATTATGTGCTGTTATGTGGTTCTACCTCTTAAAAGAGTAAAACAAGTTAGAAGATTAACTTCCAAGTCACAAGCTTAGGTTCAATTCCAGATCGGTCCAATTCAGCTTATATACTTTAGAAACCAATAAATCCAACGTATTTAGGCTGTAGAGAGAAAATTTGTTACCTTCCAGTGTACATCTCCTCGTGAAGGAACATGCAAGCAAGAACTGTGACAATTACTGTTGATAAAGGATTAAACATGGCGGAGAAGAGCGGACCTCTTCTTGAAATGCACCAGGCTTGAGTAAAGAATGAAACTGCTGATCCTACAGCCTGATAAAATATGACATTATTCAACTTCAATTCAAATTGCAGAAATATAATTAAAATATAAAATTATAATCTAAATTCTTACAGTAAACAAGCAACACCCAAGATCTTGATATGATTGCACTTTCCAAGCTTCTAAATCAGGCTCTACGAAGAAGGTGACAACCGCAGATTGCAGTGCAGCTATAAAGCACATCCATGCCGTCAAAGACAAATGATCAGGATAGCATTTGGTTACAGGGACCTGTTAAGAAGATTATGGAGGGAAATGTTGAGTGAAAGTAGAATTCTGGGATTTCAGAGAATGTTTGAAGGTGAGTACCTGCAAAATCAGCCACAGAGACCAGCAAACATTGCTCCCCAAGAGTAATAAATAGCCAAGCAACCAAGTCTCACCTCCACTGCTGAATAGCGAATGCATCAGTGGGAACTCCTTGTTCAGTAGCTTCGGCCCTTTGAGCAACACCATGCATAATGCTCCTGCAATACAGATGATTGTTCCAACGATCTTGGCTAGGCTTCTCGAACTTCTGATATTTATGTTCTCAAACCTGAGCATAAAGTTTGATTGTTACAAGAGTGCCAGAAACCGCAAACAAGCAGGAGGTTGTTTGTGGTGTACTATAAAGATTGATCTGTCAAGTTCTTGACCAACATTATTTTCACGCTAGGGTTGTATTAATTAGTTCAAGGTTGTATTTGGCTTATACCCGGCAACATAAGCCATTACAAATGTAATTGCTGGAACTAGATTAGCCATTGCACTTGCTATTGATGATGAGGCTAGGTACAGGCCCTCAAAATAGATGTTCTGGTTTATCGTTACACTGCAGACGCAAAACCAGATTAAGAAGTTACAAACATTTGCGATGCACATGCGACAAGGAATACAATGATCACGAATCAATGTCAGTCGGCACACCTACCCAATAAGGGAGATCAAAAATATCATCCAGAAGCTCTTCCACCCGAGATGACAAACATTTGATTTTCTGCTACATCCAGAAAAGGAAACAATGACATAATTAGATTTATTTTGTGTATGTGTAGACAAGAAAATGGGGAAGGAGCAGGGGGAGAGTTTTGATGTACCTAGTTAGAAAAGCCATAGGAGCCATAATCAAAGCGGCCATTGTTTGCCGATAAACCACGAAAACCCTAGGACTCATCCCATTTACGAGAGTAGTCTTAACGACCAAGGTTAGTCCTGCATACATAACCTGCAACAAGAACATGAAGATCGTGGGCTTGTGCTCTTCAAAACCCATCCTTAGCAAAAATCTTGAACCAGTAACGAGTTTATGACGACTTGGGAAATATGTTTCAAGTCATCATGTACTCTTACGTATGCTTGGACGAGATTGTACTGAAATACTTACGACATTTGTAAGGAGGAGGAAATTTCATGAAGTTTCTTGTCGGTCAGAGATTCATTCAACTGAAGACAAAAATTTGTCATTCGTTTTGTTTTCTTGGACACCGTAAGCCAATCAAACCTCTGACAAATGAAGCATCTTCTGAAACAGATAGGTACTGAGGCAGTAAGCACGAGACGAAGTTAGCTGATCTGATGGTGAGCTGAGTTGGAGGATGGCATTTAGCAACTCGAATCTCATTCAGACAATATTTTTATTGGTTTGTCATTTGCAACTTAATATATACTTCTTTCATTTTAAAAATATTATTTTTAAATATTTTTTACATAAATTAAAAAATATATTTTTAATTAATTTTATTAATATAATAAAAAATAAAAATATACTTATAGCTCAAATAATTTTTAAAAAATTAATTTTTAAAATTTATATAAAATTATTTTGAGAAAAAATGAGAGTAAAATAAATTTATATTTTGACACAAAAAGTATATATGGCAGACAATACCACAATCATTGTAATAAATGAACAAAAAGTCTTCTTAAAAAAAAACCAAAAAAGAAAGACTACTAAATGATGCGATAGTGCGAAAGAAGTACCATCTAACATAGCTGACTTTTACGGATTCTTGATCATGTACAAGTGGTAAATTTTAACAAGAAAATAACGAAAATTGCATGATGTGTTAATAATTTAGTAACCAGTAATTTTTGTTAGTTTTAATGATTACTTATTTATTTGAGAAAAGTGATAAATTCAGGCATTCAATGAATTAATTAAAATTGATTGGCATAAAATATTCATCTATTTACATAATAGTAAATGCCAATAGCTTATAACAAAAGTGATACAGTAAGTTTTAGTCAATTAAAATCAAGTTTCTAATAGTGCTAAGTACAATTTTGTTGTTGAAACATACCAACTTGGGAGCCGATTAGTTACCACGAAATCCAATTACTACTCAAATTACCGCGCGTGGCCATAATGAATTAACCAAATTTAGAAAGAGAATTCAAAACCAACTTCTTCACGTGGGAGTACGGAGCAGTGTACAAGAATCCAAACGTTTTGATTCACATAGCGACAAAACCATGTGCTTCGACCACTTCTTATCGCGTTGAAAAAGGTAAAACTGCCCTGATGAGATTTTCACTTATAGTAAAAAATCGCGGTCAATTTGATAATGACCGAGTCATAATGCTTATTTACTTGGGACAAAATTTGAAGGTAGTAGTACACAGTAACATGAAATGAAACAAAATTGAATATTTAAATAGGAAAAGAATTGACGGTTCAAATATATATCTTGACGGAGTGACAACATCATAAACAATATAATTTCCCATAATTTTAACCAACTTCACTATTAATGTGTACTTGTATCTATTTGATACCCTCATAAGTAACCGGCAAGATTCAATTGATGCAAGAAAACAATAGTGCATGTTGAAGCTTTCCGCCGAATGGGAAGTCACGTTGTGTTTGGTTCGCAATAGGAGAGAGGTAATAGTTTGGTGAAAGTAAATGCATCTATTTATAAATTGTATATACTTTCTTTTAGTTTGTTAGAGTGAATAAAATGAAATGAAAAAATACTATATTATATTATGACATTTTTATCATTTTATTCATTACATATATTTATTAAATAAAAGACTATTTTTAATTCACCAAATACATTCTTACCCCACTATTCTTGAAAGGAATGTTTTTGCAACATTTACATTCTAACCCCACATTCATTAGACAAAAATTCTAAAGACTTTTTAATTCACCAAATACATTCCAACCCCACTATTCTTGAAAGGGATGGTTTTGCTACATTTACATCTCCTACATATCTCCTCCCCACCAAACAAGTATATTCCTTCATTTTACTTCCCCATTTACTTCCCTTCTTCTTTATTTCCTACTCCCACTCCAACCAAACAAAGTCTTATATTCTTTTTTTTTTCAGGGCAGGGCCTTGGGAAGGGGGTTTTGAAATAGAAACTCCATATTCAGTTTTCAAATCTATCACCAACATTCAAATGAACCCAATGAAAGGAATATGGAAATCTATCAAACAGCATTTAAAGGTCTCAACAGTGATGAAGAATATGGAAGTTTCTAAGATACCAACAAGGTCATTTTTGAGTTAGTACAAAATTGCAAATGGGGGAACAAGAAACAAAAGAGAAGGCCACGATTAGTTGGATCAATACAGCCCAATTTCATGCAACTCCCATTGATCAAATGTTCCTTGATTATATTTGAGTTCTAAAAGGATCTATGAAACTAGGACATGAGATAAAACAGCAATTGAACTTTGACGTCAGCTTCTTAGAAAAGAGAGGTTCCCTTCCCCTTCTTGTCTCCACCAATCTCAAAATGCTTGCACCTCTGCAGAAATATCCAATTCAACCTAGTATCCCATTTGGAGAAACCAAATAGACAAGAGTAACACAGAAGGAATAATTACCTTGATTGGGTGCTGTGAAACATGCTTGCAACCCTGACATTGTAGCCTCAGGACAATCTTCTTTGTGGTTTTTGCCTAATTAGACACAAAAGCAGAACCTCAGATCAGCAAACCACACTCTGAAATAAGAAAGACTGCACTAGATAGTGCTTGTAACAATACAACATTCAAACTGCATAGAAAAGCACATTATTTATCTCTGTAATGGGGATTACTCTGTCCCCTAGAGGCGCAAAGCTCTTCTATAATCCACCAGATCAATATATATTACTATAAGCAAGATGCTTTTACCTTCTTGTGGAAGACGGGTTTAGTCTGTCCACCATAACCAGACTGCTTACGGTCATAACGGCGCTTCCCCTGAGCAGCAAGGCTATCCTTTCCCTTCTTATACTGGGTAACCTTGTGCAAGGTGTGCTTTCTACACTCCTTAGATTTGCAGTATGTCTTCTTTGTCTTTGGAACGTTAACCTGCAAGACCAAGTTTTTTAGAAAGAAATACCCAGTTAAGAAAGTTTATTTTGACACAAAACTTGGAAAATCCTATACCTACATCGCTAGAAACCATAATCAGCAGGTTACAGCTTACTAAGACATACTATCATGCCCCTTAAATCTGAGAGACCTCAAATTACAGACACTAAGCATATTCAAAGACCTAAAGTTCAAAAGTTCTACAGATTATGCAGAATAAGCTTATCAAGATAGCCTTTATGCTACTTTAATCATATACACTTTCTTTACTAATCAGAGAAACAATAACATGTAAATTCCTAAACCAAACTGACAGAAATAGCATATGGAATTTTAGAAATTCAAAAATATAATAACTAAGGTAACACCATTACAATAAGAAGAAAACACATTAATATCTATTATTGCTACCGTAGGTTTAAACCATTGAAGGCAATTAGAATTCTAAAGCAGAAAATTATATGGTTCTCCAACTTCTCACAATGATAAGAAATCTAGAAATGGCCAACCGTAATCTCAAATACGAAATCCATTTCTACTCCAGTCTTAACATATTTTCAAATTTTCTTTATCATTATGACGATCCATCACAAGCCAATTTAAATCACCAAAAACACTAAAGAACGAAAAGCACCAGTATTTGAACAAGGGAGAAGCCAATTAATCCGAAAAATCATTTAAATCAAAACAAACATTAAGTAGCACGGAAAACCAATCCTCAAACAAGAAAGAAAGTAATTAATCTGAAAAGCTGAAGAACAAGAAGAGTTACCATTTTGGCAGCTGCGGAGATTCTGCGAGGCCGGCGCTAAAGGGAGGAGCTTTAATGCGATCAAAGAAACCCTGAAGCAAGTCGAACTCTATCAATATGTATACAACAGAGCTAGGGTTTCGCGGCTCTTGCGAAACTGGAGTCAGCTAAGAAAAGAGAGTATCCAATTTTGGGCCGAGCCCAACAGAGCTAGGGTTCTGTGTTTATTTGTTGTACTAATGGGTCCAGCCCCTAAAAGGAAAAAGTCTATTATTTTGGGTCAAGCCCAATAGGAATGTTGCATTGGACTCAGATCCTATCTACCAATGAAAATCAGCGAATGATCCACTTCCTTTCTCTCTTCTTTTTTCTTTTATGTTTTTTGATAAATAGTTCTCAGGATTTGATTTATGATCTCTTGAAGCACTCTGATAGGACAACTGTATTTAGTACTGTCAAACGGATCGCTTCTGCTAAATAAGTGCATAACGGGCCATCCTTTAAATGAGACGAAGAGGGTTAGCTTGTTCTCAGCGGATTAGGAAATCTTTAATACATATCTATGGCCCGTAGGCTAAACGGACTAGTCCGAAAGCCTAGCTTCTCTTTCTGTATTTCTCTCTTTAAAAAATTAAATTTTATACTATATATTTTTTCTTTCTTTTTCTTTCTCTATCATATTAAATTTTATACTATATATTTTTTCTTTCTTTTTTTCTCTATCATATATGATAATATAAATCTATAATTAGGATAAAAATAATCTTTAACGAATCACTAATATTTTTAAAATAAAAAATAATCATTTATTATATATATCATTCCTAATATGAATAGATTTATATAAAAAATATTGAAAATTAAATTAAATTAATTAATCTTAATTATGAATATGATTAGAATGTGTGATGTAGGCAAATTTAATATCAAGATCCCTATACATTCTATTTTTTATAATGTTTCTAATACAAAAGAAAAAAAAAAGATCTGGCTTGCATTCGCTCACAGGCTAAATAGAAAGGGTCAATTAGACCTGTATTTAAACAAGTTTAGAAAACTAAATCCAAGCCCGATCATATTATGGGCCAACCTACAGACTAGAACTCGGTGTTTGTGTTAGTTCTCAATACTTTTTCTTTTCTTTTCCCCTCCTTAAACAACAAAGTACAAGAATGAAAACTAAATGGAAATCATAAATTCAAAATATCTAATCCTTCCTACTGGTGTGTTTCCACAATTATATTATATTTCATTTATTTCAAAATGTAAGGTCTTTTATCCATTTTCTCCATTCTTAAAATATTTAGCTTTTTATAAATTTTTTAAAATTATCCTCACCTATAAAAAAATTCTTACATTCTCTATTGTATTAGTGAAATTATTTAAGGATATAATAGAAAATTTTTCCTTAATCTTATAAAAAGAAAAAAATAATTTATATTTTGAAATAGAAAGATTATATAACTAAAAAAGTTTTGAAAGTGTGATCATATATATTGGTGTTTACAATATTTTAAATTAAATAGAAAGGCAGATACAAGATGGACCCAGAAAAAGTTTTCTGTTTGTTGTTTGATGATGTATTTTAATTCCCACAGTTGTCTTCGGCAGTGGGATCACATGACTGGTTCCGTTCTTGGTTTCTCTTAGCATTTAAACCTGTTCTTTTCTTAGACAACATCATAGTTGGAAACTTTTAAAACCTGTAACCCTGGCAATATTTCTTATAATCGCATGAAAATGTTATGGTCATAAGAGAGTTTCAAGAGATGACAAAATTGTATATATGAGGTTGGTGTTCATTGGATTCCATACTATAACTCAGGTAGGGCAAAATGAATGAGAGAAATCTGGAAAAATCTTGGTGCAATTTGGACCAAAGTGGGCACCTTAAGCAGATGGATATGGTTACCATTTGCATGTGGCAAGTAGCCACATGATAATTAATGAATTTAAGGTAAAATTAAACTTGAAATAGGGTTAGTCTATTGCTGTTTCTGTAGAAAAGAACACGCATTATGAGGTGAGGATGGTCGATATTACTTCATCTAATTAGTAAATTGTCCATAGTTTTTGTCTCCCTATCTGTTAATCTTGAAGTTCTAATTAATGCATTTTCACTTCAAATAGTGATGCCAATAACCAAATAAACAATAATAAGTGATAGGCAAATAATCAGAATCCTTTATTTGAAAAAGAAAAGAAACAATAGAGAGAAAAAAAAAACATACTTACTTTGCAATTCCATCATCCAGATGGTCCCAAATGAAATAAATTAAGAGTTAATTGGAGTCCCTCAATCTTTCATAATCACATGAAGTACTTCCTATCTTATCTGGATTCACAGTCAACTCTCCTAAAGATCAGTTTTCCTTTTTGGCAACCCAAAAGGTCCTCAAGTAGAGAAGAACAATAATAAATTGCTTTAAATAGACATTAACATATTTATCCAAAAAAAAAAAAGACATTAATACTCTTTCATTTTAAAATAAATAAAAAATAGACACTTAAATTTTAAGTAAAAGAAATAATACAATTCTCACCTTAAGTGTTGGGCTTTATGAAGCCTTCCTTTGTAATTTGATCCCTGTAGTGTACTACATATACATACGTATATGGATTTAAACATTAAAATAATAGTTTTTTTTAAAAAGGAAATTACTCACATAAATAAAAAAATTACAAAATCCGACAACATGCAAAATGTAAAAACTCCAAGAACAAGTTTTCTTTTGATACAAAAAGGATTTGACATGTGACAACTTGACAACAATAGGAGACGAGAATGTTGAACGCCGAACTAAGGGCAACGTTTGGTCTTCAGTTCCAATCTCCGTATGATCATTTTCCTTTCATTTCCTTTCTGTATTCTACTATTCTCTTCTCTCCCCTACTTCTGTTATCTGAGAAATCAAATGATTTTAATTCCTAATTTTGTGTTTCCACATTTTTGCACAAAAAGAAAAAAAAAGGTAGATGTTACAACTAATTGACTTTGTCATAAATAATCAGTATCTTTTCTCCCCCATATCCATATGTCCCTTTATTTTTTGCAATTAATTAATGGGAAACTCGGAAAAAGAAAATTCCAAAAATACTACAATTCTTCTGTTAATTTGTCTTGCCTTTCGATGTTTATGAATGTTACTATTTTGTCTAGGGCAGTATTTATGGCACACCAAACCAGGCCGGTGATTGTCCAGTGGTACTATCATGAAATATTCAATCAAAGCTAATAAGGATTCCCAGACAATTTTCTTACTAATTATTAATTTCTCACTTCTGCTATGTGGCTGTAAAAAGATGAGATTCCTACGTGAGTCTTAACAGTAACAAGGATTCATCGCAATCATCAGACCTAGGTAGGTATCCTTTGTAGATTCTGCAGCAATTAATTACTCCAACTGTTTCAAAATAAAAAAGTCTTTTAAATTATTTATCTCTTTTCAAAATATTTAATTTTTAAAATAAATTTTAAACTTTATTTTACTAAAATTACTTTGACATATTTTTCATTTCCTCTCATATTAATAGAGAATAAATTAAATTAGTTAAGAATATAATAGAAAAAATATATCTTATTTTTTTCTTCTTTAATTTATATTAAAAATATAAAAAAATCTTATATTTTATAACAATATCAAACATTGGTAGGGTTCGTACAGTAGGGTTTGCGTGATTATCACTTGCTGATCACGTTGCCGGTAATTCTAGGGTTAGACAATATTGTATATAGAAGCCACTTTGTACATACGTTTTTAGGGGAATGAAGAAAACCTTCTTAAGTTTGTATCGAAGACATATTCTGCTCCATTTCAAAGTTTTCTTGCATTATTTTTCATGGTTGCATCATAGGAAGAAAACAACGAACTTCCCTTTACCTTCAAGAAACTAGTTCTTGAATTCAGTGGATAATTGAAGATTGCCTCTGTTCGTATGCCCTTACAATACACTGAAAGCGAAGAGTATTAGACTGACAGACCATTTATTTGAAATGCTTTAAAATGAATGCCAATTTTTTAAAAATAAGTGCTCAATACATAGTCATTTTACACCCATACACATATAGATTGAGGGTCATGCAAATCAGACACTTTCTTTTATTAAATGGTTAATATCATTAAACTAGCTTCACGTGAAATTTGCCCTTATTTTTGTGTCAATTTACTCTTTCTGTTAAAGCCACATTAGCAATTTTATTTAAATTAATTAAATATTTTGTAATTTCTATTTTTACCTTTGAATTTGATTGATTTGAAAAAACATTAGTATCACTAAACCCCCTTAACGTTTGGAGTCATTTTTATTTTTACCCTATAATATTATTTTTGCATCACTAAACCACATCTATTAAATTCAATTTGGCAATTTTATTTATATAAAATAATCAATAATACAATTTCTCAATGACTAAAAAATTCAAAATCAATCCAAGATAGGATTGAGAGCATAAGGTGAGATTGAGTGGAGACCATCAATATTCATTATTTAGTTTTAACTAAAAATAAAACTAGCCAGATTATACATTTGTTTTTTAATAAAAACTTGGTTCTATTTGGTTCAATTTTTCAAATTTAATACAATCACAAAATCTAATATTTCTTTTGATTTATTAAAATTGAAGCAAACCTAAAATATCATTGAAAGTTTCAAATTTTGGTTTGGTTCAAAATTGAAGAGGAATAAGAAATTTTATTGAATAATTCATAAAATTATTGTTTGTGAAAAGCTTGCAAAATCAAATTAAAACTAAATTTTCAAATCTAAAAATCAATGAACAAACCTAATAGAGATGGAATCAAAATAAAAGTAGGGCATTACTCCAAGAATTGATATTGATTGGATTTAGAGGTGACAAACTTTGATATGAGAGAAGAGAAAAGAAATTTTGAAATTCATCATATAAAAGAAGACGTGTTAAACTTTTTTTTAGTAGATAAATGAAGGATAATTGTTTCATTTTATGTCTTTGTTAAGAGTGATAATCAAATTTAATGATTTATGAGCTAAGTAGATATAAAAATAATATTATAGGAAAAGTAAAACTTTTTCAAACTTTAAAATTGTTAAGTGATATTATCTTTAAAGATAGTAATGTCATTTCAAATGTCTATTAATGACTTTTACATTTGTCTAACAGTTCATAGGATAACGTAATATAAAAATAACGTTATGAAATAAAGCAAAAATAACTTTAAACGTTAAGATAGTTTTGTAATATTAACCTTCATTAAATTGCCTAAACTGCGCTTTCTCTCTCATCATTTTTTTCATTATTCAAAGTAATATCACATTACTAGAAGAGTAAATAGGGGTAATACTGTAAGAAAAATATATAATGCTCATAGACATGCGCAAAAAAATTTATGTTTTGAGAAGAATATTATAATGTATTATTCTAAATTACTTAAATATATTTTGAAATAAAGGGAGTTAGAAAGATTTATTGATTTAAGGAGCATTTAGTTTAAACTAAACCTATATAGAAATGCGTGCATCATTTTGAGAGAGGAAGTACATTGAAACCAAATAATGATTACTATTATAAGTGCTTACCTTTTTATCTATTCCTTTGCTAAAATTTAAGAAGCTTTATATGGTGGACCTCCAAATCATTTCCTTCTTCAGTACATGAGGAATTTAGTCTAATTGAAAATCTATTAAAAAAGCTATAAGAGGTACTTCTAACTAATATAACTTTTCAATTAACTTTAAATGTGCTATGTTTGGATTGATGGACAGGAAGGAGAGGACAAGAGCGTAGTTATATAGAAAAGAAATTAGAGGAAAGGGAAGAACACAGTTGAAAAGTCTTTCATGTTTGGTGGGCGATAGGGGGAAAGGTAGAGACAATGGGTGCTACTAATGAATTATCACCCTTCCATATGTGGCAAGAAAATTTGGGTTGAAAAATAATTGCCCGAAAAGACAAATAAGTAATAAGGCGCATCTTCCGTCTTCAAAGATACACAATCGGGTCTTGATAATTGAACAAAGTTGCGCATTGCACTCTAAAGAAAATTTATCACTTGCGGGGTCTTCTATTGTTTGGTTAAAACTAGTGAAAGATCCTAATAAGCTAAGCCACGGTTCTGAGAGGGAGCCATTATTTGCGTTAAAGTAAATCAAATCATAATGGCATTTTTTATTTTTAAACAACACAACCAACAATATCTTAGTATAAAATATCAAGATGCACAACATATTTTGTAGTAATTAACTTAATTAATGATACGCAAATTTTATTCTGAATTCACTCTCTATGTTTTGTAAGGAATGTAACGAAGATGAATTTTGTAAGGAATGTAACGAAGATGAATTATATGAAACTTTTAGAAGCAAAAGTTGGAATATGGTAGTAACTTTTATACTGAACCACTCCATACTCTATCTTTGATGAATTAAATGCACCGGGAATCTTCATTGGCAATTCTTACAGAAATTTAGTGGGTGGACATTCAAAACAAATTTAATTAGGGGCGGCAATAGAAAATCCACTAGTATAATCGGGCAGCTTTGGTAGTTGGAAAGCCAAATGAAATGAGTCTACGGTCGGTTGAACAAATGTGTATCAAACTACCTTAGAACTGCACAGGCCAAAGAGTAATAGGGTTAGCAAGAAAAAGAAAGAGTAGAGCAAAGAATGCCCACCCCCCCCACCCCCCACCCCCCACCACCACCAGTAAGGCTAGTCTTGTTATACAACGTCATTTGTTTGATAATGAGGTCACATAAAAAAAACTCGAAAAAATTTGCATTAGTAGTTTCTGAACCGAACATTTATTTGAATGATTATCTTAATCATTCATCAGCAGCTCTTAGATAAATACTAAGGTGGAAAAATTAATGCAATCAAACTAAGGTGTCCTTATAAAGTGTCATTTGTTTCACAACACAAATCCCATAATACTAGTATTTGGATTGAATTTTATTTGTAACTAAATGCAGCATTTTACTTCATATTCACTTACTTTTTTATAATTAAAAAATATTATTTATTAAGTGATAGATTATGAATTCAATTTGAGTTAATTATGTATCTACAAACACACTTCATCAAAGCAACAATTATGGTTCAAAGTGGATCCAAGATCTCACATTGGAGGATTGGCAAAATCCTAAGGCACACCGAAAGAAATGGTACCACGGTTGTTAAGAGTTGGGGGGTGGAGGGTGGCGGGGGACAAGAACAGTGAATTTCAAGTTACAAGTTTCCTCAAAAGTCATCCAATAATGGTATACTTCCAAAAATTTTCACTTTTCTTGTTCAAGTAAACTTTGAAAAATCTTCACGGTTTGTCCTTGCATTCCTGCAATTATGCAAGAAAGGTCATTATACTCCTACAAGTAACCAGGCAATAGCCAACCAAAATGACCAAAATATTTGCCAAAGTTGGCCAAAAGACGAGAAATCCCATTTGTATCTCTTATCGTTTTTTCTAGAGCACTATTACAAGCCCCTGCGCAATTCGAATTCTCTGTAATGCTCTATATAAGTGATATTTTTAGTTATAATTATTTTAAATAAAACCAAAAATATTATAGCATAATTATAATTATAGGATTTAATATTTTAAATTTACATTTTAAAATTTAACGTTAATTTTATTTAATTTATAATATATAAATAAAAATTTATGTAATTTAGAGTGCTACAGAAAATCTAAACTAGCCTATTGGCCCATCCATCAAAGAGGACCAACGCTCAAGAACAACCCAAATGAATGCATTAAATTCTGAGTATGGCCAGCCCTACAGCTGTTCACAAGCAAAAAATTGAACGCGTTGAATTTCATATGTATACATTTGTACACAGTTGACTTCTCTGTCAATTGTGTACGCAGACACGATAAGAGGCCCTCCTGTTGATGGTGATACATATATTAGCTATAAGAAGGCTCTGAGGTGCCAAGTGCTTGCCTCTAAGCGAACCAAACTTGGGAAGAATAAACTTAGCCATAGCTAAGCCAAAACATTTTATTTCTTCCCCTCTCCCTCTTGATTTCTGCTGCAGTTGCAGCTATCTGGGATCTGTTGCTCCATTTGCAATATAATACTTTTGCCTCGGTTCAACATTTTAGCTCACCTGCAATTCCATTTTATAGAGGTTTTTGCTTAATCACTGAGAGAACGTATTGAGGTTGAGAACGAGAGATATGGTTGCAGCCTTGTCAACTTGGCCATGGGAAAGCTTGGGCAGCTTCAAGGTATTACAAAATACTTTAGTACCCTCGGTCCATTTCTGGCCATTTTACTAGGTTATATGTGCTTGTGTCTGTGCTGTTGCTGATCTTAGGTTTAATTCTTGAAACAGTACATACTGTATGGACCTTTTATTGCTAAGATTTTGTATGCAAGAAATCATCAAGAAGATAGCAGCCAGGCTACTTGGTGTCTGCATATTCTTGTTCTCTGTGTATTTAGATGTTTCATGTATCAGACATGGAGTTCTTTCAGCAACATGCTTTTTATTACTCGAAATCGCCGGATTCTCAAACAAGGAGTGGATTTCAAGCAGATTGACAAAGAATGGGACTGGTATTAATTTGTGCTCCTCACCATCTTTTCATACTAAATCAATTTCCAGACATGTTCATTCTTTTTAACCTTGTTCTTTGACAGGGATAACTTCATCTTACTTCAAGCTGCCATAGCCACTTTCATCTTCTATATGTTTCCATCTCTTGCGAATCTTCCACGGTGGAATGCAACGGGCTTCATTGTCGCCGTCCTCCTCCACATAGCAGTATCAGAGCCTCTATATTACTTCTTACATAAATGGCTCCACGGAAGTTATCTCTTTACTCATTATCATTCCCTCCATCACTCCTCCGCTGTCCCACAACCCTTTACCGGTAAGACACTGAAAACACTTTTTACCTTTCAAATCTTCCTTTTCTTGGTGGCATTTATTGCCATTTTACATATTTTCATGACTCCAATTCCCTGGTTGTTAATGCTTTTGCAGCTGGACATGCCACCTTATTTGAGCACCTTTTATTAGCTCCAGTTATTGGAATCCCAATCGTTGGTGCCTGTTCTCTTGGATATGGATCAATTACTGTGATCTATGCCTATGTCTTGATGTTCGATCTGCTAAGATGCTTAGGACATTGCAACATTGAGATTGTTCCCCATCAAATCTTTGAGACCTTGCCTTTTCTTCGATATCTCATATATTCTCCAACGTAAGTAGCTCAATAGACCTACAAATGCAATGGTATAATTCTTGGTACACTGCTCCTCCAATGCATTAAAATTTTTCCTATCTTATGTGGTAAGAAATTATTTATTGAATACTCTATGAATAGTAGCATACTATTAAAAGGATATTATTTGTCACACAAAACAATCCTCGATGATACCTTGTGCTTCTTTGGAAAAATGTTACAGTTAGCAATATTCTTTGGAAAACAGAATTTTATCAAGGCAGCAAAATGAATTTTTTTTTCAAGCTCGAAGAAAATATTTCTTTGCTGTTGCCCTTGGTTATGATGACTCTTTTGATAAAGAAAATAACTTCAAAAATACACAAGGATTAAAAATTTATTCTAGAAATGAAATGTAACTACTTTAAACCGGAGAGATGGATCTGAATCAGTCAAAAAGAAAAAAATAAATCTGGGAATGTCTATTTCAACAGTACCTGAGCTTTCATTTTCAGTATTTCACGAGAAGAGAAGTTAGTCTATTATTTTAACGGAGTGCATTTAATATGTAGCTGAGCCATTTGACAAGAAATGGAACACGCCAACTAAAGAAATGCGTGGTCTCCATACTTTGTGTTCTGTCACATTTACAAGTCTGCCAACTGTTGAAATGTTTTAAGTGGTTGAGAAAATTAGTGCATCAAGCAAATATACTCAACAAGGAACAAAGCATTGAACTCATCATCTATAATTCTTTTTTTTTTTGTTTTTGTTTTTTTTTTTGAAATGCAGATACCACAGCCTACACCACACTGAGACGGGAACCAATTTTTGCCTCTTCATGCCTCTCTTTGATCTGCTAGGGAATACGCTGAACAGCGGATCATGGGAAATGCACAAGAGATTAAGTAAAGATTCAGGTAAAAAAATTCATAACCTGTAGCCAAATTGAATGATCCCTAACATCAAAATCGCCATATTAAGAACATTAATTTAACTTGAGAACTCTGAAAATTGCAGCCAAAAATGGAAGGATTCCAGATTTTGTGTTCTTGGCTCATGTAGTGGACATGACATCCGCCATGCATGTACCGTTTGTGTTTCGATCATACGGATCAATGCCTTTCACCACCAAGATTTATGTGTTGCCTTTGTTGCCTATCTGCTTTCTTATAATGCTAGCGATGTGGGCTAAATCCAAAACTTTCTTGCTCTCATTTTACAACCTTAGAGGGAGATTGCACCAAACGTGGGTTGTTCCTCGTTTTGGTTTTCAGGTTTGTCAATTCGTACAAAATTCGAAGTATATATACATATCTGCATATGTATATAAATCTTTTGCTGGTATACTATGCATTGATGATGTCTTGAGTGTGAAGTAATGGAAAGAGTGTGCTTCTTTTGTGCAGTATTTCTTACCTTTTGCTGCTGAAGGTATCAATAATCAAATTGAGCAGGCTATCCTAAGGGCAAACAGACTGGGAATTAAAGTCATCAGCCTTGCTGCTCTAAATAAGGTCCCTCTCTCTCTGTCTCTCACATACACACACATACAATTTCACAACAAAAGAACTGAAAGCATCAAATGTTCCTAGAGGATTTCAAGCCTAATCATGGCATGGTAGTTGGTCCAACGATCGACCAGTTTGCATCCGTTGAGAAGCCTGTTTAGTTAAATTCCGTCACGATTGAAAAATATTTAAACGTTTATAACATATACCTCTAACATTACATTAAATTACAACACGCGCGTTAGTATTTAGTCTTGAATCTGCTGTCTATGTCTTGCCTTTTCTTACCACTTCATCAGGCCCCATTAGCATCGATTGAGACCACTTTTGTGGTTTCTAAGGCATTCTTTCATTTGTTCTTTGTGGTTTCATTTCCTTTTCAAAAGAGGCCATTTTGACAGGTTTACCTCAAACTATTAAGTTGTCATTCCCTCTTACATGCTCCAATCATTTTCTATTTGGCAAGAAAATGGGGAAAGTTACTTTAATAGTCGTGTTAAACTTCAAAAGTTTCAAGAAGTAGCATTGTCAATGCCCTTGGCTTCTTTCTTCTTGACCCTAATCAATAGTTCTCCGTCCTTACAATATATGAATAGTTCTCCTATTGGAAGAGAACACATGCACATATAACATATCACCTCCAGCTAATATCCACTAGGATATGTAGGGTATGACTATAGTGGTAGTTGAGAACTTATGCTGGTAAGAATTAATGTTCATAAGTTAGATCACATGCTGTAGCATTATTGATTTGAATGTCTCAGCTTGCTGCATTATCAGAAGGAAAGACATTGGTCTACTGAATGCTATATTAGAGAGTTTTATTCAACAGATTTACGACAACAATCTTTTCGTGTAGATGAGAAAAATTCATAGTAAAAGCATTTGAACTGCAGAAAATAATGCTCGTTTTTCACTGATTTTGTCTGAAATTTTTGAATTTTCTGTCTTGATGTAGAATGAATCACTGAATGGAGGTGGTACATTGTTTGTCAACAAGCATCAAAACCTTAGAGTCCGAGTTGTCCATGGAAACACCTTAACAGCAGCTGTAATCCTGAATGAGATACCTGAGGACGTGACTGAGGTGTTCTTGACTGGGGCAACCTCCAAACTGGGAAGAGCCATTGCTCTTTACCTTTGCAGGAAAAAAGTTCGAGTTCTGGTGGGTACTAACCATATGTTTTAATGAAGTTGGGACATATTTCTGAACAAAAAGAGTAGCCTATTGGCCCGCCTACCAGCACCAAGCTCCCAATAAAGATATAATTGTTTCTCCTAAAAGAAATGGACCTTTTTTAGAAAAGAAAATCAGATCCCAATTCTTCTTTTCTGATGTCTTTTTGTGTCCAAGATTAGCGTAAAAATATGACTAGGACTAAAGACTAGTCCACAATTTGCAGATGCTGACATTATCAACAGAAAGATTTCAAAAGATCCAAAAAGAGGCCCCATCAGATTATCACAAGTATCTTGTCCAAGTGACGAAGTATCAAGCAGCTCAGAACTGCAAGGTATTGCTTTTGTAGACTTGATAATCAACTTGGACATGACCTTTGGCTTTGGCCATCCAAATGCATAAAAAACTGATTCATTAATTAGCAGCAGCACTTATATATGTTGTTACACAAACTGTAAGGTCTAATTTTGTGCATTTCTGTCCTGATAGACATGGATAGTTGGCAAGTGGATCACACCAAGAGAGCAAAGTTTTGCACCACCGGGAGCACACTTTCATCAATTTGTGGTCCCCCCCATTCTCCGGTTTAGAAGAGATTGCACTTATGGTGATCTTGCTGCTATGAGATTACCTGAAGATGTTGAAGGGCTAGGCTCATGTGAGGTAAGATGTCCGACAAATCTACTGGTCCAACCATTTTCTCTCCCCCCCTCCGCCCACCCCAACCAAAATCAAGGTCATGAGCTGTATATCTTCAAGAATGGCTAATCATAACAGGATTGGCAGAATCAGAAGTGAAAAACATTTTCTGATTTCTTTAATTTGTTTACCCTGGAACAGTACACAATGGAGAGAGGAGTAGTCCATGCATGCCATGCTGGGGGAGTGGTTCATTCCTTAGAAGGCTGGACACATCATGAAGTTGGAGCAATAGATGTGGACAGAATTGACATAGTATGGAAAGCAGCATTGAAGCACGGACTAAAGCCAGTCTCAGGTCTCAGAAAACAGGTTGATCAGAACTAGAGAGAAAAAAAAAATGTTCTTTTAACAAAAATGGTGTTTGATTTTACAAGTGAGAGCCAGAATTTCTTTAATTTATCATTCAATATAGAAAATTCAGTTCAATTCCAAATAATTGGACGAATTTCGTTTCAATATGCCAGTCTTTTTATATTTTTACTTTGGAATTGGGCAAGAACTATATCAATCACTTGTATATCAAAGCAAATCACCATCATAGGGGATAAATACAGCATCAATAGAAGCTCCAAGCTCCCCCAACTACAGAAAATGGCTTCCTATCGTTAACCATTATGGACACCTTTTCCTCTGACAAAATCTGCACGAAAAGCAAACGCATGGTATAAAGATTTCAAGGAGATGAAAGTCACCAGGAAAAGGAGAATCTCAAAGTAAGTATCTAAAATGAAGTTTAAATGGAATGCCAAAACATAGAAACCAAAATGCTATCCAGATCATAGTTAGAATTCGCAGTATCAGAACAATATTCAAAGGTATATTCATTCATCCTGGACATCGTGAAAAAATGCGAAGAGTTGCATTATGCAATTCATCTCATTTACCTTGGGGGAGCCCACCGCCCACAGATGCTATTCCTTATGTCCTGCCTGATTTATGAACGTTTTGCTGCATGCCTGCAGAGTACCAAGTTGGTACTGTTCAGCTACGAGTCAATATTAATGGAGTGCCCTTTTCAACAGCTAATGCAACAGAAGTGTTGAATTACACTGAAAAAATGATGGTGACAGAGTTCATCATCAAAACATAAGTGACAGGACCACCTACTCTTGCATCCGTAAAAGGTAGCTTCTTGAATTAATTATTTGGTCTATACAAGGAACATTTGAAAATAATTTGACAATCAAATAATTGTCCACTTGTTATGTAATCTTATCTACTAATGAGAAAAGGATGAGAATATCTTCTATTACGGGTCAGGGATAAATCTTATTGGACAGATACATATCATTTAGGTAAGAATACTTAATGAATTTGTATTCTATTTATAGTTTGATTTTTTTTTCTTTTGGCAGATAGATCAATATGAAATACATTAATGTTTCTGAGTGATTATTCTTCACATGGAGACAATAAGATCGTTACATATTGTTATGATCTAAATCCTTTAATATCCATGTTCGTGAAAGAAAGCTCATTGCATGTCTGAACATGGAAAAAGGCAGTGCCAGTTTTTCTTTTGATTTCTTAACAACTCGAGATAGAGCTTCAAAAAGCATTATTCTGCCACCCCAAGCCCCTTTGGCAGATGGTTTGTCCCCAGTCTCAATGGAGCACGAGTTAATTTTTCCAGGCAAACCTTATGATACTCTGCTCCTATTAGGCTAGTTTGGATGACAAAATTAAGGAAAGATGAGAAGATATATGAGAGGAAGAAGGAATCATTTCTCTTGGTTCAATCTCCTTCCGTCCCATTCTCTTTTCCACTATCTATAGCTAAAAAACCCGTGCTATTCACGGAGAAATAATTTATAATAAAAAATTATTACACAAATTATTTTAATAATAAATAATAAAATATAAAATAAATAATTAGAATGTCGAATATTCATAAGATGTATACATAGAATCAATCAAGTTAAATTTGATAAGATTTTGAATTACTTGTTCAGTAACTCTTCTAATGTCTTAAAAGAGATCATATATGCAAAATTAGTGAAAATTTTTTTCATTGGTTATATATTTGAGAAATTATAAGTATAGCAAATTGCTTAACATCTTGATTTAATACAACATTATCTAATTGAATGTATCAAGAAATTTTACACATTTTTAAAAGTGTAAACACTCTTCACACCAATTTATTTTTAAAGACAAAAGTTACTAAGAGCGAAAGACTTTTATCTTTCTTGAATATATATGCACGCATCACAAATGTAAATGCAGAACCTATGCAGGAATTTATATGGTCGTCTATTAATTTATGTCCATTTTCCTGAATGCCATGTAAATGAAAATCCCTCAATGATACAATTGTTGTGTAGAATTTTTAATTAAATATTGTAATTGATAAATTATATATTAAGAGATATATACACATATACATAGATAAATACCTTTCATTATAAATAACTCGTTGGACAACGAAGAACAAACTCTGCATGTTTGTCTTTTAGAAATGTATGCATACTTCCAGTAAAATCTTTCAGTTGAACGAAAAATTAATATATTCAAATTTTTTAAAAGAAGCACAATCAGTAAAAAGTAACAAAATAACTTAATATATATATAGTAGTAGTTAGTTACCCTGATATTATTTTAATTGTATCGTTGCATTCAATACACACTTGCTCTTCATAAACACACTCTGTTACCCTACCACAATTGTTGCACGACTCATACCACAAATTTTTAATATCTATGTTATTTATATAAGTACTATACGAAAGACCCTTTCCTGAAAAAAAAAGAACAACATTTAAAAGTCATATTTAATTTTCTTGTTCATTTACAACAGTTTATTACATGTGATAGTGCTCAATAATCTGATATCCGTATTCTTTTAGCATTCTAGATCAATAACAATTGTGTAGTAAAAAAATAAGCTCTCTTCATCCAAGTTACAAATGTCTTTGCACAATAATTTTCATAATACCTAAATGTAAAAAAGCATATTTAAAGGGAAAAAGTAAAGTATAATGAGTGAATCTATATATATATACAACTTACCATCATCTAATGATGTTAACAAATTCTATCCTAAAAGGTTCTCAACAAAAATTTTGGTAATATATATATATATATATATATATATATATATATATTACCAAAATTTTTGTTGAGAACCTTTTGGGATAGAGGCCAAAATGGAAAGACTATCTCATGCTTCTTCTTTTAAAATAGAGAAAAATGTATGAATATTATACACGTTAAAAGCATAAGGCACATTTAGGAGCTTTATTTTCATTCAAATAAGTATTTTAGCTTTATTATTATTAAATTTTGAAATATGTCTTAGAAGCTTCTTTAGTTAAATCATATAAAACGAAAGGTATGCAACTTTTTATTTAATTTTTAATTTATTTTTCTTCTTCAATATGAGTCTGTGTAATTTTTTAGGAATAATACATTTATTTATTTATTTATTTATTTTGAAACATTTTAAATTTTCTTATTATCAAGAAGTTTTCAAGTTGTACATGATTTTCATATATACTTATTCATTTGCTCCATTTTTCTCAGTTTTTTTTACTTTTTAGTTTTATTTTTAGTATAATTAATGCTTTCTCCTTTTACATCTTTCATGCATTTTGTTTTTTTGTTTTGATCGAATGATATAATATATTTTATATTTTTAGTTATTTTAATAGAAAATTATTGAGTTTTTATTTTATTTAATAGATTTTGAAGATTAAAGTTTTATTTTCTTTTGTTTGAAGGGAAGACTTTAGGAATATTTAGCTGTTTAGTTCTTAGTATATATTACACTAATTTGATCAATATCTATTACTATCTAATTTGATCATTCATTTTCTAAGTTTTAAAGATAAAAGTGTCTAATTTACTATTAAAACATTCCGCACCATAATATGCATAAATTTGTAATACACAATTGTTGCACGACTCATACCACAAATTTTCAATATCTATGTTATTTATATAAGTACTATACGAAAGACCCTTTCCTGAAAAAAAAAGAACAACATTTAAAAGTCATATTTAATTTTCTTGTTCATTTACAACAGTTTATTACATGTGATAGTGCTCAATAATCTGATATCCGTATTCTTTTAGCATTCTAGATCAATAACAATTGTGTAGTAAAAAAATAAGCTCTCTTCATCCAAGTTACAAATGTCTTTGCACAATAATTTTCATAATACCTAAATGTAAAAAAGCATATTTAAAGGGAAAAAGTAAAGTATAATGAGTGAATCTATATATATATACAACTTACCATCATCTAATGATGTTAACAAATTCTATCCTAAAAGGTTCTCAACAAAAATTTTGGTAATATATATATATATATATATATATATATATATATACCAAAAATTTTTGTTGATAACCCTTTGAGATAGAAGGCAAAATGGAAAAGACTATCTCATGCTTCTTCTTTTTAAAATAGAGAAAAATGTATGAATATTATACACGTTAAAAAGCATAAGGCACGTTTAGGAGCTTTATTTTCATTCAAATAAGTATTTTAGCTTTATTATTATTAAATTTTGAAATATGTCTTAGAAGCTTCTTTAGTTAAATCATATAAAACGAAAGGTATGCAACTTTTTATTTAATTTTTAATTTATTTTTCTTCTTCAATATGAGTCTGTGTAATTTTTTAGGAATAATACATTTATTTATTTATTTATTTATTTTGAAACATTTTAAATTTTCTTATTATCAAGAAGTTTTCAAGTTGTACATGATTTTCATATATACTTATTCATTTGCTCCATTTTTCTCAGTTTTTTTTACTTTTTAGTTTTATTTTTAGTATAATTAATGCTTTCTCCTTTTACATCTTTCATGCATTTTGTTTTTTTGTTTTGATCGAATGATATAATATATTTTATATTTTTAGTTATTTTAATAGAAAATTATTGAGTTTTTATTTTATTTAATAGATTTTGAAGATTAAAGTTTTATTTTCTTTTGTTTGAAGGGAAGACTTTAGGAATATTTAGCTGTTTAGTTCTTAGTATATATTACACTAATTTGATCAATATCTATTACTATCTAATTTGATCATTCATTTTCTAAGTTTTAAAGATAAAAGTGTCTAATTTACTATTAAAACATTCCGCACCATAATATGCATAAATTTGTAATACATTAGACATGAAATGTAATAATCTATAGGTTTTATTTTTTTCTTTTTTTCTTTTTATCAAGTGAATATAAAAGAAAGAAATGATTTTGTAAAGTATATTAATACTATGATTTTTTTTGTGATGGATCAAGAACACGATTCTTTTTTAAAATAAAGTTACACAATGATTGATAATTTAATTAAATACATAAATTTGCTTCATATTTTTTTGTAATATCTTTAATAACTATTTATGTAATAACACGTATTAATTTTTCTTTATGGTACCTTTTTTTAAAAAAATTGACTCTGTCACTAAAAAAAGGCATACTCATGGTCGTGCTATTAAATATATTTTTTAGTTATATTTTTAACAAATTTTTCTTTTTAAAAATCTATTATCATTATACACTTATTTTTTTAAGAAGTAATGTATATCCCGTGCAAAAGTGTTTTGGAGGAGGAGAGAGAGAAAAATTACTCATAGTCATGCTATTAAATGTATTTTTTAGTGATATTTAGAATAAATTTCTCTTTTTAAAAATCTATTCTCATTATATACTTATTTTTTAAAAAAGTAATGTATATCCCGTGCAAAAATATTTTGGAGGAAGATGGAGAGTAAAAGCGTTTTTATTAATGTAAATTTTTTACTAATGTATTTTAATATCTATAAATTTATTAAAATTTATTTACATGTTAAAACAGTATGACAGTTGTTATACTGACTCTATGGAGAGAATTTGGCTGTAATGAGAGGGAGCAACTATCAGTTGTAGTAAATGAAAACGCAGTTCTATTGACATATGGGATCATAGTGAAAAATTATCAAGGTATATTACTTAATTTAATTTGATTATTATCTTAAAAAATTATCGATGTTATACCAATTGTTGCATACAAGGCTATCACTTTGCACAAATAGATCAGACAGATTATATATCAACCCAAATTTAGAATTTGTTAACATCATTAGACGATGGTAAGTTGTATATATATACACTCATTCTACTTTACTTTTTCCCTTTAAATATGCTTTTTTACATTTAGGTATTATGAAAATTATTGTGCAAAGACACTTGCACCTTGGATGAAGAGAGCTTATTTTTTTACTACACAATTATTATTGATCTAGAATGCTAAAAGAATACGAATATCAGATTATCGAGCACTATCACATGTAATAAACTGTTGTAAATGAACAAGAAAATTAAATATGACTTTTAAATGTTGTTCTTTTTTTTTTTCAGGAAAGGGTCTTTCGTATAGTACTTATATAAATATCATAGATATTAAAAATTTGTGGTATGAGTCGTGCAACAATTGTGGTAGGGTAACAGAGTGTGTTTATGAAGAGCAAGTGTGTATTGAATGCAACGATACAGTTAAAATAATATTATGGTAACTAACTACTACTATATATATATTAAGTTATTTTGTTACTTTTTACTGATTGTGCTTCTTTTAAAAAATTTGAATATATTAATTTTTCGTTCAACTGAAAGATTTTACTGGAAGTATGCATACCTTTCTAAAAGACAAACATGCAGAGTTTGTTCTTCGTTGTCCAACAAGTTATTTATAATCAAATGTATTTATCTATGTATATGTATATATATATCTTAATATATAATTTATCAATTACAATATTTAATTAAAAATTCCACACAACATATGTATCATTGAGGGATTTTCATTTACATGGCATTCAGGAAAATGGACACAAATTAATAGACGACCATATAAATTCCTGCATAGGTTCTGCATTTACATTTGTGATGCGTGCACATATATTCAAGAAAGATAAAAGTCTTTCGCTCTTAGTAACTTTTGTCCTTAAAGTAAATTGGTGTGAAGAGTATTTACACTTTTAAAAATGTGTAAAATTTCTTGATTCATTCAATTAGATAATGTTGTATTAAATTAAGATGTTAAGCAATTTGCTATGCTTATAATTTCTTAAATATATAACCAATGAAAAAAGTTTATTGGCTATGTAATTAAAAATAAAAATTTTATTAAATTTATTATGCAATTAGTTGTTAATTTTTTATTATATATTTCAATAATTATAATTAGAAATAAAAATTTTAATATCCGTGCTTATAAGATCATCATAAGATGCATGTTCCATGGACCCTGTGGTGATACTTTCCCAAATGCTCCATGTATGATAAATATTGTGATGCGACAACTATAGAAAATGATGGGCATGTAGAATACAGAAGCCAAAATGATTCAAGTAAAAGAGTTACAATAAATGGTTTTACTTTCGATAATATGTGGGTTATTCCTTATCTGAGAGATTTGTGGTATTGATAGATGCTCACATAAATTTAAGAGTATTGTTGTTGTGTTTTATTTCTATGCCTTTATACTAAATTTTTATCACAATCCTCAACAATTTGCACACAAACACAAGGCAAGTGCACATATCGTTATGAGTAGTATAATGACAAGTAAATTCAATATCGTATCCACGGGGATGGTTAAATATCATTACTCACTTTCTATTCTATTATTTAACCTATCAAATTTGTTTGTAAAAATGATTGAAATTACTACTAGGAATAGAAGTCTAGCTTAGCTAATTAAACCAACTTAACTAATTTTTTTTTGCAAGAGAGAATTCAATTAAGAAAAAAATACTTGGATGGTTAATCTCCCTAGAATTACCTATGTGATAGAAATGTCCCTTGTTTGATAAATTTCACTTCTTATGTTTAATGAAATTCCAATGATAGAACTCACTCTATCTCTAGATGAAAGTTCTCTACTCTTAGATTAATTAGTTAAAATCTCTTTCTAAACAATTCAACCCAAGAATGCATTAAGAATTGTGAATTTCTAATTAGATTTCTCTAATTATCAAGAAGATGTTTAGGTTTCTATCTCTAGTCACCTAAATCATCCCCATTGTTTGTTTATGGTCTATTTCACCTTCCTTTCTCAATTCCAAGTGAAAATTTTCAGATTATGAATCAATTGTCAATCACCCTTCCTTTCTCAATTCTAAGTGAACAAAAATTCCAAATTATGCATCAATAATCTACTCAATTAATTCAACCATTCAAATCCACAAACAATTCACAAGAAATTCAAATTCAATCAACCAATGAAACACTTCATTTACATAGGCAAAATCTAGGGTTCATACCCATCCAAGTATTCAAAAGTTTAGTTCATCAACATATTACAATTCAAAGAATATAACACAATAAAGAAAGAGTAAGAATTGCTCATTTTCATGGTGTAAAATCTTCTCTTCTTCAAGGTTGAAATTCGTCACTATAGCATGGAGAAAATTGCAGCTTTTTCCATGAATCTTCAAGGTGGATGTTCTCCTTCTTCAAAGATTCAATATTCTCTCTTGATTTCTCTTGCAAAGATGAAGAATTGGGATGGGATTTGAGTGAGTTTTGATGAGTTTTGCTGTTTTTCTTTCACTCTCTCGGCTCCTCTTATTTCTGCCCTAAAGGGGTATTGAAATCTCCCCCAAATAAGACAGAAAAGCAGCTTAAAAGCATCTTCAGATCAACGCAAATGGCGCCGCTTAGATCACAACAAACGGCGCCGCTTATCCCTAGTTTTGGTGTAAGATTCTGCTGCCCGACTGTGACACTGTTTTGAATTTTATGTGAATTCAAAGTATTATATCGACAGATATAGGTCTTGATGTCTTCATACAAGTTGTAGATCCGGATCTTATCTTTCCACAGAGATTTGAATCACCTCAATTGGGAATCTAGAACTCAAGATATGAGCATTATACCTAACTGTATCAAAAATAGAATCCAATGCAGAATAGGTGACTTTGCAGCATAAGTAGGGTAGGCAAATGAACTCCGATTGATACAAATTTTACCATTCTGAAAAATTCAAAATATCTTCTATAATTGTCTAGAATACCACTTTTGTATTTGAGATCTGTATAAAGGTCAAAAGCATATGTGAAAAGTTTCTACCAGTCTATTTTTCTCTGCATTTCTCTGTTTTTTTTCATTGTATAAATTTCCCTTGTTTGCTTCATTTCATTCCAAATCTTCAATAATATCACCTAAAGCAAATAAGAGATAAAGGGAGTATAAATGGTGATTAAAACACAAAAATTTAACATAAAATCAAGCTCAAAATGATAATTATATAGATCACAACTATGGAATATCAATTGTCAAATATTTGTACAAGTACATAACCAAAAGATTTAATAAAGCACGTGTTCTTCTTGAAGTAAATGTCAATACATTAAACAAACCAACAACGATATCGAATTATTGATGAGATTAAACATTATTTAGATTGTTAATATGATCATAGAAGATTATAGTGCGGAAATGAATATTACTCTCAAAGATAGGCATGCGGACTTTGTACTAAGTTGTTCAGCTGATCACCTAAATAAAATATAAAGACAGGTATTTGTATATTCATACATCTAACAATTTTTTTGAGCACATCAAAAAAATTATGTGATTACTCAGATATTTTTAATTTTATAGATTCAACTCTAAAATATAATATTTGTGTATCAGGAGAATGGATTAAAAAATTTTCATAAACATATCAATTCATGCAAAATCGTACATTTAAATTGATGGTTCGAGTACTACATGGTGCCAAAATTGTAAAAATTCATCACAGATAATATTTATTTTACTTGTCGATTGGTGTGAAAATGTTCTCATCCGTAAAAAAGAATCACAATATAACATATTCATTTGTGAAATTATCGTTGAATAATATATTTATGCCTCTCTTCTATGTATTACTTATTATGATATTTATTTTTTTATTTTTGTTCGATTGACAAAATTGCCAATAGCATTTATTAAAACTTTTATACTGGATATTAAATTTTAATTAATTAATTAATTATTAGATCGATTGTAATGATTTAGTAATTTCATAATTTAATTTATTAATTAAAAGGAAATTTGAAACTTCTTTAGAATTGATTTTTTATTTTACTAGATACATTACAATAAGAATTGCATTTAAAAAATATATATATATAATAAATAAATAAATATATATATATATATATATATATATATATATATACTACCATGCATAGCACGGGTTTTTTGGCTAGTTATAATATTATTACATGATAACTTTTATTAGCTAAATTTTTTTTAAAAATTTATAAGATAATCATAAAGATAATATAATTATACGAGAACACGTGGCAATTCCTAGAAAGCGGGGAGAAGATGGATGATGATTTTTCGGGGAGAAACTTTTAGAGAGAAACAAGGGATCATTCATCTCTTTTATCTCTTTATTTCCTTTTATGAAAACTTCCTATTTGTTGTGAATATATATATATATATATATATATATATATATATATATATATATATATATATATATATATATATATATATATATATATATATATATATATATATATATATATATAAGTTGATGTTGAATCATTAAGAAGTGACATATGTAATTAATGAGCATTGCTATATGTAGAATGTATTTAGCTAATAAATAAGTAGGGTTTTTCTTCAAAAAACAATGAAATAGGCATTAATGTTTGTAGCCCTTTTTTTTATATTTGCAATCCTCAAATTTCGCCACATAGTGGCGAAATTGCTCCACAAATTTCGTCAAAATTATGACGGAATTTGTTGGAGAATTGTACCCTATTGGGGTACAATTCAATCCACGAATTTCGCCACTTTGTGGCAAAATTCGCGGATGAATTCCTCAACAAATTTCGCAACTCAGTTGGCGAAATTTGTGGAGTTAATTAGTCGGCTTCAAAATGGTTATTTTAAGACCGATTTTAAAGTTTTTTATGCGTAAATCGATGTAAAATTATGAGTAGTTTGACAAATTATCATTTCTTCTAGAAAATTCTTCGTCATTTTTTGTAGATCTGAATTTTTTTGTCTGAATGTCTTAGAGAATTTTAACAACTCTTCAAAATGAAAATGAAATAATGAAAAATTTTCACATTACGTATAGTAAAAAAAAAACTACATATAGAAATGACGTTCTCTAAACTTAGGTTAAATCTAGTGATGTCAAGTTGAATGTTGAGAGTTTGTTACTTTATTGATTAATGTGTTCATATGAACTCATATAAATAACTAATCACCTTAATTTTAGTGAAATTTAATTTATTTTAAAATACATGAATCTACTAATTACTTTAATATTAATAGTATGTAATTAATTATATAATCAATGAATCTCTAAACAATATTAAACAATAAACTTTTAAACTTTAAGATACAACTAATGATCTTGAATTTATCTTAAATCTAATTTATAAATAACTAATCACCTTAATTTTGGTGAAATTTAATTTATGTTAAAATACATGAATCTATTAATTACTTTAATAATAATAATATGTAATTAATTATATAATCAATGAATCTTTAAATAATATTAAACAATAGACTTTTAAACTTTTAGATACAACTAATGATCTTGAATTTATCTTAAATCTAATATATAAATAACTAATCTGGTGAACTTTAATTTATGTTAAAATACATGAATCTATTAATTACTTTAATAATAATAATATCTGAAAGACCTAAGAGGGGGGTGAATTAGGTCTTTGGCTAATTATCAAAATCTTTTTCCTATTATGCAAATCCTTTGCCTTAATAAAAGCTCTTCTTTAAAACAATAAACTTCAAGCTTATATGTGATTTGATGGTTAACACAAGATCATCAAACAATAATGTCACAACCAATCAATCAACAATTATGTAGGCAAGTAAAGCAATAAGAAAATGAGCATACGATTTATAGTGGTTCGATCTCTTCAAGATCTACATCCACTACCTTGAGTCAACACTGAAGGATTTCAACCAATTCACTATATGCTCAATTTCAACAATTACATAAGAGGCTCACCACACAATGGTTTTACACTCTCAACCTCTTTTAGTAATTATACAAACAAGGTTCACCCTTCCACAAGGGTTTTATATCCAAAGACAACCTAAAGACTAATCTAATAAAAGGCTCACCCACACAATGAGTTTTACACCACAACCTTGATTAATCTAGTCTATGGCTCACCCTAACACAAAAGGGTTTTATGTCTAAAGATAACCTTGCAATGAGCTAGTAGAAAAACAGAATTAAGTGAGGAATAAATGAGTTTGAATATTACCAACGCTTCTTGGTAGATAAATACAATTGCTAGCACCACTTCACCTTTGCCTTTGGAATCTTGAATGTACACCTTTGAGCACAAGGAAATTTGAGAACTTTTCAATTTGATTTGATGTAAAATAAGTTAGAGCATGTAAGATTTGTTAAGTTCAAAGTTCTACTAAAAAATCTGAAGTTTATGGCTTTTATAGAATTTGAAAATCAGTTCAAACGGCTATAAAACGACTAGTTTCAGGAAAATTCGGACGATCGAATTATGCGTCCGAATTTTTTGGACGACCGAATTTTTCCTGCTGCGTCCGAATCTTCTTCCGAATTTCTCTAGAAGAACAGTGACCATGCTGAAGGCCAAAATTCGGACGACCGAATTTTTTGGCTGCGTCCGAATCTTCTTCCGAATTTCTCTGGAAGAATAGTAGCAAACTTTTGCTACAAAATTCGGACGACCGAATTTTTTGCCCTGCGTCCGAATCTTGCATCCGAATTTTTCAAACTTTGTCAAAACATGTTTAAATCAATTCAAACAAGTTGGAAAACATTCTAACCTCAAAGATAAGTCATTAAAGACCTTTTATGTACCAAAACCATTTATGAAAACTTGATAATTTAGGTAACTTCAAAACCATTGAAACCATTTAAATCAAGTTTTGTGCTCTCAATTGCAACTCATAGATTCCAAGACTTAAAAGTGTAGGGTTTACAATATTTACCTATTAACCACATGTCACCTACACTTCATGTCTTCAAAGCCTTCATTAATCTTGAACAAACTCTTCAACCTTCAATCGCTTTGGCATCTTAGAGTTGTTCTTGCATTGCTAGCTCCAAGGCAATGAGACTTCATACTTTTTAATCCAACAATCCTATCACACAAATGACATGCATATTAGTCCTCATCAATATTTGTCATTAATCAAAACTACATGATTTGCCCTTAGGGCTAACAATATCTATTAAATTTATTAATAGATAATCACTAATGCATTATCTACTATAGTAAAGTTATTTAATAAGTTTATAAAATATATAAATTTATATAAGTAAATCAATACATGAAATTAATAAAATCTCTTCAATTATTTATATTTAATATTGAATAACATTAATAAGATGCGTAATACATGTTCATCTTATTATTATTATCATTAATATTAAAAACACAAATACTCAAACTTAATAAAATCTCTTCAATTATTTATATTTAATGTTGAATAACATTAACAAGATGCATGGTACATATTTTCATCTCATTATTATTAGCATTAATATAGAATTCACATATTTAACGTTACATGTATATGTTACATATTTTATATCTTTTAGCTCTTTAGTTATATATATGCACCAAATAAAATTTAGATTAAATCAAAAAACTTGAAAGTAAAAAATGAATGAAAAAGAATAGCTAAATGAAAAGACAGAATTTTGAAATAGCATTTCTAAATCTATACTTATCTAATTTTATTCATTCAAAACGTCATTGAATTACAAAAGAGTAGTTGAAAGGTTTTTTCACTAAAATAAAAAATTAAAAATTTAAAATACATAAATTAAAGGAGGGTATATATTTTATTTTATAGTTATCAGATTATTTGGAGCCTAAGATGCTAGACTATCATTTCCACTCCTTGGCCTATAAAATAATGATGCAGCAAAAGAGTCATCTTCATTTTCAGGTAAGCAAATTTTTTTACAATGTCATTTCTTATCTCTAATCTTCTTTTGCAAAATTGTTCTCAATTGTTTTAAGATTTTGCTTAAAAAGTCTCTTCTTATTTTTTTTATGTGTTTAAACATGATTAGGATGCTAGATTGAGAACAACTACTGGTGCATCGGCTTTAGATAGGTCAAAAATTATCTTGGCTCTCTCTTCCTCCTGTTTATTTTTTACTTTACATTTTTTATTTGTATTTAGTAGTATTGTCTTATTAATTTTTTTCCTTTTTCTTTATTTGAAAAAAATTGGGTCTTTAATTTTTGTAATTTTATTAAATTTATATATTTTTAATTCTTTAGATTTTAATTTTTTATCTATTTTATAATAACGTAATATAATTTATTATTTACTTTTCTAACAATTAATACATCTATTACAATACAAACAAAATAACAAACCACGCGCAGCGCACGGATACTCACACTAGTTTATATAATACTTAAACAGAATAATAACAAAAGATAAAATGAAAAAAAAAGAGAAAATGAGAGAATTATAGAAACAAAAATATATCTTCTTCTTGTTGTATATTCATACTTCTTTTCAACCTATACCTCTATATATATTAGTAACGGGTTGTATGAAACATAAGGATTAATTAGAAGATAAACCTTGATCTTATAACAAAGATAGTATTAAGGAGAGTGATAAGATAAGGGTTTTAATGTTTGATTCTTTTGAATAAAATAATCTGAGATTAGTTGTCTCCTGAACATATCGAATAACATGTTTGATACCGTTTCAATGTCATCGAGTAAGAGAAGAACTGTATCTTGTTAACAAATTTACTACTGTTAACCCTAAAGGCAAATCATGTAGTTTTGATTAATGACAAACATTAATATGGATTAATTCATATGCTTGTATGCTGTGTGATAGAATTTTTGGATTGAGAAGAAAGCAAGTCTCATTGTCTTGAAGCCACAATGCAAGAACAACTCAAATATGTCAAAGTAATTAAAGATTGATGAGTTTGTTCAAGATGATTGAAAGCTTTGAAGGCATGAAGTGTAGGTTACATGTGCTTAATAGGTAAACTTTGTAAACCCTACACTCTTAAGTTTTGGAATCTATGAGTTGCAATTGAGAGCACAAAACTTAACTTGAATGGTTTCAATGGTTTTGAACTTACCTTAATTATCAAGTTTTCATCAATAGTTTTTGCACTTAAAAGGTCTTTAATGACTTATCATTTAGGCTAGAATATTTTTCAACTTGTTTGAATTGATTTAAATATATTTTGACAAAGTTTGGAAAATTCAGATGAAAGTTCAGATGCAAAATGAAAATTCAGTCATCTGAATTTTTCCTGCACTGTGAACAGTAACTACTGTTCTGTAAACAGTACCGACTATTTTTTCAGAAAAGGTCGAACGTAAGTTTGGACACAAATGGTCAAGTTCGGTCGTCTAAATGTGAACAGTAATACTGTTTTCTGTGAATGGTATTTTCAGAAAAATTCCGATGCAAGTTCGGACTCAGATGATCAAGTTCGGACGTTTGAACTTCTCAGAAACTAGTCGTTTTATAATTGTTAAAACTAATTTTTAAAATCTATAAAATTCATAAACTCCAGATTTTTTATAGAACTTTTGAACTTTAAAAATCCATCAAGCTGTAACTTGTTTTACATCAAAATTATTTGAAAAGCTCTCAAATAGTCTTGTGCTCAAAGGTTAAAATTCAAGATTCCAAAGGCTAGAAGTGAAGTAGTGCTAGCTATTGTATTCATCCAACAAGAAGTGTTGGTAACATCTAAACTCTACCTTTACATTATTGTTGTGATTGATACGAGGTTGTCAAGAGACTTAAAACCCTTGTGGATGGTAAGCCATTAACTAGATTAATCAAGGTTGTTGAGTAAAATCCATTGAAGATGGTAAGCCTTGGATTAGAATGGTCTAGGTTGTCTAGTAACATAAAACTCTTTGTAATAATGGTGAACCTTATTTATCAGATTGAGTAGAGATTGTTGTGCTAAAACTCATTGAAGGGTGAGTCTTTTGTGTAATTACTTGAATTTAGTATTTAGTGATTTGTTTAAAATCTTAGAGTGTGGACTCAAGGTAGTGGATGTAAATCTTGAAAAGATCGAACCACTATAAATCATGTGTTCATTTCCTTATAACTTTACTTGTTTATATACTTGCGTTATTATTATTTGTTCTTAGTTGTTGATTGATTAGTTGTGGTCTTATTGTTTGATCATCTTGTCACAATAATCAAATCACATATAAACTTAAAGTTTGTGAATTTAAAAAAGAGCTTTTATTAAGGTAAAGGATTTGCAAAAAAAAAAAGGAAAAAGATTATTTGTTAGCCCTAAGGGCAAATCATGTAGTTTTGATTAATGACAAATATTGATGAGAACTAACTTGTATGTTGTGTGATAGGATTTGTGAAGAAAGAAATTTGAAGTCTCATTGCCTTGAAGCTAAAATGCAAGAACAACTCAAATATATCAAAGTAATTGAAGATTGAAGAGTTTGTTCAAGATGTTAGAAGGCTTTGAAGATATGAAGTGTATTTTGCATGTGCTTAATAGGTAAACTTTGTAAACCCTACACTCTTAAGCCTTGGAATCTATGAGTTGCAATTGAGAGCACAAAACTTGATTTAAATGGTTTCAATGCTTTTGAATTTATCTAAATTATCAAGTTTTCATAAATCATTTTTGCACTTAAAAGGCCTTTAATGACTTATCTTTTAGGCTAGAAGGTTTTCCAACTTGTTAGAATTGATTTGAACATGTTTTGATAAAGTTTGAAAAATTCGGATGCAAGATTTGGACGCAGGATGGAAAATTCGGTCGTCCGAATTTTCTTGCGCAATGAACAGGAGCACTATTCACGTGAACAGTGACACTATTCATGTGAACATTACCGACTATTTTTCCAGAGAAATTCGGACGCAAATTTGGATGAAGCTGGAAAAATTCGGTCGTCCGAATTTTTCTCCGCATTGTGAACAGTGACACTATTCATGTGAACAGTACCGTACAATAAACAGTGACACTATTTTTCCACAGAAATTCAGAAGAAGATTCGAATGCAACTGGAAAAATTCGGTCGTCCGAATTTCCCCCCGCATAGTGAACAGTAGCGAACAGTGCGTCCGAAAATTTTCGACCAAAAATTCGGTCGACCGAATTTTGCTGAAACTAGCCGTTACTAGCCGTTTTATTACTGTTAAAGCCAAATTTTCAAATCTATAAAAGCCACAAACTCCAGATTTTTGAAACAACTTTTGAACATTCAAAATCCTTGAAGCTCTAACTTGTTTTACATCAAAATTATATCAAAAGCTCTCAAAGATTAAAATTCAAGATTCCAAAGGCAGGAAGTGAAGTGGTACTATCAATTGTATTCATCCACCAAGAAGTGTTGGTAACATCTAAACTCTATCTTTATATTATTGTTTTGATTGATACAATGTTGTCAATAGACATAAAACCATTGTGGATGGTGAGCCATAGACTAGATTAATCAAGGTTGATTGTGTAAAACCCATTGGTGAGGGTGAGCCTTGGATTAGATTGGTCTAGGTTGTCTAGTGACATAAAACTCTTAGTGATAAGAGTGAACCTTGTTTATTATATTGAAAAGAGGTTGTTGTGGTAAAACCCATTGAAGGGTGAGCCTCTTGTGTAATTGCTTGGATTAAGCATATAGTGAATTGATTCAAATCCTTGAGTGTGGACTCAAGGTAGTGGATGTAGATCTTGGAGAGATCGAACCACTATAAATCGTGTGTTCATTTCTTTATAACTTTACTTATTTTACATACTTGTGTAATTATTATTGTTTATAGTTGTTGATTGATTGGTTGTGGTCTTATAGTTTAATAATCTTGTCTTAACCATCAAATCACATATAAACTTGAAGTTTGTGAATTTAAAGAAGAGCTTTTATTAAGGCAAAGGATTTACAAAAAGGGAAAAGATTTTCGATAATTAGCCAAAGACCTAATTCACCCCCTCCCCCCTCTTAGGTCTTTCATTATTGATAATTAGTCAAGACCTTATTCACACTCCCCCTCTTAGGTCTTTCAACTACAAATGATATATAGTGCTCCAATTACATTAAGATATGGTACTTTAGGATTAAATAGTTCTTCATCATCTTTTCGTATTTGAAATGGATCTTTAGAAACATCCAATGATTGAACGTCTATTAGAGTACTTAAAATATGTGTCTTCTTCATGTAAAACCTTTGCAGGGCTTTTTCAGTATATGTTGATTGATGAACAACGATTTCATCTTCTATATATTTAATTTGTAAACAAGACAAAAATTGGTTCTTCCAAAATAATTAATCTCAAATTTCTTTTTCAAACAATCTCTTACTTTCAAGAGCTCTTCAGCAATCTCAATGAGATTAATATCGTCAACATATATTACAATTATCACAAAACATAATTCAAACTTCTTTATAAAAAACATATGGACAAATCAGATTATTTTTATATATGGCTTGCATCAAGCTCTCACTGAAATGATTATACCACATTCTTTTAGATTGCTTCAATCCATATATGAATTTTTTTAATTTAATAGAATAATTTTTTCAAGTGCTTGATGTACATGCTTCAGGCATGTGAAATCCTTCTAGGATTTTCTTGCAAATTTAACTATCAAAATTTTTATATAAATATGCAGTAACTACGTCCAAAAGATGCATATAATGTTTTTTAAGTACTATTAGACTTACACGATATCAGAATGTGATTGCATAAATCACAGTAGAATATGTCTCCTCGTAATTGATTTCAGGTATTTACAAATTGTGCTACTAGTCATGCTTTATATCTCATGACCTCATTTTGTTCATTTTATTTTTGTAAAAATACTCATCTATATCCAAATAATTTTACACATTCTGGTGTTAGGACTACAAGTCAAAAAACCTCACTTTTGGTAAGTGGGTTTAGTTCTAATTGAATCGCATCTTTCTATTTCAACCAATCAGGTATGTGCCTACATTTCTCAATTGATCTTGGTTCAGGATTTTCTTTATCACTTAAAATATCAAGTGCTACATTATATGCAAAAGAATGATCAGGAATATTGTTTATTCAATTCCGACTTTCACTTGTACCAACAATGTTTATGGAATTCTCCATAGTTTCATTATTTCCATAATCCTAACCATTAGGATCAGTAATCTCTTGATCCTTTTGTTCTAACTCTTCAAGAGGAACACTTTGATCATTTAGTCCTCTTTTCTTTTGAGGATTTTTATCTTTAGAACCAAGAGGTCGATCACACTTCACACATGTCTTAAAATCAATAGCTATAGAGCTTACTTTTTGTCCCTATTGAGATATATATTCTAATAGGAATATCTATAGTTAGAAGATACAATTTGATAACTCTTCTAGAGTCCGCAAAAGTATCAAGCAACTAATTTGCATTTCTTTACAAATGTATTATCTTTTGAATCTCTAGTTCACTAGTGCCTATGTGTATATCAAGATGACCTAATGATGTTGTTTTCTATGTAATGTCTTTTTTCAGATACTGATTTTCTTCCCTTAATGTGGGAATACTATTTCATTAAAATGGCAATCAACAAATTTTGAAGTAAAGACATCATATGTTGATAGCTCAAGATATCTGATGATAGATCAGTAAACTTCTGGTTTACTAACTGATACATTTCAACTGCTGTAATCTTGGCATAATATAGGCTAGACTAGAGAAATGGTAGTTTCTTAAGCATATATTTTTTTTTTTACCTGAAACAACTGTAGTAATACATAGATATTTCGCAATCATGTCATTCATTGTCTCAATGTGATATCCATTTCAGAATATATCTCTGAAACTCAATAGATTTCTCCGAGACTTTGTGGTGAATAATACATTATGAATAACTAGCATAGTTCCTTCAAGGAAAAATATGCAAGCTCTTCTAGAGCCTTCAATTAATTTCGTACTACTATTTATACTATGAACATTTATCTCTCTTATATTTAAACAAAAAAAATATTTTTTATGCTTAAGTATGATCTATGTTGTTCCATTATCAATAAGACAGATATCTCCATCTTCATTCATTAATCCAAAAGATGAAATAAGAGCCATATAGCCTTCAATATAAAGAAAACATTTAAATAATTTACCTTTAAAGTAAAACTAAAGAAAGTAAGATATTGATATTTATTGTAATATGAAAATCATAAAGTATTATGTATTATAAAACTAGTCATAATTAATATATATACATAGTGAATTAAACAATGAAAATAAAGTAGTATAACTCATTTTCAAGAGCTACAAACTCAAGTTTAGTAAGATTAACCATGAAAATAAAACTTGTGATATAAAAACTAACATTCACCTTCAAATCTCCACTCATTTTCAAATAGCAAAATGTAAAGATATGTGTTGATAATATGTTATGAAATTACGGTAATACTTGATCAGAATAATAATAGAAGATATAATAAAATAAAGAAAAAATGAAAGAATAATAGAAATAGAAAATATTTTCTTCTTGTTGTATATTCATACTTCTCTTCAACCTATACATCTATATATATTAGTTATAGGATGTATGAAATATAAGAATTAATATGAGGGATAAAATAGGGTTTTAATGTTTACAAACTGAAAGGACATCCATTTTCTTTTTGTTCTTTAGTTTCCATAACACTGCCCCTTCTTTTCTATTTATCTTTTCTTATTATAATCTCCTAAATAGGAACAATGTACTTAGGATCTTCTCGCTTATCTTTCTAAAGGTGTGACGTGTAGTTATATAATTTCACTAGCCTATGGCCATGCTTTGCACGGTGTATGTATTATTTTTTTAAAAAATAAATGTATAATAAAAATAAAATTTTAAAAAAAAATTTATTTTAAATATCATTAAAAAAATATCTTTAATAGCACAACCATGAGTAAGCCTATTTTTTTTATTGATAAAGTCATTTAACGACTTTTTACCTCAAATTCGAGAAAATTCTTTGTATAATATTTGCTCATTGCATTGTTACGACTAAATTCGTTTATTTTTTATTTAAAAAATGTAATTTTTTTTATGCATAGGTTGAGAGAGTTGTAAGAGGAGAGAGAGGAAATTTTTTTAAAAAATGAATATTCCTCGTACGTACAGTAAAAAAATTAAATATAAAAATGGCGTAAAAAGAAAAGATATCTTTTTCTCTAATGTATTTCGTAGATTTGGCTTGGGCTGACAGGCATTTTAATGTTGGGTACTGTCCTTGAGCTGACCTACTCTTTCTATCTCTCTTGGTGAAGCCCCAAAGCTGCTGAAGCGGGCCTAGTTGGTAAAATTACGAAATCCCGTTTGGGCGAACACGACGTAGAAAACAAAAACCAAACACGGATTAAGGGGTTACAATTAAGAACTTTTGGAGATTACATTTAGCAATGAAAACCCTTTTACGGGACAAATATCAAACTCATCATGTTCCGTCTTAAGAGATTATTTGATCTACCGTATTTGAATAATATTTGAATTTAAAATTTTTTATTTAGTCTAAACTCTAGTAATGCACAGATATATTTTAGAGTTAAAAATATTAAAATTAAAATTTCAAAATAGGTATAAAAAAGGAATTCTTTTTAACCTTCTAAAATTTAATTAGTCTTTAAAAATTTAATTGATTAAGATTATTTTTAATCTATTAAAATAACTTTAAACTACTTATCTTTATCATTTGTATTTAACTCAATCACTTAATTTAAATTAAATTTATTAAAGTAAACTTTTTAACTTATAAATTAATTTTAATTTTAAATTATATATATTAATTACATTGTAAAGTATGAAACTTTAATTATTACTTTAAAAATTTTGTAAAACTACTTATATTTTAACTAGAATTTTGAATTTTGTATTTTTTTAATGAAATTAAATTCTATTTATTTAATTACTTTGTAAATATAAAATTTGAATTGTTTAATATCTATCAATAAATATAAATTTAGTTATTCTTGTGTACTTTGATCACGTGTTTAAAATTTTATATTAATTTTTCTCTCTATTATTTTACCTATTATATATTTTTTCTAATATTATACCTTTACTTTTTAAATTAGTCTTTAAAAATTTAATTTGTTAGGATAATTTTCCATCTATTAAAATAAATGTAAATTACTTTTCTCTGTCATTTTTATATAATTCAATCTTTTAATTTAAACTAAATTTATTAAAGCTAAACTCTTAACTTATACATTAATTTTAATTTTAAATTTCATATATTAAGTTATTTTGTAATAGTAGAAGATTTTAATTATTACTTTAAAAATTTTGTAAAATTACTTATATATTAAATTGAATTTTAAATTTTGTATTTTTTTGATGAAATTGAATTTTGTATATTTAATTACTTTGTAAGAGTAAAATTTTAATTATTCAATAGTTATCAACAAGTATGAATTTAGTTATTCTTATGCACTTTGATCACATGATTCAAGATCTAAAATTTTATATTATGTTTCCTACTCCAGTTTTGCCTATTCTGTTATTTTTTTAATCTTCTTTTATTTTATGGTACTACAATGACATGGCTTTTAGTATTTACTTTTGATATTCTTCTAATTTCTTCTAGTATTGGAATGAATAAAAGATGTAAAAATCATATACTAAAAACTTAAAATTGAGAAGAAGGATTGAATATTTTTTAACAAATGAAATTTTAATATTCTGTGTGATTTGATTTTTTCTCTCAACAGATAGATTTTGAAAAGTTAAAAAAAATCCTCTTTAGATACTTATTTTGAAAATCTAATTTTAAAATTTTTTAACTTTAAAATATATCCGTGTATTATGTAGGTTTAGACTAACAAAAGCATTACGGAGAAATACAACCCTAGTAGAGCAGCATCTCAACACACTCACTATACTTTTCATTTAGACATCCTTATGAGAAGAAAATTGCCCAACTCTATTTGAAAATATTTGTGGGATTTAACAGTGACTTTATTTAAAGAAAATAAGAATTTACAATGGAAATTTTTTTCTTTAAAGAAAAGGCATTTTGGGTTTGAACCCAAAACACACTGATTGGAGGATCTTGCATAAAATTCAGCTCTTTTAGCAGCTCCCAAACAAAAGTACAGTTTCCTCCTCGGTCGGAGGCTTCAATTAGGGGTGTGCATTAATTCAATAAAATCGAAAAATTGAATCGGAATGAAATTTAATTTGACTTTCAGTTTAATTTTTTTATTTTTTGGTTTTTAGTTTTAACCAAATCAAACTGAAAAATTATTTATGTTCTAAATTAATAAATAAGTATAGTTGAAGGTTAACAACTATAGTTAATTAGATCTAATTAAGGCTATTTTAGAATTTAAAATACTTAATTTTATATATTTTTATAAATAATATTTAAAATTTAATAACTTAAATTAAATTAGATTTTAATTAATGTTATTTTAAAATTTTAAAATAATTAATTTTTATATTTTTTAAATAATTAATTAATTTAAAGTAAATTTTAAATCAAGTTAGAATATAATCAAGATTACTTTAAAATTTAAAATTCATAATTTTGTATATTTTTATTTTCTCCAAACTAAAATAATTTCAGTTTAGAAAATTTTAGTTATATGGTAATTTAGATTTGATTTGATTTTCATAAACAACATAAAAATTGAATTTCTTTTAAATAGTAAAATTAAATTTTCTCTAAGCCAAACAGATGGAGCCCTTGACTTCAATCCTTTTGTGAAACTGAAAAGTTTGTCTTTGATCATAATTAACATTCACCGGGAAGAACTGGCTCCTCATGACATCCTTATATTGTTCCCGTTAAAACCAAATCGGATGGATCATGACAATTTAGCAAAAGCACGACAAAAAGATATAGCGGGATCGTTCTCTGTTATTTCTGCCAGGAAACTATTTATTTTCAAAATCACGCACTCTCTACTCTATCTCTTCTCTCTCTACTCTAATCTCATACTAAATTATCAATTCAATGAATAACGTATCAAATTAGTCGAAGCAACATAATGAGCAGTACTTTCTACGAATGATTATCTGTAATTTGAGATAAAAACTTGCTAAAATCCTTAATTAATATGTCAATTTATCAAATTTTGTCAAAATTGTCCAAATTGTGCAAGAAATTGGAGCAACTTCACGTTGAGTTGCTCTAGAAACTAGTGCAACTCAAGTTAAAAAAATAATAAAGGAAAATAGCATCCTCATTCAAAGCTTATAAATTTATACTGTCGAAATAAATAAAGCTTCAAAACTGCAAATTAAAAAAAATCATAAAAACTTCCGATCAGCTACCTGTCATTTCCCTCGCCAACTATTGTTAGAGAGTATGCTCACGCTTACGAACGATCTCATGTAACAGTACTAAAATTGCATCATTCTGCTCTGACGTCATCGTCAATGGGTCATTTGCACCCGCTAAGAGATGATGGATCATATTGCATCTTTGTAATACAAGTTATAAACTATTAAATTAAAATATTATTTATGTAAAAGTTGACTACCCAAAATCGCAAAAAGAGCAGCACTTACCACTGCTTCCTTGATCGGTGCAGGCCAAGGATGGGACACCCACTCTAGGAGATTCTCAAGTTTCTAGATCATTAGATGTGTACGGGGCTATGTATCATTCCATGTAATTCCGAGCGTAAGCTAATAGAGACACAATAATAGATCCAAACTGCCTCACGCCGAGTATGTGAGAGTTTGGTTTCTCACAATACTCGTCTGGACTATTGTAACGCGTGACATACTTCTTGCTATTATTGGGACTATAGTTCTCACGTGATACGATAGGATTTTTCAGAATCCGTTACACACGTCTAATTTATCATAGGGCTCGATCTAGCATGTAGGGCTCCGAAATGTCGCAGAAACACATACATTTGTGGAACACTGAGATCCGATGAGTATCTAGGGAGGTTAGACTGTACAAAATCCAGCAAGCCTGACAATATAATATAAAAAATAGTAATGATAAACAAAAAAAAAGAACATTTATGATGTTATGATATAATATTTTCTTAACTCTCGGGTAGACATGTTATCTAAATACAGGCCAACATTGCAGAGGTCTTCCAATTTTTTAGGAGCACGTTAGCGGCACATGAATCGAAGTATGTGGGGTTACGCTTCCTGCCACGCTGGAGACTGCTGCGGAGTAAACAATTAGAAGTATAAATGAATCCACGCTTTTAAGTGTAGTGGCTTCGCCAAAAAGCCTGTAATCAGCTTTGAAAGTGGTATATAACTGATGAAATAAGTACGCAAGACATCCACTCCCCATGTGTAATCATTAAAGCTTCTACGTTAGCTAGAAGCAGCCAGAAGTGATATAACACCCGATCCTTATCCTTGTCCAGAAAAAGGGCATAGCCACGCAAGTATGTCAGGTGTGCCCGAGTATGGTCTGTGAGGAACAACGATCCTCTGCTAGCAGCTTCATGAAGAAAGGAAAGTTTTATGCCCCCATTATTTAGCTGACTTTGAATAAGTGCCAGTGACAAACGAAGAGTGCTAGACATATCCGCAATAATACCATCTCTTCCTTTTTTATGACAAATGATAGTGCCTGTAATAGGGATCTCGAGAATGTATGACATATCGTGAAGGGTAATGGTAATCTCACGGAAAGGTATGTGAAATATGTTTATGTCCGGCTGCCACCTTTCCACGAACGCCAAAATCAGTGAATTGTTCAAGTGAATGAATATACACTCCTTTAAGTAGCTCAAACTTGTTATTATAACAATCGCCTCAACTGCAGAGTTTGCCACATACCACCTATCAAGATAACCAGATCGTTGATGCATTATGAAACTGGCCGCCCCAGTAGAATAATGTACATTATTCCTACATCTTATTTATTTGGCATATTTAACAAATATGAAGTATAAGCAAAAACATGTTAACATACCTCACCACTCCATATGCAGTTGGCTATGTGATCGAAGAATGATAGAATTAGTGAAGGATCCTGGGATCTTCCAGGGATGGCTCTTGACAGCGGCCAGCCATCATCAGGGTCATGACGCTCACTTCTCCTGCGAATTAGCTACCTGGGTCTGCTACTTATCAACTGCCAATTCCCCTCCAGCATTAGAACTCGATCGGGAGCCAGAAACTCCAGAAATCTCCCTGATCGATGGAGCGGTAATGTCCACTGGCCTTGCATGTGAGCTGTTACCAGGCACCCGAGGATAAGCGAACTCGCTAATACGTCATGGGGGAGGACACGACGATCCTTCTGAATTGAACCACTAACTCCGGATACCAAACGAGTTAGACTGCCAACCCTCGTAACAATATGACACAATATTCCAATTAAGGTCTAGTGAAAATATACGCCAGAACTGTGTCTAGGACAGTCTCCACAACCTCAATTTCTGTTTGAGTCATGTGTTTCTCTACATCCTCACCCGTGATAGAGATAGACAAATACATTTAGTTTTCTAAATTTAAGACAAATACTTTTAGTTTTCTAAATTTAAAAAAAATTACAAAAAACTCGACATTTAATCTTCAAAAACTAAAATCTTACATTAAAAATACCATAATAATTGATACATCCAAATAAAAGTAAATGTAAAATAATAATATATCTAACTAATAAACATCTTACGACGGTTAATCTAAAAAAACTTACAAAATACTTGAAATTTAATCTACATTAAAAAATTTTGAAAAAAACTATACTCGACTTTTACACTAATATCGGCATTTATTTTCTAAATTTAAAAATAAAAACTTACAAAAATTTTAAAATCTTATATTATTAATACCATAATAATTGATGATAATAGTAACTAATGAAAACACAATAATACCATAATAATAAAACACTCTACTCCAAATAAAATTAAATGTAAAATAACGATATATCTAATTAATAAATATCACACGACATTTAATAAATAATTACAAGAAACTAGACATTTAATGTAAATTTTAAAAAATTACCAAAAAAAACTAAAATAAACCCGACTTTTAAACTAAATTCGACATTTAGTTTTCTAAATTAAAAAATTACAAAAAAACTCGACTTTTGACCTAAGAAATTTAAAATTTTATATTATTAATATCATAATAAAAAATAGTAATAGTAATTAATAATATTACAATAATATCATAATAATAAAACACTATACTCTAAATAAAAATAAACATAAAATAATGATAAATTTAATAAATAAATATTGCACGATATTTAATTAAAAATTACAAAAAATTAATATTTAATTTAAATTAAATACATAAATTAAAAATAACATTTTTTAAAAAAATAAGAAAATTGCGCTCTACTTATACCAACTTTTGGGGCAAGTGGAGCGCCACTTAAGCCAATAACCTGCGCAAGTGGTGCGCCAATTGTACCAGCTCGAAAAAGAGAAAAGTTTGCAGTCGGGGATTGCAACTGTGGAACTCCTTGTCCCACTGCACAGCGTATTTGCAATTGGGGAGGCCTTTTTTTAAAAAACAATTATTTTTTTATTTTTTTTAATTTTTAACACATTGCAATCAGTTAGCCTCATTATACTATTAGGCTTATTAATGAAATTAGTACCTATTCTTATATGTTAATAGATCTCACATTTAATATTTCTTAAACCAATAAGGTGAACTCCGGAAATTAACATGTATATATACTTAAAGGAATTGAAAATTTTTTTACACTATTGATTTTTTTGAGAAATACTTTTCACAATGTGGAAAAATTTGTATATTACATATCCAATAATATATTAAAAGGATATTTGTTTTACCTATCTGAAAACTATTTTCATTTTTCTTTTATCTTTGGATATCATAAATAATTTATAAAGTTCTACTTATGATAATTTTTATAAGTTGCATAGATGTATTATTGTTTTTAAGAGCATTATTGTCTTTTTATACTATTTTATCACTTATTTAAAGACTAAATTCACTCATATTTAGGGTTGCTAATCGAGATAAATGAGCCAAGTATTGCCAAGCCTAAGTTCAGTCCAATTTCATACTTAATGATAATTTTTATAAGTTGCTGTAGATGTGTCACTATCTTTAAGGGCATTGTTGTCCTTTTATAGTTGTCAATTCAGTTAAATGAACCGAGTCTTGCCAAGCCTAAATTCAACCTAATTTTGTTCAAGGACATAAACAAGTAGCCCCTCGGTTTGCACTAGTTTGGTTCGGGCTGGACCTAGCTCAAACTTTTTTAATATAGATTTATTTTATATTCTACATTTTATAAATTTTTTTTACTCATAATAATAAGTAAAGCCAATTAGATATGCAAACTTTAAATACTCACTTGACTTTTTATTCCTACTTCGTAATAGCTATTTAATGCCAAAACTAGTCTTAAAGATAGTAGTAGGTATACAAGGCATTATTTGAGTTGTTAGATTATATTGCAATTCAAAATTTTTCAAAATTAAAATTCACAATTTGTTTACTGGTATTAAAAGGTAAAGAAGAATTTTTTATTAAGAGGGAAAAAGCAAAAATAGGCTTTAAGTAAATACAACCAATTTCTCAATATACTTGGCAAAAAAAAAAAACCAATTTCTCAATATACAATTATGTAAAAAGGAAAAACGGTGGCTGTGGGGCATTCCACACTTCTCCAGAGTCCGCCCGAGAAAAGAAAAAGGATAACTGCTGCTGCGGCCCAATTTGGTTCCGGTCCTGCATATGACCCCTAAATATATTTTTATAAATTTTCGTAATTGTTGGATCAGATATCAAATCTGATATAGATATCTGATATTGATCCAACGATTGAGATTCAGTCCTGCACGTCCTGCAAAAGGACGACGTGCAGAACCGGAACCGAACTGGCCGCGGCCACCGTTTCAGTTGTAGACACAGTGGCGCCTCCGCCAAGCAACACCTGTTCCGAACCGTTTCCCGACATCCAAAAGAGCTAATACTGAAAATGAAAATGATCAAAATCTCTTTTGTTTCTCATCTCTGCGCCAGAAAAGTTTTATACAGCAGGGACCTAACCAAATTCTCGCGAATCAGTAGGATTCTTGGGTCCAATCTGTCATCATGGCCAAGAGAATAGTTTCTTCTATACCAATTCACAAAGTAAAACTCATGAAACGTGGGAAAAGGAAGAAGTTTCTGCTGAAAAGTGTTGTAGACTATTTGAAATCGGATACTTACATCTTTGCACCATTGCTTTCTTCTAAAAGTTCCGATTTTTGTTCAGCAGCGACGGTCTCTGCTTCTTCCCCTGGTGAGTGTCAGAAACTTTTGGATTTTCTGGGTGGATTGTGTTTGTAATTTGTGAGTTTGTGGTTTTCGTTTATTGGGTTATCGTTGTATGGTTTTGTCTATGGGGATGAATGTATGTTATAACGGTTCCCAGAAATTGAGGCAAGTGAACCCATGTTGGAAAAGAAGGAGACTTTTCTTGGGAAGATGAAGGACTACATGATATCTGATCAGGATTTGTATGCCCCTTTGGTTGACCATCAGCCGTTGTTTCCTGGTTCTATTAGCACTTCCAGTCCTCAGGATAAAGGTACCGCTCTTTTGCTCCAGGAACTAAGATGATAACTTCGATGCGTTCTTGTTCTTCCGCTGGAACTGTGTCATAGATGCTTTCCAGAAAGAAATTAAGGTCATTGACACGTTATGCAGGCTGTGTGTGTTAAACATGTCTGGCTTTGTTATGAATCTGCACCATTTTACATGTCTTTTTAAGCAACAGGATTTTCGCTTCGACTTCATCATAAAATCGCATGATTGTTTGAAATCTCTGCCCGTATCCTAGATTTGTGGTTCTATTATGGTATCTGTGGTCATTCTGGCATAAAATTAGCGCTGTTAGTATTCTTGTCTGGATATGCTGGTCAAAATTTTGGTAATTAATGGTTTGTTTTGAAGCAAATTGGGGAATTTTCTTGCATCTGATGTTTGAGAAGAATCACATCGCGTGTTTGAATTTGCGAGCTAAAAATATCATCAAGTTCTGATAGGGGTAAACTTTTGCGCATTTCTCACTAGTATTGGTTGCGGAAAGACTAGAGAAGAGGAGTGGTTGATATGAACATGCGAGAAGAGCAAATTAGTGCATATGAATTCTGATGATAGTTAGGGACTGAGAGAATTTCTCATTTGAATCCCACTAACAGGGATCAAAATTTTAGAATTAATAGCCTTGGTGGTTGAATGGGTCATATCATTTTTATTTTATGAATAGTTTATATTAATTTTTCTTGATACAAATTTTTGCTTTCAATTTTTTGGTTATTTGTTCCCTTGGATGTTCACTGTTTCTTTAAGTTAGTATGATAAGATAAATATTATTTAGTCTCGCCTACTGAAATTATCAACAGAATTTAGGATCCCATCCCAGAGTGTCCTTTGGAACCACTTTTTATGCAATCTAAACTTCAACTTCTGATTTGCATGACTGCTATGTGGAAGTTGACCGGAGTTTCAGATACGATTTGTTGTAATGGACACGTCTGTATCAAGTTCTTTGTTGTCGGGATGTGTTAGATTAGATTATTAATTTTCCCAACATTTGCACCAGCAAAATTGTGCAGTGTCGGGCCTATAGAAACAGCATGTTTCTTTTCATAGTAGTTTTTTGCATGATCCTTCATTGAATCTGCAGCATAAAGCTGATTATCTGGAATTATACTATGGCAGCTATATTGAGTTACTTTGGGATTGCAGTTCTCTTAACATGTAACAAACTAAAACCATTTACCTAGTGACTTGTCTGGAAGTTGACCTTTTATTCTTTTTCCCAGAGATCTGAGCTTACTATGATCTGCTCATGTATTTAGGTTGGGAAGAGGGACGGGGCCTTTTTTATAATGTGGGCTGTAGCAACAAGAAGAAATCCTACTTTTCTCCTTTCTATATGATTTTATTAACATGTCATTTTGTTAGCACTTAGTTTGCAGTATCATACCCAAGTATCTGCATCTAGAGTCAATTTAGTACCTATATTTAAATAGAAGAGCATGTCATACATGTCAAGGAGAAAAGAAGCCTCTGTTGCTAGCACAAAGGCCCTTAGATTAATTACATGTTCGTTTTCTGCTTGTAAGACAGCTTTTCACCTCCCCCCGCCCAATAAGTTAAAGGTTTCTATATATTTTGACAGGCAGTGGTATGGGATTAACCCTTGCTTAATGATGTTTTTAGTCATTCTTTGCTTTTTCAGTTTCCTTAAAATGCTATACTGCCTTTTATCATTTTAGTTTTCGCTGGAAATGTCAACCGGAATAAATGATAGCTTTAAATTTTAACGGTGGTTGTTTTTCCTGAAATCACTTGTTTGTCCAGTTTGTGGGAGTGAAGAAGAAAAAAATTCCAAAGGTGAATAGATTCATGAACACCGATAATGTTCTTAGAAAATTTTCTTTGCCTTGGCCCTGTTGGTCCTTGTGAGAAAATGATGTGTTAACATGCTAAGCAAGTGTGGTACTGCCTCTTAAAGTACGCAACACCTGTAGTAACTTGTGTCTATAAAGACTCTCACCTGCCGCCTTAGATGAAATAGGATAGCCATCTTGTCTGGGTAGCTTGTCATATTCATCTATTGGAGAAACCAACCATCTTTGGAGCTTTATATAATTTTTAACCTGAAATTTAATGTCTCTGAGCACTTTTACAGGATCTATGTCTTTGCAAGAGCAGATTCACCTGCTCCTTTGCAGTTAAAGAATTGGTTAAATATACACATTGTGTTTCTTTCTGCCTGCTGCACTTGCGCTGTAATTTGTGAAGTGAGCATTAAAACATGATTTTTGGTAACCATGATCATGCTTGTTAGATTCCTAAATTCTTGTTAACAGTAGTGTACAAGCAAGATGTTAAGAGTTCAAGTAAGGACCAGTGGATGAGTAAGGATAAATATGGTTTTAGGTCCTGAAACTGTAGCAAATAAAGTTCTGGTTGTCATATTCCTCTCCTCTGGAAACAACAGAGATAGAATGCTTGTTATTGCAATATGAATTAAATTGCCCACTTAGTCAGTAACATGCTCATCATGTTTGAGAAGGTAAATTATCTATGTGTTCTGTTGAGAAAGAGTTTCCTCATGCAGTAGATTTGCCACTGGTGTATTCAAATCTGCTAAAACATTTTCCCAGGATACACTGAAGAGGCACACGTATTTACCACCTTTTCCCCCTCGGATTGCTTTCAGTTTTTGTTGCTGTAGGTTTAAATTCTCCTGACTAATTCCACATGTATCTCTTTCCTTAACTTACTGTCTCTTGCCATTGTTGTCTGACTTTTACGGGTATATTTTGGACTATTCACCTTGTCTTCAACTGTAGGACCAACTTTGTTTTCAATGTATTCAAATCTGCTAAAACATTTTCCCAGGATACACTGAAGAGGCACACGTATTTACCATCTTTTCCCCCTCGGATTGCTTTCAGTTTTTGTTGCTGTAGGTTTAAATTCTCCTGACTAATTCCACATGTATCTCTTTCCTTAACTTACTGTCTCTTGCCATTGTTGTCTGACTTTTACGGGTATATTTTGGACTATTCACCTTGTCTTCAACTGTAGGACCAACTTTGTTTTCAAGGAATGCAGAGACAACGAAATGGAAGGAGTCGATGAAAAAAAATAGCAGAGGAAACCGGAGATCCAGGGCGGAGGTTAAAGAGTATCAGAATTCAAGAACTGAGTTTGGGTAGATATCCTTATAGTGGAACTACGATGATTAGGCACACTCAGTTGCAAAAAGAAACAATGAAGCAAGTGGTTCAGAAAAATTTCCATTCTTGATCTGTGCAGCGTGATAAACCCTTTTAATGTGATTTTTTTTTTTTGGGGGGGGGGTGGTTATATCGACAAGTAATGTCAGGCATAACCTCTCTTCTAGTACATGTATGTTGTAGATGAAATTTTAATTGAAGATATTTGTAGAGTTAGAGCATCTGAAGTCTTTCATATGCTTCTTATTTGAAGAACTCCAGGTAGACCTTTCACAACGAGGGAGAAAAAGAGGGGGAGGGGGATTTTATCTAAAAAAGAGGAAACTCATTTTGGATGTGGAGACTGCAGTGGGTGTGCACTGTGAGTCTGCGATGCAAATAATTTGGTCAGGGAGTTTTGCTTTTCCTTTTTATATTCTTCGTTTATTTTGTCCAAGACCAGAGGCAGCTTTTCCTGTAGGCAGGCAACGCTACTGTCTCTAACTATGGTGAATAAATATGACAATATGAAAATAGATATGAAGTGTCAACAATTGTCAATTTAGGCCATGCTTCTTGCCTACATAATATGCCAACTATCAAAAATTCATGTGCTCTCATATTTTAAGCCACATTCACACTTCTACTTTTCATAGAATGGGCGAATTCCTTCTCTGTAGAACAATGTACTGTGACAATGAATAAGGGGTCCCTAATTATCATTGGACTGCTCTTTCTTGTGATCTTTGGTTTCTGATTCTAAAACTGTGATTTTTTTTTTTAAAAGCAGGAAAATATGAAATACTTGAACTACTTGATCTTGCCCTTTACAGTGTTCACTTCTCCAGTACGAAGTTGCTCTTTCTAGAAATATATGCAATTTAATTTTTCTTAGGAGTATAAAATTGCTTTAGGTCTTAATTTCCATGTTTGGAGAAATATTTCTTATGGATCAGTAATAGGAGAATGTTAGCATTCATATATTGACTTATGTGGTAAATACTTTATCTAGTGCTTTGACGTTAGAAGGAAAAAATGAGCAACATTAGTATTCGAATTGATCGTTTAGTCCTTTTGAAATCATTCTTGATAAGTGTTTCTGTATTTGAGTGCGTGAAAATTTTTTCCATTCTGGCAGAAGCTTTTCTTTTGAAAACTTCTACAATTTGTCTATTCTGAAAAGTTTCTGAAGTAGGGAATTAGTTATTTTCTTCAAGGAAGCTTTCATTTGTTAAAGATCAAAATGTCCTTACTAAGTGGGTAACAACCTGATAGTGATTCATTTAGGTGAGCATGAATTCTGGTGATTGAATTTCTCAAGTAGCAAAGATATTGTTGCATGTAATAATTGAAAGATTTTCAGTTGCAATATGAGATTGATGGATTTCTTGCTGTAGCTTTTTGTTTATGCATATGGTGACATTGGATTTCTCTTAGGCTTTCCTTTCGTCAACTTGTCCACTTCGTTTTTAGTCCAAGTAGTTGCATGATTAGGCATTCCATAGCATCATTTGATTCTGTGCTGTATGTTTTGAAATTTAGAGAACGTACTGAAGCTACCACTTCGTTTTTAGTCCATGTAGTTGCATGATTAGGCATTCCATAGCATCATTTGATTCTGTGCTGTATGTTTTGAAATTTAGAGAACGTACTGAAGCTAACTTTTTCTGTATCATTTGAAGGATATTGCTTGGAGCTGATGGCTGAAATTTTGCTGCTAATAGAATCTCTCGTTTTGTTGTGATTTACCTAGCAAGAGGAACCTGCGTATAATGTATATTAGTTGTTGTAGGCTGTAGTTTTCTATCTTCCTTCCCATCTTTTATTGGTCCAGACATTTCTTGTCGTATGCTTTATCTGGATGTATATTTGAAAGACTAATATAAGATTAGCTTACTTATGAGTAGTTGTTTATTCAAGAGCATTTTTTTTTAAAAAAAACTTTTGTATATTGTTGGGAATTATAGATTGGCATTTACGATACCTTCAATAGCCTTTGATGTCTGAGAAGAAAGATCATTGCAAGGATACTGCACTACTTGGTTCGTGCTTTTTTGGAGTTTTTGGGCTATATATGATACAATTCTCTATCACAGCTTTTAAGCATTGCAGCACAAAGACCTGATTTTGCAGCAGAGAACCTAATGATTGGCTAAGGAGTTCCTGGTTTTGTGATGAACGGCTCTGAGCTGAAACATGTGGATTACAGATTGCTATGGAGTTAAGATGCAAAGGAATTTGGTTGGAGAAGATTTCATTTTCATGAAGTCCTGAACGGTTGAAATAGAATAATTTAAGTATAATAGTGATATTACGAGCATATGATATGATTGTAAATCTACGCATATACATCAATTATCTGTTGCAAGTTGATATTCTTGTGAGATTTCCTCTTGTTGCAGATTAAGGTAATATCTTTATCCGGGATTAATATCAGCTGAGTTGGCCAATGAATGCAGTCTTGGCTCTTGACATCCACCACATGAACTGATGATCTTCCAGCTCTTCCTGATGATGAGTTTCATGTGTGTGACAACCTGTGTAGCACCGTATGCAGGCAGTTGGCGTCCTTTTCAACTCCCTTGGCATAGGGTGGGTGCTTGAAAGAGCCAAGGCCGGGGATGCCTACACAGATGCCTACCAGATGCAGATTGAGGTGAGTTCTCTCTTCAATTATTCATACGTGAAATGAGGAAATAGTCTTTATCTTGAGGGGACGTCATTTAATGAAGCACACGTGCATGGCTAGATGGGTGTTTCTTGATTGATTACAGCATTTTCACAGGCAAGGTTGCTTTCGTTGAGTTTTAACTTCCAGTCCCCATCCCCATCTTTGATTTGTCATCTTATGGTTGCTGCCATTCATCTATTTGGTATAGCTCCCACGAGTTCCGCCATACCCTTCCTTTATTCTGCTAATCTTTGGTGATTATCGGCTTGTTTTGCCAAAAAGTATTTCTTAGGGCTATATGCACTGATCAATTCCTCCTCCTTTTAAATTTAAAATTTTATAAAAATAAATTATTTATAAGAAAGAGTAAAATTTAAAAAAAAATTATATTTTTTCTGCAATCAAGTATCAAAGCACTTTTGAATGAGTTCCCAGCATAACACATGTGGGCGGCCTTAAGCTTCGGGGCGATGCCACCTGCTTTGAACCCAAAATATTGTCGGCCATAGCTGAATCACAGTTAACCGCATCAGTCATCAGCGTGCACGTTTGTTCATTCTCATGCGACATTCGGCCGAATCCTTGCAAAATCTCCAGTAAAGGCACTGTTGCATAGTTTTAACGACGGTTGTGGGGGACCGGGACGGCTGCAGAATAGCCCTCCCATGCTACGCTTAGGACGCTGTTAGCTGTGGTCAACTTGAACAGGCATTTCTACATGCTTCTGCACACGTGTATCCCGCTGGTTCTTGTACTGCCAATTTTAGTGGGCGGTTGTACATACATCAAGTACATGGTGGCAAATAGCGGTTTGGTTAATGTACTTTACGTTTTTTTTTTCACAGTACAAGATTCATTGATAGTCATTGGATTAGATTCGATGGATACAAAAGTTTATCAAAATTTTTTAAAAAGAATATATTAAAAATTTGATTTGTTGGATCAGATTTGATCTGCATGTAAAAAAAGATGTGTAGAATTTGAACCAAATCGAATAAATAGGGCGGGTGATAAAAAAAGATTTATTACAGATGACAGAATAAGAAAATCAAAAATAATATCTAATAATCACATTTTTTTAATTTGTGATACTATAATTTTTTGAGTTTAATATAAACGGATTATTGTAAAATGATTTGTTTTGAATGTTTAAGAGCGTGTAAATATATGTGTGTGTGTAAGTATATATATATATATATATTTGAGTACTCTCCTTGTTGGCTCTCGGACTAAACTACTAACATTTTGTGTTTGATTTTTTGAGCCTCAAGTATCTTTTCTACCGTGGAACAAGATGTCGAGGAGATGCTACTGCTAAACATTTGGACCGAAAAGGGCGGTGAATAGTAATGATTGAAGGGCGTAGGAGATGCAGTCCTTTGTGACAACATCGTAGGGACAGCATCCCATGTGTTCACATGCCTCCTCTCATCTACTCAATTCAATACCATCGTTTCCCTTTGCTGTATTCTTGTGTTTCTGCATGAGGGCATCTCCACTTCCTTGGCCATCTGCCTTCTTTCGCGCTTGCAAATTGCAAAGAAAAGGAGAGTCTTGGCTTCAATTAGCCGCAGAGGACACGACCCCACCTTAGTCTCGTGGCTATGACCCTTTTTTCTTCTTTTTTCTTGAGAGTTCGTACGTTGAAAGAAAATGAACAACATAGTAATTGTGGAGGTTGCCACAGACATAAATGGCATGGAATTTTGAACCCTTGACTATGTTTGTGTATTTGTATCTTTGAAGATTTCTTCTGGTGATATGATCGTAATTATAATTGGGATACGTTCAAGAATCACCAGAATTACCTTTTGAATTGTCCCATCTTCCTTTTCTGCATTTTCTTTTCTGAGCGTTCAATATTGGGTCTCACTAGAATGACGTAGCTTTCTTGAGAAATTGTGTTTGATTGAAGATATGAGACTCAATATTCCTCTAATGTCTTGCCATGTAGTAAATACGTATTGGTCAATCTCTTTTTAATAATTGATAACATATCTGGGTTGTAACATAAATCTTGTATATATCGATGAGTTGCAAGTTTCATATGTGTTAGTGAAATTCATATCTTTAGTCAAACTTTTAAATTTTTAATTTGCAAAAGAATTGAAACAGTTCTAGCATAAAGAGAGAGAAGCATAAGCTTGTTATCTCGTAAATTAAGGAATAAACAAAAGAAACTTATATCTTTAAATTGTGAAGGTTAGTTAGGAGAATTAGACCAAAGAAGTAGGATGAGAGAATACACATCCATTTCTTCACGACTTGAAAGACTATCAAACTGAATTTCGATTGTAATTTTAAATATATTTTTTTTCAAATTTTAGTATAATTTACGGTTAACTTTTATAATGAAAAATGATTAAAGTTTATAGTAGGGAAAAATGAATTGAATTTGAAGTAAATTGGAATTCAGATACACCCTTAACATGGACGACATTGTGTCCCCAACTCCCTTCCCGTGGGGGGTTCGAGAAGATGAACAATCTTTAAACCGGTGAAGAGAGAGCCATGCACGGTCTGGGTGAGCTAATGAATGCGGAGATAGTACTTATCTTATAATTGGTTCGACTCTGGGGGTAACCGCAAATCACGGGGGTTGACTCCTTGGTTTTCTTGTTGGACCCAACTCGCTTATCAATCTACAACCGCACAATGTGATTTCGGAGTTTAGAATAATCTATCGCACATTGTGCTTTATTTTATATCTTTTTTATAATAAATAGTCATTTATTTTACCTTTTTTTCTTAAAATCCTTTCTTTTTTTTTAATAGCTTCTATATTTTTTAAAAAACGACAAGAGGTTGTTTAATTCCCTTCATTGCCAAGTGCCAACCAAAAAAAAAAAAAAGGAGAGAGAGGAGGTACTACTATAATATTTACAGAAGTTTTTCCCCAAATTTTGATTTCTTTTTACAGGGTAGCAATGTGAATTTTTGGGCATTATTGATGGGTTGTTAATGGCAAAGTTCAGGGTTCTACCATCAAACCCACAAACGTATGTCCTTTTCCTTGGTTTTTCCTTATCTCTTCCTAAAATTTAACATATGGTATTTTGAATTACGAGTTAAAATTAATAAATTACTAGGTTGTTATCAACTAAAGATGCCAAAATTATTATTTCAATCTGTGTGTCTTTAGCACATCAACGTGTTTTAATATATTTTTCTAAATTAACGTATATGAGTGGGTCACGAATGAAATTTAAAAGAGTTAGAGTGAACTTAAATAATATTTAGGCCTTACTTGGATTGGTTCCACACGGAACTCAATGTAAATTTTTCATCTCACATCTCACTTTTTCTTTCACAAAAATTTCTCTCTCCCGAAACCCAAGACAGAAAATCTCAAAAATAAATTTAAAATTTCAAGTGTAAGATTCACATCTTTTTTTTATAAATAATTTAATTTTTACGAAATTCAAGATAAAAATTTCAAAACCAAACCCTATCACACCCTTAGATTGGTTTGAAACGACAACACAGTATGTACTAACTATAAGTTGAATTTTAATAAAATAAAGTTAGGTAGTTTAAATTTGAATTAGATTTCGTTGTAGAATTTAAAATAAATTACTTTTACGAAACTTAAAACAAAAGATTTCAAACTCAAACTTTATATAATTTTATTTATATAAAAATATTATAATTTAAATTTTGATTAACAAAATATTTTGAAATTGTATTCAACTTTTAGAAGGTAAGTGTGACATTTACTGCACAAAATATAAATGTTAAAAAAATGTGATTCACGAAGATTGGAGCGGATTATTTGTGTTTGACAGTGGACCATATTTTTGTGTTGAAAACCTAGGACCAGACGAGAACCACGTTCGGGGTGAAAAGTTAGATTTGGACGTGAGAGGACGTATTACTCCATATATCGTGGACAACCATCTTCCAAGACCCTCTGCATTTCACCATCATATTTGGTAGTAAAAACGGTATTCACCACCCCCATTTGTTACGTCTCCATACATGCAATTTTAATCCAATGTCGGTTAAATTATATCATAATCTATACTAAAATATAGTCAAATACTTATAAAGTTTATTCAAAGTAAGATATTTTAAGAAAAATAAATATTTGAATCCGCAAGTGAATCTCAACTATCTATAGTCCAAAAGGGTAAAACCGGGAATCCTTATATGCCTCACAGGTGGTCAAAATGTTAGTAATAATCATGCATCTCTGTTCCCTCAGTAAAAAACATGTTGACAATAGAAAGCTTTTTATGGAATGAGAGAAAGCATGGGATTAGATACACGTGTCCTTAAATTTTAAATTGAGTATGAAATTTATTAAAATAAATTATTTATAAAAATAAAAATTTATATTAAATTACGTAATAAAATTTAATTTTAAATATTATCTAATTATTAATTATTGGTAAAGATTTGTACTTTGCGAAAGCCCTCAAAGCCACGCTTTAGAGATCCCCCCATGTGGAGACCATGTGGGTGTGATTTTTCTTTCCTGGCCAAGCCCAAATATTATGCCCCTAAGAATTTTTATTCTTTTTGGACCCACAATTCTCCCCCAACTTCAGCATGTTTTCCGGATCCTGCCAATTCTTCATTTCTTAATCACTGTTTTTAACGTGGAATTCCCGGAGTTTTATGTTAATCTTGCGAGTACCTAATTAAACATAAACAGTTTGGATGTTAAGGATCCAAAAATGTTTTTAGCTGATTAACATTATTTTTTTTTTCATACAATGATATCGTTTGAATTTGTGGATCTAATTATTTTATCCAACGTTTTGAGCTTCACAGGAATTTCTTTCTCCCGATTGGGTTTCACACGGAATCCAATGCAAATTTCTCATCTCACATCTTACTTTTTATCTCACAAAAATTTCTCTCTCCCGAAACCCAAGACAAAAAATCTCAAAACTAAACTATATCCAATCACACAAAATATAAAATTTTTTGACTTATTTTTTTAAAATAAATATTTTTATTTTTAACAAATTTTAAAAATTATTTTTTAAAATTACACTGATCATAGATATAATTCTTTAATTTTTTATTATATATTAGTAGAATTAGTTATTGATAAAATAAAAATATATATATCTGATTTTTCTTCTTCCTTAATCCATGTAAAAATGATCAAAAAACTTTATATTTTAAAACATAATAAGAATAAAGGGTGAGATTAGATATAATCTACCCTAAATTTTGCGAAAGTAAATTATTTATGAAAGAGAGTGAAGCTCAAAATAAAAAATTTGCATTGAATTCTATTATACACTCGATCCCATAGGCAATAGTATATTGTCCCGTAATAAAAAGTTTTTAGATATAACTGATTTTTGTGAAATCACAATTAGAAAAATTATCGTAAAACCTATGATTAGAGTTTGCTTTCATCATTAATATTCTCATTTTCAACTTGAAAGTGATTCTCTGAGTGTAATTAATTAACAGAATTAATTCAGCTTAAAGGGAATTAATTTACAAATATTGAGTTGAAAGCTAATTTAATTTATAGTTCAATCATTAAGACGGAATTTACTTACGAAGATATTTCATCATTTGGTAAAGTTTTTGTTACAGAATCGGTGGATTTTCGAGTTTGTATTTGCTAAGCTCGCTTTACTAACTCGATTCCTCTCTCTTCCAAGACAAATTTTTATATTATATTTAAAGTCAACTATGAATTCCGTAGCTTTTCTCACTACAATCTTTTGTTCTTTTTTTTTCTTCATTTAATTTGACAACTTAAATGGAAATCTGCTGTAAGTATTGGTGACGCAGTAATTTATTAGTGTTAAAATTCAATATGTCGTAATGAATTGCAGAACTACATATATGAAGCCGAAAAATTACTGCGGTCAAAGTTCTTGATGGCATATGCCATGGCCTTTCGTTGTTAGTATCACCGCACAGTAAAATTTTTCTTTCGGTTTCTTTTCCTTAATTTCCGGAGGATCATCTTCGATAACTCTCAAGAAAAGAAACAACAAAAATGCACGCAGTTGGAATATAGTGCATCACATGGCCTGGGCTCAACATTCTATCCTATGGATTGTTTTTTTTTTTCAAAAAAAAATTCCCACTTTTTCTCAAAAATCAACTCTACACCCTACGTTCCTTCTTACAACAATTGGCTTGGGCTTTAGTTTAAGTTTTTTATCTTGCGTAAAAATAAATTATAATTTATGAAAATAGGAATATGACCTAAATTAAAAGATCGAGTTTTTTTTTTCACTTTGAGTTGCAATCTCAGTGTACCCTAATTTCAAACAAAAAGTTCTCAAAAAAAAAAAAAATCAATCCAAGTAGACCTTTCACTAACCTTTCTTAATCATTTAGAAAGTTCCTTGTCATCTTGATCATAAACTTACAACATGAGATTGATGACTAAAACATCTTCTTAATTATCACTTAGAACGAAATATAATTCTTAAATAACTGGAACTTCTTCGTCTAGTTTAATAACATTAAGTCCATGTATATAGTAAAATATGCGTATTACTAATCAAATATCCTATATTCAATTCTCGTTTCATCATTCATTAGACTGATCCATGTCTGTACAACTACCAAATCATCCTCCTATATGTGCATTGTGCCATATAGCGCATGTATACTCTAAAACCATAGTTTTGGTTGTACAGTTTAATATAAAGACACCATAGATAGAGCAATATTCGAGAACTGCTGTTAAGGTGGATACACGTAGTTTGGTTTGGGAATTCTTGTGGTCTGTGAGTGCTTGGAAGAACAATTCCACATGCACATTCATGGATGAGAGCATTAGGGAGCAAATTTTGTTTTATAGCTTGTGTAGTCATATTAAGTAACAAATATTAGGTTTGCATAACAATGGGGCGACCTTAATTCTGTCTTCAAACGCCTTACATTTCAAATTTTTGTCTTAGGGTTTTCCACTGTGGACCCTTCACTCCATGTGCCTGCATGTGCTGTGTTTTTCTCCTATTGTCCCACCACCTTCCCCCCCACCTCTCCAATCCTCTTCTTTCACCAAATAAATGAGCTTTTTTGCACATTCTTCTGCTTCTCATTCTTGATTTCTTCTCTGTCCCTCATCTCTTTCTCTCTCTTTCTGTGAGCTTATTGCATGTCTGTTCTTGTTCGTGGATACTGATATATATATATATATATATATATATATATATATATATATATATATATATATATATATATATATATATATATATATATATATATATATATATATATATATAGACTTTGGATTCCAAGAACTTCACTTCACTCCTACTTGTCTTGATTCGTTAGCCTCACTGCGGCAGTGCTTAATTTCCTCCTCCATTCAGTTGAGAATAGTAGCAAAGGTACGTATTTAACAATATGGCTATTGTCATCTCTACAATCATAGGATTAGAGCAGATGTATGCAATTGAAGAAGTGACTTGATTAGCTTTTCATTAATCTAGCGCCGTTAATTTTCCTTTTAGCAGCTTTGTTCTGCTCTAATCCCCCCATTCGTAAACCCTTCATAAATTCACTGCACTCTTCTGGTTCCACCGTAATCATGCACAATTCGTATATGCTGGCACAAAAGGGTTAATGTGTTCTACTAATTGCCTTTGCAAGAATGATTGTGTGCACCGAAAGGGCATTACTTGTAATGCGCATAATGTTTACATATTCTGAACGGTGAAGTTTTCGTTTTTGCTTCAGTTTCCAGAGACTCCAGACCAAGCTCAAGAGGACTTCCTTTTGACTTTTTTCTCTGAGAATGCGGGCTCCAAGCTCAATCAGGCACGAGTTTCTGAAGAGATGGCTAAAAGGTTTACAGATATACAGTACTACAAAGAAAGAAATGAGCATTCTTGATAGGAAAAAGGCAATAAAATTATCAGCAGATGTTGCTATGGCTTCCACCAGAGCTGCTACAACATGTTGGAGTCGTGCCATAGTGTCCACTGCTTCCAAGGATGCCACAGACAAGATCCTTGTGGAACACATATTTGGCCCAGATTCTGATCAAAGACTGAAGAAAGCTTCAATGGCTATGAACATTTGCAGCAAGAGAATTAGAAGCAAGAAGATCTTGAGAAAGAGCTGCAATGCTCGGAGACTTAAAAAGGCTGCAACTAATGTGATTGAAGCTAGTTCTATTGCAAAAAAGCTAGTGAAGAAGAGAACCCAAGTGCTCAAGAGTCTTGTACCAGGAGGAGAATTCATGGATGAAATTTCTTTGATTAGAGAAACCCTAGATTATATCGTCTCACTTCGACTTCAGGTAGATGTAATGCGTCATCTCGCCAATGCTACAGTGATCGGAACATGACCAAGAACAAAAATAGTCTACTATATAAATATTTTCTTTTAATCCTTTTTCTTAACTAGATGAAGGAGAATATGGCTGGTATAGAAAGGCCTTGTACAGACGAAGCTACAATGTTAATTAAGTTCCTTCATGTTCCCGCTTCCTTCATGTCCGGTAAAGACATTTTCTTGGTAGCTTTATTGCTATTATTTGTTACATTTTGCAGTCTGCTCTCTCCCGACCCCTACTCTGATCAAAAGACTGAAGTCCCCATACTCAAGACTTGATCCCAAACTACAAAAAGTGTTTTTCATTTTGAACCGCAAGTTTGAACGTTAAACGCTTATACAATAGTTAAATCGGTTCAGTCTTTATAATACTCTTTCTATTCAGTATTAAATGTTCACTCTTCCATTTATTTTTGTATAGAAAGTTAAGATATTCAATTGCGAACTGATGAAATACTATATTGTTATACATTTCGTTCCTTTTTCAACAAGAGATGCTTGCAAACAACAACACACCAAAACCAACAGTGTTTCTCATGTTTTCTTCATCTGCATGCTGAAGATTCAGAGGCTGTTTGCACATTGCACTGCCAAGTATGTGCATGTCTGCGTGTGTGATTCTCTGAAGAAGAAAGTAGATGAAAATGGGGTCGGACCAGCAGAAGCAGCAGGGAGCCATGGGTGACTGGGTTTTGGGTGAGAGTTGCCGTTGGAGACAAATTAGCAATCAAGGGCTCATGGCCACCAAGGATTGTGGGCAATTAATTGCAGCCTTGGCATGTTCGATCCTGTGTGTATAAAGCGTTTAAAGTTTGAGGCAGCATAGGTCTGTCTAGGAGTGATAATGCCAAAGGATGTGATCCTCAAGATGAAGTTAGCCAAAAAGTAAGTACCAAGAAATAATAATTTTGGGAAAGTATTATTGCACAAAATATTTTGGAATATATGATTTTCTTTCACTGTCTCGTAGAGAAAGCCCTCTTTATAAATATTGGACAAGGAAATTGTATTAGTATATAAGACGACCATGATATTTCTTCAAACTATTATTGAATATCATCCCACGTAGCATTTAATTTATATTATTTAATATCATTTGACAAGGTTTCATTGACATTTTCTTAATTATTAAACTTAAAATTGTTAATATTAACGTTTTAAGGAAGAGGTAAATATGAAAATAAATATTGATCAACTGAAGCCGGGCAATCCACTCATCCTATGGGTTTTCCTTTTTCCCCTTAACTTTCTACTTTGTCTTGAATGTACATAATAAACATTAACTTGTAAGATGAGTTTGAACATAGCTAGAAATATACTACTCATGATGATCATTTTTAATTTTCTACTAATACATTTTTATCGTATTTTATTTATTAAAAAAGAAAAAAGATGGACGTTTTCCTATCCGAATCCTTAGACATGAATCACTCAAAAGTTAGATCAACCTAGAGTTCCATTTTATGAATCTATACCTAATAAGTACACTTGTTTCTAAAATGAAATTATTTAGAGAAGTACCTTTTTAAAAAAAAATTAAGCAATCAATTAAAAGTATAATGAATAATATAGCAGTATGATTATCAAACAATAGATTGTAAATATCATTTACCTTCATAAATATATTGATCTAGCTTAAACTTGAAGGTGAGTGTGTAATTAAATTATCTACTCCATAGTCCCATTTCTTTTGACAGTGTTTGACCGAGTACAGAGTTTTGTGCAAAACTTTGAATTACATTATAAAAATAATATAGTATAAAAAAAATCAAAAATATGTGAGCCAAAAAGTATTTTATGTCAAATTTAGATATATAAAAATAATATATAATGATGTTAGTAATTGCTTGATAGAATATAATTTATTAAAAAAAATTATGAAAAATGTCAATTATTGAAGGATATCACAATATAATAAGAAAGTCATTAGAAATATGACGAATAGAGTATTCTTTAAATAAAAATTTTCCACTCATTTTATTTTTGGATTACCAAATTTTTTTTCTCTATTTTGGATTAAAAATCCTTTTTTTTAAAAAAGAATGAACCTATTCTGAAAATGTTTTTTTCATGTATCTTGTTCGCAGCCACTCAAATCAATTAATTTGGACATGGGCCAACAACCAAATTTGGACCTGTCTTTTGAAGACCATGTCCTACTTGTCCCCGTATGTCCAGTACCATTGCTGTGTTTGGCCCGAAAGAAGGCCCAATTATGGAACATCAAGGTGGGTTGTTTGCCTTACCGATTAGGCTCAACGGAGCTTATATATATATCAAGGTACTTTTCTTTCACAAATTCTTTTGAACAACATATTTATAAAGTTGTAAGTTGGATTCACTCTCAAAAACCCATCAATATTATTTAAATTGAGATTAGGGTTTATATGAATTGGGTTTATGTTAGATATTTTTTATCTTGGGTTTCATAAAAATAAATTTTATGTGAAAAAAGTAAAAGCTAAATATTTAAATTTAATTCATATGCATCCATATGTTCCATATTTAAATTTAAAAATACCACCTAAGTACGAGGCACGTAGGTGATTATAAGATTACTACTTTTCATGCACATCCTTTCCACCCCCCAATTCTTGTTCATGATGTAAGAACAAAAGAAAATGTACAAGGAACTACTTGACAAATATTGTACATTTAAAGACAACCTTAGGGCTAATCTTTCCGACATCTTGTCCCCAAAGGCCAAAACTATTATGAGTCATTTTCGATTGATCAAAATAGTACTTTTTAAGATTTTTTAGGTAAAAAATTATTTTCAATTACATTTTACTTCTAATTTTAATCTAACAAAGTTATTCTTGGGGATCTATCTAAAGGTGCTTCTTACACTTCTTTTACTTATTAATGATGTAGTAAATAAAAACCTTATCTATCTAAATATTTTATTTCGACTTAGTATAAAATTTTAAAAAATAATTTAATTATAAATAATTTATTATAATATTTTTATTAATTAAAGATGTTAGCAGCGACACGTATATATTAGCAAAATTTAAATTTTTTAAATTAAAAAAAGTCAAAGAAGTTATTAGCAGGCTCAATATATCAATAATATTTACCTTTAAATTAAAGATATTAGTAGTGAATATTTAAATAAAATTTATAACTATTTTTGAAAAATAAAAATTTAATTTCAAATATTTATAAAAAATATAAACATTCAATTTTAAAAAATAAGAGTATTAATTTTTTTAAAAAATCGTTTTTCAAAACACTTTTTTTCAACAGTTTAAAAATTTTGTGACATCATAGAATAAGGCCTATCTTTTTTTTTTTTTTTTGATGGGTAATAAGGCCTATCTTTTCTCATCACTCCCAAGGAGTAATCACAATCTCTTAATCCTATATTACATATCTTCTCCAATCTGCTTAGTGCTACTTACGTGTCTCTTAGGATTTGTCTAGTTTACTTCAATTTTAATTAGTATACGGTGTAAAAGAAATAAATTATAAATACTTCCTTTTGTTTGGTTGAAGTGAAAAATAGAACCAAAAAATGAGTTATTATGACAATTTTACTATTTTACCCACAACACATTCTTTTGATAAAAGATATTAGGAGAATTTACTAACAATTCTAGGACATTTTAGTCTTTACACTATCAAATACTTTCTAAACCTTCTACTTTTTGGAAGAGTTGGTTTTGATTATATGAATAAGAAGCCTTATCCCTCCATATTTACTTTCCTTCCCTCTAATACCCCAACCAAACAAGTAATTTTGTTCAGTGTTCCTACATTTACTTCTCTCCGTCTAATCCTTCGTCCCTCCCTAACCAAACAAAGCCTTAATCATTGTTGTTAACAAGAATTGGGTTCTCATACAACATTAGACATCGCAATCATTATTCGTCCCCATTCGTTGGATGCCATATATAATGATAGGGTATTTTACATTGAATAAAATTTTCAATCCCTAGACTTTGTAATTTGCTTTATATGCTGGCGAGTAAAATGAGAAAGGGTTTAAAAGACCCAATTTAAATTATAATTTTCCGTTTCAAAAAAACAATAACCTTTAAATGTAAAAGAGACTTGGTCTTAATTAATTTTTTGTGAGACCATACTTGTTTTTTACCCTTCTTTAAATCCATAGGGGTCCTCTTGATGATCTATCAAAGATGTGTACAAGCATATTAGAACCCCCAAGCAGGCATAAAAGTTTCAAGTCACATGAGCCTATGAATACACCTTTATCAAAATGCAAAAAGAAATTCCATCAAATCGTCAACCTAAAGGTATAATATGCACCTTTATTACATATTAAAAGACCACTTCCAATACAAAAGGTATTGTCATTAATATTGTAATCCAAAAGGCTAATCTTCTTTAAGGTTACTTAACAACTTTCTCATTACAAAAAAACCCTTCTTTTCTTGTGAAGGGCTTTGCTTCAATCATACATTCCTACTTTCTTTTGCCAATGTTGGCCCCCCAATCGCATGCTTGGTGATAATGCTTCACAAAACCACAAGCATCTTCTTATCTGTGTTCTACGATTATCTGTTTAGATTGACTTTTTATGTTGATGTGCATGCTCGCGTTTTGGTTAAATATGGAAGGGAACTGGGAAGCTAGGGACAGACATCCCTAGCTGGAAAACGATCCTATCAAATTGTGTGTGTTAAAATCCTACATGACTTTAACTTCTGGTGTGTGTTTAAAGTTACAAAAAGAAAAGGGTCCATATGCTTCTTCTTCTACTATTAGTCTTGCAAGTTTTTGCCTCTCTAGTGGTCAGCACGTGTCGGGCTATGTGATCAAGCTATTTGTATCGAGGGGGGCCTCCCTCCAATCAAAATCTACTCATCTATTAGTTATCATGCTCTATGGGTCCTTTCTTTTCCTGAATCTCCAAGATTTTAACATACAACAAACAAGAAATGATATTCATATCACCCTTTGCAACTGTGATATCTCATCTCTTTGATGACTTCCAATTTTGTGCAAAATTTGAGAGCATCAAAAACTGAGAGGACATAAAGAAAGTACAGTTAGGTGCCACTGGTTTGATGTTCTTGGATCCACAAATATACAGATAGAAAATGAAATCTCTTTTTTAAGTAATTCTTTCTTTGCTCTTAAGCGGGTTGATCCAACCAACAACAATCATTCACTAGTTTGTTTATCCCTTGATTTCTTATTGAATCAACTGCATAAAGTGAAATAAGAGTCACTTTCTAGATGGTTTCCGGACCACATGTTGGAACCTCATGACAGATATAGAACTACTGGTCTTATTCGTCAATTAACACTGTCATTAACAACAGTAGGACCAAATTATGAAAGTCTCCAATCCTAATAAATTTTCTCCTTACTAGACATAGTTTAATAACCAAGAGAGATGTCCTGATCTAATCTAACCGAGGAAGACGGGTACAAGTTAAACTCTTTTACACAAGTAAAACCTCACTTTTGAGGTTATTTATACGCTAAACTAAGTAGCCTTTACTCATTCTAGAGAGCAAAGTATCGAAGCTGCTGCAATTGTTACCTCTTAATTCAAATGGATTCTGAGCTTAAGGGAGAAACAATATCCCAGGCGCATCCCGAGACGATGGATTTTCTCTCCCGGGAATGGTGCAACTTTGCTGTTCAAGCTTTCCAACCTGAGGTGCAAGAACATTCACTTGTGTTCCATAGTAATTCAATAACGAAGGTGGAGAATGACACTAAGTCCCCTTTCCTGGTAAGTTAAATCATTCTTCTAGTCTTATCTCCCTTCATCCATGTTTTCGACCATAATGAATGAATGAAGCATATTGATTAAAAGCAGAAGACAGACAAGAGCATAAAGATGGATGATGATAAGTTTGTACCTCCATGGAAGTCCAATGATGTGAAGGTAATTGCTGTTGCTGTTTAGTTCACAACTATACAATATAATGTTATGCAGTAAAATGCATATGATGATTTCGTATTTTTCTTTTAGTCATGGATATGGATGCAACAAGCAATGCACCCAGAGTTGAACTATAACAGCTACTTCAAGAAGAAATGGGTATGTGCCTAATATGCAAATGTTTATCACATATGTACAACGGTCTTAGCATCGATTAGTCTCTACCATATTTCATGCAGATGGCATGGAAAATTGTTCAACCATTTAAGCATGTGTCAATCAAGAAATGGCTTAAAGAGATTAAGCAGAAAAGCAAAGAAGAAAAGAGATTGCAGAAAGCTGAAGTGCATGCAGCTGTGTCAATAGCAGGTCTGGCTGCTGCTTTAGCTGCCATAGCAGCTGAAAATTCAAAAAGTGATTCAACCAATACCAAGGAATCTGCAATGGCTTCAGCCACAGCTCTTGTTGCTGCTCAGTGTGCCAAAGTTGCAGAAGCAATGGGAGCAAAGAAAGAGCAACTCAGCAGCGTGTTAGCTTCAGCAATGACTGGAACAAGCACAAGCGACATCTTCACACTCACTGCTGCAGCTACAACATGTACGTACCTATCTCCACTATTACAACTACCAAACAAAAAAATATTACCACCATAAAATATGAAAGGGAGAAAAGAAAACAAAACACAGGCACATGCAAGCATGCACATAATCACGATCAATATACAGATAAGGAATAACCTTGATATAATGAGCTAAGCCACAATTTTCCTGCACTTATGTTGACCATTGTTTTCTGGTATTCCTTCATGGAGTTACAAGCTTGAAACCAATCCCCCTTCTGTACTATTGAATGATACAAACAAAACTACTGTATAAGAGAATTAAAAGAAGAAATTAAAGGCATCTCAAGCATTCAAACTTTTGGTCTTTGGATCACTACCAGTATATTACTTCATCAACACAGGTCTCACTATTTCTCTCATAGAGCTCTCTACGTAACATTAAATTTGAACTTACTTTGAGCATGTACTAACAAAAGTTAAAAAATTACAAGTTCAAAGTGAACATCAGAAACACTTAAGCTGGAGACATGATGTTTGATCCACACATGGGATATGATCTGCTTAAGGTCAACTCCACTACGTACAAACCTTTATGTTAACAGTGTCTTTGTAGTAAGTCATGGTCTTAAATATCAGATGATTTCTTCGTGAATCAATTTATCAGCTTCTGATCCATAATCCATTGGTGCTTCTAAGCTTTGGATGAATGATTTGATCTTTACTAAGTCCTCCTGAACCCTCGTTCTGAGTGTGTTCTGAGAGAGAGATTATAGGCTATTTTTTGTCTGTACCTTTCTGACTACATGGCCAGCCAGAAATTTAGTCCTTCATCATCTGGTTTTCCAAAAAGTTCAAGTTCCCAAAAGAAGTATTAAAGTCAGCTATCACTTATGTTTATTGCAGTAATACTTCTAACAATAAATTGTTCAACATTGAATTACTTTCTTGTGTTGTTCCAGCACTCCGAGGGGCTGCTACACTTAAAGTCAGATCAGGAATCAAGAACAAACTTAATGGCAGTACTCCAGTTCTGCCAATCGAGGATAACAGTGATTTGGATTTTGACTTTGACAACTCTAGCTCAGTGCTTGCCAAGAGTGTCGAGCTTACTGTCGAGACACAAGATGGTAAAAGGACTAACTCTTAGCTTTTTGTTCTTAACCACACATTTGGTTCTTGAGGAAAAGGACAAATAACCAATAAAATATTTTTATGGCTAGCTTCCATAATTACTTTTCTTTATACAAAACTTTGATGTGTTACTAAACTAATTTTATTGCTTGACTTGGATGAACAGGAAGGTGCTACTTGAGGTCAGTATCTGTTATCCTGAATGGTGAAGCTAAGGTAAGCAAATTTGATCTAGCAAAAGTTTCTATTCAATTTTAAACTATCATGTTTTATGAGACCATGATGCCTTAGATTTCTTTGCACAAAACTCAATATACATGATTTTCTGCTCTGCAGGTTATTCTAAGAATGAGAAAGCCTAATTTGTTGAACACCTTTGCAAGACCAAAGGAAAGTAAGTTCTTTACTTGAATATTGATGATCTTTATTCTCTTCTCAGCTTAATCCTCTTGAATTTTCAGTTAGAAGTACACCTAGTTAAAGATACCATATAATTGACTGTCAACCCAAGAAGTGTTACTTGCCAACAATTAACTTTCCAAAATACTTCTCTTTTTACTTGGTCTCAGGTATTATATTAGATGTGCACACTGAATTGTACAAGGAATCAGAAGGTGGAGAAACTGATACTTGTTATCTCATTGTACTAACTACAAACAAGGGGATGATCAAACTTGACATGATGGATGACTATCAGCTGTACAGGACATGGTCTATGACTATTAATCAGATGCTGATTCTTTCTACTTCATTTACCAAAAAAGAGCTTCAATTCTACAAAACCTGAAACAGCATCAAACTTCATACATTACATCAGGCATATTGTAAGCCATCTTATGATATATAACTATTGCAGATATTTCTTCTTTAAATATAAATCAATAAGTTACCCACCCTTGATTTGTTACAATACATTGCCAGTGATTATTGTAAATAATCTACTTGTCTCTATTTAAGTTGATTCGCATCCTGTTTTTAATAGAAGAATCAACTTCCTTGAACCTTATTAACTTGCAGATAGTAAATACCAGGTTCCTTTTATCATTTTACCTATGCTATGAAACAAGGAATGGTCCCTATATTCAATGGCGTGTTATAAAGGGAAAGGAATGCTACTTTAGGTGAGGTTACTGAAAATCACAGATACAGAAAAATTACTGTTCAAATTACCACCTGAAGAATATAAGACAACAATAACGTGAGGGAAAAATATAGAACATGAAATTTTTTGACTAGTATCATTCTAGTGTATTCTTGCCCAGACATGAAGCTAACATAATTAACGTGGCCTCTTGCTACAAATATAATTAACATCTAACGGCTTTAAACGTAAATAATATCCAGAAAATAAGCTTGATCCTCTAATCTGCACATGTCAAGAGTTGTCAAGTCCTTGTATGCATCGCATATGCTCTGAATCACAGAGCTAAATGCCAGTGGATCTTCTTGAAGTTGCAACTAAAAGATCTTATTTGTAAAATGCTTCTACTGAAAAAGGGCTGGGACTGTACCAGATAAATTTGAGAGACACACCAGTTGGATACCAATGAGCCCATGCAATTGATCCGTCCAATAGCTAAATGGAATTTCAAACAACATATGCATTTTGATAGCTATCCTGAAAGGATACAGCTCTATCCAAGGACGACAGAAATTAGGTTTTAGTTGGAATTGTAATTCTAACAAGCTTGTATGGTCGTCCAAGCCAGAACGCCCTACTTAGGTATTATAAATGTTTTGCTCATTCCCAACGGGCATGTGCAAACTCATGATTATCAGATCATGTTATATCTCATGTTTAGGCAAAAATAAAACAGTTCTCCATTTCAGAAAATGGAGAAATCCAGAGTACAAAGTTTAAGTCAACCATCTGTTTTTACCATGCCTTCAGGATTTTTTTACAACTGATAATGGGCACAAGACTGGTATATCATTCCTTTCAAGTACTAAAAGTATTTTATTTTCCTGAAAGAATAAGCTTTAATAGGGTTATAAAATGGAGGCATGAACTTGGCATCTAAAACAATTGCCTTGACTTACTATCTCATGGCGACCTATCAAATGATTAGCAGCACTATTAACTTCATGTGATCTATTATGTATACCCTATAAAAGTATAGGTTTCTAGATCCGGTATTCAACAACTGTAGCATCATTCTTCTTTTCTCTTTCATTTTCCATCCTTTGCTCAATGAAATTATAAATATCTAAAAGAGTATGAGAGAGGAAGAGGGACAGAGATTCCTGAAATGAGGTCACTTGGAGAAACTTAAAGAACTCAGGAAATCGGGAAACAGATTACAACAAAAGGCACCATAACCTTCAGAAATCTACTTCACTTTTGAGAGTATTCTCCTTTGAACATGAAATTAAGGCATTATCCTTGGCTTTAGCTTTTGTTCACAGTACTTTTACAAATAAAAGTACCTTAGCATACTCAAAATACAATAGGGAGCTGATTAACCTCTTAATTTGATCTATTGGTCTAAACTACAAACAGGTCTTCTCAGAGAATTCTCCTTTGAGAGTCTGTACTGTTGAAGGCTCATGGCATATCTTCTGATCCTCATTACATAAGTGGGTCTTCCATTATAAAAGTAGCTAAAGAGGGCATGCCTAAGAATGTTGCAAGTTTTGTCATCCAACGGAAAGAGAAACCTTGGCAATTTCCTCACTACTAAAAAGGAGTTCCTACTTCAGAAATTTATTTACTCATCACAAATATATCTAAGGACAAGTAAAAAGTGAATAGCTAAACGCAATCTCTTACAGTAGTACAAACAACTAAATCAATAAAGAGGAGTCCTCTATTTCATCTTTAAATTTTTAAGGCAATGACATTAGCCAAATATAGATATTTGGCTATATTTCTATATTTCTATATTTCACCTGTCAAATATACATATTTCTATATTTCATCTTGTCAGCTTGTTACCATAGGCAACTGAGCTTAAACTAATTAATAGAAGTATGAGCTATCAGGTACTCAATACAAAGAAAACTAGAAATACTTGAAATCTTTCTCAGAGATGAAATGTGCCACTCGATAGATGAAGCCAGATATTCTTCTAAAGTGTGATGTTGAAGGACAAAAGAATGATTACAGTCAATCAGCCAGAGTCAGCCAATTTTATACATCACGCAAATGCCTTCTATTTATTTGCATTCTTTCTTCTTTCCCTTTTCTCATTGTCAATGACTTCAAAATAAATTCAGGGAACATATTATTGATTCACAACTCTAGAGACCCAGTGTTTATGCCAGAATATAGAAAGTTGTGCCTACCCATCTACGTACACAAGTTACGAGAGAGAGAGTGAATAAACAAAATTATAAACCAAGGATTAGATGAAAACTCATAAAATTCTTCTCTTTAAGCAAATGATGGAAACACATAGAATAAGCATTCTTCACTTTAGGAAGAGAATAAAATAAAAATAAAATATTGCCAGATAAAGATTCAAATCCCAAAACCAAAATAGAAAATGTAAGTAAAAAAGACTAAGTATGCAATGTTCTATTAATATGCTTGTTTCTTGGAGACAGAATCACTGTCCTTCAAGAGCATATAGAAGAACTGATGCCTGAAGATCTCGATCAACTTTGAAGTGAGCATGGAAGAACCTTTTCATCTGCAAATCATGGAATTAGGTCCATCAAAGGTTGAACACAAGTCTCAGAAGTCAAAAGAAAGAAACCCTCGAAACTTCTAGATCAAGCATAAAATAGAAATAATTCAGACCTCGTGGTAATGATGCGAGAGTAAAAATTCCTTTAATAGCACTTCCTCAGAGTCGAACAATACAATGTGGCTTGGTAAGGACCAAGTTTTTGCAAATTCTTTAATGAACCCAATTGGATCTGTCATGAATTGGTCTGACTCATCTAGAGTTCCTCTCTCTTCACTATTAAAATCCAGACAGGGAAAGAAATGAGATAAAGGAATTAAATTAATTTTAAATCAGGACAACATTTATAGCAAAAGTATAGATTTTACACATATCAACATTCCTAGAACTTGTACCTCGGTGTACAATCCAGGAAATGCATCGGAAGGTCATGATGAAGGGTTGAGTAGTAAGGAGTAGCATGGCACGGCATAAGGAAAAGGATACTTTTCACTTTCCCCTTGACAGCCTCTCCAGAGAGATAGTACATGACATCCTCTGTTCCTCTCTGTGACGGGTAATTCCATGTAAGGACAACCAAGAAGAAAGAACAGAAAGGAGTAGATAAACATATATATTCATTCTGCAAGTAACAATCTCGATTTTTCTAAATCTCAAGGTGCACAAGAAATTAAAAATAAAAAAAAGGATCATAATCAAGAAAAAAGTGTGTGTTTCCCTTTCATTTACTTGAAGAAATTTGCTATTAAGACAAGAAAATGTATTCTGAAAAAAGGCCTATGATTATACCTGATGAACCATGCTCATATAAAGAGCCATAGGAAGATTGGTAATAAGGAGAAAAAGTACAGCCATTCTCAATTTTGGGGAACAAAGTCTATGAGACCTTTTGGGAGTACTCTCTTGGCCATACAACAGAACAGTGCTTCCAAGTGTCGCTAAGGCATATCCAGAGAACATCAAAGCTATTGGAAGCACAGGGAGAACAAACCTAATGTTGATAATAGATTAGAAATGGAAACAACTTAAGATAGAATAATAAAAAGTGTATCCTTCTTGCAGAAAGGGAACATGCATTTAAGTACCTGAATTCCTTGTGTCCAAGTACGCTATAAATACCTAATACCCATGCAATAAGCCCAGAAAACTTCCATTCCTTAGACATGAAAATGCCAGCGAATAGAAGCGGTAGGAAAGTGAAAATCATGACTGTGAATCCCTGAGTGAAGTACCAGTGCCATGGATGAGTTCCATAATAGTCTCCACCAGAAGAAAGAAAATTGAATTTAAGAAAATTAAGAGGCACAATAACCCACGAGCCGTACATCAAACGATCCACTAGGAAAGTGAGTCCAAGCACCAATCCTCTGATCCCAGATTTCCAATTATAAGTCAGCATCATCATACACATGTAACTTTTGTGCAGCAGTGAATTTCATTATTCATGTTCAATATATATAGACAGGAATCATATTTAACCAGAAGTGAGATGGCAAGGAATTAGTCATGTACTAAATATGTAAAACGTAAAAGTTTGGAAAAAGGGTAGGAAATATAGTAGTATGTCAAGTACAAATCATCTAGATAATAGTGTATTAAACATCACAATGTCATTTCTCAGCATAATGGTGACCAAATTTTCTTACTAAGATAGGAGAGTAAACTAGATTCACCAGGATTGATGCCTCAGGTCACAATTTAACTGGACCAGGAAGATGCTTATGTAGCATCTCCAAACAAAAGTGTGTCTTGAACGTAGATTTAGATTTTAGAACATACCAGTAATACTAGCAGAATCTATTGCTATAGTTACAGGCACATACACAATTCCCAATATTATTTATGATCTCAATGCAATTGTACCATTAATTGATTATAGTTTATTATTTTTCATAAGAATACCAAAAAAAAAAAATTGTTAGCATATAAAATTATGCCAAGGATAAAACACTTCATCAAATAGAATGCTGATTGATAACCATGATATATAGAATGGTTACAGCAGCTAACGTCCTCACTATGAGAACAATATCAATATTCTTCAGTTTCATGTCATTCCACAACTGAAAATCCACAGGAAGCATATCTTAACACAAAGGAAAGAGAAAAGAGGGCCACCTGATATCATAAACAGCAGACTCAGTGACAATATGCCAAGCAGCACAAAAAAGGACCTCATTCTCAGTTAAAACAAAAAATTTTCAATGGTATCCCCGTCAGATACGAGGCCAAAAATATTTTACTTTCTATCAACCACCCTGGAGTTGTACTTTCTTTGAGAATCTGATCCTTTTTCTTTTCCCCAGGGGTGGGGAATATAAAATTTATCCTCTTTCACAGCTATGCCAATAACCATCATGATCAACTTAACTATTGACCACAATCCAAAGCAAATGAAAAAGGAATTTCCCAGTAAAATTTCCACCAAAAGACTCCCTCCAACAGAAATAGAATGTCAACACATCTATTTTAGTTTTTCCAAAAATGAATATCCACTTTCCTAAAATGAACATATTTTGTCCCCAAACTCCCATAAATAATCTCCTATATTTAAGGGTATAAGCTCCACTAACGCATGGGTTCTACAACTAACCTCTTTAAACTACTCTTCTTAATTTTTGGGCTAAGTCAAAATGAGACATACAATTGTGTACTGCAGGACTACCGAAGATAGAGTGGGTAGGGCAATAATATTTCTAAGTAACAAAAATTTGACTATTATATCTTCACTTCTGAGATTGAGCCATCTAGAGCAATGGCAACTGTGCTTGTGCATGAAGCAAGGACCAAGAACTCATGGAAACTCTACTAATCCAGGCAAGAATATATGAGAATAAATTTCAAGAATGAAAGACTACAATTATACGTACCCAACAGGAACCACCTCAAGAAAAATAAACTTGAATTTATCATGTGTCAGGAACAGCTCAAGAAGGCCAACATAAATCCATGTAATAGCACTTGTAGGTCGTATCGCACATGCTAATGCTGCTACAGCCAAACCCAAGCGTCTTAATGGCATGGGATCTTTACTGTAAGAAGTTCTCATGCAGGGCCAATAATACAGGCTCACCAGGGTAAGAACAGTCTCCAAACTGTTAGACAGTGTACGCGTGATACAGAAAAACATGAACCAGTTCGTCAAATGTGAAAAGAGCTGCCGGAGGATTAAGTATAACATGACCATCATCAATGTCAAGCAAAATTATACATTGCTTTTACTTGAACTATTAACTGTAGAAATTAAGCCTTAGTTGTTGCAAAAAGAGTTTTCAGTCTAAATTTACCATCATATATGATGGAATTTGAAAAAATTTACCATCATAAATGATGGAATTTGAAAGTTACAAGCGTTCCAGTAGGACAAGATGATAAGAGTTCCTAACTAGGAAAAGGGAAGGCAGATTTCAGCACCACCGCAAAACAGACTGAGGAAATTACAGGAAAATATAAAGGGAAGAAAAAATGAAGACCAAGAAAAAGAGAAACTTTGAACTCCAAACAAAAGGATACTGCCCACTTTGCAACATAATCACCAAATACAACCTTGGACAGCTTATACAAGTAAAGATCACCAATTGCAGAAAGTATGGACTGCAGTAAACGAGGAGACTTCATCTGCGGAAGAAAATAGAATTAGTGAAACAAAAAAGGAAGATGCGCTACTGTTTCAACAATGCCACATATTGCAGAGGTCAATAAATCACATACATGACTTAATTAATAAAAAAATGTAACTTTAATAAAAGTTGTATGAGAATCTGCTAAGTTGTTGTAGCCACAACAGTCACTTCTTAATGCAGGAGTAAGAGATATCATGGTATAACTTTTTGCCAAAAATATGAAAGAAGGATCAGAGATTCCAATAAAACGAATAACCAACTAACCAAATCAAGGCCAGTTAATCTATCAAAAACAAACTTCTCAGACTCCAACCTGTAAGTTGAGCATCCTTGTAAAGATCCCAATTTTATAACATTATAGGGCGAATTGAATAATAACCAGAGAGTTTTATCCTTTTGTTCACGTAAAACATAACCCCCAGAACTTTTGATTCCTTTGCAATGCCTAAAGACTTAAACTTGACACTGTTCAAGAATATTAAATGTCTTATTTTGTGTCACAGCAATACAAAATAAACACACGGAACCCTGTTCAGAACGTCTCAAAATTATAAGTGGAAGGTAGAAAACTAACCAAACAAAGGCAGTTCTCTGCTTATTCTTGTGACGCAGCAATAAATGTCTTTATACATGAAAGAAATTCTAGTTCTTGATTTATCATGATGGGAGTCAAATAATATTCATTGCATCTAAATTTGAAAAGTTTCAACTCTTTGAAGTAACATAAGTCGGAATCTAACCAACATATTTAAACCCAGCCCAAATAAGTACTCCGTTGTCATGACGTAAGCATGACAAGAAAAATGATACTACTTCCAACAAATATCCCCAATACAATGGAGTGCATTTCGTATAATGAAATTTCAGCATTTCGTCATTTTAACAATAGCAAGGCATTTCAGCCACTGAGTCTCAACCTTTTAATACAAGGACATAGTTTCAAGAAGGAAATACTAAATTCAGAGAGGAAATAAAGTATAAACCAGAGATTACCATGAACCAGGGAGTGTCAAGATGGAAAAGGGCGAGAACTTTATAGAGAAAAGCAAAGATCATTGGGTGAAGGTAGCTTCTTATACCCTTTTTCCACTCCCATGTCAAATGCCCGTACCTGAAAGCATTCAAATCAATTAACCAAAATTTAAATAATAAATGTAAAACGAATAACAAAACCCTGAGCAGTTCAGAAATTCTTTCGATGGGTTACCCAAAAGTGATCCTGTGGGCAACTTCAAGAGCTTGCCAGTGTTCATCTGGATTAAAATATGTCTGTACCAACATAGCATTGACTAATCTTGTAGCCAAACATAGCAGAAACACTTTCTTATCAGAAACTTTTGAGCTTGGTAATAACCGGGTTTTCTTCACATCATCATCTTGTGCAGGTATAGGATTTTGGTTCTTCCTCTGTCTCATACTATGGGATTGAAATCTCGTAGATAGGTGTGAGACAGATTGAGCAGAGACAAATAATTCAGTCGCAGGGTGTCAAATACCACTTGAATCTTTGATTCTATGAGGGCGGATGTTAGTTTGCTGTTTTTGACCTGCCGCTTGGCCTTTTTTGTGTGTTGTCCTGCGTTATGATTTTACGCACTAACTTAATGCGTTCAGAGTCGGTGCCTTTCATACTGATATACGTATTTTCCGCAGCTCAGTCCTAATAGAAGTAGCAGATGCCCATGCTTTGATTCGAAAGTAATTTAGCTATGGCGCAAATAATATTTACAGAATAAATTTTTAGTTATTATATTTTGGTTTAACAGTTAAAAATTTATATATTATGAATAATTATTCATTCTATAGTAAATAATTATTTAACTTGAATAATTATTTATAATATGTGAATTTTTAATTATTAAATCAAAATTTGACGATTAAGATTTAGTCTTCAGAAACAAAAAAAAAATATTATCTATACCTTAACTAAACCAGATTTGAAAGGGCTAACCGATGGGAAATTCCAAGAAGATAGGAGTATTTAATTCCTTCCCTCGTGGTTAGGTCCTTCAAGTAAATAGTTTGGTTTGATGGAAGGTCATTGGTCATCAATAAATCTCAATAATGAAATTTTTATCTAAAATGACCTTATTTTTAAAAAATCATGACTAAAACAAAGATATTTGAGAGGACAGCCATAAGGCAAAGAAAGAAAGCGTTATTTACTAATGCTTAGAAATTATTTCATTATGAGCGATGAAATGAAATCAAACTTTAAAAGGGGTGGTTGGCGTGATTGCTTTTGAAAAGCAATCAATGGCCATGAATTTGCATGGAAATTCTGCTTTGCAAGGCATGTCTTTAGCCATCCCAATTTTCTAATCAAATTGCACACTACTCAATTGATGCTTTTGAAACAGGCGGTTGACCATCAGTTTTGTTCAACAAATCCCTCATCCGAAATTCTGAGCTTATAGAACCACCCCGTTCTATCATAACCGTACCTTCTGCCAATTGTTTTATCCTTTTCAGAATAGCTTGGCAACTGTTTCAACCTAGAAGGCCCTATTCCCCTCAAACTTTGTAATTTGAGCAAACAGATTCTGCGGCCATGAATTCGTCACAAAAAACGTCATTGACAATGGTAACATCATTCACAATGATTTATTGCCATAAATTTGCGGATATCATTATCGACCAATTACCGGTCAATGAGGCCATTAATGAAAGCTTTATTGTTAAATAACATCTTATTCCTTATTCCTTGCCGTTATGGTCATATACGCCCTTCTCTCTCTCTCAACATTACCATTTTAGTTCTGATTTTTTAAAAACAATGACATTTTGGATAAATGCCCTCAACAATGGTGAGCCTAAACTTTTTTCTATCCGGAAAGTATCAATCGATTGACAGAACATCTGCAATACCTTACACAAGAATGCCCTTTTTACTTTGATTTGTTTTTGGAATGGTGCCCGCATCAGGACTATATAAAATATATAAAAAGGTTTTTGACCTTTGACCCCCAGAGTTAATAGAGGAAGTTGATCCTAACACTAGACTAGAATAATGGAGTCACTAGCCCTATTCCTAGTTGAAGGATAAAGCAGATGCGTGGAAGTACAAAAAGCTTGGTTCTGATCCCAGTGACGACAGAATGATTTGAATGCCCAAGGGAAGATGTCCACTCCTCCCAAGAAGAGAACTCAGACATGTCATCGCCCATAGAGCATAATCCATAGAAATTCACCCCAGGGCGTATCCTCCACGCTGCATACCGCACCAGAATACGATGTCTGAGCACTCAGGCCATGAACCGTAAAACCCTATAAATTAGCCCTTTGTAGGAAATATAATTGGGCGAAGGTAACAAAAGCACATAGAATATAAATTCATATGACAATGAACAAATGAATGTGTATAACACAGTAAAAGTCACAGGTTACATTTTACAGTAAAATGTAATCATACACATGTACATCAAAGGCTTCCAGCCATTAATGAATACATGTTAATTTGGGTAGAGGGACGCATGAACAATCAGGAATAAAAGGTTTGGTATACTCGGAAAAATTCTTCATTACAGTTCATATGTGATAGGAAGACCAGCCCATAGCAGAAGCCTTCGAGGTCGATCTAGAAACCTAGCTTGCCAGGCAGGTTCCTCAGACTCATAGACGAAACCACTTTTAAGGTACAAATTCTTTGCAGGCTCATTGTCAATGGCAACATGGACATAGAGATCACTTATTCCTGCAGATTAAGAATTTGAATGCACTCAGATAAAATTCACCACCTTAAGTTCTCGATCAAATGTGAACGATTAACAATGCTGCATTTCCCTATGTTACCTAGATAAATTCCTTATATGCTCAATTGCATGAATTACTGCACAAGCATTTGAAGAAAAAACCGAGGAACGACCTACTACAAGAAACTACAAGATGCGGAACGCACAATATTTTGAGCAAAATACATGGAAGAAAAGATGGAAAAAGTATAAGATTGAATACAGACTAAAAAAGTTAATAGTACCAATTGCTACAACAATATTGAGTGAGTAAGATGGCAAGTGTCAGACACTAAGAACTAGCGTAAATTGGACCTGCCAATTTCTCAACCAGATATATCATTTGCATTATGCACATCGCTCTTTTTTTTTTTTTTCCCCTCCTGACATAACAGAAACTAATCTTTCACCTCAGTTACTGAAAACCAGATATCAGCATGTTGTTTGGACTCTAGTATAGCCTGGCTAAACTCTTTTAACTGCAAAGAGCGAAGAATAAAAGCTTTTGCTCTTTTGCAGTCCATTTACAGGCTAAAAAGGCAACGGCTGCTCAAATACTCTTTTCACCATACTGAAATCATGATGCAATTCTAAAACAGGCACTCAATCTTGATTCCAAACAATTTCTACAAACCAGCTATCAAGCTATTGTTCTCATATACTGGTAGAAGGACCAAGAGAAAGGACAAACGTGAGACTTCTTATGACTAAACAAGCCATGTAGAGGACTGCAATACAGATACACAAAAGGTAGCTACCCCATTTTTGAGCAACCATCTTTGACTTGGCAATGAGGGCATAGCCTAAACCACTCCTGTGCAGTTCCTTGGCAACGCATACATTGCTAATGTATGCTCTAGCAAAATCAGCTCCAATTCCCTGTTGAGGTGAAGTCCTGATGTGATAATTTATTAGGAAAATCCTCCAGAGTACTAGATGAGATCAAAAATGATAATAGTTCGAAGCAATCGTGAGCTATCAGTACCTTTGGTTTTGTTCCTGTTATTTCTTCTGGAAGTCTAATGCACTGATTAAGATCTAAGGTCCCAACAACTACTCGACTTCCTCCCTCATTTGAAAGCTGCAAGCAAAAAAGGAAAATTGCATGTTAGTTTGATAAAACAAGTTATGAGAAGACTTGCTTGCACAAGCACATGGAAACCACCGCAACAAATGTGATTGTCACATATATAAGTTCAAATTCAGATCAGAACAAGTTCAACCAATATACTTGCCCCATCCAAAACTCAGAATCACTATTGAATGAAGCTCAAACAATTGACTTGCCAACCTTCTGGGGAAAAGGAGTCATCGTAGCAAAACAAAAAGGTCTACGGATCTTAAGGGAAAAGAAAAAGAAAAAAAAAGGGATCTTCATCTGCAATCATTTTGCAATGGTAACTTTCATCTTTGCACTCACGTTACGGTTTGTTTCAGAGATACTCAGACTCTAATAGATCCCCAGGCCTAGCGGGAACCGAATCTATATCTATTTCCATATACTAGGAAAAACACTTGTGTGAAAGCTAAATCCTTCTGATTCTGCCTGTTAAAGAAAGTTGTGAAAATTTCCTTTAAGGAACTAACCCTATAGACCAGCAATAAAGGAAGGTAAATCGCAGCAATTTTCGCTAAGCTAACAGCTAAACAATAAGAGGTTGAAAGATAAGAAGTTTTAAGTACAGAATGCTGCAAAATCAGACAATTCACCCTGATTGACACAAGATTAGAGCACAAGCACCTCGAATCACTAGTCCTAAGTCTGCAGAAACAATCAAATGCCAATGTAGATAAACGTGATAGCAGGAACTTATGAAATAAGTAGATCAAAAGCCAAGGGAGGTTTTACCTTACAAGAACTGCACAAGTCTTCAGAAATATTCGCTATTTGTGACAATGGCAATGTGGCATTTATGCAAGAGACTTTTTTAAACTCCTCCCTTGTCCCTGAAATACGTTCCTTAAGCGCTTCAAATTCACGCTCTGCCAAGTACTTCTTATGATCCTAATAAAACTTGACAAAGAGAAAATGCAATCAACAATATAATAATGAATGAATTTTTGACCTTCCAAAGGTCCCAAAACCTAAGTGAACATCAGGCTTGTTTGGCTAAGTGATTAGAAGAGCACTGTGACAAACTGAGAATCATTTCTGCTCAGGGCATCACAACACGATAAACTCAACAAGATACCAAAAAAAAGTTAAAAAACTGCCACTGGTTCTTGTTAAGGAAACAACATCGTGATCTGTAACTGCAGAAGATGAACTGGCAGGAGACGACTGTGCGGGAAAAGCTCCAAACAATATGAACAATTTAGCTCCTCATAAAAGAAGAAGGACAATATTCTTCAAAAACTAATTTTACCAACTTCAATACTAATTCAAAATAAATGTAGAAGCTGACAATCAAATCCAACACACGTAGCAACAAGAAAAGTACCGGTACAACTACCCGAGAAAAAAAAAACTCAGAAATAAATCAAGATTAAGTCAAAATATCATAATCTCTAGACGTCAAGATTCTAAAGAACAGTGAAAAAAATTAACACAATAAAGGACCAATAATCAACATGCTAAGTAGAACGAATAGAATTGAAATCACAAAGCGGGATGAGTCGGTCTTACTTGGATGCCAAAAGACTGCTCTGAGAAGTCATAGAAAGAGCGAACGCGCAGACAAGCAGCAGCCCAGAGTTCAGAGTCAGAACAGGCCTCCGAGACATCAAGCAAAGACTTGTCAATTCTCTGTACTGTTCCGGTTGTGGTTGGTGATGGTGTTTCCTGGTGGTTGTATAGTTGAGAAGAGATGGAAAATGAAGTAATTGGAGGAGGAAGTTGGCGGTGGCGATGGGTGAAGATGAATGGGGTGGTGGCGGCGGTAGCAACGGAGTTGGAGAGGACAGAGTGGAATCTGGAGTTGAGAGGACATGGCGAGTTTAGGACCACCATTGCTTGTTTCCTTCAATTTTCTGTGTTTTCTCTTTTGTTTCCAGGGTCCAACCATTTCTTGTACTGCAATTCGAATAAAACAAGTCCCGGCGGGCGGCTTCCTTTGCTAGGCCTGTCCGTCAGGGCTATGTGAGCCGGACTTAAGCCCGAGCTCTGGTTGGGCCTGAATGGGCTCACTAACATTGAGTCCGAATCTGTTCAGGCCTTACTAACATTGTGTCTGAGCCCAAGCTAGCCTTAAATAATTCTTTTTTTCTTTTTTAATAATAAAAATATACTAATTACTTTTAAGTAATAAAAAAATATAAAATTAGATATAAGTATTAAAGAATTATATATTTCAAGATATATAAATATTAAATAATTAAATACATGTATTAGTTATTAAATATTAAAATAAAGATAATATAAGTATTATAGTTTTTTTGTCTTTTTAAATTTAAGTTGAGTAATTAAAGAAAAATATATGTGTGTGTGTAAATATATAAAGTACTAGTGTAAAAGTTCGTAGAGTATTAAACTTTTTATTTATAATTATAATTTTTTAGAGAAAGCTTAATAGAAAAAAGGAAAAAGAAAATATTGCACAAAACCTTAAACCAAGAAGATTTAGAATGGGAGAGTTTGCAATAGTTTTTAAATAACTTTTTTTTAGTTTTAGATTTTTGGGGAATAATGAGAGAGATTGATTTTTCCCTTTCTATTCTATTGGATTTGTTATTTTTTCTTTTTTCTTTTCCAGTGCAAATGTAGGAAGAAGAGAATGTAAAAGGATAAGAAGACTTTTGTCTCAATACGTTGATTAGCATAATAAGGAGATAAAAGAGCAGTTATAGAATTAAAATAGAAGTGTGATGGTGGTTAATTAAGAGAGTGAAAGAAGATAATGAGAGAACGAGAGAAGATAAAGATAAATTTTTAATTAATTTATTAGACAAAAATATATTAAACCAATCAAAAAAATTCAAACTACTTAAAAACTCAAAAATATATATGTTTGTATAGATGTATATATATGTTTTTATAAATAATCAAATCATTAGCTATCATATCATCACTCCTATAAATAAATTTTATCAACAACAATTATAATTATAAACAAATTACATGCATGCAAGATGCTAAGTACTTTTATGTGATCCAAAAATAAAACTCATTAACATTGATTTAGTATATCAATTAAAATAATTAATGCAAAGAATTTGATAGTATGTACAAATATAATAACATATGAAAATAGACATACTATAATAAATATATTAGTAATATATGATTTAATAAGTTAATATAAGTAATAAGATTGATTTATATCTAGCATAAATAAAAAGAATTATTCACATCAATAAACACATTCATAAGTTCTAATAAATACTTATAATAAAAGAAATTAGTTTATCGTGATTATAATATTTTTAATATTCAAGATCCTTTTCTAAAGAAAAATAAATGCACAACTACATAAAATTATAAATCTTTCAAGTCTCCACTCCCTCTCTTTGAAAAAAATAAGAAAAATATTTTTTAAAATATATACCTATCAATTTTATAAATTATAACTAGGAAGTTTGAAATGAAATTTTGATGTACCAAATTCTTAAAAAATAATACATAAAATAAATTATTTATACAAAAAAAACTAATCTATAAATTTATAATATATATGCATAAACTATTATTATTATATCAATAAATTATAATAGTCAATTATAACGAGCTGAATCTATATAAACTTGAGCTTGGCTCGAAAATACATTCAGACTCAAAATAAAAGTTTGGGCCAACTCAATCCTAATGTGAAAAAAGTTTGACTCTTAAATTTTGAGCCGAACAGATTTAAGTTTGCCAGCATAATTAATAATCCTACCTCTCACTATACTGCATTGGCAGTGCTTGACGGGTTAATACTAAAGTTGGTTATTTTAATATGTTCGTGGGATAATTACTTTAGTTCAAATATAGTTATTGGTCCACTATCTTTACGCCCACATTTTTATTCATAAAAAAATTAGTATAAAACAAGAACAAAAAGAGATATAAAAAAACTATAGTTATTTTTAAAAAATTATTTTTTCTCAAAAGTTAATTTTGGACGTGAAATATTGGTACATTTTACCATCCTAATTCAAGAGTTTTATACTTCTTCAATTGATTTTTTTATCTTTTTTAAAGGGGCCTTCAATTAAAATTAAATGTTTATATTTATTTTCTAATGATATTTCAAATTAATAATATACTTTTAGACACAAAAGAGAAAAAAAGAAGGCAAAAGTCACATAGTAGACTATATTTTCCCTTTATGGATATTGAGATTTAATTGTAGCAATGACTATGTTAGATTTTATTTTCCTTATATAAAGTTTGTTAATTTTTATAGTTGACAAGCTTGAAACATTTTAATTTTAATTTGAGATTGAATGCTTTATATATTTCAACAAGTTAACATCATTTGCAATTTATGAAGCTCAAAACATCAGGTACTCAGTTCATCTATAATTTTTTGTGGTAGTGTTTCTCCAATCTTGCTATTTAAAAAAATAATATAATTCGATTACATTGTGAGTAGTTTTTCTCCAATATTTCTATTTAAAAAATAATATAATTCGATTACATTGTGAGCTTGTGAGATGGAGTTTAGGCTCGAACTAATCACTTTTGTGCTTCATGCAGCTAAAGCTTGACCAAGCCCGACTCGCCTAACGTGATTGATACCCTTATATATCATTAGATGCGTACCACATAAAAAAGATAATAATTATTTATCTAAAGAGAAATTGGTTATACTATTTATACTTTTTTTCTTTTTAACTAAAACTCTTTTTTAATCTTCTAATGCGTAGAAACTATTTTTGAACAATTATATTTATTAAATTTGAATTTCTTCACAAAATTCAATAAGAAAAGTTGAACTGCATGTGCACGTATCATCATTTTCAAAGATAAATTTGTCTCTACTTTATAAAGCCTAACCGAAACTATATTGGTCAAAAAATCTTCCAAAATTTCCTAAAATTATAATTGCCTTTATGGATTGCAGCACATGTCTACAACATAGTTTTTCATGCTAGATTTTATTTGGCATTGAAGCTTTGACATATTTACTTATTTAGAAATAGTTCATGTCTATCAAAAGATAAAATAAAAATTAAAAATTACTAAATATATGATGATTTTATTGATTTATGATCATTTTAAACAATTTTAATCTTTCATCATTTTTACTTTTATTTTCTTTTACAATTTCAATACCGCCTATAACTCAGGACTTGGGCTCTTTTGCCAAAGGGGCACTCGAGCTGGATTCCCTATTTTTTTCTTTTTTCTTTCATATTTATCAAAAGATAAAATAAAAATTAAGAATTACTAAATATATGACGATTTTACTGGTTTATAATCATTTTAAATAACTCAGGGCTCGGGCGTTTCTGCCAAAGGGGCGCTCGAGCTGGATGTTTCCTAATTTTTTTCTTTTTTATTTTATTTTTTAACAATAAAACAATTTATTATTTAATAAATATTATTTTATTTTTTGTTTCTTAATTTGTAGTTATTATTTTAATTTATTTAAATTTTATATTAGAATACAATTCAATTATAATCATTCCAAACCAATTGAAATTTTGATTACCATTAATAAAAGCCAATTGATAAAATCAATAAACTACCAGTATCTGTTATCTTTTCCTATAATGCTTGTTTAGTAGGAAATTGAGAATTCACGGAAAAATACTCTTTGAAATTTTTTCATAATGTCTCATCCTTAACAACTCTATTATTCTAAAACACAAAGTTAACACAAATTTGTTAATACTAATCAATAGTAATTTTTAAGGGAATAATAACACTAGTAACAAATAAAGACTTCATTTAATAAAGCTCTTAACATAATAACAAAACAATTAATAACCAAAGAATTCAATTAAAAAGTTAAAATAAATAACTCTTGAATAAATAAAATAAAAAAGAAATAAATTTAATTATTGAAACAAAATAAATAAAACAAATAATTAAATGCATAAATAATAAAATATTAAATAAATCAATTTAAAAGATAAATTAGTAAGGACAGATACATATGCAAATTGAAAAAATACAAAAAATGTATCAAATAAAATAAATAAAACTAATAATATAATATGAAAATTATAAAGAAATAAAAGGTCTAGAATCCAACATATTTAAATTTAAAATATGAAAAAAAATATTAATTAAAATAAATAAAATTTATAATATAATTTGTAACTTAAAACAAGTAAATAAATGAAAACAAAAAAGAAAAAGAAATAGTGTTGGTGGAGCCCAACAACACATAGTTGTGTGGCGCCCATATCATCTTAGCTGGCCCATCAAATTTTTGTGCGCAGCCAGCACTAAAAAGTAAAACCTGGCGCGCGAACTTAAAAAAGAATATCTAATATATATTTAAAAGATACAAATGTTAATATTATGTAAATATTTATTTTTATTTCAATAAAATTATTAAGTATTTAATATTTGTATAAATTTTTCCTAAAGTAATATATCACTTCATAATAAAAAAATGATAGTTTTTAAATAATATTATTTCGCTTGTAAATTAACTTCTTTGTTATCATGCAACGTTTCTATATGAAATTTTCCCTTTAGTTGTCCAAATTTTCTTCCTCTACCAATTACCACTCCTGGGCAACGCTTCTAAAATCGATCCTGAGGTGGGTTGTGGGGTTTTTTATTCTTTTTTTTTTTTGGGGCTAAGTATCTTGAGTTTTCTAGTTGAATTAGCTATATGGAAAACTTTCATATACTAATAAGTATCTTGAGCTCTGACACTTATGAACACCACTTTTGACTATAGGGTACTTCTCATAAGACTAAAATCCGTTTCTTTTTTCTTTTTTTTTGGTGCTAAAAATAAGACAAGAAAATTGTTACACAAAAAAAAAAAGAATTTGTTACCTCTCTTTCTTACGTAATTGGCTGCAACGAATATGTTAGAGATGATGACAGAAAAGCAGTGATGGATTGACCATGTATTGTCACATCTTTCAAAACTGTCATGATGATTTTGTAAATTTTAAAGTTGACCCAAAAAAAAAGTACAAATTATGAACATTGCATTTTTTGTAAGAAATAGCACAACATTCCTTTTGACCTAACTTCCAGCCTTCCCGTTACTTTGAACTAGTAAGGCAACTGCATATAAATATAAATAAATGGTGGACATATTTTTATAAAATTACATGTAAATATGCCATAATTGTACTTAATTGGCAATATAAAAATTAAAAATATATTTTTATTTTTAATAATTTTTATTATATTAAAATATTTAAAAATAATTATTACTTTTTATAAAAAATATTTTAATATGTTATATATTATTAATTAATTATTAAATATTTAAATTTAATATAAAATAATTATTAATTTATAAATTTTTATTTTTATTATATTATATTATTTTTATTAAATGATTAAAATTTTTATATAAGATATTGTATCCGATCAAATTAGATAAAAAAAAATAAGAAGGAAGGAGTATTATTTACTTTATTATACATTCAGGCACACCGCCGCCTATGCATTTACTTGCTAATATGCTTTGTTAAACTACTATCCTAATTTATGGATAAAGAATGTCTCCAGTATAATTATTTCTGCTATTACAACCTTTCAGCAAAAGGAAAACATTTATAACTTTAAATAATCTTGCCTGAACAAGTCGTAACCAAATTCTTTCTTATGTTTGTTTCCAAGATTTCAAGGACGAAAGAGTCTTCAAAATTATAAATCAATGAATCCCCACGGGTTGCATTCTAGTAATGGTAGCAGTGACCAAAGTACGGTTTAAATAGGGGCGGTGGAATAATTTCCTCAACCTCCAGTCTCAGCCCTCTTTATTTTTAAGAGCTCAAGCTGAAAGCGAAACCACAATGCAGAAACGGGAGAACCCTGAGCCGAGTTTGCAGAAACTCTTGCACCTTTTCTTGCTGACTCTCTGAACCACAAAACAACAATTGCATTTTGCATTTCCGGTGAGATTGAGAAGAGGCAAAATGATAAAGAAGCATCATTTACAATGTCTGATAATCCCTTAATGCGGATCAGCTTTTACTTGCAAAAGAGTTAATGCTTTTGCTGTTTCTTTTAGTCTTTTAGTTCTTACCCCCAAATCATCACAAGATCTTCTTTGGCAGTGTATAGTCTTTCCAACATCACCAGAGCCAGTCTGCGATTTTACCAGAGATCGTCAGACTCACGTTCCCGGTAAAGGTTTATCTTGTACTTATGGCGTATTAGGTAAACTATTTCTTACAAAGAAGTTGGGCTTTCTTTTTGATCTTTGGAGGAAAGGTTAAAAGAACTACTACCAATGTTATAGTTAATGGAAATGGAGGTTTTACCAGAAGCAGACTCATCTGGCTGCTTCTTGAAGTCTATCAACAGTAATTACACCACCTCAGAGGGTAATTAAAATGGTAATTGAACTGTACAAGTACCTTCAGTTGCATAAAATAGTGAGACAGAATTCACAGAAAGGAAAAGACAGAACGAAGAGAGCTTTCTTCTCAAGTATGTGGTCGAAGCGGCAACTTAAAACGCAGTGAAAATGAAATAGAAATAGGCAAATAAATACGGAGATGACATCAATGCATATTCAGCCCATTTTTATAAAACCCACATTGCAGAAACAAGAAGTACTCAACTTTGTGCGACAGAAGCTATTTTTACCATAATATCATGTCACATACAAACAATTCTTACTCTAATTAGGCCCTACTTCGCTGTAAAAGTGAAGATGCACCTGAAACCATGCACATTCAAGACTTTGGTAGAAATTGGAGGGAAAAATGGGATTGTAACGTAAGGAGCAGTGGTAAAAACAGTGAAATTGCAATGAATAAGTATGTACTGCGGATCTGGAGGGGAAAAATGGGATTGTAACGTAAGAAGCAGTGGTCAAAACAGTGAAATTGCAATAAATAAGTATGTACTGTGGATGTCGATTTTTCTTAGTTTCCTATTGTACGTATCGTGTAGTGAAGTCGATTAGGAGTAAATAAAATTTTTTGCTTGTATTAGGGTTTACAGTTTATGTTTTTTATATATGTACATATATGCCACTATACAGTGGAGTTGGGGAAGAAAAATACGTTGTTCTTCTTTCATTAATTTTAGTATGGTATCAGAACAATTTGTGGCAGCATAAGTGACGACAATCGGACGGACATATACTAGTGGCAAATTGACCTCGGATTCAAGAACTGAAAGCGGCTGTGGCAAATTGTGGGCAGCAACGAAGCAATGTGGCTGTCTATTATGGGAAATTGAAGAAATTTTGGGATGAATTAAGCAATTATGAACCTATTCCAATTTGTACATGCAAGGGATATAAGTGCAACTTGACTTCTGAACTAATGAAACGACATAAGGAAGAGAAACTTCATCAATTTCTTAATGGGATTAGATGACAGCAGTTTTCGGGCCATTTGTTCAAATATTCTGAGCATGGAGCCTCTTCCTATCACAAATCAAGCATACTCAATGGTTATTCCGGAAGAATGGCACCAGAATATGGCAAGGAACATAGAGGAATGGACTAATGCAGTAAGTTTTGCTGTGAAAACCAATCATGGGACTATTTATAAAATCCTTCATATATGTACAACTTGTGGCAAGGGAGGTCATTATAATCCATAAAAGTAAATCATATTATTTTGATTAGTGACAAATATTTATAAATACTATGTCATATATAAATCATATTGATAATGACTAATATGCTTAAATGTTGTGTAATAAATTTTTGGATTGAGAAAAAAACAAGGCTCGTTACTTTGAAACAAAAAATTCATGAACAACTTAATTTTATCAAAATGGTAAGAGTTGATTCAAGGTTGATGAAGATTTTGAAGACTCTAGTGTAATTTTACCATACTTCATAGGTATATCTTTATAAACTTTATACTACTTTATCTTTGCGATCTAAAAGTTTTTCAAGAAAGTTTCAAATTTGGTTTTAAATTACAAATTATTCATCTTACAAGAGTTTTCACCAAGTTTTTAATAATGGTCTTTGTACTAAAAATTTTTAAAATGATCCATCTCATAATTCAAAATGATTTCAAACTTGATGCGCTTTATTTCTACTCATTTTAACTAAGTTAGATCAATTTAAACATCCAAATTTGATCTCATGATTGCTGATTTTTTACACTAACAGTCTCAAAACAGAAAAAATTAGGAGGAATATTCGAATGATCCTATCTAAATTTGGTTGATCGAATTTTTCTGTTACTAGTCGTTATTTGAACATTGCAACCGATTTTCAAACCTTATAAAAGATATAAATTTCAGAGGTTTTTGAAAGTTCTTGAGATTTAAAGATTCCTTACTCTTTACAATTGCTATCTATCAAAAAGTTATTATTTATCTTATGTCAAAAAGTTCAAAAGTTAAGATTTCATAAACAAAAGGTGAAAATGTGCTAATTTGTCATTATCTATCAAATAATGTTAGTAATTTTCTTATCTCAAATTTCATCTCCTTACTATTTTCAAGATTATCTTATTAATATAAAATTATTGAGTTAGGGTGAACTTTGATTATTTGCATTTGAGGAAGGGTTATGGTATAAAACTCTTGAAAAGTAAACCTCTTTTGTAAGAATTAATCAATTTAAAATCATAGCTGAACTTATTTGAAATCTTTGAATAGTACTCAAGATAGTAGATGTAGATATTGTATAATCGAACAATTATAAATTACTTATGTTATTTATTGCTCTTTATTTCATTTACATTTGAATCTTATTGTATTTTCTTGCATATTTTGTAAAGTAATTTTTAAAATTCACCCGTCTTTTAGTCATGAATCGAAGAACTGCTTCCAGGTCATAGGATACGCAGAATGGTGGGGTGACCGACCAAGAACAACTGCCGGAAAAAGAGCTATAAGAGGCGGAAGAGGTGGCAGAACTGGGGGGAAGCGGTAGAGGTTTTATTTCTGGACGAGGCAGCAACACTACTGCATCATTATTCATGGCTAATGCTGCGCAGATTGCAGCAACCATACATATTCTGGATGGCCAGAATATCGGCAATACTGTGGGCATTCCTGATCTTTCTCAAGATCAGTGGAGTGCTTTTCTGAACTTACTCAACAATCAAACCACTTCTTCCTCTTCAATGGAAAAACTTATCATCGGGAAGAAAGCAGATTATGTGCATTGGATATTGAATACAGGAGCTTCTCAACATATGGCAGGGATAAAAGAATTTTTCTTGATCTTCATGATATTGCACCTTGTCCTATTGGACTTCCTGATGGTTCACAAGCAGTAGCACATAAAAGCGGGATCAGTGGTTCTAGGGCCAAAGATAAAATTGCACAACATTTTACGTTTTATATGTTTCCTAACTTTGTTGCATCTTGACTTCAATTGCCCAATTAATGACCGAGATATCTTGTACTGTCACGTTTGCTAATAATTTGTGCCTGTGAGCTAAGTGTTGGGGTGTATTACTTTTGTTCAATGCCGACGCAAAAAGCTTGTCTAGTGAAGAAGACAGAAAATTCAAGATTATGGCATCACATGTTGGGATATCTTCAAATCAGTTGCTTAAATATTTACCAAATGAATTCAGAGTCTCGGTTGTTCATAGTGATAGGAATGCATGTGAAGTTTGTTTGAAAGCAAAACAGGCTAGAGATGTATTTTCCTTAAGTATAAATAAATCTACTAAAATTTTCTCTTTGGTTCATTGTGATTTAAGGGGATCGTATTGTGTAACATTTTCTTGTGAAATTCGTTATTTTCTAACTATTCTTGAAGATTTTTCCAAAGCTATTAGGCTTTATTTGATTGCAGAAAAATCTGAAGTGAGAAATGTTTTAAAGAATTTCTATTCCATGGTTCATACACAGTTTAATAAAAAGGTTCAAATATTAAGAAGCGATAATGGCACATAATTCACTTATTTAAAACAATTTTTTGAATATCAAAGAATTGTTCATCAAATTGGTATGACAGGAACACCCCAATAAAATGGCAAGGTTGAGAGAAAACACCGCCATATACTAAATGTGGCCCGAGCACTGCGATTTCAAGTGCATTTGCCTATTGATTTCTTCGGGGAATGTATTTTGACTGTAGGAAGTTTAATAAATAGAAAACCTCTGCTCAGCTTGAAGGAAAAACACCCTATGAGATGCTTTTTGGTTAGCCACCTGCCTATTCTCATTTAAGAACCTTTGGTTGTTTATGTGCATGTATAAGAGAAAGATAAATTTCAAGCAAGAAGTCGTAGATGTATATTTGTTGGTTATCTCTTTTGTAAAAATGGATGGAGATTTTATGATTTAGCAGCTAATGATTTCTCGTGATGTGGTGTTTTGTGAAGAAAACTTTCCATATGCTTCTGAGACTCAAAATTCTTCGCAACCTTATGAGTCTCACAATCAGTTAGCCACACATGACATTCCTTTGGATAGTATTGATATTCAAACCATTAAGAATCAGAGGGAGACATCTTCTGATTCTTCAAAGGGACCGAATGATAGGGGGAGCACTTTTGCAACACCCTTGGATCATGAGGGTATGCTCGTGGGTGAGAATGAAGCTAGTGACACAAATATTTTTCCACCAAGTCAAGCTATCTCATCCGAATCTACAACTGTGATGGCACTATAAGTCTATAATTAGTGCGCGTGAACTTTTGAGATGTAGTAGTAGAGAAAGAAAAATTTCAGAGAAACTCAAGGACTATGGATGTCACACAGTTCAAGTTCGCACAGAAGTAACATCCCATCACTCTGATGCTTCTCACACGAACTCTGAATCCTCAGGTGCGTGCCTTTATCATATTACAAATTATGTGACTACTACCTTCTCCATGAAAAACAAGAATTTTTTGGCAGCTGTAACAGCAGGTACTGAACTAGCAAATTTTGCCGAAGCAGTCGGTGATCCAAAGTGGCGAGAGGCTATGAAACAAGAAATTGTCTCTTACAACCTTATCACCTGGGAAACGAGCCTTGGGAAGTAAATGGGTGTATCGTATAAAGTACAACTCCAATTGAACGATATAAAGCTCGGCTCGTCATTTTGAGTAATACACAAGTAGAAGGACTTGACTATACAGCAACCTTTGCCCCCGTTGCAAAAATAGTTACCGTTCTCACTTCGGTTGCCATAGCTGCAGCTAAGAATTGGAACACTCATCAGATGGATGTACATAACGCTTTTCTTCATGGTGACTTACGGGATGAGGTGTATATGAGATTGCCTCTTGGGTTACTTTCTATTAAACCTGGTCAGGTATGTCAATTGCATAAATCCTTAATTACTTATATTGTCTACGACAAGCTCCACGATGTTGGTTTTCTAAGTTGGCTTCAGCTCTAAAACATCATGGTTTCAAGCAATCTTCGCTGACAACTCCCTTTTTACCTACAATGTTGATGATGTTTTCTTATCTGTGTTGGTTTACGTGGACGATTTGATCATCACGGGTAATAATCTTGAAGCTATTAACTGGTTTAAAAGTCAATTGAGCCGCATTCTTCACATGAAGGATTCAGGGTCTTTGAAATACTTATTGGGGATTGAAGTTGCAAATTGTCATGATAGCCTTTATCCTTGCCAAAGAAAGTATGCTCTGGATATTTTCTCTAAAACCGGACTTCTTAGAAGTAAACCAGTAGCTACACCAATCGAATAGAATCATTCTTTGGCAAAGGCAACTGGAAATTTTTTCTTGTTATCGCCAGTTAATTGGCTGACTTATTTATTTAACCATTACGAGTCCAAAGTTAGCCTATGATGTACATGTTTTACCCCAATTTATGCAATGCCCGTGTTTGGAGCATTGGGATGCGGCATTAAGAGTTGTTCGTTGCCTTAAAGGTTCCCCGAGACAAGGCCTTTTCTCAGCCTCGGAGAGTGATTTGCAGCTTTATGCAATATTGTGATTCAGATTGGGCAAGCTGCCTCTATTATTCAACGGCTCTAACAAGATAATTTCTTTGCGCTCTTCTTCTATTTCCTGGAAGACCAAGAAACAACATACCATTTCTTGTTCTTCAGCTGAGGCCGAATACCATTCTATGGCTATTGCTCGTGTGAACTTCGTTGGCTATCATGACTTTTGCGTGATTTGCGTATTCTTGTTAAACAATCTGTGCCTCTCTACTGTAATAATCAGGCTGCCTTGCACATTGCCGCTAATCCTGTGTTTCATGAACAGACTAAACGTATTGAGGTGGACTGTCATCTGCATATTCAGTTCCAGCTTGCCGACATTTTTACACCAAGTTGAGGGGAGTATTGCAGATGTAGATTTTCCTTAGTTTCGTATTGTACATATCTTGTAGTGAAGTCGATTGGGATAAATAAGAGTTTTTGCTTGTATTAGGATTTATGGTTTATGTTTCCTGTATATAAACACATTTGCACTGTACAGTAGAGTTGGGGAAGAAAAATACATTGTTCTTCTTTCATTGATTTCAACAGTACGAGACAACGGAGCAGTGGAAGTAGTCAAAGAGGCTTGAACTATGGAAGAGAAAAAGAAGGAAAGAGACGAAAATTCCATTGTAGTTTTTCGCTTCAGTTTAGTGTTATTCATTGTATTGCAGTGGCTTTCACTGCTGCAATCTTCTCTTTTTGTCGAGACTTTGAGTGCCTTCTTATTCTTGGCTGTGTTTGTACTTTCATTTAATATTGTAACGTAACTGAGAAGGTAAAAGATGTATGACAGACTAGAGAGAGAGAGAAAAGCTTAGCAGTCATCACTGTGTTCAGTCACATTGCATTGCTTACACTGCTATATATCTCCGCTTTGTACTGTCCCCACTATTAATGTGTATTTGGATTGGTCCCTTACGTCTATTTTAGTAAATCCAAATAAAAAAAATGAGAAAGAAGAGGAAACGAGCATTGTTTTGTTGCTCAACTAAAATTATATTTTATCAATTAAATTATAATTTTGGTTAAATAAAATCAGTATCAAAAGTCCTTAGGACTATTAATGCATTTTTCCTTTACTTTTTCCACTCTCAATCCTATACCTTTTCTAACAAACTAATTACTTTTTTGGTTATCAAAACAAAAATTTTTAGAAGAAAAACAAAACAGAAGATGCAGAGGATACTATGAATTCAGCTACACCAAGTGATCATTGTAATTTAGTTTAAGAGGATGACTATAAAGAGGAAGCAATGAGAAAATTTTCAGCTGTGATCTGATCACATGGGGAGCTTTAAAAAGTTGAAAATTTTAATGGAAATTCATGGGAAGTCTTTATAAACTCTTTTCCTACTTTACAAATTTTCACTTGCAAACACTCATTAGGAATGTCAGTACTTTCTGTTTCTCATTTACTTTCTCTCTTCGTTTTCCTCTATATAAACTCAAACCGTCTCTTCACGTTGGCATCTTCTTCCCTTACTTGCCCACTTCCATCATTTCACAGCAAATCCATTCATCCAAGAAACGTCTGCTATCCCATTTCTTGATCATGTCTGTCTTTTCAATCTCTTGTTCTTCTAGCCCTCCACTGATGGAAGGTGTTGGAGCTCTACTCATGGAGCCAAAGAGACAAGTATATATGGTGGATTGCTTCTCCAAAGTGCATAGATTGAAGGGGAATATGTGATTTTCGCAACGGTGCTATCCTTGCTGAGCTTCTTTTTGTTTTTTTTGTTCTTTTTTCTTCTTCCGTTTCTTCCTTGTTGAGCTTATTTCTTTTCTGGAAGCTTCTTTCTTTTCTTCCAGAGTCTTTTACTTTTCTTATTTTTTTCTTGACCTTGCAAGACTTTTTTAATTTTTAATTTCTTTTTTTACATTTACTCGTATGATTGTTATTTTTTCATTTTACTTTTATCCCTTTCAAACCTCCCATCCCCTTCCTCTTTAGCTATTCCTCCTGAGCTTGAATGAAGCTGTATGTCAAATGCAGTGTCTCTATGAATTATTACGGTTCTCATCTTTGTAAACATATCTCCTCAGTGGCTGTATATCAATGAACTGTTTCATATTATACCTCCTCAGTGACTGTTATGGAATTTAAATCCTTTTATGCTCGTAATGTGGTAATGTACTAACTGTGCTTTCCTTTTTCTTCCATGAGTGCCCACAATTGAGGTGTATTAAGAACCTATATTCGACAGCCGTATTCGCAAGTGAATACTGTAATAGAGTTGGGAAAATTTTCTTTTCTAACTCGTCTTGTGAATGGATTCCTCAAGTATTGGCAACGATGAAATGCACAACTGCAAAACAACAATATGCCTCTTCATAAGAAAGCATGGAAGGTGAGAAAAAGAGATACTAAAAGGGCGTCCAAGTATGTAGGCAGAAAAGAAGAACACAGCGACAAGGACTGGAACAACAAGCAATTGAAATGTCAAAACAGATTTTCCTCACTTTTGTGGGTCAACCTGATTAAGTAGAAGTAGGTAACCTCAAGATGACGAGGTGAATATCTCTAACAATGATTTGTCGCCTTCACAGTATCCTCAGATGCCAGGTGACCTCCTTCTGGGGCTTACCATGATTTTCTTTTTTTTTTAAATTTAAAATGTACTATACAGAGCTTCCCCCTGATTTATTTTCTCTTCTTCTGTGTTTTAGTGTTAAAAGTCCTAAGAGTGACACAGCCTATAAAGTCTGTTTATAATTAAGCTGCAACAGCTGCATTGCCTTCTGATTCGGGTATGCTGCTCTTGCTGGGAAACTACAAAAGAGTGAGCAGGAAGTCTTTTTTGTTTTACAAATTTTCTCATATAAAAATAAGAAAGGAATACAAAATTCAACACAAATCTTTTACTGCATTATGTTGACCGAAACGAAATTCAACACAAATTCTCTCTTGATACACTTTAACAACAATGCTCTCCGTACATTATAGACAAATCCAGAGCACACGAACAACATGATTCCAACAGTTTTTTTTTAAAATAAAAAATAAAAAACAAAAAAATTTCGTGACAAAGAGGAAGAGCCAAAAATCAGGTGGCTTTTCAAAGCGAAAGTGTAATTTTTCTGCAGTATTTGGTAAATTCATAAAGAATGGGAAAAAAGGAAGAGCGGAGAGAACTCTTCAGCAGCTATTTCCAGTTTCTATGGCTTGATTAAAAGAACATAACCACCTTCGGCCGTCACTTTGAGAAGTTGAGCGCCTGAAGCTCAGTCTCGAGCACTTCACCAACTGATCCCTCAAATTACGATCCATGTTCCGAGGAACCAAAGAAGGACTCGTGTCTGGACTCCCCATGCACAGACCGGGGCTGAATTTAACCGATGGAAACTTTTGACAGCTAAGATTTCGGAAAGAAGAACCAAGAGGCATCTCAGGTTTGCAAAATGGGGTTTCCAGTGAAGCTAGTTCCGGACCATCTACTGAACAAGCACAAAACGGAAGAGTTAAAGAAGTTCTTGCGACTTCCTTGACTATTGGCGTCGTGCTCTCGAGCTTAGTGAATGAAACAATGCCATGCCGACAGAGGGGACAAGCAATTGATCCTGGAGGGCCAGTCGTGGTTGATGTGCGATTTGTGGAACATAGGTATAGAGCACAACTAGTGCAGAACTCGTGGAAACAACCTGCAGGAAAGGACAGCAGCCAAAAACAAGGTGTATGCAAGTAAATTAATATAGAGGAACAATACATGGAAACTTGAGGTCAAATTACCGAAAAGTAAGACTCGTGGGATACATTATATCAAAGTCTTATAAGAAACGATGTGTAAACTGCAATTGTAAAAGTATCAGAAAAAATTTTTAAGGGAGGGAAATGAAACAGAAACAAAAAGTACAAAAAGATGGATGTAAAATCATGCCACTCATACACCATGCAGTTAACTGAAAGGTTCTCCATTGGATAAATGGAATTAATGCTGCATGCAAACAAGTAAGAAAATTTATGCATTTTTTCCATACATGGTTGAATAATAAAAGGGAAAATTTTGTCCATAGAAAGCTCAAGAAATTGATAACTAGGCCTTTTTGTATTTCTAGCATGCAACGGGCAATAGAACTCCATGGATTCAAAGTAAAGCTACTGTGCTCTGCAGATGAGATTGTAGCTTCTACCTCTCCCCCTTTTAGCAACAAAGTCAACCATTAACGTCAAACCAATTGTATAGCCAATCAAGGATACATCTAACTTGAAATAATCATCTTTGCTTTTGTTGGATAAACTTAAGCAGGCCAGGTATTTGGAAGCTTCTTTTTAAAGTCCTTGCCACCAACATACCTTCTGCAGCAACTGTGCACTTTCTTTCCAGACAAACAACACAAGGATCTACACATGTAGAATGTGAATCGCTGCTCTTCCATCCGCATTCCCTGGAAATTGGCAAAAAGAAGGTTAGTTTCCAGTATTTGTAATTCTCGTCCACTTAAATTTAATGAAAAAGTAATCCCCCAACCAAAGACAACGCTGCGGAACTTGAGGAGTAAGTTGGTCAAAGCCAATATTCATTCCGTAGTCTTGAGTGTGCAGGAGATTCTATACATGGCAAGCACATATAGGCAGATAGGAAGTGCTTCTCAGTGCATCCATGCCTCAAATGAAACTTTTCAGTGTAGATATCAAATAAATGTACCAGCCATGTCTCCAATTCTCTTACACCCATAGATGGATCTAATAATACATTTCCCATATAGACAGCTATTTCCATTTACATCTATGCACAACAGAGCAGCACTCCACATCTGACCAAAAATAGAATGATATCTCCCCCTCGCCCGTCAAACTGCTCTCACCTCCTAATTGCAGATGAACCAACAGCATGACTTCGGAAAAGTGAAACTAGAAGAAATCCAATATCAAATAACAGAATATTTTCCCGACAAAATTGCAGCAGATGAGATGTGAAAAGAAGACTAGCTTCGGAAAATGAAAATGGTTTTTTTCAATTTGTAGGGATTCATAAATTTAAACGAGGATTTTAAAGCAAGCTACGTGCTTTCTATGACATCGAAATTGCAGATGCTAAAACAAAGGGGAAAGAAGCATTAATCTTATTGACTACAGCAATTAGCACATTAAATGAAAGAATTTGACTAGAATACTCGAATCATATCTTACCTAGCAATATTGATAATGCTCATTAGAGGAAGACACAAATATGGTGACGGCTGCACTCTAAGCTGGCCTTCTGGTGGTCTACCAAGAATCTCCTCCAGGGAGTCTCTGTGCCATGAATGAGCAACCATCAATGGAGTCCATCTGTAAACACATGAAAATAATTAAGTTTGGAAAATATTCAATGTCTTTAACATACTCTAGTGATTCTATAAAGCAGCATCAGGCAGATTTCTTCTAGCATACCATGTACATGGGTAAGCATGTGCAATCAAATGCATATATAACATAGAGATTTAATTCTTGAAAAACATCTCAGAATATCCATGTGTGACAACTGATGGAAATGCTTGCACATGCTACAGATTCTCAGATGCGACAAATATACAATCCAATAACTGAATCAACTGAAGTCCCTAAGGAATTTCTTTCGAGGATTGGTACTAAGGTCTATATCAATGTACATCGTAATCCTTAAATACTTGTTTCCAGCTAAACTTCTGATGCACAACATCTTAGAATTGGATAAATTTGCAGAAAGCAGATTGTTCCCATCAAGCAATACATGAAGTGACAGCAAATTTTATCTACAGCAACATGAATCTTGACTTAAAGCAAAACGGAAGAAAAATTAAAGAAAAAAGATTCATTTCAAATATCTGTTTCTACTATATAGCAAAAGGTAGCAACAACCTAGTAATAAGAAGATGGTTCATTTTTAGCCATAACTAAATTAAAAAGATGATTCATTTATCACGGTCTTAATATGGATGCTTTGCATGCCAACCAATAGATGAATAAAAGGAGAGTACTCCTTGGTATTGATCTAACAAATTTCTAGAACGGACTTCAGCCTGCCTGTGTTTGTCTAATTGTAATCTTTGAATAATTTCCTTTATTCCTAAATGTCGATAAGGATAGAAAAAATCATCGTTCTGGTTTCAAGGAGAAGACCAGGGTATAGAGTAATTTCAATAAAAAGGTATCCTTCACATTTTTAGTGGCAATGACAATTTTTCACATAAGATTGGTAAATCAATGACAACATGTACCACCAGAAAGTCCCTAATAAATATTGATGATGTGTAACTTGATTAATATCTCAATACACTTTTCATTTGAAAAGCATGGTACAGGAAGATATCATGTCATTGAATCGCTAAAACTACCAACGGAGTAGTGATAAATAACATACATACCCGTTTGCATTTTCTGTTGTCAGACTGGAACCTCTGGCAATCAAAAGCTGAAATTATGCAAAATGATAAGTACAGAGCCTCCTGCTAAAGATAGGAAAAAAATTCCAAAGCATGAAAAGAAAAGCACCTGACAACAATAAGCATTGCCCCCACAGGCAGCATAATGGAGAGGAGTGCTTCCCGCGCCTACAAATTGGAGTAATTATGCATGTTTAGTTTTGTTATTATTATTATTTTTTTTTGCAGCAATCACATATGACCATAGAATTACTTTTACAAAGCATAGGTTCATTAAAATGCACTTTTTCTTCAAAAAGAAAAGCAATAATGTTTTTTTCCAGTGTGCCGGGGCCTTTTACTGTTTTAAGTTACTCAGCATATCATAAATAAATTTCTTTGTGTCCAGGGCTGGGAGAAGGATCATGTCATAGATGATGCAAGTTTTCGTACATTTTGATCATGATGCTTTGACTGAGTAGTAGTCAGTACTTGTAATCAGTTTCAGGTGCATGTACGAAGAATAAGGATAATATAAATTCTCAAAGCTTGGCAACTCAATCATCTATCACTGGCCTAAAAAGATTTACCATATATGTATTCTTTGTTTATGACAGTATTACGTTTGCTTCAGACTATGAAAAATTCTAGCCCTTTATCTCTTCAGGCCTCTAAGTATACTTAACACACCTTTATCTCTTCAGGCCTCTAAGTATACTTAACACACCGGAGACACACACACAGAGATTAATTTTGGTCTCATTGCAGGCTTTGAGATAAAGTAACTAACAGGACCTGAACAATGCTTTGCTCTACATTTGTAAGTGATAATGCTAGAGCCATTATGATACATCCTGTGAAATCTCTCAATGAACAACATCATAAGAATTTTGAGAGAGCACAATTTGCATTAAAGAAAACAAAAAATGACTGACAATATAAATTAAACTGTATCTCATCACTAACCTGCAAATAAAGTGAATCAGCTCTATTTGCCTGGGGTAATGGATAGAAAAGATTGCAGAAAACAGCAGAATGATGAAACTGTTGGAAGTGTTTTATTTTTATTTTTTGAATTTACATATCATGCTCACAAAACTCTGCTACATTCCACATCTGTTATTCAGTGGAATCCACCTTTGAGCAGTGTGTCACTATGCATAGTTGGAACATTAATCAATTCACCAAAGCAGCATGCACTTGAGAAATCACTCACTCACACACAAAAAATGTAAAAATAAAGTGGAGCTAGTCGTTACCTATCAGATCAATTGTAGTCCCATCTTCAACAGTGACATCAGTCACGGAAGCCCCAAATTCCAGAAGTAATTGCACAGTTTCAGGATGCCCATTTAATGCAGCCATATGGAGGGCAGTGATACCTCCATCAGCAGGTCTGTTTATCACCTCAGACAGCACTCTAGTCCAAACAACACATATGAAGCTAATCAGCAGAACAAGAGAGAAAATGAGAAAATATTGTCGAAAATTTCTGACTTATTTTACCCTTCATCAAATTCTGAGATGGAATCTTCATCTCTTCCTTTCCTTAGGATACTGCAAACATTAGGAATGCTAGGAATATAATCAGCAAGGAGAAGGCGGATGCACCGAGAATGCCCATTCAAAGCAGCTAAGTGGAGTGCAGTCCCCCCATTAAGATAGTCGGCTCTGTGAATCTAATTTCAGAACAACTATAAGTTTGTAATGATTCTTTTGCAAAACTTTTCTTGAAGCTAAGAAGTAAAATTAATCTAAAGGCAAATATACCAAGGAATGCACTGTCATACATTGGCCTTATAAAGAATCAAAGTCTGAACAACCTCCCAGTGACCATATTGACAAGCTTGCATCAAAGCAGTCTGTTCATCAGAAGATTAGATTACATTAAGGCTTCATGGTTCAGTCTCACGGTAGGTAGTTTTCAATGGTAATACTATTTTTTTAAAAGAAATATACTAAATAAATTACTAATATTTTGAAATAGTGTTTCAAGTATGTAAAACAGATCATTGAAATTCTTAAAATAGCCCAAATAAGCTGTCCTTGAAAGAATTTTACCTGTCCACGGTAGTTCCTAAGATTAATATCAACTCCAGAATCAATCAGGAGAGATACAATCTAAAAGACAAGGAACAATAGAATCGTTATCATCAGACAGAATTCAAATACCTGCTCAATATAATTATCCATCAATAAATTCAGAGAAAATAATATTTGGATGTCTCCAATTATATTCACCAGTGTAAGATCAGATTCAACATACCTCATGGTGGCCTTGAGCTGCAGAATAATGAAGGGGAGAATTGCGAACACCAAAGGTCGAATATTTTGCAAGCCGAGGATTATAATCCAATAAAGCCTTCGCTTCCTGAAGATCTCCATCTCTAGCTGCGGAAACAAGTCGCTCCCCAGATGCGGAACACCCAAAGGAATTGCCCACAAGGCTCAGAAACCTCATGTTCATGAGATTAATGTCTCGACTAGAGAAACAAAACGGTTCTCCACATACATATATTATTTTGCTGGCTTGAGTCAGAACTTAGTACCTTGACCCTCGGACTATCCAAGATGTCATTACAAAAACCATCCATACACGAAAAAGGAACAACCGCAAGACAATTTTAGTATTATGATTCCAGGTTTTCGACCGAACTTACAACAACCGCAGAACCAAATATTATTTACAGAGAACCCAGAATAATCTCTTGCAACTGTTGGAATCCACCGAATTCTGATCAAGAAAACCGAGGAAAAAACTCTTCAAAAGAAATTAATGTGCTCTTTCAACACGAGAACCTTATTTTCATGCCAATTTGATCATTTTATGTACAAATATGATGCAATCTTGAAAGTGACAGTTTTCTGTAAGATTAAATAGACCTTGTCAACACTGAGAAACCAAAACAATCAGAGCTGATGAAAGCATACACAAAAACAAATCACCATATAGAAAAAATATCCAATCTTTGATTTTAAAAAGGAAAAAGAGACTGACTTTCGATCAAAATTATCATCGCCCACTCAAATACTTCACCTCCCAAATTGAGAAGGAATGGAAAACCTCAATTCAGAATTGATAAACATGTCCGAGTCCCTTTTACCACCTCGAAAGCACAAGTACAAATGTTCAGAAATGTAAAAACTACCCACCTTCGAAATTTCCCTGACAAGCAACAATCTCCACAACCCAGTTGCACCTTCAGGGAAATTTGCAGAATCAACGAGAAAACAAAATGGGACCTTGATCACATGTTGTTTTGATGAAAAGCAAAACCCAAATAAAGAAACGGTTAAAGAATCCTTAAAAACAAACCCTCCTCTGTTTTAACAAAATACTGGAAAGAGGCGCTGACAGACAATCATTCTCCGCCAAAAATCTCTCCTTTTCTTATATTTTGTGGGTTAAAAATCACAGAATGAGGTGTAAAAATGTTAGGAAAATCGGTTTAAATATGATTTGTGCTGTGGGAAAAAAAAAAGGAGAAAAGCGGATGGAAAATCGGTTTAAATATGTATGTACGAGGGAAGTGTGGGGACAAAAAGGTTTTCGGCAAGCTCTACAAGCCTGCAAGAAAAGCGTGCAGTTCATCATTGGCTGTTGTATTTGTTATTAATGGCAGTCAAGTTGTGGTCGTTGGGTTGTTTCACCCTTTGTCCTCCTCCTTCCTCTTTCTCTTCTCTTGATGGCATTCGCAGATTTTCTCCTCTTTTTCATTTTTCACCTCCTCCTTCCTAATTTTCAAATTTTACTATTTCTTCTTCAAGTAAGAGTTGGAAGAACATTTTTTACTATAGTATTTTAATTTAAATTTTTTATCTTAAATTTTATAAGAAAAAATTCAAAATAAAAATTTTACATTAAATTTCGTAATTCAATCCAAATTCACCCCTAATAAGTTCTAATAAGTTTTGAATTAGATTCTCATCAGTTGCACGCTTATCCCTTCTGATATTCTCTTTAAAGAAACCAAAAAGTCATAACCTAACAAGTTATTTGGATAGTGGTAATATAAAAAGTAAGATTTAGCTAATTGAATTACTATTATAGTAACAGTTTCAAACCATTCCATTTATACGTATGGAAACTGCACTGATCCTAATACACAGATACAAATGGCAGAATTTGTTTTAGCTTATTTATAATCTTTTGTCTATTTATTTTTATTCTTGTTTGTAAGGAGGGAGATAGATGATAGATCTATCTCAAGCTTCTATGGGATAAAGAATTTGGGAACTAAATTGGGGGTAGTCCCTTTTCCTATATATAAAGAAAAGAAAAATCTTTTTTATGAACCTTGTTCAGGTTGATTAAAAGCTTACTCATAAGTATAGCATTGAGCTTATAACGTAGTATTAATCTCCATACGTTTTCTAAACATGGGTTCTTTAAGAAAAGTTACTCCTATTTTCCGTTTTTTTTTTTTTGAAAAGTAGAAAAAGTTATGTTATTATGTTGAATCAAAACCCGCTTTTAATTTAGTAACAAGAGCTTTTGTAAATTGGGTAGTTTCTTGACTTCTTGCGTTACATCATTGATTGTTAGAATAATTATAGAATATTATCTGTATTCGAAGGTGAATTTCATATTATTTTATTTTAGAATATAAAAAGTAAATATTTATTTTTTAAATTAATATATTTTTATCTAAATTATAAAAGTTTTACTAATGTATGAATCCTGTAGTAATATCGTTAATTGATTAAATTCTATATTAAATCCTTATGCTAAGTCTAAAATATTGAATTTTAAACTGAAGAAGTAACTATAAAGTGAGCAATTTCAGAGTGACGGTCACCTCTGGTGTCCTGTCCTCCAAAAATTTACTCATTAGTTGTAGTATAACTTTGTTTAAATTAGTCAATTACTACTAATATCAGATTCCTAGCATTACAGAATATATATAAAAACCCATTGTTTCTTTTTCTGAGCTTGTCCTTCTTTTCTTTTTATAAGTGATGATGGAGATATATATTTGTCAAAATTTCAAATATTTCAATATGTTATGAAATTAGTATTGTGTATCTCTATTATATGATATCAAAGAGGTAACATAATATCAGAGTTATAGTGATACTCCAACTATACAGAAAATAAATGGTAGAGTCCTATCACATCTTTAATTAGAGATAAGATTTGTCTTCTAATTATTCTCTACATTTTCTTATTGATATGTACCCTTAAATCCTATAAATAAGGCTTTAGACTGATGTATTAATAATACTTATTAATTCATTCATTTACTCTCAAAAAATCAATAAAAGCTTTTGTATTCTCTATTTATTTTCTTTATAGTTTCTCTCTATATTCTCTTCATTATAGTTTTCTTATTCAATTTTTTATATTACTATTACGATTTCGTTGTGTCGATGACTATTGCGCACCAGCAAATTTATAATACAACATGCTTTCTAGTATATTATTTAATATATTAATTAAATTACACCATATAAAATCATGCTATTAGTGGAAGACTATTAATTGTTCTTGGTTCAATAATGTTACTATATGTTTTATGATTTAATTAGTATACTAAACCGAAGTGATGATCAATTAAGCACTAAGATAGAATTATTTTGGTGCAAAAAGTCCAATTGGAGTTGCTTACCAATAATCACATTCATTCTCACCGGCAATAACCAAAACAAAAATTCATCTCCCAATTGTCATTTGTATAATCATGTGCAACCTTAATTATTTAAATTGGAACGAAAGGAACAGATAATCTTAAAATAGAGTAACCCAATTGTTTGGTTAATGTGGCATTATAATTAGCCAAAAAGACGCTTTGGACTATGCTAAATGAGCACTTGGAATCTTTGCCCCACCTTTTACATTTTCTTGGTACTATTATCACCTTTTGACGTGATTCTTTCCTCTTTAGAGTACCATTTACAAAAGGCAGTAATTTAATTGATTAATACTCTATAATTTTAGTTTGATATAAATTATAGAGGATATAAATCTTGAGATATAAATTTTAATTATGGCACGGTGACCACACAATCAAATAAGAAGTTGTGAATCAATAATAATGTTTTTTATGAATAAAAAATTATCCATTAATAGTAAAAATAACAAGGGCATTACAACCAAAATAATCCTCAAATTTCTACTCTAATACATCAAAGGAAGGGAATTGAGAGGCTTGGAAAACTCAATAAAAAGAACAATAAAAATTACATAATAGTTTAAAAATTATAGTAGTAGAAATTATCTCACACCTTAAATACCTAATGTGGGTAAAAGTAAAATAATACTAATACTAATAAAATAATAAATAAATACACTTGGACATTAACTTGCATACACATGCACATGCACATGGATTTTTCTCTGCTTCTTACTTTGCAAAGTCTACATCTACTTCTAATCAAAGTTTGCCTGGGGGTTTTAATGGGTGATTTAATGGTTCATTTTCAAAACTTTTTGACAATATAAGCAAATGGGAGAAAGGGTTGGTAAATTACAAGTTGGATTAGTTAAGGAAAAACCCCATAAACCCTCCCCTCAATTCAAAGCCCCCCGCCCCCAGCGCCACCCAAGAATACAAACTCACACTTCCTTTTTCTAATTAAAATATTTCATTAATAGAAATAAAAAATTACATAAATAGATTAAGAACTATAGCAACAGCGAAAATACTGTATCCATCAATTCCGGTGAGGTACGATCCTGTACTGTCATTTTTACATACAAGACATACAAAATTGAATTTGATTTGTTAGATTAAATTTTTTATCTTATATATATATTTTATAAAATTTTATAAATTTTCACAGCTGTTCTAATATAACGGATTAGATTTGATCCTGTATATACGTAAAAAATACATGTGCAGGGCCGTAACCGAACACCATCAACTCTAGATGAGTAAGATATAATAAATAAATAAATAAATAAAACACATTAAATTTTTTTCCCTGATGCCTTCGGCTCCATCCTCGCGAACCAACCGTTTGTAGGATCTAATTTTATCTCATCTTTTGAACGGTGATTTGTAAGAGTGTAGGTGTATCAGAGGTTTTGAAAATCGTCTTTGAAGGAAATGGAAAGTAGAGTAAGGATTCGGATATAAACTGAGTATAGAAATAACTCTAAAAAAATAGAGCATAACAACAGACTGATCTCTAAAGACCAGCAAAAGTAAAAATGATGAAATTAAAAATTTTGATAAAAATCACTCGAGAAGAAGATTGTCGTAGTTTTAAGACAAAATATAGAAATGAGATGACAAAAAATTATATAAAAATAGAGATCCAGCTAAACTCCAAGGTCCCATCGTGACTGGAGTTTGGAGCTTGCCAGCAGCAAGTTGCAGAAGACTGAGACGTAGAGGTGGATAGAATTTGACAAGAGACACACGTCAAATTATAATCTTTGCTTTCTTCATTTTCCTTTTTAAAATTGAAAATTAGGGTGTGCTTGGACAAGGTTTCGCACGGAATCCAATACAATTTTTCATCTCAAATCTCACTTTTTTTCTCACAAAAAATTCTCTCTTCCGAAACCTAATACAAAAAATCTCAAAACTAAACTCTATCCAATCACACCCTTAGACTATTAGCCAAGCGGTACAATTGAACAACTTAAAATCCAACTTATATACGATAGTTGAAAATACAACTATATATTATTATGTTATACTTCATTTGTTCAATTTTATTTAACTTTTTTTTATATTATAATGTCCTAAAATAATGAATATTTTTATAAAAAAATATTTTATACTATTAATTAACAACTAACTTCATTATATATTATTTTTATATATTTAAATTTGATATAAAATATTTTTTAATTTATATATTTTTTACTTTTTAGTAAGATTAGGTAGTGTTTTGATTTGAAATTTTTATTTTGAATTTTATAAAAAAATAAATAAAATTAAAAGTAAAAAATTTATATTAAATTTTATAGTGAAACTCAATCTAAATATACCTTATATTAATTTTATAATATAATTTAACTTTTTAAATACAATCTCAGTATTATCAAATAAAATAAAATAATAAAATTACTGTTATAATTATATATTATTATGTTGAGACTCAAAACTGAGAAAATTATTAATATATACGTCATTGAAGATAGAGAAACAGCTCATGACAAATCGGTTTGCATGAAGTGAGGTTTGATGTTGACCAGAAAACAATCCGAAGCATGAAAAATGATCATAAGTCTGAGGTCTCCATTTTTGGCCAACCTGTGTAGATTTCATGAGGTGGCCTCTCCTCGGATATGGTACTATGGTCAACTTCTACCCAGATCTTCCCTTCAAGTACGCGTTGTTTTGCACAACTCGTTGGACCCTATCGTCACAGCAGAATGTTGCAACCACAATTCATCACTGAGTAATTTTATTTTTATATTTGTAGGAAAATTAGTTTTGCTCTTACCTGCCGCGAATTTAATGATAAGAATTCGGGCCAAGGAATGATTTTTAATTCAAGTTTTCTCCTATGTTTTATATTTTTTTTATTTTGAGCTTCACCTCTTATTTGATAAAAAAATTATTTTTATAATTCTTAATACAATAAAATTTTTTAAAAAAATTTAGTACAATCTCACTCTTAATTTCTTTTTAGAGATCATGTTGTCGTAAAAATAATAATTCAACAATTAAATATTAAAATAAAAAAAATTGTGGTATTACAAATTTACAGATCTCGGCCTAATATTTAGAAGAAGATATCTAACTAGCTCTCTATTTCTATTTGCAGAAATCACGGGTCATTGGTGATGCCATACCAAAATAAAGAAAGTAGAATCTTCAAAGTATTGAGCTATGTCTAGGAGAAAAGTTTTGTTGTAGAGTCTATTTAAAAAATGCCTATTCTAGTAGTGTTTGAAATTCTATACGAAACAAGGAAAACATGGAGGAGTGAGTTTATTGGGATTGCATCATTTATAGGTCCGAGCATTAAACCACGAATGGAATTGGAGACTTCTATTCATTTTGAGCTTTGTGCCATTCAAAAATTTTCTTGTCTATTTAGCAGATGAGTGGTAACAGGATTTTGAATTTCCGGAACTATTTGGAAGTATATCCATGGATCTTTTCTGCTAATTTTCTATTTTGTTTCTTGATTACGAGCTTTTAGCAGAAAACTCTGAAAGATGTCTTTGGGTCTGTGAAGAAATATGTGAAGGGTACATTTGAATACAATGAAGGACTCCCTAGTCTGAGTCTCTCTCTCTCTCATTATTTTGGCTGGTGAGTACAATGAGGGATTCAAGTTTCCTAGAAATATGCCATTGTCTCTTTCTTTTTACTTTTTTTTTCCTTTTTTAGATTTTGTTATCCACTTAAATATGAATATACTTGTGGATTAGGCCCAGCCATTGCTAATCCAAATAGAAATCTTTAAATGTTTATGAACTATATGAAATAAGAAGAGTTAATATTCGTCTTTTTCTGCATGACACAAGTAGGGCTACAGTTATGAACAAAAGAATTGCAGCCGGCAAAAATTGTCTATTGAAGCAGCAATTTGGGTCAGCTGCTGAATTCATATATTAATTAGATTTTTATTTCAGGGCCCCAGAGGGTATATATAATTTTTTTCTTATCATATTTTGGTAATTTGGGCCCTTTAGTCTGAGGAATGACATTATGCTCCTATAGCTTCATGCTAAAAAATTTCAATTATGGAAATAACTTTGCGACTATTTCAATGATGAAACTAATTTTGCTGCACAGGGCTCACCGGCTTCTTGGGACCATAGACATCTAATATGATTTCTACAGTAGTTGCTCTGAAAGTTCCCTTTTTAATTCTTTATCTTTTTGGTACTCACTTTGCTGTTGAAATACTCACTTTCCACCTTTGTATTTATTGAATTCCATAAACTTGCAGCTGGGCAGGTTTCTTGATTATGTAAGTATGGAATGGTAAAATTCTAGAGAAAAATGAAAATATACGAGCTTTTATGGTTCTAGTGATGCGATATTTTCTGAGCATGCTCATTAATGATTTTCAACATCAATGAAGTTGGTCTAATCTTGGATTGCAAAATGCTGTTTGGACAAAATTGGGATAATCAACTCCGCATTCTACGTTTCAGGATGACCAATATTCACGTCTCTCCATCACCAAAGACAGGTTTTGGAAGGTGAGCTTCATGCCTTTCACTGGTTTGAGGGCCTATAATTTCGTAGAAGGTGATCCGGTTAGTAACTTTAGAACAATGCTACAGTTTCAGAGTTCTTTAAAATCTATGGTATATTTGTTCAAAATTGCTCTTCTGATGGCGAAGATCAGTTTCACTGTCTGAAATTTGCGACATTTGCACATAGAGTGCTACAAATGCTCTATTTTGAGCATATTTATCAAGAGTTATAAACTTGAATTTGCGATTCATAAATCTTTCCGATGTAGGTAAATTTGCATTAAAATGATCTCTCAAAATTTAACAGGAACAGAGCATGGTAGGATTCATATTTGTATTTTTGCTTCACTGTTTTACTAAATTCTATGTTGTTCTTGTCGTGACAGATATCATTCGCTGTAGAGAGCTGGTGCACTAAAGCCAAAAGCTTGATGGAGGAGATAGGAGACACGAAGTGGAAGACTCTTCTTCTATTTGGGCTTTTGGTTTCATGGCTGACTGTTCGTTAGACAGCACAAAATGTTAAGCAGAAAGCTTAGGGGAAAAGTGCAGAAATGTGTTAATTCCAAGACAATGGACTCCAGTAAAAGGCACATTGACTTTGAGTTATGTCCTAATCCCTATTTCAGCTCCCAAAAGGATCGTATCCTATGCTTTCCCCTTTTCCCTCTGCTAGCCGGCTAGCATGGTTTTGACTTTGAGCTTCTAATGTTTGTCTTATGTTCACAGAGACTTCCATGAAAGCCAGATTAGAACTGGAATAGAAACTCTGAGAGCAGAATGTGATCAGAACAGTGTGACAAACGAAAAACGCAATAACATTAAAATACTAAAACAACATGGGAGTTGGGTGTCTCAGTTCACAAGAGATGCTCAATTGTTTATTAGCTAGAGATTGATGACCTAATTTGGGGACTTAAATGTGCATTGGGGTTGATGTAATCTTGCTCCCTTCAAGTCAACCAGAAAGGTTTTGCATTTGATGAAATCATAAAAGAGGCTAACTGCTTGCTCACACCTTAGTTGAATATTTTACTCAGCTGTGAATCAGAAATGACCATTTTCAGTTCAATAATGAATCAAATAAATTGGTGCCTGCTTTGCTGTTGATTTATTGCTCAAATTTAAATATTTCCCTTCTAATATTTACTACCAATTCAACCTCTCTCTCCCCCCCCCCAATTCTAAATTTGACTTTGCAGGATCCTGTTCCAGAAAAAATAACCGGCCCTCAAGTCTTTTTCATAAAAATAACCGGTCCTCAAGTCTTTTTCATTAGGCCTGCTTATATCTCACTAGAAATCTTTAGGCACTTTATTTTCTTGTAAGCTCTGCATAGTTGCTGAACTACCACATTCAGCTTAAGTTTGTTTTACTTGTCAGATGGGATTTCTGTGTCACAGGGTTCAAGTCTAAAGCTCCAATCTTGCTGAGTTTTCAATTCAATCGACTTCCGAAGGGAACATCGATAAGCTTCTAATGGAAATCAAAGACAGAAGCTTTGTTTCTCCGTCACAACAGCCATACTTTGTTTTTCAGCCACCACCACCTCCTTCTTCCAGTCTCCAGTCCAGTGACTTTGGTTTGAACAACAAGGTAAGCCCAAGTATCCTGCTGATCATAATAATACTTGCCATTATCTTCTTTGTCTCTGGTTTGCTTCACCTACTCGTTAGATTCCTCTTAAGACCCCCAACAAGGGACCCTGATGAAATGGATAATGTGACTGCCCTCCAAGGCCAGTTGCAGCAACTTTTTCACCTTCATGATGCTGGAGTTGATCAGTCTTTTATTGACACCCTCCCTGTATTCAACTACAAAGCTATTATAGGTGTCAAGAGCCCGTTTGATTGTGCTGTTTGTTTATCTGAATTTGAAGCTGAAGATAAGCTCAGATTGCTTCCTAAATGTAGTCATGCATTTCACATGGAATGTATAGATACCTGGTTATTGTCTCACTCCACTTGCCCTCTTTGTAGAGCTAGGTTGCTTCCTGATTTTTCATCCAACCCCAACTGCTCACCTATAGTTCTTGTGCTTGAATCTGGAAGCGAGAGTTCAATAGAGATTGTTTCAGACAGGGAGGTTGGTTTAGGCACCAATTTGAGTTCAGTTGCAAGAGTAAATTCTCATCTTAGTGCTCATCGTGATGATGAATTCAGGCAACCTCTGTCAGACCTTTTCCGAAAATCTTGTGAAATTCAAGAAAAAGAGGAAGAAAATAAACGAGTAACAGTAAGTTCAGGGGAAAAAATTGTTCAAGTGAAGCTTGGCAAGTTCAGGAATGTCGATGGAGGAGATGAAGGTAGCAGTGACAATAATGTTGATGAAAGAAGGTGCTTTTCCATGGGGTCTTTTGCATACGTAATGGATGAGAATACATCTTTACAAGTTCCCATTAGAACACCAATCAAGAAGCAATCAAGCAAGAAACCTGCTTTGCCATTGACACCAGGCCACAGACCTGCAATGTCTGAATGTGGTTCTGATTCAAGAAGAGAATTCAATGGGTTTGAAGCATTCAGAAATCTTCAGATCCAAGCTGGTAATAACAATAACTGTATCTCCAACAATGCAGTGGATAGTAATAGTGGTAAGGCTATTGGGAGTAGCAGAGGAGAGAGCTTTTCGATATCAAAAATTTGGCTTAGAGGGAAAAGAGAGAAGCCTAATTTAGCAACGATGCAATCCTCAAGGCGAGCCTTTTCATTCAGATTCCCCGTACATCGGAATGGTGTGGCGGGAGATGAGTCGAAACAAACCAAGAATCTTGCTGTGGGAGGTAACAGGAGGACCATTTCTGAGATTGATATTGGTAGATGGGAAAATGAAGGGAGTGAACTGGGCTGTGATGTGGATACTCAGAGCTGCCACAGTCTGGATTCTCAAGCAAATCCACCTTCCTTTGCAAGGAGGACTCTTCTTTGGCTAATGGGGAGGTAAAACAAGGTGGTTCACTCATCATTTTCATCCGATGTTTAGTTTCTTTTCTTGTTCTTCTAGTTTATACCCAATTTTTTAGATAGATCTGATCTTTCACTGGGGTATCAGAAGCAAATGAACGACAGAAATTAAAGAAAAGAATGCAAATCATTGGAAGTGGGAGAGCACATTTCCATGCCAAAGACAACTGCATTTTGCATTTTGGCTGAGCATATCTGGAGCAGTTGATTGATTATTCTTTCAAATAAGTCCTTCATTTTTTGCTCTTTGCTTCTTCGTCTTGTCAATTGCAGTCCTCTTTCTTGATTGTACACTCGCATACCATTCGACTATTCAGAGTTCCTCTTTCTTGATTTTTAACAATTTACTCTATTTGAATTTGACGCTTAATAAATTTTTTAGGGTGTTGAGCATAGTTTCCACAACGATAGATCATTCCTCCACCTTAATTTGCCAATTACTCCTAGAAACCCAGGAGTTCTGAATGATATGTGATCCTAGAGTTTCATGTCCAGATGCATTCATCGCAATAAATGCAGAGGGATGACTTCAAATTCAAATTATGTGCAAGCTTCTCAATTTATTCTCTACTGCAGAAATTGGGTAAGCATTAAGTTTGAGGGGCAATTTTAAGTGTACAGATGGGGCTACGGATGGACTTAATAAATTCATTAATGGCTGATGTTATTACTATCACAGAAACGGTTGAGGGGAGTTGTGTGGTGTTCATATATGTGACCTAACACCACCACCTCATACACATACTTGTCTCTGCACGGTGTCACCTCTTAGAACCATCTACTTGGGACAGATTTTTTTTTTCCTAAATCTTTTGAAGACGTTTTACGTAATTAATTAATATATAAATATTCAATATGGCTGAATAATAAAAATAATATAAAAATAAAAACTAAGATTATTTAAGAAGAAGACAACCATCCAAATCTCATGTTAAACACGATCTCCTTAAAAAAATTATTTTTTTTAGTAAATGTGTTCAGGTTAAATAAGACATATATTTTCTATAGTACAATGGAAATAATAAAGCAACTAGCACAAGATTTTTCACAAAGTGAAATTGAACAAACTAACTAAGAATACTAAATAAAACGTGCAAATGTTGAGAAAGGAAAAAGAGAAAGCGATTTTTTTTTTTGTTTTTAGTTCATTAAGTGAAATAGGAGGTACCTCTACATATATAAGACGGAGGATCATGAACATAGCATTAAATAATAACATAATTTTAAATAGGGTAAACAATTAAATTTGCTCTTAAATTTTACTCAAAATTTGAATTTTGCCATTCAACTTTAAAAAGGAAAATATTTGACCTTAAACTAACGTAAAGTAGTGTTTTGTTCTATTCCGTTTTAATTTATGATAAAATGACTGTTACATGACCACCACATAATTACTTGAAGGGTAAATTTAGAATATTAAATAAAAATTATTTGAATTCTTTTTTAAAAAAGAAATATATAGTATGTCATATAAAATACTTAATTAATTAATTTAAGTATTTAATTAAATTATCAACACATACTCGTAGACCGTGGAAATAGTTTGCACACGGTCTGGCAAGCTGTAAGCAAACCGGACGAATCAGTCCAACGCATATTAACTGTGTTGAGTTATGTTTGCGTATGTGAAGGAAAAATCCAAAAATCTCCACAGAGAATTTTGCAGAATTGACGAAAAGTCCAAAACGTAATTAACATCCTTTTTTGTTTTTGAGCAATTTGGGATTTGGATGAGTTTGGTCCTTCTTTTGCCCTTTGCTTCAGGTAATTCAACGTAGAAACATAAATACAGTCTGCTCAGTCAATGGATTCTGCAGTGTGTCAATGCCCGTCAAGTTACCAACCACTTTTGCTTGTCTGTTTCCGTTATATATATATACTAGTTTAAAGTGCCCGCGCGATGCGCGGGTATTTTCTTGAGTAAAAAAATTGTAATAAATAAATATTTAATTTTAAATTGGATAAAGAATATTGAATGAAATATAGAAGTATTAAAAAATTTGAACTGCATTAAAAATTTTGAGCAACATTAAAATCTAACAATAGAAAATTAAATAGAGAAACATAATATTTAAGCAAACACACAACATTTATGAGCTAATAAAAACCCAAGTCATTAAACTTCAGCGATCACCCACACTCCCACGTGGGAGTAACTTTGAGTGAGAGAATAGAAAGAAGAGAAAAGCGTGCATCAATAATTTGAAGGACTTTTATAGAGCATGCTATGCCTTTTTTTTACATGTAATTATATAATTATTCTATGTATAAAATTAATTGTTATGTGTTATGCATATTATGATTTTGATAAATTTTATAAAAAATTTATTTATGTATGTTTTGTAAAAATAATATTTTACTATATCAAATTTAAAATTTAACATTAAATATTTGTGTTAAAAATAGTTTGTTAAAATTTTAATTTTTTAAATAAAATAGTTTCAATAATAATTACTGTGAGACCATGTTAAAATTTAAAATCAAATAAGAAATAAAGATTTTATTTTTAAAAATATGAATATGTATAAAAATATTAGAATGAAAAGTATAACATATTTTTTAAAATAAGTATTGTTATAAACACATTTGACTGTTTTTCTAACATATGTTAAGTATACAATACATTATAAGAATTTTTTTAACAATTGTTTTGAATTTTCATGCCTATTTTTTTACCTGTATCTTAATGTTTTAATATATATTTTAAAAGCTATTTAATCTATATATAATTTTACAATAGTTATTGAAGATTTTTCTCAATAAAATACATTATAAGAATTAAATTGTTGTCATTATCTTAAGTTTTCATGCTATTGACTTCAAAATTTATGATATATTTTTTTATACGTAAGTCAATATTTTTACTATATATTTTTAAAAATTTTAATAATCTATAATAATAATATTAAATAATCATCATAATATACAAATCATCATAAAAATACAAATCATATATTTTGAAGTGAAACTCACGAAAATTCAAAACAATTATTACAAAAAAATTCTTGCACTGCGTTATACTTGGAAAAAATCTTCAACAACTACTATAGAGTTATATATAAATTATGTACTTTTAAAAATATATACTAACATATTAGCATACAGGGAAAAAATAGATTTTATTTTTCAACATTAGGGGTATGAAGAGTCAAAACAATTATCAGAAAAAAATTTTATACTGCATTGTATACTTAACATATGTTAGAATTAAATGTGTTGTTATGATAATATTCATTTTTAAGTATGATATTTATACATATACACACTTTCAAAAATAAAATTTGTTTTTTATTTTTATCATGGTCTCAAAGTAATTGTTATTGAAATAATTTTATTTTTTAAAATTCATAAAATTTTTAATAAACTATTTGTAACTCAAATATTTTATTAAGTTAAATTTAAATTTGACACAATAACATGTTATTTTCATTTTTACACAATACATGTACATAAAAGTTTTCATAACATTTATTCAAATCATAATATACATAGCACATGAAAATTAATTTTATACATAGAACTATTGTATAATTACATGCAATTATTTGTAAAATATATAGTAAAATGTTAACACACGTATAAAAATATTAAATAACTATTATAGATTTACATATAAATTAAATATATTTAAAAATATAGACTAAAACATTGACATGTATGTAAAAAATCGATTACGTATATTGAAATTAAGGACACAAAAAGTCAAAATAATTATCACAAAAGAATTATTATAATGTGTTGTATACTTACATATGCTAAAAAACGGTTGAAAGAATTATTATAATAATAATCATTTCAAAATATATGTTATAATTTTTATTTTTATTTATTTATAAATATATGTATTTTTTTTAAAAATATTTCTTATTTTATTTTGAATTTTATCATGCTCTCGAAACGATCATTATTAAAACGATTTTATTTTTAAAAAATCATCAAATTTTTAACAAATTAGTTGCAACATCGATATTTAATATTTAATTTAAATTTAATACAGTAAACTATTATTTTTACACAACACATATAAATACAAATTTTCATAAAATTTATTGAAATCATAATACGCATGACGCATAACAATTAATTTTACATATACAACAATTACATAATTACATGTAAATTATATATATATATATATATATATATATATATATATATATATAGTAAAATTTTGACACACTTATAAAAATATAAATAATATATTTTGAAATAAAATGCACAAAAGTCAAAACAATTATCACAAAAAATTTCTTGCACTACTTTGTGTACTTAACATAGGCTAGAAAATAGTTAAATGTATTGTTGTAATAATATTCATTTCTAAGTACGTAGTATATTTTTATTTAAATTTATTTGTACATGCACGATTTTTAAAAATAAAATTTTATTTTTTATTTTATAATGGTCTCAAAGCAATTATTATTAAAATAATTTTATTTTTTAAATTCATCAAATTTTTAACAATTATTTGTATCACAAATATTTAATTAATGTTAAATTTTAATTTGATACAATAACATATTATTTTTACATTAAAATTAAAACACAATATACAAAATTGTCTCACATTCATGTGCTTGGAATTTTCTTTTTTATAGTAAAAATAATAATGTTCATAAAATGGTGCAAAGAGCACAGATGAACGCAATATAAACTTGCGTTTTAATATATAGGTAGCAATGTCCAATTGTATTATGATTTTTTCTTCATGATTTTTCAGTTGAGCGCATTTTCATATTGTATCGAGCCACTTGAACACATTTCCATATTTCACTAACAAATCGAACTGACACTATTACTCAACAGTTCAATTGAGAAATTTTACCCATTTATTCTATGATCTAACGGTGCGATTTTGTTCCCGTATAAAGATAAAACAAAATTAATCATGATCCTCCATAAGACAATTAGTAAAGACTATTGATACATTAACATATTATTTTTACACAACACAGAAATAAAATTTTTCATAACATTTATTAAAATCATAATACACATAGCGCATAGCATTTAATTTTATACATAAAATAATTATATAATTACATGTAATTATTTTTAAAATATATAATAAAATATTGACACACGTATAAAAATATTTCGCAACTATTGTAGAATTATATATAAATTAAATATATTTTAAAATGTATACTAAAACATTGACACGCATGTAACAAAATAGATCACATATATGAAAGTAAGGACACAAAAAGTCAAAATAATTATCATAAAAGAATTCTTGTAATGTCTTGTATACTTAACATAGCCAAAAAAATAATTGAATGAGTTGTTATAATAATAATCATTTAAAAATGTGTGTTATAATTTTTATTTTTATTTATTTGTACATATACGTATTTTTAAAAATAAAAATATTTATTTATTATTTTACTTTTAAGTTTATCATGGTCTGAAAGTAATTATTATTGAAACAATTTTATTTTTAAAAATTCATCAATTTTTAACAAATATTGAATATTAAATTTAAATGTGATACAATAACCTGTTATTTTTACAAAACATACATAAATAAAAGTTTTCATAAAATTTTTCAAAATCATAATACATACAGTGCATATCAATTAATTTTTGATACACATATAAAAATACAAATCGTATATTTTGAAGTAAAAAGCACAAAAAGTCTAAATAATTATCATAAAAAATTCATGTACTACGTTGTATACTTAACATATGCTAGAAAACAGTTAAATGTATCATTATGATAATATTTATTTCTACACATGTATTATAATTTTTATTTTAATTTATTTATACATATACATATTTTTCAAAATAGAATCTTTATTTATTAATTTTATTATGGTCTCAAAACAATTATTATTAAAACAATATTATTTTAAAAAATTCATCAAAATTTTAACAAACTATTTGTAACACAAATATTTAATAATAATTAATATTAAATTTAAATTTGAGATAATCAAATCCAAACCCTTCATTCCACAATCCAAGGGTTCAATTTTATCCCAAGAAAAGATAAACAAAGTATAATTCTCTGTAATCAAATCTCAACCATTCATCCACAATCCAAGGGTCCAATTTTCACCTCAAAAAAGACAAAGCCAAATTGGAATTCTCCAATCAAATCTCAACCCTTCATCAACAATCCAATTGTCCAATTTGCACCCAAGAAAAATACAAAGCAAAATCAATCCAAATCCTCAACAAGCCATTTAATATATAGGTAGATAATTCATTCCTCGATAAAATTATTTTAATAACTAAAATATGATTTTGTCATGTTTTTGTACGAAATAAGATCCTATATTTTTTATAAAGAAATTATTATAAAAATATAAAAAATGTTAAAAAATAAAGTAATATAATAACGCGTACCATCTAAGAAGGAAATGCGTGAATAAATGAGGAAGAGTGGAGTGAAATTGGCAACGAACTTGTTTCACCAAGCAATAAATGTTAAATGTAATTTACATCTTTCAAAAATACAGAAGAAAAACAAGGATAAGGCACGCTGTCAATTTGAATATGCCTCTTCCAAAAAAAAAAAAGGAAAAAAGGAAAATTGAATATGCCTCAACCTGGGAACCGTCTTTCGAAGTCTGACTGTACAAGCCCAAATGTTCTGGTTAGTTTCAGGATCAGAAAGCACGAATATATTGCAAGCAACCCACTGCCCAGCAACTTATCTAGCCTCATCTTTCTCGTTCTCAAAACTAGAGAGGCCCAAAGCAAGCCTATCATTGAAAACGCAAACGTCTCATAAAGTGCAGCGTCACTTGCAATAGAAATGGAAGAGGGGTACGCAGCCCAGGATGACATTACAAATGACAAGCCTAATCCAACAATGATATTAAAGATAGAACCAGCATAGCAGCCTGAAATTGCTATTTGGGCTCCTCCCGGGCCACCATTTTGAGCCATCGTGACATTAGAAAACAGGTCTCCAAGTGAATTGCCCCATGCCAGAACTATTACTAGGGGCTGTCAGCCGGGTCCCAAAGCGGATCAGAACGAGGTATTTCGGGACCCAGGGACCCGATTATTTGTCGAGATACTGAAGCCAGACCCGATTGCCCAGCGAGTCTGAATATCTTCAGGGCACATCTCACTGCAGATAAAGGGTCTCGGTTTCGAGTCAGAGTAGACATTAAGAATTTTTTTTTAAAAAAAATTTGATACATAAAAAACACAATTCAAATGTCATGCCATAATTCATAAACTCAATAAAATAACAAACTTAATATCTTTAAACACAATTCTTAAATTTACTTATTGATCAAACTAAAATTACAAAATATCTTCAACTCAAGAAAATTATAAACTCAAAGAGTCACTTCTCAAACATTAACCAATGCCTCTCTTTATCTCATTTGCACTTTGCTAAAGAAAAAAAAGAATAATGAGAAAAAATTATCTTGTGATAAAAAATATAAATGTTAATAACGTTCCTAATAAATACTAGCTAGTGATAAAAAGAACTTACGGATAATTTAAAATTAATCATGTCTTAGCGACTTGAGACAGAGAAATGTTGTCGCCAATATCATCCAACTCGAAGACAAATTAAATCAATTAACGGTAGAAGGAAAAAATAAAAAGAACAAATAAGAAGAAACAAAAATAAAATACATGTATTCAACTTACTTCTCTTTTTGTCAATTCAATCCAATCACCCGTAGTTACCAATGCCTCAACGATATCGGGAAGTAGTGATGCACGTGTCTCATCAACTACTCTTTCGACATCGAATACGGACTGCGAAGCAACGGTAGTAGCAGGAGCAGCCAAAAATATCACGCGCCATCTTTCCTATGATAGGATACTTAGGAGAATTCGCTTTCCACCAATACAAAATATTAAAATTCTCGGTCCCCTAGGAAATACGGGTTCTTCTAAATATTGCTCTATTTCAGCCCTTTTTGAGTACGAGACAAAGCGAAGAGGACCCGAACTTGCTTATACCATTGATCAAAAGCATTAAAATCATCAAGCTGTTGAACTTGGCTTACTCCCATGGGTGGAATCTTCATCACATACATCACTTGTAGATCTTATTTGTCCACCATACTCAATATATAAATTTTTGAAAAGCACTCTTAACTCTTTTCGACATATCGATAAGCATCACTACCATAAATTTCATTGTAGTACCATTCAACCAAATCCATCTTAAACCTTGGATCAAGCACTACTGCAATCCCCGACACCAAACTAGATTCCTCCCAATACTTTTCAAACTTTTCTCTCATAGGACCAGCCATAGCTTTAAGAAAATCTTGTTGACTATTTTCCCATTCCCTCAACTTAAGTTGAATTTTACACACATCAGGGGAAAAAAAACATTAGAAGTGAAAAAAATTGGAACCACTAAAATGAATGGTGGAGTCATAAAACACCTTCAAACATCCATGAAGCTGCACTAGCAATTTTCCAGTCATTCTCGGTTGGACAATGCTTATAATTTCTATCAATTTGTTCAAGACGGTTAAAAGCTTCTTTGAGAGGTAGTGCGAGTCTCAAGCATTAAAAATGTAGAATTCCACCTAGTTTGAACATCCAAAGACAACTTTTTCTTATTTTTCAACTTGCATTCTTTGCATTGCACACTCAAATTTCTGGTTTGCATATGTAGACTTTTTTAAATACTTGCAAGTTTTTCGAATCTTTACAAGTAAATCACCAATAACAGCCAAACCATCTTGCACAATCAAATTAAGAACATGTACCTTTGCAACGAACATGAAACAAATCACCACTAAAGGGGAAGCCATGCTTTCTCAAGCAACCAAGATTTCAAATGTCTAACCATTGAATCATTTGATGATGCATTATCCACAACCATAGAAAACAATTTCTTGTCCAAATTCCACTCCAAAATAAGATTATTAATGAATCGAAACAAAGTCTCACCATCATGGGGACAAGGAATATGCTTATAATTAAGAATCTTCTTTTTCAACTCCCAATTGTCATTGATATAGTGAGCAGTCAAACAAGTATATGCAATATTAGCATGCTCTGAAGTCCAAATATCAGTGGTGAGTGTGATTCTACAAGTAAGATCTTCAAAGAATTTGTACAATGTTTCACTTTCTTTCTTATGTATCTCCATCACTTCTGCCCTAATTGTATTTCGAGAAACAAGCTTGAAATTGGGATTCAAACCACTGCAAAATACTTCAAAAAGTTCATGCTCACAAATATTAAAAGGATAGTTATGCTTGATAATCATTCTTGCCAAATCTCTCCTGCTCTTTTCTTGGTCAAATTTATAATTATGAATTTCAATTCTACCTGTGGTAAAACTCTTTGTTTGTTGAATCTCCTGCTGTCCTCTACTCTTAAATTTTCTAGAAACACATCCTTTCAAATGCTTACTCAAATGAGTAGTCCCACTAGAACTACTACCAGAAAGCTTTTTTTTGCACCAATTGCACTGAGCTATGACATCTCCCTTAGGATCAGTAAATTTAGACATTTCTTTCCATACCTTTGATGTTAATCTTCTACTACCCTTTGAGGGAATTGTTTGATCGTGTCCTCTTTGCAGTTGTATTTTCTCATTATTTATCTCAACCACCCCATTCTCATTGATAGAAGCTCTAGAACTTGCTGTTGGTATTGATGTATCAGGTACACTTAACATCCTAAATAAAACATATCAAAAAAATTATGTTAATAAAATAAATCACAATATGCAGATTAATAAGTCTTTGACTCTATTTTCTATTTATATGCTAGAGTATTAATTTAAATGCCACTATTAATTGAAAATGCATGTTGTAAAAAAAAATTGTTGAATATCCCATTTTATAAGGGTCTAATTACAGATCTTATAAAAACTTAGGGATTGAAATACAAATTAATAAAATAGAAAGCAATTGGCCCACCATTACCAAATCCCTTTTCTTTTTCCTTTCTTTTTCGTTATCTCCCTCTGCTTCTTGGCTTCAACCGCGGCCCACTGAGTCACCAAACTCACCACCACCAAATTCCTTTCATTTTTCTTTCTTTTTTGTTATCTCCTCTGACCTCTCTGCTTTTTGGCTTTAACCGCCGACCACTAGTCACCGAGACTCACCACCACCAAATTCCTTTCATTTTCCTTTCTTTTTCGTTATCTCCTCCGACCTCTCTGCTTCTTGGCTTCAAACTGCAAGCCCACCAGTCACCGGACTCACCACCACCAAATTCCTTTCATTTTCCTTTCTTTTTCATTATCTCCTCCGACCTCTACTGCTTCTTGGCCTTCAACCCTGCGGCCCACCGAGTCCCACTCACCAAATTCCTTTCCTTTTCCTTTCTTTTTTCATTATCTCCTCTGACCTCTCTGTTTCTTGGCCTTAAGCCACCGGCCCATCACCGAATTCACCACCAAATTCCTATTCCTATAGAAAACTATTTTTCTTATCGATTTAGACCTTTCTTTTTCGTCATCTTTCCTCTACTTCTTAGCCTTCGACCACGACCCACCACCACCAAATTTCTATTTCTATGGAGAGCCATTTTTCTTATTTTTTTTCCATTTATTACGTTTGTTGGTTCCCCAGTAAGAGATGGGAAGTGGTTTGAGGGATTTTTATTTCATATTCTTGTTGCATTACGAATTGCGATATGCAATATTAGTAAATTACAAAATAGCAAAGTATGAAAACATCGAGGCTCAAGGGCGGATAAATAAGGTTGTTAGATACATGTTAAATTTACCAAGTTACACGGAAAGAGGAGGAAGCGGCGAGGTTAGGATAGGAGTCACCGGTGGGGATGGTTGCCGGAGTATCACTGCTGCGGCGAGAATTGGGATGAGATTTTTTAGTAGCTAGTCGGTGGCGGTGGCGGTGGCGATGGCGGTGTGTGTCGATTGTTTTGAGAGAAAAATGCTAGGGGTTAGAGTTTAGGCATTCCATTTCTATATAAATTTGAGGATAATTGACCGTTGGATCAAAAATATATCTAACGGTTGTAAAAAATTAAATATATAAAATATTTATTATTAAAATTTTATTCGGGTCCAGATCTACTGAGTCAGAAACCATAAATACTCGTATCCCGTGCTCATTTAAAATATATATTATCGAATCAGGGATTAAAGTCGGGATACTGCGGGTATAAAATAGTATACCGTACCCGGGATTATCGGGTAGGAGCCGGGTCGGGTCCGGGTAATACCCGGCCCATTGACAACCCTAACTATTACCCCCATCAGAGAATGGCTTATTGCGAGTATGGTTCCAAGTGAAGCCATCAGCGAAATCAGTTCTTGAGCCAAAATGTAAGTCCAAGTGATGCTCATCTAAGTGTGGGCTGCTCACCTTTCTCCTTTGAATTAGTGAACAATTGAGGCTTGCCAAACTCTTTGCACTTCATAGATTTAGTACTGCTATCGCTTGATCATTTTCTCACGGCTCATCATGGTTGCTTTGCCAAATTCCTCCCCACCAAGACCGCCAGCTGAAGTTTTCTCTCAATGTGCGGGAGTTGCCTATAAATAGGCAACTCTCGCACTCTGAAATTCAAGAGAGCAGAGCGAAGCAAAGCAAACGAGCAAACTTCATCCATCCTATATTTTCTTTATATTTCTCTACATTTTATTTTGGATATTCTTCCTCTGTAGAGAATGTTTATTTAGACTAATCTTCATAGTCTATAGAAAATATTTTGTACTCCTCACAAATTTATAGTAGAAATTTTAGCTCTCTCGCCGGTGGTTTTTTGCCTCTATTTACAGAGGATTTTTCCACCTAAAAATTTTTGGTGTCATTTTTATTATCATTCTTAATTTCTCATAATCTTTGGTTGAATTTATCTCGCTTCCGCACTCTATATCCCTACAAACTGGTATCAGAGCGCAAAAAAATTCAACTGAGATTTTTATCATGTCGACAAAATTCGATATTGAGAAATTTGACGGTAAAATCAGTTTCGCTATTTGGCGAGTCCAGATGCAAGCCGTTCTCACTTAGAATGGTTTAAAGAAAGTTCTTGCGGGAAAATCAAAGAAGCCAGAAGCTATAAAGGAGGAAGATTGGGATGTGATGGATGAAAAGGCATTGTCCATAATCCAGTTATGCTTATCCCGTGAGGTGTTGCGAGAAGTCATCAATGAGGAAACTGCATCAGGTATATGGAATAAATTGGAGTCTTTATACATGACCAAAAGTCTTGCAAATAAACTCCATTTAAAGGAGCGACTCTTTACTCTCCGTATGTCTGAAGGTACTCCCATCCAATCTCACCTTGATGAATTTAATTCCATTATTATTGATTTGGAGAATTTGGATGTTAAAGTTGACTGATGAGGATAAAGTCATTTCTACTTATTGTTTCTCTACCACCCTCATATCGACAACTTCAAAGAAATTATGTTGTATGGTAATTATGTTACCCCTGTCTTTTGATGATGTCAAGTCTCACTGCTATCCAAAGAAAAATTTGATTTTGAAATTCATTCGAAAGTTCGGGTGAAGGATTAGTAGTAAGAGGAGGAACCGGGAAAGAAGTAGCAACGATAAAAAATATGTCCGAGATCAAAGTCTAGAGGTAAAAACTCTAAGTATTGCCGTTATTGCAAGAAAAAGGGACATGAAATCTCTGAATGCTTTAAATTGAAAAAATAAGCAAGATAGAGAAAATAAGGGTAAAGGAAAACAACTCGAAAAAAGCTGCAAGCTAGTATTGTTGAGACCGAATCGATGGGGATTGTTTTTGTAGTCTGCCGATATTGATCAAAGGTCTAGAAATGAATGGATTCTTGATTACGGTTTGTACTTTTCACATGTCTCCTAACGGAGATTGGTTTTACCACTTATGAATCGGTTAATGGTGGTCTTGTCCTGATGGGCAACGATGCTCAATGCAAAGTTGTCGGTAAAGGTACAATTAAAATCAAAACAAATGATGGAGTTATTAGAACCTTGACTGGTGTCCGACATGTCCCTGATTTGAAACGGAATCTCATTTCTCTAGGCACCCTAGAATCTCTTGGGTGTAAGTACTCAGTGAAGGTGGAGTTCTAAAAGTGTCCAAAGGAGCTCTTGTGATATTAAAAGCAAATCGATCCGGTAGTTTGTATGTGCTGCGGGGTTCAGTATTTACATGAGTTACTGCGATTTGTTGCCTCATCCCGACAAGGATAACACCAAGTTGTGGCATTACAGATTGGGCCACATGAGTGAGAAGGGAATTCAAATCCTCAAGAAGAATGGTCATCTTGTTAACCACTGTACCGGCAAAGTTGATTTCTGCGAACATTGCATTTTTGGTAAGCAGAAAAAGGTTAGCTTTTCAAAAGCCATTCATAGAACCAAAGGTACATTGGATTACATTCATTCGGATCTTTGGAGTCCGTCAAAAATTCCTTCCGAAGGTAAATATCATTACATGTTGACACTTATTGATGATTTCTCACGGAAACTCTGGATTTATTTTCTCAAACAAAAGAGTGAAGCATTTTCAATCTTTAAAGAGTGGAAAGCTTTTAATTGAGAACTGCAGACAGGGCAAGAAAATCAAAAAGGTTGAGGACAGATAATGGACTTGAGTTTTGCTCAAATGAATTCAATGATTTCTACAAGAAGGAAGGTATTGCCAGACATCTCATCATTACAGGTACTCCACAACAGAATGGAGTTGCAGAAAGGATGAACAGAACTATCTTGGAGAAAGTTCGTTGCATGCTCTCTCATTCAGGTTTGGGAAAACAATTTTAGGCTGAAGCGGCATCGACTGCATGTTATTTGATAAATCGCTCCCCCAACAGAGCAATTGACTGCAAAATTTCAGAAGAAGTTTGGTCAGGTAACCCTGTTGATTATTCTAATCTTAGATTATTTGGGTGTCCTGCTTATTCACATGTAAATGAGGGAAAATTGGAGCCTCGTGCAAAGAAGTGCATTTTCTTAGGCTATGGTCAAGGGGTGAAAGGCTATCGCTTATATAACCCTGAAACTGGCAAATCATTTCATAGTCGAGATGTAATCTTTAATGAAAATGCTATGCTATCTTCTGGGAAGAATACTGTTGATATAGGTGATCAGGAGAATGTTCCAAAGAAGGTGGAGTTTGAGGTTGAAGCTCCCGTTTTGAAGGAAGATATTCCTAATTCCTCAACAACTGAACATGATCAAACCACAACAATTGATGATATCACTGAACACAGGAGTCCACAACAGCCACATCCACCACAACGACGAGGTTTGCCACAATCGTGGTCCATGGCTCAGGAACTTCCAGCACAGAGACCGAGAAAGCCGACTCAAAGACTAGTTGCAGAATCTGTCAACATTGCATATGCATTAGCTGCTGCACAAGAGATAGGAGACAATGATGAACCAAGAAATTATTCTGAAGCAATCTCTAGTGATGATTCAACAAAATGGATTGCTGCAATGCAAGAAGAGGTCGAGAGTCTTCATAAGAATGAAACTTGGGATGCGGTAATATTGCCCGAGAAGGCAAACGAGTCATTAGTCTGCAAGTGGATCTTTAAGAGAAAAAGAAGGCATCACCGGTGTTGAGAATGCAAGGTACAAAGCAAGATTTGTTGTCAGAGGTTTTGATCAACAGGAAGGTATTGACTTTAATGAAGTATTTTCTCCTGTTGTTCGTCATACTTCAATTCGTATATTACTTGCTCTAGTTGCCTTGTATGATTTGGAGCAAGTTGCAGTTAGATGTGAAAACAGCTTTTCTTCATGGTAATCTTGAGGAAGAGATTTATATCCAACAGCCGAAGGGGTTTGTTATTCCTGGAAAGGAGGATCATGTATGTCGCCTCAAAAGGTCTCTTTATGGTTTGAAGCAATCACCGAGACAATGGTATAAGATGTTTGATTCTTTCATGGTTGAACATGGCTACTCCAGAAGTAGTTATGATAATTGCGTCTATTTTCAGAAGATATCTGATGGGTCATTCATATACTTATTACTCTATGTTGATGATATGCTGATTGCTACAAGAGATAAATACCTTATCAACAGGTTAAAGGCCCAGCTCAGTAGTGAATTTGATATGAAAGATTTAGGTCCTGCCAAGAAGATTCTTAGAATGGAGATTAACAGGAATCGTCAAGTCGGTAAACTTTTCTTATCACAAAAGAAGTATGTTATGAAGATACTTGACAGATTTGTAATGCAGGATTGCAAAGTTGTTAGTACTCCGTTAGCTGCTCATTTCAAATTGTCACCTGAGCAGTGTCCTCAATCAGAGGAGGACAAGAGACGCATGTCACATGTCCCGTACTCAAATGCAGTTGGAAGCCTCATGTATGCTATGGTATGTACCAGGCCTGATTTAGCTTATGCCGTTAGCGTTGTCAGCAGATTCATGCATAATCCAGGCAAACAACATTGGGAAGCTGTCAAATGGGTATTTCGCTATTTGAAGGGTTCTTCTGATATTGGTTTGGTATTTGATAGACAAAGAGCTGATCCCGGAGGCATAGTTGGTTATGTTGACGCTGACTACGGTGGTGATTTAGATCGGAGAAGGTCACTTTCATCTTATATTTTTACACTTTGTGGTTTTGCTATCAGTTGGTATTCATCACTTCAAGCCATCGCTGCTTTGTCCACCACTGAAGCAGAGTATATTGCTGCAACTGAAGGAGTGAAAGAGGCTATTTGGCTCCGAGGCTTGGTAAGTGAACTTGGTCTACAACAAGACATTCTTGTTGTGTTCTGCGACAGTCAGAGTGCTGTTCACTTGACCAGAAACAACAAGCATCATTCAAAAACCAAGAATATTGATATTAAGCACCATTTTATCCGAGATATTATTTCTGCAGGAGATATTACAATCGAGAAAATTCACACAGCTGAAAATCCTGCAGACATGTTAACCAAACCACTTCCAACCGCTAAGTTCGATCATTGCTTGGACTTAGCTGGTATCATTCAAAATTGAATAAGGCTTCATGGCGAGAGAGTATTTCCAAAGGTGATCAAGGTGGAGATTTGTGGGCTGCTCACCTTTCTCCTTTGAATTAGTCAACAATTGAGGCTTGCCAAACTCTTTGCACGTCAGAGATTTCGGCTGCTATTGCTTCAGTCATTTTCTGCGGCTCATCATGGCTGCTGCCAAATTCCTCCCCACCAAGACTGCCGGCTGAAGTTTTCTCTCAATGTGCGGGAGTTGCCTATAAATAGGCAACTCCTGCACCTCAGAAATTCAAGAGAGCCGAGCGAAGCAAAGCAAACAGCAAACTTCATCCATCCTATATTTTCTTTATATTTCTCTACATTTTATTTTGGATATTCTTCCTCTGTAGAGAATGTTTATTTAGACTAATCTTCATAGTCTATAGAAAATATTTTGTACTCCTCACAAATTTATAGTAGAAATTTTAGCTCTCTCGCCGGTGGTTTTTTGCCTCTATTTACAGAGGATTTTTCCACCTAAAAATTTTTGGTGTCATTTTTATTATCATTCTTAATTTCTCATAATCTTTGGTTGAATTTATCTCGCTTCTGCACTCTATATCCCTACATCAAGAATGATTCTGCAAGCCATGGGAACTTGCATTTTCTTGGAGGATTGAACCTATCGCTCGTGCAAAACAGAAAAATTGCAGAGACAAATCCTGCTGATGCACCAATCCCATAGACCAAAAAGTTTGGTTTTGGATGATGCAAGTTCCAAATGGATGCCAATAGAACAGGGCCTAATGCTGTTGACACAATTGCAATTGGCTTACACCATTTCTCCTCAGAAATAAGTGGGATTGTCAATTTTCTTGGCAAGTCAAGTGGCATTTCTAGAATCCACAGAAGTTTCTTGAAGAAGCAAGAAGCTGAGAATTGCAGATTGCTTCCTGTTCTTTCTCTTTGCTTAGTTTGGACTTCACTCGGATCGTCAGCTTCAAAACCCAACATAGGCACCTCTGTTCCAGCTGATTCTTCTTCTAGGTTTTTTCCATCGGTGGTTAGAGGCAACAAAAGGGACTTAGCAATGGCCTCTGCAATTCTTTCCCTGCTGGCAGTGGCATAAGCTTCTGATGCGAAAATGACAGCTGCATACACGAAGTAAAGAGAAAGGAAAGAAAGGGCACCCCAGAAGTTGATCTTGCCAATGATGATGATTGTAAGAAGGCAACCAATGGAGATAAGTAAGAAGATGACGTTGCCGGAGAAACTGGATGAACTAATAATTCTGCCCTGATTGCTGACTGAAATACTTATAATTCCAACCACCACACTGGATATAAAGAATGCACCACCCAAGATGCTATTGAGGCCAATATCCTTGGTAGTGCCATCTCCCATAAAGGAAATAATGCTACCGAAAACATCTGGTGCTCCATTTCCTAGTGAAAGAAGAGTCACCCCTGCAACAGTTGGGGTAAGTTTCAGATTTCTTGACAAACCCTCCAATGATTCACAGAAGTAACTCCTAGCTGTATCCCCCAGTAAATAGAACAGCACCAGAAGCCAAAAACCAAGTAAGGTATAATCAAGATTTGGGCTGAATGTGCAGTAAAAGAGCTGCAGATAGGGTATGTATCCTTTGGATTGACATCCCTTGTGGGATATGACATATGAACATTTTGCCTGCTTATCATGGTACTTTTGAAGCCCTTCGCAACCAATATCCTCATCGAAGATCTCATGGAAACTGACCGGAGAATTCGGCTTCCTCAAGTTGTTTGAGAAACTATAATATTCTGATGATGAATTGAAATGGATTGCAGTGAAGAAGATGAGGAAAAGGAAAAGCACATTGACAAAGAGAGTAAAGCACTTAGCTCTGTGCATGGTATCTAATTATCGTTTAGCAGCGGCGATCAGAGTTCAGACAAAGAGGAGAGGAACAAGAAGTGCTAGCAGAGGAGAACATAAAATTTTCTAATATGCTTTTGTTGGGACAGAATCAAGAAAAATTGGCAAATCTCGACATAATACTCGTACCAGCGAGATCATTGAATTATTAATTCGAAAACCATTAGTATTCCATCTCAAAAATGAAAAAAAAGGACAAAGAAATTTTGGGTTTGGGGACTAGCTCACTTTTCTCAATTCCAAATACAAAATGGAGAAAATGCTCCCATAGACAAAGAAGTTGGAGAGTCAAAATTTTGATGCTGAGAAAAATAATTGAAGGTGACAGATGATTGGATGACTTCGCAAGCAAAGTTGTCATTTCATGCCACATCCAATTTTAGTATATCAAGTTAACACTTTTAAAACGAAACTTACACCTATCTTATATGGAGAAGTTTATATGAGTGTGTGTAGATCACTCCATATCTTTATTAATTGATAAAATTAATTCGAATCTAATTAAAATTATGCCTGTAGAGTTTAATTTTTATTTAAAAGAAGATTTGACCTAAATTTTTTTCGGTATAGTGTTACAAGCAAGAGTATCTTTTGAGGCAAAGGAAATTTTTGCCGTTATGCTCTGAGAGAAGTAGGCAGATATATCTTGAAGATGATTGAAATGAAGAGGATATATATAGAATTGATTATGCATATGGTTCCAAAATTTTCCATGAGGAAGGCAACATTGTTTTCTATTTTAGGACTGAAGATAAATCAGATTATTTCTTCATAGATTATGTGCCAAAATTTCTGAACAGAAATGGCCCGCAGACCACTTGGACCAGAAGACTTTTTTGAAGTGGGGGGTAATTATACCAATTTGATTGGTTTTGTAGCCGTTAAATGGCGCGTTTCCATTTGAACTTGTTTCGGATTACATTTGACTCTTGTAACATAAAAATGGGGCCTCCTAAAATGAACTGGAGGAAGAATCTCCATGTCGCAATCTACTCGTGCGGCTGCTATTTAAGAATAATTAATTAGCATATTTAGATTTGTAAATTATTCTAAAACATTTATTAGTAGAGTGGAAATAATTAGAGAAAAAAGGATCCCGCAAGAAATGAATGAGAAGATCAAAAATTTTGAAAGAATAAAAGACTTCTTGGTTAGTCGAAAGGATTTCTTGTTCAGTGCAAAGACAGCCTGCGCACTATCCAGAATCCCAAATATTGTCTGTCTTCTTGCGATCAATCAAGAGTGATCAGTTTGTGTAAATGTGGGGAAAAAAAAAAAAAGAGAAAGGTACTACAAGATATATCAAATAGTACCATTGACGATATATTTTTCTCAGTCATATGTTAGAAATTCATTTTTTATTTTCTTGTAAAACATGATAAATGGATTTTTTCCGACTAGTAGTGAATAAAGAAAGCGGCTACAAGAGGGGAATCATCATGTGGTGAGGGTTTGGTAAAAAACAATTAAATTTTAAAAAAATCTAATATCACAGTAAATTTCAAAAAAAAAAAAAAAAGAGATAAAAGATATGGCAATTTGTTTTTTTTTCTTTTTTGAACTACCATCTGCTTTATCTTTTTTTTTTTATTGACTAACTACCATATACGTGTTGATCCTGGTTCTATTCGCAACAGAAAAGTGATGCTGTGGTCTGACTAGCCCAAGAAAGAATGGACCATGACGTCGACCCACGATGAAATTGGAATTAAGCATTCACAATCCTCTGGAACACTCTTGTAAATTTTTTTATAATACATTTTAATTATAATATTTTAATTTTTTATGATTTATTTTTTAAAATTTAAAATTTATTTTATTTAATTTAAAATATATAAATAAAAAAATTTATAATTAATATTATTACAAAAAGTATTAATACAAAAGTGTTGGAGAGAATCCGAACTTGGATTTAAGCACATTGGTATATTTTTGACCGGTATATTCAAACTCTAATTATTAAGTCAAAAAGAGGAAAGGGATTTCCCAGTCTAACTTTGGTAAACAAGACTCTCGTCAGTCAAGTTGTTGAAGATGCAATGGTTTGCTAAGCAGTAGGGACAGGGATGGGCCATCTTAACTAAAAGGGTTAATTCGCCATTAAAAAAAAAACTAAGAGGGTTAATTTCGCAAAAAAAAAAAAAAAAAAGAGGGTTAGTGATAATTTTCTCTAAAGTGTTAAATGTATGACTTTAGTCCCTATCTCTTAAAGTGGTTTCGTCCCGCTAAAGTGAAAAGCTATGGTCCTTTTATTTATCTTGTTTCCAAACTAACAGAACATTTACATCAAGGACTCCTATGCAATATTAACAAATTTTGTAGGGCATAAATAAAATTTTAATAACATAAAAGGCTACTAGTCCCTCCTTCCTTTCCTCTTCGTTCAACCATAACCACCATGGCATCCAAACAACTCCTGTTCTTGTCTTCTTCCCCAGTCTCTCCTCCCTCTCTCCCCTTTTCTTCTTCTTTTATACTGTTCTAAACGTATTGCTGGGAGTCCATTAGCAAGAACTGGCTAGGTTAGATTTCAGGGTCTATAATGCTAGATTAGTCGCGCTACTAATTCCATTATCATGGGTATTTTGGTTACGGAAATGGAATCATTTTGAACTGCATGCTAGTTCCATTCAATATTCATTCTTCAATGGTAATAGAAATTAAATAAAAAAGAAATATTCCATTCGCCATCCGCATTAAGCTAGCTACAATTGCTGCAATAGATCGAGTGCAATTCTCCCCAAGGAGCAAGAGGGGACGGATTGTAATCCTCAACCAACATCGTTTCCGCAGATTCTTCCTTTTCTTACCCACTTCACCTCCTCTGGTTGCGGGAGAGAAAGAAGTCAAAGTGGGTTTTTGCAGTTTAACTGATGGAAGCAATGATTTTGAGGTGAAAGTTGAGGTGTTCGATAGAGCCATTAGTCTACCTTTCTAGAGCAAGGCTTTTTGTCTAAATTTTTCTTTCGAGAAAACCAATGAGAGAACGTTGCGGACAAGCGGGGCAGAGGAGGTAGTTGGTCGTGGGAGTGAGATGGTTGATAGGAGGGGAAAAGGAGGCCACGCAATGGCCGGAGAAGTTCGGAGAAGTTAATATGCTGGGCATACCTTTTTTCAGCATGTGCGGGCTGCCCTCCACAGCCATTAGATCAGAAATTTTTGATCCGATGGTTGTGAGAGACTGAGGGTATTTTGGAGCCAAATTTATTTTTCAAGTCCCTACTTAAAACTATCGGATCAAGAAGGACAAATGTCATGTCACTGTTTCTACCAACTCTGCCTAAATATCCCATCTTTTTCCATTACGGGTTGCCATTCTTCATTTTCATCTTTCTCGGTGTTATTTCTCTCTCTTAAAACCAAGAACGCTCATGTCTTCAAGAAATCCTCGCATTTGGAATGGATTCAGTTTCTTGGATGCATTAAATAATCTTCCATTACGGGCTGCCATTCTTCCATTTTCATCTTTCTCCCAGTATTATTTTTTCCTCTCTTAAAGCCAAGAACGCTTATCTTGGCCAAGAAATCCTGCATTTCGGATGGATTCATACGATGTATTTTCTTTGTTTTCTTGGATGCATTAAATAAGTTGGTTATGTTTTCTTATTTTTCCTTTGCATGGCCAAAAAGAAGGAAAGCGAATGATGCTCGATCTGAATCACAACGTCTCGGGGAATGAGATCCCTAGTGGAATCAGTCGTTGAACATCAACTGGCTCTCCCTCTCCCCATCGGTAAAGCAAATACGCTGAATAATTATTCACTCTTACATGATGTATACTTGTTCACATGCAAATGAATAATTATTTGGTGCATGTTTTCCAGACAACGTTGAATAACTCAAGAAACGGGAGTTCAAAACAGTAGAGGAGGCTCGTGAATTTTACACCGACTGTTAGAGTGAATAATTATTCGCTCTTGGATGCACTTCAGTACCGACTGTAAGAGTGAATAACTATTCGCTCTTGGATGCACTTCAGTACCGACTGAAAGAGTGAATAACTATTCGCTCTTGGATGCACTTCAGTACCGACTGAAAGAGTGAATAACTATTCGCTCTTGGATTCTCTTCAGTACCGACTGAAAGAGGGAATAATTATTCGCTCTTGGATTCTCTTCAGTACCGACTGTAAGAGTGAATAATTATTCGCTCTTGGATTCTCTTCAGTACCGACTGTTAGAGTGAATAATTATTCGCTCTTGGATTCTCTTCAGTACCGACTGTAAGAGTGAATAACTATTCGCTCTTGGATGCACTTCGATCTGAGCGAAAGAGTGAATAACTATTCGCTCTTGGATGCACTTCGATCTGAATCGAAAGAGTGAATAACTATTCGCTCTTGGATTCTCTTCAGTACCGACTGAAAGAGTGAATAATTATTCGCTCTTGAATTCTCTTCAGTACCGACTGAAAGAGTGAATAATTATTCCCTCTTGGATTCTCTTCAGTACCGACTGTTAGAGTGAATAATTATTCCCTCTTGGATTCTCTTCAGTACCGACTGTTAGAGTGAATAATTATTCTCTCTTGAATTCTCTTCAGTACCGACTATTAGAGTGAATAATTATTCTCTCTTGGATTCTCTTCAGATCTTGATTTGTAAGAGTGAATAATTATTCGCTCTTGGATTACGTTCAGATCTAACTCGAAAGAGTGAATAATTATTCCCTCTTGGATTCTCTTCGATCTGATTGTTAGAGTGAATAATTATTCCCTCTTGGATTCTCTTCGATCATCGATCTGTTAGAGTGAATAATTATTCTCTCTTGGATTCTCTTCGATACCAATTTGTTAGGAGTGAATAATCATTCTCTCTTGGATTCTCTTCGATACTGATCGTAAGAGTGAATAATTATTCGCTCTTGGATTCTTTTCGATCTGATCGAAAGAGTGAATAATTATTCCCTCTTGGATTATCTTCACGTGCACCGATGTAAGAGCGAATAATTATTTCGTCGAAGTGATTGATGTGAATAATTAGTCACTCCATAATTCTTTACATTTCACTTGTAAGAGTGAATAATTACTCGTTCTTGTATTCTTTACGTTTCAGACTTGTAGAGAGAATAATTATTCACTCTATGATTTTTTAATTTCCGTTTGTCGAAGTGAATAATAATTTTATTCTTTGTTGACATGTTAGATCCACAACATTAACCAAGATGCGAGGACGTGCAGTGTGCTTGGCAAGGCTATCAAATCCAGAAATAACCCAAATAGATCGCGGAAAAGGCTCAGGAGTATCCAAGAGCAGTTGCGGCAGAAGAGAAAGGCCTTGTTCAAAAGAATGCGAAATGGAGTGTCTGAATCGAATAACTACGTCGATGTTACCCTAGCCATGTAAACGATATTCTATTTGGTGAATATTTATTCATCATAGAGTTAATAAAATAAAAACTTAGCCATTTACAGTCAAAGTTTATGTATAGTAAATGTTTTTGTACATTGAATCGTAACTAACTAACTAATAACCAGCAATAACTATTCACTTAATTATTCACTCTTAAGTGAATAATTATTCACTTAGCGGAGAATAATTGTTCACTCGGAAAAAAACATCGACCAAATAATAATTAAGTGAATAATTATTCGCTTAGTAAAAAATAACTATTCACTTCTTAAGATAATATCGACCAAATCGGATATATTTAGTTTTTACGTATATATCCATCCGATTTTTATGAATAATTATTTGATATAGTAGATCTATTCACTTGATATGTCAAGTGAATAATTATTCACTTAGCGGAGAATAAGCTGTTCAATCTAAATATAACATCGACCAAATCAGAATTAAGTGAATAATTATTCGTTTAGCAAAAAATAACTATTCACTCTTAAGATAACATTTGACCAAATCAGATATTTTTAGTTTTACGTAAATATCCATTCAGATTTTTATGAATAATTATTTGATATAGTAGATCTATTCACTTGATATGTCAAGTGAATAATTATTCACTTAGCGGAGAATAACTGTTCAATCTAAATATAACATCGACCAAATCGTAATTAAGTGAATAATTATTACGCTAGCAAAAAATAACTATTCACTCTTAAGATAACATTTGACCAAATCAGATATTTTTAGTTTTACGTAAATATCCATTCAGATTTTTATGAATAATTATTTGATATAGTAGATCTATTCACTTGATATGTCAAGTGAATAATTATTCACTTAATTATTCACTCTTAAGTGAATAATTATTCACTTAACGGAGAATAATCTGTTCACTCTTAAGATAATATCTGACCAAATTCTCTACCATCAAAATCATTCTTTGTAGTCATAAGAGTGTTCCATGCCCAGAAATCATTCTTCAAACCCAAAAAAATTAACACATCATTTTTCCTTCTTCGCAAGCATACCATAAATCTATTTTTAGTGAAGATTTCTATAGCCTAGAAGTCACCAACAGTCTAACAAAAACTCATAATATCTAACTTCATTTTGACTATTAGTAAATCTGAAAAAATAATTTTTAAGCTCGAAAGAAAACTTGAAGGTTCGTCGAAACCGTTTAACACAAAATGACGATCTTGAAGAGAATGAATCATTTTGTTCTTTAATATTTGAAGACTTTCAGAGCAGTAGCGGAGAGAATACAGAAGATAGAAAGAAGAGATGAAGACAGAAAGAAGAGAGAGAGAAAAAAAAGAGAGAGAATTTGGTGGAATTGGTTGAAGAAGGTGGGTGAAAAAAGTATGTGTCAAAAAGTAGGTGAAAAAGTAGATTTCAAATCGTTTCAAACTTTTCTCTTTTTTTTTCCCATAATTTTGCTTACCCAAAATATCCCTCATGCTTCCTAACCGTTGGATCAAAAGATAACAAATATTATCCAATCTAACGGTGTAAAACTCATCCGCATGTGCGGAAAAAATGGGAGTCAGCACCGTAACCGGACCGGGAGAAGTTAATATGCTGACCATACCTTTTTGGCAAGATGTGTGAGCTGCCCTCACGACCCATTAGATCGGAAATTTTTGATCCGATGGTCTGTGAGAGACTGAGGGTATTTTTGGAGCCAAAATTATTTTTCAAGTCCCGCCTAAAACTATCAGATCAAGAAGGACAAATGTCATATCACTGTTTCTACCAACTCTCGGCTAAATATCCCATCTCTTCCATTCTGGGCTGCCATTCTTCCATTTTCATCTTTCTCCGGTGTTATTTCTCCTCTCTTAAAACCAAGAACGCTCATGTCTTCAAGAAATCCTGCATTTGGAATGGATTCAGCTTCTTGGATGCATTAAATAATCTTCCATTCTGGGCTGCCATTCTTCCATTTTCATCTTTCTCCGGTGTTATTTTTCCTCTCTTAAAGCCAAGAACGCTTATCTTGGCCAAGAAATCCTGCATTTCGGATGGATTCAGAGCAGATGTATTTTCTTTGTTTCCTTGGATGCATTAAATAAGTTGGTTATGTTTTCTTATTTTCCTTTGCATGGCCAAAAAAAAGGAAACGAATGATGCTCAGTCTGAATCACAACGTACTGGGAATGAGATCCTAGTGGAATCAGTCGTTGAACATCAACTGGCTCTCCCTCTCCCCATTGGTAAAGCAAATACGCTGAATAATTATTCACTCTTACATTATGTATACTCGTTCACATGCAAATGAATAATTATTTGGTGCATGTTTTCCAGACAACGTTGAAGAACTCAAGAAACGGGAGTTCAGAACAGTAGAGGAGGCTCGTGAATTTTACACCGAATATGCTCACCGCGTGGGGTTTGCCACACGAATAAACTACGAGAGGAAACATAAAATCAAGACCTCGATAGTTCAGTACATGAAGTATGTGTGTAACAAAGAAGGATTTAGGAAGGGCAGCAAACTAGACCCCAAGAATGAGAAAACACCAGTTAGCCACGTTGAAGCTACACCTTTGCTCCCTGCGCGTAAGAAGCGAGAGAAAGCTGGATGTCCGGCAAACATCAAAATGGGACTGGATCAGACTCGAGGTGTATACGTTATTACAGGTTGGTTTACAGACCATAACCACGATCTACACCCAAAAGAGTTTTCCTATATGCTAAGGTCGAATCGCAGAGTGAGTGCAGTTCAGGGAGTTGTAGTCGAATTGAATGAAGATCGTTTGGAATCTGATTGAGGTCTTCATACGAAGTGATGTCAATAGCGTCGACGGCAAGCAAAGCCCTCAGGGTTTTCTTTCCTCGGACCTCAAGAACCATCTTACAAGGCGAAGACGAAGGCTATGAGGCTTGGGGAAGCCACAGCGTTGCAGGAACATTTTCGCGGAGAAGCATATCGCAATCCCTCTTTTTACTACGACATTGAGGTCGACAGACGAGAGATGATTGCAAATATATTTTTGAAAATTTGACGGAAGAATGAAGATGGACTACAACTTCTTCTGGGGATTCCATCACATTTGATACAACATACGAGAACAAATAAAAATTATAGACCCGTTGGTAACATACCCGCTCTTACATGTCCGGTTATTTATATGGAAAAAATGGTGTTTGGCTGATGCGCATAATTATTCACTCTTAGATAATGATCATGCACATGAAGCGAATAATTATTCACTCTAAAAGTTCTCTGCTCATGCAAGATGAAGTGAATAATTATTCGCTTTAAAAGTTTCATAGTCATGCAATATGAAGTGAATAACTATTCGCTCTGAAGCGAATATCATGCACTGTGAAAGTTTCATGCTCATGCACTATGAAGTGAATGACTATTCACTCCGAGGAGAATCCATGAAGCGAATATTGCACGACCATGAAACTTTCAGAGTGAATATTTATTCGCTTCATGGTTCATGATCCACAAAGAGCGAATAATTATTCACTCTAAAATTTTTTCCCGTTGTGCCATATGAAGCGAATAATTATTCACTCTGAATAATTTATCCTTGACTCTACTCAGCTCTCTTTGTTGGTTTCAACCATCACCACCAGAGTTGCATCTTCGGGGCGGCCCTATTATATGATGAGACAATAGAATCGTTTGAGTGGTTGTTCAAGTCATTCCTTAGATGCATGTCAGGCAAAGCACCTGCTACTATATTTACGGATCAGGATCCTGCTATGGCTGCCGCCATCAAAATTGCACTCCCTACCACGTTCCATGCTCTTTGCACCTGGCACATAAAGCAGAATGCGCAAAAGAATTTGGCCCAACTATACACATCAGACTTTGCATATTATTTTTTTTATTTAATGTACTGACGTGAAGACTGAACCCGATTTTTGACTTTGTTTGGGCAAAGATGATCGCTGAATGCTTTCGAAACGGACCCCATAGATGGCTAGAGAGGATTCACGATTTTCGAGTACGATGGTCGGTCTGCTTTGGGTTAGACTGAGCATTTCACAGTGAGCATGCTCGTCAACGCGATTGAGCGAAGTCGTGCAACAGTTTAATCGGACACTTCTGCAAGCGAATCACAACCTCGTTCGATTTTTCACCCATTTCAACCGGATGGTTGAACACGAGGGAGGCATACCGAGAAGATAAATGATTTTCAAGCTCGAGACAAGTTACCGAATAACCAATTCTCCTACTGACTACTGGCGCGAGTGCAGCTGAGGTTTATACTCCTAACCTTTTTTGCAATGTTCCATGAACAATACCAGTGGACTTTCGAGTATTTGATGGAGCCATGTACCGAGAAGAATGAGGATTGTATGTCGGCGTACAATGTTTATAAGACACTTTACCGATGGAAATAAAGTTGATGTGAGGATTGTTCTCGGGTAATGACTCGGATTCTAACCATGCCATTCTCAAGTGTAGCTGTCGTCTGTATGAAACCTTGGGTCTACTCTGCCGCCATGTATTAAAGGTTATGGACGTTCTTGGCTCTTTGGGCAACCAAAAGTTCAGATCGATTCCAGACCATTACATAATTAAAAGATGGACAAGAAACGCAAAGAATCAGCTAGACCTTCCAGTCGACCTTGGCGAAAAGAACCCTCTCGAAGTACGGTGAACGTTACGAGTCATCGACATCTAAGATGGTTTTGTTGGCAACCAGCCGTCGCATGGAGGACAACGCATACAATCGTCGTTGATCGGGCAATGGATGATTTATGCAAACGATCTAAATTACTCCTCTCATTTGGTCCCTTGCGCATCACCTTCCGAAAAGACTGGACGTCTCCCTCACAGCACAAGGTCGATTACTCTATTAGAATTTTTTCTTGCACGATTGGGTCGAGTGAATAATTATTCGCTCTCGGATTCCCCTTCAGATCGCACTCGTAAGAGAGAATAATTATTCGCTCTTGGATTCCCTACAGTACCGACTGTAAGAGTGAATAATTATTCTCTCTCGGATTCCCTACAGTACCGACTGTAAGAGCGAATAATTATTCTCTCTCGGATTTCCTTCAGTACCGACTGTAAGAGAGAATAATTATTCGCTCTCGGATTCCCTTCAGTACCGACTGTAAGAGAGAATAATTATTCGCTCTTGGATTCCCTACAGTACCGACTGTAAGAGTGAATAATTATTCTCTCTCGGATTTCATACAGTACCGACTGTAAGAGCGAATAATTATTCTCTCTCGGATTCCCTTCAGTACCGACTGTAAGAGAGAATAATTATTCGCTCTTGGATTCCCTTCAGTACCGACTGTAAGAGAGAATAATTATTCGCTCTTGGATTCCCTACAGTACCGACTGTAAGAGTGAATAATTATTCTCTCTCGGATTCCATGCAGTACCGACTGTAAGAGAGAATAATTATTCGCTCTTGGATTCCCTACAGATCTGAAGTCGTAGAGCGAATAATTATTCTCTCTCGAGTTCCACTACGATCTGATCGTGAAGAGCGAATAATTATTCTCTCTTGGATTTCCTTCAATGACCGATCGTAGAGAGGAATAATTATTCGCTCTTTGATTCCCTACAGTATCGACTGTAAGAGCGAATAATTATTCGCTCGTGGATTCCCTTCAGTGCCGACTGTAAGAGCGAATAATTATTCGCTCTTTGATTTTTTAATTTCCGTTATCCATGAAGTGAATAATAATTTTATTCTTTGTTGACATGTTAGATCCACAACATCAACCCAGATGCGAGGGACGGCCGTGTGCTTGGCAAGGCAATCAAACCCGAAATAACCCAAATAGATCGCGGAAAAGGCTCGGGGAGTATCCAAGAGCGATTGCGGCAAGAAGAAAGGCCTTGTTCAAAAGAATGCGAAATGGATTGTGCCGAATCGAATAACTACGTCGATGTTACCCTAGCCATGTAAACGATATTACGTTTGGTGAATATTTATTCATCACAGAGTTGATAAAATAAAAACTTAGCCATTTACGAGTCAAAGTTTATGTATAGTAAATGTTTTTGTACATTGAATCGTCCCTCGACTAACTAATAACCCAAAGCAATAACTATTCACAACCGCCTCCATGTATCAACTGCTTCCTGGGATATCCTCGAGTAATTCATTCTCCTCTCGACCCAGCACTGCGCGCACAATCTGTCTTCGCTCGGCGTTGATATTTTCTCGGTCTCGGCCGGGTAGCATAACACTCCCTGCAGTAAGTGACCAGCCCATGATTTCATTGTCCGAAACACAAAAAAACCCCGCTATCGTATGTCGGGTTGAAGCGGGCACTCGCAGGGACATCCCAAATGAACTTCGCCAATCAACTTCCCGTCTTCCCCCATATACGCGTACTCACGTGGTGAAATATGTGAGCACCCGGGGCTTTACCAAAGTCTGTTGGTGCGTCTCACGGAAATTTGACTGGCAGGGGTATCGTTTGTCGAGCAGAGGGAAACGGCTTGTCCCCCACATCTATCGCGTACAAGTAAAAGTGGTCCCTCTCGATTATAGGGAAGAAGTACTACACCAACCGCAACCAAATGAGAGCAACAGAGTGAATATCTAATTATTCATACAAGAAGGCGTAATAAATAGTCAAATAATTGAATAACTATTTGCTCTGCGGTGAATGGCTACTATTTAACACAGAGTGAATAACTATTCACTCCCGAATTTAAAGCGTACTCACGTAGTCACAGGCAGATGAGTCAAAACCGCCGGGCAAGTAATTAAGGCCGGATAAAATGCCCTCGACCTCGGCCTCCATTTCTTCGAGCGAAGGCTCCTGCAGGAGTTACGACGACCTTCGACCCATTTCGAAAAGAAAAAAGAAAAATTTTTTAACAAACGAAAGCTTCTCACCAAATACAAACCATTAAGTACAATGGCATACCCCTATTGTGGTTGTGAAGCAAAATCGACGCATCACACCACTGTAAGCCTGCTGGCGGTTTAGATAGTGTGCATATGCGTCAATAGTCGTGCAGTAAAAATTTTGCCGGGGCCGGCAGCCACGAACCTCTACTCTGTTGAGTTGCTGGATCCCGTCCCTCAACAAAATATCGGCCCTTCACAAAGCAACGAATAATCAACATGAGAGAATAATTATTCGCTCGAATGCTCGAATAATTGACCACGAATTTACAAAGTAAGAGTGAATAATTATTCGCCTAAAGAAAATATCCTTACTCCTTTCTATTTGGAGCCGTCTGGAGCCAGGCATAATCAACGAGTTGGGTCTCTTCTGCAGTAAGGGCAAATGGATTCGCCGGACCTACAACAAAAGGAGATCGCAGGAAATGGCCGGGTTTTATTAGTCGCCGGCGCTTGGCGGCGGCTCGCTTGGACGGCCTCCACCAGTTCGGCGGGTTCATCCGTGTGCAGAACAGTCTCAGTCCCGGCAACATCTGATAGAAGACAGAGAGACAAAGAATGAATATCTCATGACGCACAACTAAGAATATCCACTATTAAGCGAATAATTATTTACTATGCGAATTCCTCTTTGATCAATGTACAAAGTGAAAACTTAAGCAATTATTCTCCACAAGAATAGTCATTCAGTGAATGACTATTCGCTAAGGTAACGATACTGTTTCATCGAATAATTTCGCTCTCGAATGAATAATTATTCGCTCAACACCTGAATCCTAATTACCAGCTGTTACTGTGGGGTTGGTGGTTTTTTTTGCCGCCCGCTTACGGGTTCTTGGCTTCTTGTGTACACTAGGCTGGAGGGGAGTGACCGGCTCTGCTCTAGCATGTACGTCGCCGGGCTCTTCCCAGTCCGGGACAACGGGTTCGACAGTCGCTTCTGCTGCCTCATGACCATGGACAACCATTGCCAACTCAATGAGCCCCCTCGCCCTGAATTCGTATTGGCCGGCCTCAGCCCCATCTACATTCTCGGGCACTGGTAGCTCAGCGAGCTGATTATCCGGACGTTCTTCCGCGTCAGATAGCTCTCTCAGCTCATCATCAATCCGATCAAGCTCCCCCGTGAGGCGCCGCCCTCCCTAGCTTTGTAACTCGGACTTTCGCACATTTCTTAGCACCCCTGTCCCAAGTCTCCGCCTGCAGCCATCCCATGCACTCAGGACCTTCTCAGCAGTCCACCAGCCGCAAGTGCATTGGACATCCTTCGGCGTGCCAGACACTTTTTGTAAGTAGCACAAATCTGCAATCAAGAGTAGTCATATTAAGTGAATAATGTGAATAATCAAGAGTAGTCATATTAATTGAATAATTATTCGCTTAAGAGTGGATGATTGGTCACTCTGAAGAGAATAATTATTCGCTTAAGAGTGGATGATTGGTCACTCTGAAGAGAATAATTATTCGCTTAAGAGTGGATGATTGGGTCACTCTGACGTGAATAATTATTCGGCTCAAGAGTGAATGATTGGTACTCTGAAGTGAATAATTATTCGCTCAAGAGTGAATGACTGGTACTCTGAAGTGAATAATTATTCGCTCAAGAGTGAATGACTATTCACTTAGTCATTCTCTCTTAAGCGAATAATTATTCACTCCTAAGAAAGAGATGCATATTATTCACTCATAACCCATATTATCCTTTTTACCAGGAGGAGATGCATATTGCCGTCTGGCCAACTACTGGACATTTTTGACACAAACTTGCCCAAACTGCTGTGCAGAAACTGGAGTATATGTCGTGGCCAGTTAAACACCTTCGCAAATCCTAAGTCTTCTAGAATGGGGCAATATACACCCAGGTCAAGCTTTGAAGATGATTTTGGGACCAAAATGGTCCCTAGTGCCAAGAGAATGTACAACTTGGCAAAAACCTCCCGTCAGCAAGTTTGGTCGGGAAATTGCTTCCTGATCTCCTCAATAGAGACGTGATTCTTGGGCGACGGTGACAGACCGATAGCCTTGGCAAAGCCCCTAACCCTTTTGGACTTGATTGCCAAGTTGGTCGAATCAATTTCTTGGCCGGAGGCTCGAAACCCATACACAGCCCGAACGTCGCTCTCTGTTATTTTGAGAGTCTCAGCATTCTCAAGAGGGAAAACCTCTCTTGTGGGGTCATAACTTCGGCAGAGGTGTTCTACCATCTCTGCTTTTATGGCCATCAAGTTTAATTCGACCAGGCCTTCAAAACCAGTCGAATTAATCGCGTCTGTCTTCTTCTTGCCCTGAGAATCCATCTGCAGTGCACGGTTAACGTCCACAATCGGGTGTAGACGGCACTTAACTTGAAATCTTTGAGGACCCATGTCTGATAATCGTTGAAGGACGGAGAAGAGGAGAAGAAGCTTTGCGAGAATTGGAGAGAAATTGAACGGTGATAGAATAACTATTCGCTGTGTAAAAGTGAAGTGAATGATTGGTAAGTCTTATCCGGTGCCCTAACTGAACAGTATTTCTGCATTGAACTCTTCCAATCCCTGGGAAACGAACAGTCAGTTTTTCAGAGTGAATAATTATTCACTCTGAAAAACTGTCGGCTCAGTGAACAGTCAGTTTTTAAGTGAATAATTATTCACTCTGAAAAACTGTCGGCTCAGTGAACAGTGTTCGCGTTAACCGATGCGTACTTACTTTCGTGCGAAGAGGAGAAACAGCGGGTGTCAGAGTAATAGTGGCTTTTCAAATTTCAAACAAACTCTTTGTTCAGTCCAAAATGCCCCTGGTGCTTCCTAACTGTTGGATTAAAAGACAACAAATATTATCCAATCTAACAGTGTAAAACTCATCCGCATGTGCGGAAAAAATTGGAGCCAGCACCGTAACCGGACCGCGCAATGGCGGTGACTATTGCAACGAAATTTGGCAACGAAATTTGGCTTATGTTTGGTGGAAGCCAGTGGTTTCAGGCCATTGAAAAGCCATTATGACTCCCAGATAACAATTTTGGGTAGTGCTTTGAACGTGTTAAAAAGTCAACATGGATGGAGAGCAGTTCTCCATGTTCTGCACTTAATCATCACCCTTCTTCACCTTTTTTCTCAATTTCACACCGATCCTGTTGATGCGTTCAATCCAGTCATATTTATCAGGCCAGATTGTTTTGTTCGTGAGCCACCCGAACACGGTTGATAATGTTGCTGCGAAACTTCATGCTGGGAATTGGCTAACTGCCAAAGAAATTGCAGAATACGAAACCTCTGTTTCTCCACCTTCCTGACATAAAAATTTCCTAAGGATAAATTTCACTAAATTCTCATATTCCTTGCAAATTGGCCTAGAAGTTTCTTTATAGCGATGCAGTCTTCTTGACGTTTCAACTCTTCTCGTCAACTTATATTATCTATTATTCGAACAAGAAAATTCAAATATCTAAGCAGGAGTGGTGATATTGACCCAATACTAAATCTGTCCAGGAAAAGAAGAAAAAAAAAAAAAGGGAGGAGAGTGAAAATCACCAAGCAAGGATTGGTAATTAGAAATTAGAGAAGATATCAAGAAGATTTGATCAGAGAGATTGAAGGTGGCCATTTGACCGAACCAAAATTTGACGCTAGTTTGGAAAAATCTCAAGAGAAGTAAATGAAATTATCCCAAAAAATAATTGCAGGTTGACGACGTTGGTTGCTCTACCTCTTCCACTTGGATTTGGTCTGAATTTTCAAATGTTTTGGAACAAGATGATCGGTAGAGCTTCAAGTTTTAAACTCAGCAGGAAATTTTATTGGTCACAAATAACCATTAAATATCTAACCTACCCAAGTGTTCTTATGTTCCTGTACAAAATAAATCATAGTGCATGTCAAGTTGTTCTTGATTTTTCTGAGAAAACAAAGGTAGTTGTGTTTAGTGATGTCAATCAGACTAATTGAGTTAGATTTTGTTAAGTCTGAACTCGATCCGATTATTTTTGGATCGGAAAATATAATCATGAGCTCAGTTCTATCGGGCTCGAGCTCGAGCCGGCCTTAACTTGATTTTTTAAAATTTTTACATAATAATAATATTTTTAATAATATAATAATAATATTATTGTAAATAAATAAATAAATATATATATATATATACATATAAATATATTTATATATGTATTTTTACAGACCGGGTTAAAATTAGATTGAAATTATGTTATCCCGAATTCGGCCCGAAATATTATTCGAGTTGAAAATATAAGTTCGAACCCGCAATTAAGCGGACAAAACTAACCGGGCTCAGGTCAGCCCGGCCCAATTGACAGTGCCAGTTGTGTTGGAAACTAGTTTGCAATAGATACAAGAACTATAGTTTTGCTTTTTGTTCTTTTTTAAATATAAGAAAACATAATGAAAATAGAAGGAAAGGAGGTTGTTGTGGTGCCAAGGAGGTATTTATCAGATAATAGCTTTTATTTGTTTTATGTAACTAATGGGGTGAAAGGTGTAAGTGTTTGCAAAGAAGTAAAGAAAATGGTAATTTTGTGAGTTTAATGATAGCTGATTTGGCAAAACATCCTTCGTTTTTTTTCTTCTTTTTGTCTGAATCATTCTTAATTTTATTCTATAGGAATTCAGAGGATATCCAATACTATTTTTCTCAAGGGGTTTGAGATGTTTCTGAAGTTTAGCCTTTTCAGAAGTAGAAAAGAAATATACTTGGTTTAAATACAAAATTTCATTTAGAAATTGATATAACCGAAAATTGTCTATACATTTGCTTCGGGATCATCTCTCTCACTATTTATTTCATTTTCTATTCTATTTATAATAAATTATTCCGTATTTTACTTTTAAGGTTTTTTTCTATAGGTTATATATATATATATATATATATATATATATATATATATATATATATATATATATATATATATATATTTAAAAAACTGACATGTGGCAACTTGATAATAATGTGAGAGAAGGTGGTATCGAAGATTTGGACTCTATATTTTCATGCTTCTTTTGTCCAAAATTAAAGGGTTATAATACTATCATACTCTCTATTTTATTTTTTGTCTCATTTATAATAAACTGTCACGTGTTTTACTTTTTTATTAGGGTTTATCATTTTTCTATAAGTTATATATATATATATATTTTTAAAAAATTGACATATAAGAACTTGATAATAATGAGATAGAGGATAGAACAGAGAGTGAGACAGAATATCTTAGCTCAAAATTAAATATTAATTTTTAACACAAAATAGATAGAAAAAAAAAAACATTTAGTTATGGACGGAAGAGCTATTCTTTTGCCTTCCGATCCAAATTTGATGGCTGTTCATTGAAATCTTTACCATATGAAGAATCCGTGAATTATTTTCAGCCACGAGCTCATCGAACAAATTGGCTCAAAGGAATGATTCTTTGGCCATAAAACTCACTTTCCGTTTATCAAAACATGGGGTGCATTTGGTTCTTCCCAATGTTATGGGTTATTCCCTTAAGAGATAATTTGAGGTTCATTTGTTTCCATATATGGTTAATATTGTAGAATCAAGAAAGAACAAGAAGAGTGAGAACTGGAAATTAGTTTACATATGTAAGTGTTAAGCTCCGACACGTAGACAAAGATCTAACAAAAGCATGCAAGTTCCCAGTAGGATGCTCCTTATTTCCACATGATACTTTATAGGCCTTCTCGAGGCTTCTATACTTGCACTCATTCTTCAAGCTCTGAACCCGGGAGAGATGAAAGAGAGAAAGAATATCAGAATTGGAAAGGAAAAGAATACCTTAAACATCCCACGAAAATCCACGAAAATATTTCCTCTGGAGCATATTTCATTGTGGGAAACATACAAGGGAAATACAATTCTGTGGTTCGAATAACGGATACTTACCGGGTGTACTGAATCTTGATTTTTCCGGCATCACGATTTGCAATCTTTGCAAATGCTTCTTGTGACAGATCGATGGTTCCTCGACAACCCGCAGGACAGTAATAAACTATCTTGAGTGCAAATCTTGCGCCTCTGCAAGGATGTGGCACTCCTTTGTTTGTAGCTCCGATGCATTTGACTCTGCACATTCTTCCGCATGCCGCCCCGCTCTTTGATATGGCGTTGCTCGCGGAAGCGATCATCACAACTTCTTCTTCGTAACCGTAGCATTAAGAGGCTGGGGCCAAGAAGACAAATACAATAACAATTAAAAAATGCAAGAACACAAGGGATTCATCATTAGTTACCCGAAAATATAAGGATGATAAGGGTCAAACTGAAGAATTCCAACAGAAACTGTAGCATAATATAATAGGGGATTCATCATAAGAGCACGTTAGGACAATATTATGATTTAGTTTCTGTCGGACATACGAAGGTAGGGTGGTGTATGAAAGTGGCAGTGCCGGTTGCAGCATAAGCGACCGCAGCCGCTTTAGTACCCCGACGATCATCATCAGCACTCGCTTCGTTGCTGCTCCCTTGTTTTCTTAGCTACTGAAAACAGCAAAATGAGAATGGGTTTTAACTTTGATGCTCATAACAAGGGCTATAGGCCTTTTATAGACGGATGTACGGGACCCTAGCAGAAGCAAAGAGAGTACTTCATGGGCTCCGCTTGACAGTCAATGAAGGATATTCATATGGTAGACTCAAATTCTTAATCCAACGCATGAAAGCAAAGAGACCCTAGCAGAAGCAAACAGACTACTAATGGAAGCATTCAAAGCATGGGAAATCCAACGTTGGATTACGGAAAAGAAAGCTGAAACTCTTAATTTTGCAGTTGTACTTATGGAGAGAATTTGGTATATATTAGGAACAAGAAAAAGCAGGGAAAGGAGACTCCAAGCTGGTTTCAGATTAGTGAGCGAATTCAGACCACAGCTTCTACATACTGGCATGCCAGTTTACAGAGGCAATTGAAGCAAACAGCTTGCAGCTCCGGACAATCCTTGAAACCTCCCCCCAAAGATTACCTTAAAATTAATTTTGATGCTGCATAAAATCCAAACGGAGATATTATTATTGCTTGCCTTATCAGGAACTCTGATGGGAATATAACTGGAGCTTGGATTGAAAGAAGCCATGCCAGATCAACATTTGAGGCAGAAGCAAAGGCGGCGGTTCTTGCCTGTTCAATAACTGATGATTGTCACTACTCAAAGGTCATAATCAAAGGTGACTCATTTAATGTGATCCAAGCTCTTCGAGGCATATCCACTGCTGAAGAATGGATGGGAATGGAACAGATTAATAGGGCTAGAGATTTCCTTCATAGAAATCCTAATTGGAAGGTCAACTTTGTGCCTAGGAATTGTAATTGGAATACTCATGCAAAATGGTCAATGCACAATACAAATACTGGGTATATTCCCCCATCTCTTCTCCCCCTAGCTGCACTCTTTGATCAGGGTGGCACTTCTGATGTTTATCTAACCCTGATTTAGATGGAATACAATTTAGTTTTACTTTTTTTTACTTTGAGTCATACTTCTAATCTTACAAACAGTTTAGTTTTATAATTTATAATACAACTTAACTAAGAAAATATGTTCAAAGCTTCAGAACTGTTGCACCGTTGCACCAGACACTAGCGCTCTTTACTCTCAAATCAAAATCAACGTCTGAGATCATCAAGGTCATGGCAGTTGTTTGAGCAAGTTGGAATCTTGTTTACATCCATATGGTGCAAGGGCAAGATAAAATTTTTCTGTTTTTTTATTATTTTATTTTAGGGCAAGACAACTGCCCTTGTATCATATGACAAGTTGGTAGTAGATATAGAATACATGGTGACGTGTATTGGGCAATATTATTCATCAAAAGAATAATTTAATAAGAGAGCCAATAACATTATGTGGTGGCCCGTGACACTTTTATTTAGTGCAAGATTTATCTTTTTTTAAAAAAAATCATAAAGTGGAGTGATAGTATAATTGACCATCTTTTATAGAGGATTTAGTGCATCTGCATCATTTACTATAGTAACTGAGATTCTTATTTAATATAAATAAATATAGTACAAAAACAGAGGAATTAAACCAAGAAAAATACCGGTTCCCCTCCAGATGAACATTTTTTCTCCCCCAAATGGGCGACGGTGGGTGGGAGAGAAAAATGATTTTGAAAATACAAAAGCAATTAACAACAAGATTGGCCTTACTTCTTTAGTTCAAAACTTATTCAAAACGGAGAAAGAGGGTCTCACTGATATCATAAATAATTTACTTTTATAATAGTTAGGATAAAAGTTCTCAAACTAAAATTCAATGCAAAGAAGAATAGGTTAAAAAAAAAGTAAAAAAGTAAAAAAACAAAGACTATAAATTCCTTAATTGAAGTATTGTCTTTCCCATTTATTCACAAATTATATATTAATCATTTTATATGTAGGGTTTCCCATTATTAATGAGAATATATAAGCTGATAAATGTTTTTATCTATGTCAAGTACATGAACAACTTGGAGTTTCAGTATCACACCGTCTGTGAGATAAAATGTGCACTGAGAAGATAAATCTGTAAAGAAGGGTCAAATATTCATTCTTTCAATAGTAATAGCAATTACACAAAGAAGGGTTCAAATATATGAGTCTATTTTTAATTGTTTAAGGAAATTATTTTCAATTTTTCTTAATGACAATATAAGATTTTGAGTTCTAACTCTTACTTGTGATACAATGATGAAAGAGCTTTGGATCAAACATTCTATCGGGTAAGAGTTATATTTTGCGAACTAAATCTGGATTAGTTTTATGGAATGGTGAGGATATTGGAGAAAGTTATTTTGAATTTTTTAAATTATTTATTCACAACTAATTTTAATTAAAAAATAATTATGCTTATTCGCTGGCTGGCTTTACGGAGCAGCCTGTGCCCAAAAGTAGACGTTAATTATTACCTTACCAATTGACACATTATCTAACTAACAAGTAGCACATCATCTTGCAAAGGAAGCAAGAAAAATGAATGAAGAAAAGAAACTCCAGGCACGGCCTCCTCATGCCATTTTGCCACTTCTATATGCTAATAAAATGGGCGTCCAATACCCGAGATTAGTTAAATGTACAAATGGACATTTTCTGCACTTGTGACCTCAAGAACTTATGTTTGCTTCTTCACTTAATTCTCATGACAAATTTTCCGTCTTATTCCTTTCTCTTCTCATGATCTGATGGTCACTTGAAGACAATTTGATATTTTTCCCTTTGTCATGCTTGTATCAGTACTAATTACAAAAAGTACTTTTTTTTTCCCTATTTAGAATCTCATATGAGTAAATTCAGAGTCTAATCATCTGGCTGATACGGAAGCAAATTTATCTGCCTAAAACTTGAAAAGACGAGGACTATCCTTGTCTTCACCGATCAGCGACGTCACAGTGGCTGCAATGTGCCTTGGTGTTAGGCCAGCCTCTTCAGTCTGGTGCTTTTGAGCTCCATGATCAATATATCTGTCAGGAAGCATCAGGGCCCTCCACTGCAACATGGATAATTAGTAAGTTCCAAATTGAAATGAAAGCAATTAATGCATTGAGGAAAAAGAAGCCTAGAATTACCTTTAGATTTCCATCAAGTAATCCATTCAAAGCCAAGAACTGCGCCACATGAGAGCCAAATCCTCCAATAGAGCCTTCTTCAACGGTGATAAGAACTTCATGGTGTTGAACCAATTTTCTGATCAATTCTCCATCGAGAGGTTTGCAGAATCGTGCATCAACAACCGTAGCTGCAATTCCATTTACTTCAAGCAGCTGAGCAGCAATTAAGCAGTTCTGCACCATTGTTCCATACCCCAGAATGGCAACTCTGCTTCCTTCCCACACTATTCTTCCCTTACCAATCTGCCTTTCACATTTCAAGTAAGCCAAAGAAGTAAAAGTTGAAAGAAAGCTGGCTTTTTCTTTTTTTATTTACAATTTTTTTATGTTCGTAAAACTACAAACTACGTACCTCCAAAGGAGTTCCCTTATTGTTTGGGGGAAGTTTTGCACCCACACCATTCCCTCTTGGGTATCTAAAACAGCTAGGCCTGTCATCAATGGCTGCTGCTGTTGCAACCATGTGGATCAATTCAGCCTCATCTGCCGGAGCCATGACCACCATATTAGGCAGACAAGCCATAAAAGTGGTGTCAAAAGCACCACAATGGGTGGGACCATCTGCTCCCACAAGCCCAGCTCTATCCATAGCAAACCTCACTGGTAGCTTCTGAAGGTCCACGTCATGAACCACCTGCTTAACCAAAAATATGAATGTTTCCATCATTTTATAAATTCTACAGATCATTTCTGAAACAGAAAGGTGTGTTTTTGAATTATAAAATGACAGTTATACAGTGCTTGTGCGTTGATTTTCACCTGATCATAACCTCTTTGTAGGAAAGATGAGTATATAGCACAGAAAGGCTTGAAACCTTCAGTAGCTAGACCTGCAGCAAAAGTGACCGCGTGCTGCTCGGCTATCCCAACATCGAAGCATCGGTTAGGAAACCGCTTCTGGAATAAATTGAGGCCAGTTCCTCCTCCCATAGCAGCATGTATAGCAACAATCTTATCATCTTGCTCAGCTTCATTTATCAGTGCCTCGGCAAAGTAAGTAGTATATGACTTTACCTTGGACTTTGACTTGAATTGTTTCCCTGTCTCAGGCTCAAATTCCACAACACCTGCGGGGAAAAGGAAAAGAAGAGAAAGCGATCTCGTTACTTCAGTGGAAAACAGAATATCTTTTCCTCGGTTTTGACATTTTTACTTTACTATTAAACGCTAATTCATTGGATAAGAAGAAGGTGATGAATTTGTACCATGCATCTTATCCGAGGCGGCTTCTGCAGGAGGGTACCCTTTTCCTTTTTCTGTAACGACATGAATGAGGACAGGTCCTTGTGCAGGAACAGACTTTACCTTCCTTAAAGTATCTACTAGAGCTTCCATATTGTGGCCACTGAGCGGACCAATATAGTACAACCCTAATTCTTCAAACAAGGAAGGCCCCTGCCCGCTTACCCCTCTTATAAATGCATCAACTTTAGCAGCAATATCATAAGCTGGATGCCCTAGTTGCTTGGTCATGCCCTGCAGATGGTTCAAGACAATTTGATTAGCACCCGATCACGAGACAAAGTTATTTTTGTTTAATTTGTACTTACGATCAAGCGGAGATAGAGTTACCTTTGCTGCTTCCCGGACTTGTCTAAATTTTCGGCTAGACTGAAGCCCCGTTAAGGCTCTACTTAGGGCTCCCACAGGAGGTGCAGGGCCATCAACTGTGGCAGTGGGAAGCGAAACTTGTTTGTTGTCGTTTAAGATAATTATGAGATTGGAACGGAGATAACCAGCATTGTTCATGGCTTCGTATGCTTGTCCGGCAGTCATGCCTCCGTCTCCAATCACTGCTATGACATGATTTTTCTTACCGCAGAGATCTCTTCCAATCGCCATCCCTATGTAATTGAACAGCATTCGGATTAGTAATGAATAAACTTGTATGCTTTATTGGGACTAGCAGTTCCTCCATTGGAAGATATTACTATTCCCTCCTTATCCAAAATTAAATGTCATATAACTTTTCAAGCACTTTTTTCCTACATATATTGCATTTTTGTTCTCTGGGTTTAACTCCATCTAGATTAATACTCCTTTTTCTCTCTGCCATGTAAGGAAAAAAAAAAGAAAAAAAAAAGAGGAAGTGTTACCTAAGCCAGCTGAAATACTGGTTGAACTGTGACCAGCTCCAAACGCATCGTACGGACTCTCGTCCCTCTTGGGGAACCCTGCAAGCCCGCAAGTTTTTCTTATGGTGTGCATCCTTGCCCTTCTCCCTGTCAGAATCTTATGTGCATACGTCTGCAGAAACCAATTGCAGAAGTTTCGTTCATCAGACTAAGAAGAAAACAAAATCATTTGCACGTTTGCATTTATGTAAATGAATTATTTAATATTAGTAGTAAGCTTTATCCAAAGCTATATTTGCAAATAGATACGAAGAAAATCAGTTCCACCTTTGCCTCTATAAAAATAGACTTCATTTTTTTTTTCAATTGTGAGCTTTTAACTCCTGATTTTCTAAACTACGAGGGAAATACTCATTACTAACTAAAATATTACCGTAACCGCATATATTTGTGATAGATATTACCTGGTGGCCAACATCCCAGATGATTTTATCATATGGGCTGTCGAAAATGTGATGCAGAGCCACGGTGAGCTCAGCCACTCCCAGGCTCGCGCTCAGATGGCCGCCTGTTTTGGACACACAGTACACGATCTCTTCTCTTAGTTCATCGGCCAATCGTTGAAGCTCCTGTCACAAAAGTAAAATTAGTAACTTCTATTTATTTCAAGTAAGAAACCTGAGGAATTCGGTACACGAGCGAAAATCGTGCGTTTGTTATGAGGACCTGAAAGTTGGAACTTCAAAATTTCACATTTTATAAAGGGAATTTTTCTTTTGTTAATATATAGTTTTTCATGATAATATTAGTTGAAAAGTTTTCTCTCACTTTCAGACGAAAAAGAACAAAAAAAGGGGGTTTATCATATATAGAAATACCACTCTTCATTCTTAGAGTCATAATGGTTGGTTTTCAAGGTGGAACTTTTTTTATTTTATATTTTCTCAAGAAAGTCAAGTTTAAATTATATATTTTCCGAAATAATTATGTTTAAATGTCGTAAAAAATAAAAATTTTTAAATATAAAGTCGATCTAAATAAATTGGTTGAAGCATATTAAGAGAAAATTGATAAACAACTCTATACATAGAAACATTTAAGTATTTCAAATGTTCTCAAGTTTAATTGCAACCATATATAATGAATGTAACCATAAATTAAATTTATTTACCTCAATAGAAAGATGCTTCATGTGAGTAGGATAGTTAATGGTATCCAAAATTGGTGTCAAAGGCTTCTCTCCTGAAAACTTAAGGGACTTTTTCTTCCCTAAGTTGTTATCATCAATTGCCCCATTGTTGTTCTTGTCATCAGCAGTAGCAACTGCTGCAGCAATCTGCAAACCAATGTAAAGAAAAAACATAGAATTAGAACCATAAAATAAATCGAATCAAAGATGCAATTTCGCGTGTATGTTGAGACTCTTTAAAAACGGGGGTGGCCGCGGTGCCGGTGATGAATGTGTTTGAGAGAGGGGGAGAGAGAGAGAGAGAGAGAGAGAGAGAGAGAGAGAGAGAGAGAGAGAGACAGAGAGAGAGAGCGAGAGGGAGGGACCTTTCTGTCGGAATTGGAAGGGAAAATGGAGATGAAAGCTGATTGGCCTGAGAAAGGTAGCCCATCTCTAGGATGGAGCAATGAGAGAATGGTGCTTCTCATGTAAACTGATCCGCTGGATGCCATCTCTCTGTCTTCTATGAATTTTCTCTATTTTTGAAGGTGAAAATGGGGTTGAATCTCTGCTTATTTATACAGCAGGGAAGCTGGGTTTGTTGGTAAAGGATTAGCATGTTTAGGGGCTTTAATAGGAAAGACGAAGCTAAAATGGTAAGTGTGACAAGGTACATCGATCTATTGAAGATGGAAACTACATGACTTCTACCAAACCTTTGGGATATGGGATATGTGTCCAAATACCTTGGCCATTTCATTAAATGGTTGGGTTTTAATAAAAATACCTTATATTTGTCTTTAACTATAGAAGGAACAAAAAACTTAAAGTCATAATACCAAACTAATTAATTTTCTGGTGTAAGTCATGAGTTTCCATACGCCACACTTGAATTAATATGCAATTTATAAAATTAAATACTAAGATCATTAATTAATTTTATGATTTACCTGTTGATTGCCTATATATTTCTCTTTTTATTTATTTTTTCTATAGAAGATAATGCCAATGCATATAGATTAGAAATTTGTTCCTTCTCATTTTTCATATACTTAAAGGGAAGGATACATATCTTGTAAGAAGGATCAATTGTTCTCTATCATTGAATTACTAATTTGTCCGATAAACGAAGAACAGAAAGGGGGGAAGAGATTCTATCATATGAACACATACAAAGTTTGCATGCATTAACTTATATTATAAACTAGAAAATTTATTAGAGTTTTTAAGCTTCTTTAGTTTTTAAGCTTTTTGCAACAGCATGCTTTTTTCTTGATCTGCTTTCATCCGTAAACTTCTATTAGAGTTTTCAAAATGCTTTTGAATGCAAATTTCTTTTTACATATAACTGCCACTCATAAATGAATTGTTCAATGAATTGTTCAAGGGTTAGATATTCCAATATACAAATTGTGTGGCCAGTTTTATTAGAAGAAATTCATAAATTGAGGTCAATTTTATTAGAAGAGATTCATAATCGAGTTGAAGATATTAGTATTTTAACTGGTTAGTAAATGTTAAACACATCCTTTACCTCTATGAAAAATACTATTATCTATAATCATGATTTTACTAATTCTTATTTTTTCCCTGCAAAATATGATTTTATTGATTCAAATATTATAAAATAGAAATGTTAGAATCCGAGCAACACTCGTACTACTCTTAACTAGTTCTGTTGTATTTTTTGGAGGGCTAAATAGTCGTGGAATTCCCTCCATTTTGACTACGTCCAGCATTTTGGCTTTATTATAAGACATTTTTTTTCTCTTAAAGTATATAGAAAAGACAGCCTCCATAGTTCCATTTGTTAACAGATTGGCTGCTACAACCCGCAATTATCTTTCCATTGTTTTACCTTTTCTTGCCCCCGCCTCTATCCATCTTCTTCACGAGTAAAAGTGTTAAGATATCGTGAATTTTACCTTGTTTCCATTATTCTTGGGTGAACTAGAAGAATTTTGAAGGAGAACACAATGAAATAAGGGTTTACTGAAAAATTTTTGTGGCAATTGTGGGTGGTGGCAGCCATCTTTATAAGGAATAAGAAGGAGAAGAGAAAAAAGAGAGAAGAAGAAGACTACAGAAGAAGTCTTTGATAGTTTGATAGTTACACAGCCATTTGGACAAAACATAGTTGGAGGGGAAAAGCTAAATTTTTTGGAAAATTTAATCAGTATATTGTTATCCTTCTGGAAAACGTGTTTTAGTTTTTGGTTGTTTTTAAGCAGAATTTCTCTTGTTAGGAAGGAAAAAGGAAAAACTGTCTTAAGCCAAGTTTTTGGCCCCGAATACCTTCCCCTTTACTTCACAAACCAAAGTATACATTTTATATGTAAACATCAACTTGTGTTATGCGTAGCATTAATGAGAATATAGGTTGATAAACATGTTTGTCAGTTTCAATTATACGAAACTTTTAGGCAACAAAGGTTTATATGTGTTGCTTGTTTGAACAACATGCAATCGGAAAAGAAATAACTTTCGCAACTATATTGTCTTTGAGATCTCTAAAAACATTGATCTATAAATTAATTTTTTACACTATAGTGTATCATGTGTATATCGTTCACTATACTATAATAAATAAGTAAAATTTTCCTACTAGAAAAAAGATGAGTTTAAGTCATAAACCACATTTAATGTCCCTCACCCATTAAAAGACATATTCATCTACCTGTAACATCTGAAATTGTTACCATATTAAGAGAGGGAGCTTCTAAATTTTCATGTATGTTGGCATTTGTCACACTCATAATGGCTGTAAAAGATGGCTGTTTAGGAGTTGGCAAAGACATGGATTCATTTTGAAGCATATATAGTTGCTGCAACTGACATGGTTGGTCTATCTCTTGCATCTTCTTGAACGCATAGTAAGCCAATTTGAACATGGCGTAGAATTTCATTGACTGGACTATTTTCTGCCAAATTTGGATCTACGATTTCTGAAAACTTTTCTTCATTCCATAAATCCCAAACCTGCAATAGGACGGAAGTTATCCTTGTTCTTCTTGAGTACGATTGATATCTAAAGAACAACAAATGTACGATATTAAACGGGAAAAATTTACTTACGTATCCTAATAAATTTATGTGATGGTCTGAGTTGTAGAAAGCTGTATTCTTCTTTCCACTTATAATTTCAAGCATCATAACGCCAAAGCTGAAAACATCAGACTTCATAGAGAAAATCCCATCCATGGCATACTCAGGAGCCATATAGCCACTGTTTAGCAATCAAACAAATATCACTATGTTAAATTTGTACTCAAAGAAATGCAGATTAGGTTCTTGAGCAAAGATATAATTTAGCAACCCAGTATTTGTTTCAAAGATGATCAAGAATTTGATCCTTTATAATGTCAATGAATAAAAAAGAAAGTAAAATTCGGGAAAAGGTAGAGAATAGAAATTTAACTTACTATGTCCCGACAATTTTATTTGTATTTGCAAATGACTCCTCATCTCCAAAAATTTTGGCAGTTCCAAAGTCAGAAATTTTGGGATTTAGATCATTGTCTAACAAAATATTGCTCATCTTCAGATCTCTGTGTATAATCTTTAATCTTGAATACTTGTGGAGATATAAGAGCCCTTGAGCAATCCCTTCAACGATTTGCAAGCGTAATTTCCAACTTAATATAGTTCGTTTTTCTGCATCTGCTAAAGAATAGAATCTCCGAGTTTTATAATGGCTTCAGACACACCTAAGAGCTCACAGCAACAAGAAAATTTTAATTGACTCACCAAAAAGAATCGAATCCAAACTTTTATTAGGCAAATACTCATAGACTAATATCCGCTCATTGTTGTCACTGCAATAACCCAGAAGTCTAACGAGGTTCCTGTGTTGCAAATTCGAAATCACGGTTTCATTCTTGAATTGCTCTGTCCCATGTCCAGACATTTTTTGAAGTCTTTTCACCGCAATTTCCTGACCATTAAGTAACTTACCCTAAAGAATAAAGTTTGGCATTTTTAGCATTTGATCTAGCAACCAGAAGCAATGCATAAATTTCTCAAACAAGATTTCGGTAACATCTTGCTTAACTCATAAAAAGCTAAGAAACCCAATTGAAAGACTGGGGGTTGATTTTTGAGCTTGCTGATTTACCTTACGAACTGGCCCATATCCTCCTCGACCAAGAATACTTTCATCAGAAAAGTTATTCGTGGCACTCGCTAGAGTTGTATAGCTGAAAAATAGTGAATCTTCATCTCCTTTTTCTCTTCTCATAACTACCAAATTAAACTATACAGCCCATCAGCAGATAGATAACTTTTTTTAAAAGATGTTTCCAGGATCTTAAAATTCAAATTCTCCTTTGATGGTTAAAAAAAGGAATGGTATTTTGAATTTTTTCTACCATGAAGGCCACCAGAACAAGCCTAGTGTTGAAATTGCCTTAGAATTCTAAGATTCACACTTAAAGTCTATATTGGTTGGCCATATGTTTTTCATGGTTTATCTTAGTCTTTGAGTGGCTAAGGAAATTAAATGTTGGTTAGCTATGGTAGGTGAGCTAACTTGAACTAAGATGGTACATTTTCAACAATGGAAGGAAGACTTGAAGTGTATTCACATGGTGATACATCTCTATATAAGGCAATCTTGTTGGGAGCAAAGATGGCATTCAAGAGAGGAAGACATGCAATAGAGAGGAGTCACATCCAAAAGAGAGGAATTCAACCAAGAGAGAAATCATCCAAGAGCATCTCTCTAAACTATCCTCTTTCTTCATATACTACCTCTTCATATATATACACACTCTTGTCATATTTATTGAGTGTAGTGAGGTATTATCTTGAGTGTATTCTTTGTGTGGATGTAAAACCATTTGTATCTTCTCCATATTTTTCATAGTGCATTTACTCTTCTCTTGCCCCGTGGTTTTTTCCCTCTACATTGGAGGGTTTCCACGTAAATCTTGTTTCTCTTCCATTTATTATTTTACTTCTCATTTTATCATCAACTACCCGAACTAAATATTTATCCATTACCACGTCAATTTCGCAACAAACTGGTATCAGAGCGTTGTAATATTTATTTGGGTTTCACAACATGGCTTCTGTCATGAAATTTGATGTTGAGAAGTTTGATGGAAAAATTAGTTTTGGCATTTTATAAGGAGATCATCTTAGAATTCAAGTCAAGGTGGAGATTGTTGAAATTGCCTTAGAATTCTAAGATTCACACTTAAAGTCTATATTGGTTGGCCATATGTTTTTCATGGTTTATCTTAGTCTTTGAGTGGCTAAGGAAATTCAATGTTGGTTAGCTATGGTAGGTGAGCTAACTTGAACTAAGATGGTACATTTTCAACAATGGAAGGAAGACTTGAAGTGTATTCACATGGTGATACATCTCTATATAAGGCAATCTTGTTGGGAGCAAAGATGGCATTCAAGAGAGGAAGACATGCAATCGAGAGGAGTCACATCCAAAAGAGAGGAATTCAACCAAGAGAGAAATCATCCAAGAGCATCTCTCTAAACTATCCTCTTTCTTCATATACTACCTCTTCATATATATACACACTCTTGTCATATTTATTGAGTGTAGTGAGGTATTATCTTGAGTGTATTCTTTGTGTGGGTGTAAAACCATTTGTATCTTCTCCATATTTTTCATAGTGCATTTACTCTTCACTTGCCCCGTGGTTTTTTCCTCTACATTGGAGGGTTTCCACGTAAATCTTGTGTCTCTTCCATTTATTATTTTACTTCTCATTTTATCATCAACTATCCAAACTAAATATTTATCCATTACCACGCCAATTCCGCAACACCTAGCAATGTAAGTACTACCAGAATTGCTGCAACAATACCCAAAAAAAGCGCCGTGGTCCGATTCCTAGAGCGCTTGGGTCCTATACGTACAGAAGCAGGAGCCGGAGCCGGAGCCGGAGCAAAAGCCACACTGTATTCAACTAGGTCAACAACAAAATACTCAAACCTTAATCTGATTTTGATGATCGATTATTAGCTGCTAGCATCTAGTTAGGGCCATGTACATCAGTCAAGAAAAAAAAAATTACTTCCTCCAGTCCATTAAAAAAGACTTGCATTCTTTTTTCTTCAGTATTAAATTATAAGCCTATTTCGTTTTTATAAAGATAGTTAAGTTGTGCTAGCTTGAATGTGATCATATGGCACAATAAGAAATGTAGATGTATAAATAGAATAAGTTGATTTGGTTGTTTTTCGTTTTCTCATAATTATATAATAAAAGGTATTATAAATTAAAATTTTTACAAATAATAGTTTATAAATAATAATATAAAACTACCACATTCAATTATTATAACTTTTATAAATGATTACAGATTGTAAAGCAGTAAAATTAAGGCTAGGGATAATAGAAGTTATGAAAAGGTAATTTTACCACTAAAACGTCACTATATTCTTTTTTTTTTAGAAGGAAAAAGGCAATTCATTCATTGAAGCAAAGATCTGCATTAAAGGTAAAATATACTAGTTCTACGAACATACTCAATTCCTTGAAAACTTTCCACAGGTACGTACTATTCCTAAATTACATCTAATTAGTTATATTCACGACAATATTTTTTATACAAAATATACTATATTTTATGTGAGTATTATATACATCTAATTAGTTATATTCACGACAATATTTTTTATACAAAATATACTATATTTTATGTGAGTATTATATACATCTTTACCTAGTTAAAAGAGACACAACCATAATTTAGGATGTTGATTTGGAAAGTTAAATAACAATCAAACATGTGAAAACTTAATTTGAAAAGCATAAGTCTCATTAATTATGATCATAAGTTACCAAAAAGTTACATACTCTAAAGTCCTTTTCAATCTTGGAACAATTCCAATTAGGAACGTTACAGGTAAAGCAATTTTAGTTGCTACAGAGTTCCAAAAACATATTTGCAACTCGAAACACTTGTCCGAATTCTACAAATTCTTGTATATATAAGCACATTTAATATTTATAATATATTCTATATTAAGATAAGTTTTCCTCTTATTCTATTTTCTTTATCCGTTTTGAAAGGCATTCTTGTCTATTTGAAATTTCAAAGACAGTTAATGGTGAAAGTCTTTACTCAAATGGCCAGAATTGATGTCTCTTAAACATTAATCCCTGCATTTAATAGTTTTTTTTTGTTTTATAATAGAGCTTTGGTTATGTAATTTGTATTGTATTAATAGTGCGATACCTATTTATTGGAAAAAAGAAAAAGAAAAATTCAAGCACTTTTCAGAGGATATTATTTCTTGGCTGCTTCGTGTAATGTAGACTTGTGATGAAGTTCGAATCCAATTAGTATACGTAGCGTTTAACAACCCCATTAACAACCTGACAACGTTTCATTCCGTGTCAAACTTAAGCTGGAAAGATCAATATCTATTAATATCTAATTTGATCATTCATTTACTAAGTTTTAAGAATAAAATTGTTTAATTGTCTATTAAAATATTCTGTACCATAATATGCATAACTTTGTAGTACATTAGACATGAAATGTAATAGTCGATGGTTTTTAATTTTTTATTTTTATCTTTTTACCAAGTAAATATAAAAGAAAGAAATGATTTTGTAAAATACATTAACACTATAGCTTCTTTATGATGGATCAAGAATATGATTCTTTTGAAAAAAAATTGAGTAATGACCTAAGAATCTTTTCATTTTAGAAAATTTTTTTTTTGAGGTTTTTAATATAAAATATTAATATTTTTAATTTTTAATTTTTTAATTTTTTGGAACGGAGAAAGACAAGTAAGAGGAGATAAATTTTAATTTTCACAAAGATTTTATTGCAAATATATTCTATTTTTTTAAAGAGTCAAATAAATAATTAAATGATAACGAATTCTCTTTTTCTTTTACACATAACGGGAGTATGAGGTAAATACGGTATCATGTCGTAAAGTTAATTTACTTTAAAGATATAGAAAAAAAAGTACAACTTACAATGTATTTTTTTATTTTTTTCTTTTTATCTCAATTTACTTATGATTAACCATTAGTACACTTTTTTTAATTAAATACATAAATTTACTTCGTATTTTTTGTAATAACTCTAATAACTATTTATTTAATAACTCATGTTAAATTTTTTTATGACACTTTTTTTTAAAGAAAAATTAACTCTGTCACTAAAAGAAATAAGCTTACTTATAGTCATACTATTAAAAATTTTTAATGAAATTTAGAATAAATTTCTCTTTTTAAAAATCTATTTTTATTATATACTTATTTTTTAAACAATAATATATACACCGTGCAAAGTACGGACTTTATGCTATTATTTATATATATTAACAAAACACTTTTACTCTTTCTCCTCCCCTAAAAGGTTTGAAGTCTACATTCTTATTTTTCTGAATTTTAAGTTTTTTAATAGAAAAGATATTATTAATTAGAATTTAAACTTTTAAATTTAAAAGTCTCAATGCTTGGCCCCACTTTTAAATTTACCTTGTTCATGTTTTCTCTTTATACATCTTTAGTATTTTCTTTGTTTTAATTGGATTATGTATACTAACATATATTTTCCGTTCCTTTAATAGAAAATTAGTAATTTTTTTTATTTTTTTGCAAGTTTTAAAGATTTATATATTCTAACAATTTTATTTTGTTCACAAACCTTTTTCTTTTGTTTTCTTTGAGTGTATGATTTAGAAATAGTTATCTATTTTGTCATTGGTATCTATTACTCTAATTTGATCATTTGTACGCTAAAATTTAAGGACATATCTAATTGCCTACTAAAACAGTTTGCATCAGACACATTCATGACTTTGCAGTATATTAGATATGAAATGTAATGGTCGATAATTTTTGAATTTTTTTCTTTTCATGAAGTGAATTAAAAGAAAGAAATAATTTTTGTAAAGTATAATAAGTATAATAATATTATAATTTTTTGGGGGATTAAAAGCACTATCTTTTGGAAAAAACATGAGCAAAGTTTTGTGAATTTTTTATTTTGGAAAAAAATTTCTTTGAGATTTTTAATATAAAATACTAATATATTTTATTTTGTAAGTTATTTATTTTTTAGGAATAAAGAGACAATGAAGGCAAAAGGATTTTTAATATTCTTCATGATTTAATTATAAATATATTATATTTTTTCTTAGCAAAGGCTTTATTTAAAAATTAGAATAAAAATATCACAATTAAAAAAAGCTTACCTTAAGGTTTTAATATTAATGACTTTTTTTTTGAATTTTTTCTTTGAGGGGATGCTTGTAAAACACCAAAGAGTTTGATAATATTCAGCAACAAAAAAATAATAAGTAAGTGTAATATTTCAACATAAAATTAGTATTTTATATCATTAATCTCTTTTTTAGAATTTTTAATAAAAATTTATCAATAATCTTATATAATATTAATAGTTTATGTTATCGTATTTGATAAATTTTTTCTTAACTTAATAAAAAGAATAGTTTATATAGTAATCATTCAATTTTAGATGGAGAGATTAATATGAAAAAGAAATTAAATTAGATATAATAGTTTTTTCTTAAAGATTTGATCATGATAATATTTTTAAAATATTTTATGGTTAAAGTATAATTAGTTCATTTTTTAAAAAAATTAGTATTACAATAGTTATTTAAATATTTAATTTATTTATTTTTATAAGTAATTTTATAAATTAGTATTTGAAGTTTAATCATTTTACCCTTCATGCAAGAATCTGACGAATTTAATTTTTTTCTTCAAAGAGCTCATAATTGTTTAAATATTTAATTTAATTTTTTTATTTTTATAAGTAACTTTATGAATTAGTATTGAATATTTTATTCATTTCATCCTATAGATAGATTGGAGTATTTGTTATTCAATTTTTTATTTTTTGATAATGACAAAGAAATAAAATTAAGAATTTATTATTATTTTTAAATATATTTAATAATAGACATATATAGTTATTTTTATAATTTCTTCATACTATTATTTATAATTACTTTTAAACAAATAATTTTTTTAAACACATAAATTTACTTTATAATTATAATTTTTAAAAATATATTTAGTAATTAATATTAAAAATATAATATTTAATACCCGTAATAATATAATTATAAAAAGTGTGAGACGTAGAACGGTTTTTGGGGTGCTGGGAGGAGGGTTTTTACGGGGAATTTACCTATTGTTTGCCGGAGGGCAGAAGATGATGGAGTAGTCGGCAGGTGCACAAGTGAATTTGCCGGTTCTGTCGTCCATAGCATAACTGTAAGCGTGTGGGCAAGCGTCCTTAAAAAATGAAGAGTACAGAGTCAGCTGACACTGGCCCTGCCCACCCCTACAGCAATGCACCTCAGTCTTGAAAGCGTAGCACGCGCTCATACACGCCACAGTCTCCCTCCGGCTCCCATTTGTACGCTCCACCCTCAGCTCCCGAGGACAGGCGGCATTCAGGTCCGATAAGCAACTCGTAGAGCGGCAGTTCCTATTCTTAGGCAGCACCAGAATCGGCAAGTTAAACCCTTCCACCAGACTGACATCGTAAAAATCAAAACCTAGGGTGACGTTTACCGATAATTCGGCGAGGGTGGCAGGTGGTCCCCTGCTGCCGTTGCACTCTACTTTACCAGCGCCGCAGTCGCCTGTGAGGCAAGAGAAGTTGCCGGTGGTGGGGGTGTCCGTAGAGCAGTTGGTGCGGCCCCATATGGCTCCATTCCAGGAATTGGGTACAGACAGGGTCTTCGATTCATTACTCTTGAGAATAAAGCCGGAGGGAGTAAGTGATGTCCGGGTCCGGGAATATGTTTGTATTCCGGGCCATATCGTGCTCCAGCACTGATTTACAACGGTGAATTCTGTGGACTGCACCGCTGTTTGTTGATTTTCCCAGGTAAAAACCAAGAAAAAGAAATGGAAGGAAACCAAAGAAGAAACCAGATTGAGGAAGATCAAGTGAAATGGAGATTCGAATTTACCTGCGAAGAAAGAGAAAGTGAACAGAAGAACAGCTAAATAAGTGAGACGAGGATCCATTTTTCTACAACACGAATGTTCTAACTTTCTCCACAGGCCGCGTCTTAGAGCGAAATTATAGGGGTCTAAATTCCCCAGCAAGCTGGGTTTTGAGAATAGTCTTTCATGGACTCGGTCTAATAGACATTGTCAGCAGAATTATGGACCACAACAAGGGCCATGTGGGGAGACATCAATAGAAATTTTGGACTTGTGGTCCATGCCCGAGGCCACTTGATGGTGATATTTTTTTTCTTCTTTAGAGAAAAAGACATATTTTAGAAAGTGTTATATTTTGAATTCAGTTTACTTCTTTACTTTTCAATATTTTAAAAAAGATGCGCTTGAAAAGGCGATTTATATCGGAATTAGCATAACTAATCAATCTTCAGCTAAAGGAGTCCACTCTCTCCATCTATAATTAGATTTTCTATGCATGTTTCCTTTTTTAATGTGCCCTATTCTCCCATTTGGTTCACTAAAGACATAGCAAGTCATTATATGAAGGGCAAAAATCGCAACAAGCACTCTACGTTTTATGTTTTATATATTTTAATATTTAAATTAAAAAAAATTAATACTTTTAACACGTAAATTTTAAAAAGTTATTAAAAGAAACACTTTTGTCAAAATCTATATCGAAAGTAGTCATGGTTAGCATCATGAATACTTTTTAAGGGTATTTTTGGAAGAGCAATGTCTCCCCATGATTAGCAACCATAATCTAGCTTTTTTCCTTTTTTTTTCTCCCACTCCCACCTCTCCTTTGCCGATTGCCCTTGCCAATGGTACTTCCTCCGTTATTTTCCTCTTCTCTTCTCGTCTTCCGCATCTCTCCGCATATCCTTTCCTCTGCAACTCGCCCTTCAACACTATTGTCAAGATCAATTTCCCTAGAACAAAGTGATTGCAAGGAAATCGTAGATATAGAACTTCAACGTTTGGCGTCACCCTTGGACAGCTACGATGGTTGCTTTTATGAGGAAGAAGAAGTGGGGGAAAAAGAACAAAATGAAGTCAACAATGGAAGAGAAGATTGCAGTGATGATAGCATAAATGGGGAAAAAGAACAGAAAGAAGTCAACAATATAAGAGAAGATTATGGTATTCGTGGCTGACAATGGAGTGAAATTTTGATGATGGCGGCTGCCGTGAATGGCTATTGATGGAATCGAGGAATCGATCCACCTAGAAGGGCGATCTCAATACCCGCAAGGCAAGTCAAAGAGACGAAACAAATAAGATGAGGACAGGTGGGGTGATGACCCCCTAAGGCCTTAAATCAGTATCGATTTATGAGAGAATATTAGTATAAATAAGAAAATATTGAGTATGGCAGCCCTCCCTATAATAAGAGGGTATACTCATATATATCTTTATCTTTCTAAATAATGTAAGGAAATAAAATTCTTGTAGGATAAGTAATTACCGTAATCTTGGTTAAATTTAGTATCCTGTTAAAGAGAGAAATTCTTATATAATTAGAATTTAGTATGCTAATTCTTAAGTACAAGACAATTGGGTTGGAGAATTTTATGGACCCTTTGGGCCGACTCCGTCATATGCCCTCCCGAAATAAGGACATAGACTGAGTAGAAATGTTAATGAAGCGTGGTGATTTAATTTTCTTAATTATACATGCTGCGATGCGACAGAGGTGATTAACTATATATTATCTTGAAGTAATAGGTTGAAATTTCAAAACTCTGGTAATTACTTTCCCCTCATAAAGTAATAGATAAAAATGTTAGTTTTTAGCACTTCAATTTTACCAAGAAGTTAAATAGGCTGTTTAAAAATACAATTAAATCTCCAATTTCCATTTTCAGACTGTTTGAATAGAAGAAAGCACTTAAATGAGTAAAATTTAAGTACTTAATTAAGTTATTCAAACGTGGCCTTTGTTATGTATAGGAGAGGGCTTAGAAATTCAGGTTTAACCACTTTTCATCTGAGCTAACATCCATGTAATAAATTATGCTTCAAAATTTACTGCATCCATCTTAGAATATCAACTTGGTTCTCTCTCTCTCTCGATCAAAAGGAAGCTGGAGTAAGTGAAAATACGTTCCAGAGCATCAGATATATTACATCGGAAAGAAAAGGAAGAATGCATTTAGCAGCAGCAGTAGAAATAACATCTAAGCAAAACGGGAAAATACCAAGAGTTTTGTAAACATAGAAAAGAAATAACCAATCCTTAATTTCGTCAACACTGGGAGATAAAGAAAAAATAAAAAGCAGTAGAAAGAGCTGCCAAGCCACTCTGGTACCATCTGTTCTCAAGTAATCTTAGTCGCTTTGGTACTCCAGTGGACTTCATGCTCTGAATTCATAACCATAAAAAGGAAAAAAAAATGTGAGCAATAAATTTTAGAGATGAACATATATATATATATCTGTGTGTGTGTGTGTGTGTGTGATAGAGTAGAAAGCCTTACTGGTTATACTGAATAAGGATTTTGCCAGCAGCCAAATCAGCAATGGCTGTGAATGCATCTTCAGACAGATCAAGGGTGCCTTGACATTGAGGACTCGGACATTTATCAACTATCTCCACTCTAACGCTCTGCCCAGTGCAAGGATGCGGTGAGCCTTGGTTTGTGCCACCGGTGCAAGTTACGGTATAATATGATCCACAGGCGGCACCGCCGTTCCATAGCTCTTCACTGGCAGCAGCCACCATGCTAGTAGGGGTGTTGTAGCCATAACACGCGGAGGCTGAAGCAATTACAGAATCCGTCAACATTTTCGATCCTATAAATCAAGTTAGAATTATCATGCAATTGTTTAGTAATGGCTTACGGTTGTATATTGTGTTGTATGTTGCAGTCCCGTCATCCGCCGGTGCAACTAATGCAAGGCTGAAGAACATGCCTATCAACACCATTGCTTTCTTTGTTGCAGCTGCCATTTTCTTTTCTTTGATCTGGAATTTTACAACTCGAATTCTCTGTAACTGTTTGAGAAACAATACAAAAGGGTTTCTCCTTTTATAGACTACATGCCTAGTAATTGGCAACATGGGCGCAGTAGTAACCCCAAGATATTAAAATATTTTTAGCACTAATTAATATGTGGTTTCATCTCTATCCCCATCGGTGTGCTGGCCTTTCAATTAAAAAATAATGACTTGTGCAGGCTTCTGATTCGCTATACATAAATGTTTGAGATGAAAAATACAATACTGCTGCAGGCTTCTAGTTTGCTCAAGGTATTCAAGATATCTACCAAAGAATATTCCATTCACCGCATTCATCCTGTTTGAGATTTCTACTTTTTTTTTTTTTTATATCAGAGGCAAAAAAATCTTCTACCTGATAAGTAATCTCAGTGAATTACTAACTTGCTTCCATTACATTTAAGATTGAATATTTACTTATTTTGACTTATCCCACAAATATTTAGAAAAACATGTTACACTATTTTCAAATTACTCTATGTAATTTTAACTAAATTGTCTCCAACTAGAGAAATTAATTATAAAAAATTTAAATAAAAAATAAAATTATTTAAAAAATAAATATTTAATTTCAAATGAAACGACTATGCTTTAAAACGGGACTGGGATGGAGAACAAAGATTCAACTGTAGTCGCTGATGTAATAATAGCTTCATAAGCAGACAAATACTAGAAACATGTCGTCGTTTGTGGTGCTTTGTGGTTAGGACTAAAACGGATCTGAGTAGGTTTCCATTGTCTTTGTAGTTTTAAATGGATCTATTATTGCGCGACACTTTTGTTCCAATGAACCAGATAAAAAGTCCCATCCATCCAATGAAGAAACTTGCCGGCACTTAAATGGATTAATGTAAGGGTTTAGAACTTGGCAGGTCAAAGCCATGGAATATGCTTAGGCCTTCAAAGAATTTTATTCCTCGAGTCTCCATTTTTCTTGCATATTAGCACTGATATTAGGTTAGGTCCTATCATTTCGTAACCTTCTTTATATTTTATTTTCAGTTGATATAATTTTTATATATTTTGAGTATTTGATTTTAGTATTCTAATTTATACTTCAAAACTAAATTTCTATTGTTGGATAGTATTGCATTTGTTTGTTTTTCAAGTCTGCAGTGAAAAATATATCAAAAACAAATGAAGTATGAATATATTTATAAAGATTTGAAAAGAAATAAAGGAAAAAGTCGAGAAATTAATTCAATAAAGACGCATTCAAGTAAACATATCATTGAATAAATTTGAAGAGTTCAAATGAATATTTGTACTCAATACTGTAAAGATCGTGTCAATTTATCTGTATTGTTTCATAGTTTTGAAAACGTGTATATTTGATTGGGTTTAATTTGGGAATTATAAAAATTAATTCTTCGTCAAATTAAACTGTTTTGCAAGGGTAGCAATCTAAAAGTGGGGCCCAAACTCCAACTGACTTTTGTCGTTTGTCAGATAGGAAGGAAATGCTGGAAGCTGCCAACTGAACGAAACAGCGCAATCTTCTCCTTAATTCCGTTCCTAGAAAACTTGAGTACTTTTTTTAATTATAAATTATTCATTAATATATAAAAATGGTCAGAGGCATTGCACCCAATATACCTCTCAAACTCCTTTTCTAATACAGTAAAAAAAAAATAGAAGTTAATATAATTTTAAAATTAAAATAATAAAAATTATATAAATTAATAGATAATATTTTATTTTTTTAACTTTAAATTGTGTGATTTATGTATTAGCGGAATTATTATATTAATAAAGTTTAATTTTTTAAATTAAAAAATTAATAATGTAAATTTAAATAAGATATATTAATATTTTTAAAAATAAATATTAATTTTCGACGTCTAAAAAGAAAAATTAAATATTTAAATCTGAATGGACTGACTACTTTAAATTAGCATACTTCCCATGCAATTGGCCCACAACTCTAGAGTTGAAAGATACTATTAAGGCTGAAAATTATTCTCAAGCTGGACTTGGTCACATCGATGAAGTCATTTGTAAGCCCATGAGCCCCCCTCCTCCCCAGCTCGCCCCCGGCGGCCCAAGGGAAAGTGAGGTTCCTCATTCAGTTGCTTTTACTGTACAATCAGACATTTCTTTACAATAACATTAAAAAAAGAAATGAAAATTTTTCCCCTCGAGCCCTTCTTGTGAAAACTCATGTCGAATAGCAGCTCAACTGAAAGGATTCAACTGCTACTAAAGAAAAAAAAACTCGGCTGGCTTATCCTTAATCTTCAGTGCAATATGCATTGGCCTTCCAAATCATGACAATCCCCTTAAGCTTTACATCCTACAGAACCGGCACTGTTAAGAATATGATCCCACATGGACTAATTTGTAAAACAATTTATTCGATATATAACTTGGGTAATTGTTTTTAGTGTAAGTTGTATTTAAATTTAATATTTTTAATATAGTATCAAAACAATAGATGTACCTGCAAAGAGTGAAATTAGGCAAAGCTTATCATATTCTTAGCTAGAGGTTCGTTCTTGCATTTTTCTTCTATTTGGTGGCCGGGGGTGGGGAGGGGGAGTCAAAACTGTTCTTGTCTTCGGTTTCTAAATAACCGATTAGGCTTTGTGGTAAAAAATAAAAGATTAACAAAGAGGTGCATGGATCAACTTTAGGAATGGAACCTAATTGTAATTTTTTTTTAAAAAAAAAGAATGAAATAAGAAGTAACGTTCAATCAGCTAATGTTGAAGTTCACTAAACTAACGGTATCAAATCTTTTGATATCTTCAGCATTATCAATATGCCTAATATAAGAGAATCCATTTTATTGATTCATTGGTGTTCACTAAGATAACCCTGAAATAAACTAAATCACTTTGTGATCTCCTTAATTTTTTAATCACAAATGACAAGTTTATGTAAGTCCTTCATTGAATCTCAAGTTTATAATTAATATATTCAACATGATAATCCTTCCCAATTAATTATTTTTTATTTCTCTTTTATAAATACGAAGGGGGGATTTTGGAATCACTAGAACTAAGGTACAAATGTGCTAGGACAGTAACGGCTTCGACTTCGCCTTTGGCTTTGGCTTTGGCATCACCCGTACGTTGTTAAGGCGTCACAGGTTTCACGTTGAGAGTGACCCAATGGGTGCTCGTATCTAATAATTAGGATTGTGCAATAATCTAATCGAATTAAAATTTTTAATTTAATTTAATTTAATTTGATTTATAAAATTTATAAATATTTTAGTTTAATTTTTTTTGTAATTAGATTGAAAAATTAATTTTTTAAAATAACGTGAATGCATTCTTATATTATTTTTTAAAAAATATATAATAAGCATTCACGTAATGCGTTATTAATACATTTTGGTTTAAATTAAATTGAATCAATTTAGATTGGTTTGGTTCGATTTGATTTTAATATAAAACGATTCTATTTAATTTTTTTTAAAAAAAATTAAACGAAAAATCAAATTGAACACCCCTATTAATAACTATGGCATTTAGCCCATAGTTTGTAAACTCGAGATGCATTGATTGTGAGAATAAGAGATGAGAGAAGAGAAGGTGACTGAACATTTATTAATAATTTTGGCAGTTAATAGAAAAAGAAGAAAAATAAGATAATGAATTTATTTGTGTCGTTATGCATCTTATTATAAGTATTTTTTTATTGACATTTTAGTAACTGAAAAGAAAAAATTCATTGAAGTAGCTCTTATTTCTATCCCTTTCCGTCAAATTTTGAACGGAGATCAAATCACTACTTTAACAAATCCCAGTTAATGTCATTCATCTCCTTCTCATTCCTGGTTGTATTGTCTCATTTCCTATCCTTCCAATTCCTCCAATTCAAAAGTAACTATTTGTGTCAACGGATTAGTTCGATCCAAAACTTGAGATAATGGGTGTAAATTGAAAAAAAATTTATAACTAGTTGTTAATGGAGTTGAAGTTACCAAATTTTGAAGGGTCGATATCAATTTATGCCGAATTGCTCCACTTATAATTCCTGGAACCATATTTTCTAAACGTACTAGAGCCAATCCAAATTGATCTTGTAAAAGATCCGCAATCTTTTTTTATCTAATTCTTTATTTGGATAAAACCTTTTCTTGAATCTTTTTAGCACAAGAACATAAGTTTGATAAATATTTGATTGTAGAAAATCAAAATTTTAAAGGGGAAGGGATCTAGTAGCTTGCTACAGGGCTCTTTTGCTCCGCCTAGGCCTTGCACAGAAGCCTTGAATAGGGGCACCCAAAAAAAAAAGAAAAAAGAAAAACAACAACAACAACAACAACAAGAACGCCTTGCAGTGTAGTTCTTATTCACTTGCAACAAATTTCTCAACGATCATTCTGGCCCTTTGTAACTTCAACTGCTCTTCAACTTTATACTCTGAAAGACATGAAATGGAAAAGTAAGACAAAACTGGAGTAGCAATATAAGTTGATTGGCATATATGATCAAATTGTACATAATTTAATGCTCACCCGTGAAATTCTATCTTGATTTCTCCAGCATCAAGATCTGCTATTCTTGAAAATGCTTGTCGAGAAAGGTCAATGGACGTCCCGGAGCAACCTTTGCAGAAATCAACTACTTTAACCAAAATGCTTTGCCTGCTCCGGCAAGGATGTGGTGTGCCTTCGTTTGCAGCTCCGGTGCATTTAACTCTCAGCATTGTTCCACATGCTGCTCCGTGCCTCCATAGCTTTGCACTGGCAGCAGCAATCATCACTCCTTCCCTTTTAGTGCCATAACAAGCTGAGGCTGGAGATACATTCAACTTATCAAAAAATGCAAGAGGCCAAAAGCTACTAATCTGAAACTAAGGGACACATTATTGACGCATATATGCGATGCTTGAAACGAATTTCTGGTCAAAATAAAAAGAGAAAACACCTTAACTGCAACAAAAACTTACGAAGTAATTTAGTATAGAATGTTGCAGTGCCTTTGGTTGCATAACCGATGGAAACAAGGTCTACAACCATCAGCACCAGTATCAGCACTTTCGCTATTGCAACCATTTGCCTCCAATCACCTCTTAGAATTCCTGAGGAAGAACAGAGATTTAGCACCATTTATAGTGGAGAAATATGCTGAATCTCTCTACAAAGACAAAAAAGCATCACAAAACTAAAAGACAACAATCTTACATTGGATTCGAGCAAGACAGTCCGTTGCTCATGCTCGTAGGACTCAAAAGTAAAATTTTAATATTTCATCAAATTTTTGAAACTTTAATTAAACAAAATTTTAATATTTCATCAAATTTTTGAAACTTTAATTAAATAAACTTTTATCAACTAAAAATGAAAAGCTTATGTTAATAAAAATTTATTAAATCTTAAAGTTTAGGTTGCAAAATTATAAATGAATAAAATCAATATCATTCTTTTTTGATAATAAATTCTTATACCAAGGTAATAATTCCAAAAGTAATAATTAAGAAGGCTTGAGAAAGGAAAACTTTTCTCAACATTTCTTCTTATCGTTAAAAAATAAAAAATAAAATTTTCAGTTTCAAAATTCAGTGATTAGTGATTATCACACATTTTAGATTCATATTCAACTTCAACTTTCAGGTTAAATCTTCAAATTTCATAATTTGAGAATTTAGAGCCTACATATTTAAATTTCAACTTAACGAAAATGAGTCTTGCTATTGGAATTTTCGGGATTTGGCATGTTGATCATTCTATGTAAAAATTAGACAAAAACAAAAATACTGCATGGGAAAAAAGATTTGATGGTGTAATTTGAAGTTAGTACGTAAAAGAAGATTCATTGTAGAGTGACGTGCTTAGAATTTCCCGAATATGATGTGAAAGTTCTATTTCTTCTACGCTATATTCCAAATTAGTGAAAAAAACGATATTCATAATTACCAATGTTTGTTAAATATTCATGACATTGACAAGAATAGAAAATTTTTATGCGAAGAACAAACAGGATATTGTTGGATTTAGTTACTTGTACAAACTTTTAGGAAAAGTTTTCATTTTTTTTCTTTTGCTGAATAGGAAGAAGAGTTTTCTTTGAAGATTACAAAAGAATTTTTAACTTTAAACCGACAACTACAAGGTAATTGCTAATTACAAACTGCTCCAACATTGTAAACTTCTACCAGAACTGTAACAGAGCACTGCGTCTATGAGCCAAACGTGAAGGTCAGTTTGGTGCAATGATCGTGAAGCACGATTTTAGTAATAAGGTCAGTTTGGCGCAATGATCATGAACGTGATCTTAGTAATTTTTTTTCTAATGTAATTTAATATTCATGATTATATTTGACTATTTTTGCTTCCTCAGGAAGTGGTGAAAGGGGGAATGAGAGGGCCAGCAATCACGGTAGATCAAATCTGAGAAGGGAGAATGCTGCAACAGTGGTTGAGATGAGAAAAGAGTGCTGCCGTGGCAACAGAGAGGACGAAAGAGGCAGCAAGGCATAGTTGGGAAAGAAGAGAGGGAAATAGAATAAAGGAGATTATAGATGAAAAAAATACTCATTTTATAAAAATTGAATGTCTTATTTTGACTTAGTATAAAATTAAGTTAAATAATTTAACTATAGAAAAATTATTAGGATATCTTTATTAATTAAAAGTATTAATGGTACACCTTACATATTAGTAGAACTTAAATCGAGGTTAATAGTTAGACCATTGCATTAACATGTTTACTGCTCTTAAATTAAAAATATTATTAATAAAAATTTAGATAAAATATATAATTATTTAAAAATTATAAACACTTAATTATGGACATTTATAAAAAGAAATATTGACATTCAAGTGTGGACAAAATGAGTACTATTTTGATCATTTTGCCCACTCAAACATATGCCACGTTATCCATGGCCTTTTTTTTTTTTTTTGCATTTGGAAATTGTCATCTAGAGTGGTGGCAGGATAGAAAAAGATTAACAAAAAATATTTGCGAATCTAAAATGATGAAATAAAAGTTTATTAATGAATTGAAAGAACAAAACTAGTTGAGGGACAACATGAGTCATTTTGCTGGAAAGAAAAAAGTTTGTTGGTTTGACTATTTTGCCCGCAAGAATCTATTACGTGAAATAAGCTTGACAGGTTTCACCATTAACTACCACATGTGGGGGTGACTCCCAATAAAAATAATGACCATAGTCCGTTTGTATTAAATGATGAAAAAGAGACATTGGTATAATATATTAAATTGGGTTGATGCCATATATGGCCAATTTCGATATATAGGATGATATATACAAAAAATTATTTTAATAATCTCATTTTATCATCAAAATATTCTTTTAAAGGTTTTTTAGTCTCCCAACTATTTTATCATCAAAACAAAGTTTATGGACCACGATGTGACTCCTGTGTAATTTAACGAAACTACTGAAGAAGGGTTCATTTTTGTTTTGTAGGATTACCCTTGCGTACATATACTAAGGCTATGCTTGAATTGAAGGAAAGAAGACGAACGGAGAGGGAAAAGGAGAGGGATAGAGAGGATAAGATTTTTATTGTAATTGGATAGATAATGAAAAAAAAAAAAGAAGAAAGGATGATAAGTTGTTATTTACGTCTTTAGCCATATCATTCGGTGAATGATGCACAAAAATTCTAACAAGTGAACTAGTGTCCAATTGAGTAATTAGATGAGTCTAAGTGTTTTTACAGGAATTAGAATTAAGTGTTAAAATTATTAAATATTTCTAATTTACATCTAAATAAATAATTTTGCTGATCAAAGATTAAACTTTATTTAAAAATTAATAAGAAATAAATTAAACTAATAAAATATTAAAACTAAAAACTAAGAAAATAATGAGAAAAGCATTGATTAGGACTTTAATCCAACTTGTTCTCCTAATGATTAATCCAAATTATCTGCCATTAATGTGTCTAATTCCTTTACGTTATGTTTGATACACTAGAATGAAAAATGAAATGTCTTTCTACCTAAAAAACATTTTCACTTGCAATGTGTTTGAAATCCTCTTTCCATTCCATTGTCTAGAAGGAAAAGCCAAAATGAGATGATTATTTTTTTCTGTGTTTGGTAAAATTATTATTCAATATCAAAATAGAATAAAATTTCATAAAAAATGACTTAAATGCTCTACTAGTATATTGTGCTAATAAAATAAAATTATATCCAAAAATAATGCTAAATTAAATATTTATTTATAAAATCTCATTTAAATAAATTTTACACAAAAATTTTTAAAAAATCAAACATTTTACGTATTGAAGCATAATTTAGTTATAAAGATAACTCTTAATTATCAAATTAAAAGAAGTACTACTAAGAGAAAAAAAAAATAAAATTTAAGGCTAAATTATATCTTTCTTAATCAAATGTTATGAGGAATTTTTTTAGGATTCTTATTTCTCCTGGAATTAAGAAAGTTAAAAATATCTTTTGATTTTATTTTATTTCTCCTATTAGTACCTCTTTTTCTTTTGCTTAGCAGAATAAATTACTGAAAATAAAAGTTAAAAATATTTTTTTTGCTGCTAAATAAAAGTTAAAAATATGATATTTAGTTGGTCGGTACCCTTGGAAGATTTTAAAAAACCCGCACTTGTAATTAGCTGTACAAAGATCTTTTTGTTTGCGCCATCCTCCTTTTCCTACAAACTTCAGGAACTGAGCTCTTTCTTCTCATTTATATACAAGGAACCAAAGACTAGGTTTTAGTTGTTCAGGTCGTCAGAGTCATATCTTCAGAGGTTAGAGTTCTCCAGATTCTGTTTAGTTCTGGAAATTCAAGATTCTGAGCTGATTGCAAGGTTAGAGTTCTCCGGATTCTGTTTAGTTCTGAAAATTCAAGATTCTGAGCTGATTGCAATGAGGCGTCAAGAACCCTTCTCCATATCCAAGTTCCTTTTTCCAATATAGACATCTTTTCTTGAAATTCTTTATCGAAGAGATAGGATTTCAATGGCTGCTGTTAGAAACTCAAATATGGAATTGGAACGGTACCTGATAATCAAGAACGTTGGAAGTGGTGGTTTCGGAAGCGTTTGGCAAGCACTGGATAAGCAGACTGGGGAATTGGTCGCCATCAAGATTCTAAAAGAGAAACAATATCAGTCGACGCAAGAAATCGCTATCAGTTTGCCAGAGATTCGTCTTCAAAGCAAGGCAATGAAACATGCAAACGTAGTAAAGTTGAGAAACGTCATCTTCCATAATTATAATCTCTGTTTGGTGTTTGAGTACATGAAGTGCAATCTTTACGATCTGATGATGGAGAACAGAAGAAAACCTTTTTCTGAAGACCAAGTTAAAACCTGGTGTTTCCAAGTTATCCAAGGTCTTGCTTACATTCACGAATGTGGAATCATTCACCGCGATATCAAGCCAGAGAACTTGTTGGTTTCCGTTGAGAATAACCTGAAAATTGCAGACTTCGGTTTAGCTCGGGAAAAGAATTCTCAGTTCCGAGGTAATGAATGTAGTGGAACATTGTGGTATCGGGCTCCGGAATCTTTGCTTCGTTCTGCCGCTTATGGTCCTGCCATTGACATGTGGGCAACGGGTGCAGTCATGGCCGAAATGCTTACGCAGGAACCTCTATTTCAAGGTTCGAATGATTCTGATCAAATCAATCAAATCTGCAGAGTTCTTGGGTGTCCAAAGAAGGGCGAGTGGGATGAGGGACTTGAACTTGCTAAGGCTAGAAGCTACATGTTTCCCGAGACTGAAGGCGTTGATCTTTCTAAGTTGATACCATCTGCTAGTGAGGACGCAATCAATCTCATCAAATTACTTTGTTCTTGGAACCCTAGCAAGAGGCTAACGGCATCGGAGGCCCTTCGACATCCTTTCTTCCGCAATTGGGTTTCTGTTCGGCCACTTTTACTCCCAAAAGCTGCTGCTTCTGTCAGCCCAAGGGCTCCATTGGAGCGAAGTCATAATTGGGTACGCATTCCACCATTTGCATGCCCAAACGCTGCTTCTGTGGGCACAATTCCCCGTTGGTGAAAGGTTCTGGATATCCGTATCTGTTCAGGAGATTGGCCTAATTCCAAGCAAGAGTCACAATGACAGAAGAGGGTCCTTTTGACAGATTTTTCAGCACAAGAAATTCTTTCCTCTAATTTCAGGCAGTCAGATTCTTATAGACTTTTCCAATTTTTCTTTTTTTTTTTTGGGGAAAAGACTCATAGATTTTCCACGTAGGAGATTCTTGTGTGAGATTCTTTTTGAGTCAATAAGATTCATTTTTATTAGCCATATTTGTAATTTCTTACTGGTAAAACTTCTTACAAAAATATATAACGGGTAAAATAGTTTTATTAGAAGTCTGTTTACAAAATTGATTTATGATATGAGAACCAAAGGATCACGAAGAAAAAACCCAACAGCATTATTTTTGTTTACAGATTTTAAGTGTTAAATACTAAATTCTCCCGTGCCTACGTCTAACGGTGAAAAAAAAAACTATAGATTCAACGAAATACCTCAATTATGATGTTGTCGTGCAAAGACGAACATATTTTAGTAGCCAGACGAACATATTAATTATTCTATAACTGAGTTTTCTTTCATCCTGCTGAAGATCTAATAATCCACCTCTCTGTATAGCTTTTTAGAAAATGAAAAATATAATTTCCTTCTTCTCACTCTAGAATCATATCTTTGTTCTTTGTTTAAAAGAACAATGCATAAGAGATAAAATATTGATATGTCAATAAGTCCGTAAATCCAACTGAGAAATGAGCTTTCCATTTATTCAAACTATAACTTTATTGCAATTGAATTTTGCAACAAGAAACTGCTTCTTCCAGACATAGAATTACAGTTCTGTAGATTTCCTTGAATTTACCATCACGATTTGCCTACTGTACTTCTCATCAAAGCCTATTAGACCCTGAAAGAACAAGGGCTGGAATTAAAATTCAGTAAGATCAATATTTAAGAATGATGAAGCAAATTTAAGTCTTTTCTGCTTACTGGAAATAGTCAATTTTAATAACACCAATGATTTTTCAGGACAAGAAATTCTTTTCACTGAAAATAACAAAAATTTTGGGTTACATAGCATATTGATAATAGTTGAATCTCTGAAGACAGGAAAATAATTGAAGCTTAATTAGAATGTCGGATCACTTCAAAATAACTTCGATTATATCCATGATATAATATGGCATGCAATTCAGTTCAAATCTTTCATTACACAATAGCACTGAATTACTTTCCTAGGAAAAATATGGTGGTAACAAAAGTTTGGTGTACTGTGGACAATGATATATCAGGTGAAATATAAGGAATAACAATAATATAATCTAGTCGTGGAAGAGAGCAGGGCAGTTTTTTGGCATGCATTTCTTTCTCTATTTATAGAGATGAAAAGCAGATTTGACGGAAGAGAAAAAGAAGAAACTAACAACCAGCAAATGTTATGGACGAGGTTGAGAAAAAACAAGGAGGCGATTAACGCTACCTGTCGAGAAAAACTAGGGAAGAATTAAAACACTAATAACTTCATGGTTTTTGGAAAAATTAGGAAACAAACTCAGCAGTTATTGAGAAAGATAAAGGGAAACAAGTTTAAGAGGAGGAGGTTTCCTCTTGGACTTAGTCAGCCAGCCAATCAATCAGGAAAGACTTCACTTGGTCCAAAGAAACTAACCGATAAAAAAAATAATGAGTCCAAAATAGAAAGAAGCACCATTCAAAATACTAATAATACTGTTACGACATTCTTGGCAAGGAAGCAATTGATGGTAACATTGGCCAATAATATTTCATACCGCATTTGAAGAATCAATATAAAAGTTATTACTATTTGAACAAACTTTACTATAGCAATGACAAGATATTTCGTATCTTATAAAGATTATATTTGCGTGTGTATATATATATATATATATATATATATATATATATATATATATATATATATATATATATATATATATATATATATATATATATATATATATTATATAATAATAATATTATTATATTATTAAAAAATAATATTATTATATAAAAAATTTTTAAAAATTAAGTTAGGTTCGGTCCGAGCCCAATGAGCTCGGGCTCACATTTACCAGTCAGAAAATAATCGGATCGAGTTCGAACTTAACAAAACCCGATTCATTCAGCCCCATTGACTAGGGCTGTCAATGGGTCGGGTCTTACCCCGGTCTCGACCCGATAATCTCGGGTCCGGGACAATATTCATACCCGCTTACTCGGACCCGGATCCGAACCCGATAATACATCTTCTAAATGGGTACGGGTACGGTCCACAAAGTTTCAGACCCGATTACCCAATTACCCGATTAAATTTTGAATAGTAAATTTTTTATATACTTAACTTTTTTATAACCGTTAGATGTGTTTGATCCAACGGTTAATTATCTATAAATTTATATTAAAATATATTATCGGGTCTACCCGAACCCGTCCCGAGACCCTATAGGGTAGGGTACGGGTCTACCCTATTTAGACCCGTCGGGTAATCGGGTCGGGTCCGGTACCAATAATAGTTAATCGAGTCCGAGTCTGAGACAGGGTATCCCGGACCCGTTTGGACCCGTTTACAGCCCTACCATTGACAACCCTAATCACCAGTCAACTGCCGCCTGCAAGTTAGGGGCAAAAATAAATTGGTTTCATTAAAGAAGTAAAATAGGTGCCTGGAGAAGGAAAAAGCAAAAAAGTTTCATTTGGGAATTTTTTTGTTAATAGAATTTCTTGCGATGACTGCCATCACCCTGCTTTTTCCTGTGTCTTCTGATACATGCTTCGTTTTCTCAGTCAAGATCTAGTCCTGAGAACTCACTTTTTGCTATATGTACAGAATTTATTTATAATCATCCAATATATTTTTTTTATCCAACACCTGGAACAATTGTTCTTGAGGAGCTGTCTACTTATTCATGAATGCTCTAGAGATTCAGACAATTTGATATCTCAGAGGAGCGGCTTCACTCTGCATTCATCATATTTTATCGGATCTGCAATCAAGTTGGGTTATGATCTCTACTAGAAATTCAAACAGGCTTTAATCACCTCCGCTATTGATGTTTCAAGAGTTTTAATTTTAATCTATAATCCACTTAACTCAGTAAACCAAAACAGTGAAACTATCATTTCCTTTCCCTTCTCGTTCTCGAATTACATCTTTTCCTTTCCCTAAAACCTAAACCCCAAAAAAAAAAAAAAACCACGAAAAGTAAAATGATATCAATAGGTTCGTAAACGGAACTGGGATCATTTTTTGCTAATATCATTGCAATTATATGCCAATCGTACTCTTCCTGATGAAAGCCTCTTAGACCCTGAAAAAAAAAAGTAATCGCAATTAAAATCTACAGAGATCAGAATTTAACAAAAGAGGATTAAATAGGAGAAAATTAAGTAATTTCTGCTTACTGGACATAGTCAATTTTAATAACCCCGGCAACAGGGTTGGCAATTGCTGTAAAAGCTTCTTTGGATAGATCTATGGTTCCACCACAACCAGGGCAGTGATCAACAATTTTCACCACCACACTTTTACCGGTGCAGGGGTGCGGAACAGGGTTGGTTGGCCCTGTGCATGTTACTTTAAAAAACTTGCCGCAGATTGATCCACCGGCCCAGAGCAAATCGCTGGCGGCAGCGATCATAACACCCTGTTGCTTGTTGCCAAAGCACGCAGAAGCTACAATTCATACACTCCATCAAAACTTTAATATTAATACGTAAATCAAACTCTACATCGAACACGCTATATATAAATGTCGTTCGTTACAAATCATTTGATAAAAAAATATTACTCGTGTATAAATTATAATTGTTTAATAAAAACTTATAAATCTTTACACACGTCCATGGAAAGTTTGTGTTGCATATCTCACGGCCACCTTTAGCCATTGAACTTGAAATAGCCTAACTTGTAACCGGGTAGAACCCCTGAAAATGGAGATTGATATAACTACAAAGGGAAACACTTACGAACATAACTTGTGTAGAAAGTGGCAGTTCCATTTGTTGCAGAAGCCACAGAAACAAGACTTATGGCGATGCCGACCATGACAAGAAGATGAAAGTTCATTCTCATCTTCATATTCTCACCGATAATGAAACAATTGGTTCACAAAGTATATTATGTTACTTGGTGAAACAGCGTGGAAATGCACTTCTTTTATAGTTGAAATTCAGAAGAGAAAACAATGGAGGGTAATTATGCAGATGTACCACTTTCAAGTAATTTGGATTACATCCTTAACATAATTTTCAGTGATTAATATTGTATGAATTTTTGTTTTAAATCTCTTGGTCCATAATAAGATACAGTTGATTTGACAATGATTCAACTTGCCTTAATTGCGTTTGTAGTTGATGTACTTACCTTATATGGATGAACCATTGTATTATGAACGGGCTCTTTATGAACCACAAACATTGTACATTTTAGAACATCTTAAAAGTTTGAATCCACAAAAACTCATTTTGTTAGAGTAGAATAAACTTACATTGAAGTATATATTTACCTTCGCTCGTTGACCAAGTGATTCTACCTAATAGTGTAGTAATCCATCACTTCATTCCACAAGTAGCTATAAACATATATACAATGTACAACTAATTAAGCATTTAAATGCAATATCGTTTCCTAGCAATGTGCAATGTTCAAATCAAAAGGAATGATATTCTGCAATATTTTTATGATTTGTTTCCTTTTTCATGTACAAAATGAATAGAAAAGTCAACATTCGCTTTGCAAGGCAGAAAATAGTATTTTATAATCATTAATTACGACCATAGGATAATTAATTGATGGGTTGATTTAGGCGAAAAAAATAAAGTTAATTCACCATTCACAATGAATAATAAGATGGTACTTTTAAAACGTACGTAATATTTATCCATATGTTATTCTTTTTATTATTACTTTCTTTCTTTTTTGTCAGAAGCGAAAGAGGACTTCTTTTAGGCAGTAGTCCAGTACAATTAGACAAGCCTGTAAGTAGAGGTGTAAATGGTTCAATCGGGTTCGAAACATTTTATTGTGTACTCGAATTTGATTAATCAGTATTGGTACTAGACCCGACTCGATTACTCGACGAATCTAAATAGAGTAAACATGTATCTTACCCTATAGGGTCTAGGGTTGGGTCTGAGTAGACCCGATAAGGTATTTTAATATAAATTTATAAATAATTAACCATTAGATCAAACTCATCTAACGGTTATAAAAAATTTAAATATATAAAATATTTATTATTTAAAATTTAATCAGGTAATTGAATCTATCGGGTCCGAAACTTTGTATACTGTACCCGTACCTATTTAAATATGTATTATCGAGTCTAAGTAAACGGATATGACTGTTATTCTGAACCGAAATTATTGAGTCGGGGTCTGATCCGAGTCGGGCATAAGACTCGACCCATCTACCTGTAAGTAATTCACGGCTATGTGCTTGGGAGAAGTAACCGGCTCATAGAAAGTCGAGTAAACGAAATCCCACAGTGCCTGCGAGCTGCGAGATAGAATTTTCCCCCCCAATAAGTAGCTGTCTCCCTCCTGGGACATCAGATATTGTATGTTACAGTGGTTCTCTGTTCTGAGGCGGAAGGGTAATTTTCCAAACTACTTATTAGCTGGTTTAGCTTCCAATGCCAGGGACTCTCGTACTTGGGTGGGGGTTGCTTCCCCAGCTATTCTAGGGGATGTGCATTCTTAATAAAATTTTACTGGTTTATTCTTTAAAAAAAATCATTACATATAGTGCCAAAGTGAGTCATGTTCACCTGTCCTCATCAATCACTAAATATTGAACGAGTCTCATTCTAGAACAAACAAACAAATATATATGCAGAACAAAACCTGAGAAACATAAGACAATTTCTTCATTTCCAATTATTCAAGAAGATACATTACATCGGTTTAGTATAAGCTTCCATGAAGGAATTCAATATTTATCATCTACTATGGCTAACTAGGAGCCATTTCTCTTATTCCATAAGTATTATTGAACAGTAATGTAACGAAGACAAACATGACGAGATTTTGAAGCTTGAGGCGATCGCAGATCTTCCTCTAGTCTTTTAAACCCTGAAAATTCACAAAGATAAAAGGAAAATATTAGCATCACTGGAAATTCGTTGACTCAAACGAGAACGAAATAGAAATAAAGTCATGAGAAGTTACAGGTTATATTCAATTCTGATTCTTCCGGCTGCAGGATCAGCGATCATAGAGAAGGCTTCTTGAGAGAGATCAACCTGGTTTGGGCCGCATCCTGGGCAACGGTCAACGATTCTTACAGTGATTTCGCCGTTCCTGCAAGGTGCCGGCACACCACCGTTCGTCGGTCCGGTGCATCTGACTCTTAAAGATCTCCCGCAGTTTGCTCTGTTGGCGAATAGTGGTTCATTGACTGCTGCTATCATGGTGCCTTGGTTATCGTTGCCAAAGCATGCAGAGGCTGCAAAGAAATTAAATCAATTGCTTTCAGCCTCCAATATCCAGTAGTATAACTTTTCAAATATATACTACCAAAGGATTGGAGCCAAATTTTGTTAAATACCAGTTAGATTTTTAACTATTAGATTATTATCTCACTAGCACAGATCATTTATATTAAGGGATCACTTGGTGTTAGGGCAGCTCGCTGTTCTTAGCTACAGTACCCTCTTACATTATTCAGGAACCTTACATATGTATAAAAGTAAGACTCTGAAAGAAACATTAATGCGCGGGTAATGGAGACAGAATTATTGAGATGGACAAGTTAACTATGACTCCTAAATGATTGTGACCCTCCCAAGAGTTTACAAATTCTTAGTTGTTTTCAGATTCTATACAATTATTTTCGTTCAATTTTCAGAATCTGACTTTTTTATAGGAGGCACCTTTGCCTTGAACTGACCTTGCACGATTGAACCAGTTCATGTAAGAAGAAAAAAAATCAGTTAGATATCTCAAGAGGTAGGGTTTTTATACTCGATAAGAAAATTATCCAAATCATCAAAATTCTCATACGTATATGGAAGTGTAATCCACCTTTTTTAAGATATTCAACATAGATAGCTCACAAATTTCGCTGATAAACCATAAAGTTAATTAGTTTAAGTAATGTTTTAGGACGGGATTGAATAGAAATTGAGATTGAGATTTTTTATTTTCAATTTTGTAAAAGTAAATAGTTTGTGAGAGAGTGTGTGTTTGGGATTCAAAATAAAATATTTATATTAGATTTCGCAACAAAACCTAATGCAATAGTAATTCAATCAAAATCCAATCTACCAACCTGGTTAGAGAACGATGCATAAATATTATAGCTTATATACAAATATAGTCAAAATATACCTCCTTCAATCAATAATTAAATGTCTATTTTTCTATATAAGATGAATAATAAAATACTAGAAATAATTTTAAATAAAGGAAAAATATGTTTAAGGTATCAAATAGATATATAGTACAAACGGAACGCAAAATCAGAAGATCAAAATACAAAGCAACTTACGAGTATATTGAGTGTAAAAGGTGGCTTCTCCAGGAACCGCAGAGGCCACATGAATGAGCGTTGCGGCAACGAAAGCCATGAAGATAACTCGTTCAACAGCCATTCTTACTTGAAAATTGTGGGATGACAAGAACTTCAATATGTGCACCCAGTTGCTATACAGAATGCTTTGTGCAAAAATGCTTAGACAGATTAGCTATATATATACAGTTATGCTGGTAGAATTGATAAGCCAGCGGCCTCTACACGTCTTCCTCAGTCCTTTTCTTTTTCTTTTTGGATTTTTTTTTTTTGGTTTTGTAGTGATCTTGATTTATAGACAAAATTTATTACCTTAAAATCCGGAGTATTTGCTGAACTTTCCTGGAAATTTTTAAAATATAGTGTAGAATCCTAAACCAAGTTAGTTTCCTAATTCATATTAGTTTCTAGATTTCCTAATAGGATTGTTAGTTTCCTAATTCTGGATTTGGTTCCTAGTAAGATTTGATTTAGTAAATCAAATCCTAGTTGGTTTAAGCTAAGTTTAAGTTATAAATATATGTGGCGAGATGATTATTATGTAGTGAGAAAGTTAGAGAAATTTCTCATCAATAAAAAGTTTAGTTATTATCTTCTCAAAATTCTTTTAGATTGATAAAATTCCTACATATAGAAAATAAATTTCCCCTTAATCCATTATATAATGAACTTTTAAAATCTAACTATTGTGCCACGAGATTCCTCACTTAAATAATTTGGAAATTTTTCTTTGAGAATTTTTTTTTCAGAATGAAAATAATGAATTGATTTATGAGTAGAAACACGAGTTTAAAAAAATTACAAAGAAATGTCTCGTTTTATGTTTTCAAAACCGATTCAAATACACCGTTATGTAATTTTCAGGTGATTTGACTTTGCATGCTAGCAGCCACCCTCAGCCGTGCCAAACTTAGGATAATTCTCCTAAGACTGAGAATAAATGCATTCTTCATGTATACGGTCAAAGAAATTACTTTACGCAATCGTTTTACCTAAATTTTCTGGAAATGACCACGTTCTTCGGAATAAAAAACAACTTTTCCACAACTTCTAGATGGACTTATGGAAATCGTTTGCAAATGACTATAATATTCAGGTATAAAATTAATTTTTTTAAAAAAAGAAGGAAAGAAAACAAGAGTCAAATTTTTTTCAAAAAAAAAAAAAAGCTGCTTTACTTTGAGGGACGAGCTCATGTATATCATATTTTTTTCTGTTCACTGTCTTATGTAAAAACTAACATTATTGTGTAACTTTTATTTTTTATCTTCTTGTAAGTCTCCTTATGGGGTTACCCAGATTCTGTGATTCCCTCATTTCTTGTATTGGAGATGAAGTTTGAGTATTGTTTTATTATAACGGCTTTTAATATTAATGGATAATATCTTGTTTAGAGGAAAAAAAACTGAAATAGTTAAAGTAGGCTTCCTCAAATCAACCCCAAAAGGAAAAAGATAAGTAGGGCTTGCAATAATTAACTATGAGTGAAAAGCTTTCCAGCTAACCAAACCTAGTTAGAGGTCCAATATTATCCTGAAATTGTTGCCTCTGAAACTTTTCTTCACCTTTTTTCGTTTTTTCCCCCCTTTTGAAGAGAAGTGTTTTTCACTGTGCATTCAGATTATATTTTAATTTAAAAATTCTCAAGTCAGTTTACTTTTTTTATCATAAATAATTTATTTTTATAAATTTTAAACTAAAAATTATTTCAAAGCAAAAGTCAATGCAAGTACACTAAACCCTTTTGCATAGATAGATGCAGAAGAAAATAATAAGTATTTTTTCTATTTTATATTTAGTTAATTCTACTAATATAACAGAGAAGAGAGAATTATATTTATGGTGAGTATAAATTTAGAATAATATTTAAAATTTTTAAAATGTCAAACATTTTGAGGAGAGATAAAAGGGTAAAAAAGCCTTAGTTTTTGAAACAGAGAGAGTTTGTATTTGTTTTCATTCATAATCTTAATTTTGAAGACTCAAAATTGCTCCGGAGATTATTTTTGTAATTGCCTTGGAAGCTTAACTTATTTTTATACCGATTCACCTTAAAAGTTATTTCATCCTTTTAAATTAAATGTCTGATTTTAATTTAACAAAAAAAATTATAAAGACATTCTACAGATGTTAGTGTTTTTGAAATGGAAAGAACAAAAAACCTTAGTATTAGAACCATATATTACTGCATTTGATCACTCTTATTACCTTATTTATATTTTTAGAAAAAAATATTACTTGCAAATAAAAATTAAAAAATTAAAATATTACTTTATTAGGCATACAATAGACCAGGCTTCCTTGAATAACATGACCACCAGATTTCAATGAAATCTAGTGCTACAATGCATGGAGACAAAACAGCTTTCCAGAGATCAAATAGTTTATTTGAGGAAACAAATATTAATATTTTAGGTGGCCAAACAGATATGTTTTTTTTATATATATATATATTGTGATAATGTTTCTAGGAATTTTTTACTCTCTCCTTCTTAAAATATAAAATTTTTTAACATTTCATCAAAGTGCAAACTTTGAAATTGCATTTTCTCTGTATATCCTTAGGTGGCACTTCTCTGGCTAAGCTCATTGCCACGTACTAGAAGCAGGGGAAGACACAGGATTCAACTATTATGCGCGTCAATTTTGATTGAGAGTCACTAACCAAATTTAATGAAATTTATCATATTTAAATATTAAAAAATTTATTAGATAAAAAATTTAATAGTTTATGTTGTTTTTCTTTTATTCTTTTGTACATTTGACATTTGTCTATTGATGACTGTGTTTAATTAGATTAAAACTCTTGCAAGAAAAAAAAATAAATTTCAGTTCTTATATATAACTGTTTTTGGCTCATTATAGATAACTCAATAAGATATTTCTACAAAATCAAGATATATTAATATATAAATTATTTGCCTGGCACTTGTTCTTCTTAGTTCTTTTTTCTTTTTTTAAGGAACTACTTCCAAATATTTGTTACTTGTTTGTTATGAGTTTTATTTGCACCTCATTTAACTTACTTTATTAATTTATTTATGATATGTCAATTTTATTTTTTATTTTTTATTTTTATTGAGTATATTTGTGTTTTTATTTTCATTATGTAAAAGAAAAACAGGACTGAATATCAAACTCTTTAAAATAAAAAAGAACTTGCTTTTTGGGGGACCATTATACATTGTTTTACAAATTATTATACATTGTTTACCATAATGTTCATCGTTGCAGATATTGTTGGATTGGTAACTTTTGTCAGTAACCGTCAACGTATTATAAGTAATGGGAAGTGTGAAGTTTTGTTGCTTGATAGAAAGTAAGTGATATATCTTACCTTAATGCACATGTAAATTTTTTACTATTTTATTCTAGTATTTATAAATTTATTAAAATTCATTTGTATATTAAAACAGCATAACAATTGTTAGATTGGCTCTATAGGGAGAATTTACCAATAATGAAGAGAAGCAGCTATTAATTGCAGTAAATAAAAATACAGTTCTATTGACATGTGGTATCGAAGTGAAAAGTTATCAAGATACATTACTTAATTTAGTTTGATTATTATCTTAAAAAATTGTTCATGTTAAACCAACTGCTACATATAGAGACATCACTTTGCACAAATAAATCAAACAAGTTATATATCAAACCAAATTTTGAATTTGCTAACCTCATTAGACGATGATAAATTGTATTTTATATATATTCACTTATTATGCTTTATTTTTTCTCTTTATGTATGTTTTTCTACATTTAGATATGATGAAGACTGTTGTGCAAAGACACATGCTGCTTAGATTAAGAGGGCTTATTTTTTTACTATACAATTGTTATTGATTTATGTTGTGTTTTGTTACTATGCCTTTATACTCAATTTTATTACAATCTCTAACAATTTGCACACAAACACTAGGCAAGTGCACCTATCGTTATGAGTAGTACAATGGCAAGTGAATTCAAATGTCGTATCCACGTGGGTGGTTAAATATCATTACTCACTTTCTATTCTATTGTTTAGCCTATCAAATTTGTTTGTGAAAATGATTGAAATTACTACTAGGAATAGAAGTCTAGCTTAGCTAATTAAACCAACTTAACTAATTTTTGTTTGCAAGAGAGAATGCAATTGAGAAAATAATACTTGGATGGTTAATCCCCCTAGAATTACCTATGTGATAGAAATGTCCCTTGGTTGATAAATTTCACTTCTTATGTTTGATGAAATTCCAATGATAGAACTCACTCTATCTCTAGATGAAAGTTCTCTACTCTTAGATTAATTAGTTGAAATCTCTTTCTAACCAATTCAACCCAAGAATGCATTAAGAATTGTGAATTTCCAATTGGATTTCTCTAATTATCAAGAAGATGTTTAGGTTTCTATCTCTAGTTACCTAAACCATCCCCATTGTTTGTGTATGGTCTATTTCACCCTTCCTTTCTCAATTCCAAGTGAAAATTTCCAGATTTTGAATCAATTGTCAATCACTCTTCATTTCTCAATTCCAAGTGAACAAAAATTCCAGATTATGCATCCATAATCCATTCAATCAATTCAACCATTCAAACCCACAAACAATCCACAAGAAATTCGAATTAAATCAACCAAGGAAACAATTCATTCACATAGGCAAAATCTAGGGTTCATACCCATCCAAGTATTCAAAAGTTTAGCTCATCAACATATTACAAATCAAAGAACATAAAACAACAAAGAAAGAGGAGGAATTGCTCATTTTCATGGTTGAAATCTCTTCTCTTCTTCAAGGTTGAAGTTCTTCACTGTAGCATGGCGAAAATTGCTACTTTTTCCATGAATCTTCAAGGTGGATGTTCTCCTTCTTCAAGGATTCAATCTTCTCTCTTGATTTCTCTTGCAAGATTGATGGATTGGAGGAAGAATTTGGTGTGTTTTCTTGGTATTTTGCTGTTTTTCTGTCCACTCTAGCCCTCTCTCTCGTTTTTGCCCTAAAGGGGTATCAAAATCTGCCCCAAAAGAGAGAGAAATGCAGCTTAAAAGCAGCTTCAGATCGACACAAACGGCGCCGCTTGCCCCCAGTTTTGGTGAAAGTTTCTGCTGCCTGACTGTGACACTGTTTTGACTTCTAGGTGCATTCATACCACCAAATCGGCTGATCTAGGTCTTGATGTCTTGATGAAAGTTGTAGATCATTATCTTATCTTTCCACAGAGATCTAAATCACATCAATTTGGCATCTAGAACTCAAGTTATGATCATTATACCAAACTGTGTCAAAAATAGAACCCAATGCAGAACATGTGAATTTGCAGCATACATAGGGTAGGAAAATGAACTCCGATTGACACAAATTTTACCATTCTGAAAACTACAGAATGTCCTCTATAATTTTCTAGAATACCACTTTTGCATTTGAAATCTTCATAGAGGTCACAATCCGACTTGAAATATGTCTACCAGTCTGTTTTTCCTCTGCATTTCTCTATTGTTCTTCATTGTGTAAATTTCCCTTATTTGCTTCATTTAATTCCAAATCTTCAATAATATCACCTAAAGCAAATAAGAGATAAAAGGGAGTATAAATGGTTATTAAAACACCAAAATTTAACATAAAATTAAGCTCAAAATGATAATTATATATAGCACAAATATGGAATATCAAACTCCCCCACACTTAGATATTGCTTGTCCCCAAGCAATACTACAAAACAAGTAAGAAATTTGAACAATAATCCACACGAAATAATGAGTGTTTTGAAGTATTACAAAGGAATGCAAAACAGAGAAAGCATTACTTCTTGAGAAATCTTGAGCAATCCACACAATCAATCTAAAAGTCATCCTAAGTATCCATCACAAAGATTAAACAATCACCCCCTTGTCTTACAATGCAAGCAAGAATCCGTGTGTGTTGTGTTTCCAGCTAATGCAAATGCTCAAAAATTATAAGAGTGAATTTCATGTTATTGGCCAAGGAATTCTCATCAAGAAAGCATAATACCCTATAAGCCCGACATTTACAAAACCTCTCCACTAATAAAGTAACCAAATTTTAATCGCGATTAGATAGGACTTTCATGCTTGTAATATTAGGTTCAGGGAAAGTTTAGGGTGCCAAACGAAGGTAAGGAATTCAAGATCAAAGAAATGAGAGCTAAAGAGAAAGGAATGAGATATAAAACAAAAGCAATAACCCTTATTAGCCACAAGGAATATCATCATTCCCCTACATTCAACCACAAACTCCCATTCTCAACCAAATCCCTTCACTTTGGATTCAACCACTTGCACATGTTAAGCTTCAACCCACAATCTTTCCATCATCCCCATCTTTGTCAACTCATAAATTTAACCTCAATCATGACAAAGTTTACAATAATAGTAATGAAAACATATATACATCATGAAGGCATCAAGAAATGTAAGAAGCCTTCTCAATAATAGACAAATATACAACAATTTTTTTTCTTTTTCTCCTTTTTTTTCAATTGAGGTGTAATCCAATTCCCAATCATATAAAATCATCTCACCACTCTTTTTTTTTTTTTTTCTTTTTTTTATAAAGCCTATTTTTCTTATCATCTTCCATTCCACCCATTGTTCTAATTTCCACAATACTCTTTGCTAACTTAAGGGTAAAAATGCATTTAGCTCTCGCAAAGAATGGTTAAATATAAAGAGTGGAGTTTTAAAATTTGAAAGAAGGAAAAATTTAGAATATAGATTGAAATATTTATGCACAAAGGCTTCAAGAAATGGTACTACGGATATAATAAAGAGCGGTGGCTAGAAAGGCTCAATCGGGACAAAGAAGGCCTATTACCATCATTTCGAGATCAAAATAAGGTTACTTACTCATTTCGCCTCAAGGCAAGTGAATGCGGGTTCTAGGGTAAAAGTTATGTTGAATTCTAAGGCCAATAGCACAAGATTCAATTTCATAATCATCACAACAAAAGCGAAGTGGAATGTGCTTAAACGATGAATTCCATACAAGCAAGGAATACAAGAGGTGCTTACTTAATCTAAGTTTAAGGTACTAGTCATGACCTTTAGAATGTTTGTATAACTACTCTTTGAGAAAAGATAACACATTCAAGTCTTGAAGTACCTTGAAGATTCAAAAAATAAAAACAAGCAAATTCAATAAAAAAAAATCATGAAAATAGCCTATACTACTAAAGCCAACTAAACTCCCCCACACTTAAGACAACATTATCCTCAATGGTGGGAGGAAGGGAAACAACAGATTGACCAAACACACAAACAGTGAAAAACATGGCTGTTTCGTACGTGAAGGCTGGGCGAAACCATATGAGCAGCAAGCTGCACCTTCTATATACTTTACAGCAAAAAGAAATGAAACAAAGCTAGAAACAATGACATAATGAAAGTAGAAGCAGAAAAACATACCAATAAAATAAATAAATAAAAGGACCAAAATAGAAAAGAAAGAACTCCCCTGTTATCATATATGGCCGGTACCATCACTCGACACGGGACCAACTCCTGGAAAAAGTTGTCGCCAAAGCCCGGTGAGATACGCTTCCTGTCGTTGCATTGTGTGCATAAGTTGCTCTTGATTTTGAAGGAGCGTTGCTTGTGATTCAGCGAGGCCGGCGTACTGTTGGCCCAAAAGTTGCTGTTGTTGGCCTCGATGGAGTTCGGTGAGCTGTTCTTGGCGAGTATGGTCTGCTATAGAAAGGCGGCCCAATTGAATCTGGATTTCAGCAAATGTTGTGCGCATTTCGGCTTGAAAATCTGAGGTGGAGGATGAGGCGATGTTAGGACGAGGTCGGAGGACACTTGCTGGATATACATGCATGCCGCCCGTAGGATGGATGCCTTGCCGAAGTTCAACGTCAAATCTAGTGATCCATTCAGTGCTCTCATCATCATATTGGTAGCCGCAATTTTGTAGTGTTCTTGTGGTGAGCACCTCACAAGCCGATGTGGAAAGAGCAACCTCTCCGTGAAAATTCACGTTAAAGCGTCGGAGAATCTGTGTGATAAGAAGAGGAAAAGCAAATGCTTTCGTGGTAAAACTGGAAGCAACCACCTCATTCATTTGTGTTAGTAAAATGGAAGCTAATGGAATGGGTGATCGAGTAAGCAGTTTGTGGGTAATATAAATGTCCGAGTATCGAACCTCATTGAACCCACTCGCCCTAGGCAGAACATTAAAAGCAAGTAAATAGACCACTAAACGAAGCCTAGGGGAAAGGGTATTGGCATTAAAACCATAACTTGTACCCATTCTGCTATATGTTAAATCTAATGCTCGCCAAGCTGTCGTAAAATCCCACTCCCGGTCCGAGAGTACCTCTTTCTTTTTATTGTCTATCCGAACCCAATTCCCTTCATCAGGAATGTGAAGAAGTTCAGCAAGAAGGGCACGGGTGACGACAATTGATTGACCCTTAACCTGAGTATGAAGGACCTTGCCAAATTTGTCAAATTTATCTCTAATATTGGCATAAAATTCTTTGACAAGGACAGGATAGTAAGTACCGGAGAGGTTAAGGATAGGACTCCATCCTATGGCGTGGAATAAACCAGAAATAGTAAACAGCTTATTCACCTCAGCGGAAATGGTACGCTCAATGATCATAGAGTTTTGTTGACGTGAAGCGTACCATTCCCGATGTTGATCATCGGTGAAACGAGTAGGATGGAGGTAGGAAATATTGGAGGGAGGTACTTGGGGTGATGGTGAGGAAGGGCCTGCGCCCGAAGAGGAAGCCACATCCCTTGTGCGTTTAGGCTTTTTGGGTTGGGCGGTGGTTTTTCTCGGCATGCTTTCTTTTCCAAAATGAACCCTTAAAGAGAAATTAGACTACATATACGAAAATACAAATGCCACAAATAATTGGATAAGGAATACACATAAAAAAATGAAAATTGCAAATTAGCTAAACAAGAAAAGAAAGAAAGAGAAAAAGAAAAAGAAAAGAAAAGAAAAATTGCACTAAAAATGTTAGACAAAGGTGAAATAATTAGTAACTATATTAAGTAATAAAATTAAATAAACTAACTATAAAAAATTAATAAGAATAAGTCTATATTACTAATACAATGCAAAGTAGTAAAGAATATCACAAATTGAACTATTAATTTTCATTGTGGCATTTCATCAAACACATGGTGGGCATAAAGAAAAACAAGAGATAACCAACAACATTAGAGAAGAATTGCAAGCCAACAACAACGAAATGCACCACAATCATAAATGACCCAAGCATTTAACCCAAAGAAAGAAAAAAAAATAAATATTGCAAGAGAAAAGGTTAAAGAGACAAACTAATGGAGTGCTTGAAAGTACTTGTGCCTCAAAGTTGAAGTGGGAGGATGAAGTGAGGTGTAAGAAAAAAAATGTGGGAAGGATGGAATTTCTTGAACAAAGAAAATGGAAAGAGAGAACCGAGAGATGGGGGAAGGAAGAAGAGAGAAAAGAGAGGAAGAAGAAGAGGTTTCGGTTGGGGGTTTTGTGTGTGTGTGTGTGTTTTTTTTAAAGTCAAAACGGCGCCGTTTGGTTAAATCCAAACAGCGTCGTTTGTCAGAACGCGGCTTGCGTCTCCTCTTTTTTTTTTTATATATGTGAACAGTACAACGGCGCCGCCTGGAACGCACCAAGCGGCACAGTTTCAATCCAGTTCTGAAACTGGATCAGAACGTTTTTTTTAAGGTGTGAACAGTGAAACGGCGCCGCCTGGAATGCACCAAACGGTGTCGTTTTACCCAGTTCGGCAGAACTGGAGTTGCTCCACAGCGACCCGGCGCCGTTTGTTTCAGTCCAAACGGCGCCGTTTTGGATTTTTTTTTTTTACATTTTCAGCCACAACATTTAACAAAAACTTAATTAACTACAAACTAAAATATAACACACCAAATAGCATATTATGAAGCTATTCACAATTAAGGGGAATTAAAATTTGCAAACTAAAAATCACATTAAGTAAAATTATGTACAATAAACTAAATAAACATAAAAGATCACTTATCTCTTGGATCTTGGAGGATTAAAGAGACTTTTTCAAGTTCTCTGGTATCTCCTCCGTTATAGTGTTTGAGACGATGACCGTTAACCTTGAAAACTCCCTTATCCGGATGTGCAACTTCTACTACCCCATAAGGGTAAACTTTGTGGACTACGAATGGTCCGGACCATCGTGACTTGAGCTTTCCAGGAAAAAGCTTCAACCGAGAATTAAATAATAGCACTTGATCTCCCTCCTTAAATTCCCGATTCGACAATATGTGCTTGTCATGCCATTGCTTCACTTTTTCCTTGTAGATTCATGAGTTCTCATAGGCATCTCTCCTCTACTCATCAAGTTTATTAATTTGGAGTAGTCTGGTTTTCCCTGCAAGATCATGATCAAAATTAATCAATTTAATTGCCCAATATGTCTTATGCTCAACCTCGACCGGTAAATGACAAGACTTCCCATAGACTAATCTATATGGAGTAAACCCGATGGGGTCTTGTATGCAGTCCTATATGCCCACAAAGCATTATCAAGCTTAACACTTCAATCCTTCCTAGTATGTTCAACTATCTTTTCCAAATTTCTTTTGATTTCTCTATTAACCACTTCCACTTGGCCACTAGTTTGAGGGTGATAAGGAGTTGCCATCTTGTGTGTAACACCCAATCGAAGCAAGACCTTCTCAAGTTGTTGGTTATAAAAATGAGTTCCCCGATCACTAATTATGGCTCTAGGAATGCCAAAGCGAGTAAACAATTTTTTTAAAAAAAATTAACAACCACTCTAGCATCATTTGTTGGCAAAGCTTGGGCTTCCACCCATCTAGAGACATAATCAACTGCAACCAAAATGTATGTATTACCAAAAGAGTTTGGAAAAGGACCCATGAAATCAATTCTCCAACAATCAAAGACCTCACATACTTGAAATGTAGAGAGGGGCATTTCATGCCTTTTTGAGATATTACCTGTCTGTTGGCAATTGTCACATTGTTCTACATACCTTTGGGCATCTCTAAACAAAGTCGGCCAATAAAATCCTGACTCAAGTACCTTTCTTGCTGTCCCATTGGCGTGATAATGACCACCAGCCGGACCTTTGTGGCAATGCTCTAATATGCTCATGTTCTCAGGGTAGGCTACACATCTCCTTATGATTTGATCTGCACAAATTCAGAACAAAAACAAATCTTCCCAAAGATAGTACTTTAATTCCGAAAAGAAATTCTTCTTTTGTTGAGGGGTTAAATTCTTTGGTAAGATCCGACCCACAATATAATTAGCATAATCTGCAAAAAGAAATGAAACAAAGCTAGAAACAATGACATAATGAAAATAGAAGCATAAAAACATACCAATAAAATAAATAAATAAAAGGACCAAAATAGAAAAGAAAGAACTCCCCTTTGTTCATAAACCGCCGGCTCTACCACTCTAGCCTGGGCTGAAGGAGCTTTGCGTGATATTCGGCGATTCCGGCAAATTGATGGCCCAAAATTTGTTGTTGCTCAAGGATTTGTTAATGGGGTATATGGAGTTCCTCGACATGCGATTTTCTTTGGCATGCTTTCTTTCCAAAATCAATCATTAAGAGAACTAGTCTACCAAAGTGAAAACACAAATGCCACAAAGAACGTTACAAGTAATGCACAAAAAAAAATGTGCAAATTGGCTAAACAAGAAAAACAATTATCACTAAAATTTAAAACAAAGGCTAATTAACTCTTAACCATGCTAAGTAACAAAATTAAATAAACTAACCACTAAATTAAAAAAAAGAAAGTCTATAGTAAGCTAATGAAATGTAAACTAATAAAGAAGATTACAAATTTAACAAGTTTCATTGTGGCATTTCATCAAACACATGATAGGCATAGAAGAAAGCAAGAAAGAACCAAAAAAAATGGAAAAAAAATTTTTTTTGAATAGTAACCCGGCTCGTGAACAGTAACCCCCACGATGAAGCAGACTGGATTGAAATTGCTACAGTAACCCGGCGCCTTTTTTTTTTTTTTTTGCCAAACTCAACTACAAATGTAACAAAATAATTGATTACAAACATAAAAATAACACCAAACAACACATTATAAAACTCTTCACAATTCAAGGAAATTAAAATTTTCAAACTCAAAACCACATTAAACACAATTATGTACAAAAAGCATTATACAACAAGTCTCAAACACAAGAACAGAGTAACAACATAAAATAAAAATTAAAACAAAAGAAAAAAATATGTACAAATGAAAAACGTTGCTTGAAGAAGCTTACTCATCCCCTAAGTCAGGGGAGCACAAACATAATCGTCCCAAGTTCTTTCTCACAACAGTATGATGAAGTTTGAGTCTATGTTTGCTTACCATTAAGGTTCCCTTTTCCGGATGATAGATTTCTACTACTTCATATGGGAATACCTTACTTACCACAAATGGGCCAATCCACTTAGATTTAAATTTACTTGTGAACAACCGCCATCGCGAGTCATTCAATAAAACTTGCTCTCCCGACTTGAAATCCTGATTTTGGTCAATGTTTTGGTCTTGCTTTAGTTTCACCTTTAATGACGAATCTCTTGTACAATAGTTTTCCTTATTTCCATTGGAACCTTTCAAATCAACTGCAATCTCTTCTACTAACTTATTCTTCTTCTTCTTTGCATCATTGACTTTGATTAAAGATGGATTCAAAGAATCATTCACCAAGGTTTCCTGTAAAGAATTAGAGACATGAGCATCTATATCATCAATCTTACTATGAGAATGATTAGGATCTGAAGAATATTTCAAAGGTTTCAAAGCTTTAAGTACGACCTCCTCGTCTTCTACCCTAAGGATCAACTTTCCTTCACTTATATTTATATTGGCCTTAGCAGTAGCTAGAAAAGGTCTTCCTAAGATCAAAGGAACCTCAACACTCTCATCCATGTCAAGTATCACAAAATCAACAGGAAATATGAATTTATCAACTTTGACAAGTACATCTTCAACAATACCCCTAGGATGTCTAACTGAACCATCTGCAAATTGAATACTCATCTTAGTACGCTTTGGTTCACCTAAGCCTAATTGTTTGAAAACATTAAATGGCAGCAAGTTGGCGCTAGCACCAAGTCAGCCAATGAATTATCAAAAGAAAGACTACCAATATTGCAAGGAATATTAAAACTCCCTGGATCTTTTAGCTTTTGAGGTAGCTTTCCTTTGTTTTGAAGGATGGCAGAGCATTCCTCATTCAATGTTACTGTTGAAAGTTCTCGAAGCCTCTTCCTTTTCGAAAGGACATCCTTGAGGAACTTAGCATATCTTGGCATCTCTGAAAGAATTTCAACAAATGGTAAGTTAATGTGCAATTGTTTGAATAGTTCAAGAAATTTACCAAGTTGCTCATCCTTTCTATCTCTTAGAAGTGCGGCGGGGTATGGAATTCTGGGCTTGTATTCTGGAACCATCTTCTTCAAATGCTCTTCCTTTTTCTCAAGAACTGTTTCTTTAACTTGATTTTCATTTTCCCCCATGCCTTGGGATTTCACCTTACATTCCAAAGCATTTGATTTATTTTCACTTCCCAAAATCACCATATTCACATGTTCTCGCGGATTGGTAACTGTGTTGCTAGGTAAACTGCCCATTTGTCTTTCTGAAACAAGATTTGCCAATTGACTTATTTGATTTTCCAAATTTTGAATGGAAGCTTGTTGGTCCCTCAGGGATGCTTCTTGATTTTGGAACCGGGTTTCGGTAGTCTCAATGAACTTTGTCATTAATTCTTCAAGGCTAGGCTTCACCGGTTGTTGAAGAGGTGGAGGAGGTTGATGTTGATAAGGAAGAGATATTTGGGGTTGAGAATTTGATGAAACTTGGAAGCCAGGAGGTTGAAACAGTCTTTGTTGCCCTTGGTTGCTCCATGAGAAGTTTGGATGATTCCGCCACCCCGGATTATAGGTAGTAATATAAGGATTGTTGGGTTGCCTTCCTCCTCCAAGGAAATCCACATGCTCCGTTGATGATGCATTAGAAGTTCCCATGGTTTGGCACTCATGGTTTGGATGACCACCTCCACAAAAATCACAAGTCATCATCACTTGGGAGGTTTGAGGTGACAAACTCAAGCTCTCAATCTTCTTGTTTAAGGCATCGAATTTTGCCTCCAAAGCCGTCATCATGTCTACATTGTGTATTCCACTAGGCTTGGCTTTCGGTCTAGGATTCCCCCATTGGTAGTTGTTCATGGCAATGTTTTCAATGAGGTCTTGTAACTCTTTTGGTGTCTTCAAACTAGTGGTACCTCCCGAAGAAGCATCAAGGAGTTGCTTGGAAGGGAAATTTAATCAACTATGGAATGTTTGCATTTGAAGCCCCAAATCTAGACCATGATGTGGACATTTCCTCAATAGCTCCTTCCATCTCTCCCAAGAATCGTATAAGCTCTCACTCTCCATTTGTTGGAAAGAGAAGATATCATTTCTTAGCTTTGCAGTCCTTGCCGGAGGGAAATATCTAGCGAGGAACTTCTCGGCAAGATTGTTCCATGTAGTAATGGAACCCGGTGGAAGTGATTTCAACCATGACTTGGCTCGATCCCTCAATGAAAATGGAAATAGCCGAAGGCGGATGGCATCTTCGGAAGCCCCATTAATCTTGAAAGTATCACATATCTCCAAAAAGTTGGCAATATGAACATTCGGGTCTTCGTCCGGTAAACCATCAAATTGCACCAATTGTTGAACCATTTGGATGATATTCGGTTTGATCTCAAAATTGTTGGCTTCAACTCTTGGTCGGGCAATGCTTGACTCCGCTCCTAACAACGAAGGTCGCGCATAATCTCCCATTGTCCTTGGTCTTGTGTTTCCGTCATGTGCCATAGTGTTCTCAATTTGAGGATTCTCACCTTCAACTTCAATTCCTTCAAGTATCACCTCCAGGTTTATACCTCTTGGATCCCAATAAAAAATCTTCTCAACTTCAGAATTAAGTTGATTCAATTCTCCCGAATTGCTTGAGGTCATAAACCAAAAGAATTCACACCTTCACCACAAATAAAGTAAAAGTTTAGCTCAAAGAACACTTACTTAAAATAGAACAAAAAACAGAGAAACATAAGCTAAGAACTCCAATTCACTAATGACTTACAAAATTGCAAACAAGACAACAAATATTAACACTAGCAATAGATATTATAACAACAAATAAGTAAAATGACTAAATCAATAGATTTCAAGCTTTCCTAATATTAACCGAAGTTCCCCGGCAACAGCGCCAAAAACTTGTTGTGTTTTGTTTATATGCCTTTATACTAAATTTTTATCACAATCCTCAACAATTTGCACACAAACACAAGGCAAGTGCTCCTATAGTTATGAGTAATATAATGGCAAGTAAATTCAATATCGTATCCACGGGGATGGTTAAATATCATTACTCACTTTCTATTCTATTGTTTAGCCTATCAAATTTGATTGTGAAAATGATTGAAATTACTACTAGGAATAGAAGTCTAGCTTAGCTAATTAAACCAACTTAACTAATTTTTGTTTGCAAGAGAGAATTCAATTGAGAAAACTATACTTGAATGGTTAATCCCCCTAGAATTACCTATATGATAGAAATGTCCCTTGGTTGATAAATTTCACTTTTTATGTTTGATGAAATTCCAATGATAGAACTCACTCTATCTCTAGATGAAAGTTCTCTACTTTTAGATTAATTAGTTGAAATCTCTTTCTAACCAATTCAACCCAAGAATGCATTAAGAATTGTGAATTTCCAATTAGATTTCTCTAATTACCAAGAAGATGTTTAGGTTTCTATCTCTAGTTACCTAAATCATCCTCATTGTTTGTGTATGGTCTATTTCACCCTTCCTTTCTCAATTCCAAGTGAAAATTTTCAGATTTTGAATCAATTGTCAATCACTCTTCATTTCTCAATTTCAAGTGAACAAAAATTCCAGATTATGCATCATTAATCTACTCAATCAATTCAACCATTCAAATCCACAAACAATCCACAAGAAATTTGAATTCAATCAACCAAGGAAACAATTCATTCACATAAGTAAAATCTAGGGTTCATACCCATCCAAGTATTCAAAAGTTTAGTTCATCAGCATATTACAAATCAAAGAACATAAAACAACAAAGAAAGAGGAGGAATTGCTCATTTTCATGGTTGAAATCTCTTCTCTTCTTCAAGGTTGAAGTTCTTCACTGTAGCATGGCGAAAATTGCTGCTTTTTCCATGAATCTTCAAGGTAGATGTTCTCCTTCTTCAAGGATTCAATCTTCTCTCTTGATTTCTAGCCACCGCTCTTTATTTTATCCGTAGTACCATTTCTTGAAGCCTTTGTGCATAAATATTTCAATCTATATTCTAAATTTTTCCTTCTTTCAAATTTTAAAACTCCACTCTTTATATTTAACCCTTCTTTGCGAGAGCTAAATGCATTTTTACCCTTAAGTTAGCAAAGAGTATTGTGGAAATTAGAACAATTGGTGGAATGGAAGATGATAAGAAAAATAGGCTTTATAAAAAAAAGAAAAAAAAATAAAAGAGTGGTGAGATGATTTTATATGATTGGGAATTGGATTACACCTCAATCGAAAAAAAAGGAGAAAAAGAAAAAAAATTGTTGTATATTTGTCTATTATTGAGAAGGCTTCTTACATTTCTTGATGCCTTCATGATGTATATATGTTTTCATTACTATTATTGTAAACTTTGTCATGATTGAGGTTAAATTTATGAGTTGACAAAGATGGGGATGATGGAAAGATTGTGGGTTGAAGCTTAACATGTGCAAGTGGTTGAATCCAAAGTGAAGGGATTTGGTTGAGAATGGGAGTTTGTGGTTGAATGTAGGGGAATGGCGATATTCCTTGTGGCTAATAAGGGTTATTGCTTTTGTTTTATATCTCATTCCTTTCTCTTTAGCTCTCATTTCTTTGATCTTGAATTCCTTACCTTCGTTTGGCACCCTAAACTTTCCCTGAGCCTAATATTACAAGCATGAAAGTCCTATCTAATCGCGATTAAAATTTGGTTACTTTATTAGTGGAGAGGTTTTGTAAATGTCGGGCTTATAGGGTATTATGCTTTCTTGATGAGAATTCCTTGGCCAATAACATGAAATTCACTCTTATAATTTTTGAGCATTTGCATTAGCTGGAAACACAACACACACGGATTCTTGCTTGCATTGTAAGACAAGGGGGTGATTGTTTAATCTTTGTGATGGATACTTAGGATGACTTTTAGATTGATTGTGTGGATTCCTTTGTAATACTTCAAAACACTCATTATTTCGTGTGGATTATTGTTCAAATTTCTTACTTGTTTTGTAGTATTGCTTGGGGACAAGCAATATCTAAGTGTGGGGGAGTTTGATATTCCATATTTGTGCTATATATAATTATCATTTTGAGCTTAATTTTATGTTAAATTTTAGTGTTTTAATAACCATTTATACTCCCTTTTATCTCTTATTTGCTTTAGGTGATATTATTGAAGATTTGGAATTAAATGAAGCAAATAAGGGAAATTTACACAATGAAGAACAATAGAGAAATGCAGAGGAAAAATAGACTGGTAGACATATTTCAAGTCGGATTGTGACCTCTATGAAGATTTCAAATGCAAAAGTGCTATTCTAGAAAATTATAGAGGACATTCTGTAGTTTTCAGAATGGTAAAATTTGTGTCAATCGGAGTTCATTTTCCTACCCTATGTATGCTGCAAATTCACCTGTTCTGCATTGGATTCTATTTTTGACAAAGTTTGGTATAATGATCGTAACTTGAGTTCTAGATGCCAAATTGATGTGATTTAGATCTCTGTGGAAATATAAGATAATGATCTACAACTTTCATCAAGACATCAAGACCTAGATCAGCCGATTTGGTGGTATGAATGCACCTAGAAGTCAAAACAGTGTCACAGTCGGGCAGCAGAAACTTTCACCAAAATTGGGGGCAAGCGGCGCCGTTTGTGTCGATCTGAAGCTGCTTTTAAGCTGCATTTCTCTCTCTTTTGGGGCAGATTTTGATACCCCTTTAGGGCAAAAACGAGAGAGAGGGCTGGAGTGGACAGAAAACAACAAAACACCAAGAAAACACACCAAATTCTTCTTCCAATCCATCAATCTTGCAAGAGAAATCAAGAGAGAAGATTGAATCCTTGAAGAAGGAGAACATCAACCTTGAAGATCCATGGAAAAAGCTGCAACTTTCTCAACAAAATCGTGAAGAACTTCAACCTTGAAGAAGAGAGGAGATTTCAACCATGAAAATGAGCAATTCTTCCTCCTTCTTTGTTATTCTATGTTCTTTGATTTGTAATATGTTGATGAACTAAAATTTTGAATACTTGGATGGGTATGAACTCTAGATTTTGCCTATGTGAATGAATTGTTTCCTTGGTTGATTTAATTCGAATTTCTTATGGATTGTTTGTGGGTTTGAATGGTTGAATTGATTGAATGGATTATGGATGCATAATCTGGAATTTTTGTTCACTTGGAATTGAGAAATGAAGAGTGATTGACAATTGATTCAAAATCTGGAAATTTTCACTTGGAATTGAGAAAGGAAGGGTGAAATAGACCATACACAAACAATGTGGATGATTTAGGTAACTAGAGATAGAAACCTAAACATCTTCTTGATAATTAGAGAAATCTAATTGGAAATTCACAATTCTTAATGCATTCTTGGGTTGAATTGGTTAGAAAGAGATTTCAACTAATTAATCTAAGAGTAGAGAACTTTCATCTAGAGATAGAGTGAGTTCTATCATTAGAATTTCATCAAACATAAGAAGTGAAATTTATTAATCAAGGGACATTTCTATCACATAGGTAATTCTAGGGGCATTAACCATCCAAGTATTATTTTCTCAATTGAATTCTCTCTTGCAAACAAAAATTAGTTAAGTTGGTTTAATTAGCTAAGCTAGACTTCTATTCCTAGTAGTAATTTCAATCATTTTCACAAACAAATTTGATAGGCTAAACAATAGAATAGAAAGTGAGTAATGATATTTAACCATCCCCGTGAATACGATATTGAATTTACTTGCAATTATACTACTCATAACGATAGGAGCACTTGCCTTGTGTTTGTGTGCAAATTGTTGAGGATTGTGATAAAAATTTAGTATAAAGGCATAGAAACAAAATACAACATATTCTAAACTTTATTATCATCCAACAATATAGTTGGAATTCCTTCTTAGAGGATATAGATTTATCTCAAATACATTAATCATGATCACACATATTCTTAACCAACATCATGAATTTCTATTTCTTCAACATGAGTTGAAGATGTGACTGTTATAATTAACACATGCCTATAAATGCATGGTTTATGTGGATCGTATAGGTAACTCATACCTTACATATCCATCTCAACAGGAGTTGGATTTTCTCAATATTCGAGATAAACTATCTCAAGGAGATTCAAAAGCAAGCTTAATGCCGTCTCAAAATTTGTTGGGTAGAGAAGAACTATAATAGATATCTACTTGCACGTGGGCAAGTGTATTCATGCTCTAAATTGCAGAGTTATGGTACTTCAGGACCAAAGAGTTATTCAATATCCTTTAATAGATATAAAGGATCTCGCATATAATAACCCAATAACAATTGATGTGCTATGTCCATATAGAGAATGATATATTACAACAATTGACAATTAAGTGAAGATTTAATAGCTCTTCTAGAGCCTTTAAGCAATTAACTGTTCTAGAGTTATTTGATCAATTAGTTCTTCAGGAACCTTGCACTACCATTTATACTTTGAACATATATTTTAAATTTTGTCCAAATAAACAACAAATATTGTTTAGACAAATTGTATCTTCACCATTCTTGATCCAAAATAAACTAAAATAATATAAGAAAGTTGCAATTCGATAATTTAAAATTTTGATTGACATTAAAAATGGTAAAAGCTCTTTTTGGATATTCAAAAGAACTGGTTACGTTCACATATGCCATGTTAATATTTTCGACACAAGCATCATTACTATCAGTAGTATAATTTAGGAAAGTAAAGAATTATCAATAATAGATATTCATAACATGCTTGACATGCTACAGGTATGTGACAAACTTTCATATTGCATCAATAACATGTTAGAATTATTACTTTCCCTTTTTCCTTCTCATTATTTTCTCACTTCTGGTGAGTATCTATTCACTGGGAATTTAATGAGTCATTCTTATAGTATAAGAACAAAATGTATTTCTACTAGCTGTGACCAAAATCTCGTATATAAATATATTATAATTTCTAATGTCATTCACTTCAGGGATGATATAAAAATATTTGGTCGAGAGTCAAAATATTTTATCAAGGACTCATTTAGTCTCAGAAGATATAAATTCAAAATACTTCTAAAAAACTTCTTCTCAATATTGCCACTACAGGAGCATGTTAGAGATATGAGAAAGGAAAATTCTTTTATTCATCACATTACTAGTGATATTTCTCCTTATAACTTTAATTGAGGAGAATTCTAAATGCAATAAAAGTTTACATACTGATAGACATACAATCTTTTAGGCTCACTTATAACAAATCAGAACTAGCATTTATATACTAATCATCTTCTGGCGATTGTATATTTCATTCACAATTTGCTAGTAATCAAGTGGCTTTGATGCTTTGTATTTCTTTAAATGGTGTCTTCAGGACCCACAATATACAGATGCATATATTCTAATTGCCATTATTATATGGATTATTTTTACCATATTTGCGTCTATGTCAACGGCATCGACCATGACTACGACCTCTTCTAGAGCCATAACAATTGGTTCTAATGCATTCACTCACAGATTTAAAGTAAACTGTGCTTTTGGTAGAATGACCATCTTCTGGTAGTCAAATCTTTCTTTTAGATCTTTCCACAAAATAAGTGGATTTTTCACGATAATATATTCCGCATTTAGATCCTCATGAAAATTATGGCTTTTATGCGATTTTGAAATGATGATGCATTATTTTCAACAATGGTGTCTGCCAGACCCATTACATCTCAATAAATTTAAGCATCTAGTGTCTATGACATATAATTCTTTTTTATAAATATGAAGAATAAAAATGAGTTTTGAAAAGTTTGCCATGAGTATTCAAAGGTAGAAAAAATACCTCCTTTTCTCTTGATTAAACTCTCAACTTCGGTGGCAGAGACTCGTGCTGATAACGTGTTATGAATTTGTTGATGCGCAGTCGTTGTCGGCACAACAAAATCGTAATACTAATGTAGAGAACTTAATAAATAAATTATAATATAGAGAATAGGAGAAAATATATAGAGAGAAAATAGAGAGAAAGAACAAGAGATCTTTATTGATTCTCTCAGAGTAAATTGATCAATGAATGAATGTATACAACACCTCAGTCTAGAGCCCTATTTATAGAGTTCAGGGGTACATCCAAATCATAATAGGTATAGGGTAATTAGAAGACAAATCCTATCACTAATCAAAGATATGATAGAACTCTACCATCTATCTTCTGGATAGTTGGAGTATCTTTATAACTCTGATAATGGACATCCATAATAATATTAATTTCATAACAATATGTTTATTTTTGTTACTTTCTTCTGTTATTTATTACCCACTCAGGATATTTGAAATATGGTACATTATCTCTTACCATGGGTTTCTAACTTACTTGCGTAATATTTTTTATTTTCATATGAATGAAATATTGTAATTATCAAAAAGGAAAAAAAACCACTACTCTAGATTTCCTGTCTAGCTACATCATAGCTTTCAATTGAAGCCCAAAAGATTAGAATCTTGCAGCCGTGCCGAACTTTGGAGTACTGATAAACTAGAATTGGGATGAGAATTAATTCTGTACATTCTCTAAGGTCAGAAGATATTAACAAAATTGTCCACATTTCAAGAAAAAGAAAACAATTTTTAGATGAACAATGAAATTTAAAGCGAAATCACTCGACTTCTCACTGTGTTTGCTACCAAGTCCGGATTTTCAACTTTTACAATTTCTGTCAAATATATTCCTCCTTCCAAGTCTGCCCGAAAGAAAATCCAAATCTTTTTTTCATTTTTTTAGTTTCATACATTGGGGAAATATATGAAGATTCAAGAATATTTTTACAGATTAATTTACTATCTTGTTTTTCAATATTTATAATAATAACTTTTGGAGGAATAGTCGTACGAGGATCAACTATATATAAGTTGAAACTCAATTAATTTAAAATTTGGAAAGTCAATTAAACCACTATGTAACTTTTATTTTTCATTTTCTGGTAGGTTTCCTTATATCATTAGCCAATTCTTCAATTCCCTTCATTTCTTGTATTGGAGAAGAATTTGATAATTTTTTTTATTATAACTGATTTTAATATTATTGGATAATAACTTGTTTAAAGAAAAAAACTAAAATAGTTAAAGTAGGGCTCTCTCAAATCAACCCAAAAAAAAAAAAAAAACAAAGGTAAGTGGGAATTTCAGTTTTTGGGCCTGCAAAACTTGGGCCGTGAATAATAAATGACTCTAAGTGAAAAACTGGCCAGCTAACCGAACCTAATTAAGGGTCCAATATTAGACTGAGCTTAAGATACTGTCATCTTGAAGTTCTACTTTCCAAAATCTTAAAAGACAAATCTAAGTGGCCCAGTTTTGTAATTAACTGAACCACCCCATTTTCATTACCCACTTTGCAAGTCCTTAGAGCCCACAGGACCCAACTGATGCCATACTCGCACGTGACATTGCTGCCCCTCAAAACTTTTCTTCATATTTTTTCCTTTTTTTTTCTTTTGAAGAAAACTTCTTGACTATGCATTTGGATTCCGTCTCAATTTAAAAATTTTTAGTTTGTACATTACTTTTTCTATCACAAGCAAATTACTTTTATTATTTTAAAACAAAAATTTTCAAATCAAAACCAAAGCTAGGAATTTTATAAGCCCCTTGGCCTCTTTTTACATATTTTTTAGAAGAAGAAAATAAATAATATTTTTATTATATTTTTAATAATTTTACTAGAATAATAGACAATGAAAGAATTATTTTTATGATATATATTACTTTTAAAAATAATTTTTAAAATTTATAAAAAATTAAATATTTTTAAAATATATAAAATGGTAAAAAAGCTTTATATATTTTTTTATTTTCATTCATAACCTTAATTTCGAAGACTCAAAATTGCTCTGGCGACTATTTTTGTAATTGCCTTGGAGGCTAAACTTATTTTTATAGCTATTCATCTTCAAAGTTATTTAATGCTTTTAAATTGAAAATCTTATTCTAACTTAACCAAAAAAAAAAAATTTTTGAAAGGACATTCTACGGATCATAGCGTTTTTGAAAGAAAAAAGCAAAAAGAAATTTAGATAAAACAATATATTACTGCATTTGATCTATCATGTTACCTTATTTATATTTTTAGAATAAAATACTTGTGAAGAAAAATTAAACAAAAAATTTACTCCCACTGTCCCGAAACACTAACTTCATTTACCATTCCACACCGTTTAAAAATTTATTAAAATATATAATATTCAAAATAAAAAAATATAAGTACTTTTTAATTTTAACTATAATTTATTAATTAAAGTACTTAAAATTTATATTATATAATAATTAAAGAGTGATAAAAATAAAAATTTTAATTTAATTTTTATGAAGATTATTAAATAAAATAAATATTATAAAATAAATAAAAAACAAATAAAATTAATATTTTAAAAATATAGTACTTTATTAACATGTGCACAAGAGAGCAGGCTTCCTTGAATAACATTAGCACCAGATCAATAAAATCTAGTGCCACGGTGCATGGAGACAAAATTCCTTTCCAAAGATCAGATAGTTTTTTTTGAGGAAATAAATACACGTCCTTTAAAATATAAAATTTTTTATTATTTATTTTTTAAAATATTTAATTTTTATAAAATTTAAAAATTGTTTTTTAAAATTATATTTTATTATTTTTTAATATTTTCGTGTCAATAATAAATAAATCAATTAAGAATAAAAATAAAAAATATTTATATAAAAAATGTCAAAAAATTTATTTTTTTAGATAAATAAAGTATTAATATTTTAAGTGACCATATTATTTACTTAGATATATTTTTTTATACATACATCGTGATAATGTTTGAAGAAAGATGTAAGTAAAGAATAGTCAAGTGAAACAGAGGCCAAACCGAAACCGGAAGCAGTGTACTTTTAAAACCGAAAACTGGGTGCGGTACCGCGTCAAGGCGATAACGAACGCCCCCCAGAGATTGTGCCTACTTTTTGGCACACGTTTCATCGCCAACGTTAACATCATCAATTTTTATTATTATCCGACAAATCAAAACTATGTGCTTTCCTCAATCCGGAATCTCTCAGCCATCGATTCTTTCTTTTTGTAGGGCACCGCTGAACTCACCCGCCGATTCCCGTTGTGTAGTATATATGGTGTTATACTATTCAAGGCTTGCCATTCAAACAAGGGTCACTGCTTTTATACATACACACGCGAAATTAGGATATATTTGAATAAATTTTGAATTTAATTTTATTTATAAAAAAATTATATTTAAAGAGACAAATTTATATTGAGTTATACAATAGAATTCAATCTAAAGACATCCTTAATTTAATTTAAGGTAGTAATTAATGATTATTTTTACCATCTAAATCTATAATTATTAGTTTAATATACTGGTCATGAGTTCACATAGACTGCAATTAAGTTTTATTGATTGAGTTGTTGACTCAATGTCAATTGGTAATGCTTTTATTACATAGCATACTATAAAATTTAAATTCATTTTCATAATATATGAGCCGAAGACTGTGAAACAAAATTATGAGTTCTAATGTATTATTATATGCACAATTAGCCATGAATAATATTTCTTCAAAGAAAAATTCATGAATAATATTATTTTTGATTTTGTGACTTCGTAATTTAAGAGATTCATATATTCTATGTAATTTCTTCAAGCCGGAAAAAATCATGAGTAGCATACACTATCAATTATGGAACAAAATTCTTTGCAAGCCCATTATTTTGTATTTTCTATTTTCTTTGATTTTTTAAATAAATAACAAAATAGCAATAGGGAATAAAATAACCGACAAGCCTACAAACAACCTACCCCTACCCATTCATCGCAGATACCCTTCCACAACAACACCCTCCCATCCCCAGCCCGGCTCCTGAATTTCTTTCTCTTCTCCCCTCAAGAATCAGCATTTCTCTCTGCTCATATCCATAGCTTCAATTGTTTTCTGTTGAAATACTTTCTTGAATCTTGAATTTATTCACATTTTAGCAACCCAAACCCACACCCCCACATGCCAGTCCATTTCCAAGAAATCGAAGAACAAGAAGAAGAATTCCATCATCACCAACAACACAGCCGTCGCGAACATGGCAGCCCACGTAGATCTCCGACGCAGCCACCGCAACCGCGTCCAAAGACAACTACGGTGTCCAGCACCAGAAAGCTGCTTTGCATCTTCTTCAAATGCATCATTATGGGATTCATCCTCTCTCTGTTTCTCCTTTTTATAGGCTTTGCAGCGCTGGTCCTCCTTCACTTTCTCCTAGCCACCACCGCCGGTCGCCGTCGCCGCCGCCATCGTCACCAACAGTTCCCTCAATTTTCAACGGATCCTGCCCCAGTTTCATATTCTAGGGAAGATCTTCAGGAACTCCTTCCGCGTCTCAGCTACGCTGCTTCAGCCCAAACTGCAAAGGATTGTGCAATTTGCTTGGAGAGTTTCAAGGAAGGAGATCTTTGCAGAAAATTGCCTGATTGTGGACACGTTTTTCATGTTAATTGTGTGGATACGTGGCTCACGAAGGCGCTCAATTGCCCTATTTGTAGAACCCGAGTTCGGTTGGACTCTGGCAGGTCTAGTTTGATGAACAGTGATGACGAATGGAAGGTTTGGTGGCCTGTTGTATTTGAGGATGGCAACGTTGCAGTTTAGGCTTTTGGCTGGGATGACGAAGAATGTGGAGAAATGGGTTAAGATAAGACGTTCTTTGTTGTGCTGCCAAGGGGTTAACTTTTGTAAGTCTTGATAAATTTTTATTTTTTTATCATTTTCATTGTAAATATGTCTTAATTTTATGTTGAACGGTAAAGTTGTAGTCTTGAATGTTTTAACATGTTGCTTCTCTTTATGGATTTATTCAAAAGAAAGGTGTGGTTGAGCTTTTAGCATACTTATAGATTGATTCAGATAAAAAATGGAAACGTCTTCCAATATGTTTTAACAATTTTTTGATTTAAAAAGTTTGAGACAAAAATGTTTATGGAGGTTCTGGAATGACTTAAAAAGGAAAGTAAAAGCAAATTTTCCATAGGTTGCAGGCATCTATCAAGGGAATCGAGGTGATTAATACAAAAACTTTATAGTCCCTGTTGATAATGACGTATCTTGGACATATTAACCTGAATCGGAAGGGGTGTTTGTGAAGGATGATTGTTGGCTAAATGACATTCTTAAGAAAGCCAAGTAATCATAGTAAAAGCTGGTTCCGAAATATTGGCTATCAATGAGAGTTCGAATCCTGGACCACAGTTTATGAGTTATTGTAGCCATAAATGCTAGTTTTGTTGACCGTAGTATGTATTAGTCTGGGTCATCTTGCTTATTCAAGTAAAACCTTAACTTGCAATTTGAGATAGATCTTACAACTTGTACATTTACGAGACTCGGGGGTTAGCCTAGCAGTTAAATCTTAGGTCTTCAAGTAGAAGAATACTCAAATTATGCCGTACCCATCCTTTGTCAATTGTCCCTCTTTTTGTCTCAAGCATCTAGAGGAAAGAGAACTCGAATCTCTCATGTAATTCAAGTCCATAAGCAGGAATAAAGGAGGTTCCTTGTTCAGCTTCTCAGCACTCTAGCTAATTTTTGCTGAAAAGTGTTTCTTTTCCAGCTCACTAGGCATTATTACCAAGTTCATCCATCAGAGTTAGTTCATAAATATACATGACCGCTGTTTAGTATACTGGAGAAGTTATTTACATGCTTTATTGGAAGCTCTTGGTGAGCCTGATCATTTATTTTTGCAAGGATACTAAAGAGGTTATCCCTGTTCTAGTGACAGATATTTGGTGAACAGGCTTGTCTAAAATAATGGTCAGTACTACAAACTTACAATTTTGCTATATGCATTCTTTTCCCAGTGAAGTAGTAGTGTGCTTATGATCTGTCGGGAGCTCCTGTAGTTAGCTACAATCAGATCAGTCTCTATCCTGCCCGTGTTCTATTATACCATGTAACCTGGGATGTTGAAGTGTTTGTTTGACTGAGAAATTTCTGAGGTGAAGTGTTGCAAATTTCCTGTTTCTCCAACCAGAGAATTATAAATGAGCTTTGAAGCAGTTCTCTTGGAGTCCAAAATTGTATTTTGTTTGTTTTCAATGCTATATATAATTACTCCTGCTGCGGCAATTAGTGGACAGAGATAGATGAATTGCTTTGTGATTACGGACTTACATATTTTAAAGAGTTAGTTTTGTCACAAAATTTTATAAACCTCCTTTTTCGCGTCACCAGCTTTTTGAGATTGGTATCACTGGGGCTGAAATCCATTTCTTGTTTAGAATATGGGGAAAAAGGGAGGAGTAAAGTGTATGGAGTGTATCTGTGCTGAAATTTTCCTCTCTCTCCGAGGCTTTTCATTCAGTACTCCTGTTGAGATTTTGGCTTTGCAACAAGAGGGGATTAACTTGGTGTAGATTTAAGAGACTTAAAACAGATACATGTTGCATTGTCAAATTTTTCACCTGCGAGCTTCTTATAGTTAAAGTGATATAGTCCTTTTTGTTTTAATTAAATAATACGGACCTGTCTTATGCCAACTTTTTTCATGTTAGGTAATGACTAATGTGCTTGGTTGATGAAATTTGTTGCTCCTTGAATGCATGCGATAGCAATTATGCTGATGTTAGACCTTAACAGAGGTGGTGCATTATGATTTATGTCGCAGGATCCAACAAACGCTTGAGATAGTATGCCAAGCAAAAGATGACGACGGATGAGGAAATATGTCGGTTTTAGGCAGATACTGTTCTCAATATATATCTCAGTAGCTTGGATTGCTCAATTTCTTTTTCCTACTTGGTATTATGGAGGCTTAGTTCTCTGTTGCTCTTAAATGATGCATCCTCATCAGTGGAGGATTAGCTATTTGATTAAGGTTTCTTAGAAAACTCGTGTAAACATCCTCATCAGGGGAGGATTAGCTATTTGATTAAGGTTTCTCAGAAAACTCCTGTTTGTACTACTGACTGTACTCTATGAAAATAACAGGTTAAGGTATACATGTGATCATAGTTAAACTTGACATTTCTTTATACAGGTGAAGTAGGAAATATTGCAGACCCATAAGCAAGAAAGCAACTTTTGTATCTAGGATTATGGATGTGAAACTTTGCTGCTTTTCTTTTCGTTTTTGGGGATTGTGGGGGAGGGGTCGGTCGCGGTATTCGCACAACCCAGATGCTTGCTTATCAGGTAACCGGGATTGCAGCAGAGCAAGCAAGAGCAAACAGGGAGCTACCAGCCAAAAAAGGGGGAAAAAAAAGGTGGCAAACAGGGAGTTGCATTGTGGAAGTGTTAACTAGTTTTGCATATGCTGATTCAATCTCTAGCTTGAACTCATTGGGCAAAGAAAAATCAAAACCATTCAGAAAGGCAGATTACTCAGCTGTTGCTATAGAAGTAGACGTATGGGTTGTGGAGTTAGCTTCATGCTGATCAGCATAGCCAGATCTTGAGTCCATGGTGGGGAGAGTAGGGTTCGGGGGTGGGAGGGTGGGGTGGGGAGCGCTTCTGCCCTTAGGGGTGTGGGAGGAGTTGCTTTGCTACAAGGAAAGATGGGGTGGGTATATGAAGAATTAGCATATGAGGGAACTAACATGGCTCTTTCTGCGTAGGTTGCATCCATGTAAGTTAATCTTTATATTTCATTTAAGAAACTAAAAATTATCCCTGCTATTCCAACTGGGCTGGAAAATTAACCTTATAGCAACATTCTATCAGAAAGGATTCACTAGCATTAAATATCAGTAAAACATCCAGAGAAAAATAGCAAATGATTTGTAAGAGAGGAGGGTATGCATGATTATCTTTTGTGTTTTTGTGACTGGTTTAGAAGTCTCATATGCTACGCTGCTGCGGCTGCCAAATTCCGACCATCTACCAGAACATCCTCTCTTCTGGAGATATACCAGCTATATTGTACCTCCAGAGTAAGGAGAACCAGGGCAAGGAGATTGAAATGCAAGGGGGTGTTGGATGCACTAGACTCCTCAGTACGCCATTAGCTAGTGACAGTCTGTAAACCCTTACACCAATTCTTGATCACTGTAAATCTATCTTCTATCAGTTTTTCTGGTTTGTGGTCACATATGGTTTTCATTTTTCCTCCTCAGTCTAATCGATGGAACTCTGCAACTAACCTTCTTCTTAGTCTTGACATGATTCATTTCCACTTGAATCCCCTTAAATGCCCCTAAGAGGATTCTTTATCTACTTTAATACTAAGGTTGAAATGTAGGTTCAAAACTATTGAAGAATTTGAACAGGAGAGCACTAACAATAGCCTTCAAACTGTAAATGGTTTACTTTAGAATCAACAAATTAACAAAATAGTAATTCTATTATCAAAAAGCATGTAAATTACATCAGTCAAAAGATCTTTGGTTCTACAGAGAGCATGTTCTTGAATCTTGCCAATCTGTCAACGGCATCAGAAACTCCCAATTTGGTTAGCAATGCGATCATTCACTAAAGCAAGTAGACTTCTTCGTTTTTGCATCAGACATATCTGGTAATTCTGAGTATTCATCTTGGCATTCCTTTGAACTTCTGTATGTGAATTAGCCAAATCCCCCGAACATCCATAGCCAATTCTTGTCTCCGTTGGAGCAATGGCTGTAACCAGTGTAGCAGCTTTCGGCCGTAAATATGGCGGGACAGATAAACCCCGGCGAAAGAAAGGATGACGAAGCGCCTCCACCGCGGTTGGCCTCTTGCTTGGATCCCAAGAACAGAACAATTTTATAAGATCAATTGCGTCTTCACTAGCAGAAGGGATCAACCTAGAAAGATCAATTCCAGCAGTCTGTGGAAACTTGTAATTCATAATTCCCGCAAGTTCGAGTCCCTCATCCCATTCCCCCGCCTTCGGACTCCCAATAACTCTGCAGATTCTGTAGAGTTGATCAGATTCATCTGAACCCGGAAACAGAGGTCGAGAACCAAGCAACTCTGCCATCGTTGCACCCATTGCCCACAAATCAACGGCAGGGCCATAATTCGCTGAAGACAACAAAATCTCAGGAGCCCTGTAATAACGCGTTCCGATGTAGCTAGCACGCGGTTTCTGGGAATCGAGTTCAAGAGCAAGGCCAAAATCTGCTATCTTGACATCATTATCCTTGGAAATCAATAGATTTTCCGGCTTCAGATCCCGGTGAACGAATCCGCATAGATGTATGTAAGCGAGACCTTGGAAAACTTGAAAGCACCACTTCTTGACTTCAGCTTCAGAAAAGGGTTTTCCTCTACTTCGCATCAGGTCGTAAAGATTGCCCTCCATACATTCGAAGACGAGGTAGACAATATTGTCTTGCATGATGGCTTCTTTCAGTTTTACTATGTTTGCGTGCTTCATAACCCTACTCACGACCTTGATTTCTGCTAAATTCATACACTCTTCCCGCGAATGAAATTCGTCCTTCAACATCTTTACGGCAACAATTTGGCCGGTTAATTTATTCAGCGCTCTAAAGACCGTCCCAAAACCACCACTCCCCACCCTCTTAAGTGGGACGTACTTCTCCATATCCAACCTCAACGCCAAGAACACCAAAAAATTGATAGACGTAACACCTTAACCTGTAGTTCAGTCTATTCCCCCGACGAGATCGAAATCTTGAACGGAAGCAGAAATCAGAACACTGAAATTAACGAACAAAAGAAGGGAGGTCATGCTGCGAATCGTAATGAAACGAAGCAATCAAGAAACAGAGAATGGAGATGTTAAATAGGCGACTAATGTAAAACTCGGTTCTACTTTCTTTCTTATTCTTGTATTTGGGAGGCGGGTTTTAAACCCATAAAGAGTAGGATTGTCCCTTCGTTATTATGTACCGAAATAGGAAAGAATTAGGGATCTTACAACGGCAGGAAAAGAGTTTAATTATTAGAAGGTCTCTAAGTGCAAGGTTTAAAGAATTCGTAGGAGACTTACATGCGAAGGTTAAGGATAGAACGCACGTAGTAAATTCAGAGAAAGAATCAATCTGAAAAGTACTGAGTAACTATTGTACTAAAGATCCCATTCAGTAGGGGACCTACGCACAATCTTTTGACAACAGAAAGTAGTTATTATGTAATAGTGCTAAGAAAAAGGGGAATTAACAAAATTAGTTCTATAATTATTTTATTTGTCTTAACTTAACCTTAAAATTTATTTTTTCTAATTTTTTAATCTCAAAATAATTTTTTCTAAAAAAACTGAGTCCTTGCATGGCAGTTAGATGACGGAATCCGACAAACTTAATCACGTGCCAATCACATGAAAATCTAAGAGAGTGTAAAATTGTCATTTGATTTCTTATCCCGCCCGTTTCCTTGAACAAGCTTTTACAGCATTTTCAATGGCAAAACTGGAAGAGGAAAAGTAGTTAAGATTTTTGCATACGAATCCACTCCTCATGTTGGCTCATCAGCTGCAGCTCATCCCAAAAATGGACTTAAGATTTTCAGGCATAATTGGATTTGCAAGAAGACAAAATCATTTTGATTCTTGGAAGTTCAGATCTCTAGTCTTTCTGCTTCGCCTGTTGAAGTGGGGAAGATTTTTGTTTCAAGAAGTGGAAACTTTAATTGGAGATTCATCAAGATTTGACATAACTTCATCTGGTTTATATTTTAATATGAATTTTTATTTTTAATTAATTATTTATATTTTTCATTATCCAAATTGAGAATATAAATTTTCTCTATTTAATTATATTTATGAATTTATTTTAAAAGTCTTTTCGGATGAAGGGTTAGAAAATAAATCCAACAAAATATTCAAGTTTTTTTGAAAAACCCCTTCAAATATATATCTAATTTCATGTTAACAAAAGAGTTAAGAGAATGACAGAGTAATACTGTTAAACGGGTTGGCTTGCTCCACCATGTTGCGGGCTGGCCTTAAACAGGTCGGGTCTACACCACTTTTCGTCACTTTTTTTTTATTTTCTATCACATATAATCATATAAATTTATAATTATGATAAAAATGATTTTTAATCAATTACCAATATTTTCAGAATTTAAAATAATCACTAGTTATGTATATATAATTCATAATCTAGATAAATTTATATAAGCAAGATATTTAAAATGATACAATGGTACGACAAGTATGAAGGGAATAATTTCATGAAATTAAGTTAATTAACTACTTTCGTGGGCATGCTCTTCTTTTTTTGTGATGTTTCTAACACCTAGAAAAAGTTAGATTTCACCAAACCTTTCTATCAAAGTTTCTTTAAACTCTTTAATCTCAAATTAAAAAAAATATATTTTTACAAAACCTTTACATGATTAGAATAACATTGAATATTTGAGCCAAAGTAAAAATTAAGAAGTATTAAACTAAAACTTAACTTTAGCAAACAAGTGGCACGATTTTCTGAATAACGATTCTTTGAATGTTCAGGAAAAAATATTTTCTTTCTTTTAATTGTCATCATGTCAAATCTTACTAAACTCGAATTCGTGACACTTGAAATCACAGAAAAGAGCTATCTATTGTGGATTATTAATGCTAAAATTCGTCTTGATGCAATGAGTCTTTGAGACACCATTAAAAATAATACTGAGTCGAATTAAAATTGTGTCAAAGAATGATTTTTCTTCTTCATCATCTTCATGAAGCCTTAAAGACTAAATATCTTACTGTGAAAGATCTTATTATTCTTTGGTAAATTTTGAAAGAAATGTATGACCACCTGAAGATGGTTGTTTTAGCAAAAGCTCGTTATGAGTGGCTACACTTGAGGCTACAATATTTTAAAACTATTAGTGAATATAATTATACTATGTTTAGAATTACTTCACAATTGAAATTACGTAGAGAAAAAATCACTAAAGAATAAATGTTAGAAAAAATATTTTCTACGTTTCATACCTCGAATATGCTCCTGCAGTAACAATATCGAGAAAAATGATTTAAGAAATATTCTGAGTTGATTCATGCCCACTCATAGTTGAGCAAAATAATAAATTACTCATAAAAATTATAAGAATCGACCAACTGGTTCAGTTTCACTCCCTAAAGTGAATGTGAATAGAACTAATAATTCTAGCTACATGAGAGGCCTTGATCTTGATCGTGGCAATGGCAGTGGCCGAGGATGTGGTCGCGGTAAATATATGCCTTGTCAAAATTACCAAAATAATGAGAAAATTAATGAAAAAAAGGAATGACACTACCTTAGCAAATTGTCAAGATAAATATTATCGATGCAGTACGGCAAAACATCTTATTGAACTTTATTAAGTTTAACTCAAAAGGAAAGATTAAAAGTGCTGAGCACAATTTTTACTTCCCCTTTTGATATTGATAGTGATAATATTGATGATGCTCATGTTGATATAACACATTTAGATGTAGCAGATTTCTTTGAGCATCTAGAAGGAAAAATTGATCATTTGATTTGGTGATGAGCATGTTAGAAACAATTAAAATTATTATGTTTTATTTTAGTTTTATTAGAATAATTATATGATTATAATTTTATTTATTTTAGTTTGATGTAATCTTTATTTAGTTTTATTTAGATGATAAAATTTATATTTTTATTCAAATATGACTATCGTCCCATCTATTAAGAATGATGGCAAAAATTTATGTCTTATTGATAGTAGAACAACTCATACTATATTGAACTATGAAAAATATTTTTCTCACTTGAATATGGGAGAAACAAAAGTACATATCATGAGTAGTAGTGCAAAATTAATTGGAGGCTCCATCCTTTTACCTAGAGGTACTATGTTGGTCATAAAAAATACATTATTTTTTAAAAAGTCTTGAATAAATTTATTAATTTTTAGATTAATCATTAAACCTTCAACAATGAAAGTGGGAGTTGAATCTCCAGTACTTTTAGAAAGGATTCATGGCGATATATGTTAATATATTTATCTACCATGTGGGTAATTTAGATACTTTATGGTTTTAATTAATGCATCGATCGGATTGTCACAAGTATGCTTATTATCATCTCATAACTTGATGTTTGCGAGATTACTTACTCAAATAATTTTCCTAAGAGCATAATTTTTCGATTCTCCAATTAAGAAGATTTGTCTAGATAATACTGGTGAATATTCATCTCAAATTTTTTATGCTTGTTGTATGTCTATCTCATATTCATACACAAAATGGACTAGATGAATCATTTATTAAACATTTACAATTGATTGCTAGACCATTGTTGATGAGAATAAAACTTCCTACATTAGTTTGGGGACATGGTATTTTGCATGCAGCAGCACTTGTATGTATTAGACCAACTAATTATCATAAGTACTCTCATTTTTTATTAGTTTTTGATTTTGAACCAAATATTTCCCATTTGAAAAGTTTTGAGCGTGTTATTTATGTTCCTATAGTGCAAATCAACGCACTAAAATGTGCCATTGAAGAACATTGAAAATTTATTTTGGTTATGAATCTCCCTCTATATTAAAATATCTTGAATCATTAACGAGAGATATATTTACTACAAGACTTGATAATTGTCAATTTGATGAGACATGTTTTCCTATATTAGGGGGAGAAAATAAGCAAAAAAAAAAGAAATTACATGGGCAACATCCTCTTTAAATCCTCTTGATCCAGGCACAAATGCTAGTGAATTAGATGTTTAAAAGATCATTCATTTGCAGAAAATTGTAAATCAACTGTCCGATGCTTTTTCTGATTCTATAAGAGTAACTAAAATGCATATTCCTACTATAGATACTGATATTTAAGTTGATGTTCCTGTAAGATAAAATATTAATACTACAGCTAATAATTCTAAAGCATGCCTAAAGTGTGGCCGACCTCTTGGTTCTAAAAATAAAAATACTCGAAAGAAAAGAAGATTAAATGATCAAAGTGCTCCTCTTGAAGAGTTAGAACAAAAGGACCAAGAGATTACTGATCTTAATGTTCAAGATTCTAGAAATAATGAAAATATAGAGAATTCTATAAACTTTATTGCTACAGATGAAATTTGGAATCGAATAATTAAGATTCTTGATCATATTTTTGCATATAATGTAGCACTTCATATTTTAAGTGATAAAGAAGATCCTGAACCAAGATGAGTATAGAAATGTCGGCATAGACCTGATTGGTTGAAATAGAAATTAAGATGTGATTCAATCAGAACTAAATTTGCTTACCAAACATGAGGTTTTTGGGCCTGTAGTCCGAACAAGAGAATGTGTAAAACTAGTTGGTTATAAATGGGATTTTGTGCAAAAATGAAATGAGAAAAATAAAGTCATGAGATATAAAGCACGATTTACTGCTCAAGGGTCTTCGTAAATACCTGAAATTAATTATGATGAGATATATTCTCATGTGATTAATGTAATAACGTTTTGACATCTTGTAAATTTGGCAGTGCACGAAAAACTTGATATGCATCTTTTGGACGTAGTTACTGCATATTTATACGAGAATCTTAATAGTGAATTTTACATAAAAATTCCTAAAGGATTTCACATACCTGAAGCATGCACATCGAGCACTCAATAAAATTATTCCACTAAATTGCAAAAATGCCTATATAGATTGAAGCAATCTGGAAGAATGTGGTATAATTGTTTTAGTGAGAGTATGATAAAAAACTGGATATAAAAATAATCTAATTTTGTCCATGTGTTTATATTAAGAAGTTTGAATCAGGCTTCGTGGTAATCATGATATATGTTGATGATATTAATCTTATCGAGGCTTTTGAAAAGCTCCTAAAAGCATGAGATTAATTGAAAAGGGAATTTGAGATTAAGAATTTTGGAGGGACTAAGTTTTATCTTGGTTTACACATTAAACGTCTAGAAGATGGAATTCTTATTCATCAATCAACATATATCAAAAAAGTTCTAAAAAGATTTTACATGGACAAGACATATCCTTTAAGTACTTCAATGGTCCGGTCTCTGGATGTTTCTAAAAATTCATTTCGATCAAGAGAAAAAGATAAATAACTACTTGGTCATGAAGTACCTTATCTTAGTGCAATTGGTGATTGATGTATCTTGCTAATAAAGACCTGATATATCATTTTCATGAACTTATTAGCAAAACATAGTTCTTCTCCCACAAGACAACATTGGAGTAGTATTAAGCATGCCCTTAAATATCTTCAAGGTGCCATAGATTTTGGATTATTTAATTCAATTAAGACCAACCCGAAATTAATTGGTTATGCGGATGTTGGATATTTATCTGATCCACATAAAGTACGTTATTAAACTGGTTATGTATTTACCTATGGTGGTAATGCCATTTCAAGGCATTCTACGAAAAAAATCCATGATAGCCACTTCATCTAATCATTCTGAAATTATAGTCATTCATAAAGCAAGGCAAGAATGTATATGGTTTGAGATTTATAACATATTATGTTCAAGAGAATTGTGAATTATCCTCTGAGAATAGAATTTCAACTCCTCTATATAAGGATAATTGTTGTGTGTATTTTTCGTGCCCTTATACTCAATTCTATCTCAATCTTCAACAATTTATACACAAATACGAGGCTAGTGCACCTATCATTATGATTAGTACAATGGTAAGTAAATTTAAATGCCGTATCCATGGGGCTGGTCAAATATCATTACTCACTTTCTACTCCGTTGTTTAGCCTGTGAAATTTACTTGTAGAGATAATAAAAATAATTACTAAGAATAAAAATCTAACTTAACCAATAAAATTCAATTTATCTAAAATTTAATTTGTAAGAGAAAAAATCAATTGAGAATGTAATACTTGAATGGAAAATCCCTCTAGAATTACCTATGTGAAAGAGAAGCCCCTTGGTTAATAAATTGTCTTGCTTATGCTTGATGAAATTTCTCAATTAGAACTCACTCTATATCTAAATAAAAGTCCTCTACTCTTAGATTAATTAGTTGAAATCTCTTTCTAACAAATTCAACCCAAGAATGCATTAAGATTTGTGAATTTCTAATTAGATTTCTCTAATCATCAAGAAAGTGTTGAGATTTCTATCTCTAGTCACCCAAATCACTCTCGTTATTTGTGTCGTGGTCTATTTCACCCGTCCTTTCTCAATTTCCAAAGAAAAATCTAGATTATGAATCAATTATCAACCAAATCAATTCAAGCAATCAAATCCACAAACAATCCATAAGAAATAGAAATTCAATCAACCAAGAGAACCAATCATTCACATAGTTAATAACTAGGGTTCATAACCATCCAAGTATTCAAGAATTTAACTCATCAACATATTACAATTCAAAGAACATAAAGCAACAAAGAAAGGGAAGAATTGCTCATTTTCATTGTTCAAATATTCTCTTCTTCAAGGCTTGAAGTTCTCCGACTTGGTTGCCAAGAGTTGCGTTCTTGAGTTTGAATCTTCAAGATTGATTACTTCTTCTTCAAAGATTTGATCTTCTCTCTTGATTTCTCTTGCAAAGATTGAAGATTTTGGATGTAATTTTCTCTCAAAGATAGCCTCTCTTGGGCTCCTTCAAGAATCCTAGCCATCCCTTTGAAAACCCATAACATCCTATATATAGTTCTCCCAAAAAATGAGGAGAAAATTACAGAAATCTATCTTCGGTCCAAGAGGCACCGTTTGGCTTCTTGAAGGTGGAACCATTTGTTCCCTTGAAGACACCGCCATTTGGTCCCAATTTTGCTATTGTTTTTTGCTGCTAACAGTGGCAGCTATTTTAATTTCTTGATGAATTCAGAGCATGAAATCTACTAATCTAGGTCTTAATGTCTTCATACAAGTTGTATATCATGATCTTGTATTTCTACAGTGCTTTGAATCACCTTAATTGGACATCTAGAACTCAAAATATGGTCATTCTACCAAAATATGTCAAAACTGGAACAAAATCCATGATAGGTGACTTTGCAACATAAGCAGAGTGGTCAAAAAAACTTTGATTAACATAAATTTTACCATTCTAAAAACTTTAGAATGTCCTCTATAATTGTTTAGAAGATCATTTTTGCATTTGAAATCTATATGGAGGCTAAAATTTCACTTAAAAATTCTCTGATATGCTATTTTACTCTGTATTTTTCTACTTTTTTCATTGTGTAAAATCTCTTTGTTTGGTTCATTCTATTCCAAAACTTCAATAAAATCACCTAAAGCAAATAACAGATAAAAAAGTATAAATGGTGATTGAAACACCAAAATTTAATAGAAATTTAATCTCAAAGCGATCATTAGATGAAGCAAAAATATGAGATATCAATAATGCATCTTGTATGGCTCAATTACAAGGAAGATATATTAAAGGAGATAAGACAAAACATATCTCACCAAAATTTTTCTTTACTCATAAACTCCAGAAGAGTAGTGAATTTGATGTGCAACAAATTCAATCATGTGATAATCTAGCGGATCTATTCACTAAGACATTACTAGCAGTAACATTTGACAAATTGGTGAACAAAATTAGAATGATAAATCTTAAAGAATTATCTTTTCATGAGGAGTAACAATGACATAAAGAGTAGTATACTCTTTTTCCTTCACTAGAATTTTTTCTACTTGATTTTTTATCTAGTAAGGTTTTAACAAGATATACTCTTTATCTAATGAACATCCAAGTGGAAATATTATAATTGTGAATGTCAATTATCTTAATAGATAATTCATAATAAGTTATGGAATAGGAAAGGTTAGGGGTTACAACCAAAGTTGTAATATCCATCCTTTATAAACCACTAACTCCATTACCTCCATTATCTTAGAGATCATGGGAGGTAAATAATGAGAAGTGACACTTCAAACTCTATAAATAGGAGCATGTAAGAGTGTGGATGATGGTGTAAAAAACTTTCAATAAAATTCTAACTTCTATATTTCTTGATTTCTCTTTTCTCTATTTATTATAGTTTAAAATTTTGTTCATTCTTATTTCATAGTTAATTTTAAGCCCATTAATACCAGAATTTCAATTCTACTCTCCTTCTAGCCTTAATTTAGATCCATTCTTTCCTGAATAAATTTAAGAGGAGACAAACTAAGAATGAGATCAGATTGAACTCAATAAAAGAAAATATATTTTTTCACTTTGAGCACTACTTCTTATCTCACACGTAATTTATTTTTATGAATATCAATGTTGCTTAACTACAAAAATTTAATCCAAATACGCTCTAAAAACTTTCAAGTTTCAAAGATTGTTGAATACTGGACTTCTTCAAATTAGAATATGATATTCCGAGAAAACTATAAATGACCGGTGCCCTTCTTTGTAGAATAGCAAATCTGAATTTATCACAGGAAAACTTGATTTACAATGGAGTTTTGGGGTCCTTTATCCGCTGTTGTAGCCATTTTGCACGAGTCCATCAAACTTCTCCCCAAAAATAGAAAGCTTCTAACTATCACAGTTCTTCCCACACTGCTGTTTTCTTCCATCTTTTTCATGGTCTTCGACTTCTCCTACAAGTCCCTCTTGCGTGATATGCTCCTGAAGGAATCTTTCTGGGCTATTTCCAGCCCCACCAGTGCCGAGTTGTCCAACCTACTTTGTTTTTATTTATTTTATATTACAATATGTAGGATTTAAAAAAATATATTGGCTAGAAATTTCAAGGTGGTAAACCAAACAACGAAGATTATCCAATTTCTCAAGACTCTCTCAAGTCCCATTAGAACAATCTCTAAATTATGACTCTATACCACACATAACTCTAGATACAAACTCATATATATAGAGCTTTCAAGTCTAGATTACTAAACCTATTTACATTATGAATTCTATTCTAAAAAATAATAAGAAACTACTAAATCAAAACTTAATAGGATAAACCAAATTAAGTAAACTTCTAATCCTGCTTGGTTTAATATTACCAACATTGTCTCCCTTAAACCAAGCTTGGCACGAAAATAGGTCCAATTCCATCACGAGCCAAGATTTTTATTGTGTACTCTTTAGCTGTGAGCACCGTACGCAATACTAAATTTTGAATAATTTTCATCTTCACACGAGAAAGTGGACGAGCTCGATATTTTGTAAATAATTTTGTTACTAACTCATCTTCATCAATATACTCTTCCAAGTTGAAGTCCATTGGAACCTTCCAAGGTGAAGTCCTTCTAGACAAATGATTTAAAATAGAATTGGGAATAGTGATGCTAGCAAACCACTTCAAACCAGAAGAATCATCAATCTTGGCAGTGATGATAGCACACCACTCCAAACCATAAGAATCAACAATCTTAGAAACAATATAGAACTTTGGAACAATAACACGATTGTCTCCCTTCACTGTTGTTTCCAAAATACGTTTGCCATCAGTGTAAATAAAAATTGCTTCGATTTAACCTTATTAACCAAGGTCAAGTTCTTTCCTTCTACTCTTATAGCATCCAACAAAGCAACTAGTGCAACTCCAACTGTTCCCTGGACTTCTTTTAGTCCTCGATGGTCAGCTGCACCAAACTCTTCTACTTCTTCTAGTTTTTGACAAATATAATCTTCATTCACCTTATTTGTGGCTTGAATTTGAGATAATTCATCAACTTGATTTTCTTGTTGCCCAACAACATTCTCAGATTCTTCTTCTTCAAATAATTTGTCAAATCCAAAATTATCGTAACAATCCATCCAATCAAAAATTGTAACTTTTGAAAGGTTTTCAATCACCAACATATCATCAATCGCAGGACTCATCAAAGAAATTTGACTATCACGGCATGGAGAATTTATGAAGGTAATTTTTCTATCATCACTTAAATCAATGTTTTCTTCTAACCCAATTGGAGGGTTATCAATCAAATCATAGTTCTCCAATTTAGACGATTCAATTTCATCTTGAATCTTTTCTACCAAATCTTTTCTTTCATTTGGAAAAGATAAAATTTTTTCCTTCTCCTTATCAAGAATAAGGTTCTCATCAACCTTTTTCAAATCAAAAACATTTTCTTTCTCAACTAGTCCTTTTTTATTAGAACTCAAAATAGAAATCTTACCTCCAAAAGAATGCATCAAAATAATCCAACCTTCCTTTGCCGATCGTGCACAGAAAAACTTCAAAACTACATCTATTGCAACTGTTGTTTGAAGATGAAACCACGCAATTGTATTCTGATTCTTTTTCTTCTTCTCTTCTTCTGTTAATTCAACGTTGGGAGGAGGTTCTTCAAAACCTTCTTCAATAATATCCCAAACTCCAACTTCTTCAAGAATATCTTGCGTATATTGATACCACAAATCAAAATTATTTTTTCCATCAAAGATAAACCTTGGACGAGAATAAAGAATTTTTTCATAAAGAAAATAAAGAGAAGGGAAAAAAAATCTTTCTATGTCTGTCGACATTCTGGCTCTGATACCAATTGTAGGATTTAAAAAAATATATTGGTTAGAAATTTCAAGGTGGTAAACCAAAAAACGAAGATTATCTAATTTCTTAAGACTCTCTCAAGTCCCATTAGAACAATCTCTAAATTATGACTCTATACCACACATAACTCTAGATACAAACTCATATATATAGAGCTTTCAAGTCTAGATTACTAAACCAATTTACATTAGGAATTCTATTCTAAAAAATAATAAGAAACTACTAAATCAAAACTTAATAGGATAAACCAAATTAAGTAATCTTCTAATCCTACTTGGTTTAATATTGACAACACAATTTTATTTTATCTTAAAATATAATATAAATTATTTAAAATATAAAACTTTAGTCCCACATGGCACGGACAATCTAACTATTAAATTCCAATGTCAAGTCAAGTCATCTACGCGTATAAATTGATTAATCCAAGTCAAGCCATTCTGGACCATGGAAATTGTCGAGCATGCATGTTGATGCAAAGCCGTTACTGTTCAATCTCCGTTCTCTTTCGCATTTGAAACGGTACTTTGACATTTTGTACAGATCTAAAGATGAATCATCAATACAAATGTTTTACTTCGATGTAGATGCCTTCATTTTCTTGTTTCTTTTTAATTATTATTAAAAATGAATAAGAATGGTAAAATAGTAATGCAGTCTTCCTTGGCAGATGACTTATTCGATATCTCCTATCAAGATGACTTATTCAAATACTATTTTATTTTTTACTAACAATGATGTGGATGGATTTCATGAAATATGACCAGAAAAATCCAAAGAGAGGTAATCGAGGATCTATTTGGTTGAAAGATTATACTGTGGAAAGAAAAACATTTTTTAGAAGAAAAATATTAAAAAATAAAATGAAAGAAATTAATAGAAAAAATTTAGTAAAAAGTGTTAAAAATACTTTTTCACACAAAAATATGATGAAAAAAAAATACTAAAGAAAAGTTAGATCGAAATAGAAGCGAAATTTAAAAATTAATGTTAATTTTTACTCAGAGTTATTTTTTGAATCGAATGTCTGTGAATAAAACTCGTTTATGTTTGATTATTATTTGTTTGTTTTATATTCAAGTAAAACTTAAATACTAAAAATAATTTATTTATTTATTAATCAAACAAATACAAATTTTGTTTGGAAACAAATTCAACCGTTTGCAACATATGTATAAAATTTATTATTCATAGATATTTTTTATTTTATATTATTTTATTAGAACAACTCAAACTCAAACAATATTCGAATTATTTAAACAATTCATAAAAATTAACGAATCAAATATAAACAAATTTCAAACTTTACAAATAAATAATGAATCAACTCAAATAAAATTTTAAACTTATAACATTAATTGAACAAATTCAAACAACGTTCAAATTTCATACGAACTGAGCTAAAAAACTAAATGTTCGATTTATTCGTGTTTGAATGCAACCTTACGTCCAATTTCTATACGTGCAAATTGACTACTAATTCAAACCCTTTATTCAAAACTAAAATACAAAAATATGACCTTTCTTGAATTAAAATATAGAATTATTTTAGTAACTAAATTTTTACATCTTATTTTATTTATTTCAATAAGAAGAACTTATTTATTATTTTTTATAGTATAAAGAATTGGAAAATAATAAAAGCACGTAATTGGACTAAATTACTCTAAAGAAACTACATCTATTAGTCTCTTAATGAAAAAATCAAATAGAAAGGCGAGATTCAGTACATTTTTATAGTTTTATGTTAATGTACTATCAATTTAAAATTTTAGTGGTAAAAATTTTGAGTAAAATTTAGAGTTAAACTTAATTATTAACCGTTCGAATTATTATTACTATAAACTTTTCTGCAAATGATTTTTGTTTTTCTAAAGAGAGATTATTGTTTGAAAAATCCTAATATATTATTTACTTTTCTATTGTCATCGAAAAATCACAATAAACAAAATTTTTTAAATTGAATTCTTAGAAATTATTTTTTATTTTCATAATATTTTCCCTAGCGGGCCAAACGATATGCAAATCCTATGGATTTTATTTCCTTTTCTTTTTTTTTATTCCTCACGAAAATCCTTGAATCAAACAGACACTAAAAATCAATTTCCACGAAGGCGAATAAGCAATGCCGCTCTGACTTTGAGCAAGTGCAAAAGAAATTTTATAGCAGACTTTATTTGCTGGAACTTTTGTCGCCCAAAAAAAAAAAAAAACTACAACTTTCGTTGGTGTAATGTCCACCGGTAGGCATGCAAGAAATTGGAATCAGTAAGTTCCAAGACGCGCGTCATAAATTTCTTTCGACGATCGCAAAAGTCAAGTCTTGAATGCGTGTCATAAATAAACTTATATAGATTGAAATACATTTTTTCTATTTAAAATTAAATATTCAACTTTTTCCACAAAATGACGAGGAAGTGAACGATGATCTCGAGACGTTAGGAGTACTTAAATACCCTTGCTTCATCTAAACTTGTGAACAACAACTAAAATCAGTTATCAGTTGCCATTTGCCTTTTGACGCATCCTCAAAAGCAGTCTCAAGGAAGAAACACAGTCTCCCTTAGGCATCCTTGGAATTCTAAGGGAAGCCTTCAAGAGTACCATTAGAAATGGGAAGCTTGTGCTTTCCATCGCCTTCTTCATGTTCATCTATTACTATCTGTTGGAATTTGCTGGTCACTCGATCTTGGCACCAGTACTTTCTGATTTCGTTTCCAAGTATGCCCTCAAGCCCAAAGAGCTCAACCTTAATGAAGTTGATCCCAAATTATACAAAGCCATTCTCAAAGATATGCGATGTATTATCCTATTCGGATTGATCATATTGGCTGTGTCTTCTTTGATCCTATTAACTTCCCTATCAGCTGTTATACACTCGACAAACGAAGCCTACACTGCTAAAGTGTTAAGCTTCAAAGATATGTTGTTGAGCATCAGGGCTAGGTGGAAAAGGCCTTTCATCACAACTATCACCTTGGTACTTATTAGCTCGGCGGTTGGAGTTCTCTTCCTTATTGTGTTGGGGTTCGCAGTAATTATGACAGACGGCTATCTGTTGAATTTTTTGCTGGGCGGATTGATATTCTCTGGTGCCTGTTTCTGCATTTATCTGTCTGCTGTTTGGATCTTGAGCCTTGTGGTTTCAGTGTTAGAAGAGAATTCCTCCGGTATGAAGGCCGTTGACCGAGCCAGAGATCTCATGAAGGGCAGAACTGTTAAAGGATGTTTCCTGATGCTGATTCTGATTCTTGCCAGTTTGGCAGTTTCAGAGGCCTTTGCACTCTTGGGTCGGAATACTGCGAACTGTACATTGATTTGGATGGCAATCAGTGTACCAAGAATTTGGTTATTTTGCCTAAAGAAACTGTTTCTGTTCATTGTGTTCACCATATTTTACCATGAATGCCAAAGAAGCCATCCCGCGGAGGACAAATCAAGGGTCTATATTCCCATCTCTATTGTCGAACCATAGTGAGATTTTAGTCGAGGAATCACTTATGTACAAGTTGAAGTTTGAATAAGGAATCACTATCCATCTTGTGCTATCCTTAAAAGCAGTTGGATTTGGGTAATTCTTGTCTTAATTGGTGGTTTTACAGTGAATTATGTAATGTTGCTTTTGTTGTAATGAAAAGTTTGTAATCTTGTAATAGAGATAAAGCTTATTAGGAAACTTTTAGCAGTCTTTACAAGATTTTGAATGGAGGATAACAAGCTTGCAACAAGTCCTCAAACACTAATACACATGAAGCAAAACAAAGTTAACCAATAATGTTTTAACTTGACATTTCCTTGATAAATCTTCGAAAGTCCTTAAGAAGGGATTCTTCTTTAGTTTCAGGGCACACTGCTCGGTGACAAGTAAACCAAAATGTCCGATTGAATCTGGATATGAGACGTTAACAAAATTAAGTGCCTAAAATTTTTTTGAAGTTGTTATCTGTTTTTCCAGAAGACTATCGTATCAGTTTTTTCCAAGTTTGGGTTTTGTCCAGGAATTGGGGCATGACAAAACCTTTGTCTAAAAATTATCGACAGAGCTTTCTGTATGACAGCTGCTCTGACTGTTTCAAAGCAAAAGAATGCAACAAATCTGAAGGAAGAGGTCGAACTGATATAGACAGCCTTCGCGAAGTACGTACGACGTGAAAACCCCCCAAAATGCAGCTAAAATCAATTTTCCGGACTTTGTTCTTATTTTAATCAAATGATTCTTTTCTCAGTTAATTTAAGACTAGTCTTACCTAAGAAACAGCTTGGAAAATTGCAGCGATATCACCATGTTGTAAAAGTCAAGTTTCGAACGGGTACCATAAATGGACTAATTCATCTATGACATATACAATTAGGCCTTGCTTCATCTAAACTGGGGAAGAACCAAAATCAGGTATTGATAGCTAGCTAGCTTTGAGATATCACGGACACTTTGGAACATTTTAGAGCAGTTTCTGCCCTCTTGGAGGACTCTTATCAAACTTCTTCCTAGAAATGGGAAGCTCATGGCCTTGATTGCGTTACTTTCAACTCTCCTCTATTCTTCCTTGTTCTTGGTTTTCAACATCTCTACCACGTACTTGTCATCCGATATGTCTATGAAACTGTATGATTCATATCTTTCTAGTGCCTCTAGCAGCTCTGCACTTGCCAACCCCTTCGAAAGTATCATGAAAGATTTTCAGCTTCTGCCAGTTGTTGATGTATCTCTTCTTCTTGTAAACATGAGAGATTCAAAGATTTCAAAAGCAGCCAAAAATTTCACTAGAACAACTTTGCAACAATCATACATTTTGAGAAAATTTTTCCTGCTAAATCCTGGACTATGACTTTGTAACTATGAAACTGGACAAAAATGTCACTAGAACAACTTCCCTTTGTTTTCTGATGATTAACATTCTTTAATTAGTATGTGTCGATATGTTTTGTCTGGATATCATATGTAGCCCATCAAACTAATATTTCAAAACATCTTAACCATATATTACAATTTGCTAATTCCGTTCTTACTGCTAAATCGAAATTATGTGCTTGGAAATTATCAATAGCTACCAAAGATTCCTCTTAGAAATGATCAAGTATCCCCCAAGGAACGAACTTTCCAATCCAGGAGGACACCTTTAAATTCTCAATTTGTTATAGGGACATGAACATGAAATCTCATATGGAAAAGCACATAAAACCGGCATCCTTCCTCAGGGAAGAAAAACAGCCTGCCTTAGGCATCCTTGGAATTATAAGCGAAGCCTTCAAGACAAGCATTAAAAATGGGATGAATATGTTTTCCATAACCTTCTTCATGTTCATCTGCTACTATCCACTGGAATCTGCTGATCGTTTCATCCTGGTACCAGTTTACTCCAGTTTCATTTCTAAGTACAAGCTCATGCCCAAAAATGTCAGGCTAAGTGAAATCGATCCAACATTGCATAAAGCTATTATGAAAGATGTTCGATTTATTCTCATATATGAATTGATAGTATTGGCTTTCTCTTATCTGATTCTAATAACTTCAACACCAGCTGTTATACAGTCGACACATGAAGCCTACACTGCAAAAGTGATAAGCTTCAAAGAAATGTTGTTGAGTATCAGGGCTAGATGGAAAAGGTTCTTGATCACAACTTTCTGCATGGTTCTTATTAGTTTGGTGAGTCATTGCATTTGGGTTGATAGCAGTGATGACAGACGGCTCTCTCTCAATTTCCCTGGTAGTTGGATTGATAATATCCGGTATCTGTTTCTATATTTATCTTTCTGCTATTTGGATCTTAAGCCTTGTGGTTTCAGTATTAGAAGATAATTCCTCAGCCATAAAAGACATTGACAGAGCCAGAGAGCTCATGAATGGCAAGAAGCTTCAAGGATGTGTTCTCATGCTGATTTTACTTCTAGCTGGTTCGATTATCTATTGGACCTTTGCTCTCTTGGATATGAATGCTCAGAAATCAAAGTTGAACATTATTTGGGACGCAATCGATATAACAAGAACTTGGTTATTTTGCCTAAAGAAGCTCTTTGTTTTTGTTGTGGTCACCATGTTTTATCATGAATGCAAAAGAAGCCATACAGTGGTGGACGAAACAAAGGCCTATGTTCCAATATCTGCTGCTGAAGTCTAGTGACAACTTCAATGAATAATCACTTTCATATAGTCTTGATGCATGAATAATGGACCATTGCACATCTTGTATCATTCTTGAAAACAGTAGTTTTTTGGTGAACTATATATGCAGTCTACATTGGTGATTTTACAGTGAATTTTAAAGCCTAATCTTGTCAAAGGAAAAAGTTCAGGAAGAAATTTTTAGCAGTCATTTGCAGGTTTTGATTGGAGGATAACGAGCTTGCAACAAGTCCTCAAACACAAACAAGCATCAAATGCTAAATTTATCCACCTTCCAAGTAAATAGATCCCTTAATCTTGGCTAAAGTGAACAGCTTTAGGATGAAATTATAAATTAGAGTTTCTGTATGAAATTGAGTGAAGATTAGGCATGCTCGAACAGTACTAGGTTATCACATTGAAGAGAGTCGGTCAATTTGGCAACTGAGTTTGCTTTTTATTTAACTAACATATGTTTGAATCTCAGGGAGACTTTTCTTTTTGTTATGAGTAATATTAGGTAGAGTTGTGAAATAATTATTTCAAAAACAATTTGGCCCGACAGCACATATTTTTATTGAATCGACTCAAGAAGTTACGTACTAAATAAAATTTAAAAAGACTTCATTATTTATCTCAAGAAAATAAATAAATTATTCCAACGTATAATCTAATCCTAAAGTTTAGTTGAATGGGATGCCTTATATCAAATCCTAAAAGTCTTGTAATAACCAATATTCTTGTAATGACAGTCTACTGCAAATTTTGAACTCCATAAATCTCTTGCTTAATCCTCTTATAACAAACATCCAGACATTTTTTTTCACAACCTAGTTATCTAATACTAGAAAACTGGCATTCAAACCATTCAAACTGAATTCATATTATGAAAACAATTGAATAAACATAAACGATAAAAATTAGACAATTTATTGATATAGGATAATTTTTACATAATATTAATATTTTTATCTTTCATAATTTTTATCATATGTTAATAAAATTATCTCATATTTTGGCAATCCTCTTGAATAAATTTAGAATTGTTGGAGAGCTCCTCTATTACCAATTTTCAAAATGGTTAAAATTAGATATAGGTATGGAACCTACATCTCTTCTTACAAATAATTAATTTTTACGAAATTTAAGATAAAAATATCAAAACCAAACCGATTACTATTTATTCCTCTCCTGTCCACTATTGTATGTAAAATAGCAATGCTGATTTAATGATGATGTAGGCATGACCTTTTGTTTTTTGTTTCTTTACTTTGAAGTTGAATTTATGATTCTACCATTTATGATTTAAATGTTTAATTTTTTTAAAAATCGTGTCTTTTCCTTTTTAAGATTTATCAAAAATTGACTTTTTACTTCTTGAACTACGAATCAAGCGTTTAACGTTAAAACGGTGGTATCTTCTCTGTTATATATGGTAAAGTCATTGCAATTTTAATAATTCAAAATAAATAACAATAGAGAATCATTTGGTTTTTTCAAAAAATATACTATATGTTAAGGGACGATTTTGCCCCAAATCCTCCAAAGTTTGCGGTCCTCCGCTTCCGTCCCTTCCCTGCGGTGTTATGCAATCGTCTTGAGTGGACAGGAATGTATGCCGGCGATTCGAAATTCTAGAAACACAAACATATTCTTCAGCCCACGCAGGGGAGCAAAGTTTCACGAAAATTCAAGAATGCTCTGTTGCTCAACTTTTCAAGTGATCGATAAGGGTCTCTTGTTCTCTGCACAAGAATCATCTATCTCTGATTTTCGTTCTTCTGCTATTTTGAGGTAATTTCAGAGAAACCCACTTACAAAATGCTCTTATTTTTATCAGTTTTATCCTTCTCTTCATTCTCTGTTCGGGATAAAGCAAAAGATATCCTGGTTCACTTCTTGTTCCTCTTCCTTCTTATAAAGTTTTCTTTTTGCTTCTCTGTATGGCTTCATTTTTGTGGTTGAACTCGATAAATGCGTATTCTTGTGGTCTTTGAGTCATTAAAAGAATCAGCAGCACAGTTTTCCAAGAAGTAACTCATAATCTATAGTTTTCTTTGATTTCCATCTGTTTTTTTCTGGGTATCTCAATGCAGAAGAAGAAAATGAAAGGGTGAAGGGAGGAGAATGAGGTATTTATATCCCCTTTAGTGTGAGATTAGAGTAGAAGTATGGAAGTTACCAGTGCTGTCGAATTATAACTGTTTGATTTATGTTTGTAGTTTTCACATTGATATGCGGCAAAAGATTATTTCAATGTCGAGGGATTTGGGCTGAATGCAAAATATACACGTTATTTGATTGTAGAGTTATTACATTGCTTCTCTCGATTAATCTCCCGTTTAAAAGTAAAGGTCTCCTGATTCTTCAAAATAGGAAACAAAAATATTGAAGTTTCCACTGAGGTCAATTGTCAATGCCGAAATTGGGCTGACTTTGCTTCATGAAATTGCAATGGGTAGACCTTACTCAGTTTACACAATACTTTGCCCGTATAGAGGAATCTCGTGGTCTCATGTGGAGTGACTGAGAAGTGAGTCATTCAAGAGAGTTGTGAAATAGCTCAAGTGTGAGAAATGAGTCAAGAGTGTAGGTTAGAAAGTATAGTTGTAATGTTGTTCGAGGTTTTAGTCTGGTAGTTTTTCTGTAAACATTTCTCTTCAAACAAGAGTGTTATTCTCAATCAATATTTAAGCTTTCTCATATTTAACAAAGCAAAATTTATCATTATAAAAAATTATTAGCAATGAGCTGATAAAAAGATGACTAGACCACTTAGCAGCTGCTTTTTCTGTGGCTATAAAGCAACTGAATTTCCAATAGAAGAGATATCATCGGCCTCTTTTATACCTTATTGGACTTTGATCCTCAAGTCTTTTCTTAACAGAGATCATGATGCATCCATGTTGGTAATACCTGACTTTTGATTCTTTTTCATTTTTTTTTTCCCTGTTAAGTACCTGACTTGTGGTTCTTTACTCATAACCTAGGGGAACTAGGACGGGAAGGGCGAATCTTGGAATTTTGTATCCAATTATATCTTGACTATTTAATTGTATGATTTTCACCATCAACAAAGGTGTTTCAATGAATTGTTTTCCTATCACATTAGGCTTAATCTTCTTCTTTATTCTACTTCTGTCTTACATTGTGGAAACCTTGGAAAGCTGGAGTTATCTTGTATTTTCTTTTTGAGGAACTCATCAAAATTCTTTATCCATAATTCCTAGGAATATATTTCTGTTGTTCTTCTTTTATGTAAGGATCTTAGTAGAGAAAGAAATTTTTATTTTATTTCAGAAAAATTTTCCTTATCTTCCTTTAACTTTACTCTATTTGTAGATGGAGATTCAAAACAGGCCAAGATACATTACGGATTTCTCGAAGTACAAGGAGTCAAGCATTTCAAGTCTTGGCAAACCCTAATGTACGCATCACGCGTGGCTTCCCCATTATACTGCCAATAATTTTGGTTTCGTTATGCTCCAAAGTTTTTTTGGGAATGTACTTGGTATTCAAGTTGTTATAGCAGAATGAATTAATGGGGTCCAGATCATTGGAACACTAATTTATAATTTTTGCTTAGGCTGTTGACAAGGTAAAAGGCTCTAATTATGCAGTCCTTTTTACCCATTATATGCATATGAACAAGTTGTGGTTCCTTTAGATATTTAACTTGCATAATGTGTTTCTGTGAATAAATTATAAATACGGGAATCAAACAGAAGTTTTGATGTAGTTTCCTCTTAGAATAGTACAAAGAGGTGGAATGTGACTTTCTGTTCTGAAGATCTACTAAAATATTGGGAGGTGGTTGTTACGCCATGCTCCATAACCTTTCTGGTTTTGTTTCCCCCTTGGTAGCATGCAATCGCTAAATCAGAGTCATTTCTTGTTGGCTGGTCGACATGTGTTTTCTAACATAAAAATGGTAAAAGTGGAAAATAAATAGAGAAGCTTTTAGTAACACATTTCCATGAGCCACGAGTTACGGCTTGCAAATTGTGATAGAAACAGATAGGCAATTAACTCAGCTAAAGCTTTAGTGAATTTTTCCTAGATTGATAAATGAACATTTTCTCTCCATTCTTTCCTTATTCTATGTCATCTTGTTCATCAAGTCATTAATTTTCTCAGACTTACTACAATTTATCTTCCTATAATTTTTGGTTTATATAGATCCGTAACAGTCTTCTTTGGAGATTTCCAAACATCTTAACCACTTCCCCCCAATTTTTTAATCTGTAAATGCCTTTTGTCACACAGATAACATTATGTCAGTCTAATCCATTTTAACACATTTAACTCAAACTACAGTGATTTCGTTATTGTATCATTCCTAATTTGTACACCAAGTATATTGTCTTACAGCTTTGCAGAACTTTCCCTGATTTTTTATGGATATACATAGTGCATTTGTGATACAACTTCTTAAATCCTACAGTCATCTAAAAAACCTCAGCTTATTTTATGATATGTTTCATCTTATGCAAAACAATGAGTGAGAAAATCTTCACTCGGGCGAGGTGGCCATGGAAGGAAGAAGTATGAGACTTTGACTAAATCATTGTCACAGAATTATCTCATTTCAGCTTTGAATATAATGATTTGGCAATTTTGTGTCCTAAAACATGCAAGAAATTATTCCCTTGCCTTTAATGTTGCTGATAGATATAATGTTCAAGTTGCAAAACATTCTTGACATGAAAGTGGGAAACATTTATTCTAAGCTAATTTGAAAGTCCATTCATCTATCATTGTTCAGAGAATGGCTGTTGCTTAATTTTGATATTGAGGCAGGTTACACTATTTCTGCATCATCAGGTGTCTTCAAGAAAAGGAAATTCAGGCAAAGAGGTGATTATGGTTGATCCCTTGGAAGCAAAGAGGTTAGCTGCAAAACAAATGGAAAAAATTAAAGCCAGGGAGAGATTTAAAGTGAGTCAATCTCTGTGTTCACCATGTCCTTATTTTTTTCTTATTTGTTTTAGATAATGTACTTGCTTTAAATTAACCAATTCTAGTTACTGTGAGGGACATGAATATCTTGTTGTTAAGGAATCAGGACTGCTATGCCAAATGTAGATATGTCCACAGATGGCTTTCTGAAGCAATTTGGACATACTCATTAAGAATTATTAACTTTTTAAAATTCTTTTGATGTTTTGGAATTTCTGTGGTTTCTACAATGTGCTAAGTGACCATTGTAAAGGGGAGAAATCTCTTGAAATATTTTCTACAATCTTTTTTACTTGGAGCACCCGGTATCCGCATGATTTGGTAAGATTAATCTGGATTCAGTCCGGCTTGTTTCCAAGATCTTTTTGCTATAAATGTATATTCTTTTTAGATTGTTACAATCTGGTCATGCTTAAATGTTTTTGCTGCAACTTTTTACAGAGGCGGCGTCAAATAGAAGCAATAAATGGTGCATGGGCTATGATTGGTCTTACAGCAGGATTGGTTATTGAAGGGAACACTGGGAACGGCATTCTGTCTCAGGTAACTTTAACTACTACTTATGAGAAGAACGAGGGATTGTTTTCACAAAGCTTGACATTTCCCTCTTCTATGGTTTCCTTGCTCCTGACAGTTGGCTGGATACTGGGCTGCTCTTGTGGGTTTTTTCCTGAGATAGTCTTGCAGAAAATTCCTGGGTTATTCTTTATCAATTCATCCAAGAGGTTACGGTATCCAACCAATTATTGCTTTTTTGCTGTTTATAGTTCTTATTCTTTGGCCATTCATACTCATAATAGGTAAAAGATTGCACCATTTGCCTATTGTTGTTGTACTTTCTACAGCTCACATTGTGAACAAATTCAAAGGCAAATGTACACACACAAAAACTTCGCTGTTCCGGAGCGATTCATCCATTCTCAATTGTGCACAACTGAGAGATTCGTTCGGAACTTCTTGTAAATGATTTTGAAGGGACACTCATGATACAATGTTGTACTCTGTGTTTTTTTTTTTTGTGTGTGTCGGGGAATGATATTCTGACTATAATAGGTTTTTCAATCGTCAAAATGTAGATTGTGGTACTGTCCAAACATGAGAAAGAATTCCCAAACAAAAAAGAAAAATAGGAAAGAACAGAAAATACAGAGAGTTCGGTGGGAGAGGCTCTTCTTACTATAATCATTCTAAACAATATGCTCACATGCACGTCGAAATTATAGGGTTTGGACAAAAACGTAAATGTATTCATTTGAAATTAAATGTCTATTTCTTTGATTTATTTTATATAAAATACAATCAATTCTAAGTGAAAAGAGTGTTGGTTTGGAAAGAATTGTGGTATTGTCTCCGCTCTCACCGCATGCTTCACAAAAACGAGGAGTCCAAAAATTAAACACAAAAGGTATATATATTGTTGAACCACGAAAAGCCCAATGTTCAATGGCCCAAAGCATGGAGAAAAAGTTTCTAAGATGCAGCAGTCTCCGCGGGCAGTGCCATTAATATTATTCCCCTTCACGAAGAACGAAATTAAATCTAAAATTTACTGCTCTTAAAGAATATTTTTAACCACTTAAATTAACATCTTATAACGTGAAGTGTCGTTATTGTATAATTTTCTAATATTTTATCTTAATCCAAGATTGCATGGAAAAACCCGAATGATGAAAGAAATACCTTTTTCTTTTTTTTTCATTTTATGCCAAAGAAAAGGAAAATATATTTTAGTAAATTGCATGCATGATTATCACACGGATGATAAGCTAGTTGTGAATCTCATTGAAAAACGTGAGCTTCACTCTTACTCATTATTATGTAATTGAAATATTGAAGATATTCAGCAAAAATATATATATATATATATGAAAATATTGAAGTGGATAATTTTGCTTATTGCCCATCAGAGGAAAGTTAATCATGGAAATTCTGGTGTGTAAATGGATTCCTTAAATCAGCAAGAAGGGTAGGTTGATAAACAATAATGAATCTTGTTAATTGTCTTTTGGTCTTCCTTTGGCACATCATCTTTGTGACAAATATCTTAAATTCAGAAAGTTCCCGTTGAGACCATTCGTGAATTTGGAGATGGTTGTAGGAGTCTTGTTGAGAAGTTCAAGATTCGATCTTTCTAATATTATGATCCCAAAAAAAAAGGAAAAAGAAAACGCACACCCTACTAATTGGGCAGGATTTAATTTCAAAACCAAACTCAAAATTTTAAGTATGAAACTCACATCTCTTCTCACAAACAATTTAACTTTTACAAAATTTAAGATAAAAATTTTAAAACCAAACTCTATCCAATCACACCCTAAGTTGAAAAAGTTAGTAGTAATATAAAATAGACAGGCACAATTATTTATTGTATTTTCCTGGGAAAACAGCAGAAGGGTTCAACAAGTATGGCCAAAATTTGGTCGCAGAACCAAATGCTTGGCTGAAAACAAATATAGAGAAACTTATCTAATATACTGTGGATATTCCACCTACCAAACTTTGAAGTGCTAGAGCTTCATCATCACAATCTTTAAAAAATCTCACTCCATAGAAATCGAAGTTGTTGTGGCGAAGCAGTTGAGTCTTTTATTTGTTTTGTTATTCAAGAGATTCAACATTAGATCCACAGTGAGGGTTGATAGGAAAAACATTTCCTCCAAATTTGAAAACGTTATCCCATAATCTGTATACACCTTTATGAGTTGTTCAGCTTCCCCAACTTTATTCCTTTTGGTTCTCCAGCCTTGTTTGTTGCTATCTATGCGAAAAAAACAAAGCACCGTAGGGCTCTTACTAAAAGGTAAACGATCAAGATTTCGGATTAGCTAGGACAGGGTATAAGCAGAGGAGATAGATATACCCTTCTAGAGAGACGAGGTGCCATATGATGAAGCTGCTGAGCAAACCTAAAGGATAAGGATTTCATGCGCGTTTGGTAACAATAGCATGTGAAAAAGCTTCAGAAAATCTATTCTTGTGAAACAACCGAAAAAAAACCATTCATTGTGATATGTGGGGCAGATGAATCCAACTACTTTCAGGGCTTGTGAATCAATACTTTTTTGAGATATTAAGCGCAAACTTGGCATGAAAGGCCATTGCACTTGAGAACAAGGCAATGATTTCAATCCTCCAATTGAAAATGACATTTGACAAAGGTTTATCCCTTATTCGCCTAAAGTGCAAATGTTTTTTAACTAGTTTTGAATGATGTCCGACTAAATTAAATGTAAATGATAATTCCTACACCATAAATAAAATATCCTTGAAACAGTAAAATAGAATATTATTCGATTGCAAGGTGAAAAGAACCTATGTGAAATAGTAGGCAAAAGATTGATTTTAAAGCCATAAACACTACTACTTACATAGTTTCAATTCTTCAAGCAGCATTAAAATTATATGGCTACAAGACAAGGGTCTCTTTTGGATATTGGACAGCTATTAAACTGATAAAACATTTGACAATACAAAGTCATGACTTAATGGATAAGAACTCTAAGTTCCTTAACAATCCACTTTTCTACCAAGTGCATGCATCAATTTTTCTCAATTTGCTAACTCCTTTTGCAGTTTCTTATCATCTCCTCGTTTTCTTGATAATGACTTCCAAGTTCCTTCACACCTCTGCTAACAGCAGCAATCTCTTCTTAAATAATAATGATAATTATTAGTATTAGTATTATTATTATTATGCTTTCTCACCAAGTATGCATTAAAACATTTGCTTCGATATTTTAGTCTTTTCAAATTATTCTATTATTATATTATTAATTCAACAATGCTTTAAAACATTTTAATGATGTCTAATTTACAAAAACTGTGATAGGAACAGTATCCTATATATACAAATTATAAAAAAAGAAAAAGAAAAGCCGCAAATATTGACTTCCCTCTTGTTAAGGCCTATACCCTATTCTCTTGCAGCCATGGTTCCCAAAGGGAAGCAGTTTCCTAGGAAAGAGCATAACCCTGCCAGAACACAAAGAAAAGTAGTAAGAAGAAGATAAGAATAGAGGCAAATAATTCAATAAAAATCAAGAAGTTGGTGCATGGAATTGACCCAAGAGAAAGCAAAAGGAAACTCATCTTCTCATGATACCTTCTCTCCTCCTCCTCCTTCTAGTTTTGTCAATCAAACTCGTCCATCCCCTCAAGACACTTCCAAGACAGAAGCGTGGATACCAACGACGCCAACCATTTCGTGGATGAAGAGACTTTTAGGGTTTTCAGCTCTATCCTAATCTTTCAAAAAGATCATGGTGGGCTCACTAGTCCCCTTTGTACTAGATATGATCTTGTGGGATATCCGAACAACTAAGTTGTTGTAGAAATGAGACCATTTGTGACCAACTACACCTGTCCATGTGGACCAATCAACGACAAAGGTCAGCATCTTTGTAAAGTAGAGAAGGATTGTGATTGGGACGAAAAAATTGACCAATTTTTCTTCAAATAATTCTTTTTTTAAAGAAAATGTTAGGCTTAAAAAATCTTTGGAAGCTTGTCCTTTGCGTGTTTGTTTGTAAATGGACAACTTTTCCAAACTCTAGATGAGAAAGTCTGATAGCCACAATTCAAAAGTCACAAATTTTGGAATTAAAAAGAAGTGCTTCCATTAACTTGGGTAGGGCATATATATCTCGATACCACTGTAGTGTTGATTGTATTTTTTTAATATATATTAAATAAATTTTAATTTAATAATTAAAATTTTATATATTGTAAATTTATTTTATAATTAAATAATTATTCATCATATTTATATTTTAATTATTAAATTAAATTTTAATTATCAAAATTAATTTAGTATGTGTCGAAATTAATTATGGAGTACCATTGCAATGTCACTTATACCTACTGTCTTTTCTTTTGTTTTGTATGATTGGATAGAATTTGGTTTTGAGATTTTTTGTCTTGGATTTCGGGAGAGATAAATTTTTGTGAGAGAAAAAGTGAGATGTGAGATGAGAAATTTGCATTGAGTTCCGTGTGGAACCCAATCCAATCACACTCTTAGTTTTTGCCTCACAAGCAATGGTCACCAAAACATCAAATTTCTCCACATGAATTTGCATTAAGAAAGACCGACAAATTTGGTGGAAACTTCTCAAAAACAGTAGACTTGGCTACCAAAAAAAATTGGTTTCCCCACATGCAATTGTCTAAATCATATGCATATATAATATTAAACATGTATTTGGGTTCAGCAATATCTAATTATGTCGAAAAAGGATTAAATATATATGATCATGTATTTATTCCATCAGAGTACTGAATTCTTCTATGTTTGACATTTCTTAAGGTGTTAATAATTATTCCCTCTAAAAAGATTAAACATATTATTATCATTGTGTATTTATTCGACGAGGGTACTTAATTCTTCTATTTTTGAAGTCTCTTAGTTAAGATATCACTAATTATCGCCTATAATTGGTCAAACAAGAAAGGATTTTAGCAACTTAAGGATGTTAAAATAAACCTTTCAAGAAATGAAAGTTGTATGTAATCCTTGATTATCCTATAAATCCTTTCTGCATTCAAGATTTACCCTCAAACACGGGGCACCCTTGAAGTCGGCAGGGTCATGATATTTGATATCTTGGGGTACCCTTGGCTTAGTACTTCGGGTGCAGCAGGCACTTACTAGAGGTCCTTCACAGTTTAGTTGTCAGCCATTATTGTGATTCCTTTTTTTTTTTTTTTTTTGATAGGTAAGCCATTATTGTGAGTCTTACATATTGGTGGTGCTCTATTTAGTAAGTAATAAGGACCCCTGATTTGTTTATATAAAGAAGAGAGGTCTGGAAATTAAATAACTTCCCAAAAGAGGTTGAAAGACAAATATAGAAAAAGACTATGAGGGCTTTTTGTAAGGGTATTTCTGCAGATAACCACATCTGGGCTGCACTAAGCATGGTGGAACCCTAACTAAGCAATGGGTATTAATTACTACGTTTCTTTTTCTTTTTCTTTTTTTTTTAGTCGAGCTAGAGTTGGAGTTTTCAACTATAAAGTTCATAAAATTCTCTAACAGTGTCATTATCATTCATCACGACAAGTTTTATCCTATATTAATCCGACGCTCACCTAAGACCGGAGTTGAAATCCTAAGTATAAAAATCATCGATTATGTTATATCAAGCTGAATTAGACTGGCATTATCCATCTCAATTTTTATTTTTGTATTTGGTTTCAAGAATGAAAACTCTTTCCAATGCAAATGACTTTTCATTTCTCTCGTTGAAAAATTCTATTTTGAACCAGAAGCTTTGAAATTATATCGTGCGCCTTGCGACTTACATGTTTTGTAGAAGCACAACATTAAAGCATCGGTCAACGAAGATCCACCGATGACAGAATGATTCTTCTTATTCCCAAAAGATGTCATTCACTCACAGAACATCACATTCTCTCCTTTTAGCCTAACTATTTCGTTTTTTCAGAATTCAAAATGTTTCGCCATTCTTAAACCAAAAGTGAAAGGAAAGCCGCAATCTAAGATGCTCCTGAAACGGCTCAATTTGGATATTTAAAAAGTAAAGTTCGTTCAAATACGCCATGCAAAGGCATTATCCCTATTTCGTTTAACTTTGTTCTTCATTAATACTTAGAAAAACAATTTAGAAGATTAATATTCCATCCGCTTTAAAATATAAGACTTTTTAAAAAATATTTAGTCTTCAGTAGTAAAAAATGTTTAGTCTTTTTATGAATTTTAAAATTTTCTAAAATTATTCTTTCTTATGAATATAATTCAAATACTCTCTATAATATATAAATATTTTTAAAAAAACATTATATTTTGTAACGAAAGGAGTATGATTCCTTTGCTACTCATATATGTAGTTTATTTGGATTGTATATCTACTAATTAAATATACAGTTGAGCCTCACTTCTTCTCTTATAAAAAAATTACTTTCACAGAACCTAAAACAAAATCTCTCCCAACCAAACATAATCGAAATATATTCATAGTATAATGAAAAAGGGAGACAGGCATAAAAGTTGTTAAAGATGTCTTGTAAATTCTGGATTTTCTAATTCAATACTTTTAAGAATCCAAAGTGCAGTTTGTCCAATTCCTTGAAAATGATATTTGAAAACGGAGCAGAGATGATAAGAATTCAGACGAAGATCAACTTATTAATTAGTAACCTTTTTTGGTCGCATTATAAGAACTGTCGTGGAAGTTAAAACTGACGTTAAGTTAATAATCTTGTTTAGCTGCCTTATCTCTAAGCAACTTTTTATTTGTGGTGTTTGTAAACCCGAAGTAAACAAACACCAAGTAGAACCAAATGTTGCTAAAGACAGTGTCGGGTAATATTCTTTGGAATAAAACCTTTCGAGAAAAATGGAGAGAGAGGAGATGAAGCAGTGGCGATTTTGGATTGATCTTTTCCTTAATTTGGACATGCCCGCTTATATTGTTGTAACCCAAAATGAATTTGAAATTTACACTCTGTTGTGTATTATTGGCTGTCTGTCTGTCTGTCTGGGATAAATATTGTTATACAATTAGACCATTAAATACGTAAATTATAATTCCGTCTATTTCAATTTAAATATCATTATAAAAAAATTATTTTATTATAAAATAAGTATTATTAAATAAAAATTTAATTTTTTTCTTATATAATATAGTAACTAAATAATAATATTTTATGTAATAAATCTGATAATTTCTTATGTTGTGATTTTTTATTAAAAGAAATAATATTTAATTAAAATAAATTAATCAATTTATTTATTATTTTAATTTATGAGAAGATTTATATTTATTATGAAACAGAGAAAGTATTTATTAGATAATTAATTATGCAAAGATCATGATGAGAAAATACTGTAACAAATCCTTCTAAATATAATGCCGATTAGATTACCTTTCCTTCCAAAATCTCAAATGTTACTAAATGGAATATGTACTTTATATACTTAATGAAGTTAAGAACATTTAAAGAAAAAAAAATGCTTATTTTGACCAATATCCATAATTATTTGGCCGGCCTAGCTAACCTGGGGCTAGGGCTAGGGCTAACTTCAAATTAGTGGAAGAGATTCTCAATTTGACCCTGAGGCCAAAGCTGCATTATTAGTACTTAATTTGACAATGAGAAAAAATTGGAGAAGGTGATACTTGAAGTCGATGCATATACCGTGATCCAAGCTTTGCGAGGGCTTCAGCAAGCTGGAGAATGGCATGGCACCTCCCCTGTTGTAGATGTTATTTCTGATGAATTGAAATATTAGATATTTACTTAGAGTGAGATTGGTTATAATTTAATTTTAAAATATTTATTTTAAATTTTATAAAAATTAAAAATATATAAATTTCATATCTAAAATTTTATTATTAATTTTAAAATAAAATATTTTTTAAATACACTCTTATTAAAAAAAAAGATGGAAAAGACGGAAAGTGTATCAAATGAGCCTCATTTCATACATTTAAACGACAAAGGTAAGAGACTCGCGTTAAATGATTATTTTAAAGTAAATCTTTTTTTAAAGAAAAAAGAAAAAGGATACGTAAGCAATTTCCAATACTATTGCTTTACAAAACATAAGACTCGACATATTGGATCGTGCGCGCTGAACAGTATTTTCTTTTCTTTTTTTAATTAGAAGCTTCCGAGTGTTAGGTCATTGGTGGAGGCCATTTGTCAAATGGGTTACTTTTGAGATGGGGAAAAGAAAAAGTCATATTGTCGTTCTTTTTCAATAGATTTGAAATATTTGTTTTCGGTAAATAGACTTGGGAGTTTACTAATCAAAAAAAAAAAAATACTTGAGAGTTTGTACTTTTGGAGTGGAAGGCAAGCAAGAACTTGAGATTTTCTTTTTATGTAATAAATGAACCTCAAGATATTAAGGGCATAATTAGATCAGTTTTCATTCTTATGGACAACTTTGTCTTTAAAGAAAATAATGCTACTCAAAATTTTAATTTTGTATTTCATATTTTTTCTCTTAAATAATTTACTTTTATAAAAATTAAAAATAATAATAATAATTCCATGTAATGTTAGCCCAAAAAGAGACTAATACTTCTAGATGAAGTGAATAAGTGCCTAACTAGAAGAGGGAATTTGCAATACTCACGGTATATTTGGGCAAGATTCGGTTTTGAAACCGAACGTAAAATTTAAGACTTACATCTCTTCTCACAAATAATTTAACTTTTATAAATTTTAAAATAAAAATTTCAAAATCAAACTCTATCCAATCACACTCTCAATGTGCAATATATAACAGATCCAAATATAAAGTTGGTAAATATGTACTTTATCAGTAGAAAAAGGTTGTGAAACATGAGGCTAATTTAGGATAAAACATCAAGGAACTTTCTCAATATGATTTTACATACTTCTTTTTATTATATCCCTTACCATTTCATATTCAAATAGTTTAAGCATGTATATACAAGGATTCCCCTGAGCTACAAGTTTTAGATTGTTTTTTTTTTCAAGATTTCTTGCACATCAATTATCATATACTTAAGGATTCATAAAAAATTCTAAAAAGATGAGTGTTCTTTGTCACAATAACACCATGGATGATTCATCAGCATTTTTTTTTTTTTGAAAAATAGACATTCATCTTAAAAATATACAGATAAAAATACAAATTCTCAATTCAAACCATGTAATAATATATATGAAAAATAAATAGATGCTAGCCCATGGCGACATAGTGCGCATGTTTGCTGCCGCTCTTGACCTTGCTAATTTCTAGTATTGGCAAGCAGATAAAGTGGACCCCTTTTCTTATCCTTTATGCGGCATTTTGGATAAGGAACTATCTAATTCAACAAATAGAAACATATGTTAATCTAAAAACAAATAGAAAACAATTTTCGAAAACAAATAAAACTTCATAATATAATTTATTCCTTAAAAAAAAAACTGGTAGCAATGTCCGTAATATCTTACCACGTGTCAGCGAAGACCCACTATAATCAAATTTAGGTAGGTTTTGGGTCAGCCACCAAGAGGCTAATGGTTACCATTGGTCAACGAATATGAAAAAAAAAAAAGTTGATAAATGAAAGGGTGGGTCAACGGGTATGTAATTAATAGATTCTGGATTGTGCTAAATGGTTGAATTGGGACAATAATTTTTTGAATCAGCTAAGGCAACTTTTGATTGGCACTCTGAGAAAAGTAATGTATTGAAATTTATATCTTAGTAAAATAAATTCACATAATATGATTCCAAACAAACTACATTATCATGTTTAGATACGGTAAAAATTGTCTTAAGGAAAGTTGCTACTTTTTAAATTTTTAAATGTATAAAAAAATAGATTATTAATTTAAAAAGAACTGTTAAAATATTATATTTTTAAAATATTTTTTGCTAGATTCATTGAAAATAAATCACAATACTACCTACCTATTCGGATTCTCTTTTACAATATTCTGTTTTTATTTTTCTAAATATGAGGAATTATATTCTCTTCCCATAACATAAATAATGAATCAAACGTTAAAATTCAAAATTTAAAAATATAATTACTTTCCTTATTTACTTTCATTGAGCAAGCAAACGAGGCCTAAAGGTAATAACGTAGAAAGGTTTCTGATAAATAGAGGGTAATTGTATTTCTTGTTATGCGGATAATTTTATTAATTAAGTAAAAGAATTGAGCAGATAATCATTTTCCAAAGATTATTAATTTGCTTTTTGTTTTGAGGGAGATTATTACTGTATCCACCTAAGGTGTTGTTATTTATGTCATTCTAAGTAAAAAGAGCGCTATCGCTTATCTATTTATATAACTTAATCTTTATTATTTAATGTAATTACTTATTAAAAAAAAGATTATTATAATATCCATGAATCGCAAATTATTTTTGATTTGAACAACCTTAACAAGCCATGTTTTCATTGTTATAATAGCACGTGGCCAGTTTTAGAATTGGTCCGTTAGTGCGTTGTTTCTTTTTTTAGAAAGGTTCCGTGAGGGGAGGGGTATAAGTGTGTGCCTACAGGATACATAAAAAAAAAAATTTAATTTAAATAAATTTCAAGAATAAAGTGTAGCTATCCGTAAAGAAAGGTAGAATTGTAGGGAAATGGCGGAGGTGTTGAGAAATCCACGAAGTTCAATATTCTTAATGGAAGAATTTTCTAAAGGGGTAGAACATTGCCCGAGTGTCACATTTCCTATTTTATTCTCTTCAATCAATATGTCACCTTTTTTTTTCCCAACGGATCAACTAATTAAGATATTCTAGTAATTCTTTTCCTATACCTAAACATATTCGTACAAATAATTGAAGTAATAGTTCAACAATTGAGTTCTTAACTTATAATTTTTGAATAAAAGAATTCTTTTGATGTTTGAAAAAACAACAATTTATGAAAATTGTGATTGAATCTCCAAGGGGGGGGCCTTACGCGTCATGTGGATCATTGTCAAAAATGTTATGACTCGTGTTATAAGTTGACTTACAGAAAGGTCAAACCACTGTATCCAATTTTTGAATTGTAAGAACTCAGTAGATCAATTTCTACCAGGAAAAAAAATAAAAGAAAACTCAACACATCGAACGGACAATTCCACAATTCGCCATTTTTCTGCCTGATAAAATCGTCTTGTACAAGATGAATGACAGTATTTTGGTTTTGGTTTTTTTTTTGTAATATTTGGGCGCAGGGGGAATTTGTCGCTCTCGGACCAAGTCCCGGTGGAGAGTGCTGTCATCCTTGCTGGGCAGTATTTTGGTCATTTACGAGTAATTTAATTTAACAGAAGTATTAAATATATGTCAATTTTATTGATATAAAATAATTTTTAATTAATTTTAATATTTTTATTTTTAAAATATTTTAAATTTATTATGTAATATTAATAATTTATTTAATTTATTTTTTTAATAATCAATACATAATAATATTTAATGGACGATCAAGATTTATTATTTTATTTAAATTATATCGATATTGCGCTTTATTACTTATTTAAATTTTAAAAAATTAAAATACAAAATTCAAAACTTAAAAATTGTAATTGATTTTAATCAAATTTTAAATTAATTTTGAATTTGTTGTAATTAAATTATAATTTTAAATATTAATATAAAATTTTAAAAACTTAAAAATAAAAATAATAATAACTAAAAATAAAAAATAAATAAAATAATATTTATTAAAAATAATTTTTTATAAAAAAAATAAATAAAAAAGAAGAAACAAAAATGAAATAAATTTTGGAGGTGCGTCCAACTTGGGCACACCGGCACATTAACTTTTTAAAAAGATTATAAAAAGTTAAAATTATTAAAAATTGTCTTACATTAGTAAAATCGTTTTGTATTAAGTAATTTTTTAATTTAAACATGAACATTAATAAAACGCAGAACAGTCATTTTCTTTTAAAATATAAGGTTAATAGTAAAATTACAGATAGATTTATCTGAAAATCAAATACCTTTTTTGTCTAAAATTTAATATTCTATTTTGGATTAGTAAAAAATTAAAAAATATATTTAACTATAAATAAATTACTATAATTTCTTTATTAATTAAAAAAATTAATGGTAAATTATATGTATTAATATAGTTTAAATTTTTTAAATCAAGAGAGGTAATGAGGACAGTGGAGAGCTCATTTGTTAGTGGATAATTTCATTACGATGCGTTTAGTAAATCAGAATATTATGACTTTTTAAATTTCTCATTCACTCCAACATTTGGTATAAAAATTTCAAGTCAAAAATGTCTTTCCCCAGGAAAATCCATTTCAAAAAATAAGTAAGAAAGGTCTTTTCAGATCAAAAAATCTAAAGAAAAACCTTTTCAGATGAAAAAGGAATCCTAAAAAAAAATAGAACTACTATACCCCATAATGTTCAATGGAGAAAAATCACAATCTAGCATTGAGTTCTTATCATATTTATTTTGGCAATACTTCGTTTTGATTTAAAATGAGAATTATGTTTATAACTAAATTATGTTTCAATACTTGAAATACTTGATTTTTTGAAATTCTAGTGTGAATTTTATTTAAATAAGATTTTGTAGATGATATATTTAATTTAGTATTATTTTCTTTTTTTGGATGGGTATAATTTAGTTTTATTGGCACAACATACTAATAGAGTGTTTAAGTCATATAATGTGAAATTTCATTCCATTTTGATATTGAATAATAAATTTACTAAATATAAAAAATAAATTATTATTTTATTCCGACTTTTCTTTCTAGACAATAAAATGAAAAGAGGATTCTAAAATTATTCCGGGTCTATAAGGATTGTGAGTGGAAAAATATTCCATAATATTTTATTTTACTGTACAAACACATGCTGTTAAATTAAGGAGATTAGTAGTGAAAGTTTAAATAAAATACATAAAATTACTTTAAGAAAGTGAAAAGAAGCCAAAGAGGTTAGTAGATGACTCATATAAGTAGAGTTTAATTCTTTAAATTAAGAATGTTAATAATAAAAATTTAAATAATATATATATATATAATTACTTTTAAAAATAAAATATTTAATTTTTAATATTTTAAAAAAGAAGTACGAACATTAATTTTGGAAGGATAGGAATATTAATTTAAAGTAGTAATGCGAGTATAGTGTTGTAAACTAATATATTCAGAATAAAAAATACTCCATTACATTTAAAAGACAAACTACTGTTCTTGTTTACATGTGGATAAATATTTTAAAAACAATTTATTTTATCTTTATCTTCTACTTCTTTCTTAAAACGACCTTATAAAAATACAATTAAATAAATAATGTTTATCGATAAAATTATTTTATGTCTTCTAATATTCTTCCATCACCAAGTCAAATATAACATTTCCTCTAAAAAAATTTAAATATAACATATGATCATATAAATACTTGTTTTTCCAAAAAAAAATTTAATTACTTGAAGATCATCAACCTATGTAAAGGATAATCGCACTATATCTTTGCCCACGAAGGAAAGAGTCACACGGAGTAAACGTTGTGGCGGATTTTTGAACCGTGGCCTTCTCTCTCTCTCTCTCTCTCTCTCTCTCTCCACAAGCCAGCTGTTGTCTCTATCTCTGACCACCGCGTTTGTATTACTTTTCTTATTATAAATAAAATTCTACGATAACACAGCTGTAAAGACCCAAGACATTCCCTAATCCAAGCACGTGCTTATTTATAACTAAAAAACATTATTTCCTGGCAACCAGAAAACCCAAAATCCCTTCCCACATCCAAAATATATTTGTATTTCCTTTTTTATTCACCACCATAATAATTCCAACCCACCGCACTCCTTAATTACCGGATCTCCCCGTCAAGTAACTCCTTAATTAATTATTTAATTCTCCCTTAACCTTACCCACATGCCTCATTCTCTTCATTGTTTCCACTTCCGTTACTCCCTCAAAAATATCTACCTCATCCAATATAATTCAGGATAAATCTCATACGTCGTGTAATATCTTTACATATTAATTTATTTAAAAAAATAAAAAAATATTTATTCCGTATACATAATTATTACAAAAAAATTATTTATTATTAATTTTTTTATTATCTCACTATATTCGTAGAAAATTTCTACAAGATATGTTTGAAAAACCTAGTTTGGCAGCTCAATCTTAAAAAAAAAAAAGAAAGAAATCACGTTGTTTACATGTAGGTATAGAATCTCAGCAGATACACATATGCTTAAGGAGAGAGAATTGGAGTTAGGGAGGAGTTGGGAGTAGGAGAAGGAAAGAAGGAAGGTTTCAATTTTGATTTTATGGATTATGGAAGATGAAATTTTCGCTTTTTTTTTTTTACATTTATTGTTTCCCATAAATACGTAGAGATAAAGATTGGATTTTAAAAATTAATTAAATGTACGTTGAGGAGAGTCACAGTCAATCTTGGCCGTCCAAACAACGCAATTACGTAGTTCCATATTGGAAAGTCGGTCCTCTTCGTTCTTATCCTCTGCCACCACCTTCTTCCTTCCTTTACATACCAAAATTACTAATAATACGTTCCGAGATTTTCCTTTTCCCCATAACTTTCCATATATACTTGTGAATGAAAATCCTTCGCATTCTCTCTTGTATTCATGAAGTATGAGCATCTTGTTTGCAACACTCATCGATAGCCCATATCTAATCCAGAAAAGTTTACACAAATACGCAGACACAGCCTTTTGATTTTGCGCTTTGGCTCTTGGAGCCTCTGTAAACTTGTTCGAGTACGGTCTTTATTCTCTTCTGTGTCTTTCTTTGGCATAAAGTTGAGATTTTGCCTTCTGGGTTCTTGTCATTATGTTGTCGAGATCTTGTTTTAATCTCCTCAACCTTGATGATTTTTCATCCGTTGATCGGACTCGGATACCGCGAGTCATGACTGTTCCGGGAATAATATCAGATTTTGGTGGCACGTACGATGACGAAAATAATGGCGACAAGTCTGAGTCTGAGACTGTTTCATCAGTGAATCAAGAAAGGAGGATCGTTGTGGCCAACCAGTTGCCACTCAAGGCTTACAGGGATGAGAATAGCAAAAAATGGTGCTTTGATTGGGACAAAGATGCCTTGGTTTTGCAGCTCAAGGATGGGTTCTCGCCCGATGTGGAGGTTGTCTACGTGGGGTGTTTGAAGGTGGAGGTTGATCCAAATGAGCAAGAGGAAGTGGCTCAATTGCTTCTAGATAAGTTTAGGTGTGTTCCTACTTTTTTACCGTTGGATTTAATCAATAAGTTCTACCATGGTTTCTGCAAGCATTATCTATGGCCTTTGTTTCACTACATGTTGCCTGTGACCCCTAGTCATGGAGTCCGGTTTGACAGAAGTATGTGGCAAGCATATGTCTCGGCCAATAAAATTTTTGCAGATAAAGTCATGGAGGTGATCAATCTTGATGAGGATTATGTTTGGGTGCAGGATTATCACCTGATGGTATTGCCCACTTTTTTGAGGAAAAGATTTCATCGTATAAAGCTTGGATTTTTTCTCCATAGTCCATTTCCCTCCTCTGAAATTTACAGAACGTTGCCTGTTAGGGAGGAGATCTTGAGGGCCTTGTTAAACTGTGATCTTATTGGTTTCCATACTTTTGATTATGCCAGGCATTTTCTGTCATCTTGTAGTAGAATGTTGGGGTTGGATTACCAATCAAAGAGGGGATACATAGGGCTTGATTATTATGGAAGAACTGTGAGTATTAAAATCCTCCCTGTTGGTATCCATATGGGTCTGCTCGAATCTGTTATGTCATTGCCAGATACTGCCAGTAAGGTTAAGGAATTGAAGGAAAACTATGACGGAAAAATTGTGATGTTAGGTGTTGATGACATGGACATGTTTAAAGGTATTAGCTTGAAGTTTCTGGCAATGGGACAGCTCTTGGATGAGCACCCTGATTATATGGGGAGGGTGGTCTTGGTTCAGATCATGAACCCTGCAAGGAGTAGGGGCAGTGATATCCAAGAGGTTCAAAATGAGATCAACACAGTTGCTGCTGAAATTAATAAGAAGTATGAGAAGCCGGGGTATGAGCCAATTGTCTGTGTTAACGGGCCGGTTTCTACCCAAGATAAGGTTGCATACTATGCAATCTCTGAATGTGTGGTGGTTAATGCTGTAAGGGATGGCATGAATTTGGTTCCTTACAACTACACGGTATCTAGACAGAGTAGCCCTTTCATGGATAAGGCCTTGGGGCTGGAGGGATCAGCTACACCAAGAAAGAGTGTGATTATTGTCTCAGAATTCATTGGATGTTCTCCATCTTTAAGTGGCGCTATACGGGTAAATCCTTGGAACATTGATAGTGTAGCTGATGCAATGAATTCGGCAATTACAATGCCAGACGGGGAGAAGGAAATGCGCCACGAAAAGCATTACAAGTATGTTGCTTCTCATGATGTTGCTTATTGGGCTAGGAGTTTCAATCAGGATCTAGAAAGAGCCTGTAGCGAGCATTATCACAAGAGGTGTTGGGGAATTGGCTTTGGTTTAGGTTTCAGAGTTGTTGCTTTGGGCCCTAATTTCAGGAAGCTCTCAGTGGAACATATTGTCTCTGCTTATAACAAGTCTTCAAGTAGGCTTATACTGCTTGACTATGATGGTACCATGATGCCACAAGACAGAGTGGATAAAAGTCCTAGTGAAGAAGTTTTTTTGGTCTTGAATGGCCTCTGCAGCGATCCAAAGAATTTTGTTTTTATTGTTAGTGGCAGAGGAAAGGATTCTCTAAGCAAATGGTTCTCCCCATGTCAAAGACTAGGTCTATCTGCTGAGCACGGTTGCTTTAATCGGTATGTTCTCCTCCTCTGTTTTTTTCTGCATTAGTTTGTGTGATATCTTTCTTACATTTATTTGGGTGCTCCCCCTTGACAGGTGGACAAGGGATTCCCCGTGGGAATCTTGCATTTCATCGCTGGATTTAGACTGGAAGAGAATTGCATTACCTGTAATGGAGCATTACACAGAAGCAACTGATGGTTCATCTATTGAGCAGAAGGAAAGTGCACTAGTATGGCACCATCAAGAAGCTGATCCTGACTTCGGTACATGGCAAGCGAAGGAGCTTCTTGATCACTTGGAGAATGTGCTTGCGAATGAGCCTGTGGTGGTTAAAAGAGGCCAGCACATTGTTGAGGTCAAACCTCAGGTAAGGATCATATAGGGATCAAAACATTGTTTGTCTTGCTTATTCCTCTTTTTCAAGTAGTAAAAATGGTTTCAGTATTTCATAGTTAAATAAATAAACAGAAAATTGATCCTCCCTCCTGGATATCATATCTATGTTTGGGGCACGATGGATAACTATAATCTCTAAGCTTTAGTTCGGTAAAAGTTATAGATTAGAAAGTTATTCAAGTTCTATTTTGAAGAAGCTTAAATCTTTTTTTTGTGCTGCAGAGTGTGAGCAAAGGCATAGTTGTTGAGAATCTCATTGCAACTATGAGTGGCAGAGGAAAGCCTGCAGATTTTGTGTTATGCATAGGTGATGACAGATCAGATGAAGATATGTTTGAGAGCATTGCTAGTTCAGTTGCCAAGCATTCTTTGCCTGATGTAGCAGAAGTATTTGCTTGCACTGTTGGTCAGAAACCAAGTATGGCAAGGTACTATCTCGAAGATACATATGAAGTTGTCAAGATGCTTCAAGGCCTTTCAGCAGCATCAGCAGTTCCTGTGCCCAAGCCTTTGCTGTATCCGGTCTCATTTGAAGGATCACTTTAAAGGGGCTAGATAGGGAAATGAAGGCATTCGCTTTTGGATGTCAAGTGCACTAGTCTACGTGTGCAGGTCCTAATATAGAGATAGAGTGTAACTCTTTGTACAGAACACACACATCTATAGGTCATCCCAACAGCTGCAAAATTAAACATACTTGAGAAAGTAAATTGTTTCCTAGCTTCCCCTTTCATGAGTGTAAGTAGCAGTATGTTTAGCCAGAAGAAATTCAATTCTTTCCTTAGAAGAGTGCTCAGATAAATGCCTGATTGAGATCGGATTACAGTAGGTGTCAATCAAAGAGATAGATTACCACATTGGTGCTAAATCTCTTTGAAGGAGGCGTTGCTAATACTTTTACCGATTCTTACTTTTTTCTGCCTTGATTTTTATTTTGAATTCTACCATTCTTGTATAAGGTATAATGCAATTACGAGCGGGAATAGTATATATAGGGGGAATTAAAGTCTTGAATATGATCTGAACCTACTGCATAATGGTGTTTAAAGATTCTTAAAGAGTGCATAATTGTGATCTATCTTTCACGCTTAATGTCTTCAGACGTAACTATTTAACATGATTTATTTGCTTGCTCCTTATCCATGGTCATTTCTTTCTTTATCCATCATTTATAAGTAGTTATCCAAAGAGAAAGTGATGAATCTGCTGGTGCTTTTCTTTTCCTTTTCCTTCGAATAAAGAGATTCTTTTTTCTGAATATGCCATCCAAATAGAATAGAATATCAATCAAAGAACTGCAGAAAATGAATTGCATGTCCTTGAAAGTACCAAGTTTGAAAGGGAAGCTTGATGTCAGACAAGTTTTGACAAGCTTTATCACGCTCCATGACGAGCCTTTGTTTTGATGCTAGGGAGACTGCATTTTGGAACTATGTTACATCAGTTACCTGCAATCACATCTGGAATGTCTTTCTTCAATTGCTGCATTATTGTCCATTATCTATGGTGTAAGATTCTCTTTCTTGTGCCTTAGATGGATAAAGGTAAAAGAAACAATGAAGGGGAATTTCTTTGCACATATCTGTCAGAGAATATAACTAAAGAATTAGGTTTCTTGCAGCTGTACCATCAAGCAGAATGTATTGACATTGGTTCAGCATTTTACCAGTTGAAACATCTTTAACAACTTGCTGAAATGTTCAATAATCGTTACTTTCTGCATAATCTCTTTTCTTTTGGATAATGTTAGGAAATTTTGGTGCGAGAGGCTGCCGCCCTTATCCTGACCCTGATTTCTGGTCTACTTTTTCTGGTTAACTACTTTCTTGCATTTGGGGTGCCCCAAACAACTTGCGGAGAAAGTAGTTATTTTTAAATACTGTTTTGCTGCTGAGTGGATCCTTAACTGTCATAGCAAGAAACGCATTAACTATTTCAGTATGAAGATAAAGTTTCCGTACCCTAACACTTGTCTGAATGATGCTTTCTCCTTTCTGAAGAAACCAAAGTCTAGTGTTTACCAATGGGGATGATGGGTCAACCACTAGTTTACAACAACTCCAATTACAGCTATTAATGGAGTTTTCTGGTTTAATCACCTTAAAGAGCATTGGATGTCAATCTGGGTGCTAGAAAGCAGAAGGTGAGAAATGGATGTGATCAAAACACAGCCACGGCTGACAAGCATGCAATGGCAACAGGAACCCTTCTTAATTATCTTCAAGAAAATGTCTATGAAACACTATTCTAGCCATAAAAATTAGTAGAATCATATGCCTTCCATCTTAAACTGAATGTCACAGTTCATATGAAATTTCCACGAGCTGTGGCATTTAATTTAGGATAGATGGGTAGATAATTTCTCAAAACTTCTGTTGACAATTTCTGCCTGCATGAGAAATTTATTATGTTTATCATTGCGTTCTCTGTCTAACTCAATTGTCACAGATTTTTCAAATCTTCTGTGTTTCTAGAAGAAATGCTAAGACAAAGCTCCTCTTCTGATATAAGTAGAATTTCTGCTAGAATGCAGGATCCGCCTTTTCTCCTCAGTATCAGCAGATCAGTCTTTGCACGCTAAAATTAGTTACATCGCAATCAATATTAAAGAAAATTATAATTACGCCTGAAGCATTAATTTTTAGGATGTTTAGGAAATTTCGGAGGAGAATAATGATGCCGGGATTCCTTCATTTCATTCTATTTGTTTCCTTAAAATGCTTCATAATCTATTTAAAGCATGTACAGTTCTTGAATGCGAATGATTTTAGAGCAAATTTTTCCATTTTTGCAGATCTGTTAGCGGATCCCTTGTCAAATTCATTCATTTCCCATCAAGAATGAGAAATGATTAGCTTAGCTGGTGCCATGAGACTTGGATTTTGAGAATGACAAAGTGCTGGGAGGGTTCGGACATCTTGTACAAGTGATTCACCTACAAGAGATCCCGCAGCGACTTATGGAACGAAGTTGCAAGCCTCAGGAGTCTGGAATGCATGAAGCCAACGATACAAAATTCGGCTGTAGTATGCTTGAGAGAGGAAGTAGATCTTGGATCCGTGGAGAACACAAAGTGCAAGGAGATTTTCAGTAAAGCCACAATCTTGATTTTCTTAGCAAAGTTTGCTTGTGGACATGTCTTGTTGCAGTTTTCAATTCTTAGCTTATGTGCATTTTTGGTTCCCATGAACTGTAACTTTGCAGTACCATTCTTACATCTGCAATCAGATACTGTGTTCACATTTCATTTCTAGTAGCAAATGAGTCTCTCAATCGAAGTCGGGGATATTTTCAGTTTTGATTCTCGCTCTTTCCAAAAACTTTCCAATTTAAACTTTAGTTTCTCTTTCATAAACAATTTATTTTTACTATTTTTTAGACAAAAATTTTCAACCAATAGTCAATAAAAATACAATTGTATTTAAACTTCATATTTACTAACCGCTGGTTGATATTTAATGATTTCACAAAAAAAAAAAGGTTGATATTTAATGAGATGAGCTCTACTGTTGGTTGTGTGTGTGTGTGTGTTTTCCTTTTGTCTTTGTTTTGATATACTAAGAGGATAGATGAAGTTAGGATCCATTATAAGCTGAGGAATATTTCTAATTACCTATTGTTAATTTTAGATTTGTCAAATTATTTTTCTTCTCTTTTTAATTTTTACATGTCATATCTTAGTAACGTTCCATTCGTCCCATTTCATTTGACAATGTTTGACAGAATACAAAATTTTATGCAAAATTTAAATGGTATTATAAAAGTAACTAACCAAAAACTCTTGCTATGTATAGAGAAATAATTTGTAATAAAAAATTATTATACAAATTATTTTAATAATAAATAATAAAATATAAAATAAATAATTAGAATGTAGAATATTTATAAGATGTATACATATAATTAAGCAAGTTAAACCTGATAAGATATTGAAGTACTTGTTCAGTAACTCTTCTAATGTTTTAATAAAGAGATCACTATCTACAAAATTAGTGAAATTTTTTTTCATTAGTTATATATTTAAAAAAATTATAAACATAGCAAACTGCTTAGCATCTTGATTTAATACAACATTACCTAATTGAATATATCAAGAAACTTTGCACATTTTTGAATGTGTAAACACTCTTCACACCAATTTACTTGAAGGACAAAAGTTACTAAGAGCGAAAGATTTTTATCTTCCTTGAATATATATGCACACATCACAAATGTAAATGCAGAGCCTATGCAGGAATTTACATGGTCTTCTATTAATTTGTGTTCATTTTCTTAAAGACCATGTAAATAAAAATCTCTCAATGATATATATGTTGTGTAGAATTTATAATTAAATATTGTAATTGATAAATTATATATTGAGAGATATATATACATCTACATAGATAAATACCTTTGATTGTAAATCTCGTAAATAACTCGCTAGACAACGAAGAACAAACTTTACATGTTTGTCTTTTAGAAAGGTATGCATACTTCCAGTAAAATATTTCAATTGAACGAAAAATCAATATCTTTAATTTTTTTAAAAGGAGCACAATCAGTAAAAAATAACAAAATAACTTAATCTATATAGTAGTAGTTAGTTACCTTGATATTATTTCAACTGTATCGTTCCATTCAGTACACACTTGCTCTTCATAAATACACTCTGTTACACTACCACAATTGTTGCAGAACTCATACCACAAATTTTCAATATCTATGTTATTTATATAAGCAACTATGCGAAAGTACCTTTTCTGAAAAAAAAAGAGAACAACATTTAAAAGTCATATTTAATTATCTTATTCATTTGCAACAATTTATTACATGTGATAGTACACGATAATCTGATATCGGTATTCTTTTAACATTCGAGATCAATAATAATTCTGTAGTAAAAAAATAAGCTCTCTTTATCCAAGCTGCAAGTGTCTTTGCACAACAATTTTTATCATACCTAAATGTAAAAAAAATATACTTAAAGCGAAAAAGTAAAGCATAATGAGTGAATCTATACATATATACAACTTACCATTATCTAATAATGTTATGAAATTTCAAATTTTGGTTAATATATAACCTACTTGATCTATTTGTGCAAAGTGATGGCCATGTATGTAACAGTTGGTATAACATGAATAAATTTTTTAAGATAATAATCAAATTAAATTAAGTAATATACCTAGATAATTTTTCACTATAATCCCACATGCCAATAATACTGTATTTCAACTGATAGTGCTCTCCCTTAATATAGACAAATTCTCCCCATAAAGTCAGTCTAACAACTATCATATTGTTTTAATATGTAAATAAATTTTAATAAATTTATAGATATTGAAATACATTAATAAAAACACTTTTTACTCTCTCTGTTCCTCCAAAACACTTTTGCATGAAATATATATTACTTTTTTAAAAAATAAGTATATATTGAGAATAGATTTTTAAAAAGAGAAATTTGTTCTAAATATCACTAAAAAATATATATTTAATAGCACGACTATGAATAACTTTTACTCTCTCCTCCTCCTCCAAAACACTTTTGCACGGGATATATATTACTTCTTAAAAAATAAGTGTATAATGAGAATAGATTTTTAAAAAGAGAAATTTATTAAAAATATCACTAAAAAATATATTTAATAGCACGACCATGAGTATGCATTTTTTTAGTGACAAAGTCAAATTTTTTCTTTTGAAAAAAGTACTATAAAGAAAAATTAATACGTGTTATTATATAAATAGTTATTAGAGATATTACAAAAAATATGAAGCAAATTTATATATTTAATTAAAAAACTATATACGAATGATTAATCATAAGTAATTAAGATGAAAAGAAAGAAATGAAAAAAATACATTGTAAGTTATATTTTTTTTCTATATATTTAAAGTAAATTAACTTTACAATATGGTCTTTCAATTATTCTATTGTATTCATCTTGTATCCCCGTTTTGTGTAATTATTTATTTTGACTCTTAAAAAAATAAAAAATATTTCTAATAAAATCATTGTGAAAATTAAAATTCTTCTCCACTTTCTTGTCTCCCTCCATTTCTAAAAAATAAATAACATAAAAAATAAAAAAATAGTATTTTACAATTAAAAACCTCAAAGAAAGATTTTCAAAATAAAAATATTCTTAGTCATTATTTAACTTTTTTTAAAAAAAATCGTATTATTGATCCATCACAAAAAAATCATAGTGTTAATATACTTTACAAAGTTATTTCTTTCTTTTATATTCACTTGGTAAAAAGACAAAAGTAAAAAAATGAAACCTATCGATTATTACATTTCATGTCTAATGTATTACAAAGTTATGCATATTATGGTGCATAAATGTTTTAATAGTAATTTAGATAATTTTATCCTTAAAACTTAGCAAATGAATGATCAAATTAGATAGTAATAGATATTAATCAAATTGGTGTAATATATACTAAGAACTAAATAGCTAAATATTACTAAAGTCTTCCCTTCAAACAAAAGAAAAAAAACTTGAATCTTCAAAATCTATTAAATAAAATAAAAATCAATAATTTTTTATTAAAATAACTAAAATATAAAATATATTCTATCATTCGATCAAAACGAAAAAAAAAAGAAAATGAATGAAAGATGTAAAAGGAGAAAGCATTAATGATGCTAAAAATAAAACTAAAAAGTAAAAGAAGTTGACAAAAATAGAGCAAATGAATAACTACATATGAAAATCATGTACAACTTGAAAACTTATTGATAATAAGAAAATTTAAAGGGTTTCAATATAAAAAGGAATTACACGAACTCATATTGAAGAATAAAAAATAAATTAAAAATTAAACAAAAAGTTGCATACCTTTCGTTTTGTACGATTTAACTAAAGAAGTAAGACATATTTTAAAATTCAAAAATAATAAAGCTAAAATACTTATTTGAATGAAAAATTAAAATATCCTAAATGTGTCTTATGCTTATAATGTGTACAACACTCATACATTTTTCTTTATTTTAAAGGAAGAAGCATGGGATAGTTTTTTCATTTTGGTCTCTATCCCAAAAGGTTCTCAACAAAAAAAAAAAATTATTCTCTAAAAATAAATAAATTCATAAACATCTCACTTGTATACAAAGAAGTTCTCAATAAATTAAAGAAAATGAAATAGTTTCTAAAAAAGTTAATTCATAAAATCTTTTGAACAATAAGAGATACATTGAACATTGATAAGTTTCTCAAGAAAATAAATTATTTTTTAAAAAATAGAAATAGAAAATTAAATCTATAATACTATTTATTAAATTTAGAGGTCAAATATTAAAGTGAAAGAGAAAAATGAAGAGAATAAAGCAACATGTATCAAAAAATTTTAAAATATTATTTTTAAATTAAATCAAAAGACCTTAATCAGAGGAAATAAGAGGATTGACGATAAAAATTTTTATGAGGAAAAGTTTGTGAAGAAAGAAAAAGTTTGTGGAGAAAGTGACAGTAGATGAAGTTATGTGGAAATAGTGAAAAGTTATTAAGAATTTGATTTAAACTAAAAAATACATTTCAAATTACAATAGTAGGAGCAGAATTTATATAGTATTAGAGTTAGAAGTGAGCTTTGATTTTTTCAGTAGTAGAAAAGTTTGTATAGTATTAGAATTGGAATTGAAGTTAAAAGGTGGAGAAATTATTTTAATTAAAAATTAAAAAATTCTAGAAAATAAAATCAAGGCCTTGGAAGGTTTATAGGAGGAGAGAAAGTAAAAATATTTTAGTAATATATATATATATATATATATATATATATATATATATATATATATAATAATAAAAAGTAAGAAATATGTGGGTCAATTAATAATTTATGTCAAATCTAAATATATAAAAATAATATATAATATGGTTAGTAATTAATTAATATTATAAAATATATTAAAATATTTCTTTTTATGAAAAGTGATAATTATTTTAAAACGTTCTAATATAATAAAAAATTAAATAAAATAGGACGGATAAAGTATATATTTGATATATAATATCCACATCCATCAAAATTTTTAACATACTCAATACTGAAAGATGGGTTTAATAAAAAATAATGTATTAGATCAATTTTATTTTCAGAAAAAAATATAAATCCATTTACGAAATAACTAATAAAATCTCTTGGCACTAAAAAAATAATAATAATAAAAACTCTCATCACCGGGCTGAGTTCAAGTTGTACATTTGCTCGCATGAAATAAACCAAGCTTGGTCTCAAACGATTCAGGTGGAAATTAGGCCGAGCCTAGCTCATATGGACTCATAATTGATAAGCCCAATAGCAGTCCGATAGATAAAATGCTACTTAACAAATAAAATGCTACTTAACAAAAGTTTAGTCTCACAATTAAATTTAAAATTTTAAATACGAGACTTATATTTTCTTTTACAAATAATTTAATTTTTATAAAATTTAAAATAAAAATCTCAAAACCAAACCCTATTCAATCACACAAAAAAATATATCACATGCATTTCATCATCTTTTTCATACATTCTTTTTTACTGATGTTTAAATTTTTAAAATTATAATTTAACTATTCAGTTGTTGAGTTATTATTTTTAATTTATTTCTTCATATCAAATGAATATGTTGTATTGTAGAAGTTGCAAATAATTAGTAATTTCTATAACTTATATACAATTTTGATAGCCTATGTTGTTCAATAACTTCAGAATTAGTCCGGCATAAATGCACAGAGCAGGAATGATGAATACTGTAGCAATTTGTGATTAATTCTGCTTTCTTTTATTAATAGTTTTTTGTAAAGATAAAAGATTGAGAAAGGGAGAAAAGAAGTCAAAAGCAAAAGCAGCACTTCAAGGAATCTTACAAGTTCGTACTTAAAATGGGACGTGTCTCGTCGGGTATTTACCAGATCCCACATCGCCCGATCGAAGAAATGACTAGTTCGATATATAACAAAGGCATGGGACTTGAAGGCGTCCCTTCGGGGACATCCGATAAAATTGGAACGATACAGAGAAGATTAGCATGGCCCCTGCGCAAGGATGACACGCACAAATCGAGAAATGGTCCAAATTTTTTTGTTTCATTCCTTTTCTATCCATCTTTCAACTTCCAATTACCACATTTCCTCTCCAATTTATATGTGCGAGATGTCACTAACTTACAAAATAAAATTACTCTTTCTTTCTCGACTTGGCCGATTGGCAATAACAATTTTTTTTCTCTTAATTTCTACATTTGCTTCCTTTTCCCTTTTTACTCTTTTTTTCCTTAAACATAAACAATTCTTGCATTCCACCAATTGATTATTGTGTTTTTTTTAATTTGTTTTTCATCTTTCTTTAATTTTTTCTCCTTTTTCTCTTTTTGAAAAATGTAAAGAAACATTTAAGGATACAATAACAATTCTATCTTTTTTTTAATCCACATAATATTTTTTTCATCTTTATTGCTATTGGATACAGCATAGATTATTTTGATCACAGAACTATTATCGCATTACTTTTATTGATTAAATGAAGGTATATAATTATATATTAGTGAAACTTATACTTCTTTTATTATTTATGAGATGAGTGAATTTAAAAAATATATATATGTTTATAGTAGAAAATAAAATATTCATGCTTGACTTTCAAAACCAAAGTATGGACATTTAATTTACTTTTGAAAAGAAGGGTACCGTATACCTAGATAATTAATGTGGAAATTGAGTCAAATATCTTTTTGGGGAAAAAAAGAATAATTTATTCTCTTAAAACCCAATGAATTTCGAAATTAATTTACATACAGAAAAATGAAATCACATAGAATAAATGACTTCAAGTCGAATATGAAAATTCAAAGAGGGAACAAAGTAAAAGGAAACGGAAGTGGATATTCACATTCCTAATATGCAAATCACTATACTAAATTACTAATCAATTAGATGATTGTTTCTTTTCTTTTGACTTTTTTGAGGTTTCCAACACTTTCAATTTGCAGAGGGCATTTTACTGCCAATAATGAGGGGATTGCAGTAAATGGTCAATTTTTTTTTTCTTTTTTTAATTTCCATTCAATGTAGTTTTTGGAATTTATTAATAATTAAAAATCAAGATTGAAAATAATAAAACTAGATTGTTATCATTCAGAAAATAAAAGAATGGATTGACCAATATGGGATTCAACTAATCAATATGCATCCCCCCCCTCTTTTTTTTTTTTTTCATCTTGTACGCAATTGAAGCATATGAGACAGAATTTGTAATTTTTAGGTCATATTCTTGTTCGCATATATATGAAGAAAGTTTAAGTCAAAAACTAATACAACATATCAACTCCCTCCTTTTTAGCTTAAAAAGAAAAAGTAGAACATTGTTTTAACTACCCAAGAGGGGATTTGTCATACAACTTTATATTTGATTGATTATATTGCAGAAGGGTAAGAGCTATTGTATAAAAGGCTTTTGCAATGTTCATAAAAAAAATAAATAAAGGGGGGCATTTACAAAAAAAAAAAGTTTTATTTTTCTTCAAAAGCTTTACAATAGAAGTCTAGGTTTAAATTTCTTTGATCATATTGTCAAAAGACAACAAAATTGATTATGAGAATTCCAAAGATAATATGCGGTCCAAAAATTTTGCTTTCTTTTTAAGATATGTAAATGTTGGGATAGAAAATAGATAAGAAACAACATAAATACTTGTAAGGATCCCAAAAGTAATATGTAGTCCAAAACTTTTTGCCTCCTTCTTAGATGTGTAAAGGTTGGAAAATGAGATGAAACAAATTATGAACTTGACCACAAGTATCCTTGCTTTCCCTCATATAAAAAGATCTTAAATTGAATTCACTTATCTAATTGCTGCCTTCTTACTAGTAAGAATATTCTCTTTACTAATCTCTAGTCCCTTATTTAGGAAAAATTATACTCCATCCATTTCAAAATATTATACCTTTTAACACTTTTTGCATAGATTTAGAAAGGAGAAAATAAGGGATAGTTTTTTAAATTTTATCATTAATTAATTTAATTATTCTCGATTAATATGAGAGAGAATGAAAGAATTACTCCTACAATTGAGGACAACTATTAAAAAAATATTTAAAATTTATGAAAAGTAAAAAACTTTGAGAAGAAAAAAAAATAGTTTAAAAAGTTTTATATTTTGAAGTGGTAGAAATACTATTTCTCCTTCTTAAGTTAACTATCTATACTCATTATGACTCAAAGTTTTTAGAAAAGTATTAACCACATCTATTTTACCTTTTGATGATATAATTTAATTAAGAATATAATTATTTAAGAAAATAAAATATTTATTTCAATATTAAGGAGCAAGCATTAATTATGCCTTCTGGATTGGAGTTTCTTCATATTTCTGCAAAATGAAGACAACAACCCAAGGGGGACAGGTGTGAAAGGACAAAAAGGTCCAATTGCGGCGAACATTGTGGCGGGCTCCAATGGTAAATTCGCCTGCACAGCGCAGCAGCCAGTGGGCATTGGCATTCATTTTTTATGATTTTATCATCCTTTTGGTCAACATCTCTTGACTCTGTGCATCTGTTGACTGCGCCAATTAACAGCAGTTCCGATGATAAAATAGTTCAAATTACTTCTAATATTCTCCAATCTCCAAACCAAACCAAACCCAAAAAATTATACAAGCACTGTTCATTGATCAGTCTTCTCCCTTACCCAGTCCCTTTTATCATTCTTTGGAGGCTGCAAGTCTGCGTCTGACATTTCTCCTTTTCACACACACGAGAATGTCTTGTATCTTGTTGTCTGGTTCTCAGCTTGTTTTGTATTAGTACTAATTAAGGGCTATTTTGGGTTCATTCTTTTCCTTACTGCTACAAGACCCGCTTTCAAGAAGCAATCAGGAGGATAATCGGTTTTCAGTTTCATCCCGCTCTGTGACACGGGAATTTGGGCTCCATACCACGGATAGTGGGATGGAACTAAAGAAAGAAAAGCTTGTAAGGTATGTTTAATTTCTCATGTTTGTGGGTTCTTATTTTTCTTGTTAATTTTGAAAAATATGGAAGAAGGAAGATGATTGTGAGTATGAGGAAGAAAAGTTATTGCTCTTTTAGCATCTGAGAATCTAAAGATTGGATTTTGTTACTGTTGTGTGCAAAAGGTGGAATCCATTTACTTGTGCAAAGTTCTCGTTCTGGAAACAGAATTAGTAAAAGATAAAAGAAACCCAATATTTTCCTTTTCCCTTTTTTGAGTTTTGTGCCCTCTTCAGTTGCTGCACGTCGAGGCTGTAACTGACATTTGAAGTGTTTCTTGTTGTGCTTTCTTTCTTAGCTCTCTGTTTGTCTTGTAATTTGGAAGAATTAGAGAAGGAAACTGCTGATTTTTTACTTTGATTTGTTGGCTTTAGGTTCTATTCTGATGTAAAGCAACAGAAGAATGTGTTTTGGGGAGGAAGAACTCATCCTTCAAAAGTTGAGGATTCATCTTCTGGGTATAAATTTTCATCACATTTGTTGAATAATAATGGTAAATCTAAAATTACCGAAACTCTTAGATTGGGGGGTTCCAAGGTGTTCCCTGAGGAGCATGAACCTTTGCAAAAGCGAATACTTGATCCAGGAAGTGATATTGTGCTAAATTGGAATAGGATTTTCATCGTTTCTTGCTTGTTGGCATTGTTTGTGGACCCACTCTACTTTTTCTTGCCTACTATAGGAGGTAATGAGAAAGCCTGGTGTGTGAAGACAGATTTGAAGCTGCGGATTGTAGTAACCCTTTTCCGCACTATTGCCGATTTATTCTATCTATTGCATGTCATAATTAAGTTTAGGACAGCTTATGTCGCACCAAGTTCGAGGGTATTTGGAAGGGGTGAGCTTGTCATGGATCCCAAGAAGATCGCAAAAAGATATCTCAAATCTGACTTTGTAATTGATCTAATTGCAACATTACCTCTCCCCCAGGTACTTTTCATTACATGATAAACTTACTATTTCTGTTTCTTTGCTAGTCACTGACTTATATGGTGTAATTTTGAGTTGTAAAACCTCGTGGATTTAGTTCTACATCTGGAAAGTAGGATATATATACAAATTGTGAATGGAAATGTGTTTTTGAAATGTGAACAACATTCCTATTTCTCTCTGAGCTTGAGGTTCGTGCTAGGAATATATGAAGTTGCTTTGTTACTGGTAGTGTGTTAACTGAGCCATCTGACTGGATGTGGCTCTTGCTGGGGATAAATATTTGTATTTTCTTCTCAAGTCTTTCAAGCTCTTGTTTTGGAATTGTTGGTGATATAATAGAGGTCTGTGTTGGAATAGGCTTGTTTCTTTTCAGGGGAGATGGCAAAATGATTGGAACATACTAGGCAACAGTCAGATGATTTTCTTAATTTTCTAGGGCCTAAATTAAATTGGCCAAACTGTATTATTTTCTAATAGTGTCTTGCATATAACAACTATCTCTACGAAACTTGTGTTGGAGAAATAGTGCTAATGATTGCTTCAGTAATTGAAGGACTGTGCAAAATTACCTGTTAAATAGCCTGCATTGTTTTCGGAACAATTTTCCATCTGATGAAGTGTTCATGTCCTTGCTCCTGCTTTACCCAGCTTAGACGTTTCAAGACATTGTGTTTTGCCTTGTAGGTGTTGAAGTTATCATGCATTCTGCCTTGAAATTGACCTATGTCTCTGTCTGCTTTGGGGTGTTCTAATTACATGTTCTTTAGAGAGTAAACAAACTCTTTTGGTTATGATTGAATTTGACTCTCAAATATGTGTCTTTTCAATGGCATTTGCCCTTAATGCATGTTCTTTAGAGTAAACCGCCCTATTTTTGGAGTTATAATGCAATTTGGAGTCAAATCAGCCGATTTGCCTAATTGTAAATGAAATGTCCTAAACATGTTTTCAGGAAGGAATCCCACATGAATTATTTTCCTTTCTAATAGGTAAATGTTGAAATAAGGGAAAATGACCAATTTAGTCCTCAAATTTAAGGACCTGACACACTATGGTCCTAAATGTTTTTTTCCTATCGTTATGGTCCTCAAAGAAGTTACGCGCAACAAACAAGCTCCCACTAACATCCTTTGCTGCAGCTTTTCGTTAGAAAAAACCCATGCCCCTTTCACGGAACATCTTTTTGAGAGCAAAATAGGCACACTACATTTTTCTCTAAAAGCATACTCATGCTATAAGCTTGTACACCTCAATTTGGAAAAAAGAAAATGAATTTGAAAAAAATTAGGGCGCACGTGCTTGTAGCATGAGCGTATTTTGTAAGAAAACATGTGGTGTGCCTATTTTGCCCTCTAAAAGATATTATAGGAGTGAGGCGTGGGTTTTTCCAGCCGAAGGCTACAATCAAGGATGGTGTTGGGAGTAGGGGTGTTCAAACGGATTACGGTTCGGTTTTCGGTTTTACTATTCGGTTTTCGGTTCGGTTTTTTTTTTAATTTTTTTGAAAACCAAACCAAACCGTAATTTTTTCGGTTTTACTATTCGGTTTTTCGGTTCGGTTTAGGGTAAAACAGAAAACCGAACCGAAAAACCGAAATTGTGAAAAAAAATACAAAGAACGCATTATGGTAATGCGTTCTTGTATTTTTTTTAAAAAAAATAATACAAGAACGCATTACCATAATGCGTTCTTATATTATTTTTTTTTAAAAAATACAAGAACGCATTACCATAATGCGTTCTTTGTTTTTTTAAAAAAAATTCGATTTTTCGGTTTGGTTTTCGGTTTGGTCACCTAAACCGAAAACCGAACCGAATTTTTTAAAAATTTAAAAACCGAACCGAACCGAACCAAAAAACTATAAAAACCGAACCGAACCGAAAAATTCGGTTCGATTCGGTTCGGATTTTCGGTTTGATCCGAATTGTGAACACCCCTAGTTGGGAGCTTATTGGTTGCGCGTAGCTTGTCTGAGGACCATGAAAAAAACTTCTGGGACCATAATTTGTCAGGTCCCTATGTTTAAGGACCAAATTGGTAATTTTCCCATGAAATAATTAATTCTGGTATTTCAGTATATGACATAAAAGGGTTAGGGTATGGAATTCTCATGGCTATCCTGCTTGCACCCAACTGTTTCCTTTGTCCATGTCCTCTCTATGTGACTTACAAATTGTACAAAGTATCTTACTTCTGATAGAACAACAAAATTTTCATTCCTTGTGATGTTTTTAGGGATATAAATGAATTCTTATCATTTTTTAGATTCTGCAACTTTAAATTCTTCAGAAATAACAAACATTGTTTAAACTGAAAAGAAGCAAGATTATATTCATTGAAAAAAAAAAAGAAGTCAGATTGCATAATTAATATGGGAAAACTCTTTCATTTCCGGAATGTGTTGACCTTTGTTTTCGAACCATGAAAGAAGCCATTTTCCAGTGCCGCTAGAATTAAAACTTATCCCGTGGGAAAATGAATAGCACAAATTATATATGACTTTGCATAGAGGTGATCTCTTCAATTCCGGTTTTAGTAACAAAAACAATTCAAAATCTGTGGGTAAGGTTTAGATTATTGATTCTGATGATATCCGTTAATTTGTGGCCAAGGGACATAAATATCTTTAGGAAGTCTTGTTACAAAAGTAGAGGAGAACTTGCAAACGGACAAGCCATTTTATGCAGGATTGGGGTTGCAACTCTAATAAAACATGAAGATTGCAGAACAGCTGAACCATCTGTGATATTTTGACAGGTAATAGAGAAAAGGTTTACCTAGAAGTGTCTGAGCATGAGTTTTTCCGGGTGATTTTATTTGCCAAAAAGGAAGTGTGAGACTAGAATTCTTAAGACAAGATGGCTAGGAAAAGGCGGCTAGTGTTGCAGAAAGGATAGCAATGTCTGACCAACAAAAGTTGAAAAGTAAACTTCTGAAGGCCTTGGAAGTTTAAGAAATAGAACAGACCGAAGCTTAACTTTGTGAATTTCTTGTTACATGTACAGGAAATGATAAGCGGAATTGGAAGGAAGGAGGGAAGTACTCAAATTCTTAAGAGTCCTCCTATAGTATTTACTTTGGGAGTGACAAGTTTGCTTAAAATTATATTAGCACCCAAGAAATTTGCCTGCTTATTTTGTTGTGTGTCCACAAAATAGAAATCTAGTCAGGAGAGTTTAGCTGTTGTTATATGTAGATGAAAGATTGGGATGATGGTCTCCATCTTTATTAATTAGATAGCATATGACTGCTGGGCGTTATTCCTTTGTGTTTTAGATACAATGGACGCTGCCAACATTGCTAAACTTAAATGGCCTACTGAATTAATGGAGAAAAGCAAGGGGCGGCCTAGAATGACAAGTAAAGAAACTAGTTCCATTAGCAACCACATATAACCTATTGCTGAACAGGAAACTTTTGAAGATGACATACAGGCTTATGGAAGATATCTCATGGAGCTTGTACTATTCCTGTTTTCATGTGTGTGTATACCTTGAGGGATGTGTTTGTCGCTGTCTAATATGTTCATATTTAAGGAACTTCTCTTATGTGTTGTTTGGTCCTTGTTAATGCAACACATCGTGAGTCTTATCAGAAATGTTAAAATGAAATACCAATTCTTGAGGGGCCACAGTAACATTCCTAGTGTTGACATTTGTAGCTGTCACTTCCCTTATCCCATTGCTAAAGGAAAAGCGTAAGTGCATTCACAATGTTGTGCTTCATGAGATGACTGAATATTGTTCTATGGTTCTGGTGCGCTTATGAACTAGAATGTTTTTCAGTGATGATTCTGTGATATGTTTTTTGTAACTTCATAGATTGTGAAGAAAATTGTTTTACTCAATTACTTAAGCGGACTAATTTTTCAGCTAAATTTAGCCTTTGTCTCTTGTTAAAGGGTGGAGAATTTTATTGCTCTGTTATTGTATTTGTTAGCTTCTTTATTGAGGCAAGTGATGATGATATTATCACTAGTTAATTTGGAATGACTCAAGTTTTTCTTGTTCCAAATCAAGCACACATCTCTTAGTCCTTGAAAATCATGAATAACTATCTTTTTGTTGTGGTTATTTCGTGGTTGACTTTCTTCCTTTTAGGTTGTTCGGTTACATTTGATAAGGCTAAGCAGACAGTTGTTTGGTTGGAATTTCTGTTATATTTCTCTATCTGAATTCCCCTTTCAAAGCTGTATTGTGTAAAAAATGAATGTCGCAAGTGCTTTGCTATCATAATTGCATTTCAATAAAATATTTAGTAAATTAGAAAGTATTGCTGCCTAAACTAGACAAACGATAGTAATAGTTCAAAGCATTCTAGTGGTGTATGGCTAATAATTTTCTGTTAGCATGTCTTGTTGAAGTCAAAATAAAAATTATCTACATGCCAAAAAGTATTAAGTTTAAAAAGCACTGTGAGCAACATATTACTAGTCTTACTTCTGCTCATTTTTTAGAATTGAAGTATTTGGGGAGAAAGCCTCAATGTGATCCTGGCTTGTAATTTGCTTACATTTGTCCATTCTTTTTTCCTGGAAAATGGTACTTGTTACTTTTAGTTCATGATTTTATTATGTCTACTGTTTTCTTTTCTGACCTGTTGAAACAATGTGGAAAATTTTGGTGATTGTCAATTGTATTGCAGATTGTTATCTGGTTTATCATACCAGCAACTCGGAATAATCGTGCGAATAATAATAACAATGCCCTTGCACTAATTGTCCTTATCCAGTATATCCCTCGGTTGTATCTTATTTTTCCTTTAAGTTCACAAATTATTAAAGCAACTGGACTAGTCACAAAAACTGCTTGGGCTGGTGCTGCTTACAATCTGCTACTCTACATGCTGGCTAGCCATGTAAGTATCTCTGACTTTCTTGTGTGCATTTGCTAACAGGTTATAATTTCAGTTTATTTACAGATGCACACTTCTTATATTAAGGTTGTTTTAGGGCATTTGTTACTTGCCTAAGAGATTTGGCATTTTACTCTTCAAAATAGAAAAGTTTGTTTCTATATAAAGAAAACCTAACTTCTTTGAATTTAGCTTTCTAATTGCCACTGAAATTCTGAGGCTTATGGGACAATATTAAAATGTTAGTTCTATTGGACAAGTTCAAAACAAAATGTGTATTGCTAAGTCTTTTGTGATAAAATCTAATAAATTTATCCAATGTTTGGGAATGCATGCTTACTCAGATTCACTGTGTGTTAGTAGATGTTTTCCAGAAGTAAGTTTCCAAGTGTTGATCTTAATTAACTTTTTATAGAAGGTATGATAGAACTTCCTTAATTTTTCTAGGTGTCTCCTCAATCTAGTCCTATAATTAGCTAGGGAAAAGGGCTAGTTCTTATTCTGTAGTGGTTTTTCTGCTAACCTATATTTTAGTACTGTGGGATTTAAATTTGAAAGGGTCTATATTTACCTTCTGTGTGTTCAAAATCTAAATAAATTATCTGTTCAAATATTGAACGTTGCCTGTGGTTGAAACTAGAAGCCATCAGGTATCTTTTTCAGCATTTGGAATTTGTATTAACTTGTGAGATGATAAACAAAATTCTTTGTTACTCATTTGGAATGGAGTACGTAAGTTTAATTTTCTTTTCTCAGGGATCAAGTACTCCACACTTGGTTAATGCCACATAATTTTCCTTTCAGGTCTTAGGGGCAGCATGGTATGTATTGTCAGTTGATCGATACACGTCTTGCTGGAAATCAGTTTGCAGAGAAGAAAAGAGTCCAGTGAAATGCTTTCTTCGGTATTTGGATTGTGGGGAAGCTGATCTTGATATTCGTGAGACTTGGGCAAAGAACACAAATGTTTTTACAGGTTGTGATCCAGATGGAAATACGGCCTTCAAGTATGGCATATTTGAAAACGCAGTTACCAAAAAAGTTGTCTCCTCAAATTTTGTAGAGAAATATTTTTATTGTTTATGGTGGGGCTTACAGCAATTAAGGTATGCCATCTGGGGATATGCAAGTCATAATTTGCAATTTATTAAGGCACATCATAAGTTACATCCTTAAAATAAGTTTTGCTGCTTCTTCTGGTTTCTTATGAACTGTTTTTATCATCTCCATTACATTTTATCTTTTCTTTGACCTTAAGCCCGATCTCTTAGCTTATGTATTAGGTGTTGACTTAACCAGAATAGTTAACATCTAGAAACCACTTGTAAATTACACATTGCTTATTTTTAATGCCCCAACGGATCTATTTTTGTAGACCTTTCTTATGATAGGTTTTATCTGTGAGATAAATGAATGTCCCAAATGGATAAATATAACACAGGGGTGCTAATATTCATCTGCAAACTTGAAAACCAATGACCTGAAGTTTTTTGTGTTAAGATTGGGTTGCTATTCTTTAGTCCATTCTGGTGAACCGCCAGGTTAACAGTACTGTTGTAGATTAATGTTATATTTCAAATGCTAGAAAGTCACGTTGATGCCTCATTGATATGGAATTGTGAGTTACAAGTTCTGCAGATTGCTGAAGAGTGTAGTATTCTACTGGAAGTCATACCATTTCTTTGAGGAATCTTTAATAGTTCTTTGTTCATTGAATGGTTGACACTCAGAAGTCAAAAACCTATGCATTACAATGCTTTTATATTACCTGGAATTCGGAAGTATACTTCGCTCAGTTTATTTGGGAAACAATGTCAAGAAATTTGCATCTTATTTCCAATGATTATTGGGTAAGGGTACTAAAACATTATTAAGCAAAGGAAGACCATTTAGAAAGAAAATCACTTTATGTAACGATCAATTAAATTAAAACTCTTTAAATTGATTTTTGTTGTTAATGAAAACTCAATTCAAAGAGGTCCCAGGTTAAATTGTATGATTAAGTGGGTAAAATGAGCTAATCATCTTCCAAGTTAGTCTTTTGTTAATGATAAAACTATTGATAATGAAAAACTCCGGTTCTTCTTGATGTTCTCTGTATCTAGACAATCGCCATTCTATTTGATGATTTATAGCATCAAGTAGCAGAGGAACTGGTGTGGATATTACAGGATTATTGCCATGTATGTTTTACTCTCCACTGCTTTGGCCTTCATCCTGCACTTTCATATGCGTCTGCAAGTTCTGACATAATATTTTTCCTGCCTGATCTAAGTACCAAATTGATGTCACTGCTTTTTTCTCTACTTCAAATCGAATGGATCAATTTAAGAAACATCAAACCTCATATACCAAAAATCTGGTTCCTCTTTTGCTTGTCCAGTGTGTTTCCTCCAACCCCGGCTGGGGCGAGACCCCATTCTTTATTCTTGGAAGAGTATTTGAAGATGAATTTGGTTGGGAGTGAAGGTATCAGTCGAATGATGTGGTTAGATTCTCATGTGAGGGAAGTACTATTGAGGTTCAGTTGTGAAATATTTTCCTACATTTGCGAAGTATCAGATTCCAGAGGATTAGAAACTATGAATTGCAGATGCAAGATCTAATGGCTTAAGCTTCAGGATAAAAGACTCTAAGCTTGCTGATTTGGCTGATACAATCTCTCCTCTTGGAAACACATTCACCATGTTTATGTTGAAGTGCTGGACTTCATAAACTATATTTTTGAAGAGGATGAACCCTGATTTATACTAAATTTATATTTTTATGTCATTGGGGGGAAAAATAGAGAACATTTAATTTATATTTTTATGTCATTTGGGGAAAAAAAAAAGAAAAAGAGAACACTAAATGGTTTTTCACTGCTTTCAAGGAAAAATGTGGACCTTGCATCGTTGGAGTTCTGCTCAGAGAACTGGATGCTTACCTTGCAGGGGATTCATATGGAATGAGATTACTTATTAGTGCATGTTTACTATTCTTTGCTACTTTGAGTTGAAATATCACTATTAGTGTAATTGCAGTAGCAAGCTTTCATTGTATAACTGTGGAATAAGGAAATGTGCTTTCTCCATGTAGAACTTTTGAATTGGCCTTCTATCTAAATATTACTCCAATACTTAGGTAGCAGAAATAGGATCAGAACAAAAGTAGAGCAAAACCAGGATCTCAACAAAAGTAGACGTAGAATTCAATGTTTGTCAAAGCTTTGCAATTCTTTTACTAAAGTTGCCTGCTAGTGGGGAAGTGGGGAAGTAGGGAAGGGGAAATGATAATGGAGGATACTTTTCTACCCTTTTACTTCAATATAGCATAGAATATGTTAGGTTGAACTAATTTGATACTTTTTATGGAACCAATGGACTGCTTATTTCAGAACTGGATCAAGGACTTTAATTTGTTGCATAATGAGTCGAGTATAAAAGGGCATTACCTGCATTTTCTATTTTTGAGATGAAATGGACAAGATGCTCATTTGACAATTTGATTTGTAGAGTTGTAAATATGAGCAAACTTCAGGACATGCCTGACTTTTCTTCTTTTACAGTTCTTATGGACAAAACTTGTCAACAAGTACATTTATTGGGGAGACAGCTTTTGCCATACTTATTGCCATTTTGGGTCTTGTTCTGTTTGCGCATCTCATTGGGAATATGCAGGTACTGAAACTGCCTTCTATTTCCAGCTCAAGTGAACATTTTTTTTGACATTTATTAAATCTGTCTTGTCACACTTATTTTGTGTGTTCACTCATTATAGGGTTTGATTCATGCCTGCAGTCTTCTTGAGCTGAATAATTCTTCTATTATTTTCTAAATTCTTGCCTTTTATTGTGAACACAAGGATGGCTAATTACTAGCAACTCCTTGGTCTTGCAATGACATGTTATCAGGGGAGTCCAGTCGCCTTGTTTAATCTGTCTGTTAAGATTTTGAACATTTTCAGGACATAACAGTAGAGTGCATATGGTATGAATTTAAATCGATTTCCTTGCAGTTAAATTCATCCTTAGCAATATAGAGATATAATCTTAAAAATCCAAGGCTTCTCTTCCTCTTCCAACAATACTTTTTTAGCACCAAGCCCTGTGGGTAAAAGAACAACTCATCTAGAAAGAAATCACACATAAACTCTGATGAATTCACATTGGTTTATTGTTATCAAGTTTGCAAATTGACTTGGTATTTATATTGAGAATTTGAAGAAATATTATACCTTCTGCACTGGATTTTTTGACTTCATAAGTTTGCAATCTGCATTTTCCTTTCAGCTTATTAAGAAGTTTTCTTTTGATATTAAGTTCAGATTAAGATGTATATCTGAGTCCCTGCCAAATATATAATGAAAATGATACTAATCACATTAATTTCACTCTTTATAGCTTGAATTTAGGTTCAATGAGTTGAAGAACTGTTGCAGGGTAAACATTATAATGGCCATTCTCTTGAATTACTCATTTGGTATATATTTGCCTGATCCGAATAACTTCAACTCAAATCAACATGCCAAATAATAGAATGCAATGAGATTGTTGGAACCCACCCAAAGGTGCTGATCACTAAACGAGAGCTTTTCTTACTAACAATTCTTCTCTAAGCTAAAGTTGAAAAACCGAAACCTTCTTAAAAGGATTCTGCAGAATTTGGTGGCAAGGTTATATTCTGGTCTTACAATGTGCTTAGTGATGTCTAGAAGTTAGTGGATTAGACTTCAAAGTCATATAACTGTGCGACTATTAAATGAATCAAACAGTTTTAAATTGTTTCTTCTCTGTTCTTTAAGATCTTTTATCTCTTCGCTTATTTTGGGTTTGCCACTAAGGGGAAAGGGCGTTGGAGCCTAGCATTTTAGCATTTTTAGAGTCTGTCTGACCTACTGCTGTCATTCTGTTTGTTTTGGTGTTTCTGGTGGGAGTGAGATAATGAATCTTTCTGCTTTGTCACATACAGACATACCTGCAATCGTTGACAGTACGACTTGAGGAATGGAGACTTAAGCGAAGAGATACTGAAGAATGGATGCGACATCGCCAGCTCCCTGAAGATTTGAGACGGCGTGTTCGACGCTTTGTCCAATATAAGTGGGTAGCTACTCGAGGAGTAGATGAAGACACTATTCTTCGTGGCTTACCTGCTGATCTTTGTCACGATATCCAGCGTCATCTCTGTTTGGACCTTGTTCGGCGGGTAGGTTCCTTGAAAATTTTAATTTTTTTAATAAAATCTCTTCTTGTTGACAAAGTATATGCATTGATGTTCATCCTATTGAAGCCATCCTGCCAGTTAATAATTTAATAAGGGGAAAATATGATGTCCCAAGACTTTGTTGTAATTACAATATCTCCTCTGTTTTCCGTGAATTTACAGTTAGGTCCCCAAGTGATAACACCCCCCCCCCCCCCTCCTTTTTCTTTTCTCTGTTTAAGATGCTATTACTTCATCTATCTATCGGAAAGGCAGATTGGCAAATCACTTATATTTACTGCAGGTCACTAAATTCACAACATGACGTATAACCTCCCCCTAGCTGTTTCAACTTAAATGGTTCATTGATCCATATGCTTGCCTTACAAATTGGGCTTCTGCAAGTGCTATCACATGCCTGTTTCATTATAATTCACATGCCAATTGCCTATTCTTGTTTCTGCCACGTTCCAGGTTCCATTTTTCTCACAAATGGATGATCAGTTGCTTGATGCAATATGCGAGCGTCTTGTCTCTTCCTTGAGCACTGAGGGCACTTACATCGTACGTGAGGGTGACCCTGTAACAGAGATGCTCTTCATCATCAGGGGGAGACTCGAGAGTTCAACTACAAATGGAGGCCGGACTGGGTTTTTTAATTCCATTATGTTGAGACCCGGAGACTTTTGTGGGGAGGAGTTACTTGCCTGGGCTTTGGTTCCAAAGTCAACCACCAACTTACCTTCTTCAACTAGGACTGTCAGAGCACTTGTTGAAGTGGAAGCATTTGCCTTACGAGCTGAAGATCTCAAGTTTGTTGCCAATCAGTTTAGACGGCTTCACAGCAAAAAGTTGCAGCATACATTCCGGTTCTATTCTCACCACTGGAGAACATGGGCTGCATGCTTCATACAGGCAGCTTGGCGACGCTACAAGAGGAGGAAGATGGCAAAAGATCTCATGGCAGTGGAGTCCTTTGCTTTAGATGAGACGGTTGCAGATGAGACGGAGCAAGAGGACAATTCAGCTACTAGTTCAAGCCCCACTCAGGCAAAATCCAACCTTGGAGTTACGATATTGGCTTCGAGATTTGCTGCAAACACAAGGAGAGGAGCTCAAAAGCTTAAAGGTCTGTCTAAATTACAGAAACCTGAAGAGCCCGACTTTTCAGCTGAACCCGATGACTAGCTTCACATTGGCCATGTATGAGAACAACCCATTTCAAGTCTGAAGGTGGACATGTTTTATGCAGGACAGAACCTCCTGACTGACTTTTAGCACTATGGTGCAGAAAGACATTATAGTGCTGCACCCTTGATATTTCTGTTGCTTTATCCTCTCCACTAGTGTATTACAGGCCTCATGGAAAATTCTGATGCAGATGCCAGAAGAGGTATTGCCGCCTTGTGTTTCTTGTAATCTTATATCTAATTTATGGTTCTCCCATGTGGCAAGAAGTGTATCTCATCTTTTGTATTATATGCAAAGTAGGACTGGGTTACGTCAATCTGTAATAACCTGACCCAAGATCCTTTTATCAGTTTTACTTCCTGAAACACTCAAAACACATACTATATCTAACAGGCTGAAATAGGAGTGTGTATACACAGCATACTGTAAATTATCTTTTTCCTATTTGACAATTCCAGTTTCTACTGTTGTGAGTGAATGTTCAAACTGTTATCAATACAGTGCAGAATGATAAAAAAAAAAAAAAAAGAATCTCCCAATCTTTAAGTTATTTAAAATGTCTGTGTTGCTTCATTAACAATAAGCTATAGAAACATGATAAGATATTAGACAAAGCCATTTCACCCTTACAATCATTGTGTTTACAAGAAAGTTGTTTAGAGTATCAAGAAATGAAAGAGATTATCTACTCTATGCTGCTATATAACAATTGGGCAGCATTTATAGTCTCGAGTTGACTGCTCTTCTCAGGTCAATACTTGTCTCTGTCTATCTCTATATTCCTGTACTTTTGGGATATTATTTCTGCCTGAACTTTTCTTGCCGTGTCTGTTGCACAACCAACAAGAATAAGAACTGATGTGCCTGCGAATCCCCGAAAAGCAGTCAGGTGTGTAGTTTGTTCAATTACAGCAGGGCCGGCAGCCAAGATTGCCAAAAAAGTAGAACCCAGAACTGATATGCGGCTAAGAACCTGATATTCCAGTGATCGTGAAAAAATTAGGTCACAACAATTTTAATGATAAGAGTCAAAATATTCAAGTTAGAACCTTATCTAACATTCAATTGGGGGAGGATAAAGTAACAAAGCATCAGACTGGTAACTTTATATCATGACGGAGAAGGCAAAATAGGTATTATAGCATGCTTGACTCAACCAGGTCAGAATCTTCATCCTCATATTGGAACCAAGTTCCAAGACTTAATCTGAAACACCTTGCAGTTGATAAATTGTATTAATATATTATTAGTGTATTACTGTTAACCTTGTAAATGCGCATCAGATAAGTTCCTCTGAAAAACAGATAATCAATTTCTTGTTTTCCCAAAATCATTTTCTTTTCAGAAAGCATGCTTCCATATGCCATGGACAGCGCATACACCATTATCCAGAGCCTTAGTCAAACACATCCCTAGTAAAGCTAACATTTTGGCAGATTACAAGTTATTTCACAGACTCCTCTTGCAACAACATGGTACATCCAGCATTCACAACCACCCTGACCACCCATATCACACCATACTCCTTATTTCCCTCAAATTCCTACTTCACCACCTCCACTTATTTCCCAGACATTTTGGCCTACCTCCAGTTCCACTTATTCACCATCACTAAAGAGACTGGTTTGAGATTGTTGACTGAGAGATTGGTATTGGGTCTCAAGATCCCACTGTGACTAGCTTTCTGTGGAGTATTCTCAGAGTCTGGAATTCATTTGGAGAATACAGACAGCTTCAATTCCTCCAAATAAACAGTGCTGAAGAAGATGCTTCACGCGGGTTTGAAGATAACTTTTGCTTAGTGGTCTTCAGCGCTACTGTCATAGTCTGCTTTGTTGGATTCACGGTTTTGGAAATATGAACATACTGTAAAGCTCTGGGCTGAGCTATTCTGTAGATGAAATTATCTCCTTAAGGAGATAGTTCATCCCCTAAAGGGTGACAACTGCTAGGCTCTTAGCAAATACTCTCTCCATTTCAAAACATAAGTCGTTTTAGACAAAGAAATTGTTTCATAATATATGTTATTTTACACCTTTCAAGGAGTGTTTATTTTCAATTCTCCCTCTCTCTCTCTCCCTCCCTATTTATTAAGGGCAGTGAAGGTACTTTGTTATACATATTTCATTGGATTCACAACTCTTAATTTGTGTGCAAATGGCCAAGATAATTTATATTTTGGAACGGAGTTAGTAAGATATATATGCCCCTACGTTTACTCTCTATCTTAACTACTCTCTATCTTAACTAGGTTTCGTCTTTATACTTCCCCAATGGGGTAAATAGATAAATGTTTTTGTGGGAAATATACTCCTCACTGCTTTCAACTTCTAGAAGAAATAGCTTTGCAGTAACACTACAAAGCAAAAATCTTTCTTAGAAAGAAGACTTAGTGATACAAATAATACTCCGTCCATTTAGAATACATGTCAAAAATTTCTATTTTTGTTGTTTTAAAATACTTGTCAATCTCATAAATAAGTAGTGTATTTTATTACTCTCATTCCATTTTGACCCTTAAATAATTTAAAACAATGCATTTATTATTTTTAAGTTTTACACTTATATTAAATAGAGGTTATTGTGCATTTCCATGAATTTTAGCAAATCTAATCCGAGTTCCTTGTCCTAAATTGAAACTATTTTGAAATGGAGGGTGTAAATTATTGCTCATGCCATCCATTTACCTCACTATTTTATAACCAGAATAATATCCTTTCAATAGCTGTCTTTCTTTCTATGAAAAGATATGGTTGAACCTTCTAATAAATTAAGCATCTTAAGAACAAATAACACATAGATTTAAGTAGGCTTTACAGTTCAAGTTTTCTTCGTCAGACAACCTAGCATAATCAAACACGTAAAAGTTTCTTTTTAACTAGCTTCGGAATAAAGAAACTGATGCTCTTCTTGGTTCCAGGTCTTGATGTTAGCATTTCGGAAAAGCTGTTGGGGGGTAGTTCTGAAGAAGTCTTTTTAACTTCAAAAGTTCAATTGGACACAGAGAGAGATCCAAATCCCCAAAAATTACTACCCAAAATTGTTAATCAATTACACCAAATTCGTAGATGTCAAGTTTACACACAAATCTGATCAAATTTCAGTATTCAAATAGTGTTTGAAATTAAACCATCCATGAAATCAAAGTAAGAGTCTTAATTAACAATAGAAATCACCCTTGCATCAAACCACTAATCCATCAATCAGCAAGGAAAAGCAAAGGGGAAAGGAAAAATCTTCGATTGGCAAGGAATACCAAGTAACTGCAATTTTGGTAAGGAGGGAAAAGGACTGAATGGAGGAAGCATCATGATGAAAATAGCAGAGATATGATGAGAAGATGGTGAAGTAGCTGTTGATGTCAAGGATAAGACAAGTGAGGAATACAAGGAGAGCAGAGACGCAGTTGTGCTGGGAGCAAAGGGGAGAGGGAAGGGTGTTAGGAGGAGGTGATGGTTGGCATTTGCTAAGCACATAGGCAATGGAAGAGGATGAGGGTGGGGAAAGTATGATGGTGGAAGAGGATGGTAGAGTCAGTGCAGCACCAATAGGGGAAACTTGGAAGGATGGGGAAGTAAAGAGGGAGGGGCAAACCTTCTTTTGAGTTTTGAGAATAGGTTTAAATTTTGCAATTCTAGCATTTTATCTGAAAATTTTGATTTCTGTTTCCAGCATTTTATCTATGAAATTTGTTTTCTGTTCTGGTGTTGACCAAACACGACTTCTTATTACCGAGAACCAAAGTGCTCCGAATCCACCTTTTAGAATTTAATTTCCTATCCAAAGAGGACCTAAATATGTTAGCGCCCTTTATAAAGTAAAAGAACAGAAGAATGATAAACGACCATGGAATTCTACTTTTTATACTGAGTGAAGAACAAAAATGCAACTATGCAATAAGAGAATATTCAATAGAGAAAGAGTTACCGTTTTGATGAATGCCGCTGTACTTTTTCCAGGTCGGATGAGTGGGACTGAAGCTCCTTGTCGCTTTAACTGTTCACTGACATCATCAGGGTCTAACTGTAGGAAAGTGTAGTAGTAGTTGAAGAAAGCAATCAAAAGAATATTTGTTGGGAGGTAAAAGGAACCTGGAAGACAAAAAACTGGTTAGTGGTCTACAAAATAAATATAGATATTTATTTCTCTTCTACTAAATTCACAGACCAAATTATCCGTCCACATTTACAGGAACCATTACCTAACGAATGGCTAATATTTCTAGAATCAATTTCTTCATCTGCTTATAAGCCATTAATGCTCTATATTTTATCTTTTCCCCTCGATTTGCTTGCTACCCTATATTGATCAGAATGGCCACCAATTATATAGAGAGATTACCTTTGAAAAATACTGTAAATGGGTCTGAATCCTTGCCCAACTTTGGTTCAGAAACTAACTCTCTTGTTTACATGCCCCTTTTATTTGAATAATTTTTTGAGTCATTAGCTGAATGTATAGCTAGTAGTACCCAAAGCATCTTTTTCTCCCTTTCGTATCCCTTTCTTCAGAGAGTATTAACAATTTTTGCAAATCTAGAAAACAGATAATGATTTCTTCTTATCGAATACATAAATACCATCAGGAAGAGATAAATGAATGAAATTAATCCTAATTCCTAAATCAATTTTAATAAAACAATGCAGTAAGCAGTTTAAAAAAGATAACATCAAGTCTGTACAAATTCGTAAGACACCTCTGTTTGGGAGCTGACTTGTAGTACTGTAACCTTACCTCCAGGATTTAAAGCAACTGCTGCCTTCTTCAGCACACCTAATCCAGTGAAGCGAGCTAGAGTCCCAGGAAGAGCTAATGAAGAGGTGGAAAAGATGATTGGCATCACTCCAGAGCTATTGACCTGCACATTAGTTATTGTTGATGTTGTGTAAGATCTAGTAGACAAGATAAACAGCAAACAAAAAATTCTCAGAATAAGGGAGAGCATGAAAACATAAGATTAGGGAACACAAGGCCTATGATTTCTTCCAATTTACTGTTTATGGTCAGCAAATGGTTACCGAACTCTTGTGCCCTAACAGAACTGGAAAGCAGCTAAAATGAGTGTATGCCATAAGGAAGCTGAAAATCAACAACATGAATTGCAACATGCACTGTTTCACCCAAAATTGGGGAAAGGCAATCTGGCCAAAAACAAAACTTCATAGTTGGTCCAGGTTTCCCTCAACTGTTCTGGGCATCTCAAGCATGTAACTCCACAAGTATCATAATGGTCACAGATTCACATACATGTAATGACACAAACCTTAAAGGGCAAGTAGGCAGATTTTTGAAGTCCCCCTGCTCTACTAGTGTATCTGGACGCATAATTAATTGGAATTTTTCTCTCTGCTTCCTGAAATTCTTTTCGAGAACAATGTTACAATCTTTACTTCACTAACTTAAACTCACCTAGAACAAACAAATATATGAAGTAGAAGAAGGAATTTACCTGGACATATACAATGCCAAGGACTAACAGGAAGAAAGAAATAATGATGGCAACAAGACCAACATAATTACCATCTTGATATGCTTGAGCAACTGTCCTTCCAAATGATGCTGGGAGGTAGGAGATGATATTTGTAAAGATTAAAAGAGATGTACCATTTCCAAGTTTTAAGTCGGTGATCCTCTCTCCAATATAAGTTGTAAACACTGAGCCAAGAGTTAATAATATAACTGAAGAAAGAACCCACTGAGTACTGAAGTCATTGACATAAGGGCGCAGGACTAGTACCTGGCCGATTGACTGCAAAAGAAATGAGAAGTGTAAGAGAACAATTAAAGGAAAACCAACAAGAGGAAAAGAAAAGAAAATTGAAGATCAGTAAAACTACCTGACTATGTGGCAAAAGGAAAGAGATAATAAAGTAAAAAAAGTAACAAGAAATCCTCCACCTAGTTTAAAGACATTTAATCTAGCAACTGTCAGGACGATGCCGTTCTAAAAGTAACTATCTCAAGGAAGAATCAATATTAAAGTACCCGACATGCTAGTCCTTGGAAATATATATCACCTGTACTATGGCAAATCCAACTGAGGCATAGCGGGTATACTGAAGGACTTTCTTTCTTCCTGCTTCACCTTCTCTTTTCTGTAGTTCTTGTAATTTGGGGTAGATCTGAGTGAGAAGCTGAAACACAATCTGGGCATTGATAAAAGGCACAATTCCAAGAGAACCTATTCCAAGTCGACCAATGCCTCCACCAGAAAATGAATCTAAGGTGCCCAAAAAGCTGTTTTGATCCAAATTACCAACAAAAGCCTCTCGGTTTACTCCACCAAGAGGTATATATATTCCAACACGAGAGAGTGCCAAAAGTCCTAAGAGTTTGAGAAATTTCCCAGGCAATGGACCTTTGAAGAAATCGCCAAATTCAATGCTAGTGTCCTCAATTGCAGCTGGCAATTCCAAAGAACCCTAATCATGGGCTAAGAGCAGCATGTTTTACTGCTAACATGGGAAGATATTGAATGCTGGATAAACAAGCAAGAAACAAACCTGCAACTCCTTTAGCTGAAGAAGCCCTCTCCTTTCTTGTACCTGAAGCCCCAAAAGTTTGAGAAAACAAATCCAGAAAATTGTCCCAAGCAGTACTTAGTTCTACCAATCTGTCTGAACTGATCCCCAATGGATCGAAAGTACTTAGTTCTAGCAATCTGTCTGAACTGATCCCCAATGGATTGAACAGAGAAGCCTCACCACTGGGATTAAGTAAGTTATATTTAGAAAGAATACGTGATATCATCCCATCAGAAGATATACAGAAAGATAGGCACATGCAACAGGAATAAGACCTTTACCAAATTCAAGACATAATTGGAAGAAGAGATGAGAGTTAAAAATAAAAGAGCATAAACCAAGACTACAGCCGCCCTTAGTTTAAGCATTAAGGCCATATGTAGCTACTTGAACCCTTTTTCATAAGTTTTTCTTCAGTTGAACACTTAACAGTTCACAGAAATCTCTAAAAACAAAAGAAAGAAAATACAGATAGGTACTGCTAGCTTATTCAGGTATTGCTTATATTAGAATGTACCGTCCAAAGACAACAACTTGGGCAGATCTTTCAAATCCAAATGTAACTTCTTTAGTAGTAGGGATTTTGTTGTCTGGAAAACTAGCAATATTCAGAAAAAGCGTCCATTTCAAGGATATGGATAATAAGGTGCTCAGACATCCTAGATACTTAGAAGCTAGCTTCCCTAACAAGTATGGTAATTTTTCTGATATCTAAGTTATAAGCCTACCACCAAATCAGCACTGGACGTTGCAGAAGGAAAAACCACTGGGATCCAATTCATTAATTGAAATAATTTATGTCAGATAAGCCAATGAGAAAGTACAAGTTCAAATTATTTTATCCACATGGACAGTGTCCAACAGTAAAAATAGCAGAAGATTACATGATGCGAGAGGCAATGAAAAAAATGTAGGATAATTTCCATACCAAACACATGAATTTGAAGAAATTACAAAATAGTGATAAAGAGTCATATAAAAACCTTATCTAAAAGCAGAGAGCCTATTCCTCACATCCACCAAGAACATTTCATCACAATCATCTAGAGATATTCTTATTCCTCACTTACTACTTCTACCAATGACTTCATTCCAATTAGATGAAGAGTACTCTATAAATATTCAGTCATGCAACAAAGCTTGACTGATTAGAGTTCCTTATCCATCTTTCAATCACATATCCAACTACCATTAATTTCTATTGTTAGCATGCAAAACCCTCCCAAACATCTATCTAACTATGATACTCAGCATTCAAGCAAAAAATGAACTTAGTAACATTTTATTATGAAAACAACTTATCACAATTAAAGTATCTTGGTGATCCAAATCAGTTAAACCAGCATGATCAATTAACATTTTAAACACTCTTTCAAACCTCCCAAGTTATAATCTACAGCAAAAGTGTATCCCTGATGAACAAAGACTTCAAAATGCCATCACCTATAGTGTTAAGAGAAGCACAACTGCCACAGATTGGTTATTGAAAATCTCCAAACGCGTAGAGCACATTAACAGAGAAACACAAGATGAAAGAGGCATTTTTCTCAATGAGTTATACAGCTAAAAGGTAAAGATAACGGCAGTTCAATATGCAGAGAACTGCTTCAGATCACAAGAAAATCATTTCCAGAGATAGAGGCTGAAAAGTAAAATCCCTGATAAATAAACAGAAAATTTCGAACAGTAGACGATAATAAAGGTGGCCCATTTGCCAGGGAGCAAAAAGAATCGATCTTGAAAAGTTAAAACATGAAAAATTGGAGGAAATGTACCATGATGAAGATGTCGAGGAGCTAATTTCTCTGGGTTTTCTAGGGAGAGTGAAAGCAGCTCTGCATACTGAAATGGGGTTCTTCCTCTGACTCTTCTTACCGAACCAACAAAAACTTGGGTTTGGAAAGTGGTGAAATTTGTGGATGGGAGACAGAGAAGTGAACCATAGAGAAGAAACTTCTCTGACAGTTATCAACATTATCCCCTCACCTCTTCAACTCACAAGCCAGACGACTACATACACATAAAGTTCCTCCAGCCATATATCTGGCTCCACATTGTTGCTCTAACTTTATTTGGTTGAGAGTAATTTGCAAAAAATGCTCTATAACTATTTCTATTTTAAGAATGTCTCTTAATTTTAAATTTTATAATTTTAATCTAAATTTATTTTTAAAACAAATATATATTCTTTATCTCAAGTTTTATAGTTGAGTTGAGCTTAAATTTACATATGCATGTAAGTTTGATTTAAATAATTAATTTTTCTAATCTTGTTTACTCTCATAAAAAATATTTATATATAAATAATGCTAACGTAAAAACTCGTGCTATGTATGCGTATTAAATTTTTTATTTCTAATAACAATTACTAAAATATATTTTTTAAAAGGATTATAATTATGAAACAAATTTATATATTTAATAAAAAATTATTCACTTAGAAGTAATTGTAGGTAATAAAAGGGAAAAGTTATAAAAATAACTATGCATATCTATTATTATGCATATTTAAAAAGAATAATAAATTCTCAACTTTATTTTTTATTCTAAATAAATAAATAATTGAGTAAAAAACACTAAACTTACTAGCACAAAGGATAAAATGATTAAAATTTTTAAATAGTAATTTATGAAATTACTTATAAAAATAAGAAAAGAAAAGAAAAGTTAAACAACTATGAGGTCTTTAAAGAAAAAAAATTAAATTTACCTGGTGAGAATACCTACACGAAAACTTTAAATACTAATTTATAAAGTTACTTAAAAAAATAAATCAAATACTTAAACAACTAGTACTACCAAAATGTTCTTAGAATAAATTAATTATACTTCAACCACAATAACAAAATATTTATAAAATATTATCATGATCAAATCTTTAAGAGAAAAAATTTTGTAATATCTATTTTAATTTACTTTCCATACTACTCTCTTCATCTAAAATTAAATGATTAAAATATAAACTATTTATTTTAGTAAGCGAAGAAAATTTTTTGTCAAATCTAATAACATAAACTATTCATTTTGTATAAAAATATTGATACTTTTTTATTAAAAACTCTCGAAAAGAGATTAATGGTTTATAAAGTACTAATTTTATGTTAATATATCACACACACACAGATATATATATATATATTTTTACTGAATCTTATCAAACTCTTTTGTGTTTCCAAGCCCATTCCCTCAAAGAAAAAAAAATTAAGAATTAAAAACCACAAAGTAAGATTATTTTAATTGTGATATTCTTACACTAATTCTTAAAGAAAGCTTCCACTAAGAAAAAATATAATATATATGTAATAAAATCATGATGAATATTAAAATCCATCTAACCTTCCTTTCCTCTGTCCACCCCTAAAAATAAATAACTTACAAAATTAAATAAATTAGTATTTTATATTAAAACCCTAAAGAAAGGTTTTTTTCAAAATTAAAATATTTTGAGATCATTGCTCAATTTTTTTTTGAAAAAATAGTATTCTTGATCCACAAAAAATAAATCATATTTTTATTATACTTTTTATTATTTACAAAAATTATTTTTCTTTAATGCACTTGATGAAAAGACCATAAAAGAAAAAACTAAAAAATCATCGACCATTACATTTCATGTTCAATATACTATAAAGTTATGCATATTCTAATGCAAAATGTTTTAATAGATAATTATACACTTTTTTCTTAGTTTTTAGCATATTAAGAATGAAATTAGAGTAATAAATACCAAGTGCCAAATAGATAAATATTTCTAAAATTAATCCTCAAAGAAAAAAAAAAGAAAAAGCTTTGTGATAAAAACAAAATTATTGGAATATGTGAATCTTCAAAATCTGCCAAAGAAAAAAACGTACTAATTTTCTTTTTAAAAAATTGAAAATATACATTAGTGTACATAATCCAATTAAAACAAAAAAAAAGAAAAGGTATAAAAGATGTAGAAAGGAAAAATATGAATAACACAAATTAGGAGATTTAATGGAGGAAGTAGGGCTAAGAATTGAGATTTTTAAATTTTAAATTCTAATCAATAATAACTTTTTTACGTAATAAAAAATTTTAAAATTTTAAAAAATAAGAATGAAGACTCCATGGCTTTTAGAGGAGGAGAAAGAGTAAAAGTATTTTATTAATATATATAGATATGCAATCCATTATCATAATATTATTCAAAATTCAATCGTAAATCATCCGATTTTATGGTGTTGTTAAGTAAGATATATGCACTTCAAATTGAATTCATGTATATATATGAATTTCAACTTCACTCCACGGTAAGATTAGTGGCAAGGATTATATTCATTTGAAAAAATAAATTTGAAACTAAAATTATAGAAATTAAAGTTAAAAATATTCTTAAGATAAAAAAATAATTGTGAGACTTTTTTTATATAAATTACTTCTTTTCTTTGTTTTTGCTCATTTAATTTTTTTCTTTTTTTGTTAAAATAAAAAAAAGAAAATAACTGAAAAGAAAATACATGATTATTGTTATACTAGGCACTGTAATTCATCCAAAAAAACATACCAACTAATTGCAATGCGACCTTATATTATTAACAACCCTTACACATTCTTTCCTCCTACAATCCTCTATGGCCCTTCTCTTTATATTTTGAAAATTTTATTTCAGATCTGCTAAAATCGATATCAAATTACATATTAAAAATTTCTTTTTTTTGTAGTTTTGTGGTGAGAGCGCCCCTAGCACCCCCTGACTAGGCTTTCGGGAGCTGCAAGAACGCAACCCGCGCCAACACTTGTCCAAATTTGGTGGGGGCCTATTAGGGCTAATTTCACCGTGCATGTTAGGGCCATGAGGAGTAGCCCTCGATTCTCTATTGGGAACTACTCCCCACAACTATCTTTTTTATTTTTTTTAATATTCAATGTAATATTTGTTTCTTTTTGAAATAATATTCTTGTAGCATTTCTATTTTTTATTCTGAGTTTATTGTGAATATGATTAAAAAGTATTCTTATTTAAGAATTTTTAGTGTAACTTAGTATAACACTTATAATATGAATATAATTTGTATCATTCAAAGATATAATTTTATTAATAGCATTAGTAATTTCGTTTATTGTTGATATAATTAGATTATTATTATTATTTTATTTATTTAGAATAAAAATTATAATTACAGTGTATGTAGCACTATGTTGTCATTGGTTACTATTAGTTAGGGAGATATAATTTTTTATTATTACTATTTATTTTTTATAATTAGAATTATAATTATTACTCTAATTATTATTTTGAATATTCATTAGTAATACAGAACCATTTATTTACTTTTCATTATTGTTATTATTAATTATTTATTATAGTTATTAGTTATTACTATTAATGTTGTCACTATTCTGAGGTCGGGGTTAATAATATTTGTTTTAGGTTATTATTAGTAAATGTACTGTTTAATTTATTATTAGTAAGTAATTGTTGAAGATTAAGTATTTTTAATTTTTATTGTTAACATTATATTGTTAGTGTTGTTATTATTGTCTTTTTTACAATAATTTATGTTCTTAAGTACTTTTATTTGTTTTATTCTTTATCATTATCAACTTTTGCTAATTATGTAATTCTATTAGGGTTCTATTATTATCTACATACATTATTAAAGCAATAAGCTTCATTTATCATGAATATTATTACAAGTCATTATTATCACAAATTCTTGTTATAATGATGATTTTGTTTTTAATTGCAAGAAGACATTATTAGTAATAGTTATTTGCAATTCATTGTAAGTAGATTTACACTTTATTTATTTTTTATTATCAATATTTGTAGTTTTAAGATAAAACATTAGTTCTTATAACGATTTCTTATATTAGTTTTTATTATGATGTCCTATAAATAATATATGAATAAGATTTAGGAAGATTTAATAATTTGCTCATATATCGTACGATAATTTAAAATTTATTATCAGTTGCATAATTTATATTAATATTGTTTGTTGTGGGTGTCACTTATTTTTCTTGTTTGGAGTTTAGATGGTTGATCGGCGATAGCGCAGACGCTCAGATCAATAATTAGGTGCAATGGCAAGCCAGAGTACCTGATTGTATGGTCGACTGCCTATTACAGTATTGTTGAAAGCTCGAGCTAGTCACACAGATGTGTCTAGTCATGACGAGTCAATTTTAGGGCGACCCTTTGTAGTACGGACCGACAGTTCCTCGTAATCGCTAAACTTCAGAAATATCATTTTCCTAATTAACAACTTGTAATGCTATAACTGTTTGGCGGGCCTTTGTAACATTACAGCCGTAAACTTCTGAATGGCCTGGCGATCGTTGTAAGACTGGAATAGGCACTGCCTAGGGGCCTATCTCGATGCTTTACTGATAGATAACGTACTCCAAAAATAATGTAAATTTTCAAGATGAAATAATTGCTTAGACTTCACCCTTAGATACATCTTACAAGCACTTGGTAGGCTGTGTGATTGTCGCAGCTAATATCTGCACATTGAGTTGTCATCACAAACACTTATAATACGCATCATTTCAGTACGAATAATACCTACGGCCTTGTGCGAGACAAATCCTAGCAATGGAGAAAACAATGGTTGTTACTTGATATTATACTTGTCCTTCAAGCGGCAAATCTCTAACCTAGCTCTGATTTCAATCACCTGACCTTGAATCATGAACTTAAATTTCTGGATAACTGAATCAAGATCTCCAGTAGTTGTGCATAATCAATCTATTAGTGCACACTCTCAATCTAGTTTATCGTCTCGTACTAAAATACGTCTATCGATTGGTCCACGCTCTAACAAATCGTTCCTTCCACATCTCCAGCCACATCGTATCTAAGTACTGTATAAATGTTTCGAACCGGCCCAACTTGAATTGAAGATAGCTTCATAATGGCAGTTGTACGCATCCTGAGTTAGTGAATCAACCAACCAATGCCACAAACCCCTAGAGAATTTAGTACTCATCTCTTTCCTTCACAATATGCAGCACACTTCATTTCGATATTTTTCTAAATATGCATCCTATAGAGCTTATGATGACTATTCAAAAAAAAACATATTCAATAATTTTTATTAGAGCGACCTTTTGATCCATAACAATGACCTCCGAAAGGTAGGAACCATTGAAACTGTGTTAGATGCATTGCACAACCCAACTATATGAGGAGATCGTCTCACTCTTAATCCATATTGATGCAATGGTAAAATTCTTACTTGTTGGAGTAACATAAACACATTGCGAGAAAAGCATCTTGTACCTAAAAAAGAGAGCTTCGTCAACATCTCCACAAGTCATTAGAATGCAAATACGAAAAAAAGAATCACAACGGATATCAATTAGTCTTATACGTCATATCTATAACAAATACATACAAGCATACTGACAAGATACCAAATTTGCAAAAATACAGTCACTAAGGACATCAGAACCTTCTTCTGTTTGCTACCAATGAATAACTTAAACAGCTATTAAATTACTATTTGACCTTCCATCTCATCAACCTTTAATTTGTGTCTCGCATTATAAACATTTTTTACCTTATATTAGCCCGATGCATGCATATATGAATTTTACTTATTGCCACTGCTGTTGGGCCAAATTGCGCCATGTAAAATAAAGGTTGGGTATTCAAGTTAAAAAAAAAATAGTTTCAGATATTGTAAACGTCCAAAATTAGTATTTATATTAATTTTTATTTTTAACTATATATTACATCCAATTCATTTTAATTAAAATTAATTAATTTTAATCTAATTATGTAAGGTAAAAATAAAAAAAAATGCTATCATATAAATTACGTTGTAGGATATTTAATTATTATTATTATAATGTGCTATCACATGAATAAAGTTATCTGATTTTTAAATACACATATTATGTAAATTTAAATTACTTATATTATATATAATTATGTTGTAATTTTACTTACATTTCACTATTTGCACATAAATTGAGTTTTACAGAATCGTAATTAAAATTACATACTAAACATTAGTATCAGGATCCTCTCATCTCAGATGATCCATAATCTATTTTGGCTGAACAAGACATTTAATCCATTTTTTCATTGTGCGCATCTATTTCTCGGACATCCTCGCTGCCAATGCATGGTTTTCCAGATATTTTCCCAACTCATTGTTTTGTTTGTCGTCACATACATTCAACCCCTACAAACCTAATCGCAACTTCATACATTTTATTTGAAATGGACAACGATACTTTTTCTTCTCAATTGACCCCCTAGATTGTCTCTGCATCATGTTAGTAATTTCTCTATTGTACAATCTTTTCTTACTCCCTCACTCACAAGTTAGCAAAGTATAAGAACTTCCACCTCCATCCTTCATTTTTGTCCATGCAATTATTAAAAAGTGTTCCGATTCAAGACCATTGCTCTTTGTCCACAATACAAACTGTTGTTTAGAACCAAATAACTAGTCAATGGCAAAAATATAGTTGGTCTATAAACACATCGAAAAACTGTTTGACATATACTGATATACATCAATCTCCTCTTGCATATATAAGAACAGTGTATTATTGTACCACAGTAATGGATATAATAGAACACAGAACTACATATCAAGAACAAACTAAATTAATATAGTAACATTTACATAACACAATAATAACAATATACATAGTCAAATTTTTGCATGATAAAGAGAAACAAATGGAAAAAAATTTATTAAATTTACCGTTAATGTTGATTTTATTTAAATGCTATATATTTGCAATTAAGGTTATTAAGTTACCGACTTTAATACCAATAACGTATAATTAGCACTTAAATTGACCCTATTAATAAGCCCTTATAAAGAAAATGAGATTAATGCCTACATTACTGCGAACCTTAACATTTTACATTCAAGCATGGATCAACACTGCTAAGCTATACACAGTTATTTGTATTCAAATAATATCGACTTACCATTAACATATGACAAAATTATGACTTCTTGCTCTACGTTTCGCAAAATGTGTTCATATAATAATATTATATGAAAGCCAATTAGTTATTAGCACTATTACCTTGTTTAAAAGAATTCAAAGAAAGAGAGAAAAAAAGGATTCATAGATGGCGAAATAACGTCGAGATGGCAGGAGTAGTTGAAAAAAAACTCACCATCTTTGGTGGGGCCTGGTACAACAATCCCCATGGGTACTAGTGGGGGTTGGTGTAAGAGAACCTTATGGCCATTGGCAGGGCCTCCTTTCTACGCGCCTGCTAAAGATTGTTGGGTTTGTGACACAAACCCCCGCAATGATTAGAGGGAGTTATTAGATTGATTCCCATAAATATGTGCAAAGATTGCCAAATTTTTTTTAAAAAAATTTAAGTAGTAACAAAATCACTTTTACCTCAAATCTCTTGAGTTTAATAGTTCTTGATTGCACATTACTTTAATTTATCTTTAAAAACTTTGAATCTTTAATAATTTAATTATATTTTAGAGAGATAGATGAAAGAATTTAGTATTTTAGTGGGAGAAATAAAATATTATAATAAAATATAATTATATTATAATCAACAAATTAATACGCTACAATTAAGGCTAAGCTAAGCGACTGTAAAAATGGGCTCCAAAAGAAATATACTGCACATGGGTATTATTGCTTGGGCCGAGTCCAAATCCTTAAACGAGATAACAATTGTGAACCCCTCAAATGTCGGATAAAAGAACCGAGAGATAGCCCATTGTGTATTGGGCATGCTCATGCTGGGGAGCAAACTGAAGTCCAAACACAAATGACCCAAAAGGGGGCGGGGGCTGGAGTTATTTTCCCTTTTCCTTTTTTGATAATTTGGAAATAGTTTTCAAACTTGCATTAATTTTTCCTACTATCATTAAGGCACATTAATATATAACACTAAAGCCTAAAGTGCTCTCTGAACTGTTTTCTAAAAAAAATAACAAAGATAATTAATTGTATTGCTACCATTACAGTTTTTACTTTTCCATTTTTTTCTTGCCTAAAAATGTATAAATCTTTGTTGGGAGAAAAATTGTAAAAAGCAATAGTGGGTATTGTACGAGAGAAATCTTTTACTTGCATAACTTTCTTCGAGCTTGGTCATTTTCATTTTGAATGGCCCAAAAGGAAGAAGATCAAAGTTCAAAAGATTTGAAAGAAATTAATCATCAGTTAGATGAAAAATCTGGTAAGGCCATTCATAGCTGCTTGTGGATGGTCAACACACTCAAGAAAACGATCAGAAATGACAACTTGAAGTAGACCAATTTGAGTCATTTCATGTTGCTACTGAGACGAACAAAGATACATGACCTGGAACTCTTGGATCCAATGCTAAGGGCCATCTCAGGCAACTTGTCAAGTGAAGCCAACCTTTGCCAGCTCTATAAATCCTATTCTCTTTCTCCACACACAAGAGATAGGAATCCAACTTCAATATGCCATATTAATACATATCTGGTACGTAACGGGGTTGATTTCTTTTGATTGACTTTCTGGACAATCAAATGGGTAGAGAAAATGTGTTGTTTTTCGCAAATTGTTCATTAATTAATTTAGATATCTAACACTGGAGAAAGATAGAATTTGCGTGGGGGCTGCTGCATTACTGCCCTTTTAGCTCTTGTCTCCTTTTTGCAAAACCTTACCCTACACATGATATCGTTTCCTCTTTATATAAAATTTGAATGAGTGTATGGTTGAGATCTCTGCTGCTAAGCTTATTTTTCTATTGTACATTATCTTCATTGCTCCTCACACCTTTTCAAGAAATTAAATAATGGACCCTCTGAAATATTCATGATCAGCAGCACCTGCTCCTCCATATATTACTCAAAGTAGTTGTTGATAAACTTTTCGTCAGTTCAACTATTTTAAAATCTCAGTGAGATCAGCAATGATGTACACATAGTTATAGCTTGGCAAAGGAATGGAATCAAGTGCAGCACCTTCAAGTTTACATTTCCACCCTTGATCCTTGATATGCAAACTTTTCAGCCTCCAGAGGACTGTCGTGATCTTGTTGGATGACTTGGAAATCTTTGAATATTATAGTGATCAAGGAAATACTTGACCTCTAGATAAAGTGCATTGCCATGGACATGGCTGGATTCCGAGTTGCATTATATAAACTAGATTTCTGCTCAAAAAGCAGAATCTGGATTACGAAGATATGAGCAGAGAAGGATGTAGATGGAACCCAATATATTAAGTGCATTTTAACTAATTAAGTTTTTTATTTTTTAATATTATTCAAACAATTATTTGGACAAGATTCTAGTTTATGAGTTCAAAACTATAGATGCACTGGAATATTTGTAAAATATTGCATGATGCCGTGAAGAAATTAATTAAAAGTCGGCCAAGAACTCTGATCAGACATCATTAAATTTTCCTGCCCGACTATTGGGAAATGCCAGCTCTAAGTTCAGTGTCAGGTTCAGAAATTAGGAGCCTTAATTAAGCGAACGGCTATATTGAGATTGAATTCATAATATATTTGAAAATTCTATTCAAACTATACTTCACTACTAAAAATGAAAAACGAATTTTTTTTCTTGTTCTATTTCAGGCATAGATCAGAACCCAAAAGAACCCATACGCAATCACGTAGAGAATAAGTTTTCTTCCCCTGTCTTCTCATCTTATGTGATCGGCATATCATGAATACAAATTAAATGTTCAAAACTAATAATATAAGAAAAGGCAATACACTGTATAAACTTCACAAAAAGGCCAACCAAACACCTGCAAATTTAAGGACTAATTATTTTCAAATTTAGATATAAAGAAAATAAGCCAGAAAAATATAGTATTAAATTGTGCATGTCGCAATCACCTTTAAAAGAGAGCCACGACAGGGCAACATTGCAGTTTGCCCAACTTCTTTCTTAGCTTTATTCACAAAAGATGATTGATGCAAAGCGTGGAAAAATTTTTAGTTGCAAGATCGTATAAGTTAGCCATAAGGCACCGGCCATTGTGAGAAGAAGAAGAAAAAGGGAGTTGAAAAGTTGTTGAGGTATCGAATCAATATCACCTCAAGTCATTGCCTGCTTGATTGAGCCGCCGACCCCTATATATATGTGTGTGTGTGAACTGCTGCTTTCCTTAGAAACTAGAATCAACTTTTGGGCATGCTTGTTTAAAGCTTTTAGACTACTTTAACTTGCACTAATTTTTTGACTTTGATGCACGTTGGAAACGCGTTTATTACAAGTGATCAAAAAGGTTTTCTTTTGTACTGTCCATGCAAATGTAGTTGGTTACCGAGTCTTGTTATTTGCCTTTTTAGAATAATTCTCTTCTTCCTTTGAGTTAAAACCCCACCACCCCACAATCCACCACACTCCAAAATTGGTCTACAAAATCATTGAAATGACTTCTAAGAATGTTACGTATCTATTTAGATTTTGAAACCTTTGTATTAGAATTTCTATCAACGTGCATGTCTTCGATAAAACGAAAGACGTGTCTAATAAGCAGAATTAGAAAGTATTTGTCAAACATGTCACTCTTTTTTAAAGCGAAAACTCTCATAAAAAATTAAATAAATCTTAACAAACAAGTTTAGGGTTATCAAGTTCATGCTACTCTTTTAATATGAGTAACCCACACTTCGAGTACATCAGCAAAAGGATCACAAGGATGGATAAATATTAGGTTTCTGCTTGAAAATATTCAAATTTTATTTCAACAAGTGAAATATTTATGAAAAGAACATTGAAAAGTGCAAGTGAAAATTTTAATTTGAAATAAAAATAAAATTTAGTTCAAATATAGCATGAACATACATGGAGTATGTCTCTAATATCACATGCATGCATGTAAATCTTGCATAGCCAATTTTTTTTTTTTTTTTGGAGTAAGTCGTAAGTTGTCTGCCATCGCAAGAGCCCAAATTGATGCAATGTGTCGCATGCATGCATGTCTGCCGATTACTTAAATCCATACAATATACTAATTTGACCAGGAACTTAGGGAGGATGTGAGTGTATATAATAGAAAATTCATGGTAGATTGGGAGCAAAAAGTGGAAATACAGAAAGCCATCGGAGAAGCTGATCTGAATACTGATGAGGAGGTCAATAAACTAATGTACAAGTGGGGTTGGGTGGGGGAAGGAGGAGAAGATCAGGATGGAGGCCGTGGTTGGGATTACGGAGGTGCTTTGTCTTCATCCCAAAAAGGCTGATTTGACACAGGCAAAGACAAGTAGTATAAAGTTGTAAAGTTTATTTGTAGGGTTGTGAGAGGAAAACGCTTCTCTTTTTCTGCTTCCAAACGCAAGTGGAGGTTTTCTTGTGATCAAAGCATATCTTATGTATTCTGATAGGCTGTTATATTATATACATGAAAATAGAGAGAGAGGGAATTAAGCTTGAGCTTATCTTTTTATTTGTCTCTCTTCTCTATTTTATTAGAAAATTATAGCATGAACTTATTGCGCGAAATGACATGATAAATCCATAAGATCAATTATATTGGTAAAAAAATATACTGTTATCTATGTGATGGTCTAGTAAGAAGAAAGGATTTTGCTTCAATTAAAGATAAGAAGTCACAATAATACTATTATAAATGAGATAGAAAAATAAAATAAATATTACTCTCAACGATTAGTATTAAATTTGAGATCTTTTAATTTAATAAATATTGCTTTAACAATTAAATTAAAGAGCTTTTCGAACGTATGATGTGAGATGGAGGATCTGTTGAAAATAGTTTATTAAGGTAGTGAGATACTATAATTTTAATGATAATTGTTGGTGGGGGTGGGTTGCAGTAATGGACAATCACTCCCCTTCCAGGGAGTGGTTGGTCTAACAAATTCTTTAGTTGTACTTCATTTTTATTGTCTTTTTGGTGCAAAAAGTTGCACATTTTCCTAATTTAATATATGGTTGAAGCATAATTTTCATAATTGATTGATTAGAATAATCAGATTGTGCTTACTCAGAACTTCACTAGTTTATGTAAAGCCAAAAATCTCAGCATCAAAGGGAAATATTCCTTCTTTTGAAAATATTCTATATACATGCGGGAGAATGTAAATTAAAATCCACCTCAATATCGTGATAAAATTTATTCTTGGTTTATATAACAATGAATTTGACCAGATATGGTAGATAAGATCGGACATCAAACAGACATTTTCTACTTCCAGAAGCCAAATGTAAGAATTGGTCGTGAGGTCCGTGTCTAACTCCGCTGGCCGGCTCATTTTTTCCACAACCAACTTCAATTATACTTTTCAAAGTATTAATTTTTCCAAAAAATATGATTTTAGGAGATATATTGTTACGACTTAGAGAATTTATTATGACAAGGTTCTTGGCAACAAGAGTTTGATGTGATATTATTTACCAAGTAGACTTTTTATGGCATTATAGAGTCTATTTAGTACTTGTTATTATTTGAGCAAAATTCTATTATGGTAAAGAAAATATATTTGGTATCCCTTGAAGATTCTAAAATTTGGAGGATCTCATAGAAATCTATCTACACTAAATATTAAGGAAATTGATATCTTAATATTTATGAATATTAATATTGGAGATGAAAAAGCTTAAAACTCTAGCAATTATAAAAAGTCAGAGCTTCAAGCAAAGCAAATTGAACCTCTCGAAATTCCAAAAAGCTCATGCATCTTAAGCAAAATTCTTAAGAGAGTTATTCAAAAAACTTATGATATAGAGGATTCATCTTGCGAGAGTTCATCGGCACGCTTTATCTTCTTGTTATGTTGTTCATGAGTTAAAGTGTATTATTTATGTTCAAGTGCTAAAAACTTATTATTCAACAAACGCTGGAGACACTTGACAAGTTCATATTCAGTCCACTTCAAGAAGAAAATGGTAGTGTGGTTGACAGAGTTAGTTGTATACAATATGTGCAAATTTGATCTTGTCACATTTTGTCGAAAGGCATTCGACACATCTTGTTGAGGCGAGTTCAATAAATACGAGTTGCGATTGCATGACAGTTTGACAATAGTAGAGGCAAGTGTGTAGATGATAGTTCAACAATTATGGATGTAAGAGTTGAGATATGTGTGTTTCCATTCGCAAAGGCACCACTGTGGTTGATTGAATTTCTAGTTGTTGATGCAGTATTGTAATCATTGAATTTCTAACTATTGAGGTAACTTTGATAAATTGTGGCTGACAAAGTCAGTTATATACAATAAGTGCAAGTTTGATCTTACCACATCTTGTCGAAAGGTGTTTGACACATCCTATTAAGGCAAGTTCAACGAATACGAGCAATGATTGCATGATTGTGGCTAGATTATAGTTTAACAATCATGAATGTAAGAGTTGAGATAAGTTGTTTCTAATCACTAAGGGTTGATTGAATTTCTAGTTGTTGAGGTAGCATTGTAGTCATTAAATTTCTAATTGTTGATGTAACTTTATCAAATTGTGTTTTGTCTAATCTACTAAGGGAATCATTAGAGATGATTAAGAGCGTGTTCATGTACTTTTATAAAAGAAAATTTAGTAAATTGCTTTTATGGGCATGACCTCACAAACGTAGGCTATTGAGCTAAACTACATTATCAATTTTCTTATACCAAACTTTATTATTCTATTTGTGTATGCTGTGTCAAACAGTGTAGAATCGACTTCAAAACACGAAGTTTGACAAAAGTGTAAAAATTACATAAACTTAACTGTAAATATAAAAGTTACAATACATATTTCAGTTTATGGAAAATGTAAGTTTACAATGCATATTTTAATCAATTTCATTATCATGTGAATTTTTCTAAATAGTTCAGTTAAGGTGGACGCGGGCTAAAGATTTTAGGGGCTAATATGCAACTAATTTATATATTAATATAATTAATCAAAATATGTATCTTTCAAGTTATTAAAACTATGTATAATTAAATTTACGTTAAACTTTTCAATTATTACATTAGATGTTAATACTCGTTATACTCCATTTGTATCCTTTTAAACTCTCTCTCCATTTTTTAAAAAACGACTTTTACTGTCAATAACTAGTTTTTATAAGGTTTGAATTGAAGTTTTAGAAAATCATTTTTAGGTGTTATGATTATTTCAATTAAAAAAGTTAAGTGGAGAGTGCAAGAAATTAGAAAGATCATTCAAGTATCACTTTGTTATAAAATAATATGTGGGTGTTCATATTAATCAGTTTCCTGAAGAGAACAACACTCTCAAAATATGAGTCCTAATCGAATTTGATTTTCTTTCCCCATTATATTTTGGGTTTCCATAAACTCTTGTATTATGAGCCTATATATAGGGTCATATAATGACATTAATAAGATATATATTTTAATCTTGATTCTTGAGTTTTACTTTCTCTCTCTATATTCTATCTTCTCTTTCTTTAGTTTTATATTGTTATTATCCAAACATATTAAGTGACACTTTTGCTTTAATTCTGCGTTACGAACACTTAAATTCATAACACGTTATCAGCACGAGACTTTACCATTGCATCTTTGAAATTTATATGAAGGCAAGAAAGTAAAAGTCTCTGCTATCCAAGTTGAGAGTTTAATCAAGAGAAAAAAGAGGTATTTTTTTTACCTTTAAATTCCTATGGCAAACCTTTCAAAACTCGTTTTTTTTACTCTTGATATTTATAGAAAGAACTATATATCATAGACACTAGATGCTCAAATTTATCGAGATATAACGGGTCTGTCAGGCACCATTATTAAAAATAATATATCAAAATTGCATAAAAATAATTATTTTTCTCCGCCATAATTTCCATGAGGATCTAAAGGCGAAATATATTATCATGAAAGATACACTTATTTTGTGGAAAGATTTAAAAGAAATATTTGACTACTAGAAGATGGTCATTCTACCAAAAGTACAATTTACTTTAAATTTGTGAGTGAATGCATTAGAACTAATGGTTATGACCCTGGAAGAGGTCGTAGTTATGGTCAAAACCGTGGATATAGACGCGGATATGATAAGAATAATCCATATAATCATGGCGGTTAGAATATATGCATCTAGATATTGTGGGTTTTAAAGACACAATTTTAAAAAAATACAAAGCATCGAATCGCTTGATTACTAGAAAATTGTGAATGAAACATACAATCACCAGAAGATAATTGTTATATAAATACTAGTTATGATTTGTTAGAAGTATGCCTATAATATTTTATGTCTATCAGTATGCAAAAATTTTATTACTTTAAGAATTTCTCTTCAATTAAAGTTATAAGGAGAAATATCACTAGTAATGTGATGAATAAAAGAAATTTTCCTTTCTCATATCTCTAACATGCTCCTATAGTAGCAATATCTAGAAGAAAATTTTCAGAAGTATTTTAAATTTATATCTTCTAAGACTAAATGAGTCCTGGATAAAATATTTTGACGCTCGACCAAATATTTTTATGTCATTCCCTAAAGTGAATGACATTAGAAATTATAATATATTTATGTATGAGACTTTGGTCACGACTAATAAAAATACACTTTGTTCTTATACTATAAGAATGACTCATTAAATTTCCAGTGAATAGATACTCACCAGAAGTGAGAAAATAATGAAAAGGAAAAAAAATAATTCTAACATGTTATTGATGTAATATGAAAGTTTGTCATGTATATATAATACGTCAAACATGTTATGAATCTCTATTGATACTTCCTTAAATCATACTACTGATAGTAATGATACTTGTGTCGAAAATATTAATATGGCACATGCGAATGTAGTCAAGTCTTTTGAATATCCAAAAAGAGTTTTTTAGCATTTTGAATGTTAATAAAAATTTTGAATTATCAAATTGTTATTTTTCTATTTTATCATTTTGTGATTATTATTGAAAAGTTATCCTACTATATACTTATATTTTAGTATATGTATATTATTTTAGTTTATTTTGGATCAAGCATGGTGAAGATATAATTTATCTAAATAATATTTGTTATTTATTTGAAAAAAATTTAAAATAAATGTCCAAAGTATGAATAAAAGTGTAAGGTTCTGGAAGACTTAATTGATCAATAACTCGAAAAGAGTTAATTGCTTAAAAGCTTCAGAAGAACTATCAGATCTTCACCTAATGGTCAATTGTTATAATATATCATTCTCTATATAATCTCATAAAACTTTTTGAGCCTTGATTATATTATCATTATATCCAGACATTAGATGAATGAACTTTTGAGGCACATGCATTACCATTATGACATAAAATATATGTTAATTATAAATACCACTATTCATCTCTCTTGGTTTATATTGTATAGTATTATGAAATTGAGATGCAATATTGAGTAAACTTAAAGTTTACTGATAATAATTTATTAGTTGGCATGATTGGTTGGACCATCCCAAATCATTAAAATACAAAGAATGATTATGAATTTATTATGGAATCAGAAGTTTCCTAATATGATGAATTTATATATGCTACTTATTTTATTTAAAAGTTGCTACTATTACTTGGGTTGAATATATTATTTTGAGATGAATATGGAGAAATTATTAATTGATGAATCAACAAATAATCGTATGTATATTGTTGTTTTTGCAACTTGTAGTTTGCACAATTTATTGATAATAAGCTCATGTTTTAATATTCTCCCAAAGACATAATTTGTCTTAATAATAGAACATCCTGCAGAATGCTCATGATTGTGATATATTATCACTTATTTTGTAATTTACCAACACATTTTGATTCTCCTCATAATAGTTAGTTTGTGGTCAGAAACCAAATATTTCTCATCTTAAATTTAGAGATACACTATGTATGTTGCTCCACCACAAATGTAATGAGATAGGTTCTCAAAGATATTATTAAATATATTGGGAGCAAATCTCAAGGGAGAGATTCGTATTTTGTTAATTTTGAATATGTTGCCCTAACATAAAGAGGAGAAATCATGAGGTTGGATAAAGATATTAGTATGTGTTTCATCTTGATCTTCTATTTTGATCCTTATAAAACATACCTTGAATCAGAAGTTCAAAGGATAATTTATATAATGAAGTACATTAACTGACCAATATTCGGCAAAGAATGCTCCTATTATATTTAATATCTCTGAAGGACAATCTACCACTATAAATAAATTCGATACACAACTGAAATGTGGTAGATAAGTCGGTTCCAAAGATACAAACTTGTCACTAGAGCAAAGACTTAAGATGGTCATATATGTTAAGTTGAGGAGATTTAAATTCCAGCAGGATTTTTCTCCAAACATCATTGATATATTATTTCAAAAAGAAATTCAGGTAAAACTGTGACAAATGATGAGATCTCAACATGATTGAGAACTATTGAAATCGCACAAGTATACAACTTTAAAGATATTAATGCGCATAATATATTGATGATTTTCAAATCGAGGTCTGCAGACTCAAAATGATAATGTTCGCATGAGAAATATAAAAAGTTTAAACTATTCACAAGTACACTTGAAGTTTACATGTATTCCCAACTGAAATTATACACTTGAAGTGTACATGTATTCCCAACTGAAATTATACACTTGAAGTGTAATCTAAAGAGATAATAATTAATATTTGCTTATAAAATACGAACTATAAAAGTGAATATTTGACATGAGTTATGGCGTATGATTCTTCGTAAGATCTGACACTGATAACGAAGAAATATATTTCTAGTGGTAAATATAATAGTGAATGATAACACTTAATATGTGTTTATATTTGTTATCATTTGATAATAGTATTTATATTTGAAGTCTCTGACGGATTTGATATGCTTGAAGTATATAATTGTTCCTGTAGAATATAATGAGATTGTCTTAATAAATTTTTATTGAAAGAATGATCAAGTATGTCTATATATGAAGAAATTTTATACGTAGCTATACGTAGCTATATGTATTTCTTTATCAGAAGATATCCTCATTGTACAATCTATTGATTGGCATAGTGTTCTCCACATTAAGGGGGAGAAAATCCTCAATTAAAAGAGGATATCATTTATGACTTTTATTATCTTGGTCTATGCACAAGCATTAATGAACTGGAAGTTCAAAATATTGTTTATTTGCATAATATTGTATATTGATTATTTGTCTCTCCGGTAGAGTTAGTCAGTATAACATTATACTTATATATATTCCTATTTGGATAAATGACCTAGCAGGACAAATATATGATTTCTATAACTATATGATTTTGATACACGCCTGAAACGTGATTGATTTCTTATTTTTAAAAATAAAATTCTCAAAAGAGAAAAGGATTTGATGATCAAGATCTTTTTCCTGAAGAATTTAGAAAAGTAAGTATTGTGATCAACGTTTTAAAAAATTAATATTTTGTTTTGATTGAATATCCTGAAGATGTTTCACATGGACATAGTACATCAATTGTTATTGTGTTATTATATGCGAGATCCTTTATATCTATTGAAGAACTATTTGGTCTTGAAGTACCACAATTCTGTAATTTAGTGCATGAATACACTCATCCACGTGCAAGTAGATATCTGTTATAGTTCTTCTCTACCCAATGAATTTTTGAGATATCATTAAATTTACCTATTGATATCTCCTTGAGATAGTTTATCTCGAATATTGAGAAAATTCAACTCCTGTTGAGCTGGATATGCAATGTGTAAGCTACCTATATGATCCACATAAATCATGCATTTATAGGCATGTATTGATTATCACAGCCACATCTTCAATCCACGTTGAAGAAATGAAAATTCATGATGTTGGTTGAGAATATATGTGATCATGATTAATGTATTCGATATAAATCTATAACCTCTAAGAAGGAATTTCAACTATATCTTGGATGATAATAAAGTTTGGAATATATCTAAGGAGATATGATAAAGTATATTTTTACTCACAAGCTCCAAAAGAGTTGTGATATTGATGTGTAATGAATTTGATCATTTGATTATTTGACAAATCTATTCACTAAGACCTCACTAATAGCAATATTTGATTGGAAAGTATCGGTTAAGAAATCTCAAAAGATTTTCTTATCAGGGGTAGTAATAATGACATAAAGAATAATATATTTTTTTCCTTTACTAGAGTTTTTTTTCACTGAATTTTTTATCTAGTAAGGTTTTAACGATGCATATTCTTTATGTTATGAACATCCAAGGGGGAGTGTTATGAAATAATATATGGGTGTTTATATTAATCAGTTTCCTAAAGAGAACTGAACTCCCAAAATATGTGAGTTTTTTATCTAGTAAGATTTTAACGAGGTATATTTTTTATGTTATGAATATTCAAGAGGGAGTGTTATGAAATAATATGTGGGTGTTCATATTAATTAGTTTTCGAAAGAGAATTGAACTCTCAAAATATGACTGCTAATCGAATTTGATTTCTTTTCTCCATTAGATTTCGGGTTTCCATAAACTCTTGTATTATGAGTCTATATATAGGGTCATATGATAACATTAATAAGATAAATATTTTAGTCTTAATTCTTGAGTTTTACTTTCTCTCTATATTCTATCTTCTCTTTTCCTTAATTTTATATTGTTATTTTTCAAACATATTAAGTAACTCTTTTGCTTTAATTCTGCGTTACAAACACTTAAATTCATAACACACTTATATTTCTTTTTCAATATATACTAGGAAACCTTTTTTATTAAAGAGAAGAATCTAATAGTAAAATATTTCAAAACAAAAAGAAGGCCTACTTATATTCTCGGGGATATATATATATATATATATATATATATATATATATATATATATATATAAGGTTTATTTCAAAAAACAAAAGGCGGGGGAGGAAAATTCTGTGCCAGAAATGGCCGCTGAAATAGAAGAAAGAGGAAAATACAAGATTATTGAGAATAAATGATAAAGGACTGCCATTCAATTGGATAGAAATATTCTATACTCAGTATCGTAATTGTTGGGTCCAATATTACATTCAATTTCTTATTTTTGAAAAACAAAAACACAGTAATTATCCAGATTTATGTCAGAACGAAATAACAAATATTTATTATTATTGAACGATATTCTCTAGAATTCTTATTAACGACAAAATAATTTAATAATTAAATACTTTTCATTTTAAACAACGGAGTAAGAATCAATTATTTTCATTTTACTAAATTCTTGAATTCTTCCTCCCCACAATTAGAAGAAAGAGTATCAATAAAGTTACTACCATTTATCCAACATAGTATTGAATACATTGTACCTCTTATTCATCCAAGAATTTTTCCATGTAAAGGTTTCAACAACGCTCATCATATTTGACTTCCTGTTTGTTTGAATGTACTGTTGAAGCCGGAAAATGAATTGAGAAAGTAGATTTCGGTTTTTCTTCGCAGAAGAGGAAGTAGAATTTAGTAATTTTCAAACCTTGGTAGTTTTTGGCTTTATCCAACGCTTGTGTTATAAATCGTGCTAAGTGGTCACCCTTTGCGACCGCTTTTTTCTTCTTTCTGTCCGTCGTTGCCTGTTCTTCCTCTTCACAGGTAGACGTATAACGACTTCTTAAGTGAAGTCACGCTCACGCACGGAGATATTTGCATACAGTTAATCTAGTCAGACCAGATTTTTCATATTTGTCTTCCCTTCTTATATATGTTTCGCGTGCAAAGTCTATAATATAATGCGAGCATTGAGCAGGCCTAATATGTCCTTTTCTTTCCTATACAAATTTGAACTAATTATTTGTTACCCCTATCACCTGGCTTGTTGCTGTGGTTGGACCGACGACAAGGAGCCTCATTCTCGTGTAGTTTTGGAACCTCTTTCACATTCTTCTTTTGTTGTGCAATTAAAATTTACTATGCAACTTGAGCAACATGAATATTAGAGTCAAATCGTAAACGTTGACCAAGAAAACTTACTTATAATTAAGGATAGATATTAAAGATGTATTTTGGATAAAATTTAAATTTGAAATTTTTTATTTTGTATTTTGTAAAAATAAATTATTTATAAAAAATAAAATTTAAAGTAAAAAATTTACATTGAATTTATCGATAGAATCCAATCCAAATACACCCTGAACTTCAATATTTGTTTCAATTGGGGACATAAAATGCTCTTTCTCATATGCAAATTCCATATCTGCACATCCATTAAATGATTTCATCCTACCAATTCATCGAAAAATATTCAATAAAATTAACTAAATATCGCAAACACCAGGGGAGCTGTGTTGACATCCAAACGCGTCAAAAAACGGCAAGGTAGCCTCATGAGTGCGAAAGAAAAGGAAGGATGTTTGAAATACTTTGCATTCCTTTTAGAGCAAGTAATCTTCCCAATAGGGGTGAAACGAAGTAAACGAGAAATTGCACATTAATTTCCGCGTTTCCATTTTTCAGTAAACTGGAAAGAATTTCGAGAAGTGACGATAGCTGGTGTTGCCACAAAAATAAATGAGAACACATGCATGGTTTTCCTAGTAAAAAATGAGCCAAATGCCAAAAAGGCACGACCGGAACACATTTGTCCACATTCTGTGAAATTATCATTTATTTTACTTCCTTTCAGGAGAAGCCCTTCGTGGTTCGTTGGCGGCAAATTCAGGACCATATGTGCGAGCTCATTTCTTGAGAGTTCAGTAGAAAAAATAATAAATAAATAAACTTTGATCAAACAGTAACAGATTAACACTTAATTCATTGTAGTTTAAAAAGATTAGTGGTCGAATTCTGTTGACAAAAAAAAAAAAGCCTGTTATACTGTTCTTTGTATCCATTGATGATGGGGAGTGGTGTGGGAGTTGCACTTGGACCTGTATTTTTGGCCTTGGAACGGCCAATTGCCTCCGGTCACTGTTCGCCGCGTTAAAGAGGTCGGTTGTCCGCTAGTTCTGCGGTGGTTTTTTCTCCATCAAACGAGCCGAAAAGTTGCCTTTTTTCCACGTCCTCTTAAATTTCGCCCGCAAGGAGGGAAAGAAATTATGAGAAACCATTAACGTTACTCGTTTTAATTTTCGTTTTATAAGACACACTAATATCAAAGTATTGCATAAAATGTTATAAGACTTGGTATTGTCTTTCATTCTAAAACATCCGATCAAGCGAAATAAATAGTAATATATAAATATATGCATTTACTAGCAAAATTGAAAATTCCTTAGAGATGATAATCTTTTCATAGCCTTCTAAAAAGTATATTCTATCTATCTTAAATTGACTTTCAAATTAAAAATATTTATTTTTTTATTTTAAATTTTAACGATATAATTCAACTCAAATAAAAATCTAATATAAAATATTTACATTGACTTGTGATAAATTTTTAACGTTGATTGAAGTAGAAGGAGGAAAAAAGAAAGCACCGCCAATTTGCTCGAATTGTATGGGAAAGAGAAAGGTATCATAAGTGTGAAAGTGATCATTGCCCTGCCAAGGATAGCAGTCTACATCTTTACATCAAACCCAACCAAATTGATATCAGTCTACCTAGTAAATAAATACAAATACAAAAATCATAATTTAATATTTTAAAATTAAATATTTTATTTTATTATTCATGTATTCTTCTACAATAAAATATTATTTTGCGGAGTAAGTGTAAATTTTTACATCATCAATTCTTTCAAACTTGCAAGAGGCAGAGGTAGCTGCTTAACGGTAAAGAACGAATGTCTCGTTTTGCAATCAATTTTGGAACAAAAAACAAAAAGGAAAGAGGGAAAAAAAGTGGGATAAAAACCATACCGAGTGACCGAGTACTTATTAAACTTAAACATGATGATAAATGAAAAAAGAAAATGAAATGAAAATTGTATGGTTCACAGGGGTTTCCGCAGCTCACAGCTTTCCAAGGGTGGCGACACGTTGAACATGCAAAAACGTGTCCGTTGCGGACTTCTACCACCCTAGCCATATTTCCTGGGTCCCATCCTACTAAATACTACTCACTACTTTACCCGTTTCTCTGCTCCATCAATCCAAAAAGTTCATTTTTGACCCTCCATTCATAATCAATCTCTCACACGGCATCCTTCACCAGCACTTACAGGCTTACCGGCCCTGCCCCTCTCCCTGTCTTCCCACTTCGAGAGAGAGAGAGAGAGAGAATATTCCATTCATAAGATTTTCAATACTAGTGTTTAAAAATATTTAAGCAGTAATTTTATACACACTTTTAAAATTTAAAAATTAAATTAAAATTTAGGCTATAATTAAATAGTATTTTAATTTTAAAATTTTTTATCCTGTAAAAAAGAATTGTTTGTTAAAAAATAAAACTAAAAATAAAAAAATTTAAATTTAATTTCATAAAACAGTGTTGTCTATATATACTTTTAAAATACAAAATTATGCTTATTCAATTTAAGTTATAATTAATTATATACAAAAAATTTAAAATTTGTCGTTTGATCAGAAACACTTAAAATTTTTTCCTATTGATACAGCAGAAAACAAAAAATATAAATTGAATTTAGAAAGCTATATTTTGATAAAATATACTGATAACTAATTGAGTAGAAATGATAATACCTTCTCGTGAAAAAACTTTATGGTGATAGATGTGTAACTAGTCAACATCCCATAAGTTATACTCTGTCCAATCATATAAAACCACGTGTACTGTAGGTTCCTGTATTGATGAATAAGTAAGTGATAATAATAAAATCTACAATATACGCAACTTTATGTGATTAGACAAAATATAACTTATAAAATAATGACTAATTACACAGCTACCACCATAAAATTTCTCCTTGCGTGACTTAAGTGGTCGATAGTATACCATAAATGCTGTTCGGACCCAGTCGGAATAAGCAAAGGAGAATGCGTCATCTTATTAATCGTTCTTCAGTATCGATGATAGGTAATAAATATTTGTAGCAATTCTTATCAACAAAATTTACCTAGTATAACAAGCAAGAAAAAGGGAACGAATAAATAATAGGGGGAACAAAAAGGGTGAGCGCGCCGTTGAAGACTGTTAAGTCTACCAACGCATCCCACTCTTTTCTAACGGTAACGGTTTCGTCCTAGCCGTTTTACACCCGGCAAATGGCCCCTTCGTATTTACATCTGTATCCCAACAGAAATGAAGACTATTCAGTCATTTTTGGAGTTCAGGCTCCAACTCCGTCTACCATAACCGTCACTTCTCGGGGAAGCCAATCCCCATTGCTCCGGATGTCCAAGCTTGGATTAAGTTCAAGCCGGAGCTGGACTGAGGTACTCTCGCCGGAGCATGGCAGCCGGGGCTTCAATTGCTCGAAACTGGGAGCTAAGACTTTCTCCACCCACTCTTCTAGACTGGATCGACCGTGCCATAACCCGCCTATGATCTTATCTACAGCGTCTTCTTCTACCTGTATGGAGAACCCGTCATCTACCACCATAGAAAATTTTGTAGAAATCGTTTTCCTTATCTCCCGTCGAACAAAGGCTAAATCAACTGGCTTGAATACGATGGTGTCATCCACAGAACTGACCAGCTCCTGGGGCACTGATGTAATAGAAAATTGTCTTGGGTCCAGGCCAAGCTCTTCCTCGTGATCAATTGTGAGGTCACTCGAATTATGGGATCCATCAGTTCTATCATCTTCGTTGTCTGCAGCTAGATTAAGGTCAAATGAAAGACCAGCATTCGCATCTTTCCTGGGTTTTGTTGCTCTATCTTCATCGTGCGACCAAGTTGCTCTGCGCTTAGCATTCTTCCCGCCCACGGTTAACTTCAACTGCCAATTGCAACTTGCCGGGGCAGCAAGCCTTTTTTCTTCGACCAAATGACCATTTCCAACCGTAGACCAATTTCCAGTCAGAATGAATATGACATTTCCGAGACTGATCTCACGGCCATGAGAATCCGTAAGCCTACCTCTCTCAATTGCCTGTCTTATGCTCCCCCGCAGCAGCATATCAGCTTCATCAATGTCTTCCAGCATGATAACTGAAAATGGGTTTCTTCGAACTGCCTCAGCAATACGATCCAGTGCTGTCTTACCACGGACATTAGTATCATGTTCTGCATCTTCCCGCCGTGAGCCAAGTGATATCATTACTGGATTAGTCCCACACATTTGTTCCGAGAGAACAGATGCCATCTTTCTCTTCCCAATCCTGTCAGGACCGGTAAACAATAACCACACGTCACCCTTCGAACCAGAACCCCTCCGTTTTCCATTGCCTAGTCGACACCTTGTCACAGCAGAAGCCACTGCAGAGGCTGCTTCGGACTGCCACCAAGCTCTCTCCATTAGACCCTTGAGAAGCTTCTTGAACGAGTCAGCATCCAAAGCATTAACAAATTTCTCAAGGAACTTTGTTTGAGATTCAGAGGATACGCAGCCCAAGAAGTCCCTAGCATGGTCTTCTTGAGTTTCTTTTGTTTTCTCAAGGTGTGTTTCAGAAACTTTTCGTCCAAGAGCCAGTTCTGTCCTCACAGGGCTACCAGGAAGAGAACCAGTACGTTCTGAAGGTTGAACGGTAACTTGATGAGCAGCACCCAATTGCAGTGCCGCATCAAAATTACATGTAGCCTGCAACTTAGGTTGTAATGGTTGACGAGCCAGAAGCTTTGGATTGTACAAGCTCATAGAGGGAAGAGCAGGAGAAGCAACTCTATCAGAGCTAACATTTTGATGAAAGTTAGGGTGGAGACGCAAGCATGCATCATTCCATTTTTTTTGTAATTCTTGAGTTTTCTGCTTTAGAAGCAATTCTAAATTCTTCCCCTGCAAATACACGAACAACAAAATCAATCATCCAAACTCAAAATCAACCTCTTGATTTTCGTGTTATAAGTAAAACATACCTGTAACTGACTCACTGCATTAACTTCGCCGGTTTGGAGCTTGGCATTCTGCAACCACTGAGGCAAAGGTGGCCTAGCTGCTTCTGATTTAGTTTCAGAAGAGAGATTCTCAAACTCCTTGGACAGAAGTTTCAGCTCTTCTTCATATTTCTCCAAACATTGTGGGCAACAGGAAGTTCTTCGAGAAGGATCCAGGTTCTCTGGTATACGGCTTGTTAAGGCAGGCACGACAGACGGAAAGCTCTTCAATGGGTTTAGAGGCTCAATAGAATTGCCCAGAACTTTATCAGTTCCCAGCCTAGGTGATCAAGAAATGTCAACGTAATCAATCAGATACTACGGGAACACATGATGAAAAGATATTACTAGTCTTGAGCATGTCAAAACATTTGAAGATCAAATCCGATGAGAGGAAAAAGAATCTCAAAGTAATCTTAAGTTGACACTAATCTAAACCTATATTCTCGTTTACTTGGTATATTGCCAATAAAATTGCAGAAAAAGACCAATAACATTTAAAAATCACTCTTTTTAGCAACAAAAGCTACTTCATGGCTAAAGAAACAGAATCAAAATATAGGAAGAATACATCTCGTCATTTTATAGGTATTCAGCCTCTAAACTTAGGGTAATTTAGAGGTAGCATCTATCTCAAATTTACAGGGTTGGCATGAAGAGGAAAAATCCTGAAATCTGTAAATAAAAAATTCTAAGGAGACTTAGAATTAGATTATAGTTTATATTATCAGCCCAATCGCTCATCAAGAATTCAGCCCAAAAAAAAAAAAAAGCCCAATCGCTCAGCGAATTAAGTTCAGAAAAATCTGTAAACATAGGGTAACTAATTGCAATAGGCACTGATCATACCTTGGAAACATCCCCGGCAAAGGTGACCTTGAAGCAATAGGCACTGCCTGCAGATCCCAATCATTTTCCATTGAAGAATGATATACTTGACACCTCAAGTAAGTCTCGCATGTTGCAGTTCCAATCAACCAAATGTTACTGGTACTATTGAATTCTGTAAATCTTGCCAATAACTTCCCCATTTCCACCACGGCAGCCTTTCCCGTCTCAGAAACCACCTGTTGCTGCGACTGCGAACCACCGGAACCACCAAAATTGACAGTTTGCTCAACAAGCCATTTCAAGTCCCCCAAATCAAGAATTATCCCACCAGTCCCACTGATCCTACTCTCTATTAGGCTTCCCAATTCCTTAATCTTCGCAGCTATCTGATTCCTATCGCAAAGAAGCTCCTTTTCAATTGAAAGCACCTGAACATTCTTGAGCGGCCCATCAACACCCAATTCTCCTTCTTCAATCCTTCTGAATAATTCCTTCACTACGGCATCTGGTTCCGACTCGCCTACCAAAACTGGGTTCCTTTTCTTGGTTCTCAGCAAAATATCCAATACCTTTTTGACTTCTTCATTCCTCTGACTCCCAAATGGCCCTGAAACTCCTTGTTTAAGCTTGGGATTCAGATACATATTCCGATTAGGTAAGGAAACGGCAGTAGATGGCGTTGGCGTGGGGCTTGGAGATGTGAGCATCCTCGGCCCAATTCCTCCAAATGCTCCCAAACTAACATTCCCCGGGTGATGATGGTGTGAATTGGATTTCAATGATTGTTCAATAGTGGCCTTAACCGCCGGACTTGAAAAACTAGCTTCGCGCATCACTCTGCTTACACTTGGATCATCCAAGATCGAAATTATCAGCTGTTCGAGCTCAACTTTAACAGCTAAAAGTGGCTGCTGTTGCTGTTCGGGACACCCTCGCCTTTGATGTGCTTGAGCCCGCTTAAGAGCTGCCATGAGCGCATTAGAAATTGGAGGTTCCATTCCCGGGGCCATATTCTGGGCCGTCGGCAGCCGCTCTAGCGCCACGCTAAAGCAGAGCTCCAAAGCGCGGCACTGAAGCGGATGTGAAGAATTGGGGTGAGAACGGATACATGCTTGTCTAAGGAACCCAGATGGAGCTGCTAAAAGGGTCGCCGCCACATGCAGTGGCGTGGTCTGGCCGTGATTCCGCCGGCCCGCCTCTGCTATAGAGTGGTTGAGCACGCTGGCCGCTTCCGGGGTCAGGGTCTGCTGGATAGTACTCAACCCTGCCCTCATAGTTTATCTCCAGACCAATTAAAATCAACAAAATTTGAAGAATCCCAAGAAGGGAAACGAATTCCCCGTTCTATGCTACAAATTCCGACAGACTCCGAGCTCACAAATTCCACAAATGAACTAATCCAAGTTCTGATGTTCTTTAATAAGGAAAAGGACCAAAACTGAAGACTACAAGGGGAAGAACAAATAGACCCGATAATTGGAAGCTTGAGAAAACTCCACTTCTAAAATCCAAGAAACTAAAGATGATTATCGAAGGGCTTTGAGTAAGGTTGATTTCGAACACGGTTCTTGTATGCCCTTTTACGCACGCCTGGAGCTGTGAATCACAGAAAAGCAGTATGAGAATTCAACGCGAAAAGGAAAGATCAAACCCCCTCCTTCACACACATGACGCAACCTCCTCCTCCTGATCCTCTTCACATTTCCGCCTTTAGTTTTTCCCCTTTTTCTCTCTCTAGAAAACACCCACACGGCCTTGCCCTCGGTGTAAATGAAGAAGATGATGATGAGGACGACGATGATAAAAGCAATGAAGGCCTCACTCACCGTCTCTCTCTCATTCAATAGCCCAAAGAAAAAAGTATCAACTCAAACAAACCCACATAACAAATACTCCAAGAAAATAAATTAAATTAAAAAAGGAATTCAGAATTAAAACCCACCCCATCCAAAGGCAAGGGATATGACATAATAGCAAGTGTAATAATAAAAAAAAACAAACCCCAGCAAAAGCTGTGAGACAGTTTTTACTATGTGTTGTGTGTGTGTGTGAGAGAGAGAAAGAAAGAAATAAAAAATGAGAGTATAAAACAACTTTTTTGGACCTGCAAGAAGAACAGAAAAAGCCAAGGGAGGTAAATTTTAGTTGAGGTGGCAGAGAGAGGGGAGCATGCAGTGTTGGTTGTCTTTTTTTGAGAGAGAGGTAGGGACGGGAGTGGGGGGCGAGGAGTCTAGAGAGAGAAACAGAATTTATGGAAAATAGGAAAGGTGGAAGGAAGGGAAGTACTTTCACTTGCAAGGATTTCTGGAAAATGCTTTCTGTGCAGGGCAAACCTGCTCTCCTTTTTCTGTCTTCTTCCTTTTACCACCCTTTCTTTTTCTGCTTTTTTTTTTATTTTGCACCTTTTTATTAATTTAAAAATAAAAGAACATTGAGAGGGAGAGAGTCCTTATGTGGGCTCTTTTGTCTTTTGCATTATTTTATTTGCTTGTGAAGATAATGAACCTTTTTAGAGAGATGAGGAGATTCATGAGTAGATTACCTTTACTTTTTTGAGTCGCTCTCTCCTCTCTCTCATGACTCATGACTCAAGATTGACTGCCTTTTTAGCCCTCATTTGTTTTGCATTACTGCTATCAAACGCCAATTATTCTCCGCCTGGATTCCAAGTCGTGTCATCACTCACCCGTTTGAATTAAATTGCTAACCGAATAGTAGCATAAAAAATCATCGTTTTTACTATGTTCATAAATTTATATAAAAAGATCAATCGATAATATTTTATATATCATAATAATTTCTTTCAAGAGAAATTATATTTCAATAAGATAGTTTTATATAAATAAAAACTTGTATTGTATTACTCAAAAGAAAACTGATATAGAATAACTCATATATAATAATTAATGAAATTATATATACAGACAAACATCTATTTGAACAATAAGCACTTTTATGACGACTAATTCTGAAATTACTTATATTTCAAACATCTATAGCGACAAAAAAAAATTCAATTATAATCAAAAAAAGTTGTTATATTCACGAAAATCTTGTAAAAATATTGAGGGTGTGATTGTATAGAGTTTAGTTTTGAGATTTTTTGTCTTTGGTTTCGGGTAAGAGTATTTTTTGTGAGAGAAAAAGTAAAATTTGATATAAAAAACTGTATTGAATTTCGTGCAAAACCTTGTCCAAGCACACCCTGATATTATGAAAAAATTAGGCATTTTTTGTTCGCACAATGTGTGCAAATGTGCCTTTGTTTAAACTTTTGATTTGACCACATTGCCTTGAATTTTGTTTGATGAAATAAGCGATATTTCGTTGTGTTTAAAGTTGTGGATTTTTTTATCTTTCTAATTATTCGGTTTATTTTTTAAATTATCAAAAATAGAATATATAACTATAAGTTGAGTTTGTAATTCACATTATAAGACGTTCCTCACGTTTCTAATAATCCATCTAAAACCACCAACTATAAGGCAAGAGAACATCCAAACAAAATATAACTGAATTTTTATATGTAAACGCCCACATAAAAAAATTGTATTGAAACATACTAACTAATATAGTAGTTTTTGACAAATATGACTATTCCAGAACATGCAATGCCTAATACAGTAGTCAAGTTGCTGCCAACAATTCTTTGATTTCTTTAGAAAGAATTCCCAAAAAGATGCAATTACAGGCTTAAGTTAATAAAATTATAAAGAAAATAAAACCAGGTAGCGAACTACAGCATGCTATACTGGAGATACATATGTTTAAACCTTAATCCTTAAAAATAACTTCTTATAACTTCGTGTTGCATAGTTCAAAATATTCTTTCTTGTCTAAGGTTAAGAATCATCAGAAAATTGATGGCCCAAATCATAGTAATACATGATACTCAACCGTGTATCCTAACTAAGGTGAAATAATGAATAGTAGATTCCAAGCAAATCCCACGCGAGTAGAGATTTGGCCGAATTGCTTGGAGAAATTACAAAGAATTTGCCTCCTCTTGATTCTCCTTATATGTAAATATCACCTCTGCATCATCACCTCCATTCCATCCTAATTCGATTACGAAACTCTAAAATATTTTTAAATATAAAAGCAGAAAAGTATGATCTTAGATCAAATAAAGTTTAAGAATATAAAAAAGAATAGAAATCACAACGAAAAATAATTTCCAAGAGAAACCATTGCTGTTGAAATAGGAAACAGATGCTAGAAATGGGTGCAAGGAAATAATTGCCTAAACTCTTGCTATCCTTCTGAAAACAACTGCGGAAGAAGCATCTTGAAATATTACCATCAGAAAAGCCATTGATATGGATTTCCCTTTTCCCTCACCAAACCCACCCTTCATTGGAATAAAGCATCGCACGAATTGCCACAGTAAATAATACCCGAACAATAATCAAAATTTACAGCCAGAAAAAATATCAAGTGCTAGGCAGAAATCCCTTTGTATGCCTTGTTCAACAAAAGGATTTACCGTGACTTCGGAATTTTGCGACATTTGAGTTTTGCTTGGTAAAATGTTTCAGTAGCTAGCATAAAAGAAGTTAAACAAAAAAAAAAAAAAAAAAGTCACGTGCATATCATGCGTTTTCTCCTGATCTAAAACCGGAGTTGAGTTAGGGGAGTTGGGACATTTTGTGGCGTCTAGACGGCACGGTTGAATTTCGCGTGGCGCTTTTGTTAAACATCCTGCTTGTTTCTCTTTAAACCAGTTTTTTTTCTGCTTTTCACACGCAACTACTGCAAAGGCATCGCACGGTCATGACCTTTGCTGTATCCTTTTTCTCTCTGTATCTTTAATTGTCGTTGTAAATGTAGTTTCAATTTTTTTTTCTTTACCTTTTTTTCTATGCGATTGAGGTAAAAAAATATTTTCATTCCGAGACAAATCAGAGCAACTGAATTATGAATAGGCTTAAACGGTGTTTTAGAAGCACAGACTCTTTTTCTTTTATTAAAAAATAAAAAAGATACAAAGATAATGTGTGATTGGATAGAGTTTGGTTTTGAGATTTTTTATCTTGGGTTTCGGGAGAGATAAATTTTTGTAAGAAAAAAAGTGAAATGTGAGATGTGAGATGAGAAATTTATATTAAATTTTGTGTGGAATCCAATTCAAATAGACTCATAATTTTAACAGTGATCTTTACGAATATAGTCAATGAAAACTACAAAATATGAGTTAGGGGCAAAAGATTAATTTTTTAACGCACATAAATCAAAGTTAGAATAATACAAAGAGGTATGAAAGGAATTTTATAGAAATTTGTGATTGAACGAATAGTCCAAATTTCATGGGGAAAGTTGAAGCATGAGAATAGAAACAAAGGAATTAACTTTATGGTTTACTATAATCTAACAAAACAAACGGCCCTCAATTGCTATTAAATATTTACTGCAACATAAAATTTAATTAAAAAAGATAAAACGGAAAAATATATACTTCTGGGGGGTGGACCCCGCCTAACTTTCTAGTAGAATATTTATATTATTAAACGGTACCGAATGATACAAATGGTCTAACTTTTTTGGGATTCTTAACTTTTTATTTTCCTTAGATGACCTTTTGCGAAGACTTGAGAAACAAAAATCATCATCATATTCCCTTTTGGTAACGCACGCTCTCTCTTGCCTTTTACGCGTTTTTAGAGTCTAAAATAACCTTTTCACCCGCCCCCGCGCAACTTCCCCGGGCCCCCTCCCTTCTTTCTTCTACACGAAGAAGAACTCATGGATGTGTCATCTTACTTTCACGGTCTCAAAAGTTTTTGAAAGTATATTATCTAATCTTACTTTACATAATCACAATAAAGAGATTTACACAAAAATTCTAATTAAAAACCTTATACTTTATCAGATAATATAAGTTCCATTCAATTTATAAATTTTTTACTTATTGAGGTAACAGAAGGAAAGTTGGCGAGGGGAGGGGGAGAGAGATATCCTGCTATGATCCATGCTTCTTTGGACTAGGTCTGCCTTGACCTTCACGTGATGAGTATAGTCATGAAATTGTTTGAAAGTGCAAGGAATCCTCAACCCAACAATCCATATGATTCTTCCTTAACAAGAAGTCAAGAACAGATGATGTTACGCAACTATATGACTTTTAATATCATCGACGATAAACCTTGAAAATACTTGAATTTTCTAGTTTTAACCCTCCCCTGCCATGGTGTATATCTCTGATAATTATTCGATGGATCAATGACACAGAGATCTCAAGTTCTTTAAAATGCTTAATGGAAGCTCTAGAGAGATGATGTTTAGCCTACTATACGTCTACTTGTGGCTTTGGCATTATAAAATTGCAAAAGTTTTCAACATCAGAAAATGTTTCGACATTTCTATTGTCAGTTAAAGCCTAGCAAGAAGGGTTCGTAGGCCTAAAGGGGAAGCAGCAAAGAGGTATCCCATGCATCCAAAATTTTCTTTTGTATTAGAATTTTGTTTGCAATGAGAGAACACCTTTATGTCTGCTTTTCTTTTTTGGTTGAACCAAACAATGAAAGAAAGTGAGATTGTTTGTTCATTAAAACCGGGGGAAAAATTGGTACATATTTGTCTTTTTTATAGTTTTCGGCAAGGAAATAATTTAGAACCATATTTAGACCACTAATTATTTTTAATGCTCTTGTTTTTTGGAATCAAATACACATAAAGAAAAAACACACACACACACACACATATATATATATATATATATATATATATATATATATATATATATATATTGATTTGGAATGTTACAAAAAAATAAACAAGTTTGGCAATAAATATATTTTTTATTTAAATTTTTTATGGAGACCTGGATTAAATAATATAAATTTTACCATTAAGCGTATTATTAGTAACTTATAGTGTACAATCGAAATGATCTTCTAAGCAACTACCCAGTCAAGCGTGCAAATGATAGATTGAATTGTGTAAATTGAAATAGAATTTTTTAGATACTTCAGGGGACTAAAAAGTGAAACCGGAATAAATTGAAGGCTTTGGATTAAAATGATTTGACCGCAATAATAAAAAGAGAAGGAAGAGAAGAAAAGGCGTGGCTGCTGGTTCGATGTTGAAATTGTTGGGACAAAATTCCCTCGGCCTCATCTGTCCCCAAAGCAGGTAAGCACTGACACGCAGAGAATCTAGCGGTTAGATGCTAATGTCAGATGATCTTGACCGTTAGTTCCTATAGTACGTCCTCATTTATTCTTCAACTTTTTCAAAATACCACGATATCCTTCCTTTTCTTTAACTTGTTCGAGTTTTTTTTTTAAAATTTTCAAAATAATCACGTATGCTGCTACTATTTTCTTTTCAGCAATAGATGGCTACTACTATTTTTCAATAGCATAAATTTCTTTTTGTTATCTTCATATAGGAAATCATAAATATAGTATGCTACTTTATGACACTTGTACTCCAAATTTTTTAAAAATTTTTTAAAATTTAAAATTCACGTCTTAAAATTTTAGATAAATCATATTTCGTTCTATTTATTTTTTGTTATTAAAATTTATATTTTTTATTAAAATAGTAAAAATTTTATTACTTGTTAAATTATGAACTAAGACTTTAGAATATCATAATATTAATATTGGTAAGAGATGAAAAAAATCAATACATCAAGCATTATTTTATGCAAAAATATAGTTTTTTTAAAATTTTAAATTCGAGATCTCATATTTTTTAATTTTTTTAAAAAAATTCACTCAGTTAAGATAATGTTTAACGAGATTAATTTATCAAAGTAGATTTGATAATATGGTGATAAGTTAGGTGAAATTATCGCGCGAGAAGATATAGCGTGGGGGAAAGGAAAATAAGGCGTGAAATGTAGTTGATAACCTTTTTCAGTGGCCAAGAAAAGCGAGAAGTGTAAAAAGTTGAAAAGGTCGAGAGAGGAGAGAGAAAGAGAGGAGATGGTGACTTTCAACTTTCCACATTTATTACCATTCACGTATCTTTGCATCCCCTGTTTTGTTTTGTTTTGTTCCTTTTATGTGAAGTCCAAAAGCTGGGAAAAGTGGAGATGATTAATGACCTTTCACCCAGGCAATTTGCAATTACCGAAAAGGGACCCCTTTAAGACTCTTAATGACTTTTATACCCATGAATCTCAAAAGACCATGATGCCCTTGTCTTTCTTGGAGGTTCCCAAGTTCTTGACGTGGGTGGCTATAAATATCCTATAAATTTGAGCATGGGGAATAGCTAAATTCATTTAACGGGTTTTTTTTAAATAAGTTGTTCACCTTTTTTTCTCTTTCCATTTAAAAATAATTATCAATTCTAGACAAAGTATATGGATTAAGGTTTTGAGGAAATTTTATAAAACCAAGTTAAAAAGATTAAAACAACCTTAACAAATAAGAGAATGAATGTCTCAAAATTAATATAATATAATATATATATATATATGGAGAAGTGAGATTGATAGATATTTTAAAAGAATAAAGTTTATAGTGTCTTTCAGTGTATAAGGTTTTATACAAAAATAAAAGAATAATTTTATCTATTGCTTTACATATTCTCTCATACATAATTTATTTTTTTATAAAATTTAAGATAAAAATCTTAAATAAAACTCTATTCAACCATAACCTTATCGCATTTGTTAATCTACTTTTCCTAACTAAATTTAGGTTGATATAATGGTAGGGAATTAACTTCTATATGATCTTGATGAGAAACTTTTTCTTCATCACTTTAAATATTTTTATTATGAGCAAGAGTTAGCCCCACCTAAGATATTAAAGCATAAGTTACAAATTAATTAGTGCTAGAATTGATCAACAATTTTGTTTAATAACTCAAATATATAGACTTCTTGATGTGACTAATTAAATATTAGTGTTAATTGTATTATTAAGTTGTTAATAAAAATATAATATGACTCAGAAGACTTCTAAATGATTGGTGATACATGTTTTAACATATTAATTCTCAAACCAATAACTTATTTTTATTAATACTTTAAGAAAAAGTACATTTTTAGACTTTTCTTAAATTAAGTCAACTATCTTCTCCATTAAAGAATCTGCGGAAATTAATGTGCCGGCACGATTCTTTAAAAAAAATATTGAGAACTTTTTGGTTATACGTGAGAACTTTTGTGGTCCAATTTTAAATTCAGAAACAGTTGATGCTGAGGAGAAGAACAAAGTCAAAAAAAGAATTAGTCACGTTGATTGTTGAACTGCCTTGTACCATATGGTTGTTCAAAAATCAAAATCATCTAATTTTTTGACTTGGAAAAACTTTTAAATGGAAATGCTTTGATTGACCCAAATATAATGTGAGAACTATATGGAAAATTTCGTCACTGAAGGCTGCTTTGTCTCTTCTGATATTCCTCCAAATGCCATACTATGATGGCTTGTTCGCAATGGTGATGAGATGGGAAAAAGAAGGGAAAAAAAAAGGAGTCCAAGTTCTAGATTTCACATTGAGAGACACATCGCTTCGGCTAATTATCACTTGGGATAATATCCGTTAATCCCCCATTGATTGAGAATAGCAGTATAAATGATTCGAATCTTATCCAATCGAATATGATGTAATTAAACTCTTATGTGAGAATTAAGGATTATATTCTTTCCGCTCAAAATTAATTATTTAATAATTAACGTTCTTTTGTCTCAAATTACTTGTTATTTTACGAATTCATTACAGCATTTATTTATTTCTTTTAGTTCTACCCCTCCCATTTATTATTTATTTCTTTTTTGTTTGTTTCAAATATATAGTATATATTTTTTTATATAAAGACTTTATTTATTATTTTATTTTAATTTTGTCATTGTCTCTAACTATTTAAGTACTTTTGTTTTCTAAAGACTATTAGTTTTCCACCCAACCACTCTAAACACTAATTATTAATGTTAAATTTAAATTTTACATACTAACTAATTATTTTTAAATAAAAAAATTTTAAATATTTATTAAACTTTTTTATCAAATTTATTAAAATATTATTTCTTGTGTAAAAAAAAAGATAATGTATTTTGAAATGGAAGGAGTGTTTCAAGTTGACTCAAGTTTGGATGCCAAATTTGGCTGCGAGTTTTTCACAGGGTCAAACAGAGAAGAACCATTTCAAAGATCGCTGCCCATTAATGGCTGAGGAAGTTGGAATTCAGAACTCAGTTACCTGGGAAAACAGCACGCAAAGAGTGCTTTAAGCGCCTCGGTCCGCCATTGAAGTAGTACTTGGAAGATTTTTGCAGGTTTCTTTTGTACTTACTATTACTACCAACTTACTCTATATAGGTTACCTAATTCATTAATTCACATTAAATTCAGAAAGAATGAACAAATGAACACGAATCAAGAGAACGGCAAAGTTAGAGAAAATTCAAAGTGGAAAGTTGAATGTTGAGCAATGAAAATCAACAGTCAAAGAACTAGAAGAGGACGGATACCTCGACGTGCGTCACATTTTTCATTCAGCTTCAAATATCGATTAAGAAAATGATTTAACAGTATAGAAGCCTAATTTTTCACGTATAACTTTGTTAAAGACAACAAATTTTGTTTAATAAATCAACTTCAATCACGACAAATTCCTTTTCTTTTTTTAGTGAAATATCTATCATATAAGTTTTGATTTCTAAATATATAATTTTGTCGTGTCTATTTAATTAGTTGTTTGTTTACAGCACGAATCATTTAGCTTATATTTTATAGTTTGAAAAGATTGCTCTAACTTGAAAATACTACGAGCATCCAAGAGTATGAACACTATTTGCCTCCATTCAAAGAACTCAAAATGGAAAAATTACTAGACACTTTCCTACTTGATATGTGTAACAAATCTTAGATGCTCTATGATACTGTCATTGTTCCAATATTAGTTCTTTTTCTACACGCTTAGAATTGCTATTGTCGATTGAAGAGAGTTGGTATTTGTAATTATCATGCGGGCCAATCCAGGATATATTTTTGTGGATTTGAATTTAATTAAAATTCTATAGGCAGTCATATTCATGAATATATATATTCCTCAAAAACAAAAAAGAAACTATCAAGTATATATCAAGAATAACGTCCTTATTATCTAAAACTATGTTAGTGAAATAAGCATACAGACAAATTTATGACACAAAATTATAAATTATTTTCATCCTTAAAATGGAAAAAAATTTAAGGAAACTACGTAGCCTTTCTAGGTTTTTTGCCCTTTAAGAAAAAGGATAAAAGGAAGTTTTTTTTTTTTTTGGGGGAGGGGGTGGGGTGCTGGGGGTGTGGAGGTGCTGGGCGCAAGGGGGTAGAGGTGTTGGAGGAAATTTGTTTTTTAAGCTTTTCCTTTTTGCTGAAACATGTCCACACCCGTAAGCATGATACCATAATAATATCTTCCACTGTAAAAAGCCTCAAGTTTCCTCAATTCCAACTCCATCCTTAGATCTGTTTCCATCATTATACATGTTCCTAGTTTGAATTGAAACTCTGCTCTTAGATCAATTATTTCCTCTCAAAATCCCCCCCACAGCTGTTAGTTACTTTATGTTTGGATAATCCCCAAAGGAAAACTTTCTCCCCACTGCAAATTCATGCCTTTCCTTACCCAATAATGGAGGAACATGATTTTATACAATAATTATTAGCCAATGCCCCCTCCTAGTCTAAGATTTTCCTCCCTAATTTTCTAAAGTGACACTTATGAATTATATCTCCTTTTCCACTCGAGTTCAAATTGTTATCGATCGTTTTATGATCGTTAAAAGCTCGTCTATAAAGGCTAATTGATGGAATATTATGAGACAAAAGGGCCCAAAACTCTTCTCTCCAGTGCAAGCCAAACCCCACATCACTTTACACACATATCTGTACATGTCAAAGTATACATATATGTGTGTATTGTGTGTGTAATCATTGCATCAAGGTCAAACTTTAAGCAAACACATAACTCACTCACAGCTGGGGAGAGAGGGAGGAGAGAAGAAATATTGAGGCTCCAAAAGGTTTTGGCAGCTTCTTGTACTCAAAGCAAGAAGACTTTGAAGTCCATCCTTTTCCTTTTCTTTCTCCTTTATTTGTGATGATTATTTGAAATAGTAGTTTAGAATATTAGAAAGTGGACTTGCTTTTTGAGGAAAGATGTATTAGGCAGGGAGAAGAGGAGAAGGAGACGCACCAATCAAGCAAAAGATGACCATTGGTTGCCCCTTTTTACAATAGAAGAAGAATGGCGTCATCATTACTAAAAAGAATTAGTGAAAAGTTTGAACCAAAGGTGTAGACTTTTTCTATATATATTACTTCTCATTTTACTAGTTTTTTTCTCCTCTTTTAAATGGGACTCCACATTATAATTGCTTTTCTCCCTTCTCAAATGGCTTCATCTCCAATATTATAACTGCAACATTATACATCTCAATGATTCTTCAAAGAATATGATTTTACTTTTTATCCATGATATTTTACTTCTTGATATCTTTTATATCATTCATCTTTTATTTTGTGCTTATTCAATTTTGAACCAGGCTCGAAAAAATAAATATTTAATTTTAAAACAAGAAAGTATATGATCTTATTCTGTTAAAAAATATCTCTTGCAAAATTGTAACCTTATCCTCTTGTATAACTCTTCCCTCCTCCACATTCAAACATATGGCTCTGCTCTTGCTTTGAATTCTTTTAAGTGATTAGTAATCAATCATGTGCATGTCAGATTTGTTGAGAAACTATCTCCAACCAACCATGATTGCATTAATAGTTATAGATCAATTGGTTCACAATTGCGAATATACAAACCATTCAAGATTCAATGCATAAAAAGTTGCATATGCAAAATGTTTGAACGAGAAAATTGATTAAGCTTAATTTCCATTTCTATACTTGCATTAACATGTAGTTTAGTATTACTAAATCCTCATATCATGATCATGATCGTCATCACAAATAGAATTGAAGTTTTAAGTTGAAATTAGGTGTATGCAACATGCCATTCTAGATTGTGTGGATCTTCATGAATGCTTTTAACAAAGATTCAAAGTCTATGATTTAACAAGTATGTGTATACATATATGTCTGTGATGGTGGAGGCACCGGCCAATCGTTTATGTATCTCTATTTCAAGTTCCTTTTCCAATCCTATTAGCTAGGGACAATGACGAGATGCGAAAAGCATGGTTCAAAAAGATCCCATCGGCATCTACTTTACTTTTCTAGGTTCCATGAAAGTATCCTTAAGAGTTACTAACAATAGAAAATCCCATTTCAAACAAGTCTCCACAGGCCAAGAAAGCTTACTTTTCATCCACTAAAGTTTTCGAAAATTTGGGGTTCGTATTTAACCTTAATCTCCTATGCTTTAAACAGAAGCATTCAACTTTTGTATGAGAAATTAAGAATAAGCCACCAATTAGAATCACTAACCCTCTTGGACGGACATGAAAAAGGAAGACAAAAGTAAACGTAAGACACTTTATCCCTACATCAAGGCCGCGGAAATGGAAGTTCAGACTAGAGTACAATTAAGCCATAAAGTTAGGGTATAAATTCTCTTTTATAAAAGTTAAGTTGAAGCATTAATCAACTTTTTGTATAATTAATTATCCCATCTTATATATATATGGACCTACCTCGAATCATTAAGCGGTAATTGGAAGTAAGCTCTTTCTTGAATCCGTAGGTAAATGTTTGTTCCTGCTCACTACTCTCATTTTCTTTTCTTAGCACATTCTCCAATTTCTTATTGTTCTAGAGATTTGATTTCCTTTTGTTGTCAATATAAACAACTTCTTATACAATCACGATATGATCGCTGTTCTAAGTATATTCACCTTTGTGTATGTACTAAGTTATTTATTTATACTATACTATACTAAAAGTGTGAATATGGGTTATAGAAATTTAAATTTAGTTTTTTTAAAATTACCTAAAATGCCTTTATAAAAATTAATTATTATTATTATTATTATTTTAATGAATTAACCATAATAGGACACTAAGAGTACGCTAGGTATACAAATAAAATTATTTTATATAAATTCATCATTGAAACACTAATTTAATTATAATTATTTGTGAGTTATTAAAAGGTAATAAAAATTAATTTGGACAGTTACAATAATTACACTGCTAGATATATATTATCAAAAACTTCAAGTTTTAAAGAGACATTATTGTTTAATTATTATTAATGAAAAAATTAAAAGTATTAAATAAACAAATGAATTACTAGAAGAAAACTCTAAATATTAAATAAATAAATAATGATTTACTAGAAAAAAAAGAAAAAAAAAACTTTAAGTGTTGAAGAGAAAAATAACAATTATCAAAAAATATAACATTAAAGATAATTATATAGATAATACATTACTAGATATAAAAGAAAAAACATTGAGATCGAATTTTTTGATATATCACTTATAAAAAGAAAAGAACTATGAGATACATCAATAAAGTGGTTAAACATGTCCTCTAATAGTTAGAAACATCCTATTTTTCTCCAATATAATCAAAGTATAATAATTAAATAAAAATATGCGTACACATTAATCTTTAAAACTTAATCACGAAGAAGGTTTCAAGTTGAAAAATAAATTAGTCCAAAGGCAAAAATTAAGAATTAAACCCTAATTAGTTTCAAAGTTTTTAAAAATGGTATAAGGGCAAAATATAAATATGACTATTACAATATATATAAGATATTAAGTTTATACATGAGCCTTCCGGTGAATATGGACCACAATCCAATAACAGACCATTTAACAGATAGTTCAAGAGTTCAAAATTTTAATTCTTAAACGCTTCTATTTCCTAAAAAAACAGGTATTCTTTTCGCGAATGATATCTCCAGGAGGGGGGTGGCGAGGGAGAAGGGAAGAGAGGGAGACAATATATATTGCCCCTTGAAATTGATTCAAACGTATCATAAAACGTGCCATGCATATTCTAATATTCGTTATAAAAAAAATTCTTCTGAAAATCTTTTGAACGTAAGTTTAAAGGGGTATCTCTCAAATTCAAGCATTCTGTGGCATTTGTTTCCTTTTTTGTTTCATGTGAATAATATTGCAGTCCAAGATGAAAGCTGATTCCTTTCACCCACAGGAAGTCTCTCTCCTGTAACGAATGTCGGGCCCTGATTCTATGATTATGCCATGCATGCTTCAATCACTATCATTCATCTCTAGAAGAAGACTTGCATAAAAGGCGATCATCACCAAATTTTAGCCCAAAACTTAACCAAAAATTGCATTTTTTTTATGGGTACCAAAATTTGCGTTTCATTTGTTATCTACTCATTTAACCAAAGACGCTTTCTTTTTTTTTCTATATATTCACAGGAGAGGGACGTGGGGAGATAACAATAAAAGCAGAAATTTCTAATATAATTTTTCAGAAGTATTAAGGAGAATGATAAAAATATTTGGCCTTGTAAACCATTATTATCCTATTTCCCCCCTTGATTGTTGCCTTGTTGAGAAAGGGATGATCATGCCTCCTTTTTACTCCATCCCTTTGAAGGTCCCGGCCCTCGAACTTTTTAGTGGGGAACATCTAAATTGATCGATAAATTTTTACCTCATCATGATCAAAAGTTTTCTTTCTTTTTTTTTTCATCCTCCATTTGTCTTTCCCCTTCATCATTATCACTATTAATAGCATTAATAAATTGTAGTTTGCTTAATTTTGAGAGAGATTTTAAATAAGCTTATTTTATGCTGTTATTTTAAATTTTTAAATTTCTTAATTTGTTTAATTATCTCAATTTGAGGGTTAAATTTAGTTAAACAGCGGAGGTATACACTGCCACCATCCCAAATTTGTGCTCGCTTTTTTTATTTTTCATATAGAAAAAATACTCCATTTGTAATATACATAGAAATTTAACAAGCTTTTTCGGTTCCTATCATTCTTTAATCAATTACCCATCTGAAAAAAGAAGTTATCTTTAGTGTACTTTGTGGAGGGAAAAGGGTATACATGTCTTTTACTTTGAATTTGATTTATTTTTAAAGAAATCTTAATGTATTTGAAAAATGCGAAGCAGCTATTTTCACCTCAAGGAGTCAAGAGTATACATATCTCATTAAAGAAATGCATTTAATTGAGTAGGAGAGCAGTCCACCAGTAATGTTAGCAGATATTATTGCACACTGGGCTTTTCCTTCTTTCTTTCTTATCCTCAACATTTAAGTTGTCTAAACATTAGGTGCAGATTTATTAATGCTATTAATAGTGGTGGCTGCACTTCTTAACAAAGCAAAAATGTTATACATATGTTGTCCAAATTCATGTTCTTAAATTTGTTCTTGGACCAAGTTTGCAATTTGCTATGCTGCTTTCTGCCTATTTTGTTTTTGTCTTCGACAATTATTTTGCTTGCTTGATGGTTCTATCATAGTAAGTTTTGCCTCTATTTCAAAATATAAAAATTTTTAAAATTTTTTTATATAAATTAAAAAAGAATAAAATAAGAGATATTCTTCCTAATATATCCTTAATTAATTCTACTAGTATAATAAATTTATGATAAGAACAACTTTTAAAAAATAATTTTTAAAATTAATAAAATACCAAATATTTTGATAAGGAAGAAAATGACTAAAACAGTTTTATATTTTAAAATGCAGAGATTAATATCGTTATTTTGAATTGAGAAAACTTATTTTAGTGGCTAGGATGGCTCTCTGTTACTTGCTTTTTCTGTTTTTCACATTTTACATTTGTTGATTGCAATACAATAAATTATTTAATGTATTACGATTACATTTTATTTATTTAGATTCTCTCTCACTAAATTTTAAAATTCTTTCAACATTCTTTTTAAAATTTAAGACCATTTTGAAAATTCAAAATGTTCTAAAATATTTTAGTACATCTATTATATTGGATGATAGACAATATATACTAATTGATATCCTTTCATTTTCTACTTTCTCTTTCTCGTCCTTCTTCCTAATTCTCTACACTTACGATTTGTTGCCGGATCTTCAATGTTTAAAATTAGATTTGAGCAAAATAAATTTAGATCCTTAATCCTCCTTAACTATTTCATACATATTTATAAGAAAAAACTTTAAAATTGACCTTTTGTCAAAACATTCGATTTGGATAGGACTCAGTAACCAAAATACAAATAAGTACTGCTAGCTTAATTATGAATAACTAATTAAATTTCTAGATCTTTGTTTGAGATAGAAAAGGAAGAAGAAGATCCATACATCTCTCCCCTAGTTTTAGATAAAGTCCCGACACAATTGGCGGGACATGATGACATGATCCCCTGCCAACTCTGGCAGGGTCATGTCTAAGAGTCCGGCCACAATTGCTGGCAAGACTCTCTGAAATGAGTTCCTGATTCAGGGTCGGGAGTGTATATGTGATTCTCTTGAAATTATTAGGAAAATAATTAATTATGAAAAATTTTTAATTTAAATTTTATTTATAAATCATAAATATTTAATTTTACACTACTACACATTGCATTGGTTTGCTTGTACGACCATCAAAGCTTCAAAATGGTTTAAATTTTAAAGAGAATATTAAGGAAATTTTAAAATTTAGAGAGAAAAAGATTTTGATAAAAGAAAGATAATGCAATGTAATTAACAATTTAATGCATTAAGTTAAATATTTGAATATAATCTAAATTACGAGTTAAACTTTTAATTGTTAAACTACTGACTAAATAATTTACCGATCCTTTTTTTTTTTTTTTTGGCTTTTGAAGTCATGGGAGATGCAGTGAATATCTTACCCGTTCCGGCTAAATATTTAATATTATGAGTAGGTAGTAGAAATAAGATATTGGCCTTTAATTTCCAAACAAACTCCTAGCTTTCCCATATACTTTTTTTTTGAGGAAAAAAGAGCAATTAATTTATATTTGCTATCACAACAGTAGCTTTCCCACATGCCTATCGCATTTGGTTTATTTAAAAATTTTGTTTCTCAGGATTCAAAAAAAAAAAAAAAAGATTGTGAAAACGTGTTTGGGCAGCATTTTATTTTTTGTACCGGCAGCCTCCATAATGCAAAACAATTATTTGAGGTACTTGATATCGACAGTACATATGGTATCACTTATTATACCATAACTATCAAGTTTATTTTCCCTTAATTTGTGAAAAAACTATGGTGATGAGTTTGATAAAAGTACTTCTTAGAAAGTGCTAAATTCTAAGAAAATGATATATGATTATTAAAAGTGCTTTTAAACAAAATATACATAAGCTCTGCGTTTGATTCATGTGCATGTCTCCTCATTTATGTAAATATATATATATATAAAAAAACAGCACTAATTAATGGGAACAATTGTGCATGTAAAACAATTTTGATAGGCTTTCAGATATAGCTAAACCAATGATCACATGCACTTATATATATATAACTTGAAATGAATTATTGAATTATAATAAGATAGATCTTGCCGTGTAATTAATTAATGCAAACACATGTTAGGGGATTCAATTAATTAAGTTAATTATACTTACATTACTACTATATCAATAGTTGAAGAAAAAGTGGCATTGTTTTATCAAAATAGGAGATCTTGGGTTCCATTAATATATTTCACAAGGTTTCCTTGTCCACTTTCAAATTTTGGAGGGCAGAATACGTCCAATGCAGTCAATAAAGTAAAGAAACAATGTAAGCATAGGCGGGAGACAAACATATATTGTTCCACTGAATAATTATGAATTATAGTATATAAATTATGAATACAAAGCTTTTAGAAGTTGCCCTTTGTATATTTGTTTTTTATTCTCCAAGGAGGGAATAATGTAAAGTGGTAATCATCCTCTGCTCTTGCTTGCATTAATGTCTTCTTCCTGTATTGTAGAACAACAAAATCCAGACCCTCCCTCTCAGAATCTGCTGTGTAATCAACAACCATGTGAGCACCCTTTAATTTCTAAGTTATATTAAGTTGGTTGCACCCCCTCTTAATTTTTACCCTATTAAGTTGGTTTTTCAGCTGATTATGCGGGTGATTGGGACTCCATCGACCTTTTTTTTTCTTTTTTTCTTTTTTGGTACAGATGTAACACTTTTAATTAAAATTACACATTACATATAACAAATATCAGAAAATACAGAGTTTTAAGTTTCATTAAAGAAAAAATATATTTAATAAAAAGAGAGAAATCTTATAGCCCCACAGGTTGGGAGGCCTCAATAGGCTATAATTTATATTTTTACTTTTCATATTGCACGAGACAAAGAGAGAAAGAAACAACGCATATAGTTATGGATCGATTCTTGGACGTCTTTTTCTATGGGATTACGATTTACAAGGAAACAAAATAATATGACTTCCGGGCCTTCAAAAACGAAAGAATAGACTCCCTCCGATCCAAGCCCGTAAAAATAGACCGAGAAGTTGGAGGTATTATGCGAAAGTAAAATTTGATTTGCCTGCAAATAACGAGGGAGGAAGCACCGGCCCAACACTTTTGCGGCTTTCTTCTCGTGAAAGCAAAATGGTAAAAGACAAGTTTACGAGAACTGAATTTGTTTTTAAGTTTTTTTAAAATAAGAATAAGGAGTTATATATATTAAAGAAAATAGAGTAAAAGGTGTCTGCATGGAAGATCGAATGAGAATGACAACAGACGGACAGTTGGCACTTGGAACATTTTGATTAGAATCTTTTGTTGGACACTTGGCACTCTGAATGCGATCGAGCAAGAAACCAATACTTAGAATTTAAATTTTATAAAAATTAAATTATTTATAAAATAAAATATGAGTTTAAATTTAAAATAAGATTTTATCTAAATAAAATTTTAATTTGTGTATAAATAATTAAAATAATTTATTATATTTTAAAATAAATAGAGTAGTATAAAACGTGTGAATCTAGAAAGGGTATTGCGGAGACGAAACCGATGGTTTTTGACCCTCACCTTCTCGTTAAAGACTTTTAGAAATGCAATAAATGATTTCGGTGAGTGTATCGAACTTCTTCTTCTTCTTCTTCCTCCTTTGAAAGCGTGATGTCAACAAATATCAATTCGACACTGATGAGGAGGTTGGGATCCTCTTTCCCCTTAAAATATCAGTGCCCGTGAAATTCCAGTAAAAAGCGCAGGAAATTGTTTTCTGGTCTGTCTACTCGCTCATTTAATGCAAAAAGTCCCTCGCGACATGCATAGCTCCCGAAACTCGCGCCGGATAATATTTTCCATCTGGAAATTTTGGGTACCACGTGATATTTTCTTTTCTTTTTAGAATACAAAAGTTTCACTTACTATTAATGAAAGTGACATAATTAATTAATAAAAAATAATTTATTAGTTATAATATATAAGTAGCAAATATTTTTATAAAAGATAAAAATTATCTGTATAAAAAGAAATAATAAAAGTTGTCTCAGACAAGAATTAAACGTAATTAGCTATTAAAAAAGGGAAAAAGAATTTTTATATTTTATTAAAAAAGAGGAAAAATTAGAAAAGTTTTTAAATATGTTTATTGATTATCTCTCCTCTAAAAAATCCATATTATTATTCTTACTTTTAGAAAAATATAAAACTCTTCCTCGAAACTAGAAGTTTAGTGGTGGATTGCAATTTATGAGCTTATTTTCTTAATCTGCCCCCCCCTTTTTTTTTCCTTTAGTGCTCGTATTTTAAATTGAAAGGATTCTGATTATTCCTATTAAGATGATAAATTAGCAGTTGTATTAGGCTAACAATTCAATAACCGAGTACATAAATTTTTATTTAAAATTAATAATTTAGTTTCTAAAAAAATTTTTTTTTTTAAAAAGGATACTAACAAATTGCCATGCGAACTCTTGTAATAGATGCACCGAGCGACAATCCTTGAAATCCGAATATCTTAAAGATGGGTCAGGGTCTCACCTCCTTAGCCCAATGGATAAGTCTTACAGATCCTGCCAGTGGGTCAGACTGGATAAATAAAGGTTTGTTGCCAACTGTGGCCCAATGACCTCCACTCTTGTTGTTTTATGAAATTTTCTTATAATTATTTATTAATAATGAAACGATCATAATCATTATTTCTAAAACTGTACTCAAATTTCCTCTCTAATAAATTAAGAGAATTTGGATTATTAAAAAATTTAGTTGTAGAAATTTAAATAAAAATATTGTTATTTTAAAAAAGTAGACATTTATTTTGAAACATCTTGTAATAAAAATATAAATATTAATTTTGAATAGATGAAGTACTATTTTTTTACTCTATTTATTATTTTTCATCTTCTCCCCAACCACACAGTATTATGATTATTTTTTTCCTTTCTGGTGATTGGTTAGAGATAATCTTGTTTATTTTTCAATATAGTTCTTGAAGTTTTCTTAAAAAGTTGATGAATATAGGAATAGAGGTATTGCTGACATACAAGCAGAATAGAATACATATTTGTAAGAGCACCTTAATGAATTTTGAGTCTTTTCCAGGACTTAGCATAGCATGAGATGAGCATCGAAAAAAGAACTTAAGAAGCTGGAATGACAGAACTGTTGAAAGGAGAGAAATCGACACAGCTATTCCTTTCAGTCTACACACAGTGAGCCATAATGTGATTGGATAGCAGATGCAACATAACTTCTTCATGCAAAGTCTAAATAGAGTTCAGATTCAATTCTGCACACACTAACCTTTTACATATATATATATATATATATATATATATATATATATATATATATATATATATATATATATATATATATATATATATATATATATATATATATGTGTGTGTGCATAATTCATTTGTGATCGTTTCATTATTTTTTTTATCCAACTGAAGATGTTCTTGAAAAATAATTATTCAAGAATAATTGTTCTTCAAGATATTTTAATTGTTGGATAAAAAAAATCGATTTGACGATTATAAATGAGTCATGTACATATTGTAAAAAGTGATATGTAGGACTGGATACGAATTGGTCTAAATAGTCCAAGGTTTCCAAACCGTAATCTTTTTCTAAACAAATTACACAATAATGGTAATGAAGAATGATAATTCAACTGGAATTTCGAAACATTATTTTGTTGAAGCATGTTCATACACCATTCACAGAGCATTTTGTTCCTAAACATATTATCATATGACATGCTAACTTCCGCATATCAGATCCATTAGGAAGCATTTCGTACATTAGGAGGCTCATTACTTCAACTAGTCCCCATGTTCCTCGAATGGATCTCTTTGTTGGCTATTTTACCCCCATATTGTAGGGCGGATCTCGAAAGATATGAAATATCTCAAAAACATTTGCGTATTTCCTGACAAGACTGTTTTCCAGTTACCTTCCTGCATAACCGAGCAGTCAGAGACATATTACCCCCTTTATGCTACATATACTTCAAAGATCATCCGTTTCCATCAATTGAGCTGGAGAATAACACGCTGGGGAAAAGGGGGCAAAAAACGAAGCAGAAATGTAAGATCCGCACAAGAAAATGGATTCTACATGCATCATGACTATTAGTAGCGGCATTGCCCTCTTTCCTTCCTCTCTCTCTTACTCACTCTTTCACAAAGAAAAAACATAAAAAAGCTCCACATGAGATGATTTTCCAAAAAGAAAAATCAGAATAAATTTTATGATCAAATGATAAAGCTGGTTTCTTACCTTAATTTGAGTCCTATTATATGTGTAAGTGATGTGAACAAGATCATCACTGGCTTGGATAACAGCTGGATAAGAAAACTCCATCCCTTGGCTATCTTCTAGTGTCACTGCATCATGCCAAGAGTCTCCATCATCTGTCGACAGAGCAACTTTTAGCACACCCCTTGAGATTGTATTGTAGGCCAACAAGAGACGCCCATCCCTTAACTTTACTCCATCAATTCCTAGCATTGAATTGGTAATAAACATTAGCAGCCAGGGATATGACAGTAACACATTGTCTCAGTGATTTCTCCTCAAAAGGCTAAAATTTGTTCGGCAAATTTCCATTTGAATTGAAGTTTTACAGCTGGAAGGCGTCTGAAAAAGCATCTACTAATTCTGCAATTATTAAACTGCAACATGGACATATTCGTAATTGTTGGTTCATAGGGTATATTGTTATCATCACAACCTGAGTTTGGATTAGGAAGGTCGGTAAACTTTACTAAGCTCCAGGTATGTCCACCATCTTGAGATTCTGACATGCACACCCTACTAATGTTATTAAATGATCTCAGAAGCACACGCAAGGTTCCCTTTGCAGTGAGGTAAGGAACTGGTTGGATAACACTGAGAGGCTCATTCTCAATATAGATAGGTCCATACTTTCTCCATGTCCTACCAGAATCTGGAGATATCTGTTTTAGCGAGAAGATGGAATAAGGAACATGACAAGATGGATATTTTGACAAAAGAAAACGGCTTATACAACCTCAACCCAAGCACCCCAAGAATTCCAACTTTCCACAGAAGATCCACAAATCAAGTCCCCATTTTCGAGCAAGATAGGCTGGATATGAAAGAGAGAAAATTTAGCAACCACATGTCACAAGTACCCATACATAACTGACAAATTTTAACAGCAATACCTTGTTCTTAATAGGTCCTAAAATACCAGGGGGAAGTTGTTCCCTCTTTGTCCAAGTCACACCTCCATCATGAGACCGCTTCATGCATCCAGTCCATCTGATATTTGTTAAGTTCATTAGCTGAGACTGAATGTAATACCATGAAGGCTATTATGGAGATTAGGTTTAATAATTTTTCATTTTTATAATAATTTAATGCTTAGATACATTCTGTATGTTCAAGAGAAGCTTGCTATCTTCTTCTTTTAATTTAACTAAGCTAGTCCTATAGTCAACATGGGAATTAAAAAAAAAAAAAAGAGAATTATCAGATTCCATAAGAGAAAAAAGTTAAAATTTAGCTGTCATGGTTCCAACAAAGAGAAAGCAACTTACATCTAGAAAATCTAGAGGATTATATATTATGGTTATAAAACCACATTAAGTGCTAGGAATACTATACTGTCTCCTTTCTCTAAATTTGAATAAAATTCCTTTAATCTTCCTCTTGTTCCTTAAAATTGGCCTCTTGATGTATAGAAATGTGATGTTTCTCCATTAGTCATCACCACGGTCTATACTCTGTTAATCTCTTTACCTACCACTCTCTCCCGAATAGCAGTTATCAGCTTTTAGCTACTGTTTGAACTTCCCAGAAATACATGTCAAAACCAACAATATGAGATACCTTTTCTTCCAACTCAAAACAAATATAGAAAGAATCCAAAAACTCACTTTTGCACGTCTTGACCAATTCTGTAAAACAGAAGCAGCTCATTGGAAGGGAGCTTGAATAATACAGGATTCCACATTGAAACATTGTACTCTTCATCTGCAATAACAGGAGGGTGCCAAAGACCTTCCTGTTCAAGTCATTTTTGTACCATGGATTGAAAAATCAACAGAAGTATTAAAGCAGCAGAGTGACATATAGCAGATAATTAGAGATAATGTTCTAGAAATGTTAGCAAGAAGTAAACCACAAATTTCGCTAATAAACAGCCAAAAAAGAATCATAATGACAGTAAACCAGGCAGAATATTATTTCCGTTAATAGTGCTGTCTTGCTGAACTTGATCCAGATCCACACATTATGTGACAGATTGAAGTTTTCACAGGAAAAATAAGAACACTCAAAATTTAGCTAATTCAGATCTAATCCTAACTCAAAAATAACTGGTATTCATGAAAAGAAAATTTATACCAATATAACAAGAAACAAGCGATAAGAAAGAAGCCTAAAGGACGGAATAGTTTACTACCTTATAAGTCTGTGTCCAGATTTTTACATCAGGAGCCCCCTCAACTGTTCCACCAAAATAAGCAACTATAAAATGCCCTTTGTCAACCTGGAGAACCCAACAAATTACATTAGTAAATATATGACATAATTTCATGCAACATAAGTTCAAGTAGCATCACCTCTACAATCGTGGAAGCATGACAGTTGTTGAAAGGGGCTGAATTGGCTGCAAAGGTGAACTCCTCTAACAATGGTACCCAAGAGCAATTCTTGCTCATCTTGGAACAAACCGTGGTGTTTTCACGTGGTGTTACTATCTCACTACATCAGACATGAACTAGATCACAAACTTTCAAAAGAAGGGGTGAGTTCTTACATTCTGTTAGCGAATCTATATCTAACCAAGACCATTATAAGTGACTGAAATTGATTTTTTTTCTCACAAAAAGAAATCCTAAGATAAAACAGAGATGCACCAAATGATTACTTTAATTGATTCTACGTCCTTACAGGTGAATATTTTGAAGAATGGTAGTGTAGCAGGTTGCTTAAATGCGTGCAAGGAAAAGGTTGACTTTGTCAGAGAAGAAAAGCCAAAAAAATCAAGAGAACAATCATTCGTTTTATGATTGCAATTTAAAGTTGGAACTTAGCAAAATTTATCTCTGGGGAAGAAACTGCTTCCAATCTGATAGAAAGTCTCAGGCAAATGAGTTAAGTTGAAAAATGGACGCTCCTAAAGCGAACACTAACAATCCCAACAACCAGAAAACCGATTGAAAGCACTGAGTGATTATTTTCCTCGTGTTTACAAATTACTGGCTCAAGATCTGGAAGGACTTTGATTCTACACTCTAGTAGGATGCAAAGTCAACAACCAGTCTATTTGCCATTGCAGAAATTCAAACAATTTTCATCATAAACACAATAAAAGAGGCATAAAGTGCAGTAACTGCTCCAACTAAGTAGGCTTAATTGAAAAGGACAATAACTATATAGGTTTATATACGGTATATGTCAACAGCAGTAGGTTTTTCAATTAACTATTATAAATTGCAAAGTTGCAAACTTTTTATGAAAATTTTCCTTCTGTTGCACATCCTTACCTTTTATGAACTCTTTCTGTCCATCGTTTTTGTAAGAATGATAAGATCACCAATACCAGAAATAAGAGAATGCCAGAACCTATTTTCCACATGCCTATGAAATTCTGCTTCCAAGATAACGGAGTACCTCAAATTGGATTCCAGATGCACATTCCCTAATGTACTAGAAATGTTAGGAGGACATACAAGAATGGTACCTGAGAAAGTTGAGCTCAGATGAGGAAACAAATGAGAAAAATATCCTGCTCCGTGAGTATTCCTGAGTTTATCCATCTAATATATAAATCCATGTGCTTATTCAATTCAAATTTCAAAGTAAAAAATCAAAATTGTCCTTTTTTGACATAATAACTGGCAGGTTTCATTAATGAAAAGAAAAGCGGAGGCCCGCCATCTGCTAGCATTGTGGTTTGGAATCGATTCTTTATCAATGGCCCACCCTTTCTTTGAACCTTGTTAATGATCGAACTTAAAGATATGAACTGAGTGCCATTTGATGAGTAACTGAGAACAAGGGAGAGGGATATGGAAAGAATGAAGTAATGAAAGAGAGAAACTTTATAGTTCGACAAGCACGCTGTTTTGTTTAATGCTACGGAGTGCAAACTATTCAAGAAAGTGCAACTGGGCCTTTTTAAATAAAATATGGGTGCGAGCACTTATCATTGTGCTTTTGCTCATATTCTGACTAAATAAGCAATAAGGGTTCAACATAACCCGATGGATGATGGAGGTAGCAATTCAAGCACAAGATAAGGTGTTAAATGTAATTATGGGGAACCCTCTACATAGAACCAACAAGTTGACAGTTCTGATTACCATTGCAAGAAGTTGAGTTCACAGGCGCAATGAATTTCCATAAGTCTGCCACTCCACATCACATAATATCAGTTACCCTTTGCAGAAGGGCCTCTCCTAGAGAATTCAGTTATAAAGATTGAACAAAGTTTGAACAGTAGACCCATCAGTTGAATTCCAGCAAACTATCAGGTTTTGAGGTGTTTTAACTTCGGATTTTTATCCCAGAAGGTTAATCAAATGGAATTTTATTCCAAAAGACCTTCATCCAATTTTTTGTTGGTTTCTTTGTCAAATTAAATTCTATTATGGAGGGAGACATTATTTAGGGCAAACAGGAGGGAGATTAATGTAAATATGCGGAACCCTCAGCAGCATAAGCTTTAAGTAGTAAATTGGAATGTTTGCTAGTTGTTTTCATGGCTTCCTACAATTCCAAATGGTTGACGCTCTCCATCACAGTAGCTTTTGTCACTCTTTCTGCGTACACAGGTATTCTCTTGCTCTGATGCATGTTTCTCTTTGCAAAATTCTCTCCTTGGTAGGAATCAGTATTAACTCCACTCTAAAGAATTCTTTGTATACGGAGAAAGGTGCACATGTAAGTGCACCATATCTCTCGTGGGCTCTTGCTCAATAATGCTTGGGCGTTCTGCGTATATATGTAGTTTATTCTCGGAGAAGGAGCTCAAGGAATTTGGATGAGAAAATTCAAGAACTTGAAGCATCTCTTAAGGATGCATTAGAAAAGTGTGCTGCCGAGAGGAGAGGCCGCATTAGAGCTCAACAGGTACACCAAATTCTAGACTTTCGGGAACCAACAACTATTTCCTGTTGGGTTTGGAGTTGCTTCTTATTATTCTTGATTAATTATTGTGGATATGAAAGGATGCCTGGAAAAAGTTACGTCCTCAGAAAAATGAAAAAATGGGTCCTTGATTAATTTTGGGGGATTTGAGTTAAGCTTCACAAAAATTTTTTGGTATTCTTTTTTCTAGTGGCCTATCCTTACTGTTTATTAACTTAATGAACTGCTTTGAAGCTAATAGACAGATTTTTTTTTTTTTTGTTCGGTTTCAGATAATTGGACTTGAATGTCTCAACTTACCCATAAGACTTCAGAGGAATGTATTCTTCTGTTCCCTGCGAGACAGAATTTCTACTCATCTAGTTGGCTTAGTGTTCATAGCTCAACTGTTCTTCTATTCCCACCAAGATAGATTTTAGTTGGTTTAGTTTTCATAGGTTAAATGTAAACTTATGTTACTTCTTTGGAAGTTTTGATCTTACCAAATTAGTTGCAGTCCTGATGGAGTTTATGCTGAAGCTTCTGTGCAAATATTTTTATGATAATATTACCTCTTGAACTTCATAAATGAATGGGTTTTATAATATCTTTCATCTATACATTTCCTTTTTCTTTTTATAATTAATAATGTAGGCTTTGAGGAAGTCATTGGCCCGGCCAAATTCTGACAATTCTGATTCAAGTTCATATCCCATGGCACCAATTGCCATCATTCAGTCTTGCTTTTCTACAAGGTAATTCAGATATAACCTTGCAAATAAAAGTTGGTTCTTTAGCAACAAACAGTTCAAAATATTCTATTGGAGTTGCATCATATGTACACTAAGCACCTAACATTACATGAGACTGAGAGCTTTCCATTCAATTTTTTGAAAATCTAGCTCCTGGCCATGAAGTACTACATGGGAATGTTTATCTAAATTCTTTCTCCAAAAGTTCCAAGCTTAAGACCCCAGATAGACAAGCAGTATACCTTATATGAAAACGCTGGGTTTTATTGAAAGATGATAGTTCATTACTGAGCTGAGCTTGTTAATTGAAGCAAAATCCAGTTTGATTCTAATGAACTCCCAACTTTGGCTGTAACTTTGACAATGACAGCTGTAAGTACAAGTGTCCAGAGAAAGATCCCTTATGGAATGTTCTCTTTTATTCTAACTTTACATATGTTTCTTAAAGTTCTAAATCACTGTCATTTCAACTGACTTATTGAGGTCTGTGGTAAGTGTATAAATTGCATTTCTTTCTAGTGGCATAAGTATTTAGATGGAGTGGTAATTGAACAGTTTGCGAGCAATAAATGGCATCCCTTAAGCTACTAAAGCAGCCAAACTTTGTTCTTATGCTTGAGCCTTACTCATTCAGAGAGTGGAAAACCCTAAATAGGCTTCTCAACGTGTGGAATTTGGGTCTTCTACGGCTTGTTTTTATCTTGCAATGTTCTTGCACAAACGACTCATCATCATTCACTCTCATACCTTTATATACTACTTTCTCCTTTAGTTTTCACAAATATGTCCCTACTTATGGTGATAAATATTTCTATTTTTCTTAATTTTATTGCTTTTTTTGTACCTGGATGATGTTCATATTTGTTCAGAAACGGGACGCCACGACAACCTCTTCTTGTACCTCTTGCTAGAGCTTGCTTAAAATTTCATTCTGATCGTGTCCCTCCAGCTGCACTGGAAGGCCTTGAGAAGTATTCTCATTGCTGGATCATATATGTATTCCATCTAAATACGGACTTGGACAAATTGTGGAAACCTCCATCCCAGTCAAAGTTCAAGGCAAAGGTCTGTGCTGTTAATGTTTGATTTTGCTTATCCCTCATTTTATTCTTCTGAATTCATACTTAAAAGGCTAACTGATGAATAGGTAAGAGTACCAAGATTAAAGGGAGAAAGGATGGGAGTCTTTGCAACAAGGTCTCCGCATCGGCCCTGTCCTATTGGCCTTACAGTTGCAAAGGTATAGTTGTACTAGATTGCTATTACTTTCCAACAGCAAAAATGTGAATAGAAGTATGTGTTTTTAAGTGGACAATAAATTTTTTTGTAGACTTTCTTCACCACTTTGCCATATGATCATAAGCAAGACTTTATCCAAATGGCTTTCAGTTTGCATTTATATAGAACTGCTCTGATTTTGATAATTGTTTAGCCAAAATTAATGATATTGGCATCCAAATTCGTATCGCTTGGATTTGGATATACTTTTTAACATTCTTGAATCAGATTAGATAGGTGAAACTTGTTTCCCGATTAGTTTAATTATTTTTGTGAGAATAGATAGATACTGCAATTTTTGGGCTTGATTCCTTTCCTCAATAATAACTCAAATGGCCTATCTTTCACAAACAGATTTGGAAGAAGCTTTTGCGTATTTCTAGTTGGCTTGCTTGGTGATTTCTCACCCTCTTTCTAGTACCTCTTCTTTCGATTGATAAAATTTCTTATTCTTTTATTCTTTATTTTAAAAAAAAGAAAAAAAGGGTTCTCCATATTGAAGTTTTGTTCCATTATTCAAATGCTATGGCTTTCACTGGCATGTAAGAATAAATTAATCATTACATATAAATTTTCACTGCAAGGCATAACATCAGCAGTGTCTTTTCTATTAGGTGGAGGCAGTAAATGGACATACAGTGTTACTTTCTGGTGTGGATCTTGTGGATGGAACAGTAAGTTCCATATTTTGTATAAAAATTTATACTAACATATTGGACTAGTGTGGCTTATTTCCTTCTGCATTATTGACAGCCTGTCCTGGATGTAAAACCCTATCTTCCATACTGTGACAGTATTAAAGGAGCAGTAGTTCCTGACTGGGTCAAGGTATCCTCCACTGTTACTTCAATGTTTTATTTGTGGTGATTCTGTTGGGCCTGAATAGATGCATTTCTTCTCATTATGTCTCTCGACTGAAGTGGCAATCACACTCCTTTTTTTCCCTTTTTCCCAAATAAATGAAGTGTGTGAATAATGTTCAACCACTGCTTTTGATTCTCAATTTCACATCAATAAGATATAGGATGTAAATATAACTCACTTTTACCAAAATATATACTATAGCTTGCAAGTCATCATGGGCTCACATTGTAACTTCATGGTAAATTTAGAACATGACTATTTGTAGTTTCCATTTGGATGTAATACTGTGGCTTTATCTCTGTCTGTTTATAATGAACCTCTAATATATGGAATGTATGTTATGAGATGGTTGACTTCAAGACACAGAAACTCAGGGATTTCTTAAGCAAAGGTGATTCGGGCCATGAAGTTTGGAATCTCTTGATGTAATCTTTGTTCAGCAACATTCTGATTGATCTTTTATCCAAACTGGCCTAGCCACAATCATTATAGAAACAATTGCTCGATGGTTGGGCCGGAGAATAGACAGTAATTGCTTTTTAGAAACAAATTGCTTAAATGTTGACCATGAAATCACTGCAAAAAAGATTAAGAAGGAAAAGATTGAAAGGATAATAAGAGCTAGTAATAAAATAATTGCAAAAACCTATCATCCTTGGATAGCATTGCAAATAAAAGAACCTAAGAAAGGATTGAAGGCAGCAAAAGAAAGGGGAAACTGGTTATGATATGGAGATGGTTTTGATTGTTAAGGTTAGTAGTTTAAGTTAGCTGAGAGGGCTTACTATAATGTGCAAAGTATTCTCATTCTTTTGTCTGGGATAAGGAAGAGACTAAATCGACTTACTATTAATTTTTCACTCTTATGCAGGCTTAAAATTGCCGATACTGGAAGTATTCATATTATCTCAAGTTAAATAGGTTTACATTAGCTTAATCAAATGTAATTCGCTTCTTTATTTGTTGAGTAAAAATTTAATGAACAAGCTGAATATGTATACATATTGTTGGGTAATTCATTTACTTAAATCATTATGGTAAAACCCCAAGCATGTTTCTTGGCAGGAGGATAGTTTGTTGGCTGTTTCTTCTGTTAACTTCTCTGAGGGCTTTTCTTCCAGTCTAGCTACTTGTTGGTCAGTAGTGGTAAGGCATTTTATCTCCCTGTCTATTGATTAACTCCTCTACTTTATCAGCCTCACTTTATTAAAGACTCTGGTAAAGGCAATGCAGTTGGATATTTAGGCTTCGGCCCAAGGAAATAGCAGTGAGAGACAAAATAAGAAACTACTAGAATGGAACGAATGGATGTATGTTAAGTTGATGTCCTTCATACCTACGAAACAAAAAACACTTGGGAATCAGCATTGGGAGAAGGAAGAGGTCAATGATTGTATTTAGGATTGCACGTATGACTCACATGCCATGCAAAGTACTATTGGTAAAACAAATCATTTTCAAATGGAAAGGAAAGAAGAAACAATAAAGAGACAGGTTGTTTTCCATTTAGTTCGATCTTAGTTCGTTGTTTTATTGCCAGTTTCCAAAATTGTCCATCAGAGGAAAGGTTCACCAAGCATTCTGATTGACTTTATAGTGCAGATATTGGTGACTGCAAGCAAAACCTTCTGCTGTAATCACTAATCAGCTTATATTTGATTTGTCGCTATTGACTTTACAGGAAAAAGGGTCTCTTTATGCATCGGTTGATGAATTCCAATGTCTAATCAGACAGGTGCTCACATGGGATATACGATCAGTATCTCAGAGAAGCTGGCCTCATAATTCTATAATCAAGACCGAAAATGAAAGCATAAACAATAATTCTCCAACTCTAGAAAACTGTGAAGAGGATAAAGCCGCTGGTGATCTTGGTAACGAGGTGCATATATCTGACGACACTGTCACATATCACCTTACTTTGGAAGGGATGGATGTTTCATACAGGATTGACTGCAGCGGCAATGTTCTGGTCGAGAAAGTCAGTCTTCTGCCTCAAATACGAAACGGTAATAAAGTCGGCATGATTAGATGATCAAGGATGGTTTTCTATTTTCTTTTATCATCTTTGCCTTGGTCTTGCACCTGCATTGGATGTATTTTAGTAACAGTTCTACAGCATTTAGGCGACAAAATCATGTTTCCAGTTTTTGTTAAATCAGTATGCAGTTTTCATTTAATCATGCTTTCCTGAGTAGTAGTTGTGGAGGTCACCATTTGCGTTGGAAAACTTGTTTGTACATTTAAAGCTTTATAGGCCAGTATTCTTTCCTACCCAGTACTTCCACTTAAGCCCCAGAATCTTGTTGAGTTCATTCAATGGTGTACTTGCATTGCAAATCAATTTGAAAAAATCATTTTTTTCTCTTATAAATAATTCACTTTTGAAACGAAAATCTCATCCAAAGAAACTATGGTAGTATCTAAGTGAATTAATATCAAATCTTCTCGCAGGATGAGTTTTAGTTCCATGATGGGTGATTCTTTTCCCAACAAGCCTAGTTGGAAAGACGTGGTTTCAACCTAAGATCTCAACAGTTTTCGACCCAAAAGCATGATTGATTTATGAAAATATTGCCAATTTGTACGTTAAAGTTTATTATATCTTTTATTTCAGATGCAAGATACAAGTGAGTGCATTTTCCTTTTCAAAATTTTTTTTCAAATTTGTTTAGAAAAGTCAATTTTCGAGTGTACTTTCTCTCTTAGATACGGCAAAATTTCAATCATGAAACTTTTTCTTTAAAATCCATTGGGCGACTGGCTGAAACTGAATTGAGGATCAATCCACTGTGCTCCCAAAAGGCCGAAGATCGTAACATTGCATTTCTTGCAGGGCAGAGCCCACCATGCCCTGAGAACTGAAGCCCAAGTTCCTTTTCAAACGGGAGGGGAAAAAAGGGCCTAGTCCCCTTGTTCTTTCTGGATGATATGTGGGAAAATTCTGTCAACTTTTTTTCTCTAGAGAGATGATCTTTTTTCTGAACGGCGAATTGATCTTTCTTATTGGTTGAACTATCAAGAGAGATTAATATTGCATAAAGGTGGCTAATCAATGCTGTTCTTTGGCAAGTTTACGTGCTAGAAATGTAATAAAAACATATCTCTACAGACATAATCCCTCGACCAGGGGATCTATCTTTCTTTCTTTCTTTCTTTCTTTTTTTGGGCTAAATACGACAACAGTATCTATCAAGCCGTCAAACCGTGTGAAGGTTGACATGGGAACCACATCTTTGCAAGTCATAATTAATAAAGTTTAGAATTTAAAACCTTCAACCAGAGGCAGTTCCCATGGCAGGTGGGAGTTATCATTACAATCCTGGTCGGATTCGCTTCCTAACTTCAAATTTCTATTCTTCAAATTTTGCTTCGTAAATTCTTTTTGTTTCAAATTATTTATCATTTCATGAATTAAAGATAATTATTTTAAACTTTACTAGCATATTTATTAATTCAATCGACATAACATTAATTATATTTAAAATTTTAAGATAATTTTTTAATTATTTGACTCAATAAATCAAACACAATTAATTATTTTCTTCATTTGTATGAAAGTTAATTATTTGATAAGTAATTTGAGATGAAAGAAGTAGTTTTGACCAATCGTAGTTAACCAAAAAAATCAGTCATGAGAAATGAATTGGCGCAGCCAAATGGCCAGCTGGATGGTGCTATTGCTTCCCAAAGATAGTGATGGGTTGGGTAATGGTGAAGGAATTGATAATGGTAGACAGCAAGTATATGATTTCATGGTGGAGTTTGGAGTTCGGCTTTGGTCCCCTTACACCTTTGAGGTTCTAATGCCCATTTTCCATTTCTCACCACTTGCAAAATCTTCAAGGCTCAAAATCCATGAAAAGGCCATTGAAACAGAAGCGTCCCTTTTCTTCTTCTTGTTTTTCTTTTTTTTCTGTATTATACTATCAAAATATATTACTGCAAGTTGCTGCACGTCCACTTCTGTTGCGGTTTGGTTAGTTATAGTAGTGTCCCGCTTGTAGTAAAAGCGCGTCCCCAACTGTATTAAATGCTTAAAAGCTTGTTCAACCACGGTTTCAAAGGCCAACTACTTGGTGGCATTCAAAAAAACAGTTGGGACTTCTATGCATATTAACTCTTTATAATAATTTTAAATATAAAATATTTTATTTATATATTTTAAACTAAATAAAATAAATTTTAAAATTTAAAAGATAAATTATAAATATCAAATATTATAATTTATAGTGCACTAAGAAATGTACTAAAGGATAATTTAAAAGAAAATATATCAGTGTACATATTCTTGATAAATTCTCAATCAAACAAGAAGAATAATGCAATTTTTTTTTTTGAAGGGAAGAATAATGCACCTCGAGATAATTTTTTTTTAGAAATAAAAGGTAGGACAATCTGCTAAGTCAGCTGAATGAACATTCAAAGGTACATTATCAACACAAACTTGAGGGCAAGACAAAGATGTACAAGAAAATTACCATTTCTGTTAATGTAGAAAATATATACTTCTTATGTTTACAAATAAATGTCTCATTTTGAATTATTTATAAAATTTGAAAAGAATTTTTGACTTATTCAATTTAATAACTTTACTATCATTATTAATTAAATTAAAAATATTAATATTAAAATTTTAGATAAAAGTGAACATTCACTATCCTAAAAAGGAAATATGAACATTTAATTGTAAATGTAGGAAATAAAATATTAAAGAAACCTAGTTCATGCCTGATAAGATTAGTAAGATGCCGAAAGTGGAGAGATCAATGTAACCAAAGCATCACTTTCTATCCATAAATCCTTTAGGGCAAGCGTTTTTTGCAAGATCCAGTCCCCCTCAAGATAGCCATTAATTCAGCTTGTTTCTGCAGAGAGACGAATTTTCTTTTTTTTTAAAAAAATACACAAAATTTCATTCTAGATTTATTATACTTTTTAAAATTTCACTTTGACAGCCTCAAAAAAAAAAAAGATTAGAATGTTCAAATTTAATCCTACCTACCAAGTTTAAGAAAAAGATCGTATGAGAACTGTTGCATAACTTCTATTATAAAAGAGGACAATAATTTTCTTTTACGTGAAAGAAGAAAAAATAGCACTGTAATCCCCTTGCTAAAAGTTTCCTTTACTTTATTTAGGAGTTTTTAACTCATATTTCTAGATAGAGTAATTTGTAAAAAAGAGTCATATAATTATTTTTTTTATCTTAAGAATATTTTTTAACTTTAATTTTTATAATTTTAGTCACAAATTTATTTTTAAAAAAAAATTTATCATCATTGCCTCAAGTCCTATGGTTGAAATGGGCGCAAACTCACATGTATTGCTCATGTAAGTTTAATTTAAAGGATAAATTCTTTAAATCTTATCTATTTCTATAAAAAATATTTATATATGAGTAACACATGTAGTCATAATATTAATATAGTTCTAAATTTAATCCTAAATTATTCAATTTAGTGGCTGTTATAATTTATATTTTTTACTGTTTAAGAATGTGTTAAGTAAAATATGATGATTATGCATTTCAAATTGAACTTATGTACACTATATATGTGAGTTTTAACTAAATTTTATTGTAAAACTGGCGGCAATAATTATATTATTTTAAAAAAATAAATGTAAAATAAAATTATAGAAATTAAAGTTAAATAATATTTTTAAAATAAAAGAATTTATAGAACTCTTTTTATTACTCTTATAGATAATTGCACCTTGATTTTTCTTTCCCTTCAAAATTATGATTGTCGCACTCATCATCTGCAACTTTTTGAATATTAAGATGATTTAATTATAAAGTTTTCTAAACGTAAATTAGGTACTTAATTACTATTAATTTTGCACTACTATATAAAAAGGGTATGTACGTCAATTCAAGACCTTTCAGCTTGGAAAACGGGTTGAGCAAAAACCTTGACTTAAATACTCGATTACTTATTTATTAATTTACGTCTTCTGTGTACACTTTGGATTATGATGAGGAGCACGACAAAAAGCAATTTTTCCCATATTGAAATAAAAGGACATAGCGCAGACTTGATTTGACCGGACCTTTTATGATTATGGCGGCACCCGTGAAGGTCGGGTCCTCGCGGAGCTGGAGAGTGGAGATCAACGCTTTCTCAAACACGACGATGCTTGTTTGCATATTTGTCCTCGTTATACTAAGAAATTACAAGACATGCCCCATTGGTTTTTGCGCCTTTGCTCTTTTTTTTTTCCCCCATGAAAATCTTTTGCTCTTTCTTCCTTTATTCGTGCATGAAACTTTTCAATTGAAGATTAATTGCACGACGCAAACTCGAAACTGAAATGAAATAAAAGTGATTATTCCTAATGTGCCACAGCTTCTACTTTCTTCTAAATAGGGGGGAATTAAATTTAAGGAAAGAATAAAGAGTACAAAAAATCAACACAACAAAAACAATTATCATTTTTATACAATGTTGTAATGATACTTTCACTTTCTCCATAAATTTTTTCTTTCTTCACAAACTTTTCCTCATAAGATTTTTTATCATTAAATCCTCTTATTTTTCTCTTATTAGGATCTTCTTTTTTCAAATTGAAGAAATAATTTTTTTCAATTCCTTTTTTAATACATGTTGCACTTATTCTCTTCCTTTTTCTCTTTTACTATAATGTTTAACATCTGAATTTGATAATTAGTATATATATATATATATATATATATATATATATATATATATATATATATATATATATATATATATATATAACACTTTTACTCTCTCTCTCCTCCTCCAAAATTATCAAATCTCCAATTTCAATTTATAGAATTTTAAATTTTTTATTAGCTAGTAGAGTTATTTTTGGCTAAAAGATTTTTTATGATAAAATAATATGAATACTTTAGTTTATCCTAAAAAAATCTTTTAATTTAAATTAAATTCTTAATAACTTTTCACTACCTCCACATAACTTCATCTACTGTCACTTTCTCCACAAATTTTTTCTTTCTTCACAAGCTTTTCCTCATAAGGTTTTTTATCATTAGATCCTCTTATTTTTCTCTTATTAGGATCTTCTTTTTTCAAATTGAAGAGATAATTTTTTCAATTCCTTTTTTGATACATGTTGCACTTATTATCTTCCTTTTTCTCTTTCACTTTAATGTTTGACATCTGAATTTGATGAATAGTATTATATAATTAATTTTCTTGAGAAGTTTATCATTGCTTAATGCATCTCTTATTGTTCAAAAGATGTTTACAAATTAATTATTTTAAAAAATATTTCTTTTTCTTTAATTTGTTGAGAACTTTTTTGTGGACATATGAGATGTTTATGAATTTATTTATTTTTAAAGAAGATTTTTTTTGTTGAAAACGTTTTGAGAGACAAGCCAAAATGAAAAGATTGTCCTATGCTTTTTTTTTTTTTAAATAGAGGAAAATACATGAGTGTTATACACATTATAGGCATCAAACACATTTAAGATACTTTAATTTTTTATTCAAATAAATATTTTAGCTTTATTATTTTTTAAAACTATCATATGCTTTTTCTTTTAAAATAGAGGAAAATATATGATTGTTATATACGTTATAAGCATTAGACACATTTAGAATATTTTAATTTTTTATTCAAACAGTATTTTAGCTTTATTATTTTTTAAATTTTTAAATATATGTTGGAGGCTTCTTCAATTAAATCATGCAAAATGATATACATGCACTTTTCTTTTAATTTTTTATTTATCTTTTTCTTCTTTAATATGAGTATGTGCAATCCTTTTAGGAATAAAATATATACTTTTTAAACTTTTTGAATTTTTTAATTATCAATAAGTTTGCAAGTTGTACATAACTTTCATATGTAGTTATTCATTTGCCCCTTTTTTGTCAACTTTTTTTTATATTTTAGTTTTATTTTTAGCATCATTGATGTTTTCTCTTTTTACATCTTTCATACCTTTTTTTATTGAATGATATAATCTATTTTATATTTTTAGTTGTTTTAATAGAAAATTATTTATTTTTTGTTTTCTTTGATAGATTTTGAATATTCAAGCTTTTTTTTTTGAGGAGATGACTTCAAGAATATTTATCTGTTTAGTTCTTAGTATCTATTACACCAATTGCCTATTAAAATATTCTGCACCAAAATATGCATAACTTTGCAGTACATTAGACATGAAATGTAATAGTCGATAGTTTTTATTTTTTATTTTTGTCTTTTTATCAAGTAAATATAAAAGAAAGAGATAATTTGTAAAGTATATTAACATTATGGCTTCTTTGTGATGGATCAAGAACACTATTCTTTTTTTAAAAAATTAAACAATGACTAGAGAATCTTTTTATTTTAGAAAAATATTTTTTTTTGAAAATTTTAATACAAAATACTAATTTTTTTATTTTTTATATTATTTATTTTTTAAGAATGGAGAGAGATAAGTAAAGGGAGAGAAATTTTAATTTTCACAATGATTTTATTATAATTATATTCTATTTTTTTGAAGAGTCAAAATAAAGAATTAAATGATAAGGTAATTTCTTTTTTTCTTACACATAATGAGAGTAGGAAGTGAATACGGTAGAATAATTGAAAGACCACATCGTAAAGTTATTTTAATTTAAAGATATAGAACAAAAGTGCAACTTACAATGAATTTTTTATTTATTTTCTTTTCATCTTAAATTTACTTATAATTAACCATTAGTGAGTAATTTCTTAACTAAATACATAAATTTTCTTCATATTTTTTGCTGTAACTATAATAACTATTTATATAATAATCCGTGTTAATTTTTTTATGGTACTTTTTTTTAATGAAAAATTGACTCTGTCACTAAAAGAAATAGGCTTACTCATAGTCGTACTATTAAAGATATTTTTTCAATGATATTTAGGATATATTTTTTATTATACACTTATTTTTTTAAAAAATAATGCATATACCGTGCAAAGTACGGACTTTATACTAGTATATATAGATATAGATAAGTATAGATATTGAATAACAAGACGATGTGATGAAACAAATACTCCTTATTTTTTAAAGAATGTTGTTAGCTAACTATTAAGGTTCTATTTGGATTGATTTTCTTATCTAAAATTTAAATGAGTTTGTTGAGATTCGTCAAAATATAATCTTTATCAAGAAAAGTTCTTAATGTTTGATTTATGTTCCTTACTCAAACAAAGTATTTAGTAAGTGGCAAAATTTTGTTAAGACATTGAAGAATTGGAAGAACACTTGAAATTCCAGTGCTTGATTCGCATATTTTTCATTTGAATAATAACTTTTTTTCAATAATTTTATTAGTCATTCAAAGAATATTAATAAAAAATGAGAAGTCAAGAATGAGGAAAACTTTATAAAATGGTGATTTTAATTTATTAAAATCATTTTTCATCATATACTCGTTGTATGGATAGGGAAAAATTAATTAAGAAAAATAACCATCGAGAGAGAAAGGGAATCATCCAGAGGATCCATGATTCGTGGAGAGTGGAACATGGCAATTGGGTATGGTAGCACTAGCACATGGCCCAGATTTGGCAGACAGAGTGAGCAAATAATAATTAAAAGGATTGCATTCTGGTGTAATCAGTAATATCACTTCATAAATGATTTTTTTCCCATAAAAAATAAATAAACGTAATTGATTTTGTCTTCTTTTGCAAAATTCCGAATAGTTTTATAATTCAACTGCCAAATTTTCATAATTCCTCTTTTTAAATAGTATACCACAGACAGATACGATTCTAGAAGATAGATATGCTGCGCCGCGAATCTGCGATCCAAAGAGTAGCAATTACACGCCGAAGAAAAAAAGGGAAAAAACGGAATGAAAAAGATAAACAGGTACCACTTCGCGGCAAATTTTTGAATAAATTATTTTTAAAGTTAATTACAAATTAATCCTTAAAAACATGACATTTTGATAATTTCCATTTTCTGAAAAAATAAAACAGTATAAATATTGTCTTTTTAAATTATCAATGCAGTCCTTTTATTTAAAAGTTGTAGTAGTATTACCACAAATATAGGATATATTTTCGATTACTGAAACTTTTTTTAAATAGTTAAAGATAAGTACTTTTAAAAAATTTATACTTAAAATAAAATTTTTATTTTAACTATTTCAATAAACAAAAGTTATTTTAAAAGCATCTTCAAGAGAACTTTTCAAAAATAAATTTTTAAATTTATTTAAACTAAAATTAGAAGTAAATAAACGATTAAGAATATCTCAAAAATAACTTTTAATTTAAAAAAATTAATTTATTTATTTTAAATAATTAAGAACAAGTTATTAATGGCTAAGTCACTAGCCTTCTACTTAAATATTAGGAATTCGAATCTTATTAATGACACAAAACTCACCGCTTATGTCAGTTCCTATAATAATTCATTCAGTAATAATGAGTTTGGATCTTCTATCCTACTTTGTATTGCATTCTCTGTCACATTGTTACTAAATTGCCACATGGAAATGCATTTTTTTTTAAATATGAAAGCTATAGAAAAATGAGGAATTTAAGGGACAAAGTGGGACGCGCGGTAGTCTTTATTAACGGGATAAAGGATCCTAAACTAGTATTGGTAAAGCTTGATACGCTAGTGTGTTGATGGTGTTTTGGCAATCAAGTTAGATATTTTAGTCCCAAGTTTGACAATAATTACATATAGTACCAATGAGTTAGGTTTAGTATCTCAAACTTGTTTTTTTTTTTTTTACAAGTTACTAAAACAATAAAAATAATTAAAAACTTAGTACGGAAACAACACCCACATAAAAATGTTTATCTATGATTTTTCCCCTTTTAGAATTATTTTTCTGTTTCCACAACTTCCGAAAAATTGAGTACTTACTAGTAACAAATAGTTTAAAGCTAAGGGACCAAATTGGCATGACTCTTCATCTCTAGAGACTAAATATTTATATTTTCAGATACTTAATTTTCAAAAATCATTGAGTTTTTAAGAATTAAATTGACTCTTTTGCTTCTAAGAATAAAACTATAGTTGCTAAAAGTTTATTCCACACTTTTTAAGCTAGCACAACAACAGTTACTGTTGTTACGGGCACCCCATATTTGTACACATAGTAGATAATTGTTAATTTTATAAACAAATAATATTAAGGATGAGTTATTATTTGTGCACTATGAACCTTCAAACAATAAATGCGAATTTTATTTCAATATAATCATGCAGATGACATGATCTATAATCAATTATATCGCAAAAGAACAAATTCTGTATTAGTTAAGACTTAAACTCCTAACTTCTCTAATTAAGAAATCTTAGCACTTATGGCTAGGATTAGGCTACATAGCTATGAATTCCTTTGTTAACAAAAGAAAATAGTGTTGAACTCTCACCCCCCTATGATGTAAATAATATTTTTTTTCAACACGTGCTAAATCAATTTTAACTATTAGATTCTAATCCAACAATTAATAAATCACATATTATGAATAATTATTCAAGTTTCATAATTGAATAATTGTCTTATAGTGAATAATTATTCAACTTGTAATAATGAATAATTATTTAGCTTGCAATGAATAATTATTTTGTAATGAATAATTATTTAATTATAAAATAAATTATTATTTTAAATTTAAATAATCATCTAAAATATATAAAATTTTAATTATTAAATCAAATTTTAACAATTTAAAATTTATTTAACGCATGTTAAAAAATGTGTTGTTTTAGCTTAACACATGGCTATTTTGACAGTAGTATGGGGGAGTTTGTTGGAATTGAAAACCGATGGTGGTCCACCAAACTACACTATTCTTTCTGGTGGACGATTTTGTAAGAAGAATGGAAGTGAGATTTTGTTGTCAGTAGTAAGTGGTCGGAATTAATGTCAAAGTTGAACTAAAGATATACACTATTTTTATATGTAGTTTTTTTTATTATATATATTGTGAAAAAATTTTATTATCTAATTTTAATTTTGAAGAGTTTCTAGAATTTTTTAAAGTATTCGGATATAAAAATTTAAATTTACGAATAACGATAAAAAATCCTCGCAAAAAAATATGAGTTTATCAAATTACTCATAATTTTATATCGATTTACACAGAAAAAAATAGTAGAATTTGTGAATGAATTGGGGTACAATTCCGGCACGAATTTTGCCACAATAAGACAAATTTCGCTACTGTGTGACAGAATTTGTGGAGTATTTATCTTCAAATTACAAAACTTTTATTTCTCTAATACATCATAAATTAATTTTATGTATATTTTGTGCTAATTAAGTTAATTATATTTTAATATTTTTATTATTTATGCAATTAATTATTTCCTTTACTTAGTTTATTTGATTGACGAAATCAAATAACTAATTGCATACATATATTTAAATAATTTAATTTATTTTTATTTAGATAAAAATTATAAGAGAATTATATTTATTAGTAAAAATAATTTTTAAAAAATAATCTTAAAATTTATAAAAATTTAAATATTTTACAATAAAATTTTTAAAAATTTTATATTTTAATACAAGAAGAGTATATATATCTGGTTTATTTATATTTGATAGGCGAAAAAAGGAAAGTAATGTTTGACAATATGAATTTTTAAAGAGTAAATCAACGAATTTCTTTTTTTATTAAAATGTAAATCAACATATTTCTTTTTTTGGTGAAAAAGTAAATCAAGATATTCTTATTCTAGACAAATTATATAAAATATGTTTAGACAATCTATACGATGCGAAGGTAAAATATTAGAATATTCTTTTTTAATGCGTATCTTGTATTAATTCAAAAATTCGTATTGTACATTGACTTCCCATAGTTAATCCTCGTTAATATTTATCATATTTCATTAAAATTAAAAGTTTTAGGGCTACCTGGTAAGCTTGAGAGTTGATGATACGGTTGCAATACCTACGACGTGTAGTGAAATTAAAGAATGGTCAGAGTACTATTCCTTTGGCCTCATAATATTAATTTCATTCATTTTATAATTTTTACTTTATTTATAATATTAATAAATTTTTTTACTCATCAACTACTATCTACTTTAAATTTCAAGTATTCTAATTAATGATGTCTTTTTTATTTTAAATGTTATAAAATAAATAACTTAATTAAATTAATTAATACAAAATATACATAAAATTAATTTAAGATATATTAAAAAAATAATTTTTTTTGTAATTTGAAGACAAATTTCGTAGTGGAATTGTACCCAATTGGGATACAATTCTTATTAGAATATAAGAATATTTCATCAGCAAATTTTGCCAAAAGATGGTAGAATTTGCGGAAGAATTCTGCCAACTATTGGTGGAATTCGTCTAAGATTTTTTGGGCCGATTTTAAAATCGATCATTTTGAAGTTTTTCCTGTATAAATCGATATAAACTATGAGTAATTTGATAAACTAACATTTTTTCAAAAAAATATTTCTTCGTTATTCAAAAAATTTAAATTTTTCTATCCCGAATGCTTTAGAGAATTTTAGAAACTCTTTGAAATTAAAATAAAATAATAAAAAATTTTCGCATTACATATAGTAAAAAAACTGCATATATACCGTCTAATAAGTAATGTTTTTATTGAATAAACTATCACCTTGTTAGAAAAGAGGGAAAATTCTCAAGTTTTTGTAGGCTGTTTTTGTCACGAATTTATTGAATACTATTGGAAAGGAAAACTTGTTTAAAATTTATTAATATTTCTACTTTTTTCCTTTTTTAGGTTCAAGCATTTTTTCAGTTAAACACTTTATCTGTTTTAAAATATAAAAAATTTTAATACTTTTTATATAAATTAATAAAAAATAAGATGAACAATCATCTAAACGCGATCATTTTGTGCTGACTTGAATAAAGGTATTTAATTTTAAAATTAAATAATTTTTTGGAAAAGTTCCTTCCTAGATTAAATTCCATCATTTTCTCCTAACGCAGTATAAAATATTATAAAAATGTCTAAGTATTATCCTCATTCTCTTGATTATCATTTAGAAACAATCAATAATAAATGGAATAGTTTAGTAAATTAACCATTTTAGAATAAGTAATTAGTTGCGTTACCTCCCTCCCCCCTCCCCCCCCCCCCCCCCTCAAACACACACACACACACACGTTTTAGACATTCCCTGCTTGTGGAAATAAATATTTACCTTACTGTTCAAATCAACATCCAATTTTAGAGGAAAAAAGTACTAAATAAAAAAACTTATTTCTCGTCATCTCTTTTCTCTTTGTTTTTCTTTATTTTATGTACTAGATGTATCACTCAATCTTCCATACACTTTCATTTTATGATGCAAATTATCTTCTGTCAGATAAATGGCAGAGTATTTAATATTGAATTAATTATTAATTTAAGAACTTCACTATCTTGTTCTATCCTTCCATAATTGGAAGACATTTACACAAAATGAATATAAAATTTAATTTTTAATGAAGGAAATACTATTAATTTAAGTTTTTTAGAACACGTAGAGAATTGACAAACATGACATTCCAAAATTTATTTTACGTAGTTTTTTTTTTTTGAAATTGAAATTGGCAAAATTCCGGCTTGTTAACAAGAACGGCGGCGGCAATAAAGACCCACGAGACTACATTAACGTCGAACGCGGCACTGAAAAGAGTAATTGACGTCTTCGGCATTCTGAAAATGACATTTTTCTGTGCTGCTTAGTGAGCTCTTCTCTCGCCGCTTAGTAAATTTATGGCTCGATCTAATCTGCATAGGAGTTGAGTTTTGCCCCTTGTTAAAGGCTTAAAGGGTAATCAAACACAATAAATGTAAGAATTAAAATTTTATTAAAAAATTTTCACTATAAATCTACAATCTTACAAACTACTATTTATTGAGTTGAAAATATCATTTTTATCATAGATCATTGGTTGCTTCTTTTATAATTTACATAACTTACCTCCCAAATTTTTTAAGATAAATATAATAATAGGAATAAGAATCTATAAATGATGAAATTTATAATTTTAATTGTAATTTCTAACCTTTCATATCTTATATTTAAATGAATTATTTTTTAAAATAATAAATATTTATAATATTTCATAACAATCCTAAATTAGTTGAGGAATATCCTTCTACAATATTTTATTATTATTATTATTTTTGGTGAATGTCCTCCTATATTCATTATTCGTGGCTTATCTCAACCTCCGCATCTTAGGCTGGACCTCTCCTTGAAAGACACAAAGTCAAAGCTTTCATTTGATACCTTTTCTCTTTATTCTCTTCTTGCTCATTAGTGCAAGCTTTGTTGTCTAAAACAAAATAATTTGCACGTAAAATACTGAAAGTTGAGTCAATGTTTATACTTTGAAGTGAAAGTGATTAAATTCACACACACACACACACACACACACACACACACACATATATATATATATATATATATATATATATATATATATATATATATATATATATATATAAAAGTACTGGTGGCATATTCCAAGCGTAAGAGAGCTACATTATCATTTTTAATATAATAATATGAATACTTTAATTTATTTAAACGAATATTTTAATTCAAATTAAATTCTTAATAATTTTTTACTATCTCCACATAACTTTATCTACGACCACTTTCTCTATAAACTTTTTCTTTCTTCACAAACTTTTCCTTATTAGATCCTCTTATTTTTCTCTTATTAGGATCTCCTTTTTTCAAATTAAAGATATAATTTTTTCAATTCCTTTTTTGATACATGTTGCACTTATTCTCTTTCTTTTTCTCTTTCACTTTAATTTTTGACATATGAATTTGATGAATAGCATTATATATATTATATATATATTTACCAAAATACTTTTACTCTCTCTCTCCTCCTCCAAAACTATCAAATCTCCAATTCTAATTTATAGAATTTTAAATTTTTTTATTAGTTAGTAGAATTATTATTGGCTAAAAGATTTTTTATGATAAAATAATATGAATACTTTAGTTTATCCTAAACGAATTTTTTAATTTAAATCAAAATTTTAATAACTTTTTACTATCTCCACATAACTTCATATACTGCCACTTTTTCCACAAACTTTTGTTTTCTTCACAAACTTTTCCTCATAAGGTTTTTTATCATTAGATCCTCTTATTTTTCTCTTATTAGTATCTTCTTTTTTCAAATTGAAGAGATGATTTTTTCAATTCTTTTTTTGATACATATTGCACTTATTCTCTCCATTTTTCTCTTTCACTTTAATGTTTGACATTTGAATTTGATGAATAGTATTATATATTTGATTTTATTTTTATTTTCTTGAGGAGCTTATCAATGTTCAATTCGTCTCTTATTGTTCAAAAGATGTTTATGAATTAATTTTTTTAGAAAATATTTTTTTATTTAATTTGTTGAGAACTTCTTTGTGTATATTGAGATGTTTATGCATTTACTTATTTTTAAAGAAAATTTTTTATTGAGAACTTTTTGGGGTAGAGACCAAAATGAAAAGATTGTCTCATACTTCTTCCTTTAAAGTGGAAGAAAATGCATGAGCATTATATACGTTGTAATATCAGACATATTTATGATATTTTAATTTTTTATTTAAATAAGTATTTTAGTTTTATTATTTTTTAAATTTTGCAATATATCTTAGATGCTTTTTTAGTTAGTTCTTATAAAATGAGAGGTATGCACTTTTTAAATTTTTTAATTTATATTTTTCTCTTTAACATGAGTCCGTATAATCTCTTTTGGTAATAATATATATATATATATATATATATATATATATATATATATATATATATATATATATATATATTAAAACTTTTTGAATTTTCTGATTATCAACAAATCTGTAAAGTTGTACATGACTTTCATATATAGTTATTCCTTTGTTCCTTTTTTGTCAGCTTTCTTGATTTTTTAGTATTATTTTTAGCATCATTGATGTTTTCTCTTTTTACATATCTCGTGCTTTTTCTTTTTTGTGTTGATCGAACGATATAGTCTATTTTATATTTGTAGTTGTTTAAATAGAAAATTATTGAGTTTTTGTTTTCTTTGATAAGTTTTGAATATTCAAACTTTTTTTTCATTTGTTTGAGAAAATAACTTCAGGCATATTTATCTGTTTAGTTCTTGGAATCTATTACACTAATTTGATTAATATCTATTACTATATAATTTGATCATTCGTTTGCTAAGTTTTAAGGATAAAAGTGTCTAATTACCTATTAAAACATTTCGCACCAGAATATGCATAACTTTGTAGTACATTAGATATGAAATGTAATAGTCGATGATTTTTATTTTTTTTATTTTTATATTTTTACCAAGTGAATATAAAAGAAAGAAATGATTTTGTAAAGTATATTAGCACTATAGCTTCTTTGTAATGGATCAAGAACACAACTCTTTTGAAAAAAATTGAGCAATGCCTTAAAGAATCTTCATTTTGAAATTTTTTTTGAGGTTTTTAATATAAAATATTAATATTTTTTTATGTTATTTATTTTTTAAGAATGGAGAGAGACAAGTAAGGGGAGAGGAATTTAAATTTTCACAATGATTTTATTACAAATATATTCTATTTTCTAAAAGTTAAAATAAATAATTAAACGATAAGAAATTTTCTTTTTCTCTTGCACATAATGGGAGGAGGAGACGAATTCGACAGAATAATTGAAAGATCATATCGTAAAGTTAATTTACTTTAAAGATATAGAAAAAAGTATAACTTATAATGTATTTTTCATTTCTTTTCTTTTCATCTTAATTTACTTATAATTAACCATTAGTGCACAATTTTTAATTAAATATATAAATTTGCTTCATATTTTTTGTAATAACTCTAATAACTATTTATATAATAACTCATGTTAGTTTTTCTTTATGACACTTTTTTTTCAAAGATAAATTGACTCTATCACTAAAAAAAAAGCTTACTAATGATTTTGCTATTAAAGATATTTTTTTAATGATATTTAGAACAAATTTCTCTTTTTAAAAATATATTCTCATTATACACTTATTTTTTTAGAAGTAGTATATATAACATGCAAAGCACGGGTTTTATGCTAGTATATATATATATATATATATTAATAAAATAATTTTACTTTCTTTCTTCCTCTAAAAGCTTTAGAGTCTTCATTCTTATTTTTTAAAATTTTAATTTTTTACTAAACATAAAAGTTATTATTTGTTAGAATTTAAATTTTTAAATTTAAAAATATGAATTTTTAGCCCCAATTTTTCTATTAAATCCCTTAATTTGTATTATTCATGTTTACCTTGTTCATATTTCTCTTTTTACATGTCTTTTTTTTGTTTTAATTGCATTATGTACACTAATATATATTTTTAGTTTCTTTAATAAAAAATTAGTAAATTTTTTATTTTCTTTAGCAGATTTTGAATATTCATATATTCTAACAAGTTCGTTTTGATCACAAAGTTTTTTATTTTTTTCTCTTTTGAGTGGATGATTTAGAAATATTTATTGATTTAGTTATTGGTATCTATTACTTTAATTTTATCATTCATATACTAAAATGAATAGTTTATGTTGTAATCATTCAATTTTTTATGTAGGAAGTAGTATGGAAAAGAAATTGAACCCTATATTATAATATTTTTTTCTCTTAAAGATTTGATCATGATAATATTTTAGGAGCATTTTGTGGTTAAAATATAATTAGTTTATTTTAAGAATATTTTAGTATTACAATAGTTGTTTAAGTATTTGATTTCTTTTCTTTGTAATTTTTATAAGTAAATTTATAAATTAATATTTAAAGTTTTAATCATTTCACCATTCGTGTAAGTATATTTACCGGGCATATTCAAATTTTTTCCTTTTTCTTAGAAGAGCTAATAGTTTTGAAGTATTTGATTTCTTTTATTTCTGATTTTTATAAGTAATTTCATAAATTAGTAGTTATAGTTTTAATCGTTTCACTTTTTGTGTATGAATCCTCACCAGAAAGATTCAAGTTTTTTTTCTTTTTCTTCAAACAGCTTATAGTTATTTAATTATTTAATTTTTTTCTTTTTAATTTTTATAAGTAATTTCTTAAATTAGTATTTAAAGTTTTAATTATTTTAAATTTCGTACAAGTATTCTCACTAGGAGGATTTATTTATTTTTCGTCAAATAGCGTATAGTTGTTTAAGTATTTAATTTTTTTCTTTTATTTTTTATAAGTAACTTCACAAATTATTATTTAAAATTTTAATCATTTCATCTCTCGTGCAAGTAAGTTGACTTAGTGCTGTCAAACAGACTTGCGTTAAACGAAATGGAGTGGGTTGAGCTCGTTTTTTCACGGATTGAGAAACTTTCAGTCTATATTCGTCCTAAGTGACCTGAGGATTAAACGGACCAATCTGAGGCTCAAAATATATTTTTTAAAAATAGTAATTTTCTTTTTACTTAAGGGCTAAAATATTTTTTTAAAAATATTAATTTTCTTTTTATCACAAGATTATGTAAATTTATAAATTTATAGTTTATAAATAATTCTACCACTATCAAAATAGTTTGATTCCGTCTTCTATGTTATGTAAATAACAGGGTGACGGAAAGATCCAAAAGCAAAAAAAAAAAAAAAAAAAGAAAAAGTGCAAAAAAAAAGAGTAAAACAGCTCACCGTTGAAGTTGGGGGCATTGGCGTGAATTTTCGTGCTACAAAGGTCAATCTATTAAACCTCAACAGAACAAAGTTCAAATAAAACCACTTTTCAAAACTCAAGACAATTCTCCCCGGTCATCTCCCTGAAGTCCTTAACCTCTTAACTCTCGTCTCTCCAGTCGCCACTCGATCACCTCTGCAACTCACCCCGCGCTTTCTCTGTCCTCCTATACATATACATCCATACTTTTGCAATTATATAGATACTCATTTATATTTATATTCTATACGTTCCCTTTTGAAATCGATCAAATTCTTCTCCATTTTGTAACGGAAGGAAGGGCGATACCGTAATTTCAAGAAGATATGGATTCGCCGAGGACCAAGGCCTCACAAACAGACCCTTCCTCCAAGCAAGTTATGATGACGTCGTCGGGGAGGTCTTCGATGATTGACTCCTTCAAGGGATGCACCTTGGCCGGGGCGCGGATCCCCAAAGAGGAGCTTAGGAGGAAGATCAGTATTCCCGAGTATATTAGGGTCGCAATGAAAGAAGCCATTGAAGCCAAAGATGTTAATACGCCCAGCGTAAAAGTCCAGTTTGACGCTGCTCATGCCGCTGGCGTGGAGCCGGTTGTCGCACCCGAGGCGCCTCTGGTGGTCTTTGTTAATTCCAAAAGCGGTGGACGCCATGGGCCGGAACTTAAGGCTCGCTTGCAAACCCTCATGGGTGAAGAACAGGTCCGTTCATTGAAAATTTTTAATAGTTTTATTTTTAGTTTCTGATTGGTAACTCTACTATAAGTATGTAAATATATGCGTGTAAAGAACGGTTCTTTGAAAACCTCGTGCACTTTCTGAGTCAATATTAATATTATACGTATGTGTACGTAGAGTCATCAATAACCCGGTTCACACATGGGGCCTTCACGTGAACATTTCTGCCCCACTGGGATACTTCATATGAAGACGTGTAATTTCGTCTGTACGTATTTGTATTATGTATATTTTGGTACATTTGTAGATATAATGCTAAGGGGGAGGTATTTGTGGAAGCATTATGTTGGTTCGGAAATCCTTATGAAACTGTATTTGCATGGTCTTTTAGATAGTAACTTTTCTGAATGTTTTACTTAAATGGTTCATGGGATTTAATTTTTGAAGAGTGCTTAAGAATTGAATTGAAAAATTGCGGTGTGTTATGTTAAAACGGCTTAAATGTAGTTTGTGTTAGCAGATAAAATTTTAGAATCGGGAAGAGAATTAATTTAAACGTTACTGACAACTGGAAAATTTAGTTGTAGGTTAAAAAGTCATTTTCTTCTTAAAGTACAGCAAGCTTTGTTTAGTGTTTTGTATTGCAGAGTTGTTTTTCTAGTCTTGGAATTACTCAGACGCTTTTGTCATTATTTTAAGATAAAGTCATTAATGGTTGAGTTTTCTATCATTTTTTAACTGGAATACTGCATTACAAGAATTATTGCTTGAATCTTTTCAGTTCTTCACACAACCATGAACTGAACTAATTGATATACTGGTTAGTGTTGTTAGTGATTGCTAAATCAAGGTGTTTAAATTGCCGTAGGAAGAAAAATCAAAAGGAAGATGAAGAAACATAAACATGGAATGTGATTAGGAAGCAAAAGCGTTTAGGCTTCATTTGATTGACTGGAAAGGAAAGTTGCACTGGGAATATGATTACTTGAAATCTAAATCCACGGAATATAAATCCACAAGGATTCCTTTATCTTATTTGGAATGTTAAGTAGGAAAATAATAAAAATTCTTTAAAAATGTTTGGTTTAATAAAATTCAACCGGCGAAGGAATTTATATTTTAATTAATATGCCAAAAGTACCCTGGGTACATATGACATAAAGTTTTAATTAGTTAATCACATTATAAATATTAATTATCATTTTCAATTTTGAAAAACCCTAGTATATTGGGTTTTATAGCATGTTTTACATATTGTCAGTAACTTCATGAATTTGTTGGTGCTGAGGCTTTTGGTGAGCCCATTGATATAATGATAACTTTGTAAAGGGTTTTAAGAATATCTTTGGCTCATGGTAGTCTTGGTCGAGGCCTTCACGGAGGTGCAACGGTCATTGAGACGCATGTTGCATAGCTAAACTATAGTCCATATTAGTATAAATTACTATAGTTCAAAAAACTAGTCATTAATAATTAAATAGAATAAAAATTAGAACTATAGATACAAATGAAGAGTAGAACAAAGATGTCGAAAAAGTTACGTTTGAATAAAAAATATAAATAATAGATTAAGATCAAATTTTCAAACCTCAAACTTTAATGGAAGAATGATTTGAGCAACCCAAAGCCCTTACGCTTGCTTGGAAATTGTAGAAGTGGAGAGGATGAGAGGAGACATAGAAAAGTTGTAAAAGAGAAAGGAGGCGAGCCGTGAATAGATGGAGATAAAGAGAGAGGTGAGAGGAGGGGGGAAAAAAAGGGAGTTAATGGAGTCTTTTTATTTTGTGTGTTTTAAGTTTTAAAATTCTAAGGAAAGTAATCAGAATACCACCTCCATCTAGGTATTTGGTATTTTGGTCAACTTGATTGTTCACTGACAGAGGTTTGTTTAACTATTAAAAAGTTATTAGAATCCTTTCAGTTTATAATTTTTCTAAAGGTTTGTAGACAACAAAAACTATTTAGTAGAATTTACTTAAGTAATGTTATTTGCAACACCCCCCCTCCCCAACCACCCCACAGGGGCGCTTCTTCTTTGCTTCTTTGTGCCATCATAAAAGAATTAAATTTCAATCTGATTAAGTAGTCTGTAGAAATTCTTTTTTGTTAGACAAACATGACAATCTATGCTCATGCTTACTAGTGTCATGCAGTAGAATGTTACTGCTAGGCTGCATTTATTTGTTAGTTTTAAAATAAGAAGAAGACCAACTGAACACCTAGCAATTTGAACAAAAGCAAGAGAATCCAAATGGACCTGCAACAGTGTTGAGTAAAGTTTTCATTTCTCAAACTGTTTAGCTGTCTTTCTATCTCCGAGTATTTATTGTTCCTGTGTTGGAATAGCTTACCAGCATGAGTTGCTTTTCTTTATTATTCGTAATACTTTTATGGTCTTGAGAGATCTTTGGTTTGATATTTGTTAGTTCTGCCTCCTTCCCTGAAACCTCCTTTCTCCCTCTCTCACACACAGTTTGTGCTTCTTTAAGATGTTATCATTTGAAATACTGACTTCAAATTTTACTGTCTTGAAAAAATTGTTGCCAGGTTTATGACCTCTCACACGTGAAGCCTCATGAGTTTGTTCAGTATGGATTGACTTGCCTGGAGAAGTTTTCAGAACTTGGAGATGGTTGTGCTAAAGAGATCCGAGAGAAGCTAAGGGTGGTGGTAGGATGTTTTGAAAATTTCAGTATCTTTCTACATTCTAAAATCATTATTCTTCTTTTTGGTTTAAAGTATTTTGATGTAATGACAAGTACACATTCTACAAAAATTATCTTCATGTCCTAAGTTAGTAGACTAGTTTGACAGGTTGCTGGAGGTGATGGCACTGTAGGATGGGTCCTAGGTTGCCTAGGAAAGCTCCACAAACAAGTTCGAGAGCCTGTCCCTCCAACTGGAATTATTCCTCTTGGTACAGGAAATGACTTGTCAAGAAGTTTTGGCTGGGTAAGATTATATCTACCTTCCAGTTTTTCTCCAGTCTGAATTTTCTGAAATATTACTTGCATTGGTTTTTAGGGTGGCTCTTTCCCTTACAACTGGAAGTCAGCTGTCAAAAAAACACTTGACAGGATTGCAGATGGTCCAACTTCCCATCTTGATAGGTCAGTTCTAAGTACTTTCTACTAGTATACTTTCAGAAAAAAGTTCTTTCTACTAGTATACTTTCAGTGTTACCACAAGCATCGAAACAGTTGTCCTGCTGCTTTGCCCCTGTTGTTCTTCTGTTATACTGCCTGCAAAGATTTTCTGGACATTATCATAATTAAAAACTTTATTGAGCCCAAAGGAAGAAGATACATCTTGGAAGTTGGATACCGAGGAAAAAAAAAAGAGTTGTTTCAGACAGAGGGTATGATCACACTGAAAATTAACCCATTGTTGACCATTTTGTTTTCCATATTCTTGACTCTTCTGTTTGGCTATTATTTTCAAGGTGGATGTGTATTATCAATAGGGCTCAAAAGCTTGTGCATTTGAACCGCATAAACTCTAGTTCCATATGTTTCACAAGTTTCAAATGTTTTATCTTAGTCTGCATACTAATTTGTTTTTTCATTTCTCAATATTCATATGGAAACACTTCTGTATGATTGTTCTGTTGGTTATGTTTATTATTGAAATTTGTGAAGAGTGGCAAGAACTAATAAAACCTTAAACAAATAGCATAAGTTCTGAGGAAAATGTTTGGAGTTAAGATTCAATGGACGAGGCATTTACATCTGGAAACCTACGATGCATTGTTTGTATTCTTGGAAATATATAATTCTTTTCATTTTCTTTCTTTTGAAATGAGTTTTCTGAATCATTGTTTTGTCTACAGTTGGACTCTTGCACTTTCTATGCCAGCTGGGGAAGAATTGGAGACTCCTTATTCTTTGAAGTCATGTGAAGAGATTTCTCTTGATCAGGTGGCTAAAATAGCTCCCGGGAGCTTATTTATACTTCCTGTACATTCTTTGGAAAATACTATTTAAATCGAGGTGCAAAGATCTGACTTAAAATGCAAATTCTGTTCTTACAGTTAGGTTGCTTATCCATTGTTTTATTCTAGTGTTGTTTATGGAAGAGTTTCATCTCTTTAGAACTTCCGCAAGGCACTTGATCTTGTTGATGGCAAGTTAGAAATCACAATTATCTTATTTTAATTTCTGTATCTCTACAGTGTGTTAAAACTGTACGGTGGGTTTAAACTATTGCATGATCCTTGTAAACTCCTATCTGAAGCAGCAGATGAAAGTATAACACATTTAGTCTCTGGAGAATTGTCTAGGATATTGAACTTTGTCTCGTCATGGGATCCCATTTATATCATATTTGAAGAAAAAAGAACCAAAGTATTTGTCATTGAGTTCATCATGTTTTTCTAATTGTACCATCTTACACATTCACTTAGCTTTCTGGAGTATTGTCTTCCATTTGTTTACTTTTTACTTGTCTAGTTTCTTATATCTTCTTTGTGGTTCTGGTCTCTGTTAGAGCCTGGAAAACTGGAAACTGGAAAGTAGTAACCTTCATCCTTCTCACATTAACTTTCTTTTGTTGTCCTGATTTTCAAGTTCATATAGATTTTCTATACTTGGTGCATTTGCTTTAGTTATTGCCATCTTCTGGTTCAAATAGCATATTTCTAGGGCAGATGGTCTGGGGAAAAGAGGGACAGAGAGCTGTGGTTGATGCCTGATTTGGGAGCAGAAGAGTTTTGTTCTGTTAAAAGCAATGATCTGTTCTTATTTTGTGTGTTGTGCATAGTTTCAGCATAACTGCGTTATGGTGATAGGAGGACAGGGACTGGGTTTTGTGGCTACATTTTTATGGTTGTTAGTATAGGGATTTGCTCCTAGTAAGCTACTCTTGTATTATGTGCATGTTGAGTATCTTTTGATGTTCATAAGTTTGACATGTTCTCGTCCTTTTGGTGTTAATCTAGAGAAAACATTAGAAATAAATTCTTTTATGCTTCTTCCTGCTTTATCAGTTTTGTAAATTTAATTAAATAAAGGTAAATCACAAAAACAGTAAATAAAGGTACTGTATATTTTGTATCATTGATCTTTGCAATTTTTATATTTATTAAAGCTTGATCTGTCTTCCATAGGGATTGGAAATTGATGGGGATCGACCTGAAAGGGTGTCTTGCTATCAAGGAGTCTTCTATAATTACTTTAGCATAGGTATGTTTTAAAACCGAATATTGTATAAATGATAAATATTTTTCTTTTGAAATATTTTCTTCTCTTAGTATATTTCCTCTCAAATTATAGATTCTGTTGTATCTTTGTAATTGTATCTGCTTTCAATTTGGTCTGTCTCTTCTGAACAGATGATTTTTGCAAATTATTTACTTTTTCAGTTTGCACACAGGGATGGATGCCCAGGTTGCTTATGGCTTCCACCATTTACGGAATGAAAAGCCATACCTTGCACAAGGTCCTATTGCAAACAAGGTTGGACATACTTTAATGTTCTTTAGTGACGCATTTTAATCAGCTTCAATGGGGCAGGCTCTCTTAAGAACTTGAATTTAGTTCTGTATCATCTGCTTTCAATGATAACTTTCTTCTTTGAACAAGCCATCCTTGATTCTCCATTTGATTGGAGAACAAATTAGCCATATCTGATTACTTGTTTTTTTCTGTTTCCTCTGTAGTCTTTGTGTTCATACATCATAATATCCTATGCAATGTTAGGTACGATGATTAACAGAGTAATAAAATTTTCAATCTAAATTGCTGCAATCTAGAGGTGCCATAAGGTACTTCGTCTCCACTTGGAGCAACGATTCTCATTGCATCAGAACAAAGATTTCTCAAAATAAAACAAAATTTAGCATTTTTGCTGCAATTACAACATAAAGTTAAAAGTGCATTTTCCTTGTAGTGGTTCTTTATTTCATGAGTCCCTATCATCATGGGTAAAGATATTCATGCTCTCTAGTCAACATTTTTGCTGCAGTTGATTTACTCTGGATATAGTTGCAAGCAAGGGTGGTTCTTCACCCCTTGTACAAGTGATCCAGGCTTGAGGTGAGAATTCTTTTTTTAACTGTATTGTCTTATTTTTCCCTGTGATTAGTCTCATGTCAGTCTAATTATTATAATGTGGTGCATCATTTTAGTATCGTTCTCTTCATATGCAACTCAAATCAAGAATCCTGTATGCTTTACATGCATGCTATATCTTGTTCTGTGTGTTAATTTGGAGGAGATAGAGAGACACAATCACTTATCAATGAAACAAACAGTTTATACATTAGATAATGGCTGTTCAGATCTTGGTGTATCATGTATGGATAACTGTTAAGTTACCAGGTAGGTGCTAAGCTTTAATATTTGTGCTCACTTGAGATCTATATTTACAATCCATGATGGAGGTTTGTTATGAGCCTGATGCTTTAATTGCTTGCACTGATCTTACTTGCATATGTCTTTCAAGTCAATCTATTTTGTACTTGATAAATGACTACTTGCGCAGCAAAAGCAGGAACAAGGACATACGTTGCAATTAGAGCAGTTAAATTTATTATTTGGTTATGGATCTCTTGCAATTATGGGTGTTGTACTCTTCTTTGTGATTTGTATTTGTCATGATTAGTTAGTTATTTATCACTCTTTTGCTTATTGATGTAGGGGATTGAAGAACATTATGAGGATACACATCAAGAAGGTCAATTGCGCAGAATGGGAGCAGATTCCTGTACCAGGAAGGTTGGTTTTTGTTGTTAGGGATTTTAATGCCTATTCGTATGGTTGTAACTGCATAAATAAACTAATAATTCCGTTCTGCGCAACTTGGTGATGTCTAATTTGGTTACCCTTCTATCTGGGGATTTAAATGAGCCTGTGATCTACTACCCTTGTTTTACTAGCTTCCCTGGGGAGTTTTTTAGTAGCTGCAAATTTAAGTTTCAAATTGAGATCTTGTGGCTAGAAATCTGTTAAAATTTGAACTTTCAACAACTGATATTTAAGAAATAAGCAATGTGATAACTGCAGATTTACACATCGGAGCCACTTGGAACTGATGTTTTCACTTGTCTAAACTAGACCCCTTTCAACATGCTGCACTTTGCTGTCTTAACACAGCCTGCTCAGTGCTTAGGACTGAGTTTTTGTTATTTGTTTGGGGAATCCAAGTTTTTATGCATGATTCAACCAAATCACTTGCAATGCATCAAGCTTAGAGATATTTTAGAATATAAACAACACATACTTTCTTGGAGGAGTCAATTGGAATCACTTGAAAGGAGCAACACCGTTGGGCCCCCAACCCCTAAATTGCATTTTGGTCTTAGTTCTCCAGTGGGAGTTGCATTTCGTCTTTTCTTGGGTTCACAAAGAAGCAAGCACTGCCATTGCCGGAGGTTACACCTCTATTCCCTTGTTTCGGATCTGTCTTGGCATATCTTTTATACTTCTTAATTGTAATTAATCTTTAGTATCTTAATTTATTGACAGTGCCCAATCTTTGTTTTGCTCAGTCTGTCATGTCATTGTTTCCCCTCAGTGTTAGGTCAGTAGTCGCTTTAAATCTTCCTAGCTATGGAAGTGGAAGAAATCCATGGGGCAATTTGAAGCCAGATTATTTGGAGAAGGTAACATCCTTTTGTCATCTTCTGCAACAGTAGTTCCTATTAATGCAAGATTATTTCATTTTCTTGCTTTTTAAATCAGTTGAAGTGTACAAAAGTTGTCAATTTTACATGTTATGGATTCTTTAGGCTGAAAGTTTCATGGTTTTTTCTTTATATATTCAACGCTACTGACAACAAGATGCTTAGTAATAGATCTCTTTAAAATCGGCTAAAACTATTAGTTCTCACAAAAGGTTCTTAATCATGATAAGTGATCTTGGATTCTTAATAGCTTGGACATATTACGGAGTTCCTCAAGTAAACATTAATCATAACCTAGTCTGATTGTAAAATATTTATCAAAGAGCTTGCTCTGACGTTGGTAGACTATCCTGACATGAAATTCGATCTCTCTTGAACTTTACCGCTATAACTTCTGTCGCGTCTGCAATTCAATCTCAAACACTAATTCTTATAGAATTGAAATATTAAGTTTCTGCTTTGATGATCGCATGCATAAACATTGGAAAGCTCGATAGGTCATAAGCTAATACGCTTTCCATCTGCTCACTGGTTATGTTCCAGAAAGGTTTTGTGGAAGCCCACGCTGATGATGGTTTATTAGAAATTTTTGGCCTGAAACAAGGATGGCATGCTTCTATGGTTATGGTAGAACTGATCTCTGCCAAACACATTGCTCAGGTACTTCAAACGGTGCTGTAATTACTCATTCTTGAGTCTAGTTGATTTTGTTTTCTTACAAATCTACTCAGAATTTACTAGTCTTCAATAATATGCCTAGAGGTGTCATGTGCTTTCTTCAAATGCATTAATTTTAGTGTTGGCACTCTACTCCTATGCTTGCACCTAATTAATTCTGCTACCTCTTGTAGGCTTCAGCAATTCGTTTTGAGCTCCGAGGAGGGGAATGGAAAGAAGCTTATATGCAGATGGATGGCGAGCCCTGGAAACAGCCACTGGACAAGGATTTTTCAACGTTTGTGGAGGTTAAGAGAGTACCTTTTCAGTCGGTTATGGTCCGCGGAGACTGAACCGAAGAGCTTTTCTAGGTCATTGGACAACAGAGTTGTTGTGCATCCGTAGATACTAGTGGCCGCTGTAAATCATGTCTCACTTTTGGGTGACTTATCATTCTTTTTCAATTGGTTTTACAGAACTATCAGCCAATGGCAAGTGTTGTACAAAACCTAATTTCTCAATCAGTGTACCTAGACTCGCATCTAAAGGGAGTAAGAAGGTATTTATCAATTTTTAGTTTAATGCTAAGTTTTCAATTGGACCGTCTTTAACCATATCAAATAGTACAAATAAATATGCAATAAAACTGCAACTCTTGCAAAACATTAAGGTAGAAAAGGGGATTAAATTTGAGTATTAACAAAAATAATCTGTCTTCAAAAAGGAAAAAAGAAAACAAAATTTTTTAGAAGTTCGTTCTATCTCATATCATTAACAATGAGATGGAAACGAGGGTGGTGGCAGGGAGATGGAGAAGAGTGGCAATGGTGGGTAGGGGAAGCAAAGGCCATATGGGTGGCTGCTGTGGTGGCTGCTGGAAAGACGAAGAGGAGAATTTATTTTTTAAAATTTATAAGTTTATTTTTTTATATATTAAAAATTTTAAAATCATTTTTGGCCCCAAACATGGCATCGTTGCTTAGTTGGCAATGGCAACTAAGGACACCACCGGAAATCCTTAGGAATTTAACGGTGGGTCAGTGTTGGGTTGTAGAGCTATGAAATGGACCTGCGTCTCAGCTATTGGGTGCCCAGTTTGTGGGATGATTTAACTGTATGCATGAAGAAATTACTACAACTAGGAACATGTAGGAGATTCTTCTGAGCTCTGGAGGCAGCATGGATGGTGACAATTGAAGGACATAACTAACTTGCTGATCATACAGAGAACAGTTTAGAATGTTTCTGATTTCATTCATCCGAAAAAGGATCCAATTTAACGCGGATTGCAATGTTTAGCATTTGGGATGGTGTTTGAGAATTGAAAATGAACATCTTTTTTGGTTTTGCTGATTTTCTTGAACGGCAAGGGAGCCATGCTTTGCCTTATTTCTGGTATTTTCAATGAAAATTCTTGATGATCATATAGGGCTGCAGAAGATGCCATTCAGAAGTGTTTTATAGGGACTTTTTGGCACATTCATAGATATGACAGAATTGTTCAGAAGACACCATTTTAACATTCTTAACAAAGGAAATGTTTCGTCTGTGGAACCTTAATATCAAATAAACCGGTATACATAAGTGTTGTTAAAGTTTCAGAAGCCGGCTTGTTCAAAGAAAAACGCTCACCAAAAGAACGAGAGAATGCTAATGAAAAACCAGCAGTATAGGAGGGAAGGCATACTCGGAATGATTATTATCAAAAGCTTTCATTTGCTCCTTTGTACCTTACTATACCTTACTTGTAATCAGGGGGCTGCAGCAGAGAGAGATGAGACAGAGCATCTCTAGGGCAGACTTATTTCCCTATCCACATTGGTCTAGTTCTTGATTTAAATTCAACAATGGGGACCACGGCTGATGTCTGCATTTCTATAGCACTCGATGATTTCTATGCGGCACATCCAGATAACCAAACTAGATTATCTCTCCACACCAAGGATGCTCAGGAAGAACTGCATGTGGCCTCTGAAGGTTATTCTTTTCAGAAAATAATTCCTTTGCTAAATTTCTGAAGGTTATATCAATGTGCACTTTTGTATTGTATCTACTGCAGTTTCTTGGTCTTCATTGTGATGTCAATCTCTCTGTTTTGCATATATTAACGAAGTTGAAATTCCTTTTTAGTTCTTCTCAGAAGTCATGAATGAACAAACTCATACACTTCTTCTTGAACTCATAAATGTTCCTTCACTGAGGAAGCTAGGCAATGAATATTTTGATTAAACTGAAACTATTAAAATGTTATTCATCTTCCAAGCAAGACAAAGTAAAAGATTGTAGTTATGCTCTGTGTAATGTCTCTTGACCAGATCTTTTGATTAGCTAATTTGTCCAAATCGATTTGTTTGGATTTGGTGGTTGGTCTATTAGGATTATCAATACAGCCATTCTGACAGCTACAACCTCTGAGAATGATTATTTGCTGGCTCTTTTGTAACCAGTTACATTACAGCAGCCGTCCCTTCACAGTTTCTGACTTGTGGATTCTATTAAAATAGCACAGACAAAAAAATTAGCAAACAAAATAATGAAAGATAGAGCAAATGTTGTTGGAAATTTAAGGAACCGTATCATTGTTTAATTGTTTTCACTAGATGGAAGCACACAAATCTCAGTAGCATGAAATGACATCACAATACAAAATCTCATTTGTCTGAATGCAATGCAGTGCTGGAGCTGCTGAAGAATGAAGATGTTCATGGCATTGTAGGCCCACAAACATCAACAGAAGAAACATTTACTACAGAACTTGCAAAAGGAGCTCAAGGACCAGTTATTTCCTTTACAGCTAGGAGTCAATCTCCTTCACATCCTCGAAACCCTTACTCCATTCGGACTACACCAGATAACTCAAACCAAGCGAAAGCTCTTGCTACAATCTGCTAAAGATTTGAATGGCATGAAGCGGTTCTTTTGTGTGAAGATACTGACTATGGTAGCCAGTTTAGCTCTGAACTAAACAAAGAATTCCTGATGGTGGATATTCGGCTGGCATGCATGATTGCCATATCTGCAACATCTGAAGGCCATTATAAAAGTACCAGAAAAACTGATGACTATCCAAACTAGGGTACGTATAGTGCATATGAATACTGTGCTTGGAGGTAGGCTGCTTCTTCTGGTCAAAAGTGCTGGAATGATGACTGAAGGTTATGCTTGGGTTGTCACTGATAGTTTTAGGCAACTTCCTAAATTCTATGGATGCTGAAGCCTTTGATTGCATGGAAGGTGTTTTAGGCATAAGACCTCATGTACCCAAGTCAGAAAAACTAGAAAGCTTCAGAGAAAGGTGGAAGAAGAATATGGTACTGACAAAACCTGAAAGTTCAAAAATGGAGTTAAATGTCTATGGTTTGTGGGCTTATGATACAGTTTGGGCATTAGCTACAGCAGTAGAGAAGATTGGATCAGCGAATTCCAGCTTCTTGAAGGAAGGATGGAGAAAATGAAAGTGATATTTTCCATATATGGATATCAAAATTTGGTACTAAACTTCTTAGTAAACTCTGCAACACAACCTTTGAAGGCTTGGTTGGAGTGTACCAATTGATTGATGGGCAACTGAAGCCTTCAGCTTTGGAGATATTCAATGTCATTGGAACTGGAGACAATAATTGGTTATTGGACACCTGATGGAGGAATAACTCGGAAGATAGCTTCATCTGGTGATATATCTTACTCAACTTCCACCAAAGAACTCAAAAGCATTGTTTGGCCTGGAGATTCAGTGAAAAAACCTATAGGTTGGTCTATTCCTACGACAGGGAGGCTAAAAGTTGGGGTTCCTTAGAAAGCTGGTTTCACTGAATTTGTAAATGTTACAACAGATCCTGTGACAAACCATACTACAGTCATTGGGTTTACAATAGATATTTTCTTCTGTGCACTGAAGCAGCTACCTTTCAAAGTTGATTACGAGTTCATTCCTTTCATGAATGAAGATGGATCCCCTAAGGGGAACATATGATGATCTTCTTCGAAACACGTCACACCTGCAGGTTGGTCTCACTTATTCTTCTTTCACTTAGTTTATACTAGTGCTTCTTTTCATTCGGAACTGCTTGCTGAGGAAAGATAAAAAGAAACCAGGAATAAGGAACTTATCAACATAGTGAAGCTTTATCTTTCTTTGAATGATTAAGTAGGCTTATGATATTGTTGTTGGAGACACTAAAATTTTGGCTGATCGGGCAACACATGTTGATTTTACGCTGCCATATTCTGAATCAGGAGTTGTTTGGGTGGTAAAGAATAAACAAGATAAAGACGTGGATTTTCATAGAACCTTTTAGATGGGACCTTTGGTTGATAATTCTTTCCACCGGCATATTCATTGGAGTAGTCCTTCAAATTTTGGAGCATCGGGCAAAATGCAATTCAGATTCTGGGAGGCCACAGAAAGAGCAACTTGGTTTGCTCTTCTGGTTTCCAATTGCAGTTCTCGTCTTTCCTGAATGTAAGTTGTTGATTAAACTTTTACTCTCTATTTATGTACTAAGCTTCCCTCCCCCACCCCCCGCCGAAAACAAAAAATAACAAAAATAAAGAAAATCGACAATGTAAACAGCAGGTAATTACCATTTATCTTTCTCTGAGCTCCTTGTATCGATAACAAGTTAAACGAGAAACTCTAATTGCATATCCAATGTTCTGTACTCTAGCTAATATAATTTGTTTTGCAACTGATAGGGAATATGGTGGCAAACAACTGGTCAAGGTTTGTGTTGGTTATATTGCTGTTCATGTGTTACATCCTGATGCAGAGCTATACAGCAAACTTATCAGCAATGTTTACTGTAGACCAGTTGGACTTCACATTTTCCAAGAAGGTTCCTTTGTAAGAGACTTCTGGTAACTCGTCTCCATTTTGGTGAGTCAAAGCTCAAGGAGTATCGACAATTGAGCAATACAATGATGCCATGACTAAAGGAAGCAAAAATGGGGGCATTGATGCCATTATTGATGAGATCCCTTACATGAAGCTCCTCTTGAATCGGTATGGACACAAGTACAAAATGCTTGGGGAAGGATACAGGACAGATGGTTTTGGCTTTTTAAGTTCATTTTCTGTCTTTCCTCCTTGGTTTTCTGTCATGGTGTCTAATAAGAAAATAAGAAGTTAAAAAAGCAAGAAACGATTTTCAATCCTGGTTCACAAGAGGAAGTCTGAAACCCACCGTTTGTACTTCGATGTTGCAACCAGGTATGGTTAACTGCAAAGAACATCAGCTGACCTGGGCGATTAAATTAATTTACGTAATGTACCTGTCAATATCAGAAGTTCGTTAACTTAAATAGTATGATTCTAAAACATTTTTAACTATTGACATCTTGTAAAGCAACAAGTCTTAACCTGAATATTAGATAATATAGGTAAGTTTCTGTCAGGCTCAAAAGCTATCTACAATTATGGTTGTTATGTCTGCTTTTCCCATTCTTGACAACCATTATGCTGTCAAGTATCAAAAAAAGTTTTGCCAAGAGAACTAGAGCTAAATTTTGTAAGAAGATTTTCTTTTTCTCTGGAAGAATGCAAATCAACCAGTTGTGTTCTTTTATTTGAGAAAGTTTCCTATCTTTGAGAATTATGCTGCTCGCTAAATCTCTTCTGTTTATGCACAATAAACTGATAAAAGTATTTGCAATGTTTGTCCAGGCCTTTCCGAAAGACTCTCCATTAGTTGCTCATTTTTCAAGGGCAATCTTGGCAGTAAGAGCTGCTCTAAACATGAGTAGGATTGAGGAAATGAATTTTGGACCTGGATATTCTTCTGAAAATCAATTGAATTCTGTCAATAAGCAAACTCGCCTCACGCCCTCCAATTTTGGAGGACTCCTTATTCTCATACTATTAGCTACTATATTTGCGTTATTCTGCTCTGAGACCTCAGTTGGACGAAGACTCATTCTCATAGCAACAGATTTTAGCCACAAATGTTTCCTCTTTTTGCCATTTGGTGGCCATGATTCTGGAATGGTACATGCCAATGGTAATAAATACTCACCCATTGATCGTCAAGTTGAACAGTTTGAGCAGAATAATAGAGCAAGTGATTTGGCCACGTCAGGTGTAGATCATCAATCAGGGCAAAGGGATTTAGATGCTTCAGCTGGAGTTCAAGAGGGTAATGAATCTGATCAGGGCAATGACAAGGATGAAAGTCGGCAACCTGATGCCGGAAATGTTGATGTTACTGCCAGATAAATCAGTTCATTGCTGAGCAATGTACATAGTTCAGCCAAGGCTTAAAGGAAGGCAAAAATTTTTCATCAATTGCCTCTTTATAGGTTCCTTTTAAGCTTCAGAGCAGTTCTATATCAAAAAAGCAGTGTATCTTGTACCTCTAAATCTTTCAAAATATGATAGTATATCTCAGTATATATTTTTGAACATCATTATTTCATTTTCTGTCTTAGTTATGTCATTCTGTATCTATATATGCACTAAAGGGAAATATGAAGTCTCGTGTAAATCTAGATTATTGTAAAAAACAATATTTCTTTTTTTATTTTTTGTTGCAAATTCAAATTATTATTATGATTGTAATTATTATTTTGCTAAATGGCATATTCAAATTACTGCAAAGCAGAAAAGAAAATGAATCCATGGACTTTTTGTTGGTTGAATGATGGCCTCACATCTGATCACGCAAAATAGAGAGAAAGGATTTTTATTCAAGAAAATTTCAATTTATACCGCAATGAACTCTCGTGGAAGGAGGAGAATAATGAATATTGAATAAATAGATTAGAAAGTAAAGAGTGTGATCAAGTGTGGCAAATACAACACAATGCAAGACACCTTAAATTAATTAGAAACTACAACTCCCAGGTGGTTTTGTAGTTAAAATTTGTAACATAAGATTAGAAAAGGTTTCGACGAATCTCCAAGAACTCTTTAATGATTAAAGGGTTAAATCTGTATGACTTTAATACGCATATGATTGAATTTTTAATTAAAAATTTATATATTTAGTGACAATTATAGTTTTATTTTAAGAATTGATATATTAAAAATATCTAAAATATTAAAATATTTATATATTAGTCATAAAATTAAATGAAACTCAATTCTACTCTTATTATTAGAGAGAAATACAGAATAAGAAATTTTTTCTATCACCAAATGCAATAGAACACCTCTTGACTTTGTCTCCATCTGCCATTTCATCAATCTCCAACTTTTAGGCCCTTCTCTCTCCCAAATCAACATTACCTTTTTGTCTTCCACCTACTTTTGCACCCCCCTGACGAAATCGATCTTCAACCCAAACTTTCCGAGTAAAAAAAAATACTTGTCTTTTTTATTATATTGAGTAGATATTATTGTTTTAAATGTAAAATGTAACAAATCAAGCTGAATTGAGTAGTTTACCTTATAATTTGAGCAACCAAAAATTAATTTTCTGACCCATCTATTCTTTGAGTTGACAAGCATTGGTTAGAATAATAACCAAACAACTGGATTATAAATTGATTTTTAGAGCTCTTTGAACTTTAAAAATTTCGTTAGTTTGGAATTTGAGCAGTTTGAGTTGAGCAATGCAAAAGAAGATTAGATGGTGAGAGAAGAGAAGAGAAGGTAGCGAATAGAAAAGAGAGGAAATGGTTAAAAATTGAGAGAATATTTAATTTTATATTATTAAAGAAGGACATATAAGGAAACATATCTTTTCAATATTCAAATAGCCCTTATTTTGAACTAATCAATTTATATATGCAGGTCTTACATTTTTCATCTAGTATTATTTTTTCATGCACTTCAAGCAAGTAGATTGGTTTCTTGTGATTTATGGCGTGTTAGGTAGGGGCATCCATCTAATTTATTTCTTAATTGTTTACCGAATAAAATGTTGTTTGACACCTCGTAGTGTGATTTTCCATAGAGCTAAACAAATACGTGATGTATTTTATTCTAATAACAATAAAGAAGATGAAATATTTGTCTTAGTACATTGTGATGTTTGGGGTCCTTATAGAGTGCCTTCTTCATGTGGAGCTTTCTATTTTTTGATTATTCTTGATGATTTTTCTAGAGTAGTTTGAATTTATTTGATTACAGAAAAAAGTGAAGTTTGACAACTTATGCAAGATTTCTGTAAAATAGCACATGCTCAATGACTTGCTCAATACAATAAATATGTTAAAGTGGTTAGAATAGACAATGGGAACGAGTTTACTTGCCTTAAAACCTATTTCCAAGAAAATGGAATACTATATCAAACAACCATTTCTGGGATACCACAATAGAATGGTAGGGTAGAAAGGAAACATCGACAAATTCTTAATATTGCAAGAGCTTTGAGATTTCAAGCTAATTTACCTATTAAATTTTGGGAAGAATAGATTCTTAAGCTGTGGTATTTAATTAATCGTACTCCTACTAATATGCTAGAGGGAAAGACAGATTATGAACTTCTTTACGACAAACTACCTAGTTATAACTATATAGGCCATTTATGTTATGTATATCATCATAGTCTTCCTAAGGAAAAATTTAAGGCGCGTAGTCATAGATGCATCTTTGTTGGGTATCCATCCTCATGGAAGGTTGTTTGACTCATGATTTTTTAAACTCACAGAATGTTACATTTCATGAAAATTGCTTTTCCTATGCACTTCCCGCTACTGAACCAACCACCACTGTCTCTGGTTGTTTTATGCCTGTTTCCAACTTGCCTTCATCCTTTTATAAAGTATTTGATATTCTTGCTATGTCTTCTGGTTCGTTAATCATAAAGAGGAGTGGAGTAGTAGTATCTGCATAGCAGTACCTGAGCCGAATTTGTCACCTCTTCTCCCTTGTAAAAAATATTCTGCCCGAGTTTCTCAATCTGGACGTATTACTGAAGTGAGGGAGAGAAATATTGGTGGAATTGAAAATGAAAGTGAAGCTGTAGGAACTAAAAATGAATTCTAAGTGAGGGAGAGAAATGTCGGTGGAATTGAAAATGGAAGTGAAGCTATAGGAATTGAAAATGATACCAAAGTGAGGGGAGAAATATCGGTGGAACTGAAAATGAAAGTAAAGCTTAAGGAGTTGAAAATTAAAGTGAACCTTTGACTACACATGGGAGGACTGAACTTGGAATTCTAGTTTTGACTGATGGAGTAGAAATTGTTGCTGAAGGTATTGTGGAAACCCATTTGCGTCAAAGTACTAGAGAAAAAAAATTGCTTGGGAAGTTGAAAGATTATACTTGGCACACAATATTCGGTGCGAAACTCCCTTCTGAAGTTGCTTCTTGCTCCAATTTGGTAGCCTCAAATAAGTGTTCTTTTCCCTAGGCTCACTATTTATCTTATTCTAAGTTCTCTATGGCACACAAACAGTTTGCTGTAGTTGTAACAACTGAAGTTGAACTAACCAAAATTTTAGAAACAATTGGAGATCCTAAATGGCGAGATGCAATGAGAAAAGAGATTGATGCATTAGAAAACCGAACTTGGGAGCTAATTACTTTACCTTCTGGAAAGTGAGCTCTAGGGAGCAAGTGGGTTTACAGAATAAAATTTAAATCTAACAAAAAAGTAAAAAGGTACAAGACGAGATTAGTTATTCTGGCGATATCCAAATTTAAGGAGTAGATTACAGTAAAACCTTTGCTCCTGTGGTGAAAATGGTGATTGTTCAAACTCTCTCATCAAATGGATGTGCATAATTCATTCTTTCATACTGATTTAAATGAGAAATCATATATACTCTTCGAATTTTGTCACACCCTATCATATAGACGTTCTAAGGTATTCATTTTGAGTTAGAATACATAAAATAAATAAATAAATAAAAAAATAAAAAATATATATTATTGTATTCAGCAGACATGAGAAATAAGATAGAATCGACCACTAATACTAATACACGTTCCTAGAGGAGAGAATCGGGGGTCTCCTCTCTCTCTCTCTCTCTCAAGCCTGAAGTCTTTTTTTCTTCCTTTTGTCTCAACTCTTATGCCGGGAAAACCTTCTACAAAGTAGTTACAAGCTTTATGGGTAGGATAAATCATGGATTCAAAAAGAGTTGTAAAAGTTCAGTCAAGTTCCTGGACTCAATTTGTGCAGTACGTGCAGGACTCTATCCTGACCGTTGGATCTCACTGTGTCTGATCCAACGGCCAAGAAACATTAAGGATAAAGAAGGAATTGAAAATTTAAAAAAAATTAAAAATTACCAAAATTTAAAAGTCCGCCACAATCCATCTTGTCAAACTGTAAAGTTGCAAAAATGTCAGCTATCAAATTCAAAAAAAGAAGAAAAAGAAGCTTTTATCTCTTCTTTTTCATTTTTCTATCGTTTTTCTTCTTTCTCAGAGGAAGGTATGTCTTCCTTATTCTCACGACAAGCTTCTCCAATAGCCAGTACAGTAACCTCCACAGTTGAGGTAATGTTGTTGCTATAATTTTTTATGTTTTTCTTGCACTGCCTGTATTTTGCGTCTATTTTTTTTTTTTTTTGCACTGTCTCCTTCGTTGTAAGCCTGCGTTCCTTCTCTATTGCAGGCTTACGGCAAAATGAAGTGAAGTTTTCTTCAAAATACTTGGCGTAACTATAACTAATGATTCTGTGTTGAACTGAACACTTGTTCATACATGACTGAACAATTGTTCTACCAGAATATTTCTGATTGGTGGTTTAAGATTTTTATGATGGTGCAGAAAACTTGGAAGAAATGAAGAAGATGGAGTTTAAAACATTGGAGGATACCCATGAATTGTACAATAGCTATGCACATCGGAAAGGATTCGCCACAAGAATATTGTATGAGAAGAGGTGAGCGAAAACAAAGAAAGTGCACTACGCCAAATACGTATGCAACAAAGAATGATTCCGAAAGGGGAGCAGCTTACTTGGAGTAAAGAACCATCTCGTTAGGAGGCGATAAAGGACAATGGCCGCTGGGGAAGCCACGACACTGCATTTCGCCTAAAAGGCAAGAAGAACACTAGAAGATGGCCAGGAAACATGCACCTTTTGTTGTGGCTTGAACAATTGTTCTCTGGAGTTTGAACAATTGTTTGGTTTATTTATTTTTTCTTATTTTGAGCTTGAACAGTTGTCCAGTTGAATAGGAAGAATAAAGGCTAAACTGATTTATGTCTGTTGATCGCAAACAATTGTTTCGTTGTTAGTCTAGTGTACCTGTCAAGTGTTTATTTCTAGTGAACAATTGTTCTGTTGTTAGTCTAGTGTTTATTTCTAGTGAACAATTATTTTGATCAATGCTTCAGTGTGAGTTGCTTTAGTGTGAGTAATTTTATAGTTTAGTATGAACAGTTGTGCTATTATGTCTTCGAAGTCATTCAGTTGAATGCTTAAGTTGTAACAATTGTTGTGTCGAGTGTGTTGGGTGTGAACAATTGTTCGGTTGGATTACATTAATTGTTACGCCAAATTCTATGTGTTGAACAATTTCATAGTGCGCAAGTATAAACCTACACAATTACTTACCGGTTGTATTTAAAATACTTATCAAGTACAAATTAATAAAAGGGACATAGGTGAACAATTGTTCGTTCACAATTGTTCACTGAGAATAATTGTTCGTGCACAAGTATTCTCCAAAAAATAGCAATATTCTTGTTTATCAAATTCTTATATTCTACCCTGACACAATTCTTTATCACAAAAAATAGCGATCGATTAGGGTTCTCTTTCAATTTAACAGTCTTTATTGAAAATAATAGTGCTTTCGCACCAACTGGTGGAGTAAGAGTTGGGCAAATATTCCAGAACAATTATACCCTTAATGCAATGGGTAAAGAATCGTTATAAAGAAAAAATAGCGATCGATTGGGTTTTTTCTCAATTTAACAGTCTTTACCGAAAGTAATTATGCTTTCACACCAACTTGACACAACCTAGAAGAACAATTGTTCACTACCTACACAACCTAAAAAGACAATTGTTTAGGAGTAACAGTTGTTACAACTTAAGCATTTAACTGAATGACTTCGAAGACATAATAGCACAACTGTTCACACTAAATTATAAAATTACTCACACTAAAGCAACTCACACTGAAGCATTGACCATAACAATTGTTCACTAGAAATAAACACTAGACTAACAACGGAACAATTGTTCACTAGAAATAAACACTTGACAAATACACTAGACTAACAATGAAACAATTGTTCGCGACCAACAGACATAAATCAGTTTAGCCTTTATTCTTCCTATTCAACTGGACAACTGTACAAGCTCAAAATAAAAAAAAACTAAATAATTGTTCAAACTCCAGAGAACAATTGTTCAAGCCACAACAAAAGGTGCATGTTTCCTGGCCATCTTCTAGTGTTCTTCTTGCCTTTTAGGCGAAATGCAGTGCCGTGGCTTCCCCAACGGCCATTGTCCTTTGTCGCCTCCTAACGAGATGGTTCTTTGCTCCAAGTAAGCTGCTCCCCTTCCGGAATCATTCTTTGTTGCCTACGTATTTGGCGTAGTGCACTTTCTTTGTTTTCGCTCGCCTCTTCTCATACATTATTCTTGTGGCGAATCCTTTCCGATGAGCATAGCTATTGTACAATTCATGGGTATCCTCTAATATTTTAAACTCCATCTTCTTCATTTCTTCTAAGTTTTCTACACCATCATAAAAATCTTAAACCACCGATCAGAAATATTCTGGTAGAAAAATTGTTCAGTCATGTATGAACAAGTGTTCAGTTCAACACAGGAGCATTAGTTACAGTTACGCCAAGTATTTTGAAGAAAAATTCACTTCATTTTGCCGTAAGCCTGCAATAGAGGAGGAATGCAGGCCTACAACGAAGGAGGCAGTGCAAAAAAGAAAAAAAAGAGACGCAAAATACAAGCAGTGCAAGAAAAATATAAAAAATTATAGCAACAACATTACCTTAACTGTGGAGGTTACTGTACTGGCCATTGGAGAAGCTTGTCGTGAGAAACGCAGGAGAAGAAGAACGACAGAAGAGAGAACAAGGAAGACATACATTCCCTGAGAAAGAAGAAGAACGATAGAAAAATGAGAAAGAAGAGATAAAAACTTCTTTTTCTTCCTTTTTTGAATTTGATAGCTGACATTTTTGCAGCTTTACAGTTTGACAAGATGGATTGTGGCGGACTTTTTAAATTTTGACAATTTTTAATTTTTTTTTAAATTTTCAATTCCTTCTTTACCTTTAATGTTTCTTGGTCGTTGGATCAGACACAGTGAGATCCAACGGCTAGGATGGAGTCCTGCACGTACTGTACAAATTGAGTCCAGGACCGAAACTTGACTGGTAAAAGTTTTCATACCAGAATCAAATACAGTAGGAAAAACTCGAGAATATTCATTTAAGTAATTTCTGGTAATACTGTTAAGACTCTGTTGGAGTCTTCCTTCGCTGTGGCTGTGGATAAAGTTCTAGATTTTTTTGTGGTAGACAGTATTGGGATATATAAATGTTTAGCCCTGTGCTTTTTTCTACCATATGAGCTCGTCGGATCACATTCTTATAGGAGATCTTGCATACATTTCTAGTATCTTGGAATTGAGTAAATTTATATATTTTTTTATGAATTGAAAAAAACAGTAAAAAGACTGCTATTTACTGCATAGCTTATGAAATAAAGCCTTAAAATGTAAATTTGTTATTGTTACTGTATCTGTGTCAGTTTAACAGGTACCCGATTATAACTTCTCCCAAGTATTACATAATTTTTATACACTAGTTTGAAATTTTAAGACTCATGTTTTGTATTGTATAACTAATTTGCCATTATTTAACCTGCAAGCAGAGAAAAGGAGTAGTACTTGAAGGGGGAGAAAGGAAGGGGGGAAAAAAAGAAAGATTGAAGAACCTTGAAAAATCGTGAGTAAAGAAGGGAGAGGAGAGAGTTTTATCGCGGGAGATATAGAGAGAAGGGGAGAGGAGGATTAAGGCTAGGGGTGTCAACGGGTCTGGGATATCTTGTTCTGGATTCGGACCCGATTGACTACTATTAGTATCAGATCTGTCCCGACTAAATAGAGTGGACCCATACCCTACTCTATAAGGTCTCGAGTCGGGTTCGGATAGATCCGATAAGGTATTTTGATATAAATTTATATATAATTAACCGTTGGATCAAACACATCAATGGTTATAAAAAATTGAAGTATATAAAATATTTATTATTTAAAATTTAATCAAGTAATCAGGTCTATCGAGTTTCAAACTTTGTGTACCGTACTTGTACCTTTTTAAAAGATGTACTATCAGATCCGAATCCGAATTTAAATAAACGAGTAAGACTCGACTCATTGATAACCCTAACTAAGACCACTTAGCAGAAGACCTTTTCTGCACAATAGCAAAGAAACAAAGAGATGATGAAAAGCAGAGGGAAGAGAGAGAGAGAGCGAAGGGATTCAGGTGAGGAGAGGAGAGAAAATTGGAGAGAGATGGGGGAGATGAGAATGAAGATAGATGAAAGATTTGATAGAACTTGAGGGGCAGTGCTATCCTTTTGGGCAACAATTGCTCTGGCCAAGGGCATTGCTTTGGCAATATCTCTAGCCAGTCTTCAACAAGTTCCCTTTCACATTTCCGACAACCATATCCAAAGGTCTATGATAGAACGTCTATCTATATAGTTTGTTACAGAGCAGACGCAAAAGCTCTCGTACTAAAGGGGGAAAAAGGACCACACGCTATATTTTGAATCAAGGGGAGGATACTACTATGCTGTACTATGGGTTGAGATTCTTCAAGAATCCGGATTTCCAGAGATTCTTCCATGATAGAGGCGAGTTTTGCGATTCGGTGAATGGTTCAGACATATCCTTTTTTCAACACATGTAAAATATATTTTAATTATCAAAATTTAATTGAATATTTAATAATTTATATATTATGAATAATTAATTATTCAATAATAAAATAATTATTATATCATAAATAATTAATTATTTAAATAAATAATTATTCTATTTTTATGAATAATTATATAATAATTATTAATAATGTATATAATATTAATAATTAAATTAAAATTTAACAATTAAAATTTTATTTAATAAATACTAATAAAAGATATTATCTGCATCTCGGGTGACAAAGACATTCTTGATGCTGCTAGTATGATACAGGTAGCTTCTTTTGCCATGGAGAAATTCAACCCCTTTTGGCGAGAAGGGTTTAAGTTGACCTCTATAAATTCAAATGATTTTAGCATCTAATATGAGATTTGAATGTTGGAAAATGAACACGCTTTTTGTGCTTTGAAGCTGTCGCAGTATGTTTTCGGGCAGCTAATTCTAGATGTTCGGGTGACGCAAGAAGCCAAAAGAGTCTACTATCTATGTAAATTGCAGTGAAAGTAGAGGGCAATATTTTGCGGTCTACATTTGATGATTCAAGGCAATAAAGAATCTTAAAGGTTGCTTCGGTAGCTGCGATTCTTTGGTCGGCAAAATTTTCAATTGACTGGACTGGAAGACAAATTAACAGACAGCATTTTACGCCAGACTGGTCTGATTTCCTGTCAAGGCTGAACGAAGAACAAAGCAATGGTTGCTATTTTATCAGTCTTTTCTTTCCATTGCTCCTATGGGTTTGCTGTACGCTTCAGTAATTCTTCCAGAATAAACTTTAAGGTACTTGTTTACTATTACCATTTTTCAAGTGGGAACAGTTGTGAAAAGATCAAATTAGTATAAAAGCATATTGTATTATGTTTTTATTTTCTAAGATATGTTATCTCATTATTTACTCTCTCATGTTTGATCTGTTAGTTGGTCAATCTTTCCAGTAATTGATTCTTTGTCTAGATTTTCTAGTTCGGTATATTATGTCTAATATATTCAGATTTGCTCCGGAGCAATATGAGAACTATTTACTGTTTAAGTCTGAATGTTCCAAGCAATTTCTTGTTCACTGAGCTCCTCTTGAATTCTTCCAAGTAAATTGTATCCATTGCTTCTAGCACTGAAATAATAACATATGTAGACTCTGTCCAAGTCAACTGTCTTATGTAGACTTCGTCCAAGCCAATTGCTACAGAAACACGAAATCCATCTTTTCCAAGTAATTTCAGTTAAGTGTATAATGTTTACAAGTATATGTCATTTTAGCATTCTTCATTAAGGAATTTAGTCCATCGGTATCAAGTTCTGAAGTTTCAGCATGAATCAAACCAGTATATATAGTTGGAATCTTTAGAAGATCTGAAGCCAGGTGTTCTGTAGAGGGAATACTCATCAACAAAAAGAGCAAAAGCTAATAACAGACTAGCAGTATAGGAGCAATTAAATATCCACAATGGTCATTTTCAAAATCCTTCTTTCGTTCTTGTACTGTATCCATTACCTTGCTTGGAATGTTGGGGCAGAAGCAACAGCAAGACATGGAGGTTATGGAGCTGCAGAACAAGCTTATATTCCGGTCCACATTGGTGTGGTTCTGAATTTAAATTCCTCAATGGGCACCATGGTTGATGTCTGCATTTCTATGGCACTCGAAGATTTCTATTCGGTGCATTCAGATTATCAAACAAGATTATTTCTCCGCACTAAGGATGCTCAGGAAGAATTGGACGTGGTATCTGGAGGTCAGATCATTGTGCTTTATAATTAAAAAATTGTTGCTACATGAGATTGTTAATCTTGATTTAGCTCTCAATTTTGCACAAACTAATGTAATGAATGTTGTTTAGTCTTCTTGTAAATCATGAAAGAACACATTCATAGCATTTAGTCGAAGTCTATGATTCTTGAATGAATGAAGGCGAAACAGTAACTAGTTAATGGGCATAGGATTTTAGCACATTCATTGCTGTGGAATTGTTGACGCTTCAATGCAGGGTTTTCAATATTCCTCATCGTCTAAGTTAAGACCAGTTAGTACTGCCAAAATATGTCACTCTTAACTTCCTTTTGTACTGATAGGATCCTTATGACTATCTTTTTTGCCCAAAATCTATTTATGGGAATTTCATGGTTGGTTGTATGATTAGCTTGCTATAGCAATACTGGTTTGTTGGTTTTTCCGCACCTGCTCGCGGCTATGAAGTTGGAGAATAAGTATTTGTTCATTCCTTTGACAGTAACTAGCTGTCTGTTATCATATAAATCCTTAGAATTAATTAAGAAATCTTTGAAGAAGCAGGAAAATTTTAGAAAACAATTAGAGAAGCTTATAAAAAGATGACAAAGAAAGGAACAAGAGCTTCGTTGGAAAGAGGAGGAATGTTTACAATCATGAAGATTAGTTGGGAAGCACATAAATGATGAATAGTTTGCAATGATATCATAATTCTAAGCTAAGGATTGTTTTTTCTGAATGCTTTTCAGTTCTGGAGCTGCTGAAGAATGAAGATGTTCATGGCATTCTAGGCCCACGGACATTGACAGAAGATACATTTGCTGCAGAACTTGGAAGAAAAACGCAAGTACCTCTTATTTCCTTCACTTCTGGAGCTCAATCTCTTTCACATGATAGCAATCCTTACTTGATTAGGACTACGCCAGATAACTCTAACCAAGTTAAAGCGCTTGCTACAATCTGCAAGGGATATGAATGGCATGAAGTAGTCATTTTGTATGAAGACACCAACAGCGGTAACCAATTTACCTCTGAGCTAAACAGAGAATTCCTAAGGGAAGATATTCGGTTTGCATACATGATTGCCATACCTGCATCAGCTGCAAACCATCATATTACGAAAGAACTGAAAACTCTTACGAATACTCAAACTAGGGTATTTATTGTGCATATGAATCCTGATCTTGGAGGTAGGCTCTTTATTCTTGCAAAAAATGCTGGAATGATGAGTGAAGGTTATGCTTGGCTCGTCACTGATAGTCTAGGTAACTTTCTTAATGCTATTGATTCTACTGCCTTCGATTCTATGGAAGGCGTCTTGGGCGTAAGGGCCCATGTTCCCAAGTCAGAAAAATTAGGAAGCTTTGAAGAAAGATGGAAGAAGAATATGATACTTACGAAATCTGTAAATACAAAGGCGGAGTTGAATGTGTATGGTTTGTGGGCTTATGACACAGTATGGGCAATAGCAATGGCAGTCGAAAAAATTAGACCAGTTAACACCAGCTTCTTGAATGATGGAGAAAATGGAAGTGATATTTCTAATCTCAGACTGTCCCAATTAGGACCAAAACTTCTTAGTGAACTCTATAACACGAGTTTTCTAGGCTTGAGTGGAGAGTTCAAATTGATCAATGGACAACTGAAATCCTCAGCCTTAGAGATATTTAACGTCATTGAAACAGGAGGTAGAACAATTGGAGGTGGGAGACTAGTTGGCTATTGGACGCCTGATGGAGGAATCAGTCGGATATTGGGTTCAACTGATTATACGAATTACTCAGCTTCCACAAAAGCGGTAAAAAGCATTGTTTGGCCTGGAGATTCATTGAAAAAACCATCGGGTTGGTCTATTCCTTTTACGGGGAATCTAAAAGTAGGGATCCCTTATAAATCTGGCTTCACTGAATTTGTAAATGTTACCAAAGATCCTCTCGGCAACAAGTTTAATGCTACCGGGTATTGTATAGATATCTTCCTCGCTACATTGAAGCTCTTACCTTTTAATGTGGATCCTGAGTATGTTCCTTTTGACCCAGAGGGAACTACATACAGTGAATTTATTAATTCTCTACCAAACAAGGTTGGTTTTTCTCATTCACCTTTCTCTTAATTTTTGATGGTATCTTTGCTTTCATCCAAAACGCATGCTTAAACACAGAAATATAAGAAAAACAGAGAACTAATCAATTCCTTATTTCCTTATCTTTCTTTAGAGCACGAAACAGGCTTTTAATGTTATGGTGGGAGACACTACAATTTTGGCTGACCGAGCAAGACATGTTGATTTTTCCCTTCCTTATTCTGAATCAGGAATTGTTTGGGTGGTAAGAAACAAACAAGAAAAAAATATGTGGATTTTCATAAAACCCTTTAGATGGGATCTTTGGGTAACAATCCTTGCTACCTGCATTTTTATTGGAGTAGTCCTTTGGATATTGGAGCATCGAGCAAACTATAATTCTGATTCAGTAAGGTCACAGAAGCAGCAACTTGGCATGGTTTTCTGGTTTCCCATCGCTGTTCTTGCTTTCCCTGAAAGTAAGTTGTCTATTAAAATTTATTTCTGTTAGATCTGTTCAATTCAACTCCAAATATAAGAAAAACCATAGTAGCTAACTGACATTTTTCTTCTCCGGTTCTTACTGTCATATATAACTTTGACAAGCAAATAACTGCTTATTCAATGCTATGCAACCTAGCTAAGATTGGTTCTTTTGCTCGCAACAGGGAACGTGGTGGCCAACAACTGGTCAAGATTCGTGCTGGTTTTATGGTTGTTCATGTCTTATATCCTGATGCAGAGCTACACTGCGAACTTGTCAGCAATGTTTACTGTCGATCAGTTAGACTTCAGATTTTCTCGGGATTACTATATTGGCTACCAAGAAGGTTCCTTTGTCAGAGAATTTTTGAAAAATCAGCTGCATATCAGTGAGTTGAAGCTCAGGCAGTACTCGAGTATTGAGCAATACCATGATGCGATGACTAAAGGTGGCAAAAATGGTGGAATTGATGCTATTGTTGATGAGATCCCTTACATGAAGCTGTTCCTTAGTCGATATGGTTCCAAGTACAAAATGCTTGAACAAAGATACAGAGCTGAAGGTTTTGGCTTTGTAAGTTCTCTTTGTTTGTCTCTGTCTCTCCTTTCTGTGTTCATTAGGAAGTGCGATTTGGCGTTGCAACTGGTTAGGATAAGATCTTAGGAGCTTTTAAACGCTGAAAATATCATTTTTAAGGCATTTTAAAGCAGCATGATTTGAAGTAACTCTTAGATATCACAATTTGATAATTTTCTATTTAGGCTCAAAGGTTATCTGAAATTGCGGCTGTGGTGTCTTTCCCGTTCTTGACAACCATGTAGGTGAAACTTCCAAATAAAGTAGGCTTCGGTTTTGAAGGAAAAAATTCTTTCTCTGCTATGCTTCCTCTGTCGTTAGGTCACGTTACCGCTCTGGATCAGACTTCAGTTAGTTTTCTCCCAGATAATGCTAAAAAAGAAAAACTGGCAAACCAATCAATCGTGTTTCTGAGTTTTTCTCTTTCGTTTTGGCTTTAGTAATTATATTGAATATTTGGAATGTTTATGCAGGCCTTCCCGAGAGAGTCTCCATTAGTTGGTCATTTTTCAAGGGCAATATTAGAAGTCACCGAAGGTCCCAACATGCCTAGGATTCTGGAGAGGAATTTTGGACCTGGATATTCTTCTGTAAGCCAACTGGATTCTATCAATAAGCAAACAAGTCTTCAAGCATATAATTTCGGAGGACTTTTTGTCATCGTAGTATCAGCTACGATACTTGCAATCTTCTGCTCTGTGTCCTCACTTGGACCGACACTCGTTAGCTTGGCAACAGTTTACAGCCTCAAATGTTTCTCTTCTCTGCCATTTGGTCGAAATGCTTTGAGAACTAATTCAATGGTACACCCTGGTGATAGTAAACACTCGTCCAATGAACAAGAAGTTCAGATGTCTGAACGGATTGTTCGAAATGATTCGTCCATTCCAGATATTGATCGTCAATCGGGGCAAGAGAGTTCGGAAGTTTCAGCTGAAGTTAGTGGATCTCATCGGAACAATGACAGCAACGAAATTGAGCAACCTCAGCTTGGAAATGCTGATTTTCCAGCCAAATAAATCACTTCATGGAAGGTTTCAGCAGCAGATGGCAGAAGGTCATATGGCTTTGATCAATTGCCACAAAGATTTCTTCAAGCTTCTCAAATTCCTCCCTGCAAAATACTAATGCCATGTCTTGTAACAAAGATATTAACTGGATTCATTTGTATACTAGCATTGTCGATGTGCATTCGCAGATGACAAGATTTTGTAAAATAAATTCTTTTAGCTTATAGTTTTTAGATTAAAAATAATTTAAATTATAAATATCTTTCCAAGTATTTCATTTGTTTTACTGTCACACTTTATGTAAGTTTATTATTATTTATATAACTCTTAAATAATTTTTATTAAATTAAATTAAAAATATTAAAAAATTTTAAAAATAATACTACCACCTTCTATAGCTACTACTATTCTATTATGATACACTCCATCTGTTTTAAAATATAAGGTCTTTTGATCATTTTTGCATATATTAAAAATAAGAAAACAAGGAGTATTTTTTTATTATATCATGAACTAATCTCACTAGATTTACATGCATATATTAAAAAATAAGAAAATAAGGAGTAACTTAATAGAATAATCTCATTAGATATACATGATGTGGACATGTTAAATCCTTCTGGAATTTTCATATAAATATTATTATTAAGATTTCCATATAGATAAGCAATTACTACATCTATTATACGCATGTTAACCTTTTCATTTATTGCCAAACTTATAAGGTATCAGAATGTTATTGCATCCACTATAGATGAATATGTCTTATCATAATCTATATGTGCCTTATATCTCATGACTTAATTATTCTCATTTCACTTTTATACAAATACCCATTTATAACCAATGAGCTCTACACCTTTAGGTGTTCAGACTATAGGTCAAAAAAATTATATGTTTCAACAGTGAGTTTAATTCTGATTGAATCACATTTTTTCATTTTAACCAATCATATCTATGTCGACATTCTTCAACTGATGTTGGTTTGAAATCCTTATTAATTTTCAAAACATCAAGTGTTATATTAAAAGCAAATGAGTTATCAACAATCATTTCTGTTCAATTCCGACTTCTTTTAGAAGTTATATAATTGATGGAAATTACTGTATTATTTTTAAAATTTTAGATCTTTTTATCAGTTGTTTCTTGGTCTTTTTTCTCAAATTCTTCAATATGACCACCTTGATCATTTAATCCTCTTTTCTTACGATAACTTTTATCTTTTGAATCAAGAAGTCGATCATGCTTCTGGCGTAATTTTGATTCAATAGCTATAGATGTTGGATTTTTCTCTTTAGGGACTTCAACCCTAATAGGAGCATTTATAGTTGGTAGATGCGATTTTGTTATCCTTGTAGAGTCAGCAAAGGAATTTGGCAATTAATTTTCTATCTTTTGAACTTCAAGTTCACTCACACTTGTGCACGGATCTAAATAATTCAAAGATATTGTCTAAACAAGCTTTTTTCCTTTTGGTTTATTTCCCCTTAACTTGGGGAACATAAACTCATCAAAATGACAATTAGCGAATCTTGCTGTAAATAAATCTCTCGTCATATATTCAAGATATCTAACATATATCCCCAATCTCCTTTGGGTACTCATTTTAATTCACTGATTGGGTGTCATAGGGATATATATTGCACATTTAAAAAATTCTTAAATGAGAAATATTTAGTTTAAAGCTAAATGCTAATTGCAAGGGAGAAAATTCATGATAACTAGATAGCCTAATACGCACAAGTGATCCAATAGACAAAATTGCACGTCCTCGAACCGATATATGGAGATTTGTTCTCATTAAAGGTGGTCTTGCAATCAATTACAGTCTGTTAATAAAAAACTAGGCTAAATCATTTTGAGTGTAAACATGTGTTATAAGATGTTCAACAGTAATGTCAATTGACATATAGTAAGCATCAAAAGCATGATAACAATATTTAGTTACATTATGTAGACAGGTCCTTTTAATATGGTAATCCAAAAATTGTATTATTAGGTAAATTATTTGGGCAAGTAATCTCGAAAATGTCATGTTGCGAGTTGATAATAAACAAATATGTAACAATCTGGTCGATGCATCAATTAATGTTATAAAATATCTAAATTGCTTACCTAGTGGGTGAATAGACCCACATATATCATCATGAATCCGTTCTAGAAATGCAAGAGATTCAATTACTACTTTATGCTTGGGATGTTCTAATAACCAATTTTTCTTGAGAACAAATAGCACACAAAATTTATTCAACACCCTTTGACATTTCAATGGGTAACCATGTGTATTCCCAATTATTTTTGCAACATAATTGATCCTGGATGATCCAAACGGTTATGCCAAAAGCTAAATGTAGCAAGATCAGTAAACTTTTGGTTTTCTAAATGATGTACTTCAATATTATTAATCTTTGCGTAATATAGGTCAGTAGAAAGAGATGATAATTTCTTTAAGATAAATTTCTTTCTGGAGACATTTTGATGGTAATTTCTTTAAGATAGATTTCTTTTCGCAGACATTTTGAGTAATGCAAAGATACTCAAATTTATTTTTATCAATTGTTTCAATATGATATATGGATATCCTTAAAACTCAATAAATTTCTTCTAGATTTCGAAGAAAATAATGCCTTATTGGTGGCAATTATTGTGCCTCCAAGCAATGAAATACTAATTCTTCCGGAACCTTTAATCATTTTTACACTATCATTTATAGTACAAACATTTGTTTCTTTTGTGTTCAAATAAGAGAAATATTTCTCACTTTTAAGTATAGTGTGTGTAGTTCCACTATCAATTAGACAAATATCATCAGTAGTACTTTTGAGTCATAATTAGGAATAAGAGCCATATGAACATATAAAAATATTAATTTAAATACATAATAAAGTTCTATCGCAATGAAAATTTGAAATAAATCACTAAGTATTATTACAAAAAATTATAATTAAACATAAAACTTAACTAAAAACTAGAAAGAATATTGAATAGAACTTTCATATCTTTTGGACACTTCCATCACCAATCAAATGATCAACTCTTCTTTTTGGATACTCAAAGAAATCAGTCATATCCCGATGAGTTACATCAACAATGACATCATCAAGATTATCATCATCACTATCAAAGGGAGTTGGATTTTGGGAAGTAAAGTTTACTTCAAGACTTTTGTCCTTCTTCTTAATCAATGCTTGGTAAAGCTCAACAAGATATTTTGTCATATGATAGGTATAAGACCAATGACCTTTCATACCACATCAATAGTATTTATCTTCAAGATTTTTTGGATCAAGTTCCTTCCATTTTATTTTTTCATTGTTTTTGGCCCACTTCTGATAATTTTTATTATTTTTTGAGCTTAATACTCCATTTTGATTGCCATGATTATATGTGGAAGATTTTTACCATGATTGAGTCCATGTCCACAGCCTTGACCATGACCTCTTCTAGGGTCACAACTATTGGTTTTAACTACATTCACTTCAGGGAGTGGAGTAGAACCTGTTGGTCGAGTTTCATGATTTTTCACAAATAGTTCATTAATTTGCTCAACCACAAGAAGATAAAGGACAAGAAACTAATTCGACATATTTCTTATAGACCTTCGAGGCATGAAATATAGAAAATATTTTCTCTAATATATCAACATCAATGGTATTCTCTTCGTATAATTTTAATTGAGAGATAATTTTAAACATTGCAGAGTTATACTCACTTATAGATTTAAAGTCTTGTAGCCATAAGTGCATTTAATCATACCTTATTTTCGGTAGAATGACCATTTTCTAGTGGTCAAATATTTCTTTTAGATAATTCCACAAAACAAATGGATCTTTTACAGTAATATATTCTGTCTTTAGATCTTCATATAGATTATGACAGAGAAAGATCATGACTTTTGCGCTATTTTGAGTTTTGAAAGGTTTGACATAACAATTCAAAAATAGAAAAATAACTCTTTTGTCTTGAATAAACTTTAAAACTTTAGTGACAGAGACTCGTGTGATAACGTATTGTAAAATTCGATCACAATTGACACAAAAATTAATTATAAAATAATAACAAAGAAGACTTTAAACTATAGCTAAAGAGAGAAAGAATGAACATAAGAAATATAAAAAATAGAATTTTATTAAGAGTTTTCACTATACATCTATACTTTTACAAACTCTTATTTATATAGTTAGAGTAATTCTTCCCATCATAGATCATTAATAGTATTTTCTATAAATTACATAACATACTTTCCATAATTTCATATATTTTTTAAAATAATAGAAGTAATAGAGATAACGATCTATAAAAAATGGATGTTATAATTTTAGTTTTAACTATTAACATTTTATATTTGGTAACTTATAAGAATTATTTTTTAGAATAATGATATTCATAATATTTTATTATAATTTAATTTTAAATATAAATTTTTTAAAAATAATTTTAACATTTTTTTTTAAAAATATAGCTATGGATCAAAGTCAAATAAACATAATTGATAATCCTGTAGACTATCTTTTCAGTTTGCCGTTTGAATTCGTTCTAAGAGAAAAAGGTTCGAGTTATCAATTCATGGAAGCCCTCTTGACGAAATGTCGTTCTCGGTTTGCCATACTTCTTGTAAGTCTGCGGGCCCGTATAGAATCTCCAAAGAACTGGGGCAGAATTTTCTAGTATTAGTATATGTTGGAGATTCTTCCACGTCATCGATGCGTCATTGTCGCAGAGACGAGCGAGACAATGTATTCTGTCCATTGATGATAGATACCGACCGCTTCCTCTGGGTTTGGTGGAAATTTCTCAGTCCCTCCACTTGCTAAGAGCGGATTGGATGCGAACCAAAGATAAGTAAATTTTTTTTTCTAACCGATTGAATAAGTAGTAGGATCGTAAACAAGTCAACTTCTATCAAACCTTCTTAGTTTAATTCGAATTTAATATTTTTGAACTTAAGTAATTTATTTTTAGTTCTAATTTTTAAAAGAGTCAGAGTTTAAATATTTAACAATGTATGCAATTTACAAAAGTTACTTTAAAATTAAATATAAAGTTATAAAAGTTTAAAGATTTGTTAGATAATTTTACATGTTATAATAATTTTAATTTTAATTTTTTCTAAAAAAAGAAGAATTCAAAAATCAGAAGCGACCAGGTCCAAGAGAAACTGGCAAGGAGAGATGGCAAAATCCAATGATAACTCTTAAGCTGTGCAATTGCTTGCATGAAACGGGTTTGGAGAAGGAATGATATCTACTGATCTAAAACGTACCTTAAATGTGATTCATCTAAAACATATTTTACTTGAGATTAGACAAATGTGACGAAATTTTACGTCCAATTCCATCGCTACAACGAAGCCAAAGTCAGTCAAGCACGCTATAACCTTGTTTCCTTCTGAAAATTCTATGCAATTTCTTGTTCTTCCATGTACTTCCAGACAAGCAATATCAATACCTCATTCGTCCGAGTCAAAACATTTATAGCAAGCAAGAAATAGTATGACTTTTGTGGTCATTCTTGTATTTTCTTAGATGTATTATTCGCTGAGGAAACATTTAATCTATCTTTATCAAATTCTACACCATAATTTTTTAAACTACAGCGATAACATTAACTAGTATGTATATGCGGATGGGATCATTTCAGGTATCAGAGCCCAGCTTTAAACGAGCGAAAACGAATGAAAAACCAGCAGTGCAAGAGCAACTGAATATTTTCAGGATGTCCACTTTCAAGACCTTTCTTTTGCTAGTTTTCAGTATTCAATTCCTTCCTTGGAATGCTGAGGGAGCTGCAGCAGCAAGGCATGGAACAAATGAGGCCGGAGGACAAACTCATATCCCGGTCCATATTGGTGTGGTTCTCAATCTAAATTCAACCATGGATACCATGGCTGATGTCTGCATTTCCATGGCACGCGAAGATTTTTATTCAGTGCACTCAGATTATCAAACCCGTCTTATTCTCCACACTAAGGATGCTCAGGGAGAATTGGATGTGGTATCTCAAGGTTAGATCAAAGTGCTTTTTGACATTACAAGTATTGCTGCAACTTAATAATTAGTACAATCTTCATATTCTACTCCTCTATTCTGCATTCCCTAAAACACATATTATGTTGTGTTATGATATCAATGCGTAGCGGAAACACAAAAGAATAGATATTGAGAAAGAAAATAAGGAGAGCAAGAAAAAATAAAGGAGACACAGGATTTTTAAGTGGGAAACCCAATACGGGAGAAAACCCACTGCCTACGGCGAGCAAAAAATATCCACTATAATAATCAGGTAAGTACAAGAGAAAAAGTCTTCAACAACAATTATCAACGAAGACTTATAAGAGAGAAATAAATCTCATAAACTCAACCCTATAATTTGATGATATAGTGAATATATGTGGAGGAAAATTTTCAGCCTTTGGGGAGAGAATTTGAAGAGAATTGGTGTGTTGAACTCAATTAGAAGACCTCCTTTTATAGCCACACAAAGAGGTCTTGCAAAACACAATGATGAAATCCATTTTACTTTCCCTAATTTGTGGCAAAAAATGAGGAAACATGTTGAGCATTTTATGGAGTAAAAGATGGAGGAATATAAGGCATAAAATGAGGAAACATGTGGAGTATTTTAGGGAGTAAAAGATGGAGGAACATTAGGTATAAAATGAGGAAACATGTTGAGTATTTTAGGGAGTAAAAGATGGAAGAATATTAGGCATAAAAGAGGGAGTTGATTCCCAAAATTTGGGACACCACTCAACAATCTCCACCTTGGTTCAAATTTTGAAGTTCACCGTAGGCACCCTAAAGGGCGATTAGGCATTAATGATGCCAACTAATTCCAAGCAGTGCTCGAACTTAGTAACATGTAATGACTTTGTAAGCATGTCTGCAGGATTTTTCGACGTATGAATCTTTTTAATAATGATAGTTCCTTTGTCAATAACATCTCTAATAAAGTGATAGCGTATATCAATGTGCTTGGTCTTGAAGTGATATGTATCATTCTTGGCAAGGTGAATAGCACTCTGACTATCTGAAAATACCATTGTAGCACCATGTGGAATACCAAGCTCAAGAACAAGACCACACAACCAAATAGCCTCTTTAACACCTTCTGTAGCTGAAACAAACTCAGCCTCTGTTGTGGACAATGCAACAATGGATTGCAGAGTTGCTTTCCACCTAATAGCACCGGAACATAAAGTGAAGAGGTAGCCTGAAAGAGATCTACGTCGGTCAAGATCACCACCATAATCGGAATCAACAAAGCCGCTGACATTACTTGAGGCAATTCTATTTTTGTCAAAAACCAAACAAAGATTGGTCGTGCCCTTCAAGTAACGAAAAATCCACTTCACTGCATGCCAATGATGTTTCCCTGGATTGTGCATGTAACGACTCACCATACTAACTGCATAAGCAAGATCAGGTCTAGTACAAACCATAGCATACATGAGACTTCCAACTGCACTAGAATAGGGAACCTTGGACATATACTCAATATTTTCCTTTGATTTTGGACAAAGATCAGCAGATAACTTAAAGTGTGTAGCAAAAGGAGTAGAGACATGCTTACAATTTTTCATATTGAATTTTTCAAGAATCTTTTCAATGTAATTCTTTTGAGACAAGTAGAGTTTGCCAGCTCGTCGGTCTCTGCGAATCTCCATACCAAGTATCTTCTTCGCAGCACCAAGGTCTTTCATCTCGAATTCAGATTTAAGTTGAGACTTCAACCTATCAATCAAAGACTTGTCTTTCGAGGCAATAAGCATATCATCTACATAAAGCAGTAAATAAATGAATGATCCATTAGAACACTGCATAAAATACACACAATTATCATGTTGACTCCTTGTGAATCCTTGCCCAATCATGAAAGCATCAAAAAGCTTATACCATTGTCTCGGAGCTTGTTTCAAACCATACAATGATCTTTTCAAACGGCAAACTGATTGTTCTTTACCTGGCACAACAAATCCCTCTGGTTGTTTCATGTAAATTTCTTCTTCCAACTCGCCATGTAGAAAGGCAGTTTTGACATCAAGTTGCTCCAATTCCAAATCATATAAAACAACAAGAGCGAGTAGTACTCGAATAGAGGTATGACGTACAACAGGAGAAAAAATTTCATTAAAGTCAATACCTTCCTTTTGATCAAAACCACGAACTACTAGGCGAGCTTTCCATCTGGCATTTTCAACCCCGGGTATACCTTCTTTCTGTTTGTAGATCCACTTACAACTCAAAGCTCGACGTCCTTTGGGCAAATCACATAACTCCCATGTCCCATTCTTATGTAGGCTTTCAATTTCTTCTTGCATTGCTAAAAGCCACTGGGATGAATTAAAACTGGATATAGCTTCAGAGTAATTAGAAGGATCAATTCCTTCAGATGTATCATGTGCAACAGAAAGAGCATATGCAGTGAGATTATCATCATCATTATCAGCATACCTTGCAGGCCTTTTGATATTTCTCCTTGGTCTGTCACGTGCTATATTATGATCATTTGAAGACTGCATAGGCTCAGATGAACTAGAGGGTATTGATTCATCATGTGTTTCAAGATTCTGTTCAGACTCTCCAGTAAAAATCGGTTCACTCCTTCCTTTTTGAGTAGACACCTCTAACTCCACCTTCTCATTGGCACTTTGACGATCACATGTATCAAGAGAAGAAACAGTAGTATCTTTTCTAGGAGATAACAAGGCATTCTCATTAAATGTGACATCCCTACTTAAAATCAATTTCTTAAATTCAGGACACCACAACCGATATCCTTTCGACTCAAATGAATAACCCAAGAAAATGCATTGAACTGCTCTAGGTGCCAACTTTCCATCATTTATATGTGCAAAAACAGGAGAACCAAAAATTCTGAGATGAGAATAGTCAATAGGATTACCTGACCAAACCTCCTCTGGAATTTTAAAATCAATGGATGAATGAGGTGAGCGATTTACCAGGTAACAAGCAGTGGATACAGCTTCAGCCCAAAAATCTCTACGACTCCATAAACCACCATTAGATAACATACAACGAGCTCTCTCTAAAAGGGTCCTATTAATGCGTTCTGCAACTCCATTCTGTTAAGGTTTTCCTACTAATGTTCTGTGTCTAGCAATGCCATGATTCTCACAAAACTCATTGAATTCAGAATTGTAAAACTCCAAACCATTATCAGTCCTGAGTTTCTTAATCTTCCTACCAGTTTGATTTTCGACCAAAACTTTGACTTTCTTGAATTTAGAGAAAGCTTCATTTTTATGCCTCAGGAAATAAACCCAAACCTTACGAGAGAAATCATCAATAAATGTTATCATGTACCTCTTGCCGCCTTGTGAAGAAAATTTTGAAGGTCCCCAAAGATCCGAATGGATGTAATCAAGAATCCCTTGTGTGCGATGTGTTGCAGTGGAGAAGTTAACTCTCTTTTGTTGTCACAGAAAGTTAACTTACCAACACCTTGCTTACCAAGAAGACCTCTTTTATTTAGAATGTTCATGCCTTTCTCACTCATATGTCCTAAACGCATGTGCCATAGCTGAGTAAGATCATCATCAGAAAGAGAAGTAGAGATAGCAACAAAACCTGCCACAGTTGAACCCTGCAAAATATAGAGACTCCCAATTCTTTTTCCTTTCAACAATACTAAGGAACATCTATAAATTTTCAGAACTCCACCTTCAGCTGAATACTTACACCCTAGTGACTCCAGGGTGCCTAAAGAAATCAAATTACCCTTCAAATCAGGAATATGACGTACCTTAGTCAGAGTTCTGATAGTGCCATCATGAGCCTTAATCTGAATGGTACCAATTCCAGCAACAACACAGTGTGAATCGTTTCCCATAAGAACCACACCAGAATCAACCTTCTCATATGAAGTAACCAATTTTTGTGGGAACACATATGAAAAGTACAGCCATAATCTAAAATCCATTCTAAAGAGCTACGTTTATCAAAAGTAGTAGCCAACAAAACATCACCATCAGAATCTGCTTTAATTACATCCGCTTCAGCTTTATTCTGAGCAGGTTTATTCTTTTTCTCCTCTCTCTCATTCTTATTTTTCAATTTATAACATTCTAAAATTTCATGTCCGCTCTTCTTGCAATAACGACAAGAGAAAAAGTCTTCAACAACAATTATCAACGAAAACTTATAAGAGAGAAATAAATCTCATAAACTCAACCCTATAATTTGATGATATAGTGAATATATGTGGAGGAAAATTTTCAGCCTTTGGGGAGAGAATTTGGAGAGAATTGGTGTGTTGAACTCAATTAGAAGACCTCCTTTTATAGCCACACAAAGAGGTCTTGCAAAACACAATGATGAAGTCCATTTTACTTTCCCTAATTTGTGGCAAAAAATGAGGAAACATGTTGAGCATTTTATGGAGTAAAAGATGGAGGAATATAAGGCATAAAATGAGGAAACATGTGCAGTATTTTAGGGAGTAAAAGATGGAGGAATATTAGGCATAAAATGAAGAAACATGTTGAGTATTTTAGGGAGTAAAAGATGGAAGAATATTAGGCATAAAAGAGGGAGTTGGTTCCCAAAATTTGGGACACCACTCAACATGTTGTTTAGTGCTCTTCTTACGAGTCATGAAAGAACAATAAATTTATGGCACTTAGTCATGGTCTGCGTGTTTCTTGAATTACAGAAGGCACAAAATTATTTAGTTAATAATCATTTTGATTAGACTCAAATTCGTCTCTCTAAAATTTTGGCGTATCCTTTGCTGTTGATCACTTTAGCGCAGGTTTTTCAATATTCATCATTATCCTGTCCATATTTTGCATGATGAGATGTTTCTGGCTAGCCTGTTTGTCCCAAAATTGATTTATGGGAATTTCTTGACTGGCCAATGATTACATGATATACTACTGGATTGATCTCACACTTTGCTCTTACAGTTAAAAATTTGGGAAATATTTTTTTGTCCCTTTGACATCAGTAACTGCATTCTAGCTGTCTCTTATCCTATCTTTAGAATTCGCAGTTCCTAATTTGAGATATCTCTAAGAAACGGAGAAATTTTATGTAAAAGATAGCAAGAAGGGAGCAACAACTTGGTATGGGAAGTTGGTTAAACAAGAAAATAAAACATTGTTTACATGTTTGAGTAGGAAGCATAGAAATGAGGATAGTGTGCAATGATATTGTCATAATGCACAGCTAAGGATTGTTTTTTCTGAATGCTGCGCAGTTCTGGAGCTGCTGAAGAATGAAGATGTTCATGGAATTCTAGGCCCACAGAAATTGGCAGAAGATACATTTGCAAACTCAAGTACCTCTTATTTACTTTACTTCTACAACTCAATCTCTTTCACATGATAGAAACCCTTACATGATTCGGACTACACTAGATAACTCCAACCAAGTGAAAGCCCTTGCTACAATCTGCAAGGGATTTAAATGGCAGGAAGTAGTCATTTTATGTGAAGACACCAACTGTGGTAACGAATTTACCGCTGAGCTAAACAGAGAATTCCTAAAGGAAGATATTCGGTTGGCATACATGATTGCCATACCTGCATCAGCTGCAAACCATCATATTAGGAATGAACTGGAAAATCTTACGAATATTCGAACTAGGGTATTTATAGTGCATATGAATCCTGATCTTGGAGGTAGGCTCTTTATTGTTGCAAAAAATGCTGGAATGATGAGTGAAGGTTATGCTTGGCTCGTCACTGATAGTCTAGGTAACTTTCTTAATTCTATTGATTCTACAGCCTTCGATTCTATGGAAGGCGTCTTGGGCATAAGGCTCCATGTTCCCAAGTCCGAAAAATTAGGAAGCTTTGAAGAAATATGGAAGAAGAATATTGTTGGGATGCAAACTAAGTCCCACATGGAAAATTTGATGGAAGAGTTGTCTAAATATAAGATTCAAGATAACTCCATTAGTATGAGGCCTTTTGGGAGATACCCAAAAATAAATCCGTGAGGGCTTTGCCCAGAGCGGACAATATCATACTAATGTGGAGTTTAGGAGATGTTAGACAATTCCTAACAAGTGGTATTAGAGCCTAGTCACCAAATATGTCCACCGTTACCAAATTTGATATTGAGAAATTTGATGGAAAAATCAGTTTCAGTATATGGCAGATTCAGATGAGAGCAGTCCTCATTCAAAATGGTTTAAAGAAGGCACTTGTTGGAATTTCCGAGAAGCCTGCGGGTATGACAGATGAAAAATGGGAAGAGTTAGATGAGAAGGCACATTCGGCTATTCAGTTGTGTTTGTCCAAGGAGATTTTGCGCGAGGTCAATAAAGAAAAAACTGCAGCAGGGCTATGGACCAAACTTGAATCCCTGTACATGACCAAAAGTCTTGCCAACAAGCTTAGACTCAAGGAGCGCCTCTACACTTTGCGTATGGCTGAAGGTACCGCTATACAATCTCATCTTAATGAATTTAATTCTATCTTGATTGATCTTGAGAATTTGGATGTCAATATTGAAGATGAAGATAAAGTCTGCATCGCTAGTTGTTTCTTTGCCGCTCTCTTATAAGCACTTCACGTAAATTATGCTTTATGGAAATAATGATACTCGTCATTTGAAGATGTTAAATCTAATCTATTGTCTAAGGAGAAATTTGATCATGAGGTACTGGTCCCGATGATAGAGGTGAAGGCTTGAATGTTAGAAGTAGATCTATCGATAGGAGTAATTTATCCAAGAAAAATCGTATATCTAAGTCTCGGGGCCGTAATTCTAAATCCTGTCGTTATTGCAAGAAGAACGGACATGAAATTTCAGAATGTTATAAATTGAAAAATAAGAATGAGAGAGAGGAGAAAAAGAATAAACCTGCTCAGAATAAAGTTGAAGCTGATGTAATTGAAGCAGATTCTGATGGTGATGTTTTGTTGGCTACTACTTCTGATAAACGTAGCTCTTTAGAATGGGTTTTAGATTCTGGTTGTACTTTTCATATGTGTCCGCACAAAAATTGGTTTACTTCATATGAGAAGGTTGATTCTGGTGTGGTTCTTATGGGAAACGATTCACACTGTGTTGTTGCTGGAATTGGTACCATTCAGATTAAGGCTCATGATGGCACTATCAGAACTCTGACTAAGGTACGCCATATTCCTGATTTGAAGCGTAATTTGATTTCTTTAGGCACCCTGGAGTCACTAGGGTGCAAGTATTCAGCTGAAGGTGGAGTTCTAAAAATTTCTAGAGGTTCCTTAGTATTGTTGAAAGGACATAGAATTGGGAGTCTCTATATTTTGCAGGGTTCAACTGTGACAGGTTCTGTTGCTATATCTACTTCTCTTTCTAATGATGATCTTACTCAGCTGTGGCACATGCGTTTAGGACATATGAGTGAGAAAGACATGAACATTCTGTATAAAAGAGGTCTTCTTGGTAAGCAAGGTATTGGTAAGTTAACTTTCTGTGAACATTGTGTAGTTGGAAAACAAAAGAGAGTTAACTTCTCCACTGCAACACATCGCACACAAGGGATTCTTGATTACATCCATTCGGATCTTTGGGGACCTTCAAAATTTCCTTCACAAGGCGGCAAGAGGTACATGATAACATTTATTGATGATTTCTCTCGTAAGGTTTGGGTTTTTTTCCTGAGGCATAAAAATGAAGCTTTCTCTAAATTCAAGAAATTCAAAATTTTGGTCGAAAATCAAACTGGTAGGAAGATTAAGAAACTCAGGACTGATAATGGTTTGGAGTTTTGCAATTCTGAATTCAATGAGTTTTGTGAGAATCATGGCATTGCTAGACACAGAACATTAGTAGGAAAACCTCAACAGAATGGAGTTACAGAACGCATTAATAGGACCCTTTTAGAGAGAGCTCGTTGTATGTTATCTAATAGTGGTATCAGAGCCGATGGTTCATCTGGGTGACGTGGCACTGTGTGGGAAGCCCCCCTCGTTGGAGATCTGCGGTTGATGCCTTGTGTCGAAAGTCTTCCTGATAATGTGGCGGTCAGGCGGCGTGTCCCGCTGGTTAGTAGCGGCGGTGCAAGATGGTTGGCAGATCAAATGGATTCCCTCTGAAGAAGAGGTCATGACCTGTGTGGTCATTAGTTTGAGGGGAGGATTGTTGGGATGCAAACTAAGTCCCACATGGAAAATTTGATGAAAGAGTTGTCTAAATATAAGATTCAAGATAACTCCATTAGTATGAGGCCTTTTGGGAGATACCCAAAAATAAATCCGTGAGGGCTTTGCCCAGAGCGGACAATATCATACTAATGTGGAGTTTAGGAGATGTTAGACAATTCCTAACAAATATGATACTTACAAAATCTGCAAGTATAAAGGGGGGGCTTAATGTGTATGGCTGGTGGGCTTATGACGCACTATGGGCATTAGCAATGGCAGTCGAAAAAATCAAACCCGAGAACTCGAGCTTGTTGAAGTTGAAGAATGGAGGAAATGATCTGTGTGACATTTTTAATTTGAAAATATCCCAATTTGGCCCTGAACTTCTTAGTGAACTCCATAATACAACCTTTCAAGGCTTGACAGGAAAGTTCCAATTGATTAATGGGCCACTGAAGCCTTCGGCCTTGGAGATATTCAACATCATCGGAACAGGAGGCAAAATAGTTGGCTATTGGACACCTAATCGAGGAATAACTCCGGACTTAGCTTCATCCAGTGATAAGCCTTCCTCAACTTCCACAAAAATACTCAAAACCATTGTCTGGCCTGGAGATTCAGTGAAAAAGCCTATAGGTTGGTCCTTTCCCAGATCAAGGAAAATAAAAGTAAGAATTCCTAAGAAAGATGGTTTTACTGAATTTGTAAATGTGACCACTGATCCTGTATCGAACAAGACTAGGCCTGCCGGGTTTTCTATAGATATCTTCAAAGCCACATTCAGGTACTTACCTTTTGAGTTTGATCCCGAGTTCCTTTCTTTTGATGCTACTGGATCATTCGGATATGATGATCTTCTTCATTGCCTATGGTACAAGGTTGGTTGCTTCTCTTGTACGTCTTATTTTTTCAGTTATCTTCTCTTCTATGTATTCAAAAAACTTATGCTTAAAGAAGTGATTAACCCAACATATCGTCGTCTTTCTTTTGAAGTAGACTTGTGATATGGTGGTGGGAGACGTTACAGGTTTGGCAGATAGAGCACGACATGTTGATTTTTCACTTCCATATTCTGAATCAGGAGTTGTTTGGGTGGTAAAAAATAAACAAGAAAAAAATATGTGGATTTTCGTAAAACCTTTTAGATGGGATCTTTGGGCAACAATTCTTGGTACCTGCATATTGATTGGGGGTGTCCTTCGGATATTGGAGCGTCAAGCAAATCACAATTCATCAAATTCTATGAGGCCACAAAGACAGCAACTTGGCTTGCTCTTTTGGTTTCCAATTGCAGTTCTTGCTTTTCCTGAAAGTAAGTTGTCCATTAAGACTTATCTTCTAGCAACTGTTCTCATTGTTCTGGAATATCTAGCTGAGATTGGTTCTTTTTGTGCCAACAGGGAACATGGTGGCTAACAAGTGGTCAAGGTTTGTGTTGGTTGTATGGTTGTTCATGTCTTACATCCTGATGCAGAGCTACACTGCAAACTTATCAGCAATGTTTACTGTCGATCAGTTAGACTTCACATTTTCTCGGGATTACTATTTTGGCCACCAGCGAGGTTCTTTTGTCAGAAAATATTTAATAGCTCATCACCATATCAGCGAGTCAAAGCTCAAGATGTACTCGACTATTGAAGAATACGATGAGGCAATGATGAAAGGTAGCAAAAACGGAGGCATTGATGTCCTTGTTGATGAGATCCCTTATATGAAGCTCTTCCTCAGTCGATGTGGTTCCAAGTACAAAATGCTTCCACAAAGATGCAGAACAGCAGGTTTTAGCTTCGTAAGTTCTCTTTGTCTGTGTCTCTCCCCATTCTTTCTATTGATAGTTAGGAAGTTGGAAGTTTAGAAGAACTTCAACAATAAAGAATAACATCTCTGAGGCATTATAAAGCAATCTGATTTCAAGTAACTCCCACACATCATAATTAGATAATTTTCTCATCAGCCTCAAAAGGGTTATTTGCAGTTGTGAAGTATTTGTAACGTTTATTCAAGTCCTTCCCAAAAAATTCTCAGTTAACCAGTCACTTTTCAAAGGCAATCTTAAACATCGTAGAAAGTCCAAACATGAATACGATTGAGGAGAATAGTTTTGGCCGTGGATATTCTTCTCCAAATCTATTTGATTCTATCAGTAAGCAAACTAGTCTCACAACATACAATTTTGGAGGACTTTTTATTATCACAGGATCAGCTGTGATACTCGCGACTGTTGTCTTGGGCTGGACAAAAGCTCATTGACTCGGCGAGAACATACTGCTTCAAATGTTTCTCTCTGCTGCCATTCGTTGGCAAATATTTTAGGAGTGCAGATTCAATGGTACATCCTAGTGAAGGCCAAGTTGAGCTGTCTAGGCAGACCACTGGAAACAATTCAGCCATCCCATATACGGATCATCAATTAGGTCAGGGAAATTCTGATGTTTTAGGTGAAGTTGATGAATTCGATCAGAGCTGTGGCAACAATGAGATTCAGCAACCTCAGCCTGCAAATGCTGATGAATCAATTCGTGGATGATTAATGTAAACATTTGAGCAGCAGTGCACAGTTTGACAAATTTCAGTAGAGATATTTTTAAAACTTTTTACAGTTACTTTCATGCATTTGTATCTATATCTCGTACGATTTTACACTTACTTTCATGCATTTGTATCTATATCTCGTACGAGAGATAATAGAATAATTTAATGTGCAAAGATTCTTGTATATTTCATTTTTCTATCATACTGATAAAATTCGTGTAGAAGAGTTTTGGGAGTCAAGAAAAACCCTTGTCCTGTATTCCATGAAAAACAGCTATATATATAAAGAGTTGCTGGAACCCTAGTGCTCTGCTTTCACATACGAAAATCCACTGCTAACTATACTACCTAGATTAGGAAATAACCTACTAAACATACATAATACAGAAACAGAGACAAGCCATATTCAAGTATATGCACAAGAGATAAAGTAAGAAATGTGATCTCTAGTGATCTGCATCATCTTCAATACTCCCCCTCAAGTTGGAGCATGTAGTTGTATCATGCCCAACTCGGACAGAAGAACTCCAAATGCTGGCTGTCCCAAGGCTTTGGTGTATTTGTCAGCTAGTTGTTAATGCGTACGAACATGGAAAAGCTTGACAGCACCACGAACAACTTCATTGTGAATGAAATGACAATCAACCTCGATATGTTTCGTTCGTTCATGTAACACAAGGTTGGTGGCAATATAGATGGCCGCTTGATTATCGCAAATCAAATGAGCTGGTTGAGAGTGAAAAATGCCAAGATCTTTCAACAATTGTCGTAACCACTTAAGCTCACAGCAAGAAAGCACCACAGCACGATATTTAGCCTCAGTAGAAGACTGAGCCACAGTAGCTTGTTTCTTAGTTTTCCAGGACACATGAGAACCTCCGAGAAAAATGTGAAAACCTGAAATAGACCGTCGAGATTGGGGAAAACCTGCTCAATCTGAATTACAATAAGCAGTTAGTGTGGAATCACTATGCGAATGAAGGAAAATGCCTCTGCTAGATTTCCTTTCAAATAAAGGATAGCATGAAGTGCTGCCTCCCAATGAGCATTTAGTGGAGTTGTCATAAACTGAGCCAAGACATTCACAGAATAACAAATGTCTGGTCGAGTAAGAGTAAGATAAATCAATATGCCGATGAGTCGTCTATATTGATCAGGTTTTGCCATAGGTGATCTTTCAGCAGCAGCAAGCCGGTGATGTAGCTCTATAGAAATGAATGATGGCTTGGCTCCAAGAAGACGGGTTTCAGTAAGGATGTCAAGAACATATTTCCTTTGGCAGAGATAAAGACCAGAGGTATTCTGAGCTATCTCAATTCCCAGGAAATATTCCATAGCTCCCAAGTCTTTCGTATGAAAGAAAGCATTCAAATGTTCCTTAAAGCTAGCAATTGACTCAACATCATTGCCGGTAATCACAATGTCATCTACATACACCAAGGCGCAAAGAAAAATGCTAGATTTTTTATAAGTGAAAAGTGAATAATCTGCCAAAAACTGTATAAAGCCATATTATTTTAGCGCCACAGTAAGTTTAGAAAACTAACACCTAGGTGCTTGCCAAGAGGCTATACAAGGATTTTTGCAAGCAACATACTTATCTAGGCGTAGAAGCTGAAAACCCAGGTAGTAATTTCATATACACCTCTTCAGCTAGTTCACCATGCAAGAAAGCATTGTGCACATCCATTTGGTGTAATTCCCAGTATTTAGCAACAACAACAGCTAACAAAGTAGGCATTGTAACCATTTTCGCCACCGGTGTAAATGTCTCATGATAGTCGATACCCTCGACTTGCGTATTTTCAAGTTTGTTTTAGAGAGAATTATTACCCGAAATTCCCAACAAGTGATCTCAGAGCCGAAGATTCGTCCTTGGCTTGTTTATTTCTCTTGAAATAGTTATTGTTGGTATTGTAGCTTTAATTATCTAAGAAAATTTTGTCTAAGGAGGTTGGTATTTAAACGGTCCACTTGTGACCCTCCAATCTTTCCTGAAAATTTTCTTGGAATAATTTTTTGTACAATATTCAGTGTTTTTTTTGAAATATTGAATACAATATTTTAGTTCGGTAATAGCATCTATTAGAAATGTAGTACTAGAGACATCAGTTTCCTTTTTATCATTGTCGAGGATTCAGGTGTCCAGTTTGAAATTGGCAGCAGAAATATTTGACGGTGCTAGCCATTTCAGTATGTGGCAAGGGGAAGTCTTGGACTCCCTTTTCCAGCAGGGTCTTGACATTGCCATTGCAGAAAATAAACCAGAAGACGTTGAAGATAAGGATTGGAATATTATGAATCGGTTGGCATGCGGAACAATTTGGAATATTCAATAATGAGACTTTTGCGCACAAATTGTGAGAGACATTGGAGGACAAATTTCTGAAAAAGTGTGGTCAGAATAAGCTTCTTATGAAGAAAAGGTTGTTCCGATTTGATTACCGACCAGGTACAACTACGAATGAACACATCACTATATTTAATCAATTAGTAGCAGACTTGTTGAATTTAGATGTGAAATTTGGGGATGAAGATTTGACTTTGATGTTGTTATCATCCCTTCTCGATGAATTTGAACATTTGGAGACTACGTTACTTCATGAAAAGGAAAATATGTCGTTAGATGTTGTGTGTTCTGCTTTGTATAGTAATGAATTGAGAAAACAAGATAAGATGAAAACAACGACATCAGAAGAAGCATTGGTGGCAAGAGGTCATTAGCAAATCCAGTCAAAGGGGAGGAGAGGAAGGTCCAAGTCAAAAGGTTGAGCTGTTGCCAAAGATGAACGTGCTTTCTGTCATGAGAAAAGACACTGGAAGAAAGACTGTCTAAAGGTGAAGAAAAAAGGGAAGACTCCGTAAGATGCTAATGTTGCAGATTGCAAGAGTGATGCGGAATCAGAAATTTCTCTTGTGGTTTCACCTTCAACATTACATCCAGATGAATGGATATTGGATTCAGATTGTACCTATCATGTGTGTCCTATTCGGGAATAGTTATTTGAATTTCAAGAACTCGATAACGAAGTTGTCTACATGGGCAATGATTATTCATGTAAGACAACCGAGATAGGGTCAATCAAGCAGGGGAATCATGATGGAATCATCAGAATTTTAAAGGATGTGTGGTACGTGCTAAAGTTAAAGAAGAATCTTATCTCATTAGGTGCTTTAGAATCAAAAGGCCTAGTTGCGAAGATGCGAATCAATTGGATTCTATCGGTAAGCAAACTAGTCTCACAACATACAATTTTGGAGGACTTCTTATTGTGAGAGCTGCTCATTTTTTCTTTGCAGGTCAACAAATGCGGCTGCTCTTTGTCAAAAGGAAGCAGCTAAAAATTTCTATCAAGTTGTCTGCGACTGCTTCATATTTCTTCCTGTCAAACAATGCGGTTCAAGGGCTGCTCAACTTTCCTTGTCAAACTTTGCAGCTAGAAAATTTGCTAGGCACTTCTGAACCTTAACAAAATGTACAAAAAGGAGCACATACAAAAGTTCTCTAATATTTTCTCCTTCTTTCATTCTCTACTTCTTTTGATTATTTTTCTTCTGTAGAAAATTATTATTTTGGGCTATTTTTTTTGTTAGTCCAAAGAAAATATTTTGTATTTTCACAAATTTATAGTGGAAGTTTTGGCTCTCTCGCCGGTGATTTTTTACCTCTATTTACGAAAGATTTTTCTACCTAAAAATTCTGGTGTCATTCTTACTGTCATTATTAATATCTCATAATCTTTGGTTGAATTTATCTCACTTTCGCACTCTGTATCCTTACAAACTGGTATTAGAGCGCAAAAAGTTCAACTGAGATTTTTATAATATTGAGAAAATTCAATATTGAGAAATTTGACGATAAAATTAGTTTAGCTAGTGAGTCCAGATGCAAGCGGTTTTCACCCAGAATGGTTTAAAGAAAGTTCTTGCGGATAAATCGAAGAAGCCAGAAGTTATAAAGGAGGAAGATTGGGATGAGATGGATGAAAATGCAATATCCATAATCTAGTTATGCTTGTCCCGCGAGGTGTTGCGAGAAGTCTTCAACCAGGAAACCGCATCAGGTATATGAAATAAACTGAAGTCCTTATACATTACCAAAAGTCTTGCAAATAAACCCCGTTTAAAGGAGTGACTCTTTACTCGCCGTATATCTGAAGATACTCCCATCCAATCTCACGTTGATGAATTTAATTCTATTATTATTGATTTGAAAAATTTGGATGTTAAAGCTGTTCTACTTATTGTTCCTCTACCACCCTCATATCGACACTTCAAAAAAACTATGTTATATGGTAATTATGTTACCATGTCTTTTGATGATGTCAAGTCTCATCTACTATCCAAAGAAAAATTTGATTTCAAAATTTATATATAAAGTTTGGGTGAAGGATTAGTAGTAAGAGGGAGGAACCAGGAAAGAGGTAGTAACGGTAAAAATAAATCCAGATCAAAGTCTAGAGGTAAAAAACTCTAAGTATTGCCGTTATTGCAAGAAAAAGGGACAAGAAATCTTTGAATACTTTAAATTAAAAAATAAGCAAGATAGAGAAAATAAGGGTAAAGGTAAACAACCTAAAAAAACTGTCAAAGCTAGTATTGCTGAGATCGAATCTGATGGGGATTGTTTTGTAGCTGCCGACACTGAACAAAGGTCTAGAAATGAATGGATTCTAGAAATGAATGGATTCTTGATTTTGTTTGTACTTTTCACATGTCTCCTAACAGAGATTGGTTTACCGCTTATGAATTAGTAAATGGTGGTCTTGTCCTAATGGGTAATGATACTCAATGCAAAGTTATTGGTAAAGGTACAATTAAAATCAAGATAAATAATGGAGTTGTTAGAACATTGACTGGTGTCCCCGATTTAAAATGGAATCTCATTTCCTCAGGCACCCTCGAATCCCTTGGGTGTAGATACTGAACTGAAGGTGGAGTTCTAAAGTGTTTAAATGAGCTCTTGTGATATTAAAAGCAAATCGATGTGGTAGCTTGTATGTGTTGTACGGTTCAACTGTTATAGGTTTTGCAGCTGTTGCCTCATTTGACAATGATAAAACCAAATTGTGGCATTACAGATTGGGCCACCTGAGTGAGAAGGGAATTTAAATGCTCAAGAAGAAGGGCCATCTTGATGACCACTATACTGGTAAGGTTGATTTCTGCAACATTGCATTTTCAGTAAGCAGAAAAATGTTAGATTTTCAAAAGCCATTCACAGAATCAAAGGTACATTGGATTATATTCATTTGGATCTTTGGGGTTAGCCAAAAATTTCTTCACGGAAACTCTGAGTTTATTTTCTCAAATAAAAGTGTGAAGTATTTTCCATCTTTAAGGAGTGGAAAGCTTTAATTGAGAACCGGACAGGCAAAAAAATCAAAAGGTTGAGGACAAATAATGGCCTTGAGTTTTGCTCAAATTTGCTAGGCACTCCTGTACCTTAACAAAATGTACAAAAACGAGCACATACTAAAGTTCTCTAATATTTTCTCCTTCTTTCATTCTCTACTTCTTTTGATTATTATTTGTCCGTAGAGAATTATTATTTTGGACTATTTGTTTTGTTAGTTCAAAAAAAATATTTTGTATTTTCATAAATTTATAGTGAAAATTTTGGCTCTCTCATCGGTAATTTTTTACCTCTATTTACAGAGTATTTTTCCACCTAAAAATTTTAGTGTCATTCTTACTGTCATTATTAATTTTTCATATTCTTTGGTTGAATTTATCTCACATATGCATTATGTATCCCTACACTTATTATCAAGTATCAGGTGTGATACTCGCACTGTTGTCTTTGGTTGAACAAAAGCTCACTGACTCGGCCAGAACATACTGCTTCAAATGTTTCTCTTTGCTGCCATTCGTTGGCAAATATTTTAGGAGTGCAGATTCAATGATGCATCCTAGTGAAGGCGAAATTGAGCTGTCTGAGCAGATCACTGGGAACGATTCAGCCATCCCAGATATGGATCAGCAATCAGGTCAGGGGAATTCACCATTTGACCAATTTGTGTAGAGATATTTTTAAAGATTTTTACACTTACTTTCATGCATTTGTATCTATATTTCGTACGAGAGATAGAATAATTTCATGTGCAAAGATTATTGTGTATTTTATTTTTCTATCATACTCTTATTGAAGTAAGAGTAGAGAAAAGAATGCACAGAGCATCCTTAAAAGTATGGAGAAAATCTTTGGGTTTGAGCTGTAACACTTATCAGACTGACTTATGAGGTGCAGCCAACCACTAACGTCATGCCACGTAGACATTCATTTTCTTGTCTTGCATACAGCCAGATTATTTTAAAAAAAGAAAAAGCAAAATTAATAGCATAATGTGAAAGAGGACTACAACGTCTTCTTCCATTCGTGCCGGGTCTATAATACTACATAGGACTGTCAATTGGGCCGGGCTAGCCCGACTCGGCCCGTTTTTTTAGGGCTGAGTTTTTTTCGAGCTAGGACTGAGCCGGGTTAGAGCCTGAATTTTCGGCCCGTTTGTGAATCGGGCCGAGCTCGGGCTTGGCTAAGCTCGGCCCGTTATAAGCTCGGCCCGATCATATATTTAATAATAATTTATAATTATATATTATAATTTCTTGATATAATAGAAATTTTTTGTGTATAATACTATATTAATGTTATCATAACTATATAGATTAAAATTTTATGTGTTTTGATATAAATAAATTTGTTTATATTTCACTTTCAAAAAAATTTAGTGGGTAAAGTTTTCACTTCCAACACTTTAAAATTATATTTTAGAAAAGCAATGTGGTTTAATAGTTTTAATTCTTAGCAGATTTGGCAACAATATGCATGCTATTCAATCATAGAGTCTATTTATGAGATTGTAACTACTTATTGAGCTTATCATAATTCTAAGGATATTAAGTATTAACAGAGTAAATGCGTAGGTATGAATATTATTACCTTTACTAACACGAAAAATATAAATCATATGAAAGAAGAAGATAAGATCTTAGCATAGTCTTCCAATTGATTTTTGCACTTGTAATTTAGAATATTCCAAAGTAAATATTTAGTTTTATAAAATAATATATTATACATATTCACTTTCGTAATTAATATATTTAACTAATTTCACAAAATATAATTTTTTTCACTTCTCAACATAAATTTAGAAAGAGAAGAGAAAAATTATCAATTACTTAATGGTTAATACTTATATTATATAACTTATAAGGTGATTAGTAAAGTGATTAGTAAACTTTAGTATTAGCCCAATATCTTTTTAAAAAATCAATATTTATTATTAGGGCACATTAGAAGATTGTTTTTTGTGTATTAATAACTTAATATGCATTCAAAATATTAAACTGCTTACTATACAGCAAACTCAGTGGTGTATGCTGCAAATTTGGTTGATTCTCTATACAGCAAACACAGTGGTGGTGTGTTTTAGTGCTTTGGTGCCTAGTTTCATCGTTGGAAATTCACTGATTTCTGGAGTTATAGGATCATTCTTGCTCTTTTCTGGTTACTTCATATTGAAACACGACATACCAGATTATTAGATTTTAATGCATTATATATCTCTGTTTAAATATCCATTTGAAGGGTTCTTGATCAATAAATTCTCAGAAGTTTGGTGCTCCACTTTTGTTGATTTATCTTGGTTGGAATTTAATGTGGTTGAGATATTGCTACAATACTTTATTTTGCTATGGTAGTTTGTTTTTGTTGATTTTCAGATAGACGTTTGCTTAGTTTCTAGAGATATTGTTTAATAATATATGCAAATTAGTTGAAAGTCATTGTTAGACAAGTATTAAGACATTAATTTGTGAAGGCAATCATAATTTATAGTGAGAAGATAATTTGTGAGAATAATAAAAAATGAATATACATATTTCGGGCTCAGCCCGAGCTCGGCCCGAGCTCATAAGAGCCGAGCTCGGGCTCAACATTTGTGAGCCCGTTCGGGCTGAGCCCGAGCTCGGGCTCAATATGATGTTACTCGGGCTGAGCCAGAGCTTAAGTCGGCTCGGCTCGTAGAGCCCAATTGACAGGCCTAATACTACAATGTAAACCCATGGAATTATGGAATACATAAAACTAAATAAAAGTAAAACCCTTCAGCGTCTTCTATCTCAAGACCCCAATATAAATATCTGAATGACTTAGAAGGATTATCCTCAGACTTGAAACGAAACTTTAAATTTCTGCGGCAGTGTATGCAGTCAATTGCCATAACCTCCCAATCACGGTTCCTTTGCCCGGAAGCAGAAGCCTGCTTTCTTGTCTCGATTGTGAGACACAAGGAGAAATGGGGCTTAGCCATGGTGGTAGACAAAAGATTGGTGCGACGGTGGCTTAGCCATGGTGGTAGCCACCAATAGGTGAGAGAGAAGATATTCCTCTGCTTTTTCAGCTCTCCTTTCCTTTCACTCTCATTGGTAATTACCCTCCATCCCCTCAAACCAGACGAGAAGAATAGCTTTGACCTTACAAAAATCAATTGGTGGATATGTTTCTCCTTACAAAAATCAAGGATAATGCTGAACCAATAAACACCCTCAACCACGCGGCCCCTTTACAATCTACGAAGAATAGGGGCAGAATTTTCCTAGTATAAATATATGTTGGCAATTCTTGCACGCCGTCGAGGCCCCGTTGTCGCGACGACATTCTATTCTGCCCGTTGCTGATACCGATAGTTTCCTCTGGGGATGGTGGAAATTTCTGTCCCTCCTCCCGCAGGTTTTTTTTTTTTATTTTTTTCCCTTATCGCTTTGCCTTTTTATTTTATACAAAGAGCGAATTGGATGCCGTCCAAATATAACCATCTTTTCTTTCTAACCCATTGGTGTACATGGAGGGTGTGATAAAGGAATCAACTCTTACCAAACATGTTCACTCATATGAACTGATTCAGTTATTATTATTATTATTATTATTTTAGTTGCAAAATCCACAAAGGAAACCAAACTTACCTTAACTGTGATTCATCTAAAACATATAGTACTTTAGATTACATAAGACTTGGTCCTCGATGTACCGAAATATTACGTCAATATCCACTGCTGCAACGCAACCAAAGTCAATCAGTCATGCTATAACCTTGTTTTCTTCTGAAAATTCCATGCAATTTCTTGTTCTCCAAGCCCCTCTTACACTTCTATGTATTTCGAGATAAGTAATATTGATAGCTCATTCGTCCAAGTCAAACCGTTTTATGACGACCAAGAAATAGTGTTTGAGTTTAATTTGACTTTCAAATGATACATTAAGAAGAGGAAGATTGCTCAAACTAACTTTTATATTAATTAATTAATGTGGGATGTTAACGGAAAATGTGTTCATGCAAATTGAAAAAAGATTTGCATCTCATGTCTGCTACTGCCCGGATCCGTCAGGACATGTAAAAGCGCTACAATGCATCCTCTTATGCATTCATCAAAGTGTAATATAACCGGGAAATAAGCAGACCACGAAGAGATTGTTCTTTCTTCTCAGAAGTTGTGCAGCGTAAGCGTTATCCCAACGCACCAACATCATGTAATCGAGTTCTTCGGCTAAATTTCTTTATTCTTCGAGAGTCATTACTTGCTCGTTTAGCAGTAAACTGCAGACTCTGAAATTTAGTGAAATTTGAATTCGTATCTGGAGTTTATTCATGACCGATATAACACAGACAAGGACCGTATAGAATTCTGAGTAGAATTGAAGGTGATGTTCAGCCTTAACGGAAAAGAAATTTCTTGGATTTTCTTCATCAGTTAGATTTTTTCAAACTTTTGTTTCTGTCAGTTTCCACTTAACGCCAAAGGAGGTTGAGGAATTTTCTCTGAAATTATTGTTCGAAATGTAGTATCAAGAGATCCTAAGCCGTTTTGGTTGTTGCTTCTTCAATAATACGGGAAATTACATGGAAGCTGGATTGACATGGACATTTATAAAAATCGTTTGTCAACTCCGACATATACTCGATATGTAATTGCTGAAAAAAGACAAAACTAAAGAAAGGACCATTTCAAGTCTTCAAAAGTTCTTCAATTTCCGGTTAGCTTCCCACATTAATATGTTCTTGTTGGTGCAAATTAATAAATTTCTAACCTCTCCCCCCCCCTCCCCCAACTCTTTTTGCGAAGAAGTGTTATCACTTTCTCTTCATGGGCAAAGATCGTAAAACTCAACCATTGATTGTCACTGCTGTAGACTGAGAATACACGATTGAGTATGTTGGAGTGTTGCGCCAAAGTTGAGGTTGGTTACCATACGCCATTTAAACTTTCTTATGTTTCTGGGTTACTTTATGTAAGAACCATCTTAGATGACGTTATACACACTTGATGTGAAGTTCTGTAAAGAAATCAAAAGAATTGTTTATGTGATTAAACCTGCATCATAGGAGGACAACTGAAATATACGAAAGTTGACCTCATGCTTGTATACAGTTTCTCCTTTAGGCCACCGAAGATACCAGCAGTATTGGGGACAATCGAAATGCAAAATGGCGGAAACCTTTTGTTCCTTCCCTTGTGTATTTCTCTGCTCCTCTTGTTTAGAGTTGACTCAGTTTCCACAAGCAGTGAAGCTAACGTAGCTGCCCAGCCACCTTATGCCTCTGTTCAAATTGGTGTAATTCTGGATTTGAATTCACTCATGGGCACAATGGCAGAGATATGCTTGTCCAAGGCACGTTCAGATTTTTATACAGAGCATTCATATTACAAAACAAGGTTATTTCTGCAAACCATTCATGCTGAGGAGGAGCTGGAAGTGGCCTCTGCAGGTGATGTTCTTGTATTCAGAGTTTTGAACGCTTCTATTACATCATTCTGAATAGTTAAAGCTATATGTTAGTTTTTCTTGGAGAAAGAGTACTGATCACTGGCTTCCTCATTAATAACGTAGTGTATGAGGCTACTCCATGAAGTTCTATCAAGTCTTTCAATAGTAACAAGGCCATAGAAGGCAGAAAAAGATATCTGCAGTCAAATTTGCAGTGTTCTTTTACAGTTCGAAAAACTTTTCTGCAGTCAATGCCTTGCTGATTATTGTTTCACCATCCTGTGTCATATGAATTGGAAGTTTCTAACGCATTCCAGCAAGAAAAATATGTATTGCATGCCTTGCCTAAAGGATTGCTGTCACGTACTGTTTCGCCTCTAATCCTGGGCCAGCTGCTTTACCACCTTGATCATTGTGTAGTTTTCATACTTCTGATATGCACTTTTCCCAGGGATTGACTTTGAAGTTTTAGATACTGATATGAACATATTTAAACTTAGTGTCAATTATATACCACCGATATAGGTACTGAATTTGCCCAAGTTTGATGGCTAGTGTCTTGAGTGCAATTGCATTAAATACATCCAAGAATGTTATCAAACCATTTTCAATTGGTTGAATCAGCATTATAGGTGGACTTGTAACTAGAAGTTTCTAATGTTTGTGCATATGCTACCTTTCTATTAAGCAAAATTGACTAATGTACCAGCATTGATAAGGGAAAGCTAAAAACCTTCTTTCTGTTGACTCTTGTACTTTTCTGTCCCTCATAAGCAGAGTCGCTTCTGTCGCTGCTAGCAATGGACTTGATGAAATTGAGTGATTTAAAATTGGTCATATATATTTCATACTTTCAAGTTAACATAGATGAGAGTTTCCATTTTGAGACTGGATATTGGCATTGATTTACAGTGTTCTCTTCTCTGAACGAAATGCAGCTTTGAAATTGATGAAGCATAAGGAGGTGCATGGCGTTCTGGGTCCAGAGTTGTCAACTGAAGTTACATTTGTTGCAGAACTTGGAGCAAAAGCTCATGTACCTGTTATTTCTTTTACCGCAAAAAGCCAATCCTTTTCCCCTAGGAAGGATTCCTACTTTCTTCGTACAACAACTGATGACTCACACCAAGCAAAAGCTCTCACAGATATTTGCCAAGGATTTGAATGGCATGAAGTAGTCATTTTGTATGAAGACACCGAATACGGCAATCAGTTCCTCTCTAAGCTAAATAAGGCTTTCCAGGAAGGTGATATTCGGTTAGCATACATGAGTCCTGTGGCTATATCGTCTAAGGACTCTTATATTTGTAAAGAACTCAACAAGTTGAAGACATTTCAAACCAGGGTTTTCCTGGTGCACATGAACATATCACTTGGTTGCAGGCTCTTTTTCCTTGCAAGAAACGCTGGAATGATGAGTGAAGGTTTTGTATGGCTCATAACTGATAGTTTATCTGTTGGGAGGTTGGGATAAATAAAACAAAACAATGAAAAATAAATCCCAAAATAAATAACCCACACTACCAGGATTAAAATGACTCTCCCAAAACTCTGGTATTGATAAAGTGAGAATTTATCAATAACCACCTAGCAGAAATAAATCTGACAAAAACTTGAAAATATTCTGACACCAAGATTTACGTGGAAAATCCCAAAACGGGTAAAAACCACGGGCCAAATATTGACCAATACTTCCACTATAAAAATGGGGTAACAAATCTTCCTCTAGATATACTAGAAGGTAACACAACTATCTTCACCAAAATAGGTGGATATCAAAGAAAAGAGATAAAACACAAACTCACAAAAGAATGATAAAACCTCACTCTTTTCTCTCCTCTCTTTCTTTCCTTCTTTGGTGCCTTCAATTCTCTCACCAATATTACCAATGACATTCTCTCATTATGCATTGGTATTTATAGGCATATGCCATCCACAATTCTTGAATTTAAGTTGTTATTTTTGACTTTGAATTGCCTAATTTTTGCCTAACAATTCAATAGTCAATTTTTGAACACTACCTACAATTTTAGACTTCAAATTGTAGCCTCAAATTTGGACCAAGTTGAAACCTAACATTATCAAACTTCCTGTATTCTGTGGATTTGACTTGCACTGAGTCCATGGAAGGTGTTTTGGGCATTAGGCCTCATATACCTAGATCTAAGAAGCTAGATAATTTTAAGGCCTGGTGGGAAAAGAATGCACTTGGGATGAAATCTGATGTGCCAATAGAGTTAAAAAATATCTATGGTTTGTGGGCATACGACACTGTTTGGGCCTTGGGATTGGCGCTAGAGAAGATTCTACCAATGAACTCAGACTTCTCAAACTTAAGCCAGATTGAAATTGGTAGTACCTTGTCAAATTTGAGAGTCTCCCCACTTGGTCCCAAGCTTCTCAGTGAACTGTTGAATATCAAATTTGAAGGTTTGGCTGGAGAATTCAAATTGGTTAATAGGCAATTGCAACCTTCAGCATTTGACATATTTAATATGATTGGAACCGGAGATAGAACAGTTGGCTACTGGATTCCGGGGAAAGGAATATCCAGAAAATTAGGTGCAACAGTTGAACCAACATACTCAACTTCTATAAAAGAGCTCAAAGCAATTATGTGGCCTGGTGATACTGTAGTAAAGCCAGCAGGCTGGGCTATTCCTTCGACAGGGAAGCTTACTGTGGGAGTTCCTAAGAAGGATGGTTTCACTGAATTTGTGAACGTGCAAACAGATCCTTTGACAAATGAGACTAAGTTTGGTGGTTTTTCAGTAGATATATTTCTTGCCTCACTGCAGTTCTTACCTTTCAAGCTTGATTATCAGTTTGTTCCTTATACGGAAGCAAGTGGAAATCGTAATGGGAGTTACAGTGATCTGCTTCATAAAATAGTGGACAAGGTTAGTCTGATCTGTTCCCATATTCTCTTATTACTATATTGTGTAATTTGCTCCAAACATTTTTGCAATCAATTTGACATGTTTTGCCATTTCTTTTGAATAAGGCAGACTTATGATTTTGTGGTGGGAGATGCAACGATCTTGGCTAGTCGATCAACATATGTGGATTTTACACTTCCATACACTGAATCAGGAGTCATAATGGTTGTTAAAAAAAAAAAAGATTGATATGTGGATTTTCTTGAAGCCTTTAAGATGGGATCTTTGGCTGACAATACTCGTAGCCTGCATTTTCATTGGAATTGTTCTAAGGATATTGGAGCATCGAACTAAATTCAGTAGCAGTGATTCTTTACAACCACGTGGACAGGAGCTTGGCTTGTTCTTTTGGTTTCCAGTTGCAGCTCTTGCCTTTCCTGAAAGTGAGCCAATAGCTGCACATTCTCTAATCATTTCTACATTCCTTGAACTCACAAGCACAGCAAATAGAAAAAATAACATTATCAACATCCTATTTGTCAGGCTTAGTTCATGATGTGAAATTCTGTGCTGTTGACAGGGAACATGGTGACAAACAAATGGTCAAGGTTTGTACTGGTTATATGGCTTTTTGTTGCATACATATTAATGCAGAGTTACACTGCAAAATTATCAGCAATTTTCACAGTTGATCAAATGCAATACGCATTTTCTAAGGAGTATTATGTGGGTTACCAGCATGGTTCTTTTGTCAAAGATTTTTTGATAAATGATCTACGCGTTAATTTATCAAAGATGAGGAACTACTCCAAGATTGAGGAATATCATGATGCTATGTCTCGAGGAAGCAAAAGAGGTGGTATTGATGCTATTTTCGATGAGATCCCTTACATGAAGCTCTTTGTCAACAGATATGGTTCGGAATACAAAATGGTTGGACCGACATACAAAACGGATGGTTTTGGATTTGTGAGTGTTCTAATTTTCTTGTTCTGGTCTGTATGAACTGTCTACTTATGCTACAGAGTTTTCTTGAAATATTTTCAGAAAACTGGTAGTGATTGCCTTCACACTTGAATCAGAACTTCAGGCAGAACATTTTAAGAACCTTGGATTACTTCCAAACTCATTCCAAGAATATGGGAACCTAGATTAGCGTGCTCAACAAGACTAAAGCATTTGTTCTCTGTGGATATTTGGCTATCAATTTTGCTGCAGTGTACTGAATTCTTAATGTCCTTACTTTTACCTTACTAGTTGTAAGATATACCCTTAAGGCTAATGACTGAAGATTTCTTTCATATGAATCTAATTGCAAATCATCTAGAAAGGGTTTTCTGTACTCAATTATTTTCCGTTTATTTGCTGCTGTAAGAAGAGTTCAAAGATTAGCAAGATGTGTAGATTTATCGATTTCTCTCAATTCATTCAGGCATTTCCTTTAGGCAGTCCCCTGGTCAGTTATTTTTCGAGGGCAATACTAAATGTAACCCAGGGAACAAACATGACTACTATTGAGCAGAAAAACTTTGGATACGATTATCCGTCTGGCCAGGATTCAATCAATCAAGATAGCCCCAGTTTGGCAGCTTATAATTTCGGTGGACTCTTCATCATCATTGGATCAGCTACCTTATTTGCACTATTCTGCTCTGAGACCTCAGTTGGACAAAGATTCACTGCCAGGGCAACCTGTTGTGGCAATTGGTGTTGCACCTTTCTGACTTTTAAGTGCAAAGAATCAGGAGTCCATTCACTAGATCGTGGTGATGGCACTGGAGAGTCATCCAGTGAAGAAGTTAATGAACCTCAAAAGATGGATGCAGTTGAGTTTGCCAGCCTCGGTGAAGTTCTTGAACCTGAGAACGGTGCAGCTTCAGCTAGACCAGGTGAAGTCTATGAATCCAACCTGCCTATAAATGAAAATATACTGCCAGCTGGACCTAGTGAAGTTCATCAGCCAGAATCAAGAAACTAGGATGCACCGGACAGACTTGGTGGAATATCTCAGTCTGTAGTGAGCAGTGCAGATTATTCTGTTAGAGAAGTTAGATAAGCAGAATCTTGATTCCTCAAATAAGCTGAAGATCTGGGAATTTGGGCAACCTAAATTTTCTGCTCAAGAAACATTTTTTTTTATTTCAATATATCTTGTAATACAACATTCCATCACTTATGCTATAAAGAAGAATTTGGTGATTTTTGCTGTGGTGTTTGATTTTTTGCTCAAGTTTTTTTTCTTAATTATTTTTGTTTTTCCTCATATATACTCTGCAGCCTAACACGTATCATTTATATTTCTACACAACAGAAAAGTTTCCATATATTTGCAAGAACTTTCTCTGCATAAAAACTTTTTAAACATATTTTATTAAGATAACTATTCTTTTGAAGGCTTTATATTAGCTTTGTAGATTTTACACTTACAACTATTTAAATAGTAATTAATATAAATATTTATATTGATGTTTCACACTGCTTTTGAAGATTTCACACTTAAAACTATTTAAATAGTAACTAATATGAATATTTATATTGATGTTCATATTTATGCATTCACATGGAAAGAAATTCTTATAAATAAAAGCGTTCTACATTCAAGTTTCCAATCAGCCGGAGCAAAATTCATCTGACTGAACCATCCCAACCATCACTAGTTATCAATTGGAAGGACAAACTCTGGGCTCCCAAGTCTGCCAATTTGGGCCCCAATTGTGCGTCATGGGTTTTCAATCTGAGCTTGATCCTCTGATATTTACCGCTGCAACATCTCAGGCTCCTCCTACATTGTATACCAACACAAGCATCCAGTTGAACTAATGATGGGTTGAAATAAACTGTTTATTCTTTTAATTAAAAAACTGTTTAAGTTTTTAAAAATATGAATTAAAGAAATTTTATTTCAAAATTTAAACGAATATTTTATAATAAATTTTAACTATAAATTAGGAGTATATTTCACATTTTACTTGTTTACTACTAGTAGTTTAATTTCTAACTATTGATTGACAGTCTCTAAGGGAGACATCTATTTTTGTAAGATTAAGGAATAAAGAGCTCCTATCCCTAGCTTCAGGTATTTTGCAACAAACTCTAATCTTTATGCAAAGCTTCACAAATAGCCCTTTTTTTTTCTGTCTGGAAATGACCTAATATAGCTTTAACTCATTATGACAGGGGGCGTGTTAGTTTGTTGATTTATATAACGCATATAAAATACGTTTGCCACCTTTTTTGAAAAAAAAAAATTTTTTGGTATGTCCGTTCCATCTACCAAAATAGAGAAAAGTTATTTTAACGCAGACGAACTTGCAATCCTCTATTGTAGATTCCATTCTGCAAGAGGCTGCGAGCTTAAAACAAGAAAATCTTTACTAGTCTCGTGCAATGGCCTGAACGCGAACTGCGCAGGGCCATGACCAGTTTTTTCGAAATGTAAGTCACTTGCTAATCTGGTATGGGTGTGGTTTTCATGGGCTGTGGATGATTGTGCTAAATTTTCTCGCTTTTTTTTTTCTTCGTTTGGCTTTCGAATTGGAAGGGGTTTTGTTTTAAACTAATGGAAGTGGAAAATTACTGTGAGATTCTAAAATAATTATGCAATTTCATGTTGTTGTCGTAGAAAATAAAGGATTATACGGCACTCTTATAAGTTTTTGTTTTGTCTAAAGATTCTTTAATTTCCTTTCTTTTTCGGACGGGGAAGAGTGGCTATTGCTGCTTCATTTCAATATTGCTGTCCGCAGTTTCTGATAATTTGTTCTGTGGGGCGGGGGCGACGGGGATTCTTGTTGGTCATATTACTGGTGAAGTTGTAATTCCCTTTGTTTACTTTGTACGACGTATGTAGAAAGTTTCTAGAATGCAATACAAGGGAAGAAAGATGATTTTTGCTGCTGCAATATTCTCGTAAAAGAAATGCATAATGGATTGTATCTACCCTTTCAGCCTCTGCTACTCCTATTATATTTGTTTTTAAAATGCTTGCTGATGGTTATGCAGGTGAATTTTCATTATAGGCTCAGCTACTTCTAGGAGCTGAGAGATGAAGCTCATGCTTCCTCTTCACTAACTAGTACTTCTATCTAAAAGTACTTGAAATTTAGAGAGACTTATGACTAGATAATGCTGATACAGTTGTCAATTATACAAGAAGAAGGACATTATCAAGGCTGAATTTATTCCATGCGTAGAAAATTGTCTTATATAGTCTCACTAATGCTAATGGCTTGATGGGGTCTTGACTTAGCTGAAAACTTAGAAACCCCATACTGTGATCAAAGATCAGTTGACATATTTTTTGGAAGAACAGTGACTTGTTACTGCAGGCAAGAAGAAACAAAACTGGTGTCAGCTAAGGTCCCCATTGGCTCTGGTTTGGAGGTCTTCTTTATGATCATATGAAAAAAAGGCTTTTTCAACCTTCTGATTTCCTGAAGAATGATGGCTAGGAGTTCTGGTGCAGAACATTAAAAGGCATTTGATGATATCATTTAGAGGTAAAATAATTTCCACCAATTTCCTGTATATTTACCATGTAGCTAGATGGAGCGGCCTAAAATGGTGAGGCCCGCCCTTGCTATTAGGGAAGAGGACCCAGTTTTATTAATCTGATACGCAATATCTGAATTTCACACTCTCAGACAGAAGCCTGTTTGGAATAGTATTTGATCAAAGCATCTTTACCAGGTGCATGTCTATATCCTCTTGTTCTCTAGTGCAATTAAGATCCAAAAGTTCAGATGTGATGCTGGAACTCAGGAGCACCTAGGGATAATTCGGTTTGCAAAGTCACTTCTATGATTCCGGATGAATATGAAATTTGTAAGTTTAGAAAAAGTGAGGGGGTTGAGGTTTGCTTGGAAATCTGCCAGAGTCTTTGCCCTTTTGATATCGAGCTACTTTTCATCTCCAGATATCACAACTTGCTTAATTTTTGTGACTATGTGTGGGTTGCTTTATGAGAGTAAAAGCTTTGAGATCAATCATACTGAAGCTCTTGCTGCATGCAATGTAGCTAACTTTTGCTATAATTCTACACAAGATCTATAAGAAGCTTCTGGACATGATCTCTTTAACAATGAAGCAGCTGCAATACTATCTATGAAATAAATACTACTAGAATTCTTACTAATTAGTGGAAGCAAAGGCTTATAAGTAGTTTTTAAATGAGTTTTGTCTTCTTAGTGACGCAACTATCTTAGAGCTTTAGTTAAAGCATGTCACTGGGAAATTCTCTCTTTTTTACTCAGTTTTTAACTTCAGATGTTTTTTTACTAGTTTGTTCATGCTCGATAATCTCTCCTCGACTCCATTCTCTAGAAATGTAGCCTTATCTACTCATGCAAGTTTTGTAGACAGCTTTATTAGGGGCAGTAGTTGGAGATCATGCTCATTTTGCTACCCAAAATTATGGAAACATCCTGAAAATTTGTAGTAATTCATGCATTATGGATAGTGTGTATCATATCAATATTGATGACTTCTGACCTCAAATTTCATTAGTGAGTATAAGAACCATCGAAAATTCATTTCTGCATAGTGTACATCCTATTACCATAGAAATCTTCTGCAGCAAATCTAATTTCTACTACCAAACTTCAGGATTTTTTTAGTCACTTTCTTGCTTAGAGGATTAGTTGTTATTCGTTTAGCAAAAAAAAAAAAAAAAAAAAAGATAGTTGTTATTCAGCACTTTTAATGGGATAACTAAGACAGCTTGGTTATGGGTTCGCTTACAATTATACAAATCAAAAACTTTCAGAAGGATCTATGGTTTATTAGTGGCTGATGTTTGAACATTTATGCTAATGTTTGCCTTCATGCTAAAATGCAAAATGTCTTTGTCTGTGGCAGTTGGATTTTGTTTCACAACATGTTCATATGGGTATCTTTTCTTTTACCTCACAATGCTCACATTACCAACCTGTACCCCTGGATATGTTATTCCCTTTCTAGAATCTGCAATAATGGGGTGTCTTTTACTTGGCTTACCCCTTTAGTGTGTAAAAAACTAATATTCTTTATCTTAGTCCTTCAGTGTCTTAGAAGTAAATCGAACCATGCTTAATTAAAGAAAGGGCCGTGCTTTGGTTTCATTATCTTGCCAGAGACCACTTGTAGGTTCTTTTACTTCTCTGCCGGCTGATGGGTATGCAACTCGTGCTGTTGATTTAATCTCAGAGCATGTTAACCTTTGTCCCAAATATGTACTTCTTAGATATAACAATTTTCATTGATAGTTTTCTTCCCATATTTGATGAAAATAACCTTTTTGTACGTGTTTCTGTTCAGTATTTTATATAGTTCTCAATTATAAAGTGTTTGGTTTGGATGCAATTAAAAGAATTCTACATTGCTTGAAATTTGACAATAGCCTATCAGTGATGGCTTCCGCAATGTGTATGTGAAGATATCCAGCATACTGAAGTGTGTTTGCCTGGTTGGATGTGTATATCACTAGATCGCACTAGGCCCACCTTACATACTCTACTGGACTGTTTGGGGAGGGAACATTCTAGGCAAAGCCCAGGAACCCCTTCCTGTTTAACCTAAAAAATAAAAAAAATTAAAGCAATAAAAATCAAGCACAAGCACAAGTATTAACTGGCATATGGCCTGTGAAATACACTAAACGGTCTAATTCTCTTAAAATCATTTCTAGAATTTAAACCCTAATCCTGCAACACTTTGGAAATGCATAGATTTATACGTAGACGTTACATGAGCCCTCAAAGAGGACATTTTAGATTGTATAATATAACATATTTAGTATCATGAAGAGACTAGCAATGTTCTTCGAATTTGACATTCAGGTGTACCTGTGATATATGAAGATTATGCATAATGCCTCTAGCAATGCAATTTTTGTGTAACAACAATTTTATCCCTTTATGTACTTATGTTCAGTTTGCCTTTGCTAGCTGTATGTCCTACATAGGAAGCATTAAACCAAAATGGAATTAAGGTACCTTAATTATGACAACAGTTTCCTTGAAGACTGAAGTACTCACTCATTTGTAAAATTTATGGAAATCCATTTCTTCTACTTAATTTGAGTCATGTCCACAATTAGGAAAAGTTACACTTTGTCTTTTCCTAATCAAATATTCATTAATCCATTGACTACCCATATATTCTAATATGTCTCTGAAATTTGACTTTTCTTTCCTAGTTTTTGTTATAAATTGTATATGTAGTGCACATAGACCGTCCCAAAATTGGTGTTGTTAAAAAAGGAACATAAATGACAGAATATTTTCAGAATGTTCATATTTCCAAAAAAAGATTAGCTGACATCCTAGACCTGCATTTTTGTTATTCCTCTAGAACTATTCCTCCTTTTATGATGACATAATCATCAGAAATAGGTGAACCAAATAAGGTTGCCTCCAATTCCTGCTTTCCTTTTTCTGTATCTTTGACCAGTAGAGCATAATTGTGTAAAGCCTCATCCCTAAACCACAAATATGACTCTATAGGGAGAAAAAGTAAGATACTAGTTTATGTGTTCACAGCTTTTTCTTGATATGTTTTAAGCTTTTTCTTATTGGGTGTCTGTTTGAGAAACTTTAATTTGGGAGTTAAAAATGATGCATTGTTTTGTAAAAGAGGATGTGGGCCCACACTCAAAATGTCTCAATTTGAGATGGTGCCCAAATGCACCCTGAGAATCTGGAACTGGGTAATGTTCTCTAACCTGTTTGTGACGTCTGGATTGTCCTGATGAAACACGATAACTCAATTATATGGATCAGGTGCCAAAAGCTCTAATTTTCATACTCTATGGTTGATCCTCCAAACTGTGATTCATCTTGAAAATTTGTTAGCATGCTTGCCATTTGCCAAGATTATATTTTGATTATGTGCTTAGCACATGCAGAAATTAGTAAATGAAAAAAACCACAGCTTTATTGCTTTGGCAGACTTATTTTGGGTAAAAAGAGGCTGGACAAGAATTGCTGCTAATGAATCATTCGGATGAAGAGGTCAAATGGTTTTTCAGAATTATTGTCAGTCAAACTAAAATATCATCATTAAATTGTGTCAGACGCATCAACTTAAATCCTTAAGTTTGTTGAAGTAAGGGCCTTGGAAAATTCTTATGAAAGTGGAAGTTCTAGATCCAGGCATTGCATAGCAACTACCGATAGTGTTCCTTTCTTTCAGCTAGCTTTGAATTTTCTAAACTTCAGGTTACACGATGTACGTATCACAAATTTAAGTTGATGATGTGAGTTATTATGAAAAAGGAATGTCCCGGAAAAGAAAAAGAAAAAAATGCTCTAGTTGTGTTTTCATATGTCATCCTTCTTTTTTGCTATTCTTTCCCCAACTGCTTATATCATTTTTATTTTGTGCCTGTTGTCCTGGAGGTATTACTAAATAATCGAACATTGTTCTGTGACTCTAAAAATCCTTTGCTTTTTTGTGTTCCTCTTTTCCAGGAATGATAGTATCTAAAGGATACAATGCGTAACTATATGAGGGGTAAGGTTTTCACCTTTGCTACAGTCTTGTTCTTTTTCGTGCCTTTGGTGGATGATTTGTTGGTACTTATTACTAGGAGAATATTTATATACCATAGAGATACTTCTTTGTTATATATGGCAGGTTGTACTTCTCTTTCAATCTATTTGAAACTCTGAAATATCATCTGCCTGAGTTTCCTGTGGCCTTACATTCTACTTATCCTCGTGGATGATGTGATTCTTGTCATCCTCTCTTTGAAGGTTCCTATAGTTCAATATAATGAAACCTTTTAGATTTATGTTGCTTGGCATCTGAGAGACATAATTTTATTCACCAAAACAAATAGAGACACTTTATTAACTCTTATGGACTCTAACTAGGTAAATTCAATATGGATTCAGCAGACTGGAGACACAACTAATGAGTTGTCAACCTTCTATAGGTAGAAAAGATTTCAGAGTATTCTCTCTGATGCGAGAGGACGAATTTTTGTCTGCTTGCTACTTGAGGAACTGTTAGAGAAGGAATCTAATTGGAGGGTTAACCTACGGATTGTGTTGTATTCCATAAAATTCTGGCTTAAAGATTGACTACTGACAGATTAAATGCTCAGTGAAAACTTGTACATAATGTAATTGAGTCAATTATGCAGGTGGGTGAATTGATTGCCATTAATCTGTGTCTCCAGCTGCCTTTGCGCATGTGAAGCTGATTGTCTGAGCTCTTGAGCCCTACTGGGATTGATGCACGATAACAATTCAAGTATTTTGTAAATTAGGGTCTCTGGACTGAAAATGCCTGTGAGTTGTAAATATTGTTGGTGATTGTGGAAATTTACTTCCACATTAGACTGATGAACATAAAAAATAAGATAATTTACATATGCACTATTTTTATTTGAGCCTTTCATGCAAGAACCAGCATAAATTCTTTCAGGAAGCATAGGATGTTTTGGTGAGGATGCAGTTGTGTAAATGTAGTTTAGGATTACAAAGGATAAAAGTGAAATGCATTCTTTTTGAACTTGTGAATATGCTTAAAAATTGAGCAGCAGATTGGTTGATGTGGGTTGGTTCTTGCTTCTCGGAAATTATATTGCCCCCAAATTCTCACTTCTCCTGATAAATGCTCGAATTGGTTTATGGGCTTCAGTCATTAACAAAGCACATAAGAACACACGGGGATACGCTGTTGGCCAACCACGCAGTAGGGGAAGAGTTCAATATTGGCAAAACAGAATGCTGGAGAACTAGTCAATCCTTGATGGAATTCTATATTTGTATGAAATGGTATTTGCCTATTTAACACAACACGGCCTAGTGCTAGAATATTGCCTAGCATTTGCTCATACCATGCCAAATTTAGGCAGACCCCAGTTGATGGCGTGCACACATGATCTCATAGATCAAATATCTCTCTAGTGCTTTGGCATTACGATCTGCAGTTGGCGTTGTTCAACTTGCAAATCAACATCGTAGTAGATAGTAATGGTCTGCCTTTATTTTTTACAATCATTTGTTAGATTCATGCACTATCAAAGATGATGCAATGGTGGCTTGTTGGATTTTATTTCCATTAATGATTACTGGTTCAAATTTTTAGTTGCTTAGCTGAAAACTGTAGTTGGTATTCCACTTAGGAGAACTTGGGCGAAAACTATCAAACATTAGTTGAAGCTTTATGGGACTAGGCTATTACCTAATAACCAGCATTGGTAATTTCCAACATACATATACGTCTCAGATATTTAGTCATGGATTGAATACTAAGAAACTCTTCCTTTTACAGGTTTCCAATTCATTTGTTACTAAATAACTTTTGTTCCACCTTTCACAAGCGTATTTATTGTGTACCTCACATAGGAAAATTCAAGAAATCGGATCATCTCCCTCTCTCTTTATTATCTTTATTACATGTCTTGATTCTCTTTGGGATGAGAGAAAGGAGATGGGAAGTCTTGTTGATTCTGAATTTCATCTTCTTTTTGCATAGGAAGAAAGGAACAATAGTCTTTTACTTGCAAAAGAAATTTAGATGATAATTATTTCGACAGCAGGGTGAGATGGAGACTTTATCCACTAGCAAAAGTGGAGGGGTATAAAAAGCTTTGTTATGATTGATGCAGGTCAGCACCCCTGAGTGCATGAAGAAAGTGACATGGGGGACTAAGACGGACCCAGTTTGCGGTGGATTTGATGTGGTGGGGGCTCAAGAGGCGCTGGTCATGCTTCTTCTTCAAATGTTTAGTAGCAAGTGGTACGATCCTGTGTCTTCCGTGTGGGGAGCAAGTGCCTTGGCTTCTTCTACCATTTTTATATTCACGAATGAGATGCTATGATTCTATTGAGTTATCAGCGCCTTGGCCTCTTTGCTACTCTCTTCTCTGTATTCACCAAGGATACTGATGAGTGACTCACAATCCACAATCCATCTTCATCAATCATCATAGTGTTTGTGTCTCTCTCTGTCTTTATATTTGGGGAATTCAGTGAGAATATTTCTCTGATAAAAGTCAGTATGGTATGTGCATTTTGATGCAGTAACCCACCCAGAGTAAGGAATGAGGTCTCAAGACAGAAAAATGCAAGTGCTAATACCTTTCTGTTGTATGTATATACAAGTTTTGTTGTTGATTGTGTGCTTGTTCTTGAAGCTATGGTTATCTGCTTGCGACCCTTTGAGTTTTGTATGTATACGGTCGTGGATTTCAAGCAATGTTTTAAATTCTGCATAATCAAAAATTGTTTCTACAGCTTTCTGTTCTTTCTAGAGAAAACATTAAAACATTCCATGATTGGTCAATTAATGGTCTTCAACTCTACCTTAAAGAAAACTTTGTTGCTGGATTGGGTAGCTAGCACGAGACAAACTGGGGATATAATCAGTGTTCACTTGTATGCAAAACTATGTTTTTGTTTGTTAGTTGATAGGAGAGAAGATGGCCATAGGAAAGGATTCTTGTGCAAATCTAAGGCATCAATATGAATGTATGTATTATTTATGTGCGTGTTGTTAAAATTCGACATCAATGGATGACCAACATGTGTTGTCAGTTGGAGGAAAAAATAATTGATTAGAGAAAAACGCTTGGAAGGATACTAGTTGGGAGCCAAAACCGTCCATCAAAATCTAAATTTTTTACCTTGGAAGGATAGTGTACGGATCAAACGGCCTTTGGAAGTGGGAAGGTAGTAATTAATGGTAAAAATACCATGCAAAAAGTTTTGGTTTCATTTACATTTTCTTTCATAATTTTCGGGGAAAAAAAATGGAAAAGATGTCCCCCGGAAGACAAAAAGTATGTTATAGGGTTGCCAAGAAGAGCAGCAATCCTATTCTTTTGGAGGCTGAGGATATGGAGGGATTATAAATCATTATTGGTCCTCTCCAGCAGGTTGGCTTTTGCAGCCGAAATTCTACAACAATTTGCACCAAATGCGGATGAAAGAAACCGAAATGACACACACACACAATAAGCAAAGCCAAAAAATTACTATTGCTTTTGAAAATTTTAGTATCAAAAAGTTTGAATCTCTGAAGATGGATAACATCGTGGTGTTTCATATTCAAATGCGTAGACGTAAAGTCTCAAGTAGTCCTTTCCAACAAGAAATGCTTGCTATGATATTTAGAAGTCTAAAGTTGCAAAAATGTAAGTCAAAATGTATTTGTAATATAATATAAATGAGAGTGTGAATGACTGTATAAACTTTTAGCATTTTGATATGATTGTCTGTAGTGACTGAGTTTAATTCGTGATTACTTGACATATCAACAAACATTTAGAAAAATTTTCTTGTGGCTATGTAATAAGGATTCTTTATGTAATTTTCATATCCCTTTCATATTATAAATCATTCAAAAAGTAAGAAGAAGGTGATAGAGAGGATCCAATAGTGGAGTTTCTCACCATAAGATAATGCAAGTGCAGAGGACACTAAAATCCGAATCTAAGTTCCATGTGAAATCTAAAGCAGTTAAAGAAGACTTGGCCCCTCTTTACCTTTATATGATTTCCGGGCATGTGTTTTATGGTGGCTTCACGAGAAATGCTGTGTGTCTGTTACCCCTTCGGACAAACCACATGTTCTCTTATGTTTTCATTTGCTAACACATCAAATCAAACCAATCACTACTCTTCTTACCGTAAAACAAGGCCCTCCGTTCACCCCACCCCTCTCTCTGCGACGTATTTCTGCACACTGCATTGCAGGCTCCCATTGCCAAGCAAAAACGGGTGAAAGGGGTATAAACATTTCCCGTCATTAATTTGTTTAATTTAAGTTATAATTATTTTTAAAAAAAGAGTAAATGTTTCACAAAGAAACGTACCAAATTAATGCTGAAAGTCTGGACAATGTTTGTAGAAGTACATGGTCCACTTTGAAGTTATCTATGCAGATTACTTCTCTCCGTGACAGATCAATTTTGCTTAAGCATTTTGTGCTTGAACCAGATTTTCCAAAAAAACGAAAAAGAAAAGGAAAAGAAAACGTTGTTACGGATACGGTAATTTATCTACCAATTGTAGTCGTTTGGAGCAGATGAGATGTTGTCTCTTGACCACTCTAAATCTAGAAAGGGGACATGTAAACAGCTTTCAAACTTACAATTTTGAAAATCTGTTGGAAACCCATTGAGAGGAACAATTTACCATTTCTGATATTTTTCTTGAAGTTGGAGTAGCAATCAGCGCGCTATTATCACTAAAGAAATCCAAGAGAAGATAAACTTTCATTGGCACGACGGCGTTTTTAGGAAACTATCCTGCCAGAATCTGCCTCTCATGCCTAATTTAACTAGGTTTCTAAATGTAATATACATTTCTTCCATTTTAAAATATAAAATTTTTGACCAAAATATTTTATATTTTGAATCAAGTTGATAAAAAACTTTCCCTAGCTATGTATATATTCTGATTTCAATTCATATTTTGATCCGATCGGAATACCAAAGGAGAAGTTTAAATTGAGGCTATAACTCTTATCCAGATGAGCCGTGGTTGCTTGCGTTTGTAATTCTTATTGTCGTCTTCTTTACTTTTTGCACTTATCTTTTCCACCTTTGTTAAAAGGTTCTTATTTACAGAGTCAAAAATGATTGTAGAAGGTATTTCAATTATAGCTAAAAAAATTAGAAAAGGAACTAATCAATGGTCGAAGTAGTTGAAACGTCATCTTGGAAACACTTTTAATTAGTTGGGAAAAGGAAATTTCTTTCGCAAAAATTAGCTTTGAATTTCTCTTTCTTTCTAGTAATGACAATGATAGTTCCATGTAACGCCCTAATAACTGTTTACAGATAACATCGTGTCCAAACAAGTCCTCTCAAAATTACCGATTAATTATTCAATGAATAAGACGAACGAAGTAATCATTATCATCGCTTCAAATTAGAATTCAATTAGCCGTCTAAGATCTTTAAAGGCAATGATGATTTTCCCTCAACTTGATGTGCAAAATGAGAAAGAATTCTTTTGAGTAAACCTCACCTGCCAAACTATATCCATCAAGATTCACCTCAATGAGGTAAAGAAGTCGGCATATTTTGTTAATATCCACGGTGTCTCTTCCGCTAAATGATTCTCCAGCTTTAATATATGCTTCCACCTTCCAAGATTGGACTTGAATGTCCTCCTTATTCTAAAATTCCATAAGTCATGGTATAATAAGCCTAAATTCCGAATTTAATAAAATTTGATAATTCAAAATGTTTATGTAAATTTGTAACTACTAATGATTATTACTTTATCAAATCATCACTTGTACTATGTTGAATTTTGAGAACACGTCCACCATACTTAATGCTTCAATTAAACAAAGACCTGTTCATTTTATGAAGACCTTAAACATACTTTGCACTCTTTTATGAATAGCACTAAGTTAAGGATAGGGGGATTAATTAATTAAGGTTTTAGATAATCAAACATGAAACCACACGCAACCAATCCACCAAAGAAGGGGAACAATTGCCCAACCCTCTATTTTCCACGCGCACTTCCTTTTCCTCCTTTTCAATTTCCTATAGCACATATAGATTCCAACATTATCCCCTTTCATTGTACTTCTTTAATGAACTTGAAATTGAAGTAGAAGCCGCGACGCTTTATGTTTCGGCACATATTTAATCAAGAAATTGCCTCCAAATTACTCTTTTAAGTATTAGTGCTTTCTCCACAATATCTGTTTCAATCATGTATTAGGACTATGCAAATTACTTTATAATATTCGGATAATGTTAAAATAATTTTAAGTGATCTTAGAGAAATTTGATGTTTTAGGATTAGTTTAGTGGTAATTGCAATTATTTATGACCATAATCAACATCAGAAAGCTGCTTGCAAAATGAGAGCAGCTAAAAAGCCACGATAGTGGTGGTAACCCACATTTCATTATTGGTTAGTTAATTAGCTTCCAAAGAAACCATTTATTAGTTGGCGGAAATCCCACTGATTAGCATAAACAAATATTTAATCCGGGGGTAACTACGTCAATCAAAATACATCAGTGTAAATGTCATCCAAGTAAATTTCTTCCCAATTATTGATGGATATCATATTTTATTTGGTTATCTACAAGATAATCCACTATATACTGATCGTTGGATTCTTGCTTCGTGAGATAATCTTGTTTGAGTTAATGCAAAAGAATGACTAATAATTAGAAGACAGGTCCCCAGAACATCTTTATCTTGAACGAGAAAGAAATGCTGCAAATATAGAATTTCCTACTAAATATAGAAATGGAAATACGACCTCATCGAGAAGGCGCGGAAAGAATAATAGTAGAACATTTGGTAACTTCTTACCTATTTGGCAATGGCAATAAAATTTTCAACGGGGTGAAACTTATGATGAAGATCATAATGAAAAAATCAACGATAGAATCAGACATCGCTTAAAAACTAATTATAATAATATATCTATAATTTAACAGATATCAAATTATGTTACTTTTATTATAATATAAGAGATTTAATTGGAGTCTAAATTGAATTCAACTCAAATTGAGTCACATCAAGTGTTATCAAAATCTTTAAATAATGAAGGCAGTGGGATTCAATTTAGAATTGATTGTCACAGCAAATCATTGATGTTCTTGCGATTTCAATAAAGAAAAAGATAAAACTAGCTGGCTCTCAAAAGAAGAAGCAAAAAAGGATGGGTGCTGCAGCTGGGGCCTTACTGTGCATGTACTCTCTGGGTTGGACATATCGCAGGTGAAGGAATATCCTTTTGTCCTTGGCGTGTACGTCGGGAGTAGGGGTTGTGGTGGTGGCAGCCACCGCTAAAGGCCAGCGACGATATCATGCGGGATCCCCTTAGTATAAAGCTATTTCTTTATTTTATAATAAAATAAAATTTTTAAATAACAAATTTAACTCCTATGAATTAATAAATAAAATTCAATAGTTACATGGGGTGTACTTGAATTGGGTTTCACACGGAACCCAATACAATTTCTCATCTCATATCTCACTTTTTCTCTTACAAAAAATTCTCTCTCCCGAAACCCAAGACAAAAAATCTCAAAATCAAACTCTATCCAATCACACCCATGATATTATTTTTAACATATCTGTATGTTACTTTATAACCAGAAAATAAGTCTTACTCGTCAATATTTAATAAACAGTGTACATTAAGAGCAGGGTGATGGTGGTGGCAGCCACCACTAAAGGCCAACGCGACATTATCATGCGGGATCCCTTTCCTATAAAGCTATTTCTATATTTTATAATAAAATAAATTTTTTGAATAACAAATTTACTTCTTATGAATTAATAAATAAAATTTAATAATTACATAATACGATTTTTAATATATTCATATATTATTTTATAATATTATTCGAAAAGTAAATCTTACTTCAATGTTTAATAGGCTTGTACGTCGAGAATGGGGGTGATGGTGGTGGTAGCCACCACAAAAGACCAACGACGATATCATGCAAGATACCTTTACTATAAAATTATTTCTATATTTTATAATAAAATAAAATTTTTGAATAATAAATTTATTTCTTATAAATTAATGAATAAAATTTAATAGTTACATAATATTATTTTTAATAAATTCGTATATTATTTTATAACATTATCCGTATATTACTTTATAATATTATTAAAGAGATAAGTGTTACTCGTCAATGTTTAATAAATACCGATTGGATCAAGTAAAAGTTTGGTGAAGAAAAAATTGAAACTTTGGAGTGGAGGGTGAGGTGAAATTCTGGTATCAGATAGTTTTTCTTGGATCTCTTTGCCTTTCAAGTTGATGTGATCTAAAATACTTGGACATTCATGTGACAATGGCCAACTTGATAACAAATTTGCTAAGCGAAATACTGTGGTATTTGAAAGATTAGGATATGTTTTCTCTTTTGGTTTTAGAATATCTTGATTGGATTTCCTGTTGCTTTGGTGTGAGATACTGCATAGGTATCAGTTCCTTATGGGGGCCACGGAGTGGATAGGAATATGGAAAAGTGTTAAAATTTTAAATTTTGTAAAAATTAAATTATTTATAAAAGAAGATATAGATTTTACAGTTAAAATTTTAAATTTAATTTTAAAATTAAATCTGTTCAAGTATATATATATATATATATATATATATCTGTGTGCGTGTGTTAAACAAAAATTGGTGAGAAATTAATATTATTGGCATGGAAGTTGGAAATCTTTATGAAATACAACTGGAGGTGTTGGGCATTCGAACAGGAAAAGAGAGGGGAAGCTAAGCTAAGCAGAGAAGCCATGATAACAACAATCAACGATTCAACAAAAAGACAATAACAGAAATGAATATAACGTTAGAGATTTCGAAATTATATATAACAGCAAATTCGTCAGCTTTTGATGGTGTAACAGTTTGCTGTCTTTTTAGGAACTGTTACTATAAAAATTATATTATATTATAAAATTAATATAATATAATAAAAAATAAAATATATAAATTAATAAATATTTTTATTAAATTTAAATATATAAAAATTATATATTATGAAGATAATTATTAATTAATAATATAAAATATATTAAAATATTTTTAATAAAAAATATTAATTATTTAAAAATATTTTTATATAATAAAAAAATAAATAAAATACAATAAGATGAGAAAGAATATTTATAAATAAAATAATATTTACGTATTACTCACTTTGACGTTCACTTTTTGTGTGTCAAAATGAATCCAGTGGTGGCCAGTGGTATGAATATTTTATAGTGTAGCATGTCCTTATGTCCTTTAGCAGGTGGTTGAAGAGTTGTACAGTAGTGTACAAACTGCACAAATTCCACTAAGGTAGGTGTCCAAATTTAGTATTGATCAATGATGAGTGGCTGAAATTAAGCAGATATTGAAGCCAAAAGAGACATCTATGCACTTCTACATGAACTGATGTCAGATGGGGTCTCATTTAATACTTTTTTGAATCAATTCCAGTGTATCCAAATTTCATATCCGCATAAAATTATAATTAAATTTTACATTTCATTTCATAAAAATTTATTTTTATAAAATTTAAAATAAAAAAATTTAAATTCAAACATAATCTATATATACCTTAAAGGAATTGTTGGGTTTAATTTCTATGTTAAAAAATACTTGTTTAATCTGTAATTAGATTGTTTATTCTTTTTCTCATTTTTATTATATTTTTCACTGCACGCAACTCAAGTCCTGAATTCGTAGTTCAAGAGTGAAGAGGAAGAGGGATGGAATTTATATTTTTATTAAAAGTTGAGCTATGTAATGTTAAGTCGTTTAATTGTATTCAATTTAGTAGTATCTTTAGATCATTTAAAATAAGAGTGCATTTGAATTGTATTTTATTAAAAGAAATTTTATCTTGAATTTTGAAAAAATAAATTTATTGTGAGTGAAAAATTAAAATTTAATTATGTATTTAATTGAAAAAAATAAATTAAATAGAGTAATTTTTACACAACAGTAAAAGTGTTGCGGGGAAGGAGGATGCGTGCAGCTATTAGCAAAGCTGTGGGAAGTTAAACGCAAAAGTATATATGAAAGCCAATAAAGGTTGAAGAGTTGACATATTTTGCAAGATTTGGATTAAGTTCTATATGAGGGGGAATAAAGCAACCTTGCGACACAACTCAATTCACATCTTGATCTTATCTAAATTGACGTGATCTATCACGAGAAAATTCACCAAAACTCAGAACTTGACCTCATTTACCACTACGAAAAAGAAACCTATACCTTAGTGGCGACAAAGAATATTAATCACTGTTCATTTCGCGTATAATCCACTTGGAAATGGGGGTATGAATATGATTATGTTATCCCTTTTCTTTTCTTTTCTCTTCTCTATTTAATAAAAAAAATACTATAATTCTTGAACCTCCACATGATAAATCATTATATTCGATACCCTTTGCAAAGAAAATGCTAATAACATCAAAATCAAAATCAAAATCACATAACATAAAATTCGAATTTGCACACCCATCCCACCATTGGGATTCTCTGATCTCATCACATCGTGTCTGTGTACTCTTTTTGCTTTCTTCAAGTGCATTCCATTGTGTATCCTTAGTTACCAAAGGCATAAACAATGTAGACCCCATCACTCATGCAGATGACGACATAACTCACCAAAAAACAAAAATCCGCCTCTGCTTCCGACTCTCTGCACCTGCCCACGTCTCTCCGCCCCCGCCCCCCCCAGCCCCGCACTAACGACCTTCTTTTTCCTCTATAAATGAACACCTGAGCCTTCCTCGCTGCCACCTCAAATTTCACCATCTCCGCCTCCTCCTCCTCCTCCTCCTTCAAGCAACACCAGAATAAATTCAAGAAGCAGTTACAAAAAGCCTGCTTCTCTGATTTCCAGTACTGTGACTAATATGGCTACTGTAAGATACATGATACACACTTCAGCTGAGAAAACGATGACAATTGTAGAGACACCAAAGGCGCCTTCGATGCCTGCAGCACAGCGATCACCGTGGCACTCGCCGGTGCCATACCTCTTCGGAGGACTGGCGGCCATGTTGGGACTCATTGCTTTTGCGCTGCTGATTCTGGCATGCTCATACTGGAGGCTTTCCGGCTACCTCGATGGAGAAGCCAATAACGAGCGTGACCTTGAAGCTGGTGATTCCAATGGCGATAACTCTGAAGGTGCCCAGAAAGTTTTTGCAGAGAAATTTCTCGTGATCATGCCTGGCCAACAAAAACCCACTTGCTTGGCCACACCAATGTCTAGCAGAGCATCATCTTTCGGCAGCACCAGCAATGGCGCCTCTTCTTGTAACAGCGAAACGACCGAGAAACAAGAGGGAGAAAATGAGGAGAAAAAGCAAGAAAATGGTACCGTCCAGTTGCGAATGGCAAGCATGACAACGGACGCTACTCATGAGACAGCAACAGATCAGACCCAATAGATTTTTCCGATTGTTTTTTAACGAAATTCTGGGGGATTTGCCGTTCTTGGATATGGTGCGTCTCCTTGATACGTGGGCTCTTCAAGAAACGGCAAACATGCGTTGTCCGGGTGTCCGGAGATTTTCTAGAAACTGCCGAACTGACCCATGAACCATGAGATGATAAGGAGTAGATACAGAAACCCAAAGAAAAAGAAAAAAAACTGCAGCTAATTACGGCATCATTTTCAAGAAAACAGGGGTGCAGATTAGCTGATACTGAAACCCTTTGTGGGGTATTTGGATTTTTTTTTTCTTTTTCTATTTTGCTTGCAGAAATTTCCGGAAATGTATATATTTGCAGCAGAGATTTTAATGGAAGACGAACGCTTTTCATGAAATCCTGAGTCATTTTTATTAAAGATTTAATTTTGCTTTTTCCTCCATCATTTATGCAACTTTGTTCTTGTTCTTCATTGCTTTTACAAATGTTGCAAAAGCAAAAATCATCTGATCATCTGGTGAACAAGAAAATTATAAAGAATTCTTGAATAAAAAAGATTTGCTTTTTGATGAATTATTCTCGACCAACTTTCCTTATATTTTAGTACCAAAACATAAAAGAATAACTTCATTAAGCGCAACGAATCATGCATTTCTTTTTATAAAATTACAGAGTACTATGAAACCTGACACAGTTACAATGAACTTAATTTCAGGTGAGCGAGCGCGGAAAAGCCATGAGCATTGAAGCTTGAGGAGGCCGGTAGTTGGTCACGTGACACTTGGGCTGACACGTGGAATGGTTTTCTCCTGAGGCATGTGGCTGTGTAATGCACCTTTTGCCTTTGACGCGGCGACTTGTGGACTTGAATATAATTCCCTCTACGACTAGTCCTAATACTAAAAGTTTACAAAGATGCACGCACTCTATTTCTCAAGTTAATATTCATTTTCTCCATTCATAATGTATAAGATTTAAAATTTACGATATGCAAAGAATAATATTTTTATTATGAATTAATTCTTTGTAAATTTAGTTGTATTATAGATATTACAAGTGTCATATTTTAGAAAACTATAACGGTAGAAAATTTGTGATGGACTAAAATTTGGGTTCATAATAGAAGGATTCTCTTAGAAGAGGTGCTTGAAGGAAAATCTGGTAAAAATCCTAAGAGCTAGCTGGAATTATTTTGCATAGTAGCTCTTTGGAATTGTTATCAAATTGATAATTACTTGAAGAATCCAACTTAGGCAAGAAGGCACTGAGAAGGCAAGACTAGATTTTTGGTCAAATTTTTGCATAATAATAGTAATACAAATTGAAATATAATCAACTGCATGTTTCAACATTAATGCTAATTATGCTTGTACGTGAGCCTTCTTTTGAATGCGTTGGATCACTATGTGCTGGAGGCACCTCACTGTTGTTAGCAGAGGTTCAATCAATCCCACTCCCACTCCCACTCCCACTCCCACTCCCACATGATGTTGTCACTGGGTTCTTGATTAAATTCTATACGATGATCATCAAGGGCCAGAAAAATGTTCGGTTCCGGGAGAACATAATTACGAAAATGAAGAACCAAGATTTTGATTGGTGTTAGAATTATTCATAAATGGCTATAACTTGGGAGAAAATTTTAGATGTAAGTGTTGCAGAGAGTACTATTAAGGATGGATGAAAAATGACCGCCTTTTGAGAGTGGTACACAACAGCACGCATTGTCTTGCTCAGTGGGTGCATAACTTTGGCCACCCACGTCGCATATTATTATTTATTATTGTTGTAGTAGTAGATTTTAATTTTTTTAAAATAAAAAATTAATAATAATAAAAATTTAAATATTTTTTTGTTTTAGAATATTTATCATATTTTTAATTTATTTTAAAATATAGATTAATTTTAAAATAATTATTTTATTTATTTTTTATTTTAAATTATTATCTCCAACAAATTATTTAAATACATCTATTTTTTAAAATTATTAATTTTCTAACTAACTATTTAAAACGTTAATTTTTAATATTAAATTTTAAACTGAACATATTAAATGATCATTTTTAAATAGAAATATGTTTTGCTTCTATCAAACTTTTTTACATTTAATTCTCATACAAAAATAAAAACATGTTATATATTTTAAAATGAATTGAGTAAAATATATAATTTTTTTAAAAATAAATATTTAATTTCAAACATATTAAAAAAATTTTTGAATATGGAAGTAACCATTTTTTTGTACTGTGGTATATACAATCATTGCAGAGGGGCCGAGGGTGCGGGGGCGCAATGGTGCTTTTCATGCACCACTCTTTTTTTTTTCTTTTTTTCCTGGATACATAAAAGTACTGGCTGATGTCAAAAGGTTCTCTATTTTATAAAGTAGCAGTACTTATTTCCTTTATTTGTATTATTTTTTCATCAGCAGTACCTCTATTTTTAATCTTGTACCAAAGAATGCAAAACGAAATTTGTTGTGTGTAATATTTGGCATACAAAAGTATATATAAAATCAATTAAATCATCATCTTTTCTCCCTGTAATTATTAATTGGGAAAATGAAAAGTTGGATAAGCTATTCACAATACCTTTTAATAGAAAATTTAATTCCCGCATTACCATTTCTTGCAAATATATTTGTTTTGTAATACAAGATAAATTGTGAACCTAGAATTTGCCTTCCAATATTAGAAATAATCCAAAGTAGAATATAGAAACCGAATGGGAACAGATATAGATCTTGCAATAACAAGAATATATCCTTGCATTTATAATACTAAAAAGTATTTGAAGAAAATTAAAATTTTGGATATCAATCATGAGAAAGAGAGATGCGGCATTGAGAAAATGCGACTGTACCATTTCTAAAAGAAGAACGCTGAAGAGAAACATTGTACAAAGTACTATATATGTAGAAAGCTCCAATAATGAGCATTTTGGATCGTTTACTTCGACCACAAACAAATGTTTGACAAGTGTAGAAGTCATACATCACTCGCTTTTCTCACTCTCTCTTGTCCCTCCATTTTTTGTTCTCTTTAACTTCATTAGTATATGCTTTTGCTAAGTTCCTTCTATTGTCTTAGCCATGGAGAACGGCCAGAAGTTGATCAGTATATTTCGAGGGAGTCTTGTATAGATTACAGAAATAGATTCTTTGTCGCTATAAGACGTTATATTCTTAATTAAAGTGTTTTATGCTATTTTTTTTACAGAAGTCCTTTAGTAATTTTGTTGAACTTATAACTGATTTCTTTTAACTAAGAATGAGAAATCATTGAAAAGATTACAATAGTAAGATAAGGGTTAAAAAATCTTGATCAACAGAATAGTGGTTACAAGATCACAATCAAAATAATCTTGGGTAGGAAATTTTAGGAGAAAAACATCTAGGAATGTGTTGAAATGCTCAAAGTCCTACATTTTGGTAGTTGGCAAGCATTGCTTCTCCTATTTCAGGATTCATTTTCCAAAAATAAATGAATAAATCAAACAATATTATTCTTAACTTGCTCCATCTTCTTATGCCAATCTTTTTCAGCTTTCAACACTTTTATGTTTTATCCATTTCAAATATTCTGCACCTCAAACATATTATTATTTGTAGGATATTGAAAGCGATTCCTCTCCAAAGTATTAATTTCTTGAAAATCTGAGAAGCGAAACAGCCACATGAACTCCTCAGAGGGATCGATCTGAATTAACTCCCGCAAACTAAGATGAGCAGATCAAAATGGAGGTCATCAATCAAAGCACAATGTCTTTCGGCCACATCTTTTTTGTCAAGAGAAGTCATTATCACTTTTCTTAAAGGAAAAAAAAAATGATTACAGAGCATGCAATGGAAGTGCAAGTCACAGCAACTTCCATTAGAGAATCATGGTCAAACCTTCCGCCAATAATACAAGTTCTGAGAGCAACAACACTCGTATATGCTTCCTCAGTCCCTACTTGTAATTGATCCAAGAATGGTTCTTCACCTCATGTACATAAGCTCTTGTTGAACCCCAAGTTTAATTCTGAGTGCTGAGACTTAATCAAACTTGCTTTGACAGAGAAACGTGCCCTGCAAATCCCACATCAAGTTTCTTGTGGTGAAGGATAATCTTTGAAAAGAAATCTTCAAAATGATGATCATCAAGTTGAGGACGTTGGCAATGATTTTGACTTGTATAGTTTCCTTTTGACGTCAGGAGAAATCATTTGAGTTTCAATCATTTAAAGAAAGGCGGCAACTGTGTAGTTGAGTGTTGGAATATCTTTTTTTCCATTAAAAGTTCTGGAAACTGCAAGTAGCAAGCATGGAGGTTCTTTCATATGGCTACCACGCAAATTTTGAAGAACGAAGCATTCTTACAATCTTGTTTTGGGGAAAGAAAAAGTACTGGTTCAGAAGGAAATTAGGCCAATTTGGATTGGCTTTCCATCCAAATTTTTTTCTACTTTTTTTTTTATTTTTTTACTTTTATTTTATTTTTTAATAAATAATTCACTTTTACAATTCTCAATACAATTTAATTCAAATAAAAATTCAATCCAATAATCTTTCCAAAAGGCAGACTTGGCATCAAGGTCTCTCGTGTGATCAAACGTTCTTCTTTTCTACATCTTTTGGATTATTCAAGTACATTCTTCAAAATTAGCGATATATTTCTGAAAAAAAAAACTTAAATTCGAGTAAAGGGCTTACATATCAATTTGGGACAAAGATTTAGAGATTAAAATCTTATTTAATTTTTTAAGTATTTTATTTAGAAAAGATTTAGCAAAGCTGATATTCATTTTGAGAAATCTGTTGCAATACAAACATAACCTTACAATTCCAAAGAATAGTTGTATTTTTCGTTTCCCTTGATTCTTTTTTCCCTTTTTTAAAGTGTTTTATTTATATTTTAGTTAGAGAGGTTTTTTTTTTACATTTTCCCTATAGACGAATAGTAATACATGTCATCTAAGTGATTCGTAATTCATGAAAAATAAAATTTTATTTTTAAGATGTTAACTATGGATACTATGGGGCCGGGGGAGGGAAGAAGAACAATATAGATAAAGGCATTGGGAGATTTTACTAGCTGCCAAAGACATCAGTCACCATGTGCAGAATAATCTAAAATCCAAGAACTTGTATTTATTTGAAACATTTGCTGAAATTGTGGTGCAGAAGCCTTGCAGCAATGATTCCGCCAGGAATATACTATGAAGCAATACGATCCATATCTTCATATGCATATTGATGGATTGGAATTCTATCACTGGAACCATTTGGGCATCAGTTTAATCTAGTGCATTACATCTTTACTGTCACTAATTTAGATGTCTCATCTAAACATTTCTAACAAACAATTATGCTTCCTGGTAATATTTAAAGCCAATTGTGATGCATAGGCTGCACGATCTAATTTCTGCATATCTTAAAAATCAATCTTTTATTAATATCGAAAACTTGAAAAAGGAAAAGAAGAACAAAGAGGATCACTTGCCAGAGGGAAAATGCAAAAGAAAGCAAACACTCAGTCTCCAATTTATGCTCCAAATTGAAAATAAAGACAAGGATCGTATAATCCTTGACGAGAACGAAATCATCTCAACAAAATAAAAATCAAAAAACTATTCCTAACATAGCTCAAGACTGATTTTAGTCTCCAGATATGCCTTCATATTCTTGCCTTTTCCTCTGGGATTATCTTAATATGAATACCTCCAAGGACTACTAAAAGCTCTTCATACCACTTCATTCCCGATTCGGTAGCTGGTAGATCACTACGGCTGGGGAAGTACTGGAGGCGCAGGCAGTGGTAATGGAACTATGGCCGTGCAATAGTTCTTGATTTGTGGTGGGAAAAGTGGGTTCAGGGGAAATATTTTCGGCCAACAGTTGTCATCAATGGTCATGGAAGCCTTGCAGCACTGAGGGCCAAGTAAGTGAGCCTGGAGACTCAAGAATGACGCTACCAGTTCCTGAACACAGCCTTTGGTAGATGCGAAGGATGTTAGACATGGGTTTCCCAGTGGCAGACCAAAACCAAGGGCAACCAAGTCCAGAGTGCCAAAGCATGGTGCAGCCAAAATTGATAGGCACCCCACTACAAGCGTAATTGCATATACTGTTCTAGCTGGAGACATGTTTTCTAGCAAAGAATAGATAGGTAATGAGACTCTCTGCAAGCTGACGATTATTTGTAAGGATGCAGATATTTATATGGCTTCAGAAAGTAGAGTCTTTAAAACTGCTTTCTACTTCAATTCTGCTTTAATTGCTTCTAGGATTTTAAGGCATTCTAATGCTGTTGTCTTAATAGGTTTTAAATGAAAGCAGGTTTAATATTTACTTGAAGGTTTGCATTTAAAGTAAAGAATTTAATTACTTTTGTAAGAAGCAGATATTTATATGGCGACAGAAAGTGAAGTCTTTGAAACTGCTTCTGGGATTTAATATTAAAAGCCACATTACCGTCTCAAATGGTAATGATTTATGAGGAACACTTTCTTTATTCGTTATAACAAGACACTCATTTGTCAATTTCATGCATTGAATGGTTAAAAACTCCCCAATCAAGTTTTGATGTAGATTTGGAGCTACAATGGTTGTCTGTTATGAATGCTTAGCATTCTTTGCCTAACAACATACTCTTTCCATCCAAAATTGGATGTCTACATTTCCTTTCTATTATGTCCAAGATTGAGAATGGACAAAGTTTGGTTTAGAATTTTTTTATTGGATTTTACAAAAACAAATTAATATTTATGAGAGGACAAGTGAAACAAAAGATAAGAAATTTTTGTTAGGTTCTAAAATGGAACCAAATTTGAATACACGTGATAATTTATTAAAATAGTTACATGTTTTATTGTATTAATTTTTATTATTATTAATACAATGACTCCACCACTAATTTTTTACTCTTCTTTTTTTGAGTGATTTAATGTCCACTAACTCATTGACCCAACCAATTACTTATTTAATTCATAAGGATATTATAATAATTCATTTATAATTAAACCACTTTCCTTAATTTTTGTATCAAATCAAAATAAGACATTCAATCCCAAATAGATTAAGCAAAAATTTTTTCCGTTTAAGTTATCATGAACTATAAGATTTATCATTTATATTTTTTCTTACATACAATTAAAACTTATGAGATTCAGCATGTTAAAAAATCGAGAAAATTTACCACTTGGATATTACCTCTTTGCACCAAAGCATTTCCTCATGTTGTTATATTATGCACAACTAGTAAAGGGAAGATCCTTCAGTAAGCTTAGGGTTGTTCTCAGACAATTCCTTCTTTGGCTTAACGAACATTAAAGCAACACAATCCACTTATTGCTATTATTTAAGCAAACTGTTCAAGAAATATTAAGAACTGAACCTGTACATCAAACTAAACCAAACAAATATCTGAAATTTAAATCTCAATAACCAACTAAGAAAGATTAACAACTTAGCCACTAAACTAGCTAGAATTTCTTCCCCAATCCAAAATTGACATCCTATTTTGTCTTAATGTGAAAATTAAAGAGAGTCAAAATGTTTAGTGGTAAAACCATTATGTTAGCTTAATTCTCTTAAATTAAGAAGGTTAGTAGTAAAAGTTTAAATAAAATATATTGTAATTAGATTAAGAAAGTAAACATTTAATTTCAAATATTTTTTTAAAAAATGTAGATATTTCATTTTATACAAAAAAATTACATTTGCAAACTATTGTAAAATCATCAGACTTTCTCATGGAAAGAAATTAAAGAAAAGGAAAGAAATATAACATATGGTTCCTAGTTAATTGTCACATTCCTTTTCTTGATTCTCTTCTGGGCCAAAAGCTTTAGAAGCGACTTATAGCTGATCCATTCCTGTGATCACTTCTTCCTATCTGCAAAACGAGTATTGGGGTCTCGCATCATCTGAACATCAATGGCTCCAAAGACACCATATGCACTACTCTCATCTTCATTTTTCCACCTTTATGATCATCATCACTGGTCTGATCAAGAGCCAACAAATCTTCCTCATACTTGATGCGTCTGAGTCTGGTTTGCATCATTTTCCCACCTTTTGGTTCATAGCCCTTCAGCAGGGTCACAACCTCTTCCATGGTGGGCCTCTTTTCCGGCTCGGCTTGAACGCACAATGCGGCGACGTTGATCGATTGCTTTAGTTGGTTTTCATCAAAGTGTCCTCGAAGTTTTGGATCAACAAGATCCATAAACCTGCCTGCAGCTATCAGTGGCTCAGCCCATTCGGTTATAGTTCTCTTGACACCGCCGGGGAGCTTCGCAATTGGTTTTCTTCCAGTGATAATCTCAAGCAGAAGAATGCCGAAACTATAAACATCACAACTTTCTGATAGCTTCCCCCACATAGCATATTCTGGTGCTAGGTAGCCCAAGGTGCCCTTCACACGCGTCGTCATATGGCTGACTCCTTCTGGAATGAGCTTCGCGAACCCAAAATCTGCAACCAGGGGCTCAAAATCTGAGTCCAAAAGCACATTGCTAGCCTTTATGTCTCTGTGAATGATATGGGGTGTCACTTCATGGTGCAGATACCTTCAGACGCACAGTGAGTACTTCTCTTGTTAACTTAGCATGAAATGGGCCTTGAAAGTGTAAAAATCATGTGAAGCTGAGTATTTGAAGCCAACTAGAAAGCAATGTCTAGTCTCTAGAACTTACAGCAAGCCTTCTGCAGATCCTAATGCAATCTTCATTCTCCTTTCCCAATCTAGCTGAACTTCCTTTTTTTTTTCTCCTTCAATATATCAAAGAAAAAAAAATATGTTAGGTGATTTGTGTGCATAGTAGAAGAGCATCTATAGATACGGCTATATATGGTTCACAAATAAGAAAAGTAAATCAAGGCACCGGTTAACATATCCAAAGCACTTAGAGGCGCAGAACATATATGCACTAAATTGTTAAGTTGTGACTTTCTTGATGCTAAAAATTTTTAATACATACTGTACAAATATTTTAACGTAGTTAAGAACTTAAGGTAAATTAAGTTACCTGATTTTTTCTTTATTCTTTTTTTTTTGGCTAAGCAAAAATAAATTGGTTCAAATGGAAAAGGGAGGGAAAGTTTTTTTTTTTTTTGGGAGAAAGAGACCGACATTATAGTAATACGAAAATATATTTACACTTTATATAGTAATACAAAAATATATTTTAGTTAAGAGAGTTTTTTTTTTTACTCAGGAATGGGATTTGTTTATACGATCTACGCGTAAAAGTCATATTTACAAATTTACTAAACAAAAGCTTTACACATGTCAATCATCCTATTCTGAATTTGTTTACCACATCCATTTGTATGTGCTTTCATATGGTGTGAGCATTTCTCATGACGCATTTCCAGCCAGTTGCTGAATGTCGCTCCCCAAGACCTCCTGCAGTCCAAATAAGTCCACACACGACATTCAATGGGGAGTAGAAATCCCCTCAAAAGTTTTTCATGTTCTGATGGCATCTTCCTACACTCGCCTACATCCGGGACAAACGTTTGTATCTGCAATCCTTCTGTCAAAAAGGAGTTTCTTGGTCACCGGGCCCCTCATGGCTGGCCATTCTCAAAAGTAACGAGCCCCTCATAGGAACCTTCAAGTTTCAGATTCTTCTCCAATTCTGTCGCTTATTTTCTTCTCCAGAGACAGAGAGGTGTTCATGTTGAAGACTTTTTAGTGTGCTTTTATTTTAGTTTAACATTGGGCTTTGTAAATGGTAAAGGGCTTCTATTGTGGACCAGATCTATACTTTAATAGTAACCAGTGAATTGTTGGGTCATTTCCCTCTAATCTCTGTCTCTCAAGGCCCAATTCTTGGCAATCGGCATTCTGAACTTGCCTCTTTTCTCTATTACAATATTTTGGGTCATTTTATTTGATTTCCATGAGAAATATAATCAAGCTCTCATGACTTAAGAATGCTGGAAGATTTCTGAGAAGGGCGAAGATTGAGAAGAGAGATAAAGAGGTAAAAGAAGAGGGGGGAAAAAGTAAATTAGGAGCAACGAACTCAGTTCCAAACACGTAAGGTCCAGGCATCATTGTATGTTTTGGACCACCAGGTAACTAGGACGGGTCAAAGCTCAAGTCCAGCAAGCCCGTCCCTGGATCCGCCCTGTTTACAGACCTATCAAACTTACTTTAACTATGAAGCATGAAGTTTTTCCTTTTTTTTTAAAGAAAGATTTAATTTCAAAAGTTGAAACCACGATTTTTCTGTAATAAAAACTTTGAAATCATAGTTGATGCTACTTTTATTGCTCCCTTTGTTTCAAAATATAATTCATTTTAATGTCTTACACAAAAATTAACAGTTGTGAAAACAATAAGATATTTGTAATATATCTTTGATAAATATATATATATATATATAGAGAGAGAGAGAGAGGGAAATAATTGAAAAGAGTAAAATAAATACTTCTTCAAAGGTTCAAATTTACTTATATTATGAAAACAACTTCTTTTCTTTGAAACAATTTATATTTTGAAAAGAAGGGAGTATATTCTTTTCAATTTTTTTTGAAAATGATTATCTCATATAATGTGAGACTTTATGAGAAAATAAAAACCACTAAAATCAATTGCTCTTATAATTAGATGATATCTCAATTGCGTACAAGCATTTTCTAACAAACAATAAGCTTTAAGTGTGATTCTCATTCTCAATCTCTCACTTCAAACCCCAAAAAAGTAATAATAATAATGAGATGCAATACTCCATCTGTTATAAAATATAACTCATTTTAGTTATTTCCTTTTTTCTCAAAATTTTTACCCTTTTATAAATTTTATGAAAATTTTTTCTAAAGTTGATCTTACCATAAATATAATTCTTTCATTCTTTATTATATTGATGGAATTAATTAAGGACATAGTAGAAAAAATATATCTTATTTTTTCTTCTTTAGTATATATAAAAAAAAAAGTCAAAAGACCTTATATTTTGAAGCAGATGAAATATAGCATATGACATTTCCATTAGTTTTTCTTTTCCTATTATTTAGGGCAAAAAATATACATGTAGGTTTTCATTTTTTTCTTTTACTTTTTATTTTTATTCACTAAGGAGAAAATGTATGAACTGAATATATAACCTATCAGCTAATAAAAACATGCTTTTAATAACTTAAATAATCATCCCGTCACAACATAGAAAACCTTATAATTTATAACTTTTGAGGCCCTCCCTTACACTCACTTTCTTCGGCTAGATTTGACCAAAAACTTTGACTAGCTTCCAGATTTGGCCAGTCTGTTGCGTTCTGTTGCTTTCTTTGCTTGTTTTGGACTCCCTCACCCATTTTTTTGCCACAAACCATTATAGGTTACTTTCAAGGTGTATTTTGTCAATATTCAATACTTAAAGGCAAGATTTTTCTCTGATATCTTTAGATCGATGGTTTTTTCTCTTTATTCTTCGGAGAAATCTTTCAACTCGGATTTGATTTGAGCACTCACTTAGTTTTCTACTTCTCTCCAAAGCTTTTTTTAAAATCGTTGATATGCTCATGATTTTTTAGATTGTTGTCATTTAAGGAAAATATTAGAATTGAGTTTTTCTCACCACTGTGATCAAAAAATTTTGACAAATGTTTTATGGACAAGACTATTATGTGTTTGTTTAACTTATTATTATTAGTAATAGTATATTTTACCCTCTTAGAATTTTGGAGTGTGGAATATTACCTGTTACCGTTATTGTTCAACCATCATGTAACTTTTTATTTTATTGTGTGTATTTTCGTGAGGTTGTTCCAATTCTTCAACTCCTCTTGCTAGAGAATGGGGTTTGAGAATTGCTTTGGTTGTAATAGCTTTGATAATGTTAATATCAATGGATAATCTTTAGCCATCTACATCCCCTCCACTAGCTAATGAGGCTCATCAATCAAATGCTCTATATCTTCAATAAGAGCATCAATCTCCTCGTCATAGTATTTTGAATGCTGAATCGAGGTCATGGGAATAGGTGGCGCGTAGAAGTAAGACAAACTTGCCTTGTCCGTAGGTTCTATAGCACATCCCTGTACATGCAGCGCCGGATATTGGAAGTAATATGGTGCAACTAATGGAGTAGATGTCGTCGGGGGCCAAGATATGCAGAATAGTCTGGAAATGAAGGGTATATACCGGTTACCCATTGCATAAGTGGTATGATCAGCAATAAATTGAAAGCCATCGACACACTTGGTGCCGAAACTAGAATGTCATTCGTAGTGCATCTCGCTACAACACTTGCTCTCTGCCTCACGAATAGAGTAATCGACTATTGGTCGTGCAAGCGACCATTACGGTCAGTCACCGATTCCAAATCAAGTGATGCATCGTATCGTCTCCTTGACTGCTCAGCCATCTAGCCAAATCAAGCCATTGTATCGTCCCAAATAAAGTGCCTTAATTTTATATTTTTTTAAAAAATACAATAGTGCAAATTAAAGTACATGTAAAATTAAACTAATTGTAAAACTCTAGTATATATCTATGACATAAATTATAAATTAAGTACGAGGTCAAAAAAATACATTAATAAATTCTTAATATGTCTATTTAGCATACTAAACATCGCACGACATATCCATTTACATATGTATTTAGTATTACAAATAATGTTCCTCATTGTTATATATATACATACATGTGTTAAATTAATTGATGTAAACTAGAATATTTATCTATGAAATTAAGTGACATGTAAAATTACGACATAACTAATTAATAAGTCTAAGTATGCAGACATGCGTTAAACTAATTACTGTAAACTCTAGTGCATGCCTATGAAATAAAGTTGAACACATAAATTAAGTACTAAAAAATTATTAATAAATTCTTAACTATGCATCCATTTACTTTACTAAACATTGCACCACAAAGCCATTTACATATATTTCTAGTATTATAAATAATATTTGACATTATTAAGCAAATATACATTAAACTATTTGTCTTAAACTACAATGTTTATGTTCGAAATTAAGTTACATGTAAAAAATTAATAAATATAACTATAGAATATAATTATTAATTATATTTATTATTAAATATCATTATACGATGAGAAAAAAGAAATAGCAAGTTGGGCTAGGTTCTGGAATAACTTGCTTGCATGTTGCAACTTCAACTAAAAATTGATCGTTTAAAAGCTTATTTTTGATATATTTATATACATAAATATATAAAAATAGATATAGTTTGAACAACAAATATTTATTTGCACAAAAATGAAGTAATTTTTTATACATCTAAGTTTTAGTATTTCGAATATTTAAAATAAATTTTATAAACTTAAAGGTTGAATAGTGAATATTAAAAAAATTAATTGTATATAGTTTGGAAAAAACTGTATATACATACCCCATTTTCTTCTCGAAAGAGGTGTTCATGTTGAAGAGTTGTTAGTTGTTAGTGTGTTTTTATTTTAGTTTAATATTGGGCTTTGTAGTAATAACACAGCCATTTGGTAGATCTACTTCTCTCTCTCTACACCTTTTCTCTCCCTTCTCTCTACCTCTCGGTGCAACAATCTTAGGCTTCCTTCTCCGACCAGATCTGGCCTCTGGCTTTGGCCAGAGACCGAATCTTGGCCGACAAATCCTCTCCAGCAAGATTGGGCCCCTCCATCACTGCCTTGGCCGGTGACCATGGTAGTTTCATTTCCTATTTCTGCCCGTTTCTCTCCTTTTCCTTTAGTTGTCATTTCCGTGTGCTTTATTTTTCTTTTTTATTATTCATATCCCCTATTTTGACCACAAATCATCATAAATCTTTTTCTATACAATTGTTATCAAGATCTAAGTCACACAGACAAACCCCTTTGCAGATTTTTTCTGTAGTTTCCTTCTTATGTTATGGAGAAATTTTCCAACCCGAATTTTACTCGGGCCCTCTTTCAGTTTTCTGTTTCTTTTCTAGGCTATTTTTAAAATTGTTGATTCGCCCATGGTTTTTTTAAATTGTTGCGATTTAAGAGAGAGATAGAGACTGAATTTTGCTTAGCTCTGTGTTTCGAAGATGGCGATGCAGTTAAAGCGAAGAAGATTGAAGTGTATTTGCTTTTGATTTTACTAATATTAGTAATATTGTACTGTACCCACTTTGGATTGCTAGGGTGTGAAATTTTTTCTGTTACCATGGTTTTTGAACTAATGTGTAATTTTATGTGGTTTGTTGTAATGAGTTATCCCAATCTTATAATTCCCTTCTCTTGTAATGTTAAAGTTGGAATTGTAGATTGTATTTAGTTGCAATAATTTACCATTTCGCTATTAATAGATAATCTTTCATTTATTAAAAAAAATATATTGGGCTTTGTAAATGGTAGTAAAACATCGAGACTCGGGCTTTATTGTCGACCAGGTTCTATAAATTAATAGTAAACCCGTTAATTGTTGGGTCATTCCCCTCTTATCTCTCTCCCTCACGGCCCAATTGTTGGCAATCTGAATTCTAAATTTGCCTTTATTTTTTGCCCCTTTCTCTATTGCAATATTTTTGCTTATTTTATTTGATTTCCATGATAAATAAAATCAAGCTCTCATGACTTAAGAATGATGGAAGATTTCTGAGAAGGGCTAAAATTGTGAAGAGAGATACAGAAAGAGGTAAAAGAAGAGTAGGAGGGGAGGGACGCTAAAAGTCAATTAGGATAGATGATTTGGCTAGAGTCTTTACTCTGTAAAGTGTAAATATATTTTGGTATTACTATATGCTGGAGGGGGGGCTGGAAGTCACAATAGATGATTTGGCTAGAGTCTTTATAAAGTGTAAATATATTTTGGTATTACTATATGTTTACTATATGTTGGGTTGGAGAGGAGGGACCTGGAAGTCACGATAGACGATTTGGCTAGAGTCTTTACTCTGTAAAGTATAAATATATTTTCGTATTACTATATGCCGGTCCCTTTCTCTAGAAAAAAAAAAGAAAAACTTTCCCTCTGGTCCCTTTTCCATTTGAACCAATTTATTTTTACTCAGCCAAAAAAATAAATACTTTACTCTGTAAAATATAAATATATTTTCGTATTACTATATGTCGGTCCCTTTCTCTAGAAAAAAAAGAAAAACTTTCCCTCCGGTCCCTTTTCCATTTGAACCAATTTATTTTTACTCAGCCAAAAAAAATAAAAAATAAAAAATAAAAAATCAGGTAACTTAATTTACCTTAAGTTCTTAACTACGTTAAAATATTTGTATAGCATGTATTAAAAATTTATATTATCAAGAAAGTCACAACTTAACAAATTAGTGCATATATGTTCTGCGCCTCTAAGTGCTTTGAATATGTTAACAGGCTTGATTTACTTTTCTTATTAATGAACCATATATAGCCGTATCTATAGATGCTCTTCTACTATGTACACAAATCCCCTAACATATTTTTTTTTTCTTTGATATATTGAAGGAGAAAAAAATATAAATTCAATTCAAAACTTATCGCTTGATAAAAAATATTTTTAACTAATTGAGGGACCTATTTATAAATCAACTTACTTTTATATGCATGTGCTAAAAGGCAAAAAACTTAATTCATTTTGGAGATTTACAAATAATCAAAAGCACACGACTTTGTCAATTATGCTTATGCGTGTAGTGTGGTCGAACTTGCTTCCATCTGTTGAATATTGAAGCATTTGCCTACTTCAACTTTTCATGCATCAATTGGAATATTCGTTAACTTTTATTTCTTCAAAGCACAATATTTCAGCCATAGAGCCGGCAGAGGACGGCTGTCTCATGTTAGAGTAAGTTGACATTTTTGTCGTTTAAAAGAGCAACTCTTTCAGCCTGTCTTGGCATTGGCATCCCCTTCTGCAACTATGGGTTCAGCCCTCGGTTGCTGTGGTTCAGAGAATGTCGAAAATGGGTATGGCACGATGGTCATTTATGAATTTCGTCATCTTTTTGCTTTTCCTCTCTTCCTTTCCCTCTCTCTTCTCCATTTTTGGTCTTATGATGAATTGAATTTCAGTAGGTCGTCACCGAAAGGAGGAAGCACGCCATGGAGAATTTTTACGTACAAAGAATTGCATTCAGCGACGAACGGATTCAGTGAGGTTAACAAGCTTGGAGAAGGTGGATTTGGAAGTGTCTACTGGGGCAAAACCTCAGATGGTCTCCAGGTAATTAATAGTCGGTGTTGATGCTTCTACTTCGTTTTTTTTCTTTTCACGGTGAATTGCTTGCAAAATTGAGTAGAAAATGTTTCTTGATCAATGCAGATAGCTGTTAAGAAGTTGAAATCCATGAATTCAAAAGCTGAGATGGAGTTTGCTGTGGAGGTTGAAGTTCTTGGAAGGGTACGGCACAAAAATCTTTTGGGCCTGAGAGGCTACTATGCAGGGACTGACCAACGGCTTATTGTATACGATTACATGCCAAATCTCAGTTTGCTATCACATCTACATGGCCAATTTTCTGGAGAAGTTCAGCTAGATTGGGAAAGGAGAATGAAGATTGCATTAGGATCTGCAGAAGGATTGCTGTAAGTTCTAGAGACTAGACATTGCTTTCTAGTTGGCTTCAAATACTCAGCTTCACATGATTTTTACACTTTCAAGGCCCATTTCATGCTAAGTTAACAAGAGAAGTACTCACTGTGCGTCTGATGTTTCTGCTAGGTATCTGCACCATGAAGTGACACCCCATATCATTCACAGAGACATAAAGGCTAGCAATGTGCTTTTGGACTCAGATTTTGAGCCCCTGGTTGCAGATTTTGGGTTCGCGAAGCTCATTCCAGAAGGAGTCAGCCATATGACGACGCGTGTGAAGGGCACCTTGGGCTACCTAGCACCAGAATATGCTATGTGGGGGAAGGTATCAGAAAGTTGTGATGTGTATAGTTTCGGCATCCTGCTGCTTGAGATTATCACTGGAAGAAAACCAATTGAGAAGCTCCCCGGCGGCGTCAAGAGAACTATAACCGAATGGGCTGAGCCATTGATAGCTACAGGCAGGTTTAGGGATCTTGTTGATCCAAAACTTCGAGGACACTTTGATGAAAACCAACTAAAGCAATCGATCAATGTCGCCGCATTGTGCGTTCAAGCCGAGCCGGAAAAGAGGCCCACCATGAAAGAGGTTGTGACCCTGCTGAAGGGCTATGAACCAAAAGGTGGGAAAATGATGCAAACCAGACTCAGAAGCATCAAGTATGAGGAAGATTTGTTGGCTCTTGATCAGACCAGTGATGATGATCATAAAGGTGGAAATGAAGATGAGAGTAGTGCATATGGTGTCTTTGGGGCCATTGATGTTCAGAGGATGCGAGACCCCAATACTCGTTTTGCAGATAGAAAGAAGTGATCACAGGAATGGATCAGCTATAAGTAGCTTCGAAAGCTTTTGCATTCATCACATTCGCACCCAGAAGAGAATCAAGAAAAGGAATGTGACAATTAACTAGGAACTATATGTTATATTTCTTTCCTTTTCTTTAATTTGTTTCCATGAGAAAGTCCGATGATTTTACAATAGTTTGCAAATGTAATTTTTTCGTATAAAATGAAATATCTAAATTTTTTAAAAATATATTTGAAATTAAATGTTTACTTTCTTAAACTAATTAATATATATTTTATTTAAACTTTTACTACTAACCTTCTTAATTTAAGAGAATTAATCTAACATAATGGTTTTACCACTAAACATTTTGACTCTCTTTAATTTTCACATTAAGTCAAAATAGGATATCAATTTTGGATTGGGGAAGAAATTCTAGCTAGTTTAGTGGCTAAGTTGTTAATTTTTCTTTGTTGGTTATTGAGATTTAAATTTCAGATATTTGTTTGGTTTAGTTTGTACAGGTTCAGTTCTTAATATTTCTTGAACAGTTTGCTTAAATAATAGCAAAAAGTGGATTGTGTTGCTTTAATGTTTGTTAAGCCAAAGAAAGAATTGTCTGAGAACAACCCTAAGCTTACTGAAGGATCTTCCCTTTACTAGTTGTGCATAATATAACATGAGGAAATGCTTTGGTGCAAAGAGGTAATACCCAAGTGGTAAATTTTCTCGATTTAGTAGGTGCTGAATTTCATAAGTTTTAAGTGTATGTAAGAAAAAATAGAAGTGATAAATCTTACAGTTCATGATAACTAAAATAGAAAAAAATGTGCTTAATCTATTTGGGATTGAATGTCTTATTTTAATTTGATACAAAAATTAAGAAAAGTGATTTAATTATAAATCAATTATTATAATATCTTTATGAATTAAATAAGTGATTGGTTGGGTCAATGAGTTAGTGGAGATTAAATCACTCAAAATAGGAGAGTAAAAAGTTACTGGTGGGGTCATTGTATTAGAAAAGTTTAATTTTATTAAATTAAAGAGATTAATAATAAAAATTTAAATAAAACATGTAACTATTTTAATAAATTATCACGTGTATTCAAATTTGGTTCCATTGTAGAACCTAACAAAAATTTCTTATCTTTTGTTTCACTTGTCCTCTCATAAATATTAATTTGTTTTTGTAAAATCCAATAAAAAAATTAAACCAAACTTTGTCCATTCTCAATCTTGGACATATTAGAAAGGAAATGTAGATATCCAATTTTGGATGGAAGGAGTATGTTGTTAGGCAAAGAATGCTAAGCATTCATAATAGACAACCATTGTAGCTCCAAATCTACATCAGAATTTGAGTAGGGAATTTTTAACCATTCAATGCACGAAATTGACAAAAGAGTGTCTTGCTCTAACAAGTAAAGAAAGTATTCATCATAAATCATGACCATTTGGGACGTTAATGTGGCTTTTAATATTAAATCCCAGTTGAAGCAGAAAGCAGTTTCAAAGCCATATAAATATCTACTTCTTACAAAAGTAATTAAATTCTTCACTTTAAATGCAAACCTTCAAGTAAATACTAAACCTACTTTCATTTAAAACCTTTTAAGATAACAGCATTAGAATGCCTTAAAATCCCATAAGCAATTAAAGCAGAAAGCAGTTTCAAAGACTCCACTTTCTGCCGTCATATAAATATCTGCATCCTTACAAGTAATCGTCAGCTTGAAGAGAGTCTCATTACCTATCAATTCTTGGCTAGAAAACATGTCTCCAGTTAGAACAGTATATGCAATTACGCTTGTAGTAGGGTGCCTATCAATTTTGGCGGCACCATGCTTTGGCACTCTAGACTTGATTGCCCTTGGTTTTGGTCTGCCACTGGGAAACCCATGTCTAGCATCCTTCGCATCTACCAAAGGCTGTGTTCAGGAACTGATAGCGTCATTCTTGAGTCTCCAGGCTCACTTACTTGGCCCTCAGTGCTGCAAGGCTTCCATGACAATTGATGACAACTGTTGGCCGAAAATATTTCCCCTGAACCCACTTTTCCCACCACAAATCAAAAACTATTGCACGGCCATAGTTCCATTACCATTGCATGCGCCTCCAGTACTTCCCCAGCCGTAGTGAGCTACCAGCTACCGAATCGGGAGTGAAGGTGTATGAAGAGATTTTATAATTCCTTGGAGGTATTCATATTAAGATAATCCTGGAGCAAAAGGCAAGAATATGAAGGCGGATCTGGAGACTAAAATCAGTCTTGAGCTATGTTAAGAATAGTTTTCTAGCTTTTATTTTGTTGAGATGATCTCGTTTTCATCAAGGATTATACGATCCTTGTCTTTATTTTCAGTTTGTAGCATAAATTGGAGACTGATTTTTTGTTTTCTTTTACATTTTCCCTCTGGCAAGTAAGCCTCTTTCTTCTTCTTTTCCTTTTTCAAGTTTTCGCTATTAATAAAAGATTGGTTTTTAAGATATGCAGAAATTAGATCGTGCAGCCAATGCATCGCAATTGGCTTTAAATATTACCAGGAAGCATAATTGTTTGTTAGAAATGTTTAGATGAGACATCTGAGTTAGTGACAGTAAAGATGTAATGCACTAGATTAAACTGATCCAAATGGTTCCAGTGATAGAATTCCAATACATCAATATGCATATGAAGATATGCATCGTATTGCTTCTTAGTATATTCCTGGCTGAATCACTGTCGCAAGGCTTCTGCACCACAATTTCAGCAGATGTTTCAAACAAATACAAGTTCTTGGATTTTAGATTATTCTGCACATGGTGACTGATGCCTTTGGCTGCTAGTAAAATCTCCCAAGGCCTTTATCTATATTGTTCTTCTTCCCTCCCCCGCCCCCATAGTATCCATAGTTAACATCTTAAAAATAAAATTTTATTTTTCATGAATTACGAATCACTTAGATGACATGTATTACTATCCGTCTACATGGAAAATGTAAAAAAAAAAAAACTCTCTAACTAAAATATAAATAAAATACTTTAAAAAAGGGAAAAAAGAAACAAGGGAAACAAAAAATACAACTATTCTTTGGAATTGTAAGGTTATGTTTGTATTGCAATAGTTTTCTCTAAATGAATATCAGCTTTGCTAAATCTTTTCTAAATAAAATACTTTAAAAAATTAGATAAGATTTTAATCTCTAAATCTTTGTCCCAAATTTATATGTAAACCCTTTACTCGAATTTAAGTTTTTTTTTTCAGAAATATATCTCTAATTTTAAAGAATGTACTTGAATAATCCAAAAGATGTAGAAAAGAAGAACGTTTGATCGCACAAGAGACCTTGATGCCGAGTCCGCCTTCCTGAAAGATCATTGGATTGAATTTTTATTTTAGTGGAATTGTATTTAGAATTGTAAAATTGAATTATTTGTTAAAACAATAAAATAAAAGTAAAAAAATAGAAAAAAGTAGAAAAAATTTTGGATGGAAAGCCAATCCAAATTGGCCTACTTTCCTTCTGAACCAGTACTTTTTCTTTCCCCAGAACAAGATTGTAAGAATGCTTCGTTCTTCAAAAATTTGCATTGGTAGCCATATGAAAGAACCTCCATGCTTGCGACTTGCAGTTTCCAGAACTTTTAATGGAAAAAAGGATATTCCAACACTCAACTACACAGTTGCCGCCTTTCTTTAAATGACTGAAACTCAAATGATTTCTCCTGACGTCAAAAGGAAACTATACAAGTCAAAATCATTGCCAACGTCCTCAACTTGATGATTATCATTTTGAAGATTTCTTTTCAAAGATTATCCATCACCACAAGCAACTTGATGTGGGATTTGCAGAGCACGTTTCTCTGTCACAGCAAGTTTGATTAAGTCTCAGCACTTAGAATTAAACTTGGGGTTCAACAAGAGCTTATGTACATGAGGTGAAGAACCATTCTTGGATCGATTACAAGTAGGGACTGAGGAAGCATATACGAGTGTTGTTTGCTCTCAGAACTTTTATTTTTGGAGGAAGGTTTGACCATGATTCTCTAATGGAAGTTGCTGTAACTTGCACTTCCATTGCATGCTCTGTAATCATTTTTTTTTCCTTTAAGAAAAGTGATAATGACTTCTCTTGACAAAAAAGATGTGGTCAAAAGACATTGTGCTTTGATTGATGACCTCCATTTTGATCTGCTCATCTTTAGTTTGCGGGAGTTAATTCAGATCGATCCCTCTGAGGAGTTCATGTGGCTGTTTCGCTTCACAGATTCTCAAGAAATTAATACTTTGGAGAGGAATCGCTTTCAATATCCTACAGATAATAATATGTTTGAGATGCAGAATATGTGAAATGGATAAAACATAAAAGTGTTGAAAGCTGAAAAAGATTGGCATAAGAAGGTGGTGCAAGTTAAGAATAATATTGTTTGATTTATTCATTTGTTTTTGGAATATGAATCCTGAAATCGGAGGCAATGCTTGCCAACTACCAAAATGTAGGACTTTTGGCATTTCAACACAATCCTAGATGTTTTTCTCCTAAAATTTCCTACCCAAGATTATTTTGATTGTGACCTTGTAACCACTATTCTATTGATCAAGATTTTTTGACCCTTATCTTACTGTTGTAATCTTTTCAATGATTTCTGACTCTTAGTTTAATGAAATCAGTTATAAGTTCAACAAAATTACTAAAGGACTTCTGCAGAAAATAGAATAAAACACTTTAAGTAAGAATATAACGTCTTATAGCGACAAAGAATCCATTTCTGTCATCTATACAAGACTCCCTCGAAATATACTGATCAACTTCTGGCCGTTCTCCATGGCTAAGACAGTAGAAGGGACTTAGCAAAAGTATATACTAATGAAGTTAAAGAGAAAAAAAATGGAGGGACAAGAGAGAGTGAGAAAAGCGAGTGATGTATGACTTCTACATCAAAACTTAATTGGGGAGTTTTTAACCATTCAATGCATGAAATTGACAAAGGAGTGTCTTGTTAAAACAAATAAAGAAAGTGTTCCTCATAAATCATTACCATTTGGAACGTTAGCTTTTAAAATTAAATCCCAGTTGTAACAGAAAGCAGTTTCAAAGCCATATAAATATCTGCTTCTTACAAAAGTAATTAAATTCTTCACTTTAAATGCAAACCTTCAAGTAAATGCTAAACCTACTTTCATTTAAAACCTTTTAAGATAACAGACATTAGAATGCCTTAAAATCCCATAAGCAATTAAAGCGTAGCAGGGCTTTCAAAGACTCCACTTTGCTCGTCATATAAATATCTCGCATCCCTACAAGTAATCGTCAGCTTGCGAGAGAGTCTCATTACCTATCAATTCTTGGCTAGAAAACATGTCTCCAGTTAGAACAGTATATGCAATTACGCTTGTAGTAGGGTGCCTATCAATTTTGGCGGCACCATGCTTTGGCACTCTAGACTTGATTGCCCTTGGTTTTGGTCTGCCACTGGGAAACCCATGTCTAGCATCCTTCGCATCTACCAAAGGCTGTGTTCAGGAACTGATAGCGTCATTCTTGAGTCTCCAGGCTCACTTACTTGGCCCTCAGTGCTGCAAGGCTTCCATGACAATTGATGACAACTGTTGGCCGAAAATATTTCCCCTGAACCCACTTTTCCCACCACAAATCAAGAACTATTGCACGACCATAGTTCCATTACCATTGCATGCGCCTCCAGTACTTCCCCAGCCGTAGTGAGCTACCAGCTACCGAATCGGGAGTGAAGGTGTATGAAGAGCTTTTATAATTCCTTGGAGGTATTCATATTAAGATAATCCCAGAGCAAAAGGCAAGAATATGAAGACAAATCTGGAGACTAAAATCAGTCTTGAGCTATGTTAGGAATAGTTTTCTAGCTTTTATTTTGTTGATATGATCTCGTTTTCGTCAAGGATTATACGATCCTTGTCTTTATTTTCAGTTTGTAGCATAAATTGGAGACTGATTTTTTGCTTTCTTTTACATTTTCCCTCTGGCAAGTGAGCCTCTTTCTTATTAATAAAACATTGGTTTTTAAGATATGCAGAAATTAGATCGTGCAGCCTATGCATCGCAATTGGCTTTAAATATTACCAGGAAGCATAATTGTTTGTTAGAAATGTTTAGATGAGACATCTGAGTTAGTGACAGTAAAGATGTAATGCACTAGATTAAACTGATCCAAATGGTTCCAGTGATAGAATTCCAATACATCAATATGCATATGAAGATATGCATCGTATTGCTTCATAGTATATTCCTGGATGAATCACTGCCACAAGGCTTCTGCACCACAATTTCAGCAGATGTTTCAAACAAATACAAGTTCTTGGATTTTAGATTATTCTGCACATGGTGACTGATGCCTTTGGCTGCTAGTAAAATCTCCCAAGGCCTTTATCTATATTGTTCTTCTTCCCTCCCCCGCCCCCATAGTATCCATAGTTAACATCTTAAAAATAAAATTTTATTTTTCATGAATTACGAATCACTTAGATGACATGTATTACTATCCGTCTACAGGGAAAATGTAAAAAAAAAAAAAACTCTCTAACTAAAATATAAATAAAACACTTTAAAAAAGGGAAAAAAGAAACAAGGGAAACAAAAAATACAACTATTCTTTGGAATTGTAAGGTTATGTTTGTATTGCAATAGTTTTCTCTAAATGAATATCAGCTTTGCTAAATCTTTTCTAAATAAAATACTTAAAAAATTAAATAAGATTTTAATCTCTAAATCTTTGTCCCGAATTGATATGTAAACCCTTTACTCGAATTTAAGGTTTTTTTTAGAAATATATCTCTAATATTGAAGAATGTACTTGAATAATCCAAAAGATGTAGAAAAGAAGAACGTTTGATCGCAAGAGAGACCTTGATACCGAGTCCACCTTCCGGAAAGATCATTGGATTGAATTTTTATTTGAGTGGAATTGTATTTAGAATTGTAAAAGTGAATTATTTGTTAAAAAAATAAAATAAAAGTAAAAAAATAGAAAAAAGTAGAAAAAATTTTGGATGGAAAGGCAATCCAAATTGGCCTACTTTCCTTCTGAACCAGTACTTTTTCTTTCCCGTAACAAGATTGTAAGAATGCTTCGTTCTTCAAAAATTTGCGTTGGTAGCCATATGAAAGAACCTCCATGCTTGCGACTTGCAGTTTCAGAACTTTTAATGGAAAAAGGATATTCCAACACTCAACTACACAGCTTGCAGCCTTTCTTTAAATGATCGAAACTCAAATGATTTCTCCGACGTCAAAAGGAAACTATACAAGTCAAAATCATTGCCAACGTCCTCAACTTGATGATTATCATTTTGAAGATTTCTTTTCAAAGATTATCCTTCACCACAAGCAACTTGATGTGGGATTTGCAGAGCACGTTTCTCTGTCACAAAGCAAGTTTGATTAAGTCTCAGCACTTAGAATTAAACTTGGGGTTCAACAAGAGCTTATGTACATGAGGTGAAGAACCATTCTTGGATCGATTACAAGTAGGGGACCGAGGAAGCATATACGAGTGTTGTTTGCTCTCGTAACTTTTATTTTTGGAGGAAGGTTTGACCATGATTCTCTAATGGAAGTTGTCTGTAACTTTGCACTTCCATTGCATGCTCTGTAATCATTTTTTTTTCCTTTAAGAAAAGTGATAATGACTTCTCTTGACAAAAAAAGATGTGGTCAAAAGACATTGTGCTTTGATTGATGACCTCCATTTTGATCTCGCTCATCTTTAGTTTGCGGGAGTTAATTCGAGATCGATCCTCCGAGGAGTTCATGTGGCTGTTTCGCTTCACAGATTCTCAAGAAATTAATACTTTGGAGAGGAATCGCTTTCAATATCCTACAGATAATAATATGTTTGAGATGCAGAATATGTGAAATGGATAAAACATAAAAGTGTTGAAAGCTGAAAAAGATTGGCATAAGAAGGTGGTGCAAGTTAAGAATAATATTGTTTGATTTATTCATTTGTTTTTGGAATATGAATCCTGAAATCGGAGGCAATGCTTGCCAACTACCAAAATGTAGGACTTTTGGCATTTCAACACAATCCTAGATGTTTTTCTCCTAAAATTTCCTACCCAAGATTATTTTGATTGTGACCTTGTAACCACTTATTCTATTGATCAAGATTTTTTTGACCCTTATCTTCATTGTTGTAATCTTTTCAATGATTTCGACTCTTAGTTTAATGAAATCAGTTATAAGTTCAACAAAATTACTAAAGGACTTCTGCAGAAAATAGCATAAAACACTTTAAGTAAGAATATAACGTCTTATAGCGACAAAGAATCCATTTCTGTCATCTATACAAGACTCCCTCGAAATATACTGATCAACTTCTGGCCGTTCTCCATGGCTAAGACAGTAGAAGGGACTTAGCAAAAGTATATACTAATGAAGTTAAAGAGAAAAAAAAATGGAGGGACAAGAGAGAGTGAGAAAAGCGAGTGATGTATGACTTCTACATCAAAACTTAATTGGGGAGTTTTTAACCATTCAATGCATGAAATTGACAAAGGAGTGTCTTGTTAAAACAAATAAAGAAAGTGTTCCTCATAAATCATTACCATTTGGAACGTTAGCTTTTAAAATTAAATCCCAGTTGTAATGAAAGCGAGTTTCAAAGCCATATAAATATCTGCTTCTTACAAAAGTAATTAAATTCTTCACTTTAAATGCAAACCTTCAAGTAAATGCTAAACCTACTTTCATTTAAAACCTTTTAAGATAACAGCATTAGAATGCCTTAAAATCCCATAAGCAATTAAAGCAGAAAGCAGTTTCAAAGACTCCACTTTCTGCCGTCATATAAATATCTGCATCCTTACAAGTAATCGTCAGCTTGCAGAGAGTCTCATTACCTATCAATTCTTGGCTAGAAAACATGTCTCCAGCTAGAACAAAGATATGCAATTACGCTTGTAGTAGGGTGCCTATCAATTTTGGCGGCACCATGCTTTGGCACTCTAGACTTGATTGCCCTTGGTTTTGGTCTGCCACTGGGAAACCCATGTCTAGCATCCTTCGCATCTACCAAAGGCTGTGTTCGAGAACCGAGTAGCGTCATTCTTGAGTCTCCCGAGCTCACTTACTTGGCCCTCGCTGCCGCAAGGCTTCCATGACAATTGATGACAACTGTTGGCCGAAAATATTTCCCCTGAACCCACTTTTCCCACCACAAATCAAGAACTATTGCACGACCATAGTTCCATTACCATTGCATGCGCCTCCAGTACTTCCCCAGCCGTAGTGAGCTACCAGCTACCGAATCGGGAGTGAAGGTGTATGAAGAGCTTTATAATTCCTTGGAGGTATTCATATTAAGATAATCCCAGAGCAAAAGGCAAGAATATGAAGACAAATCTGGAGACTAAAATCAGTCTTGAGCTATGTTAGGAATAGTTTTCTAGCTTTTATTTTGTTGATATGATCTCGTTTTCGTCAAGGATTATACGATCCTTGTCTTTATTTTCAGCTTTGTAGCATAAATTGGAGACTGATTTTTGCTTTCTTTTACATTTTCCTCCCGCAAGTGAGCCTCTTTCTTATTAATAAAACATTGGTTTTTAAGATATGCGAAATTAGATCGTGCAGCCTATGCATCGCAATTGGCTTTAAATATTACCAGAAGCATAATTGTTTGTTAGAAATGTTTAGATGAGACATCGAGTTAGTGACAAGAAAGATGTAATGCACTAGATTAAACTGATCCAAATGGTTCCAGTGATAGAATTCCAATACATCAATATGCATATGAAGATATGCATCGTATTGCTTCATAGTATATTCCTGGATGAATCACTGCCACAAGGCTTCTGCACCACAATTTCAGCAGATGTTTCAAACAAATACAAGTTCTTGGATTTTAGATTATTCTGCACATGGTGACTGATGCCTTTGGCTGCTAGTAAAATCTCCCAAGGCCTTTATCTATATTGTTCTTCTTCCCTCCCCCGGCCCCATAGTATCCATAGTTAACATCTTAAAAATAAAATTTTATTTTTCATGAATTACGAATCACTTAGATGACATGTATTACTATCCGTCTACAGGGAAAATGCAAAAAAAAAAAAAACTCTCTAACTAAAATATAAATAAAATACTTTAAAAAAGGGAAAAAAGAAACAAGGGAAACAAAAAATACAACTATTCATTGGAATTGTAAGGTTATGTTTGTATTGCAATAGTTTTCTCTAAATGAATATCAGCTTTGCTAAATCTTTTCTAAATAAAATACTTTAAAAAATTAGATAAGATTTTAATCTCTAAATCTTTGTCCCAAATTTATATGTAAACCCTTTACTCGAATTTAAGTTTTTTTTTCAGAAATATATCTCTAATTTTGAAGAATGTACTTGAATAATCCAAAAGATGTAGAAAAGAAGAACGTTTGATCGCACGAGAGACCTTGATGCCGAGTCTGCCTTCCTGAAAGATCATTGGATTGAATTTTTATTTTAGTGGAATTGTATTTAGAATTGTAAAATTGAATTATTTGTTAAAACAATAAAATAAAAGTAAAAAAATAGAAAAAAGTAGAAAAAATTTTGGATGGAAAGCCAATCCAAATTGGCCTACTTTCCTTCTGAACCAGTACTTTTTCTTTCCCCAGAACAAGATTGTAAGAATGCTTCGTTCTTCAAAAATTTGCGTTGGTAGCCATATGAAAGAACCTCCATGCTTGCGACTTGCGCTTCTGAACTTTTAATGGAAAAAAGGATATTCCAACACTCAACTACACAGTTGCCGCCTTTCTTTAAATGACTGAAACTCAAATGATTTCTCCTGACGTCAAAAGGAAACTATACAAGTCAAAATCATTGCCAACGTCCTCAACTTGATGATTATCATTTTGAAGATTTCTTTTCAAAGATTATCCTTCACCACAAGCAACTTGATGTGGGATTTGCAGGGCACGTTTCTCTGTCAAAGCAAGTTTGATTAAGTCTCAGCACTCAGAATTAAACTTGGGGTTCAACAAGAGCTTATGTACATGAGGTGAAGAACCATTCTTGGATCGACTATAAGTAGGGACCGAGGAAGCATATACGAGTGTTGTTTGCTCTCGTAACTTTTATTTTTTGGAGGAAGGTTTGACCATGATTCTCTAATGGAAGTTGCTGTAACTTGCACTTCCATTGCATGCTCTGTAATCATTTTTTTTTCCTTTAAGAAAAGTGATAATGACTTCTCTTGACAAAAAAGATGTGGTCAAAAGACATTGTGCTTTGATTGATGACCTCCATTTTGATCTGCTCATCTTTAGTTTGCGGGAGTTAATTCAGATCGATCCCTCTGAGGAGTTCATGTGGCTGTTTCAGCTCACATGATTCTCAAGAAATTAATACTTTGGAGAGGAATCGCTTTCAATATCCCTACGAGATAATAATATGTTTGAGATGCAGAATATGTGAAATGGATAAAACATAAAAAGTGTTGAAAAGCTGAAAAAGATTGGCATAAGAAGGTGGTGCAAGTTAAGAATAATATTGTTTGATTTATTCATTTGTTTTTGGAATATGAATCCCGAAATCGGAGGCAATGCTTGCCAACTACCAAAAATGTAGGACTTTTGGCATTTCAACACAATCCTAGATGTTTTTCTCCTAAAATTTCCTACCCAAGATTATTTTGATTGTGACCTTGTAACCACTATTCTATTGATCAAGATTTTTTTGACCCTTATATTATCGTTGTAATCTTTTCAATGATTTCTCACTCTTAGTTTAATGAAATCAGTTATAAGTTCAACAAAATTACTAAAAGGACTTCGCATAAAAATAGAATAAAACACTTTAAGTAAGAATATAACGTCTTATAGCGACAAAGAATCCATTTCGTCATCTATACAAGACTCCCTCGAAATATACTGATCAACTTCTGGCCGTTCTCCATGGCTAAGACAGTAGAAGGGACTTAGCAAAAGTATATACTAATGAAGTTAAAGAGAAAAAAAAATGGAGGGACAAGAGAGAGTGAGAAAAGCGAGTGATGTATGACTTCTACATCAAAACTTGATTGGGGAGTTTTTAACCATTCAATGCATGAAATTGACAAAGGAGTGTCTTGTTAAAACAAATAAAGAAAGTGTTCCTCATAAATCATTACCATTTGGAACGTTAGCTTTTAAAATTAAATCCCAGTTGTAACAGAAAGCAGTTTCAAAGCCATATAAATATCTGCTTCTTACAAAAGTAATTAAATTCTTCACTTTAAATGCAAACCTTCAAGTAAATGCTAAACCTACTTTCATTTAAAACCTTTTAAGATAACAACATTAGAATGCCTTAAAATCCCATAAGCAATTAAAGCAGAAAGCAGTTTCAAAGACTCCACTTTCTGCCGTCATATAAATATCTGCATCCTTACAAGTAATCGTCAGCTTGCAGAGAGTCTCATTACCTATCAATTCTTGGCTAGAAAACATGTCTCCAGTTAGAACAGTATATGCAATTACGCTTGTAGTAGGGTGCCTATCAATTTTGGCGGCACCATGCTTTGGCACTCTAGACTTGATTGCCCTTGGTTTTGGTCTGCCACTGGGAAACCCATGTCTAGCATCCTTCGCATCTACCAAAGGCTGTGTTCAGGAACTGATAGCGTCATTCTTGAGTCTCCAGGCTCACTTACTTGGCCCTCGGTCTGCAAGGCTTCCATGACAATTGATGACAACTGTTGGCCGAAAATATTTCCCCTGAACCCACTTTTCCCACCACAAATCAAGAACTATTGCACGACCATAGTTCCATTACCATTGCATGCGCCTCCAGTACTTCCCCAGCCGTAGTGAGCTACCAGCTACCGAATCGGGAGTGAAGGTGTATGAAGAGCTTTTATAATTCCTTGGAGGTATTCATATTAAGATAATCCCAGAGCAAAAGGCAAGAATATGAAGACAAATCTGGAGACTAAAATCAGTCTTGAGCTATGTTAGGAATAGTTTTCTAGCTTTTATTTTGTTGATATGATCTCGTTTTCGTCAAGGATTATACGATCCTTGTCTTTATTTTCAGTTTGTAGCATAAATTGGAGACTCGATTTTTTTGCTTTCTTTTTACATTTTCCCTCCGGCAAGTGAGCCTCTTTCTTATTAATAAAATATTAGTTTTTAAGATATGCAGAAATTAGATCGTGCAGCCTATGCATCGCAATTGGCTTTAAATATTACCAGGAAGCATAATTGTTTGTTAGAAATGTTTAGATGAGACATCTGAGTTAGTGACAGTAAAGATGTAATGCACTAGATTAAACTGATCCAAATGGTTCCAGTGATAGAATTCCAATACATCAATATGCATATGAAGATATGCATCGTATTGCTTCATAGTATATTCCTGGATGAATCACTGCCACAAGGCTTCTGCACCACAATTTCAGCAGATGTTTCAAACAAATACAAGTTCTTGGATTTTAGATTATTCTGCACATGGTGACTGATGCCTTTGGCTGCTAGTAAAATCTCCCAAGGCCTTTATCTATATTGTTCTTCTTCCCTCCCCCGCCCCCATAGTATCCATAGTTAACATCTTAAAAATAAAATTTTATTTTTCATGAATTACGAATCACTTAGATGACATGTATTACTATCCGTCTACAGGGAAAATGCAAAAAAAAAAAAAACTCTCTAACTAAAATATAAATAAAATACTTTAAAAAAGGGAAAAAAGAAACAAGGGAAACAAAAAATACAACTATTCATTGGAATTGTAAGGTTATGTTTGTATTGCAATAGTTTTCTCTAAATGAATATCAGCTTTGCTAAATCTTTTCTAAATAAAATACTTTAAAAAATTAGATAAGATTTTAATCTCTAAATCTTTGTCCCAAATTTATATGTAAACCCTTTACTCGAATTTAAGTTTTTTTTTCAGAAATATATCTCTAATTTTGAAGAATGTACTTGAATAATCCAAAAGATGTAGAAAAGAAGAACGTTTGATCGCACGAGAGACCTTGATGCCGAGTCTGCCTTCCTGAAAGATCATTGGATTGAATTTTTATTTTAGTGGAATTGTATTTAGAATTGTAAAATTGAATTATTTGTTAAAACAATAAAATAAAAGTAAAAAAATAGAAAAAAGTAGAAAAAATTTTGGATGGAAAGCCAATCCAAATTGGCCTACTTTTCCTTCTCGAACCAAGATTTTTCTTTCCCTGAACAAGATTGTAAGAATGCTTCGTTCTTCAAAAAATTTGCGTTGGTAGCCATATGAAAGAACCTCCATGCTTGCGACTTGCGGTTTCCGAACTTTTAATGGAAAAAGGATATTCCAACACTCAACTACACAGTTTGCCGCCTTTCTTTAAATGACTGAAACTCAAATGATTTCTCCTGACGTCAAAAGGAAACTATACAAGTCAAAATCATTGCCAACGTCCTCAACTTGATGATTATCATTTTGAAGATTTCTTTTCAAAGATTATCCTTCACCACAAGCAACTTGATGTGGGATTTGCAGGGCACGTTTCTCTATCAAAGCAAGTTTGATTAAGTCTCAAACGACTCGAATTAAACTTGGGGTTCAACAAGAGCTTATGTACATGAGGTGAAGAACCATTCTTGGATCAATTACAAGTAGGGACTGAGGAAGCATATACGAGTGTTGTTTGCTCTCAGAACTTGTATTTTTGGAGGAAGGTTTGACCATGATTCTCTAATGGAAGTTGCTGTAACTTGCACTTCCATTGCATGCTCTGTAATCATTTTTTTTCCTTTAAGAAAAGTGATAATGACTTCTCTTGACAAAAAAGATGTGGTCAAAAGACATTGTGCTTTGATTGATGACCTCCATTTTGATCTGCTCATCTTTAGTTTGCGGGAGTTAATTCAGATCGATCCTCTCGAGGAGTTCATGTGGCTGTTTCGCTTCACAGATTCTCAAGAAATTAATACTTTGGAGAGGAATCGCTTTCAATATCCTACAGATAATAATATGTTTGAGATGCAGAATATGTGAAATGGATAAAACATAAAAGTGTTGAAAGCTGAAAAAGATTGGCATAAGAAGGTGGTGCAAGTTAAGAATAATATTGTTTGATTTATTCATTTATTTTTGGAATATGAATCCTGAAATAGGAGGCAATGCTTGCCAACTACCAAAATGTAGGACTTTTGGCATTTCAACACAATCCTAGATGTTTTTCTCCTAAAATTTCCTACCCAAGATTATTTTGATTGTGACCTTGTAACCACTATTCTATTGATCAAGATTTTTTGACCCTTATCTTACTGTTGTAATCTTTTCAATGATTTCTCACTCTTAGTTTAAAGAAATCAGTTATAAGTTCAACAAAATTACTAAAGGACTTCGCGTAAAAATAGCATAAAACACTTTAAGTAAGAATATAACGTCTTATAGCGACAAAGAATCCATTTCTGTCATCTATACAAGACTCCCTCGAAATATACTGATCAACTTCTGGCCGTTCTCCATGGCTAAGACAATAGAAGGGACTTAGCAAAAGCATATACTAATGAAGTTAAAGAGAAAAAAAAATGGAGGGACAAGAGAGAGTGAGAAAAGCGAGTGATGTATGACTTCTACATCAAAACTTGATTGGGGAGTTTTTAACCATTCAATGCATGAAATTGACAAAGGAGTGTCTTGTTAAAACAAATAAAGAAAGTGTTCCTCATAAATCATTACCATTTGGAACTTTAGCTTTTAATATTAAATCCCAGTTGAAGCAGAAAGCAGTTTCAAAGCCATATAAATATCTGCTTCTTACAAAAGTAATTAAATTCTTCACTTTAAATGCAAACCTTCAAGTAAATGCTAAACCTACTTTCATTTAAAACCTTTTAAGATAACAGCATTAGAATGCCTTAAAATCCCATAAGCAATTAAAGCAGAAAGCAGTTTCAAAGACTCCACTTTCTGCCGTCATATAAATATCTGCATCCTTACAAGTAATCGTCAGCTTGCAGAGAGTCTCATTACCTATCAATTCTTGGCTAGAAAACATGTCTCCTGTTAGAACAGTACATGCAATTACGCTTGTAGTAGGGTGCCTATCAATTTGGGCTGCACCATGCTTTGGCATTCTAGACTTGATTGCCCTTGGTTTTGGTCTGCCACTGGGAAACCCATGTCTAGCATCCTTCGCATCTACCAAAGGCTGTGTTCAGGAACTGATAGCGTCATTCTTGAGTCTCCAGGCTCACTTACTTGGCCCTCAGTGCTGCAAGGCTTCCATGACAATTGATGACAACTGTTGGCCGAAAATATTTCCCCTGAACCCACTTTTCCCACCACAAATCAAGAACTATAGTTCCATTACCATTGCCTGCGCCTCCAGTACTTCCCCAGCCGTAGTGAGCTACCAGCTACCGAATCGGGAGTGAAGGTGTTGGAAGAGCTTTTATAATTCCTTGGAGGTATTCATATTAAGATAATCCCAGAGCAAAAGGCAAGAATATGAAGGCTGATCTGGAGACTAAAATCAGTCTTGAGCTATGTTAAGAATAGTTTTCTAGCTTTTATTTTGTTGAGATGATCTCATTTTCATCAAGGATTATACGATCCTTGTCTTTATTTTCAGTTTGTAGCATAAATTGGAGACTGATTTTTTGCTTTCTTTTACATATTCCCTCTGGCAAGTGAGCCTCTTTCTTCTTCTTTTCCTTTTTCAAGTTTTCGCTATTAATAAAAGATTGGTTTTTAAGATATGCAGAAATTAGATCGTGCAGCCTATGCATCGCAATTGGCTTTAAATATTACCAGGAAGCATACTTGTTTGTTAGAAATGTTTAGATGAGACATTTGAGTTAGTGACAGTAAAGATGTAATGCACTAGATTAAACTGATCCAAATGGTTCCAGTGATAGAATTCCAATCCATCAATATGCATATGAAGATATGTATCGTATTGCTCCATAGTATATTCCTGGCTGAATCACTGCCTCAAGGCTTCTGCACCACAATTTCAGCAGATGTTTCAAACAAATACAAGTTCTTGGATTTTAGATTATTATGCACATGGTGAATGATGTCTTTGGCTGCTAGTAAAATCTCCCAAGGCCTTTATCTATATTGTTATTCTTTCCTCCCCCGCCCCCATAGTATCCATAGTTAACATTTTAAAAATAAAATTTTATTTTTCATGAATTACGAATCATTTAGATGACATGTATTACTATCCTTCTACAGGGCAAATGTAAAAAAAAAAAATCTCCACCTAAAATATAAATAAAACACTCAGCTTCACATGATTTTTACACTTTGAAGGCCCATTTCATGCTAAGTTAACAAGAGAAGTACTCACTGTGCGTCTGATGTTTCTGCTAGGTATCTGCACCATGAAGTGACACCCCATATCATTCACAGAGACATAAAGGCTAGCAATGTGCTTTTGGACTCAGATTTTGAGCCCCTGGTTGCAGATTTTGGGTTCGCGAAGCTCATTCCAGAAGGAGTCAGCCATATGACGACGCGTGTGAAGGGCACCTTGGGCTACCTAGCACCAGAATATGCTATGTGGGGGAAGGTATCAGAAAGTTGTGATGTTTATAGTTTCGGCATTATTCTGCTTGAGATTATCACTGGAAGAAAACCAATTGCGAAGCTCCCCGACGGTGTCAAGAGAACTATAACCGAATGGGCTGAGCCACTGATAGCTGCAGGCAGGTTTAGGGATCTTGTTGATCCAAAACTTCGAGGACACTTTGATGAAAACCAACTAAAGCAATCGATCAACGTCGCCGCATTGTGCGTTCAAGCCGAGCCAGAAAAGAGGCCCACCATGGAAGAGGTTGTGACCCTGCTGAAGGGCTATGAACCAAAAGGTGGGAAAATGATGCAAACCAGACTCAGACGCATCAAGTATGAGGAAGATTTGTTGGCTCTTGATCAGACCAGTGATGATGATCATAAAGGTGGAAATGAAGATGAGAGTAGTGCATATGGTGTCTTTGGGGCCATTGATGTTCAGAGGATGCGAGACTCCAATACTCGTTTTGCAGATAGAAGGAAGTGATCACAGGAATGGATCAGCTATAAGTAGCTTCTAAAGCTTTTGCATTCATCACATTCGCACCCAGAAGAGAATCAAGAAAAGGAATGTGACAATTAACTAGGAACTATATGTTATATTTCTTTCCTTTCCTTTAATTTCTTTCCATGAGAAAGTCCGATGATTTTACAATAGTTTGCAAATGTAATTTTTTCGTATAAAATGAAATATCTACATTTTTTAAAAAAATATTTGAAATTAAATGTTTACTTTCTTAAACTAATTAAAATATATTTTATTTAAACTTTTACTACTAACCTTCTTAATTTAAGAGAATTGATCTAACATAATGGTTTTAGCACTAAACATTTTGACTCTCTTTAATTTTCACATTAAGTCAAAATAGGATATCAATTTTGGATTGGGGAAGAAATTCTAGCTAGTTTAGTGGCTAAGTTGTTAATTTTTCTTTGTTGGTTATTGAGATTTAAATTTCAGATATTTGTTTGGTTTAGTTTGTACAGGTTCAGTTCTTAATATTTCTTGAACAGTTTGCTTAAATAATAGCAAAAAGTGGATTGTGTTGCTTTAATGTGTGTTAAGCCAAAGAAAGAATTGTCTGAGAACAACCCTAAGCTTACTGAAGGATCTTTCCTTTACTAGTTGTGCATAATATAACATGAGGAAATGCTTTGGTGCAAAGAGGTAATACCCAAGTGGTAAATTTTCTCGATTTAGTAGGTGCTGAATTTCATAAGTTTTAAGTGTATGTAAGAAAAAATAGAAGTGATAAATCTTACAGTTCATGATAACAAAAATAGAAAAAAAATGTGCTTAATCTATTTGGGATTGAATGTCTTATTTTAATTTGATACAAAAATTAAGAAAAGTGATTTAATTATAAATCAATTATTATAATATCTTTATGAATTAAATAAGTGATTGGTTGGGTCAATGAATTAGTGGAGATTAAATCAGTCAAAATAGGAGAGTAAAAAGTTACTGGTGGGGTCATTGTATTAGGAAAGTTTAATTTTATTAAATTAAAGAGATTAATAATAAAAATTTAAATAAAACAAGTAACTATTTTAATAAATTATCACGTGTATTCAAATTTGGTTCCATTGTAGAACCTAACAAAAATTTCTTATCTTTTGTTTCACTTGTCCTCTCATAAATATTAATTTGTTTTTGTAAAATCCAATAAAAAAAATTAAACCAAACTTTATCCATTCTCAATCTTGGACATATTAGAAAGGAAATGTAGATATCCAATTTTGGATGGAAAGAGTATGTTGTTAGGCAAAGAATGCTAAGCATTCATAATAGACAACCATTGTAGCTCCAAATCTACATCAAAATTTGAGTGGGGAATTTTTAACCATTCAATGCATGAAATTGACAAAAGAGTGTCTTGCTCTAACAAGTAAAGAAAGTATTCATCATAAATCATGACCATTTGGGACGTTAACGTGGCTTTTAATATTAAATCCCAATTGAAGCAGAAAGCAGTTTCAAAGCCATATAAATATCTGCTTCTTACAAAAGTAATTAAATTCTTCACTTTAAATGCAAACCTTCAAGTAAATACTAAACCTACTTTCATTTAAAACCTTTTAAGATAACAACATTAGAATGCCTTAAAATCCCATAAGCAATTAAAGCAGAAAGCAGTTTCAAAGACTCCACTTTCTGCCGTCATATAAATATCTGCATCCTTACAAGTAATCGTCAGCTTGCAGAGAGTCTCATTACCTGTCACTTCTTGGCTAGAAAACATGTCTCCAGTTAGAACAGTACATGCAATTACGCTTGTAGTAGGGTGCCTATCAATTTGGGCTGCACCATGCTTTGGCATTCTAGACTTGATTGCCCTTGGTTTTGGTCTGCCACTGGGAAACCCATGTCTAGCATCCTTCGCATCTACCAAAGGCTGTGTTCAGGAACTGATAGCGTCATTCTTGAGTCTCCAGGCTCACTTACTTGGCCCTCAGTGCTGCAAGGCTTCCATGACAATTGATGACAACTGTTGGCCGAAAATATTTCCCCTGAACCCACTTTTCCCACCACAAATCAAGAACTATTGCACGACCATAGTTCCATTACCATTGCATGCGCCTCCAGTACTTCCCCAGCCGTAGTGAGCTACCAGCTACCGAATCGGGAGTGAAGGTGTTGGAAGAGCTTTTATAATTCCTTGGAGGTATTCATATTAAGATAATCCCAGAGCAAAAGGCAAGAATATGAAGACAAATCTGGAGACTAAAATCAGTCTTGAGCTATGTTAGGAATAGTTTTCTAGCTTTTATTTTGTTGATATGATCTCGTTTTCGTCAAGGATTATACGATCCTTGTCTTTATTTTCAGTTTGTAGCATAAATTGGAGACTGATTTTTTGCTTTCTTTTACATATTCCCTCTGGCAAGTGAGCCTCTTTCTTCTTCTTTTCCTTTTTCAAGTTTTCGCTATTAATAAAAGATTGGTTTTTAAGATATGCAGAAATTAGATCGTGCAGCCTATGCATCGCAATTGGCTTTAAATATTACCAGGAAGCATACTTGTTTGTTAGAAATGTTTAGATGAGACATCTGAGTTAGTGACAGTAAAGATGTAATGCACTAGATTAAACTGATCCAAATGGTTTCAGTGATAGAATTCCAATCCATCAATATGCATATGAAGATATGCATCGTATTGCTTCATAGTATATTCATGGCTTCTGCACCACAATTTCAGCAGATGTTTCAAACAAATACAAGTGCTTGGATTTTAGATTATTCTGCACATGGTGACTGATGCCTTTGGCTGCTAGTAAAATCTCCCAAGGACTTTATCTATATTGTTCTTCTTCCCTCCCCCGCCCCCATAGTATCCATAGTTAACATCTTAAAAATAAAATTTTATTTTTCATGAATTACGAATCACTTAGATGACATGTATTACTATCCGTCTACAGGGAAAATGTAAAAAAAAAACTCTCTAATTAAAATATAAATAAAATACTTCAAAAAAGGGAAAAAAGAAACAAGGGAAACAAAAAATACAACTATTCTTTGGAATTGTAAGGTTATGTTTGTATTGCAATAGTTTTCTCTAAATGAATATCAGCTTTGCTAAATCTTTTCTAAATAAAATACTTTAAAAAATTAGATAAGATTTTAATCTCTAAATCTTTGTCCCAAATTTATATGTAAACCCTTTACTCGAATTTAAGTTTTTTTTTCAGAAATATATCTCTAATTTTGAAGAATGTACTTGAATAATCCAAAAGATGTAGAAAAGAAGAACGTTTGATCGCACGAGAGACCTTGTTGCCGAGTCCGCCTTCCTGAAAGATCATTGGATTGAATTTTTATTTGAGTGGAATTGTATTTAGAATTGTAAAATTGAATTATTTGTTAAAAAATAAAATAAAAGTAAAAAAAATAGAAAAAAGTAGAAAAAATTTTGGATGGAAAGCCAATCCAAATTGGCCTACTTTCCTTCTGAACCAGTACTTTTTCTTTCCCAAGAACAAGATTGTAAGAATGCTTCGTTTTTCAAAAATTTGCATTGGTAGCCATATGAAAGAACCTCCATGCTTGCGACTTGCAGTTTCCAGAACTTTTAATGGAAAAAAGGATATTCCAACACTCAACTACACAGTTGCCGCCTTTCTTTAAATGACTGAAACTCAAATGATTTCTCCTGACGTCAAAAGGAAACTATACAAGTCAAAATCATTGCCAACGTCCTCAACTTGATGATTATTATTTTGAAGATTTCTTTTCAAAGATTATCCTTCACCACAAGCAACTTGATGTGGGATTTGCAGGGCACGTTTCTCTGTCAAAGCAAGTTTGATTAAGTCTCAGCACTCAGAATTAAATTTGGGGTTCAACAAGAGCTTATGTACATGAGGTGAAGAACCATTCTTGGATCAAGTACAAGTAGGGACTGAGGAAGCATATACGAGTGTTGTTTGCTCTCAGAACTTGTATTTTTGGAGGAAGGTTTGACCATGATTCTCTAATGGAAGTTGCTGTAACTTGCACTTCCATTGCATGCTCTGTAATCATTTTTTTTCCTTTAAGAAAAGTGATAATGACTTCTCTTGACAAAAAAGATGTGGTCAAAAGACATTGTGCTTTGATTGATGACCTCCATTTTGATCTGCTCATCTTTAGTTTGCGGGAGTTAATTCAGATCGATCCCTCTGAGGAGTTCATGTGGTTGTTTCGCTTCACAGATTCTCAAGAAATTAATACTTTGGAGAGGAATCGCTTTCAATATCCTACAGATAATAATATGTTTGAGATGCAGAATATGTGAAATGGATAAAACATAAAAGTGTTGAAAGCTGAAAAAGATTGGCATAAGAAGATGGTGCAAGTTAAGAATAATATTGTTTGATTTATTCATTTATTTTTGGAATATGAATCCTGAAATAGGAGGAGCAATGCTTGCCAACTACCAAAATGTAGGACTTTTGGCATTTCAACACAATCCTAGATGTTTTTTTCCTAAAATTTCCTACCCAAGATTATTTTGATTGTGACCTTGTAACCACTATTCTATTGATCAAGATTTTTTGACCCTTATCTTACTGTTGTAATCTTTTCAATGATTTCTCACTCTTAGTTTAAAGAAATCAGTTATAAGTTCAACAAAATTACTAAAGGACTTCTGCAGAAAATAGCATAAAACACTTTAAGTAAGAATATAACGTCTTATAGCGACAAAGAATCCATTTCTGTCATCTATACAAGACTCCCTCGAAATATACTGATCAACTTCTGGCCGTTCTCCATGGCTAAGACAATAGAAGGGACTTAGCAAAAGCATATACTAATGAAGTTAAAGAGAAAAAAAAATGGAGGGACAAGAGAGAGTGAGAAAAGCGAGTGATGTATGACTTCTACATCAAAACTTGATTGGGGAGTTTTTAACCATTCAATGCATGAAATTGACAAAGGAGTGTCTTGTTAAAACAAATAAAGAAAGTGTTCCTCATAAATCATTACCATTTGGAACGTTAGCTTTTAATATTAAATCCCAGTTGAAACAGAAAGCAGTTTCAAAGCCATATAAATATCTGCTTCTTACAAAAGTAATTAAATTCTTCACTTTAAAAGCAAACCTTCAAGTAAATGCTAAACCTACTTTCATTTAAAACCTTTTAAGATAACAGCATTAGAATGCCTTAAAATCCCATAAGCAATTAAAGCAGAAATCAGTTTCAAAGACTCCACTTTCTGCCGTCATATAAATATCTGCATCCTTACAAGTAATCGTCAGCTTGCAGAGAGTCTCATTACCTATCAATTCTTGGCTAGAAAACATGTCTCCAGTTAGAACAGTATATGCAATTACGCTTGTAGTAGGGTGCCTATCAATTTTGGCGGCACCATGCTTTGGCACTCTAGACTTGATTGCCCTTGGTTTTGGTCTGCCACTGGGAAACCCATGTCTAGCATCCTTCGCATCTACCAAAGGCTGTGTTCAGGAACTGATAGCGTCATTCTTGAGTCTCCAGGCTCACTTACTTGGCCCTCAGTGCTGCAAGGCTTCCATGACAATTGATGACAACTGTTGGCCGAAAATATTTCCCCTGAACCCACTTTTCCCACCACAAATCAAGAACTATTGCACGACCATAGTTCCATTACCATTGCCTGCGCCTCCAGTACTTCCCCAGCCGTAGTGAGCTACCAGCTACCGAATCGGGAGTGAAGGTGTTGGAAGAGCTTTTATAATTCCTTGGAGGTATTCATATTAAGATAATCCCAGAGCAAAAGGCAAGAATATGAAGGCTGATCTGGAGACTAAAATCAGTCTTGAGCTATGTTAAGAATAGTTTTCTAGCTTTTATTTTGTTGAGATGATCTCGTTTTCGTCAAGCATTATACGATCCTTGTCTTTATTTTCCGTTTGTAGCATAAATTGGAGACTGATTTTTTGCTTTCTTTTACATTTTCCCTCTGGAAAGTGAGCCTCTTTCTTCTTCTTTTCCTTTTTCAAGTTTTTGCTATTAATAAAACATTGGTTTTTAAGATATGCAGAAATTAGAACGTGCAGCCTATGCATCGCAATTGGCTTTAAATATTACCAGGAAGCATAATTGTTTGTTAGAAATGTTTAGATGAGACATCTGAGTTAGTGACAGTAAAGATGTAATGCACTAGATTAAACTGATCCAAATGGTTCCAGTTATAAAATTGCAATCCATCAATATGCATATGAAGATATGCATCGTATTGCTCCATAGTATATTCCTGGCTGAATCACTGCCGCAAGGCTTCTGCACCACAATTTCAGCAGATGTTTCAAACAAATACAAGTTCTTGGATTTTAGATTATTATGCACATGGTGAATGATGTCTTTGGCTGCTAGTAAAATCTCCCAAGGCCTTTATATATATTGTTATTCTTTCCTCCCCGCCCCCATAGTATCCATAGTTAACATCTTAAAAATAAAATTTTATTTTTCTTGAATTACGAATCACTTAGATGACATGTATTACTATCCGTCTACAGGGCAAATGTAAAAAAAAAATCTCCACCTAAAATATAAATAAAACACTCAGCTTCACATGATTTTTACACTTTGAAGGCCCATTTCATGCTAAGTTAACAAGAGAAGTACTCACTGTGCGTCTGATGTTTCTGCTAGGTATCTGCACCATGAAGTGACACCCCATATCATTCACAGAGACATAAAGGCTAGCAATGTGCTTTTGGACTCGATTTTGAGCCCCTCGGTTGCAGATTTTGGGTTCGCGAAGCTCATTCCGTGAAAGAGTCGACCATATGACGACGCGTGTGAAGTGGCACCTTGGGCTACCTAGCACCGAGAATATGCTATGTGGGGAAGGTATCGTGAAAAGTTGTGATGTTTACGGTTTCGGCATTATTCGCTTGAGATTATCGCCGGAAGAAAACCAATTGCAAGCTTCCCCGCGGTGTCAAGAGAACTATAACCGAATGGGCCGAGCCCATCGATAAACTGCAGAGCGGGGTTTAGGGATCTTGTTGATCCAAAACTTCGAGGACACTTTGATGAAAACCAACTAAAGCAATCGATCAACGTCGCCGCATTGTGCGCTCAAGCCGAGCCGGAAAAGAGGCCCACCATGGAAGAGGTTGTGACCTGTCGAAGGGCTATGAACCAAAAGGTGGGAAAATGATGCAAACCAGACTCAGACGCATCAAGTATGAGGAAGATTTGTTGGCTCTTGATCGGACCAGTGATGATGATCATAAAGGTGGAAATGAAGATGAGAGTAAAGTGCATATGGTGTCTTTGGGGCCATTGATGTTCGAGAGGATGCGAGACTCCAATACTCGCTTTTGCGAGATAGAAGGAAGTGATCACAGGGAATGGATCAGCTATAAGCAGCTTCTAAAGCTTTTGCATTCATCATATTCGCACCCTTGAAGAGAATCAAGAAAAGGAATGTGACAATTAATTAGGAACTATATGTTATATTTCTTTACTTTTCTTTAATTTCTTTCCATGAGAAAGTCCGATGATTTTACAATAGTTTGCAAATGTAATTTTTTCGTATAAAATGAAATATCTACATTTTTTAAAAAAATATTTGAAATTAAATGTTTACTTTCTTAAACTAATTAATATATATTTTATTTAAACTTTTACTACTAACCTTCTTAATTTAAGAGAATTAATCTAACATAATGGTTTTACCACTAAACATTTTGACTCTCTTTAATTTTCACATTAAGTCAAAATAGGATATCAATTTTGGATTGGGGAAGAAATTCTAGCTAGTTTAGTGGCTAAGTTGTTAATTTTTCTTTGTTGGTTATTGAGATTTAAATTTCAGATATTTGTTTGGTTTAGTTTGTACTGAGTTCGAGTTCTTAATATTTCTTGAACAGATTTGCTTAAATAATAGCAAAAAGTGGATTGTGTTGCTTTAATGTGTGTTAAGCCAAAGAAAGAATTGTCCGAGAACAACCCTAAGCTTCATCGAAGGATCTTTCCTTTACTAGTTGTGCATAATATAACATGAGGAAATGCTTTGGTGCAAAGAGGTAATACCCAAGTGGTAAATTTTCTCGATTTAGTAGGTGCTGAATTTCATAAGTTTTAAGTGTATGTAAGAAAAAATAGAAGTGATAAATCTTACAGTTCATGATAACTAAAATAGAAAAAAATGTGCTTAATCTATTTGGGATTGAATGTCTTATTTTAATTTGATACAAAAATTAAGAAAAGTGATTTAATTATAAATCAATTATTATAATATCTTTATGAATTAAATAAGTGATTGGTTGGGTCAATGAGTTAGTGGAGATTAAATCACTCAAAATAGGAGAGTAAAAAGTTACTGGTGGGGTCATTGTATTAGGAAAGTTTAATTTTATTAAATTAAAGAGATTAATAATAAAAATTTAAATAAAACATGTAACTATTTTAATAAATTATCACGTGTATTCAAATTTGGTTCCATTGTAGAACCTAACAAAAATTTCTTATCTTTTGTTTCACTTGTCCTCTCATAAATTTTAATTTGTTTTTGTAAAATCCAATAAAAAAAATTAAACCAAACTTTGTCCATTCTCAATCTTGGACATATTAGAAAGGAAATGTAGATATCCAATTTTGGATGGAAAGAGTATGTTGTTAGGCAAAGAATGCTAAGCATTCATAATAGACAACCATTGTAGCTCCAAATCTACAGAAAATTTGAGTGGGGAGTTTTTAACCATTCAATGCACGAAATTGACAAAAGAGTGTCTTGCTCTAACAAGTAAAGAAAGTATTCATCATAAATCATGACCATTTGGGACGTTAACGTGGCTTTTAATATTAAATCCCAGTTGAAGCAGAAAGCAGTTTCAAAGCCATATAAATATCTTCTTCTTACAAAAGTAATTAAATTCTTCACTTTAAATGCAAACCTTCAAGTAAATACTAAACCTACTTTCATTTAAAACCTTTTAAGATAACAGCATCAGAATGCCTTAAAATCCCATAAGCAATTAAAGCAGAAAGCAGTTTCAAAGACTCCACTTTCTGCCGTCATATAAATATCTGCATCCTTACAAGTAATCGTCAGCTTGCAGAGAGTCTCATTACCTATCAATTCTTGGCTAGAAAACATGTCTCCAGTTAGAACAGTATATGCAATTACGCTTGTAGTAGGGTGCCTATCAATTTTGGCGGCACCATGCTTTGGCACTCTAGACTTGATTGCCCTTGGTTTTGGTCTGCCACTGGGAAACCCATGTCTAGCATCCTTCGCATCTACCAAAGGCTGTGTTCAGGAACTGATAGCGTCATTCTTGAGTCTCCAGGCTCACTTACTTGGCCCTCAGTGCTGCAAGGCTTCCATGACAATTGATGACAACTGTTGGCCGAAAATATTTCCCCTGAACCCACTTTTCCCACCACAAATCAAGAACTATAGTTCCATTACCATTGCCTGCGCCTCCAGTACTTCCCCAGCCGTAGTGAGCTACCAGCTACCGAATCGGGAGTGAAGGTGTTGGAAGAGCTTTTATAATTCCTTGGAGGTATTCATATTAAGATAATCCCAGAGCAAAAGGCAAGAATATGAAGGCTGATCTGGAGACTAAAATCAGTCTTGAGCTATGTTAAGAATAGTTTTCTAGCTTTTATTTTGTTGAGATGATCTCGTTTTCGTCAAGCATTATACGATCCTTGTCTTTATTTTCCGTTTGTAGCATAAATTGGAGACTGATTTTTTGCTTTCTTTTACATATTCCCTCTGGCAAGTGAGCCTCTTTCTTCTTCTTTTCCTTTTTCAAGTTTTCGCTATTAATAAAAGATTGGTTTTTAAGATATGCAGAAATTAGATCGTGCAGCCTATGCATCGCAATTGGCTTTAAATATTACCAGGAAGCATACTTGTTTGTTAGAAATGTTTAGATGAGACATCTGAGTTAGTGACAGTAAAGATGTAATGCACTAGATTAAACTGATCCAAATGGTTTCAGTGATAGAATTCCAATCCATCAATATGCATATGAAGATATGCATCGTATTGCTTCATAGTATATTCATGGCTTCTGCACCACAATTTCAGCAGATGTTTCAAACAAATACAAGTGCTTGGATTTTAGATTATTCTGCACATGGTGACTGATGCCTTTGGCTGCTAGTAAAATCTCCCAAGGACTTTATCTATATTGTTCTTCTTCCCTCCCCCGCCCCCATAGTATCCATAGTTAACATCTTAAAAATAAAATTTTATTTTTCATGAATTACGAATCACTTAGATGACATGTATTACTATCCGTCTACAGGGAAAATGCAAAAAAAAAAAAACTCTCTAACTAAAATATAAATAAAATACTTTAAAAAAGGGAAAAAAGAAACAAGGGAAACAAAAAATACAACTATTCATTGGAATTGTAAGGTTATGTTTGTATTGCAATAGTTTTCTCTAAATGAATATCAGCTTTGCTAAATCTTTTCTAAATAAAATACTTTAAAAAATTAGATAAGATTTTAATCTCTAAATCTTTGTCCCAAATTTATATGTAAACCCTTTACTCGAATTTAAGTTTTTTTTTCAGAAATATATCTCTAATTTTGAAGAATGTACTTGAATAATCCAAAAGATGTAGAAAAGAAGAACGTTTGATCGCACGAGAGACCTTGATGCCGAGTCTGCCTTCCTGAAAGATCATTGGATTGAATTTTTATTTTAGTGGAATTGTATTTAGAATTGTAAAATTGAATTATTTGTTAAAACAATAAAATAAAAGTAAAAAAATAGAAAAAAGTAGAAAAAATTTTGGATGGAAAGCCAATCCAAATTGGCCTACTTTCCTTCTGAACCAGTACTTTTTCTTTCCCCAGAACAAGATTGTAAGAATGCTTCGTTCTTCAAAAATTTGCGTTGGTAGCCATATGAAAGAACCTCCATGCTTGCGACTTGCAGTTTCCAGAACTTTTAATGGAAAAAAGGATATTCCAACACTCAACTACACAGTTGCCGCCTTTCTTTAAATGACTGAAACTCAAATGATTTCTCCTGACGTCAAAAGGAAACTATACAAGTCAAAATCATTGCCAACGTCCTCAACTTGATGATTATCATTTTGAAGATTTCTTTTCAAAGATTATCCTTCACCACAAGCAACTTGATGTGGGATTTGCAGGGCACGTTTCTCTGTCAAAGCAAGTTTGATTAAGTCTCAGCACTCAGAATTAAACTTGGGGTTCAACAAGAGCTTATGTACATGAGGTGAAGAACCATTCTTGGATCGATTACAAGTAGGGACTGAGGAAGCATATACGAGTGTTGTTTGCTCTCAGAACTTTTATTTTTGGAGGAAGGTTTGACCATGATTCTCTAATGGAAGTTGCTGTAACTTGCACTTCCATTGCATGCTCTGTAATCATTTTTTTTCCTTTAAGAAAAGTGATAATGACTTCTCTTGACAAAAAAGATGTGGTCAAAAGACATTGTGCTTTGATTGATGACCTCCATTTTGATCTGCTCATCTTTAGTTTGCGGGAGTTAATTCGGATCGATCCTCTCGAGGGAGTTCATGTGGCTGTTTCGCTTCACAGATTCTCAAGAAATTAATACTTTGGAGAGGAATCGCTTTCAATATCCTACAGATAATAATATGTTTGAGATGCAGAATATGTGAAATGGATAAAACATAAAAGTGTTGAAAGCTGAAAAAGATTGGCATAAGAAGGTGGTGCAAGTTAAGAATAATATTGTTTGATTTATTCATTTGTTTTTGGAATATGAATCCTGAAATCGGAGGCAATGCTTGCCAACTACCAAAATGTAGGACTTTTGGCATTTCAACACAATCCTAGATGTTTTTCTCCTAAAATTTCCTACCCAAGATTATTTTGATTGTGACCTTGTAACCACTATTCTATTGATCAAGATTTTTTGACCCTTATCTTACTGTTGTAATCTTTTCAATGATTTCTCACTCTTAGTTTAATGAAATCAGTTATAAGTTCAACAAAATTACTAAAGGACTTCTGCAGAAAATAGAATAAAACACTTTAAGTAAGAATATAACGTCTTATAGCGACAAAGAATCCATTTCTGTCATCTATACAAGACTCCCTCGAAATATACTGATCAACTTCTGGCCGTTCTCCATGGCTAAGACAATAGAAGGGACTTAGCAAAAGCATATACTAATGAAGTTAAAGAGAACAAAAAATGGAGGGACAAGAGAGAGTGAGAAAAGCGAGTGATGTATGACTTCTACATCAAAACTTGATTGGGGAGTTTTTAACCATTCAATGCATGAAATTGACAAAGGAGTGTCTTGTTAAAACAAATAAAGAAAGTGTTCCTCATAAATCATTACCATTTGGAACGTTAACGTGGCTTTTAATATTAACTGCAAGGCTTCCATGACAATTGATGACAACTGTTGGCCGAAAATATTTCCCCTGAACCCACTTTTCCCACCACAAATCAAGAACTATTGCACGGCCATAGTTCCATTACCATTGCCTGCGCCTCCAGTACTTCCCCTGCTGTAGTGAGCTACCAGCTACCGAATCGGGAGTGAAGGTGTACGAAGAGCTTTTATAATTCCTTGGAGGTATTCATATTAAGATAATCCCGGAGCAAAAGGCAAGAATATGAAGACAGATCTGGAGACTAAAATCAGTCTTGAGCTATGTTAGGAATAGTTTTTTAGCTTTTATTTTGTTGAGATGATCTCGTTTTTGTCAAGGATTATACGATCCTTGTCTTTATTTTCAGTTTGTAGCATAAATTGGAGACTGATTTTTTGCTTTCTTTTACATTTTCCCTCTGGAAAGTGAGCCTCTTTCTTCTTCTTTTCCTTTTTCAAGTTTTCGCTATTAATAAAAGATTGGTTTTTAAGATATGCAGAAATTAGATCGTGCAGCCTATGCATCGCAATTGGCTTTAAATATTACCAGGAAGCATACTTGTTTGTTAGAAATGTTTAGATGAGACATCTGAGTTAGTGACAGTAAAGATGTAATGCACTAGATTAAACTGATCCAAATGGTTCCAATGATAGAATTCCAATCCATCAATATGCATATGAAGATATGCATCGTATTGCTTCATAGTATATTCCTGGCTGAATCACTGCCGCAAGGCTTCTGCACCACAATTTCAGCAGATGTTTCAAACAAATACAAGTTCTTGGATTTTAGATTATTATGCACATGGTGAATGATGTCTTTGGCTGCTAGTAAAATCTCCCAAGGCCTTTATCTATATTGTTATTCTTTCCTCCCCGCCCCCATAGTATCCATAGTTAACATCTTAAAAATAAAATTTTATTTTTCTTGAATTACGAATCACTTAGATGACATGTATTACTATCCGTCTACAGGTTGATAATAGTACAAATATTTGATTGTCGAGTCATTTCTGTAATTTTCACCTCAGCATCTCTATTCACCGGGATGAAACTTTGAAAGGATTATGTCCTGAGGACGGTAGCGGATCCTTAATAATTTAGTTCATCTTTTTAACTTCTACGTATTCCAATATGGCAGCCGAATTTATTTAGTTACTTAGATTTTGTAGCTTTCTCACCTCTAAAGATTAGGCTTGGAGGCACTTTGCAAGACAAAGTCATCTATCAAACTAATGATCGTCGGCAACCCTGCAATGCATTTGTTAGAAACTCCTCAGAGTTATTTGGTTTCACTCAGGGGTGCCTACCCTTGTCCAGATGGGATGAATTGAACTCCTTTTTCAATAAATATGGGTAAGAAGCACCGTGTTCTATTCTCGATTGAACTGGATCAGTCGAATAAAGGGTTACACTATACACGGATGGGAACTTGGTAAAAACATGTCCCTTCTGAGATTCAGGTTCAGCAGAATGCTTCGTGTGATAATTGTTAGTAATTCAGCAAGGAGGTGAACAAATGTTTTCTCTCTCTCTCATGAATATCTGTTTTTTCAGGGAATGAGTTAAGCGGGAATGGAGTTGGGTGAGGGTTGCAGCAGACCAGTATGCCCATGATACAATAACTTTGCGAAACAAAGTTGAAGAAATTTATAAGGGTGTTGAAGAGAAGCCGATAATCATAGCGCCGGGAGGGTTCTTTGACCAAAACTGGTTCAGAACTTTCTTAGACAAAGCAAACAATTCTTTAGATGTGGTAACTCACCACATATATAATCTTGGCCCTGGTAATTAATTTAGCAGGCGATCTTGAATGATCATCTTTTAGCACACAAGTTTGTAATTTCGATTTCTTGTGTGGTTGATAGGAGTTATGAGCACCTGGTTGAAAAGATCCTGGATCCATCATATCTCGATGGCGAGGCTAAGACAGTTAGCGACTGCCAAAGCACTATCAAGAATTCACCAACTTCTGCAACCGCATGGGTTGGTGAGGCCGGAGGAGCTTAAAAGTTTATGTTTAGTTTCTGGTACGCAGCCACCTTGCAACGCAATCATAAAACCAATGATTTTGCTAATTTTAACGTGTCTCCTATTTATGGTGTCTTGATGGAAATGAAATGTAGGTATCTGGATCAGCTTGGTATGGCATCAGCTTAGGATACAAAGACTTACTGCGGGCAGACATTGATTGGAGGAAACTTTGGCTTGCTCAATACCACAAGCTTTATACCAAATCCCGACTACCATAGGTAAGCCAAGATTTTGGGAATCAACATTAAGAATGCTTTAGAAGAATCTATGGTGTGATTGGACAGAGTTTAATTTTGATATTTTTGTTTGGAATTTCGTAAAAGTTAAATTATTTGTGAGAAAAAATGTAGATCGCACACTTGAAATTTTAAGTTTTGTTTTAAAATAAAACCCTATTCAAGTTCACCGTTACACTCTACTGTCTTTCGTCCCTTCATTGTGCAAAGGGATCGGTAAGCACACTCCCGGCTCAATATTTTCAACCTTTTTTAAGTACTTAGCAACCAAAATCAAATTCTTCCTTTGCAGAAAGGCATCACTTTGCTGTTGATCAACTTAGATGGCAACAATACAGTCCAGGTCAAAGTAGCACTTAATGGTACTGTACAGCACAAAGACAGACACATACATCATCACCATCGAAGACATATTCAATTACCTCGACATAATAAAACAGTTTCAACAAGAGAAGAATACCATCTCACTGCAAAGGATGGAGATCTGCACAGCCAGATTATGGTGCTAAACGGGAAGGAATTAAGAGTGGATATGTCCGGAAACATGCCTGCTCTGAGCCTCTTACAGCAGATTCTTCGGAGCCTGTAAAAATTGCTCCTTACTCTATTGTATTGGTTCACATCCCACATATCATTCTCCATGCTTGCAGATGAGATTATATACGTTAAAAGCAGATGGGGCTAAAAGTGGTTCCATCGGTAATGTTGTTAATAAAATGTAGAATCTAGTTCTCTCTCTCTCTCGATTTCACTCTGTCCAAAAGAAAAGCAAAATGGGAAATGGGAGGTAATTCAGACGCGTTAGAATAGGGAACCAAAACTGAAAATGCCCAATCGACTTCACGAAATGATTAAATAACTATGTTTTTGGAAAACATTAAGACATTTTCATTTCGTGGATATCCTCAGTGGCTTACAGTGTTGCGCCTCAATAGATTCCTTTTAACTTGAAGCCTTGAAATCTACCATTTGCCTTGCTTTAGCGAAGCTCCAGCCTCCAAGAAGAGTCATAATGATGAAGACTGCCACACTCACCAATGCCCGGAACGAGTTGTCTATTTCAATTGTTTCTTTAGTAACGTCTACATAGATTCTTTGTCTACATATTAATGGATTTGCACAAGTTTTTGATTGAGGTACTTCCCTCCAATAAGCCCATTGGCACAATGTTCTATCCTGAATTGTTTTATCTTTTTTCTTCTTCTCTCTTTGTTACCAGTTTAATTATTGAACTCCATCCAAATTGAATGAATATATTTCTATTTGAAATTATTCAAAATTTAATATCTGTTTTTCTTCAAAATAAAAATATTCTACCTGCCACAAGTAACCTTTTTAATTTAAGAAGTATGAGCTTCGTTAATATATAGGTTCAACTGAAAATTCACCTAATAAATTACTTATAATTATTTGCTACTCTAAATTTTCTACAAAGTTACACTCCTTTCGTCTAAAATTGAATATCTCATTTTAAATTAGTATAAAATTATAGAAAACAATTTTATTATAAAAAATTATTATAATATCTTTATTAATTAAAGAAGTTAATAATAAGATTAATATATTAGTAGAATTTAAATTTCTTAAATTAATGGAGTAAAAGAAATAAGTGGTGGGATCCTTGTGTTAGTGGACTTTAATCTTCTTAGATTAAAAAGGTTATTAATAGAATTTTAGATAAAATAAAAAATTTATTTCAAAAAAAATATTTAATTATAGACATCTTTAAAAAAATGTTGACTTTTAATTATGGATAAAAAGAGTAAAAAAATTCAATTTTATATGATTATTAAGGCCCAAGGCATTTTTTTAGTGGGCTGCAACTCGATGGATCCAAACCCTTAGCCCCCGGACGACCGTAATACCACTTGGCCCCAAGTGCTAAGGTTGTTATTTTACTTTCTTTTAAATACACTAGGTCACTCCCCTTAATTACAATATATATATATATATATATATATATTAATAAGTAAATTCAATATATATACATGATAAAAATACTCCTATTAAAGGTAAAAAATATATATCCTATATACGAATTGAACTCTCATAGTTAAGAGATTTCAACTCTTGTCACTGGAATAAAAGAAGAATAGTAACTTTTTGACAAATCTTTCGTTGAAAAATAGTAATTTTCTTGATTTGATGATAACTAATTTGGAAAATTTATAATTTTAAAGAAAAAATAATAATTCGGTTCAAAAAATTAGAAAAATAATTATAGTTAACTCAACTATGTTCAGTTTGACGCTAACTTTAATTTGAGAAAGATGACAAATTTCAAACTCACTATTCTACCTCAGTGTTGTCATTAAAAATCTACATTTTTTTTATCAACTTTGGTTACTAACATATCAAAAGAATTATATTTTTCTTTACAGGAAACAAGTTTTACTATTCAAATATTGATCTATTTTTATAAAATCTTTCTTTTTTCTCAGTTCAAGAGACTTGTCGGGAAAAAGAAAAGAAAAGGGAAAATATGTCCAGACTTATTTTATTTCCTTTTCGAATAGTTAATATTTTTAAGACATGATAGATTTTGAAGAGACAAGAGAATATGAATCAAATATAAGATGTAGTGTAACACAAGTGCTTATACCCTACGATTAAAATTTTGTGAATTGACTACAAGATAGTCACGAGAAACAGGGCACACTGAATTAAGCGGTTCGTCAGGTCGGGGAGCCCGGAAAAAAATAAGATTTTCACTAGAATGGCTGTAAATCAGAGCTTTGTCAACTTGAATGCCATGCATTATAAGTTGTACGGTTATTATTTGGTATCTAAGCTTTAATGGCAAGTACTCTTTATAATCATTGGTTGTTAGTTCTTAGAAATTTGTTTAATATGGAAAAGTTTCAAGTCCTGTATTTCCAATTTCCGGTGACTTCTATGATTTTTCTCATCAACCAATCAACTTTTTGTATTTTCTTCCATCTGTTCGTATCTCACCTTTCACTATGTCATGAAAATGGCTTTTTTTTTTTTTGAGAAAAAATGGGAATGTTTCAAGACACAGAAAGCTGCCACATCTTGATGTTAGTTCCAGCAAATTTCGAGAATGGACTCCATGGACGTAGCGGCTGTAGAGCACCGTTAACAGTGCAATTGGATTCAGCTGGAGAGGAGGGGTAAGCTGTAATCTGGGTTCTTCTGCTGATCTTAAATTTGTCATTCCCATTATATCTTGGGTTTTGTTTGATATGATTCTGACCCGTGATGCCCACTTAAGCTTGTTTTTTTAGAAATAATTGAAGAAACGTGTGATATATTTTTCGTCTGCACAGTTTGATTTTTTAGTTTTTTACTGCAAATTTTGTTGTTATTTAGTTCGTGTAATGATGCTAGTACGAGCAAAGAGTTTTCTTGATCTCTCACCATTTTCTTTCTAGCAATGATTAGGACATCACCAAATTTGTTCTGCCGAAAAGCATTCTATTCTGATTCGGTTTAGAAAGAATTTCAGTTAGCCCATGTGATTATTTATTCTCCTCCTGAAGATTACGGTTCAATCTTGATGATGCCCATTTGGCAATGTGGTCTTGCAATGATCTCTCTCACACACACACACACACGCACCCCTATACTAAGGAAGCACACAACTATAAGCCAAATCTGTAATGGAAAAGAGTCCCTCCAATTTCTATTCAAAATCTATTCATTGATATTAAAATGATTCGAGCTATTATAATTCTCAAACTCTTTTTTTGGCACAGTAAATGAGAAAAGTTGAAGAATTAAGATAACATCATAATGAAATACGAAAGAAAACGAAAGATAAAATTTACGCAATAATTTAATAACTATGACAATAGTAATATCTCTCATTCTAAAAGTTTTAAATAGATATACACTAATATTAGTACTAATAAAATAAATAAATACATTATAAATTTCTCCGCATCACATTTTGTTATAATTCTTGGACCTGTGAGAAATGCTCACCTCCAATTTCTATTCATGATAGAAGGGGGGACTCTTGTAGGTTGCAGCACACAACCCCTCCTACCAAACTTCACTTTTGCACAGCAGTTCAGAGAGGAGAGTTCTCTTGGCTTATGTAACAAGACAAATTTGACATAGATGTCTCTACCTTTGCTTACCCCTCAAAGCACCCAACCAGAACACTTAATTGCCATCCAAAAGTAGACTACTTTATGGAGAGAGACAGACTAAGGTAGTTCCTCACTTGCAAGACTAAAAGATACATTATGCTTCTTAAACAAGAATATTTTGAATGAGCTAAGGTGACTTTACTTCTCCAGTAACCATAATAATTTTGTTTCTCCAGTACATATATGTTTGATGTGTGTGTCATTTCATTGTGGAAAAGAGACCAGTTATATCAAGCATTAAGAACATAGCACTCATTTCCAACTCAAATCCAGTTCTGCATCCTATCCTACTCTTGGAATTTCAGATGATCGCTTCCGTACCTCGTAAAATTCTTGTTGGTATATCTCTGGATGCTGAAGAAAGCAAAGAATTGCTCTCTTGGACTGTCAATGTTTTAGCTCAGCCAAATGACACGGTGGTTGCCTTAAATATCCTTGGTCAGTATATGCATCTTTCTATCGGGGCAGAATAGCTTTCAGAAACTCAATAGTTTTGAATCCAATTCAACCTTGTCAAGTTTGAAATGTGCAACTGTCTTTTGTTTTCTACTTCACCTGCACAAATTAATATAGTGGGTCTAGCATTGCATCCGCTGCTTTCATGGCTTATGAAGTACTCTGTAGTTTATGTAATTTTTGGAATTTGATAGGAAACATAATTTGCAAGCCTAATAATTTTGTTTGGCAAACAGTTGCAGAGACCAGCAAGAAGTATGTTGAAAGAACGAATGAGGAGAAAAATAAATGGCACTCAGTCGCCAGATATCAAAAACAAATTCGCCAGGCAAAAGCTTTTGCTATATCTATAATGGGTGAATTTGTAGAAAACTGCCAATCTAAGCAGGTGCACAACTTTGATCAGCTGTTAAAAACCTGACAAGGTGTTTGCTGTTTATATCCTGAGGCTTTTAAAACTTATGCTAGATTAACATTTTGGAAAATTAGGTGAATTTGGAGGCTAGAGTTGGTTTTAGCTCCAGCGTTGGAAGAGGTCTTGTTAAGGAAGCAAAAACCATTCCAGCTGATTTTCTTGTCATAGGTGGAAAAAGAAATCAGTCCAACAAGTAAGGAATCTTCTCATTCATTAAGATTTTCTTTGTAAAGATGTAAAAGAATTACATATTTTCTTTCCGCAACTAGGTTATCACGCAGAATTAGAAGATTTTGTTGCGAGCATGTTCCAGAAGGCTGTTCACTAGTGTTGGCTGGGAAAAATAGGCGGTTAGAGCAACATCCTCAGTCCAATTCCACATGTATCAAAGGTTTGTGATTCCTCACAGCTCGAGAACTGATGGTTTCCTCATGGACTGCACATTTTATTCTCTTTTTATTTTGTAGATTTTAATCAATCAAGCTCAAGATGGTCAGAAAAGGATAGTCAAATTAGCACATTTATTTCATCAGATGATGAATTTGTCTCAAAATCTATAAGAGAAAGATGTTCGCCGAGGACAGTGCTTGAGGCCTGTGAGGGAGAATCACAAGGCACAGAGGAAGATGCTTCTAGCTTTGAGGAATCAGTCATCACAGAGTCTCCAGTGGCTAGTGAGACTAGAGGACAAGTATCAAGGAAGCCAATGTCTCCTCTCAAAAGAATATCATCTTTCCTTTTTTCATCATTTGATTTGAATGCAAGGAAAAGAAATGATGCCTTTTACAACAAAGAGAAGAATCAAACTTCCTTTAAGTGTTTCAGCTATGAAGAGATAGCAAATGCCACTAACAATTTCCACCCAGGTAAAAATTTCTGATATGTCATGCAGTTCTCTGTCTGTAACAATCTATATTTCTTTCAAAATGATCTGCAAGGATGGCGTCTCACTTCTTTGCAGAAATCCCGTATGATCTTTGTGTCTAGCATTTTCAAGTAATTAACGAAATCTAATTTAAATACCCAACAATTTGCTTGTGATGCAGAGAATATGGTGGGACAAGGAGGGTTCTCAGAAGTGTATAAAGGTAACCTTGATGATGGACGCAGCATTGCAGTAAAGCGTCTAACGAAGGATAATACAAATGCAGACAAGGAAAAGGAGTTTCTTACAGAGCTAGGCATCATAGGACATGTTAACCACCCTAACACAGCAAGCCTAGTTGGGTGCTGTCTGGAAAATGGTCTATATTTGCTATTCAAGTTCTATCCAAATGGAACTCTATCATCTGCTCTTCATGGTATATGGCAGAATTCGGAACTTGAACCTACTTTTAAGTTGAAGCTTCATTCTGATTACAAAATAACTCCACTAGCAGTGAACTTTCGTCAAAGAATTATCAAAAAAGCTAAAGCCATATTACGAAATTATGTACTTTTCAGAAACTACAGTTCTAGCTCCTATGTAGTTAAGGATAGCCCAAACCCTCTGTGGAGATGTAATTATGTAAGTGATTAATTTTGTGAAAATGCTAGTGACTTTGATTTCCTTTTTCTTTGTCAGGTAAAACATGCAAGCTGCTTGATTGGCCAGTTAGATACAGAATAGCCCTTGGAATTGCTAGAGGTTTACATTATCTACACAAATGTTGCAAACATCGAATAATACACCGTGACATAAAATCATCAAATGTCCTCCTAGGTCCAGATTATGAACCACAGGTACATCACCTCTGTAGTTTCTTGTTGTTAGTTTCCCGTTTGAGTTTTTCATAAAATCAATTTCGTTAAAATGTCATTTTCTTTATCAGATTTCAGATTTTGGGCTTGCAAAATGGCTGCCTAGTAAATGGACTCATCATGCTGTTCCAATTGAGGGTACATTTGGGTACTTAGCTCCAGAATATGTCATACATGGAGTTGTGGATGAGAAAACAGATGTTTTTGCATTTGGGATTCTCCTTTTAGAGATTATAACGGGGAGGTTGCCTGTGGACTCATCCAAACAACATCTGCTTCTCTGGGTAATGTTTTGCTTTTGCAACAATTTTGTAAACAAGTTATTAAAGATTCACCATTGGCAAAAAAGGATAAAAGGATAAACTGCTATACAATTTTACAAAAGGAATATTCAAGAAAGATATAAAATATTATAAACACGTCTACATCTTTTGATAATTGACTCCCTTGTGAAGAAGTGAATATATTGAAAGAAAAGGCATCATATAAGCCTTAGGTTATATGCTTCATGTCTTCTCAGCCAAAGCAAATTATGAGTACTTGGCTAGTAGTCTAGAGTGACATTCCTTAAAAGCAGCGACTGAGGAATTGTAATATATGACAACTAAAGATCAAAATGATTCTAACAAGCAGGCGAAGCCCTTAATGGAGTCTGGAAAGTTAAAAGAACTGGCTGATCCAAAACTGGAAGATAGATACGATATGGATCAATTGCATAGGCTGGTGCTAACGGCTTCATATTGCTTCAGACAAAATTCAACGTTGCGCCCTTCAATGACTGAAGTAAGTTTGCTTATGTTGCCTTCTCTAGTTGATACCTTAAAGACCTTTACCTTAACCTCTTGAAATGGTTTCATATAAACAGGCTGATTTCAGTTGACACGTTCCTTCCTTACCTTTGCCTTGGCCTTCTACTGATGCAGGTTTTGGAAATGCTAACGAACGGGACTGACAGTGCAGCATCAAGAAGCTGGAGAATTCCAAAATTTACAAGTGATGAGATGGACGATTATTCCATGATTTATGGCTACGAACTTCCATCAGATATCTGTTTGGAGGGCCTTTAACATGACGGCTAAAACTAGGATCTCTTCTTAGCATTTTGATTTTTCCTTCTTTTCTTTGTTCTGATATATTATTCCCATAAACAGATATACTGAAGTTAACGTAGCTATTATATACAGGTGAGAATGTCTGTCTAAGAATAAAACACAGGAGCAGAGATGACTATACAATGTAATGAAGATTGATCCACATAATAAGGCCAATAATGGGTGAAATCAGAAATATTCATTGTTATTTGAAAACTTCTGCTCTTCTCTCTTTTTTTTTTTTTTTTTTTCCCTTCTGGGAAGAATGTGCCAATGAGCCATTTATTTATATCTTTATGCAGGGGACTTCACAGAACTGATCAAGACCATATACTATACATCTATATACATACAGTGGACTTAGATCAAAGGATTAACATTTAAGAAGAAACATTTTTCATGAAACAAAGGGAAAAGAATGGGAACAGGGAAAGCTTTCACCTTGAAATTACAAAACAAGAACTTTCATTTTCAAAAGAGCACCAACAATTGCTACTTACAGAAATCAAGAAGAATCAATTGAAAAGCGCAGTAGTTATATTTTGTTCTCCTCCCTGCACTTGAAAAGATCAAAGGTTGACAGTGCCACTCCCCCTTCTCCCATATCATTTCTTCATCTCCCAAATCGGAGGTGTTAGGAGAGAGGAAATATTTTAGACAAGATAAAAATAACACGATGGATCTTATTTATTTTGTTTTAAAATTTTAATTATTAGAGGGAAAATGGATGTTAATATTTTATCGGTCTCCTCTTTTGTTCCCTATCCCTCCTCTCCTCCTCAAACCCAACAAGAATAGGAGTGAAAGATAATGCTTCTCTATTTTTTCAGCTTGGTTCAATTTGATTTTCTTTCTCCAAATAAAAATCAAGTTCGATTCTCAAGTTGATCTTTTCCAACAGACACAAATCAAACCAATAAACCAAATTCTAGGATGGGTACACTATTAATTTGAGAAATTTGGTTTAAAAATACTTTAGTTTGAATCAATTTCTAACAAATATTTGAAAACCAAAATAAAACCGAATTACAAAACTATCTCTTCAAACCAAAATATTTGAAGGTCACAGCTCCACTTTCACAAACCAAACTGTCCCGGCTCCAAGGGCTCAACCTCAGTGACAATGCCTGGCTTGAGATATTTTTTCTTTATTTTCTTTTAGTAAGCCTAAATATCCAAAGCAAGTGGACAAGAACTATTATGGAAGCCTTTATCTATGTTCGAGCAAATACAGATGTTTTAAAATTCCAGACTATGAAGTATGCTGAACTCCCGATTCTGAAGTAGCATTAGAATGACAAAATCTTTTCAAGTACTCGGCCTGTTAGATTTTTTTCTATTATTGTCCGGTAGTAAGATTACTGTGAAAGGCAAGTACGCTAAAACTAGTGAGGAAGACCACCTCCTTCATCTGAATATGTCTGCAATAACATGCATAAATAAATGCATGTTCTTGTCTATATATTGCCTAGGACAGACATACACATGCATATAAGCAACATTTGATTCTCTTCAAGTATTTCAAAGCCGATGTAGATTGAAGTTAAAATTTTTTATTTGATAAGAAATATTTTTATTAAAGTTATTATCGCGTAAAGTATCTTATATTATATATATATATATATATATATATATATATATATATATATATACTTGAGAAATCAATATATCATCTAATTCTCTTAAAAGTGTTTATAAAAATTTCTCGTCATTGATTTTTTTGTTGAACCACAATCACCAACCCGACAGAGTACAGAGGTTTAGTGGCATTGCTAAATGCTAGCTAAGTGAATGACGAGAGATATTTTGGTTTAGCGTCTTTAAGTAGGGCTGAGATGATATAAAAGGTTAGTGGACAGAGAAATCAATAATGGGGATTTGGTTTGGAAAGTTGACTGGAGGACTGAGCCCAACAAACAAACAAACAAATAGAGACGGGAGTGCTCGACAAGGGTCACCATCTTTTGAGCCACCACGGGCCCGGCGGTGCACGTGAAGTTCATGCGCACTGGACCCGTTTGATCCTCTGAGATGGAGACCTTGACGTGACCCTTAGCTTATCCTTGTTTCAATTCGTATACCCGGACTCAATTTCACTTCGGATCCGGTCCTGACGTTATTTTTGTCGCACGTTCACGATCGAATAGCACCCGTTAGAACACATGAAATCTGATTCAATGGGAATAAAAAATTACAAAACACCTGTAAGAGATAAAAAATATGAGTTGTTCGATTATATTTTAAATTTGATTTAATGAGTCATATAAAAGATTTTAAATTTGGATGGTATTTGTACCGTACGTTTCCGATCGAATATTAGCTGTTAAATCAGATATGAGATCTGATTCAATAATGATGAAAAATTATATTTTTTAAAGAAAAATATTAATAAGAGATAAAAATATAAATTATTAGATTAAATTTTAAATCTAATCTGATGGGTCATATGGTTTCTTGTACATCTTTTTTGTAGAAATGACGTGCAAGAGTGAATCTTTAGTCACTAAATTTAGTAGCACAAAAATTAAAAATAAAAATGAAAAGAGAGTTTACTCTTGCGGTGTCTCATTTTTGTAATTTTTTAGTTTTCTTTTTACAAACTCTCAAGTGTAATTTAACGTCAAACTAAGAAATGAAATCATATGATATTCCGTTATTTAACCAAAATCTCTAAAACAAGCTAGACAATTCCTTAATAATAAAATAGAAATCCAAATTAAATGAAAAAGAAAATTATTGGTCTTGGCTCTTTGATAAACCACAAAATGAATGAAGAAAAGAAAAAAAAAGATCTTTTGAACCGAAAAAAAGAAGTATATCTTTCCTTCTTTTACTTAAAATGGAAACTTTGTTGTTTTTTTTTTGGATATAAAATGGAAACATTCAATCTAGCCTTGCAAATCTGGGTGCACTTCCTTTATGCTGTACATAATCTTAACCGTTTAATTGTGATTGAACGGTATCACAATTAAACGGTCAAAATTCAATCTACATATGCTGTAAGAAATCATGTGCAGAACTGAATCTTCAAATCCTGCCCTTACGTTTCCCGAAGAGTTCTTGCTTTTTCCGACTGCTAAAAGAATAAATATAATATACATTTAACATTATCCCAGAATAACAGATACTTCAAATCCAAATCCAATCAGATGAAATTAGACTGTGACGAATAAGGTTCTGCGAGAAATAAAAAGTAATTTCTGTATATTATATTATATTATTTGTCCCAAATCATTTAGACTAAAAATAATTCTAACACAAACCCAAACAATTATCTACTTAATGTAAAAACATGTAAGACAAACACAATATTGCCGCAAAGAATGTATTAGCACAACTATTTGCTACTCCATTAATTAAGACATTCTAGTGATTTAACATACTTCTTTTGTTTTAAAATATAAAAACTTTTGATTGTTTTCTCCTTTCTCAAAATACATGTTTATTTTTTATAAATTTTAATTTTTAAAGTTGCCCATGTTATAAATATAATATTTTATTTTTATAATATTAGTAATATAAGTTAAGAATATAAGAAGAAAAAAAAATTTTCTAACAATTTTATTTATATATCACGGAATAAAAAATATAAATCGAATCTAAGATCCATCACTTGATAAGGAGTGCTTATATCTAATTGAATTATCTCCTTTTTACAAAGTAAACTAATACTTGCCCAATAGTTATACTACTTCTACTATCTTATTTATATCGACAATGTTTAACCGAATATGTTATTTTATTTAAAAATTTAAATTATATTATAAAAATAAATTAATATAATAAAAATAAAAAATATAATATTTTTAAATAAATTTATATATATATAAATAATATATATATTTAGAACACTTATTCTTTAATAGTATAGAATATATAAAAAATTTTAATAAAAATATTAAATATTTTAAAATATTTCAATATGGTGAGAAGTTTACAAAATGAAATGAGAACAAAAAGTAGATGTTTTGACGAATGGCGATGGGGAAACATCTACTTTTAGGATAAGTGTTGTTGGACAATTGGGAAAGGATGAGAATGCTGGGAACTGTATCCCTGTAGTGCTTAGTATTTCACTAAAAGCTAAAGTTATTCTGTATTCTGACCTCAGAAAGTTCCAGAAAAATGGGAAAGTTTTCTTCTTAGGCCATGATTGTATCTGCTGTCTTCTGATTAATTTTATCTTTTTTCTCCTGTTATCTCAATTATAATCAATCCAATTTCCGCTGATTAATTTTTCTTTTTCCCTCGAAACAGAAAAACAGCCCATTATTGTTAGCATAATCAATCCAATTATTTTTTTCCAATTTTCTTTTCAAAAAATGCCATTATTGTTCTTTTTCCCTCGACAAAAAGGGTATTTCTTGTCTGCATTATTGGTTTATTTTGAATGTTTTTAATTGTTCTGAACTCATTCTATTTTTCTTTCTTGTTTGCTTTTAGTCTTTGCCAGAGTATTTAAAATCATAAATGTCCTTGAAAGTACGTGGAATTTGAAAAAAAACCTTTCGATTATGTATGCATATCTTTACTGATGAAAATATGCTAGCTCTGTAAGTTAAAATTTATTCTTTTTTTTCAATTGAGAGTTAAAGAAGTACTATCTCATCATCAAGAATAAAAGAATAGATCCACATTTCCATGGGGGAACAAGCCCTTTTCTGCAATCAATTTGGGTTCACATATGCTTTAACCAACTTTAAAGAAAATCTTGTCCTTCAGTACCCATCAATCCTTCTTGCAACCCAATCCACTTCAATTGGAGGCCACTATTTTTAGAAGTGCTGAAACTGTAGCCGAAGATTCCATTCTTCCAATCATAAACAAAAGAAACTAAGGTCCGTCAGAATAGTGATCATTTGGGGGAAACCCACCCCCAAGAAATAAATAAATAAATAAGATGGTAAAATCTAAGTAGCAAGCACATCTAGCAAAATAGTAGTTGTCCTAAACTAGACAGAGGACATCAGTGGGTTGCTAAGTCTTGATTGAGTCGAGCGTAAAAGTTGATAGACCTCAAGTTCTTGAAAATCATAAGTCGTGATTTAAATTAATAATATGAACAGAAGGATTATTGCATAGAAGATAAAATTCAATTAATAATCCTTGCCAAATACTATTACACAATCCAATCTCTAGTCCATCAGAAAGATGGAACAACGCCGAATCTTGATTCGGGGATGAAAGCGGTGGCAGAGGCAGGAGGACGACTGTACATTCGATCTAAATGATGATCATGAGATTCAACCTGATCAGTCCTCTTTGCAAACCGGCCTTTGATTCTTGGCCTTGTCTCGGCATACGCCTTTCTCGAAGCATAACGTATTGTCTTCTCAAACTTCCTATTCTTCCTCTTCTCCCTATACCTCAAAACCCTTGCTTCTCTGTCCATTCCCACCATTTGAGATGCTTGATTTCCCCCTGTTGATCCGCTCAAATCGAGGGTGTTGCTACTCATACTCCGCCCGAACGGGTAGGATATGTCAGACATGCAACTCCCGTCGGGTACAACTCCGACATCCAAAGACGAAGATGAGACCTGGAAATTCATCATCATTTATCAGCACAGACTAGTCGAGTAGCTAACAGTCGACTTATGATTTAAAGACAAGGGATACTTACGCTGTGGCTTAAGGATTGGGGGGTGTAGCTATTATTGTAAGAACTGATGTGGGATTTGGTGAAGTCAATCTCGAAATGTTTCTCCGAGGAATGACCCGGCAATTGAGCAGGTATTGGAGCTTTGATTGTCTGGACTGGGACAACTCCGTCTGTTCCAGAACTGTAATGTTGTTGGAAGCGAGTTTCGGAGGAGATTGGGTAATCAAAATCGAGGTAATTATCGGTGTCAGTGAACAGAAAGTCCATTGATTTCAGGTCCGGAGCATCAGCAGGAACTCTGGGGGCCATTGGATCCGAAGAGATCCATTTATCAGTCGCGTAACTATCATGTGCAAGACACGTGCTCAGTTTTGATTCGTGTCCGCCTGAAGTTGCCATTACCAAGTTGTCTGAACCGTTGCTCGTAGGGGTAACTAAGAAAGTAGCGGCAGCAGTGGATTTCACCACCAAATCGGCGGTGTCGTAGAAAGGGACCACCGGGGACCGCTCGTGCCGGCGGGCGAGCGGATTGGCGGAGTGAATATCACGGTCACACGTGACGCATAACGCGGCAGCGTCTGCCTTGCACGTGACGCTGGCAGGAGCCTGTTCACAGACTTCACACATCCACACACGCTCGTGTCTCGGTCCCAATTTGTTAGCAGCATGCACCTTGGAGTCACAGGCCATACACATGAAAGCCGAATCCGTCCGGCAAAAGAGCAGCGCCGGCGCGGAGTTGCAGTAGTCACAGGGCTTCATCACCAACCCCCATGCCGCCGGGAAACCTTTGCCATTAGCAATCCCGCCGCCACCTCCGCCTCCAACAGTTTCTTGCATCCCCATTTTTTTTTTTTTTTTACTCGTGTTGTTTCTCGCCCTTACTGATGCGCTCTCTCCCAATAACACTGATGACTAGGCGTGGTATTAGTGGCGTGCATTTGAATAACAGTTTGCATCTCTATCTATCTGAATCTATAGACGGAAGGAGGAGGCGAAATCTGAATTACTGGCAAGAGGCCGCGTGACACGTGGAGACCATTTCGGCCACAAAAAAGATTTCATGACAAGGAAGTGATATTTTATGTTATGTAGTTGTCATTTGTCTGTGCCGACGTAGGGCCCATCCGGCCCCGCGGGGGTGAGGGGTTGGGCTGCCAGACTGGTAGATGGGGTGGAGATGAAAATGAAGGGAAAATGGAATGCGATGGGGAGACTTGTTCAAGTTGCAGAGAAAATAGTGTAATCTAATGTGAAAAGTAAAACGAGATCACGAGAAGTGAAACCCATGTATGCTTCATTTTTACACCGGAAATTACAGAAAGTTGGCTCTTGAAGTTAATTGAAGCCAAGAAAGGTAGGGAAAGGACAACCGCAGAGGAAGAAAGCAGTACATCCGGGGCGAAGTCGCTCTCGAAAGCGGAGGAGGGCACTCGTTAATCGTTATGGGCGGTCTAGCTGGACAGGGACGATATCCGTGTTTCTAAATGAAAGTAGTTTAGAAAATGCCTTTTTCCGTAGCCGAAAGTAACGTGTGATCCTCGTCAAGTGGCAAAAGAGTTACACTTTGTAAAATATTTTTTATTATTTTAAAATTTTAAAGATTAATATTTATTGATTACACTTTTTTTCTCTCATTTTTTCCCTTTTTATTGGTATAAAATTTCATTTTGTCGTTATAAAAGTTCATAAATTGCTTATTATTTACGCTTAAATGAAGTGAAGTTGTAATCAAATTTGTTAGATTCTCGACAACTTGTAAGCTCAAAGTTTGAATGTGATTATTTTATACAATTATTTTAATGATTTAAACTCGTATATATAAGCATTTGACCCAAGATATTACAAAAGCGCTTAAATTTCAAGTATTTAAATAATTTATTGTAAAATATATTAAGATATTATAAAATATTAACAGAAAATACAATCAATCTTGAACGAAAGAGTAGAATATATTTTAGTTGTTACGTAAAAAAGTACTAAAGGGCATTTTTACACACGGAAACAAATCACAAAATGGTCTTCCGAGGCAACCCGAATGTCATTCCCCATCCAAGCCGCCCACTCTCCCTCCCAAAGTAAAAGAGTCTAACAGCTCGATAGCACTTATTTGACATTTGTTTGTCCTTTTATATATATATACACACGGTCACACTAAATTATTTTCCAAATAGTAAATGGATAACTAGGATCCTATAGGCTAACGTTGAAACTTTTTGAAATGTGAGTGTTAATCATGGATGCCTTTGTAATGGGTCAAAATGGAATATTGTATCAAGAAAAAGCTAATCAATAATCCATGCTGCAACACAAAATGCAAAGATCTGATGTTGGGTCAGTCATGATTCAATGTATTAATCCGAGGGCGCCGACCAAAAAGTTGAGAGGGATTCATCAGTCTCGACACTTGAACTTGTTTCTAGACATCGGATTCTTAATGGGTGATGCTTGATGCATGCAACCCGAAATTGTACAAATTCTTAATTCCCATAAAAGTGCCTCTTAATTATACAAGATATATATTTTGTGTATCAAAACTCCCTGCAAGTCTCATCAATTAACAAATATTTTTAGACTATGAGAGGTTTTTTCTTTTTTGGAAATATGTATTGAAATCGCTTAGTAGATCTGCATAAAATTGGTGAGACATTTCTTTTATAGTAAGTTGATCAGCCTGGAGAACGTTACAATAATCTGCATGTACTTAGGTATTCCGTTCACTACTTTTGTTCGACCTTTGCCATCAAATTACTAACAGGCCATTGTTAATGTGTTCATTAAATTGCAAAAATAACTCACTTGGAAAATTTTGAAAATATGTCCGTATAAATTAATATTTAGCAACAGAAGTAGATTATGATATTTCTTTCTTTGACTTAACCTTTAGTAGCGTTCCTAACCACATGAACTTGAGTTTCGAACTTCGTGTAGTAAGGCCTTAAAGTATTAAGATATATAATTCATAAATTAAAAAGTTACATACTATATTCTCTCTCCTCTTCATTGAAAATTTTCCCATAAATAAGTATGATTATAGATTTCTTTACTAATGTTGAGGATAAAACTGTAATCAGGACCTTTTTTTTCTTTCAAAATTGGTTTGCTTCATTATTCTTGTAGCACGTGCCAAAAAATTTAGATCGCGGACCAAATGAATCTTTGATGGTCTAAGTTTGCAGCAAGACTTTGAAAGTCTCACTCAAGTTTCTAGTGATCTCTAAGAGAACAAGTAGTTAACCTAAACATTTTATATACGGACTTTATTCTTTAATTCCCTCCAAAAATTTAATCAAATATGCGTGAAAGTATGAGACAATATGATAATTTATCGGGTTAGAAATTCATTTTACTACATCTGTGCAACAGCTAACAACCAAAATTTCCTATTTTCACAGGAAAAAAAAACCAGTTCTGCTAGCGAAAGGAAGGGGAAGGGGGTGACACAAAGGGGAGAGGGGAAGGAAGATCATGAGAAGATACAAATATTTCATCTCATCCAAATTACTCATCTACATATATATCTATGCTTATATATATTAATAAGATATTGTTACTCTCTCATCTCCTAAACTCTTGAACTTCTATTCCTAATTTTTAGAATTTTAGATATTTGTCATTAGTTAGAAAAAATCTATTTGATTAAGCAGATTTTTTGTGTTAAATATTAACTAACCAAAATCTTTCTCGTTTAAAATTTAAAACACCATAACTTCCAATTACTTATCTACTTACCCATTATCTCCTATTTACTCACTAACCTATTGTCTCCTATTTCTTTGTTTCATTTGTCTGTGACATTCATCTTTTTTCCTTCTACATCTATTTGTTTTCTTTTGTTTTAAGGGAAAGTTTTCTTTTTGTAAATCTTGAGTGATTGAAGTCTTTTATTTTTTTCATTAAAATCGAGGTAATAACTTATCTTAAGGCCTTGTTTATCTATTAACTTCCATAGATAAAAATACTTATTATGCATTAGATGATAGCTAGTAAACAAAATAGTATAGTTTGAACTGAAAGCTGGCAGCATATACTACCGAGATTAAAACAAGCTTTGTTCCTTTTTTTTATTTTGATTTTCTCTTTTCTTGGAAGTCATTTTTCTATTTTTTGGATATTTTCCTATAAAAATATTTTGTTTAATATTTCTTTTTCTTAGTCTTCTTTATTGAAATTGAGAAAAATCTCTATCTTTTTCCTTTTCTAATTTAAAGCATTGTAATTTGATAGAAATTGTACTTTTAAGCTCCAAGATTATGGTATTAAAGTCTCGGATTAGAATTTGAGTGTGCTGCATTTCGAAGTAAGTGGATGTAAAAGTTGCTTTAGTTTCTTTTGTACTCCATGTATTTTAATTAATTTGTGATCAAAGGCTTCGTAGTCAAATGTTGTACATCAAGTTTTTTTCTCTATTTCATCGCCTTCTCTGTATTTTTTTCATCTTTTGTCTTTATAGCCAATGTCATGTATCGTATTATTTTCTTCTGGTATTTTCTTCCTACACTTTTCCCATTGTATCATAGTATTGTTTTCTCTTGATCTCAATATCTTTATTGGCTATTAGCCACAGATTCTTACCCTACGTACATTAGAGTCCAATTTGGAAGAGAAGATACTTGCAACCATTCAAAATGATAATGTGTTCTACACTTATTATATTATTTTACTTAATTTAGATAACTGTAGGTGTAAAGGCAATTAGGAGAAAGACAACTGGAACGGGATGTATGACGTATCTCCGCCATGTTTCCTGTAGATTCAAGACCAACTTTAGAGAAGGTAATCACTCGCAATTTTTTCTTTGCTTTTTATCAATGAATTTGTAATTTCCATGATTGATTATTAATTTGGTGAAATTGGTGAGCTTGGACAGGGTTTGATTTTGAAACCAAACTCAAAATTTTAAGAATAGGACACATATCTTCTCTCACAAATAATTTAACTTTTACGAAATTTAAGACAAAAATTTCAAAATCAAATTCTATCCCATCACCACGGGAGGATTTTTGCACTAACTACCCAAGCTGCTGAAAGGAAGAAGGCAGCTGCCACATCTGCTTGAGAGTGTTCCTTAGTGGTTTTTGCTCGATTATTTACTTATTTAGTATTCCTTAGTATTCGAACAATTGAAATATTTGCAAAACATCATTTCAAAGGTTTTGTTCCCATTTGATCACTGAGCATGGTTACTTTTTGAATTTGTGCAATGAACGAGTGGCTATTCATAGTTGGAATCCTACAGATGCTGCTATTGTAGTAATCTTTTTTAGTTATCTGAAGTTGGTATTATTGGAGGTTTTAACAATATACTGTTATGGATGACTGGAAATAAGTGGCTCATGTTCATAATCATTATTAGTTTTATATCGGCTCTATTACTTAACCATTATTAGCTTTTTTTTAATATAGCTTGCTGCTTTAGAGTAAATATATTAGAATATAATATTTTTATTTTAATATTATAAAATTTATAATTTTATAGTTTCTAAATTGATTCATATTTTTATTGTAACGTAACTATTAATATATCTAAATTTGTAATATCAAGTTCAGTAAAATTTTTTTAAAAATCAAAATAAGGGTAAATTTTAAAATATTATGAATATAAAAATATAATTTTTTTATATACAAAATGTCAAATAATTTATGAATTTTTAATATAAAAATACAAAAGTACTAAATATATTTATTTTTTAAAATTTAATATCTATTATGAGTAATGCACCAAATTTTTATGCTAGTATAATGAATGGAGGCAGAATCCAATAACATATAGACACGCCTGCCGCACAGGCTATAACTCATCAAATGTCTTAGGCAATTAAAAGATATCTTTTGACTCTTGTCTATTCTTAAAAGTGGAGATTGGCAATTGGGCAATAACGTTGTCAACTGTTGGTTAGTATTTTTTTTTATTTTAAAAAAATAAAATTTTTAGATTATTTTGTACAAATAAAAAAGTATTTTTATATTATATAATAAAATATAAAAATTATATTTATATTAAAAATAATTTTAAAAATTTTAAAATATTTTATATTTTAAAATAAAAGAGAATAATTCTTAAGAAAGCACATAGCATTAACACATCATTTTTATAAACTTTAACGTGCTGTTCCGCCTAACCTACTTCAACGTAGCAATTCTGACCCTCATGCGTGGACATATCTGATTTGTTAGTCAATTTGCAAAGCGTGGGCAATGGGTCCCTCACGCTAGTGCTCGTAGGTTAATCCTAATCTTGACCTCCCTTTTCCTAATGAATCCGAAATGGACCATCCTTCGTCTAATTCCTTGACCAATCACCTATTATGCTAGGGGCTTAATAGATATGAAAATTTTCAAAAAAGAAAAAAAGTAATGACACGTTAAATGAGAAATAAATATTTGCTTTACACATTAAAATAAAATAGTTAATAAAAATCTAACTACAATCTTTGGCTTAGTACAAAATATTTTTTAAAATTTATTGTTTTATCTAAACAAATTTAAATACACATAATCCGTTTAATCAAAAGGTTTCCGTTTAGAAAAGTTCAGTTAAAGGGTTAAATACGTTATTTACTTGCTAAATTGCAATTAGGTTGATTCAGTTAAAAACATTTGACGGTAATGCATGGAAGAAATGAAGTTTGAGGGCTAAAATGCAAAACTGAAGTTAAATAAATGCAAGGAATCAGTCTGGCAAATATGAGTGGCCACTTTGGATTACCCGTTTTGCCATCTAAAGCGGCCCTTTCGCCTTCTTTGGAATAGGGTAATCATCCAAAGCCACTTATCTCCATTCGACTGAAATATGAATTAATTAGGCCGACCCCTAATAATTGCCGACTTTCTACAACCCCCAATCATGGGTCATAATCATCATATAATTGCTTGCCACTTCGAATTCGTACAACACTTTGGCTGTTGTTTAAGATTAACATTGGACATCTGATGTGAAGAAATAAATATAAAAAATAGACATTACTAAATGAAGAAAGTATTTAGAGTTTATCAGTATAGTGTTTGACTCTTAGCACATCTTTTTTTTATAAAATATATAAGAATAAATTTGATTTGTTAAATTATATTTAAAATTTTATTTATTAAATTAATTTTTTTACTTTTAATTATTTTTTAAAAAAATTATAAATTTTTAATAATTATTAAATTAAATCTCAAATTTAATCTTAAGTTAAATCTTGTAACGTGGCCGTGCAGACCCTAACCGCATTAGATTCCAATGAGTATGGTGGGAAAAAAAATAGTGCACATGAATACGTCACACAGTGCGTGAGCTTGAGCCGATCTTATGTAAAGACAAATATACCCTCGAATAAGGGATTTTTTGTAAAGACAAATATACCTGCGAATAAATCTGAGTCAAGGTATTTGGCTCTGAAAGCCACGAAAGAGCGAAGTCATTATTTTGACAGAAAAATGCGTATCCACTGTCTGAATCCCCACTACATAAACTCGTAAACCACAAAAGAAGGCCAATTATATTAGGTACACCTTGTACAATGAGTTCATGTTAAATCGGAATTTGAATTTATTATATTTTTTTATCTTTTTTTAGATAATTTTTTAAATTATAATATGTTCAAAATTTTTTAAATTGTTACTCAAAAAAAATAATGAAATTAAATTTTTCATGTCTATAACGTCAAAGATTTTGAAGAAAATACAATATGAATGATTAATATGTATTTATTTTTATTTATTCTCTTTTGTATTTCACCCACCCAAAATTAATAAGGTTTGGCATTTTGTCTCTTACCACAAATATTTATCTATTCGGGCAACTTAATTCTTATTTTTTATTAATAAAATATCTTAATTACTCATAAAAAAAGTAAAACGACACAATGGGACTCTATGATTGGAGGAAGCCTTTTGTTTCGAGTTTCTTTCTTTCTTTTTTTCTTTTTTTTGGCCTTTCGGAAAGGTTTGGGAATTTATGGTACTGGGGGGCCCCCACTTTGTTCTGAGATATGCAACATTTGAGAGATATTGATAACATGCGCCTCACCGGAATTTTGGACGGTACTAATTGTAAATTTGCGCCGATGACCGGGTGGTTCTTGCACTCAGGACGGATCCCTTACAAACTCATTTTGTTTTCCCCCACATTTTTTGGAGAAAGATTCATCTCATCTATCACTAGCTTTTTTTCTCCTTTTATAAGAGAAAGACCTCCGTTACAGCTTGAGTGGGTCTTCTTCTTTCTTTTCTTTTTTTTTTTTTTTGGTTGGAATGAATTCTTTCTTTCATTACTTTTTGTTTTTAGTTGTTAGATATTTATTTATTTTTTTTACAACCAAACACGCATATTTATTAAGGCAAATTAGATACTACAATTGACATTACATGAAAGAATTCCTCAATTTGCACTTCGCATCTATTAGGCTCTATTTGGATTATGTTTCTTACAACTAAATACACAATTAGTTCTACTTCTTATTTTATAAAAAAATTATTTTTACAAAATTCAAGATAAAATCTCTAATAAACAAATACAAATACAACCTTAGTTTTACATCCCATTTGAAGAAGCCTCTTGACATTTACTTGTTATTGAAGTAAATGTGATAGTTTTCAGCTCAAGGTAATATTTGAGCTTTCACCACACATATACATATGTGTGTATAACATGAAAGCAGCTATTGATCACATTCATCTTTCCTTTAAAAAAAAAGAAAAAAGAAAAAAGCATGTGTTCCACCTTCCTTTTTCATTGTCCTAATGAGCAACATCTACTTGACAGTCATGCCTTGAGGTCTAAAAGTAAATTAGTTTTGATGGAAGAGACGCTTGTTAATGTACTATTTGCCATAAAAGCATATTTGAGAGTGCGTAAGATACAAAGAACAAGATGACCATATGCAGCCTTTGCTCAAATATTTAGAAATATTTTAACTTGACAATTTGTTTTTATATTCGTAATAATAAATTATTTGTAAAAAAAAGTAAAAAATAAATTTAAAAATAATCTTTCAAAACGAAAGTCATTCCTAATACAAAAGTGTGGTGTGGTTTGGCAACAAAGTAGTGACTAACTAATTCTGTCACACTGCCAAACTAAAATTCCAACTGGGTTTCAATTACAATACCAAGGCCATTAAGTTTGTTATTCTTGAAGATTAGGACCATTTTATTTGAGATTTATTTTTGTCTTTTTGCTCTGCAACTTTATTTATTTATTTTGTTTTGGGGATAGACTTTTTTGGCTCTGCTACTTAGTCGGCGTAGTTGCTGCTTACGTCATTTTTATATGTAGTTTTTTTTTACTATATACAGTGTAAAAAAATATTTATTTTCTCAAAATATTTTTTCTCTCCTCTCTCTCTCTCTCTACTGTATTGTTGAGTTTCACCAGAAACTAGCGGAACGATTCGGCAAGCTTCGTCACTTTCTAGCGAAACTTGATAATGCTTCACAAGTTTCATCACCAACTGGCAAAACTCGTGTGCGAGTTCTGCCAGTTACTGGTGAAACTTACACAGATTGATGTCGATCTTTAAAATTGACAGTTTTGAGGTCAATTTTAAAATTTTTTATATGTAAAATAATGTAAAATTAAATATAATTTGATAAATTAACAATTATTTTTGAAAAAATATAGTCGTTATTAACAGATTTGAGTTTTAGTACTTCGAAAGCTTTAGAAAAACTTAAAATTTTTTAAAATTAAATAGTGAATAATGAAATTTTTCATACTGTATATAATTCGAAAAGAAATTGTATATAGTAACTCATAAGTTATCCCCAATGAGAAGATTTGGGCTACATAAATCTAGAGGAGTCCATGGATGGTCAGGCCCAGACCCCAGCCCATCTCCATACATGAGTACAAATCTTCTCTTTTGTTTTGTTTTTTGTTTTTTGTTTTTTTTTTGGGTTAGTTGGGTACGTGAGCCACAAATCTTCTCTTTTTTCTGTTTTTCAATAAAAAAGAAAAATGAGAAGATTTGGGCTCATGTACATGATGGAGATGAGCTAGGGTCTGGGCCGGACCGTCCATGGTTTGCTGTGGACCGCTCCGAAACTATGTTGCCCTGAGGCATGGTGGTTCCCTGTTTATTGTATTTTATGGAGTATCCATAATATAAGATATGTCATTTAACTAAGTAGCAATTTTCGTACATGAAAATTCTAGTCTACGAATAGAACAAGGTAGCTTTTATTGAACAAAGAAAGCCAAAAAAAAAAAAAGGGCAGGAGCTACATTAGTAAAAAAATTGATGTAGTTATCTTGGTTAAAAAAATCTAAAATTAATTAACATTATTACTTTAAGAAGTTGTATATTTTAGTAGGAAGACAAGAAATTCAGCAAAAAATAGAAGAAATTTTATTTGAAGTGCCTCTTCCTCTCTAGTCATCTAAGTGGCTTTAAAGGAGTATTTATAATGTGAATGTAAAATTACAAGTTCAATTCTTTTTTTGTAATATTATGTTAAAGAGCTTTTATATTTTTTCGAATAAGAATTAAATTCTATAGACCGAACATGGGTCCACAGAATCTGACTTAGCTAGTGAGAATATCGAGTATTCTAATAAAAATTTTCATAAAAAATAAAAATAAAGTAATTACGAATCAACTACAACCTTAAAAGATTGATATGATCTTAATTGACAATGAGTGCTAAATTCACATAATTCTATCTTAATCAATTAATGCCAATGATCAACCATAGATTTCCTGGAGAGATTATAATTGACTTGACATTCTTATCCGGAACTAGCTTCCCTTAAGTCTATCTTGCCACAGGACGAATACGGAGCATCCATGGGTTGTTCTATTGCGGTATTCGGAGTTTACAGGGAGGAAGATTGTCTTGGGGGTGGGGCCCGGTAGGACTTGATTGGGCGCCGGCGTTGTCGGTTCGGTTTCTAATTGAAGACAGACCCATAAATATTTCAAGAAAGAACATGAGCTGATTCCTCTTCACTCTATTTTTCTAGTACTCATTTGAGTAACAAGCGATAATTTTGACAGCTTTTTCGATTAATTAAATTGTACTCAAATTTCCAAAAAACATAAAAATATTTTTTATCGAAAAATGAAAATGAACACGAGCCAATAAATTTAGAGCAACAAGAGAATTGCACAACTGCAAGAGCCATAACTCTCGTGAATATTAATTTTCCATCCTATTTCATTTTCAATTGAATCCGATGGTCATATATGAGGAATACAATTGTGTTTTCCCTTTTACAGAAATTTATCAGCATTAAGTATTAAAAATTTCTTTTTCTATGTACAGTATTGACGTCGGTCATGGGCGGGCTTGCGGAATGCAAATTGATCTGCCTATAACTTCAGTAGTCGAAGGCTGTCCTTGATTTCGCCGATTAAAGATAACACAGTGGCTGCAATATGCTTTGGAGTTAGGCCAGCCTCTTCAATCTGGTCCTTTTGAGCTCCATGGTCAATGTATCTGTCAGGAAGCATCATTGCCCTCCACTGCAGCCCGGAAAATCATTGTTCTCAAAATCTCATAACTTGAATGAATGTGATGCATTGACGAAGAAGAAGTGATAGCGTTCATTGATTAGAATTTACCTTCAAATTACCATCAAGCAATCCATTCAAGGCCAGGAACTGTGCGACATGAGAGCCAAATCCTCCGATGGATCCTTCTTCAACAGTGATAAGAACTTCGTGGTGTTGAGCCAATTGTTTGACCAAATCTCCATCTAGAGGCTTGCAGAATCGCGCATCAGCAACTGTAGCCCGTACTCCATTAACTTCAAGAAGCTGAGCAGCTATTAAACAGTTCTGCACCATTGTTCCATACCCAAGAATGGCTACTCTTGTCCCCTCCAACATTATTCTTCCCTTACCAATCTGGTTTTTAATTTCAAGTAAGCCAAAGAAGTAGACGATGAAAGGAAAAGAGCATTTTTTTCTATGTTCATAAAAGTATATACCGACCTCCAAAGGAGTTCCTTTATAGTTTGGTGGAAGTATTGCACCAATGCCATTTCCTCTGGGATACCTAAAGCAGCTAGGCCTGTCATCAATGGCAGCTGCTGTTGCTATCATGTGCATCAGCTCGGCTTCATCTGCTGGGGCCATGACTACCATATTAGGCAGACAACCCATAAAAGTTGTGTCAAATGCACCACAATGAGTTGGACCATCTGCTCCAACAAGCCCTGCTCTATCCATGGCAAACCTCACAGGAATTTTTTGAAGGTCCACATCGTGGACAACCTGTTCAACAAAAAAATTTGAACATTTTAAGCAATTGTATGAATAATTTTTTCAAAGATTATACTAATTATAAGACAATCATAAAGTGAATGCGGATTAATTTTCACCTGATCATAACCTCTTTGTAAGAAAGATGAGTAAATAGCACAGAAAGGCTTGAGACCTTCAACAGCTAAACCTGCAGCAAAAGTGACTGCATGTTGCTCTGCTATCCCAACATCAAAACATCGATCAGGAAACTGCTTCTGGAACAAATTGAGGCCAGTTCCTCCTCCCATAGCAGCATGAATAGCAACAATCTTATCATCTTGCTCAGCTTCACTAATCAAGGCCTCGGCAAAGTAATTGGTATATGACTTTAATTTCGACTTTGACTTGAATTGTTTTCCTGTCTTAGGCTCAAATTGCACCACACCTGTAGGTAAAATTAAAACAAAAAGCCACAGACTTCAGTGCAAACAGAATATCCTTTTCCTAGTTTTGCCTTTCTCAGTTTATTTTGAAATGCCAATTTATTGGATAAGATTAGGAATTTTTACCATGCATTTTATCGGGAGCTGCTTCAGCAGGAGGATATCCTTTTCCTTTCTCTGTAGTGACGTGAATGAGGACAGGTCCTGCTGCTGGAACAGATTTTACCTTACTTAAAATGTCTACAAGATCTTCCATACTGTGACCATCAAGTGGACCAATATAATACATTCCCAATTCTTCAAATAGAGAAGCCTTCTGGCCATTCAACCCTCTGATACATGTATCAACTTTAGCAGCAATTTCATGAGCTTGGCTCCCTAGTTGCTTAGTCATGTCCTGTAGATAGTTCAAACAACTCGATTAGCGCATAATCCTGTGAAAAATTTTGTTTTTGTTGATTTTATGCATATCATGAAGCGGAAATAAAGTTACTTTTGCAGCTTCTCGGAGTTGGCGAAATTTCCGACTCGATTGAAGCCTAGTCAAGGCTCTGCTTAGAGCTCCCATAGGAGGTGCAGGACCATCAACTGTGGCGGTGGGAAGAGAAACTTGTTTGTTATCATTCAAGATGATTATGAGATTAGAATCAAGATAGCCAGCATTATTCATTGCTTCGTATGCTTGTCCCGCTGTCATGGCTCCATCTCCTATTACCGCTATTACATGGCTTTTCTTCCCCAGTAGATCTCGTCCGATTGCCATCCCTAAGTATTTGAATAACATTTCAATTAGTAAGAAATATATTTTTATGCTTGTTTGTGAATGACAATTTCTGTATTTAACGTTTCTTGCGCTTAGCTCTTTAGAATTAAGCCATTTCAAGAAATTAGTCCCTTGACAATCGAATTCTATAAGTTTTCAGGCTTCTTTGTTTCATCTTTCCTATACCATCTTTGGCCTACGGTACTGGTTTGGGTTCGAATTGATCCCCGTTCCCCTACCTCCCCACCTCTCCCTAGAAAAAAGTAATAAAATTGTGCTACAAAAGAATGAAAAACTGTTACCTAAACCGGCTGAAATACTGGTTGAACTATGACCAGCTCCAAATGCATCATGCGGACTCTCATCCCTTTTGGAAATCCTGCAAGTCCGCAAGTTTGCCGCATGGTGTGCATCCGCGACCTTCTTCCGGTCAGAATTTTGTGCGCATACGTCTGGGAGGAAAAAAAAAATGGTTTCATTTGTGGTGAAAACAACAATCAAATTATTTGTCTCTCTACTTTCTTGATACATCTTGAGAAGTTTGTAAATCAAATTCAAAATCTTTTTTCTTAATAAAAAATATGCCTACTACCAAACTATTATCTTATCAGCGTTGTACTTTTGCTTTTGATTAATGGAGTTTTCTCACATACACCTTCATGGCCCTCTGGTACCTTTCCTTATGTGTTTATGCCTATCCCTCCACCTGATTAGGTGGCTTTAAAAAAGAAGAAAGAATTTGAACAGTAAATTTAGCCTGTTTTTTGTGGCTGGGTACCAGTAAATTTCGTCAACACTATGTTTTCAAATTGATGTTACCTGGTGGCCAACATCCCATATGATTTTATCATTTGGGGTATCGAACACGTGGTGCAGCGCAACCGTGAGGTCAGCCACACCCAGGCTGGCGCTCAAATGACCACCTGTTTTGGACACAGAGTACACAATCTCCTCCCGTAGTTCATCAGCTAATTGTTCAAGCTCCTGTGCAGAAGTCAAATAAAGTTACTACTGGCTTTGTTTTGAATAAGTCAACTTCATTAAAAAGTAGAAAACAAATTATACATGTAGACAACAGAAAAAGTGCATACTATTTACGGGAACTTGGCATGAAAACATGCCCGTTATGGATTTAATCATAAGTTTGTTTTACCTCAATTGAGAGATTCTTCATGTGTTTTGGATAGTTGATGGTATCCAAAATTGGTGTAAAAGGCTTCTCTCCGGAAAAATTAGGAGACTTTTTCTTCACTAAGACGTCGCTTTGATCAACTGCATTGATCTCCTGGTGAGCAGCAGGAACCATTACGGCGAACTGTAAACCAACGTAAAAGAAACTCGTTAATATTATCTCCACTGGGGTCGCTAACTGAGAAAATCAATTATGATTAGGACGAGAAACAAGAACCATTTCTTCGTATGCTTTACGTCGGTTCAAAATCACAATTAATTTGCATGATACTTCTCAGACGTTTTTAATACAAAACCATATATAGGCGTAATATGCAGCCTTTTCAGGATAGGAGATCGAGGGTGGTTGCCGCGGCGGCGGTAATGAAAAAAAGAGAGAGAGACCTTTCTCTTGCAGATGGAAGTGCCATTAATGGTACTGGCGAAAGCTAACTGGATTGAGGAAGGAAGACCATCTTGAGGTTGGAGAAATGGGAGGAAGCTGCCGCCCCTCATGAGAACCCCATTCGACGCCATCTCTTTCTCTTGAGTTTTTTTTTTTTTTCTCTATTGTTGAAGGTGTAAATGGAGATTGATCTCTCCCACAGTATAAGCAGCAGGGTAGGGGAAGTTGTGCATTGGTGGAGCTATGCCTGTGGGGCTTTTATAGGAAAGATCCCAGCTGAGATGGCAAAAAATGACGAAGCTGGACCCCTTCCCGTACCAAGACTTTATCTTGATGCAGTATGGATGCACAATTAAACATGTTTTTACTTCAAAACAAGATCATATATGCTACTAATAAATAATTGCGCGAGGTCGGAGTGCACAATTATTTTATTGACTTCGCTATCTAAAATTTGTTCATTCCACAAAGCTAAGAAACAAGCGAGAATCTTCTGGACCGAGGTCTCAATATTGTAGTTCAAACATCGCACTACCTATTCAGCAAAAAAAATAAAAAAATAAAAAAAATCATAGTACCGTGTTTTACAAGCATGTTTTACAGGTATAACATACTTTAATAATGCTTTCACATTTTTAACCAACTTTACCCTTATTCTATGTTGATTCATCAAAATGTCATATTAGCATGAAAAAGAAATATATAGGGTAAATAATACTCCCTCTATTCCATAATATTAGCTCGATTTACACTTTTTATTTGTTCTATAATATTATTCCATTTGTGAAAGTATCAAAAGCTTATATTTTGACACTGATGGAGTGGGTAATTACTTATGTTTTGAAACATTAATTGAAGGACAATAATTTTGCCTAGAATTTAAGAATTGCTTAATCGACATGCTGCAATCATTTGTGACACGTATTAAACGACGGAGTACTATATATCTGATTTGACTAGCTGATCAATGGTATAATTCTTACAATTTTATTTTTTTTTTCTTTTGTCGCAAATCTAAAGCTGGCTACTTGCATTCGAGATTATGACATACCATTCTCACCTAAAATTAAATATTCATATATATATATATATATATATTTTACAATTTTTAAAATTAAATATTTATTCTTTTAAAATAATAATAATATATTTTATTTAAACTTTCACTACTAATAGTCACACCATCAATCTTATTAACTCCTGAAGAAATTAAACTCGATTAACATATAGATCTCACTGTTAGTACATTAAATTAATAATAATATTATAGTAATTTATTATAATTAAATTAATAATTTTTTAAATTTTATAATAAATAAAAATGAGATATTTAACTTCGAACACAAAAAGCAAATACATTTTCATAAAATTCAAGCAACATTGTCTTGTTACTTGAGACACAACTATATAACGTTATATGCACTTAACCACTATCGGCAAGATCCTATCAGGATAACCCACCGAGGCTCTAGAGAAGCTTCAAGAGCATTAGAGTTGGATCCGAAAATGACTTTATAATAATTAATGAGTAATCTTGCCTCAAGTATTTTGTCAAATTTGATCGTAGGAGTTTGCTATTTTATTAGATTTTGGTTACCTACAGATTGCCATACGCCTTAATTTATCAATGGTGTATGTTTCGGAACTACCAGCACTATATTTCCATAACTTCAATATTTTAAGTGATTTTGCCGTACTACCATAAAACTGATTAGCCCAAAAGGATAATCTTAATCTTTCAAACATTCGGCTGTTTAAGCTCTTATTAATACATGATCTCCTTTACTCCTACACCAATTAAACATGTTAAGACTTACATAAGAATTCACAAATTAAACATATTAAAAATTTAACAGAAATTACTCCATTCGTTTCAAAATATAAAAATTTTTAAACTTTTTTTTTTATTCTTAAAATATTTGACCTTTCGTAAGTGTTTAAAATTATTTTTTTAGAGTTACCCTCAATTATAAATATAATTTATCTTTTTTATCTCATGTTAATAAAAAATAATTAAATTAATTAAGAAAAAATATATCTTACTTTCTCCTTCCTTAATCTACAGAAAAAGTGCAAAAAAAAATCTTATATTTATTCTGAAGCGAAAAGAGTATATTATTATTAGCGTAACAAACATCTAATATCATTTAAATTAATATTTCATCTTTCGAAAATGGAAGTTTGCTTTATTATTCGTGTTGTGTAGGAAGTAGACATTCAAAGGCTCAAGTATGGTTTTACTTCCAAAATTAAAACAAAAATTTCATCTTAGTCTCGGCCTTTTCTTCAACGATTTATATCATATGGAATCAAAATTAGAAAAAAATAACGTATCTTTTTCTAAAGGAATCCTATTCCAAATGCTTTTTTTTTCAAAATATGAGGCTTTTTTGACTATTTCTCTCTTCTTAAATTATTTAATCTTTTATAAATTTTAATTTTTTTAAAAAATTATCTTTACTTATCCCACATTCTCTCTCTCATTAATAAAAAATATATTAAATTAATTAAGAATATAAAAAATACGTTTTATTTTTTAAATTTATGTAAAAAATAATTAAAATTTTATAATTTCAAAACAAATAAAATATATAAAAAATTGTATATAGCAATTTTTTACAAAAACAATATTAATTGCGTGGTTGATTTACAAACCAACCTATGAGCGAAGATGTTTGTCGATAGGTGCGGCAGCCGATCTGGAAATATCCAATGTTGTCGACTCTTGTCCTAACAGAACAAAAATGTGGGGAAGAGGTGCACGTTTTCCATGCGCATTTTTCTGTCTGCCAGCCGTCAACTGTCCATTGTCCATTCGCGTGGAAAGTATCTCCCGCTTTCACAGTTACAAAAATGAACAACTTATCAAAGCGAAAGGAAATAATTTGTTCATTTCAGAGAGGAGGGTCCAAACATGTCCTCTCCCATTTTAAAATATTTTTTATTTATTTTAAAATGAATTTTTTAATTTGTGCCAAAAAATATATATTAATTAAATAACTATATTTAGGAGCTTAAATTTTTAATTTTCTAAGTATTTTCTTATTTTTATAAGTTAATATATTCTTTAGAATTTATAATTAACTTAAATTTTCATATATAATATAATTAATTTATATTAATGTGTTTTTGGAAACATTCATTAGAAAGACTCTTTTAAAATACATATTTTCTTTCTATATAAAGTAAATTATTTTATTATTTTTTCAACTTTATCCTTTTTTAATTAACCATTTAAAATATCAATTCTCATTATTAATTTTAGATTTGAAGTAGTAGCTATTAAGCTAACCATCTTTAAATAAAATTATTTTACATTTACCAAAATTTTTATAAAATCTTATCAAAAATTTAATTTTCATATAAAATGAAATTGTGGCATATATTTTGAAATAAAAGGAGTATATTTTTCTTTAAAGAGAATCCTTGAAAAGTACATTAGTGAAAAGTATATGTACATTTTTGTCAACAAAAACGTTAAAAAAAAAAAAAAGGAAAGCAAGGAAGAAAGAAATATAGTGACACTTCGGTAAACAGAAAACATGAAATTCAGGTTTTAGGCAGCTATCATTTCAAGGGTGTTGTTTTCGTTCGTAAATTGTGGATGTTAAAAAAAAAAAAAGTGCCGTTTGTAAGAGTTTTATTTTTTATTTTTTTAAAAAAACCAATTTATCTCAAATTATTCGCTTAAATACAACACTAGAGATGCATATCTTTTCTCCTATCCTCTCTGCAAATATTATAGCATTGTCACGTGGTAGACTTTTTTTTATTTAAGAAAAAATAAAAATATAAAACTCTATTAAAAAAAAGAATAATTCTTAAAGAATTGGAGTCATTTAAAGATACATGACGTTCTAGTAAGAATAGAAAAGAAGATGCTAACTGATGGCCTAAAAATGAAACGAAAAAGAGAATCTACTATAGTGGTTTTGACACTTATCTTTTCTTATCATGATAGGTAAACAACACTTCGTTACTCTTTTCTTAAGATCCTATGCTATGCTTTAACATCTTTTCTTGGTTATATAAATGATCCTTTTGTCTTGTTTCTCACCCATCTGTTTAATATGGTTAGTGCAAGAGGAAACGTTTAGAAAATAATGAAAATGTGCGTTTACAAAGAAATGATTTGAAGCCTCGAAATTATTAATGTAGGTCTTAAGTCGTATTCGTTTTCAATTTGAAAGACGGCTGATGAGCTTTGCTACAAGTCAAACAAATAGACAACACCATACTTAACCATCAACCATTCAAGAAGATAGTGTTTAGATAATAATTTAGTTGTATTTGGATAGCGTTTGGCCATATCAGAAAAATAATTAAATCTTACTTCTCTTCTTATAAAAAATTTATTTTTATAAAATTTGATACAGAATTCTTCTAACCAAATATAATTTAAATATACCCTTAATAATAAATATTTGATTTAAAAAATAATGGGTCAATTTTTAAATTATTATATGCATTAGATAATTTGTGCAAAAGGAACGAATCCTCTATAAATAATCATTAGAGGTATTGAGTTAGTTTCACACTGTCCGTCTTTTGATGCCTTTTTTTTTTTAAAAAAAAACTTATTGTAATAAAACAAAATAAGGGTGGTTGCTACATGCGGGAAAACCCGAAAGGAAACAAGTAACCGCAAAACTTTTTTTGACCAAAAAAAAAAAAAAAAGAGAAAATCTAACCTCGCGATTCGCATGGAGTTTGGAAGTCAGGCGACACGTACGTTTTGACGCCTTTGTCACCCTGTAATAGAATCTCGACCCGTGGTTGGGAGCGTATTTCGGGTTTACTTCTTGAATATTGTTTCTTCAATTTCTAAAAAAAAAATGTGGTCGTTAGCTTTTTTTTAATATACCCTCTCTGTTTTTTTCATCTGTCTAGATTTAATTTAATTTTTTATTTGCAAGAATATCACAGGGTCGTTTATCATGATTTTTCATATTTCACAATTAGTCTTTATTATTTTACGAAATTATATTATTGTCATTTTACCTTATAATATTACTTTTTTAATGGCGTCCTTAATATGCGTGAAAAGTTAAATATAAACAGATAAAAATAAATGGAAAAAGTAACTTAAACATTTCGAATAGTTTTCTTACTCCATCTACCAAAACGTTAAATAAATTATTGTTAAAAAACCGGAGAGAGTAACCCATGAATAAAAAATTCTTCTATTTATTGGATACAATCAAAATAATGTTTTTCAATTTTCAATTATATGTGAAGTTTTTTTCTTCAACACATTGGAAGATATGTATAAATTAAATTCAAGACTTAATCGCTTGATAAAGGCTGTTTTTACTATCTTATTATAATAATACAAACATTTTGAGATAACTATTTACTTGAGACCGCATTAAGTGTCCTAAAACTATAGTTACTCTCTTCGTTATTTGTCAAAAGTTGCTCACACTCATATTCTTTTTTTATTTGTTAAATTTTTTACTTTAAAAATGTTTGACTAATTAAGTTTCAAACTTTAGAAAAGTTTTTTTTTTTCTCTAGGAGAACATACAAAGTTATATATATGAATTTGAAGAAGTTAATCCGACAACCCTATATATGTCGAAGTCCCATTTTCTAAAAGACTTAGCAAGTTTTATTGTGCTTATATATCTAAGCAATATATAATTCAATAAAGAAAAGTTTAACGTCCATGTAAATGATTAAACCGTCTATCCAATTACGGATATATACTTCCTAGACGTATTTCAAGACTCAGGGCTACTTTATTTATCGCAAAAACATTCCACGCCTTCAACTAACTAACTAGTAACTGGACATATTCTCCTGTATAAAGAGGAACTGAGGCCACAAAATTGTACATCCTCAATGCCGATGGCCATAGGATCAGGATTTGTGGAGGAACAAAAGCCAATCTAATTCAAGAAATCAGCAATATGCTGTTGTCGTTAAGCGGTGTCCCTTTCCTTTGCTGGAATGCCTTTACGTCTGCATAACAACGAGCTCCCAGAAGCCAGCTAAATTAGGCGAAAGTAAGAAGACAGATTTCTGGCAGGAAATTCAAAGGGTTGCATTCGTTAGGTCTAAGGGAGGAGTACTAGTCCGGCATTGAGTGTTCTAATTTGGTACCGCCTCAGATGCAAGAGTTTTTAACTTTCTCCACCTAAAAATTACATGGTGGAGGTTTTTCCTTTTGGAGTCTTGGATTGAGGTCTATTAGAGAGACCTATAAACTCTCGTGTTTCTTATTTCGTTCTTTTCTCTGTCTAATATTTGCGGGTTTGCTTCCGCTGCTTGTCTCAACAAGTGGTAGAGTAGAGTTGGGCCTACAGGTAGGGAAAAAAAAAACTGGTTTGGGTACCCATCTGGAACTTGGACAACATAGGAAAACATTTTGATTTCAATCAACATTTCAGCAGAGAATGTAACCAATGCCAGCTCAGTTACAAGAGCTTGTATCTATTGTAGAGATTGAAGAAGCTCCATCTACGTAATTTCTGCCATTAGACCAACTCTATTATCTTTAATACTGGTTGATTTTATTTCACAGAATAAGAGAACTGTTTCCACACAAAATTAGAAAATATTTGTTTTGCTTTTCAATAGAAAGTATTATTTATGAAAGTAAAGATAAGATTTAATCCCCAAGTTCTGTATTAAATTTTAGAATGAAACTAAACCTAAATACCCACTTAACGAATACGACTATTGAAGTCCACTTCATAAAACCCAAGAAGATTCAAAAACAGGAATCTAAGTAATCATCTCCAGCGGACTAAGAATCAGTTGAAGTCTTGTGTTAATTAAGCGAAAAGTTTAGTGTAGCAGTGATAGAAATAAACCAGTATAATATTTCCGTAATTTCTTTACATTTTCAGAATTATCTCTAATATACTCCATCAGCTTGGATAAACATGTTAGGAGGAGGAAAGACTAGCTGGGAATTTGTGTATAACAAGAAACTCAAAGAAGCAAGGCAAATTAGACAAAAATGAGAAGACAGATTTCAGAGCAAAATGGAGAATAAAAACTGATGTCAACTTCCAAGAAAGCATTGGATTTCTGCTATGGTTGCAGTTCCATTTCATTGTTTCCCCTTAAAATCATCTCTGTGCATACTCTAAGTTGCCTGAATTGGAGGTTGGATATCAGTCACACACCATACACAGCTTCAAAGCGTTAATGAGATCCCTTCACAAGTATTTTAACAAGCCCAAGTTCGCATTTTCATTTGCACATCTTCAATTTTTTCCTCCCACATGTAAACATTCAATCTGCACAAAAGTAAAAAAATGTTTTCCTACAAATCAAGTCTTTCTATAATATATTTCCTGGGTCCCTGCAATTCTGGTCAGAAGCGTATGAATGGCATTATCATTTGATCAGATATATGCATGCAATGAAGTTAAAGCAATACAATGAGCAAACTAGTAGTGAAGCTTTACTACCGTTGTAACTGACTCTACCCGGTTTACTGTTCAACACCAAGGGAAATTTCTCCCTGCCAAATTCCCAGTCGAGTCCGTCTCAAATGAGGGTGGGTTGCTTCCGTAACCCTTAATTCTTTCAAAATTATGAAGCATTTCTTCAAGCCTAGCAAAACCTCTCTTCAGCTATCCAGCCAAGAAGGATGTGTTGCAAAACAAGCAGCGGAGGATCCTCGAGGTGATAACACATTTTAATACTTCACAAGAAACAAATTTGAAGAGAGCACTATAAATAGGAATCCTATATATTCATGGAAGCAAAATATTTTGAGACAGGTATACTCGGCAAAAGAAGAAAAAATTGGTAAGATCAGCCAGATATTCGTTCTCTCTAAATTCTGTTCCGTTCAAAAGAATAAAATTTCACATTATATCAGCATTTTTACTTCATAATACTGGAACAATCAGAACAAAACTCATGACCAAATTCCCTAGCTCAAACCGTATCAAGTAAAGCAACATCTTCCAACTCCGGCCTCCACATTACTGTTAAATTCCATTTATGGTCAAAATCTTAGCCACCACCAGATTTCAGGGTGTTGCTCAACCTATACATTAAAAGAAATATACATCAGTTTCAAGAGAGAGAAAGCAATAAAATAATAAAAGGGTTAATCAAAAGAAGAAAATGCAAGTAGACAGAGACTTTGTCAACAAGAAAATACATTAATATAAGCACTAAATATCTAACTTATAGATCTACACTCCCCCTTGAATCAAGAGGAAAAATGCATCTAAACAAACTGATTACTGGCCGAGAAAGAAGTATCTCAGCAATAAGTCCAAACAAAAGAAACATACATTAGTTTCAAGAGAAAGAAAGCAATAAAATAATAAAAGGGTTAATCATTAATACAAGCACTAAATATCTAACTTACAGATTTATACTCCCCTTTGAATCAAGAGGAAAATGCATCTAAACAAACTGATTACTGGCCAAGAAAGAAGTATCTCAGCAACAAGTCCAAACAATGACAAAATATTGAGTCGCAGATGAGGTAATGTGCCTAAAACAACTATAGCCTTTCTATTCCTATTTCATTGATTCAGGCGTGCAACTTTGTTATCTCTCGAATTAACGAAACCTTTCTCACACCCAGCTCCAAAAATAATTTAAAAACCACAAAGAACGGACAGGCCCATCAACATTATGGGCCAAAGCTTCCTAATGGAGTTCCAATATTCTTGAGAGAAACTTACTGAGCTTGATAGTAGTTTTTTTAATACTTTATATTCTTTTGTTGATGGATAGGAGTTATCAGTTTATTACTACATAAATCCAGTTCAGGAAGCTATTTAAACAATCATCAAAGCATCTGCTGCCATCAAAACATGGATCATACCAATCCAAGCCCTCAAAGAGGCCTTCTCCTTTTATGGCAGAAGTTTTAAAAATAGCCCACTGACGGTTTTTAATCCTGTGCAATTCTAAGGCCTCTGTCACTGCAGCATCATCAAGTGCACCTGGAAGATCCTGTGAAGGAGAAAGACAGTCAACAAGTCTGCTGATGTATGCTTATGAATGAAAGTAAACTATTGCTAAGCTAATCAATATGAAATGACATTCACTTCACTCTTTTATCGAGTACTTTTAAAAAACTAACAATTTAACCTTTTACTGAATTCTAAAAATGCTAAATGCTTTCTTAGTGGAGGAGTGTGCTATTTCTTTACATCCGCTAGTTTGTAAGGGATTCATGGAAGATTTCAATGGGGATCAAAAGACTCTTCATTTATATTACAAAACTGTACATGAGATTTTCCTAGGGAAAAAAGACAAATTAGTACACATTTCTTCGGGTGCAACCAGAAAGAGACATTCTCAGAGATAGGGGTAAGGGGAGACTGAGATGAATTTTTCCTAAAAATTTTTTCTAGATGCATGAAAAGTTGAAGAAAAAGGTACTTCAAGAAACAAGTGCAATATCCTTCCAGCAGAAGAAACAAGTGCGTATTTGGATTGAGTTTTTGTTTGAGTTGAGTTGTATTGGAAATCGTAAAAGTGAATTGTTTGTGAGAGGAGAAGTGGGGCTTAAAGTGAGAAAAAAGTAGGAGAAACTTGGATTGAAAACAATCCAAGTTTGGCCTTAAGAGTTTCCTCTACACTGAAAATTGCATAACAATGGACAAGTGACACATACCTGCTTGTTGGCAAAAATGAGGACAACAGCACCTTTTAACTCATCCTCCTGTTAAAAGCCATGAACTCAAGTTGTCAAACAAATCATCTTACTATTTGATGCAGATGAAAAGGCAAACACAATGAACACCACCTTTTCTGTTTAACACTTAGATCAGTTATTCAGTGAAGGAAGCGTGGGCCATTTTAAATAATTTTTTTTAATTTTCTCAACAAAAATAATATTCTCTGGAAATGAATTCTTAATTCATAATGTTCAACATTCAATTCTTATGGGAAAACCCCACAAGATTCACTAATGAATGTCCCAGGGCAAACTATGAGAACCAAAGTCAAAGTAACAAATAACAAGATGTCAACTATGGTAATTATTGTTAGAAATGAAAATGCCACTAAAAGGCAAAACAAAAAATGTAAACTTAGGCCCAACTCAGGCAAACTTAATGATGAAAATCCATATGCTGCATTTTTTTGACCTACCTGTTCTATGTATTTCTATCTGATTGCAGTAGAACATAAATACCTGTCTACATGAGTCATCATAGTCATTTTACTAGATCCTTTTAATCAAAGTTTGTATCAGAATTATATGAAGAACTGCTGTTAGTATTACTCTACCAAAAAACAGCAGCACGGATATTAATAAGGAATGGCCTTGTATGCTTAAATGGCTTAGGGGCCACACTGATCTACACCATCACAACTTCACAAAAACCTTATCTTTTATATCTGGTATCGTCACTATCTCATACTTTCATCACTATTGGGAGACAGGTGAGGATTTTATGGGTCACAAAGCAATTCACGAACTTTTCATTATTCAATCAATCCATCCCTGTCTGTGACTGATAGTTAATATTCATTTCCAAAACTAAAGGATAAACCATAAAATGACAAATAAGACACCTATTTTTATTTGCCTTTTCCGTCTCTAGACTTGTATGGTAATTCCCTTTCCTGGTCTCTCATGGAAAAAGGAAAAGAGAGAGACAGAGTGAGGTCCCTGATTATTCATTACAAATTTATTGTTAATTCACACTTCCTTTCCTCTCGTGAAACACCAAATAAACCAATTAAAAACCATGAACTTCATTTTCCTTGAGTTAAATTGATTAAAAGGTAAACAACTATATAAAAGAAATAAACCAATTGTACCTCTAATATCGCATGAAACTCCTCTTTAGCAACCACCAACCTATCTGTGTCACTTGAATCAACAACGTATATTATGGCTTGGGTATTTGGGAAATAACATCTCCAATATGGCCTACACAAAAGAATAGACCCAATCAGCTTCATGAGCTTTCACATTCAGGAGACACAAGAAAGTAATATGACCAAATCTTAAGCAGTTGAGCATTCTAGAGAAAAAGCTAAAGCCTAAGAAAAAAGGAAGGAAACAAATTATACCTGAAGTAACAATATTAAAGCAATTCCACCTACTTCTAAATTGATTTGCAAGTACAGAATCTAAACCTCAAATTGGCTGATCAAACAGGTGTGTAATGATTAAAAATATCATGAAAGGTTGAGCTTATCTAATTTTCGTTTCTCTATTAATTGATTAGCCTACTGACACAAACACTTGTTATGCATAGGTAGCAATGCATTTTAATGGATCTCTCATGAATGACTGTCAACATTTAGGGAAAAACAAAGAGAGAGAGAAAAAACTACTGCTACTTTGGTTATGGACATACTAATGGTATTCAAATAGACTTCTTCTGCAAAGATTTTAGATATCTTTATACCTTCTTGCACCTCTCAAGACAAACAACAGGAATACTTTAACTGACTTTAACATCTGACCTTTTTCCCTCAAGGATTTGGCAAAAGAAACTTTAGAAAGTTTGGGCGAAATCCACTTGATGGACATTCCTATGGTTAACACTGTATAAGATCAAAATCTAAAAAGTTTAAGAAAGGATCCAGTTTACACACTAAAATGATCTGCTACTTGGTAAATATCAATTTAAGAACCCAACCCCCCAAAATACAAAAAGGTTAAGAGAGAATTTTCAAGTTACAACATTCTTTGCATCTGGTTAGGAAGCTTTCTGAATAAGTGCATTGAAAGAAAGCTTTCTACTTCTTGCTAAGAGGCATACTGCCTTCTGAGAATTTCACGTTCATCCAACTTCTTTACAACAAAACTCTAGATTCTTTGTCATAAGCTGCTAAATGCCAAAGGTTCGCCTAACTACTCGAAGCAGCATCAGAAGATAACAAATACCATGAATCTCAAAACTTAATTTTAACTTAGACATAACTGAAGCAATCTAACCAAAATATGCACGTTTTCTCATCAGTATTAAAGTCTGAAATATCTTATTGAAGAAATGGTGCAGTCACGTATCATACTTATATTAGTTAAAAGCGCATTAAAAGGAGAGGTAAGTGCTTCTGAAAATATCTTTACAACTTCCCTTCCACGAGGTGCCCCTTTCTCCTTGACTCTCTTCTTCTTCTTCTCTTCCCTACCTGCATCACCCTCTTCTTTCTTTTCTGCTTTTTTGTGTTCTCTCATCTTCTTCTTCTCCCTCTCCTTCTGTATTTTCTGAAACTATCTTCCATCTTCCATGCCGGATTATCCATCCTGTTCCACTACTCCTCCCCTCTCTTCTTCTTTTACCTGCTTCTGTTTCTTTACTGAATATACTACAGATTCTAGAATTACATATTTATGGGAGAGGATGGAGAAGAACAAGAATTTTTATGCTCCAATTATGATGGAGATGATAATCACGACTCAAGTTTTGAGGAAGAAGATGAAGTTTAATGACCTAATATCGCAGTTTAATCAAATATACGCTTATTTGATTCCTAGTGCACTTTCTATGACTTGGCTTTGATGGCCTTCCATTTAATGAGTTATTTTGGTCCTCATGGTATTTATATGAATAGTTCTATTATACTGCAGAAATATTTAGAAAGTGGAATATGTTTACTTGGGTATTGCATTAGACAATGAAAATATAACATTTTACACAAATGTGCACTTCCTGTCATCAAAAGCCCACACTTAAATTTGGAATATGGCTCGCTTTACAAACTTAACTAAACAGATCATACTATATGATAAAATGGTTACATTTTCCCCAATGGAACTGAATCAATTATCTGGAAGCCTATGACAATTACCATCTAAAATTTCCATAATGTTAGAGTAGACTATAGTTTCTAACAAATTCTTGAAAATGCGTGGGAACCAGTATACTCAAGTCCACACAATTATCACCGTAAGCAATTTGTTTAAACTGACACATAATTGACAAGTATATAAAAGTTTAATTTTCCCTACATTCTAGAGAGGAGAGATGACAGATAATTTAGGATTATTTCCAAGATATCATTTCAGTGAGATTTTTTTCTTTAAAAAAAAGGACAAAGAGAGAGAGAGAGAGAGAGAGAGAGACAGAGACAGAGACAGAGACAGAGAGAATACTAATCCATAAAATGTATTGCTTTCCTCAACAAATAAGCTCAGCCAAAATTAGTTGATAATAAGCCCATAGCAGTCTTCACTCTGCTTAAATTGATTTTAACATCCAACAACAAGACCCAAGCAAGCCTACCTATGACATCCAGGAACAATGGAACTAAGCAGTTTATCTAAATATTTGTACTTACTTCATAACGCTATTTTACAAGGCAGTTAGAAGAAATATCAGTTTTTACTGGAAAGTTCTCTTCTTACTAAATTTTTCCAGATCATAGATTCCATCATCTATAAGTTAAATTTTACCTACTACCTAATCAGTTCTCAAACTAATCCACCTTAAAATTGTATTCCTTACTTTTGCTGTGCCACTGAAGAGTAAGGAGTTTCAAGAGGAATGTCAATACAGTTTTGGGCAAATTTTAGCTTGAAGAACAATGTCAAGATGAGTGTCATAATTCCATTAGAGGATGACAACAATAATAATTAAGGAGGGCACTTGGCAGAGCTTCTATATGTGGCCAGCTCCTTACCATTCTCCTATTTGGAGCCAAATCAAACCTCAGGGCCTGGTTACAAATATGTTTGCCCTTAGTACTATCCATCAACAACCAATCAATCTCTTTCAAGTCCAGATCCATAGATGAATCATTTAGCTGACTTAGCACCAATGCACAAGAACATTTTTGCCATGCTTTTATCTTAAAATAAATTTTGACTTATCAAACAAAAATTTGTATTTTGATTCTACTTTCAACTAAAAGCTGGACATGAAATATATCCAGAAGTTATAAAACCTGCCTTCTTACAATTATAGAATGATATATAGCATTACATTTTAAGATGGAGCTCTTAATCTTTATTCTTTTTTTATTATTCTTGCACCCCAGCTAAGTCACCACTATTTGCACTTTATGCATCATGGACTATCAAAATCATGGTAAACTAACAGCAAGGTTGAAGATTAAAGCCCTATAACGTCGTTAGATGCTTGAAGTTGCTGATAGAAGCATAAAGTCCAACAGTAGTTACCTGATACTAGTCTGCCCTCCTGCATATCCAGAAAGTAGGAAAAAGAAGCAAAATTAGGGTAACTTGGAAAATGTACATTTCTATGTCTTTATCAAGTAATTAGTAATTTGCATGAACATTGTGCATAAAGTTGACAAGAAAATTACCGAAGAGCATAATCATCAGTTAGACGTAAGAATAAAACAAGCACCTTCCAATCAAGAAACAAGGTAGATGCACAACTAGTGCCACTTAGAGTAGCTAATTGAAAAAACAAGTATCATTTGCAAGATCAATCTTTCAAAAGAAAATTTGCATGAATCACTACTAACTGGATCAGCTGACACGTACCTAGATCCCACACTTGGAACTTTATGTTATTATATTGCACAGTCTCCACGTTAAACCCAATTGCTGCATCAATAAAAAATGGCACATTCCGATCAATGCACAAATATCTTAATGTGCCCTGAATTGAATGGGAAAAAATTGAAAAATTTGCCAATGCATTATTTGATTGTTTGGCAGAAAAACAGTATCAACTTTCACCATTTTAAACTTCCAATAAGGTTTTGTAAGAGAAGATATTTTCTACTAATTGTATCGGCAGATTGATTAGAACTTGAATCTTCAATTGTAGTAACAAGAATATCAAATAAAAAAACAATGATGATTAACAACTAAAGAGAACGAGAATAGAATACCAACTTGGTATAGTAGAAACTACTTCACCCATCTGAAGCCGATCTGAAACAAACCCAGAAAACCAAAGAATCAAAATTTACCGTAAAACAGACAGAAAACACTTATCTAAAGGAAACTAGCAGATACAAAAGAACAAATTCATACAGAGAATTGTGGTTTTTCCAGCATTGTCAAGCCCGAGTACTAAGATCCGAGCTTCCTTGTTACCAAATAGAGACGAGAATAATCGCGTAAAAACAATACCCATCGACCTTCTTCACTTGTTACAATCGTAAATGCAGACAAGGAATTCAGATCGGATCTGTCAATACAGCAGTCTTCCCTGTAACAGAGAATAACAAATTACAACAAGTACCATCATTCTTGAATGGCTTATATATGCATTATCACAAAGCTCTACACATGTGAGTGTGCGCAATATGCAAATGAATTGAAAGAGAAAAAGATAGGGATCTGGGATGGAGTTTCACCTGCGAGAAGGGTAGGGGTCTGCTTGAGAAAATTGAGAAGAAACGGGGGATCTATTAGAGGATTTTGAGAAATAATGGGGTTTTTTTAGGGGAAATTGATGAAGATTAGCAAACTGAACTGAGAAAGATTCTCACTCAGTAGTCCCCTCCCTCGGTGGACGTTTCATGTGGAGGAATCGAACTCAGAAGATGTAAACAGTACCGAAAAGGATGACAACTAAAACGGGTACGATAAATGGACTATCCGACCCGTAGAATAGAAAGAAGAACAACTACTCTCTATTTGACTCTCCACTTCTTCACTACTGGGTAATGGCACTTCACCGCCTTTATTTCTTTTCTCTCACTCCCTCCGTTGTAAAAATAAAATGTGGGCCTTTTGATAATTTTTTTGCTTTTCTAAGGATTATTTTTCATCCATAATTCATTATCTCGTATTGAACTTAAAAAATAAAAATAATTAAGTACAAATATAATAAAAATAAATTATTTTATTTTTTAAATTTTAAAAGAACTAATAAATACAACGAATTTTTTATAAGCATAGTAAATATATTTTATTTTTATATTTAATATAAATTTACATGCTTCTCTTTAAAAAAAATATTCTATATCGTCTTCATTCTATCATAAATTAAAATTTAAAAATTCAAGATAAATTTTTTATTTGATCTAAATTTGATAAGTTTAGTTAATCTTAACGTAATAATAATATAATTTATTAACTTTAGTAAAATTTCACTAAAATTTAGAGGTGTTCAAATCGATTTTCGATTCGGTTTTAATTTTACAATTCAGTTTTTGGTTCGATTTTTTTATTTTTTTAAAAACTGAACTGAACTATTTTACTCTTCGGTTTTACTATTTAGTTTTTCAGTTCGATTCGTTTGAAATCGAAATAAATACAAAAACACATTATGGTTATATGTTTTTGTATTTATTTTTTAAAATTTTGATTTTTTAGTTCAATAACCTAAACCAAAAATCGAACCGAAATGTATATAATTTTAAAAAATGAACAAAAAAATCACAAAAATCGAACCGAACCAAAAAATTTAGTTCGATTCGGTTCCGTTATTTGATCCGGTTCGATTTTTGAACACCCCTGCTAAAATTTGGCAGCTTCAAGAGCTCCCAAGCCTTGGTGAAGCTCCAAAGGGCGCTTTGCCAACCCATGGTGAATAATACTGTCAATACGGGGCAAAGTCCGTATAGGCGGGATTGGGTTTAGCATGTCCAAACTTATTTAAACGCAGACTTTTTTAGCCCGGTCTGTTTAATCCGCGGGCTAGCACGGGCCAGTCCATTTCTTATTTTTTAAAAAGTTTTTCTCAAAACGGCGTAGTTTTAATATTTTTTAAAATATTTAAAAATATTTTTTAAAAAAACAACGTCGTTTTGTAAAACTCGAGGGCTAGCCCGTTTAGCCCGCTAGCTTACTGTAGCGAGCCGCAAACTGAAATTTTTCATTTTAGAGAAAAAACGGGCCAGCCCACTCCGTCCCGTTTCAAAGGCAGCCCGAGGCTGGCAGGGTCAGGCCGGAGCAGACGGGTCTGTTTGACACTATTAATAGTGAAGCTTCACCTAAATTTATCAAAACTCTATCCGGTGTATTTTTGTTATAAAATTTTATTTTACAATTTTTTATTTATAAGTTTCATTATTTAAATGAAGAATGTAATCGTTTTTCATCTAATTATATTTATGAATTTAGTTCAAAATTTTTATAGGATGAAGAGTTAAAAAATAATATAACTAAAGATATAAATTTGTTAAAAAAAACTCTTCAAATTTATTTTTAATTTAATATTTTAAATAAAAAATTGAGAGAAAAACGGCTACGTTTGTATAAATAAGTAAAATAAAAATATGTTTGATGCACCTATAAAAAGTTTATCAAAAATGATCTTTTATCTTTGCACAAAAAGCCAAAAGGTATTATATATTTCGAAATAGAGATAGTAATTGATACTTCAAGCCTTCTTCTTTTGCAAGGAAATGGGATGCAATTATTATTACTAAAAAACAAATTCTATAATGAAAATAGCTCGAGCATCAACGTTCTCTGATGCGCCAGTATGATTTTTTTTATATAATTAAAAGATTATCCATTTATAGTGAAATGGTAAACCATTACAACTAAATACAATCTACAAATTCAACTCCAATGTTACAAAGGAGAAGAATCTTGAGACCGGGATAACCCACTACACATCACATAAAATTACACATTAGTTCGAAAACTATGGTAACAGAGAGAATCCCACACCTTAACAGCTAAGACTTAATAATTGATTACTTCATTTTAAAAATAGTATGGCATTTTTTATATCCAAATAAAAAATTAATTTGAATTGGTATTTTATTCAAAAAAAATTATTTTTTATTTTTATTTTAAATCTCACTTATTTTCTCATAAATAATTAACTTTTACAATTGTTAATACAACTTAACTAAAAAAATCCAATCCAATCTCACTGTAACATTGAAAAAGGTAGATTATGTCTTGTATATGACGTCAATACGCTTCACGCACTCAATGATAAAAGAAATTCTTTTTTAATAAAAAAGAATTTTATTCCTCATTCATATATATAATTTTAAATTTAATTATATACAATAAAAAATTAAATTATTTTCAACTTCTATCTTTTTATCCAACATATTTTATATCATTTTTTCTTTATAATTTTACTAAAATTAGTAAGTATCATATTAAATTGGGCTATATAACAGTAATTAGATAAAAAAATCAAACACTAAACTCCCAATTTTGAGATTAAAAAATTTAAGAAACTTAAAAAAATTAATTTTTTTAGATTTTGAATGAGTTTTTTCATTAGAGCAAAACTCATGGTTAAGTTCTGCCATCCATCAAAGATCTTCCTAAAGTTCCACCCTCTTAGACAAAACTCACAGAAGAGTTCCGCCTTAAGTGGTAAAGAGAGACTCAAGTCCTAGTAATCCCGCTAAATGGTGATTCAACATAGATTATACATCTTGAAACCAAACCAATTTTAGAGCTTCTTTATGATAGTGAAATCAGCTAGCAAAAAGCATTAATGCTGCAAAGACCAAGGCACTAATTGCAGTACAATATAGTTGTTATTCACTAGTTATTCTAGATGCTCGCCAAATCTTAAAAAAAAATTCGGAGGTTATTTGTATTCCTCGGAAACCTCCACCCACATCACCATTCAATATTTCTTGGTCCACAAGAGATGGCCAGTTCTACAAAAGACGGTTGAATGTTTGATGTAATCACAAAGTGAAAATCGTGGAGGCCAACGCAGGAAGGTGCTTGCATGTTGGAAAAACAAGCCGAAAGAAGAGGCTTATAGAGAAGACCATGACAAACACAAATATAGCTGCCCTAGAGACTTTTACCTTGAAGTCAAGGTAACACTAGAAGAACGGGGGTAGGTTGAGGAACCAAGTATGGCTGGAAGCATAGAAGCTGTCTGCACCAGTCATAAACTGCAGAATGCTACGTGGGCAGCCAAGGCACCGGGGCAGAATAGCCATTTGGCCTCACACAAGGATCTGTGGGAAACGTTGGCTATAAAGAATAATGAGCAAGCCACAATGAATGCTAGATAGTTACCAACTACTGTCATAACTAAAGGAGGAAATTGTGACATAACTAAGGAGACCGTTACTAACAGTTACAATAATTAAAGGGAGGACACTATAACTGAAATCATGGAGACACCAAGACCATAGTTAGCTTCTATAAATAAGAGCTTTTAAGTTCATTGTATTATCTAATTCAGATATCATTATTCAGACTTGTAATAGCATAGGCTATTGACATACCTCCAACTTCCTTTGTGTAGTGCTTGGAATGCTTGAGCTTAGCAATACTGGTGTAGTGCCAAGTTTTTGAGATTATAGGGTTAGCAACTCTAGTGTCGTGCTAGGTTGTTGAGAGTATTGGTGTAGTGCCGGCCAATTATCTTGTACTTCGTTTACATTTGCTTTTCCTCAATATAAACATAAAACGTAGGACTTTCATACCAAAACTGAGTCCGTACTTTACTTTGCCCAATTCTGCCTTATTTTACCTAGTTGGTCTATTGGCTGCAAGCCTTCGTGCAACCTTTGAGAAAACATACCGTGCACTCCGCTGCCAGTATCCTGACATTGATCATTTCTTTGAGAGAATGTATACTTTCTCAAATGACCTTACTCGTTTCTTTTTAATTGCTACCCCAAAACATCAAGTTGGTGAGGAAAACTCATACTCTTTTCAATTACTCAATGGTAGAACATCACTTTTTCCTTCATCCAAGGCGGAACTCTTCCTAGGTAGAACTCAAAGCCTTGGATGGCACAAGTCATGGTTGAGTTCAACTTGGTGGAATTCGCTTAAAATGCAAAAAAAAAAAAATAATAAGAATTTTTTAAAAATTTTAAATTTCTTATCTCAAAATCGATGAAATTCAATATAGTTCTTTATCTAATTGTATTGTGTAACCTAAATTAATGTAAGACTCATTAATTTTAGTGAAATTATAGAAAGAGAATGAGAGAGAAGATATTGAATAGGGAAAGAAAATTAAAAATAATTTATTTTTTGACTGTATCTAATCAAATTAAAATTTATATATAATAATGCTCATTTTATTTTTTAAGATATTAAAACTGTGGACACACACAGTATCAAACACAGTGTTCAACTAATGGGTATGTGTAAGCTCAAATTAAACAATTTTTGTTCTATGCTTTTGTGAAGCTGCTTTAAAAACTTGAATTGGCATTTTATCTAAAAATATTTTACTTTTCTCTCATTTTTTTTACTTTGGCCCAATTTCTCTTCTCATAAACAATTCACTTTTACAATTTATAATACAATTCAACTCAAAAAAAAAAATCTAATCCAATCTCATTAAGTTTAATATACAGTTTCATCGTAGCGATTCATATTGCAAATAATCTACATATCACCTCCTATTCTCAAAAAGTCAAAAAAGAAAAAAAGGTAATCTATACATTTCAATTTTCGCCGACATTGTTTGAGAAAATTTTCCTAAAAAACGATAACATAGAGTGAAAGTTTACTACTCTACAGCCATTTATCAGTCATGAGTACGCAAATCGAGGATGTTGTGAGTTCAATGGATTTTGAAAAAAAATTGGAAATAAAAAGTCCAATGTAGTTAAATGAACAATTACCCTTTTCCAATTGCATCCGACAAAAATAAAGGAAGTCTTATAGACAGATAAAATTCCTCATAATTACAACCCGAGAGAAAATTTTACCTCAGAATGATTGTATATTTTCCAAAAAAATCATACAAATGCATCCATGTTTCTGCAAAAGTTGCACAAAATGAAATCAATCCCTTTGATGATTGCGGAAAAAACATCTATTGACTTGATGAGCAAATTCATTTCTAAGTATTTGATTGTTAATCCTCAAAAGAAATCCCATTAATTCATCCATAAACCAAGAAATCATATGTATGTTAATTTGTTGCTATTACGCTGTAAATCAAATTTTTCATAAGTAGAATAGAAAATGAGACGGAAGGAGTGAAGCAGATTATTCCAAACCTTAGAAATTTAGATTTGATGCGTGTGAATTTAGACCCTCCTCGACCGAATTATCTCCACAAAATGCAAACGTGACCCAAAGTGCAACATCATTTCCTAGGCCAAGGGGAGACGGGTAAAAGTACTCATGTTTTTGTCTTGCTAATCGTGAGAACTTACAAAGAATGAAAGCCATAACGTTCTTCACATTCCAAAGTCATGCCAACTAAAGCTTCAAGTGTTGCTGTTGATCTTCTTTAACAGCGTAGTCACTCAAATTGAAGCCCATAGGAGCATACAACTTCTGACGTTCCCATCGGCTGCGATCGCTTCGATACAAATAAGGATAATTCGTGATGCTCCAGAAGCATTTGGTGCATCTTAATCTAACGTTGTATGCCCAGAAAAATCCGTGGCTGTTCTGACTGATGTACAGATAACACCACCGCATCGGAAACGCAATCTGAGTAAAATTGTATCGATAAACCTCCCCTTTGTCAAGCGTGTGCAAGTAGTTGTCCTTGTCCGTGAATTTGCACATGAAACGCACAGGATAATCACCGTCGTTGGCAAGTGTCACCTCTATCGTTGGAAATAAAGCTTTGGAGATGGCGCTAAAAAATCCATCATCACGGGCGGCGGTTGAAGGTGCGAAGGTGAGGAAATATATGATGGGCAGAATGATGAAGCTTCTGGTGAATACCTTTGCCATTTTTGGTGTTTATCCTGATGCTATAATACGTTGGAGGAGGTTCTTTTTGATGTTGAAGTTTTTGCTTCTGGACGTAAATGATGGCCCTTTGTATGCTTTGATGGTTAGCATCTTCGTGCTTTTGTTGGTTATATGTGAACCTCCTTGTTTTTCTCCATTGTGATTTGTTTTTATTTTGAATTTGCAATGTGAAATCTTATTCTTCTGTTCCAAAATATAAAATATTAGTACGTTGCGCGGGTAATTTATTAATACTAAAATTTAAAATTTATATCTATTATTTTTTAATTATAAAATAAATATATTATAAGTATTTTTTATTTTAAAAATTATATTATTATGTCATTTTATATGAGTATCCTTAACAAATTGGTCTAATTATCACAAATGATAAAATACTTTCTAATTCTTTTAATCATAACTTATCATAAATTTTTTTTGTCTTTGATGGTGATATCATGTTGTGCTTCATATGTATTTAAAACAATAATTATAACTTTATGTATTAATTTTATAGTAGATTCATGTATCTATTTTATAGTTAGAGACATATATATCTAACTTATGTATTTAAAACAATAATTACAATTTTTTGTATTAATTTTATAGTATATTGATATATCTATCTTATAGTTAGAGAAATATATATAAAATAAGTAGATTTAAGAAAAGTTCAAAAGCATTAATTGTATTCAAAAGTCTATTGTTTAATATTTTTTATAGATTCATTAGTTGTACAATTAATTATATCATCAACATCAAGGTGATTAGTAGATTCATGTATTTTAACATAAATTAAATTTTACCAAAATTAAGATAATTAGTTCTTTATATGAATTTATGTAGGCACATTAATCAATACATTTATAAATACACAAAATGCAACTTGGCATAATGAGAATTCAATTAAGCTTAAAATTGTTCACATGTCACCACATAATGATTCTACCTCAACTTATATATATATTGCGCAGGTGATTTATTAATACTAAAATTTAATATTTATATATATTATTTTTTTATTGTAAGATAAATACATGATAAATATTTTTATTTTAAAATTTTAAATTATTATGCCATTTTATGTGAATATCCTTAACAAATTAGTTTAATCATCATAAATGATAAAATACTTTCTAATTTTTTTAATCATAACACTGCTCACACGAAAAAAAAAAGAAACGAAAAGAAGCAAAAATATTGAGCATACGCAGTACCTTGACACCATGCTTGTGAGCAGTGTTAATCCAACAAGGCGGAGACAGAGTAACTAAATTATGAGAAAAATACACGAATACATCGTCCAAATGCCAATGCCATATCGTATAGGCATCGGGATTACCCCCCTTACACCAGCTTATCATTAGTATAACCTCTCTGCATATCGTGATACACCAAAATCCTCACTCACTAAGGCAAGGCACCGTCAGTATGCCTGCCAGACTGCAACTTCACCGTAGACTTATTGAACGGGAAGTGGAAAGACTCAAAATACAACCTCGACTCAATCTCTTCTAAAGTTTTCAACGGGGCTAGAGACATATAATATATATATATAATAAGTAAATTTACGATAAGTTAAAGATCATTAGTTGTACTTAAAAGTTTTAAAATTTATTATTTAATATTATTTATAAATTGATTGGTTGTAAAATTAATTATATATCATCATAATTAAAATAATTAGTAGATTAATATATTTTAATATAAATTGAAATTTCATATAATTACTGTTTCTTGAATTTATCCAAATATATTTAAAATTTTGAAGAAGAACCTTTTCAACTTCTAATGATTAAATTAAAATTATTTTTAAATTCTATTTTTTCTCAAGGTCTTTTTAACTACTTTTTTTTACTTTTAATTTTTTAATCTTACTTAAACTTCTTTTTTTGCTCCGCTATTAGCTCTATTATATATATATATATATATATATATATATATATATATATATATATATATATATATATACTAATAGATGTGGTAATCAATTACTTTATTAAACTTATGTATTTAAAATAATAGTTATAAATATATGTATTAATTTTATAGTAAATTTATGTATCTATCTTGTAGTTAGAGACATATATATCTAACTTCTGTGTTTAAAACAATAATTATAAATTTTTGTATATATATATATATAATAGATTTATGTATCTATCTTATAGTTAGATATATATATAATAAGTAGATTTAAGATAATTTCAAGATCATTAATTGTATTCAAAAGTCTATTGTTTAATATTATTAATAGATTCATTAGTTGTATAATTAATTATATCATCAATATCAAGGTAATTAGTAGACTCATGTATTTTAATATAAATTGAATTTCACCAAAAGAATTTTATCTTAACTCATTGATATTGTGAAATAATTAAAGTCTATCTTCTAATATTTATTTAACTTCATGTTCAATGCATAGTTTTCTATTAATGAATGAAGGATATGTATCTTTCATTGTATGTACAATAGTCTTTCATCATAAGAATTAATATGTTGAATCCATTGTATTAAACATACAATTCACTTAATATAGTATCTAATATTATTTTTAAAAACCATAGATAAGGTGATTAAATATAGATATGAGTTAATTTGGGTACATAAATCAATGAAGCAATTAATTCTAAACATCCAACTTGGCATCATTAAAGTTAACTAAAGTTTTAAAAATTCCACGTCACATTTTCATGATTCAACCTTAACTTTAATATATATATATATATATTAACTCTTTTGTATAAATTAAGGAAGAGAAAAATAAAAAATATTTTTTATTATATCTTTAATTAATTTTATAAATATAATATATACTAAGATAATTATATTTATGATAAAATAACTTTTAAAAAATCATCTTTAAAATTCACAAAAGATGCCAAATATTTTAAGAATGGAGAAAATAAGATAAAGACCTTGTGTTTGTGTTTTGAAAGGGAGGGAAATGTATGTGTAAGATTAGAAGGCTTGTAAATAGTGCACTAGGGAGAAGTCAAAAGGGTGCTTTGGTCTTTTCATAAATGTAAGTTGCTTTTGAATCTTGCTTTGTGTGTGCGCATCACTCTCTGGGTTGAATTACTCTTTAACAGTTTGAGATGTTTTCTCCACCTTTCCGGTGACCTTGAAAATTTTGAAAAGAAACTGCTTATAATAACAATTTTATCCCTAAAAATTGGATACTTGGTTGAAGATCATTCTGGTAAAGAATGGTTATACTCCTTTCTGTCAATCTGTAGACGCAATAGAAATCATTTTGACAGAAAAAACATTATAAATGTTAAAAGAAAAAAAAAACAAATGTCCCGTATTTCAGGGACCAAGCGGACCATTTTTTGAAAAAAATTGTTTCAGCTGCTCGCACAAGCATGCTTTATTGTTTGCACTGAAGGAGTTGCTAGCCAACGATCTATGGTAGGTGTAGCGATAACCACATTAGAGGAGATGGGAAAAGCTATGGCAGAGGAAGAGTACAAGAAGTTGGAGGAAACTTTAAATGTTGACGCCCAAAACTCTTATTCTATAGCGCAGCCTGGAAAATCATCTCAGCCAGTTCCTGGAGCATTTGCGAAGATAAAAAGATGAATTGTAGATATGATGGAACACGAAAGTAGAACATAAAACTTGCTGGAGATGAGGAAAAAAAGAAAATGCTGAGCATACCTGCTTGGCAGAGGGTACTTTGGGTTCTCCCCGTTCCAAGGCTTTTTTCTCGAGCATTTCAAAATCGGCCTTCCCAGCCTGTTGTAAAACATTTTAGATGAAAAGAAAGCAGAAGGATGATTAGATAAAACATCAGGGGAAGGGACTAAAAAGGAGATTACCTCTATTAGGGCCCCAAGTTCTGTGTCAAAACTTGAATATCTCTTGCGAACAAGTTCATCCAAAGAACCATCTTCAATCAGCTTGGCAGCATTTCTAAGACCACGGGCTAGTGTGTCCATCCCGGCAATGTGTGCAATAAACAGGTCTTCAACATCTGTGCTTTCCCTTCGCCTAAATCGTATAAAATCATGGAAGATCCATTTAGATGTATATATACTTAAAAGTTTTAATTTCAAAGGAAATGACAGCCATCCAAAAAAAAAAAAAAAACACATGGAACATGAGAGGCAATTTCAACTTCCAAAGTACTACATACAAAAGTAGGGCAGTAAAACGAAGTATAATGAGAAATAGGCAGAAGGAACTAACAATTTGGCATCAAAATTAAACCCTCCTGGTGCCAATCCTCCCTGTAATACAAAGGTAAAAGCAGTAAACGTTCATTCCTTGGCAACAGTAACCCATTAAATCCTATAAAGTCTATCAATAACAAACCCTATCACATACATTTTTAATGACACTGAGCATAACTAACGTTGCTTCAGCAACATCCATCATAAACTGATCTGTGTCCCAACCTGTAACATCAAAAATTTTTTCAAGAGTCTCTGTATGTACAAGTGAAATTTCCTACAGCCATCAGCAGAAGATAACAATCTTCAGAGATTCCTTAAATACCAGTTTGAGGATCGCCAGTGTTCGCATCAACGTTGCCGAGCAAACCATTTATCCTAGCAGTCTCAAGTTCATGATGGCAGCTGCAATGAAATGCAAGCAAGGGGCTTTTCAAGGGCAAATTCTAGTGTGCTCTGATGCAGTTGAGATATCAAATTCAACGGCACAGGAAATTTTAACATCTAAACAAGGCAACAAAGAATAGAACACAAACCTATGACCAGCTAGCGTAGCATGGTTGCATTCAATGTTCAATTTAAATTCTCCTGTTGCACAAAATGACTGATATAAGTAACAAATCAAACCTGATGTTATTTCGTTGGGTTATAGACGAAAAATATGCAGCTCTTATCTTTCCACAACCCCCAGGAGTTCTTAGGTGTAAGAAATATTTCAAGCGTCAAGTAATAGGCTGAAATTCCTACCATGGATTGTTGAATGTAACAGCTGTTCTAGCTGGTGAAAATTTCTTCCCTAAGCTACTAAAATTTATCCAATTTGAGAGAAAAACTAAAATGATGGCAAGCAGAATTCGCAAAAGCCTTCAACTCCCGCAGTCAAATAAAAAGAAATTTCCAAGCAGAATTTGCAAAAATCTTAAACTTCCATAGTCAAATAAAAAGGAAAATTTCAGGTAACTAAATGGGGATTGATACACAACCCAAATGATCTAACTTTTAAAAGTAAACTGTTCCCTTGCATCTTCTGGGAGAGAAAAAAAGTTTTGTCCGCTTTGTCCTAAGGTCAAACAAAAGCTTATCATAATGCAGGCAACCTCTCCTTACACACTAAATTCATATATTGGAAATCAAACTTTACCAGGCCTAATTAAAAGCTCAGACACCTTTGCGTGGGCACTAGTGATATGATAACAGCATTATCATAACAAGTATGGAGGAATTCATGTAAGGTCTGAAAGTTAAAACAGAAACTCAAGCCTCCACCATAGCCCAATAAGGCCACCGAAGATGCATATTTAAAAACTGGAGAGGGGAGGGATAAAGAAAAGCCACAGGTGTCCATCAAGAGAAGATAAATTTTACATAGCTCACTTGAGGAAATAGAAGTATGGCAAATCTACTGGTTAGAATAGCAGGTAGAAGTGTAGCAAATCACCTATCAGGCCATATTTACGCAAAAAATTAGCTGAAGTTGCAGCATCCCAGTCATACCTGCCATTATGAATACTCAATAATAAGGAGAATCTTGTGGAATGAGTGAGCTACTCAAATTATAAATGTGAAGCATACTGGTGTTTTGTTGGCTCTTGAGGCTTGGGCTCAATAAGTAAAGTCCCTGTAAGCAACAAAGAAGAAGAAGATCAGATATTTTGCTACCTTTAATGTAAAAACCAATTAAAATGAAAAGGGAAAAAGGGTTCAGGATCTATCCACTCCCAAGTCAATTCAAGAAGAAAAAATTCATGCAGAACTACTTCAGAAGGTAATATATAATCATATCCAGTAATCATCAGATCTACCATAATCATCAATAGCTCACAGAAAACGAAGTATAGTAAAGTGAACAAGAAAAGTACCATTGAAACCAATCTTCTTCTTGTAAGCAACAGCAGCTTCCATAAACCTTGCCTGTGAAGAAGTCCAACACAGATTTCAAAGTCTCATAGAGACACGGAAAATTCAATAGGGATGCAAATTCTACTGGAAGCTTCTACAGAAAATTTGGTAATAACTTACCAAATGATTCAGTTCTCTCTCCATATCTGTGTTTAAAAGACTCTGATAGCCCTCTCTACCTCCCCAGAAAACATAATTTTCTCCACCTAGATAATGCGTAACCTGCAGAGGCACAAGATACCACAAGACAATGTCACTGAAGGGTATAAATACAAAATATTGCGCTTGCGTGAACTATATTCACTGCAGGTCGTGTCACACCTCTTTCCTGATAAGTTCATATTTACTTATCTCCAAGTTATTTAATATTCTCCACACTGAAAATGAAAAAAAAAAGTGAAAAGCTCTATATTCAGAGGGTAGTCATGACTAGAGAAGAAACACGCACCTCCATGGCTTTCTTAACCTGTGCTGCTGCATAAGCATACACAGCTAACTCAGGGCTGTATTCCAAGAATCAAGAAGGAAAGGTTAGCTCACAATAGATATCCAAAATAAAGTCTCACCACTTAATAAAGTATAGTTTACCTGGTAGCAGCACCATGCATATAACGAGGTTGCAAGAACAACTGAGCTGTGCCCCACAAAGGATGAATTTTAGTCCCCTAATAAGTCGTAAAAAATCATCAGACTGTCAGGATCAGAGAGGACAAAAAGATACATTTTATATTCTGATATTATAACATAACTGCATTATTTTCGATTAACCTTCAACTGAAGGTAAACAACATCACAACCAAGTTCCCAGATTTTATTACCACAGAACAAAATGCTACAGAGTAATTACCTGAAGCTCTTTGGCAAGAGCTACCACTTCATCCAAGTTTGCATTACTTTCCTGCAGCACAACCAATAAGATAAATGTAATTTGTTCAATCCAAACTGCCCCAATAAATGCGAAAATATTGAAGATTCCATGTAGAAATCAGATTTCAAGGAGCCACAGTCAAACTAATACAAGGAATTTTTTTCCCAAAAAAAAAGGATTACAAAATTCTGTTAATCTAAATTAATAAATGAGAAAATATTGTAGATTCCATGTAGAAATCAGATTTCAAGGAACCACAGTCAAACTAATACAAGGAATTTTTTTCCCCAAAAAAAAAAGGATTACAAAATTCTGTCAATCTAAATTACTGTTTTCCAGTTAGAAGACTACTATATCACGCACAACAAATGGCCTGCAATTTACATACCTCTAGTGTTTTACCCTCTGGAGCAATGTCCCTATCATGGAAACACCATAGGTCAACTCCAAGCTTTTCCAAGAACTCAAAGTTTGCTCTCACTGTGTTACCAATCAATATTATGAGAAACGAGAATATGTTCAAACCTTGCCCAAAGTCAAGAATTGATTAGTTAACAGCCAAAGGATGTAGTTAACTTACTCCTTCTCTTAGCCATGGCCAAGGAATTAGTACCATCCTCCCATGGCCACAACTTTGTACCTACCCCAAATGGGTCTGCTCCTGTTCCACGGAATGTGTGCCAAAATGCAACACTAAATCTAAACCAATCCTACAAGCAATCAATGAATTTCTTGCAGTCATGAAAATGTTACAGCTTCAGAAGCAATTTATGAAAAAGACCAGAGAAGGCAATTAACAAAACTAGAAAGGACAGAAAATTAACCTTCATCTTTTTCCCAAAAATCTCCTCCTCAGCATTGTACCATTTGTAAGAAAGTGGATTCTTGCTTTTAGGACCCTAAACAAATATCGGAGAGAACTAAAGTATAAAAATCTAGAAAACTGTAAATTAAAAGTGAATTCAAAATATAAAATTAAATGGTTTTCAAAATTCATTGGTGAATTCCAAATGCAAAGTTAAATGGTTTACATAATTTATCAGTGAATAAAGATATGAATTTCCTGCCTGTACCTCGTACTTAATTTTGGGAATGCCAGGAAAGAACTCTCCATTCCAATCCCCTGAGTCAGTAGCACCACATTCAGTATCAGCACTTGCAGGACAAGTTGGAGGAGCTGAAGCAATCTGCTTTCAAGGTTGATGAAATCAGAGAGCAAAATATAGATTTATCACATCCTGTAAAATTACTGACTAGCAGGAAAGTTTCAGTTTATAATTTTGTTTTGGGTACATATACAGTTTATTGTGTCATGTGTTCATTGAACAAGGAGAAGATAACTTCTGTACCGCAATGCTGATGACAAGACTTGAAAAGAGTAGACAGCTTAAGAACGTTTCATCCTTCATTTTCATGACCACATACGAGAACTCTGTAAGATCATAAATTATCAGAATCAGACACTAACAACCAAACAAAAGTCAGAAAGATATTTCTGCAGTGAAATAACAAAAGTCAAAAGTGAGTAATAATAAGTCGAAACTTGCAAGATTGGAATGACAAATTACATTCAACAGAATCGCTGACAGAATAATCCTCGTGTAGATTTGATGACCCCAAAAATGAAATGGAGCAGACATGAACTGGGCCATGATGATTAGCAAATATACTCTCTTTCAAGTAAAATCCGACAGAATCGATAAATTAGAAAAACAAATTCGTTCGTGCAAAGCTGCAATATATTTGTAAAAAAACAGAATACAAACCCAAAAACGTCATCAGCAAAATTCCATCACCATTAGAAGCAGTTCGCGCTTGTGCTTTAAAATACTTCAGTACACAGAAATCAAAGAAATCAAGCAAATCCCTCTTTCCATTTCATCAAACTAGTTCAAAAGATCCTTACTCTGTACCACCGATTTTCAAATGGATGTTCCAAGAAAAGTACACCACATCAACCACTGTTGATAAGTATTCATTAAAAAAAATACGAAAAGAACAATCGTGATAAGCCCCCTATACAAACAAACGTAAGTACGTGAGAGAGAGAGAGACGGTGAGAGCCCTTACAATATGAGAATTTGAGATGAGCTTGTGATGTCAATGGAGAAAGAGCGGATTCAATGGAAGAGCATGGAAAGAGGGAGCAGCAAGGCTTAAATAGGATATAACAGGCAGTTCTAAATGGCGTTAAGAGTGTGATATCAACAATACTTTTTTTTACTTTTTTTTTCAAGAAAGTTACTAAAATTGAAATTTTAGGCAATCAATTTAAATTAAACTGTATTGAAAATTATAAAAATAAATAATCTTTTTTAAAAAATAAGTTTTAAAATAAAAAAAGTAAAATTTTTGATTTTTTTTAAATTTTGAAAGTCAATCCAGCTCATCTTTGGCCTTCCAATTAATATGGATGAAAATCAACAAATTTACTTTTAGATAATGATATAAATATCATAATCATTCTAAAAAGAAAAATGATATTCTAAAAATAAATATATCATTAACTCCCTTATGATTTAAATATCACACATAAATCAAGGAAATTTCTCTTTCAATTTCATCAAACTAGTTCAAAAAAATCCTTACTCTATACTATCGATTTTTAAGTGAATGTTCCAAGAAAATTACGACACATTAACCACTGTTGATAAGTATTCATAAAAAGAAAACGAAAAGATCAATCTTGATAAGCCCCCTATACAAACAAACGTGTGTGCGTGAGAATTTGAGATGAGTTTGTGATATCAATAGAGAAAAAACGGATTCAATAGAAGAGCAAGGAAAGAGGGAGCAGCAAGGTTTAAATAGAATATAACAAGGAGTTCTAGACAGCATTACACAAGAAAGTTAAAGAAAATTGAAATTTTAGTTTTCTTGATAATGTGAATAAAAATCTACAAATATGCTTTTAGATAACGATATCAATATCATAATAATTCTAAAGAGAAAAAAATATTTTAAAAATAAATGTCTTATTAACTGGCTTGTGATTTAAAACACTTCAATGCACATAAATGAAAGAAATCAAGCAAATCCCTCTTTCAATTTTTTATCAAACTAGTTCAAAATATCCTTAATCTATACCACTGATTTTCAAATGGATGTTCCAAGAAAATTGCAGTACATCAACCACTGTTAATAAGTATTCATAAACAAAAGAAACAAAAAGAACAATCTTGATAAGCCACCTATACAAACAAACGTAGGTGCATCAGAGAGAAAAACTGTGAGAGCCCTTACAATATGAGAATTTGAGTTGAGTTTGTGATGTCAATGGAGAAACAGCGGATTCAATGGAAGAGCAAGGAAAGAGGGAGCAGCAAGGCTTAAATAGAATACAACGGGCAATTTTAGGTGGCGTTACAGGAAATCAATAATATTTTTTTTCCTTTCAAGAAAGTTAAATAAAACGAAATCTTAATATTCCGACTAATGTGGATAAATATTTATAAATCTGCGTTTAGATAACGATATCAATATCATAATTATTTTAAAGAGAAAAAAAGATATTCTACTAATAAATGTCTCATTAAATTGAGTATTATATATGTAAATAATGCCTCTTTTTTTTAGTAGGAGGGAGAAGATATGTAAACAAGTTAATGATTAATATCCTCAATCAATAATCTTTATCCAAAAATCCATTTACATTTTGCTCAAAAAAATCCGAAAATTCATTTCAAGATTGGTACTTTCCAATGTATCAAACTTGTAATCTTTTCTTTTTTCTTTAAAAATTTATTACGGTACTTATTTCTTTAACTGTCCAAAGAAATTACCTTAGTTGTAAAGCAATTCTTCTCAAACCTTTTGATTTGAGTTTGATATTGAACAATGGAGTATGATCATCTACAACACACTTGTGCGTAACATTCTTGTAATACATTTAATTATAAAAATTCTCAAGCATATATACTAGATCAAACAAGATAAATCCTAAATTTTATGAGACAAATTCTAAAAAATAAATACTACAATTATAAATGTTACAGAAAGTGTTGCATAAGATCCTAGGGCTAAACAAGGTAACCAAAAAAATCCACTTTTCCCACTCCAAAAATAAAAGAGTTGCTCCATTAATTTCAAAATATAAGATCTTTCAACTCTTTTTATATAGACAAAGAAAATAGTATTTTTCATTATATCTTTAACTAATTTTACTAATATAATAGAGAATAAAATAATTATATTTATTGTAGAAGAAATTTTGTAAAAATAATCCTTAATATTTACCAAAAAATTAAAAAATACTAAAAAATCTTATATTTTAAAACAAAAAAGTATCTCTTTGGCTCACTTTGTTAATCAAACAATAGGCATAATTATTATTTTTTAAAAAAAAAGCGATAGGCTATTGGTCAAAAAAATAAAAAAAAAAGAAAAGTAATAGAGAAATTTGAGTGTATTTGGACAATATCTTATTATGAAACTTAATACAAATTTTTTACTTTGTATTTCACTTCTCCTTTTACAAATAATTATCTTTTTCAAAACCAAAACAGAATCTCAAAACAAAATATTATCTAACCATCCAATCCCATCCTTAGTTGATTTTACCTTTTTTTTTTTAATAAGATGGTTTTGATACTCAACCATATACTAATACTAGCCAAAAAACCCGTGCTATGCACGGATAAATAATTTATAATAAAAAATTATTACATAAATTATTTTAATAATGAATAATAAAATATAAAATAAATAATTAGAATGTTCAATATTCATAAGACATATACATATAATTAAATAAGTTAAACCTGATAAGATGTTGAAGTACTTGTTCAATAACTCTTCTAATGTCTTAATAAAGAGATCACCATCTGCAAAATTAGTAAACAAATTTTTTATTAGTTATATATTTAAGAAATTATAAGTATAGCAAATTGCTTAACATCTTAATTTAATATAACATTATCTAATTGAATGTATCAAGAAATTTTGCACATTTTTTAAGGTGTAAACACTCTTCACACCAATTTACTTTAATGACAAAAGTTACTAATAGCGAAAAACTTTTATCTTCCTTGAATATAGGTACACGTATCACAAATGTAAATGCAAGCCTATGCAGAAATTTACATGGTCTTCTACTAACTTGTGCCCATTTTCCTGAATGTCATGTAAATGAGAATCTCTCAATGATACATATGTTATGTAGAATTTATAATTAAATATTATAATTGATAAATTATATATTGAGAGAGATATACACATATATATATATAGATAAATACATTTGATTGTACATATTGTAAATAACTCACTGGACAACGAAGAACAAACTCTGCATGTTCTTCTTTTAGAAAGGTATGTATACTTCCAGTAAAATCTTTCAGTTGAACGAAAAAATTGATATCTTCAAATTTTTTAAAAGGAGCACAATCAGTAAAAGGTAACAAAATAACTTATCTATATAGTAGTAGTTAGTTACCTTGATATTGTTTTAATTGTATCGTTACATCCAGTACACACTTGCTCTCCATAAACATACTATGTTACACTACCATAATTGTTGCAAGACATACCACAAATTTTCAATATCTATGCTATTTATATAAGCAACTATACAAAAGTACCTTTCCTGAAAAAAAAAGAAAAAAGAGAGAACAACAATTAAAAGTTATATTTAATTATTTTGTTCATTTGCAATATTTTATTACCTGTGATAATGCTTGATAATCTGATATCCGTATTTTTTTAGCATTCGAGAGCAATAATAATTGTGTAGTAGAAAAATAAGCTCTTTTCATCCAAGCTGCAAGTATCTTTGCACAAAAATTTTTTCATCATACATAAATGCAAAAAAGTATACGTAAATAAAAAAAGTAAAGTATAATGAATGAATCTATACATATAAACTTACTATCGTCTAATGATATTAGCAAATTTTAAATTTGGGTTGATATATAACATACTTGATTTATTTGTGCAAAGTGATGTCCCTGTATGTAACAGTTTGTGTAACATGAATAATTTTTTAAGATAATAATCAAATTAAATTAAGTAATATACATTGATAATTTTTCACTATGATTTCACATCCCAATAGAACTATATTTTCATTTACTACAATTGATAGTTGCGTCACCTCATTACATGCAGATTCTCCCCATAGAGTAAGTCTAACAACTATCATACTGTTTTAACATGTAAATAGATTTTAATAAATTTATAAATATTGAAATACATTAATAAAAACACTTTTACTCTCTCTTCCTCCAAAATACTTTTGTATGGGATATACATTACTTTTTTAAAAAATAAATATATAATGAGAATAAATTTTTAAAAAGAGAAATTTGTTCTAAATATGACTAAAAAAATACATTTAATAGCACGATTATGAATAATTTTTACTCTCTCTCCTCCTCCAAAACACTTTTGCACAGAATATACATTACATCTTAAAAAGTTAATTGTATAATGAGAATATATTTTTAAAAAGAAAAATTTGTTCTAAATATCACTAAAAAATACATTTAATAGCACGTCCATGAGTATGCATTTTTTTAGTGACAGAATTAATTTTTTTAAAAAAAGTACCATAAATATAAATTAATACGTGTTATTATATAAATAGTTATTAGAGATATTACAAAAAATATGAATTACATTTATGTATTTAATTAAAAAACTATGTACTAATGATTAATCATAAGTAATTAAGAGGAAAAGAAAGAAATGAAAAAATACATTGTATGCTATACTTTTTTATCTATATATTTAAGGTAAATTAATTTTACGATATGATCTTTCAATTATTTTGTGGTATTCACCTCCTACCCCCAGTTATGTGTAAGAGAAAAAGAGAATTCTTTATCATGTAATTATTTATTTTTTACTCTTTAAAAAAATAGAACATATTTGTAATAAAATTATTGTGAAAATTAATATTCTTCTCTCCTTACTTGTCTCCATCCATTCCTAAAAAATAAATAACATAAAAATAAAAAATTAGTATTTTATAATTAAAAACATCAAAGAAAGATTTTCAAAATAAAAATATTCTCGGTCATTATTCAACTTTTTTTTAAAAGAATCGTGTTCTTGATCCATCATAAAAAAACTATAATGTTCGTATACTTTACAAAATCATTATTTTCTTTTATATTCACTTGGTAAAAAGAAAAAAATAAAAAATAAAACCTACCAATTATTATATTTCATGTCTAATGTACTGCAAAGTTATGCATATTATGATGTATAATATTTTAATAGTAATTTAGACACTTTTATCCTTAAAACTTAGCAAATGAATGATCAAATTATATAATAATAGGTATTGATCAAATTAGTGTAATATATACTAAGAACTAAATAGCTAAATATTCCTAAAGTCTTTCGTTCAAACAAATGAAAACTAAAAATATAAAATATATTCTATCATTCGATCAAAACAAAAAAAAGAAAATGCATGAAAGATGTAAAACGGAATAGCATTAATGATGCTAAAAATAAAACTAAAAAGTAAAAGAAGCTGACAAAAAGGGAGCAAATGAATAACTACATATGAAAGTCATGTACAACTTGAAGACTTGTTGATAATAAGAAAATTAAAAAAAATTCAAAAAATATATTAAAAAGAATTACACGGACTCATATTGAAGAAGAAATAATAAACTAAAAGGAATTACAGAATTTAACTAAAGAAGCTTCTAAGACTTATTTTAAAATTTAAAAATAATAAAGATAAAATAATCATTTGAATAAAAAATTAAAATATCCTGAATGTGCCTTATGCATATAATGTGTATAACACTCATACATTTTTTTCCATTTTAAAAGAAGAAGCATGGGATAGTCTTTCCATTTTAGTATCTATCCCAAAAAGTTCTCAAAAAAAAACTTCTTTAAAAATAAATAAATTCATAAACATATTACTTGTACACAAAGAAGTTCTTAATAAATTAAAGAAAATAAAATATTTTCTAAAAAATTAATTCATAAAATCTTTTGACCAATAAGAGATACAATGAGCATTGATAAGCTTCTCAAGAAAAAATAAATTATTTCTTCAAGAACAGAAATAGAAAATCAAATCTATAATACTATTTATTAAATTTAGATGTCGAATATTAAAGTGAAAGAGAAAAATGAAGAGAATAAAGCAATATGTATTAAAAAAGAAATTTAAAATTTTATTTTTTTAATTTGAAAAAAGAGGATCGATGATAAAAAAATCTTATGAGAAAAAGTTTGTGGAGAAAGTGACGGTAGATGAAGTTATGTGGAAATAGTAAAAAGTTATTAAGAATTTGTTTTAAATTAAAAATACATTTCAAATTACAATAGTAGTAGAATAATTTGTATAGTATTAGAGGTTGAAGTGGGCTTTTGGTTTTTTTAGTAGTAGAAGAGTTTGTATAGTATTAGAGTTAGAATTAGAGTTAAAATGTGAGAAAATTATTTTAATTAAAAATTAAAAAACTCTAAAAAATACAATCAAGACCTTAGAAGGTTTAGAGGAGGAGAGAGAGTAAAAGTGTTTTAGTAATATATATATACTAGCAAAAAAAACCCGTGCTATGCACGGAGAAACAATTTGTAATAAAAAATTATTATATAAATTCTTTTAATAATGAATAATAAAATATAAAATAAATAATTAGAATATCGAATATTCATAAGATGTATACATATAATTAAGCAAGTTAAACCTAATAAGATATTGAAGTACTTGTTCAATAACTCTTCTAATGTCTTAATAAAGAGATCACCATCTGTAAAATTAGTAAAAAATAATTTCATTAGTTATATATTTAAGAAATTATAAGCATAGCAAATTGCTTAGCATCTTAATTTAATACAACATTACCTAATTGAATGTATCAAGAAATTTTGCACATCTTTGAAGGTGTAAACATTCTTCACATCAATTTACTTTAGTGACAAAAATTACTAAAAGTGAAAGACTTTTATCTTCATTGAATATAGGTGCATGCATCACAAATGTAAATGCAAGCCTATGTAGAAATTTACATGGTCTTCTACTAACTTGTGTCCATTTTTCTGAATATCATGTAAATAAAAATCTATCAATGATACATATGTTGTGTACAATTTATAATTAAATGTTGTAATTGATAAATTATATATTGAGAGATATATACACATCTACATAGATAAATACTTTTGATTGTAGATCTCGTAAATAATTCGCTGGATAGCGAAGAACAAACTCTGCATGCTTGTCTTTTAGAAAGATATGCATATTTCCAATAAAATCTTTCAGTTGAACAAAAAATTGATATTTTTAAATTTTTTAAAAGGAGCACAATCAATAAAAGGTAATAAAATAATTGATCTATATAGTAGTAGTTAGTTACCTTGATATTGTTTCAACTGTATCGTTACATTCAGTACATACTTGCTCTCCATAAACACACTCTGTTATACTACCACAATTGTTGCAAGACTTATACCACAATTTTTACTATATATGCTATTTATATAAGTAACTATGCAAAAGTACGTTTCTTTAAAAAAAGAGAGAATACAATTAAAAGTCATATTTAATTATCTTGTTCATTTACAACAGTTTATTACCTGTGATAGTGCTTGATAATGTGATATCCGTATTCTTTTAGCATTCGAGAGCAATAATAATTGTGTAGTAGAAAAATAATCTCTCTTCATCCAAGCTGTAAGTATCTTTGCATAACAATTTTCATCATACATAAATACAAAAAAGCATACGTAAAAGAAAAAAGTAAAGTGTAATGAATAAATCTATACATATAAACTTACCATCATCTAATGATATTAGCAAATTCTAAATTTATGTTGATATATAACCTGCTTGATTTATTTATGCAAAGTGATGGCCATATATGCAACAGTTGGTATAACGTGAATAATTTTTTTTAAGATAATAATCAAATTAAATTAAGTAATATACCTTGATAATTTTTCACTATGATCTCACACGCCAATAGAACTGTGTTTTTATTTACTATAACTGATAGTTGCTCCCCCTCATTACACGCAAATATTTCCCATAGAGTAAGTCTAACAATTGTCATGCTGTTTTAACATGTAAATGGATTTTAATAAATTTATAGATATTGAAATACATTTACTCTCTCTCATTCTTCAAAATATTTTTACAAGGAATATATGTTATTTTTTAAAATAATAAGTATATAATGAGAATAGATTTTTAAAAAGAGAAATTTGTTCTAAATATCACAAAAAAATACATTTAATACCACGACTATAAGTAATTTTTACACTCTCTACTCCTCCAAAACACTTACACGGGATATACATTACTTATTAAAAAAATAAGTGTATAATGAGAACAGATTTTTTTAAAAAAAAATTGTTAAAAATATCACTAAAAAATACATTTAATAGCACGATCATGAGTATACATTTTTTTTTAGCGACAAAGTCAATTTTTCTTTTAAAAAAAGTACCATAAACAAAAATTAATATGTGTTATTATATAAATAGTTATTAGAGATATTACAAAAAATATGAAGCAAATTTATGTATTTAATTAAAAACTTATGTACTAATGATTAATCATAAGTAATTAAGATAAAAAGAAAGAAATAAAAAAATACATTGTAAGTTATAATTTTTTCTATATATTTAAAGTAAATTAACTTTACGACATTATTTTTCAATTATTCTGTCGTATTCATCTCCTACCCCTGTTACGTGTAAGAGAAAAAGAGAATTCTTTATCATTTAATTATTTATTTTGACTCTTTAAAAAAATAGAACATATTTGTAATAAAATCATTGTCAAAATTAAAATTCTTCTCCCCTAACTTGTCTCCCTCCATTCCTAAAAAATAAATAACATAAAAAATTAAAAAATTAGTATTTTATAATTAAAAACCTCAAAGGAAAATTTTCAAAATGAAAATATTCTCAGTCATTGTTCAACCTTTTTTCAAAAGAATCGTGTTCTTGATCCATCATAAAAAAAAACTATAGTATTAATATACTTTACAAAATCATTTCTTTCTTTTATATTCACTTGGTAAAAAGACAAAAATAAAAAAACCCTATCGATTATTACATTTCATGTCTAATGTACTGCAAAGTTATGCATATTATAGTGTGAAATGTTTTAATGGTAAATTAGACACTTTTATCCTTAAAATTTAGCAAATGAATGATCAAATTAGATAGTAATAGATATTGATCAAATTGGTGTAATATATACTAAGAACTAAACAGCTAAATATTCTTAAAGTTTTCCCTTCAAACAAAAAAAAAACTTGAATCTTCAAAATTTATTAAATAAAACAAAAACTCAATAATTTTCTATTAAAATAATTAAAAATATAAAATATATTCTATCATTAAATCAAACCAAAAAAAAAATAAACATGAAAGATGTAAAAGAAGAAAGCATTAATGATGTTAAAAACAAAACAAAAAAGTAAAAGAAGCTAACAAAAAAGGAGCAAATGAATAACTAAATATGAAAGACATGTACAATTTGAAGATTTGTTGATAATAAGAAAATTTAAAAAGTTTTAATATATATATATATATATATATATATATATATATATATATTATTCCTAAAATGAATTACACAAACTCATATTGAAGAAGAAAAATAAATTAAAAATAAAATAAAAAATTGCATACATTTTATTTACAGGATTTAACTAAAGAAACTTCTAAAACACATTTCAAAATTTAAAAATAATAAAGCTAAAATACTTATTTGAATGAAAAATTAAAATATCCTAAATGTGTCTTATGCTTATAACGTGTATAACACTCATACATTTTTCTCCATTTAAAGGAAGAAGGATGGGATAATCTTTCAATTTTTGCCTCTATCCCAAAAGGTTCTAAAAAAAAACATCTTCTCTAAAAATAAATAAATTCATAAACATCTCATTTGTACACAAAGAAGTTCACAATAAATTAAAAAAATAAAATATTTTTAAAAAAATTAATTCATAAAATCTTTTGAACAATAAGAGATACATTGAGAATTGATAAGTTTTTCAAGAAAATAAATTATTTCTTCAAGAACAGAAATCAAAAATTAAATTTATAATAATATTTATTAAATTTAGAGGTCAAACATTAAAGTGAAAGAGAAAAACGAAGAGAATAAAGTAACATGTATCAAAAAGTAAATTTAAAATATTATTTTTAATTTAAAAAAGAAGACTTTAATTAGAGAAAAATAAGAGGATCGACTATAAAAAATCTTATGAGGAAAAATTTGTGAAGAAAGAAACAATTTGTAGAGAAAGTGACAGTAGATAAAATCATGTAGAGATAGTGAAAAGTTATTAAGAATTTGTATAGTATTAGAGTTAGAAGTGAACTTTGATTTTTTTAGTAGTAGAAGAGTTTGTATAGTATTAGAGTTGGAATTGAAGTTAAAAGGTAGAGAAATTGTTTTAATTAAAAATTAAAAAACTCTAGAAAATAAAATTAAAGCGGTTTAGAGGAGAAGAGAGAGTAAAAGTATTTTTGGTATATATATATATATATATATATATATATATATATATATATAGATAGATAGATATTTTCTCGGAATGAAATGTTAAGAGAACACTGGTTGTGACACTTATGCATGACCAACGGTTATGATTGACTGACGAAAGCGGGCGGGATGAACTCTTATCCGTGTAATGAGATGCGATTATCATTGGTAGTGACGCTGAAGACAAGGTTCTTTTGAACCATATCAATAGATGAGTTTCTTTTTGACCGACGTGGATGAGTTGAGGTTGACGTGGCAACCTAAACCATTTCCTTAATTAAATTCCTTTCCCCTTAATTTAGGGTGTATTTAAATTTACTTTTTAATCTAAAAAATTTTATTTATTTATTTATTTTACAAATAATTTACTTTTATAATTTTCAATATAATTCATTTTAAAATAAAACTCAATCCAAGATGAGCATTTCTCTTGCTACTACGCTGGTGTTAACTCATGATACAAGTATTTTTTTTAATAAGTGGTTTCATTCTTAAGTAATTGGTAAAAATTAATCTCAAATTATTTTATTTACCTTTACTTTATCTTAAATCTTGTTTTTTAACTTTTCAATTCCAAAACAATTTATCTCCATTTTAATGATCTGAACCACGGTGGACATGGGCAGACCAAAAGCACCTGTGATTCATGTCAAAAATTTTTTACCACAAAAATATTAATTCATTATTTTCCTTTATTTCTCTCATCGCCTCCCACGACGACCACCAGAACGTCACTGATGTTTCCGCCACCAGCTCTACCATTAGCCACCCTCGAAACTTCTGCTAAATTTAAGCCCATGTATTATCTTTATGCACTATATGTTCAAGACTGTGTCGACTTTTGTTTAAATGGTCTTAGCAAGCGGCCTCCATCAAGATTTCAAAATATGCACCACCAATGCTTATGAATTAGGCAGAAGGTTGGAGTTTAAAACAAAGTTGAATTGAAAACAATGGTAAAAGACGTGAAGTTTGAAGATTTCGAATTACAGGTAAAGGAAAGCGTATTGGCAATAACAACAGCACCTTAAGTGTTGCAGAAGTAAAAGCAAAGCTGCTGGGATGCTATACTCGGTGTTGTTTCAAGTTTGCAATTTTAAGAATTTTCCTGCGTTTGCCGCTGGGGATTTCCTCCATGTTTCAGTTCTGGGAGAAGATGCAAAGATATTAAAAAGAGAGCAAGTTTTCAGAATTTCATGATTAGCAGATTAGGGATTTGATTCGAGTTCATCGTATTATAAAACTCAAAAGTAATAAAGTCCAAGATAATGAATAGGAAAGAGACACTTTGATTAAACAAAGGTGGAGATTTGAATTTGGTTATTATATTCAAAATGTAATATTGTATTTTGTATTAGGTTTCGAATAAAAAATGTATTTTAAAAAATAAAGCCATTAGAAAAACCAAAGCCATCAAAAATTAATTTTTAAAAGGTGTATTTTGTTTTTATATATAGTACTCAATAAGAATTTTATTCACAAAATGAAATTTTAAGAAGAATACAAACTCTTTGATACAAGATCATTTTTTTGAAAAATACTTTATTACAATTAATAGTAGAGATTTATTAGTTATAAATTTCTAAACAATAAAGTTGTATTTATAATTATTTAAAATTGTGAGATCTATATATATATTATAAAAATGTAACTATTTCTTTCTTATGACTTCAAATTTCTCATCCTAATTTCTTAGAGTTTTTACTTTTTTAATTATTCTTCAAAAATTTGATTGGTTAGGATAATTTTTAATCAAATAAGATAATTTAAACTAATTATTCTTCAAAAAATTGATTGGTTAGGATAATTTTCAATCAATTAAGATAAATTTAAACTGCTTATATATTAATTTTAATTTTAAATTATGAATATTAAGTTATTTTGTAAAAGTAAAATATTTTAATTATTACTTTAAAGTTTTTTGATTGGTATCTATTAAAATAAATTTAAACTAAATTATATATTAATTTTTAATTTTAAATTTCATATATTAAGTTACTTTGTAAAAATTAGAGACTTTAATTATTATTTTAAAAATTTTTATTAGCTATAATTATTTTTAATTTATTAAAATAATTTTAAATGACTTATATATTAACTTAAATTTTGAATTATCCAAATTTCTTAGATTTTTTATTTTTTAATTAGTCTTAAAAATTTTGATTAGTCATGATCATATTTAATCTATTAAAATAACTTTAAACAAACTTATACATTAATTTAATTCTGTTATTACATTAATAATTTTTTATTAGTTAGAATTATTTTTAATTTATTAAAATAAATTTTAAAATACTTATATATTAACTTGAATTATGAATTATTCTAATTTCTTAGTTTTTTACTTTTTTAATTAATTTTTAAAAATTTGATTGGTCAGGATCATTTTATATCTATTAAAATAATTTTAAACTAATTTATACATTAAATTTAATTTTAAATTTTATTTATTAAATTACTTTGTAAAAGTATAAAACTTTAATTATTACTTGAACTTTTTTTTGATTGATTATAATCATTTTCAATCTATTAAAATAATTTTTAAGCCTACTTATGTATTAACTTGAATTTTGTATTTTTTTGATGAAATTAAATTTCATATATTGAGTTACTTTATAAAAGTAGAAAATTTTAATTATTCAATTTATTTTAAAATTTTTGATTGGTTAGGATCATTAAAATTCATTAAAATAATTTAAACTACTTTTATATTAACTTGAATTTTAAATTATGTATATTTTAAGAAATTGAATTCCATATAATTAGTTACTTTGTAAAAGTAAAACTTTAATTATTCAATAGTTGTCAACAAATATGATTTTTATCTTTATCATTTTTATTTAATCCAATCTCTTAATTTAAACTAAATTTATTAAAACTAAACTCCCAATGTCTACATATTTCTTCTTCCACACACAATACACATAATCATCATTATCCTCTTCTGCATATTCTTTTCATTCTCTCTTCTCTTTTCTAAAATGTAACCACTTCTTTCACATATATTTTTTTGTTTAATTATCGCTCAAATCTCATCATATCTAGAAGCTCTAACCCCCTGTACTTTTTCTTTTTATCAACACTTCTTAATGTAATTCTTTCTCTTCCTTCATTCTTTTTTCATTTGATTTATATTTTTCATAAGTATTTAAGTGTTATATTTTATAAATTCTTGTAAAATTTTTTTATTGTTCTCTTAAATAATATCTATACTTTAAATTGATTGAACTCTATAAAACCTCATTTGATGTTTTTCTCCTTCAAATTAAATTCCTTCATTCGATGTCAAATATAGATTTTATTTTGTAATATAAAATTTGATGATTTCTTTGGCATATTTTATTAGTGCATCCTTAAGTAATACAAATGAATCTTATTTATTTATTTTATTACACTAAAATGTGCTTAAACTTTAGATTAGAGTTGTTGCATACATGATAATTCTAAATTTTGTGTGTGTTTCATAAGTGTATATAAGTCCTTCAATTTTTCTTTTTTTTTCTTTCTCTCTTTAAAATACCAGAGTTGTCTGTTTCATTCACATTTGATCACATGCTTTAAGGTCTAAAATTTTACATTAGGTTTTCTTCTCAATTATTTTGCTTATTATGTATTTTTTCATAATATTTTATTTTTTTTTTTTGTGGTACTACAATAGCATAGTTAATAGTATCTACTTCTGATATTCTTCTAATTTCTTTATTTTTTCTTATCTTTCATACTTTTCTCCTTATTTTATATTATATTTCATTTTTGCATCGTTCGACATCTTTCTTGCTTATAATTGTTAAACTATTTTATCAAAATGATTATCCATTTATTATGAGAAAACAAACAAATAAACTATATATAGTTTATAATGAAATAAATGAACTTTTGTTTAAACTTCAATAATAGTACTTTGTTTAAATTTTTATTTGCTTTGATTTGCCCTCTCTTTCTCCAAAAAAAAAAGTCTAAAAAATAGGAAATTCAAATACATTAACTTTCAATTTTTTTTGTTAAGTAATCTACTTAAATTATTTTTGAAATCATTCATTATCTAAATATTTGAATATTTCTTCTAAAAATTAATTTTACTATTTTTTATTTTTAAAATATATTCATGCATCGAGTTTAAACTTGTTAAATTATAATTTAAACAAATCAGAAGGAGAAAGATGTAACTAACCCTATAATACGGGTACTTATTAGGAGAAAGGAAAAAAATTCACGATAGAAGTTGGTGCGTGAGGCCCAAATATTACCCTAATTGTCCATTGCCGGTCCAATTGTTTCTTGCTCTGTGATCCAAGTGAGAACAAAAAAACATAGAAAATGGTATACTTGATTTTGATTTTTGTAGACAGCGAAGTTTATTAAAAATTAAATTATTTGTTAAAAAATATATATATATCTTAAATTTAAAATTTCGTGTTAGATTTTTTTAAAAAAACACTATCTAAATATATTTTGAACATTTAAAAAAGATAGTAGTCCACATTAAAATTAATGCATTATATTTTTTTCTAAGCTAAAGTAGCTTAGGAAGAAGTCTTCTTTATTCAGACTATGAGATCTAAAATGGCAAATGGGCCTGACGACTTTGGGTCTCTGAAAATAGGCGTCCTCATCAAAAAGTAACATAAAGGAAATGAAAATTCAAACCAATCAGTAAAAGCTCCAACATGAATAATTTTTCGGCACGTGATCCGAACCAGATTCGGTGGCGGAGAAAAGGCATGTGCAGGACCACGCTCTGTAACTGGGCCTATCGGATAACGTCATGTTCAAAAGTTCCGACAGATTTTTCATTGTACGAAATGTCATGTTGAAAAGTTCACTTCACCAAAACAAAACGTGTATTAGGGTTGAATTTTATTTTAAAATTTAATAAAATTTAAAATAAAAAATTTTAAATCGAAACGCTCTCTAATTCTATCTAAATTTGAGGATCATTAAAAGTGCCGTGATGCTCCAACTGCTTATGCTTCCTGGTAAGTCGCAGCCGTTTGTAGTCATCTTCCCCATCTCCAGGTGCTATGGATCCTCGTGCATTGATCAGCTCCGGAACTACCAAAGGGGATTGACTCGTCCTTTCAGTCTAAGGCCGTCAAAGACCAGAAAAGTGTACAAACTACACTCCTGCGGTGGATGCTGAATCGCTTGAAGCTTCCTAGTCGCCTTTCCGGGGGGACAACCCACCTTCCAACTTCAATCAGAACCCCAGTCTCCGTGGTCCCTCGTTTTTCCATGCTCAATTCGAATACAGGACCTTCTTCAGATGGCTACTTTTGTAACTTTTATTTTATTTGTATAATATATATATATATATATATATATATATATATATATAAATATTCACAATTGAATATTCATAACTTTTAATAATTATATATTTTATTTCAAATTTATTAATAAATTTTTAAATTAAAAAAGTAAACTTAATTAACAGAACAATTATCTCATCACTAATATTTTTATTTCATTGATTTAAAAATTTTAAAATTTATTAATATGTAAATTCTATCATTAATTTTTTTAATTAATAAATATATTATAATAATTTTTCTATAATCAATTTACTCTCTTTAATTTTATACTACTAAATCAAAATAGAGAATTTAATTATAAATAGATAGAGAATAAAAATTCTTAATATGATAGTTTATGAATATCGAATATAGGTAAACATTTCTCTTAATATTTTAATGCATAAAACGAACCAACAAAGATTTGCCTTCGAGGTCATGGTTGAAGCACGTTATCCATCCAGATGAGTCCAGCTTCAGCACACACAGAGTCAACTGGGTACTTCTGGACTTCCCCATTGGATCGGCAATTCCCTGGTAAAACAGTGAACTAGTAATTCAAGAAAAATTATTAATATTTCAAACTCTGGGATTCCCAAAAAGCGTTAACCACTGGTTGATATGACTTCTAGCAAGCATTTGATGGGGATTTTTTTTTTAAAAAAAAACAGAAGAATATGTAAGCGTGGAAAGTCTCATGTATATCTTTCGAAGTTTGGACTTTGGATGACCCGCTTGCCATTTTTCAGATTTGTGCATAGCATATTGTAGCGTGGTCATAGTTGCATCAGTGGCCCGGCATAGCTCTCTTGTGGAGCTTATTTATTGGGCACTGTATTTTTTTATTATACGTAGTGCGAAAAATATTTATTATTTTATTTTTATTAAAAAGTTCTTAAAATTTTTTAAAATATTCGAACAAAAAAATTTAAATTTATGAAAAACTTTTGTAAAAAATTAATAATTTATCAAACTATTCATAATTTTACATCAATTTATACATAAAAAATTTAAAAATCGACTTTAAAATAACTGATTTTGATGTTAACTAATTAATTCCATAAAATTTATTAACTGAGTGGCGAAATTTGAAGAGTAATTCCGCCAATTTCGAGCATTTCTTTTCCTTGCTAGCAAGAGAAACTTGAGTTATAAGAAATCAGCTGAAAGTCGGCTTGATAACTTTGCAACCATTTGTTTGCACTCTTAGCATGTCATCAGCAATGTTTCCTAAGCCATGCGTGGCAGACCCAGACAGGTTATGAGGCAAAGTTCATTACCAATATTGCAATTTGCATGGCAATCTTTTTATTAATCAGGGTTCTAATCATCTATAATACTATTATGTAATATTTATTGTAGCACTCTTAATTACAAAAAATTTATTTTATTAAAATTTTAAAAAATAAATCATAAATTTTAAATAAATATTATAATTACAAATATTACAAAAAAATGTGGGAAGATTTTGAGTAGAACACCAAAAAGACGGGGTCAGCTGATCGTTTGTCGACTTGGCGCCTACAGGCTAGCTACATCTTAGTCGCTTTAGACCACAAACGTAATACTAGCGTGAGTTCCTAAACATAGGACTTGGGCCATCCTATGTTTCTCTTTCAATAAAAGAAAAAAACAAAAGTTCGAATCCCATATTTGATAGGCTTGCTTTTTTAAACTAAAAAAAATTCATTATTTTATTTTTATTTCGAAGAGTTCTTAAAATTCTCCAAGATATTCGGACAAAAAAATTTAGATTTACAAAAAATAACGAAGAATTTTTACAAAAAATAATAATTTATCAAACTACTCATAATTTTACATCGATTTACACAAAAAAAACTTCAAAATCGGTCTTAAAATGACCGATTTTAAATTCGATTAATTAATTCTACAAATTTCGCCACAAGGTGACGAAATTTGTGAATTAAATTGTACCCCTACAATTCTCCACCAAATTTCGCCATATAATGGCATAATTTGAGAACAAATTTTGAAGTCGACTAATTAATTCTATAAATTTTGCCACTATGTGGCTAAATTTGTCCATATAATGACGGAATTTGAGGATAAATTTCGCTACATAATGGCAAAATTTATTCTCATTTGTACTTCTTCAAAAAATAAAAAAATTATTTCATTGACTAATTAAAGATATCATTTTGACTTTGATACTATGACCATTATTTCTCAATTTTTATCATTTAATAATACAAAGAATGAAATGTGATAGATTATGTTTCGTCTAAAAATAAAATAATAAAAATTTTTAAATTTTATTTTTTTCTCATAAATATATCATTTTAAGTAATTGAAGATAAAAGTCTCTTATTTTTTATTATTTAATATTTTGCCTTACAAAAATATAAGTTTGGGATAATATAAAGCCAGTTTAATAGATATCTAAAAAAATCATTTTAGGAGCCATGAATAATCAAGCTTTGAATAAGAACGGGATTGAATTTTCACCCATCAATTTCTGTCAATTTACATCGGGATTGAATTTCTATTAGTTTTGAATAAGAACGTGAACAATTTACTGTGATGGACGGTGGATACTGTGCTTAATATATTATGATGGACGGATAAATCATGGGCTTAAAAAAATAAATAAATAAAATAACTAAAATTAAAAAAAAAAAGAAAAAGGAAAATAGAGTAAGGTCGCATCTGGGGTGCCACCTTATTGTTTCTTGGGGCCCATGCACCACCTTAAATTTAACACAAACAAGGATTAGCCACGTGTGAGGTGATGTAATAAATTTTGAGGAATATGAAAGGGCAAACATCACTAGTTGAACTGAAAATGATTTTTTCGGATGCGGTGCGGATCGCAAAATGTGGAAGGTTGAGATATCTTTCCTTCTCAACATTTCCCAAAACAAGAGAATCAACAATGACCAGCAACACCGTGTCACGGATTATTTTTTTCCTTTTATTTTTGCATAGTTACATCTTGAAGTAAGAAAGCAAAAACATTCATGCTTTGATCTTCATGAAGAATCATAAATATCATCTCATGAATCAGATAAATTTAAATTTTCATGCCAAGTATCAATGCGAACTAAAAATTTTTTGTGCATAATCATAATTCTCATTACCAGATTATCAAGTTAAATAATAAAAAAATGAGAGACTTTTATCTTCAATTACTTAAAAAATAATATATTTGTGAGAAAAAAGTCAAATTTAAAAATTTTTATTATTTTATTTTTAAACGAAACATAATCCATCACATTTCATTCTTTGTATTATTAAATGATAAAAATTTAAAAATAATGGCCATAGTATCAAAGTCAAAATGATATCTTTAATTAGTCAATGAAATAATTTTTTATTTTTTAAAGAAGTAAAAATGAGAATAAATTTTGCCATTATGTAGCGAAATTTATCCTCAAATTCCGCCATTATATGGACAAATTTAGCCACATAGTGGCGAAATTTATAGAATTAATTAGTCGACTTCAAAATCGGTTATTTTATTTTGAAGTTTTTCTATGTAAATCGATATAAAATTATGAGTAGTTTGATAAATTATCTTTTTTTTTTAGCGAAAATTCTTCGCTATTTTTTGTAAATCTGAATTTTTTTTGTCCAAATGTCTTAGAGAATTTTAAGAACTCTTCGAAAAAATAACTTATATTCAGAATTCAATTTTATCAAATGAGTCCTAATTGTGGAAATTGATCATATACAACTTGTGAAATTATATTTGCATTATTAGATTGCGGAGAAAACAACAAAAACGCACGTAATTTATACTTCATCATTCCTATTAACAAAATAAATTAAAAAGGCAAGTCAAAAAATTGTCAGGATCAAAGGAAAAGAGTAGGAAATTCAATATTCTATGATCCTGGCCCCCCTATCGATACCTTGAAGCCGATGAAATCACATTGGCTGTCAACGGGTCCAAATAGGTCCGGGACACCCTGTCCCGGACCCGGACCCGATTGACATTAATGGTTTCGGACCCGGACCCGATTACCCGACGGGTCCAAATAAGATGGATCCGGACCCTATCCTATAGGGTCTCGGGCCGGGTCCGAGTAGACCCGATAAAATTTTTAATATAAATTTATAAATAATTAACCGTTGATCAAACACATCTAACTGTTATAAAAAATTTAAATATATAAAATATTTATTATTTAAAATTTAAATCGGGGTAATCGGGTAATCGGGTCCGGGATACCTTCTCCCGGACCCGGACCCTATTAGAAGGTATATTATCGAGTCCGGGTCCGGGTAAATGGGTATGACCATTGTTCCGGACCCGGAGTTATCGGGTCGGGTCCCGGGCTGGGTCCGGATAAACAGGCAAAATTGACAGCCCTAATTCTAATATAGGGCTTCGGCTCTCTTTACCATTATTTGTCACCCGAAAAGGGTATTTCGTTGGCAAGCGAGGGAAAAAGCCGATTAAAATTCCAAAAACTAAAATAGTTAAAACTATTTGTGAAAATTAAAACGATTATAAAAAAACTTTATAGAAAAAAAAGAAAAAAATATTCATGAGGGATGGTGTATTTAGATTTAAATTCAAAGTGAAAATTTTTAACTTTTTAAAGTTTTAGTGAGTTTCATCTTTGACCTTTATAAAAATAAAACTAAAAAAAGCGAAACCTCATAGTAGAAATACTAGAAAAGAAAAGAACTATACTCTCTCCATCTTAATTAAATTAATTAGAGGTCATATAACTACCAATTCTTTGTCGTTCATTAATTCAAAAAAAATATTTACTTAATTCACCAAACACAATATTAATTATATTTCAAAGTTTCAAAATGGTTCTTTTGGTCATTTAACTCAATAAATAAGACCAAACCAATAATTTCCTAAAACCCTCTAGTGTGACTAGTAAATTGGGGTGAAAGAGAGTATTTGGATTGAGTTACAATCCAAATATAAAACATAGTCTAAGAAAAAATATTTTATGAACTAAAAAAGTTAAAAATATTTGTCAGAAACCAAAATAGTAAAACAAGCTTCGGTGATGAAAATTTCCTGTCAATATGTTTAATTAATATAAGACATTTATTCATATGATTCTTTTGTTTTTTTGCTAGGTATTCATATGATTCAATTATTCCCAATATAAGTGCAACGAAGTCATAAAACTTCTTAATTGAGGAAGTTAAGCAAAAACTGTTTCACGGAAATACTTTCTCCATTGCAAAATTAAATATCTGCTATCTTATTTATTTTACATAAAAAAAATGTACATTCAAAGTTGAACAAAGAATTAACATATATGATTACTATTTAATTTCGAAGAATTTTCAATTCAAAATCAAGTTGGATATTAAATTATCGTGTTCTTAAAATAATTATCTATAATTATTATGACTCATAAAAACATAATTCTTACAAACATTTACGTTTGTTTGACAACAAATACATCAGACTAAAACTCGTAAATTGTATGCCGTATTTGACCTCTAAACTATTGTCTCGATGACATATCTTAGGCCTTATCCGCACAAGTGTGTTAGGAAAATGACTTCATAATATAAGCCTAGCAACTGTTCAAGTTGGAAGCATTAGATTTTTATGGGAAAACGACAAATATAAAAATAAAAAAAGAAGAGGAAGGTTCTTTCATCCTTGTCAATTAGTAGATTTTTTTTCTCTTTTTATTCGTTAAAAAAAGTAGATTTTTTATCAACCACAAAAAAAAGAAAAAGAAAATGTCAACGACTTGACAAAAACAAAGAATGAAAGAACCTTCCTTTTATTTTTTATTTTTATTTATTAGAGGAAAGTAGATTATATTTTTCTTTTCAAAATTAAATATTTGGACTTTTTTTATTATGTTATCTTACTCTTTTTAATTTTTGTGTCAAGTAAAAATGGAGCATCTAGTTTTAGATTGAGGGAATATCTTATCAGGAAGTACTACTACTAAAGTCTACATATCCCATCAAATATGAGTGTTCATTCTCACCAACTTATGCCATTGTAACGACTCGAGTAAATACTTAGGCAAATAATTAAGTTTCAAAACTAGTTTCATTTGCCTTAGAATTTTATTTGGAAATTCTTATTTTTAAAAATTAATTAATTTGTGTGAAAGAAAAAAGTAAGACCGGAATGAAAATTTTGTTTTGAGGGTAGAAAATAAAACATAATGCATATACTTTTTTTGGGTTAATTACAATTTCCTTCTCCAAGTTTTTCAAATTACATTTCATCCCTCTATTTTGAAATAATTACAAACATATCTTTATTGTTTATAAATTCAAACTAATAAATTCCAACTATTGATTACAATCTAGTGACAGAGAGTTTATAATCTTTCTAAAATATCTTTCTGTGAGCGTAAATTTTATTTAATACTATATATTAAGATAGTAATATTTTTTATTATAAAAATTAAGCTCTAAAAAAGATATTATTATCTTAATATATTATACCAAACAAGAACTAAGTCTAGAAAAAAAAATTTTAGAAATAATATAAACTACTTGGCACAGTATTGTTATTGTTTGAGAAACGTTTTTTTTTATTGGAATTGATAGTAAAAATTAATTATGTTTGCGTTTTTAAACTATAAGGACGTCTTGTAATTTGAACAAATCTAAAGGAGGAAAATATAATAATAATAATTATTATTTTGGAGTGAGAGAAGGAGGTTAATTGATTTCTGGGAACTCCAAGACGTGGACCGCGGCTGAGTTGGCCCGAGAGGATCTGCTCTATCCACCGTGGCAGGTCCTCCACCACGGGATCCAAGTACAAAACACCGTAAGAAATCGTTTTATTCACGGAAGCGGTGGGCCTCAGTTCGTGCCCGACAGACTACAACATCCTCGGGCAGTTGGCGTCGCAATCATGGGTTGCACCAATTGCCTGGAAATTGGGCACAACAATTTATGATTCCATCAAAATTGCCCAGCCGTCCTCCTCACAATCCCCACGCCAAAGAAAAACGGGGAAAAACACGGAAAAGACAGCAAGAAAAGTCTAGTTCGCTGTAAAATAAATTGAAAATCTAATCGAACGGTTGAGAAAAATTTTAATTTTTTTAAAAAATAATTTTAAAAATAATTAAATATAAATTATCAATCAAATTTTAAACCTAATCTTACAAGTCCTACCACCTCAAATTCTCAGAACAAATCATATGCAAAATAGACTATGCCATTGGCTGCAAGTCCAACCTTTTTCTTAAAATCTGCTGGTAGGAAAAATTCCAGTGATAAGACTAACAAATTAAACAAAGAAGAAAACAACGTGGATAATAGAAACTGTCTAGAAGAATTGCAAAACAAATGAAAAATATCCTTCTAGAAGGCGAAGTCCGGCTATCTCATTGAATATCTGACTTATGTAAATTTCAAGATGATTACACCTTAAATAAAAATTAAAAAAAAACTTATTTTTATGAATCTTCTTATGTTTATTTATCGACTTTGACAATTAGGTGAGGCTTAGAATATAATAACATAATATTAGCAGATAATCTATACAAAATGATAACTGTTACTATGACTGCTATAATTCAAGGAAACCAAGACTGGGATCAGGTAGAATTTGAATTGGAATTTTCTTCAATTTCAGGAAAATTAGAAGATGGATTTTTCTTCAACGGCTTCATCTAGAACGTGAGGCAATTAGCCGGAATTTTCCCGCCCAATTTTTTTTTTTTTTTGGAATACTTGCCTTTCGTTACAACGGTGATAATGATAACTACTTTTCTTGGCTAACTAACAAGTTATTTTTGGTTGATTATAATTAATTTCATTAAACTTAATTAGCAAAAAAAAAATCGTGCGTAAAAACTTAGCTACGATCTAGAAGGTCGTTTAGCTAATATTTTGGGTTACGAAATACTACCAACTATTGCAAATGAATCCATGGCTGGCTCTAGTAAGTAATGACTACGAGATTAAGAAACCTAGTCATGATCATAAGGAGAGCAAATCATATTGATTTCTATGGAAAAACTTTGTCCTTCAAATTTTCTTGTTGAATAAGATTACGCGTTAAAAGGAATATACTAAAATTTCTATAGAATATAATTTCTTGTTCAATAAGATTATGCCTTAAAAAGAATATACTAAAATTTTTATAGAATATAAGTTGACTATAAATTTTTGGAAGAAAGTATCAACACATAGTTGTTTTACCCAAAAAAATTACTTCCTGCAGTACATCCAATCCAAGGGGAAGAGTATAAACATACCACCTTCCATTCAAACTTGCATTTCTATCGGGTTCCAACAACCAGCTGCTCATGCACTCGATGCATGTATGATCACAAAAATTATATTCAATTAGCTTCCTAACCTTCAACATCAATCTTAAAAAAAATTTGTGTACCTTGGCATCCCTCTATAACACGGGAGTCACAAGCTCAGTAAGCGAAAAGAAGTTCTATCAAACAAGTTGTGCAGATCAAAGTTGTAAACCAATACTTGCCAAGTTTTCATAGGAACATCAGTGGTCTTTGGCAGGAAAGATCTTGAATTCGTTCGTTCTCTCCTAATAAATGGGATATTCGAATATGATAGGGAAGTATCAGCTTGGAAGAACCATTGGAGAAGGCACCTTTGCGAAGGTTAAATTAGCAAAGAACATAAAGAATGGACAATATGTAGCCATTAAGATTATCGACAAGCATCAGATCCTGAAAAACAATCTCATTAATCAGGTTAGTTACTGCATTTTTTTTTCTTTTTTCCCGTTGAGTTCTTCCTTTCCAGTGTTCTTCTTCTTCGAGCTAATAAGCAAGTTTTTCGCAGGTGCAAAGGGAGATTCGGACTATGAAGCTTCTGCATCACCCATATATAGTGAGCATATCTGAGGTATGACCCACCGCGGCAACTCGGAATGCTATCCGACCTAACCGAGAACTATGCTTCTAAGCATTTGGTTGATCTTGTTTTTCAGGTGATCGGAACAAAGACCAAAATCTACATTGTAATGGAATACGTAACAGGAGGACAACTTTCGGACAAGCTGGTGAGGTTCAAGAAAGAGTTTACGTAAATGATCAATCATGGCTACATTCTGTTGACGTCTAAAGTTTCTAGTCCTCTGTGTGTTGCCTTTTCAGTCTTATTGCATAAAGCTAAGTGAAACAGATGCGAGACGACAATTCCAGCAGCTAATTGATGCTATAGATCATTGCCACTGTAAAGGCGTGTATCACAGAGATCTAAAGGTTACATTCGAGTGGTTTATATGTCTTTTCTCATGATTTCTCCTTGAGACTATATGCTGACAGGAGTACTCTCACAATTTCCTGTGCAGCCGCAGAATTTGCTCCTGGATGCCAAAGGAAATATGAAAGTATCAGATTTTGGGCTGAGTGCTCTGAGGAAGGTGGAAGCATAACCTGCAAATTCCTCTCATAAATTTTCTCTAACTTCTATGTTACATTCTATTGATGGTTTGCTGTGTTTTAATCATCTAGCAACAAGGAGGCCTTCTGTCTACCGCGTGCGGCTCCCCTAGCTATGTAGCGCCAGAGGCAAGTAAAACTAGTAAATTCTATGTTCAAACGGTAGTTCTGCTATGCAACGAGTTTGTAGAATCCTAAATTTTGGGAATTGGAAATTGGATGAATCTGGAAAAGATGAAAAAAATCATGTTTTTATGAGAACAAGGTCAAGTTCCCCGCAGAACTGGCTAACACTTGAGCTTCTGATCAACAGCTTCTAACTCAGAAGGCCTATGACGGGGCAGCTGCAGATGTTTGGTCCTGTGGAGTCATTCTTTTTGAAATGCTTGCTGGATATTTGCCCTTTGAGGATGCTAACTTGTCAAAATTGTATCGAAAGGTAGATTTCACCTCGATATTTCACAGAACATGTATAGAAAATTTAAAGCCTGAACCCTGCTCCTTTTGTGTAGATATATAGGGCAGAATACACATTTCCAGAGTGGTTCTCAGAGGGGGCAAAGAAGCTAATTTCCAGATTACTAGATCCCAATCCCAGAACTGTGAGTTCCAAAAATATAATCATACAGATTCTCTTGTTTTAACTTGTTCAGACAACATGATTTCATTACCTGCCTGGCAGAGAATAACTGTGGCAGAAATCATCGAAGATCCCTGGTTTCGGATAGATTATGAACCTACCTTGCCAATAGAGCAGGAGGAAAAACTCATTGCTGAAGATGTTCATGCAGCATTCAGTCTATTCAAGGTAAGGGGTTGGCTAACGGCAACAGTTAAATGTATTTTTATCTATGGGTTTTCTTTGTGTAAATTGGGTTGCTGTCTAAAGTAATCAAATCTGGTGCAGGAATCTCAGAAAGAAGCAACTGTTCTACACGCTTCTGGTTTCATCAATGCCTTTCAGCTTATTGCAATGTCACATGACCTAGACTTGTCACGTCTCTTTGAAGAACAGGTAACGAAAATGTCAAATCTGGACTCTCGTACACATTTAAATATTTTCCCTTCAACTGCAATATCTATTGACCTTCGGTTCAATCTAGGATGGCGAAAAACAGAAAACAAAGCTAGGATCCAAGCACACCATCAGTGAGACCATAGAGAAAATTGAGGCTGCTGCTAAGGAAGCGAGTCTTTCTGTTGAAAGGCTGAACAACTCAACAGTAAAAACCTGAAACTAGTCACAAAAATTATTGATGTTTCCTATGTTGTTAACTGACTTGCGTTAAAGTTTCAGATGAAAATGCACTCGCCAAAGATGACCAGGTGTAGATCATGTTTGGAAGCATCAGCCCGGGTAAATTATCTTGATATATTCTGTACACAATGCTCATATAAGATAAACCTAACAATTGTATATGCTACGATCTTCAGGTGATTGAGGTGGCTCCTAATCATTGCGTTGTTGAGGTATCAAAGTCAGCAGGAGAGCTGCTATTGTACAAAAAGGTATCTGTGAAGCTCTTCTTTAACTGGAGACAACAATTTGGAAATCCAATATTTACTTACTCTGCCTATCTCCGTTCACCAGTTCTGCAAAAGTTTATCAAGTCTGCTGACAACAGAATCAGGCACTGCAACTAAAGAGGAATAGCCTACTCAAGTTCATACAGACAGAAGCCTCAAACAACCTGTAGCATTCCAATCTAAATAAAATGGCACGCAGAGAACTGACATGCTTACTAATATCATACAAATTTTGCTCATTCCAACAGAATAAAGTTCTTTTTGTTCAGGATTCTTGTGCCACCGGAAGAAAATGAAGCAAGAAGAGTTGACAAAAGATCGGTTTCACAGTGTTGAATTCGTTTTGGATACCTTTTCAGTTCAGTAGTATCTATCGTGTTTTCTAAAGGATGATGATACTAATTGTTTTTAAGTCACAAGGTTGACAAGAGATGTCTGTTATGTCAGTTTCTGTGCCCTGCTTGTAACGAAGGCAGGGGAAATAACATTCAAGTTCCCAGCACTTGTCCATCATGTTGTACAATCAAATTGAAAAGAGAAACAGTAGTTCATCTGTGTATGTACTTCCCAATTTCTTTTCTTTCTCTAGCATTTCCAAGGTTTCTTCGCAACAAGAAACTTGTAAAACAACAAAATTGAGAAGGTTTTGAAGAGTTCCATGCTGTTTCTCGTCTCTTTTGTTTTCACTATCTATAATTTTCTGAACTTCCTTACCTAGTGACTGATATAAAGACACAGCAATACATTCTTGATGTTCTTTGCCTCATCTCCAGTTCCATTTTCCTATCTGTCTCCAATTAACTCTCGTTATAGCATGAGTTAGCCCCTGTTGTCATCATATCCTAGTCGAATCCAGTAGTCATGGGTCCCTTGAAGCCATTGAAGATCACTACTCCCTCAGTCCGAAAATATGAACGCTCGTTTGACATTTTTATATAAATTAAGAAATCATTAAAATATATATAATTCAAATTAAGAAGATTCATATTCTCTTTTTTATATATAGAATACATTTAAAATATCTCTTTAAAAATTGAGATAGTAATATTTAAATAAGAATAAGATTAAAAAAATTATTAAATAACTATTAATATTATAACATGAGATGTGCAAATGTATCTAATATAATAAGACGGAAGGATTATCTCCTTATCGATTTTTGGCTTGATAGTTTTCCCTAAGTAGCTTACAGTATCCCTCTCCTACTCTATCTGTATGCCTTTCAGCCTACCATTCTCATTCCGACGTATGAACCTAACTAGACAGCCGTAGGACAGAATGGCGAGTGCAAACTACAGGACCAAACGCGACGAATAACGTCGGTCAGGAAATCCAGCTTTCGACTACAGGCCTTTCCAGTTGGCAGATCTTTTTAACGGATAAGGTTAACTTGACAGAATTTTATTTTAAAATTAAATTAAAAATTTTAAATATAAAATTTATATTTTTATTTATTAATATAGTGTAATATTTATAAGGATTAAATATTTTAAAAATTATATTAATATTGATATTTTTATTTAATATAATTATTTTTTATATTTATTTAATTTTTAAAAATATTAATATTTTATTTTTTATTTTATGTTATTATATTTTTTATTTTTTATTAAATATATTTATATTTGAATTTTAGTAATCATAATTATTTTTTTATATTTTTTATTATAAAATAATATTATTTTTTCTTTTTTCTTCTTCTTATTCTTTCAAAAGTAGAAGTAAAAGTATATTTATTTATTCTTAATTATTTTATTAATATAATATTTTAATAATAATATTTTATAGAGGTTATATGATCCATTTATATATTCCATTACATTATATTTTTGAATTAGAAAAATTTGTAGTTTAAGTAGAGGAGTTAAAATATTATTACTTAGTAGTTAAAAACCTAATTAAGAATTTTTCTATTAATTTTTTATATATAATTATTATTTTTTTATTTGTTCATCTTTTAACTCATGTAACTCCTACATAGCACTTATGATTTAAATTTTTAATAATAATACTAATAGTAATATAAAAAATAATAACAAAAATAATAAACTAATAGAGTATTCTTCTTTTCTTAAAAAAATAAAAAAAATAATCTTCTTTAACTAATGTAAATCCCAAATAATTCTTATTTTTATTACTCTTTATGTAACTATCAAATAATTATAATTAAATTAAAGTTTAAAGGATAAATTTATATGAAATAATTATATTTGTACGTGCTTTTAATGTTTTATGATTAGCCCATCAAAATAATAATAATTTATTTTTTAAGTGTATTTTAGGCAATTCAGATAATAAAAAAATAACTAAATTCCCTATTCATATTTTTAGTATAGTATGGAGTATAGATAAACAATTAAACTTTTACAAAATTTAAAATAAAAATCTCAAAATCAAGCTTTAGTAATACTTAGCATTACTGAACTTTTGTCAAACATCTTCTTTTTTTTTTAAATGAATTAACATCTTGTAAAATTTTCCCTTGGCGTGATAGGTGACAGATTTTCTATGACTTTCTCGGACAAAAAGAGCAAGAATGTGAACGGAATCAGACCAAATCTTCATCTTTCACACAGCTGGTCATAACTAACACTATTACTATGGACAGTTTTTTTTAAAAAAAAATTATATACCATCTAAAAATCAATTATTTCTCAACTTCTTCCTTTTCATATTGCCCATTTTCTCTCTATCTACTACCGTCAATTCCAGCCTTGAGAGTAAAACTTGCTTAGAATTTAAAAGAGAATAAGAGAAAAGATATTCGATAGAGAAGAGTTAAAAATAGTTAATTTTTTTATTATATATAATCAAACTTAAAATTATATGTATAAATGACCATAACTAATCATTTGATCTAAGAATACTTATTGGAACATTTCGATCATTGAAAAGTGAGGCACTTGAAATTATCAACGATTGTCACATGTCCAAAGCCAAGTCAAAATATGTACAAAAGAAAGAAGACTTTCAGATGTGCAAAGGTAAATGAGGTTTGACATATGTGCAATTCATCCAATCACTTGAATCATCGATTGGAAAGCTTCAATACAAAGAGCTATAAGGAAGTTCCTACATACTTATTAGGCAGATGACTTAAACTACAAAGTTATCAATCATATGTTGAACCACATCAGCTCCGTCAGAGTTCAGCCAATAGCTCTTCACCTGCAGCGACGGGATCAAAATCATTCGAATATTGAATAAGAAACAAAGATGGCTATCCTCATAAACAGTAACTCTATTCCACGCCTCATAAACAGAAGGATGGCTATCCTTTATTCAGTAGAAGCAACAGAGATTTTACATCGGCTTCTACGAGATGAACACAAGATGATTACTGGTTTTTCCCTATTTGGGCATTATTCTCCCCCTAACGTTGCAATCCTTGTCACCCAATTATGGCCAAAGCATTAAACCAGAAATGTGATACTAGAAGTTAACCATCCGGGTTGTTAACATTCGACCCCTCAATAGTAAAAAATATCAACGAGAGGAATGAAATTTCTAGGAATAAAAAGGTGTTTTATTCAATTGGCCACCACCATAAGAAAGAAGAAGCAACTTGCTGAAGGCCCTGTAGGATTTTTTAGCTTCCAGCTGTTATAAAACTGCTAAAAAATTCTCGCTGAAAGATCTGTTTAAACCTTAACAATTTTAAATTTAAAAAGATTTTGATAAGCAATTGTTTCTCTCTAAAATAATATCTAGGGTTGCTTGCCAAGAAAACATTTTCGTTCCTTTAGAGCTAAAATTTCAAAAGACAGAAACAGGTTAGAAGGCCTAAAACCAGCTTTTGGCTAACTTTAAGATTATTTCAAGTGAAGAAGAATGTGCTGAAAATAAAGAAGGTTGGCAGCAAACGGTGGAATTTACAAAAAAGGTATATATAAGTCAAAAGAAGACCAAGTCCATGGTACTTCCCCACATCAACCTTCTGAATCGTTTGATGAGTTAAAACATCCAGAAGAATGGTAAGAGTTTTTAGTCAAAAAAGGCTCCAACTTACCAAAGATGCCAGCACAAGTAGCAAACCTTTCATTCATCGGGCTAACACTTTGATTCATGAAGGCAAGTCGGGGAGTCGAACTAACACAACATTAAGGAGGTAAGGAGCCTTGCCTGAATAGTATTGTGTGCAACGTATCGTTGAGTACTTTTTTGGAAACTAACATCAATACGCTCCCAAGGTACTTGTGTGAGGCCTCTAATCATTTCCTCTAAAATCAAAAAACGTTGGTTATCATCAAAGGCAGGAAGGAGCAAAATGTGCATAACAAGGAAAACAGAAATAAGAAGAGAAATCATGGAAAGTAGGTATTTTTGGGATAAGAAGAGATGCTACTATTCCAAATCCATAACAAACTCATCACCTGGTGTAATTTTATAAGATAAGGAAAAAATGAACCATCACTAACATACATTTCTGCAGACAAAAATTTACTGCAGCTTTACTTTTCTACTAACTTTATCTTATAGTTGGGCTTAAGGTGAAGACAGAGTGGGCAAACATTCACACTAGAATGACTAAAAGAACATTCCACAAGTTTGAACTGGTGTTCAGAAGCAGCAGCATCACTATACAAGAAAAAACCTTCAACTTGCAGAGGTTGAAGTCACAATAAGAAAATATCAAAACTAGGATGCAGGAAACTTCTTGCAAAGAAGGCAATATAAGTGCCTATTTTCTCTGGAAAAATTCTAGCAACTGCATTATGTGCATGATTGTTAAGGGACAACACTGTATAATTACATTGAAACTCTATTTTTTCCCTAATTACTGTGATCTTTGAAAGGAAAAACCATGAAGCAATAAATAGCTTCACAGAGGCTGTTAAATTCGTGGATTTGTGGAGAAAGTGGCAATTCTTGATCAGAGAATGCTGGAAATTCCAAATGAGCAACATTTCAAGATCTGCTGCAATTTATGGAATGATTTCTGGAATTGCAGCGTATGTGGAGAAAAGAAAAAAGATGATTTTGCTTCTGCAGTAGAGAATTTCAGGAACCAGAATGATGGTGTCAACCATAGTTGTTAGAGAAGAAACGAGTAGAAATGGAAAGTATCAGAATTAACTAGTAAGGCAAAACACGCTATAGAAGAATTCAACTTATCATATTATTCAGCAAAAAATAAGGTGTTACAAACTACTCATATTCGGAAGAAGTTCTTTGGGCCAAAGGTGACTTAGCATGCAATGATGCAACTGGAACCTAGTTTCAAAAGACATTAAGAAAGTAAAACTTTGAGGACTTAGATAGAGATTTTACATGACCTTGCAGGGACAACCAGTTTGCTGATCTCTACTCTAGTTTTCAGCAAGTGGATAAATTACTAGAATACCTCAAGAACCTAAAACTTCTTCAAACATGATCAAATGATCAGCTAAGTTTAATATCTAAAATATATCACAAGATTGTATCAATCACCAATGACATTATCCTTTGCACCAAAATTTCTTATCAAGAGATATAATCTTATTCTTAGGCTTCTCAAGCTTTGAAACTCTTACTGCCTGAACAATTTTCTGTGAGGATGTGCATCAAAATAATACAGGTATGGTACATCACTGTCCTCGATTTAAGATTGGAAGTACCAAATCAGTCTTTAGTTCTGTCTTTTACCATGAAATGATAGTTTAATTCTTGTGATATACTTTTAGAGAGCATATGAGACCAAGGACTGTGAATTCAGTTTTTTAACTTCTTTAAGGTTTAAAGAAGATATTTTATTTCTTGTCAGAAACAAAACTGTGACATTTAAACAGAAAAGAAGCTGTCTGGTGAACAAAAGATTTCACGAAGCATAGACAAAATTGTTTCCATTTCCAGCTAAAGAAATAGAAACTCTGTTTCCATATCACCGCCTAGGATCGCAAGGACCTCTAATCTGTTCTTCATAAGCACATGCTGCTCAAGCAATGTCCAATTATAGCTCCATAGCAGATATTATAATTCAATTCTTTACTACTTTACAAGTGATCAAGGAATTCACTCCTTTTCCCGCCAAATCAACCAGCAAGTTGTCTTGTGGAAGATGGGAACTAATTATCTAGGTCCATTGATCAGACAAGATTCATTACAACAACTGAGTACCAGATAGAACAAATCAAAATCAAAATCCATCCCAATATAATTGCTATCCTCCTTCCCTCATTTACAAATTTCTTTCTTTTCTCATTCTCGCTGTGATTAAAGTCCAACATCCATTTTGGCACATTTGCAATAAATTTCTACACAAATAACATTAGTTCAGTATAAGTTCAACATTGCTCAATAGTTATTTGATTAAATAAAGCAATCTACTAATTAAGCTAGGATATAGAGTCCAAACCAATAGATTATGGTCCTGCAGCACCAACTTACTTAACATGATTGATGAAACACCACTAAAGAAGAAAGTTAAAATTTGACTCCAGAGAACCAATCTGAAATGAGCAAAGTTCCTTGAATATTCTTTTACAATTAAACAAGTCGGAACAATTAATCTTTCTTGGAACTTATTTCATTGTTTTCCAAACCAATACATGCATTATGGGATCTGGAAATGTAGGCTCTGGGAAGATATTAGTCGTGATCGTAAAGAGATGTCATCAAAAAGGGACTAGGATACCTTCCAAGTCAATAACACCAGTTCCCACTGTTGAGGATGCCTTATTGTTTATAACTTCGGCACTTCCTTGATCAACATGTAGGATATGAGGATATTTCTCATTTTTCACGAGGAGGTTTGACTAGAGAGAGAGAGAGAGAGAGAGAGAGAGAATTAGTCAGGTTTTCAAAAACGTATGTGTTGCATGAATAACTAAAATTGAAATAACAATTCAGAAACCTTTGGAAGTTCATGCTGACGGCGGATTGATGATGTTCTCCAGCCAACAACATCTTAAAAATCAATAAAGGAAACAATGAAAAACACAAAGCAAGAAACACAGAGAGCTTTTGTGGTTACAAAAGAAATTCTGGTTGCGAAAAAATAGATAAAAGTGACAAAGGATACGATCATAGTTTGCATATGCCACCCGACGCATGAAAGCACGCAAAGCTGACCTACATACACCATTTGTTATCATTTTTGTAAGTACATGAATTTCCTCCTCTTGTTTACTTTCTAAAATAGTTATAATAGGGTGGGGTTCAGGATGCACATGAATTTGATGTCATCTGAATCCTTAACCATTTGAAGAAGGAGAGGAGGCTTTCCCTCATCCTCGTCAGTGAGGAACAAATGCTTCCCAGACCTCCCAGCAATCCAGTGTGCAGTTTGAGAAGCACTTTTCTCTAGAAAAGGTAGACCACAAAGGAGAGGAAGCTGAAAAGGCAGAGAAGAAGTTGGCAATATCAAGAAAGAGACTATACTCAAATACATGACCTCACAAATAATAAAGAATAAGAAATGTTATAAATTCATAATAACTCAACTACTAAAGCCATCAATGATGATGATGATGATAATAATAATAAATCAAATACTACGAGCAAGAATCACGCCATAAGTAAACACAACAGCGAGAAGCCACAGGAAATTGAACCTGTTTATGTCCTATTGAGCCCAAATGTGGGGTTGCAAATGTTATGAAATTGATGGGTTCCAGACCAGCAATCCGTGCTTCATAACACTGTTCGTGGTGTTGTCCAGAATTATTTGCTTCACTACTTGAACAACGTTCAGTTTGGGAAGGAGTTTCCACTCCAGTAGAAAGCTGATACAGCCTTCCAATAGCATACCTAGCAACAAGACCGCCCAAAGAATGGGCAATAAATGAGATCTTGTGCAACCCAGGCCAGCGGTTCACAACACTGAACACCTGCACTATAAAAGACATATGTATAAATGTCTGAAATGTTATCCTCAAACTACAGATCTCGTGGAATCAGACCACGACAGTAATAATAATATAGTAAATGCAGAAAGGGACCAAAAATCTATTGGCCAAAAAGTAATCATATATACTATGGATTTTCGTATCACTGTTTTCTACGAGTGATTGTGATTGGCAGATATCTTTCTTGGTCAATTGGATAACCTCATTAATTTTTTCAATGAATTACTTATCCACCAATCACAAACAGTGGTGAAAAATCTATGGGAGGAAATAGGAGGTACGTAGCACTACTGTTAGCAAAGTACCTCTTCAGCTAACCTCTCACCCATACAGTCAACGCCATCCAATGTCAGCCTTGATGTGTTGACCTTGCTACCTGGCAGACATCAGCTACAAAAGAATCACATTGCTGGGTAAGCTGATAAAAAACCAATAAGGTCCAAACTTCTGTTGCGCAATCCAGAATTTCTCACATAAAAAGGAAAAGGGAAAATTAATGAAACTGTTTCTGAGGAAGCTGAGAGAAAAGCGCACATCATTAACCGCTTGCAATTCACTGCATAACTGAAAGAACTTAAGCAACACTTCTACTCCCATAGTTGAAATGAGGGTTACATCCAAATAACAGAAAACAACATATGGACAAAACAAATACAAGAACTGCAAGAAGAAAAAAGGCTGACTTTGCAGCGAGTCACTAACATATACGATATAAATATAGTTGGAACGGTCATTAATCATGTTAATTATCAGGACAAGGAAAAAAGGCACAAACTATTGACTGAAATTAGAAATTTCTTTAAGCACACCCATCTTTAAGCTGCAAAACATAATGCATAGCTTAGGTAGCCAAATTAACCAAAATTTGAACCACATGGAAATGGAAAACAAAGGACAAGCTACAATAATAGCCAGTACACTGTGTTATCAATTTCTGCACAAATGGCAAACAGGAAATTTTAACCTACGATGAACAATAACTTTATCAGGAAGTCTCTTCACAAATTGCTCAGCAGCATATCTCCAATCTTCAGCACTGAGAATAGACAATGGTATTTACATGAATATTGGGAAAAACAGTTAGAAGAAATGTCTAGAATATGGATGCTCACATGACACAACGAAAATATAAATATGCATTTACATGTATTCATATGTACATATGAGACATACCTAAAACATTTTTTCCTCAACCTCAAAGAAGACATACCTAAAACATTTTTTCCTCAACCTCAAAGAAACCAGAAAATCTCTGGGCCATCAAAAGTGAATGTGGAGAGAAAACTATAGGTTTTTTAGAACAACTTTTTGGTAAAAACTACTTTTTGCTATTCGACACTGATGGAGTAATGCTAGAAAATTGGCATGTGCTAGTAAAAGTAGTTCTTGATAAGATATTAATAGTCATATCAATGAAGAAAATAGAAAGTTTTTTCATGATATTGTTAGTAAAGGAACAGCCAAATCAAGGAGAAGAGTATAAAATTTCCTCCATCACTAATTCAGTGACATTTCTTTCCACCCTAAATTGTACCAAAAGATGGTTACTCATACTAGATTTTTAAATTTAACTAAGAACAATGTATCATATGTGGTATCTTAATCTACAAAGTTGTATACTGTATGGCGTATAATATATAAGTACTCTGCAAATACTTTCCATGTGAATGAGGAACTAATAGGTCCCATCCCACACACGTACTTACTGAAATTCTTAAAATAAACTTGTGGTCGTACGTGCCTCTAGCTTCCCTATAACTGGCAGATATACCAATCTTTGATTAAAAAGTAGTGACAACTACATTGTAGAATTGACAATGCAAACGGGGGAAATAACTTTTTGAAAAAAAAAAAAAAGAAACTATTTGCACTGCAGAGCAAGAAAGTTTTGCAGAAATTTGATATCTGGAAGTGATATTTCCCACTATTATATGCTATATATCAAACCACCCAGTGAAAGTAACTTGTAACATGCTCAGGTACTCATATCAGAATATGTAACTAGCTAGCCAAATAAGCCGAAATTTACAATCCTGATAAGAAGTAAGATGTGTTTCATGCTGTTCGCATCAGTCGCGCTTCCTTTATGGTCCAACTCAATTTGCTCCAAGCACAAACATTTGTAAAGTTAGTCTTTACTCAACGACTCGTTATCAACTGCAGGTCAATGTGTTCCAAGAACCAGTGTTTTAATGTCTGTTCTAGAAACCTCTTCCGTGATGTCAAAATTTACTTAACTCTCCATAGTTTAGCTTCCATTCTTCAAAGCCAACAAGCCGATAGTATCAAGTTAGTCTAAAAAACAACAATTGGCCAAAGAAATAAGAACGAACACAAAATACAATCATAAGTTCCTCCTTTGAATAATTAGAGTAGAACTACAGATTCTCACTTATAAGGTTTACGACCACAAAAAAAGCAATTCCACTTACCTCCCAACAAGGCCGTTGACCGTGATCACGAGATGCAGAGGCTGCACCTTGGCATCAGCCGATGCCGCATCAAAGATATCCTCGCCTCCATTGACGTTTTCAACTTGAAGCTTCTGACCCTTTTTGGGGCCGTTGGTGAAGCAGCCTCTACTCAATTTCTTAAGCGACTCCATGTCACCAGTGTCATCGGGCCAAACCAACCTAAAGAAACCTCCTTCCCTTCTGGCTTTTGATCCAAATCCCAAGTTCAAGCTCTTCACCACTGCCCTTGAGAATCTTGGGGTCAAAATGGTTCTTGGGATTCGTTTAGTGAAGTGAAGCGGTGCTTTAGTGATGGTTATCATACGTGAAGAGTTGGAAAGGTGAGAATCATGAGACAATATCAACAAAAACCAAGAAGAGAGGGCAGGAGTGGGTTGAACGGGTGGTGTAGGGCCGTTGGTGGAGTAAAGAAGAAGGCGGAGAAAGTCTATACGCCAGGTTTACAGAGACACTCAATTAGGAGGAGAATCGGTATCGGTAGAGACAGGAAAACGTAGTATACTAATTTGGCAATTGGGCACTTTCTGGGGGAATTTCTTTGTGGGCGAGAAAAGGAAGCAAAATCGCCAAATACTGGCGCGGGACTCGGGAGTTACCGTTGTAAAAGGCCAAGATTACCTGTTTTTTTTTTTAAAAAAAAAATTCAAGGGTCTCATGATAAAAAGGTTTTTTTTACTACACTAATAGCACTAAATCCACACCATATTCTTCTCCCTCTATATATCAAGAAGAACTTGTTGGGAGTTTTATAGATACTCCTATTATAAAAGAGGATTCAATAAATATAATAAAACAATATCTCAAAAAAATAAATAAATATCAAAAGGACACATATGCCCCTAAATAAGGCAACAGTTCTCGTGGCATATATTTAAAGCTATCAACATTTTAAGGTAAATTTTAAATTTTTATATATTTATCATTGTAACTTTTCGAGGTAATTTTTATTGCTCTATCTCTTATTTTATCCTTACCTTTTTCTAAAATTTCACTTAACGACATTAATTAAGTTTTTTAATTTTCAAGGTTAAAATTTTTATTTTACTCTTTCTTTGATGATTTGCTTAATTAATATGCATTGATTTTTTTTAATAAATGTTAACAATTCTAAAGGGGGAACTTGTAGCGATTATATTAAAATATAAGTTTGGGTCTAATTCTATTACAAAAAAAGTATGCTATATAAACTAGAAATTTTTATGCTAACTAGTCAATGAGGATGTTAACACACCCAAAACGCCTAATTCCTAAAGAAACTTGTATCGGTGATGTTGAAAATCTAAATTTAGACTTAACTGCATCCCTAAAAAGTAAGTCATATAAAGAAGAAATTTTTATATTAATTAGTTAATTTGAAATCTCAACACATCCCTATGCAGGACTAAACATCTAAAACATGAAGTTTAAGGTGCAACTTGAATTGAAGTTTATTTTGAGTTTATTTGTATTAAAAATCGTAAAAATAAATTATTTGTGAGAAGAAGAGTAGGACTTAAAGTGAAAAAATAAGAAAAAATTATTTTTTTTATTTTGAAAACCAATCCAAACTTACCTTAAAATATGTAAGTGGCTTAATATAATTCTAATACCCAGTTGAAAAATAAACTCATACTTAATTCTATTTTAAAAAGATATGTCAAAATAAAAAGAATTATTTAAATCTTATAAATAATTAATTCTTATATTAAGGAGTGGATGTAGAATTGTAATAGGGAAAATAAACTTTTCCCTAGAGCCTCATTTCTGAATTGGATAATATAGCCCGACAAATATCCTTCCGCCGGATGAGGATTTGAAGGAACAGCAGATACAGTACTAAGTCGACCGAGATCCGAATAATTGGTGCAAACTCAAGCTGGGCCTGCCAATTGGCCTTGATGGGCTGGACTTTGAAAACTGGTTACTTGATGTACTTATTTAACTTGATCTCGGTTGGAGTTTTTTCACGAAGCAGGCCAAGATTGGATCCAGCTAGTCCAATTTTAAGCCCAAACACATAAACGCATTTTGATTCCATATTCATATGGAATGGAACCACACTCGACCACTTAGATGTTTTGGTGCAAGATTTACTATCGAAATAATAAACTTGTTTGAGTTTTATGATAATTAAAATTTGAAAATAATTATCATGAAAATCAAAGAATATGGTAAAGTATAAGTTTTAACATAGAAATCATGACTAGGAAAAATAAAAAATGAAGTTTAATATAGAATAAAGAACGGTAGTAATTTTTGTAATAAATAATAACTCAGTTAGTTAAAAATACTCTTATTAACTGATAGATTCTAAATTTAATTTCATAACCTCATCCCTCTAATCTACCAAAAAAAGAACATAATTTAACAAATGTTTTAAATCTATCATATTCTATCAAAGGCCAAAGTTTACTCCCCTCCTCTGAAAGTTGAATTATCCCGTTTTCTATACAATTGAATAGAAAATGGAATATTCAATCTCCAAAGGAAGAATGTATTGTATTTTTTTTAGTGATGTTATACTAATACTATGTAGACATAAATACATACATATGGATTGGAAATGGTGAGAAAATCTCATAACTTGATCATCCCTCCTGTCAATATGGGCGCTCGCCAACGTAATTTCCAGGCGGATAATAGTTACAGGTCATGAACACATCTCCACTGTCGCAGATGACTCTTGTGCAGCCAACACGCTTTGTAGTCTTCCACACAATCTGCGTATAGTGTCCACACTGCTCTCCCGGAGCGCAGGAATTGGCTTGATAATTGTAAAACTTCTCTTCGTCCGCCCACGCTTTCACCGCATCAGCTGGAGTCCACGACGATCCGCTTCCCCAGTATATATTCTCTCCAAGCTTAAAATCACCTTCCGGGAACGAATGCATCAGTTCGCAACCCGCCTTTCTTTGCCCAGCCCACCATCTCGCGTACTTTTCGAGCTCGGAGTCCCACATCAATGGCAGCTCCCACTTTGCTGCTCGCACCAGGTTGTGTTGAAACAGGAACTGTATGGACTCTCCTATGCAGTTCCAGCACAGCTGCTTAGAGATTTTGTATACGGTTTCGTTGTCGAGCTTTTTATGGACGGTTTCAGATGCCAGCTGAGAGGATTTTGAGGACCCTGAGAGGTTGTTGCTTCCATTTGCTGTTGCGAAGAAGAGAATGAAGAGCAGAAGTAAATAGTGAGACCTCATCTCGGTTGTGAATTAATAAGTGTTCGTAATGTTGGTAGTATTTATATATAAAATGAGATGTAGTAACGTTAATGTGTGGAAAACTATGTATGGTTCACATGTATGATCGTTGGAAATGTCTCTTCGCTGTCCTAACAACGAGAGGCCGATATATGACCAATATACTTCATATTTATTTAAATGTAGGTGTATATTTCTATTTTTAATTTATTATCTTCCTCCATAAATAATTTTTTTCAACTTTTTTAAAACTAATAATTAATTATATTCTTGTAAAAAGAATTACTCTATCCGTCCCATTCTATTTGATGTTCTTACTATATTGAAACGTCATAATATAATTAATATTTTTCATAAATAAAAATTTTTTACTATATTTGATACCAATTAACTACTAACCACACTATACATTATTTTTATATATTTATATTTGATATAAATGACTTACTTGTTTATATATTTTTTTATTATATTATATTACTTTTATAATATAATTTAAATTTTTACATAAAATTTCGATTAAATATTATCAATTTAAATGAAACGAATGGAGTGCATATTTACATTATTAAAAAATAAATAGATATTTAGTCATTCATTCAGAAAAACATATTTATTTATTTCATCTAAAATATTTAGATAGAGCAGAGCCAATGATTACTTTGTTTTGGGGCTGTAAGTTGGGCGGTGTTTGGCAGTCACTGGAAAATTGAGAGCATAGAAAATGAGGATGACGTTGTGCCTTCTCGGAATAAAGAATGATTGGAAGGATCCGTGAGGGAAGAGGTGGGGGCCACCGGTAAGGCCAGGGCGGGCGGCTCTGTTGAGTCCGTGAACTGTCTTCTGATGTACTCCCAACTCCATGGTGGCACTACCTGACATCCCATGGTCCATTCTAGACCGTGTCACGTGGCATTCAACGAATCCATGTGAAGCTTCCATCGTTAACGCAGTGCAGAAGAAATTCATGGAGATGGTGTTTTCTCGAGCTCGCTATGATGCGGATGACCAATTTTTTTACACGTACAGAAGGCTATTCTAATTGTTCTTTCGGTTAAAATCTCATCCAACGGTTGGGAGCTTTCAAGGGCATTTTAGAAACAAAAAATTAAATCTGTAAAATCAGAAAAAATGAGTAAAATTTAAATTTGCGCGGTGTAATGATAACCCCCCGTCAATCGGTGCATCGGGAATAGAAAAACTGCAAAATGACTGCTCGAAGCAATCAAAATAATTATACAGCGGCAGTCCTATTGACTTTTTTATTTCTATTTCCATTTCCATTTCCATTTCTATTTCCATCTGCATCTTCTTTCTATCTCTTTCTCTCACTCTCTCTACAACTCTAAAAAAGCAGTAGCTTTAGTAACTCTTTGCGTTAATCCACCGTGAGATATGGCCGCCAAGACTACATCCGACGCAAGGTTCCAGTTCCGTTGCAGAACCACCTACATCATCAACGCGAATCGGGCTCTCCGAAATCACCCCGAGCGTAAGCAGAGAATAGCTGCACTGACCAAGGCTGGCTTCGATCGTCTGACGAAACTCCGACTAGAAACCCTAAACTCCTCGGTCGTGCTTATGCTTCTGAAACAGTTTAATTAGAGGAAAAAATTCTTTGTGATTGATAGTGATCGGAGGGTTGAGATAACGGAGGAGGATGCTGGGAGAGTATATGGGCTCCCGGCGGGACCAAACGAAATTGCGTTTGGGGAGAAAGAAAAGCTTGCATCTAAGTATGGCTTTTCTTTTGGAGTCGATTTGGGGTTAGACCCTTCGGCCAAGAGCTACGTGTCTCATAATGTAATAGAGGAGCTGCTTGCAAATTTTCGTGGTGATAGTTATACATTCGTCAAACTGTACATACTGCTGGCAATAAGCACATTGCTTGCACCAAAAAACTCGCAGAAGATTAGCCTATCAAACTACGCAAAGTATTTGGATGATATAGAAACAATCCGCACGTACAACTGGGCAAGACACATTGCGGAGTTCCTGAGTGTAGGGGCGGAATGTTTTGCAAAGAAAGTCCAAAAAAAGCCTTCCTCTTGGCCAGAAGCCAACATGCACCTTCTGCTGGTACGTTCATTTCTCCAGTGTGAATGTAATAATTATGTTTCGGTGCATATAATAATTATGTTTGACTATTATAGAGTGGGTGGCAGCCATAGTTGATGTACATAATTATTCTTGTCGTTTGGTAATAATTATGATTGACTATTATGGAGAGGGTGATAGTCGTGGGCACTGTGCATAATTATTTCTGTAGTTGGATAATAATTATGATTGAACATTACGGATTGAGTGATAGCCGTGTGCGTTGTGCATAATTATTCTTGTCGTTTGTTAATAATTATTTTAATTATTATGGAGAAGGTGATAGTCGTGGGCGCTGTGCATAATTATTCATGTAGTTGGATAATAATTATGATTGACTATTACGGATTGAGTGATAGCCTTGGACGTTGTGCATAATTATTCTTGTCTTTTGATAATAATTATTTTGACTTTTATGGAGAGATTGATAACCGTTTGCGCTTTGCATAGTTATTCCTGTAGTTGGGTAATAATTATTATTGACTAGTATGGAGTGAGTGATAGCCGTGGCGCTGTACATAATTATTCTTGTCGTTTGATAATAATTATTTTGACTTTTATGGAGAGAGTGATAACCGTGGGCGCTGTGCATAATTATTCATGTAGTTGAATAATAATTATTGTTGACTTTTTGGGACCGACTGATAGTCGGGGTTGTTGTGCATAATTATTATTGTATTTGGATACTAATTATTCATTGATGTAGGTGCGTTGTGCTGAGGTTTTGCAAGGGAAGCCTGAGAAAGAGTTGCCCTGCTGTTGGTGGACTGGGAGCAGGGTTGCTGAGGCTTTCTCCTTGCTACCCCAGGCACGTGCGGGGGCCCAAGAAATTAGTGGAGAAGAAACAATTGCTGCAGCCAATGCCTCGGAGAGGGGGCTTCTGTTGGCCAAACGGCGGACGTATTTGAGGAAGTTGAGAAGGATTGATCGGAGGTTGGAGGAGCTTGATACTGAAGACCAGCCTATTTCTATGGCATTCACTTTAAAAAGAAGAAGGAGTGCAAGAAGGCCTGACACACCTAAGACGACAGTCCCTCCGGTGCAAGGTGAAAATATTGGTGTAGAGCATGACTCGTCTAGGTCAGACCTCCCTCTTGATGACGAATTTGGGGTGATGAAAATCGCTAGGGAAATAAATCAAGGTTGGTTTGTATCTTTGATAAAGTGAACAAATATTCTTAACGATGTGAATAAAACATGGTTGGTTTGCCTATGTGATGCAGCATCTGAAGAGGGCGAAGATCTTGCACCCGATCAGCTTAACCAGGCAATCGCTGATGAGCCTATTTCTGCCATTGAACCGGTTGCTCCGGACTCTGAGAGAAGGGTCCCTGATGAGCCAGCCAGTAAAGGATTACATAGGCCTATTAAACACCGCAGGCTCGTCAAGGCCAATTCAAAGCTGGGTTCGCCCTATCTGATAGCAACGGGTGACCCAAATTTCTTGACCAGCGAAGAAGAGGCCATTGTTGACTTTTCTGTTTTGGAAAACCCCCCGGATGGACTAAAGTAAGTTGGTTAAACAGTTTTGAATAAGTATTATAATGTGTCTGAATAATTATTCATAAGAGACATAATAATTATTCTCGTTCCACATGACCGTCACTGTAGTGCTTTGATGGTCCTTGATGATGAGCTCCAGCCTCTAACTCGAATAGAGATGGAAGGCATCAGGCCTAATCAATACTTCTATCACTCGATGATTGATGCGTTTGGCCATCTACTTAACCGGGAACAGGCCACCAGCGGTCTTGTACGGAGGTTTTGTTTTGACTGCAGTATGTGGGTTTGTTTTAGTCTGTTGCTTGCACTTTATCCCCTGATTTTCCTACAATGGTTTCCATTGCCAGCGTTTCCTAAGTTATATAATGTGCAGGCTAGTGCTGTCTCTGACACTACAATAGGTCAAACCAAAAGCCCTGCAGACATGGCTGATGAGATTGCCGCCCATATAAATAGACTTCCGTATCTCTCGGCAGATAAACCGTTCGTTCCTGCCAAATGCACCATGGTAATAATTATGTATGAGTATGGTAATAATTATACACAACACATCAGCTCTACCGTTCGTTTCAGCATTTAGTAATAATTATTCATGAGTTGGGATAATAATTATGCTATGGACGTATTTTTACAACATCTAATTGTTTGAATCGTGCCCTTGCAGTACTTTTTCTCAATTCTTCGCGCAGCACATTTCTTCCTTTTTGCTGTTGACATGAGTGCCAAAAGGTTCCTGTGCTTAAATAGAAGCCCTGTGCCGAAGTGTTTGATGACGTGCACAGGCCAATTGGCGAGGTCCTGACAAGGTACTTTTGCGAATGGTGAAAAGTTTGGGGAGGAACCAGCGTAGATTTTGGAGTCTTTGTCTGAGACGTCCCAAGGGTGCCTGTGCAGCTAGACAACAATAGCTGCGGGGTGCTTGATTGTTTGATGATGCAGCATTGGGTTGGGCACATTCTCCAGGATTGTTATGCGATGTGGCTCAGGCAGGACTGGCTAAACAAGGCCAGGCGCAAGATTGCTGCTAGGCTTTTATTACAACCTGCAAATCGCGTTCGGGATCAGGTCTTGGCGGCTGCCGTACAGTGGAAGGGGGACCTGCGAAGGGAAAGGGGTTGACGTTCTTTTGTACTGCTTCTCTATTTTAAACGATAGATTGTGAATACTTTTAGGCCTGTAATAATTATTTTTTTATTGGAATAATAATTATTTTTTCTGTGCATAATTAGCCTTGTGTGTCAAGGGGCAAACAAGCTTCAAGAAACTGAAGTGAATTAGAGACCAATTGGCAGCGCAATTATAACCACTGTGAAATTTGTTGATACAATTGCAGCTAAATTTACACCGACAAATTGGATGTGTATGGGTTTAGGTCATGTATTTGCTAAGGATTGAAGGGAAGATTCATATACATTTTGGCTTGAAAGTTCCCTTCTGATGGCTGCCTTTTTCCTCTGTCTGGCCTTCTCCATCAAGCTTCGCAACCTCTTCCTTGAGCGGTTTGCATTCGACCTAGTCTTGATTGTCCTCATATGCACTAGGCCTTCACCCGGAGGCCTTGAATTGTCAGACGCTACACGATATGTGAATAATTATTATTATTAATTGTGTAATCATAATTGTGAATAATTATAATAATTATTATTATTAATTGTGTAATCATAATTGTGAATAATTATTATTAATTGAATTGTCAGATCACCGATCATTGGCGTAGAAATCTTGGATCTTTTCCGCCTCTCTCTGACTCTCGATCATCCTATTAAAATGACCGAAGAATTGAATGAGATTGTGGTCTGATTGGAGATACCCTCGAATTACCCCATTACAAGACTCACTCAACTGAGTAGAAACCATTCCTGCAGTGAAATGTTGCCTAACCCATGCCGATGACCACTGCTGACGAAATCCATGGATCCTCTCTATCCACCTATGGGGACCATTCGAGAAACACTCCTCCAGCATCGCATTCCACACAAAGTTGAACTCTTTCTAGTCGTCGACATCATACATCAAGTAGTAGAGTTTCTCGGCAAATTTTGGGGTGAACAACTGTGTTAGGTTCTTTTGGGCATTTTGCCTTATATGTCAAGTGCAAAGACCATAAAATGTCTGAGGCAACACTGATTTAATTGCTACAGTCATGGCAGGATCTTGGTCTGTGAATATACTCTGCGGGGCTTTACCGGACATACACCGCAAGAACATCCGCAACAACCATTCAAACGACTCCGTCGTTTCATCGTAGAGGAGGGCAGCACCAAAAACACAACCTTGGTGGTGGTGATTGAATCCAACAAATAGAGCTGTCCAGTAAAGGAAAACATACTCATAAAAATTTATTCACAATTTTGCTTGAGCATTTTTCAGATGAAAGATAATAATTATTAATTACACTAATAATAATTATTATAAAAGGATTGAATAATTATTACAACAGACCAACAGAGCGATAGTTTTTATTCGTTCTATACATGGTGTCGAAGCTGATAGAATCTCCAAAGAAGTCATAATCCATCTTCATTCTACCGTCTGCCCAGAATATATTTGCAATTCGTTCTTCATTATCAACCTCGATGTCATAGTAAAATGCGGGGCTGCGATACGCTTCATCGCGGAAGTATTCCTGAAAAGCTGTAGCCTCTCCAAGCACCATTGCCTTTTGTCTTCTTTTGGCTAGGTGATTCTTTAAATCCGTGGAAAGGAAACCAAGACTGGCCTTACCCCCTGCGCTCAAAGCTATTACCTCATACGAAGATCTTAGCCGAATATCGGCATCCTCGTTCAATTCAGCCACGACACCTTGAACATCACTAACGTGACGGTTAGACCTTAGCATGTGGGCAAATTCTTTTGAGTGCAAAGAATGATTATGATCCACAACCCAACCGTTTATCACATACACACCCCTAGCCTGATCAAGCTGTAGTCTTATTTGGGCTTGACATCCTGTTCTCTCCTCCCATCTTCTCCTTTCACTCGCCGGTCTTGCCTCAATATGATTAGCATTTGCTTTGCTGTTCTTGGGGTTAAATTTGCTTCCCCACCGAAATCCCTCCTTGTTACACACATACTTCATATATTGCACTTTTCTTGTTTTCGAGCACCTCCTCTCATACATTATCCTTGTTCCGAATCCAATACGGTGAGCATATCTATTGTAGAATGCATGAGCATCACTAACAGTTGAGAACTTCATTTTCATCATTTCTTCTATGCTTTCTACAGCAGATCATAATAATTATTCGTTATGCCTATAAATAATTATTTAATACCGCATGGATAATTATTTAGTATCCGAGCATAGTTACCATTTTCTTCGTTGAAGCTTCCAGAATACATGCACCCATTGTTTCTTCCTGCATGGGTTGCACTTCTACATCTTCAGATTCAAGCTTCACCATAAAAGAAACGACAGAGGGTATGTAAAGAATCATAACAAGCCAAACAACGTCTTCGAGGTATAAAACAAGACTGGAAAGTTGCAAAACAAATCCACGATGGACTAGAGCAGAAAAAGTTTGAGCTTACCTGAGATCTGCTGGGAACTGCTTCCATCATGGCGAGACTTCACACTGAGAAAAGATCATTGAGAGTAGAACTGAAGAAGGAAGATAGAGAGAAGGCGCTCGGAGGGGAAGGAACGTGGGGAGGAAGAAAATGGAGTTCTGATCAATATTTGAAGAGAAAATTGACGTGATATGGCTGACATGACTGATGTTGGCAGGCAAGATTCAATTTTTTGTTCCCAAAATACCCTTGAAAGCTCCCAACCGTTGGATGAGATTTTAACCGAAAGAACGGCTGGGATGGCCTTCCGCACGTGCGGAAAAATTGGCCACCCGCACCGTAGCGAGCTCGGGTGTTTTCTCATTTTCAATTATCTTCTTCTTATATTATAATATATTTAAAAATATTTAATAACTTTTTATAAAAAATATTTTAATATATTATATATTATATAATATTTTATATATTTATATTTAATATAAAATACTTATTAACTTATATATTTTTATTTTTTATTAATATTATATTATTTTTATAATATAATTGAAACTTATATATAAAATCTTATATCTGATTAAATATTGTCAAATAAAATGATACTGAAAAGAATATTAATTTGTGGAGTAGTTCTGAAGTTCAGCCTTCAAATTTATTGTCTTTTCGTCCCTTCATAGATTGATACTATACAAGGATCAATGTAGGACGATGTTAACAGATATGAATCAAATTCATCTTGGACAAAAATTATAGTGTAGTTGAAACTTTTTTTTCTTTTCTTTTTCTTAAGTTGTAAATTTTAAAAAATAAATTTCCAAAATTACCTTTTCCTTGTTACTTAAATAACTGATTTCATATCAAATTTATGGTTATTATGATTTTGCAAAACGTTAGAATCAACCTGTGGGCGTGCCGGAGTGGTTATCGGGCATGACTAGAAATCATGTGGGCTCTGCCCGCGCAGGTTGGAATCCTGCCGCTCACGTTTTCAAATCTTGCCTAAATTTTCCTTCCATATTCTTGTTAATTTAGGTCAACCTTATTCTCATATATTTTTTTAATTTTATTTTTGAGGAAAGATTGTCTTTTAAAAAAGTGTGTTGTATGAGCTAAATTATAAGTTAAATCATAAAATGAAGTAGGAAATACTTCCTAAATTATTACAATTTACAAATTCACTTTCCTAAAAAAATTATATTCTTTATTGATTTATTTATTTAAGCAATTAAAGAATTCTAGCTTATTTTTATCCACAGAGCAATGAAGATATAGACAGAACAGAAAATATATAGGAATAATGTGTATTTAGATATTTTCACACTGTTTTGACTGTTCACAAACTTAGTAGTAAAATGTATGGTAGTAGAACTGATAAGCCCTAAGTTTAATAGAAAATTGGATAACAGAACTTTTTGGCTGAAAAGAATTATTTGTTTAAGACCAATCTTGAAGACTCTCAAACTGCCACTTTTTGATACCTTAGAAGAGAAATATGGTTTGAATTCAGAATCGTAGTAAGAATTTAATTGATCTTAACATTAGTTGAATAAAAGAAAAAGAATATCCTTTTTATTTAGTTTTCATTTATTTGTCTTTTTTGATAAGGGCATTCTTCTTGGTACCAAGTATTGTAGGAGAACTTATTCCTTTTTTCTTTATGCTTTTTAGATATTTAACATACATATAAAGGGTGCTTTTCTGATAAGGGCACTGTTCTTCAGACCAAGTATTGTAAGAGAAGTTGAACTTTTCTTTTTACCTATTAGTATTTTATTGGGAGTTTTTTTCCAACGAGACTTAGGGCTTTTTTCAATTAAAAAAAAAAGGGAAAAGGAAGAAGGAAATGCTGATCGCTGTCGCACTGGGGCTACCTTCAGAAATACCTAAGCGTGGGCTTGGTTTGGGAAATGTGAGTCTCAATTGGTCCATGTCTTAAAACATAGACCTATTTGTTTTGCTCCCCTAGGAAATCTAGGATAAGCAGAAAATAAAACAATTTTCTTTCTCTCTTTTTAATAAAAAATTTTAGTTTTTTTTAATAAAAAATAATAGAGACTAGAAGCTCTCAAAAGCTCCCACAGATTTGTTCATTCAAGGTACACTGCAATACTCCCCTCTAATAAACATACATAAAAGTATGCATCAAAAATAAAAAAAATTAAATTCAAATTATCATGATGCTAGATTAAAATTTTAACGAGTTACTTTAATTTATAAAGTTACTTTTTTTGGTCGGTAACTATTTTTTTATTTTAAAATTTTATTTTTTCTAAGTCAAAGAGATATTTCAAAATATCTTCTTAGATGATTTGATTGGGAAAATTTTCGGTCATTTAAATTTAAAAATACATTGTATTTTGAATCTTAATATATATATATATATGTGTGTGTGTGTGTGTGTGTTAAAATTTGAAAACCCTTTGAAATAATTGATGCCATTATAGATGATTGTACTGCGAAGGCAAAAAAGCACAGCTAAGTTAATGACGCATTTGACCTTGGCTTCAAATAAAATAGTAGTTGTAGAATAAACCCGGTTGGTACGTTCCGACTTTCCACACAAGCATATGTAAACCGACTTTCTTATTCTCTGAGAGGGCTCTGTCGTATGTGCTTTGTTTATTCCATAGTTTAATTACCCAAAAAAAGTGGTATCTTGGTGGTTAATGGATATTTTAGTGTTATATTCCACTTTTAAGTAGAAGAATTCATCATACAAGCTGTTATTATTCCTTTATATTTTCAAAAGTTGGCTGCTTTGCTTAAGACCCCAATTTGAACAATTCCAGCTGTATGTATGGCGAATGTATTTCTCCAAAAGAAAATTTTTAATGTATTATGATATATAATATACAAAGAAAGGCAATATCTAATATTCATATATTCAAATTACTGAACGGTTTGCCTTCAACAAATTCATCATTTTTTTAATAATTAGTTGGAGGTTAAAAAGTATTTATAATCATGTTTATTTTAAATATTCATAAATATTTTGTTATTAAAGAGTCCTTATAATATTTTTAATTTTTTTTTAAAAAAGAATCATCACATGACTTAATACAAAATCATGTGATTCTTCTAACATCCTTTTCAAAATTAATATATAATAGGTAGGTTCAATGGAACTCTGTCATCTGTGGAAATTACTAGTAGTAGAAAGGGATCAAAATATCACGGATAAAATTCCACATAACATTTTAAGGTGCTGAATGCAAAGTGTAAAAACTTCAAGGACGCACATCATCTGATGGCACATGCAATTATACGATTTCTGTTGAAAATTTTGACCTCTTGAAATTGTCATAATTGCACATCCTTTCATGTGAAGTTATAAAAATTGCACATTTAAACACATAGAAAATGACGTAATTAATGGGAAATGCTGCTGATATTATTATTATTATTTTTTTGCATACGAAGTTGTGAATCTTCTACTTGGCGGTTGTACGCAGCAAGGGTCATACTAGGAGGTTAGACCGAGAAGAAACTGACTCGAATAAAAAATTAAAGGACTATGAATATAATTTTTTTATTCTTTTTTTATAGAATTTTTTAAATAAAAAATTAGATCGGAATAAATTTCGTTGAGTATAAGGTTTTGACAATCAATGCCTGTGATTTCGTAAAAGTCGAGGGCCAATTGATAATATTCTGCTAAACTTGAGGGGATAATACAATTATCCTTTAAACAATATCTACCAATGGGGTCGAAATACTAATCAACCAAGCCGTCTTTTAGCAGCTTGAATATGAGTACTATACACAGAACAATATAACATGAAATCAGAAAATCACAAACATCAAGCTCATGAAAAAGACACCAAAAATCAATACAAACTGTAGCACTTGGCATTTGTATATATCTACTCTCAGGTGCTGCAGCTTCAATTCTCTCTTCAAAACTGTTCAATGTCCTTCAATAAGGTTTCTCTCCCACCCAATTTCCAGGAGGATCGTAGTTGCAAATCATGAAAACTCCCTTCCCACCAAAACATTTCACTCGGGCACATCCAACCCTCGTCGTACCTTTCCAAACAATCTGTGTATAGTGTCCGCATTCTTGGCCCCAGGCACACGAGTTCGACCAGTAGTCGTACCACTTCTTCTCCGACGCCCAAGCCACGGATGCCTGAGCCGGCGTCCAGCTGATGCCGCTACCCCAGAAGATGTTCTCCCCATAAGGGCCGTTGGAATGCTTCAAAGCACAGTCCTGTCTCCTCTGGTTCGCGTACCATTGCGCGTAGTTTGCCAACTTTGTGCTCCAAACCAACGGTTGCATACGTAGAACCGAGCGGGCAGCATTCTGAGGAGCCAGGAATTGGTTCACGAAAGCCTTGGAGAGCCTCTTCTTTGGAGCTGGCTTTGTGTAGGCCTCAGAAACGGATGTAATGAGGAGGAACAAGAGGAGGAAGATGGAGCCATAGAATGGCTTCATCAGGGAAAGTGATAAAGTAGTTAGTTTATCCAAGGATTTTGGGTTGGAAATTAAGGTATGTGGAAAATGCAGCAGAAGATTTATAAGGTGCTGTTTGGGAGTAGTTGGATTTAGGGGTATATGGGGTGGCACCCATGTTCGATAATGATTACCATATTTGTTTTTGAAAGACGAATAAATCTTCAGGAGAAAGTTTAATTTCTTTGATTATCATGTAATTATTTTATTGTTTTCTCGACTAGAATAGAGACAGACCTTCTTCTTCAAGAATTGATCCCTTTCTTTCATTTTTTTTTAAAAAATAAATTATAAGTTGAAAGAAATGTATTGAGTTTAATGGAATTAAAATATATTTTTATAGTAGCTTTCTTCCTTATTAGATTCATATGACTCTATTTCGACGGTGTTTATTCTAATCAAATACATAATTATATCTTTTCTTTTATAAAAAATTTATTTTTACATTAACTAAGATAAAATCTTATCCAACTAAACATAATTAAAATACACACCGAGAAGTCTGGATTCCAACATGGAATTCCAAGGGTTATATCAATATTATGAAATGTCAGCGGCATTCTCCAAACCCGAGAATTATTCAACTACTATTGTTGAAGGAATAAAATTAGTTAGGTGACACTTCCTCAATCAAAAGTTAAACATCCTTTTACTATACAAAATAAATGGAAAAGTGAACATTCAATTTTTCACAGAGGGACTAGTTAGTTTCTTTTCTTTTTTTTTCCTTGTTCTTGATGTGAGTGGGATTCGATAGTATTTGGGTTTGATATTTTCTATTTTAGATTTTATAAAAATAAATTATTTGTGAGAAAAAAATAAGACTCAAAAGTAAAAATTAGTACTGAATTTCATAACGGAACACAATTTACTATTTATATCTTCCGGATTGTAGAGTTCCATGTGAAAAATTATCCTTAAGAATACAACTTAAGGACAAGATATTATTTAGTTGTGGTTATATTTTCTCAAAGGACCCATGTGACTTGTTTTTTGTTGAAAATAGATAGCATTATGAGGACCACAATAGTCATCTTCTTGTCTTCCACTGCCTGGCTCCCTATGGTAGTTTTCATTCTTCTACAAAATTATTGTAAGGGATCATTTTATTGATTGGGACCATTTTGTTTTCCGTTCAGAAAATCATTGATTTCTCTGGGAAGAATCACTTGACGAGAAGAAGAAAAATCATTGGGAAAACGCACAAAAACTTGAGTTTGTGCTTTGTCAGGTTTTCTTTTGAGATTTTTTATTTTAAAAATAAAAATAAATTAAATTATTATTTGTAAAAAGAGATGTGAGACTTAACATCAAAAAAAGTTTAAAAAATACATCGTTTTACATTTTCATAATTAGTCTAATACACTGTAATATATGAATTTAGAAGTAGATGTTTCTAAAATCATGTAAAGACATCTATGAACCGATATATTTAAAAAGTAAAGTATGTTATTGATTATGAAATTCTTTAATCTTGCCAATTATCTTTTTAAAAATATTTATGGTGGATAATTTACATTCTCCTTTTTATAAAATTGTCTACAAATATGACATGGATTGGAATTTAACTCAAAAGAAAATTTAATTTTCTTTCACTTTTTTTTTACTTTGGACCACACCTCTTTTCTTAGAAACAATCTACTTCTATGATTCCCCATATAATTTAACTAAAAATAAATAAATCCAAATATTCCCTTAAGTAATTTCAGAGCAAGGCATGCAGGTAAAGAATTATGATGCTAAGCCAACACCGAGAGCATGAAACCAGTGGTTTTTGATGAGTACTTTATAGGTCTTTATGCTTCTAGTGGGGCAATTTTATCATTTTGGAGCGAGTATATACGATCCAGGCGGACTTTTCCCGTACCTAAGGGAGTCGGCTAGGGTGCAGAACGGGTTTTATTCTGTACGTGCAGAATCAAAACTGGACCGTTCGATCGATTTAGATTTGATCCAATGGTTGAGGTCTTTTAAAGGTAATATAGGTATGGAGGGGTCAAAAATTTTTAAATTTTGCACAGTTTTCATGGGCATCCCGTCACTCAACTATCATTTCAGTCACTCTCATTCAAATATAAGTTTAGAGAGGAAGCCTCTCACTCTCTGCTTCTCATTTTTCATCCCTCTCTCTCCTCTTTCTTCTCTCATTCTTCCTTCCCGAATGCCTCTTCCCTTTCTTGTCACTCATCGCCGGAAATCGCCACCATTACGACGGAAGCTTTTGAAACCATGCACAAGGTAATACATTCGAAACCATTTTCTAACGTCCATCATATCTTTATTTTGAAGAGATGATTTTAAGGCTTGCTTCTCTCTTTTTTTCTCCCCAAGTTACACAGCCATTTGGGTTGGATAATTGAGATGCCTTCTAACGAGTATTTCCTATATTGAATGTTGTATCCGAAAATGCAGAAGCACAATGCATCCAGCCTCAACCTTCTGTGTGCATGGATCTTGGTAACTGCCATAATGAAAATTGAAACTCTCTTTATGGGTAATAAGCATGAGAATAATTGTTCCATACGTACAGAATAATTATTACAATAGAACCGATTTGCTAGAGCAATACCTCACTACAAGAGGAATAATTATTATTAGTATTATTAATAATTATTATTTATTGCGCAGCAAGTGTTGAAGAAATGAAGAAAATGGAGTTCTCAACAGTGAACAATGCTCATGATGATTATTCAAAAAAGGTGAACTGAAAGAATTGGTGGTGAATTAATTTGTGTTGATTCTTATGACTTGAAAAATAATTTTGATGATAGAGGATTTCAATGTTGTATATTCTTTTGTTATTTTAGAAAAATTTATATATATATATTTTGTTTCTCTCTCTTGTAATGCTTCAACACTTTGGCCAAAAGAGATGCCTTCTCAGAGGCCCTTTGCACGTCAATGCTTGCATAATCAGGGATTTCTGCTTCCCTTGAGCTAGTAAGGGGCAATGTGGTGCAAGCATCAACAATCTTGCTTCCATTCCACCAAGAGCAGGGAAGCTCACCATCTGCTATTCTCTGCACTTCCTCAGCAAACCACACCTACAAATGCACATAGTTGGTTACAAGAATAATTATTATTGATGAACATCATAATTATTCTCGACGTCCTCAACAACCGTTTTAAACTAAACAATGCATATAGATAGTTGAAAGAATAATTATTATTACTTAACTTCATAATTAAGGGAAGCAGAAATCCCTGATTATGCAAGCATTGACGTGCAAAGGGCCTCTGAGAAGGCATCTCTTTTGGCCAAAGTGTTGAAGCATTACAAGAGAGAGAAACAAGATATATATATAAATTTTTCTAAAATAACAAAAGAATATACAACATTGAAATCCTCTATCATCAAAATTATTTTTCAAGTCATAAGAATCAACACATTCACCACCAATGCCTTCAGTTCACCTTTTTTTGAATAATCATCATGAGCATTGTTCACTGTTGAGAACTTCATTTTCTTCATTTCTTCAATACTTGCTGCGCAATAAATAATAATTATTAATAATACTAATAATAATTATTCCTCTTGTAGTGAGGTATTGCTCTAGCAAATCGGTTCTATTGTAATAATTATTCTGTACGTATGGAATAATTTTTCTCATGCTTATTACCCATAAAGAGAGTTTCAATTTTCATTATGGCAGTTACCAAGATCCATGCACACATAAGGTTGAGTGCAGATGCATCATGCTTCGCATTTTCTGATACAACATTCAATATAGGAAATACTCGTAGAAGGCATCTCAATTATCCAACCCAAATGGTCATGTAACTTGGGAGAAAAAAAGAGAAGCAGCCTTAAAATCATCTCTTCAAAATAAAGATATGATGGGACGTTAGAAAATGGTTTCAATGTATTACCTTTTGCATGGTTTCAAAAGCTTCCGTCGTAATGGTGGCGATTTCATGAGGAGTGACAAGAAAAGGGAAGAGGCATTCGAGAAGAAGAATGAGAGAAGAAAGAGGAGAGAGAGGATGAAAAATGAGAAGCAGAGAGTGAGAGGCTTCCTCTCTAAGCTTATATTTGAATGAGAGTGACTGAAATGATGGTTGAGTGACGGGATGCCCATGAAAACTGTGTAAAATTTGAAAATTTTTGACCCCTCCATACCCATATTACCCTTAGAAAATCTCAACCATTGGATCAAATCTGGACCGATCGAACGATCCAAATTTGATTCTGCACGTACAGAATAAAACCCGTTCTGCACCCTAGCCGACTCCGTACCTGAGACCCCAAACCCCGCCGAGATCAGCGGCGACGACCGATGAGGACCGCCACAATTAGCGGAGATAAATTTATAAGTTGCAGAAAGTCAGCAATGGAAATTGGAACCTAAAACTATTTCGGTTACTTTGATTTAAAAAAAAAAGAAAAAAGCTATTTTTTTTCGATCACTCTTTATTATTATGTTGAAAGTGACTACTTAACTATTACCAAACAACCAAAGACAGAAGGATATCTATATGGAATGTTATTTTTCTTTTGGATAATTAAAATACTTTATTCATATAAAAATAAAAGAGGTAACATAAATGTGTTAAAAATTTATAGTAACAGATAAAATATAACATTCCAAGCATATTAAGTGGTTAATTTATAATAAAAAATAATACAAAAAACACACTTTGATTTTTTTACAATGTCTTTTTTTTATTCTTGCATTCCGATAAGAATAAATCAACTTTATAACCTTTCTTAAACAGTAATTTGGAAGGCTCTGAATAAATCAATGGCCTTGAAAATGAAAAGTAGATGATGGGTCTGAATCTAGTTCGAGTATGATAGAAACTCTAACAAGAAGAAGTATCTTTAACAAGAAAAAGTATATATGGAATGGTATTTATCATTAGATGAATTTATTACTCCCTATATTATATTCTTTTACTGGTTTAAATTGCTTTAAATCAATTTCAGCTAATTTGGATAAGCTCTTTTTGGCTTTTTTGAAAAACAAATACATTTTATTCAAAATCTAAACCCGAAATTCGTTAGGTTCATGGAGATTTGAAGCAAGCTTAAACTTCGAAAACATAAAATAACTTCTTTATTAGTCCAAATTTTTATCTAAGCATAGTCAGTATAGGTCCCGGAGAAAATAAATATCTAGTACTTATTAGAATTAGTCAGTAAGCACACCTTTTTTTTTTTTTTTTTGATGAATACGATGGTCAAGCATACCTACAAGGGAAAAAGGAGAAATAAAGTGGAACCTTTGTTGGAACTGAAAATTTCAAGGGTCCACAAAAAAAAACAGGCCGGACACATGTCTTGTGGAGTTACTTACGAAAGGGCTCAAGAGTCGAGTCCAATATTAAAGGGCAAATGAGTAATCTCAAAAGCCCAATAATATAAAATTGGGCCCAAGTAGTGATCATCCAGCAATGTAACCCATCTGTGCAAGCAATCCAACAATGCAACGAAAATCAAGCTAGCTCTTAAACTTTAAAGAATTTTTCTAAGTTATCGATTTATTCCCTTATAGGTATAAGATAGTAAATTCGGACCTTTGTTAAAGGGATTGCCTATCCTAAAAGAAAAAAAAATCAAGGTGTCCATCAAGATCAGTAGTTCCAAGAAAATACTTTGGCTCTTTCAAAATATATGGACCTTTGAATCATTTCTTTATTTTTAAAATATTTTACTTTTTATAAATTTTAAAAATTACCTTAACTTACAAATTTCTCCATTCTATTTTTTTATTACTAGAAGATAAACTAAAGTAATTAAAAATAAAATAACAAAAACAATTCTTAATTTTCCTTTAATTTATATAAATATTGCTAAAAGGCCTTTTATTTGAGAGAGAGGGGGTATGTTAGTTTGTGGATGTCGTCTAAATAGTACGCACAAGTTTTACATGTTGCATGTAAATAGATTCATGCAACGGGCATTCCAAAGGAATAAGCACTGTACAAAGCGGTATGGAAAACACAAGTTTTAGATTGGAAATTTTGTTCGAGTTCTCCTTCCATATTATTGTATTGTGTTAGTTTATTTTAAGAAAAATTCTTAAGTGCGCCCTACAAGTCGAATTCACCAGAATAGGCCATGTCCTTATTTTAGCTTAGTGACCGGCTAACCTTTTCTCATCCTCACCCTCTCAATTTCCGTCGTCTCTTTCTCCCGGTCTCGTCTTCAACGTTGCCAGAACTCCACTTTCTTCTTCCTCACCTCATCAAGAGAAAATCAAACGTTAAAGATATTCTCTTCTCTCTTCTTCTTTTCTCATCTTTAACTTTATTTTCTCCTCTTATCTTCACCCTCCGCGCCGACGATTGCGAAAGGAAAGAACTCACTGCCGTCACTGCCAATCTTGAAAAAGAAAAGGGATGGGTGGGTAAAGGAAGAGCGTTAGCGAACCGAATCAATATCTAAACTTCTATAGCATCTTTCTTTTTGGTCTTTTCTTTTTTTAGATCTTTTGTCCATCATAGTTTCTATAATCCATCACAAAGCCCTGGTCTTGTTGGCCCACTCGCTGAAGCAAATTGTTTCTGGAAAAGGCCTCCAACTTTCAGTTTTATTAAAAAATCTTGAGAGTTCTAATTCTCTATTTTATTAATTAATTAATTAATTATTATTATTATTTTTGCATTTTGCAGATGTTTTATCATTTTTGCTTCCTTCGTTGCTGGCCATCCTTCCCCGAATCAGTGGATGAGGCATTAATTTTTTTTTTTTTACCTTGCTAAATTAGTGAGGCATCCATGAAAATGCCCAATTGAAAAAGCTTTTGTTGCTTATTGAAGGATCTATTTTGAGGGAAGAATGTATTTCACCAAAGGAAGGAAATTTATCTTCTCACGGAATGCTTTTACTAAATTTAATTGGATTACCAACAAGTGAGGTCTTCTTGCTTCTCGAACAGAAGAAAAATAGGAACTCATGGTCGGGTAGAAGTCAGATCTGCCGGAGGAAGGGAGAGAGAAGGGGGGAGGTGAAAGAGAAGAAAGGATTGAGGAGGTTCTCAGGTGAAAAGGACACGTGGCTTATTGAGAGTGAATTCAGTCCACAAGTGGGCTGCATACCAGATTCATCTGAGAATTTTTTTTTTCCGAGGTGATACTCGAAACACGGAAGATAGATTTTTCCATCGCAGAGGCTACAAGCTGGATAAACACAAAAGGCAAAATGCACTAGAAAGAGGAGGAAGTATGAAGACATTCAGAATAATCCTCAAAAAGAGGGAAACTTCATTGGTAGCATAGGACAGCAAACGCTCTCACCTCTCTTAGATTAATACACAATCAGAACCTCTAACCACCCACATTTCACGCATAGGTTCCACCTTTAGTTGATTGAGTAGATTCAAAGGGTGCATTAGAAGAGAAAATCACTTACAGAATAGCTTTTATTGCACTATACTTCCAAAAGGAGAAGGCAAAAGAAAAGGTATGTCTGAGGGTCATGTCGCAGTCTTCGCCTTTCCATTTGCTTCCCATCCTTCTGTTCTCCTGAATCTTGTACAAAAATTGGCTGCTGCTGCACCAAACGTGAGGTTTTCCTTCTTCAACACTGAAAAATCCAACCAGATGCTCTTTTCCAAGGTGAAACTAGACGGGTATGCCAATATCAAGCCATGCAACGTATGTGATGGTACACGGGAAGGATATGTTTTCTCCGGTAATCCTTTGGAGCTCATTGATCTTTTCCTTAAGGCCACACCGGGAAATTTCAAGAGTGGTTTAAAAGAATGTGTGGAGGCCACCGGAATCAAGACAAGTTGCTTGTTGACAGATGCGTTTTTGTGGTTTTCGGGTGATCTTGCAGAGGAAATGGGGATCCCTTGGGTGTCATTTTGGACTAGCGGGCCTAGCTCCCTCTCCATTCATATATACACGGATGCCATCCTTGAAGCATTGGCATCCCAGGGTAAGAATCTCATTTGTATACGGGCTTTATTATTGTAGAGTTTTTCCTTCGGGAACATCAAGTTGAATGTCACATTTTACGTGAATTGCTGTGCCAAAATATCATTTGCTAGTTGAGATAGTAATAATTTTTAAATTTCTTGCTACTATAGAATTAATAATCGAGATGAAATATGCAGAAGGGGCACAGAATGAGAATCGCAGCCTTGAATTTCTTCCGGGAATGTCAGCGATTGAGGTCAAGGATGTACCTGATGAAGTGTTCCACAAACATGGACCATTCCCAAACATGCTTTACAAGATGGGATTAACAATCCCACGAGCTACAGCTGTTATCCTAAACTCCTTCGATGAAATCAATCCAATAGCCACTGCTGAAGATCTAAAATCTAAGCTTCAAAACGTTCTTAACATTGGCCCCTTAATGCTAAATTCACCTCAATCATCACAAGCTGATGAAAGCGGCTGCTTGTCATGGCTGGACAAGCAAGAAAATGCATCAGTAGTATATATTAGCTTTGGTACAGCTTTGACACCACCGCCACCCGAACTACAAGCAATATCAGAAGCATTAGAATCAAGGCAAATTCCATACCTTTGGTCATTTAGGGATGACACAAAACGATCTTTGCTCCATGAATTTTTCGTGAAAACGAGCAACATTGGCAAGGTAGTTTCTTGGTGTCCTCAGTTGCAAGTGTTAGCACATTCTGCAATCGGTGCATTCGTAACACAAGGTGGTTGGAGCTCAGTTCTGGAGAGCATAGGAGGTGGTGTGCCAGTGATTTGTAGGCCATTTTTTGGAGAGCAAAAGCTGAATAGGAGACTGATTCAAGATGTATGGCAGATTGGGTTGGGATTGGAGAGTCTAATCTTCACCAAAAATGGGATGATGAATGCTTTGGATACTATATTTTCTAGTGAAAATGGAAGTACAATGAGGAAGAATATTGCTGAACTAAGAGAAGTTGCAAGGAAAGCTGTTGCAGAAAATGGAAGCTCAACTGAAAATTTCAGGACTTTGGTACAAATAATCAAATGTTCTCCCCATTGTTAAGGCTATTTGCAAAGCATATGTAGTTTCGAAGGAAATACTTTTTCTGTTTACGTTCTTCTTCTTATTCCTTTCACTTATTTTATTTTCAAAACTGAAAAGGGAGGTTAATCATGTTGAAAGGCACATCTATTTCAAATTTCAATATCTTTTCTCTCCCTCCCTCCCCCCCCCCTCTCTCTCTCTCTCTCTCACACACACACACACACACACACACACACACACACACATTAATTCGTCATATTTAGGTAGAAAAGAAATCAAATCTCGAGCAGAAGTGACCTAGTACTGTTCGTAATTCACTTCCTGTTATATATTACTCTAAGACTTAAACAAATATATAAAAGAGATATTAAGGATGGAAGAAGAGGTAGGGATATGGCTGAATGGAAAATAGGAGAGTGAAGAATAATCTAAGTTGATTTAAGAAATATGACACACTCTAATTTCACCTTAGGGCTTAGTATCTATTATACACGAAATTCATCACAAAGTAAGGGTATAATTTGACTTCTAATGCTCACTCTTAAGTAGCCAACTAAAAAGATATAAATTAGAAAATAGTTTGAACAAGTATCACTCTTTATTCAAGGAGTATTACACAAGGTTTAAGCTTCACAATCTGATCTCTAAAAACTAATAACTTGTGGCTTCTATAGGCCTTACAATACATACTTTATACTCATAATTAAATGAAAATAAAGGGGAAATACATGAGGGAAAAGAGGGCCACATCCCATACATACACATTATGCAACATACTCATTACTTAAGAAGAAAAACATGATTTTTGTCCTCAATGTCCTAACTTTCTATTTGGGTGAATTTGACTAGGGGTATGAGCAGTTTGCAAAAGGAATTTAGGTAGGTAGGATTACTTTTGACAATAAGGTAAGGGGAAATGAATAATTTTTGACAATGAAATTAAGGGAGAGCAATAACTTTTGATAATGGAGAAAAAAAATAATAACTTTTGACAATGGGATAAAGTGAAGAAATAACTTTTGACAATGAGAAAAAAAATAGTCAAAAGTTTCTTAGGTACCTTTTAGGGTTTTACTTTTGACAAATGTGACAAAGGGCGTGGAATAAAGATTTACTCTCTTTTAGATGAGAAATTTCATCCATGGGACTTAATAGATTAGGAAAGACTTTATTTATGGATTATTTTGAAAGAAATTAAGGTTGAAATGTTTTGGACTTAGTTGGGTTTGGATCAGGGGAGGGTTTGGACTAACACGATAGTCATATGTGCTTTAAATATTTTGGGGTGAAGGAATTCAATCCAAAATGGATCATAACACTTGGACATGAGGAACTTGACTTTCTTAATCTCTTGAGGCGTGAGAGTGGATTATGTAGGATCACCCTAGCATATATCAGTTCTCCTCTACTTTGTTATTGAACCAAATTATTTAAATGAACTATTTACTAATCTACTTTACTATTCACTTTGTTTTTGCAAGACCGAATGATTTTCTCGTTCGACTTTTATGGACACTCTTTTGATTTTTTTTTTAAAAATATAAAACTCAAAAGTGAAAAAAATATAAAAGAGCTTTTTGGGATTTGATAGTATTTTTGTTTGAAATTTTTTGTCTTGAGTTTCGTGAAATAAAATTATTTGTGAGAGAAGAAGTGAGACTCAAAATAAAAATTTTGTATTGAGTTTCATAACGAGATATTGTTCAAATACACTTAATTGAATTTTAATCGAAATACAATAAGACCAGCTACTCTACTTTCAAAGATATAAAATAACTGCTTATGTTGAAGCTTTTGAAAATAGTTTCTAAAGAAAAGGCAACACATAACCAAAAATTTTGGTCATATTTAGGGTGTGTTTGGATTGGTTTTTATTTTTTGAATTGTATTAAAAATCGTATAAGTAAATTATTTGTAAGAAGATAAGTAAGACTCAAAGTAAAAATAGTGAGAAAAAAAAATAAGATTTTTAGATTAAAAAGTTAATTCAAGTATAGCCTTAGTAATACAAGACAAGACATGACTCCATGACAGTACACTTCGAAAATTCTTTATTACCTTCTATTTATAAAATGAAATCAAAACTTTGATTTTATGGGTGAGAATTATGTGATGTGAATTAAAAATTATACTATCTTTGTTCGGAATTAAATATTTTATTTTAATTAGTCATGATATCAATGAGAGAAATTTGATTAAAAAAATTATTATGATATCTTTATTAATTAAAAAGATTAGTGGTAAGACCAATATATCAGTGAAGTCTAAATTCATTAAATTAAGAAAGTTAAAGGGTTAGTAATGGATTCATATATTAGTGGAAGTTACTTTTTTAAAATTAAAGAGGTTAATAGTAGAAGTTTAGATAAAATATATAATTATTTTTTAAAAAATGAAAATTTATTTTGGACATTCTAAAAAGGAAATGTAGATATTCAATTTTATTTTGGATATTTTAAAAAATAAATATGGATATTTAATTCTTGATGGAGGAGTACTTCATCTATTTCAAATTATAAAGCATTTTTGTCCATTTTGTATAGATAAGAAAGAAAAAATAAATGATATTTTTCTTGTTATATTCTTAACTAATTTTGTTATTATAACAAACATTGAAAGAATTATATTTATATGGTAATAATTTTAAAAAATTCACAAACAGTTAATATTTTGACAAAAAAGAAACGGAGGAACGGACTTCACACTTTGAACGCAAGAAGTAACTATTTTATAGAGAAGTATATCACCTCAAAAGTTTGTCGTCACAAAGCTTTCACTTAGGCCTAGTTGAGAGAAAAAGGAGGAAAAGGGAAGGGGAAGTAAAAAATAAAGTTTTACTTCGTTTGGTTAGAAGAAAAAAAAAAGAGGAAAGTAAATGTAGAGGGAAAGAGCTCTCCTTTTATATTAACAATTTTAATCTTTTTATTTTTGAAAATATTGGTATTCAAAAGATTATTATGTTCTCAATTTTTACTTTACCATAATTAGAGAATTTAATGAAAAGATAAATTTATACACAATAAAATATCATCACTTACTCTTTCACTTTTCATACAATCAAACAAGAAAAAATATTTCTAATTTACTTCTCTTTCTCTCATACCAAATAAAATCAGAGTGGATACAAATACTTCTCTTAGGGAGGAAAAGAGGCACCTCTTACTTTTCTTAAGAAAAATATTTGTATTTATTTTGATTTTGTTGATATCAGGGAAAGGGAAGTAAATTAAAAGTACTTCTCCTTTTTTAATTGTATTTAAAAGTAAAAAAAGAGAGAAGAATATTTTATTATGTTTATAGATTTACTCTCAATTTAAATCTTTTAATTATAATAAAAATAAAAGATAATGACATAATATTCTTTTTAAGATCAAATATCTCATGATCCGTCCACTTCCGCGCAGGTTGATTTTGCTGATTGTAGAGGGACATTTAATTCTCCTCCCCATTAAAATACTTATTTACGTTCTCATTTTTTTCTACTGTCATTTTCTTCTCTCTTTTCCTCGCAATCAAACTAGGCCATACCCTGCACACACATCTCCGCGCCCCAACCCCGCGGGCGACAGGTCTCCTCTTTGATGGTATACTTCTTTCTCAACGTGGCAGTTGCAATTACCTAGTTTACTCAGCCCAGTATATGTTTTGGTAGGATCTCCTCCTTAAACATGCCCGAGGTCGTCCTGCCTGGTAGTCAAAGAACCAATATGTCAAATTCATCTCATGTTGCCGTTCTTGCATTTCCTTTCGGCACACACGCCGCTCCTCTACTCAGTCTCGTGCGCAGGCTTGCGGCCTCGGCACCATCTTTGAGGTTCTCCTTCTTCAGCACCTCCAAGTCCATCAGCTCAATCTTTCCAGGCTCAGAAACAGATGAGTTCGGCAGCATAAAGGCTTATAGTGTGTGGGATGGCATGCCCGATGGCCGAGCTAGTTTCCCCGGAAATATTCATGAAGCTGTTGGGATTTTCCTCAAGGCGACGCCGGGGAATTTTGAGTTGGCCATGGAAGAGGCGGAGATGGAAACCGGGAAGAGAATTAGCTGCTTCCTAACAGATGCATTCCTGTGGTTCGCCGGCGGTTTGGCTGAGAAACGTGGCGTGCCGTGGATACCTTATTGGACTGCTGCCTCTTGTTCTCTATCTGTGCACATGTACACCGATGTCATCCGAAGCAAAGTTGGTAATACTACTATCTCCTGTAATTGTTCTATCTACATGGCTTTGATCGAAACAAGCCGGTACAAAATTTCAGTAAAAGATAATCTTCTCTTACTTCCCTATTCTTTGACATAGGTTTTGGAGATTGAAGGTTCATAAGGTTACAAATAATTGTTTTAATTTATAATGAAATGTAGTTTTCTCAGATATTGCATGCTAGATTATTTTTTATTATAAATGTTAATTTTCCCTCAAACTATACTAGAAGACGGGGCTAGCAAAGATTAGGATAGGTGATATGTTCTTTGATCGTGACCACTTTATGAAATGCCTCAAATCTTTCGTTTCTATAAGTACAAAAATTTTAATGTGTCATAAAAGTATTCTTCAATCTGTGTATCTAAGGAAAAATGCCAAGACCTGTGCCAGGTAGTTCAAGTCCATTTCGTAGGAACTTCGAAATTCAGCCCTATTTTTGTAAAGAGTATTCTTCAAGGGTGTGTATTGAAAAAATGTCTAGACACAGGATGTAACTCTTTAGGGTAGGCCAAGTCCATTTCTTAGGAACTTTTGAAGAATACCCCTGTTTTTGTCAAAAATATTCTTCAAGGATGTGTATCTTAAAAAAGTACTCAGGGGTGCAGAACCGGCTCAGTAGCTGCTGCTTGCATGATATTACCAGTCTCTGATCTAGTGGTCCCTCAATGATCTCCAGTTCTCCTGGAAAGAGAATAGGAGTAGTAATAAACCGTTTCAAAAACATAGTGTTAGTAATTAGCCAATGCCTAATGGAAGCACAGCATACCATTGCTTATAAACTCCGTTTAACACCATTTCTTGATTTTTCTTGTTTGTGACAAACCATTTTAAGCAGATCTTTCAGAGAAAGCAGAACAAACTCTTGAATTCCTGCCAGGATTGGCAGCTATACACATCAATGACTTGCCCGAAGGAGTTCTTATGGAAACCACAGAATCTCCACTGGATCATTTACTTTACAACATGGCACTGAAACTGCCGAGAGCAACAGCTGTTGTTCTCAATTCCTTTGAAGAAATAGATCCTGTCATCACCCGTGATCTCAAGTCAAAGTTGCAAAAGATACTTAACGTTGGCCCATCGACGTTGTTTGCTTCAATGGCATCTTCTTCCGGCGAAAACGAGTGCCTCCAGTGGTTGGAAAAGCAGAATCATTCTTCAGTAGCGTACATCAGCTTTGGCACCATAACCACTCCACCACCTGATGAAATGGTGGCTTTAGCAGAGGCTCTAGAGACCATCAAGGTTCCATTTCTTTGGTCATTGAGAGATCATGCAAGGAAGCTTTTACCAGATGAATTTCTTGATCGCGCTAGCACATATGGCAAGTTCGTTTCTTGGGCTGCTCAGTTGCAAGTTTTAGCACACTCTTCTGTTGGAGCTTTTGTTACACACTCTGGTTGGAATTCAATCTTGGAAAGCATTTCACAGGGTGTGCCGATGATTTGTAGGCCATTTTTTGGTGACCAAATGTTAAACAGTCGGATGGTTGAGGAAGTATGGAGAATTGGGGTGAGGATCCAAGGTGGGCGTTTCACCAAAGATGGAACAATCAATGCTATAAATCTTGTTTTAGCAGGCAATCAAGGAAATTCATTAAGGGAGAATGTTAAAGGTCTCAGAGAGAAAGCTTTGGATGCTACAAAACCAAATGGAAGTTCAGCAAGAAATTTTGAAGCACTGTTGAAGTCGATAACAAGTCTTAGCTAACAAGGAACATTCAAAAATTAAACAAGTGAGAGGAATAGGGATGGGAAGAATCAATAAAGTTTGAAATTTGAAATTTGAAAAATAGTCTAAGTTGGAGCTTTGCTGCATTATTTGCGATGATGATTATGCATGTCTGGGTTCGCCAATTTAGGATTGCTATAAGGATTTTCGGCTGAATTTGAGGAATGATAATACTATTTACTTATTATCGAGTGTTAATTAGTTAACAATTTAATTCAACAAGTTACTCTGTGTTGGGCTTCTTACTATCATCCATTGAAAACAAGGGTGTTCTTGAACAAGTTCTTGAACAAGGTTCCGCACGTAACCCAATATATTTTTTTATCTCAAATTTTATTTTTTCTCTCATAAAAAATTCTCTCTCCCGAAACCCAAGACAAAAAATCTCAAAACCAAACTCTATCCAATCACACCCCAAGAAAACAAAGAGTAAACTACCTATTTCATAAATTTTCTTTGCGAGTCCATAACCAGAATGGCAGGGAAATTTGCAATACCTAACAACAAACCAAAAAAAAAACAAAAACAAAAACAAAAAGGAAGAAAAAGAATAGGTAGGAAGGACTAGCAGTCGCAGAAAATGAAGAATATGCATGGCTAAAAATGGACCAACGCCCGAAACCTACTCCCGTGTACTATGGGATTTCTCTTTACACGCTTATGCTTTCTTAACTGCGTATTCTTGAGAGGCACAGAATAATTTGGCTTTAAATTGTTTGGAAAATATAATGGGAATTCGATATGCGAGGCTATTTAACGCTCATAGGTGTGGCCCTACTCGTCTTTTAAATTAGAAGTTTTATTTAATGTGTGATTGGATAAAGTTTGACTTTGAAATTTTTATTTTGAATTTCGTAAAAATTAAACTGTTTGTAAGAAGAAATGTTATATATTTAAAATTTTAAATTTGATTATCAAACCCTATCCAAGTAGAGTCTTAGGGTGTGATTGAATAGAGTTTAGTTTTGAGATTTTTTGTCTTTGGTTTCGGGAGAGAGAATTTTTTGTAAGAAAAAAAATAAAATTTGAGATGAAAAACTGTATTGAGTTCCGTGCGTAACCTTGTTCAAGCACACCCTTAATTTATCAAAAAAGATAAAAGAGAATTTTGCATCATAAGTAATTTATATTTTATCTTTATTTATTGAAGTAGTTTATAGTTAAGACTCATGCATCAGTCCTTACCATAAAGACCGCAAGGAGACCTTCCGGCTCGAAATTTCTGCTACTACTAACGAAATGGGAGGAAAGAACTTCTCCGTCATTCCTTTAATGAGGAGACAGTTGGACTACACAATTTTCAACAATCTCACCCTTTTTGCCTGAATTCAACAATCGTCATTTACTGCATTCACATGTCTCGTAATTTTCAACAATATTAAAGAGCTGTTGAAGACTGGCTTTGACTTTTAAGTTGCAATTTGCAACTTGAGATCGGGAGTCTTCCGATTGTAATGCATTAGTTTATTGATTACATTTGATTATATTTTTTTTTATTTTTTATTTTTTTTATTTTTAAATTTTTAATTAGTTATTATTATTATTTTTTAATTTACATAATTGTTTTTGAATTGAAGTAATGTGTAACAAAATATAAAAGATTTAGAAATAAAAATATATTTTTTACTTCTTAAATTAATTTTTTGACATTTTTAACAACCCTCGCATTTTCTGACTAACAAAAAAAAATCTATTTCAGATTATGTAATTGTATATTAATTCAATTCGATCCTGATTAATGAATTTAAGAAATAAAAAATATATTTTTAATTTTAATCTCTTATATTTTGTTACACATTATTTTTAATTTGATGTTAATTACACAAATTTTTTAAAAAATAATAATAATAATAAAGAGAATTCAAAAAGAAAAAATAGAAACAAAAATTACAAATAAATTATAACCGAACTACAATTAATTAAATAGCACACTATAATAAAAAAATATAGTTTTAAGGGCCTTTTGATTGAAAATATGAAAAAGAATATTTCAAAATAAATATTTTATTTTTTATGTATTTAAAACATATATCATATTTTTATATAAAAATTTATTTATTTATTTATTTTTATTTTACTCTAATCTCTAATAACCTATTTAAATATTTTTATTTTGTAAAAAATTATTAATTTTCTACAAACTATTTAAAATATAAATTCTTAATATTAAATTTAAATTTAAAACATTAAATAAGTATTTTTAAATAAAAATATTTAAAACAACTATTAATTTTTATAACATTTATTAAAATTTTAATTTATATATAAAAAAAAAATTATATATTTTAAAATAAATCGGAGAGTATAAGAAAAATTAAGTGCTAGAGAAGGCGGACTGATTCTAGGCTGCTTAGAGAACGGGAGCCTGGGAGCAGTCGGCCTGTGCTTAGCATCACGCTTATCCGATGCCTAGTAGCATAATGCTTTCATCAACTCAGGCCCGGGGTCCTCGCACGCAAGAACATTGGAGAAAATACCACAGGTGTAGCACCTACATCTATTATCACAAACAATTCAACTTTAAAAAAACACAAAATAAAAATTTCAAAATCAAACTCAATCCAATCACATTCCAATCACATTCTTAATTCATGTATTCTTCAAAATCTAAAAGAAGGCAGCCATAGCCAAGATATAACCATCAGCCAAATAGTTGTTTGAAAAACAATTCATGAACTAAATAACAAAGGAATTATCAAAAGAACTAAAAAACAGGTTCCCAGCATACAGCCTAGCATAAAACCAGAAAGCATAGCATCCGGTCTTGATTTCCCAAGTCTCATATTCAAGCCTGCACGTTCTCTTGCAAAAAAGCTCTCCCCGGTTGTCTATCAGCCAAAGGTCCATGACAGCCAAGAAGCTGCATAACATAACAAGCATTAGGGACTTCACTTATGGAAAGGAGCAGAGCTAAGATGATAACTGATAGATAGCATGGAATTAAAAAAAATTAAAAAAAAAGAAAACAAAACTTTAAAAACCCAGATGATGTCTGGGGCATGTGGCATGTGAAAACTAGGAGGAAGAAGAAAACATGACAAACTATAAGAGATATCTTCAGCATGTTGTACGAATCTAACCTTAGCATTGACACCATCAGATGCAATCCTGTTCTCTGCCTTCCATTTCACATAATCTGTACGGCTGAACTTGGTGAATCCCCTGATGTCAGAAAATGAAAAGCAATAACCACATGTTAAAATCTGCATAGTAGGCACAAATAACCTAAAAACATTATTAAACATTCCGGCCTCTGAAGGATAAATTATTACAAAGCTCAATAATTAAAAACCGCAAGTAAACAAGGTGCAGCTGCCAAGCTGTATTGTCATCAACCGAGACAAAAATCACCCAGTATAACAAAGAACCCTATATCTACCCAGACAAAAGAAAAATACAGCTAAGCACCACAAGTGTCGAAAAGACACCAGCTACAACTAAGCAATAGGCTCCTGTTAATGCAGCAGTAGAGAATATACAAGTAACACACGTGCAAGAGTTGCATTTTTTTTTTGGGTAAAACAAAATGTTGGACACATAGCCTAGGCACTTAAAGATTATGCTATGTTTCAACTTATTTATCATTCAACCAAATGCACAATGCACCTTGCTACTTCTATTTGGTAAGTAAGGCTAGTGAACTGCCAAAGAAAGAACTCCATATCATGCTGCTTGAGGCATACACAGTCCAAAGCAAATAATACAATTACCATTTCCTGCTGACAATGATCTTTTGACGTCCAGGGAATTTGAACTTCGCACGGCGCAAGGCCTCTTGGGCATGATGACTGTTAGAGTCCTTGCAGCGGACAGATAGAAGGACCTGACCAATTGCTACACGGGCACATGTTCCCTGGGGCTTACCAAAAGCGCCCCTCATGCCAGTTTGAAGCCTATCAGCTCCAGCACATGACAACATTTTGTTTATACGCAGAACATGGAAAGGGTGAACCCTGACCCTTAGATGGAAAGCATCCTTCCCAGCAAACTTGGTCATGTACTTGTTGCATGCAATACGAGCAGCTTCAAGTGCCTCGCTAGAAACATTCTCCTTTTCCCAACTAACTAAATGCACGCAAAAGGGGAATTCATCAACCCCCTTTTTCTTCATCCCAACATCATAAATCCTGATTTTGGGATCAGGCACACCACGACAATATCGAGACTTTGGGTAGGGCTTGTTCTTGATCTGACGATAACACCTAGCAGGTCCTGCAAAAGAGGAAGTTCAAACTAATCTACAGGAAGCTGAGAAACTTGGAAGGAATGAAGAGAAAGAGCACTGAAGCAGTTTGAAACATACTCCAGGACATTTTAAAAGACAAAATTAATCGGAATTCTTCAATTTTCATATTGAGCATGCCCCCAAATACTAGCCAATCTACCATTCAAATAAGCTCTTTCAACTTTCTTTCACTAATAGGAGTTAAAGTATACTGCAAGTCGGGAAATATTCAGTAATTATTGTCCATGAAAAGCCCCCACATAAACATTTGATTCACTTATATGTATCAAGTCCAAACTATAGTCATCTAACATCCTCTCAAAACGCAAACTACTGCAATTCAAAAACAGCACATGTGATTCTCTCCAGAGCCACTTCTATCATAATTCTTTGAGAACGTGGCCGGTAAGATAGTCATGCAGCAGAACAAGCTGTTTGCTAAGGTGTTAAAATGTTTAGACAAGTGAAAAATATATAGATTTTGAATTTCATCGATGCCAGATGCCAAATAAACCAGAAAACACAACAAATTTCAAGCAAAGCCGCTATCTTTTTAACTGAAATATTATCTTCACGGAAAGGCGCTGCCTCTCTTTTCTTTTCAAGGATAATTATAAATACAAAAAATACATAGTATAGATTAAATTCAATATAAAACTAAAATAAAAGAAAATTGAACTATTTTTCAGAGTCTCCTCAACAATTTCTGCCCCCATTGAAATGAGGTATTGATTCAGCATAATGAAGAAAAAATCTATGATCATTATTTTAGCGCGCGTAAAATTTCTAGATGGAAAAAGCCTAAAACCAAACAAACATTAACAAGAACGATGCTGAATCAGAATCAGAAGAAGAAGCTTACTTCTACCCATGGTGCTCTTCCTGGATCTCAGCTCCTTGAAGACGAAAGGAAATCAAAAACCCTAACCCTAGTCAGAGCCTTGAGCCGAAATGTCGTCTTTTATATGGCTAACCTTTAAGCTGGAGGACATTTTCGGCATACAACGTATATAATTAGGTGCATTTTGGGCATATGAAAAATAGACCTTTACGCCCTTTCGCTGGGTGAAAAAATAGAGTGGCCTGGTCCAAATGCTTGGCCACCCTTGCGCCACTTGGGATCAAAAGTCCATAACGCAGTCAAATTTAATATTGTATCGTAATTTATTTTAAAAAGTATAAAGAGTCCCCCACCCGCAGTCATTTTTAGTTGTAAAAAATAGCAAAACACATAAAATAATAAAGTTTAGAGTTCTAAAAAAAATTCTTCATTTAATCAAGTACACGAGACATTTAGTGCTATGAGTTTAATTCGTCTTTTTTTATTTAGGCTATAGGTTTTTAGTGTGAATTATATTTCTTGACATTTGGATTTTATACCTTTTAATATCATAATTTAATTTAATAAAAATTTTATTTAATTAGTAATACGTTATACATTTGATTTATATTTTTATCTTATAATATTGAAAAAAATAAAAATTAAATTTGAATTATTTTTTAGAAAAGTTATTTTGATAATAACTTATTATCATTGTTGATTTTCACAAAGATAAAAATGCATTACAAACTTTAAAAAAAAATAGTTAACTATCCAACGGAATATCACTCGTTCAATGAATTATCATTTGGATTGATCAAGCCTTGTAAGAGTATCTAATTAACAAACTTTATAAGAATACAAAATAAAAATAGATTCAAGAACATAATAAAATTATAAGATATAATAATTTATTTATTTATTTAATAAGTATATAAAAAAAAAGCGTATTTAAATTATATCTTATATTAATCTTAAAATTTTAATTTACACTGATAAATTTTTTAATTTATAAATTATGATTACTAATTTATAACATTTTACTTAAGTCATAATAAAAGTTACTTTTAGTATTTATATTACATAACTTATAATATTTTAATAGCACGATGTTGTAACTTTAATCAGAATTAAAATTGATAATTTTTTTTAATTAAAAATACAAAAACAAAATCAAAATGAACAAAGTGCAACTTGTGCTGCTTTGGAGAAGAGTACATCGAACTACAATACAAATCAAATTATTTCGTTGGAAGAAAAAATAAAAAAACTAAATTTCCATTTATTAACAAAAACAATTCAATGGCATCATTAAAAAAAATGCAACTAACCACGTCAAAATCCATCGGGAAAAACGGAACATAGCAGAGCAAAAACAATTTTTAGCAACCGATCAATTCAAATTCATCATCAAAATCCCCAAATTCCAAATTCCAGGTTTCAAATCGGCGTAGCAGATAGAGATAATTCAATTAGGATTAATATCATTTATAATTATTTTTTTGGAGAAAAAAATGTTTGGACAAAGGACAAGAAGAGCAGAGTCTGACACCACACCACTCCTCGACCATCATCACCATCACCGCCACCCTCATCACCGGTTCTCCTCCTATCCCACTCTTGAAATGACCACTTCTCCTTCGCTCGGCCGCTCTGTCTTCCTCGGCGTTGACGTCGGCACCGGCAGCGCTCGTGCAGGTCTTCACTATCGTCTTCATCTTTCTTCTTCTCTCTCTTTCTGCAAACATGAATGCATTTTCCTATATTGCTATATATGAATTCAATTGTCCTCCTGTCGGTATCTGTAGGCATGGCTCTTTTTATAAGTATCTGTAATTTTGACGTTGAGGAGGTCATGGGTTGTGTTGTTTCCACTGTTACATTGCGGGGCAGTTTCTTTCTGCCTTTGCATACATGTCAAGATCGTCGTTTTTTTTTTTTGATTTTTTTGAAGCAACCATTAGTAACCATTTTGAATTGCATTTTATATCAAAAATACATTCTTGAAACGCAAGAATTGTTTCAATAATTGGTAATTACGATCTTTGTTTGTAATAGCAACCAGAACAATCTGTTGCTTGGTTACCAGAGTTTTCTTTAGAATTTCACCCGAACTTGCTAGTATATTTATATTTTTTTCTGATATGGATTAGAATTGTTGACAAACAAATTCTTCTATTGCATGATGTAAGGGCATGACTTTGACGTGTAGCCATATTAGAGTACCGTATATGTTCATTAAATGGCACTCAAGCAAATTCATTTTGAAGAAAGATGATGTCGTTTCCAAAATGTTGTTGCTTAATGGCACTCAAACAAATTCATATGACTGCAAATATGAAGTCTACAATCTTTCCTTGAGTTTCGAAAAAAAGAAAAGAAAAGATATTAGCGTGTTAGGCTCTAGATCATTTTAGCAGCTTAGTTTCTCATATAAGAAAATGAACCTGTTCTTCCAGCTGATGCGTGGATGTTTTCCTTACCTATAATTTCTATGCAGGACTGTTTGATGAGGATGGGAAAGTTTTAGGCTCTGCTAGTAGCCCAATACAGATTTGGAAAGATGGTGACTGTATTGAGGTGATTGTCATGTAATGTTTGATAGTTTGGAGAATCAATGTAGACGTATTCAAGATGTTTCATACACGCTCTTTTGCATGCTTTTGCTTATTAAGAAATGCCAAATGTGTGATTACATGTGCCAGCTCTAGATTTTTTCATCTATTCCTTTTTCTTTTCTTTTATAGATAGAGAAGTATCACACCTGCTCTAGCTAGTAGCCCCTTATGCTCTGATTTCAAAAATAAAGTGCAAACTCCCAAAAACTCACCTCAAGTTAAAGATGATAGACATTTTAATTTTCTTTCTATAATTTTTTATTCCAGCAATCTTCAACTGATATTTGGCTTGCAATCTGCACGGCCGTTAAATCAGCGTGCTCACAGGCCAATGTAGCTGGGGAAGAAGTAACAAGTTTGGGTTTCGCTGCTACTTGTTCTCTTGGTTTGTATTTTTGTGGTCTTTCTAATTCAGTTATAAAAGATTTAACCCATGCTGCAAATATCTTGGCCTGTGTATAATTTGGTCAAGTGTTTATGTGCAGTTGCTGTGGATTGTGATGGTGAGCCTGTCTCAGTTTCTTTGAGTGGTGATGCCAGGAGAAATATTATAGTATGGATGGACCATAGAGCTGTAAAACAAGCTGACCGGATTAATTCATCTAATTCCCCTGTATTGCAATATTGTGGTGGAGCTGTATCTCCAGAAATGGAGCCTCCAAAGGTATTATGGAAGTAGAAAGCTCGTGTGGTCTTTTCTTATCATGTACTATCTCATATTCCTCCTAACCTGATAGTCAGAAATAAATATATTCTTTGATCTTGCAATGAGATACTATTTGCATGCTCGCACTTTGCCCTGTTTTATCTTCCGCAATAGATGAAAGCTAGAATTCTGTTGATTTTCTTTATGCTATCTTTGGGTTGAAGGAGTTCAAGGAAAGGAAAGGAAAGGAAAAGAGAGGATATGGATTTTGGTGTTTCGGTTGATCTTCATGGATAGGAGAGCAAGGAGTGGAAGGACTCGGTTTAGTTAATAAGGTCCAAATTGGTTTCTACCCGAACAGTGGGAAAGCAAGACAACTTTAATGAATCTCTTTGTACTGGCTAACTACTGTTACTTAAAAATGTTTATACTCGCATACTGTATCTCTCCCTTCCTTCCTTTTATCTGTCAAAACACAATGAATACTGAATTCTCTCCTCCGGTCACCCTTCTTTCTTCCCCTCGCCCGTCTTCAATCCAAACATCCCTTAGTTTTATTTTACTTTTGTTTTTGAATCTTTGTCATTCTTGAAATGTACTATTGCTATTTTATAATGTTCAACCTTTGCAGCTTCTGTGGGTGAAGGAGAAATTGCAGGAATCTTGGTCGATGGTATTTAGGTGGATGGACCTGAGTGATTGGTTATCCTACAGGTAAGCTCTTTGAATTTGGTTTCAAATCCTTTCTACTTATTCTCCAATTGCTTCTGATAAGTTAGCCATCAATTTTGCAGAGCAACAGGAGATGATACTCGAAGTTTGTGCACGACTGTCTGCAAATGGACCTATCTAGGGCATGCACACATGCTCCAGACCTCAGAAAAAGAGTCCCGTGGAATGGAAGCATGTGGATGGGATGATGACTTTTGGGAGGAGATTGGCTTAGGTGATCTTGTTGAAGGGCATCATTCCAAAATAGGTCGCTTCTAAGTTTCCTTGTAGCAACTTAGTGCTTATACATGATGGAATTTCCAAAATACTTGCATTCTAGAAACATATTTTTTTTTTTCTGATGTTTTCATATGCTAATAAATAGATTCATATTATTTTCTCGATAAGGGGCTTGGGGGTAATTATTGTTGCTGGGAAAATTCACTCTCCTAAATTTACAAAATGATCTTTCTAGTCTTGATTTTGATGGTGTAGTCTTTCCTCTCAAAGTGTTATTAGTGCTACGTGCAATCATGAGGTGCCTTCTCTATGACACAGTTTCTAAATGATGTGTGCTTCCTGCATAACTAACTCCATTCTAAAGAAGAATACCCCAACAATTTCTTGGATGGATTAAGAAACTGTAATAAATTTTACTTCATCTAATTTTCATCCTATAGTCTGATTTGTATGTTGCAAAATTTAAGATATCCTCGTGGGCCCTCAGTTTCAATACATTTTAATCAAGATATCTTTTCACTGACAGTCTCATGAATTCTTCTATTCTTACTGATGAACCAATTTCAGATTTGGTATCATTTATTCTGGTGAAACTTTAATTTGAATTTAAGAATTTGGAAGAATGCAGTTGAATTGTGCAATCATGGGTTCATTAAGATGAGATTCCAATCAATGATGGCTTCTATAGTTAGGAAGCCTTCTTTTTAGTTAGGGTTTGCGACACTGATATGTCAATGTCGCTGGGATCATTCCCCTCCTCCCCCTGCTGACATTATTTGAGTGGGAAAAAAGAGGGTAAAAAAAAAGGAGTGTACTCTATCTCACATGAATTTTTGGAGAAAATTGTAAGCTGCAACATTCTCTTGCATTTCCTTCTTACACGAGTCTTACAGGAACTATGAATTTTGTCTGAGTGTATACCAAGGAATTAAAAATGGAAGCAGAACTGCATGATCTGTCTATTGGCACATCTAAAAATCTTTCTTTGTTTCATACTTTGACCAGTTTTATCTGTTATAATATGTACATCTTATGGAACCTGATCTGGATAGTCTGTAGCCTGGAAGTTTAGCTTTAATATTCAATTTGTAGTTTGCAATTTTTTGAAATTCTGCAATTCATAACTAGGCATATAGGCAAAATGAATGCCCTTCGTGTGTTTCTAGAGCTTCTCTTTTCTGCTATGTACTCTGGGTATTTACTGAGCTTGCAATATCTTTTTGCCTGTAAATGTGGATGGGGTCAATGAGAATTCCTTTCTATTTGCTCCCGCTTTTCTTTCAATGTTTTCTTTCCCTCCTGATGTTTGCTTACATATCATGGTGTCATCAAATGCTGAAAGCTAGCTTTGCCATTAAGTGGCCAGCTAAACATCCTTTATTTAGGTATAATGAAAGTTTGTGCATTTGAAATTCTAGCTTGCAATGTGAGTTGAATGAAATTTCATACAGGACGAAGTGTAGCTTTCCCTGGGCATGCTCTGGGGTCAGGTTTAACACCAGAATCTGCAAAGGCAAGATTTTGTACTGAAGAATTTACATAGTTTTTTAGTATCTCCCTTGAAGCGTATCAATTGGTTTTTTTCCTTCTTTTGCTGAATAAGTGTATCAGTTGGTTTACTTATGATCAATTCAGATACAGATTTTGCTGCAATGGACATGTTTTCCCTAAATGTTCTAAAATGCAAACATTGTTATCAGGAACTGGGCCTCCTGGCAGGGACACCAGTTGGTACTTCTTTGATAGATGCTCATGCTGGTGGTGTAGGGGTGATGGAAAGCAGGCCTGTGTCGGGTCCTGAACCTGAAGGTAACTTTCATCTGTATCCAAGGAGTAGGATAGGACATTTTTGCAAAATTCCATTGGTTTATTTTGTTGTTACTGTTTTGTAGAGGTTGATGAGGAAGCTATATGTCTTCGCATGGTATTAGTATGTGGAACTTCAACTTGCCATATGGCTGTGTCATGCTCCAAATTATTCATCCCAGGAGTATGGGGACCATTTTGGTCTGGTATGATAAACATATTAAAATGTATTTTCTTAGCTTTTCTTTTGGTTGGAAATTTTTGAAGTTGACAATTAAATTCATAAGGTGGACTTTTTTCTGGGTTAACAATCATACCAATTAGACTTTTCTGTTTGTATTTTCATATGTAACACATTGGTCTTGTTCAGTTCCTCTTACGTGCTTTTCCTCGGGATTTTCTGCACCTCCGGCAGAATGGTGTCTTAGAACGATAGAGATTTAGGTTGTTGGAGAATATTAATTGGTCCAACGAAAGGTTGGCACTACCTTAGGTTGTTGCATATACTAATTGGTAGAACTGTCAAAACAGGCCGTAGCCTGTGGGCCAGCCCTCCTTTTTTTTTTTTTTTTTGGGATAAAGTTAACTTTTAGTTTAATACTTTTACTTTGGCTCAAACATTCAATGCAATTCTAACCATGTAAACGTTCAGCATTAAGTTAAAATTGTAATTTTTTTTTAATTTGAGATTAAAGAGTTTAACAGAGTTTTGATGAAAAGGTTTGGTGAAGTCTAATTTTTCTTAGGAGTTAGAAACATCAAAAAAAAGGAAAGCATTCCCACAATTAGGGTTGATTGACTTATTTTCATGAAATCAATCCATTCATTCTTGTAGTACCATAGTGTCATTTTAAATATCTTCCTTATATAAATTTATCTAGATTAGAAATTATATGTATATATATATATAACGAATGATTATTTTATATTTTGAAAACAATGGTGGTTACCCAAAGATCATTTCTATCCCAATTATGAATTTTTATAATCTCATATGTGATAGAGGGAGAAAGAGAGAGAAAAAGAAAAATTAACATGCCAAAGAAAATGTCCTAACCTTCGAGCCACCTAGGACGGATATTCCTAGCCCGTGTGAAAGAGGGCATGGCCCACTCCAGCCCGTTTAAGGCCAGCCTGCGACGGGCTTGAGCGGAACGGTCCGTTAGACAGCTGTACTAATTGGAACTGTGGAACCCTATCAATCTCTCCATAGAGCTTATCAGGAGACATGCCCTTTAGTTGTAATTTGGGTTCTACATTTGAAATAATTTCGATGTTGCGGACAGCCTGATGGCTTTTATCGATCCTGGACTCCAATTATTTCTTTGTTGAAATTATTGTTTTCAGTTCTGTGTTGAATGTTGTTTATGGGTTTTGCACAAAATAACTGAAGGACTATCTATACCTGTAGCTTGAAATTGAATATGCTTCCGTATTTTTCAAGTACACTAACTCTCACATGATTAAGAAATCAGTAAACCCATTTCTTTCCATAATTGTCTAACAGCTATGGTTCCGGAGTACTGGCTCACCGAGGGTGGCCAGAGTGCCACAGGTGCGCTATTGGACCATATTATTGAAAATCATGTTGCTTCACCGCACCTTGCAAATCAAGCTGCTTCTCGAAGTAAGATAACTTTTCATTTTGTTAATCCTTAGTATTTTGTTTCTTTCTTTCCACTATATCAGTATGCATTTGAAGTGAAATAACTGCTTGGTCATTTTCAATCTTTAGGCATTTCAATTTTTGACCTACTGAATGAAATATTGGAAAAAATGAGGCCTGAACAGGGTTCTCCATTTGTTGCTGCTTTAACAAGTAACATACATGTCCTGCCTGACTTTCATGGTAACAGGTAATATCTCTCTTGTGTGCGCTTTATCTCTCCCTCTCTATGTACTTATACTTTTTTGGTGCATTTCTGATAAAAGCATGCACTGATGTATTAGTTCAGGTCTCCTATTGCAGATCCCAATTCAAAAGGGGTGGTGTCTGGCTTAACTCTTGATACAGGTGAAAAACAACTGGCACTTCTATATCTTGCCACAGTGCAAGGAATTGCATATGGTACGCGCCATATTGTCGAGCACTGCAATGCCCATGGACACAAAGTAAGCTTTCTTACATGTCATTTTTCTTCGTGTGTTCATTAAGTGTTTCACCCTCTTTTGCTCTTTATGCAATTATTATTTTAAAATAAAATGTAGAATTGATTTGATTTTCCGTTTCACAGCTGTATGTGCTGAGAAAGTTTGAGACTTTCTAGAGATATTCTAAGTTGTTTCCTTTGTAACAATTAAAGTTGAAATTTGCAGAATATCCAGCAAAGTTCAAGCCCCTTTAGTTCCAATGATAACAGATTCTCCACCTTTATGTTTCACATATGTTTCAACTTGCAAGAATATGCACCTGTAAATCTGAAATATTTATTTATATCCTCTTATATGTCCAGAAAGAAATTCCAGGTATATGAATATAGTTGTCTGAACAGAAAGTTTCTCTATAGTATTTTTCCCTGTTGGAGCATTTCTCTGTGTAAAATTATGATATTTGTGCAAGAAATTATGATAAAGCAATAAATTCTCAGATGATAAGCACATTTTATTATGATTGCTGTAGTTATGTTTAGTCTCTTTTTGAATATTTTCATTAGACTTATCTTCATCATATTTTGGTTATTGTCTTTCTTCATAGCACTTCTGCAAAAGATCAGCCATGAAGCAGGATGGTGTTATATTTCAAAACAAACATATATCTATACACAATTCACTTTGTTTGCACTTGATTCATCATTTGCCCGTGTTTGTTCTCTCTCATGTATGTATCTTTGATTTCAGATTGACACATTGCTTGCATGTGGTGGACTTACAAAGAACTCCCTTTTCATCCAAGAGCATGCCAATATTATTGGTCTCTCTCTCTCCTCTTTCTTGGTGCATCTCTGGATACTAGTCTCCTTCTTTCTCTCTGTATATTTATGCATTTATTATGTATCTTGTGCAAACAAGTTCACTCATATGCATGTAAATATACTAAAACATTTGGGAAGATAAATGGAATGCTTGGAACACACTAGTAGCATCCGGATATGCATGTTTTGTTGCTGTCTTATAGAGGGCAGTGTGGTAGATGGATTAGCTTCCTGGATGCAAGACACTAGAAAGGCAGTTGAACTACTGCAGCAGTGCTGCCCCATCATATTCTAGAAATGAAAGAGTTTGACTTTCCGATCTAAATTCTGAATTCTGAGCCTGCATTATTTTCTTATCTAGAGGTCAAAGTGATTACCTTTTTGTGCCTCCTGGATGGAATGAGGAACCAAAAGACGAAAAAGAAGAAAGACAAGGAAAAGGAGAAGAATCAGTAGATGTAGTACAGGACATTCAGTTTGTCTGAAGAACTTGTGAAATAGCATAAAAATTTGTCACGTCAAGTTGATGAAATGGATAGAAATAGAGAAAAGAAATGGACCGCTGTCTTTTGAAATGAAGTGAATTGGTTATTCCATTATCCACAATACTAAAACTTAAGACTAGCTGTTTTTGGCATTTTATGCTTGTTTATCCTGTACTGCTTGACAGATTTTATGCTATTTTATGAAATTTTCAGGCTATCCTATAATTCTCCCGCGTGAAAACGAGTCAGTTCTCCTGGGAGCTGCTATTCTTGGCGCGGTAGCTTCAAAAAGATACAATACTGTCCGAGAAGCCATGAAGGCACTTAATGCAGCTGGTCAGGTATGCAATTTGAAATGTATACTAGGTTGATTGCTTACTCCGATGTCCCTTCTTACGCATAATGATGCAGCGACATGCTTGTATATATGAGGATGCCCACATATCGCTTTGTTTTGGTCAAATCTTGTGTGATGACGTGGTGGGATTATACTGTTCAAAGAGTCGTGCTTTCTTTGTCATTCTACCATCTGGCTTGGTAATGTGACGTACAAAACTTTCAAATATGCCACCCTGTGTTATTTCTGTTTAGATTTTGGCAGAACTTTAAACTGGCACCAGACAGTTGTAGTGAGAAAACAAGCATAATGAGTATGAAGACTAGTTTGGAGTGGACTATAGGATAGCTGAAATGATCCCAGTCACTTTTTGGTTTTGAGAATATCAGCATTTTACCTCGGCAGGTTGTTTACCCATCAGAAGATCCCAAAGTTAAGAAGTACCATGATGCTAAATATTGTATTTTCCGCGAACTTTATCAGCAGCAACTGGCTCACCGTTCAATCATGGCTGAAGCTTTGGCGTAGCTCAAACTTTTGCCTACCCAGTTGGGATGAAAGTCTGAAGGTACATAATTAGGAGAATGAAATATGCTTTGATGTCAGACCATGCTCCCCCTATGTACATTCAAACTCATTGAAGCAACTGGAATGATATTCCCATCAATTAGCATAAATGTAAAGTTGTTTGTGTTCCTGCCCTGATCTCTGCTTTGATTTTACTAGGCAAATTTCTTGTACATATAAATAGTGGAAGGTATTCCCTAAGTTCTTGCTCGGGTACATCTCTCTCGTCGTATGAACAGGAGGAATATTATCATAACTATGCATGAAAGTGATAACCACAGGCATATAAACTGTAAATCCCGTAACCAGCCAGTCCATAAGTAGAACAGATAAGCAGGTGAAACGGAAACTAAAATCTTTATCATGAAGATGGGAATGCTTATGCCGGATGGTGATTGAAACTCTTAATTGTTTCCTTGGCCATAACTTGCTGTGGCCGCTGTTTTTTGCGGTCTTCTTCTTCTTGTTTCCGTAGATTGACTTTTGCAGCGTTCTTGAATCTATGCAGTGCAAAAATGTATAACCTACTAACGATGGATATTGTTTAATTTCTCCCAAACAAGATATAAAGAAAAAGAAAGGATATTTTTTATTGTCTTCAATGTCAAGTGAACAAAAATGATTCACAAATCAATCATTAAATCATGTATGACGTAGTTGATTTAAAAATAAATACTCTATTTTAAAATATAAGATTTTTTAAATATTTTTTTATATAAATTAAGAAAGAAAAAAATAAGAAATAATTTTTATTATATTTTTAATTAATTTTATTAATATGATAGATAATAAAATAATTATATTTGTGATAAGTGTAATTTTAAAAAGTAATTATTAAAATTTATAAAAATGTCAAATATTTGAAGAGGTGAGGAAAGAGTTACAAAATTTTACGGATGAAGATTTATTATGGTAATTGTAAAATATTTTTTTATAAATAATTATAAAATACTCATTTATTTTCTTTTTTTCTTCCTTAAAATCAGAGTACATTTTAGTACTTTCTGCTTTTTATAATAAGTATTACAATAAAAATCTTTATACGTATTAAAATAATAATAAATTTGATTAATTTATTTTTAATTAAATATTCTTTTTATAAGAAATTACAATACAAGAAATTATCATATATATATATATATATATATATATATATATATATATATATATTATCAAAACACTTTTACTCTCTCTCCTTCTCTAAAGCTTTCAAGGCATTGATTTTATTTTTTACAATTTTTTAATTTTTAATTAAAATAATTTTCCCACTTTTTAACTCCAATTCTAACTCGAATACTATACAACCTCTTCTACTACTAAAAAAATCAAAGCCCACTTCAACCTCTAATACTATACAAATTATTCTACTACTATTGTAATTTGAAATGTATTTTTAATTTAAATCAAATTCTTAATAACTTTTTACTATCTCTATATAACTTCATCTACCGTCACTTTCTCCACAAACTTTTCTTTCTTCACAAACTTTTCCGCATAAGGTTTTTTATCATCGATCATCTTTTTTCAAATTTAAAAAATAAAATTTTGAATTTCTTTTTTGATACATATTGCTTTATTCTCTTCATTTTTCTCTTTCATTTTAATATTTGACATCTAAATTTAATAAAAAGTATTATAGATTTGATTTTCTATTTTTGTTCTTGAAGAAATAATTTATTTTTTCTTGAGAAGCTTATCAATGTCCATTGTATCTCTTATTGGTCAAAAGATTTTACGAATTAATTTTTTTAGAAAATATTTTATTTTTTTAATTTATTAAGAACTTCTTTATGTACAAGTAAGATGTTTATGAATTTATTTATTTTTAGAGAAGTGTTTTTTTTTTGTTGAGAACCTTTTGGGATAGAGACCAAAATGGAAAATTATCATAGTGAAATCATAGTGAAAATTATCAATGTATATTACTTAATTTAATTTGATTATTATCTTAAAAAAAATTATTAAGTATTATCTAGCATTTGTTGCATCTGAGGGCCATCACTTTGCACAAATAAATCAAGCAGGTTATATATCAACCCAAATTTAAAATTTGCTAATATCATTAGACGATGGTAAGTTTATATGTATAGATTCATTCATTATACTTTACTTTTTCCTTTTACGTATGCTTTTTTACATTTATGTATGATGAAAATATTTTTGTGCAAAGATACTTACAGCTTGGATGAATAAAGCTTATTTTTCTACTACACAATTGTTATTGATCTCGAATGCTAAAAGAATACGGATATCAGATTATCAAACACTATCACAGGTAATAAACTATTGCAAATGAACAAGATAATTAAATATGACTTTTAATTATTGTTATTTTTTTCAGGAAAGGTACTTTTGTATAGTTGCTTATGTAAATAGCATAGATATTGAAAATTTGTGGTATGTCCTGCAACAATTATGGTAGTGTAACATAGTATGTTTTATGGAGAGCAAATTAAAATAATTTGTATAATAATTTTTTATTACAAATTATTTGTCCGTGCATAGCACGAGTTTTTTGGCTAGTTTATATATATTAATAAAACACTTTTACTCTCTCACCTTCTCCAAAAATTTCAAGACCCTAATTTTATTTTATAAAATTTTGAGTTTATAATTAGTTTAAAAATTTTTAATTGGTTCAATAAGTTTTATTCAATAAATTAATTAAAAATTTATCATTATCTTCTCCTACTCTCTCATTATCTTCTTTCACTCTTTTAATTAACCACAATTACACGTCTATTCTAATTCTATAACTACTCTTTCATTTTCTTATTACCATAATCAACATATAAAGATAGAAATTATATTTTCATCTCTATTTTATTCTTTCATTTTTTTATTCCACTTAAATTTCTTCTTCCTATTTAAAGATGTAGAAATAGATTTTTGAAGAACACTCTGTCTCATTATTCTTTTCAAGTAGAATTAGGACTGTTAATCAGGTTATGTGAACCGGACTTGGCTTGAGCTAAGACATATTGAGCCCAGAGCTTAGGGCTCAGTCAAGCTGAGCTCAATAATATTGAGCCAGAGCTCAAACTAACACAAGCTCGAGTAGAGTTTGGGTGGCTTTGAAATAATTTTTTTACTTTATTTTTTAAATAAAATAATATAATAATTACTATTAAGTAATAAAATTTATATGAATATTAGATATAAGTTTTAAAGAATCATATTTTTAGGTGATACAAAAATTAAATATATTTATTAATTATTAAATAACAAAGTAAAATAAATATAAGTATTAAGTTTTTTATCTTTTTAAATTTAAATTGAACAATGAAGGATAAATATTGATGTGTTTGTGTATAAATTTATAACATATATGCTTTTATAAATAATCAAATCATTAGTTGTCATATTATCGTTCCAACAAAGAAATTTTATCAACAAAATTATAATTAAAAACAAATTACAAGTATTTTTATGTGGTCAAAAAATTAAACTCATTAATATTTTTTGATATATCAATTAAAATAATTAAGAAAAAGAAGTTAATAATATGAACCACTATAATAACATTCCAAGATAGAAATATACTATAGCAAATATAATAGCAATATATACTTTAATAGTTGCTATTGATAATTAGATTGTTTTATATCTAATACAAAAAGAATTATTTACATTAATAAGTATAGACACAAGTACCGAGAAATACTCATAATGAGAAAAAGTTAGTTTAATAATATTGTCGATATACACATATATATAGAATTAATATCATTTTTTTAAGAAAAGAAAGAAACATACAATTACATAGAATCATAAATTTTAAAAATTCTCACTCAGTCTTCACTCTTTTTGGAAAACATGAGAAAAGTCTTTTCTAACATATATACATATCAATTTTATAAATTATAACTATAAAGTTTGAAATAAAAATTTGATATCCCAAATTCTTAAAAAAGTAATACATAAATAAAATTATTTATACAAATAAATAGATATTTAATATATAAAGTTAAATATATAGTATTATACATAAACTATTATTATTATATCAATAAATTATTAATATATAATAATAATAATAATAATGATTATTATATATAGATAGTCGGGCCGAGTCTATACAAGCCCGAACTCGGTTTGAAAATATATTCGGACTCAATATTAAAGCTCGGGCCGATTCAATCCTTAAATTTCATCTAGAAAGCAGTGAGGCTCAGAGTCGATCAACCGATCAGTGTGATCATATATAGAATAATATTTCATTTCATGTTACTAGAGTTTATTATAGTTGATGAATTTTAGTTGGCTTCAAGTCCATATATATATATATATATATATATATATATATATATATATATATATATATATATTGGAACCTATCTTCAAATGAGATCTTTCAATTTTTTCATCTTTATTATTTACTTTTTTGGTAAGTGTTATAGATCTAAAGGTTTTAGGTATTTCTTTTTTTCTTTTTCACTTTTTAACATAAATCGAATAGGTAATTTTTTTTGCATAATATTTTTATATTTTCATTAAAACTTTTTTTTTTGTTTAAGGAAAAATGCCTTCTTGCTTACATAGTTTCTTATTTTTTTGTCTTTTGAGAGCATAAGAGTTTAATCAAATTCTTGTATTAGTCATTATTTAAGATCGATGATTTAATATGTAGGACTTTGATATTTTTTATTTTATTTTCATGTTTTTTTATTTATTATGTAATTTACAAGAGAAAATTAAAGTTCAATACATATTTGAGTTACTTTTATTTAATTATAATTTATTTTAGATGTCATTTTCTGGTCTTTTCTTCTTTATTTTTGTGCAACTAGAATATGTAATTCAATGATGAGGAATGACGGTAATAAGATTGAAGTAGAGAAGAAGATATTTGAAGTAACATTTGCAATTTCCTAATTTTGACATGATTCACGATTCAAGAATTTCATCTGGAGAAGAAAACATATTAGTTAGGAAAGTGCATTTAAATAGGCAATACATCTCATAGGGTCGTGGCGCTGGACAAAGGTATCGAACAACAAAACACCTGAATTTAGTTAGTTTACACATGTAAAAATTTGTACTTTCATAATCCTTTGAAACCTTCCCTTCCTCCTCCCCCCTACTTTTTTTTGTTATTGCAATCTCTTTCGTCTTTTGTTTAAATTATATATGATTTACTTTTAACAATCCTTAACCAATTATTATTACATTTCAATCTTTTTAAAAAATTTTAATATCAGAGGTGACATACTATTAGTGAAATTACATAATCAGCCAATGAAGAACATATCTTAGTTATAATATCTATACAGGTAGAAAATATCTCTATAAATGAGAGACTAATAAAACCCTTGCCGAATAGGGATTGAACTATCAATCTCATTGTTGAGAGGTCTCAACTCTTGCTATTAGGACAAGGCTTTATGGCTATTACTTTTTGGTCTTAAGTAACCATACTGATTTTTTTATTTTTCACCTCTTTAGATTTTATTAAAAAATTCATGTTTCTTCAATTAGTTGGAGAATTTCTTCAATTTTCTTAACATTCAAGATGATTTTGTTTTTGAATGGCCAAAATTTTATTATGCTATGTTAATAACACATTAAACACAAATAGTAGGTTAACATATTCATTTATCTTTTCTTTTAAACACTTTCTGAAGATGTTTTCTACTCTTTGTTTTTAATAGAAAAAACACTACTCTTTTTTCAATGTAAAGCTCATCATTTAACCTTACAGTTTTTATTTTTATGTCTTCCTATTTCTCTTATGAAATAAATTTTATATTTCATGAATTTTTAATTTTTTTAAGTAATAGAAACTCTTAACCAACGTATTAATATTTTCTTGAGGAATACGTGGACACATGACAATTACAGATTGGACAGACATCAATTCTAGAAGCCGAAAGGTTGAAGATTGGTAGCTAACTTAGTGTATATTGATTTTTAGGAAGGCCATTCATGCACCAAAATTTTCTTTTTCTTTTCTTTTACCAAAAATATGATAGAAATCATGGCATTTCATTCAATTATTGTTAAGTAAATTTGATATAAAATAGTTAAATTTAGACATTATTAGATACTTCTATTATGAGAATCTCGTTTCTCCTCTCTTCAATCCAAAATAGTTGGGTAAATATGATTGCAACCATCCTTATATTATTATTAGTTATAACCAACAATTTATATTTTTATAATTCTTAAATTATTTATTAATTATTTATTTTAAGTAAAAGCTAATAATTATTTCTCTTTTCATAATGCATTTTTAGCTAATTCCATAAACTAATATGATTTACTTTTGTTTGTGAGCAAAAACAAGAAAAATTGTAAAATTATCTAAATGTTTTAAATATTGTTCTTCTTGACATCGAGACATTTAACATTTTTCTTCGAAGGGGATGTTACCTCATAGGGAGGGAAGGGGTGCTAGTAGAAAATGGATAGGACATTTTTAATAATTATTAGAGCAGTTTCGTTGTTATGATGATACTTAACTAATTTTGTTTAGTAAACATATGCGGTTTATGTGAAGTTTTACTTTTCAACATCTATTTTTTTGTGAAAATTCAATCAATAAATTAATTTTCATTTTATAAAATTGAATAGATTTGAATATACTTTTATAGTTAAGCTTTTTTTCCTAATTGTTATAACAGTGTTTAAAATATATTATTTGGTTTTCTTCTTCTTTTTAATATATCTCACAAGAGGGACTTGAATTAAATTAAGACGTTAATTTTAGAGTAAAAGTACAATGAATAAGTTGACGTTTTAGTGTTAAATTCATAACTTTGGTTCACAATTATTTTAAAAAAATATATTAGAGTAAAAGTACAATGATTAAGTTCACGTTTTAGTGTTAACTTCATAAGTTTGGTTCACAATTATTTTAAAAAAATATATTAACCACAATTGAGTATAAAAGCTTGATCTCATTCAATGCATGGGTCTTTTTGCTAGTTATAATAAGATTTTGGAAAGAATGAAAGTAGAGGAAAGAAAACGTAAAAGGGAGAAAATGTATAATTATGAATAGGAATTTAAAAAATTACTAGTAAAATTATACTAATAAGGTAATAAGGTAATTAGTCATAGCTGTTATTTACCAAATACTATAGATTAAGGACGAAGTCTACTTAAGATTGGGATTGTTGTATTATTGGACATTACCAATTCCTTTTTGTGAGCTTTTTATTTCTTTTGATTCGATATCTTTCTTCGCTCAGAGGAAGAAAAGGGGAAGTAGGGACGGTGGAGAAAGAAGTTGGACGTTAAAAGGACCACTATCGTTCTTCGCCACCCCATACTGCAGCACAATGATAGGCCGAGCCCCAGTACTGAGTACGGCTTTCCTTTTAGCATTTATAGCTTGTTTCCTGTCAAAATCACCACAAAAATTGTTGACTTTGGCTTCAATTTTGGATCCCACATTAGTAGGTGATAAAATTATGAGGAGATTTGATTTCTATAAATAGGGACTCTCCTCTCACATTTATAGCATCCCAATTTGTACTATTCTCCCACATATAAATATAAGCGGGTTGTTTGAGTGGTGCTTAGAGACTAGACAATTTTTTGCCGAACTCCGTTATCAATTTTTTTCGGGTGTGTTTTTTTCTAATCTCTTTTTATTCAGCATGTATTTGCTGTTATTGTTTCTTTTCGATTATAGTATTCAATATTATTTATCGAGTATATTCGTAGTGTTTTGTATTTTTTCAATGCACCAGAAGTTTATTTTAGAGGGAATTATTACCCAAAATTTCCAACAAGTTGTATCAGAGCCGAAGGTTTGTCCTTGGCTTGTTTGTATCTTTTGAAATAGTTATTGTTGGGTATTGTGGTGTTAATTATCTAGGGAAATTTTATCTAAGGAAGTTGGTATTTAAGTAGTCCACTTGTGATCCTCCAATATTTCTTGAAAATTTTCTTGGAATAATTTTTGGTATAATACTCAGTGCTTTGAAATATTGAATACTATATTTTAGTTCTATAATGACATCTACTACAAATGTAGCACCAGAAACATCAGTTTTCTCTTCATCATGGTCGAGGATTCTGGTGTCTAATTTGAAATTGGCAGTATAAATATTTGCCGGTACTGATCATTTTAGCATGTGGCAAGGAGAAGTCTTGGACTCCCTTTTCCAGCAGGGTCTTCACATTGCCATTGTAGAAAAGAAACCGAAAGATGTTGAAGATAAGGATTGGAATATTATGAATCGGTTGGCATACGGAACAATTCGATCGTGCCTGTCCAGAGAGCAGAAGTATTGTTTCAAAAATGAGACTTCTGCGTACAGATTGTGAAAAGTATTGGAGGACAAATTTCAGAAGAAGAGTAGTCAGAATAAGCTCTTTATGATGAAAAGGCTGTTCTGATTTGATTACCGACCAAATACAACTATGATGAACACATCACTATATTTAATCAATTAGTAGCAGGCCTGTTGAATTTAGATGTAAAATTTAGGGATGAAGATTTGACTTTGATGTTGTTATCATCTCTTCTTCATTAATTTGAACATTTGGAGACTACGTTATTTCATGAGAAGGAGAATGTGTCGTTAGATACTGTGTGTTTTGTTTTGTATAGTCATGAATTGAGAAAGCGAGATAAAATAAAAACCAAATCAACGACATCAGAAGAAGCATTGGTGACAAGAGGTCGTCAACAAAACCAGTCAAAAGGGAGGAGAGGAAGATCCAAGTTAAAAGGTCGAGTTGTCGCCAAAGATGAGTGTGCTTTATGTCATGAGAAAGGGCACTAGAAGAAAGACTGTCTGAAGTTGAAAAAGAAAATGATGACTCCGCAAGCTGCAAATGTTGCAAAATGCAAGATTGATGCGGAATCGAAAATTTCTCTTGTGGTTTAACTTTCAACATTGCATCTAGATGAATGGATATTTTATTCATGTTGCACTTATCATGTGTATCCTATTCGGGAGTGGATTTTTTAATTTCAGGAATTCGATGGCGGGGTTGTCTACATGGGTAATGATAATCCATGCAAAATAATCGGGATATGTTCAATCGAGGTGAGGAATCATGATGGATCCATCAAAATTGTACGAGATATGCGGTACGTGCCAAAATTGAAAAAGAATCTCATCTCATTGGGGCACTTTAGAATCAAAAGGCCTAGTTGTGATGATTTGAGATGAGTTCTTAAAGCAACTTCAGGGGCACTGGTGATGTTGAAAGGCGTGAGGAAGAACAATTTGTATTACTACCAAGGTAGTACAGTGATTGGGGCAGTGACAGCAACAATTTCAAGTACCAAGAATAATGCAGATGCAACAAAGCTGTGGCATATGCGGTTGAGATATGCTGGTGAAAAATCCTTACAAATTCTTGCCAATCATCGATTGTTGGAAGGTACGAAGACTTGCAAATTAAAATTTTGTGAGCATTGTATTCTAGGAAGATAACGAAGAATGAAATTTGGCACTGCAATCCATAATACTAAGGGCATTCTGAATTATGTGCACTAAGATATGTGGGGACCTGTCAAGACTCCATCAATCAGTGGTAAATATTATTTTGTCACTTTTGTTGATGATTTTTCTAGAAAGAGTTTGGTGTTTACTATGAAGAACAAGCTTGGAATTTTCTTTAAGTGGAAAGCTGAAGTTGAAAACCAGACAGGGAGGAAGATCAGTTTTTTGAACAGATAATGGCGGAGAATACAAGAGTGATCCATTCTTGAAGGTATGCCAAGATTGTGGCATAAGGCGGCACTTCACAATTAGAAAAACACCGTAGCAGAATGGGTTGTCAAAGCGTATGAATAGGATACTGGTGGAGAAAGTTTGTTATATGTTGTCTAATGCTAGGTTAGACAGAAAATTTTGGGCTGAGGCTATAAAATATACTCAACATCACGTCAATCGTTTGCCATCATTTGCTATAGATAGAAAACTCCTTTAGAGGTATAGTCCGGAAAGTCTACTACTGATTATAATACTTTGCGTATTTTTGTTCTATTGCATATTATCATGTGAATGAATCAAAATTGGATCCACGAGCAAAGAATGTTCTATTTATGGGCTTCAATGTTGGAGTTAAGAGATACCGTTTGTGTTGTCTAAAGGAAAACAAGACGATAATCAGTAGGAATGTTATCTTTGATGAATCTGTTATGTTGAATAAGGTAAATCCAGAAGGGGTTGATGGTACTCCACAACAGGTGAAGTATATTCAGAAACAGGTGGTGTTTGAGCAAACAGTGGTGATCCCAGCAAATAGCTCCACTAGTGACTCTCCAAGGGCAAAAGAAGAGTTAGATAAGAAAGATGTTTCAACCAAGAACCTCTACGCGATCGGAGCTAATTGCTGTTAGAAGAACAAGACGAGAGATTCAAAAACTTACTAGTTTTACTGACATTGTAGCTTATGCACTTCCAGTTGTTGATGATGTTCCATCCACCTACCCAGAAGCCATCCAAAGTTCAGAAAGTGGTAGATGAGCAGGTGCAATGGAACAAGAATTGCAATCTCTCGAGAAGAACAAGACATGGAAGCTAACACAACTACCGAAGGGCACGAAGATTATTGGATGCAAATGGGTATTTGTAAAGAAAGAATAATTTTCTGATAAAGATAAGGTTCGTTACAAGGTAAGGTTGATGGCTAAAGGCTACGCTCAGAAGGAGAGAATTAATTATAATGAGGTATTTTCTCCAGTTGTTAAACATTTTTTCCATTAGAATTTTGCTGGTGTTGGTATCGCAGTTAAATTTGGAGATAGCTCAACTTGATGTGAAGATCGAGCTCCTAAACGGTGATTTGATGGAGGAAATTTATATGACTCAACTAGATGGATACAAGGTTGCTGGTAAGGAAAATTGGGTTCGCAAACTAAGTAAATCATTGTACGGACTGAAACAATCTTCAAGGCAATGATACAAGCGATTTGACAAGTTTATGAAGGGTCAGAAGTACACAAGGAGCAAATACAATCATTACGTGTATTTGCACAGGCTTCAAGATGGTTCTTACATCTTCTTACTCTTATATGTTGATGATATACTGATATCAACTAAGAGCCAAGTTGAGATTGATAGATTGAAGACTTAGTTGAGTAAGGAGTTCTAGATGAAGGATTTAGGGGAAGTCAAGAAAATTCTCGGCATGGAGATAAACAGGGACAGATAGTGTGTCAAGTTTGGCTGACACAGAAGTAGTATTTGAAGAATGTATTGCAGTGTTTTGGTATGCATGAAGATACAAAACTTATAAGTACCCCACTTGCTCCTTATTTGAAACTTAGTAGCCGGTTATCTCTAATAACAGATGAAGAGCGAGAATACATGGCAAGAGTCCCGTATGCAAATGCAGTTAGAAGCTTGATGTATGCAACGGTGTGTACGAGAGCAAATATTTCACAAGATGTTAGTGTTGTGAGCAGGTACATGCATGATTCGGGTAAGAATCATTGACTAAATATAAATTGTATTCTACGGTATCTTCAAAATATCGTAAATATTGGATTGAAATTTGAGCAGGATGAATCACTTGGTCATTGTGTAATTGGATATTTTGACTCTAACTATGCAGGTGATTTGGATAAGCAGCAATTTATGACTGGTTATTTGTTCACTTTAGTAAAAACGCCAGTTAGTTGGAAATCTACTTTATAGTCAACGGTGGCATTGTCTACAATAGAGTCAGAGTAAATGGCGGTTATAGAGGCTATAAAGGAAGCAATTTGGCTTCTTAGGTTGCTTAAAACTTGGGAGTTGGTCAGAAGCAACTTGAAGTGTATTCTGATAGTCAAAGTACTATTTATTTAGTAAAGAACCAAATCTTTTATGCACGGACGAAACATATTGATGTCCGCTATCATTTTGCGCGAGATATTCTCAAAGAAGATGAGATACTTCTCTAGAAGATTCACATGGCAGAGAATCCGACAGATATGTTGACTAAGGTGGTTACAAGAACCAAATTTGAACATTGTTTAAACTTAGTTAATATCTTACACATTTAAGTTGGCACCTAATGGCGTAAATTTGAAAGCACCAGGAAAACCGTTTTATTTTTTGTTTAATTGAGAAGATTAATATTTGGTGGAATCTACAATTGTGCCATGGTAGAGATTTGTTGTTTGGCACAATCTCACATGAAAAACTCAATGCAATGAAGGGCTTCCTTACAACTATAAAAGGAAACTCTCTCCCTCTTGTATCTTAATTTATACTCTTCTCCCACATAAAAATATAAGTGGGCTGTTTGGAGACTAAAAAAATTTTTGCAGAACTCCGTTATCAAAATTTTACGGGTGTGTTCTTTCCTTATCTATTTTATTCTACATTTATTTATTATTATTGTTTCTTGTTTATTATAATATTTAATATTATTTGTCGGGTATATGCGTAGTATTTTGTATTTTTCAATTCACTAGAAGTTTATTTTAGAGATAATTATTATCCAAAATTTTCAACAAAAATTACATCTAAGTTTATAATCTGCAAAGACATAATAATTAAAATCAAATTAGCAAAAATATAATTAAAATCACTGATCTCAGGTATTGCTTCCACGAGCCCAGATACCCACCCGCCGTACCCCACCGTTCAACACGAACAATTATTCCAACCACCACGCTCCAAAATATCCACTTATTGAACCGGTTGCATTGTGTGCCAACCACCGGAGTCTTTTCAAGTTTTTAGCATTTCCTATAAACTGAGATTGAATCCATAGAAATCTAACATTGATTCTCAACTGCAAGAGGGAAAGAAATGGATGACGGAAACTTAGTAGCTGAGAAGCATGTTGCTGTTCTTGCATTTCCATTTGCAAGCCATCCTGGCCTTCTGTTAGGCCTTCTAAGGAGGCTAGCCAAGGCTGCACCGAAGGTGACCTTCTCTTTCTTCAGTACTGCCAAGTCCAATGCCTCGCTGTTTTCGGTAAAAAACCCCGCAGATGAAAACATCAAGGCCTTTGATGTGCCGAATGGTGTGCCAGTGGGATATACTTTTGTGGGCAAACCACAGGAGGATATCGACCTGTTCTTGGAGGTGGCAGAGGAGAATTTCAGGAAAGGTGTGGAAGAAGCTGAGAAGGTCTTAGGGATGAAGGTCAGCTGCGTGGTGGCCGATGCCTTTATCTGGTTCTCCGGCAAGATTACGGAGGAATTAAGGGTTCCTTGGATTCCTGTGTGGACTTCCGGACTTAGCTCCCTCTCTCTTCACGTGCACACCGAATTGATCCGGCAGACTGTTGGAATCCATGGTAATTCCTCAATCTCTACTTTCTGCAATGGCAGTAGCAGCATTATCGAATTTGCTTACTTCCTTTGCTGCAGAACTCATCCTTCCATTTTTAATGTTCTTTATCATCCTGAAGGATCATGAATCCGCACCTACTTCTCTATTGAGTTTACGCAAAATGTAGGATAATATTTGAGATGAGATGGAAAGAGTATTTTCTAGAATCATGCAGAGTTTTTAAAACACGAGATCTCTAAGGCTCAGATCTACCTGAATATTTTCCGTCGATAATAGTTGGTCACATATATGGATGACAGTCTCTCGATTTACAGGTGTATCTGGTCGTGAGGATGAAATTCTTAGATTCATTCCTGGTTTGACGGAACTACAGCTTGGTGATTTGCCGAGCGGGGTTGTCTTCGGAAGTTTGGAATCGCCGTTCTCAGTCATGCTTTACAAAATGGGACAAGTTTTACACCGAGCAGATGCTTTGTGTGTGAATTCCTTCGAAGAATTAGACCCTCACATCTTTGAAGATTTCAAATCCAACTTCAAAAACGTCCTTAATGTCGGCCCCTTTAACTTGACATCTCCACCACCATCAGCAGATACCTCAGACACACACGGCTGCATTCCATGGTTAGACAAGCGCAAACCAGGGACGGTTGCATATATCGGCTTTGGAACGGTGGCAACGCCACCGCCCCTCGAGTTGAAAGCACTGGCCGAAGCTTTGGAAATCAGTAATACCCCATTTATTTGGTCACTTAAAGACAACATGAAAACCCATTTACCTGAAGGGTTCTTGGAAAGAACAAGGGAGACCGGAAAAATAGTCCCTTGGGCACCCCAGGTTCAAATATTAGCACATGATTCTGTGGGAGTGTTCCTGACCCATTGTGGGTGGAATTCTGTGATGGAGAGCATCGCTGCTACGGTTCCTATAATTGGTAGGCCATTTTTCGGGGATCAACAAATAAACAGTCGGATGGTGGAGGTCTATAAAGTTGGGGTGAGAATTGAGGGCGATTCGTTTACGAAAGATGCAACAGTCAGAGCTCTTGAACTGGTTCTAAAGAGCGAAAAAGAAGGAAAGAAGCTGCAGGAACAGATTTTATCTTATAGAAAGCTTGCTTTAGAGGCTGTTGGACCAAATGGGAGCTCAACTAGAAACTTTGAAACTCTGGTGCAGATAATCACGACTGGCAAGTCTTGAATTTTGAAGAACAAAACACAATTTTGTGCTCTCAGATTTGATGATTAGCTGTTCTGGATTCTGGAAGGGAGAAATTTTAAATTTTTGGGGCAACGAATAGTGTGTTGTTCCTCTCTTGCCTGGAGAGGTTTGTGCTGTTTCAGTTTTTTTTTTCTTTTTTTCACTCTTTGGGTGAAAATTATCTGTTTCTGCTAGAATTTTGTGGGAGTCGATTGTGTATTACCATATGTGTTAAATCTTTTCTTTGAGGGAATAAAAATTTTATTTTTCAAGAATTTATCAATATACAATCAGAGTAGCTGCGGATTTTCCCGAGTAAATGGAGCTCTTGTTTTCTTTTCAAAAGAAAAGTATTATCAATGTAACTCTTTCAAAAATATAAAAGAAACTAGTCTTAAAAGTCCGTACAATGATAGTATGTAATCAAATGATAGTTATAATTATTTAAAATAATTACTAAAAAACTAATCCCTTTCACATTAATCGAATATTTCTAAAAGTGCCTAAACTTGACAAAGAAGATAAAATGGAATGCATACAATATTTAAAGTTTAATTAAGTTAATTCAGTCATAAAAAAGTTGATTATGAAAGAATTGCATAATAAATTCTCTTTCTTGCTTAACAAGCCATGCTCCATACTTCCCTTCCCTTCTCAAACAATAAGGAAAAAAAAGATCAAATATGTTTTGTCACCTTATACAATTTCCTCTTAGTAATCCGAGAGTTAATTTTTGAGAAAGGTAATGATGATGCAAAATTTGGTGCTCAAAAAGTAAAACTAAGAGATTACTTACATGATTTAATAAGTATTTAGATAAAAAATGACTATAATAACTGGAAAAAAATTAAATATATTTAAGTAAATAATGCATATGTGTATATTTTATTGGCAAACATCCTCCCTCTCCACTCCACTACACACTACCCAAAAAATAAAAATTTTAGATACTATATTAAGGATCTTAAAGATTGTTTATGTTAAAAAGAAAAATATTTGTTGGATAAAATATATATTGGGGAATAATTAATATGTATGGTTCTCTATTTTCTTTTACTCTAAACCTCCCCTCTCCACATTTTCCAGGAAAAAGAAAAAAAAAAAAAAGAACACAATTCTATACGTATGTCAAGGTAAACAAAGAGCTGAAATTGGTGACTTGCATTTTGAGTAAATCTTAGAAAAAAGAAATTAAAAAAAATGAAAGATAAAGGGCAGCATTTCTTTTAAGTACCATAAAAAGTTAAAAAACTAAAAATGAAAATTTGATAATGTTTGTGAAAGATTCGTCGTAAATTGGTTTGCGAACTATAAATATTAAAAAATTGTAAATTGTTAAAACATGTAGTTTGTAATTTTTTTATTTTTTTGCTGAATGTAATTTGTATGTGTATGTAGTTAGAACTTTTGATGCAATAATCTATGCAAATTATGTCTATAATATAAGAAGTTTTATGGTGGTAGCTGACTAACTTTTGAGCAAATTATAAGTTAAATTTCACCCGATAATTTTAAACAAGTATTTTGTAGGTGTCAACTCAATTACGTTGTTGAATCACTAACCCATGACCATCCCGAACTTTCTAACATTTACAACCATATCTGATACTAGAATTTGCTGAATCATATTGCACAACATGTTTTTTTTTTCGTTTACGCTGCTTTGCATTGTATAACATTGAAGAGGCCTATTGGTCATCATATGAGCTTTCTTTTTAGATATAATCTGCAAAAATTCAGAAATTTGACAAAAGTAGTTCTCGTATAGATTTCTGCTGCATGCTTTAGAATTCCACAATTACGTACCAATACCTTAGGGCTACCTTGAGTTTTGTAATCATCACAAGATTCTGTATCACGCAATTCCTTTTCTCTTACCTCATATTGGTATGCAATCCAACAATTTCATCAAATATTCTATTTGCACTCTCACTTTTTTGGTTAAATTAGTCTTTTTCCAACCATTTCATCAAAATAAATACTATGTTTTAAAATATAAAATTTTTTAATATTTTTTATATAAATTGAGAAAGAAGAAAACAAGAAATATTTTTCTTATTATATTTTTAATTAATTTTATTAATATGATAGATAATTGAATAATTATATTTGTGATAAGTGTAATTTTAAAAAAGTAATTATTAAAATTTATAAAATACCAGATATTTGAAGAGGTGATAAAAGAGCTAAAAGACCTTACCGAGAATTATTATTGCAATTGTAAAATATTTTTTTTATAAATAATTATAAAATACTCATTTATTTTTTTTTTCTTTTCTTCTTTAAGGTCAAAGTACATTTTAGTACTCCTTCTGATTTATAATAAGTGTGCTAATAAAAATTTTTATACGTATTAAAATAATAATAAATTTGATTAATTTATTATTAATTAAATATTATTTTTATAAGAAATTATTACATTTACTATATTAAATGTCATTATTTTATTATGAAGATACATAAAGAAAAAAGTTAAATTTTTATTTAACTATACTCATCTTACAACAAAATAAAACATATATATTAACGCTTATCATGGAGTGGAGGGGTTAAATTCAATCATGAGATTTCTGGCAAATTTATGATCAAATATTGTAATATATAATGTAACTTTCCAGTTTACCTGTTGGAAGTACGGAGCAATACTCTGACATCGTCTTCAACGATTGGTTTTACTCTTGTAAGATGACCGGCTTTGGCAATCTTTGAAGCGGTGAAGATACAGCGCTGAAAGCTACCCATGTTTCCCACCAGCCTGCGCAGAAATTAGGGTATGATTGGATATGATTTAGTTTTGAAATTTTTATCTTGAATTTTGTAAAAATTGAATTGTTTGTGAGAAGAGATGTAGGTCTCACACTTAAAATTCTGAGTTTAGTTTTAAGATGGGATGTTGTTCAAATAGAGCTTAATGAAATAGGATGCCCAACTAGAAGACAGTTAACATACTTTGTTAGAAATTGCCTAACATTGCCTAAACTTCACATTAGAATGATATTGTCCGCTTTGGGCTAAACTCTCACGGATTTATTTTTGGGTAGCTCCCAAAAGGCCTCATACTAATGGAGTTATCTTGAATCTTATATTTAGACAACTCTTCCATCAATTTTTCCATGTGGAACTTGGTTTGCATCCCAACAATCCTCCCCTCAAACTAATGACCACACAGGTCATGACATCTCCTTCAGAGGTAATCCATTTGATCTGCCAACCATCTTGCCCTGCCCAGTCTACCAACCAGCGGGACACGCCGCTGACCACCACCGAGGCATCAACCGCGGATCTCCAGCGAGGGGAGCTTCCCACACAGTGCCAACCCAGACGAACCATCGGCTCTGATACCACTTGAAAGAAATTTAATATAGACATTAACCAAAATATGTCTCACAGCGGAAAAAATTAAAATGCGTACCTTTAACCAATATTGTTCAAGTAATTGCGTAAAGATAATACCTTGATTTGTCCCGCCTTGATTCCTCCGTTTCTGTGTTGTTTTGTATGGGAGTCTTCTAGCTTATCTCTATCAACGTTAAAAACCCCTTGAGCTGATGGTGTTACACGAGCTTTATATAGGATAGAGCTAGGGGACCCTCATATGATGGATATCAATTAGAGTTTCCTTCCATCAGGAAACATCAGGATTATATTCCAAAAATCATAACCAATCATGTATTTATTAATATTTACTGATTTACTTAGATAGGAGAAAAATATGATAACTACTTATAATATGTGAGTCGCATTAAGGTGCTTTTAATCAAGACCAACTTCTACATTCTCCCACTTGGCCCACATGTTATAATCGGGTAAATGTCTTTATGAGTGATTGAAAAAACTCAAAGTATGGCCAAGAAACGTACATCACTCTATTGTAATATGGTTATGTAGCAGTTCTTAATCGAAAAAATGTAATACAAGAATCATAGCGGTTATGTTCTTCTATTGAACACTCCCTTCCATGTATTACAATGTAAAACATCTTCTAATCAAGCCCTAAACTTTATGAATGAACTTAATATAAGTCATTCAGGGTCCAACCTTATGGATCCAATATGGATCACAAATGGATACATTAACTTTATGTGCACAAACATGTGAGTAAAATTACTCAAATGTCTAGACAAATAATGTCATTATTGCAATACCTTTATGTGTTAATTGAGTAACTAGAGTTGAATAACAAATCAGTAAAGCAACTTAAAATTTCAACTCTATAACTTTATATCTCAATAGCCACTTGCTGCAAACTGACAAAGAAACTTTATATCGAGTTGCTTATTCAACTATCAAAATAAATTGTTCAAAATGAACAATATAGTTGAATAACATAAATTTAACTAATAGCAAAATCGACAAACAATATGCCAAATTATATGCCTGTGATACCATCATAGCATCCTTGGATTTTCCTTTATTTCAATGTATTGTAACAAATAGATAATCATCTTAAATGTGACAAACTTAAATAATAAGCAGTATTTTATATAACTTAATAAGAATACCATAATTTCGGTCACAAGAACATTGATAAAATGTTCTTTAAAATCCTTCATTAATCTCTATGCAAATAATACAAGAGATTATACTTAAAACCACCTTATATTGGTATTCAAAATATAAAATTACTCAAAAGTCACATACATCCTTTTGCCAAATTTTACAAAATAAATATCAACATATGCGAGTAATAAACTTTATTTACTCCCACTGACCTTGAGGTATATAAATAAACAATGATTCACTTCAAAATGAAATGAAGAAACAACATCATAACTTTAGATATACCATTGGAGGAAAATAATTTCGGGACATTTAGAGATTTTCCTTATCTTGCAAAATGAAGTATCAAAATATATGAAAAACTTTATACATGCACATGTATACCTCTCCATTATATATGATGCATGTCAAATCATATTTCATATCCATTAAAAGTAACTCTATATCAAAATGAGTTACAATGTCATGAATACTCTAATAGAATCCTTCATTAAAACTTAAAGTAAGTTTTTATGATAATTGATGCCCTTTAAATAAAAATTTGAGAAATAAGTCTAACTTTACTACTCAACATTACTAGATAACAACATAATGACCTATATTAGTATGCACTAATAGAGGTTAACTCTAGTAATTTGAACAAGATTTAGACTTGAAATCTAATCTCAAACAAAGCAATGCTTTGTGGCATCAAACCAAAATATGGAGTCTAAATTATTCATGACTTATGAAAAATATAATTGAACCAGTTTTATTCTAACAAAAAAGTTAGAATATTAAAGGTATACGATGAGTAGAAGTGATTAAAACTCTAAATTCATAAAGAACCTATAACTCCCATTGTTTTCTTTTTTAAAAAAAACTTTAATCAATGGAATAAATGAAAAGAGTGCTCTTTATGTGGTTTTTCAAAGAAATCCTCATTTTGAGTTTGAAAAACTAAATGGAGAGTATAAAAGGACAATAAATTTAAACCCTTTAGAGTTAAAAACAATATCAAATAATAACCACTTATTATCCTTATCCAATTTCATCGGTTAAGGGTTTTAAATTCCTTACCTCAATTGGAAACTTTCATATGTGTAGTCATTAGAGATGTGATTTCCAAACATTCTTGTAAAGAAAACTCAAAAGAAACCTCATCTTATACACAAAAGTGATTCTAAAACTTTTCCAAAGGTAGATGTAACTTAAATTACACTACGTTTGTTCCCACAATTAACAATTATAGTTCCATTTTCTAATCTCACAGCATACTTTATGGTGAAAATAAACAGAATATCAAGAATTGTTCCTTTCCATCTTTTATTTCTTTATTTCTCCTTATTTTCAAATCTTCTGAAGCATCAAGTACTTCAGTTTTATCAAATAAGGATAAGAAATGCCTTATTGTGAATAATTATCAATAAATGAGATAAGATATCTCTCACTATTCACAAAAGAAATAAAAGCATTTAAAAATACTTATGATTTCATGGAATTCAGAACTCATTTGACATTTTTAATAATCTTGATAGGCTTGCCTTACTTTATGCAATCCCAATAATTACTAAAGGATTGAAGAAATCCTGAACTTTAAGAATTTCTTTTCTCATTTAGTAATCTTTATGGAGATATTTTACAACCTCCTATATAAATATGTCAAAAAATAGATGAGCTCTAAATGATAACATAATACTTTATGCCAATTACATTATTATGCAGGATTAAAACTAATGGATGAGAGAGTTTGATTTAAAAATTTGAAAAATATTTTCAAATTTCAAAATTGAAAACAGAGTTAAGCAATTTAACTTTGAAATAAAATTTCAAAAAAAATAGTAGCTCATAGAATATATTTTTCAAAAATAATATTTTAATATTGATTCTAAACTCCCACTCATCCAAATACATCTTATATGGATGCTTTAAAAAAAATTATTTTCTTAAAATCCTGCACAAAATTGGCGAATGAATTACAAAATGACTTTTTTATGTTATCAAATTCCATAAAATGGACTACAAAATGAGATGATTTCCTTATGAGTCATTCAACAAATAAAGGTAAGTTTCTTTATAGCATTCCAAAATTGTTCGTATGAAATACCATTAAACCATATTGGTATTTTTTAATTGGAATACTTTACCCATTTATAAATATTTTCTTTTTATCATAAGACACGAATAATACTTTATGTATGTCTTATATTGTCTCTTTTCTCCTAACACACATGGTCAAAGATTCTATAATTGACCATTCATCTTTATGTGTGTACAAACATGTATGCAATTATGAGCACACAAGAAAAGAGACCAAAAAGAAATATCAATATATAATTTCAAAACATAAAATCAAATGGAACATATAATCTAACATTGTCCTTTACTTTTGCACACTCCTACTATATTGTGCATGCCCAAAATTTTCATTGCAAAGGATGTCACAAAATAACATTGAAATTATAAAATACGAAATTTTCCCAATTCATAATCAAAGAAAAAATATAATAACCAAGGATAAAGACACATTAATGCTATGAATTTCAAACCATCAGCTAATGAATCAACTAATGCCAATTCAAAAGTAAATTCTTTCATTTGATGGTCAAAACCACCAACCATAGTAGAATTTACTAAAATACTTTATAATAAGACTAATAAACTAAACTAGTAAGACAAATCATCCATACCTGTGGGTATAGGATAATTTTCTAAATGTCTAGTTTATAGTCTTATTTCAATTAATCTCATCAAAATAATAACCTCCCTCGTGAGAGGCAGGTTGTTATTTCAATGAATTATTTTCATTATTCTAAATGTCATCATTCAACCTCTTAACTTTATGAGATTGAATTTATCTTTATGTATCAAATGCTTAAGATGCTTTGGCTACTCTTAAGCACATGATATAAAATAAAAATAAAAATTTCACGATGACATTCAAGAATATTCTTAAATTTGTCAACGTAACTTAATGTTGACAAAACCAAAATAAAGTGTACATACATACAATAAATGAGGTGAATAATAAACATTTATTTTGATAATTACTAATTACAAAACTTAATGTAATTAATAATCCTTAGTATTTTAAAATACTTGGGATGCTGTGGCTACTCCCAAATACATAACGTAATTGTATATCTGATAAACACCTCCAAAATATCAACTATCATTATGTTGATAATATTTTTTGTATGTACACATAATGTAATAAATATGCCTCTAAAATTATTTGTTACCTTATAGATGTCATTATTTAGTCACCAAAACTTTATGTGACTAAAATCTTTATGTGTCAAGTATTTAAGATGCTTTGGCTACTCTTAAACAATTGACACAAATATAAATATTTTTTTTATGACATCACAAATAATTATTTAAAAAATCAACTTAACTGAATGTTGATTTACACAAAAATACATAGGGACATGAGATTTAATCATCATACCATATATAATTCCATGACATTTTTTTTAAATAGAATCCAAAAAATATAATGAAAAATGTCATTGAATTAAAATAAAATAAATCAACGTCCCAAGTTCAAAGAGACTTTATAGAGGCACTATTTAAAAAAAATATCTTGATGCCCTAAAAGTTTAAGGCTTTAATGGAAGGAATAAAATATCCTTACCATAAATTTATAAAAATTGAAGCCATCCATATTGATAAAGATCATATTTTATCAACATGCAAATTCTCAATGCAATAGATTTGAGTGCAAAATTAGCAGTATATGAAACATTCCTCTATGTGGGAAAAAAAATAGACAAGAACAAAATTGACATTACATCAATCTTCCCCACTATTGAATTCGAAAGTACATACTGTCAAGTCAAGGGAAAAACCGTAACTTTTTCAATTCATTAGCTTCTGCATATTTGAAATCAAAATTCCCAATTGATCTGCAAAAAGCATTGCCTTCGTGGCAGACTTCACGAAAACCGAATAAAATAAGGCAAAACAAAAGCCTTTTATAACTCCATACAAAACCAAAATAAACTAATTTTGGATTTGGTAAATTCATAGCAAAATAAGTAAAAACGCAAAAAAGACAAAAGCTCAAGGTTTTTGCAACTTCTATATATAAAAATATATATACCAAACAATATGGCTAAAGAAGGCTCTGATACCACATGAAAGAAATTTAATATAGACATTAACCAGAATATATCTCACAACGGAAAAAAATTAAAATGCGTACCTTTAACCAATATTGTTCAAGTAATTGCGTAAAGATAATACGCTTGATTTGTCCCGCCTTGATTCCTCCGTTTCGTGTTGTTTTGTATGGGAGTCTTCAGCTTTATGCTCTATCAACGTTAAAAAACCCCCTGAGCGATGGTGTTACACGAGCTTTATATAGGATAGAGCTAGGGGACCCTCATATGATGAATCTCAAATTAGAGTTTCCTTCCATCAAGGAAACATCCAGATTATATTCCAAAATCATAACCAATCATGTATTTATTAATATTTACCTGATTTACTTAGATAGGAGAAAAATATGATAACTACTTATAATATGTGAGCCACATTAAGGTCTTTTAATCAAGACCAACTTCTTACATACTTACCAAGATGATTCTGTAGAAATCGAACTTTTGATCTATTATTATTTTATCCCTTTCTAAGTGTTAGCTAATTATATCAACTGAATTCTACAGATTTCAACGCGTTTGATAGTCCAACGGCTAACTTAGCCAACAAAAGGATGGAGAAACAGGGGTTGGACTTGGGGTTTGCTCGAAATGTCAAAATAGTTAATTAATGTAATGGAAAACCATTGGTCTTCAGAGTTTTTAGTTATCTTTTCTTTTGCTAGGTGGACTTTTTGGGTATCTCCTGTCTACATATGCTGACTCTTTCCCATAAACCAAGCTCTTGCAGTCTTTTGTTTCCCTTGGCGTAAGAGATCAAAATTTTTCGTACAAGACTAAAATTCTGCTGGTAGAGATCCCCAGGTGGCCCCGTTTACGTGGAAACTGGAAAGACTTTCATGGGTTCACTGCCTTCGGGTGTGATATGTGAAGTTTGACCTGTTATTCTATTAGATATGTCATATGAGGACCTGTAGAGTAATTTCCGAATAAAGCCAAAGCATAAAATTCATAGTTGTCAATTCGCAGTTCGCACCGACAAATTCGCATTTTGGTTTGCTACGGTATGTATGATCATCTCCATATGAAAGTTGCTATACAATCTCATTTGCAGAAGGGTTCTTTCAATCTTTCCCATGGCAGAAAGTTACTTCGTTTTTCTTGTTTTCGCGACCACGGGAATTTTCTGCGTTTATCATGGTGTTGCAGCCACTAATGATACTGATCAGCAAGCTTTGATCTCTTTCACAAATCTGATAACGAATGCTAACAACACGGTATTGGCTACCAACTGGAGTACTGATACTTCTTTCTGCAATTGGGTTGGTGTCACTTGCAGCTCCAGGAGACCAAGAGTTGCAGCACTGAATCTCAGCAACATGAAGCTTCAAGGCATCGTAGCTCCCTCAATCGCCAACTTGTCTTTTCTGGTTGAGCTCAATCTTGGCAACAATAACTTCCATGGAAGCCTTCCGGATGGTCTTGGCCATTTGCCTCGCCTGAGATTTATCGATGTTCACGGCAACCAACTGGAGGGAAGTATTCCTGCAAGTTTATTTCAAAACCAGAAGCTGCAAATGATGTCTCTGGCTTACAACAAATTCAGTGGTGACATTTGGACAGGGTCATGGAGTTTACCACAACTTAGAATTTTGAATCTTACCGGGAACAGTCTAACAGGTACAATCCATCGTTCTATTGCCAACGTCTCGAAGTTAGAGATACTGAGTTTGAATGGAAACAGCCTCAGCGGTAGAATTCCTGAAGAGATAGGGAACATGAGCCATCTCATTCAAATGGATCTCTCCAACAATACGTTCACAGGAAAAGTTCCTCCTTCCATTTTTAATATCTCATCCCTTCGTGCAGCATACCTTAACAACAATAGCCTTTCTGGTCCTTTTATGATGAATCAAGGGAATGGTTTTCTAGACCTCAAGTCGATTGACCTATCCGACAATCAACTCACAGGGGAAATTCCTTCTTCTTTATGCCAGATTGAAAATTTAAGATCCCTATACCTGTCTAAGAACAATTTTACAGGAGGAATTCCTCAGAATATTGGTTGCCTGGCGAAGCTTGAGAGGTTTTATGTGACTGGCAATCAAATAACTGGTACTATTCCTCCTTCTATTGGCAACATTTCTACTTTGCAGTTTCTTGGTTGTGTGAATAATCACATAGGAGGAAATATTCCACAGGGGTTGGCAAACTTGTCAAACCTGCAGATGCTGGGGTTTGACTATAACAACCTTACTGGTGAAATACCAGAAGCTATTTACAATATATCTTCACTAGTTTACATTGTTTTTGCTGATAACAGCCTTTCGGGGCGTATTCCTACAAGTGCTGGTCTCCAGCTTCCAAATCTTCAAGGACTTTTTTTGCCAGATAATCTGCTTGAAGGGGAGATTCCATTCTCCATTTTAAATGCATCCAGGCTTATTGAGTTGGAGCTGTCCTACAATTTCTTCACTGGAACAGTGCCTACTAATTTGGGTTATCTGAGGGAAATCCAATGGCTAAATCTTGCTGGTAATCAACTTACAAATGAACCAGGAAAACGGGATCTTGAATTTATCAATTCCTTGGTAGAATGCAGCATGCTACAATTTCTCATAGTTGGGAACAATCCACTTGGCGGCGGCCTGCCAGATTCTATTGGGAACCTTTCCTCTTCTGTTCAAATGTTTAATTTAGAGAATGCTCAGATTAATGGCAATATTCCCAGAGGGATTGGTAACATAAGCAGTATGTTATCACTGGTCCTAGATGGAAACAACCTAATGGGAAGCATTCCATCAGAGATTGGCCAGTTAAAGCAACTTCAGAGGTTATTCCTGAACAGAAACCAGCTGCAAGGACATCTTCCTGAAGAAGTATGTGAATTAAATGAATTGGGCGAGATCATTCTTTCTGAGAACCAACTCTCCGGCATGATACCAGATTGCATACAGAATCTTAGCAGGCTTCAAAAGCTCATGTTGGGTGCCAATAACTTCAGTTCAAGCTTACCACTATCTCTCTGGGACGTAAAGAATTTACTGCTTCTAAATGTATCACAAAATTCTTTACAAGGAGAACTCCCGCAAGACATTGGGAATTTGGAATCTGCAGATGGACTTGATCTTCCTGACAACAAATTTTCGGGTACAATTCCAATAGCACTGGGGAACCTTATAAGCTTGAGGTACCTTGCTCTTTCAAATAACTCATTGCAGGGGCCAATTCCATCATCATTTGGAAACTTTTTAAGCTTGGAAACTTTGGACCTGTCTTCAAATTCCTTATCAGGTACCATACCTAGATCCTTGCAGAATCTTCAGCAACTTAGAGAAATTAATTTATCTTACAATCAGTTAGAAGGGGACATTCCTAATGGTGGTGTTTTTGCAAATTCTTCTCCTCAATATTTCTTTGGAAATAAGGATTTATGTGGTATGCCTACATTACAAGTCCCTCCATGCACTAATAATGCACACCATCGGGGATCAAGGTCTAGAAATAAAGTTCTCAAAATTGTTATTCCAGTGATTTCTTCGATCACGTTGATAGTTCTTTTAGTCTCTTTTTGGATGATGTATAGAAGAAAGAAAATGAAACCGACAGACCCTGAAGGCTCGCTGCAAATTATAACATACAAGAGGATTGCTTATCGTGAAATTCAACAGGCAACAAATAACTTCAGTGCGTCTAATCTACTTGGAGAAGGAAGCTCTGGTTCTGTCTACAAAGGCAAATTGTCTAGTGGAGATGTGGTAGCAATAAAGGTTTTGAACTTACAAGATACAAAGTCGTGCAAGAGGTTTGATGCTGAATGTGAGGTGATGAGACAAATTAGGCACAGGAATCTTGTGAAAGTAATTTCAACTTGTTCACAAGAAGGCCTCCAGGCCATTGTTCTTGAATATATGTCAAATGGAAGCTTAGATTTGTGGTTACATGGACATAACTTCTATTTGGATCTCCTTCAAAGAGTTGACATAATGCTGGATGCTGCAATGGCCATAGAATATCTTCATCATGGTTATGATCATCCAATAATTCATTGTGATTTGAAGCCGGCCAACATTCTCCTGGACAAAGACATGGTAGCTCATGTGAGCGACTTTGGAATCTCAAAAATCTTAGCTCAAAACAAGCCCTCGACACTTACCAGGACATTGGGAACAATCGGCTATATAGCCCCCGGTATATCTTTTGTTCTTTCTCTAGATTTCTTGTCCATCACAAACCTATTATTCTTTTCAGTTTTTTACGAAGACTTAATAATTCTAAGTTATATGCTAATTTTCTTTGTTTACACGATTGTTTCGGTTGAACTTCTAACAATGCTCAGGCCCAGAAAGTGGAAACTTTTCTCTCTTGTCAAATGAGAAGCAAAGATTTTTGATAGAAATGACAAATTTTCAGTTTCTTTCTGCACAGAGTATGGCTTGGAAGGCATTGTCTCCACAAAGGGCGATGTTTACAGCTTCGGTATCACGTTACTTGAATCTTTTACCGGAAAGAAACCAACAGAGGAGATGTTTGACGAAAATGTGAGCTTTAGACAGTGGGTTAAAGCATCATATCCCACTGCTGTAATGGAAATCATTGACAGAAGCCTTCTTCAGGGGAGTGAAAAACTAGACCCTCAACAGGAGGAGAGTTGCATATGCTCTGTTGTTGAATTGGCTCTTGACTGCTCTAAGGAAACACCAGAAGACAGGCCTAGCATGAAAGATGTAGTGGTCAGGCTCCAAAAGATGAAACCTGGGCTTTTAGAGAAATAGAAGAAGTTGCCTTCTTAAGCAGGAATTCCAATTCTTCCTGTAGTTCCTAAGTATGATGCAAGAGAGAATTTGGAGTGACATCCGCATTATTGTACCGTATGTTATAGCTTTCTAAAACTAGTGGCATACCAAGTTTTTTTTTTCCCCCCCAACTCCAGATCTCCTCAATTATCTGATTCATAACAACAATTTTTGTAAATTAATGATTTAAATAAAGTTTAAAGAGGGACGACCTTGGAGCAGGACAATATCATCAATTGGTCCTCCAAAAACGTGGAATACTTCAATTGAGCCCGCAAGATATTACTTATCATTTCCAAACCCAACCCTTTTCTAAATTAAGCCCTTGGAAGAACAAATGAAGCTTCCAATTTGGGCTTGGCGCACCCTAGAGCTCTAATCTGCAATGATCATACTGAAGAAAACTTGATTTTTTTTTTTTTTGTGTGTGTGTGAAGGAAATTTTTAATTTTTGTTAGTGGATACCTTTTAAAGATTTATATAAGTTAAGATATTATTTTTTCTTATCTATCCATCTAATGTGCACATTATAACTCCAAATATTTAAAATAAAAATGAAGAAAGGAATTATATTTTGGACTAATTTTATTTATTTTTAATTTTTAATACATTAGAAACTTAATGTGAATCAAAATTAAAAATTATAATTTTTAAAAAGTATTCCGGATCAATTAAATTATATTAAACTTAGGATTTTAGATTTATACATTCAGCCAAAAAAAAAAAAAAAAGAGAGTTTAGAGTAATACAACTTTTTTTCTTAAAATCTTGAACGTAATATTGGATATAATTTTTTACTTATGTAGCGTTAATAAAGTTTTGTCCCAGACACACGCTATCTTTTGGCCTATTGAATCAACCAAAAGTCTTGACTGATTCGATCAAAATCGATAACCATAAATTTTGGTTAGAGGTACTGTGACGACAGCAATTTTCTTCCCCAAATTAGAAACCGCCGTATTTTCTACTTTCTATTTGATCCGCCCTGCTTATGCCCGTCAATAAATATCATCACCTTGGCATTGAATAAAAGTCCCCGAGTCCATGTCGTGATAATAGAGCAAGGCTTGGATGTCGTTGTAGAAAGTCTAGCCCGAGGACCCAAAAAAGTTAGATAGAACTATTGGAAGCAAATGGAAAAGGACCACCCGATTCTGCATAAGGCTATTCTCGGCTAGTAGATAGAATCATTTCCTTAGGCCACTCTATTATTTACTTTTCAAAACAAGAAAATGGTTCAAGAAAACCATTCTTTGATAGTTATTTTAACTTTTTAGAAAGACCGATTACTTGTTTTTTGTACATTCTTATCATAGATTACAAAATAAATCAAGCACAGGCAGTTTTGAAGAAGACTGGTGGACGTGAATTTAGGAAATCAAGCAAAGAAAGGGTGCTTGGCCTACAGCTAGGAGGGAGCTTGATGGTGCATTTGAATAGTGTTTCATTTCTAAATTTATTACCAAATTTCCGGTTTGGATACAACAACTATTGTCCCTTCCTCTAGAGCTCTTACTTAGCCACAAGTTACTAAGTTTAGAAAGCTCAGACTTATTGGTCTACTGAATCATGTAAGATGAGATACAGTGAGTTGGAGGCGGGGGTTATTCATATATATCAATTGTATTTTACGAGTTATGTAAGATGAGATAGAGTGAAAGGGAAAATATTGTCCTTATTAACTTTTTTTTTTGCTAAATAAAAAGGTTATTCATTAATATTAAAATAGTCAAAGTTATTACAATCAAAATAATTCTCAAATTTCTTTTCTAATGAGAGAAGTTGAAGAATTGAGACAACTTGATATATACAAGAAAATGAAAAGTTACACGATGATTGAGCAACCAAGACAACAGATAATAACCTACATCCCAAAAATTGTAGATGTATAAAACATACTAATACTATTACTATTACTGATAAAGTACACAAACACAAAATAGTCTTCTCCATAGTGCATTTGTAATAATTTTTTGATCACAGTGGTGAGAAAATCTCAACTTCAACATCTTTTTTAAAAGATAATAATTTAGAAAACCATGAACATATCAACGATCTTAAAATTGCCTTGGAGAGAAATAGAAAACCAAGCAAGTGTCCAAATTAAGTCTAGGTTAAAAGATTTCTCTATAGATTATAAAGAAAAAGTCTTGATCTAAAAAAATTAAAGAAAAATCTCGCTTATAAGTTTTGAATCTTGAAAAAATAAATTTCTACAAAAGCTTATCATGGTTTGTGGCAAAAAAAGAGTGGGAGAACTCTAAATTGGTAAAAGACTGCTAAGATCCGATCAAAAGCTTCTATTTGCAAGGGAGAAGAGCCACAAAAGTTTAGAGAGAAGGAGGAAAAAATGAGTTTAGAGAAAGAGAGACCGCAGTATTCTATTTTACGTTTTTTAAATGATACATAGATCTCATTTTCTACCAAGTTAAATAGAGACACGTCTACCCAATATGTAGGAAGTTTAATCTATAGAGAAAATAAACCTAGCATTAGGCCTGTCAATTGGGCTCTACGAGCCGAGCCGACCTAAGCTCGGGCTCAGCCCGAGTAACATCATATTGAGCCCGAGCTCGGGCTCAGCCCGAACGGGCTCACAAATGTTGAGCCCGAGCTCGGCTCTTATGAGCTCGAGTCGAGCTCGGGCTGAGCCCGAAATATGCATATTCATTTTTTATTGTTCTCACAAATTATCTTCTCACTACAAATTATGATTGCCTTCACAAATTAATGTCTTAATACTTGTCTAACAATGACTTTCAACTAATTTGCATATATTATTAAATAATATCTCTAGAAACTAAGCAAACGTCTATCTGAAAATCAACAAAAACAAACTACCATAGCAAAATAAAGTATTGTAGCAATATCTCAACCACATTAAATTCCAACCAAGACAAATCAACAAAAGTGGAGCACCAAACTACCAGAGTCTGAGAATTTATTGATCAAGAACCCTTCAAATGGATATTTAAACAGAGATATACAATGCATTAAAATCTGATAATCTGGTATGTCGTGCTTCAATATGAAGTAACCGGAAAAGAGGAAGAATGATCCTATAACTCCAGAAATCAGTGAATTTCCAACGATGAAACTAGGCACCAAAGCACTAAAACACATCACCACTGTGTTTGCTGTATATAGAATCAACCAAATTTGCAGCATACACCACTGAGTTTGATGTATAGTAAGCAGTTTAATATTTTGAATGCATATTAAGTTATTAATACACAAAAAACAATCTTCTAATGTGCCCTAATAATAAATATTGATTTTTTAAAAAGATATTGGGCTAATACTAAAGTTTACTAATCACTTTACTAATCACCTTATAAGTTATATAATATAAGTATTAATCATTAAATAATTGATAATTTTTTCTCTCCTCTTTCTAAATTTATGTTGAGAAGTGAAAAAAATTATATTTTGTGAAATTAGTTAAATATATTAATTACGAAAGTGAATATGTAGAATATATTATTTTATAAAACTAAATATTTACTTTGGAATATTCTAAATTACAAGTGCAAAAATCAATTGGAAGACTATACTAAGATCTTATCTTCTTCTTTCATATGATTTATATTTCTCTTGTTAGTAAAGATAATAATATTCATACCTACGCATTTACTGTGTTAATACTTAATATCCTTATAATTATGATAAGCTCAATAAGTAGTTACAATCTCATAAATAGACTCTATGATTGAATATCATGCATATTGTTGCCAAATCTGCTAAGAATTAAAACTATTAAATCACATTACTTTTCTAAAATATAATTTTAAAGTGTTGGAAGTGAAAACTTTACTATACTAAATTTTTTTGAAAGTGAAATATAAACAAATTTATTTATATCAAAACACATAAAATTTTAATCTATATAGTTATGATGACATTAATATAGTATTATACACAAAAAATTTCTATTATATCAAAAAATTATAATATATAATTATAAATTATTATTAGATATATGATCAAGTGAAAGCTTATAACTGGGCCGAGCTAGCTAAGCTCGAGCTCGACTGATTTACAAACGAGCCGAAAATTGATGCTCTAACACTCGATCTTAGCAGAAAAAAAGTCTCAGCACTCAAAGCAATGAAACTCAGTTTAGCTCGACCCTAATTGACAATCCTACCTAGCATGTAGTAGTAACCAAAACTATTAAGCCATCAATTAGGAAGTTTTGGAGTTTATCATCCAAATAAGATTTGTCGGTAAAAGAATAATCACATTGTAAAATTAAACTATAAATTAACTTAATTTATTATGTATTGATTATTTTAAAGAAAAAAGAAAAGTGTAGATCCTTCAAAACTTTACTCCTAGATGTCTAAGGCTGTTGCATGAATTATAATTTAAATTGTTTATCATAATATCGTCGTTTTATTTTTATTTTTTTCTTATAGTACTTTCTTTATAATAGTGTTTTAGATTATGAGTGACATTTTTTTCTTTTTTTAAAAAAATTTAACAATATTATAAAGAGGATTAAGGAATATATATATATATATATATATATATATATATATATATATATATATATATATATATATATATATATAAACTCGATAAGTATTGAATATAAAATTTTTAGGCTCAGCAGTCAGCAAGGGGTGCTTTTCAACTGACCTCTTTTTTTTTTTTTTTTTTAATGATAAGTTCCCTCCACCCCTCGCCTTTTTGGGAGAACTTACTGTTGGACCAAAATGAGGGTCGAATTTATCCAGATTCGGAACCCGCAAGAAATTTGGTAAAAGTAAATTCCATACGCACCTTAAAGGCGCGTGGGAATCGAATATGCCTAGATGGGATAAATAGATCCTAAATTCCTATAATGAAAACGGTGCCACGTGTCTCGTTACCTGGCGACCTCGGCGACGCCACAGCCCAACCAAAAGCATCTTCCTTCCATACCCCTGCCCCCGAAGCCACCCGTGGCGCTCTTCTCCTCCGCCCCCCTCCAGAACCCTCTGCATTTTCTTCTGGGTATAAAATCCATATCTCAGAACATCTCTTCTTCTATGTCTATACGAGATATCGATAGGCTGCACGTATATACATGTGTGTGTGTGTGGTTTTGTTATGCCTGTCAGATTGGTTTCTGCGTTTTCTTTCAGACGGTTATTCAGTTGACGAAGAGCTTACTGGAGGTTTTATGAATTTGGATTTTTGAATGAATTCAAGGCTATGGTGGAATCAGGGTTTTCGTTTTGAGGTACTGTTTGATTAATGTGTATGTGCATGTCTTGTGCGAATGAATTGATTGATCTTGGCGTTAAAGTTTGAATCACTGATTGACAAGTGGGGATTTTGGATTATTTGGAAGTTACTTTATCCCATAATTTTGTGAAATTTAATAATTTAACTAGATAACGTTGGTAGTTTTATGAGGGAATTGGTGGATCTTTTTGGGCCGCGAATTTGGTGGAGGAAGTTCTGAGTTGTATTTGTAGTTTTTGAAACCTTTGTAATTGGTTCGGGAATGCGGAGAAGGGGAATGGGATTGCTAACCTACTGGCTTCTGGTTACAAGTAGAACCTAACCAATGTGTGATCAAGGGATTGAAATTTTGTGTCTCTGAATTGGAATCTGAGTGCCCTACTAGTAATCAGCTAGAGCAGGACCAACAGCTTGTTTACTTGATGGATAGCCCGACTTTGTCTCCAGGATCGGCCCTAAGTTCCAATGACGAGAACCCACGGGTTAAGTTCTTGTGTAGCTTCTCGGGCAGCATACTACCGAGGCCTCATGATGGGAAGCTTAGATATGTGGGTGGTGAGACAAGAATTGTCAGTGTTCCACGTGATATAACCTATGAGGAGCTTATGCCTAAGATGAGGGAGCTCTTTGAAGGTACTGCAATTTTGAAATATCAGCAACCAGATGAGGATCTTGATGCTTTGGTCTCGGTTGTAAATGATGATGATGTTACTAATATGATGGAGGAATATGGCAAGTTAGGTGCAGGTGATGGATTTACTAGACTTAGAATCTTTTTATTTTCACACTCAGATCAGGATGGGCCCATGCATTTTGTTGATGGGGATGAGAGGGACAACGAGAGGAGGTATGTCGATGCTTTGAACAGCCTTAATGAATCCCCTGAGAATAGGCGGAATCAGCCTGGTGACAACCAGTTTGTGAGTCCTCTTGAAGATGCCCATGCTGGAATTGCTGAGCAGTTTCTTAACCAAATGAGTCTTGAAGGCTCTCTTCATAACCAGCGGAATGCTGAGATGCATATGCCACCAGTTAATCTGCGGCAACTAAATATTCCTCCTTTAGTCTCAGCACAATCCCAACAATCAGTTACTCAGAGATATAATGAGATGGAGGCTCCATGGAGTCCTGCATATTATTCCCCTAGGCAATCTGGCCACCATGACCCAAGGCAGGTGGCGGAATATCCCACTTCACCTTCATCTAACCGTTACCGTACTCAATATGCTGAGTTCCCAGCAATGGCTGATGAATATAATAGAAATCCAATGAATCATCAACCGCTGTATGAGCCTCACCAGCAATTTGCAGAGAGTGTCTCAATATTTCCAACTGGAACTGTACTGGGTGACAAGGCTGGTTTCCCTGGTAACATAATGCATGGAACTAATGTGGTGGACACAAACAGTATTTGTGAACACTGCAGAGTGACTTTCCATAGAAATCAAGCTTATTCTGAATCCCCTTGGAAGACTGGGGAACACCAACATTTAGAACCATCAAACATGGGAAATGGGTTTCATCATGTGGGTAATCTTTGTACTGAGTGCCCTTCAAATAGGGAAATGTTTGTGTTGAATATGGATGCAAATATGCACCACCCATACTACCTGGTGGACCATAACGATCCTCGACCCCTCTATCCTGAAAGCCAAAGTCACGAAAGGGCATGGACATTGCAGCAACAACTGACTCCCCGGCCTGAGGAATTGAGAGCACATGCTTCTGGAGCTGGAAGGTTAACTGATCACTATGTTGGTGATACTAATATGAATATCTCCCATGGGCATGTTAATGTGTCTGATTCGCATTATGTCCCGTCTCATTATGTTCAACATGATGATCCTCGTTATATACGAGCTACTCCAGAAGCAGGTAATCAAGTATTTCATGACCCTCCTTTTGCTGCTGCATCTCATATTCATGTCCAACCTATCGATGAACGAGGAGTTCGGTATGGAAACCCATCATATGCATATGGAGCAGATAATATCTATCAAGTTGGACATGCACCTGCAGCTGCTACTGCACATGCACTATGGAGAAATTCCCATATCCCAATGCATGGGGGTCCCTCTTATGATGCATCTTCTTCACCTCAGTTAGCAAATGGTTTGGTTAATCCTGGATTTATCCGAGTGGAAGGTAGCCCACGATTGCCAGTTGGGTTGGATAATCAGAACCCATGGGTTGACTCCCCACAGAAAATAACTGTTTCTGATGGGACATCTCTACCTGAATGTTCTAATGGTCCTGCCAGGCAACTGCCTATGGTTCACAATCAGGAGAATCAGTTTTTTTGTAAACCAAGTCTCATCCAACCGCAAGGTGATGTCCTGAATATTTCTGCTCAGACAGATCCTTCATTGAGGCCTGATTTAGCAGTTCAGGTTGGAGAAATATTGGTTACTGTTCCGGAAACAAGGAATGATGCTATCAGTGTTACTGAACCAGCTGGAGTGGATAACAGTGTTAATGTAGGTGAGAAACAGGCAATCCATGAAGAGAAGCTTGAGGGCTCTAATCTTGGTGCTCTGTCTCATCCTGAGCAAAATAAGGATTCTAGCATCTTCAAATCTCCTGAATCTGGCAAGTCAGACCGTATAATTCCTGCTGTTCTGAGTAGTGGAATTGCAAAAGCAGAAGATGGCCACACTAGCGGTCTTCAGGAAAAGGAAGAGCTGCCTGATGACAATCTGAGTTACCTACCTGAGTTGATTGCATCTGTTAAGAAGGCTGCTATAGCGAATGTCAAAGAAATCAAATCCAACGACAATCATGATACTAACATAAAAGAGGAGCACCAAAATGAGATGGATGCAGTGGTAAGCTATCAGCATCTCTTTTATCTGTTGTAATTTTCATAATTCTTTTATGGCATTTATTCTGTTTTGAGGATCACGTAACAAATATTTTCTCCTTTATCAACAGGATGCTCAAGGAGATGCCGAGATGGATTCTGATAATGAAAATTCTAAGAGTTCCAAGATTGAGCTGACAAAGGCTGAGGAGGAAGCTCTTAATCGCGGATTACAGGTGTCGAATTGAAATTCTTGCAATTCCGTTAATTTCTTAATAGTACCTATATTCGTGCAAGGAGAGTAATATTACCTATATTCGTGCAAGGAGAGGGTTTCTCTTGTTTGATTATCTCTAGCAAATTTATTTTTGAGAATTTAGAAAAGCAGACACTATTTTTCTTCCAAAACATTAAAAAGGTTGGAAAACAAGATTTAGAAATTAAACAAAGAAAGACGGGAAAGGGAACACATTGACACATTTTGAAGTATACTTAAGATATCATTGACTTCCGTTCTTGTGATTTAAAGGCCAACACATAATTCTCGACTGCTTTTACTTGTCTAGTGTGCACGTTCATTTTCTGCTACTCATTTTATGTGGTTTTTCACATAGACAATCAGAAATGAACATCTCGAGGAAATCCGGGAATTAGGGTCAGGGACATATGGTGCTGTTTATCATGGTAAGTGGAAAGGATCAGATGTGGCTATAAAGAGAATCAAAGCGAGCTGTTTTGCTGGAAGACCCTCTGAAAGAGAACGCCTGGTATATCTCAAACTTTTTCCTTTTAAAAAGTTTAAGGCTATATTTGGATTGGTCTCCCAAGTGGAAAAAGCTGGAATTTCTTTCCCGAAAGGTTGTCCATGGGGTCCACCTCTTCTCTTACTGAAACCAACTTTTTTCAAACTGAAAATGAAAAATGTAGACCTAGTCCTAGTAAATATCCTTGTGATTTTTTAATAGTTATCTCCTTTATCTGTTGATGACATAAGTATCCACGAATATGCATCATTGTCGAGATTGCTGTAGAGAAAATTCATGAAGGACTTGCCTCATATTAAGCCTATTTCTAGGTGACGCACTTTCATTTGCTGCAGCCAGTTAACAGATTCATCAATATTATGCAACTAATTGACACTTTTCAGGAAAAGAAATCCGTAACATTTTTCTATAGCTTGTTCTTGGTATTGCAATCTTTGCATGGTATATCTCTAAATGTGCAGTCAGTATAATTTTTCCAAATCAGTGTAATTATTTCCAGCTTATGGTTGGCCCTTATTCTTCATTATTCCAACGGAACTTGTTCTGGATAAATAAACAGATAAAGAGTGTCTTTTTGGATTAAATAACTGCTCCTGTTGAGAATTTTTGTTATCTGATGCAGTCAGTGGTTAGATATGCTTTAGCTGTCTGGAAGAGTCGGTTGGCTCTTTCAATGCCTAAAATTTTGTAAATTTGTGGACCTTACTGCAGTTTGATCTATTTAAATAGAAGGTATCTTAGTTACGAAATCAAGGAAGGGACAATAGTTTTCTTGATGTTATCTGTGTGGTGTGGTCTCTCTGCTCCAGCACCCAAAAGTAGAAAAGTTGAGTGGACAAAGAAGAAAGGAGTGGTAGATCGGCCTATGTTTGAATAAGCTAGTGTGAGGAATGGGTTCAACTTCAAATGCAATACAACTGAGTGGTTGTCTCTTTTGGGGAAGCATATTCTCCTTAACTGTGCAAATTTTTAAGTTAACCTCTATGCAAAGATGATCCGCTTTGATATTTGGGGTAACATAAACAAGGAAAGTCTGAGATAGCTTTCTTTTCCCTGACTATAGCAGTTTCAGATAGTATTTCTCAAGGTCCTCTGGACAAGTACCTGCTTCTTGGTTTCTTTTCCCTTTAAGCGTATCGACACCAGTAGCCTTAGTGATCATTTGAATAAAGAGTTTTAGAATCATTGGTGACTGTTACTCTTTTGTTACGAATTGTGATTGGTGAAAGCAGATGTAGTGCCACTTTTCAAGGAGCAGTATAGTTTCACAATCTTCTTACTCTTGGAAGTGTTACTAAAGTGGAATATTGAAGGTTAACCAAGTGGTATGGAGATTAGGGCTGCTCTCTAGTTTATGAGGAAGCTGGAGCCTGCATGCAAGTTAAGTTGATTAGATTTTATATTTTCTCTTACTGACGTGCCTTCAGCACATGCCAATGTAAGGTGGAAGAGAAAAGTTCTTATTTTGTTCAAGTTCTGTAATAGGCCAAAAAAAGAAAAAGAATAAGGAGTCTCTAACTTAATGTCAATATAATTTTGTCAGTTCCTTTTGGGAATAATGTGAAACAAATAATTTGTCGATGGTGTTGATTATCTATGATAAATCAGTCATTGCAGAGAATCAACAGAAATCTACCTGATTATGAAATGACGTTGAGTAATACTATCGTTGCAGTGGTAATTGTTGCTTCCGTATCTAGTAGCTTCCTTTACAAGCTTATCATTTTTTGCTGACCTTCTTATCTCTGGAAGTATCTAGAAACGGTCCGTGGATTCTCATATTATTTTAACAAACTTGTACATCTTTTAACTTCCTTTGAATCTCGACAAAATAGTCCTTGCCTCTGATATATGTTCCTTATCTCTAAACTGATTGATCTTGTAGCAAAATTTTATCTGGGAGTTAGCGACCAATTTTGACCATGTAAGCAGACCAGAACGTGTGTCAATCTGATGAATTTGGAATTTGGCCATCAAGAATCTGACTGTTCATTCTAGTCATCATGAGGATACAAGAGCCTATGGGTTAAGCCACAGCATTTTTAAGAGAAGTATTTTAGAGATTCTGTACTTAGAAATAAACAGTAGAAAGCTTCATATATTTGTATTCAAGGCCACTCTTATTGAACATCATCTGAAATTGAAGAACCATTTGGGACAACAGGATCAATATTTTTTTTCCAGGAAAACTTTATGCATAAGAGGGTCTTCAAAAAGCTATTAGAATGAGAAAACTGTTAGTGGTAGATGGAAAATTTCATATAGTGAAGAACCCTTGAGCAAGGTGCTGGATCGTATAAACTCCATCATATGTTACATCCTTCAACATAATCTGGGTATTTGTGTTAAGATGTGAGACTCCCATAACTGTTGCACAGCAGTAGAAAGTTTGGGACCAAAAATTCAACATAGTTCGTCACTGGTCGAATATTAATCGGATGTCCAAGGACTCAGAAGCTTTTCGGAGTCCGTCGTATAAAAATCTTCTGTCCCCCACAGCACGTGTGTTAAAAAGAATAATGATCTTGTTTTCGATATAAAATGAATGGGGATGCCACAATAGATGCCTACAACGGAATTTCATAAAAAATTTGAATACCCTTAGGCAGAATTTGTTTCCAAATGAGGTGCTGACTGTCAATTGCCCCCGTTCTACTTCATCTCAAATCCAACATAGGCCAAGGAAGGGAAAAATCTGGCTTCATCTCTTTTGGTAAGTGTGATGGAATGGACAGAGGGAATAAGTACAAATTGGTGAAAGAGAAAGCTTTTCAGCTAATTTGGTCATATAGGGATAGTAGGATTTTTAAAACTAGCGTCTGCCAGTTCAGCTTTTTGGACAAAAGTTGTTATGTTGTTCTTTTTTTCAAGAATCAGGCGCACCATTCATAGACATGTTTAGTTTAATGGTACTTTTGGAGATATTAGAAAGTACATCTTTTTGGATCTTCAGTGTTTCAATTTGTAGCAGGATTTCCCTCCATCTCTTAAATCCTGAAGATTACACCCGTGCTTTTGCACTTATAAGTGGAACATCTCGTCTTATTTACTAGTTATTTCACTGTACTAGTTATTTGCAATGTGTTAGCAATATGCCTTATGGGCTGTAGCATTAATTATTATATTGACTGGTGGAATTCCGACGGTTAGCAGACCTCGATCTGGTAAAGTAACAGGAATGAGATGTGGACCATTTTGTGAGTACTGGAATTGGTCAAAATCAAGAGCAAACAATGAACCGATGGAGGAATGCTGCGGCACTACTGTTTGTTTTATGAGAAATTGTCTGAGTTCTGAAAATGGATTTGACATCCGTTCTGAAAATTGAAAATTTTGGTCCTAGATTTCTTGTCTGCGAATGAATGAAAGGCCATGTAATTTGAGCCTTTTTTATTTATGTGGTCCATACATTTCTTTTAAGATATATGGTACAAGCTAATTCATCTGCTACTTCCTAAGTTAAGGAAAACACAGCATTTTATATCTGACAATAAAATTTTATTCCGTAGCTGACAATTCAACCTTGGATAGAGTTCAGGAGTAGTATCCTCATCACTGTTTCAAGTTTCTTTCTATGCCATCAATGGGATGGGTCAAGGGCAATCTTTTATCCATATTTTCACAAGAAGGTCAGATGAGTAGTGAATTTCCGAAGTATTTTGATGAAAGGAACTATTTGAGCTCTAATTGGACACCGACTCAAAGTTGAAAATTTTCCGCTCATTTTTTTCCTTTTTTTAATGTTAATTCCTCTCTCACATTAATAAACTTTTTTTGTTCAAACTGAAAATAAAAAATTTTACAAACAATGCCTATCCCAAGTACACTCTAGGTGATTGTTGTTCTCTGTCCCATTCAATGATGAAGAGAGTAATCCGAATGCTGCTAGAGATTCTTATATTTTTCAACTTTCCTTTGGCTGTCCTCTCTTTTTGGATGATGCTAATTTTGGGATTCTCAATTTCTTTCTGTATTCTTGGTGATTCTGTGGCGGATCATGTTAATATGAGGTTTTCCTTTTGCTATTGAATAATCCTTTGATCTATAACAGAGTGCTAGTGGTTGTGTTTGCTCACTGTGAACTGTTATTGAATGAAGAATTGGAATGTTAATGATACCTTTTTCCCAAAACAAAAGAGGAATTTCAATACTTTCCAAAATGTGTTTCCTTTATGAATTCTCATTTAAGTTGCATTTCCTAGCACTGTCAGTGAACGTTTTGTAGAATATAAGTGATTTCCACATAACAAAATGGTGTCTGTCTCCTTTTTCCCCTTCCCTTTTTTCCCTAATCACCACTCTATGCATGTGAATAGTTTGATACTACTGCTATAAAATCATTCACCAGCCAAAGTTTGACTCTGCTGGCATTTAGGCATCTAAAGCCTATAGATACTCTAATGGACTACAAAAATCAAGTTCATTTTCTGAAGACCGTGCTGATTTTTGGAAGTCAAAGTGGTCCTGTTTCTCTTGGAATGAAGTGAACGATTTAGATGCAGATTTCTTAGTTTCTGAGATGTTAATAGATGCCAATATAGCTTATGCCAATCCAAGAAATCCTTGACTTACCAGAATATTAGATATATTAGGTCTGGTTCTTGGAGTGCTATTGGAAACTTCGGTTAAACAGATGTACCGTCTTGGATATATATGGTGACATGATTTACGTCATGCTTTATACTCTTTTCAGATGCCTATTAACTATAGAAACACCGCTTCATCTGTTTAATCTTTTCTACAGGATTCGGGGCAAATATGATCTAATTACTATTGTAATAGTCTTCTTGTTTTAGTTTTGACATGGATATATCACTCTCCGGTTGGATTTAATTTCCTTTTTGTGCTGTATAGATTTCAGATTTCTGGAAAGAGGCCCTCATATTGAGCTCTTTGCACCACCCAAATGTTGTTTCTTTCTATGGTGTTGTCCGTGATGGCCCAGATGGATCTGTAGCCACTGTGACAGAATTCATGATAAATGGATCTTTGAAACAATTCTTGCAGAAAAAGGACAGGTATCTTTTCCTGGTAGTGCAGTTTATCATTTGTCTTCAGCATCCACTATCTTGAATTCGCCTGTATCTGTCTATACTTTCAGTTGAGTGCAAATCATTATTAACTTGATGGGATGTATTGTTTTATCCTCCAGAACGATTGATCGTCGCAAGAGACTTATCATTGCCATGGATACTGCATTTGGAATGGAGTATTTACATGGAAAAAATATTGTGCATTTTGACCTGAAATGTGAAAACCTGTTGGTAAACATGAGAGATCCACATCGACCAGTTTGCAAAGTAGGTCAAAATAAATTTCTTTGCATATTGGACTCTTATTAGATAACCTTTCCGGCTCTTTCTGTCTTGACGGTCTCTCTGATCATATGATAATTTATTTTCACTCCTCTGCTATGCTCATTCATTTCTCGTTGAATATCTTTTACTTTAGATTGGTGATCTTGGCTTATCAAAGGTAAAGCAACACACACTAGTGTCAGGAGGTGTTCGAGGGACATTGCCCTGGATGGCACCGGAACTTCTTAGTGGAAAAAGTAACATGGTAACCGAAAAGGTAATGGCATCTAGCATAATTATAGAAGTTTTTGTTAATTTCTGTTATATTTTCCTCATTAATATTTTAATTATTGCATTTTTTACTCGGCAGATTGATGTTTATTCATTTGGGATCGTAATGTTTGAATTACTCACTGGTGATGAACCATACAAGGAAATGCATTGTGCCTCTATAATTGGTATGTACCACGCCCTTGAGTGCTCTTTATCTGGATGCTTGCACTTTTTCCATGTTAAACTGATGACTGACTCCCTCAGTTTCTATGATTTAATAAAGGAAATTGCTCTTTCATAAGGTGAACAATGTGGTCTCATGCTTATGGAGTATTATTATATAGGTTACGCTCAGACGTATGCTTTGTGATTAATTTAGTGAATTTGCTTTTATAGTTTGATACTTTTTATGGCCCTAATTTCTCTTTAGTTTTTATCCTTGTGGACGCTTGATATAGAATATTGGAGTACCAGTAGAAATCAAAATTTCATCCTGTTCTGTATAAATAACAAAATGCTTAGAGGGATTCGGAAATTTCTACCTTCATTGTAATGTATGGGTGTTCCTTATTTGAAACTGCAGCTTATTGTTTTCTTTGATTTTGCCTTATATCAGAGGAACGTCCTTGATTAAGTGCAGTCTTTATGTCTCTTTGACTACTACCTCTTGGAGGAACGCAATGTGTACCCGAATTTTAAACAACAAAAAATAAGTATCTTTACTATATTTTCTAGGTTGATCTGTCCACTGCATGCTTATCTTTCAAAGGAGATGTTATCAACTGCATGGCTCTTTCCTTTTAATCAGTTTCATTACCACAGTGATGACCTCATTGATATTTCTTCTGATTACTTGTATCATTCTGATGTGAAGGAGGAATTGTGAACAACACACTGCGACCACAAATTCCAACCTGGTGTGATCCTGAATGGAAGTCATTAATGGAAAGTTGTTGGGCCTCTGATCCTGCAGAGAGGCCATCGTTCTCAGAGATATCTCAGAAGTTAAGAAGTATGGCGGCAGCAATGAATCTGAAATGATGATGATGATAATGAAGTGACCATTCACTTCATCTGAGAAATTTATCTGGCAAGTAATTAAGAAAGCTGAAATAAAAGAAGCATATTTGGTAACTATGGTCCAAAGCTTTGGGACTGGTTGAGCTAGGAATGCAATAGTATTTTTTTGCCAGTCGTTGGTCAACATTATTTTCTATAGCACTTTTTTGAGATGAGGCACTCTGCCGTCTGGTCATCCTATATATAAGATAGGAAATATTCAAGTATGAGCAAAGAGAGACAAGCCTACATAATCGGATGGTAAGTTTTGAAACTTAATACTCATCTTCAGGTTCCCTTTCCTCAAAATGGTTGGAATATTGATTTGATCGCGACTTTCTTTTGCAGGTTGCCAATTATAATGCTTCAAGGAAGCTGGCAATGCATTTCTCCAATATGGATGCCTTTTTTATACGCGTCTTCTGGTGGAATTGTTTTGCTGTGTACATAATATTAGTTGCAGCTCCACAGAAGAGATGCTGCATTCTGTTTTAGTATTTTGATTGAACAGATGTTTTACTGTCTTTTGATGTTATAATTTACCTGAATCTCCAGTTAACAGTTGCATCATGGACTACTAATTTTTTACTGTAAAAGGTATACTAATATGTTGAACCAAAGTCGTCCTTAAATCTCAAATGATACTATGATACGTGTTTTATCTGCAAATCTCTGTTCAGGATTGCTCTTTAGAACTACTGCTGTTATGGCGGACTCTCCTGTGCTTAATTTTTGAGATGATAAGGTGACTATCTAATTGGGATTGCAAGTTTTTAGCTTGCTTTATCATGAGTTTCTCAAAAGTGAGAATTCCTTTCTTCTGCCCTTAAATTGAACTACGATATCTAGAACCCTGTCCTGCACTGCTCAAGCTGTTTCTTGTGTACGAATGTTGGCATATTTTCTTTCCTCTTTTCTTTTCTTACCTCTGAATGATGATTTAAGCTGCATTTGCTGCTGAGTATTCAACTCAATGTATGGTGTAGGCTGGTCGAACTCTTATTTGTACGTTTTGTTCTTTACTATTTTGACCTGCAATCTGTAGAGGGCAGTCTCCTGTTTCAAAGCTCTTCATTTGGTATTGTCACACAATTTGGTTTGACTTGATTTCTTTCGCCATCAACCCAAACCAATGATCATGCTTTCTCCAAGGATCTTTTTACTGATATCACCTGTGTCAAGCATAGTGAAGTAACTGATACTCTATGAAGAAAAGCTTCCCGTGTTCTTTTACAGGACCTACGTCTACCAAACCAACCCTGAGCAGATGTTTAGTGCTTGTTCAAATTCCTTGTTGACTTGCTGATATTTTTCCATCCTGCCAAATTGCTGTTGTTGATCATAGGGTTGACCTTTCGGCTTGCCCAATTATTGAAACAACTAGGGTTAAAGACATCCAAAGGTCAAATCTATGACACCAGCAGCAGATAAAACCTTTCACTCTCTAGAAACTGTACCATTCTTGTACTACCTAATACGCGGGGTATATGACTTATTTCAATCGAAAGTCAATCGTCCCAGGTACCCCTTGACTTTACATCATGTCCCAGGTGCTAAAAATCACCACGCGTGATTGGAGAAAGCTTTTCTGAATGCTGCAAAACTACAAGACACAGGGAGGGAGACCAATAGTGAGAACTCAAGAAACCAAGGATTTGGAAGAAAACGGTACAATTAACGCCAGGTGATAAGTGAGAAGTCAATTTCTTGGATTCCAAAAGGTGATGGGTTTGTTGGAGAAGAGGGTTTGACAAAGGCATAGATTACTTGAGAATTGAGGGATTAGGACTAAAAACTGAGCTCAGCAACAGCGTCCGTTTGTAGCATCTGTCCTAATTGTTTTTCCAAAAAGTGCATTCAGATAATAATACCTCAATTAATATATTCATATACAACTCATTAGAGTCCCATTCAAGAAGTACTATTCACATTGTATCATTAACTTTCTACATACTACTACGTAATAATTAATTTTCTTTGACAAATCCTCACACTCGGAACAGGTTTTTCTTTTTTTTCCCTTCTGGTTTGTAGGGTGGTTTGTACCTCATTTACAAGGGTTGTTTTGAGGTTTTGCCAAGTGTATCATGGATAAAATTAAGATTATCTCATTCGAATAACTTTTGATCAAGTACAACCTAAACTGATAATCCAAATCAGATAATGATTTTCATATCAAAGGGTGCTGCTTTTTCATGCATGGATTTGGTGAGAAATATATAGGCGAACCCTTTCCAGCCATTCATTGTGTTCCCCCAAGGTAGTTCTCATCGTTCTCTTATTAAGCCGTCGAAGATGATGGTTATATGTTGATCTTTCTTCTTTCGTATGTACTTAGTACAATTATGAGACAGATCAAACTCATTGTTTTTTATTTTCAACAACATCCACACAATAAGAGCATCTTGTTTCATTAATTAGCTCATGAGGCAGGCTTCAGAAGAAACTTCTTTCGCTATATATTCGAACTTGTTCAAATCCTTTCGGACGGGTAACTCATTGTATTCCGAAAACAATCCAATTTTATACACAGGATCATGAACTGAGAAAACGCCGATGAATCATCATTTGAACCAAGTAAAAACCATCATCTGGGTACATAGAGGAATTTGATGTACTAATATCAGTAATAATTTTTTCTAGAATTTTTTCTGTTGGCACGAGTTAGTACGGATTAAGTAATTATGTTTAGTAATTTAAGTTTTCAATTCATTCACATTACCTTTGATATGCTAGAATGAAAATGGAATCTGCTTTTTCATTTCATTGTCTAAAAGAAAAAATTAGAACAAAATAGTTATTCCTTTTTTGTTTTGGTAACATTATTATTTAATGTCAAGATGGCAAGAAATTTTGCATAATATGACTTAAATATCCTACTAACATACAATGATGACGAGGTCAAACAAAATATGCTATCCATAAACTTTCATTTGAATAAATTTCATACTAAAACTTTAAAAATATCAAACATCTATTTTGAATGTTAAAACATCTTATATATAAAATTGAACGTAATTATAAAAACAAATCTCCGTTTGTATTAAAGTAAGTGAACAAACTTGCTATGGAGACCTTTGGTGTATTGTTAAACTTTTCTATAGATGACTAAATATTTATTCAGGTTTTCTAAGTTCTCTTGGAAAGACTACTAAATTTTTGTGACTTTTTGAATTTTACCAAGAGAGAGAGAGAAGTCTACAATAACCATAAAATATCTTTTTTAGCTTTATAGGTTCTTTTGGAAAAGCTTTTGCCTTATCCTTTTCACACTCCTTGAAATAGCCTTGACATGGGAAAGTGCTTTTCCGCTTTAATTTTACAAATCAAACGATGGAATGGAAAGAAAATTTGAAAATTTTATTTTTTATTTCATTCTAACACATTAAACATACCATTAAGGTTCTCCAATTTCTTGTAGAATGATAAACTTTAAAGCAATATTATGGACCAAGAAGGTAATTTACTCGTATTACACATAATTAATTTCAGAGTCCAACGTCAAACCTGTTTGAGAAAGTTTTTTTCCGTGCCATCGTGTGACATCATAAGGTTTGCTATAGTACTCGTATGTATTTCAATTGCTATGCTCACGACCAAGAATTTGATAATCTTTTTTGTTGCATCATCAACATAGATTTACTATATATCATATAAATAAACACACACACATACACGCGCAAAAAAAGCTATGAGTCTATAATTTCATCTTTTTCCTTTGAACTTCCTGCTTTACTGTGGGTGCCAGCATAGATCTTCTATAAACGAAATATTTATTCTTTTCTAAAATTAACAAAAAAATAATATTTAACTTGTAATTTAAAATTTTGATTAAGCTGAATAAATCTCTAAGAATAATGCGAATTTTACAATTACGTGTGTGAGAAAAGGGGGTTTAGCAAATTATGTGAAGTCAATTAAATTAGTTAGCAACAATCATTCCATAATAGTGTATTGGGATTTAGCCATTGGTGACCACTACTACCCGCCCGTCCCCCCCCCCCCCTCCCCAAAAAAAAAAAAAAACAATGCTTATCTTGTTATCAAGAATTATTTCTTTCAACAGCCCTCTAATGCAATACTTAATATAAAATTGTGGTCTCCTTGATGATGCACGAAAATGCAGTGTCAATGGAGAGAGAGAGATTCTAACCTCGAGAGAAGGACAAGCAGAAGCATGTTTTCTTCACCCCAAAGATCTGAGTCCATTTCTTTATTTTTAATTCATTTTAAAATCTGAGTAACTTTTTGAATCTTTATACTTTTCTTCTTGTTATTTCTAAGCAAGTGGGTTCTGGACCATCTCCTCCTCCTTCTTCTTCTATATATTATGCAGGTAGGGAACCAAGGTCAATGAATGGGGCTCCTCTTCGACAACCTTTTCAGTTTTTTATGCCTGAGTTGTTTGTTCGTTTTTGCTAATGTTGTTTAGCCAAGTTGTAGCTCTTGATTTGAGTTGCATAAAGCACAAGGAATTATTAGAAAAAACCAAGACTTTTTTGATCCGTAATCACCGATTTCAGAATAGGAAATTCATTCGAAGTAGAAAATTCAACTTGCGTTTAGGATGAGGTTGAATTGAAGAGAATTGATATTGCTTCTCTTCCGGGTCGCCTTTTTGCTTCTCGAGGAAATCACAAGGTAACACAACATTAGAAAAAAATTACTTTCTAATAAGGGATGTATGAATAATTATATCAAGTATTCTTATTTATTTATTTTTTGTGATCCAAGAACAAAACTTTATTCTTTAGTTTTCCAAAAATACTAATAAAATCGCCAAGCACTAAATCTATTATCTTAATCGTAAGTATTTTGATAGACGTTTTTCTATTTTGATAATGATAATTGTTAATATTTTACAGTCGTTACACGCATTTGTATATTCTATAATCTAGTCTTGGCATGGAAAATTGCATGCTTGAGACCAAATAAGTTTTATCCCTTCCCAATGTATATCTACAACGGAAAATAATAACAGAAAGTAAAATGAAAAAACTACACTGATACTCTTTCACTCTCTCTTGTCGCCCGACAAAAGAGAAGAAATGTTATGAAGCCTTGAGATTTTGGCAATAGAGTAATGTCATATCTCGACTTGAAAGGAATGATGTGTAAAATCATGTTCTTTTCAAACAGAGTTTTAGCTTAGCAAAGGTATTGCTCCCTGAGTTCAGAGTCAAATTCAAATGTCCACTTTTTTTTTGGTGTGTCTGACAAGCATAATATCTATAATTTTTTTTCTGTCGTTTGTTCCGAGATTTTCCTCTTTGCTACACGTTGTTTCGCAAATGTTGTTTTACGATGACAATCTTTACCAGGCAAAGTTCTAATTTCGGTTTATATTCCTATGCCTCTCAGATATCAACATGCAGCGTTACCTTATGATTGTTGGTGAGCTGCTCATCGAGGGATATGGCTGGATGAGATCATTGAAAAATATCAGACATGCTTTAGACTGTTTTATCTTGTGAACCACAATTTCATCTTCAGCGAGACATGGAGAAAGTAGCCCAATAATCGAACATTTCAAAGAAGTTGGTGAAAAACTAAAAGGATGGAGGCTTCTTTCTTGATTCTAGCTGTGGCATTGCCTCCACAGAATTAACTATTAGAAACCCAAAAAGCCATTGATTTTAATAATTCATTTGAGGGAAATTTGCGTAGCACTTTGTCGGCTTACATGTAAATTAATCAACAAGGAATAAAAAAGGCTGACTGAACTAATCCAAATGTTTAAGAGAGAGAAAGAATTTGCAGAAACCCTAGAAGACTTGTAGACTTTTGGCTTCTCACAAGCATCACATCACCCACTCTTCCTACCTATAAAGCCTGGTCTTCTCCCCAAGCATTTTTCTCCAACCATCAAAGACGGATATCCAGGTTTCTACTTGATCAATTTGGTTCAAGAAACACAAGGAACGATCTATACAAGAAGGAAAGATAAGAAAGAAAACAGCAGAAAAGATGGGTAGAGCCCCATGCTGTGACAAGGCCAACGTGAAGAAGGGTCCATGGTCTCCTGAAGAAGATGCTAAGCTGAAGGAATATATTGAGAAAAATGGCACTGGTGGGAATTGGATTGCTCTTCCCCAGAAGATTGGTATATACCTGCAACTTCAATCTTTCTCTCCCTCGATTTTCTGTGTGTTTCTAGATCTGTTTTTCTTGAAACCCTACATGTTCTAGGTTTGAATAGCAAACTTGATCGATATATTCACAGGGCTTAAAAGGTGTGGAAAGAGCTGTAGACTCAGGTGGCTAAATTACCTCCGGCCAAACATCAAGCATGGTGGATTCACTGAAGAAGAAGACAGCATCATCTGCAACCTCTACATTAGCATCGGCAGCAGGTCTCTCTCTCTCTCTCTCTCTCTCTCTCTCTGTGCCTACACATGAATTTCAACCCAAACTCCTTGTCCTTTTTCACTTGTCAATCATTCTTTTGTCTGAAGAATAAGTTCTTAATCCTTGGATTTAGAGTTTATTTATATTGTTTGCATTTGATCTGTTATTGATCCTCGGTATACTTAATGAAAACTGATCGTATGAAATGTTTGTACAACGTGCAAATGTTAGGTGGTCGATTATTGCTGCCCAGTTGCCTGGAAGAACAGACAACGATATTAAGAACTATTGGAACACCAGGTTGAAGAAGAAACTGCTGGGAAGGCGTAAACAATCTAACACGAACAGATTATCAGTTGCAGCTCAGAATCAAACGGATGCAAATGTTGCAGAAGAAAATCCCCACTTGCAAAATTTGAGCAACTCAGCCCTTGAAAGGCTTCAACTCACCATGCAGCTTCAAAGCCTTCAAAATCCCTTCTCTTTTTACAACAATCCTGCACTTTGGCCCAAGTTAAACCCCCTGCAAGAAAAGATGCTTCAAGTTCTCCAACATTCAAATGAGAGCCAGAATACACCAATGCAACAGATACCCGCTAGTACTCATCCTGGATTAGGGCAAAATCTTGGATTACTGGAGCAAGCTACTGCTACTGCTGCAAAATTTGAGCAAGATTGTTCCAAAATACGCAACTTAAAGGGAGACGATCAAGGAGAAAATTCTATTAATGGCATATCATCTTCAGACAGCTCAATGGCCTTAGTTCCTGGAAGAAATGATCTAGACTCAACTGTGGCTCCGAAATCAAATATTGCAGAATTACTTGAATCAGGAATTAGTCAGCCTATTCCAACTTTCACACAAGCTGAAATCGACAACTTCCTGAACAGCAAATCCTCTGGTATTCTATCTTCTGGCAGTCCAATGGTTGATTTTGATTGTCTGAAAGAGATTGATACCTGCAGGGACAACCTGATGTGGTGGTCTAATGATCAGATTGACACAAATTCAGCATCCTCAAACTCATGGGACTCCACTTCTCTTCTTCCTCAGTCTGAAGGAATATATCAGGATTTTGCACTAGGTTACAGTATGTAGTGGGGAAATAAAGTCATAAACTTCTAGGAGAGATCATTCGTTACTCTGATCATAACAGGATGATGGAGAAGATGATGATGACCAGTGTTGTAAATTGTGTGAATAATGTTATGTCCATGTAATCTTGCCAAATATGTACTCGACATGACTGTTTCCAGAATTGTTTTATATTCATGAATTTAATCTTCATTTTAGTTCTGATTCCATTATAAGTGTTTGGTTTTGTTAATTTTTCAACAGTGTATGTAGAATATACCATTGTCACTCCAATATCTATGGCTTTTTGGTGAACTGCCATGATAGGAGAAGAAGGGAAACATGAGAAAAACGGATCAAACTTTCGCATATCTGACTATAAATATGGAAGTAACTCCTATATAGTACTTTAAAATCAATGCCACTAAAACTCCTACGCCAAAAAAGAAAATTTGGAATTTGTTACCAGTTGTTTGGAAAGAGTTTTAATCTCATTTTGATAAAAATTTCTAAAATTAAGTTCTTCTATGTGAAGTTCAAAATATAAAGAGAAATTTGTATAAAACAAAATTATAACTGTGAATACAAGAGATCTTATTTGACATTCAACTTGAGGTATTATATACTGGTAGAAAATGAAAATGATTGCAAAAGTTTACTTCAATCTTCTCATCATACTCGCTTGACTACTTATTACTATTGCATGAAATTAGATTCACAGTTTTTGTAGAAATTACGACATATTTCTTTTCCAGGGGAATCAGTACGAAAATAGATGACAAAGGTACTGATTCCTATTCAAAAGCAAGACTATAAAAAATGATCATATTAATAAAAAAACAGCAGGAATATAGATAACCAATACTAAGATCAAGACTCTTAACACAGGTTATTGCAATATGATCATGATATCTTCATATTTTGTTAGACAAAAATATTGTAATAAATTCCAGATTTTTCCAAATAATTGCATATGGTGTCAGTTTGCTGCGCCTTTCGCACATGAGAAATAAGGAGAGAGAAAACCCTATATAAAGTTGTATAATAGACAAAGAACAAATTGATTTCTCAAGTCACTTCAAAAATATGCCGACGATCTACCTGTCTTGTTGGATTATTCTCTTCAAGTTAAAACGAAGAGGGGGTGGGGAGGGGGGGGCGGGGGTGGGGAGCGGGGAGTATATAGAATGATGAAGAAAAGGTTTGGACCATGACTGATCTTGACTTCAAGATATTTTTGTATAAACTTTGGGAACCGTTAGCTTTTTCAGCTGAATAACATTGCTTTAAGGAAAGGATGAACGAAATGATAAAGTTTGCTACTAAATAAGCCGCATGAAATGTGTCAAGATTTCCATTAAAGCTGTAAATTACATAATCAATTAATGAAAATAATCTCTTAATTAGTTACAATTGTATCAAGATTTTTTTTAAAATTATAATTTTTATTATTAGTAGAGATTACATAATCAATTAATGAATAACAGTTTCTTGGTTACAATAGTTATACAAGTAGAAAATATCATTATACAAGATAAAAAATAATCCTACAAGGGAGCGACTAATAAAGTCTTGTCGAGGCCCAATTGAACTTCACATTCATATTTGAGAGGTTACAATTCTTGTCATAAGGATAAAACCTTATGAATCATTAAAAATATAGTTAAAGTTGTTAAACATACGAATGGATAAATCATCGCCCCTGCAAAGAATAATAAGTGAAAAAAAATTAAATTATTCTATTTTGTCATTTTTAAAATGTGGATACAATCTCCGTAGGAAGAATTTGAACTTCTTGAATAATTTTGTTATATCTATTTTGATACGTGAGCATTTACAATCTCTACAAAGAATTTGAATCTTCTTATTCAATCTCCGAACCAACTTGACCTTAGACTGCACTCTGTGCAAATTTGGCCTTATTATCGTGACATAATATAATTTTATACAATGTACTACTTTTGTTGTTTTAATGAGATTCTGATTTAAAACAAAAAAATCTTTGCTTCATGTTTTAAGGGGAAAATGCTTTTTAATATGTTCATTTTCACTAATTTTAAGAGCTGATGACCTTTTTTTAAAAAAAAATCACTTAATATTATTTTATTAATTCAATATGAATTAAATCTGAGTCGCTTAATTACGAGTTAAGTAATCAACACCGACCCAACAGGAATAGCAATGTTGCGTTAAGCATTACTGTAAGGGACCCACTGGTGATTTTGCAAACTAGCAATAACACCGAAGTGAACAAACCATGGGCTGTTCCGTCATCCTGATGGGCCTCTGCATAGGAAATCTGTCAAGGCCTGTGTTGTCAAAATATATCAGATGCTCTCTATTCAGCAACGGGTCTTGCAACCATTTGAAGCTGACCGCGGCACAGAGACTCTCACGTTTCCAGTTTCATTACGAAATTTATTCAAGTTTCAAATAAACTCTGCCTTATTGCTAATTATTATTTCTATTATTTCTTTCAGGAAATGCATTTTCTTTTGTATTATGAAATTGGAGTAATTTTATGCTTTTTTGTACAAATTGAATGCACACGTTTGATTTGTTATGAAGATTTACGAAAGTATTTGATCATTTTTAAATTAGCGCACTTTTTTTATTATTCAATAATATTCGTACTAGAATTTACTATGTTAACGAAATTCATGTGCTTCAAATTAATACTTTAAATTAAAGAAATTAGCATAATGTAATAGAGTAGCACATATTTGTCTCGTTGGCCAAAAGACTTGGGCTTTGTAGGTTACCTTCCCCCTCCACTCCTTCCTTTTAGTGTACTGAGTGTAACTGTAGAATCGTTTATAACCGTGCTGATGGTAGAATACAATGTTAGACACTTATATCTAAAGATCCATTTCACTTTTTCATTTCCCATTTTTGAAACATAAATAGCTTCCCCCCCTTCCCTCTTTTGATAATTAAATAGCTTCTCCTTTGGTTACTTATTAATAAACAGAAAAAAATAACTAAGGGAAATTTAATTTTATTTGCAAAATGATTTGATACTTTTGTCCATAGTTATCTCTATCTCTACCGTTTTGGTAAAGTATTGATACAATGGCCTTTATTTCAGTTCCAGGCGTTTCATGTTAGAAGAAATTCTTATGATTATATTTGCTACTATAATCCTTTCCCTCTCTTGAATTGGCAAAAAAGTTCTGCAGAATAAGTGATTGATTTGCATATTTCTCTCTCTCTCTCTCTATATATATATATATATATATATACACGAAAATGATTATTGCCTCAAATTGAGCCAGATTTTTTTGACTTAATTGAGGAGCAAAATTTAAGAAAAGTTTTTGTCCTCTTCATGTATTATATATGAGAATGAAAAGAAAGACAATCATTATTCATTGCATGAAATCTATTTTTTTTTTTTTTTTGAAGTTATCGTTGCATGAAATCGAGACCCACGATTTCATGACCAATGGTAATAATAGATGGATGAATAGAGTGACAGTCAAATCAAAATTGAATCAGCACCTACAAATACAACCATGCAAGACACCCTGTGCTTACACCGCCACACCCTCCATACCCTTTAAAACACACTTTTCGCCCCCATCTCCTCCTCTAACGTTATGGCAAAAATTCCTTCTTATTCATTACCTTTTCTACTCTTTCTGCCGCTTTTTGCTTTAGTTACTTCATGTAAATATTCCATTTTCCAGCTCCAAATCTTCATTTAATTCATGAAAAAAAATATTAACGAAGTCGTGTTCTTTGATCATTGTAGGTCGGGAAGAAGGCGGGTGCAGCATCAAGGACATTCGAATATATCAATCGCCCTCGGGTTACACGAGTCTTCACGTACCCAAGTTTACGGTTCAAATTGTGAATGAAGCGTGGCGGACGGATGGAGTTTTTGATGTAAAAATAAGTTGTGGTGGTTTTGCGTCGACCAACTTAATCAATCCGAAGATTTTCCGGCGAATCAGCATTGGCAGCTGCCTTCTCAAAAATGGCAAGAAAATTTGCCCCGGTGAAGTTATTTCCTTTGAGTACTCTAATGTGCTTCCCTATAATTTTAGCGTTCTAGACCTCCAATGCTAGCAGTACAAAATACGAAGTCTGCTTTCTGGGTTTTTTTTTTTTTTTTGAGGGGTTTACGATATTGTAAGATGATTTTTTTTTTTTTTGCTGAGTGGGGGAGCGGGGGGGCGGATTTTGACTCAATCTCTGTTTCAAATTTTGTCCAATTTTTTTAAAAAAGTAATTTATTTGTAACAAAAGATGTAACTGCTAATTCTAAACTTTATTTACTTATTTACTTACTTACTGATACTAATTTGCTACTCGGTTAATCACGAAGGAAACAAATTGTAATTGTTGTAATATTAGGAAATTAGATGCTTTTTCCCGAAATCTTTTGGTAGAATAGTTATTTTACTGATTTCAATTTAGGCTAATCGGAACTTTGTACGGTGCATATATTACTTTATAAGTAAATAAGTGTATAATAAAAAAATTTAAAATAAAATTTTATTCTAAATATCATTGAAAAAAATATATTTAATAGCACGACTATGAGTAAGTTCATTTCTTTTAGTGACATAGTCAATTGTTCATTTAAAAAAATTACCATAAAAAATTAATACGTGTTATTATATAAATAGTTATTAGAGTTATTACAAAAAATATGAAGTAAATTTATGTATTTAATTAAAAACTATGCCCTAATAGTTAATCATAAGTAAATTAGATGAAAAGAAAAGAAATAAAAAATATATCGTAAGTTGTACTCTTTTTCTATATCTTTAAAGTAAATTAACTGTACGACATGGTCTTTCAATTATTCTGTCATATTCACCTCCTACTCCCATTATATGTAAGAAAAAAAGTGAATTTCTTATCATTTAATTATTTATTTTGACTTTTCAAAAAATAGAATATATTTACAATAAAATCATTGTGAAAATTAAAATTTCTCTCCCCTTCTTATCTCTCTCCATTCTTAAAAAATAAATAACTTAAAAATAAAAAATATTAGTATTTTATATTAAAAATCTCAATGAAAGATTTTTATAAAATGAAAAGATTCTCTAGTCATTACTTAATATTTTTTTAAAAGAATTGTGTTCTTAATCCATTACAAAGAAGTCATAGTATTAATATACTTTATAAAATTATTCTTTCTTTTATATTTCTTTAGTAAAAAGATAAAAAAATAAAAATCATCGATTATTACATGGATTCATATTAAAGAAGAAAAACATAAATAAAAAATTAAAAGAAAAATGCATACATCTCATTTTACAGGATTTAATGGAAGAAACCTATAAAAAATATTTTAAAATTTAAAAATAATAAAGATAAAATATTTATTTGAATAAAAAATTAAAATATCCCTAAATATGTCTAATACCTATAATGTATATAACACTCATACATTTTCTTTCATTTTAAAAAAAAAGTATATGACAGTCTTTCTATTTTGCCATTTATCCCAAAAGGTTCTTAACAAAAAAATATTCTCTAAAAATAAATAAATTTATAAATATTTCACATGTACACAAATAAGTCCTCAACAAATTAAAAAATATATTTTTAAAAAATAATTAATTTATAAACATCTTTTGAATAATAAAAGATGCATTGAGTATTAATAAGTTCCTCAAGAAAATCAAATCTATAATACTATTTATCAAATTCAGATGTCAATATTAAAGTGAAAGAGAAAAATAAAGAGAATAAGAGTAACATGTATCAAAAAAAGGAATTGAAAAGATCATCTCTTTAATTTAGAAAAAGAAGATCCTAATCAGAGAAAATAAGAGGATTTGACAATAAAAAATCTTATGAGAAAAAGTTTGTGAAGAAAATAGTAGTAGATGAAGTTATGTAGAGATAGTGAAAAGTTATTAGAAATTTGATTTAAATTAAAAATTTTGTTTAGCATAAATTAAAGTGTTATATTATTTTATCCTTAACTAATGACAACTCTTCTAACTAATAAAAATTTTAAAATTTTAAAAATTAGAATTGAAGATTTGAGAGTTTTGGAAGAAGAAAGAGAGTAAAAATGTTTTGCTAATATATATATAACAACAGAAAGACCCATGAATTGCATGGGATTAAGTTTTTATACTCAATTACGGTTAATATATTTTTTTCAAATAATTATGAACCAAAGTTATAAAGTTAACACTAAAATATCAACTTAATTATTGTACTTTTACTCTAAAATTAACTACTTAATTTAACTAGTCCTTGTGAGATGTGTGAGAAAGAAAAAGAAAACCAAATAATATATTTTAAACACTGTTATAATAATTAGGAAAAAATTAACTATAAATTATATTCAAATCTATTCAATTTCATAAAATGAAAATTAATTTATTGATTGAATTTTTATGAAAAAATAGAAGTTGAAAAGTAAAACTTCACATAAACCACATATGTTTACTAAAAAAATTAGTTAAGTATCATCATAACAATGGAGCTGCTCTATTGATTATTAAAAATGTCTCATCCATTTTCTACTGGCACCCCTTTACTCCCTCTGAGGTAACATCTCCTTCGAAGAAAAATGTTAAATGCCTCGATATCAAGAATAACAATATTTAAAACATTTAGATGATTTTACAATTTTCATTGTTTTTGCTCACAAACAAAAGTAAATTATATTAGTTTATTAAATTAGCTAAAAATGCATTATGAAAAGAGAAATAATTATTAGCTTTTACTTAAAATAACTAATTAATGAATAATGTAAGAATTATAAAAATATAAATTATTGGTTATAACTAATAATAATATAAGGATGGTTACAATCATATTTACCCAACTATTTTGGGTTGAAGATGGGAGAAACGGAATTCTCATAATAGAAGTATCCAACAGTCTCTAAATTCAATTATTTTGTACCAAATTTACTTAACGATAATTGATAATTGAATGAAATGACATGATTTCTATCATATTTTTGGTAAAAGAAAAGAAAAAGAAAACTTTGGTACATGAATGGCTTTCCTAAAAATCAATATACACTAACAATCTCCAGTCTTTCGGCTTCAAGAATTGATGTCTTTCCAATATGTAATTGTCATGCGTCCACGTATTCCTCAAGAAAATATTAATACATTGGTTAAGAGTTTCTATTACTTAAAAAAAGTTAAAAATTCATGAAATACAAAATTTATTTCATAAGAGAAATAGAGAGACATAAAAATAAAAACTCTAAGGTTAAATAATGAGTAGAAAACATCTTCAAAAACTATTTAAAAGAAAAGGTAAATGAATATGTTGGCCTACTATTTGTGTTTAATATGTTATTAACATAGCATAATAAAAATTTGGCTATTTAAAAACAAAATCATCTTGAATGTTAAGAAAATTGAAGAAATTCTCTAACTAATTGAAGAAACTTGAATTTTTTAATAAAATCTAAAGAGGTAAAAAATAAAAATTAGTATGGTCACTTTAAGACCAAAAAGTAATGGCCATAAAGCCTTATCTTAATAGCAAGAGTTGAGACCTCTCAACAATGAGATTGATAGTTCAATCCATGTTCGGCAAGGGTTTTATTAGTCTCTTATTTATAAAGATATTTTCTATATATATAGATATTGTAACTAAGAAATGTTCTTTATTGGCTGATTATGTAATTTTCACCAATTGTGTATCACCTCTGATATTAAAAATAAAAAAAAGACTGAAATGTAATAATAATTGGTTAAGGATTGTTTAAAGTAAACCATATATAATTTAAACAAAAGAAGAAAGGAATTGCAATAACCAAAAAGGAGGGAGAGGGAGGGGGGAAGAGAGGGAGGGGAGAGAAGGTTTCAAAGGATTATGAAAGTACAATTTTTTACATGCGTAAACTAACTAAATTCAGATGCTTTACTGCTCGATACTTTTGTCCAGCGCCACGACCCCATGAGATGTATTGCCTATTTAAATGTATTTTCCTAAATAATTTGTTTTCTTCCCCAGATTGAATTCTTGAATCTTGAATCATCTCAAAATTAGAAAATTGTAAATGCTACTTCAAATATCTTTTCTTCTTTACTTCAATCTTATTACCGCCATTCCTTATCATTGAATTACATTCTATAGTTGCAAAAAAATAAAGAAAAAAGACCAAAAAATAACTTCGAAAAGAAATTATAATTAATAAAGGTAACTCAAATATGTATTGAACTTTAATTTTCTCTTGTAAATTACATAATAAATAAGAATAAAATGAAAATAAAATAAAAAACATCAAAGTCCTACATATTAAATCATTGATCTTAAATAATAACTAATACCATAATTTGATTAAACTCTTATACTCTCAAAAGACAAAAAAGCAGAAAACCATGTAAGCAAAAAGACAGATTTCCTTAAACAAAAAAACTTTAATGAAAGTATAAAAATATTATGGCAAAAATTATCTATTCGATTTATATTAAAGAGTGAAAAAGAAAAAAAAAGTACCTAAAACTTTTACATCTATAACATCTATAATAAAGATGAAAAAATTAAAAGATCTCATTCGAAGATAGGTTCCAAAAAAATAAAAAAAAACACAAGACTTGAAGCCAACTAAAATCCATCAATTCTAATAAACTATAGTAACATGAAATAAAATACTACTCTATCTAAGACTGTTAATTAGGTTGGATTAGCCCAAGCCTAGCCATGTTCGGTCCAAAATTTAAGGACTAAGTTGGGCCCAAGCTTTAATATTGAGTCTAAATATATTTTCGAGTAGAGCTTTGGCTTATATAGGCTAGGTACGAGTATCTATATATAATTATTATTATTATTATTATAAATTAATAATTTATTAATATAATAATAATATTTTATGTATAACACTATATATTTAACTTTATATATTAAAAATCTCTATTTATTTGTATAAATAAATTTATTTATGTATTATTTTTTAAGAATTTAGTATATCAAATTTTTATTTCAAAATTTATAGTTATAATTTATAAAATTGATGTGTATATATGTTAGAAAAGGCTTTTCTCATATTTTTTAAAAAGAGTGAAGACTGCGTGAGAATTTTAAAAATTTATTATTCTACGTAATTATATATTTTTTTCTTTTCTCAAAAAATAATCTTAATTTTATATATTTGTGTATATCGACAATATTATTAAACTAACTTCTTCTCATTGTAAGTATTTATAAGTACTTATGTCTACACTTATTAATGTAAATAATTCTTTTTGTATTATATATAAACAATCTTATTATCTATAGTGACTGTTAAAGTATATATTGCTATTATATTTGCTATAGTATATTTCTATCATTGTATGTTATTATAGTGGTTCATATTATTAACTTTTTTAATTATTTTAATTGATATATCAAAAAAATATTAATGAGCTTTATTTTTTACCACATAAAAATAAATATAATTTGTTTATAATTATAATTTTGTTGCTAAAATTTCTTTGTAGGAACGATGATATGACAACTAATTATTTAATTATTTATAAAAATATATATTTTATATATTTATACACAAACGCATCAATATTTATCTTTCATTGTTCAATTTAAATTTAAAAAGATAAAAAAACTTAATACTTATATTCATTTTATTTTGTTATTTAATCATTAATAAATATATCTAATTATTTAATATTTATATCACATGAAATATATGATTCTTTAAAATTTATATCTAATATTCATATAATTTTATTACTTAATAGTAATTAGTGCATTATTATTATTTTAAAAAATAAAATAAAAAATTTATTTTAGGCCAGTCCGAGCTTGGCCTGAGCCTATGTTAGCCAAGCTTGGGCTTAACATTATTGAGCCCATTCGAGCCTAGCTCGAGCTCGAGCTCAATATGTCTTAACTCGGGCCAAATTTGATTCACATAGTCTAATTGACAACCCTAATTATACCTGAAAAGAATAATGAGATGGAGTATTCTTAAAAAATCTGTTTCTACATCTTTAAATAGGGAGAAGAAACTTAAGTTGAATACAAAAAACGAGAGAATAAAATAGATATGAAAATATAATTTCTGTCTCTATATGTTGGTTAGGATATAATAAGAAAATGAAAGAGCAGTAATAGAATTGGAATAGACGTGTAATTTTGATTGATTAAAAGAGTGAGAGAAGATAATGAGATAAAATAATGATAAATTTTTAATTAATTTATTAAATAAAAAATCTATTGAACTAATCAAAATTTTTTAAACTAATTAAAAAACTCAAAATTTCATAAAATAGAATTAGGGTCTTGAAAGTTTTGGAGAAGGAGAGAGAGAGTAAAAGTATTATATTAATATATATACTTATATATATATTTACTCCTTCTGTTCTATAATAATAGTCCTATTTTGAAAATTTTTATTTTCCTAAATATTTGTCAAATTGTAAAAGTTAAGAAGTATTTATTGTATTTTTATTTTTCCAATCTAACCGCCTAAGTAATTGGCCAATTAGTAGTTAATTGTGTTGTTGAGACTTGAAACGATCAATTAATGAAGGATATATGGTTTAGACTTTTTTCTCAGTAATAGTGACTTTTCAATCATTATCTTAATTTATGTGCATATGCAAAATCAGACTATTATTGTGGAAGGGAGGTAGTAACTATATACTCCCTCCAGTTCCATGTATCTTAATTAAAAACTAATTAATATAGCTTAGTATAGTGAAACAGAACAATGTTTCTCTTTTTTTAATACATTGAAAGAAAGATATATTTTTTAACTTTGGATTTTAATTTCACTTGGTAAAGAGTGCTTTTTTTAATTAATGTACTATATTGTCTTTTCATGTAAATTGTACCTTGATAATGCAAAGCATGTTTGTTTAAAGAGAAATTTGGGGGGGGCGGTATTCAAAGGGAGGGGATTATAAATTATGACTTCTTCCTTACTAATTAATTAGTTCAATGGTAAGTTTTACCGAGTAAATAAAGTTCATTAAAAATGTAAGTTACAAAAGTTCAAATGGAAAAATATGCTGATTTTTTTAAAAAATAAGCATTATTAGGTGCATCTCAAATACTAATATAAGCATATAATTATGAATAAAGGATACAATTATCTAATATGCCTTACAAAAATACAGCTTGCCTTTTCTTCTTTTTTTTTTCTTTTAGGGGATATATTTTTGTTGAGAAACCTTGATGACCACCAGGGGAAAAAAAAAAAAACTGCTCCTTTTCCACTTAACCCGAACAAGGTAGAGGTATACAAATCAGCATTGTGCATGTCAAAATCTCACAGATAAATTATCTCAGGGAAAAAAAAAGATGAGGTTTGAATAAAATACTGTCCTCTGCTTGAGGTGAAGTTTTAATGACAATAATATTTGTTTAATTTCTTTGATATCACTGTTACCTCTAGTCTAGCCAATGCCCAAACTCTATTTTTAAATAGTCGTTTGTTTGGATTAATTATTTTATTTTAATTTAATGCAAAGATTAAAGAGAATATTTAGCTCTGCGCTAGTTACCATTTTACTTTAATGAAATAGATATACTAATTAGGTTATTTTCACAAAGCATCAGCTTCTTCCATCTCAAAAGTGGCATCCCGCTACAAATGCTAGTGGACTTGAAAGAATGTTTGAATCTTCTCCTGTAATTTTATTACCACAACATTATAAATTGTACCTGGCGGAACGAACAAAGCTCAATTAAAATTGTTAGAACATGCACATGTTTGTACATTTGAAATTGAATATATCTGTCTGCATGACCTGCTGACTTATGCGAATTTTGTTCTTGTATTCATTGTACCATATTCTGAGGTCACATAAGTCAGTGAAGTAAAACTGCAGAACCAAGAACAGGGTGACTGCTCCATCTTGTGGTAAAGTGTCTTATTTGCCTTTTTAGCAATCAACTGCACTCGAGGTATTCCGTCCTGTTTGTGAGTCAGATTCAGCTTTTCATTGTACAAACTTTTACTTCCTTGCCTTTGATACAACATAGTCATATAGAGATGTATATCAACAAAGAAAGTTCTATATATAGGCTAATAAAAAACAGCAAACTCCTCAGCAGAAAGAGCATATCTTTCAGAACCATGCTTTTCTGAACCTCATTGTAAGTTCAGGTATTATAGATTGTTTCTGTTGCCTGCTGTGCTTTTGGTATTTAACACTGCCATTTATTTTCTCAAAACTACCAAAAAAACCAGAAAAGGATCATATCTATCTGCAGAAATTGGATTTGAGAAGTGGCAGTTGGTATCCACCCCTGCCTCCCATCAGTTTCTCTTTGTTTCCTTTTATTGATGACATGTCTGGAGCAAGTTGGTTTTCCACAGTTGAAATCTTATCTCTGAGAGTGCCCAAGGTGGAGAAAAGAGAAGGGCAGTTGAAAGCATAGTACAAGAATGGCGCTCTGGTTTTATGAATCTTCTTATTTTATCCATACTGTAAGATAAATCGAAAACTTCGTCTAGTATTTCCAGATTGACATGGCAAAGCATCACAATCCTGTAAATTGGTAGGCTTAGAGAGTCTTTACTTGTCTCAAAACTTTTCTTCAAATTGCATAATCCTTTTGAAATTTGATCCTAAGGTATCACTACCAGACACTAATGAATATTTGGTTATAATGGATATTCTTCTCATACTTTGTTAGTTGAAGTTCTTCCCGTCCACCTTACGAAGAGACTTCCTGGAGGATCCTTGTGCATTGTATTCTCTCTGCAGCCTTTTTTGCCTACAAAAGGAAAAAGAAAAAGGTAGAGTTATACAGATCCAAAATCAGTTCAATTCTCATAGCGGATGAAGAAATTAGTAAGTCTAAGCTGTTACCACTTTCTCCCAAACAATTCCGCCATTATAATAAAAAGAAACGATGAATGTGCGAATAGAGCTACTATAAGTCCGATCCAGAGTCCCAAAGCCCCATATGAAATAAAATTAATCTTTGTTATGTGAGATATGGAATGAGACTTTCACAGAATAAACCAAAGAAATTATGGGAAAAGCAAGGACAGTGAACTAATCCTTCCCTCCAGTATGGTCGACAAAAGTTAATACTACACCAAAGGCAATCCAAGTAGATAATATGCTCCTAGGTTAACAACTGCACCAATCTTTTGCCAGTCACATCCTCTAACACAGCCTGAGAGTTTCCCTGGCTCTTAGATAATACCTATTTGAAACATGTTCTATATTTCAATTAATTTGACTTTTTGTGTCCTTGAATTAGAACCTTCAAGAATAATGATTCTAGACAGTATGATGTCTGACTTGGACATTTGTGATTGTTTCATAATTAACTTAGTATCTTGGGCCGGAAATATTTGAGTTTTGAACTTGCTTTAAGTTATTAAGGTGGTAGTCATTATGATTATGCTTCCAATGTTAACATATCCTGTCAATTTGTAAGGTTAATATTCACTTATTTAACTATTTCAATGTTATCTATTTTGTCCGACTCTTTGCAAAAATCTTGTTATCTATTTCAATGTATCCAGGTCTGGGGTGTTGATAAAACTTAAGACCAATTTATAACTATCTAGATTTGTTGACTGACATAAGAGAATCGATTGGATGCCATCTAAAATGTGGATTCCCGCAACTAGGAGCAACATTTACCCAACACATCTTGCAATCTTTTCTTCTTAACTGTAACAGCAACCCCATATGTTGCGCCCCAGAATCATTGTTGTCGCTGCCATACTAGTTTCAGCAGTAATCAGGAAAACTGCATCACAAACTGCTAAACGAGCTGCCTTTGGTCTTCCAGCACTAAGCTCATTTGAAACCCTTACACTGATCCACAAGAGAACGAAGCTTTTAGTATTTATATGTTCATGATGAATTGAGAGGGAAAAACACTTGAACATTTGTTTAGTCATGTAATCACCTTATGGCACTGCTCAGCCCTAATGGTATCATGTATACCATGCTATTTGTGTTGAGGCTGGAATTATTATGAACACTATCAATAAGGGGTTATGAGACGCTACCATATTAACCATGTGAAAACACCAAACCTGATTGAGAGAACTGAAGTCTCTTAACTTTAGATTTGGCAGAACACCAGACAACAAAACCATCATCTCGAATGACCATATCTCCAAGCTGTTCAAGAATATATTATAATGTTTCATTTCTTTGACTTTTACTAAACAGACATGTTAAGGAAATCTTTTAAACTGCAGCCTAAGGAATGGCAAGAAAGGAGTTGAAATAGGCTATTGAGTACCATTTGGTGAAATGGCATAGGAAGACACATGTAGAAGAAACAGAAAAATGCAGATAACTACCAAACCATAACAGCAGAAGGAATTGCTAGTTTAAGAAACTTTAAAATATCATGCAACGTCTCCTTCGAAAATCCCTTCCAAGTTTTATGACAGGATGGAGAAACTCTTACATGTATTGCCAATAACAACAGATTGAGCCAATTAGAAATAGCATTAGCCAAAGTGGCACCTTCGTGTCCAAGTCCTGATCTGAATACTAGAATCCAGCAGACCAGTATGTGCAGTGGATTTGTGATTCCGGCACTATCATTGGAAAGACAACATTTTGCGCTTGCAAAAATCTAATATGGCACTGCAGTAGTGCATAAGAGAAGATACTTGGAATCATAAAGCATCCATATTGTCCTGCTTCTGCGGATATTTCTGGATCTTGTCCCAAGAATTTAAGGATGGACCCTGTATTGGCCCATATAAATGCCGTGGGAATGGTGACAAGTAGAAGGACAATCATGTCTCTTGCATATAAACACCAAGCATATAATATTTTTTCCCCCATATGACTGACCACAGAATGTATCCAGTGCACTTGCCATTCCTGTCTATTTACAGAAGCAAGATGGAGAAGCAATCAGAACTGAGCAGTGAATTAATTACATCTGAGAAAATGATTATTCACTTTTTAGCATAGAAAGGTTGAAAAATCAGACTCCCAAGTACGATATAAATCTCCTGAAATTTAGTTACAATGTGCTAAAATTAAAAGGCATTGAAGTGACTAGTGAAAAATATCTGGAAGGAAAGCTACCGCCAAAATTGCCTCAATCAATCGACTGAACTAAAAAATGAAGTCCTAGAGACTGCATCTAATAGATGGAACTTTCTTTAATATATATCTGCACCAGAAAGAATTCCTCATCCAAGGAAGTCGAGCATTTTTGTCTTTTCAAAAGCATTCCGGCCTCTTTCTTGATTTATTTCTGCCTTTGTAGTTTGCCACTCAAAAAGAATAGTACCATTGTTGTATTTGAAGTTTATTAGGGATCTCTTTCAACAAACAGGCCATTCCAAGTATAGATATCATGCTTTGACCTCAAAGTGGCACTTCAAGAAAAGCGAAGATACTCATTCATTGAACTTTAAATCAACAAGTGTCCTACAAAGAAATGCATCAACCTATGTTAGCAGCAAGTTCTTGACTTCCCAGTTCTTCAGAACCAAACTACTTTCAACAAATTCTCAGAAAAATAGATAGCTTTGAAACTTGACTTACCAACAAGGTAAAATCAGTAACTGAAGCAAATGAAGTAGCCATCGAAGCACCTAAAGAGCCAGCTTTCCCAAATGACCAACAAACATAACAGAAATCACTTGTAAACAATATGCTAAGAGGTTGACCATTATCAAAGGTCCTGCTAATGCCAACTGCTTCTTGACTTCCACTGTAATCTCATTTCACTTTGTTCTGGATTCAGTCTCATTCCTCAAGAGTATATTGAAACAATGGGCATTCCTGCTCTTGACTTTCCTCCTTTTTCTCCATCTATTTCTTCAGCTTTCTGTTTTTAGAATCTGATGATTACAGTTTCTGTAAAGAATTTATAAGCAATATGTTTCAAGGATGACAAAACATGGACTTCAAACATAGCATGAAATACTCTTCATGTTTGGTTCATTTTGAGGAGAAAGACTGTCCAGAAAAATGATACTTACTATAGTGCATCAAGCCAGATATTTTAGGGATTGAGTCTAACTTGTAAATTTTTAACCAGCAAGACTAATTTGTGGCCCTTTTTCTTGAGAACGTACACTAGATACTTTTGTATTGTGTGTGTCACTTTATGATTGTGTGTTCACCAGTAATTGACTGTGCAGGCATTTTGGTGCATGCACTTAAGGGACAAAAATTGCTTTCATGTGTGAGAAAGCAGAAAAAATTAATAATCAAAAGTTATCGTCAAAGTTGCTTTAGAATATAAAGACAAAGATCAGTTGTTTTTCAATTTGCATCTGCGTCTACCGCAGATGCACCAAGGCATCCCACTGGAAACCCAACGACACCTGGAAATGGTTGGATATTGTTTCTGTTACGCATTAACACAAGTTCCCAAATTGGATCTGGTATCATGAAAAAACTTAGTTAAAGAATCACACGTTTGCATCTTTCAAAAATAGATTTTTCTGTCTCATGTGACAAATGGTCATGAATTATTGCCAGTTTGTTCTTAATTAATCAAGTAAAACAGCAAAAGCGAAGAAAAGACAGACAGAATCATATACTAGTCTGTGTTATTCACTTCTCTAGCTTCAGATATCTCAGTCTGAGCTAGCTTGGATATACTCTATTCTATTACCAGTCAAACATCTTCCATTGCAGTTGGGGTATTCAGAGGCCACCTAATTAGTTTCTGTATGTTTTCCTTTATTAGTTTCAAGTTAGATTTTCTTTCCGCAGATGAAGTTTTTTCTGTGGGTGCACGAGTTGGTTGACAGAAGACAGCATTTCAAAATATTGTAAGATGTACAACTGCTCAAAAATGCAAATCCTAATTTAGCTCCAGAAACAATTTCACGAAAGACAATCCCATGAGCTTAATTTGTAAACTTTATAGCTAGAGGAGAAACAATAGCTGGAAACTGTTCAAGCAACATGTTTCTTCAAGTTTTTCCTCCAGTAAGTACATAAAGAAGCACAGCAGAAGAGGTATAGTCCGGTTTCATCAATTCATTTCTCTAATTTTGCTTGTTCTTCTCTTTAAACTTAAGAAACCGCTTTGGGGATTGTTGTGCATTGCAATCTCTCTGCAGCCTTCTTGGCCTACAAAATGGACAAAACAGGAGGGAACATTGTAATCCACAATCAGTTCGCATATGTATAGCTAAATCTAAGCTGTTGTACCTCTTTCTCCCAATCAATTCTCAGCACTACAATCAAAAGAAACAATGCATGTGCAAAAAGAGCTGCTATAAGTCCAATCCACAATCCCTATGCACCACCAAAAAGCAAATTAACCATTCCCATTACTTTGTAAGACAATTGAGCATGAAATTTCACAACACAAACCAAAAAAGGTAAGGGGATTATGGGCTATACCTTTCCTCCAGTATGGTAGACAAAAGCTAAGAGTATACCAGAAGGCAACCCAAGTAGATAATATGCTCCCAGATTAACCATAGCACCAATGTTTTGCCAGCCACATCCTCTAATGGTTCCTGAGATTTCTTTTGCACATTAACTAACAAAATTATCACAAATATGCTGTAGATTTCTAACCATCTAATTCTATCTCTTCAAACTATGACCTTCAAGAACAAGGGCGAGATGTTTGATTTGCTATTCATATTGTTTATGAAAAAATTTTCTCTCCCAGTTCTCTTTTCCAAGAACCATAAATGTTGACAAACCTGAAAGCACAGATTGGATGCCATCTAGGAAGTGAGATCCTGCAATTAGAAGCAACATTTTCCCTATGTACCTCACAATCTTTGCATCTTGACTGTAACAGTATCCCCATATTTTGCGCCCCAGAATCATTACCGTTGCAGCTAAACTACCTTCTGTTGTAACTAGCAAGACCGCAATGCAAACAGCTAAATAAGCTGCATTTGCTCTTCCGGCACCAAGCTCATTTGAAACTCTTATGCTGAACCACAAGAAAATGAAATTTTATATATCTTTGAGATGAAATTGAGACAGACAATAATCTGTTGATCACTTATTACAATCATGTAATCACCTTGTGGCACTGCTGAGTCCCAGTGGAATCATGTAAACCATGCTACTTGTGTTGAGGCTGGAATAGTTAGGAACAAAATCAATAATCAATTCTAACTAATAAGAAATTAAGCATGTTTAAAATACTAAACCTGATTGAGAGAACTGATGTTTCAAGCTTTGGATTTGGCAGAAGACCAGACAATAGAACCATCATTTCAAATGACCATACCTCCTAGCTGTTCAAGAAAAAAGGTTCACTTCTTCAACTCATTGTTGCACAAACATGCTAAAGGATTCATTTACAGTGCTGACTTGGACCTAAAGTTGAAGTATGAGCAAGAAAGGAGTTGGAGCAAAAGATTGAACACCATTATGTAAAATGAAATAAGTTGGCACATGAACAAGAAATAGAAACAGAAAAGTGTGGATAGTTACCAAACCATGACAGCGGAAGGAATAGCTAGTCTGAGAAACTTTGGAACATCATGCAATGCTTCCTTCGAGAATCCCTTCCATGTCTTCTCACAAGATGGAGAAATCCTTATATATATTGCCAAAAACAACAGATTGAGCCAATAAGAAACAGCATTAGCCAAAGCAGCACCCTTGTTTCCCAGTCCAGATCCGAAGACTAGAATCCAGCAAATCAAAATGTGTAGTAGAGTTGTGATTCCAGCACTAAGCATCATAGGAAAGACTATGTTTTGTGCTTGTAAAAATCTAATGTGGCACTGAAGCAGACCATAAGCAAAGATACTCGGTAGCATAAAACGCGCATATTCTCCTGCTTCAGTGGATATTTCTGGATCTTGTCCCAGGAACATAAGAATGCGCCCTGTATTGCCCCAAATACATGCCAAAGGTACGGTAACAAGTAGAAGAACAACCATGGCTGTTTGCATATAAACACCAAGCATATGATATTGTTTAGCTCCATAGGACTGACCACAGAAAGTATCCAAGGCACTTGCCATTCCTGTCTACATATAGAGAAGCAAAATGGACGTGCTATCACTGAATTGCAATTGAAGTAAAACCACAGAAGCTTGTTCATTCAAATTTGACTCAATTATTATTCTTGAATATAAAATTTTTCAGTCAAACTAGACTCAAACTAATTCTTAGTGGAGTATATATATATATAGCATTGAAACTCAACTTACCAACAAGCTGAAACCAGTAACAGAAGCAAATGAAGTAGCCAGAGAAGCACCTGAAAGAGCTAGCTCTCCCAGATGACCAACAAACATAACGGAGATCACTTGTAAACAATATATTAAGAGGTTGACCATCACCAGGGGTCCTCCTAACGCTAGCTGCTTCTTAACTTCCAGAGTGATCTCATTACATTTTTTTCTCAACTTGAAATCATTGTCCTCCTGAGAATATCTAATCAATGGGCATTCGAGCGCTTGAAGTCCCTCTTCTCTCCATTTCTATTTCATCTGCTTTCAACCATTTGGGAGCAGATTATCACAGTAACTGTGTATAATTTAATGAAAAATATGTTCCAAAGATGACAAGGTGATGGACTAGAATGATTGGGTTTTCATTTTTGGTTCATTTTCAGGCTGGATACGGCAGAATAACGACTTCTTGGTGCTCTTTGACATAGATATTTCAAATGGATGAAAGATCTCTCCTGTCATCCTTTTCGCTCTCATTTTTTTTCTAAAAGACAAAGATCACCTTTTGTCTTTTTTGAATCATTTTAATTTTAATAATATTGAGAGTAGGATTGCAAACAGGTTTAAACGGGTGTAGGTTAGGACCTGAACCTAGGTGGGTTTACACTACAGATTCATATCCTACACTGAAGGGTCTCGAATCTAGGTTTGGGATATCCATTTTGTAGAATAAATTTATTAAATATAATAATAAAATAAAAATAGTGTTACTTATATACTTCTAATCAAATAAAATGAGCAGCTTTAAAATCTTATAAAATAAATCTATCATTCTACAGTGTAATATAATATTCAATTCACATTAAATATAGTATAAAACCATCAATCTCATCGATTCAATACAAAGAAAATTTGATTTCACTATTTGGAGAAAAATAAGATTTATTAATTTTTTTAAAAATCAAATAAATCTAATTTACCTTCAAATCGAATTTTTTCTAAATTAAAATATTTCAGTTTGGAAAAAATTCGATTGGGAGAAAACTAAAATATATAAAATTTTAAATTTTAAATTTTAAATTTTAAAATAACATTGATTATACTCTAACATTAATTATAATCTTAATTAAAAGCTAATTTAGTTTGAGTTATTAGTCTTTAAATAGTGTTTACAAAAAAATATAAAAATTAAGTATTTTAAATTTTAAAATAACCTCAATTAAAAATTAACTTAATTGGCATTATTAACCTTCAATTATACTTAATTATTAATTTAGAGAAAATTCAATTTTTTCAGTTTGGCTTGGTCCAAACCAAAACCAAACTGAATTAATTTAGAGATGAAAAACTGAATTTTCTCCAAACTAAAATTTGAAAAAATCAAACTAAAAACTGAATTAAATTTCGATTATGTTCGATTTTTAAATTTTCTCTAAATAATACACACCCCCTAATCCTATACATGAGATCCAAACTTGTTTTAGTAACTAAAAACAGGTTTTGATTTAAATCGAGTAAATGGGTATAACTTTTGTACCGATCCAGAATCCGGGACAGGTCTAGGTCTATACCTAACCTATTTGTAGGCCTATTAGAGAGATTTAAATACATAAAGGGATAAAAATATGAATTAAATTTATAATATCAGGAAAATGGTCATTATGGTCTCCAAAATTACGTCCTCGTAATTTTTCATTTGGTCCTAAAAATTTTTTCAATCATTATTGATTCAAAAAATTTTATACGTGTCATAAATAGTTCGACAACTGCTCTCAAATATTAAGTCCAACTAATGAAGAGTATGACTCAAATAAATGCTAACTTTCTTGAAGCAAAATAGTTTATTTACGTGTATTTTTCTCTCGTGGAGCTCATATAGTTAAAATTTTTTAAGTTTTTTCTCTTCCAAAATAAAATTACGTGAATTGTACGACCAAACAATTAGAGTGAAACTATGTGATATACTATTTGATCTACAAAAAGTTAGCATGTGCATGAGTAATGTTTTTTATTGGTCAGAGTTAGTGGCTAAGAGTTGGGATCATACTACTTAAGACACGTATAAAATTTTTTAGAACCATAATAGTAGAAAAAAATTTATTTCTCGTTTGATTGTCAATGATTATGTACTTAGGAAAGTAATCTGATTCCTATTTATTAAATTACAGTATTTGGTAATTTATTTTTATTTTTAGATAGGATTGCGATTCTTTAAATCAAGAAAATTAGTTGCAAAATATCAAGAAAAAGAGATGGAGGTAGGGGTGTAAACAGGTCCGGGATACTCTGTCTCGAACTCGATTTACTATTCTCAGACCCAGACCCGACCCTATTACCTGACGGGTCTGAATGGGATTGACTCAAACCTTACCCTATAAGGTTTCGATTCGGGTCCAAGTAGACCCGATTATAAATAAAAAATAAAAAAATTATAATAAATATAAAATACAATTCAAATATCATGATATAAACTCAAGAAAATAACAAGTTTAATGTCTTCAAGTACAATCCTTAAATATAACTCAATATCTTCAACTCAAGAAATAAATATATAAAATATTTATTATTAAAAATTAATTCAGGTCCCAGGTCTACTAAGTTCAAAACTTTACGTACCGTACTCATACCCATTTAGAAGATGCATTATCGGGTCCGGGTAAACATGTATAGATTTTGTATCGTACCTGTACTTGTCGAGTCGGGTCTAAATCGGGTAAAAATCCAACCCATTGACAGCCTTAGATGGAGGTGGTATGCTAATTAATTTTTTTGAAATTTTAAAACTTAAACACGTATAAAATAAAAAAAAGACTCCATTAACTCTTTTTTTTTCTTCTCTCGCCTCTCTCTTTTCTTCGTCTATTCACGGCTCGTCTCCTTTCTCTTCTACAACTTTTCTATTTCTCATCTTATCCTCCCTATCTCTATAATTTTTAAGCAAGTGTAAAATATGCTAGAGTTTTTTCAAAATTAAAAATGATAATTAATGTTTATAATGTGATTAACTAATTAAAACGTTATGCCAAATGTACCCAGGGTACTTTTGGTATATTGATAAAAATATAAATTTCTTACATAGTTAGATTTTATTGCACCAAACATTTTAGAAGAATTTTTGTTATTTTTCTACTTAACATTCCAAACAAGATAAAAGAAATTTTTGTGGATTTATATTCCGTGAATTTAGATTCCAAGTAATCATATTCATAGTGCAATTTTCCTTTCCCTCCAATCAAACGAAGCATTAGGACTAAGTGATTACCATACTATAACTTTGGAGACCAAAATGATCATTTTCCAATAATATCTAAGTCTAAAAAAGAATGATTTTAATTAATTGATTTCCAATTAGAATAATTGGTAAAATTAATTAAAAGAGAGCTAAATTTACTTATTATTATTATTAGCAATTTATCATCATTTATTTCTCTATAAAATAGATAACAATGTCAATTTTAAGAGCTAACTTCAACTGTCAATTTAATCTTTACTTAAAGTTTTTCTGCAAGCATCAACCTTTCTATTTTCATAGTACCCAACTTCTGAAATTGTATCATTACGATCTATCTTTCCTATTTCGATCCAGTTATAGTACAGTGCTACTTTCATCAGCATTTGCATAATGAAATCGCAATTGTTTAATTGGCCTCGTTTTGATCCAACGATTATGGCCGCACAGGGGCAATTTGAGAATTTAAATAAATAGGAAAATTCAACTTTTTACGGTGTAATAATGATCCCATATCAACAGACGAATCAAGTATTGAGAAAATTGCAAATGATGACTCGAGAAGCCATCAAAACAATTATTCCAAATGTTCTATTTTTCCATTTCCATCTCATCTTCATTCTCTCTCTCTATAACTCACTCTCTCTTCTACTCCTAAGTCTCAAAAAGTAGTAGCTTTAGTAACTAGCATTTTCAAAACCAGACAGACATGGCAAATAAAAGTGACTCCAAGAATGCGAGGTTCTAGTTTTGCTATAGAACGAGCCATATCGTCAATGCAAACCAGGCACTTCAAAAGCATCCTGATCGCAAGCGAAGACTGGTTTTGAACGCTTGATAGAGCTCTGATTATTTGCCATAAAAACCTCCACCGTTCATATGCTTTTAAAACAATACAACATGAAAAGTCAACTCTTCGTGATTGCTAGTAAGTGAAGCATAAAGATAACAAACGAGAATGCTGGAAGAGTGTACGGCCTTTCAATGGGAGCAAACAAAATCATTTTTTAAGATGGTGAAAAGGAAATATCTAGGCATGCCTATTATTTTGGAAGGGATTTCGAATTGGAGTCCTCTGCAAAAAATTATGTGTCTATAGATGTTATAGAGGATGAAATGCCAATTTTTTGGGGTGATAGCCATACATTTACAATGCTATAAATCCTGCTAACTATCAGCATATTGTTCGCACCAAAAAATTCTCACCTTACAGCATTATGGATGTCATCATTACTACTGAAACTGCCCAGCATCTATTGATCCTGCCTGCACAGTTTGTCCAGGTACACATTTGTGGCTAGCATTACCATTTTACTCATGAGCAATTGGTACCGTTCACCATATTCAATCGGCTGTTTACCTTTAATAACAAGGAGTGGAAAATGTTAGAAAAATTAATAGTGTGTATCTAAATAGCAGTGAAAATTTGATATATAAACATATCTTCACGATAGTCATAATTATTCAATTAAAATCTAAAAAGATGTTCTCACCAACTTTTTAACCAACAACAGAAGCCTTAGAGTCTTCTAAACATATGTTTATCAAAAGAAGAAAATCTCGTAGACCAATGGATGTCACAAGTATATATATATATATATATATGCTAGGAACCTGTAGAGTAAATCGCGTACACATGTATTTCCATCCATCAAGAAAACTAACTAATTTTTAGAATATAATTGAATCATTATCCTATCTAACTTCTCATTAATAGGAGACCTTAGTTAGCTTAAATATTATAGTAATCTAATATGTGGGTCATACTAAAGTCCCTAAATTAAAAATGACTTCTAACAGAAATTAGATATCCCTCTTGACCTTTGTAGTCCACATTTTTAGCATGTAATATGGTGGCAATGTCTTCATATTGTAATTCCAAGAGATCTAAGAACATTTATAATATTAAGAATATGGCTGCAAAGGATCCCAAATTTTTTTAACAAAAGGCAGGTGCATTCTAAGATCATTTTGCCAAAATCAACACATACGATATTGTTCCTAAAACAATGCGAACATGTTGGAGGTATATTGCTCTGCGGCTTACCTCGCCAACGGGCTGCATAAGAATTATTGTTCGATAACCTGTCATCTTATTAGAATAATTATGAAGAGTATTTAAACAATTATATAGGAGGAAATGAATAATTATTCGAGCCATCTGTAGTTGGCCTGAAAATCCTAAATATTTTTTGCCTCCATTTTATTTTTGACCATTCTGTTAAAGTGTCTGAAGAACTTAACTAGGTTGTGATTTGTTTGGTGATATCCTCAAATAAATTCATTACAAAACTCGCTTAACTGTGTAGATACCATTCCTGTAGTGAAATTTTGCTTAACCCATATCAATGCCCACTAATGATGAATCCATGAATTCTCTCTAACCATCTATAAGAACCATTCATGAATTCTCTCTAACAGTCTCGGTAGTGATGGTTGAATCCCACAAATAGAGTAGTCCATGCAAAAAAAAAAAAAAAAATCATGCCCATATGAATAATTGCCAATTGTTACCGAACAATTGTTCAAATAAAATGTAGTAATTATTTGCACACATATAAATAATTTTAAACAACAGATTAAATAATTATTCTAAACTCACCAACTGGTCAATAATTTTTATTCAATAAGTGGTATCAAAAGTGATGAAATCTCCAAAGAAGCCATAATCCATCTTCATCCTATTATTTGCTTAGAATATATTATAATTCTTTTTTTGTTTTCTACCTCGATGTCATAGTAAAAAATTGGGTTGCAATATGCTTCATTGCTAAAGTATTCCTACAATATTGTTGCCTCTCCAAGCACCATTGCCTTTTGTCTTTTTTTGGATAGACGATTCTTCAAATCAGTGGAAAGAAAACTAATACTAGTTTTACCCCTGCGCCCAAATCCATCACTTCGTACGAAGATCTTAGTCAAATATTAGAATCTTCGTTTAATTCAGCCATGACATCTTTAAAATTACTAATATAATAGGTAGACCTCAATGTATAAGAAAAATTTTTCGGGTGCAAAGGATAATTATGATTTACAACATAATCGTTGGTCACATACAACTCCTAACCTGATCAATCTATATTCTTATATGGGCCTCACATCCTATTCTCTCATCATGTCTTCTCCACTGGATAACAAGTCCTGTCTCACTGTGCTAGTAGCAGGCGTTATGTTCTTGACAGTACATAATAATTATTCAGCAGGTCTATCACAACCATAGTTAGGGGTGTTCAAATCAGATTTTGGTTCGGTTTCAATTTTACTATTCGATTTTTGGTTTGATTTTTTTCATTTTTTTGAAAACTGAATCGAACCGTTTTACTGTTCAGTTTTCGATTCGATTCGGTTCAAATTGAAATAACACAAGAACGCATTATGGTAATGAGTTATTGTATTTATTTTTTAAAAAATAAATACAAGAACTCATTACCATAATGCGTTCTTGTATTTTTTTTCTAAAATTTCAGCTTTTCAGTTCAGTTTTCGATTAAATAACCTAAACCGAAATCGAACCGAACCAAAAAATTCGGATCGGATCGGTTCGGTTATTCAATCTGGTTCAATTTTTAAACACCCCTTACCATAGCCTTTATGAATAAATATTCAGTATTAAATTCATAATTATTCTCGTGCATTTAGGTATTTAGTGTGCAAATTAGTTCTTTTATGAATAATTATTTAGTACATATTGAACAATTATACTAGTATAGATAAATTTTTAACATCTACCAATAGTTACTGTTCTCGTTACTGCAGTTTGCAAGATCTATGCAACCCATTGTTTAAGGCTGGATGTATTGTTCCTTTGCATCTTCGGATTCAACTTTAAATGTAAAAGATACTCATTAAAGGTATCTAAATCATCCAACCAAGTAGCTATGTAATTACGACAAGAAATAGACAAAAGCAAGCTAAATATCGTCTTTTCAAAGTGCTAAACAAGGCTCGCTTTGAGGCAAATAAAAAAAAAATTCGAAACAAAGACAAGATGGGCATGAAAAGAAAAGCATTAGAGTTATCTGGTACATGTTTCAAATGATTCTATCATGACAAAATCTACTGTGCGACAACGAGGATTTTACGAGGAATGGTAGGAAAGAGAAAAGACAATAAGGAAGGAAGAATGAGAGAAGAAGGAAGAGATGAAGGAAGGAGAGAGAAAGAGTAGTATAGCTTCTTCTCTAAGCCAATATTTGAATAAAAAGTGACATGATCATTTTTTTAGCTAAAAAGACTAATCTTGATAGGTGTTTTTTATTTTTTACTTCCTAGATTGTTCCTGACAAGGCTCCAATTGTTGGATCAAAACAAGGTCGATCAAACGGCCATAATTTCATTTTGCACATGCTATGTTTCGCTATAGCCGAATCGTTTCTATTTGCCCACCCATATTGGGAGGACAAATTATTTTCTTGCTCCAGAATTGAATAATCATCTTTATGAAATATTTAACTCTGGGCAAAATAATTACTATTATATAATATATGAAAGGTTTTATCCCACTAGCTATCTAACTTGTAGTAGTCCTAATAGTTATATTACAACAAAATAAAAGTATACCATGACTACCAACTCAACTATTTTCTAACCCAGTTAATGGATTTTAGATGTCATTAACAGTGATGCATACTCAACTCCCAAAGAGGATCTGTAAACTGCAATCTACTTCAAAAACTCTTTCATTCAACCCCATTATCTCCAAGGATGAACATTAAGCTTAGGGAAAATTATCATCAACTTTTTATCTATATTTTTGCCTCTTCTAAACAGGTTCGCTTTTTCCACTCTCCTTTCAATTCTTAAACATACTTTTCCTTTCCTGGATTCCAATGTTTTTCCTTTCTTGGGTTTTTGAGTCTCAATTCTAGATTTTTGTATTATTTTATAAATATTTATTAATTTTGGTTAAAATTGTGCAACTCAGTAAATGGTGAAAAATCAATGCTTTAAGAGAATGAATTATTGCTAGGGGACAATGGTAAAGGCAAAGGTACTATTTTTACAAATTTTGTGTTTACTTATGACTGAGAATTGTGGTCCAGATTTATGGCAAAGGCTTTGTTTATAATTTCTCTTTATCAATGTATTTTTGTTTACCTTGATGTTTATTCCCACTATATTTTTGCCAATCCCAAGAAGTTCCATATGTCGCTGTCTTATTGAAAGTTTAAAATTCAAAATTTTAAATTTTATTTTGTTTTTGGTAGATGATAATGCTGAAAATAAATTAGAAGATGCATTTATTCATGTTGATAATGGATTTAAGGTTGGAATGGTATTCAAATTTGAAGATAATGCATATAATACATGTAATACTTATGTCATTTCAAAGGGTTTTGGAGTAAGGAAGGGGCAAAAGTTTTGGGGCAGGAATAAATTAGCTAGATGTGTGTTTGTTTGTTCATATGAAGGAAAATCTACTGTGCTTGCACCCCATGAGGAAAGAAAAAGACAAAGACTAGAATATCGACATGGATGTATGGCTTAAATAAAATTTAAAATTTGCAATGGGTTATAGGAGGTAGTTGAATTCAATGACGATCATAATCATCCAATGGTAGATGATAGACAAAGACATTTCATCTCATCTGCAAGAAAACTTACGCAGCTACTAAACAAATTGTTACTTCATTGGTTGATTCTGGTGTTGTTCCAAAAAAAAAAATAGCATATAGGTATTTGATGAATCAAGCTGGTGGAATTGAAAATCTAGGCCTAATAGAACAAGATGTGCACAATTTTCAACAATATCGTAGAAGAAGCTTGATTAACTATAGAGATGCACAATCTCTTATTAATTATTTGAAGGCTAAACAATTAGATGATGCACTATGAGTGCTTTGGAGATATGTTGATTTTTTATACTACATACAGAACAAATAAATGGAGTATGGAATAACCATTGGAAAAATATATACTTTGGATGTGCTTTCTTGAATGATGAGACTGTAAGTTCATTTGAGTGGTTATTTAAGTCATTTTTAGATTCTATGGAAGGAAAAGCACTAATATCTATTTTTAGTGACCAAGATCATGGAATAGGAATTGGTATAAAGAATGTGTTGCCTAATACATGTCATTGCTTATGTGAATTGCATATTGAGAAAAATGTTGAAAAGAAAATTTCTCTTCTTCTTCAGATATCATATTTCAGAAGATATTTCAATAAACTTTTTTGGAATTGTGAATATGAAAGTGACTTTCAGTTAAGTTTGCAAAAAATGGTTGTTGAATTTAATTTTGAAGATAATGATTGGCTTAAGAGGTTGTATGGAATGAAAGAGAAATGATGTCCTGCATTTAATCGTGATTTATTTTTTGGTGACATTAAATCTAAGCAAAAAAGTGAGTGCAAACAGATTTTTTGATGAAATGGTTGGAAAAAGACTAATTTAACCAAAAAAGTGAGAGTACAAATAGAATTTTTGATGAAATGGTTGGAAAAAGATTGAATCTTATTGAATTTGCATGCCAATATGAGGTAAGAGAAAAGGAATTGCGTGATCCAGAGTCTGTGATGATTACAAAACTCAAGGTAGTCCTAAGGTATTGGTACGTAATTGTGGAATTCTAAAGCATGCAGCACAAATCTATACAAGAACTACTTTTGTCAAATTTCAAGATGAATTTTTGCAGATTATATATGAAAAGAAAGCTCATATGATGACCAATAGGCCTCTTCAATGTTATACAATGCAAAGCAGCGTAAACGAAAAAAAACCATGTTGTGCAATATGATTCAACAAATTCTAGTATCAGATATGGTTGTAAATGTTAGAAAGTTCGGGATGGTCTTGGGTTAGTGATTCAACAATCGTAATTGAGTTGGCACCTACAATACACTTGGCTTAAAATTATCGGGTGAAATTTAACTTATAATTTGCTCAAAAGTTAATCAACTACCACCATAAAACTTCTTATATTATAGACATAATCTGCATAGATTATTGCATCAAAAGTTCTAACTACATACACAGACAAATTACATTCAGCAAAAAAATAAAAAAATTACAAATTACATGTTTTAACAATTTACAATTTTTTAATATTTATAGTTCGCAAACCAATTTACGACGAATCTTTCACAAACATTATCAAATTTTCATTTTTAGTTTTTTAACTTTTTATGGTACTTAAGAGAAATGCTGCCCTTTATCTTTCATTTTTTTTTATTTCTTTTTTCTAAGATTTACTCAAAATGCAAGTCACCAATTTCAGCTCTTTGTTTACCTTGACATACGTATAGAATTGTGTTCTTTTATTTTTTTTTTCTTTTTCCTGGAAAATGTGGAGAGGGGAGGTTTAGAGTAAAAGAAAATAGAGAACCATACATATTAATTATTCCCCAATATATATTTTATCCAACAAATATTTTTCTTTTTAACATAAACAATCTTTAAGATCCTTAATATAGTATCTAAAATTTTTATTTTTTGGGTAGTGTGTAGTGGAGTGGAGAGGGAGGATGTTTGCCAATAAAATATACACATATGCATTATTTACTTAAATATATTTAATTTTTTTCCAGTTATTATAGTCATTTTTTATCTAAATACTTATTAAATCATGTAAGTAATCTCTTAGTTTTACTTTTTGAGCACCAAATTTTGCATCATCATTACCTTTCTCAAAAATTAACTCTCGGATTACTAAGAGGAAATTGTATAAGGTGACAAAACATATTTGATCTTTTTTTTCCTTATTGTTTGAGAAGGGAAGGGAAGTATGGAGCATGGCTTGTTAAGCAAGAAAGAGAATTTATTATGCAATTCTTTCATAATCAACTTTTTTTATGACTGAATTAACTTAATTAAACTTTAAATATTGTATGCATTCCATTTTATCTTCTTTGTCAAGTTTAGGCACTTTTAGAAATATTCGATTAATGTGAAAGGGATTAGTTTTTTAGTAATTATTTTAAATAATTATAACTATCATTTGATTACATACTATCATTGTACGGACTTTTTAAGACTAGTTTCTTTTATATTTTTTGAAAGAGTTACATTGATAATACTTTTCTTTTGAAAAGAAAACAAGAGCTCCATTTACTCGGGAAAATCCGCAGCTACTCTGATTGTATATTGATAAATTCTTGAAAAATAAAATTTTTATTCCCTCAAAGAAAAGATTTAACACATATGGTAATACACAATCGACTCCCACAAAATTCTAGCAGAAACAGATAATTTTCACCCAAAGAGGGAAAAAAAAGAAAAAAAAACTGAAACAGCACAAACCTCTCCAGGCAAGAGAGGAACAACACACTATTCGTTGCCCCAAAAATTTAAAATTTCTCCCTTCCAGAATCCAGAACAGCTAATCATCAAATCTGAGAGCACAAAATTGTGTTTTGTTCTTCAAAATTCAAGACTTGCCAGTCGTGATTATCTGCACCAGAGTTTCAAAGTTTCTAGTTGAGCTCCCATTTGGTCCAACAGCCTCTAAAGCAAGCTTTCTATAAGATAAAATCTGTTCCTGCAGCTTCTTTCCTTCTTTTTCGCTCTTTAGAACCAGTTCAAGAGCTCTGACTGTTGCATCTTTCGTAAACGAACCGCCCTCAATTCTCACCCCAACTTTACAGACCTCCACCATCCAAGTGTTTATTTGGTGATCCCCGAAAAATGGCCTACCAATTATAGGAACCCCAGCAGCGATGCTCTCCATCACAGAATTCCACCCACAATGGGTCAGGAACACTCCCACGGAATCATGTGCTAATATTTGAACCTGGGGTGCCCAAGGGACTATTTTTCCGGTCTCCCTTGTTCTTTCCAAGAACCCTTCAGGTAAATGGGTTTTCATGTTGTCTTTAAGTGACCAAATAAATGGGGTATTACTGATTTCCAAAGCTTCGGCCAGTGCTTTCAACTCGAGGGGCGGTGGCGTTGCCACCGTTCCAAAGCCGATATATGCAACCGTCCCTGGTTTGCGCTTGTCTAACCATGGAATGCAGCCGTGTGTGTCTGAGGTATCTGCTGATGGTGGTGGAGATGTCAAGTTAAAGGGGCCGACATTAAGGACGTTTTTGAAGTTGGATTTGAAATCTTCAAAGATGTGAGGGTCTAATTCTTCGAAGGAATTCACACACAAAGCATCTGCTCGGTGTAAAACTTGTCCCATTTTGTAAAGCATGACTGAGAACGGCGATTCCAAACTTCCGAAGACAATCCCGCTCGGCAAATCACCAAGCTGTAGTTCCGTAAAACCAGGAATGAATCTAAGAATTTCATCCTCACGACCAGATACACCTGTAAATCGAGAGACTGTCATCCGTATATGTGACCAACTATTATCGACGGAAAATATTCAGGTAGATCTGATCCTTAGAGATCTCGTGTTTTAAAAACTCTGCATGATTCTAGAAAATACTCTCTCCATCTCATCTCAAATATTATCCTACATTTTGCGTAAACTCAATAGAGAAGTAGGTGCGGATTCATGATCCTTCAGGATGATAAAGAACATTAAAAATGGAAGGATGAGTTCTGCAGCAAAGGAAGTAAGCAAATTTGATAATGCTGCTACTGCAATTGCAGAAAGTAGAGATTGAGGAAGTACCATGGATTCCAACAGTCTGCCGGATAAATTCGGTGTGCGCGTGAAGAGAGAGGGAGTTAAGTCCGGACGTCCACACAGGAATCCAAGGAACCCTTAATTCCTCCGTAATCTTGCCGGAGAACCAGAGAAACGCATCGGCCACCACGCAGCTGACTTTCATCCCTAAGACCTTCTCAGCTTCTTCCACACCTTTCCTGAAATTCTCCTCTGCCACCTCCAAGAACAGGTCAATATCCTCCTGTGGTTTGCCCACAAAAGTATATCCCACCGGCACACCATCCGGCACATCAAAGGCCTTGATGTTTTCATCTGCGGGGTTTTTTACCGAAAACAGCGAGGCATTGGACTTGGCAGTACTGAAGAAAGAGAAGGTCACCTTCGGTGCAGCCTTGGCTAGCCTCCTTAGAAGGCCTAACAGAAAGCCAGGATGGGTTGCAAACGGAAATGCAAGAACAGCAACATGCTTCTCAGCTACTAAGTTTCCGTCATCCATTTTTTTTCCCTCTGGCAGTTGAGAATCAATGTTAGATTTCTATGGATTCAATCTCAGTTTATATGGGAAATGCTAAAAACTTGAAAAGACTCGGGTGGTTGGCACACAATGCAACCGGTTCAATAAGTGGATATTTTGGAGATTGGTGGTTGGAATAATTGTTCTTGTTGAACGGTGGGGTACGGCGGGTGGGTATCTGGGCTCGTGGAAGCAATACCTGAGATCAATGATTCTAATTGTTTTTTTGCTAATTTGATTTTAATTATTCTGTCTTTGCAAATTATAAACTTAGATGTAATTTTTATGGTGATTTTGACAGGAAACAAGCCATAAATGCTAAAAAGAGAGTCGTACTCAGTACTGGGGCTCGGCCTGTGGCTGTGCTGCGGTATGGATGGCGAAGGACGATGGTGGTCCTTGTAACGTCCAGCTTCTTTCTCCACCGTCCATACTTCCCCTTGTCTTGCTCCGAGCGAAGAAAGAGATCGAACCAAAAGAAATACAGAGCTCACGGAAAGGAATTGGCAATGTTGTCCAATAATACAACAATCCCAATCTTTAAGTAGACTTCGTCCTTAATCTACAGTATTTGGTAAATAAGACTAATTACCTTATCACTTTATTAGTACTATTTTACTAGTATTTTTTAAAATTATTATTTGTAATTATACATTTTCTCACTTTTACTTTTTCTTTCCAAAATCTTATTATAATTATATCAAATCTTGACATTTTAGTGGTGTTACAATGTTTAGGATTGATTAAGTGATGAATTTATACCAAATATGGTAAATCTTAAGTAAAATCTCTCAAAAATTTCAAAATTTAAAATATTTAATTTTTTTGAATGACTTCCTTAAAAATTTATGAAAGTTATTGTTATCATGTAAGAAGGGTTCTGGTCTCTCCACAAAAATTTTGTTAGTTTATTTAAATTTTAATTTTTAATTATTTTTAAGTTATTTGGATGAAATTTTTTAAGAAAATAATAATATAACATGTTTAGTTTAAAGATATTATATTGTTTTAAACAAAGTTAAAATAGTATTATATTATCTCTCTTTAAAACTTTAAAAACCTCCAAATAAATTTTTTTTTTTATACTGAACTCATATTTTTCTTGCTCATTTTCCATCTCATAGCCAGCTCCATCTCCAAAATTCGATTGTCATTTAAGTTCAGAAGGATGTTGCAGGATTTACAGGTAAAATCAACTCCTTTTTCTGGACGGGTCGTTACCGTGCTCCTTTTGCTGATTACGAGTACCATTGTTCTTGAGTCACGAACAATCCTGAGGTAGCTGAAGTAGGTACCAGTAGTTACCAGGTTTTTGCAAATTTCTATACCCTCCTCCATGGTCCCGTGTAACCTTTATACACTTGAGACTTTCCTAGACTCTGCCCTCAAATACTGGAGGACATAATCACCCTTGCAGAGCGTGCTAATTGCGGCTCCAAAAATGCCACCAAACCACCACCGCTCTGTCCTTAAGCCGTTCTTTCTACTCCACTTGCGCCGTTTTCACTCACCGGCACCGCTGCCATCTCGTTCTACGACTGCTATTTGTCCCGCTATTGAATACTCTTTAACTCACCCCATTTACACTATCTGGGCTGCAAATACTTCACTAGGTAAAACCCTTGTCTCCGCAGGCCTTTCCATATCTTTTCTCTCCTCCTCCTCCGCAAGCAATGGAAAGAAATTTGTCTATCTCAAGCCTGTTCAAACGGGTTTTCCCGACGACTCCGATTCACGATTTGTTTATAGCAAATTCTCTGATGTTTTCCTCCAGAATCGTCCTTATTTCTCTGTACTGGCGTCCAACCATGTGCTTAAAACCTCAGTTCCGGCGTCTAATGCCCTTTTAGGTAAAAAAAGTGCGAGTCTTGGGTCGGGAATGGACAGACAACAAGAATGCATCATTAAGCACGGGTTTCAGACTCTGCGGTGGTATGAGGAGAGGAGATTGCGGGGCCTTGACAATGGAGAAGCAACGGGGACGTGTTCTGAGTTGATATGTAAGACCATGTATGGCTGGAGAGAGGCCATTTCACCGCATTTAGCTGCAGAGAGAGAAGGAGCTGCACTAGAGGATTATGAGTTGCTGGAAATGTTGAAGATGAGTTTGGGAATTGGTTTACAAAATGGAATTGAAGGCAATAGCAATCGGGATGTAGGTGTTATGTGTGTGATTGAGACTGCTGGAGGTGTTGCAAGTCCTGGTCCCTCGGGTACTCTCCAATGTGACTTGTATCGGTGCGTTTCTGAAAGTTTTTTGCTGCATCGCTTTCTTGTTCTCATGCTTTCTTATACACTCCAATAAGGACTATAAGTGGTAACTTTTGAAGCAATACTTCTCATCGTGCTCCTTGAATTTTCTTTTTGAACGCACAGTTAACCTACTGTGATAGATTATCAATTGTCTAAGCTTTAGGAAGGCAGCTAAACAGGCTTAGGGATTGCTAAACCAGGAACAACTAGAATCTACTCTGCACACAATTCTGATCAAATACAATTTTGCTATTTTTTGTTGAATCATTATGGATATTGACTTCCTGCGGTCACCTTTTTCTGGAAGGTTCCCAGAGAATTTTTCAGATAGCAAGCGCATTACTTGACTGTTTTTTTTTTAACAGAATTGGCATGTCATGCTGGATAATGGCATGAATTCTTAGAAACCAACTTATCAAAGTTTTTAATTCGTCTCTTGCAGCTAAAACAAGTTTATGTCTTACATATCATTCTGTTTAGCAGGCCATTCAGGCTGCCAGCTGTTTTGGTTGGCGATGGTAGACTTGGTGGCATTTCAGGAACTATTTCAGCTTATGAAACCTTGAAACTTCGGGGTTATGATATTGTTGCTGTTATTTTCGAAGATCATGGTCTTGTAAATGAGATGCCCCTATCATCTTATTTGCAAAATAGGTAATGAAATATTTAGCTTAGTTCATGGACTTATATTCTTTTCTATTGTCTATTCTTGGGAATAGCATTTGGTCCCGTCAGCACAATTTCTAAAGTACATCTATTAGTCTTTGTATATCTCCTTTTCCATCTATGTTGTGTGGTTTGATTTGCTTGTGACCCTTGAAATTTCATCTTAAATAGAAATAGCTAATAACTAGTTTCTTGGTATACTTCATTTTGCTATCTAGTTAACTCTCGCTTTCTTTTTATATTTTGATGGGACATCTTCTGGATCTGGCTTATCTCAGCATCCCTGTGTTTCTGCTTCCGCCTGTCCCAGAAGATATGTCAGATGACCTGATTGAATGGTTTGATAAGTCGCAACCTGTTTTTAATTCTCTCAAAGAGATAATGCTCTCAGCCTTTCTAGAAAGGATGCAGAGATTAAACGACATGCCAAAAAGAGCTCATAACACTTTCTGGTGGCCTTTTACTCAACATGAACTTGTACCAGAAGAGAAAATTATGGTGATTGATTCACGATGTGGCGAGAACTTTGCCGTTTACAAGGTTTGTGAATTTCCTATGTCTTCATAGAAGTTCCTTATTTTTTAATTCTTTAAGCTTCCTGGGTGATGTAGGTCTCTTTATCCATTTCATCTTAACATTACATTTTTATGGTACTTATATGATGTACTTGAATTGTATGCCTTTTTCAAGATCTTCATGCTGCAAATTATGATTCATGCCCCAACTTAACTTTGTTTTCTTGTTTTGATATAGGGTAGGGGTTCCGATTCTGTCACTCAAATGTTTGATGCTTGTGCAAGTTGGTGGACACAGGGACCTGATGCTAACTTACAGGTCAGTCTTTTGCTTCTGTGTGTTTTATGCTGGTTGCATTTTAACTCATGGTTATTCTTGTGATCTTCCTTCTTATCCTGGTTAACTTATGGCTTAGAGTACAACTCTGTATTTCTTATTTTTATCTCGCTAGCACCCCATTAAGTGATTTTGGAGCTATCTTGAATGCTTTACCATGATGATGAAAATCACACAGTAAATGGAACTTGGATTACTTGTCAACATGGTACAGTTACCCTACTGTTTTTCTTTAACCAAAAAGGCAGAGGAAAATTTCAAAGTTTCATCAGGTTAACAATTACAAGCATCTGTAAGATTCTTTGCGGCAACTGTTTTTTAGGTGGTTTCAGATTGAGCTTGCAAGGACTATTGGTTATACTGCTGCACGTTATGGGCATGTGATGTTTCCTGAGAATGTTTATGAGCCAGTTCTCGAGTGTTCTGAACTTTTGCTGGAAGGTGTTGGAAAAGGTTAGTCTTTTGTCTAAGTTGGTGAGATGCCTACCTTCCAAATCTCAATGGGACGTTCAGTTTTGATGCAGGGGCAAAAGCAATAATTGACTGTGGTTATTGTTGCTTTTGGATGTTTCTTTGTTGTTCTTTTTTAAAAAAAAACTTTCGAGATTATTGAGTTGTGCATTGATTTTTCGAGTATATAGATTTTAAATGTAGTATGCGAGCTTCCTTTTGTATTTTCTGCTGGCCTGGAGGAAGTGGAGAAGTGTAGCTGATGGTTTTTCTAGTTACATGAGTAACATTTTGGATTATTTTTCAATGCATGATATAATCACCTGAGCTTGTCTACTATTTTGACTTGAGGTTTAACTTTCCTATTTTAATTTAACAGAATCTTTTAATACTTTTTTGACAATAACAGAACAGAATTTTAATTTTGATGATTTGCAAAGTTAAAGTTAGCTTATTCCTGGAGTTCTATATGGAATAACATGGATGTTGCCTTTGCCCTGGTTTATTTCCTTCCAGTTGATATTCCATTTTCCTTAACCCTTTAGTTAGTATTTCTCTCAAATTCTTACCCACTTATCTGGGAAAGAGAAAGTACCTTACAATTGCTACAAGATTTCTCTTTTCTCTGTCATTTGAGTTTACTTGGAATGAATAGTTTGTCATAATAATGATACCTGTTGTTCCTTTGTTGGTTTCTTAAGACTTTCCATGCTAGTTCTGTTGGTTTGATTGAATTTGACCTGTAAATTTCAGTAGTTTTTTAGTTGGATTTATTGTTGCCACTATTGACTCTTTGTTTCACTTACTAAAATAAAAATATGGCAGATGTTTCATTTGAGCTATATATGCATGACTGATGAACCTTTGGGGATATCCTATATGTATGACTTCTTTTGCATCTTTCATGGTTGTTGCTGCTGTACCATCTTCTGATAACATAAGTGGCTAAATAAACACAATAAGGTGATACATCCAATATTCTGTAACTGAATTCTTAGTTATATGTTGTGTGGTTAAGCTAGATATTATTAAACTTGAGCGTATACGCTTCCGATATGTATGTAAGATATGTAGGGAAAATTTATTATTTTTGTGGCATATCTATGCGAAGTGCGAGTTCCAAGCCTTCTAATAATGCAAGTTGCTTTGAGAATAAGTTACTGACAATTGAATCTTTGAGAATACATGACAATGCCAAAGCTACTTAAATTCTGCTTCTGCTCTTTGATACTTTCACTCTTTCAATTTCCTTATCCTGGCATAATCTTCTAACTAATGCAATTTCCCCTTAAATTTCCTCCTGACTACATTTCTTGAAAAATTGTGATTAGGATGGGCTGCAAGAACATATTTTTCAGATAATGGATCGACAGCAGTCGAAATTGCTCTCAAAATGGCCTTTAGGAAATTCTTGTTTGACCATGGAGTCAACTTCAACCACCTCAATGCTAGTAATGATAGAGACATTGATCTGAAGGTCACTTTTTAATCCAATTTCAGTTTCCGTTTGTGATTCAAAGGCATGTAACATTGAATTATATATTTCTAGCCTAATTGACCACTGAAAATCTACTTACGTGAGTTTAATGGTACTTGGCTCTATGCTACATCTGACTAATTTTGGAGGGTTTCTTCTCATCAATTAGGTATTAGCTCTAAGAGGATCCTATCATGGTGATACTCTGGGTGCAATGGAAGCACAGGCACCTTCCCCTTACACTGGGCTTTTCCAGCAACCTTGGTATGGATGCTTTCTGGTAAATTCTATGCTTACATACATACACACGACTTCTTTTCTTTTCTGAGAACTGAAAAATGCAGAAATTGTATGCTTGCATACATACACACACAACTTCTTTTCTTTTCTGTGAACTGAAAATTTGATTCTCTTGCACTAACTTACCTAAATATATGTTGCTTTTTATGTTCTTTACTTTGTATGCTTGAGCATTGTTTTGAAAAGAATAGAACTCATACATTCAACACTTATTAAGAAATTAAGAAAGTCAGAAGCCTTGGGATTTGCTTTACTTCTCAATACCAACCACTTTCTTTGAATGTACTAATATACGTGCCCTACCGATGTGGTTGAAGCAAAGATCTCTGTTTGAAAACATTTACCGTTAGGCACCCAATGGATGTGAACTTTACTCAACATGGTTGGTAACTGAGTTTGGGAGGCAAATCACACTCATGCTATGCCTATGTGGATAATTTATTTGAACTTCTTTTACAGCTGGTAAGGTTGCAAACTCATGTGTCCAGGTTCCTTCAGGACTTGGACTGGGAAAAGTAATTCTTGTCCTTCCTTCCTGGTCCACTTTTGGCTAAACATTTGTTCGGTAAAAATGTTGTAAAGCACCTGGATATTGACCTTCTGAGATAAACTGAGATATTCTTTTTGTGTAATGTGAGAAGAGGCACACTAGGTTATGAAGGTGAGTCAGCTTCTTCAGATCTGTTTTGTGTCTTCTTCCCACCAGGCTACTAATATCAATCAGGAGAACCAAGATTATAGTAGGCATTTTTTTCCCCAAGATATCCTTTGAATTAGCATAGGTGATGTCATAACTTACGCAACCCCGCATATCTGTGTTTCTAAAGGAAGATGCTTATCAATAACCTGAAAATCTGGAAGGTGTCATATTTTGCACTAGCTTTTGTTTCCTGAGATTACATAGGTGATGCCATAACTCAGTCCTGTGCATCTGTGTTTCTAAAGCAAGAAGCTTGTCAATAACTTGAAAACATGGAAGGTGCCGTATTTTACATTAGCTTTTGTTTTCTGAGATTTTCCACTGTCTTCTTCTTCTTCTGTACCCTTGATATATATATTTTTTTTGGGGGGTCGGGGGGATGCGGGAATGGGGGTTATTCATGGAGCTTCATCTTTGGTTTTACTCTTTAACAGTGATTCAATCGCATGCTTGAAGTTCTTTTGGGATACATAACAGACTGAAGATTCATTTCATGAACTTAACAGTTTCAAAATGTTGGCCTATACTTCATGTTAAGAATAGAGCCTCTTAATGAAGCACGGGAAGAACAGGCCAATTTGGTTGAGATCTAATGTTGTTATTGATTAAAGAAAAATTTCACAGGTATTCAGGAAGAGGTATTTTTCTGGATCCCCCAACAGTTTTTATGTCAGAGGGGGTATGGAAACTTCAGCTTCCAGAGAAGATTGAAGCTGAAAAATCAAATCTGCCAGATATTTGTAAGTGAAGTATTTTATATTTCAGGTTCACTAATTTAACAAACTGTTTCTAAGTTTTCATTCATAAAGAATTTAAATTCTCTTGCAGTTTTTGAGATTCGAGATGAAGCTTTCGAGAGGAGTCGGGATGCTACAAGCTTTGCTAGTATTTATTCATCGTATATATCAAAGGAGTTTTCAAATGCTGATTCTAGAAGCTTTTCCCATATTGGAGCATTAATTATTGAACCAGGTAAGTTGTCTCATATGTGCTTCAGTAGTACAACATTGTACTGATTCTCATAGCTGTCCCTTAGATTTGACATTTTAACTGTTTATCCATAAATATTGAGAGTAAAAAATCTGTCTTGGTCATTTGTACTTCCAGTAGTATTTGAAAAAGTACAGAATTAGTTCTAAGGTTTTGTTACCTCATTTAGTTATCTTTATAGCTATACTGTGACTTCCCAACAAACGAATAACACGAGAAAGGAGAGTTTTGCCTTTTCTAAACTTCGAATGTTCTCACTTACGGTACTATGTTCTTTACATGGGATTGTTGGAAGGTGTCAGAGAGAGGAGTCAATGTATTTCTTATGATTATTAGAATCAGGCTTCTCATGACAGCTAAACATATGACCATTTGAGGTGAATCGAAAACAATTTCATTTTCTTCGCAGGCCTTGTCGTACAGGTGGACTATTTCACCTAGGTTTTTAAATACAATATTCAAAAGAAAATAAATAAATTATAAAGTATTTATTTGATTTATATTTTTAACTTATCTATGTGAGCAATAACCAGAAATTGCCAGTTTCACCTAATTTTTGTCATCTATATGGCTGTTTCTTAGTGTAACAGCATATTCTGATAAATAGACAGATTACTTGAAATGTGTCTTTTAGAAGGTTCTTTAGTAGATCTCCGGATAAATTGTCAATTGAACTTTGTATTTTTTGCAGTAATACATGGTGCTGGTGGAATGGTTATGGTTGATCCCCTTTTTCAACGCATACTTGTCAGAGAATGTCAAAGTCGAAAAATTCCTGTTATATTTGACGAGGTCTTTACTGGATTTTGGCGTCTTGGTACAGAGGTTGGTCAATTATGAGTATGTAATTACGTGTTTACTGCTCATTCTTCATATGTTAATACTTTTTTCTTTCTTCAGTCTGCTGCCAAATTACTTTGCTGTCAGCCTGATATAAGCTGCTTTGCAAAGCTAATGACTGGTGGTACTGTACCTTTGGCTGCCACATTGGCATCAGATGCTGTTTTTCAAGCATTTATTGGAGACTCCAAGGTAAGGTGGCGGCTCTAGATGTTCTTGACTTATCACCATCAGATGGAATGGTTTCTATACTGGACTTTGCTTGATAGCTGAAAGCATATATTTCTCATGTATGCGCACCAGAGGACAATGAACTTATTCATCTCAAAGTCTCTGCTAGTCTGGTTTTTGAAAGGGACGTGAATTCTTGTGTTGTGGCATCTTTAGTCTTTACATTAGCTAAAATCTTTATGATAATCTTCCTGTTCCTAGTTGTAAAAGTGGAGTTAACTCTTCGACCTTCATAACAGTTATAAAAGTTTAGTTTTCCATTATGCATTTGGTCTTTGGATATGATTTTTGATTTTGTATTGCCTGAATACCGTCTTTTCCTTCTCTCTTGTTTGTGGAGGAACAAGTGATCGTTGTTGATTGCTGCTTTGTGCTGTTTAAATGAAAATTTCTAATGTTTCCATCTGATTTTTCCCTGGTTTCAGCTCAAGGCCCTTTTACATGGGCATTCATACTCAGCTCATGCGATAGGTTGTTCTGCTGCTGTGAAGTCCATAAAATGGTTCAAGAATTCTCAAACAAACATCAATTTATTACCTGGAGGGGAATCGCTTAGGGAGGTATGCTACTGGGGTTGTCATAATCCATCATCTTTATGATTTGTTCATGCGCCCCAAAAGATCTTTATTTACGGATAGACCTAACAAAAAGATCGTCATAATTTCTAAAAAGATTGTAGTGACATCTATGCACATGATTGAGAGACCTAATAAATCTTCTGTACATTTTCCTGCTTTGACACTCCCAGATGTGGAGTACAGGGTTGGTTCGCCAGATTTCCTCGCATCCAGCAGTCCGAAGAGTCGTTGCTTTAGGAACACTTTTCGCACTGGAGCTTCGAGCCGAGGGCAGCAATGCTGGGTAGCATCTTTAACTTCCATCAATATTATGGTTTTTCTTTTGCTGATTACTGTCTCAGTCGAACAGATAGCTTATTCTTCCCTGAGTTCAAAGATGTTTAGGATGAAAATAGTGTAGAAGCTTTGTGGTTGATCTGGAGTTTATCTAATATGATTAGGTATCGCTGCTTTGTCTCCTTGAACTAATGAATAATCACTGAACAACCGAACTGCAGATATGCATCTCTATATGCAAGTTCTCTGCTTCAGAAACTTCGCGAAGATGGCATTTATATGAGGCCTCTGGGCAATCTCATTTATCTCATGTGTGGCCCTTGCACTTCTCCTCAGACCTGCGCCCAAATACTGAAGAAAGTATACAAAGGACTCGAGGAATTTAGCAGAGCGGACGCCGCCAAAGCCTTAGAAGTTTAAAATTTCTACATGCAAGTCATTAGATCTTGAACTGCTTTCCTCAGTTAGCTTAATGATGAGGGGAACAGAGTATGCGTACTCGCCTTTCAGATTTTTAATGCAGCTTTGAGATGCTACATTCACAGCCAACTGATTCTGCATTTGTAGTCCAAATAGTCAAGATTATCTGGCCTTGTAGTATAACATCAAAAGATTTAGTAATATTTTGGGCAACCATAAAACCGGAGGCGAAACCGGGGCCTGCCATGGTGGTCTGCATTTCGAACAGACTTTGGAAGGTGGTCAGAGCCAAGAGAGTGTGTCGTAGAACTGAGAAACATCGTGCCACCTGTAGTCTAGGGTGTTCGTGTTGTTCCCTAGACACAGAAGCACCTTTGCGCTGTTTTCTTTAGCATTGTATGAAATGATCTTATTCGGTACCGATAAGATGACTTGCAAAGTCTCCCCATCTTCACCCCGAACAACGCTTAGTATTGAGTACAAGTAGTATTTAGACAAGTGCACACTGTAATCGTTCTCAAAGAATTGGGTATGCACCTCAACATGCCCAACCATATCTGGGAATAGACATCCTATGTCATCAAGGTCGATTCTGTACTTCAAAACCCAACCAGAGTAGTCGCTGCCCATCTCGTAAATGTCCATGGGAGGATTGTAGTACATGTTTGCTTCGCTATCGATCAAATGCAAACGCCCTCCAGATTGGCCCAGGTACCTCATTCTCTTTGTGCTGTAAATATCACCATGCATGGGAGGCATTGGTAGTGTTTTCAAGGCCTCGTCTTCCAGGACAAAGTAAAGCGAATCACCCACTGTGGAGAGCCAGTGAACTGCACCGTAGCAAAAGACCCCTTGATCAAACACTTGAAGTACGTTGTGCTGGTTGCAAAATGAGCCATTCCAGCGTTTCCATAGCCTGGTTTCCGACGCGTAAATCTCTATTTGACAATGGTGATCGTTGAGCATGCACGATTGGCCGACGCATACAACTTTGAAATGGGGTGATTCTGATGGATCAAATGCCAAATTAACTCCAAGAATAGGTTTGTTTACGATCATTCTCGGACGAGGAACGTAATGAATCCCTTGGTTGTGAGGTTGCAAACGCAATAGGTGAAATTATGGTCGTTGAAAGCAGAGGCCAGGGAGCACAGCATCAACCCTTTGGAACACCCCAGAATCCTGAAAGTGATATCTGGGGTGGCGTTCAAAAAGTTGAACGATGGGATTCTAAATCCGGCAGGAGAACTGTCGTCGTTCCCCAGCGAAAGAATGAGCAATGCTCGTCTCCTCAGTATCAAGAGGCCGGATGTCGGCTGGGTTGAATTTCGCCGAGTATGGCGGAGAGCAAAGAAGGGATTGGAAATGAGAGATCACCATTTTTTTGAAACACGTTTGAATCGAATCAGAGATTTCACTGGCAAATGCAGAAAATTTTCCACAATCAAATCTTGATTCTCAGCAATCACATCAGCAGAAAAACAATAACAACAGCAAGAACTAGAACTATAACTTCTGTTGCATAAATTCATCATCAGTGATTAGCCTCTTTGCACTTTAAATTAGAGCACTAGAAGCAAAATCCAACAAGCTTTTGTATCTGAAGTCGCAGATGAACAGAAGAATGTGTGGATCGGTAGATGCAGATGGTGGTGGACGTGGGGTGCTTCATCAGGGGTATATATGAATAGGATTGGGAGCAAGGCAAGGACTTAGGTGGCAGGACAATGGAATGCATGAGTCGCTAGTGCCAAATGGCTGCTTGCAGGCATGGAGACTTTGACGTGGCAAAAAATTCCACAATGGAATTTTTTTTTTTTTAACAAATATATCATCGCCGACGACTACGTTTCTTGTTTTCAACTCTTTTTTATAATACTCTCTCCATCTTCATTTGAATATCTATATTTTTTTTAAAAAAAAACATCATAATTAAATATTTATTTTTAAAAAATAATTATATATTTTATCTAAATTTTTATTAATAATCTTTTTAATTTAATAAAAGTAAGATCTACTAACATAAAGTTTCACCACTAATATCTTTCACTCCCTTGAGAGATTTAAGTTGCATTAAAATTGAATTTTTACTATTAACTTCTTTAATTAATAAAAAATATTATAATAATTTTTAGAGTAATTTTTTAAATTTTATATTAAATTAAAATAAAATATTTAATTATAAACAGAGAATGTATTTCTTTTAAAAGGTTAGAGAAGGAAAAAAAAACAAGTGTAAAAGGTTGAGGTGGCCTCTGAGTTTTTGTGCCAAAAAGAAGAGAAAAGATGATGAAATTTGTCTGTACATGTTCTTCTTTAACAGATGGAAAGAAGAAAGAAGGACTTCTTCATGCTAAGGCGATTCTCTCCTTATTGTCCATTTGTCTGTATGAATAAATTTTTATATAATCTTCTTTCCTTCTCGTTCTCATTTTTCTGCTTTATTTACACGGGAATAACAGAATTGTTTTTTCTTATACGATGAGGTAGGGTCACTGATTTTAATAACCTTTGTTTCAAAGGAAAAAGAATGCATAAATCGGCCCCTAACCTAATTGATAAAGAAGAGAGAAAGAAAGGTCGATAAATTGTTAATTGTTAATTGTTGTAAAATTCGATCATAATAGATATAAAATTAATTATAAAATTATAGAAAGAAAAGTTTGAACTATAGCAAAAATGAAAAAATAGAACTTAAAAAAATATAAAAATTATAATTTTATTGAGAGTTTTTTCAGTATATATCCATTTACAAACTACTCATATGCTTTTATTTTTAAAGTTGAATGTGACTTTTTCCATCATAGGTCATTAAAAGACCCCTTTATTTATTTTTATTTTATAAATTATATAACTTATAAAATTTACCTCTCATGATCTCTTGTGTTATTATTTGAGATAATTGAGGTAACGGGGATAGTGATCTATAAAGGATGAATGTTACGACTTTAGTTGTCGGCCCCTAACCTTTCATATTTCATAATTTAGATAAATTATCTTTTGAAATAATAGGTATTCATAATATTAATAATTTTTAAAAATGTTATTAACAAAAAAAAACTCTAAAAAAGTGTCAATAGTTAAATTGCACAATAAAGCATTTTGATGTTTCTTTTTTTCTTTTTGAGGAAAAGAATGTGGATAGAACTTAAAATTACTTGAGAATGGCCACTTTTATCTATCAAGGTTTCTTTTCCCCTTTTTTGGGTAATAATATATAGCTGCTAATTGAATTTGGAGTAAATAGCTTTTTTATTTGGAATCTATGTACAATTTTATATTTGTAATTGATATCTCTTCTTCTAAACAATTTAACTTTTTGACGATCAAGATAAAAAGTTTAAACTAAAACTTTATCTAAAGTTATGAACCAAATAAAATACTTATAACAATTATTAAGTAACTAGCGTAAAATTCCGTGTTATGTATGAGTATTAAATTTTTATTTCTAATTACAATTATTTAGAGAAAGTTAAAATAAAAAAGAAAAAGAAAAAATCTCACAAAACCATAAACCTAGGAGATTCAAAATGGGAGAGTTTGTACTAGTTTTCAAGTTATTTTTTGTTTAGTTCTGGATTTTTGGAGAAGAATAAGTGAGAGTAATTTTTTCCTTTATGTTTCATTGGATTTGTTTTTTTTTTCCTTTGTCTTTTCTAGTGCAATGTGGTTGTTTTGATCATATTGCTTCTTTTTTATTTTGATCCCTTTTTCTTATGTCCACGGAAACGGAAAAGAAAATTTTGCCACTCATTTGGCCTAGAAGAAACAAAAAAGAAAAATGACTTCTAGGAAAAGAGAAAAGTAAAATAAAAAAGGAAGAAAATGTATGTTCTGGTCTAGGTGCTATACCTAGAATTAAACAAATTAGTCTCTTTTCTTATTCCTTTGTAAAACATTAGATTTCTTTAAAAAACAAAGTGGTTTGATATTCATTGTAATTATACTAACTTGCCTACAATTTAAGAGTCTCTATATTGTAGGAGAAGATATTTGAATCTTATACTTATTCATGAAAAAAAATTAAAACTTACAAATCTTACTTCATTAGCTGGATCTTGAGGATACTACATGATAGCATTACTAATTATAAACTTTAATCCAATTAAAAGAAGATCAAAACTCATGAAGTGTAAACTTTTGACAAAAACTGTGAGGTAGATTTTCTTGAAAGTAAAGGGTTGGAAATAAACAAAGATAATAGAGCAAACGAATCATTAGATGAAAAATAAAAATAAAAAGAAAAATATACGAAGATAAAAACAAAAAGAAAAAAATGAAGATAAAAATTGAACAAAAAATACCTCAGAGGGAGAAGAGCAAAAGATTAGAACGGGGGAGAGGGAAGAGAGAGTTAAAGAAGAGAAACTGGAAATCAAATTAGAAAGAGGAGAACGTAAAAAGGTAAGAAGAGTTTTATCTTTGTACGATGATTAGAGTAATAAAAATATGGAAGAGTTATAAAATTAGAATAGAAGTGTGGTGATGGTTGATTAGGGGAATATGAAAAGATAGTAAGAGAGTGGGAGAAGATAATAGGAGAAGATATAGATAAATTTTTAATTAATTTATTAAACAAAAAAATCTACTGAACTAATAAAAAATTTTAAAACTAATTTAAAAACTCAAAATTTCATAAAACAGGATTGATGTATTGAAAGTTTTGGAAAAAGAGAGAGAGTAAAAGTATTTTGAAAATATACATGTGTGTAGCCAAAAAAGAAAAAAAGGAAAAAAGTCTAACAGCATTAATAATGAACATTAGAGCTATCAACATGAGGAGCAAGGAAAATAAAACAAAAATGAAGAGATCTCTATTAGTATGTGAATTATGTAATTTTTTCTAATTATTTCACACTTGTAAGTTTGTACTTGATCGGTGTTATATGTTGTTATATTATAATATAGAAATTAAAATTTCAACTTTTTTCCTTTTAAATTAAATTTTACAGTAATGAATTAGTGGTTGTTTCTTCAAATCGTAGATAGAATAGCAAATCCGACATATAACAGTAGTACCTAATGCAGAAGTTCGTGGTATTTGAAAATTACAGAGGCTTTTCTCTTTCAAAAGGACCCATTCATTTACACATTGACCAATCTTCTCTTTGGTGTTATTTGGTGTAAAGCATGGAGCTAATGTTTTCTAACCCACTATCTTGTAGTTTAATTTGGTATACAAATTAAATAATTTTTATATAAAATTACGTAATTTGTCTAAGCTTTGAAATTTTTTTTGTTCGATAATACGACACTACATATGAAATAATATTTTATTAATATATTAGATAATATATTAAAAGATTTGAAACCTATTTTTAATAATATTTTGGAGAAGGGTTTGATTATTTTTTTAAGGCTAGGAAAGAAACTTGCGTCCCCACAAGGCAATATGCATGCCTCCATCACAGCTTTTAGAGATGTTGCAATGAAAATGCCCAACTAATGATGTAATTTGACCCTGTCCCAACATAAAAGCTTCGTTTGACAATTTTAGGAAAATTAAGAAATTATTAAAATTTATAACAATCAAAAAACAAAAAGATTTATGTGCACTTTGACTTCAATCATCATTCATTTTTTTGGAATGAGATGAAATAGATTGCGTGAACTGAAAATATCAATTCTATAGGATGTTTAGAAATTGCTATAGAATATATTTTTAATTATTTAAAATAAGTTGCTTATAATTTTTTTATATTAAAAATTATTTTTGAAATGTTTTTAAATGCTTATTCACTTCTGATTTTAACTTAAATAAATTGAAAAAAAATTATTTTTGAGAAGTTACTATGTAGTGGTTTTTAAAACAACTTTTGTTTATTAAAATTATTAAAAATAAAAATTTTATTTTAATTCTAAAAATTACTTTTTTAAAAGCATTTATTTTTTAACAACTTAAAAAGCTTGAAAATATGATCATAGTTTCTCTATCTTTCTCTCTCTTTCTTTTTTCTGTTCGTGTTAACACTATCTTTGTAATACACTAGTCATGGGGCATTCATGATGCTGTAAGTCAAAGGTAACTAGAACTCGATTTCTCATTTGTAGAAAGAATACAAAAATTAATACTCAAATCACAAGCAGAGTATTCGTTTGGTGATATTGAGATGCCAATCAAAATTTAGTAAAGAGGAATAAGAAGTTGTATATAAAAAGGACGCTATAACTATTTCTAAATAAGTTATACTGATTGAAAAAATTACATCTTTCAAAAATTCATATCAATCCATCTAATTAGTCGATTTTTGATGCAAAAGGTTTATAGACGAAATTAACCATTTAGATAATATATCAATATCCATTCCCTTTTGATTGAAAGGAATTCCTATAGATAAAGGTAACTAGAACTTCATAATTTGTCAAAATTTTGACTAATGCAACTCGATTAGGTTGGGGGCCGCGGGATTTGTTATTACTAAGAGCTCAACTATTTGCAATTTGCAACATTAGGTTTGACTTTTAGAGCACTCAAAATATCATTTGTTAATAATTGGATTGTGTTTTGAGATTGAGATTTTCTATTTGAGTTTCGTAAATGTAAATTTTTTTGTGAAAAAAATATAAGACCCAAATATTTTGTTTTGGATTTTGGAATTTAAATACAATCCATATCTTAGGATCAAATTATGAATCCAAAGTATAAATTTAGTCAAAATGAGTAAAGAGACATGTATTGAATCTAAGATATTTGACTAAAGAGTAGCGGTGTGAATCGGGCTAAATGAGTCGGGTTTTGCTAAGTCTGATTATTTTTTGGACTGGAAAATATGAGCACGAGCTCGGCTCTATCGGACTTTGGGCTCGAGCCGGTCCTAACTGATTTTTTATTTTATTTTTTTACATAATAATAATATTTTTTAATAATATAATAATAATATTATATATATATATTACGGGTCGGGTTAAAATCGAGCTGAGCTTACACGAGCTTGAGTTCGGCCCGAAATGTTATTCGAGATGAAAATATGAACTCGAACTCGTAATTAAAAGGGCCAAACGAGTCGGACTCGAAACAGTCTGATCCAATTGACAGTCCCAGTATATTTATTAACTATTATCCATTTTTCTACACGCTTTATAAATTGAACATAACACACTAAGTACAGTTAACACTGTCAATACGGGCTGGCCTGTATTAGCGGCCTTGGACTTAGGATGTCCAAGCTCGTTTAATCGCGGGCTTCTTTAGCCCGCTCCGTCTAGCCCGCGGGGCTAACGCGGGCCGGATACGAGCTAGCCCATTTTCTTTTTTTTTTGAATTGTTTCTAGTCAAAATGACGTCATTTTGATCTTTTCAAAATATTTAAAAATATATTTTTTCAAAACGACGTCGTTTTTTATCTTTTTAGAATATTAAAAAACATATTTTTTCTCAAAACGACGTCGTTTTACTTATTTTAAAAATATATTTTTTCAAAACGACGTCGTTTTTTATCTTTTTAGAATATTAAAAAACATATTTTTTCTCAAAACGACGTCGTTTTACTTATTTTTACAAAACGACGTCGTTTTGGTAAAAGCTCGCGGGCTGCGTGTTGGGATTTTTTCGACTAGCGGATTAAACAGTGCCAACCCTGTTCGAGCTCGCTTTTAAGGCCGACCACGACAGGGTCGGGACCGAGCCAACCTATTTGACAGTACTAAGTACAGTCTCAAAACATAAGAAGAAAACTTGGTTGTGCATCAACTCTGGAAATATTTCAACTAGCTTCCATATCACTAGGACTTAATACTGGTTTGGAACTATCAAAATACTAATACTTGTTTCTTGATATTGCAAACATAGGAAACATTTTGATTTATGACAAAGGCATTTTACTAATCTTTCTCGGTTAAAATTTCAAGCACAATTTGTAAATAATTGCCCTTAACTATGATATGAGACAAGAAACTCTTATGAATAAAGGAAATGGAAGATCTCTTACCATTTACCAAAAATCAGAAAAGAAAGATCTCTTTACTCTCTCTAATTACACATTCTTGAAGTAAATGAAGCAATCCTCTCCTTGACCTTTCTTTAACTACCCTTCTTCTCTAATTAACGCTAGAAATTAAAGATACTAAGATATAGTTATTAATAATATTAATTCGCGTTATTCAAATCTCCTATTTGTATATATTATATTGTCAATTTATCAAATTTCTTTTTAATCGGACTTATATTTAAAAATTTCATATAGTCTCTTCATAAATTGTCTCACTAAAAATCTCTCAATCAATCAACTTAAATATGACCATCAATAAACATCATTTTAGAATTAGTGTATCCTCCCTTCAAGTCTTGACCACAAAAAAGGGGGACAGAAGACAGCTACGCACAAAGGGGGCAAACATCACAATAATAAACATAGAAAAATGATATAATATAATGACGTAAAAAATGATTCATTTGCAGCGTCACACTCCCTCAAAACGGACGGCTGAGATCTCCCTAAATGCTCAGTCCAATCGGATCCGGTCTACCGTAAAAAACAAAAGCGAAAACGAAAAAGATCTCAGACACTGGCTATAATATCCTAAAAACTACACCAAAAACTACACGAAAGGACAAATAAGTAGACTTAATTACCTTTTTGCCTGATCCCTCATTAGCCTAATATCGCCACACTATCATAGTCGTCAGAGTAGACCTCACCCAAGCATACGCACTCTCTACAGAAGAGACGCAATCAGATAATTCTGCCCGAATTTCACTGTGTGTTTTGGGTGCTGAGAGAAACGGCAAGAGGAAAGTTGAGGACTCTGTTGGTTGGGAATCAGGTAAATTTTTGTATGTGTTGTGAGTAGAGAATTAGGGTTTTGAGTGGATTGCTTGATTTTTTGGATCTATAGTGGGGAAGGGGGGAAACTGGGTTTTTCTTGGGGAGTTTTGAGATCTGTGGATTTGTTGATTGGTTACTTTTGTTCTGGGTATAGGGGTTTTCTTGGAAATGCAGACCAGGAAGAGGAGTTTGGAGGGGGACGATGACCAGCAGCAGGAGCGGAAAAGGCCTGCTTTGGCTAGGTATAATTCTTGAAGATTTGATTGATTTTGTTTTCTTTTTGTCTTGTTTGGGATCTTTCTTGCGGAGGTTATGAATTTTGTCGAAGTTCTTCTTACTTTAATTTGCCTCTTCTTGGAGGTACCCTTGGTTTGGACTTTTGGGATTTACATTGTTGTTAGCTGACTATGAGTTTTTGAGATTGTGTGAGGCTGCCTTTTATGGCTTAGTTGGAGAATAGTTTTCGTGTGTTCCAATTGTGAATTTCTTTCTGTTTCACTGTTACTTGATCTTTCTGTACTAGTGTTTAGTGTCTGGGGCGTCAGTTCTTTGAGTGTTTGGTCTGTGACATGAAAATGGTAATTACAATTTACAGTGTTTATTTGATATTGGTTCTCACTGTGCATGCTGCAAGTATTTTGATTTCCTGTGTTCTGGGATTAAAGCTAAAGGTTGCTGCTACTTAGAAATTATGATAGTCCTATATGTAATTTTTGTAGTTGATACAGATTTTCACCTCTGGGAGCAGTTAATAAAAAATAAATTTTCTTGGTGATGAATTTCTAATTAAAAGTGTGACATTCCCAATAAAAATGTTCTCTAAAGGCCTCAAAGAAGTTTCACAGGACATGAAAGATTCTGGTACAGTAATAATATGAACTTTGGGGGTACAAGGGATCTTGGTTGGCTTTGCCATTATTGGATTAGGAGAAATTTGTCCTGTTCAATTATCCGAATCCTCTTTCCACAGTGGCTAACCTCTAATTAAAATCTTGGTTATGGGTTATTCAAAATGAAAGCTCCACGTTTTCTATTGGATCTTTCACTAACCAAGTTTGCCCTCTGTTCTGAGGTTCACTATTTGACTTACTGTAACATGATTCTCTGCTGTTTGATGCAGTGTAATTGTTGAAGCTCTGAAGCTGGATAGTCTGCAAAAACTTTGCTCATCCTTGGAGCCGATTCTTCGGAGAGTTGTAAGCTTAAACATCTCCTTTGAGTCCTTAATTGTTCATTGTTCAAACAATATTTGAACAACATTTTTGCTTAATGCAGCACTTTGTGAAATATGCTTTTTAGCCAGACCAATGACAATTATTCTACCTTTTTGATGTGCTTGTGCTCTATCTGTAAATGATGCTTCTTTAAAGCTTGGGGCTATGACATGCAATTCTTGTGTTTTTCTGCTGTTTGATTTTATGTATTTACTATTTTCAGTTAACATTGTGTGTATGGCCCTATAGATGATCTCAATGTGATAACATTATGGAGGATGATAATTTGTTCAGTAATAATAATTTCAATATGGTAATGATATGTTGGTGATGGTGATGGTTAAATTAGACGTCCTTGTTTGAAATGGAGGTCTAAAACAAGCTTGATGAAGTTGAGTTTAACTATCAAAATTTGATTCTTGTCGAAATGTCACTATGCGTTTATTGACTATTAATAATATTTCTTATCCTTTTGCTTTGGGGGTGGGAGGATTATTGACTATTTTGTCTTATATGTCGTAGTGCTTTTTGGAATTCATTTATCTAACTTTGACTGCTGGGAGTAAAAGATTTCTTATTTCAAGTGTGAGTAGTTATTCTGTAGTTTCTTTTTCCTCATGCTTCATGAAGCCTTGAGCTTCTTTCTTCTCATACTCCAAATGAAACTGAACAGGTAAGTGAAGAAGTGGAACGTGCTTTGGCAAAGCTGGGTCCTGCAAAACTGACTGGAAGGTTGGATTTGTTTCTTCAATTATAATTATTGGGTGAAACTTTTGTACCTTAAATACAATCTAACTTATTTTGGTGTAAACTTGTTCTCAATTTGAGAATCTGTGTTCTGAAATACTTTTATTTGCTGAAATTTGGCTATGCATCTTGCTCTTAAAATAGTTTACATGAGCTTTTGATGTGTTGCACAGTCCTTGGTTCACATTCTTATGTCAGTTCTTTCTTTGAGATTATCAAAACTTCATTCCTAGTAGTACTTGGATATGAATGTGTAAGTGCTTCTACTTGTATGAGAGAAAGATGGTGTTCAAAGAGCTTATTTTCAGTGATCAAGTTGTTACCACCAAATTGATGCCTGGAGCTATCTATTCTGTGCCTTTGTCGAGTGAATTTATTCTGGAATATAAATGAATGTTTTAGTTGCTCTAAGTTTGCTTGGTTGGACCAGAATTACAGTGCTGCTTTTATCAGAACATAATGATTTTTCCTCTCAGTTGTGCAAAAATTTGTTCCACAATGTTGTGGTTGCTTGAACAGCTACCTTCTTCAAATTCATCTCGTCTGTTCTATTTGTATCACTTCCAACTACCTTTTTGAAGCTTCATCTTATCTCTTCTATTTGTTTCATTTGTCCTTATTTGCTCAAATAGGATTTTGAAGCAGTGAAATTGTGTTTTTACTTTATAAGCTTTGATAGATCGAAGCTATTTCGAAAAGTATCCCTAGGCTTATTTGTGCGACAGCATGTTGAACATTTTACTGAAGGCATCAAGGGGGAAAAGAAAAAGGATGGGAGCAATTTTTGACTTATACTTAGCAGCGATTAATAGGCCCCATGCCTTTTGTAGATATGCAGAATTTAGGGTATCATCTTTTTTTGCTGGTTCACAAAGATGGATATCTGTGTAGTTTAACTTTAGCCTTATACATTGTTATACATTTTCTCCTATTGGATTATATCTTGCTATTGAATCTGAATGAAAATAAATGATTTCTGCTGCATTTTCAGTGTCCTGTCAAAGAACATTCGGCCTATTTGTCTCAATTTTTGTATAAAAAGTTACATGTCTATTGCTGGGTTCAACTGTTAAGGTTACAAGGAGTTGCAGAAACTATAGTTGGCAACTTCTTCCGATTTGTTTACATTTTGTGCCTTTGCCTCTAGGAATTTCTTCTAAAACATTTTGAATTTTTTCAGGTCATCACCTAAACGAATTGAAGGACCAGATGGTAGAAACTTACAGCTGCACTTTAGGTCCAGGCTCTCTCTGCCCCTTTTTACAGGTGGTAAAGTAGAAGGGGAGCAGGGTGCTGCAATTCATGTTGTCTTGGTTGATACAAATTCAGGCCACGCTATAACTTCTGGACCTGAATCCTGTGTTAAGCTGGATGTTGTTGTGTTAGAAGGTGATTTTAATACTGAAGATGATAATGACTGGACACAGGAAGAATTCGAAAGCCACGTTGTGAAAGAGCGTGAAGGAAAGAGACCACTCTTGACTGGTGATCTACAGGTGACACTCAAGGAAGGTGTGGGGACTCTGGGGGAACTCACTTTTACTGATAATTCTAGTTGGATAAGGAGTAGGAAGTTCAGATTAGGGCTAAAGGTTGCTTCAGGATATTGTGAGGGAATGCGGATACGTGAAGCAAAGACAGAGGCCTTTTCTGTCAAAGATCACAGAGGGGAATGTAAGCTGCCAAATCCTTGTAGTTGTTGATTATAGAATATTATTGTTGAATGTTTCTTACATTGTATTTCTTCCTCAACAGTGTACAAGAAACACTATCCACCTGCATTAAATGACGATGTATGGAGATTGGAGAAGATTGGCAAGGATGGATCATTCCACAAAAGGTTAAATAATGCAGGGATATTTACAGTTGAAGACTTCCTTAGGCTTGTGGTCAGAGACCCTCAGAAGCTAAGAAATGTAAGTATAGAGTTCCTTTTTCCTTGCTCTTTTAAGGCCCTTTCGAAGAGAATCTGCATCCGTTTAATACCTATGCTGGTTTTGCAGATCCTTGGCAGTGGTATGTCAAATAAGATGTGGGAAGCCCTCATAGAGCATGCCAAAACGTGTGTCTTGAGTGGAAAGCTTTATGTGTATTACAGTGATGATTCAAGAACTGTTGGCGTTGCTTTTAACAACATCTATGAACTGGCTGGTCTTATAGCTGGTGAACAATATTTTTCGGCGGATTCACTCTCTGAGAGCCAGAAGGTTTGTGGTACTTTTGATTGGATGAGCTATATTACTTTTTTTGGTTGAGTTAAATGATTAAATGTCTGTGTTCATTGGCTATATTTAAATGGCATTTCCGGTTATTGTGACTGTCTCAGGGTCAGTAAGTTACTATGTGGATGGCTTACTTGAACATCAATTGCTGCCCTGCATGGATGCCTTTGTTGAGTTACTTCTCTTTTTAAAAGCAAAATTACTGCCAAATCAAAGTAGGGAATGCATAAGTTGAAAATCAAGTCAATTTCTTTTGCAGTTTAAAATAATACAGCAGCATATCTGAATGCAGAATGATGATAAGGAAAATTTCTTTTAGTTCTGTATGGTAATAAGAATTTCCACCATTCAATTTTCCAAGCTTGTTCAAGACATAACCTTGCAAATGGTTCTATCTTTAGGTATTTGTTGATGGCTTGGTTAACAAAGCATATGAAAATTGGAACCAAGTCATAGAGTATGATGGTAAGTCACTCTTGAACATCAAGCAAAATAAGAAATCTGCTGCCTCTCGGAATGAACCTCCTGTGGGGCCAATAGATTATCCCAATGCTTTGGAAAATCAGCTTTCAGCTCCAAGGTTGCCAGTGCCAGTCCCGTCTGAGTCATCTGTTGTGGACCCTAACATGCTGGTTGGAGGTATGCTAGATGTTGTTATCTTATTCTTCTTCTTTATTTATTTATTTATTTTTTAATTTGTGTTCTTATATTTAAATTTTAAGAATTGTTGGTGAATAAATAAAAATAAGTTGTTTGATACTTCTGGTAATTGCTTCGGAGTATTGGTGTCCTATTTAAGAATACAGTGGTTCTCTAGTTTACTGGCACATTCAGATATTGCACCTGCATTCAAGCATCCTTTAATCTTATTCTTATGACTAAAAAATTATGCTGATTATCCAATTTGATATTAAGAATGCTCCTGTTTGCCACTAATATAATCATGAAACTGTGTTGTTCTGTTTCAGCCTTGAACCGTTCAGGCTTTTCAAGCTTAGTATTTCATTTCCTTTTTGTTTTAGATATATTTCTTGTATTGCCTGGTTTTGTTTTGTATTTTGTCAAGATCTACTTGTCTTTCCTCTGGTTTGGTCCATTGTTAGGCAAAGAAGTTTATATTCTAATAAGAGTCGGGATAGTTTCTTTTTCCTTATGCAACCCATCCAGCACAAAACAAACCCTAATTCCAGTTGCGGCTGCATATGTATGGAGACAGATCTAATGAAAAGAATGAATAGAGCTGTGTGATGCAATGATTTCCAGCATCCTTTGTTATTGAAGATTCAAGAGCATGATTGCACTTTCCTGCTGGGAATTAGGGGTTTGAAAGGTGCTTATTCTCTGACTTGTTGTTCTGGTTAGAAAGTTGGAAGATTTGGAGCTGGCTTATAAATTGGTATTAGCAAGTAACTTTGAGAGGATGTTTGAGGCTAGAAGAGTGTTATACTTGGGAAAGTTCCATGAAACAGGTCAAATGAAGATATTTTGGAGCCAATTTCTTACTTATACCTTTCTATATTTTGTATTCCTCTGATGGCTGTATCTTTAGAATCTCTTGCGTAATAAGATGTTACGGAAAATGGGATGGAATTGAACTGTTGTTATGCTCTGCCTTAGAAAGCCTTCCTATTTCATCCATTCCCTTTAGTGTTCCAATGCTGTATATCAACTGTTGCATTTAAATCAAACTTACAAGGGTGTGCTGGGCTTATACTATTTTTTTTAAATCTATCTGGTATCTGGGTTACACTGACTAATCCAGCATGGGAGACTTGAGAGGAATCCCTTGAGTTCTATGGCATACAGCCGACTACAGAAATAGCTGTCCCTAGGGTGCCTCGAACACGTGACCTACTACTTGACATGCCAGGTGAAGTAGGTGCAGGTTGGGGGCCAACTCGGTCAAACCCTCTTGTCGCTGGGCTTATGCTATTAACTGATGAATGTAAGGCAGCGTAGGCTTCTGAAATTTCCTTTCTTGTTTCATTTGCCCTTAAGATGGTAGGGCAGGAATGGCATATTTTGTCAGGAAATCTATAGTGTCGTGGAAAATTCTACTGCTGTTCAAGACTAAATTTTGGATTTGCCAATATCCCCTTGTTCTTGATACACTTACTGTTTGTTCTTTAGGGACTCTTCTCTCTGCAAGATTGATATATCTCGTCTATCATTTCTAATATTCTCTCCAAACGTTCTCTTCCTCCCTGGATTGCAGGCACAGGGTATAATGACAACTTAACTGCCAGATACTCTAATCAATCTCAGCTTCTGAATTCTTCTCGCACTCAATTTGGGAATTCTCAATTTGCTTTGCCTGAGCAGCAAGTCAACAATTCTCAGCAAATTCAGAATGCGAGATATGATAATAGGGCAGCATTAGCTCTTGGTCCTCCGCAATCCTCATCGTCATTTCAGACAGCTGGGACATCAGTTCAGCAATCAAACCTTAATCCTTTTGAGGATTGGTCACAAAATCGGGATAGGGGTGTTGAGGACTTCTTGTCAGAGGAGGAAATTCGTATTAGAAGCCACGAGATGCTTGAGAATGAAGATATGCAGCACTTGCTTCGACTTTTCAGCATGGGAGGACATGCAGCTGTTAATATGCCTGATGATGGTTATACTTTTCCATCTTATATGCCTTCACCGTCACCAAACTTCAATTATGATGAGGATCGTACACGTTCGGGAAAAGCTGTTGTGGGTTGGCTGAAAATTAAGGCTGCGATGAGGTGGGGCTTTTTCATCCGGAAGAAAGCAGCTGAAAGGCGGGCACAGATTGTGGAATTGGAAGACGAATAGGATCGTGCTGACTGTAGGTCTTTCAGGATTGATGAATCCTGCCGATACTCTCCAGCCATAATCTCAAATTTGTTAGGATTGATGAAACCTTGAATGTGCAGAAGTAGTTTCTCTAAGAACCCTTGAAGACCTGTTTCTGTAGCAGACGTCACAGATGTATATTATCCTGTACAGTAAGAATTTGCTTTTGACTCATTATTAACTCGATTGTTTCACACTTTCTGTCAAATTTGTAATGATGAATTGGGTTGAATAACCGAAAGTGTTGTGTTGTGCAATTTGTTACCCTTTCTGATGTTTGACACTTGGGAAAATTTTCATGCAACTTAGTAATGCTGAATGCTAACATTTGCAATTATTTTAATTTGTTTTATGAAATGCTCCCATGTATCTTCTGGTGCCATTTTATCTTCGGTTTTGTATATTCAGGTAGGGCTGGTTTTTGAAATCCTAAATGCAAATCGATGACTGTACTAAATAAAGGATTTGACGAATTTGGAGTCGTTTGATTACCCGAAAATTTTTATTCACCAAAAAAAATAAATTAATAAAAAGATTATTCGCAAATTTCTATTACCTGGCCGGACAAAGTTGTGATTTACCTTCAGGAAGCACCTTTTTCAAGGTAGTCTGCCACTTAAGCAGATGCTTGGTGCAATGTTTTCATATTTGCGTTTTTGCTGGGCGCTTGGATTTTCTATTCCTAGATCACTCTTTAGCCTAAAATCACGTGAGACGACACAGAAGCAACAGCCAGCTCAAGAAGAGTGTTCAAACAGACTTCGTTCATCAAATAAACGAAGAAAACGCAGTTGTTATATGAGCCTCACTCGTGTAGTTGATGGCCCGTAAAGGGCAAGGAGAAAGTGAACTCTTGAACGCTCGAGTTTGTGTTTCGTCTAATCTGCGGCTGGTTTACCCGCTGTGTGCGCACCAGTCTGCAATGTCTATCTCCGGCAAATTCTTATCTTCCTTGGTTGAATCCGGAGAGTCGCCCAATGGCGAAAACAAGAAAAAGAGGTTTGTAAAACCATGAAGGATTCTGTTCTCGATTGAGCAGTTCTACTATTGCACTTACGGGAATGTTCTCTCCATAGCTAACTTATAGAAATGATTTAAAAATTTTCTACGCTTTGTTGTTGGGAACTACAGTATTTATGTAGTCTAAGACACGATGTCAAATCATGAAAGAGAATTTGTAAACTCTCTTTTCTCCCAAAACAAAAAGCAAAGGGTAAAATATAGAGAGGCTATTTCTTTATGTTGTTTTATGAAAAATTAACGTGTTGGTAGATCAATGTGTTCGAATCATTTTTGAACTAGATTATTCTTCACACCTTAGGGATGAACGACTGAAGCATTGAGTCTCTGGATTATTACTTCAACTGCACTTTTGGTCGAGATTGAAAAATAGAGAACAAGCTCTTATCAGCACAGAATGATACAACTCAGAAGAAGAAAGATTTTATTGCTTAGATGAGGATGGACAACCGCCTTGATTTTATTAGGCCTTTTTCTTAGAGGTACAGACACAAAAAGAAATAAATAAAAGAATTCTATGTAGCGACTGTAAGTAGCCATTCAGTTTCTCAGGCGGAGCGGTTGATTGCACACTCAGGAGGGACGCCTCCTGGAAATCGCTTATTGTCAGTGCAGTAATTGTAGATCATGTAGTTCTTCTGCACCCACTGGAGCCTTCCTTGGCTTGTGGAGTCCAACTCCTCATTCAGCCATGAATTGGCAGATGCTCCATTAGAGCTGCAGGAAGATGAGCCCGAGGACCAAATGCAAGCGTTAGCTTTGTAGTTTCTGTAGGAGGCTGTGAATGGAGCTTGGCTCCAGTCTGTCTTGACACGACCGCCCTGCGTAGCCCAGTCATCTGCGTTCCACAGGCTAGAGTATATTCTCATCGGCTGGTTCTTAGGATATGGGACTCCAACGGATTCTGCATTCTTGAATTCTCTGATAGGCGTGCCATCCACAGAGAAGCTGAAAGCCAAAATGAGAAGTAATTAGAGGACCAATTCAATAAAGAAATGCTGTTTTTCCGCATTCAAAAGTCACGGTCGTTCATTGGGTTCAAGTTTTACTTTTACTCACATGATGCGTTGAGGATTCCAGAGGATGGAATAGGTGTGAAAGTCTGCTGTTGGATCAAACCAGAGGTAGAATTGTTGCTCCTTGTTGCCTTTGCCTTGGCTGTAAACGTTAGTATGAAGAATATAAGGTTCCCCGGTGAGATTTCCCAAGAATTCAAAGTCTATCTCATCATGTGTTGGTCCTTGGGACGATAACTGCAGAGAAAAAAGGGAATTAATATCAGTCACAGAAGCTCTCAAAATGAAAAACTAGCATCAATATAAACACAGATTATCACATCAAGAAACTTACGTAATAGGCTGTAACGGTTCCAGCCGAATTTCCTGGGACAAGTTTGAGCAGCATGTCGATCTTCCCAAACAAATACTCGTTCTTGGACTGAAAGCCAGAGCCAGAGGTTCTATCCAGGGACAGAGTCAGAAGCTCTCCATTGTTGAGAATCTTTGCCCGGCCATCGCCCCACTTTATGTCGACATCCTGATAGAAGTTAGCAAGTGCTAGCATACAAGAGTTGATCACAAGAAGAGAGAATAACATAGTACGCGCCATATCAGAAAAAACTACTACAACCAAGAAATGATATGTTTTCTGATGTAGAAATGAAAATCTGGATAGGTATTTATAGGGAAGCAGAGAAGAGAAGAAAGGGACTGAGAAGGAAGGTTCGATCAAGAAGCCAAAAATGTGGGGTAGAATTTCAGCGTTGAGCAAAGCAAGCTCTTGAGCTGGACACAGATGGCTGAGTAGACTGGTTGTTATTGTAGGGATGCATGAACAAATCAAGTAAACAAGGGACCAAATCGATCGAAATGCCTAAAGGTCCCATAGAAAAAGAACGCAATTCTGGAGAGTGGTTATAATTTATTGATGATGTGAGCCTTTGACTTGCAGTGGCAAAGGATTGGGTCCTGGCCACCAACCTTGAATCTTGTTCACTTCTCAATTACTGAGTCGGAAGAAGATTTTTAGATAAGTTCTTAGTTTGGGATTTCTTGTTTAAGAGGAGGAAAACTTCATTGAGAAGAAAGACATTTATAATAAACTAAATAGTTTGTTCGAGAGTTTAGAAAGCAAAAGAGAGTGTAGCATTCAATCTTTGTCTTTCCCTATGTATTACGAAATTATAAATTTTTTACTTTAAATCTTACTTTTTTTTTCACAAACAATTTATTTTTACGAAACTCAAGATAAAAAATTTAAAATTCAATTATGAAACTAATAATTTGGTTATTAGAACTAAAAAAATTCATTATCTATATAAATACTACTACTACATGTGTCACAAAAAAGTCTTTAAAAGATGAAAGATCATTTATAGTTGCTATTCATATCCTATCCTCTCAATATGTCAAATATAATCAAGTAAAATTTCACCAAAAAAAAATGAGAGGAGAAAATCAAACATGAAACAGAATAAAAGCAAAACAAGTAATAATATGGTATGGAATAACCAGCATATAACTTTTTGTTCCCCAAAATAAAAACGTCAAAATATCGGTTGAAAACTTTATTCAAACAGCAAGAATTGAAACCTCAACCACTAACTCATAATTTGATCTCTGTTAGGGATCATCATGAGCCCTGTTCCACACGGTTTTATCCTTTTCAGCTTCCTCTGTCTGTCAGGTAAATCGGGTGACCTAATTGAAAGCACTCCGTGCAATATAGAACTACTTTAAAACTGTTTGGCTTCGTACGATGTTTTGCTTTATTTTATTTTATATGTGTTAGCTGGATACAGATGTAAATAAAATAAAATAAGCATGAAATTAAAACACACATGGTCAATTTTGAGAAATCAACTATTTTTTTTAAAGGAAATTGATCAATATAATCCTTAAAATTAAAAGCCTGTTACCTTTAAATCCTTAAGTTTTTTATTTTAGGCAATAAAGTTCTCCAATAAATTATGTCTAAATACTTTGCCATTACTGTATTCGACTGAATTCAGTTAAAAAAATATATATATTCTTAGCAAGTATTAGCTATTTGTAAATATTTTTATCCAACCAAAGGGTTTTTCTCCAAGAACCCCACATGTACTCACAAGTGAGAGAAAGAAATTGAAGAATTTAGAAGAGAGTAAAATAAAAATTGAATCTTATGTATACTTTACATGAAAGATTTTTAGAGAAAAATCATGTGTTGGGATAAAAGGACTTTCAAATAACTAGCAGTCTAGCACATGTTGGGGATATGCATTTTTCCTGATGAATTCCGGCGAGTCCCATAGTGGCGGGAGCATTTTGGAAGTACATAAGATGTTCGGAAACTTTTATTGGTTAAAAAAAAAACTTTGAAGATTTAAATGTAATAAACCCTTAACTTTAGGGATCATATTGGTATATTTCCTTTATTTTATGTGCTTATATGTTTGGAAGTTTCAACACCAGTCTCGCCTTCTAGTCCCTCCAACCCTCCCACACCCCCCCCCCACCCCCCCCCCCCCCCCAAACAAAGCACGAAAGCGAAACAAGCATTGGTTGCTCAAGTGAACTACTAGTATAATCACATTTGCGTATCCTTAAAAAAAAATTCATTCTTTTTAATAGTTCAATTACTTTACAATGATCCATTTGGTTTGCCCTTCTTTCTCTATCTATATCTATATGAGTTTTCTCAAGCCATGAGCTAAGTGGATTTCAAAATTTTGTATATTTTCAAAAAACTAAGAGTGTGATTGGATAGAGTTTGATTTTGAGATTTTTATCGTGATGATCGTAAAAGTTAAATTATTTGTGAAAAAATATATATGTCTCATATTTAAAATTTTGAGTTCGGTTTCAAAACCTTACCCTACTCAAGTATACATAATTTTCAAGTTATGCCTTAAAAAACATGCAACTTTGAACATATTAGATATATATATTTAAGGTTAAATCTACTTTTACATATCTAAACACAAGACACAAAAAAGGTAAATTTTATCTTTCACTACTTTTTCATGTTATGGAAAGGCAAATTTGAAGTTGGTATATTAGGCAACCAAGTTTCCATTGCCGGAAGAACATGAATAAGGGGAATGAAGACTTCTGGACTAGTAAGAAGAACCAGTCGGGCACTCACCATTGCCATATGTTGGTAAATGGAACCTAACATTAATTGAAATGAAGAGAAGATCCCTTTGGCCGATAAACCTCAGTCATATACGAGCAGAAAAAAAATCGATTCAGCACCCTAGCCGAGTCATAGTCATATGGTTGTTTCTCTAAAATGCCTGTTTGTCTTAGGCACGTATTCTGTTGGACGGTTGACTGACTCTTGCCTAGCTTTGAAACTGTATCAATTTCTTCCCTGTACTCAATTTTCTATTCGAGTTGGAGGACGTGTAACAGTAAATGAGTGATAGTTTGGCGGCTGGGGACCTTGGGTGGATTGGATCATTCTTACGATAAGATAAGGTTGAAATATAGAAATGGTAATGATATGGGTTGGTCATACACGAAAAATCTTTCTTGTGAATTTATAGGGAAATACAGGTCTTTGTGATGTTGTTGAATAATCCAGCCTCGGAGAAAAACTTGTAAGAATTTATTGCAATGGTAGTACTAAGACTACCTCCGGTCGCAGTGTATGCACTCCCATAGTTTAAAAAACATATGGCGTTTTTTTATTCTGTATAGAATAAAATTGAAGAAAATAAAAGAAAAATTTTAATATTTTATTTTTAATTAATATAATTTAATTTTTTATTAATATAAGAGAATTTTAAAAAATATATTTGCTAGTAAAAGTAATTTTAAAAAAATATTATTAAAAATAAATAAAATACCAAATATTTTAAGACGGGAAGAAATATCTAAAAATCTTATATTTTGAAACAAATAAAGTATCATTTTAAATTTTTGACACATATATTGAATAAGCTATTAAATATTACTCTATTCGTTTCAAAATATAAGTTTTATTAATAATTTTTAAAATGTTTAACCTTTCACAAATTTTAAAATTTATTTTTTAAAAATATTATAAATATAATTATCTCATTCTCTATTATATTAGTAAAATTAATTATATATATAATAATAAATTATTAATTATTTTTTAAAAAATATTTACAAAAAGAGTCATAAAATTTTATATTTTGAAATAGAAGAAGTAAGAGTTAGAAAGATAATCAATTTTTATGAAAGTTGAAACACTAATGAAGTTTGTTTTAGTGGAATAATAAAAAATAAAGGTAAATTTTAAAAAAAGAATAACAAATACCTCCGTTATATTGCGCCCCCCTCCCCCCCACCCCACCAAAAAGTGTTCCTATGAGGTGACATGTTATAATTGGAGATAGCATAACAATAGTACAGTCAAATGAATCACCGACCCGTTTGATACTATAATGGGGACCTATTCAGGCCCCCTTCGTTTGGTCCGACGGCCAACAAGGTCGGCTAGCTGTTTTCTTCTTTTTTTTTTGGGTTAAATTTAATTTTTATGTTTTGTATTTTAAAATTTTTATTTTAATTTAAATATTTAATATAATTTTAATTATGTAAAAATTTTAATATTTAGTTAAAGATGTATTTTTTAAATTTAAATTTAAAATTTTAATGAAGTTTTGATACAAATATTCTTAAATATTATAAATATAATAAAAAATAAAAAGCATATATAATATTAGAGTTGATCACTTAATTTTATGAATTAATCATTAAATCATTTTAAATATTTTATTTATATAAATTTATCTAAATTAAAAATTATATATATATATATATAATATTTTAAAAATTGATCAAAAATTATTTTTATCTTAATTATAAATTTATATGATTTTACATGTAATTAAAAAAAATAAAAAATAATATATTTTTTTAAAAAAATATCTTGACCTATGAGATAACCTGTTTAGTCTGCGGGTGTGATATATGTAAATATAGGGTGTGATTGGATATAGTTTAGTTTTGAGATTTTCTGTCTTGGATTTCGAGAGAAAAAAATTTTTGTAAGAAAAAAAGTAAGATGTGATTGTGAAATAAAAAATTTAGTATAGAATCTAATCCAAGTAAAGCCATAAATTGATATAATCTCAACTAGTAAATAAACTGGTCAATTTGCTCCGTTCCGTGTAAGACTTGGCCCTGACCAACTGTTTGACATCACTACATAACAATGATACTCTATGATACTCAGAAGTTGAAGTTTGAGAGCCTACCTTCTTTTGTTTACGAAGTGCGGTTTCGAAGAGGAGTTGTGGGTTAGAATAAGCTGATGATACTCAAGATGAAGAGCACGGCTATAACCATTCTTGTTCATTCACCAGTTCCCACATCTGTTTCTGCAAAAGAGCCTTTCAGTTGTTCAAATACTTCACTTAGTTTTAATCGGGACACATTACTTATAAGCAGAGATTGATCGGTTTTGAAGGAAATAGACTTTAAGAGGTTTGCAAGCACAAATCTTTGTTTGCCATATTGGTTGTGATCATGAATTTGCATAATCGAACTGTAGTGAATAATATTCTCCAAACTGATTTGACTACAGACTCCTCTATTTCAATCCCTCAGTTAAATACTCTGATATGATTCTTAGCAAACCATTTTAACGTTTATTGCTCACTTGATTTTTGGTAGTACAAATAGCTGGCCTTGTGCTCGTAAAAGCACAAATAAAAAAAAAAAACAATCAAAGAATCATACTTGAATTATATAAACAACTTTGGTTTCTTAGGAGGAGTTGCTCATGGCGCACTCTGGTGGCAGGCCCTGCGGAAATCTCTTTGAATCAGTGCAGTAATTGTAGATCATATAATTCTTCTGAACCCATTTTAGCCTTTTTGACTTGTGGCGTCCAACTCTTCATTTAGCCAAGAATTGGAACCAGAGGTTGAAGATGGTGCATAGGCGCTGCAAGAAGATTTACCCAAGGACCAAATGCAAGCATTTGCATTGAAGTTTCTGTAGGATGCAGTGAACGGAGCTTCACTCCAATCTGTCTTGACACGACCGCCATGTGTAGCCCAGTCATCTGCATTCCACAGGCTGGAGTAGAGTCTCATTGCCTGGTTCTTTGGGAATGGAACTCCAACAGATTCTGCATTCTTGAACTCTCTGATAGGTATGCCATCCACAGAGAAGCTGGAAACGGCGGCAAACTTTACGTTAAAAACAAAGATGGAAGAAAATTTTTATCTGATTTTAAGACGATTCTCGAATTTTTTAATCTGAAATTAATGATCTTACACAATGCGTTGTGGGTTCCAAAGGATGGAATAGGTGTGAAAATCTGCAGTAGGGTCGAACCAGAGATAGAATTGCTGCTCTCTGTTGCCTTTGCCTTGGCCGAACACATTTGTGTGAAGAATGTAAGGCTGACCACTGAGATTTCCCAAGAATTCAAAGTCTATTTCATCATGGTTTGATCCTTGTGATGACAACTGGAAAATCAAACACCAAATCAGAACATAATCATGCAACTTACGAGAAATTATCAAAGAACAGAGAAGCTAAATCAATCAACGAACGAGATGAACTTACATAGTAGGCAGTGACGGTGCCCGCTGAATTTCCAGGAACAAGTTTGAGCTGCATATCAATTTTACCAAATAGATAATCATTCTTGGACTGGAAGCCAGAGCCAGAGGCTTTATCAAGCGAGAGAGTAAGAAGCTCCCCACTGTTGAGTATCTTCGCACGGCCATCGCCCCATGTGATGTCGAAATCGTTGTAGAAGTTGCTGCCATTTGCAAGCATAGACGAACTTGCTATAGCAAAAATCACAAAGACAACAAGATTTGAATGCAAAGAAGAAGCCATTGTTTGAACAGTGTTAAACTAAAGATTTGAATTTTATGCGATGATATGTGGTTGGCTAGCAAGGTGAGAAATTTATACGTAGGCCAAAGACGATGAGAGGAAATTGGGAGGAAGGATCAATGGAGGTAAAAAGTGGTCTGAAACTGTAGGAAGTTTTAGCTGGATACAGATGGCTGGTAGATGTTGGTGAGAAATGAATTTCTTTATTCTTTATTCTTATCTAGCAACGAAAAAGGCACATTTATGGCACGCGTTTCTGGAATTTGTTTACAGGGGCAACTGAGAAAGGAAGAAACAGAGGCAGGATGCTGCAAGAACTGCTGCATGGCGGCATGGCCAATTGGCCATATCGCACCGCCAGCCCTCAGATTTTTTGCACCTTTTTCAGCCATTGAAAATAACTTGGAATAGTTACAAGTTACGAAGAAACAGGTGTTTGTAACGTTAACGCGTATAGGGACGGCAGCCTCACCCGCTAGTTAATTTGTGTGCATACCACAAACCAAAAGAGTTATCGAGTTGCATTTTATATTTCTTGTAAAAGAATTTGTAGCTGATCAACTAATAGTTTAACAGTTACACGTATGATTCTCGTTAAAGAATCAGAGATTATTTTACCAACTTAGCATTGATATAAATTTAGGATTAGAGAAGTTGGTCAATCCCCAAAATATGCTAAACACCTTCTATATACACCATTCACCATATTGCGTATTATATGAAATATAATAGTTTTTTTTTATAATTAAGATATTACATTAAATAAGAAACTAAGTTACACAAATGGATAAAATGTTTATGGTAACAGATAAAATACTACACCCTATGAACCCTAAGTGGGTAAAGTGAAAAAAAGAAAAAAGAACAAAAACAAAAATACACTAATTTTTTATGTAGTTTCTTTTTCCAAATCCTTCGACACCATTAGTATGAGAAACTCACATTTATCACTTTCTCTTAATAAAAACTTGAAAGATTCTGAATATATCAGCAATCTAAAAAATAACTTAAAAATGAGATAAATGATCGAAGACTCAAATCTAGTTCGAGTATAAACAAAACTCTAAAAAAATGAGTATCAAACACCAATCTAAAAAGATTAGTAATAAAACATAAAAACAAAACTCTAAAAAAATAAATAAATATGTACAGTTACAAGTTTGGCAACATTTTTCCAAAAATAAATAAATAAGAAACATGTACATCTGTACGTTATTCCCTTCGGCAGAAAAATAAATGTCGTTAAAGTTTTATTAAATGGATTAAGAAAGTTATTAAATAAAATGTTAAAAAGACATGTTGCCCTTTTCTAGCATTGATAAACCAATTGATGTAATTTGGCGGAGTAATAAAAAAGGAGAACAGTGTAGGAAAGAACATAGTAAATACCTTTTTTCTGAGTGAATTGCAATTTGCAGATAGCAAGTACCTAATTCATCAAAATAACAAATACTTTATTTATATATAAATTTTTTTTTTCTAAAACTACATATCTTTTTAATGAAATTTTCAAGAACTACAGTTAATTTCAAGCGGAGGGCAGTGGGGTTCGGTTTATATTAAGCTGAGCCTACGTGCTTGAAGTTGGCCCATTGCAAAACTCGAGCTCCCGATGCTTCTTTGTATTAAGTTCAGTCGGGAGTTATTTAGGCTCATTGGGCTAACTTTCCCGGGGCCCAACCGAATTTACATCCCTCTTTATATCTCCAATCCTCCATGGCGACAAAAAGGTGTTTACTATTTGCAAGTATACGTGAGGATAAGGCAGTCGGCAGGGCATCGACCCCAAACCAAGTGATAGATTTACACTTTAGATTTACATAAGCGAATTTAATAGTAATTCTTTGACTTTTGTTGTGCTGATCTGTTTCCCTTCACACATTTTTGTTTAAACTTTAAAGAGACAAAAGAAAAGACAAAAGAATTAATTCAGGGAAATACACCACAAATATTTGCATGAATATGCTACACACAAGGAAAACCATTGGAGCCAAAAAAGATAGAATGGGTGCTTCCCACAACCAATGAAGGAACACCCTTCCCCACAACCGCCCCCCGCTGGAAAAAAAGAAAGGAAAAAGAAAAGAAAAACTAATACCAAGAGCAAGTTGTGTTTACCAAAGGCTGTGAAGTGGAGAGGACGAGAAATGTGGTCATGCAAAGATGATTCTGCACATTTCGGGCTGTAATATCAAGAGCAGAGGCCATAACAAAATGCAATGGCACCGCCGAGGAACTCAAACCCACCTAGATCGGCAAGGTCTTCCTTTCAATATCTCGCATTTCTTGCCTTTGCAGCAATTTTTGTCTTCAAGGTGGTTCTCGTGGACATTGCTCTTTATTCTTTTCATGGTATATGTGAACATGTATTATATATTTTATAAGGTTGGGGGCGTTTGAGCAGGTGGACGTTCTCATTTCTCAGTCCATTTCCACCGCCCGCCGCAACGTAGATACTGCCCCGAGGCAATTCCTACACCCTACATTCTACGGTAAAACCAGGTACGTTTTTAGGCCAATTCAAGTTCTTTACTTCCAGGTGGAAGCCTGTTCTTCTGTCTATTGACTAAGTATAAGAAGCGGTACATGTATTTCATTTGAGTTTGTACTATGTATTTACAAAATGCGGCTTAAATGTGCGCGTTCCAAGTGAACCATATGCTAGTTGAATTGCATTATGAAGCTGAAGAATATAGTTGAATGACTATGAAATTGTCATTGAACATTGAAGGGTTTATCTAAATAACATAGTCAAAGTATCAACCGACAAATATGGTTTCGACACATTTAGGGTGTGATTGGATAGAGTTTGGTTTTGAGATTTTTTGTCTTGGGTTTCGGGGGAGAGAATTTTTTGTGAGAGAAAAAGTGAGATTTGAGATGAAAAACTGTATTGTGTTCCGTGCAAAACCTTGTCCAAGCACACCCATCTTTTGTCCCGCCCGCCTGGCAAGGACCAATATTTTTCTCAAATCTTCAACTTGTAATGTTCTTTGTTGTAAAACTTGCAAAGTCTTCATCGTTCAGTTGGCAACTTCTTTAAGATGGGATTCAGTAGAATGGACCTTTTAATGCATATTGCTTGCTTAACTACTATTTGTTTCTCTTTCGAAAATATTACTATTTCTTTTACCTATTTTTTTCAGGTATTCATAAGCATGAAACATGAATTATCCTGTCATGTGATGGGACTATAGCTAATCTTGTCTCTCTTGATCAGCTCGAGCGCAGGTTTCTCGAATGGAACGTTCAACCGTCACTTTGTTCTCACATGGGGCGAAACGAGGGGTAAGATTCTGGAGGGAGGTGACCTTCTTACCCTGTCCCTGGACAAGGCCTCTGGTTCAGGATTTGAATCAAAGAAGGAATATCTATTTGCCAAGATTGACATGCTGATTAAGCTTGTTCCCGGAAATGCTGCTGGCACAGTCACTACCTACTATGTAAGCGTCAAATAACTATATCCTTTATTCAGTTCATTGAGTTTCTAAATTTCAGCATTTCTTAATTTTTTTATACAATCCTCATCCCTCACATTGCAGCTGTCTTCAGAAGGCTCAAATCACGATGAAATAGACTTTGAATTTCTGGGTAATTCAACTGGGAACCCTTATACGCTCCACACTAATGTCTTTAGCCAAGGGAAAGGCGAGAGGGAACAACAATTCTTCTTGTGGTTCGATCCTACTGAAGATTTCCACACCTATTCCATTCTTTGGAACCCAAAATGCATTGTGTAAGTATAATTTAGCTCATCTAGCTAGAATCCTGATCAATTATGATTCACAATTTGAAGATCAAGTTCGGCTTAATAGAACCACGAAGAGGAGGGGAGCGGTTCCAAAGATAAGAGGCTTGAATGGCCTTCAGGCTTTCAACCAACTTTAGGCCTACAGATTTTCTGTTTAATGACGTTTTCTCTCTTTAATCTGTACTAGGCTTTCTGTAGATGGCCAACCTATAAGAGAGTTCAAGAATATGGAGTCAACTGGGATTCCTTTCCCGAGAGATCAACCGATGAGGATATATTCTAGTCTGTGGAATGCTGATGACTGGGCAACACAAGGTGGGCGTGTGAAGACCAATTGGAGCCTAGCACCCTTTACTGCTTCGTATAGAAGTTTCAGTGCTCAAGCTTGTATTTGGTCCTATAGAACTAGAACATCATCGTGCGACTCAAAAGACCCAGGAGAAAATCCTTGGCTGACAGAAGAGTTGGATTCTGAAGCCAGAGAAAGTATGAAATTGTTGCAGCAGAAGTACATGGTATACAACTACTGCGAGGACAAGATGAGGTTTCCTCAGGGGCTTGCTCCAGAATGCAATCCTCCTATTCCTAGGAAAGCTAGAAGAGGTAGACGCCGTGGACGATCAAGGCGACGGAAAAGGGGCTGATTTCAGTTGAAGCTTAACAAAACACTCTAATTTGGAGTGCATAAAGTAGTGTAATTGTACAATGTTTTAAATTTTTCATTATTTACCATACCTTGTAGAGCTTAGAATTTGGGGTTTAGTGTAATTATTTGAACATTATGGTATATTTAGATTGTGTTTGGTTGGAATATTTTTTATTTTGAATTACGTAAAAATAAATTTTTTTTGAAAGAAAAATTAATATTTAATTATGTGTTTAGTTGTACCAAATACTATCCAAATGAGCTCTTAATATATATAATTTTTTATTAGATTGGATGCAATGTAAAACTTAATTATTTTTCACATTCTCCCATTATGATGTCTCTTCTCTCTCATTCTTTTTCTATATATTTTCACTAAAATATCCTAATTTTGCAATATTTATGAATCTAACAAAATTAATATGAACAATAACATTGAACAACTATAATTAATTAGATACGATTAATCTGTATAATAATAAATATTTACTATTTATTACTAGTTGGGGTTAATGCCAAATACCCCCTGAAATTATGGAGGTTTTTTAAATAGATCCTTAAACTTTTAATTGTGATAATTGACCCCCTTCTCTTAAATGAGAGTTTCTTAATTATGACAATTGGCCCCCTCATCTTAAATTCTTTTGAAATCAATCACTAGTTTGATAGTTAGGCCTGTGTTCACTTGTTTGGAAGTAGCATTTTCTTTTATTTTAATCATTAAAAATTTTATACTTAAGAAGCCCTCATGCATTATAAAAATATAGAGGTAACTATTTTTTATAATATGCATAAGAGTTTTTTGGATTTAAAATTTTTAATGATTAAAATAAAAGGTAAATGACTACTTTAAAACAACATACACATGAGCCAGTCTATCAAATTGGTAATTAATTTCGCTAGAATTTGATATGAGGAGATTATTTGTCACATTAAAAAGTTAAAATTTAGGAGGTCATCAATTGTCAAAATTAAAAGTTCAAGCATTTATTTGACAAACCTCCATGACTTCTGGGGCATTTGGCATTTACTCTAATAATTATAAATAATTATTAAACAGTACTATTCATTGTTAATTGAGACAATAATTAAAAAATTGGGAAAAAGGAAAAGAAGCATGCATCCAATTTTTTCCTAGGCTTGAGGAACTTTCATGCCCGTAGCAAAAACTTTTTCCTTTTTTTTTTTTAAATTGGAACTTCTTGTTAAGTTTGGTGCTCACTTTTTAGAACAGGGACTAATATTTGCAATCCTCCGTGTTTCGATATTTGTAGTCACTCTCTCCTCACGTCTCCCTCTTTGTTTCCTCTCTTTGTGGCGTTGTTCTTAATTAATGAAGTATTTTTAAGTAATTAAAAATAAGTGTTTTTAAAAAAGTTATACTCAAAATTAATATGGAAATTTTAAAATAATTTTAATAAGTAAAAACTATTTTAAAAGAATCCCTTGAGTAGCTTCTCAAATTTAATTTTTTAAATTTATTTAAATTAAAATTAAAAAAAATAAGTTGTTGAGAATAATTTAAAAATAACTTTTAAGTAGTTTAAAAGATGTTATAAGTATCTTATTAAGAACATACCCTATGAACATTTCTCAATCCCGAAGAGCACTGAGAATTGGGGGATTGCAAGGCATCCCTTGAGATGCACCTCCGAATGCGCTCTCAAATGTAGAGAAATAGGAGAAAAAAGAAAGGAAGAGGGAAGCTGTAAATATTAAATGGGAAGTTGTAAATAATAATTCTCTTGTAAAACTTGACAACAAGTTCTATAAAACTCTACATGCTATGAAAAAATAAAAAATTAAAATTTCAAGATTTTTGCTAGTTTTTACAGCATAAGCGAAGTCATTTGATGTGAATCTGTCACTAATTACGTTCTGCAACATTTTAAAATTTCAAATCTTAAAAATTAAAAGTATTTTAAATAAATCTCTAGAGATAAGGCGTGAGTTAGAGAAAGTGAAAGTTTTTTAAAATAAAATATAAAAGTAATCTATATGTATGGAACAAAAATTATATATATAAAAAATGTTATTTTATCAAGCAAAGAAAGGATGCTTTGGATGATTTGACTGTGCTCTGTTAGAGATGTGGCCGTTGTTAAAATCAAAATTACAATCTCACAAACTGAGAACAAAGAATTGCTCTGTGACTTTTAGAGACAAGAAAAATAGAGAGAACTCAATGAGGAAGCAAAATTCAATTCTTCCATTAATCAAAAACAGAGAATACAACTTGTTTATATGCAAACAAAAACCACAAAAGAACGGTGCACATAAATAAAATTAACTAACTAGATAGCCACCCACACGTCAGCCGTCTAATTCAGCTCCAAGTGTGTCTAGATATCCTCCAGCTGTGTCCTCTGCTGAATCATCATGTGCCACCTCAGATACACCAGGCTGATCAACTTCATGAGCCTTGTCCACAAATAGTGAAGTTTCTTTACTTGAAATAGAGGAAAGAAAAAAAATGACAAATCCATGGTCCCTTCTCAGTCAAACCATTCACAATCACTGCTTCTACTGTTCCTGTTATTTTCTTATCCGTGCACTGAAAATCATTTCTCGCATAGACCTTTCTTGGAAAATCAGAAGGATTGCTGGCATTTTCAAGGAACATAGGGTGGAACAAACATGTACTCCCTCCGTCTCTATAGATTCCCAAATGACCATAGCATACAAAAGGACAAGTAAAAATAAAAAAAAATTTACTTCGGACATGTAGTTGTAGGTTCCCCAGGAGACACTACGATTCATGTGTGGTTCTTCTATTTAAAAGAAAATTTCATTTCGAAGCCTCTCTTGTTTTCGACGCTGACCTCGCACGATTTTTCTCGTAAAATCAGAAGTCAGAACATACACAACCCGTATACGAAAATGAAAGCCAATTCGGAAATGACTAGATTATTGTACGCATTTTCCCACAGAAATAGAAATCATTGGTGTACCAAAGGTCGTTGGAACCAATAGAAGTTCCTACATATTCTTCTTTGGCCTATAAGAAATTGATGTTCATTGAAAGATTTAAATATAATTAACATATTATAAATAATTATTATATTTTTTTATTTAAATAAATTAAGTACATATTAATAAAGATGATTAATTATAATTTTTAAAAATATTTTAAGATATTTTTTTGATAAAAAGAAACTCTAATTGATATTTATCATATGGGAGTTTCTAGTCTAACTAATATAATATTTTTATAACACAATCAATTAATAAGTTTTTTACTGTTCAAAGTTTTATGTTAGAAAAATTTCATACAAAATAAATTATAAATAATAGAATCAAAAAGATTCAAATCGAGATATTATTTTATAATATTACTTAAACAATTATCACTAAATATATATTTTTTAATTACGTCAATTGCAACACATACTTGATCTATGTATATATTAAAATTTATGTCATGGGCTCCTCCAATACAATCCTTACTTTCACTTGTGCTCTATTTTCGATTGCAGTTTTTTTAATATTTAAAAAATAAATATTTTTAAAAATATATACTTAAAATTAAAATAAAATTTTTATTTTTAACAATTTAGTAAACAAATATTGTTTCAAAAAGTATGTCTAGGGTAACTTTTAAAATTTATTTAAATTAAAATTAAAAATAATTAATTAATTAAGAACAACTCAAAAATATCTTTTATTTTTAAAAAATTATAAATAAATTATTTTAAATAATAGACAGTTAGAAGCTATGACTTCTTAGCCCCGGATGTGCCCCAAAATATTCTTCTTTTCGACTGGTAATCCCACCTTCACCAACCCAAAAAACCGTGTGAGATGGTAAACTTACTTTTCTATTCTCATAATGATGTGGAATGATGACTATGATTGCTTAGTAATCCAAACATTCCACTTTGCAGGCCTCAAAATTTAGCACCCAGCCACTGGGGTAGTGCATTTTAGCCGTGCTCCAGCTGTTCTTCCAACAAGCTTCCTTACGCCACTAATATGCTACTATAAATATCTTTCAATTCCAAGCCAACATTAACATCGCTCATATCAAAGAAAAATTTCTCCAAGTCCCAACGTAATCAATTCACACGCAAACAAAAACCATTTAGATTAAGGCAATGGCTTTCATTTCTTGGCTTTCTGCAAAATCAAGATCAGCAATGCTTATGTTCACGTGCATTCTTGCCATGACATCTATAGAAGCTGCCATGGCTGGTAACTTCAATCAAGATTTTGATATCTCATGGGGCGACGGCCGAGCTAAGGTGATCAACAATGGGAAGCTTCTTACCCTTTCGCTTGACAAAGGTTCGGGTTCTGGGATACAGTCCAAGAATGAGTACCTCTTTGGAAGAATTGATATGCAACTCAAACTTGTCCCTGGCAACTCCGCTGGCACCGTTATTGCTTATTACGTAAGTTCATCTTCCATGCATGTCAAGCTGCAATTTTTTTTCCTTTTTACTAAAATTGCAAGTCCAATTTAGAAATTCTGCAGAAGAAATTCCTCACTATTGACTTCTGTTGCAGTTATCATCACAAGGGCGAACCCATGATGAGATAGACTTTGAATTCTTGGGCAACCTCAGCGGTGATCCTTACATTGTACACACAAATGTGTACATCCAAGGCCAGGGTAATAGGGAGCAACAATTCGACCTTTGGTTTGATCCTACGGCCGGATTTCACACCTATTCCATTCTTTGGAACCCCAGAACAATCATGTAAGTACAATCATTCATCAACCAAAAAATCTTCAACGATCAAAATAATCGTAAAATAAGAATCCATACGGGGGGTGGTCGAGGCATGACTGTTTCATTGGGGGTTTCAATTTAACATGGCTTTTTCTATCAAATTTGTAGTTTCTACGTTGATGGCACGCCTATTAGAGTGTTCAGAAACATGGAGTCCCGGGGCATTCCATATCCGAAGAACCAAGCCATGAGGGTCTACGCCAGTCTCTGGGATGCAGAGGACTGGGCTACCAGAGGTGGCCTTGTTAAAACCGACTGTTCCCAGGCTCCATTTACAGCTTCTCTGAGAAACTTTGCTGCCAATGCTTGTCTATGGAAATCAGGGCAATCCTCTTGCGGTTCAAATTCTTCGGAGCCATGGTTCTCACAAGAGCTTGACAACGGCGGCCAAGCCAGGCTCAAATGGGTGCAACAGAACTACAGGGTGTATAATTATTGTGCAGATACAAAGCGTTTCCCTCAGGGCCTTCCTCCAGAATGCGCCGTTGCTTAAAGGAAGATCCAGTGATGCGCCAATTCTTGTCCTGCTATCCAAATGCCAAAATTAATGTTTTTTGGAATTATTGAAATTAGTACTAATGTAATAGTACAATTTTATATAAAGGATCATGAATAATTTGTAAAAATTGATTTAGTAAGTGGGATTGGATTGTTCATTTCAAAAATAAACCACGAAGATGAACAATGTTATAGCCCTGTGAAGCAGAGCATTAGTTGCCGTTATAGCAAACACGATGCAAATCATGACTTCAAATGGTAATGAGATTAATTAATAATGTAACAGTTGAGTAATTTTTAAAAGTAATTTTTAAAATATTAAAAATTAAAGTGCATGTGTATTGTATTTAGTTAAAAAATATTTTATTTTGATTCCGATCCAATCAAAATGCTGTCCAAATACGGCTATAGACGATAACAATTTTAAAAGAAAAAACAATAATGGTTATGCAATAAGAAACTTGCAAGACTCGCAACCGCAAAAGTTGCCAGAACTTTAATACGAAAGACCCAATTAAAGATGGGCTAGAGTGATCTGGCCCCAAGAAAATTTGTGGATCTTGGACTTGCAAACATACCCCCATTGAAAAGCAGGCTTTTAGGCTTTAGATGATTCCTATTCAGAAAAAGAAGGTGGGAAAAAAAAAAAACAAAAAAGAAGCTAATGTTGTTCTGACAAAATATATTAACAAATTCGGGAAAAGGATCCTCATACGGATAATTTTTGGCTTTTATAAGCCTCTGAAATGTATAGAAAATTGTTCCTCTCCGTCCCATTTATTTAGCATTCCATTTCTTTCATACAAAATTGAACATCAACTTAACACAAAAATCTAGGAGAGAAATTTGGTAATATATAAATATGACATTATCCTTTTAAATTAATGAGGTGACTAATGGTACCAATATTTGCATGAAACTGTTGTTTTTTAAATTCACAAAATTTATGTAAAAAAGAATTTTATCTCTAAATACCATTAAAAAAAGTAATATTTTGATTTATATCACTAAATTTTACTTTTTATCTTTTTTATATTATTAGATTATTTTTGTGCTCCTTTCCATACTATTCTATTCGAAATGACAAAAAATGACACGCTTACTCGAATGCAGATGATTTATCAAGATTATAATTATCATTTACATGCGATAAATATGTTATTCTTTACTAAATTCTCCCTAAAAAAATGCACGACAACTCCAGATAGTATGAATTTCACATGGTATACGTTCTTATAGCGTAAGCAAACCAAATAGCTCATTGATTCTTATTTTTTTCTCGTAAAAAGTTTTATTTTGTAAAATCTTAAATTAAAATTCAATCTATATCCACCCCCGGCCCCCCGCAGACACATACACACACACGGAGCAAGCAAGTCACAGAGCGCAGACGACACCTCGCTTCTGCATGACTTCACGGTCTCTGACTACAGAGCAAGATGATGGTGATCATTCAATTCAATTTCCACGCCAAGGTGATGAGACAGCAGAAAGAAACAATTTGCCATATCGAGACGCTCTCCTTTACTCCCACTTAAACTGTCTGTGAGGCAACAGCTTGCAGCCTTGGATCTGCGTTCATCAATGATGCATAATCGGTTTTGTACCCTTTTTTTTTTTTTTTAGATATTCTATTACTCAAAGCTTATCTTCACCCCACAGCTGTTCACAACTCTTACTTCTGTTTCCAGATGGCGTTTTTTCAAGAGATCATAGCTCCTTTTGCACTGACCCTTCTTGTTGACACTCAAGTTTCAGTATATAAAATCGCACTAATGGAACTTCCTTCCAGAGTTCAATCGTAGAACTCAGTACTACTTCTCTCTAACTCCATTCCAGTAATGGCTTCAGCTTTGCGTCCAAGTGTTCCATCGGGTCTGGTAATGGCTTTACTTCTTACCTATTTGACTTTGGATTCTGTTTCTGCCAGTAGATTCTACCAAGATTTTGACATAACATGGGGGGATGGCCGGGGAAAGATTATCAACAATGGAGAGCTTCTTACATTATCATTAGACAAAATATCGGGCTCAGGTTTTCAGTCAAAGAAAGAATATTTGTTTGGGAGAATTGATATGCAACTTAAACTAGTTCCTGGAAACTCTGCTGGAACCGTCACTGCCTACTATGTGAGTCCAATTTAATCATGATCTCGGAGATACTATATGAACCCCATTTGACAACTTCCACTGTTTGTAAATTTGCAGTTGTCTTCACAGGGACAAAACCGCGATGAGATAGATATTGAATTTCTTGGAAACCTCAGCGGTGAGCCTTATATTGTGCACACCAACGTGTACACTCAGGGCAAAGGTGAAAGAGAACAACAGTTCTATTTGTGGTTTGATCCAACTGCTGACTTCCACACTTACTCAGTCCACTGGTTTCCGTCAAACATTGTGTAACTACTACTGTGTTCTTGAAGTCCTTTCTTTCAGAATACTATTCAAAGTGATGATGACCTTTTCTATGTTCCTCTATTTGCAGATTTTCAGCGGATGGGGTACCAATAAGAGTGTTCAAGAACTTGGAATCCATGGGCGTTGCATTCCCCAAAAACCAGCCAATGAAGCTATACTCGAGCATTTGGAATGCAGATCAGTGGGCCACAAGAGGAGGACTTGTGAAGACTGACTGGAGCCAAGCACCCTTTACGGCTTCCTTCAGAAACTTTAATGCACAAGCTCACAGTTTCTCCTCAGGGAGAATGTCTTCTGGTTTACCGTTAGTATGGCCGGCCAAACATGAGCCGTGGCCGTCAGAAGAGCTTGATCCCGTAAGATTAGAGAAGCTAAGATGGGTGCAAAAGAATTACATGGTCTACAATTACTGCACTGACACAAAGCGCTTCCCTCAGGGATTTCCTCCCGAGTGCAAGATCAACATATTCTGACTGAAACCAAAATCCCCTCCACACTCTGCTGCCATCCTATATGTAACATTTACCCCTCAGGCTTACTACTGCTCTAGTTTTTTTTTTTTTTGAAATTTCATGTAAATTAATGATGATTAGTCAGATATCAAAAGCAAAGAAGCTAGAGCACTCCCGTGGGCAGTAAAATATGCGTATTTTGCAGCCAGAATTAAAGATTCATATTACATATACTTAGTTTCCGATAAAATTAATTTTTTATATTTAAAAATTATTTTTATATTCTTAAAAGTAAAAATATTATATTAATTTTTAACAATCTATTTTTATAAATGGGCATCTCCAATCTACTCCACAGCGAACATGCCGTTCCGTCTCAATTTCAACATCCAATTAATTGAGTTTGCTGTGTACTTCAGTGGATTCGGTATGAGCAATTAAACTCGAACCACTTGCTCAAAAATTAGCTCCCATCCATCCACTTTAGCTGGCTTTAAAAAACCCTTTTGACTAATGTCCAGTCAATCCAAATTCATTGCTTTTAACCAACTTCTTAAAATCAATCAAGCGCCTTTCATATTCATTCCCAAATACGAGTATTACCGCCTCTAAATATGCATGTGAATAGGTAGGCCTCCTTTAACCGTTCATAGAGAGCACATGAAGAAAAGCAATACTAGCTAATAGTAAAATGAACATGAGGTCTTGTTTGGATTGAGAAAGAGGAAAGGAAAGAAAAGGAGCGTAATAAGATAGAAAGGAAGGTGTTTGAATATTTAATTGATAAGAAAGAAAAAAAATAATTATTAATTTACATATTTATTTTTATTCTTATATGAATATAATTATGTTAAAATAAGAATAATTTAATGAGTTTAAAATTTTTATTAACGACGGTTATTTCTGTCTGTTTTTGGATGGGAAGAAAATTAATATTTTAAAATTAAAGTTAATCCCTCAATTCTCCTCTATTCTTTTCATTTTCTTTATAAAAAATTAATTTAAACACTAAAAAGTCAATCATTCCTCCTACTCTTTTCCTTTCATTTTCATCAATACAAATGGAACCTAGAGAAAAATTATAGAAATCAGTGTTGACCAATGCATCCATCATATCAATATCCACCATATTAGCTTGATAAATCTTCTTATCTATTAATAGTACGTGACAATTATTCATGTATAATCGAATAATTTATTAATGATAATTCAAGTATTTCACGAACAATAATACTTTATAACTGCATAACATAATTCGATTTTCTAATACGTGGGTCACATATTAGCAGTGACTGAGAAATGGTCCCTCCACGTGTACAGTTTGATAACCAGAATTCTGCCGTTGCCCTCCCTCTCCGTTGTTTGAGTTGCCTATAAAACCTCCTTCAGACAGTAATGAATGCTAGCTGGGGGCGATTCCTGCAGAAGTAGAAAGCTCAACGCCGTAGACTCTTATAGAAATGGAGAACGGGAAACACGACGTTCTTCTGAGGCTTACTGCAGCGGCGGTACTGGTATTGACGGCTTTGTTGGTGAGGTTCAATACGCAAACGAAGGTTCTCTTCTACACCATAGTCAAGAAAGCCACCTACAGGGACCTCGATGCTCTGTTGTGGGTTCTTCAGCTCCCTCCCATTTGATTCTTATATAAACCGAATTCAAATGTGTACAGCTTTCTGTTCCTGTAATTTCTCTTGTGTTGATCTTTGTTCTTTTGGTGGTGTTCTCAGTGATTTGGTGTGGATTGACTTGGCTGCTGCTGCTTATAATCTGCTGCACCTTCTGAGATGTTTCCTCTTCCCCATCAAAGAAGACTTGGGGACATTTAACAGGAGTCTCGCTTGGGCTTGTTACTTGGTAGACCAGGTAACTTCTGTCTCCAAAATGATATAATCAAGTCTCCATATAGTACTATTGATCTTGGTTCTGAATGTTTGTAGCCAATGAAATGTGAAATTGTTGCATGGCACTCGGTAAAGGGAAGTGACCGCCGGTGGTCTGGAGATTTATAAATTGCATCGCTAGTTGAATATTTATACAACTGTGTGTTTTACAGATTACTGTACGTGTGCAGCGTGTCCTATAATAGTACATATCTATCTCATGAAATAAGGTTCAAGCCTATAAATATAACCATATAAAATGTATAAAATTTTCGTACGTTTCTGATTCAATTTGTCATTTATGAATTATTAGGTATGTTAGATAAGTAATGGCTCAATTGTGTTATTAGAGAAGGTGGGGTGTCGGAATATTGGCTGGGCATCTGCAAGTTGTTGTACACATGGTTAGGTTTGATATGGAAGAGACTAATTACTTGTTGTAATAAAATATCTTTTTCTTGGCTGAATTCATTAGGATATGAAACTTGCATTAGTTTGTTTAAGATTGGGTGATTTGATTTAGGAAACTGAAATACATATAGAAATATTATGTTCTTCCAATCGAATATCTGTTTATTTACCTAGTTTTATACAGATTCTGCAAAGCTTTATTTACCTAGTTTTATACAGATTATGCAAAGCTTAGTTCTATGGGACATATGAGAATGCACAATCGTTTTGAGATTTTAGAGATTCTTAAATGGAAGAGAGATATTAGAGATTATAGTAAATTAGGAAGAACGTTCTTTTTTGGGCCAGAGGAGAGAGAGGGACAGAGAGATGATTATAGATATGTTTCGAGAGCAAAGGAGAGGTGAATATATGCTCTAATGTGTATTGGATATGAGATTTCTTAATCTAAACCACCTTTTTAGTCTTAATAAAGAGATCTAATATTCCTTAATTGACAAAAAAATTATCATTTAAACCACGTTCTTAGCCTTTGTAAGTACATAAAAAAAAAAAGGTGAGCAATTATACCAACTGAGCAACTTGAATTAGGTGCAGAAGCTATTGTGTGCAAGAAGGTGATTATATTTATATGACTCATTATGTTATATTTCTTTTGATAGTGTTTAAACAAGTAATTTAATTAATATAATATTAAAAAAATAAAATATATATGGGTTAGTAAATATTTTATATTAAAATTAAATATATATAAATAATATATAATTAAGTTAGTAATTGATTAATAATATATAATATATTAAAATATATATTTTTAAAAAATATCAATTATTTTCAGACATCCAAATATAATAAGTATGTCATTAGAAATGAGGGAGAATGAAAATCATAGGTACCACTAACTTTTATTCTAGTCTGATATAACTGTTCTTACATTACGCTAGAACTTCCTCAGAATATCGATCCGGGTATCTGGATGGTTCCTTTGGGCCTGTGAATTTGCAATATTGAATCTATACCAACTCTAATTCCACATATCTATCCATAGTTTTTTTTTTAATATTTGGAAAAAAGAATTTTGCAGGCAAACTTGCAACCGTCCAAAAAGTCTCATGCATTATGTGATTTTGACTTCCTCTCTTCTCTTCTGATACATAAATGTTCCAACAGTTCGCGTGTAGGCACTAAATGGGTATGTGGCCCCTCACATGCATGAAAACTAATTAACAATTGCATGTGTAGATTTGTTCATTATATCTTATTCATAATTTTTTTTGAGAAAATGAACTTATTAATGAACTTGAATTCTCAAATCAATTTCACAATTTTGTCTTTAAATTGAATATTAAATTTTAATTATTTACGCAAAGCTGGCTAAGGATAGAGAGGTGCCCCGACATACTTCAATTTTCACCAAACTCCTGAGTTATTTCCAGCAACACCATTAATGATTGGTTCCTGAGTTAGCCACACCCACTGATGTATCCTCTTGCTATCATAAATTTATTTTATCGCAATAATACGAAGAAAAAATACAAATATGAAATGGAATTTCTTTTTTTAAAAAAATAATAAGAGAATTATATTTATTTAGACATCAAACTTCCTTACCCTTCCGATATATTCTTTATGTTTTAAAATATAAAGTCTTTTGATTATTTTCTTTCTTTTCAAAATGTGTTGTATTTCACGATGAATTATTTTTTAAAATTACTCTCATTATAAATATAATTTTTTTATTTTTATTATATTAATAAAATCAGTTAAGAATATAATAAAAAAATATTTTTTACTTTTTTCTTTATCTATGCGGAAAGAACAAAAATATTTTATATTTTAAAATAAATGAAGTACTCATTAATTACACATCAAACCAGCCTTATATGCGTGTAGACAAAGACTAAAACTTAGGGATCAAGTGATATAAAGAATATCCTAGACGGACAATGCAATAAATTTTTTTAAAAAAAAATAGACCAAAAAAAAGTTTAAAAAATATACATAAATCCTTGATCTACAAGAAGGAAAGTTAATAAAAATTTATAAGAAATTTTTCTAAAAAGAAACTATGGTCATCCCCCTAGTATGTTCCTAATTTAGGTTATTTCTTGGACCATATAATCGCAGGGGGTGGCGTACCTAGTGTTTGCGTCAAATTCGGCAGCGACCGCGGCATCACTTTTAGCAGTAACTGGTGCGAGGAGCTTTCAGTGGATGAAAGTATGCAACCGTTTTACCAGGTTCTGCTACCAAATCAGCGGCGCTTTGTTCTGTGGCATCGTCGCGTCCGTCCTACTCGCCCTGGTTTCTTCCCTCTCCGCCTACAGATTGTTCAGACTCTATTCATCAAAGCAGTTCCTACGGTTGAAGAAGAAATGATGAACAATTTTAGAATTACTCTGCAGTATTGCAACTAATTATAATTATAAAAGACAAAGATGGTACATTGCGTTGTTGTGGGCCTTGTATTCTGCGTACTGGCGATTAATTCTTATCTTATTGTGTAGTACCAATATTTCTCGAGTCATATACTAGCACTCGGTAAAGTTCTCATAATGGAGCAATAATGTAAAAGCACGACCGCCGTACACGGCGGAGCTGCTGGTCTTTGACAGTTCATACAATCGTTCAAGTACGTTTCCGGTTGCTAGTTTCCTAGTCGGGGTGAACTGAAGGCTGGAGTCGCCTTACATTTCGCTGCAGTAGGAAGACTTGGACAGTTGGGCGTCGTCCTAAGACGGTGCTGATATTTTTACACTTTTTTCGTTATTATGAATTTCTTTAAAATAGTATTATTCACACTCCATTTTTAATTTCATACAATTGATTTCTACTTTTTTAAATAATGAAAATATATTAATGCTCATATCTAGATTTTTGGAATAAGATTTGAGATGAATTTTTAGAAGTTTTTTTAGATATTGATTTTTTTAATTGTAAAAAGGAACCGAATATCACTTCCCTTTTTTTGGTGTTGAAATAGGGTTTCATTACCTTTTCTATTACTCATAACCTACTCTTTACTATCACAATGTTTAAGAATTTTTTTGTACTCCCTTGCACTATAATTTTTCTCCTTATAGGTCAGGGAAGGGTATGAAGATCCAACTTTTTTTCTTTTTTTTTTTTGGTGGGGGGGGGGGTAAAATAAGGAATATTATTAACATAATCCAAAATACATCTATACATATATATATTAATAAAACACTTTTAGTCTCTCTCTTTTTTTAAAAGTCATAGAGTATTCATTCTTATTTTTTAAATTTTTAAATTTTTTTACTAGATAGAAAAGTTATTATGGATTAGAATTTAAACTTTTAAATTTAAAAATTTCAGTTCTTAGCCCACTTTCCCCATTAAATATCCTAATTTATATTATTTATTTTTACCTTATTCATGTTTTATCCTTCTACATCTTTAATAATTTTTCTTTTTGGTTTTAATTAGATTATGTACACTAATGTATATTTTCAATTTTTTAATAGAAAATTAGTAAAGTTTTATTTTGTTTGATAGGTTTTAAAGATTCATATATTTCAACAACTTCATTTTGATCACAAAGCTTTTTTTTTTCTTTGAGGAGATGAGCTTAGAAATATTTATCTATTTATCCCTTGATATCTATTACTCTCATTTGATCCTTCATATACTAAAATTTAAAGACAAAAAAGTCTAATTTTCTATTAAAACATTCTGCGTCAAAACATATATGACTTTGCAGTACATTGAACATGAAATGTAATTTTCAATGGTTTTTGAGTTTTTTTTTTGTCTTTTCATCAAGTAGATTTAAAAATATATATAATTTTTGTAAAGTATAATAAGTATAATAAAATTATGATTTCTTTTTTGTGGATCAAGAACACCATTTTTTGGAAAAATTTTGAGTAATGATTTGAGAATTTTTTAATTTTTGAAAAATGTTTCTTTGATAATTTTAATATAAAATACTAATATATGTTATTTTGTAAGTTATTTATTTTTTAAGAGTGGAGAGATAAGGAAGGGGAGAGTTTATAGTTTATACTATTGTATTGGACAAAAAAAAATTATCTTGCTAGTTTATGTAGTAATTATTCAATTTTGGACGGAGGGAGTAGTATAGAAAAGAAATTGAATTGAATATTATAATAGTTTTTTTAAAAATTTCATCATGATAATATTTTAGAAATATTTTGTGATTAATAATAATTAGTTTATTTTAAAAAATATTTTAATATTACAATAGTTGTTTAAGTATTTAATTTCTTTTCTGTCTGATTTTATAACTCTATAAATTACTTCTAAGTGAATAAATAATTTTTTATTAAACACACAAATTTACTTCATAGTTTTAATTTTTAAAAAATATATTTCAATAATTATTATTAAAAAATTAATGCCCGTGTATATTACAAACTTTTATGCTAGTATTACATATTACACAATATAGTTCTAAGGTATTGAGTACGAGTCAAAATACAAAATTTCTTCTCGAAAGGAGGATTCAATATATAGATCAAACTTTGAATCTTTTCTCAATAAGAAATGCATCTTAACTAATTGAGTTAAAACTGCACTGTGAGGTACTTTTAGTTGCTCTTCATTTTCCATTTAGCTTAACGAAGTTAAGAAAATTTTATTTTAAAGAACAACATCAAAAACTAGAACTATTCTTTTACTTATCGAAAAAAAATTTAAAAACAAATAAACCAGATCTCTTTACAGCGACGATGTTCCCATCACTTGGAAAGGAGACAACCAAACAAAAGACACGCCCTATTGGGATCCAAGTTTGATGCATCAGTTGGATGAGCGCCGTTCCATTATTTTTCTTTCGTATTTCTCTCTCTTGCTTTTCGTCTGGCAATTAGGGAGAAACAGAAATAGAAATCGCTTTGCAATGATGGTGTTCAATTAGGACGTGAAAACTCTCTTTCCGCTTTACTTGACCTGTCTCACGCTCAGCAACGTTGATCCTTTGGGAGAAGATATCAGGCCCAGGAAAATAGCTATCAAAACCAAATCTGGAGATGACCATCAGTTCAGATATAGTAAATCTGGAAACTAATGCTGGTTCCGAAGCCATTTTCACATGATTAAATCTATAATTTGCTAATCTTCTTGATGACTGCAGATTCGTCGTGTCACATATATGCACCTCCGTGCTGACTAGTTGGCTCACACCAAGAAGCCGACAAAGTGGCCGATTTTTAAGACAACTGCAAAATTATTTCAATTCTCTTATTCCGCAATATCTTCTCTTTTGCAGTTTGACAAAGTGGGCATTGTATCCTCACTAACCATTAATTACTAGTTCGATAAGAGTTCTATTTTAAGTATTTAAATTAGTTGTCAACTAAAATGAGAAAATTTGTAGATCTCAGAAAAATTTTGGGACGGTGAAATATGTTGAAGTCCACGTAAAGCTCGCCCGCATTTCAAATTGTCTCCTCTATTCATCTTCTTCTTGTCCTATTTTCTGTCCAATTCTAGAAATCTATGCTCTAGGTGACAGGGTATGGTTGTTGAACCCCGAGACCAGCCAATTCATGAAAGAAATCAGCCTTGAGATTCGATTCGGATGACGAGAACAATTTTGATCTGCAGGAGGTAGCCTAGTTTTCAGTGAACTCTTCGTTCATTCATTCATTCTTTTTTTTTTTTTTTTTTTTGAGGGGACGAACTCTTCACTGTTGAACGCTATAATTAGCAAAGAGCTCTTGCAAGATGAAGCATCATTGCACAGCGCTCCGGGAGGTAGACTTTCGAAGTGGAACTCAGGAAAGTTTGCTTCCTTGCATATTCATGCCAGTCAATCTCAAGTACGCGATGCTCTCTATCTTGAGTAAATCTTGGCTTCCTAGTTTGAGGACTAGCTCTACCCAAGATGTGAAATACTAATCTAAACCCTCTGGTGAACATTTTGCACTCAGCACTGGTTAAAACATGAATGCAAAAGTAGAGAGAGTTTCAAGGACATGAAAGTAATTCCAACCCTTTGATTGTCACACACTAAGCTACTGCCTGAGCTGCCTTTAGTTTTACATGAGAGAAAAACAGAATTTTTAAAGTCGGTTCTTCTGCAAAGCTGTCTAGCTCAAAGAATGCAAAGATATGGGGCTTTCCACACAAGAATCCTAACTCACGCGGAACTACAAACTGAAGAGAAAGACAAGAAACTCTTGAGTGTAAATTTCATAACAAGAGGAGACCATGAAAGATTGATCACCACTTCTAAAGATCACGAAACAATAATTATTGGCTTAAGCACTTGCTGTACCGCCAAGTTGAAACTTGAAATGAAAACTATACATGCACGGTTGGGTCCAGTGATCGGCCAGAATCTCTTGCGTGTTAAACTGCACAATTATGATGTGTAGTTAAACCAGGTTAAGTTCTCTGCCTTAAGTTCAACGCATCAAATCAGGTGGGGAATGCAAAGTAGGATGAGCAGAAAGCGAGACAATATCCTTAGGCGTAACTATCACTGCGATCTGCCTAAATTTGATGTTGATTTCTATATCACATCATGCATCTTGTGTTTTTGTTTTATGGAAAGAGATCGATTGATTGGTTTACAATTATTAGGGTAATTACTCTTACCTAACCCTAGATTCACACACTTTTAGCAGCATTAATCACGCTATAACTATGGTGACGTGGAAGAATGATCCACGTCTTCATTTGTAAAATTAATATTTTTTGTTAGATAATAAGTTTCAAGTTCTGGCTTTTATCTCTTTATCTACTACATAGAATATTATTTAATAGTTGAATACTTACTCATAATTTAGAAGTTAAGAGTCAAATGTTGAAAACCAAAAAAGGAAAAAAACAAAAGAAATCCTTCTCTCTAAAATGTCTTAGTGGAATAGCAGGAAGATATATCACCTAGACTATCCAGAGCTTTTGAACATTGAGAGATTTATTGATAAATATCTGTTAAAATAAAGTTGGAAAGAGGACGAGTTGCCTAATTTTTTTCCTGTCGGTCATTTGCTTGCTCACTCTTGAAATCGCTTCAATGTCAAGAACTTCCATTACTGTGAGTGAATTTTGACCTTAAATTAAGACAAATGTTTTTGCAATAGAAGGAACTCATCATATTTGATACCTTAAAATTGTGACAAGAAAGCATACTCTTAACACAATAGTTCCCAGCAGAAGGGGGAGAAAAGGGGTGAAGAATAATTTTTCTCAAAATTCATCAAAATATATATTAATGATTGTGATGCCAATGAACAGATAACAGAAAGAGTATTGAAGAATTCGATTTTACAATGCTTTTAACCAATTTTTGTAGTTGTTTTTCATTTTAGTGACATCAAGATACTCAAATAGGATATGCATAAATTTTTTACACCTAAAATAAGACACATTAGTGTAGTGTTGAAAATGCTACCCAACATAATTTATTCAAAAAATCTTTTTTTCTTTAAATATAAAAATTGTTATACTATAGTAACGATTACATAATTCATAACATTCAAAAAAATCATAACGATTGCCACTCGAACAAGACATCAAAACTTAATTTTAAAAAAATCAAAATTTCTTTTCTTGGCCGAAAAATAAACACTCTATCAAAGTCATGAAGAATATAAAATACGTAACTTCTTCATTTATAAAAATAAATATATGGGTTCACTCACTTAGCAACAATCCTTCGACTTACAAAACTTAAAACAATCTCAAGGATCATTACAATTTTCTGTCAACTTACCATGTCGGAATCAAATGGTTTGTATGAGTCACGATAGAAATGAGGATTCTTCACGTACGTTAAAACTAAAAGGACCACAGTGCCAGTTTCCGAGACGTATATATGAACTGGATGTCATATCAGTGGAAGTAAAGGACGACGATTGGTGACCCAATTTTTCCAGGTTGAACCAAAGAACAGAACGCAACAGAAAGTGCTGCCGCACCCCAATTTGTCTTTCCATTCTGCGGCCATACATGGAAGCACACTGCTTCAAGAAGTCATATCTGCATTTTCCAATTTCTCGACTAACTGACATCTCAAGTTTTAAAGTAATTTGCAGCTCTGAATGCTCATTTCGGTGCAAACTTCTCCAACTCCTTCCGTCCAACACATTGACTCTTAGACTTTGAGACTTCCTTTTGTGCGTCCGTCTTGTCTGAAGATTTCGTGTTTGGAAGGATTTATCTTGTGCGTACGCATTTCTTTGATACAGATGTATGTCTATAACACATAAACGTAGACGAGAAGTGAATAGTTCAGTAATCAAGTGATTCATTTATTGTTTACATTTAAGGTATAATTCCTGCATGATCAAGACAAAAGAACAAACATATTCGATGTACCTGATTTTGAACCATATGTGATACAACGAATATTGCACTAGGGCCCTAGCTAGCTTTCTACACTAGGATTACAATCATGACATTCTCATGTAAGTGCATGTAATATGTTGTCTTGTCTCATGCGCACACATTAAACCATTTTATATATGAGACTAGCAACTAACTCACACAAGTCGTGGTTGAGGAATGGCCCTGCTGATGTAACTTCTGCCGCTCAGGTAGACTTTTCTCCTTCTTAATGGAAATTCTCACTTTTTTCTCCAAAAAATATATATTGAACCATTTTTTGCAAACATTTCATTTTGGATAGAATTTTTTTTTATTTCTTTTAATACATTGGAAGACATAGCATATATGAATCAAATTCAATATTTATTGCATGGTAAGTGTGCTGCTGGCGGCTACAGTTTGGAAAAGTGTCTGAGGGAAGGATAAATTGACAAATAGTGGAATTAACCAAAGAACTCAGATATTCCTACAACTAACATTCCCATGCTGTTCTCTATATTTTCAACAGCTTGAAATATTTGAAGCACCAGTGCGTCAAGGATTGACTCCATTTCCAAGAAGTTCATTCTTCTGTCCTATTCTCTATCTCATTATTATTAAATTATCATATACTAATTTTTAAAAAAAAAAATACAGAATTTATTTTAAAAAATGAAAAATGCTTAAAGGAAACAGTAAGACACTTGATAGTTTATTACAAATAGAATACAGCGTAGGATACATGATCCTAAACCATTTTCGAGAGGTTGTTTTCTTCAAAAATTAATTTTCTAAATTTCATCTTATTTTCGGCAACACAGGAAAGAAAAATTAAACAATGAAGATATTTTACACTAAAACAATAGGGATTGCTGATGCAGTGGGCAAATAAAAATAATAGTACCCGCGACTGCAAATCGTCCGCCGCCCTAACGCCTGGGGAACGTTTCCTTTTTTTTTTTTTTTTTTTTTTGGGCTGGGGGGTGTGGCGAGAGGTTGGGGGACAGATGGTTCCTTCTTCAATTCCATGCTTTTTCCTTTTTTTTTTTACATTTTTGGCCTTTCCTTGGGGAACCTACTTGCATTTTTTTTAATTCTTTTTCCTTGTTTTAATTTTTTCATTTTTTAGCTCTCCTTGAATACAAAATTTAATTCAAATTATGGATCTCTTGAGATTCTTTGAAACAAAATTATGTGAAATTTGAGATTTTTAAAATAATCAAGGTTGAAATTGGAGATTCATTGAAATTAGATCTCTAGTTAATATACATTATTTATTATTTTATAGAATAGATGTACTAAAATATTTTAGAGAATTAATCTTCGAAATAGACTTAAATTTTAGAGCGGATGTTAATAGACTTTTTAAAATTTAAAAATAAAAAAATTAAATAAATAAAAAATAACTATACTGCAATCAATAATTTAGTGCGTTGAAATCAGCAAATGTGAAATAATATGAGAAGAAAAAGGATAAATTTTCCATGATAAAACCTAATTATGGATAGGATCATAAGAAATTTCATTCTCAAAGATATTATATATAGTTGAACCAAAAACTATAAATATACATATGAACTTAATGGCAAACATATTTATAATATTAAATAATAAAATATAAATATATTGAGTAATAAGCAATATAAGTAACATGGATGTAACACAATTGGATAGAAGCATCCCTTACTACATAATAAATCTTGAATTCAGTTATACCCTAACTCATAAGTGAGAATCTTTACAATCTAAAAGATTTTTAAAAAAAGTTGGAATTATTCTTCGGATTCTGGTAAACCTTAGATCATTCTGGATCAGACCACATCGTACCTCTTCAATTTTAGCAATCCCGTACTGCAAGTGTATTATCTTCGTTGCTTCCTTTCTGGTGGACCCGCAAACATCAATCTCAACCCCGCATGAAATCAATCAACTATTGGTCATTTTCTTATGCACCAAAGCTACACTTATACCGATATTCATCCGTATAAGTCGGTAACAACTAGAAATTTGAAACATCATACATTAATCTAAAATGATTATCCCTTCCACTATGACTGTAGCAAAATATGCAGTAAAATGCAGCGGGAAAACGAAGGAAGACATGATTGTACGCTGAAAGAGATTTACAGACCGTGATGCTAAGATCACTTTTTTCTCTATCTATGTGGACTAAGATTCAGCAGAATTTCCTTTTCCATGGCGTGGATTTCCAACCCTCCAAAAATGGAGAACTTTAGATGCAAATGGTGAAAATTTTTCACTGTTAAGGATTAATGGCTTCCTATGGAAAGAACCCTTTTGGTATTGATCAAATTCTAGCGCAAAACAAACTTGATATATATGACATAAAGATTGAGACACATCCTGAATTGTTATGAAATCACAGCCTTAGAGACAAATCCAGCTGGTCAGTGAAATCCTCGTCCACACTCTGAGGTTTGTATCCTTTGTTCCAATGGTTATTCTCTATCCCGGAATCATAATTCGTATCTCTTCTTCCATAACTCACGTGGCTTCCAAATCGTCCGTTTCCATAAAGAGGTGGCTGCGCTATTTGTCGATGGCTTGGACCGCCGGAACTGGACCCTGGACGGTGGTTGTGTCCCGCATGGGGCCGAACGGAAGAGCTGAGTTCTCTGCTTTTCTTAGCTAAGGTTCTTTCGAGCTTGTGCGCATTTTGGTGTCCTCCCAGAGCTTGTGAACTGTAGAACTTCCTTCTGCAGTAGTTGCAAGAGAACACCCGCGGTTCGGATAGATTTATCGGGGATGATGATGAGGAAGACGATGATCGGTCTAATATTAGGTCTAGGCTGAGCTCATTGCTGGTTAGACTGAGATTAAGGGCTGTGTTTGGCTCGTAACTCATGGTGATCAGATGGAAGGAGAAGAGGATACTGAAAGCACTTTATGATCAGGGTTATAGAGAAGTAGTTGATCAAGCTTCAAGACTCAATCATGAGTGATTGAGCTTTTGCTATTGACATGGTATCTACGAGAGGAGGTTAAATAGAAATGTTTGTAGGTATTGTAGTGAGAGAGAGGTATCGAGAGAAAGAGGAGAGGAGAATTGGAATGTGGGGAAAAATCAAGCAAACTCTTGATATCAAGGGAAATAGTGAAAATGATATTAGATACAAAGTGGGGAGGAGAGAAGTATGTGTGAGTTGCAATATATGAATATGAGGTGGTGAGATATATGTATAGCGTTGCTGCAGCCACAGAACAAGTAGCAAGTCAAGTTCAGAATAGAGATGGGGCTTCTACACGAGAGTGAGAGAGAGACAAATACCTGCAAATATCAGTGGGGGAATCAAATGGTTGTCGCCTCCTTTAATGGCAGCATTCGAGCCTCCTTGTCGGTCCATCAAAATTTCCATGCCAATTTCTCAAACTCTTCCATAAATAAAAAACACAAATTCTTTCAAAAGATAAGCCAAAAAAAACGAACTAAAATGATGAAGTCTCTAAACTTGAAGGAAGAACTAAGATGAAGTCTCTAAACTTGAAGGAAGAACTAAGTGTTAGGATATTTTATAATTAATTAGGCATTATCTCATGCTTCTTGGTTCGCTATTGTCAGACGAATGAATCCGATTAGGTTATATAATGATAGGTCCAATCATAGCTTTGTATTGGCTTTGCATCCCTTTATCACCTAGCTAGGACAAATAGGAGTTGAGATCTTGCTCCAAAATTCCAATTAAAGTACAAGAAAGTGATTAAAGATAAGCCATCTTGACTAGACCGATTATGCAATATAATAATGGAACCTTACATATTTGTCGACAAATCAGTTCTTGGGGCACCGAAAAACCATGTTTATTTCTTGTATATTTTGTATTCACTGCTCTTGATGAAATGAAAATATTCTTGGGTCTCTGCTAAGCAACAACGTTGCTACGAGGTGTTTCCCAATTGTCCTTTCTTTGTCCCCAAACATGTGGATCTGATCTAGCCCATTCTTGTTTCATCATCTCGTTCGACATCAAGTACTTTTGATATTTGATGGCAGGAGAAGTCCGTCCATCTCTAATATTTAATTTGAGAACAATGCTTGATTAGCAGACGGATTAATTAGTCCAAGACTCATAATTGCTCAAGATTCGGTTTGATTCTTTGGAAGAAGTTACTTCTTCATTAAAATACTGTCTGCTTAACATGACTACAAACCATGCAATAATTTATCACTCCCAAAACTACGACCGAGGGGATGCGAAAAGAAGAAAATACTAGTAAGTCCACAGAACCTACGACCTTTCTTTATACAGACCATGCAAATTCTTGAGGATTTATATTAAGGGAGAAAATTTTTCTAAGGTAAAAACTTTTGCAAGAATTTTGACCATGACCACCATTCAGGTAATAATCTAACAGCTGATAAATATGTAATTCTGAAAAAGAACTTAAGTATGATCATAAGTAAGTCTGTAGTATATATTCTGCTACAGTTTTCTGCAGTATAACTAAAAGCTAGGCAGGGCTACATCACATCTCTACTGAATGGTCAGTGAAATTTGACATTTCGTTAACCCACTAGTAAAGAAGAAGAGTGAGGAAAGCACATGGGGATGTTTTCTTAAACTGTAGGACGAGGTAGAAAAGATTCCAGAATTGCTACCTACAGAGATATAAAAAAGTCGTGGAAAAGAATGGGCTTCCCTGCATATTAGCATAACGATAACGCTACGTTGTAATTGTAAGATCATAATCTTAGCTGTCGGCTATAATTGTGGTGACTATTGTCTGTTATTAGCAGACACAACATAATCTGAGAAACTACTAACTGTTGGAACAAACTTAGACCTAAGATTCCAAACCAAAGTGACACTAATTCCTACTTAAAAAATTTTTAAAAAAAAAATTATTACGGCCAACAATTCTGACGTATGTCTTTCTGCTTGTACTAAAATATCCCCTCTCACATGATGCATATAACCTTAGCTAGCTTTATTCTGGTTGCCAAATGTATCAAGAATTCCTAGTCTCTTCCCCCTAATACTTCATCAAAGTAAAAAAAATGCAAAATTAAATATTTTCTATTCTTTATTGTCGTGGGTTCTGACCTCGGGCAGGGGGAGGCAGGAGAGCGGGGCCAAGTCTTGGCATAACTTTCAAATGCCAACACACACGAAATCATTCTATCATAAACTTGAATTTTTATTGTCTACAAGCTTTAGGTTATTTTATTTTTCTAAACTATATAACTGTTCAAAGTTCATGATTTGTAAAGGTGACTCAATCTATACTAACAAAATTTGTTATAGGATAAAAGCATAATTGTAGCATAACTAGACAACATTAATGCTTTGTGTAAACCAAAAAAGCTTTATCAGTTAACACTTGTGCATAATGGGGTTAACTAGTGGCTGCCTTTGCGAAGTGTATCTGACAAAAAGGAGAGGCACCGGATCCAATAAGTTTTCGAGATTAGGTAAGAAGAGTGATGAAGAGTTGGAGCCTCTGGTTTTGCATCTAGAAATGGAATTTCCAATGAAGAGTTGATGAGCTGATGAGTATGGTGCAGTGGACATGTTTCTGTGTTGTCGGAGCTTACAAACATTTATGGGCTCAAGGCAAAACTGGGGTTGGTGATTACTCCTCATTCTTCTTCCTATCTACAACACGTGGATTATGACTTTCACTGTCTCGCAGAGCCATAAACATGGTGTGACACCTATAACATGTTCATTCGTGCACGATTTAGTCACATTTACCGTAACTATATCCACATATCTATGGCAATCTCCTCTTCTATTGGATTGGAGGTGGGAATTCCTGTTGTAATATGACACGGTAAAGGAGAGGGGGGGGGGGGTGTCGGGGGTGTTCGAGAAGATAAAGCCTCATCTCTTTGAAGTGCATATGTGTGCCCCTGCAGCTACTGATGTTGAAGCTCGACTTTGTATTTTCCCTTTCACGTTTCTTTTTCTGATATAGTTTTGTCACCACGAGTTAGAAAGACTCGAAAACAAAACTAGGGTCCCCCCATGAACTCACTTTTTTCCTATGATGTACGAACACAAGATTTGCCGTTCTCTTTTGCTATTTGGATGCATTTGCAACATCTGGTAATAATGTTTTGGATCCATGCAGTGGAATGAAATGACTCTCCACAAATGTTTACAAACTTCTGGTTACCACGAATCTTGCCCTCCTCCTAAAATTTGGAGCATGGACCACTAATCAATTCTGCGATCAAACAATACATGGATGGAAGAAAAACTAGGATGACAAAGATGGAGCATGTTCTCCAGACAATCTAGGTGCCCTCTCAAAGAAATCGTGATGAGTCACTGTGTACCTGAAATCAATTTAAGCAAAGTATGGGTCTTCATATATATGATGAAAATTCTGTATCTTGAGACAACTGTAATTTGTCAGAATTTTCTGAAAGCATTTCATGTTTGAGGACAATAGCATATGATCTTCGCATCTCCTCCATGTTCTGTCAGATTGAAATCCTCTCATTCATTTGCCGGTTGCGACGGCTCTCAGAGATTTATCTTCTACGTGTAGGTTGCTTGTGTTTTATCATCACAAAGCAGTACTCCCTCATTAATGTTAAAAAAGAATAGAAAACAAATTGTTATGATGAGAGAAAGTTCAGTTCATTTACTGCAACTCTTCATCATATAGAAAGGGCCCTCAATGTGTAGCAGAGGCATTAGGGTTTGGAAAGAAAGTACTTCAAGCCTACTAAAAACACAAAACTCCAGACAATAGTGTAATCACAGTTACTGCACAAGTAGCGGTGCTAAGCAACACTGTAACATGCATATTCCATAATTAGTAGCAGAGTTAGATATACTGTATATATTCATTAGCTAACCAAAACTAACCAATATTTTGCGTTATGAAAAGAGGGGAAAAGAAGAGTATCGTACAATAATACAACCAAACTAGTTACTATAGTAGAATAGTAGCGCCACAGAATGCAAAGAAAGTCCAAGGGAAGAATTTTGAACTATATAGAAAGTTTTGTTGTCGTTTGCGTGTAAATCCTGTGCCTGTCGCTATTTTCTATTTGATCACTTGTAAAGCGGCTTTCAACTTTCAAATATGTCATTTGGCTATATATAACAGCAGAAATATGGATAAGCCTCTCTATCTTTTTCTCTTTCGAAAAGATATATCAATGGACGACTAGTTTAACAACTTTTCTAAACGTAGCCAACTGACCATACATATATATGTCGAAATTAGAATTCTACTTCCTAAGTTACTATAGTCGAGTAAAAGAGCTAGTCTCTTACATCAACAGTGCTTTAGAAATCCTTAAATCCATCAATTTATAGATTGTAATTATCTTTGTTGAGTTTGAACTCGAGATTTGCTAAGGAGTATCCTGTGCCAGCAGAGTGGTGAAACGAGGATGGACTTCTTTTGTTTCGCTAGGTTATCCTAGCATGGCAGGAGCTACAGGCCTTCTAGTTTTGATCAGCTGTGAATTGGGAAGTTCTGCTAACTCTTGGTGTACTCTTGGTGTACTCTTGGTGTGTATTTTGATTAGTTTCGTTCTAAAATTTAATGATAAATTTTTTATCTTATTTTTTTTAATAAATAATTTATTTTATAAAATACAAAATAAATTCAAATACGGTCAGTTTGAAGTTGTTCATTATCTTGCTATGGAAAGAAAATTGCAGTATAATGATAGGTGGCAGACACAATTGCAACAAAAGTTGACCTTGAATTGACACGTCAGCTATATTGGAAGCTGATGTGTCAGCACTAGAATTCTTGGTGGGGGGCTTTCGGAGTCAGAATATTCACTGGCTTCCTCATCTCTCTCTCCTCTCATATTCTCAAGTTCAATAAGGGATTAGGTCGATTAGTTAGCTTAAGACTTCAATGACTAACATCCCTGGCATGGAAATGTAAAGTTCAAATATTTTTAATTATTTTTTAAAATAACTATTGTATCTATACACAAAAGTTATATAGAGTATAACTTTTTCGTATAGAATTAAAATGTTAGAATTTACATAATAAACAAAAACTCAATAAAATTTGATATGGATTAAGAGATACTTGTTTATCCGTGTTCGGACTCAGACCTAGACCCGATAAGGCTATATTTAATGGATGAGTCTATTACATTAAGTTTCAAATCTAAGAGATCCGAGACCCGATTAATATGTATTATAAATATTTTATATAATTTATTTATTATACTCTGAAACTTTTTTTGCAACCCTAATTCTTGTTGGATGTCTCTTCTTAAGAAGAGCACTTATATGTCTAAAATTGCAAAGACAAATTAATCTGAAATTACATATCAAATTAAGTTTTATATCTAAATTATCTTATATATATATATATATATATATATATATATATATATATATATATATATATATATGTATATATACTCTTTTTTCTTTGGAAGAAAACAAGTAACATTTTGCGGTACCTATTAATCTTAATTTGAGCTGATCTTCTTTTGTGTATGAAATTAAGAAGTGACTCTTGAGTTCCTGTATTGATTGAGGTTGTTATTTTGGTAAACCTTTAAACATTTTTATCTCTTCTATTTTACTTAAAATGTTATATATTGGTTAATATTGACAGCCTATAGATATTAAGCTCTGATTTCTTAAACAAATACTATATTACATTAGAATTTTAGTTGTGATGATGAGTTTAATAAATTACGGTATAATTTTTTTTTTTAATTTTTATTGTAATCAAGTATACCACGACTTGGCACAATATCCTATAGAGTCAAGTACAAGTTCACACTTTATGAATCTATTGAATAATTAGGTACCAACGGTATCTTTAACTTCAGGTCTAGCTCCGAGACAGGGTGTCCCGACCCATCAAGACCCGTGTATTACCCTACTTGTCATCTTTTCTTCAATTTGAGAACCTATCATGTATTTTTATGTGACTACATTTTCCTCAACATCTCTTCACTAATTTTCTATATTTCTATACTATTTTTTCTTCTGTTTTATTTTTTTTTTTCTTAGGGGGAGGGGGCCTAATGACCTCTTTCTGGCAGCATATGGTGGTAGGAGAGAGGATAGAGAGGAAATGGTGGAAAGGATTTGTTTCCAAGTGAAATGGTTCGATTATGAAGTACCTGAAATGCCAGAGAAAGTGTATTTGGACAGAATGCTATTTTAATACCTAAATAAAAATTATATTTTTTATAATAATTTACTTTTTATTAGTGATAAGGCAAAAAAATTATAACCAAACCCTACGCAGTCTTATCCAAAATACCACGGGAAATGCGGAAAAAAGTATACGCAAGTAGGGGTGAATGAGTGGTCAAGTATTTTCCCTAGAGAAGGATCTTATAGAGGTCAAGGATTTGAGGATCAATTATATTGTCGTTATATGTTACGTCCTTCTTTGACTTCCATGAACTTATTTCAGACAGCGAACAGTAAAACAATAATGTACCGAAATCAATTTTGCTTTTGCTGATTTTTTTTTTGTGATAAAAAAATTATTGTTTTTGCTGATCTGAGATACAAAGAAAGATTAAAAATTAGATTGAATAGAATTTGTGTTTTAAATTTTATAAATTAAATTATTTGTAAAATAAAATGTGAGTCTCAAGATCTAAATTTTAGATTGAATTTCAAATGGAGAAAATAGATTATAGGAACACTATGGGCTCTTTGGGTTTATGCCTTTTTGCTGGAATTTGTTTATTCCAAAGGAGGCTTAAAGGAGTTCAAACCTATACATTCCCACGAGGCATTTGCTAAATGATAAGGTGGATGTTTGTCTTATAGACTCTAGTTAGACTTGGTTTGTTTCCTGGAAGGGCAGGAGGAGGGAAATACCTTATTCTTATTTGGTTGAAAGAAGAAAAGGAAGGAGAAGGGAAGAAGAGAGCAGAGAGAAAAATTACTTAATTTACTCTTCTATCTTTCTTTCTCTCTCTTAATTAATTTCTAAATTTTTTTTAAAAAATATTGTTAACCTTATCAGTGGATGCACTTTATCTTCTTTCAAGTATTTTCTCTCTCCCAACCCTTACATTTATTTCCACTTCACGTTTATGTCCTGAGCAAACCAAATAGGTTTACATCCCCTCCTTTCTTTCCAATTTCTATCCCAAACCAACTCTCTATTTGTAACCTTAATTAGTGGAGTTATTTTTATACACTGTTACAAGTCAATTAGTACTACTCCTTCTGCGCTAAAGTCGTAGGTTTGAGTCCATTCCCTCCATGCGTTTTCAAAATGAAAAACAAGAAAAACACTTGACTTGAGTGGACCATACGGCGTTGGAAGATGCAACACTTAATTGGATATCGAAAAGATTCATGCCCAAAAAGGGTGCAACACTTGACTTGAATGGACTATTTGGTGGACTTTATAGTCTTTAACGGGCTAATAGCCTAATATGTAAATGGAGAAGATGAGAGACATTAGAGTCCTGGCCTCAGCCTAGGCCCAAATATTCAAAATGAATCTGTTTCTTTTCTTTTTGGCTGGATAAATGGATCAACTATATGACTTTGAAGAAACTTCATCCGTTTGAATTTCGATTTAGGGCCTAAAATAATTCGATTCTATTATTTATTTATTTATTTATTTCTATGTCCCTTAATATTTTTAATTTTTTTTTAAAAAAAAAGAGGGTCCAAAATCTAAATTACAAATACAAGATACAAAAGTATGAAGAATTGGTTCACATTAATTAATTTAGTAGAACACAGCAAAAAAAAAAAAAAAAACCCTTGGGGGAAGCTAGCTAATGTAAGTCTCATATATCAGTTTAAGAATATATAAATCGCTGAAGTACATCATATGCAAAACAATTTCTTGAAGGATACAAGGATTCATGTATAGTTCATGGGGAGGTTAACAAACAAGGTCAATTAAGCTTTGCTATTAGTTCTTTTCTCAATATTTTGCCTGATGGAGCTTTGGGAATTACATCCATGAAAATTACTCGATGAATTCTCTTATAGAACACAACCTGCATAACGAATACAACAATTTAATTTGGTTCCAATATATTAATACCAGAATGCAAAATCTAAATATATAGTTATGTTAAAATAAAACTTACGACGTACTTGTTTTGAGATATAGTGTTTGATATCGTCCTCGATGATCTGGCAACCATTTTCTCTTACCACAAAAGCAACAGGGACTTCTCCAGCTCCTTCGTCTTTCATCCTTTGTGGCATGTAATTTCGTAAAGAAAAGAAATTAGAATTCAATTAATTAGTCAAAATTCGAGTTTAAGTTATGAAATTATTAGAAGCCTACTGGACAACAGCAGCATCAGAAATAGAGGGATGAGAAATGAGCATAGCTTCGAGCTCTGCAGGAGCCACTTGAAACCCTTTATACTTAATCAACTCTTTCAGACGATCAACAATGTAAATTTCATCATCTTCATCTATGTATCCTATATCTCCTGTGTGCAGCCATCCGTCTTTGTCTATTGTTCTCTCAGTTGCCTCCGGATCATTCAGGTAACCTGATCGAGTGAAAAAACCAAAACAAATATAGATATCAAACACCACGATGAGAAAAATGTAACAAAATTTTCTTCTGAATTGAAGGTAAAAGCTCTACTGCACCTTTCATGATCTGGTTGCCTCTGATGCAAATTTCTCCGGTTTGATTCCGCGACAGTGAAACTCCAGTTTCTGGATCGGTAATTTTCATTTCAGCATTCCTTACAACAGTTCCGCATGCCCCTGGTTTTACCTGAAATGGCTCTTTTGCGAATGCTAAGCACATTGATATAACTGGTCCTGCCTCTGTCATTCCATACCCCTGAGCCAATTTTAATTACACAAGTCTCATCAAATCCATAGTGTTATCTAGGCCTTAACTTCGCAGTTAAATCTCTTCAATCCATGCATTAGGAAAGCCAATTCAAGGTTTATTGCCCCTTGTTCTTCCTGAAGTTAGGCCTCGCTGCTACTTCCTACACTAGGAAGCAAGGAACTAAAATACCAGATTGAAGGAACTTGCAGTCAATATCCTTAGATCTACATTATGAACTCCACAGACGAACTATTACACTAACTCCCTGGGAGATTTTAAGCTCCCTATAGTGGAGGATACCGCTAGATGCCCTTACTAGAAGATATACTTCATATATGATTATCAAACAGTAAGATAGTAACTCAATTAGGAAGCCAATAGATCTTAAATTATAGTGTTGATATTGTTGGATTCAACTCATTAGTCAATATTTGCGGCTAAAATTTCGGCTGCCAAATTGGGTCAAAATTGCAGCTAAAATTTGGCAGCCGAATTTCATTGGTTTGACGCCTGTTTTTGTTGAATAAATTGGCTACAACTTCTTCTATAAATAGCTAAGGATGAATTGGAAGAAATCACACCAGCAAGAGGAAGAGAGAATCGGTGAGAGTGAAAGCACCAAAGAAAGAGAGAAAAGAGAGAAGAGAGAAAAGAGTGAGATTTTATCATTCTTTTGTAAGTTTGTATTTGATCTCTTTTCTTTGATATTCACCTATTTTGGTGAAAATAGTTGTGTTACCTTCTAGTATATCTAGAGGAAGATTTGTTACCTCATTTTTATAGTGGAAGTATTGGTCAATATTTGGTCCGTGGTTTTTACCCGTTTTGGGGTTTTTCACGTAAATCTTGGTGTCAGAATATTTTCAAGTTTTTGTCAGATTTATTTCTGCTAGGTGTTTATTGATAAATTCTCACTTTATCAATACCAGAGTTTTGGGAGAGTCATTTTAATCCTGGTAGTGTGGGTTATTTATTTTGGGATTTATTTTTTATTGTGTCGTTTTATTTATCCCAACCTCCCAACAAAGTGGTATCAGAGCATTGGTCTTTTTTTTAATGGAGGAGTCAAATTCTTCTTCTGGTAGCATGATTAAATTGACTTCTAATAACTATGCTGTTTGGAAGCCTAGAATGGAAGACTTGTTATATTGTAAAGATATGTATGAACCCATTCTTGGTGATGTTGCAAAACCAGAGGGTATATCTAATGTTGCATGGGCTAAAATGCATAGAAAAACTATTGGTCATATTAGGAGTTGGATTGACCAAAGTGTGTTCAATCATGTTTCAGGCGAAACAAGAGCAGATGTGATGTGGAAAAAATTAGAGACCATGTTTGAAAGAAAATATGGTCTTAACAAAGTTTCTTTGTTGAAACAGATTACGCGATTGCGGTACAAAGAATGAGCAAATATGTCCGAGCACCTAAATGATTTTCAGGGATTAATAAACCGCACTGATGCTGTAAATCTGAAGCTAGATGAGGAGATGCAAGCACTCTTACTATTCACTTCACTCCCTGATAGTTGGGAAACACTTGTTGTTTCTGTCTTAAATTCTGCTCCAGGTGGTGGTGTTACATTGGAGATGGTCAAAGAAGCTTTGTACAATGAAGAAACCAGGAGGAAGGATCAAGGATTAAATCAGGAGTCTCAAACACTTGTTGCTGAAAGGAAACACCGGATGGGGAGAAGTAAGTCCAGAGGTCCCCACAACAGATATGACAGATCAAGAGGTAAGTCCAAGTCTAAAAGAGATATTGAATGCTTCTATTGTCACAAGAAGGGGCATTATAAGAATGAATGCCGGAAATGGAAGAAAGATCGAGCCAACACAAAAGGAGAAGCCAAGGAAGAAATTTCAGAGACAGCTGCCACAACAACCGATGATAAAATCGAACTTGTTTGTGATGATTCCAGTATTAACCTAGTCTGTCACAACAGTGACTGGGTTATTGACTCAGGAGCTTCTTATCATGTTACTTCTCACAGGGAATTCTTCTCATCTTACACACCAGGAGATTTTGGTCATGTGAAAATTGGAAATGATGGCTCTTGCAAAATAATCGGTATTGGAGACATTCACCTTAATTCCAGTATCGGTTGTCAACTAATTTTAAAGAACGTGAGACATGTACCAGATGTTCGTCTCAACCTCATCTCCACCGGCAAGCTTGATGATGAAGGTTATGCAAACAAATTCAACAACGGAAAATGGAAGCTGACAAAATGAAATCTTGTCATCGCCAAAGGTACAAAAGCAAGCTCACTTTACGTGATGAAAGCAAAGCTGAGCAATGGAAAAGTAAATACAGTTTCAGAATCTTCTTCAAATCTTTGGCATAAAAGACTTGGTCACATGAGTGAAAAAGGACTCCAGAGACTTGCCAAACAACAACTCCTACCGGATGTAAAAGGTGTAAGTCTCAAATCCTGCACTCATTGTTTAGTTGAAAAACAACATAGAGTTGCATTTCAGAAATTTCCTCCATCTAGAAAATTATTTCCTTTGGAGCTGGTTCATACTGATGTATGTCATATGGGTGAAAGAACACTTGGTAGTGCATTATATTTTGTGACCTTTATTAATGATTTTTCTAGAAAGGTATGGTGTTTTTCTCTGAAGTCAAAAGACCAGGTTCTAGATGTTTTCAAAGACTTCCATGTCAAAGTGGAAAGAGAAACAGGAAGAAAATTGAAGTGTGTCAGGGCAGATAATGGTGGTGAATACAGAGGCCCTTTTGAAGCATATTGCAGGAGTTATGGCATCAGACTTGAAAAAAGTGTACCAAAGACTCCACAACACAATGGTGTAGCTGAAAAGATGAACAGGACAATTACAGAACGCATCAGATGCATGCTCTCTCATGCCAAACTGCCAAAACCTTTCTGGGGTGAGGCAATGAGAACGGCAGTTCACTTGATCAACCTTTCTCCTTCAGTTCCTTTGGGTGGTGATATTCCTCAAAGAGTTTGGACAGGTAATGAAGTCTCTTACAAATATTTGAGAGTTTTTGGCTGCAGAACATTTGTTCACATTCCCAAAGACGAAAGGTCTAAACTTGATAGTAAGGCCAAACAATGTATTTTCTTGGGATATGGACATGAAGAGTTTGGATACATACTCTGGGATCCTGTTGATAAGAAATTGATTAGAAGTAGAGATGTTGTCTTCTTTGAAGATCAAACCATTGAAGACATCAAGAAAGATGATAAACCAAGATTGGATCCAGAAATCCCAGTCAACCTAGACCCAGCACCTCAACATATCAGTCATAACTAGTACGGGGGAGTTGAGGCAGAGCAGGAAAACAATGATGATGTTGCACTAGCTGAGCCAGTAATACCACCAGTTCCACAACCACAACCACAACCCAGGAGATCCACCAGAGAAAGGAGGTCTTCCACCAGATACAGTACACAAGAGTACGTGCTGCTCACTGATGGGGGAGAACCAGAAACTTATGAAGAAGCTGTAAACCATGAAAGTAAAAATGAGTGGTTGAAAGCTATGCAAGAAGAGATGAAATCTTTGCATGACAATCATACATATGATTTGGTGAAACTTCCAAAAGGGAAAAGAGCCTTGAAGAACAAATGGGTGTACAAGCTGAAGGCAGAAGAAAATATCTCCAAACCAAGATATAAGGTCAGGTTGGTCGTGAAAGGTTTCTATCAAAAGAAAGGTATTGATTTTGAGAAGATATTTTCTCCTGTAGTTAAAATGTCTTCTATCAGAGTTGTTCTTAGATTAGCAGCTAGCTTGAACTTGGAGATTCAACAACTTGACGTAAAGACAGCCTTTCTTCATGGAGATCTTGAAGAAGAAATCTACATGGAACAGCCGGAGGGGTTCAAAGTCAAAGGAAAGGAATACCTTGTTTGTCAACTCAAGAAAAGCTTGTACGGGTTGAAGCAAGCACCAAGACAGTGGTACAAGAAATTTGATTCTTTCATGTCAGAACATGGCTATTGCAGGACCACACCAGATCATTGCGTGTTCGTGAAGAGATTTTCTGATGGTGATTTTATTATTCTCCTACTTTATGTTGATGACATGTTAATTGTTGGCCAGGATACTGCCAAAATTGCAAGGTTAAAGAAGGAGTTAAGCAAGTCTTTTGCAATGAAAGACTTAGGGCCAGCAAAGCAGATTCTTGGAATGAGGATCACTCGAGATAGACAAAATGGTAAACTTTGGTTATCTCAAGAGAAGTATATTGAGAAAGTACTTGACCGTTTTAACATGAGCAAGGCCAAGACGGTTTCTACTCCACTAGCAGGACACTTCAAACTCAGTACGAAGCAATGTCCTAAAAGTGAGCAAGATAAGGAAGATATGAAGAAGGTTCCTTATTCTTCAGCAGTTGGTAGTTTAATGTATGCTATGGTGTGCACCAGGCCAGATATAACTCATGCAGTTGGTGTAGTTAGTCGTTTTCTCTCTAATCCTGGTAGAGAGCATTGGAATGCGGTCAAATGGATACTCATGTATCTTAAAGGTACAACAAAATATTGTATGTGTTTTGAAAATGCAAAACCTGTATTAGAATGTTATACAGATGCAGACATGGCTGGAGACATTGATAATAGAAGATCCACGTCAGGATACCTAATGAAGTTTGGAGGTGCAACAGTTTCTTGGCAAAGCAGACTACAAAAATGTGTTGCTCTTTTTACTACAGAAGTAGAGTATATAGCCACTACTGAAGCAAGTAAGGAAATTCTGTGGTTGAAGAAATTCCTACAAGAATTGGGAGTTAAGCAACAAAGGTATGAACTTTATTGTGATAGTCAAAGTGCAATTCATCTTTGCAAAAATTCGACCTTTCATTCTCGTTCAAAGCACATCGATGTTCGGTATCATTGGATCCGGGATGTCTTGGAGTCAAAAGAATTAGTACTTGAAACGATACACACTGACGAGAATGGTGCAGATATGATGACCAAGTCATTGCCAAAAGAAAAGTTTGACTTTTACAGAAGCGAAGCTGGTATGGTGAAACTCTCTCAATGTGTTGAAGGGGGAGAATTGTTAGATTCAACTCATTAGTCAATATTTGCGACTAAAATTGCGCCTGCCAAATTGGGTCAAAATTGCGGCTGAAATTTGGCAGCCGAATTTCATTGGTTTGACGCCTATTTTTGTTGAATAAATTGGCTGCAACTTCTTCTATAAATAGCTAAGGATGAATTGGAAGAAATCACACCAGCAAGAGGAAGAGAGAATCGGTGAGAGTGAAGGCACCAAAGAAAGAGAGAAAAGAGAGAAGAGAGAAAAGAGTGAGATTTTATCATTCTTTTGTGAGTTTGTATTTGATCTCTTTTCTTTGATATTCACCTATTTTAGTGAAAATAGTTGTGTTACCTTCTAGTATATCTAGAGGAAGATTTGTTACCCTATTTTTATAGTGGGAGTATTGGTCAATATTTGGCCCGTGGTTTTTACCCGTTTTGGGGTTTTTCACGTAAATATTGGTGTCAGAATATTTTCAAGTTTTTGTCAGATTTATTTCTGCTAGGTGGTTATTGATAAATTCTCACTTTATTAATACCAGAGTTTTGGGAGAGTCGTTTTAATCTTGATAGTGTGGGTTATTTATTTTGGAATTTATTTTTTATTATTTTATTTTATTTATCCCAACCTCCCAACAAATATCACTACTCCTCCATGTGTTTAAAAGACTTTTCACCATCATACAATTCTGCAAGAACATGAAGAATATTGGACACCGTTCTTCAACCATTAAATATTTTACCAATCCTTGCTCACATGTTGTTCCCTTCCATCCGAATATTACATTAATGAACACCAAAGATTTCTAATACACAAACAGCCTCTTCATGATTCTGTTAACTTTCACCAAATAAAAAGGCCAGCGAGCACTTCATTTAAGGAGATCCAATAATTGGCATTTTCCTTTATCTACACAGACCACTAGAATTTTCAATTGACTTGGACATTTGCTAGTGCTAGAAACATATATGTGCTCGCGCGGCCCCATGAACTTGAAACAAAATTAAAAGCTCCCACTGGCAAGGTCGGTGATTGGACCAAATTTTAATGCAATCTTCAAAGGGTTGTATAGGTCGATTCATTTATGTACACATAAACTTCTTTTAATAACTTGTTCCTTCTATGATTATGTTTTTCTTCGTCTATGGCCTTTTAAACCAATTTAAGTTTTGAGTTTTACCCTTCAAATATTTTGATTTTGAAATGTATTTGATTTTTACTTAAAATGAGGGGCACAATTGAAAAGCTTTTACAACTTCAAGAGTAAATTTTCTAAAAGTAATGCCGTAATTACAAAAATAAAACATCTAAAGTGAAAAACTTCCAATCACCCAATTAAATTAAATTTTGTTTTTCCTTTGTCCTAATAATTCAGATAGGTTTTGGTCTATGACTTTATGTCCTATCCTATCCAAATCGACACATAAAAGGCCAGAAAGCTAGCGAGCCCAAGTCCACTACCTAATAAGAATCTCTAAGTAGATTGCTGGCCCCTTTAATATAATTTGAAAGTTCAAAGTAGATTAGTTAGTTCATCAACTATCGTTATCTTATCAATAATTTTTTTGTGCGTTTTGAAACCACTAGTAGCTATTGACTTCGACTGGTTTTTTTTTGGATGAAAAATTTTTGTTTTTTATGGGATATGAATTAATTGTTGTGAGAGAAAATATGAGTGAATTAATTAAATATTTTTAATCAAAGATGTAAATTTCGGTCTAAATCCCCCCCCCCCCCCCAAGGAGGAATTCTAGCTTGTGAGACATAAACTTGGAATAAATCTAAGCTCTGCGTACCTGTCCAATTTTGGCTTTGGGAACCTTAGCTCTAAAAGTTTCTTCAAGCTTCCTTCCCATTGGTGCAGCCCCAGACAGCACCATTCTGATTGATGAAAGATCATATTTATCTGTCATAGCACTCTTAGCAATGGCCAAAATTATTGGTGGCACAAACGGGGCAATTGTAACCTTATATTTCTGCACAACATCCATTAATGCATTGGTCTCAAACTTTTGCATAATCAAGATTGCAGCACCAACTCGAAGCCCGCAAAGCATCACAGAATTGAGTGAATAAATATGGAACAAAGGCAACACACACAAGATCACATCCTCCCTGTGCAAATACAGATTAGGGTTATCGCCATCGACCTGTTGAGCAACGCTAGTAATCAATCCTTTGTGAGTTAACATCACTCCTTTTGGAAGACCGGTGGTTCCCGACGAGTAGGGCAAGGCCACCACGTCGTCAGGGCTGATCGTGACCGCTGGAATCTCATTCTCGTCCGCCTGATATAGCTCTGAGAAATGCAAGCAATCCTCCGGAGGAGATTCCGTGCAGATGATATTGAGGTCATTTTCTATGGCGAAGTCCTTCACTTTCTCGACATAGCATGGTTGAGTAATGATCAGCTTAGCATTCGATGATTTCGCTTGCTTTGCAATCTCTGCCGGGGTGCAGAATGGATTGGCAGTTGTGGTAAGCGCTCCGAGATGAGATGCTCCAAGAAATGCAAATACGAACTCTGCTGAATTGTGAAGCAGAAGCATGATAACATCTCCTTGTTGAATGCCAACTTTGTGGAGGCCAGAGGCGACCTTTCGGGTAGTGAGTTCAACACCGCCATAGCTGTAGATATCGCCATTGGTGCCATTGATGAGGCATGGACGAGTGCGGAAGTCCGATATGTTCTCAAAACAATACGTATGCAGTGGAAGATGATGAGGGATGTAAATATCCCGAAGTTTTGATCGGAAAATGAATTGCTGTAGATCTTCTGCTGCTGCCATTGAGCTAGAGAAACAAGAGGGGAAGGTTGACTTTAGGTGAAATGCCGTTCGAGAGGGGCTCCCTGGATTGGTATTTGGTTGTGACGAGTATGTGCTGGTAGGGGATCTTGAAGAGTATGTTTTTAATGGGCATAGATAGAACTAACACGTAATATTTACTTAAAATTTTGGAAGCTGAGTCAATTGACACGTTGAGAATTCGAACTCGATCATTATAAACTGATCATACGTTTTTTGTTTTTAAATTATTTATCATGAATCGAATATGATATTCAGAAATTACAAATAACATAATTATTATTGAACAAGCGTTAGAAATACCATCCCTGACTTAAATCAGAAGTATAGGCGATCCATTTTTCTCAGAACCATTAATGAAGTTGTTGGTTAATTACTGCAGTTGCATCCATTGCATTGGAAGGAATTGCAGGACCTGAATACCACTTGGGAAATGGAGTTTGCCAAAGATTTGCAGTAGCCAAAGTATGAGCCAAAATCTTTGTTAGAGATTAGTTTTGTCAGTATAGTACTACCCTTCTCACCCTTTGCAAGGGAGCTCTGATATGCAAATCTGAGTTCGTATTATGTACTTCCGGAAATTATGTACTACTGGATAACAATTAACATTGATAAAAGAAAAAGAAATCTTATCTAATTTTGGAAATTTTATCTCCCCAGTCCCCACCTTTACTGTAAATATATTTTAGTTTATGGAACTCATAAAATGCAAATAGGACCACGGAGAGGCTTAGGCAATCAATGCGGTCGCCGAAGACCTCCTAATATCCTATAGTAATATTTTTGAGTAATTAAAATTTTAATAAAAGTTAAAAATATTTTATTTTTTATAATTTTTGCATGATAGATTGATCTTTTTAATGTTAATAAAAAAATTTGTCCTAATATAAGAAAATTATTTTAAAATGTTAACAATTAAATTAAATACATTGACAATATTATCTATTGAGAATAAAAAATTATAATATACTGATTATAAAATTATAATGTATAAATTTGCAACTTAGAAAGCTAAAAGAATAATATTAAAAAGATAATAATTATTCAGATTATACTTCCTAAAAAATTTTGCCTAAGGCTCCTAAATTATTAGATACAGCCCTGAAAGAAAAGAGAAAATTCCAAATTCATATGATTAATTGGGCCATTAGCAGCAGCACGTATGAATTTCTTTTCACGAAGTTAGGAACATTAAATTAACTATTACACTTTTTTTTTCGTAAATTTACTATACATTTCATATAGAAGAATTCTTACGGTCAAAAAATAAAAAAGTATATACGTATGAATACTTTTGGGAGTCAATTGAGAAGCCGAAGGACAAAATCACAAGAGATCTCAACTATTGGTTGGAGAATAGAAGATTTCCAAGTTTATCTTTTTCCGAAAATTTTATCATAGAAACCGAATCCTAATAGATTTCAAATGCTTGAGCCCCTAGTAGGATTCTTCCCTAATCCCTTTTAGACATAAATAAGCCCAATGTCCCTAGTGATCGTCAACCCACATGTCAGAGAAGCAGCCGTCTGAAAACTATCGCTCGGGAGTAGGGTCTCAGATGAAGCGCTCCAGGTCTCAGTATGAGGACCAGGTTGGAACAAATCCGAAGGATTACGAAGCTTGGCATAAATACATTGACTTTGAAAAGAGTGAAGGGAATCAAAGCATAATTCGGCAGACATTCGAGAGGGCAATTCACAATATCCCTATTGAGAAAAAGCGCTTCTGGTGGCCAGATTATATTTATTTGTGGCTTACCTATGCTCGGTTTGAAGAATTTGAGGCAAAAGATATAGAACGAGCAAGGGAACTATACTCGAGATGTATTCAGTTGGTCCCTCATAAAAAGTTCTCGTTTGTGAAGGTTTGGGTTTCGGCTGCCCAACTTGAGATAAGGCAGTCAAATTTTGGGAATGCAAGAATTATGTTTGAATCTGCAATTGAAAAGTCTCCTGCGAGAGAGATCTTTAAGAGATACATTGAGATGGAACTCAAGCTTGGGCACATAGGACCCTATCAAACGTGTTCATGAGATACGTACAGTGGACGGAGGATGATGATTACTCTTCCTGGATCGAATATACCGAGTTCGAGAGGTCTCTATCCAACCCCAATCGAGCAAGATTCATCTATGATATTGCAGTTAGCCGACCTGCGTTGCAAGATTCGAAACCACTGTGGAATTCTTACATTGATTTCGAGATTTCGGAAGGTGAATTGGAGAGAGCTAGGGAACTTTTTGAGAGGCTTTTAGACCGCATGAAAACCCTTGATTTGTGGATAAAGTATGCAAGATTTGAGATATCTACGGTTAAAGAGTTTCTGGATGAGAAAGAGATTGAAGATGAGAAACTGAAGCAGAAAGAGGAGAAGGCTGTGGCTGTTAAAAGAGGCATTCAACGAGTCAGAGATATTTTTAAAAAGGCTATTGGTTACTTGATAGCTTCTACAAGGCCACATGTGGAGGAGCGGGCCAGTGCCATACTTCTTGAGGAGTGGGAAAATTTGGAAAGAGGGCTTGGTTCTTTGGGAGATGTTAATTTGGTGTTGGACGTGGCCTCAAGATTGAACCGGAAAAGCCAAGGTATTCTTCTTTCGTAGCTGACACATTACAGATTGTAAACATTTGGTGCAGTTGCTTACAAGTGACAGAAATTGTTCTTATCCTTCTTTTCTTTAGTAACCAACTACTGCCTTTCTTTCAAGTTAATTAGACTCATAATCAAAGTAATAAATTTTATTAGTTTTTCTGTCTCCACTAGGAAAAACTATATGAAACTTTATAATGTTACCATTAACGGCCTCAGAGATGAATCCCCAACATCTACTTCACTGGTTGCTTTCTTTTTAGTTTTCTGAGTTGGACTGATGCACGTTATGTATTTTGAATTCTGTTCTTTGTGTCCTGCTCTTGTTCCGGAATAAGGAGAGGAATGTCCTTAATTTTTTTTAGATTCTTTTTTTTTCTGAGAAATTAGTGGAAGAGTTCTAGATCTTAGAATGAATTTTCAAAGAATCCCAATGGTCGAAGCTGAACTTTTATGGGATTTGATGAGCTCAAACAATAGTCTTCTGTTTTGCATTGGCTCAGAAAAAGCAGAGCAAGCAGAGTCATCAGGGGCCTAATGTTTGTTCTCCATTTCAGACAATAAAGACCCCAATATTTACAATCATGACAAATTCATAGTCTTATTTGCTTTCTCTGCCTCCTCTTAAGCTATACACGGTCACAACTCACAAGAATTTAAAAGGGAAAGGAAAAAGGGAATGGCTAACTTGAAACATCCTGGCCAAGTACCAAAAATATTCACACCAAAAAGAACTAAAAAATCAAGAATCCATACCCCAGAAAGAAGGATAAGGCAAAAAAACTTGCAATGCATCATTTGATTGCCAGTAATTTGCAACGGAGTTCCTCTCATAAAAATCAAGACTCCATCGGCCAACTATCTTCACCTCTTCATCAACCGAGATCAAAACTCGCAATCAGCTTCTCTGCATTGAGATAGAAAGTTGTTCCTCGGGAACGAATTCTTCACCTTATCAGGAAAACAATAGTCCAAATATGATTATGGTGATGGAGAACCAAAGCTATTTCCCCTAGCATATCTGAGCTGCAAGGAAACCTGCCTTTCTAACTGAAGCTGCTTGTGGAAGTTGGCAATGAACATCTCGGCCCTCTTATCAATATCATCTTCAGAAGGATAGCTCATAGTCCTCTGCAGCCCTCCTCCTATCGGAGAAACAGAGTCGTTAGAATCCGAATCCTCGACAAATTCCCTCAGCCCTGGCCTGTCATTGAAGCTCAACCTCCTCTTGCTCGACGAAGCACCAATCATGGAAGCAAGTTTCCATCTGTTCAAATCAAAATTCAGCAGAAACCTGATCTTCTTCACCGCCTTCTTCAGACGGCCTAACAATGACAAACTCTCTATCCCCATGTTCAAGAATTCAATGAACAAGAAATATCTATATCTACTAGGACTTACCTAACCAGATAATCCAGATAATGAACAATAGTTGGTTCTTGATGGATATTGTCAATATGCAAGTAGAAAGAGATTTGGCAAAAGAATTATGGCTTAGGGGTTCCTTTTGGAGTATATATATATAATGGATGAATGTGTAAAGAGTGAAATTGCTTGGAGATCGACATGATTGAAGCGTGGGGAAAAGTAATACCGTGTTATGTGTAAGAAAAGACTGCGGGTCATAGATCATTAGATTAAGATATATATGAACAGCTCGAAATATTCTTGCTATTGTCTCTTTTTTTTGCACAGTTTGTTTCTAAGACGCTCCGCTGCTAAATGGAAATACTTCAAATAATTTGTAGGAATTTGACTCGTTAATTGTATTAATCCGTTGAAAAATATAAATTTTGTCACTGTATTGTCCAGGATGTCTACAGGTACAGCAAGGAATTGAACTGCCCTTCGAGTGTGGTCAAACAGCCAACTCAGGCTTCCGAAGAACGATTCAAACTGGAGATAGAGCAGGCCACGTGCGGAATTTCTGCAGTTAACCACTGTATTAAGTTACAGCGCATATAAAAGACTTGGCAGCCAAGTAATGGTTAACCAGCGTCATTAGTAGACAAGTAATGCCATTTTTGAATCTGTATTTTTCTTAAGCATTGCAAAATCTCGAGAGATGCGGATAGCACTGGTTTTGTTTTATAAAATTTTTCATTTGGTGACGGGGATTTTTTGGCCTTTTAGCCGATTGGATCCCGGACCAAGACCCAGTGGTGTGGGGTGCTGCCTTATCGACTTGGCTGCTCCCCGACTAACAGTAGTTTTGTTGGTTTCTTGTAAAGGCTTACTTCTCTTATTTATTATTTATCATTTACAGATGCACATCAACTCAAACATTCCTAACATGAGAGAAGTTTCTTTATTTATTTATTTATTTTTTATTAATTTTTTTAGTACATTATGAGATAATAGATGCGAACTGAGTAAGCTGCTTCCGATGTACATTCATAATAATATAAAAGAGAAGTTTTTTTTAAAAAAAAAAACATACATTGAGAAGTTAAAGAATGTGAATAAAATCAAAACGATGATTTAACACAAAATATTTCGATCTAACTGAATTATTATTTGTGAATAAGGAACTTTAAATTTATAGAAAATAAATAAAGAAAGATTAACAAATAAAGAACTAATGACACATTTAGTTTTGTCACGCCGCATGTCTGCGAGTTCGAGCATGCGATTCATGGACTTGGCAGCATACACGACTAACTACTTGGTAACCATCATCGTTATACCAACATAGATATCACAAGTTGACAGTGGATACTTAGGTCTATATTCATCCTCGCTAGGCACTCTAGAATAGAATTAGCGCTAAGCGTCTAGAACAGAATCATTAGTTTAGGACCAAATCGTTCTGATACCATAATGTCACGTCTCACGTTCGAGGTTACCTCAAAAGCTAACGCAACCAGTAAGGGAAGGATTCTACGGTTCTACACATCTTTTTTACAAGATGTGCAGGACCAAATTTAATCCATTGAATCAGATTTGAAATCTGATTTCTTGCCTCCTAATTATATTTTTAAAAAAATAATAAATTTTTTACAATCATTGAATCTGATCCAACGGATTGAGTTTGGTCCTGAATGTGCGGCAAAAATGCCATGCAGGACCTTAACCGAACTCTATGGATTAAAAAACATTTTTTAATAAATATTATTTTATTAAATTTTTGTTGTTAAAATTTTATATTAATATTTAAATCATAATTCAAAATCAATTTCAAATTTAATTACAATTAGTTATAATTTTTAAAATTAGATTTTTTCTCTTAATTTTTTAAAATTTAAATAACTGATGAAACTTAATATCAATATAATTTGGATTAAATTTTGAATTTTGACAGTCTATTAGAACTCACTATGTAATAATTATTAAAAAATAAATAAAATAAATTTTAAAATCTTATAGAGTTTTTGATGGATAAAAATGTCCAAAAAAATTAAAAATTATTATGTATTAATAAAACTGCCATACATTTAGTACTTATTTAAAAAATATGTGTAAGGGGATGGAAATTATATGTGGAAGAGCATCACTAGTCTATATCATATCATAGGAATGGAAGTAGCAAACTCTATTAAATAGACAGATAAGCAAGAATATTTCCGCCCGATCACGAATTAAAACTCAGGAAGTTGGATAAGGTGACAGAGTGCAGAAAAATCTTCTCCTTCACCATTTACTATTCACGTCATTCAATAATTTGGTAGGATTGTATTAAGAACTCTGAAGGATGATAAGGGAAGCCAGCTGAAGCTTATGTTAGATGACGGGGGTAAAAAAACCTGCTTTTGAAAAAATTGCGTTAAAAATTAATATAACATTCCTATTTTTGTTAACATTGATAAGTAAAAATAATTTTGAAAAGCACCTCCAAAATAGTTTTTTCAAAAAAGGTTTTTACCTTTTTAAATTAAATCAAAATTCAAAACAATCAAAATAAGCTTAAAACAAACTTTTACTAAAAAAAATTTATTTCAAACAATTACGGACATGTTTTCAATTGTGTAAAATAAAGTATTTATTTCCTTTTTTAAGTTAAAAGTTATTTTTAGTTGTTCTTAAATGTTTAATCATTTCTAATTTTAACTTAAATAAGTTGAAAATTTTATTTTTGAGAAACTACCGGATGAATGCTTTTTAAAATAGTTTTTTTTAATTTAAACTACAAAAATAATAATTTTATTTTAATTTTAAGTACATTTTTTTTAAAAGTACTTATTTTTTAACAATTTTAAAAAATTTCAAAAATTGAGAATAAGGATTAAGAATAAGCCATAGATAGGACCAGCAAATTAACCATTGACATAAACCCTTAACATCTGATTCTTCATCTCTCTCTTTCCAATTTGACACTGCCTCCTTGATTTATGCAAATTAGAACATTGAATTTAAATCACTCAAGTGGCTAGCTAAACAATAACAGCCGGAGTTCCTAAAACCTTTCAAATTCAACCAAGAACCAATCAAAGTAGAGAAGTTAAGTAAAGCTAGACCAATTATTGTCTTAAAAATATAATAGTTTATCCACAAAGTTAATCATAGTCATTCTCAAGTGAACTTTACTACTCCCACCGTTTCAAAATAATAAAACATTTTGGTCCTTCGTTTATAAATTAAAAAAGAAAAAAATAAGATATATTTTTTCTATTATATTCTTAATTAATTTTTACTAATATATTAGAGGCCTTGATAAGTATATTTTTTGTGTGTGTAAATTTAAAAAATAATCTTTAAAATTTTTAAAATATTAGATATATTTTAAAAAATAATTAAAATATCTTATATTTTAAAACGGATTGAAACACATACAAGAAATGTAAGCAACCAAAACTTGATGAAATCTTAATTTGGTTTGTACAATCATTAGCATATGATGTTCTCGTACAAAAAGATTGATTATATATATGCTAATAGTGTTCTAGCCATTTTCAATGTCATGATGGTTGGTTGTATTTTACAGTACTCTCTTCTTCCAAATCAAACATTCAAGTATCTAATTTTGTAAAAAATTATGAACGAAAAGGGTAACTAATAATGTTGATTTCAACGTTTTCTTAGCATGTCTTCCCAGATTCATGAAGTATGAAAATTGAAACCCGACTTGCATAATCTTGGATCACTAAAGAACGTGATTCTATTTTATAGAAGTCAATGGATCTCAATTCAAGTATGGTGAACTGTACGCAACTGCAAGAACTTGCCATGTTCATGGTCTCATGCAGAAATACCTAAATAATTACAAACGTTGACCCCATCGCCTCCACCTTTTTGCCAGCATAGACCCCCCATAGGGATTGGAGTTGACGTTCGGCTCAATTCCACTACCTCTTTTTTCCTTTTTTGTCCCTGTATTTTTCCGCAATAAATAATAAATCAATCCACAAGCTCAATATGCAAAATATACAGAGGAAAAGTTGTGCTTGGGATTCTTTAAAGAAAAAATAACAAAGTAAAAGTTTACAAGTTTAAATATGATAAATATATTATTCTCTACAAATATCTTTCTCTCAATATCGTATAATCAAATTCAGTCTCACATGTTGCTTAAAATTTGAAATTGAGATGAATATATATGCATGGCACATAACATTCTTTTTTCCAAATTAAAGATGGGTAATATTGTAATTTTAGGCGCTTGTAGACATTCTTAATTCAAAGTTCAACCCCTTTCTTTAAGGGTATAAAGTCAAAAATGGTAAACTCGATGTCACGACATCGCCAACCGAAGCTTTAAGTTGAAGAAAAGGTGAAGCAGAAACTACTCTTTACACAGAGAATTTCAAATGGCCATTTCTATGCCCCCAATTCTTTTAGTATCTCCTCTCTATCTCCAGCAACATTTATGCTGATGCAATGAAACCAAATCGATCAAATGGGCGGCGTTTCATCATTTCTTGTTTCTTCTTCATTGCTTTTCTCTGTATTTTAGCTTCTGTAAACGAAATTCGATTCAGTAGCTTCTTGGAGTTTGGCAGATGTTCTTTATCAACCGCACCTCGTGATAATTCTACCGCAGACAGCAAATTTCTGGCTCTAAATGCTACCTCAAATTCATCTTCCAACTCATCATCGCCGGACGAAATCCGAGTACTCATAGGAATCTTGACACTTCCAGATCACTACCACAAAAGACACTTCCTCAGACTTATCTACGGCACGCAGTCACCAGAAGGCGCAAAAGTCGACGTCAAATTCGTCTTCTGCAACCTCACGAAGGAAGACCAGAAGGTCCTCGTCGCACTAGAGATTATGAGATACGACGATATCATCATCCTAAACTGCCAAGAGAACATGAACAAGGGTAAGACTTATACTTACTTTTCCAGCTTGCCGGAGATATTCAACACTACGGACGGACCGTCTCCGCCATATCATTACGTGATGAAGGCCGACGACGATTCATATTTCCGGTTGGATAATCTGGTGAAGTCCTTAAGGCCATTGCCCAGAGACGATTTGTACTATGGCTATGTCATTCCATGCCCGAGCATGGACCCTTTCGTGCATTACATGTCCGGAATGGGTTATTTGGTTTCTTGGGATATTGCAGAGTGGATTAGGGAGTCTGAGATTCCATTAAAGCACTTAGAAGGGCCTGAAGATAAGGTTTTTGGAGAATGGCTTAGAGATGGCCGTCGAGGTAAACATCGGTTCAATGCGAAATGGTCAATGTATAATTTTCCGGAGCCGCCGACGAGATGTACCCATGAGCTGTGGCCGGACACCATTGCCGTTCACCTTCTGAAAACTCAAGAGAAGTGGATTCAGACATTGAATTATTTCAATGTTACAAAGAATTTGAAACCATCTAAACTGTATCATATACCTTAGGTAGTAATATCTGACCATTTTTTTTATTCATTTAAGTGGAGACTGATTGTCTCAATTAATTAGGGGACAATTTTGCTGATTATTGTTGAATTTCTTCATGTAATTTGATTTGCACAAGTCAACTATTATGCAGCCGCGCCTGCACTCTTCTGTAGATTGACATTAATGGTTTTATTTGGATTGCATCTCTCACAACTAAACACACAATTGGACTCTACTTTTCTTCTCACAAAAATTTTATTTTTACATAATTAAAAATAATTTTATTTTTATTTTAGAAAATTGTCTTATATATATATATAATCAGTAATGCCGGAACTAATTGCTGTTCACATAAATGTGAAATTTCATGATCTTTTACAGAGTAGCAATAAAGAGGAAAAGGGAACAAGGACCCTTCTTCTTCTTCAAATTTTACTATAATTTTGATTGTTAAATTTCCTCGAATTGATATTACTTATCTTGAGGTATTTTAGTTGGCATCTGAAAGTACATGAAATTCGAATATGTGTTACCCCTTGTCTTCAAAATATGTCATAATTTCCTTTTTCATCTATTTCAAAATATTTTTCTCTATATAAAAGATTAAATTTATTATCTCTTTTCAAAATTACCTTGTCTGCATATTAATTTATTATTTATTTTCTAATTTACTTTAGCTGCATCCAAGTATTTAAATATTTTTATTTTTTAAATACTATTAACTTTCTAATCAGCCATTTAAACCATCAATCTCTAATGTTGAATTTCACTTTCAAACGCTAATTAAGAATTTTTAAATAAGGGTATTTTGGATATTTATTTAATTCTTTTATAAAATTTATTAAACTCTTAATTCTCATATAAAGTCAATTTTTTTTAATGAATTCATGTAAATTCAAATTTTGACATATATTTTGAAACAATGGGAATACATTCCTAATTAACATGGTAATGAGATAATTTTGCAAAGGAAGCCATTACTTTGCATGTTAATTTTGTATTGAACGGTACTTTGGTTATATTGTATTCCCACAATCCCAAATGCATAATGGCTCTAGATCTTCTTTTAGTATAAAGTTGCTTTAAATGTAGCAATATCGTTGAATTAAGGAAAAATAATAAATTTAGACTAATTACATTACTCTATGTAAAGCAATTTAATTATTATATCAAACTATACACAAAAGAAAATCGACTCAAATTAAGATTGATAGGTACCGCAAAATGTTACTTGTTTTCTTCCAAAGAAAAAAGAGTATATATATATATATATATATATATATATATATATATATATATATATATATATATATAAAAGATATATTAGATATAAAACTTAATTTGATATGTATTTCAAATTAATTTGTCTTTGCAATTTTAGACATATAAGTGCTCTTCTTAAGAAGAGACATCCAACAAGAATTAGGGTTGCAAAAAGAGTTTCAATACACATTACTATCAATAAACAGTATAATAAATAAATATATATATTTTTTTTTATTTATTTATTTATTTATTTATTTATTTATTATACTCTTTATTGATAGTAATGTGTATTTAAACTCTTTTTGCAACCCTAATTCTTGATATATATATATATATATATATATATATATATATATATTATCAAAACACTTTTACTCTCTCTCCTCCTCTAAAACTCTCAAATCTCCAATTCTAATTTCTAGAATTTAAATTTTTTTTATTAGTTAGAAGAGTTTTTAATAGCTAAAAGATAAAATAATACAACAACATTAGTTAATCTTAAATAAATATTTTAATTTAAATCAAATTCTTAATAACTTTTCACTATCTCTATATAATTTTATCTATTGTCACTTTCTCCACATATTTTTTCTTTCTTCACAAACTTTTCCTCATAAGGCTTTTTATCTTCAAATCCTCTTATTTTTCTCTGATTAGGTCTTCTTTTTTCAAATTGAAGAGATAATCTTTTTAATTCCTTTTTTGATACATGTTTCTCTTATTTTCTTCATTTTTCTCTTTTACTTTAATATTTAACCTCTAAATTTAATAAATAGTATTATAAATTTAATTTTTCTGAGGAGCTTATCAGTGCTCAATACATCTCTTATTGTTCAAAAGATATTTAAAATTTAATTATTTCTAAAAAATATTTCTTTTTCTTTAATTTGTTGAGAACTTATTTGTGTACATGTGAGATATTTATAAATTTATTTATTTTTAGATATTTTTTTGAGATATAGGTCAAAATGGAAAGACTGACTCAAAATTTTTCTTTTAAAATGAAGGAAAATATATGCGTATTATATACGTTATAGTCATCATCACATTTAGGATATTTCAATTTTTTATTTAAATAAGTATTTTTATTTTATTATTTTTTAAATTTTAAAATATATTTTATATGCTTCTTCAGTTAAATCTAAGAAAATGAGATGTATGCACTTTTTTAAATTTTTTATTTATATTTTTCTTCTTTAATATGAGTCCATTTAATCTCTTTTGAGAATAAAATATATTTTTTAAAAATTTTAAAATTTTTTATTACCAATTAGTCTGCAAGTTATATATGACTTTAATATATAGTTATTCATTTCTCCCATTTTTTGTCAGCTTATTTTATTTTTTTATTTTTATTTTTAACATCATTATTTTTTCTCTTTTTACATCTTTCATGTCTTTTCTTTTTTTTATTTTGATTGCATGATGTAATATATTTTATATTTTTAGTTGTTTTAATAGAAAATTATTGAGTTTATGTTTTCTTTGATAGGTTTTGAAGATTCAAGTTTTTTTTTCGTTTGTTTGAGGAGATGGCTTCAGGAATATTTATCTATTTAGTATCTATTAAACCAATTAGATCAATATTTATTATCATCTAATTTGATCCTTTATTTGTTAAGTTTTAAGGATAAAAGTGTCAAATTACCTATTAAAATATTTTGTACCAAAATATGCATAAATCTACCGTACATTAGATATGAAATGTAATAATCGATGATTTTTATTTTTTATTTTTTTCTTTTTACCAATTAAATATTAAAAAAATAATTTTATAAAGTATATTAACACTATAGCTTCTTTGTGATGGATCAAGAATACATTCTTTTGAAAAAAAAATTAGCAATGACCAGAGAATTTTTTATTTTAAACTTTTTTGAGGTTTTTAATATAAAATGCTAATATTTTTTATTTTTTATATTATTTATTTTTTAGGAATGGAGAGAGACAAGTAAAGGAGATAAATTTTAATTTTCACAATGATTTTATTGTAAATATATTCTATTTTTTAAAAAAAGTCAAAATAAATGATTAAATAATAAGAAATTCTCTTTTTCTCTTTTACATATAATGGGAGTAGGAGGTGAATACGACAGAATAATTGAAAGACAATATCGTAAAATTATTTACTTTAAAGAATAGAAAAAAGTACAATTTATGATGTATTTTTTATCTATGATGTATTTTTTATCTTAATTTACTTATGACATTAATGCATATTTTTTTAATTAAATACATAAATTTGCTTTATATTTTTTGTAATAACTCTAATAACTATTTATATAATAATTCGTGTTAATTTTTCTTTATGATATTTTTTTAATGAAAATTTGACTCTGTCAATAAAAGAAGTGAGCTTATTCATAGTCGTGCTACTAAAGATATTTTTTCAACGACATTTAGATAAAATTTTCTTTTAAAAAATATATTTTTATTATATACTTATTTTTTTTAGAAAATAATATATACACCGTGCAAAGCACGAGCCATATGCTAGTATATATATATACTAGCTAAAAAATCTCGTGCAATACACGGGTATATAATATTAATTTAAAGAAAAACACAAACATAATTCAAAGACTACATAATATTAATTTTTAATAAAGTTCAAAAACTTCAACTTTAATGCTTAAAATAATAATATTATTGGAGAAAAATATATCCTTAAATAAAATTGAATGTTTGTTGGCGTAGTAGAATTCTAAATGAATTAAGAACAAAAGGCATACAAAGCAAGTATAATAAACCTAAATATACCTTGAAAAAAAATGGTTTCAAGAACTGCAAGTGAGAATATTGAGAAACTAATCAAACAAAAAAAATTTACAATATGAGATAATTTTATAATTCTTATTCTCCTTCCTTCTCTCCATCAGGTCTTTTAGACTCCTTTGAAAAAAAATAAAAAAATTATACATAACATGACCAATAACAAACGAAAAATGAATAATGCATAAACAAATGAAATATAATATGCTAAACTCACAATACCTTCTATAGGGTCTTCATTCTCCTAATGAAACTGCCAAGCAAACCTAGGAGATCTGCAATAATGTTAAGCAAATCTACCAGTCCAAACATTAAAAATATGAAGCATGTAAATTAGTTTGAGTATCAAATCTGAACGTACCTTTTTTTTACTTGATCTATAACCTTCAAAGGAGGAAAAGAAAATATTTATAGATTGTTGCATAAGTGATAAGTTATTGGATAAACTTTAAATTTTTAAAAAGAAAAGATGTTAGTAACTAAAGAACCTTTTGTGCTTCTGTTAAGCATAAGAGAAAGAACCCGTAAGATAATTCGTAAATCATAAATTAAAGAACCTTTTGGATCTTGTGATATAATAACGTAAATTAGGGATAGAGTTTCAAGCATTTTGGAAAAGGAGAAAGAGTAATATATGTATTTCAATATTACTCACAACCTAAGAAGTAACTGTTAAAGAAATGGATGGAAGGTAGTCATATTCTTTTCTCTTTTTAGATGAAAGTTTCTAATTCTTCTTCTTCTTTTTTTCTCCTTCAAAAGGAAAGAGTAATTCTTAATATAGCTATGCATTAGGAGAATAGGAAGTAAAGACTTCGTGAATTTTGTATTTCTTTATCTGGATGGTAGCAGTAAGCAATTATTTTAAGACTGATTTTTAAATTATCTTAATTTCTTAAATTTTTTACTTTTTGAATTAGTCTTCAAAATTTGATTGGTTGGAATCATTTTTAATCTATTAAAATAATTTTAAACTAATTTATATATTAATTATAATTTTTAATTTTATATATTAAGTTACTTTATAAAACTTTAAGACTTTAATTATTACTTTTAAAATTTTTCATTTGTTAAAATTATTTTCAACCCATTAAAATAATTTTATACTTATATATTAAGTTAAATTTTGTATTTCATATTTTTTAGAAAAATAAATTATATATTTCCAATTACTTTGTAGAAGTAAAACTTTATTCAATAATTGTCAACAAACATAATTTTTATTTTTATCATTTTATTTAATACAATCTTTTAATTTAAATTAAATTTATTAAAGTTAAATTTTTAATATCTACCAATTTCTTTCACACACAATGCACATCATTACTATTCTCTTCTGTACATTCTTTTCTTCTTCTTTTCTCTTTTCTAAAATATAACCACCTTTTTCATATCCAAAAGTTACATTCTTTATACTTTTTCTTTTTATCGTTAATCTTAATGTAATTCTTTCACTTCTTTCTTTCTTTCTTTCTCCATATGATTTATAGTTTTTTTTTATAAGCATTTAAGTGTTGTATTTTATCAATTCTTTTGGAATCCTTTTATTTTTCTCTTAAATGATGTATTTACTTTAATTTGATTGAATTACTTAAAACTTCATTTAAGGTTTTTATTTCTTTAAATTGAACTCTTTCAGTCGATATCTAATATGTGATTTATTTTGTAATATAAAATTTGATAATTTATTTGGTGTATTTTATTAGTGTATCCTTAAGCAATGCAAATAAATCTTTTTTATTTATTTTATTACACTTAAATATTTTTAAAATTTGGATTAGAATTGTCGCCTACATGATAGTTTTTCAAACTTGAATTTTGGATATGTTTCATAAGTATATGTAAGTACTCTATTTTTTTTTCTTTTAAAAATATCAGAGTTGTCTATTTTATTTACCTTTGATCCCAGGTTTTAAGACTAAAACTTTTACATTATGTTTCATACTCCATTATTTTACCTATTATGTATTTTTTTGTTAATATTCTACCTTATTTGGGTTCCCAGTACCACAATAGCATTACTCATAACATTCTTTTCTCATTTTATGTTATATTTTATTATTGTATCTCCCGATATTTTTCTTACTTATATTTATTAAACTATTATACCAAAATAATTATCTACTTATTAGGAGAAAATAAACAGATAAAATTATATAATTTACAATGAAATAAATAAATTTTTATTTAAACCTTAATATCAATAATTTGTTTAAATTTTTATTTACTTTGATTTATCGTGAAAAAAAGCCTCAAAAATAAGAAATCATTTAGATATATTAACTTTTAATTCCTTTATTATATAATCTGTTAAGATCATTTTGAAACCGTTCTTTATCTGACTTAATAAGTTAATTAGAAAATACTGTTACAAATTAAAGTTCAAAAAATTAATAATTATAATTTATCTTTATTATTGATAAAAGAAAATAGATTGTCATTAAGGATTTTTTTTTGGAAAAACAGAAAATACAACTTGATTAATGAAGCAAATAAGGGAGTTTTTTTCAAACTAATGAAAGTTTAAATAAGTTAAAATTTCTTTGATTTAATAAATAATACATGTTATTTATGTTTTACAAAAAGAAATTTGTAATATTTGTATGTGAATTAAAATTTTTAAAAAGTTAAAAGTATATTCGATGTAATCAATATTACTCTTGATTTTATATTGACAGAAATAAAATATGTAAAAATCAAATGTTAAGAGTTTAAGATAGGAAAGAAGGTATTTGATATTTTTGAACAAAAAAATTTTATTGTTCTGTGATATTTAATTTTTTTCCTAAACATATATATTTTGAGAGGTAAAAATATTTTTTATAAATTTTAAAAAATATAATTTTAATATTTTTTATTTTTAAAATATATCTGTGCATCACACGGATTTAGGTTAGTATGTATGTATAGATGTATGTTTGGAAAAAAGTGAATTCAATTTTAAGTAATTCTAATAATAGATAAGTGGCAAGAGATATGGAAATGTAATAAGAAGTTTAAAAGTTTTAAAATTTAAAAGTTATAATATAAATTTAAATAAATTTAAAAGTCTAAAATATCTTGTCCAATCAAAATATTTTTAACTAATAAAAAATTTAAAATTTTATAAAATAAAAATGAAAGTACAAAGCTTTTATAGGAGGAGAGATAGTAAAAGTGTTTTAAATATATATATATATATATATATATATATATATATATATATATATATATATATAGAGAGAGAGAGAGAGAGAGAGAGAGAGAGAGAGAGATGTGTGTGTGTGTAAATGTATGTATAGATGTATAGATGTATAGATGTGTATTTAGAAAAAAATAAATTTAATTTTAAATAATTCTAATAATGAGTAAGTGATAAGAGATGTGAATATGTGATAAGAAGTTTAAAAGTTTTAAAATTTTAAAATTATAATATAAATTTAGATAAATTTAAAAGTCTAAAATCTTTTAGCCAATCAAAACTTTTCTAACTAATTAAAAATTTTAAAATTTTAGAAAATGAGAATAGAAGCACAAAACTTTTATAGGAGGAGAGAGAGTAAAAGTGTTTTGGTATATATATATATATATATACAAAATTTAAAAATTAAAATTAATGTATAAGTTAATAATTTAGCTTTAATAAATTTAGTTTAAATTAAGAGATTGGATACACAAAAATGATAAAGATAAGTAGTTTAAAGTGATCCTAATAGATTGAAAATAATCTTAACCAATCAATTTTTAAAGACTAATAAAAAAAATAAAAACTCTAAAAAATTAGAATGAAAGGTTTGAAGTTATAAGAAAGAAAGGGTTACATTTCTATAATATATATATATATATATATATATATATATATATATATATATATATATATATATATATATATATATATATATATATAGATTACCAAAACACTTTTAATCTCTCTCCTCCTATAAAAGCTTTGTGCTTCTATTCTCATTTTTTAAAATTTTAAATTTTTTAATTAGTTAAAAAGTTTTGATTGGCCAAGAGATTTTAGACTTTTAAATTTATCTAAATTTATATCATAACTTTTAAATTTTAAAACTTTTAAACTTCTTATCACATCTTTATATCTCTTACCACTTATCCATTATTAGAATTATTTAAAATTAAATTAATTTTTTTAAACACACATCTATACATCTATATATCTATACATACATCTATATACCTATACATATATATAGATTTTCAAAATACTATTACTATCTCCCTTCCAAGAAAAATTTTGTGCTTCCATTCTTATTTTATAAAATTTTAAATTTTTTAATTAGTTAAAAATATTTTGATTGGTCAAAAGATTTTAGACTTTTAAATTTATTTAAATTAGTATTATAACTTTTAAATTTTAAAACTTTTAAGCTTCTTATTACATCTCTACATCTCTTGTCACTTATACATTATTAGAATTAGTTAAAATTAAATTTATTTTTTTCAAACATATATCTATACATATATACTAGCCTAAACCTGTGTGATGCATGGATATACTTTAAAAATAAAAATATTAAAATTCAATTTTTAAAAAATATATAGAAAGAAATATTTTTTACCTTTCAAAATATATGTGTTTAGGAAAAAAATCAAATAACACAGAATAATAAAATTTTATTTGTTCAAAAATATCAAATATCTTTTTTCTCATCTTATACTCTTAACATATGATTTTTATCTATTTTATTTCTGTCAAAACAAAATCAAGAGTAATATTAACTATATTGAATTACTTTTACACTATGGAATAAAGCAAAGGATTCATGACGACAAAATTAAATATTAGAGCAAACGTACAAAATATCCAACATAAATTAATTGTTATAATATCAATTAGAATTATGGATTTTTTTGCAAACGTGAATTATATACTAAATTGTGAAGCAAATTTTGATAATTTTAAAGGTAATCAGACTATTAGTTTCTTTATAATATAACGTACTTAATATATACGTATTGATAATCCTAAAAGATCAAACCATTGAAGAAGATATTAAAGGATGTTTTTTTCACATAATTATATGCATGTATATTAATTATTGTAGAATATCATATAAAATGCATAACATGCGTAACATTAAATAACTAAATTAATTTTTTCTTCCAAAAAATTACTATAATCAAATATTTAATGCATATATAGTTCAGAAAGACTATAGATATAATTATAGAATGTTGTGTTAAAAAATTACCAAGATGGGCTATTCCACATTTTGGGTTCTCAAAAAAAAAAAGATCGGATATTCCGCTTTCAAAAAAATTAAGAAAATAGCGAATGCAATATATTTTTGGGAAATAGAGCAATTTGGAAATTCCTCCTCCATATTCACCCAAAAAAGAAAGAAAAAGAAGAATTTCCTCGTCCGGTAGTACTTGCCTTTCCTAATCCGCCCAATATCTTAGGACAAAAGCGTCATTTAACGGAGCACATCACAAATCTGATTCCACCACCCGACTGTGACACAAAACAACAAAACGACCCAGTAGCAAATTTCCCTTGTCCTCCATCTTAACCTACTTCGCGCAGTCATTTCGTTCCTTCTTCTCCGCTGACCTTCGCCTTTTCTATTGCTTAAAACCTCACAGTAGCAACGCACGCATCTCAAGGCACTTGTCGCTGAAGCCGGTCGCTGCGCGCCGGCGATAGTCGTCTCTGTCAAATCTACTCTGTAAGCCCTCTCTCTTCGCCTCTCTTTATCTCTTTCTGTCTGAAGCTATAATCATTTTTGTTTAAGGACTTTTAGGAAAGAAATCACTTGCAATTATACTTTCGACTACTCTGTTGTCCGTGACCTACAATTTAACTGTTCTATTTGCTTAGCTTATTTCCCGTACTTGTTTGCATTATGCCTTGCAGTTCTCCATTCTTATATTGATGTTCTGACTTTCTTTGCCGTCTGATTTGTAAAATGTCCAGCTGATTGGTTATGTTGTAATTGGTTAACAGATTTTGAATTTTCGTATTATCAAATTTTGAGAAATGGGCGGTCCGGCTCCATTTTCCGAGATTGGAAGGCGAGCTAGAGGTATTATTTTGTATTTGATGGATTTGAATTCCCTTTTTGTTTCATGTTTCTACTCTGTTATGCTATCTAGGTAATACCGTATTGGGTTCAAATTTGACACAAAACAATCTCATGAATTCTAAATGTAACATTTTCTGATTTATTTTGCTGTAGATTTTTGGATTTTGCTTTTTATGTGACATTGTACCGCACTGAAAAAGATGGATGTAGGTGAAATTGGATGTTAAGGTGGTTTGTTGTAGGACTCAAAAGGATAGAAATCGTCACACTAGCAAGGTGTCAAGGTAGTAACTGTGCATGATTGAATCATCGACTGTTTCCATGTTTAGAATATCCTGGGTAGTGAAAATGTATATTTGAAGCATCTCTTCCCGTTCTTTGACTGTATGAGAGATAAATTCGCAAATTGGAGCTATATTCTTCAGATCTCATTTTTGGAAATGTATATTTTAAGAATCTCTTCAGTCTTCACGTTCTTTGGTTGTATGAGAGGAAAATTTGCTAATTGGATCTAGATTCTTCAGCTCTCATTTTTCTGTCTTGGTCCAGTTTTATAATTTTTCTCATGCTTGATAGCAAGATTATGGTATGAGAAGAGATAGGAAAGATTATGTTCATGCTGTGCCACTGCTGTTTATTTTATATTCACCTGGAAATCATTTGCCTCTTGTTTGCTTTTGGTGATATTTTGCCTGCTCTTGCCACCAACATAGTTCAGTCCTCAACAGCCTATTTTTACATATTTGCAGATCTTTTAACCAGAGATTACAATTATGATCAGAAGATCTCCGTCTCAATTCCAAGTGCTACAGGAATGGTAATATGGAAATTCATTTTCCCTGTTTAATAGGCATTCAGATATTCTAGTAATTGGTTGTGCACTTTCTAGTTTATAAAAATCTGAACTAGTTACTTAATTTGCTGGTTTGGAGATAAACTAAACGCATAAAAGCTTGTTCTATGTCTTGATAATTGGGACACAATCTGGTTCCGTTTGAATTCACTAGTTAGTAGTACATACTGCTACACAATCTGAGTATTTCTTCTGTTAATTTTATTAGTTTCTTTTGTTTTCCTTTTGGTTGTTTTAGTAGGTTTTAAGTAGGCTTGGAAGTGTCAAGATAACTTATTTAGTAAGTCTTAATTCATAAGTTTATATACACATAAAATAGTGAATGCTTTGATTTGGCTATCATACAAGTAATGAAAGAATGGGGTGACCACCTGCTCACACTTCACCTTTAGGTGATGAATAGGTAAAAAAACAGTTTTTGAGGGTGTAGTGTTTTTTCTTTCTTAAGTCCTTTCCTCTGGAAGATCAAAAACCAATAATTATGTTGAAGAAGTTTAAATAGGCTATCCTTTTTTCCCCGCATTTTTATTCCTTAAACATTGCATCAGATGTTGCTGGCGTCCTCATTTTTCTTGTTCTCTTGTTTTCTCCTCCAGTGAAGATTCAATTGTATCGCCTTATGCAATTCTAAAGTGCACATCAAGGGATTGTCTTATACTTTATTGTTAAGTGTTTAATGTTTTTAATACCTATTGCGTACCCTTGTTATAAGTTTCAAGAAAATGATGATTACATAGCCTTACAAAATCATACTAAAAAGCTTAAATGTATGCCTCCGGATTTGTGGACGTGCACTTTTCCTTTTATGGCTTTGATCGTCATAAAATATAAAAAAAGAAAAGCCTTGTGCATAATCATCCGTCCATCGCCTTCTTCTGGGATCTGCTTTTTCCGTTTCCTTTAATGTCAATGAACTAGTGACTATTACATTTCATGAAAATCATGAAAGTTAAAGCTTCTGGAACAAAAACTTTGTTTGTACAGGAAAAATGGTGCCAGGCAGTTTTAGTAAGCTTATGTTTTGTAGAGAAGAGAGTTGTTCATAGAGTACCTAGCTTTTTTTGTTCTTATTAAAGAAGAAAAAGGAGATCAGCTTGCTTTGTGCAGGTATACATTTGTTTAAGAAAATAGCACCTTAGTGTAGAAATTGGTCGATAGCTCGGTTTTGCAGTACATAATGATCAATTCTATAGTTTTGTCTAATATGGATGCAATTAGAGCAAGTCTTGGTTCACGTCTTAGTTTTATCGGTCTCCCTTCCTGTTTCTTCTCTCTCCTCACAAAATTGCATTGATTTTTCTTGCTGAGTAAGTTATGTGCTAGGAATGCAAACAGCATCCTTATTTACATTTTGATGAATTGATTATTCTGCCCTTGAATGCAGCAATGATCTTATATTGTTTCTTTATCATGTTTTGAGTTTGTGGCATAATTAGCTGAGGCATATTCTTTAGTTCTGATGTGGCAGTGAGTTTTTGATTGTCATGTATCCTTGTGCCTTTGGAAGAATGTGTCAGTTTTCTCTCATTCATTAGTCCTTTATTTAGCAAACTCCTTTCCATCATTTTATGTTTTCTTAACCTTGAGTATTATCTAGTGTGCACTTATTATCTTTTGTTTAGAATTTTTGAGAGTGAATGGTCAAAAGAGTTTTCTCTTGTCTATTTCTGACTGCTGGATAATTCTTTCACAGGGACTCACAGCTACTGGCATAAAGAAGGATGACATTTTTGTCGGTGATATTAGCACCCAATACAAGACTGGAATTACGACTGTGGATGTGAAAGTCGATACTTATTCTAATGTAAGGGAATGACAGTTTCCTTTCAATGTATCACTAGCATCTTCTGGTTTTCTTTCCTTTTCTTTGTCTGTTTTGCTTTCCCTTCTCTTTATTATACATGACTGGTCATTCAAAATGTAGGTTTCCTATATGCTGTCCCCTGTTTGATAGTTACTCCAATGTTTGTCAATTGCAGGTCTCCACAAAGATTACATTGAGAAATGTCTTTTCATCCACAAATGTAGCTTTTAGCTTCAACATTCCTGATCACAAATCTGGGAAGGTTAGTATTTTGATTTTAAGCTAGAAGACTTGGTATGTTGAGAAAGTTTATATGTTTCTGGACTCCATCATCTAACGCCATATTAGAAGAAAATTTGGGAGTACACATGATTTTGATGACATCAGCAAATTGTTATTTATTGATTACAAGTGGCTAGAACTAAAAACTTTGTGCAAGAGTCTGAAGAATATTACTTCCTTATTTTGTTATTGAAGGGGGAAAATGCTTCAAAATACATGGGTTATCAGAGATGTGCTTTAATATTTAACAATTGAAAGATTGCAATGATAGATACATATATCTGACCGTTTGAGAACCATGAAATACTTTTATAAAGGAAAATGTGAAGTTTGTTTTTTTGGTGTGAAATGCTGCCAACTGTTCCTTAGGGTACTGCACAATTATATATCTTATCTCGTGGATATGTGGATTTGTTTTACCATGGTCAGGGTTGAAGATTATCTATCTGGATGTCTTTTGCTTTTGTCTTTATTTGTAAGTTATAGTTTTTTTAGTTGGGTGGGGGTTTAGCTGAGTAAGGTGGATTGGGAAGGGGGAATGGATGGACGTTTCCTTGTACTTCTCTTTTGATGCTTTTGATGCGGCAAAGACACTTTGTGTAGTTCTGTTTCTGATATACTGTTGGCTTTGAAAGCTATATTATTGTCATACCAACTTTAACTTGCAATGTGTTATACATGGTACTTGTTATTTTTCACCATATCAAAGATCAATTAGATTCCTTAAAATGCTAAACTAATTTCTTAGCCTTTTGTATATCTGATCTTTTTCAGCTTGATGTACAATACCTTCATCCGCATGCTGCCATTACTTCTAGCATTGGCTTGAATCCATCCCCTCTGTTGGAGCTTTCTACAGCGCTTGGCTTGGATCAGTTAGCCCTCGGTGGGGAGATCGGATTTGATACTGCTTCTTCATCTTTCACCAAATATAATGCTGGAATTAGTTTCAACAAGCCAGATTTTTCTGCTGCACTGATATTGTACGTGTTTCAATTGGCATTCTATATTCTTGCAACTGGCCCATCACTTCTCTCCACTAATCAGGGATGAAAATTTCTTAAAGTTGGATCCACTTTTACCTCCTTGTCAGCTAATAATATACCCTAGAGAACAAGATGCATCATATGATATACATGCTCACATTTATTCTATTTGATGATACGCTGGGAATGCTATGTCTAAACCCCAAACAAGTGCCCATTTCTATTTGTTCTCTTTCATTTTAAAACTTTTGGCCATTCATAGAAGAAAGTTGCAACATCTTGACATAATATGTATGTTTTCTTTTTGCCATAAATCTATAAGTCTTCAGAAATTGAACATAAATTTCTTCCGGGCTCGGAAAGATATTAGAGATAGTCAATGTTTAAATGATGGACCAGCTTGGAGAAGGGATACAAAATCTTGATTGCTGAAAGTATTCTTCTTTATTGTTTTTCTCATTCTGAGTTATTTGACCATCTTGTGATTTGTGGTATCGGACTTGATTTCTTTCATATCTTTGAATGTGGAAAATTCTCTTCTTTTTGATAACTTGAAAGAAAAAAGGGATAATTATGGGAAATTCTATGTCTCTTAAATTAATCTATTTAACCATGCTCCTTCCAAAGTTCATATCCACCATTCTGGGCTGGTGGAATTTCTGAAGAAAGAACAATATCTACTAGACAATCTTGTCTCACAGCCAGCCATGTGGTGGGAGAATTGAGGGACAAAAGATTCTCTTAACAGTGTGTCAGTTGAGCTGACCTAATATTTTTACCCTTCTTGAAACAGTCTAGTTAAATGATGATATGTTTTTACCCTTGGTATTCACTACTCGAAGATAATCTCTTCCTGTATCTTTCCAGTGTTTGGATAGATAGCTTCTTTTGCTGGTTCCTATATATTTTTTTTTACCATCACATTTTACTATTAGTTCTCTGGGTGTTTGTACAAGGTGCATATGCATGCCAACATGTATATGTGTGCATGTTGCTTGTGTATATGTTTAGATTGATATTTAACCAATGCTCAAAGCTACAATGCATGTATTATATCTGCTGGATAGCATCTTATTAGGCACTCCAATGAGTTGCCTCAGTCGAATGTATTAAAAACAATATAATTTTGATTTTCTTTGTGCTTAACTTGCTTCTTGGAAAACATCATTTTCCCTGTATTATCATTCTGAAATTTAACTATTTTCATGTAGGACGGACAAGGGACAAACTCTGAAGGCATCGTATGTTCACTCTGTAAATCCTTCTAGTGGAACTGAAGTTGCTGCTGAGATGACACATAGATTTTCTACTTATGAGAATAGTTTTAGCATTGGCAGCTCTCACAAAGTTGATCCTATAACTGCCGTGAAAACAAGATTCTCAGACAATGGCAAGGTCGCATTGCTTTGCCAACGGGAATGGAGACCTAAATCCCTCGTAACATTATCAGCCGAGTATGACACCAAGTCCACAAAAGCAGCTCCAAAGTTGGGTCTTGCAGTAGCTCTGAAACAATGAATTTTTCTGATGCTTCGCTGGTGAGACAGATAACTTCATCTAGCATTGTCGTTTTATACATTTTTGGGGAACCATGGCGGTTGACATTGTCTTTGAATTATGTGCGAATTTTATGGTTAGGAATTATGGGTTTGTTTTAATCATTTATGGGAAATGGACCCAATTTTGGCGATATTCCTACAGAAAGTATAATTTTGTCAAAAAGTTCAATAGGTAGATAATTGATTGTATTCAGGTTGATTGCCTAGAATGGCAAAACATACTACCCTTCGCTTTGGAAATTTTGGCTTGGTGAGGTCTCAACCTGGTTGGAAAATTTGGCTTGATGAGATCTCAACCTGCAGTTTCGATGGATAATAAAATATTCAGACAGACTGGAAATTTATCATCTCTATTTATCTCTCTGTTTGTTGCCGAAGTCTTTGAACTTAAATTAGAAAGTTCTTGGATTTGGATATTTATTCACTTGAATCCGTAAACTACTTATTAATAATTGAAGAAAATTATTATCCAGATCCTGAATATCTATTGTAAGGAACTTATTCTTTTTTTATTGAATAAGAAATTTATTCAGATACATTATATTTATGGCTTTTTAGATGATACTTGTGGATTGATTCAGCTGTATTGGATAGACTTTGGGTTTCACCTTTTTATCACACAAAAGTCAAACATATAAATCTCGCAAAAATCAAGCATGTACCTCATAAAAACTAAAAAAGTAACCTCTTTTTTTATAGTTCTTCCTTGAGTGAAAATTAAATTATATTCTCATATTTTGTTAAAAATTGACAGAAATTGAAAGAAAACAGACTTTTAATTTTTAATCTTGAGATTGTCGGCTTTCTACCCTTGATCTAGAGAAAATTTTGTGTGCAGCTATACTATCAAACGGGTTGGTTCAGCCGTCACGAGCTATCTCTTAAAATAGCGATGTGGAGCGGGTTAGAAAACCTTCAATTATAGCTGTTTGTATTAGATCTGCAAATTAAAAGGGCTAATATGTGAGTTAATTTTTCTCTTTTTTAAAAAAATTAAATTTTATATTATATATTTTTTCGACTCTTTCTATTATATATGAGATAATATGAATTTATAATTGAGATAAAAAAAATTTTAACCAATTATTAATGTTTTTAAAATAAAGTGATCATTAATTATATATATAATTCCTATTATGAATAAATTTATATAAGAAAAATATTTAAAATAAAATTAAATTAATTAACTTTAATTGTGGAGGTGATTAGAATGTGTTATGTAAACAAATTTGATATCAAGATTGCTATACATTTTATTTTTTTATAATATTTTTAATAAAAAAATTTCAACCTGCAAACTAAATAAAATGGGTCAATTCCGTTCATATTTAAACAAATTTAAAAAACTAAACTTAAATTTATTCATATTACGAAACGGGGCAGACTGAACCCATTTTGATCCACTATGTGCAACAGCTGTATCACATTCTGGCAACCACGTCATTCTCATGACATGGTGCAGCAGCCCAGTCTTCATTTGACAAATATACTCCATGCCACAACAGACTATTAGGCTAAACGGATTTCTACCAAATTAGTATTTAACACCGTTCTGATCCTCTAATCTAGAGTTTTTACTTACATTGGCCTTATTTTGACAAAATGTTGGGTTTTTGGGGTTGTCTTTTATGGCTATGACGCCTGTTATTAAGGTATCATCATACGAATATGATGCTAAATCAAAAAATATTATACAATCGGGTAAAATTAGACACATTAATCTACTATAGCCCTTAGTAATGCTAAATCGAAATGTGTAATAATTCTCTATAACGCCTATAGATATTGTGTAATATAGATAAGAAGAATTATAAAGTTTGAAACACTCGTATTTTTTTTGCAACTCTTTTATGTCAATATTCTATTTGTTCATTCACAAGGTATTTTCAAATGGTTCATTAGATATTAAACTATGTTCTGGTGACTTCTATCCGTTGGCATATGGACTATAAGGAATTAACATAATTCAACCAAATAATATGATAATCAAAAATATTCTTCCAATTAATTCTTTATAACATACTATTCAACTCCCTTTCCCCTCAAACTATTATTTTTTTTACGAACCTAAAGTTTTATAAAGACTTCATTTACTTTATATCATTTTTAAACTATTTTTTTTTTATGAACCTAAAGTTTTTATAAAGACTTCATTTACTTTATATCATTTTCTTCGCAAAGTCATTTTCTAACCCTTTTATCCATTGTCCACTATAGTTTATTATGAATTTTTTCATGTTATTTTTTTGTTGGACTTTGCTATTCAAAATTTGAATTATATTTTAACTTAGTAAATAATACTAGAATTTTGTGTTAAAAAACTCTAAAAATGCAAGTGTTTCATAAAACGTCAAACTTCATTTATTCTATTAGACAAGCATAAGTACAATGTAATATTGAAACTAAATAGAAGTACAACTAATACAAACAATACTAAAAGTTATTAGGCCCCACAAAGCCAATTAAGTCATAATTTCTTCTCATATGATCATACATATGACCGTTATTACATCTAGGAAGAGAGTATAAGTTGCAATAATCTATGTCACTACGGTCCCTTGTGGTTCGTAGTCGACCTTGACTATTCCATTATGATTCTATGTCTGTAACCATCATCATGTATCACGGTCCATTTCTTTAATAGAATAGCATTTAGCTAGTTAAATGCCTCCGGAAACCTTCTTCTAATTTCGTCCATTAGTAATTCAAACTTTGATGTCTTAGTTGAGGTCCTCATTTGCTATATCAAGCTTTTTAGCCTTTATGTGACGTATACAGAATCTGTGGTAGGCAAAAAATGGTTGCCACTTCTCTTGTTGGCAAACTGAATTCAAAATACCCTTATGGCCTCCTAAATCAATGCTAACTAATACTCCAACTGTCTAGTCAGCAAACTGATATTCTATATTTGTGCTCTATATAATTATCATTTTGAGCTTGATTTTATGTTAAGTTTTGGTGTTTTAATCACCATTTATACCCCTTTTATCTCTTATTTGCTTTAGGTGATATTATTGAAGATTTGGAATTAAATAAAGCAAACAAGAGAAATTTATACAATGAAGAAAAATAGAAAAATGTAGAGAAAAATAGACTGGTAAAAATTTTCATGTGTGATTTTGACCTTCATAAGTATTCCAAATGCAAAAGTAGTATTCTATACAATTATAGATGACATTCTAAGGTTTTCAGAATGGTAAAATTTGTGTCAATCGGAGTTCATGTGCCTACCCTTCTTATGCTGCAAAATAATTTGTTCTACATTGTGTTCTATTTTTGACACAGTTTGGTATAATGATAATATCTTGAGTTATAGATGCCCAATTTCGGTGTAGAAAGCTAAGCTCTTAATCTACAACTTTTATGAAGATATCAAGACCTAGATCAGCCGATATAATGCTCTAAAATCACTTAGAAGTCAAAACAGTGTCACAGTCGGACAGCAGAACCTTGCACCAAAACTGGGGGCAGGCAGCGTCGTTTGTGTCGATCTGAAGCTGCTTTTCTCTCTCTTTTGGGAGAGATTTTGTGATACCCCCAACTCCTCCGCTAGGTTCCACTGCGGCTGAGTAAGATACCAGCGTGTCTCTCGGCACTAATATGTGCAACTACGAATCTCGTTCGGAGGAAAATGAAGGAGAAAAGTATATAATACAATATGATACAATTATAGAAAATATCAGCGGAAGTGTATAAATATATAAGTAGATCCTATATCTTATATTATCTAAATTCAACATTCATTTACAAATGGCTGTAAAACAGACTTCTCTCGCTCTCTAGCGAAAGGTAACAGAAAAGGGCACAAATTGGTTGAACACATATGTAAGCCCTTCAACGAGCTAACTCTGAAGCAAATCAAAGAATTGCTGTTCTGATCTATGATTTAGGGCATCTGAAAATAACCATTAAACAAAAATACGTGTGAGCTAGAAAGCTCAGTGAGTTCACGTGTGTGATGGTGTGTTTCCAAAATTTGAGGTTTCCAGAATATGAGGGTAGATGCATATGCACAGTAATTCAAAAGTATTCAATTAAATTTTCTTATTCTAAAATAATACAAAAAATCTCATGATCAGGTTTGGGCTTAGCTGGAAAGTCTGAGCGAATCAAGACACCTCAGCATAGCTTTTCAAACCAAAATTTCTCAAACATGATAAAGATTCAGATTCTTGCTCAACAGTAGAATTACCGGAGCCAATAACAGGGTCATCAGAAAACAAATCCCGACATCCCGTAGTCAATACCAGCCATACACCAGGACGAACGTTCGATTTACAGACTACCTTATGCCTCCCCAAACAAACCCCAGGCTAAGGATCTGAGGCACCTACCAGTCCAACCCTTGTGATCAACCTTAACATTGAGCCCCTTCTGACTCTCTGTTAAGTGACCGCAGACGGAAACCCGTAGTACCAGTTAGGTCACGCCCTCCCTGACATACTACGTCCTCGTCAAGTGGATCCACAAGACAAAGTTTACGGGTTCCACGCCAGCGGAAGAGGCCCTAGTACGAGGGACTAGCCACGTACAGTGTAATCCACTGACGCTTCAGGCTCAGATCATATCCAAATCATATCTGCTCAGGACGGAGTTTTTATGCATATTTTTCAAATATAAAGGACACTCAAGTAGCCATCCAAATGATTCCAAATTCATAATCAATTTAAATTTCAACATAACTTCAAAATAACAACCGTCCACCAGTTCAAACATGTAAATGCAAGTTTTTCAAATATGCCATGAAAATGCACATGACTTGCATTTGTAGATCATGTTCAAATATTTTAATATTCAAATTAAATAAATACTTATTTGGAGCACCGCTCGAAAATATTTTCAAAGCACCAGTAAGAATATATGGTGGAGAACCTCTCTGATTTAAAATAAATAATTAAAGCAATTCTCGTGGAGAACCTCTCCAATTTTAAACAGGTAGTAAAAGGAATCTGAAAATAAAATAATATAGTTTCATTTGTGAACAGTAAATTTTGACAACAATAAAAATATAGTGAGTTTGGGATTTGTGAACTCACCTGGTAGCAAGTGTTAGAGTTACTTGCTATTTTACGAAACACGTGAATTTTCTACAAATTCAAATAGCTAAACCCTTGATCGAAAATCCTGAAAACGATAATTTCTAAGTTGTCAAGCGAGTCTCTCCAGAATATCTTAAGCATAAGTCTAAGCCTAAACTTATAACTATAAAAATACTCAATTATTAAATACTGTATAAATATATATTTTTATAAATAGTTATATATATAAATATCATTATATTATAATAAAATAATACAATAGTATTATTATTATATTCTCAAATATTTTTATATGTATATTAATGTAATATATATATATATATATATATATATATATATATATATATATATATATATATATATATATATATATATATATATATATATATAATGAAATTTCACAAAGAATAAATATTCTCAAACACTACATAGGGAATTTGTAAGAGAAAAATATATAGAATAAAAATATCATTTTAGGAGAATAAATTTAATTTAAATCTCAAATCTCAAAATTTAGTCACTTTTAATATTTTAAATTGTCAAATATAAAAGTGGCAACTAAAACAAAGAAACTTAACTCAAATTAAAGTAAAACAAAAACTTTAAATCAACTAAACAATTTTTACTAAACCAAACTTTATAGCAAACATAAACAAAATAATTTCTTCAAAATTCCAAAACTCACAAAACATATAAAAGAAATCATAAATCAAATAACATTAGTAATTAAAACAAAATTTAAATCAAAGTAAACTATACGAGACTTCAAATAAAAATACAAAATTTACTCAACAAATAATTTCTATCATAATTCTTAACAAAATCATAAAACAAACTAAAAAACTACAAACAAAATTGAATATAAAATCCTACCTTAATTAATATGGAGAAACTCATGCCAGGGAGAAGAAGAATAGAAAAGGAAGAAAACCGAGAGAAAAGGAAGAAATAATAGGAAATGAAGGAAGGAATAAAACAGGGGACATTCGGTTGAAATTGAAGAGAGCAAAAGACAAAAGAAGCAACCGAGAGAAGAAAGGAAGCAAAGAGAAAATGAAAGAATAAAAAGAAAGGAAGCAAGAGTTTAAATAGAAAGGAGAAGGTCGGTTGTGGCAATTTGGGATGCCACATGGAAGGTTCAAATTGAGTTTAGTGGCATGCTAATGTAATAATTGGCAGGCTAGGCTCTTTTGTTTTTTTTTTTTTTGTTATTTATTATTATTTTTAAATAAAAACTTAAAATATTCTAAAATAGTCAAGAATATTCAAAAATAATCAAGCATGTACAAAAATTATATTCTAAAGTAATTTTAATTTTTTTTATAAAACATAAATTAATCTAACTCATTATAATTTTCTCAAATAATATATATATATATATATATATATATATATATATATATAACATTATAAACCACGCTTTAAAATAAACATACCTAGAAAGTCTCTAAAGTGAGATGTTACATATTTCAATACCCCTTTAGGGCAGAAACAAGAGGAACGGCTGGAGTGGACAGAAAACAGCAAAAACCCACCAAAAACTCACTCAAATCTCATCTTAAATCTTCATCTTTGCAAGAGAAATCAAGAGAGAAGATTGAATCTTTGAAGAAGGAAAACATCCACCTTGAAGATTCATAGAAAAAACTGCAATTTTCTCAATGCTACAGTGACGAATTTCAACCTTGAAGAAGAAAAGATTTTACACCATGAAAATGAACAATTCTTACTCTTTCTTTATTGGTTTATATTCTTTGAATTGTAATATGTTGATGAACTAAACTTTTGAATACTTGGATGGGTATGAACCCTAGATTTTGCCTATGTGAATGAATTGTTTCCTTGGTTGATTGAATTCGAATTTCTTGTGGATTGTTTGTGGGTTTGAATGGTTGAATTAATTGAGTGGATTATTGATGCATAATCTGGAAATTTTCACTTGGAATTGAGAAAGGAATGGTGATTGACAATTAATTCAAAATCTGGATTTTTTCAATTGGAATTGAGAAAGGAATGGTGAAATAGACTATACACAAACAATGAGGATGATTTAGGTGACTAGAGATAGAAACCTAAACATCTTCCTGATAATTAGAGAAATCTAATTGGAAATTCACAATTCTTAATGCATTCTTGGTTGAATTGGTTAGAAAGAGATTTCAACTAATTAATCTAAGAGTAGAGAACTTTCATCTATAGATAGAGTGAGTTCTATCATTAGAATTTCATCAAACATAAGAAGTGAAATTTATCAATCAAGGGACATTTCTATCACATAAGTAATTCTAGGGGGGATTAACCATTCAAGTATTGTTTTCTCAATTGAATTCTCTCTTGCAAACAAAAATTATTTAAGTTAGTTTAATTAGCTAAGCTAGACTTCTATTCCTAGTGGTAATTTCAATCATTTTCACAGACAAATTTATTAGGCTAAACAATAAAGTAGAAAGTGAGTAATTGTATTTAACCATCCCCGTGGATACGATATTTAAACTTACTTGTCATTATACTAATTCAAACGATGGATGCACTAGCCTTGTGTTTGTGTGCAAATTGTTGAGGATTATGATAAAATTGAGTATAAAGGTATAGACAACAAAACACAATACAAACTATGGTCCTACAAATTGGGATGAACCTTTGTAAATACTCTAGTCACATTCATCTACAATTCACAACATTAAAGTTAGTGTTACATGTTGTTGTTTGAGTTAGATTTAAGGTTAGGGTGAAAGCTTTAAGGTCTGAGATTTAGAGTTTAAAGATTAGAGTTAAGGGTTTAGGGTTCAGGGTCTAAAATTTAGAGCTTAAATTTTAGGGTTTAGGATTTAGGGTGAGGGTGAAAGATTTGGGTGAGGGTCAGGTTAGAGTTTAAGGTTAGAGTTTGGATTTAGTATTTAGGGTTTCAGGTTTTAGGGTTTTGGATTTAGAGTTAGAGTTTGGATTTAGTGTTTAGAGTTTAGAGTTATGATTTTGCCCTTTAATTTTAAAGTTATTATGTAGAGTTTTGTATTTTCATAATTTTTTTCTTAATGATTCTATAATTTGTAGAATATAACAAAATTATTCAACAATTTATCTCAATAAAAGAAAAAATTAAATCACTCAGCAGTGCATAATAAGCTCAACTTATGCCAGTCAAGAATTTACCAAAAATTATACACAAAGATATATATAAACCAAGAAACAAATTCTATAGAAAATTAAAACTAAAGAAAAATAGGTTATATAAAGAAACAAAAATATTATATAAAGAAGAAAAAAATGCAAAGCAAAAGAAGCACACGTTATACACAAGTCCGCAAAATGAGATATTTACTGAATCCAAAAGAAAAAAAGAACCTGCTCAATCAATCCAAAAAGAAGATAAGAAGGAAAAAACGAAAAAAGAAAAAAGGACCAGCGAAGTTCATTTGAAAACAGAAAAGAAGAAAAGAAAGGAAAAAGGAATAAGGGAAGAAAACTGAACCTAATGCCATCAGCTACCTTTTCCTCCTGCAACAAGTGATTGTTGTTTCACCCTGAACAAGTTTCTCTCCTCTCTCTCTCTCCTTCCCTCCCTGAACTACAAGTTTAAAGAATAACGCATCAAATCGGTCAAAACAACACAATGACTAGCAAATTTACAAAGGATTATTTCAATTTAGAAGTAGAAAATCTAAAATCGTCAACTTTAGACCTAAAAAGTTAAAATCTTTGAAGTCCGGCGGAAGTCCACATGCAATTCTACCACACGTGGCAAAAGTTGTTGTGAACTTCTGCCATGCAGGGAGAAAGTACAAAACAAACAAACAGTTGAGTAGTACAAAAGTTGAAATCAGTAGAATAAGCTAAATACAACAGCATTGCGTAGAAAAACCCTCACTGCGAGCTGCCAGCACTTGCTCCCACTCAAGAGCAATATCACACACACCTACTATAGACGACCTTTTATCTAGCATCATATGCTTCCGATCCAATGGATCAGATTTAGATCTAACGGATCAGATTTAGTCCTGCACGTCCTGCAAAAAAGACATGCAGGACCGGAACCAAATCGTGGGTCATCACCTTTAACCTAGAGCAGATGATGTATCATATTGTCTTCACAAAAAAAAATATATATCAGACAAAATATTTGAAAAATTTTAATAAAGAAAAAAATTAAAAATAGGTCTAGACTTAACATTGAAATCAAAATCAATTACTAACAGATCTAAACTTAACATCAAAAGAAAAAATTCGTACAAATATTTCAACATTTAAACTATTTAAACTACAACCTAATACCAAGTTATTTATTTAACTTCTAGTATGCTTAGACATATCTATTCAATAAATTCTTAATTGCTTATTCATTTAATAAATCATAAAGACATAATCAATCATATTGAAACCAGAAATAATTGCAATTAACTAAATCACAAGTCAAACAAACAAAGTTGTACTCAAAATTCAAACAAACAATCATACTTCCACGGCCACATGGCATGTAGGCCACAAAAGTAATCAACGAGTTCTGTCACCGACGGCAAAAGTATGCTACGAGTTCCACTACTCGCACAGTAGCAAATCACCTTAAAAATCGACCATTTGATGATAGATTTTCAAGATGTTTATACGTACAACAATACAAAAATTAATTTAATTTGAGAAACTAATCTTATTTCTCACAAATATAGAATCATTTTTTGTATATTTGAGTTTTGAGGGATTTGAAATATTTGAGAGAATCCTTAGAAATCTAAAGGATGAATAATAAAGAATAAAAAAAAATTTATTGTATATAGTCAAAAAAATTATATATATTTGTACCCATTTTATAACAGCTAATTGAAGGATGTTATAAAGTGATATAACTCTATTCCCTTTGGTGTCATCTACAAAAATGATAATGCTAAATCAAATGACATTTTGTTTAATAATACCTAACCAAATGATGTCATTATTAAACCGATTATTACCCCTAATAACTTGTTTACAGATGATGCCTTTTGTAAGGGAATCATAGCTTTATGGTGACGCCCTCCTAAAAAGCGTTACAGTCATAAGCTGCATCCTGTAAAAAAATTCAGCCATTTTAGTAGCGTTTTGTCAAAACAAGACCAAAGTAGGTAAAAGTCCTCTAGTTTCACTATCTTTGTTTATCTATGGAAAAGTCAATTTGAATCTAAAGTCATCTGTTAACGCCCTCCTAAATGCTAAGCATTATAGTCATAAATTGCATCTGTTAAAAAATCCAGCCATTTTAATAGCATTTTGTCAAAACAAGGCCAAAGTAGGTAAAAGCCCTGAAACTTTATCTATGGAAAAGTAGATTTGAATCTAAAATCTTTTATTATGGCCAGAATCGAAGGAAGACATGAACTTGGATGATGTGAAACCTATTTACATGAGTCGATTATTATGAATTTGATGAACTTCAACATTGATTAATTGTCTCCTACTCCACCTCAGCGGCTTTGCTGTTTCCCCCATATTTGGTTCGTTCTCGGTATGATGCGAATTTCTTGAGTATGAGGTTTTTGGTGCAAGAGAATAGGATCATATTTTAAAGAAAACAAATGACGTCTTACAATGAAAAAGGTGAAGTAATGAGTAAAATACACTCTGTAGCACCTACAGAAACGATGAAGAAGTTTTCAAGCAATAGAAAGAGTGGAGCAGAAGAATATTCCGACAGCAAACGATGAAGTTTGCGTATTTTGCTCAATATTATTAAGATTATTTTCTGTTTAATCTTAAGTGAAGCCAAGATTTTTTAAGCGGGTAAAATGTTCTATAGTGAGGGAATACGTCGCTGAGTTCACCGCCAATCCTTTTTTTTCCTTTCTTCCTCTTTGGGTCTCTCTGCCTTCTATTCTTCCTCTGTGCGTCACACAAAGTAAAGATGGATGGAGGTGGAGAGATGATGGTTAGTAACGCTGTCGTTCGAATTTTGATTCTATTTTTAATTTTAATTTTTAAAAAATATAAAATCAAACCGAACTGAAATACAGTTCAATTGAAAATTAAAATTTTAAAAAATTATATATAAACAAAATTTAATAATGAATTATTGGCTTAAATTTTAGTTTTTTAACAATAGAATACATTTAGATAATATGTTATTAAGCTAAAAATTTATTACTATAACACATTTATATATAGTTTTTTTAGGATTTTAATTTTTTAATTCAATTTTTTATCTGACTACAGAAACTAAAAATTGAACGAAATTATATAAAATTTTTACAAAACAAATCGAAACGAAATGTATATTTCAATTCTATTCGATTCTATTTTTCAAATTATATCAAATAACGAACACCCTATTATCAATAATTCATCCAACCTAGTAGTATAATGTAGCATGAGGTAATATTTGTCAACTAAAGATTGGGCTGCTACACACAAAAATTTTTCTCATTGATCTCATGGAAGAGTTAGGCACCCCATTGTTATGCTACTTAAAATACATAGACGAATTTTGATAAACCATTTAGGAAATGAGACCAAAATTAATAAATTATTTTACATTCATTAAATTATCTTTTTATTTTAATGTGGCAAAAACATTTTTCTTTAATCCTTTTAGTCTCAAGATATTAATGTATAAAAATATTTTAAGGGGTCAAAATGAATATATAGCTATTTTATGAGGGATTAAAGTAGTTTTCAAAAGATTTATGAATCAAAATAGTCAAAAGAAAAAACTTCAAGAATAAAAAAAGTTAAAATATTCATAAAGAACCAATTCAATCAAAAATGAAAAGTTCAAGAACGCATAAGATTGAGAATAGTTCATAAATAATTAAAACGGCAAAAAAAAAAAAAAAAAGACCTTCATGAACCAAAATGCATATATTCTTTTTATTTTATTTTATTTTTTTGCTTAATGCTAATTACCCATTTTCTATCTTAAGGAAAAAAAGGAAAAAGAAAACTTCATAGATTCATGTCTCCTCGCGGCTCGCGTTCGGCGTTTCTTTCCTTCCGTTGCCCTCGATCCAGAGGGTGTATACTTCTCAGTTTGTAGTTCGCACGATAGCATAACTGAAATAGAGCAAGCCAAACACTCCCTTTGATTCCTCCTCCCGTCGCTCCCCGATCGCCATCACTCTTTTCTTCGCGGGTAAGCACTTTCACCTTCCTCTCTTCCCCACCCAATTTCCCCAATATCTTCCACCTGATCCATAATTTCCCGCTGCAAATTCTCGATTACAGCCATCTCACGGCACAAATCTCGTTAGAAATCCATTAAACCCAGTCCAAGAGGAACGAGGAAGGACAGAAAATGTCGCACAATAATCACAGCGACACCATACCTTTGCATTCGACCTCCCAATCCGATATCGACGAGATCGAAAATCTCATAAATTCACAACCGTATCCTTCTACCGTACTCCCTGCTCGTCCTCCCTCTCCGCCGCGAGCCTCTATTCCCATCTCCTCTTCGCCTCTCCCTGCCCCGGTCCCTCCTGTTTCCACGCATCCCAAGCCCACTCCTGTCCCTCCTGCTGTTCCACCAGTCTCGTCAGCACCTCCGTTGCCCCCTTCCACGGGTTCTCTTGGTGCTACTGGTGGGGGTTCATCAGCAATCGCCTCGTCCGGATTCGGTCCGGCTACTAATACGTTAACAGAGCCCGTTTGGGACACCGTGAAGAGGGATCTGTCGAGGATCGTTAGTAATTTGAAGCTGGTGGTTTTTCCTAATCCGTTTAGGGAGGATCCAGGGAAGGCCTTGAGGGACTGGGATCTATGGGGCCCTTTCTTTTTCATTGTTTTCCTGGGGCTTACTCTCTCTTGGTCTGCTTCTGTGAAGAAGGTAATAGTATTGATTTATGTTCATGTAGATGGCTACTAACTATCTGCCAATCGATACGGGCATTTCTGTTTGCGTTATTCTTCTTCTAATGTCAGAAGGGTGGTCCTTTATCTGTTATCTTCCACGGGATGCTCAGTAGAAAGTAACAGCCAAATATTGGACTTAATTTGCTATTGAGTATCTAGTTAATATATGTTTGTGAGCATTTGGATAGTATCGAAATATATAGATGATCTTAGTTATTCCGGACCCCCTCCTCCTAAAGGCATTCATTGCACAGAAAAATAGGGAACTGACTGAGACTTGCAAAATCTATACGGTTTTCAACTTTTTGAGAAGACATTGAGTAGAATGCTCTGCGGCTTATCTTATGTTTTAATTTTAGTTTGGGTGAGTACATGCTGGAGTCTTCTCTAAAAGAGAAGCTTTTCGGAAATGTAATCTGGAATCTCATATTTACCAAAACCATATCTAACAGAATGCCTTTGATCTAGTGTTTAATTTTATTCTTTGAGCTAATATGGCACATAAATGGAGATGCATGGCTGCAATAATTGCCTTAATGATGCATTCTGTGTTTATGACTTTTTCTTGTTGTTAGGTAGTTTATGGCATAAGGAACACAAGCTTTAATGTTCCCTGAGGTAATTGGAATTTAATTCAAGTTTCTAGTACTCACATGGATTTTCTTTTTTTCCCCCTGGCCTGGGTACATTGGGGTTGTGAGGGTTATGTAGATCAAATCCAAGAGCTTTGCCTCGTAAGAAATGCAGCCTAACCAATTGGCTACCATCTTGCCACTAATCATTTGGAGATTGTGGTTAGAAGTATCAGCTGTTTGAAATGACATTAGTACACTTGAGACACATAAGGTTTTGGGTATTGTTCAAAGATAATATGATCTACCGGACTATAATTTTGGATCAATGCATTCATTTGCTGCAGTTAACAAGCATGAGCACTATGCATGTAATATAATACTGCCTTTTTATGTTATGCTCCTTATAGCGTTGCATAAGTTTTGGAAAATAAGCCTAGGTGTGGAATTGTTGAACCAGTTCTTATAATGAGGATTGCTTTGAACCATGTCACTGATTTGTTCAGATGTAATCTTTTGCTTCCTTTTTCTTTCTAATGGAAGGGTGAATTACCAGTTGATAGATGTTCAGAACTGCATTTTCTATTTCCTAGGTGTAATTACGGAGAGTTCATCTCTATTTAGTCTTTCAAGATTTTGATCCACTTTTTTGGTTTAAAATGTTCTGCATCCACTTTTCCATTAAAAAGAATTGGTAGGCATACTATAAAAAGCAGAATACAATGACCACACATTGGTCTGCAAAATTGCATATGGTACAGAATATATATATATATATATATATATATATATATATATATAACAAATGCAATGTAATATGCATTCTTAGGGTTTTCATAGTAAATATAATACTGTTGTAGATATTACATTACATAATATTGAGTAGTGAAATTGGGATGACCTTTTGTTTCCTTGGAATCAAAATGGCTTAATCATTTCCACCTATTGATAATTTTTCACTTATCTGAAGATACAGAGAACAGAAATGTGATAGGTGTGCAGGGTATGTTGTATCTGCAGTTTGAAGTTTTCCGATCATTCAAATTTAGGCTTGATTAGAGGATGTGAAAATGAAATAGATTGTAGTTGGTTTCCTATAATCTAGGAAACTGGAGGGACCTCGTCAACGTTTCACAGTTAAACTTTAGGGAAAATCCCTGATTGAAGTCATAGTTATGATATATATCACTCTCCTACTTCAGTGAGACACAGTTTTCCAGGAGTTGAAGAAAATCCTCGATTGAAGTTGATTTTAATGTTAGGAAGATATACACCTGTTAATCATGAATTTAAAGAGAATATGATGAATAGCTATGGTCACTCTGGCCTTTTACATATATACATATTTCAAAAGAAGTGAGAGTTTCCTGTTTAACTAGGGAAAAGACATATTTTGGCATGGATTAGAAAGGAGATGAAATTTAGTTTGTGGTAGATTCTATTTATTGTTTCCGTATCAATAATGGGGCGTAGAACAAGTTTCTCCATTGCAATTTATCTGCAGAGAGTTTCAAGCAAGATTAAACATTGCTGACGATAAAGATTTTGGAATTGTCCTGGCACTTCTAAGAAATTAATGGAATAAATGATTGGTCTAACAATCGCCAAGCTTGACGTTTAATCTAAGCAGATCTTTACTGCTGGTATGCTGCTTCCAGTTATAGCTTGAAAAATACAAATTACTTGCTGCAGGCATGATTCCTTATGAAAATATTTGCTGCTTCCCCAGTTATTTTTATCTCATCATAGCAATCACAAATCTCTTGTTTCCAGCTTGTGATTTGTAACATTCATCCTTTTATTTTTTGGTGGTGGTGGTGGTGATGATGCGGAGGGAGACCGGATTCAGTTCCTAGTATCATTTTGCTTTTCATTTTTGTGCAAAGTAAGACTTGTTTTGCTTCTAATGTCTTGCAGTCTGAGGTTAAGACTTGTTTTGCTTCTAATGTCTTGCAGTCTGAGGTTAAGACTTGTTTTGCTTCTAATGTCTTGCAGTCTGAGGTTTTTGCTGTCGCATTCGCACTACTGGCAGCAGGTGCTGTGATTTTGACACTGAATGTGTTACTGCTGGTACGTGCCTTTGATTTTTATTATATTAATTGCACCAAATTGGATAAGCTGATTTCTTCTGTTCATGCTTTGTTCAGGAGTTCCCCTCCCCTTGTATTATTAGAGTGTTGAGAGCATCATAGTGGAAGTTGGAACTTATTTATCACATGGGGGTACGGTGCTCAGTTTTAGTTTAGTCTTTAGATTACTGAAACTCTCTTGTCTTCATTGTTTAGGGTGGTCACATAATCTTCTTCCAGAGCCTGAGTCTTCTGGGTTACTGTCTCTTCCCTCTGGATGTTGGTGCATTGATCTGCATGTTGAAGGACAATGTGATCTTGAAGATCATTGTGGTATGTGTTACATTAGGCTGGAGCTCATGGGCCGCTTATCCATTCATGAGTACGGCCGTTAATCCTAGGAGAAAAGCTCTTGCACTTTACCCTGTCTTCCTCATGTATGTATCTGTTGGTTTTCTGATTATCGCCATTGATTAGAGCATCAAGGGTGGTCACTATAGCATTCACACAAGCTGCTAAAACTCAGTTTAAATGCAGGTAATGGATCCTGTGTGAAATTTTTGCCGATTTTGTGATTTTTTGACTTATAATTTTGGAGTTTTGCATGAAGAAATTATATATTCTAGTTGTATGTAATTCTTTTACAAACTTGTCCTTTTTTTAAATTTTGCAACCTGTTTCTTCAATTTCAATCATGTTATTCACATTGAAGGTTGGAAATTGACAAATGAAGCTTCGTTCATTGGAACATAAATTCAGATGTCCTTAAGGATACTATTTTTCTTAAGGTAATTGTCATATCAACAAAAACTTGAAATGATGAAGGGACAGAAGTTGTAGTCTAGTGCATCATACTTGCATAGGGAGATAATTCTTTCTTTTGTCTTTTATTGTGAGAGAAGTGCTACAATGAATTTTGTTTTGTGGGTGCCAGGGAGACACAGTTGTAACCCATAGGTTAAGAGTAGAGCTTGGTAGTATTTGACAGATATCCTTCTTAGGGACTAGTGCTTTTTCTTGCACTGGCGCTAAACTATTCACCGTATGCATGGCTGTCTAGCAGATTCTTGGGTCATTTGGCCCCATTTTAGTTCTGTCTTTCTCTAAAGCTTTATTTCGGCTTATCTTGAGCTGCAAGTTGAACTCTTATTAGAGCATGTAATTTGATGTAATTTAGGGAGGAAACATCATGCAGAATGGCATCAACTGGCTTCTTTTCTTAATATTTGCTTATTGAGTTTTACTGGATGTCGTCTTCTCTACTTGTATAGCTCAATGTGGAATTTCCTGTTGCATTGAGTGTTTTCTCATATGTTTTTTAACAGAATGATGGCTAATTTGTGGAATACGGATTGAATGAACAATTGTATACAGGTGAATAACCACAAATATTTTTTTAGGGCTATTTGAATTTGTTGGATAAATCTGCCAGTTATTCTCCGTTGAAGTCCATTTATAAATTCCAGAGGAAGCCCGACAAGATCTTGTAGTTATCAGCATGGGGTCTTTGCATATGCTAAAACTCATCGTTTTTATCCACAGTTAGTGCTTCCTCGTTTATGTGCATGAACATTGCTGTAGTTTAACATATATACCTGTAATTATTTTTCTTGTATCACTGTTTCCCGACATTAGTGATTACCTCACTGGTCCAATGCTTAAGTGTTATTTTACCACTGTCATGGAACTGAATTAGTTTAACATGTATCTTGATGGCCTAATGTCATTACTTTTTATTCATTTTATTCGAGACAATCCTATTATAAGTATTCTCAAATATCAATTTTGTTGAGCATTTGCTACTGTGCGTGTATATGTCCATTGGATGTCGTAGTGTTTCAAGTCCAACCTCGTAACAATGTACTTGTCACCTTTGTTTTTTCTTCATGCTTATGTGCTTACTGTAAACTGCGGATGTATTCAAGGAAAAGCATACGAAAGTGTATAGTGTTTCTATTTGCTTAAGCAGAAAACTTTTTAGTTTGTCTCGTAACTGAATTGAGGTGTCAGCTATGAGATTCTTACTTTTTTGAAAAAGAAAATACAAAAGTTTAATTTCCATGGAAAGTGGGGATGCTGTTATATAACTGTTCGTTGGGATCGTCAATTAATTGTCCTTCACGTTTTTTTTTTTCTCCCTTTTATCCTTTTTCTGCACTGCAGTCCCAACTCCTATTGCTCGGTAACTTGATTGCTGATGTGAGATTCTCAGCATTCTCTCTCTCTCTCAAAATACCTTGCAAGCAGACATCCTTCGATAAAGTTAGCAATGCAGCAACAAAGTTGGCCGAATGATGATGCATCATCCAAGTTGATAGAGTTGCAATTTAGGTTCGGCTATTGTCTTAATTGAAAAAGACGCTTGATTAGTGAGAAAAGAACGCGCTTTTACATGTTTGTCTTTCTACTTGCTAATTTTAATAAAATCCAATTTGGGGAAAAAACAAAGGCGTACCTGCACCTTTGTACGTATTTTTAGGCGAAGGGCGCACCTAAAGTTTAGGTTCTATTTATAGTTGAAAATTTTGATAAGTTCCAAATAATACACGTAGACCTACGCCTGAAGGCGATTGAAGTTGGAATGAATACCAATCCTATGCTGGCACGAGGGAGGGTCCGTCACCCCATCGAAATGATAAAAGTATTTCTTAGCTAGTAAGAGTAAGAAATCTTGGGTTCGGTCGACTGGCAACTATCCGGAGGCACTATTATGTAGTTTTCAAGACTCTTGATTCTAGCAGTGGGGATGCATTTCAGGGAAAAATATTTGCAAAAGCATAATGTTGGAAATGCAAAATGTTTATCCTGTCATCGACAAGTACTCAATGCTTTTATGTAACAATAGTTATTAATTATTATTAGGTAGAAAGTCTTGAATTTAAATCGCATATCTTACTTTAATATATATTAAAAAGAAAGAAGCGTCTTTTTGCTAAGGAAAGTACTACTGCTACTAAGTAGTATTTTTTGAGGACCGCGTGAGAGGCTACTAAAAGAGAATTCTTTAGTATCATTATTGCACACAATAAGGGTTTAGAATAGTGTTTATTTGGTAGGATTTGCAGTTGCCGGTGCAACTCATGCAACCAATAATTGTTATTTGCTGATGCGGTTCGACTGGATCTGTGGCTCTCCATGGCGTCGCTCCCGAAACCCTTTAGGTCCTTTGTCGAATGTCTTTGGTTCTCTGTGCAAAATAAAAGAATTCAAACATTTTTTCGAATTCTCTCCATCTTATTTATTGTTGGAGGTGTCTAGAAAAATACGATGCTTAATTATGTATTATGAGATGGAGATATATATTATATTGATTGATGTTATATATTATTCTCGGTGTGTGTGTATATATATATATATATCGATTAATATTAAACTCAAAAAGTTCTTCATGGACAACTTCAGTCGATCATTCTACAAGGTACCGAAGTTGTTCCAAATAGAAGTTCCGAGAAGAAGACAAACAAGTACGCAAATTTGTTGTGTTGCGGTGTGTGTGTAAGGTTTGCGTAGGAGGCTTTTGCTTGGAAGCGTGGCCCTGTGGGGGGAAGAAGACGAAGCTTCGGAGGAACGAACCCCAAAATGATTCTCTTTGGATTTTAAATAAATAAAAGAAGAACCAAAGGATAAATGGAGGGAGAAGTGAGTTGTCTTCAAGTCACCTCGCAATATATTCCATGCATTACCAAACCAAATGAAAAAGACAAATCTGCTTCCGCTTCCCTTCTGCACTAATGCTGAGATTACAGATCGCTTTTGTACCCTTCGGTTCTTATCGGTTAACGCTCTTCTCTTCATGGTTTGAGGGAGAAAAAAGAAACAGTCATCCTTACCACTTTAATAATAAGTTTGGGACCGAATTAGTCACAAACAACTCGCATCACTTAATGGACAATAAAAAATTATCGTTCATAGAGGTAGTCAGTCCGACAATAAAATTCAAAGTATTATGATGACAGAAGTAGACTTTTTTAAAGAGAAATTAGTTATATTTATCTTGTAATTATTTTAATTCTTTTCTTTTTAATTTTAATTTTTTATTTATATAAAAATTTTTAAATAATTATATTTATCAAATTTTAAATTTCATGATGAATTTCTGGTAAAAAAAATTATACTACAAACATGAATTATTATTTTTAAAAATAATTTTATTTATTATAACTTTCTTTTCATTCTATCACATTATCTAAACTATATATGTAAAAAAATCAATCAATAATAAAAAAATATTTTATAACTTTCAAACTATTTTTCTCTGTTCTTTCTCTTTTTAAGTCATGAAAAGATATAATTACCCTTAAAAATTGTGATACGTGATGGTAGCTTGATTCTCGTTACCAAATTTTTTTATAATATTTATAATTTAATAGATATAATTATTTTAAAAAATTATGTATATAAAAAGTTAAAATAATTTAATTTTTATAAAATTTAAAATAAAAATTTTAAAATTAAATTCTAGACCTAAATACATCCAAACAACAACAGCACCCATCAAATTATGCTGTGAACTTTCCGGTTGCAGGTGACCTGTTGGAAATTGGACGTATCTTTATTAAAGAGAGTGAGAACCACGTGAGCCAAAGCACGTGAATCAACATGGCGGATTATGGATATACGGCAAGCAGTAGCAGGGGTTGAATAATTTAATTAATTAATTGTCATTAAATACCTAATCGGTCCCGCTATCTCTAGGTAGTACTCCTTAAGTTTTATTTTTAATAATTTTTTATTATACTAAAATATTTTAATATATTATATATAATAAATTAATTATTAATTTATTATATATTTTTATTATTTTATATTATTATTATTATATACTATTTAAAAAGTTAAATATTTTTAACTTATTTTTTCCTTTAATACTTTCACTTTCATTCTCCCCCAACCAACCATAAATTTTGAACCGAATAACAAAAGTCTTTCATAATGTCAACCCAGGATTTGCGCCCTCTAAGCTGAACTAAACCATGAGTTTCATTTTGGAAAGCAGAATTCAACTATTCAAAAACAAAAAATTATTTTTATTTTCAAATTATATTTGTTTATATATTATTATTATTTTGTAATATAATTTAAAGTTTTTTATTTATAAAATTTTGTGCTAGTCAAATAGTGTCAAAAAGGAACAAGAGGAAAGGAGTATTATCTATTTTCTGATGCAGTGCTTGGGTCTGATTAAAAAATAAAATAAAGATTATAAAAAATGGAGTTTTGTCTGAAACCGGTGATGGGAGGTCAGATCCGTTTGCACGGTGCTCATCATAACAAGCCATTCTTGTACGTTATCTCTCGTCCGTATGCTGCTACAACTGTTACTTCAAAGGTCAATGCCATTAACCCCCTTTACCTACAGCTGGTAAAAAGGGTATGCAACCCTCCTTCCCACAAATATAATATTATTATGTAATTATTAAAAAATTAATACAAATGAAGTAGTGCGAAACACATGGCAACTTAGAATGGTACAAAAAATTTTAGGAGAGAGAATCTGAGCGGTAAAAAGGAACCTCTCCTATCCCCTAACGTTTTGGCCTCTTGTGGAAACTTTCGGCGATTCTAAAGTCTGCAATTTTTAGAAATTTCTTACGTTTTGGCGAACTAAAATGTAATAGTAAAAAAATGCAGATTTTTTTGCACGCAACAATCTAAATATGGATTAATAGCCAAGTAAATCTTGAATAAAAATATGATCATTTAGATTAAAATAATAATTAAGTCTTTTTTTATAAAATTTAAAATTAAAAAATTTAAATGCAAACTTAATCTAAATGGATGATTTAAAGTTGTAAACCCTATAATTAATTAAGGGATCAGAATAAAAAAATTTTAACTATGAGTTAAGCATTCAAAATCACCTCTCATTAAAGAAATGACTTCTACAAAATTTGTAAACACAATTTCTGTCCCGTCTTGTCCTCAACATTGGAAGGTCACTTCTAGATTTTTTTTTTTTTTTTTTTGAGGTCACCTCTCAACATTTGAATGCGGTTAAAATTGCAAGAATCTGGAGGACAGGTTTTTTTCTTTTTTTTTTCCCTGGGGAGTGGGGGGGGGTGGAGGTGGCGGATGAGGTACATTGTAAAAAACACTCAAAGATTGCCCAGAACCCAGACAAGACAGTAAAAATCAAGAAATGGTGTAAGAGAATCATCAGGATATCTTCTTTTGAAGGCATTTTCGATCTGCTTAAGATTTTATTTACTGCATCAAGCAAGCGACCGAGCAAGAGGACTGAGGAGATGAAACCACAGCGGTCAGGCTGTCAGCCAACCAGTAAAAGGCACAGAAACCAATTTTTCTCAGGCAGGAACCAACTTCACGCCTGAGTTTATGGATTATTGCTCCAATTTTCTTTCTTTCTTCCCCCGAGCTGCGCCAGGTACCTGTAATTCAATAATTCCATGCACATTCCCTCTGTACCTTCTCTGCAGCTACCTTCATTTCTTATTGACCTTTTTTTTTCTCTCTTTTTAATTTTCATTCAAATATAACGAGTCAAGTCAAAGCTATTTTGTGGTTAAAGTAACAATTAAATAATTAAAAAAGGAGATTGAATTGAATTTTGTTTGAGTTTCTTCTCAATTTCATACAAATAAATTATTTATAAAAGAGATGATAAGATTTAAAATTAAAAATATATATTAAATTTGGCAATGAAATTCAATTCAAATACATCTTAAAAATATAATTTATATTTTTTTTCAAGGAGTTTAATTTATATTTTAGTTATGAGAATTTGAGTGTTTCTTACTGTGTCAAGAAATTAACTTTGTTTTTTTATTATTATGTTGGAGAAGATAAGTATTTAAATCCCTACTATGTAGTTAATATATAAAGAAGAAGAAAAGGGGAATTTTGGGATATTTGAGTGAAGTATATTAATTCACTCTCATTTTTTTTATAGATAATTACACGGGGAAGGAAAGAGACAGACCACATTAATTCACTCTCATTTTTGTTTATATTAATTCACTCTCATTTGTTACTTAAAAAGTGTCCTGAATATAACCATTATATCGAGATTCTTTTTACTTTAATTAGATATATTCCTTGTAAACCCAAAGTTAAGATACATTCTTTCTATGCTTTACATATTTTAGACCTATCAAAGTCTTTGGTAATTGGTTCATGGATGAATCACGAGAAGGGAACGAGGTGATTGACAACATTGCCAGAGAGCTATATCGCTAGAGAAAATTTTTATCCAATTAAGGTGGAATTGGATAAAGTTAGGTTTATGCTTTTCTTATGAAATAAAAACAAGAATTAAAAAGTTGAAAAAAATAACATATCTTCGCTCCTTGCCCCCGCCCTTGCTTAAGGATTCTCGGCCGGACGTGGAAGATATTAACCCTCCTAAATTGGAACTAGAGCTCAGTTTTCAAAACGAATTCAAAATTTTAAGTGTGTAATTCATATCTCATCTCACAAATAATTTAACTTTTACGAAATTCAAAATAAAAATTTCAAAACTAAACTCTATCCGATCACTCCTTAAGTTTGTGACTTTTTATTTTAAAATCCTATAAAATTTAATTATTAATAAAAAATTAAGTGAGATTCAAAGTGAAAAAATATATTGTTAGTCTTCATTTAATGTTTCATCTATCTCCGGTTTCCTTTTATCGGAAGAAATCCGGGTAAAATTGGTGAATGCAGCGAAGCAAATCAATGCAAATATTTTAAAGGGAGGTTCAACTTTCCGTAGCGAAGGGTACCTAAAATTATGTACATTTTTGTATAGCTATTCATCTATGCTGCATTCAATAATTTGTTGTGATATGTTTAACACCTACATTTAACAGATTCATTTGAATGTTTATATTTTATTTTTAGGATGTTTGAAATTGAATGTTTATTTTTTTAAAATAATTAGATATCTTATTTAAATTTTTACTATTAATATTTTTAATTTTAATTAAAATTCACTAACATAATAAACTCATCACTAACATCTTTAATTCTCTTAATATAAAAAATGTAAGCTCTAGTAGTATATATATAACTAATCTCTTTAACTAACGGTAATTTATTCATAATCAAACTTACGCCCTTAATTTTTTATTAAGTTAAAATATAATATTTAATTTTGAACAAAAGAAGTAATATTTTATTATATTAATATTAGGAAAAAATTTCATTCTGAAACCTAAAGTAAAATTTCAAATGTGAAACTTATGAACGTATTTGAATTAATTTTTTTAAGTTAAATTATATTAAAAATAATAAAAATAAATTATTTAAAATAAAAAAAGTGTGACATAAAGTAAAAATAAAATTTTTATTTTAAAAATCTATCTAAGTATATCTTATATTTTTCACAAATAATTTAATTTAAAATAAAATTTTTAAAACTAAAATCTATTTAATATTACTATAATTGAATGAAAAAATTGTCAATTTAATCTAAAAAATTAAGTATATAACATGTTATGAACCATAATATATTTTTTATTATTTTAGTTTCAAAAGTTAAGTGTCTAATATATTATGATCTCTAATATTTTTTCTATTATTATAATCTCGAAAGAATTTTTGAATGGTTAACAAAATCGATATCAATTGTCATTATAAAAATTCTTTCAAAATTATAATAATAAAAAAATATTAAAAATCTTAACATGTTAAATACTTAATTTTTAAAAGATCTAAATCGCTATTTTTTTAATTGGATTCTCAAAATATACTTTTCCAATATTTTATCGGAAGGAAGAAAGAGCAGTTATTTTCACCGGTCAAACAAGGAAACAAAGCCATTCACAGGTCGGCAGGTGAAGAAGATTATTTTTGCGTCCAACCTAAAGCCCCCATTTACTTGTCTGTTTTCAAAAGATTATTCGTACAAGAATAAGCAACTCTTGGCCTTTTACAATCTGGCAGAGGCTGATTCAATTTTGCCATTATAAACCTGCAAGAAAAAGGAAAAAACAAAATTCTGCATCAGAAAATTCCAACCTACAAATCCCATAACCAGACCTCTTAGGTCCCATTTTCTCTCTGATATCTTCCCCAACTCAGCCATCCAAAAATCCTTTTTGATTTTTAGCCCTCTTTACTCTCTCTGCTGCCTTTCTTGTACTTCAAATTTCCCCCTTTCTCATTGCCACCCCACGTCCTCTCTCTCTCTCTCTCTCTCTCTCTCTCCTTCCCATCTTCAAAGCCTCAAAAAGCTCTCTTCGACTTTTCCGACTCCTTATTCCCCTTCTTGTTTGGCTCTTCCTCCCCCTCGCCGACCCCCACCCCTAAGAATCACAACCACAGAACCAGACCTTGTCTTCTCTCTTCTTCCTTCAAGAATTTCCCAGCCAATCAATTTTTTCCCTTCCAAAAGAAAATCACTTTCACACCCCATTTCAAGAATTCCAGAACCAATTCCATTTGTTTCCTTTCCTCTATAAATCTTGCAAAAGCCCCCGCCCCTTTTTCTCAAACACCATAAATCCAAAGCTTTCCTCTGAATACTACTCTTTTGTTGTCCCTATCTCTTTGCTGCATATATACAAACACATTGACTCAGACGGGAGGAGATGAAGGAGTTCTGGACAACTCTGGCATCTGTAATGGGGGTCTGGGCCTTCTTCCAGAGCTTCCTTCACACGGTGTTCCCGCCAGAACTACGCTTCGCCTCCCTTAAGCTCTTCCACCGGGTCTTCAACTGGTTCTCAGCCTACTGCTACTACGACATCACGGAGATCGACGGTGTTAACACCAACGAACTCTACAACGCCGTCCAGCTCTACCTCAGCAGCTCAGCCTCCATCGCAGGTAACCGCCTCAGCCTCACCCGTGGCCTTAACTCCAGCGCCATCACCTTCGGTTTATCCAACAACGACCGCCTCATTGACACCTACAAAGGCGTAACCGTGCTCTGGGAACACGTGGTCACGCAAAGGCAAGCGCAGACTTTTTCATGGCGGCCGCTGCCGGAGGAAAAAAGAGGCTTTACATTGCGTGTGAAGAAGAAAGACAAGGCGGTCATACTCGGATCTTACTTGGATTTTGTCATGGAAAAAGCGAATGAAATACGTAGGAATAATCAAGATCGGTTGCTTTACACAAATTCACGTGGGGGCTCACTTGACTCTAGAGGCCACCCTTGGGAGTCCGTACCCTTTAAGCATCCTAGTACTTTTGACACACTAGGTATGGATCCAGCCAAAAAGGCTGAAATTATGGCGGATCTTAAAGACTTCGCCAATGGAGAATCATTTTATCAGAGGACTGGAAGGGCTTGGAAAAGAGGCTACTTGCTATACGGACCTCCGGGGACTGGCAAGTCCAGCATGATAGCTGCCATGGCCAATTACCTGGGATATGATATTTATGATCTTGAATTAACTGAAGTGCACACAAATTCTGAGCTGAGAAAGTTACTGATGAAGACCAGTTCAAAATCCATTATTGTTATTGAGGACATAGATTGCTCAATCAATTTGACTAACAGGAAGAAGAGCAGTAATTGCAATTCCGGGGCGCGCAGTAATAGCTATGATGTATCGCCTCCGGGCTCCAGCAATGGCGGTGAGGATGGTGGAAATACAATAACTCTTTCTGGGCTGTTGAATTTCACTGATGGATTGTGGTCCTGTTGTGGGAGTGAGAGGATTTTTGTGTTCACGACAAACCACATTGAGAAGCTTGATCCAGCTTTGCTGAGGAGCGGCAGAATGGACATGCATATATACATGAGTTACTGCTCTTTTCCGGCATTAAAGATTCTTTTGAAGAATTACTTGGGCTACGAAGATAGTGATTTGGATTTGGAAATGGAGGAAGAGTTGAAGGAGGTGATTGACAACGCGGAGATGACTCCAGCTGATATCAGTGAGGCCCTAATCAAGAACAGGCGCGACAAGGACAAAGCGGTAAGAGAATTGCTGGAGACATTGAAGTTGAGGGCCGCAAAGAAATCAAGGGAGATGGCTACAACCCTCGTGGAAGATGAGGAACAGGAAAAGAGGGCATTGGAGAGTCCCAAAGGAGGCGGTGAATTGCAGGAAGAAAACTGTAACAAATGCCAGAAGCATGGTGATCAAGGGCAAGATCAAGAGGACGAGAAAATACACTAAATACGTTTTGTGGGGGGAGTGGAGGTAGGGTAAAATTTTTGTGGGATATCTTGTAAAATCTCCGATCAGACACAGCCAGTACAAACTGGACTGTTTGAAGATTAAAGAGCTTTGCAAATTTAGGCTGGACCCTGGCAATTTGGCAAAAAGAAATGTGGCTACTCATTATTTTTGTCCAGCTTTGGTTGATCCATCCACAATTAAGTGCAAATAATGGAACTGAATACTCTCTTATGTTTCACAGATGAGCTAAATTGCATGTGGAGTGTTTATCTATATTGGCTTCGTTTTGTCTTTCCCTACACTGGCTCCCACACTTGGCCCTGACCCTCATGATACAACACTGTCATGATATAACGACTAAGTTAATTATATATATATATACACGTATTTTCTTCTTATCCTTTGACATTCACATGCTTGTGCTGCTTGCGAATTCAGAGGCTTATTTCTGTGTCTGCAATGGGGATTGAAGTCCACAAGGCCTATATCTTTGTACTTGACAATAGACACATGGTTGGTTAGCTGGATGTGATGCGAGAACACCTTAAGGGCACATGGGAATGGATGTACTTGTTTGATTGGGAGATGTTGGGAATATAGTATAGTGTGGATATAGCAATTAGTTGTCAATGCACTTCGACAATTATTTTGGTAAAGACATTCTTTTAGGCATATATTTTATTCCAAACGTGCGGTATGTTTTCAAGCTCATCAGTAATGGACACTGGGAAGAGAAAAGAACCATTTTACAAAATTTGGGCAGCTCCTTTCAGTTACAACCCTTCTACTTTTTATGAGAAAAGGACGAAAATTTGGACGTCCACATTCTCAAATGCTAAGCTCATCACAGAGTTATTCAAATAACTATTAACGACTTCATATATTTCAAGTTTTTCGCCATTTGATGAAAGCGAAATAAATTCAATGCTGACATTTAAAATAAATATCAAATTTAAAAGTAAAATTGGGCATATTGAGATAGAATATATATTTGAGATTTTACATCAAATAAATTATTTATAAAGAAAAAATTAAAATTTAAAATAAAAAAATTATATTAAATTTCGTAATAAAAATAAATAAGTCAGAAACTAATGAGTGTAAATAAATATCTTCGTGGATGTATCCAAACTCATAACTAGTATATATTATTGATCTTTCATATAGTATCGCAATCAAGCTGAAGTGGCGTCTAGCTTCACTGGACTAATATATACCTCAAATATTTATATTTGGGACCCTCTCTTGATGATGTTGAGCATTACCATTATGCTCTTTCTACCATGCTACGTTTTAACTTATTCTGAAAATGCAGTACAAAGCAGATTAGCACAAAGATTTTGCATTTCCCATAATATATAATTCTTTATTGGGATTTCCAATTCCTTCCTATTGGTAATTGGATAGTCACTCAACTGATATATATATATATATGTAATCAAGTTTAGCTTATTCTATGTCTCGCATCGATAGTGATTGATGGAGTTTAAAATGAAAGCAAGAATAGATTCATCGAGGAAATTTTAAGGAAAAGAGAAAATAATAGTAGGAATTAATCACGAAACCTTTTGAAATAATTCTAGCCAATTTCACCTTCTAGAAAGATTTAATTTCAAATATTTTATACATGTCTCAACTCCAGATAAATTTAAAATATGTGAAAATATTCTTTTTTTTTTGAAAAATTCTATTATAAATTAGATATTTCTTTTTTATCGACCATTTTGAATATCGTATTATAGTATTTTTAAAATTGCTAGATAATTCGTTATTCTCAACATATAACACATGAAAGATCACGAAGGAAGAAAGAGGGAAAGGCATAGGAGGAAGAAAATAGTTGCCAAAAAAAGGATAGGCTTGAGAAAAGAAGAGTAGAAGAGGGTTGTATCATGTACGTTGTGTTGCTCTAAAAAAAAGGAAAAGGGAGACTGTTTGAATGGATAGATTTCGATGGGCGGGCGGGCTCTTTAATAATTACTTGAAGAAACAAAGAAGCACAATTTATCCAGTAAAAAAAAAACAAACAAAAGAAGAAGAAACACAGAAGCAAATCTCATGATTTCATGTTGGTTAAAGAAAGATTGATAAGCAAAAAAGGGAGTCTCAAAGTCTCCTCGTTATGATGGCAAAAGTAGACAGCTTTTTTAAAACATTTTCTTCTTACTGAGTTGATTTGGAGTTGGGTTGGAAAGGCAAAGGCAGATTGTCCTTTTCAATTTTCATCAGTCTGGTAAACAATCGTCGACGTGTTTTGACAGCAACCCCCTCTCCATATTGCAAAACCCTCTTTCTCTTCCCTCTCGCTGTCTTTCTCCATTGCAATCGTCGACGTTGACGCGGCAGACAGCAGGGGAAATGAAGGGGGAAATGAAGGTGAAAATGAAGGTGTTGGGAATTACAATTAGCCAAAAGGGCGGGTTATATTTAGTAGTAGGCTACCATGTTAGTTCAGGAATTAATTCCTGCTGATGCAACTTTTCTGCTCTTTTGGTAATAATATGAATTCCATTTCAAACCAAAGAAAAGCTAAAATCTTCTTCGTAACTTTCTATATAATACCCCCTTCCCATTTTTTCAAAGCAGATCCTATAGGACGGTGGGGGATCATATAAGAAAGGGAGATAGGGAAACAGCTAGATGTTACCGCTATATACACCAAAAGAAAATCTTCTGATCTTGCAAAGGCTAAAAAGTAATAATATTAAAAGATAAAGAGCCTCCAATCATAACAATTCTCTCTCTCCTTTTTTTTTTTTGAAAAACATAATAAAAAGTTGATAATGATATATTTTACCTTAATGGCCGGCTAATAGAGGGTTGTTGGTGATTGATTTGCCTAACGGAGTTGCTATAACCAACCTACCACTCATCATCATTTCCCATTTCTCATGCACACAAACACGGACTTGACAATTAACCTCTCATTTTGTGGCTCTTGTCCCTAATGCTTCTTTCATTAGTTAAAATTTGTCATTTCATCAATTTTCTCGCTCTTGTAGTTTCTTCCCTCTTTGAGGTATGCCATACAGGTTTACTCGCCTTCCCGCTGTGTTTTTTCCTTTGACATGACCATAATTATCATCGAGCTTTTGACAATAAGTGACGAGTCTCTTCTATTTATTTATTTATTTTTAAAAAAGAAACTTCAAATCTCCTCATGAAAATTAGCCCTCAATCTAACTTACTACCAACTCCAGACATCCCTATGGATAAGCTCGCGTAGAACCTTATGTATTTTTCTAGTATGTACACATTTTCTCCAAGATTATTGGGTGGTTCTGCTATGGATTCTATATATGCAGCCAGAAGAAAAAAGAATATACTGATGTAGTAATTCAACATTTAGGTGCTCGTTCTCTAATACTGCAAGAGATTGCTGCTCCCTTCCCCGAAAAGAACAAAAGGTTTCCTTCCATAATTCATAGCCTAATATCTGGGCAACCTCTGGTAGGGTATGGTTAAGGATTGAACGGATATATGTGTTGAATCGGACAAGAAATAAATCAAGCTGTAGGACAGTGATATGTCAACTGCGCACACTGATTTTTCTATATATCTATCTATCTATATATACATCGGTCACATGAAGGCAAATATCGAAGAAAATTAACCTCTTTGCATATATTTATAGGTCAAGATTTAGAGTTTAATACTCAGACAAATATTCATTATGATTTCTTTAGTACAGTAGTCTAAGATTTTTTTCTTTTTTTTAAAAAATAAAACTATTCAAGCACAAAAGAAGCGCAAATCTTGAAAAAGTTATGGACGTGTTTGGGACGGACGGAGCAGATAAACTGTGAAAAAAGCCATTGAAATTTGAAAAATGCACCATACCATCAACCCCCGTATATCCTGCGGTCAGCATTTATTATTATTCCTTTTGTTCTTTAGTTTTCTTGGAGTCAATAAAGTTGGAAATCATTCCAATAGAAGATCGTCAAAAAACAGCCAATATTTTCCTTCTTCCGAATCCATTTTCAATGGAAACCCCAAAGAATCAAACGATGGAGAAAGATTGGATTACATTTTCCTTCAAACAAAAAGGCATTTTAAAGAATGGTATAATCAAATCGGTGAAATAATAATTATATTAATATAAAATTACGTGTCGAATTTTTCTTATTATCTTAAACCACGTAGACGTATTACCTCAAAATACATATAATTGATTGCTCTTGAACCGTCAAAAGGTTCCAAAACGATTAAGAATCCATGACTTTGCTTCCTCCTTTCCAACTCTTAAAAAGTCCCATAACAAGAACTAAGTAGTATTTTATTTTGAAGGAACATTATGAAGAGTCAAGACCAGCAAGGGCATCTTTGATATATTTCCCCCTTTTTGATTCGTCGCTTTCAGATATTATGCTGAAAAGTTGAAAGACGTAAAAATCATATTCACGTGTGGTGTGGACATACACACGCATTGCACACAATCTTCATATTATCATACAAGTGATTGTCGGTAATAACTAGACATGAAACATCAATTATTCGGCAGCAGTTCCTTTCTTAAATTTTGTTTTTCTTTTTCTTTTTCTTTTCCTTCATTCATTCGGTTCACGTCCTTGTTAGTCCAACTAAACGCCGATATCGTAGCAAAAAATTTGAAAGCAATTTGTTTAAAATAGACTATGGAGAATTGAATATTTTCAGAAATAGTTTGAACGGGCCAGAAAGAAAAGAGATATGAACCGCTTATTTTATTGAAGGGAAAGAGATCCGTGTAGTTGCAGAAGTGGATGCAGTTGGTTCTATCGATCAGTGGAAACAAGTGGGATCTTTGACTGAAAAGTAGCTTAGGGGCTAATGAAGAATGGCTTTGTGGTTCACAAGCATGAATAATTACAAGTATATCAGAATCTAATACTGGAACTTACACTGTCAAACGTATAAAGCTTTCATTAAATTGATATTAAAATTGATCATTTTGGAAAACCAGAAAAGATTGAAGACCCAAATGAGCAGTGAAGAAAATTCCACGGTATTTGGAGGATCAATCTGATACGATCAGATCAGGGTTCTTGTTCTTTCCTTAGGGAAAAAGATTTTTTGACTCGTAATATGCACGATGTACACCATGTCTCAACTGTTTGCCGTGAAAAGATTGAACCAAAATAATGTGGAAATTTCCTTTTTTTTCCTGTAAAATTCCATTCGAGAATTAATGGAAGACCTACCTTTTTCCTCAAATTTTCTCGAGCATCTTTACCAAAAGGTTAAGAAAATGTCCATTTAGTATTCAAACATTAATGATGTATTTGAATTTAAATTTCACTCATTCTTTTACAAATATTTTTTTTATAAAATTTAAAATAAAAAAAATTAAATCAAAATACTGTTTAAACCGAACTTGCAAGATCATTAGAACAAGAGGAGCCATATTACGTATGTGTAGAGTCAGAATGTGGTTTTCCCCTAGTATCTAGCTCTTTGTACGACATAAGGCAAGGGAAGGAACCAGATTGGGCATTCTTGGTATGCGCTTAAGTAGTTAATAGGAGAGAGTGACCCATCAACTACTAATTTGCACTTGTACTTTTATAATACGAATATAAGTACCTTAAATTAAAATCAGTTCGGTCTACATAAAAAGATTTACTGAAGTTGCTTTTCTTTCTTTTCTTTTTTTAAACAAATCTTTTTAATTCTGCTTTTCTTTGCAAAAGTTAATATAAATATTAAAAATTTATATTTTCTTCCTTCTCCTCCCGTTTCCCACAATCCAATCGCTGCCAGATTGTCCCTTTACCTCATAATAGCCTATTCGTTTTCCAACAGTGAGAGCCACAAACTTTCTGGATTTGGTCATATTCCATAGTTGTAGGACATTGAGATCCAAAATTAACCTAATGTGGGAGTCAACTTCATTTATCAAGCAAACAAGACATCCCCATTTCACTATCATTTTCAGGATAAGGGAAACTTATGCAAAGGCAAAATGATTCTTAATTCATATCAACCGACGGTTTAATTGGAGAGAAGCCAGTAGTTGATGGCAACCACCTGATAATTGCCATGTCCTTCTCCAGTGATCCTTCGCTCTACTGAGTGGCTGATACTCGAGTATGGGCTCCAACTCTCCCATGAGTCATACAATGGTTTGGGCCCTTTGGACCTCAGATGGACCAAAAAGAAATGTTCCCCCATAAGGATTTTCCTTTGTTCTGCAACTTTATTTTCTCCTTTATCTCCGTCTAACTCTCAGAGTAAATTCTGAAATCTCTTTTAAAGCAAATATTAATTGAATAATTGGATAGAGTTTAGATTTAAAATTTTTGTTTTAAATTTTTTAAAATTAAATTATTTATAAAAAGGATGTGAGTTATGTTAAATTTTGATATAGGGAAAAAATTGAGACAAAAGGAAAAAAAGGAAAAATTAAAAAAGAAAAAATGCATGGGATAGAAGGGAACCTTCTGGTTCCCAAGAAAAGGCAAAAATGTTTTTTTAAAAAAATGCTTGAAATTAAGGGGGAACCTTTTGGTTCCCCCTAGACCCAGACCCTGGCTGCAAATTGGCAAGGACGGCTGGGAGCGATGGCACAATATTATTTATTATATTATATAATTGATCTAATACAATATTTACTAATTTAAATAAAATTATAAACAAAAAATAAGAGAGAAGAAGAAAGAAAGATGAATTAAAAAATAATTAATTTTTAAAATTATATATAATAATAGTGTTCAACTATATAAGATTAATTTTGATAGGTCATTTAAAATTAGTGTAATTATATAAAATTTAATTTTTGAATAAAATTACTGTGTCAGACTCAAATTAGTAATAGTCGTGGCACAGACAATATTTTCGGGTAAATCAATGTTACTGAAAATAAAAAAGAGTTTTCTTTTTTTTTTTCATTGAATTTGGTCATATCTTTCGCTCGAAGTAAAGAACTATATGTTTAGAAGTGATGTATAATAAAGCGAAAGGCCAATAGAAACTTGGAATAATAGCCAAAAATGAAATCATTTATGGCAAAGATGCAAAGGAACTTTCTTCTACTTGTTTATTGATTTTTCTCTAGCTTGATTACTAAATCCATCCTAAACTGTGTTATCCAGGACAGGAAAAGTTTTATAGGCAATATTTGCTTATTTCCTTAAAAATTAATGGTAATAATAAGAGTGTCATTTTCCTATTTTGTCAGTAAACCTAAGCAACATATATTGAAGCCGCATATAATTCGTCATTGATGGCTTTCGATTAGCCACCTTTTTCTTCCTCGAATTGGTCAGTAAGAAATCTAAGCTTGCTGTCATGCTTCCCAGTTAGAAGTAAACGGACAATATTTTTAGAAGATGTACAATAAGGCAAAAGGCCAATAGATACTCGGAAATAATAGACAAAAAATGCGATCATTTGCAAGAGGCAAAGGAAGTCTCTACTAGTTTATTGATTTTTCTCTACTTGGAACTTAATTTTTTTCCAAATTTTAACAAATGCACATGATCTCATTTAATTTGACGAATACCATGGGAAAAATTAAGTTCAAGTAGAGAAAAATCAGATAGAATAGGTGAAAATTAGCCCTGTAATCTCATCTCAAGTTAACCTCGGATTTGATTAGATGTCTCTGATAATTGACAAATAGAAATTACACTGATATAGTAAAGATAGTATGGTTCATATGTTATTTGATCTGCATCTAATTCTCAATATTCTGACTCTGATGAGACTATTAAAAGTGAAATAGTAGAGGCATGATTGCTACTCATAGCTTGCTTATATGTTTGGATTTTTACTTTCAGCATCTTTTTGATGCAATTTTACCTTCTCTTGATGTTATGCAGCACTTGCATACCCAGTATGAGGAATTAGTTCCTCTCCTCTGCAATAATCATCCTGATGTGTTTCCACCAGATTTCTACACTTGGGAACAATTTCTATGGGCTTGTGAGCTCTGGTATTCTAACAGCATGAAAGTTATATTCAATGATGGAAAGCTAAGGACCTGCTTAATTCCAATTGCTGGCTTCCTTAATCACTCGGTTTGCTAGTCTTTTCTTCTTGATTAATTAGTTTTATTTATTTCCTTGTGGTCATTAAAGTTACCTTCTACACATTATTAGTAATTCAAATGGCTTTGGTTAGCACAAAAAGAAACTAGTACGTAGGGTATTTCTACAAATATTCCTTTGGCAGGAGTCTTTCTGGGTTTTCCTTATCCTTGTTTCATACCCATTTTCTAGGCACCTCGCAGTTTGCTGCGATTACCTTCTCCCTGATTAATAGGCATGAATTAAGGTTAATTTAGCTAGTCATCTTGTTTGACTATGTTTCTTTCCTTGACAGACATGTCCCCACATAATGCACTATGGAAAAGTGGATCCTGTGACGAATTCCTTAAAATTTCCTTTGTCCAGACCATGCAATGCTGGAGAAGAATGCTTTCTTAGTTATGGCAATTTCTCCAGTTCACATCTACTTACATTCTATGGCTTCTTACCAAGACAAGCCAATCCTTGTGATGTTATTCCACTGGGTAAGATTGCTACCTTGCTAATTCATATGTGCAAATTGCAAAAGAATTCTATAGCCATACTATTTATTCCACGCACTGACTTGAGCTGAATATCAAACTCTGGATCAGATAGCTTAAGTTTCTTGGATAAAGTTTTTGTTTATTATTTGGCAGATATGGATATAGCCCTGGTAGAAGATTGTGAGGATGGAGGGCTCAGATGTGATTGGAATGCTCACATGGTGCGGGGTACCTGGTTCTCAAAGAACCATGGGATTTTTAATTATGGTTTACCACCTCCCTTATTGGATCATCTCTGGAAAACTAGGAGTTCTACGTTACAAAAGGAGATTCAAGTAATCTAATACCGACAACTTCATGCTATGCTTCCCGTCTTCCATTTTGATTTTCCTTGGATGGTTCTGTAGCATGTATTCTTTGATAAGATGATTCTCCTTTTAAGTAGCAATCTTGTAGCTACATAAGCCGACTCTGAATCCTGCATGTAACTATTTCTAGATGCAGGATAAACTGGAAATTGAACATGAAATACTTGGTGATTTATGCTCTACCTCTCAGGGTATGCTAGAGACCCTTGGTGAGACAGACTTTGATGACAGGTAAGCATTAGTTTGCCTTTATGTAAGAATTTTCTGTACAACAAGAAATACCACGTTTCTGAACCTTAAAATCTAATTATCAGGGAAACAGCCAGTTGGGATGTAAAGCTTGCTTTGGATTTCAAAGATTTGCAGAGGAGGATTATTTCTTCTATCATAGACTCTTGCAATACTGGTCGAAAGTTGTTGGAATCTGAACTGAGAAAATCTGCAACATAACAAGCCATATGCATCATGTTCTTTTTCATGTAGTTTGTGCTCTGTAGATTTAAAGCTTTTATAGGCATCCGAAGAACCCTTAGCAAGTGATATGAGGTGAATTAGTTTCCTGTTTTTGTGCTATAAATTTTAGGTCAGAGTTTCAGTATCCCTCCTTGGGTACTTTGTAGCCATGGTTGATATTAAGTTTGAAATGGAGTAGGGTGCCATGGTTGACAAAGGCTTCTCTGTGTTTTTGGAATCTTGACCTCTATAAGTTATTATTTTATGTTTATAACTTCAATTCTAATGCTCAGCCAGTTATAAACTACGATTAAAAAAAATATTTATGCATAAGAAAAAAGAATAAGTATAGTTGCTAAGGTCTTTGATTAAGTTATCTGGAGTGATTAGCAAACTATTCATTTTTGCCTATGATCAATGATCAAGATAGAGAAAGGTAGTTAGAGAGGGCTGTGACTTTGACTAGCATGGTAGTTGTGACAGATAATGTGACATCCTCCAACATTGCATGTAAAGCTTGTCATCTTTGACATTTCAACTTGAGTAGAAGTGATGGCTGCCAAATTTGACCTAATGGATTTATCTCCTTGTCGTGGACAATTGCCTTATGCTCCTGGGAGAATAAGCTTGCGTTTAGAATATTATGAGAAATTCATAACAAAACCTGGGCCTTCGGCTAATGTGTGGGAGAGACTTCCTCATTCCTTTCTTGAGGAATCTAATATACATAGATGAACAACAATAAAATGTATATATACTTGTCTATGCATCTTGGGATCATCATAAAACAAATGATGTTAATGTCAATATTTGTACGGTACTGCTCTTATTCTTTTAGTAATTGTTTGGATGTTTATAAATAAGTCACTCTTTCTTATATATTTGAGCAAGTATAATAATGTGGTGATTGGTACCATTTTGACTTTGGAATAATTGTATTTGCAAAAATCTTGTAATCATCAAAACCATGTGACCTAGAAATAATTTAAACAAAGCAAAAACTCAACAAGGTATGACATCCTTTTACTCTAGCCTTACAACCAACTAATAAAGGCAAACTAATTGACTCTAGCTGCCACACATATCATTGACAAGGATAATTTACATAATAAGTTAATGACTTTTACAGACTCTTTACCATTTCCCTCCCTTTTCTCCTAAAGATATATATCATGGTCAAGAAAAAAGTTAGACAAAGAAAATGGAAGACTGCCACAATAATATAAATGGGGGAAGTGGCAAACAATATACAATATTAGAGGAAGTCTGACCATAGAAATGTTTTACTGTCTCCATCTGAACATTAATTCATAAACACAGATCTATTTCGCCCCGCCTTCAAATAATACATAACTAGCCTAAAGCACATAGAATAAGCGAATATTTTTAAAAATTAAATTTTCAAACGAAATATTTGAAAAGGAATCCTTTTTATCTCTAATGTATGTGTTTGGGGAAAAAAAATCGAATAACACATAAAATACTAAAATTTCATTAGCTCAAAGATGTCGAATACCTTCTTTCTCATATTAGGCTCTTAACATATGATTTATACCTCTTTTGTTCCTTCCAATACAAAACCATAAGTAATATTAGTTACGTTGAATTTACTTTTTTTCGACTTTTTTGAAATATCTAATTTACATACAAATATTGTTGATGTCCTTTTGTAAGACATAAATAGCATATACAATCTATTAGTTCAAAGAGGGTTGAACTTATCCAAACCCTTATTTAGTTTAGAGAAGCTCCATTATTTGTCTCATTAATAAATATTTTTTTTCTATTTTTTAAGAGACAAAATTCTTTAATGGCAAATTCATTCCCTTCATCAACAATGGAGATAAATTATAATTATTAGTTATTGTGGTATTTTAAAAGGAAAAGAAAAAAATTGAAGCACTTACATCCACTTATGAAGTACGCCTAAAATTCAAGCTCAAAAAACTATCATATAGGTAGCACCGATCCAAAGTTTAAATACATTTTAGTTTAATGAAATAAATAAATAAGATTCATTTTAATTACTTAAGGATGTACTAATAAAATACACTAAAGAAATAATCAATTTTTATATTATAAAATAAAATACATATTAGACATCAAGTGAATAAATTGAATTTGAAAGAAGAAAAATCTTAAATGAAATTTAAGTGAGTTTAATTATACTAAAGTAGAGGTATTATTTAAGAGAACAACAAAATGATTCTAAAAGAATTTATAAAATATAGCAGACGAATGCTTATGGAAAAACTTGAATAAAATGAAAAATTTTGGAAAAAGTAAAAAAATTACCTTAAAAAGTGACGATAAAAAAAGTATATGGATTGAAGATTCTAAATATTGTGATATTTGATCAATACTAGCAAACAAACTACTTCGCTCCGCCACGGGTTGGCGTAAAACAAGAGGGGGGCCAAACTTGGTTAGTTTTTCCACGGATTGGAGAACCCCCTATCTGTGGCCTGCCAAGCTAGCCCCCGGGCTAACTCTTGTTTTTTTTCTTCTATGATTTTTTTGTAACTCTTTTTATCTTTCTATCATATATAATGAGTATATAAATTTATTATTATGATATAAATGATCTTTAGCCCATTATCAATATTTTTAAAATAGAAAATACTCATTAATAGATATATATATATATATATATATATATATATATATATATATATATATAATATTTAAAATAAAATTAAATTAATCAACCTTAATTATAAGTAGGATTAGAATGTGTAATTGAGACAAGTTTTGTACTAAAATTGTAATAGATTCTTTTTTTAAACGAGCTTAGACAATCTATATTCATTGTACATGCTGTCTACTTATGTGGATAAATGGACCGGCTTGCAAACTCACCCCATTTTGATAGTACTGAATTTGAATGACAATTAAATCAACAAAAAAATGTTAAAGATGTGGTTAAATTTTAGAAAAGTAAAGAGAAGAAGAAAAGAAATGTACAGACATTAATAGTTTATCTTTAATAAATTTAGTTTAAATTAAGAGATTGAGTTAAATAAAAATAATAAAGATAAATAGTTTAAAATTATCTTAATAGATTAAAAATAATATTAATTAATTAAATTTTTAAAAATAAATTTAAAAATAAAAATTTTAAGAAATTAGGCTGAAAGATTTAGAGGCATAAAAAATTATTAATTAATTAATTATATATATATATATATGATATTTCTGTAGTAGGTTTTAGACCTTTTTGTGTCCAAAATTATGGAGCAATCATAAGGAATTCCGGGTCAAGTGTATAAAATATATAAAGTAGAGAAATATGCAAACAAGTTAAATGATTTCTCGTATAAAATTCAGCCCATTGTTCCAAAGAGAAACCTGCTGCACAAATACATCCCCGAACTATCAAACAGTTAAGTTATTATGATTTATCTCTGAATAATTTATCGGGTCAGAGTGTGAAAGCCGAGAAATTCGCTTTTTAAAAGATAACTAGGGACAACAAAGATACAGAAATGGTGGTCAGAGAGGCGTTGTGGCTTGTTATGTGACTACCAGGGTGGTTGTGACAAACATTGTGACATTTTCTACTGCCACCACTGCATGGAAAGCTTGTCATCTTTGAAATTACAACATGAATGGAAGTGATGGCTACCAAAATTAACCTGATGGATTATAAGTATGCCCACACTTGTTTGAGACTAAGCTTGCTTTGGAATACTTGTAGAATCTTCTAATCATCAAAACCATGTAGTAGTTTTGACTAAAGCAAAACTTCAACATTGTTCATAATCTTGCTCCAGCCTTCCACCAAACAGCAAGAAATTAATGGGTCTATCAGAATCTTGCCTTTTAGTGGTTGGTCTCTACAATTTGGATCCTCTCTTCCATGATAGTGACGTTGAAGAATTTGGACCGCTAATTTAGGGTATGTTTGGACAAGGTTCCGCAAGGAACCCAATACAATTTTTCATCTCAAATCTCACTTTTTCTCTCACAAAAAATTCTCTCTCCCGAAACCCAAGACAAAAAATCTAAAAACCAAACTCTATCCAATCACACCCTAATTATTGCAAGAAGTAGCAAAGTTGTAATTAAATAACTTATCTTTAATTTTCTTTTTGGTCAACATATGAAAAGTTAGATTCAGAAAAGAAAAAGAACGGAGCATATCAAAGGTTGGTTTTTGATTTTTAACATTGTGGAAAAGATTGTGAGTTCTGATTAAAATAATACACAACAAATTTATAGGAATTCGTTCATGATATTTCTGTTGTAGGTTTTAGGCATTTAGTGTTTGGAGCACATGAAATTTCAATTTATTTGCACTCTCGCAGACCTTTATTCTTTAAGAGGGGCAGAAGCCCTAAACCAGGAAGAAATCACAAGGAATTCCGGGTCAAGCAATATAAAATATACAAAGTGGAAAAATATTCAATCAAACGGCTATAAATCAATACAGAAAAAACTTTATTGATAAGATTTCAGAAAATTCTCTAGCATGTAATTAAAGGTAAATCTTAATGCTTATCATTCAGAGACAATGAAGATTTATGATATTCATACTGTATCAATTCTTTTCCCCAATTCGGTATGTAGTAGTTAATTTTGGTGGATCTTCATGGAAGCTGCCAGCCTTCCTGTTTACTGTGGCAAAGCAGCACTCCCAGGGACCATACTTGCAACAATCAGCATCTCCCTCTTGGATTTGCACGTGAGGTTCTTCATGAGCCCCCGCTTGAGCAACAAAAATGATGCCCAGAAAACATAGAACAACTGCAGCCTTATTCATGACCATTTCTTTTCTTAAAAATTCTACTGAGTTGATTGTTCCTGTATTTTCTTCATCATCTTTATATAGTACTGCTTCATGAGGTGTAACCTGCGCAACATTTAATTCTTCATTTCCTCTTAATGGCTAATAAAGATTTGAAACTGCTCTTTCTCTCTCTCTTTTTTTTAATAAAGAAATTGATCAGTTAAACTTTTATTTTCTTACATTCTTGTAATGGTACGGTAAATAGGATTGTCAACGTGTCCAAACGAGTTCGGGATACCCTGTTCCTGATTCGGACCCGATTAACTATTAAGGGTATCGGATCCGGTTGACTACCCGACGTGTTTGAATAAGTTAGACCCTATCATACACGATATGACCTAGGTTCGAGTCTGATTAGACACGATAAGAATTTTAAAAATTTAAAAAAATTATTGACCATTGGATCAAAACACATTTAAAGGTTATAAAAAAATTAAGTATATAAAATATTTATTATTAAAAATTAATCAAATCTTGGGTCTGTCGTGTCCAAAATATTACGTATCATATCCATACTCGTTTAGAATATGTATTATCGGATTCGGGTCCGGATCTAAGTAACTAAATATAAATGATATATTGTACCCGATATTATTAGGTCAGAATTCAGGTAAGATCCGACCCATTATCAGCTCTAACAGTAACCAGGATGTGGCAAACAAATTCATGATACAATGAGCTTGAACAGGGACACCCTTTTCTGTTTAAATCAATGTGTTTCTACCCATTATATATATATATAAACAAAGGCGTAAATGACAGAGAAAGGAATGTCTTCGGATGTAACTTTGTCAGCTGCATATTACAGAGTGTTTCCATTTTTCCAAAGGAAAACTTCCCTCAAGCCTAAATTGCCCCCTCAACTATGTAATTTGGTAGTAAATGAAATAAATTAACTATATAGTATGGGGAAAACACGAAACAAGAGACAAATGTTAATATAATTAGGCAAATTACGCGTATGATTGAGAAAGGAGTAATATTACAAACCAAACAGAAAATGAGAGGGATACGTAAGAGGACTGCTCATAAATCTAAAAATCAAGAAACAATGAAAACCAAACACTTGTGATGAAATACATATTAGTAAAGTTTAAATTCTTTAAATTTAAAAAATAAAAGATATTAGTAGAAATTTAAATAAAATAGATAACTATTTTAAGAAAGAAGACATTCAATTTTGAAAATTTTAAAAGATATATAAATATTTAATTTCAAAAGGAAGGAATATTATTATTTTGATGTAAGGAGCATCATTCAAATGGTAAACACAATTAGTGTGGACAAGCAATGTGGGACATAAAATTATTTATAATCCATGTAAAGTTAGAACACAAGGCAATGCCTTCAAAAAAAATTCTAAAAAAATTCTAAAGCAAAATCAAGGATACGGGTTCATAAATGTTGCGACTTATAGTGCGATTGTATAGAGTTTGATTTTGATATTTTTATTTTAAATTTCGTAAAAATTACATTATTTAGAATTAAATGAGATGTGAATTTTATATTTAAAATTTTGAGTTTGATTTTGTAATATAATAATTGTCTTAAAATCTTGATCCAACAATACTTCTTTCATTTGAAAGTATGTTCTTTTAATATATTACAAGATTATAATCTGAAACGAACTCTAAAATTAATTGATTTCCTTCTCTCTCTGCGGTATAAAACAAAACCTGCATTTTGAGTTAGAGAATGGCCAGTAGTATGTCAGTTCCCTCGAAGCTGACCTATGATTAGCCTCACCCAATATGACGAACATTAAAATTAGTACAACCTGTCCTAACCAGAAACCTACTGTATTTGGTTCTTTTCCCCTCTCTCCATTCCTCATTCCTCATTTTAGGTACCACATAATTGAATATTGGTCAGAGGAAATACAGTAGGATTATGGTTATGACTCAGCAATCACCATCACCATCAAAAACAAAAAAAAAATTGTACTAAGTGAGGTGGATAAAGTTTGGTTTTGAGATTTTTTATCTTGAATTTCAGAAAAGAGAATTTTTATGAGAGAAAAAGTAAAATTTGAGATGAAAAATTATATTAGATTCCGTGTAAAACCCAATCCAAGCACATCCATAAAATACTCGTGACTGAAATTTGTCAAATCACCAACCATTCAATAAGTTATTATGGAGACAGACGCAACGTTGTAAAGGAAACAAATTTTCACATTGATTGATTTCTATTTCTCTTTTTCTTTTTTCTTTAAAAATAAAAAATATTAATAAAAAATTGGTTGACAAATTACTATTGCAACTAATAAAGATTTAAACCGACTTTCAATATTATGTTATAATTGGATAGGGTATAATTTTAAAATTTTTATTTTTATTTTATAAAAGTTAAATTATTTATAAGATGAGATTTAAGTCTCATAATTAAAATTTTGAACTTAATTTTAAGATAGATATTATCCAAGTAAAACTAACTGTACTATTTAGAAGATAAGTAGTGAGATTGGATTAAATGGAACTTTGTTTTAAAATTTTTATTTTAAATTATAACAATTACTTATAAAAAACATGTGAATCTTAAATATAAAATTTTATATTGAGTTATAATACAAAATAGTATTTAAATACACTCTAAAATAAAAAATAATATTGATCTTTTTATAGGCAAATTAATTTTAATTGTCAATATAAAAGTTACATAAAATTTTAATTTGAAATCATAGATAGTGATAATAAATAATAATTCAGTGAGAAAATTACTTCAAAGTCGTGAATTCAAATGGCGTTTTCTCTGAACATATAAAAAGAATTATAAATAACGGTAAAAATAAACATTTTCAAGTCCAGATAGTCGGCCACATATGAGCTGCCATCACTAGCATCCCATATTAAAAATATGCATATGATATGGTTGGCTTTTGGTTGGAATATGGATCCTTCCAGAAAAGGAGTGGTTGGGTGGACTATGGGCCTATGGCCAACACAGCAAAACCCACTGCTGTGTGTACTGCGTGTGCTTAATGGGCAATCCATTTTTCATTTTTTTTTAATATCTCTCCGCACTAATACACGTAACATATTCCAACTCACCATCTTTTGTCCTTTCTTTATCCTTTTTTTCAGGACTGCCGACTGCCTTTCCTGTTTTCATCTTATTGTCCTTGGGGTTTCTATTCCCTGCACCTTCAGCTCACAACATTCTTCTTGTTATCCCCTGAGGTCTTGCCATGTCATCCTACAAAATTAGAAGTCGAGCAGCGTCCCCCCCAACAGAAAAACCTCTACTTTCAAAGGATGTGAGTTTATCAAAAGCTTTAGACGTCAATTCAGACTTATATATGGTAATAATGTTTTTTATCTTTTTGTGAAGGAATCAATCAATAAACTTGTAGTATATGATTAAGTATTTTTATATTCACAAATTATATAATTTAATTGGTTGGAGAATGAAAAAATCAAGATTGAAGATATATTATTTAAAATTAAGTAAAAAGAGTTTTCTTTCTTGTGAAAAACACACAAAAAGAGTTTTGTTGACTTAAAATATCTTGCCGTTGTTTTTCTATGATAATTATTTTTCTTTTATAAATTCATAATGTTTTGCACTTTTATATTCTCTATATTTGTTATTTAAATTATAAAACATAATCATAAAAATGTTGCTTTGTTAAAGGAAGCTCTCAAATATTGATACTACTATTTTACAAATTTATAATTCACAAATATCAAGTTATTTACATAAATCTTTAAAAATTAATGTTTATTGTGAGAAATAAATAATAATTAAAAATTACTTTTTCAAAATGTGTGGACTTTACTAGAAGTTAAGTACCTTAAATTTTTTGCCGTAAGCGAAAATAAAAAAATTATTCTGATAGTTATTTTATAATCTCAACCTAAACTAAATAACACATATTTTCTTTCAAACCAACACAATAGGAGGGTGTAGCAAAGGCTAGTCCAAACATCACTATTAAGAATTTGTAACAAGTAAAAGTGATTTCTATAAATAAAAGTAAATTAAATTATATTTTAACAAGTCAAGATCTACTTATAAATTTCACAAATTGTGATGCTAATATTTTTTGTTATTAAGTATGCGGCTACAAATACTCCTTACCAAGTCAATACTTGTAGATTTGTTCTAAATCCCCACTTTAGATGTTATATGGTGATAAAATGATGATTATTCAATTTTAACAATAAGTACTTAATTATAATATTTTAAATAAGAAAAGAAGAAAAATTATAGAGATGCCACACGGATATCACTAGGTTGGTTTATCTAGTTCTCGACTTCCTGCGCGCGAAGTAGCTGATAGAACCACACTTTTGCGGCCAACTGAAAACTGAAGAGCAAAAAAATGGGAAATGGAAACCAGTAAATAAATGGAAAGCAAATTGGAAAACAAAACTCGGAAATCTTTGCAGAGATAAAAGGTAAAACAGGGAGAGGAAGAAGAGATTCGCTCAGACGTCTCTCTCTCTCTTTCTGTTGCCTGCTTCCTTTCTCTCTCTTCCTTCTTTGCTTTGCCTTTGCAGAAAAGGGAACGGAAGGGAAAGAGGAGGCAGAAGAACTTGTTCACAGAACCTTTTTGTCTTGAACAAGAAAACTATTGATTGATATACGCAAGAGAGAGATATACAGAAAATCAGAACATTTTTTCTTTTGGGTACATTGATTCTATTTGTTTGGTGAACAAAGAAGAGAACAATAGTACGAAAATATGTTGGTTGCCAGCAGTTTTGATCTATGGCAAAAGGATACCTTCTTCTCCGCAGCTGAGGAGGTTCAGCGTTCTGCCGATATGTAAGTTTAGCTAGTTAATTGGCCTTCTTCTTTTTGTTCATCCTCATGCTTTTCTCTGTTTCCTTCTGGGTTGTCTTATTTCTCCGCTTTATTTGAAGTTCAGCCATTTCCGCTGATGGTTGTCCTTTTGTGGTGTCTTTTTTAAGCCTTGAATTAGGGTTCTGTTTAATTTTTTATGTGGATTCAAGGGTTTTAATGATATCTCAATTTAGGATGTTTTTGGTGCCTGCTTTAAGGAGTGGAAACTTGAGAGTCAGTTATGGAAAGTAGTATATATTTTCTGTAGATGTTGGATTCTGGAAATGATTGTAATGCCAAAATTTCAATTTTTATGGTCTTTTTCGTGGAAAGTAATTGAATAAGTCAAGATTTTACACACTCAATTGTTCTGTTCTTTAACACTTAAGAAAGATGCCTACGTTTCCTCTTGCCAGAATGGAATCAGCTTTTAGGACGTGGCTAAGAGAGGAGAAAGAAGGGACAAGACCTCAGTTCTGGGATGATCTTACTAGGGAACTTCAAATGGCTCTAGGAACTGCAAAGTGGCAGGTTACTTCACGTTCTCTGCACTAGCTACTTGTTATGCTATAGTATAGAGAACTGGTGATTGTGATGATGTATATAATTTCTGTTTCTCTTTATCTGGATTTGCGCATTGGATGCTAAATTTGTATGTTTGATCCTTTGTACTTTATTCATGATTAGTTGGAAGAGTTTGAAAGAGCTGTTAGGTTGAGCTACCGAAGTCGGGCTGATGAAATAACAATGACGAGGCATAGGCAATTTGTTTCTGCCATAGAAGAACAAATTTCCAGTGTAGAAGAAGCATTAAGGGAATCATTTGATGATGGAAAGCAACCGCTTAGATGGGTGAACTTAGACGAGAAAGAATGTGATGACCTAGCCCTGTTTCTTTCAGGGACACATTGTGGTTCAAAGAGCATGAATGATGGAGATGCTAAGCTTGGAGCTTGCATGAGTGGGTCTCCACAAAAAAGAAGTACGAGAAAGCACTCTAATTTTAGTCCTGATCGAGATCAGACTAGTTTTGGAAATGTTTCAAGTAATAAAGATAATAGCTGTGTTGTTAACCTAGACGTCAAACAGAGCCCTAGATCAAGGGATATTTGCCAGCCTGATAGAATGTATAATACTCAAAGAACAAGTTCGTCAGATTTAGATTCTCTGGTGATTGTAATTGATGACACGAAAAAACAAGAAGAAACATCACACGTGGGCATTGAGGCTACACCCAAGGAGAAGGGGGTTAAATCTCATTTTTGGAGACCTAGTAATGAGGATTCTTCTCAAGCAAAGGCAGGAATATTAAGTTACAGTCAATTGAGCAGGATGCATTTTTTTAATCAGGTATGTTAAGAAAAGAAGCTTTCTGATTTTTTATTAATATATTTAAATTTAATCTTATTACCTCATGACGTGTATCTTCCTCTGTTGCTTTTTAAACATCTCTTTTGCTAATCTTGGAATTTTGTTGTTCATTTTGTTCTGGATTTCAAGTAAGCATTATATGCGTAGTATCATGAATTCATATGTTTCAACACATTGGCTTCGTTTGTCTGATATCTCAATAACTTTTGCTGGCCTGATTCTCTGCAGTTTATTGGACGGGTGGCCAGAACCCAGAGACAATTACATGTGCAACCAATTATGAAAATCACACGTTCTATCCGTTTCATGCTTGTTTTCATGCTAACTATTTTTCTAGTTGGTAAGTTTGTGTTCTTGTCCATCCTTCTTCAAGAACTGAAAAGTAACCACATATAGAGAACGATACTTTTACCACACCATTCAGAATATGCATTTCTTCCTTAAAACTTCTCTTGCTCTATTACTGTTTTAAATGAACCCATTCTACGGGGAATGAATTTGGAGTGTGATTTTGGCTAGAGGAGAGAATACAGCTTTTGAGTCGTGGAGATATCTAATTAGTAGTGTGTGATGGGATTGGTTCCATATTTGCTGTGATCTGAATTTGCATTTTATAATAGGTCCTTGTATACAGGCGGAGAGTTGAGGATTAGATGCTGAAGTTTGTTATACTTATTGCCTTTGCTCTTCTTTGGAATTTTGCTTGCTGCTTTTGTTGTATATGGTATACCTGCCTGGGAAATTATTATAAAATTACCTTGAAGCATGAAAGGAGATTGCTTTCCAACTTTGTTGGTACCCATCTAGGACTATTTTGATGCTAGTAACAAGCTGGATCGTTAATTGCAGCTCATGATGCCTTTTTTTTTTTTTTTTTTGAAAGGAATTAAAGAACAACCCCCCTATATCATTGAATTGCAGAATAAGCACTTAATTGAAAGTTGTTTTTTGATGTATGAGCTACAGTATCAGCTGAATTAATTTTCTGTTGGAACCTTTGATGTATGAGGTAGAGTATCAGCTGAAATAATTTTCTTTTGAACCCTTTGATTGACAAAGTAAACATCAGAACACCAGAAGTTAGTTCCTAGACAATCCGATATATAAAGTAAACATTGTCATAATGCATTGCACTAATTTTAAGCTTTAGATGGTGAATGTCCAGTTCTTGATCATGCTATACCACAAATCTCATTTTGGGATGTACTAACTGATTGAAAGGCCTTATTTGTTTATAATGAATTTCATTTTGCAGTTTTCTGAAAGCCTGTATTAAAGGTTCTGGTTTGTGCTTTTGCAGTGCCTTTCCTAGTCTACTCAACTTAAGAATAAGTCGATTTCTGTTCATCATGACCAAGGAAGAGGTAAATTTATAGCTTTTCCAACTTGTAATATATATTGCAGCTAGTAACGGATAATCATTTTTACTGCCTGAACGGAAGTTCTAATGTTGTGCTATTAGTATTGTTGAAAGTATGAAAAAAGCCTGAAGAGATAATGTCCTCTTAGTCATTGTGTCTTACCCATTTAAAATGATATCTTGTTTCGTATGTTGTTCTAGCTATTCATATGCGGGATGCTTATGTCCCATGCTTTTTGCATTTATGTATCGATAAATGATGTAGTGTTAGGATAAAAAAGGTGTTCTACCCATCTTTCCCCAACTATCAACAATGTTTACACAGTCATGCGTGCATGTGCACACGCGCACACACACACTTGGAGCTAAAGAAGTTTGGAAATCTTTCTCTGATCCTTTTTTCTTTTTGCAAATTCCAATGGTTCCAGCCCATCTAATGTGGGAACATGTGGTGGAAAAAACAATATTTCTCAAGAGTATCGGTCTCCAGTGTCTTCTTCCTTGCTAATGCTATTTGCTAGACTTCTCCTCACTCTCAGGCAGAATTTGTAGATTTCATCCAGATATGAGAGCATCTTGTGTTGCCCTTGAATAGAAGTTGTAGGAATTAAGCAGTGCTGCAAAAAATTTTGTGCTCTTGCATTACACATACTGCTGTTCTTAATTCTGGTACCAATTTGGTGTGTTGACATCATCTGTTATTGTTGTTCACTTAACTTGCAGGTACTCATTAAAGGTCCATTGAACGGTTCCAAATTTGTTTATCAAGAGTTTTCCGAGTGGTACTGAAGTGTTCCCTTGTCGGAGTTTCATGCGAAATACTATGAACATCTTTGGAACTGTAGATAAGGTCCAAAACCATCAACTAGAGTAGACAGATTGAAGTTGAACAGAAAGAAGTGTAAAAACATAAAATTTAGAGTGATAATAGCTTTTGGAGTTGAATTATTTGTGTCTTCTACCCTCTATAGTAGGCTATTCTTTACAGTTCACCTTCTCCACAGAGATCTGTTGGGCCTATTTTTTCTTCTTTCGTCTATTAGTACTTCTGATGAAAGGAAAAATTGATCCCATTTCATTACATCAAAATTATAGTAGAATCATTAAGGATGATAAAAACACAGTGGTACCATACGCACCTACCTAACATGTTTGTAAACAAGTGACATGACCAGAAAAGGAAATGAAATGAAATAAATAACAAGAAACAGAAGATGCTTGAACAGCAAAAGTATGGACATGCTTATACCTGGCTTGTCAACTTAGGGTACTTTGCAGGCGTCTTAAGCAAATATGCATCACGATATACAGAACTTGAGAATTGATAGCTTTATTATCTGCCAACTGATTAACTAGGACCAATCTGTTGATTTTATTTAACATTCTAGAAAATTTTGATCGACTGCTCCAAAGCAAAAAGAGGTGACAATATATAACCTGTGCCGGGGAGCTGAAGAAGCCATTTGCGTCTACGACATTCCAAAATTTTCCTTCTAGTTCATTTATGACCGAAACCCAAACTGCTGCTGCCACATTCCAGCATCCATATATGGCTATTTTAGACAGTTTTAGGTAATTCAGCAACCTGGTGGTCAAAAACTGAAAAACAAATCAAATGAGTCATTTAAGATGTATCCCAATAATTAGAGAAACCTTGATTTTGTTTCCTTTTGTTCACATGCAGCTACATTTCTTAGCTAATATCAACCATGCGCCGGGCTTCACATGACATGAATAATCTCCCATTCAAACGAGTCATATTTCTACACCACCAGGTGATCGAATTATCAACTGATTCCTCCATATCCTATTAAGGACATTCTTGCATCCATTCCAGAAACTAATCTCCGCAGGGAATTGGCTCACTAGCTGAAAAATCCAACCAAACCTTGAATTATAGGATTTAGACAGTTATGTCACATAGTAAGCAACTCACTGCCTCCGTTAGATAGCCACACCTCTCGTATGACTTCATTTTTCACGCGCTATACCTCTTCCAGTGAGAATATCTCTATCAAAACCCACACCTCATGCATGACTCTCGGTCTTCACAAGTAACACTCTTCTGGCAAGATTGAACCTCAAAGGAACAAGTTATTTAAACGTTTCCGGAAAAGTAATTTGAGAGTCCAGATATATATCCAAAGTTTAATTCCACAGTTCACAGAATTATCCCCTCCCCTTCTTGATAAGTTATAACCCAGCATTTACCATTGTGTATTCCAGTTTTTCTTTAGACTTACGAATAAAAATATATTTACATTTGATTCTAAGAATAAAAATATAGTTATGTTTGATTCTAGTTGTTTCCCCATCATTCATCCACCACCTTGACAAGTCTAATTTACTCATTTTATGGCTTTAATGTACCAGCTCACTTACCCTCTAAGCCCAAAAATCCAGTATATAGTATTTGACTTCATCAGAATAGGGGGAATCCTCTCACCTTTGGAAACTCTATATCCATCCGACAGCCTAGTCTCCAAACTAAAACAGACCTCAAAAAGATTTCTTCCCCAAAGGACACTCCGCCCCACCCATCCCCTCCAAGATGCAAAAGATACACGTGCTTTAGATTTTGCAATTTAGTTAACCCAAAACTCTTGTTAGAGTTAAGTCGCCCATTTTGCCCCCACCATTCCCTTTTCTCTTTTATACCATCCTGCTTCTTGCAAATAAAGTTAGGTATTTTTTAAAGACAGCCATAATGTGCTTGAGGCAGCCAAAAGGATATGTTTTATGAGAAAGGGAGACAGTCAGGTTTACATAACTGCTTCATTAGATTAATTACCTTAAAATAGAAGAAGTCTGAAACAGTAATTATCTAAGCCACTCTACCTTGTAAAGTCCTATATATATCCAATGTCTGAGAAGACAGGCATCAAGTATAAGTTTGTTTGCACCAAAGAGAATCAACTACCTTTATTTAAAATTATTGCTCATAAGTTGAACTTGGAGAGGTCCATTGTTACTACTATTTGCCAAGTTTTATTCCTATAGTAGGACATTGTAGTAAGAGCAATGAACAGAGAAGAGAAAGATGTTACGCTTGAAGCAAAACTAAAGAATCACAGAAGTTGATTCAATTGCTTTTTGATGTCCTCAGGAAAACAAATGCCTTTGTCATGCATGAGACTATGTAAAGGCAAGAATTTCTGTCAAAAATTAGATGAAAAATTCAAACTCTCTCCTAAAAATGTCCAAATAGGCACAAACACAAATACCTTTAGTTTTACCTAAAAGTTAATCCTGTTATTCTGTTTTTCTTATTATTAACCGTTCCAAATAAATTTTAAGAAATCCAAAACCCAAATATATACTGTTATGACTTTCCAAATATTCGATCACCATATCCTTTCTAGACTTCACTTTAAAAAGAATCAAGTTTTTCTAAGGAAATTTTGAATATCATGTAGACTCTAGAGACTTGCTAAATACTTTATTCTCCCTTTACCTTTTAATACAAAATTTCTTCTAGAAACTACTAGAATCAAGAAAAAGCATGCCATGAAGCTGAACCTTTTTCAGGAAGCAGGGTGCAAGACTGGACTTTGGTATGTCATGAGAATGGAGCAAAGACTGATCCATGGACGCCAATTGGTGATTGTCACGCCACAAGCCACTTGTATAGCATGCACATCATAGATGCTTATAACCTAATCTGAAGCAGAGCAGAGGACTGTATTGGTTTTCAAAGATTTTTCAGCGGGCTCGTTTACCTGCTTATCTTCCTGGGCATTTCTTTCAGGAAAAGACAATGACAAAGAACCCAGAAATCTTCCAGTTGTTTATTCTGTCTCCAATTTGGAAATTGTTGAAAAACTTACCAATATGTTGAAGATAAATAATAGCTAACATAAATAAAGAAGGTGAGAAGAATGAAGAGACTTGAAACAATAGCTAGAACACTATTAATCAAATGGATGCAAGAACTGAATGAAATGCAATTGACAAATGGAAAAAATTCAACGATTCAACTCAGGAATATTTGCACATATATCAAATGAAGGTCAAAATGTGGAAACACATTTCCTAATTTATCACGAGACAATAGAATTGGTAGATGAACAAAATTTACACATTGTACACATCTGAGTAACCATGGGAAAAAACATCGTTGCTTCTTCCAGTGTTACCTCAATTCTCAAACATCCAAGAGTATATTCCACCCTGTAAAAATTTTATCTGATTTGCCTTTTTCATTTGACACAAACTCTTTAATTTGTACATCACCAGAGTTATCTGTTCGTCAGACAGATGCCTAGCTGCGACCTATCAACTCCATAGACCCCTCTTCTTGCAACAGAAAACTCGCAAGATGAGTTGGGCAAGTGAGGTGAGAAAACAACACTGATAAATCTCCTCGTTCTTGTAAGTGCAAGGTCACCATCCTCATCTCCAACTTTCTCTTCATTCCTTGACAAGAAGAGCCTCGTATTAACACAATTAGCCCAGGACAACCCAAGAGCTGCGGAAACCTTTCTCCCGGAAGAATACAAACACCTCATATTCCCAATCCTCAATCCATCCGAGGATTCCAGACTATCCACAACCTGATTTGTGACCACCACAGCCACCCCGAACTGCATTGCTTGTGCCTTCAACTTGCTGGAGATCTTGAAAAACAAACTCGACCGCCTCTTTAAATCACTTGGGTTATTATCAAATTCAGAACGAAATAAAGCTGCTACGGAATCTATAACAATAAGTTTAACAGGGAAACGGGTCTGCGGTGGAGGGTTTGCAAGGAGAGAATCGATGCGTGGCAATAAGTCGAGCAGGTCGTCTGCCTCTTTTAAAGGGCAGACAAAAATGTTGTCCAGAGGGCTGTCCAGAGCAGAGTGGGCAAGAGCGAGTTGATGGAGGCGACGAAAGGGGAACGGGAACTCAGAGTGAAGGTAAAGAGCTGAGGCGGAGAGTCCACCGAGGGAGGTGGGGTATTGGGCAGAAAAGAGGAGTTGGAGTGAGAGTTGGGTCTTTCCACAGCCGCTCTCTGCAACTATTTCGGTGATTGAGTTACAAGGGATGCCGCCGAAGAGGAACCGATCAAGAACCGGACAACCAATAGAACATTTCTGGGTGCGGGTGGGCAGAGGTTGAAGGAGGTCTTCCGGCTTCATCTGTCCATTGGTTTCCGATCGAATTTCTATCGGGCGCCAAATAGAACGTGGTTAAATCAACTTTTTGAATTTAAACTTTAGCCTCAAAAGTAGAGTAATTTTCTAGATTGGACACAGCTTTGAAAATTGTTTCGATTTGCCACCGGTCTCTCATCTTTTAAGTACTATTTTTTTTTTTTGGAACAATGTTTTGTGCACAACTAATCAACACACTTTCCTTTTAATTTACCAAAAAAAAAACTAATCAACACACTTTCTTCTGGGGGTACTATTCATACATGCTTTTTTCTTGTCAAGACAAAAAAAAAAAGAATTAATATTGCACATGCTTTTTAACTCTTTACTACTTTATAATTCAAAAACTATAATAAATAATTAAATAACAAAATGATTTATTAACTATTTATCTATATAAAAAAAAACTTATTAGCTATGCCTAAAAACTTCAAGAAATGTCATTATTCTTATGAAAGAAGTATAGAAAAAGTTCTTTGGTAAGCATATTTCGTATTTAATAAAATATAAATTAAGTATTTAATTTTAATTACTTAATTCAACAATCAACATTGTGTAATAAAGATAATTATTAATTGAAGCTAGTATAGCCACAAATTACTAATTCACTCGGTTAAAAGCAAATCGTGTATAATAAGCCCAAAAAGGTCAATAGGCAAAGCCACCAAAATGTTGGAGCCCAACCCAGTCTCCATGTACCCACGTCCACTTACTCTTTCATTTTTGCAAACAGCCCGTCTCTCTCTCTCTCTCTCTCTCATCGCACGCGCAGACACACAGAAATGCTCGCGTAGCGCCGGGCGCTCTGATCGCTGCAACAAACTGCGCCAAAGGAAGCACTGAAGTCTCCGTTGCACACTTCAAAGTCTTCCTCAAGTAAGTAACAAAGCTTCATTATCTCTCTTCGCTTGCAGAACAAGATCAGAGACCAACTGATCTTCAATTTGAACTCCCAAATCCAAGAAAAGGAATAGCGAAATCAATCGAAGTCATCAAGATCTGATCTTGAATCAACCTGAACAATTTTGTTCCAATTCAATTCATTATGTCGTGTTTAGCACTATCACTTCAACCCGCCAATGGACCTGACATTTTACTCCAGACCCGTGAATGGTTTCCTCCTTCCCGTGCACTTACGGCCCTTTCAGCATTTCGCCAAACCCGCCTGGCTTTTGCCTCCAAACACCGCTCCAACGCCATCCCTGATGATTCGTCTGCTGATCCCTCTTCCCTTGGCGATGACCCTCTTGCCGCTTCTAGCGGTCAGGTAATTGTTGGGGTTGAGAGTCGCTACCGGGTTGTTTATCGTTTGGTGAAGTCAATTTATGTTCTTGGTATTACGACTGTGGATGAGACTAATAATAATGTGTTTGAATGCATTAGTATTGTTAATCAAGCTGTTAGTGTGATAACTACTGCATGTCGCGGTGTAGATGTGACTCCAGAAAAGCTTAGTAAGAAATACGCAGAGATTTACATGGCTTTGGATATAGTATTGAGAGGTGTGAGTAGTATTCGGCTGGCCGCAATGCTGGCCTCGATGCATGGTGATGGGATTGCCAAAATGGTACATTCTGCAATCCACACAGAGAATAAGATTCGTGGTGCAGATAACTGGGCTTCACAGGAGGTACATTCTGTTGAACACGAGGGCTGTAAGGATGCCTTCTCAAGGGCTGTGTTTGAGTTGCCTCAAGAGACCTTGGAGGCTGGTGATGAGGTGGCTGCCACAATGGCATTTAGTAGTGGGCAGGGTGAGGAAAAGGATGAAAGTAAAGTTGAGGAGAAGGAGGAAGAGAACGATCCCTTCGCAGCTAGTGACAAGATTAATCAACCAGAGTCCCTTGTGGAAGGCTTTAAGAAGGATAAGGATCAGAGTTCAGACTTGACTAAAGCCTTGGCAGGGCTTGAGGTTACTACTTTGCCACCTCCTGCAGCTACTGAATCGACACATATAGGTGTTGAAGGGTTTGAAGGGAATTATGGTGGCATTGAGTTCAGTAATGATGGTTCAACATTGCCAGAAGACTTTGAAGGGATTAATGATGCCTGGGGTGGTGGACTGGATGCATCGGAGTATGTGGGGACAAAGAAGGTTAAGAAACAAGAGGGGCTTGGTGGACTTGAATTGCTGGAAACTAGTGAGCCACCACCTAAGCCTGCAGCAGCTGCTGCAGAAGGCACTGGTAGGAACCTTGAGGATATATTGGTGAAGAAAACTGAAATGAAGGGCCCAGAAATGTATATATCAGAAGAGATTAGTGTGGAATTCCAGGAATCACTGCTTGCTAGAGTGGGATTGATGGGTGTGGTTTATTTAAAAACGTTGCCCCCAATGCCTCCTGATGATAAAGAGACTGAGTTCTCCTTCAAAGTTGAGGGCACAAACTGTGTTAAGAGGTTTGTAATACAAAGCTCTCGGGTAAGCAGCCTAGGAAATGGGATGTTTCATGTGAGGACAGCTCCATCGAATGAGGCCATTCCAATTATGAAGTATAGCTTGCTACCCCGTCTGACTCCTTTGCCTTTGAGGTTTCGCCTTGTCAAACGTCTCAGTGGCACTTTACTTTCTGTCATGATACAGTATGTACCCAATCCAGATTTACCAGCACCTCTGACCGATGTGACATTTTTTCTAAAACTGCCTGTAGACCCAACATTGTTGAAGGTCTCACCAAAGGCAGTCTTGAATAGGTCTGAGAAAGAACTGAAGTGGCATGTTGAAGAGATTCCACCTAAGGGTAATCCTGGTAAATTGAGGGCAAGGATGCCTGTTGATATTGGTGATGAAACTAGTGAGCTAGATCTTGAAGTTGTTGCTTATGTAAAATTTTCTGTTCGAGGGAGTAGATCTTTGTCTGGGATTTCTCTGCAGCCTGCTTCTGAGGGTAAGACAGATTTTTATGAGGTTGAACACAGGTATGCAAGTGGGACTTACATGTGCAATTAAGAGCTTTCGATGTATTTCTTTTTCTTATCTTGTTTTTCTCTCTGTTGATGAGTTTTGTATTTTGGGGCCTCTATTTTGTAGTATTCTTTGACCTGTAGGGTGTGACCTGAATTCATCGCTTTCACAAGGAATTTATTTGTGTAATAGAGGGCAATTGTGTTCAACCTTTCTTGATTTTTACAATTCAATATGTGCCGGGTGGATCATGAAACTGCATGGTCCAAAAATAAAACATGGACCAAACTGCTGGCTATGTTAAACCTTTGGTTCTAACATATGTTGCTTTATTATGTTCTCCGTTATTGCACAAGGTTTTAGCTTTTTCCAGAATGCAGTTGTTGTTACAAAGCTAGTTTGGCATGTAAAAGATTTTCTTCATCTGAGAAAATGAAACCAATTCTTGTGAGCTATAAGATGAAAACTCTAATTCACAACTGCTTTACTGTTACAAGGCTAGCTTTTTTTGTAAGGGGAAGCCAGTAAATACATGTGTAAAACTAAATTTTGTATCAAATTAACAAAACCTACTTAATCCATCTTGAACTTTTCTCCATCATATCAAGGATCTATTCTTTTCGACCTTCCTTTTTAATTTATTTGAAATTCTTTGGCCACTACTTGATTCATTGATTAGATTCTTTCGGCTTCTTATTTTTCTCTATCGTTTTGAGATACTCTCCATTGTTTATGATCATTAGAGAAGTAAAAAAGGGCTTGACTTATTGACATGGAAAAGGAGACGACAGAGATGATAAAGAGAAATGTGACTAAGTATACTTAACCTTGAATTTTAGCTGATGATTCTGTCCTTTTCTTTTCAGAATCAGAGAGACTATTTGTCGTTAACCTTTTTATTCTTTTGTTATGTGTTTTCCGTTTTAAGTGGTTTCTTGTTTCTTTTAGATATAAGTTATTGTTAAGGTTATAAATTGAAGTTCCTTTTTTCTTCAAAATATGTCTCTTGGAATGGCCTTGCATTTCTTGTCCACTGGACAACCTTGATAGAACAGGTGCATATATCTTCTTTTCCACGTAGATGATTTGGATTGCTTTTCTTTTGAGAATTCTTGTTTCGAGGCTGGAAAAAGTAAATTAGTTTGTGATAGGAGAGGTAGGACCAAGGGTGGAAAAAAGTAGAAAAATATATATTGGTTTTTGTAATGAAAACCAATCCAAACCAATCTAAATGCACCCACTTAGAGTGAAAAACAGCTTGAACAAATGATATTTCTGTAAGTAGAGAAGATATCTGAAGGAAACGCCTTATGGTCTTTATGAGTTGGCTTTTACATCTTAAATATTTTCAATGCCTTACTCATAATATTCAAAAGAATGTTTGTAGTGGCAAGCAAAGAGTCATCACTGCTAAGTAAGAGCACATGTAAGAAATAGGAAGGAAAAGCAACAGTTTACTTCTCTTAAATGGAGGAGAATGGGAAGCAGATTTCATAGAAACTTTGACTGTTCAAAATGGAACATTTTACTTCAAGTTTCCTTTATGGAGGAAAATAGATTGGATAAACAGTTTTGACTGTTGGGAATGAATATGCCCTTGGGTCCATAATCAATTAGTGCCTGCTTTTCTCTTAACAGAAAATTTTGAACTATCAAGGGATTACTTTGTGGTATATCTTAACATAAAAAATGGCAAATAGCCTGAATAGTTTCCCACTTTTCTTTGAATCCTTTATTGGCCATCATGGAAATATAGATGAGACATCCATTTTGAAGTGGAGCAAATATAAATTTTTTGTATCTTGAGCTTTAGTTGAACAAGGAAATAATCTTACACCAAGCTTCATGGCAATAACACAAGGAATGAAGAAGAAATGGATGGAAATAAATATGACCTTATTCTTATAATTCTGGGAAACATACACTTGGGTCGCCCTGCTGTTGGTTTTCCCCTTTTCTTCATTTTTGTATTATGACTAATTCTTTGTATGTTTGCTGATCAACAGGAGGTGCTAAGTTAATATGAGGAGTACGTACTTATAGTTCTCTTAGTAATTAGGGAATGTGTACCCACAAAGTTTGGTGAATGAGTTTCTTGTTTGGTTTGAGTTTACTTTCCAGGTCTAAAGTTTAGAACAGATACAAGAACTTTGTTTTTTCTAGTGTTTGCTCCTCACACAAGAAATCATACTGTGGTTCTTTTTTTTTTTTTGTGTGTTTTTCTGCTGGGTTAAAAAGGTCCTATTGTGGTTCAGATAAAGACCAGTTTGGACATTTGGGTGCAGTGGAGTAGTTATTGAAAATACAATCTTGATCAATGGTGTGGTCTGCCCAGGGTAGACATTGGAAGAAACTTTGGACCAAAAGACCAGTCACACATACGCATACACAATTGAGTTGTTCATAGTTTCTAGGTGCTTTCTTATACTAGGAAAATGTTCTAAAGAACATTCTCTTACCCTTATTATAGTTGGCTGTCCTGTCCTAGTGTTTCCTTCAGGCCAGAAATAGTTAAAACATATGTAATACAGGAGGGGAAGCAAATTACTAGATGTTCTCTTAATGCCCCTATTTTTGGGAGGATTACTGTCCCTTCACTTTGCTTGAAACTAGAATTGAGAAGTATTTGTAGCACTTGAAACTATGAGAGGAACAAGGATTATAAGCTTATCAATTATAGTATCTGGTAAATCGCACCATAAACAAACCAATTTCCCTCGGGGACAATTTGGTATACACGGAGCTGCTACGAGTTTTCATTGTTATGAAATAGCAGATCACAAATCTCGTCATCCCAAGCGACCCAAAAAGGGTAAGGGGAGTCCAATCCCTTTTGAGTGTCTTTTGTCTTTGAGATTGGGACTTGGAAACCCACCCGCATCATTTTGTGTAGAAAGTTCTTTTGAACCTCGTCAAGAAATAGATTCACCAAACAAAGGAAGAATGAGGTAGGAGTCTTCAGCTGCTCTTCCTTAAATTGTCTCGTCTTTGTACGGCTAATGCACACTTCTAATGTTATGCTAATAGTCTTCAGGAGAATAAGATGATGAATGAGGGCCGTGTTTTCTTTTCTGATACCGCATGCGGAGCTCTTCATCAACTATGGGGTCGTTAAACAAAAGCGAGGGGCACAATTATCATTTAGCTGCACTCTTAGTTGATAGGCCCTTCTCAACTTCTTTTACCCTTGGTACGCAAGAAATTTTGGTGGTTCTGGTGGTGAGTGAATGTGAAGACTCAAAACTTGTGAGTTCCACTTTGTGAGTCTTGTTTGCGGTAGAGTATCATAATTTGTAGTTAAGAAGACTCAAAGTTCCCAAGATCCTCTTTGTGATTGATTGATAGGAGAATACTCATACGCGGTACCCGAACAGGTTAGAAAGTAGATGGATCACGGATAATCATCAGTTCATCCTTATTCTTTAGCCCAGGAAATATTACGAGACAAGGTTGGTTTTTGCATCTTAATTCGTTTTTTAAAAGGTCGGGTGTTGAATGTCTACACTATTCCAAACAACTGCCGACAGTTGACCAAAAATTTAATCAAAGCTTACTAAACAACAAATGGACTACGAAATATAAAACCAAATGTTGCAAAAAGATAATGGCTATGACTGTGTCTTGAGCCTGAAGAGGGTGGTTGTGTTGCCCACTTGGCCGATTGACTTATTCCTTTGTAATCTTAAGGCTAGTGGTAGTACGTACATCAAAGCTGACCTCTTTTCTAGTAAGGGTTGCTATTCCCATTAATGTTGTCATTAGTCCACCGTCATGCATTATTATGTTCCAAATTTTCCTGTAACATACGTGTGAATCTTGTGCTGTATAGAAAGGACGCCAGTTCACTGACAAATAAGCAATCATGATTAAGATAATCTTTTAATTTATTAGTTAGATAAGTTAGATTAATATTTCATCCCGTCTATTTCCATGTCTTAAATTGCCAGTATCCAATAGTCGAACCAATGCCTAATCAATGCACTGTATTGGAGGGACAGTGTTATTATATTGTTCCGGTAAGGTCAAAATCAGTGGGGCGAAGTTTAAAATAACTGTTTTTGAATTATTCTGAATAATTTATTTATTTTTAATTTTAATTTAAATAAATTTTAAAAAATATTTTTAAGAAGTTATTTTGAGAATGTTTTTTAAAATAATTTCTGTTTATTGAAATTGTTAAAAATAAAAAATTTTATTTTAATTTTCAACATAATTTTTTTAAAAATTATTTATTTTTTAAATATTTAAAAAAATTTTAGCAATCGAGAATATGACTAATAAAAAGAGATTGCTACAAATAAGAGAATGAGCTTTGCCAGAAATTGTTAGTTTTAATTAACGGTTATTTTGAATCAACTTATTAACTTGTGACATAAGTAACATCAATGTGCAGTTGATGCGTGCCGTATCATGCGGTTTGAAGTGGTAGAGATGAGCTATGATTATACTTTGCAAGCAAGTAAAATAAGTGGAATCATGAAGTGAAAATCATGGCGTGCTTGGATACAGAGCAAAGAGAAAAATGCCAACGGGAAAGTGAGATGTGGCAAACCTTGAGAAAAAGATTTGGAGCGATGAAGAAAATTTTCCTGTTTGTGGCATTTATGCCATGTTGACTGACTGATGATAGAAAGGAAAATGCAATGCCTTAAAGCATTTCTGCAATATCGTGGTTAGTTTGATTGTCAATTAACAACCTATTTTGGTTTTGGATTCTCTTTCCTGCTGTCTATCTTCATCAGAAAGAAAGCACGCAATTCGGTCGAAAACAGTGGTTGATTTTCAAAATCTAGTGGATTATTTAGATGGAAATGACAATCTAGTTTATTAAATTCTGGTTTGAATGAAGCTTGTCAAAGTTCAAAAAGAGTATATGGAGCTTTTTGAAGTTATAGAAGGTCCACTATGTTTCACCAAACCACACTTCGCCCATAATACCACGAGACAAATAAGGGTTGCTAAGTTCGTCAACTAAAAATTAATTCAGCCAAAGGAAAGTCAACAAAGAATTAAAATCTACAATGGTAAAGTTTTTAAGCAGCATTAGTCATCAGACAGACGATAAATTTTGAGTTTTATTCACATTCTTCAGTTTTAACGTGCCAAAAGAAGAAAAAAGAAAATTATGATTGTACAATATTACCATTACAAGATAAGCAGATTTTACTTTGATTAGTGTTTCCCTAACAGTTTGATTAATTGTGATAGTGATTTGAACATGTGGGTATTATGTAAATAAGATGTCAATGGGTGGTTAATGTTGGTATTATATTACAGCAAAAATAAATCTGCCAACAGGTTTTGACTTTAGACACGTCAGTCCACCGAAAGGAGTTGAATAATATATTCGGAAAGGCCAAATTTAGAAAATGGATATTTACTAAAATCCCAATGTACATTCTTTTTGTTATGAAATAATATGTGAATGTTCATATTAATCAGTTTCCTGAAGAGAACTGAACTCCCAAAATATGAATCCTAATCAGATTTGATTTCCTTTCCCCATTAGAATTTGAGTTTTCATAAACTCTTGTATTATGACCCTATAAATAGGGCTCTAGACTGAGGTGTTGGATACACTCATTCATTGATTGATTGATTTACTCTCAGAGAATTAATAAAGATCTCTTGTTCTTTCTCTCTATTTTCTCTCTATAGTTTTCTCCTATTCTCTACATTCTAATTTCTTTATTAAGCTCTCTACATTAGTATTACTATTTTATTGTGTCGACAACGAATGCGCGTCAACAAATTCATAACACGTTATCAGCACGAGTCTCTGCCACCGCAGTTGAGAGATTAATCAAGAGAAAAAGAGGTATTTTTTCTACCTTTGAATACTCATGGCAAACTTTTCAAAACTCGTTTTTTTTATTCTTGATATGTATAACAAGAATTATATGTCATAGACACTAGATGCTTAAATTTATTGAGATATAATGGGTCTGGCAGACACCATCTCAAAATCGTATAAAAGCCATGATTTTTCTCCGTCATTATTTCAATGAGAATCTAAAGGCGAAATATCTTACCATGAGAAATCTACTTATTTTGTGGAAGGATCTAAAAGAAAGATTTGACTATCAGAAGATAGTCATTCTACCAAAAACACAGTTTACTATAAATCTGTGAGTGAATGTATTAGAACCAATAGTTATGACCCTGGAAGAGGTCGTAATCATGGTTGAAGCCGTCAACATAGATGCAGATATGGTAAGAATAATCCATATAATCATGGCGATTAGAATATATGCATCTGGATATTGTGGGTCCTGAAGACACCATTTAAGAAATACAAAGCATCAAAGCCACTTAATTACTAGCAAATTGTGAATGAGATATACAATCACCAGAAGATGATTGTTATATAAATGCTAGTTATGATTTGTTATAAGTGTGCCTATAATATTTTATGCCTATCAGTATGCAAAATTTTTATTACTTTTAGAATTTCTCCTCAATTAAAGTTATAAGGAGAAATATCACTAGTAATGTGATGAATAAAAGAATTTTCCTTTCTCATATCTCTAACATGCTCCTGAAGTAGCAATATTGAGAAGAAGTTTTTCAGAAGAATTTTGAATTTATATCTTCTTAAACTAAATGAGTCATGGATAAAATATTCTGACGCTCGATCAAATAAGTTTATGACATTCCCTGAAGTGAATGACATTAGAAATTATAATATATTTATATACGAGATTTTGGTCGCAGCTGGTAGAAATATACATTGTTCTTATACTATAAGAATGACTCATTAAATCCCCATTGAATATACTCACCAGAAGTGAGAAAATAATGAGAAGGAAAAAGGGAAAGTAATAATTCTAACATGTTATTGATGCAATATTAAAGTTTGTCACGTACCTGTAGTACGTCAAGTATGTTATGAATCTCTATTAATTATTCATATTATTTTACTTTCCAAAATCATGCTACTGATAGTAATGATGCTTATGTCGAAAATATTAATATGGCATATGTGAACGTAGCCAATTCTTTTGAATATCCAGAAAGAGTTTTTACCATTTTGAATGTCAATCAAAATTTTAAATTATCGAATTGCTACTTTCCTATGTTATTTTAAGTTTATTTTTGATCAAGAATGGTGAAGATACAATTTCTCAAAACAATATTTGTGTTTATTTGGACAAAATTTAAAATATATGTCCAAAGTATAAATGGTAGTGCAAGGTTCCTGAAGAACTAATTGATAAAATAACTCTAGAAGAGTTAATTGATTTAAAACTCTAGAAGAGCTACATTATCTTCACCCAATGGTCAATTCTGTAATGCATTGTTCTCCATATAGTCTCGTAAAACTTTTTGAGCTTTGATTATATTATCAGTATATCGAGATATTGGATGAATGAACTTTTGAGGCATATGCATTACCATTATGACATAAAATATACGTCAATTATATTTACTACTATTTATCTCTCTTGATTTATATTGCATAAAATTATAAAATTGAGATGCAATATTGAGTAAACTTGAAGTTTACTGATAAATAATTTATTAGTTGGCATGATTTGGTTAGACCATCCCAAATCATTAAAATACGAAGAATGATTATGAATTTATTATGGAACCGAAGTTTCCTAATATGACGAATTTATATCTCGCTACTTGTTTTATTTAAAAGTTGTCGGTATTACTTGAGGGTTGAATGTGTTATTTTTGGGATGAATATGGAGAAATTATTAGTTGATGCATCAACAAAGTCTTATGAATATTATTGTTTTTGCAACCTCGTAGTTTGCACAATTCATTGATAATGAGCTCATGTTTTAAGATTCTCTCAAAGACATAATTTGTCCTAATAATACTGGTTGTATTGAGATAAATATTGAACATCCTGCAGAATGTTTATGACTGTGATATATTAGCACTTATTTCGTATTTTGCCAACACATTGTAATTCTCCTCATAGTAGTTGGTTTGTGGTCAGAAACTAAATATTTCCCATCTTAAATTTAGAGATGCACTATGTATGTTGCTCCACCACAAAAGTAATGAGATGGGTTCTCAAAGAGATTATTAAATATGTTGGGAGCAAATCTCAAGGGAGAGATTCGTATTTTGTTAATTTTGAATATGTTGCCCCAACATAAAGAGGAGAAATCATGATGCTGGATAAAGATATTAGTATGTGTCTCGTCTTGATCTTCTATTTTAATCCTCATAGAAGATACCTTGAACCAGAAGTTCAAAGGATAATTTATATAGCCAAGTATATTAATTGACCAACATCCAACAAAGAATGCTCCTATTTGATATCCCTGAAGGATAATCTACCACTACAAATAAATTTGAGACACAACTGAAATGTGGTAGATAAGTCGGTTCCAAAGATACAAACTCTTCACTGGAGCAAAGGCTTAAGATGGTCATATATGCTAAATCTAGAAGATTTAAATTCCAGCAGAATTTTTGTCCCAAAACATGATTGATAAATTATTTCCAGAAGAAATTCAGGTACCTGAAAACTGTGATAAATGATGAGATCTCAACATGATTGGGAGCTATTGGAATCGCACAAGTATATGAATTTAAAGATATTAATGCGCATAATATATTGAGGATTTTCAAATCGAGGTCTGCAGACTCGAAATGATAAAGTTCGCATGAGAAATATGAAAAGTTTAAACTATTCACAAGTACACTTGAAGTGTACATGTATTCCCAGCAGGAATAATACACTTGAAGTGTAATCCAAAGAGATAGCAATTAATATTTGCTTATAAAATGCGAACCACAAAAGTGAATATTGCCATGAGTTATGGCTTATGATTCTTCGTAAAACTTGGCACTGATAACGAAGAAATATATTTATGGTGGTGGATATAATAGTGCATGATAACACTTAATATGTGTTTATATTTGTTATCATTTGATAATAGAACTTATATTTGAAGTCCCTGATGGACTCAATATGCTTGAAGCATATAATTGTTCCTGTAGAACATAATGAGATTGTCTTAGTGAATTTTTATTGAAAAAATGATTGAGTATGTCCATATATGAAGAAATTGTATACGTAGCTATACTTGCTATATGTATTTCTTTATTAGAAAATATCCTCATTGTACAATCTATTGATTGGCATGGTGTTCCCCACATTAGGGGGAGAAAAACTTCAATTAAAGAGGATATCATTTATGACTTTTTTTATCTTGATTTATGCACAAGCATTAGTGAACTGGAAGTTCAAAATATTGTTTATTTGCATAATATTGCATATTGATTGTTTGTCTGACTCCTGTAGAGTTAGTCAATATAACATTATACTTATAGATAATCATATTTGGATAAATGTCCTAGCAGGACAAATATATTAATTCTATAGTCATATGATTTTGATACATGCTTGAAGCGTGATTGAACATCCTGAAGATGTTTCACATGGACATAGCACATCAATAGTTATTGGGTTATTATATATAAGATCTTTTATATCTATTAAAGGATATTAAAGAACTCTTTGGTCCTGAAGTACCATAACTCTGCAATTTAGAGCATGAATACACTTGTCCACGTGCAAGTAGATATCTATTATAGTTCTTCTCTACCCAATAAATTTTGAGACGGCATTAAGCTTGCTATTGATATCTCCTTGAGATAGTTTATCTCGAATATTGAGAAAATTCAACTCCTGTTGAGATGAATATGTAAGGTATAAATTACCTATATGATCCACATAAATCATGCATTTATAGGCATGTGTTGATTATAACAGCCACATCTTCAATTTATGTTGAAGTAATAGAAATTCATAATGTTGGTTGAGAATATATGTGATCATGATTAATGTATTCGAGATAAATCTATATCCTATAAGAAGGAATTCCAACTATATTGTTGGATAATAATAAAGTTTGGAATATATCTAAGGAGATATGATAAAGTATATTTTTAATCACAAGCTCCAGAAGAGATGTGATATTGATGTGTAATGAATTTGATCATTTGATTATTTGACAAATCTATTCACTAAGACTTTACCGATAGCAACATTTGATTGAAAAGTATCGGTTAAGAAACCTTAAAGGGTTTTCTTATCAGGGGGAGTAATAATGACATAAAGAATAATGTACTCTTTTTCCTTCACTAGAGTTTTTTGTCCCATTGGGTTTTTATCTAGTAAGGTTTTAACGAGGCATATTCTTTATGTTATGAACATCCAAGGGGGAGTGTTATGAAATAATATGTGGATGTTCATATTAATCAGTTTCCTGAAGAGAACTGAACTCCCAAAATATGAATCCTAATCAGATTTGATTTCCTTTCCCCATTAGAATTTGAGTTTTCATAAACTCTTGTATTATGACCCTATAAATAGGGCTCTAGACTGAGGTGTTGGATACACGCATTCATTGATTGATTGATTTACTCTCAGAGAATTAATAAAGATCTCTTGTTCTTTCTCTCTATTTTCTCTCTATAGTTTTCTCCTATTCTCTACATTCTAATTTCTTTATTAAGCTCTCTACATTAGTATTACTATTTTATTGTGTCGACAACGAATGCGCGTCAACAAATTCATAACACTTTTATTATTGTCATTCCCCTTTTCTTGATAAAATGCGTGCTTTGCTAGTCTTACACGTTCTCTGCTCTTACCGACACCTTCTAATTTTATGGCGGCCAGATATAAAATTTTATTCTCCTCTTTAATAATGATAATACATTTATATTTATTGTTTATATTTTGTTAATTAATTGTATAATCTTCAACACTAGTATATAAGAGTGTTTATTATTTAGTGTAATCTGAAAAATTGAACCCAAATTCACATTTCAATTGCTGAAATTTTTTTATAATTAGGTTTGATTTTCAGTTTTTGTACTGATATAAAAATCAAATTAAAAAATTAAAATGTTTAAATAAATAAATAAATATAAATATAAATATATATATATACGCATTTTAGTAATGCAAACAATGTATTACTAAAATGTATTTTTCTACAAAACTGAATTTTTAAAATAAAATTATTACTCAACGTATTTAGATACTATATTTTTATGCTAAAAATACTTTTTCGACATGCGTTCTTATTCTTGCTTTTCTAATTCTAGTTTCTGACATTCATATTGATTCGGTTCGATTTATAAAAAAAAAAATCAGTTTGATTTGATTATGTAATTTTTTAAAAAATCAAATCCAAAACCGAATGAACACTTATGAAAAAGAAAAGTAGGAATGTATATAAATTCTCAAAGCTTATATACAATGTTATGTTATTAATTTTTACCAATAATTTATAGTTAAAAGTATTTTTACTGGATAATAAACTTTAAGTTTGATTTAAATCTCTAGTTCTACTACGCGAAGAGGAAAAAAAAAACAAAAAGCAAATTGCAAACCTCTTGCAGCTCAACATGGTTTTTTTTTTCTTTTTTTCTTTTTTTCTTTTTTTTTTGGTTGCTAATTAGCTCAACTTCAAAATGATGCATACATGACTCCTTAAAATGTCCCCTAAAAAGATCGACAAGCACGGTGAATATTTCTACCTGTGACTGATTAGTTGTCATAGCTTGTACATGTAAAAAAACAAAAAACAAAAAAGAACCAGAAGTTAAAACACCGATTTCCAATTATATGCATACACATCTTCTTGAACGTAAATACGAAAAATATAAATTGAACTCGATATTTATAATTAATAATAAAGAATATTTTTAAATATGTCCACGTACAATAGATTTTCATATTGTGATGGGCTGCCGACTCCCACGATTCAAAAACTCCAAACGGAGAACTAGCAAAGCTCCAAAATTCCCCAAATTTAATTGATTCATTGAAGAGAATTTATTATCCTGTGAAATAAATATTGCATTCTCGTCATCATCGAGACCCTCGTGATCTTCACTAAGTTCCAAATGGTCCTACTACAACATGGAAGACAAATTAAGAGTATCTATATGAGTACTCATCGTCAACCTTCATCAATCCAGACTCCAGAAGACACCATCATCGACCATGTTCTCTAACTGTGCAATATCTTCTCTTCTACGTAAGGTTTTGATAAATTCCTTTTTATTGGAGAGTCATAAAATTGAACAGTACAATTTCGACATAAATCGAACTTTAAGATTTTATAACAAAGTCTTGTACCACATTAAACAAACTATACCTTCTAACGAATACAATATTTGTTACATCATCTCTATAAAGCTCGAATTATATCGAAATTTTCTTTGATTAATACACCAGTGTCACGAGAGATGCCGCTGAAGGGCTATGTCAAGCATGTTGTAGGCGGCTAAACGGCGTCGCTACCGCCACACTTGCGTCGTCCTTACAGCTTAACACCCTAAGGAGATCTTCCCAAGAGCATCTCCGGTCATCCCTGTTAGTCGTCTCTTTTTCGCCGGCGTTAAATGATGAAAATAGACTTCCTGGATTGCGGCGGACTTGCCGGCTCGTTATATCTTGAAGGGCCATTTCTGCAGGAAGCTTAACAAGCCCGAACATCCAGAAGTACCATCTTGGTCTTTGTGGTAACTTTTCCTTTAGGCTAACATCAGTTTTTGATCCTGAACTCTTGGATGATAAGCTTCTCTCAATCTCCATTTTCGCCGATCTTCCGTACAACTTTTGGTAATCCAGTGAGCGGCTGTTCCTCATGAGCTTGGACTTCGTGCTATTTGATCGAGTAGTGTTTAACTCAGACATGGACTCGGATCGTCTTCGATGGAAGCTCTGTACTTTGTCTTCTCTTATGTGATGTTTCGGAGTATGGCGCCGGTTTCTCTCAGGTAGTTCCTTGTAAGAAGGCATGAGTTTACCGCAGAAAATGATGTCTTCTGCATGGGACATCTCAAAGCTAGCCTGGCTGAAGAACTCAAAGAAATCAGAGGGCTCAGAGGATGATCTGCTACGGGAATCTTGAAAGTGACCGCAGTGACCTGAGATATTGTTATCTGCATCATCGGAGTTTTGTATAAGACCGCTGAGGGAAAGGGCTTCATCTGCTTCTTCTGCCGCCGCTTCTGAATCTTGAAGATGAATGTTTTCAGTACTGTGAGTAGTATCATCCATTGTCAGCGAGATTGTAATGGAGAGAGAGAGAGAGAGAGAGAGAGAGAGAGAGGAGAACAAAGTATAGCCCTGTAAAATGAATTACTATTGCTTCTGAGTTGTTGTGTCCCGTTCTCTCTCTATATATATGACTGAGTGTATGGGTTTAAGTGTGTGAAGCAAACACTCGATAAGCAAAGAATGGACAAGAAAACAAAGCATGTAGAACAAGGGCGGCTTCAATTGCTTCGGAAGTAAGATGATTTCAAGAACATTTCATGATTTATATAAAGACAAAAATATGGGAAAAAAATAAAAATTATGTTTGTAATTATTACATATAGTCAAGAACTTCCAAAAGACATATGAATATAAATAATATGATTAGGTTTCGCAAGTGTTTATACATAAATATATATACACTATAGAAGAAAGAAGATGTAGATAGGAACATATGCATGCAAAAGGGTGGCCGGGGCAAATGAATATTTAGAACATTTGTCGTTTTTGGGATGAAGAGTGTGAAACCTTCTAGAAAAGAGATGTCATTTTGCTCTTATTGGTGCTTAATTTGGTTTCACGTCTATGTCATCTAGAAACAATCCAATGGTAAGAATAACCCTTGGAGGGAAATTTAAATGTCTAGAATTAATCCCTTCTTAGTGGGAAGGAACAAGAACAAAAGTTTTGTATGAATCATGTCTTTTTTATTAATAAATAAATAAATAAATAAATAAATATATATATATATATATATATATATATAAATTCGACTCCCGAACGTAAGAATTCAAAGGATAAATACCTGTAATTAATATAAAATTTTTGAATTATGAATTAAATACAAATTTTTTCTTTAAAAACACAGCTTGAGAAAATGAATTTAATTTGAATTAGACATTGAGAAATGATAACAAGAACCTTGCTAATTAACAAATGTATAAGAAGCATCGTGATAATTGTTGAGAGTCCCCTTGGAAATGAGTTTTTGTGGAGTGTAGTCACCCTATGTATCACAAATGTATGGAACACAATAATTCTTCCTTCAAATTCAAGAAGTATGCCATCTATAAATGAAAACTTGCCTTTGGATTTTGGAATGTATACAAAGGAAGATTCTATAGTAACAACTACATTTGTAAGGGAATGCAAGGCTTTAGTTGCCAGTCCACAGCTTTATCTAAAAGCCGCCGGAGGGAAGTTACTAATATAGTCTAACAGAAATATACTCCCACATTGACCGGCAACTCAGAAATCAAAAACATATTGGTAGATATTGGTAGTAGGAAGAAGTAGGGGAACATCCACCGTTGACTTCTAAAATTGTGAAAGGAGTGAGATGCCCCGTCACCCCTTATTAGTAAGCACATGTTAGAAATGACTTACCGGTCAATTAGCCGGCGTTGATGTGTAAATTAGAGAAAAGTTTAAAACTTTTCAAGTGAATATATTTCTTGTGGTTTTATAGATTTGTTGGTCCCTCTCTTCTTTCTTTTGGTCTTCATTTTATTTTTTTAATATTTCTCCCAACAACCGTAGGATTTTCTTTCTTTTTTTTTGGATAAAAGAATGATTTACTATTATTATTATGAAAGATCAGCTAACATATACGTATACTTCTTTCATTTCAAAGTTTTAAAATATAATCTTAATTTGTAAGTCCTTTTTCTCTTCTTAAAACGTTTAATCTTTTATAAATTTTAAAAATTATTTTATTAAAATTATCTTTACCTATAAATATAATTCTTACATCCTCACTCACGATTAAATTAGTTAGTTTAAAAGCTTTGAACCAACATTTGGACGTTAAATTGGTTTAATCTCTTTCTGAAAGTAGTGTCTATTCTTACAATAGTTGAAGGTAGCACTAAATAATGATGGGCCAGAATTTAATATACCGAATTAGGTGATGGCTGCATCATCTATTTGTTGGGTTTTAGTAGAATAATGGTTTTGTTTTCGTTGTTACAGAACTGAAGATAAGTGTTCGGTGCCTTCGCCGAGCAAATTGTTTATTCTCTCAAATTGGACATATGCCCAAATGGCCCGTTTCTTGGAAAATTCAGCTAATTATACGCATCCATGCTAGAGTGGTTTTCTTCAATAATGAATCCTAGCTAGAGCGGAATATACTGTCTCATGACCGCATACAATCAAAATTTGTTATATGTTATTACCCGTTTAACTTCGATTTATATCCATTATTGCTTAGGTTAGAATAGCGAATCATTGAATAGCGACAATCCACATAAATAAACTTGTTCGAAGGTTTCATTTATGTGTAAGCACTAGAATGAAGAGGCATATTAGCTTAGACATGCACGCGACAAAATACCATGTCGTCCGTTTTATTAACTAAAATATATGCACTAGAGGCCATTTATGTCAAATTCTCTAGTTGGGATGCTATGTTTTTTTTTTTTTTTGCTAAATAAAAGAATAGAGTTGGAGATGACGGACCAATAACTCTCTCACTACTCAATGTTCGGCTTGCGTGTCCGTCTTGCGAATATGTAAGACAAGTTGAATAATCAGTGTTTAGCACTCGTCAAAAATATTATAGACCAACAATTTAAGGGCAATCTTATAATATTCTTTTGGCGGAAAGAATTCAACGTCCTCAATGAGATTCGAACCATCGATGTTCAAAGTGGAGATAGAGCTCTAACCACATAGAACATCACTCCAGTGGTATTTGGGATGCTATCTATCATCTAGTAAAAAATACTTGTAATCAATTGAATTATTAATTTGTAACATTAATAAATCCTAGTTAGAGAATGATTTTTCTTGCTTCTATCTTTGTCTCACTCCTGCCGTTCGCTAACAAATTAAAGATCTTATAGAAAGATTTTATTTTTTTGTCTTCAGGAACAAAGAAAGATTTTCTTTGTTGACATTTCGTACAAATTAAACTAAGATTTCCAAATTTAAAGTTATTGCTTTTGAATATTTTGGAGTTGCGTTATCTCAATTACTAGGATATTAGTTCAGAGATATAGCCTATCTTTGGGCTCCTTTTGCTTTTAGAAAAAACCCAGTGTTCTATTTTACGAGTTAGGAACCCAAGATAAAGCCCACAAAGTGAGTGCGCTACCCTCAAATCTCCACGTATCCCCCTCACCTCGTCATTAAGTCACTTTTTTTTTAGATTGGTACATGAAATGAGATTAAAAAAGAATATTTTAAAATTGAAATGGAATCAATTTTTTATTTCATTGTTTGGAAAATCAAAATAAAAAATAATTTTTTAAAGTGTTCGTCAAAACTATTATTCCTCCGTTCCATTTCTTTTGAACCGCGCATATAGTTTTATATAAATGTTTAAATTATATTATAAAAATAATATACTATAATAAAAAATAAAAAAATATATATGGATCAACAGATATTTTATATTAAATTTATGTATATTAAAAAATATATAATATAGATAATAATTAATTTATAATATATAATATATTAAAATATTTCTTTTAATAAAAAATATCAATTATTTTTAAAATGTTCTAATACAATAAAAAGGTCATTAGAAATGAGACAAAAGAAATATTTGGTATCAAAATATAATGGAATTTCATATAGTATGACTCAAATCCTGAACTAATATAAGGCTCTCAACCACAATATTATTTAATAAAACCAAAACTATAATTCAATAAAAACATGAACAAGCTATTTTAATTTAAATAAAGAAAAATAAAAAATAAAAGAAGAAAATATGTACCATGAGTGTTGTCGAAAGACTTATATCCTTTTGATATGTAGGATTCAAGTGTTTTCTAGCCAAATAATTTGATCGCCAACCAAAATAGTCCCTTTATTATCAATTTGAAAATGTGTGGTGTTAAATTGACAATTTCCCATAGTTTAAGGTACTAATATAGAATTAACCAAAAAGGTCAGATGGAAAAGTGAAGACCTTCTCACTAACTCAAAAAAATAAAAGAAAAAGAAAAAAATGTCACTAATAGTACTAATTTAGCTATCAAAATCAGTGCAAAGACAAGCACAATTTCCAAATTTTGTTTGCTTTACCAAAGAATGCCAGATTCTTTTACTAAGCTCCTTTGTTATTTATTTTGTTGCTTATTTCTCCAATGAATACTCTGATTTTGCCGCTGGATCGATCTTAGCTTCTTGGTTTCTAGTGTTTATACACTTCATATTAAAAAAAAAATAAAATCCACAAGAAAAGGTTTTTGGGATTCAAATGAAGTTTTAAAAAATTATCTCCATTCTTTTTTGTTCTGCTAAGTAAATAAAAAAAAGTATCTTCGTTTTTTTTTTTTTTCCTGCTAAGTAAATCACTAACCTTTATCATCCAAAAAGTCAACAGGTAAACTTCCAGCCAACACTTATTTAGCCAAAAAAAAAAAAAAAAAGCCAGTTCCGCCCCCTACCCCAAGGACTTGGCGGGGATGATCGGAGGAGGGACATCATCAATAAAGGCAGTCGTCCTCGCCCACTTGCCAATGACGATTTAGGAGGCTTGCTGGAGTTTCATGCTTAAGGCATGTTTTCCACAAGCAAACCCAAACCACATTTTCTCGAAACCTTAATGAATCATCAACTTTCATGAAAAAAAACACCGCCTGCTTTAATCATTAAAGGGTATATTGGAAGGTACATTTTCCATCCGTACCATTGCATCATTAATCCCTAAACCATGAATAGCCAGAGGATGAGCAAATGCCAAACGTGGAAGCATAACTGCAAAAGCAGGCGGAGAAAATAAATATTCCTTTCGGTGCGTAACTGCAGTCACTCTCCAACTGAATCTTACGAAGCCAACCATAAACTTTCCTACGATGTTCCAACATTCTACAAAATTAAGAATAATTAAAGCATAGGAAAATGTTAGGAGCATGAATTTATGAGAACTCCACTCCCTTTATTTCGAAATATAAAATTTTTTAATTTTTTTCTTTTATTAAAATATTTAATTTATTAATAAATTTTAAGAATAAATTTTAAAACATCACCATAAATATAATTCTCTCATTTTATATTATATTAATAGAAGTAATTAATGATATAATAAAAAAATATCATGTATTTTTTTTTTCTTTAATCTATATAAAAAGTGTTAAAATATTTAATATTTTAAAACATATAATCGTACTATTAAAAATATATTACGTAAAAATTAAATAAGAAAAAAATTATAGGAACTTTTCCATTTCCAGTTCTTGGCTGGGTTAGTAAATATGGTGTTGTAAAAGGACAAGAAAAGCCAACACAGAAAGCAATATTTTTTATCCCATTAGTTGAACAAACTTGACTTGGCAAGTAGAAGAAAGTTGTGTGTTGCAAAGGGTCTTTAGTTCACCCTAAAAAGACTGATGACACTGACTACTGAGTGAATAACATTATGCCACAAAAGAACCTTCATATCTAAAACTTAAATTTGAGTGATATCTTAATCCTAAATCACTATTAACTTGGTTCCACAAAAGGGTTTTTTTTTTATGGGGGGGATAAATTAAGTAATATATAAGCAGCCTATAGCAAAGCACAATGTTATTCTTGTACATGTTTTTTTGGCTCTGAATAGAATCATTTTTGGAATTTTCTATATTATTCTTTTACATTTGCTACACTGATCAAATTAAAAGTCAAATCTATGTTGTTTTTTTCTTTTTTATTTAAAAAAGGGAATTACAATCATCACTTAGTAATCGTGGAACAAAAGTCAGAATTGAGCAAAACTATGATCAGAGTTAGCTAAACAAATTTTGCTTTGGTAGAAGAAAGTTGAGCAAAAGGTTAACTACCAAGTAAATCATTGATTATTAAATTATTCACTCAATGTAATAACAAAAATATTATCGTAGTATGAAATCTGGTTTTTCAGAAAACTGCGACTTTACATGTCGCCACCCTATGCGCATTGCATAGTTAGATGCTAAAATAGACATATTTGACCATTGTGATTAACAATTAGTAATCATGGAAGAAGAAAAGTGACAATTGAGCAAACCATAATTACATTTTAGTTAAATAAGCGTGATTTCCTTTGGAGGAAGAAAGTTGAGAAAAGTTGACTGTGATTAGTCATGTTTTTTTCAATTACGAAACAAATGTTGGATCATTAAATGATTAACTTAACATAATCATAAAAATCTTTTACTAGTGCAAACAAGACTATGGAAGTGTTTCCAATTCTTTAAAATAAATTGTTTATAATTATTTTTTAATCTAAAAGTTATTATTATTAAATCATTTTTATTACTTATTTTAATTTAAAGAAGTTTAAAGAGTTGCCTTAGAAATGTTTTCAAAACAATTTTTGATTATTGAAACTGATAAAAATAACGACGTTATTTTAATTTAAGTATAATTCTGCGATTAAAAAAAAACTTCAGAGAATAGGGTTATTAACTATTTCATGCTGCTACGTTCTATAAGTATAAATATAAAATTTCAAATGATTATGATTATCGGTCAATAATCACAAAAAAAAAATGATCAAATACCCTGTTATACAATGGAGTTGAGAAAAAGGTAATTTGTTAGAACCCAAGAGTTCTTAATTTAAATTATCTTTTTAATGCATTAGAAGGCTATAAATGTGTTCCTACCTAAAAATTAATACATTATCTCTCTCTCAGAGTATTTTTAAATTGTATTTTGTTTCAAAATTAATACAAAATATTCACTTTGATCTCACTCATTCTTCTACAAAAAATTTATTTTTACAAAACATAAAACAAAAAAATTTCAAACTCAAATTATATCCAATATATATCTTAATTTGTATCATTAAATTGCGTTTACTGATTTCCTAAAAACGAAATTAAAGAAAAAGAACCTTTAGGTGATTTCCTCCAAAAAAAGCTATAAATGAAAATTCTCTACTTTTATGTACCAAAAAAGAGTGGAAAAAAAAAAAGAAGAAAAAACATTTCTCTACTTCTGCGGCTTTATTCATCTTCTCCAATTTGCATAATTGGATCCTCAGACCCTCCAATAACTGTCTTCCATGTCACAATATAAGGCTATTGTGGTCATTTTAATCACAGGGTTAAGCAACGAAGTCTATGTGGCAAGAACCCAGAACTTTTAATTCCCAAATGACAACCGTCAGAATTAGATGTGAGTGACAAAGATCAAATCTCGAGACTGGAGATGCAGGATGCTGCTGCTATGCATGAATGCCTCACCTGGTTAAACTAACCCAACAAGTTAGAGAGAGAGAGAGAGAGAGAGTGGGGGTGGAAGGAGACAGAAAGTTGCTACCACTGCCTACTGATTTCTGAGTTTCTTGCTTCGCTGTATATTCATCTGCATGCGTTTTTTTGTGTTTCAAGAGTTTCTTGCCTTTGCATTGTAGTTTTCTCCAATTGGGGTTATTGCGGTAATCGCCTCCCTACTTAAGATTCAGTTTCGGACTATCCAAGGTTCCGCAGCAAGGCAGACACAAGGAGCATACAGCCCCGATATAGTTCCTTCCGTCTTATTAAATTTTAATTCAAATTCATTTTCTTCCTATCGATTTTTTAAGAAAGGCCAATAAGTAGTGGAAATCTTTCACTCCCCATGAGCTCTATGTAATCCTTTGTGCTGATGTTTTTGCTTCGATAAGCTAAAGATCCCTCCTTTGTTGTGATATATATAAGCCTTCTTTATATTCCAACTGGGTTCTATTGAGTTATTGGGTTAGAACAATGGCAAATGCGTCCGGCTTTTTTACACCTACAGTGCCTAGTGGTGTTAGTAGGAGATTTTCTCCGTCTATTCGCATATATCGATCTGGGTTTTGGTTTCCCGAAAAAGTTTCCCCTAAAAGGGTCCTCTGCTCCAGCACAATTGAGGGTGCTGAGAAGCTTTACCCATCACAATCTCCACCGTCTAGGTAAATTATTCGTCGTTCTTTAGCCAGTATTTTGGTCTTAGTGCAAGGACACTGTTTTTCCAGTTTAGTTTGTGATTATTTGGTTATATGAATTGCTCTTGCAATTGGGTTAAAATGAATACCGGTGTTTTCTGGAAGAAAGATCATTTATTTCCTTAGAAAATTATTATCTTTCTCCACCGAGTTGCTTTTTGTTTCAAAAGGCTGTAATATTGGATCTACATGTGAAGCACCGTTTCAGAATTCTAGTCAAATTGGCAGTTTATTGTTCTTGTGAATAGTATTGGCTTGGAGGTCATGCTTTTTTATGTTGGCTTGTAGATCATTCTAATTTAGCTGCAAGGTAGGATAAGTAGCTGTTGCATGGACCAATTAACCGAAAAGTGATACAGAAAAATTGGAGTCCACTAATTTAGGATGTCTTGGCCTATTCAGACTAGTATGCTTATTAACCAGAAGTTCATATTTGATGAAACCGGGGGATACCGGTTGAAGGCTTATGGTTTTGCTATCAAACTGTCTTATTATCTCCCATGCTACATAGACAACACAGAGTAAATGAAAATATGTTATATAGAAATAGAAAGAGATAGAGCTTTGGGAAGAAAACTTGAATTTGGCAGGAACAGAATCAGCATTTTACTAGGACGTGTGTTGGTAAAAAAGGCTTTTTTTTTTTCTTTTCAATCGAATTAAAATCTCATTATGAATCAACTTCTGCTTGATTGCAAAGTTGGCATGGTGAGATTCTTTTTCAGTACTTCCATGTTCAATCTGTGCTACTGATGCTAGCGCTTGTAATGTGGTGTTGATGTATGTAAGAGGAAACAGGTCCATAAATATCCCAGGACATATATTGATAATTATCGAGTTAAAATGCTCCTCTTCAAGTTGCAATCTGTCTTCATTTGCTGCAATAACATTTAGCAGGAGGATGATCTTAAAATCAGGATACAAAGAATAATTTCATAACTTCTCTTTGCATATGAACTTGCCAAGAGCATCGTTAAGCAATTGCTCTCTACTGGAGACTAGCACGGAAACAGTCTTCTCCTTAGGTCTTACTATTACTTTTGACTTTCTCTCAAGGATCCCAGTGTACTTAATATAGTGTTGATTTCTCTAGATCTAGGATTTATTTGTCTAAGGGATGGAAAATGCCTGGGGAGTGATTTTATTGGCTGTTGTATGGTAATCCTTAAGTTGTTGTTGTTGGTTTTTTTTTTCTTTCTTTAAAGTATATATAAAAGACATCTTTGACACAGAAAAAGGATGTGACTTTAACTTTATAATTACCATAATGATCTTTTTGTTGTTTGTGTTTTGACGAAGTTTATGTACTGGTGTTGGTGTTGTCTAATGAGAAAGAAGGGTCTCCTTGGTAATTCCTTGAGCTCTCCACCTCTCATCATTTTATATAAGTTTAGCATTGCAGAAAACCCCACCCTAGTTTTATTGCACGTCACACGACAAAGTATCTTGTGCTACCCTCATTCTGTCCAGAATGAAAAACTCAATTGAGATTGGGCTTCCTGAAAGTTCCAAATTGATGACTTTCTTGAACATTCCAACTTGTGTGACTAAACCATTGCAATTGGGCTCAACTATGGCCAGTAAGTGATGTTCATCTCCACTGGCCCAAAGGATTCTTGTAAGAACTACTGGGAAAATCCCTTTATCATGTCCATTGGCCGATTTCTAGCACTCCTATGTATTTTGATCCTTCTCAATGAACAAAGAAAATTTTTACTACCTTAGTAGACGTAGCCTTTTATCTTTCATTTCAACCTACTTTGTTCATGTGATTTTGTTGGCTTTGGAAAATCTCTTTGATTAAACTGGAGATAAACTTGAAAGTTGTGAGTCTCGGTATGGTTATTAAATATGCCATCATACGAAAGCTTAATTATTTATATGTTTGTCTGTCTTCTCTGTATGCTGACAGTGCCTTTTGTGACAAAGATACACATTCACACATAATTTCCCTGTTTTAAAGAAAATAAGAAAATAATCGAGAATTATGTCTCATGTAACCAAATAATAATATTATATGTGGTTTCTTTTGTTCATTTACCTGTGAATTATGCTGCACGACCTTCACTTTCCATGTAGTACTCATGTCGAACATGCTATGACATGGGCATCAGTGTGGGATATTATGTCAAGTGTAGTCAAATAAATTTGGATCTTTTGTCTTTTGTTCCTTAGTCAACAGGGGGAGAAATATGACAAGCCAGTTGTTTCATTGAGGAAGTGAAGTTGTACTGGCTCTGAAGTTGAGTTAAAATGATATGAAGGAAGATATGTTGCTCACAATACCTACATACAACATTTCTAAATTTGTAGCAGTGTCCCCATATCTTAGTTTTTCAAGGATTGACAAATCCAAGACCTAGACAGACAGCTATCCCCCAACCCAAGTCCTTGTAGCATAGCATATATATAAATCTAAGCATCTCTACTGAATTACTGAGAAGAATTATTGATTTTCTGAGAGTGCCAATAGTGAGGCATTTAGTGTAACTGTTCTTTCCATTGATGTCATTCTCTCCCTCTCTTGAAAGCTTCTCGTTTTCTTTTCAAACTTGAGCAGATGAGATCTATGTTAGAAAGATCTGCAGGGTTGGAATGCTATAATGCTTGTATCCCAGAAGAATACAATAATCGAATTTTTAGTTATGTAACTAAGTTCACGTATAGTTTGGATTAGCCATAAACTTTGAGATTTTTGGCTCCTTGTTTTGACCTAAAATAAATAATTAATAAAAAAAAGGAAAGAGAAGAAATATGTTGACTACATCCCAATCTTGGATCACCTGCAAGTCCTCATACTCGTGCAGTATTATAGGGGAGACATGCAATACCAGTTGGATTTTTCTGGTTTTTTCTGGCATACTGTAGCAAATTATAAAGTTTTTTTCATTTGTATTTGCATCTCTATACAGGCTTGCTCACAGAGGCTGCAAACTAGTTGGATGTGGATCTGCAGTTCCAAGTCTTCAGATTTCAAATGATGACCTCGCAAAATTTGTTGATACTTCTGATGAATGGATATCTGTCCGGACTGGAATTCGCAATCGAAGAGTTCTTACAGGTGAGCCTTCCCATTTATCCGAGCATTGCTTATAGCTTTCTTTCCAGTAGCTCTTAGAAGACATGACTTAAGGGACAGACATTACTTCCTAGGTAGGTTGTTTGGTTGACTTTTGAATCCATGTATACCTATTATGGCTCTTGCGTGATTGGGCTTTAATTTTTATGCCTTCGATTATCTGCCTGCTAATATAATTTGGAACCTGATATGAGAATATCAAATGATGACCTAAACCACTTGACTCTGCAAAACTCTGTTGAACTGCTTTTGAGATTCAAAAGCTCTGTAGTTGAACGTGACTTATCTGACGACTGCTCTCAAAAGAGCAACTCTTCAAATCTTACTTAAAAGTTGTTGAGCTGGAATGCCATTCTAGCCAAGGATTTTTTCCTCTGATGTTATGCCACATTCCGTTATCTTATCTTGGATTCATGTATTGACCCCAGTGTCCTATTATGGATATCTTTACTGGCCCCAGTTGCATTCATTGCTGAAAGTTTATTGTGTTTTCTGTCCATGAATTGGGTCTTCCTTTTACAAACTGGAGAGATTTTAGTCGTTCAATATATATTATTTTGCAAAGCATGAATGGCCTTATCTATCGTATTCTATTTCAGGGAAAGATAGTTTGAATGCTCTAGCTGTTGATGCAGCAAAGAAAGCTCTTGAAATGGCCCAAGTCGACCCTAATGAAGTGGACCTTGTTTTGCTGTGTACTTCAACTCCAGAGGATCTATTTGGCAGTGCTCCACAGGTATAAGTTTTACAGGAAGGAAGATCTAGCTTGCTTACACTGAATTTCTTAAAGTAATGTTCAGATCTTTTTTTTAACCCTTGTAGTTGATGCATGGAAAATTGGAACATGTAACAAGTTATTTAAAGTTTTCTCACGGATGCCCTGCACAATAATGTTGAGACTGTAGACTGCTCTCAAGTGCCCTGGTTATATTTCCTGTATTATATTATGCAAATTTTAATAAGGGTATTTATGCAGTAAACTAAAAATTGTTAGTTATTACCTGAACTTTTACTCTATATATCAGATCCAAAGAGCTCTTGGCTGCAAAAACAATCCGTTGGCCTATGATATTACAGCTGCTTGTAGTGGGTTTGTACTGGGCCTTGTATCAGCTGCTTGCTATATTAGAGGTGAATTCAATTAGTGGTCGAGCTATGGAATAAAATATTCGTCAACTCAGTAATTAGATATCTCACTTACTGCTGTATGTTGCAGGTGGAGGCTTTAACAATGTTCTTGTGATTGGGGCTGATGCTCTTTCCCGCTATGTTGATTGGACTGACAGGGGGACTTGTATACTCTTTGGTGATGCTGCTGGTGCTGTATTAGTACAGGTACTAATATGCTTCGGCAAAGCCTATGTTTTTGAAATGCCTTTTTTTCCCCCTTTCCCAAAAGAAAAGAATGATAAAAAAGTAATGATGGTGTTGCATTTATGGATGCCTTGATGATTGAGATTTGAATGTGCATGTAGGCCTGTGATGGTGAAGAGGATGGTTTATTCGCTTTTGACTTGCATAGTGATGGCGAGGGCCAAAGGTGTGTCTCCTCTTTTTATGGATAGTTTGAGATGTTTCTGTCATACTGAGCCTTGAGTTAAAAAATTCTTTTGCAGACACTTAAATGCTAGCATCAAAAGAAATGATGAAACAGATAGTGCATTAGGTTCAAATGGTTCAGTCCTAGGATTTCCTTCAAAAAATTCATCTTATTCGTGCATCCAAATGAATGGCAAAGAAGTCTTTCGGTTTGCTTGTCGTGTTGTGCCACAGTCAATCGAGATTGCACTGGATAAAGCAGGTCTATCTGGTTCGGGGGTTGACTGGTTGCTGCTTCACCAGGTATGGATTTGCAGACCTTGTCCCGTTGAACCTTTTATAGTTGATCGATATGTAATAGTCAGTTATTATTGCATCAGTTTATTTGCTTTTTTCTTTTCATAGGATTGGCCCCGGGAGGGGGTTGGCGGTGTTGTGAGTACTGATTGACTTTGAGATAGGAAATTGAGCTGACTGATCTAAATAATAATACAAGTATTCAAAATTGAAGATAAGGTCCTTTTATCCTTATAAACAGTAACCTTGAGGCCGGCAGGTGACTAGATTGAACACTGGATACATCGCAACAATATAACAAACCGAGGATGCTATCCTATCTAATTTTTATGCAGAGGAGTATCATTTAATGAGATGCTATTACCTCCAGGGCCAAGCCAATTTGAAACCTGGATATGTATCATAGAGTTCGATTTCTTTGCTTTTCAGATATCATATTACCCATAGATTTGTGTTGTTTCCTCACTTAAAGTCTTAGTATAATATTCCTCCAAAAGCCTTCCAGATCAAGAGCATCCTATAGGTGGTAAAATTATTTTCACTAGAAGTGTATTATAACTTTTGCAAAAGCTTCTCTTTGAGGATGTTTTCCAATTGATGAATTCATCATTATGAGATCAAGAGCACTATCTTAATTCATTAGAGTTCCAAATGTAAACTGAATCCCCTAAATCTATCATTAATAATAGGTTGATGGTTGTAATAGTTGAGATGGATACTGAAATTATCTCCGCCGCAGGCAAACCAGAGGATAATTGATGCAGTTGCAACACGTTTGGAGGTTCCTTCTGAACGTGTCATATCTAATTTGTCAAATTATGGTAATACGAGTGCTGCATCCATTCCGTTGGCTTTGGATGAAGCTGTTCGAAGTGGCAAGGTGCTGCCAGGTCACACTATCGCAGCCGCTGGTTTTGGGGCTGGCCTGACATGGGGTTCAGCTATCATTAGATGGGGGTGAAGTCCATTACATGGTGAGTAAAGCAGAAGAAAGAGTCAGAATTGCTTTATACTGCACTTCTGCAAACCACCTCAGCCCAGGCGTTGGGAACTGGCAAAGGCTAAATCTTTTTCAGCTCCATTTTATTTAACTTTTGTTAGTATTAAATTCAAGAAACACCAATAAATTTCATTCTTTTCCCTCCTTGCCTGGTCTTTTGTCTTCATGTTCTGTATTACATCTGGAAATTTTGTTTTCAAAGAGTGCTGATGTACCATAAATGAAGAAGACATTTGGTTTTGGATGTAGGAAACACACTTTTCTAAACTTGATTTACTACATTTTTAACAAGTTGCGGATGAAAATTAGACCAGTAGACTGAACATGCTTTTCGTGGCTCAGGGGAAATGCAAGGATGTATTACAAGGCAATTTCATAGTTTGATGTTGAAGTATCTGAGGTGCATGCAATATGACTAATGCCCAAAAGCACCTTTCTTTTATCTTCTTGTTCCTCCTTGGTATTGCCTTGAGGAAAGTAATAATTGCCTCTATAGTCTGTACTCCCAGACATAGCAAAATTGCAAATATGTATTACTCCTCCTTTCTATTAAATTGGTCACAATATGGTTATTATTTTTATTCAAGATATTAGAGTTACATTTGTCTTTTTCTGAGTAAAATTTAAATCTTTCTTTCATTCTAACTCTTGCTAAATTTACACAACAACTCATTAAATAGCTCTATCGAAAAGAAGGGTCTAATAGTCTTTTTAATTCAAAATTTTATGAATTTTTAGTTCTTTCTTGATTTTGATAAAAAGTCACAATATGACTAATATAGTAAAACAGAAGGAGTACTCAGGAAAGGGATTGAACCCTCCAGTCTTGTTGAACAGAAGTCTCAACTTTCATTGTTCAAAGATAAATTTAATGGCGACAATCTATTTGTTTTTGCACCAAATCTACAAAGCAAGTGTAGCAAATAGAAACCGATAATAAACTTTTTTCCCCACATTTTGTTGTCGATTACAAGAATAACCAAGCAATATTAATCCATAAAAGATATATCTAATGACTAATTATCTACTTCGATGTAGAAATAAAAAGAAATGGTAGCATATGAAATCTCTTCGATTAATTAATTGAGCGATATAATAATAATACATAAATATAATAATTATATACTAAGGATGAAATTAAATAATATTTTAGTTTAAAATTTTTTATCTTGAATTTTATTCTAGAGAAATTTTTATAAAAAAAATTTTAAATAAAAATTTTATATTGAATTTCGTAGCGAAACTCAATTACTCTTAAAGAGAGAGGTTAACGTAGTTGTAAACTTTTTTCTAATTTATGTATGCGTTTTCGGTTCAATAGATGTACCTGGTCTTCCTAAAAAAAAAGATGTACTTGGTCTTAAAAAGGAAAATAGTTTAGATTTACGTGAAGATTAAGAATGGATTTTTTTGTTTAACAATAAAAGTCAAAAAGTTTTCAAGAAGTCGTCCAACCCAAGTAGACAGCCCTGTTGGATTAAGTAACAGCGAATTGATTCTAGTGTTGAGCCCTTTTCTTCTTCAAACATGTTCGTCCGTGGTTTAGGAAAAAGTCGGGATCTGTTGTGGGGTAACAGTTGGTCTGGAAATATTGGACGGCATTCCCGCCCAAAACCTTTTGCCTTGCGATTCTCAGCAGCGGCCAACCGATCTTTCAGTGTGGAGGTTTCATATGGTAATGGCGATTCTTGCTCTCCAAGGAAAGGCTCGATCACTCACCACATCTTCGACGTCGATGGCCTCTTACTCGGTACTGTATCACTGGAAAAATCACTTCTTTGATCTTTATTCTCGGCCGTATGTAAATATTCCTCCTATATCCAAAGAATTTGAATCCCTTATCTTTGTTGACTAGAGATGAGCCATTACATTCAATTCTTAGTCTGTAGCTTCTTCAGATGCCAAACTTTGAAGTTAAAGTTCTGGGATGTAAGTTTCATTTGTATCTTCAGCATATGCTTTTGCACTGTCCATTTTGAAGAGAAGAAGGTTACATACATAATATATTGGTAGATTTTTTCTTAGGGATGCTAAAACTATCTCTTTTATTTATAGAAATCATATTGGAGTTGCGAGTTCTCGGCAAGAACCGCTCCTCTTTCTCTCTTTCTCTCTGCAGCTAAGCTTATATGGATTTCATTGCAGGTCTGTTGTTATGGTTCCAGATCCAGAGCTGGACAACTCATATCACAAAAATGCGGATCAAGTTCTGACTTCCTTGTTGGTCTTCAAACCAAGTGCCTCCATTTGCAGATGAAGCTAGCTGATCACATTCTTCCACGAAGTCTAATTCTGTTGGATTTATATTTCAGTACTATGGTTAACTTGCAAAATATTGGCATATGAAGTTATTTAGTTCTCCTTGATACCTTCATTTGATCTACCACCTTCAGCCCTGCTCTCAGATTTTGTATATACAGACACAATTATACCATGAAAAGAACTATGATCCTAAGATGTTGCAACTTTAGTAGGATTAGGTCTTTCATTGGTCATTTCCCCCCTTGAGTTACTACTTTAGTCATTCATTAAATTACGAATCAATCTTTTAATATGGACAATCGGTCTAATCATATAATCTTATAAATGAATTTTGAAAATGATCTGCACACATAACGTAAATTTAAACATAATTCCATAAACCTTTAACATTACATAACATTATGTACACACTTAAATGAACTTTAAAGTTTGTAAGCATTACGCAGCATTACATTAAGTGAGTCTCACTCAACTCTCAAGCTTCAAGTAGTTCATTGCTTCAAGCATTATACAGAATCTAATATCAGTACTTGCCATAGCGGCCTTTCCAACCCTATTTGCAAAGGCTATGATTGAAGATTAAAAATATCTGATTTGATTTTCATAAAAGGACATAAAGGAGAGAAGGGGTGAAAACTCGAAGCAAAATTAATTCGAATTTGTATTGAAACTCAATTCAATTATATCCTAACCAAAAATTATCATGGATCTTATTGGTGGTTTGTGTCATTCAAATATGTCCTTAAATCAAGAAGAGGCGCAAAAATGATTCAAGGTAATCCTCTTTTGAGCAAAAATTAAGGTAATTTTTATTACGATATTTTACGAAAGAATTTAAGTACTACTTAAAAAATATATATCATGTTAAGCTAACAGGTGAGCAAACCTACTGTTAATAATGTCATTTAATGTGCTAAACTCAATATCTTTGCCATTAAAATAGATTCTACTTTTAAAAAATTGTTTAACGGAGTTATAAATTTTAAATTTCAATTTATATCTTTTATTCATAATGAATTAAAAAAGAATATAACAAGCCCTTGAAGCCAAATGATCGATTTGTTCAAAAGATTAATTATTTTTTCCCATGTCAAAATTTTTCCCTATTATAGGAAAGCCAAATGGTGCAAAGCAATTCCTATAATAGTTTTTCAGGGAAAATCGAACATTTTGATGCGTTCAAGCTAAATAACGCATTGATCATTATGGCAAGGGGTTAGCTTTCGATTTATTGTTTGCTGCATACATAGAAGTGACCTTTGAAAGCCATTCTTGGTGTGTGCCTTCGCAAGATCTGCGTTGAGCGGCAATAAAGCATCACTGGCAGCAACCCATTCTCCTTTCCAAACAAATGGAGAGTTCAAATGCTGATAGGAAATCTCAAGCGTCAAGAAAAGGCTCAATCACTCATGTTATCTTCGATATGGATGGTCTTTTGCTCGGTAATTTTATCTGCAATTGTAATCAGTTCTGTTGTTCAATGCCTAGAAATTCATTGATGAAAGATTTGAAAGATGCCCTTTTTTGCATTTTTACCGAGAAGAGACCAGTGGTTGTGGTACTTTCTCGGTCAACAAAGAATTGGAATGCTTGTTCTTGGTTGGGGGAATCAAGCTCCCATTTTTGGGCATTTAGTCCTGATGCAATTAATGTAAATTTAAGTTTTAGAATCAGTTTTTGAATTGTTGAAATGTGGGTTGTATTTTGATATTCTACATGATGATGAAAATGACAGAGAGTATGCTATTCATTGTACATGGGCTTGGTGAACATCTTTTTGTTATTCTAGGTGTTCTTATCGTAATTCCTGTGCGTCTTTTACTTAATTCAGTTTTACATGACTTGCATGCTTTTAACTTTCGACATGTAAATCACATCTTTTTTTAAATGGTAACAGGTTTTAAATTGTGGTTTTTATTTGTATATGATATCAATTTCAACATTTGATCAATGGCATCCAAATGTATGAACCACAAAAATTTAGTAACTCCAGGTAGTTTATCGATTGTTTTGGAGAATAAGCCTCATTTCTCACGCGATGACCACAAAATTTTCTCTTTCCTTAAAAAAATAAAAAAGGAAAAACATTGCTTTATTATCTAATTATGTGGAAATCTCCCTAAATCTGGATTGAAAAAGAATCCTCATATCAGACTGAATGAGTGAAACTAACAAGGGCAAACTTTTACATTCTTTTGTTTCATTTATTGTTTTCTTTTTATAGACAGACTTTCAGAAGAATCTGGAATATGTGAGGATACTATTTGATTTTGTGAAAGAAAACCAAGGAAAAATGAAAAGAAAAAAGAGCTAATCAAAATCTAGAGGGAAAATCTTTGCTTTTTAGGAGCAGATGCCAGTAATACACGCACAAGAGATCGTGATACATTGCCTCTTCCTGCAAAACAAGGATGACAGAAACAAAGATCTAGATAACAAACAAAACCAACATCAAAGGCTGCTAATATAAGCATTTAAAAGACAGGAGCCGGTGGAACTAATATATCTCTTGTTTTCTGAATAACTGCTTATAATTGTCATTGCAAGACCATGGAGATTTTTTTCTTAATGTAAATGTAGTTGATTAAAGGCTTGATTTTCTTCTTGTATTGCACAAATCTCAAGTATTTTTCTTGTACCCAAAGGATAATATGTTCCCAAATTTATTCTGTTTAGAGTCCTCGAATCTGAGCATATTTTCATCTGCCTCTTTCTTTATTCTTAGATTTGTTTATGCTTTTAGCCTCATACTGAAGAATAGATGGTTAGAGGCAATTAGTTGCTGAATAACAATCTTCTGCTGTTTTCAATCTGCTTCAGACACAGAGAAATTCTATACAGAGGTCCAGGAGATTATACTTGCAAGATATAACAAGACTCTTGATTGGTCTTTGAAGGCAAAAATGATGGGAAAGAAGGCAATTGAAGCTGCACACGTGTTTGTTGAAGAGATGGGTATAAGTGATTCACTAACAGCTGAAGATTTTTTAGTGGAGAGAGAAGAGATGCTGAAAAATCTGTTTCCAACAAGTGAACTCATGCCAGGTGCTATTCCCTGATATGCAGTGCAATGTTACTTCTCTTTTTCATCTTTGCCAATGCATCATGCAATCAATCTTGCCTTTGTACAACATATTATACATTGTGCTTAAGCATCTAGGTACTTGTCAGTTCAGAAAGTATAATATCAAGAAAAATGAAGGGAAATTTCCATATATGCTCACTTCCTAGCAGATCTCATTTTCATTTTGCGACAGTATTTCCAAACTTTTGACTTTGGCACCTCCATTGCAAGTGCATGAATCACTTTCTTTTATGTCAAAAGCATTATCTTTGGTTCCTGCTGCAGTTAATGGATGTTTTCAACTCAGGGGTGCTATAAACCCATATATCTGTTTGCATTATCTCTATTTAGTTGATTGACCAGGGTATTCCATTTGGAGTATCCTTTTCTTCTCACACATCCTCTCTCCCCCACTCCAGGTGGAGTGGGGAAGGAGGTTTTGTGGAATGGATACTATTAGGATTCTGACATTTGCCTATTTGTTCAAGTGACCCTGATCTTCACAAGAATCCATTAACATTCATCTTCTTTATTTTGATGTTGTTCTGGCATACTTTGCACTTATTTTAAATTTATTTCTCTTCCGGACCATTTTGTGGTGCATTATACATCATTTATTGATTGTTTTAATCCTTTCTATTTTGAATCTTAGGGGCCAGCCGTATGATCAGGCACCTCCATGCAAATGGAATACCAATTTGTGTTGCAACAGGGTATATTCTCTTTCATACTTGCAGCCCCATGCTCCTTTCCCCATCCCCCTTTTCTGAAAACCACCATGTTGCAAAAAGCATTGTGTATTTAGTTATTTGGGCACTTTCTCTGCTGTTGTTAGTTCGAGATATGAGTTGTGGGATTATGATGTTATATTTGAATCCTTTATCAGCAGTTTCTGTGTGAAAATATCATTCTTGATGTGTCTTGTTTCTATATGGATTGCAGTTCTCACAAGCGACACTTTGAACTGAAAACACAAAGACATGGTGAACTTTTTTCGTTAATGCATCATATTGTATTGGGCGATGATCCAGAAGTAAAACGAGGCAAACCATCACCAGACGGATTTCTTACTGCAGCCAGAAGATTTGAGGTTAGATCTACTGAACTAATCTGGGATTAGTTACTTTCTATGTGAACTGAGTTTATGACGATGGCTTCCTTAATTATTATACATTGGTGAATGTTGAAATCTACATGTGCACAGGGTGGACGAGTTGATCCAGTAAACATTCTTGTTTTTGAAGATGCGCCTTCTGGTGTCCTTGCAGCAAAAAATGCTGGGATGTAAGCCTCAGTTTATATCTTTCTCGCAAAAATCTTGTAGTATGCTTTTTAAATAGAAGTTTAGGGATTTATCTGTCAGCATATGTTAATGAAATAAAATGGATATATTTGTATTAAAGATCTAAACAAGTTGTATTTTGTGCTTCCATTTAGAAGTAAAGTTCTATTTCAACCTCCCTGGGGGGAAGGTGCTCACCAAGCAAGCACGATACCCTTGCCAATTTTAGTCTTCTTCATTTTTCCTGATTTTGAAATGAACTTTATGTTAACAGTCCTGAAAACACATGAACTGTCCTTCTATTCCCCTTTGACGTCCCTCAAGGACAATGTCAATTTACTACGCAACTGAACTGCAAAAATTATCCCTTCCTTTTCCTTGTTTTAGTGACAGTGGATGGGCTTCTTTTCCCATTTGTCTTTTTGGCTGCAAAAATGATTTCTCTGTATTTGGAGTTTAGTTGCGTATCTTTCCTTTGAACTAGTGTCACATCGGTCTCTTCTCGTGATTTTAATATCTTCAACATTCTATGATTTTGTAAATGGGGTCTTCCTATCAGTTGCAACCATATGCAGGTTCCTTTGCCATCAGAATATTAAGATTTGCCCCCTATTCCACATATATTTTGTATTTGCTCAAGTTTTCTCTTAAGTTGAAAACTATCTTGGGTCATTACATTCTCTAGTACTATGATACTCTTTCATTTCGTCCAGACTATGGATCTTGGTAATCTATTTTCTTTGGCATGAACCGTAATACGGAGCATAATGTTTGTAGCAGAAGAAGTGACCGAGGGAATTCTTCTGTAAGAAAGGAGGAATATTCCAACTTTCTCTTAAAATTTTATGTTCTCTTTTATTTGATCATTGATTTGCCTCACCCTGTTCTTATGTTTTTTAGCATCAACTAGGGTTGGTATCAGATCTAGCTAATAAAGTACCTTTCCCATTTGACAGGCTATTACTTGAGTGACTAATTATTCCATCTTTAAAACTATTATTATTTGCCTTCTTGAATGTATGACACTGTGTAAGTTATTGCACAAAACTGCTTGGGGAAACAATTAAAATTCTCAATAACTTTGAATTCTTTGCTTTAGCATCTGTTACTCTCTCTATTCTTCACTGAGTTTGTATATAATCATGGCAGGCATGTTGTTATGGTCCCAGATCCAAGGTTGGATAACTCGCATCGCGAAACTGCTGATCAAGTTCTGAGTTCGTTACTCGATTTCAACCCAAGTGATTGGGGGTTACAGCCTTTCAGAGATCAAGCAAAGTAATCACATTTCTTGCCAAGTGGTATTAACACACTATGATTCGCACAACTCTTGCATTCTTATTTATAATTGTATCAGTACAGTGGGTATAAATCTTTGTACAATATCAAAGTTTATTTTAGTTATTAGTAGATTTCCCACACTACTATGATTTTAATTCTTATTCCAAGACATAATCTGTTCCCGTTTGAATTTATGACCCGAGAAGGAAGAACATCTTTCTATTGATGCATTTTTCTCATATCAAATGAAAAGGATAGGAAGATTGTCTCAGAAAAGAACTGATTAGCATTAAATGTCCGGCCCAAAAAACTGATTATCATTAAACTAAAAGAACTAAAAAGCAAAGTTAGGAGAATGCTAAAGCACCAAGTAGGACTCTAGCATAGGAAAATGCAAAATGCATTGCAATAGTCTCAGGTATAGATTGTCCCAGTCGGAAAGGTAGGCTATCCATAGCTGTGATTACTGCTCTGAATTGCCTTCGCAGTTTTCAGCCGTATTTGTTAGATCGTATTAAGTTGGTCTGTAGATTCGTGCTAGCTTGGCGTAGACCGTTGACGATGCCAAGGTAGACATTTTATTCATTTTGATACTTTAAGGATACATCATCCATCCAACAAAAAAAAAAAAAAATTAGAATAAATTGTTCTCTTTCTGTTTCAATATATATGACCTTTTTTTAATATAAAAATTAAAATTTTGGTAAATTTTATAAAATAAATTATAGATGTCTAAAATGTCTCTATTTAAAAATAATTAATTATGATGTCAAATTTAAATTAATATTTTTAGGTGAATAGTTCAAAAATAATGATTTTAAAAAATATATATAGTGTTTAAATAGTTAATTGAAGATAATAGTAAAATTAAAAATAAAATAATAAATGAAGTTTTTATATTAAAAATATATATTTAAAATAAAATAAAAAGAAAAGTATGACATATTTTTTTAAAAAAAAAGGTATATTTTAAAATAGTATGAGAGGTCTTCTTCAATTATGAGTTGGGTAATCAACTTTGGGACTAATTGGATTGGATCTCATTTTAAATTTAATACAAATTTTTTATTTTAAATTATACTTTTTTCTCATAAATAATTTATTTTTATAAAAATTTAAAATAAAACATTTCAAATCGGAGTTTGTTAAATCCCATCCTATAACCTAAAGAGGCAAAGTTTGTAAAGATAGGAACCATTAGCATGTAGGATTGTCCAACTATCGGTAGAAGTATTCAACTTTGATCCCTCGAGTAATAAAAAAAAAAAATCCAATTCTAATCCTTGGAAGTAGGGGTGTTCAAACGGATTACGATTCGATTTTCGGTTTTACTATTCGATTTTCGGTTCGGTTTTTTTTTTATTTTTTTGAAAACCAAACCAAACCGTAACTTTTTCGATTTTACTATTCGTTTTTTCGGTTCGGTTTAGGGTAAAACCGAAAACCGAACCGAAAAACCAAAATTTTGAAATATAAATACAAGAACGCATTATGGTAATGCGTTCTTGAATTTTTTAAAAAAATACAAAGAACACATTATGGTAATGTGTTCTTATATTTTTTAAAAAAAAACAAGAACACATTACCATAATGCGTTCTTTGTATTTTTTTTTAAATTTCAGTTTTTCGGTTCGATTTTCGGTTTGGTCACCTAAATCGAAAACCGAACCAAATTTTTTTTAAAATTCAAAAACCGAACCAAACCGAATCAAAAAACTACAAAAAATGAACTGAACCGAAAAATTCGGTTCGATTCGGTTCGGATTTTCGGTTTAATCCGAATTGTGAACACCCCTAAACTTTCGTGAGAAAACATAACTACTGCTTGGTAAAAATGACAATCTTATTTGTAACAAAAAGATCTGACATTTACTGCCCTCTTTAATGCTTTAGCAACAATAGAAAATTCTGTGTCACTTCCGAGAAGCTTTCTTTTCTTTTTTTCTTTTTCTTTTTCTTTTCTAACCAAAATCAAAAAACTACTTCTTTGCTCCGCTAAAATCATAACAAGCTGCTGCAGTCTAGTTATCCACCTTTCCCCTCCTTGAGTTTGCCTTTACTGGGATTATTCTGATTCTCTTCGCCACTCTTACAAAATCACTGAAAAATCATAAAATAACACAAATGCAGGAGCCGTTAGACTCAAACATGCACTAATTTCGAGTCCGGAAGTTTAAAATGCTATAGCTTGACCAAGACTGGAAAGAAATAAGTGCCAATAGAATCGTGAACGGAAAGAATATATACACACACGCACAGACGCAAATGTATGTATGACCCTGCAACCCTTGGATCTTCAGCATGCATGTGTGTTTAAAGGTTCCTTCAGAAATACTCCAGAAAAAGTAAAACGTGGACAAGACATTGTAGCAGAGACAAAATGAATCACTTACTTCCAGTTGAGGTCACCGACGAGAAGAAGATCATTTTCCATGTCTTCATAAGCAATAATGTGACCAGGGATAGCATTTGAAAGATCAAAATCACTGTCTGATGATGGGGCTGCAACATCTCCATCAACAAACATCTGCCTCAGGGCCTTGGCTAAGCTCTGGTAGTTGGTGTGCTTGTCGAGGCTAATACGTTGGCAAATTGAACGCCCTTCAAGAACCACCGTTACTGGTGGCACCACTGACGAAACAAGATCGTCATCAAATCCACCAGGAAAGCTTTGGAGATTTCTGGGTTTGCCCATGAACGTTGACGGAGTTGCACCGAGAAGTTTTCTGTAGAAGTTGGATGAAGTAGAATGCTTGTGATTTTCTTCTATTGCAGAGAGTCTCCTCTCTTGCCACCTCCTCTTCAAGGACTCTTGTCTTTGAGCATCAAAGCTGCTCATCTTCTATTGTCTAGTTAATAAATTTATCTCCTCAAGAGTTAGTTAAAAACTGATGAGATGAGAAAGGGACTGCAAAGAGTTAGGCCTTTTAGTCGGTTTTAGAATGAGAGAGCAATGAATGAGTGTTTGAGTTGGTGCATGTTCTGCGCGTATTTATAGAGGCTGAGAGCACAAATGTCGGGCGACGGTCAGTAAGGTGTCCGAAACCACCCTAAGATGAAGCTCTATCTTCGCAGAGATCGAAGCTGTTGCCATTAATTTGCTGTGAAAATGAATTTACTACTAGAAACACTAATCAGCTAGCCTTGGTTTACATATTTATGAAGACAACTCCTATCAGGCACGGATCGACTTGTTTTCCGGCACCAACCTTATTGGATCTATAAATGATCTAAAGGAAAAGTGGGACGATTTAAATGTAAGACGTACTTGCTTGTGTGTCCATTTCTTCTCTCTAGTACTCCAGAGCCATAAATTTCAACAACTTGCTCATACTATATGTGTATATGTGTATAGCATTTAGAGACTAGACTAGACCGGAAGACTAGATCAGTCATGTAGTTTGTGAGAGAAAGCAGGGGATGTTTGCTTGTGCCTGCAAAAGAAAATAGTTTGTGAATCTTTGATAGTAGATATGCTGAAGTTGTGAAGTTGTTTATAATTTTCATTGGGATGGTGACAAAAATGCTTCAAGAAAAAGCAAGCTGGACATAGAAAAATGCATCTCAAAACCCTTCTGATGGAGGAAACTATATATATAAAGGGGCCATGGTCTTGTAAATTGGAGCTACATGGGCTGTGGAGACGACCGCGATGCAGTCGGCGATGGGTTCGCTACTTTGACTCCTCGACGGTCGAGGACATGATCATCCATGTCTGTATTGAAGAAAGACTCAGATCACCATTGGCACTGAGCTCAGAAATTCAAAACTAAGTGCACACCATATATTTGATATTTTTCTTCCTCGTGCTAATGAATATATGACATTATGGGTGGTAGTTTTAGCTGGGTACCTGTTTTTCTTGAAAACGTAGCTTCTACTCTACCGGCTAGAAAGCAGGGGTTGGCATCGCAGGATGAAAATTTATGAAATGGTGCCGTTATGAGTAAAGGTGTGCTTTGGAAAGCTAGCTGGATACTCTACGGTCTCCTCTTAGTCTGATAATGTAATGGCTGAGTTTTGTATATGTGGCGTGATTTATATGATAAAATAGAATTAATTATTGTATATAGGATCAATTCCACTTTACTATGGTAAAGTAAGATGAGTTATCAATCAATGATCAAATTAGCTCATTCCAGTTTTTAGTATCTCCTTCTATTTCAGTCTTTGAGTCTTTGAGTCTTTGAGTCACATGATTCTTTGAATTTAAGTATATTGAGGTAGCGATTTATCGCCATACTACCAAATTAATAGCCCACATGTATACCATGGGGTGCCTCAGTACTTGAATGGTCAGAGAGTTATGAATATGTAGAGAGATGTAGTTAGTTTTATTCCTTCCGCGTATTCACCAGACTCTCCTGACCATATCTACATGATGGGGCCAGAACCAGTAGAAACCCAACCAAATGGGTCGAGAAACCATTTTAACAACTTGAACATTCTTGATTGGTCTGGTGTGATGTTGTGACCTTGATCGATTGGCTAATCCAAATAGTCAGAAAGTATGAAAAATAATTTATTAACGTTTTCTCTAAACTTCATGTTAATCTCTACATTTAGTAGCGGCTACAGCGGTGAGGGTTTTGGTAGTTGCAATAAGATTTATGAAGGTTGATTGGTGGTGGGAAGAGGAATGACAAAGAAGAAACAGAGAGAAGGGGGCAGCAAAAGATATTTGGCAATTGAGAAGGGTGACTGGTTCAAGTAGTAGCATCGACGATGGCTATTGTTGTTGGTTAGGGGTGGCTGGCAATTAAAAAAAGAAAAGAGATGAATATAAAGTTTTGAAGAAAGAAGTTAATAAATATTTTTAAAAAATTAAATTAAATTTTATTTTTTTATTAATTAGTTAAGTAAAATAATAAAATTAGAATTTATATTTCTATTTAAAAGATAAATCAATCATTTAAGCATTTTCAAATTTCGATCAAATTATTTGGACTCAGTTAAAATTTGTCTCTTAATTGATAATTTTAAAAGATATGATACTCAATTAATAGAGACTCATAACTTTGGAGCACTAAAGTGGCATTAACTCAAAAAAATAAAAGGCACAAAATACTTTTTATATCTTTTCACATTTGATCTCTTGATTGATAATTTAAAAAGATATGGTACTTAATTTACAGCACTCTCTATTTTAGAATACTAAAGTAGAATTTATCCTTGTGTATAAATCAAATATAATGAAAAAGATTGTATTTAAAAAATTCTTAAAAATGTAATGATTATTTATGTTAAATCATCTAATTATACTCATGTAACGTAGTTAGGAAAATGTAATCCTATTTTTAATTGGGTAAACAATTCAATTTGCCATTGAACTTTACTTGAAGTTTGATTTTTGCCCTTCAACTTTAAAAGAGATAATTCTTGAACTCAAACTATCAAAAAATATAAAATTTTGCCCTTCCGTTAGGTTTTACTATTACATGACTAATGGAACAAGTCTCGTCCAAGACACTTGAGTATTTTGAGTGTATTTTAGAAATTCATCACTTTTCATATTTTCTATTTTTTATCACAAGAAAGTTATTTTTCATATCAATTTTATTATTAATTATAAAATATAATAATAATATTTGTTTTTTTTATTTTCCCTCCTTGTTTTCCTCTTTATTCTCTCCTTCTCCACATCGTTCTGTCCAGGATAATCAATCATGAAGAAAATAACCCTCCCAAGAATTAAAATTTTTATTTTGAATTAGAAGAGAGCTTTTGACTCAATGTGTAATTTTTCAAATCAATATCACAAAAATACAAAAGATTGACAGCAACCCTCAACTCTCAAAATTCATAATCAATAGCTAAACATCGACCCTTAAATCAACAATTCAAACATCAACCCACTAATCAATAATCTCACAAAACCATAAAAAAATAAAAGATTAGGCAATAGTGCCTAACAATCTTGCCACCTTTGGTCACTACCAATCAACATTGACCTCTCATTGCTCAAATATACTAATAGGTAAGAAATTATTGATTCCAAACTCTACTGCCCTCTTATCATTATAACCTCTTTGGTTCAAAATTTATAAATTTTATAAATGGTAAGAGATTGGACTAAAAGCACTTTCATTGTTGCCAACAATCAACTAACAATGGTGAAGAGGTGAGCGGAAGAAGGGAAGGAGGAGAAGAGAAAGAAACCTACTAGTCTCTTGGTATAGTTAAAAATAGTGATGACTATTCTCAATCCTTTTTTTTTCTTTTTTCTTCTCTTTCCTTCTCTTTAAGGATAAATGAAGGGGATCTAACACCCCAAGTTAAAAAAAAAAGAAAAAGAAAATTGAGCATAAGATGTCGTATTACCAAAATATCCTCAAAATACTCATATGTATTGCATCGTAATTTTATCTGTTAGTCACCTAACGACAAAAGTTGATGAAAGAGCAAGATTTAGTATGTCTTAATAGTTCAAGGTCAAAAATCATCCCTTTTGAAGTTAAATGGTAAAAATCAAACTTTATGCATAGTTCGAGGGCAAACTAAATTGTTTACCCTTTTTAATTTGTCACTAATTTTGAATTTCTAACCATCAAAATCGCGGTAAATCATAGACACATGGGGCTGCGAATCACTTTATAAACTTTATGCTTGGTTTTAAATGAAAATTACAAAAATTACAAAAACTTGGGCTGAAAATTGCTAAATTTCCTAAAACCAGCCTAGTGGGCTTGTGAATGTTGGCTTAACGGCTGAGGGGAATATTTTTGGTGACCCAGTTCCTCCAAGTCAGTAGGCTTCATGTGGGTCTTCTTCTGAGCAAACATTCTTGAGGGCCTCATCTTGGGTTAACCGGCTTTATCAATTCTTCCTAGATAAACTAGTCCTTTGAGTAATATAGAGTGATAATTTAATAGACTTGTGGTCTTGCCGAGAAAACTTGAATTCCCTAAATTAGAATATTTATATTTTAAAAAATAATTTTTAAATTTAATATATTTTTTTTTGCTCAAAATCTTTTGCAACTAACTCTTTTAGACTAGAAGATAAGGTCTCATAAATAACATTTTAAAAAAAATAAAAAAATGAATAAATTGAATAGAGTTAATTTTACCCATGCAAATTTTTATACGAGATCAAAGAAAATAAAGCATCCAATCTGGGACAGATAAAGTATAATTTTGAAGTCTTGAATCAATTTATGTATATATTAGTTGATCAATATTCTCCTCTACTTCACAAATATGGGATTTCTTTGATTCTACTTATCATCCTAGCATTTGTGAATATTTTATGGACAATGCCGTCGCTATAACTCTCAGTGTGTGTGATTAGATAATATTTAAGTTTAATATTTTCTATTTTACATTCTCCAAAAGTAGATTATTTGTGAGAATAATTTTGTAAAAAAATTTATATTGAATTTTAAAGTAAAGCCCAATCTAAATATACTTATTTTATAATTTTCTTAATAACTGAAAAATGAAAAAAATATCCCAGTGACACATAAATTTCTTGAAAATTCACGCTTTGCATTCAAACAAATAAATGTATTTATTTTGCACTCGAATTATTATTATTTTGACCAAATTTTCTATTCCGTCAATACACTAACGGCTGAGACTCAATCTCGTAAAAAGCGAATTACAATATTGCCAATATGAAGCAGTGCATTAGGACGCCAACAATCGGTCCAAAATGTTGACCATTTGATCACAACACCCATAAAAAATGATTGGTTGGCCATTTTTCTACACTGATGATGCGCATCAGAGAGGAAAGGAAATATTGGAATTGGGTGACTAAAATGTGTGAAGAATCAGGTAGGTCTAAGGTATTTGTTTGACATGAATTTTGTCCTGATCGCAATGAAATGGATCGTTTTTCTTTGGCACCCAAGTTGCCTTATAGCGCCAACTCTAACTTGGACGAATTCAATAGCTCAAAACAAAGATATTATCTAGATAAATAGTTTAAATAAACAGCATTAAATTCATGAATAAAACTTCTTTCTGTTACGAGAATAGATCAACCAATCTATTACATTTGAATTCATCCACAGACTTAGAGCGAGAATTGCAGGCGAGCAGTGCACTGGTGTTTGAAGAAAATGAGATGACGAGAGGAGGACTTCAGTCGTTTGAAGAAGGATGCTGTGCAAGTGGAATATTTTAGATAGTCCAAAAAAGACTTAGTTTGATAATATTATCTTTAATAATAGTGACGAAATTGAGTTTCATCTGTTATTGTGTGAATTGGTCAAAATAATAGTTCGAGTGCAAAATATATATATAGATATTTGAGAACAAAGCTCAAATTTTTAACAAGTTTGATAGGATTGAATAACATTTCACTGCAAAAATAAATTTAAAATTTTAAATATGGTACTCATATCTCTTTTTATGAAACTCAAGACAAAAATTTTAAAATTAAACTTTATCCAATCACGAAATATTTTTTTCAAAAAAAAAAATTACATGAAATGTTTGTAGGTTTCATATTCCTTGGTGCTTTTGCTAATACAAATGTCTTGAGGTTTATAAGCTTCGCGATGTAACTTCACTTTCTGTGATTAGCACAAATTCCCTTTCACCCCAAAAAAAAAAAAGAAAAGAAAGAAAGCATGAAATCCGAGGGCGGAAGAAATACTATAATAAACATATTTGTTTTATTAAGGAGATTTGATATCAGCCGCATAATACCAATAATGAATGGACAAAAGTCCCAGTGGGACACCTAAAAGGCCCGCAGCTACCTTATTACCACTTGTTTATATGGCGCATGCATTTGTCCCCACAAATTATAGACCTCTCTATTTTCTTTCTTCTTCCCTTTCCCCTCTTTCACGAGAATACAATGGCAAAGTCTCAGGACCACGTGTTTTGGACCTCATTTGTTTACGCCAATAATTTTTTGTGGAATAACGCTACTACATCGAGGGTATTTTCAACATTGTTGTGCATTAAAAGTTTTTTCATGATGCATTTGGTTCCAAAATCCAGTCTTTTTCTTATTTTTTCAATAGCTTCGATAGGGATTAGATAAAAAAAATTTATTTAAAATTTTATATATGTAAATTATTTATAAAAAAATAAAATTTAAAATAAAAATTTTACGCTAAATTTCTTATTAAAACTCAATCTAAATATACCTTAATTACCTTTTTATTTCACTTTTTTTTCTTAGTAAATAATTAGCTTTCATTTGAATCATCCAATATCCACCATTATATTTAGGGTGTTCGTTTGGTTTTTAGTTTCCTAATGCAAATTTTGTTCGGTGAAATAGCTAAAAAATTGAATTATGTGCACTCTGGTTACAAAATCTGGGAGCGAAAATCCACTTTCCATTTATTTATCAAGCTAGAAAATAGAAATAAATAACAAAGTAGTACTATTGTTAATGGATGATGGGCCCACAAATAGCGAAATAATTTAATAAAAATATTATTTATGTCGTAAAATTTAGTCGCAATGAATACAAAATTAACTATAAAATAAAATAATAATGAAGAAACTTTAAACAATTTCAAAAGAGAGAAAGAGATAACATAAGAAATATAGAAATTAAATTTTTGTTTGGAGCTTTTCACCATACAATTCTTATACAAGTTACTTCATATAGTTCTATTTATAGAGTTAGAATTGATATTTTTTATCATATGTAATTAGTAAATTACTTTATAACTTACATTACATATCTGTCATGATCTCCATGTTCTCTAAGATAATAGATATAATGAGGATATTAGTCTATAAAATATTAATATTACAACTTTAGTTGTAACGTTTAACCTTTTATATTTTATAACTTAGAAGAATTATCTCTTGAAATAATGAGCATTCATAATATTTTTTAATAACTTCCTCCATCGACAAATAATTCCCACTCTTTGAAGTTAAATTAGTTTAACGTAATGAATCAAAAGACTAAATTAACTACCTAGAAAATGAAATTTATTTGATGCAGTGTTTAGTGGAGTAATAAAGGTAAAGTTGGAACAATTAAAATACTTAACAGAATGACGTTTAAAAAAAAATCACAAAAAATGACGAAAATGAGGAGAAAGTAGTATTTCAAGAAGCCCATAAAAAAGCCACAGTAGTAGTTGTACAAACAAGAATCGTTCCAAGTTTTGAGTTGTCCACTGTTGTAACCTTCAATCTTACACCAAATTGTTTAGATGATTACCAAAGAAGCATATACCCTATAAAATATTTCTTTTATTTTAAAATATAAAACTTTTTAACTCTTTTTACATAGATTAAAAAAAGAAACTAAGAGATATTTTTCTTTAATTAATTTATATAATATAATAGAAGATGAGAGAATTATATTTATAATGAAAATAATTTTTAAAAAATAAATTTTAAAATTTATAAAAGATTAAATATTTTAAAAAGAGAAAAGATAACTAAAAAGTCTTATATTTTATGCAAATGTAGTACATTATATCGTCATTGGTTGCTAATTAAGAATTGATGAGGCAGTTACCAATTAACATCATACTTTGATTTGTCAATTTGCAGGTGAAGCAACCCTTCTTTTATCATATAAAACGCTTCTTCGCCTCACCTTCTCAGTATACTTTACCACCTCCTCATCAATTGTGCCTATTTGCCCCTAACCAACCACGTAAGCACTAAATGTCAACCTCACTTTAGACTTCACCAATCACCACCACAGGCACAGGACTCTCCTACTCCTCTCTTCTTCTCTGCTCCACAAATATCCGCGGCTCTGCAGCCACTATTCTTAAACGGAAGATTATGCCAGAATGTCTTACATTGGAGCGAGTGTACAGCTTTACTTGAATTAAATTTCATTTGGGAAGAAAAGGACAAAATGATAGAGCGTTCAGGAGTGCCTGGTTCACAGGAACATTAAGAAAAGAAACAATTAAACAAAGATATATTTTATGAGCCCCAAAATCAAGAATTGTGGTCAGAAAAATTTTGCGATCTCGCATTACGCTTCATACAGACTCCAGCATCTCTCCCTATAGCTGCTACCACAATTATTTGGTATATCATTAATAAATATTACATTATATTATACGAGTTACACGGACCAAAAAATCCACAAACAAGAAAGAATATCATAAGAACCAACAGTTATAACGACATCGATGACACTTTCAGCTTTCGGGGTGATGAAGGAAGGCTGGTAAATTTTGCACATTGCCTCCCTAAGATGCTTTGTCATATCATTTATAAGTCCGCCTCTATGAAATTGCTGCTTCTCCCTCTTTCTAGTAGGGACAGTTGAAACTTATGCTGGCAATTATCACCAGACATCGCGGAGGTACCTTCCGCTCATTTGCAGACTCTTCACTAAACTCTCAGCCTTGGAGCTATCCATTGATCCCTGAAATGAGAACCAAACATCATTAGTTTCAGGCCTGATCGAAATCCTGACTTAGAATTGACACCCCGGACTTCTGATCCACCATCAGGCTAAAGTAGGAAGGACTATTGTCTTTCAAGAAGAAGGGAAAAGCATTTTATGTTAGTTTTTATTCTTCATTAAGTTGGTGGGGAAGGAGACGGGCCCAACTTTGCCGACTGGGGCCCGTTTCAAGAAAACATTTTTTCTTTACTTCCCTTATAAATATTGAAACCATATGGGAACCGTACAACCATCGAAAGCTACTCAATAATGGAAAAGAAGAAAGCTTGTGGACATGCAGAGGTCAAATCAAATGATAGAACTTGGTTGGGAAGATCTACATGGCGTTTCACCAACCAAGAGAGCCGAAGATAGGTGGGTAGCAACCAGCAAGAGATACCAAAATCTATCGGTCAAAAGAAGACACATTGAAGAAGCATACCTGCTCTTGAGCAATTGTGTGGAGAGTTCTGTGGACATCCCTGGCCATACCTTTCGCATCACCACAGACATAAATATATGCTCCCTCAGAAATCATCCTCCAAATATCGGAAGCCTAAATACATGAGAAATTACGGTTAGCATCCCACAAAAATTCACCACAAAACTATATGTAGATTCAAACTATAAGGTAAAAGTACCTTCTCTGCCATCTTGTGTTGCACATACTGCTTAGTGGGTCCCTCACGTGAGAAAGCAACGATTAGTTCAGAAACTGCACCAGTTTCAAGGAAGTGATTTAACTCATCTTCATAGATGAAATCCTGCAAAACAACAATGATTGGATTAGAACACTCACGAAGATGACTGAGAAGTGCAAACATTCCTGTAGATATCGCAAAAATTAATAAGAAAATTCCTAACCATTTTGCGGTTCCTGCATCCAAAAAAGAAAACTGCTGGACCAAGTTCAGCTCCTTCTTCCTTCAAAGCTAATCTTTCCTGAAATACGTGTTTATATGCATCAATATTATGCTTGTTCTAGTAATAAGCAAACAAAAGGTTAACTGTTGCACCACAAACCTGGAGGAAACCTCTGAAAGGAGCCAATCCAGTACCAGGGCCAATCATTATAATGGGCACTTTAGGATCCGTAGGGAGTTTGAAGTTAGACTGCCTGACAAAGATAGAAGCCCAGCTGCAGTCACGGCTTTCCTCCAATGGAATGGCATTCTGAGAAGACCAAGAAAGATGTTTTAGACTAAGAAGAAATAAGGAATTTAGGGGATTGGAGTACAGAGATTGGAAACATCAGCCTGCTTGGACAAAATGTTGAAAGAGCCGGGGAAATATGACTCTTTGTTTATCTGTTTACCTTATCAAAAATCGCAAAGCAATTTTAATCTAAAACACCAACTGTTTCCACCTACTTTGATTATTTTACAATTCAACCAGAAAGAAGAAATAACGATGTCTAAAAACTTCAAGAGAAAAAAGAGGGGGGTACTAAACTAGATGAATACCTTCATCCAAGTAGAACACACACCCTTGTGAATTCGTCCTCCCGGTGTTTTTTCATAAACAAGGGCACAAGTAACATGAATTCTGGACGGTGCCATCCTGCACAACACAGAAACACATGAAGCATGGTCACAAACGTAATTTTGGAAGTAAAACATTGATTAATATATAAGCTCTAAATTATGAAGAGAATCTCTCTATTTCATCCAACTCCATTTTCTCCCCAGACCTCCTAGTCTAACCAATGAGCATTATACATTTCATAATGCTATCATAAAGAGCACAGGTGAAAAAACTATTCACCTTGGAGAAGATGATATAGAGTAGAATCTGGGCTGGAGGCGTGAGGCAATGGCTGCAAAGAATACTCCAAGAGGAGGCTTTGCTGATGGAAATTCAGCCAAGACCTCAAGGAGGCTTCTCTGGTTTGCAACTAGTGACTGTGCATATTCATCCTACAAAAGCAGACAATACAGCTCCAATGAGAACAGTTAATCAGCCACAAGATCATAAAGAGAGCATGAGGAACCAAGTGCAAACCTTTCCAGCTGGAGAAGCAAGGTATTTTAGACGATCAGCTTCATTCGGATCAGATGCATAAGCTGCAAGAGCTAGCAAGGCAGACTGGAAAACATATACATTTGGCATTAATTCTTTCAAAGCCTACCCGAGGTATGATTTCTGAAGGCCAAGATAGCAACAGGAAAAATAAAATACCTTCTTGGGAGTACTTAAGAGATCCGCATATTGAGTGAGGGCAGCTTTTAGAGTACAAGGTGGGAAAGGAGGTGGCAATGAGCTTCCACCAAGGGGTGTGCCATCCTCTTTATCAGCATGAAGGGAGAAGTAAGTTTCTGGGGGTAAATTCAGTAATCTCTCAGCCTCTTCTACGGTTTCGGTTAGATTTTCACAGTACACACCAACATGATCTCCAGTTTCGTATCTGATAAAACAACACAAAAAGAATCAGCAATAAAGCTACACCTGTTGGTGAATGAAGATGACTGCAGGCTTCAAATTGAACTATAATTATATCTACTTACGAAAGACCAGTGCCAGCAATGTCAAACTCCAAATGTGTGCAAGAGCGATCGGATGCAGGAGTATGAAGCTCCTTCCTCACAGCAACATTCGATCTTCAAGCAGGAAATTAAGATGCAATGGATAGCAATTGTGAAGCATGAGCTAGAGGAGATTTTTGAGTTCTTTTTCATGTCTTTTTCTTTTTTCAATTGAGTAGTGGTGGAGGGGAAACAAGAGTGAGGATTGAAAAAAGAAAAGCTCTTAAAGCTCCATTGGTACCTGCAAGGATGCTGGGCATCATATACGGTGTGACCATTAGCATAACCATTAGCATGGCCATTTGCTTCTGAAATAAGTGAATCTGATTTGTGATGGAACACAACACGATATTCTGGGATAGCAGCAGTATAGGGAGTAGCAACAGTTGTATCATCCTCATCTCGCAGCAGTTGATCCAACTCAGGCCATACAGTCTCACGCCTAAATTAAGAGAGTCAAGATAGATGCTTTAACTTTATCCAAGTTTAATGGTATATGGAGGGAATGCCGAGGAACTCAAAATGGAATCATATTTATATACCATGCAGTAAAGTCATCTTCAATGCATTGATCATCGTCTCCCAGACCCAACGGAACAAGGCGCTTACCACCTGTGAAAGTTACAAGAGGAAATGTTAAAACGAGGAATAATTTGGAGGCAAGATTTAATTGATTTAATTATGAGAACAGCAATGCTGCAGAATAGCATAGAATGAATACTCAATACTGTATACCAAGCAGGAAGTGCAGCCAATGCTTGTTGCACATGTATGAATGAAGCACTACAGTTATTATCATCACAATCTAATTACTTGAGCAAGTCATGTTCACGCATTTTCAATCAATCGCTTAACGAGTCACTTCTAGGATCATTTAATTCGATGAAGAATCTCCAATTCCACCTATCTCCGAAGAATTTAAAAACCAAGGATAAGTCTGAAATAGAAGACAATACCCTGCTCAGCAAGTTGCTCATCCACCACTTTAGCAATCTGTTGGCGAACAGAAGAAACAACAAAGTTATTCAGCAAAATATCACAAATATGAAACAGCTAGATGATTCTTCATAAGAAATATCATTATAGAGTAAGTTCCAGACCAGACCTTGTTGAAATGCTCATATTGTCTGTTACCAAGGCCAAAAACTCCATATTTAAGATTCTTTAGCCACTCCCCTCTCTCATTTCCCTGTAGGCAATTGTATATCACAAGATTAACCGCAGATCTAGTCCAAGCTCGTATTGTCATATAGCTCAACCTCAGATCTTGTATTCTCATATAGCTCTAAATTTATCTATTAAAGTACTAAAGAGAAATTATTGTTTTCTTTTTTCCATTTTTACCTCTACAAACCATTTGTAGAACCTTGCAGCATTGTCGGTCGGCTCACCATCTCCATATCTGCAATCAACCAAACCATAATAAAACCAAAACTACACGCAGACAACCAGCTCAACTAAAAACATCTCCCCGGAAGATAAATACAAACTAAGTATGCAGGCATAACACAAAAAGAAGATCATTTCGTGCAAGATCATTTCGTGCAATAAAAAGGCGGTTGAGAGTATGAACTAGCACAAACTCACGTGGCTAAGATGAAAAATGCCAGAGTCTCTTTCTTGAATTTCTCCTCGTATTCCTCATCATCAGCCGCATAATCATCCTATCAAATATTAAGAATCAACCCATCAAGAACCTTGTGATACTTAATCTTATCAGATCGAATACTACTCCATGAAGAATACAAAGACGGCATCAGAAGGAGAAAGATAACTTACTATGTCGACAACTTTGATGATTGCCTTTTCGTATCGAGCTTTGGCTTCCTCGGCTAGAGCCTAAAAAGAAGAGATCAACAATTTGCATTAATCAGGAAGCGAAGCCCAGAAGAAAAGGAAGCATTTCGAGCCACTACTTTAGACCGCACAAAATGACAAAATGACCCTTAACCAATAAGTATTTCCACAAAAAGTCGTCAGCCATTCAACCATTTTGAGTTCTTCTCTGTGCCAATTTTGTGATTTGATAATCAATTTTCCTTGCCCTTTTTGTTGTTTAAATAGTTGCAGAGAATGGAAAGACATTGGCGGGGAGAAAAAGGATATTTTCTTCCTATTTCACCAAAAACGCACCTTAGCAAAGCCCTCAGCTGTGCCGGTCTGTGTTCCAAAAAAGACGGTAAATTTCTTCTTCCCTTCATCAACTTCCTCCGGCTCCACAACAACCTTAGGCACCAGGGACTTTGGAGGCTCCACTACCTTTTTAGCCGATCCGGACGACCGCCGCCAAATCAAGACTACGACACATCCGATCAACACCGCCAATGAAGTAGTCAAAATCATCAGAAACTCCTTATTCTCCATCAACATCGCCACAATTGCCGGCGACACCACTCCACCAGACTCTGAGGAATTAGACCCATCCAATTTAGGTCCCTTCAAGATCGCGCTCATCAATTCGAATGGTGACAACTTCTCTGAGCTAGAGTCCATCTCCTCTTAACTATATAGACGGCAAATCACAACAGTGTATAAACTTGTGACTCCTTCGCCGGCAAGAAAATGCTACAAAAGCTTTATCAACTTAAAGAGATATTTCCTCAACTGGGCTGAACAAAATTCACCCAGTCGAAGCCCTCCTGTGCTTCTCCGGCGACAAATCGGCGAATTAATCAAGAAAAAAACAATTTTCTTCGCAACCTTACAATGTCAATTGGAAACGGATGAATGCTCTCTCTCTCTCTCTCGTTCTTGGTGTTAAGGTTTGGTTTGCTTTGGTGGAGTTTGGAAAGACGGAAGGAAGAATGAACGTGCTTTATATCGGCAGAGGCCCCAGAGAGAGAGAGAGAGAGAGAGGCATGGGGGGAGGGGGAAGCAACGCCTACCAAACCAGACTGGTCAAACCCACCTAACACAGTTAACCATGGTTAAAGACCTTTAAGGCACCGGGCCCGACGTAAATGCATCAATAAATGGATTCCGTATTTCTTTTTTATTTTTGGTAATAGGAGTATTAATTATTTTAAAATATTTTGAGTTGAAAATTATTTGTGCCCTTTTCTGTCTTTTGCTGTGACGAATACTAGGTCGGAAATTCCCTCGCGCGTCTCGTGTGACAAGCTTGTGAAGGCGTAGCCATTGCTCGTGGACCTCCGCTCATTTTGTGCCACGTCACTGATGTAAAGAAAGCATCTGTACCAGGCATTTTGTCCGATAGTAGAATGTTTTGTTTTGGAAATGGTATTTAGATCGAATTTTGATTTAAATTTTTATATTTATAAAAATAAATTATTTATATAAAAAAATAGAGTTGAAATAGAATTCAAATATATAATAATAGGATCTTTAAAAAATTTACATGTCTTTAATGATTAACCATTCTCTATCGCGAATTCCAATTAAAAAATTTTATGTTTACTTGTATCTTTTTTGTGAGGGATAAAGATTCGGTCATATATTTATTTTTTGTAGTATATAAAAAATAAAATTATAATTGTCCGATCACGAATAATTATCATGAATAATTACTAAAAATTTATATTCTAATCGTCTGATAGTGAATCGAGTCTTGCACATATTACAAAAAATAAATGTATGACTGAATTTTTACGCCTTTGCAATGGCAGATTTGTTTTGTTGGATGATTTCCCTCCAATAAACGAACAAAGACATATAGAACAAATGAATTAGATGAGTTATCTGTCGTCAACATTGATATAACAAAGAGATGTATGTCACATTTTAATTTTTCATTAAGAAATTATGTGATTGGATAAATATACTCTTATAAATGTTGAACATGGTTGAAGCGTGGAGTTAGTTTATGGTGGAAAGTAGTTTTAGAATTATATTGGAGATATGTAAAATATTTAATGATCATATTGAATATAGAAATTTCATAGATCTAACTATAACTAGTTCATAACTTTAAATATTACATGGGCCATTTTTTCACTTTTTTAAGGATTGTGCACTATTACGAAGGGAATATAGAAATTTTATGAGCATTGTGATCAATCAATATGGAACATGAGACGTTCTAATTTAATAAAAAGTGCTCTATAAATTAAGATACAGTTGTTTTTCCATTTTAGAAAAAAAAATGAAGAAAACAAATGTTTTGTCATGAATGTTTAAACGAATGTTATGCCAATTATACATCGAATTAAAACATTAACTTTGAAAGGTGAGAACCTACATAAAATAATTTTTAAAAAATATTAAAGGGTGAATTTTTTATAAAATATGACTAAAACTTTAGAAACTAATACGCACGAGAGAACTCTGTAAGATGTCGAGAAGCCCGCGGCCACCCCGGCAGCCCTTAGTAGTGGCATTTTAAGGCCCCAGCTAGTAGTGGCATTTTTATCAATCCGCCGAACCGCGTCCGACTCGTTGAAGAAACTTGACACTCGGCTACTGGGAGAGATTTTGCGACACTCTAGAAGTCACCCGGCAATATCCAAGGTCCCCTCAGGTAGTCGATTAGAAATCTATGTCCTTTTAAAAGGAATGTAGATAATTAATTTTACATATTTAAATGAATAATTATTATATATTTTTAACCTTTACTTAACGTTTTATTTCGTTTATTTCTATTTCTTTTTTTCCTCTTTATCTCCTCCTATTTATTGAGATATAAAAAAGTCTTTATCTCAAAAGGTCTTTTTTTTTTATTTCAAGAATCTTAATTTTTTTTGCATAAATCTAAAAGAATTTGTATTTTTAACTGAATAGAGTATAAAACAACTGCGAATTACTATTATTCCTCATTCGAGGAGGTGCTAGTTTGTCTTCAGAGACCTCCTCCTAGCAAACCAGAGCACCAAGGGGTTACCTAAGGATCCATTGTCTCTTCCGCGCCCGAACCTGCTCACCTGGAGAAACCTTCCTGCAGATTTATAGTAATATGATATGGTCAAATACTCTATTATGTAATCCAATCGAGTATGGATCTATCTGGACTTGTTCACGTGCCTCAAAACTTAATTTTGCATTCTTATCACATTTTTTTAATACAAGTAAATTCGTTGAGTAAAAATTAGTGATAGGTTTAAGATTAGAACCAATATACTTAATCTATAATAAAAGCTTTTTTAAAATCTATTTGTTAAGTTTATTCCATTCATGTAGTATTAGTACTCTTTTGGTTGTCTAAAACTCATTTACTGGAATTTCATACTATAAGCAGTAGCGGAGCTAGTAAGGAGGAGCTGAGGGAGGCCAAGATTTTAAAGAAAACTTTCAATACCCTTAAGTTTTTGAAGATAAGAAGATAATTTGAAGATAATTTATATATAGTTTTTAAAGTATAAATTGTTGTGTATAAAAATTAATGTATGTAAACTTTGACTCGTTTGTACTTCTTCTTTCTCTTAAGTTTTGTTTTATCTAATAAAATATTAAGTTAATTATTTTGTGCAATTTGATAAGTACGAGATAATTAATATTTTATTATTTTTTAAAAACAAGTTATTAATGCGTGCAAAAATAAATCTATAACAAACAAAGATGCTCAAATTATAATTTTACTTCTCTAAGATTTTTTATTTTTTTAAATAAAATAATTTTATCTCTGCAAGATTACTAGATGATAATATAAAATGAGAATTAAAAACTTCATCATATATGAAAATTAATAAAACTCTTGTATTCTTACTTCAAAAGGATCTCAAAAAAATTAATTTATATAGTCTTGCTCGAAATCTCATAACGTGTAAAATAAAAATCATAAACAATCTAAGACTTCAGATAAAAAAAAGTATATAAATATTTTTAATCCACCCCTCAAAATTGAAAATTTGACTATAAGCTTAATATTCGCAAAAAAGGTGAACAAAGTCATTTATAAATAATCTCTCGGGTTCGATGAATTGAAGTAATTATATTGATATACCCAACTACTTGTAAGGTATAAGAATCAGAAGATAATAAAAGCATCGTTGGCCCCAAAAAAGCTAAAGGTACTGCATGTGACCTTTGATTCACTCACGTTTCATCACTGTGATATATAGATCCTGGCCATGGATCTCAGATGAGATCCAACCGAAGCTCCGATTACACTATCCAAGCTAAAATGAGCATGTTTTTCTGGAAATGATCAAAACGAGTAACTTACCTCATTCGGGCTTTCGGCTAAACTCTAGTATTCAACTCTTTAGTTCATTTTACAAATCATATTTTCTTTTCCCTTCAAAAAGAAGAAAGGAACGTAAAGAAAAACTCTATTTTATTGAAGAAACACCATAACTGTTTCACCATTAAATTCTTATTAGTCCGTAATAAGTTATTACTTGAGAATTTATTTTTCCATTAACAATTCTACAGTTTGTTACTGCAGTAATAATTGTCAAAACTCTAAAAATTTATACCACAAGTTATGAATTGAGAATTTCATCGGGAAATTCCAAAGCAAATAACAAGCTGTGGTATTACGTTTTTCGGGTTAATATCTTATTATTGGTACTTTGATTATTAAGAGAATATCAGACCCGTGACTTAAAAAAGGATTAAAGTTTATCTTTTAAGAAATAGAAAACGACAAGGATAAAGTTTTTGTCCTAATCAGGGGACGACAATGAGGTCGTTTCAAAATAGCAGGAGAAGAATTTCAAATTTGTAAGAAACTAGTTCTGCAAATCGTTTGGGCAAAGTAACCAAACTAGATGATCCATTAGGATACTCATACCCGTAAGTTTTTGTGTTCAACTTGCAGAAAATGTAGAATCAGAATGTAATACCACAAGACCAATTTGGTCCGCAACGACTACTATAAAAGTTAGCCAAAAAAACTACTTGTGAAGCATTTGATTTGCACATCTTATCGCGATCTTCTCCCCCATCTTTTCTCCGCTAATATATAGTACTGTCACATGGTTGGATTAACATTTTTAAAAAATTATAAATCTTAAAAAAAGTAAAAAAATTCTAAAAGAAATAGAGTAACTTGAGGACGCGTAATAATTTAAGAATTGTTAAAAAGAAAAAATATGGGACCGTATCTATTTTATAGTGTATTTTTTTATAACTTCCTTAGTCTATATGCCAAGACCTTAAACAACATATATTATGAAATGGAGGATTTTTTACCATTTTTTCATAATCATCAAAGATTAATGTTAAGATATCCTAAAAGAAAATATTCTTTAGAATTGGTAGATATTACACTAGACAGGCATCAAAACTCCCATCCTTCTAATTTTTTGTAGCTGGATTCATCAGGACATTTTATGTGATTTCCCATGTGGATCAAATAGAGGAAGACCTTGAATAAAAAATACCATCACTAATTAAGATACTTGCTTCATTTCAAAATATAAAATATTTTGACTCATTTTGTATAAATTAAGAAAGGAAAAAATGAGAAGTATTTTTTTATTTTATCATGAATTAATTTAATTTATTTTCTACTATTGTGAGGAATTATATTGATAAAATATGGTAACTCTAAAAAAATCTTTAAATTTTGTAAAAATTAAACATTTTGAGAAGAGAAAGAAGCTCAAAATATTTTGATACATTTTGTATTATAGATTAAGAAAGTAAAAAATAAGAAGTATTTTTTTATTTTATCATGAACTAATTTAATTTTATTTTTTACTAATATGAGGAAAAATAGATGAATTACATTGATAAAGAGAATGACCTCTAAAAAAATTTAATTTTATAAAAATAAAATATTTGATAAGAGAAAAAAAAACTTTAAAATTTTTATATTTTTATAATCAATTGAATGTCTACTACTGTATAAGAAAAAAGTCCTGCCGAATTTTTATATTTTTATAATCAATTGAATGTCTACTATAATCAATTGAATGTCTACTACTGTATAAGAAGAAGAAGAAGAAGAAGAAGAAGAAGAAGAAGAAGAAGAAGAAGAAGAAGAAGAAGAAGAAGAAGAAGAAGAAGAAGAAGAAGAAGAAGAAGAAGAAGAAGAAGAAGAAGAAGAAGGCCGCAACATAGACGTACGTCGACGAAGAATCTTCAAAATTTGTCAGCATTCTCGGCATGGTTCGGGGATCGCATGAAGTTTCCGAACGATCAAGACTGGTTTCATCTGGCAATCGTCAAAGAGTACACGGACGCCCGTCCTGATAATATAATAAGTTGTTGATCGAGTGTGTGACTCTCGAAACTTAAAATTTAAAACTTAACGCGTTAAGAGGAACCAGATTTTGTTAAAGATGACTAAAACAAGATCCAGGAAAGTGGGCTGATGCTTCTCAACAAAAGAAGGCTCCTTTTGGCTTCTGTAGGTTTAATGCTTCAAAAATTAGTGAATGATTAGATAAAAATAATTAACGTTAATAACAGAATCGGCAGATACATACAGAAAGAGAAATATAGGAGAGAAAAAACAAAAGTGAATCAAAAAGTAATCAAACAGTAGTTTAGATTCTGAGACTTAAAAAAAGAAATTTAAAGAGGAATGTTTTATTATGGGTATGATTGGATTAGATGGGATTTAATTTTAAAATTTTTATTTTAAATTTTATAAAATTTAAATTATTTGTAAAAAGAGATCTGAGTCACACATTTTTTTAAACTTAGTTCACTCTATATATTTTATGTTAGTCTCGAATCTAATTGACTAAAATTTAAAAAGAAATTTGTGATATACGGTTTAATTCTTTAATTCCCTCCTAAAACATTTTCTTTTTAGAGATGAATTACGGTATAAATTGCAAAACATTATGATAAATCTGAGTTGACCTAAGACGGTTGACTTCGATGATCAAGTGTGCAGAAGGTAAGATTATAGCCGATTGCTAAAAGCCTACCGAGGGATTATAACTAAAAGAGGGAGGAGATTTCTTTGCGCGGAAAGAAGAGAGATTATAAGATTATTACTCCTATTGTCGACAGATTCAACGAGGGGAAGCAACCACCAACACTACCAATAGAAAGAAGAAAAAGAAAAGATTAAAATAAGACCTCGGGAAAAGCACTGAAAATATTTTCAAGTAATTCGATTTAAAAAAAAAAAGTCAATGACCGCGTTTGGCGTCCGCTTTCCTCCCAACAGTTTCATCGCTCAATTATCAACGGTTGGCGCGCTGTCCCGCCGCTTTTTCTTCTTCTTTGCATCATGTGCCCATCCGTCCGTCCAAATTAACTATAAATACATCCTCTCATCATGTGCAGAGTCAAGAGATGTGGATTTGGCCAGCCAGTGCAGGCTAAACGTATCTATGTACGTCAAGTTCTTCCATTTTTAATAGCCACCGTTGAGGACTACCAATTCCTCAGGAGATACTCACAGTAATAGTAATGCGTTCCGTCTCAAAATACAAACCGTTTTGTTTCTTTTAGTATTAATTACGAAAAAAATGAAAATTTTTTTACTATATGTTAATTAATTTTATTAAAATATTAAATAAAAATAAAAAATTATATTTATATTTAAAATAATTCTTAAAATTTATAAAAAATTAAATATTTTAAGAAGAAAAAAATATAAAAAATGTCTTATACTTTTGAAATAGAGGGGTCCCATGACATGCCCAACTGGATTTTGTTTGCTTCGGATATAAATGCATCTTCTCCCCATTCCATGACGAGTAAACTCTTGGTTGGGAAGTGAAACAGAGTTGTGCCTCTGCAGAACTCACGTGGAGGGTCTATGATACACTAATTTTCTTTCTTCTCCTCCTTCTGCCCCCGGCCCTTTTGGGGCCTTTAATTATATGCATGTGAATCAAACTTTGTAATCTATCCTTTAAGAAGGATACCTCAAAGGCGAATATGAATGGTGCCAATTGTTATCAAGAGTCCGTTTCTCCGTCCCAGCAATATTTTCAGGTCATACTTCTTAGATTTCTTTCTCCTTCTTCTAAGAATTCGGCCCTCTCTATGAATTGTTGAAAATTTTATCTAAGTGAGATTTGCTATATAGCTTTTATTCACAAAAATATTAGCATATGGGTTTGCGAATTAATTATTTACATGTATGTTTCTTAGTACTAAGGATCTGCTCTTAATTGATTAAAATAAGTAAAATTTAACTTTTTTAAGATAAAATCTATTTTTTAGCTATTATCAAATGCTTATTCACTTTTAAATTTTAATTTAAATAAATTTAAAAAGTTATTTTTTAGAAGGTAGCATGGGAATGCTTTTTAAAATAATGTTGCTTATTAAAATTATTTAAAATAAAAAATTTATTTTAATTTTTATGTATAATTTTTTTAAAATCACTTATTTTTTAACTGTTTAAAAAATATTAATAATAAAAAAATGATTAAGAAATACTTATTAGAGGAAATGAACATCAAATGTCAATCATGAAACCTCAGCACATCCGTTAAGAATCTTTACACATACCAATACAACTTAGGGAAAATTTTTAAAAGGACCAATGTTACATAAAGCTTTTTACCCAACACCTTAATCAGGTACTAATCTACTAGTCAAAACAAGGTGAAAAATACCTTTCAGAAAGAAAAAAAAACCAAGGTGAAAAAATGTGGAAATGACTAAAATATGAGAGCAACACACTTGATTGGGTACCTCCCATTAATTAGCCAATTCTAATATAGATAGACATATCTCTAGTGCTTCTAAACTTGTCTATTCATATATTGAAGTTACATTTTATTCTTTTTTTAGTTTCTTTATTTTTTTCTTTTTTAATAATATTCAAAAAAATATTTTAAAATTTTAGTTAAAAGTTTGTTCAGAAAAATTAGGTATAAATATTAAAAAAAAATTTATTTATTACAAAAATTTTAAAAAATAAAAACATTAACTTGCCTGCGGGTTATGCACATTAACTTGAATTATGGTATTATGGAATAAACAAAAGCTAAGAGGGGACGTAATGGGCCCTTTGCCCGCAGACCTCGTTAATCGCTTCCACCTACTGCAGCGGCCTGCGTCATCTCCATCAAAAGGCCACAATTTTTTTTCATATTTGTTTTATTTCTATTGATAATATTTATACAAAAATTTTATTATAAAATTAATATAAAAATAAAAATATATAAATTAATAAATAATTTATATTAAAATTTAAATATATAAAAATAATAAAAATATAAAATATAAATAATAATTTATTGATAATATATAATATATTAATTCTTTATAAAAAATATTAAATATTTTAAAATATCTTAATGTAATAAGAAGATTATTATAAGTGAGACAAAAAGAATATCTGTCTGTTAAAAACATATTTGCAGTCATTTTCTTCATAATAATCGACATGAATATTATAGAATAAATTATTATATTATAGCAATAAGAGGAAGACTATTTGTCCTTGATTGGGACTAATACGGCCATTGTCGAAAATAATCTCTGTTTTAAATTGTAAATAGTGACTATTTCTCTGTTTTAATTTTGTGGGATTAGATTCATTAGTTTGAATTTGGAATGAATTGTTCTTATAACAAGAATATATCCGGAAGATGTCTCATCAAAATTGATCGGTTTAAATGGTTAAAAACAAATTATAGTTACGTTTCGATAATTAGATTTCACTTAAATACTCGTCCTTTTTTTGTATATTTTTTTAATATAAGAGGTGATACATTATTAGTGATTATATTTATTTTAATACAAGAAGTAATACATTATTAATTAGTGAATATTATGTAATCAATCAATGTAAAACTATTTTTTAGTTATATGAGGTACTATAAATTAGTGAATATTATATAATCAATTAATAAAAAATAATAATATATATAGATAAAAAAATATCTCTATAAAGGATAAAAAATGTTGCTATAAAGGGAGGATTAATAAAGTACATAATCAATAAATAACAATAAATATCTTAGTTACAATACCAATAAAAATATCCCTATAAATGGTAAAAAAAATACTCTTATAAATAGAGGACTAATCAAATCCTACATCATGCAGAGATTAAATCTTAATTAAAAAGTCTCAACTCTTATCATTAATATAATATCTTATAAGCCCTTTCCATAGTTTTAGAAAAAAAAAAAAAAGAAAGATGAAGTTTTGTTTTGCTCCAAAAAAAAAAAAAAGAAAAACATTCTCTTCCGTACCTTCACTACACTAGGAGGTCCTGGACCTCATGGTAGTAGCGAGCTTTCTCCGAAACATCAACGCCAATTTAAATTGATTTTCTATCTAAACTTTCTTTTATTTTTTTATTTTAATCTCTATTTTTATTATTACAAATAATTCACATTATATAATTTTTAATACAATTCAACTAAAAAAATTCAATATAATCCAACCCCAAACGTCCTGCAACCAAAAGTACCACTATGGCACCAAATGAAATAAGGTATGGCCCAAACTCGTGTTAGAATGCACCAGAAGGTTTCGATCCAAAGAATATGCCAAATCCGAGTAGTCTATTGTGCTATTGTGAGGTTCATCTGGTTTTGCAGGTTTGTCTTACCTCTTAAAATCCAAAAATTGAATATCCCATCTGAACTTTCGGTTAAACGTTTTTCAAGTAAGACTATATGGATGCAATCGGTCGAATTCGAATTAGTTTTGGTAAGAATACTAGATATTTTAATATAAAAAAGAAAAAAAGGGAACAAAAATAATTTGACAATAAATAATATTTTTATTAATTAAAAAATATAATTGTAAAACTCATATATTAATGAAATTTAAATATAATAAATGAAAAAGTTAGTTATGTGAGATTAAAGATAAAATAATTTTGTTTTATGAAATGAAAATTTATTTTTGGATAAATTAAATTAAAAATATGAAATTTTCATTTTAAAACAATAGTATACTTCAAAATTTACTTATTTTTAATTTTTTTTTACGTATGACAACTCAATAATTCACAATGTATTTGTATTAGGTTTTGATTCTTGAATCTCGTTTTTTTTCTTAAAAAATATTTTTACAAAATTTAACATTAAAAATTTAAAATAGAAACTGTATCTAACCATACCTTATTTTTGTTGGTCATTGGTGAGCCCTATTCTATTGGAAAATTCTTAGGTGAATCCGGTCCACGGCTCTACTTGTGGATCGAATTCACCTAAAGAAGCCACATGTCTCTTTCTACTTGAAAACATATTCAACCATTTCCTCAAACCTCTTCTTTTGCGTTATAGCATTGTACTGAACTTTCTAGAGAAAAATCGAACGTCTAAATGAAGTGGTAAAATTGTACTGAACTTTTTAAAGATGAGTTTTTTTATTTTTTTCTAAGTATTTCCAAAGATGAGTTAGTTACATCGAGAAGCAAAAGAGAAGGTTTGAGGAAATAGTTGAATAAGTTTCCAAGTAAAAAGGGATATGTGGCTTCTTTAGGTGAATCCGGTCTATAAATGAAGCCGTAAACCGGGCTCACCTAAAAATTTTCTCTGGGCCAAAAATTTCAAAAGACTAGATATGTTTGATACAGTACTCCAGTTACGTTGCCGGAGGAAGTGCCAGATGGATTCCCTGGTACGCCACGACAAGTTTTCCAGGCCACTGGGCCTATGCCCTGCAAAAAATGCAAACGACTATCTAGGGTCATTCATTAGAGGCGCGACACGTGAGACTCAATCAGTGGCAATTTGCACCGGAGCCCCACCAGACCAGTCGTTCAAATTTGGGCCCTGCGAAGTACCTACTCACTGTTGTAACAAGTTTAAGTATAGAGAATTTGGGAAAAAAGGTCATACAATCATTTTTTCTCAAGATATTCCTTAATTTTTATTTTTATAATTTTAGTTTTAAATTTATTTTTAAAAAATAATACAATTCTTATCATTAGCCTTACAGTAGAGTTTAGTTAAAATTTACATGTGTGATGTACATAAATTCAATTTAAATTGTAAATTCATCATTTCTTACATAATTTCTCTAAAACAGCTGAAAATTAAGATTATGTGCATTTTTTCTAAACATAATACTATCAAATCTAATAATTTATGATTAAATTTGTGACTGAATAAGGATTATAAATTACATGTTGTATTTATATGCATATGTTTTTATGAATGTGGGCGATAAATGACAAATTTTTGTTTTAAAAAGAACTCATATATACGATGCATGTAAATTTGAGTCCGTGGGATTGGTGGCAAGGACTATATTCTTTTAAAAAAAATATATTTGAGACTAAAATTACACAAATTAAAGTTAATAAGATATGTTTAAGATGACATAAAAATAGTTATGAGACTATTTTTACAAAATCCTCTTAAGTATATTACTCCTTTTCAAAATATAAATTTTTAATTATTTTTCAAAATATTTAGCATTTTATAATTTTAAAAATTACTACATTATATTTTGAAACAAAGACCTATAGTATATGCAATGCACACTTGTTTAGTACCTATAAATATACTAATGGTGTATCATATACACCATCTATATATGATGTACAACTACATTCAATTGTATACCAACCCCTCATAATAGTTGGGTTCCGACCCAAATCTCACTCTACTCCATATAATGCAGTAGTTGAAGTAAGCTCCTTTTTCTACATTGAATCACTCATTCTGTACAAAATTAAAGGTTCATATTTTCTCTTTGATATGTCAGAAATTGTTTTCTCAATTAAAACGTAAATAAAATTGAATGTTGATTTTCCTAAAAAATATATCTCATACTTTGTGGGATTTCCATTTTGTTTCTAATATCTATTACTTAGATTATAAGAGGATAATTTTGTGGTAGGACTCCAATCCACATTGAGAATACGTATCAGCCCAAATCTAACGCAGGCCGTGAACAGGCAGAAGGCCCAGCATGGTCGCCTATTGGCAGCTTTTAGCTACGACCCAACCTGGGATTTTTAATCTTAATTTTTTGAGATAACTGATTTTTAATCTTATGTTTTATAACTTCTTCTAATACTCCTTTCATTCAAAAATATAAATTTTTTTGAATATTTTAAAAATATTTAGTCTTTTACAAATTTTAAATATTATTTTTAAAAAATTAATTTCACTATAAATATAAATTTTTTATTTTATATTATATTAGTAAAATTATTTAAAAATGAGATAAAAATATCATTAATTTTTTTATATCTCTGTGAAAGAGGTAAAATGATCTTATATTTTGAAACCAAAAGTGTATCAAATAATACTTGAATTAAGTTTAAAGAGAGGGTTCCTAAAAACAAAATTAAAGAGAGGGTCTGGTACAGTACACAGTTGATAAAACACATGCCATATACTTGGTTAGTAATATATGTTATTGATAGCATTGCTTTGACAAATTCTTTTCCATACAAAATGCACACATACTCATACAGCAATAAACTTGCACAGAATACGAGAAAGAGTGGTAAACCTTGCGGCCACCTGCTAAGGCAAAGGTAGAACATCCTTTTTTCAATAAAAGATCTGCCACCTAATCATATCAGCAGGGACTACAAAAAGAGTTTTACTATATACAATCTTTTTTATTATATATAACTTAATAATTTATTATTTTATTTTAAAATTTTCTTTCTAACTCAATTCATCTTCCTTTCTTTCTCTAACTGCTCTGGAATGCTCAAAACTCACCATTGAGTTCTGCCCATTATGGCAGAACTTAAGGTAAGGTTCCGCTATAAAGGGTTGAAAAACTATCAAGGCAAAACCATCTAGTGATTTCTGCCTATAAGTGAAAGTAACTCACAAACCGTCATGCTTTTTTTATAAAGGGTTGAAAAACTATCAAGGCAAAACCATCTAGTGATTTCTGCCTATAAGTGAAAGTAACTCACAAACCGTCATGCTTTTTTTAAAAAAAAATTTGTTTTTTAAAGTATATTTTATTTAATTTTATTAACTTATATAATTATTATTTTTTATTATAACGCAATTGATAAAGTAGTTAAAGATAAAACATTAACTATCAACTAATAAAACTCATATTGACAAAGTGAGTAAATGCTTGGTGACCAGTGGCAGAAATATTAAGGAGTCGAGGGGGTCAAAGATTTTGACAAAAGCTTTCAACATTACATATATTTTGAAGATAATTTACATGTAATTTTTAAAATATAAATTATTGCCTATAAAAATTAATATTTGTAAACTTTAACTCTTTTGTACTTTTTCTTCCCCTTAAGTTTTATTTTATCTAATCAAATGTTAAGTTAATTATTTTGTGAAATTTGATAAGTACAAGATAATTAATATTTTATTATTATTTTTAAACAAGATAGTAATACGTGTAAAAATAGATTTATAACAAACAAAGATGCTCCACATAGTTAAATTATAATTTTACTTCTCTAAAATTTTTTATTTATTTTATAAAATAACTTTACCTCTCCAAGATTACTAGGTGGTAATATAAAATGAGATTTAGAAACTTAATCATATATGAAAATTGATAAACCTCTTATTTTCTTATTTAAAAAGATCTCAAAGCAATTAATCTATGTGTTCTTACTTGAAATCTCATAATGTATAAAATAAAATTTTCAAACGAGCTAAGACTATAAATGAAGAAATTATATTATATTTTGGTTCGCCCCCCATCAAAATTGAAATCCTACTTCTGCCACTGTTGGCGACCATGGCATGGGATGTCTAAATTGTTGTGAAAAACTCGGAGGGTATATTGCTGCTGATGTCTCAACGGGCAATGTAAACAAGTTAGAAATAGGAATGGCACTTGTATTGTCTCGGGTTGGCATTGTTGTCATAGATGCTTGCTATCTAGCTGAGGCCATAATCAAATGACGGTCGTGCAATCGACTACTACAATCAATTACTAGACCTAAATCATGATCAATATCCCTATGTCTCCTAGAGAACCCAACTATCTACATTTAATAAACAACGTAATTAACATTTAATTTATATCAGAGTAATAATATATTTATACTACTAAACTAGTAACCATGCTTGCCCAATATATTATGGCATTAAATACATGTAATTAAATAATAAACTTGTGAAACAAATTTTCCATTGCATGCCTAAACTAACTATGCTTACACGGGAACAAAAGTAATAAACAAAATTAAGTAATTCAGTAACAAATTTACGAATTAAATAATAATAAAAATCAATTTAAGTAACCAAATAAAGGTGCTTAACTAGTAATTATGTCAATAAAATTAATTATATTCAAATAGATTAATTAACATTTTTATGTATTAACATTTATGACATCTAGATTAACTAACATTTTATTATATTTAATCTATTAAATTTATATACTTAAATTTTAATTTATTTAACAATAATATATTTGACGTTGCAATTACATAAACACCCAAAATATCAAGGTATTAAAGACACACAATTAAACAATAAATGCATTGAATAAATGTGTAATTGCATACCTAAACTAGTTTAGATTACCTACGAACAACATAACATTTTATTCTATTTAATCTATTAAATTTATCTAGTTAACTTTTAATTTATTTAATTGTGATATATTAAGTAACGTAATTACGTAAACTCCTAAAATATTAGGGCATTATACATATAAATTAACAATAAATGTATCCACAATGACCTTGTTATTACATACCTAAATAAGTTTAAATTGCCTACGAACAATATAACAAGCAAAACTAAGTAATTTACTAATAAATTTATAAATTAAAAATAATGAAAAAATTTCCAATTTAAAAACAACATAATTTACTAATAAATTTATAAATTAAAAATAATGAAAAAATTTCCAATTTAAAAACAACATAATTAATTATTAAAGATTAAAAAATAATTTAAAAAATAAAAAAAGGAAAAGAAAAAGAGCATAGTTTCGCCATTGTCCGCAGAACCAACATATTTTTTAGCAAAAATTTTTATTTCAATTATGAAGTTTAAGAAACTAACATGCTTTTGTACAAATTTAACGTAGTTTTCTCTAAATCTGAGTTTATTTTGAGAGAGCTTGAAAAAGTTAAAGAATGAATAGTAAAAAATAATTTTTTATCTATCTATAATCAGATTAAAAAATGTATATAAATAATGTTTACAAAAATGGTTCATTATACTAACAATGGACGTTTTTATTGGAAGAGTGGGAAGCAAAAGTAAAAAATATATTTAGATCATACTTTAGAGACTGTCAAAACAAAGTTACACAAGAATCCAAATTAGTCTCATAAATTAATAAAAATATCAAATGTTTTGAGTGAAAAAGAGAAAACAAAGTTAATGTCACATTTACATCGGGTAATTAGGAATGAAGAAGGTGTCTGTATTTCAAGATATTGAGGTCCTTTATGTTCTATTCTGCTACAGACTTTCCCAAAGCTAACTTCTCGCTAGGAGGGTTTAAGGAAGGTTTTGGAATGGTTGTTAGATTTGGTTGGTCCCCGTTGCTTTCACGAGGGAGTCCAAGCAATTGTTACTTGCAAATTTTCCTCTTTCTTTGGGGCTTGGCAGCGGTTTTTAACTTCCTTGACATGACCCACTCCTTCGGACTCAGCTTTCCAATTGGCAGAATCCCGACATCCAAATAACCTATTCGGACAGGTTATATTTGGATCAGATTCCGTTTCCAAAACAAAAACAAAAATCTCATTTTAAGTTGTTTAAATAAATGCTTGCGAAGCCTTTCCAAAATGCTAAGAGCTGAACCTTCCCAACCAAGTTGTGGAATTCAATTATTGCCTAATGCAGAATCGTTTTCTTTTATTACGTTTATTTATTCTTTTGATAAAATTTTATTTGATATATTTCCTCCTTTGATAGTACGACGTTTTAATATTTTTTTAAAATATATATTTTTTAAAATAATATTATTTTGTTGTTTTTTTATAATTTAGTCCGTAAATTTATTGTAGTGGATCGCGAATTGAGATTTCTTAAACCACGAAAAAAACGGACCAGTCGCTCCGCCCCTTTTCAAGGCCATCTCACGTTGGGTTGTGCCCGGCCGGAGTAGATTCGCCTGTTTGACACTACTAATTATTAACTTAAAAATAATTTTTTATTTTTTAAATAAATCTTATACTATTACAAATAAAATAAAGAAAAGGGATAGACATTACACTCATAATAATCGAACAAGAGACCTCCGAGTTTGGTAAATAGTTATCGTTAAATACTTTCATAATTTGTTTGTATTAATTTAAAAGAGGACATTCATATTTAAACAAGAAAAATATTTATTGTTTTATAATTTTGGAAGGCAAATGTGAATGTGATTTTGCAAAGGAAGAAAAATTATTTAGAGCAACAAGTTAGGTAACAATATGGATTTTGTAGGAGGAAAAGTTTGCCAAAAGCAAATATTGTTATCTTATTTCCTTGATGTTAAAACAAGCAAGAAGAACAACTTGATTCTAGTTAAATCCTTCAACTCCTACCTACATTTCTCACTAGTTCCACTATTATTAAACAATATTTGAACATCAAAAAGACCTTCTCCTAAGCTACTTTTAACATGTTTAATTTCTCTAGTTCTACTTCCAATTTAGCTACATCATTACTTAATTTTACTATCAGTCCGCCATTTCTTTTTTTTTTTTAATACGTTGTGAAAAAGATATATTAATCTAATTCAAAATTTATCGTTTGATAAATAATATCTTTTTTTTCTATTTACAAGACAATGCTTCTACTAACTAATTGAACTATCACATAATGATAATTTTTAGTGTAAATAATTTTTGCTTAAGAAATAAACTTTTGAAAAACAAGACTTGCGCAGAGTCAACGGTTCAATTTGACTTTGAAATTTAAGGGTCTCACGTACCTCCCGAGTCTTTGCTAAAAAATGCAAATCTACTTTATCCTCTGAAAAAAAGGGGAAAACAAGAAAAAACCAGGCGGAGCACATCAGCACAATACTGCCACCTTGCTCTCTCATTAATAAATTTCAATTTCAAATTTGCCCAACACAAACTAGCCCACTCTCTCCCAGCCTTTCTCCCACTACTCAGATCTGTAACTCCTCATTATCCATCGGCAGATCGCCATTGATTTAAGATTCCTTCTCCAATGCCTCCTACTGACACCGAGTTTGATCTCCGGGTAAGTTTTGGCCGCTTTCAACTTCTGCTACTTTTTCTCATTTTTGGCTTCTTTACTTACGGACCTCGATTTTTTTTCCTTCTTTTTCTTGAATTTTTCAGCGGTCATCTACTCCGCCAGGAAGTTTAGGGATCAGGTAGGAAAAGAAGCTTTGTGGGTTTTGCGGAGTCTGAGGTTTAGGGTTCTTGAATTTGTTGTTAATACAGAATGTGTGTGGATTAAGTAGTTATTAGTGCATATTTTTTGCCGAAAACTGACCATTCAGTTTAATCCTCAGTGACGCATTCGCGAATATCAACAACCTTGAGCATTGTGCTAAGTACCTGAATCAAACTCTCGTCACCTTTGGATTTCCGGCTTCGCTTGATCTCTTCGCTAATGATCCAGTACGGCATTTCGTTTTTGCTTTGTGTTCAGATTATTTTAAGGGATACGGATTATGTGAAAATGTTTTATTGGTCTTATGTTTATGGCTGAACTGACTAGGTTTCAATTGCGCGGACGTGCAATTGCATATACGCATTATTGCAGCAGAGGCAGAGGGATATTGAATTCAGAGAGTCCGCTAATGAGCAGAGACAACGGTAAAGTTTTTGTTTCCCTACCGTGTGAAGCAGGGAATCGATATGTTTGAGAATAGAGGTTCCAACCTTGGAATGACAAATGCCAAAAAATAGAAATCTTTTGATAGATGAAGATGCAATGCCAGAGCTAAGCTATAAACCTAAAATCTATATAGGGAAATCAAAAGATCTCTTTGCGTATTGCATTGGGATCCATGAATATCGAAGGAATCAACTTGCTGTTGGCAGTTGCCTATTTAGTTTATAGTGTCTTCATTCCTGAACTGGTTAATCTATAAATCTTGAAAATTTCATTTTTAATCTCATACCAGTAGGTTTTACATGTACATTTTCTTCCATCACCTCTATAGCTGCTTTTCAAGGTCTAACTGAGGAGACAGGAGAACAGGATCAAGAGAGAAAGAAGAAAATGACAGCAGAATCTTCTGCAAATTATAAATTTACCATGTATTGAACACTTAGGCTATTTTGTTTATGCTTATTAAATAAGGAGTTAATCCTTTCTCTTCCTTTGCTTATCTTCCTAAGGAACTCCTTCTTGGTATGAGGCTTACAGATGTTATTGCTAACTGATAAATTCAAACAAACATGAAACTCTACTGCATCTTCAGTTGCATTTATCTTGTAAATTTAACAAAAGATGAATCCTTTACATTCTAAACATCAGTTTAGCCAATTTTCCCGGTCTTAATAGGAGTTAACCGCTACTATTAATCAACCAATTTTTTGAAATTTTGAGTTGCGACTGCTGAATACAAATACCAATGGATTTATTTATTCTGAGTAATGTACTAGAGTTAATAAAAAGAGGGAGAATGCTGTTTTGAGTCATTCAATAAAGCGTAATTTGTTCTTTTTTCTTGATAATTATGATTATCCAATCATTTCCTTGATCAGTGTGCATCCCCTAATGTGACTATCTATAGGAATGGAGATAGTACTTTGTAGATTAAAATTGTAAACATCAGGTGGCATATTTATTGTTAGGTGTAAGTGCTGTTTAGAATTTTTCAGCCTTGTGTAAACGTTTAAGAACGACTGCATGTGACGGTGATTAGATCTTGAACGTTAAGAAAGACGTGACTTTAGCATTTCCAGTAAACAATGAAGAACTTATTTAGGTCTCTGCATTTTTCTTAAGCCAGAAACTTTTGTTTGTAAAGTGAATCTTCTACTGCAACTATTCTGTGGAATTGAGTCTGTAACTGGCAAGGTATAGATGCTGACTGCAAAGTTCTGTGGTTTGTTTATTAATCTTAATTTTCTTTACATGGACTGATTTCCATTTTTTTCCTTTTTTAAATTTTCCTGAAGACTTTTGTCAGACATATCAAGACTGGAGGCTAAAGTGGAGAGGTTGGAAGGACAGCTATCAGCTAAGGATAGAGAGATAGCAACAATTACTAGAACGGTTAGAATCTTTTGGGGATGAAAGCATTGATTATGTCAGAGTTGTTCCTCTCTATATCCTTGATCTTTCCTCTTGGCATAATAAAATGAAGTTATGTTAGGAAGCTAAAGCTGCTGCAGCTTTTAAGGCACAAATTGAGAAATTGCAGCAAGAACGAGATGAGTTTCAAAGGATGGTAATTGGTAATCAGGTCAGGTTCTTTCAATTTGCTTATCTTCAATCTAAGCTTGCATTCATGTTGTCTTACTGTAATGATACTAATGACTTCTACGTTTTGTAAATAGCAAGTAAGAACTCAACAAATCCATGAGATGAAGAAAAAGGAAAAGGAATACATCAAACTACAGGTATACTTTTTGTAATTATACTGTAGAGTGCCATTAGATTTTTTTAGCTTATTAAGTGCATTGGTTGGTTGAGGGAGGGTGAGATCTTCTACTTAATCTTTTTCTCCTTTCAGGAAAGACTAAACCAAGTACTTATGGAGAAAAAGAAGGAATCTAGATCAGGAATGGAGATTATGAATTTACTACAGGTGATTGTGGTCTCATAGTATCCAATTGCAATTTTGACAAATAGCTTTTTGCTGATGGTCTTCATGATACATGCCAACAGAAAGAGGGGCGGCAACGTGGGACCTGGAATGGAAAAAAGGCTGACAACGACTTCTACAAGAAAATTGTGAGTTGTGGATTTATATTTTCTGAAATATTTTTCAGTCCATCTGACCTGATTCATGACTATGCATTTCTTGTAGGTGGATGCTTACGAAGCAAAAAATCAAGAACTAGTAGCAGAAAATGCTGATCTGAGGGCATTATTACGGTCGATGCAGGTAATTTTTTCAATATGGAGCCATCATGTCGTTAATTCACAATAGGATGCAGGCTACAGGTGTAGAAAAGCACCCATTTCAGATATCAAGAAGGGCAGAACTAGTCTTAGAAACAAAACCATGTTGACAAAATAAGTTGAAATACACTACCTCTTTAAATATTTTAACCGACACAAGATCACATCTTATCAAATTAATCAAGTTAAAAAAGAATTTTATTATACCTTTTCAATATGCTTATAACAAACTAAGTTCCTTGGATAATTTTGGGACTGTATGCCAAGGGATGAAATTTTGCCCTTTTGGAACTTAATCTGGAGGAGAGTGAGAGAAGAAGCTGGAACTGAAAGAGAGGACTGGCTCAAGTACTAGTTTACTGAGCAGGAGAGTAGTTCAACAGTTTGAGCTGCAATATAAAAGGGCATCATAGACAATTGATGAGGGCACTATAATGCATCTTAATCTATTTCTGTTTCTTTAGAAGCATTTGTGTGTGCGTGTGAGAGAGAGTATATGACTATGTAACAGTGTGCATGTGGAATGCATAAAGTATTTTTCAAGAGGCTATTCAGTCAAGAGCAGTTACTAGACATGTCTTCAACGGTTGGTAGGACTTAGGAACATGAATGGGAAGCTTGGTGAGTTGGGAGCACTGTAATGAATCTCAAGTTTAGGAATAGTACACAAAGGACCAGACAAGTCACTGGTTCTGCGAGAAAAATTGCTTGAATCTACATTGTCAGGGCTTTCTGTTTCAAGTGATAAGTGAAATTTGAGCTTCATACTCCATGTTTGGGGTTTTTCATTCTATCTCATTTTAAGTGAAGCTTAATACTTTGGCTTTGGCTGCCTTTTGATTACACACGATGCTGAATCCAAAAATAATAAAGGTTTTCTAGGTATTGTTCTAATTAAATTGTCAGTATGTGCTTAGTAATGGTCAATTTAAATATACAATGGGACGCATCATTTTCACTATCTGTGATATTTCAAGCATTTAGGGGAAAGTGTTTGTTTCTTCATATCATCTCATCTGTGATGTTCTTTCTGCAGGCAGATATGCGTGACTTCTTAAACGCTCCAAATGGTATGCCAAAGCATTCTCTTCCCACAAATGATAGACAAGAAGTCGATCACTCTCAATCCCCGTTGGGTGGGAGAACGGTATGGAAGAATGTTGACATAATCCGCATTGATTCTAGCCTAAATGTGTCTATTTCATCAAGTAGTAACACTTAAGAAGTCATAATTTTGCAGGATATGTTTGATTTGCCTCTCCATATGGCGAGAAATCAAATAGAGGAAAGTTTACGAAATAAGATGGCTTTTATAAAGGTAGTTTAGTAAGTGAATGCCTAGATGCATTTTCTCCTTATTAATGGATTTGTTTCTATGTGATTTCATATAAATAAGGAGTTTTTTTCTTTTTAATTCTTATACTTTTTATATTGGAAGGAGCGGATGTTTCAGCTGCAGGATGCACAAAAAGGTGCAGAAGTCACATCTGAAGCAACAGAGAGAGAGCTAGAGCTGGAAGCTCAACTTGTTGAGGCACGTAGTATAATACAAGAGCAGGTACTAGTTTTTGGGTTTTAGTGTACTCAGAAATTGAATTCTCATTTTTAGCTGTTTGTCAGTATATTAGTAAAAACTATTTGATTGATGACTCAGGTGCATGTTTAAGAAAGTAATTTCTTTCTGCTGTCAGGGGAACATTCCTGCTTCCAAGGGCAGATTTTCGATTTTATCATATTCCATTGGCCCTTCTAGAATTTAAAAAAATCTTGAGAACTGATTTCTCGCATGTAATTATTCAAAGACAAACTAAAATGCAGAATGACTAATTTCACATGTAATTGTACAAATAATTTATACTTAAAGAGAATTTGTGTCCATTTGATGAGTTATATGCAAGAAAGTCTTCTTTGTACTAGTTTTTAAAGAAATTCAATACAACGACTACCAAAATTGAGAACCTAAAGCAATTAGATAATCCCCAGAACTCTTCCAACAAGTTAGATAAAAGTTCATCACACAATCTGATAAACAAAGAAAAATCACTCCTCCTTTTTGTTTTAATGAGGTCAAGTTATGAAGATCATGAAATTACTTGGTTTATTTATGCTGTTTGTGTAGAACTATACAAAAGTTGGATCAACTGAGCACCAAATTTATCATTTAAATAGATGTCAACTCAATGCCACACAAATCATGTGATTTTGTTTTTCTTGTTTCAAAAGAATGCACGTATGAAGATACATGGTGTTGATATTCTTTTTCAGTGTCTTTCCCTATTAAATGCTATGCTTTTTGACGGACCACTGATATTAATGCTAGTATTGGATTTTCACATTGGAAGTGAAGCTTTGTTCACATGCTAGGATGGGATTGTTTTCTTAAGTCTGCTGGAGTATTTTTTACAATTCATCTTCTGCAAAGTCTTAATTTTCTCATCTCCTTCTCTGACTACTAAGTTCAGCCTATAAATTCATTAAACTTGGAATTAATTCACTGGTCAAAACATTCATTCACTTCTTGTTTTATATTAGCACATAATATATATTTGTCAGAAAAGTATTCTTGCCACTGAGAATTCATCTGATTCTTTCTTCTCATTCAGTTGTATCTTTTGCTTGGTTGACTTATAATTGTTATTCCTGATGTGTTTTGGGTGCAGGCATCCATCATGTCTAAGCGTCTTGCCAGGTCTGAGCGACCAAGGTAATTTCTTAATTTGATGCTTTCCATTGCTGATCCCGTTACCAAACAATGTCAGTGGCTATGGCTTGAAGATACAAATGTTCTTATGCAGGAGATTGAGTGGCAGATTGAATTCCGATGGTGATCTAATCATTTCATCGCCAGCTGAGGTGCAAAGAACAAACTATGTTCTTTTGTTTGTCAGTTGAATTGTTCTTTTACTTGCATGGTCTGTTTCTTTAATCTGTTGCAATTGTTTTGAAAACTTGCATGGCTTTTGTTAATAAGCTTTTGATTTGGTAGAAATGAATTTGAAAAGGAAAAGTTTTTGAATAACAGGAAGGCTGAAGAACCAAGTATCTGGATGAACAAACAACACATAGGGTGTAGCATGAATGACAGAGCAATGTATTTAATGATTTTTGTTTGATTATAGGGGGTCTGAAGTAACTTGGATCAAGTGAAGATTACAAGACGGGACATTTTCTCGTATGTATGCGGAGCCAAAGACATCTGAAAAAACATCTGAAAAAAGTGTTGGTATTTGCAGAAATGCATATTAAGTTCTAATTGGATGCTGATCAAATTCCAGGTCTCCCATTGGGAAAGTTTGGAACTTGAAACACGTATTGGTAATCACATGTAATGTAATAGTAGCTAGCTGATCTTTGATATGTATATCCTTCTTTAATGTATGCAGGGGTTAACAACCTTTACCCTAGTGTATAATCCTTGCATGAAATCTTTTCTTATTCCATTACCTTTCCTTAACCTCTTCGAAACCTGATGTGTCAATTGCCTGGGATCCATAATATTAAAGCATCTCGATTTCTTTGGAAGTTCCCTTTTGCGTTTGCAATTGTTGGCTGAATGATAGTATGATGTCTGAAACAGTCATCGCTCATTTTTTTTTTTCTCCACATCCTTCTCTTCTAAAAACATTGGGTGAGGTTGGATTAAGTGTTTTTTTTTTGTGGAGTTTTCTTAGGAATTTGTCTGTGAGAGGACAGAGAAGTAGGGCTTAAAGTAAAAAAAGTAAAAAAAATAAAAAAATTTAGATTGTACCATATTTAGTTTTTTATTGTAGTGTAAAAAAGTTTTATTATTTACTATTTATTTTTAAGAATTCATAAATTTTTGTGAAAATTTTGAAATATAAAAATCTAGATCTATCAATAATGATTATTTTTTTTATGAACAAAGATTAATTTATTAAATTATATTTAATTTTATGTTATTTTATGTATAAAAGATTTCAGAATCGGTATCATGATTGATTTTGAAGATGGAAATGAAAATATGTGATACTTGTACCAGCAAGTGGCACAATTGATGGAACTCAGCAATAGAGGGGAGAGAGAGAGTAATGAAAAAAAAGAAAGTTATATGTAGTTTAAAAAATTGTGTATAGGAATAATGAAAATTTTTGATTTAAAATTTAAAGCAAGTACAAAATAATTTTTAAACTAAAATTTTTGGTTTAAAAATTTTGTGCTGTTCAAAATACTTGGTGAAAGAAGCCGAAAGACTTTTTCCATTTCTAGAGAGGGCTGCAATTCACATGCCAAATTAGCAAGAATTCTGACGCGTGAATAGATTAATCAAGAACTATATATATTTAAGGGTGAAATATTCAAGTTGGGTTCGAGCTTTATCCAAATTTAGAGTTTTGAATTCTAAGTACTGTTGTTTTTTTCTTTTTATGAGGAAAACAAAAAATTTTGAACTCTCAAATAGATTTCAGTAGAAAAAACTCTCAATTCTTGAAACCAAAATTTTCCTTCAGGTCTAGTTAGATGAAGTCAACACACACATATATATATTTCTAAATGAAGTCAATGCATACTTATATGCACAAGAGAAGTACCCACAAAATCCATCCAATATTAGTGGTGATATATAGCAAAAGAAAGTCATTGCACCAGTCCTGAGGTTCCTTCACAAGGCAAAAAAGTCACCAATGCCTCCAATATAGCTTCCTTTTCATTCCAAATACAGGTCAAATTTTGTACTCTAAGGCACTATATGTTTGATTGATCGAAACATCTTCATTTCACAATTATACTCTATATATCATCAATATCTTGAAATCCACAGTTTCGGATTATATATATATTGCTATGTATCTACGCACTCAAGTAGGTCTTGTCTTAAGGGCATGGTAATTGCACATGCATCAAACCTTATAACATGGACAAAATGGTTAGCGTAACCTTGAGAATGAAGATCTTCTCTTTGCTTATTTCTCAGAAAATGGTAATATTCACTCGAAAGAAACTTAGTAACAGAAAAGGGTAACATGCAAATGAAGTTCACAAAACCACGATTTCAAACAATCATTCATCCTCACAGACTTCGAAATAACAACATCATGTGCTCTCATTCCCATTTTCCGCCTTTGAACAAGGATTATTCGATCTTCTATATATACATGCTGGACTCTTGCAGAATTATTCAGAGAATTCGATATCATTAAGTCTCAAAAGTAACAGAAGAATTGGAGAAAATAAATGGATTTGAAGAATGATGGTGATCACAGAAGGCCAGTTTCTGTGCTTCAAGGTGATGGGTTCTACTTCAACCGGATTCTTTCCAGAGAGTCTTCAGTAGGTCAATCTTCGCGTGTTTATTACCGGCCAGCTGAAGGGGTTCCCTTCAAATGGGAGATGCAGCCCGGAACACCCAAGAATCAACCAGAAGAAGGGGTCATCCCGCCGCTTAGTCCTCCTCCACAGGCGCAGAGCAAGGCGCTGCCTAGCCCGTGTGTTGATCAACGCAAAGGATCCAATCACACAAAGGTCAAGTTCTGGTTGTGGAAGAAAATCAAGGTAACCGACCTATATAGAAAAGCTCACGCATTATCAAGGGGAAGAGGTACAGGAGATCCTGGTTTAAAGACTTGCGAAAGCTTTCAACTCGGTGAATCTGATGGAGAGTTTATAGCCTCGCTTAATCAATCGTGTTCTTCTTCTTTTTCAACTTGGTCAAGCAATCACGGTCTCGAGTCATCAAGTATCAGAAGAGAATCTCTGGATGGTTCATTTTGCTGCAGCCCATGGAACCTCACAGCAATAATGGTTCGTACCGCAGAAGGATTTTATTTTTCTGTTCTTTTGAGAGACCTTTTGTGCTATACAAGAGGTTTCTCTTTTTGTCTAATCATGCAGATAAATATAATAGCTTTTCTCACTGACATAGATGCCCCAAAACTAAAAACATGTATAGATAGAGAGTAGAGACCACTACATAATGCAAACCATTTTCTGAATATAAGCACATCCATGCATGCTTTGTTATAACAATAAAATTTTTTGCATGATAAACATAATCATTCTATGAAGTGAATAAAAGATAGTTAAGTTGGTAAAAGCCCTTTTACCAGCAAGATGTCCCGTCTGTGATCCACATTGTTTTCTGAAATCCCATGTATCAGAAGATGAGCTATAGCTACTTGTTTATGCTTGTGAAAACAGGATGAAGGAAACAGAAGAATATACTATTGCCGGGATCACAAGACAGCTTTAGCACTTGAAAATGATGGTTCCATGCTGAGCAAAATTCTTAACCGAGTTTCTTCAGTTGACCAGTCCTTTCGTTTACATAACCGAGCTGCTGAAGAAGGAGTTCCCTTTCAATGGGAAATGCAGCCGGGACGACCAAAAGATCCTCCCGAAGATGAGGTGATTCCGCCACCTAGTCCTCCACCAGCAGTGCAGAGTTTAGCCCTACCGTTACCGAGGCCTCGTGCTGATTCAGTTAAAGCAAGCAGCCCAAGGAGGTCAAGGATTTGGCTATGGATCAGAAGTAATAAAATGAAGCCATTTACCGCTAAAAGAATGGGAGAAATCAGCCTCAGACTTAATGACACAGAGCTTTACAGCTCTGATGATGAAGAATTTCCCGGCCGTTGGGATTCAGTTTCTAGGTCATCTTCAGCCTCGGTTTCTGTCTTGAAATCTGAAGAACATTTTCTGCTGTCCAAACTTAGAAAGGATTTATTTGCGGGGCACTTGTGTTTCAGACCACGGAAAATATGATGGGGAGATAATGTCATTATTACCCTCTGTCTGTATATGTGTTTTTCTTTCTTTCTAGCTAACAAATTGATTTTTCATTTTATAGTTCTTTCTTGCATACCCTTTTCTGTCTCCACTTTTAATTATGAAGGGAAAAAGTAGTTTGCATGGTGCCCTTAAATAGTTGCGTTTAGGATAGAATGTAATTTTTCCTATTTCGTAAGCAGGGATATTCGTTTTATAGAAGCCTATGCAAATTTTTAATTGGAAAATCAACTATTTAACCCCTCAAATTTTTAATTGGAAAATCCACCCTTGTAATTTTTTTAAAATTTATATTTAAAATAGAAGAAAATTAAGTTCACCTGTCGAACTGGGCTTATTGAGCTGGAAGCAGGGGAACATGCCCGCCCTGACTTTTCCGCTCGTAGGCACAGAAGAACATTTTATTTGTGGGCTACATTTCCGAACGTAATCAAACCTATCTAGGAAAGTAGAAATAGGGCCTGGGCCTATGTGTGGCCTAGCCTGCTTTTCTTAGCGGGAAAACGTAATGAAAATGGCGGGAAGCAACTCTCCCACTCACACCCTCATAACTATATCACTACACACTGATTTCTCAGATTTGCCACCAAAAATCGGGAAGAAAGTGAAAAACAGGAAGGATCAAGGTATGTTCTCCAGCAGTCAAGTAGAGACCGCCGCCGCCGGCGGATTTTTTTCTTCCCAATCAACCCAAAGCAATGATTCGTCCCTCAGCTCCGCCAAGGTACTTTGTCCATCCACATTTCTTGAAACGTTTCTGTTCGGATTGGCCCCTTCTTATTCCATATTTATTAAATTTTAAGTTATTTTCTCGTTTTCTTGTTTTAATTGGTGCTAAGAGTCGGGATGCGCAGCCTATGGTCCCGGTAACCGTAAAACAAATGAGCGATGCAGTTCAATCCAGCGATGATAAATCAAGATTTATCATAGACGGTGTTAATGTCAACGTTGGTTTTCTCATTTTTTGGTTCCTTCTTTGTATTGAGTGTTCTTTTCGCTTCTTTGGGGCAAGGGGTTCTGAAATTGAAATTCTATTTGTGCTTTTTTAGGTGATGCTGATGGGTATGGCTTTCGACAAATCTGAGAAGGTCACCGATGTCTCATTTGTAATTGATGATGGCACTGGCCGCATTAAATGTCATAGATGGTAACCCATTTTCAGTTTTTTGTTTTTGGAGCAAGATTTTCATGTAATTATGCATATGAGTCTTAGTGTATGAAATCTTTGTTGGGATGCAAACTAAGTCTCACATGGAAAATTTGATGGAAGAGTTGTCTAAATATAAGATTCAAGATAACTCCATTAGTATGAGGCCTTTTGGGAGATACCCAAAAACAAATCCGTGAGGGCTTTGCCCAGAGCGGACAATATCATACTAATGTGGAGTTTAGGAGATGTTAGACAATTCCTAACAATCTTATTATGCTTCTTTATGGATAATTCGTATAGAAACACGTTCAGTTCTGGTTCCTTTGATGTGTGCAGCACTAAATGTCCTTTGGAATGATTTAATGTAAGACAGTATCTTTTACTTAAGGATTAGTGTTTAATCAAGCATTTTATTTGAATTATATAGCTTGTGATGTTCAATTTTCTTCATAAAAATTTCCCTTGAGTTTTGGAATTCATATAGAATACATAAAGGTTCTGGTGAGGCAAAGAAGTTCCCAAGTTGATAGCTTCCTCTTTCTTTGCCTTCTTTTTTGGGTGTTAGCATTAAGTAATGATGTAACAGTTTTATCATTCTATGGTGCTTTTCTATATTTTTTGCAGTAATGTTGGTATGTGGTTCATGGGCTAATAGTCATACATTTGCTAGCTAGGTTCCCCTTGTCCAAGATAAAACATTTCCACGTCATGAGGTTGAACCATCTTGATAATTGCAATTGTTTCTTACCAATCATCTGTTTGACATTTTTACAAAAGTGTACAAAATATTCTTAATGACATTGCCATTGATTGCATAACTCAATGTATTTTTTTAAAATTTTCATTATTGGTTAAATTCATGTTTCTGTGGTGCTTGCAGGGTTAATGGTCCTGTGGACACCAAGGAAGTCGAGGAAATATCGTAAGATGCATACTTTGAAGACTTATTGTTTTTTTCATTGTTTTTTTCAGATGGCACAATTCTATTCTATACTTCATCATATTCTGCCTCTTTCTTTTGCATTTTAAATCTAGGGATGGGACATATGTTCGTGTTCATGGACACCTGAAGAGCAATCAGGGAAAATTGAAGCTAGAAATCTTTGCTATCAGGTGAGGAATAAATCCATGGACTTGGACTTCCTTCTTTATTATTCTTCTTGCCAAGAAAAATAGTTCTTGATGTGAATTCTATGTAGAATAACATGACACAATCAGGCTTCAGATGATTAGAAAATGAAGCAGGCACACTTTTTTATTGATTCAGAGAGCGTAAAATTGATAGCAGGAGAACTTTTTCTTTGACTTATATAGAACAGAATGTACTTCTATACAATGGCCTTTTGCTACAATGAAATTCTTTGAGAGAGCTGAGTTTTTGCATTAATATTTTTCTGATACAAATAAAACTTCGCGAGATTCTATATTGCTGGAATAAATGTGTGCTTTACTTTATATTTTGGGGAGGGTGGCTGGCTTGGATTCAAGTTGTCTATTGTATTTTTACATGAGAATTTTCTTGTTTTAACTTCCAGGCCTGTGATCGACTATGATGAGGTCTCCAACCATTTTCTTGCTTGTATACGTTACCATTTCTACCACACTAAACGGGTATCGTTTATTTCTTACTGTTCTAATAATAGCGTAGCTGCAATTATATCATTTTCCTTTTTCTTTTCAAGTTCATTTATTGATATTGTTTGATTAAGCAATGTACAGAATGGAGCCACTGTCCCCTCTCCAGCCACTATGCCATCTTCCACAGCTTCAGATGTATATCAAACGTCATCACAAAATCAGGTTAGTTAAAACCAAGTATTTATGAGGTTTGGAATTCTTGATTATTGTTTCACTGCTTATTTGTGGTTTTCACATCTCAGTTCTCTCGGCAATACAGCATGGACGGACTCAAGGACATTGACAAAAGAATCATAGAATACTTGGAACAACCTTCATCCCTGTAAGTAGTGCAAAAGCACCTGAGCAGCTGTACATTTATATCTGTTCTTTAGGCCTCTAAGTTGGTCTGGTCACTTTCTTAGTTTCTCTAGAGAGTTCTGTAATTGAGAGATCACTGATTATATCATTCCAACTATTGTGGCTGGTAACAGTAATAATAATATTTTCTGGGTATGCAAATGAAAAAGATGAAAATTATAGGGCAAAAGGAATTGGTGGAAAAGTGTTGTTTCTATTTCCTTACTTTTGCAAAGATTAAGCTAATGCTTGAAGGAAATTGGAAGTTCATCAATAGGAAGCAGATAAGTCCTGTGAAGAACGCTTTTGCAAATTGCTTCCCATACATTATTAAATCAAACAATGGCCTGCCAAAGCCTATTTTAAGAGCTTTCTAGGATTCAGGAAAAAAAAAAAGATTAGTGACTGTCATATTCACATATCATTAGTGGCAATAAACTTGACAATGTCTCAATACATCAAATCAAGTGCAGCTATCTAAGCTTACCACTTCTGCTTTTGAAGTTTAAATCACAAATTTGAAGCATGAACTGTAGTGAAATATAGTTTGTTTTTATGGAAATGATCATTATGTCGACTGGCTTTCCATGGAAAGGCCTGAAATTTAACATGTTTTGTGTTTAAAGTTATCGGTTTGAGTACAAATTGAACAGGCAAAAGATTCATATGTATCTTTCAATCAAGACAGAGTTTTAAGTTTATAAATGCAACTTGTTTTTTCTCCCTAGAAATCACTCGTAAATGCAACCTGTGGTTTTCTCCACCTCGTAAATTATGATAATTATTTTATCCTTACAGTTGCTTCTTTCTGATGGTTTTTTGCATTATTTTGCTCCCACACTCAGTGAACAGGAAAAGGGGATACACAGAAATGAAATTGCTCAACATCTTAAATTGCCACTGGAAAAGATCCTGTAATCTCCTGCTACAAATTCACATTCCGCTGTTATTGTTTTGGGAAAATGTGCAGTAAGCTAATATATTTTCCATCGTTTTCTTTATGTCTATTGACAGAGAGGCCATTGAGAGTCTAGAAGCTGAAGGGCTGGTTTACTCAACGATCGATGAATGCCACTACAAGTCCACTGGCAGTGGTTGAGTCTCCCAGCTGAATTGGAGGGTAAATGGGCTATAATTCTTCTTGCTACCTGCTTTAAATATACGCACCTAGAAAACAGGAATTGAACTTTTCCTAGCGTAGAAGGTTGCATGCTTGTAGAAGGCCAAATCGAACAGTTGAATCAGTCACCTCTTTTGGCATGTGTTTAAGTGATCATGCAGAGTCCAGCATGCTCAGAGATATAGCTTGTCTCGGATCACATTATGTATTCTGGCTGTATCTGCCAAGATGTGATGAAAATGAAATCAGATTGCTGGTTGTTAGAAATAATTTTAAATTTGTTTATTGCTGCCCCCTTAATTAGACTTATCCATCCGGGAATGGATGTCCAGCTTTCTATTAATTTTGAATAGGAAAGTGGACATATTGCTCGGAAAGAAAGTGTCTGATTAAGGTGTACAGAAGATTAAGTTTTGCTACTATCTAATATATGGCCAACGGCTGTGCGGAAAATTCTTAAGTGAACCGGGTTCACGGCCTCGCATATGGATCGAATTCACCAGGTTGTGCCATCTATCCCTTGAAGTTTTGACTGGCTGCCCATGTTTTCCCCCCAAAATCCCAATTTCACTTGTCTCTTCATTTCCTGTTTTTGTTAGATGTCTTCTTATGCGAGGGCTCTTTTTAGCTTTTTTCTTTAATCTTTCCCTTCTTTGTGGCTTGTTGTTTTTGGTTCTTAGGATTATATCTTCTATACAACAAAGAAAGAACATCAAAGTTCAATTTGTTGATTCCACTACAGCACTGAAATGAAGAAAAAGTAAAAATTTAAACCACATCAAACCCTTCAATATTTAAGGCGCTGTATACCAATAATTTTTAAGGCAAATTCCTTTATAGATTGTAGAGAAAAAAATTGAAAAATGACCGCTGCAGAAGGGTAGCTTTCTAAGCCGCAAGATCCATTCCTCCGAGATTGGGAGTAAATAGATGGAAGATGCATACTTGAGATGGAAAAAAAGAGGATGCAATTGTACAGTGATGGTGGTCTTGGCAGCTTCATGGTGGTGACTTTACTCTCACCATTTCTTTGATTGTAAGGTCGAGAGGGAAGAGATGGATGACAGGAGCTTGGGAAAAAGGAGGACGTGATTTACAGTGGTGGTGGTCTCGGCAGCGCAAAGTGCGAAGTGTGGAAGACGTCAAGGAAGATGTAGCAACTTTACTTTGGTAAAGGAAAACAAGTTTTTTTCTGTAATTAGGTTAAAAAATTATGTCTAAGGACAAATGGCGCAACTTGATAATTCAGTATACATGTGAAGTCGTGAAACTGAGTTCACCAAAGAATTTCTCCAGTAGTGTAATAATTAATGAGTTCGAGGCGAAGGTGTTGGGATAAGGGAAAGTACGTATCCTTCGTTTTGTTAGATCCAATCGTAATCTCAAACTGTAGGATTTAAAAAAATATATTGACTAGAAATTTTAAGGTGATAAATCAAACAACGAAAATTATTCAATCTTTCAAGATTCTCTCAAGTCTCATTGTACCAATCTTTAAATTATGACTTCATACCACACATAACTCTATATACAAACTCATATATATAGAGCTTTCAAGTCTAGATTACTAAACTTATTTACATTAGAAATTCTATTCTAAAAAATAATAAAAAACTACTAAATCAAAACTTAATAGGATAAACCAAATTAAATAATCTTCTAATCCTACTTGGTTTAATATTGTCACCATTGTCTCCCTTAAACCAAGCTTGGCACGAAAATATGTCCAATTCCATCACGAGCCAATATTTTTATTGTGTACTCTTTAACTGTGAGCACCGTACGCAATACTGGATTTTGAATAATTTTCATCTTCACACGAGAAAGTGGACGAGCTTGATATTTTGTAAATAATTTTGTTGCTAACTCATCTTCATCAATATACTCTTCAAAGTTGAAGTCCATTGTAACCTTTCAAGGTGAAGTCCTTGTAGACAAATGATTTAAAATAGAATTGGAAATAGTGATGCTAGCAAACCACTTCAAACCAGAAGAATCATCAATCTTGGCAGTGATGATAGCAAACCACTCCAAACCATAAGAATCAACAATCTTAGAAACAATATAGAACTTTGGAACAATAACACGATTGTCTCCCTCCACTGTTATTTCCAAAATATGCTTGCCATCAGTGCCAATAAGAATTGCATTACTATATATATAGGTTTAGTAATCTAGACTTGAAAGCTCTATATATATGAGTTTGTATCTAGAGTTATGTGTGGTATAGAGTCATAATTTAAAGATTGTTCTAATGTGACTTGAGAGAGTCTTGAGAAATTGGATAATCTTCGTTGTTTGATTTACCACCTTAAAATTTCTAACCAATATATTTTTTTAAATTCTACACAAAGTGTAAACTGCCTATCCCGTCAGGTCTTCAGCAGTGTTCAATTATGGAATAGAGGAAAATTTATGAGAAAGATTATTGGATGGTTTCCAAGTATTACTTTCCCCAAACGTTCAATTATGGTCGCTTTTTTTTTTTACAAAACAAAATACTTATTTTTTATATTTTTCCGTCTAAATTTTTAACTTAATTCTTTAATATAAAATAAATAATTTTTGTTACTAATCACATATAACACAGGAATTAAACAAACATTCAGAATGCAATCGAAATCTATTATCTAATAGAAACTTTGCTTATTCCCCGTAAAAAACATAATAAATTTGCATGATGTAATCACTCCACCGTCCGCCTCTTTGTCTTTACCCTTTTACATGCACGTGCACATGACCTTCGCGTTCTGAAACTCCCGAAGGGAATAATGGGCTGCAGCCCAATAAGTCTATCAATTTGTTTCGGAAAATTAAACTTGTTCATCTTTAAAGATCTTTTTAATTTGTTGAGTCACTTTTATTTTTATCTCTGATTATTAAAGTATTTATTAATTTTAAAAAAATTTATTAAGTCTTTATTATTTTTACATTTCAATATTTTAGAACGTCTTTTTTTTTTTAACTTCTTAAGTTCCAATAGTTTGTTTTATAGGAAAGATTCAATAAGTAACTTGTAAAAATTACAAGAATTCAATTTTTTTTTAAAAAAAGAGAGGTCATAAAGTGTTTAAACCTATAAAAACATGAAGGACTTAGCAAATTAAAAGATTCTTCAATGTTCAAATGTAAAAAACAAGAGGACTTAATAGGTTAAAAAAATTAAAAGATTCTTTTAGTATTCAAAATAAAAAAGATTAAATTATCTAATTTTCCATTTGTTTCAATCAGGCTTACTAGATTCCAAGTTGAATCTTTTTAATTATACTACTTAATCTTTTTTTAAAAAAATTTAATTACAACTCAAATCTTGCTTTTAAAATTTTTTAATGCATTATTTTATACTACATATAATAACGTTAATTACTAGTCTAAGCTTTTTATGGTCTCATGTTAAATATTATAACTATTATAACAGAAAAGGTAGTAGAAAACATATTATAATATCATAGTCATTCAGAAAACTATCCCAATTATAAATACTAAAAAAATTAGATGTTCTACTTGGATATAATTTGGTTTTAAAATTTTTGTCTTGAATTTTGTAAAAATTAAATTGTTTTTGAAAGAATCTGAGTCATACATTTAAAATTTTAAATTTAATTTTAAAACAAACATCGTCGAAACTACAATACACAATTTCTTTTTTCTCCGTGTCATTTTGTTTCCTCCTTTGTTTCCATGTACATATATATATATATATATATATATATATATATATATATATATATATATATATATATATATATATATATATATTGTTCCATTTTCAAGTCAATTTAAAATCAGCAACAATATATTCCTCTCTCGCAAAATTAAGTCGTTCTAGTTTATTTTTTAAAAATATTTAATCTTTTATAAAATTTTAAAATTTATTTTTTAAAGTTATTATTACATATTTTCTATTCTTTCTTTATATTAAAAGAGAATAATTAAATTAATTAAATATATAATAAAAATATTATTTATTTTATATAAAAAGTACAAAAAAACTTTATATTTTAAAATAAAAGACACAGTATCTAAGAATTTGTATTTGATGCACATTTTCCGTCCTTCAATCCTTCCAAGGCATCACAAAAGTAAAGATTCAGTTTTCAAATTAAAGCAGGAATTACAACCAAAACCTTTAATTTCATCCGTGCACACATTAATAATTAAAGTGTTTTTTTAAGAACAAAAAGGCTGAATATCCACTCAGTCTATACATTATTTTACGTATTATATACTCCATTTGAGGAAAGATCATTATATGTATAAATGGACGTAGAAAGATACCTTTTGTTTCGTAAATTGAGAGTAATTTTCAGCAATAAAAATATAAAGAAATGGAGGGGAATGGTTGGGTTACATTAATGAGAGTATATATTTTTAGCACATTCTAACAAATTTTAAATTATCAAATCAATATTTTTTATTAATTTAACAATAAAAATTCACACATAATTAATAATTATTTATTTTAAATATAAAATTTTAATCTGTAAATTAAAAATTTATTTTACACTGTAAAAAAGTATTCGCAGCATATTTAAATTGGGAGGTCGGGTCGGGTCGGGTCATGATCGGGAGGGAGGTGATCATGCGGTAATAATACATCAGTCAAAAATAGAGGGAGACGAACGTGTGGTGGAATGATTCGTTGCACTGAGTATTGTTTGACCATAGACCGAACCGGCAAATGGGGCCATTGAATCAATTATGACACGACAAGGACGTCCAGTCCTCTTTTCCATTTTTTTTCACTTTTTTATTCTGATTTTCTCTGCCTTAATTAATCAAAGTCCCTATAAATATGCAAATCCCCTCACAAAATTTCGTGTTCTTGTGTGTAAAAATAATAGTTTAGTTAATAGCAACATCTTTTATCGGGTAAAAAAAGTTCCTTTTAATATATAATCTTATAAATAACGCTTTATTAATTAATATATTATATTTGTAATTGAATATAATTTAATTTTAAAATAAATTCTATCGATCTAATTTTGACATCTTACTTCACATCTTACCATTCATTTGTAAAGTAGTAATGTCATTCTCATTCTCTTGTAATAGTAAATGTTTTGAATGCGGGGATGGTGACAATTGATTTGTTTTTTAGGAAAAGGATTGAAGGGTGCAAACAAAATCCCGCCGAATTGTCTGCCAATTATCTGCTTCTCTTGCCGTCACTTTAGTTACCCTACACTGTGCCACTTTGGTTTCTTTGCAAATAAAAAAGGTTATTAATCAAATCGTCTTTCGCTCTCTGCTAATTGCCGGTTGAGTACTCATTGTATCCCGTCGTTCGTTTGTCCTCTTTTCTTGCTTGGACCTCTCTCTCTCCTTCCGTTTTGCATTTTTACTTTTTCGACCACTCCTCCGTCGCTTATAGGATTTTTTTTTAAAATTAACAGATTTAAAAGGGTATATCAGGCAAAAGTTCCAGTGATTATATCCAAAAATACAAAAGTCATAGTGATTACTTCGTTATAAGAAATTAATTGCATCATTACAGACGTTCCATTATTGCACGAATTCCTATCCTATTACCTATATACCCTCGGAGAGGAAAGAAACAAAAAGAAAAAACCATATAGAGTCGTGGTACTGAAGAATGAACGTCATGCAACCGAGTTGGACACGTGTAACGTAGAGAGAGAGAGCGGCATATGCATGAGCATGGCCGCCATTGATGATGGATGCTCATGCACGAATCTATCTCATCGTCAGTTTTGCTCTGCAAAAGCACCGCAATCTATGGTCTCCTATAAATCTCCATACCAGATTATATCACACCTATTTGGAGATGATGCTTCTTCATTTATAGCGCACCCAATTGCCGCCGCAGCTCCTCCGTTAACAAATGCATAAACGCCAGGATTTGCTTCCAGGGGAAGTCAGTCATATTTTAGGATTCATTTAATAATATTTGATTTAATTAAATTTTTTCTCACAATTTAAATACACAAGTAATTGTTTAAAAGCTCAATAGAACATTTATGAAAGTAATTCTGACAAAATAATTCTTCAATAGAGTAAAATGTATTCTTTTTAGATAAATTTTAAGCTCCCTTCTCTTCCTTTCTCCAGTTTATTAAAAAAGATTGCTCATAGGGTTGCAGCCCCAGTTGCTTGAAATTGGAAAACGTTCAAAAGAGATTCCCAAACTACAAGGAAAGAAGGAATAGAAGGTAGCAGAAAGTAGTTCATCAAGAATCTCCATACAGAGAGAAAATTTGCTAAAGATTTGCCCGCAAAATCAATCTATAGAATAGCATCGGAGATCATCGTCATCCTCTTCTACACCAAAAAGCCAGAAAACCAGAGAATGAAACGTGTCAATCTGTGGGACCAAGCAAATAATTTGTAATGGGTCACGGTGTCCCCTTCTCCGCCTTCTTGCTTCCCCACATACATACACTCTCTGATCGTTTCGCACCTCGAAAGCAAAAGAAAAAAAGATATACCATCAGAATAGATCCCTCTGTCCTCTCACATTCTTTTTTCCTTTTCAAATTTCTTTTTCACTCCATTTTTTCCTTTTCCTTTCCTTTTTGATTTTCCAAAGTTGACTATAGAAGAATTAGAGGATGATAATTACTATCATTTTCTCTTTTACAAAAGGGTAAAAAGCGTCACAGGCATTCGAACTTTTCCTAATTATCGACTTTAACACTTAAACTAAAAAACGTATGGTTTTGACACTCCAACTTTAAATCGTAACTGACGTTAGCGCTTCCGTCACACATGGCCGTTAAATCCTAACTGACGTCTAAAAAGTGACCAGAATTAGGGGTATTTTTGTCTAATCCCCAATCCACCACCACAGCTACCGGAGGAGCCCAATCTCAGCCTCCCATCAGAGACTCAGTGACCTTGTTTTCATTCAGTACAATTGGTGGTTAAGGGAAAGGTAATTAGAGAATTGGCGTATTAAGTTGATGAGTGGCAGGGCACTTCAAAATTCAAAAGAGAGCATCGACAGGGTCAGAGGCCTCGGAGAGAGATGGAGGCTGATGTGAATCGATGGATTCAACAAAGCCATTCTTGCACTCGTGACAGATGATGTCGGGTAGATCCGCTGAGGTTTCAATCGGAACCCGCTTGTTACAATGGTAACACCAGTACTGCGGAGAATTAGGGTCCAAACCGGCAAGAGTTGCTTGGTTTTGGGTCTGGGTCTGAGTAGGTTCAGATGGCGTTTCGGCCATTTGAGAGGTAGTTTTGAAGGGTTTGCGACGACGCCGAGAAAGAAAGTGGGAAGAAGAGGATTCGATGATTATGAAGTCTTCCATGGACTGCAAGATCAGGAAGTAAAAACTAACAAGCCTGTAGAGTTTTGCTAAAATGAGTTCCCTTTTACCATTCTCCATTTTCGAAGGAAAATTTGTAGCCATTTTCTGATTCTTCAGATCCAGTTTCCCTATGTAGCAGCGAACTACTTTGATGTCATTGTTGCAGATGGATAGGGGACAGCGTTTGCTGCTTTATTGACCTCCGGGTCTAAGTTATGCAGAGCAATTTTCTGAGAATCTAAAATGGCGTAGTCAAACCCGGATGGGAGGCTGAGATTGGGCTCCTCCGGTAGCTGTGGTGGTGGATTGGGGATTAGACAAAAATACCCCTAATTCTGGTCACTTTTTAGACGTCAGTTAGGATTTAACGGCCATGTGTGACGGAAGCGCTAACGTCAGTTACGATTTAAAGTTGGAGTGTCAAAACCATACGTTTTTTAGTTTAAGTGCTAAAGTCGATAATTAGGAAAAGTTCGAGTGTCTGTGGTGCTTTTTGCCCTTTACAAAATGAATACTGATGGTAATGTTTATGTCAATTATCCTATGTTAATACTCCAATTTGAACCGTACAAATTACTTAAAAACTTTATAAAAGTGATAATTTACTAAATTAAATAATATCGAGTCTAGTTCTTATTGAGTATGATTTTTTTTTAATTTTTTTTAAAAAATAACATAATTTGATTTTAAAATTTTAGATTACGATTTAGATAATCAACTATCAAAGGTTACGAGTGTGATTGACAAATGACTTTCTTAACCTTGACCAAACAATTTATTAGCATAAAGTAACAAAAAAATAACCTCTTCAAACCAAAAAGAAAAAAGTAACAAAATATAAAAATGAAAGTGCAACAGTTGCTTATAAGGCGGGTTGCTTTGGTCAAGAGAAAGACAGAAGAGACCGCCCATTCCTCCCATGATATGCTTCCACTTGCCTATGCTCTGCTGCCATTAATAAACCTATGCAAAAAATGCATTAAGAGACGCTCTGTGCCGCTATTAATTTACTTCTTACATTTCCTCAACCATTACATACAGAGAGAGAGAGAGAGAGACTCTGAATGAATATGAAGGAGAGCCTCGGTGGTCGTGCAACCCCTTCTCTCATTTTACCTCTATATCTGTGTCCTCTCTTCATTAACATTTTACTACTACCGCTAAGCTAAGCCAAAGGGTCCTTCCCTTCTCTCTTTTCCTTCATTTCCTTGGAGTCTTCCTTTTCTCTGGACCTTAAAAACCTCTTCATCGGTTGAATCATATTCATCTTTCTTTCTCACACACCCACAAAGACACACACAGTCAAGTAGGGGGGCGCTGTTTTCCAAAGAGCCTATCTGGCCATAGATCTCTTTCTTTCACGCTCACCGACGACATGGATATGGATTCTTCTAGTCACCAGCAGAACTGGCTTGCCTTCTCGCTTTCCAACCACCACTTGCCCTCTGATTCCTCTCAGCTCTGCCTCTTCGAAGCCTTCAACACAAACCCCAGTATATTTCGCTCTCCCTCCCACCCCTCTTTGTCTTCCCTATAAAAAACTGTGTCTTTTTGTTGTAGCAGTATTTTAAATTAAAGTACTTTATAAGTCATTAGCATCAAGAAATCTTCAAGCAGAAAAAACAATTTTATTCACGGATGTTAAGTGAATTTCTATTTCTTGCGTAATATAGGTGGGGGTGCTGGTGGTGTTAGAGCTCAAGAAAATGGAAATGGTGGTGCAACTGCAAGAACAGATTTGTCGACCGTGCTCAACTGCGGCAGTCCAAAGCTTGAGGACTTCTTGGGTGGTGCTAATGGCTCATCTTCTTCCGGTGCAGCTGCGGATGTGTGTCATCAGCTCTCCAGGGAAACTTCATCAACTGTGATTAATACAGAGATGTACGATTCGGAGCTCAAAACGATAGCTGCTAGCTTCTTGCGTGGTTATTCCACCGACCAGTCAGAAATCCAGAAGCAGATGGTGGCGGTGACTCCTCCTGAGCCGCAGGCCAAGAAGCCCGCCGAGACCTTTGGCCAACGCACATCAATCTATAGAGGGGTCACCAGGTAGCTAACTAGCTAGACAGAAAAAGTTTCAGTTTCCAGATATTTTCTTCTTGCAGATAAATTTGCTGACCATTTCTTTAAATCCCCTTCCCAGGCATAGGTGGACTGGCAGATATGAAGCTCACCTGTGGGATAACACCTGCAGAAGAGAAGGACAAAGCCGCAAAGGAAGGCAAGGTGTGTATTTTTAGGGTTATCTGGTTTTCTTGTTCGCATGCAAGACTGTTGTTTCAGTTCATTGAATCTTAGTTTGGAGATCTTAATAATAGTGATTTACATTGATCTTTTTGGCATTTTTTGATGTCGTAATTGAGCATATTATGTGCTAATGTTGATTCTTTAATTGGCATGTACTCGTCAAATAATGATGATGCCATGGACGATTGGAATGATGATTGTGTAACTTTCAGTTTATTTGGGTGAGTACAGGGTTCTTTCAGTCTATGATGGTTTCTTTCTGTTCCGTGTGTGTAATCAATCAAAGTGATTTGCTGTTTCATATGCAGAAGATTCTTGCATGGATATATAATGCTGAGGATTAGATTCTCCTTGGATTCTCATCTTCTGACACTGTTTTTTTTGGATTATTTTTGCTTATCTTTAAAGGCGGTTATGATAAAGAAGAGAAAGCTGCTCGGGCTTATGATCTTGCGGCCCTCAAGTACTGGGGTCCGACCACCACCACCAACTTTCCGGTAAGCTTTTGAACATGAAAACTTGAAGCTGCTGCTCTTATCTCCTATCCTCACCCCTTCCCCCTCCCTGATCCCGTCCCAAAAAACAAAAGACCAAAAAAAAAAAAAGCAAAAGAATGATGTTTCTTTTGCTATTATTTTTGGAAGACTTGAAATGAAGATAATCTCTGGACTTATAGGTGTCTAACTATGAGAAGGAACTCCAAGAAATGAAGCGCATGACGAGGCAGGAATTTGTTGCTTCACTTCGAAGGTTAGAAATCATTTGAAGTAAAAAATAGAAATTTACTGAGAGAAGGGGGTAATAGAAGCCTGATAATTTCATACTTTTATCTCATTGCAGGAAAAGTAGTGGATTTTCTAGAGGGGCATCTATTTACAGAGGTGTCACGAGGTATGTTTGCTTAAAAAAAGCTAAATTTTGATGATTTTTTGCGGCGATATTTTCATGTAGTACAATTTTGTGATAAATTGTGTCCTACTGTTGCTTCGGAAACGAATTTTACTGTTCAGGCATCATCAACACGGTCGTTGGCAAGCTAGAATAGGAAGAGTTGCAGGCAACAAGGATCTATACCTTGGAACCTTCAGTAAGTTTATTCCTCTTTTGCACCATCACAAGTTGAGTTACCAGTTTAATTCTTTTTTTTTCTTTTGTATAATTGAGTTCCTATAATTCATTATAACAAAATAAATGGTAAAATCACAACATTTTATTATAAAAATAAATGCACTTGTTGTCACGCGCTACTAGAGTATTTGGCAGTACCACGGCATGGTTTGTCAGGGAATGCCCTAAAATAATTTGTACTGGATTGTGCCACGTCGTCTTGAGACGCAGCAGCTAGCAAGTGCGTGTGTAAAACTTGCATATAATTGTTTAAGTGGGGGCATTATAATTGGGTTTAGTTTCGGTGACAGAAAAGAATATCAACAATTCTTTTGTAATTGCATGTTATTCTTGACTCTTTTTTTTGAAAAAAATAGGTACTCAGGAAGAAGCTGCAGAGGCATATGACATTGCTGCAATAAAATTCAGAGGCCTAAATGCAGTGACCAATTTTGATATCAGCCGTTACGACGTGAAGAGCATAGCAAGTAGCAATCTTCCGATTGGAGGCATGAGCAACAAATCCAAGACGTCAACGGAGTCTTTATCTGACAACAAAAGCGCCGACGGCAGCCGGTCAGATGATCGGGATCTTTCCTCCGCCACCTCGGTTTCCTTCGCTTCTCAGCCGTCAACTTCAACACTCAGCTTTGGCTTGCCAGTTAAGCACGACGCTTCTGGTTTCTGGTCCGGTCTTGGCTATAACAGCTCGGGCTTCAACAACGGCGCCAAAAACCCTAATGCAGCTTCTGCTAACGTATCCACGCTTCCGTTTCAAAGTTCCATTGCCACTAGTTTTACAGCAACGTTCCAGTCTATTACAACGCCGTTCAATGCGGACTTTCCAACTACTTCATGCGACAATAATAATGGGTTCTTCCGTGGCGGTAATGGCAATGGGAGTACTGGTTACTTTGAGCAGCAAAACAATGGTACATCAAGTGCAGTCCCGCTTGGCACACGCATTGCTTTAAGCAGCAATGGCAGTGCTTATGATGCCTCTAGTTATGGAAATTGGATTTCGCCATCGCTGCATTCATTCCAACCTGCAAAACCAAATCTATCAGTGCTTCAGACACCAATTTTTGGCATGGAATGAATGAAAAGAAAGGAAAAGTAGTGGGATGAAAGGACGACGGGACAGCCGCGAGGTGAATGTTGTGAGTTCAGATTGCTCGCAGCAGCATCAAATGGTGGGTTGGTCAAAGGAGAAAGACGGAAACACCTTTTACTTTTTTGCATGGGATGAGATGATCATAATGGGACTGACAATCATTTCACAGCAACTAGCAGAGAGAGAGAGAGAGAGATGGTGTTGCAGAGTACTAACTGAATCTTTTGTTACTGTATTGTTCTTTTCGCTTTTACTTTTAGCCTTGCTTTACTGACATGATTAATCACGGTATAATTGGAAAGAAAAATCCTTTTGTAATTAATCCTTCGTCCAGTAGTTCAAATTCTTGCAAGCACGCCTTGTAACTTTTGAAACACAGAACAAAGTGGGGCTTTCTTGGATATGTTAAGTGCCGATATCTGCTTGTCCGACGAAATAGTGCGCTCTTGTTGCAGTCCTCAGTTTCCAAATAAAGCATTGGCACGGTCGTCCCGTGCCTGGAAATGGCTGCTTTCTGCGCTTTCTCTTCGAAACGATCACGCGGATCGCCGGGCCGGAGAGTGAAGAAGACTGGGAGTTGAGTTGGACGGTACCGGCAGACAATCTAAGCCAGACAGTGTTCTGATATGCGAAGCCAGACCAAGTTAAATCAAACCTGAGAAGATAAACAAACCTAAAACATTAAATACATGAGGTGAAAAGTTTATCCCAAGTCAAGCGTTAGTTTGCATTTGCATTTACCATTGCAAAAAAAATTAGCACTTTTAGATCGCATGAAAAATTACGTAAAAGGATTGAGAAAATAAATAAATAGATGTATCGAATTTGTATTTAGATTGGATTTCATTATAAAATTAAATACAAATTTTTATTTTTAAATTTATTATTTTTTATAAATAATTTAATTTTATTTCATAAACCTAAAATTCTATCTAATTTCATTCAAAATCTATTCCAATTTGATGAAAAAGATACTTTACTAAGGCAACTGTTTAGTTAGGACATTGTGTCTTTTGCTTCTTGTGTGCCTAAAACTCTGGGGGTCAATTCAATAATTTATATAAGTTTGATATTGTTGGCTCTATGCATGTTTGAGAGGGAGATTTCAAGCCAATTCAACCCAATTCAAATTGTGCCCTTTCCTGTCTATATATCTCTTCCTTGGATGGAGGAGTCCTTTACTCCTTTCGGCGCACACCATATACTCAACCCACTAGGGACTCTATTCCTTTTATCTTTGACCATTATTTTGACTCCAGTCTCAGAGTGCTTGCCTTTTAATACTCAATTCGGTTGCTGATAGCGTTTTTTTAGAATTTGCTGAAATATTGATCCTTTTAAGTGTTGGATTGATATTTTTGTTAATTTAATAATTGAAAATTCACATTTAATAAATAATTACTCATTGTTATGACGTATGAACTCCCAATCGTCATATGCACTGGTGAAAATATCCTTCGTCCAACACAGTATCCGAATTGTCCAAACCCATGTTAGACAAGGTGCATATTAATGAACTAACACTTCACTTTTAATGACTTTAAACTCATGAGAGTAAGTTAGTGGTAAAAATTATATGTTATTGAAGTTTAAATAATTAAAATTAAGAAAATTTGAGGCGGTTAAAGATGAACTTATGGTGTTAATAGAGTTTAATTCTTTTAAATTAAATAAGTTATTAGTAAAAATTTAAATAAAATATCAACATTTTAAAAAATAAACATTTAATTTTAAATATTTTTTAAAATAAATATAAATATTTAATTTTAAAACATTGCGAAATTCGTTCAGAGATTGACCCGAAACATGGAGGAGAAGAAATGTGAAAGATTTGGTGGTACTGTGCTGCCGCCAATAGAATCCAGTGAAAAGAGAAAGTTTCCGTACTAAAATTTCCTGATTTGGGTTAGGAATTTTGTGATTATCCCCCCAAAGTTATCATTATGGAACTCTTGTTGTGCACCTCCAGAAATCTAATAAACCCAAGTTATTTTGGATTGTTGCTTTTTACTGATTGAGTTGTTATTGAATTTTACCTTTTGATAGCAATGAGAGATTGTTGGAAATGTGTCGAAAGAGGATTCATTCTGTGTTTATTTAGTTTTTATTTATTATACTCTATGCGTCTAAAATTTTTAAGATTTAAATTATTTTCTGTTAGCATGGTCGTGAGTACTAAATGTTGGGTTTCTTATCATTTGCATAATTTATTTTTTATTATTTAATATAACTATTTATTAAAAAATAAAGAAAATATATTTAGATAATATTTCATTACGTAATTTAATACAAAATTTTTACTTTAAATCTCAATTTTTTTCTAACAAACAATTCTTTCTCACGAAAACTAAGGTAAAAAATTTCAAAGTAAAACAATATCCAATCTCATCCATATTATTATTGTTTGTGATACTTTTGTGTTTCTGCAAATTGCATCCGTGCCTACGCTCTGTAAAAACATAATTTTCTCGTCCAATGCACCATTAAAAAAAGCCCCTCTCGTCACCTCTCTATCCCACCAAGAATATTGTGTATAAGTTCTTCACTATTTGACAAATTAAAATATTATTATTTGTCCCATTTCTATACCAGAAAATGTAAGTACAAGTTAATGGCCAGTCAACTAATATGGTTCCCAATGATTTATAACTGCGATTTCACGTGTTCATGCTATTACCATATGCTGCTTCTTTACAAATCTAAGATTAGGTATGCTTTACAATCACTTTCTTGCAATAGACGTTCATGTAATAGTATGTTTGGCAAAATAATCACTTTCACTGCAGCTGGCAAACTAGCTAGCTATTCAATCCTATTTCAAGAAACCAACAAAGTTTAAAGAGGACTTAATCTTTTGTACAAAATCTTCTGTAATCTAATACGTAACAGTTTGGAAAGAACTTAGGTTATGTTAAACAAACGATTCCTCTGTCTCTCTATGTTCCCTTCTCTTAGAAAATAAATATAGTGGTCTTTTGGGGGGCGGGGGTGGCGGGGTTACCCATAGCTGTTCCGTGTTAATTTGACTCAGAATTTAGTTTGAAAATCCAGAAGTTGAACTGCACATGCAAAATCCTGAAAAGCTAGGTTTTAGCATATTAGTCAAATGAATGCTGCTGCTAAAGTTCATCTTTTTCCTTCTCTTTACCTCCATTATACTTGCAAGGCACCATTTAGTTATATATAATATGTTCCTTTAGAGTCCAGTGTCAATCTATGCTTCCCCTCCACTTTACCCCTTATAGTACCACATGTATATATATATATTCATATTCATTTTGCCCTCATTTCCCCCCTCTCTCTCTCTCTCTCTGTCTCTCTTTATATATAGATAATGATGATGATTAAATAAAGGGTTGTAGTCGGTTGGTTTGACTGAACCAAAGTAGAGTTAGGAAAGGATATTTAATGATGAAGGGATTAGAGTTTGTCGTCCAGAATGTGAACAAAAAGGCCGAATGATGGAAAGCAAATGCCATACTTATCTCCACGGTAATTTCTTTTTGTCTGGGAGAAGTTAGAATAATTGTGGTGATGAGCGATGCACGTGGCCGCAGTTTGCCTCTAAAAGCCTCTTTGATCATTCTTTATTACTACAATTGTACATCAGAAGAATAAGAGAAAGAGAAAATAGCTATATTCTATTGTACAAGTAGAGTGGCAGCAAAGTTAGCTGCACGGGTTAAGTTAGGTAAAAAGTGGGCAAAAGAACTCTCTTAAGTTGATAATCACAGACAAAGGGAAGGTCTGTATTCTTCACTGTCTTTTGTCTCCTCCTTCCTCTAATTTCTTTGCCTTGGGGTGTCGTATGAGATGAAAAACCCTAGCCAAAGAGGGCAGGAAGGGGTGATTAATTAGTACAGTTGATGGGGTTGGGCCCAATCATTGGCCCGGGTTCTGAAGATGGGAATTCAACAGACTTATTAGCATATCAAGGCCCAAAAAGGGAAGTAGACTTGTACTTCTGCCAAGTGCACATAGGAGAGAAAGAAAGAGGGAGGATGAGAGAAATCTTATAAAAAAATAATTAATTTTTTACTGTATATAATTTAAAAAAAACCGAATATAATCCCCTCTAAGAGTATTCCTTATTAACTTAAGCATCGGAGAGTTTTTGCGGATTAGCTCCCCTCTTGGTGCTTAGGTTATATACTTGGAGGGATTTTCAAAGTATAAGTTAAAGGTCGTCCGACAGAAATTATCTAATATGAGTTATTATCATCTTGGAACGTTAATGTGAACTGGAACTATTTCAAGTTGAGAGATCAGTTCATCAGTGTAATCCAATCAAAGCATAGTAGTCATACGAGTGATGGGTACATTGTTAATCTTGTGGAGGAAATGACAATTCTAATATTATACAAAAACTTACTTTGAGAAAAAATTTCGACTTTTCTGAAAAAATTAACTCCATATTCTAAATTATCTTTTACAACAACTAATTTATATCTCTCAAACACAAAAATTTCGCCAAAAAAAAAAAAACACGATCTGTGTATGCCTCCAATGTTAATTGATCCATCTCCCACAACGCCTAGACTGTTCAAAATGGGGCGAGGGCGACAGCCGGTATCAATGGGCTGGGTTTCTCATGTTTGAGCCCTACGATTGTTCAGCGTTGTCTTGTAAGGATTTTGTTCAAGTTACAAAATGATGCAGCGTCTGGTCTACATCATTTGTAATAGCCAGGTTTAAATCAGGATTGATTCTTATGATCAATATGTTGGATTATGTCATCTTATGCAGCTGATACGCAGAAATCTTCTTTCAGATGAAAATGTCCATCTCTATGAATGAAATGATTTCCATCTAAGCATCGGTAGTTATGAAATAAAACTCATTTCCGACTAAGATTAGCATATTTCAGGAGATTCAATATTCTGAGATTGTGTTTGTGTTGAACAACCCCCCCCTTCCACATCCGGCAGAGCTGGGGAACAGGAGGAGGCAAAATCTGTAAGCGAGACCTCTTCCATCGTTAACTCCAGACAAACATATATTAGGCAGTGCCTAGCGATTGGGTTTACGTTCAAAGTACAACTTGAAACCTGTCCACAAGAGAATAAAGGAACAGAACAAAAGGCCATTTTAACAACCAAAAAACGTCTATAGCTCAAACGCAATGTAAGACTGTAAAACTAACGTGAATCATGATAACATGCTGATTGAAACAGCCGTCTTCGCTTATACAAGAAGCTTGGACATCTACAACTTCAGAATAAATTGCCCGGAAAGAAAATTAATAGTTTTCAAACAAGTTCTATAATCCACCACCACCAAGCTCCTGGACAGAAGGGGCCGAATAGGTCAAGTTGCAGTTTGACCCCAAAAGATGTTAAAAGATACTCTCGCTCTTTTCTGGAAATCCTCAGCAGCCACAAAAACCAGTGTTCATTCCATGGAAGATTTCCTCAGAATATATGGACAATGTCATAAGCGAATCTTTTCCCTGTCAAGGAAAACTGAAAACAACAATTTATGAGAATAGAAACAAAGATGCTTCACAAGCAGTGGGACCCGGAATCCTACACTCCGGAATTAGAAAAGATAATAAAATAGACATAAATTCATTCTTTTCTGAAGGTGAAAAGTGTTTTGCTATATCAGGCAATAATTGCCACTACAGTTACTAGGCCTTCCATATTCTTCATGAATATTCCAAGGTTTAATTGCTACAGATAGCACCATAAAAGGGCTAGACCTACTAAAAGCTTGTATACAGCATTCGAATAAATCAATATGCCAACCAAGATCCTAAAATCCAGCTTAGATGCCAGTTGGAAAACTAAAAAGCCGTAAAACTGAACAAAATTAAAAAGGAGATAGATCACAAAAATTAGTTTTATTACAAAATAATAAAATTATCAAGGATACGTCCAGAACAGCACAAATGACTGCAAAAAAGGAATTAAGTATTAGTAACATGAATTAGGAAACACTTAAGTAGAACTAGAATAACACGCAAATTCCAAACAATCCATTTTGGAATAATATACCTGTAGCAAGCAAAGGAAAATAGAAATTGCCAAAATTATGCTTCTTCCTCTAAGTTGCAGAATTATGAATTTGGTGGTAGTCTGAGAAGGATTTCTAAGATCCTAACATATACTACGCCTACAGAAAGCTTCATCAACTGCCACAGAGAGGGCATGGTTAATGAAAGCTAAGTAGGCTTGGAACCAAATCAAATGAAACCAGGAAAATACATGTGCATTAGACCCTCTTCCAGAAATAGGAGTGGAAATCCATTGACAAGCTTCAGTTATCAAAGGAAGAAAGAAAGGTTTGCATACAGAAACCAAAGTATAAGAAATCTGAAGATTAGATACACCATATGTATGACTTTTCCTACTAGAGTATATATTTAAGCAGATTTATACATCTTTGCTAACACCATTATCACATGACTATATCTTATGCCAAGCATGAGGGACTCCAGTCAGAATTTCCAGTAAACTGTAAGAGAAATTATACCATGAAGTATCAAGAAAAAGATAAAGAATAATACCAGAAGTCCGCCCAAAAAACCATCAAGAAGAATTCTGTTCCAGCTGTCAAAGTACAAATGGACTGAAAATCCAGCTTTGGCAGCTAGTCCAACTGATGTTATTGCCATAATTAGGAAGTAAAAGATAAATCCTATCCAGCCTGTCAGTCCCAAAATTCCAGCAATGACTCCGCCAATTATAGACATAAAAGTCCGGCTGAAGAAAACAAGTCCTCATTCAGAAAAAGACATAACAGGAATCCAAGGAATACTATGAGAAAAGAATAAATATAAATAGAGTACTTGAGATTTCAAAGTTCAAACAAGTTTACAGCATGCTACATACACTAGCAATGTACAAAAGTTGCTTTAGTTTTATACTGATTTATGGTTTTTGGACTTGAAATGCATACATGAAAGATCTAAATGCTGCTGCATCAAACAAAAGATGGAACCTCCACCAGATGCCTGAAAACCCATTAGATCGTGATGCATGCAGCAGCAGAAAAAACTTATAGATATTGAAAACACGTACAAATTTGATCTTTCTTCAGGCCCACCCTCCTCCTCCTCTCTATTTCTAACACGTTATCCCTTTGCACGATTATTTGGGGAACTGATTCCCCTTAATAAAGCTCAAATTTATTGCTCTCTCTGTTGGTGTTAAACTATTGCCAAACCCAAAAATTACATGCCATCTGCAGGTCTGAAAATTCTAAAGATACCAATCTGCTTTTGAGAGGTTCAAGGTAGAATATTTCCTTTAAAGCAGAGCAAGGGGGAAAAAGTTCTCGTTATCACACAGAGTATCAATCAGCAACACACATAGTGTGCGTGGTTCCCATAAAGAGTTCGAATAATCAGTCATCCAATTGAATTCTTCATGTGATGCAAAAACTCTCAACCTTTCAAGACCTCAATTTTAAACATCAGCAAACTGTCACTTGATAACAATTTTCTCATGGCAATGGAAGGTAGAAACCCCTATGTGCCAAGGAATTGAGGACTGGCAGCACTACACAAAAGTGTTAGCAATAAAACCAATTCTTAACATACTGAAAATCATTAGTATGAACAAAGTCGCACATTTAGTCCATTTTTAACAAGAGGCATGATGACACATGTTTCCATTTTAATTTCCTTTATCATAAATTTGATGAGTTTCCTCCAGCAGAAGCACTGACATATACAAATTATTAATGACTTTGTGTCTGAATCAATGAATTTAGTAAAGCCTTTCAATCATTTGGGAATTTGATTATCTTCCAGTACATTAGATGGAATCGCAAATAGAAAAGAACCCTCTGTCCACAATACTGCATTAAGTTTCAAAACAAACCTGTAATAAATGACTTTCGCATTATTTTGGACATTCTCAGCTTTCATGGTTGGCAACTCATTCATGATATCTGTTGACTTCTCCTTAACAACATCAGAATCATCAGCGCCAACCATGCTCTTTAGCTCTTTACGCTGAAGGGAAATCTCTGAAAATTTTTAAAAAAGCAGAATTAGGAAAACATTATATATGGTTAGTCATATTTCTATCTTCTAGATACAAAAGAATAAAGTAGAAAAAATGGCAGATAGCTGTTTTCACACTCGGATTCAAGAACAGTTTGAGTCAAGAACTTAAAAAAAAGGTCAATTTTGGGTTCATCATTCAAACAGAAGAAAATACAAGTTCTACATCAAGCAGCAATTTGAATAATTTAAAGTTTAAAAATTTTGGAAGGTAAAGAATGTAGAATCTCCCTCCAAAGAGATCTTTAGATTTACAATATCTTGCAATAATATTTAATTGCTAGTTACTGAAATTATAAACAGAAATACAGGGATACCAACTCAACATATTCACCACTGGGATAGGATAGAACTGCAATCTCATTTTTCTTCTCATCCCTCCACTTAAATTTCAAAATTTTCTCCCTTACTTCCTCCTTCATGGACCGGTAACAAGCTCTTAAGTATCGTAAAAGGTCGTGGCAGGAAGAGTTGAGTTTGGGTAAAACAAACAGCTTGCAGTGTAGGGGTCTTCTCTAGGAGAACCAACAGTAAGCTAAAATTAAAAATAAGAAAAGCAAAACTTTGCTTCCCCTTCATTGACCACTGTCAATAATTTTCAATAAAAATGATAAAATCGTGCCTGCAAGCCAAAATGAATTGATCGGAGCACGCTGGAAGAAACGCAATGTTGAACAATCATTTAGGTAACAGCCCAATTCTTCAGTTTTCGAATTCAAATTTAAGTAACAGAAAACAGCCCAATTCTTCAGCTTTCCAGAGAAAAGAAACGAAGAAAAATCCATTATAATGCAAAATAACAAAATTAAAGAAAACCCACCAAAAATTTTAGAGCCCACTAATATATAGATCCTCACCAAGATGAATTATCTATAAAAATTGTAATTAACGCAATCGACAAGATCAAGAAAAATTGAACGGGTTACCTCACAGTCTCTACTGCCCGTATAAGCTGCCGGTTGAGACAAGGTGCCTGCTTGCTCCAAATGCTTCTGATGCCAGAAAGTAACTCGCTGGCCGTGAGCGGTAGCCGGGCACTCAATTTGGAGGACCACTTGGGTGCTCGAGTCTGAACCAGATCTTTAGGACACGATTATTAGAACTAAACATAGTGTTTCTGGGGTTCTTTGAACTGATGGGCCGTCCGCAGTCCGCTGGCTTTTAACATGAGGTCAATGCGTTCAGGGTAGAACGAATGCCATGATACGGTTTTTCCGTTTTTATGGGGTTTATGGGCTCGGAAGGAGCCGAATACGGTTCGATATCTCCGATGTCTTCTACAACGGCCCAACAAAAGCATTTTCCAAGAGAAAAGCTTTTTGCAGACAAAAAAGCAATTTGCTTCATGTTATTTCTTTTTTGTTGAATATTTATATTTAGATAGAGTTTTAGTTTAATATTTTTTATCTTAATTTTTATAAAAATAAAAATAAAAGTAAAAAATTTATATAATATTTTACAACGAAATCAATCCAAATACTTTGCTTCACGTAATTGAAAATCATATTGTAAATTAATACTAATGCAAAGGTGAAAATTTGTATTTGGACGACATAAAGCATTGCCTATTTTATCTAGACTCTTTGCATTGGTCTTATTACTAAAATTATTTCAAGTGGGGCGCGAGACTAACATAGTCAATAGTTGATTTGATATTCCACCCAAACCTTTCCATTTGATAGTAACATTTGATATCACATTTTAAAGTTTTTATTTATTTTATAACGCTTTCATCCATCTCTCCTCACTTGCCATCAAAATGTCCGACTCTTTTCATGTTTAGGGCGTATTAGGATATTTTTCGACTGTAAAATCAAACCCAAAATTTTCACCTTACGTTTTATATTTTTTCTTACAAATAATTCACTTTTATAAAATTCAAAATAAAAATTCTCAAACTTAAACATTATCTAATCACACCTTTATACCTAATTTGATTCGCAAGGGGGAGGGAGAAGTAAAGAGATACCTTTTACTTACTTTAGTAAGATATTTCTATTTACTTTGATTTTGTTTGGTATGAAGAAAAATGACATAAATTAAAAGTGGAAGGGAATGGAAGAATATTTTATTGTGTTTATAAATTTATCCTCCTCTTGAATTTTCTAATTATGATAAAAGTATAAAGAGATGGCACAATGATCTTTTTAAAATCAAATACTTCACATACTTTTGGACGGATTGGTTTTGCCACATTTTTGTCACATTTACTTGCCCCTTCTCCCCCTCCTACTGGACAAAATAGAACAAATATTTACTTCCTCTCTCCTTTTTCTCTCTTTCTTTTCCTACCAACCAAACCAGGCCTTAGTTTGAAAAAAAAACCCTCTTGTAATTGTTAATTATATTCTAGCGGATAAGCAATCATAAAATCTCTATCTTTTATCCTTAAAAAATTCCTAGCTACTTTTAAAGTAAGTATAAATATATTTTTACTTGATTTATTTTCTTCTATAATCGGAGTAACGCTCCTACTTGTAATATAAGTATAAATACATTTATACTTGATTTACTATTTGATCGGTAGGTTGTATTTATTTAATTGATTTTATAATCTCTATCAATGATATGATTCCTTTTATATTAAAATAAAAAAGAAAAACTCATTGATTGAATTGAAGAAAGACTAAGAGATATTGAAAAATAACCAATCAACTCAACCACCGTGTGATATCCAAATATCCGCATATAAATTGCGTAGAAGAATTATGATTTATATATGAGTATAAATTTAAATATTTATAGTTAATTTGATATATTTATTTTAACATAATAAAAATGACTGTTAAATAATTAATCATGCGGGTTGTTAAGTTTATAAGTCGCACGTTTAGACTTCTAGATACATACCGTGACACACCATTTCAGATTAGACCCGCCGTACCGTGACACACCGTCTCCGATTATACGGATCCAAAGGCGGTCCAATTGCATGATTGTTGATGACCCCATCATGTGAGGAATCTAAAACTCCGCCTTTGATTGATTATGGCCCGTGTATGCTACCCAACAACGAATAAAAACAACGTTTGCTTCTATCATCATCTTCTTACCTTGATGGAACTAAACTAACAATCCACCGCCCACCGCCCACCGCCGGTGCCCTTCTATCGTTTTGACAAAGTTTTCATTACGTCGTCCGCCACCGTAACGTCAGTCATAATCCGCCCGTTTCTCACTTCATGCCCTCGGATTGGCCATTCTGTTAGGCAAACGTCGTAGCGTTTGCTTTGTTTTGACGATGTTCGATATCTCGAGAGAACCTCTTCCAACGTTTGGTCAATGGCTATTATCTTATCCAAATCCTATGTTGGTGTTCTTTGGTCCTCTTGGTTTTCATTGTCGCTGTTGTTTTCTTCCGCTTGTTCACGAGCGGGTGATCAAAGTTGATAAGAAATTGAATTTTTGCTGATTTATCATCCTTTTACATTCCTTTTATGGTTCTCATCACGACATTTCTTGATAAACAGTGTATGGACTTTTAAATTTTCATTTTTTGAGAAAATATAATGGTGTACTTGAAAGGTTTTTCTTTTTTTTTTTTACTTTCTTGAAAATCTTTCATTTTCTGGGATGTGTCGATTAGTTGCTGACTGAATCTATGAGGTTAGTAGTTGAATTATTCAAAAAAAAAAAAAAATCCAAGTGATGTCATGCTTCTCATCGAGGAACATGGAGCTCATTTCTACCATGCTACACGTAAGATGATCTCAACACCTCCCCTATCTAAAATTTCGAAAGCAGTTATGAGCTCTTATTGCTGATCATATAGGAGAAGGTTATAGCCATTGGTTTGAGGAAAAGGAAAGAAGAGGAAGTGAGAGTTTAATATAGGGAAAGGAAAATGAGAGGGCGAAGGAGTGTAGGGAAGGAAGACATAAACAACTTATCTACATCTTCACTGCAATCTGCGACATCTAACGGAGTAAGTAGATCAAACCTACTACCTTTCACCTAATTAATATGAAGCACTTCTATCAAAAATGTTAAATAAGATGATTGATAAACACAATAAATTTTTTGTGGGTGTAGTGACCATATCTCACTTTTCTCTTTGCCATTAACTTACACACTTCTCTTTTGACAAAACAAATTCTCTTTAGTATTTTTTTATCCTACTTTGAATTAAAATTTATTAAAAATTAAAAATTTAAAATATATTATTTATTTGATCCATAATTTTTTTAGTAATTTTAATGTAATAGGAATACAATTTATCAACTTTAGTGAAACTACATTAGAGTTTCATTTGGAGCTTTAGAAGCTTTACTAACATCTAGCAAATCTTCATCTGGTCCATTGTTTTTATATATATATATATTTTAAAATTTATAAATTTTATTATTCGCATTAAGAATGTAAATATTTTTTTATCTAATTGTATTTATGAATTTATTTTAAGATTCTTATAAAATGAACAGTTAGAAAATAATCTAATTGAAAATAAACCCTTGAAATCTATTTTTTAATTTATTTAACATTTAGAAAATAATGAACAGTTAGAAAATAATCTAATTGAAAATATTTTTTAATTTATTTTTTATTTTCAATTAGATTATTTAGAAAATAATCTAGTTGAATAAACCCTTGAAATCTATTTTTAATTTATTTTTTAAAAATAAGATAGCTGAGAGATAATAAGGATGAGAGAGATAACGGTATATTTATATAAATGAGCAAAATAAGAATATGTTCATTAGCTTTCAAAAAAATTTGTTACGCTTATAAACAATGTTAAACTATGGTCTTATAGGTCCAAATTGTTTTTAAGGTCCCCTTTCTCAAATTTGTGACGTTGAAAGTGTTTTTCTTTTTTTTTTTTTTGGAGGGGGGCGGGGTAGGTGAACCTGCAAATGTTGATCCATACTCGGATGGAGATGATTGCGTTTAATTATTACTTATGAATTATGATCCTGATCCTCAGTAGGTAAATGGCAAAGTTGACCACTAGCATGGCATTAGGGAGGAAAACAGAGTAAAATAACCAAAAAAAAAAAATTACACAATTATTCGCGCAAAGGATATATTGATAAATTATAGGTTGCATCATAATAAAAAAAGAATGGTCCATCAAACAAAATTAATGCGACTCACATCATAATAATTAAGAATGTTACTTAGTTTATCTAAAATTAATTGGGTATTTGGACATGAGTTTTATCTTTTATCTTGAGTCACATGTTCTCTTGTAAATAATTTATTTTTATAAAATTTAACACAAAAATTTTCAAATTAAGATTCTATTCAATCCCACATTAAATGTCTCAGATTAATTTGACGTAAACATTTTGTGATATTAGTAAACATAATAGTTAAATTATAATTTAACCTTCTTAATTAGCAATGTGACAAAATCATATATTAGTAGAGTTTATATATTCTTTAAATTGAGAATTTCAATGGATAGAAATTTAGGTAGAAAATTTTTAAAAATTGAAGATCCATTCTTGGCCGTCATGAAAATTTTTATGTTCGGACAGAGTATTTGGATTTGTAATTTTATTTGGTAGAGAGTGTGTTTATTTTACTATTTCTAGAAATCTTGAAATGATACCTAATTAAACATGGTAGCCGTAGCTTATATTGTAAAGATTATATGAAAAAGGGACCCTTAATTGGAAAAAGAGGTTTGCTATTAATGGACATTCACCAAACATGTGACTTAGTGTCTCTATGACTTGGAACTGCTCCATCTTCCCATGCTATTTTAGTCGGTCTATTAAGGGTCGGATAGGTCAAGAAATTAATGTCTCAAGTAAATTTTCATTTTAGAAGTTAGAGTTAGTTTGGTTAGGCTGTAATATGGAAGTAAACGAGGAGGAAAAATAAATGTGAACGTTATTTAGTTGAAGTAAGAGGTGAAGGAGAAGTAAATGAGGACGGAGTACTACTCCAACTCTACATCATCATTTTCTCCCCTTCCAAGTTAGAGCGATTGGGAGAGAGAAAATAAGTTGAAGATATTAATGACACATTTATCTTTAATTTTTAGCTCCAAATATTAGATATGAGAGAAAATAAGTGATAAAAAATAAAATTATACAATAATTTTCTTTCTTCCCCTCTTCCCCTTCCACCCTTCTTCTCTCATACCAAACAAAAGGAAGGTAAAAAGAAATACTTCCCTTTCCCCTCTCCATTTGTAAATCAAACTAAGCCTTAGTTGTTGGACATATATTTCAAGAAAATATTAGTGAAAAAATATTTAAAGATGACTAGATGTTTTATAAAATAAATGCTCTATCAATCAAGTATCTTACTTGACTCCAAATCCTTTTCCTTTGAGTTCATCCCATATTTCTACGTATCACAATAAAAAGAATAAATTAATTCCTCTTAGAAAAATTGAATGAGTATAATCTATAAACTATTTTTATTTTTTTATCAAAAACTTTTATTTAACCTCTTTATACTTATAAATAATTTTCGAGCTTGTAGTGTTGACAAATTTAATTAGTCCATTGCAGAATACGGCGATCCAGGTCATGATCCCTGGTCCACTTTTTCGAAGGGTACTTTTGTCTTTCCATATTATTCCCTTCTAAATGAATGCCCAAACACAATTCATTTATTATATCTTTCATTATACTATTTATTTTTATCACAATCTTCCAAAATTACAAAGTAAAATAAAAAATTTTAGTCAAAAATAAAAAGTAAAAATAATTTATAAATATATTTAGCCAATTTCTCATCCTCGCAAAAAGTTAAAGAATAATTACGTAATAAAACATTAAGTATATCCTTTACGAATAACAATATTAAAGGTATCATATCTATCCTATAGCAGTGGTTAGGGTATCAAACGTGGGAGAATAAATCCAATAAACCACTATGAGACTTTGTATGAAGACATAATCTTCTTACGTAATAGATTCCAAGTGTGGGTGGGAGAATTTTCAGTAAAAATTAAAGAATTATTGAATAGAGTTTGTTTTTAAAATTTTTATTTTAAATTTTATAAAAATATAAATTTTTTATAAAAAATATATATTTTATTATTAAAATTTTAAATTTAATTTTAAAATAAAATATTATTTAAGAATGGCTTATTATTATATGAAGAGCAAGCAAGTGCGCTAAGTTTGTGCCTTCGCCAAAAGGTGAAATTAGGGCCAACAATAATGACCTTTTTTAATTATTTATTTTTCTTTTTTTTGGTCCCATAAAAGATAACGTTTTCATACGTCAGCCATTTCGCATGTGGAGCCCTATATTGATATGTACCTGCAATTTACTACACGAACTTTAATGACTCCTTCGCTTTGCCCCACCGCACATTTTGGCTTTTGTCATTTAATATTTTCATGTATTTCTATCACGACTTTTTTTTTTTAATCCTTCTTCAAGAATAGTCAAATTAATAAGTCGATAATCAAGTATTTGAATCATAATTTTTTCTTTTTCAACAAAAGGTTCCCGAACCATATGGTATTAAAAGAATATTATTCTCATGTATATAAGAACAACATATACAATTTTAAATTTTTATTTTTAATTAGAAAATAGAATATTGATACGAATAAAATTTAAATTCTTATTTTTTAGAAGTCTTTATCTTATCAATTTTTTTAAAAATTACATTTTTCTGAATGATTATTTTTTATATATCAAATTAAGAAAGATATGTAAATTGAATTCTAAACCTTTCACCTCATAAGATACAAGTTCTCCAACTAAATTATTTTGCTTTCCACGCTTTGTTTAAAGATTTTTGGTTTGGAATTTAACTTTCAGATTGCTCAACTTTGCAATAATACACTTGCTATTTTTAGTGAATTTTCTTGTCATTATTGGGAATCTTATTCTATATATGCTTATTCCAATATGCCATTTTTGAATGATGGCAAATCAAGAAATTGATGTTAAACAGAAAAAAGAAGAAGAAGAAGAAGAAGAAGAAGAAGAAGAAATGCCATCAACTAATGGCCTTCTCAACTTGTCATCATATGCTTTCCTTTGATCAGGGCTTCTCTTTTAACAATGTCTTTTAAGTGTAATGACATTGAGAACTTCCTTTCTTCAGCAAAAGAGAAAGGAAGAGAAAGCGAGCCAAAAAAGAAAAAAAGGAAAAGCTTTTTCACTGTATTCTCTTAACCACTCTTGTTTCTATGTTTTCCACTTGCATTGGCTTCGATTGTTCTTTTCTTACAAGAAAGAGATTCCCTTTTCCCATATAGCTTTTTCTTTTCGTTCCTCTGATTCTGTATGTGCGAAAATCCTTTGCAGATTGTTCTAATCCTTAATAAACTACTTGAAATTCTAATTTCTTTTATTGTATAATGAATTTATAGATATATTTGTTATTTATTTAGCCAGGTCTCACCCTTAACATATTTTCCCGCGAAAAATTCATTGTTAATATTCTACCTTAGTTTGTATTTTTCCCTTTCTCTTCCCTTTTGGACTATCAATCTTTTCTTTATATTATCCCCATTTTTTTTTTATAGTTTATGGATATACTTTACGTACATGAAATTTGTCCCTCTCTCTCTCTCTCTCTTGCTCTCTATTTTTTATGGTAAAAAAGAAATTCTTTTTTAATTAATGATACATAGGAAGTTTCACATGATTTATTCTTTTGTTGTCAAAAAATTTTGGTATGAACGTTGCTTGGATGATAACATCTTATATATTGATATATAGTTTTAATAACTATGAATCAGATAGAATACTAGATTTTAGATGAGAGAAAAACGGAAAGATTTAAGAGATGGGTTCTGTCCTCGCTTTGTGAAAACATGTGAATAAAAGATGAAAAAAGTTCTTTGACATATGAAGTTGGTGACAACCAAAGAATACTACTCTTTTTTGGTCGAAACCACAGGAAACTATATTCCCCCATGAATATTGGGCACATTTATGGTGTATATTTGGATATGTTAAATTTAATATAATTTTTTTTATTTTTGGATTTTATTTATTTTTTATAAATAATTTATTTTTAAAAATTTTTAAATAAAAAATTTTAAATATAAACTCTATCTAATCTATGCACTCTTGCGAGTTATTATGCAACAAAATATGTCGTTTGGTGCAAATCTTCCACACCAATAGGCACAAGAATATGTGTTACAAATACAATTGTTAGCTACATTTCTAACATGCACAAAAAGAAAAATTGAATGATGGAATGACTTGTCACTTAAGCAAACACCACAGTGTTCATCATAATTTGTGTGCCCTTTGTGTTTTGGTCTTTTGGGCATTCCCTAGCGTACAAGTTGAATGGAGCAGGTTAAGAATTTAATTCTTTTTCTAATTATAGTGGTAAGGTTGATATTATAATTTTAGTATATATTTGTATCGCATTTGCTTGTAATTTTTTTTTGAAAGGAAATTTTTTATTTTATTTTATTTTATATTTATTAAGATAGCAGAAATTATTATAGGAAATGATTCATTAAACTATATGTAAGGAGAGTATTTAGGTATAGCTAACTTGGATAAAAGACGAGTTAGCCTATTATTGGATGCTTTACAAAACAAATAGAAGCATTTGAATAAATTCGCAAAGCTTCTAATATATGCTTGTAACTTATTCATTTTACAATATCTATAAATAGTATATGATATCTACATAGTTATGAGAGGAAAATATGAAGCCCAGAGTTAAAACTTGTCTTGTACCACAAAATGCAAAAAAAAAAAAATAATAATAATATTAAAAGGGCTTGAACAAGACTTTGACTTTTCTACAAAGTACTACTTCTACTGGAAAAGTGAAAATTACATGCAACTCAGCCGCTTTTGCCACTTTCTTCTCTTTGTTTGTTACTATAAGCTAATGCTATTTGCTAGCTTTTGCCACACTATAAGCCTTTGTGTTGTGGTAGTATTTCTTTATGGTTTGCTTCTTTCTCTATCTCAACCGTTTCTCTGTGTCTCTCTCTTCCTCTCCCTCAAAACTCTCACACCTCTCTTTCTCTCTCCAAAGGGTCCTCGAATCTCCCTGCCTCTCTATGCGCTTCGGGTGGTGAAAAGCCCACGTTGAGGACCCATCTCTTCATGGATTCCATTCTACTGCCACAATTTCAACCCACTCCTCTCCTTGGTATTTGCACAAACTCATACTTTCTTAGCATATTTGTTTTTGCGTATATATTGCTCTTTCGTTCTTGTTCCTTACATGTACTTCTGTAATTACGGGTTCCTCTTTCTGAGATTGTCGAGTTTTTTTTCGTTTTTGTATTGAGGATTCATCTCTTTCAGGTTCAATAAAGGTTGTCTTGTGATGGTAATGTGGTAGAAAGACTGGATTTTTATACAATCGCTGTTATACATGGATGGTTCTTCTATGGAGGGTAATTCTTCTTTTCTTTTTCTCTGGGTTTCAATGATGCTTGCGTTTTCTTGAATTTTATGACAGAATTTGCTTCTTCGCTGGAATTGGGCAGCTCTTTCTCTTGCTCTTAATGTGCTCAGTGATGGGTCAAAAATTTATGCTTGATCTGTTCATTACAGGTGTTAAACAAGCCTTTTGAGTTTATCTGAATTGCTATGATGTGGTTTATATTAGATCTCCTGGAATTCTCTTTGATGGGAAATTGCTCTCTTTCTCTGCGTTCTCTGTGTACGTGTGGTGCCATTTTTACCATGTTTATCTATTTCTCATTGATTATGTTAGTGGTGGTCACCCACTCTCTCATAGTTTTTAGCATTTCTTGAATGAAAATTAAACAAATGATGTAAATAAGATGCCAGCGATGTCGCTTTCTCCGTCTACAATATTCTCTCTCTTTACAATGTAAAAATGGTTTCCGATGTGAGGGGAAGAAGTACTCTGCACAAACAAGTTTTTGGCTTAGTGTTTCACGGTAACGTAGCTGAATTGAATAGCCAGTTTGCTCGAACCGCTGGGTAACTGCGGGCCAAGTGTACTGTAAAGTCAACTATGAGTTTGGTTTCTTTGAATTCAATAGAGAAAGGTTGGTGAGGACCTTATGGTGTCCATAACCCAACTAGATTATCATGAACTGTGCTGACTTTTCATTTTTCTATGCCTTTTTTCCTCTTCTTTTGTTGTTGTTGCTGCTTTGGGGGGTGGGGGGTTGGGCTGTAGTTCGGCGCTTTTCATATATGCTGGCTGAACTGCATGCACCTACCAATGTTTTTGACTCAACTCTTCTTTCTCAGCTTTTGAACAGTTGTTCATTTTATCTTGGTTTTTTTCATTGCGAGCTCTATAAATCTCTGCCCTTTTTCCCATTTCTAAATAAGAAAAGAGGCCCCAAGTCTCATTGGTTCGGGGCAATATAAAGACTAGGCAAATCTGCATGCAAAGTGTGTTTCTCTTGAAGTGCCTCATAGCTAGAAATATACCTAGAGTTTTTCAATTGATAGAGTTTAAGTCCCTAAAGGAAAGAGGGGGAAAATTTTTTAATTTGTTTCCCTTTCCAGCTTCTGCTTAGAATCTTCTCCCTCTTGTCTTTGGCACTTTTTTTCGACTTTTTTTTACGTCTCGTTCATTTTCCTTAAACCAGGAAATCTTCCTCTGACACCTTGAATGCTTTATCAATTTATCAAATAGCAATATTTATCAGAACCTGTTCCATGGCTACAGGTTTGGTGCTTGATCCATCAAAGTGCAGTAAGTTGAGCATGGATGAAAAAAGGGAGCTTGTCTATGCATTATCAGAGTGGTCGCATGGTGCCCCGGAAATGCTACAGTCATGGAGTCGCCAGGAGATATTGGAGATTCTCTGTGCAGAAATGGGGAAGGAAAGGAAATATACAGGCTTGACAAAATTGAAAATAATAGAGCAGCTCTTGAAAATTGTATCTGAAAAGAAATCACAGGAGCATGGTGCTAAAACTGACGTTGAACCCAAGGCGTCAGCAGAAGTTGCTCAAAGGGCTCCCAAAAGGCAGAGGAAAACTGATAATCCTAATCGCCTTCCCTTCACATCAACTATGGTTTCTACTAACAATGTTGTGGGGGATGTAGAAAATACCATATGCTGCAAAAATTCAGCTTGCAGAGCAAAACTTTCTCATGATGATGCATTCTGCAAGAGGTGTTCATGCTGTATTTGTCATCAGTATGATGACAACAAGGACCCGAGCTTGTGGTTGATTTGTAACTCGGAGCCCCCATTCCAAGGCGAATCATGTGGCATGTCATGTCACCTTGAATGTGCCCTTAGACATGAAAGAGCTGGCATTGGAAAAGATAAGCAAGATAAGGGGCTAGACGGGAGCTTTTATTGTGTGTTTTGTGGGAAAGTAAATGATGCACTTGGGTGATTGTCTTCTCTCTTCCTTCTTCCACTAGTTGACTATCATTATAATCTTCATATTAAACTTTCTTTTAACTAATACTGTTTTGGCTCTCATCAAATCGTCTAGATTTTGCCCTCTTTTTGCCAGTTACTTGATTCTTAATATCTGCAGTTCCAGTTCCCTGATTTTGTTGGTGGATATATATTATAAACACAGATGATCTGAAGTTGGTGTCTCCTTCTAGCCTCTCAAACAATAAAGCGAATTTTCTTTACATAATTCTTATTTGTATGCCAGTGTTGTTATGCCATTAAAGCTAAGTACCAGTTTTATATCCTGTCTTCTGCAAGAGGTCTACTTAGAATTTTATTGGACTGTAGCTGTGGAACTTCTAATCTGTTATATCCTTCTGGAAGGTGATGTTATTTCTTTAGTAAACTTGAAAATCTTTAAGGATATTTGCTCGTAACCAATGGTGCATTGGCTCCCTTTTCGTTTCTTAGTATGAAGGATGATTCTCTTGATCCATACAAAAAATAATATTTATTGATGTATTTGGTTGCACTTGTACTGCAAATAATGAGTATGTGGCTGATCCCGTTACAAAAATGAAACTGTTGAATAAGGGGAAACGTTAAGGCTAATCTTAATTGTTAGGGGAGGGCCATGGTGAAGTAATCTATTTATTGCTCTATCTCATTGGTCTGAAAGCTATGATTTAATGAATCCTGATTTCACATCCATGCAGATCTTGGAGAAAACAACTGCTTATAGCAAGGGACACTCGACGGGTTGACATATTATGTTACCGGGTATCCTTGAGCCAGAAGATTCTAGGTAGCACCAAATGCTACCAAGGCCTGAAAGATATCGTGGATGAAGCAGTGAAAAAGCTTGAAGCAGATGTGGGTCCTTTAACTGGTTTACCAGTGAAGATGGCTAGGGGGATTGTAAACAGGCTATCTTCTGGCCCAGAGGTTCAGAGACTCTGTGCTTCGGCAATCGACTCCCTTGACTCCATGCTTGCGGCAAGAGCTTCTGATATGTTTTCTGGTATGCTGATCCAAAACTTGCTTCATTTTAAAGCATTTATGTCACTAAAACTAACAGGACTACAAGTGGAGGCGCTTACCATATATTAATAGATACCACCTAGTCCTATCAGGCTGTTTAGTTTCCTGGTTAAGATATATACCTTGAACTTCAATTCTGAAGATGAGAGTTCTTCTTTCCCCTAAGTCATGTTGGCCCAAGCCAGGTCAATCCAAATGGAGGTAGAAAGAGAGTCCATTTATGATATTATGATTCTGCTTTTCTGCATATTTTCTTCTTCAAGTTCTTGAATCTGGTAAAGGAAAGCTCTAATGCTATCTGCTAAAGTGGCTCTTTTGCTTATTGTAGTTCAAAGTACACCGGCTAATAAACCTATTACAGTTGAAGATGTTCGCAATTCATCTGTTACTGTGACTCTGAGGTTTGAAGATTCATCTTTAGGGAACGTAGTTGGTTATACCTTATGGCATCGCAAAGCAGATGATTTGAACTATCCTCCAGAACCTACTTGCACGCTGTTTGCACCGAGTACTAAATTTCTTCTATCAGGTCTAAACCCAGATACGGATTATCTTCTCAAGGTTGTATCCCTTGATAGTAACAGAGAGTTAGGAATGAGTGAAATTCGTTTCAGAACAGCCAGCACTGGGGTTCAAGAGCCAAATCCAAATTCAAAAATCGTGCAAGTTGAAAGAAGTGAAAGTCCAGCAACCAACTGTAGTAGTCTTTCTAATCCTTCCTCGGTAGAAGATGAAACTAATAATGTTGCTCCCTGCAGCAATGATGAGGAAACCAGAGGGAATAACTATGTTGGTCATTGCAATAGGACTGAGAAAAATTCTTCTGCAAATTTATTTAATGACTACATTGACAATATTGAAAGAGGAATCACCGGAGAGACAATATCCATAATGGATGAGGAACACAGCATGGGGAAAATTAGTTCTAGGCCAGAAACTGATGCTGCAAATCTCGAGAGCAAACATGATCCAGATGCACAAATGACCGAAGACACAAGCACAGAAAATGAGTCAAATACTCTGCCAACTGGCAAAGAGTGTGTTCCATATCTTGGTAGTTCTGAGGCTGTTTTGCCAATTACTCCGTCCAAAGCTGATAACATGAAGGATGGGCTCCAAAGGAGCAGACCTAAACCTGTCTTCAGGGACCTTGATAATGGATCTGGGAAGGAGGAGCCTCGGGTTGGGAGTTCATCAAAGAAGAGAAGCGCAGAAAGACAGGATGAGGAATCCACAGTAGTCAACAAAGATTTTGAGTATTATGTGAAGGTGATAAGGTGGTTGGAGTGTGATGGCCATATTGAGACCGGATTTAGGCAGAAGTTTCTTACTTGGTACAGCTTGAGAGCCACAGTACAAGAGGTGAGGATTGTGAAGGTGTTCATTGACACATTCATTGAGGATCCAGAATCTCTAGCGGGGCAGCTTATTGACACCTTCTCAGATGTTATTTCCAACAAAAGATCTACTGTTGTACCAGCTGGTTTCTGCTTGAAGCTTTGGCATTGAGGGATCACAAGGGTCCTGCACTGCTTTATGGTCTCAAACTCAAGCTCAGAGAAGGTTTAAGCATTAGATTAATTCTTTGGACATCATAAGCATTTTATGATTGTTCATTTGACTCTTGTTCTTATTCAATCATATTAGGATACCCCCAATATATATCCTGCTATAAGTTATGTAAGTAAACCTCATTATTTTATAGGAGAATTTTCTCATTCATAGATCTGTAATCAGGTAACTGTATCTATAAGCCTGTTAACAATATTGAGATAATTTGGATCATGATTTGATTGAGCAAGAACTGATATCAGATGGGTATCGGAGAACAAGAATGTAGTTAGCAGAGGTAGTGATTGACTTTAATTATCAGAGTGCTAGTTATTGCATGACAAATCATTCTATTTACTTTATACTCAAGACAGTTGCTTTGCATAGATTTCCAGCTTTATGATTCCGGAACATGACAAAATTTAACTGGTGCATTGGCATAAATAATCATATATAACTTATCGTACTACTTCGTAATAATCTGATTTCCTAGTTAATCTGTATTCCGGAATCCAGAAACAGAGATGAGCTAAGGTGTACAGGACGCTTTCTCCCTCTTTATCTAAAGGCAATATCGCATATATAAGCAGGGTTCATTTTACAAAACCGGAGTGAGACATAATGCTCGTTTGATCATACAAAAGCCAGAATTGATTCAGAGTTTTGATAAGGCAGAGATGGCTAGAGAGGATCTTGCAGGTAGTTGTAAAGGCTGCCAATCATCATCATCTTCAACTTCAGAGAAAAACTTATCTACCATTTCAGTGCCTATAAGCTCCAGTCTTGAAGGGGTCCACTGGGTAGGTCACAAAACAAGCAAAATGTTAAAAAGAACGAGAACAAAGAAAGGAAACAGCCCCAAACGCAGGGAAAAAAAAGTTAGAAAATATGGTGTAATTTTTATACCTTGGGTTTTCCATCTTTCTCTATCAGCTTGGCTCTTGAACCCTGCATTCAACATTTCCTTATGTTATAGGGTAAAAATATGGAGTTAAAAATCACGATATGAAGCAACCAAACGTTTTTGTGAATCCCGTGCCCACCTCATAAAAGTCACTGCTGATTGTTCTCCGAAGTGTGTGGCAGAAAGCTCTGTATTCGGAAACAAGACATTTTTGTAGGCCTTTGTTACGGCCTTCCCTGATCTATTCATATCGAGTAAGAAACTGTCATTGGATTCTTTACAAAGATAATCACCAACAATAATAAATAGTTAATAGCATATAAAATCAAGATGGCACTAATAGGTGGTTTATCACCATACCAGTCTCAGGAAAAGTTTGAGACTTAAGGGAGAAGCAGATTTCATCAACTTGATCGCTTCAACCATCCACTTCTCTTCATTTTCTGCAGCTAAAATCTCCTGCAACAAAGAAAAGTTACATAACGCAGAAGTACGCGGAACTCTTCATACGTGACCTAATGTCAGAACAAAGAGTAGTTTACGTGTGGACTTACCAATGAAGACAAAATTTCTTCAACTGTGCCTGCTGAGAAGCATTCGTTTATGAGCCTCAATCTACAGATACATGGCTGTTTTACATTATCTTATGAGGACGGTAAAGGCGAGAAAATAAGATCTAACTCAGATAAAAAACCCTAATGATCAGTTTAGTTACCTGGTATAGGCACTATCTTTCTTAATATCAACTGTATGAGCGAATTTACTGATAGTCTTGGAAATGCTCGACAGATCTACCATCTCAGACACTATCAACCGATCAAGTGCGTCTTCCATCGAGCCAAGATCCTAAACAACATGAACTTTTCATTAGCACAAAAGTCATTAATTACTTCATGAGCAGCTTCTAAGTTCCAGATTGTTCTCGGAGCAGTTAGGGATGGAGCATGAATACCTTAGAAAGAACAAAGTGAGTAGCGAGGCCACATGCAAGCATCTCAGTCCCATCCAAGTATGCTCCTGTCAATCCTATGTATTTGCCTATGTTTCAGGCAAGTTCGAGGGAAAATTTGTCAGAGAAGACGCAAAAGAATTTAAGAGGAAATAGCTCGTGTGGTCCTTCAAGTTAGAAAATGCAAAACTCATTTTCAAACACAGCCTTGTGCTCCTTTCATCAGGCGCATCTGCCAACCCCTTCCTCTGTCCCCTCTTGTGATAGTATAGGATCTCTCAAGAGAAAAGAAGAAGAAGAAGAAGAAGAAGAAGAAAACAAAGCCTTGGTACCCTTGATTATAACCAAAAGGTCTGCCTTTCGGTGGCAGTAGCAATAGCAAACCCCAGAAATTTGGATTAATTTAAGTACCTGTGGATTTTGAATCCTAATTTAGTGAAAATTTTTACTTTGAATTTGGATTTGACTCCATGTTTAGTGAAAAGTTCTGGTTTCAATTATCACGATGATGGATTTAAGGACGTGGGGGGTCGACAATGGTGGTGGATTGTTGCCCTTCAGGAAGAAGATAACAATAAGAAAAAAAAAAAAAAAGATGAGAAAAATAAAACAAAACAAAAACTTGGATTCATAGTTTTGCTAGGTACCATATAAGTTTTTTTCTGTTTCAATTTCATAATACTAATCCACAAGAATTAATTAAGGGAACATGTTAAACAGTTGTAATACAACAACATTTCGAGTTGGAGAATTCTGCGATAAGCAATTTACCAAAAAAGCCAGCAAGTCTAGACAGGAAGTAAGATGCACCGCAATCTGGAAAGTTTCCCAAACCTGCTTCCGGCATTGCAAACATCTGCACATTCCAAAGCAAATATATATATATATATATATATATATATATATATATATATCTTTTTACATTGAATATTTACCTTTTTATTTGTTCATTCAATTCCAAAGAAAATGAGCGCATCATTTCTTGTAGTAATACTAGCGTATAAAAATTCCTATAAAAGAAAAGTTAAACAATACTGTTTTCTCAGTGACAATTCGAAAGGTCGTATGCATTGATAGACCAGCTCCTCCTCCCATTACGATCCCATCTAAGATTGAGACCTATATTTTTTTTTTAAAAAAAAAAGAGTAAGCAAAAATTTACTAACAAGGACAATAATGTCGAAAAGAATTGATGTCTTTTTTTTTTTTTCGAGGGTTGTGGTGGTGGTGGTGGTGGTGGTGGGGGAGTTAGAAATGAGCTTATTACCACTGGTTTCTTATAAGTTCCTAGTATATAGTCCAAGGTAAGTTTTTTCCTGAAAAAGGTTGCGCCGTAGCTCCAGTGCCCTAAATCAAGAAAAGTTTACCAAATTTAGATTGGCAATTGGTAAATCAGAGATTATACTTTTCTAACTAAAGTTTCATGCTCCAGAAGCCCAAAAAGAAAAGAAAAAAGGAAGGCGTGGTTGGGGGGGGGGGGGGGGGGTTGGGGGGAATTGGATGGATACATTTGTAGTGGTTTACCTTTGAAGATGAACATGAGAATTTCAGAGAGAAGCCAAAGATTTAGAAGGGTTATCTCACCTTGCTTCGAAGAAACAATGACAGATTTAACATCGCCACCTGAGCAAAATGCCCTTCCATTTCCCTATGGGGGTAAAAACGAAGATGAAGAACGGGTTGAATTTTTTACTACTAGTTTTTTTGTTATCTATCTATCTAATCATTTATTTATCTGTGCAAATTAGAAGGAAACTATTGTAATAAAAGGATGTAAATGAAAGACACTGCTCTTCACTGGCAGTAAAATTCTACCTTCAAAATCAGGAGTCTGATTTGTGGGTTTTTCTCATAATATTGCACTGCTTTTAACATTTGAGAGATCTGTACATAATTAGAAAGTATGTGATTATTTATGGTGATGATTAGTTATATATTGATAAAGAATATGAAAATTGGAAATATTAAGACTTTCTAGTAATTAAAAGAAAAAAATGAGGTAAATCCCTATTTTCATTTCTTCCAATTTTTCTATAAAACCAATTAAAATATAGGACTCAGAAAGAGAAGCATAAATTGATACCATTTCATGATTGAGGCAATTTAATTGCCTTTGTCTGTTTAAGATAACCTTTGCCACACAATTCCTTTCTTCAAAAAGAACCTGATACAAAGCATCAGCACGTTAATTAATTACTGGAGATGCAATGAAAATAATTGGATTTCAAAAGGTAAAACTGTAAAATAAACTTCTTTAAATTCTATTTCAGAAACAAGAATTTACTTACTTTTTTTTCATTGTTTATGTATATTAAAGACGAGATATATGAATTAAATTAAAAATATATTCCTTAACAGAAATATTCAAATTAATTGAATTATCATTTTATCACATTTTGAATTTCTTATCAAATTGCCCATCTGTCCCAAAAAAAAAAGAAAAAATTCTTGCATCTATCAAAATAATAATAATAAATAAATAAAAACTATCATCTTAAGCTCTATATTTTGAGTGAGAAAGTATTAGATGGAAATTTATAATGTGCAGCCATTTATATTATCCCTCAACTTGACAAAGAGAAAATATTTGCTATGCCTTCTAGAAGAGAGCATGTTGCCTTTTTTTTTTCTTTTACAAATTAAGTAAAATATACCCACGGGCTGTAATATCAAATTGCATGGATTGGTTGCGTATGGTCAAACTAATTAAGACAAAAAAAAAACGTCAGCCACTTGTAATCAATGATGTAAGTGGTCTTTGAATACATGGGAAAAAAGAAACTAATTGAAGAATTAGATTGTGTATGGTTTTGTTATTTTTTTATATTTTATTTATTTAAATTTATAAATTATGATATTTTATTTGTTTGTATAATTTAATTTTTATTTATGTTAATAAATTATTTTAATTATAAAAAAATAATACAATATTTATTTCTTGGGAAAAAAAAACCCAACAAAACTTTTGCGGGCTTTAATGGCTGGGTGTGCCATCCTACTGTGCAATTAATTTATAATGTCTTAAAAAGGGAAAAGTCAATTTCAGACTCAACTCAATTTAGGGCCATCAATATTTTTTTTTAGAATATTTGACCTTTTGTTGATAAATCTACCCCCACCCACAATTCTTCCAATCTCTCTTATACACTTCCTCCATTCTAAAATATACTATTTATTTCTTTTTTACACAAAATTAAAATTTTAATAAATTTTATTTAAAAAGTTTGATAGATGTCTAAAATGTCCTTATTTAAAAATTATTATTTAATATGTCAAATTTAAATTTAATATTAATAGTTGGTGTTTAGGATGGTTGGTTAGAAAACTAATGGTTTAAAAAAAATTAAATAGTTGGCTAAAGACGATGATAAAATTGAAAACAAAGTAATAAATAAATTATTTATATAAAAAGATAATTTATATTTTAAAACAAACGAAAGTAGAAAGTAAGATATATATATATTTTGAAACCGAGTAAATATATTACTTAAGGATAGAGAGAGAAGAGGCATGGTGATCTTAATATTCTTTATGCAAAGGGCCCCCTGTTATTTTGAGACAGGAGAATAATTTAAATCAAATTGGACATCAAAGGTAGAAATTATGATGCGTTTTGTGAAGGATACGACTCTATTTCAAAATATATAATCTAATTCTATTCTATACAGGAATTAAGGTATTAATACATTTCATTGAAAAAATCTAGAATGCTCTTACTAAAGGATTATTGGTTAGTATTTTAAATTCAAATTCAAAATTGGAGATTGGTGCTTTGAATAGTTGGTTGAGAAACTAATAATTTTAGAAAAAATAAAAACACTTACATAGTTTGTTGAAAATAAGAATAAAATTAGCATTTATTTTGAAAGGAGATGAATAACTCATTAATATACGTTTGTTGAACAACTCATTAAAGCTTCTTGGGTCAAAATGGCCGTTTGCTTTCTATGCTTTCCGGAAGCAGAAATGAACTGCAGGATTTCGAGAATCAGATTCCCTACTGAAGTACGATCAGGAGGCTCCAGCCAAGATTAAGAACAACAAAAACACAGAATGACTGATTATGGCAATCTTATTTTAATTTCCCATATTAGTCTAAAATCATGTTTCGTGCTATTGTGGAATAAAAAAGAGAATATAAAACGAAAATAACATACCTGCTTGTCTTTCCCGTTGATCGACAGAGCCATTAATGCTAGTTTTGGAGCGCTAGCGATGGATGATGCTCAAGAATACTGGATCCGAGTTTCTGCAAGTAATATTGATGAAAGAGATTCTCCTTATATAGTAAGTAGTAGAAGAACCAAAGCAATGTCCCCTTCAAAGATAGTATGTTATTATTTACCACTTGAAAAAGTATGTCCTAATTCCCAGTTCCTACCTACCTTCAATTTGGCAAAACTTGAATTTAATCAATTGTTAAAGTCCTGAGTATTTTTAATCCTTCGGGTGAGATTGGATTATAACTCAATCAAAAAAAAAAAAAAAACTCACTTTTTTTTTTTTACTTTGAGATTGGATTGTAAGGCCGAGGAGATCTTTGGGTAGAAAATAGTTATTACATCTATTGAAAACCTAAGAATAGTTGCTAGATCTATTGAAAACTAGTTGTGATAGTTACTAGATCTATTTGTATAATTAATGCGTACAAATTGAGAATTTTTTGGGTGTAAAATATTTAAAGATATATATTTTGATCTCTACCGTTAAAAGGATTGAGTTAGTGAAAATACTCAGAGATTGGATTCTCTAGGAGTTTATGTATGCATGTTATCGAACCACTATAAAAATCCTCGTGTCTCTTTTCATTCTTTCTTTACTTAGCATTGATTGTTTGTTTGTTTTAACAATTATTTGCTTTTTATTTGGGAAACATATTTTTTGAAAAAATAATTTAATTCGAGGCATACTTTCAACATAATGGAAAGATATGTTGAAACTATTGTTTAGACAGAATCACAAAAGCTGTCTTTCAAACTATATATTAAAAATAATTAGCTTGATGACTTTTTAAATCTATTTTTGTACAATGATCAATATGACTATTTGTGTCTACATATCCTCCAATATAATAGAAAGTTGCATATTGAGTCTAGTAAAGTTCTCTTGAGATACTTAAACTAATGATAAAATCAGGAAAAATTAGATTGATACCCAATCTGAATTTTAACTTTTGCTTTACCAGTTTGCTCGTAGCACTTCAATCTATGTATTTTTAATTTTACTTTAAATAAGTTAATATTTTGATAAAGTTTAATTCATCTCCCTTTTCAGTATTGTTTGGTACCTACAATTATGTAGGGGAATACCTAGTTAGTTTCACAACCTACATTTGTTAGTTTCATAACCTTCATAACATTGTAGAAATGGTGTTTATGAATTGGCTCCAAATAATGGTCCAAATTGGAGAGCATCCTACATTCCATAGGTGGACTGATTTGAAGTCAAGGAGAGCATGCAGCACCAAGCCACCAACCTCATTGATGAAAACATTTTTTATTTGAAAGGAATCTCATTAATTAAAATAAGCGCACACGTAACGTGGTTCTCCCATTATTATTACTTACTACCATTATTTATTTAACGCCTTTTTTGTCCTTTATTGGCTCTCATAAATATGACAAAGAAATTCAAATCATAAATATGATAGAGAAATGAAAAATTATTATTTCTTCTATTTCAATATAAATATTATTATAAAAATTTACATTTACATTTCAATTTTAAGAATCCATTCTCTCTAACTCACTCACTCTCTCTAAAAATTCATTTAAAATGCATTTAATCTTTTAAATTTTAAATTTTTAAGAGGTTGTACAACATATTGAATGACGATCTCATACCAAATAATTTCAATTATAACATAAAAATTTTATAAAAAAAATTGAAGATTTAAATTTTTTTAAAAAGTGAAATATCATGCAATTTCCTCCACACTGGAAGGAACTTGCTCCATCCAAGTTTTGCTGCCTTGGCGAAACATCGGCGGAAATTGCATGCATGTTTCGCCCAGGTGGAGAACTTGCATGCTTGTTTTCCTTTTTTTTTTTTTTTTAACCTTTCACGTTGACTTCGGCTTAGAAGGGTAAAACACTTTCGCCGCTTTGGGCGAAAACATATGAAAACGTCTGCTCATTGAGGCAGAAGCTTGCGGCATATTTCGTGGAACACCACAAAACACACACTAGATTTTTCATCTCCTTTATTTCAGTTGTTTTAAGGTATATTTTCATACATTTTTAACTCACAAAAATAAAAACTAGATATAATTTGAAAAACTTAATTCATTTTGTACAAATTCAAAATATTTTTTCCCTAAATTTGAATTTAGATATTCAAGAACTTTTAAAAATAAAAAATTTTAAACAGTAAGTAATTTTAAATAAAATTTTTTAAAATTATATATAATTAAATTAAAAATTATATATAACAATCCCTTTTATTTTTTTTCAAATAAGTTGCAATCCTAATGCAAAACGAACATCACCCAACAAAGCTTAGCTTAGAGTAATGATGCAGGCATGCACCAGCTTCCCAATAGAGCACCCGTGAGTAGAAGTTTCTCGTACGCGTAAACCGCTACCTGAGGCTGCGCCTCGGTCGGCACCGTCCATCTTATTCTAATCAAACAAATTGTCACTGGAAAATTGGACTAACATGTCATCTTGAATCAACTATTGGCTCCTTGATCTTCTCATGAACAACAACAAAGGAAACAATTAAAGAAAAAGTTTTTAAAGAATTTCCGGTTGAAATAAGAAAGTACCTTATCTATTTCAAAATATAAAATTTTTTAACTCTTTTTTATATATTAAAGAAAAAGTAAGATGTATTTTTTATTATGTTTTCAATGAAATTTGAATATTAAAATCTAAATATGAATTTAAAGAATGCGTTAGTTAATGTGTGGTGATTATTTACTACTAAATTTGAAGAATATAATTTTTAATTCTCATCATTTTTAGAAATATTACATTGATAAAAATAAAATTGTTAAAAACTTTATTATCGACCAAGAAGCAATAATAATTTTATTTTTATAATTTTTTTCAATAAAATTTTTAAGAATTGATAATTTTGTAATTTTATTTTTAATTAATAATAGTTATTAAAAATTTATTCTAAAGTAAAGAATTATTTTGAAATATTTATTCATAATGTGTTTATTGAAAATTAGAAATATATATAAAAGATATAATAATTAGATAAGTAATATTTATTCATATTTCAGATTTAAGTTGCTCATTTAAAGTTTATAACTGCAATTAAGCAGGTCTTAAAGAATTAAGTTATTAACAAAATTTGTTATCAAACGAATTTAAAAAATTAAAGTTGTTATCAAACACACTTGATTCAATAAATACTTAATCAATTAATTTTAAGTGATTATCAAACAAGTCCTAAGTTGGGGGAATTAATTGGTGTAATATAAAAGATGGAAACGTTGTGAACATACAAATTCAACCCTAACAGACAACATTATACGTATCTAACATTAAAACAATAGATAAAAACGAATAGCAACTGGATTTTTTGGATTTGCTATCAACGAATTCGATAAAAGAGATAATTTTCAATTAAAAAAAAAGAATAAAATTTGTTAGACTTCGTAAATGTGATGGAGGGTATCCGACATACAGCGCGGGCCAAATAAGTAGAACAACGTGATCTCTACCCAAATTAACTGCATTTTCTCAATATGATTACATAAATTAATTAGCGACTCCCAGACAAGCAAGAAGAAACGCAGTGTCCTTTTGTTTTATTTTCCTTTTTTCTGGAAGAAAAGCAAGGAATAAAGCGTCTCCAAGAACGTAAAGGCGTGAAGATGGATTCGCTTAGAGCTTTGATGAAACAGAAGCGCCATGAGAAATGTGTTTGCTTACAAGCTCTCGTTCTGGAGGTAGCCACTGCTTAAGCTCAAAAAAGGGAACAAAGAATGAATTGCTAGAAAGCACAATGATTGAATTTATCAGTTTTATCGAAAAGACAGCATACATGCACGCATATGCAGTAAAGGAACCGTATTATGACTGATATGAATCCTCTAGAATTGTTTGAAGTTGTGAATTACCTATGAGGAAATACACTACTAAGCTGTACAAACTTGAAAATATAAGTTTGCTATCTTTGTCAAATAACAAGGCTCTGCCACCCAGCAAAAACATTTGCATGGATATTAGAAAATGTTGGCTAAAGCATCTCACCACTGGCTTCTTATCGGTTGCGAGCATGTAATCTAACGTAAGTTGTTATCCAATGCCCTAAAATACCCAAATAGAATAATAATAATAATAATAAAATTGAGTAGGTATTTTTTCTTTCAAAAGAACCAAATTAGGTGTATTATAGAAGGAATAAAAGAATCGCCTGAAAGATTACATCGTTTACCCAAAATGTCAATTTTTTCACAAATAATTTACTTTTACAATTCTCAATATAATTCAACTAAAGAAACTCAATCGAAACCCACTTCTTTTCAAAGTGAATACAGTAATTTGCAGTCGAGGTAAACTCGAGAGGCAATTTTGACTTGATTTTTTGATAATTGTCAATGTTTAATGATATACATTGATAACTTGTACAATTTATATATACTTATTGCGTAAGTATACATAAATATATCTCCTGCATTGCATGTGAAAGCCTCCGCCGTTCTCTGCCGTGAGAGAGGTAAGGGGGATCAACATTTTTTTAAAAAAAAATTAATAAATAAAGGATTAAAAAATTAATTAAAAAAAGATGTGAGAGTAACTTAAGATAAAATAAATAGATTTGAGGTTAGATATGCCAATTTCTCTATTATTTTACTATCTTTTTAGATTAGGCATTCAATTCCAAAACGAAAGGAAGTCAACAATAGAAGACCAACAATTTGAACTTTGTGAATTTGTTTTATTTTCTGGTTCTAGCTATTTTCCTTTACGTGCATACTTTTTACTTTCAAAACAATTGCAAGAAGGTTAAAGTTTAATGCGAATAGCGAAGTGAATATTTTCGGGAAAAAGTTTCATTAGTCACTCCAAGTGTCTTCAGCCAGCAGATGGTGATGAAACCAATGATGAAACTCCTCACGCGAAACAAACACTTTAGACCAACTTAGCCTCGCAGCCTCCGTCGTCGGTATCCTCTGCATCATTATCACCTCCTTTTTCCCCCAACAGACTCACACTTCCCCACCTCAGCCCACGATTCCTTCGCCATTCTTCTTTGTCTTTTCCCCTAATAAGTAACGGCTTTTAGTGTCATTCATCACTCAAAACTTTGGACCTGTTCAAAGCCAAAGAAGAGAGTAAAGCAACCTTCCTTATCTAGGCACCTCTGCCGGCTTCTCCATCTTCTCATAAACTCGCCGAAATGTCTGCTGCAAATCTCTCTGCTGCTCCTGTTTACGGTTCGAGCTATGTTGGCCAGAGACCAAGCTGCCCCAAGCTTCTTGCTCCTGCTAAGGACTCCGTCGCGTGGACAAGAAAAGCCATCAGCAATGGTTCCAGAATTCACTGCATGAAGGTCATCTTTCTCATGTACATCTATAGAAATACACACACACACCGGATTCACTACATACAAAGAGTACATATAGTATAACATACATTGCATGACTGCTGCAGACGTGGAACCCGATTGACAACAAGAAATTTGAGACCTTATCGTACCTTCCACCACTCTCAGATGAATCAATTGCCAAGGAGATCGATTACGTGATGAAGAAAGGATGGATCCCATGCCTTGAATTTGATGCGGTACTTGCCCCACAGAAATGATTAGAAATTGTATATCTTTATACAGATTATAAGAAACCTATTTATTCACCCTTCAGCCTGTTTGAATTGATTGATTAATAACTGATAGAAGCCATATTATTTTGAAATCATATGATTCATGATTTCCCTTTTAAGTAGCCTGAATTATGGTCAGTTAAACTATTAAGTAAGTAGTTTTACTATTCCTACAATACTATTATATAGATAATCTTTGGAGCAATTTATGTGATTCACATAGAAAATCTATTAATGTATTGCTTTACTGACTAGGCACAACATACAAATCTCCGAAAAGAACTGGCATAACTTTTGTTTATTCAACGATGCCGGAATCATCACTGCATTTACTCAATGACCTTACTACTACTTTTAAGCACTATTTCTCCATATTTCGCGTAGACTTGGTTTTCAGAAATTGACTCAATGACTTTCTGTTACCATGAAGGAGGGTTTTGTGCGCAGGGAAAACAGTGCGATGCCTGGTTACTATGATGGGAGGTACTGGACTCTCTGGAAGCTGCCCATGTTTGGTTGCAACGATCCCTCTCAAGTTCTCAATGAAATTCACGAGTGCAAAAAGGCATATCCAAATGCTTATATTCGCTTCTTGGCATTTGACAACATCAAACAGGGGCAGTGCATGGCATTTGTGATCCAAAAACCACCTAGCACAGCTGCCACCTCTTAAGCAGAACAACTTATTGTTCCATCCTGAATAACCAACCATAAATGCTGCCACCGCCTCCTCAGCACCATCACTTCTTATGGCTTCTATTGCTAGACCTCAGTCTGTGCTTCAATTCCTTGTTTCTGAAGGAATAATTTAGTTCAATGCTTCTGCTGAACAGTACTTCAGAAAGAATCTTGATAGATTCGCCGGAAAATAACTACAGTGCAGAGACTAGTTATTTAAATAAAATCAAGGATTGATTCACATAAATTCCTATATGCCTTCTACAAATTATATTCAAAACATTTGTTTTATCTTGCTCTCAAAACAATCTAAAGAATAATCTACGGGCACGAAGTTGCCTAATCAGGCAAAGGGAGGCTTAGAACTTGGTTTCCCTTTCCACATTTCATATCATCATTCATTGCAATTCAACCAAACCACATGTATAATGTCTTTCATTTTGTAAACAAGTATATTACTAGCTCCTCTTAAAGGGATCATTTCTCAGTCAACCAAATTTGTTCTTCCAGCAATCCCATGTATTCCGACCCTGCTATGCAGTCCATCACCTATCACATTCAGACATAATACTGTCCCACAAGTCTGACCTAATGCAAGGATTCCAACATGCCAATAGTAGGTCTGGGGGAGAAACAAACCTATCATGCCCTTTACCTACCTGCCACAAAAAGAGTAGACCCTCAGCTTTCTCCTGGGTTTAAAAGCAAACTATGAGTCCTTCAGCACAACTAGCTCCTTTCTAGTTTCAACCGCTGTCACACATCAAAAGAGCAAATTATGCAGAACGAGTACTGTAGTTCCTAAATTACCTATTTCCTGGTGAAGCATAAAGATGTTTGAATTTACATACTAATCACCATTTGACTACAAATAAAAGAAAAAGGCAGACACCAATCTTTAAAGATAGATGATACAGAATTAATGAACCTTCCATGACCACTAGTCAATAAAAGCCACAATTATATTCCCTAAAAGAATATCTCCCTTTGAATGGCAGGTTTCAACCATTTTCTACCTCTACGCTGTTAAACAGGACAGTTTCATCAGAGAGCCTATACTAGAATGTTGGAAAGGGCAAACCAGTCTACAAGAAAAATTTTGCGGGCTAACATTGTCATAACTAGAGTCACAACAGACTTTTGGTAACTGGAAAATAAATGAAGTATGGTTGACCTTCCCCCATAAGGACATCAAGAGCATCTAAAACCCAAACTCTCCTTCCAATTCTGTGTTGGTGAGTTCCTAATGCATATGTATGCTGGACACATGAATCGAAAGAAAAGCAATTGCCTAACTAGTTGGCTATGCATCATAAGAACTATCTAGTTCCCAAGGGACATTAACCAAATTAGCTATTTACTGGAACTCATCAAAAAAGAAATAAACAGATGTAGTCTAACCCTGCAACGTATTCACACCTCCAATGACATATAAACAATTACAGCAATGGAGACAACAATGATGACAATTTTGATTATAACAATTAAGAGAAGAAACCTATGGTTTGATACTCCTACTTTATTCATCATAACAAGACGTGGGGTAAAGAATTCCTGATTATGATCATGACATAGAGCCATAACAATAAACTCAATCAGAATCAATATATATCAAAGAAGAATCATGACAAAGGGCAATAAACAAAATAGATGGTCTACATAAAGGCCTAACCATGAGGTGGAAACTAAAAAACGAATGCAATGTGAAACCTAAATAAACTGCAAAATAACATCTTGCTAAAATATTGATTGATTGTTAAATGAACATGAGTTGTTACACTGCGGAGAACATAATACAGAAATAAGTCAAGAAAAAGCACATCAATAAAAAAGTCCCCATACTCTGGTGATTGAGGGGGAAGTTACAGATCAAATCCTTGATGAAACAATTAAAAGAAAGCTTTACATCACTTACATCATAGTTATCCCAGATAATATGAAACAAAAATGAGTACTAACTTGTAGAACAGGTGCGCTGTCATATGTAAAATCACAAAAACAAACCAGTCAGAAAAGAAGGCAATATTAAATTTCACAGTATTCAGAATTATCATAAGAAACAGTGTCAAAAAAACAGATAAAAATTTACACAGAGTGAATTTTGATTGGTGTTTTTTTTTTTTTTTTGAGTTGAGTTGAATTGGGAATCATAAAAGTGAATTGTTTGAGAGAGAAGAAGTGGGGTGCCAAAGGTTTTTTCACTTTGAAACTCAATCCAAGCTCACCCTTAGGTCATAAAAACAAAGACACTTCAATCAACAAAATGCTCTAGTGAAGCCTATATAGCTTAAGGTAGACGTAGCATTCAAGTCTCCAACTTCTATACATACATATGATATTTTTCTTGTTTCTGCACTTTCGTACAAATCTATGACCTCAGGGTAAAAGCCGGTATTCAGTGAACTACTTTTCTATTTATCCTGCACATTGGAAACCCAAGTATGATGTAATAACCGCAAAAGAATTCTTTAAACTTCATGGGTTTGAACTTCAAAAGGGGTGCAGGAGGAACTAGCCTAAACTTCATAAGCTAATTTTCTCTTAAGATGCCCAAAGATCTCAAATGGACTCCTGTCAAACCTGATATTTCTGATCCAATGCTTTTGCCTGTGACTCCAACCAATATATTCCCCAACACTGGAAAGTCCAATGCACTATAATATGAATCTCCTTACAGTCCAAAACTTGCCGAAAGCTAGGGAACAGAGCTTCACACCATTATTACAAAGCTCTTGAAAGCTACAGAATCATTTTCCACTGAGAAACATAATCTCCTGAAACACCAGGGAGCTACAAAAAGCTCGTCCATAGTATATCAATTTTATTCTCATGCTAATGTTATTCTCTAGTAAATGTTAAAGTTTCCAACAAAGAGTTAGATAAACTCTTCAATTTTTGCTTGTGCATTTTGACGATGTCCAGACAATTTATTATGTTCTTTACTGACATCTCTGGGTGCAAGTATGATGATAAATGTACTTTTATCCAGTCAGTCAGACCACATTAGTTGCCTAATTTGAAATCAGTTACTAAGAAGATTTTCCTACCACCAACTGCTTGCTCAGTCTACATTTTGTTTAAGCAAAATTCTGATAGTGAATACCAAACTGAAGCAGACTTGAACTAGCAAATTAAACCAATCCAAAGCTTCCAAGTTCTCCCAAAATTTATACCACATTATGTACTTTTATCCAGTCAGTCAGACCACATTAGTTGCCTAATTTGAAATCAGTTACGAAGAAGATTTTCCTACCACCAACTGCTTGCTCAGTCTACATTTTGTTTAAGCAAAATTCTGATAGTGAATATCAAACTGAAGCAGACTTGAACTAGCAAATAAAACCAATCCAAAGCTTCCAAGTTCTCCCAAAATTTACACCACATTATGTACTCCATCATACCAAAATAAATTTCAACATTTGACTTGGCAACAAAATTTAGGAGAGCATTTAGCAATTTGACATTTACAACCTTACCCCTGAATCCTATATCGAATTGCCTATCCATTATCAACCGGAGTATTTAAATTAAAACTAATTCCCAGTCTTCCAAGATCCAATATTATTGAAACTCAAGAAAGAAAAAGCCTACATTTTGTCCCCACTAATTACGTAATTCCACTTGCAGAAAAATAACAGGCTGAAACTGCTGCATCACATTCCTTGTAATTTCAGTTAATAAAAAAATATCAAAAACATAAAAAGAGGGACGGAAATGCTGTAATATAAGCAAAGACCAAAATATTTAACCTTAAGATTAAGCTCAACGATTCCGCTCTGGAGGCAAGGGCCTATTAAATCCACCACGGCGATTCATATACTGTCTTGGCTGCCGTTTGGTAACCTTTCTCACAGAGCCAATGTCATTCCCCGCCACTGGCTTCCCTTTAGTCGAATCAAACCCTGCAGGTATCCCCAATTTCTTCATCATCTCTATCTCATCCTCGTCCATCATCTCACTATTATCGTTGTTATTGTTCTCCTCCCCCGCTTCTGTTGCATTCTTTCCGTCACCACGATCCTTCTGCTTTTTCTGTTGCTCTTTAGCAATCCCATCAACAAAGTCAGAAACAACAGAGGCCCGCTGTCGGTCCTTCTCCTTCTCGGCATCATCTTTTCGGCGTTTCCTTGGAGGGCTCTCGGGAGTTGGAGAACGGTAGTGACGGCGGTGATGACGGTGGTGGCGGTCAGGAGTATAGGAACGAGAGCGATGCCGGTCAGCCGACGGCGAGCGTGTCCGAGAACGGGTGTGTCGAGATCTGGTCCTGTCAGGCGTGCGAGAACGAGAACGTGAATCAGAGCGCCTGCTTCTTTTCCGGTCCCTGTCCCGTTCTCGGTCGCGGTCACGGTCTTCTCTATCTCGCTTGCGGTCTCTGTCGCGTTCCCGATCTCGGTCACGTTCACGTTCCCGGTCTCTGTAGTCGCGGTCCCTTTCTCTCTCCCTCTCGCGATCACGGCCGCGATCGGTCATAGTGGCCAACGGTGGCAGAGAAGAATCACTTCAACTTTCCATGAGAGTAATTTTGGGAATTTTTCAGGCGAGGGTTTTTGTGGGGTTTCAGACAGCTTCGCCGGACGAAAATTTGAAAACGGATAATTCTAGAAACGTCCCTTCGAAACTTGCATTGAGACCCTCAAATGTGGCGTTCAGTAGTAAAAACTCAATTATTATTTTTTTAATAAGAATTATTCATTAATAATAAAAATAATTATGCTCATTATAACTAAAATAATTTTCAAAGTTTTGTTTCGATATATCAAAAGATGAGAATTGAGAGATTTGAAGAAATAATAAAAATTACATAATAATTTAAAAATTATAGGAACAAAAATATTCTTATACCTTAAATACTCAATATAGATAAAGTACAATATTACTAATGCTAATAAGATAATAAATAAATATACTTTGATCTCCTGCGCTACATCTTCATTGCCAACATAGAGGCAAGCAAAATTATTTACTTCTTCTTTAAAAAATAGTAATTTAAAAAAATATGGACAAATCAATAATTTTAAAAATTATTTAAGAAATAGGTAAAATATTGAAAGAGGATCCAAATCGATTATAGATAGATAGATTCCTCCAAGGTAAAAAAGAGAAACAACAAGATTTGCAAAGATCTACAAAAAAACTTATTTATGCGGTTTGAATCTTGACGAAAGTTACATAAAAAAATTTATCATAATTTGTAGTTAAAATAGCGGGTGAAAATACACAAAAAAGACAAGAAAGCCGGTGCCCAAATCTAACCAAAGAACAAAGGTACTGGACTTCACACAGAGAGAGGAGTAGAGAGAAGGAAAAGAAAGTGGATAGATTAATAAAAGCTCAAATGAAAGGATTATTTAACTTGCATGATTAATTTTGATCATGCTTCCCTCTGGACTTACTCTTTGGTGCTATAGTTGAATTAAAGGAAGAGGAAAGAAGGAAGCAAAAATGAGGCTAACTTAGGACCACTCTTTCTTTCTCTTTTCTCCCTACGCTCTCAGTCTTCTTATCAGCGATCTGGCCACTCCCTAGTCAGATCAAGCTCCGATGAGTGTCGGAGGCTCGGAGCTATGATCTTGGTCAAAATATTTTTTAGTAGTTGTTTCTTTTGAATTTCACATCTCATTTTATCCACCAACAATAACGGTGATTTTTTTCTTTTGTATTCTTATTTGAGATTTAAAATTTTATGATATATTTTAAAATCAATTCTTATCGATTAGTGTTTAATATTCATTGCCAAAGTATTTTTCATACAAGGACGATATTTAGATTTATTTTTTACTTTTTATCTTTTTTTTAGACAATTTTTAAGGTCGTTGATGCTTTCAGAGACTTCTAAGTTATAGTTCAATGAAGATTGTGAAACTAAGTAATCCTTACAAGTCCAAGAATGGCGAAAAAGAAATTGAGAAGAACACCAAAGTGTTTTTATTTTTTGTTATTTTCTATTATAGATTATCTACTTAAGGTACTTTTAATTTGTATGTGATATTTTACCTATTACTATGAGTTTTTAACCCATTTGTGTAAACTTTTTGATATTCATATGAATGAAGTATTCTAATTACTAAAAAAAAAAGACACAAACAAATTGAATATTAGTTTTTTTTTCTCCTTTTGGTGAAATGGGTGGTCAAATTGATTCTTTATAAAAACTAAAGAGGAAAATTGAGCAAATTATAATTTATAAGTTTCAACTTGATTTAATTTGTAGGGTTAAAATCGTTATGTATGCAACATTGTGCAAGAGACTTGGGTGTCATTTCATTTTTAGATTGGTGATTTAAAATTATTTTGATTTATTCTGTATAGTATGGGTGAAAATGCAATTTTATATACAACAATAAAAGTGCAAATTAACTCCTCATACAGCAAAATAACCACCAACATAGACTTTATAATACTTACAATTTCAGTTGCTGTACTTTGGAGGTAGAGACATTGAAGATCTTAATGTTACTGCTACTTGTTTGAAAATTTTTTTGCTTGTTGACAATTTACCCCAAGAACTTGATAGTTAGGCCTTTTTCTCTTAGTTATGATTTACTCTTTGTTTAATCAAAATTAGTGAATTTACCTAAGAGATTTTCCAATTTGCCATATCTTGCTTTAATCAGGCCCATCTGAGTTTGGAGATCCTGTTCCACCTTGCTACAATTTGGTTGGGGGTCGAGTTGCCACCCTATATGGTCCACTATCCGAAAAGATGCACAATCAAAGGCCCAACAAAGGAGTATTCAATCCAGCAAAGATCCAAGGTTCTATTTTAAATGGCCTAAAACTAGTTCAGTTTTGATGCATATTTTTCACTACTTTTGTCCTTTAAAAAAAAAAGAAAAAGAAAAATTGGTCTCTACATCATTTCTTGCAGAATATTCAGCCTCATTTTCATTTTTCTTTTGAAGGAATTCAACTTAACTAAAATTTAAGACAAGAAGTTTTTTAACAGAAGAATATTCTAAAATCACGCGTATTCAATTCAAAATCATTTGTTAAAAAAAAAGAGCTCAGTGTTATATAATCATAATATTATTTACATATTTATTTTCCTATTTTAATCATGAATAAATAAGAAATAAATAATGTTCTGTGTCCGAACGAAATTGACAGAAATGTACTGTGGCTACTGAAGAGTGACAAAGGCGGAAGAAATGAGACCCAAATTCAGCACAAAACATTGGAAAAATACGCGAAAACAACTGAAAAGCTTAGTGTTGATTTTCATCTATTGGTGTGACAAAGTGTTAGCCCCATGGGACCATCTTCGGAGAACATTTAAATGCCGAAAATATGACCTCTACCAAAGCTCCCTGTCCACCATTGATGATGAGCACGAGCAAAACTGTACTGCTAGTAAGTATACAAAGCTTCAAAAAAGCTGTAAAAATTGTGATCGTTACTTTCACATTTCGCCCCATTAAACAAGCAATACTCGGAATGAAGCCCTTTCTCAAATTTTATGACTTTTGCGTTCGTTTTCTGTACTACTAAAAAATGCGAATTAAGCTAAAGAAAGCTAGTGCAGCTGGCAAAGGGATTTAACCCTTAACCTTGAGGGTTCAAATCTCACCGGAGGCATCAAGTCTCCCAAGCACATGCAAGCTAATAGAACAATCAAGGTACTTTTGCTGCCAGCAGCAGAGTGGGGACTCGACTCATATTGAGAATCTGAAAGTTATATTTGAAGGGATATAGTGGAACAATCAGTTTGGAACAAGTTCTTTGTGCGCAATAGTGTACAGAGGCCTTGTGAACCTGAGACCCAATTCGTGCACATACATAATTTAAGGATAAGATTATAAGGTTCAGAAATAATTAGCCTTAATTTAGAAACTTGGATTATCAAAAAAAAAATGCGAATTGAAACTTATGGTCCTTCCACATGCAGTGTACTTTGCGGTTGGTCAATATTGCCAGAAAAGAGGGGGCGGCCTCATCCCTCATGGCAACACAAAAGCCATTTTTGCACTAACTATTCGGTTTTGAAATTCAAGAAAAAGTTTAGACGTAAATCTTATATCTTTTTTCACAAATTTAATTTTTATAAAATTTAATATAAAAAAAATTTAAAATCACATCCTAGAATTTGGTGATAAAAACATAGAGATTACTCCTTATGCTAAAATGATTTAATTAGTTTGGAGTACATATAATAATTTCTTAAGCTAAAATGATTGAATTGACCATTTAATAAACTTGAGAAGTGTTTCTTGAACTTGAGAAATAAAAGCACTGTAACTATTGGCTGAAAATGTTATTGGAAAGAATAAACTATTGATTTGGCGGATATTAGATGCAAGTGTAGAATTAAAAAATAAAATAAATATTATTTTGACTTTACAAAATGACAGATAACTTGACTTATAATGACAAACAGATATTAGGAAACAAAGTTGCATTAACATTACTTTCACCCTATAGGGGATATTAACACCTTATATAGCAAGGTTTCATTCTCTCTCTCTCTCTCTTTTTTTTTTTTTTGGAATATTTGTGCAGCGTTTGATAGTTTAATCAATTAAAATACATTTTCTTTGCCGTCAGTATATCAAAAATGGTAATTGATACCATTAGCCATTTAGTTTATTTTAGGAAAATTGATTATGAATGCTACTAAATAATGAGTGTATTGCTGGTCCTGCCATTGAACTTTTTTTAAAATTCTTTTATGTCATTAAGTAATTTATATGTGACTAATTATGATATTTTATCACTAAACATGATAGAATTTGATAAAAAAAATAATATGTATAGACTATTATGCCCTTCATAAACATATCACATGATATAAATATCCTAATTTTTTTTACCAAACTCCGTCTCATTTAGTAGCAAAATAGTATAATTAGCCTCACATAAATTGTTTAATATTATGAAATAATAAAAAAAAGTTTAATGGCGCATTCATAGCCAACTTTCCTTACTTTTATTAGTTTGGCACGATGAATAGGATAATAAAACCACATACAACTAAAACTAGACTGATATTTTATTTGACATCGCTATTTATAACTTCGGATTTTCTACTACATCTTGTAATACACGATTAATTATAGTATTTAATAATTATGATTTTATCTTTTAAAGTTTAAGTTTATCTTATTTGATTTGGAATATATGAATAAAAAATTTTATATTTAGAAGTGTTACAGTGAGTGTAACACAAAAGTGTTGAAAAAAATCCCAAAACACTATTTATTTTCATTTTTTAGAATGCTTTGAATCCTTTGTTACACTCTCTGCTAGACTGATATTTTATTTGACATCGCTATTTATAACTTCGAATTTTCTACTACATCATGTAATACACGATTAATTATAGTATTTAATAATTATGATTTTATCTTTTAAAGTTTAAGTTTATCTTATTTGATTTGGAATATATGAATAAAAAATTTTATATTTAGAAGTGTTACAGTGAGTGTAACACAAAAGTGTTGAAAAAAATCCCAAAACACTATTTATTTTCATTTTTTAGAATGCTTTGAATCCTTTGTTACACTCTCTGCTATATCTTTTGATATATTTTTAAAAATTTGATGAGTGTTCACTAATTAATTTACTCCTAAAGAATCTATTTTCATCTCCAGTTAATTTCCAACTAAGAGTAACTACTACTTTTTTTTCCCTGTGTAAAAGTAACTACGACTTAGAAAATTGACCGAAAACTTCAATAATTCAAATTTAAATGCAATATTTGAACACAAAGTAACATTTGAATGCAAGACATTCTTTCTTACAAGATCGCTTTCAAGACTTTAGCTTTAGGAAAAGCACTAAAATCAATGAATTCTTACCAAGATTCTTGAAGATCTCACTAAAACCAAAGATCCATTCAGTTGGGAATATAAGTACACTTAAAATTATGTTCAAATATTAAAGTTTTTAAAATCAAATTTTCTTTTGGAAATAACATATCTTCTTATATCTTTAATAAATAGAGAGAGAGAGAAAATAACCAAAGACAAAAAATTAAATGAAATATAGAAATGAGTAAAATTAAAAAATAAGTAAATATTTCTTGAAATATATCAAAGAATTTATATTTTGGTCACTCAATCTTTTATCTACAAGTACTTGTATTTCTAATTAGAGGAAGCACTACTCCATTTCAAATTACTTGTCAAATCCTAGCTACCAATTTTTTTGTTAAAAAATACTTGTCAATTCAATAATTCAAAAAGATATTTACGCATTTTTTCCCCATCTTTACACTCACATTTATTAATTCAATAAATATAGCATTAATTACGTTTAAAGTTTCAAGATGGTCTTTTGGTCATTTAACTTATATAAATCAAACCCCATCTACTCCTATGTTGAAACTTTGAATATAATTAATATTGAATCTGATTAATTTATAAATGTAGTAAAGTTAGAAAAAGGTGAACAAAGACTTTCTTCATTAGATGATTCGACAAATATTTCATGACAAAAAATTAGTACTTATTGGACAAATTATTTGAAAAAGACAGAATAGTCCATTTCTAATGAATTTTGTCCACAACAGTTTTAGAACCATACGTTGAATAAGTTTGAAATTCTTTTCCAGGAAAAGAGTATTATGTTGTTCAAAAGAAGCATGCCAAAGTTATTACGCTTTCAAAATATATGGTAAATTTTTATTTTATTCAAAAATTAAAATTTTAATAAATTTTATAAAAAATTACTGGCTAGTTTTCTAAATTCAAATTTAACATCGGAGATTAGTGTTTTGAATGGTTACTTAAAAAAATTAATAAATTATATATATATGTTTGAAATTAGGACATATGTTTGAAATGGAGAAAGTAGATTGGTAACTTAACAAAGCTAAGATAAGATAACTTACACTTCAAAAATTGTCTCAATAATTAAAGATTTCTTGACAATTTACAAAAATTGTGAATCAAAAGTCACAATCTCTTTCTCACATTCTCCAACGGCAGTAAAAAGTAAATCAACAAAATTACGTTGTGAAAAAGATCAATAACACAAGAAAATTTCAGGTACGGTTAAATGGTTAACCAACCATTTTTATTAAGAGTGCACAAACATCTTCAACCCTAAGCCAAGTTCCAACTTTAACTTTTTGTGGGCTTTGATTTGCATTGCAACTTTCCATGCTTAATTAATTTGTAATTTGGACTGTCCCTATCGCCAAAACAGGGATGGGTATCCAAGGTTTAGAAAAGTCCAAGAACAATAAAGAATCTTTGCGGACATTGAATATCAGAGACTCAGAAATTGAATTACGAATTCTCCCGACTCACGCTTATGGTGCAAATAACACATATGTTTAACACGCATTGAATTGAACTCAACTATTAAATTTTAATTTAATAATTAAAAATTTATATATTTTAAATTATTATTTAAATTTTAATAATTATTTATTATGTAATTAAATAATTATAATAATTATTTACTATGTAACTTGAATAATTATTTTATTTATAATAAATAATTATTTTACGTTAAATAAATTCGTTAAATCAAAATTTGACAATTAAAAATTTATTCATTACATACTAAAAAAATATTATCGAAATCCTTCTTACAAAGCAATAAATAGTCACCACTTTATGTTCAAATCGTGATTCAGAATAAAAATGACTCCTATATGTTCAAAATATCCACTACTCTTATTAAGCTAACAGTTTAATAAGAGAATATCTTAGTAATAATTCAAGAAATTCGAGATCCAATCTTTAGATTCTTTGCAAGAAAAACTGACTCCCTTGCGTTCATTCACTAGCTCCAAAGGGCTCAATTTTGTACTTATTAGATGTTGGAACTTCTCTTAGCCAAAAGAATCCAAAGCATCTCTTGTAAAATCTGAAAAGAGCAGTAGCTTCCTGAACCAAATTATTTGTAAAAAGGCAAGTAAAGACACAACATGCGAATAAATTTTCCCCTTACTTTGTTGGGTAGAGAGCACTGGCAGTATTGAATGAGGTTAGTTTTGGAAGGAGTAAATATGTAAACATTCACCGACTTTCAAAATGGCCTGCCAAAACATAAAAAGTCTAACCCACACTCACCAATCAGCATTCAATCTCTGAAGCCCCATTGAACCAACCAAAGAATTTAGTGTGATATTCCATGCATGTTGCCTCTAAGAAACTTTAGTAAATTCCTATGCCAAAATCTTGAATCTTGATGGGTCATTGATCACAACCCTTTTCAATTTCAGGCATGACCCCTTAGCCATTTGCTTGCTAGTTTTGTCCAACCAATCCTTCAATCACTTCCTGTTGGATTAACAACACCATTCTCTCATCAATTATTTATCTTGAAATTCATTTTTATTATTGTACTATCAATATTGACATTTCACTTTCTATTTAATGTACCATTTTTATTTCTCATACATCTCTATTTCAATATTTATCATCAAAATTTCAAATTTTAAATATTTACGTATTATACGATCTCGACTTAAAATATACCTGTACCTTTATCTATTGGCATACTACTTATTTAGGAAAAATTTACTTTATCATCCCATCTAATTTTAATATTTCTAGAATCAATATATAAACTTTAAAATGGTTCAATTTGCTATTTCTATCAAAAAATTTCTCAATTTTTCATCAATAACTTTAGAAAAAAGAAAAAGTGGTCAAACTCAACAAAAGTTAGTAAAATATTTTGGCGGAGATGCAGATTGAGATAATTTGAAAATTTAAATATCAATAGGAGAAGAATGAAAATTAGATGGAAATATGAAATTCAGCCATAATTTCATATGACACAGTAAATTTGTCCCGCTTATATAGAGGTAACAGTTTGTTGGGACTCTCAGGACCATATGAACAGCGGCAATATTAACAAAAATGCCGAACAGACTTCCTTCGACTCTTTCTCTGAGCATTGTCTCCTTAAACCTCACATGACAACAGGATAGAGACTGCGTATGAGGGAGTCTTCTGCTAGACCTGCAGCCACTGCTCCGGCTTGTTTTCTGCTCTATTGCTTCCATTCCCTTCTACAGTCTGTACTTGTTGTTCTTGATCTCCGTTCTGGATATAGCAGCAAAAAGTTTAGCTGAAAAAAAATGAAGTATATCCGGACATCAAGCTTGAAGAGGTTGTTCTCTCTTAAGCGCCATAGTTTTGATGGTGAACTTCCCAAAGGCTGTGAATGTGCTGAAGAAAATAGAAAGGAAACCGTAGAATCTGCTTCAACTAGAGAGCCCCCCCAAAGACCCATTTGGAAATGCTTTTCCTATCAAGAGCTGTTTGATGCCACAAATGGTTTTAGCCCAGGTGTTTTTTCTGAGTTCGATCCTCTGTTTCTTCAGTTTTTTCTTCCAGTTGTCTGAAAATGTTGAAATTTTGTTCTTGATTTACCAGAGAATATGGTCGGAAAAGGAGGATATGCAGAGGTTTACAGAGGAGTTCTAGAAGATGGTCAGGCAATTGCTATCAAAATGCTGACCAAAGCATCAAATGATGAGAGGAAAGAAAAGGAATTCTTGACAGAAATTGGAACTCTTGGCCATGTTTGCCACCCGAATGTAACTGCACTGCTCGGTTGTTGTATCGACAATGGACTTTACCTCATATTCCAGTTCTCCTCCAAAGGCTCTGTGGCTTCTGTTCTCCATGGTCTGTTCTTAAGCACAAATAAGAAAAGAGATAATGCTTTGTTCTTCATTCTCCATAAATCTTGAAATTGTAACTTGATTTACCAAATATTGGCCCTCTTCAGGTGAAAAATGGCCTCCTATGGACTGGAAAACAAGGCACAAGATTGCGGTTGGGACTGCTAAAGGCCTCCATTACTTGCACAAAAGCTGTCCCAGAAGAATAATTCATCGGGACATCAAAGCTTCAAACGTTCTATTGACTGCAGAATTTGAACCCCAGGTAATTATCTTCATTTCTCGACCCTCCAGAGTCACTAAATTCTTTGTTAAAGTCGTGAAAAGACTGAGCTGATTTTTCTTATGTTTGACAGATATCTGATTTTGGGCTTGCAAAATGGCTTCCATCGCAATGGACTCATCACTCCATTGTTCCGATTGAGGGAACATTTGGGTACAGAAATACCCTGCTTTTCATATATAGTTCTCCAGAAACTACAGATTAGTCATAAACAGTAACTAAATTTGTTCATCTTTTTTGCATTTTTCACAGGCATTTAGCACCAGAATATTTCATGCACGGACTTGTGGATGAGAAGACAGATGTGTTTGCGTTTGGAGTGTTTTTGTTGGAGCTTATATCTGGCAAGAAACCAGTGGATGGTTCTCATCAAAGCTTACATAGCTGGGTAAACTAATGGCAAATCCTTGCATTTCATTTAATTTGATGATGAACATTAACGACAACTTGGATTTGGTGAATTTAATAGGCCAAACCTATACTAAACCGCGGGGAGGTAGAAACAGTGGTAGATCCCAGACTCGGAGGGGCCTATGATATTAGGCAGCTCAAAAGACTAGCCTTGGCAGCCTCTCTTTGCATTCGGGCTACTTCCATTTGGCGTCCTACAATGAGTGAGGTAACTAAACACTAGCTTATCCTAGTTTTCTTTTTCTCTTCAAGAAAATAAATGGCTAAAAACTTTCATATTGAGAAATAAAAAAAAAAAACTGTTTTTGGCCATTGGTCATCCATCCTAAACCCGCCAACTTGGGTTTGGAAAATATGATAGCAATCAGTAGGTTTGTCTTGTTCTTGAACTCGTTATATTGTACACTATACATGAGGTCTTGCATGATTGCATATTTCTTATTACTATCATCCTCAATGAAATCATGGGAATTCTACTGACAGACGTATTTCATATTTTAAGATCATACATCATTTTCGAGCAGAAAGCATGGTCCAAGTATTCCGTTCGCAGTTCACCAAAACACTCACAAAAATTTCAAGTCCCATACTCAAGAAACCTTCTAGTTAGGCAAAGGAAAGAGTTGTTGTGTTAATCGTCTTTTTTCCCGTCTTGTTTCTCGATCTTCAAGAGGAACTCTTATAGTTACGTACAGAAAGAATTACTGTTACAATGGTCGTCGTCTTCTTTACCAGACAAGGAAGATTGTACAAGTTTCTTGATGAGGACCACAAAAAACACATTGATTATTAGGCAAATTGTTGATCATAACAATTGAATTCTTGTAGTTGAGAAAATGAGTTCACGAATCTGACAAGAACCCTTTCACGGTTGACCCGCGGAACAGCAATTTCTTTGACAAATTTAAAATGAGAATTGGATTGGGACATCTAATTACTTTATGAACGTCTTAATCTACATGCAATATGATTAATTTGCCATGAAATGTTACCGAGTTAATTGTCGTTTTCTTGTGTCTTAAACTTGGATTCAGTCCCTGTTTTGCAGTTGATTAATTAACTTAATCTTCTCTGCTCTCACGCAATTTTCTGATAATTCAGTCGATTTCTGTACCCTACCAAACCATAATCCATTTTTGCTGTAATTGACATTAGGATATGACCCTTTCCATGTGATTAGAAGAGCACTGCACCATATGACAAATACAAGAGCCAACATTTGCTAGTGAATGCGTGGGTCCTTTTGCTTCATCAATACTTGTCATCCTCCTATCAGTGTTTCTTCTTTTCAATTCTTGAAATTCTTCATACTTTTCCTCCCATTTCTCAGAACAATAAACAATACTCGTGGATTGTTCTCAATAGATTAAAATGAAATTATCTAAATTCTAACTGGTTAAGTTGAGCCTTAGCAATTGAAAAATTGAAAGAACATTAATTATACAGTACTCCTTGTGAGAAGGTGAAAATTTGGAATTTCGTACTCATCACATTACTTGCATTCACAGGCACTGGAGATAATGATGGAAGAAAAGGAAGTTGAAGAGGAAAGATGGAAAATGCCAGACGGGGAGGAAGAAGAGCAAGATGAGTTTTGGGGCTTTGAGGATTTAGAGTGCGAGTGCTATAGTTCTTTCTCAACCTCTCCGCCCGATACTCTATCTACGGGTAGCTCTTAAAGCGAAGCGTGCACGTATCTTAAAAATTCTTAAGATATCACAGATCGACATTTTTATTTATACGTATTAGAGTATTAAAGTTTTTACGTGTAAATATAAAAAAATTAACTCTAAACTTAATTATAGATTGGCCTCCATATATGGTAGTCTTTTGTTCTCTTGTCTCTATCCTAATTAATCGTTGTATCCTCCGCTGCACTAAGGACTTGGCAATCTCAACGTAGGGTAACTGCCTGATTTGGACAACTCATCACGGCAATGTAAAGATAGAAAATTTTGCCACATTCCGACATGTGGAATGATTCCAGCAAGAGAGAGGGAGATGCAAACTGTCCAAATACGGAGGGGAAGATGTTGAATTTTGTAATTTTTGTTACTATGTGGATAAGATATGTACCAAATAATTTTTGACAATGCTTATATTGTAAGTTACTCATTGAAGTTTGTGCCTCAGCCTTGTTAGAAAAGCATCATAATTTTGGCATGATTTGGAATATATGGGGTGTTTTTGGATTGGGTTACACACGAACTCAATACAAATTTCTCATCTCACATCTCACTTTTTTTCTCACAAAAATTTCTCTCTTTCGAAACCCAAGATAAAAAGTTTTAAAACTAAATTCTATCCAATCACACCATGGTAACGTGACCAAAGATTCATCTCGTCCAAAATTCTACAAGGGGGTATATTCCTTTATTTATACCACATCAAATAAGTGGAGCGAGAATTTATTATTCATCCCAGGAAAATAGAAGTTGCTTTTTTATTTTCCTTTTTCCTTTTCGCGGAATTGTTGAAGAAGAGGAGAGGGCAGTGTAAGTTTGAACTAAAACAATTTTACACTCATTTAATACACTATTATTCCTTCTATAACAATTTAGACTTCCTAGAAAAGAGTAATATAAATAAAATAATTTATTTCAGTCATGAAATATAAGTTATCTAAGATTTATGACAAATTTGAATTAGTTTTCAATATAAATTTTTCTTATTTTTTTTACTTTAGACTTTATTCCTTTTCTCACAAACAATTTACTTTTACGATTTTTAATATAACTCAACTCAAATAAAAATACAATATAAATATGCTCTTAAATTTCGAATTAGACACCAACCATTCATTTTTCTACCCCTTTCTCTATCCCGACCTCCTGTAAGGGTCAAAATAATAACAATAACAATAATAATAATAAATAAAAAGGAAATAAAAGCTTAACAGATTGTCCTCCTTCGCCTGAAAAGATTTCAAACTTTTCCAGTTTGCAAATACTTTTCGGAATTTTTTCACACAAAACTTTTTTAGCCCTGCATGTGGTGGGGCAAGAAATGAAGGTCTTTGTTCACGAGACTTATGAGAGGTTCATTTAGTAGCCTCGGAAAGCCAGTGGAAGAAACAGTTAGACATCATAACGAAGTTCCATTGTTGTTCCTTTTTTGAAAATTCTTTTCCATGCTCTCTTCAATTGTCCAATTTGAACATTTTAAGTGGTGCAAGCAAAAATAATTCATTATCTTTGTCAGTTAAAGAAGAATTAAAGTAAAAGTAGAATAACTTTTTTTTATAGATAATTACACGAGAAAGGGAAGAGACAGACCACATGGACAGCCGGACCATATAATGATATCTCATGTTATATCATGATTCTATGCCTATATTATATTAACGTTTTTGTTCTCATTAATTTAGATTGATTTTTATAATGAAATTTAATATAAAATTTTTACTTTGAGTTATACTTATTTTTTATAAATAATTTATCTTTATAAAATTTAAAATAAAAAATTTTAAATACAAACTCTATGCAATCATATCCTTAGAATGAATCATTGAAGAGGTAACACATTGAAAATTCAAGAAATAGGAATCATGCATCACAAGAATAACTTTTTTTTTCTGTGAGGGGACAAGGTGAGGGGTGGGGTGGGGGGGGGTTTGGATGAAGCATAACAAAAATAATTTAATTGATTTAAACACTCAATTCTCAAATATTATTTTGATTTTTTTTGGTTCTCTTCCGTATATATTTTTGAAATAGTTTGAAATGTCCTCCTGAGGATGTTCTAAAATTGTAGTAAAACAGTAATTTAATTAATAAAAACACTTCTTTCTTACCTGCGAGTAGCTCCAAATTCGATCCCAACATCCTCCTAATATATAAAAAAATATTTTAAAATTAATGAAACCAAAGCAAAAAATATTATCTCGATCATCTGTTCACGACAGCCCTCTCTTATATTCTAATGAAGCGTGCTAATTCGAATTTGGAAGGACACGGTAAACACTGTGGATGTGACACTCCTCCAAGACAACTTCTGGCGTCATCCTATTCTACTATGACCGCCACTTCTTCCCCCCTGCTTTAGGCCTCAGCCAAGCAACTCCCTCGAATTGTCTTCTTTGCCGACAATTAACGTTAAATTACATGCTTACGCGCCTCAAAATGATATTCAATTGATAAAAGTTTTCTTTTCTTCATAATAGAAACTTCACTTACAATTACAAATTTTCACTGTACGACGTTGGATCTTTCTTCTTATAAATAATTTAATATTAAAAAATTTAAGATAAAAAATTTTAAATTAAAATTTTATCAAATCTAACTCTCATAGAATAGTTACCATTTGAATCAATATTTGGGAAGTATAATTTAATTCTCAAGTTTGATCTCAATAAAATTGCTCTGAATCCTTTATACTATAACACTCTTTGTAATATTTTCTTATTATAATATTTAGAATGTGATTGAATATAATTTGATTTTAGGGTTAACTTAAATTGGGTTCTACACGGAACCAATACAAATTTCTCATCTCACATCTCACTTTTTTTCTCAATAAAATTTCTCTTTCTCGAAACCCAAGACAAAAAATCTCAAAATTAAACTCTATCCAATCACACCCAAGGTTTTTATTTTAGATTTTCGTAAAAATTAAATAGTTTATGAAAAGAGATGTAAGCTCTATGCTTAAAATTTTAGATTTAATTTTAAAATCAATTATATCCAATTTCACCCTTAGTATTTAAAATTTAAAATTTGTCTTACATATGAATGAAAATTTTTATAATTAAAAATGTTATGAAGAGTATTATATAAAAGTATTATTGATGAATAAAATCCCTGCATAAGCTTAAACTCAGGAGCTTAAACTCAGGAGGAAGTGATGATCACCTCATCAGCTATCCTAGGGGCATCTTCTCTGCTATTTTGGCCATTTGTAATGAATCATTGTATGATAATTACATATTTTAACTATTTTTCAAGAATGAAACAAAAAATAATAATATAATACTTGAACCGTATGGAAATATACAAGCAAATGTGGCAATGAGGGCGAATTCATGTGGGAAGCACCAGCTGGCTACATAGCACGGTTGACAAGACTTTTCCTTTTTCTCCATAAAATACATGATAATGCTATTCGAACGACCAAGGAATCAAACCTAAATTATAGAATGCATGGCCCAATTACAGTTAATGCCTCGAGAACTCAACGAGGACTTCTATATATATATATGGGAATACATATATATAAGTTTACTTATAGTATACTATAATTGTTGTTCGACAAGGATTCTAAACTAGATTCGTACATTTGTTGTCTATACCAAATTCGAAAGTTTTCAAGTAATGTAAATAATCATAGAATAGTTTTGTCTGTTGGGTTCAGCTTCGATAATGGCACAGCTGCCACTATGACAAGAATCCCACAAAAATTTTTGAGTTAGTTTAACGACCGATGCACCAGCACCATCAGAACTCGAAATGTGAGTTGAAGACGTAATGAGTGGCAAAATGCTCATTTGGTAAGGGTTTGTTTAGTCTAATTTAGCATCCAAGATTGATTGACTCAGGCGTGGCCTCGGGGAGAAAATTGGAAGGCATTAATTAATCATGGCTTTTGGGTATGATAAGTTTAACTACTACTACTAATACTGCCTGTGCATATCTGAAGGTTTTGGTAAGCAGACACACTGACCCTTCTCTTTGCTTCTATCTTTAATCATAATCAATGTCCAGATGATGCATTTTGTTGTGGCTAGAGATAAGCAGATGCTCCAATGAGATTCTACCAGAATGTTAGAGACAAATGCCCTTTTGGGTGAGAGATTACTGAATGGGAGTGGTTAGGACTCTTTATCAATACAGGAAACTTTTACAGCTCCTCATCACTTAGGCCGCTCGTAAGGGTGGTTAGGAGTACTTTATTAGTTTTCGGAGTATATATATATATATTTTTTTTTGTGTATCGTCAATGTTGTGTTCGGAGCAGCTAAAATGTCAGGATGCAGGTAAACAAGGAACAAAGATCTAACTTGAGATGGAACATTAGAAAGAAACCTTGTGGCTGCTTTGGACCCCCCAATTGGCTTAAAATAAAGATTTTAACTATTCTACCAAAATTCTATTGAGTGGCTGTTTTTGCAAAACTTCAAGTCATACCTTCATCTAATCTTCAATCCATTTTCAGGAAAGTTCAATCTGAGTACTGATTCAACTAAAAAGGAAGACATCCGTTTGGTAGATAGGCTTGCATATTACATATATACTCTTCAAATAAGAGTGGTTACCTAAGGTTGGCGGCATAATTCGAATTTTGATTCAAAGTAAATACTCTACGACTTTGCTTGCCGTCTAAACTTCACTCACTTTTCCCAAACGCATCTTGCCACATTCTCTCTGTGCGTATGTTTCTTTTTCATTTTTTCTCTGAAGGGTTGGGGCGGGGGGTGCTGGTAGGGGTCTTTATTAAGTCCAAAATTACAACCATAGAGCAAGCAGAAGGTATAGCCAAACCCACAAAATCAACCATCCACTTAAAAATTTGTATGCCAATTTAACTTTTGTACTATGTACAACAGCTGGATACTGTAAAAAAAAAAAAAAGCCGTCAAAAGGTAAAAGAAGATTTCAACCACATCCAGCTGGATACCGTAAAAAAAAAAAAAAAGCCGTCAAAAGGTAAAAGAAGATTTCAACCACACCCTTGAGGTGCAAACCATTTCAGTCACTGTACCTTCAGGCGGACAATCCGCAATTAGATTGATCCTGAACCTAGAAGAATTTGCCTCTTTCTGCAGAGTTGGGAGAACAATCTTTCTTGTTCTAAAGAAAGGAATGCTGAAATTTTGTTGAAACACCCTAATCCAACAAGTAAAATTGAATAATCACCCTGGATTTTGATGGACTTCAAGCAAGAAAAACGTTATAACCTTTCTTATAGTCACGAGGACTAATGAATTAGAAGCCTAAGAGCCAACAAAAAGTAGAGATTAGGCAAAGCTTCAGCTTCATGTTTTTGATCTTGGATGAGGAAAACAGCTACGGATAAGCTAATTAACCAATATGATAGCGAAAAATAAAGTTTTGTGTCCGACCCAAGGAAGAGTTTTTTTCTCACTTGGACAATAACAATATACCATATAACAGTTCCACAGATTTTACCAGGTAAGTTGTCAGAAGCCACTCATAATAAGGCAAACTTTGAATTTGATGCAGAGAGGAGAGGAAATGCATAGCATTTCTACTAATCCTATAAAAGTCATCACTTGAAGAGGTAAAATATAGAGTTCCTTTTGATGTAAACAACTGCAAGATGTAAACTGTAATAAAACTTCACGACTCCGGGCATTGGTAGATGGCAATCAAATGCTGCTACCACAAACTAGCCAGTTTTCTGAAGTTTACTCGAATATTAGCTGTAGAGAAATAAAGAAATGTCACATTCTCTTTTAAGTTACATAGTAGAAAACTGTTAATTAACTTTCCAGAGGCTTAAAATTTCTCCCCTAAGATACTTCTAAGGATGGAAGCCTCTCTCTCTCTCTCTCATGTTTCACAAATTGTTCACTGTAAGAAGCATGTAAAATACAATTCATATAGATCTATAATCAAACTCTTCCCCCTGCCAAAGATAGAGACACAAGAACCTAAAGTAGACAGATAAGGCCATCATATGCCAGGAAGAGAAGATATAGTAGTTGAAGAGGTCAAAACCGAAAGGAAATTGACCAGTCGTGTAGAAATAGCTTCCTTCACCCTCGTGTCCGAAGCTCAAGTGCTTTGCCGCTAGGCACATGCAGCATGCTATCAAAGAACCCTCCCTTCATTTTATCCAAGCAATGCATTTAATCATACAGCAAAGATAAGTATCACAATCTATCAGCCTCATCCTTGCAATTGTGGTGCATCCTCATCACGCAAGAGGGCACCAAGTCATTCTCCCATTTAAAATTATGAAACTAGTGTTCTACCTACCATGGCAACACAATCTCAAAGAATCTCAACTTTCTGCTCAAGAAACAATTAACACACACAGACGTCCCTTTTACTTCAAAATACTTTCAGTTTCACTAGCAGCAGACGGGAGGACGTTAGTATCCTAAACTGTTGGAAGGTAATCAAACATCTCTCTCACTATTTCCTGGACTCCAACAGTCAATTCTCTAGAACACAAAAGCATACTTAGCCTAAAGAAATACAAAGAATTGTCCATGGTTTTTCCCTATGAGTTGCTGGAATGAGATCCAGCCACTTTATTTCTTTTCATTACCTTTAAATTTGCAGTTGATTGTTTATTTAGCACCATCTCTGAAAACACAGAATAGGAGCATTACATTTACCACATTAACATGCCACCCTCTTCTATCATTAAAACAAAATTATTTTCCACCCTCTTAAGATGGAAATTCAACTCCTCAAAACCATTGGCCCATTGTAAATTGTCAATAAATCAGCTCTGAGAACTGACCTAAACCAATTGAATTAACGACAAATCAGAAAGCAATTAGAGCATGATCAGATACCCAAACATTACACCTAGAAAGCAAAACCTGGTTCATCCAATCCGATCTACGTCAATCTAAATAAGGCAAAAATGACTTAGCATGAGGAGGCTTATAGTGGTGTACCGGTGTTAAAATCAATATTCATATTTCCATAGCGTACTCATTCTACTATCTTTGGAAACAACATGAAAAAGCACGTGATTTTGATGCTTTGTAACAAAAGAATTTTGTACAGCCAACACACTAATAATCATAGTTACTATTTGGAAGTTTGAAAAACAGCCGCCCCCACCCCAACACACACAAAAAAAAAGGAAGCATTTATTAAAAAGTTCTGCATACCGCTATAGTAATAAGAATGCTACACAGTTCATTGGAAGCAAAGAGTGGAAGCTATGATATAACTACATTTGAATCCTCTATACAAAATAAAAAATGCTGCACTTGATATAAATCTTCAAGCAATTATACCTTTTCAGTAACAAGAACATATTTTCTTTCTTCTAACAGACATAAAGAGAGGGTTCTAATTCTCAGTAGCCTTTTCCTTTTATGTATGAAATTGCAATTCAAAGATAAATTTGTTAAAATGCAACTAATCATTACATCAAAAACAGGGCATCATTCTTTCTAATTCTTCTATTAACTGTTTTTGTTAAGGGGTGGGTGGGTGGGGAGGCTAGTTGCAAACCTTTTTTGTTTACTGTTGCAAAGAAGCCTGAGAAATATAACTAGCTGAAACTTGGGATCTAGCAAACCCACCCTAGAGCCACAGTTCCTAAACAAGCCATTGGTTCATAAAAACTCAAACCACAATTTGTCATATAAAAGACCAAGAAATTAATCAAATTAAAATAATCCAACCGAATAAAAGAAACCATGGACTCTTGGAAGCCTAAGAATAGCCTCCCAAGCGGGCTCTAGAGTTTCAAGTACCTCTTCAATCAGTTATCTAAATAACCTTTCATGGCCACAACCTATTACATAAAACTATGGAAGAAACCACCTCCGTAAGACAAAAGAGACTAAACAATAAAGCATGCAGCAGAGTTAAAAGACATTCTGTATCATCCGGTGCAAATGTGAATCTCCAGCAGTGGCCTAGGCTTCATGCAAGAAGACATGTGAAGTACAATAAAAACAAAACAGAGAAAATTTATCATTAGAAGTGTCAACGTTTTGCAACTACACGATCTTAAAAGACAATAGTAATATTTGAAGGCCAAGGTAACTAAATTACAACCATATCAAATTTATAACCCAAAAAGACTCTGTTTTCTCTTTTTCTGGGGAGATCTCAATTATCAGCATGCATATCTAACAAAAATTTCTAGTATAGAGAGGAGCAACCAAGATGATAGCCTGATACCAACAAGGTGCAATTTAGTTAAACCATTTCAACTGTAAATAATCAGAACATAAAACCAAAATTAAGTGAGATAATTATCCTTTTCTCAAAAAAAAGAAAAAGTTCTTTAAAGTGAATTCTGGACATTTCCCGCCGAAGCAATTGATAATCAACAGACAAAGTTTTTTGATAATAAGATATAATTAGAAAAATAAATTCAAGAAAAGAATCAGCTAAGGATATTACGCATTTTTTGTCTACATTCAAAATCAATATTTCTAAGTCAGTCTCCAATTCATTTTAACCTTAGTGTATCCATAAAAACAAGTAACAATGTTCAAAATTTAGTCCACGAATCGGCATCATGTATTTCTTCTCAAACAATTGAAGAACCAAAACCCATGCATTAAAAAGCTAACGGTAAAAGACAACATCTTTTAACCACAAGACAGCTAAACAGAAAGAACTTGAGTTTTTACTCTCCTCAATCTCTTCATAGCTGGAGAAATAGACCTTAATATCTTTCGTCCCTTCTTCTTCTGCTTCACCTTCTTTGTTGCAGGGGGCATCTCTCTGATGGGACCTGGAGGAACGCCTTTCTTAAGTGCACTACCTCTGGGAGTGACTGAGGGTGGTAATCTCAAGCTTTGAGGAGGCAATGGACTATGTGGCTTCCACACCAAGTTATTCTTCATCGAGAATCGGACTTTCTTTGCACTTTTCTCTGCACTCTTAACACCAGCACTTGATCCATCCTCTCCTTGAATGCTTTCCACAGAATCAGAAGGTTTATCTGTGCCTTTAGCTCTCTTCCTCTTCCTTTTAGTTGTCACTAAAGGCAAAGCCAAAGCTCCTGCATCTTCATTATCGGAATCAATTTCAGCAGCAACCTTCTCAAACTGTGACTGAAGATTTGAAATCACAGATTCATTAAAATCCAATACATTTCCATCGCTGTTCAATTCATTGCTTGAAATGCCAGCATTTGGGGTAGCTGTAGTCGCATTTGCCACAGCATCCTCAGCCTCTAAGTCACCATTTTCTGAGTTATTGGCAATATAAGAATCTCCATTTTCCTTGAAGTTGTTCCCAACAACCTTATTTTTCTTCTTCTTCTTATCCTTTCTTTCACTTTCTTTCTTCACCTTCTTCTTCTTCTTCTTCCCCTCTGTACTGCTTTCTTCTACAACCACAGGCTCAATAGTATCTTCTGTTGTACCTACAATTTTGGTCTCACCGTTATCAATAGGGATTAGTTCAGGTACCTCCTCTCCATCATCATCAACGACCTCAGTAAACTCAGGAATTCCAATCTCGACCCCTGAGACATCCAATTCCTTCTCCAACTTCATAAATTCCTCATGCAACCCAAAAACTACCTTCCTGTTCCCCTGAACACAATCTAGGGCTGAACCAACCTCATAAAGCCTCCCTGAAAACCCTGTCTTCAACGCAATTGTGCCCAACAATACGTCTCCTTCTTCACTCTCGTTAAACTCTGCCAGAGTTTTCTTCTTCTCCAACAATTTCCTTCCCATCTTCAACAATTCATCAAACACGTAAATCTTCACTTTCCCTACCAAAATCTTATCCAGAGACCTACCCATCACATTAAAGAAAGGCCTAAATAAAAATTCCACCACCTCCTTCTTCCCCAGAGGAACATTGAACCCTCTCAACTCGTCAAGAAAAACTGATGCAATGTGATAATTCACCCCATTTCCCAACAACTTATCATCTGCAAGCAAGGCCTTATCCTCCAGGTTCTCAATATATTTTTCCAAATACTCAAAATCCCACTTATATTTCCTCATCAAACAAAACATTCCATTCACAAACCTCCTAATAAGCAAGTAGAACTTGTCTAGCCTTAAATGGTCAATGCCATTCCATTCACGCCTGAGAGTAAGCAAAAAAGTACTAAAATATTGCAGAGCAAGCAAAGGGTCAAGGGCAAGGAGCAAAGACGGCAAGCGGTTTATGAGCAGAGCTTGAGCAGGGGCCTTATCTGAGTGACAAATGCAGTAAAAAAGCCCTTTCCAGAGCCTCTTCATGTCATCCTCGGAAAGCTGAGTTTGACCGGTCGACAGCCAAGCTTGGATGAGTTTGAGCGACTGGAATCGGACGGAGGCGTTGCATGAGGCTAAATGCCTTATTAACGAAGGCCCAGATGATGCAGAAAGCGTGGCTAAAAAGGGTTTTGGTTTTGGGGCTCTGGGTTTCCTCTTCATCTTCGTCTACTGCGAATGGTTCGGATCTGGAAGCTGTGGAATTTAGGTTTTTAATGGAGTAGTTGAGCTTCTGGATGGTTGCGGTGGTTTAGTTATAAAGGGCTTATTCAGGGCTCTGGCGAAAAACAGCTATTGATCTTTGGTTTCTGCTAAATCTCGGCTGTGCAGATCTGAGATGAGTGCCGGGAGAAACCCTAAGGTTAGGAAAGAGAAGAATTGATGTGCAAAATGCACCTCTTTCCTCTGGAAAATAGGATGAAATTACAAAAGGCCCCAAATATTTTGGAAATTGTTATTTTATTCCCTGTATCTTTTCTTATTTATAGTATGGGAATGTTTCTATACTCGCCAAAGATTGTGTAACTTTCTTTGAAGGAAAAGAAAAAAAGAAAAGAAAATACTCCCAACTTCAAAGTTTTTTTTTTTTAATAAAAAAACAAAATTTCATATCCTGAACTGACAAAAACTCTCTTAACTCTTAAAAAGGAAAAAGGAAAACTCTTCTTGTGAAAAATTGTCTTCAATAGGATCAGAACAAAAACCACCCACCAACCGGAAGGAGGTCCTCGTCCTGTTTGACCCTGTTTTTGTGCAATGCTCCACATAACTTCAAACGCATTGAAGGGAAACGTTCGCAGCTTTGAGCACGCTTTATAATGCGTTATAAGTACCAGCTGACAAACGCCTTCCAGTATTATCAAACGGGCCAGCCTGCTTCGACCCGTCATGGGCTGGCTTTGACTGGAACCCCTCAGTCTGCAGTCCGTTACAGTAAGCCTGCGGGTTAAACGGGTCAACTCGCTAGCTTTTCAAAACGACATCGTTTTGTCAAAAAATCAAAATGATGTAAGGGAAAAAATTTAAAAAAATATTTTAAAAATATCGAAACGACGTCGTTTTTAATTTAAATTTTAAAAAAAAAATTGGCCCGCGTCCGACCCGTGTTAGCTCGCGAATTAAACGTAGCAGATCAAAAAACCCGTATTTTAAACGAGCTTGAGCATATTATGCCCAAATCCGTATATACGGGCCAGACCGTGGGCGTGGGACCGTATTGACATTGCTACGCCTTCGAAATAAAGGACGCATGTCTTTATGCGTTCATAGAAAAAGACCAAACATAGCAAAACCCACGGGAGGCACCTTCCCTTGCATTCCAGTATCCGGCGAAGCCCAGAAGATGGAAGGGAGAGGAAGAGGAAAACGACGCCAAGCGGAGAAATCATTTGGACTTTTGTACAAACAGCTTCTTGACTCTTGAGTAAGAGACTCTCGCTTTTCCCACTTTTTTTGGGTTTGTTAATGCGGTATCTTTTGTTGGCTTGCAATGAAGTGTGGGAGAGTCACAAGAACCAGATATCTGTTTGGTGAATTATTATTGAACTTTCATGGACACTTTATGAATGAAGGGATATTGGATAAGAATACCCATTTCACACTGCAAACACAATGGAGATTGATGACCACCAGCAAAAGAGTTCAAGACAGGAGCAAGAGAAAACGTGTCCATGACTTAGAGGTTTTTATGGAAAAGCACAAAATACTCTCCAAGATTCTATTTTTATTGGAGATTTTGAAGCAAGAGCCTGAACAGGTCATGCCGATTAGATCACTAGACCAATACAGAAGGAAAATCAACCTCCCTAAACCCCATAAATTATCAGTCTTCCTTAGAAAATCGCCTAAGCTTTTTGAGTTGTATAAGGATAGCAGAGGTATAGTGTGGTGTGGAGTAACTAAAACGGCTGAGAGATTATTGGAGGAAGAGGAGAAAATTATTGAAGAAAATAGTGGTAAGGCTGCCAAATGTGTGACTAGAATGTTGATGATGGCCGTTGATAAGCGTCTTCCATTGGACAAAATTGCACATTTTAGGAGGGACTTAGGGCTGCCTATAGATTTCAGAAAGGATTGGGTGCATCGATATCCTCAAAAATTTAAAGTTGTTCAGCCATTTAAGCCTCATGACGAGCGAGAGTATTTGGAGCTTGTTGATTGGGATCCTAGTTTGGCAATCACAGAGTTAGAGAAAAGTGTATCTAGTATAGTGGGTTCAAACGATTGTCAGCATGTTCCTGGATTGCTTTCATTGGCTTTTCCTATGAAGTTTCCTCCTAATTACAAGAAAGTGTCTAGATATGTGGAGCAAATAGAGAATTTCCAGAAGAGGGAGTATTTTTCTCCTTATGCAGATGATGCTAGACGATTAAAAGCTGGGTCACAAGAGTTTGATAAAAGAGCTGTTGCAGTAATCCATGAACTGCTCAGCTTTATGATCGAGAAGAGGTTGGTAACTGATCATTTGACACATTTTCGAAGAGAATTTCTGATGCCTCAGAAATTGATGAGGCTGTTGCTGAGGCATATTGGGATTTTCTATGTTTCAGAGAGAGGGAAGAGGTTTAGTGTCTTCCTGAATGAGGGTTATGAAGGGTCAGAATTGATCGAAAAGCATCCACTAGTTATATGGAAGGAAAAGGTTGAGAGCCTTGTGGGTTATAGAAAGAACAAGAAAGAGATAGAAACTATTAAAAGTTTACCAGACATAGGAGATATTAACTTGTTCGGGAGTGAGTCTGAAGATGAAGAAGACATTTGGGTGGGGCATGAAATGGATACTGTAGGAAGTCTAGAGGATGGCTCACGGGAAGGTAGTTCTGAGATGGATATTGAAGAGATCTACCAGGAATATGAGGACTGAAACAGCAAAAGGTCATTTTTTCTTTATTATTTTTGCATTTAAATTTAATAAATAATGTTCTTACCAATAGGCCACTTTTCAATTTCTTGATGATTTTTGTTGGCAGATGCTAATTCATTTACTGTACAAGCTTGAATGAAAACTCCAAGACTGATTCTTGGACTTTTGATGTCATATGATGTGATCTATGAGCAAAGTCTCCTACTTTTGTTCTAAATTTTCAGAAAGAGAATTCTGGTGGAAGAAAACAATATGCCCTGCTTGTGAGACCACCAATATATGAAATTCTAAGTTTCAGGGCATATAGAAAATAACATATTATGACAGAAGAAAACTATGAAAACACAAAACTCTTGGAGAGGCCTCTATCTTGAAGCTTATGCGTTCAACTTAACATTTCTCCTATTCATGCAATGTCCAGTTGCTAAAATACATTTTTGACAACTTCCATGTTCTTTATGCATTTACCTGGTGACCACTGTTGGGAATTACTCCTTATTCTCTGAGATCTTATAGAAATGCCTTAAAACCAATATCGGTTGCTGTTATGAAAAATTAAACTTGTATCTGTGCCTGTAGCAATTATGTCTGCAACTGAAAGGTTCCTTCCTGGTAAACACACACACACACACGCACACACACACACACACACACACACACACACACACACACACACTATATATATATATATATATATATATATATATATATATATATATATTCAAATACACTTGGCTAATGGTAGATGAAGCTACAAGCAGAAAGTTCAGGGCTTGCTACATAAACTTTGTTCCTACTTCCGGAATATTGACTACCATCGACATTTAACTTCAGGAGATCTTCTCATTTTACTTGAATCTATGTCCTCTTTGTTGCCTTTTATTTATCCTACTAAAACTGAAACCTGAAAATGCAGGTTTCTTGAAGTTGGCTTGGGCAATGATAGAGGTCAAGTGGAGTTGTTTAGGAAATTGAGTAGAGATTGCTTCCTGAAAAGCCATGGAATGGATAGAAAGTGGAGTTAAGTTTATCTTTGATATGGCATCAGCTAAAGCACAGGTGTGGCCACATCTTGTGGCCATGGGCGATGGCCATGTTGGGAGGTAATCTTTTAGTGTTCTTAATACATGTGCTGTGGCATATGTTTCAAGTATAGTTTGAGTTGGACCTTTTTCTTTGGGTTTTTGCTCGTTTGGCTATTGTTTTGGCACATTTTGGCTGATTACACATGGCAGGTGAGGCTTTTGACGAAGTTTAACATTAGGGATTAAGTTGCTCAAACTATACATATATGTGGTCTATTTTGTTACGCATTGACTCAGCCATTGAATGACAGTCACTTTAGAAATGGGTGGAGCAATTTGAGTTGGATCTATGTATGGAGGAGTAGTTAATATATGTAGATCAAAAAGATCCTAAGGATATCATTGCTGACTTACCAAACTTGGTGAAGATCCGGAGTATATCATTGCTGACTTATCGAACTTGGTCTTAACAATATTTTTACTAAATGACATCTTTTCCTGCATCTACAATGTTGTTGTTTTTTCTTCTTTTTAGAAACGATCACAAAAATCATACCGTGATTTACTTATAGTTGTCTATGATATGGATTGACCGCAGGGATATGATATTTTGTTACTGTTCTAGTCAGTTTGATCGTTGCTCTAGTCAATGGAATGCTTGACCATTATATGAGTAGCCAATTAGAGCTTCTTCATCCAAAATTAATTGTATTTTCTAAAGAACTAATTGATGAGAATTATATTTTCAGAAGTTTTAGCAGTGTTTATTTAGCAGTTTGTCCTCTATATCTCCATCATCTGTTCTCCAATTTATTCCAGCTCATCTTAATGCTTCAGTGTAGGCTGATCTGGATGCTATAGTTTCAGCTTATGGTTGTGCACCTTCCTCATGTGGGAACCTAGAATCTATGTGAGTTGCCTTACATTGCAGCAGGAAATGAGGAAACTTGATATTGCATAGTGTCAGACTCACTCCTCTAAACTTAAGTCCGGAGCTTCATTGCATCACATAATCTCTGTTACTGTGGAAAGCTCCAGAAAATTGATTTGATGAGTGAAGGAATTAATACATGGCGAGTAGAGAACAACTCTCTTTGTAGGCTATAAGTTCCATTTTAATCTAAAAGGCATTCTGACTCTTAAAAAGTATGATAGTTTCTTAACTTAAAACAGGAAAGTCTCCTAATCAGCTTATCAATACTGCCTTTTTATGACAGGAACATTTATATGAATATTTGGACCACATATTTTGACCTTCTTATGTAAGTTTCATAACTTGTTATTTGGCAAGCACTAATAATCCCCTGCGTGAAGATTGAGGGCATGAATGTGATCGAAATGCTTCTCACACGGTGGGGGCTGCTTGGTTCCTAAGCCATGTGATTTCGCAAGTATGATTTACTATCTCAACTAGATCTTGAATAGCCTGGAGTCATATTTTACATATGGAAACCCTGTTGAAAGACTAACATGAGACTAACAAAGTCCTTCCATTTTCTTCCCATCTCGATTTTCTTGATATCTGTATTTATGTGTTTGTTGAATATGGTCGTTCTCAGGCGATACGGATCATGGATACAGTTATTTATTCCGACACTAACTTCTTTACCCGAGTGTTCGATATACGCAGCACGAACTGGCACTGTACCTGAAATTCGAACCGGTGCTATGCTCCAATTTAAAGATATTTGAAGACCTTGGTGAGAAAGGTAGATGAAAGGTAACCTCACAATTTCAGCTTTTCTAGAGCTTCCATATTGTACAACTACTCCTGAAGGACGTTCAAGAATTAGGGCGGATGGTCTGCTATGTTGCAATATTGGTTGGAACCTTGAAGTGGGCAAAGCTACATCAGGGCAAATGGGTTGCAAAAGAGAACTACATCAGAGCAAGGGCATTGGAGCTTCACCAAATGGCTTCGGAGGCTCACTATAGCGCTTGGCGAAGCTTAAAGAGGCTCCAAATGGAACTTCGTTAAACTCTTAGTGGAATTTTATTAAAGTTAATAAATTATATTTTTATTACGTTAAAATTATTTTAAAATTTATTAAATTTGAATTAAATGAAATTTTTATTTTTATTTTTAAAATTTTAATAAATATAAATTCAAAGTAAAATGAAGAAGGTAGAGGATGAAATATATAAGTTGAATTAAATTTCGTGTTCAAGTTTTCTCGTTATTAAGGGGACAAATATTAATTCTTTTTTATTAAAGGAAAACTAGAATTTCACTGCAAAGAAACATTCACAACAATTAGTGCAAGTACGTCACTAGGCACCTTATTGAACCAAATTTGAGGGGCTGAAACAGAACCGCAAGTACATTGCCACATTGGCTAAGCAAAGTAGTGTTCTTCTAGTGGTAAGCGGGGCTCTATTTTGATGATTTAACATGGGCTCTGCTTCATTTCCATGTACCAATTGTGTTTGTTTACAAAAGGGAATTGAGGAAAAATTGACGATTGGTAGGTAAAGGCAGAAGCAAAATTTTGATGGGGTCTAACCATTTCATCAATAAAATGGATATGAGTGTTAGTTGGGCAATCAAAAAAGATGTAAAAATTTTAAGTTACATGTTAATGTGGGAGAGCTGAAGCTGGAAGGATGATCATATATAAATATCACTTGCTTCGAGAGCCAATAACTACTCGATAAATTTTAAATCTTTCAATACAAATATCACATGGCAGAATGAGTAAATAGGGATTGAGTTAATGAATCAGGAAAATACAGCTTTGAATTTTTAGAGATCTAATGAACTAATAAACTACAAACATTTGTAGGAAAATATTACTTCAGCACCACGCCGCTAACTATAGGCTAGCAATGCAGTGGATTTAATTCCAAAAGCCGAACCTTACCCTTTCTAATTGGTTACATTCCAAAATCCACAGCAAAAATCTTAAACCATCCACAAACAAGAACCTTATGTTTTTTGGAAGAACATAAAGAATTAATGAGCCACCACCAATCCACCCAACCCCCATGTCCCATATCGCAAGCAAGGGTGCCACCAGGGGAGGGTTGGTAGGGCCCACAGTGAGGAGACAAACAAGTTTGAGATATCAGATACATGCTGTATTAATTGAAGATGCTTATAAAAAAAAATTGTAGTATACACCAAAAATACTTGAAACCATGTGGATGTGTGTGGTGTAGACTTTTCATGGATAAGAAGTGATCAAATGCATGAAGAAGAAGGTGATACTACCATTTTGTTTGCTTATAATGAGGGCCAGTTATGATTTGGACCTTTAGCTTTTGGAGGAAAGCGATGTTGGGGAAACTTTTCTTTCCTCATCTCTCATCTCAAATCTCCAGGATTCTTTAATATTATCGTTCCCTGATCTACCAACTCTTTCTGTAAACATTTATTTCTTGATCTCTCACTCATGTCATTGTCAAGTAATTCTTGTTTCTCTGTCCAATTCATTGGTTTGAATCATCAATTTATCATTATATGTTATCACATTTCAAGGATCAAGGATTATAATATTGCATAAATCGTTGGTCCAATCTCTAATTCTTTATAACTCAAGCACATGAATGTAGACATTTGATTCTTCAATGCTACTTTAAAAAAAATGATAATTTTAAACATCTCCCGCTATCCCTTTTCTCACCACCGACGGTTAGCCATTGAAGGGAAAGGTAACATCATTGTCTAGCTTCATTTTCATCAATGAAATTTTACATGGTATGACCACAGATATGTAAGCAAAAGATCAAATAATGCAACCCATTCAACAATCAGTCAAAATTCCCAAGAACTGAAGAAAGGAACTATAAAAATCCAGATGGGTACCTCAAGAAATTCTCTGGTTTGTCAGCTACGGATGGAAAAGTCAAGAAAATGTATAAAAGTTTTCCCACTTAAACGGGAAAAATGAATGAGAGAGAAGATAAAAGAAGATGTATACCGTGGTGCCAAAAAGCACCAGCTTTTCCTCTCTTCCACACAAAATCCACACATCCGGCAAGGCCTGTATGGAATATCTTGGTCACAGGCCTACATTTGCTTACATTCAGGGCTTGCCATTTGTTACTTTATAATTTATGTTCTTGATTCTTTTGCGGGTCCCTTTTCTTTGATCTTCATATACAATATACATAGGAGATGTGTGCATACGTACATATTTATATATCTATACACAGCAATGAGTAAAATACAATGCAAAGCATAAATTATGTGGTTAATTAATTGGTATACTGCTAGCAACAGCTCTCATCTCCCACAATTTCTCAGCACAGACACATGAACTCAAAGGCAGTACAGGCTGTCAATGTCAATTATTAAGAACATGGTCACAATTTATTAGGGAAGAGGGGCTTTGTTTATTCCCTCAGAAAACAAGATTTGGCATTGGCTTAGAAAGAGATTGCTGGTGATTTCCTATTCTCTCCTAAGACTAGCTTCGGTTGCCTCTCCTTCAGGTCATCAAAGAAAGAATTATTGAGGGGAAGGAAGACTTGTTTCTGCTTAAAACCGGCAGCATATGATAGTGGAAGATTTTCAATGGTCTTCTCACTAGCAGGGAAATTGGTCATCTTGTTGCTGCAGGTATGCAAGTTTTCATTGCCTGCTGGTTTTTCGAGCTCTACTCCTTAATTCTTTTCCCTCTTTTCCAGAGCAAGAAATTTTGATCTTATGTGTGAATATTCGGGAGCTGGTTAAAATTGGAGAATTTTATTTCCTCAAAATCATAAGCAGAAATTCTGTTTGTTTCAAGTTTGTGTGAAACTGAAAAGATAGAATCTGGGGCTTGCTCTAAACTTGGACGCATACAAGTATGCCCGCAGATTCAGGTTTCAATTGCCCTAAAAACTTCACCGTTGACTACTATTCATTGTTGTAATATGGTTGGAAGAACTAATATTCTAGCTCTTTTATATTAAAACTGTAAATGAATCTTTGTTTGTGTTGTGATTTTGATTCTTACCTTGCATTTCTAAGGTACGTGACTGCCTTGTGGCGGGCTTCTAAAAGAGGAACAAACAATTCAAGTTGGTATTTGGTAGCAATTGGCATAGGCATGCCTGCTGCCGATTTGGAAAAACAAATAGCAAGTGCTGGTCTTTAAAATGTTTCTGGAGAGGAAAAACCAGTTTATAGCTTCTGTCTACTCTATCAAAGATACCTTGGTTAGATTTCAATCCTTTCATTAGTTGTAAGATTCAGAGGGGAGTAGGGATGAGGAGTGGGATATACGCGACAAATACAATATCTACATCTTCAAACAACTCTGCATATGTGCTTTAACAACAGAAAAAACTCTCCTGAACAGAAATTGCAGTATCACCTTGAACTGTTACTAGGCTATAGTTTTGCTTAGAAGATCTTTTCTGGTAAGAAAAGGTGGGGTGTTGCGTTGGTGGGTGGGGGAAGAGGGAGGGGAAGGGTTAGGAGGAGAGATTTCTTGGGGCTGAACTATTGCCTACTGTTGGTGAGCAATGAGCATAATCCAGATTCAAAAAAAAAAAAAAAGATATTTCTGTCTCACTTGACTTTTTTCAATTGTATGCCATAAGATTATGATCATATGTTTTCATTGTCTTTGGTGGTTGAATCTTCTAGAAAACTTTTGTTAGTGGAATTCATCAATCCAGCAAGTACCTATACATGCTAAATATCTCTTAGCTGGGCTATACCTCCCAACAACCGTTATGCAGCATGTTTCAGCCGTCTAAAAAGGTGAAAAAAAGGAAGAATTTGATTTTACAAGATTCAGATATGTTGACTCTGAACTTCACAAAATTTCTTGTGATTCTGTTTTGATCCTTAGACGGTTTGTTGAAATCCAATCGGAAACCATTTTGATTAAGTTTTGCACTTCAGGGATGGGAACCAAACTCCAATATGCGATAAATACATTAGCTGCTCCTTTAAACAAATCATTTCTAGTGAATCAACTTAGTGATCGCGGATATTGTCCAGAAACTGGACCAAGAAAGCACTTAGAAAGCAGTGCTGTGAACCGCTTCATCTGTTCAGTGGATGAGATGTTTGATTCACAGAACAGTGAATCCATCAAGAAGACAATGCTGATGCATGAAGATATTTTCAAAAGACAGGTAGGTATTCATTCTTTCAGCAACATCACTTTCTATTTTCTACTAAATTTCTTCATCTCTTCCATTATTCCATCACTTCCGCTTAATCCATTCCGGTCAGACCATCTTATGTTGTCAAAGTTTTACCTTTCACTACTCTTATTGAATTAGATGTCATTGCAGTGTTTAAATTGTTTCCAAATCCATCATTGAACCTAGTGCATATCCAATAGAAAAGCTAGGTAGTCTGTATTCCTTGAGCCGACTACAAAATTTGCCCCAAATTTCTTCACTAAGTTCATAGCCACGTTTCCGTTGAATTCAGAAGAATAAGCTGTGAATGTCCTGCAAGTACCTTAAGTTCACATTCTGCTGCATATGGAGCTAATCAAAGCCTGGAAATCAAACTGTAGGTAAGAGAGCTTCACCGGCTTTATGAACACCAAATGAAGTTGATGTATGAGCTAAAAAATGAGATGACGCAAAATCAGAGAACGACAAACACACGAGGTAGTAATTGTTCCGAATTTTCTATCCGGCGTCAGCCAATTAGAGATATCAAATCCGATCTCCCTATTTATGGATTGAGAGATGATCCACGAGAGCTGAGTGCTAGCAGCTCTGGGGAGAGCCCAAGAATGCCAAAAGGACTTAACCTCGAAACAATAGAAGAGGAATGCCCCTCAACAAGTATCGGTGGCACTGAACAAGAAGAGAAGGGCCTTAATAGCTCCAGGTTCTTGAGAACTAACGATGGACCTGACGATGAAATAGATGTGGAGCTAACTTTGAGTATTGGATGTAGCAGCAGTAAGAAGAGATTGAATAGCCAGGTGAATCACTGCAGAAAGGGATTAGGCAGCTCAGATTCGAATTATAATGGAGGAGAGTATTCTTCTTCTTCTTCTCCAGTGGAAAAAGAGAAAGCTGAAGATAAAGGCGATTCGAGCCATGCAGTGAGCAGTTCCAGCGCCCCATTGAACCAAAATATTGGGAGATCAAATTGGATGTACCAAGATCTGAGCTTGAACAGAGCATAATATTTAACCAATGTTCTGTATCAATCAGTTTATAGCTTACAAAATTCGAGCATCAGCTCCCAATTCCCATCTGAAAATGAAACTCTTTTAACACTTTTATTACCTTTCTGGGAATTACTTGTAGATTTTCAAAAACAAGATTAACTTTATTGACTCCCCCCACCAAAATTGATGAATAATAGTCAAATTCATCTTTCACACAGAGATGTGTAATTTATGGTTTACCCTTATTCTGAAATGCCAGGGTGCATTTTGTATTATTACAGCTGTAAATTTAAAATAATACTATTATGGATTATCTGACTCTTTTTGTTTGAACCAAACATTCTTATTTCATATGCTTCAATGTCAAGAAACATGTTTCTGCATTCCAAGAGCAGCAAGCAAAACAACATCGTCCATGTTCCCTGATTCAATTCCTTGCAAGCATCAATATCGATAAAAACAGAGGATTGGGTTCTCCTATGGCGTCTCACAGATGTCCTAGAACAGGAGGAATCTGCCAACATTAGTTCCTGTCGTCTTCGACTATTCCATAGGAATCGGTTAAACCAACATTGGCAATAACTGTAAAGAACTTGCTGCCTTCTTCACTTTCGGAATACGGCTAGCTGAATAACAAGATTCTTCACTTGTTTAGCATCATGCAATTCCCAGAAATCATTTGCAAATCCAGCTTAAACATATACCCTTTGATCACCAGACTATCCCAACCTCGGAACCTCTTTCTTTCTTTTTTTCTTTTTTTCAATATTTGACATATCAAGGAAACGGGAAGTGAGTTAAAGTAGAACTTATCACCTTATCTTGTAATAAATTGATCTATGTCAGTCTACTACTCTTTTCTATCGCAAGAAAATTATTCTTATTCCCTCTAAGGCTTTTGACTCTTTGCCCAAAAATTAAAGTAGAAGAAAATAAGAGAAATTTTTTTATTATAGTTTTAACTAATTTGATTTATTTTATACTAATATGAGAGAGAATAAGAGAAATATTTTTATAAATTAAGATAAATTTTAAAAAATAATTCTTATAATAAAAGTTAAATATGTTAATAAACAAAAAAAGTCAAAACCTTATATTTTGAAATATTCAAGTTATTTATTAGTTTCCGTCATGTATTAGAGTTGGAGAGATTTAGCAAAAGATTTTATTCTAATAGGTCACACTAAATCTGAAACCAAATACAAATTTTTTATTTTAAATTTTACATCTCTTTCAAGAATTTTAAACTTAAACTTTATATAAATTCATCCTAATTTATTTTCTTCCAAAAACAAGGCTCAACTGGGACAAAGTTTCATTCCGAAACCAAATTTAAAATTTTAAGTGTGAAATTCGTATTTTTTAATAATAATTTAATTTTTATAAAATTTAAAAATAAAAATTTTAAAATTAAATTATATTTAATCATACCCTAAACAATGTACTAATAGTCAAGTTGGGCCAAGCTTTAAGGCGATAAAAGAAGTAGTTGGAATATCTCACGTACGCTTTTAGCTGAGCCTTTTCGCATCATCAAACTGTCCACGCTCTGGATTGGGCTCATTGCCTATTATGGATTTAGTTACTCGACCCACCATTTCCGAACTACTGTATGGTTCCTCAGGAGTCGGGACAAGGTGGAAATTGTCATTCAAGGACGTTTTGATTCTAAGGCAGAACACAGTAGCAACAAACATCCCCTGCTGGGATAAAACTGGAAATTCAAGGGCCCAGTGAGAGCCTCGATGTTTTTGTGGTTCGATAGGCATGGCCGGGAAGCTCCTTCAAGAAAACCTCTAATTCAAGGATCTCGTTACAAGGACACAATGTTTCTGCTGGAAATTTCCCTTTTTAATTATGATCTTTTCATGAAATGCGGAGTACTGAATTTGTGGTCTTGCATTTCTTTTTTCTCCTGCTCTTGGAGGGAATCCCTGGGAGATGGAGAGTAGAACCAAAGGTCTTTTCCATGTTAGAAAATTGAGAATTTTAAAGATTATTTTTAAATTTTTTTACTATAAATATAATTTTTTATTATTTATTATATTAATATAAATAATTAAAAATATATTAATAAAAATTTTTTTTACTTATTTATTTTTTAATTTATATAAAAATAATTTAAATGCATTATATTTTAAAACTCAGAGATAATAAGGTTGTAAACCAATCATTCTTGAGTGCATATATGCTCAAGTCGGGCCAAGTAAAATATTCCAATAATTAGTGATGCTGTCTCACTAGAATTATGCCATGCTTCGTTATTTTCCTTCACTTTTTCTAGCTTCACAAGTTCTTGCCTTTCTTTTTTATTTTTTCTCAACTACAAGCGAACTCCGAAAAGTTAAAGAGGTCTGCATTTTTAAATTTTTGTTATTTCGATTGTTCTGTTGTCTTAACTTGTCAAAGCTAACGATCTTCGATTGGGTTTGATTACAGAATTTAATAATAAAATTTTTACTTTAAATTTTATTTTTTTCTTATAAAAAATTCTCTTTTATAAAATTCAAGACAAAAAATTTCAAACTAAAATATTATTCAATCACACTCTAAAATTTCAACTGCAGTAAAAATATATTTAATTAATTAAATTATCATATTTACAGCAACATATAATATTGTAAAAGATGAATTATTCAATTGTCATTTATGAAATTCACACTCCCTCAAAAAGCCCTAGTTCAAGCATCTTTGTTACATGGTTTGCTACTCCTTCAAGAAACAAAAGACTATTTAGTCAAACCATTTATTGAATATTTCAATTTATTGATCTTTTTTCCAGAACGATCTATATCCTCTTCCGGAAAATGCAAAGGCTGGATTTCCTTCAGTTTGGTATGCTGCAGTCACGTCTAATCTCACCCTGATTTCCAGTCAACACACCAACACGGCCAAGCTTCGTCATAGCATTAACAAAAGCTTGTCGGAAAGCTGCAGGGTTTGATGCAAACAAGTTCACGGTGGCCTTGGAACGATTATCCGTAAACAATGTCTGATCCGAGGTGAACAAACCCTTCCCTTGCTGTAGATTCTGATAATAGGCATTGTCGAAAGTATTGGGGGTTGTCGGGTCCATGTTAATGGCGATTCTTGGATCAACTCTTGAGGGACACATTTGTCTGAGCTGAAAAGCGTATTGTAAATTCAGAGTTGGGTCTATTCTGTTTCGAGGACTGAAATTGTAGATGCGTTTTGAGAAGCGGCCACAGTGAGAGAATCCAATTGTGTGCGCTCCTGCAAGAAACGGAAATGGGAAAACATGCACTTGCCTTCAGAATTTATAAACCATGATTTCATAGATAAGGTTTCGTTTTCAGAATCCAATTGTTAAACTTTTTGAAGCACCACTTTTTTAATACGATCACTTCCGAGAAATTCGTGGTCATAAATTGGAATTCTTCATTCTCCATCATGGTTCTTTTGGGGATATTTTTTGTTTCTCTTTTCTTTCTTCATGTTCAATTACAACAATTCTCACGGTTACAGAGATTGAGGGTCTATATGTCAGCATCACATTTCAAAACTAAATTTAAAATTTTAAATGAGTGAGATTTATATTTTCTCTCACAAATAATTTAATTTTTATAAAACTTAAATCAAAAATTTCAAAATTAAATTAGGAGCTTAACAAATTAAATTGACAGTTCACGTGATTTACCTGATAAAGCAATCAAATCAGTTTGGTCGAGGCCATGTGAGGCGAACAAGGCGGTGAGCTTGTCCAAGTTATCGTTAGGACTAGGAAGTCTACGTTGCACGCTGGCCTTTGTGGATATTCTTCCATCACGCCTTCCCAATTCCACTGGATAAAATGGCCCTCCAGTCTCCACAAATAAACGTCAAGCATAAGATTCTTTATGGCATTCTATTTCTTGAGCAAGTCACTTAATAATCCAAGCCACTTGTGATGTTCAAAATTAACAAATTCATAAATATACGAGGCATAAGCGTTTCTTAGTCATCTTATACACCCAAATGGTCTTTTTTGTATTAAGCCATGAGTATATGTCAGCCGTCTTGTACACTTAAAAAAATGATCTTTTTTCTCATCACAAGGTATTGATTTTGGAATGACGTAAAGAAATTGTAAGGTGCTTGAATAGTTTGAACCACTTGACTGTGGAGGATGAGATGTTCTTGACCATTTAATCTCTAAATGCATTTGAACCGTCCTACTCAAATGGTCTCCAGTTAGCTGTAAATCCAGGGTTGAAAGACAGGAAAGAAGGCATTGGAGGCTCACGATGTGATGTATTCTTACCAAAAAAACAACTTCTCTTGTAGCCAAAGCCAAGATGTCTGCACATGAAACCTTGTTTCTACACTGAGGATTGCTATCCACAGCCGCTTTGGCTTTGACTACTGTGTCAAACCCATCTCCGGCGAGGGAAAGATTATCAGGATGATCCTTCTCAGCATTGTTCGTAGGCGAAGAAATCATGATGGATGCATCACAACCCTGCGCCAAACAACTTTGACAATTCAAGAACACCTAGAATAAGAAATGAAAGGACTATTCATTAACAAAAATTTGTACGAACCCGGACAAGGCAATCATGGAAGTAGAGTCTGAGAGTTGCAGGAGCAGTGACAAAGGTCTGCCCGAACTTCGTTTGCACAGCACTTCTTACCAGGGTTTCGACATTCGGGCATGTGCTGCTGTAGAAGTTAGCACTCAATTGTGCAGAAGCAGTGGTTAAGAAGAAGAAAAGAAGCAAAGGAGACAGAGAAATCATTCTCTGGTTAGCAGCCATTGTTGTGTTCTCTTACCTGATTATCTGTACGTACTATCTTGTTTCTTGTCAGAGTTGAGGAGCCGTTTATACTCATCTCCTGAAACATCAATAATTTAAAAGAGCAGTTACAGAATGGACTAGGCAAAGAATAAAATTAGGCGAATACACTCTGGCCACTTATTGTTTGGTTGATCTATTCTTCTTGGATTGACGTAGGAGCGAGGTGACAATTCAAAATTGACTAGAATTGTGCCTTGTGAAGTAAGCTTGGAAGTAACTATCTAGTATAATTTTATACTGAATCAATAATTGGGTTTGTGTCAAAAGAATTATTAAGTTTCTTGTTTCACATGAATTTGATTAGACCACCATCAGGAATCTGCATGGAAGAAACAAAAACAGTGCAAAAAGGGTCAAAAAATCACCTCATCAGCTCTATGCTTCCATAGTAAGTACTCCTTCCCTGGCACATGATTTACAATCCAGCGGATTCCAGTTGGAAAGCGGCAGTCTGTGCTTTGATGTTCATCATCTACGAGTATCAATATCAACAATTCTGGTCAACGTGGAATAACAAGTAATCCCGATATGAATTAAGACTAGTGCAACACAACACATGTGCAGTAAAAATATATGAGAGTTAATTAATTGGGGGAGGTGACTTCAATTTTTAATTAGTATATAATCAAATAATTTCGATCTTTTTTTTTTTTTTTGTAAAAGTCGATCTACAAAATGTCATAAAACTTCCTTACTTGGCATTTGGCACGCCTGATAGATTGTAAAAATATGTTATAGAATTCAAATATTTTAATTTAAGAACATTGACATTGCAATCCCAACTTTCGTAGTTCATTAAATTCCTTTTGAATATGTAAATTGAGTTTCCACAATTAGAAAACATATAAACCAGACACTAAGTCCATCAGCACAATCTGTTGGCGGTGCAAATTAAATATGATAAGCAGAGAGGCAATTTGCCAAATCCCTCTTTTCTTTAACTTTCTGATTGGATAGAGTTTAGTTTTGATATTTTTGTTTTCAGTTTCGTAAAAGTTAAATTATTTGTAAGAAGAGATATAAATTCCACACTATAAATTTTGAGTTTAATTTTAAAATTTGATGGTATCCTTATTTTTCATGATTACAATATGGATTAGACAGTTAATAAAATATAGATATTTATTTACACTAAGTTATTCTCTTCTTCATGTAAAATTGGCTGTTGATTTTTGGCATTTTCGTTTTAAGATAAAAATAAAAATTATTCTTATTTATTTTATACTCACTTTGTTTACAATTGAATATTTATTTTTTAAAAATAATTATATATTTTATTTAAATTTTGATTAATAACTTTCTTAATTTTTTTAAAAAGTAAACTCCTTTAATACAATAGTCGCACTACTAACCTCTCTCACTTTCTTGATTTAACAAATTTAAATTTTACTAACATATGAGTCATACCAGTAACTTTTTTAATTAATTAGGATATTATAGTAATTTTTCTATAGTCGAGCACTTCTTCTTAATATTTTACGCTAAGTCAAAATAAAACATTCAATTGTGGATAGAGAGAGAATTGAAAATTAGACATTTAATTTTGAACAAAGAAAATACAAAAGTATTACCATTTTAAAGAAGAAAGAATAAATTTTATGCTTAAAAAAAGCAAATTAAACTACCGACTTACTCCCTCTGTCTAGAATTAGGAAAATTGGGAGCTAGGTCGTAATGACAGGAATTCTGGGGTTGGAACTATTGGACTTGCTCAATTATTAAGTAAACTTTAAAATTAAATATTAATTTTTTATACAAAATTAATGTAGAATTAGATATTTAGGGTATACTTGGACAAGATTTAAATTTAAAATCGAACCCAAAATTTTAAGTGTGAGACTCATATATTCTCTCACAAATAATATAATTTTTACGAAACTTAAAATAAAAATCTTAAAACCAAACTCTATCCAATCATACATTTCAAAGGCAGAGAATAGTTGTGTAGTGGTCTGGGCAAATCCATTTGAAGTCGATGCTAATCATGAGACATTGATTGCAGTTGCAGGACAACATTCGATCATGTAGAGAATAAATAAATAAAATTGCTGATTTTTTTTTTTTTTTGAAAGGATGAAATTGCTGGTGTAATCTCAATGCTTCAGCAATTATTCTTAGCTCACATGTCTGGCAGACATGATGTGATGAAAAGCACGTTCCACGGTGCACCTAATCTCTCTTTCTCTCTTTCATATGAATCGAATAAAATCTTAGTTTTGAATTATAAAGTGTGCTGGTTAGAGTTGAGGCATGTAATGAGTAAGGTGGGAGCTTGATATCCGTGTCGTGACCAAAGTTTATTTTACTGGATAATATTTTTATTTTTAGTGTGTATTTATTATTAATGTAAAATTTCTATATCTTTTAATTATAAAATTTAAAATAAAAATTTTATATTTATTTAAAGAAAATGATAGGCATTTAATTATAGACGAAAAGTAAACTCCTTTATTTTTATCATGAAATTAATATTATAAATGTTCATTATCCTATATCAAAGAGATAATCTAATATCAGAGTTAGAGAGATACTCCAACTATTCAAATGATAGATGATAAAATTTTATCACATCTTTAATTAGTGATAGAATTTGTCTTCTTATTACTCTGTACATCTTTTTATTGATATGTACTCATGAACTCTATAAATAAAGTTTTAGACTGATGTATTATACACACTCATTGATTCATTCATTTACTCTCAGAGAATCAAGAAAAGCTCTTGTGTTCTTTATCTATTTTCTTTCTAGTTTCTCTCTATATTCTTTATTATAATTTTCTTATTCAATTATCTATATTACTATTATGATTTCGTTGTACCAACGACTATTGCACCAACAAATTCATAATATGTTATCAACATGAATCTTTGTCACCATAGTTTAAAATTTACTCAAGACAAAAAAAAAAGTATTTTTCTACCTTTGAATTTCAATGACAAACCTTTCTATGAGGATCTAAAGACAGAATATCTTACCGTGAGATATCTACTTATTTTGTGGAAGGATCTAAAATAAAGATTTGATCACCAAAAGATAGTCATTATACTAAAATTATGATTTACTTTAAATTTGTAAGTAAATGCATTAGAACTCATGGTTATGGCCCTGGAAGAGGTCATAGTCATGGTCGAAGTCGTGGATATAGACGCGGATATGATAAGAATAACTTATATAATCATAGTGATCAGAATAGATATACCTAAATATAGTGGGTCCTGAAGACACCATTTAAGAAATACAAAGCATCAAAGTCACTTGATTACTAGTAAATTATGAATAAAATATACAATCACTAGAAGATGAATGTTATATAAATGTTAGTTATGATTTTTTATAAGTCTACCTAAAAGATTTTATGTTTATCAGTATGCAAAATTTTATCGCATTTAAAATTTTTTCTTAATTAAAGTTAAAAGGAAAAATATTACTAGTAATGTGATGAATAAAATATTTTTCTTTTCTCATATCTCTAACATGCTCTTGAAGTAGCAATATCGAGAAGAAGTTTTTCAGAAGTATTTTGAATTTATATCCTCTGAGCCTAAATGAGTCCTTGATAAAGTATTTTGATATTCGACCAAATGATTTTATAACATTTCCCAAAGTGAATGACATTAGAAATTATAATATATTTATTTATGAGATTTTGGTCGCGGCCAATACAAATATATTTTGTTCTTATGCTATAAAAATGACTCATTAAATTCTCAATGAATAGATACTCACCAGAAGTGAAAAAAAAAATAATGAGAAGGAAAGAGGAAAAGTAATAATTCTAACATGTTATTGATGCAATATGAAAGTTTGTCATGTACATGTAGTACGTCAAACATGTTATAAATCTCTACTAATTATTGATATTTATTGACTTTCTTAAATTATGCTACTGATAGTAATGATATTTGTATAGATGATACTGATATATCAAATATAAATGTAGCCAATTCTTTTGAATATCTAAAAATAGTTTTTAGCATTTTAAATGTTAATCAAAATTTTGAATTATCAAATTTTTATTTTTTTATTTTATCATTTTGTGATGATTATTGAAAAGTTTTAATACTATATATTTATATTCTAATATTTATATATTATTTTAGTTTATTTTGGATCAAGAATGGTGAAGATACAATTTGTCTAAATAATATTTGTAGTTTATTATGATAAATTTAAAATATATGTCCAAAGTATAAAAGGTAATATAAGGTTCCTAAATAACTAGTTGATCAATAACTCTAAAAGAGTTAATTAATTAAAAACTTTAAAATAGCTACATGATCTTCACCTAATGGTCAATTCTATAATGCGTTATTCTCCATATAGTCTCATTATTTTAGTTGATACTATCATTATATTGAGATATTTGATGAATGAACTTTTGAGACATATTCATTATCATTATGACCTAGAATATATGTCAATTATAGATATTACCGTTCATTTCTTCTAGTTTATATTGCATAGAATTTTTAAAATTGAGATGCAATATTAAGTAAACCTGATGTTTACTAATAATTTATTAGTTGCTATGACCGTTGGAAGATCTCGGATTATTAAAATACAAAAGATAATTATGAATTTATTACGAAACAGAAAGTTTCCTAATATGACAAATTTATATGTGCTTCTTATTTTATTTAAAAGTTACAAGTATTACTTGGGATGGAATGTATTATTTTGGGATGAATATAAAGAAATTATTAATGGATGCATCAACAAATAGTCGTATATATATTGTTATTTTTACAACCTGTAGTTTGCACAATTCATTGATAATGAACTCATGTTTTAACATTCTCCCAGCGATATAATTTGTCTTAATAATACTCATTGTGTATTGAGATAAATATTGAATATCCTGCAAAATATTCATGAATGTGATATATTAGTACTTATTTCGTATTTTGTCAACACATTGTGATTCTTCTCATAATAATTAGTTTGTGGTTAGAAACCAAATATTTATCATCCTAAATTTAGAGATGCAATATGTATATTGCTCCACCACAAAGATAATGAGATGTGTTATCAAAGAGATTATCAAATATGTTAGGAGCGAATCTCAAGGGAGAGATTCGTATTTTGTTAATTTTAAATATACTGCCCCAACATAAAGAGGAGAAAACATGAGTACGGATAAAGATATTAGTGTGTGTCTCATCTTGATCATCTATTTTGATCCTCATTGAAGATATCTTGAACCAGAAGTTCAAATGATAGTTTATATAGTTATGTATATTAACTTACCAATATCTGGCAAAGAATGCTCCTATTATATTTGATATCCCTGAAGGACAATCTAATACTACAAATAAATTTGAGACACAACTGAAATGTGGTAGATAAGTTGGTTTCAATGATACAAACTCCTAATTGAAGTAAAGATTTAAGATGATCGTATATGTTAAGTCGAGGAGTTTTAAATTCCAACATAATATCTTTCCCCAACCATAATTGATATATTATTTCCAAAAAAAATTTAAGTACTTGAAAACTTTGGCAAATGATGAGATCTTGACATGATTGGAAGCAACCGGAATTGCACAAGTATATGACATTAAAGATATTAGTGCGCATAATATATTAATTTAGGATGAGGATTTATCGAATCAAAGTCTATAGACTCGAAATAATAAAGTTCTTGTGAGAAATATGAAAAGTTCTAACTATTCACAAGTACACTTGAAGTGTACATATATTATTAACAAGAATTATACACTTGAAGTGTAATCCCAAAGAGATAGCAATAAATATTTTTTTATAAAATGCGAACTATAAATGTGAATTTTTGCCATGACTTATGGCATATGATTATTCGTAGAACTTGACACTGATTATAAAGAAATATATTTCTAATAGTGGATATAATAGTACATGATAACACTTAATATGTGTTTATCTTTGTTATTATTTAATAATGATACATATATTTGAAGTCCCTAATGGATTTGATATGTTTGAAAAATATAATTGTTCCTATAAAATATAATGAGATTGTCTTAGTGAATTATTATTCAAAGAATAATCGAGTATTTTCATGTATGAAGAAAGTTCATATGTAGTTATATTTGCTATATATATTTCTTTGATAGAAATATCCTTATTATATAATCTATTAATTGGTATAGTCTTCTTCACATTAGGCTAAGAATAATATCAATTGAAAAAAAGATATCATTTATGATATTCATTATATTGATCTTTATAAAACCATTAATAAACTGGTAGTTAATATTATTTATTTGTAAAAATTACAAATTGATTATTTGACTAACTTCTGTAGAGTTAGCCCATATGATATTCTAACGATAGATATTCTTATTTGGATAGATGTTTCAGCAGGACAAATATATAACTCTATAGCCATATGATTTTGATGCATGTTTGAAGTGTTGTTGATCTCTTGATTTTGGTGATAAAATCATCAAATGAGAAAGAATTTGATGATCTAAATATTTTTTCTAAAGAATTTAGAGTAGCAAGTATTGTGATCCAAGTTTTAAAAAAGTAATATTTTGTTTTGATTGAACATCTTGAAGATGTTCACATGGACATAGCCCATCAATGATCATTAGGTTATTAGACGTAATGTATTATACATACTCATTGATTCATTCATTTACTCTCGGAGAATCAAGAAAAGCTCGTGTTCTTTCTCTATTTTCTTTCTAGTTTATCTCTATATTTTTCATTATAATTTTCTTATTCAATTATCTATATTACTACTACGATTTCGTTATACCAACGATTATTGCGAGTCAACAAATTCATAATAATTTTTTCCTATAATTTTAAAAATTCTCCATTGCTTTCTTTCTTCCCTATCTCGTTAGCCCAACCCTATTGTCACTGTCGCCGCACCAAATACCGTCAATTGTTCTTCAATGGTCGTCACCATGATAGATGACATCATAATTTTTCCTTCTCTATAATTTTTTTCTCTTCCTTTTCTTGCTCTTCTTCTACCTTGAACAAACTCTTAAGAATAGTGGCAGCTTCCATGGCGACTGTTGTTGCCGACATTTCTGTGGCCATTATTGTTGCCATTAGGGGTGTTCATTATTTGGTATAATCCGAAAAGTCGATGCGAACCGAAATACACATTTTAGTTTGATTTTTTAATCTTTCGGTTCTATTCGGTTCAGTTTTTTAGATTGCAATGAAAATCGGTTCTATTTTTGATTTTTTTTGTTTTCAAACCAAAAATCGAATCGAAAAATTGAAATTTAATATATATATATATATATATATATATATATATATATATATATATATATATATATATATAAATGCATTTTGATAATGCATTCGTGCATTAAAATAACTCAAGAACTCATTATTATAATGCGTTCTTGCATTAAAATACCTCAAGAACGTATTATCATAATGCGTTCTTTTTTTTTCAATTTCAATTTTCAATCGAATCGAAGTTCGACTCGATTTTTTAAAAATTCCATTTTTTGTTTAATTTTATAAATTTTTTTTAAAAATCAAACCGAAATCAGAATAAATACGCCTAGTTGCCGACTGCCTATTGCAGCCATTCTTTTTTGAAAGTCATGAAAACAATTCCAACTCCTTTTGATAAATTTTTCAAAATCACAAACCCATTTTGGTGTTTCCTAAATTCATTCTAACTTCTAAAAATACCAACTTCATATATAAAAGTCTCAATCAACTACATCCATCTGCCAAATCAAAAGACAATTTAGAATCATACCCAAAGGAGAGAGAATTCAAAAAAAGATAATATATTAATTCTTCATTTCGTTTCTTAGTTGTCGGCCGAATCCATTCTTGTTCGAAAGTTATAAAAACAATTTCCAACTCATTTCTCGTTGCTACCCACCACGCTCAGATGACCACTCTTCTTCACCCACCAAAATTGTTGTCCCCATTCCATCTGCTCGCTTTACCTCTGCTCATGCTTCCAAAGTTTGCTCCCCTTTTATCCCAGACCTTTGCCCCCCAAACCCAGAAAAGAAAAATCAAATCAAAATCTTCCCCAATAAATTCGATATACCAACTAAACATTCAGAGGATGCTATTCTAGATCCAGATAAAGTAGCGATGTAGATTTATCATGGCAGCAAAATAATTTGTTTTAGTCATGGCGGTGATGACAACGGGATGAGACTGGTTGGGTATGGCTTCAGACCAGAGAAGAAAGGAAAAAGAAATTTAAAACAATAGAGGAAAAGGAAGGAAAAGAAAAAACCATAAAGAATAAAGAAAAAATATTAAATATCAAAATTACGCTTATTGATAATATCATGTGTAGGATACATGTTTAATTTTATTCGGAAACTGCCGCAGAGATGGTGACAAATATTCTTTTATGTTACCCGTAAATTTTTCAAAAATTTTTAATAATAAAATAAAAATATCAAAAATTTTAAGCAAATTTTTCAAAAGAGAACAAAAAGGAAAAGAAACGTCGGCGTCACATGGGCGTCATTTCAAAGTAATATTGGGTATAGAAGTAGTTGCATACCAGATTCTGGACAAACATTCCAAAAATTAACATTTCGCCTTTTCCATTTCCCGTAAACATCTGTTTTTCCACCAAGGATTTTGCCCTTCCGGCATTTTCCCCAACGGCCTGCATTCTATAGACGTAGTTCTCATAGACAGACAAAATACGGTCAAATGCAAATAAAATGTAGTGTGTGTGCATAGGCAGCCATCAAATAGAGCATAAAGATGAAATCCATAAAAGGGTTCTTATAAGCAAAGGGTATAAAGATGAAATCCATAAAAGGGTTCTTATAAGCAAGGGGTATCCTCTTTCCAAAGTCCAAACCCACAAATACAATAGACTCCATCAGGAAAAGAATCATCTTCGATCAAATACCCTTTACTATTTAAGTCTATAACGCTACAAATCCCATTTTACGCATGCCATCTCAATTACACTGACATGCTAGTGCCACCCAAAACGGTCCATCCGGTAATCAAACATTATTTCACAATTTCAATATTCAATGACCACGGATTTCCATAAAAAAAAAACAAGGCAATGAGAGAGGTGGTCTTGGACAGAGATAACTCTTGCACTATGACCATTTACGGAGATCGAGCACCTGCACAGAAGATGATCAACCATTAAGAGCCAGAAATATAGAACAAGATAGACAGGAAATCAGCTGCATGGGAACGAGGAGAGCAAGAATGATAAGAATTGCTCATTTTCAGGAAGAATTATAAGAATTGCCCGTTTTGACTATTGTCAAATACAAAAGAACAAGACAAGGGAACCAGTTGAAGCTAGATCGTAGCCACAAGAGCAATAAGCTATTAACTATGAATGATTGGTGATGTTAGAGCAACACATCACTCTCTATTCAGATCTTTCTTGAATCAAAACTATGCTACCCTGTTCAAATCTGAGTCTCCTAATAAATTAGCAAAAGAAAGCAAGACCAGGTGCAAAATTGATCTATCTAGAGCTTATGACCATGTAGTGCTTTCAGATAACCTCCAGTCACTGCCACAGAACCCCTACCTCCTCATCTTGCCTTTTAAAGAGCAGCAAACAGATGTTTTAAATGCAAACAAGAGCAACTCAAGGTACAAAATCTCCCAGTGTCTCACACTTCCAATAACCCTACGTCTAATAGGGCATTAAACTGCTTCTTTGAATGTCCACCTACTGTTTCAAGTGGAGACTAACCAAACAATCTCAGTTCTTTCTTTGGTGCTCCCCCTGGGTGCTGCTTCAACCAACTCTTGGAAGTGTTGACCTTTTCTTGCCAGTCCTTCAGATGAAGTCCAGGAATTGCCCAGATCTATGAACTAAACCTACTCTAGACTTTCCCCTTAGAAGCCAGTATTTTGAGATAATTATAGACAAAGTTCATATTATTGGTCATGACACATTCTTGGTAACAACATAAATTTCAAACAGTAGAAATTATTTTATCTCAATACCTCCCAGACAATTATGATTAACAATACTATATGCTCCCATTTCTTATCACAAGGAACTAATTCTTCCAAGAATCTGACTCTGCAATCTGTATTATCTTCCAACATTCCATTACATCTAGAACTGTGTTCCCATGGGGCCAAAGGCTACTATATCCTAGCTAATTCCAACTTTCTTTGCTGGCTTTTTTCTTCCACTTCAACTTCATCACGCAATATGAACTCATTACCCTCATTTTTCAAGCATGTAGCAAACTTCCATGCTTGCTACCACTTAAAACATCCAGATAAAGATTAAGGCAAATAAATTCACCTTAAAGTGCATCACTGTGTTTTAACCAATATATTATTATAGATATTGAGGTTTTTCAAGAAAGCAATTTAAGAAACTGGTTTTTACCTGTACATGATGTGAACTAGTGCAACAAACTTTTCAGCTGCCCTGAAGAACTCTCTGAGGATCAAGCTGCCCACTGCAATAACTTGAAGGAACAGCAGAAAGTTCTTGTCTTCCTCTCCACTCCTCACCAGGCTTCAGAGTGATTGGTTTTTCCACAGCAGCTGCCTCCACACATAACATGTGCTTGTACTCATCGTCCCCGAAATCAACCAACGCCTTTGCCTTTTTCTCCCAAGGATTCCACACCACTGTAAAGGAAAATAAAGATATAGCGAATGAATATGCAATGTTTCAATAGAAAACCAAGAGAGCCCTGAATATAGGATTATTAGCTCCAGGAATTCTCATATTATTAAGGGGTTAAAAAACAGAACTCCGATTTAACAGCAGTATTTGCCTATTCTTCCATTAGACCCATACCAAAATATCAGAACCTGCATACAATCATTGAATATCTAAGACCAGCATCACCAGCCCGTTAAATCATCTGAATTCAGCCCATGTGAATGGACAAGGCTAATCCAAAAATTGGTCATCTATGCTTCATTCAAGCATACAAAGAAAAACATATTATACAACACCTAACAACAAAAACCTTCTGGGTACCTCATTAAACATACTGGGGCATTTCAGAAAATGGAACCGATGAGAAAATATATCGTCAATCAAACAATCACAGGAAATTGAGCTGAACATATAGAGAACACAGTACGAAATGGACATTGTCAATCTTACCAGCATCAGGGAGTCCGTCTTTGCGAAGAACAAAAGTTCTTTTCTTTTCATGATCCAGGATTGCAATCTTTGTCGGTGTAGCAAGGTATATCTTGTCCACCTATCGAAGCACATAACAGAGCTTAAAATAATCTATTTATCATAAAAACAGGCGTATATGCATAAATCTCCAGATCATTACCTCAGATTCAAAAGTAATTGCATCCCCTTGTTCAGTGAATCGCTCTTTATTCTGCAAGTTATCCAGATAATCCAGAGTCTCCAATCCTTCAACACGAACTTCACTAAAATTTTTCATTGAGTAAAAATAAAGAAAAAAACAGGGGGTCAATCTCGTGAACATGTGAAGCAGAGGGTATGCAGTTGCTCCAAAGTTCGAATAATTGTTAACATCAGGCGGACTAGAGTAAACCACAAACTTGGTGATAAGAATCGAAAAGCATGTTATCTCCAACAAAATTCACGTTTATTGTGGGAATCACATGAAATGCAGTCTCCAGCCCTATACAGCTCATTGATTACAAATGCAAGCCTTACTTCAACAAGAGCACATAAAGATCTGCAGCTTAAGCAAGAGTCCACAATACCAACTTTACAGTGCATAAGGAAAAAAGTACAGAGCCGCTTAAAAGATAGGAAAGGCATTATAAAGAGCAACCAAAAGAAAGCAGCAGAAACTGGCAACTTTTATCACCTGATATCTGATACTGAGAAATAGGTGTGGTACGCAAATGTAAACGAGAAGGGCTTTCCATCAGTATTGGTGTTTCTAATGCGAGAAGTCAACAACAGATCTCCAGCAGGTGACAAACTGACTCTCAAGCGGAACTCGAAACTTTAACAAAACAAGAGAAGTTATGGATACAAAAATCAGAAACAAATAGTAGAAAGATCAAGCAAAGAATGATTTTGAATGAAAACAACCAGCTCCTATAAGCAAATTCCTAATAATCAACCTGTGAGGCCAAATCTTCATGTCTTCTTCAGTAGGCTTGAGGATCAAATCAACATATGCCCTAGTGGAAGTGTTTGTTGGAAATGGAGGAGGATCAGTGTCAATGCTCCAAAACCTGTTTCTAGCAAATCCATGTGCTTCCAAAGGGCCATTATTTGAGAACTGCACATATCAAGCATCTTATAATGGCCAAGATAAACGCTATCACAGCAAACATGAAAAGAATAATCTGATAATCACATACTTGAGGGAAGCAAATAGGAATGCCTCCACGAATTGCCTTTGGAGGTTTGAAGATAGCCTGCAAAAGCATTAAAGTACTTATCGTTTTCCAACAGCTCAAACTGGTTACTCGAGATTAAAAGAACAATACAAATGAAATGCCAAAAATTACTCACTTGTGCCAACTCTCAACCATGAAGGTACGCTAATGGAAACTAAAACCTAGGAGAGACTGAATGACTAAACAACAATTAAACTGAGTTCTAGAAGTCTACAACTAAGAAAACAACCAAAAAAATTAGTAATAAGAACTGTTGAAACACCAAAGAAATTCTACCAAGGGAAGAAAAACAGCTATAGAGATAGAGACTATTCAATTAGGAGTGTCTGATAAAAAAGATCCCACAACCAACTGCAATTCTACCTAGCAGGCAGTTAAAAGGAGACGTCCTGGAGTTACAAAACACTTGTAGAAAAGATCAAAAATGAAACATGCAGATGACTAGAGAGCTCTTAATACAATTTTGACGAAACTTTACCTTACTGCTGAGGAAAAGCAACTCCTCTCCATGATCATTCTTCCAAGATGTTACATGCGCACCATACAGATAAACCTATACATGAGGACAATCTTATTAAGAAAGAGTATGAGTCAATCTGCATGGTCTAGTAAGTATGAGATTATCAAGTGCTCAGAACTATAGTAACAAAAATTTGAAACTGCACCCAACCTATCGGCATGCACAAAAAAGGGGAAAAGAAAATTCATTTATATCAGAAGGTTTAGCAGTCCACAAACTTACTACAGAAACAAAGTACAATTCGTAGGATAACTTCTTCTCCAGACAGTTCCTCTTTTTTTTTTTTTTTTTTTTTGTTCGGGGGGTGGGGGATGGATGGGGAGGAATTGGTTTGGAAGGGGGAGTTTAAACAATCTATCATGTAGAAATGACTTTTTCTCCTGACAGTTCCCACATAATCAATGCCATAAATATAGCAACAGCATTCCTTTTATATAAATCAGCTCTCACATCTAACCACAACTTTTGGCATTCTGCTCTAATCATAGAAGCGAATTTGAAATAACATCCTTCAACCTCATTATATCAATACAAATATGGTCGAAGTTACTTTTAGTTGTGAATTAACTTAGGTTCATTCAAACTCAAACTCAGCATGGCCAAGAAAATGCTAAAATTCATATAGCGTGATGCATCTCATACCTCTTTGTGCATTAAGCTCTGCAAAGCCTTACACATCAGAGAATGGAAGGATTAAAAGCCAACATAGTTTTTGTTTCTTTTTTCCTTTATTTTCTTCCAAAACGACAGATTTATTTATATACATAGGTCATTTGGTGAATTGATTGTGAACTAAATTCAGACGAAAACTATTTATCTACGAAAAAATGCATAATCAAACCATTTCTCTTAAAATTAATAAAGTTGTGGGCACATTTTTCTTTCAGATTATTTGATCTCTACCAAATACGAATCTAACAAATCCTGGATCAAACTTACTAAGATGTGGGTCCGTACAAACCAAAAGTAGGAGGGAAGTGAAAAAAATCCCTACTCAAAGTTCCTGAAACGAGATGACCCAATAAATCAGACACAAATATCATCCCAAGAAATCTAGAACCCCCTTATCCACCCCAAACGAAGAAACCTAAGCATACACAATCCCAACAAAAAATCAAAACGACAACACATCACGAGAAAACAAAATGAATAAGACAAAATCGAAAAGAAGAAAATGCTAAAAAATAAAATGACGATGATGTAAAAAGTAAGAAATGTCACCTCAGCCGAGCTGCCGCGGATTTCCCGGAGAACGATTTTCTCGAGGCCATTGATGCCCTTAACCAGCTCCAGAGGGGCCCTTTCACTTTCCCTAGCCGCTGCCGAACTGCCACTTATTGTGGTTGTCGTCGCCGATGTTGTCGCTGCTGTTGATGCTGTTGTAGAAGACATCATTACAATTCTATTTCAACAGATTCACAACACCCCTCAACTCTCCTCACACCTTCACTTTTCGATCAAATTCTCACTAACAGATTGGCGAATTAGGACGGCAATTACGGTGAATCGGTTTCTTTCTTTTAGTTTCTTGCTTCTTTAATCCTCAAGAACTCTCCGGGTGGAAGGCGTAGAGAGAGGGCAAGAGTAGAGAGTACAAGTGAATCTTTCCGGTATTTATCCAAATTTATTATAGTGATTCTTTTTCTTTGTCTAAATGCATTAAATTATTCAATTATTTACATTAAATTATTATTAGGTGTTTTAAGGAGATAATAACTATTGTTTAGTTAATTAATTACATGAAAGTACGTAAAGGGCTTCCCTCTGTATACCGGATCTAACTGATTGTCTACCTATTTTGTTTTCTTTTGGTCTTTATGAATGGGGCCCTTCCTTCACTTTGTGGATTTCTCCGTGGGCTTTTCGGTGAGGGGAGTTGGGAAATTATTAAAATTCAATTAACCTTATAGAAAATTCCTTATTGGGCTGCAGCAAGGAAGAATCACTCTACAAGATTAGGTCCAATTAGGATTTACCTTGCTCGAGCAATTTCGGCCGAATTTCTTATTATTTTATTATTCCGGTCCTCTTCTTGACTGCTATTCTTTTTAAGGGATTGTTTTTATTCTTTCCTTTCTCGTGGTTGAGTTGCCGCCTTTCTCTTTTTTGTAACTACTCTGCACTTGGCTTGGCTTGGCTTGGCTTGGCTAGTAGTAATATAGGTTAGATTGTAAAATGAGCACCGTATTTTAGTTAATAATCTTGATTTTTTTAAATTAAGATAGAAATTTAATTGATAAAATATATCTTATCAAATCGAAAGGTTTTAGATTCGACATTTATTAAGTATAACCGTAAGGCTTATTAAAAAAAATTGTCTTTTTTAAATTTCTTTTTTGAGATGTCTACCTAAGATGAAAATATGATTTACAACACTAATCAGCTTAATATGAAAAATATAGGAAGGGAATTGTTTGAATGTTCTCAAATTGTGTACCAAATCAAATATGGACTTTGAGTTGAGAAGGCAATAGAGTATTAGAAAATCTGACTATTTAATAAAAAATTATTTTTATAAAATTTAAAATAAAAAATCACAATCTCAAATTTAATAAAATGTGAACTCAACTATTCATTGCTTCCATACAGCAACTTGTAAAAGCTCAATGGACGTGAGAACACGTGTGGAGATGAACACCACAGAATATAAAGAAACCCGAATTGAAATAAAATGAAAAGCGATCTTGTGACTTTTATGAACGCGAGATGTATGCTGGAGAGGGAAGAGAAACGTACGTCGTGATGCATCAGCGGCGTTCCTGGCGTTGGCCATCAGAAAGGCACTTGCAATGAGGAAATAGGCGGCGATCCCTCGAGCTGCAGCCATGTCCGCCGCAAAATCAAGGAATACGGCCTTTTCCGTCCACCGGCTGGCAAAAGGAGAGGCTAATTAGATACTACTATGTAGTAGTTTAATGAATGATGTGCGGTTTGAAGATGATAGGCTGTGCCAAAACCCACCACTGCTGTCTCGAAATTCTTGGCGCCTTGCTGTGTATATATTCACCTTTATAATTTGTGCGACAATCGCGCCTTTATTTATAACTCGGCTTTTTTGACTTATAAATTGATTCTTGATGGACTTAAGTTTGACCATTAAATGCTAGTGATTTACAATCTATAATAATATCTTCGTTTAAAATTAAATATTTATATACTTTTTATTTTTTAAATAATTATATATTTTATCAAAATTTTTATTATTAATATTTTTAATTTAAAAAATAATTTTTTAATAATTGTATAACTCTTTTAATTTAAAGAATTTAAATTTTAGTAATATATAAATTATATTATTATTTTTTAAATTAAATTAATAAAAATATAATAAATTAATAAATTGAATGAGTCAAAAATCACTCCTTAAATTTTATACTAGTCAAAATTGGACATTGTATGGAGGGAGCATCGAATTGCTTGCCCTTGTCAAGAATATTGACAAAAATCCCAATCCCAACAATCATGCATGTAATCAAGGCATGAATCATAAAGGCGAAGATCATGGAAATTATGAAAAATCATGGAAAACTTTGCAATCTTTGTATTATTGTATCTAGAATATTTTTTTTATTCCCTTGTATGATAGGATTCTATAAAACTCTTACCCTAGGCTTAGTATATACACTTAACTTCTTCCATTGTTCTTATTCTTTTCGACCCAAATGAGGTCTATTAAAAAGAAAAATCATAATATGCTTTTTTTAGGAAAAAAAAAATAGTATTATTATGACACGGCTGAAAATAGTATGATATTTTTTTTACTTATAAGTGTATTGAATGACCTTATCGTTTTGTTTAACATCACCATCTTTACTATGTGATTCTGTTCATTATTTGATATAATTTTAAAAATCAAATCAAAATTTACATTTCGATTCGATCTTTTATTGGTTTGTCTCTGTTTATAAAAAATTTATATAATTTGATTTGATTTTTAATTTTTATGTTCAAATCAAAAGGTGAATCAAAAAAATAAAAACTTTTAAAAAATTATTAATGAACTTATTTCAATCATGAGTTCATATTAAAAAATAAATATTTTTAAAAATTTTAATGTGTTCATTAATTAAGAATGTATTTTCGTAATATATTTTTATTCTTAGAAATTTAGTTTCACATCAAATAGAATTGAATTAATTTATTTTGGTTTAATTTTATAATTATTTTTAAAAATCAAACAAAAAACTAAAATTTCAAATAAAAAACTAAATGAAGACCTTTACCTGTAATCATAAAACTCAAACCTTGATTCAATGACAAATGTTTTACCAATATAGTTGACTAATTAACTAGGATTCTTTGTAAGAACTAAACTCAGCTAATAGCTAAAAGAATCATTACAACTTGCTATCAATTCACCTCCAAGATAAGATGAGCAATATTCTGTGAATCAAATATTAATGTTTCAGAAGTTTTGCTATATGGGTTCATGCAAACTTGAGCAAATTGTACTGGGCATGGTATGATAATGAGGAGGGATGATATTCTTGAAACTTCTATTCTATCCACTATTATGCGAACACGTGGACCTTTCAGAAACATCAGATAGCACAGCCTCTAACTCCTGCGCAGGGGCACAAATTATCCTCATCTGGCCTTCAATTTCAGCAAGAACAGTTCAAAAAATTGTTGCAGGACTTCAGTTCCTTTGATTTGTTAATCGCTTGCCAAAGATCATGTCAGTTGCTTCATTTGAGAGTAGCCTCTTGACTAACCCTCTCACTTCAAATTTTAAGCCCAAAGCAACAGTTTTTGTTCCAGTAAATACAGTTAGTGTCTTATGCAGACCCCGCCCAGATGACCACAAAGATCCGTGCAGGTTTGTTAATATAGTGCTTGTTTATTCTTTCTCCGGTAAATTTAACCTTTTCCTACACTTATCAAGTGAATTTGATTTTCTTGGGGTTGCAGCAGGAGGAAAGTTGAAAATCAGCTGGCCAAGTTGGCAATAGTTACACTGGCAGCTGGAGTGCTGACACTGGGCTCAGTTGATCCAGCATCAGCTGCTAAGTCAGGTGGTCGAGTGGGCGGTCAGGCTTTCCGGTCATCAGCTCCCCGTTCTTCAGGACCAAGAATCAACAATTCAAGGTAATTTCTTGAGACTCTGCTAGAACTTGACTGGTGTAGTACAATAATTTGTAGTAGAATACGAGAAGTCTGATTAATTGGAACGGTAGAGTCTGATATCTGAGTGTTAAAATCATAAAGGATTTCTATAATTTTGCTCGTGAAGTGATCTTGTGTACAAACCCAAGTAGTAGTTAGTTCTTCTCTGATACATAAGTACTAGTTAGTTCTGAAATTCAACTTTCCACCGATGGGGATAGTCAAGGGGGTTGAAGTCCTGAGTAATAACCTTAATTTTTAGCAATTGGGTTTTAGTCTATGGAGTTGGCATACTCCATGATATTATCAAGGAAGTTAATTTCATCAAGTTATGAGCTTTGCTGCCTCAGTAACAGTTGTGTGATCCCGTTATTCAAACTTCTTTTCTCTTTTAAAAAGATGCAATAATCTTCTCCGGAAACATTTACTTTGCCATCACCATGGATCGGGTTTTCCTCAAATGCCATCTGTATTTCAATTTTTCTGTTATAGTTATATATACATTGAAAATGGAAAGTGGTAATTGGAATGATAATGAGAAAATCTATAATATGGCCAAGTAATTTTTCCGTATCTTATTGGAAATTACTTTGCCGTAGACATTTACTAAGAGTAAGCCTGACAAAGAGGAAAGCTTCTAGAGGAAAAATGGTTGAGAGACACTGCATTAGATGGCAAGAAATTTGGTATCCTGTAGATAAACTTGGATTTATTTCCCCTGAATAATTGGGTTGGGGTGGGGCGGGGGGGGGGGATTCTTCAATTTTGGGGTCAATCTTTCTAGTGTTACCAGAATTGAAGTATCTTTCTATGTGCGGAATGTAAGGATAAATTATGTGCTAAAAAGCTGCAAATGTGTAATGTACCTTCTCCTGAGGGATTAGAGAGACTCTGCCTTGTAGATTGAAACAAACCGGCTTTCCCTCATAGAAACCTGAGACCTTCTACTGCTGCTTATATGCCAATTCTAACTTATGCTATTCTGCCAATATGGAATAGATTGCTTGCTATGTAGACCATTTTCTGTTCCTGTTACTGCATCAGCCGTTCTTATTCTGCATATTATAATTTCTGAATTTTTTGACTGGTCCTTGTATCAGGAGAGAGAAGGGCAATTCCCTATACTTTCTTTTTTTTTCCCCCTTCATAAACCACTCCCTTTATACTGAAACTATGCAATACATGTTTATGGAAAAGCATCATAATCTGCAGATTTCTAGCAGATACTTAATATGTATTGTAGCTTGTCAAGCATATGCCAGTATATCAACATATGATGAGGAGAGTGTGTAGTTTTTCTGTTTCAATATTTCCATTATGCTATACATTTTGAACTATGGTGTAAGAGGAGCAAGAAGGGTGGTATATGGGCTCTTGTTGGATAGCAGAAGGGGATGTGTGAGAACTTGCACGTTCTGATTTATGCGATAGCTCTGGATTTTCATGCGTAATCATAGAAGGAGAATTCTATAATAGCATGACCATCTCTTTTTGCTTCTAGTTTTCTTTTTCTTCTTCTTTCTTCCCTCTCTTTAGGCATGATGCTGAATAATCTGATTTATCATGGTGCCTTACAGACTTTTGCTAAGAAGTTTCTTTCTTGGTCCATTTCTGTTTTCTAGTCAGTTTTCTTGTTTGTCTACTCAACTACCAATTCTTCTTTCTTGTTATGCTTGTTTCTGAAGAATGTCTCTTCTCAATTCTCTGTCCTGGAATTTCATAGAAGATATAATGCAGTTTAATTTCAGCTCAAATGAAAAATTCATCGGATTAAACCATGGAATATGAACTTATAGACTTCTCCTTCTTCACCTTGATCCTAATATATCAGTGTCTCAAGAGATATATATCTTGAATTACACTGGTGGAAGATCAACTTCAGCAATTTGCCAATTCATTCCAGTCATTTCAGTGATTCCCAATTGCAGTCTTATCATGCATCGTCTTCTGAGAGTGTCCTGATTGATTATCCAAATTCTGAGATGAATGTGCCAGGATTCATACATCAACTCAAAGAATAATAAGATTGCTGCAGTAGAGGATTTGTCGCTGACTTGCAATGTGAACCTATACCTTTAACTTACTCCTTATGTCCTTTTTTTCTTTATACTTGCGCTTTTGCCTTGACCCTTGAGCTGAAAACTGATAACCATGGAAATCAGCGTCAGTTTCAGCTTCAATAATGATGCAATAATTTGCCCTCTCCTTGTTTTAGCATTTATGTACCAGGAGCAACCCTGGACTCATTTCCACTCTGTGCTGCAGGACCAATGTTTACATAAATCCACCAGTTGCTCCTCCTCTAGTTGGTGGATATGGATACGGCTTTGGGGTGCCATTTTATGGTGGATGGGGTTGGTCACCGTTCTCATTCTTTGCTCCAGGTCCAAGTGTTGCCATAGGCGTTGGAGGTGGATTTGACACATTCATCCTATTCATAGTCCTGGGTGCCGTTGCTGCTGTCATCAGAAGATTTCTGACATCCAGAGAAGCCGATGATGATTACTAAAGTAGACCTCCCATGTGGGTTCTTTTGATTTTCAGCAATAGCATAACATTAAGGAAAATGGTGTATATATGGAGTAATTTTTGGCTTACACTTTATAGATAACGTACATAAAAATGCAACTTTATGCAGCTTGAACTGAACTGTTCCTTCGTTATTTATGTAAAATCTAGTTCGTGTCGATAATTCCATTACAGCACTTACATTAGGCTTAGACTAAAGCAGCAACGGCACGATCCTTGAAACCAGAATTAACTTCCAGGAACCACATATATTTTAGAGAGCGATACAGATTCTGCAGTGGAGATTTCAACGTCAGCTAGCAATTTTCAGGTGTATTTTTTAGCTGTCCTTGGGATGATCTCGTAGATCCTAGGGGGTGGAGACGATAAAAAGGGTTGGTCGACGGATTTTCCCATCGACTCAAAATTTGCCAGACTAGTTACAGCTAAAAAGATTTTCATGAAAAGCAAAGCAAGGTCTGCAGATTTTCGTCACAAAAAGGAAGTTGGAAGAGTTAACAGTGCGGTCGTGGAGGATGCTGTAGTGTATCAGTAGCAGCCACTTCTGTCACATAAATTGTGTGAAACTTTCTCATGTCTAATTAAGAAGTTGAAACTTTGGTATGATGTGGAAATTGCTCAGCATCTCACGTGGTGGAGTGGCTTTTTCCTCAGATGGAGGGTCTTGTTGTGTCACCGCTACAAATGTTATTCTGGGGTGGTTGAGCAATGAGCATCTTTCTTTTTCCTTTTCATTTTCTTGGGTTCATTCATTTGGTTAAAGAAACTCTTTTTTTTTTCTTAGTAATTACAAGTCTTGTTTTGTGATTTGACATGAATTAATACAATGCGTTGAGTATTCGTACGTACCGGTAAGAAACAATGTGTGAAGTCATAAATAGTTCATTTGGACTTAGACTTCCAATACATTTGGCGCCGCAGAAACGGAATGGAACGAGAAGTCTTATTTCTCCCCTTCAAAAACCTATTTTCAATGAGAAGGAGGAGTAGCAAAATGAAAACGAAATAAACTAATCAATCATCGAAGTGGTCAGAATGAAGCAATTTTTTGGTAGAGACGTGACTCGGGAGAGCAATTTCAACGGGAAGAACAAATAAAAATAAGGTCCTGTTCAGCATGTGACTTTGCTATTTGGGAGCTTTCCACCAAATTCTAAGGTTCAAAAACGTGTTTTAACCGTCTTGCTACCAAACATTGCCTTTGGCTGCGAGCTTTGTATGCACAAGCAGTCTATATTCGACAACTGTCTCTAGCCAATGTAGGAAAATTCAGGAGACATTTAGTAAAAGAAAAAGAAAGAAGCCAGAAAAGTCTGCACAGGTTGAGAGAATTGCACGGAAAAGTACTAAAAACTGTGTTCTGATTTCAACGATTGTGTACGGACGGAAGCTTTTGAAAAATGCGTTTGAGACGAAAGGTCAAGTGTTGCTCTCCTCCTTCCTTAATTTACACCTTACCATGTGACGATACATCGATTAAAAAATTTCGTCCTCTATATTCAGGCACAGCGCCAAGGACGTCAGAAATATCATGTCGATCACAATGCAGCCACTCGAATCCATTTTACTCCTTCCTACCGTAATTAAATATTTATACTTATTTTTAAAAATATTAATCATTCAATATTTATTTTTTAAAATAATTATATATTTTACTTAATATTTTTATTAATAATTTTTTTAATTTAAAAGAAATTAAAATTCATCACTAATCTCGCACAAACGAATTTAAATTTTATTAACATTTAAATCTTATTATTAATCTTTTAAATTAATAAAAATATAATAATTTTTTTTTTATAATCAAATTATTTTTTTAATTTTATGTTGAATCAAAATAAAATATTTAATTATAAACAAAAAAATACCTTAAATTTTTTTTCCCCTTTTTGTTCTCTCTAATCATCAGAGGAACGAGAGATGTGAAAGTTTTTTATGAAAATTCAACAATCGAGCACACTTGCTTAATAAGAATCGAATTCCTAATGGGTCATTGAGAAATGAAGCAAATCGTCGATGAAGACTGCAAAATTGAGCGCTTATACGAGAATGAAATTCCTAATAGGTCTGGAGATGTGAAACAAATCTTCAGTGGAAGATTTTATGACCAAGCACTTGTGCTTTCTTAAAGACTCCTATAGTTTTCCTACTCGAATAAGACCTCTTCTCACTATGTACATCCCAATCCCAATGCTTCTCCCCTTCTTTATAGGAAGTTGTAGGAGGAACTATTACATGACGAAGTGAAAGAGAAGAGAAGAGGAAGCAACAATGACATTATCCCTAGAAAGTTCGCTTGAAAGAGACAAACACAAACCAAACGACAGCGCGGAGGGAATTTTTACATTGTTGCGGAAGTTCTTGTTTGAATCTACTAGTTCAAATAAGTGCTTCAGTCTTTTTAGTCTATGAACTTGTTTTCATCCTCTGAATCACAAGGATATCTTCATCTCAAGATCTCATGATTGAAGTTGAAATGCACAAACTGAAATTTCAATATTAGCATTTATTTGAAAAAAGAAAAACGCTGATGCTGACTTAACATGGGACTAACTGATAACAAAAATAACTATCAGGTAAACCGGAAGATTATCTAATCTTCACAATGTACCACTCCTAATATCTAGGGTGGCCTTCTTAACCTTATCTGCAGATATTTGATTTCCCGGCGCCGTCCCTCTCTTGTAGGATTGTAAACTGGCCTCCTCAAACAGTGTAATGCTGCTGGATGGTCTCAATGTCCAGGCCTTTCAGCTTCACCACAGACTCAACGTGACCCTTGAGTGTGTGCAGCTCCCTAAGCCTACAATGTTCAAGTGGGAGATGTTCACTTCTTACTTCTTCACATATTTAATCAGTATATCAACAAATTGGAGCTCTTAAGCGACCGAATAATCTTACCTAGCCATCTCAGCTCTCCTCTTTGCTTGTTCAGCTATTTCAGAAAGCTCTCTGTAGCTGCTCTTTTCCTCGAAGATGTTGGACGTTTCAGGTGGTTGAAGTCCATGTAGAGTTCTCTGTGCAACAGCCCATTGAGCTTCTCTCTCCTCTTTGCCATAATCCTTCTTGGTTGTGAATGCAGTCTGTTTCCGAGGAAGAATACAATGATCAAGTAGCTTAAAGAGAAATAGAAAGCATGAAGCAGGAAGGCTAGGGTTTTCATACCTTGTTCTCGAGCAAGTTCAGCCAAGCCTTTCCACTCAAGACGTATCGAATGAAGAACTTAAGAAAGTCGAGTGGCACATAAAATACTACACTGTATAGCCAAACGACACCAGCCCATCCCCAACCACATCCTTTAATTCTTGCAAAACTCCAGTTGGCATAAACGGCAATCATAGTTGCAGCCTGTATCAAAATGAAAAAGTTTTAGCAGCGGATATACAGAATAGTCAAAATAAGTTTACGTCCCCCACAATGTTGTTACTAGAGAGAGTATGTATAATCTGATATTCTTGATTTCTTTATTCCTTTGTTTTTCTTGAATTTTCAGAAGGTGGGAAGAAAGATTTGAGATGTTAAGATGTTACTAATCTAACAGACTAATCAACCAACAAGGAGAGGATAGTCAGAAAGTCTTACCAGCTGAGCAAGGATGAAAGCAATCACCAACAATAGCCCTGGCCGTTCCATATAGGACCAACTACGTGATCTGGTGACAAAAATCAAAGCTTGGCTGATAATACTGACTTGCAGGTATAAAGCAGCCATCATTTCATGCTCATTGTCTCTAATAGATCTGACCCCAAATGAATCCTGAAAGAGCAGAAAAAACAAACAAAGTACTTCATGTCCAAGTTCACAAAGCTAAGGCAAGTAAAAAAGGAACAAAAGTAAGGAAAAACATGCTTATTGCTTACAGAGAAAAAGTCAGTCTCGTGCATCAACCAAAAGAATATAACAGTCATCAATGCCAAATAACCTCCAAGCACAATGCCAGTTGCAAAAATTTCTTTCAGTTTCCAGCTATCAGGGGAAGGTGATGGCTTCACTCTATCTTTTGAGATTGTCATAATTGTTCCTAACCAAAGTAACATGGGTGTTAGTCAAGAAAGGCCGCGTGATTAAACTTCTGAACCAAATGGTTGATTTAAATCTTACCATCATTCAAAATGGCAATGATCAAAACCATGAAAGGGGAGAAGTCAAACTTCCAAATCAAAGCAATGAACATAAAACCAAACTGCAACAGGAGAAGATGCAGCAAAGAGATTAATTCATATGTCAACGTTATGGTACCAAACTTTTTCATTTGTCATAGTGATTTACTTACCACAATACGAATAGTGATGGAGACCGCATATATCTGTGAAAGCAGATAGGAAAATCATCAAATTAATATGCTGTTCAATTAAGAGGTTCAAAATAACATTAAACAAGAAGTAACTCACAGTATAATTCTTCATCCTCTGGAAAATAGCTCTGCTAGTTAAAACAGCACTTATGATAACACTTAGCCCAGGTTCAGTGAGCACAATATCAGAAGCACCTCTAGCAGCATCAGTGGCATCAGCAACTGCAATTCCAATATCTGCCTTCTTTAGAGCAGGGGCATCATTAACACCATCTCCAGTCATTCCAACAATATGCTTTCTCTCCTGCAACTTCTTCACTATTTCATATTTGTGTTCTGCAAAACATAGATAAAACCTTAGAGTATGCTTTTCCTAATTCCAGGGAGCAGAAGTGCAGAGTATGCTGCAAGAATCAACTAATCATAAGCAAAAGCACCTACCGGGGAATACTCCAGCAAAACCATCAGCCTTCTCAATCAACTCTTCCACAGGAAGGCCAGCAATGGACTCATCCTTGTGTTGACCAAGTAAAGATGCAGAAGGGTACATATTTGTTCCCATTCCAAGTCTACGCCCTGTTTCCTTTCCAATTGCAAGCTGATCACCTACATTTCAAGAAAACCCTCAGAAAACAAACCACTAGGTGCAGGAAAATTGTATAAAGAATTTGTTTTGCAGAAAAGGTGAACAAGTGGATACCAGTAATCATCTTGACATTTACACCAAGATTTAGAGCTCTGCGGATGGTCTCTGCACTATCATGTCTAGGAGGATCAAAGAGAGACAGTAATCCAACAAACTGCCATGGGCCACCAGGACTGTCTTTTGATTTTTCAGGCACTTCCTGTAAGAACATAAACAGAAGCAGTTGGAAATCAAATTATAAAAGGAAACCTTGAGATTTATGGAGACTAAAAGAAGCACTAACAGGGCCAAGGCATACTATGTTTAACAATTCCACCATTCAAAATAGAAGGAGAAATAAAAGGAAAGACCATTCTAAAGACCGAAAACTAAGTTTCATGGCTTGTGGTCTGCTATTGCATAAAAAATGTGAAATCATCTAAGTTTTTGTCAAAGAATAAGAGAGGTAAGAGGGAAGAAGAGGCGTGCAGTATGACAAATGCTTTTAGTTAATTATACACTATGCATGCAGAATACATCAATTCTTTCATATATTACAAACCTGTCTTGCAACAGCCAGAGAACGCAAACCACGGTCAGCAAACTTATCTATAATAGCATGAACTTTCCTCTTCATATCTTCGCTTGCATTGCAGAGAGTCAAGATCTTCAACATATCAGACAAAAGTAATGTTATAACCAGGTGCTTCCATGCTGACCTATTCATCGATGAAATTGAAACAGAAATAAATGAAATAAACATGCACCTGTTCTGGAGCTCCTTTGCTTGCTCTATGCCAGTTGCCCTCAGAATCAATATAAGTCAGAGCAGTCCTCTTGTCCACGGGATTAAATGGGAAGAAATGTACTTCTCTGATACCAGCTCGTGCCTACAAGTAGACGTATGGCTTAACATATGTTTCATGTGAAATTTCAACCAAATCCACTATAAACAGGTCATAAAAGATAGGTACCTCTTTTGGATCAGCAAGTGTCCCAACAATGGCACCATCAATAGCATCCTGATTTTCTGTTCTAGAAGCCCGTGCAGCCAAAAGGATGACATGGTCTTTATCCATTCCCTTTACAAATACTTCAACTAAACTCTTATCAACAGTTAGCTTATTAAGAGTCAAAGTCCCTGTCTTATCACTGCAGAGGACATCCATGCCAGCCATTTCCTCAATGGCAGTCATTCTCTTTGTTATGGCTCCCTGCTGAGATAACCTGTGAGATCCAATAGCCATTGTGACAGACAAAACAGTAGGCATAGCAATAGGAATGCCTCCAATTAAGAGAACAAGGAGATTGTCAATTCCGTTTCTGTATGGCCTATGTTGAATGGGGTACATGACGATTATCTCAGCCAGCATTCCAACGGCAATAGAGCAAATGCAGAAGTTTCCAATGGCAGTAAGCACCTTCTGAAAATGCCCAACCTGGTTGGTGCTGTCAACAAGATGTGCGGCCTTCCCAAAAAAGGTATGAACTCCAGTTGCTATAACAACAGCTTCAATCTCACCTTGTTTGCATGTTGAACCAGAGAAGACCTCATCACCAGGATTCTTTGTCACAGGAAGTGATTCTCCTGTAAGGGCAGACTGGTCAACCTTCAGGGGATCTCCTTCAAGAAGACGAGCATCAGCAGGAATGATGTCTCCCAACTTGACACTTATTATATCTCCGGGAACCAGAATGGCTGCTTCCTGCTCACTCCATCGACCGTCTCTGAGAATCTGTTTACAAGTAGCAAGTAGTCATGAGATATAAGGAGTTAATTTTTGCTATTTTAGCACCATGAGATTCATAATTTGACAAGTATATCAATTACTGGAATTACCAACCAATTGACTTTTAAACGTGAAAAAGCAGGATGCTCTATCTTTAACAATTCTTATGGTGCTATAAAGTACATTTTCAAATGTTTGCTTAGATGTGGCAAATTAAATTCCATACCTTGGTTTTTGGAGCGAGACCAGCCATAAGGGCAGCGGCTGCATTTCCAGCATTGTTTTCTTCAACAAAACTGATTGTTGAGTTGATAACCAGCAAGCAAACAATACCAACAAAGTCTTGCCAATCAGGTGGTTTTCCGCCTCCATTAGCAAGTGCAATTGCCATGATGGCAGCAGCTTCCATGACCCATGAGAGTGGATTCCACATAAAACCAAGGAACTTGAGAATTTTGCTTTCCTAGGATCAAGTTTTAACAATGAAGAGAATCCACGCCAGCAGTTAGGTAATTGCTAACCATATACTAAACTTCTCTGGAAAAGATTGCTAACAAATAAAATACCTTTTTCTCTTCTAATTTGTTGGGTCCAAAGATTTGGAGCCTGTTGGCTCCTTCCTCTGAAGATAAACCTTCTCTTGTACATTTTAGCTGCTCAAACACTTCCTCAATGGGGATTTTCTCCTGTAAATAGGTGGCATCAAGAGGGGAAAAGACACGTGGCATAAGTGCACATCCAAGACAAATACAAATCCCAGGCTAATATCTTCCAAAAGCAGCAAAAGTTCAACTAACATCCAAGATAATCAAGCTTGTTTTTATCACAAGTAGGTAAAAAAATTAAAGAAAAAAAACTTTTTCCTTCTTTAATTTTGTTTTTAAATATTTTATCAATATTATTTTGTAGGTGGATGTAAACTATGGTGATGCACATTGGCACATTAGCATACCTGTACTCACATGAATAGTAAAAAGCAGAGCACAGAGTCATATGGAGTGTGTGTCATCCAAGTTGACTTTCCACCAAATGGCTAAATGGACCCCACAAATAAAAAGGTTTTTTTCCCCTCGCAAAAGAAGTGCCATGGGCATCCGACCAATCACAGTAGTCTCTCTAATCTCAGACTCACACCTCTTGCTAGGACACTTTTCACGTGTTTCCCACGCGCCAAAAAGCAAGGAAAAAGATAAAGAAGATTTTCACGCTCACCACACTAGACGACTTACATCTTTGAAAACTCAGCACAAATCAATCAAGTCGTCAGATTTCTATTTTATTATTTCATTAAAAATTCCGCAAATTTAACGGATCCAGGAGGTCTGTCAGTTAGTCAATGGTCAGAGTCGCGAAATAAAACAAAGCAAACAAGCGGAAAATGAAAATACGAAATCAGAACCGTTTTCCCCGGAAAATTCCAAAAGGCCACCATCGAAACTAGAGATACGGTACCACGGAAAAGTACCACATGAATTCACCAAATTCATAAATCAGACACCAAAGTTAGCTTTACTACCGGATTAATCCCTACACTATACCTATTCTTTTGTATTTGTAAGCGTATGAAAATCACAACTCCAATTGAAATATTCAAATCTCTACACATGAATCTGCATGTGTTTGCGCGCTGTGTATATACATGTATATATTCCATAATATCTGAGAGGGAGAGTGAAATTAGGCAGAATATGAAAAAAAGAAGAAGATTACTCATAATTTGGGTAATATTAATTAGACCAAAAGCAGTGAAGGACTGATTTCCCGGGGTATAGCTAGAAAACTTTGAAATCCCAGAAAAGAGGACCGGTTTTTTTGTATTCGGCTAGATAGCTTAGACTTCCCGGTTCCCAGTTTCCAAACAGATCATGTGAACATGAGATGCATTCAGAAATTCCATATGTTTTTAATTTTCCGATATTTAATGCATAGAGGGCCATCCTATCCAATAATGAAAAAAAGATACTACTTACCACTAACAGCGAGGTCAAAATACTTAGATTTACCTACTGAACAAAAATTTTTTACCAAATGATTATCTTTTAACTGAAACGAATCCGTTAATGACTGGAAATAAGAATCAAAGAATTGATTTTGGGAATTGGAGAAGAATCAAACGGAACTTGTTTTATATATATATATATATATGATCGTGTATGTATATGTTCTCAGAATACATGTGTGCTGAGATGGAACTTTAATGGAATCTTTTTATGAAGCTGTGCCAAAAGAGATGAACCAAAAGAAGCATAGAAAAAGGGATAAAAGATGAAAGATAAAGTTGGTTGGGAGAATGATGGCGTAGGAGAAGTGGTTCCTATGGCAACTGGTTCAGTGGTTTTGCTGAGAAAAGAGGGGACTTCCCCATGTTAACAATTGGGAAGCAAAGCATCTGAACTCATGCAGAAATGAAAATAGTAAATAAACTACAAATTAATCACAGCCATAATAAGCGCGGCGGTGCTTTTGATTAATTGAATCAAAAAGCCACAAAGAAAATTGACTTTTGGTGTTTCTTCAGAGCTAGAAAATCCAGTAGATCTCAGTGGCTTTGCAAACGAGATTCGAGAATGAAAACGGAGAAATTCCAGATTCAATCAGCAAAAGAAGTAGAAATCAGGAGTTGCATGGGGGTGATTAATTACCAGATCAACAGTTTCATTCTTGATCTCTTCGAGACTGATAGCCTTATCTCCACCCATGTTGGTGGTCGCTTACGGCGTCACCTCAAAGAGGCGGCGGCGGCTGAGAAGGGAAGCTGAACCTCCCGCAACTACGAAACAGTTGAATGAGGAGAGGACAGAGAGAGAAAAGGAGGAGAAGAAGAAGAAGAAAACGAGAAATGGGACTCTCTGGTTTTAGTGGTTCATTGAAAGAGTTTTTGCATTCCCCTAGGAAAGCAAAGGAAACAAAATTAAGTAAAGAGGAAAGTGGGCTGAGCTTCTCTTCGAAATCGGCCTCTCAGCCTCTCTTTTTATACCTCGCCACCCTCAACAGGATACGCCCCCAACTGGGCCTTTAATTTCTCTCCCAGCCCTCTCTCTACCCCAGGGGGCCCACTCTCTCTCTGTCTCTCTTTCTTTTTCCTTTCTGCTGAATACTCTCTCTCTTCTCTCTCTATCAATTCTCCTATGGTTCAGCCTTTCTTTTTCTTTTTAATTTTTTGGACATCTATTTTTCAGCCTTAACAGCAGTATAAATAAATTGAGAAGACAAATTTTTACAATACAGTTTCTATCATCATTTTTTTCATTTTTTCATCGATGAAGAGTCAAAGGTTTGAATCATTATTTTTTTAATACTGACAAAATTACGATAATGATTAAGTAAATTTGTATAAAACATATTAGTGATCTAATATATTGATTAAGAAGTTATTTATAACATAATTACAATAATACGAGTGACTGAATGAACGTCATTCACTTTTTTATCTTTTTTTTTTTTGTCCTCTTGGAAACTCTTATGATACACGAAGGATATAGTAATTGACATCAAACTCTTTCAAAGAATTTAATCTATCTCATACCTCCTGTTAGTTTTTATTTTTTTTATTAATAGAATAGAATCTTACAGTATTTCTTAGAAAGAAGTGTCATTCAAGCCTCATTCAAATAACTTATATTACGTTTGCTACACAAAAATTGAATAGAATAAAATATTTTTCTATCTAAAATTCATTTTCACTCAAAATGAGTTTAGAATTATTTTTCTATCTTATTATTTGGAAGGAAAAACTAGGAAAAATAATTATTCATTTTTTGTGTTTACTAAATTATTATTTAATATTAGAATGAAAATAAATTTCATAAGAAATTACTTAAATACACTATTAGTATATTGTGTCAATAAAGTTAAATTATATTAAACAAAAAAAGATAAATTAAATATTTATTTATAAAATCTAATTTAAATAAAGTTTGCATTAATTTTTTAAAACATCAAATATTTTAAGTATTAAAGTATAATTTAGTTATATATGCAACTCTCATTTTAGATCAAAGCAAAAAAAGTAATACAAAGAGAAATAAAATAAATTTTAAAGCTAAATTTTACTTTTTCATGTTATGAGGAACATATTTTTTAAAATTCCTACTTCTCCTAAAAAGACTTTTCTTTAAGTTTTGGTGTGAAAAAATATTTCTTACTTTTTTTCGAAATTAACTTTTTTGTGAAACAAAAAATTCTTACTTAAAATTTTATATCAAAGACTTGAATAGAATAAGAAGTTAGAAAAGTCATTATATTCGTGCTGACTAAACGTACAGTTAATCCATCTTCTTCTTCTTTCTTTTTTTTTTGCATCATTTAGAAGTCCTGTATAATTAGAAAATGAGAAAGAAAATAAACACATATATGCACCTGATAAATATCAACTGGAATTTTTTTTACTTCATTTAAAAATGTTCTACCACTTGACAACGGGGTGTTAGCCGAGTTGGCCTCTCACCTGCGCCTACTCCGCCTGGCTTGCTAAGTTTAGAGGTGTGCTTGGATTGGGTTCCACACGGAATCCAATGTAATTTATTATCTTATATCTTACTTTTTCTCTCACAAAAAATTCTCTTTCCTGAAATTCAAGACATAAAATCTCAAAACCAAACTCTATCCAATCACATCCTTGTGAACAGCTATTACTGTATTCGGCTTCATGCTGTAGAAGAAATTTTCCTCGAGTCTTCTACCCTAGATTAGCCCCAATAATCCGAGTACCAGCTAGACCAAAACAAAATATATTTTGCCACTTGAAATTTCTCCGGTTCTAACCGGTAAGTCGTCGGGCTGCACGTTGCAATGGGGAGCCAACCTTCGTCACAGACGCCGTCCCAACGGAGGATGCCAAAGCGGGACCAGAGAGGGACGAAGGCCACCCACAAGGTTAGGCTTGTCGACGTGGCAACCATTATTTGTGTGATAGATATAAATGCCATAGCATTTCTTTTCTGTTCCGGTGTGAATTCACTTTTTGTATACAAAAAAGATTGTTTCTTTTCTTTTCATTAGCGGTACCAGTATCTCATGTCAGACTGTTATAACCGCAATGTGCAATATGGATTTGGCCGGTGTACCTTTTGCTCCAGATATGTTACCTTTGCTCTTGGAAAATGGGATACATTCTGACACCATCATATTTCCAATCTCATAAAATTTTTATGCAAGGAACTGCTTTTCCTCGAGAAGAGCCCACAATTAATGGAACACCAATAATTTATCACCTCAGGCACCCACCGTTGTTATTTGTTTAGTAAGTTAGGCATTTAAATTAAATTTTATTTGAATTAATTTATATTAAAAATTATAAAAATAAATTATTTATAATAATAAAAGTGATGTTTTAAGTAATAAAATTTAAAAAATAAAATATTTTAAATTAAAAAAATCAAAACATCATAAATAATATCTAGAAATTTGTATTTTACATAATTGCAAGTCTTGTGGTAGAATAAATATAAAATTTAAAAGTTTTAAATGTAAAAACAATTTTAAATTAAAAGTCAATTTCAGTTGGCCCTAATTTTTTTTAATATAAATGGAGGGATGAAATCTCATCATTTACTGCTGTCCTCCGGGCGGTGGAAAAAGTCAAAAGTCAAAATTCTTTGTTCATCGACAGCAATTGGAACGGAACAAGTATTTTCCCGTTTCTCTTTCCTGCGTTTACCTTACTAATTGCGTCATAGATGTGAGCACAACGAAAGTAGCTAAGTGGAAGAATAGATTAGTAGGATTGGGTTCATATTTATTAGCTAAAGAATGTCTGTTATGAGTTTTTTTTTTTTTTTTTTTGCCCTTTTGACATAATGTCCCTTATGAGTTAATGTGGGACTTTTCTTAGGTTTACATTATCTACCGTTAGGTGTTAGAGGAGCGTTGATGTCTAAAGAAAACTACCTCGTATCTGTTCAAGTTTCAATTTCGATTTATCTAATCATCAAAGATTTGAAATATGTCAAAAGTATTCTTTCTGATTCAAAATATAAATTTTTTATCTATTTTTTCTTTTTTAAAACTGCCATCATCAATAAATTTAACTCATTTATTCTCTCTTATATTAGTAAAATTAATTAAAAATATGATAAAAATATTCTTTATTTTTTTCCTCATTAATCTATATAAAAAGGTCAAAAGACTCTATAATTTAAAATAAATAGGGTAAAGAATTGTGGTGGTGGTAATACTAGTGGTGTCAACGGGGCCAACCCGCTCCGGCCCGACCCGGGCATTCGCTGGCTGACTTTCAAACTGATCAGTGCTGGCTGCCCCATTTGGTCCGTATGTTAGGAATCCTCAATCCGTGGTCCGCTACAGTAAGTTTGTGAGCTTTACAAAACGACGTTGTTTTATCAAAAAAATATCAAAACGACGTTATTTTTGAAAAAAATTAAAATATTTTAAAAATATCAAAACGGCGTCGTTTTTTATTTAAAAAAATTTAAAAAAATAAGCTAGCCCGCGTCTAGTCTGCTCTGGCCCGCAAGCTAAACAGAGCGGGCCAAAATGCCCGTGTTTTAAACAGGTTTGGGCATATTAAGTCCAAGCCCATATATACGGGTTAGCCCACAGACTTTGACCCGTATTGACAGGACTAGGTAATACAATAAATTTAGTTTGATAATACGTGATTAGGTTTATCACTCTCGCACTATTCTTGGTTTGTACTTTGAATCTTCTCTAATATTTTCTATAATATCTTATGTAATATTTTCTTTTATATAATTTTTTATTTAGGTTGCATAAATTAGAGCTTAGGGTTATCATTAAGATAATAACTTTTTTAGCATGAATTATCCATCCAATAATTTTTAGTTCAAGGACTATTTTCCCGGAGATTTTTTATTTTAATCTATAAACCAATCGAGCCCACAAAGATTCCATGAGATTCCTCTTCGCTACAAATTGAAATATTTGGAAGGAAGAGAGAAAACTCTCCCATTCTAAGATTGGATGTCAAATTTTTTATTTAGGGTGTGATTGGATAGATTTTAGTTTTAAGATTTTTATTTTAAGTTTCGTAAAAATTTAAATTCTTTGTGATACGAGATATAGGTCACACACTTAAAATTTTAAATTTAGTTTTGAAACCAAACCCTATCTATATTCACCCTTATTTTTTTATAACAAAGTGAACAATCAATCATAGAATAATACTTATGTTAATAAATATCTATTTTATATTTAACATCTTACAGTTAAATTTTTCTTGTGCCAACGTAATCCTATGAATAAAAAGAATAAAAATCTAATCCTTCACTTGAATTTATACAAAGTATGTACATCAAAAGTTTTGGATGAGAAAACCTGAACTGCCAACAACAAAGATCAACCTGGAAGGTCGTTATCCAAAGAAAAAACAAAAATGAATCCTTAACAAAAATAGCTTAAAAAGTATAAGAATGGCAATATTTTGAACAATTTTTAATAACATATATTCAAAACCGTGGAAACTAATTAAAGAAGCATATATAAACTAAATTTCAAATTTATAAAAATTGGAAAATTGAATCTTGTCTTTATTCTTTTTGCAAGCCTATTATTCATCAGTTCAAAATTATTTTTTTAGTTAATCAAAATTATTATATTAATTAATAAAACTTAGTTACTGGGAAAGTAATTGGAGTATCCAACAGCAAGCAAAAACGGTTGTATTTGGATTAAATTTTTATTTGAATTAATTTGTATTAAAAATTATAAAAATATATTATTTATAAAAAATAATATATCAAAATAAAAAATAAAACTAAAATTTTTAATTTAAAAACCAATCTAAATTCATGCAGTAAACACGACGGTCAAACAGGGATAACTGGGCATTGTTATGTTGCTATATCTGCTCCACTTTGGCTGACCAACGCAACCCATCAAACCGTTGAAAAGGCGAAATATCATGTGATAATTGACTAACCCCAACACGGATCCACATTCATTTTTCTTTTTAAATTGTGACCCCTCGCGCTGACCGCCCACATTGCATTGTAGATTTATGTTACAACCTTCCTTCTAAAAATATAAATATAAATTACTCTCTTTGTTAATGTCTACATTTTCTATCTAAGATGTCTATAATTAAATATTTAATTTTTAAAAATAATTATATATTTTATTTAAACTTTTATTATTAATATTATTAATTTAAAGAAGTACGTGTCTTTAATTTTTTTAATTAATAAGAATATCATAAAGTTAATGAAGATAAATTTTAATAAATTGAATAAATTAAAAATTATTCTTAAATTTTATATATCAAATTAAAATAAAATATTTAATTATAAATAAAATAAATATTTTTTTAAAAATGTTTTCGATACATATTTAAAATGGAGGGATTTGACAATACCCTTAGTTTTAGCCTCCTTAAAAACACACGTGTTTGACGATTCATCAACATCTAGAAAAAAAACAGTTATTGCTAACTTTTTAGAGGCAAAAGGATTCGGGAATATGTGTAAACTCATTGGATAATTTATTAACTCTTCGTAACATTTACTTCAAAAGGATCCGCATTATTTTTCTTTCTGAACTCTCTTTTTTTTTTGTTAAATAAAAATTATCCATTAATATTAAAAATGGTTAGGACCATTACAACTAAAACAATCCTTAAATTTTTACTCCAATACATCAAAAGAGGAGAATTGAAAGACTATGATAACTTAATACGAAGAATAATAAAAATTACACATTAGTTTGAAAATTATGATAATAGAGAATATTCAACACTCTAAATATCTAAAGTTGGTAAAGTACAATATTACTAATTCTAGCAAATCTACCTCTTTCATAAAGACATAAATTTAAAAAATTATGAGTGAATCAAAGGTTTTAAAAATCACATAAGAAAGTGGCAAAATACCGAAAGATGGCTAAAATTGAGTCCGGGTAGAAAGATTACTCTAAAGCAGAGGAGAAAAACAGTAGGATCTGTAAAGATCTGTAAAAAGGCTCGTGTGTGCTGCATGAATCTTGATAAAAGTTATGTAGAAAAAAATTTATTATGATTTATAATCAAAATAGGATGCACGAACATACAAAAAGGACAAAAAAAAACAAAAGGATCTTGCCAAGGCCGATGGCCAGATCTCGCTGGAGATGAAGGGTTCGGCCAAGATCTAGTCTCGGGCCAAGCCAGAACCCATATTTGACCAGAGAAGAAAGGCAGTATATGCCATGCTAGGAAAGGAGTAGAGAGGACCGGGAGAAAGTGGGCATAGAGAGAAAGCTCTTTCTGAAATCTTTAAGGATGTATTTGGATTATATTTAGTATGAAGAGGTTTTGTCTTAAATTTTGTGAAAGTTAATTTATTGTAAAAAAAATGAGTGTTTGATTAGAATAAATACAATCCAAATGAAATTTTAACTCTCTGTAACATTTACTTCAAAAGGATCCGCATTATTTTCTTTCTGAACTTTCGTTGCATTCATGTTGAGATCACATATTGATATTACAAGTCTAGACTCCGTGCCACACTCTAGATTGAATACGTACATGAATCAGTTGATTTCACATCCAATCGCATCTTCTTTAAGAATGAACTGACACCAATCCCAACATCTACATCCAATTTCCCTTATATATATAAAAGACAGACTATTTTGCGTCCATGTTAAACTTCCAATACACTTACATTATATTACGATTTCAATAAATATTAGGAAAAAACAGCATCCGTTACACTATTAGGTGAAAATCAAAACACTTAAATACAATGCACTAGCATCATTCTTAGGAATAAAATAAAAGCTACCATATCCGTTTCAAAATATTAAATTTTTTAACTAATTTTTTCTTTTTAAATTACTTAGCATTTTATAAATTTCAAAGATTATTTTTTAAAATTATCTCACTATATATTTTTTATTGTAATATTAAAATTAATTAAGAGTATAATTTTAAAAATATACTTTTTCTCTTAGTTCTTAATTTATATAAAAATAATTAAAAATTTTATATTTTGAAATAAAAAAAGTAAATGTCATTTGATAATTCACCGAATGTTAACATCTTTTGGGGTCCCAGCACCTTGCTTATTTCTTTTTGTTTGGCTTCCTACAATTTATGTATAAATTGAAATTCGAACAATAAACTAAAAAAGTCAAACTAATAACTATTCTTTGTTTATTCATAAAATAATAATAATAATAATAAAGATCACTTGTTCAGACAGCGACCAGTCTCAAGAATTAAAGGAAAAATAGCTAATACTATAAAAATTTGACTCTATAGTTATACAAGGGATGCTGGCACCGCTTTGCGACCTTTTTTCTTAAAACAAAAAAAAAAAGGTATAATTTTCTTTTGCAGAAAATGAGGTGTGAACTGTATTATTAGTGCATTTTCTTAATACGAGAAGCCTTGACTGTAATCGTGTGGGGCCCCCAAAACAAAAAGTCGTCGCCTCTGGGGAGCCTCAAACGAGCACTTCAATTTCAATGGATTCCGCCCTTACAATAATGGAGGTCGTAAAACTCTCAAATGGTCCTAAGGTTGCCGGCCCTCTTTCGAAGGGACCACTCCATTTGGACCGGTTCTTCTCCGGACCGTACGATTCAGCTGCGGGCAACATTGTCACGTTTGATGGCTGCAATTCTTTCAACGTTGTTTGTTTGTCTTTTCGTTGTTTGTTTGTTTAATTTATTTTCCCTTTGAATGATCAAGATATATCTCAACCTTTATAAAAGTCATGGATGTGTAAATATATATTTTAGGACGTAGGAAGTATACGTATCCCTTGATGAACGAAGATTTTAGGCAAATGAGTTAGGTAATAGAAGTCGTACATCAGAATTAGGGTGAAAAAGAAGTATGATCAGAACTGTAATATTAGACAAAATGATCAATCCAATCAATCAGACTTGGTAATTTTTTATTATAAATTAAAAAAAGGGCACAGAAAAAGAATTTATGTACGCTGGAATCTGAAAAAATTCACAAACTAAAATTAGGATTTGAAATTTGATTTCGAAGATCTGTTTAGATATGATTAGAACTTTCTAGCTGCCTGATGGGAAAGAATTTAACCATACTAGCATAAAGTCTACGGTATATACATTATTTTTTTAAAAAATAAGTTTATAATTAAAATAAAATTTTTTAAAAAATTTATTTTAAATATTATTAAAAAATATCTTTAATAGCACGATCATGAATAAGTTTATTTCTTTTAGTGACAGAGTCAAATTTTTATTAAAAAAACCATAAAGAAAAATTAATACGGGTTATTATATAAATAGTTATTAAAATTATTACAAAAAATATAAAGCATATTTATGTATTTAATTAAAAACTGTGTACTAATGGTTAATGATAAATAAATTAAGATAAAAAGGAAAGAAATAAAAAAAAACATTGCAAGTTGTACTTTTTTTTATATCTTTAAACTAAATTAACTTTAAGATATGGTCTTTCAATTATTCTATCGTATTCACCTCCTACTCCCATTATGATGTAAAAGAGAAAAAGAAAATTTTTTATCATTTAATTATTTATTTTGACTCTTCAAAAAAATATAATATATTTGCAATAAAATTATTGTGAAAATTTAAATTTTTCTCCCTTTACTTGTCTCTCTTTATTCCTAAAAAATAAATAACATAAAAATAAAAAATATTAGTATTTTATATTTAAAACCTCAAAGAAAGATTTTTTCAAAATGAAAAGATTCTCAGATCATTACTCAAGTTTTTCAAAAGAATCGTGTTCTTGATACATCACAAGAAGTCATAGTGTTAATTTACAAAATTATTTCTTTCTTTTATATTTACTTGATAAAAAGATAAAAAAAAATAAAAACCATAGACTATTATATTTTTATATCTAATGTACTGCAAAGTTATGCATATTCAGGTACAGAATATTTTAATAGGCAATTAGACATTTTTATCCTTAAAACTTAGCAAACGAATGATCAAATTAGATAGTAATAGATATTGATCTAATTACTATAATAAATACCAAGAACTAAACAGATAAATATTTCATAATTCATCTCCTCAAACAAAAAAAAAGCTTAAATCTTTAAAATCTATCAAAGAAAATAACTCAATAATTTTCTATTAAAATAACTAAAAATATAAAATATATTATATCATTCAGTCAAAACAAAAAAAGAAAAGGATTGAAAGATATAAAAAGAGAAAACATTAATAATGCTAAAAATAAAACTAAAAAATAAAAGAAACTGACAAAAAGAGGGCAAAGGAATAACTACATATGAAAGTCATGTATAACTTGCAGACTTAATGATAATCAGAAAATTTAAAAAGTTTCAAAAAAATATATTTTATTCTCAAAAGTGATTACACGGAATTATATTAAAGAAGAAAAATATAAATAAAAAATTAAAAGAAAAGTGCAAACATCTTATTTTGCAGGATTTAACAAAAGAAGCCTCTATGACATATTTTAAAATTTAAAAAATAATAAAACTAAAATACTAATTTGAATAAAAAATTAAAATATTATAAATGTGTCCGAAGCACATAACGTGCATAACGCTCATGCATTTTTTTCTATTTTAAAAGAAAAAGTATGGGACAATCTTTCATTTTTGCCTCTATCCCAAAAAGTTCTCAACAAAAAAAATATCTAAAAATAAATAATTTTATAAACATCTCACATGTATACAAAGAAGCTATCAACAAATTAAATAAAAAGAAATATTTTTTAAAAATAATTAATTTATAAATGTCTTTTGAACAAAAAGATAAGCATTGATAAGCTCCTCAAGAAAATCAAATTTATAATATTATTTATTAAATTCAGAGGTCAAATATTAAAATGAAAGAGAAAAATGAAGATAATAAGAGCATCATGTATCGAAAAAAGAATTGAAAAGATTATTTATTTAATTTGGAAAAAGAATACCCTAATCAGAGAAAAATAAGAAGATCTGACGATAAAAAATTTTATTAGGAAAAATTTGTGGAGAAAGTGACAGTAGATGAAGTTATGTGGAGATAGTGAAAAATTATTAATAATTTGATTTAAATTAAAATATTTATTTATGATAAATTAAAGTGTTTATATTATTTTATCTCTTAGCTAATGACAACTCTTCTAACTAATAAAAAATTTAAAACTCTATAAATTATAATTGAATATTTGAGAGTTTTGAAGGAGGAGAGATAGTAAAAGTATTTTTGTAATATATATATGTATAGATCTGCATTCATTTGAAAAATACCAAAAAAAAAAAAAAAAAGGCAGTTCAAGGATGTTTTGTTTTCTTTTTACATTAATGAGTTGGTTTCGAATTATCTGCAATAGTGTAATTGAAAATATTATAGATTTGGTTGTAATGAGTTGAAGAGTAACTATGATATTAATGGAGATTATATAATGCAAATATATTTAGACTAGAAGAGTTTTTTTTATCTATACATATATATATTTCTAAAACACTTTTAGTCTCTCTCTTCCTTAAACCTTCCGAGAGCCTAATTTTGTTTTTTAGAATTTTTAAATTTTTAATAAGTTTTAGAAATCTTTGATTGGTTAAAAAGGATTTTGCAAGAAAAAATAAACCTAAATTCAAACTCTTCTATTACTATACAAACTCTTCTACAACCACAAAAATCAACTTTATGTTCTCACAACTTACTATACAAACTCATTTAAATAAATTCATATTCATGCTCTCATTTTAACTAATAGAAACTACAACTTAATGCTCTGACTATTTCAACTCTATTCAAAGGATCTCCTTTGGTCTCCAATTTGGTAAGATAACTTTTCCTCATTCAATCTTTAATTCCAAAAAAAATTAGTGTTATACTTTTGTTTGTTTTTCTTCATTCAATCTTCAATTTAATCTATGCTTTCTATAATTCTCATATAACAATGGCTTAGCAATTCTCATATTTTGTATTGGCAATTCTATATCCTATATTGGCAGTTCCCATTAGCTGTCCTTTCTATTTCTCATATTCTAGCTTTTCATCGTATGCTTTCTATTTCTCATATTCTTATTTAACTGCTCTCCAGTGGCTTCTAGAGAACATAGGCTCCATTGAAAATAAATATTTTTGCATAATATTTTTGATATTGTAATTGTACATTAATTAACCCATTTGTAACTAAACCCTTAGTTTTTCTTTTTATTTTTTTGTATGGTCCATATGTTTATTATTGCTCATGTTCACCTGATACAAAAATAGAGTTGATTTTTTATGATTGTAAAGTCATCAAATTTCAACATATAGTAACTAGCTTAAACCTGTGCACACGGATATATTTTAAAAATTAAAAAATATTAAAATTAAAATTTCAAAATAAGTATCCAAAGAATAATTTTTTTATCTCTCAAAATGTATATGTTTAGGGAAAAATCGAATCACATAGAATACTAAAATTTTATTAATTAAAAAATATTCAATATCTTATTTTCCTTCTTAGGTTCTTAGTATATGATTTCTACTTCTTTTGTTCCTCCCAATACCAAAAGAAATTAAAAGAATATCAGAAGTAGATACTATGAAGTAAAGTAGAATATTAGGAAAAAATACATAATAGGCAAAATAATGGAGTAGAAAATAAATTTTAGACCTTGAAACTTGTGATCAAAGTACTCAAAAATAACTAAATTCATGTTTGTTGATAACTATTTAAATAATTAAAATTTACTTTTATAAAATAATTGAATAACATAATTCAATTTCATTAAAAAATATGAAATTCAAAATTATAGTTAATATATAATTAGTTTTATAAATTTTTAAAAGTAATAACTAAAGTCTCATATTTTATATATGATATTATTTTCCAACATATTTTCTAATTAAAGGGGGTTACCCTTGGATAAAATAATTCGAAATTTTAGATAAGTGATTGAAAGGTAATTTAAATAGATATTATGAATTAAATTCAGTTTCAAAAATTTTTGGTTAATGTCTAATATGAGGAGCCAAGGAGAGGTGCTGAAGATTTATATAGAATATATAATTTTTTATCTTTTTTCTTTTAATATTTCTTTAAAGATAAAGACCGTAATTGTTGTGCAAAAGGACAAGTCTTATAGCTAGGAGTTTTTGGTGTTACTGTTTCTTTAACATATGAGGCACGAGAAACAATATGTATTGTAGAGGAAGTTTTTACTATGTCATAATAATAATTTTATTTATGGATAGGTATTTTTTTCTTTTAAATAAAATTACCTTAAATATTGTGGAGGTTGGCAGGAACTCCTATCATTACCAAAAGAAAATATAAAAATAAGAGAATTTTAAATACTTATATTTTCAATTGGTGAAACCAAACTCGCTCCTTAATTAATCATGTTGGAAGTAAAGTAAATTAAGCTCTAGAGTGCAACACACTACGTTTGTTTATTTATTCTAGGGAGAAGAGGAGAGGAGGTGGAGGTAGAATGACACACATAAAATCAACTTATATGTCTATGCTACCTTTCACAAGGAAATTTTAGCTTCGTGGAAAGCAGTTAGATGCTTAAAATGATAGGATATTTGACTTGTTCTAAACTCCAACTTCTAACTTTCTCAATTCTTTATAGCTACTATAATACTATTTGTATCAAGAGAATGGCTATGAAAAATTACAAAAGCATATCGATTCATGCCAAGATCATACTTTTACATTTGTGGTTTGAGTTCTTTGAGTAATAGTTTTAGATTTGCTTTGTTATATATTACTTACTAGCGAAAAAACTCAAATTATGCATAGATATAAAATTTTTATGTATAGATTTTGTCCTTGAAAAATTAGTCACATGCAAAATTCAAGCATTTTTTTTCTAGCAACTATCCTAAAAAGTGGTGACAAGTTATATTGAGCTGAACAAAAAATGATTTATGCATATAAAAAAAAAGTAAAAAATGAAAATAATTAAAAGACATGTATAGCTATTTTTTTATTTTTTAAATATAATTTACTACTTCCTTTTCTTTATGAGAATTTACTACTTCTTCCTATTGTTACTTGCAATTATTCCAAAGTGGATAAATTTTTTTTCATTAAACACATAACTTTACTTCATAGTTTATTGACTATGTAATTAAAAATAAAAATTTTTATTAACTTTTAAAATACAATTTACTTCATAGTTTACTAACTATGTAATTAAAAATAATTTTTTAATTAAAAATTTAAAATACAATTTGCTTCATAGTTATAAAATTTTTTATTAAATATATTTTAATAATTATAATTAAAAATACAAAATTTTATACCAATATATAGCACAGAATTTTATACTAGTATAGAAGAATGAACTATGTTAGTGTTTGATAGGAATCGAACATCTAACTTATTAAATGAATGCTTAGTTGTTGTAAAGATAGTTTTAGTCTTTTTTTTATAGTAATAATACTATGAGTCTCACATATTTTTTATAAATAATTTATTTTTAAAATTTTAAATTAAAATATAATTTAAATAGCAATGGCGCATGTCTGGGCTTCGTGACAGCTTTTTAACCTCAGACAGTAGAGTTAATGAACTAAATTTATATCCTTTTTGGTAAATATAAAGAAAACTAAATCTATATCCTGCTCAGATAAGACAAAAACATTTGCCAGTAAATGTCTAAAATTTCAACTATTACACTCTCATAGATTTAAAGAAAGAAAAGGAGCGACATTTTTATAGAAATTCGCTTGAAATTTGAAACAAAACGCCCCAAAAAATATAGAAAGAAATGCGAGTATGGATGAATTTTATACATTTATTCTAATATTGATTATGCCAAATTTTGGTTATTTTATTTATTTATAAATTTTTTATTACTAGAGAAGTCGTACTATTTATGTTACGATTTAATGAATTTATCTTTGATCAGTAACTTAAGTGAATGATATATATATAGAAATTTGTTGAATTCTTTGGGACTATACCCTTAACTACTTCGTTTGAAGAAAAAATTGTCTTAGAACTTAAATAAAAAAACAAAAAATTGTAGAATTAAGTTAAGGCAAAAGAAATAATTTTTAGAGTAAATTTGCTAATTTTGCAAACGAAAAATAAACCCTATATTGACTGAAATAAAACGTCCGGTAGAAAAGCATCAACTTTTGTGCCTTGTGAAAAGTTTGATTAGGGTATTGTCGTTGGATTAATTTGTCGCAAAGCTTTTGGAAAGCCTGCTGTCCCTCGTAGGAAGCTTTGATTAGCTTATTATTGTTGTATTAATTTGTCGCAAAGCTTTTGGGCAGTGGCAATAATATTGTGTTTGTTTCTTGTTTGATTTGATTTTGACGTGCCTTTCTATGGAGACAAAAAGTACATTTTTCATTGCAAGATCTTTCCGTTACAACTGTAAAATGCCAATTACGAGGACGAAAGTCTGTACATCTCCTCTTTTTGCCACCGCGCCCACACTGTTATGAAAAGAAAATCCAAAGATAAAATTTATGGTTAACTTTGATTGGCTCTCAATTCAATTTTTTTATTTTAAATTTAACTTTTTTTAGACATTTTATTTTTATAAATTTTAATGTCATTCAATTAAAAAAAACTAATCTAATCTCGCTCTAGATAACATGTTAAAAGAAGTACGACTATTACGTTTCAGCTTATCTTAGATTTTTTGTAAAATAGGACTAAAAGAGATGGCTTAATTTTTTTTTGGGTCTAATAATGACAATTGCTATTGCAGTACATTTTCTTAAGATAACAGTTGATAAAATGCTTGTTAATTTAGAAACTGTTATGAATTTGTTGACGCGCAGTCGTTGTCGGCACAACAAAATAGTAATACTAATGTAGAAAACTTAATAAAGAAATTATAATGTATAGAATAGGAGAAAAATATAGAGAGAAAATATAGAGAAAGAACAAGAGATCTTTATTGATTATGTGAGAGTAAATTGATCAATGAATGAGTGTATATAAAACCTCAGTCTAGAACCCTATTTATAGGGTTCAGGGGTACATCTAAGTCAGAATAAGTATATGGTAATCAGAAGACAAATCTTATCATTAATCAAAGATATGATAGAACTCTACCATCTATCTTCTGGATAGTTGAAGTATCTTTATAACTATGATAATAGACATCCATACTAATATTAATTTCATAACAGAAATAATAAACCTTTAAAATTTTCTTTTTTGCTGCTTTGTCATATTCCAAGTACAGGCTAAAATGATAGTCATATGTACTTGGAGAGTATCAAATTGGAATCCAAGTTTATCGATTAAGGTATTATCTTAGTTATATTAAAATAGTAGTTTAGTTGATAAAGCACTCGTTATTCAATCATCACAAGTATTATGGAAGTGGATGTTTATTGTGCAGATATTCCTTCCTCTTCATAATAATAAAAAGATTCACCAAAAAAATGGAGAAAACTATTATCTCGGTTCATTTTGATCGAAGTCTTAACTCAATCTGGTAATATCCTCTACACTATAAATTTCAATGAGGATATCGCAATAAAGTGACTGGAAAGAAACAATTTTAAACAATCTATTTGGATATTCATTTATAAAATATAATGTATTTTGACTTTTTTATATATATTCAGAAAAAATAAGAGGTATTTTTTAATTATATTTTATTTTAATATAATTAAAAATAAGTTTTTTAAAAAATAATATTTAAAATTTATAAAAATAAATATTTTAATAAAATAAAAAATAATTAGAATATTTTATATTTTAATACGCCGAGAGAAGGTAGTATATTAAGATAGTATTTGACTGCCAGGATGTGATTAACAAAAAAGCCGTTTGGGTCCGCGCGCAAAGGCCGCCAAGATAAGCGCGGGGAAACACACTTGGGAGAGTATGCATTTGGACTTTGCAGCAGTTCGCTCCACGCATAGCGGCATTTCGGCGTCCCATATTATTGATTCCTTCTCTCTTCGTTTGGAATCATTGATTTTTTGAGGAGATATTATTTTATTATTATTGTTTGACATGTTAAGGACTTAAGGCATAGACCCGAAACCGAAACACAAATCTCGGATGAATACGGAATTGGAAGTTTCCAAATGTTTTCGGTCAATTTGCTTCTGTTTTCTGTTACTGATCTCTCTCCTAGCATTTCATTTTCTTTTAATACTTCATTCGTAAAAAATTAAATGTTTCATTTTGATTATAAAAAATTATTATAATATTCTTATTAATTATAAAAAAATATTTAATTTGATTATATTAGAATTAAAGAGATTATTAGTGGATCCATTATATTTTGAGAAAGTAAATATTTAATTTCGAATATTTTAAAAAAGATAGGGACGTTTTATTTCAAATGGAGAAAGTATAAAGTAATGTAAATTAAGTCCAACAAGAGGGAGCAGGCACTAAATCCGCCAAGAATTTAGCAGTAATTTGGTCGGGCAAATGTACAAAGGAGTGTAATGTTTCTCTTTCTAGCATTAGTCCCTACTCGAATTGGAGGGCACGTCTTGTAGCAGATAAGATGTGTACAACAATCTAGTAGTACTCATAATATTCTCTCCCGTTCATAATCAAATATTCTATTTTAATTTAATATAAAATTAAATAGAATAGTTAAATTATAAAAAAATTACTATAATTTTCTTTAACGATAAGATTTACATGTTAATAAAATTTAAGTCTCTTGCTTTGAAAGAAGAAAGTAGCAAGATTATTGTGTTAATAGAGCTTTTAAAAAAATTAAGAAAGTTATTAATAAAAATATAAATAAAATATATAATTTTTTTAAAAAATAGATATTTAATTGCATATATCTTTAAAAAGAAATATGAATATTTAATTATAGACTGAAAGAATAATTTTTAAAGTACACGTTGATTATAGAATATTTTAGCAATATGCATGAGATGGAATGCATTTCGAACCTCATGACTTAAAACAAAAACACCTCCGAGAGTGTATGTGAATCGATCTAAATCTCTATCTACACTCGAATCACTTAAATGATTTTTTAAGATGTGCATTAGATAACAGATTTCTCTTTATCTTCTGGCATCATCATCCAATCCTTTGTTTGCTTCGGGATCCTTTACATTGTACTAATCGATAATCCTACTTAACCAATAAGGACGGAAATCAAACAATCATCTATACATTTTATCGCTAGTAAATCAAAGGCACATTCCATCAGTACAATTCTAACTTATTTATTTCTTGTCGGGCGATGGAATCTCCTGACAGCAAATTGTTAGCACTATAAGCTTGCATGAATTTTAAGGCACTATACGTATTGATGTAACTGTATATGGGCCAATAAATTATAGCGAAACGTTTCGTACCATTAACGTTAAGAACTTTAATGAAAATGAACCCATTTTGATATTGGAGACAAAGACCGCACCCGCACCCGCACCCGCACCAAAACGCAAACTCCCAGCCATTTCCAAAATGATTACTGTATACACTCCCTTCTGAATCCTGTCGCCTTATCGCATATTTTCGTTTGTAAAACCTGTCGTTTTCTTTGGCCTCGTGAGATCATTTGCCCTTTCAAAATATGGTTTTCAATGTGGACCAGGATGGAGGATGGAGTTGAGGATCCTGTATGCCATCTTATGCAACATTAATTGCACGAAGAATATGGATCAAATACTTTTCAACATGAGCCAGTAGGCTTAGACTGCTTGCTCTCTAGGTCACACTAAGTTTAGAGTGGGATTGAATAACGTCTCATCTTAAAATTAAATTTAAAATTTTAAATATAGAATTTACATATCATCTCATAAATAATTTAACTTTTATAAAATTTAAAATAAAAATCTCAAAACTAAACTCTATCCAATCTCACCCTTAATTAAGGGATGGACGTGGTTAAATAATATTCTTGCAGATAAAGACATACGTTTTGTTAAGTCATTTACCTGATAATTACGGGTTAAAAAATTTATTTGATTCCTAAAGTCATATATAGGGGTTTGCAATCGATTTTCGGTTTTATTGTTCAGTTTTCTGTTTAAAAATAAGAACCGAACCGAACCGTTTTATTTGTTGAAACCGAACCGAACCGAACCAAATTATATCGGTTCGGTTCGGTTCTAACCGGAAAAAAAATAGAACATGAAAGAATAAATTAAAAAACTAAAACCTTTATTTAAAAATAGAAAACTAGTTATTATGATCAATAAATGATACTAATACAGTAATAATAAATTACTGATATGATGAAAAAATAATTTAGTATTTTTTTGGTAAAATAAAATAATTTAGTTATTTATCCTAACATTGTTCGTATAGTGTCATATTGGAAAAAAATTTAAGAATCAGGACTATCTTCTTTCTTTTTCTTCCTACAAAAAATACAATAGTATAATTAGAAAAATAGTTTAATAGTTTAAGGTTGAATTGGATAAGTAACTCATTATAAAAGTAATATATAACACCATAATTATTCTACACTATAATTAGAAAAAAAATTTACTATTCAATTTTCGGTTTGATGTCTACAACCGAAAAACGAACCGAAAATTATGCAATTGTTAAAAACCGAACTGAACCGAACAGTATAAATAAAAAACCGAATCAAAATGTAAAAAACGGTTCGATTTTGGTTCGATTTTTGGTCCGGTTCAGTTTTTGCCTACCCCCAGTCATATATGCTTAGAGACAAAAAAATATATTCTTTATTTTTCATTATTAATTTATGTAAAAAAGTCCTTTATTTTTTTATTTGTTATCTGATCCATGTTGAATCTCCAAGTTTGACAACCAGTAGCTAAGATTTATTTATACGGCAAAATTCCCCAGATTCCTTCTTCTGTGTATTAGTACATAATATGTCACGTAGATTAATGTACAAAAATTTCCACCGTTGCGTGAGCTGTGGGAAACCCAACCACACGCATAATCACATGTGCTCACATTATTGAATTAAGTTTAATCCGATTTGACGCCCCTTACGTGCCTAATACTATCTGCTAATTGTTTTAGAATATCCTTTATTTTTTATTTAATTTTTCACCTCTCCCTATAATTTCATATAATATAGTACTACTGTTATTAATCATCATTGTTTTCAACAAAAAAAAAATCTTTATTACAACATTAGTCACGCCTATGGTTGCATGATCTGGACCCAATAATTCACTCTATTTTCAACGTCTGCTTGCGCCTCTCTGTTACGTAATTGAGTTAATTTTGGAGTTGAAAGTGAACATTAAAAATTTGTTGCCAAGTGAGTTCAAGAATGATTCATTCAGCACCAAAAAAAAAAAAAAAAGAAAATAGTTCTTCCAAATAATGAAGTCAGTAAACACAGGTGCAACCATGGTCTACATCTACCTAAAACAACAATTCTAAACATAGTAAACAATGCCAAATCCTAATTTGACATCTCAGATTTATAGATATGATCATGATGACATCCCTGTGTATATCTGTGTTTATATTCATGCTCAACTTGGGTTAGGAAATAGAGTCAGAGGATTGAAGTTAGGAATAAGTTGTTGAAGAATATGACAGAGAAAAATATCACAAAATTTGAAAAAAAAATGTAGGTTTGAAATTTAAAAATTATGAAGATTTTTTGAATTAGTCTTAATTAATTATTTTGAGGTTGATTTTGAGACAATTAAAAAAAGAAAATATAAAAGGAATGTTGAAAAATGATTGGATTGTCCAAGTCTTATCCTCTTATTCTCAAGACTAGATGTCTAGAGTTGGAGCGTGAAATTTGAAAATTAATAGATGATTCAACATTTCTCTGATATCATTTTAAAAAATAAATTTTGACCTAATATCATGCTAAAAAGGTACCTCGAAGGGGGTGAATTGCTCAAACTTTATAAGTAATTAATTATTATATTAAAAAAATAATGTGAGATTTTTCAATAGGAAAAGGAGAGTGAAGTTTCTAGGGGATTTGAGGACTATGGCCTAGTTATACCTGGACTAGTAGAATCCTGAAATCGTTATCTTCAATGGGTAGTTGGAAATTAACATGTATAGAGTGAAACTTTAGGAGGTCAATTATTAATTTAAAGTGTTTCTTCTGGGTTGCTCCAAAAGTTTTTGCCCCAAAGAGCAAAGAAAAAGAGTAAAAAATCTCGACAGAGATACGCACTTTCATCTAATCAGCGAGACCAACACGAACATATGGGTTTCTTGCTACAACTTAATAGCCCTTTTTAAGCATATGATCATAAGAGAGATAATCAATATCAAAAAGTTTCATCGAATTTGTAGTTTACTGATCAAACAAGTCCAATACAGAATATTTTTACTTCACTATTTTGTCACGACAAATACAAACTTATCGTATTTATTTTGATGTGTGCGTGTAAAATATACCAATAAATTGGGAGTCCAAATCAGGCAAGACCCGTGAGGTATAGTTCATTCATGCATCAATTCATATGCCCTATTAGCTGTGAGAATCAAGTCGTGTTTGGTGAGAGTAAAGAGAAAGAGAAACTTTCGCTCTGATGCCATTGATCATCACATTGGACATAAACTTTTTCCCCTCAAGAAGAGTATTTAAACTGGAAAATTTTTAAACCACAAAAGGGAAAAGCAATCTGAACCACTAATCATAACCCAATTGAAAATTTTGAACGGTGAAGAAGTATGATTATATCTCTTACTTTACTCCCAGTTGAAGTTACTATGATTCGTAACTGTCGAAGGCAGTAAAAATTTCTTGGCCTTTAAACTTTGAATGGTCACAAGAACATGAATGTGGCTTTTTGGTAAATGTTCAAAATTATGCTGTGCATTATCAAAACAAACAGGAGTGCTTCAAACACAAATTTTAGGCATCTTTTGAAGTCTAAAAATTGCATGCGGAAAAGATATCTTTAATGGATAAGAGCAACTAATATCAGAATATTGATTGGGAAAGTAATCTCCTATCTCTAATTTCCTTTTCAGAAGAGAGACGGAGGGCCAAGAGAATATTGAAGGGAAATGTGAAAAACCTATCACATGTGTGTACTGATTCGTGATTATCCAGCACCTAACTTTTTTACTGATGATGTCAAATTGAACAATAAACTTTATCGCAATTAACTATACCATAAAATAAATCAATTCAAGTAATTGAGGAAGGAAAACGAGTGCTTAACCATTCTGGCTATTAGATGGCTAATCATGCCGGAAGAATCTTAACTCTCGAAGTGAAATTGAAATGAGATAGCAATTATGTTGAGGAGGAGGAAAGGAAAAAAATAAAAGGAAATAACAATAGATTCCCCTTTATCTCTCCCAAAAATTAGACAACTATATATCCCATAGTTTGGTTAGATAATGGGCGACAAACACATGGGATTAGAGTGTAATATTTCTGGCTAAGAAAACACACGGGACTCTCCCCCACGATTCTCTTCAATCTTGTGCTATGTTGGAATATATGCTTTCCATTTGTGGCCACTTTAACTGCAAATTGGTAATTTTTTTTGGATGTATCAATGGAGTGAACACACTCCATGATCAAAATTCTCAAGACCCCACTAACTCTTTTCTTGATATTTGTTTACCTTTTACAATTAATTAAACATCTCTTCAAGAAAAATCGATCTTTATAAACTGAATGCATTAAAATTTATGTTTTTTTAAAAATACTACTTAATTAAAATATAAATATTATAATTATTTAATTACATATAATCTAATGTGACGGGTGATAATTTAGTAAGTTAAAAATGTTATTGTCGAACAAAGATGTTATATATTAATTAAAGTAAAAAGGAAAAAAAATCGAGATAGATGAATAAAAGATGGCAAAAAAAAAAAGGAAAGAAAACCCATGAATCACCACCTCTGTAGCTGCATCAACCCACTCCGCCGTGTCCAATGCTTTTTGAGGGCTTAGGTACGACTTCTTCTTCTCCTCCCATAATGGTGAGTCCTGGAAAAAAGTTTATGGGTTGACACTTTTCTGAATTATTGTGGGAGAAGATTGGTAGAAAAGGAGAAATAGTGAGCGAGACAGAGGGATAAGATAAAGAGAAAGAAATTGCTAGATTCTATTCATCATTGGGTCTATATTTCACTGCAAACCACCCCAAAAAGACAACTTTAGTGGTTGTCTGAGTTTGGTACTTGGAATCCAGAACCGTTTATCTAGACTAATAAACACTAAAAATCACAGGCAAAAAAGCGGGGGAAAAAAAAAGTGCACATGGATTTAGGCACGTCGATGTGTTAGTGTCCACTAAATGATCTCCTTTTGCAGTTTGCACTTGTTTTTTCTCATGGCCAGTGCTGCAATTTTTGTCTGCTTGTTTTGGCCATATTTTATGCGGAGAGCCAAACATATATATGAAACTAATCGTGCAAAAGATGAGAAATGGGTCTATTCATTTTCCTTTTCTTAATATCTTAAATGAACTAAAATTTTGACATTTAATCTAAAAAGCTTCCTTAGTTTTTGTTTATCATCTTCCATTCTCTCTACTTGTTCTTTTTTTTTTTTTAAATTATTCTGAATAAAAAAGCAGATATTTAACTCCTCATAAAGGGAATATAACTCTTTGTAATGTATGAGACAAAAATGACTGTCTGTGATGATTGATCATCCTATAGGCTGAGGTTTTTCCTCTTTCATTTTTTCTTCTGTATTGGTAAAAATCACTGTGATGATTGAGTCACCTTAGGAGAACAGCTATTGCTGTAATCGGGTGTATGCTTTAGAACTAGAGAGATTTCTCTCAAGTTTCCCAGGCCGGGATTATCGTTGGATGAGTCGGAGTAACCCAAATATCTGATTTTGATAACTAAACCTTTAGGAAGAGTTTGCCAACATCTTGTGTCTCTCTTTTTTTTTTTTTTTTAATGTTAAAAAGTACATTAAAGTAGGGTACCTCCTCCTTTCCAACTTTTTATTTATTCGATTTGCATAAAGAGTTGGAAGTCACTAGCTTTAGGTTAGACCTAAATTCAATTCGAACAGTTAACTATATCTTCAGCCTCACTTGTTTTGCGTTTATTCCTCTAATATACTATTCAAGTCAAGGAGAGAATAGGATTCATCATCATCAAACGGCAATTATTTTGCTTTTCCCTTTTGTTATTTTTAGAACTGATGATCTAGAAAGAATATAAACTAGGGTGCTGTTGGGGGGATGAGACAGAAGGAAATGTTCCATATGTTTTAATGTGGGGCTATTCGGTGACTGTCATGCAAACAGGCCCAAAAATCTAGCCTCAAAATGGGGCATCGGCCCACCAGTGGGAACAAACTTTTATGCACACCATTAGGCCTGTCAATTGGGCTCTACGAGCCGAGCCGACCTAAGCTCGGGCTCAGCCCGAGTAACATCATATTGAGCCCGAGCTCGGGCTCATCCCGAACGGGCTCACAAATGTTGAGCCCGAGCTCGGCTCTTATGAGCTTTGGCCTTTGGCCGAGCTCGGGTTGAGCCCGAAATATGCATATTCATTTTTTATTGTTCTCACAAATTATCCTCTCACTACAAATTATGATTGCCTTCACAAATTAATATCTTAATACTTGTCTAACAATGACTTTCAACTAATTTGCATATATTATTAAACAATATCTCTAGAAACTAAGCAAACGTCTATCTGAAAATCAACAAAAATAAACTACCATAGCAAAATAAAGTATTGTAGCAATATCTCAACCACATTAAATTCCAACCAAGACAAATCAACAAAAGTGGAGCACCAAACTACCAGAGTCTGAGAATTTATTGATCAAGAACCCTTCAAATGGATATTTAAACAGAGATATATAATGCATTAAAATCTAATAATCTAGTATGTCGTGCTTCAATATGAAGTAACCGGAAAAGAGGAAGAATGATCCTATAACTCCAGAAATCAGTGAATTTCCAACGATGAAACTAGGCACCAAAGCACTAAAACATACACCACTGTGTTTGCTGTATAGAGAATCAACCAAATTTGCAGCATATACCACTGAGTTTGCTGTATAATAATTAGTAAGCAGTTTAATATTTTGAATGCATATTAAGTTATTAATATACAAAAAACAATCTTCTAATGTGCCCTAATAATAATAAATATTGATTTTTTAAAAAGATATTGGGCTAATACTAAAGTTTACTAATCACTTTATTAATCACCTTATAAGTTATATAATATAAGTATTAACCATTAAGTAATTGATAATTTTTTCTCTTCTCTTTCTAAATTTATGTTGAGAAGTAAAAAAAATATATATTTTGTGAAATTAGTTAAATATATTAATTACGAAAGTGAATATGTAGAATATATTATTTTATAAAACTAAATATTTACTTTGGAATATTCTAAATTACAAGTGCAAAAATCAATTGGAAGACTATGCTAAGATCTTATCTTCTTCTTTCATATGATTTATATTTCTCGTGTTAGTAAAGATAATAATATTCATACCTACGCATTTACTGTGTTAATACTTAATATCTTTAAAATTATGATAAGCTCAATAAGTAGTTACAATATCATAAATAGACTCTATGATTGAATAGCATGCATATTGTTGCCAAATCTGCTAAGAATTAAAACTATTAAACCACATTGCTTTTCTAAAATATAATTTTAAAGTGTTGGAAGTGAAAACTTTACACACTAAATTTTTTTGAAAGTGAAATATAAACAAATTTATTTATATCAAAACACATAAAATTTTAATCTATATAGTTATGATGACATTAATATAGTATTATACACAAAAAATTTCTATTATATCAAGAAATTATAATATATAATTAATTAATTATAAATTATTATTAGATATATGATCAAGTCGAAAGCTTTATAACTGGACCGAAGCTTAGCCAAGCCCGAGCTCGGCCTGATTCACAAACGAGCCGAAAATTCAGGCTCTAACCCGACTCAGCCTTAACCCGAAAAAAGCTCAACCCTCAAAAAACGAGCCGAGTCGGACCGAACTCGGACTAACCCGGCCCAATTAACAGTCCTACACACCATGCATACTAGTATTCGAAAAACAGCCGGTTTGAAGTTACTTAACACACCTCCTTTTCAAAATATAAAATATTTTACTTTTTTTCCATTCTCAAAATATTAAATTATTTTTTAAAAATACGTTGACTGTAAATGTTAATCATCTAATATTTTATTATATTAATAAATTTAAATTAAAATATAATAAAAAACACTCTTTATTTTATTTTTTAAATATATATAAAAAGTTAATATTTTCAAACAAAAGAAATATTGCATGTCAAGGGAAACCAAGTTGAAAACGTGGATGCCGAATAAAGAGCAGCCCAACGGAAAAGCCATGGGCTTTCTCGAGCTTACTGCAAACACGTGAAAAAGAGTGGTTCACTGGGTTTTGGGAGAAATTGGTCCATTGTCACATGATGTGAAAAACCTGGTTCTTATTTATTTTCTGGCCCACTACGAATTCGGAAACTGCGCAGCCTAAGCTGTTCTCATCCTGGGCTCCTTTAGATTCCTGCAGCAGAACCTTCACCTGAATCGTGAAGGCCCTAGGCCCTACGTCCGCTACTAAATTTCCCTTTTTCTTTCTCCTTTTCTTTTCCCGGGGGGCGGTGATGAACGATCAGATCAAATGTCCATAATACCATTACCATGAAAAATACTAACAGTATTTTATTTATTTTTAAGAGGTGGAAGAGCAAACGACTATGGTCAGTGCCCACGACGGATAAAATGGAGAATATGTCGGTAGTATTATGTAGTCAGTACAATCTTGAGCCTTCTTACAGCAACAAACTAATCAATGCCATAATCCTTGCTCATCTGAAAGGCATGCAAGAAGAGGCTCACCCCTTCATGTCTTCTAATTTTACCTTACAAGAGGTATCAGCAAGTACTCTGCATAAAAGAGCTGCAAACACACGAAACACAAGTATTCAACCAACTTTAATTAACGTAGTCAATCCGAGAAGCACAAAACAAGAAAATGCGTATCGAGTTTATAAGAGTGTAATCTAGAAGGGTTACTTTGGCTTGCCCTTATAGGCGGTTGGTAGAGGAGGTTTGCAGAGTCTAGAAATGAGCAGGGTTGCCCATCAATTTAGGTAATAGTAATGATTTATGAAAGTAAATAGAGGGCAGATATATGAAGGAACTAAAGAATGTGAAACAAGAGAAAAGATGGAGGACTTTTGCTTTTGCAAAGAGCAGGGAAACCTTTCTTCACTTCAAAACAAGCCTAAACCTGAGAGGGCTGCCATTGAAAACCTCTCTCTAGTTGACAACATCCATGTAACGATTTACACAGTAATTCTTCAAAAAGTAGCAGCGGAAGGAAAAGTGGATTTGAAATTTAGAGGGAAAAGAAACACAAACAAAACAAAAACAACAACAATTTTCAGCACAATAGTCTTCGAGCTAAAGGTTTATTAAAGTCTTGTGGCTAGCCAAAATCCAAGTGGTAAACTCCCTCTCTCTCTTTTCTTGCTGAACTGAGGAAAAAAAAGGGGCTATAAATTGTCAGCTCCTATTTCAAGAGAAATAATACCTATCAATCAACTAGGTATTACTTTTCAATACCTTTCTTCGTATTTTGTTTATTTAAGGAACTAATATTGTTGCCTAAGAGTTAATATCTTAGAAGCATAAAGAAGATAGTACCTGCCACACGAACATGTAAAAGGATGTTATTGCTTTTTTGCTTTGCAGATCAATAGATTTGGCACGATTCCAAAGAAGCGAAGCCAGCAGGATGTGACCAAAAACCTAAACATATTTAAAGTACCAACGCTAATCATCTAGAAGCTTTACTGCTAAATAACAATGAATCAAACAACATATTCCCCCCCGCCCCCCGCCCCACACCTTCTTTTACGCATAAAAACTTTGACAAAAACAAGAGAGGGAGATTTTAAAATTTAATCATTTGTTCTGAAAAGTAAATCTGATGACCTATTCAACAAAGGCTCGTATGCATCAACTCCCAACTTTCTACTGGGCAGAAAATTTTGAAATAATAGATCTTCGTTGAAAGCTGCCTCCCATAAAAGTGGAGGTTAATAAATAGAAACCCCAAGCAACCAAAGGTACGCATGGCATCTATTAGCTTGACTTCATATAGACTATAGGAAAGACTCTTGATGTAAAGAGAGAGTTTACCCAGAATAACCCCCTCGATTTTTCCAGAATATACAAAGGCATTTTAGTTCACCGCACATAATTAGTAAGCCCCCACCTTGGTAAATCAAAATTTGAGGAAGAGTGCCTTACGGTTATATATTTGCTCCAAACAAAGGAAGAAGTGGCACCAACTAAAATGGCAACAAGGTAAGCCATTTGAAGAAGAGAAATACACATCCAGAACACCTGCCAAAATTAAGTCATTCTATCAAGGTAAACACAAATGATAGCTGAAGCCTAGTGTTTAGTTAAACTGAATTGAGAACTAACCCTCTCTTGACCCAAGCGGACAGTAAAAGATCGAATACCAAAAATTCTGTCACCAGCAATATCAGGAATGTCCTACAAGAATAAACCCACAATATTGAAAGTAAGAAAGATTTGTCAAAGACACTGCAATCAAACTAAAATTCAAAAGAACTAGAGCTTGAAGAAAAAATATAAACTGTCAGCATAAATGCCAGTGGTCTTTTCTTCTCTAATTCAATTTCCATTTTCATTATTCTAGGATGTATCTGATGTTTGAGTTCCAATGTAGGGATCACATCTTTTAGATGGTATTTATTGTGATCTTAGGGTGTAATCCTTCATACTTGCAAAATCTTACCAGACTGCACATTTCTACATTTTGTAAGACCTTTTATCGTTAATGCTAGAATATCTGAACAAGCTAACAAGGGGGCATTCGTATCATACAATTAATATTAAAATAGGGACATATTATCTACACTTGAGGACATCAAACTTTACAATACTGTACATAAGAATCCATCTTTTAACCTGAAGGAAAGTTCAGAAACCTACAGCTGTTTTGGTCATACCAATGAAGAAATACATACTAATGAAGAAATACAAATGCACATTATTGCCAAACGTAACCATTTATGCATGTAATTGACCATGGTATCTCAGCCATTTCTAAAAGCCACTACCATATTCGTATGATTATAAAACTTTAAACACTTGGCAACACATATATGCTATCTACTCAACATACGTAAAATAACTCTTACCTTGAATAATGCTATAACAACGGAGAAGAAGCTCATGAATGCGGTTGCAAAGATCAAAGGCTTTGTAAAGAGTGCAGGTCTTGCATAGACATGAGTCTGGGGAAGAGTAGGTAAAATGGCAATGAAGTAAAACTTTAGGAATTTATATGGAAGGGATAAAATCTACTTCAGGAAAGTTACTTTGAAAATAAGCTACCTCTGCAACCCCTTCCCTGCCAGATCCCCACCATCCTCCCCACCCCACTGCCCCACACCTGTCAGGGAAAAATGAAGAAGTTCCTCACAAACAAACCTGAAATTTTATGGACTAAGGCAATGTTTTATATGTTACTGCATCAAAACTTGATAACCTATTATGAGAAACGAGAGAATAATAATGGACAATGACTCAGGATAAGGAAATCTTTTCTTTTTTTTTTTTTTTGGCTAAGTTCTCAGGATATGGAGATCACAGATACATAATCTCTTTCACTTTATCCTTCTACTAGTTGTTGAACATAATGTGAATGCATAATTCGGTGCCATAACAAATATATCTTAAAATCCATACTACCAGTTGCTTCTATAAAATGACATAGACATCTAACATCATAGAATAATATGTAGAATAGAAAAAACATTCTTAGGAAAGAAAAACATGTTTATACCTGAATGTGCAAATAAAAAGCTATCTGTACAATCACTGCACGCACAGCTAAGATACAGAGTGCAGCAACAAAGGCAAATCTCTTCCATCTTAGCATTGGTAGCTGCAATAGCCAACAAAATTTGGAGGACTGGGTTAGGAAAGTCCGTTTAGATGGTTCAGTAGTTCAAACAATATACTCATGAACAAAGCAACTACAAGTCAAAGAGTTTGACAACTTTCATATCAGAATAAGTCTGTCATCACTAAATTGAACAAATTTTGCAAAGAAATTATCAAGAATAATTACAGATGTCTTAAAGGTTTAAGAAACTAAACATAATGAACCACTTCCCGCCAGTCTCTTATGCCATGAGCTACCAGAATACATGAATTGACAACTGATAAGCGTAAAAAGAAATGAGGATAAGGAAGATTCCTTTCCAGTTTTTATTTAAATTTCCAGGAGAAGCAATTTTTCCTCAGGTTGCGGTTTAACAGAGTCAACCCATCACATAAAAGTACATGCTCAAAATATTACACTAAGAGAGTGTTCTGAAGGATAAAATTAATCCAAATACTTGAGTTATGAAAAGTTTGTTTAACTCAGCCAGTCTCTTAAATGTGTCAAGGCAAGAAAAGTATGGACCTGAAATACAAAATCTGTTTAACTTCAGTAGCTTTTGCAAAATCAAACACTAAGCAGCATAGCTATAACATTTTGAGCAGCACAGCTATAACATTTTGAACAGCATAGAAGTAGGCAAGCTACAAAAAAATTCTAAGCATCAATAAAGAATTTGAGATGACTAAATAAATATCATAGTGCTCATGCACAATGCCATGACTTGCAAAATCTTGGAACTTTGCGATCCATTGTACTCTCTTTCAAAGATAAAACATGTGCACGAATGAACTACACACGCTTAATTCAGTGGAAAAAAAAGAGAAAAAGAGGATTATGCTCACGTTCATTGAATATGCAGTCCCCAGCACAAAACTGATAAAAAGAGCCCAAAATAAAGGCCACGAGCCCACAATCCATCCAAGCCAAAAACTCTGCAAATTAATGACAATAAATAACTTCTGGCCCTATAAAAGCACAGTAAACAATATGTTGTCTAAAGAAAATTTCTAACAATAGGCTTCATATAAACAATCCCAATTACAAAAATAAGAGTTCCTCTAATATAAGAAGCATAGGACACAAAATGCAAAAAGTGAGCGCATAACTAGCAGAATATATAAAGAAGTAAAGGAAATTTACATAAAGCTACTGTGTCATTTCACTAGATAATCAATAGTTAAATTTGTTGAGACATATTCTCAGTAATAGAAATACAGGTACAAGCAAGCTCTCCCTACTTGAAACTTAACTAAAACGAGCACCAGGTGGAAGAAAACACTACCTCTTACTCATTAACATAGTGTTTCCAGCGCCTATATTTCAGAGTATCAGTACAGAAAGAACGTTATGGAGAAAGACTTTTCTTGCCTTACCATTTCATATACATTATGAGAATATTAGAGCTATTCTTCAAAAGAAGAAACTTCATGTGAACCAAATGTTAATAAATGGTGAGTGTTTCCACAAGATGAGTGAGAAAACTACACATGAAACTTCAAGAGAAGCCTATTAATTACCATAATTGCAAAGGATGAAACAATCATCACACCAGTGTTAACTGAATATTCTCCTGAGGCCAGTGGAAGATATGGCTTGTTAACCTGTGAAAAAATATAATTCAAATATGTTTGAACCAGTTAAAAGGAGACAATTGAAAAAGGTGAACCATGACAAGTAAAAAGTTTAACATGCTTCCCTCAAGTCATACAGATCACCAATCTCATGTCTATGATAGCAGCTCCCCTCCTATATGCTTCCACATCCAAAGGAACACATAATAATATAATCACTCTTGTACACCTTTAAAGACTACTTCAAATAGCTGATACAAGCATATAGCCGTGTCTGCATTATAACACTGTACCTAACATTCCACCTATACTGAAAAAAGAAAAGATTTGGAATTGCATCCAAGTAACTTGCTGAAATTTACAATCAAATCCAAACTAGGAGCTCTAGGATTTTAGGAATACAAGGAGTAGGGAATGAGAGCAAGAGGTATGATCTATAATATCATAAGCAAGAGTGTGGCACTAGTCGTTTGGTGATGGAAGGAAAGTGCTAGACTGACCATAGTAACAGCTTATCTCACACATACAAATTAGATGGGAGCTTTTACCAGTCAAATCTAGCCAAAAGGCCCATCAAGGAAACCTCTTCTCTAGCATTTTATGTTCCCACCGATCTTATGTAGCACAAGGAATGATGATTTATAGAATGACTACATTGAGAAAGGCATCACTTATGCTGCATTTTTCTTAGCAAGAAAACAGTGATGCCCGATTCTTAGGTTTCTTTCAGTGTCTATGTTGCAAAAGCCCATTTATGACTAGGAAACTCAGGTGTAGGAGTTCATAGTATAGCTATACCTAGTGGAAGATGGTATATAAGAAAATGGTTGGAATTTGGAATGCAGAACATGCTCTCTCTTAAGAAGTATGGAGAACATCCAAAAAAACAAATGGAATGAAGGGTCTACTCTTATGAAATTGGAAAAGAAAATATTATATCTCTTCTTAGAAAGCATCTTGATATGCACGCTTTGGAGACCTGTTTAAGTTCTACACTTCCAGTTTTTATCACAAAACCACAGATACCTTGGGTATACCTCAACTAGGTACTGAACCTAAATTATGCCAGGCATTCATGGAGAAATACAATCTTGCGACTCTAAGACAAGATTCTCCATGTTGAAATGGAACTTTTGGAGTATATAAGAATCAACATGTCCTTGTGAAAACCAAATAAATTTAATTAGGTAATTCTTCAAGACTTGTACTCAAGAAAATTGCTTTACAGAAACAAGCTGTTTCAACCTTCTAATCACCTTTCTTTTCCAACAGACATAACATGTTACAACCAGCATCAATTGAGAGAAAGTTCCAATCATATCCTTGCTGTAGTAGGCAGATAAATTATTATTATTATTATTACTACTACTATTATTGTTTTTATATGTCATGATGCAAAAGTTCATACATTACGCTTAAATGAAGTACTTACCTTGTCAATTTCTATGTCGTATAACTGATTCAGACCAACAATGTATATATTCATACAGAGAGCAGCAAGAATTGCCTAAAAGAAGAAGAAAAGAAATCTTTAGCCTCTAAGATTAATCTCATAACCACTGATTCAGCTAATAACATTCTGTCAATCAATTTGCATCCAACCTCAAACATCCCAGTGAAAAACAACAGAGAAATATCTGAGGGCTTCTCAACTGCAAGGAGAGAAACTGACATTATGCTCAACGCCTGCTAGAAGAAAAGAAACGTAAGCTTACTATCTCTCCACGGAATCAAACAACGTCCATGAAATTTTGTTTTTGGGCACACATTCATCTAGTGAACTCAGATAAACCAAATAAATTAACGTAATAGAAGCAGAAACCTTACTGTTCCTATAACAGTGTGGGGCCGTGAAAACCTGTAGAAAGCATCTACGCCATCTTGCAGCGCTTTCAAGGGGCTCTTTGAGGGTTCAGATTCAAAAGGGTGCTCAGAAGCTGCACGGGCCAAAAATTTATTTTTTCGCCTCCAGTAGAAAGAAACAAATCTTCCATTATTGCTACGAGTATGGTGTCGCATAGGAAACTGCTTCTGTGATATCATGGGTGCAAAGAGCATTTCGGGATTGTTCCATGCTTTTCCTTTCAGAACTTGCACCACTACATGTGAACCAATAGTGTTAAGAGATTATATTCCAAAAGAAACCAGCAGAAAATTAAAAGATAACAAATTCAAGAAAATCATAGAAATCCTTGAGCATATCTACCGTAAACTGCCTTCGACTTCTCACAGCTCGAAGGATGAGAAGTTAGCATGCAATCCAGTTAAACTAATCACGAGAGCCCAGAGACACAACGCCGTGTCTCACTCATACTATTTCCTCCAGATTGAAATTCATATGGGCTATGTACTTACGTAAACCAATTCAAGCGAAATCCAAAAGGAAATTGGCAATTTTCAAGACAAAATTCAAATTCAAATTCTTGAAACCGTGTGATACAGACCCGAACTAAGTAAAAATTCTCAAGAAGCTCAAGGCGGAAAATGAAAATTACTAGGATTACGTTGCACCTACAATTAACGGCTGAGCATACTTCAGCTGTAACGGGAAATGAAATTGAAGAAGGCGACTTTGAAAAGGACCCAATGAGCAAAGACTCCATTTTTCTTCTGCTTCTTGAATCACCAGAACGGAACCCAACTCAAATAGATTCACCAATCTATAAAAATCTAAGTTAATAAGCCGGGACCAAACTACATTAATTATCAATCCCGTCCCCCTCTATATAATGTAAGGGCAGTCGATGTTGCAGTGCTACATGTTACACTGTTTTGCAGTACATAGACAACTGGGAAGCCCTGTCAACTAAACCACCGAAATTCCACAGTTTCAACCGAACAAATCGAAAAAGAAAGAAGGTAGAAGCTTTTGAAAGGGACCGCAAGTTACAGATATTATTTTACCAAAGCTAGATATTTTTAAAAAATTCAACCAGCAAGTTAGCTTAGAGAAAAATGAATGAAATTCTCGACCTTCTATTATGAATCAAACCTCTCCTATCCTCTGACACAAAATCGTCACACAAAGCTTGCCCAGTGCAATTTACTTTTCTATATAATTTTTAAACAAATCAAGCTGTAAATTAAACATAAAATATATTATCAAAAAAATTATTAAAGTATCTTAGAATTTAGTAATTTCATTAATTAATTTTTACATCTTTTTTGCCTTTTTTAAAAAAAATTTAAAATTTTAAAAATTATTTATAAAAAATAAATAAGACTTAAAATAATTTTTTTTCTTTTTTAAATACCGAGGGAGTAAAATGTTTGGTCAACATTCACCAGGAGAAAAAAAGTGAAAAGCATTTTTAGGCCATTCGTTATTGTCACGTAAGCAAACTTTGCTATTTTAAACCGTTGCTTATCTGGAGAAAAAAATGGTCTTTGAAGTTCAGTGATCTGATAAGTTACCGAAGTGTTCTTTTATTAGATTGCAAGATGAATAAATAGAAATTTCTCACAACTCATTAGTAGGTCTGTCAATTGGGCTTTACGATCCGAGCCGACCTAAGCTCGGGCTCAGCCTGAGTAACATCATATTGAGCCCGAGCTCGGACTGAGCCCGAAATATGCATATTCATTTTTTATTGTTCTCACAAATTATCCTCTCACTACAAATTATGATTGCCTTCACAAATTAATATCTTAATACTTGTCTAACAATGACTTTCAACTAATTTGCATATATTATTAAACAATATCTCTAGAAACTAAGCAAACGTCTATCTGAAAATCAACAAAAATAAACTACCATAGCAAAATAAAGTATTGTAGCAATATCTCAACCACATTAAATTCCAACCAAGACAAATCAATAAAAGTGGAGCACCAAACTACCAGAGTCCGAGAATTTATTGATCAGAACCCTTCAAATGGATATTTAAACGGAGATATATAATGCATTAAAATCTAATAATCTAGTATGTCGTGCTTTCAATACGAAGTAAACCTAGGAAAAGAGGAAGAATGATCCTATAACTCAGAAATCGAGTGAATTTCCAACGATGAAAACTAAAGACCAAAGACTAAAACACACACCATCGCTATGTTTCATTTGTATAGAGAATCAACCAAATTTGACAGATACACCACTGAGTTTCATTTGTATAATAATTAATGTAGCAGTTTAATATTTTGAATGCATATTAAGTTATTAATACACAAAAAATAATCTTCTAATGTGCCCTAATAATAATAAATATTGATTTTTTAAAAAGATATTGGGTTAATACTAAAGTTTACTAATCACTTTATTAATCACCTTATAAGTTATATAATATAAGTATTAACCATTAAGTAATTGATAATTTTTTCTCTTCTCTTTCTAAATTTATGTTGAGAAGTGAAAAAAATATATATTTTGTGAAATTAGTTAAATATATTAATTACGAAAGTGAATATGTAGAATATATTATTTTATAAAACTAAATATTTACTTTGGAATATTCTAAATTACAAGTGCAAAAATCAATTGGAAGACTATGCTAAGATCTTATCTTCTTCTTTCATATGATTTATATTTCTCGTGTTAGTAAAGATAATAATATTCATACCTACGCATTTACTGTGTTAATACTTAATATCTTTAAAATTATGATAAGCTCAATAAGTAGTTACAATATCATAAATAGACTCTATGATTGAATAGCATGCATATTGTTGCCAAATCTGCTAAGAATTAAAACTATTAAACCACATTGCTTTTCTAAAATATAATTTTAAAGTGTTGGAAGTGAAAACTTTACACACTAAATTTTTTTGAAAGTGAAATATAAACAAATTTATTTATATCAAAACACATAAAATTTTAATCTATATAGTTATGATGACATTAATATAGTATTATACACAAAAAATTTCTATTATATCAAGAAATTATAATATATAATTAATTAATTATAAATTATTATTAGATATATGATCGGGCCGAGCTTATAACGGGCCGAGTTTAGTTAAGCCTGAGCTCGGCCCGATTCACAAACGAGCCGAAAATTCAGGTTCTAACCCCGCTCAGCCTTAACCCGAAAAAAGCTCAGTCCTCAAAAAACGAGCCAAGTCGGACCGAGCTCGGATTAGTCCGACTCAATTGACAGTCCTACTCATTAGTGGTAGAAGTTGAAGTTGGAAGCCATTAATTATTGCTCCGTGGGACCCCTGATAATCTCTTGTCAAATTATGTGCGTCACTGAAAGCCACTTTTCTCATTTTCAAATTTCAGCAAAGAAGATTCTTCGATTCCTTTTATGTTTTAATTTTTCATTTTTCACCAAGTTCGAAGTCAATTATATGTGTGAAGTTTAAAGTTGAATCATTGTCATAAAGTGGAAATTGAAGTTGAAAGTTTTTTTTTTTTGCTTTTTTTATAAATAAAAAAATCAGAAAATCTCACATCCAAAGCCAAGTATGAAATCAGGATTAAATTTCATAGAATCCACTTTTGTTGTCTTCAAAGGTTTTCTCTTTTCCCTCTGTGAAGTCTTGCTTTTTGTAAATGTTAACAATCCCAGATCTTGAAGCAGCAGCAAACAAATCCCCACTAAAGTGTAAAATGTCAATTAATTTGGTAAAAGAGGTTTTTTTTTTTTGTTGATAAGTCCAGGATTAACCTTCATATTCCGCTAAAGAAATGGGAGGTACAATCTCAGTGACCCCTCTATCAAAGAGAGCAGCAGGGGGTAAGAGGGCTGTGGGACTGAACCCAATAACATGATTAAACTTTGGCCATCGAGTTTGGTTACCGGCGGGCATGCTGTTGGCATTCCTATTTCCTAGTGCTAAAGTACACTTTCTAATGTGGCCATTAAGCTAAAATACGTTTGCCAGACTCCACTAAAGAGAACCCGCGCCCTGCCTCTGCCAGGCTATAGCCGTTGAGTGCCTAAACAACATTCACTTTCTTGTAATGTTGATTCTGCTTCAGCCACATAAGCGTGTCCGCCTCAATTCCTCTCAATCCAGGCACCAAGGATTTCTCCTTTCTGATAATGACCGCACTAATTGTAATCCCTTCTTTATCAAGAGCAGTATCAAAATTAATCTTAAGTCAATTTGGTAAAAAAATTTGATTCTAAAAAGTCGATTAGTTTGATAAGAAGGAAGTACATATTAAGCCATGGTTTGTTTCACAAAAAAGGAAATAAGAGATGAAGAAGAAGGAAAGGAAAATAATGAAAAGATTTTAAAATAAGAAAAATAAATTTTTTAAATGATTAAAAAAATTATCTTCTCAAGTCTTGATCTAACACTTTATCCTAAACCTATTATAGGGGGGTTGGTAGAGTTTTTGAGAATGGAAACAAGATTAGTAGCCCCTATCCTACTGTATAGCTTAGCTCATTAGTCAGATAAGTAGGTCATGCTTGGGGGCTCTATTAGAGTTACAACTTCGGTATCCTTCTTCTTGGGGTTTGGTATTGGTAGAAGCCTTGGATAGCTCTTGATCTGAAGTAAGACATTCAATTTGGTTGGCAATATTGCCAGAGCAGTTTTTCTTCTGCCAGAGCAATTTGTGCTCGAAAGGCAAGACTGTTCCTCTTAGTTAACTAATCAAATCTTTTACTACTAACTAATAACTATCTAATCTTCTCTCTCCTAATCTTTTCAATCTTCTCTCTCCTCCTTGACCCCAGCACCCAGACGGTTTGTTTTTCTATCTTTTCAGACTTCTCACTCCTCCCGCTTCAGACTTCTCTCTCTATATTCTAACGTCCTTTTGAATGTCTGCACTTGAAGGTCAGGTAAAGTGTCCTTATCAGCTTTACCTTTTTTTGTCTCTTTCTAGCTCGCTTTACGAGCCCGCTATGATGCGAATGGTCAAATTTTTTGCACGTGTGAAAAGTTATTCCAATCGTTCTTTCAGTTAAAATCTCATCCAACGGTTGGGAGCTTTTAAGAGTATTTTGAGAACAAAAAATTGAATCTTGCCCGCCAACATCAGTCATGTCAGCCATATCACGTCAATTTTTCCTTCAAATATTAATCAGAACTCCATTTTCTTCCTCCCCACATTCTTTCCCCTCCGAGCGCCTTCTTTCTATCTTCCTTCTTCAGTTCTACTCTCAATGATCTTTTCTCAGTGTGAAGTCTCGCCATGATGGAAGCAGTTCCCAGCAGATCTCAGGTAAGCTCAAACTTTTTCTGCGTCCATCGTGGATTTGTTTTGCAACTTCCCAGTCTTATTTTATACCTCGAAGACGTTGTTTGGCTTGTTATGATTCTTTACATACCCTCTGTCGTTTCTTTTATGGTGAAGCTTGAATCTGAAGATGTAGAAGTGCAACCCATGCAGGAAGAAACAATGGGTTGCATGCATTCTGGAAGCTTCGACGAAGAAAAGGGTAACTATGCTTGTATACTAAATAATTATCCATACGGTATTGAATAATTATTTATATGCATAACGAATAATTATTATGCTATGCTGTAGAAAGCATGGAAGAAATGATGAAAATGGAGTTCTCAACTGTTAGTGATGCTCATGCATTCTACAATAGATATGCCCACCGTATTGGATTCGGAACAAGGATAATGTATGAGGGGAGGTGCTCGAAAACAGGAAAAGTGCAATATATGAAGTATGTGCGTAACAAGGAGGGATTTCGGCGGGGAAGCAAATTTGACCCCAAGAACAGCAAAGCAAATGCTAATCATATGAGGCAAGACCGGCGAGTGAAAGGAGAAGATGAGAGGAGAGAACAGGATGTCAAGCCCAAATAAGACTACAATTTGATCAGACTAGGGGTGTGTATGTGATAAATGGTTGGGTTGTGGATCATAATCATTCTCTGCACTCAAAAGAATTTGCCCACATGCTAAGGTCTAACCGTCACGTTAGTGATGTTCAAGGTGTCGTGGCTGAATTGAACGAGGATGCCGGTATTCGGCTAAGATCTTCGTATGAGGTAATGGCTTTGAGGGCAGGGGGTAAGGTCAGTCTTGGTTTTCTTTCCACGGATCTAAAGAATCACCTAGCCAGAAGAAGACAAAAGACAATGGTGATTGTAGAGACTACAACTTTGCAGGAATACTTCCGCGATTAAGCTTATCGCAGCCCCGCATTTTACTATGACATCGAGGTTGACAATGAAGAACGAATTGCTAATATATTCTGGGCAGACGGTAGAATGAAGATGGATTATGACTTCTTTGGACATTCTATCAGCTTCGACACCACGTATAGAACGAATAAAAACTATCGCCCTGTTGGTCTGTTGTAATAATTATTCAATCCTTTTATAATAATTATTATTAGTGTAATTAATAATTATTATCTTTCATCTGAAAAATGCCCGAGTAAAATTGTGAATAAATTTTTATGAGTATGTTTTTCTTTACTGGACAGCTCTATTTGTTGGATTCAATCACCACCACTAAGGTTGTGTTTTTGGTGCTGCCCTCCTCTACTATGAAACGACGTAGTCGTTTGAATGGTTGTTGCGGACGTTCTTGCGGTGTATGTCCGGTAAAGCTCCGCAGAGTATATTCACAGACCAAGATCCTGCCATGGCTGCAGCAATTAAATCAGTGTTGCCTCAGACATTTCATGGTCTTTGCACTTGGCATATAAGGCAAAATGCCCAAAAGAACCTAACACAGTTGTTCACCCCAAATTTTGCTGAGAAACTCTACTACTTGAAGTATGATGTCGACGACGAGAAAGAGTTCAACTTTGTGTGGAATGCGATGCTGGAGGAATGTTTCCCGAATGGTCCCCATAGGTGGATAGAGAGGATACATGGATTTCGTCAGCAGTGGTCATCGGCATGGGTTAGGCAACATTTCACTGCATGAATGGTTTCTACTCAGTTGAGCGAGTCTTGTAATGGGGTAATTCGAGGGTATCTCCAATCAGACCACAACCTCATTCAATTCTTCGGCCATTTTAATCGGATGGTCGAGAGTAGAAGAGAGGCGGAAAAGATCCAAGATTTCTGCACCAATGATCGGTGATCTAAATAGTTATTCAATATCTGCTGAATAATTGTTCAAATACAACATAATAATTATTACTATAGCTATAAATAATTATTTTGACAATAACCAGGTTACCCAACAATAGCTTCCTATGCAGTCCGTTGGCAAGGTGTGCAGCAGAGCAGTATAACCCCAATATATTCGCTATGTTCCAGGAACAGTATCACAAGATATTTGAGTACATCATTGAAGCGTGTGAAACCAGTGACGTTTGCAAAAGTATGCTCAAGTACCGAGTGTACAGTTGTAAAGACAATGTTTCGGAGACGAAATTGGACGAGAGAATCGTGCATGTTGAGCTGGATAAAATGGTGCTGGAGTGCACATGCCGTTTGTTCGAAACAATGGGTATTCTTTGCAGACATATCCTTAAGGTTATGGATGTGCTGGGCTCTCTTGGTAACTGCACCATGAGGACATTGCCGCCGCACTATATTTTGAAAAGGTGGACCAAGAATGCGAAGTGTGACTTTCAACTTCCATTTACTTCGGCGGGCGGTAAGCGGCCAATCGAGTATGGTGACCGCTACCAAACGCTCACACATAAAATGGTTATGTTAGCGACAAGAGTGTGCATGGACGATAACACTTACAATATGATTGACAACGAGTTAGATGAACTCTGCAAGAGGGCTCTGGAGCTGCTTGGGAGTAATCCTGGGTATGATGGAGCCCCCAATTGTGTTATAGTCAACAAACGTAAGTAAATGCAATCCCAATAATAATTATTATCTCATTTATACATAATTATGATTACACAATTAATAATAATAATAATTCACATATCGTGTATCGTTTGACAATTCAAGGCCTCCCGGGGAAGGCCTAGTGCATATGAGGACAATCAAGACTAGGCCGAATGCAAACCGCTCAAGGAAGAGATTGCGAAGCTTGATGGAGAAGGCCAGACAGAGGAAAAAGGCAGCCATCAGAAGGAAACTTTCAAGCCAAAATGCATATGAATCTTCCCTTCAATCCTTAGCAAATACATGACCTAAACCCATACACATCCAATTTGTCGGTGTAAATTTAGGGGCAGTTGTATCAACAAATTTCACAGTGGTTATAATTGTGCTGCCAATTGGCCTCTAATTCACCTCAGTTTCTTGAAGCTTGTTTGCCCCTTGACACACAAGGCTAATTATGCACAGAAAAAATAATTATTATCCCAATAAAAAATAATTATTACAGGCCTAAAAGTATTCACAATCCATCGTTTAAAATGGAGAAGCAGTACAAAAGAACGTCAACCCCTTTCCCTTCGCAAGTCCCCCTTCCACTGTACGGCAGCCGCCAAGACCCCATCCCGAACGCAATTTGCAGGTTGTAATAAAAGCCTAGCAGCAATCTTGCGCCTGGCCTTGTTTAGCCAGTCCTGCCTGAGCCACATCGCATAACAATCCTGAGGAATGTGCCCAACCCAATATTGCATCATCAAACAAACAAGCACCCCGCATCTATTGTCGTCTGGCTGCACAGGCACCCTTGGGACGTCCCAGACAAAGGCTCCAAAATCTACGCTGGTTCCTCCCCAAACTTTCCACCATTCGCAAAAGTACCTTGTCAGGACCTCGCCAATTGGCCTGTGCACATCATCAAATACTTCGGCACAGGGCTTGCTATTTAAGCACAGGAACCTTTTGGCACTCATGTCAACAGCAAAAAGGAAGAAATGTGCAGCGCGAAGAATTGGGAAAAAGTACTGCAAGGGCACGAGTCAAACAATTAGATGTTGTAAAAATACGTCCATAGCATAATTATTATCCCAACTCATGAATAATTATTACTAAATGCTGAAACGAATGGAAGAGCTGATGTGTTGTGCATAATTATTACCATACTCATACATAATTATTACCATGGTGCATTCGGCAGGAACGAACGGTTTATCTGCCGAGAGATACGGAAGTCTATTTATATGGGTGGCAATCTCATCAGCCATGTCTGCAGGGCTTTTGGTTTGGCCTGTTGTAGTGTCAGAGACAGCGCTAGCCTGCACATTACATAACTTAGGAAACTCTGGCAATGGAAACCATTGTAGGAAAATCAGGAGATAAAGTGCAAGCAACAGACTAAAACAAACCCCGATACTGCAGTCAAAACAAAACCTCCGTACGAGACCGCTGGTGGCTTGTTCCCAATTAAGTAGATGGCCAAACGCATCAATCATCGAGTGATAGAAGTATTGATTAGGCCTGATGCCTTCCATCTCTATTCGAGTTAGAGGCTGGAGCTCATCATCAAGGACCATCAAAGCACTGCAGTGACGGTCATGTGGAATGAGAATAATTATTATATCTCTTATGAATAATTATTTAGACACATTATAATACTTATTCAAAACTGTTTAACCAACTTACTTTAGTCCATCCGGGGGGTTTTCCAACACAGCAAAGTCAACAAGGGCCTCCTCTTCGCTGGTCAAGGAATTTGGGTCAACCGTTGCTATCAGATAGGGTGAACCCAACTTTGAACTGGCCTTGACGAGCCTGCGGCGCTTAATAGGCCTATGTAATCCTTTACTGGCTGGCTCATCAGGGACCCTTCTCTCAGACTCCGGAGCAACCGATTCAATGGCAGAAATAGGCTCATCAGCGATTGCCTGGTTAAGCTGATCGGGTGCAAGATCTTTGGCCTCTTCAGATGCTGCATCACATAGGCAAACCAACCATGATTTATTCACATCGTTAAGCATATTTGTTCACTTTATCAAAGACACAAACCAACCTTGATTTATTTCCCTAGCGATCTTCATCACCCCAAATTCGTCATCAAGAGGGAGGTCTGGCCTAGACGAGTCATGCTCTACACCAATATTTTCACCTTGCACCGGAGGGACTGTCGTTTTAGGTGTGTCTGGCCTTCTTGCACTCATTCTTCTTTTTAAAGCGAATGCCATAGAAATAGGGTGGTCTTCAACATCAAGCTCCTCCAGCCTCCGATCAATCCTTCTCAACTTCCTCAAATACGTCCGCCGTTTGGCCAGGAGAAGCGCCCTCTCCGAGGCATTAGCTGCAGCAATTGTTTCTTCTCAACTAATTTCTTGGGCCCCCGCACGTGCCTGGGGCAGCAAGGCGAAAGCCTCAGCAACCCTGCTCCCAGTCCACTAACAGCAGGGCAACTCTTTCTCGGGCTTCCCTTGCAAAACCTCACACAACGCACTTACATCAATGAATAATTATTATCCAAATACAATAATAATTATGCACAGCAATCCCGACTATCAGTCGGTCCCAAAAAGTCAATAATAATTATTATTCAACTACATAAATAATTATGCACCGTGCCCACGACTATCACTCTCTCCATAAAAGTCAAAATAATTATTATCAAACGACAAAAATAATTATGCACAGCGCCCACAGCTATCACTCATTCTGTAATAGTCAATAATAATTATTATTCAACTACATGAATAATTATGCACCGTGCCCACGACTATCACTCTCTCCATAAAAGTCAAAATAATTATTATCAAACGACAAGAATAATTATGCACAGCGCCCACGGCTATCACTCATTCCGTAATAGTCAATAATAATTATTATTCAACTACATGAATAATTATGCACGTGCCCACGACTATCACTCTCTCCATAAAAGTCAAAATAATTATTATCAAACGACAAGAATAATTATGCACAGCGCCCACGGCTATCACTCATTCCGTAATAGTCAATCATAATTATTATCCAACTACATGAATAATTATGCACAGCGGCCACGACTATCACCCTCTCAATAATAATTAAAATAATTATTATCAAACGACAAGAATAATTATGCACAACGCCCACGGCTATCACTCAATCCGTAATAGTCAATCATAATTATTATCCAACTACAGGAATAATTATGCACAACACCCACGACTATCACCCTCTCCATAATAGTCAATTATAATTATTACCCAACGACAAGAATAATTATGTACATCAACTATTGTTGTCACCCACTCTATAATAGTCAAACATAATTATTATACGCACCGAAACATAATTATTACATTCACACTGGAGAAATGAACGTACCAGCAGAAGGTGCATGTTGCCTTCTGGCCAGGAGGAAGGCTTTTTTTGGACTTTCTTTGCAAAAAGTTCCGCCCCTGCACTCAGAAACTCAGCAATGTGTCTTGCCCAGTTGTACGTGCTGATTGTTTCTATATCATCCAAATACTTTGCGTAGTTTGATAGGCTAATATTCTGCGAGTTTTTTAGTGCAAGCAATGTGCTTATTGCCAGCAGTATGTACAGTTTGGCGAAGGTATGACTATCACCACGAAAATTTGCAAGCCGCTCCTCTATTACATCATGAGACACGTAGCTCTTGGCTGAAAGGTCTAACCCCAAATCGACTCCAAAAGAAAAGCCATACTTAGGTGCAGACTTTTCTTTCTCCCCAAACGCAATTTCGTTTGGTCCCGCCGGGAGCCCATATACTCTCCCAGCATCCTCCTCCGTTATCTCAACCCTCCGATCACTATCAATCACAAAGAATTTTTTCCTCCAATCAAACTGTTTCAGAAACATAAGCACGACCGAGGAGTTTTGGGTTTCTAGTCAGAGTTCCGTCAGACGATCGAACCCAGCCTTGGTCAGCTCAGTCATTCTCTGCTTACGGTCGGGGTGATTTCGGAGAGCCCGATTTGCGTTGATGATGTAGGTGGTTCTGCAACGGAACTGGAACCTTGCGTCGGATGTAGTCTTGGCTGCCATATCTCACGATTGGATGGATTAACGCAAAGAGTTACTAAAGCTACTGCTTTTTTGGAGTTGCAGAGAGAGCGAGAGAAAGAGATAGAGAGAAGATGCAGATGGAAATGGAAATGGAAATAGAAATAGAAAAGCCAATAGGACTGCCGCTGCATAATTATTTTGATTGTTTCGAGCAGTCATTTTGCAGTTTTTCTGTTCCCGATGCATCGATTGAAGGGGGGGTCATCATTACACCGCGCAAATTTGAATTTTGCTCATTTTTTTGATTTTACAGATTCAATTTTTTGTTCTCAAAATGCCCTTGAAAGCTTCCAACTGTTGGATGAAATTTTAACCGAAAGAACGATTGGGATAACCTTCCGCGTGTGGAAAATTTGGCTATCCCCACCATAGCGGGCTCGACTTACTCGTCCCAAGCTCTAAAGACTGGATCGTACCACTTGACTTTTTGTCCACTTCGTCGATTTGCAATCTGTTGCTCTGTTTTTGTCTGCGACAGATTACTGTATCTTAGATTTGGAGTAAACTAGGGGGTCATTATAGCCAATGGCTTTGATGAGTAAGAAGGAATAACTGAGTTAAAAGATTTGATAGTTGACAGAGAGGGACAGTCTTCTCAAAACTCTCTTTTGAGCACAATTTGCTCCGGCGATATCACGAGCCGGAGCGTTATATTGGCCGTGACAGTTTTAGGTTGTCACTTGTCACTGTTGGGAGTGGCTTCTTTCTTTTTCTTTTTTTTTTTTGGGGGGTGGGGGGTTGGGAAATGATTGCCGAAAAGAAACTCTTGCAAAAGCCTCCAGTCCAGATGGTATTTTGCTACTTTTATATGCTGATGAAATGAAGTAAGAATTCAATTATCGAGTATTAAAAAAAAAGTATCAAACTTAAAACTTGAAGGACAACAAATCCGTTTCAACGTCAGATTTTGATTCCCTCACCGGCCCAAAACGTATAAAACAAAAGTCCAACGAAAGGAATCCTTACGGGGTTGGTGGAAATAGGAATCAACAACCACTCATGCACGCCGGTCATTATCATGACCCGACATTTTCATTAGTGAATATAATAAGGATATGATTAAATAGAATTTTAAATTTAAAATTTTTTATTTTTAATATTATAAGAGTAAATTATTTGTGTAAAAGAGGGTGAAACTAAAATGTAAAATTTATATTTAGTTTTTTAATTTAAATACACTATAAATTTAGATTAGTAGTAATAAATTCTGACTTCATGTTTTTTTGCAAGAGCCTCTTGATTTCTAGTGGCCTTATACTTTGGATCAGTTGAGTGTTGAACTCAAAGAGAACTTTTACCAAAATATACTATGGTTTTACAACTGAACTAAAAAATGATTATTACAAGTTTGTTAATTGTTTCAAAATGACAACGATTGTTACTCTGTTTGTTTTTTTAATCAATCTTATACTATTACAAAATGAAACAAGAGAAGAAAATTGTATCGAATTTGAGACTTTCTAATTTAATAAAAAGTACTATACTAATTAAATTATTATCTTAATTCATAAATATTATCGCTGATGATTTTTTTAAATAAATTATTACTTATTTTTTCCTACCACTAGAATAACTAGTAATTTCATCGCTGAATATCTACAGACAGTTTGACCACCCTTTGTGCTAGAAACTAGAAAGTAAGGAGGAAGAATATTTCAAGCATTTAGTCTACTCTTTGTTATATTGGCTTGAAAATCACCAAAATGCTAATGATTTTCTCTAAATCATTCTCAAGGTTCGGAAAAATTATTAGCATTCCAGTTTTTTTTTGGGGGGGGGGACTGTTTCTTTATCAAGAAGATGAAAAGGAATTAGTTATTACAAAGTTTTCCCTTATATTTGTAAATAATTAATTTGTTTTATTCCATAATTAGTGATTTTCCCCCCTAAAGTTTATAACAAGTATTTAGCACGGATTAGGAGTTGAGAAGGAATAAAGAACAGATAAACAATTTTTGGTTTTGTTATTTATATATTTGGTAATTAGTATAACTATTTTATAACAATTAAATAAGAAAAAATAGAGACATAATAAATGAGTAATCGTATCTATACCACTGGAATTGCTCTATGCAGAATAGTGAAATTAACTTCTTTAGTGTGGGGATTAGATAGAGTTTGAGTTTAGTTTTTTTAATTTTATAAAAATTATTATTTTTAGAAAATAAATGATATTTAAAATAAAAAATTTTCATTGTATTTTGAAATAAAATTCAATTCGAATATACTATAGTTTTTCTTGCAATAACATGATTTCATCTTGAAAATTTTCTTAATGCAATGGACAATGCAATAGAGATTTTTCTTTTCCAAGAATAGAAGATAGTTAATTCACATAATATCTTAATTGTTGAGTGCTTTATGTCTAAGGGTGCCTTGAAATTCCTTCACAAATCTTGCACTTCTCGTCTCTTAAAAATCATTTATTTGTAATATTCAAGGCATGTTGTATTTAGATTAAGTTTTGTCCAATATCATCTAAAACTCGATACAATTTGATTCTATCTCTTATTTTTATAAAAAATTTATTTTTACAAAACATAATATAAAAAATTTTAAATTCAAACTTAATTCAAAATACTTAAAAAAAGTCACAATTATATATAACTTTTTTAGATTATATATAATACAAAAATTAATTATTTTCTTAAGAATTTTTTTCACTCCTTTCTCTCTCCCTCCCTAAATTATAAATTCAATTAATAACGCATCAAATCAAACAAAACAATACAATGACTAAAATTCTGTAAATACTTATCTCAATTTTAAAATAAAAATTTTAAAAATTATTAATATTTAATTAAAAAATTATAATTTTTTAAAATATGCATAACTTCCTAAGACTTGACAGAAGTCGAACTTCTGTCAAGATCTGGCGGAAATGGAAGGGGCGGAAGTCCATTTTGTAATTTAGGGAAAGGGATTAAAAGATGAGAGAAAAATTTTAAAAAAATAATTAATATTCGTATAATATTTAAAAAATATGCTTCTTGTTTTTTTTATAGATAATTACACGGGGAAGGAAAGAGACAGACCACATGGACAGCCGGACGTCAGAGCACAGAGGAAAAAAAAAGGCAAGACTAAGAGGGACTCACACTCTCACATCAATTTGGACTCAGAGTAAAATTGAGAAGAAATTCATAAAAAAATATGCTACTTAAAAACATATATTAGGAATGTTGCCAATTTGGGTGCGGTACGGGGCTGCATACGTAGGCTGCTGCAGATTCTCCCAGAAGAAGCTGAGCTGTGTGATCCATCTCCCCGGTCGCCACCACGACTACCTTTATTTGGCTTTCGTCATTTTTCAAATCCTACTCGACAACTCGGGACTCCCCTGCATCAACCCAGAGTCAATCTAAATGGCAGCGCTACTCTTTCCCGCTCAGCTTCCCTTCGTTCGCCATGATAAAGCCTACCATCGGAGTTCTTCCTTCCCTCTTTCGGGTCCGCTTCTTTCTCTTCCTTCTTTTCCTTTTGTTTTCTTTTCCTTCTGGGCTGTGAAACAAACTAGTATGAATTGTTCTGGGCACTTAATTTTAGAAAATGATAATCATTTGGTGTTTCTGATGGTGAAAAGCCTAAAACGGTATGTTTGATATGAATATTAACGTCCTTTGTCCACAGAAATTTGAACAACTGTGCAAAACACGCTGTTGCCACAAGTCCCTTTTATTTACGGTTTTGGGTTCGGGTTCTTTACAACTTCCAAATAGTTCAATTTTGGATTTTTTTGAGTTCCAAGACTCATTTCTGTTTCCAAATGAATTTGCCTTTCGCTGCTGATTACGTCTAGAAACTCTTCAAGACAGTTGGATGAAAAATACTATTAGTTCACTCTTCCACCAAAAAGAAAGAAAAGGAACGGAGCATCCATACTTTTACGTTGTGTTAATGCATGTGCCCTTTTGCTCATAAATAAGCTGTAGCATAGGCGATTTTGTTTCGCTCCAATGTACTTTACTTTTTTCGTTTACATTATTGCTTTGGTAAATTATAAACCCGATTTTTTCCCCTCTAGCAGCGTCTTTGGGAAAAGGACTTGAAAGAGCAGCATCAATTGATTCCTCTGTCCTAGTATGATTTCTTTATCATTAGTTGTTTGCTCCTCATGTAATTCTTTCTTCCAAAACCTTCAGCTATCACTTGTACTCAAGAAGGGCTAATTCATCCTTTCAACATTATATGCAGTGCTGTCAAGGGGCCAAAGAAAGAATTAGGAAGCTACTACGTGATATTGATGTTTCTATTTCTTCATATGACACAGCATGGGTGGCTATGGTCCCTTCTCCGCAATCTTCTCAGGTCCCTCTTTTTCCCAAGTGCTTAGATTGGTTGCTAGACAATCAGCTTCAAGATGGCTCATGGAGTCGTCCTCATCATCACCCTTTATTACTTAAAGATGCTTTATCCTCTACACTTGCTTCTGTTCTTGCACTTAGAAGATGGGGAATTGGTGAACAACTTGTTGACAAGGGTAATTTCTGCTGTTGTTCTAAATGCTTAACTTTTTTAATCTTGACTTGACCAACACAAATTCCTGGTGCAGGTCTTCGTTTCATTGAGTTGAATTTTGGTTCAATTACTGAAGAGAATCAGCTCTCTCCAGTTGGTTTTGACATAATATTCGCTGGCATGCTTGAATATGCTAGAGATTTGGATCTAAATCTTCGATTAGAATCCAGGATGCTAGATGGCTTGCTTCGTAGAAGACATCTAGAGCTTAAAAGGTGTCATGCGTTCATATGTTATAGTTTTCTCTCTATTTCTCTTCTCATTGGACTTGTGTACTTAATGGAGTATCATAACCTGATGTTAACGAGAACAATAATAAAGTTAGATTTATTTACGTATAAATAGTTTACAACAGGGTGACGTATGTAGAACTTGAGCTGGTTGTCATACAAAGAGCTATAAGACCCTGATTAGCCTACATAGAACTATTTTCATATTGATTAGAAAATATATATCATCTCTAAAACAATCTATTGTTTGATTTAATTTGGAAAGTAATAAGATGCTATCTTCCTTGGTGCCTAAAAGCTCCTTAACCTAACTGCTTTGAGTTTATTTTTTTGAGCTTGTTTCCTCTTATTTAGATGCCATGAAAGTCACTCGCACGGGAGGGATGCATACCTGGCATATGTATCAGAGGGCTTGTTAAAGTTACAAAACTGGGATATGGTTATGAAGTGGCAGAGAAAGAATGGATCACTCTTCAATTCACCTTCTACAACAGCAGCTGCTCTTATGAATGTCCAAAATTCTGATTTTGTTAATTACTTAGACCAGGTCTTAGAAAAGTTTGGTGATGCTGGTACCTCTTCTGATGTTGTCCATGATTTAGTTTATTTAAATTGACTATAACTAAATCATATAACATCTCCTTTATTGATCTTTCAGTTCCAGCAGTTTACCCTCTGGATGTGTATGCACGGCTCTGCTTGATTGATAATCTTGAAAGGCTAGGTGTTTGTCGGCATTTTAGGAAGGATATTCAAAGCGTATTGGAAGATACTCATAGGTAGTGATCTAATCTGGATACTGGAAATATGCAAACTAATTGTGCATTTTTGAAACAAGGATTATCCAAGAGCCAAATTACGTAATTATGTCCAAATTATTTACTTCGCCTGTTTCTCAAAAATTTAAACAACCCCACAAACACCCCCCCCCAAAAAGATTGTGGGTGCAGGGTGAGGAAGATATATTTAAGGAAACTTCAACTTGTGCCATAGCATTCCGGTTACTGCGAAAGCATGGATATGATGTCTCCTCAGGTACGTCGTCAACTCAAGTAATTAAGAAATTGCACATAATCTTCACATACATTTTCTGCATTGCAATTAAGAAATAAAATAGTTAAAGAAAAGCACTTTACTTGGCTATGTAGATCCATTGGATCAGCTTTTTAAAGAAGAGTGCCTTAACAATTCTTTTGATGGACATTTGGAGGATACAAATGCTATAATCGAGTTATATTGGGCATCAGAAATGATTATACATCAAAATGAATCAGCTCTTGAGAAAATAAACCTGTGGTCGAAAGATTTCATGAAAAAGAAAATTTCCAGTGGTTGCGATTCAAATATTTTCACAGCTCAAATCCACAAGAAGGTAAAAATCCTAATGCCTAATTTGCTGGAGGTGCTTCTAGACTTTTAACATTCTCCAATTTTTTCCTTCTAAAAGCCTAATCGTTTTTCATTGTGCACAGATGGATGGCATTCTGAAGTTTCCCTGTCATGTAACTTTACAACGCGTTACCACTAGGAGAACTATGGAGCATTACACCACAGAGAATATAAGAATTCTAAAAACTTCATATTGGTAGAACTTTTTTACTTTAGTGTTATCAAATATGCATTTATATTTGCTTGCTAATGTTTTATGTTTTATTATTTTATTCAATCAACTTCTTATCCATTTCTCATTTTTCCTACCAGCTCATCAAACTTTAGCAATGAAGACTTACTGACTCTTGCTGTCAATGACTTCAACAATTGCCAACTTATACACCTTGAAGAACTAAAACAACTCGAAAGGTATGTACATTTAGTAATCAAAGCAATGATGTAGGTACAAGTCTTTTGTTGATCACTTGATGAAGTATTCAACAAATTTGCAAATCAAGGGCTCCGTAACCAACTTTATTGTTTTGGGTGAGGGGCTGGACTAGATGTATGGTTCAGGTTTGAATCTTCAGTTGTTGGCCTCAGGTGCTGCTGTGATCTGCCTGCTACTTTAGCTTCAGTTTTGTTTGAAAGTATATTCGGAGATAAAGATTCTTGGAGGGAGTATCTTGATTCTTGAATATTGTTTTAGAGTGATAACCTGGGGGAATCCACTCTTGGAGACCACTAAATTGTTGAAACCTATGATTGACCAAAAGCCTTATTTAAGTGACCAGGTTTTAAGAGTCTTGTCATTTCTACAACTGGCCATTGAACCTTGCATTCTCCATCCAAGATGGAATTATTTACCTATTTACCAAACAAGATGCTTTTCAAAATAAAATTGTTACTCATAACTTTTGGTAACAGGTGGGTCATGGAGAACAGATTGGACAAACTTAAGTTTGCCAGGCAGAAATGTGCATATTGTTATTTTTCTGCTGCAGCTAACATCTTTGCTCCTGAGCTATCTGATGCTCGCATTTCATGGGCCAAAAATGGTGTACTCACCACTGTGGTTGATGACTTCTTTGACGTTGGAGGTTCCATGGAGGAATTGAAGAACCTAATCCTGTTGTTTGAAAAGTATACCTCATCCGTAATATTTCACTTTTTAAAAAATTTTTGCACATTTCACATCATGTTTTGACAGGGGATTTTTCTTTGAGTGAAAGTGATGAGGCACCATATAAAAACTGCAGGTGGGATGTGAACTCCATCACAGATTGCTGTTCAGAGCAAGTTGAGATTATATTTTCTGCGCTTCGCAGTTCAATCCTTGATATTGGAGACAAAGCATTTCGATGGCAAGCCCGCAATGTGACAGGGCACATAATTAAGATTGTAAGATGCCTGCCTTTGACATCCTATGCATATTGATACGTGGAGCCTAATTATATAATATTCTTAGTTATAGTCATTTCCCCCTTCCCTTCCGGCAATTAACTTGGTTGACAGATGAGGAACTGTGTCTTTGTTTTCAGTGGTTAGACTTGCTCAATTCCATGTTGAGGGAAGCTGAATGGGATAGAGAAAGGTCGGTGCCAACAATGGATGAATATATGACTAACGGTTATGTATCATTTGCCTTGGGGCCGATTGTCCTCCCGACTCTTTATTTTGTTGGGCCTAAGCTTTCTGAGGAAGTTGTTCAGCATTCTGAATACCGATCTCTTTTTAAAACATTGAGTACAATGGGGCGCCTTCTTAATGATATCCAGAGTTTTGAGGTGGATATCAACATTTGGCTGTGGCATTCTAAGTTGTGCACTGATGACTATTTAGGATCTTCCTTGAAATAATTGTATCTTTACACCTGTTGCAGAGAGAATCAAATGCTGGCAAGCTAAATGCTCTATCTTTGCACATGATCCATTCAGATGGCAGTATAAGTGAAGCAACTGCTATTGAACAGATGAAGAGTTTGATTGAGAATCGAAGGACAGAACTGCTGAGGTTTGTTCTGCGGAGAGAGGGCAGCGTGGTTCCAAGAGCATGCAAAGATCTTTTCTGGGATATGGCCAGAGTGCTGAATCAATTTTACGAGAAAAATGATGGATTCACCTCACATGAACTGATGGAACTTGCAAAGTCAATTATTTATGAACCACTGCCTTCGGTGAGTTCTGAGTAAGTGCCTTAGCAAGGACATGTATATAACACAAATGCCCATATTTTAAGAAACTTCTACAAAGTTTCTTTTAGGGCTTCTCTCCATACCAGTTCAAAGAAATATGTACTATTAGTATCAAACCCCCCCTGGCTTTGATTTATCAACCAGCAAAGATTGCAGTTCAAGTGAACGAGAGAATTACAGGGTTGCCAAAATGAGCCAGCAGGTCAACAAAAGGGGTTCTCATTATCGAGGTACATTTTCCCCAATTTAGGAACGCAATATATTCAAAAAATCAAAAGAGAAATTAAAATAATTCTAATCAGCAGCAAGAGGTCAGAAGCCAAAATTGGATGCTACTCATCTTCTCCGGCATATACAATAATACAAGTTGTTCCATAATAAAGTTGGAAGAAGCTCCCAAAATTGGTAATGTATGATCAGTTGCCGGTATTTTTAACCATTCCCAACGAAGAAGTTTTAGCCATTCCCAACAAGTCTCTAAAGGTTCAAGTGAACATAGTTTTAAAACCTCGGGCTTTGCTGTTCCTGTTCTCAGCAGGTCATGCATGAGCAGGCTGCAGAGAAGAAGCACAAAGATCCTTGAAGCCCTGTTTCGCTGCGTGCTGGTATATGGTATAAACTTAAGAACTGAATCTCTGTCCGCAACTGCTCCAACCATACCCTGAGCTATTTTCAGTTTAGCTGTATCACTCAAGCAACAAAGCACCACATAACTGGTGTTCAGCATTTGGAGGCTATGGCACTAATCAAAGGACTTGAAGTATCTGGAGAATTGAGATTACCTCCCTTTTTCCTGGAAACGGATTTGCATGAATGTGGTTGGGCGAGTGAATGAAGTAACTTGTAAGGTTGATGAGTGTGCGAATGGAGGATGCTTCAAGTCATATTTCCCGAGTGCTAGTGAATAATGTTTCTGAACAATAGGTATTTAATTATATATCTTTTCTTGTTTAAGAAAAAGAAAAAAATTAAAAAATATTAAATTCGTGTTACTAGTGAAATTCTTTCATCATTTTAACAAAATTCGTAATTTTTTCAACCCTCATGATCAAATTTTCTATGTGTTGTTCTTATAAGTTTTCCTAACTCACCAAGCCAATTTTCCTACACTGCCAAAAACGTAGAACTTGAGCTGCACTTGCATTGATTTTTCTGTCCTAAAAAAAATTTATATTATTTTTTAAAAATTCACCTCTAACTCAAATATTCTTGCGCAATGATCAAAATATAAACCCAACGAAAACAAAAAATTTACAAAAAGGAAAATTTCCAATCCAAATAGAGGATTGTTTTCTTTCCCAACAGCAGCAAGAGAAACGGATAGCCTCATGAAAGCAAGTCTTGAATTTTAGTGGACGAAGTAACATCAAACCCAACCACTGATCATCATTTTGGTATTGGTTCTCTTCCCTCCATATTTCTCCCGAGCCTTACCAAGCAACAATAGCCCCAGCATCATCATCCGCTGATACATCTTCTTCTACCTCGGACCACGCCAAATTGAATCCTTAGATACTCCCGATTCTGTCTTTCTTTCTTTCTCTCTCTCTCTCTCACACAACACTTCACGCAGTGGCAACTGCAAATTCACAAATTTGCTATCCCTTTTCAGAGGGCAGTCTCTCTTTCTCTTTGCTACTGGTGTTTTTGCTCCTCTCACTCAGCAATGGAAGATTCCCTTTTCCCTAATAGGCCTTCTTTTCCAATTCAGCCAGCAAAATCTGCCGTTCAACCGCCAAAACCGAACCTGAAGTTCAGCAATTCAACTCTTCTCCTCCCCCCTTTGCAGCAACAATTGCAGCAACAGCAACAAAAGTCTCCCTCTTCATCACCCTCGTTTCCTATCGACTCTCTCTTGCAGAACCTCCTCCGTATCTCCAAGTTGAAACCGCCGACCATCATATCAGCGCAAATGAACAATGCCCACTTTACGTCTCCTTCCGTTTCTTCGGATGATGAACAATTCCCAGAAACCAATTTAGCTAACTCTATTACAATCCCAAGAATCGGGGAGTATACTGAAGAGCATGTTTGGCCTATTAACGGTGACAGGTCTCTTGGTTTTCTTCCCGCTAACTGTAAGTCGATGCTCAACTCGATGCTTGAGCAGCCTATGTCTAGTTTGAATTCATTCTTTGTTTCGGTCAAGGTTGAGTTACTTGAACTTGATTTGATTAGTCTTTTGAAAGCTTTAGATGTTCTAGGCAATTGGGAAAAAGCTATAATTTTGTTCGAATGGGTTTTGTTAAATGTGGAAGATAGTAATAGTAAGAATGAGAAGTTGGACAGCCAAGTAATAGAATTGATGGTTAAGATTCTTGGGAGAGAGTCTCAGCACTCGGTTACCTCAAGACTATTTGATTTGATTCCCCTGAGTGACTATTCACTGGATGTTCGAGCTTGTACTACAATTATTCATGCATATTCTCGTACTGGAAATTATGAGAAGGCAATTGCATTGTTTGAATATATGGAACAGAAAGGGTTATCTCCAACTTTAGTTACTTACAACGTGATGCTGGATGTTTACGGTAAAAGGGGCCGGTCCTGGAATGAAATTTTGGGCCTTCTTGATGAGATGAGAAGTAAAGGGCTCAAATTTGATGATTTTACTTGCAGTACAGTTATATCTGCTTGTGGGAGGGAAGGGTTGCTGGAGGAAGCAAAGAAATTTTTTGATGAATTGAAATCACAGGGCTTCATTTTTGGAACAGTAACTTATAATTCACTTCTCCAAGTGTTTGGGAAGGCAGGAATTTGCTCAGAAGCTTTAAAAGTTCTGAAAGAAATGGAGGAAAACAAATGCCCTCTTGACTCAGTAACTTACAATGAACTTGTGGCAGCATATGTGAGGGCAGGATTCCTTGACGAAGCAGCTGCACTTATAGGTACTATGACACAGAAGGGTATAATGCCAAATGCCGTCACCTACACCACACTAATAGATGCCTATGGCAAAGCTGGGAAGGAGGAGAAGGCTTTAAGTTGGTTCAAACAGATGAAGAGAACTGGTTGTGTTCCTAACGTGTGTACATATAACGCCATCCTTGGGATGCTGGGGAAAAAGTCGCGGATAGAAGAAATGATGGAAATTGTTTGTGATATGAAATTGAATGGCTGTGCACCAAATCGTGTTACTTGGAACACAATGCTTGCCATGTGTGGTAACAAAGGAATGCATAAACATGTAAATCGCATTTTCCTGGAAATGAAGAGTTGTGGGTTTGAGCCTGATAGAGATACATTTAATACTTTGATAAGCGCATATGGTAGGTGTGGTGCAGGAGTCAATGCTGCAGTGATATATGATGAGATGATAAAAGCAGGTTTTACTCCTTGTGTTACAACTTACAATGCGCTTCTAAATGCCCTGGCCCGCAGAGGAGATTGGAGAGCAGCAGAATCAATCATTCTAGATATGAGAAAGAAAGGCTTCAAGCCCAGTGAAACATCATATTCATTGATGCTTCATTGCTACTCAAAGGGAGGGCATGTCAGAGGCATAGAAAGGATTTCCAAAGAAATTTATGATGGTAACATCTTTCCCAGTTGGAAGCTTTTGAGAACCCTTGTTCTTGCAAATTTCAAATGTAGATCACTCATGGGTATGGAGAGAGCATTTGAGGAATTCCAGAAGAAGGTATATAAACCTGATTTGGTTTTATTCAACGCGATGCTTTCAATTTTTGCAAGGAACAAAATGTATGATCGTGCACACGAGACATTGCATTTGATACGGGAGAGTGGATTGCTGCCAGATCTTGTGACCTACAACAGTTTAATGGATATGTATGCCAGAGCAGGTGATTGCTGGAAAGCTGAGGAAATCCTCGTGGCACTTCAGAAAAGTGGAGAACCAGATCTTGTATCCTACAACACTGTCATCAAGGGGTTCTGCAGGCAAGGTCTCATGCAAGAGGCAGTAAGAACCTTTTCAGAGATGACATCTAGGGGAATTCGTCCTTGCATCGTAACATACAACACATTCATTGCTGGCTTTGCTGCTCGAGGAATGTTTTCTGAAGTAGATGAATTGCTTGATTACATGATCCAACACAATTGCAGACCGAATGAGCTTACATACAACACCATTGTAGATGGTTATTGCAGAGGGAAAATGTTTAAAGATGCTACGGACTTTGTGTCGAGAATCAGGGAAAGGGATGCCTTATATGACGAGCAATCTTTGCAAAGACTAGCATTACGTGTCAGGAAAAATATGGATGCATGATCTTTGTGATAACTTCCCACCAAATTACTTTTTTGAATTAATTATATATCCAAGGGAAATCAACATTGATTTAACATGCTTCTGTGACTGGGTTCGGCGGCTGACCAGCTGTTCATATCTCACTTTTCCTGGGTACATCATTGAAACAAGAGTCATTCAGACTAAGACGGGGAAGTTTTTCTGCAATCCACTTTTGCCAGTTTTGGTGGTGGAAGCTAGAGCCAGTCGTCGTGCTAGCCTTGATCATGCACAATATCCTGATGTTGGAGTGGTAACATGTAAATGGAGTCCATCGAAGGTTTCTTTTCATCTGAAATGTTTCATTCTGTAGGTCTCCCTTTCATATATATCCTGATGTTGGAGTGGTAACATGTAAATGGAGTCCATCGAAGGTTTCTTTTCATCTGAAATGTTTCATTCTGTAGGTCTCCCTTTCATATATTTTTGAATCAAATTGAATTATGTTTACGTTCCACATTCAAAGGATATCATCGGCGGAACCCACACAAACCTACAAAGATTTCAATGGAAATGATTTTTGTATTTTCTCATCAAGCTATTTCTCATTTGGAATCCTTGATTGAAATATTACTAGACAAAAGAACTATGAGAGGAGGCACAATTGCACAAAGGACGACATAGAAGTCTGAAATGCAGATCGCAAAGGGTGATAGTTGAATTTCGGAACCTGCAGGATAACTTAGAAAAAAGAAATTTTAGTTTTGCTTTCTTATTTAGTAACGTTTTCTAGTTACAGAAAAATTGGAGAATTTCAATTCATTAACATAAAAGTTTATGAGAGTAAATTCTGAATTTGAAATCTCGGGAAAACCAGAAGGTTAGCATTGCAGGCAGCAGGATCAAGAAGCACTGATCGATGGGGAAAGAAGATGGTAAACTTGATCATTTCCACTGCTTACGCAAATAGTTACTTGAATTCAAAACCTCTGAATATCTGTACTTCCAATTTGTCAAGCACCTATAAACACAATAAACTCCACCTGGGCGTCAATTTGTCCAAGATCTGGAGGACTACAACAGAGGATTCCGGTCTGTGATCTTTTATAAATGCTTCAGAATCAGAAAACAAGTTTCATAATAGAAACCAAGAGCAGCATTTGATTATTTTACTGTCAAAATGAGAAAAGAATATCGATCCAAGTAGAGCCTGAAGTATTATAAGAATGGGGGACGAGGAAGGAGCACAATCATAATATTCCCTTAAACATAGCCCATATTCGTTTAACAAGAGCTTTCAATCTATATACATCCCAAATGACGATCCACAAAAACTCTGCTGAAAATTCGGTCATTAAGCAACCAAAAAATATCCTACAACTCTGGAAAAGGAAAAATGGTTCATCAAAGGATCTCACTCAAGCAACTAGAACAACCAGAATACACAGAAATAACTGGCAAACAGTAACCTGCACGAAAATGCACTAGACTGAGCACTGCTTTAAACAGAAACTTGGACAATAGGGCCAACTTATTAACATTGGATTCCAGCAAGACAAGTGTAATTAGGAAATGGTTTTAAGGCAGAAAAGTCAATGCCCCAAGATGTCATGGCATGAATCTGTTACATTAAACACAGTAGGGGCAAAAAACAAAGCCTAGCACAAGTTATAGATATACCCCAAGCTTGGTTTACACAGTTTCCTTCTTCACTTTGTGCACCTTTCCTTGTGTCTCGAATTACAGAATCTGAACCACAACAACACATGGCCATACAAGATAATCTAAACCTACATATATTACCCTATTGTTCTGTCGAGTACTACCAGCCTAGAATGGGTAAACGACCCAAAATATGTCCCAAAGAACAACTGGATATAAACCTTGCAAAAGTAAACCCACGTCATGCAAGATTCAATGTCCTTGTGATCCATTAGAAAAAACTGCACTATAGACAGCCACCAGAAGAAAGCTACCAGCGGACCGCAGAGACAGAGGTAAATGTCTTTGCTAAATAAAACGGCAATCTCTACACAGTGGATACTCAACCAGTCAATACTCTTGAGACATGAAAAACATTTGATGTATATAGCTCAACAGCGTCTAATTACTCCTCCTTTCCTCAATCAATTGATATTACTTGCCAAAGATAGTTCATGAAGCTCACTCAGCATCCACTCTTCCCCTGTTTGACCTCCAAGGACTATAGCTCTAGTGCCTCCAACAACACAGGTACTGTGTCCCCAAGCAAATCTTGGAGGTCTCCCTGGCACATTCAGAATCCTCCATGTAGGCTTTTCCTCAGTTGGATCGAGAATATACAGCTGAGAAGCTGAGTGAAGACCAGCAACAGAACCCCCAAAGACCAGGATCCTGCCACCAGGGAGGCTCACTGCCACATGATCAAGTCTGGGAGGAGGAGCTATGCCACCTGGATTCCCAGCACCAGGCATCCCACTACCTGTTACACATCTCCAACACGGTTCCTCCTCACTTAAATCCATGGTGAAAACATCACTGGACCTAAACCTCAAGGGACCACTTTTTGCCAGACCCCCAAACATCAAAATTTTCCTACCACCATAAACAGATAATGTGTGCCCCAAACGAGATGGGGGAGTCCATGCTACTGGTATCTCTCGCCATACAGGCTTCTCCATTGAGAGGTCAAGCAGAAAAGTGTCACTGAGGAGTACTCCAGAGTCTGCACAACCACCAGAGACTATCAACTTAGTTCCATCAAGAGTGCAGGAGCTGTGCCAAGATCTTGGAAGTGGAGGAGCCAAACTGGAGATCTCACGCCAAGTTGGATGCTTAGCATCGAGATCCAAAACAAAAACATCATTAAGCAAGCCCTGAGTGCCACACCCACCAAACAGGACTAGATGAGAGCCATTCACACAGGAGAGTGTGTGACCCCAACGCCCAGGTGGTGGAGAGCTTACTTTGACATGTTGCCACTCCGGACTACTGGAATTCAAATCCAACACAAAGGTATCATTCATGGGTTGCATGTTGACCCCCTCTCCACCAAAAAGAACTACACGATTTCCAACAGCACATGCACTGAAATTACAACGGGAAGGCTCGACAGCACCCTTGACAGTAAGCTTCCTCCATGCTGCTGCCTCAAGAGTGGTAAGTTCCCTTGCCAGTCTACCCCATCCTAAACGCTTAGCCCCAGGCACCGTCTCCAGTACTCGGGTTGTCTCAGTGCCCCATGCATTTTGGCAAACCATTCGCCAAAGGTCCTCATTTTTTGTCAACTCATAGAGCCGCATGCAGACGGAGCCAATAGATGCAATATCTCGCGGAGTCAACCGTGAAAGAATCTTCAGTGATAAGACTTCATCACTCAACTGTAATATCCCACACAGGCCACCATTATTGTTCTGTTTACCATCCAAAATTGGTCCATAAGAAGAAAGGCTAGAACGGAATCTATCAGATGACTTTGTAGACTCCTTTGCCGAAGATCCTGGAAGTGGGCCCAAATCAAGGTTTGCTTCTGTAAAGAACTGTATGCCCAGAATGTGCGTTATTGTATCGTCATCTCCATATAAAGGTGTCAGGCGCAACCTATTCATTAATGGGGATCCATCCTTCCTGAAATTTAACAACTCTCCTTGAAATTCAATCCCTTCCTCTAGGCATCTCCTTATTTCTGCAACTAGAGTAGAGTCCACTAGTGGATGCCTTCTCTTAGCAAAGGGGCCTCTGCATTGCAAAAAGCGACTGAAAAGAAATGCAGAATAGTCATAACATGAGTTCGGGATGAAAATCTAAAACAAAACGGAAATAACAATACCATGCAATAGATTCTAATCAGCAGAGAAAAAAGGCAGTGCCACCAGCAAAATGATATTATTCCAGTGAGTAATAGCTCTGACCAACTTGAATTATAGTTGTAAGAAATGGCATATGTTATTCGATTGAAGGGATCATCATTTTCAACCAAAGTATTTTCATCAACACGCAATGCCTCACATACCAACAGTTATTATTATAGAACACAATGGGAAGTTGTCATCCGTAGCTCCTACTGCATTTCTCATGCATAACCCCATCTTTTAAAGACTCACCATTTACAGAAAGCAAAACTCAGTTTCCGAAGTTCTACTTTGTGCTTGAACCAACCATATTGCTCAACATTATCATGTACGACAAAAAATAACATCATTCCCAATTACTTTTCCCCGTGGTACTCTCATTTAGAGGCTGAATTTCGCTCTCATCCCAAAGCCCTCACTTTTTATTTCTTCTATACTTCTAGTCATAATATTGTGCACTGAAAATAAAAGAATCAGCCTATTAGGTAAGATGGACCTCCCAGTGTGAGAGCAAATAAGCACCTAGAGAGAGAAGAAAAGAAGAAAGGGGGTGGGGGGTACATAAACTATAGAGTTGACAGAAATACTTCAAATCTGCAGTTTCATGGATTTAAGACCGTAGAAAAAATTAAGGGAAAGGATCGAAATGCAGAACACAACATAGAAGATACACTATCTAATGAATGTGTAAATTTAACCTTTAAAATGAAAAGGTAAGGAAGTCTAGGCAATTTCTGGGACTATTTCATGGTTATCACTTACTAATGGAGCAGAAAGGTCACCTATTCTCCAGCATGGATTAAAATAAAAGAACAGAAAGCTTTCACACACAGCACATGGGAAGGTTGATAATTAGTCCGAGAGACCGTTTTACAGGGGAGGCCAGTCGCAAGAAGAAAATGTCACAAAGTACACAGAGCAACAAGCTACCATCAGTTTCACTCATTTCACTTCATTCTTTAAGGAAATCAAACTTCTTAATATAGGAAGGACCCTACACAATTATTGCAACCTCTGTTGCCCAGAAATGTGTCTACAAGTTGAGAGAAGGAAACATGGGTCAAGAAAAATCTGACCTAGACACACAGCAATTATTAAATAAACTTATACCGATCATAGAGTTCGCTCAGAAATCTTAACATTACAAACAATTTCAAGTAAATAAAGAATTAAATAAAAAAGGAAAAAATAACAGAAAGATTGATATCCCACAACAGTACCTAATAAATTTAACTTACAATACTTTGCCATTGGAAAATTTGAAACTATTACTGAAGCTATGCATCACTTAACCAATTTTCATTTACTTGAGTACGAAAGATTACATCAATCAACAGTTTCATTTTCTTTCAGAGTCTTAAAAAGGATTTCCTAATGAACCAAAAAAAAAAAAAAAAAATCCCTTGAGGGTTCTATAGAGAAAATACAACAACCTCCAAACCTTAGTCTCAAGTCAAGGTTGCCTACATGAACCAAATAAAAAATTAAGTGTGGTCATCAACACGAATGTTCTATTGGAGAAAATAATACGATTAATCAGATTTTAAATTAGTATTCTTTTGTCATTCATGGAAGATTCAGACTCATAAAATCATAGGTAAATAATACTCCCTCTGTTTCAAAACATAAGTCATTTGAACCTCTGTAAAGGAATTAAGGGTTGTAAAAACAATGAAACATTTTGTAACAAAACGCCTTCTATACCTTAATAAATATATAAAGAGAGGGAGGGGGATAGAATGACATAATAAATAATCCTTGAAAGGTTTTAAATCAGTTATATTATGAAACAACTTTCTCCCTCTAAAGCAACTTATATTTTGAAACGAATAGAGTACTCTGTAGCAATCCTTGCATTGACATTATTCACTTTCATGGTGTTTCCAATAATAACCCAGAAATAGCAAGACAACATGGAAAACCAAACTGAATCCTTTTGCCTTCTAAAATTTCCTCTAGAAATGCAATAATGCAGTTCTCATAAGGTCTCCAACAAAGAACAATATTAATCAAAGATTTGCACAGTAGTAACACCAAGCAAGTTTTAGGACTTAAATAAGTTTATTGTGGAACACTACACATTCAAATTTGAGCTTTGCTTGCTAATGATCCTCTGTTTATTTTTTCTAATCCTCACATGATTATAAAAAACAGAAGATAAACATTTAAAACCATAAGAAAGGCCAACATGATATGTCTAATTTCACCTATACATTATTTATAGGTTCTCCTCTTCTCCCTTTTCATCTTTTAGAATATCATTCAATATACTAACCGAAACACAAAGGTCATGCTACTTTCTACATCTTCAAGTGCTCATTCATATTGCAAATTATTCAAATTAAACTAATAGCAGCTACTTCTGCATGATCCAGCAGCAGAGGCACATCATTCCTTGTATATGTCAGCAGCATTAATTCAGCCCTTTGCAGATAAAGTAGGAATAAAGGATTCCAGAGTATAGGTTGCTTCTTTACCTTCCTACAAGTTAAATAATAGGCCCCTATCCTAGTTCATGTCTACCTATACTGAAAACTTACTTAAGATTTGATGCCCATTCATCTACTCCTTCCACCATCAATAACGTGCTATGCTTCTCAAAGGCCTCCCGTAGTTTCTTTCTCCATAGTCAGATATAAACACAGAGCATCTAATAACTACATATTGAAGAATTGCAAACATAGCCTTCATAATTCTTGCTTCCTCAAAGGAAACCAGACCATGAAGCACAAATTTCCGACTTTCTTTAGAGGCATTGATTACCAAGACATCCTTTAGTCAAAACATTCAAAATTGTCATCCTTCGCACCAGGGACCATAAATTCATCTTTAAGCTGTTGGTGCGGACAGATTTTGAATAACAAGATCCCACAAGCAACAAAAATTTTCCACGTATGCAAAGGGGGCTAAAGACAACTATCAGCTTTAAGTTATACGCCCAATTTTATAAGAACGTCTAAAAAAGTACAATAGTTTTTCAACGCCATTCACAGGCAACTCATTGTTCAAGAGCATTTCAAGAAATCAACATAAACAAAACTCCCGAAAGAGTGTAAAAGCAACGGGAAAATTAGAGGACCGAAGGGGCAGGAACTAACCAGTTGCGACCAAGGACCTCTTCGGCCCGGTAACCAGTGACCATCTCGAAGACAGAATTACAATAGATAATGGGGAAGTCAGGCTCCAAAGCGTCAGTTACCACGAACCCACATGGTGCAGGATGCAGCAACGAGTCGACGGGAAAAGGCAAAGGCGCACTCCCATTTCCACCGCCACCGCCACCAAACAAAAACCCTGAACCCAACTCTAGTTCTTCATCTTCCTCCTCTTCAATTTCATCTCCACTCGGATCAGAATTACTATCCCACTCCATCATCATCCTGACTCTTCACCCCATAATAACAATCAAACAAAACTATTATTCAGTCGTACTATCACCTAAAAAGCAAGCAAAAGGTTTATAAGGGAAAAAGGGCTAGAACTACAGTAAAGTTGAGCTGGGGTATGGTGATTTTAGGGTTGTGTTTCCGGTTTTGGAAGGGGGTGCTCTTCAAGAAAATGAGTGGTAGGCGAAGTTTGGCAAATTAGCAAGAGACCGATCTAGCCAGCAGGGAGAGGGCCTTCTCGATTGTGGGGATTGAGGGTTGGGTTACGGATGAGGTGTGTATGTGCGTGGGTGCGTGACGCCACCGCCTTGGCTAAGGTGTCTATGGGGAAAAAAAATCAGGGGGCGTATTTAAGGAAGAGGAAGAAATGGAAGTTGACGGGGATGGTACTCTGTGGAGTAAGAGTTGTACCTTTATCCATTGTGGTACTTCGTGAAATATCTGGGCATTATCGGGATTTCCGCTTTTAACTTTTTCAAATTGAAAAGAGCCAAAAAAGGGACAGATCTTTTGCACTTTTAGTGCCACGCTGGCGAACGGTCAGCGGGATACTCGGCTGGCTGAGGTCTCTGGATGGCCGGGAAACCCCGGAGGCAACAGGGCATGGGGTAAAGCTTGGATGCAACGCCAACTTGTGATAGTACTAGAGAGTGCATAATATTATGTGCTCTCTGTGCCTTCAGTAACACGTTGTAATTTTTTACTAGTGTAATAATTACGAGTTAATTTCTTAATTATTATGATAAAATAATAATTTAATTAATTAAAAATATTTTTTAATAAATAATAAATCTTAATTTTAGTTCATATTTTCATCGCCGTCAATGTATAAAAGAAAAAGCTATGCAATTCTTATGGTTGTGGTAAGGTAAACTAATAAACTTTTAAGAATTAATCACCTTTTATTCTTTTACTCTTGCAGGATTAAAAGACTTGAAGTTAGAAATATTACGATCTTTTTTAAAGTTTATTTTCAATAATGAATAGTGTACTTTGATCAAATAAAAAAAATAGCTACTGAAAATTTAAAATACAAGATAAAAAATTTTTACGATTTTAAAATTTTTTAAATTAAAATAGATCACAATATAATGATGAGTTGTACAAAAGAATGCCACCACGACTCACTACCCTCATTTGGAGTCAAATTAACTATGCTCCAACCAGTGGATTAATTTTTATTAGTAAAATTGTCTGTGTGTGTGTGTGTGAGAGAGAGAGAGAGAGAGATAGAGAGAGAAAAAAAAAGAATAAAAATCGTGGTTGTGGAAATCCTGCCCCTTTTCTCTTCCGGTCCAAAGGAGAAAGAAGCGAGAGTCAAAATGTGAGAAAAATATTGCTTGATATGGCAGATGAGTTGCAAATAAGATGCTTTTGTGTGAAATGCAGCCGTAAATAAGTTACAGCTATCTATCATTGTGAATGTAGAGAAAAGTGAAGATCCTAGGACTGGGATTGTCGTGACATGGATCTTTTTGCATTCAAAACTATGGTGAATGTGGATTGCGCAGTCGTTTGGAGATTTTCGGCTGAATAGCGTTCTCAGAGACTGCGTTCTTACTTCTTTTTTTGGTTCTACAGATGCATTCCTTCAAAAGTAGAATGTGGAGCAAGAAAAAGGTGTCCTAGCTTTGATGGCAAGAAAAGTTTCTGAAACGTACAACTTTGTACGCGACGCTTGTGACATCAGTTGATTGGACGATGTTTTCTGGGAATTCAGTTAAGCGCTACATTGGCAGTTTGTATAATACTGTAACAGATTTCCATTGGCAGCTTGTTACTAATTTAATTTCCTCTCACATAATATTTAATTTTTATAAAATTAAAATTAAAAATTTTGAACTATACCGTATACAATATTCGCCTTGTTATTCATTTTGTGTTTTGAACGACTGAAGTACTATTACAAAAGAAGAAAGTGAATATTATTACAAAGACAGAGGGCAATGAAGATCTGCAAACAACCGTTTTAGCCTAAATAATGCTTTACCGAACTAAAGAAACTAATTATTACCCAAAAAACTTAAAACCACTTGAAAAGGTTGCAATTTGATTCTCCTTGGAACTTCGGTATTTGTCAAGTGGAAAACCTCTTATCAAGCAAAAGACTTTGCCACTCCTCACGGCTCATTAACTCTCTTCAAATTGCATTATAATTTCATGACTATTCATATTATAATACACAAAAGTGCTACTTATAAATAGTTCTGGTGAGACAAAACTAGAAATTTTGGGACTGAAGTACTACGAAACCTTACTTCAGCTAAATTAGCCAGGACAACTGCAATGGCTTCTGCTAGCCTGTTTCACTTTAAAGGTACAAATATTAATACAAAACCATTTAATAGCAGAGATCCAAGACCACTAATAACAACTTAAAAGAAGAATATTTCGGGGAGGAAGAATAGGCTTGGGCAACATCGTTACATAGAATAGGAAAGATTTAAAGGAATCAGCGCTTATGTTCCACACTCTCAGCAGCTACATCACAACAGCTGAAAGATCTGGTACAACAAAGTTCTACTGCATTTGAGAAAGACTCTCGATGCATTCATCTGAATTCTGTTATTAACATGTTGAATACCCAAAAGGGGCTTCCCGAGGTGGTCTGAATGGCGAAGGCCTTGAAATAAACCCAACCCTGAATATTGAAGTAAGAAAATTAAACCAACCAGAGAGCAACATTAAAGTTAGACATCAAAGCAAGAGAAATAGAGAAATATTTTCCTACCTGTTCATTAAAGTGGTTACACGTTCTGCAATTTGCCAGATACACCATTAGCTTTTACATCTGTTGGGCTCTGCAGCGACATATTTCATAATATGGTGAGCCGAAATTCTAAATATACTGAGAAATGACACTTTACATAACTTGATAATCGAGTTATTAATATTTTGCAAAGGCATCTTTCACACCTGAATGACTACCATTAACTTCCAGATAGATGGATACTAGGAAATGCACTTGTGTTTGGAACTAAATGAGCAAGATTCACACTGAACTACCACTTATTGGTTATTTTTGTAGTCAAACAATAATCGAAGCTCTCTTAAGAAACTAAGTGTAAAAGTTGAAACAATAAAGAAATTATAGTCTTCATTTTGACAATAATGGTAAGTGACATTGTCATTTGTTTATGTCAAAAGAGTTCAAGGGCTTCAGGCGGCAGCAGGATTCTTTAATTGTCAGGACAAAACAAACGAAAGCTCCTTATGTGTTCCCCGGGTATCAACCCATATCCTCCAACAACAGGCGAAAGAGGAAAAGAAAAAGGGAAAAAGTATATCTAAAACATAAACGTTCCCAGCTAAATCAATAGATCAATGATCTCATATAGATATCAATGGCATTACCAAGATACGAAAAATCAAGCTCCCAGATAAAACAACATGGTCAAATGTATAGAAGTAAACTAGCAAGATTCTGCAGCAAATGCATACAACCACCCAAGTGTTATAAACCAACATTTAAGAACATCAATCCAGTGCACCTTTGACTGTGATGTCCAATATAGAAAGATTGAACTGCCCCAGCTAAACATGCATAAGACTGCTATAAAGCAGCAATGCTTAAAGATAAGGTTAAACTTAATATCTGCAAAAGAAACTACATTTTAGTAATATAAAACTGAGGCCACCTGGGACAGAGCTGCGAATAAAACTGCAATAATCATTGCTAAAAACAGGGGAAATAAGAAAAGTAATGCTCCAACTTCTTTCAAGCAAAAGGCAACTGGCGAAGACTGAATATATGGGGAAAATTTTACTCTCGTCCCTATTATAGTGGCATCAACAGCTAGCCGTAGCTTGTCGGGCAAAATCTAATTATTTCATGCTTTTTACACCAAGACTGTGCTGAAACCTCTTACATTAACCTCCTAGCCTAACATGAAATCATTTTTCAAGATTCTAGATAGAATGAAAGCATAAAATATTACCAGACACCCCCACATACATCAATTAGAAATAAGGAGGCTTGATAGATTACTAAAATTAATTTGGTTATACTTCTTTGACCAGTAGCTTAGAATAATTAGCCATAAATGAAGCAACCACTTCAAGTTGGGTTCTTCTCTTCTAAATTCATACAAAGAACAGGGGAGAGAGAGGGGAGAAAAAAAAGACTTGGAACATGTTTTATGAAACAAGATTCTTACTCAGATAATCTGAGAGCAGCAATGAAATATGACCTATTTAACCATCAACGTGGTCTAGTTTCTAGGACATCTTATTATATTGGAGAATAAGAAATGCGGTTGATTGAATGGCATAAGAATATTTACGTCCACTTCAAGCTTATTCAAATAAAGATCCTTACCTTTCCTAAGGGAGCAAGTTTTTCAACGAATGACCAAATTGATCGTTTGCAAATAAATAATAGTTCCACGTACAAACAAAGATTGCGACATTCCACCAAACACCAAAAACAAAACGATTTAGTTACTCAAAAGATAGCATCCGTCAATACACAATAATAATTCAATCACCTCTCAGAAAGCGAAAACACCAAGATCTGATGATTAAAAACAATCCTAAAAGAAAGAATAGCTAAAATAAAGCAGTGAAAGAGATACTTACGATTCCCTTGTTTTCATAGTAATCGTCTAATGCCCACTGATATTTGGATTGGTTTAATCCGAACCAATATGCCACATGCTCATCCAAACTCGCATGGGCTGCAAAAGTTCCAGTAAACTAATAATTCAGTATCTTCAGTAAATGCACAAAATGTAGATAAAGGAAAGAAAACAAAATATGTATAAACAAATCATTCAAAAAGCAAAAAAGAACCAAAACACAAGAATCTATATAAAATATTTCAAAATTGACAAGAACTGAATTATAGATTTCCGATAGCAAAAAAAAAAACGAAAATCCAGAATAACGTCACGCGTACCATTTTGAACTTTAGCTATAGCGTCCCAAAAGAAGCCGAAAGTAGAGTGAGGTTTCACGGGGGGCTTAGTAGGATAAAACTGCGACGGAGGAGCCTGAACCGGAGGAGGAGGACGACGAGACTGGACCGGAGGTTGAACCGGAGTCCAAGGAGAAGGAGAAGGAGAAGCGGGTGTGGCTTTTTGTTGAGAGTTATCAGATACCGATTTGGGAGAATTGGACATCGGTCCGGAACCAGTAGCTGCAGGAGTTCCCGGAGGAGTAATGAACACCGTGTACGGCCCGATCTTTCCGATCCTCGGCGGTGGCGTCGATTCTACGTTCATCGGCATTTTCTGTATCCAACAGAAAAATCTAACAAACTTTCAGGGAAAATTGGGAATTTCGTCAGCTCTTCTGTCTCCTTCTCCTTAGATTGAGAGAAGGTTCTGAAGGAGAGAAGCGTCGTTTAGAACGAAGGGAAGAAGTACCGTCAACGGGAAGCTGTGTTCGGACAGGAAAGTGAAGCGAGTAAAGTAAGGAGTGAGAGTGCAGCCACGAACATTTGTTGGGCAAGTGGGAAAGGAAATAGTACACTGCTTTGTCTTTTCCCATTTTTACTTTAAATTTTTCTGTTTTTCTTCTTGGTCCCTATAGCTTTATCTATTTGGAAATGTAACCTCACTAGAAGCATTGGTTTTCTTCTTTTCTATATGTAAAATTTTCTCAGAGGAACCTATATAGTATATAGGAAGGAAGGGAGGGAAATCCTCACAAAAAAGTGAAAATCAAGCTCCTATAAATAGATTAACTCATTTTTTAAATTATTAAATATGAAGAAACTATATAAAAATGTTTATGAACTATAATGTAGTTTTATTGATAAATTTATAACGTTAGCCTATAAAAAAAAAGATTATAAACAATGTATCATAGAAAATTTGTTAAGTCTACATTTTTGTTATTCTTTCTTTTCTTTAATTTATTCAGTCGTTACATTATAAAAAAATATTTTTTAAAAATCTATTTATTCAAACTACTTAATCTTAGTGTTATCTTTTATTGAAACTTAATGTTATTATCAATACTAAGTCACTATTCTATGTAGTTAGTTCCACGAGTAAGGGGATTGCATAGTAATATGAACAATCCTAATCAAAATATTAGTTCGAAGTTAAGTAAGGCTTATTTGTATTAGTGGAAACGAAAGAAAAGGAAATGACAGGAGAAGGGATGATTTAATTTCTATAAAGAAAAGGAAAGGAATGAGAGGGATTAACTTTAATTTTAAAAAGTTTTTCTTCTTTCCATCCAAAAGTAAATAGAAACGGAAGGGAAGAAAGCAAATTTTAAATTAATTAAATTATTCTTATTTTAAAATGATCATATTCATATAAAAATAAGGATTAATATGTAAACTAAAAGTTATTTCTTTTTACCCTTTTATTAACTATCAAAATACTATAATAATAAGTTAGTAATTACCTAGAACATGTGAAAGTATGGGTCTCCCTTATCCTTACTCTTCCCTCTCCTTTGCATTTTATTACGTCCGGTTGTCTATGTAGTATGTCTCTCTTCCTTTCCCCTTACTTGGCTATCAAAAGAAACTGAAGCCAAGCAAAGGTCCCTGAGACAGTCTCACATCGGACTCAGAAGATTTGGAGAAACAGGATTTAAAGAGCCACACATTCCCTTCCAGTCAGTAATTACCTGGAACGTGTGAGAATATAGATCCCCTTTGTCCTTGCTCTTTCCTCTCCTCTACGTTCTGCTATGTCTGACTGTTTATGTAGTCTGTCTCTTTCCCTTTCCCCTTACTTGTCTATAGAAAAAAAAAAAATCCTCGCCTTCCCTCTCCTCTCCTTTCCTTTCTCTCTCAATACTCGCCTTTCTTTTCCCTTCCTCTCACTCAATGCAAACAAGGCCTAAACCTTCTCCCTTCTATTCCTCCTCTCCCCTCAAAGGAAAAATAAAATCAAAAATATTATTATCTCCATTTCAAAATAAGTGTCACTTTTAGACAAAGTACACATATTGAGGTATTGAAAAAAATTCTTATAAAGCTAAGTAAGGAATACTAAAATAGCCTGAATTGAATGTCTTAGAGAATGTAGTAAATAAATAGATTTGACATTTTCCTTATGGTTGGAGATCACTAGATCAGCACTTAATTTTTCCTCAAAAAATAGGAAAACTTAACTTCAAAATTGGATAATGATGAAAGATAAAAAGAGAAGATTAGCATTAAATATATTATAAAAAACTGATATTGGTAAGTATTTTAAAACGACAAAAACAATGGCATTATTTTCAAATTGAAAGAGATTAAAAGTTAGTACTATAATTATCTTGTTCTTTATAATGGACTTTGCAGAATAAAAATATTATAGGGATACCCTTTGAAAATCTTAAAATGTCTAATTACCAAAAATTTGCAGGTATTTAAGTGACAAAATTCCATTCCTTTTACTACCAAATTTTGCCATAAAATAGCGACAGAGCCTTGTGTATGGGGTGGGGGTGGGGGGTGCGGGGAGGTGCAGTTCGACTGGGATCGACTTTTCACTGTGTCTGGAGAAGTAAAACCGAACATAAATAGATCTTTTGACCTAAAGAGAACCTTTTCCTTGTCCCAGCCCACCGCGGTTGGATCTATGTAGAAATTAGGTGGCAATCCAAAGGTTGTTGATTTTCCTTTTTCATTTTCCCAAACCGATTATCTGCAAAATTTTCAAGATTGTATTAGCGATGTGAACAGCGGCCGTATCGGACCAGTTTATTTATAACATAACTTCATATACGATATTTTGATCAATTTGTAAAATAATCTATTCATAAATACAGAGTTTAACTTTTTTTTTTTCAAAAAAAGCAATCCACGCGCACCGTCAACCTAGAAAAAAGAAAAGAAGAGAATTTTACATTAGATATTGTAAAATAGTCAAAGCTTATCTTATCACTCCTTTAGATAATACTACCATTTCTCCTATAAAAATTTGTCAGATTTTTTATCGAAAAGACCACAAGCTAACTTGACTTTCCAACAAACCCAGTATTTCAACCCCAACTGTGGAAAGTTTGCCACCGAGCTCAAAGAAAACTCAAAATTTCTAGAAATTCAATTCACTTTCAATACACCACCAACAGAGTCCCCATCATTCAAGAACTCAAGTGCATGATATCAGCAACAACTCAGGGCTTAGACACTTGTACAAGGAAATGCTATGTTTAACACAATCTAAGCCCCGTAAAACAAGATTTCATTTACAACAGGACAAGCACTACTAGAATGGATTTTGAAAATCAAACAAGCCTACATGGTACTAAAAATGACCTCTATTGTATTGCAAAACCGCAGAAAAGGAAAGAGAAATTTCCAGCAGAAAAGAAAAGAAAATTTCAGACTCCTACAACTACTTGTCATCCTTCTTCTGGTCTTTCCTGTTATAGCACAAACTACTACATTATCCCATACAAAATACTTCAGTAGTCCTGTTATCCAAACACACATCTTCCAGTAGTCTTCTATGTCTAGCACATGATACAAGTAGGAGGTACAGAATCAGGTTCTAGATGATTCTGAATGAGAAACTCAGCAAGAAAGAAAATTTCTAAAGTTCACCATATTATTCATAACTACAACTGTCAAATACAAGAAAAGATAAAATCTTAGCAACCCCAGAGTGCTATTTTTACCTGTATTTGCTGCTCTGAAGATCTTACTGTGTCACAAGAACTTGCTCAACACAAGTACCACAAGAATTGCACCTAGTCACTCTTAAGAGAGAGAACTTAACAAGCAAGGAAAATATCTTTAAGCAAGAAAACAGATTTTTGAGTGATTCATCGTAGCTCAGTTTCAACAGAAACTAAGATCGCAATCATAGATGCATTCCAGCATCGCCTAAGCAACATACATCACAAAAGCGTTTGAGACTTGACGACCAAACAAATGCTTAATATAGACAACAAATATAGAACAAGCCCCATGTACAACTAGCATTGGGCAAAGTAACCTTCTATTTTCCGGAAAAAGAAAATGAGGGAAAGATTTTCTAAAATATGAAGAGCTTCCCAAATCCAAAATCTATGAGTTTCTTAAATGTCTTCCTGATTCGTGATAAGTTAACAGCAAACTCCTAAAATAACACAAGTCCTTGACTACCTTTCGCACCTGTGATCCTTCCTTACACTACAAATTTCAAGATCGTGATGTTCAACACCAGAGGTGCCACAATATCCAATAATATGTTAGGAAGTGGGTGAAAATGCCCAATTTCTGCATGAAATTATCTCTTTTACATTTTAAAGATGTAATCATAACTTTCATAAATCCATCTGTACATAAGGAATCATTCTAGCTTGTGCTAGGTGTGCCTGTCATAACTATCAATAACCTAGAAGCTTTTCTATAGGTTACAAAATAGAAATGCTATAATAAAAGGAAGCCCTAAAGCTCTTCAGTTGCAGAAGCAGATCATAGTTAGCACGAAACAGAGCAACAAAGTTGATATTTCTACTACCCAATCATTCAGGCATGTAGACGGTAGACAAATGGAAGGGAAAGTTCAAAGCACAAATTACCATCATCATCCATAGATGCAATAACTGTTCAGTAGTTACAGTCTGCCACCACAAAATGTTCTAGTGCATGTACCAAGAAAGGAACAAATCATTACTAAAGATTCATCGTGGCTTCAAGACTGTAGTTTTTTTACAGACGTACCATGTCTTAAACATCAGAAAAACATACAATAAAGGGTAAACACTGTAAAGCAACAAGATTTCTACTATGTACATCTACTATGTTGAATGGCTCTACACCGGGGGAATATTGGAAAAAGAGAATCCTTTGTAACCCTTGTAAGCATAGTATGCAATCCGCGTATAGTAGAACCCTGGAATGAACAGAATTCCACCCAGTATAGCAAAAAATAGACCTGTATTTACCATGAGAAATAACAGTGAGCCCATAAAGTATGGAAGATCAGTGAAACCTCAAAAGCAAAAGCAACGCGAATAGGTTGTATGCAAAGCTAGAAACGGTCCAAGATAAATTCAAAGCAAACACTACAAGGGACATATCTGTTCGAGCTGAATCACACATGGGATTTCTCAAAATCAGCAATCTGTGCTAAAGTAGCAGCTTAGGATACAAGGAAAAAAACATTCTTTTGGCCAGATATTTAAGCTGAGGTTAAACAACTAGTTCTCCCTTAATGGTGCTGTACATCAGGCACAAAATGTTGGACTTTACCCTAGAATGCAAAAAATGCAAACAACAATAGAACTTCACACCATACCAAAAAGAAAGATCGTCCACATTTTCGAAGCAAAAAATGGCAAAGAAAAACGAGAAATACTCAAGGGCAAAGGGAACAATGGGATGGAATCAAAAAGGGGCAAAGGAGCTAGAAGGAAGGGCAATTTGGGAAATAGAAACAGACCATGAGCTCTATCACCCCCAATTCTGTTGACGGTCATGATGATGCCAAAGACGATGCCGAGGGTTCCGAAGACTAATAGTGAGATGGCGAGGCCGATCTCCTTGATAGGAGGGCGGTTGTTGACGGTGTAGGAGGTCTCCATCATTATGTCCTCGTCCGAAATAGAGAAGGCGTGATCTACGTACGCCATTCTGTACTGCTAAGTCGCTGGCTTTGTCGATCAAACAAGCTTTGCAGAGAAAACCTAGATGAGAGGCAAGAAATAGTACGGTCGCGGCAGCGGAGGTAACGGCGGGCCTGAGATGATGAGGCTAGTTTTTATGCTACGCTTGGAGAAGAAGGCAATACGCGGAAAAAGACTTATCAGCAAAGGAGAAAAGTAAATACTGAGGATTGATTTATGCCGTGGGCGATAATGGTCAAACTGGGGGCAAAAATGGAAAAGAAATTCAGATACGTTTTTAATTCAGCAAAAAAAAAGAAGAATTCAGATATGTTCTTTTCCTCTTTTTTTTTTTTTTGGTCGAGTTTTCGTTTCTGCTTTTCAAAATATATATTCTGGTCGAGAAAGGTAAATACTACTTCCTCCCTTTCACAATAAATTTTTTTCAGAGTTGAAAAGATTTGTCAAAATATAAATATTTTTTGAGTTAAGATATACTCATTAAATTATAACTTTTTCTTCCCAATTGAAATACACAAGAATAAGGGTAAAAATAAGTTGAATTGAGGCTTGCTTAATAACACTGTCGGGACAAAGCCCGCAGGTTGGCCTACGGGTTGGCCCGTATTAGCGAGTTTGGACTAAAGATATCTAAACCCGTTTAATCGCGAGTTTTTTTACCCCGCTCCGTCTAGCCCGCGGACCGAATGCAGGCTAATTCGTTTTTCTTTTTTATTTTTCGAATTTTTTTCATCAAAATGATGTCGTTTTGATCTTTTTAAAATATTAAAAAATATATTTTTTCTTAAAACGACGTTATTTTGATCTTTTTAAAATATTTAAAAATATTTTTTTTTCAAAACGACGTCATTTTACTTATTTTTACAAAATGATATCATTTTGTAAAAGTTCGCGGACTAGCCCGTTTAACCCGCGGACTGGCTATCGCGGGCTACGGGTTGGGGTTTTCCAACCCGCGGTTAAATGGGCCAGCCCGTTTTAATGCCAGCCCGCGACAGGTCCCGTTTGACACTACTATTGCTTAATTACTTAACTTTAGTTTGACTTATAATTTAATTCATATTTGATATAAGTTAATTTTCTCAAGCGGCTCATGCTTTACAAGTTGATTCATCTACCCTATTCATGAACTAAACTATTAAACAATATGTTTGATGGTATCTATAGTACATAATATAATAGAATCAAAATTAATATTTGCATAATTATCCTTGTGTTTGCAATAGAAAAAAATCAAACTTTACTATGTAAAAACAAAATTATGCTAGACTCCAAAATTATGTTGCAAGTAATGTAAAAAAAAATATTCCTAAGCATAATAAAAAACAATATAGTAGAATGAAAATCCAATTAATAAAAAATGTAATACTATAAGCAATGAATCTCCATAACCTTGTCATATAATAAGCAATTTAATTTCTCTGGCATCTTTCTCTATTTGAAAATTTTAATATATATACAAAGAGTATAATGTATATAATATGTGAGATTTATCAATAATAAGAAACAAGCACAAATAGGAAAAATTCAGCCACAAAAAATCACAAGTAGCAAAAAAATTTAGGTTTTTCTTAATATCATAAGAGACTCGAAGCCAGTCTTCTTCACAACTAATTGTTATCCTCATTTTTTAGCCTTTGAGCTGTGTTTTAGTTTTATTCACATATACAATTTTTATTGGTAGTCGAGTAACTATTGAAATATCAATATGTTACTAATTTATCAAGATAAAATTACTCGTGTTTTAGGTCCCGTATGAAGAATTATATTTTGCAAGTAATATTTATTTATTTATATTTATATATTACTTACTTTGTCTGGAATTAAATATTCTATTTTAACTTGATATAAAATTAAAGAAAGTAATTTAATCTTAAAAAATTATTAGAATATTATTATTAATTAAATAAATTAATAGTATGACTTACATCTTATTAATTAAATAAATTTTCTAAATTAAAGAAATTAAACAAGCTAGTAATTGAATTATTGTATCAAAGATTATTAGTGAAAGTGTATATAAAATATATAATTATTTTAAAAATATAAATATTGAATTATAAATATGTTAAAAAATAAATATAAATATTTAATTATGTAAAGAAAGAAAATTTATTTATTTATATCGAGTTAATTTATGAGTCAAACTATATTTGGTTAAGTTCCACAAGTTAAAAATCTGGAACCATATATCACCTTAGGAAAAGGAGAAAAATAACCACTAGCATCGTAAATAATGCGGCGTTTGCTTTCTTGACTAGGTCGCTCCTTGTGTGAAATAGTAGTGACATTATTAAGACAAAGAGACAGAAACAGCGTAATTAGTGGGATTAACTGAAAAGACACTCACCTAACAAAAAACGGAAAAGAAACTCCGTCCAAATATGAAAATGATGACAAATTTTATGGTGATAGTTAAATAATTTTTAGTGTTATGAATTTGATAATGTGCAGTCGGTACAGCAAAATCGTAATACTAATGTAGAGAATTTAATAAAAAAATTACAATATAGAGAATATGAGAAAACTATAAAGAGAAAGAATAAGAGATCTTTATTAATTCTCTAAGAGTAAATTAATTAATGAATGAGTGAATACAACACCTCAGTCTAGAGTACTATTTATAGGGTTCAGGGGTACATTCCAATCAGAAGAGATATAGGGTAATTATAAGACAAATCCTATTACTAATCAAAGATATAATAGAACTTTACCATCTATTTTCTGGATAGTTGAAGTATCTCTATAACTCTAATAATAGACATTCATAATAATATTAATTTCATAATATTTAGCATATTATAAATTATATTTTACTTAATAATATTAGGCTAAGTATATTATGTGTCTCAACATAATTACTTACTAATTCACTAATGTTGGAACCCATAAGATAATTGGCCTAATATTATTAAGTAGAGTATAAGTGATGGTGTGTTAAAAAATTACTTAGTTACCACTATAAAACTACTCAAAAAAAAAAAGAGGCCGTGTACACAAGGATATAAAAATATTGAGGTCGGAGTGAGATACACATTGTGGTTGGAGCTCGTTTTTTTCTATTTTCATACTTTTTTTAATGTAGTGTGTTAATTTATTGATTACAATGATACTATATTTTATTTATTAAATATCAAATATACCCTTAATAGTATGTCATGTGCAAGACACATGTTTATTTTTTATTGGATTTTGTCACGAAGATGGTGGCAAGAATTTTTATTTTGTCCATAAATTGTTTAAGAATTTTTAATGTTGAAAAAAATAAACGCTTTTATGAGAAAACGTAAATAGTTTAGGAACTAAATAGGTGGATTTTTTTTATTTTTCTTTTCTCTTTTATAATTAAATATTTAATCTTGACTTAACATTAAAATTAAGAAGGATAATTAGATAAAAAAATTGATATGATATCCTTATTAGTTAAAGAGTTTAATAGTAGAATACACATATTAGAATAATTTAAATTTATTAAATAAAAAAAGTGAAAGAGTTAGTGATAGGAACTTCGTGTTAATGAAACTTTTTTTTTAAATTAAGAATATTTTTAATGAAAATTTATATAAAATATATAATTATTTTTTAAAAATAAATATTTAATTATAAATATTTTTTAAAAAATATTAACATTCAAATATAAATGAAAAAGTATTTCTTTTCATGTACATTACATGTTGATGGGTTCTTTTTTTTTTTTTTTTGGCTAAAAAAGTATATGATGTTGTAGTACACAAAATATAGCAATAAGCGTCCAACCAAAAGAAAGAATTACTTAGCAAATATAATGGTAATACGGTAATTTTGTTGATAGGAAATTTAAAATATCATGACTAATCTAGTTTTTCTATAATTCTAACTTTTACGAATCATTACTAGAAGTTTGAAAAATCAATGAACTCTTAATCAATGTATAGTCTTAAAAATTAGAGCAGTAATAATTAGAGGGAAGGTAAAATTAGAATAAAATTAATAAATTTCTCAAAACAAGAAAATAATCAAGGCGTTGCTGCTATTTTAAGAACAACTGCTTCAATTTTATCAGCACTAAACAATTTAAGAAGCTTAATTCTTACAACTCAAATAAAACCTTATCTTCTATTTCTTCAATTGTTTGGTTCTTTAATTAACTTTTTTCATCACTGTAATGAATCAATCTCGATCTTTAAATTTTGATTTAATAATTAAGAATGCATCATTGTGAATAATAATTTAAATAATAAATAGAAGAATTAAATAATTTTAATTATTTATTATATAATAATTAATTTATAATAAATAAATATTTAATTAAAATAAATAATGATTTATAATATATAAATTTTTTAATTATTAAATTAAAATTTATATTGGAAAAAAAGTATAGGTAGCATCATAGCCGGATCCATATTCCTACAGAAGAATGTAATGGTAATCTGTTTGGTTCAAAAGGATAAAAAATCTGCCGTCTCCAGGAAAATAGACAGATGGAGATTGTTTCCTCGTCTCTGTCGCCTACGGCGCCCAGAATTCGCATTGTATTGGCCGAAGCTTTCTCTCCCTCGACTTTGTTCATGTCGCTATATAATCAATCTCCCTTTCAAGATTGGGAAACCTTCAAAACCCGCCAAATGATACACCAAACAAAGAGGGAATATGCAAAAGCTATGAGCGGAAAACAGCGTTTCACAGCTTGCACTAGTACGACTCTTTCTCCTTTGCATTTTCAATCTAAAGAAGAAGAAGAAGAAGAGGAAAGTCTCTGGGTTTTATTCTAGTGATTAAGGGACCTCATGGCTCGTCCACTGTTAGATGTAGAAGGTATGGTTTTTCTTTTTCTCTGTGTACACTTATTAAATGCATGCATTTGTGATCAGCATGTGAATGTTCTTTTGTTTCTGGTACTTAAATTCTTGTCGGGGCAGTATGTCAATATGATGGCAACGGTTTGAGTTTAGGAGATGAACAAGGGGGCGGTCTATGATTGAGGGCTACTATAAATTGAAGAAGTCTCAGATGAATTTGATTTTTCATTAATCATTTTCTTTTTCAGTTTCTCCAAGCTGGGATGAGCATTTTGTCTTCAAGTGCTAATTGGGTTCTTTACGCTCTCAGAGTTACCTTCAATAACAAAAAATCTCTATGAGTCCGTACGAACGCAAAACGCGTTCTTCCATGATTGTTAACTGCAAGAAAGTAGACCACGTGAGGAAAACAGGAACACAGATAAGTAGGATAATATGATATTTCAAGCTCAAAACCTTAAGCTTGTATCATCTGCATTTTCTAATAGGAACCTAAGATGCGAGGCCTTGCAAGCTTATTAAATGACAACAATTTTGTTTCCATCAAGTTAACTCAGAACTAATTTACTGTAATCACCTTAATAGAGTTAAAAACTCTCCAAAATACTTATTCTTTATATGAGACTAGGTCTGAATTGGAACAGTGACTTTTATGCTTTGAAGAGCATCTAACTAAAGGTCTAACTATCATCTTTAATACTGATAATACTAATAAAAAACATGAACAGAGCAACAAGATTTTGACAGTGAGGAAATGGTGGCATTTCTCCATTGCAGCCGGTGTTTCTTAGCTGCCCATATTGCTGGAAGTATCCTTCTTTCTCATGTCATAAAAATTTTCTTAATATCATTCTTTTCATTTGTCAAGTAGTTCTCATTTTTCTTCTATAGGAATATCTTTCAATGAAATATGTGCTTATGCACTGATCTTGATTTAACTCAAAACGTGGCATTATCTATTGGTGCAGTGATCTCTCCATCACCCTCAGAACTTACTGCATTGAGCTCCTCATCAAAGCACTCCTCATCAGTCTTATTCTTTTTGCTCGCGGCGATGGTTCTGCTCATAATATTGCTGATTCTTACTTTTGTGCTCAAGAAGTTAATCAAAACAGCAGATTTGAAAATGTTAATTTCCAGAAAACTGAGGGGCCCAGGTAGTGGCGTCTATTAATGCATGATGGGCGAAAGTGGTTGCAGCAATAAAATCTCATTATAGCTCTCTTTTCTAATATGTTGCAGTGACAAACAATGTTCTAAGTGGAAATCTCCGTACAATAAGTTATTTTAACTTCCAGACCCTGAAGAAAGCCACCAAGGATTTTCATCCCAGCAATCTGCTTGGAAGAGGTGGATTTGGACCTGTTTTTCTGGTATTGATAATAAGCCATTTCTTTTTTCAGTTTCTTCAGTTCCCCAATTGGTAGAACGGATTAAGCAAACTTTGAGAAGGTCTGCTTTAATTGCACCTCACAAATAAATGTGGCCCTCTGGCATGAGCTTTTATAAAGCGAATAAATTTATTTAGATAAATATTCCTTCTTCTACAATTCATGTCTTCTAGTGCTAAGTCAAGATGAGTTGTTCCTTTCAACAGGGCAAGCTAGGAGATGGGAAATTGATAGCTGTGAAGCAGCTTTCAATAGATAAATCACAACAAGGAGAATCAGAATTTCTTTCAGAGGTGAGGATGATCACTAGCATACAACACAAAAACCTAGTCCGCCTTGTTGGATGTTGCTCAGATGGAGTTCAGCGGCTTCTTGTCTATGAATATATGAAGAACAGGAGTTTGGATCTCATCTTATACGGTATACACGCTTTCCTTTTGGTTAACCTCACCTACAGTCATGTGATACATTTCGGCTAGCTCTATTGCTAGGGGTTTTGAGGAAAGTTGCGGAAAAATGTAGAAAACAAAAACAGAATTATAATGTCATAGAAAACAAGATGAGAATATTGGTACCTCTAAGATATAAGTAAAGAGTAATGCAGAGCGTCCTTTTCAGTGCAGGTCACCTGATATTGAAAATTTTATGACATATTGTCGAATCTATACTTAATCTTACAGTAACTCCCAAATATTTGCAGAAAATAGGGGAACTTTAACTTGTACTCTGATCTATCTCTGCACTCCCTGGCAAAAAAACATTCTTTTCCTGGCCATGATTATTTCTGGAGAAGATGGAACTAATGTATTGAAATCTTAAATGATATGCTTCTCTGTTGCTAAGATCAATTAATGTAACTGATTTGATTCTAGCATAACAAAATTGTAAAATTGCATAGTTTGTTTAGCTAAAGCTCAACCTACACAAGTTGGCAACATAGACAATAGACTTATTGAATTCAGGTTCTATTGTCATTAACTTCTACAGGTCCCTGCATTTTTCAGTTTTCCTTTCAAATGTCCTTTGCCATTCTTACCTCTGATTACTAATTTCTTTCTCTGAGTTTAAAGTAGTATAAATCATATCAACTATAACATCTTTCAAAGCTTGAACAGTGGCTGCTATTGACCTTTGATAATTCATTTTCTACTACACTGTACTGGTGTCTTAAAAACACACATAAACACGTTTATTTCATATTGTTCTCAAATTATGGGACTTGTTTTATGAGAAAGAGAAAATGCTAACAATTTTGATTCTAGTTTGTTATGGCCTGCTAGGAACAGAGTTACATGGACTCTGAGGAGGAAAGGAAGCAGATATGCATCACTCTTATCTGCTATGTGGCTTCTTTTTCTCCTGGAAAGATCTGTTCTGTGGCTTTGAGAAACAAAGAACATAAATTCAGTATTGAGTTTGCCTAAGCATGGGGATCTGCTTTATATAACAAAAGATAACTTGAAAATGTTAGACTCAGTGATGTTCATCAATATTTTCTATCTGAACATCAGTATGTAAAGTTGTTTTTCTTCTTCTGGATGTATGAAATTTGAACATCCATTCAAATAACTTTTACAAAATTTTAACTGATTCTTCTACCTCAGTTATTAAGTTGGATTTCTTGTATATGCTTCTCCTTGTTAAAGAGATTCATATTTAGGTAATTTACTTTGACTATTTGCATGAACCAGGGAAAAGTGACATATTCTTGAACTGGAACACTCGTTTCCAGATAATTCTTGGGATTGCTCGTGGACTACAATACTTGCATGAGGATTCTTACATCAGAATTGTTCATAGGGATATTAAAGCCAGCAACATTCTTCTTGATGAAAAGTTCCAACCCAGGATTGGAGATTTCGGCCTTGCCAGGTTTTTTCCTGAGGATCAAGCTTATCTCAGCACTACGTTTGCTGGAACCTTGTAAGTTGCCTGCAAAGCTGCTTAAAATTTTCTTATGCCATGATGTTCTACAAATATGATTACTCTTGAAAATTGGCTTTTTTTAATTCTCTAAAAACACACAAAAGTATGATCCAGCAGTCCAAGCTGGTTGGATGAATCCTACTGTTCAATCAGTCGGCCCACTGATTCTGTTCAAGTTTACGCTAATCAATTGGCTTATTTAGTTAGACAAATATTCTTGTCATTGAATTTATCAGTGTCTAGTTATTGCACTGAGATTAATAGATGTATCATTTATTAAGGCTCTTACCCTCTTGGCTTGCAATTTAATATATCATGCCAGAAGATATAGGTGCTTGCTTTTTAGCTAATTCACGTTGTCAAACAGCTTCAAAAATGAGGATATTGGAATACAAATATGCTGAATTATCTGCTATTGTAACTGGTACAGATTCCATCATCGGTCATTTTAATACAAGTTTGAATATATTATACTGCAAATTGAAATCCCAGAAGATCTATTTAAAGACTAAGCATGCCAGAGACAATCTTTATGATCTAAGACTAATAAAACTGTTTCTGCAAGAAAAGTTAATCTTGCCCAGTGTGCACGATGTCTTGCTGATTGATTAGTTTTTGGAGTATGTATTGACGCTTCTAAGAAGCACAAGTGTTTTATTTTCGAAATCTCAGGTAATTGAGTTTCATACTGTCAGTAATTATCTCTTTGATTACTATCCCTTTCTAGAGGTTATACAGCACCTGAATATGCCGTTAGAGGAGAATTATCAGAAAAAGCTGATATATACAGTTTTGGAGTTTTGGTTCTGGAGATAATCAGCTGCCGGAAGAATACAGATCTCACATTGCCATCAGAAAAACAATATTTGCCTGAATATGTAAGCATTCTGACAGGCATTTCTTAACTTCTACTTTCTTAGTCAGCAGTGAGAGTGAACAAGATTCATTCATCTGTACATTTACACCTTTGGGTAAATACATGTTTGATTATAGGCATGGAGGTTGTATGAGAAATCAAAGCTGATTGATCTAGTAGATCCCCGGATGCGTGAGGCTCGGGTTCTGGAGAAAGACATTATACACGTACTTCGTGTGGCTTTCTTATGCCTTCAGCCTCATGCAAATTTAAGACCACCAATGTCTGAGATTGTAGCAATGTTAACTTGCAAGGTCGAAATGGTTGGAACACCAGTCAGACCCGCGTTCCTGGATCGAAAAGAGAGAAATAACGAGAAGCTTTCATGTGACACAATATCAGAGGTTTTCCCATCTCCTCAACCAAGTGATTCCCCTTCTTTTGCAAAACCTGCAAGCAAATCACTATCAGTGCATACTTGAATTTGCATTCTTTTTTAATTCCTTCAATGAATTTGTAAAATTTGTAGAAAATTCTTTCCACCGTTCTTTTTTAAGGATCATAGCTTTCCTACTTTGTATTTTTGTTTGATGTTCTCTAGATGAAGGCGTGTACAGGAACTAGTTTGGAGCGCAACGTCAGAGGGCTATGATTTTCTTTGACTTAGGTGGCCTAGTTAAGAATGCGGCGCTTTCTGTTATTGGTTTTTAGTAAACCATTACAGAAAATGGCCCAAAGTTCATCGGCAAAAATATTTGCCGTTATGGAATGAAACGTCTTTCTACTTAAAATATGGTTCACTTGAAATAAGTTTGGAATACTCTTTTCATCTGTTGTTTGAAAGTAAAAGTCGTAATATAATGATATTTTTTTATATTTAATAAAATTATTATTCAATATTATAATGTAATAAAATTTTATAAGAAATGAATTAAATACCTTATTAGTATATTGTATTAATAAAATCAAAATATATTAAAAAAAGACTAAATTAAACATTTATTTATAAAATCACATTTAAATAAAATTCACACAAAAATTTTAAAAAATTAAATATTTTAAATATTGAATAATTTAGTTATAAAAAATAACTTTTAATTTAAATCAAACTAAAAGAAATACTACTAAGAGAAAAAAATAAAATTTAAGACTAAATTATGCTTTTTTTCATTAAATATTATGATGGTATAATAGTTATAAGAATTTTGTTAGTATTCCTAGGTCTCTTAGAATGGTATTTCTTTAGATTTTGGTGTAAAAATACATTTCTTACTTTTTTATGAAATTATCTTTCTTATGAAAAAAACTTTACTTTTTAAATTTTTTATACCAAACTCTATAATATAATAAAATAGAACGAGAAGTTAGAAGAGTTGTTTCTTTTTATTTTATTCTTATGTACCAAATATATTATTAGTAATAAGAAGTTTTGAAACATCTATTTTTAGCAGTTTGACCAGAAAAATATCATTTACTGCGTACGCTCCTTGTATATTCAATGTATAAATATTTTTAATAAAAAGTTTGCATTAACATGTTGTCATTAAAGATTGAATGGCTGTTTCGTAATATAGAAAGTTAAGAGTTGAGACTTTTTTTAGCGAAACTGTATTGGTAAATATCATTTGCAAGCAAAGCAAGATATTTTGACTTAATACAGGCTATTGGACCAATGCACTTCCTTTGTTTTTAAGGGAACGTAATGTCAAAATAGCTGTAGCTAGAAGTAGAACAGAAGGAAAGAAACATGTATTTGCCTTAGGGAAGGACATGAAGTACAATCTTTCAAACAAGACAATACATTTTTTCTTCTATCATCTCCCCCATTTTGCGATCTTTATTATTCTTCTAAATTCTATGATGAATGTGTCACTTTTCCCGTTAGTGTCACCTTGTACACAGTGTTGAGATTTCAAGAGAATTGAGATCAATATGATTCTAAAGAGCGTTACAGCTATTGTTTCCTTAAAGCTTATTTCTTAGATGATATTATGAAACTATGTGTTTGACAACGTTTTGCACTAATGATATCAAACTCTAAGGTATTCACCAATTTCTATAGATATATGAGAGATTAGAGAACTTAAAAAACGATCTTTCAGAGTTTTCTTTCATATATCAACTCTCACTTTTTATTTTTTTATAAACGAGTTTATACACTTCTAACTTTAGCTTAGAGTTATAACTCTAATGAACGAACTTTTGCAATAACTTTTATAAACAATAACAACTACTATGAACGCTAATTCATCCTGAGATGCAAAACTCTAATATGGCTCTAGTTAGGTTCCAGGAACCTCAATAAGTTACATACCAAATTCATAGTATTTTGAAAATCCAACACATAAATCGCTTGTATTTTATTTGAGCTTTGGAAGTGTTACTCTGATAAATCAGTGCTTAGCGCTAATTGTTCAGTTTGTCTGATATGTTCGCAAGACAAACACACAAGTGCAAAAATTAAGTAGTGAGGCAATTATTGGTCAATTATCTCCAAGCCCACCTATTTTACTCAGCAAAATAATAATAATAATAATAATAATAATAATAATAATGGAATCTATGATGATAGCTAATTCTCTTTTCATCTCCGGTAACCTTCTTGATTAGTTCACTTCTATCCTCTGGGGGGAAGGGGTGTGTGCTTGAGCAGAAGCTATCTTCAGCTTCTCATTTTCTTGAGAACACTTTCGAGTTTCAACCATTGCCCTCTCATTATTTACTGAGAAATCAGGTTCCTCCATTAAAGCCCTGGATTCTCTCTCCCTGACTCTCTGTGGGAAGAGAGAGATGGAAAGGTCTGATGAGTGGATATAATTAACAGAATCGAGCATTATTTCACTGCAATAAATATTTCAGGTGAGGAGGGCCGGGGTGTTCTGTTTACCTCTCTTCTGTTGTATCCACGATAATTCAAAGCAGCAATAAATGGAGTTTGGTGAAGCTTCTCAGGAAGAGATGTTGATGTGTCAAAGTCTCGACTGTATATCCAAAATACCATAGTAAATGATCAATTCATCTCTGATTCAATTCAACCCCACATTCCACCGTATCCAAAGACCAAATGCTCACACTCTCGTCCTATTCCCTTTGCCTCCTCCTCACCCCCGTGTCCCCAGCAAAACCAACAGCTCACCACAAGATCACGACCGAAGCCTCTTCCCAGCTTTCTTCTCTGCATGCACAGTCACTTTCAACTATATATTTTTGTCCCGCTTCTCACTTCCTCGTCTCGATCTGGAATTCTCTTTTTCCTTTTTTCTTTCTGAGGATTTTGAGTTCTTTTCCTCCTGCATTGATGCAATGAGAATCGCGTACTTGGTTCTGCTCGTGGTTGTTCATCAGATTCTGGCAGGGATTGCACCGTCCGGTGCTGTGGCAAGAGAGCTCTTCTTTGCTCCGAGTACGGGGAAAATTGCTACTTCTTCAGATGATGTGAACAGAAGTAGTTCAATTAGAGTTCATTTCTCCAGGAACAACTCTAAGGCATGGAGGCAGAAGACCATTGCTGATGAGAAAAGAATGATTCCCACTTGCCCGAATCCATTGCACAACAGATAGAATGTACATCTGCCCATGAAAAATTTGAAGATCGAGGGACTTACTCTGCATCTGGACTTAGTAGTACTCTTGCTAATCTTTGTAGAAAACTAGCTAGATCCCAGAAGAGCAATTTTCAAAGGCTTTTTGGTATCCTTCTTTTCTTCTGTTTCTTTAAGTTTTTAATTTGGTTTCCTTTCAACTTTATGATGTGTGCAAGGAGCGGCTTTCTGTTGCTTCCCTCTAAGGCCGTGCTTAACATGAGGATCATCATCCCTCTCATGATGCTTCACAACATCATCCGAATGTTACTTTAGGCTATAATTTTAAATTCAACATGTCTAGTTATAGTTAGGTAAATAAAAATTGTGCATACAAGTTTATCTTAATCTTATAATAAGATAAGTTAGACGATATGAAATCATGATCAGATCAGTCCCTTTATTATCTAAATATATATTTAAATCATCTAAAGGTCCATGTCGAGCCGTATTGAGATTCAAGCCTAGAGGAGCGGAGAGAATTCATAAAACAGTAAAGTCCAGTCTATCTTTACTTTCATTTTGGGACATAAAATTGTAAGCTAAAAGCAGTTGGCTGTTGCTGGCACTACGACAAAATAATGATAGGTCTTCTTCTGGAAATGATAATAAATCTTGAGTTTCCATAATCGACAAAGGAGAAGCCGCGAGTCAGAGTGCAGGTACGACGATAGTGAGAGGTCACACATCACCAGAATTGTCGACTCTGGAAATGGAAATGCAAAACGAGTTTTAGTTGAAAAAAGAGGGTCAAACCAGAGAGGAATTGCATGCATGGATGCAGGTAGTTGCTGAATCAAGAACAGAGCAGCCCCACCCCAAGCCAACCCGCCCCCCCGCATATTAAATTCTTCTCTCTCTCATTCTCTCTTTGCTTGGCCATGGAGGAATGGCAGCAAAGCATTGAAAGCTCCTTTCCGGGTTCTCTGATACGAATTCAATGCTCTTTCACAGTTGAGGAAACAAATCCCATCAACATCGGTAACGGATCAAGAAACCAATAGCGGTTTCTCTCATCTTTCCTTACTTATGACTTTCTCTCTCTCGTGAGCTCACTGGACAAGTCATCCAAGGTAGATAATAATGATAGCTGATCAGAAAAGCAAGCCTGCAACTGCAAGAGGTAAAGGCATTGGTTTTCGAGAATTGACTGATGCGCAATGCGTGGTGTTCTGCGGGCTCTCAAACAGAATTCCCTCGCGACATTTTACAGATTTTGGGACCAAACTGTTATGATTACTGAATGATTATGTTTCTGGGAAATATGAAGGGAAGTGTTACTAGGCTGATGGGAAATTTGGATAATTACTATATGCTCTCATCAGAGACACTGCGCTTGTAGCATCTGCAGCTGCCTTCTTGCATTCGAAAAATTCAATTGTTAAATCAATTTATTGATCTTAAGTATACACTTTTTTAAATTATTTTTTAAAATAAAAATTAGTAACAAATGTAAAATTAAGATTTTTTTGTCTTGCTGGTATCAGAGCGAGTCATTGCCCAACTAATCCAACGCAGGAGACTTGAGGTACATAGCTTCAAAGTTCTACAGTACAAGGCCGACTGTAGCAATTGTTGCCCCAAGATAAGTTTGAACCCGTGTTTTCCACTTGGCAAGCCAAGTGAAGGAGACACTGCGTTCGTTTCAGCTTCTGCTGCTGGAAAATATGAAGGGAAGTGTTATTAGGCTGATGGGAAATTTGGATAATTACTATATGCTCTCATCAAAGACACTGCGCTCGCTTCAGAATCTGCTACTGCCTTCTTGCATTCGAAAAATTCAATGCTAAATTAATTTATTAATCTTAAGCATATACTTTTGTTAAATATTTTTTTTAGTAAAAACTAGTAACAGATGTAAGATTAAGATTTTTTTTTCTTGCTGGTATTGGAGCGAGTCATTGCCCGACTAATCGAATGCAGGAGACTTGAGGTACAGGACTTCAATGTTCTACAGTACAAGGCCGATTGTACCAATTGTTGACCCCAGGATGAGTTTGAACCCGTGTTTTCCACTTGGCAAGCCAAGTGAAGGAGACACAGGCGGCGTCAGGATACTGGTAGTGGGGTGCGCAATATAGTTTCTCGTAGACTGCATGGATGCTTGAGGCCAAGAGACCAACTCGACAAAAATGGATAAAATAAGGTAGAATTGAGCAAAGTATATTAGAGATATTATTTCGATTGGGAAAATTACACGTATTCTGTTTATATTGAGCAAAAGCAAATGTAAATAAAGTACAAAGATAGTTGGTCGGTATTACACCAGTGCTCTCAATAATTAGCATGACACTAAAGTTGCTAAACCTATAATCTCAAAAATTTGGCACTACACCAACATTGTTAAGTCCAAATGTTCCAAGTACTATGCAAAGAAAGGCAAAGATATGACAATAGCATATGATATTACAAGTCTGAACAATGATGACTGAATGAATAATACAATAAGCTTAAGAGCCCTTATTGAAGCTAACTATGGTCATGATGTCTCTATGATTTTAGCTATAATGTCCTCCCCTAAATTATTGTAACCGTTAGTAACGGTCCCTTTAATTATGACAGCCATTAGGAACCTTTCCTATGATTTATGTTGCAATTCCTTCCTTCAATTGTGACGGCCATTAGAAATTGTCTATCATTAATTGTGGCTTGCTCATCATACTTTATAGTCAACTCCGCCCACAAACCCTTATGAGGCCAAATTGTCGTTCTGTCTTAGTGCCTTGGCTGCCCACGCAACTAGATGTGCAGGATTCTGCGATTCACGACCACTACTTACAGCTTCCATGCGTCTAGCTATACTTGGTTCCTTAACATGCGGAGGGTCAATTCGGCCAATACTCTTTCGTCGAAATTAAGATTAATAGACTGATATAGTGTCAAGTTTCTCCTAGCATTCAAGTGTTGGAACATGGCATTTACGTGCATAATTGGCTTCCTCAATTCATAAGAAAAAATAGTATTGTCATTTATGCACAAATTTCTTTTAGAGGAGCATGCAAAATATGAAAGATTGAGCAATATTGTTTTCTTATTTCATAATTAATTCGAGTAATTGAATATACATATTTGACCTAGCTTAAAAGAATGTATTTGATCATATATAAGTTAGTACCACATTACCTTCTTGTGTTAAGGTTAAAGGCAACAAGGCCAAAGCACCAGAGAAAATCTTTGTGGCCTTTCACTTAGCTAAGACAGCGATGTAGGGTGATGGCTTGAATTAAGCCATCAATACTCAAAAATTTCGAGGTCGGGAGGACTATGTGGATTGAACAACCACATCCTTTAAACCAAAAATATATTTATTTTGGAGAATAAATATTCTTTTTATAATATTATAAAATGTATGTGTAAAATTTTTAGTTTTAGAGGGAATGACTGGTTAGTCCATCAATTCAAAATTAATACATGAATATTCAATTTTGGGTTCATTAAATTCTTTTAGGAGTCAAACTTTCAAGAGGGAGTCAGATTTGGAATTGATGTTGACTAACCCACCCCACCCCCTTCCCCCCATTGGCGGGACGGGGAGAGAAAAAGGATTTAGGAAAAGAAGGGTTTTTGGCTTAAGCATAATTGAGTTACAATTATTAAAATATAATTGAGTTATTTCAAGAATAATTGGCTTAAGCAAATATTTCAAATATTAAAACATAACTAAGTTATATATATAACTCTCATTTTATATCGAAGTAAAGAAAATACTATTAAGAAAAATATAATTCAAAGTTAAATTATATTTTTTTCTTTATCAAACGTTATGAAGGTATAACCATAAGAATTTTTTTAGAATTCTTACTTTTCTTAGAAAAGTAATTCCTTAATTTTTAATATGAAAATACCTCTTACTTCTTTTTTAAATAATTTTTTTCGTAAAGATATTTTTCTTACTTGAAAATTTTATTCCAAATACTACAATGAAATAAAATGTTGTGTCCCAAACTTATCATTATACTTAAAGCCGTGATATGGTGCCATGAATTCGAAAAAGCAACCGCTCCAAATGAAGCAAAAAAGAAAAAAAAAAGGATAAAAAATCTGAATAACTTAAAAGAAGTATTGGTTTTTTCTTTTTTTTTGAGGATAAATACAATTATCTGATCATGAAAGCAATGTATTTGTGTTGTAACTTAAAAAGGAACTTTCCTTTTTAAACTGTTTTAATTTTCTAGTTAGGTTTACATATTTCTTCTGTGATAATGGCAACCTTTCTAATGGAGAAGGGTGAACTTCTGAGGATTTATACTTTGATTTTTGTTCTTTTCTTCAAGTTGTTGTTATTTCCTTGTCAATCTTTTGTCTTGATAAACAGGAAATCTTCTTCTTCTATTTAATCTCTCAAAAAGAAAAAATTTTAATAAATAGGAATTCATGAACCTAACATTTTGTAATATTATTCCTCAAAAAAGAAAAACAAAACATTTTTCAATATGCTTTACTTTCTTAACAAACTCAACTCTCATTAAAGAAACTTTATACTATGTTGTAAAATGTTAACAACTTTGTAATGTGCAAAATATAATCATTTAAATTTTATGTACCATAAAAAATATGATTCATTATAAAATATTAACTCATATATATATATTAAAAAAACATTCACTATCAAGTTATTGGCATTGAGTTCAATACCTTCTTAAGTTTCTCATGCATTAAAAAAAACAGCTTTTATACGAGAGTTTAAAAATTATTATATTATTTTCATTAAAAAAAAACGCAATAAAAAAGAAATCGTCCTACTCTTCTTATTAAAAAAAATAAAAATAAATCATTCTACTCAATTCTATATAAGCTTGTTTAAGGGGTACTTAGTTCTTTAAAAAAAAATTTATGTTTTTATTTAAAATTTTATTTTTTAAAATAATTTATTTAATATAATTTAATTTTTTTAAAAACCAATCCAATAAGATTCCCTAAACATTTTCTCAAGCACATGAGAATTTCTTGCACTAACGGCTTTGTGTGGCAAAGTGTCAACTAATGATTCCTCAATCTTTGCTCTGTGACAAAGAAATAAAACAGAACGGGAAAAGGCAGAAATAGAAATAGAAAATAGCAGAAACAGAACACCGATTTTCCCCATATGGCAACTTCTGCCCAGAAGAAGAACCGCTACACACTCTCGGCAGTTTCATTGCTGCTTTTGATCTTCCTCAGCTTATTCTTCTTCAGCAAACAAGCTTTGGAGCCCAAACTTAACATTTACAGAAATCTTTTCACTGAAACCCCTCTTGTTTCTTTCCTCAACCACCCTGCAAGATCTAGTGGAATCCCCCTTGCATCGAACCCCCAACTTGATGATAATGCAGCAGCATTGCGTGATGATGGAGGACTAAGCAGTTCTGCCGAGGTACCCATTGTATCAAATTCAAATCTTGACCATGAAATCAGTCAAAAATCTGCAGTTCTTGATGACAGAGATGCATTCTTTGAGGCGCCAATTTCGTCAAAATCCGCAACTAGTGAAGAAACCGATGGAACAATAAAAACCTTGGTCGATTCTGAAGGTCAAGACAGAACTAATAAGATGTCCTCTTGGTCAGATTCTCAATCTGATGAACCAGACATTACAAGAATGGAGGAAAGTGAACCGCGTTCTGATGATGATAGCAGAGACTCCCAACAGTGGCAGAGCTGTGACTTTTACCGGGGAACCTGGGCCAAAGATGAGGGATACCCAATCTACAAACCGGGGTCTTGTCCTTATGTTGATGAGGCTTTTGATTGCCAAAGGAATGGAAGGCCCGACTCGGAGTATTTAAAATGGAGGTGGAAGCCAGATGGATGCAATCTTCCCAGGTTAGATATCGTTCTATACTGGACTAATTGGCTTTGATTAGGTTATTAGATGATGGCTATAATTGTTTAAGTTTTATTTCTCTTTGCCATTGCCGTGCTGTCCTTTATATCCATTTAATAATGTTACCTCGTCGACTTAAATGGAGAAACTCTAGTAGTTTAGATAATCCTCAACTTTGATTATTATGGAATCGTGTGGTTTTAATTCACACTAAGCTGAAGACATCATAATAAAGAAGTTTCCTTCTAAGCAAGCCACCTCATGATATGCAGTTCAGGAAAACAAAACTAACGTATCTTATAAGGCAAGAAAAGAAAATAAACTAAGTGAATCGTCTATGTTATTGCTGAAAGAAACTCTAATTCTCAGGGGCCTTCAGTTCGAACAGTTTTCTGCATAGGAGATATCCAATATCATGAAGTTCTTTCTGAATAGGAGCATTGTCAAGTTTACATGTGTAGACATACAATGTATAACCTGACTATTATTTAACTCATCAACTGGAGTCTGAACTTTTCAAGTGTTCTTGAGTGCTAGACCTAATTTCCTTGCATAATTTGAAGTGGTAAGTGTGATCGTTAGGAAAATAGAATATATATCTTAAATATCATAAATATTTAAGACTCAGATATTTAAAATAGCAACTAAGTGGACTCTTGTTAATAAGAGTAGATATAACAATATTTCTCGAGATGGTTGCAATGAAAACTAAAGCTGATGATAAACTAAGAATCACCTAGGATGGTTGGGAATGTTGAACATGAAAAGTTCACTTTGCCAATGATATAAAAGGTATGAGATGCCTTTAATGGTGAGGCAAGAGTTAGAAGGGAGACAAAAATAAATCTACACAAAATGATAGAAAAAAATTCGGTATAACTAGGGAAATAGCCAAAAAGAGAAACGGGATTCTAATGGTGGATTTGAAATAGTTGGAAGAACTCTTAGTTTAATGAGGATTCCTCATCTAGCTCAATCCTACTTGCAACCAGAAATTCTTCTTCTCTCATCTCTTCATATTTGCTTTGCTCCTAAATTTTTGCTTGAGTTCACTGTTCATAGAGCATATTATAGAAGATGGTATTGTTGGAAGTATAGCAAACGTATGTCCAAAAATAAAAGCTCAGAGAATATCAGACTTGGGCCATACTTAGGCTTCTATAAGAATATATGCCTGGCATCTAACCAAATCAATAATTTTCCTTTTTGGTGATAAATTCTGCCTTGTCGGCCTTGCTTTTGTTGGTGATCGGTTACCTGTACCACTTCATTACTAAAACGAAGCTTTTATTATTTCATGATTCTGCCAGAGGAATCCTCATCCTCAACCAAGGCTACCATATAAATTCATCCTGGTGATTGATAAACAGATAATCATTCAATCAATAGAAAATATGGCTACTAAAGTTATTGCATTTAAGAAATTCCAAGTGGAATTGTCCTCAGAGATGTTCCTACTCATTTTCTTCATCATAAATGATCTGCTGACCCAAAAATGTCCTAGCGGAGAGAAATTTCAATATATGTTTGTAATGCTTTTATGATTTTGTGATCTATATATCTTACATCACCACAGGAAAGTGTTACAGAAGGTGAGACTACTAAACTTTTATTTATTAGTTTATTACCATTGCTTCTGTCTGCTTTGACCTTGTTCAAGTCCATTTCACTATTATGTTTTCCTTTCCAAAATTTTAGTGAAAATTGGCTTGCAATATTTCAAGCTTGGAGACGTGTGTTCTTTTGAGCAATGCTTGAAAGTTTAAGACTGAAATTTCTTTAACTGGATGAGAATCATATCCAGAATAATAAGAGTCTCTAGAGAGGGTATGGAAAAGTCAAAAGTTATCTCTGCTTCATAATAGTAACTTTGAACACTTTTTCCAACTGAGTATATAAATAATGATTTTATTTTTTAAGTTACAAACAACTTAACAAGTCTGATTCTTGATATCATTTTAATATTCTATCAAGTGAGATCATTATTTCCAACAATGCTGAAAATTCTAGGATTTCTTATAGTTTTGATTTTTCTTTTTGAGGTTCTGTCATATGGTTTAAACAACTGAAGGAATATGTTTTAGTTGTTAACTTCATTTTCACTCGAAGAATTTCTTATAGTAGTTCTAAAATTAGTCTTTTATAGTCTTTGGTCTTCTGGAAACTTGTTGGAGCTTTTTATTTATGACAGGATTAAAACTATAGGAGACTGAACTGTCCTTGATTGATTCTCCTTGCAATTGCAAGATCTAATCTTTTTTGGCGCTTTTCCCTTTATATTGTTTATGTTTCCTCCTCAGTTCCACATCACATCCTACTCTACTGGGTTCTGCTTTCTAAACTGTGATACTTCATGAGATTCACGTGCTCAGAGTCTCTAATTTAGGGGGTTGTTTTCCTTATGTTTTCCTACAGACTTTATGTACTTCTGTTCTTTTCAAACAATACAAATATTTCTATTAGTCCATTGAGTTGTGAGCTAGAAGAAATAGTTGAGAGCAAGAAAAAGAATACTCATTCTTTGGCACTTATGTTTTGAGTGGTCAGTGTTTGTGTTTTAGTCTAAGAATTGGAGATTTTGTTTACAGATCTTGGGAAGAATTCAGAACTGGCAAACCGTCACAAAGAGAGACAAATGTGAAGCTGGGGTTAGACCTAGGAAATGTACTGTGCCCTGCATAAAAGCAGGTTTAGATTGTTTCCTGTGTATTAAGCTTTAGTTGATCTGCACAAATCTTATTTCAGGTTAGGAAGTGGTCTTATATTCTTAAATATGACATTTTTTTTCTGAGTTGGTTTATGGAAGTTGGTGTTTTTAACCTGTTGCATACTATTTATTTCATAAAATATTAGTTTATTTACTTAATATTACTAGGTATGGAAAGCTTTCTTATTATGAAGAACTAATTCAAAACTTAGCAGTCTTTTTTGCCACCTTCTTCCGCTATCCAGATTGTGCAAAAATTCTTTAGAAAAAAGTTATGTTAATAAGATCATTGAATATGTCATTACAGATGATCAGTATCCTACTTTTTGTTGCTAAGATATAATTTGAAGTCTCATATTTGAAGTTTAGTTTAGTAGGGCTTTATATATTTTTTTCTTTTTGTATTTGTAGGTTTTTGTTCAGCTCCTTAAAGATTGACATAGAAATTGTGTCTATTTTACTACCTTTTTTATGGATAACTAGATATCAAGTAATAATTTTGGACTCTCCTGCTTCTGCTGGCCAAATACAAGTACTATATTGGCTCCTTTATGGCTCTACAAGAATTTCAATTTATGGGTGTTGTTTCTGCAGATTTAATGCAACGGATTTTTTGGTTAGATTAAGAGGAAAGAGGCTGATGCTGGTAGGAGACTCAATGAACCGAAATCAGTTTGAATCGATTCTTTGTCTTTTACATGAAGGTCTAGAAAATAAAAGCAAAATGTATGAAGTTCATGGGTATAGAATAACAAAGGGAAGAGGCTATTACATCTTCAAGTTTGAGGTAGTTTTGAGTTTTATTACTTCTTAAATTACTGTGCATTAACATGAGCATTACAGTTTCACGTGAGCCTTTTTCCCTGATATTTCCTTTTATAAGAGATTTGGTATGTTGAAAATATTGCTTTATACCTAAAATCATTAAGATGATGATTTCTACAGTGAGAAATAGGTCCAAAGAGTAGCTAGAGAAGGATGCCTGTTTCCAAAATTTCAGTTCCACCATAAGGCTATAGTTTTCAATAATGCCTCTTATATATGGCAAATTCAAGTAATCAAATGCTAGTTTAAAGGACATGCAGAGCTTCTTTAGATGGGGAATTTGTTCTTTGCAACTCTGAATATTTCCTTTTCTTTTTGCCTTTTGCATTGTTCTGAAAGGGAAAAATCTGATATGCTATATTAATTGTAGTATTGCTCTTTCATTCAATCGGCAGGATTATAACTGCACAGTAGAATTTGTGCGTTCACATTTTCTTGTTAAGGAAGGTATTCGTATTAATGCACGAGGAAATTCAAATCCAACTCTGTCAATAGATCGCATTGATAAGTCTGCTCCTCGTTGGAAGCGAGCTGATATTCTTGTCTTCAACACAGCGCACTGGTGGACTCATGGAAAGACTGCTAGGGGGTGAGTCAATATTTTCTAACACATGATTGATATTCCAATCTAAATGATCTTTTATCTTTTACCCATTTTTATCAATTTTGTTACATTGACATGCTGAGTTATTTGTCCTCACTGTGGCTGTGTTCAAGGAATGAATTAGAAATTCACCTGTTAAGCATCCATGTAATTATGGTATAGTTCTGGTTGGCAAAGAGCATGTAACTGCTCCATTGTAGGTGAAGTAAGGGAAAACTTATAAAGCATTATATAGAAAAGACCTGTTTAGTGTATTTTGGCTGGATAACCAAATGCTGCTATGTAGTCAGACATCGCCTACTCACTTTTCCTTTACAGTCACTAAGAAGGAAATGCAGTTTTAGACAGGGGACTCAAAAAGCAGAAATTTAATGCAGGAAGAATTACTATAAAGAGGGTGACTATATCTATCCTCAATTTGATGCTGTGGAAGCATACAGAAGAGCCTTAAAGACATGGTCAAAGTGGGTGGATAAACACATACCACCAGAAAAGCTGGTCTTATATCGTGGTTACTCTTCTGCTCATTTCAGGTACTTGAAATGGTTTCCAGTTAATTGATTTGTTAATTTGTATTCCTAATTTTGTGAAACATTTTATCAAACTAGTTAAAAAGAAGTCTCGTGGAGCTAGAGCTTATTTGGTCTTTTATCTCTTTTCTGCCACGAATTTAACTCGAAAATTAATGTTTATTTCGTGCTTCATAAAAAACGAAGTGTTTGAATCCTACCTGGCCCAGTTAAATTGAATCACCACCACCACCAAATTACATAATATATTTAGAAGATTTCGAGAAGCTTTAATTTGTACTTACATAATTATCAGTAGATTATGTATCCAACTCTCATGTTGAAGGGCTGATATTCTTTTTAAATTCTTGCGCTCTGAAAGAAAGAAAAAGGTTTCTTACCTTGTATTTTAAACAGAGGCGGAGACTGGGATTCAGGTGGAACATGTATTGGGGAGAAAGAACCTGCTACAAGTGGAAGCATCCTCGATAGCTATCCTTTGAAAATGAAGATCGTTGAGGAGGTGATCCAAGGAATGAAAGTACCTGTTGTGCTACTTAACGTGACAAAGTTGACAAATTTTCGTAAAGATGGCCACCCATCAATATACGGCAAGAATGTAACTGCTGGGAGAAAGGTCTCCACCAGACGACAGGACTGCAGCCATTGGTGTCTTCCAGGTGTCCCTGATGCGTGGAATGAACTAATTTATGCCACTTTAGTTGCACGACAAACTTCTGCTAACTATTAACGAGTTTTCTTCACTTGTTCTGTAAATTACACATCCATAAGATTAGGGAATCGAGGGAGGAATCCTCTTGACATGATGTAGCCCCACCACTGCACCAGCAAGATGTGAGGAGTTCAACCATCATTTGCTCAGCTCTTACTTAGGTTCAGATCCCTGTCACCTCACGGATACTGTTACAGGTAATAACAGCATGTTTGTGGAGATGGATATGATTTTATGTATTGTAGCACAGAGTTCAGATTGTAAATGTAGACACTTCTGTTGAATGTATCCTATGAGGCTTTGGTGCCAGAAGTCCTAAATATACTTGATATACCACATAAGCTCAGCAACTCTAGATATGAAACTGAAGATTCCCAAAAGTTTTGATATAGCTGAAATTCATGCTTATCTATATTTCATTTTGGTAGATGAAGTCACCTTTTGAGTATTTCTCCTCTTCGTAATTTTCAAATTGCCAAACAGTGGCCTATCTTGAATATCCATCGTAGTTACAAGTCTTCCTCATCCAAAAGTTGGGGCCCTGGGTGGGAAGGGGGAATAAAAGCCGAACGTAGATCTTTAATTAGGGGTGTTGAACAACAAGTCAAACTGATCCAAACCAATCCAAACCGATTATATATATATATATATATATATATATATATATATATATATATATATATATATATATATATATATATATACACCTTGCACGGGTATATAATATTAATTCTTAAAAAATAACAAAATTAATTCAAAGACTACAATAAAGTTTAAAGACTTTAACTTTAATGCTAAAATAATAATATTATTAAAAAATATATCATTAAACAAAATTGAATATTTATTAGCATAATAGAAATTTAAATAAATTAAGAATAAAAAGCATACAAAGCAAGTATAATAAACCTAAATATGGCTTAAAGAGAATGGTTTCAAGAACTGCAAGTGAAAATATTGAGAAACTGACCAAAGAAAGAAAACTTACAATATAAGATAGTTTTATAATTTTTGTTCTCCTTTCTTCTTTTCATCAAGTCTTTTAAACTCCTTTAAAAAAATAAAAATTTATACATAACATGACCAATAACAAATGAAAAATGAATAGTGCATAAACAAATGAAAAACAATATGCTAAACTCACAATACCTTCTATAGGATTTCCATTCTCCTAATGAAATTGCTAAGCAATCATAGAAGATCTGCAATGATGCTAAACAAATCTATTAGTTCAAACATTGAAAATATGGAGTATGTAAATTAAATTGAGTATCAAATTCGAACTTACCTTTTTGCTTGATTTATAACCTTCAAAGATGGAAAATAAAATATTTATAGATTGTTGCATAAGTGATAAGTTACTGGATAAATTTTAAACTTTAAAAAAGAAAATATGTTAGTAATTAAAGAACATTTTGTGCCTCTGATATGTATAAGAAAAAGAACCCGTAATATAATTCATAAATCATAAATTAAAGAACTTTTTGAATCATGTGATATAATAATATAATTAGGGATGGAGTTTGAAGTATTTTGAAGGAGGAGAAAGAGTAATATATGTATTTCAATATTACTCACAAACGAAAAAGTAGTTGTTAAAGAAATGGATGCAAGGTAATCATATTCTTTTCTATCTTTTAGATGAAAGTTTCTATTTCTTCTTCTTTTTTTTTTCTTCCCTCAAAAGGAAAGAGTAATTCTTAATATGGCCATGCATTAGGAGAATAGGAAACAGAGACTTTGTGAATTTTGTATTTCTTCATTTGGATGATAGCAGTAAGCAATTATTTTAAGATTGAATTTTGAATTATCTTAATTTTTTAAATTTTTTACTTTTTGAATTAGTCTTCAAAATTTAATTAGTTGGAATCATTTTTAATCTATTAAAATAAATTTAAACTAACTTATGTATTAAATATAATTTTAAATTTTACATATTATGTTACTTTACAAAACTTTGAAACTTTAATTATTACTTTAAAAATTTTTCATTGGTTAAAAATTATTTTCAACCCATTAAAATAAATTTTATACTTATATATTAAGTTAAATTTTAAATTTCATATTTTTAAAAATAAATTATACATTTCCAATTACTTTGAAGAAGTACAACTTTAATTATTCAATAATTGTCAACAAACATAATTTTTATTTTTATCATTTTTGTTTTAAAAAATATCTTAATTTAAATTAAATTTATTAAAGTTAAATTATGAATGTCTACCTATTTCTTCCACACACAACGCATTCTTTTTTTCTTCTCTTCTCTTTCCTAAAATGTAATTATCTTTTTCACTTTTATTTTGGTTTAATTATTGCTCAAATCTCTTCATATCTAGAAGCTCCAATATTTATGCTTTTTCTTTTTATCGTCAATCTTAATGTAATTCGTCAATCTTAATGTAATTCTTTCACTTCTTCTTTCTTTTTTATTTTATTTATAATTTTTTTATACAAGCATTTGAGTGTTGTATTTTATCAATTTTTTTGGAATCCTTTTATTATTCTCTTAAATGGTGTATTTACTTTAATTTGATTGAATTATCTAAAATTTCATTTAAGGTTTTTATTTCTTTAGATTGAACTCCTTCACTCGATATATAATATGTATTTTATTTTGTAATATAAAATTTGATGATTTCTTTGACGTATTTTATTAATGCATCCTTAAGTAATGCAAACGAATCTTTTTTATTTATTTGATTACACTAAAATATGTTTAAACTTTAGATTAGAATTGTTGCCTACAGGATAATTTTTTGAACTTGAATTTTAGGTGCTTTATAAGTAGATATAAGTGTTATAATTTTTATTTTTCTTTTTTCTTTTTAAAATATTAGAGTTATCTGTTTAATTCACATTTGATAACAGGTTTTAAGGCTAAATAATTTACATTATGTTTTCTATTACCTATTATGCACTTTTTTGTTAATATTCTGTCTTTTTTTATTTCTTAGTACCATAATGGCATTGCTCATAACATGCAACGTTTCTTTTTAAATACTTTTTTCTCCCATTTTATGTTATATTTTATTATTGCATCTTTCGAAATCTTTCTTGCTTATATTTATTAAAATATCATACAAAAATAATTATCTACTTATTATGAGAAAATAAACAAATAAATATTATATAATTTATAATGAAATAAATAAATTTTTATTTAAACCTCAATATCATTAATTTGTTTAAATTTTATTTTCTTTGATTTGTCGGCTAAAAAAACCTCAGAAATAAGAAATTATTTGGATATATTATATAATCCATTGAGATCATTTTGAAATTATTTTTTATCTGACTTAATGAGTTAATTGAAAAAAGCTATTACAAATTAAAGTCCAAAAAAATTAATAATTATATTTTTTCTTTATTATTGATAAAGCGAAATAGATTTGCCATTAAGGATTTTGTTTTTGAAAAATAGAAAAGAAAACTTGATTAATGAAGCAAATAAACGAGCTTTTTAAAACTAATAAGAGTTTGAATAAGTTTAAATTTCTTTGATTTAATAAATAATACATGTTGTTTATATTTTACAAAAAAAATCAACAATATTTATATGTGAATTAGAATTTTTTAAAAAATTAAAAGTATATTTAATGTAATCAATACTACTCTTGATTTTGTATTAACAGGAATAAAATAGGTATAAATCATATGTTAAGAGCTTAAGATGGGAAAGAAGGTATTTGATATTTTTGAACAAATAAAATTATATTATTCTGTGTTATTTGATTTTTTTTCTAAACACATATATTTTGAGAGATAAAAAATATTTCTTTTTATATATTTTTTAAAAATAAAAATTTAATATTTTTTATTTTTAAAATATATCCGTACATCACACGGGTTTAGGCTAGATAGATGTATGTTTGAAAAAAAATAAATTTAATTTTAACTAATTCTAATAATGAATAAGTGACAATAGATGTGAATATGTAATAAGAAATTTAAAAGTTTTAGAATTTAAAACTTATAATATAAATTTAAAAGTGTAAAATCTCTTGACCAATCAAAATATTTTTAACTAATTAAAAAAATTTAAAATTTTATAAAATAAGAATGGAAGCACAAAGCTTTTATTGGAAGAGAGATAGTAAAAGTGTTTTAAAAATTTATATATATGTATAGGTATATAGATGTATGTATATATATATAGATGTATAGATGTATGTTTAGAAAAAAATGAATTTAATTTTAATGAATTCTAATAATGGGTAAGTTGTAAGAGAATCAGAGATGTAGAGATATGATAAGAAGTTTAAAAGTTTTTAAATTTAAAAGTTATGATATAAATTTAGATAAATTTAAAAATCTAAAATCTCTTAGACAATCAAAACTTTTCTAACTAATTAAAAATTTTAAAATTTTAAAAAAATGAGAATTAAAGCACAAAGTTTTTATAGGAGGAGAGAGAGTAAAAGTGTTTTGGTAATATATATAGATATAGATATATAAGAAGTTTTTCTTATTGAATGATTCGTTAAATGAAAACTAGTAAAATTTTATTTTTATGTTTGATAAAAATATAATTTTCTGAAAAAAAAGTCTAAAAACTTGCATGGTTTATGTTTTATCTGAAGTTTTAGTTTCCAATAGGTTTGTCAATGAGGACTTGTGTAAGAAATGAATAAATTAGTTTTACGTTTCATTTCGGTTGAGGTTCTGGACATAAAAATTTTGAAATAGAATTGATTTTGATCATAAAGGTTCTTGGATATCAATGTATTGGCTTCTTGTGATCTTTCAACACATGTGATAGTTAATTTTTGATAGAAATAAAATAAATCTAAGTTGGAAAAAAACTGAGGATGCAATAAATATACTAGCTTTGATAAAGATGAATGGAAAAAGAGGTTGGGTGAATTTATTATATCAAATGTTAGGAACACATTTTATTTCCATTGCTACAATATAGGTCACTTTTCTTCACAAATGATTGCTACAATATATAGGTTTGGTTTTTCAAATAGAAAAGGAACAGGTTTATAGATTATATATTTGGCATTGAGAACATTCATAGTATTCTCCAAGAACTTAATATTTTCAAAGTTTGGTACTTTACTATCTTCTTACCTATGATATTAAGTGAGATTTTGTTAGGGCAAAAAAGATTTGAACAAAATATTGAATTATTGTATATTATTGAATAATAATAGTTGGACAATAGTTGTTTTGGTTTCAAAATGTTGTAATGGGTGATATTTAGGGATGTCAATCGGGTTGAGTGAGCCAAGCTTTGTTAAGTCTGAGCTCGGTTCTCTCGGACTTCGACTAGGACTCTGGCCGATTCTAATCTAATTTTTAAAATTTTTTATATAATAATAATATTATATATATATATATATATATATATATATATATATATATATATATATATATATATATATATATATATATATATATACATATATTTATGAGTTTCCTTGAGCGCGAGCTCGGCCGGAAAAGTTATTCTAGCTGAAAATCTTAACTCGAACCTGTAATTAAGCAGGCTAAACGATTCGGGCTCGGACAAGCTCGACCCAATTAACAGTTCTAGTGATACTTTATGTTCTTAGGATCATATTTTATATTCTTCTATTTTATATAAGTATTAATTGATATATTGATAATCATAAAATTTGATATTATTAAATTTTGAATTATTCCTTAATAATCCTTATATAAATTTGAAGAAAAGTTCAATTTTAATATACGTTCAAACTAACCAAACCAAACTAAACTGATACAAATTTAACTTAATAATTTGAGATTTTTAATAGTTTGAATTGGTTTTAAAATTTTCAAACCAATGTTATTGGTTTGGCTTGACAAATACTTAAAACAAAACCAAACAAAACCATGAACAACCCTACTTTTAATAAATGAAATTCTTTATCAGTAGATTCTTTGTTGTCTCTCAAACAAAAAAAAATTCTATTTTCTTGAAAAAAAAATCTTTTTCTTGTTTGAGGATATTCATAAACAAAAACTTGTTATTTAGTAATAATACTCCTATACTTATTTTTTCTATTTTGATGACTAATTATAACAAAAGTTACAGTGGTAACTATAAAATTAAACAAATAAAATATAATAAATATAATAATTTTTTTTTGAGGGAGTATAAAAAGTATTTCCAAGATGACACTTTACAAGTTTGCTAACCATTAACAGGCTGGAGTACATCCCCTAGGACTGCACTGCAGTGTACGGGAGTACATTAGTTTGGTTTGGAGGAGAAATTTTGGTTTTATTATTTTTTAAAATTTAATTTTAATATATTTTTAAAAATTAATTTAAAATTAAAATAAATAGTGAACCCGTGGGTATTTGAACCCGAGTATCCAGGAAAAAGTCGAATATTTGACGGAAGGAGAATTCTAATTTCTTTCAATTCAAAGAATAGGAATAAAAACACAATATTTTGTACTGAGAACAACTGCAGTCAATCTTTGGCCAAAGAAAACCATCTTGATAAAGATAAGAATGAATTAATTAAATTAAAGTTTTTTCTTTGGCCTAATTGTCGATTAGAAGATTTAGCTTGTATGAATCGCTATTGGTTTGATACGAATAACGGCAGTCGTTTCAGTATGTTAAGGATACATGAGTGGATCTGCAGGGTCCCAAATGAATTGGCTTATTCGAAAAAGGCCTTGTTCTTTGGAAGATCTATCTCGTGTCTGGTACTGCACCCTTCCATTCTGCAAGAACTCCGAATCATTCTCTTGAAGCTCATCCTTTAGAATTTATATTTTAAATTAACCTTAATTATATATAAACTTAGTTTAAATTATTAATTTTTAAATAGTTTAAGTTATTAAGTATTTTAAAATTTAAAATAATCTTAATTAAAACTTAATTTAGTTTGAATTATTAATCTTTAAATAGTATTTATAAAATATACAAATTAAATATTTTAAATTTCAAAATAATTTTAATTAGGATATAACTTAACTAGGATTGCCAACCTTAATTATTAGTTTGAAATTTTTTTGATATTTTTTGTTTTGCTTGGCTCAAATCAAGACCGAACCTAATTTTAATTTAAAGATAAAAAATTAAAAAAAATCGAACCTAAAACTAAATTAAATTTCTATTTAGTATCATTTTTAAGCTTACTCCATTTAATGCACATTCAAGTATCACTTTAAGTCTATATTTTTCAATGGATTGAGATGTTGATGGATCACTTTAAGTCCCTATTTTTTCAATGAACTGGGATGTTGACTGGTTAAGGAAAACAAATAAATTCACTTTCTAACCTAAATTTTAATATTAGTTTAACATAAATCCCAATAATTTTTTAAAAAAGTCTACCGTGCTTAGGAAAAATAATCTTTAAATAATTTATACACATTTTCTCTTATAACATAATAATTTAATAGCACCATCACCTAAATACCATAAATAGAATACACACAAACCTTGAATATCAAAATCAGTAGATGCCTAAAAGCCAAAATCAAAGTAATTCCAAAAAAAAAAGAGAAAGAAAATCAATCAAACATATCCACAGTAATTCAGTTAATTAGCACTACCTTTTATCAGAGAGACAAATTTGCGTCCAATTCATATTCTTGTCTGGCTATTTTCCATAAAATCAAATACATCCTTATCCGTTCTTCAACTGATAAATATAGTAAATATGAATAAACTAACCAAAATACCCGTGCATAGCACAGAGAAATAATTTGTAATAAAAATTTATTATACAAATTATTTTAATAATAAATAATAAAATATAAAATAAATAATTAGAATATCGAATATTCATAAGATGTATACATATATCAAGCAAGTTAAATCTGATAAGATTTTAAAGTACTTGTTCAGTAACTCTTCTAATGTCTTAATAAAGAGATCACCATTTCTAAAATTAGTAACATTTTTTTTATTTTTTATATATTTAAGAAATTATAAGTATAGAAAATTGCTTAGCATCTTAATTTAATACAACATTATCTAATTGAATGTATTAAGAAATTTTGTAAATTTTTGAAGGTGTAAATACTCTTCACACCAATTTACTTTAAGGATAAAAGTTACTAAGAGCGAAAGACTTTTTATCTTCCTTGAATGCACGCATCACAAATGTAAATGCAGAGCCTATGCAGGAATTTACATAGTCTTCTATTAACTTGTATCTATTTTTGAATGCCATGTAAATGAAAATCTCTCAATGATACATATGTTGTGCAGAATGTATAATTAAATATTATAATTGATAAATTATATATTAAGAGATATATACACATCCACATAAATAAATACTTTTGATTGTAAATCTTATAAATAACTCGTTAGACAACGAAAAACAAACACGACATGTTCTTGTCAAACATGTCCACAGTAATTCAGTTAATTAGCACTACCTTTTCTCAGATAGACAAATTTGCGTCCAATTCATATTCTTGTCTGGCTATTTTCCATAAAATCAAATACATCCTTATCCGTTCTTCAACTGATAAATATAGTAAATATGAATAAATATCTTAAGTTTGATTTACTTTTCTATCCCATATATATATAAAAAATAAATCAGTCAGCCTCAAAGAAGAAGGAAGCTGTTGGTGTGACAATTATAAATGGTCCATGCTTGTCATAACTCCATTTCAGTTAGATGTCAACCAATTTCTTCTTCCATCCAGTTGGCAGCAGAATTGAAAGGAGTACATGTGAAGCATACCATGTAACCAACGCATAATAGTCTTTCTCTTCTTCCTGAATCCTCTGTGTCTATAAATATAATGTCTGTTCCGCCTTTTCTTTTCTATCTAAAATTTGTTCCGTATTTAACGTGTCGGTCGGTGCCTTTTTTGTCCGTGTCCCCGTGATTTTCTCTATTGTTTCGGCACCAGAGTACCACTTCACTTGAACCACTTCTTCCTGCTGTACGCACTTGTACAGCGCGATGCGTCCCTTGTACTTCAAGATTTGCTTTCGCATTCACTCTTGATCTTGCTTCTCAGTTTTTCCCTTAATTTTTTTTTTAAAATTTCTCCGTGAATTCCTCCGAATCCCTGCTTTTTCTGGTAAGCATTTGCAACTTGGCATCTCTTTTAATAATCCGATAAAGATAGATGTATTCCAAAAAAATTTGAGAAGAGGGGTGCATTTGTTCAATTTCTTCTATTTGTCGTAAAATGCTGGGCGCTGCTACTGCATGTTAATAGTGATTGTAGTGATAGTGGAAGCTTAGGGAGATGTTGGGGTTTTTGATGCGAAAAGATGTTCGGAAAATTCTCAAACGGAAGGACAGTGATGCTGGCGAGCGAGGTACTCTTTCTACTTCACTTCTTTTTTTTTTCTGCCATTACATTCCTAAATGCCTTTATGTTTAGTTATTCCCTTTTCTTTTTATAGTGTTTTGCTGGTAAAGAAGTGATTTTTACTTCATTTGAGCATCGGGGGTTTTCCCGATTTTGATCTTTACCAGCAGCGATATGTGATATTCGTTTCTTCTTCTGTTGCCTAATTCTCTTCTTCTTTTTTCACCGATTGGTTCTGTTTCCTTAGGACTCTGATATATATGCTCAATGTCTTTTTGATCATGATGAAGGAAACGGGTTCTCTTGATTTGCTTATTCTGGTTGGTTAATTAATATTTCCTCCAGTAATTTTAATGCTAGTTATTGCCTATTAAGGCAGTGCGCCTAAAATTCTTCATCAAATTCATAAAAGTATTGACAGAAAACTCAGAACTGATGCATTAAGGGCTACATATTCTCATTTTTACTGAGAATGATTCAAGCAAAATATTTGATGACTAAATTGCGGCTCAGTTGTTCACCTGGTTTCAATAGCTTAAAAAGGTTTCTTTTTCGCTTTCCCAGGAATTCCTGAATAATTTGATGAACTTCTATTTTATCAATTGCCACATGGATACTTTTTGGGATCGACTACAAAGACAATTTTTTCTTATTTTAGTTCGTTTTAGTTAAGCCAGTATGAATTACAGGCCTGGTTAATTTTCTCCAATTGAACCCCGTGTTTCGCATTGTGGTTGTTTTGCTAGTAGATTTCAATTTTTACAGGCTGTAGTAAATCCATGTTTGTTAGTCATAATGCAAGGATTGTTATGTCTTTTATTTGCTTTATTTGTTAACCATTTGCTCTACACAATCAACCAAGGATTCAGGATACCTTCTTGTGATATCTTAGATAAATATCCATTGGTGATTTATGTAGGAAAAGCATTGGAGGAAGTACGAGCATCCATATTTAGCAAGTTACGAACGCTAGAAGGTGCAAAGCATCAACAGCAGCCTCCCTTATGGGGGCCTACTGTGGCTCTTACATTCAACTTTTTGGTCTCTGTTAGTATTATTTTGATGAACAAATTGGTCAGTCTATTCATCTTTCTCCTCTTTCATGTTCATGTATACTTGCTCTTTTTTCCCCTATAAAGTTTAACCTTTGATCAGCAATGATTTTCCCAGGTACTCGTCAAAGTTGGATTTAATTATCCAATTTTCCTAAGTTTTATTCATTACATATGTAGCTGGTTCATAATGGCAATCCTCAATGCTCTTTCCATCCTTTCTTTGTCTCCTCCATCGAAGTCGACTAAATATTCATCACTGCTGTCCCTTGGCATAGTCATGTCTCTCTCTACTGGCCTTGCAAATGTTAGCTTGAAGTATAATAGGTGAGAAACACCATCGAGATTTACTTAATAATTACCATTTGAACTGTTTTATAGTCCTAATCCCGCATATATTTCCAGTGTTGGATTTTATCAAATGGCTAAGATTGCAGTGACACCAGCGATTGTTCTGGCTGAATTCATTTTCTTTCGCAAAAGAATTTCTTTTGCTAAGGTACCTATTTCATTTTGCCTTTGTCTTTTTTCTGTTGCCTTAACCCCTAAAGAAATACTGAATGCTAATTAGAGACGTTTTTTGGACTACTAATATTCTAAAATGTTCCTGGGGAATTGGTAAAAATTTCAGTATATTGTCAAGCAAAAATCTTACAGAAAATTCATTTACTTTCTCTCTTTGCCTTAGTCCATATTTGCACGACTGAAATTTAGTGTGAGCCAAGGTATTCACTTCTTTTATTCCTAAAACTAGCATTCATAATTAAATATGAAGGGGGAGGAGGGGGTTGGAGGGATCATGCCTCCAGCTAGGATTATTTATGCCCTGCTTGTGCATCATTACCAGTCCTTTTACTGCTATAGGCACTATTTGCATTATCAGCAGAGAGTTTACTATATTTTTAGGACACGTGTGTGTATGTGTTTGTGCCCTTGCATGCACGTGTGTGTTTATTTGGCTTTACCTCAAGAATTATGTTGGCCAATGGCTTGTGCTCATTGTTTTGTGCATCCATCCCTCTAGCTTCATCCTACAAGGAAATCCTTTGCTTGATCAGTAATTCTAATAATTGTACTTTTCAGGTTCTTACACTTGCAATAGTGTCCATTGGCGTTGCAGTTGCTACGGTAACTGATCTGCAATTTCACCTTTTTGGTGCTTGCATAGCAGTGGCGTGGATAATTCCGAGTGCAGCCAATAAGATACTATGGTCCAATCTTCAGCAGCAGGAAAATTGGACTGCCCTTGCGTATGACACATGCTAAACTTTTGCTCCCTCTAGAATTCTTGGTGTTTCTTATACATTTTATCATTCCTGTCGCATAGATTCTGAGTAGCATATAATGTCAAGCTAGTTTCTGATATTTTAAACAACTGTGCAGGCTAATGTGGAAGACCACACCTATTACATTGTTCTTTCTGGTGATGATGATGCCATCACTTGATCCTCCTGGTGTCCTTTCCTTTAATTGGAGCCTTAATAATTCTGCAATTATTGGTAGTTCTGCTGTTCTTGGTTTCTTGCTTCAGTGGTCAGGTGCCTTAGCACTTGGGTAAGTGATTTTGGTGTATGCCCTTTTGCAATGTTAATTTTGCAAATTTCATTTCGTAAACTTGCTTCTAGTGGAAAGAAATGAGGAGAGGAGATATCATACTGACACCTCACCTCAATTAAGCTGATATCAGGAGTTTCTTCAGATATAATTTGAACTAAGAAATTTTAAGCGGAAAGTAAATGTAACATACAGAGAATCTAATAAAATATAAGATTCTATTTTCCTGTTTACTTTTACCTTTTCTTTCCTTTAGAAGTTCTGAAGAAAATCAAAAGAGGGGTTGATTCTTCATTGTAGGTTAGTATGTGAGCAGGTAATGCAATTTCAGTCGTGCTTGAAATTGGACAATGCCTGATGAATGCAGAAACAAGCTGGTTGACTTGATCTGTTTAAGCTGATCTTAAGGTTTTTGTCTTCATGCTGACCACAAGGTGTGAAAGATTATTGTTAGATTGATGTGAATGAATCTGTCGTAACTTGTGAACTTTAATTTTGTGGTATGAGTCGTGGTAGTTTCTACCTGATGTGTTCATTTACATTATGAGTGAGCACCGTGGACATATGCAAATTGTAGCACTGAACAAGAGAAAAGTTGGAGATTGGTAACTTTGGGTCTAGTTTTGGGGATGGTAAGTGATGACTTCCAGTTTATGTTGGTTTTGAATTGAAAAGAACTCAGGCCTTAACCTTGATGTCAAAATGATGTTAAGCTTGAAATTACTTGTCTGGAACTTTCTAGTGATTCAGTAAAAGCTAAAACTTGGAAGCCTGGTGATTCTCAGTATGGAGATAAGGTCTGGGCTCTTACTATTGTGTGGAAGTGATGATAATCTTTTGATCTATATTTTTCTTTGCTCAGAAACTTAATTTCTGACACATCCATGGTGATAGATAGCTGCTGGCATTCTACCAAAAATATTTTCTAAGAACAACACCAATTGTTGACAAAGTTCAACTATTATTTTGTGAACTGAAAATTGTAGGTGAATTGCTAATATGCTGAAAACTGTTGATCTTTGATTCCCTCTCTCTCCCGCTCTAATCCAATGTGTGGATGCTGGTGTTTTTTATTGCTTTTGACTCCACGATACACACAACTTCATTTTTCTTTTTGCATTTATACCTTGTAATAATTTGTTTGCAATTCTTATTGTGACTGCAACTTTGTAATATTATTTTCCTCTGGGTCATCTTTTGAGCTTCTTTTTGGTATTTTTTGATATTATTTGGCAACTTTTTTTTCCCCTTCATTTCGGAGCTGTAATTTATGATACTTTCTTACTTACCGCATATATAGGGCTACTTCTGCAACCACCCATGTGGTCCTTGGACAGTTCAAAACTTGTGTCATTCTTCTTGGAGGTTTCCTTCTCTTTGGTTCAAATCCTGGGATAACTAGCATAATGGGAGCAGTAGTGGCTCTTGGGGGTATGTCTGCATATACCTATCTTAACTTGCTATCTCGGCACCAATCAACAAAAACATCTTCGAGACAGTCTTCATTTTCTATGATGAAATCTAAGCTCTGCAAAGAAAATGGAGGAGGTCATGATGGAAGTCATGGTGATGACCATGTCTAGTGTGGAAGAGTATCATGCATACTGATAAATGATCTTACTAACCATGGTGATGAAAATGATCATCTTTCAATTTTGTGCAATGCCGATTTCAGGAGTAGAATTTTATGTGTGTCTAAGTCTGACCACTAACTGCCAAATATTCTGGCTCCCCTGAACAGGGACTGTGTACGCTAAGGATCAGAAGGAGTAATCTGCCTTCACATTTTTTAGATCTGTTTAGGATTATTCCTTTTCCCTGCTATTGATGTTGGGTTTTTCTCCTTTCTCTCTCCAAATACTTACGCGGTCATGATTTAGTGTTTCAGATATGGGTTAAATTTCTTTTTCCCCTCTAGCTATGTGTCGTGCAGTTAATTTAACCTACAGAACATTCTAACCTTTGCATAGCAGTTCAATTTCTGTGCAAAGAGCTAGTAAAAGAAGTGCCTTTGTCAAGCAAAAAGCAGACTTCATTTTCACCTTATTCTGTTAACTTCTTCTACATTCTCAATCTGATATTCGTATACAGGGTTTGTAATGTTATAAACTTCTGTTGATTGTTTGTTCTCAGATGGTTATTTGAAAGAAAATAACTTTTAGGATATTCTGGAAGAGGTTCCCTGCTACTTATCTTTCTTGCTGTTTCTTTGAACGGGAAATCAGCACAAATATTCAATTTGTATTTCTTATCAATTATCAGTTAGTAATCCACTGAACATGATAGTTTTTTGGACAAATCGACTGAAGCAAATGCCATGCTCATATTATGAAGCAGGAAAGTACCACCTCTCCTTTTTTTAGCCAGTACTCTGGTTTATCCAACTATGCATCACTTGTTTGGAAAAAATGGATATAGACACATCTTCCGGGGTCTGGAAGAAATCAGATTTGATATATAATTTTGTGGAATCTCTCAGAGTATCTTTCTTCTTTCTCATGTTGGTAACAGGTTGAGCCCTGAAGAAATCTAGTTTTCATGACTTGTAAAATGCACAATATTTCTTTCTAAAATCTGGTAGTAATAAACCGGCAAATGGAATAAGATAGAGAATAGTGAGTACTTGACTCATATTATATGTTTAAGGGTCGATGTCTTCTCACTCCTCCAACCGCATAGGTCTAGAGTTGGATCCGTTGAACCTGGAACTAGTCAAGAGACATGAATTAACGAGAATAATACTAAACTCTAGAAACATGGCTTGCACCGCCTGCAAATGGAGGTGATGCCAAAGCAAGCAATTGGACTAAGGTGGGAGGAGATATCACCAAATCACCAAAACAGAACAGGAGAGTTTCTGGGTATTTGCATGTTCCTAACAAGATGCCTATTGTCTTCTCCGGGGATTACAGAATTCTTCTTCATTTTCTTTATTGGACACAATGTATCAGAAATGGCAGGAAGCAAAGACTGCAATAAATCTCAAACTTAATAGCATATAAAATCAAAATCAGCATTCTTTTGCTGTTCACGTGAGGCTGCAAAGTTTCTGTTACAATTACACATTGCATTTTCATATGCTTTCATTTCGCAAAGAAGCAAACGTTCACTTTGCATGCACATAAATTTAATGTTTTGGAGCTCTGCAACGTCCACGTTTTGGAACCATTTTCGAATTCTGTGTTGAGGGGAAAGAATATGTTGGCGTGGTGCTGGCTTTGCTCTTCTTGATGAAAGTTTTGAGGGACATTGGCACATGCAGTGTTTCTTGGGCTAAATCTGAATGGATGAATTGAGCATCAAGAGAAGGAGTTTAGCTAGTTGGTAACTTCAAATCTCAACCTCATTTATTGCCTCTGCTGCGTTATTGTTCTTTAATATCTCAACATTAATCTTTCTAAATTAATTACGAGTCAAGTATTCAATCGTTAACTTTTAATTTACGAATCACTAATAGATATTCTGCTTAATGAAGATTTGTACTGAAACCTCCAATCTTGAAACTTGAAAGATTCCGCCCCAAGAGTGATGCTGTGATTCTGAAGAGTGGATGTATATTTACTGCCGAATCAAAGCATGATAAGACTACTAGAAAATTAACTTCTGAATTAACTCGGTTGATTATCTGCAGAGTCTATTTATTTTTTGAATGCAAAAAATTCAAGTCAAATCTGGTCATGACCTATGATAGATCTGATCAGAGGCAAGAAACAAGTAGAAAAAATTCGAATTGTTGTTGTTCTTGATTTAACAGAACAATCACGAAGGAATCTTAAGCATAGATTTCAGTACGTCCCCAACTAGACAAAGAAAACATGCAAGTCTGAATCAGTTTTGCATTTTATCAATCATTAAACTAAAACAGAGACTGTTTCTGGACGATTAGATTGGGAACACTTTCTGAGTTTTTGGTTGTTTCCTAATCAGTTAATGTCCCACATGACCAGCCCATGTTAATAAATGGGAACAAGAATTGAAAACTGAGGCTTAATCTTATCTCTTTCCAAACACACATGAATGTCTTTTCTTTTGCTTTTTTCCTTAGTTTCAAACTCAAGCTTTCACGTGCATGTGAATGTGGATATTAATACAACTTCACTTCTTCGTGTCAAAGCCAAGATCATCGGAATAAACAAGTTCCTCCCATCACAAATGACAATAAAAAATGGGAAGTTCTTTGGACTTGGAACTTGGAAGTGGCTTTAATTCAAACCCGTCTTGTTTGACTTTGTGGGTCTCAAATCTTGTGAATATCAAAAGGGATAAAAGTTATAAATAATTTTTTTAATGTAGTAACTCTACCTAATTCAAGAATATTTTTATACTATTTATATTTAAAATTAAATATTTACTTTTCTGTTCAGAACAAATAAGAACATTGGGCAAAGAGAGTATTATATTTGAGTGAAAAAAATTTGCAATAAAGAATATATCCAACTCTTGCAATTATATCTTACCGTGCAATTATGTAAAGTTAGAAGGTCGAGTCCACATAATTGGTGCAGAAATCTATTGAAATCAGTGTAACTAAGCAGTAAGTTATACATCAACTCTTCTACCATTTCCATTAGTTTTCAACCAGTTCAAGTGCCTCGTGCCTAACTAGCAGCCTAACAAGGTTGAAATTTGAAGAAGAAAAGGGTCCTAAAGAACTACTAAAAAATGAAGAAATTTATAGTATATAGTAAATTGCAGCGGTCGCATGCGGGAGGCATATGATTTCCAAGTCTTTGCACTGAATCTCATGGCAGATTTTTAAGCCACTGCTTCTTTGATTGGCAGAGTCTGTTTCTTGGGTTCAGCAAAATAGTGTTTTTTTTCTTTCCCCTGCTGCTTCCGGAACTTACAGACCAAGAAGCACATAGTAGAGTATGGTAATTGGCAAAGCAATTAGCATTCCAAAAATAACCCTGCAGGAGATTTAACAATACTGAGGTTAATATGTATTCTCCATTGCCAGTTTCATACTATCAGTTTCTGCATCAGAAGCTACAAAACCAGAAACTTACGCTGTGCTTAAAATGTCCGGATGGACATTGTATTCTTTAGCAAACACGAAGGGGACAATACCTTGGGGAAGAGCAGCCTGCATAATCAAGAAACCAAAAGTTGAATTTGACAAAATTCTGCCTAAGTTACAAAAACATCACTGGGAAAAATGCATTTCCTAATGGGGTCGCCATAGAAAATGCACTTGTGATTACAGAAGCATTGTAAAATGTTCACGCAGGATCCGAACAAATATGTGGCTTTGGAGGGAAGTACCTGAACGATGGCTACATGTAAAAGTACTCCTCGGATACCAATAGCAATGGAGGTTGCTGCAATTACTGCCGGACCAGTTAAGAACCTAACAGCCATTGAAAATGCAGCAACGGACTTTCCGCAGGCTATGATCTTTGGTTGCAAAGCCATGAATAAACCTTTTCAAGAAAAGAAAACATATGACAAGCTCTGTTATTTGATCTGTAGGAAACTTAAAGACTTGTCAATTAGCGGTTAAGGAAAGTACCTAGACTGAACATAGCCATTCCAAGACCTGCATCAGAAAGGATGGATATTGATCCTTTGATAATTGTAGGCATTTGAATGTTCCACCTGCCCATCCACAGAAACTCAGGGAATCATAATGTGAAATCAATTTGTAGCAGCAATGTCAGCAATTTAAATAAACTCAAGAACACCAAAACTTCTGTTGGCTATTAGAACGTATATAGGCAGAGAAAATTTTGATACCTGAATGATACGAGAGACCAGATTACTCCAAGAAGGCTTGAATAGGTGTTTGGATTTCTTATGAGCTTTCTCCAGACCATTATCAGAATAAGTCTAGTCATGACGCTTGCAGGAGGCATCTGGTGCTTTTTTGGCCCCCCTACGTCCTCCAGGTCTATCTTCTTCTGGCATGAGAAAGGTGAAAGGTTGGCAGGAAATTTCGAAGCATCCTCTTGGTCAATCTCCCCGTTTGCATTGCCTTTTCCTGATGCTGGGCTTCCAGTTCCTGCATGCATGTCGCCGCGGATTATTAGTTCTAAAAGAGAAAATTATTCAAATGGAAAATCATGTCTTGGTAACTTTCCCAAGCCACATAACTGCAGCATGTTTCTGGTATATATACCTCTTGAAGCAGCTATGTCCTGTTGAGGAGCTGCCTTAGTAGAATCAATTGCTCCGAACTCTGCTGAAGCAGCTCTGTTAATTGCATTTCTTAGATTGCCTTCAGACACTGGGGAGGCGCTAGAGCTCCAAACAAACATGTGAAGCTCCTTGTTAGGCATTGGTCCGCTGCCACTTTCCTTTTTCTTAGGGCCGCTAGACCCTGAAAACATTGGGTTTGGAGGGGGATAAGAGGGTGGTAAGCCATTGTTAAACAACTCTCCGCTCATACTTCTTCCTCCTGCTCTCTTTTTCCCAATCTTCATCATTTCCTCTTCAAAGTTTGATGTCCTTGGAGTTGGCCCTTTTGAGGATTGCAGAGAAAAGACATCCCCTCCTATACCGCCTCCGAAACTATTCGTGTATCCATGTTTTGGACTTGCAGACTTACTCGCAAACATGGCATAGAAATCTGTCTGGTTAAAGCTCGAAGCCCTCGGTGTTGGCTCTCGAGAAGATTGAACAGAATAGATCTCCACTCCAGTCAGGTTTGATGCTCTTGGGGTCATTGCAGTTGAATGCATTCCCTTGTTGTATGACGATACCATTGAAGAAGCGGATGACTTTCTAACCACCACATGGAGCTTACCATCATCTCCAATCTCAGCATCAGCCTGCAAGGGCTCACGACCATTAAGTGAAACAACATCAGACTCAACACGGAAGGAGGTGATGGAGGCTGCAGTCTCAGGAAATTGGTCTGTGATAAGAAGCTTTGCTCCTCTGTATTCGAACATGAAGAGCATGAGGGTGTACCAGATAACGCTCTGCATAACCACAATTTGAACCATTAGATTTCCTGAGAAATCTCCATACATGGCTCTAAGAAGTGGGATGCCCATGACAAGAGTGTTTGGTAGGGTTGAAAGTGAAAACAAAGTGATCATCCATTCTAAGCTCCCATTCTTGCTGAAGGCCTGCCATAGAAAGAGGGCCGCAAGAATGACAACCTTTTGCAAAGAATCAGCAGCAATAAAATGGTAGTTCATGGCATAAATATCATTGCTGGAGATGAAATGGAAGCTCAATAACGGAACTGCAAAAACCGCCACAAAACGGTTGATGCCGGAGCACTGATCTGGTGTAAAGATTTTCCACCACCGGACCGAGCCGTAGGCCAGAATCATGGCAACGTATAGAGGTATTACTGCTGCAAGAACATCATAGATATCTTTTCCAGTAATCATGGTTACTACAGAAGGTAGCAGCAGTGGCCAATGCACACAGAGAGAAAACGAGGTAGACGTTTTCAGCTGGCTATGACGTCTGCTGTTAAATGGAACTCTATTGCAAGTTGCAAGAAAAATACTAGCATAAATAAAGAGTAGTAAATGAGAGATTAACGTAAAGATTTGGAGACAGATTCGGAAAACAAAGCAATAATTAGAAAAGCACAGCCCCACACCTGCGGGGAGTTGGAATAGTTTCTTATTTAACAAGGGTTCAAATTAACAAGGGTTCAAACCTCTTTAAGGGGTCACTTGGTGTTAGGGCAACGTTTTCAGTAATGGACACATTATTCAGTGGCTCTATATGTAAAATTAGGACTCTCAGAAAAAATAAAGCCAAAACCACTAGAATTGTCATAATTCTTAATTTTCTTTTTAAGATAAGTTCATATATAAGTATATATTTAACGCATATACTTAACTTAGAATTTAAATCTTTTTATCTTATTATATGTTCACCGTCATATAAGAAAATAATATAAACAAAATATAAGTCTATTGAGCAAAACCTTTAAAAAAAAGAAAAGAGAAAAGACGATTTGCTTTTAGCTTAATATTTAGACCTCAGATTCTGCCCGCAGAGGAAGAGAAAGATTCAATATATATTAAAAAAAAAAGGATTGGGTTTGGCCTTTGATTTTGTTTAGACAAGCAAAAGATGAGTCATTGCATAGGTAATATGTGGTTTTATGGCTCCTCACTCCTCGCTATTGCACACGTTCCTGCACATGTTATGCTCTCTGCAATCTGTTTTTAATTTGCAGACAGACTGCAACCTCAAGCCTTAGCCCTAAATTAGGCATCGTACACACACATATATGCATATATTAATTTATGATTTTCTATATATATATATATATATATATATACATTTAAAATAAAGTGTGTTATATATCATAGTTTGGAATTCTATTGTGCCCAACAAGTAATGGCTGTGTCTATATAGCATCATCACCTTCAATCTCATACACTCCCCATATGTAGGATAGGAGTGGTTATTCAGCAGAAAAAAACAAAGGGAATATATTTGAGTAGCAGAAATATGTTGGGCATATTAAGGACTTTGAAGAGCGATTACAAGTTTCCTTTCAGAATGCGTTTTTGACTTCCGTTGCAAGAGCCCAGTTGACATAATTTGAAGATCCTGGGGCTTCGTAAGACATCACGAGCCCACCAGATTTTCCTACGGGCTGATTCGTCAATGGCATAATGATCCAAACAGTAGTACAACTCCTCTAGAAATTAAGAAGCCTTGATTTGTTGTTTTTTGGGGTTACCCTTTCTTTTTTTTTTTTTTTAGAAAAAGCACTGAAATGGACATGAGTGGGGAGGTTGTAACCATAATATTATTTTATATGGTGTTATGAAATAATAACGTTATCCACTCAGGTCTATTTTAGTCTTTTTTAAAAAAATTTAAATACAATAAAATTTTAATTTTTTATTTCATCTTTTCATGACGTTAGTTATCAAAATAAAGCTCTTCTCTATTGGTTAGTATTCTTTTAATTAGTATTTTGTACAAATTCTTCTGCTTTTGTCTTTCTTTCCCAATTTCCCAAATCTTTTATATGAATATTTTGTAATTTTTCTATTGAAACATTTACTATAAAACTTCAACCATAACTACTGCATTAGAAGCCGTGAAATTGCTTGATGAGCTAAAAAATTGGTCGCACATTTTCTATGCTTTAAAGAAAACAACTATAGCTCAATTGTTGTATTCTAATATGGCAACAAAGAACAATTGCATAAGTGAATTAGACAGTCTAAAACAAAGGGTGTAAACGCAGCTCATAATGGTTTAAAATTTTGAAGTTGTTCATGTGCTCTCCTTGTGCAAAGCAGTTCATCATGCTTCTTGCTCCAATTGAAATAGTAAGGAAAGGATGGCACCCAAGCAGAAACGGGACGGAAATCTTGAAATCTAACCAAGAAGCCTAATCTTTCTCTCCGAAACCATTCTAATCTTTCATCTCCTAATTGTTTTGAATTTAAGCAGAGAAGATAAGTTTCTTGGTCTGCTTGGGAAGGATCCCATTTCAAAACCAAACTCAAAATTTCAAATGTAGGATTCACATCTTCTTTCACAAATAATCTAATTTTTACAAAACCTAAGAAAAAAATTCAAAACTAAACTCTATCCAACCACAAATAATTGATATAAAAGATTAAGGAGCAATCTATACTTTCCAAAAATAATTAGCAAATACGAAATTCTGAAAAAATAGTTTGTTTCTAGTCTAGCAACCATATTAGGATATGAATGAATAAGATTCGTCCCACTATACAATAAGAAAGTTCAATTCTTGTAGCAATGTAGCATTGACCCCAAAAAGAGTTTTTAAAAAATAAACACCTCAATAATTCAAATAGTTAATCTATTTTTAATTTAATAAAATAGTAAATGACTATTGATCATGCTTAATCAATCTATTCTCGTTTCATGAAAGACCTTTCTCTATCAAGGACTTGTAGAGGTGGGTTTGTGATATCAAGGGAACCTCCTTCTAGTCTATCTTTTCTGTGTCTACATTTTACAATTCTTTTTTTTTAAAAAAAATCTTCCTCAAAGAGTTGCCCCAAGCCTGACAAATACAACAAAGCTCGTACATATGGATTATTTTTAATTATTTAAAATAAATTACTTATAAATTTTTTTAAGTTAAAAATTATTTTTGAACTGTTTTGAACTGCTTATTCAAATAAATTAAAAAAATTATTTTTAATAAGCTATTCTAAGGATGCATTTTAGAACAACTTTTGTTTAAAAACACGCATTTTTTAGCTATTTAAAAAAAAACCATCAATTGAGAACAGGGCCATAGAAGTTCAATGAGAAAAAGATGAACTAAAATGAAAAAAAAAACGAAAATGCCTAGTCTTATTTTATTATATTGGTTATTCGGATAGAAGTACGAATTCAGTTATAGAACAAGCATCAGCCTCTCTTTAGCTGCTATTGCATTTCCTCAATTAATTGCAACAGAACTTAGTTCAAACCACTCTACTACGTATCTTCCCTTGTATATCCAGTTGTTTATTGACCAAGGATCAAATATGAAGCCATATCAGTACAGTTCCCAGCATTTCATCAGGTACAAATATAATCCACCTCTTTACTCCCTATAAGAGAAGAATTCTGACCCAGAATTAGTGCTGCCTTTCCATAGATCACTCAATGTTCCATATATTCATCCAAAAGAAAAAAGAAAAGAAAATAAAATTGGGGCCAAAAGAGTTCAAGAAAACAACACTAATAGACATGAATAAAGGCTTTGATTAAAATTAATATTATTGGTTCTTTTGATTCTAGCTCTAGATAGTGGTCAAAACAAATCCAATGCCAAAAAAAAAAAAAAAACTGCAAAATGACATAGGGAGACAAAATAAGGATATCTTAATTTATAGTTAAACATAAACCAAAATACCCTTTTTGTAAAAATAAAGAAGAGTTGTCAAGGCATCAAACAAAATCCCCTCTTTGATTTTGGCTCGCAGATGCTTGATCAAGATAAACGCCTTTTTTAAGTTTTGGCTTTAGATGTTTTGATGATAAAAAATTGAAAAAAACCAAAAAAAGAAGTTCGAAAAGAGAACATACGGATTATCAATATCAACAGAGAAGGCAAAATCCTATTTCCATTTCGATAAGCGTAAGAGAAGAAGAGTAGGCATGGTGGAAAAATTATCAGAAAAATAGAGTTGTGAAGAAAGGGGGAGAATTACCTCTAAGAAGAAGATGTGAAAATCATAAAAGAAAATAGCGGGTTATATCATAAGCTGGAGAAACCTATTTTAGATTAATGATCTCATTAATCATCTCAATCCCTTATCTATAATTTTTTATATTTTAAAAAAAATTAAAAACTCAAAATTTTCAAAAATTTGGAGTGGAGAGATGCTAGAGATGAAAATACATTCTGCAAATATCTATACATCTATATATACAGATGAATATAGATATAGACATTTGACTATTTTATAAGTTAAAAGGATTCTTATTCTTATCAAAACTCTTACTTTGATATCTTCTTATATTATTATTATCTTGTTATATTATATTTTATATTTTTCTAATGTAAGAAATTTATTTGAAAATGAAGAATAAAGAGGCCGTTTTGGATGAATTTGCCAACGGCATCTTCTATCCTTTTGAAACAAACACTTTCTTGATAATTGTTTGAGTAATTAAAGCCTTTGCCATCCTAATCTTCTATCTAATTATTTTTAAAATATTTTCTCTTATTATTATTTTTCAAAGGGGGACCTATTTAAAAGAAAAAAAGAGACTATCCACGTGGCGTTGAATAGACACCACATCGAGGTCTCATAACTTTTGTTTTCTTATATAGATAGATAGATAGTTAACTCTAAATATAATCATCTATATATATATACACATCTATATATATACACACACATATAGAGTCAAACTCAATGGAGCAAAGAAAATGAACAAAAGAAAGCCCTCCAAGAGTGATCTTTCCTCTTGCTTATGGAAGAACAAGCAGGAGCTGCCTCTTCAGCTTGTAGTCGATTTAGAATATTCCACATAACATGCACATCTTGGTATTCACAAGTCTTCACGTAATCTCGAAGACTTAGAAGCCCTTTCTCAGCGCCACCTTTGTTGCGAACTTCAAATTCACCACTGTTGTTCTTCGAACCTTTGCCATTTGCTGCATGCAGGAAGGAAATAATTTATATTACATTGGATCTTTTACATTTTCTTTTGATTCGATAAAGGAATTTGCTTGCTCAATGTTATAGCAGAATGTATATGACACGTGCAACTTTTGTGCATATGAATATACAAATATGCTTTCTTAGGGTATATATGTGCAATACTTGTGCATGATCAATTTTCACAAACAAGTCTTTAACATGCATGTGAAATGAGTTCAGATTAGAACAACTAAAAAATAACACAGAGAAAGAATCATTCGAATCCTAAATTTATTAAATCAATCGTATATATCTTTTTGAATTCCCAAAGAAGAAAAATGGGGATGCATTATTCAGTCGATTCATATGCACATGTTAAGATTAAACTCGAAAAAGACAGGGATGATAATATGAAAGCAATCGACCAAATCTTAGATTTATTATTTTTGTCAAATTACCAAGAAAGGAGAACAAATGAGAAAAAGAGGGAAAGAGAGACTAAAATTTATTCTATCAATCATGTGCACGAGATAAGTTTAAATTAAAATGAATGCGAGACAATAGATGAAGCCAGTAATTGAATCTTAAAATTCATTTAATTGATCACATATATTTCCCTTGAAGTTCAAGAAAATGGAGTTAAGTACAAATAAGAACAAGAGTAAGTAATTGAATCTTAAATTCGTTGAATCGATCACCTTTTTTTTTCTTTTGAGCTCCAAAAAAAGTTAAATGATATTTAGGGTGTATTTGAATTGTGTTTGGTTGGGAGAATTTTTGTCTTAGATTCTGTAAAAGTAAATCTTTTATGAAAAGAAAAGTAAAACTCAATTGTATGTTTGATTGGGAGATATGTAATCCAAATAAACCTTTAATATTTATCAATTCAGTCCTATAGGTGTGCTGAGTTCAAATAAGAATTAATGAGAAATGATAAACGGATCAACCAGACCTCATTCGATCTATAGACAAATCAACTATATCTCATTCAATCAACTGCCTATTTCAGTCGTATTTCTAATAAGACAAGAAGTTGAAATTTGTTCAATCAATTAACTGCACGAATCATGCTGAAACTCAGAACAAATAAGAGAAGATAAATGAAAGTGATCAACAAATTTTACGTTCATGCGATCAATCATGCAGAATCGTATTGAGTCCCCAAAACAAGAAATGGAAGGGCACTGAGATAAGAGAACAATAAATACATGAGTCGCTATGAAAGGCTTATGCAAAATCACCGCGACAACCAAAAGAGAGAGAGAGAGAGAGAGAGAGAGAGAGAGAGAGAGAAAAGAAAGACAAAGATTTGCATGGACTAAATTGACATATGACACGCTTTAGAAAAATATTTAAAAAATTGAAAACAACTAACCAATTTTGCTCGCATTGAGCCTTGCGCGGATAAAAGCCCAAGCTCGCCTCAGCTTCTGCCACCACTCCATGGGATCAAAACACCACCACCGACTCAACCCAAGAAGAAGAAGGAGTTGAAGGAGGAGGAGAAGAAGGAGAGAGTCAAATATTGCAGAGATGCAAAAATTTGCATTTTACAAGTTAAAGCAGGAAAGGATTTTAATGAAGGAAGTTCTGAGAATGGCACGCGGCGGAAAAGGGAAGAAAATACCATTACAACAATAATACTCTGGATAACAAATGCCAGCCGTCTCGTTGTGGGGGAGTTTTTCTCCTTCTCCTTCTTCTTTTCTTTTATTTTTTCTTTTTTGGTGAGACTTTATTCTGCTTTCGATGCAGAAATTAGGGAACCGCTTGAAATGTGTTGCATGAGATCTTATTTCTTCTTTTCTTTTGTTTTTTCCCTCTCTCTCTCTCTCTCTCTCTGGAGATTCATTGCCATTAGGTTCTCTGCTTAGAAGAGACACTCTATCCGAAGGGAGAATGACTCTTTGTTCACTTGTTTGAGTGATGAGAAAATTATGCAACAAAATGAAGGAAAAGAAAAGTAAGATAACATTGTACCAAAAATGAAAAAAAAAAGTAAAGGAAAATCAAGTTTGAACTTTACTTTGATTTTTTTTTAATCTTTATAGATCCAATTCAGAGCCAATAAAAAGCAATCAATGAGTAGTATTTTACAAAAAATATTGAAATAGATGATCAAACTGTTAATATTTGATTCTATCTTACCAATAGAATGTCAATGTTCTATTTTCGATATGATATAATGACTATTCAAATTTCTTCACGAGTCTTAGATTAAATGGTCAAAGAAGAGACATAGAGAAATTGGCTTCATAACTAAGCATGGATGTGATAGTTTTTCCCGTCACTTGAATGACACTCCGATCTCCAAAATAGGTTGCTCCATGATTTGCAGTTCATGTTAAACTTTTGGAGTGCCCATTCTATTCAAGGAGTGACACGAGTTTAGATTGTAAATCAACCTCCTTGCCTCAGCAAAATCAACGAGCACTGAGCAGGCACTGCTGCCTCCAGCAGCTTTTTGCGATAGGGGTGGAACTACCACTCCTGAATGTAATCTTTTGGATGGTTCAAATAATACTAATATATGACTATTAATTAGCAGAAAGAAAAATAAACGAGTAGTGAGCCGTCACGTAGTGGCTTTCTGGGGAAAAAATAATAATAAAAGGATTTTTTTTTTTTTGAGATTCCCTCTTTCTTTTGCAGGTTTTGATATCTCCTTTTTCATTTATACGGAAAATTTAAAGAAAGAAGATTGTTGTGTGGCAACTAAACTTGGGATAGAGAATGAAATTGGAACTGAGAAGATGCAAGAGAAGACAATTTTTTAGTAGAATCCAACTACATATTGAACAAATTGAAGGAATATACAGCTCTTCAGTAGATGTACATGTTTTTTAAAAGCAAACCATGTAAGGTACTTTGTGCTAATGTTAATGGCCAGCAAACCTTGTCCCGTTGTTTTTGTTACCCAAACCAAGTGCAGATTATACTTATGTATTGTTGGAAATTTCGGGTAATAATTCTCTCTAAAACAAAATTCTAGTGAATTGAAAAAATACAAAACACTAAGAATATACCCGATAAATAATATTGAATACTATAATCAAAAGAAAGAGATAACAACAAATAAATACGGAATAAAAGAGATAAGGAAAGAATACACCCGGAAAAATTTGATAACGGAGTTCGGTAAAAATTTTGCCTAGTCTCCGAGCACCACTCAAGCAGCCCGCTTTTATTTAATATGGGATAAGAGTATGCAAATTTGGGATGATTACAAAGAAGGAGGGGCTTCCTTTTATAGATGTAAAGAAGTCCTCCCTTACATAGGTAATCCCATGTGGGATTTTAGTTTAGTCAAATAGTCAATAAATCTCCACATTGACTTAACTTCTAGTCCCACCAAATACAAAGATTCTCAATCAAATAAAAATAAAATGGACCTAGTGGTGCTTCCAAATCTTGCGCCGTTCGGCGCCAACTCAAATATGCAAAATATTAACCAAGTTTAAACAGTATTCAAACTTGGCCCTTGTAACCACCTTAGTCAACATATCTGCAGGATTTTCCGCCGTGTGAATCTTCTGGAGAAGTATCTCATCTTCTTCCAGAATTTCCCGTACAAAGTGATAGCGAACATCAATGTGCTTCGTCCGTGCATGAAAGACTTGATTCTTTACTAAGTGAATAGCACTCTGACTGTCAGAATAAACCTCAAGTTGTTTCTGACCAACTCCCAAGTCTTTAAGCAATCCATGAAGCCAAATTGCTTCCTTCACAGCCTCTGTAATCGCCATATACTCTGCCTCTGTTGTAGACAAAGCCACCGTTGACTGCAAGGTAGACTTCCAACTAACCGGCGCTTTTGCTAAAGTGAACAAATAGCCAGTTGTAGACCGTCGCTTATCCAAATCACCTGCATAATCAGAATCACAATATCCAACTACACAATGACCAAGTGATTCATCCCGTTCAAATTCCAATCCAACATCTGCGGTATTTTGAAGATACCGTAGAATCCATTTCACAGCTAACCAATGACCCCTTCCTGGATCATGCATGTACCTGCTCACAACACTAACAGCTTGTGAAATATCTGGTCTCGTACACACCATTGCATACATCAAGCTTCCAACTGCATTTGCATATGGGACTTTCGCCATGTATTCTCGCTCTTCATCTGTTGTTGGAGATAACTGGCTACTAAGTTTCAAATGAGGGGCAAGTGGGGTACTTACAGATTTTGTATCTTCATGCATACCAAAATGCTGTAATACCTTCTTCAAATACTGCTTCTGTGTCAGCCAAAGCTTGCCTCTCTCTCTGTCCCTGTATATCTCCATGCCGAGAATCTTTTTGGCTTCTCCCAAATCCTTCATCTCGAACTCTTTACTCAGTTGAGCCTTCAATCTGTTAATCTCAACTTGGCTCTTTGCTGCTATCAACATATCATCAACATATAAGAGTAAGTAAATGTAAGAACCATCTTGAAGCCTGCGCAAATACACACAATGATCGTATTTGCTCCTTGTGTACTTCTGACCCTTCATAAAACTGTCAAATCGCTTGTACCATTGTCTCGGAGATTATTTCAATCCGTACAATGATTTACTTAGTTTACAAACCCAATTTTCCTTACCAACAACCTTGTATCTATCTGGTTGAGTCATATAGATTTCCTCCTTCAAATCACCGTGCAGGAACGCGGTCTTCACATCAAGTTGAGCTAGCTCCAAATTCATCTGCGCTACCAAGGCCAACAAAATTCTAATGGAGGAATGTTTTACAACTGGAGAAAATACCTCATTATAATCAATTCTCTCCTTCTGAGCGTAACCTTTAGCCACCAATCTTGCCTTGTAACGTATCTCATCTTTATCAGGAAATCCTTCTTTCTTTGCAAATACCCATTTGCATCCAATAGCCTTCTTGCCCTTCGGTAGTTGTGTCAGCTTCCACGTCTTGTTTTTCTCGAGAGATTGTATTTCTTCTTCTATTGCACCTGCCCATCTACCACTTTCTGAACTTCGGATGGCTTCTGGGTAGGTGGATGGAACATCATCAATAATTGGAAGTGCATAAGCTACCATGTCAGTAAAACGAGCAGGTTTTTGAATCTCTCGTCTTTGCCTTCTAACTGCAATTGCCTCCGATTGCTGTTGAGATTCTTGGGTAGGAACATCTTCCTCATCTGACTCTTCGTCTGCCCTCGGAGAGTCTCTAGTGGTGCTATTTGCTGGAATCACCAATGTCTGTTCAAACTTCACCTGTTTCAGAATACACTCCACCTGCTGCGGAATGCTATCAACCCCTTCTGGATTTACCTTTTGCAACATGGCAGATTCATCAAATGTAACATCCCTACTGATTATCGTCTTCTTTGCCTCTAGACACCATAAACGGTATCCCTTAACTCCAGCATTGAAGCCCATAAATAGAGCCTTCTTTGCCCGTGGATCCAACTTTGATTCATTCACATGATAATATGCAGTAGAACCAAAAACACGCAAAGTATCATAATCAGTAACAGGTTTTTCGGACCATACCTCTAAAGGAGTCTTTCCCTCTATAGCAGATGATGGCAAACGATTGACGAGATGTTGAGCATAATTTATTGCCTCAGCCCAAAATTTTCTGCCTAACCTAGCATTAGACAGCATGCAATGAACTTTCTCCACCAATGTCTTGTTCATACTCTCCGACACCACATTCTGCTGTGGTGTTTTTCTGACTGTGAAGTGCCGCCTTATGCCACAATCTTGACATACCTTCAAGAATGGATCGCTCTTGTATTCTCCACCATTGTCTGTTCGGAGAACCTTGATCTTCCTCCCTGTCTGGTTTTCAACTTCAGCTTTCCATTTAAGGAAAACTCCAAGCACATCATCTTTATTTTTCATAGTAAACACCCAAACTCTTCTGGAAAAATCATCAACAAAAGTGACAAAATAATACCTACCACTGATTGACGGAGTCTTGGCAGGTCCCCATACATCTGAGTGCACATAATCTAGAATGCCCTTGGTATTGTGGATTGCAGTGCCAAATTTTACTCTTCGTTGTTTTCCTAAAACACAATGCTCATAAAATTCTAATTTGCAAGTCTTCGTACCTTTCAACAATCCCTGCTTGGCAAGAATTTGCAAGGATTTCTCACCAGCGTGTCCCAACCGCATATGCCACAGCTTCGTTGCGTCAGCACCCTTTTTGCTACTTGAAGTTGCCGCTGCTACTTTCCCCATCACTGTACTACCTTGGTAGTAATACAGATTATTCTTCCACATGCCTTTCAACATCACCAGTACTCCTGAAGTTGCTTTAAGAACTCCATCTCGCATCGTCACAACTAGGCCTTTTGATTCTAAGGCCCGCAATGAGATGAGATTCTTCTTCAACTTTGGCACGTACCGCACATCCCGCAAAATTCTGGTGGATCCATCATGATTTCGCAACCTGATTGAACCTATCCCGGCTGCTTTACATGGATTATCATTACCCATATAGACAACCCCGCCATCGAGTTCCTGAAATTCAAAGAACCATTCCCGAATTGGACACATATGATAAGTGCAACCTGAATCCAATATCAATTCATCTGGATGTGATGTTGAAAGTGAAACAACAAGGGAAATTTCTGATTCTGCATCACTCTTGCATTCTGCAACATTTGCATCTTGCGGAGTCTTCCCTTTCTTCTTCAGCTTTGGACAGTCCTTCTTCCAGTGCCCTTTCTCATGACAGAAAGCACATTCATCTTTGGCAATGACGCGGCCTTTTGACTTGGACCTTCCTCTCCTTCCTTTTGACTGGCTTTGCTGACGACCTCTTGCCACCAATGCTTCTTCTGTTGTCGTTGATTTGTTTTTCATCTTATCCTGCTTTCTCAATTCATGACTATACAAATCAGAACATACAACATCTAACGATACATTCTCTTTCCCATGAAGTAATGTAGTTTCTAAATGTTCAAATTTATCGGGAAGAGACGATAACAACATTAAAGCCAAATCTTCATCCTCAAATTTTACATCTAAATTTAACAGGTCTGCTAATAATTGATTAAATATAGTGATGTGTTCATTCATAGTTGTACCTGATCGGTAATCAAATCGGAACAGCCTCTTCTTCATAAGGAGCTTATTCTGACCACTTTTCTTCAGAAATTTGTCCTCCAATGCCTTCCACAATTTGTGCGCAGAAGTCTCGTTCTTGAAAGCATACTTCTGCTCCCTGGACAGGCACGACCGAATTGTTCCGCATGCCAACCGATTCATAATATTCCAATCCTTATCTACCACATCTTCCGGTTTCTCTTCTGCAATGACAATATCAAGACCCTGCTGGAAAAGGGAGTCCAAGACTTCCCCTTGCCACATGCCGAAATGGCCAGTACCATCAAATATTTCTACTGCTAATTTCAAACTAGACATTGGAATCCTCGACCATGATGAAGAGGAAACTGAAGTAGATGCCATTACAGAACTAATATAGTATTCAATATTTCAAAAGACACTACGTATTGTACCAAAAATTATTCCAAGAAAATTTCTATGAAAGATTGGAGGGTCACAAGTGGACCGCTTAAATACCAACCTCCTTAGACAAAATTTTCCTAGATAATTAAAGCTATAATACCCAAACAAACAAGCCAAGGACGAACATTCGGCTCTGATACCACTTGTTGGGAATTTCGGGTAATAATTCCCTCTAAAACAAAATTCTAGTGAATTGAAAAAATACAAAACACTAAGAATATACCCGACAAATAATATTGAATACTATAATCAAAAGAAAGAGATAACAACAAATAAATACGGAATAAAAGAGATAAGGAAAGAACACACTCGTAAAAATTTGATAACAGAGTTCGGCAAAAATTTTGCCTAGTCTCCGAGTACCACTCAAGCAGCCCGCTTTTATTTAATATAGGAGAAGAGTATGCAAATTTGGGATAATTATAAAGAAGGAGAGAGCTTTTTTTTATAGATGTAAAGAAGCTCTCCCTTACATAGATAATTCCACGTAGAATTTTAGTTTATTCAAATAGTCAACAGTTATTACTAAACATCTGTTACAAATCCGACAAATCAAATGCCGAGGTTTGTGTTTGTCCCCTAATCTCATAGCGCAGCCACATTAATGTATCTGGACAACTCAACTGCTTCCCTCCACTCCCCCATTTTAATTTCTTCAATTCAATTAGAGGGAATTTGGATTTTCAACAAGATTAAGAAGCTTTAAATGAGTCGAATTTGGTTTTTTTTAGCACTTTTTTATTTTGTTTTTGAAGCAGACATTTTAGCAATTGATATGAAAGCTTGTGAACATATTCAATTTTATATTCAAATTAAATACGTAATAATATACTATTATTCATTTTAATCAAAATTAGCATTTGCAATTTCTTCCTAAGATTTTCGAAAATTGAATGTCCGCTATGTAAAACTGATCGAGTTCAGTTTAATTACCATAGATTTCAACTTCATTTCAAGTCGAAGACATCCCCAGTTATAAGTTCACCTATTGCAATAACAAGTAAAAATTGGTGACAGTAAAACGTGCATGTACATCGTACACAACACATTTTCAAATGCGAGTTTTTTGACAAATTCATCACCAGCGTGCGCCAAAACACAAACAGTGTGTGGGTGCGCATGAACTCGAATACTACTCCGTTAAGCCGATCATTTGGCCATCTCTTCAGCATTCGATCTGCGCAATTCACATATTCAGCCAAAAAAAAAAAAAAAACTGTGCAACTCACAATCTGAGAACTTCCGTGGCATCCATTTCCCACCCCCCACGTCGGAATTTGGGGGGGGGGCTCCAAATGGGAAGCTGGCTGGCTTCGCTCGCACATTGGCCCACCAATCAACAAGAAGACAAAACTTCCTCCGGCAACGTTAACTTTTTTACTTTTCTCGGGTTGCATCTTGGGGGATTTCGACTGTTTTTAACTATATTTCCGCTTGGAAACCCGGCAAAATTCATCTGGATAATCGATCAATTTTGCAAAAGTTGGACTCTTGAATCTTGTGTGTCGTGTGATAATAAATCTGATTAAAAGCTAAACAACTGCCAGAGAAGAAGAAAATGAAGTTGGTGGCGGCATCGGCTGCTGCTGCCGGTGCTGAGTCTGAGGTTGAGAAATCCAAGCCAACCACCTCGAAACGGCCCCGGCCTGTCGCTGTCGTTGTTCGGCTTGTCGTTGTTGCCGCTGCCGATACTCATACTGTTGCTCATTACTCCTAAACCTACTCAATCCCGTGATTTCAGACACGCTTCGAGCATTTATTTCATTCCTGCCACTGCTACGGCCATTACTATTCCTTTCATCGATTCCTCCACCGCAGCTCGCCGACGGCCTCGATACTCTGGATGGCCCCAGAAACCGGCGGCTGTCACTCAAGATCATCTCCGACTGCAAGAACAACAAATCTGACGGATGTACATCGCTCCACCTATGATTGGGCCGATCACGTTCGAGTTCGGTGGCTCCGGAAACTATGATCCTGTGTTCCAGGCGTCTTTGCTCCTCACTTGTGATTGTACTTGTCTTATTCGCCAGCAAAAGCCCGTCTTTTCTGGGTCGATCGAAGCATCCAACAGTCACGATCTCGGTGCTTCTTTTCTTTCGGGAATTCCAGCTATCCAGCGACCTTCTGGGCACGAATGACGTCGAATCAGACTTGCCTCTTTCGGCAATGGCTTCCAACGAACTGCCTGCAAAAGAGTGCCGTCCGGAGACTCTGGAAACGCTACCTAACTCCCTCGGAGAGTGCTGCATCGATGGAGCTCTGGTTATATCGTTTTGGTAAGGAATTCTGTTGTCTTCTACTAGCAAAATGTCTTCTGGATCAACCCGGTATCGGCAGAGGGGACAAGTGGAGTGGGCGTCGAGCCAAGTATCCACACAATCGACATGGAAAGCGTGCTTACACTTGGGTAATAACCTTAGAACTTCAGCGGCGTCGAATTTGTTCAAGCAAACTGCGCATTCGAGTCCATCTTTTTGACCCCTTAAGGAAGCAAAACGAAATACAGGGAGTGACTCGATGACGGCCCTGTCTGTGCCGGAGTTTTTCCGAGCAGTTGCAGGGGGATATCCTACAGAATTGTTGAAGAAGGCGTCGCTATTATCACCCGCTCTGCAGTGTCTAGCATAGAGAAGCAGTAGAAATGTGATGGAGAAAATGGTGGTGAGGACTCCTACTATTACTGCTATGCTTGGCCTAAATGGGCTTGCTTTAGGTTTGAACTGAGGTAGAGGAGGTGGTGCTAGTGGGGTTGGGAGACTTGATGATGATGAGACCATATCTACATTGTTCTCATTACCAAATGTGGCAGTAGTAGAATTACTAGTTGAGGCTAGCAGAAAGGAGAAATTTGTCACCAAGAGGATGAAGAATATAGAGAGCCATAGAGAGGGCAATAGCCTTAGAACACTAATGGACATGACCATCTGTGGCTCCACTGAGTGTAGAAACGATGGCAATAAATCTTTGAAGAGAAATATGAAATGAAGTAGTTCCTGGAGAGATTCTACGAGACTGGTTCGTAAAGAAAGTACAAGAGGAAGAAGACAAAGAGCATCAAAGAGTTTTGATCAAGCATAATCCTATTATATATGGGAGTTGATAGTTGAACATGATGACAGCAAGATTGGACATTTTGAGTGAGAAGATAAGAGGGTCTTTGTCTGCTGAAGAAAAGAAGCTTCAAATTCTGGCCCGAGAATCAGAATTCAGTTCCATAGCCGCCGCTCTGAAACGGTTTAACCATGTCCGTATCTGAACAGTGACATTACAGTTCTTCAGTCACACACATGGTGCAGCAGAAAGAGGTGATGTGGAAGAAGAAGAAAACAAAATAGAGAGCCCCATCAGTGTTTCGTGCTTCTGGAGTGGATCTGAACGTCAGCCACAACTGAAAGTCCGAAACACACTGTAAATTTTGTAGTCTTGGATTTGGGCCAAAACTGCGGCCTGTGGCCCGAACAATTCTTATTTAGAATATATTTGTGGTGAGTTTTAATTCAAATTTTAATGTCTTAGGAATAATTTATTTTTATAAAATTTTAAAGGTATAGTAAAATTTAATTTTAAGATTATTATTTAGATATATGAATTTATATATGAAGACAAAAGTTAAGACACCCTAATCTGCGGCACCTGGAAAACAATGGCATCAAACCCAATTCATGCACTACAAGCGGTTTTGACCATTAAAAAGTAAGAAGATGAAGATGAAGGAGAAGCAAAAAAGGCTCCAATCTCAGTGCTTTTAGTTGAAGGGTATAATTGTAAAAATACTCACGTCTCTTCTCATAAATAATTTAATTTTTATGCAACATAAGATAAAAATCTCAAAATCAAACTATATCCAATCACACCAGAAGATTTCTTGATCCTTCTATAATTAATTTGGAGATCATAAGGAGTCATATGTGTGTTTAGAACGGGATGACTCTTAGCCTCTTTGAATTATTTTATTATTTTCTTTCTTTTTTTCTTTTATGCTATTGCTAAATATTTCAATTTTTCTTTCTAACTTCAAGTTAGATGTTAGTTTTTTTTTATTTTACTACCTATTTTATCTTTACCAATAAGATTTGTTGTCTTAGTTCTTTCTACAATTTCCCAATAACCTATCATGTATTCCAGTAAGGCTTAATGTCGGATCCTATTTGTGTATGGTTTTGGTCTATTTTTAGCTCCTAAATTCTTCTTTCTCTCCCATTCATAAAATATGTAAAGGAGATTTATAAAAGAGATTTTATTAAAGTGAAATGGATTTTGCATGGGCACAACTATTTAATGTTACTATATATTGTTTTTGCAACTTCATAATAATGTAAAATATATAAAAAAATGTTATCCCAACATTATCTTTATTATTATTAGTATCATGATTATCATAATAATTATTAATATTCCTTACAATATTAAAATTTTAATATTTTTTAATATATGATAGCTTATCCCTCTTGAAAATTACCATCAATTTGATTTTTCACATGGGCTAATAGTTACATTTTGCCTTTATATTATATACTAATGCTTTATCTTTCAAAATTTTATAAAATATGTATTGTTTTAATATAACTATACTCATGAGGCTTAGCTTTGCAAAACTTTAAACTTTTATTAGTTTCTTTTTATTTCTCATGGGTAAGTAATCTATAGTATTTTTCCATTGGTAGCATTTTAAATGTATACTTCATGATAAAGTTATTATTACCATTGGCACAATTATTGTTAATTATCTGTTTTTTGGAATTTTTAAACATTAATAATCCATTCTTTTTTTCTATGTGTCTCTGATACTATATATTAAAGTTTTATTTGCAATTTTATATTTCCTATTTCTTTTTTAATGTTTGATATTTAAAATTCTATCATTAAAAAAATAACTTACATTTAATAATTATAAAAAAATAAATTTATCCTGTGCAAATGTAGAAGGGGAATAATAAAAAGAAACGCGAGTCTTGAACCTAAAATTTTAGACAGAATTTTGGAATGGTATGCTATCTAAATAAACCTATAATTTCACAATGAAAATCCTTCATTGGATATAGTTGAATTTGTGAATCATAAGTTTTTGAAAGTTCAAATGTAATAATGCAGGACATGTATACATATTTATCTAATTGGAGAGTTTTCAAATAGACCATTGCTAAAATTCAGCCAAAAAGCAAAAAACCAAAAAGAGGACCATCTTCGATACTACAAGTTACGGTTTCAAATTTTTATATAAAGGTTACATAATTGGCTACAAACACCTATTAACAAATACTAAGTCATGAATTTGACTTAAATTCTTTCTTTTATTAATTTTAAGTTGTCACGAATTTTTATATTACTCATTTTCTTTTAAGATTCTCCTATTTTTTAAATTTTTTTTATAATCACATAAAGTTATTATATTTATAGATGAAAGAATGAGGGAGAGAGGATCCCAACAATCGCATGGTGTCCCGAGTCATAAATTGGAGCCTCCAAGAGGATAGGGTTGCAAAAACGGGTTGGGGGAATTTCTCTCAAATCGATCACTTGTGTACTAGTCTCGAATTGTACTTGAAGCAAAACCGGAAAACATTGTCCAACCCGAGGAAAAATGAGGATTGTCAATAAATGCGCAAAAATGTACAGCTGGCCGTTTGCTTTTCCCCTGTCTAGAGCCGAAGTACCGGTACCATTTGTTCGGGACGAAATTCGGACTGAAACGAGTAAACTATGGAGTCATGACTTCAATTATTTTGGTGATTGAAACGTAAAGCTAATCAGTTTGGTATGATCACAAAGTGTTTAAATATTCGTCCCTCAACCTGATACCAAGCAATAGCAATTCTTGTGAAGTCTACGCAGTACAGTCTACACGCAAGTTTAGTTGGGCACGTGTTAGGGTCCAACAACATATTTATTTTTTTTAGTAAATAGATGTATTCAGATTGTATTTAATTTAAAAAATTATTTTAAATTTTATAAAAATAAATTTTTTATTAAAAAAATAAAACCAAATATATTTCTGATCCAGTTAGATATTGTCCAAATACAGTTATAATTTATTTTTATAAAATTCAACAAAAAAAAAATTTAAACTCAAACTCTATACAATCACACTCAGACAATAATTTATATATCCTATCATAAGTATTTTATTCTTATAAAATCTAAAACAAAAATTTTACAATTAAACTTGATCAAATTTCAAGTAAATTCTATTTTGTTTATGGATAATTTATAAACTTTACCCAAGTTTATGATTAGTTCCTCTAGATGTGACGTTTTTTGAGGAAAAAAGATAAAATTTATTATGCTTTCTATTTTTTTTTTTAAATTAGTTCAAAGCCTATGCGTACTCGACCAATGCTATTAGATGCGGAGTTTTTGTAAATTCTATTAAGAACTCACATGAGATTTATCATTTCTTATTTGTTTAAAAGTTTTCTAAATATATTTACATAAATAAATCCAAACTCAATTATTTTATTTTCTCCTAACATCAATCAAACTCCATCTACAAAAACCAAGTCATCAAGTATGAATTATTTTTCTCTCAAAAGAAAAATATGAATTTCCTTCAATTATTTAAATTGTCACAATAACTAGTTGGTTAGTTATTAAACTGTTTCAATCCTAAGATACTTGTTGTCGAATCATTTTCCTAAAGATTTCAATCCAGAAACCATTTTTCAAATGACTTGTATAATGCTTTTGAATTAAGGCTTAACATTCATATACCATACGATAAGAAATATTAGGGTATCTTTTGTACTAAAAATAAGTACAAAATACTGTACTAAATTCAGAGATAAAGAGTTGGAGAACTAATTGAGCAAATTTCTCGTCGGTTTCCATTGCCCCAGCCAAAATAGAGAGCACTGACGACGTCATCCCTTGGCAAAACATTCACAATGCGTCGACACTATTATTTTCGCCGCTGCAAAGCAGCACTGAGACAATGTGTTCGGAGAAAGCGAACGCAATAGAATGTAGCAATTTCGTAATGCCTGATGCCTAATAAAACCGATAATGCGTTCATGTCATCTAGGCTTTGAAGCTGGGCACCAGACCCAATAGCAGGAACGCATGCTCCTTGCTGATGAACGTAGTGCCTTAATGCGTGCTGATACTTTTGACGCATTATATCCAGCGCGCAGCGTATTCACCACCCCCATTCGCGACTTTCCGTCCGCCTCCTCCAAAACCGTTGTAATAGGCTGAGCTTTTGAATCTCATAAGCAACCTTAAAATCATCGTCACTTAGAAATGGCGAAATCATCGAAAACTTTGATCTTCGTCTTAGTATCAATTGTTTTCTCCGCCTCTCTTTTGTGCGCATCGGCATCTGTATCCGAAGCAGAAGCAGAAGCAGAAGCTGCCTCCGCCGCCTTCGTCAAGAAGACCATTGCCTCTCATTCCATTGTCGTTTTCTCCAAATCCTACTGCCCGTAATCCGCCTCTCTCTTTCAGTTACTAGAAATTCTTTCATTTGTTTTCTCTTGGAGATTCGTTTTTCTGTCTTGTGTCATAATTATTAAATCCAGTTTTTTAATCTCATTTGGTGGACTTTTTAAAGTAATTCTTGATTCACTTACATTGCTGATGCATAAATTTAAAGTTGAGCGATCGAGTGCACAGGAGTTGAAACTTATCTCCCTTGTGACCTCCTTCAAATGTGAAAAAGAACTCCATCAATTTGACTACATGTGTTGAAAGATCGAGTTTTTCTAGTTGATAAAAGATTTTCTTTTGCAATAGAAAGAAAATGTAACAAATAATTGAATTCGGATCACCATAAAGGGTGAAAATGGTGATAGATTTGGGTCAAAAGTAAATAAAACATTGTTGTTCATGCTTTGTCTAAGATAGAGAAACTTAAGTTGAAGCTGAATCTGGTTCAGTTTGATTTTGTACTAATCTTGAAACATACGGCTACTATTGCACCAATACAAGAGAAGTAAAATTGGGTGTTCCCTCCTATTGAAACATATGGCTACTCTTGGACCAATACTAGAATTAGTAGCGTGTAAAACAACTGGTGAATACATGGGATCTTAGTTTCATGGACCATTCAGGATACACCTGTTGCAGTTTGGAGATGGAATAATAGTCCGCATCATTGTGTTATTGGGAAAACCTTACCGACTTTTACATTGTGTTTTGTCCATGTTATAGAGAATAGACAATGCTCTTGTTTAATTGAGATAGATAAACGGACTGGTTCTGTTACATGACATGTCCTATTTGACGGTTCTCGTTGCATCTCTTCATCTCCTTGCAGACAGTTTTAAAGTTCATGCCATATAATTTGCTGAGTGGAACCTTATTTAGCCAGCTTACAAGCACCTAAAAAGTTGACTTTGCATGCATCTGTGTAATTTAGCCTGTCCAGTCCGCTGTCGAGAGTATCCATGTTATGCCTTCAACTGCTTAAAGATTGACATGCATCAGTTGTTGACATATCTTATTTTATGTCTACTGACATTGTTTTCCCATACCGATGTGCAGATACTGCAGAAGGGCCAAGGCCGTCTTCAAAGAGCTAGACCAAGTTGCTCATGTTGTTGAGCTTGATGAGAGAGGTTGGCACCATTAGTTCTTGTCTTTATTCTCTCCTTTTGCTTTTAATGCTCCTGGTTTCTCTGGATTCTTTCTGTCTTCATAATCCACCTGGAAAATCAAAGAATAGAGTACCAAGTGTGAAAATGCCAAGAACCTTTTTGCTGGATTTTTTGGTAGTGTGAAGGAAAGATGAAAAAATGACAACGTTTTACTCACCTTCCTCTACTGCAAATTTTTTGATGCCTGCACACTAATTAATTAAAAAGGTTACTTATCTTAAATTAAAAAGTTTACTAATGGAAGTTTAGATAAAATATATAACTATTTTAAGAAAATAGGCAATCACTTGTGGACGGAGGGAGTAGAATTCTTCTAGATTCTAGGAGTAATTTTAGCTTCCCTACTTTTTCTTTTCTTGCTTCCAAATCTCTTTTTCCTCCCTTTTTTTCGTTATGGCTTGATGAACAAAGGAATGAATTATACTTCCATTTCAATTGAATTGTTATTATAAAAATTTTATTTTGTTGTAAAATAAGTATTATTGAACAAAATTTTGACTTTTTTTTTTATTTTCCCTCATAATAAAATAATGGCATTTTATGTAGTAAATGATAGTAATTTCTTATGTTGTGGTTTCTCATGAGGAGAGAGAATATTTAACTAAGGGTAAACTAGTTAGTTTAATTAATGTTTTAATAGTGTGTAGATTTCTAAAGTGACACTTAAATTGAATCAGAAGAAGTAGCAAATTTCAGCAACTTGGTGGCCAGTGAGTTAGCTGATCTTGTTGAGTGGTCTATAAAGACTTGTTTTTATATTATTTAAGACATTACAATGGTATAGTTTTTTTCACCTATCGTCAAGGTGCAAGGAGTAGCAGGTTTCTTTTCAAGGCTTGGCTCCTTTTTTGCTACTTTGTCTACATGTGGTCTTTTGACCAACTGTTCAAGGTTCTCACATGGAAGTCTCTCTTTCTTACCAGATGACGGCTGGATTGTTCAGGATGCCTTGAGCAAGATTGTTGGTAGGCGTACCGTTCCTCAGGTCTTTATTAATGGAAAGCATATTGGAGGCTCTGATGGTACTTTTTCACTTGCAATATCTAACTTCTTCAATGAAATTCCAATCTGAGAATGATCTGAACTTCACCCAATGCATTCTTTTGTCGCAGATACAGTTGAAGCATATGAAAGTGGAAAGCTGGCTGAACTTTTGGGGATTGCTACAGATGACAAGGATGATCTCTGAGACAAAGATGTTCAACTCAAAGTACTTGCAGTAATCGTAAAAGGCTATATGCTCTGGATACCATCATGCTATCAAGATTAACCTATGATCAGAAAGACACATTGCTCGTTTAGAGGTAATTAGCCAAAAAGGCGGGAAAAAAAAGAAGGAAACTGTTATTCCATATTGTATCAGAGAATAGTTGTCTTTGTTACAAACAAAAAGAAACTGGGTTTCTGCCAAAAGCCGTCTTACTTTTGTCTTAAACTATGGTGACAGTCCCTCCTGTTATATGTTCTCTCCTGTTCTCTTCCTGTCTATGGCGAAAGCTTCTGTGGTTTTAATCATTGAATGATGGTATGACAAAGAAGCAATATATCAAAGGGACTAAGAACAGAGGCTCTATTGCACTTTTTTGTTTTTTTCCTTTTGATGAAAGGCTCTATTGCACTTCGTTTGAGTACTTCATTCTCCATTCTGTTCAACTCGTACAAGTATTTTTCTGAATAGAAATCACTTTGGTTCAATGGTGGGAAAACTGATAGATCATGTAAAGTAATGAGAGGCAAAGTCTATCCGTTGCAGTGCAAGACTTTTGCTCTTGCTGTTGTTTTTTTGTTAAAAATTTCCCTTTCTGCTCTAATAAAATGTCTAGTTTCTCCTCGTCCTCCTCATCCGGCCTGCCAGAAAATTTGACCTTTTTAAGGGACTAGCACACAGAAAATCGCGACCTCCCTAACATGTACATGCGACCTCCCTAACATGTACACGAAGTTAAGTAGGATAATAGATTCTGCAAGCCCCTAGAAGTCCTTTTTGGGTAGAAGCACTCCCCTGAAGTTAATTTGCAAGTATTTTTTTTTTATTTCAAAATATATTATTTATTTTTTTTTATACGAGAATTAAATTTTTAATAAATTTTATAAAATAAGATAAGTGTTTAAAATGTTTTTATTTAAAAATTATCTTTTAGCATATTAAATTTAAATTTAACATTAAAGATTAGTGTTTAGGATAATTGGTTGTAAAGTTAATTAATTTTTAAAAATAAAAATATTTAAATAATTAATTAAAAATAAAAATAAATTAAAAATAAAATAATAAATAAAATATTTATATAAAAAAATAATTTATATTTTAAAACGGAAGCAATATCTTTTCCGCCCCTTTTAAGCACTTGTGTCGATTAAAGCGAAGATACTGGAAATCTAGTAGAGCATTAATTTGTTTGTGTCTTTACAAGCCAGTATCCAGTATCTTGAGCCCAAGTTTTCCTCGTGCTTGAAACGTCAACTCCTGCCTAGAAACCCATAAAGATCTGTTTGAAGAAGGCTTCACTGAGATCTATGACTATACGTCGTTATGAGGATTTGAGCCGAACTTAAAATTTACTATAGGACGTTTTTAGGTAATTAAATTGTTATTTTGTCGCATAAAATTTATATTTAATTATTTCTTAAGATATGAGTTAAAAAATATTATTTGTAAATTTGATTTTATAAAAATTGAGTTTAAAATTTTTAATTTAATATTAAATATAAATATAATCTTAAATTTAAATTTTTTAATAAATTGAAGTTCAAAATTATATGGTTCTAAAATTATAAAAATTTTTAATTATATATTTAAATAAATAAAAAATATTTATACAAAGATAGCAAATTTTTTACATGTTGTATCTAAGCCTTTACAAAACGATTTGATTCAATTTTTTTTAAAAAAATCAAATTTGAAAACTGAACAGTAAAACAAAAATCGATTATAGATAGCGCATCCCAAACTTGTAGTTGCATTAGCTCTGCTTCTGTAGGCAGAAGCCATATTTGCCGGAATCTAAGAAGAGCTGGAGAGGAAAAAGAAGAAATTCAAGAACAAGATGAAGACCCCAGAAAGATTCAGCATAAAGAAGAAGAAGAAGAAGAGGAACAGAAACAAACACAGCCATGGCGACCAACTAATTGCCATACGGAACCCAAACTCCCGAACACTCTTTGCTCTAATTCTTGCAGCCCTGTATTCTGATGATGACTCCCAGAAATCCCTTCTCATCACCCGTTGCTTAAAACTTCTTCGTCGCTCTCTCCCCCAAAATCCGTCTCCTTCTATTCTGTCCTTGCTGCCTACCCTCCTTAACTCCGGGTAATTTCACTAAGCGTCATATCTTCTTCATGTCCGTACGAGTTTCAACATCTCCGTTCACATTTTTTATTGGCATTTGATTTCTGTTTTTTTTTTTCGTCAGTGGGAAATATGGTAATGCAATGCACAAACGTTTGATGTAGATGCAGGAACTTTTACTTCAATGGCTTATTGTGTTCTGCATTGTGTATGAATTTTAGAATTTTGTAGCTTGTCTTCTTTTTCAATGTTAATTACCTCGTCATTTTCGCTATAAATACTCAATGACAGGAAAGAAATAACAAAAGGGATAATCTTTTTCTTTTTAGTTGCGTGTTTCTTTTAAATAGACTTGTCAAATGGATGGCTTTTCCTTTTGGTTTATAAGGTTTATACTTGCTAATTGACTTAAATTGTTGTGGGGTATGTTGTAGTTGTGCTGAAATTGCAAGTAAAAGTGCAGAGATTGCGGGAGCGGCAGCACTACTATCTATTGATATGAATGAAATGATCGCTTCAGAAACTGGAATAGTAAGAGGATTGATTAATTTGTTAGCAAGTTCAATGAAGGGAGTGCCACTTGTTGCCTGTAATGCACTTTTGGATCTTTCAACCACTTCCTTTGGGCGGCAACAGTTGCTACGGTTTGCGGCTATTGAGAAACTTATGTGAGTAGTTTCCTGTTCACACTGTCTTTCCTCACCTTCTCTAATTCCTCAGACATGGCTTGTTTGATTGGAAGTGTAGAATTGCATTTATGTCTCCAGCCTCTGGTACTTGTATCTCTGCATTTGCTACCCCTGGTACTTGTATCTCTGCATTTGCTACCCAGCCCCGCACTGAGAGTTTGCTTAATAAGCATTTCATATGTCAGTGGTTTATCCAAAAAGAATACCTTTACAGTTCTTTGAATGCAAAAACAACTACATTTTAAACCATTTCGGACTTTAGGAAGGATAAAACAAGGACGAAAATATTTTCTGTCATTTGGGATCTGCAAAACGGGGTTCAAAGCTAGCATTTAGCAACTGAATATATAAGTATGTTATTCTAGCTAAAATTGATGTTGTGGAATCAGTTGCTTCAATGTACAGAGTGCCACAGAAAACTGCATAATGTAAAGAGTGACAAAGGAGTTTTTGCCATGCTGGAGTTTGTCTGAATAGTCATTGAATAGCGAAACTTGTCTTAGGCATCATAAGTTTATTATGATTCAAATATTTGGTAGTATCCATTAACATTATAGTAAGCGAAAGCAGTTTCCTCCGAATTATGCTAACAACTTCTCTTTTACTTTAAACATTTCTATCACTTCTTTTGTTCTAATATGATTTCTTGATGTTTAACCCTTCATGTTTATGGACTATTTTTATGATCGACTATTCAATTGCAATAAGCTTTCCATATTATAGAATAAACCTTCTTATACTTCTTTATTTATCATCTTCTAGTGTTTCTTTCATTCAGGCCCATAGATCCTTGCCCAAAGTGTTATCTATAATTAGTGAAAGAAATGGCGATGATATTAGTCAAATAATAGTGTTCAAGGAAGAAGATATCACTCTATCACTCCTTAGTGCTGCTCTTATTCTGATTAATTCCTGCACAACCAATCGGCTGCAGGAAATTCCAGTAAACATCTCCCATGATTTAGTTAGCATCTTGAAAAAAGTTTGGGAAGTGGTACATGAGATGATGTTACAAGGTACTTCACTGAAGTGCAGCCAAGAAGGACATTTTTACGTTAGCAACATCAGAACAAATGACTTGGCAGAGAGTATTTTCAGGCTTGGCATCAATGATCCTCTATATAGCTGGCCTTCAAATGTCAATGAGGTTAAAAGAAACTTTTTTTATTTGGGGGGGACAAATTTTGAAGAATTTGTGTTGAACTACTGGGAGACATTGCCTTTGCTTATCAGAGGCCCATTGAAGGCTTCATTCATGCAAAATACCTTGTTCAGCTCTATCACTAGATCTTTCAGGTCCAAAGAAGTGGTGTCTTCTTTTCTTCCTTCACTATTGAAGAATCTTACTTCTTGTCCACCAATTGCTTCAGATGACCTAGATGTCCTTCATTTCCTGGAGGAGGTCAAAAATCATTTTGGTTGCCCAATAGTTTACCAACAGGATATCCGTGTTGTAAAAACACAACTCTCAGAAGGGGAGTTGCAATATTTTTTAGGGCACTCAGGCTCTTGTAACTCCCAGCTTTCTCAGTTTCTACTCCTCGATGACATACTAAAATGCCAGGAAGTATTTGAAGAGGGCTATACAATTGCCCTGCGTGGCATTGAGTTCCGGTTTGAAAGTATTGCTGCCATTGCAGAAGGATTTGCAGCTCTGTTTGAGCAACCATCAACAGGTGAAAATTTGTACTTGACACCTCCAGATTCTCAAGGCTTGTCTTGTCACAGTGATGACCACTGCGTGTTTGTTTGCCAACTTATTGGGGTAAAGGAGTGGACAATATTTCCTCGGTTGAGCCCCCAGTTACCTCGTTTGTATGAAAATTGGCCTAATACCAGGATTCAAAGGCAAACAATGGATGGAAGCCAGCAGTTTCGGTTGAAAGAAGGGGATGTCTTTTATATTCCCAGAGGTGTCCCCCATGAAGCACGCACAATCACTGATCAAGATGGATCTGCTGGATTCTCATTGCATCTTACTCTTGCTGTTGAGGTTGAGCCTCCGTTTGAGTAAGTGCTTGAACTTATTTTATCTTTGGAAAAAGGAGTTACAGAGACTGAGTAGTGGCACAATTTCCGGTCTATACCCTACTATGCCTCAGGAATCTGAATCTATTTAGGAATATCTGGCTGATATTGTGATCTAAATTTCTGGAGATCTTACCAGAGTGTTGTTGCCTTTGTTAGTCTGAAAGTTGGTTTGCAGACTTGATGACTTTCCAGTGGAATGCACACGAGGAATTCTTGTGATATAAATATGCATGAAGAATTCCTTTGATGCAAATATGTCATCCACACGGTTACCCTTTTCTGATGCTCTATTAATTTCTTAAGATTTTATGTCGATGATGAGATCTAGAGGGTAAATTTTCTTATATCTCTATTTTGAAATATGAATGTATTGAAAGTGCACCAGAATCCCTAGTTGTTGATGGAAATAGATTAACTGTGGGCTTGTTTTGGTTGCCGAAGTGTTAATTCCTTTTTAGATGTAACCTTCCATATCCCCTTTTGGTATTTACTTCTAGTAGTTTTATAAGGGTGACGTCATTGGGGGTTCTTGATTCCCCGGCCCACCATTCTCTTCTGTTTGGTATTTCTTTGTACTCTTTTGAGCTTCTTCAGCTTTTTCTTCTCTCTCTCTCTCCCCCTCCCATGCATCAACTGTCTCTTCTAATATTGGCTACTTTCCTAGTTGGTTAAACCTTATTGTCACACGTTCTTCTGATGGGATGTTGATATGCTTTCTACGAAAAGAACAAGTTTTACAGGTTCTTCTTCCAGTGGAAAGTTCTGTTACTTTAGTACATCGAATATGTTTCTCACATGCAAAAATTGACCCCAATATATTGTGGCCTAGCCATTGCGCACCAAAATCATGTTGAGTGATACATAAAAAGATTGGATACTTTTATTAAGTCAACATATATCTCCTCTCTGTAGCACAAGCGTGTGCAACAACACACAAGGACATTTTCCAGTCACTTCTTATGACTATTTATTGCCTGTTTGATGTTAAAACATGGATCCAGTATCTAGTGCAGTTAGTTCTTTATGCACAAAAAGTCTTCTTTTAACAAGGATTTAGTGTCTGTCAAAGCAGTGCCACTCTTTCTTTCCATGCTTTCTTGTCATTATATGCCAATTGGTATATATGAACGGATTAGCAGGTTAGCTTTTAAAACCAATAATTGGAGGTATACCCTGATTATACATACTATTGCATTTCTGATAGGATGTATCTATGGTCTGTTTTCTAGAACTGAAATTGATGGACAGCTTGATAAGATTTGCGTTAGACCTTAAATGCCCCAAGTCTAGCCTGATATTATGATTATACCCGAGGACTTGATAAGGATACTGTTGGATGTTTTGACGTTAAACTTACTCACTTAGAACTGTTATTTATAGCTTTAATTTCTAGTAGAGAATTGATCGTGTATTTATCATAGCACTACTTGTTGAAGAGAGTAATTTTAGTATGGTGGTGGACATTGCAATTTAATTGCTCTGGGAAGACATTGAAAGTTCATGAAAAAAATGTGCCTTTTTTATTTATTATCACTTATTTGTTCTCTCAAAATTCTCGTCAAATTATTTTTCCTGGAATATATGCTTTTTTCATAAATCAAAGTGAAAGAGGATTTTGGTGTAGCGAGACTTTTTTTATGGACACAAAAGTAATTTATTTATTTATTTTTTTGAATTTTGACTAATTTGGTTCAAATGCTCATGGTAAGCATTTCTTTTCTCCAGAATTACATCTGTTATCCAATCAGATTCAATAAAGAATTTACTGAATAGAGATATGGGTTTATGAATTTTCCTGGGAATTGACCAGTTGCCACGACTTGTTTCTGTGGGACATAAACGTGGAGTTTGGTGCCACGATTTACTTGGTTAATCTGATGAGGGGATAATCCCTTAAAATACCTTTCAACTACTCTGGACCTTTCTATTATTTATCATGAATGGTTGGAGATAGTTTGGACTGGTGACTGTATCTTATTCTGTGGAAAAAAGTCTTTCCAATTATTGAAGTCAAAAGCCCATCAATGATTATCCCAGAATATACAGAAAGGCCTAATATTCGAAGAATAGCCCGGGAAAAGGTTTGTTGCAGTTTCATGCTCAAATTTGTTGAAACACGATGCATGGAAGATAACATGGCTAACCAAATTTCTACCCATGTGCTGCTTTTATTTTGAATGTGGACCAACTCTAAGTACTCTACATTCCACACCTTCATTGCCATGCTGAGTTTGATAGAAATATTGCTCGAAGTTTCAAATTTACTGCAAGGTTTTCCTGTGATCTCACAAGCTTCTGGTGACCTCTTTATACACCACTATTTCTATGTATGTTAATTTCCGGATCTTTTCTAACTCAGGTGGGAAGGTTTCACCCATGTTGCCCTGGAACATTGGTTTAAGAATCTGAGAGAATCTCAGCATTCATCCAGTGGTTCAACATCTTGGAGTCTAGATCTTGTGTCCGTGTGCCTATTGCATATTTCAATCAAGCTAATTGGCGATCTTGATTCGACCTTTCGAAAGACTTGCTTGGTTGGTGCACTTTCTTTATCATCTGTTACTGAAGGCTGTCTCGCTGTGAACCAGAGGAGAACTTTCAAATATCTAATCAGCAAGATCAGTACTCATTCAAAGTTTTTGGACGTTTTTAAGTATGTTGAATCAGCTGTAGAGGGAGATGAAGATGTTTTCCGGCGAGAAAGGTGGCTTCGGCATCTTAGCATGGAGGAGGAAATGATTGAATCACACAAATCAAGTATTTCTTTCATAGACACCCTAAACTTGTTTCATTTATGTGGTCAGCATACGGACGCTGTTGAAGCTGAATTCTTGCAGACCAAATCTAGGTTTTGCAGCGAAGTTTTATTCGAAGATGTAGAATGTAGCTACAAGATGCTGCTTGAAAGATACAAAAATGCAAGGAAACAGTATTCCAACGGGATGCTTTCGCTGCATATGAATGACAGGAAGTTCTGAAATTTGAATTGTATTATGTGATACTTGTTTTTTGCAGTCCTGTACATGCATCGCGTTTTCAAAATGTAACTTTTGTATTAAAAACGAATTGGATCCAGCAGGTTCCCAACTTGTATTTTATGTCTGAGAGTAGATGGATGGAAATGTCAGAAAACCAAATCAATTGTAGTGCTCCTAGTTTTTGAAGGGCTCTCCGTCACTGTTAGCCATGTCTCATGACTATGTTATCATGCATTTAGAGTCAGGAAATACATATAATGCTGGTTTTTTTAAAATAATAAGCCAGTGTTTACAGAAACATATCCATGGAACTGCAGAAAATAGATTTACAACCTTCTAAAAGGGAAATGGTATAGATCTTATTACTGTATTTTAATACTAACTAGCTACTGCTTAATACATATCGATGCATAGATGTCTGGCAAGTACTATGGCGTGGGATGTTTGGGTGTTGGTGTGGGATGAGTGGTTGCCCCATGATAATCAATGTTGTAGACAATGTCCTCAGGCGCCATACTGCTTGTGTTCTGTGTTTCTTGGTCTGTAGCTTCGTCTCCAGCTGGAGCAACCTGACAAAAACATAATTTCTACAATCAGTATGACCATGCAAGCAAAGGAAAAGCTAGCATTGGAGAAGTTTAAGCTTATGTACCACTTTTTCGCTGTAAGACGACAAGCTCTGTTCTCCGGCTGCTCGCCTTGGAGGGAGGAAACCTAAAGAAGAAGAAGCAGAAGTGGCATCCCTGCAAACTACAGAGATTACCAGCAGAAAGAAGAGAAAAGTAATGAGCGTCTGTCTCATGGCTGAATGCCTAATTGGGAGATCTTCCTTCACTTTTGGTGAGCAAAAGTGGGAAAGTGGCCGAATTTATAAGGAGCACCAAGGCAGGGACAAAGAAAGGAAGGGGTTGGGGTTGGGGGTGTGGAGGGAGGAGGGGAGGTCGCGGGATGTTGAGGGTAGAGAATCAATTATTGAAGCAATGGGGCAAGGGCTGCAGGAGAAACATGTACTAAATCCATGCTTGTCCAACTCTTAAAGAACAATAAATAAAAAGAGTTGTAATGATTTATTTTTTAATTAAAATTCAAGTCTTTTTAAAATTAAGTATAGACAAAATTTCTTTATTCGTACAAATAATTTGCGAGTTCATTACCCTTAATCAGTGCATGTAATTTGTGAGGTATTAAGCGTGAGAAAAACAAAATGGCGACGCATGTGGACTGTAGTGTGGTTGTTTGTTTAAGGGACAAGACAGAAGGACCAATATAGGCGGCAAATGTTGATAAAATTGGGTGATGCGAACCCGCCTGACTCGACAGTGGCTTGTAAGCGCCAAAACTAAGGCAAATGCTTACGCTTCGTGTCTACTTAGCTCTTATCTATCCACACCACATACGGCACACCGTACGTCCCTCCTCTTGGGTTTTTGATTCACCTCTTATGTAAAAATACCATTCTCCTATTGTCCCTATAGGGAGATTTCACTTGCAGTAGATGCATGCACTACCAAAATTACCACTATTTCTATTAGTCATATGCATTAAAGAGAATAATGACAATATTTTTTTAAAAGTAATTTAGATTTGATTCTTAATCTAATTATAAATTTCACGTTCAATCATTAAAATTGACAAGATTTGAGTGTGAAAAATGACAGTAGCATAAATTTGGCAGTCGGGAAAAAAGAGAATCTACTCTACGCAAGACTTCATTAAACTAGTCCCATCCACAAGACAAGATGACCACCGTTTGAGCCCACTTATTTTATGAGCCTTGCCGAGGTAGAATTTACCATCAACTTTTTAATTTGATTATTGGTAGATAGTAATATTTCGTGGAGAAGGCAGCCAACATCTCTGGATCGCCCCCGAAACGGGCCCATTTGGCCCACGAAAGTTCGGGCAATCTTGAAAACTAATAGGTTTGGATTGACTCGCCACCAAACCCAAGTTATGATAACGATACTTTTATTTTTCTTTAGCAAAAAAGGGAAACAATAACTTCAAGAAACGAGTAAAATAATATCTAGTGGAATAAAATAATTATTGGTTTTAATATTAAATAGAATTTGCGTTCTGGAAATGAAAAAAAAGAATATTGGGGGAAAAAATACCATTTTAAGTCTAAATTTTCCTGAGAGAATGTTGATTTAGTATTTCTGATATATTCCTAATATTCAAGAGCATCAATTTTTAATAAATGAAAGAAAAATTTTTGAAATAGAGTTTCCACAATCATGGCAGTATCTGAGGTGCCTATTCTTTTTGAAGGTGAAACAATATTACCGGAGGAAGCAAAGTATCTTGTTTGAAATCTAATTTTTTGTTTTAAGTCGTTGAGTGCGTTTGTAATTGGAGAAATTTAGTTCAATTGTAAAAATCTTGAGCAAATTCATACACTCCCTCTTTGTCATTTTCAATTGTCAATAATGATCATAACATACAAATTAGTGAACTCCAAATTCGAAACAAATTCGATATGATATTTCTATCCTCATGCTTCCTCCGTTTCACATGTCATTTTATTCTTTTACACAAAAATTAAGGGTTGTGAAAATAATAAAAAAATACGTTTTGTACCCTTAATAAATATAGGGAGGGATAGAGATAAATAAATAATGGGGGAGATGAGGAATAGAATTGAAAAAAATATAACAAATAATTCTTAAAAAATATAAAATAATTTTTTCCACTTAAAACGATTTATATTTTGAAACAATAAGAGTATTGATTTATCTTGTGATTCTTTAGTTTTTCAATGGTGCAAAGGGGCAAAATTGGCAGTAACATTCTTGAAGTCACAAATTTTGACGATTAAAAATGACCAAAAGAAAGGTCATTTCTTGACAACTATAAACGTCTAGACGGAGTATTCTTACTTTGGGCGCCGGAGGCAAAAATTAAGGTGAGTATTTAACTCCCCTAAATTATAACTTTAGCCTTATTAATTAAAGAGATTATTGATAGAATTGTGTTTTTTTCCTGGAAAGTTGCCCGAGCTTATCCTCTAGTCTCCTAAATTATTATTTAGACGGTATCTATACAGTAAAGAAATTAGTTATAGAAAACTTACATAAAATCGATGTTTAATTTTAAAAATAAACATTCTATTTTCAACATCATAAAAAAATATAAATATTTAATTCTAAATGGAGGGAATAATTAATTACTAACTCGGGACCATCTGTTCCCTTGTTTCCGAAATCATAATTGCCTAACTACACATAATATGTCAATATAAACCTATGGAAGGGGCAGACTAGTAAATTACTACACCTAGCAGGCTGATCGTTATAAATTTACAAAACTGAAGAGACAATACTAGAATTTATCCCTTGATTAATTTACTTAAGCACAATTATTGTGTATTTGACTAGTTTTAAGTGTACAGTCAAAAAAAAATAAATTAGTTGTGGGTTTCATTACTAGTAATTTAGACAACTTAATTACCAAATCTCAAACAAAATATTGATTAGCCATTACAAAACTGATATTTCTACTCAGTATTGAGAATTGATGTTTCCAAGTAAAAGAGAAAAAGCCAATAATGATAATTACAAGAGCCCTCTTCATTTAACTTATGTCTGTTAAAAAAACTTAAAGACTAGATGTTTCAAAACTGCCCACTCTTCTCACATCATCTTATTTATTATTATTTATTTATTTTCTGGGGTTCCCTCTTGTGTTACAACTTACCATTACTACTATCTCTGTGAATCCTCCATCAAAAAGCATTTATTACATATATAATAGTAATATACTTACACATATTTAATAAATACAGTCATTAACTCTAATTAAACTACACTTAGATATGTAACCTCATGCTGAAATCTTCTCCATCAGATCATCTTTTCCATTTCCTAATTATAATTAGCTTGGCTTGGCAATATCTTTCTCAATCATCTCCTCTCCTCTCCCCTCTCCATCTTCTACCGGTGTTCCGACAACCATGGGGGACGATGATCATGAAGTCTGCAACACAAGACTGGGACTTGGGATTGGCTTGGATGATTTTGTGGCCAAAAGGAATCAGCAGCAGAAAGCTAATAAGCCTGTAATATGTTTGGACCTGTCTTTTCCTTTTCATTTCAAGCATGATCAGGAGATGGAAGGGTCGAGCTCCAAGACTATCAATGGTGAAGAAGAGAGACAGCAAAGTACCACTAGCAATAACATGAACAACGATAACAACGACAACCATGTCCGAAAGAAATTGAGGTTAACTAAACAACAGTCCACCGTGCTCGAGGACAGTTTCAAACAGCATACCACCCTTAATACGGTAATGATTTTCATGATTTTTACTCATATATTTTGATTGCTGGAGGTTTGTTTGGAAAATGTAGATGAAATGATGTATCTTGTTTTGCTTCCATTTTTGTGATATATACCCTTACAAAGGTCGTTGAAACTCTTTTATGGGCGTTTATGATAATGATGTTCCGGAAAGTATTTGGCAAATGGTATAAAAATGCGTCTGGTTTTGCTGCATTGTTAAATCTCATCACCGTCTATGATCATTAGCACTTAGATGATTATTCCATCTTTGTTTCTCCATTTTGTTCAATTTATGTTTGTTCTAAGGGGACAAGAACGGATGAAAATTCTTGCAGGCTCAAAAGCAGGCACTTGCCGAGAGGTTAAATCTCAAGCCAAGACAAGTAGAAGTATGGTTTCAGAACAGAAGAGCAAGGTAAGGATTAATCCGACCAAATTCTTTCTTTCTTTCGTTCAAGTCCATTTCTGCTCCTTCTCCCGTACATTCGAGTACTGATTATAAGTTCGATTCACGTATAAAAGGACGAAACTGAAGCAAACCGAGGTAGATTGCGAGTTCTTGAAGAAATGCTGCGAAAATCTGAGGGACGAGAACCGAAGGTTGACGAAAGAAGTGCAGGAGTTACGATCATCAATCAAGATAATAGACAAAGCAACAACCACAACAGCATCAACCCCATTCTTTGTTCAACTCCGAAAGGCAGCAGCAACATTTGCAATGTGCCCTTCATGCGAGAAAATGGTGAGGTCTCAGGGCAGCTGCGGCGGCGACATTGTCAAGCATGAAAGATCAATAGCAATGGCAGCAGAAGCTGCAGCGGCTGCTGATGTAGCGGTCCATAAACCTAAACACAAGCAAAGCGGCTCCAATGTTCGAATTTAATTAAAAGCATAGAGTTCTTCCTTTATTTCTCTAAGCTTCCTGACTAGGATGGATGATGATGATACATAGGAGCAATCAATCTTTTTTTTTTTCTTCTTCTTTTTTTCCTTACAAATATACTTAATTGTTCGGTTACTTCAAATTAATAATTTTAGCAATAAATTTAAATTTTAAGTGTACTATAAAATATTATATTAATCATGTTTGACTCAAACGTAACACACTTCTAATATTGTGTTTTGTGTTTTAAGGAGTCAATATAAATGTTCATTGTGTCTTTGTAAAAGGAGACATTTCGTTTCAAGATGAGGATAAATGCATTGTTTATGGTACTACATAATTGTAGTCCTCTTAGTTAAGTTTATATGGGTATTTTTGACTTAATAATTTATTAGTCGATATTTTAATTTGTATTTTTTCTAAGAAAATAACATGGAGTTTATGAGGTTTAAATTCTAATATGTTGAATATCATGAATATATAAGTATGTAAAAACAATTCTATTTTGAATTTCAAAACTGAGCTAGAGATTTTCATTTCACAAGAAGTAAAGGGGGAAAAGCTTCACTTTGCCCTTTTCATTTCATTGATTCTCACATTATCATCTTAACTCTGAATATTACTTTCAAAATTGGGTTTCTATTTGTCACATCAACTAATTACATTTGGATCACTGCCGATTAGGTTTTTGTTATAAAATGACAAAAATGTTGACAAAATAGATATACTTCCTTCGTCTACAAATGGGTCACTATCTGAAATTTCACATAAATTAAGAAAAAAAATTGAAATGTAACTAATTGATGTAATATTTGGTAAAATAATAAAGCTAAGACTAAAATTGAAAGCGGACTAAATAAACATTTTTTTTTATTTCACAAACTAACAGATAATTGTGAATAAGAGAAAAATCAAGAAGTGACAATTATTTATGGACGGATGAAGTATTGAACAACTTTAAAAGCTTGCACACCAATTTGCCAAAATGTGAAGTTGGAACGATGATAATGGTAATTAGTGAAGGTTTTCCTTCACTAGGGACGCCTAAACAAACAAGTTCTATCAATCAATGCATGAGCAGCTTCAGCAACCAAGTGTGGGCCAAATTAGGCCACAATCTTGACTAGACGCCTAGGGCATCAACTTTTTAATCATTATTATAGCGTTAACTAATTCTAATTGACGTAAAAAACAACACTTTTATTATTATTATTATTATTATTATTATTATTATAATAATTTATTCTTTTTAATGATGTCTTTATGACTTAATATATAAAGATGAATTTTAACATGAATCATGTTAAATAATTCTTCGTATGATATTAAAAGTCACATATTGAAGTTTAATAATATTTGATATAATAACTAAGAAAAGAAAGAATTTTTACCTTAAGAAGCTTCAAAGTAATTTTTTACCTCAAAAATAAGCATCAAATAATTGTACTGTAGAGAATCGCGTATTATAAATTTAAATGTCAACAAATAGAATTAAAATGAAAGTAACATGCAATATATATTAAAGAATAACAGTATAAACTGAAGAACAAAATAGAAGAGAGAATAAAGGGAGAGAAAATAAAATTTAAGAATTAAGAATAAAATCTCTTATTAATATCATCATGTAGATAATACAAGATTTTATAAAAATGCAAACTCTAATAAAAAAAATCAAATCTAATTTAATCCGGAGTAATATTTTGAGAATTTATTTATGTTAAGAAAACTAACTAATATAAATATCTATGAATTATTTCATATCACACCCTACTATTATTATATTTGTTGCCTAATAGTAAGGATGTGATGCATTTGTTTATGTGTTTTGAATAGAAGGAGAATTATTTATTTTTTAAATACATTAAGAAATGGGATGTAAATGAATTCAAAGTGTAGGGTTGATAAAAAACTATCACCTTCATCACTTATTTCTGGTAATTCGTGTTCGTAAGAATTAAAAGAAGATAGGCAAGAAGGTGTAGAGTATGCAAAAGTAGCACTTAAAACCGGGGGATTAGGTAGGAAGGTGGGAAAAGGAAAGAGCAGAGTGGAGACAGTCTATTATGCATCATTCTGATGTTCCGTTGAAATGCAAGACATGCAATTTTTGACGGCGTAAGATTGCCTTCTCATTTATTATCATTAGCTATGGCCTAACTCTTCAACAACAAGCGGTAACTATATGCCATTGCCAATTTGCAAAATTGCATGCCCTCTGCTGGGAACCGCTTAAGCGGGGTTTTACAATTATACCCCTCAAAATTGCTAATACATCTAAAACATTTTCAATACATCCATAAGGTAAATGTATAAATATAAAGTCTCAAACACAAAAAATTCATCTTTTAAAAAAATTAGTACTTCTATAACTTTTTAGTACATCCACAAGATAGATGCACATAAATTACACATGGAATCTAAGCACCCTTTACGAACCACATGTATTTGTGCTTGTTTGATAACCCAATTTATCACTTAAAATTAATTAATTAAATACTTATTAAATTAAATATATTTAATAACATATACTATTAAGTACTTAATCTTTTAAGTGCACTTGACAACAAATTTTTTTAATCACTTAAGTGTTTAAAATATATTTAATTACAATTATAAATTTTCAATAAATTTAATGTGATTTAAATTTAAAAAATAAATATGTTGATCAATTACCTAATTATTATATTATATTTTATTTTTTAATTTTAATAATATATATTACGAATAAATATTTTGAATAAAAAGTTTCTATAAATTTATAAAACTATTTTCATCAATATAATATTTTTAAAAATGATGAAATTGGAACAAAAAACTTTCTTTCCTAGCAAAGAACCAAAATTAAAATTTTTAACTTTCAAAATTATTAATAAATAATCTTCACATATTAGTTAATTCATTCTTCAAATTCAAATTGAGATTTCAGCATTCAAACTCAAAATTCAGAATTTTAATATTTCACAACTCAAAACTTCGCTCAAGCATATCCCGTTGCCTTTTATCTGCCTATTTATGAATTTACCTGTTTAACCATATCAAGGAACAGAGACAATTCTATTAAAGGAAATAAGACAAACATAATAGAATATAATTCTCAGATATACTAAGATAGATATATTTATGTTGCAATCAAATTATTCAGTCATCCAAAATCACACAATTGAATTGAAGCAAAACTTCCCCAAAACAATGCTTCTAATGTACAACACAATTACATGTACCCACAACCATGTAATCAAGGTGTGTCAATATTTCCAAAGCCAGTAGGACCATTTTCCTCCAAATATACACAGCTCTCTATATACCCTTTTCTGCTAGCTAGTAGAAAATTTAACCTCCAATGCCCCTAAACTTGGTAGATATCATGAGGGATAGACAACACCTGCATTCTTGAAATCATTTTTTCTCTGTGGTGACACCAACAACAACATTGCTCACCTAACAAGTTCGGTTAATGGTTCAACAACAATAGTATTCATGATAAAAAAAGAAGCTTTGCCGAAGCATTAAGATTGGTAGCACATACCAGTTTCCCACTTTTGTCGACAGACATGGGATTCTCAACGACAACAGTTTGACTCTGAGGTTGGGGCATTCCCTGCAAGAAACAGTATATTATCAACTAGATCAACTACAGATCAAAATACTCTAAAATTGCATGGAAGCCAGCATATAGGACAATCAAGAACGCACTGTTGAACTAGAGGGCAATGATGCTGATGATGGCATCCCACTAGGCCCGTGCATGGGTAATGGCACCCTTGCATTACTCATCTACATGTAGATGAAAGCACAAGATGAAAGCATAAAACATAGAGAGTAATCACAACCAATTAGCTATCTGACTTACTTCAATTACGAAAATTAGAGCTTTGTCTCATCCACTTCCACATTCCACAACATCACTAAACTATATTTTAATAGTCACCAGTGGCAAATGTGTCACAAGAATTCAAGGAAAAACATAACTTCTGTTGTTCTCATTTTTTACCTTCATTTGCGCAACTACGAGGAATGAATTGCTTCTATAAATTAACCACTCCAAAAGATACCATGGAAAACAGGGTAAAAAGAAAGGGGGGGGGGACCTCTTTCACCAGAAGTTCAACTCGACATTAACATTCTTCCACATTCACCTTCCTAACAAGGCATTGGCATGTGAAAATTATTGCAACGAGAAAACTAGGCCCTAGACAAATTTCATTACCACATAATGCTTTATGCCAACCAAGGAATAGCATCTAAGATGCTGGCCCGAGAGAGAGAGAGAGAGAGAGAGAGGCGGAAAAAGGAGAATGCTCTCTTCCTTATTGTCAATTTGCAACAGTATAATAAAGGAAAGCTCCATAACAAAGGGGGAGATGTTAGATTAAAAAATTTAGACAGCCATTTCACCGAATCTGATACATCTCATATGACAAACGCACATGTAACAAACAAGGCTCATAACTTGGCTGTTAGAATGTATCCCTGTGCCCTAATACTTGACTCTCACAATGTCTAGAAAAAAGAGCAGGCGAAATCCACTCTAATTAAATGTGCTCCAATAACAGTTCTACAAAAGAATTAACATAGCCAAACTTCTGTTGTCATCCAACTCTATCACACCTGGACTTCTATTGGCTCAAAATACACTAGAAATCTACCTAGTTATGCTAGAAACCTCATATTTCAACGTCGTCGCAAATTTTCAGTATCAGTCTCTTTCCTCCATTTTTTTTAATTTAACAACATTAACAAATGAATAACACCCAAGTACAAATTTAAATTCATTTCCTTAATCAACTCATGATGGAGGCAAAAGCAGTAAGGCCCAAAGAAAATCCTTACATAAAGCCAAAAGCTACTGGAAATCCACAGTTCTCATTGCTGATGCACGACCATAAATTTTTATTGTTACTGTTCATATAATTAACTTTACCTCTTTCTTCCTTTATATTCACATAAACATCAACTCTACAAAATTAGAATTTATATAACATGAAAATTTGAAGTTCCACAAAAGATACATGTTCAGAAGTAAAAATGAAGTCTTTGTTTACCAGCATCATTGCTATGTGAAAGCAAAAAATGAAGCATAAGACAATTGGAAGGAGGCTAATAATGTACGCTGTAAATCTTTAGAAATCAATTGATAAAATAGAATAGAACAACACAAAAAAGTGTCAATAGCATAAAATTGGCATCTTTAGTTATGTAGAAGATACAGAGAAACCAAATATACTTACATTGACATTAGTAACATAGTGACAGACTGCACATTTGACTGATGGAGCACCATATGGGTACATAAGTGTTGTGCGGCAATTTCCACAGCTGACATGAGCAAAGCCGGTTCCTGCTATCCACAGACAAGAATCCAATGAAAAACAAAATTTAGGTCGAAGTGACACATACATGGGTGTACACTGACTATAAGTGGTTACTAGTTTGACAAGCACTAGAATCTCAAAAAGAAAAAATTGCTCTAAAAATTCAAGATGCCTATAAACTGTAGATTCATAAACTAGAACCAATTCAATATTTTCTACACATACAGATAAAAACTGCCCTTGTCCAAATAATGATGACAAATAAACTTGAGAAGCAACCTTCCAAAAAGGAATAGATCTTATACAAACATAAACCAAACAAAACATGCTGCTAAGCTGCACAAGTCATAGATTTCTCCCCGTTAGCATAAACATACTATGTCAACTTCACAAACAAAATGCTGCACAAATGCTTCAAACTGTTACTCAAAATATTGAGCAGAAAACAACTTCAAATAACTAGAATAAGGGAAAGCAGGAATGAAAGATTTTTAAGCATCATACAGATGGTTCATATGTTAAATCAGACTAGCAAAGTGTGGACATGAAGCAGGGAAAAGTAAAGAATACTGAGGAATTAGTAACTGGAGAACAAAAATTATCATGATAGAAAGGAATTCAGGCGGATTCAGGTTTTATAGTGCTTATATTTGGTTATTAAGTTATGAAACTATAACAGTCTAAAACCTACTTGTTGTAGAGTGGTAAACTACTGCTATATTCCATAAATAATCATATAAAACATGGAAGCATTGATGTTCAACAATTTGTACCAGGTGCAAGATTTACTGTGTGGCAGCAAGAGCATCTCACACTTGCAGCACCACGTGTATACATTAACAATGTACGGCAACCCCCACATATAAGCTGGGACATGTCCATTCCTGCAAATGTAAGCCCAGATAGTTACTATTATATCTCAAAACCCCTTGTTTATCACAGTCTTTGTTTTGTCTATAATAATGCAACAACTTTGCACTACATGCCCATGATAGAACATAAATCAGTAGAAAAACAGAGTTCTTTAAGAGCCAAAAAGAAGACCTGCCTCTTTTACAAGCATAAAGATAGGTATACAAGTAAATTCACATTTTAGGGGCAAGGTCTTCGTTCATGCAGGAAACAGTGTGTAACTTTAATATTGAAAAAGAAACAGTCCCATCTTCCAAACATAAAACATATACCATTCATTGGCTGGTTTCTTGCGCGTAATGTACAAAGAAGAAGACTCAAAGTGAGGGTTTCAGTTAGGAGTATCAAGGTTGAAAAGATTGGATACCACATTAACAATTCTAATTATTTGAGAAACACACAAACAAAAATGTGCTACCACTCTATGTTCAGAATTTTATTGCATAAGTCAGTAACTTTAGGCAGATTGTTACAGCTCTTTTCAAAAGCAAATTCCATTTTGAAATATACACGAGCTGAAACTGCTGTATCAGAAAAAATATTAAGCAACTACTACACCAAGCCCACAGAGAGGGAACAATCTGGCCAATTTCAATCAGAGGGCAGACCTAATGGGACCGATACCTAAATGATCTTAGGAAAAAAGATAATAACTGACATCTTTCAATCAAACAACCCAATAACAGAGCCTTATAGTAACCTTATCTAACAATACTTCTAGGTGCATATACTCCAAAATAAGTGAATAAATCACGAAACCTAAACAAAACGCTGGTTGTAAATTCAAGAAAATGTCCATCTTTAAAGAAAACCATGATATTGCAGAACAGAGTGAGACGGCATATCAGCTATATAAAAGAAAAAGGAAAAAAACTTAAAAATGACAAATTCAACGTACCTGGAGCGTGGACTTGAGGAGGCACAGGTGTGATGGTATTACATAACGCGCAGCACACGTTGGTGGCTCCTCTTGGGTACATCAGAACGCTCCTGCACCCAGTGCAGACTAGCTGGCTCTGCATTCCTCTGCAACAAATTTTTGTCTCAAAATGTCAAATTTCCTTCTTAATCCTCCTCAAAAACAAAATCTACAAAATCCTGATGAAATAAAATCCATTCCGAACTTACTGTTGAAGAAGTAATTAATCCTCGATTGATGCAATTAGGGCTTCGCAGACCCACCACCGAAATGGAATTCTACGGGAAGGATAACGTTGTAGGCAGATTTCTTCAATTGTTGGGACACAAGAAATCAGGGATCAGCAAAGAAACGTTCCCGGTATATACATAAACGAATTCGCAAGCAAATAATTACCCAGAATACAGAAAATGGACGCGGCTAAAGATTGCGGAAATATATACTTAGGAAATTGAATCGAAACAGAGAAGGTTTGAAAAGGAAAGGGAGGTTTGGAGGATTAGGAAAAGGGAAGGAAAGAGAGGTGTGCGTCAGCGGGGTCTGAGTCTGACTCTCCAGAAATTGGAAGTGTTCTTGTTGTTTCAGAGCTAAGAAAAGGAGAGAGAGATCAGAGCCCAGATGAGTAGCGTAACTCCGCAACAAATCTTCCTTCCTTTGGATTTGGCCCTTCTTTGCTGGTAAATGCTTTCTTCCCCTTTTTATCCTTGTAAATGGATAAACAGGTGGGGGAAATTTTTATTTTAATTTTGTTGTTTGACTTTTCTGTTCTTTTTTTATCCATCCAAACTATTATTCTTCGTCCACTATTTAACTTAATATAAAAATTAAAAAAAAATATTTTACTTATTTAATTTATTAATATTATTAACATCATAATATTTTTATTAATTTAAAATTTTAATAATAAAATTTAAATCTCAAATAAATTAAAAAATTAATGGTGAAATCATGTATTTACAGAGTTTATTTTTAAAAAAAATCAAAAATAAATAATAAAAATTTTAATAAAATATATGATTATTTTTTAAAAAAATAGCATTCAGTTGTTAGCATCTAAAATGTAAATATAAATGTTCAACTGTGTGGATGAAGGGAGTAGAAAGATATAAAATAATAAAGGATGAGGATAGATATACTGCAATAAACAGTAGCACTTACAAATGCCAAAGATGAATATCAAGCCCAATAAGCAACAAAGCCATTTAGCAAGAATTGTTTTAATAGTCGGTTATGGTGTGGAATGTGGATAGCACTTTTTTTAACACACAATGAAGAAATTTTTAATTTTTGGATAATGTTCTAACACTTAATGAATAATTATTCATGAAGTGAAAAATAATTATGTATTTAATCACATGTGAGCTCCATTCAACAAATGCCAAAAAAAAAAAAAAACAGCTTTCGGTAAACCAAATTGTGGTTCTACTATTGAAGTGGCATTTAGCAATAATTGTTTTAAGGATGAATGAGGTGCCAAACTCAAACCATGTTAGGTATTTTTGCTATCTTGACCTGTGTTCGTAATTTATGGTATATTTAGATTGAGTTTCGATACAGAATTAGTATAAATTTTTTACATTAAATTTCATTCATTTTTTTATTAAAAATTTTATTTTTACAAAATTTAAGATAAAAAATCTCAAACCCTAACTCTATTTAATCTCACCCTTGCGTTGATTTTTTTTAACAATATATAAATTTTAAATTTAAAACTCATATTTTTTTCTCATAAATAATTTAAATTTTACAAATCAAAAATAATCTCTCAATTCTTTTTGCTTTCAGATTCAAGTACTGTCCACTTTTGTCTTCTACTCAAATGATCATTTCCTCTCTAACTATTGTTATTATTATTTGGACTTGAAATGTAGGAAACGTGTGCCGTGGAAGACATTTGACTAATTTATTAAAAGATAAACACACTTAATATATAAATAAAAATGATGTATGTCATAGTCTATTCCTTTTCCTTTCTCCATTCACATTCATATGTCATTGTCAAGACTAGCTATTGATCATTCATAATTGATTTTCTTTGAAGTTGTGTGTATTTTGTAGACTTGATTGGTGATGCATGTAATAATGAAGGCCGGTGCCTTTTTAACTAAATTCTCTATTTGATCAAAGGAGAATTTTAACAACAATTTTGCATTTGGTATATTGTAATTTCCTCTTTGCTAAGTTGCATATTCAGTAGGATTGCCATACGTCTATTTAAATACAATTTGGATAATAGCTTAGTAATTCAATGTTTGATTCATAGTTCAAGACACTAAATGTTTAATCTTAATAATAACTTTTTTTTAAAATAAAAGTACCTATAAAAGGAATTTCTATTGCAAAATTTTGAACAATATATATCCTATTCTATATTTTAAAAAATCAAAGATGTAAGATTTAATTGTGATTTTATATTTTTGAAGCATAAAATCATTGTGAAAATGGTTCTTGGGTGATGGATTGTATTTAGAAGGAAAAAAAAAAGAAAATTTGAATAGACCGTAGCTTACATTTTTATCTTTGTTGAGACTTTAATATATATTCTTAACTATATTTTTTTCGTAAGTCATATATTCTTAACTATATTGTTTATTCAGTAAGTCATGTAAATTATACATATAGTACAAAAAATTTGAAAAGTAATATAATAACTCAATTAATAAAATTTGCTTGTCAAATTTATGCGCCAACTACTAGTATATAAATTTTTTATTCTAAACAAATTATTTTTTGAGTTAATTCGCTTTACATTGCTACCCTAATTTAAATTCGAGCTTTACTTTTATTTTTGCAGAATAATTTAAATTCAAGCTTTACACAAGCTTTTTTCGACTTGTCAAGAGCCCACCTTGCAGCTGTTCGCATTAAACATTTCTGGGCTCAATGGAGAAAGTAGATTTTGAAGGGCTCTAAACAACCATATATTTTTCGTTTTATTCTTAACAATCTTCTTATTATACTATATTTAGATATTTAAAATATTTAATATTTTTTATAAAAAATATTTTAATATACTATATATTATTAATAATGCTACATTATATATATATATATATATATAAAATATCTGTCAATTTATATATTTTTATTTTTATTATATTATATTATTATTATTATTATTATTTATATTTTTAAATAAAACTTCACAATTTGGTTAAACAGCGTAAAAAAATGAGACGAAGAAAGTAATGAAAAGCCTTCCAAAAAAGCAAGGTTTTTACTGAGATTGACTTTTTTTCAAATAAAGCAATTAAAAGGCTCTTCTTTTTCGAGGTTGTTGCGTGAATAGCCATAATATGTTTTCATTTGGCGTTATGGCTCGATGAAAATGAGTTATAACATGTTGCATCATAACTTCTATAAAGCGAAATGAAAAGATATTATAAGAGGCTACTAATTCTTTCTGCAATTCACTTCTTTTGTTTTATCTCAAGTTTCAATCTTTAATTATCCTAGCATGCTAGAGTTGAAAGCTGATATAAACATATCTAAATTTTGAATACTAAATTAAAAAGTTTATAAATATTTTAAAATGATTTACTTTCTTCTTTACATTAGAGAAATGAAAATGTGAATTAATTGCATAATTTTGTCCTTATAAAAAAATGCTTAAATAATAAGAAAATGTTTAAAAAAGGAAAGAAAGAAAAACTAAGAGTTTCATAAACAACTACTAATGTTTCATAGAATTTAAATTTTTGTTTATTCTTTTAAATAAATACTTGTGAAAGCATAACATATTATTAAAATTAAAATTAAATAGGAGTACATTTAACATAAAGAAAAATTAAAAGGTTCTTGGCTCTACGGAGTCAATAAGACCACAATTTTTTCTGTTATGACCATGTAAATGGTAATTACTGCAAATTGAAAGAGAGTACAAGTTATGGTATTACATGTCATAATAGTACATCAGAGTTCATAATCGCCCTCATTGTTTTTCATGTTTAAAAGATAAAAGGTCATGTGAAATGATGTCTGAGGGACCAGCAACATCCATACTTGGATTCGACGGTAGCGGATGGTAGTCTTGAGATGAAGTCTCGAGCGTAAGACTAGTGTCTGATCGTGCGTCATTTGTAGGAGGTTGTGAGGGTGGTGCGCCCTCAAGACTAGTGTCTGATCGTGCTTCATTTGTTGGAGGTTGTGTGGGTGGTGCGCCCTCAAGACTAGTGCCTGATCGTGCGTCATTTGTTGGAGGTTGTGTGGGTGGTGCGCCCTCCTCTGGAGCAGCCGTACTAGTGTCTGACCGTGCATCGTTTGTTGGAGGCTGTGTGGGTGGTATGCCCTCCTCTAGAGTAGCTGGCTGTTGGCCCTGACGTCTACGCTCAACTCGGCGCCTGGCACCTCGTCGAATGCCTGCAGCTCCGCGCTTAGGAATACGATCTCGAGGACGTTTTTTGGAGGGAGGAATGACAACATCTGTCCCACATTGTACGATGCCACATCCAATAATGTCTCCAACAGCTGACAAACCTTTACCACATATATCTATTATACGTTGGAATGCGGTTTGTGACTGAGGAGTGGCCGAAGACATGGCATCCGTTGCCACAGTAATGCACTGCTGCAAGGCTGCACCCTAGAAATAGAACAAATAAGAACAAATTATTTGCTCAATATAAAAAATAGAGTATTTAGAAAAAATTTATTTAAGAAATAATTATTAACTCAATATAAGCTAACCAGTATTTTAGTAGTAGAACCAGTAGTATGGTACCCATTGATGACCCTCTGTCGATGCATTGGATTTCCAATTAGCACCCGCGTTCGTGAACGATACCATTCCATGTAGTCATGCCGAGCTACGTTGGTGCGCAATGTTGACACACCATCAACCAATCGGTCTCTACGAATATCCCACAGGTTGATCAGGGATGCATGCGTTGCACGCCAGTCACGTCCACTAGTACCGCGTGTCCCATAACGATGTAAATCTAGTCGAGTGTCACACGTAGGCGGTATAAACTGCTCCCGGCCAAACTGCCTCATAACTCGACTGGGTAAATGCCACTCTACTACCTCAAAACAAACTAATGGAACCTCTGCACGCCAAACATCCTCAATTGGGAAAGCTCCGGGAGCATATGGTAACCATATAAACTACAAATACAATATATGTAATATGGTAACAAAAATTAATAAATAAATCAAATAAATTATGGAGGCAAAAATTGTGGGTATGAATATGAACCTCATCGGCAGACATAACATCTAACTGATCACGATAAGTGAGTAGTACGTGTGTCGGTAATAGGCTCGTGTCGAACGACACGGACCAACGATACCCATATGCGGCACGCGGAGGGATGAATACACGAGGCTCCAATCTGGTAGGTCGTAGTAATGGGATTCGTTCCCACGCCCATAACTGCACAAGAGTGACAGGACCGTGAATCTCGCGAGCATCTCCCAACGATGCATCGCAGAGGCACCGATACAAGTATCCGAGAACTCCGCTACCCCAACTATATGACCCGGCAGTATCCAAATTCTCTAAGAAACAAAGATAACGTAGTGGTATCTTGTTATTCGAGTGATCGGAAAATAAATGACCTCCCAAAAGCATAAGTAGCAATCCACGAGCCAATCGTACGTAATCCTGCTCAGTTGGATGATCACCAAGTGGCTTCATAATAAATACCTCTAGTGGTTCCTTCTGCATCTTATGTCCCACGAGGTCAGTTGTTGTGACCTTGAATCCGAGAAGTTTGTCGATCATCTCAATCCACTCAGATTTAGAGCGAGTATATGGAGGTCCGATAACAGGATGACCGTCAATAGGTAATCCCCACAAGATCGCTACATCCTGTAAAGTAATAGTAGTCTCGCCACACGTCAAATGAAAAGTGTGTGTCTCCGGACGCCATCGCTCGACCAATGCCGTGATAAGTGCATGGTCAACGGACCTGAACCCGGCTCGAGCCAGTCCTCCAAATCCCACTCTATCTATCAATTCATGAACTCTAGATGGAGCTGCATTATATGCATCATAAAATATGCGGTCAAAGCGTCGTACTCTTAAAGATCCATCCAAAGTCTCCTTATAACCCTCCCAAATTAATGCTGACCGATGCTCTGACTGTCTAGTTAACAAATTCGGATCTATCGGCCCAGGATGAACATCTACAAGTACTTTATTTGCATCCATCTACAATTCTCCACAATTAGTATTTTTTTTCAAGTGAATGAGTCTCCATATGAGTAATTTTTAAATGAGTGATTTGTAAATATTCTTTTTTTATCGTGTATACTAATATTTTTTTATTTGTAAAACATATCAACATTTAAATAATAAATTGTCCCAACATAATAAAAATTTAAATAATATTAAATAATAATAAATCTCAAGTAATGCTAACTAAAATTTATCAAAAATAATAAATACTACATAAGCAAAGAAACAAATTTTTTAACAATAGTAAAAACTAAACATTAGTGCAAATATTTACATAAAAAAAATTTCGTAAGAATCTTTCACAAATAATATACACAAAATTTACATAAATTATAAATTGTAAAAAATTTTAACTTGCACAATTAATTAAAAATTAACTCTAAAAACATTATTCATCACACCATAATAATCTTAAACCGCAATATAAAAAGAAAGGTAGAAAAAATGCAAATTGCGGAATAGGGCGTGCCGCATAGCCAGAAGAAAAAATAGAAAGACAAAAAGCAAACGATCAGTCAAGACCGGCTAGAAAAAGCAAAAAAAAAGAAAGAAAAAAAGAAGGAAAACAGAAAGACAGAAAGCAAACGATCGGTAGAAAAATTGCCCAAAGAGACAAGAAACAGAGGTCGGGAGGCAAGCAGGCTTACCTGCAGTTGCTGTATCACGCCGCCGCTGCAACTGGGTTGGTGCTGCAGGAAAAAATCGCCGTCGAAGGTTGGGGATAGATCTTCAAGACTGGTGAATAACGCTCGAGGGTTATAACTTTTTAATATAACGCTCATTCTTTGGGCGTTATATTATAACGCCAAATGCAATGATGTTGGCGCATTCATGTGGCCTGTATGACGCATGTGAAATGGCGTTAAAATGGCTTTTCGTAACAGTCGTATCAGTCAAGCCCCGGTGTTCCCAAATGATGTCGCCGTCAATGCAGGCACGCCGCTCGGCCGCCGGAATCATCGCCGGCGACGACGATATATTGATTGAGATCCTCCTTTACATGCCTGCAAAATCCCTAATCAAATTCAGGACAGTTTCTAAACACTGGCTTTCCCTAATCTCCTGCTCTTACTTCTCTCATCTCCTCACCATTCGCCACCGTTCCACCACCGCCTCCGCCTTCTGCCTCCGGAAACCTCCATCTGATCATACCCCTCCAACAAAAAAACAGTCCTCTGAGAACCCAAACCTTACATTTCAAGCTCACTCCCAACAGCACTCGCAATACTAACATCCCTACAGCATATAACACCATAAAAATTATGCAATCTTGCAATGGATTACTTATCTTACAGGTTTGCCCTAATGATCAGAATTTTCTGAAGGAATATTACGTTTACAATCCTGCCACCCACAAGTCCAGATTTCTCCAGCTCAACTCCCCTCCTCAGAGTAGTCCCAGCGAAGGAATCGACTGCAAAAGCAAAAGTCATAAGAGTGCTGGGCTTAAGCCTGGCGTACGATCCTTCAAAATCAATACACTTTAAGGTCATATGCGTGAGATTTGCTACTTTTTCCGTTTACAGTTACGAAATTGAGGCGTATCAATCAGAAAGCAGCTCTTGGAAGCTTGCCAATGGAGGGAAGGAGGTTGTGCTGCCTTATTTATGATCTACGATTGTGTGATGGGGTCTATTGGAATGGAAATATTCATTGGATCAGGCCTAAAGGTGAGTCGTTTTACTTTGATCTTGATAACGACTATGTTGTACAATGCCCTGGAATTCCAATTCAAAGAAGAGCATGGAGTGATAAGGGGAGAGAGACATATTACTTTGGAAATTCCAACGGCCATCTACATTTTGAAACAATGTCTGCTAGCCCATCCTCTGAACCTGCATTGCAAGTTTTTGAGATGAAGAATGATTGTTCAAGGTGGTTCTTGAAGTTCCAGGTGAACTTCAATGATATTTTGTGTGAGTTTCCAGAGATAAGGAGGACAAAGATCAACTACAGGTGCCCTGCTGTAGATTGCTATGCTTTTTGTGTTCTTGGTATGGTAAGGGGAGAAAAGGACGAGGAATCGGTATTGGTGCTTCATGTGCCTGGAAAGGTTGTGGCTTACAAGTTCAAAGACGGAAGCTTTTTGGAGCTTGCAGATCTCAGGGCTGTTTCTGCTTGCTTCTTCTACAGGGAGGGTTATTTGCAGTTTGGATTTTATGATGCATGTGAGTTTATTGAGACTCTTGCTCCTATCTAATTATGGTTTATGAAAATCCCTCGAGTGTTCCATAGCCTTCGAAAACTTTTAACTTGTTGATCAAGAATTTTCAGCACTAGCAGCGCAGCGAAGATGCACTTAGTTGTGATGAGGCTTTAGAGTTTTGAGCTATGCATATCTTCTCTCTACATATACTTTTTCTCTTTTTCTCACTTATATATTTTGTGCATTTTTATTTCTTAGTACTATTACGAATATTTATATAAGACTTTTCTCTTTGCTGAAGTTTTTTCTTCTTTTTTTAATTTTTGGGAAGGACTCGTCTGTTAAATTTCAATGATCATCCAGTGATGCCTAAGGTCTAAAAAAAAAAAAAAAACAAGACAACATCTAGTAGTGTCCGTAACAAGAAAAATAAGCGAGGCACTTTTACCCAAATTTATTGTATACCTTTTCATTTCTTTCTACTCCCTAGATTTGGGAGAGCATACATTGGACAGTAAAGAACAAGATTTTTGGAGTAGAGGAGGGCATGTTTGAATAATAAGGAAATTTGAATTATTATGAACGTTCTTATGCAAATGCTTTTTTCATTAAAGTGTTTACAAATTTTCATTGGTAATTACAAATCTTTTTTTGAGTAATTAAAAAAATTAATCTCTAAACTATTTTATTTGTCTCGACTTTATCCTAAAATTATTTTTTAAAACATTTTTAGTCCCACAAAATTATTTTATGTCAATTTTAATAGTCCCAACAACCATGCTCATAATGTACCCGTGGGATGAAATGTGTATATATTTTTTTGTCAGAGCAACCGGATGAAATATGACCCAATATTCTCCTCACGGATAAAAACTTGAGTGTGCTACCTCATTCCGTCATATTTTTTCCCACGTCATTTCTATATGTAATTTTATTCTGAATTATATATAGACAAAAAATTTAATTATTCACTATTTACATTTAAAAATTATTAAATTTCTCTGAAACTTTTAAAATACTAAAAATCAAATATATTAATAATTATTATATTTTTTAACAAATAAAATTTAATTTATCAAATAATATCTAATTTTACATCTTTTTACGTATAAAAATTTTAAAATTAACCACAAAGCAATCGATTTTTAAAAAAACTAATTTGCTTCACTTACGCCAGCAAGTAGAGCAATTATCACACAATTTCAGCTCAAAATTGGCGGAAATTGTGGTCAATTTTTACCAATTTTGGGCAAAAATTATGGCACAAATATCCTAATTTTGGGCAAAAAATGTGCAAGATTGGTGAAAATTATGCACAATTTTGACTAGAAATTGTGCAAAATTTTGCCAAAATTTGTAAACAATTATGGACAATTAAAAAATCATATAGGATTTCTATTAAAATTTTCATATTAGATGGTTTTTATCAGAGAGAAAAATAATTTAAAGAACAAATAAGTTTTTTTAAACTCGAATAATTTAAACACTTTAATATTATTTGTAGTATGGATTTAAATATATTAGTAAATCAATATTTATTTCTAATTACATAATAATGTGTAATTAATCTTACTACAAAGAAACTTTGGCAAATACTCCATCTGTTTAAAAATTAATTACTTATTTTTTTTTACACAAAAATTAAGATTTTAGTAAATTTTCTAAAAAATTTAATAGATGTTTAAAATATCTATTTAAAAATTATTAGTTAGTATGTCAATTTTTTTATTAACTTTAAAGTGTTCAAATTATTCAAATTTTAAAAAAAAGCATTTTTATTCTTTAAATTATTTTTTTTCTATGACAAAAATCATATAATATGATAAATTTAGTAGAAATTCTGTGATTTTTTAATTGTCCATAATTTTTGTCAAATTTTGCAAAACTTGCACACAATTTTTAACAACAATAGTGCACAATTTCTGGCACAAATAGCGCACAATTTCTGCCAATTTTGAGCAAAAATGTGAAGCAAATTGATATCTGTTTTGTGACCGATTTTAAAAATTTTTTATATGTAAAAAATATAAATTAAATATTATTTAATAAATTAAACTTTATGTATTAAAAAATATAATTATTATTGATATATTTAAATTTTAATATTTTAAAATTTTCAAAAAAACTTAAAAAATTTTAAAAGTGAAAAGTGTTATGAAATTAATATTATTATGGATGTCCATTATCAGAGTTATAAAGATACTCCAACTATCCAGAAGATAGATGGTAGAGTTCTATCATATCTTTGATTAGTGATAGGATTTGTCTTCTGATTACCCTATACATATTCTGATTTGGATGTACCCCTGAACCCTATAAATAGAGCTCTAGACTGAGGTGTTGTACACACTCATTCATTGATCAATTTATTCTCAGAGAATTAATAAAGATCTCTTATTCTTTCTCTCTATTTTCTCTCTATAGTTTTCCCCTATTCTATACATTATAATTTCTTTATTAAATTCTTTACATTAGTATTACGATTTTGTTGTGCCGACAACGATTGTGCGTCAACAAATTCATAACACGTTATCAGCACGAGTCTTTGCCACCGAAGTTGAGAGTTTAATCAAGAGAAAAAGAGGTATTTTTCTATCTTTGAATTCTCATGACAAACTTTTCAAAACTCGTTTTTTTCACTCTTGATATTTATAGAAAGAATTATATGTCATAGACATTAGATACTTAAATTTATTGAGATATAATGGGTCTGGCAGACACCATCTCAAAATTATATAAAAGCCATGATTTTTCTCCGTCATAATTTCCATGAGGATCAAGAGGCGGAATATTTTATTGTGAAAGATCTATTTTTTTTTGTGGAAGGATCTAAAAGAAATATTTGACTACCAGAAGATGGTCATTCTATCAAAAACACAGTTTACTTTAAATTTGTGAGTGAATGCATTATAACCAATAGTTATGGCCCTGGAAGAGGTCGTAGTCATGGTCGAAGCCGTCAACATAGACGCGAATATGATATGAATAATCCATATAATCATGGTGATTAGAATATATGCATCTGGATATTATGGGTCCTGAAGACACCATTTAAGAAATATAAAGTATCAAAACCACTTGATTACTAGCAAATTGTGAAATAAACATACAATCACCAAAAGATGATTATTATATAAATGCTAGTTATGATTTGTTATAAGTGAGCCTAAAAGATTGTATGTCTATCAGTATGCAAACTTTTATTACATTTAGAATTTCTCATCAATTAAAGTTATAAGGAGAAATATCACTAGTAATGTGATGGATAAAAGATTTTCCTTTCTCATATCTCTAATATACTCTTGTAGTAGCAATATTGAGAAAAAATTTTTTAAAAGTATTTTGAATTTATATCTTCTGAGACTAAATGAGTCCTGAATAAAATATTTTGATGCTCGACCAAATGTTTTATATATCATTCCCTGAAGTGAATGACATTAGAAATTATAATATATTTATATACGAGATTTTGGTCGCAGCTAGTAAAAATACACATTGTTCTTATACTATAAGAATGACTTATTAAATCCACAGTGAATAGATACTCACCAGAAGTGAGAAAATAATGAGAAGGAAAAGGGAAAATAATAATTCTAACATGTTATTGATGCAATATGAAAGTTTGTCACGTATCTGTAGTACGTCAAGCATGTTATGAATATATCTTAATTATTGATATTGCTTTACTTCCCTAAATCATGCTACTGATAGTAATGATGCTTATGTCGAAAATATTAACATGGTATATGTGAACGTAAATTCTTTTGAATATCCAAAAAGAGTTTTTAATATTTTGAATGTCAATCAAAATTTTAAATTATCGAATTACTACTTTTCTATGTTATTTTAGTTTATTTTGGATAAAAAATGGTGAAGATACAATTTCTCTAAACAATATTTGTTGTTTATTTGGACAAAATTTAAAATATATGTCCAAAGTATAAATAGTAATGCAAGGTTCTTGAAGAACTAATTGATCAAATAACTCTAGAAGAGTTAATTGATTAAAGCTCTAGAAGAGCCACCAGATCTTCACCTAATGGTCAATGATTGTAATACATCATTCTCTATATAGTCTCGTAAAACTTTTTGAGCTTTGATTATATTATCAGTACATCGAGACATTGGATGAATGAAATTTTAAAACATATGCATTACCATTATGACAAGAAATATATGTCAATTATAGATACAACTATTTATCTCTCATGAGTTATATTGTATAGAATTATGAATTTGAGATGCAATATTGAGTAAACTTGAAGTTTACTGATAAATAATTTATTAGTTGGCATGACCGGTTGGACCATCCCCAATCATTAAAATACAAAGAATGATTATGAATTTATTATGGAACCAGAAGTTTCCTAATATGATGAATTTATATGTGTTACTTGTTTGATTTAAAAGTTGTCAGTATTACTTGGGGTTGAATGTGTTATTTTGGGATGAATATGGAGAAATTATTAGTTGATGCATCAACAAATAGTCTTATGAATATTTTTGTTTTTGCAACCTGTAGTTTGCACAATTTATTGATAATGAGCTCATGTTTTAAGATTCTCCCAAAGACATAATTTGTCCTAATAATACTGGTTGTATTGAGATAAATATTGAACATCCTGTAGAATGTTCATGACTGTGATATATTAGCACTTATTTCGTATTTTGCCAACACATTATAATTCTCCTCATAGTAGTTGGTTTGTGGTCAGAAACCAAATATTTTCCATCTTAAATTTAGAGATGCACTATGTATGTTGCTCCACCACAAATTTAATGAGATGGGGTTCTCAAAAGAGATTATTAAATATGTTGGGAGAAAAACTCAAGGGAGAGATTCGTATTTTGTTAATTTGGAATATGTTGCCTCAATATAAAGAGGAGAAATTATGAGTCTGGATAAAGATATTAGTATGTGTCTCATGTTGATCTTCTATTTTGATCCTCATAGAAGATACCTTGAACCAGAAGTTCAAATGATAATTTATATAGCCAGGTATATTAATTGACCAACATCCAGCAAAGAATGCTCCTATTTGATATCCCTGAAGGATAATCTACCACTACAAATAAATTTGAGACAACTGAAATATGGTAGATAAGTCGATTCCAAAGATACAAACTCCTCACTGGAGCAAAGACTTAAGATGGTCATATATGTTAAATCGAGGAGATTTAAATTCCAGCAGAATTTTTCTCCCAAAACATGATTGATAAATTATTTCCAGAAGAAATTCAGGTACCTGAAAATTATGATAAATGATGAGATCTCAACATGATTAAAAACTATTGGAATCGCACAAGTATATGACTTTAAAGATATTAATGCGCATAATATATTGAAGATTTTCAAATCGAGGTCTGCAGACTCGAAATGATAAAGTTTGAATGAGAAATATGAAAAGTTTAAACTATTCACAAGTACACTTGAAGTGTACATGTATTCCCAGCATGAATTATACACTTGAAGTGTAATCCAAAGAGATAGCAATTAATATTTGCTTATAAAATGCGAACCACAAAAGTGAATATTGCTATGAGTTATGGCATATGATTCTTCGTAAGACCTGGCATTGATAACGAAGAAATATATTTATATTAGTGGATATAATAGTGCATGATAACACTTAATATGTGTTTATATTTGTTATCATTTGATAATAGCGTTTATATTTGAAGTTCCTGATGGACTCAATATGCTTGAAGTATATAATTGTTCCTGTAGAACATAATGAGATTGTCTTAATGAATTTTTATTGAAAGAATGATTGAGTATGCCCATATATGAAGAAATTATATATGTAGCTATACTTGCTATATGTATTTCTTTATTAGAAGATATCCTCATTGTACAATCTATTGATTGACATAGTGTTCCCCACATTAGGGGGAGAAAATCATCAATTAAAAGATGATATTATTTATGACTATTATCTTGATCTATGCACAAGTATTAATGAACTAGAAGTTCAAAATATTATTTATTTGCATAATATTGCATATTGATTGTTTGTCTGACTCCTGTAGAGTTAGTCAATATAACATTATACTTATAGATATTCCTATTTGGATAAATGTCCTAGCAGGACAAATATATGAATTCTATAATTATATGATTTTGATACACACCTAAAGTGTGATTGATCTCTTGATTTTGAAAAGAGAAATGATTTGGTAATCAAGATATTTTTTCTGAAGAAAATAGAGGAGCAAGTATTGTGATCAAAGTTTTGAAAAGCCAGCATTTTGTTTTGATTGAACATCTTGAAGATGTTTCACATGGACATAGCACATCAATAGTTATTGGGTTATTATATGTGAGATCCTTTATATTTATTAAAGGATATTGAAGAACTCTTTGGTCTTGAAGTACCATAACTCTACAATTTATAACATAAATACACTTGTTTGTATACAAGCATATATCTATTCTAGTTCTTCTCTACCCAATGAATTTTGAGATGACATTAAGCTTACTTATTGATATCTCCATGAGATAGTTTATCTCGAATATTGAGAAAATCCAATTCCTGTTGAGATGGATATGCAAGGTATAAGTTACCTATATGATTCACATACACCATGCATTTATAAGTATGTGTTGATTATAACAGCCACATCTTCAACTCATGTTGAAGTAATAGAAATTCATGATGTTAGTTGAGAATATATTTGATCATGATTAATGTATTCGAGATAAATCTATATCCTCTAAGGATGAATTCCAACTATGTTGTTGGGTGATAATAAAGTTTGGAATATATCTAAGGAGATATGATAAAATTTTTCTTTACTCATGAGCTCCTGAAGAGTAGTGACATTGATGTGCAACAAATTCAATCATGTGACAATCTGGCAGATTTATTCACTAAGGCATTACCAGCCGCATCATTTGATAAATTGGTGAACAAAATTGGAATGCGACGGTTAAGAAACCTTAAAAGATTATCTCATCAGGGGGAATAAATATGGCATAAAGAGTAGTGTACTCTTTTTCCTTCACTAGAGTTTTTCCCACTGGGGTTTTTTTATCTAGTAAGGTTTTAACGGGACATACTTCTTATGCAATGGACATCCAGGGGAGTGTTATGAAATTAATATTATTATGGATGTCCCATTATCGGAGTTATAAAGATACTCCAACTATCCGGAAGATAGATGGTAGAGTTTCTATCATATCTTTGATTAGTGATAGGATTTGTCTTCCGATTACCCCTATACCTATTCGATTTGGATGTACTTCGAACCCTATAAATAGAGCTTTCTGGGATCGAGTGTTATGCAGCACTCATTCATTGATCAATTTATTCTCAGAGAATTAATAAAAATCTCTTATTCTTTCTCTCTATTTTCTCTATAATTTTCCCCTATTCTCTACATTATAATTTCTTTATTAAGTTCTCTACATTAGTATTACGATTTTATTATCATGACAACGATCAGTACAGTCAATAAATTCATAACAAAAAGTGAATAATAAATTTTTTGTCCAAAATAAATTTACATACAATTACCCCCTTTCTTTATCTCCAAATTTTCACATCAATAATATTACCGACAATTTCACTCTAAAGAACTTATTTTTGCTTACATTTATCATTATTATTCTAAAGTCGTTTGTGTGATTGCAATGCGTATTTGTTAGATGATTGTTTTAATTACTTCAATTCAACAACCCTCTCATTCATTTTTTGGACCACCGGAAGTCCTCTTCCCAAAGGGAAAGAGAAAAAGCAAGAAAAGAACAGAACGTTCAAAAATCCTACAACTCTAATACACTGGTGAGATTATCCGTCGTGAAAATATCGTTGGATTGAACACTGGTGGAAGGTTTTTCCATTAAGGAAAAATCACACTTTTATTTGCTAAATAAATAACCAGAGGAGTTGATTTACATCCTGTACACACTTCCCATCCCGGTGATACAAAAACCTAAAATGTCTGCATTTGCATAACCCCTAATTGCTCTCCTGAAACAATCGTTAAGAAATTAGATGAAAATGAAAAATGCAAGCTCACAACCAACCTGTTGACCGACCAAAAAGAATATAATGCAACTAACTCAATCAGAGAAAAACAAGAGGAAAAGAGGCAAACCCTATTTGATCAAACCACCATATGCAAAGAATATCTTCTAATTTTTTCTCACCAAAATTATGGAAAGAAGCCTCCGGGAGCAGCAGCAGCTAAAAATGCACTAATGCTGTCCCTTAAATACTTTTGAGAAAATAAACCACCCTGCAGTGGGAAAAAAAAAAGATCAGCGAATAGATTTTTGAGCATAATACTATTCTATAATATACAGGGACAGATCCCTTACACATCTAAGAATGCTAACCTTTATCTGCAGTCCATGCGTAAGCAACAGAGACACAGTTGGATGCCTCGAGCAGAGCTGATCTTAAAACAATTGGAGCGCCATTTTCAGCTTGTTTTGTTTCCATTTGGGCAACTTATAGAAAGCAGCTTTGGCCATCCCAAATTTTTCTTTGAACTCTTCCGAAGATAAATAAGTCTGCACAAAATTTAAGAGTGTCAGTAAACATAATAACATAATAACCAAACTATGCTTTTTAATGTATATACCTCTCGCTTGGTGACATCAATTTCAGTCACAGGATCAGTTGATGATGTTGCGAGGCGATCATATGGGTATATTGGGAGTCCTTCCTCATCTTCAGCCTCCCCCTCCTTTACATCTTCCTGTATTGGCTCTGGTTTGGGGGGTTTGGGTGACTCCGTTTTATTGCCAATAGAATTCTCTTTGGAGTTCGTCTCCTCAGGGCTCACTTCAACAATAACGAAATGTCACAATGATACTATATTCAACATTATAGCAAGGAGTTCTAAAGAAACTCATTCAGTTCTACCTTTAACAGAACGTGGTATAATGGTTTCCCGAGCTGGTGCTGGTTGTTCAAAGGATGCAGTAAGAGCAGCTATAGCTGCGGATCTGGAAGCCACTTTTGATGAATCTGGAGTCACAGATTTTGGATAAATCTTTCTTCCCATTGGGGGAGGAGTTGAAAGATTCCTTGCATTTGGATTCTCAAAATTAGCAGCCAGTGCATTGAAGGCTGGAGACCTGCCCCTCACACGAACTCGGTCAGGACTGAAAGACATGCTTCTGGAGCGTTGTGATTTTTCTGGTGCAGGAGATCTTCCTCCATATGATGCAGGTGTTCTCCTTTTGGGTTTCTGTTCATACAACATATGAGCTAGAAAACATTATCAACAAACAGTTGAACATTAATGGAAGCACAATTGAGGACAAGCATGAAACATGTGTGATAATATGTATGCAACATCTGAGATAAATTCTCCGGTAAGTATAAGAAAATCAGCGGGCTTCCATCATCAGTTACTTTAGAAAGTTTCCCTATATATTAACCCCTGTAACTATGTTTTTTTTGTGGTTCAGTACATAACTCATTGATGAAATCATCTTAGTCTTTCCTCTCAAGACAAGATATTTTTAGACCAAAAAGCCTCAACAGCATTTTTATTTAATCAAGTTGCTGAAGGCACAGGCGCAAAAAGCTTCTCTAAAAGCTATCCGCATTGGTTAACCTTTTCCCAGAACGTCCAACAATAATACCTATTAGCCCCTACAAAAATTTAGAGTGGAGCAATTTACATGGCAGTGGCTCTTGGAAGCATGTCAGTCTATGCGAAAACCATACCATCACTGCCTGCTTTTCCAGAAAGCAGGACAATCATGTTTCCTCATTTCAAAAGAAAACCAGAAAAGTTAGTAATAGGTTCTCTAGCAATGTCCAGCAATCAGCTTTGGTGTTTTTGGCACCACTTTTCATAAAAGCCATTTGTCTCCAATGGGTCTTCGAGGGCAACTCCAGCTCTTCCTTTGATCCAATCTCAGCCCATCACAAAATTACAGAAGAAATAAAGACAAGACGGACAGTAATGGGCATACATGCACATTCACACACCACTAGAAGAGAGGGGGGCAGAGAGAGGATTCATATTCTTTATCATCAATTTGTTTGGCAACTAACTCGCATTTTCCATTTGGTTTGCTCGAAACCTTAATATCTTTGGTCCTCAGAAGTAACTCATTATAGGGTCAAATGTTGTCAATGAACAACTGTCATTAGTGCAACTACCTAGCATTTGCCATTTGGTTTGACCATAACCTTCATATCTAGGTCCTCAGAATAAGTAATCCATGATAGGTCAACTGTCGTTAATGAAGAAGATATTTCAGATGTTGATACAAAAAAGATAGCTGCTGAAACCTATTAGAAGTAATTGAACACCAAATACTCAGCTTTAAGAACAAAACTTTTTTCTTTGTTTAAGATAATTTACTCACTATTGTTGAAGTACATTTTACATGGTACCACCTCCCATTTGAACTTATTTAGTTCAGCTAATAAGACACAAAGTGAACCGAAGAAAAAGATCTCAACTTGTCAAGCACGTAAAAGATTAATTCCCTTGAGGAAACTAGGGTTTGCATGATCTCCTGCAAATTACTAGAAACGCAACTAAATGCTAAAATTAAAAAGCAAAAACATTTTCATATTAAGTTTGAGGTGAAATAGCCAATAACTGAGAAAGACATTTCTGGATGAGTTGGCTCATTAATAGATAAGCTCAATAATAGGGTACAGATAAACAAACAATATTTGAACAAGACAGGTACTAAGCGTCCATTAACAGCAAGCAAGATAAAAGAAAAAAAATGAACGAGAAAACAGGGGAAAAAGAAAATTGTTGAATAAGAAAGAAACTTACATCCACTACTGCAGAGACCCCGCCTTTAATGATTGCAAATTTTCTCTGAAATGAGTTCCCTTGCATCTGTAATCATGTCAAATAATAAAGATTCTCAGCAAAGATGCCCTTTAAGTCATCATTTTTAAATCTTACAGTGAGATTTCTTACAGCAGATCGAGTAGAGTCCCATGTGAAAAAACGAGTAAAAAAGGGCGGCTCACTTCCTTCCATAATAACATATACTGGAGCTTCAAGAGATATTTTCTCCAAAAGAAAATCACGCTCCAGAAATTTCTGACAGAATCAAAGATAAAAATTTAGAAGCAGCCATTAGGCCCACTATAAGTCCAAGTAGTAGTAGATGCATGTCTGACAAAATACTTATTTTTGCTTTTTCTTCCTCTTTTCCTTTATATTTTTTTTCCTTTTAAGTGATTAAGCTGCAACATCCAGTGCTTCATGGACCTGGAATATTATTGATTCCAGAAATTGAAGGATAGATGCAGGACTAATATCTCATCTAGCATTTCTGTTAGAGAATAAAAGACGAAATTAGGGTAGAGAAAATATTATTCGTGTTTTACCCAGCCAAAGCTTCTCCACAAAACAAAACAAGAAATCATAAGAATTTCAACTAAACCAAAAAAACTCGGATCTTCCAATTGAATTTCAAATGGCAGTTGATTAGATTTCTGCTAATGGCTGAATAGCAGTTCAATCCAAATGTCCCCCAAAAATTGCAAATTCCCAAACCTGATGTGTAAAATTTCTTATTTGTCTCCAACAATTATTAACAGGATCAACTGTAAGAAACACTAGATTGCACGACGAGAAGATATCTGACAATTCAACTTTTTAAAATGCTAAACAGATTTTCATGGAGTACAAACCACCTACAACCATTTCACATCCAAAACGCATAAAAACTTCTAACCTGAAACAAGAAATCAAACATCAAACTAGTTGAAGATGCATTAATTGACAAATAATGTCCAATGTCATGGTACCTCGCAAGGGTGTATTGCCAGGTAATGCAACATTCCAAGTACAACCTAACACATGACAAGAACCTAGGCTGGGCATACACATCTCTAGAGGATCTACCTCATCCAGGTAAACAAATGTTCATGCACCCAGTGAAAGAATAAGAGCATAATCTAAATTAATCTAAAATTAATCCAGAAGAATATGCTTTCGTACTTGATAGTATCTTGTGGATGAAAATCACATTGGACAAAATGTACCTCTCCAATTGTTAAAGCTTGAATCTTATTTTTAGGTTGAACCTCTTGACCAACCCAGACATATATATCTGAATGACAGTCGAGGATGAAGATATCTTCGGCCATTAGGTCATCTTGGTTGAAATTGTATATCTCTGTCACCTGCAATATTAACCCCCGTCACAGGGAAGATAAAAATCATTAGCCCATAAGTAAGGCCAATAACTTACTCCTTTATCCTTCTTTGAATCTACAATAATGTATTATATCTTCAGGAAATAGTCAGTTCATACCATATTGAGAAAAATAACAAAAGAAAAGGGCATTGCTAATATAGAAAAATGAATGGTAAGACATAGCACAAACTAAATTTTGCACCAAAAATCCTAAATTTGAATGGAATGGCTAAATTAATAGAGAACGAAAAAAGAACAAGGAGACCAAAGCTACCACTATTTCAAATACTGGTCACTCATAACCAAGGATCACTGTTTCCCTGGTTGGCCAGAGCCTAAACCTTGACTACAGCTATTCATCTTTTGATTGATCAGCATAATCTTTGGCAATCATGTGATGCACAGAATATGCCACTGAGGAGCTGTAATTCATTGTCATCATCTCTTAATAGCAATCTCTTAGTCACTGTTTCTCAACCTTAAAGATGGGAGACAAGTAGAATGAAGGGGTTGGTGAGATGGAGCCAGGAAAAGGTTGAATTTACGAACTACCCATAATTTTCCGAGTTGGGTAAAGAATTACGTGTCAAAAGTTTGTCTCTGTTAAAAACCCAACCATAAAATAGAATGCAATATTTTCACAGTGCTACTTTCCATATCAAACCTATAATCATATGCTAAACTCAGGCAAAACAAGTAGAAGCAAAAAGATACGAGTATACGCACCTGTAAATCTCCTGAAGAATACCATAAGTTTCAGCAAACATTGGAAACAAATGGACGAGGAATCAAATTAGTAGTGTTCATGATATATCTTAATATGTATTGTCAATGAAGATATTCGTACCTTTTGAAAAGGTGCATGAGAAGAGATGAGGATCCATTTCAGCTTCCCTACCAATTTTCTGGCTAGGGTATTCTGATTTTCCACCCAACAAATCCCAAAATTGCTCAGATTCTGCACCTTCCTTTTGCACTTTACTCTGTATGTCGGGCTGCAAGGACAGTTGATAAAAAATAAACAACAAAATAGTCAGTTTAGGAAAGAAAATAACCAAAATGCCTAGAATAAGAGTATTTATGGTTTTCTCATGTCATTATGATGTCCATAAAAGATTACCAGACATTATAGATTTACAAATTAGTGACTTAAAAAACCATCAGGTGTCATAGGCTTACTTATGCAGGAGAAAATCCATGGTCATTTAAGTTTATTATGTCTTCTTATAATTTAGAATCCTAGCTTAATTTAGTTTCCATATTAGCTATGTTCTTAAGAGGACAAGAATCCTTAGTAGGCTAGGATACTAGGAATACTCTCTCTATATAACTCTACTATTCAGCATTGTAAAGTTTTATAACTTCCACATTAATTATATGAGATAGCCTTTGGCTTTGTGTTCTTCCTTAAGGACCTAGTGTTCCTAAATTAGCCCCTAAGCTAGGTTTCCTGTCAGTCTTTAGAGTTGGTTTTTCCTCTAAAAACCATAGCTTCAATATCAATGGAAGAACCCATCATTCTTCCTATGCATTCACCGCATGAAGAGGATTGATGTGGAATTGAATTAACCGCACGTCTTACTGAACTCATTGATCTAGAGGTAAATCAAGATGACTACTATGATCCAGACATTCTGGAAGGTAGTCATGGATAAGATCTTCTCTTTTCAGAACCTTCATCTATTGATTGATGGGAAAAAAGGAGATAGATTGAAGTTTGCCACCAATAAGATAGCTATCCTGATGATGATGTTATCACTTCAGAATATTTCCCACTAAAACTTATTCAACTCTACATGGTGAATTTTGCTTGTTAAAGAAACAACCTTTTACTTTTGAGGAACCTCAAAAGGTAGAAGATCCTTTGAACAGTGGATTTCTTTATGAAGAACCAGATTTTGATAGCCTATAGAGAAGTTCTTGAAGCAGCAAACCAGATTGTTAAGTGACTCTGATGGAGAATTTACTGCAGGAAGCTTGTTTCTCTCTTTCTAAAAACCTGATTGATGAGTATCATGAGAACTGCGAAGTTCTTGTTCTATTGATCTAAGTTGTTGCTATAGTTGCCCAATCATTAAGCATCTTGAAGCTTGGAATTCTCTTAAAGTTGGAAGTCCTTATCTTTAGAAGAGAAGAGAAAAAGGATGCTAGAGTTTGATCGGTCAGCAGGTTGGCTGTGGAAAGATTAAACTCAAGGATGAGTTTTTCTCCAACCGGAGAACAGATGCAGGAGAAAATCCATGGTTATTAAGGTTTATTCTATCTTTTTATAATTTAGAATCCCAGCATAGTTTAGTTTCCATATTAGCTACATTCTTAGAGGACAAGAATCCTTAGTAGGCTAGGATACTAGGAATACTCTCTATATATAACTCTATTATTCAGCATTGTAAAGTAAGTTTCATATCTTTCACATTAATACAAGACAGCCATTGGCTTTGTGTTCTTCCTTAAGGACCTAGGGTTTCCTAAATTAGCCCCTAAACTAGGTTTCCTATTGGTCTTTCCTCTAAAAACAATAGCTTTGATATGAATCTAAGGCCCCAGCCTTCTTCCTATGCTTCCGCCGCCATCAGTTACATATTAGTGATATAAGGTTCTATGTAAAACCATAAAATGTAAAGTTACTTCCTTAATGCATATTCAAACTTTAAATTTTAGGTAAAAGGGCATTAACAGAACTTTTGATAAAAAAACTTGAAATCTCTGAATGATGACCCTTACAAGGGAATGAAATATCCATGAACACTATCAGACCTTTAGAATATCCAGCTGCCTCTCAACAAGCTCGTGGTCATCTGATGATGTGAGATTTCCAGACCATGTAAAGAGAGATGAACCACTGTGTAATATGTAACAGTAGGATGAATTTAAAGATGTTGCCACCTATTCAAGTGAACAAGGAATAATTATTCTTTATGTACGGTATTTGAATAAATCAAGGAAAAAAGAATGGAAGCTTTAAAGTAAAAAGAGAGATTTGATGGGATTCATGAAGCAGAAAAGCCAACGGTCAACAAAGCTTTAAATCCTTAGTGAGGAAGTAACATTGAGGATAACATCACGAGACATATGAAAGGTTTGCAAACTCTCTAGAGATGGATCAGAAGCCCAGGTTTGCAACTTCTGCGAATATAACCCCCTCCCTTCCCCTCGCACACAAAAGGGAAAAAGGAAAAAAGAAAAAAAGCACCCACTTCAATGACTGGTATTAATCAATTAGCTAGAAAAGGTACACATACTGAGGTACTAAAGCTCTCATTTGGTGCCTCATTCAAGAATTGCAAAAGGCTCTCATTTGAAACCATCTCCAACTCAAAATATGGGGCAAATTCTTGTAAAAGAAAAAAGGGGAGAAATTAAACTGATAAATTCAAATCTCACAACAATATGTTTCACTCACACAAATGAACCCATAAGTTGAAAATATAATAAAATCACAAGGACTTAACAGAAAGAATTTGAGATTGCTGCTCTTTCATGTCACCAATAATTGGCTTAAACATGACCGATGCATTTCTCAGAGCCTCTCATACAAATTTTCTCATCCAAACAAGAAAGGACAATGAAGATAAACAGAATTGACTTGTGTTCTGCAGTAAGCACAAATATAAAGATGAATGTTGGAGACAGGCTGGCGAGGATTTTAATTCGATGGAGTTATTTTACAATAGTGCAAGGAAAGAAAAATGGAGATGACTCTTACTGGTTCAACTTGAATTGCTTGCATATTATCAGGTCCAGTACCCTGGACTCGAAATAGTGCAAGTCCATCTGGTGAGTAAGTATCATCAGGCATTTCCTTCTCTGATATGTAATTCTTGTATCTGTCACTAAGACCACCCTGATGATATTTAAAACTTAATTTAAGCATCCAACCATTGCTTAAATGCAAAATATGATACTTTAATGAAATAGGAAAAATAAATTTTAATGCACATCTATTTAGTTATTTGCTCTCCTACCTTGAAAACAATAAAGCTCTGAAAAATGGCAAAGAACTGAATGGGTTCACTTCCTTCATAGATTCGTGCCTAGAGATCCATATGAACAAACAGTCAATACATATGGTATGTGGTAAGAGAGAATTTAATTATAAATCTCAAATTTCTTTTCAGTGTGTTAGGAAATACCTGAGTAGCTAAGAATTTCATTGACTCAACCATTGTGCTTGCCTGTGAAGTTGCTGAGACTCTATCTTCCTGAATTGTGATTCAGCAAGATCAATAATTCATAAATACCCAACAAATGCTTTGGACACTGATCTTAAGTCATGACTCTATCATGGAAACTACTAACTTAAAAGCCATTAGATTAGATTATAATTTTAAAATGAAAATTAAAAATACCAAAGTGGCAAAAACCATTTAAGATTAACAAGTGAAAGTGATAAGAATGTAGTAGTCCAACATCAGTAGACATACAGAGATAATTTTCCTATTTCATAGAAATTCTGCAGTAAGAAACAGTATATGAATAGCATTTACTTGGACAAACATGAAATGATTGGTCCCTTGTGAGAATAAAAGAAATTAAGACTTGACCTCTACACTTTGTTTCCCAAACCATGTTCCTATAAGGTATTCTTCTTTCTCCTCTCCAGGATAAGAATATTGAAAGATGTAACAGTCTCCACCATAGAACTTGGATTGTTCTGCCACTGGAAGAAGAGTTTTTCCCTGACCATTAACACGCCAAACCTGCAGAGACATAATGAACAGAAAATGGTAAATGAGACATGTGGATAATAAGTAGATCTTAGGTGGTTTCATGTAGTCTTGGAGAAGGTTATATAGAAATGGCAGCAACAAATGGTTAAGAAAGGCACTCTTCTATCAAGAATTATAATATAAGTACTCATATCTTCCCAGAGTTTCAGATGGCTTTTTAACTTTGATCTACTGGAATTTTCAGAATCAGAGCATAGATATTACAGCCTCACAATATAATTGAACAGAATTAAACCTCTTAAAAGTGTTTTAAGTATGTTGTTGTTCAAACTTTATCAACTTTTAGTGTATCTTTCCTCCTTTTTGTCTTTCCCTAATATTCTCCGATACAAATGCAGTCTCCAAATTCCAGATATTCTATTTGTATAAGCAGAAGTCTCTCATAACAGTGTTTCACCCTTTTTCTTTTCTTTTTCTTATTTTATGTCTTAAATTCCTTGTTGACAGTATATGTGGTTGCACCATAAAGTGAAGTGCCAATAGTGGTCCAAGGTTAATTTCAGCGATCAAACATTTAAAAGGAAATCCATAATTAGTACCAATTGTTTATAATGCCAAAGGATAATTTGGTTATAAACTCTAGCATAAAATGTTGAGCTCATTGGAAAGAGAGGAAAAAAGATAACACACTCCTCACTTTCACAAAGAAAATTGTTCATTGACAACACTCTCTTGTTGTAAACAAAGAACAGAATCATGAACAAAACCAATTCTTGAAAGGTTACTGAATCTTCATCTTTCAAAAATAAAAAATTTTTAAGTTTCAAAGAAGAAGGAGAGAGAAAAGGAGAGCACCATAGCTCTAGTTATGGATTGATAAGAGATCTAATCACGAGCCACATAAAAGTTGATTGTTGAAATAATTTTAAACTTCAAATTCTTACCCTTCCTAACCAAGCCTTTCAAATAGAGTTCATGATAAAAGGTAAAATGAAGCGGATCAAAATAAACAAACACCATATGTCCGTATCCTTTAAATAAAATAATAAACAAATAAAAATAGAAGAGGGAAACGGGGGTTGGGGGGACTCTGGAGGGTACCTGCAAATTGCCTGTGCAGTCTACATATGGTTGAGGTTCTTCCTTTGGAGGTGTAGATTTTAGTAAACCCTTCACATTAACCCCTTGCCGCTTTAACATTGCTAGGCAATCATCAACAAAAGAACACCAATAAAAACTTCCATACACAAAAGAAAAGAATAATATAGCTAGAACATAGAGAGAGCAGAAATATCTATCTATACATTTTTCTTAGAGAAAAGGAGTAATCAGAATAAATCAGTTACTAACCAGCAACCTTGCCTCTTCCATCCTCCGATACTGCTACATTAGCTGACTGGGGCCAAGAATGAAATTTCGAACGGAACATCACAGTCTCAAATCCCTCGATTACACGCACTATATGACATTTCGGTCTATCAAGGCTACGCACTAATTCCTGTACAATAAGGTGATTGCATCCATGAGAAAGAACAAAAACTGCAGAAACTGGCAAAGATATCAAACGTATGAGAAATTAATACATCTGCAGCTCCACTTGCACATTTTCTTTCATCAAGAGAAGTACTTCTTCCCATCCATGTGAACACTTCTACTCCACAGTCAAGAATATAGCATTTATTAGTATCTAACAACTCCCTTGTCAAAGAATCTGCCTCAATAGGTGCTGACTGCCCCTTCTGAACCCTAAATAGAAACCAGAGATTAGAAATTTTTGAGAACCAAAGAATAGAGAATTAACAGTATCACCAATAAAAGATTTGCTCATGTTCCTGATTGTCCATAATAAAGTTTTGGCTTAAAGTTCTCCCCGTGATAGTGTTTTCCAAGGGATAAATGAAGACATGTAATAAATAAAAAACTCAAGGATTAAAAAGAATTAGGAGATGCTTTATGTATGCTTATACATCTAAGCAGCTAATATGCTTCGGAGCGTTTACAGATTCCATGAATCTGTTAATTTGTACATTAGCTTTAGCAATAACTGCAGTAAACAAAAATATCAGATGCAAATAAGGAATGTTTTGAGCATATTACTGAAAGAGTCTAGTAGGAAGAGCATCAGTGCTTTTAGTTTCATCAGGTGTAGTCTTCCTAGGAAGGGGAGCAAATCCACCAAAAAGTCCCCAAAACTCTCCAGTATCAGCATCAGCCATCATTTTTCCATCCTCTACATGGTCAACAGAGAAAGAATATCCTAAATTCAAAGGCCACAAAAAGACACCACATGAAACATTCATCTGATACTTCACTCACCAATTGCAGCTACCTCACATTTTCCATCATGATAAGTATCTTTAATGTACTGGACAACTTCTAGTGCTTTTGCTCTTTCTTGGATACTTGAGTTGGAACCATTAAACTGAAAAATTTTAGACTTTGTATCGAGAATAAAGATATCATCATGATTCAGTGATGAACGAGCAAAAGGAACCTGTTACATCATGAAAGAAGAAGGTTGAAAATGAAGAAGAATTTTGATAATCTTCCATAAGAAGAGCAGCAGAAGAAACACGAACTTGCCTCCTTCACGTGAACAACATGCTTTCCTTTGCATACAAACAACTGGGTCTTGTGCTCTTCGGCCTCTGCATGCTTAAATCCTGATGCTACTCCACCTTCTTGAGGAATTATACATGGTTTAAAATAAGAAAGGAACTTCTCAGTTTCATGGCCTTGAACTTCACGATATTGGACGGCACGGCCACCAAGAGCAGCATCTAGTTCAACAGTTTTTACGGCTGCAGTCCCAGCTTCATCCTGTATGTAACAACACTGATCACTAGGATACAGTCTTAAAGCTAGAATTCTGTGACATGACAAATAGAAAGAAAACCCACCTGAGAAGTATCTTTACCCAGCCAATAATGGATATCATGGCGTAAAGCACCGTTTTTTAGCGCTGTAGTCTGCAGGAAAGGGAATAAAGGATTATAAGTATTTCAAATACATTCCCACTCTGGAACAATCAAAGGGAACAAAAACATAATACATTATATCCGTTAATAGAAGAGAAAAACACAGATTAAAGCTGCCAAAAAGTCATAATTTCAAATCAAAACACAAAATTTTAAGAATTTTCTAGTATTAAAAATCAGCTAGAGAGGGAAAAAAATCAATAGCTGGAAATCGTAGAACAAACAGATGGTACTGATAAGTACTGGGCATTCCAGATCTTTTTATTTCACAATAGAACCAACTATAAATGGCTTTAGACCTACTTTCCTAGAGTGAAGCCACATTACTGCAAAAATTGAAAGGGAATTGAGCTTTACTCAGGTTGATAGGATTATTTGCTGGTAACTTGCAGATAGCCCAACTAACAACAAAATTTGTATCCTACATATCTAAGAGCAGATTGACATTTTTTTTTTCATTTTTCTTAGGCTGGTAAGGGAAGAGTTGACCAGATGAATATTAACATTAGCATTGAACACCAGCTTTATAGTTCATGTTAACTAGCTGCACCATAGTGTGTGTGCATGTGTGCATATAAAACGAACTCCTCTCAATGAAAATCCTAAAATAAGACCTATAATAACACAAAAGCAAAAAATCATGACAAATCCTTAAATTTATTTCTGTGTTAATACTGACAAGCTGGTTTATTCTGCAAACTAATTTCAAGAGGCAGGAATGAGGAAAAGAAGAATCCAACAAAAGATAAAGAAAATAAGTAAACTATCAACAACAAAGTGATGTGGTACTAGACATTGGTTGGCTTAAGTGCATAGCGACCACTTGAACTCCAGTGAGAATTCTAATAAATTGAATACATAAATCTATAGAAGAAAACTGATCTTGAAAAAAGCAAGAACGTTACAATCTTTTATGCAAATATAGCCATGGAAAGGGCCCAAACTAACAACTTACCTTCAAAATCACATAAGAATCCCCAGTGAAAAATTTTCCATATGAAGACTTTGGGACAGGGACAGGATTGAAGTTCTCAATTCGCCATATCTCAATTCCACTATAAACAGTCAAGGAGGATAAAAAGAATTCTTTTTTTATGAGAAATTACAATCAGAAATAATTGAAAAGTTTAAGCAAATGGCCAGCAATATAAATTGTTAGTGCCATTTCTTAGCTTTCTGCACCAGTATCCCAGTATAACCTTCTGTTCAATCCACTGAAAGTAAAAGGGCATTGTAAAGTTTTATTTGTCCAAACAAGAATAATTAAACAAATTTGTCCTGCCATTGAAGCGAGTCAACAACAATAATTCCTATAAAGGATACGCCTTCTGTCCAGCCCCTTGAAATGCTGGATCCAAATCTCTCATCGAAACAGCCATATAGCTTGTAACTTCCTTAACTGGATATAAGGAATTCCACCTGAACTTGATGAAAGTAGCGTCAAGATTAAAGAAGCAAAGAGCAGGAAGGACAAGAGAGCATAAAGAAATGAAAAGATAACTATACGGATTAAAAACTAAAGAAACCGAAAATAATCTCATCTCTCCTGCCACTGAAAACTAATATAACTCATTCAGTGATTAAAATCAACTAAAAGAAAATCTTGGACAACAAGAACATACCAGGCTAAGAAGACAAGAAAAGCCAAATAGAAGTTCAAAGTAAACATTGTCAGTGAGACCTGGAATACAGAATTTCTTGAACTTCATTTTAAGTTTTAACTCTTAAATAATCGTGGTGGATTCTTTCAAAAGATAGAAATAGTACATCGTGGATTTCATCATATCAAATCAATGGTTTTCCAAGCCTTTTTCCTTATAGATTAGCATATCATCACCAGTTCAAAGTCTTGCTTAGTTTAAATGTACTCTTTCGTTGGATGAACTGGAGACCATGATCTCGATATAGGAAAGAACAAATAAAATGTGAAGCATAGATTAAAGATATTTAAATGTGGCATTTTTGTCCAAATTCCTAGAAGGCCCCCCGAAGAAAAACAAGGTATTTAGCCCATTCCTTCTCCAAATAGAAGCCAAATCCCACCCCCAACCCCCACCCCCAAAAAAGAAAGAAAGAAAAAATCTAATAAATCATTGGTGGCTCAAGCAGGTCCATGACCAAAATTCTATCAACGCTTATGGTAGGAGGGATTGAAGCTTAAAGGAAATGCTTGAATACTTGAATAAATTTTCTCCAGTTGATCAAGCTCTGCTATCTCCTAATCCTAATATTGCTATTCACCCGCCCCAGCCAAATAGGAATTTTCAAATAAAAAGTACAACATTCTATAAACCAAAAATGAATTTGCAATTCCACTGGCTTAAGTTGATCCATTAAATAAGCCTCAAAAAAGAAATCACATCCAGCCCATTCTTAAACACAAAGAATAACAAAAGGGAAGGAAACCAGAAAAAAAAAAGAAGGAAAAAAAAAAGGCTCTCCAGCACCAAATTCATGAGAAAGTAAGTGGGGGAATAAATGGAAAATGGAAAAGTCTTAACTGGGAAAATTAGTTTCTTCTATCATTCAGTAGTATAAAGTAACGAAATTTAAGACGTGAAATTCCAATATCGACACAGTACCGCGTAGAAGAAGGATCCACTAATTAAAAAACTCCAAATGCCAACCATCTCGAAACTCTAAATCCCTTCTGAAAGAGAAGAAAATTCAATCAAACAAAATTCCGCAGATTTTACACGTTCCGAGAAAAAACGCATTCGCATTCCAACATTGAAACAATCTCCAAAGCACCCTAACCAATTCGAATCACTGGAGCTCTCCTCCCCAGATCAACATATACACATTCCCAACAAATATCATCAGTCATTCGCACGTACAAAAAACAGACACATAAACAAGCATATCAACGTCAATAAAATCCAACAAACCAAAAAATCTCATTGCAAAACTCAAAATCATCAACCCAATATCCTCAACAGCAACGAATTACAGAAGCCAAAGAAAAACCATCTCGAGCTTCATCTCAATTACCTCTAACGGACGTGATTAAAAGTCGGCAGCTGACGGAAGATGAATCAACACAGCACAGATCCAATCTAATCACGGAATTAAGCAGAATTAAGAAAGAAAAAACGTGTTTTTCCAAAAGAGAATTAGAAAGACAGCTAGGTTTTTGGTTTTCCTTTAAGCGAGAGAGAGAGAATCGCAGTACTGGTGATGATGAAATGAAGAGAGAGAAAGTAAAGAAGAGAGGAAGAGAGAGAGAGGCTGTTGGAGGGAATGATGAGTTGCCAGGCGTGCTTATCACCAACTGCAGCCAAAAAAAGAAGGCCCCATCTCAGAAGAAAAATGAACTGTAAAGCTTTGATTAAATTTTAAGTACGCTAATTAATCAGCCATAGAATAAATTAATCTCGCGACATTTCTTTTTTTCACTCTGGGTAAATATTTGTTAAAAATTTTGTTGTCAATTTTTATTACGGGGGTGAAAAAGTGGTTAATATTCAAGAAGAAAGATTTTGACGGTGCTGATGAGGGTGAGGGACGTGAGAGTGCATGGCTGGTAATGGAGCTGACCTCCGCTTTCTCAGCAGAGAGAAAGGGGAAAGGAAAGGGCGAAACTGGAAAAGTCGGTCACCGGCCATCATTCATGCATGACCATTGTTCAGAAACAGCAAAAGGACGGAAAAAGAAGATGCCTTGTTGGAGATTGTGGGACCCGTTTAGTGGGGATTGTATGCTGGGACTAACATTATCAAACGGGATGGCCTCCGCCAGTCCATCACGAGTGTCCTTTAAATACAATGCAACGGACTGGTCCTATTTTTCACCGATTGAAAAATTTTTAATTCATATCTATTTTTTGGGTTTGCGAGTTAAATCGGTTTGGCCAAAATACAAACAGTACTTTTCTTTAATTTATATAAATTAAATCTTAATTATTAAATTTTGATTTAAAGATTAAAATTTTAAATATTATAAATAATTATTTGTTTTATAGTAAAATGATTTATTCTATTAATTATCTAATTATGGAGTGAATAATTATTTACAACGTGTGAGTTTTTAACTGTTAGAACAAAATCTGACGGTTGCGAATCTGTTCAACACAAATTAAAAAAAAAGTATTATATGTACCATAGTCAAATCGGAGTTAAATGTATCATTCTGCTAGCCTAGCAATTTTTTTTTTTTTGCATTATGTTTTCTTTTTGTCTTTTTTCTCTCTTTATCATATATGAGCATATAAATTTATAATTATGATAAAAAAAATCTTTATTCAATCACAAATATTTTTAAAATTAAAAATGATCATTAATTTTATACCATTTCTAATATGGATAAATTTATATAAACAAGATATTTAAAATAAAATTAAATTAATCAACTTTAATTATTGATATGATTAGAATGTATAATTAAAGTAAATTTAGTGCCAAAATTACTATACATTCCTTTTTTTTTAATACATAGGTTAAAAAAATCAAAGGCCAACATGTTCCAACCCACATTGGCCCACAAACTAAATGGAACGAGCCAAATAGCTCACAGTTAAACAAGTCTAGACAAATTAAGTCCAACTCTGTCTATTTATGCCGACAAATGAGGTCAATTGTAGGCTACAGTCCATTTTGACAGTACTAGGTAGGACTGCCTAGGACTCCTCGGACACACATTATTATTGTTATTTCTATTTTTTCCCTGCTTAAAGTACTTCTTCTCTATTTTTATTTTGTATTTCGGTTACTATTTTCTTATGCAAAAAAACAAAACTCTCTCTCTATATATACTCATAGTTAACAAAATCACAAGTACACTAAGGGGTGTATTTGGATTAAGATTTTATTCGAAAAAAACTAATCCTTAAGATATTAATGGTAGATTTGGTACGTTGGTAGCACTATCAAAATGACTTGTAGTCTGCGAGCCGGTTCATTTGTCCACATAAATAGATGAGTTTGGACATAATTTGTCTAGACCTGTTTAAATATGGGCATATTTGGCTTGTCCTATTTAGCCCACAAGCTGACCTTTTTTTTTTTTTGTGTATGTATTAGAACATTATAGAAAAAGGAATGTATGGTAATCTTGACATCAAATTTGCCTCAATTACACATTCTAATCATGCACATAATTAAAGTTGATTAATTAATTTAGTTTCATTTTAAATATCTTCTTTATATAAATTTATCTAGATTATTAATAATATATATATATATATATATATATATATATATATATATATATTTATTTATTTATTTTAAAACTATTAGAAATTGGCTAAATATTCATTCTATCATAATCATAGATTTATATGTTCATATATGATAGAGAGAGAAAAATAGAGAGAAAAAAAGGTTAGGCCAGAGGGTTGGCCTATATAGCTCGCTAGCCTAGTATGGAGGATACAAGTTGGGGTACAAGCCAACCCTGCGCCAGATTAAAGCGAACTGGCCCATTTAATAATGTCATATGTTAGAATAGAATAAAATTGAATAATTTTTTTTTTAACTTTTCATTCATTTTCAATATTTGGTATGCAAATTTCAAGTAGGGAAAGTCTTTCCAAAGCCCATTTCAGGAAGAAGTTAGAAAGGACTCTCAACATCAAAACCTAAGAAAAGTCATTTTCAGAAGAAGTTGGAATCCTATAAAAATTATTATTACTATTATACCATGATAATGTTCAATGAAGAAAAAACACCATTTAACCTTAAATTCTTATTGTATTTCTCTTAGTAGTATTTTCTTTACTTTGATATAAAATGAAAGTTATCTTTATGACCAAATTATACTTTAATACTTGAAATATTTAATTTTTAAAAAATTTTAATGTGAATTTATTTAAATAAAATTTTGTAGATGACATATTTAGTTTAGCCTTATTATTTTTCTTTTTCCTAGACGTAATTTGGCTTCATTCACACAATATACTAACAGTGCATTTAATTAACATCTTGTGAAGTTTTATTTCTTTCTTATATTAAATAATACATTTGCCAAACACAAAAAATCAATTATCATTCAGTTTTGATTTTTTCTTCCAGACAAATAGAATAGAAAGAGGATTTTGAACTCATTTTGGGAAGTGATTTTGAGTGAAAAGATATTTCATTCCATTTTATTCTATTTCAAGGTACGAAACATACTATAAGTTTATTTTATATAAGAGATGTATGTTTGGATGTCGATTTTAAAAAATAAATAACAAGTAATGTTATTATTATTTTTTAAGAAAAAAAAAGAGTGATGTTATTTTGAACTATTAAGTGAATTATTAATAATCTAATATTCATAACTTCAACTATGTGTAGAAATTATTTCTAAAAATGAAGAAATTAGTCATTTTGGTTCTTAGAGCTTTTTCCTGTAACTATTGTGGTCCCTTATGAATATTTCGTACTTTTTTCATTCCTAAAATTTTTATCTTTGATTGATTTGGTCCTTTAGGAATATTGTTAACCTTTTTTATCCCAAAATATTATGTATAACTTATTCAGTGAGCAAACGAGCATACAAACTATTTTATTAAGGACTAAAGAAATTAAAGGAGAAAAGATTCAAAGACCAAAATGGTTAAATGAAAAAAAATTAAACCAGTATACACATAATTTCTTTTCTAATGACGAATCTTATTTTTTAGGAAATACTTAATAAAGAATGTTTATAACCATCTGAAAGTTTTATTTTATGTTTTTTTTTGCCGGGGGTAAATTTTTCAAATTATTGTTAAATGAATGACAAATTAAAGTTTTTTCCACAAAATTTACCGTGCAAAAATTTTTATTTCTTAAAGATCTTTTATATCAAATTTAATATTTTCCATTACGATAGAAATTCTTGCTGACTTAATACATTCTAAGGTGAAATTTCCATTAGCATCTCATGGGGAATATATCCTGGAGATTCCCACATGTGAATGTACAGATCCTTCTCTTTCTAATCTTGCAAATGCAGACCAAGAGTGGAAAGAAATATAGCACAATGTATGGAGCGATATTTGTTTTTGTTTTTGTTTTTTAATTTTCTTCGGGGAAATAAAGATGAATGAGAGTGCTTACACGTAGCTATTCACCAATTAAAAAATTTATTTGCGAAATTCTATATGAAAATAGTACTTTTGTCTTTGAATTAATAAAATAAAAAGAAAAGAAAAAATCTTTGATAAAATTATCTGCTAATTCGTATGTTTATTATTTTTTATTATATTATATTACTTTTATAATACAATTTAAAATTTTAGATAAAATTATGTACATGGTCAAATATTGTCAATTTAAATAGGACAGAGGGAGTATGCTTTACAAGTTTTCTTCTACTGATTTTATTTATTTATTTTTAAAATTTTTTCTCTACAGAGGAAGAGAGAATGTAGATTAATCCTAAGAATATTTTAGTTAAGATTTGTAAGTTCTACTTAAAGGAAAGTTTTTATTTTCTATATTTAATACGAAAATGAGATCTACAATTGATTTTTTCTTTCTCTTGATACATTAATAAAATACATAAGTTAGAAAGTTAAATCAACTTAATCAGATGAAATTTTAAAAAACTAACTACAACGAGAGAGCAAACTGTGGGAGCTTAATTAGGACGGATACCTATTTATTTTGTTTTCTTTCAAAATTACCCCAAAATAATGCTTTTAGTAGCGATTTCCAATTTCTAATATTGAGGGTTTTTTTAAACAAAAATTTGAATATTCACATAGAAGTCTAGCTTGTAAAGTCCAAATAGGCCCTCTTTGAAAAGTTCGGTTTGTTATGGGTTGACCAATTTGACTGAAAATATGACTGTTATGCATCTTAATTCTTAGGAGCACACTGATGCCTTAGATGTTTGGAGGTGAAATAATTGCATTTTTATAGTGTAACTAAAGAATAGTTTTCTTAAATTTGGGGACTATATTGACATTATGCGATTTGGATATGTGTCGGTAACCAAACAGAGTTTCTGTATAAAAGACAAGTTAATGGTGACAATGGCATTAACAATGCACAAAAAGAGATCCATAAAAGGAAAGAAGAGACTCGAAAGAATACCACTATAATATATAGTTATTTTATTATATATAATTTTAAAATAAATTATTTTTTAATTTATTTATTTCTCTATTCCACATTTTCTTTCTATTATCACGGTTTTCACCCTCAATCATGATTCCATGATTTCCACCCTTCTGGACAGAAATCATGAAATAATTTCACCCTTCATGCCCGAAAAGTTAAAAATAATTAATTTTTAATTATATATAATGAAACTTTAAAAAACTTTATATAGCAAAGATCTTCAAGAAAGAAGAAAAGCAGTGAAGACTTTTATTTTATCTCAAAATTGGATTAAGAAAACAACAGGGAAATAAAGATGTTTCAAGAAGTCAAAATTACCAATGATGCCCTTGAGAGTAGGGGGAGAGAGATTTTCTTCCATTCTTGAAAAATGCTTTTATTTTCTCTCTACTTCTGTAATTGAATTCTTAAAATTTATTATTTTCGACTATGTCCACGAGTTAATGCTATTATCGATGTTGGATGAAACATACAAAAATAATTCCGCAAAAAATTATTAAAAAATTTTAAAAAGTGTCACTACAAAGGGATTATATATGTATATCCCAAAGTTTTTTTGTCAAGTTGAATGTGATTGGATAGAGTTTGATTTTGAGATTTTTATTTTAAATTTAATAAAAATTAAATTATTTATAAAAAATGATATTAATTTATTTTTAAAATTTTAAATTTAATTTTAAAATTGAATCGAGGGGAGAATCGGTTACATGGCAAGTGATTTTTCTTGTCAACATGCGGCAGTGGGACAACAATACCACCACATGTCAAGCTTCACGGTGATATGAATATTGTCTTTATTTTTGCATGTAGACAAATTGAATTTGTTTCTATATGCACCACACTTTTTTTTGTTTGTTTTTCTTGAAGGGAGTTGTTCCAACATGTTTGGTTGCACATCACTTGCATTCTTGTTTTGTTCAAAAGACAAACACATATCTAAACGAACTCGAATTCCATTTCCTTGTTTCCTCACTTGTATGAACTTCACTTGTAAGGTTTTACTAAATGAGGTAACTTGAGCAATGTAAAACATGTGATATAAATTTATTTGTATGTAATGTCTGTAATGTTGCATTACATTGGCTTGTTCCATTAGACGAGTTATAATTTGAACCTCGTTTACTCAAAAGTAGGATGAAAGAATATTTAGTAATCAATTCTAGCATGAAGTTTAATAATCCAGCTTGATTAAATATTTTTGCAGTTCGTGAACCATACGTGAATGATTTTTTGGAAAATTTATGCTAATTTTTAATTAACCGAAATGGAATAAAAAAGATAAAAGAAGGGAAGAAGCTATAACCATACTTCCAATCTTGTATAGACACTTGTAAAAAGTGCAATTGGATAAGAAAAATGAGTAATTTTATTATGGTAACTTATAAGTATAAGTATTACATAAGTTATATATATATCAATAAAAAATAAAATAAGTGGAACCAAAAAAAGTTACATCATTAAAAATTAATTACTTCATATGAGTTTTTTATTTACATATTTTATTGTTATTAATATATATATATATATATATATAATTTATATGATGTTTATAAATTACTCAGTAAATATAATACAATGACTCAATAAGAAGGTACATTTCTTCTGGATTAGGCATAATCCCAATGAAGACAGGCACATATGTCCCAATGAACACAACTTGATTACTCCATTCCTTTCTTCGCAGATTCCCTTTCTCATACACAGTACTTTTCATCTCATCTGTCCAAGGGGCATAGTAAGTTGATTCAAATGGGTTTGACACTTGGAATCCAGTTCCTTATTGAATCTGAATGCCATCCTAATACCTTTCCTTTTCCATTCCCAAAAGGTCATCTTTCTACACTATTTTCAACTGCAGTTTTTTCCTTTATAGTCCTAAACCCAAGGGCCAAGAACGCAAGTTTCAAACTCAAATCCCAGCTAGTTCTCATCACAAAAAATGGATTTTCGCTCAGTGTTTAGTCTCGTCTTCTTGGTTTCTTTACTCGGGCAAGTCTTAATGGTGGAGAGTTTGGCGTGCAACTGGGGAACGCGAGCGATGCATCCCCTTCCCCCTGATATAGCGGTGAAGCTAATGAAGGACAACGGGATCAACAAAGTGAAGCTGTTTGAAGTTGTGCCTGAGGCCATGAAGGCTCTGGGGAAATCTCGGATAGAGGTCATGGTAGGGATACCCAATGAACTATTGGCACCTTTGGCAAGTAGCGTTCGAGTTGCTGAGGACTTTGTATCGCAGAATATTTCCTATTATGTGTCCAAATATGGTGTTAATATAAGGTTAGTTCTTCAATATTGAATTATACTTCTCATCAATGCATCGGAGTATTATATGCGCACAAGTAATTGGTAAGCTTGGACCTTAAGAGGCTCCCATTCTTCAGAATCTTGCATGCATTAGTTTGTTCTTCTCCTTTCTTTTTCTCCAAAAAAAAATTTCTTCATATGGCTGAAGATGCATTTCTTCCAAGAGACATGAACTTCTGGCTTTGGTACTATATAATCTAATCTATATCTATATCTACACTATATTAAAAGTATGGATATGGATCATGTAGATTTAAACTTTAATATTTCTTCCTTTTTTTTAATAGACAAATTTAGCTTTTATGTCAAAACAAAATAATTATACTAGAATAATAAAATGGTAAATTTATTATGATTTCTTTTTAATAATTATTAAATGTGCCATATTAATTATAAAATAATAAAATAATAATAGTTACATCCTCTAATAAAAAGAGTTAAATGAGGTTTGTGACCACCAAATATTAAATATTTTAATTCATTAGTTATTTATGATTATAATTTTTTTATTCCAAAATATAATGTTATGTGTAATTATTAACTATAAAGCCTTTAAAAATAATTAACACAATCAATAAAACAAATAAACTTAAAGAAAAATAACAAGAGAAAAAAGATTGTTAGTCTATAAATAATTAAAACAAATGCACAATATAACTTCACTAAATAAACTAAAAAATAATTTTAATTTTTAACAAAATTCTATTACATGCACATGCACATGCACGTAGTGTTAAACAAAAATATGAAGAGGAGAAATTATGTTTAACATATAAACGATAAAAAAAACTTACTGAAATTATGTTTAACATATAAACGATAAAAAATTTACTGATTTCGATATTAATAGGAATGTTATATAGTAAGAGACAACAATTGCATATCGAATTTAATCATCAACTTGATTTTCCATGATATATTAGTCTTGTTTGTTTGTTAAATTCTAAAAGGAACATTTACTCACATCAATTTCTTTAGAAAGATTCTTCAACATGTTCGCGCACTAATCAATTTTTCTTAAAGAAAGAAAGGAATGGTGAAGAGAAGAAGTGTAAAATGAAAGAATCAATCCCCCAACCATGTCCTGGAGAGGATATATTCCTCTATGGTAATACAAACATTGTGATTGCTTTCTTAAAGTGATGCAATTCAAAAGATATTTGTTCTTCCAACAGATGCACTACACATGTACACATAGCAAATGCCAAAGAAGGGCAGAAATGCAAAGGACACAAAAGTAACTGCCATTTCATTTTCCATAAAAAAACAGTACTGTATATTGTACAATGTTTCTGCACATGGTGACACCTTAAAGCTTTACAATGTCTAATTTCTACACATGGTGCCGGAAAATCTTTTGATGTCCTAAATTTTAAAGGTCTGTTGCTGTCGGAAATGAACCTTTTCTCAAGACCTACAAGGATATGTACTCCCAAACAACTTTCCCAGCTCTCCAGAATATCCAGGCTGCCTTAATCAAAGCCGGTTTAGGCAGAGATGTCAAGGTCACCATCCCAATCAACGCGGACGTCTATCAATCAGACAGCGGCATGCCCTCTGGTGGCGATTTTCGCCCCGATATCCATGACCTAATGATGAAGATCGTCAAGTTCCTTAATGACAATGGAGGTCCTCTCACCATTAACATATATCCCTTCCTTAGCCTCTATGCCGATCCTCATTTCCCCGTGGACTATGCCTTCTTTGAAGGCGCTGCTGCCCCCATAGTCGATGGCCCGATCACATACACCAATGTCTTTGAAGCCAATTATGACACCCTGATTTGGGCTCTGGAGAAAAATGGCTATCCTAACATGCCTATCATCGTTGGAGAAGTTGGATGGCCAACTGATGGTGACCCGAACGCAAACATAGAATACGCACGGAGATTCAATCAGGGCCTGCTGGACCGCATCAATCAGGGGAAAGGCACCCCGAAACGGCCAACACCACCTGACATTTACCTGTTTGCACTCATTGATGAAGACGCCAAGAGCATAGACCCAGGGAACTTTGAGCGGCACTGGGGGATATTCTACTACGATGGGACCATCAAATATCCTCTAAATTTGGGAAACAACAGGAATCTAACAGCTGCCAAAGGCGTTCGATATTTGTCCCGACAATGGTGTGTGATGAGGCCAGATGCAAGTACCTCAGATCCCAACTTACCGCAAAGCATAAACTATGCTTGCAGCTACGCAGATTGCACCAGTCTTGGATACGGATCGTCTTGCGGAGGCCTCGATGTTAGAAGCAATGCTTCTTATGCTTTTAACACGTACTTCCAGACCTTGAATCAACAGAAAGGGTCGTGCTCTGATCGGTTCTATAACTTGTCAGTGATAACAACAATTGATCCAACTCCAAGACGGGACAGTTCTTGTCGATTCGAGATCATGATCGACACCGGAAGGCACGAGCAATCTCGAACACCGAACTCTTCTTCGGCACTAGAAGCTTACAACTCCGTCCTCATTGCAATGTTTCTGATCGCAGTGGGCTTCATTTCTGCTGTTCTTTGAGCTTTGCATAGTTTGCCTCCGTTGGTTTTCGTCCCTTTACATCACTGACCTTATACCAAGTTGATGATATCCCATTTTGAACATCATTATTGCTACATTATTTGCCCAACACCCCCCCCCCTCCCCCGCGTCTCCTAAATGGCCCCAAATTATCAGAATTTTCCTTTTATTTGGGGCGTTAAATGATGAAGGATTCTTGGGGCCTTTGCCCAGTATGTTCCCTCCCATGGTGCATGAAATTTCCGGTGCTGTTGCATCTAATTTACACTTGCTCTAGCAAAATCAAAAAATAATAATGGACAAATGTCTGTTATCAAGTTCTTTTCTTCATGTTTCATTAAGTCACGGAAGAAAATGTATCAAAAAGAGCATTTTCAATTGTTTGTTTGTCTGTTTTTTCTTTTTTTTTTGCTAATTTGTTTCTTTTTCTCTTTTATCATTTTTTTGGAATTCTGTTTCTCTGATACTTTTGCTCGCGCTTTGTACCACAAGGCAGCAACAATTTTTATTCTAATATGAGTATTGACAATTTTATTTTTTTTCAAAAACAAAGAGACTTTTTTATAGTATCTCATATAAAATCCAAATGAAGTTCTTTATAAGTTTTAAGTTCAAGAGAATATATTTGTTTATTAGTTTAATTTGAATAAAGTTGTATTAATAATCGTAAAAATAAATTATTTATAAAAAAATTTGATTCAAATTAAAAATTAATTTTTTAAAATGAGTTACTTTTCAAATATACGATTTTTTTGTTCATTAGTTTTTATTCTTCAAATATCTTCTAATAAATCTAAAGATTCCATTTAATTTGGACAAAAGAATAAAAATTTCTAGGCAAGAGAATCAAGAATTTTGACTCATACAGTACAAGAAAAGGAATTTTCTACCTTGGCCAAAGACTACGAAGCCACAAAAACTTTCCCTTCAGAGTCATCATTCTATCTATAAGCCACAACTCTTTTTTTATTTTAAGCAAATAGTATAGTAATATTAGCAGAACAATTCAATCCCCCGCAAGAGCAGATACTATATTTTATTCGAATCCTTTGGAGCTTTGCAATTTTCTACTAAAAGACTTGTTTGTTGACGCGTTTGATAGCAACCCTCATCCCCCATGCGGCCATTCCATTAAAATTCAAATTTCTCCTAATTATTAGCGGTTGCTAGGGCAAAGAACAAGTGAAAATAAAGGAAATAAAAAAACCATTATTTATGCAATTATCAATATTGATATCGCCTATATATAACATTATTTTCCATTCCTCCCACATTTTTCCTCCATCGCCTGCGCGCCATTTGCTTCCCTTGCTTCTAAATTTATAATTTGTTCGGATTCCTATTTTGATTATCATCTAGATGAATTTAGGTTAAAAATTCTTCAAATTTCAACAAATTATATTATGATAAATAGGAGGAACTGCTTGCGGTTGCTTTCAATCGGTATTAATCAACACCTCGGCAGTCGACATTGCCGCCGTGTCTGTTCAATGGCCGCAGCGGCATCGGCTTTTTCCGTGAACTGCAAAGATCTGCTTCATTATTTCTCTGTTCAGAAATCTTCATTCGCGGTTGAGTTCAGTAGAAACGGTAGTGGAGGAGGAAGAAGCATTGGCTTGGGGGTTAAAGGATGTTGCTCGTCTGAGAATACGTGTAGTAAGAACAGTATTAGCATTAAAGGTTCTGGTTTTTGTAATCATAATGCTGTTGGGAGTGGCTTTGAGTTACACAAGCCTAGGGCAACTTCGCCTTGCTTGCGGCAGCAGCTCTCGAAGTTGCCCGAATTGGTGCCGGAGGAGATTACACTTAGCTTGGAGAATAGATTTGGTAGTGATGGTGGTGAAGAGAGTAATACAGATGGTGCTTGTCAAAATGACCGAGGAAGCTCTCTAAAATCCGCAGGGGACCGCTCATTGTCTGAGAAAATTGTGGTTGCTGTTGATGTTGATGAGGGTACACTCTATTCTTCTGTTTCCATCCTCCTCTGTCTTGAAACAGAATGGCACTAGTTTTATGTCTTTCTAAAGTATATTTTGTTCGTGGTAAGACGTTATACACATTATGTTGAATACTCTAGTTATTGCAAAAGTTCCGGATTTGGTGATTAATTTATCTTGATCTTCCCCTGAACTGAAGTTGTTTTGCTCTTGCAAGTGGTCAAGATATCGTTTTTGGATCTGGTTCCGAAAACATTCCACTGGGATTGTGGGAAATAACTAATTTTCTCTCATAGTGAGTATTTCATGATTCTGCCATCAGAATGTGAAGCCAAAATGTTATTTGGTTATCCAATTTCTTTTGCATTCTAAGTTGTTGAATGATTGCTAAGATTCTGTGGTCTTGACTTGGTTATTACATCGTATGGAAAAATTTTTGAGTTTTTTTTGTCCTTGTTAACCTGCTGCTAATAAATATTTCCTTTCTTCCTCTGAACTTTTTGAGCTTGCAGTTCTTGGCAACTTTGTATCAGCTCTCAATGAATTCATTGCAGATCGGTACTCTTTAAATCACTCAGTTTGCGAGTACCATGTCTATGAATTTTTCAAGGTATCATCTAGTGTGGCTTTGACAAAGTTATGTTTATTATCTGCTGCATATGTATAAACTTACAACATCACGTGTTGTTACATCACTGCTCATTTATCAAACAAACTAAATTAACCTTGCCAAAGATTCATTACTGACAAAAGTGGAAAAGTGTTTCTGGAAGTTCAGTTTGCATCTCGTCAATGAGTTGGACCTTATGGCTAGATAATTATAATTTTAAACCTCTATCATTAGGGAGGTTCTGGTTATTATATTTCTTTTCATTGTGGCGTTTGGGTTCTCTTCGTACCATCTTTTTGCTTTTGCTGTTGCATATTTCCTGATTGCCACTGTTTCATTAGCCTGAAGTACAGATTTGTCCAGTTTGAATGGATATCTGTATATTTGTTCTGATTCACCTTTGATCTGTGTTGCAGATTTGGAACTGTTCCAGAGATGAAGGTATATTCTATTGCTTGTTGCTTTGATCAATTAGAGCATCAAATAGTTTAAATGTATCCCACTGAGTTCATCTGATCAAGAGATGTTGCAAAAGAAAAGTTGAAATCCATTTGATCAAAGGCACTCATTTTCATGTTGTTTCTTAGGGTGTTTCTCTAGTTCATTTCTGAATTGTTTCCAGTTAATTTGAGTAGCTCATATGACTGCATATTCCTTGATGCATCCCCAAAGTGGACAGTTTTTGTTGGTTTAGGTTTCTACGTGTCTTACGTGTTTGCTTCCCATGATCGTTGCATGTAAAGAAAGAATGCTTCAGTGAATTATCGCTGACATTTTGAAGTTCATAACTACATTTGTAGAGTAATAGTGCTCATCTTTTTCCTCATAAGAGTTTCTGATATGTTTGAGCAACTAGGTTATTAACCGTTCCAGAAGTTTCTGCTTACCTTTCATATCTAATGTCTATCTTCTGTGAGGCACTATATCAAAGTATGGTACCTAATAGGGGCCCCTGGTTCTCTTATGGCAGCTGATATGCGTGTCCATGAATTCTTTAAGACGCCTTACTTCAAGAAAGGGATTCATCCAATCCCTGGTGCTCTGCAGGCTCTTCAAAAGTTATCTAAATTTTGCAGTTTTTCAATAGTCACGTACGTATATTTTGCTGCCTCTTGTTTGTGAAGTTGGGCTTATGTTATATCATTTAATAATGGGTCATCTTGGCCACTTCTGCTCATAGCTCCCGGCAAAACGTAATTAAGGATCATACAATTGAGTGGATTGAGAAGCATTATGGAGGAGTATTTCAGGATATCCACTTCGGCAATCACTTTGCACTGGATGGACAATCTATACCTAAATCAGAGATTTGCAGGTGTGTTTTTTCTTATTTTCTTCAACATGCTTTTTTCTGCCTGAAATGCTTTTCCTGTTCTCAATTTCTATCTTATTCATTGATTAAAAATTCATTCTGAAGTCTGTTGGAAAACTGCATTCTAATATTTTCAAGCTAGCATTGGCATTAGAAGAACTTTGTCTCAGTTAGTGTGTGGATTTAGGCTTAATTCCAATTTGAACTTTGGACGATTTACTTGAGAAATGTATCTGAATGGCTTATTCTGACCATCTTCCTAGCAGGTCCCTGGGAGCAAGTGTCTTGATTGATGACAATCCTAGATATGCCATTGAGTGCGCCAAAGTTGGAATTCAGGTTTTTCTGTTTGATTATAAGAATTCATATCCTTGGTGCAAGACAGAGTCTGTCAAACAACATCCCCTGGTCACTAAGGTTCACGATTGGACAGAGGTGGAGCATCAACTATTCTCGTGGATGAGATCCTAACTGTGGCAATATCTGTGTTGTTGAGCTATAATTGGTTCATAAATGCTGGAGCTGATTTTGCCAGCAGGCATCAGAGATCATGCAGAAATAATTGTTTTTCCCACTTTCAGTCTTCATCTTTGGCCAAGCCGCCTGCTTGATGAGGACTAAGTGGGGCCTTGTATTACAATGCTTCACCAGCAGAACCCATAACAAAACGTAGGTAAAATGAGTGTCTTAGCAGTCTCTCAATTCTTTCCTGGGTTGCCCTTTTTGGCATTTTAGGGTTTATAGGAGATAGATATTGGGTTTGGCCTGCTGGATAATATAGCCTATGCCCATTTGAGCATGATAAAGTACATCTGAGAATGAAAATAATAAGATTTCTACAATGTCTTTGGATGTTAAATAGATAACAGTACTCTTTATATCTGTTGTTCCTGTTGGATTTCAACGTAGAATACCCTGGATTTGATCCAGCATTCTATTATCGCAGCTGACAAATAGTGAAATCATTTTAGATATATCTGAGTCAGCCTCCTACCTTTGCACATCTTTGTAATGCATTCATGCTGAATTCAGTATATGGAAAGAAAGGAATAATGCAAATTTCCTGGAGATGTAAATTGAAACCCTGTTCTTTAGGCTTCGTCGATGTGGTGGGCAGCTGTCTATTTCAACTCTTAGTCTGATTCGCCCAAGTCGTTCAATTCTAAAGGAATAGTGCAAATTTCTTGGAGATGTAAATTATTGAAGTATCTGATTCCTTGGCTATGCAATAAGATGTAGTAGCATCGCTATTGTGTGAGAAACATATTTTGTTTGGAAGAATCTCTCCAGTTTTGTAACAAGTCTTTTGTGTAATCTGCGTCACTTGTTAATTGTTTGCCTTAAAATTATAATGTAGTTCTTTCAATTGATTACTCGAACTTTGGAAAACAAATTTAAACTTGATATTTGTGAGGCTTTGGATTCCGGTATCATTTGCTGATACAAAGTGATCGGTTGGAGGATGGCGAAGTATGTTTCCTCGTCGGGTAATGAATTGGCACGCCAGTGAAAAGCTGTGGTTTTATGTCAGTAGAGAAACAATAAGCACGAAATGCAAATAAAGCTCATTTGTTACTCTCTAATTCACTGCAAACTAAACTAAATCATTTTTGTTGAGATCTTTTCCTGGAAATCTGATAGCTTGGACCACTTTGAGGATTAACAAGTATGAAAGAAATAAAAAAGGACTAAAGATAAATACTTATGTATACTTTAACTTTGTATGAGTCGTCTATTCTGTACGAGTTATGGAACTCTTGGAGACGATCTGCAGAAATAAAATAGAAGTCCGTTCCAAGTGGACAGCAAATGAGACTCTTCATCTATGGGCTCAATTATCTTGTTCTCCATTCATCCAAAAAAAAAAAAAAAATTTGTTCTCCGTTGCTTGCTTTTGTTTCTTTTGACTTATATATTTACACAATATCTTAATGTCGTAAGAATATCCGATTGTGTGCTTCGGGGAATTTTGAAAGCCGAGATTTGGGTTACTCCATCTTCTCTAGCAGCTTGAAACCATATGCCTCCAAAATATCGAGGGCTGCAAAACAGACACAAGATTTTGCTTTCAAATCTACACTTTAAAACAGTTGTTTCCTGACATCAAAACAGTATCTACTAGTCTAACTGATTCTTGCCTTGGGAAGAAGAAATATCGAGGCACTAGAAGAGTCTTAAATTATCTATACAAAATCTATTGGGTATACTTTCCATGGATGCAGAGAGACTTCAGCAGGAAAGAGAAGAACGGTAATTTACCGGGAATGTAGACTTCTGGAACAACTGGCCTTAAGACACCACGCGTTTCAATCTTGTTTGCAAGTAAGAGCTGTCATGGTTAAGACAATAGGAAATTATATCTTTATAGATTAATTCCATATATTGATAAGAGAAATGTGAAAGTTGAGAGTTGACAAAAGTAGATACCAGAGCCCCAACTGCTGCTGGAATCCCAACGGTAAGAGCCATTGCGCTAGTTGTTTTTCCATCGGCAGTCCTCCCAAACTCCAGTAAAGTAGCTCGATGGCATTCCGTGGGTTGTCCATTTGGAAAATCTATTTCAATTTCATGGCGTAAAAGCACCATATCCTAACATAGAGGATCAAATTAATTATATGCCATGAAAAAACAGTAACTCGATGTGCCTCTCTGTAAAAGTACACACACTAAATTACCTCTTCTGCGCCTGAATAAGCTAATCTTTCTTCCATCCGGAGACAAGTTATATCAAATGCACTTTGGCAAGAGGCCGGTATTTCTACCGACTCATGAAATCCCAGAAACCTGTTGAAACAAAGAAGCCGCAGGACATAAGAACAATTATAATTTTGGAATATGAAAAGTAATTGCATTATCTTTTCTTTTAGTTCTTTTTCATGGACTATAGCATGTAGTGATTAGAGGATTTTCCTCCCATCCCATGCCAACCCTATGGGTGGCATCTGGTGTATCTGTTTGTTTATAAGTAGATAAACTTGGAAGCTGAAGGAAGATATCGTAGGCGTTAGTCACATTATAGTTTTGGCTGTCTTGACTGCAGTTTCTCTTTCTTTGCTAAGTCCAAGTGCAATAATCCTTTCTGTGATTCCCTTCTCAGTCAGAGTAGATGCATTGAAGTAATCACCATGGAGTCTAAGAAGTTCAAGTAAAAATTTCTGGAAAGTTGGTCTTTCTCCATTCTTTAAGATTGGGATAGCTTCAGTATTGAAGCATCCAATCCTTGATAGCGTTCCCATTATTTCACTAAAACCTGCATATGACATTCGCAATCGTCAGTTACATTAAGGACACGGTAAAATTTCATAAGACTAAACCAAGGACAGCCATTACAAGGCTTCTTTGTGCTTTGCAGACATTTTCCCAATGTTCATTTTCTTGAGTTCTCTCATATGGGTACCAAAATAGAATTTTTACCCTTTGGGACATCTTGATTTCACTATTGGTTTCATTTACGAGATAAATAATAATGAACTACCTAAGGTTCAGATGATTTAAAAGCCAAAGGATTTCATCATGCCTTCATAACGTAGAGTTCCACGAAAGATGGTTGATGCTTCATTCTCTATTCCATATAAGTTTCCATAAATCAAAGAATTGCGATTTGGAAGACATTCCAAAGCAAAAGCTGGAAGATCAGGTATCCGAAGTCTTGAAGCTGAATCATAAAGCTGGTCACCTGCATGTTTAAAGAAGGTATAACTACACATAACTCCAGCCAAGACTGAAGAGTGAGCCACCTTTTCCTAAATCTAGTTATAATCTTACATTACACGTCAAAAGCTGGTAATTTAATATGCAGGCAAAAAGCAGAAAACAGAACAAAGATCAGAAGAAAATACGTGAGTAATACAGTATGAATTATAGTGGCAAGTAAGCATTATGCAAGAACAATAAAACAAACACAAACCTAACCAATTTTCCCATATACTGGGAATTGAACTACAGTTTCTGCATGGTGCTAACTCACCATCCACATGCACGGTTTCACCATGATATCTATAGGTGGCCGGATTGCGCCCAGTTCGTATTGCTCCAGCTGGGTTCCAACTGAAAATAGTAAGACATATTTAAAGTCAGAATTAGTATTGAGCTTGGAGTGAAAAGAATACATAACAAACTGGTAACATTTATCAATAAATGCAATTTCGGAAGAAGAGTAAATGCTGTAACTAAATCAATTCTGAATATGTGTCCAGAACATTATTGAAACGAGCGAAGAACATTCATAATTTACTGAAATGAATAGAGAAATAATATAGACATGAGATTATTGGTCTTAAGAAATTTCTCTCAGACGGAAACATATCCTTTAAGACAATAAAAAATTTGAAGCCATAGAATATCATACTTGAATTCTTCTCAATGTTCCACAATATTATCTTCAGAAAAATAACTTGTTCACAAGCTTGCTTATTTGATATGGTCATACAGCACAAGATCAGAGTATGAAGAAATGCTGGAAACCTGAATTTATATGCAAGAGGGTTGTTTGCAGCTGCTGGTGATGGAAGACCACCACAATAAGATGCAAAAGACCTGATCTTCCCATTTCTTATATGTGCTTGGTTGATCATTTTCATTGCCATCATATGGTCTGAAGTGCAAATGTGGTAATATAGGTCAAGCTGAATGTTCAATAATTGTCCTACAACAATTTTCTCAATTGAGCAGTACCTATTCCAGGATCCAAGCCCATCTCACCAAGAATTGTGATACCAGCATTCTTTGCTGCTTCATCTAGCTTTGACATGGACACGTCAACATAACTAGTGGTAACAAGATGCTTCTTCAGCTGCATCACGAAAATCATCCATTATGTTATTGAAGGGGGAAAAAATACATGTCTGATATGCAATAAGCCAGCAATGCTTGTTTCGGTACAGGTGGAGACTCTAGATCTGATGGTTACTCTGCCGTGAATTTTTAGATACTTGGAGTTAAATGCCATAAGAATATCATAGAAGCATTTATCTTTAAATGGGTATCCTAAATCCATAGATTCAAAGAAATGTTTATGCTAAAATCACCAAACCCCAAGAAGATGGCAAAATTTATAGCCATTGCATGCTACAGGGAGGTTTATAGGCATATTTACATTGTCTTAACTAATGAGACGACAAAAGCACCGGTTATTCAGTACCTCAATACATTCTGCAGCTATGATAGTGTGCCAGCTAGCAGGCAGTAAACTAACCACAACATCAACCTGCAAAGAAAAATAAATAAATAAACGCATGCATTTGGACATGTAAGAAATAGAATTAGGGGCATAAAGCTTTTTCATGTAGGAAGGGTAATGGAATAAAGATTAAACCTGATCAAATGCAGCTGTGATGAATTTTCACCATTTTGACTAGGTTGACAAATTGACATTCTATTTGGGAATATTGTGCAGCAAGGCACATATACCGAGTGATACCCAGCATCGTTTTAGACATTATTTTGTGCTAATTCAAGGTCATAATAACACCCAGATAGCAGGATTATACCTGTGCAATGTGATGGTGAAGACTTTCATGATCTTTAACATCAAGCTGTATTGCTGTTGCATTTGGAATGCCTTCAGTGATCTGCATCCAATAATGAAATCATCCTGATTGTTATCTTAAGGTGATTTAATATGCAAACAACTAACAGCAATGGGATGGTTGACCATAATTTATGCTGTCTCTAGCTTTGTGTAAATAAAATCCAAGAAATAAAATTGAATAAATTGGAATTTTTTTTCTCCATTTTATGATTTCATAAGTATCTAGAAGTAATTCTTAGTGTATACCTCTGCTGCATCCTTAAGGTAAAGAGAGGCAACAATTACTTCAACACAATTCTGCTCCTCAAATTCAGCTTCTATACTTGATTTCAGTATTTGTTGAGAGGAGAGGCTGCCAATTGATGCTAAGAATTCCGCAGCTGGTCGACAAACCCGACCAGCACCTAAAATGAGGACCAAACTTTTCTTCTTCTCATCATTGTTCTTCTCCATGCCATTCTCCTGTAATTTACCAACCTTCAGCAATATCATGCTTTTTCCCTTGTCAAGTCCATGATTTTCACTTGTATTAGCAATTGAAGTTAAAGAGTCAATGATTTTATCAAGGGTGTCTTGGTCATCTGCTCCAACCTGTAGAAAACATGAAATAACCAACTTTAAGACATGACAGTATGTGTGACACCGAAAACAATCAAGTGTAACATGCTGCATTAGAAGTGTAAAGGATACTTTAACCAGAATATATATTGATGACTAGACAACCATATTCCAGATGCAACATCTGTGACAACTGGCAACTGGAGGAGAGGATGTTCAAGAGTATAGAGCCTTTGATTTGTAAGACACAATTGTTATGGGTAGTATTCATGGTAGAGTGAATAAGCATGGACTCTTGAGGATATACATTCATAATAATTAAGGAATTCCAAGAAAGTTCCTGTAGGAATTTTATGCCATGATGAGACAAAACACATTCCAAATGCAATATGTGCGGCAGCTGGAGAAAAGGGCGTTCAGGAGTAAAGAGCTTTTTATTTGCGTGACAGAATTGTGATTGGTAGTATCATTGGGAGAGTGAATGAGCAAGGACTCTGAGAAGACGCATTCATAGTAATTAAGTAAGTGCAAGAAAGTTCCTGCAGGAATTTTAATCTGTCTAGTTAATAGTCTTACGATGCACAATGGTTCTTCCTGGTCAGTTATGTGAAAGGTGCTAGAAGTTTACTTGCCTCAAGCTCCGAGTATGACATAGCATTTGTGCTTTGTCCTACTTGACATTTTACCAAGTGAAAGGAGCCACCAGCTGCTTCGATAATGTCCAAAGCCTCATTTATAAGGAATTGATCAAACAAATGACCACTAAGAGATACCTGTCAGTTTCATGTAGTACAAAGTTTACGAGGCAAATTAACAAAACCAGTAAGAAAAGTAACTCAATCATGCTCTCTAAATATACATGAATGGGCTATAATCTTTCTTCAAGTAGCTCAGTATGCCTATTCTACATGGCAGAGTGAGAAAGCATATATATGGGGAGCTTGTGTCTGAAATCAGAAAGAAATTGAGTTGGTGGAAAGCTAAAGTACTCTCCAAGGCAGTAAAGAGCATCCTTATAGAGTCAGTTTCATTGACACTCCTAACTAACAAATGCAGTTGACAAAGACTAGCAACAACAATTCAGGAAATGACAAGCTGGCCAAAAACCTTGTTGGGGAGAGGAAGATTTTAAGTCTAAGGTGCATATAGTTGCATGGGTAATATCTGTAAGCCAATGAATGAGGGTGGAGTAGGAATTAAGAAACTGAAGGATATGAATGCTGCAATGTTGGCAAAGCTTAGACGGCGTATGCTCAAGAGTCTGAATCAGCTGTAGGTAGAAATTCTGTGGAATAAGCAATCCTGTAATATTTTATGACACAAAGAGAAACGCTTCTCATGTGAGAAGTATTATGTGTGCATAGTGCAGGCATGCTAAAGGAAAGGATTGATTAAGGTCTGCTGCACAGTAAAAACTTTTGGTCCTTTAGATGAGGCAATGTTGCAACCTTCTGGGGAACTTTTAGTTGGTCTACTTATCAGTTGTTGCAGAGTTCAGGCGCGGGTGGAGGGATGGGGATAAATGGCAGAGAGTTTGGGACCTCCAGGACCCCGAGAGAGACTCCACTTCTATGGAAACTTAGGAATGAAGCCATGCTGACAGAAGTAGTAGTTTTTAATATATCTTATGCAGACAACCCATATTGCAATATCTGGGGAAACATGTCGAGACCTTGTTGCATGCCATCAGAGATTCAGTTGGTCTTAGCTGCATGGAGGATTAGTGGAGGAGAATAACTGGGAGAATATCCAAAAAATTTCTATGGTAAAAGAAGGGTTACTTTAACCTTGAGCATGGGTTTTGTTCTTCTGGATTGAATGAAGACTGGAGCTGTGTGTTCGAAGGGGCAGTGAGTGGGATTTGGTTAAGTCAAGGAATGATGCAAGGCGGGGGACAGTAAGGTATTGGTGATTTGAGCTCTTGTATGCATGATTTTCTTCTTGTTGTTCTTTTTTTAAAGGATATCATGTATGATCTTGATTTATAACAACAGTGCTGTTCTACATTGTAACAGTTATTTGATTTAGTACAAAGATTGCCCCCTTGACCAAACAAAAAAACAAAAAAAAAAGCCAGGTCAAACAAGAAATCGTACCAATACATTGTACTGTTTCTTATCAGGGTAGACTTTTGCAATATTTTGTGAAGGATCTCTGTAATAAGAAAAATTGTCAAATGAACAAGTTACCTAAACCATTTGGTTATCATCACCCAAAAAAAAAAAAATATCGAAAGAAGTGCTGAGCAAGATCATGTGATTGTCAAGAACAGCAAAAAATGAGAAAATTGAAGCAGAATTAGCTGTCCAGCAAAAGAAGAGAAGAATCCCCAAGTACTGACCCCCGTAGATTAACCATGATGAAGGAACACCGATTTAGTGGTATCAAAACGGGCTCCAACCCACAGGCTGGCCCGTAATATGGACGGATTTGCGTTTAGTTTCCCAAGTCAGTTTAAATGCAAACCAAATTGGCCCGTTCCGTTTAGCCCGCGAGCCAAAACAGGCCAAATCTTTTTTTTTTTTGGGCTTTTGTATTAGAAACATTATAAAAAACTAGAATGTATAGCAACCTTGATACCAAATTTGCCTACATCACACATTCTAATCATACCCACAATTATGGTTAATTAATTCAATTTTATTTTAAATATTTTTTATATAAATTTATTCATATTAGGAATGAAATATATAATTAATGCTCATTTTCTATTTTAAAAACGTTGGTGATTGGTCAAAGATTCTTTTTATCCCAATCATAGATTTATATTCTCATATATGATAGAGAGAGAAAAAGAGAGGAAAAAAATGCATAGTATAAAAATGCATAGACAAAGTACTAAAAACCTTGATTTCTCATACTAAACAGACAGAAAATAGTATAAATTCTCAATGTAATATCTTTTTGGCCTCAAAATGTCACATTTCCATGTCCCCTCTACCTAAATTCAACCACTACCAGTTCAAAGGCAATCATCGAATACAGTGGTTATCAACAAAATGACTTAGAATACATTAGGAGTCCATCATATATTTAACATCACATTGAGATATTCTTCTGAAACTCATTACTTTTATAATATTCTTTAACATTCTGGAAAGACCAAGCAGTCACAAGGCAAGCTAGAGCTTACTATAAAGGTAGCACAAGAAGACACTTCTTTTAAAGTAGTTTGAGACATGCGAATTTAAGAAGAGTTATTAATTTATAATCTTGGAAGAAGAATCTGTCAGCTTCAGATATTTTACGCCTCTGAGAAGGTAATTTAACCACATACAGAAGAAAGCAAGATAGGATGAGCTACTTACTCAATATCAGAGTACCGCATTCGAGGAATGTATTCATACAGTGGAGTAAGTGCTCCACTATGGACTATGCAAGCTCTCTTTAAGTGCATAGGTAACTCTTCAATGTTCCTTGTAGAACTTAGGTTGCCAATAAACTGAGACAGAATATCTCCAAAATGCTGGGAGGCCTTTGCAAAAATTAAGTTGCACGTGCAAGGGAAAACATGAAGACTTGAGATTAAATATACAGGATTGGATATGTTTCACATAAAACAGGAAAAATAGGTGAAGCATGACAGGTTTACCATACCTCTTTGGCAAACTCAGTTGGAAGAATGTCAACAGCAGAGCACATCACTCCATCACCCTCCGGGTCATAATGGTATGAATTGTTGAAGGGATCATATCTTATATAACCATTATTATGAAAATAAGGGATAGAAAGAAACAAGAAACCAGCACAATTAAGAAATTAGTTAAATTGCAAATGAATCTCAAAAGTCTAAGGATATGTGTTAGTATTTGTAAGGAATAGCTGCATGCCTAACTACTATTTGACAAGGAAACAAAGAATATGTCCATACACACTTGGTTAGTTGTTCAAGAAATATCAAAGCACAAATAGTTCAAAAACTAAATTTGGCAAAAGATACCTTCAATTAGTAGCAATTTCATGCCGTAGAAATTGAAACTAACTTGACAAAAGATACCCTCTGTTAGCAGCAATTTCATGCGATAGAAATTGAAGGTAAGACCTGTTTATCCTTGTAGAAAACTATGAGATGGAATAACAGTTTCGAAATATTAACCACATTATCCATTTCCTGTGTTGTTGGTGCAACAAGTTATTGACCCATTTCCTTTACACAAAGGATTTAATTTGTGGTCTTTTAATTAGCAGCAGAAAGAGTAGGCAAAGAGATCCATCAGCACACATTAAATGTGTAGGGAACACCAAAGCATTACCTAAAGAAAGGAGAGTCAATTGAGGTGGTTTGGTTAACAATCTCCACTGAGCCACATATATCACAGGTTATGTCACAAATGCCAACAAGGGGACATCCTTTAGCAGTTAGGTCCTGCAGTTGTATGGTGGTCAGTAGGCGAGGAAATCGTTTCTCCCAGTACATGCAATTTACTGCAGAGTTAACAAAGCAAAAGAAACATTACACTGAATGAATTTAAAATTGAACTGCTTATGCTGAATATTTGTAAAATCAATTTGACATATATCTTATAAATTTAAGTTTATGCTATTCCAATCAAGTACAATCAAACATTTGGTTATTCAAAAAGAAAAAGAAAAGTTAAATCTAGTAAATAGTTAAGCGGAGGGTTTCTGAAGTTTCACAGTATAACAATCTTGTCCAATTCGGTTGACAGTATGAAACACCAAGCAATTTACAAGGACGAAGGTCTTCAAATTGACCAATTACCTTTACTACGCTTGCAAAGACATTGTGACACATTTCTCAAACTCTTCCATATACATGCTACTCTTTTGTTCTTTACCTTCGAGAAATAGCTAAGAGATGAATGTTCTAGATGTGTGAATACTGACACAGCAGTCAAATAACAATCAGACCCTCTCTAAAGAAGTATAAGGTAATGAAAGCTGCTCATAAATCTATTGCTGTCTTTAAGAAGAATAAGGAATGGAAACAACTACTAAGTGCCTAACTAGCAAGGTGATAACTTAAAATCCACCACAAGCGACTTCAATCTGGTAAATGGATATAGTTCATACAACATAAACTAGGAGACTTGATATGCTCCAGTTTATTAGTAATTTGTAGAAATCTTGGGCTAACAGTTCCACTTTTGTACTAAGATGTCTAAGGATAACAGGTATGTCCATTCTTGACACATTCATAATATGGCTTCAATATGGTTTGTAAAGTTCAGCATTGATCAAGTCCTGCAGGTTTTCACACATCTATGCTCAGATAACGAACAATCTGGAATGTTGAAGTTGTATATTTGAACCACATTATATACATAAAGCATTCAAGCTGCATACTAAAATCTTAGCAAACATATAGCAGAGAGTCTCGTTAACTAGGCATGCTTTTAACTTTGACCCTGATTAAGTTATTATTATCTTCTGTTTTAAACTGTCGAGTAGCAAATAGTTAGCTAAAAAGATTTGATTATGAGTTATTAAGTGGTTTTAAGAATGAGTGATTGCCCTTCTCCGACCCTTACTGCCCAACCTGAGAGCGGACAGCTAATGCATTCCACTTATTTTATAGCCTAGCTATACTTATTATCCATTTTTTCTCTTTTTACAGCTGCATCAAAATGTCCTTGTTTTTCTTTCTCCAAATTTTCAGATTTGTTCTAGTAGACTACTCAGCATATTTCTTTTCCTGAATAGCCGATAATTTTTTTAACTAACATTTATCATCAGACAATTCAATGAGAGCACTACTTTGCTAACAATTCACATGCTTGTTGCCTGTTAATCTCTAAAAAGGCAGAATATCAGTGGCATCCAGAACAGCACATGGCATTCTTTGGAAATCAGGCAGGATAAATAATATGCCATTCAGTGATATAATGACACAAACTAAAACGGACCTATTATAGATACATAAGGAGCTATCTTTTCATGAAAAGTAGGCCTATAGTGCTCTGGATGCGCATAATAGTCGGCCTGAAAGAATTAAAAGTTCATCATTAGCACAAATGGCATATAGATTTCTTAAGATTGCTAAAGACATTATATACACCTGCTGCAGGTAAATAATTGAAGGCAATGTACCAGCAGGTAGTGAAATAGCAGCAGAAAATTCAAATAAAGGAGACCAAAAACCCAAAGGGATATATTATCATGTCCCTGGTGACCAATTATAACTATTCTCTACCTTGTCAAAGGATTTCATAGGTTCCTTAGGTTCCACAATGCCTTGGCAGGTCACAACACAACCATAAACTTGAAAAGCTCTCCTTGGTGGCCGTGCAAGATCTTTAGCCTGTGCAAGGTGAAGAAATTTTGAAGCAATGAAGCTTAACCTTTTGTGACAAGAGTAAGTTAGATGTAAGAACAGAATAAATTTGAGATCAGAAGAAATACAATCATATGGTAACAATGAAGCACCCACATAATGAAATGCAGGCAATGTGCTAGAAGCATTATCAAAATAGTTATCCAAGGAATCATACATTGAACTTCTGATATTCTGCTTAAAGAAAACATGCAGAATTAGCATGAACAATTATGCTCTTCAAAGAGAATGAGCACAACAGGATTACCATCTGAAATATTTCAGGAAGCCTGCTTGGATCCACAAAAGTGTGAGGGAGAAGTTTAAAAATTTCTTGTGCACCATGTGAAACTACAGAAAATTAAAAAATGTCACTCAAAAGTTGATTGGAGAAATATGACTTATATTGTAGAAAATAAAGCAATACAAAAATAATTAAAAATTTGTGAGGAAACCGAAGAATCTAATTGCAGATTTATACTGACGGACCAGAATATATTTTAGAGAGAATGAAGTCAATCAAACATATGAAACGCAGCAAATGCTAAAATCAAGAATAATTTTTGATAGTTATGTTATTCAGCGGGAAGGGCATCAAATGATGAATCTATAACTATAAACTTTAGAATACCATTTCCTGAACCAGTAAATACAAAAACTAAAGGACAAATCTGCGATGGAAGTCCCATAGTGGCTATCTCTTCGCCAACCGAAATTACAGCAGCCTTGGCAGCAGCTAATGAAGAGTACATGTAAGATGCACCCAATGAGAGGAAAGGCGTTGAATATCCAAGATTAAGATACCCTGCAGAAAAGAAAAAGTAGTTAGAATTATCACTAGATGGCAGCCGAAGGAGCATTGAATTTTCCAATGATTATCTCTTTCATGCAAAATGATTCTAGATATTGTTGCTCAGATCACAATAGTACACAAATGATTGGGATACAATGACAAAGAGTGACAATAAATGGAGAAACATCAGCAATATTCAGACTTCATGCAAAAGAAGAATACTGCAGGGATTTCCTTCTTGGTGCTAATCCTAAAATGGAGGTCAACAACTAGATGATGTTCAAACTTGTCCCATCCATTTATACAGAAGTATACCCACTATTACTTAGAAGGTCAAAAATCAAACGTTAAGTTGATAAAATTTTCCAAAAAGAAGTAAAATTAACAGAGTAAAGAAAGAAATTAATAGAGAGGCATTCAGAAAATGGTGCATACTCTGCCCTAATCCACGTAAAAAGTCAACCATTCCTGCTCTACCAGCAAACTTTCCAAATGCTAATAACCTCTTCCCATGATCTCCAACTATAAGCTCATAATCAAATAATGATGCCCCCTCAGCAAGGATCTAAAATTGTAACAGATACATCATGTCAGTGAACGCAGAAAGAGTCCAAGCCTATAGAGCGTCTACCGTAAATTACAAAAGTATATACCTTATCGAGCAAGGGCATGTTTTCCCTTTGAGCTTTATGAGTATGAGAGAAAAATGCATAGGCCCTCTCAGGAAGAATCATCTCCAACTGAATAAAAATTACAGACAGGGCCTTTAGTTTCTTAGCATTTTAATTAAACAATCAGTAAGTCAGATAAATGAAATTCTTTTCACCTTGGGTTGTTTTATACCCAAAATTAGGCCACATTCTGATAAGTCCTCAGAAATCTCGCAGCCCACATCCTCATAAAGGGCATCATGATGAATGCGCTTGGTTGATGGCTGCACAATGATGCGAGCCACTCCAGTTTTGCCTCTGCCGCCATGCAGCAGCTTTGCACAGTGTGATGGAGTAAGAGGAACCCTTCTCTCCCACTTGTTGGTTGATTCGGATAGAATGCCCACAACTCCATTGCCAAGCATGGTCTCCTTACCCGTCCTGCGACCTTGATTGAGGTTTTCAATGAGAATATTCCAGAATTGACACTTCCTGTCCCTAGAAAAACATCCAAATCATGCAGAATCTTTGGGAGATAGCAGTGCTAAAGAAAACCAAGACAATGTGGGTTCCATCCTAGCTCCAAAAAACCAAATGTGTTTCTGCAAAACAAGTAATTATTTATGATTCTGTAAACAACTAAAGTTTCTACCACAGAGATACCTGCTGCACTTACAATCTCACTCTGCTATTTCAGCAAAAAGAATAGCAATTTGCTCAGATTGTGACATATTTCGATTTCACCAAAGAAGCCTTTTTTGTAGACAAAATTCTTTGAAAACCATGAAAGCGCACTCAACTAAAAAAACCCACAATTAGTGGCTTATACCTTCAAGAAAATTCAAAGAATCCGACAAAGGAAGTCAGTCGCTCTAGTGTAATGCTTAACTCGTGGTTCCCTGTGATCAGCAGCAGTGAAAGGTGATCAGGGAGGGAATGAAACTCACGTCCTGCAATTTACCTTTGGCCCAACTTCTTTCTCTCCCCCACAGCACGTGATGGTGTGTGTACCTTAACCTTTTATCAATGGAAATGTCTGCTACTAGCTTTAGATGATAAGCAATGCCACCTGTATAGGTGCAGGAGCAATGAATTTGACCATAAAATCCAACGAAAAATATGAATTCAATTCTGATACGCAACACATATCTAATACAATTATAGCTAAACCTTTATCGTCGTGCTGTTTTCAGCAACTATGATATTCTACTGAATCTAATCCCGCGCCATTTTGCAAGTTCCATCTTAGCCCAGAAGATAAAAAACTGCACTCGCCGGAGTGACGATGAATTGATAGCAACGTTTTCTTGAGAAGTTGTAGTCATCACACTTCTCCAATTCGGAGATCCCATCATAATGATGGCTATATGTATTTTAGTATATAGCATAAACGTTACGGGAAAACAAGGAACTTTTTGCAATGCGACAAAACGAAAGAGAAGCGGGTGGCGATATGACGTGGTGGAAGAAGGAAGATAATGAAGCGAGATGAGTTCATCGACGACTCTCTTGATTCTTTGCCGCTTAAGTCCAACTGACGGAACCTACGGATACACGTGTTAAAATGTGCGCGGGGAGGGGGTGTGAACGGGTTTTCGGGATCAGCTTTTTTTCGGGCCCACTTCCAGTTCCCGGAAGAGTTTGGGATCAATTTGAATTAGAATTCAAACTAAAAAAATTTGCTTTTTTTACTTTAAATTCTGTTTCTTTTTTTAAAAAATATTTTTATAATTTTTAATACAATTTAATTTTTTAAAAAAATTTAATTCAATCTTATCTTTAATTCGGCTAGTCATATTTTGAGAATTTGAGCTGATCGACTTAATTGGACAATTCTCGCAATTGAACTTAAATTAATTTTTTAAATTAAGTTATATTAAAAATTATAAAAATAAATTATTTATTAAAAAATAAAATTCAATCTAAGCTCAACCTCAATTCATAATAAAAAAAAACGTGGATAAAGGTGGTCCCTTGCTAAAAAACGTGCTGGGATTCAGGCTTTGTTTTGTTAGCAAACAGGGGGAAAAGTGAGTGGTACATTTCTTTTTCTAAAATGATGAAATTAAATGTATTTATTGCAATTTCGTATGGATGAAAAAGAAGGAAACCTTCCACTTTTAAGAGCATATTAATTTACTAACATAGATGAAGAGAACTTCCCTTCTTCATTTATTTCTCACTTATCTTCTCTCTCAACTAAATATAAAATATTTATTTATCTCCTAATTTATTTCATTTTCCTTTTTCTCCCTATTTTTTCCCCAACCAAAGTAGCTAAGTGGGCAAAAGCCAAGAACCAAGCACCCTACACAGCTCAGACCACTTAGTCACCTACACAGTTTTCTCTGTACATAATTGAATGTCTCTTTTTGACTTAGTATAAGGGTGTGATTGGATAAAATTTGATTTTGAGATTTTTTATCTTAGGTTTTGGGAGAGAGAATTTTTTGTGAGAGAAAAAGTAAGATTTGAGATGAAAAACTATATTGGGTTCCGTACAAAACCTTGTCCAAGCACACCCTAAAATTTAGGAAGGTCTTTGACTTATTTAATTTACTAATTTTACCCTTGTTAACTTTATAATATCATTATTAATTAAATAGGTTAATGGTGAGACACATATGTTATTGGAGTTTAAAGCTCTCAAATGAAGGAAGTTAAAAAGGTTAGTGACGCGCTCATGTATTAATGGAGTTTACTTTCTTGAATTAAAAAGGTTACTAGTGAAAATTTAAATAAAACATATAATTATTTTAAAAAAATAAATATTTAATTGTATATATTCTAAAAAAGAAATGTGAATGTTCAATTGTATACGAAGTGAGTATTACTATTGCTTTTCACGTGAAATTAAAAGACTTAATGAAAAAAATAAAACATTGATTAATTGATCCGAATTAAAATGGAAATAATGCGCTATCAGAAGAAAATAACTTCTTAGCGGTGTTTAGAAATCGAAAAAAAATAAAGGCTATTATTTATATTTGTCTTTAGAGCAGGTTAAGAGCATAGTTGGATTGATTTTCTAATAAAAAATTTTACTTTTTTAATTTGAACCACACTTCTTATTTCACAAATAATTTAATTTCACGATTCTCAATTCAACTTAACTAAAAAAACTAATACAATCTCACCCTAAGTTTTGAAAAGAAAATGGAAAGTAAAAGTGAAATTCTACGTTGTGCATGATAATACAAGTGAATGAAAAAGGATACTAGGAATACAAGCATTTGTTCAAATACTATAGCTCGAAAAACAAAATAAAGAAGTATTTGGACAAGTCATGCGTGCTGCTATCCGCAACCCAATCAATGTCATACGTAAAATTAAGATAAGAATCAAATGAGATAAAGTTTATTTAAATTGTGTTTTTTAAAAGAATTTTTATTTTGAATTATTTAAAAGTAAATTTTTTGTGAAAAGAGAAGTGATAATTAATTATATATTTAATTAGAAGAAATGTATTCTAAATAAATTTTTATAAAAATATAATTTTTATAAAAATAAAAATAAAATTTAAAACAAAAATTTTAAATAAATTTTAAAACGAAATTCTAGCCAAATATATCGTACAGCTCAACATGTCTATCTCGTAGAAGATTAGTTACCTACCAGTCTCTATATTAAATGCGCTTGAATTCACATTGAACATAAATGAGATCATGAGCTAATTTCATCTTTTCCAGCCCTCCTTTGCCCGCAAAGTTGCCTATGCTCCATGGTAAATGGATGGAAGGGGGGAAAAAAAAAGAAGAAGAGAAAAAGCATTCAACTGTAGAAAGTTACAGCATTTTACACACGTACAAAGTGAAGAGGAAATCTCATAGCAGAAAAGGCCAAACCAATAAATAGTTCTATAACCCTTCTTTCCCCACCGCAATAATTTTCACCTACGTACAGACCTTATCTTATATACGCTTTGGCAAAGGACACTCAACCCCCGAAATTCACAAGAAACCTATCTCTTTTGCATATCGTTTCTGCATTTCTTTTCCATTGGTTTCCTCTGCAACAAAAGCTCACACTTGTCCAAATGTTGAATTCTGCTAAAAATAATGTCTACTTGAATGGCAAGCATGAGGGGAAAAACAGGATCTTCTACTTTGCTCTAGTTGCAATTCTTCTAGTGGTAGCCACTGCTGCGGTTGCATTAACCCAATCTCAGAAAAATGCAAGCAACAGCAGCCGTAAAAGCTATGTTCATCCAGTTGTTAAATCGACCTGTGCAGCCACTCTGTACCCTGAGCTGTGCGTATCAGCCATTGCCAATGCGCCGGCAGCGTCTAGCAGCAGCATTAAGACCCCCAAGGATGTAATAATGGCATCTCTGAACCAAACCATCACAAACGTTCAGCAGAACTACCACAGTGTGCGGAGCATCACCTTTGCTCGGACTTCTCTGACCAAGCGCGAGCAAGTTGCGCTTCAAGATTGCCTTCAGATTATAAACGACACTCTAGCAGAGCTTCACAAGACCTCAGTGAAACTTATGAACGACGGAAATCAGTTCAAGAACTACTCCCTTTCTCACCGAATAGAGGACGCGAAGATATTGATCAGTGCTGCTATGACAAATCAAGAAACCTGTCTTGATGGATTCTCTAAGAATAAAGCAGAAAGAGAATTCCGCAAAAAGTCACTAGAAGGTGGGCTGACGCATATTTTTCGATTATGCAGCAATGTGCTAGCCATGGTCAACAATTTAACGAAGGCAGAGTTAGACGGCAATATTCATCATGGACAAGTTAACCACCTACAGGTTCCCGAAAAAAGGCTTTTGTGGTTCGATGACCGTGAACAAGAATGGCCTTATTGGTTATCTGCCGGAGATAAGAGACTGCTGCAGACAGGATCAGTGACTCCGGATGTCACTGTGGCGGCTGATGGAAGTGGAAATTATGGGACCATTGCAGCTGCAGTGGCAGCAGCACCAGGAGGAAGCAGTAGGAGGTACATAATTAAGATTAAAGCTGGAGTTTACCGAGAAAATGTGGAGGTTCCAAAAAGTAAAATTAACTTAATGTTCATCGGAGATGGGCGGACAACCACCATCATCACAGCTCGCAGGAACGTCAAAGAGGGCAGCACCACCTTTAACTCAGCTACGGTTGGTATGTGATTCTTTTTACCCACTGTTAACTAAGTTTTGCTAATTTTACATTTACAAGTGTTTCCTTTTGTCAATTACAAAATGTAACGACAAACCTCGAGTACAATAGGACCTTGAGTTTAGAGACCATGGTGAAAAAAGGCAAAAATTACCATCTGAATTCTACTGATTGGGTTGAAAGTTGTTTACCATTACTTCCCCATCTTCCAACTTGAAGATGGTTGGGGCCGAAGGGCTATGGCATTAAAATTGAGCTGGTTGTGATGGGGACCAATGCTTATAAAATTATTTGATGGTCCTTGTCCTTCTACCCAGAGAGTTTTCATCTTCTTGATAATGAACTGCACATCTGGCCCACATCTTTCTCTGTGTTTGTGAAATGGGATCCATGAGGTCCAACATAACCTTAGATTTGTTCACTGATAATTAATGTGTTTGCACACTATCTTTATGTTCTCCCTCCATCTCAAAATATAAAAGTTTTAACCCTTTTATATATTCTCAAAATATTTAGCTTTTTTTCAAATATTTAAGATTACTTTTTTGAAATTTTCCTTATCATAAATAAATAAATAGAAAATGATATTTTATATAAGTAGAATTGGTTAAAAAATTATATAAATATGGTCAAAAATCTTATATTTTAAAAAGAGGGAATATTCAATTATTTACTCTACTAAAATTAGGTAATTATACAAGTTTTCTTTATGTGAATAGTTAATAGTGTAATACCCCAATTTCCTTTTCCCTCTGGTAGGGGCATATCTGAATCATCTGAATCTTAAATTATTATGTGATTGTTAGAAGAAACTTCTATGAATATGGATCAAGGACTCATTATAAGTTTTCTTGGTTAATGCAACCTACAAAGTGCATAATCTCCAACTCTTAAATAAAATTTTTTTAAAAAAGGAAAAACCCATCATGAAATTGAGATTGTTGGGTAAATAGCTTTGCAAAAATTTCAATATTTTTTGAGCAAGGTTACAATATATATATATATATATATATATATATTTATATCTCTATTTGTGAAGAATCAATAATGCAACTCCTTTTGATAGCCTGTTTTTCCATAAATAAATGCAAACACATTGGCGCTATAAATATTCTAAATCCATCTGCATAATTGCAGCTGTGGCCGGAGATGGTTTCTTAGCCAGGGACATCACCTTCCAGAACACGGCAGGGCCGGCAGGTGAACAAGCAGTTGCACTCCGGGTAAATGCAGATTTCACAGCGTTCTACAGGTGCAGCATGCTCGCGTACCAAGACACTCTCTATGTCCACTCCCTCCGCCAATTCTACCGTAGTTGCGTCATAGTAGGCACTGTGGACTTTATCTTCGGAAATGCAGCAGCAGCTTTTCAGAACTGCGACATCCATGCCCGTAAACCAGGCCCCAGACAAAAAAACATGGTCACAGCTCAAGGCCGCGACGACCCTAACCAAAACACTGGGATAGTTATCCAAAGGTGCAAAATTGGAGCAACTAAAGATCTCCAGGCTGCGAAAGACCAGTTTCCTACATATTTGGGAAGGCCATGGAAACAATATTCAAGAACTGTGATAATGCTGAGTGAGATCAGTGATATTATCAATCCAGCGGGATGGTCTAAGTGGAACGAATCTAATTTTGCACTTGATACACTTTACTATGCAGAGTATCAGAACACTGGTGCTGGAGCTGGAACAGCAAACAGAGTTAAATGGAAGGGTTACAAGGTGATAACAAGTTCAGCTGAGGCTGAAAGTTTTACTCCTCAGAGATTCATCTCTGGGAGTAGTTGGTTGGGTTCCACTGGATTTCCCTATACTCTTGGGCTCTGAGAGCAATTTAATTGTCTTCAAATCTGTTTATTCAGTTTGTTGAAATAATGAGGTAAAAGTTCATCATGAGCTTTGATCTAAATGGTTACTGATTAATAAGTTTTTATTGGTCAATTCCCAAGAGGTTTTCTGTTTTTTTCTTTATATTCTTAGGTAGGAAATTCACGCTCATTATTCGATGAGAAGTAATGCTTGGAACTAACAGTATCATTACCCAAAATTTGTCGAATGATTTCTTAATCTACATTAGAAGTTTTTTTTTTTTTTCATCCGGCTGGTGTTCGGGTTGTCTCGACGAATCCAGCATGGAAGACTTGACATATAAGGCCTTAGAGTATTACATCACATGACCAACTACAACATATTGCTACTCCTAGAATGACTCTAACCTGCGTTCCCCACTTGACAAGTCAGGTGGAGAACTCAGTTGGAGGGCGACCACTAACTATAGCACAATACAATATTCACCCAAGAGTAGAGATGTAATTTTCAAGTTACTAATTTGAGCATAAATATGTATAATTCTCTTAGGAAAAATCTTAGGTGAACCCAGCCCATAGCTCCATCTGTGGACCAAATTCACCTGTCCCCTACATTAATTAACGGCCTACTTTCAGTCTTTTTTCTTTTTCTTTTTTGTTCTTTCAAAATTAAATTATTAACTCTCCTAAAATAAATTAATTTCTTTGACTAACTAACCATGATTATCATAGTTAGACCTAAACATATTTGGCACACCCTTATTCTCTCCCAAAACACACGATCACATCCTCTCTCTTCCTCTCCCGACGCTACCAATTCTTCTCTCTCTCTCTCTCGAGTTTTCGAAGATTCTTAACGGCATCGACCCTCCATCAACAATATTTTTTACTCTATCTTGAGACTTTATGGCAACACGATGTTGGTGCTCTTTATCATTTAGGTTTCTTTTTTGTTTCATTTTTCTTCCTATATCATATATTGTTTATATTATCTAACAAAATTGATTTTTTCATCATTCACGTTTCTTGTTTGTGTCTTTTCTGTTTCATTTTTTCCCCGCCAACCGATGAGAGATGAGTACGCCTCTTGGATTAATTATTTACTCATTTGTAAACTGGCTTGCAAATAGCCCTACCCGCTCATAAAGGACATTAGTCTTGGTCTCCCCCACTTTCTTTTCATTCCACCTTGGTTTCTTTGATCGCTTTGAAGGGCTACTTGTGGTCATCGGTTCACCAAAACAAGAGTAAAAGTCAATCAGGTATGTAATCAAGCTAATCTCATTCCTCTGAAAGAAAGGGCCATGGTACTTGGTTTATTCCTTTCTTTGGCAAATGAAGAGAAGGCAGCAAGCAATTCGGCCAGATGAAAGATGGCTTTGAAAGAATAAGATATGTAAAGCGTGAACCAAGGTTCATGGGTGGCTCAAAGTTGAATCTTGCAGATCCTACTTGTAATTCATTTTTTGAAAAAAGACTGAGGCTAATTTCACATAACTTGCACCGTATTTTCTATTTGTTTATGTAACATACATCTCCTTTCTCGCATTCTGGCTATGAACAAGTGTTGTTTTTTAAGAATTTACTTTGCTTTCAAGTTTGAATTATAAATTTTTTTAGCTGATTAGTTAGTCTCTTATTTTTGTCCTTTTTTTTTTATATAGGGATGTCTAGTTTTGCCGACTCCATTTTTGTTGTTTTTGATGATGATGATGATGATGATGATGAAGGAGAGGTCCAATTTGTGTACGAGAAAAGGGTGCAAGTAGAAGAAGTTATCGAAGAAAGCGAGTCTATGCTTAAGGAATTGAAAAAAAATTGATGAATGATGTTGTTGACTCACAAGAGAAGCCACATGACTTATATTGTGAATACGGGTTTAGTGTAAGGAAAGGAAAGCAATATTATGTACAAGGGACAAAGGATATTAGATCAAAAGTCATCTACTGTTCAAAACAAGGTGTTAAAAAATTCAAAAATGATAGTGATATTTCGCACAAAAAATTAGAGACTAGAACAGCATGTAAAGCAACGGTACAATTTGATGTTGATAAAGATAGAAGTTGGAAGGTTAGTAAAATACACAAAGAGCATAATAATGAGATGGCAAGGTCATATGAAAAGCACAAGCTAAGATAAACCCGGCGTGTATCATAGGCATTGGAATCCTTAGTAAGTTCAGGAATTAAGACTTCTCATGCATTTTCTTACATGAAAAAATAAAGTGGTGGTGTTGGAAAAGTTGGTTTCTTAAAGATGCATACAATGAACTAAACAATAGAGGAAATTAACTAATTGAAAAAAGGAATACTCAGATTATGGTGAATCACTTCAAGCTAGGTTTACAAATGAAGGTATATTCTTTTAGGATGTGGAGTTAGATGATAAAGGGCGAATCCATAATTTTTTTTGGAGAGATGGTAGATCTCAAATTGATTGAGACTTTTTTGGAGATGTCGTATTTGATGCTACTTAAAGGACTAATACATACAATTTGATTTGTGCACTACTTATTGGAATGAATCATCATTGGCAAACTATTATATTAGCATGTGCATTTTTATCAAATGAGACTGCAACATCATTTGAGTGGGCATTTAGATCATTTCTAGAGACAATGAATAATAAACAACCTATGATGCTTATGACTAATCAAGCTCATCCCATTATGAAAGCTGCCGACATAGTGTTTTTTGATGGTCAACGTAGATTATGTTTGTGGCATTTTTGTAGAAATGCTCCATCATATTTGGGTGTCCTTAATAACCATATTGATTTTCAAGAGTTGTTTCATAAGTGCTTGACTAGATGTGATACAAAAGAAAAGTTTGAAGAGACATGGACCGAGATGATTTTCAAGTACAAGTTGGAAGGGCATAAGTGGTTCGAAAGATTATATAATCTTCGAGATAGATGGTGCACTACTTTTAGCAATGAAACATTTCGTGCAGGCTTCAAGATTATGTCAAGGAGTGAAAGCACAAACAATGCTTTGAATAGCATCGGGAGTAAAACTACTTCTCTGACCAAATTTGTGGTTGGATTTGAACATAAACTAATTGAATGGCTCCAAAATGAAGCAGAGGTAACTTCATATGCAACAGGGAAACCAAAAATTGTAGTCAAGAACAGTTTCGTTTTGCAACAAGTTGCTATTTTCTATACTCACAAATTGTATAAGGTGTTTGAGAAAGAGTTTATAGGTATCCTTGCTTCATCATATGTAGAAGAAAGTTGCGGTGAATTAATGCACTAGTTTCGTTTGACCTTGAACACTAAATGGGGCCCAAAATAAGCATAGTCCACCTTAACATGCGAGAGGAACTTGTTCAATGTAGTTGCAAAAAGTTTGGGAGTATGGGAATACTTTGTACACATCCATTGTCGGCTTTAAAGAGTGAGAATGTTGCAAAGATTCTCGATAAATATTTATTGAAATGATGGAGTAAAGATGACTGAAAGTGTGTAAGTGATATAGATCAACAAAAATTTATTTAACATGAAGGGCAATGGTTTTGATATCATGTACACAAATAAGGCCATGAAATTTGCTTATCAACTTGTTTCTAGAAGCCAGTCACATGAGGCATCTAGACATATGTTATGACAAGGTTTTGGAAAGTATTGGTGTAAAATTCGATGATTACTCAGCGTAAATTTTCTTGCCTAACTCACAATCGAGGATTAAACATGGAAATGCAAATATAAGTAGTGGAGGCAAAGATGAAAAGGAGGATAATATTCTTGTATAAGATCCTACCAAAATATGGTCAATGGGTAGAGAAAGAGGAGAAAGGTTAAAAGGTCATTTTGAGAAGCAGAAAAAAAGGCAATAAAAAATGGTTTATTTCAAGGTGAACTTTTATTGTCTATATTAGTTTTTTCGCATGCCTATTTGATAATATTTACTTACTATATTCTCTATATTTATTTGTAGGGAAGAGAAAGCAGACATATTCAAATGAAAGGCAATCTATAGTTCATGATCCTCCAAGCCAACGTGAACAAATCGGCAGCAGTATTTCATAGGCAAATATAGTATCAATAACCACTTCAATTTCATAAGCCAACAATGAACTATGAGTTGGTAAACTCTAACTAAAAATTTTAATGAAAATATTTTGATAGTTAAAATGTTTTAAAAAATAATATTCAATCTTAATATGTGAAATTTGACTAAACATTTCTGCTTCCTTGTTTTTTTATTTTTCTAAGGGTGCAAGCATTAGAGTTCCATATCAATCTTTTACAAGTATGTTGCAAGACTATAACAATGCATTGGTAGTGACAATTTCAGATTTCACAATTTTTCTTTATTTATTGTTTGCTTCTTTATATTCATTCATGTTCATTTTTATTTTGGGTGAAGCCTCAAACGATGGCTCCAATTATGACATGTTCATTTTTATTTTGGGTGAAGCCTCAAACGATGGCTCAAATTATGACTCGCGAGATGAAGGGTAGCAAGACAAAGCCTAAATGGTACTCCTATTGTTGTTATTATGATCTTCTTAGATTGCTTTCTTTGTATTTTTTTATGTTAAATTTGGTGCATGTTAAGAATACATTGATTGTTGTTATGTATTGTCTTATGATAATAAAAAATAACTATTTTTGTAGCAAATAAATTGTTTTCTATTGCCAGAGTTTCAAAAGAAACCAGCGTTCTGCATTTTGTTTTTCATTTCTACCAAGAATGACTTTGAGCAATTCAATCACCTAGAACAAGTTAATAATCTTCCAATTTCACCATGTCTTAGATATATGTACATTAGTGTAGGACTATAACCCCCCCCCCCCCCCCCCAAAAAAAAAGGTACATCATTATAGGCTCTAATGAACTGAAGTTACAAGATCAATTAATTTACATATGAAGTTCACATCATTCTATGATTTTCTAAATAAAAAAATTCAGCATTTTCTGTTGATGTAAAAACAAAATTTCTCCATTAGAAAAATGCTTCGGACATCTATTATTTCCCCTTACTGGCTCAACGTATGCTGCAGAATTGTTCCCGAGGGCAATTTGCCCTGAGCATCCAAACATCTAAAACTGATTTCTTCATCATGCTTTTCACATCTATAATACTTGGTTTCCCTTCCACGTCTATTAATACATCAAACCAACTTGAAGCCCAATAAGAAGACTGCAAGAATGACAAAATTTGCAATCGACATGATTACAAAATTGAGAAATGCACAATCTAAAATTTGGAAATAAATGCCAAATACAATCAAATTGAAGAGCCTCAAGTTGGTCCGGAGAGAAAGAGTAGCTAAAGTGATAATCAATTATATTGCCTATATATACTTTCACATATTGTTGTTCCTTCAACTCACCAACATAATAGCTTAATATGGTTATCTTCATTTTCTTGCTTTTGTCTACTTTTCCTTCTTTGGTCTTTACCCTTTCTTGCAAGATTAAGGCAGTAGCATTAAAATTTGTCCCAAAAACAAATCAAGAAACTGTAATCCAAACGCAACGAAAGCTCAATTCCTTTTGCAAAATTAGACAACTCCAAGTGTAAATTAACAAATAAAATTCACAATTGCATCTAATCATAACAGTTGTTATCATACACTCCAACGAAATTATACATCCCAACTTCATAAAGATAAACACATGCATCCACATCTAAACAGACAAACAAAGAGATAAAGAAAAATCTGGAAAGTTCGATTAAACAACACTTTCACCCAAAAAGAAGATTACACAAAACCCATTTCACCAAATAAAAAAAAACAAAGAAAGAAAGATTGCACATGAAAAATCTAGCATCGGTCTATTTTCAAAAAATGGATTGGGGAAAAGAAAAATGAAACAGAAAAGACACAGACAAGAAACCTGAATGATAAAAAATTCAGTCTTGTTAAATAATAAAAACAATATATAATCTAAGAAGAAAAATGAAACAGAAAAGAAACCTGAATGATAAAGAACACCAACAACACTGTGTTGCCATAGAGTCTCAATATAGAGTAAAAAATATTGTTGTTGGAGGGTCGATGCCGTTAAGAATCTTCGAAAGCTCAAGAGATTGTAAGAGAGATAGCAAAAAGAATCGGTTGTAGCGTTGGGAGAGGAAGAGCGAGGATGTGATCATGTGTTTTGGGAAAGGAGGAGGGTTTGCCATCTAGGTTTAGGTCTAAATATGATTATCATGATTAGTTAATTAAAAAAATTAATTTATTTTAGAAGATTCAAGAATTTAATCTTGAAAGAAAAGAATAACGTTTCTAATTCAAGGAACAGAAATTAGGTGAACTAGGTTCACGGGTGGGGTCCTAGACTTAGTCCACCTAAGAATTCCTCTTTAACTTTGTTATTCAAGATTTAATAAGGATATCCAAATTAGCCCTAAGTTTTTTCTTTAAAATAATATTTCTCAAATTACTCCAAGTGTGTATTCTTCTTTTGAAACCCACTTCCAGCATATACATTATAATGGAGAATGGACACAATCACAGAGCATTTACGAAGGGTTGCAGTCTGGGGGATAAATTAACTAAATCATCATCTTATTGGATCCTGAGTCAGTTAATGGACGGATCCATGTAACTGGATAGGCCACTGCCTTTGGAACTCAAAAGGCAAATACCAATCTGGGGCCTTCAAAAGCCCAAAATAAGCATGCGACCCAGGAAAAATGCAACACTGAATATATAAGTGGACTTTTCCTTTCCATGTTATCTCTCTATTTTACAAAATCGCGCTTTACTAAAAAAAGAAGTCCTCCCGTATGAAATTATTTATCCCAATTTTCAAAATTAACTAAACAAAAGATAATGTCAACCTGCATCATTTTATAAACCAAAGCAGCACAGCTGGAGAATGGACACAATCACATTCTTCCTAACAAATATGTTTGGTTGTAATTATGACCCTACATTTTATTCGCTCCGTTCCAAAAATATAAGGATTTTTTACTATTTTTACATATATTAATAGAAAAAAATAATGAGTATGTTTCTAATTATATCCTTAACTAATTCTACTAATATATTCACAATGACTTATTTTTTTATAAAAATTAATATTTCGGTAAATTTTATAGAAACGTGTAATAGATATCTAAAATGCCCTTATTTAAAATGATTGGTTACGGTGTCAAATTTAAATTCAACATTAAGAATTTCTATTTTAATTAGTTGGTGAAAAAATAATGAATTTTGAAAATAAAAAACACTTAAATAGATGGTTGGATACAATGGTAAAATAAAAATAAAATAATAAATGGAGCATTTTCATAAAAAAAAGACAAATATTTTAAAATCAACTAAAAAAGAAAGTATGGCATATATTTGAAACGAAGGAATTAATAAAAAATAAAAGAATTATATTTATGGTAATGATAATTTTAAAAAATAATCTTTAAATTTTATAAAATAGTAAAAAAATGAAAAGAGAGAAGAGTACTAAAATGCCTCTTATTGAGAAATTAAGGGAGTATATCCCATTGTCCAAGAAGCCCACATCCTCTTTACACCCGAAAGGTTTGCACTTGAGGTTAAACATAAATGCTAAACATAGGATAGTTTTACTGATGCATAATAATTTAACAAGTTTTATATAATGTTAACTTTTTGTCCTTTAAACATTTTACAAGATATTCAAATTTCTTATGCGACACTTATTTTATTTATTTTTTAAATCGTGATTGATTATATTCAAATTTTCAAGATTTGGGATGACTGTAATTCGATTATGATTTTAAATTCTAATGTAAAATTTTAAAAATTGAAAATTAAAAAATACTAATAACAATGAATTTAAAAAAATAAATAAATATTTTATTAAACTATGAATTATAATTATTTTAAAAAATAAAAAAGAAACAGAAAATAAAAACAAAAAAGAGGGTGAGCCTAATTTGGGCACCGCTGTATTGAAATTTTTAAAAAATAAAAATTATTAAAAGTTATCATGTATCAATAAAATTGAAAGTATTTAATAATTTTCAAGTTGAATCATGTCAATTTATTTATTTAAAAAAAGAAATGGAAGCTCCATATACCGTAATGCAAGGAAGACATTGAAGGTTCCATGAAGGATCTTGATTAATCATGTGTTATCCATTTTTTCCTTTTCTGTACTAGCAGTATAAAGTAAATGCGAAAGAGGGCCGCTATTAAATAGTCGAAAGAGATGGTCTTTGTACACTTCATTAACGATTCTGTGGGCTCAAATTACACATGCCAGAGATCTTTGCGTGAATGCAACTTCAATTTCAAGGCAATTCTTTGATCCAAAAGTGATCCTTTTGCCATCGCCACCACTTCCTCTAACAAAGTTTAAGAAGGCCTTTGCCGTTCCAATACTCTCTTTGGTGGAGAATAAGTATAATTTTAAAAAGTTTTTGCAGGGAATGTTACGTATTCTTCCACTATATTAGTCACACTGTATTTTTTCACCCAAAATCTTTCTGTGGTTAAGTTTTTATGAGATTCATTTCGAATAAGAAAAGGAAAACCTTTCTTTCTTATTCTACTCAATCACATTAACTAATCTTTTAAAAGTACATTTTTTTTACCTTCTATTTGATAATTTCCTTAATCTATATGCCAAAACTTTAAGGAAACCAGAAGCAATTATCATCTTTGATGAGAATGATATCGAAGAAGAAAAGGAAAACCTTATCTTTTCTAAGAAGAAGAGTGTCTCATACTTATCGAAACCCGTTACCCTTTTCATTCTCATAAAATTTCTATGTATTTTGATGGAGTTGGAATTTTAGACTTTCTTTCTTAAGTTTCTTAAAAGTTAATTGTTTGTGAGATAATGAGTGTGATCTAAAGTGAAAATTTTATGTTGAACTCCGTTATGCAATCTCAATAAAAATACGCCTGTTGAGATCCTATATTGACTTATTAATATAACAATTAATCATTTATAAGACTTGAGCAGTTCTCTTCCCTTTGAGGTACCTTTTAGGGGTGAAGTTAGGCCCAAATCAGTTTTTTAATATAGTATCAGAGCGATGTTGGATCACCAACATATTTTTAAACTTCACGTTCCAGATGTTCAGTCCTGAACGTGAGGAATGTGTTGAGATCTCACATTGACGTCTTAATATAACAATTAATTACTTATAAGACTTGGGCAATCATTCTCTCTTTGAGGTACCTTTTGAGGGTGGAGTTAGGCTTAAGCCAGTTTTTCAACATGGTATCAGAGCGATGTTGGGCTACCCACTTATTTTCAAACTTCACACTTCAGATGTCCAATCTTAGGCGTGAGGAGATGTATTAAAATCTTACATTGACTTCTTAATATAATAATTAATCACTTATAAGACTTAACCAATCATTCTCCCTCTGAATTACCTTTTGAGGGTGAAGTTATACCCAATCGAGTCTTTTAATAACGCCATAGTTTCAAATTTGAAAATTTTTAATTACAAATGCTATATAAGAAGTCCCATTTCATAATTACATGCGAACTTTGGGGATGGGGACGGAACAAATTATAGGGACCATAAGTGTTTGCAATTTGCGCGGATGAAGAAATGAAGAAGAAGGGAAAAGACTAGTAGTTGAGGTTGAGAGCAGCAGATTAACTTGAAAACGCGTTGTTTATCTATCCTAATAAATCAGGGGAAGCTGTTTAAACGCGTTTTTTGCGGTACTGTTTTCAAAAGTCGTGCTCGTGCTTTTGTTTTAATATTCTGTGTGTATTTGCTTTGGAAAAGGAGTCTTTAATTTGATGTTTGCATGCATGCATGCCTACCTAATCTTTCATCATCATTGGCTCAGAGTGCACCGTGCAAAAAAATGGAAATGAGTAACATCAATCATGTAACGTAATACGGTACAAAGATTTGATAATGATTAGGGTTAGCTAAACTCATTTATAACTTTACCAATAAATTAACAGTTTAGCCGATTATGTCTAACTCAAAGTTACTTATGAGATTTGAACTTTATTTTGTACAATTAAAAAATTATTTCTATTTTTAACATATGAAAGCCATAAGTAGTATATTAATTAAAATTCAAAAAGTATTCTCGTTGCAAATAAAGAAATGATATTTGCACGTATTATACATTTAATGTATTATGAATACCATATACAACCTCTTTTTTTTTTTTTTTTGAAATGTCAACTTTTGGGGAACACCAAGAACACCTAAAACACTTTGGTCCATTACAACATATCTTACAGCTTGAGGGATAAAATGTAATCTCAGGGCGGGCTTAATAATAATTTTAAAGAGAATAACTCAAACAATGTGGGATCAAATGTTACTTTTAAAAGTTGAGTGACGGTGCAAATAAATAAAGTAAATTGTGCGTAAGAGTGAAACTATACAAAAGACTGACCCGATCAACTTACCTTTGTTATTCTCAGAAAAAAAAATTGTGGATTTCCTCTTTAAAAAAGGAAAAAAAAAACGACTGTCTGTGTTATGTTGTTTTCTCAGTTAAATTACTAATAGTGCTCTTTTGGATGCCTTCTCTTGATCAATGGACTAGAATTTATTATTGTTTCCATAAAAAAGGAAAATTTTATTATGGTAATTTAATCATGGATTTTATATTAATTAAATTCATGAAATTCACTTATAGATGAGACAATTAAATATGTTTATCAGTTCATGCAGTGTAATCCACGATATAATACTCAAATTCTTGGCCACATTTTTTTTTTTTTTGTTGCTAAAAAATTAGTAGAAGTTGACGACTTGAGCTTTCAACATCCCAATGATGGAGGAGTTTTAAGTGTTATTAGGGCAGGGAATGTGATAGTTGTTAAGGAGTCCGATATTGCAATCAATCAAATTAACATGTTGAGTCAAATCCCACCCGAATTTTAAAAATTGGTCATTCTCTTATTCATTTTACTTTTTTTGTTAAATAAAAAGGTTATCCATTAATTTTACAATAGCCGAAATCATTACAACCGAAATAATTCTCAAATTACTTCTCAAGTAAAAAGGGTTGAAGAATTAGGACAACCTCATAAATAGAGATACAAAAAAGGCGAAAAGTTACATGATGATTGAATAATTACTTCAACAACGGATAACATCACACACCTCAAAAATTTTAAGTGGGTAAAATATACTAATATTAATAAAATAAACAAATACATAATAGTCTTCTCACGTGTTGGTCATAATTATTCGATCATAGTGGTGAAATAAATTCAACTCTAATATCTTCTTTAAGAGACAGTAATCTAATAGACAATAAGCATATTAATGATCTTAAAAATTACTTTAGAAAGAAGTAAAAGATTAAGCAAGGGCAATCAAGCTGGAGTTGAAAGATTTCTCTCTAGAATAGAGAGAAAAAGTCTCGATCTAAAAAAATAGAAAAAAATATTATCTTAAAGTCTTGAATCTTTAAAAAATATGCTTTGAAAAAAGCGATTTGCAAAAAAAAAAGGGTAGGAAATGTTCAATCACGAACAAAAAAAGGACTATTTCCATTCGCGAAAACGAAAAAAGGGTGAGAGAGCCCAAAACCAATAAAAGACCGACCAAGATCCAACCGCAGCCAAAGCCTTCGGCCAGATCTGCCGGAGAAAGTGTTTGTAAGGGAGGACCACAGAAGTTTAGGAGAGAAGATGATTTTAGAGAGAGAAAAAGTGTTTCTTTCGTTCTCTCTTTATTTATTTTACTTCTTATCCTTTATTTCAGCGCATAGAAATTCACTTACATTTCATTCTTTTACATCAATACTAAATATATGTCAAATTCAAAACTTTCACCTTGTGGAAAGTGTGACTAACTAATTAAGTTAAATACTATACCTTTGCTTTTTGAAGGGAGGGAAAAAATGAAATAAAATTAGTTTAAAATATTGGATAGGTAAATTATACTTTGTTTTTTAAAATCTAAAGCATCATATTCATTAAGAAGATAATTCAGCAACCATATACTTACCAAAAAAAAAGACAAAAGGAAATAAAATTCTAGCCTCAGGAATAATATGAAATGGAAAATTATTAAACCAAACAAGCAGAGTAGGAGCTGCAATATGTTTTGGTAGAGAATAAAGAGGAATTTTGAATGTATTTAATGGAGTTTGATTTTAAAATTTTTTTCTTCAATTTTGTAAAATATAAATTATTTATAAAAGAAAAAGTAAAACATAAACTGAAAAATTTATATTAGGTTGCGCAAATAAATCCAATCAAAGTACACCCTCAATTAATTTTTAAAAATTTTCTCCTCTTCCAACCAAATACACAATTGGCTCTACTTTACATCTCATAAAAAATTTACTTTTATAAAATTCAAGACAAAATCTCTCATAACTAAACACAATCCAAAAACACCCTTAGAAATCTTCAAGTTATTTTATGCCATTAAGAAAAGAAAAAGAAACGCGGAGTTGAGTTTCTTTTTCTTTCGAGAATGACTCAATTGTCTGTCATGGAAAAATTCAAACATTAATGGTAATATTGTCACATCCTTCATTTATGCATATAGCACTTCAATCTAGAAAGATATTAATATATGCACCAAAACTTGTTTAAACACGATTCTATAAATAGGATTGTATAATATTTTAGTTTTAAATTTTTTTATTTTAAATTTTATGAAAATAAAATTAAAAATAAAAAATTTGTATTAAATTTTATTGAGAATTATTATCTAGATCTACCGTGTTTGGTAAAATTTAACCCTCTATAAATTTCTGGAAAAGGGCCCAATATTTGTCCTAATCCCTCGTCCTATATGGTTTTCACTATTTGTCGACTGCCTTTGACTCCGTCTTCATCCAAAAGTTGCAAAAGCAATGCACCGTAAACCAGTCAATCTTCTCAACCTTGCTTTCTTAACACAGTTATTTGATTCTTTTGTTTTTACAACTTTCCTGTGACACAGAGTCCACAGAAAGAGAAAAAGAGAATGGTAGTACTTCTCTAGGTCATCTAACGAAAAATGTGACACTTTTTTTTTTTGGCTCTATCTCATATTTTTGTTTATAAATTAATTTACTTTTCTTATTTGCAAAATAAAAAAAATTTAAAAGTAAATTAATCCAAAATACAAGAGTGCATTTCTATTGATTTTTAGAAAAAAATTAATTATTATTATTATTATTATTTTAAATTTTACTTCTCTTCTTATGAAGTAATTCATTTTTCTTATTTTTGAAACAAAAAATTTTTTAAAAAAGAAAATAGTAGAAATGCACCTTAAATGATCATAAGTTGATGAATTGAAAACATGGAAGAAAATTCTTTGACTAAAAAAAAAAGGCAGGCAAAAGAGAGTTATATTTGGATAGAATTTAATTTTTAAATAAAATTTAAAATTTTAAATATAAAATTTATATTTTTTTAATAAATAATTTAATTTTTATAAAAATAAAAATAAAAATTTTAAAATCAAACTCTATTTAATTTCACCATAATCGAATTCTTGATCGGTGATCCAAAGAATTCCGTATGTTTCCAAAACTCATGGCATGTCATAATTCTAAAACTATCAACCCGTAGTCATAATCTACGGCCTTCGGGCCATATAAAAGGACGAAAGACGGCAGTGATGGGGGAAAATAGGAAAAAGAAAAAGAAAAAACAAGAAAAAGAAAAGGGCAATAATCATCATCCACGTGGTGTTTTCGTCGGATAATGATTGTGTTTGAGAAAGAAAAAGACCCTTAACAATCACAGTTTGCAGAACATGCCCTACACATTTCTTCTTATTATTCTCAAATAAATTGATAAAAAGAAAGGGCAACTTTAAAATCCCTTTTCCCAGTTCTGACTAGGAATTTCGAGTAATAGAGATTCCAAAGTCTCTCTCTTAAAGAAGAAGTTAAACCAAGAATGAAAAGGAAGAGACAACTATTCAAATAAGGATGGGAAGGTTTCGGCTAGTCTGGCACGCATTACAATGACGTTCTCTCCGCGTTTTTGCATAATAGAAGAAGAGAATAAAAATCAACCCATCTTTTGCTAGTTATTCCATCATTGAACTATTAATTCAATTACAGAATTCGCTAAAATTAGCTTATACAAGAGGATCGGAATAGAAGAATCCTATTAATGCATTGTATTCCTCTCTCACTCTTGCGCCCACACGGAGCTGACCGCCGACACAGCCCCCACATCTAGAGGACACGGCCACCGTCACCCCCTGCCCCGGAGGCCCTGCCATAACAAACATACTACTATATATGGTCAATATACAGTACTAAGAGCAAGCACTGTACCTGTTACACACACTTCCTCATTAATACTCTCACCTGCCTCCAGACTTGTCCTCATCGAACAGCCTCTGCTATTTAATACTTCCTCTCTTTCAAGATTTCAACAAGCAATTTCTCAAGTACTCACTCATGATATTGTAGTTGTGTTTGATTATAGTATATATCTATTGCTTTGATCCTCATTCAATTCAATTCCTCACCACCCCACCACCACCCCAACTGCCCGAGCCTGCAGTTAGAGGGACCCCATGAGAAAAACCTTGGAAAATCCCACCATAACTTCGATTTGCATACCCTATTCATTACTACCATAAAGCGTCGTTGCAAACGGGGTTTTGTTCATATTTCCGCCGCATTATACATTGTGTTGAAATGGCAAGGTTTTTTATCTTCTCCTTTGTGGCGACTTTATGTTTGTTCACTCCATTGGTGAGCTGCAATGGGGAGGAATTTTTCCAGTCAGAGTGTTTGATGGTTCCGGCTTCGGAGTTTGTCAACTCAGTGAAGGCCACTATAGACACCGTCCGGCAGGTGACCTCCATTGTATCCAAATTCACCAGTATGTTTGGTGATTTCCGGCTGTCCAATGCCATATCTGATTGCCTTGATCTGCTTGATCTTTCGGCTGATGAGTTGGCCTGGACTCTTTCTGCTTCTCAAAAAACCAATGGTATATATACTTCCATATCTTTCTCTGGTTCTTAGCTTTACTATTTTGGTAAATCTGTGTTTATCTACTTTACTCCTTGAATAATGTCCTAATCATGTTTGTTGCATCTTTCGTATGGAAATGTTTCCTTTGTACACTGCAGAATTTTGCCTTTCACATTGTTTAAAGGCAAAATCTACTACTTTATCCAACGTACTATTTTTAAGTCATAATAGTGTCACGATTTGGACATCCAACCTGTCTCCAACTTCAATTTTCACTTCATATATGGTTGTGACATGTTATTAATCTAGATATTTTTACTATACTGTTACAGGTAAAAATAACAGTACCGGTAATCTGAGTTCTGATCTGAGGACATGGCTGAGTGGAGCACTAATTAATCAAGAAACATGCATAGATGGCTTTGAGGGCACCGGCAGCATTGTCAAAAATCTGGTGGCAGGGAGCCTCAACCAACTATCATCACTAATCCAAGACAATCTTGGCAAGGTACGTCCCATCCCAGATGGGAAGTCCAAAGGCGGTAGCCGCGGCGGTGGCAGAAATCTCGTAGGCAGCAGCAATGCACAAGGTTTTCCGTATTGGCTCAAATCCCATCAGAGGAAACTCCTCCAAACAACAAGGGTGGCCTCAGCCAACGTGGTGGTGGCCGCCGACGGGACTGGAAATTTCACCAGCATTCAAGATGCTGTTTCTGCTGCTCCTGAATTTAGTACAAATAGGTTTGTGATATACATAAAGAAAGGTGTATACAGAGAGTATGTAGAGATCAGCAAGAAGAAATGGAACATTATGATGATCGGAGAAGGCATGGATGCCACCATTATTTCCGGTAACCGAAGCTTCATTGATGGTTGGACTACCTATAGGTCTGCCACCTTCGGTAAGATATATTTTTTGTTATAATACTCTACCCCTGCCATGCAATATTAACAAACTTCCTTGTTTTATTTGTAATTCTGATTTCCCAACATGAAAAAGGTATTTTTGTAATTTGATTTAAATTGATGATTGATCAGAGTATCTTCTAGAAAAATAATGCTATAGATTTGCAATCTATGAACTTGTCCTATCTTGATACAAGATTGAGCTCCACTGCCCCTCAAGTAATGAGAAGTACATTCACTATATTTGATCCCTTTTTTTATGAATTACTATATTTGATCTTGAACAGTATTTTATGAAGAAAAAAAGTAAAAAAAAAAATCTAGAAATTCAAATTAAAGTGTATTTTTGGGATGTCGTGAAACTTTTTTAGATTATTAAAATGCAGGATATGATCTGCTTCCAATGTTGTAGTAAGCTTAGGTAGCATGTGAGATATGCAGAGCAGTACTATGGTCAATATGCAAATGATCAAAAATCTTGGACCACGGGTTCATCTTGTGGATTTATGATATATGACTACTATGAATAAAAAAAACACATCACCTGACCCCATAATCTCTTGTCTCCTGATCCTCTTGATCTCCAAAATGTTTCGCATGTTGTAGGGACCCTTCAATTTTTCTTTCTTTGTTATTTCCAACATTGTCTTTTCACTTTAAAATGTTTGAAGGTTGAAATATGTCATTCATATGCCACGATACAGGTGCTAGAGATTAGTAATATTTTAGGCGCAATGTTTGAATATGTTTCCTAATTCTTGGTTTTTGACCATTTGGCACCTGCAGCTGTTAAGGGCAGGGGATTCATTGCACGAGACATGACATTTGAGAACACAGCAGGACCCCAAAAGCACCAGGCAGTGGCTTTTCGATCGGACTCTGATCTATCAGTGGTGTATAGATGTGCCGTAAGGGGCTACCAAGACACCCTCTACGCCCACTCCATGCGGCAATTCTACAAAGAATGTGTAATCACAGGCACCGTGGACTTCATGTTCGGCGACAGCACCTCTGTTTTCCAGAGCTGCCAAATCTTTGCAAGAAAAGGCCTCCCAAATCAAAAGAATACCATCACAGCACAAGGCCGCAAGGACATCACCGAGCCAACAGGATTCTCTATCCAATTCTCAAACATTTCTGCGGAGCAAAACGTGTTAGCTTCCTTGAACTCCACTGAGACGTACCTCGGGAGGCCATGGAAGTTATATTCTCGAACTGTTATCATGCAATCTTACATTAGCAATGCGATCAAGCCCCGGGGTTGGCTCGAGTGGAACGGGAATTTTGCACTTGATACTATCTATTACGGGGAGTACCTGAACTACGGACCGGGGGCTGCCACGGGTGCCAGGGTGAACTGGACTGGTTTCCATGCCATCAATGATTCGGCTGTGGCTGGTAACTTCACAGTAGCTCAGTTCATTCTTGGTAACTCATGGTTGCCTTCAACTGGAGTAAAATACACAGCTGGATTGCAGTTTTAACAGGAAAACTTCAGATACTCGTTCGTACATATCAAATATCTTTTTGTTATTGAATTAATATTCCATGATTACCACGATGAACACGGTTTAAATTGGGAAGAAATTATTGTGAAGTGCTTGATTCATTTTGTGAGCATAACTTGCATCTAGTTTGAAGGGCTTGCTTAGCCAGAAGAGGGCAGCAGCCTATTGATTTCATTTCCCTCTAAGAGCAGCCCCTCCCCGCCACCAAGAGGCACCCCTTCTTAGGCGATTCTCTGTTGTGAGATTGATGTTGCCCTTGCCATTTGATACTGAACTTTCTTGATTGATTTACTATTACAAGTTGCATCCTTCTTGTGAATCTTGTGATTCCTATGATGTATTGCCCCCTTTAAAGGTAACTTGGATGACGAGTGACGTTACATCTTCATCTTCTTAATTTGGAACTTGTGAACGAAGAAAAGGAGGGATCAATAAATTATCAACCATCTACCATACAAAAAACTAAGCAAATATTTTCTCCCACTTCGATTAGTTAGTTCTAATAAAAGTCACGTAATTGCGTTGTGTCCACACGTAGATGGATGCGTCATTTTCCAAACATTTTGGTTTGTTATTTAAATATGTGATTAGATAGAGTTTGAATTTGAAATTTTCTATTTTGAATTTCATAAAAATGAATCGTTTGTAAAAAAAAAAAGTAAGTATGATTCAAAATAAAAATTTTATATTATGTTTCATATAAGAACTCAATCTAAATAATTAATCTTGTTTAGTCAACCGTGTACGAAGTTAAGCTTTTATGCGGTCTTGCAATGTCTTGTTCGTTTGGGAGTTATCTAAGAGTGAATCAAACATAGAACAAAATTTTCATCCTCTCCTTGTTAAATTTGAAAGGATAGATTAAGAAAATTATTTGATTGGTTTAATCTATTGAATTAAATAACCAAAATACAATCATAAAACTTTGAATATAATAAATGTTGTATTTGGTGAATTTAAAAATATAAGGATAAAGGTAGAAGAAAAAGTGAGTAAATATTTTATTGAATTGATTAATTGATAAGTATATTCGAACAAATAAACGACAAAGAAACGGTGGTTATTTGACTAGTAATTTAAGAGGAAGGAATTATTTTCAAGAATATTTAGCTTGGAAGTATTTTCAAATTTCGAAATCAACAAAACGGAATAAAGAAAAACCGTTTCTTAATACGATTCGCCGATAAAGATTTGGAGGGCTGACTAAGCGGGATTCGAAGCTAATGAGAGGAATAGTCAAAATGACTAATGAGAGGGAGGAGGAGGCGTCAGCGTGGCTCGGTTGAGAGGAGAACACTACCTTAGCTCTCTAATTTTTCTTTGAAGCAAAATATGACCAGATCTTATTCCGCACTCCAATATGCTCTAACCACATTTAAAATAATGTGAAAAATAAAAGTATTAATCCCTCTATTTTTAAAATATGAAAATTTTCTAACGTGTACCTTAAACACATATTATTATAAATCAAATATATTATTTATACTAATTCAAGTTCCTCATAAATTTTATAAAATTTATTACCCGGCAAGAAAAAAGAGAATTTTAAAAGAATTTAAAACTTAAATTACTATATATAATTATTTATTCTGTATTAACATGTGCTCTAGAATATAAATTAAAAAAAATTCTTTAAAATATAAATAATTTTAATAATTCATGGCTAAATATGAATAGAATTTTGACCACCAACTTGCAATAAACTAACAAAATACATTAATTGTACATCCAAGCTGCACTGACTCGGAAGAAGGAAAAAAACAAAATTCACGCGGTTTCTTTTCTTTTTCTTTTTCTTGAAAAGTAATTCACACGGTTTCTACTAGTGGATAAACCAAATTCCCTAACGAAAATGGAACTTGGCTTCTTCCTATATTCTCCTAACATATATTCTGGCTCAAGTCTACTTTCCTATGTACTTCAAAAAAACAAAAGTGAGTCCTGTGTGTAGCTTTACAATTGGAGAATTTGACCAATTTAGCCTTTAAATTATTTTTGTTTTTAGATACACGTCTTTAAACTAATTGTTTAAACTTTTAAGGTTTTTAAATTATTTATGTTTAACAAATATAGTCTTTCTCACCAACTTATTAGCAGAATTAGTTAAAAATGTACATATTCTTCTTGCATATCAATATTTGTAATAGTATTTCTATCTGAATATTTTGATTTTCATTCAAATTTATCTACTCTTTAATCATATGATCCGTTTTCTTTTCCTTTTAGCTTACATTCCTTTTTAATTAAATAAACTTTCACGCCAAATTCTCTAAGCAGAAAATCAAAAATAAGAAGAAGAGTGTTCGGACTAAAATGTCCCTAACTTGCTCTATTGCAAGATTTAGCTTAAGTATTATTCAGTTTTTCCATTCCCCACACCAAGAGCTAGGTTACTACTGTCTTTTACTATAGATCAGCTGCTTGTTACACTAAAAGTCTCTACTGAGGTGACCAAGCTTTATTTTTCACTTAGATGAGACGAACAAGCCAGTGACATCCGCCCAAAAAGGATGGAAATGACCCACCTCGTAAGGTTCCGCCAACTTGGACTGAAATTCCCCCAGAAAATAAAAAAAAAATGTGACAAAATCATATGTGACTTTTTCAAAATTTTTAATTCAAAATAAAAAAAATTAGTGTAGAATTACTATTTATTGCATTATATTGGACATTTTGATCTATTATTTGTTAATTTTAAGATTTTGAGAAAGATATAATTTAAAAAATAATATTTTTAATTATATATAGTAAAAAATTTTGTATATGTGTTTCTTTTTTGTAGTCCAAACAGTCAAAAAGATGACAAACAGTGTGTGTTGTTGTTGTTCTCGTGGGGCATGTTGAAAGTTCAGATGACAAAATATCTGTAAGAGTAAGCATACTGATTTTTCTGACTTTCCTATAATAAAACCGGGGGAATTTTTTTATTTTGCTATTCCAAGTAATGATTTTTTTACATTATTAATTAAATTTTAAATTTTATCTGCCCGATATATAAATTTTAAAAATAAGGAACTGAGGGTTAAAATTAATAAATTGAATCACTTTTTAAAATCTAATGCATATATTAGAGAAATATTGAGTTTGGATGACAACATTCGCAATTCTCTTTAGAGACAATAAAAAAAAATTACCTAAAACAGGCATCCATTTGACAGACGAATATTTAGAAAATAAACCCAAAAAAAAGTCTATTGATTCCCCAGCAGGAAAAATATACTACTATTTGAGTAAAATGAGAATGAACATTATTTTTCTAATTTGTTTGAGTAAAATGAGAATAAACATTATTAATTTGTTTTTCTATCTAATGAAGCCCCCAGCCCCCCTTGACTCCGTCCAAAGCATGTGACAGAAGGGGCTCGCGAAAAGAGGTGATTCCCACAGTCATTATGTCTCGTGAAGGATAAAACAATTAAACAAAATTTGTCATTATTGGATAATTGATTGCCAGTGCCCAATGCCCATACGTCAGAATACGATCGTATTCACTCCAAAACCATGCAGCATACGTTCCCAAAGACACCATCGTACTATTCACTCCGAACATTAGTTTTCGATAAACTTTTTCATGTAATCAGCAATTTTAAGTAGTTAATAATTGAATTATTAATATATTAATATAAGATCAAATGTTTAATTTCTACTTATTACATTATGTCAAAAGAATTTTGAGTTGATATTTTTTATAAAAAAAATTAAATTTCACAGATATAATTTAAATCGAATCTAAATTAATCTTACTAATAAGTAAAATCACTCAAAAAAAGATTTTATATCACAAGGACAAATTGTATATTCTCCTATAAGGTATAGAAAAAAGAATAAATTTTGAAATAATTTTTTTAAGGTAGACAAGTGATAATTTTTTAAAAAGTAAGACAAAAAATAGGACACACCAAAAAGCTCCGGAAAACGTGCCCGGTAACTCTTTAAGGTGATTAGTTTCACAGGACAGGCCTTGGATCCAAATTGATCAAGATTGGCAATTGTTAGTGACTAAAAAGTTCGTGGACAAGTTCTTTCCCACTTGCTTGATAATTACTATACTACTAGTATTATACAAACCTCAATTTTGAATTTATTTCCTATCTGTTACGATAGCCAGTTAACCAAACACTTTGTTGACGGGAGAAACTCTTATATATATGCTAAGACCGGAGTGTTTCTGCGAAGAATAATCATGGCCTCCCTCATGTCGAAGTCATTCTCATTCTCGCTGCTACTATTAATTTTCATCTCAAGAGCAAGTGGCCGCACCTCTTCTTCTTCACATTCTCCTCCTCAAGATTTCCATCTTTCCTCCATAAAAGCTTTCTGCAAATCCACACCACATCCGGATTCATGTTTTGATTCACTGAAGCTCTCCATCTCCATTAACATCGGTCCGAACATTCTAAATTTTCTCTTACACACACTTCAGACGGCAGTGTCCGAAACTGGAAAGCTCTCAAATCTGTTCTCTAATGTTGGACACTCGAATGTTGTCGAAAGGCAAAGGGGCACCATTCAAGACTGCCAGGAGCTGCACCAAATAACAGTTTCTTCCTTAAAGAAATCTGAATCATTTATCAATTCTCCCACTTCTCAAAAGCTAGCTGATGCAAGGACTTTTCTCAGTGCAGCCCTTACTAACAAAGCAACTTGCTCGGAAGGCCTTGATTCTGCATCTGGGCCTTCTAAACCAGCCCTGGTGAACTCCATGGCCGACGCCTACAAACATGTTAGCAATGCTCTATCAGTCCTCTCTAAGCGTGGTCTACCAAATGGCCGGCGACGGCTAATGGAAGCTCCAAGTTGGCTGTCCCAAAAGGACCGCCGCATTCTACAGAATTCTGAGGATGATGATGAATATGACCCAAGTCATATCCTAACCGTGGCAGCTGATGGAACAGGAAATTTTACCACTCTCACCGACGCCATAAACTTTGCTCCAAATAACAGCCTTGAAAGAATTCTCATTTATGTTAAAGAAGGAGTTTATCAAGAAAATGTAGAGGTTCCAAGTTGGAAACCCAACATTGTTTTGCTTGGGGATGCAAGTGATACAACTATAATCACTGGCAACAGAAGCGTAGCGGATGGTTGGACTACATTCAGATCTGCCACTGTTGGTAAAGTTCTCCATGTCTTTTCTATTTTTCCACCCAAATTCATAGGGTAACATCTTTCTCTTAGTTGCATGCCCTGTTGTGTTTAGATCTCAATAGCCACCAGTATTATCCATAGGATCTTTTTTCGGCAATCAATTGGCTTGGAACATAGACTAAACTATTTTCTTGCACGTGCAAGCACCACCTAGCCAACAATTCGTAATTGTCTTAGAAACTGACCTCGCCTTGCCTTGCCTTGCCTTGCCTTGCCCGATATGGCAGATAGCAGTGGAATTGTCAATTCGGAATAGCTGCAAATTCTGGTTTCGAAATTGGTTTAACAAATTATCTGATGTTGGTCTTTTCGATTGATTTCAGCTGTCTCTGGTGAGGGATTCTTGGCCCGGGATATAACCTTTGTCAACACGGCAGGACCAGAGAAGCAACAGGCTGTTGCCCTTCGTGTTAATGCTGATTTAGCAGCATTCTACAGATGCGCCATCACTGGATACCAAGACTCATTGTATGTTCACTCCTTTCGACAATTCTATCGAGACTGTGATATTAAAGGGACCATAGATTACATCTTTGGAAATGCCGCAGTTGTTTTCCAAGGATGTAATATCATCTCCAGAATGCCCATGCCCAGACAATTCACGGTGATCACTGCCCAATCAAGAGAAAGCCCAGAAGAAAACACTGGAATTTCCATACAGAACTGTTCAATTCTGGCAACAGAAGACCTGTACTCTAATTCCAGAACAGTTAAAAGCTACCTAGGAAGACCATGGAGAAATTACTCAAGAACAGTATTCATCGAATCGTATATGGACGATTTCATTGATCCACGAGGGTGGATTGAGTGGCCGGGTGGTCAAGGCTTGAGCACTTTGTATTATGGAGAGTACAACAACAACGGCCCCGGTTCGTCTACCGACAATCGGGTTTCTTGGGAGGGTTATCATGTAATGGACTACACCGATGCATACAACTTCACAGTATCTGAGTTCATAACTGGGGATGAATGGCTAGATTCTACTTCATTTCCTTATGATGATGACATTTGAACTACAGAAGCGATTGAGGGGAACCTAAGAAAGATGTACATGTTGACAAGAATCTTGAAAAGGTTTTTGTAAGTTTCTGTTTGGAGTTTAGCGATTTTGGAAGATGGTGCTTAGATATTCTACTTAAAATCTAGAATTTTATAGTGAAAACCATGGTTTTTTTAAAGAAAAATATGAAAGCCATGCTTGGAGATATTTGGTCATTTTGTCGGTACAATATGTACATATATTCAACATTTGTGGCTTTCTAGGGCTTTTACTGGTCTAAATTTTAAAAAAATTATATTAAAATAGTCAAGTTTTAGAGGAGAGATTCCTCATTTGGTCATAATGTCATTTGAAATGACATTATTGAACAATGACGTTATTTCAAATAGCGTCATTGATTTCTCGATAAATGACAAAATACAAAAAGTCAATAATACTAGTAGAATTGTCATTTTTGTATTGATAACGCCAACTCCATTGGCGTTATTGGATTTATGTGAAAAGCCAATATTTCTTCTTTTGTCCGTTCCCATCTTTCATGAAAAGTCAAATTTTTATGTTTGTCTTTTTGTATGATTCTTTAAAATAGATATTCATAACAAATTGTGCGCTGTTCCATCCCTTGTACCGAACATGATTGTCTTTTTGTATGATTCCTTAAAGTAGATATCCATAACAAATTGTGCGTCGTTCCATCCCTTGTACCGAATGATTGGTTTTCATGCACGAGAAGAAGTAATGAAAGATGGGATCGGACAAAAGAAGAAAGATTAAATTTTCACATGAAGCCAATAACGTCAATCGTATTGGCGTTATAAAGCCAACAACGCCAATGAAGTTGGCGTTATCAAGACAATAACGCTAATTCCACTGGTGTTATTGACTTTTTGTATTTTGTTCTTTATCGAGAAGTCAATGACGCTATTTGAAATGACGTTATCATTTCAAATGGTGTTATGGCCAGATAGAAAATTTTCTTTCAAAATCTGACCATTTTAGTATTAGTTTTAAAAATTTGGGCGATTTTGAGTAAAACCAGGCTTTCTAGTTGCCTGCTCTACTTTCTGGGGAAATAGTACTTATTTAAACTGGAGATTCAATTATTGTCGCAATATGTGATAGCTATGGGTGAGGTTTGGACCAGCAAAATAGTTTATCATCTTTACCTTTTGCTATTATTTTCGTTCACAATTGAGGCATCTTAATGTTTATTTATCTAAAATAAACATATTCTTCATCTACATTTCTGCAACGACCACTTCTAATTTAAAAAGGAAAAATAAATCTTAGTAATATATGGTCTCGCTAGTAATACATAAAAGGTTATAAAGAGTCAAATACTTTCTTAGATTTTTATATAAAATTAAAAATCAAATATTCAATTTCACACAGAAAAAGTATTATTTACTTGACAACTTTTGTATTAAAATCTTTTCTCTCAAGAAAAAAAGGAACTTCTGCACTAAAATCCTTCGGTAACTCTTACAGCATTACGACACCAATGTTGAAGAGGAAGATGCAATTTGGACTCATGGATTGGGTTCACTTGGTGCTGGCAGTTTCACTGGTATTATTTTCACATTATTTGGTGATTTTACATGTAAAAGTAGAGTTTAAAAAAAATTATAAGAGAGTAATGAAGTCAGGATTACTGAACCGTCTTAGCCCTTAATTTCCCTGCGAGATTTGTCACTAATGACTAACTTGGCTATTGATATGTAAGGTTGGAGTACCATGAAAAGAACAAATTAATAAAAAAAATATAGAAAGCCATATAAGGGTATGCCTCAACTGATACTGTGTCCTCGGTACCACTACAATGTGCTACCATGGTCATTATTATGGCCAAGTACTAATTAACGGATTGGATTTCGTACGGATGTAACAACAAGGTATCATTTTTTTAATAAAAATTTTAATTTTTTAAAATTTAAGATATAAAATTTCAAATTCAAACTTAATCTAAATAAAATTTTATCTTTATAATATTATCGTTACCTAGCAAAAATAAAGTTTTTGTAAATATTACTTTTCTTTTAATTAAAACTCTCTCTCGCACACATACAAATCCTAATGGGCTGCTACCATAGACAGTAGGATGTAGTGCCCAATATATTAAGATCTTCTGCATAAATGAGTTAATAGTGAAGGTGGTGGTTTCTTGATATTGTTCCAAGTTGAGTTTGAAAATTCATATGAAAATTTGATCAAAAATCATATGTAAATCATAAACTCTAATTAGTTTTCCATTTATATGATTTTGTATATTCTCTAGCTTTATCTCAACTTCAATCTTACGAATCTTATTTGCAATTAGCAAATAATTGAATCTTCATTAATTTGTGATTCTAAAATAACTAATTTATTGAACAGAATAATCTTAGCATAATAAGAATCTCGGAAGGGCTTTCTTGAGTTTTTTTTTTTTTTTTTGATACTTTGAAAATGAAAATAAAGAACCAGAGTTTGAGCCCCGATCTTCTTAAATGATGACTAGGAGGTAAAACTTGTTTGTTGGTTCGCAACTAAGGACCTGCAAAGGAAAACTGTAGCGGTATACAAAAAGGTAATTTTAGGTCTTCAAATGAAAGGGCAGCTGGTAGAGAAAAATTGCGGGAAATGCGGTTTTGTATCCGTCAAGCGTTGTCTAAGGCCAAGAAGGCTTGAGCTTAGTGGATTTTGATGAAGTTATCCTAAAAATTCTCTTTTCCAGACCTTCTTCGATCAACTGGGAAATCGTAAGACTAAAATTCCACAACCCATTAAAAGGATAAAGGAAAAACAAGAGGAGGAAAATACCGTCTTTGTGGGGGACAGTAAAAAAGCCAGAGGCAACAGAGCAAGAAACAGAGAACTTTCACAAATATTGTTACAGCCTCTGCCTTGGCCTGGCCAAGAATCCAAGGCAGAGAGTCTCTGCAAAGCAAACATGGCATTTCAAGATTTTGATCTTATTCAAGAACGTCGAAGACTCGAAAGACAACAAAAGTTTAAGAAGAGAATCACGATGGCAATTGTTTCGGTTTTTGTCCTCCTCCTCCTGGTTGCTGGTGCTTTTGCATGTATGGTTGTTCTTAAAGACCAACAGAATGGGAAGGTGGGGAAGAAGGAGAAGGAGAGTCCAAAATCGGCTCCAACGTCTAAGAAATCCGCCCCTTCGCCAGCATCGCAGCCCTCAAAATCAACCGCAGCTGAATCCGAGAAGGTCATAAAGGCGGTATGTGCTTCCACAGATTACCAGGAAAGGTGCGAGAGCAGCCTCTTGGATGCTGTGAAGGCCAAGGCAGCATCCTCGTCGACACCAGTTGAGTTTCTAAAGGCTTCAATGGTTAGTGCCGCTGAGGAGGTAGATAAGGTAATCAAGTCCACCACTGATCTAAAAAGCGATGATCCAAAGGCGCAGGCAGCTTTCGATGATTGTATGACCCTCCTCAAGGATGCCAGAGAAGAATTGAATAGTTCTGTTGCCACTACAGATGGAAAAGACGTTACAAAATTCTCTTCACAATCTCCAGAAATCAACAATTGGTTAAGTGCTGTGATGTCTTACCAACAGACATGTATTGATGGTATCCCAGAAGGGGAACAAAGGAATACAGTGGAGAAATCTCTGAAAGCTGTTAAGGAACTTACCAGCAATTCTCTTGCCTTGGTCTCCGAAGTTGCTCCATTGGCTGGAGCTGCCAAACAACGACGTCTTCTAGCGAAAGAATCCAGCATGCCATCCTTGGATAAGGATGGTTTCCCTGCATGGATGGATCGAGAGTCCCGAAGGATGCTAAAGGCTGCTGTTCCCAAGAAGCCTCCAAATGCAGTTGTGGCAAAAGATGGTAGCGGAAATTTTACTACCATTTCTGCTGCACTAGCCGCAATCCCAAAAGATCGCAAAGGAAGGTATATACTGATATTTTGGTTCTAGAGCTTCATTTATGCAATGATGGCTATACCATTTTTGCCCCCAACACATATCCTTTGAGTACATGATCATCTGTTTACTGCTGGTTGTTTCATTTCAACTATTGATCAGAGCTTTTCTGCACCCATGAAAATGCAGGTATATAATTTACGTTAAGGAAGGGATTTACGGGGAGAATGTGATTGTGGATAAAAGCATGGTTAATATTACAATTTATGGCGACGGATCGCAGAAGAGTGTTGTCACTGGGAACAAAAATTTTGTAGACGGAGTACCAACTTTCCAAACCGCAACTTTTGGTAATAATCTGATCAGTGCATAGAAAATCAACAACTAGAAATGTCTATGTCCAAGATTAGGATTATCTGAGAATGAGCGATTTGCATTTCTTTTCTTGTTTGCAACTCAATAGTGACACATTTCCTTCTACTTGCAGCGGCAATAGGAGAAGGATTTATGGCTCAATCAATAGGATTTAGGAACACGGCAGGTCCAGAGAAGCACCAGGCAGTGGCCTTGAGAGTTCAGTCTGATCGTGCAATTTTCCTCAGTTGCCGAATGGAGGCATACCAAGACACCCTATACGCTCAAACACATCGGCAATTCTATCGCAGCTGTTACATCACAGGGACAATCGACTTCATATTTGGAGACGCAGCTGCAGTTTTCCAGAACTGCATGATCTACGTCCGAAAGCCAATGGACAATCAGCAAAACATCGTCACCGCACAGGGAAGGGTGGACAAGCTCGAAACAACAGGGATAGTGCTGCAAAACTGTCGAATTTTAGCCGATGACAAACTCGAGCCCGAAAAGGCAAGATTCAAGAGTTACCTTGGCAGGCCCTGGAAGGAGTATTCCAGGACCATTGTAATGGAAACAGAAATTGGTGATTTCATCCATCCTGATGGATGGTTTCCCTGGAATGGAGATTTTGCTCTTAGAACACTTTACTATGGCGAGTATAACAACAAAGGGCCTGGAGCTCAAGTTACTGCCAGAGTGAAATGGCCTGGTTATAGGATCATTAGCAGAGCAGATGCCATCAAATTCACCATAGGTCCATTCTTACAAGGGGAAACTTGGCTCAAGGGTGCAGAGATCCCTCTTCGTTTCGGACTATTTACCTGATTTCCTATGAACTTTTCTAATTGGATACTAAACTGAAACTGCAGAATTTTACCGAGTCCTCAGTTGGAGCTACTGAAAATTTTGACACAGCTGAACGTTTCTGTTTATATTACAAGAAAAAGGCAAAGAGGGCTTCAAAAAGAAAAACGATTTTGTCTATACAGACACAAAAAAACCATTGTACTTCATATGATTTAGTTCAAAACAATAACTTGATTCTCAATTAGGTCAGCAGAAGAGAAAAAGAGATGTTTCCTTTTTTTTTTTGAGTTAATTTTTTTATTCTTTTTATTTTTTGAGCGAATACATCTTTTATTGTATTTTTTTTTTGTTTTTAGTCCTATGATTATCTTAGTTGAGTTTTTTATCAGCCTTATTTGACCTCCCATCTTCTCTTCCCACACCCATTTTTTCTCTTGCTTGCGATAAATTAGTTGAGGAAATCAGTTAGAAGTATTTGCTTCTACAAGATACATTCTAAATTCCTTGCTGTTTTTGAAAAGTTAGTTTTAAACGTCACATTTTTTCTCATGACTGTCAACCCAGGCTCCATAAAAATAAAAAAAAAATCAAGTAATAATCCTATCCAAATGTGCCTATTAAAAAAGTAATTTTATTCTCATAACTTTATAATTTGTGTTTATTTTTAGGCTTAGGATTTTCTAGGCCATTTGGAGTTTAACCCAAGGATTCCTTGCCGAATGCTCTCTCTAAGAAGAGGGCCAGGGATATAGATATGGGCCAAAATTGAAAAGGCTAACGAGAAGTATTCAGTGTGTAGGCTTTGTGAATGCTCATTTTAGGATTTATCAAAAGGAAAAAGTGAATATGGGTCATATCATAGCACTTTTCCAAATTTCCCAAACAAAAAAAGAACACTTCCTAAAAACTAGCCTAAAAAGCCCACATTTTAGGGAAAAGCTTTCTATTTAATTTAAAAATCTATATTATAAAAGTCGAAATAGAATACTTTGTCTTTATTCTTTAAAGAGCTAGTACAAAAATCATTTTAAATAAATCATATTAGTGACATTTATCACCCTCTTGACTACCTTCTTAAATTATTAGGGGCCAATTAATCAAACGGGCTCCACCCGTGAGCCGAATGAGTAATACATGAAAATTTTCGACTCACCTAAAATATGAGCTAAGCTTGCTCAATAAATATATAAGTATTATGCTTTTGTTATTTTGATCTTCATTTGCATAATGGTTAAGAATATTAGTTATCTTAATTTTAGTTTGAATAAAAGCATAATAGAATTTACAATTGTATACTTTTCTGACTTTGTGATAAATGAGCTAAATTAATTAGCTCATAAGAAATACGACTTGAGTTATGAGTTGATTCAAATTTAAATGAGTCGAGTCTGAACTAACCTTGTCTCATGTAAGCTTAGCTAGGCTCACTGCTCCCTTAAAACTTCAGAAATGGAGGGAGGTAGTTACAAGAAGATTGAAAAGGTCTCCATCGTCCTTCGCCACAGAGGCAAATTTTTCTTTCATAGCATGTAGGGCTTGGGGACTGTTGGATTCCTAACTCTTTCTCTTTCTGACACATTTAGATGATAAAGGAACCTACCTGAATGGTATGGCAGAAGTCATTACTCATTCAAAAATGGATAAGTGAATGAAAATGCATCACAATAAAGACAAAGACACAAAGAAAACATATGGGACATGCAGAAAACTCCTCTTTGATGCAAAAATTATGCAAAATTCAAACACCTGTTCTTTCTTCCTCAAGCTTCTTTCTGTTTCTGGAAATTGTTTTTTTTTTTTTTTTGATAAAACTGTTTCTGGAAATGTTCTGATCTATATATGTAGAACTATCAATGGGCATATAATATAAATGTAGGTACACATGTTCTGATGTTCATTCTCGGGTTGTTCTCGGTACTTTATCCACCTATGCCAAAAATGCTCGAAACAGCCAGTGAGAAAGGGATGGGATTTCACGTGGCATTTGGTGATTTGTTATTTCCTATCATTGGCAGAGACATGCAGGACCACTGTCTCCAGGTGCGCTTGTTCTTGATTATAAATGGGGTTTGAGTCCTGAAAATGTCAATGGATGGAAAGGACTAAACATGGCAAAGGGTCATTGGCTGTTAGAAAGCTGTGTAATTCAATCCAAATAGAATTCCAGCTTTTTCTTTTTCATTTTTTCATGAGATTTATTTTTTCCTCATAAAAATTAAAGGCAAACCCCATGAAATATTTTTAAAATTTTGAAATTTTTTCAATTTGAGTTAAAATCTAATTCTTTGCCGATAATTTTATCTCACAAAATTTAAGCCAAAGAGGATTATAAATAGATGCATTGACTATATTCGTAGGAGAAGTGAGGGGTGTGATTGGATAATGTTTATTTTTAAGATTTTGTAAAAGTTAAATTATTTGTGAGAGGAGATGTAAGTCTCACACTTAAAATTTTGAGATTGATTTTGAAATCAAATCTTATCCAAATAAAGCTAAATTTTAGAATAGATTGATCATCACCTACTGCCTTAATTGTCGTAGTAGTTTTTTTTTTTTTTTGCAATGGAGTCCATATAAATGAAAGTTTCCTCTCTTGTTTTTCTAGCACGTTAGAGGAAAGCGTGTTGATTGAAGGAAGAATATGTATGTAGTAAAGAATACATTTTAACTAACTAAAACTGAAGTTGATTTTTTTTGTTAATTATATAGGATGGATCGCATGCACAATGAACCTTTTTCTTTTTCTGTTTTTATGTGGTAGTGGGGAGGGCCTGATGTGTTGTCCAAATCCATCGTGATTCTCGAGATCTCAGGACTGGGTACAAAAACTCTCAAGCAAACACTCCTATTTTAAAAGAAAACAAATCTTGATATAAAATGGTGTACGGACAAACATTTAAAGTGGGATCGGATGGAATTGAATTATTTATATAAAGAAATGTGAATTTTAAATTTAAAATTTTGAATTAAATTATTAAATAAAACTTTAAATACAACATATAAAAAATATTAAACCAGTTAATTTTTTTCTATTTATCTTTTCTTATCTTGTTCATTGAAATAAAATAGAATAGAATGTCTTTTCACCGCAATAGATTTACAATCATTTTTCTATTATATTGTTTAGAATAAAAAATCAAAATGGAATGATGATTCATTTTTTATGTTTAGTAAAATTATTATTCAATATCAAAATAGAATAAAGTTTTACAAAAAAATTACTTAAATACCCTACTAGTATATTGTATCAATAAAATTAAAGTATACCCAAAAAAATGTAAGTTAAATCTTTATATATAAAATCTCATTTAAATAAAAGACACACTAAATTTTGATAATATTATATATTTTAAATATTAAAACATAATTTAGTCATAAAGGCAACTTTTATTTTAGATAAAAATAAAGAAAGTACTATTACGAGAAATAAAAATAAAATTCAAGACTAGATTATATATTTTTTTAATCAAATATTATGAGAGTATAATAGTCATAAATTTTATTTTTAAGATTTTTACTTCCTTGAAATAGCCTTTCCTTAAATTTTAGAGTAAAAAGACATTTCTCGCTTTTTCCTTGAATTAACTTTTCTACTTAAAATTTTTATACTGAATAATAAAATGTGATAAAAAATTTAAAAACTCATTCAATTACTGTGTATCAAACGTACGTTGTAGGTAAAGACCATCAAGCTTGATTTGCCATTTTGATATAATCAACTCTTGGTCCTAATAGCAAGTGATGCATAGCCATAAAATCGAAGAATAGACATAGCAACATCTCCATCAACTCTTTAATCTCATTTTCATCATCTGTCGGCTATTTGATGCAAATGATCATTACACCAAGGAAATTAAGGATCTTTAAAGATTCTTCAACCATATGCACCATAAACTTATTTACAATTTTATTTATATTTATGATGGTGTGTGAATGCACTTTATTGATAAATTTTATTTTGTATAATAACCCATTCTGGCAACCCAACCAACTCCTTCAATTAGAAATTATATTTGAATTAAGTTTCGATTCAAATTTAACATAAATTTTTTATTTTAATTATTCTTTTATAAATAAATTATTTTTATAAAATTTAAAATAAAAAATTTCACCTTTTATTTGTGGAATGATTCCGGCTGATATTGATTACTTGGAGTGATCTTGGATTGACTTTTAAATAAAAAATAAATTTTTTATTTTTTATTTTTAATCTTATTTAATTTTTTATAAATAATTTAATTTTATAATTTTTAATATAATTTAATTTTAAAAGAAACTCAATTTAAATATGTCGTTGATTGATAAGGAAGAAAAACTTTATGGTGGTAACTGTATAACTAGTCAGCATTCTATAAGTTATACTCTGTCCAATCACATGAAGCCATTTGTACTGTGAGTCTCTGTATTGATGAATGAGTAAGTGATAATGGTAGGACCTACAGTATACGTGACTTTATGTAATTGGACAGAGTATAACTTATAAGATGTTGACTAGTTACACAATTATCTCCATAAAGTTTCTCGAAAACGAGAGCCACTTAATAGGAAAGGCCTTTTTGGAAACTCTTCCAATCAAAACGGAAGAATTACTTGTTAATTATGTGGAAAGGCCCTTTTTGATACTCTTCCAATCAAAACCGACTCGAGGAAATGGCAAGTAGAACACAACTACTTGTTAATTATGTGGTTGAGAATAACGACCGCGACCGATACTGACTTTGATTAAGTCCCTTTCTTACTGTTGGCTTTTTATTCTAATTGGTGTAAAGTTCAAAGAAAGAGTTGCCTGTAATGCGCTTTTCGTACGGTATTTATGAGGGCGACATATTTTAAATGTTAATAGGATAGAGTTTGATTTTAAGAGTAAAAAATTTTTTGTTACTTAAAATCTCTGGAGAATTTTCTCTTCCTCATCTCCTCATCCTGGCTGGAGCACAGTACGGAGATTAGTAATTAAGTACGTAGATTAACCTGTGCCGTTGTTTTAACAACTAATAAGATGCACAGTAAAGAAAGGACCCCTAGGTTTGATTTTGATTAGTGGCCATAAATGGGATCCTAATTCTTTGGAAAAAGACATTCAAGCCGAAAATTAGGTTGTCCTCAATTAATCTTTTGTAAAACAATTGTACATTATAATTCTATACTCCCACCCTTTTGAAATATAGAACCTTCTAAGTTCTTTCTCTTTTCTTAAAATATTTGATAGTTTATAAATTTTAAAGACGTTTTTAGAGTTATATTCACTTATAAATATAATTTCTTTATTTTTTTTATATTAATATAGAATAAATTAAATTATTAAAAAATAAAAAAATACCCTTATTTTTTAAAATTTATGCAAAAAAATTGAAAGATATTATATTTTAAAAAGGAATGAGTATTCCATAGTAATGCTATAATTAGATCTTATGAATCTTTTCTTAAACTCAAGAAGGAAAAAAGAACCGTTATATCAAAGTTAGGCAGGAGGAATAATTTCAAGAGTAACATGAAAATATATATTAACAGAGATTTTTTTTTTACTATTTTTGTTGCTTTTAACAGATGAAAGGAGGAAGTCGATAGACTTATTTTTATGACAAAAAATATTTTAAGATAGATAATAAGAATACGATAGTTGACCCAATCTTCAACAAATGCTCCAAATATATTATAAATTTCTTTCTCAAAATCCTTTACAAATTAAAAAAAAAATGTAACGGTGCTCTTTTCATTAGAAGTTAATAGCAAAAAAAAAAGCGTAAATATTTAATTTTAAGCAAAAAAGATATCTTTCGTCCTCATAAAACTTATATAGAACTCACAATAATTTAATCTAAAGGTCTCTTCCTCGGATTTAATCTTCAACTTTAAGGGTGAGATTGAATTTTTTTAATAAAATTGTATTAAAAATCGTAAAAGTAAATTGTTTGTGAGAGAAGAAGTGATGTTTAAATTAAAAAGAAAAAAGAAAAGCAAGAGAAAATTTAGATAGAAATCGTTGGACAAACTTTAATTATGTAAGATTGTAGTTTTAGTTATTTAAAATATATCTCTTATCATGCTATAACATATAAGTTTGATTTATATTTTTTTATATCTCTTATCGTGTTTTCTCTGAAAAGAAGAATAATAAGTAACTAAATCTATATTCGTAATTTTGAATTTCCTTCTCAATATAAAAATTTTTAATTTATATCACACTTATTTTCATATAAATAATTCGCTTTATGATTTCTCTCCATTCTCCCCCTTTACTAATAAAATATAAGTTCGATTTACATTTCTTATTTTCATTGTTGTGTATCCTTTCCCAAAAAGAAAAGGAACTTAAGTAACTCCATTAACAAAAGTCATTTCTGATTCGTTCAATTTTGGCCCCAAAAGGTTAAATCCTCATAAAATTTGTTTTGAGAAAAGAATAGAGAGGGAAAGTAAAGATTGAAAATGAGAAATTATAAGGTTACAAATATAAAAAAGATGTGGCATTTAATGCCATTGCAAAAAATGGGAACGCGGGTTTGGTGGGGGCTGTTTGCGGGAATTCTACAAAGACCATCGAGTTTCAAGCAGCAAAAAGACAAACAGAAAAAGACTAGACAGTATAAAACTCTTCGATTGTGAAATCACATAAACTCCTACGAAGCAAAAAAAAAAAAATTATAAAAAACGACCGATCCTTCGTCAAATCAAGATCATCCCTGGAAGAAAAAGCAGTAGCCTCACTGAATGCTTTCAATGATCACATGCAACTGTTCCCCACTTCTTCTTGTTGAAATTGACATTGCTTTGCGGGGCTATAAAGTTTGGCTTCTTTTCTATGCGTTTATAAGCCTCTCACCGAACCTTTCCTGACTCAAATTTTTATAGTCAATTTTGGTTGTGATGTTGATAAAAAGTTTTTTTAAGACGTATTGAACGGTATTAATTGAATCAATAAAATATAAATTTTTAATTATTAAAGTCATAAAAATATTAATTTAATAATAAATAATTTATTCAGTACGTATTAAATAAAATATTATTAACATTATAATCTAATAATTTTAAAATTTATTATTTGAAGAAGATCTAATTATCTATAGTCAAACTTCCTCATTTTTTATATTTTTAGGCTTTAGAAACAATTCAAAATTTTAAGTGTGTTACTTACATCTCCTCTTATAAATAATTTAACTTTTACGAAACTAAAATAAAAATCTCGAAACTAAACTCTATCCAATCATAATTTAAAATTAAATTGTAGGTTTCAAAGTGGTCTCGATAGCTTTACTTCATTTTGATAGAGCCTAGACTCATCGTGAACCGTGTTTGGTTTAAGGCGATAAATTGTTGGAACATCTGAATCATAAATAACATAAACTCAAGTAAACTATACGAGGTTCTTTGACTTGTGTCCCTTAGAAGCAAGGACGAAACAAATCAATCTGGGGAACCAATACTTTTTTTTTTTCCCGTGGGTATCAATACTATTGTAGCAGCTCATGGGCAATTTCATCGTTGAAATAACTTCTGAAAAAGGATTTTCGCCGGTCCATCTCCTAATCTTTTTCCAAATTCATGAAATGGTTTCTCGAACGTTTTAACCGTCATCACTACTATTCTGGGAGATCGAGAAATGGAAATCGAATTATGGGGGTCTCAAATAACGATGATGTGTCGGTTGGTTTTATTACCAACAGAGGGAAAGGATATTCGTTGCTTTTACATTCTTGTAAAGTCATGAGAAACACTTGTTTACGTACTTGAATTACATAAGCATTAAGATTGCGATGATTCATGGAAAACCGGAAATGACAGTCACTTTTCACTAAAACGTTGCGCTGACTCGAAAGTCGCAATATGAGTTTGATTATAATTTTGCACGTCTCTTTTTTACAATATATATACAGAATTTATTTATAATTATTTAATTAATTTTTATAATTTAAAATATTTAAAAATATATTAAAAATTATTGATTAATTTTATAAAAAAATTATTTATATTTTACATAATAATTATTTATACTTTACAAAATAATTATTTAACTCTACAAAATAATTATTCATATTCTACAAAATATTTATCTATACTCAAATAAATAATTATTCACACTTAACTGAATAATTATTTTACAAAATTATAAATAATTATATTATAAAGTTAAATAATTATTTTATAAAATGTAAATAATTATTCTATAAAATTAAACAACTATTTCATAATATTCTCTTTAAGTATTTTTGACCGTTGAATAAAAAAATTAATCAAACGATTATAAATAAGTTATGCATATCTTAAAAAGTGGTGTGCTCATAACGCAATGCATGGCCAAGGAAGGAGGAGGTAATCCAAATACTTTTCATATATTGGGGAGGAGAATTTATTTGGGACATAAAATTCTTTACATGTAAAGACGGTTCTTATTGTTGAACTCCTATCTTGCGACGAAGCAATCCAAATATGCCGGTTGTTTCTCTTCTTTAATTGTTCGGTAAAAACTACGCCGACAACCCGGGTTGGCTAGATTTCTCCATCTCCGAGGCCGGAGTATATATCGTTTGCATTTATTCCTAATAGGGAAGGTTGTTAAGGATTTGCGCTCAATGAGCGAACACAAAATTTGGATATACATTCTTTCTTCTTTTAATTTTTTAAGAAAGAATGTTTCTTGAAAGATGATGCAAGAACAATAATTTACTTGTTTTGCCTTATTTTTAATTCCACCATCTTTTTTTTTTTTGGGGGGTGGGGGTGGTGGCGGGAGGACAGTGGGTGATTTTTGAACATTGAATCTTTGATCCTGTAGGGTAAATTGATTGCAATTCAAAGTGAATATTTTTTTTTACTTTTTTAAATTTTATTTCTGATTTTATAAACAATTCACTTTTACAATTTTTAAAATAAAAAGCTCAAATTAAAACCCAATCAAAATACACTCTAATAAGTGACCAAAATGAAGATGGTACAAAGATTGAAGTTCACTTGTCTCCAACCCAAATTTATGATTCTCATTCTTGACAACTTTAGGGGTAATTATATATAATTTTTTAAAATTATATACAGTTAAAAATATTTTTATTATTTACTATTTAATCTTTAGATTTCTAAAATTTCTCTCAAACATTCGAAACATTAAAAATTAATTTATCAAATTATATCTATTTTACATATTTGTGCATATAAACATCATGAAAATCAACCTTAAAAAGATTAATTTTTTTAAAAAATTTGAAACTGCACTGGAATTGCCTGGATGAAAATTGGAAGTTGCAAGCATCTTGCGCCATTTTCTGGACTGATTACTTTTTCAAAAAAAAAGTAAAGGTAAGATCTGTATACTTTTTGGTAAAACTTATGTTAAAAACCTTGTTGAAGTAAAAAAATTTCTTATTGTATATAATTTAAACAAAAAACTGTATATAATCGGTGTGCAACTTTATTCACAAAAAATGAATCAGAAAGAAAGACTCACCCCAAATCTTTTCATTACTCAATTTCGCTTATTGTGTTTGAGTAGTTTCAGTCAATGATGCAAAGCAGCATATCCAAATTTGTCTTCTTGATGGCCTTATACATTATCTTTCTACTGAAAAACAGTCAATTCATTGGAGAGCGTATACTAAATTGATATTGTAGAATGCAAAATGGTCCAAAATGAAGAATTTTTTTAAGTATGGGGATGGGGATCCCCAATCAATGCTGTTCAAGTATCTATAAAATTATCGTGTAAATATACGAATTCACCAACTACCTAAATCAATTACATTCTTTCTATCATGCCAGCTAATGTTTGAAGATTATTTGATTTCTTTTAATGAATAGTTATTTTATGTACACTACTACAATAAGCGACGGATCAGTAGTCAGAGTCAACCAAGTCAAGTTGTAGATTTTTTATGCCTTCGTAGAGGACTTCCAATTTCCATTTTGGCTTTCTGCGCTTACCTTTGGCTCTTTGAAGTTGACCTCGAAACTGACGCATAAGTAGTTCTTAGCCACTACTCCCATGCAACATCAACATGCAGTCATGCACCACGAAATTTCCACCTCATCCACTCTTATCCTTTTTAAAGTCTAATTACCAGTTTGCCCTCCCTCACGCAATTATTGATGTTTGACAAATCTACAAAAATTGGCCATGCCACGTGGCACGAAATAAGATCGCCAGTTGCCACCTATGTAGGTCTAACATGTATTATAGCATACTAATTCTTGGCCAGCACTTGTGGGCCAGCCAACGCATCATCATCAATTTTTTTATTAAAATTAAAATAATTATAGTAATTACAATTAAGATAATTTTAAATTTTTTTTAATATAGTAAGAGAGAAGAGTTGAGAAAGTAAGAAACTTAGAAGTTACAATTAGAAAAATAAAAATTATATATAGAGATATCAGATAATATCTTACATTTTAAGATATAAGTAAAATATACTAATATTAGTAAAATAAACAAACTCATATCAATCTTCTTTATAGTATTTTTATCACAATCCTTCAATCACAATGGCAAGAAAAGTCTAACTTTGACAATTTTCTTAGAAATTAATAAATTTAAAAATTATAAATATATCTATGATCTTCGAATTTTTCTGTTAGAAGACTGGAAAAGAGCCCAAACTAAGTCCATATTGATAGAATCCTTCAAGGAGAAGGGAAGAAGAAAAGAATTGAGAAAAATCTTACATATGAGTCTTGCTCTAAAGGAAAATTGTTTAAGAAAATAATTGTCAAGGTTTGTGGTAAAAAGAAAGATGAGAGCACCAAAAGTACATAAAATATAAGATGATCTAACCAAACTCCGCAGCGCTTGCCAAAGCCACTGCTCGGACGTAGTGCTCCAATCATCTTCAATTCATAGAGAAGTGAATATAATCATTAATTTCATGTACAAGTCAAGCACTACGTTATCAATTAGATACATGACATTTGAACAAATAAATTTAAGTACTTTCATAAAATGTATTCGCTGTAAAAGAAATTTCCTACCGTCATTACTCATAGATGTGGAGTCACTTTTTCTATCTCTTTTCCCCCATCAAATGTCATATAAAGTCAAACTCATCAAATAAGAACAAGATTGCCTATAATGCAAAATAGGTGGGGCAGAGAGATATAAACAGAACTTTGGGGTAGCTTGATGAAAATCTCTCCTATCCATTATAGAGCCATGCATGCCCAAAGGATGCCCTTTTCTCACTATAAATATGGATCCCCTCTCCTCTATCTTTCCACCGAATAATCCTTGAAATGGCAATGCCAAAATTGAGCTTGTCTTGGCTTACTAGCTTAATTTGTTGTGCAATTGCAAGTACTGCTCTTTCTTTGGCTGCGCCCACCAATCCCTTTGAGCAACACATACACACACAGTGTGAATATACTAGATATCCTGCTTTATGTGTCGAAACCTTGACGGGCTTAACATCAGAAAATGAACATGTTGATATAATGTCTTTACTTATCAATAAGACAATATCTGAATCTAAGCTTCCTGTTTCAAATTTTGAAGCACTCAGCTCTCATTTCATATCTGATGAAGCTCAACATACTCGAAGGTCCATCGGTACGTACAGTAACTAACAAACTAGTTGATCTCTCACGCCATAGGAGTATCGACAGCCCCTCTTATTTCCTCTTCGGTTTTGGTAAATGTTTCAAATTCCGTTTGCTTGATGTTTGCAGGTTATTGTCATGAACTCATGGAAATGGCACTCAAACGGTTCAATCAAGCAATTCTGGCTCTAAAAGAATCGCCAAGAAAGCACAAACGGGACATCCAAACATGGCTCAGTGCTGCATTGACATATCAGGAAGCCTGCAAAGATGGAGCTGATGTTCATGCTATTTCTAACGAGTACATGGCTCAAGTTTCCAAGAAGATGGAATATCTTGCTCAATTGGGAAGTAACTCTTTAGCTCTCGTTAACAGGATTACAGGAAACTCGAAAACTGGCACGAAAGCAGCCGGTCGTGGCCTAGCTGAAGATCAAGGTTTTCCCAGGTGGGTGCCGGCAAGTCATAGGAAACTGCTGCAGACTACTACTATTCGTGCAAATGCCGTAGTCGCAAAAGATGGTACGGGGAATTATAAGACAATCTCCGAAGCCATCCAGGCTGCTTCCGGCGGACGATTCGTGATATATGTGAAATCGGGAGTTTACAGTGAGAAAATTCATTGTAACAAAGACGGTATCACCCTGATTGGAGACGGAAAATATTCCACCATTATCAACGGCCAGGAAAGTGTTGCCGGAGGCTCATCTCTTCAAAGCTCTGCAACATTCAGTAAATTCTCTCTCTCTCCCTCTCTAAGCTGTGTTTTTAGTGTATTTTAATATTTCACACCGTACGTATCAACTTTTGTTTTGTACGCTAATGTACTATGCAAAACAGGTCAACAAACTAAGTCCAGAGACGATTTTCATTTCAATAAAGTTTGCATCACATTCCTTTCCTCTTCCTGTCATTTCTTTTTCAAAGTAGTAAAATAAAATTTGATGTAAACCCACTACACCTCCACCACAAAAAGATCAAGAGGACGAGCTTTCATTTTCCATTTCGTGGAATCTTTGTAACGGTGTTCTGTATTTGTCAGCAATCACGGGAGACGACTTCATTGCCAAAGATATTGGGTTCCAGAACACAGCGGGTCCAGGAGGAGACCAAGCCGTGGCACTAACGGTCGCTTCAGATCGTGCTGTTTTCCACAGATGCAGCATTGCAGGTTACCAAGATACCCTGTACGCTCTCTCCCTTCGGCAATTCTACAGGGAGTGCGATATTTATGGCACCGTAGATTTCATATTTGGAAACGCTGTTGCAGTCTTCCAGAACTGCCAACTAGTTCTTCGTCGACCCAGAAGCGGAGATTCCTACAATGTTATCCTTGCGAACGGAAGATCTGACCCTGGACAAAACACTGGATTCTCAGTTCAAAACTGCAGAATCACCGAAGGTTCAGATTTTTCGCCCGTTAGGCACTCCTACAAGTCATATCTGGGAAGGGCCTGGAAACCGTATTCAAGAGCAGTTGTCATGCAATCGACGATTGGCGAATCGATTACATCAAGCGGTTGGGTTGAGTGGCCAGGGGCTTCAAGTTCCTCTCTGAGAACACTGTATTTTGCTGAATATGCCAATATGGGACCTGGGGCTGGAACAGGCATGAGAGTGAAATGGCCTGGCTTTCACGTAATTGCAAGAGAAGAGGCCAATAAGTATACCGTTGCTAATTTTATTGGCGGAACATCTTGGCTACCTTCAACTGGTGTCAATTTCATTTCTGGCCTCCAGTAAATCTTGATCTAACTGCAAATAGGATATTTATTATTTATACAATTATGTAATTCACAATCAATATTCAAAAAGCCTATCTACTATGTAGATATATCTGTTTGTACTAATTCATATATTTCCATTTGTAAAAATTACAAGTTTTATTAATAAATAATCTATTTTTCACTTCGAGAAAAGTATATCGACCTCACATGCTAGGTTGATGTTCTTCTACCACCAAATGGAGGTGGGACGACAAGCTGAAAGAGAAAGGACACTTAGGCTCAGAAAGCATGAGAGCCTTGACTTCCAGGACTGAGAGGCACAAGCAAGACTTCAATGGCCAAAGCTTTTTGCAGAGATGAACTCTTCATCACATATATTTCTGGAATGGAATCATAGATTAGAGCTATAAAAATTAAGGGGACCAATTCTTGCAAGATGATAAGAGTTTATGAGTCCAAGTCATTGATCAAACTCAAATGGCAATCACATTATTATTGGTCAGAATTTGAAATAACACTAACGAAAGGAGATGTCTGCATGTCATTTGAGGACCCTATAAGAGGCAAGCATGGAAGTGACCTCCATTCCCCTGGTGTCTGCGACCTACCCGCTTAGCTGATAATTTGATCCATAAACTAAGCCAAACCACAATAATTTATAATATATATATATATATATATATATATATATATATATATATATATAGTGTGTGTGTGTGTGTGTCTTTCTCCACGATTTCAATGTGATCCATCAATTGGGGTACACTTGCTTAATGATGAAGCAATTAATAAAATGAATTAACAAGAGACATTTTGATGTATAAATTGCAGACCACAGATAGTTGAGATATGATTCAATGCAACAATAAAGTTCGTGGGGCAATTTTTATATGCAACTTCGTTAATTTTTTTCTTTATATCACATCATTAAAACTTAAAAAATATACGTAAGTTTACTTTTTTTGTTTTATTTATATTTTAGTCAAAATTGCATATAATCCCTTAAATTTTTGTATAAATTGTTAGAATTTGACCATAAACTTCTAAAATTATGAGTTAAGAACTCGACCCTTAGATTATTAACTAAATATGTCACTCAAATAGTTAATGGATAATGCTTAATGGAGCAATATTGAACCAATAAACACGGAATAAATTTGTCAATTAGTGCGAGAAAGCTTTATACAAAAAGGTAGCAGCACTAACTTCACTTTTTTTGGGTACAATTTTACCTCTATTTTGACTATTTATTAAAACTCAAAAAAGTAAAAAACCCCAATAAAGATGATTTGAGGTTTTTTTTTTTTTTTGGGCCGAAACTGATCTGGGTTCAAAAGATCATTGTTCTTTATTTTTTTATTTTTTTAAGATCATTGTTTAGCTTACCCAGCAAGCTTGATTTTGGGCCTCCAGCCCGCTTTTTGGCGCTCATTTTACACTTTCGAAGTCTTTTCTTTCCCTCCCTTCTCACTTCTATCTGCACCTCTCTCTTTCTCCGTCCCTCTCTGCAGCGATCCCTCAGGCTCAGCATCAGCAGCAACCAGCAATGGAGCAGCAGAGAAGCCATAAAATGGTAGAAAAACAACAAGAAGAGATTGAGGAGATTCAGCATGGCCCTTTCCCTGTCGAACAACTTCAGGTAGTTTTCCCCAATTAGAAGGGAAAAAATGAAAATGAAGGCCGAAATGGGTTTCTTGATTTTCTTCTTCCTTTGTTAAGCTTCTTTATGTAGTGGGCTCAAATGGATTATCTTTCAGTTTACTGAAAAGGGTTTTCTTTTAGGTTTTGATTACTACTCTTTATTTGTGATGCCTTATTCTGTTTGTGCGTTGTTCTTTTCTTAACGATATACTACAGAATTTCAAGATTCTTGCACAAGATTCTTAATTGAGTAAACTAAATTCCAAGTAGTTGTTCGAACATGTTGTTTAAAGTGATGAATCCCTTCAGGTTTTTACATGATTTTCAGAACCCTTAGCCTAATTGCATTTTGTTAGGTGAACCTGCCATTACTTCTTTTCTTCAAGATTGAATTAGGGCCTTTTCGTTTTACTTTTACGTTTTAGTTCTTGAGGGTTTGTTTGAAGTTTTACTGGATTTTCAATGTATTATGATTTTCCCTGCCAGACCCTTTTTTCCGAGAGAAGTCTAGCAAGAATTTTGTTGGTTTTGCTCAGCCACACTTGGAATTTTTTATTGGTTCCCAGAATTTCTTGGAACAATTTTGAGTACATTTTGCATATTTTTCTTTAAATTTACTCGGCAGGTTACAGTGCTTGCTTCAAGACAAAATTCTAGAATTATATAAGAGAGGTAGAATACCCTTTGTGTAATTCATCTCTCATGTACTCATAATTATTGAGAAATATAAGATTTTGTATCGGTTCATTGCTGGAGCTTGGTGCCTATCTTGTGATATTTTTGCACTGGCAGTACTAGTTGATTATGCTATCCTGCATGATACAAATAGTTTCTGTGGACTATTATTGACATATTCTATTGTTTGGTTGTTTCTTTCTTCATGTCAAGGCATCTGGTATTGCTGCCCTCGACATAAAAAAGCTTAAAGATGCTGGCCTTTGCACAGTTGAATCTGTTGCATACTCCCCAAGGAAGGAGCTTTTGCAAATTAAAGGAATCAGCGAAGCTAAAGTTGACAAAATCATCGAGGCAGGCATGTTTGCATCTTCTCAAGAGTGTTGTATTTGTTTGTATTGATGCACACATATACTGTTAGAAAATGGATTTAATAACTAAGAAAAGCCCCAGTATTCCCATATGTAAGAAAGATAATTCCCTAGGAAGCCAATTTTTCTAATCCCTTAGTGGAAGGTGTTCTGGCTTAGGAGTAGAATAGGCTGGATAATTTGACATAATCATTCAGATTTCAGCAATATTTCTGGTCTTAACACTGTTAGAGCACATTGAACAAGCTGGGTTTAAACCCACAGAGTTCAAATAGACTAGTGATGGTTACCTGATTTCAAACTCATACCAAAATCTCAATTTTCATGAGTAATAAGAAACTTTTTTAAGTGTTCTGCATAAAATTTGCAAATTTTACCTGTGCTATTATTTATGTCTTTGCTTGTAAATGGGAAGTTTTGGTTTCATAGAGAACCAATTGTTAAAGCCTTGAGATGCATAAACCTTTAAATTGAGTTTCGCTTCCTCTAATGCATATCCTTTTCATGAGATAAGTACAATTCAGAGGGAAAACACATGCTAGTGGGAGATTGTTGGGAAAGTATATAATGTGGAGCGAATTCCTCTAGAAGAATGGGAAGCTGTGAAGAACTAGAAAAATGGAAGGTTTACTTTAAATGTAATGTGCACAAAAGACTCCAGGCACATTATTATCTAAAACTATCAATCATATTCTGGATACAAATAAATGTAAAGCATCTTCATTTTCAAAACAGACCATTCTATTATACAGTGGAGAGAATTAGAGGAGTGGTGCTGCTGAGGGAATCACCTTGCTTAACCTGTACTGGACCAGTGTTGACTTTAAACAAATTGTTTGTGGCGCAAACACACTAGTTTCTATGGCTAAACCTGCTGCAGTAACAGTCAGTCAGTTGTCTGTAATAAAATAATACAAAGTTCGTCATTTCATCAATAGATGTTGCCTATTAACAGCTTCCAAGTTGGTGCCTTTGGGTTTCACTAGTGCCAGCCAACTGCATGCACAGAGGCTTGAAATCATTCAGATAACTACTGGATCAAAGGAACTTGACAAAATATTGGAAGGTAGGCTATCATTGAGCTAAGCTATAAAGTACTTTGCAGTCTGGCAACATGACATGATTGTTTTACAGGTGGAATTGAGACGGGATCCATTACAGAGCTATATGGGGAGTTTCGTGCTGGAAAGACTCAACTGTGTCATACACTCTGTGTAACTTGCCAAGTAAGACTGACCACATAAAGAGGACATCTGGCACATAGAGACCCATATAAAGAACAATTACTTCTTCTTTTGGAGAACAAACAAAGATCTTTATTTACTATTATTTAGTCGTACCATATGTATTCTTGTAAGTATAGAGGAAATAAGGTTGCAGCAGTCTAGCATATCAAACAAATAGAGTCACTGTTGCTCTTGCTTTTTCCTAACAATGGGCCTGACACAGTATTAAACAAGATACAAGTGAGAAACATGGATTAAACTCAATTATGAGCAATTGAGTCTGAAAGAACTTGAGTTTTGCCTCAGAAGTTCCTACATTGATCTTTTAAATCATTGACGCATACTTGGTCTATTTCAGCTTCCGTTAGACCAAGGAGGTGGTGAAGGCAAAGCTATGTATATTGATGCTGAAGGTACATTCAGACCACAAAGACTTCTACAGATTGCAGAAAGGTCCATAAAGATCCTTGACATAGGGGATGCTTTATATCAATCTACTTATTCTGATTACTTTATTTTTATTTGTTAAAGTTGTTTACTGTGCAGGTTTGGTTTGAATGGTGCTGATGTTCTGGAGAATGTGGCCTATGCTCGTGCATATAACACTGACCACCAATCAAGGCTTTTGCTTGAAGCTGCTTCAATGATGGTTGAGACGAGGTACTTGACTTGTATTTACTTGCTGTTTCCAAGAACTCTACATTTTTTTTGGTTGCGCGGGGCATGGTTATTGCTTAAAAATGATGGATGGATGGCGAATTTTTTGTTTGCTTTTCGTTCTATTTAGTGCTAGACAGCAAGTCTGAAAGTTTTGTTCTGTTAATCTGTTAAAATAGTGCTATCATTTTTGTTCAACTGCCACTTATGATGGCTACTTCAATAGTTTTGGTCTGTTTTTTTTCAGCTTCTTATATTCCTACCATATGAAGATATCGTTATTGACTTTGATGCTCATGAAACTTGTTGTCTTACATAAACTAGTCCATGGCATCTCAAATGATACTCTTATTCTGTCCTCCCCTTTAAGTTTTTGTTCCATTTTCTTGTGCATTTTAATTAGCTTGTGTAAACAAATCTCATGAGCACTTCTACAGTTTACTGAAAACATACCATTCACCTTGTACAGCATAATTCATCTATTAGCTATTTACGCTGCATGTGATAGGTTCTTGGTTTTAGTTTTAGTTATTCAATGTCCAATCTCTCCATTTGTATCATCAAAGATCACTGTTGGCAATAGGCATGGGCTGTCATGATATAGGTTTCTCCATCTTGATAAAATTAATAATAGAGCTTTACAAGGGCAATCCTGTGCCTGTATCAATGGTCCTCAGAAGCTTGCTTACACTTTTGCCTGGACTATTGATGTAGAAATATGAGTACTTGCTCAACACTTAGTTATCTGAAGAATTTCTTGTGTTCTCTTCAAGCCAGTGGGCTTTGTTAAGTTTAAAGAACATTGAATTTGTTAGCTTTGTTCTCACAGGTTTGCTCTCATGATAGTGGATAGTGCCACAGCACTTTATAGGACAGATTTTTCTGGGAGGGGGGAGTTATCGGCAAGGCAAATGCATCTTGCCAAGTTCCTGAGGAGCCTTCAGAAACTGGCAGATGAGGTAATCACATCCTATTCTTTAGTGATGTTAGATTCAACAAATTGTGTAAGCTCAATTCTGTTGCTAGAGATAATCTTTTGTGCATTAGTTATTGTATTTATCATTTATTTGACCTTTTTTTGGTAGTTTGGAGTTGCGGTTGTTATCAGTAACCAAGTCGTTGCTCAAGTGGATGGTTCTGCCATTTTTGCCGGGCCTCAAATCAAGCCAATAGGTGGTAACATTATGGCCCATGCTACAACTACAAGGTTTGCACATATACGCTATAAACTGATTGTCTGATCAATGGTTGAAGCTGACAAAAATCCTATCTACAGGCTTGCTCTGAGGAAAGGAAGAGCGGAGGAGCGCATTTGTAAAGTAATAAGTTCTCCCTGTTTAGCTGAAGCTGAAGCGAGGTTTCAAATTTCTGCAGAAGGTGTAACTGATGTCAAGGACTGATCTTTAGGCAAAGTTGAAGTGAGGCGACATTTCAGCAGGAGGTGCAACTGAGGCCCAGGATTGATTTTCACAAACTGAAATTGCCTGTAAACTCTGCTTTTTTCTTTCCCTCTTCTGTTGGTAGCTACAACTGCTCCAATCTTTTCACTGAAAAAGTTGATTTGCCTTTTGTTATCATTTTAGCTGTAGACCAATTTGGCAGAAGGCATTATAGGAGGTGAACATTTCTTCTTTGTCTAGAAAATGTTATACCTTTTGCCTGAGGGAAAGAGGTAGCATATTCAAGGTTTTTTTTTTTAAGAGAAGCACATTGAAGTTTTATGCATTGTAGATGTAACTTTGTGCACAATTTTCCTTATAATTGCAATTTGCTGTATTCTCTTCACCGTACTTTGTTTTCATCCGAATGTCTCATTCTTCACGTGTGCATAATTCAAGGAGTTATTTATTTTCCTTTCTGGCTTTTGTGCATTGCACGCAACACCTATGCAATGCAACCAAAGTTTTGTTTATCATATTTTAGCTCAATTTGGATAAACTCTTTGCATTTCTCAATTATAAAATAATGATATTCTTCTAGATGTATTCTCTGCTTGTCTTTAGAGCAGATATTTTTACTTAATGAAATGTATATTTTCAAAAAAAAAAAAGTGTCTTGTTTATCATTTATTAAGAATATGAATTTTGTTATTTTACTTGAGTCAAGTCAATTAATTATTTTTAGTTTATACATCCTTAAATGAGAAAACTTTCAAGTAGATAGTAATATATTCTTTTTGTCTTATTTCACTTGACAGTATTTGATCGAGCATGAAATTTTATATAAAAGTTTAAATTATATTATTTTAGTATAATAAAAAGTAAAAAACATGTGAGTTAATAAATATTTTATGTTAAATTTAAATATAAAAAATTATATATAACGAGATTAGCAGTTGATTGATAATATAAAATATATTAAAATATTTTATTTTTAGGAAGTGTCAATTATTTTGAAACATTCTAATATATTAAGAACATTAAATGAAATAGAAATGAAGGAATATATATTAAGAGAAAATCTTTTTCCATTAAAATTACTAAAATAATAATATTAAAATGTCTTTTTTTTTACGAACTCTTACTTTTGAAAATATAATGTACGAGAAAAAGTTCTTAGTTTTCCTTTTGGCCATTTTGCTTTGCGAACTTTTTAGGTGTTTATTTGATTTATTTTACCACTTAATGTGACATTTTATTAAAAAATTATATGTGTCAAATATTATAAATAACTTTTACAATAAAAGTAGTATCTAAACTATTATTACTTTATACAAATAAATATGTAATAATCTCGTTAAATTTTCAGTTTTGATATTACTGTATGATGTAAAAATGTATATCTCAAAAGATACAATTGAAATAATTTGAAGAGAAAAATGATTAAAAATCTTAAGTGGCTTTAAAAATATAACAAAACATTAGGGACCGATTAGGCTATTTCTCCACATTTTCGTCTGGGAAATTGTTAGATGAAAATTCAATTCAAAGGGGAAAAATAAAATAAAATAAAATCGGATGTACAAACAAGGCTTCAGAATGTACAACCCTGCAATGCTCTCCAAATCTAAATCTTCACTAACCCCAAGCACCTATAATAGCCTCAAATGAGTATACTGTACGACTCAAGTGACTCCCAAACTGAAATCCTGAAGCTTCATCGTTTTCGTCTACGAATGCGTCTCTGTTAACCACACATCGACGGAAATTGGTTAGCAGTTGCGGAAAAGAGAATGGCCACAGCAACCACGCCACCAAAAGCTGGTGTTGCAGTTCCGAAATCGGGGGCTGTTTCCAAAGGTTACAACTTTGCTTCTACTTGGGAACAGGTTCGTTTCTCTTTGATCTTTCCGCATCTCTGTCATTTTCAGTATCAAGATCAATTTTTTGAAGAAATTTTGATTGCATATTGTGTTATTGTCTGGTATTTATTGTCTTTACATTGAGCGATTTCGCATCAATTCGTTTGTTTGCTGTTGAAATAGATCTCTATGTTCTTGCTAGTTTTTTGAAAAGAAAGATCTCTGTTTCGTTTTTGATGTCACTGAATTTTTCCCTCTTCGCATATGATCAATGGAGTTGCGAATTCTAGAAGTTGATTTATTTGGCATTGTCACGGGACAGGTTTGGTTTGGGTTTTTATTGGCTTACACTGTAATTGTGGTTCGTGGATTTTGAATTTTTAAGAATATCTACTTAGCAGTTGGAATTTGTTCGTTTGAATTTCTAAGGTTTATCCAATTCTCTGGCACATGGAATTTTTTCACCCCGTTAGGAGACTAAAATCAACTTTATGCGGACAGAAGATCTGTTTCATCTCATGGATATGTTCACTTCCCTGCAAACTCAAAAAAGAAAAGGACAAGAAATTTCAAGTTTTGCTCGTGTAAACAGGCCAGAAAATTTGAATTTTTAAGCTCCTCACGCCCACCCACAAAAAAATAAAAATGAAAAAAAGAAAAAAAGGAAAAAGAGAATTAGAAACTCAGAAGAAGCTGTTTAGAATTCCGAATTATACAGAATGAGAAATCGCTTCTCACGTTCTGTTTGGTATGCTTTCTTGTTTTCTGTAGCTATTTGGTCAGCATACTCTGCATGAAGGACACAGTATTCTAGTTTTAACATTTCCTTTCTCTTTTGTTTCCTATGTCCTAGCAATCCAAAACAGGAGAATAGAAAATGTTTCTGTAGTTCAAGTGTTTAGAATGCTTCAGATTGAATGTTCCCATACCGTTGTAGAATTAGTTAATTTGTTTAGAATCTTTATTTCTTATTGCAGAATGCACCATTGACGGAACAACAGCAGGCAGCAATACAAGCACTTTCTCATGCTGTTGCAGATAGACCATATCCAGCCAATTTGGTTAGTCTTTATAATTCCATTTGTTTGTTTATTTGTGTTTCTATTTTTTCCTTGTACATAACTTCATGATCTAATCCATTTTCTTTTTAGCTTCCATACTCTTCATTGCCCACACTTAAAAACCTTCTTTGTTTTGCAAGGCCCAGGAGCATGCCACTGGGCAAGATAATGGTCTGTCCATAGCTACAAAGCAAAGTTCCATGGAAGATTCAGGCAAAATTGAGACTGTCTTGGTCAATACAAACCAGGTGGGAAATTGTCTTATTTTTGCCACTTCTTCCTGTTAGTTTCCAATTTGCCTTCTTTCTTTGACTTTCCTTAGATTATTGAGATGGTTCGACTTAGAATAGTCTAGACATGATTGTCTTGACATACCCAAACTTTCGTGGGCTGTCTGATAATCATATTGAGTTAGTCCTAATAGATGCTATTCTCATTATGCTCCTTATGTCAGACGGGCATCAGTGGATATAACAAAGCAATTGAAAACTAAGTTCACCAAATTGTCATGTTGCGTGTCGGCATGTAGTAACTTCCTTTACTAAATACAGTACATAGCCAATTGGATCTCAGCTTCACAAAGTCTTTTTTTATATGAATCAATTAATTCTATAGCCTCAAATCTCTTTCTGATATATCCATAGTCCTACCATGCATCGCCTTTAGCAAGTCGCATTTCACTAGCATTTTTCAGGGACGGTTCAACTTTGTCAATAGCTTACAGAGATTAGGGACTTGAAGCCATTTCATATTTTGCAATATCGCCTCTTCAGGTAGCAGCTTGTGGGTTGCAATGAACAGAGGGTACACCTACTCTCCTGTTGTTCATCTTATGCCAAGTATTAGAAGTTATCTGAGGTAGTTGAAAAAGGAGGATTTTTTATGACAGAATTGTATTATGTCCAATGTGGAAATGGATGATTGAAAAGCATACGAGTAACCAAAGACACATATGTGAATATCTAATTGTTGATTCTACATATGGAAACTATTCTGTTGAGTACTTACAATGTTTGAAATTCATGACTTGCTCACTGAATGGATAGAGTTTTCATTTTTTCCTATATTATTTTGTGCACTTTATAGACTCTTTTAATTTTATTCATCATCTCTTTCCTTGGTAAATGTAATCTAATTGACCTGGATTTTTTGCTCAGAGATTTTAGAATAGCTAGGATTTTTAGATTTTCTTTTTATTTTCAAACTTTTGGTTTATATTTTGTTTCGTTTTTTTGGCTTAGACTTTTACTTAATTAATTGTCTTTTGTGCTGTTATACGTTACAGTTCTATAAATGGTTCACAGGCCTTGAAGCAGCCATGAATTCTGAGGTTGGCATTGGTTTCATTTGACTTGGTGTATTTTGCAATTCTGATGATATATGAGTACCTCATTTCTCCCCTTGTTTAGACAGAAGAAAAGTACCAGCATTATGTGAATACATTGACAGAAAGGATGCAGACCTGTGATAGCATCCTTCATCAGGTAAATAGAAATGCCTTTTTTGTCTGATCAAGTAGTCTGTTTTCCCTTCTGGTTTCAAGGATTGCTTTTATTTCGTTTCTTAAGACTCAATTTCGTTTCTGTACTTGGATCAATCAAACATTTAAATACACTTGTTTCCCTTCAGGTGGATGAAACTCTTGAATTATTCAATGAACTTCAGCTACAGCATCAAGCAGTTGCAACAAAGACTAAAACTATTCATGATGCATGTGACAGACTGGTATGCTTTTCCTTCATCTTATTGCATGAAACTAAACTTAATTCGGAGCATCTGTATTAACCTGTACATGGTACGAATCTAATGATCTTCAATAATTGTATTAAACTTTTGTGGGTTGCATCCGAAGTCTAGTTATATCTTTATATAGTTATTGGCTGTCTATTAAATGCATGCATATTTTAATTAATTGATGTAACCTTTACAAGGAAGTGTGCTATTAGTCTGATCTCCTAGACATTTGGTTTGCTACTTACCTTTTGTTTCTGGTAAAGGCAGAAAGCTTGATTTGGAAAGGCATGCCTCATAAATCTAGGACATATCTCATGATTAGGTTATAGCTGTATGCTTCATTGGTTCAATTCTTTAGCTTATTCTTTGTTTTGCAGCTTATGGAGAAGCAAAGATTGATTGCATTTGCAGAATCAATCCACAGTAAGCTCAACTACTTTGATGAATTGGAGAATGTAAGGTTTGATCAACATTAATTTTAGAAGTTAATTATGTGTCACTATTTTGTAGATTTAGCAATTAACATTGTATAGGCCATATACATAAGAAACCTAACATTTTTTTTCCCTTGTAAATGGCGTATCCTGGGTTGATGCCATCATTGCAATGACTTCTAAAAGCACATATAAATGTTTCATGAAAAAAGGAAAACTTCTTGTGAATATTTTACCAGGGCTATAAATATAACATTAAAATTGTTTTTCTGGAGATCTTATCTCAATTTAATTGAAGTACCAAATATATTTTTTTTGAGAGATTATATTTGGCACAAGATTAATTCTGTAATAACTTTTTTTACCTTGGAATGTATAGTCTCAGATGTTGTTGTATGGCATTTCTCTTTTCTAAAGAGATGGAAGAAAGTAACTTGTTGAAAGGAAACAAGTGGATGCAGTCAGAGGGAGTAAAGATTTAAAAAGGGAGGAGAAAAAACAATGAGCCATGGGCAAATGCATTCAGGTTTTTGTACTGATGGTATAGTGCACTTGGTCCAAGCTAGACTATGCTTATTGAGTAATCCAGAAAGGAGTTTTATACCCTCAAATGGCTTCTGTTCCAATTCCTTATGACCGAGTTGTCTCTTTGGCTCTGTGGTTGTGCAAGCTAGACTATGCTTATTGAGTAATCCAGAAAGGAGTTTTATACCCTCAAATGGCTTCTGTTCCAATTCCTTATGACCAAGTTGTCTCTTTGGCTCTGTGGTTGTGGTTCTGCTCTAGTCATATTATATGCACATAAAGTCTAGAATATTTTGGTTTTACCCAAGAGTTCCTGGAGTCTCTTACCCAGTTTCTGTCCCTAAGTTTTACTAAGTGATACTTTGTCTTGGGAGGAGAGGGGAGAAGGGAAATCTAGTTACCTGATTGTGAGGTGAATGCCAGTTTTGCAATTTTCTTTGCCCTCATTTTCTTTAATTTCAGATTCTACCTTTGGAATATAGGTCCCTGATTTGCAGAAAATAGCCTCAGTTACTATTTACCCTCCTTTCCCCCATTGACCTCTGCTCCTACCTGAAATTAATGTGCCAACACGGCTCCTCCGAAAAAAGCTGAAAAAAGAAAAGATAAAATTGTTTGAGCTTTCTTCTCAACTACCTACTGTATGCAGCTTCCAACACATTATGGAGCTTTGGTAAATCTAGTTTCGTGACTAACTTCATGCACTCTTGTCTGCAGGTTGCTACCAGTTTTTATTCTCCAAGTATGAATGTCTCCAATGAGAACTTTCTTCCGTTGCTCAAGAGACTTGATGAATGCATATCGTAAGTGAAGTTGCATTACCAGCTGATCACCCTATCTCCTAGATCTCGATTGTTATGGTGCGCCATTGAAATGTCTTTGTATTAAGGTTACGACCAGTCTGTGATTTGAGATTTAAAGATCCCATATATTTATGCTACAAGCTGCTGATGGTTAGAAGCACCTCCTACCAGGTGATAGGTCATTGAGTCGATTCATATCTTCGTCTCCTTGATGTATAAGGAAAATTAAAAGAAATATCCCATATTGTGAGGCATGTTGTAACAAGGAAAGATAGACAGTTTATGAATGTCCTAAAAAATCAGAGCAACCATTTTGCATTGCCATAAAACTATGATATTTTTGTGCACACTTAGTTTCTTTCAACTGTGATTCACATCCAGTATTGGATTTCCTAAAACAGGGGGGAAGTTTTAAAGGGAATGAATAGTGTGAATTAATCAGTATATCTCCAGATATTTCTACTTGTATAGGTTTTGTTATACTTAGTACATAAATGAGAGAATAACTTTTATCTTAGGATTTAAAACCTTGGTTCTAGTAGTATATTTGTTCTCGGAAAAATATTTTCCAACCACCAAAGTTGACTTCCGTTTCCACATTGGTTAATAGTCCTTTTCTAGATCATTCTAGTGCGTGTTGCAGGTTGGAATTTCTTTCTCGCATTCATCATTCTTTTATATCAGGTTTAGTCTCTCTACTTGTGCATGTGATGTTACAAATTGTATTATTATTTTTCCTGTGTAGGTATGTGGAAAGTAATCCACAGTATGCAGAGTGCAGTGTTTACTTGGTCAAATTTCGACAACTGCAGGTATCTGTGGATTGTGATTTCTACTTGTGAAATCACTTAAAGTGGAGTCTCAAAACTCATCTCTGCATATCTTCTTTTGGAGAACCTAAGAACCAATTATTTTTTGCAAACTTGCAGTCTCGGGCTCTGGGAATGATTCGCTCTCATGTTCTTTCTGTTCTTAAGAATGCTTCTTCTCAGGTTTCTTGATCCTCTGAATATGTATTTCTCATTTTGACCTATGCTTCTAGTTTCCAAGTTTATTTTGACATAGTACCTGCTCAATTTATCAGGTCCAAGCAGCTATTCGAAGTAGTGCTGGTGGAAAAGCTGCCGTCTCTGAGGGGGTTGAGGCATCTGTAATTTATGTTCGATTCAAGGCGGCTGCAAATGAGGTAAGTATTTTAGTTTTGTATTAATTAATCTTGATGGGAGTAGTAGATCATTCAAAGAAGATAATTTTCCTGTCTGGCCTTTAATCCTGATCTTTTCTGCAGCTTAAACCTGTAATGGAGGAAATTGAAAGCAGAAGACCCAGGAAAGAATATGTCCAACTTCTTGCAGAATGCCACAAACTCTATTGTGAACAGCGTCTCTCCCTGGTGAGCTGATAATTTAATTGTTTTTGTGTGCTTGAATTCTTGTGGTTGTTGATATTCTCTTAGTTGTGCTGTTGTTTTTCTGTTAAGCAAGTATTCCTCTCATTTGATGCTTGACTAGGTCAGAGCCATAGTGCAGCAGAGGATCTCTGCATTTTCCAAGAAAGAGGCACTTCCGTCATTGACCAGATCAGGATGTGCCTATTTAATGCAGGTAATTTAACCATCTCTTAAAATGCATTTGGTAGGTCATATTTTTCTCTTCTTTCCCCCCTTTTCTCTTCCTGTGATTTTCATACGTTTGTTAATTGGGAAAAAAATTGGTTTTTTTAGCCCAACAGAGTCCAAGGTGATTGATCTGACACTGGAAAGTATTCTTCTGAGGTCTTAAAACGATGGACTCCAATCTGTTTTAGGTCTCTTCTTTTTGAAAAGGAGAATGGTGATGGGCAATTGATTCTCTCAAAAAGCATATGGGTGATACATAATTGAACTGCTACCTTGTTCGTAAATTTACCTTTGACCAGTATGCGGTGTGGCAAAATATAGTTTGAAAGGAAGTTACATGTTACATTAGCCTCATGCATGATAATTACTTGCTGGTTTAGACCGGGATTGATCAGAATTAAGAGATAATATTTGTCCTTTTCTTGACAACGGACTAGTCAACTACGGAGTATCTTGGTAAATTAGAGAGTAGAAAATTATTGTGCTTGATATGGCTTGCTAATGCTAGAAAATTGAGAAGTCGCTTGAAACGCTGTTAGTAACATTCAAGAAGGGAATGAATATTTTGATGTGTATATGGCACTAAAATGCTAATGATGATCTGGTGAAGCTTATTGTTGGATTTTCTTTGATTCTCTTTATTGCAGGTATGTCAGTTTGAACATCAGCTGTTCAGTCATTTTTTTCCTGCATCTTCGGAGGATATCTTAAGTTTGGCTCCTTTGACGGATCCACTGTGAGTTCTGTCAATTTTCTGTAAGATCTTTTACATGTTTTGTTTCTTTTTTCCATCTCATTCATTAAGTGACGAGATTTTTCTGATAAACTAGGATGAATTTGACCTGTGGATTGTTCTAGTTAGTGGAAACAATTTGAAAATACATGCTCTTAAGGATGCATATTAGCTTATGTGCCTCATGTACATTGGCTTATTTAGGGGGAGTTTTTGATAAGTTGTAACCTGAACTTCTTCTGGAGTTTAAAATGTGGTCTTCCTGAGCACATTTTCTTCCTTCACCTGAGTCTCTCATTGTCTTGCATTGTTTGGTGTGTGCTATTGCAGGTGTACTTTCTTGTATGATACTCTACGACCAAAACTTATTCATGAGACAAATCTAGATGTCCTCTGTGAACTCGTAGACATTCTTAAGGTTGAAGTTTTGGGGGAACAGTTGAGCAGACGCGGTGAATCATTAGCAGGATTGCGCCCGACACTAGATAGAATCTTAGCGGATGTCCATGAGCGATTAACATTTCGTGCTCGAACACATATTAGGGATGAGGTATCTATGTGTTTTTATATCTGCTTCAGCTTTTTGGTAATATGCATAATATGTCAGCTGCAGACTGAATTGTTCATCCTCTTGTAGCCTGTGAAGTCAAAAAACTTTGATATGTTTTCTATCTATAGGGAGAATAGTGCTGGAAAATGTATTTTCTCCTTCAATGCACTAGAAACATTGTTCTTATCATGAAAAGACAGAACTATTATTATAAGTATAGTCAACACTCAAGCGAGATGTAGCAGTAACTCTATTCATCTAATTTACTATAGTACTAATAGATGTTTCCAAGAATTCAAATTTGTTTCTAGGTTCTTTCCTTTTTTGTTACTGTTACCGGATGATTATAACCTCTGGAATCTGGAATACTGTCCTTTGTAGAAATCATCTGTGGTGGAAATGATATAAAAGGTGCTAATTCTTGAATCCATCATACTCTTCGCAAGTCATATAAATGTACAGCTCTTTCTTTTTCTTTTCCTTTTTTTTTTTCAAAAAAAATTCGTAAGAATGCAAGAGTCATGTTCTGATTTCGTTGTAAGAGTTGCATGCCCATTGTGTGTATTCTTAGTTCATTTGCCTTGGACTAGTTAAATTTTATTTGGATGGAAGTGTCTCAACACATTGGACAGATTGATTGACTATGAAAAAACTAGTATGTGAATGAATTCTACAATTTATGGCATATAGGCATATAGGATTTTGCACAGAGTTCTTGTCTAGTAATTTGTCATGCATCTGTTTACTTGTTCTTCTTCAGGGAGTGGAAATATATACAAGATCTGAACTTTTGGGAAACACTGTTTCTTCAAATTGAACTATCTCATGTTTCCTTTTCCAGATTGCTAATTATCTTCCTCTAGATGAAGATCTGGACTACCCTTCAAAGCTGGAGCAATCTGCAGAAGTGAAATCAGAAACTACATCTGTAAGCTCCTTACTTCTGCTATTGATATCCAAAAGGGAAAAATTTGCTCTTTCTTTCTTCTTTTGTGGGGACGGATAGGGGATCTGTCCACTCTCTAGGCAAATTATCCATCTTTACTGTTACCTTATCTGTGTCAACTGTGACAGAAGGTAGGTTGCACAGTTATCCATCAACCTCTGGTAATACCTTCTGTGATCTCACAACCTTTCGAACTTTTTTCTATTTAAGTATTACTACTAAAAGAAAGTTCTGGATTTGGAACTTGAATTGGCATTTGAAATTCATTTTTGCGTTTGTAAAAGTAATATTCAATTCAGACTCTACCGTATATATCCATCAATTGACTCTGTATCTGTAGAAGTACCGATACCTCACTCTATGACATCAGTTGTGGGTACAGAATCGTGTGATCCTACTCATTTTCTCTTCTCAAACTAGAAATTTTCATTTTTATCGTGCATGGGGGGAAGACTATGTTCAGCACTCCTAGTAGGACTCTACTGCTCTTCTTAGATGAAGGCGTCTGATGCCAATGCATTTACCTTACGAAATAAGTTTGCACCAGGATCAGTTGGTTTTTCTGGAGCTGAGAAGTTATATTGTCTTAGAAATGGATGAATTAAGTGAATGAGCTTGACTATTTTGGGAAATTATACTGGTATTCGTGTCTCAGTTTAATTGTCAAGTGCCAATAATGTGATTGGAAGCTTTTCTTTCGCAGCCAATAATATTTTAATACTCTTTCAAAACTTAACGAGACATATAATTCTAATGCCTATAACAAAGATTCTAATCTTTTACAAAATCTGTGCTCCCCTCCCTTGTGCCATCTTTAAACATACAGCAGACCCACTTAGACACAGAAAACCAACATTTCCTATTTTTTTAATAAGTGTTGGTTTGTGGATTTCTGAAGTATTCTCTTTTGATTACTCTCCATCCACTAATTGTCTAGCTTCTGAAGAAATGGAGTTTCAACACATATACTTTCAAAGTGCCTTGACAGTTGATTTAATTCTGATTAGAATACCTAACAATATGTAAAGTTTACTGGTTTAAGAGCCTGGAGAGAATTAAAGGCTTCCTCCGCTGATATCCACATTTCTATTTTGGGCTGTCGAAAAGTGAATGTCCACTTTCCTGGAATAAGTGTATTTTACATCTAAACTTCCAAAACTAACCTTCCATTTTTCTAAAGCATTAAGGACTGTATTCAGTAAAAATTAATTATTCTCCCCCAACACCTAACTGCAGAATGGTCAAAATTCAGATGTTTCTGAAACTTGGTATCCTCCCTTGGAGAAAACAATATCATGCCTGTCAAAGTTGTATAATTCTCTGGAATCAGCAGTTTTCACTGGGTTGGCACAGGTAAAGAAGTATTAGCTTTACTTATAGTGTATTTGTTTGTATTATCCTTTAAATAATTATGTTCTTCTCCTTTACTTATTCTTTTCAGGAAGCTGTAGAATTTTGCTCATTATCCATCCAAGTGAGTGAGAATAGGATAGGCTTTCTTCAACTAGACCGATCTTCTTTGCTGAGCTTATCATTTATTCTTCCTAATATAGTGACATAATAAATATTATGATAAGCTGTTCATGAAGCCTTTTCTGCAGAAAGCAAGTAAACTTATTGCGAAGAGGTCATCATCAATGGATGGACAGCTTTTCCTCATAAAACATTTGCTTATCCTGAGGGAGCAGGTTAGATCCCTCTTATGGTACTGAACCGGAAAGATCCTTCATAGTGACAATCAGCTAATTCTGGAGCTTGTCTTTCCAGATTGCACCATTTGACATAGAATTTTCAGTCACACACAAGGAGCTTGATTTCTCTCATTTGCTGGTTAGTAATCCGGAACTGAAACTGCTGAAATTGATATATTCTTTCACGTGACTGTTTTTTTCATTCTACAGCAATTTCACATGTAGATGTAAATACATCTGTGTAAGTATATTTACACACTTTCAATTGACACTTGATGTGTCCTGGTGAAGTATCCCATTAACTTTATTGTCTTTCCTCAGTGAGGAAATATCTTTATTTGATTTCTGTTAGGTTGTAAACAAGGAAATATGAGTTTCTCTGCAGATGAATATTGAACCATATCTTATACTTCTGAAATAAAGTTAAAGATAATCTTACACAATCTGAATATTGAACCGTACATTGTACTTCTGAAAACTAAGAAATATATGGTTTGGGAAAAGTTTGAACTGTATATTGAACTTCCAAAATTCATAATCCAGTTTTTTGATCATAACATTTCAACTATTAAGCTTCATTATACAGATATAGCACCTTTTATTTATTTACTTTTATTTTGATGAACAATCTGATTGAGTTATCAGGCTAAGTTTACAATCAAATCTTACCTTGAGGTGATTTTTGCAAAGGGAATACGGTTTTTTGTTCTTCTCTCTTTGTCTTGTGCTTGTGTCAAATTACCATATTATCTGAAAGCATAAGCTGTTAGAGAGGAGTGTAATTTATACACTTAAAAGAGTTTGTTTTGGTTGCCTGACATTCCATTTGTCGCTCATGTACCCTTTCCAGGATAACTTGAGACGGATTCTTAGGGGTCAGGCCTCACTGTTTGATTGGTCAAGGTCAACTTCCTTGGCTAGAACACTATCTCCTCGAGTCTTGGAAAGTCAAATTGATGCAAAAAAGGTTTGCTTTGTCATAGTTTATTTTAACTTGCTATTTCCAGTCACCTTTTCTTATAATCCTTTGCATATGCTTGTGTAGTTTGCTGCAAAATAATATGCCTGAACTGCAGCAGGACTTTCTTCCCTTTTGATCTCAAGTTAGTTTCCTGCATACCAGAATGAAAAAGGAAGAGAATCACTCTTCCGAAAAGGGCACAATGTCCTCACAGATGCATGCTTATTTTCTGGGAATAGATAGTTTTCCTATATATTGTATAACTGGAAAGGGATGAATAGACCAGATGTGCTAATCAATGTTTTATTGCTCTAAATCTTGGTGCAACATACAAATGGACCTCTCATAGATGGCACAGTCGATTCAGGTTGGCATTTTTGGTTAGAAAAAAAGGGCCAATGCTCAGAATTGCAGCCACATCTAGGTTGCTAGGTTGCCTAATTTCTCTGTAGCGTACTTTTCAAGAAATTATGTATGTTGTTTGAATCCAAATATATAATCTATTCCAAAAATCTACGGAATGCCAATTAGGAATAAGCATACTTGCCCTCGCAAAGTATTCAAAGTTAAGAATGGTCTTCTTAAGTTGGCATTAGTTAATTTGTTTTCATTTTGGACTCTTTCCTTGAATGTATACTAAATAATTGGATGCATTTCTAAAACATTGAAAGTATACAGAGCATTGTTTGTCAAATTGAAAGCTTTTCTAAAACAGACATTCATTTTTTGACCAGACACTGGTGTCATGTTTGTCCAGTATATAAAGTTAGTCTGCATGCTGCCCTTCTTGTCATGCTGAAGGTGCATTCACTGTATCTGATAGACCACAGTCAATTATAGGCAAAAAAGAGAGATAGTTTGGTAAAATATTTGTCCGACAACAAGCCTTTGTCGTAAATGTATAAAGAATTTTGTCACCCAGATGACAGTGACAATTTGAAATAGAACTATCTGCCCAACTCTTTCAACTGTCAAAGAATGGAGCCTAAGATTTCTAGCTTTTAAAATTTTGTTAGGTCACAAGTTTGTTTTCTGCCTTGACAGTTAATGTAGCAATTGACTTACCAACTTTGAATTTGCCAATGCAGCCTTCTGGATGGTATAATTAATCATTTAAATTTTATTTGGATGCAGGAACTAGAGAAGAGCCTCAAAACAACATGTGAGGAGTTCATTATGTCAGTAACCAAGCTTGTTGTAGATCCCATGCTTTCTTTTGTTACTAAGGTTTGTCCATCTTTAGTTGCTTGCACGCTACTTTGAAGTATGAGATATAATAACTTTCAATGTCCCAAAAGGTGATCTATGGAAACAAGTAACTTGGGGTTGGTCCATGAGATAAATCCAGAGAGAGGAGAGGAATATGCCGGGAATGAACAAAAACGTTTTCCTTTTGAGCACTCAAGAGTCTCATATGCAGGAAGGATATTGGTGATGCGGTGGCCTATTGACATTGAAGATTATCACATCCAACTTAGAATAGGGGTTGAGTTGAATGGAGTAATGCATATAGGTGCTGAGACAGATCAGCAATGCTGGATATACCTTAAGCAACAGTTTTGGCATTGCTGATTTGATAGTTTTTCAGAATTTGGTTATTGACGGTAAAGTGCAAATTTGTCTTTGAAGGTTACAGCTGTTAAGGTTTCATTATCCTCGGGCGGCCAAAACCTGAAAGAGTCCTCCATTGCTAAACCACTCAGGGAGCATGCCTTTGCCACACCGGAGAAGGTTGCTGAGCTTATTGAGAAGGTATAGTTGTGAATATACTGGTTTTCTTTGCTAGGTATTGGGCTTTATGGATGCATGGTCCCGGTGAGTATCTCCTAGAGTTATCTAGAGATACGAAGCTTCTAAGCTAACTTCATGGAAGATCTCCATCCCAGCTGTTTATGATGTGCCTATTCTCGCTGCAATCATATAGTTGTAAATTTTTTGTGTTATAGATTTTCCACCATCATTCCCTGTCAGTTCATTTATCTAGCTGTAAACAATGGAAGTTGGCATAAACCCAATAACCTGATTACTTGATACAGGTGAATACTGCAATTCAGCAAGAGTTGCCGAAAGTAATGTCGAAAATGAAGCTTTATCTGCAGAACCCATCAACTCGGGCTATACTTTTTAGACCCATAAAGTAAGATATAAGCCGTAGCAAACTTTCATTTTCCAATTATGTACGTACTTCTTACTGAAATTTCTCGGTCGTTTTTATGTTAACACATAGCACTAGGGTTGGGATTTTCTAGTATACTTTTGTGTTACACTCTATGCTATATATTTACTTCCAAGTATAATAGAAGTCTTCACTCATATTTTAAAACAAATAAGATGAATTCTAATTTGAAAAGATGAACCCTAAACATTAAATACTAGAATTAGTAATGTACTAGCAGATTCACGTTCCATAGCGCCATGATAATTTCTGGTTTAAATTTTCTTTGCAGAACAAACATTGTTGAAGCACATAGTCAGGTTCAGTCCCTCTTAAGATCAGAATACGCGCCTGAAGATATACAGAGCATTGTGAATTTGGGGTCTTTAGAGGACCTGCAGGCACAACTTGACAGCTTCTTGTAACATGCTCCTGAATACATTGGATCCACCAACTCCTATTTTCGGTGATTTCTTCTGTCATTGTGAAGGGAACTTTGATACATCAATTACGCACAAAAGGAGCATATAGACTCCTTTGTTCCTCACCCACCCACCCCCCTCCCAAAACAAAGAACATATCTCCTCTTCAGAGCTGTATTTACTGTTACAATGGATGAGGAATTCTGTAAGAGAAAAAGAAAGTCCTTTTGAAGGGGCTCTATTGGAAACGGCAATGGCACTGAACTATGAAACCTCTCTCTATAGGGCAAACTTGGCTGCACCTGTTCCGTTGCCAACTTCAAATAGCTGCGCATTTGACTTATTCACATTCGGAAAGCCCAACTCTTTGAATTAAAAAAAAGAGTAAATTAATCAAAAGCTGTGTTCTAAATCGAAGTTCTATATGTATGGTTTTGTCGTCCTTATCATTTAAGCTACTAAATATATCATATATCAAATATAAAAATTTGAAAAATACTAGTTACTTAAATATTGTTGCTCGGACTTACTTTTATTAATTAATTTAAATAAGAAAATACTTAATTGGAAAAAAGCAACTTATTATAATTAATTCTTTTGATTGTTTAGAATGGAATGTGTATTTTTTTTATTCAATCGGTATAAAAATAAAAAAAAAGGAAAAAAAAGGACCTTCAACTACACCTCATATAGTTTTCAAGGTGACAACGGAGCTCTGCTGCAGTTTACACGGGAAGATAACCTTGAAAATGAGCACGAGAAGGCAAATACGGCCACAGATCAAAAAGAAAACGACAGCAAATTATCCAATCAATTTCGCACGAGGCGTCAAATCAAATTCTCCAAAGATAATTATGCAAAATGAAAATAAATGATTCACAAAACCAATGAAATGGAGGTGCTCAATAACAGTGGAGGAGAAAAAAGAAGGGGGGAAAATTCAAAGAGTATTCTAATTTCCTATACAAAAAAGAAGAAGCAGGGATGCACCTATACAAGACGCTTTACAGTTGATTCCGGACTTCTTCACTTAACAGAAAAAGGGGGAAAATTCAAAGAGTATTCTAATTTCCTGATGGCTTTAAAGGTGTAGCTCAGGCTAGTTTCACAAAAAAAAATAAACTATGCTAACTTTAAAGGGAATACTAACCATCCATCTAAAAAATTGCAAGATTGTGAGATCAATGAAGAAAGGAATATGGAAAGCATATACATATCCAAACCAAAATTACTTAGCTCGCGTATTTTCTTCACGTAGCTCAGATTCGGATCCACTGGGAATAATTGTTGAGGAAGACCATTGATCTGGAACCATTAGGAAATAAGCAGACATAGCTTTCCTAAATCTTTTCTTGTATTGCTTTGGGGATATGACTGTTGGGGTTGCGTTCCTAGGCCCACCAAGTATGCCTGATGTCTTCACCCAGGTCTCAAGGTGCTTGTCCCAGGTATACTGCCTCATGAAATCAATAATCCCAACCACCAGTTCGTGGTTGTCCTCATCCACACCAACCAGCAGTGAATAGTCCATCACATCAATTGACTACAGCAACACCAATAAAGACATAAAGAACATTTAGAATAGCACATGTTTCATCAGAAGAATTGAACACTAAAGATTGTTTCACAATACAGAAGGGACACCTATCAACCAAGATAACATTTAAATTATACATCTATAGCAACGTAATAACTAGATATATAAACATGAAAACATTAACCTTACACATTCTGCATTTTATAAGCAAAATATGAACTTAATTGTGATGATAGAGAGAGGAACATAAGAAATGCTCAAGAAAGGAGCCAGGAAATCAATGTGGCGATCAATGATAAGCATACACAAATGAATCATCACGAATAGTGAGTTTTCTCAATCTTAGCTCATAATGAATGACAGTGCACTCTCTACCGGACTGAATATTCTTCTCATGCACAGACTAAGTTGGGAAGTTACAACTTACAGCAAGAAACGAAGTATCATTCCACACAGCTCTCTCCAACAACCGCTTGGCTTTAGTTCCCACAAAGATTGGAGATGTCGGCATCGTCTCTAGCAGGTTTTGATCAAGAAGAACTTTATTGCTTCCACTAGAATCTGGATTGTACCGTGATCGAGAAGAACCTTTCAGGTCATATAATCTCACAATGTTCCGCTTGAAGAGAAGGTTCTCCATTACCAAAACATCCATCCTTGATTCTTTCCCCCCCTTGAGATGCTTTGATGTGACCTGGAGAACAACCAGGTGATGAAAAGTAAATAGCAAGACATGGAAGGTCAAACAAAACAAGCAGTATACAAAAGAACAATATCTTGGAAGAAATATCTGGCATTGGGAAGAAGAAACTTGCTTTGCCAACAATAACATGAAAAGAACATAACACAGGATGAGGTGCACACGGCATCATGAACATGCTGACTACACGTATCAGGTAAGTCCCATCAAGAAGCCACTCAGGAGGAGGATAATAGAATATTAAAGTTGCGGGTACAAAAAGTCAATGAAGAAATAAGCTGAAATTTTGCCAGTCAAATTTTCAGCCCCCGGAAACATACGTATCATAATACGTGACAGTGAAGAAATATAAGAGCTAATACCTGATAGATACCCAAGATTTTTGCCATGCAAGTAGGGCTTCCAAAACTAAGAGATTCCGACAAATATTTGAAATAAGCTGGTGCAAACTTGATGAACGACTCTAATTCTGTTTTAGTCACTTGTTTAATAATGAATCTGTCATCCAGAGTCTTCGCAAAAAAAACATTACTCTTGCCACCCTGTGCACCCCACTTCTTACAATGACTGAGAGATCGTACAAAATCTAATTCAGAAGGGCAACAAATCCTTCTTAATGCTTCAAATCGCTTTGCATAATAACAAGTCACTGTGTACTTAACCTTCCCTAGAGGGCCATCATCTGAGAAAGACACTCGAACATGCAAGGGATTGGTGTACAAAAGTGGGTCCAAATTTGAAAAGGCTCGAGATCCAGAGAGAGATAAAATGCTCTCATCAGTTGATCTAAAACTTTTCAAGGATTCAAAAGCTGCCTCGTCAGCAGAAGGCAGTGAAAGTAAATTGACCGAATCCAAACTTGGCAATGAAGCAGAAGACAAGAAACCATCCTTTAGTTTCTCAGCTTGATCTAACAATTGATTATGGTAATCAGGAGAGACAAGTGCATATGATATAATGCTAGTAGGTTCATCATCATAAACTGGCACAACAATGTCATTGATACCAACAGGCAGCAGCAACCTGGCACCACTCTGACGCAACAGTTCGCGAAATGACAAGATATAAACAGGTACATACTCACTAATCTTATCAAGCTTCTGTATACTTGACGGAGAGTCTCTGTTGAGCAAATGGTACAAACTCAGAAAGGGCATCCACAACCCACTCCAGGAATTTTCCATGTTGTCAGTAGCTGATAGCGAGCTAAGAGAATGAGCTAATTCGCCTCTGTCTTGTTCATTTCCACAATTATTCATAACCTGGCTTGCCTTACCACCTATCACAGTTGAAGCATCTATGTCGCCAAAATCAGAGGATTCAACAGCATTCCCCTTAGAGTTTGTAACTGCTGGATGACTTTCACCAGTCCATGCAGCATCTAATGTATCGGAAAAATTTTCTGCAGCTGGAAACTGCCCCTCTGAGAGAACATGTCTCACAGCATTACAATCTTTGCTATTCTGATGATTCATAATTGGGCCAGGAGAATTACAAACGTCAGCATCCTTTGAAAAACTTGAGTCTTGGTCAGTGTGATTTTGTTTGTCAACCTGGTTAGGTGAGTACTGAACAAATGTTGCATTAGGCTTCATGTTCACAAGAAAAGAATCATAGCTACTGAAACCTTTCCCCGGTCTGGAACTTGCACCAATTTCAGTAGGTTTCTCACCAAAGCCAACAGTTTTCGCCAGTCCTTTTGGTATCAAACTGCCCATGCTTTGCATATTATTGTTATTGAAAAGTCTCAGTCGTATTAGACGCTGGTCCCAGATATAAGACTGGAAGATTAGTTGCCTCCTTAATCTATTGATCTGAAATATGTCAACTGCAGGCTCACTGGCTTTTCTATCCCCAGTAGTAACTTGGCAAAACAATTCCTTAAATGAGAGCCTCAATCAGAAAGCAATATAACAGAAGTGATACCGATTACCAATAAATCAATTGAGAACAGCATGCTGTGTTAGTGGAACAAGATAAAATTGAATTCCAACATTCTACTTTTGGTAAATAAAATCTTAAGGGAATCCCTCATAAGGCATCATGACATAATTAGATAACAGTGAAGGAACAGATGTCACTTTAAAGAGCAATGAAAGAGAAAACCTTTACTAAAAGGTCCAATTTTCCTTATTTCGCAAAAGAGTAAGAAAGGAAAAACTGAATGTTGGCATATGATCTTGCAGCATAATTTCCGGAGAGTATCACAGTTAGGGGTGTCAATCGGGCTCACTGAGCCGGGCTTTGCTAAGCCCGAGCTCGGCCCGATTGACATCGGGCTGAGAAAACATGAGCCCGGGTCCAATTTTTAAAAATTTTATATATAATAATAATAATTTTTAATAATATAATAATATTATTATTATATAATATATATATATACATATAAATATATTATATATTTTGTTTCGGGCCAGGCTGAACTTACCTCAGCCCGAGCTCGCCCCGAAACACTATTCGGGCTGGCAAAACGGGCCGGGCTCGGGGCCAGCCCGGCCCAATTGACAGTACTAATCACAGTAAAGAACCGCAATTGACACAGGAAAATCATGATCCTTGTAAAGCTTCAAGATGTGAAAAAAGAACTGGCATATAAAGCTGAGGAACACATTACCTCAACTTCTATTTTCTCCTTCTGTAGCATTCCTCCCAGTTCAGCAATCCACTGATGTGACCTTGGAGTTTCACTGTCAGCATCAATGGCTATCTTCTCTGAGAAATGATTAAGTGCTTTCTCCACTTCAGCAAACAAAATTTTGGCCCAGCTGCTAACCTATATTTCCAAAACTGAATGTCATGGCAAGCATGAAAAATAAAAGAATTGGATCCGCTTTGACAGTTCAGTGCAGTCACACCTCATCAGCTTCTCTCTGTATCCAGTCTTGATTGTCATAGTTGAATACAAGCTTTGGTGGGGGGAGAAAGACAGAGTGAACATCAATTGGTGCATAACTGAAGCAGGCAACCATCTTGCCAAAACTGCCTTGATATTACAATGGTACAACAAGTTAACAAGTTCAGAAAACCTATACTAAAGCTTTAAACTGCACACTTGGAGCCATATCTCAATAGCAAAACACAAGGACATCATAGCAGGTTTGTAAAGTAGCAGCATATAAGAGAACTGACAAATACCTATCAGATCGCAAAAACATAAAATGAATAAATGCACAAGTGAAAAGTACGAGAAGACAGCATGGTGAGATTCACAAAAGACAAAATGATGTGATATTTAAAAATGTAAAGCAAACAAGTAAACCAGACAAATACTCATATTACTTTAGCATATTCAATTAAAGCAAATCGCCACAACAAGATAAAATGCTGCAAACATTTCAGGTAATACATCAGCTAATGGTCTGATACACAACATACAATAGGAGTTTTACACAAGTGGTGTGTACTAGCAATTAGCAAATTGGATGAAAGAGTTCAACTTCTTACTGTTCAATTGTAGATAACTGGATCCCATTAATATTATCACTTACAAATTTAATGATCAAGTATAGTTCCGTATTTGAAATTTCAAACTTACACATTATCTACACAAGCACACATGCAAAAACTAAGTTCAATTTTCATACTTCTATCAGAAGGTGAGAACCACATCATTAAATGAACCATTTATGTAATGCTTCCTCCCACCAAATAGTCCAGTTCAGTCTTTTTAAAGTCATAAGAAATTTGAACCATCCACCTGTGAGTATCTTCACATCTCTACTACCGAAGTAAGAATTCAAGCAACAACCAAGTTTCCAAATCTCTGGACAGCTCAGTGAAGCGACAGTAGCACAACACTGATCATACTAAACCACTTTTACGCCAGCCCCTCCAGAGAAATCGTTATAGGTAAAAAGGAAATGGTAAAAACAAGACACAGAAAGAGAAATGAAGAAAGAAAGGGGGAACAAACAGTTATTCTAATGAACATGAAATTGGTGGATAACAGATTAAAAGGTGGCAATGAAAACCTCAATTTCTTCATTCTTAATTTCGTTTAATTTAATATTTTTCATCCCCTAGTGTACTCCTAATAGATCATTAATAATACAGCAGACAAGTTTTCCATTGTTGTAGCAATGCTTACAAAGCATACAGGAATCTTAAAATAATAATTCTATCTGAATATTCAAGCCTCACTTTTTCTAGGCCACGGGGGCGGGGGTGGGGGTGGGCGTGGGGCGTTGGTGGTGAAGAAAAACAAAAACAAGGTTCATACCCATAGAATCGGAGACAATCTTTGTGAAGGGAATGACCACAGCTTGCAACCCGGCTTGCAGCAGCATGGTTAGAAAAGCTGAGTTCCAGAAATTTTCCAAAAGATAGACCCCAGGCAGCATCAGACATTACTACTCGCCTGGTGGCAGGAGGAAACCCATTAGTTCGAGGACATCGCAGGCACCTGTGCCACATCCAGATTTTACCTTCTCGCTCTCCTGGCAAGTGAAATTCATGCCGTTTCCTTACAGAAATTGTAAGGCTACCTTGTAGATGAGTATAGCAATGAATGTGTGCTTCTGATGGCATTTCACAAGAGCGGCACCGATAGTTCTGACATAAAAATGACAGAAAACTTTATTTTTCTCCAAAATATGGACATACCAAACACAAATATACACTCAAAGAAAGAAAGACACACCTGATCAAACAAATGATCATGTAAAAACCGGCCCAAAGGCCTATCAAAACTTCCATAATACTTTATCCGAAAGAGGTGGGCACGTTCACAGACAGTCCCTTTCCAAACACAGCGTGTTGTCAGTGATACCAAAATGCTTTGATGATCAGAAGCTGAAGGAGCGTAATCTTCTTCAGGACAGGCTATCTGATTGCCTTGACTATGAATATCCTGTTCTGAGAAGACTAGCTTTGAAGTGGTTGAATCCATCAGCAATAAACGACCATCAGAAAGCCCAACCGTCTCACTAAAAGAAGAATTAATTAAATTATCACTTCCTACCTCACTACTGCAAAGTCCCGATATTTCAGTCCTGTAAGATTCATTTTGAGGCACCCTATCCTTATCATTCTCTCCTTGGACATGATAACCAGAAAGCTCTCCTCGTTCTAAGAAGTCATTTCTTTGATTGTACAAAGAAGCGATGTTACTCACAAGGTTTTTAGCATTGTGTGTTGCACTCACATCATTAGATTGATGTTGAGGTTGTTCAGTTGCAGAAGTGGTGAAACCTGGTATCGTAGAAATTGATTTGTCAATAGTTGATGGTTTATCAGGTAATGCAACTTTTATTGGAGACTTCAAGGGGAGTTCAGGCAGAGAAGCTCCTTCGTCAGCCAGAAAGGAAGTCTCCAGAGCCAAGTGATAAGCAGCAAAAACTCCATAATGGACTACATGTTTCACTTTTTTCAACTCATCCCCATTCGCGCCCTTCAGCAGAATCTGATGAAAGAAATTCAGGATTTTCAGATGATCGGAATATGATATTCTAATTATTCAAAAACTGGTCGACAAGAAAAGGGGAAAAAACTTTTAACGGATATCAGGTATAGGAGAAGAAATTCAAGATTGACTACCTTTTTTCTAAATCTCGGCATAAAACCAGGATATTTTTGCACTTCCAAAAATATAAGTAATAGAGATCAAGAATTAGAACATAATTCCAAAATTAAGTGAAGCAACAATTTGAAATATCTCCATCACTTCCAAGACAAGAGAGGGGATATCCAATGGCACATCCATGTCTTGGTTCAATCATTAATTGCAGCCCACCCTTTACCTCTCTCTACTCGTGTGAATCCAAAGTCAAAAAGACTTAGGTATGCATATTCATTCTGGAACAAATTATATTAAATCAGTGTTTAGAAATCGGTTAACTCCTTGTCCTCAGAAATAAATTATACTTGAATAATCGGTTCACAAATTTTCTGCCATCTGTCCTGGATGGTATCTCTTCATTTAACAACAAAATATAGAAGTCAAACAATTCAAATGATATAACTAGTCTCACATTGAAAGTACTTGAATCAGGATTCCACTCCCCCCTCACTTTTACCATATAAATGAAGCATGTCTAGTACAAATCTCAGGACCAGCATAAACAACTTGCCACATGATGCATCATTTGTAAGACAAATAAAAAATTAAATAATTGACTTCGGTTTATTCAAACATCATATTTCAGTGAAGGATTAGTATAAGAAAGGATTGATTGTGATAGGCAAGAAGTGTCTATGTCAAACTTACTGTGCAGCCCAAAGGCCTTGGGCAGCCCTCAAAAAACATTAGTGTCTTTGTCAATTTCTTCCCACCTTGTCCAGCAGTGCCATGCTCTTCAAAGAACTTATCCACATGAAATGAGTCACAGTATCCTAATTTCTGTGCTGAAAGGTGATCGACTGAAGGCACTACCTGAGCACCTGTGCAACGTGCTATACGCTCCAAAAGTGGCCTCTTAATATTGAGAACAAGAGATATATCCTTTGCAAGAAGATATTCTTGTGCAAACCGAGAGACAGATTTTTCTACCAAGACAACATTGGGATGGTGAGCGTGAATCTTTGCAACAGCCATCTTTAAATGGTCCATTTCCTAAAGTATGTATAATTCCACGAAGATAGCGGATCAGGAATTACAGGTAGCCAGTCCAACAGAAAATTGTGGAACTTAAAGAAGAAGGTAGGAGTGAAGTCACAACCTGCTGCAACAAAGTATCAAAACTTGACAAGTGATTTGCCACCCGCTGGTACTCAAGAGCACCTCCAAGGATGACGAATCGAGGTTTGTCAAACTTTGAGGTCATTCGCCGATGAGCCACATTTTTCTTACATACAACCCCCTTGACAATGTTACTAGCAGAAAAAGGAAATAGAAATCCTATCAGCACAAGAACAACAAAGATAAAGGATGAAGAACAATAAAATAGTTGCTAACCAATGCTACAAATCTGCCAAAAGCTCTTTCTTGTAGACTGATTGGATTCTTCAATTTATGGAATCTATTTTACTAGGCACTTCAGTTATGAATATTTGATGAATGTCAACAAGATTAAAGGCTTTAATGACATTCCAAACAAGGTTTCTGAACATGCAATGAAATTTTAAGAACAAGCTATTGGTATAAAGCCTAAAGAACTAAGATTATTAAAACTGAAAAAAGAGTTCCCTGAGCCTTCAACATAAGGGAACAAGACTTAATAACAGCTTTCATCCCAAAACAAAGGAAGAAGAACTTGGTAACAGCAATTGACAGCACAGAATAGCAAAAACCAACAAAAATGCTCAGGTCCATCGACATGCTGTTAAAGAGTACGACGTGCGAGGGCAAGTTACACTAATACTACTCTGTCAAGCCAAAATCATTAGAAAGTGCAATGCTAATGTCACGCCATTACAATTCGTTTGTTCATCACATTAATTTTTTTCCATATATTAAAAATAATAAAATGTACTTCTTCCATCAAATTTCTAATGACCTTACTCTATTGGGATATCCCAAAATATTTGACGCTTTCCATAAAAGGAAACATTTTAAATTAATATATAGTATCAATTAATCATCAACCCCACTATCAGTGTTGTTAAAGGCCCAAGGCGCAAGAAGGCACAAAGGGGGTCTAGAGCCTTGAGGCGCAAGGCGCAAAAAGGCTCGTGCCTTTTTTACAAAAGGCGCCCATTTAATATAAAAAGTTTATAAATATTATATTTATTCTTGGCATGTGAATTTTAAAAAATGTAATAATAGATAATCATAAATAGCATAGTTAAATGAAACAACCAAAGACTCTAATGCCTAATCAGCATAATCATCTGAATCCCCAAGAGAAATGTCTTCAACTTAATCCTCATTTTCTAAAAGAGTGTCTTCTTCTTCTTCCTCATCTTCATCATACTCATCAAAACTAGCAACACTTGGGAGACGATGACCTTAAAGTAGAATGCGAAGGTTGAAAACGAGAAGCACTAGTTTCTTTTGACCTAGATGAGTAGTGTGGTTCATTTACTTCAGCTGCCCTAGAAACCTCAAACCAAGTCAAATCTAAATCTTCAAACACCCGATCATCATTTTCAGTTTCCTTTTTTCGGGTAAAATGGGTGTCTTTTCGGTTTCTTTTTTTTTTTTCCTTTTAAAAAAAATTCCCTAGCAGTCAATACACAAAGGCGCGCCTTGTTTGTGCCTTGGGTCTTGCGCATTTTTTCCTAGGCGAGCGCCTCTCCAATTTGAGGCACGCCTGAGAATTTAAGGCGCCATGACCTGTGCCTGAGCGCCTTGCGCCTTAGGCGCAGCTAAGGCGCGCGCCTTAACAACACTGCCCACTATATATTTCTTTTATATAACTAGATTTGACATAAAGTACCCATTGATTCACATGATTCGTACTTTTTATTATACTATATTACTTTTATAATGCAATTCAAACTTTTACATAAAACTCCGTGCCTGATCAAACACTGTCACAAGAAATGGGACAAAGGGAGTATTACTTAAACAATACTTCAAATTGTTTTTAAGACAAAGGGGTGTCTATGCTTGCAGCTACCCATGCATTCATAAAGTGTTAAATCTTTTCTTAACAGAAGTAAAGAAGGGTGTTTCTGATCTTTTGAATGCAAATGAGCAAATATAAACAAAGAGACTCTACGTTTACTTGTCTAAGTAATGATAAGTGGACCACCCAAAAATGCTTTTAACTCTTAATATCAAATACCTCTCACTGCGACGCCCGCAAGCTACACACTTAACTTTCACATATCCACCAGGATCCATCTGCCCAGTCTTGCTCATATCTGGCTTTAAGAGTGTGGCAGCTTCCCATGTCAGAGATGTTACTATATCCAACCAGCTTTCCTTGCTATCTTCCTCGGTGACAAGTAAATTCTCAATATGCAGAAGTTGAGATATTAAAGCTCTAAAATGGCCATCGAAAAGATTTTTCATTGCCTTTTTGTGTTCTTCACTTGATCGGTCACGATTACGATGCTCACCAGCACCAGAGCCACCCGAATATCGTAAGTACCCCCAGTCCCCTGTAAGGCTTTCACCAATGTCTTCATCATCATCAAATGGAAGAGCTTCTCTTTCATCCTCTTCATCTTCTGGTTCTGGTGGGTACCATAGTAGGCTATTTTTCTCGAAGTCCAGCGGTTCATTGCCGGTATCATTTTTATCATAATGAGGAGGGACTTCACCTGTGACACCATCACTCAACCTATCTGCATCTTCACCAAAACTTTTTGCAGCTTCTGAGTTATATGCTTCAGCATTGTTGTCCGACAACAACTGGGTAGACCTTGCTTCACTTTTTTCCCCACCAGAGTGCACCTTATGTGGTCCATAGACCTGATTAATGTCATTATAGTTTTCATCACCATAATAGACAGCAGTAGTAAAGTGACTAGGCTCTGAATGCAATCTGTAGACTCTGTAATCTTCTTCATCATCATCATTCCTGGCACCATATAGCAATAAGATCAATGGACACTTTCTAAGAGTGTCACAAGACCATGGGTAATATTAGAGGTATATCGTTCAGTACTTGTGGAAGGAACTTAGGGTATCCTACAAATGATAACATATTCTATGTTTCATAATCTGCCAACATTAACATGTTTCAGATGAACAAAGATTTTGATGGTCATCACAGTTCCAATGTTTTTCTGATCATTGATATTCTATAAACTTTAGCTACTAACTTGGCTCTAAGATGGATATCTCAGTCTTGATATGAAGCTCTAAGGTTAAGAGATCTCCAATTCTTACAGACTAAGTTTTATGAATCCAACCAAATTACTCATCGGTCACTTGCTTCCATTATCAAACCATGAGTATGCACTAAGTATAAAGAAATTTTTACCAAAAGTTCATAAGCTTACAGTATCTGTTAGAAAATTACGAGAAGAATTATGTTCAAATGAAGAACCAATTCCACACCCCCAAAACAAGAAACAGAGAATATCTGACATTTGATACCAAAAGTCCATCAGGGAAAGGAACAAAAAAAAAAATGCTTTTAAACTTTATCTTTTAGTACCATTTGAAGAAACATATCAATGGATTAACTTCTCGTTTGCCACATTCTCCAAGTACAAGGTCTCTTCTGCATTTCATATTCAAGTGCCTTTTGTATATTGGACTCTGCCAATTTCAGAACGAAGAGAGTGCGTCTGCTCTAATTTTTAAAAGTAGGTTTGAAAGTACTTAAACATTTGACTATCCTTAGTGTTCAGTCAACTACCTTACTTTGGCATGGTAAGAATTTCTCTGAATGTTGAGAAAAGTTTAAGAAGGTCCAGCAATTAGGAAGAGCTAGATGTGCACAATCACCAATGCTTGGTTGCTTTCTCCATACCATAACCTCCTGGAAGAAGCGACTTTCTATGTCTTTTAAAGACTAATATATTGGCTTAGAGGTTAACCAACTTCTTTCTATTTCTGGAGGGGATTTATTGTTTTGAAAGAAAGTAACAACAACTAAAAAAAAAGAAATTGGAATGAGAATGGATGTAGCAATCACCAAGCAAACACACTAATTACAACTGGGAAGTTGTCAATTTCCAACCATGAATGTGATTTCATCTCAGATAACTAAAATTGGCCTTAATTTCACATTAATGAAAAAGCACCAGATTGGAGCATATAAACTATGTTCCCTGTGTACCTGCTACAGGAACCTAACTTGTCAGAAAAAGGGTCTCTAGCATCAATTGCATCTGATTTTCCTGCATATATTGTTTGATCTTGTTGTACTCTAACTTCATCCATTTGATTACTCTGAAGAGGGCTCTCAGCAGAGCTATATGGAACATGATGGTAAGGACCCGTAGAGTATGGAGTTGAACCAACACTACTGCCACTGTTACAGGTTCCGCTAGATTGGGTACTGACCAAACTTGTTGCTGAAGGAGAGGGACTAAGGCCTGGACTTGATGCAGTTATGCCATTATCAACCGTGGCTGTCCCTTGCTCCCATTGCTTAAAGCAATAATTACAGACTCTAATCCTCTCCCAGTCTTCCCGTCCTGTTTTGAGCTCATCTGAAGGAGCAGGAACGAAATTTGGTGTGCACTTTGCACAAAACACTCGTCCACAAATACGGCAGTGATGCCTTCTGTTGAATATCGTGAACTGGGAATCACATTCATAGCATACCCTACAACTCTGATCTGGCATCCAGAAGTCTCTTGACATATTTGAAGGCTCTGCCCTCCGTGGCATCCATGATCGCAGTCTGTCAACTATCTCAGACAACTTTTTATTATCAGGGGAGCCCATGAGCATAATATCCAAATGATCATAACCGTCATGATTTAATAACCATTTGCAAGTGACTATGCTAGTCCAGGTGAAACTCCCTATAGAGAAATCAGATTATTAAACCAATTGAAATGCTGAAATAATTGTTTTCATCATGTTACCAAATCAGCACCTTCCATGTTTGCCATGTAAAAACATAGCAGGATGCCCTTTAGCTCAGAATGCATGCACATGAATACATGTAAACACAAACTTTTAACGCTAAAAAGAAAGAAAAATCATATTCATTTTCTCTATCTTGGGAGTCCTTCCCATTGCAGGCTAAGCAGGAGGACTTGTAGTAGGTCTGAGACAACACTTACAACTGTAAGCTCAACTTAATGTTTCTTAAGCAGAAAGCATCTAAGACCAATAACCAGAATGGAAGAAAGAGAACGTAAAATTAAAACATGCAATACTTCCACTAATTCACATCACTTGATTTCTCTCCACAGACCAATCAGTACAATTCACAAAAAGGCAAACCTTTTTACAGTCATTTCCCCACTAGCCAAATATTGATGGACTCCGATAAATTTCAACACCAATTTATCCACAAAAACCAAAAAGAGACAAAGTGCATACAATTGGGTTAAACAGTAAAGCAAAAAGCTTGCAAGAACCAATCTTGCCTTCTTCTTCTAGAACAATTCAGACTATCAAGTTCACTTAATTCAGTAGCCGCGCTTCCCAATCCTTTTCTCACGAATTTTCAAATACCAACACAGCAAGAAAAAAATAATGGGCTACTAAAAACCGAAGAAACTGAAGTGGTGGCTGAGAAACGTTATTTTGACGGACTCGGATAAATTTCAGCACCAATTTGTTTACGAAAACCGAACACAAACCAAGTGCAGACGATTGGAATAAAGAGTAAAGCAAAAAACTTGCAAGAACCAATGATACCTTCTTCTTCTAGAACAATTCAGAATCTCAAGTCCGCTTCATGCAGCAGCCTCGCTTCCCAGTCCCTTACTTGATAAATTTTCAAATACCAACCTCTCTGTATCAAGAGAGCAAGGGAAAAAATAATGGGGTACTAGAAAAAATGAAGAAACTGAAGTAGTGGCTGAGAAACGTAGAAGATATTACTTTATTGGTTTTTTGTGAGCTGAAAATTACGCTTGTTTTGGAGTTTGCAGACTTGTCTTGTGCAGAAAATATACTAAGAAATTCAATCAAAATGAAAAATCAGCAGCCATAAATGCAAGAACCAGAAAAGGAAGTAGAAATTGCCCTCTTTTACATGGATATTTTGGAGTCTGGAGGGAGTAAACAGGTAGAGGAGTCACGAAATTTACATGATTATTGAAAGAGACAGTCGCCACCAAAGCATCGTCTTCTCCCTTCTTCCTTCTGCCTTTGCTTGTCCGTTTCTTCGCCTTTTTCCTCTCCACGAATAATACTACTACTACCACTACATTTAAAAAATAATAAAACTAAAATAGAAATGATGGGAACCAATAATGCTGAATTAAACGGGAATAAATAAATAAAATTGGAGGTTGCATTTTTATTTTCAGCGCCAGCGCAACCGCCGTTATTATGACCACTCTACCCTTCCAATTCAATGCCGGTTGTCAATTTGCATCTTTTCCATTTTGGACTATTTCTGTCATTCTATTCCTTATGGTCATAAACTGTCCCCCAACTCCAAGTCATCAAAACTTCAATGGTCAAACACGTCGCCCGATCTTTCGATGTGGTCAACCTTCTGGAGTAGGGTTTTTCTCTTCTTCTTTTTTTTCAACATTATACATAATTGAGTATCGAATCACTTTGTAAGAGATGTTAACCTTTTCTTTTTCTTTTTTTGAGGAAGAGATGTGGAGGGACCAATCTTTTCTATAGGCCCATTTTAACCAATTGAGTATCAAATAACTTCGTAAACAAATTTCACCATTTCAATTTTGTGATTATAAATTTAAATTTTTATTTTTATTCTATTTAAATAATTATTCTAATATTAAAAAAATTAAACTATTACGGTTACATTAATAAGTTTTGTTTGAGAATCTATTTAGTATGTTGTCATTATATTTTATTTGAAAATTATGGTTAAATTTTAATAAAAGAGAGAAAATTTAGAATTTTTAAATTTATAAAATTTAAACGAATATATATATATATATATTTTTTTTTTTTTTTACTTTGCCACCCATACCCATGCATGCTGACATCAGTGGATTTCGTATACATTGGAATTAAGAGTGAATTTGTATAGGATTTAGTTTTTAAATAAAATTTAAAATTTTAAGTGTGGAATTCACATCTCTTCTCATAAACAATTTAACTTTTACAAAACTCAATACAAAAATTTCAAAACCAAACTCTATCCAATCAGTTTGTTTAATTATGAGATATAGAATGACAACTTTTTGCCATATGCTACTAAAGCAATTTGTAAAAACAATCCTTCAATTATTTTACTTATTGTAACTTAATCTCAAATTTTTTATTTCAATATTTTTAGCCCTACATGTATGTTATTTGACTTATTTCTTTTATTTCAGTCCTGGCCGCCTCTAATGTGGTAGATTCCGGTGCAGCCCAGTATTTTACAAGGATAAATATGTCCTTTGAAACAAAATCCCTCCATTTCTATTATTTTTGTTGTTTACCTCTTCTTTTATCAAATTTTCTCCCTTTATTTTTTCTTCTTCCTTCTTCTTCTCTCGCACCTGCTGGCGACGACAGTGAAATTCTTCTCCTCCTATCCCATTTTATTCTTTCTCTCTGTTTCTTATTTTCTTCCTCCTTTGTAGAAAACCCTAATGTGAAAGCCATTTCAAAACTTAGGAAGCCAACCTTGATATAACAAACTCTAAAATTTTATAACTAATCTATGCTGATTCACCAACAACCAAGCCAAATGGAAGCGAGGTTGTGATAGTAAAAATTCCTTTTCTTTTTTTCATTTATACCCTTCATTTTTTTAAAATTTCCACTGCACAATCACCCCACAAGACGTATAAACCAAGCCTCCTTCAATGTGGTCCTCCTAGAGTACATCACAATCAGCTTCAACACTTCTCGAATTTCTTGACAAAGTCCTCCATTTTGCTTGCTTAACTAAATTTTTCACAAGCTTGTGAAAGATGTCACTTCTTAAACTTTATCTTTTTCACAGCTTGCTTCTTCATCTGTGTCTTTGAATATTAAAATGTTGACTCAAAGCATCGATGAAATACTCAAAACTAAAGTACATAAATATTTTTCTATGAACCAAAGGAGAGAAGAAATAGAAGAAATCAAAGGAGAAAGAGGGCGAAAGGATAGAATGCAATACGCAGGAGAAGAATTTCATCGTTGGCGAGTGCAAAAGAGGAAGAAGGAAGAAGAAAAAATAAAGATATAAAATTTGATAAAAGAAGAGGTAAGAAATTAAAAAAAAATGGAGGGATTTTGTTTGCACATGCTTGGCTCCACCAGACTCCGTCATAGTGGAGGCAGCTAGGACTGAAATAATAGAAATAACATACATGTAGGACTAAACATATCAAAATAAAAAATTTAGAGCTAAATTTTGACAAGTAAAATAGTTGAAGAAGTATTTTTGTAGATTGCTCATACTAATAATAATTGCCATGAAGGGGAAGTCCCCGCATGCATCCGTTTAACAAAAACCGCAGGGATGATGTGGGAGAGATATGTTTACACACTCCATGCAGAAAGACAAAAGCCAAATGCTGTAATGAGTTTGTTTTTTTCACTTTTTTTTTCTTTTTGGGAGGGTGAAAATGGGGTGTAATTTCATATCAGAGAAACAAGCATAATAAATAAAGAATGCTTGTTGAAGAAAATATCTTTTATAGAATTTTACTGATGAAATTTCCTGATGATTTTTAGCTTTATTACAAAAATGAATAACTGTCAATTATAAGAAAAAAGGGAAAAAACTAAATATCCGCACAAAGCACTATTTCAATAAAATACGATTAGAGATTCAATCAATGCCAACTTTCCTGAAATGATAAATATGATGTCATTTTCAATCTAACATCATCGATGGTGAAGGGATTAGAAAGAAAAAATGAACTTCATCATTTCTTAAGAAGAAAAACACAACTTGTGTCCGTGGAAGAGTGTTAGAGATTTTTCTTTTTCTTTTTTTTTTAATTTTCATTGTTAATGAACTTATCTTTCACGTATTGTCAATGTAAAGGTCCTTCATACGCACTTTCATTATTTTCAATGATTTCATGTATGATTTAAGGAAATCCAATTGCAAGCTAAGCATAATCTAAGCATATTTGTGGAGAACTTTAATCTTAATTGATCCTATTCTAAGGACAGGAGACCAGATGAAATATACAATAATTCATGTTGAAAAAGACCTACAACAGGAAAAGTAGGGAGGAACCAGAAAAGAAAAGCTACTAAAGTGTTAAAAGGAAATAAAGAATCATTTGGAAATTGAACCCAAAAGGAAGGAAAAAACAAAGAAACATTTGAACTCAAAAGGAAATAAAGAAACATCTGAAAATAGTACTCAAAAGGGAGGAAAAAGAAACTATGAACTATTACTCCAACAACTGCTTGTAGGATGTTTATGAGAGAGAGAGAGAGAGAGAGCCATTTAACTGTAGGAAAACAGAAGATATGTTTAGAGGTAGGAAGAAATGTCAATCACATTCCCTGCACCATATTCTGTGGAAACTGAGATATTTATATCCATAATTAACTTGTTCCAATGATCAATTAAACTTCTTAAAGAAGAAGATACATATTTCCAGTTCTTCAATTTACAGTCCCACGACGTGAAAATTACTTTGATTTACAGCCCTAACGCTTGCATTTTGTACAGTAATGATCACGGAGTCCAGCTCCACAGTTGTAGCAGAAAGTGTAATTACATCTGCAATCACCAAAATGAGTAGCTTTATCACCAAAACATAATGAAGTACCAATACTAGTTAAAATAACATCAACTATGAAGGTAATCATGAATTGAATCTTTCTATTCGGCTCGAAATAAGATCTCAATATCATTACCAACCAAAGAGATTACATAAGAATCTCTCTTACTTGATAGGAATTTTGAATTAGTCGCCTAACATCAAGAGGCAAATGACTACCAACCTTTTGTGATGAAAGCTAAATATATCGCTGAAAACATATGCTCAAACTAGAAACCAATGCATCCATGAAGCTTTTATTAAGGCAAAGCATGTGCAATACATATGTGTGTGTTGAATTCACCCTTGTGTGTGTGTGTAGCTCAAACTGTGGAACTTTGATAATTGAGAATTCATAAAACATAAAATGGAAACAAAGTAACCTACAAACGGACACCTCATCCATTAGGAATTAGAAAGGAGAGACAGTTTAACAAATTAGAAAGGAGATCCATTAGGAATTTGGGATATAAAACCAACCTGCATCTCATAAACAAGCAAACTTGAGACTTTTCAACATAGAACTTGCACTTAGGACACCTCATCCACTTCTTTTCTTTAGCAAGATTCATGAGCATGATATCCTCCCTTTGCCTCTCACTCTTGTCCAATTTCTTGAACTCAGTACAAGAGATATCCGGATGCCAAGGGACTCTACACTGCGCACAAAACAATCTCCTGCAATCTGGGCACTCAGACTGTGTTATAACCTCATTCCTTCCGCTGCTGTCATCAATCAGAAGCGCTGAGCAATCCTTGAAGGGACAATAAAACCTTTGAGAAGCCAAAATCAATGATTCGCATAACACATCACCCCACCTATCAAACACTTGAGAAGGCAAAATTGAACGGCAATGTTCGGGTTCTAACATTCCATTACAACCCAAAACTGGGCATGAAATGTTAGTAATACTTTCTTGCAACTTCAAGGCAACATATTTGGCTATGCAATGAGAACAGTAAGAGTGACTGCAACCCAAAATGCGAAAAAGTGTAGTCTTTGGCTTTTCATCAACACAGATATCACACATAAAAGTAAGATCAACGCCAGCACCAAGCTCATCATCATCAGTTTTTTGCTTTGAATTAGTAAACTCCCCTTTGAAACACTTTCTAGTTGGGGATAAATTTATAACTTGATCATCATCTTAATCATAATGGGCGAGGTCAATTACCCTTTTGGCTCTACTGCTTCCACTGCAACTACCACTGCCACTTCGGCGACGCGATGATACCGGAGACTCCATGAAAGCACGGCTGAGTTCTTTATGGTAAGTATAACTTTCGACTGAAATGGGATTGTTTGTGTCTGTGCCCTTTTGGCATAAATCGGGTGAAGCACACCAGACGAAAATATCATCGTTGTCGTCGTCGTGATCGTCGGTGAGGTTCACCACCTCCGAAGGATCAGTTCGAATGCTGTTGCTGTTGTTCTTCGGAGCAATGGCAGCCATTTCGGATGATTCGTAGGGTTTGAATGAAATTGGGAAATGGAAAGGACTGAAGAGGATTTTTCAGTTTTTCAAATTTTGGATACCCAAAGGCATCGTTTGATTTGCACGAGAAGAAGTAATGTATTGAAATTTAATTTCTAGCATTAATATTTAGGATGGAGATTTAAATTTTGTTTAAGGGGGCGGTGTGTGAAAATAAATTATTTATTAAAAAAAATTTAAAATAAAAAATAAAAAATTAAATGACAATTTAAATTTTTAATATTTACCTTTAAATTTTAAAGAGAGAGAAATATAAATAACAAAAACAGAATACCTGACAACAAAATGGAAAAGAGAGAGCATCACCTTTTAACCTTGTAACTAGCAGAACTCTTCTCAAATGATTAGTTGAACTTTATATGAAAAAAATATTTACTTTAAAAAATACACATTCGGTAAAGAAAATCTATTCAGCCAAAAAAATTTCTAGAAAATCCAAAAGAAGTAATGAACAGAAGAAATATCTTTATCTCTATGTCGTTATATTTCGCTATAAAATCTTACAAACTTCGTTGCCGTCTGCCAAAAACTGCGAATAAAAACTTTGAGGTGAAGCACCTGCTAATGCAATATTTACCTACAGAAAAATCACCACCACCAAAATATTTACCAATATATACATATTTTCCAGTAAGATACACAATGTATTATCGAGAACAACTATATACAAGTAAAGGTTGACTCCTCTAACTGTTCATAAAATCATCAATTACAATTCGAAGAAACGAAATTTTTATGGACATCAACCAATTAAAGGGTAGAATAGAATCATATGATTATTGTTCATAGTATGGAAAGATTTTCTACCCCCTCGACACTAAAGCATGTGCACTGTACAATTTTCATATCCAGCAATGGAACGCCAAGATCAGAATGTGCCCCTCAAATTTGTAACCAGAAGAATTTTGAGGAACAATAAATGATCAGCTGAGAGACAACATCGGTGTGTAAGGAAAATCAGCATTGAAGTCTTTTGTAAAGGTCTTGCAGAGCAGCATACAACGGCTCAGCAGCCTTGGGTCTATCCACTGTTCCAAGTAGGATATCAGCTGTAGTAAGATAAGGATCCCCATAGAAGCGAAGATTTGTATCCATTCTTGTTGCCACAATGTTTCCTTCTAGTGAAACCCCAACAAATGCACCTGGAGGCATATACAGAAACATTAAAAAACCACTCTTTGATTGCTCTATTCGAAAAATAAGTGAATGATCAATGAGCAAGTTCAGAACTGAAATAAGTTTTCCAATCCAACCAAACTTATGACCAAGCAACTGAATAAAGCTGTGTACTGTACCAAGCTGAAACTAGCACATGTCAGATTATGATAGTTAATACCTATTTTTCGAGTTCAACTTTGACTTTAACTATGTTTTAGATGCTTTTATGACTTGATCTCATCAATGCATTTATGTTAGGTTCAACATTTTTAACAAGGTTAACAAGCTCTTGAGCACTTCTTTCTGAAAAGCAAATGCTCAATTAACTCAAAGCAACAGAAAAACCAAAGAAGGGGAAACATGCCACTTGTTAATGATAAAAAATCTTGTTAACTCAAATATGAAGACTATTTAATCAAGGAAATTGCACTATAAAGTAAAAACATAAATAATCCACAAACCAAAAAAGAACAGAAAAATAACAGCATTATGGCAGCAAAGAGGAGAGATGGCAAATTTTCAGTTGACAAAAATATACTAAATAACGTATCAAAAATCAATAGAATCCTCCAGCAAACGTCCAATACAGAAGCCTTTGTTAATGGGAAAATCTGAAATCTAAAAGTGCGCCATTCATGGAAGGCATCCATCCACACACCCCCCAAAACAATAGTTGAAACCCATAAAAGCTAGTTGAGAAATGAAGCTGAGCAAGCAAGCAGACTCTGGACCAAAGGCTCAAATTATGGAGGTAAAAGGATGCAACTATTGTAATATTAGATTCCTCAGAAGGAGAGAGATCCAGAAGCAGCCTCTACAAACTCTGGTTTACTCTACCTCAATGCAGTGATTAAATTCTCTCTTATAGAACCATTTAGTTTTGACAATCACACAAGAAAAGTGTATCTACACAAACATGTAATAAATATATGCATAAAACAAGTGATTAATTTATATAGTTATTGATCAAGGAAAAAGAAAAAGGGATGAAAGAACATTCAAGTTTTTATCCAAATTCTTATAATCAGGCTAGCAAGCCATCTCGGTCAATTATACTGTTGTTCTAATTTCTAGTCAGTCACAAACTTTTCCATCTAAGCACATCCCAGTTGGATTCAATTGAACATAAGACAACACCAACTGTTCAATGCCAACCTACAGCTAGGGGTGTTCATTGGGTTTTCAGTCTGGTTTTTAAAAGAATTTACAAAACCGAACCGAACAGAATTAAATATGTTCGGTTCGGTTGCAAACTGATATTGGAAAAGCAAGAATAAAAACGCATTACCGAAATGAGTTAATTAGTAATTTTATTTTAAAATTTCAGTTTTATAAAAAAAAGAACGCATTTTTGTAATGCCTTGTTATATAACAATGCATTACCAAAATGCATTCATATATAATTTTTCAAAATTTTTGATTTTTAGGTTCGGTTTTCTGTCTGAGCATAGAAACCAAAAACCGAACTGAATTATACAAAAATTTCAAAAACCGAACCGAACTGGACCAAAATATTTTGGTTAGGTTTTCCGGATTGCACCGAATAATAAACACCCCTACCTACAAGAAAATTTCATTAGTACGTTATTTTCATGATAAATATGCATTGCCAAACTCCAGGTACACAAATCTGCAAAAATTATCTTCATACTCCTTAAATGGAATGTTCATTGTCTTCAGGTGTTCGAAATTGTGTTTCCAATCTATGACTGCATGAAGCTGCCACGGGCAGATAGCACGTTAATTGCTTACCTCATATTTCCAGAACCCCTGATCCTAGAATTTTTCTAGCTACAAACTATATTGAGGAATCCAAATGATCAGAATCTCAACCAACAAAAATAGGAGCATACTTTTGGCATAATGGAAAGAAATGACAACTTCTTAGATTTGGATCAATTATTGTAACGTACTCTCAAAGGTCAACAATCCATGTGACCAGATAAAAGGAATTTAAGGAGATAATCTGAACTTTTAAATGGCAAAAAGCAGTACAGCAGCCCAGTGCTTGCCCCATTTTAAAAGCATCTAAGACTGGAATTCTTAAAATTGAAGATATTCCATTACAAAACATCAAAAGTTTACACCCCCACCCCTCCACCCAAAAATAAATAAAAATTTATTAATTAAATAATTATATTTACAATATAAAGATAGTAAATTTAAATTTATAATTTTTTTAAACCCAACTATTCTTCAAAAAACTTTGATCCCAAGTGGCACAGAGACAAAAACTCAGATAATGTGCTACCGGAGAGCTGTATATCTCCAAAAGTAAACTGAACGATTTTAGAATACTCCTAATACCTGGACTGAACCCCATTAGAAAACAACAATGTTACTCCCAATAAACATACAGAACAGACTGATAAGTTTATTTCAAAGATTAACTCTTGGATGCTAAAAATTCCACCAATTAGTCAATATCAAGCACCTAGATAAATAAATCTGTGTCTCACCCTTTACTGCATCTCTTTGCTTCTCTAACAACTACCAAAGATGAGCTAGTCTAAAGTTGAAGGCCACAAAGCACAAGTTGGTAGATAGTATGTCACCCAAGTTTTCTGTATTGTGCTAACGATCTTGAAACAGGAAAACACTTAGTACTATGGAAGTTATAAAGGTTTAATGGATACCACCATGCTTTCGAACCATTGCTATTACTTGGACGGGACAGAAAATGGTCCAATATATTACCTTTACTGCAGCTGTAAGTATAGCACATTCCAGAGCCTCTATCTCCAGCCCGTAGATCTGCCTCCACAACTCTCCCAACTGGCCCTGCTGCAGCACTGCATCCAGCACCAAGAGAAAAGTGCATCCTACTACAGAATGTTTTAACAGCCTTGGAATCATGTAGCACAATTATGAAGTCCATAAGTTCACCGCCAACCTGCAATTAAGAAGGAAGATATGAACAATTATCAATCAAGTATAAGAAACTGAAAAGTAAATCAAGAGGGAAATTAAACTTCATATATTATGCTTAAAGATGCTACCATGGAAGCTCACATCCAATCAAGGAAGTTCTATAAGCCTTACCATTGATAATAAAATGTAACTGCCTACCTGGGCACCCCATCCCAAACCAACAGAGAGGATAGCTGATGGTGCTGACCATGATCCATCTGATCTTCGAGCAACAACCAAGCCAGTTCCAAGTTTGTAAGCAAGTACCACTCCACCTTTAGCAACTGTTAAAATTGCTAAACCTTTGGCCCCTTTAACCACTGCTGCAGGAATGGACTTCTCAGGATTCAAGCGAGTAACCTGTACATTCACAAAAGCATTTCTTGAAAAAATTGAGAATTAATCAATTAACCATATCAAACTTGAGAAATCCCATACCAATTCATGTAGCCAGTCTTTTTCAATTTAAAATAAGTTGATAATCCAAAGAACCTCTGATATAATGATTTAAGAAATGTGACATTTGACTACTCTCTCATCACAATGAACTGAAAATTATGAAAAGACTATTGCAATGATTATAATATGACATGGTAGAAAAGTCAAAATCAAAAAGAGATAACCTGACAATAACTCCTCAATGTATTGGCTGATTTGAATATTTCATGCTCCATGGACAAGCCCACTGGAAGATTCAACCATCCTCTCATAGAAGTCCAATCCATCACATCATGCTTTGCAACCTGCACTGCGTTACTAATCGTGTTAATGAGTACACCTTGCAAAGGGTCAAGCCTGTCATAGCAGGTGTCGCACACCCTCTGTGGGTTTCTCTCCCGAAATTTTACAGGTAATAAACACCTCCCTTGTGAGCATGTCCTACAGAAGATTCCTCCACAGAACCGACAGTGATGCCTTCCACGTGTTAGAGCCGTAAATGGAGCATTGCACTGCATGCAGACTTTAGAAGAACTGTCTGGAAGCCATTCTGGAGGTTCAGCTTCCAGTACATCTTTGTAGGCACTGTAATTAAATGGAGTTTGTTCGAGAAGTGGCGGAGCACTCGGAATGTAGACAGAAGAGTGCAAGTATGTCTCCCCATTCTTTGCAGAACCCAGAAATGAAACATTTGAATTAGGGAATTGCAGATTCCCTCCTGCAGTCAGGCTTTTATTTTTTCCAGTCAAAATAGCAAATATTCCACTTAAAACATTTCTTAAGTTTACTTCAGGAGGACCATTCTGTGGAACTATGTTATATTGATCATCACCAGAATCATATCCTCCCTCCGGGTAGTCTTCAGTCTCATGGGGAAACTGATACAGATTACCTTTTTTCAAGGAACTTTCACTAGAAGAGCGAGCATTTTGGCTTTCAGGTATAGGCCAAGCTGTATCATCAAAATCATCAGCATAACTAAACTTGCTGCTGTCCTTTTCTAAATTGGAAAGGGAAGAATATGACACTCTTCCTTCTGGCATTGTCAAGTATTAACTCCAGCAAGTGCAGCGAAAGATATTGGTATTAACAAGATATTATGCTGCCATATATAACAAAAAGAAGTTAAAAACTTTAAAAGCACATAGAGCAGCAAATATAAAAGATTCATTTTTTTATCCATTTTACACTTGTAACTAGATATCATTGAATAGAACCCAAAAATACCCCAGAAGTTGCTCTATGCTGCCACTACCCCGGCCCCAAATATCGACAAGCACAAGAAGCGTCCGGAGAAGGACCGCAGTGTGTCAAAAATCAACAAATACCGGAAAATAACAAAAGCACGCGGCAAAGTTAAGAACTTTAATATCACATATAGATTTCAGGAAAACCTAAATTAAAAAGAAAAATTAAGATCAAATGCGTCCAACAGTGACTAGGCCATAATCAGATTACAGTTCTCTTTTCATTGTAAAATTTTCTTACTGATAGTATCTCAAGTTCTGGGAATTCAAACAAAATAAAGCCAAGCAATTAATCATAATCAAAACTGCAAGATACAATAGGTTTCAGAACGATTTTGTAATTGGAAAAAATTAGACACCAGCAGTTCCATATCTTTTGGGGCTTCTACCCCTTACCCTTTCTTCCATGGCTATGGAACTAGCCAAACAAGAAGGTGAATGAAAAAAATCAGTTTACCAGAAATTAAAGAAAAGAAAAAGCGAAAAAAACCTGCAGATGCAGGGAAAATGAAAAACTATTACCTTACAAATTACCTTTATTTTCCAATAGCTTGGAGCTTTGATTTCTGCGTCGGATGAGGAAGATATTTATCAATTGCAGCGGAAGAATTTGGGTGATTCTCTGTGAATTGTGAGCTCCCAATTTATTTCTAGTATAATTTATGATAAATGCATTAATTATCAAAATAAACGTAAATTAATTTCTCGGAACAGAACTCTGAAGGGGCAGCGTAGCAGACTAGAAGATAACAAGGAAACTTGCAAGGGTTTCGACAAACTTCGACAAATAGCGTGTAGTTAGTGAATTTGGAATTTCCTAGACACGACATCGTTTAGAGTTGGATGAGAAAACCAATGTTTAACGGGAAATCGCGGAATCACGCCTAGGCCTTCCTCTCTGGTGCAACCGCTATATCGTCTAAATCCGCTCTGTAGATTACTGTGCTTTTAAATTGAATTTTTAATTTAAAATATTTTATTTTTATTTTTATAATTTTTAATTTAAGTTAATTAAAAATTTTAATTCAAATATGCTCAAACTCTTTTCTTTCTTTTCTTTTTTTCTTTTGTTGAGAACTAGCTCTTCTTTCTTTTCATTTTTTTCCTTTTATTGAACTGTAATTTACTAACTTAATAATTCTTTAATATATTTTACACTAAATACAATATGTATTTTACTTTCTCACTACAATGAATTTCAACATTGACTCTTTTATTTTTCTCTTTACTTTCTATAAAAAAATCTCTCTCTCTCTCTCTCTCTCTCTCTCTCTCTCTCTCTCTCTTTCTAGTCATCAAAATAACTTAAGATAATCATCAATATAAATTATCTTTCAATTATCTGTATACATAAATGTGGGTCTTTTAATTAATTTAAAAAGTACAAATAAATTAAACTAAATAAAAAAAAAGTTAAAAAATTACCTACATAAATAGAAAAAGTTTTAAAAAATAACACCACACGCACAAAAGAAAAGGGTAGGGTAGCCTTTAAGATGAGGAGAGCAACGAATTAGGAAGTAAACTTTATGCAGCCATTACTCAGCAAAAAATAAAAATAAAAATAAACTTTGTACAGCCATTCTATCAACTTGTTTGGTTGGAGTAAACATAATGAATAAAAAGAAAAAATAAGTAAATAGAGAGATAAATGAATGATTTACTTGTTTGATTAGAATGAGAGATAAGTGAGAAGTAGTAAATAAGGAAGGGAAACTTTTTCCCTTCACATCAGCAAATCATTATCTTCTTGTGGAGGGATTGGCTAAAGAAATAAGAAGCACAACATCCCCCAATTTAGTAGTACTAAAATGCAATTAACCCTTTTTAATTAAGATAAAAGATTAAAATATAAATTCAAGTAATTTTTTCTACTCCTCTTCCCTTGCCTTCTCTCCCGTCAACCCAAACAAGAACAAGGTAAATAATACCTCATCCTCTCTGCCTCCCCTTTCCTGAACCAAAATTGCTCTTATGGAAAAGTTTCTAGTTAAGCTATTACTGCGGCACGACAACTAATTTAAGGAAGAAACATCCTTCCCGTTCCTTAGCAATCAGAGAACAGAAGATCAATGAATATTTGCACATCAAACTCGGCCCAAAAGAAACTCTATTAATACATCTGCCAAACAGGTAATACAAACTGCAGAAACTTCTTCGTTTTCTTTTTCCTTTTTTCTTTATTTTTTTTGGTGGGGTTTGGGGGGTGATAAATAACTACAGAAACATCTTCACACTATATGCGGACCTTCTTTCCAGGACGTGAATCATCATCATACACAACACTATCATTATTCTCCCTTTCCATCTTCTTTCTGGCAAGTATTTGGTTTATCTTGTGCAGATCATTAGTTAATTTCTGGTCTTTGTTCTGTTTCCGTGTCTTCCTGCCGTCTTGCATCTTTACTCCAAACTGGAATGCTGCCTTCGGCATTGCTTCCTTTTGTTCATTGTAAGTTGCCCACTCCTCTTCAGTTTCAAAATCCCAACGATGAAGCCGTCCCTTTGCCTGTTGGAAAACATCAGAAGCAAAAATCATTAGCACCGCCCGATTGCAGAGAATTATACCCAATTACAGTGACACACTTACGCGGCCTCCCATATCCATTTTTGATAAATCATCTTCATCATCACTATCAACTATCTCACGATTGTATTCTTGATATCCAGGATAACATTCGGAATAACTTTCAGATATGAAATTTGGATCTTTCTCTCGTGCATCTTTCTCCCTCAGTTGTTGAAGCCTCTGATCATCTCTCTTAAACACTGAGCCCAGACCCCTATCCTTCTCTTCTTGAGTCATAAACCGGGGGTCCTGCACCACATTTACACCCGCTTGCATCTCATAAGCTTGCATATTTTGTTGAAGATATTGCTCAGGGTAGGCAAGTTGTTCAGCATATTGGTAATCCTGCCACTCTGGCTGATAGCCTCCAGCCAATGCCTGTGCTTGTAGAGCATCATATCCACTCTGAAGAGAGACAACAAAACAAACTGAAATGAGTTATCAACGAATTTCAAGTAGAATGAATAAATGCTCATAGTATCTATATGCCTAGCATGATCGTTGAAAAATAATAATAAATGAAAGGAAAAGAAATTTAACAAAAAAATCCAACCATCAGCACATACCAAGTGGGCCACAAAATAGCATATCTAGGCCTTGTTAACAATAAAGACCTAAGAACCTCAAATAAAGTCACCACCTAAGAACCTCAAACAAACTCACCACTTGTTGCCAACCCTGAGAAGGATCAGAGGGTGGCACAGGACCATAAGTAGGTTCAGTGAAATAGGAAGCCCTTTCCTTGTTTCGTGGTGACTCTTCCATATCCTCTGAAGCAGGGCTGTGGCTCATATCTTTACCAGGAATAGAGTAGTCCACACCATCCCCAACAAATATATCCTCCTCTCCAGATCTCGCAACAGTTGGGCCCTGGTTCTCCCTCAAATCAGGAGCATTCTTTCTGGGAGGTGGGGGAGGTGGCGGTAGTATTTCTTTACCATTTTGACTTTTTGATATGTTCCCTCTTGATAGTTTCTCATCTTCGTCATATCCATTAGAAGTAGCAGATATCTTCCCTGTATTACACAAGAACACAATAAACAAAGGGACAGCATTATGAATACAAACCATTAATCAGGTACAATAGGCATCACTAAAGCAAAATGAACTTTCAGAGAAGATTTGAAATACATACAAAACCAAGGAATCAATTGAAATACAAAGTAATTGATAGACCTATAAATAAGACAATTCAGTAATAAAGTTCTTATTCTCTGCATCAAATTACAGACACATTAAGTTTGCTTCGAGCTGATTGAAAGAAATGCAGGAAAGATATAAAACATAAGAAGAATATATCTGGATTTAAGGAAGCAGGAGCTCCATTCAACTATTTGTTCAATCAGGGGAAGCTAAATTGTTTGTTAAGGCAACAAAATCATAAAATATTTCTCTACAGATACAAGAATTGTCAAGAACTATGGAAGACTGTATGCAGAATAAAGAAGAAACTGTCCTTTATTTTTATTTCTGGAAACAAAAAGGAATGGCTAAAGTATTGCTTATTAAATTGAAGGCATAATCTCCCAAGAAAATTCAACTCCTCTTTTGCCAAACCAGAAAAATAAATCAAAGTTCACAAAGAAACCTATATTACAGGTACCTTTTCCTTCTTTCTCTTTCTTCTTCTTTTTAAGAACTTTTCCTGATGATCCAAGGCGAAGGTATGACATAATCTTAGCTATTCGGTCTAAAACAGAACCATCCACATTCACAGTAACCATCTCCTGGAAAAACCAACAATGGATGTTAGCAATATATTTTAGCTAATTCAAACAGAGAAATTGTTAGACAGATGAAGTACGTACCTCTGGGATTGGACAGTCAGCTTTACTCCTCTGCAGTGTTGTTGGAATATCATTAGAATACCCATTTTCCTGGAATGAAAACACCAGAATTCAAATTTGTTTCAGAATTTACGGTCACCAGAGAAAAATCATGAAGAGAGCAAGAGCTCTTCAACAATAAAGAGAACAAACACCACACACACTTCTTTTCAAAATAGTAGATCTTAAAAGCACATCAATTACCTAAATATTCAGATTACACTTCCCAAATTCAGTTCCAAATATTTGCACATGTGTGTATATTAGAAAGGAGATATAGAGATCCCGACCAAACCTATCCAACACTTCCAAGGAGAAGGATGGAATCCTATAAATGTTATTTCTTTATGTAGATTACTACAGTTGTGACAGCTATTAATCCCAACTCAAGAACGAGTTTCGAAAAATGTCTCACTTAACCAAGATGGCAAACAAAGGAGGAGGCTAAGGCAAGGAGGTTCTCGTAGTGTATTTCAACCTCCTTCCTTATTCTACAATAAATACATAAAGCGACGAAGATACCAAGAATAAGCATTTCAAAACAAAAGGTTCTAAGACAGCTTTTTTTTCAGCTTCAAAGTAGAGACCAAGAATTCGGAACCATGAAAAATGATGAAAGGATTTATACAGGTCGTTCCATAATCATCCAACCCATTACCCAGCTTTACAGATTCTTCTTGGTGCTGGAAATGCAGCAACCACAAAAGCTAAAAGATTCTACAAATAAGATAGAAACCTTTAACATGAGGAGCTTCATTCTATGCCAAGAAAAAGAATGTAGCAATATAATGAGGAGAAGAAGTTTACATACCATATTAAAAATGAAGGACATCCTTCCAGGAAGAAACATTTCATTTGTCTTTGTAACCGTTTGAGGCTTGACAATCCACTTATAAACAGACTGCAAAACAACAATGTAACTTATCACCCACCTTATCACCGAATGCAATTATCCCATAGCCACAAAAGCTGCATAACAACTTCTGTAATCCCCAAGAAATTTGTTTACCTTTGCAGTCGAAGTCCGAAATAACAATGTTTGGTCTTCCTTGGTTCCTCTAACCATTGGAAAGAAAATATGTTAATGCAAATGGAAAAGGAAATTAATACAAGAGAGAGGGTGGGTGTAGGCCAAAGGGCGATTGGCATAACAGTTCCAGTATTCTAACATACTCTCAAAAACAATTTTTCACAAGCAAAAGAAATAAAACCCCAATTCTTACAGCAGCACTCTGACCAATTGCACGTTATTTAACATTTGGTTTGCAAAAATTACAGTTTATTGTAGCTTTTCAACCAGCCATATAGGCCAACAGAAAAAGGTCAAAAATTTATTTTACATGCACGCAAAATGAAAATCTGAAATCAAAACTCTGGTCCAAGAACAGCTATGAGGACTAGGGTATAAATCAAGGATGCTAACTGAAGCAAAATTTTCTCTAAATTTACAGATAATCATCTTACCCTCCCAAATAAGTAAAAATTCAAATGCTTCGCCTGTGACCTAATCAATATTTGACGCAGGCAGCACTAAAACAGGGTGCCGCTATAACTTAGACCCAAGGTGTAGTTACCAAAAGTTATGGGGACAAGAACTATTCTGTATCTTTTTACTTGAATGGTTAATTTACTTACTTAGCTTTTTCATCAGCATCATCTTCAACATCAGGCTTCTTGTCTATTTCACTTCTCACTTTGTTAAGCAATGCATAATCCAATCCTTTCACCAGATGAGTGTGTTCAACATCACCTAATACATAATCAAATCCAGAAAAGAGGGTCAGTCAAAGGGATAGCAATCACATCCCGAGCAAATCACAGCGATGCCAGTATAGTATAACAGAGCAAGCGGTAACAAAATTAATAGCAACTGAGAGCTAGCACCCATATCACTAAACATTAGGCAACATCCCAAGAAAATCACAGAGACCAGTATAGTATAACAGAGCAGGCAGTCAAATTTAAACAGCAATGAAGTGCTAGTACCCACATTGTTAGGCAACCAAAAATGGTTAAGGGCAGTAAAATAACCATGGTCTACTATACACTACATGATTCAACTATCTCATTTATTATCTAATGCAGTTCCCTTCAATCAATTAGATGTTTCATAGTTATGTTTAACACAACTTAAAAGCTTTACATAACCCAAATTAATTTATTCTGCGGTTTAGAGGTAGCATTTGGAAGAACCAGAATGCTCTCTATGATCACCAATATCAAGGTAAAAACAAAGTTCCACCTCCATAGAAGAGCAATGTCTTCTGTAAATTGGATCAATTGGTCAAGATTCTGCAGCAGGCTGCTAATTGAAGGGAATTCAACTAAATTGCAATGAAAAATCTAGTATTTCCTCATTTTTCCTTCACTGGACAAGAAAATATCCAGTGCAAGTACTCAGAAGGAAATTATTTATAAAATTCCTCTCTGTTAAGCTTTAAGACTGGGAAAGAAACAAGAGGCAAAGAAGAAATAATGAGGGACGTCCCAGAAGAAAAATCAAAGGCAAATTTTACTTGCTTGTGCCACATATCCTGCGAAATTTTCAACATTATGCTTTTTCATGTTTGTAATTCCCTGATTCAACTCAAGAAAGATGTGAACAAATGCTCAATACAGTTAAGAGGCACTAATTTTCTTTTACATTCCAGTAGGCTGATCAAATATTAGATACAATCCACAAAATACTCCTCTTTAGTTTTCCTCTTTCCTTTTTTCTCCCTTGTCAGGGTCATAATCAAAACTATAGAATAAAAGCATTCCAACATTAAGAAAATTTTTTCAATAAGCAGTAGTACACAGACCTCCAAGATATTTGCTCTTCTCAATAGATAGCTTGTGCGCATCAGCAGACCTATAACCATAATTACCGTAAGTAAGAAAATTTGATCAAACAACTTGCTCGCAGACCTAAACATCAAGCTAATTGATTACCGCAAATCCACAGTGCCCGGGGGAGCTACAGCGTGAAAATGACCCAATTCTGTTGGTTCATAATCTGGGTTCTGATCTTCTCTCCTCTCCTTTGCTCTGTCTCTATATTTGGGTTGCTCTGGCTCCTCTGCCTTCTCCTCTCTGCAGGCAAACATCCAACAGTTTCAAAATTATGTTACAGTACAGCCAATGCTCACAGATAACATGATTTATGATTTATGATTTGTCCACCAAAAACAAGACCCACAAAGTGAATACACTAAAATTCCACTTTACGAAGAATAAACGGAAGATATATCTAAAAATGTAAAAGAAAAAAGAAACCATACTTTTACAACAAATTATCAGAACTGAACCTAAAAATTAAAATTCCGGACAATTACCACAGAATTTTCACGCTGAGGAAATAGAATAACCAAAAACAACCAATAAATCAGCACAATCACAAGACAGAAACGTACTTGCGACGAACTATTCTCTCTTTGTAATTGCGCTTAGACGACGACATTGGGAGAGATTTTCTGGATACGCTCACAATTATACGTTTATAATTTAGAACAACTGCAGCTCGAACAGCATTGAAAAGATTTGAATTTAGGGCGGGAGCAGTAACAATTAAGCGGTTAGGGTTTTCTCACGAAAAATCAGTAGGAATTCATCACAGAACGCTAACGCTTGTAGGTACGGTGAATATCAGGTGTCGCCAATGAAATTCCACAAAAGCCATCAGCTTCCACATAAATGTCCAATTAGTTCTAAAAGGACTATAGTGGTACGGGCCCAATCTCTTTACTGACCCCCACCATCTTTGTCCAGGCCCAATTAACTGTTGCAGGCTTGGAGCATGGAGTGCTGCAATTATCCAAATAAAAGCTTTTCTTCTCTGACGTGTCGAAAATGCCCAAAAGGTTCTGAAGCACAAAACTTTCCTAACGCGATCCAGACTACTTGTGTACTTCGAAAACATTATTCCGCAGGGAATTTGGATCCGGTCCTGCACGTCCTTTTTGCAGGACGTGCAGGACCAAATCTGGTCTGTTGGATCAGATGTCAAATCTGATTCAACGGATCATATATTTTGACCCCTGTATATACTTTTAAAAATTCAAAAATTCGTAAAATTTCGGCAACCGTTGGATCAGATTTCGAATCTGATCCAACGGTCCATATTTGGTCCTGCACGTCCTGCAAAAAGGACGTGCAGGACCGGATCCGAACGCTTCCGCAGGCTGAAGTAATACTTAACAGCGATTGACAGTTAGGATTCATAAATTTTTCAGCTCAAAACAATGGTTTTTCCATATCAAGGCAAGAAAAAAGCAGCATCATTCTAGATGCTGTCCGGCTTAGCAATGAGTAGTAACTTCAAGTTAACCAGAAGAAACCAAAATGTCCCAAGCTAAACCCACAAATTTTCTTGTCTTCGGTTGAATCGCCCTCGAATTGTCAGTTCTGAGCGGCCTTTTAAGAAGTTTCAGGGACAGAAACCATCCGTCCTAAGCAATGATGGGACTGCTGTCTTGTTTGGGTTCTGCAATTTTCTCTGTAAATCTTTTGCTGTTTCTTTGTTTCAAGGGATCGGATGGTTTGATTGAGAGATCAAACAATGCATTCTTTATCTTTGGAGACTCAACTGTTGATCCGGGCAATAACAAGTACATCGAAACTACACCTGAAAATCAAGCCCATTATAAGCCTTATGGCCAAAATGGTTTCTTCCAAGAACCCACTGGTCGCTTCTCTGATGGCCGAATCATCGTTGATTATCTAGGTAAAAGTACTATCAAGTAATCTTTAATGGTAAAATCTAGATTGAAGTGCAGAATTTTGATCCGAACCATGTTAATTGACGCAGCTGAATATTCCAATTTGCCTATAATTCCTCCATTTCTACAACCGTCTACTGATTATACTAATGGAGTTAACTTCGCTTCTGGGGGTGGAGGAGTTCTTCCCACCACAAATCGGGGTCTGGTGAGGAACTTCTTGTAGTAATAACTGTTCTGATTCATTTGATGTTGTTGCTAAATTAATGTGTATTCTTTGCAAGGTCATTGATCTTCCAACCCAGTTGGAGTACTTCGAAGATGTACAAAAGTCATTGGCAGATAAACTCGGAAGAGCAGAAGCAGAAGAAATCATATCAAATGCAGTTTATTTCATCAGCATAGGCAGTAATGATTACCTGGGTGGTTATTTAGGTAACCCAAAAATGCAAGAATTGCACCCACCTGAGGAATATATTGGATTGGTTGTTGGGAATTTGACACAAGCAATTCAAGTAAACTTTTTCGTTTGCTTTCGTTTCTGCTGTTATTCTTGTAAAATGGTTTCTCATGACACTTCTCCTCTGATTTGTTCAAAAAACTAAGGAATTGTACGGGAAAGGAGCAAGGAAATTTGGTTTTCTATGCCTGTCTCCTTTGGGTTGTTTGCCAGCCCTTAGAGCAGCTAATCCAAAAGGTCCTGAATCAGGTTGCTTTGAAGAGGCAAATTCTCTAGCGTTAGCCCATAACAATGCTCTAGAAAATGTCCTGACCAACCTTCAACTTCTACTCAAGGATTTCAAGTACTGTAATTCCAATTTCTATGATTGGCTCCTCGATAGGATGAATAATCCCTCCAAATACGGTATGCTCAAAATTTGCACCAGTACATTTGACTTTTTATCATATTACGACTTGCATAAACATAACTGTTTCGTACGGAATACGAATCATCCTTTCGTATCTTTGGGACAAATTTGTCACCAATATGCAATTTTGACAAGGGATTTCTTTGTTTATATAGGATTTAGGGAAGGAGAGAGGGCTTGCTGTGGAACAGGTCCTTATGGGGGAATTCATTCATGCGGAGGAACAAAGAAAGATTCGAACTATGAATTGTGTGAAAATGCCGATGAATATGTGTGGTTTGATTCTTTTCATCCAACGGAGAGGATCCATGAACAATTTGCCAACGCTCTCTGGGAAGGGCCACGATCCTCTGTTGGGCCATACAATCTTAAGGAGCTGTTCTTCAACAACTACAAGGACAAATTAACCATTGCTGATGTCGTTGATAATCCAGAAAATGATCAAATCTTTTCATGATTCAGGTTGTCTGATTATGATTATCACCGAACAATGCTTCTGTCCATTGGATTAGAATCCAGGTGATCGATACGATTTATGCACCTTTTTACATTAATATATTATATGTAACCAAATATTTTTTTTTCTTTAAAAACTAAATAAATAAAAGGCAAACATCAGATGTGGACTTTGATTGAGTAAACGGAGATGAATCACGTGCTACCGATAGATTCAATTCAACTAGTTGCTATCAAGCAGTTTGGTTCAATGCGTACAAATGGTCCTGTGAGTTGTAAACACGTGTAAATTAATTGATCCAATTTTATTTTATCTTTTTAAAAATACCAAAACTTTGGTCATGTTTGCACCAATAAAAGTGTTTGCAGGTAATACTACTGTGTATTGTCCTTTTCTTGTTTTACGCGATCTTCGGAGTTGATGTGCAAAAACAGTCTGACTAAACTAAAACTTAGGTCGGATTGTATAGAATTTGGTTTTGAAATTTTTTATCTTAGGTTTCGATAAAAAAAAAATTTTGTGAGAAAAAAAATGAGATTTGAGATGAAAAATTATATTGGGTTCCGTGCGTAACCTTGTCCAAGCACACCATTAATTAATTAATAGATTAGGGTATAAAGTATTTAATATAAATGTATTCTTAAACTTTGGCATGATAAATATATTTTAGAGAAATTTGAGAAAAATATTTCTTTAATTAATAAAATTTTTAATATCTATATGTATATATTCTTTTCTGTAAATTAGAATAAGTAACATTATATGAAGATATGTTTATATTTATTCTTTTTTTTTTCTAGAGTATACTATTTTGTTATTGGCGATCATTTATTTTAATTTATTTAAGTATTTATTATTTTATTATACTATTTTTTCATTAAAAAGATTAGATTGATTATGAAATTGACTTGAATATTTCATTATACTCTCTCCACTTGGCAACTATCTTTTTTTTTTCATTCACGTTAAAAATAACTAGCAAGGTCCATGTAGATATTTTTACATATGTTGTAACAAAAAATACGAAAGCTTTTGCTCCAAATGCTAATTATGGTATCTGTTTTTCTTTTTTTTTTCACTTTTTTCTTGCACTTAGACACTTTAAAATTCTAATTTTGGACAGATTCGTTATTAATGTTTGAACTGCTTTAATTAAGTTGCTAATAAGGAAATTTCTTGAATTTGAATACTTCGGTATAGTAAATCTAAATAATTCATTCCATTTATATCTTACTTGCCAAAGCATGAAAGTTTTCACACTATCAACTTGGATTTTTACCCTTGTTGCTTGTGTCCTCAAAGTTGTTCTTCTTGTTCTAAAGGCATCACATGCTAATTTCACGTACTCTAGCTTACTTCTTTCACAAATTACTACAAATATTTTTTAAAATAAAACAATAGTCCACAACACTAGAATTTTTGTTCTATAAAAATCACGACTTGGGGTGTATTTGGATTGTGTTTGGTTGGGGAGAGTTTTTGTTTTGAATTCCGTAAAAGTAAATTTTTATGAGAGAATAAGTGTGACTTAAATGTGTATTTGATTGGACCAAACACTATCTAAATGAATCTTTAGATTTATAAAGTAATCAAGAAAAAAAATACATTTTAGAAGGTGTTAATTTTTTTTCTTTGTAAGGAAGCATATTCATTTCTTCTCTCAAACACAGTCTAGATATTTTCCCATTTAGAAAATCAAATAAAAAAATTGAATAAATAGTTAAAGTACATACAAAAAGAAAATATAAGAAAAAAGAAAGTAATTTTTTATAAATTATAGAATTCACATTTAAAATAATTTTCTGTTTCATCATAAGACTTGTACATTTATATAAAATTTTGATCCGTTCAACTACTATTCAATGAATTTTTTGGTTATATAAGTTTGTATAATAGGAAAAGAACTCACATTTAGTACCATTATAGATACTTTTCATAAAGCAACTCTTGATTAATCATTTAATAAAAAAATGTAAAATGAGTATTACATAGGATATTTGAGTTGTATAATTCAGTTCCAAACAGTTTTTTGCTCGTATATATATATATATATATATATATATTCGAAGCCTAAAATAGCTTATATTGCACTTTTGGCAGCGGTCACAAACTATATACTTTTAGAACACAATCAATCAAAGAAAGAATACTCTCAAACAACCTGAGAGCGAAGAAAACACCAGAAAAGGTCAAAAAGCAAGAAAAAGGCTAGTTTTGGCATTTCAGCTTTAGCTGAAAATTTTGAAAAATAATGCCCATATTTTATTTTCAGATCACCGAGACGAAGAAGCACAATCAGCTCACAATACGTGGCCTGAAATCATCTCTCTCTCTCTCTCTCTCTTTTATTCCATTATTTTTTCCGCATCAAGAGAAAAAAAAAGGAAATACAACTCAATCATTGAAAAAGATATCTTCATTCAGCATCCTCTCTCTCTATATATATGTGTGTGTATTTGAAGTTGATGCTTCTTTTTAATATGCACGTTAAAGTCCTGATATGGAAGATTATCACACAGCGATCCATTTTTTCCCTTAATTTTGCATTTTCTTTATTCGAAGTCGGCAGGTACAATGACTTTTTTGTTAATTTTATATAACAAGTAAAAAGAAATAGCTTAAATAAGGGAAAGAAGAAAGAAGACGGTCAATCATGAAAGGAAATATTTCAAAACTTCAATTAATTAATTCAGGAAAGGCTAGTGTTAATTATTACTTAAAGATATCAATCTTTTGACCATTTCATAAACTCTTTTGTAGGGTAAAGCTTGCTACATGGATTGATTTTGCGTCACCCATGTTTAAAATTTTGTACATTAATGTCCCACAAAAGATTATCAAAGACTATTTTTAATATCTGATAATATATTTAAAATTTTTTTTATTGAACAAAAATATTTTGTATTAATAGTTACAAAATAGAATAATATTTTCTTTTAAAAAATTACGCAAAAGTTAAAAAAATAAGTTATAGGTTAGTTGACAAAAATCATCTTATCATATCTTATGTTCCACCAAAAAAAATTATTTTGAGTTTTATATTATCTTTTTTTTTAAATATTTTATTTTTGTATAAAGTATGATAAATACTTATTTTAAAAAAAACTTAAATATTCATTCCGTTCTTGTTTGGTCTGTGAAACCTCATTTTATCCAATAAAAAGTTTCATATTTGACATTTAGATGTAAAATTTTTAATTTTGAATTTTATATTTTATCTTGACTATAATTTATTTTTTTAAAAATAAGAAAAACAATTTTTAATTCACTTTACCTAGCAACACGATATATAGGAATATTATAAGTTGTCCTAGTGGAAGAAGCAAAAGAGAGTCGTTGGAGAGAGCAACAAAAGGATTGGGGGGAATCGTAATTTCCAACTATTCGGATCCTTATAGAGTACTTTCACGATTTTCACTTTTTTTTTTCAAATTAAATTTTTTTTTGGGTGTTTGTGATTATGTGTATGGTTCGACAAGCTCTATAAGATGTGGCTTTCATTTCATTTTGCTCTTTTGCAGATCTGTAAAGCTTTCTCTCTCTAAAAGTAAGCCAAAAATAACTAAAATAAAATTAAAAAGGATCCAAACATTAGCGGGGAAAGAAAACATCGTCGTCGTCATCATAATTATCATTATCATCATCATCGCCATCAAAAATACATAGCTCCAGCTCTCTCTCTCTCTCTCCCCCTCTCCATTTTTCTTACATTTTCATCTTTCTAGAATCTCCTGAATTCTTGTTCGATCTTCTCTCCGCTTTTTCTCTCTGTCCGAAATCGCCATTTGTTTTTACAAAGTTAACTGTCTATCGTCTGAATTTTCTGAAAGTTTTGGTTTTTGATTTAATATTGTGCTGATTTGATCGGAAGATCAGGAGCTGGTTTTTCTAATTAAGACCTCCATTTTCCTGTATTTGTTTTTCTGTAGGATTTCGATTTAGGTTTCTTAAGATATATGGAGTTTAGGGTTTGTAAGGTAATTCAAAGTCGAATTGTATAGGTGAATTTGTTTTTCGAAGGGGAAGAGGATAAAAGAAAATGCTATATGTTAAGAGAAGGTTGAAGGTGATGAAAGGGTGTAGAGGTAGGTAGGGGGCAAAGTTGAATTTTGAATTTTAGTGGAATTGAATGAGGGAGTGATTGACTCCCGAGCCCGAGGCTCAGGAATTGGTGTGTTGAGATCTTCTCTAACAGAATAACCAGTACGATGGCGGCCGCGCTGCAGAATGAGCTGCCGCCTCGACCACCTGTAACCACTTCGGCCGGAAATGATCGGCAGAAACAAGCAGAAGAGAGTTACCCTCATCATCCTCACCCTCCACCCGAGGGCTTCATGCAGAAATTTCGTCTTTATGAAACTCGATCGGTATTCATTCTTTTCATCATTTATTTCCTGTTTCTGACACGTTGAAAATTTTGCCGTAGGGGAGTTTAGGCGGTACAAAATAAGATCTTTGGATTCTGTGATTCTTTAGTTGACCTAAAGATTGCTGTTTGTTCTGGTTTATCATCAGGAATTCACAAAGATAATCAATGAGCTTATTTTCCGACTAAATTTGCTGTAATTTGCTCAGCATGACTGGCTGCTATGTATTTTGGTGGCAATAAGATTATTCTGTTAGACAGTTATTATAGTTTACAGTTATAAAGATTCCAATTTTCTGGTGATAGATATTAACTTTTAGTGGACGTCAGAATGGGTGCGGTATTTGTTTTTGAGGAATGTTAAATTAATGTTGGACATTTGGGGCTTTAATGTGACTACGGGGCAAACATTTTGAATGTGCTTACTGCTGTTATATACATTAATCATTATGATGAATTTTATTAACTCCGTGAATTTGAGATTTGCAGTTATTTACCATAGTTTCCTTGTATCTACTACAGGCATTTTTCTCTTTAGTGTATTTGTTTAAATGCATCAATTCTCTTGTTTCATATTTATGAGTGCCACTGGTATTGCAGATATTTTTTCTTCTTTTGAAGTTGGCTAAAGCACAATCATTAGTAAACACTTTGTTCTGTTTTTCAAATTTTTTGCTTTTCATTTACCAGATATGTATATTTTTGAAATCTCTTTTCATTTTATGGGATATATATATCTGTAAATTCATTTAATGAAATATGGTATGTGTTATTCATGAAGTTGATGTTTGTTTCTAATTCCTTCCTCAAAATTCTTTCTGCAGAACTTTTATATGATAGGAAGGGATAAGAGTCGAACATATTGGAGAGTTTTAAAGATTGATAGGTTGGAACCTTCCGAACTAAACATACTTGAGGATTCTACTACATACTGTGAAAGAGAATGTTCAGAACTTCTCAGAAGGATACATGAGGGGAACAAGTCAACGGGAGGGCTTAAATTTGTCACTATTTGTTATGGAATTGTTGGTATGTGTACTATTGGCAATTGGCTCATTGCCATGTTTGGAATATTCTTATTGTAGTTTTCACCTTTTGGCCTCATTCTCAGGGTTTATAAAATTTCTTGGCCCTTATTACATGCTCCTCATAACAAAAAGGCGACGAATTGGTGCAATTTATGGTCAAAATGTGTATGCTATCTCCAAGAGCGTGATGATCCCGCTTCCAAATTCTGCAGTGCAATCCAATATGATGATTAACTATAAGAATGAAAACAGGTTATGCATTGGCTTATGTAAATGTACTTTTACCTGCAGCCTTTTCAGTTATCATAGTACTGTTGTAGGTATTTTTTGAATATGGGAATAGACCTATTATTTGGTAACAATAGCATTGCTCAATATCCAAGAATTTGGCACTTAAATGTGGTTAGGTTCTGCATGTATTTGTCAGCCGCCACATTGGTTTTGCATTGAAGTAGGAAGTTAATGTGTTCTTTCTGTATGTGGTGACTGTGCTGGTCAGAGTTCAGTCATTTTCTAATGGAGTGTATGGACGTCTGTCTAATGGTGATTAGCAAAAGGTTCCTGAATTGTCTTTACCTAAAATGAAAACAAAGTATCAGCATCCCATTCTTTCAGGAGTTGGCCTAAGACAGGAACTAAGAGAGGATAGAAAAGCTTAAAGAAAGAAAACTACTTTCTTCTCACTTATATCGTGCTCTCTTAACCCGTTTTTTTGTGTTCATTCTTTCTCAAACTCCAAAATTTAGTTACTGGATAAAAGTGGGTGAGTGGCATTGATTTCTGCACGTTCTATTTATGTATCTTAACTGTGCACTCAGGTATGTCTTGATCGGGATATTATACTTGCCACTTGCAACCAATATATATGGAATCCTCCACCATTGACCTTTCCTTAATTTTCTTGATTAAAGAAGAGTTTAAGGATTTCTTCGCTAAAATCTTTCTTCCACCATACTATTGTCATGGGTATGGAGCCGGCTTCTCCACATGCGTGCCTTTATCCAAGTCTTCCGGCGAAAATGGAATTGGAATCGAAGTTGTCCCTAAAAGTATTTGATTAGGGTCCATTGCTTCCTTGGACTGAGGAATTACCACCACCTTTTCCTCGGCGATTGGAGCCGCCATTTTGTGAACCCTTGCCATAGTGGCATAACCTTTATGCACCTGAGAGGTAGTTTGGTGTTACCATGTTCTGTGAACCTGATCATTGTCATCAATGGCGGGGATGAGATAAAAAATTGGGCTATATGTTCATTAGTTTTAACTATCTTTTCACAGATATTCTTGTCTCTGCTCCTTATAGAAAAGCTAATTATCACGAACTGTTTTCTAGGATAGATTTGAATTTTGCCCTACCCAACAGTTTTTACTACTTAAGCAGATAACAACAGCAATTTTATTTAGTTCCCTCCTATGCATCATTGAGATGGACTTGTGCTGTTAGATTTGGTTATAGGTTCTATTTTTCTGATGGGAATTGATGAAGCTGCTTATTTGACCTGATTGTCATTTTATTATCTTTATTTTCTGCTTTCTTATGTATTTCTATATTCCATCTTTTACGTCGTTGTTATTAATTTTATTCTTTTGTATAAAATGACAGGTACAAGAAACTTCTATGCATGGTGGATCTTACAAAGGACTTCTTCTTCAGCTACTCATACCATGTTATGAGGAGCCTGCAGAAGAATATGTGTGAGAGTGAGACAGAGCTTGTCCTGTATGAGACCATGTTTGTCTGGAATGAGTTTTTGACGCGTGGAATTCGGAATATTCTCCAGAATACTCTTTGGACAGTTGCATTGATCTATGGATTTTTCCATCAGGTAAGATTTTAATTAATTGGCAGTGGAGTGTTATGTAAGTCAGAACTGTTATTATTATTAACAAAATGGTTTCAATGAACTGATGGCTGGTAAATGAAGTAAGCCTAGTCCTTGGTTTATGGACTTAATTTTTTTTTTTTTTTTGCAATTTGCATCTTTCAACATTCTTTCTATTTGAATTTCAGCATATAATTTTCATTTCTTTTGGAGAAGTGACTACTAGATATTTATTCATAGTGCTCAAATTTAATAATGATTTTAGTTCGGATTAAATGCATGGTTATTTTTTCATCTGGAACAATGAGGTGAGATAACTCACACGTTTTATGTAGGAATCAAACTTAAATTAGGGCTTATGTTTTTTATATTTTTCGAAAGTTTTCCAATATAACCTGCTGAACTATATCATCGTTCCTTTTTACTTTGTGGTATACTGTTTGCTCATTTTTTCTTGTTAAATCCAGGCCAAATTATCAATTTCTGGCCGTGAATTCAGGCTCGCACTGGTTGCAAGGCGTTCACGTCATTTTGCTGGCACCAGGTTAGAATACAAATAAAGTTGTCTTGACGCATACCTTCTGCTATGTGTTTACTGTCAACTACTGATACTGATATATATTCCTCAGCTTTCATTGCAGTTTAATGACTGATGTGTCTATGTTTTAGGCTTTAGTTATTTTGATTTTAGTTTAACATTCTTACATGAATATTTGGATGAAGATGATAGAACCACAATGCTCAAACAGGTATTAGAGAAAATGCTGATAGGACAATTAAGAGATCTTTCCTAATGCACCACAACAGGAAAATAACTACAAAAATACTGTAACCTACCTGCATTTCCCATGCCAACTCCCAACATTGATATGTTAACATCGTATGTTTATGTACTTAAACTTTAATTACAACTGTGGATTCCTTTTTGGCAGAATCTGGGAGTATCTGATGGGTACTACAAACAGAAAGTGGCATAATCACAATTTTTAGGAAAGTAGCGTAAAATGTGTTGAAATCAGCACATGTATAGATTGTTATGATTGGATTATTGTCATTGATAATATCTTGAATACTTGTGCATATGAGGATCATGTGCTATAAATCTATAGAGGAAGTTGTGCTTGGGTTAGTTTTCTGTTTGAAAAATTTTAATTTGTATGGTGTATGGAGTTGATCATTGTGAGAGAAAATGTGGGGTTTCAGAGTTGACTTTTTGGGAAAGTAGGAAAAATTTTCAAAAAACACCAATCGAAGTCTCTGTTTTTAATTGAACTTTTATAAATGAAAGCCTAAAGGTCTTTTGTCTCCCAGAGATCACTTGTTCCATATTCAAGAATAGTCTCTTTGATTAATCATGCTTCTTGATAGCAGTTTGTCATCATAGTTATCTTGATATCTGTAAGGGATAAGTTATATATTTAACATGTTGATATGACCTATGTTTGTACTTATGAGCTCAAATGATTACTCGTGGTATTTCCTCTTGAAATCTACTTTCATCGTAATTTGGGTTGAATTAGCTGGTTAAACATGATTGTGCCCGTCTATTATGAAACTTTGCGCAAAATATCAAAAAGAAATAGAATACCAACAGGCTGATTCATCGGAAGTCAGGGCATATAGTGGTCCCTGATGGTAACATGCTTTCTCCAAGAAAAATAAAGTTTCCTAATTCCTTTAATCTCCATTTCCCCTATTATTTTAGATAGGTGCTGCCTCGCTTGTGGTCTAGAACTGGTTTTCATGGTACTGTGTCTTGAATTATCTTGGTTCAGCTTATCTGTGTTCCGAAAGACATTTTCATCAGTAAAATGTACTAATTGAAATACATAAACCAAGATGGCAGTTCTAGTTGATGATTAGTACTTTTTCTTGATGTAGATATCTGAAACGTGGTGTGAATGAGAAGGGCAGGGTTGCAAATGATGTTGAGACTGAGCAGATTGTATTTGAAGATGTTCCAGAGGGTGTTCCTATGCAAATTAGTTCTATTGTTCAAAATCGTGGTTCAATACCTCTTTTCTGGTCGCAAGAAACTTCACGCTTGAACCTCAAGCCTGATATCATATGTATGGTCTATTAATTATGTCATTTGTAATTCTTTTTCTTCTACTTCTTTTCCTTCCTTCCCTTGTACCTTCTATTTCTCTGAGCTACTCACATTTCTTTTCTTTCGCTTAAATGTTTGTTGGATTCTTTTCGACTGACACTTATCGTACTCAGTGTCAAAACGTGACCAGACATATGAAGCTACTAGGCTTCATTTTGAAAATCTTGTCAAGAGATACGGGAATCATATAATCATCTTGAATCTGATTAAGGTGAGAGGATATGTCTAGTAATTTTAAAGTTCTATCTTGTTAACTTTACAAGGCCTTATACTTTCTTGAACCTGGCTTTCCATTTTCAAAGAGGTAAAATAAAATGGTTGTCCCATATATTTTATTCTAAGAAAAATTAAAGATAAAAGAATAAGTGCACAAAGCTGACTCTTGGCCTTTAATCAACAGACACATGAGAAGAAGCCTCGGGAATCCATTCTTCGCACAGAATTTGCAAATGCCATTGAAGTTATTAATAGGGATCTTTCAGAGGAGAATCGTCTCAAATTCCTACATTGGGATTTGAATAAACACTCCCGGAGGTATTTTGTTTGTCCATTTTGCTTGTTAGTGGTTTTGTCATCTTGAAACAGCTTAAAAGAGTAATCTTATTTCCTTCTGCTATTCCAGCAAAGCTACAAATGTTTTGCTACTTTTGGGCAGAGTGGCTACATATGCGTTGACATTGACAGGTTTCTTCTACTGCCAACTAGCTCCATCCGCAAGGTTTGATGGGTGCTTTAGATGGCCTTGTATTGAGTGAGTTCTCTGTCCAATAACAGTAAATTGCTTTGTAATAATGTTGTACATGCTTTAAGCTATCCCCACCGTGCAAAATGTTGTCCTTGTTCTATTTTATGTTGTTGTTGTTTTTTTTTCCCCAATGTTCCTTTTTTTAAAGTGTTTATGTGTGGCTTTCTGTTGTTGTATACTGTGTTTTCTCCTTTCTGCATGAAACTGGAAATGTTCTATCCACTTCATAAAAATTCATAGTTTATACCCTCAAAACATCCATTTTGTTTCTATATGTGGCCTTAGTGTTGTGGTTGGTGTTTGAAAGCATCCGTATAGACATTTTCTGGTTAGTCTATTAACATGTGTTTCTTTTAGCTGAGGATTATTTTTCTCTCTGGAGTAACAGTAGCATGTAAGGTACTAAACGTACATAGTATTGCAGTATTGATGGTGTGCATTAGAAATTATTGCTTTTCAATATGTTTTCTGCTAATGTCTGATATACAAATTAAAGGGAGTGTTAAAATCATTGGTGATGCAGGACTTCTATTACTGCTGATGTATCTTCCCCAGCACATTGTGACGCTGAAAATGAGATCCAGCATGACAATGGCCCTGATGATTTAGAGAATTCAGTCATGAAATTTAGCGGAGGAAACATTCTAGCCAATGGTAACCCTATTGGCAAGCCGTTGATGGTCCAGAAGGGTGTCCTCAGGACAAACTGCATAGATTGTTTGGATCGTACTAATGTAGCACAATATGCTTATGGATTAGCTGCATTGGGACATCAACTGCGTACTTTGGGAATAATAAATTCAACAAAAATAGACCTTGATGATCCTTTAGCTGATGAATTAATGGGCTTCTATGAGAAAATGGGTGACACACTTGCACATCAGTATGGTGGCTCAGCTGCTCACAATAAGGCAAGGTAATTCCTAACTCTATTGAGAAATGGGTCGTAGTAGTGTGCATGACTGATTCTTCTTCATGCTGAAGTAGTAGCTTAACCCCCCATGATGTTAGAATAAAAAAATGCCCTTTTCTTGCATAGAGAATATTAGATGGAAGCTTTCATCGAGTATTACTATCACGTCCCTTGCCTGGAAGTTTCCTCTGGAGACATGGGAAGCAACCACAAAAAATTAATACCTAAGGTTTTTTGTGTGTGGTGATTAGCCCTATTAGACTGTCATTCTCATGTTTAGACAGACATCTGCTGCAACACTTGAATTGTTGGAACAAACTGAATCATGTGGTTGAGATTGAGGTCAAAACACAGATAATATATTGAATTATAAAGTAGGAAACATTCGTTTGTCATACATGATTCCTCCAGCTGGCTGAAATGTCTTATTGGATAAAAAAAAATTTAAGACTATAGTGATATTAACTCTTTGTTATGAGAAGTAGTCCCTTGGCTTTACTTTAGTGATAGATTTGAGCTTCTCGCAAAGTCACTCCTGGCTTGGATTTGACGTTTCTTTAGTCTCAACCAAATTATATAACATCGGAAACTTCCCTACTCTCAGATGGTATCCCACTGTCTGGCTTTTGATTTCCGAGCTGTCTACTTGCAATTCAATATGAGAAAATAGTACCTATCTATGTGGGGAAAGAGTCAAAAACTTTTATGCATCTGTATTTTGTTGTTTCAATAAATCATCTAATACATAAGTTCTCTTCATTGATATGTGAAATGTTTGCTTCTTGATAGATTTTCTCTCAACGAAGAGGTCAGTGGAGAGCTGCAACTGAGTCCCAAGAATTCTTTAGAACTCTGCAAAGATATTACAGCAATGCATATATGGATGCAGAGAAACAAAAAGCCATTAATGTGTAAGTCCATTCCCATAACATGTTGTTGCACCTTGCTGTCTTTCCTTCTGTCCCGCCTCTTTCTTTTATTCATTTGTTAGTCACTACATCCTTAAAATTCAATGTAAGAGGAAGAGATGAGGGTCATAGGAAGTTGATTGGCAAGATGTTTAAACCGTTCTATAATATGCAAGATATTTTCTTGGTCCTATTTTATTTTGTTTGGAACCCATTTGCTGCTTGAGAGTAGTTTTGCTGGGTTATTCATGCTTTTATGTCTAAAATCAAGATATTTTGCAAATCATTTAAATAGTTGCATTTTCTTTGACTCTCACAAGTCAGATAATTCTACTTTGCAGATTCTTGGGGCATTTTCAGCCTCAACCGGGCAAACCTGAAATCTGGGAGCTGGATTCGGATCAGCATTACAAAGCCACTAGAAATGGGCGATCAGATATTAATGAAAATGGAAGGTATTATGCCCTCCTCCCCCGGGCATGCCCAAAAAAAAATAGAAAAAGGAAACAGTAAATGTTTTGCAAAAAATTTTGCAAATGCAATTACATATAACACTGGCTAGGAGGTATTAGTTGTGCTTCACATCTGCCCTTCTATGATAAATCAATGGTGTTTTTCCACACGAGGTGGTATAAAGTTGTGTTTGACTGCTCGGTTCCGAGGATCAATTGAATTTTAATTGGATGCTGTTACATGTTAGGTCACTTTTCAAAAGATCATTCTCAGACGGTATCATTCTTCGTGAAAGTCGCTCACCTATATCTGCCTCAAACGTTGAAAAGAATCTTTCTAATTATGACTCATCTGATACACCGGGAGGAGGAAGCAAAATGCTTTCTGAGTCAACACCAGATATATCAACTGGTGACAGCGATTTAGCATATTCAAGGTGCGAAACTGTGGCCAACTTATTCCTTTTGGGACCTAAAGATTCTCTATGTCCATTGCATGAGTTTCACATTTTGCTTGTTAGTACACTAATTTTTTTTTCTCTACTCCTTGTAGCTTTAGCATATATTTTCTTGTATTCTCGATATATCAATTTTTTCTGCCATTAACGTGGCTTATGCAATCCATTCAGTTTTATGGTATTCGTTCTTATATTCATTGCAGAAGCTACTAAATTTTCATCTGCTAATATCAAGTTTATTTGTCAAATCTGTTTTTTCTCTGACATTTGTTGTTAGAATGTACTTCCTCTGTTTCAAATGTTAGGCCTTTTGGCCCTTTTCTCCCTTCTTAAAATGTTTGGGCTCTTTTCGAATTTAGGATTACTTTTCCTAAATTTACCCTCACCATAAATATAATTCTCTCACTCTCTATTATATTAGTGGAATTAGCTAACAATGTAATAGGAAAAAAACTCCTTATTTTCTTCTTACTTAATCTATGCAAAAAGGACTAAAAGGCCTTATATTTTGAAACCCTGGGAGTATCTAATTACAGAGAATATATAATGGCAGAATTAAATGAGAAAGCCAATAGTGGGATGACATTGATGTTTTGGAAAAAGAATATTTAGAAGTGCTAACGTGTTGTTGCAGCCGTCATTTTGTTGGAGATGATTGGAGTGTGTTTATTCACTTGAAAGATTACTAGCCTCCTGACTATTCCAACTTCTTGAGAAGATGTCATGCACACTACAGTTAACTACTATACTAAGCATGCTTTAGCTGAGCCTTTAACCTTATAATTTTGCTGGATTCCCTTGCTCACTATCACCTTTCGAGCTGATTAAATTTGCAGGTGCTTTGATGAGGACAATTGCTTTGCTTTGCCTATTATCTTGGCCAAAGAAAAATTCATTCTCCTTAAAGAATATATTCAATCTTCTGCTTATTTTGTGCTTTTGCTAGTTATATGTGACCCTGAGTGATACACGGTAGACCTGTAGCATGGCAAACAGTTATGATAGCAATCAGGAGCTTTGTTTGTTGTTGACAAATGCCCTCGTAGTCTCTGTATAAGCCAAACAAACGCCTGTTGTCTCTGAATTACAGATTTAAGGTTCCACTCTGATTTTCTGTAGGAAAATTTTCTCATCTTGAGATGGGCATTTTGTAGGGTGCTTAGGGATTCTAGTATGGTTTGTTGAAGGACTACTTGTACTTCTGTATGAATATTTTCATGTAATTTTTGGACTTTTCCTTTCTTCTGCCTTCCGGAGAAGCATGTAAAAATATAGGATACGAGAAATTCCTGTTAAATTGTCTTTGGTCTAATCATTTCATCCGCGTAGGAGCGATCAGTTCTTTATCTGTCTTTATATGCATTTTAAGGGCCTTGTCGTTTACTTTTAATTTGTGATGTATGTCTTCCTTTTAGACTTCTTCATCTGATTTTTCTATGGTTCTAATGGTTATTCATGATTTGTCTTTTAAACTGTTGATTCCTTTTGTAGGTATACTCCTTCAATGCCTGCAAGGGAGCTTTTTGTAGATATTCCAAGAGATAGATGTCTGGAACATGAAAACGGAGATGCATATGACTCTTCAAATTTTGTTGATTTAGATTGGTTGTCTTCCTCTGGAAATTCATGTGAGGAAGAGATATTTGAGAGGTATTTCTTTTGCTGGTATTATATTTTGTTAACAATCTGGTATTATTGATTCTGTAAATCCAAATTTCTCATTTGTGCAAGTTTATAGAGTAGTATTATTTTATTTGTACCTTTGCCTTTCATCCCTTCCTGGCCTCTTATCATAGCATTTGCTATAGTATCTCATTTTCATTGGTGAATATTCTTTTGAAGCCCCCTCTTATTTTTTTCCGATCCTTTTGACTGAAGCAATACTGCGAGTCTTATGGCCTAAAAGGTTACATATGAATCATTTCTTGATGCCCTTGGGCATAGTTGACACTTTGGTTTCTTCTGTCATCAATATCTAAAGCTATGTGGTAAGCTAGCATGGTGTGCTTATTCTACTTGAACCAACTCTATTGATCAATTGCAATAAATAATAGCGGTGGATGAAGTGGAGGTTCCATTCAAAAACAAAGTTACTTTTTGATACTTTGAACTGATAGTTTTTTCCTGAAGTGACTGAAGTTCTAAGTGTTATTTTAATGGCTGCTGAAGGTCAATGTTCACCAATTCACCTATAGGGGGCCTCTCATCTGAGAACGTCATCAATGAAATTGTAGGGGAAACAACCCCATCTACGAGTGAGTGTGGATCTGGCTTGAAGGTCAGTATTCCTTTTTCATGCAAGTAGTGTTTCACTTGCAAAAGTTTTGGTGTGTTTATATTTTCTAATTATGAGTATTGGGAAAGGTGAAATTAAAGTTGTCTTGGTAAAATGCATGTCTAAGATAATTTTTTTAGTTATCCTTCAGATTGACCTAAAAAAATAACTGGACTCAATGAATAGGATGCTAGCCTCCCAAAAAAGTAGCATATGCTGCTTCTAGTCAATAGATCTCTGGAATTAATTTAAGCTTTAGGCTCTTGTCGGCCAAAAAACCAGAAAATAAGTAGAAAAAAAAACTGAAAAGGGTTTCAGATTGCATGTACTTGATCTGCTATACTGCTGCTGTATACACCAGCTTTAGAAGTCCTTTGTCGTGGGTTTCTTTTCAACTTTTCTTTGTTTTGGACACAACAACTTGTACAAAGATAGTAAGATTGACCCAAGTAACGGACAGAAAAGGGGGAACAAGATAAGTGTTTCCATCATAAATCTGCTTGTGGGACCCAAGTGACGGAGAGAAAAGGGAAAAGAAAAGTATTTCCTTCATAAATCTGCTTGTGGGTGGAGTTGTTGGAGATAAAAAGAACACAATTATAGTGTACGTCAAGTGACTTAGTGAATCTAACTAGAGGGATAGTTTCATTGAATGTCAGCAGAAAATTTTGTTATCTTTTCTTTTTAGAAGAAACCAAATCGGTCTGCATAGAAGATTTCAGGAAACTAGTTGAGGAGTGGGATTATGTTTTCTTTCTCACAAGATTAAGTTTATACTTTTTCTGCAGGGTAGGAACCAGACTGGAACTAAGTTGTCATATGACGAGAGCTTTAACTGTGAAGTGCTTGAGGAATTTCCAGTTAGTTTTGTACACTGGGTATCTTTTGGGGAAGCCTTGTGTCATTGAGGTCTTTCTTGAGTTTCTCTACATCAGTAAGCATTTTCCAGATGTATTTAACCATACAAATCAGTCGGTTGACAAAGAAGAACGAGTGGTAGGGAGAGACAGGACCCGTGGGGTTTTATACAGCAGGCATACAAGAAGTTGCTTAGATGCGGAAAAAGAAGCCATTGTGCCTGCATTGTTTTGTTAGATGCCTTTCTTGTAAGTGTTGCCACGTGCAATTTGCCGTATTCATTCGATCGTCAAATCTTCGGTCCGAGCCTGATATCTTTAGCATATATTGAGTAAATAGTTACCAACAGCTTTTAAGATTCTTTTGGAGCTCTTTTTCCATTTTTCTTTTCCTCTTTTATGTTACCCTAAAGAGTTTTTATTCTGTATCAACTATATTCCCTCGGACTATGTAGCTTGTAAATATGACTGAACCCGTGGGAGCTCCTATTATCAGTTTTAGGGCATTGATTTGTTTTATCCGTTTGCTTTATTACTTCATAAGAGTTGATCCGAGAAATAAGTTCTTGAATAAAGCTATTTTGTAACTTCTTATTGTTTGATATCCTAATCAGTAGCTCTAGGATGCTGCGCTGGGAAGACAATGTTTGGGAATCAAAAGTAATCTTCTTTTTTAGTTTTTCTTTTTGATGAATGGGAATCAAAAGTAATCAATATCCAAATCATGGGGTCTAGTTCTTGAGTCATAATACAGGTCAGTGTGAAGACTAGTGGTAACCGGAAGCTACGAAAGAGGATGGAAAGGATGTCTACTTCTATTTTTGTCCTCCTTTGTTCTATTCTCGAGAGAATGATATTCCTCCCATCGCAAAATATAAATAATTTGAGATGGAAGAAATTGTTGCAAAATATTAATTATTTTATATTTTTAAGAAATATTTATTATATTTATTTTTTAATTCTTTTCTAGTCTCTTTTTGTTTATTTCTTTTTCTTTTCTCTCTCTCTATTTTTATGTAAGAGGTACTTTTATCATGAATTTTTTTTTTGTATAATGTGTAAATAACTAAAAAAAGACTTGTACTTTGAAACAATGGTAGTATAAAATTATAATTACTGCATAAGTTGTCTTTACAAGGATTCTTCTTTAGAAAATTTGGTCAAAATTCTTTTTTAATTCTATAGACTTGTATAACTTTCAATTATATTTTTTAATACTAGAACATCAATTAAATTATATTATACGTAACAATATTAATCTATATTAGATTAAGAAAGATTAACGGCTTCCAATTAATATCATTTTATTTAATTGCTGTACTAATAACACTATTATCTATTATGTTAATTAATATTAAAAAATGTATAGCAACATCATTGGATTAATATAGATTAATGGCCTCCATTAATCATATGGTTTCATTTGATGTAATTTATTAAGTGTACTAAATAATGCACTAGTATAATATAAGATCTAAAGGAGCTGTTAAGCTTGAATCCAGATTTTAGTGCCCGTTTTAGCCGTTGAAAGGTTTATTTTCCTGGGTAAAAACTTTTCAGGAACAAAAGTTTTTCACATAAAAGAATGATTATCAATTTGACTCAAGCAAAAAATGACATATATTATGCTGAAAAAGAAAAAAAAGAAGGAATAGGAAAAAAAGGAAATATGGTAAAGAAAAATGGCGGAAATTGTATGACCTGAGTAGTGAGTACTCTAAAAACCAATCATGTTTCTGTCGCCTGATTGTTTCAAGTGAGACTGAACTATATCACAGGGCGGTTCCGTTAAGCAGCAGTAAAAGCCTTACACAGAAGGCCTCTGCAGAATGCAACATTACTATAGAACGCAAAACTGGTAGCACAACTCTCCTGAGCTTGGGAATTTTTCTTGAGACAATTGATAACAATACAACGTTAGCCGAGAATTGGGAAGATTCGGGTTACATGTTCTAATGGCACGACATCGGCAGAACTTTTCTTGAGCTCTGGATGGTTGAACTCATTCGGTGGAAGAATAATAAGTTGGCCCCTGCCCGGGCCCTTCTCCAGTTTCCAACTATTGTTAGCCACTTCTTCCTCAAGAAACTTGTCCAAGGATAAACCTTCAAGGTTGATGGCCTGACGAATACCATAGCAGTGAGTAGCTGTGTAAGGTGGGTTTTACAATTCTTTTCCACCCGAAATACTTCTTACAGTTCAGTGCATGCAATCAAGCATATATTCATCAATGAAATTTTATTTACTACCAGGAAATGGTCCCGGGGAATTTCACAAGGTTCTCATGGATATTTAAATAGGAGTAATAAGGAAAGGAACACTTCTCCAATATGGTGAAATTTCAAACAGACATACAAGGGGAGTTTTCTAAACCAAAGAAGATAATAATTTTTGAAATGTTAAAAAGCAAATATAGGGGCTTGTATGACTAATTCATTTGCAGATGTAGATATCCAGATAGTCACAGTATATACACATTTGCAGAGGAATGCAAAACTTTAAAAGAATATGCATATATTCTGTGATTTTGGGAAACAAATAAAGCTTTTTATATTGCATATTGCAGAATATGAAATCATACCTCAGCAAGAACAGACCTCGGAACCTTTTGGTAGGTCAGTGAAAGGACATGAATTGCATATGCCTGAATTGCTTGTTCAAAGCCTGCAAAAGATGGCCTAAATTATCAGAAATCTGCACAAAACAAAATCTCAAGCAAAGTAGAGAAAAGACAAGGAGGAATCAGGAGATGGCAAAAGAGTTTATTTATTAGGAGCTAACTGTTGCAAGCAACATAGTCTATTTGCTGTGGGTCATACACAGTTTAAGTGGGAAGAATGACATCAGCATTACTAAAGTAGTTATACAGAACAATGATAACCAGAGGTACATGTAGATTGGGAAACCTTTCAATAGCAATTAGATAAGATACTTTCATACATATAAAGTAACCTGAAGAGCTGGCACTTTTCACTTTGACCAAGCAATTAATAGATTATATAGGAACTAACTAATTAAATCAGTTTTCTCAGCTCCAAGCCGCAGTATGTCGATAAATACTTTGCACCCATAATTAAAATCACAGTTGCATTTAGAAGAACATAAAATCTGTTGAAGGGCCAAGAATATAATGGAAAGAGTACAGACACTAATGGGAAAGAGCAACATTCATCATAAAGTACCTGGTACAACTTCAACTATATGGTGGCTCTTAGCTGCTTCATCCCAGAACTGACGGAACCTAGCAGTCTGTAAATAGGAAACAACCATGTTAGGGATAACCCATTGCATCCAAGTATAAACCAAGTTATAAGACAGTAACGTACCTCCAAGTAGTGCGAAAGCACAATTAGTGTCTTGAACTGCTCCTCCATTTGCTGGTGTTGAGAAGAGGTGAGTAAACAATAGGGGAATGACCATCTATGAACGACTCTCATGTAGAAAAAGAAGGGAAAGAAAACAGGAAATATCCAATCCCTCTCTCCCTGTGTGCACGCACGCAGGGGTTGTGAGGCATCTTCTCCTTTTAGGTTTGTCAGATTATGCTGATTACTCAACAGCTATTGTTTTATAAGCTAATTTCTTTAAGTGAACAAGACAAGGGCCTATATTCCAATATTTTTTAGACAACATAACCACTGTCAAGTACAGAATCACCATGGCACAGAGAATGATGATAACACACTTAGCTGTTTCAGAATTCAAAGGTGCAGCAGCACAATGACTCTTTAAATTTCAACAATCAAATAATAGGTACATTGCAGTTAGCCAACTAATTATCCAGAATAGAGTATTTATCCCCAATTGCACTCAATATTTCAGACACCATGTATTGTGTGTGGGGGGGAAATGGCAAAATTCTTGAGGACAAAGAGCAATTATGAATATTTTTAGATGAAGAAGATCAATATAACAGCATAAGAAAATTCAAGCTCTCCTATATTGGCAAAAACAACATTATAAAAACCAAACCCAATTCATCAAACAAGTATATCCATTAAATTTTCCAACTAAATCAGGAAAGTCATCAACCACTTGTTTCTCAACATAACCTCTATATTTTGTCATGTACCCTGTGAAATTCTAAGGTGACTGATGTGACGAAACCTGACAATTAATTCGATTTCTTCCTTACTCGTCATTATCTTTTCATTCCAAACTGCTAGATCAGGCATACGCAACATAGAGGTTCCTCGGACAAATTTAATCAGCAAACAAGAAAGATTTCTATCTTCTCCAACCACCCCATCCCCCTCCCACCCCCCAAAAAAAAATCATTTCTATTTAAAGGGATCATGGAAAAGATACATGTCCTTTATTCAACTTTGCATTGGATCATTTTTCCAATCTTCTCACAAAAGAAGTGACTACATTATGTCCCTAAACCCTGAGAAGAAGAGGACCAAAATCATTCATAGTGGCCTCAGATGTGGCATATTGTAAAAGATGTAGCGAACTATTGAGTGGAAACATAAAGCACAGCAAACACGCATCTAAGAGAACACGATCAATCATGGTTCAAATGAGCTTGACAGTGACCATGTCATGCAAGCAATCAAATGTCCAGCAGCTATTCCTCATATATCATTGTTATTAGTTATGTTGAAGTATCATAGAGAAACACGAGATAATATATACAACATCAATGAACTTAACAGAGATTACCAGCCAAACTCACTAAAACCTATCCAAATACAAATATTAGATAAACATTCACTGTCAACAAGGAATGATTTCCTTTTATCTCATCAAAGAACTCGATAAAAAAAAGAATCAAAAAAGGCAAAATGATAAATTATGAGATTGGTACCACTCGCTCGGGGATTAAAAATAGACAAAGGCTGAAGTCAGGAGCTGGCATTGCCATAAGTGCCTGCTCAAACAAGAAACGAACAAAGAACAGAGAAATGAAACTGAGAATTAAATCCACAACAGTCAGAAGATTTCAAGGGTTTTTAGATGTAAATAATGATATATTATTTCAACTTGTTACCTTAACCAAAATGCGAGCAACAATCTGAGTACTCATTCGCTCAGGTTCAAACTACAAGGCAGCAAATAATATTCAGTAAATTTAGCGTAAAATATCTGAGTTCGTCCAAGCTATCAAATTAGTTACTTTAACAAAAAAAAAAAAACTAACCTGATAAAAACGAAGAAGGCAAAGGTTAGCATCCAAATTATACGTCTGTGAGGAGACCTAATTTCCAATTTCAATAATATTTCAGGACTTCAACAAGCAGAATACATTGCATTAAAAAACTAAATAAAAGAATAAATTTGTTCTATACAGTCATAAGAAAAAATCAAATCTTGATAATTATAATTAGAAGAAAATACCTGTTCATTGACGTAGTTTTCGATATCCGGGAGGATATCGGGATTGTACGGATTGACAGCGACGAGCTGCTCCACTGTGTACGACATTGCCGACGATGGCTGCTTTCGTCCGCCAGCAATCTCTCTTCCCATCACCTATTTATTAAGATTCCCAGCTAGATATCGACTTACAGAGAGAATGAGATTTTGCTCGAATTAATAGAAAGGATAAATTCTATTCCGACTTCTGTTTCAGAGCTCAGACTTAAAGAAGTCGATGGCACGCGTTAGACTGAGCAGCCGAGGATATAGGGCTGCCGCGGCCAAGGAGAAGAGGGGATAATGGATACTCAATTGACTCATTTACCCTTCTAGTTTCTCTTCTTTCTTTTTTTTCCTCTCTCTCTCTTTTTCCTTCTTTTTCTTTCATTTAATTCCATACATATTAATTCTGACTTTGAATTTAATAAAGAATTATTAAATATAATAGAAGAAATTGAAATAGAATTTGGAATATATTCTTTCAAAATCATCTAAAAATGACAACTAATTAATAAAAATAATTATTATAACAAAGTAGTACTTTAAAAATATATATTTATTAATTATAATTCAATAATTACTTTTATTTTTTTTAGCTTCGTATATGTATTATATCACATGGATGTATGGCTCAATTTATTTTTATTTTTAAATATTTATTATGAACTACATTACATATGAAGAAGTAAATATTATAAATAGTGTACAAATTATAATATAAGTAAATATATTTAAATAAAATTATAAATTTAAAATTAGACTGTAATTTTTAATGCAAAAATTTTTGTCCAATAATTTTCTAACATGCTTGATCTTTATTCTTCATCGGATTTAATTTCAAGTTGGACAAGTTTCAATTGAGCCCTAGTTGCAATTTTCTTTGCTAGTGGCTTTGGTTGCTTCTATAATTTATTTATTTTTGTTGGGTAATCATTTATTAAATTTTCTTGCAATTATCTGTTAGTAATTTTCTTAGAGTTAATATAATTATAGTATCTCAACGTTTGAGACAAATTTTAATTAGCTCCCATAATTTTTTTTTGCATTATTTTACCCCTATTATTAAATTTACATTAAAAATTCATTTTAAAAATAAATTAAAAATTAAAAATTCCTTTCTTGTCGTTAGCTTAAGTTTGACATACTTCAGTAAAATGCTATCATTGACTTAATAAAAAAGAAAAAAGATCTAAAAATGAAGGAAGAGACTATGACTGATTGGCTGCCACTTCCACCTTCACCATCACCATCGCCTATCACTGCCAACTGCAAGTTGGGAGCATTTCATTAAAGAAGTAAAATAGCTGCCTGGAGAAGAAAAAAGCAAAAAAGCTTCATTTGGGACTTTCTTTGTGAATAGAATTTCTTGCTAGGATGACAGCCATCACCCCTTCCCCTCCGACCCCCGCCCTTCTTCCCCTTTTTTTTTTCCCTCTTTCTTATCTTCTGATACATGCGTCCTTTTCTTCCTTCCTTTTGGTAGATAAAAGAGATATTTTAGTTTCAAATAAAGAGGAGATGGATAGAGAAAAAGAGTAAAGAAGAGGAATCAGAAGGGGGAAAAAAAGGCAGATTTTTAATGGCAATGGTAACCACAAGATTGATAATGAAGAAGATAACAGCAGCAAGGTAGGAAGAAGAAAATTAGGGTTTGCTGTAACGTAATATTTTATAGAATTGAGGATATATTAGACCATCTAATTTAATCACAAAGGTAGTAACGACATTTTAAATTTCTTTTAATGATAATCTCTTTTGATTAACGATTGATAGGGTGAAGTGATAAAAAATATCGTTATGAAATAAAGTAAAATTTGTCCCAAACGGTATGATAGTATATTGATATTAACCCTTTCTCTTAGTGCAGACTGGAGCACGCTGTGAGGATTCATAATTAGGTGCTTAGAAGCTTTATATGTCCTTTCTTTTCAAATGAATAGAAACAGCAATATTATGTTTTTTGTGTTTGCTTACCTTCCTTTTCTTTTGCTTTCAATCATGAAAATTCATGTTCCTTTATACATAACCAAGGAACTCTTGTTGTTCATAGGAAATCAGGAGCATATCTCATTGGGATTACAAAGTAGAAATGAATGTTAAAAAGAATATTAATTAGAATTGCTCATTTTGCTTCAAAGGATATTTGTCATTCATCCATTTCAACTACTATAGATAAGCTGTTAGAAACTCAGCATTCTTCTGTACAGCGGTTTAAGCTGAAAGGGTGCAAAACATTACTTAGAAGTGTTACAGATGCAAGAGATTAGATATTAGGTTCCAACCCATCCAGGTCTTTTTGTCACAAGGGGAAACAAAGTTGAGGGCAAACATCTCCTTTGAAACATGGTCGCCAGTTTCACAGAATCCGACAAGCTTTGCAACAATTTCAGCACTTTCCCGTACATGTTGCATGTTTCGAGGGTCTGTCCATAGCTTATTTACAAGTTGTAGTCTCCTTCTTTGTTTTCCTTCTGGTGGAATATCCCATTTTAAGTAAAGCATCTCCCTTTCTTCTGCAGACAATTTGGAGCTCACCCTTTTTGCCAGGTACTCTCTCTCTTGCTTAAGGGCCTTGATGCTGCATTAAAACCAGTTTAGATGAAGACTAATGAAGTACTAATTCATTGCATATGGCTGAAAATGTTAGACCAGATTCTGCCTCTGAAATACTTTAAATACCTGGACGATACAAAGGTTGCTGGATCATCGCCTAGAAGTGCTGGACTTGCATTCCCAAGGTCAGCTAAGTGCTGTTCCAACCATGTCAGTCTTCTAAGCTCAACTTCCATGTAGATCTGATCAGAAGGATCTCCTCTGAACAACAGATAGAACTGTGTACGATGTATAAGTGACACATGACAGAGATGCCACAACTCTATAATTTGCTTCCTTTGTTCCTCAAACACCAACTGCCATGAGATTGGAGATTGTTCAACTGTATCAGACTGGTCACCTGCAGCCTCATTTGCCTCCAGTTGCAATACCTAATATCAAAGCACATAAAGCAACAAAATGCAGAACAACTTGTTAAGAAGATACAGCAAAAAAACTCCCTAGAGGATCAGAAATAGGAATGAAACTAAAGTCACATAAAGAGAAGTTGCCACTTAAAGACCACGTATCATCTCATATCATAAGCCAAGACACAAAGGAGAAAATTACAATACGAACCCCTCATGAGGTGATATCTTTGAAATAAGTAACTCGACTATTGACGGCAAGGAATCTTATTCATCAAGTGTAAGCAAATAGCATATTAACTCTTGAAGATTGTGATATTTAACCATTTATGCCTGGAAAATGTAACAAACTAATATTATTTGCTCCATACTTTCTTTTGCTAGCAGGGGATGATGAAATCATTTCTTCTTCACTTGGAAGATTTACTCTAAGAATATTGTTGAGTTTAGATGCTAGTCTAATGCTGATAACTGATTTAAGCTGATATTGCAACATTTGAAAGTGAATTCCTAGGCATGGCAATGATACTCCCGTTTCTTTCTTTGGCAGAACAAATATTCAAGAATGTCGAATTCTTCAAACGTGTCCTGTGAATACTGATCTATATCTACAGGCCACAAAAATAGAATAGAGATGATGTCGAACTTTTCAAACATGTCTGTACAAACTGGACCACCCATACTAACCATAATAACAAAACGGAACAAGAAAAGCATTGAAGAAAATAACTCTCACCTGGCAAACCAGAAGCTGTTTCTGGTATTGTAGTTTGGCAACCCGCTCCTTCAGCTCCGTGACATAAGATTTTATACTCCGGATGTTCTCCTCAGCTGCTTTCTTAAACATGTTTTGCATCTTTTTCACATTGATAGAGTTATGTTTCTTAAGGATAGGGGTAGTCTCCATAGATGGATTGCTTCTAGCTTCTCCACTACTAGGAGGTGTGCCCCTTCGCTTCTGTAACACATCACTACTAGACAAGAGATTGTTGCTCCCTGGGGTTCTGTTCTCTATTCCAGGTATTTTATGAGAAGAAGACACAGGTGAGCAAGGAGATCGAATTATACTAGGCATGTTGGCCGAATTGCTCAAGGTAAAAGGAAGTATTTTTTTCTTTCTTCCCGAAGTCCTCAAGTCAGGAGTCTCCTCACCACATGGAATATACATGGATAATTTATCTATGGATCTCTGGACATTCTCAAGCTTCTCTTCTAAAGAAGCAATGTTATTCTCCTGAGAGTTCAATCTGGCAATCTCTTCCTTCAAGCTACCTATGTCTTTTATCTCAATGTTTTCAGGCATTGAACCAAGGGACTGCACGCTCTTAATCTCTGACAGCAGCTTTGCAATTGTTTCTGCTGCATCTTGACTACCAATTCTGTGAGAAGAAACCTCCTTGTGAAGTAATTCAAGTGCATGGTTTGCTTCTTCACCAAGCTGCCTTTGCCTTATCTCAAGCTTTCGAATCTCATGCACCAGCATGGAAGCTGAAGTGGCTGACTGTCTAACCATTGATTGCCTTCCAAGGTTCTTTGGCTGGGTTTTTGAAGGGGATCCCTCAGAAACTGGTTCATTCTCAGGAGTAAAAGAAAGACATTTAACTACATGACGAGATGGTCCCTGATTGCTTGAACCCTGAAATAAACATGAATAATGTTGAGAGAGAGCGAGAGTCCCTGTGAGAGAACAGGAGATTGAGAAACTAAGAGAGAGCCAGCAATGATAGAACCATTACCTTGGCTGCCTTCTGTGATCTTTCGAACTCAAGCTGGGATTGTGCAAGATCTCTTTGGCGCTTCATTTCATTCATCTCTTTCTCCAGCTGTACAATAGCAATTTATTAATTACAAGGACAATGCATTCGTTCTGAGTGATACACTACCATGTCAGGCCCCTCTTCCAGCATCTGTTCTTTTGTGGGTAAACATGACACTTGTAAGCTAGTCAAGTGCCACTTTCTCATAAGATAAATAACTAAACTGCTTTCTTTTTCCTGATTAAATGTCCACAACCAACAGTTAAAACTTACTTACATTTAAACTATCTAAAGACTTAAAGCCAATCTAGTTTTGAAGGGTTCAATAGAATGGGAGCAGAAACACAGAAATATGGAACTGTAATCTTTAGTTTCCATTTTTATCATATAAAAAGAGAAACTAGTAGTGGATCCTCTACTTTAGCTCAAGAGTACCAAAATGCACTTTACTGATGTAAAGATCTCGAATTGAAGAACTCCTCCCGTCTCTACCTGTTGGATTTTCAATTCCTTTTCCTCCAGTAAAGATCTTAAGGATAAAGAGTCAGATGGGTCAGGGTTTTGGAGCTCTGCTTCAAGTCTCACAACTTCTTGCTGTAAATGCTTCAATAATTCCTTCTCTGCAACAACCTGGAAACAGAAAATTGACACTCAAATCAGTAAGCATAAACAGTTGCTCTTGGCTCTTGAAATGGATTAACTAACTAAAGATCCCAACACCGTAAAGAATTTACAGAATAAAAAATACAACCTCTCATATCTAAAGATCCCAACACCATAAAGAATTTGCAGAATAAAAAATACAACCTCTCATATAACTTAAGTTTTCAAGAAAGCATGAGGAGAAAATGAAAAAGAGCTCATGTGAAGTTTATGAAGAGCTGTTCTACTAGAGGGATGTTCATCTGATTCAAACAGTTGATTTGAAGAAGAAAAGCATTAGCTCGAGTTCTTAGAAGGGAGGATAACAAGGAGTGCAGCAGTCAGATTTACGTGGGAGCTCTGAAACTCTAAACTAACACACCAGCTCTAATCAATGCAATTCCATTTCTCACAGGAAAGATTCTCCTTTTCCTTCAAAAGTCAAAGAATCTGCTTGCATACCATATTTACTTGCGCATTATTGGTAACTTCCTTTGCACTAGTTGCAAATGAGAGTGTATTCCGCGATTGTTCCACATGACTTAGTGCAGGACTCATGGTACAAACTATTGCTGTTCGTGCATTTCCCCCAATTGAAGACTGCAGTATTCTCGTGAGTTTTGAATCTCTATATGGGATGTGACCCCTCCTCTTGCTGCAGCTGCAAAACCCCAAAAAGGATCATTTCCTTCTATGCTAGTTTCTGCTTTACTTTGTTCAAACTAATTATATATCAGCATATTCAAAAGCACATATTCATCAAATCAAACAAGCAAACAGCTTCAGAATTTGCCAACTCTCTTGCTTCCGCTCTATGACAAAACAAGAGCTCTAGAAACATAAAGGAAATAAATAAACTGAAGTATGTTGTTTCCCTAATTGAACTCTCACCTTAATTTCCTAATGACAGTAGTCAAAGTCAACAAGCTTCGATTAATATGGCTCCCTTCCTTCAATCTTGTGCCATCAGCATTTGTTTGGGAAGCACGCTCACTTCCAGCAAGGTCAACAAGATTCTACAAAATGAATCAAGATTATTTGTCTTATACGTGATACCTAGTGCTAAAAATATATATCTTAAAGAAAAACAAAGAAAACTATCTAGCGATATGCAAAGAAAACTTACCAAACTTGCTAGGAAAGATTTCACACAGCCTGAATTCTCCCTGAGACTACTTTCAATGGTCTGAATAAATGAAAGAGGCATAATAAGATACTATAAATGACTGCAGTAATGCAAAGGAATACATCAAATAATTCTATGTAACTAGGAGAGTACTAATTTATTATTGTTGCATATAAATATAAGCATATGGTTGAGACAACTATAAATCAGAATTTGTTTAATATGTAACAGATAAGAAACAAAGAAGCCTGTTTACAACGAAAGAGTACACATCAAGTGTAGAAACCGAAAACAAACTCACCAATGGAATTCACAGTCAAGGGCTTTAGCACAATCAAAGGGTCATTAACACGATGAGATCTCTGGGCACACATAGAAAGATGGCAACACTACAGTTGCACTGTTCCTTACTAGTTAGCACAGAAGACCCCCACACAAATAGATATACGACCATTCCTTGTAGCTTTTTCCAAGTTTGAAATATTTGGTTAATATTGGAAAGCTAGTGAACCATAGAGACACTCATCAAGGAAGAATAAAAATATAAAATACAGGACAAACTCAGTAGCTTATTTAGCAGAAGAGGTAGGTGACAGGTAAGAGAAAGGGTAAGAAAATGACAGAAAGGATAGCCTTTAATCTAAAAATTGTATGACCTAAAATAGCTTTTTCATGCAATTACCAGCGAAGGGCCTGCTATAGCAAAAACCATGAAAAGAGATACACCCATTTTAAAGTTACTTTATGTATTTCGGAAAAGGGTTATGAATGGATGTTGTCAAACTTCTGCAGTAAATTAAGGCTACTAGCAAAAATTCAAAAACAAGTATAACTAACGAACTTACCAGCCTGAATATCTGATGTGACCTTGAGCTTTTATCATTAAGAGCAGTTTCTCCTACTTGCCTCTGTGCTGAAAGTGTGAAAATTTGCTCAGTACAGAATTCTAAAAATTGAACACCAGTTTATGTTCATTAGGTAAACTTATTTTGCTTTAGATCATGGTGAAACCGTAGGTCAAAATATCATCGCACCACCAGATATTGGTTAATAGTTCAATGCTTTAGATCAGTATGGTACACTACCTTCACAAATACCAATTAAGTGCCACAAGTGTTTGATGTCTTTAACAACATCCTCAATTAGCTTGTCCACGATAGTACCTTTCTGCATTCAGGGCAATAAATGAATCCTTAAAATATTTAAAAAGAAATAATGTCACTGCAAAAAATTAAGTCAATTCAGTGTCATATAGGTCTAGCATCTTTGCCTCAGGGTCATCCAACAGCCGAAGGGCACCAGATTCTCGGTTTAAGAGGTCTACCACCGTCTCATTGTAAATTTCTATTGCAGAGAACTTGAGGACAAAGTCTCTTTCCGGAGTCTGAAACACCACAATAAAGTAACAATATCAGAAAATTTCAACATAGTAATGATATGTTTAGTTTCATTTTTTTGTGTGTGCTGGGAGGGGGGAGGAGGGAAGAAAGCAGTGCTGACTTGGGGGGTAAACAACGGGTTACCATATTGACATGCTCATAAATATCCCTTATGGCATTTTCTGTTATTGCCTTCATGGTAAATGTCTTGCCACTACTAGTCTGCCCATACGCGAAAATTGTTGCTGCAAAACCATAGATAGATGTCATGGAATAATGTTCAACACTAGCGGAAAACTTACAAAATATACATGAAAATCATTCCTTAAGTTAAATAAATCATTGCAGTAGCTTAGAAACTCTACCGTTAAACAACACTACTGCAAGAAGTGCAAAATCACTGCTTTAGTTAAGCAAGAGAGCTCAGACATATTCTTCAAACACTCTCTTCTTTCTCAACTTCCAACTGTTCCAAGGAAGCAGACCGCTAGCCTAAACTGAGAGAGAAAAAGATGTATGCTTTTCTTTGTTTCTTTTCTTATTGCTGAATGAAAAGATGTTTGCTTTCTCGTTTTACTGTTCACTGTAGCAATCCAATGTCAGGTGGACAAAAGACTTAGATGTCTAAACTTGCATCTTCTTAACCACATGAGAAATTCAATATGCCTTCAATCTCAGAGCTTCCATCAGATTAATAAGCAAACACAAAACAATTTTGCAGACCATTAACAAAAGACACTTGGAAAGTTTGGAGAATTTGATTGATGATATTTACATCTTTCCAACTCTCCATGACAAATGAAACCTTTAAACAGAAACAACCCACTGCATGAGCAATGAATAAGTTGCTCTGCAGTGACTGCAGTTCAACCTTCCAGATAGATTCTGACAATGGAAGTTACATTCACAAGCTCACTGGTCCGTGTTTATTGACATGCATCTATGGATGTCTTTATTAACTGTTCCCAGTCACCAGTAAACATATTATATCAATGCACTATAAGATGCCATGTTTGGAGATTGGAAACAAGATCTGCTAAAGAGTTGAAACTAGAGGTTCACTGGAAGTGGATGGAGCAATACTGTATTCTTTAAGTTACTAATGCTTTCTTCCTAAACTGGGTCCACCTTAAAGTTCCATCATCCACTGAATATCAGCTGTGAGAAGTCTAAAGTGGTTTTTTAACGCCTAAACTTTTCCAAGTGTTGAAATCCTTTTAAGAATATCTATTACCATTGATTCCACTTAGAACTGAGAGGGCCACATCTCTCGCCCCTTCTCCGTAAACCTTCCGATTCGTACAGCAGGGATCAAAAACTTTATCTGCCAACATTCAACAGGAAAGATGTTGTGTAAGAATTTTTAACATCACTTACATGATAAGAAAAGAAAATTCATGGATCATGAAAAGTCATCTTTTTCAGCTACTAACCAAAGATATATGGCCCCGTAGGTCGTTCATGATTTAAATTCCTAGACAGGATAGTGTGTTCATCAGGAAAGTCCCATGCAATGAGATCATAGGCTGCCTGCTCTCTCGAGTTTAGTGGCCTCACTCTAACTGTGACAAGTATCTTCTCTTCACGGGATTTCGGGCCACTTGGTGTACTAGAAGGCGCTCTTTTGATTTTTGAAGATGGTGTCATCGGTGTCCCAATTGTCATATTCTCGAACAATTACCTCTCTGTACAAAGTCATCAACAAGTTTTTAGGAAATCAACATAAAAACTGCAAATCAACAGTATTGATAGTGGAAATCAACTAAGAGAAGAAAATGTTAGCCAGAATGAAAAATCATAGTATTCAGCAATTTCTTTTCCAATGAAATTCATCATGTGGGCTACCTGTTTCTGTGTACTAAAAGTAACAATCAATCAAGCAGAAAACGGAACTCTTTCAGAGAATACAAGAAACAAGAGATTTTTAAAAGAAGAAAACCCTTTGTTCTCTCAAACAATAGTTTGAAAGTCCAAATCCCATTGCTTTTGAGAAACCGAGAAAACTGAAAAGCATAATGTGATTCTTCAATAAAGAAGTAGACGATAGTTTGATCATCCAATCCGTACTAGTTAAATTTCCCAAAAGAAAACTTAAAATTGCAAACCCTAATCTAATTTCCATACAAAATCCGAAGGCATCAAGCATTCTTGCAAGTAATTTCTACTTCTTCTACTGTGGAGGGCAAAAGTAAGTAAGCGATCATCCAAGTAAACCAAGAAAAATCAAGAACACTTCACTCCCCCCCCCTCCCTCTTTTCCCCCACAACAACCCAAGAAAAGAAACGAAACAAAAAACAACAATATAACTTACACTTGAGATTAGCCCACCAAGCTCTTGAAAATGGAAAGAACATGAAAGATTTTGAGAAACTTCTGAACAAGCAACTCGGCCGTGAATATGGATAATGGCGCTTTCTTTTTGTTGTGGCTTGAAGATGAGTTTTCAGGGGTGAGTTAAACAGAGAAAGCTCCTGAGAGAGAGAGGGGTTTGTGCTTGTTTTGTTTTGGTCACATTTCCGGAAATACAGAAGGCAACGGCTAGTTTTTTGGCTTCTCAAATTTATCTATTATTTTTTCCGTTTCCGTGCTCTTAAATGCGATCTGATATTTATTGAGTCATGATCGGGTCGGAAATGAAAAATCATATGGATACGATCCTCGTTCTTTGTGGATCTTATTTTCAAGCGGGATGGCCATATGCCTTTATGATTTAGAACAATTATTTCGCCCAAAATACTTTACTAATTGAATTACTGCATTAACATTAAAGATTAAATTTTATATGATGAAATGGCAGACAAAATAATTAACTCCAGAGAGCAAAGCATTGCAAATTACAATGAGGAATTATTCTATCAACCGCATTAATTTTTTATTTTTGTAGAGGACAAACTTTAAGATATTATATAATTTTATATAATATGGCTTGTAATATTTATACAATACAGCTCTCTAGTACTTGTGATCTGCGATAAAAATATATATTTTGATTTACCTTTATTTTAAAAGTTTTTTTAGAAAAAATACCTCGATAATATTTAAAATTAAATATTTGTCACGCTTAAATCTTTAAAGTTTATTTTCAATTAATAAGATTGTCAAACGTATTATATTTTACTAAAATACTCTAACCACCATTACACTCAACAAAATTCAACTGAAAAAATATATTTTTAGCATGTAATAGCTATTTGAGGTTATTCTTATTTCACTTATATGTGAAGCACACGTGAGGGAAAAAAGTTTAAAAATTTAGAAAAAAGAAAAATAAAGAGAAATAAAAATTGAGTCACATGTGATTTACATGTAAGTTTTTGTAGGAAACTCTCTAATGGACAAAAATATTCTCAAATAATTTGCATGTGATGGTGGTGTGCCTCCATCTAGTGCAATGATTGAAGGAACATTTTGGTTGAACTACTTTATTAATTAAAAAAAACTTTAAGAATCTAAGTATAACAAACTCCTAATTTTCAGGACTATATAGGCTATTTTTTCATTCTTTTATTTTTGTGAGACTTAGAATTGATTATTGTAAAAGAGAACTTGAGATTTGGAGTTTTACCTACTTTTCCAAAGAAACAGCAATCCATGTAGACTGAGCAGGAAATTTTTCTGGTAAGTAGATAGGGAAGCATACAAGTGCATTGAGTGTCTGTAAAACTCAAAGGTCTTAAACTGGTCCAAGCATTTGAAAAGGGCCCATAAATAAATGCTGAAGTGAAAAAGATCTGCTCCATCGGCTAAGTTATTTATGGCCTGCTAATCATATTGGGCTTCTGTTCCATCATCATTGATACATAAGGGCCCATCTCCACGTCAGAACATTCTGTTTATTCCTTGTCCCTTCTTGAAGGAGGGCGCCGTCACCGTGGCGTTGCCGTCTTTCAATACGATGTGTTGTGACTTCCCTCTCCTTTTTTTTTTTTTTTTTAAAAAAAGAAAGAATACGTACTATGTAGTATGATAGTAATTATGTAAAGGAAAAACAATTTTAATGGTAAAAATGCTTATTATCGGAGATGTTAGCTGCAATCTATATTCTAATAGTTTTTATTTATTTATTTATTTGTAGACTACTAGTCTATCTTAAGTATTTTTGAGTACCATGTAACCTGAGTTTAGGTGGTCATAGAAAATCCATTCCTAATCGCTGATACAATTGCCTCAATTTCACATATAGTACAGTTATCAAAGGCGACCTGCGTTTGAGGATGAAAATCTCTGTTTGAACATATAGGGCCTACAAGGAACCTTCTCTTGGCCTTTGATGACATCACGAGATCTATTTCAATTTTTCTTTGGATTTAAAGAGAAAAGCCCCGGAGGTAAAACTCTTCTCATATGTGCTAGAGGTCTTTGATTATGTGGGGTGTAAATTGAGTAATGTGTACGAGTGATAACTCTGTCAGGGAGAAGATTAGTAGACTAAATCTAACAATAGCCCATAATATTTCAGCGAAGAACTACTACTACACGGATTCAAACTCACATTGTCGAAGTGTCTCCATTAAAATCACCTAGTAACTTACCAATCCACCTATGCCGTAGGGACTCTATTTCAATTTTTCTTGCTTCGGCAGAAGCTTGACCCAACTTCTCCCTTTTGCACCAAAATATTTTTTTTAAAAAAAAAAGGGAAAATGGAGACAAGATTTATCTCCAACTACTCGTGGGATGGAATTGGTCTAATGACGAGATGAGTGGAACTTTCACCCACCACTAATGTTTAAATTTTTCTTCTAACGTGAGTTTGTCGCGTTAGACAAAACATAATATTTGTTTAGTGCAACTTATATTCTCATGTCATTTGTAAGCTAATGCATATGGTATATAGTGATTGTGGAGTGCAAATTCCCCTTGTCAACAAAACAAATCTCAATTTTCAATTTCCCTTGTCTTTATAATTGGTAAACATCAGGAGATAAAAAAGAGAAAGAAAAGGAAATGGCCTATTGGAATTAGTTTTGTCAATACCAGCCAAAGCCCGCGGGCTGGCTCGTATATGCGAGCTTAGACTTAGTATGCCCAAACATATTTAAATCACGGGCTTTTTGGCCCGCTCTGTTTAGCCCGCGAGTTAACACGGGCCGAAGCGGGCCGGATGCGGGCCAGCTCATTTTTCCTTTTAATTTTTTTAAAAAAATTTAAATAAAAAACGACGCCATTTTGATATTTTTAAAATATTTTAAATTTTTTTTCCTAAAACGACATCGTTTTTTATGTTTTTTGGTAAAACGACGTCGTTTTGAAAAGACAGCGGGCTGGCCCGTTTAGCCAGTGAGTTTACTGTAGCGGGCCGCAGATTGAGGGTTCTCAGCCTGCGGGTCAAACGAGCCAGTCCACGATAGTCCGTTTCTGGGCCGGGCCGGAACGGCTGGCCCGTTTGACTAATTGGAATGGCTTATAAGGGTGAAATATTTGGATAATGTTTGTTCATTTCCAAAGTCAAAAAACTAATTCAATTTTCCTTTTTCTCTTTCTGGCCTTCAATGGAGAAATTTCTACGTTCTAATCTTTGTGGATTGTTTAAAAGATGATGAGAGAAAAGGGAAATTATTGGATAAAGGAAAAATTTCCCCAAAATACCCATTGTGTTCTTGTCACCATCCGGAAAATGGAAGATCTGTTAACATTAGAAGAAGCACTTTTTATTGGTTATAGGTTGCCGGTTTAATGTACATCTCTTCTCCTCCTAATGTATAATAAATTTGTTATACTCTATCCATTTTAAAATTTAAGCTCTTTTAACTCTTTTTACATAAATTTAAAAAATAAAGAATATTTTTCTATTATATCTTTAACTAATTGTAGTAATATAATAGATAATGAGAATATATATAATATTTTTTTCTTATTACTTCAAACATCTCATCCTAATTTAATAGAGTTTTTACTTTTTTATTAATCTTAAAAAAATTAATTGGTTATGATCATTTTTAATATATTAAGATAACTTTAAACTAACTTATACATTAATTTTTATTTTGAATTCTGTATATTAAGTTACTTTGTAAAAGTAAAAGACTTAAATTATTATTTTTAAATTTTTCATTAGTTAGAATCATTTTTAATCTATTAAAATAATTTTAAAATAACTTTTACATTAATTTTATTGATTTATATATATTAAGTTACTTTATAAAAGTATAAGACTTTAATTATTATTTTAAAATTTTTAATTAGTTAGAATTATTTTTAATTTATTAAAATAATTATATATTAACTTAAATTTTGAATTATCCTAATTTCATAGATTTTTTAATTTTTTAATTAGTCTCCAAAAATTTGATTGATTAGGATCATTTTTAATCTATTAAAATAACTTTAAACTAACTTATACATTAATTTTAATTTTTGGATTCCATATATTATGTTACTTTGTAAAAGTATGAGACTTTAATTATTACTTTAAAATTTTTTGATTGGTTAAAATAATTTTTGATCTATTAAAATAATTTCAAAATACTTATATATTAACTTAAATTTTAAATTCTGTATTTTTTTAATGAAATTGAATTATGTATATCGAGTTACTTTGCAAAAGTAGAAAACTTTAAATAGTAAATTCCATATTTAATAACTTCTTTCAAAATTCTTTTACTGTTCTCTTAAATAATACATCTACTTTAACTTGATTGAACACCTTAAAACCTCATTTGAGATTTTTCTTCCTTCATATTAAACTTATTCACAAGACGTCTAATATGTATTTTATTTTGTAATATAAAACTTGATGATTGTTTTGGTATATTTTATTAGTGCAATCTTAAGTAATACAAATTAATCTTATTTATTTATTTGATTACACTAAATATGTTTAAAACTCTGGATCACAGTTGTTGCCTATATGATAGTTTTTTGAACTTGAATTTTGGTGTGCTTTATAAGTGGATGTAAGTGCTCCAATTTTTTTCTCTTTAAAATATTAAAGTTGTCTGCTTCATTCACATTTGATCACAGAATTCAAGGCCTAAATTTTTATATTGGGTTTCCTACTATCTTCTATGTCCAAAGTAATTAATAATTATAATTTATTTCCATTATTGATGAAGCGAATAAATTTACCATTAAGGTTTTTTTTTTGAAAAATAGAAAAGAAACCTTTATTAAAGAGGCAAACAAGGGAGCTTCTTCAAACTAAATAAGAGTTTAAATAAGTTCAATCCTCTTTGAGCTTATAAATGGTACATGTTATATATGTTTTACAAAAAGACATCGGTGATATTTGTATATGAATAAAAAATTTTAAAAAAATAAAAAAGAAGTAGATTAAACGCAACCAATCTTGCTTTTGATTTTGTATTAGAGGAATAGAAAAGGGAAAAATTATATGCTAAGAACTTAAGATAAAGAAGAAGGTACTGGATATTTTTTAGTCAATGAGATTTTAATATTCTGTATTATTCAATTTTTTCTCCAAACACATACATTTTGAGAGTGAAAAAACTTCCTCTTTAGATATATTTTTTTAAAATATAATTTTAAAATATATACGTGCATCGTATGTGTTTAGGCTAATTATATTTATGGTGAATGTAACTTTTACAAAAATAATCTTTAAAGTTACAAAAAACTAAATATTTTGATAAATGAGAAAATAACCGAAAAGACTTATATCTTGAAACATATGAAGTATACTATTTTGACTGGATTTTAAGCCTGAAAAGATGTTCAAGGTGTAACTATTATCATGAATAAAGCTACAGTGATTACATTATCTTATTCTATATGCTAAGGACATCACTAAGAAAAAAGAAAAAAGAAGAAGAATAGTAGAAGGGGACGAAATATTGATTTTGGTTTCACACTATAAAATTAATTTGCTGCATTATTCAAATTAACCGCTTCAGCCACCAAAAGCCAAACTAAACTAAAAGGAAGAAATATTCAGCAAAAAAAAAAAAAAAACACTAAAAGGAAGAAAGAACAAGCAAATTAATTAATTAAACATTGGATGAGTCATGACATGACCCGAATCCTTACTCGTCACATGACATAACAAATTTTTTCAGTACATACATATATAAAAAATTACATGTCCGAACATAAATTTTTTAAATTAATACAAATTAGATATGCAATTACTTAATTTTGACTCACACCAACTATATTGTAATTGAATCGATAAGATGCCGATCCAACGATTGTAAAATCATTCATTATGTGTGGAGAAAAATGAGCATAAACCCCCTTAACCTTGGGCTTAAACTCCTGGCAAGATGGCATGATGTTTTACTGACGGAAAAGCACTATCATGGGTTTATGAAGAATGATATTGACACTCAAAATTTGTTTTGGTTTGTTGGAAAGGGTTGAAAACTTTGCACTTTGCTAAAGAGGCGGATGGAGAGCCAGAAATGGAGTCTGGACAAGAAATAGGAGAAGCTGGGGGAATGAGAATCTCGCGGCACATTTGGTGGGCTCTACTTCTACTTCGAAGGGTTAACGTTAACCGACCAGATAGATAGATAGTTGTTGAAATAAGTTGTCATATTCGTACTTTGGCCAAAAGTGGAGGAGTTGAGATGTTCTTAGTCAGTTAGAGATCAAATACTTTCTGAAATTTTCATGAAATGCCAAGCCTATGCTCGATCAAACTATTCCTTTACAAACAAAATAGAACGGCAGTCTGCGAGGATTTGCCTCCAATAATTTGATCCTTGATTGTTATAAATATAAGGGCAGTCAATAATTTTTTTTAATAAAGTTTCTGCCATCATATAATTAGAAATACACTCCATATGACTATATTAACACAAAATTGAACAATATAAATATAAAATTAAAAAGAATAATAAATATGTGTAATTAATAAAATTGTAAAATTATCACAATATAATTTCTTTTCTTTATATTTTTCACTCTAACTAAAAAAGAAAAAAAAATATTTTTAATTACTTTTCTTTTATTCATACCCCCTCTCCCTCCTTGAACCAAACAAAGCCTAAAACTTTGTGCAAGATGACATGATTTTAACTAGCGGAAAGCAATATCATGGGTTTATGGAGCATGATATTGACATTCAAATTTTGTTTTGTTTTGTTTGTCGAAATTAAGGGTTGAAAACTTTGCACTTGGCAAAAGAGAGGCAGTTGGAGAGCCAGAACTGGAGTCTGGACAAGAATCGAAGAACCTGTGGAATGTGAATCTCGTGGCACATTTAGTGGGTTCTACTTCTGAGGGTTAACGTTAACGGACCAGATAGATAGATAGCTATTAGTCGTCGAAAGAGGTTGTCATATTCATTCTTTTGCCGATGATGGAAAAAAGCATCTCAAGGAAAACGAAACCAAAGAGACGCAGTGGAAGTTCCTCGTGAGGGAATAGAATATGCAGTCTCTTCAAAAAAAAAAAAAAAAAGGAAGGATGAAAAAGGAAAAGAGAAGAGAATATACATTGTCTTCTTCTCATGAAATTCCAGAAGCAAACTCAAATTCAACCAAAGCCAAAAAATAAAATGGGAGACCAGTTCCAGCATGCCGCGGTTAATCGTCGAAGCACGCAAGAAAAATGAGAGCCTTAATTCTACTTCTAGAGTAACACAACTTTTCATCGTACGAGAAAGGGGTGCGATAGCGAAGTCAAGAGTTGATCGAAGCCGAGGCGGGTACGGTTGAGGAAATTGCTGTCAAGATAAACTTCCTCGTATAATCTATAAGAATGCTAAAAGAAATAGAAAGACCATCAAATTGCTGTTGGTATATTACCCTTCGAACTGTATAATCTTGAGCCACCACTTATAATCTATCAAAATATTAATATTTAATTTGTAAATTATCATAAAAAACTAAATTAAATTTTGTAACTCATATTCTAAAAATTATAAATCGTATACTATTACAATAAGAAAATTCTTGATACGAAAATTCAAGACCTTTATCTCCAAGAACTTAAGGGATTGCTCGGAAACGCAAGAACACCCTTTTGCCAAGGCCAAATTCTCCAACAATCTTTCAACTTTTTTGAGATAAGGTCTTGATTTTTGCGTATCATTTAGTCAGCATGGTGGGGTATATTGTATCCATGAGAGAAATGTCAAGCAATGGAACAAATATAAGTGCGTCATTATCCTTTTTCGAAGAGAAGAGAAATTAAGAGTGTGATTGGATAGTGTTTTGTTTTGAGATTTTTTGTCTTGAGTTTCGGAAGAGAAAATTTTTTGTGAGAAAAAAAAATAAAATCTAAGTGAAATATTTACATCGTACTCCGTGCCAGAAGCAATCCAAATACATCCTAAGTGAGGCCCATGCAGGGTCCTCCTATCCTCTTCTACCTTCCTGTACAACCTTTTTCCTATAATTCTTGCTGGGATCATCCTATCCCCTAAAAAAGTTGGCATTCATAAATCCAACAAAGACTGATCAACCCATTTCATAAATAGGGTGGAAGAACCACAGACTACCCACCTTAGATCTAATCCTTTTGAGTCACATGCACAAAATTTGCCACATAAATAATTGCAAAAAAGAACCAAGAAAATCATTCTCATTATTAAGATATTTTTGGGTGAAATTAAAACTCATCAAGAATTCGAACAACTTTACAACCAATAGAAGGTTGGACTTTGGAGACGCTTGAAGTAAAAGTAAAGTGGCCAACAATGAAGAAGGGAGGGTACAATAGCCAGAGCATCATTCAAGATCAAAATCAGTGTCCCACAAACCATCAAATCCAATCAGCACCAATTGCTATTAAAATTAATAATAATTAAATTACGTAGAGTTTGGTGTTGGTCAACCACCTCAGAGTTTTTTTAAAAAAAATTATTTATGGTAATACAATGTAATCTACTAGCGGATTTGGACGACACGCCATTTGCTTAAAATAATCGCTGTTAGGACAATGTCGCTTTAGGAACACGCTGTTCCTAATTTATTGTGTTGGCACAAAAGTTTTCAAAATTTTAATATGAAAAGGGTAAGCCTCGCAGAATACTATCCTAATGGTACCGCTGCCAGTCATTGAAAATTAAAAATATGATTTTTCATAATAATTCTAAAATACTTTGAATTTTTGTAATTAAATGTTTTGGATAAAATGATGAAATATCCTTAAGAAATTGTGGTTTTTCCTTATAATTTCTTCATTAGTGGAGAAGAATAATGATGAGGGTACTATTTAGTATTTGCATTTTGGAACAAATGTATTGGATAATGTAATAAAATCACTAAGCAATTTTGATTTCTTCCAGAATGTACTCTTTGCCTCTTCGATGGATTTTCCTCAAAAGAAATCACTTTGGCATTTGAAGGGTTGACTGCCTTTGGCATTATAGAACGATTTTTTTACAGTTCTGATCCGTGAATAGAATTTGCTTAGCAAAAAGAACCACCCTTTGGGACCAATTACTAAACTAGGAAATTGCATATTCATTTATTAGTTATTCTAATGATCTTTTTCCCCCAAATATAAGTCACAATTACTTTTTTTTTCCAAAAAAAAAAAGAAAATTAGGAAAAAAATACATAAGAGCTTGCATTTGATGACGTAAGGTGGATGTCTTAATCAGCTGATCTTGTAGTAAAACCAAACTAAGATCTAAATTCAAGAGTAAATCAACTGCTACAACAATTAATGCAATTAGGCGTACCAAAAAAGAACATCTTTTTCTTGGTTTACTCGTATTTTCCAACATTGTAGGGTCTCAAGCTTCATTTTCACCTTAATTCTAAGATATTTTTTTGGTGAAAAATAATGCCTTGATGGTCCCCTATGGTCCTTGACGTAATCTTGTGGGAGGCAGGTGGTAATGCTAATCTTGATTCTCCATTTTAAAATTAAATTAGAAAAGAATTTTTATTTTTCGTACAACACGATTTAAGCTTAAATTTTCTTGATCTTTTTAAGTAAAATGACTATACTACTCTCCGTTAAAGATAGACTTAGTTCTTATTCCCTCAATGGTTCTGTTTCGAAATATTATTTTTATTTATCTTTTTTATTTATTTCGTAATATTTACATTATTTGTAATATTTATAAAATTTTAATAAAATTTTCTATTCTTACCCTTTTTTATAACTAGTACCGATCTCAATTTTCAAGTACTATAATTAAAATCAAATGACTCCTAAATATATTTTTTTGAATATTATAAATTTTAATAATTCTTAATTTGTATAAAAATATCAAATAAAATTAGCTTTTCAGGATGGAGGGAGTGTTTAAATAACAATTTGAACTTGACAGGAATTCAAGTCCCCGACATATTTGGAGTCCACACCTTTACTCTTTGCTCTCACTATACGGCTGGTCTGCAATAGTGAAAAGAGAAAGTTGATGTGAGAGCGAATCACAAATAATTGGTAAAACCATATACGTAAGTGAATTTCCTTTTATCCCATGCAAAAGCCAAAAAGGAGAAAAAGCAAAATGCAATATGCCCTTTTTCATACTATTTTGGATGAGAAATTGTGTGGCGAAAGCTAAGAAGGAAAGAAATTTCAAAGCAACTAGTGAAAAGTTCCAATTGATATTGCAAGTTGAACTATTTCTTGATCATACGTATCTTCATTCTTCACGTTCTATTTTCCATGGTTGGAACGTCTTACAAACACTTGTTTGAGATGCGTAGGAACCAAACTCTTCCCTTTTTTTTTTTGTGTCATTTCTCTTTCTGTTTTGTTTTATTTGGCAATGAAATTCTCTTGTGGATACAATCCAATCCTTTTTCATCTCATTAGTAGGGAGAGGTTCAAGATAAGGAGCGAGAATATTTGATCGAAGCATAGATATTATTCGAAAACAAAAACCAAGAAAAGGAACAGAAGAAGAATTTCGACCTCCCAATTTAACGCCCCTTTTACTTTTTATTGGATTACATCAGATAAATTCTTTCCACTTTTTAACTTTTATTAATAGAATTGTCAATTCGTTACCAATTAATCCTCTTGATGAAATATTTTGCGTTAATTGTGAAGGAGATAGGACTTATATTTTATCTTACTTCAACATATATGAAATATATAGAAAAGGCCCTCAATACAATTCGAGGGTTCGCAAATGATAGATTTGGAAGCGATTGTGTTTCCTCCAAAGTAAATGGAGGATAGCTTAAAGATAGAGAATATTTCTTAATAGAAAAAGGAAAAAGTGCGTCTCTTGGCAGGTGAAAAAAGAGAGGCAAATATGGGGTCTATTTCTTAATAATAATAATAATAATAATAATAAAAGTAAGCCAGTTCATAAGTTGAAAAAAGACAAATTTTTATTTTTTTAACTTCTCTTTGTGTTCTTTTTTTACTTTTAATATTATTTTATTCTTAAGAAAAAGAGTCCTATCATTTTTTTTCTTTCGTGCTTATTTTTTATCAAATTTTAAACTCTTTTAAAAAATAAATATAATCCTTTTATATTTTTATTATTTTGAAGAAGTGCATTCGAAACTATAAAACTTATTAAGAATTTTTGTTCCCAATGGGAGCACGTGCCCACACTCAACTCTATGTGGCTCCACCAGTGTATATAATTTAGAAATACACCTATTTGACTATAGTGTGCTAATTTATTCAATACAGTGTTATTATTTTTTATTTATTTAAATTATTTTTTAAAATTAAAAAAATTTTAAATATGTTTTTCTAAAATTTAAGTATTTTTTGAAAATTTAAAGTTTTTAAAATACTTTAGTATATCTATTACATGAATGATAAATAATATATATTAATTAGAGATTCAATTTCAAAGAATCTTCAATTTTAATCTTGATTTTATTTCAAAAAATTTTAATCTCACTTAATTTTGTTTCAACTAATTCCAAGGAATCTATGCTTTGAATCGATTTTTTTTATATAAGAAAAACGAAAAAAATGAAAAATTAAACACAAAAAGTAAAAATAAGATATAATTACATATTTAATTGAATTAAATATTATTTAAATGAACTATAAGTGTCCTTTTAGGCTCCACACCATATTTATAGTATCACCTTCTGTGTCTTTCGTCATTCTTCTACTATAGAAGTGAGTCACTGAAGTTAAGCTTTGAAAAATTGAAGCTATTTGTTTATATGAAACTCGTTTATCAATTGAGTTCAATAGTACAACTAGACCGTTGTTAACTTAATATTTAAAGAGTAATTCTATTTTAATTAACTAATAATTTATCATTACTCAAAAAATTGCTTACCTAATAACAAAAATAGTGACGTCATTTTTTTTTTTGGGTACAAAACGAAAATAGGAACAGCCAAAAACTAAAACCTTGTACCAATCTACGTAACCCCGTCTCATCTCTCCAAAGAAATAAGAGACACGAAGGAATAGTAGGATAGAATGGAAAAAAAAAAGAAGAAGAAGAAAGAAGTAGAAAAAATGAGGAATCACGTGGCTCGCGAGTGTCCGACACGCGATTAATGTCGATGTCCCATAAACCATCAGAGCCGTCCAATATTTTTACTGAAATCTCGTGAAATGAAAGGGACAGTTTTTTATCCTGATTGGATATTCCGAGCATAATTGCCGTACCCTTTAAATATAAAAATAATTAAAAATTTTAAATATTGCAAATCGACAGAGCTGGGACCCCGGATATTGACCTAAATATTAAAATTTTATTTGTATTAAATTTAAATTTAAAATTTTTATGTTAATTTTTTTTTTAAAAAACAAAAATTTAATTACTATCCTATTTAAACGAGAGACTGCCTAAATTTAGATAATTTGACATTTTTTCTTTTTTGAATGTTTATTTTATTTTCAAAATTATTTATATTATATCTCATATTCAAAGAATAGAAAGAGGAGATGAATTTGTATTTAATAAAAATTAAGAATGTAATTATATAAAATTTAATTTTAAAATTTTTATTTTAAATTTTATAAAAATTAAATTATTTATGAGAGAATATATAAGTCTCACACTTAAAATTTTGATCATAAAAAATTCTTTAACTATTTTATTTTTTCTTTTTAAAGTTAATATTCATTCAACTTCAGGCATAATATACAAATTAGAAGAAAACTTTTACCAACTGAATAATTATCTTCTTTTTTTTTTTTTCGCTGAATGCCGAAGTTGTTAGCTGATAGTAGTGGCTCGGTAAATGGTGGGAAGTTGGTAGAACGTCGTGGGGTCTACTCCCACCAATTCTGATCCATTTCAGCAGAGATGGATGGTTCCTTTTTTTTTTTTTTTTTTCTGAGCAAAGAGAGATGGATAGTCAAGTTACGCAATTATGTCAAGAACTATGGGCTGTGTTACGATAGGATGAACCAGAGAAATTTTCTAAGGCAAAACGTAAACGGTGGGACCGTCAATTCCAAGCTTATTTACCGGCACAAGTTTTTGGACTCTTTTTCTTTTTTCTTCTTCTTCTTCTTCTTCTTTTTTGGACCCGACATACGTTTTTTTTTTTTAATGCAGTAGGGAAGACTAGGATAAGAATGCTTCTATTATTAAATTACTGTCTTGCCACTGAGTCATCCATCCAGTGTACATTTTCTTTTCCATTTTGGTTATTCTTTTCGAAACTTTTTTAGCACCCTTTTTGGTGGCGAAGGGGTAACACCTTTTATTAACCCAGTAGCAACTGTCCATCGAAAGAGCTATTACAATTTGATATTTTAGTTGTATTTGTATATCCCAACGAGAGATTTTATTTTTTTCTGAATAAGAATATTAAACATTATTATTATTATTATTATTATTATTTTATCTTTTGTTTGATTTGATTGGATTTTATAATTAGTAAATATATTTTTCTAACATCCAAATTGTCTTAAATAATCTTTAATTGACAATCACATCTGAATTTAGATTATACAAAAATTGTGAGAACTTTAAATAAAGATGACTTACTATAAATTTGTTATCCAAATTAACTTGTATTTAGAACATACGACCTCTCTTCGGTGAAGCCTACCCCCCACACCCGCAAAAAAAAAAAAAAAAAAAATAGCGTGTTGAGATCAGAAATTTCGCAAGAACGGTACATTCTGGTTTGGTCCGGTACATCATTTCATGCCCAATAAACGGCCTCCACGTCTCTGTACCCCCCCAAAGTCGTCCTCCGATTGTATCGCCCTTTAGGGCGGTGTCTCGGTTTAAAAAATATTTTATTATCTTTACCGAATATTATATATATATATATAATTTATATAATATATAAAAATTATTTAACGGCTATGAAAAAATTACTTATTTGTGAAACGTCACGGAAGCTAAAAAAGTCGAGACTACCATTGTCCAAACATCAAAAGCTTTTACGCGCCAAAATAAATCAAGTATTATCCATGTGGCGACAAGGAAATACATCCGTCTTTAGAAATAGATCTTATTAAATGATAGATCTTAGTTTCATTCATATTTCTCCTCTCTTTTGATATATAAAAAACAAAAAAAAAAAACTATTTTATATAACCCATGACATATGTATAAGAAAAGCATGCGCTAAGAACAGATTAAATACATAATTTTACTTATACTGTATTAGTACTATATTCCATTGACTCTACGAATAGATTAACTTGTTCTTTCCAACGTAGTAAGTGACGATATTGAACAAATTTTTTATTAGATGATTAAAAGAGTACAATTTCAATGGCAGACTGTTATGAGTAGATTAATGAAGGTTAGCCTATGGAAGAAGAAGGGTTAGTAGGAGAAGAAGAAAAAAACAATGAATAAACAGAAGGGTCCACATGATTAGTGATAAAATGAAACCGGGGTTTCATGGGGGGCGAGGTAGGGACGATGGAAAGTGGTTTTCTTGAAAAGAACTCAATAACAATAGCAGATTTAGGACTGGGGGAGAGGGGGTGGGTCTGGGTTAGGGGGCAGGGGCGTAGGGCGCAGGTGAGTGGCAATTGCTCTTTTCGCGAAATCCAAGGACCATTAAGCTTACCATTTGGCCAAAACCATCATTGCTTAATAGTTAATACTGCTACTGGTATTGATTTTGGGGGGCTTTGGCAAATATAAAATGCCCTCCTTGGCTTGCATTCTTCACCATCAACTATCAGAACTCATTCATCTCTCTTGTTAGAGTCCGTGTATCCGTTACTCTTTTTCGTTCATTTCATTTTCTCTTCTCTCCATTCTTGATTCATTGCTTCTATTGGTTTCTCCCATTAGTTCCTGGTTTCTTTCTGAGGTAAAAGCCGAGTCGCATTTTTGCAATTTTTAGTTGCATGCAAGTTTATGTTGTGTCGGTGATCAATTTTTTCTTGCATGTTCTGTTTGATCCTACTGGAAATCTTTCTTGATCTCCTCTGTCGATGGAAAGATTTTCTGGTTTTAGCTTAAATTTCATTTCCAGTAGTCTTTTAGAAGTTTTCGTTTTCGGCATCCACGGTACCAACTGATTTGTCGGTTCTGCAAGATCTTAATTACTAGATTACAAATCTTTTGGTACGAATTTCTTCTTATGTGCTGTTCTAGTCTATGGCAAGTAAAGGCAAAATAAAGAAATTTCTCGGTCCAGAAATTGGTTGCAGTTTTAATCACTACTGCAGCTAAAATCTGTTGAATAGTTCCTAGTCAGACCCTCAATTCACTTCACTTGGTCGTTGCCGGCAAGGGTGACCGAGAAACTTCTAAAAGATTTTCCATAAACGAAAACGGAATGCAGTGGGAAAATCAGCTTTGTGGATAAACCATCCCCAAAGAACCTCCTTTTTAGAGTTTAAATTCTTGTTTTCACACTATAAATTCACAAGCTCATTGCAATTATCCTCATCAGACTGCTCTCTGTGCTTCTCTCTGCTTTTTTATTATTTCTTCACGTGAGCACTTGTACTGATATCCCCTGCTTTTTCTTGTTTCCTTTAGCTGATTTTCTTCCGTTACTCTGCCTTTCTGCACTCTTGCATGTCGATGTTTCTCGGTTCCTGCAGAATTTCTTGAAAAAGTTTTGTCCTTCAGTGTTGCTTTTCTTTGTAACGGCTGCAAACTTTCTCTGTGATCGTCACAATGTGTTGAGACACTTGGCTTTTCCTTTAGTCTCTGGTTTTGCTACTCTGGAAAAGAAATTCTTGGTAACAGATTTGATCACCTTACTTTCATCACTGCTCTCAAATCTAATTAATGCTTGCTTTTCAGGAATTTCCGTAAAGCATAGATCTTGAATTGGATTTTTTCTGCTTACACATTTGTTTCAGATCTGATCAAGGGTTTGAAGATTTTATGCCAAATTTTCAATGTTTCATTAACACTTTTCCTTTTGTTGGAATGACATGCAGAAACAGAATACATCATGTATATGCTTTTGCTGTGTTCTTTTCTAAAGTCAGATGCTTTAATGTACCCATTTGTTGATTCTTGGTTGTCATGCATAGACTTTAATATTTGGCTTAGGATGTAATAAAGCAAGAAGAAATCTTGAATACTTTTTTTTTTTTGTTGGGATAAGTAAGAAATCTCGAATGTTCTTATGCTGGTTAGTGTGCTACTGTATGAGGTGTTAGGTTTTGAATTGTATAAACATTCTAGATTGGATGAGTTAGGTGGTTCATTGACTTTTTGGTCAATCTCTCTTTTTATAAGCTTTCTTTTGGATATACCAAGATCTATGCTGATTGATATCTGTTGTACAGTTGAAAATTTGTCTGAGAGTTTGTTAAGTGCTCAATCAACCGCCATGGCCGAGCGTGTTCTGACCCGTGTTCACAGCCTCCGTGAACGCCTTGATGCTACTTTGGCTGCTCACCGCAATGAGATTCTGTTATTTCTGTCAAGGTGATTGTTTGATTACTTAAAATGGTTTCTGATCACTCACTATCACAGCCAATTGCAGTAGGTTTCGGGTTAAAATGAATGCATTATTGAGACTTATATGGTTTGTTGATGTCAGGATCGAAAGCCATGGAAAAGGAATCTTGAAGCCACACCAGCTTTTGGCTGAGTTTGAAGCAATCAGCAAAGATGACAAACAGAAAATGCACGAGCATGCCTTTGAAGAAGTTCTCAAGTCCACACAGGTATGCTGCAACTTGTTCCCAGTTCATGACTAAATAGTTGCTATAGTGAGTTGCATTTTGTACAGATTTGTTGAAGCGTTTGTATTGATTCATCCTCTAGGAAGCAATTGTGTTGCCTCCCTGGGTTGCACTTGCAATCCGTCTGAGGCCCGGTGTCTGGGAATATGTGCGGGTCAATGTTAATGCACTCGTTGTTGAGGAGTTGTCTGTGCCCGAGTACCTGCACTTCAAAGAAGAGCTGGTGGATGGAGGGTAAACTTTAGACCGTAATATGATTGACTACTATCAATGAACATCTTTGGTGCATTTAGTTAAGTAATGTTACTTGTGCTGGTGCAGCCGAAATGGCAACTTCGTTCTGGAGCTGGATTTCGAACCATTTACAGCATCTTTCCCTAAGCCAACTCTTACGAAGTCCATTGGCAATGGAGTTGAATTCCTCAACAGGCACCTTTCTGCCAAAATGTTTCATGACAAGGAGAGCATGGCTCCTCTTCTTGATTTTCTCCGTGTCCACCAGTACAAGGGCAAGGTAAACTTCTCGTGTTCCTCCTTGATTTTATCCTTTTCTTATCATATTACTTGTCTAGTAACATTTGATTTGGGAGAATTCTTTAACTGTTCAGTTATTTGATTTTCTTGTGCAGACAATGATGCTAAATGACAGAATTAAGGACCTAAATACTCTTCAAAATGTCCTAAGGAAAGCAGAGGAGTATCTGACTACACTGCCTCCAGAAACCCCATACTCCGAATTTGAACACAAATTCCAGGAAATTGGATTGGAGAGAGGATGGGGTGATAAAGCGGAGGGTGTGTTGGAGATGATCTGTATGCTTCTAGATCTTCTTGAGGCTCCAGATTCATGCACTCTTGAGAAATTCTTGGGAAGAATTCCGATGGTTTTCAATGTTGTTATTCTTACTCCTCATGGATACTTTGCTCAAGAAAATGTGTTGGGTTACCCCGACACTGGTGGCCAGGTATTTAAGTGACTGATTTCTCTTCCACATTAACTTTTTCGATCTATAAACTTATCTTTCCTTGATTTGCAGGTTGTCTACATTTTGGATCAAGTCCCTGCCTTGGAGCGTGAGATGCTTAAAAGGATAAAGGAACAAGGACTTGATATCAAGCCCCGGATTCTCATTGTTAGTCCATGCTCTTTATTTGATTTCTGGCTATCAGATTATGCACTTCCTTGGTGAACAAGAACTGATGAACTATCTCATTTTGTTTCTAGATAACTAGGCTGCTACCGGATGCAGTTGGAACAACTTGCGGTCAACGACTTGAGAAAGTGTTTGGAACAGAGCATTCCCACATACTTAGAGTCCCCTTCAGAACTGAAAAGGGAATTCTTCACAAATGGATCTCCCGCTTCGAAGTTTGGCCTTACATGGAAACATTCACTGAGGTGACCCAATCTTTTCAGTTTAGAAATCTTGGGGTTTTTAAATGTTATTGGAAATCATCTGCTTAACTCCTGCTCTGCATATTCTCAGGATGTTGCAAAAGAAGTTACTGCAGAGTTGCAGACCAAGCCAGATTTAATTATCGGTAATTACAGTGAGGGTAACCTTGCCGCCTCCTTACTTGCTCACAAGTTAGGTGTAACACAGGTCTGTTTAACATTCTTTTGTTCTCATTTGTTACTTCGTTTGCTTCACTCGTAATTTTTTTGACACATACATGTTCGGCAGTGTACCATTGCTCATGCTCTGGAGAAGACTAAATATCCTGATTCTGACATTTACTGGAAGAAATTTGATGAGAAATACCACTTCTCATGCCAATTCACAGCCGATCTTATTGCAATGAATCACACAGATTTCATCATCACTAGCACTTTCCAAGAAATTGCCGGAAAGTAATGCATCTTCTTTACCTGTCTTGGCAGAATTAAGTCTTTTTTCGTCTATTCTTGTGACTTAGATTTCTGTTTCTTTGATTCTCTAGCAAGGAGACTGTTGGACAGTATGAGAGCCATATGGCATTTACAATGCCCGGATTATACAGAGTTGTTCATGGAATTGATGTTTTTGATCCAAAATTCAACATTGTCTCCCCGGGAGCTGATATGAACCTCTATTTCCCCTATTCGGAGAAGGAAAAGAGATTGACGGCTTTCCATCCTGAAATTGAGGATCTCCTTTACAGTGATGTTGAGAACGAGGAACACCTGTAAGTTTCTTCTTTTCTACTTTAGTTCACTATCTTCTGTCTTTGAAAAATGCATAAGTTCTCACACATATTCTTATATGCAGATGTGTGTTGAAGGACAAGAACAAGCCTATCTTGTTCACTATGGCAAGGTTGGATCGTGTTAAGAATTTGACAGGACTTGTTGAATCGTATGCTAAAAGCCCTAAGCTAAGGGAGTTGGTCAATCTTGTTGTGGTTGGTGGAGACAGGAGGAAGGAATCCAAAGATTTGGAAGAGCAGGCTGAGATGAAGAAGATGCATGAGCTCATAGAAACCTACAACTTAAATGGCCAATTTAGATGGATTTCTTCCCAGATGAACAGGGTGAGAAATGGCGAACTGTACCGGTACATTGCTGACACAAAAGGAGCTTTTGTGCAACCTGCATTTTATGAAGCATTTGGTTTGACTGTTGTTGAGGCCATGACTTGTGGTTTGCCGACATTCGCCACCATCCACGGTGGTCCTGCTGAGATCATTGTTCATGGAAAATCTGGTTTCCACATCGACCCTTATCATGGTGAACAGATGACTGAAGTCCTTGTCAACTTCTTTGAAAGGTGCAAAAAAGATCACTCCTACTGGGAAACCATTTCTGAGGGTGGCCTTAAGCGTATCCAGGAGAAGTAAGAACCTACTACTTCTGCATATTAACCATTGAGAGATTGGATAATTGAATTCAATGGCTAATTGGATGTTCTGTTTCTTAAATCTCTAGGTACACCTGGCAAATTTACTCAGACCGGTTATTGACCCTGGCTGGCGTTTATGGATTCTGGAAATATGTTTCCAAGCTGGATCGCCAGGAGATCCGTCGCTACCTTGAGATGTTCTATGCTCTCAAGTTCCGCAAGCTGGTGAGTCCCCCCTAACCTGACCCCTTTCCGCCCTTTAAACTAAATCTTATTTTGGTTTTAACCCAACATGCTAAATATATCCCTATTGTTTGCGGTCTTCCAGGCCGATGCTGTTCCGTTGGCTGTTGAGTAAATGAAGGAAAGGATTTTGGGTTTTGGGTGCCCAAGTGGAGTTCCTGGAGTTGGTGAATAAGAAGACTTGAGATGGTGTAAAGAAGAGGCTTATGGTTTTCATTTATCTTGTTAGTCCCTTCATTGGAAATGTTGTAAAGGGGCTATGATCCTGTCAATTAGTGTATTAGTATTTCTTGGTAATTTTGGATGTCTGGTTTCAAGTTTTGTCTTCATTTTCTCATTTCCTTTGTTAGTGCCAGAATATTGTCATTCTGATTTGACAATTCAAATAAAAGTTAGATTTTCTATAATCCATTTCTATCCTTTTTTCTGGTCCGGCAGCTTCTATCTGCCCTTCTGGCCATTTTGTGTTCAGTGGAAGTGAACTTAAGTAAATCTGTTTCTCTAAATACCTATATTTAATTTATGTGGACAACTGGTGTGGTAGGGCTAATAGTTTTTATTTTCTTCTTTTGAGCAAAGAAAATGGGATCTTACTTGGTACTCCAGCAGTTTTACCTCATTAGTCGTTATCATACTGAAGTGAGACGACAGCAAAATCAGCACTTAAATTATTTGAAGTTTTCCATTGATGGAACGGGGGGAAGTATGTGTCTCCTTCCTCGGCCGCACCTGTAATTGTCTCCAGCCTGGTGCTTGGGAATGATAGTACATTCACATTCAAGTCTCTCACGGTAGCAGTGACGTTCTCTGGTAGAATCTCAAAAGATTTTTCCTTTCCCAGCTCATCTAAAAGTATTCTCCCCTCCACGCCCCATTCCACCCCAGATCCCGCCGCCAAAAAAAAAAAAAAAAAGGAGTAAAAAGGAAGAGAAACGGGAAAATCTTTGATTCTAATTAAGTGGTGCCTCACAGGTATTGACTGCTGAGCTTCTTCTTCTTCTTCTTGTATGAAGTGGTTGGTGAACAAATATCATTCAAGAAAATGATCTTTCACTCGCTGTTCCGACCTGTTCGGCCTTGTTTTTCCACTGAGCTCCGAAAATGGCCTTGCTTTTTGGGGATTGGCAAGGCCTTGAAGGCATTATCATAATGTGTGTTATGAGCTTGAACGCATTACATCCGGCCATGCTCAATGCAACTTGGAGAATGGGAGACAAAATTATTAGCAGCGACTGAGAAATGCGACTGGGAGCCAAAAGGCGCTGGCTGTTGTTTGAGGAGAAGAGGAGTCGGCGTAGAGGGTATTGGCTGTCGTTGGAGAAGAAGGTTGTAGGTACCGAGGCTGAAGAACGACAATTTGAAGACTCCTTTTGGCCTTGGAGAGGAGGAAAGGGTTTTAATTGCAAGCTGAACGCATGATTATGTGTGTTCAAAAGTTCAATTTTCCTTCTTTCTTGGCACCAAATTATTTTAGGTTAGATTAAGTTCGAAATTAATCTAAAATTTTTATATTTTATAAATAATTTATTTTTATAAAATTTAAATTTTTAAAAAATTATACTTAAATATTATTTAATTACACTCTTAACAAAAAATAACAAATTTAACCATTGCGTATTGGTACATGAAGTCTTATCTTTCCAGCAAGTGTTGACAGTCGTAAGGCGTCTGGGGCCTGGGCTAGTCCGTCCCGCTAAAGAGCCATTTGCGCAGTTCAGTACAAGAATAGGGCCAAAACAGGTCAGAATCTCCGTACTCGTCCCGCTTCTTTGTCTTTGTTCTGAGACTTCTCTTCCATTGCCGCTGAAATTTCTTCCGTCCCGAGTGTAGAGGCAGAATGGGGAACAGCGCCGCCATGAACAACTCTCGATTCTTGATGAATCTCAAAGGTGACCGAAAGGGGCCAATTATAGTGCTGATTTTCCTGTCCCTCTTAGCTGTTCTTATCGCTCTGCTTTTTAAGAATTTGTCACCTTCCCCACGTTCAAGAGGTCATCAGTCAGCGTCCACTTCTTCCCTTTCACCTCTGGATCCAATTATCAAGGAAGCTTGCACCAAGACTCTGTACTCTTCTTTCTGTCTTGACGCTGTCTCATCGATTCCTCCCTCCAAGAACACCATAACATTCTATGATTTTCTTGAGTTCGTGATCAGTCAAACCAAGAACTCTGTCAAGAGTACCCAAATGGACGTCTTGGCTCAGTTTGAAAGCCAAGATTTGAGTTCACGGGAGAAGAATGCACACCGAGATTGCTTCGAAATGCTTGATCAAACTCTTTATTATCTTGGACAAGTGATTGATCAACTTCGTAAACTTCCCTCATCATCTGGCTATGCTCGCGGATCATATGGAAATCTCAAAACTCTACTGAGTGCAGCTATGACTAATGAGAACACCTGCATTGATGGGTTCTCGGACTTGGAGGAATTTCTTTTGAAAGGCCAGAAATGTCACAAAGAGCGTTTTCAAACTTTGCTCACTCCAATCTCTCGCATGATCAGCAATTGCTTGGCCATGATCAAGTACATGGAGAATATAGGAGGCCAAGAAACTATCCAAAACCCTAGGATGCTTATCACTAAAGTTCAAGAAGATAGAATACTAGATTGGATAACAAATGCTGACCGGAAAATGATGGAAACAACAAGAAGAATGATTCCAGATGTAACTGTAGCTTCTGATGGCAGTGGAAATTACACATTCATCAATGAGGCAATCGCAATGGCACCAAATATGAGTTTGAAGAGATACGTGATCAAAATTAACTCGGGAGTCTATGAAGAACATGTCATTATTGCCCGAGAGAAGATTAATCTGATGCTGATCGGTGATGGAAGGAATAAAACAATCGTGAAAGGGTCAAGAAATATTGTGGATGGATATTCAACTTTTGCATCAGCGACTCTCAGTATGCCTTCTCAATATTTATTTCAGTGAACTTTTTGGATTTCCTATTAGACTAATCTGAATTGTGATCTTGCAGCTGTGATTGGAGACAAGTTCATAGCCAGGGATTTAACAATCATCAACACATCAGGTCCAGAGAAGCATCAGGCAGTAGCTCTGCTGGTAACTTCCAACGCTGCTTTCTACCGCTGCGAGATCATTTCTTATCAGGATACTCTGTTTGCACACTCTCTGAGTCAGTTTTATCAGGACTGCACAATCCAAGGCACCATCGACTTTATATTTGGAAATGCAGCAGCAATCTTCAAGAACTGTCTCATTCTTGTTCGTAAACCAGCTCCCCGCCAGAAAAACATGATCACAGCACAAGGGAGGGCGGATCCTAATCAGAATACTGGGATTTCATTGCAGAATTGCACTATAAAGGCTGCACCGGAGTTTACGTTGGCAGACCGGAAAAACTTCTCAACATTTTTGGGCAGGCCATGGAGGAATTTTTCCAGGACTATCATCATGAATAGCTATCTAGATGACCTGATAGATCCACAGGGATGGTGCACCTGGGATGAGTACAGCACTCTCAACACCGTTGACTACATCGAGTACATGAACTCAGGGCCTGGTTCTGACACCAGCCGAAGGGTTACATGGGCAGGTTATAGAAAGAATTGCAGTGTAGACATTGCTAGGCAGTTCACTGTTGGGGAATTTTTGCATGAAGCAGATTACTGGTTAAGATCCAGAGTCTTTCCTCTCTTAAGAAGCACGTGAACCTAGCCTGTACGATGTCCCCCAATCTGTCGAAGTGTCAGAAATATGCATATAGAATGTTTCCTCTTTTCTTCACTCTCAATATTATATCGGATAGGGAGGTCGAAAAAGATCCCTGCACTGCGCTTTTGCATCAACATGTTAGACTCATTTATAAATGTCCAATCGTGATCTAATAGCTAAAATAATTGTTCTGAAACTCATTTATAATTGTCCAATCGTGATCTAATAGGTAAAATAATTATTCTGAATAATTAATTATATCTTCAAAAATTATTTTAGTCGTTAGATCACGATCGAATAAATATAAGTCATATACATATTATAAAAATACAATACAAGACCGAAACTAGATGCATATTTAGTCGTTAGATCACGATCGAATAAATATAAATAAGCCATATACATATTATAAAAATACAATACAAGACCGAAACTAGATGTATAGCGAGTTGCCTCACTCCCACTTTGATTTATTAGCAGTTTTTATCTTAATTAAATAGTAAAATGCAAATGAAAGGAACCACTGCTAACATTATAAAGGCACGATCAAATTACAAAAGGTCATTTCTGTTATTATATTTTTGCAAAATGTAATATTGTTGGGGTTTTTCTCTTTACACAGCATAAACACATGGGACGTTCTATCATCGAAGTGATGTCATAACGAGTTCCAGAGTGTAATGAACAAAAAGGATAAGAATTACACAAAGACGACATTTCGAGGCAAAGCAAATTCTTCAATATCTCATCTCCTCATATGACACATTTCCATTTGTTGCACTGTATGTATTGCCGCTACTTCGGCCTGCCTTCGCCAGATGAACAGTTAACTATAAGTTCCATAGTGATCCGTTCTTCATATACAGCACATGCTAAAACTCTTTTTACAGTCATTCACTAGGACATGCAGATGCAGTACATCTCTGCCTCAACAGTTTTGACTTCTTGAGAAACATATAAATATATACATTCTGTGAGTATCATATACAGAATTACAAGGAGAAATATTCTGTATTGGTGGGGTGATATTTACAGACGCAACTAGCTGTTACAAAATTGCACTCCTGTTTGCATCTAGGAGTTTTCCATCTGTACTCTGGGATGGATTCCACAGCAAAATAGATGAGAACGCTCCGGAGGAAAAGAAAGCACGCTAGCAGTTAACTGACGTGTTCTATCTCTACCCATACCTGAATGCACGCTTCAATATCACTTTGACTCATCATTTTACTTTCACTCCTTTCAACTGACTCTTCAATTACTCTCTAATCGCCATGCTTACTTTCTTCCTATGAAGAGGCTGACTAGGGTAGAGCATTATTGCCAGTAATAGAGAAAATGCTACACCAACCACCCCACTAAAAGGTTGAAAAGGGTGAGAACCAGAAAGCCATATCGGAATATTGGGTTGGTAGGTCAAAAAGCCTCCTGTTTGTAGGACAAAGCTACATATCAGTATTCCTGCACGGAGTCCAATAGGAAGAGAGAGGCTGCCTTGGCTTCTTTGTCGAGCTCCAGCCAGAGCCAGTGATAATAACCATAATCCTGGTATGGACCACGGTGATCTGGACCAATTCCAAAGGCTTCAGTTACGTTATGGAATTATTATAAGCAGTTAAAGAACCAACACACTGCCACCACAACCCAACCCTCAAATCAAAAGCACAAACATATTAGTCTTTTCATGACCCCAACCACATCTAAACAATAAAGCAAGGGAAGATCACAGAAATAGAGCAGGTGCAGGCATATATAGCTTGCAAATATGATACAAGAAAGCAGCCTTTGCATATGCCAAGTGAGCAGGATTAAGTTTGCTGCTTACAAACCATATGCAGGCATTTATTTAAATTAAATGTCATGCAGGTACATGGGAAAGAAATGGAGGAGATCTAAAATCCGTCATGTACATTATATTAGATGAAAGGAGCAGGACGGGGGTTCTCATGCAAGATATCTACTAAATTTAACTTGCACGTTAGGAAAATCTTTGCATAAATGACCCCTGATGCTTCAACCTATTCATTCTTCGAAATTGCAAGGAATGATTAACATTGACAGAAATCCACCACACAAAAGTGAATTGTGATAAATGACAGTCAAAGACAATCACATACCTTTGGGACAGAGAAAATGCAAACCCTGATATGATGATTGCTCGGTGATATCCATAGTCAGCAGTAATTTCATCAGGTAACCAGGACCTGAAGAGCAATTCCTCAACAACAGCAACACTAGTTGCTGTAACAAGTCCTCTAATCACTAATAGAAATGTTCTTCCACAAAGTTTAAGCCATGTAATAGTATCCGAAGATGATGGTGGAAGATAGTTAGGCCAAGATGGCTGTACAAAGCCACATAAAATATTTACAGAATTTATAGTTAACACAAGCATGACTCCCATCACCAAACCTGTCACAAAATTTTGGACCTGCAAATAGAAAAGCCATATGAGTTTTCTCTCCACTCCAGGGAATGCAAGAAAAAACATTTTGAAATTGAGAAAAGAGATAAAACCTCACAAGGTTCGAGGTATAAGTTGATGCATACAGTTGGACAACAATATACTGGTTCTGCAGGGAGCATGGGATCGATTACTTGATCTATCCCACAAAATAGAAAGGGTTTGAGTTTATAGGTCAACCAGGAAACTGGGAGCTATATATTTGCTTAGCTTTATGCAAGGCACCAGAAAATAATAAAATTCAAATAGGAAAAAAAATCCAGCATAGCAACAACCTAATATTTGAAAGTTAAAAATTGACATGGAAAAAATAGATACGAGAAATGGAAATTTTGACAATAAAATTAAACCGCATGTTATCAAATTACATTAATTGGTAGCGATAGAGTAAATAATCTCTAAGAATTTTAGAGAACGTAATGCTTGAGAGTCGGAAAAAAGCAATACATTAGGTAAACTTTTCCACTCAAATTGATCTCGCCCTGGAAAGGGTCTCTTTCACTTTATCTCCAGAAAACTTAAAAAAAAAATCAGAAAAGGGGAAAATGAAAAAGACGAAAAACAAGAATGGAGATGGGACCCATTCTACCCTTTTGGAACTTTAAGAAATATTAATTGGCCATTTAAGGGCACCATCGTTGTGATCTTGTGATTTCTTGCACTAATGAGCGTTTTCGTGATGCTTGTCATTGTCAAATGAAAAGGACAGATTAAACTCTGAAATGGACCTTAAGTTTCCAATTCCCATTATCCTGTTAGCAGAGGCTATTTGGACTCCAGTAAATGATATTTGGATGATATCTCAAATAAACAAAAATCATACCTTTAATGGCGAATTTACATCCAACCCATACTGCTCAAGCGGATCATCATATGAACGAATCCTTTGACCCCATAATGCAACCATCAGCATGATAGAAACATAGAGGCCAACAATACAAGCAAGCTCTGCGATTCTGGATGAGTTTTGTCCTGCCCAGCTTTGCATAAGTGTAGGAATCAATGGAACAACAATGGGTGACCAAAATACAAGCACCATACAGACAAACCCAAAAATCCTGAAATATTCAAAAACCAAATTCAATTAAAAATTGAGAAACCAGAGAAAAGCAAGTTATGCATCGTAATTCATTAGAAGTGTAGGAATCAATGGAACAAAAATGGGTGACCATAACACGAGCACCATACAGACAGACCAAGAATCCTGAAAAATTCAAAAACCAAATTCAATTAAAAATAGATAAACCAGAGAAAAGTAAGATATGCATCATGATTCATTAGAAGTCAAAACTCCAGTGTCTTTTAAATTAGTAATCAAATTTAATAAAGAAAAGTTGTGTAATTTAGATTTCAGGAATGTTCAAAGTTACAGAGGTTCTTTGGAAGTTATCTTTGATGAGAATTGGATGTTTTAAACAGAGTATTACGTAGGATAAGTATGATGTAAAACCAACTCGAGCTTGTCATGGCTTGCAGATGTGAGCAAAACATTCTTTGGTTATTTAACTTTTCCTAGTGAGCTTCAAAATGGTGTCAAGTCAGATATGATAAACAAGATACATATGCTAAAGCTGCCTTTGCTATTTTTTTGCTTTTTTCCAACAATCATTTGGGATTCTAATTTAAAAAAGAGAGATCTGCGGAGCTGTAAAATGTACTACTTGGAACATCAGGTAAAGAAGAGAAGGAGCCTGAGATTAGGAGGTGGGATGTGCAGCAGAGAGACCAAGCTATTTTGTTTTCTACTGCTACTGAATATACAACATTATCCACTTTGCCAGGAGTAAAATGGTTAGGCTTAAATGATTTTTGGTGACCTATATCTTGAATTCTATACAATATCATTCACAGTAAAGAGCAGGAACAAAATAACAATTTCTCAAGAACTGAGGCTCACATACTCCTTGCTAAACTTTGTGTCCACACCAATAGAAGAAGGTTTCTTTCTTTTTTTCTTTCTGTGTTGGGGAGGTGGGGGGCGGGGAGGGGGAAGGATATTCTCCTCTATTCACTTATATCCCAGAGAAACAAAAGGTAAAACCATTTAATGATTTTCAGAAACTTGCTAAACTTCTCCAAGAGAATCTATAGAAGAACAGAAGCTTCCACATCTAAAAGCAGAATCAATTGGAGCAACATAAATGTACCTCTGAAATAATGGCCTTTCCGCCAAGCGTAGAAATGAGATGAGCTTGTTGGTCAAACTCATTGCACCACGTATACCACCCCAAAGTAAAGCCACTTTTGCAACAAGTTTCAAAATCCCTCCCCTTTGTCCCAATTCTGCCAACATTGCCACAAGCCTAAGCAAGTAGGAATAAAGTAAGCAGTCTATGAATGAAAAATATTGTTAATTCTTAAGCAGATGGAAGACTGACAAAAAACTAAAGCATCAAACCTTTCGTGATCCACTTCACCACCTTCCTTTGTTGGTACTACGGGACCAGCAACAGACATAGCTTTCTCTGCAAGGCTTGTGACTATGTTATTCTGAGCGTTCTCAGACATTTCTTCCACATTCTTGTGGCCCTTGTAGTGACTATTTTTATCCTTGAAGGGCTTGGAGAATGTTCCATTAGTTTCAGCTCTCTTCATGCATGAAGATAACCAACTATTAGAGGACAATGTTTTCAAAATTGAAGGCACTTTATAAGTTCATCAACTTAAGTAGGCAAAGAAAACCGCAAATCCTTCAGGAATTTTCCCTCTTCAAAATATTTCTTTTCGTGCATCCTTGTCAGTGAGAATTTGGTATCTCTCATTCTGTGCATGTGGCGTTTTATCAGCAAACAATTATCTAAGGTTCTTCTGCTGATGGTCGCCAAAGATGCATCAGGTGACTGGAATTAAGTGAAGAAGAATGACTCTCCATGCAGTCATTAACTTAAGTAGTAAGATACACCAAGGAGGTGCAATACCAAACTAGTTCATCAATAGAAGAGATGCAAGTAACACCACAAATGATAGTAATATGCCTCCAGAGTTTAATCAATACCTGCTGATTGACGAGCAAAGCAGAGGCCCCAAGAGCTGCAGTGACAGCACCCACCATTACAGTGTTGCCATTTGAACTTCTTGATTCAGGTTTCCAACTGTCTGTATTTTCTGATTCAGATTTTCCATTGTCGTTATCAACAGAATTATCTAAGCTGTACTGCTCATACATTTCCTCAAAAAGCATTTTATCAGCCACACAGGCGGCTGGTTGAGAATGATCTATATTTCTTGATTTAATGACTTCATCAGAAGGAACATCTTCACTCTGGTCATCGCTGTTCTCTGTACCTACATCAAAATATTTTCTTAGGGAAGCTAAGCTAGAGCCCACAACAACACCAAGTGGCAATATTCTTCTCAAACAACTTGTGTCCTCAAAGGCCAGAGAAATAGCTCTAATAATATGCTCTCCATTGAGGGTGTCAAATTTCTCCAAAGCACGATCTTTGACATTCGTTGTCATGTGCCTTTCTTCTTGTCCAACAGACAGAGACACAGCATCTGCAATGAATTCGAAATCTTTGGAAAGCTTGGGCTCTATTTCCTCTAGGTCAGCTGCACTTACCCTTCGTTCAACTTCAACTTTCAACGTATCCAATACAATATTCTTAACAAAGAGCACAAAATCCTCAGAATCATCAACCTTTTTAACATGACCACTAGTTTCATCTATCCTCTCACCCTTCTCAACTTGCTCCTGTTGTGTATCAGAATCTAATATTACATAAGAGGGTTCTATGATATCGTCTGTACCTTCTGCCTCTGATTTTAAATTGCTGCTAACTTTGGTTTGCTTTTCGGTATCATCAATAATGTTATTGTTATCCTCTCTTTGCTCCAAAAGCTTCCACTGGCCTTCTTCTGGAAAGTAGTCAAGAAATAAAGCTCTGGTTGTATCTAAGACTAGAGGTTTGGTAGTCCTCATCTTAGAAATCAGATACTTTCGAAGATACTCCTTGTAAAAAGGATCTTCATATAAATTTGTTGTAATGTATAGTGGACCTTGTTGAGAAACGCCCCTTAAATATGTTAACGACTTGTCTGATGAAAGTTTGCCACCACCCATTGAATATCTTTCCTGAAAAGAATCAGTATAACCTCCTCCTAGTAAAATAGCATCTGTCACGGATTTTTCTTCAGACTTTAATTCACTAGAAGAAGGAGTATCATGTGAACTGTCAGAAGGCATGCTGTTATCATTTCTTTTCACCTCTAGCTCTTCCAAATTGTTACCATTAATGAATTGATTCTCATCAATCAAACCACCTTCTCCATCTTGCATATGATGCCTATCCTTTGATTCATATGCATTATTATCTCCTTTTGCTTCATTTCCATTGTCCTGACCCTCGTCTTCATCTTCATTATCTCTTCCTTCCTCCAACTGGGTAATCATATCCTCAATTACATTAAATACACTGTTAACTGCAACTTGGGTAGAATCATCAATCCCGGTCAAAGCATCTAATGCCTGAGAAACACTAAAGCTTGGCTTTGAACCATCTTGCATTGAACCAGGCTGCTGCACATTTCTTTCTTGTCTTTTCGTATTATCAACACCTTCTGTTTCTGTTATCTGGATCTCTGTAGTGAAAGCAGGCACTGATGATTTATCTTCTGTCTGAGAGGACGGTGTAGTCTTAGGTTGGTCAACTGAAGATTCTCCAGTATTCGTTTCATTTTGCTTGTTAGTGCTCTCCTCTTTTGTAGCTGTCTGATTCTTTCCACCATCATGCTCTTTGTTATGATCATTTACTATACCATCAGCGCCACCAGCCCCATCAAGCTTAGTAATTGTTTCTGACACATTATCCTGGTAATCAGAAGCTAGAGCAGTTCTTTCTCCAGAAAAATCCACATTTTCCTTGTTATTTCCATAATCATTCATCCCCTTCTTGTCTGAATCAGGAATATCAGTTGTAGGACTTTCCATGGTTTGGGACTGTTTAGACTCCATGGATTTTTGCAGATTCTCTGCTACGTGGAGTTCAGATTCTGGTGCCCCAGAGGTCTCAGATTGGCTAGGTGGAGACTCATTAGAGCCATCTGTCCAGTCATCAACCCTCTTCTGTCCTGAAGTTTGAGGATCCTCAGCTCCACTATTTGCAATTGGCCTTCCTCCAGCTTTTTCTTGGACATTTGACTTCAATCTTGATGCTACATCTGGAATCCGTCCAAGGCCCAGAAGTTTGTCGAGTTTCAGGTTAGATTCTTTGTTATGAAGGATTCCAGACACTGCAGTTGTAAGCTTTTCACGAACATCTTCAGGAACAGCATCTTGCAAAGCTTTCATTAATGTCTCCCCACGACCCACAGCAGTCAAGACCTGCAGATAATTGTCAGAAGTATTAAGGATCATAGAAATGTAAAATTCCAAATATCATCAAGTGTCCTCTTTGACAGAAACGCAGTGAGAATTTCTGGATTAACAAGTTAATTCAATGGTCAACTATTAATGTGAAACATTAACTGCTAGCAGTGGCATATATCTATGAGCTAATTGATCAAAAGAAGATTAATGTTAGGGTTCCTTAACATCATGTGCAGATATAGAAACATATCACGTGGGATAGGTAAATAACTAATGAGCATAACCTTCTTCTTCTGTTCTTCTGTCAGAGTTTCAGGCATGGTCGCATCTAGCATATTCATTACCACTTCTGCAGTCTGTAGCACCTGACCTCTTTCACTATCAACGGGATTTGCTATGTTACCTTCTACTAACTCTGCATCAATAGCACTGCTCTGCTCCAAAGAATTCTTCTTTTCTCGTTGGAATCCGTTAATTTCAAATTGCAAACCTCCTTTCAACTTATTCTTAGATCTTGAATGCAAGTTTGTAGCAGAATCCCCTTCAAGCACATCTTTCAAATTATTGAGGGAGTTTGCATCTAAAGCAGCAAAATTTGGAAGATTTAGGAGTTTGTTCACTCCATTTTTATTAGATGCTCTGCTTTCAACCAACGATAGAGCCTTTGAAGGGTTGATGGTAACATCAACATCTTCCAAGAGTGGATGTCGACCTTTCAGAAGTCCAAGCTCCACAGCTGTAAGCCACTGCATTCAATGAATTTGATAAACACCACAAGTTCGAACAGAGTATCAATAACAATATATTATTCAATGGATGAACAGCAGCATACCAAGAACATTTTAACTGCTCTGACCAGAAATATTGTGTCGCAAAATTTCACAAAGCAAGTTTGTATCTGGTTAAAAAATCTTCCAATTTAAAATATTTCTAAGTTCCAAGAAAATCAACTTCCATAGAGACAATCAATGAAACAAAGAATCAAAAACTAATCCAACAAAGGTGCACTCTGCTGGCACATATAGGAGAAGGGAAAGTGGAGAAGAGCCAACTTTTTGATTTGTGTATTCTAAAAATATTCAACTTGGAAAATAAAGCACTTCTAACAGTATTGATACCATAATTTGTGACAGAAGAATGTTTTCCTTTGTTATCAGCAGGTAGTGTTTGCATAAAGTTCTTAAATAAGGCACAAGGATTTGGCAACATAAATTACTTAGGCTCTCTGAGACTAACCATAAGAGACTATTCCCTTCCAGTCAAAATGAGTCTATTCTCAGTGATTTTACAGTAGTAACAGGTTCCTTCCCTATTCTGTTTCACTGGCAACATCATTTGCAGCCAAATAACACATTTTTTGTTGCAGAAGTGGTTATTTTCATACTATTCTTGCTCCAGGATTAGTCAAAAAAAAAAAAAAAAAAAGTGAAGTTTCAAATAGTTAAGCCAAAACCAAACATGAAAATATCAGAAACAACATGTTCACCTTATTACCTCAATTGTGAGATGCTGGCACCATAATTTAGTTAATCTGCTGCTTGTACTTTCACTAGACGGCAAATAAGAGCACAAGAGAAGACTAGTGAATGGATTTTTGGCAATCGAACTACGTGGAGTAGAGAACAATGGAACTGTCCCATTATCATTCTGATTGGCACACAACAATACACATCAGTCAATCTTATCGAGCTGCTATTGCACAATCTTATCAAGGTTCAATTGCACAAAGTAATCTTGTCATGGGTACTACACTCGCAAAAGTATGCTAGAGTAAAAAAATAAGATCTGAAAAGCATCTTTGACAACAGATGAACTACTTTTTGACCTTTCCAAAACAAATTTTTGTCCAATTACTTCCGCTCTGAAATTCAGGAGGTAAAACTTGTATAAGCAAACTAGTGTACAATAAAGATGCCCAAATCTTGAATGGAATCTTTATCGGAGTCCCAGGATTTCTTTTCCAGGGAGACAAGGAAACAAACACAACAATGGTGCACATACTAGTCGATGTCAAACTAACACTCTCCCATCCCCTGCCACAAGGAAACCAACCCCCTGCCCAGTCCTCAAGACAAGGGGGAAAAGGAAACTAAAGGATATTTAACATGAAAAATGCATTAGCAGAGCAGGGAGCAGCAGTTAAGATACGCATTGCTCTACTTGCTCTACTGACATTTAAGGGAGAAGAAAAAGTCGATCAAAACCACCACTACACATGAGAAGCCAGTGAATGATACTATCATCTCGAATGGTATCTAACATAAGCAATGGGTTTTCAGATTCAAATCAAGAACTAACAAATAAAAGAACTAATCAAAACCTGTACGAAAAGAAGCGGAATCTTCACTTTCCCAACCATCTCTCGACTACTAGATCTTGCATAAAAATCTTCAATCTCCTCAAAACCATAAGATACCATTGATATTGCTTTCTCAAAGTCTCGTACAGATGTTGCAGAAAGAGCCTTTTTAACATCAAAACCTTTGCCACGGCCTTGAAAAAATTCCTAATTTCATGAAATAAATGTTGTTATTGCTGCTAATGGATGCAACACTTCTTCATTCAAATATCAACTTTCAAAATTACAGTTCCTTCCTGGACAGATGCATAGCAGGAAAACAAAGATGACTTAAAAAAGCATGATCTACCTTGTTTGCTCTCAATATATCAATTAAACCACTTGTCAGTTTCTGATCCAATGAAATGTGGTACGGAGAGGATCGGGTAGCTTCGTCTAAGTCAAAAGGGTTGTCTATGCAAGTCGCAGCTGTAAGAGGTGTTTTTTCTCCTACTTCAGCAAGGTACTTTGTCAACATATTTGCACCATATCCCCAGCCAATGGCCATCAATGTTGTCCAGGGTCTTGCCTTATTAATGTACTGTACAGCTGTGGAGATATCATCGCTGTCAGCAGCTGTAAATAACCTACATGAATAAAGTAGTTAAGTTGTCCCACTATTAGCTTATCATGCAAGAAAAATCCAAACGTTCAGAAGCAGGAAGATTCTTCCCATAAGGTACCTGAAGAAACACATAGAGATCTCATTATTGCTTCATCTCAGCACCTCAAAAGTATTCAAAAAAAGGGGGGAAAGACATGTCAAAACACTAAAGGTACTGATCCCCAGATCTGAAGAATCTCCACACATTAAAGTAGCTGAATAATAAGGAAGTGAAATACAAAATTTAAATAAATCCATCAAACTTAAAGGTTGCGTGAAATGTATTTACCACAGGATGAAAACCATTTTCATGAACATACTTGAATTAAAGCAGGAACACTAAGATTAAAGTTGAGTCCTTGGAATCAATTTCAAATCTGACCATGTTGTTTATTTTGCTACGGTGAACTAAAAATGGAAAGCCAACATGGTATCAAATAAACTTGAAGTATACAGTCTTAAATAATTACACAGAAAGAAGAAGTAAATCTACAGAAATAGAAGCTGATAAGTCATCAGCCTAATCCTATCCTCCGATAAGAGATGAGAAACCAAAAACCTCAGTATCATCATTACATATTTCACTCAAACAGAATGATAACTCAAGGTTAGACAGCGTAAGTAACAACATATTACAATTACTGTCAAAAGCTACTAGTTTCCTCATCCTTTGCTTCTCTCTGATCTAGATGATTTTAGAAATGCGCATAAATGCAGCCTATATTTCCCCTGCCAGAAAAGAGGCCTGATAATGCTAGCCTGCCTCAGAAACAAAATTCAAAAGAAGGAAAATCTACTGAATTCTTCTCCTCCGAGTTGACTTGAAAGACAGATAGTACTTCCTTCCATTAATGTCCTGTTATTTATTAGTCACTCGCAGTATATCGCAATTCCCAATAGTTGTTATTTTCTTCCTCTGTTTCTTTTAACCAACTCAGTGAGAACACGTGATTATGCTCCTTCTATAGTTGTTACAAAACTTGTTTGACCAGAATTTCCAACTATATTATGAAAGGGTCCTGTTTTGTGTTCTTAAATTTTAAAAAGTAAAGAAACAAAATCAATTGAAAATCAGAAAACCAACAACTGTACATTTGGAATGGAGTTACAAAAGTCTACAACGCTGGATTAGAATTGTTTTTAGAAATTAAGAACATGTTTACCAAAACTAAATTCAAAAAAAGAAAATTCATCATCTGAAAGGCCTTCTGGAAATTCTGCAAGACAAAAACAGAAAATGAACACCCCCAAGAATGACATCTTTCCTTATTTTTACCTTTTTAATATTTAACTTCTTATTTCGGCATAGTTTTAAAGTTCATCCAAGTTTTCACCAAATAAAATAAAATGAAGTTCATCCAAGTAACAAAAATGCACCTTTGGGAAGTTACCTCTCTTAATCATCACCCAGCTAAAAAAGGGGAACCTCATTTAATTTATATCAGCTATGCATACAATTAGTTAGTTCACCTTGAAAACAATCATATATCCACTGATAGAATGTAACTGAAGATTGTAAAAGAAAGGCCATTCATGGAGTATTCAACTGATAAGTAGTTATTCTTGAACTTCAAAACTAGTAAGCAAACAATTAGTTAAACAAAAAAGCTACCTTGAAGTAGTTATTGGTGAGCCAGCACACCCTCTAGGGTTCATAACGACCGGAAAACACCCTCTCCTCAAACATTCGCACACAAAAATCTTAATGTCCCTCTCCAAGCTCCCTTCAGCAGTCCCCGGCACAATTAACAGCGTGGTATCCAAACCTCGCTCCTCCACCAAATCCAAATTAGAGGGCCAATCCAATGACAACACTCCTCCATCCTCCGTCCCCACACAAAGTCTCTGATACACCAACTTCTCCTCCTCCTCTCTCGCCCCCTCTTCCTCCTTCACTGGAATTCTCCCACTATTCAACCTCACGAAATGCCGATCCTCTTTCACCAATCTTTCGTTCACATCCTCCAACAATTCGCTTCCTTCAAACATTATGGAAGGACACCGCAACACAACAAACCGATTAAATGGCGTAGGACTGGTGAACAAAATCCAGTCTCCAACTGACTTTTTCCTCTTCTTACTCAAAACATCTAGAAGTTTCGAATCTTTTCGACTTTGAGATAGGTAAATTGCAGTGCCAGAGGCTAGTCCTATGGCCGGGGCGATCAAGGCCAGAGAATTTAGAGATGGAAACTGCGAAATTAGACTGTGAAACAAATTATCAAAGGACGATGAATTGGAGAAACTGAAATTCAAGTTGCTCCGAACTGTCTGCTTGACTTTGAGTTTCCGACGCTTCCATGCTCGGTGATGAAGAATAGAGAGGCTTCTCTGACTCCGCGGATTAGCTGGAAGTGACAATCGGGGGTAAATATGCGGAATTTCGAGGCTCATCTGATCCAACCTTGGAATTGGTACATGCAGCGAAGCAGGTGAAGAGGAAGATAAGATGAAGCGATGAAGCTCGAGAAGCAACGGCGAGCTCTCTGTTTCCCTGTACGTGTGGGTCACTATCTGTTCTGTGTGAACGGTGGAGAAATGCCGTGCGGAGAGCAGACGTGGAGATGGTGGGGACGGAGCGGTGTTGTTCGAGATGCTTTTGGTTGACGGCAACCGTTGAGTACTGGAGCTGTGGGCCCGGAACAAGGGACAAATTTGGGTCCCGCTAGGTCTTTAAGTTTTGCGGGCAACGGCGCGAGCAGTGTTTATTTAAAGTTTAAACGCGGCTATTGGTTGTGGGTGTTGTTCCTATTACAAATGGATGATAAGAAATGGTATTGGGCTTAAGGGCCTGATTGCCATTGGGGTTGGGTGCTTTACCACTTTGGCCCAACTCTCAGAAAACCTCCCAAAATAGACCAATAGACTAATTCCGAAATGGTTTAAATGCATCCGGTAAATGCGCTTATGTATATTCTCGAAAAGCATTCTCTGTCTGATGAGATTAATAAAATAATGTAAAGTCACATATATGGAATGCGTTCTTATCACAATTTCTGATTGATTAATTCTAAATACAAGTTTAGAATAATAATGTGAGTTTTCCTTAGTATGGGTGTTCAATTTTTAACACGCATTGGTGGACAAAAATATGGATCTCATTGGACAGGTTGAGGCAACTCTGCACAGCGACATGGTTCTAAGCCGTGTTTGGTCCAATTAGACCTGAATTTTCGTGAAAGAGAAAAGAAGGATTGGACAACGATCCCCATGTCCATCAATCATCAGCCTCGATTGTTTGGTTGGGCTGTTGATTGTAGGTGGGCCTATAAGAATGGATGCCAATGAAAATTTAGGATTGGGCTAGAAGGCCTTATAGGAGCTTTCAGGTTCAGGTATTTCCACGATAGTATGAGAAATAATGTACTCCTTCCGAGGGAGTGATAACTGATAAATAAGGGACTGGTTATTGACACTTTATCTTTTTATCTTTTTTTTTATTAATGACATCTGTTATTCTTCATTTTTATCTTAATAGATAATGGTGCAACTCTATTTTTATCCATTACCATAAAATATTAATTTAACGTTCTAGTTTTTGTGATATAAGTTATTTATTTTTATAATTAATTTATTTCTGTCATAGATTTATAAGATACAAGTGAAGTTAAACGAACTGCCCACTCCCACCCGTTATGAGTTGTCCCTAAATTGAATGGAGAAGGCTTAGCCTATTTTCTTGATATTTGAAAAACTCCCAACCCATATCTTTCCTAGGAGGCCTGTGGTCAGACGAGCAAACTCGTGGGTCAAGATTTTTTTTTTTTTTTAGCGTGTAATAAGTTTTTTTCTTCTCTTTCTATCACATATGATTATAAAAATCCATCATCTTTGACCAGTTATCAATAGTTCTCTACTCTATATAAATTTATATAAGGAAGATATTTAAAATGATACAATGATACCATAAAAATAGAGGGATTGATTTCATGAAATTAAATCAATCAACCCTAATTGCGGGCATACTTTCCTTTTTTATGATGTTTCTAACACTTAAGAAAAATTAGACTTCACCAAAATTTCTATCAAAACTCTATTAAACTCTTTAATCTTAAATTTAAAAATAAATAAATCTTTAACTCAATGTTGAAACCTTTATATGGAGTTATAATGAATATTCGAGACAAAGTAAAAAATTAAAATTATAACAACTAAAATTTAACTGCAACAAAAAAAAAAGGCTCTTGCTCCAAATAGAGCAGCCAAATAAACTCACATCTAAACGAGTCTGGACAAATTATGTTCAAGACTGTCTATATTAGCGAATAAACGAGCCTATGACCTATTTTAACAGTGCCAAAGTAAGTCATCCTGTACATTTGTATTCACATACTTTGAATATTTGAAAACATATGCAGTGATTTTTGCGAGATTATTTAGTACCTTGAGTAATGAATATGATAAAACGTAGGCAGGTTGAAACTATATGTATCTTTCTTGCAAATAGATGTTGAGTTAATTTTGTTCAAGTTTTTTGTTTATTAAATTAGGTAGAGAAAAATAAATACCTATATAAATTAGGAAATAGCGTTATATCATGTCAAAACTTTTTTTAATTCATCAAAAAAAAATGTCAAACATTTTTAAAATATAATTAATGTTCAATATAGAATTACTAAAATAAGTTTTTTATCACAAATAAAAGATAGAAAGCTAGAAGTGGGAATGAATTAATGGAACCAGTCCTTTACCCTTAAGTGTTTAAATAAAAAATATTTCCGTGCGATATAAAAACTATTTGACTAATACAAAAAGCTAGCTAGTAATATACTCTAATAAAATAAAATACAGGAAATAGGAAAGCCAATGGTGACTCAGTCTAAGTAAACTCTAATAAGAGGTATAATGCCTGAATTAAAGAAGAATTAATGAGCTTCAACAACAAGAATGATATCAGGACAACATACATATATTTTTGTTAATTAAAAAGAAAAAAGGAGTCTACGTACATTTAAAAGGGGTATTGACCATTGGCCCTTATTATGGGAAAATTGAGGGGTAAGACATTCTGTATTGATCCTAACCCTATTTTTTCAACACAGTACTTGATTTAGACCCAATCTGTTGTAAGAAGAAGGTAGAGTCAGAATTATTAGGGAATGTCAACACCCAATTTCCTCTCATTGAGGTTACAAACTCGGATTTGACCAATTCCAATAGGAGATTATATTTATTTCCTCACATTCTTAAATACGGGCCTAGGTAAATCTATCTGTATCTGCATTTTCCTTACATTTAGCAGTAGTTAGTTCTTTTGCACTACGTTTAGTAAAAATGAAATGGGATAGAATGTCTTTCTATCTATAATCCTTCTACTTAGAATAGATTAAAATCCTCTTTCCATTTCATTGTTAGAAAGAAAAAGTCATGATGGAATGATAATTCATTTTTTGTGTTTGTTAAAATTATTATTTAATATCATAATAGAATAAAATTTTATAATAAATTATCTAAATATCCTACTAGTAGATTGTGTCAACAAAAAATAAATTATACTCAACAAAAAAAAGTTAAATTAAATATTTATTTATAAAATATCATTTAAATAAAATCACACTAAAATTTTAAAAACATCAAATATTTTAAGTATTGAAACATAATTTAGTCATAAAAGATAACTTTTATTTTAGATCAAAATAAAGGAAATACTACTAAAAGAATTCAAAGCTAAGTTGTACCTTTTTTTTATGAGGATATAATAGTTAAAAGAATTATTTTTTAGGATTTCTACTTCTCCTAAAAAGACCTTTTCTTAGATTTTGATATGCAAAGGCCTTTCTCTCTTTTTCTTGGAATCAATTTTCATGTGTGAAGACTTTTCTTATTTATAATTTTCATACCAAATATTGAAATGAAAAAAGAAGTCAAAAATCCATTACAATTCATGTATATCAAATGTACCTTTAGTTAAGATAACGATATAGAAGTTGAACCCACCATAACCTTTTGCTTTTAAAAAAGAAAAAGAAAAAACTCCAAATATGCGTATATAGTCTAAAAGTCCATTTCATTTTTTCATTTTTAGTTTTTATTAGGCAGAATTGCTTTATTTAAAAGTTTAAAATTGTAATATATAAATAATATAATATAATAAAAAGTAACAAATTATTGTATCTGTGCAAACGAAAGAAAATATGAGAACTAGTATCGGAAAGCTTTGGGAGAACGTTCTCTACAAACAGCATCCATGGTTTCAGTTGAAGCCAATTTGAAATGACAGGAGAAATCCAAAATTTTCAAACGAGACCTAAAATCACAGTCAAATATCTCGATCATTTTAATTCAAGAAACAGCAATGCAAAGAGCAAATTAACTTAATGTAGTTGTTGAATTCTGACATCGATCACCCTAAGCACATGACAAAGATCTGCTATATGATCTTTACAATGATCTGACTTGAATTCTTTAAATGCAGGTGGCGCAACTCTAAGCACACACTAATCACTGACCTAAATACTGTATTAGCATGCAGATACAGTGGTAAAAAAAATGCTGCAGAACCCCAGATTATGTTTATTTGCCTCTGTGATGCAAATCCTCCCATGATTTGATTATGTTCCTCCACGAGAATAATAATCGTCAGTAAGATCCAAGAACATAGTAGATTATGTTCATTATCACGATTAATGTGACCAAAACCCAGCCATATTCATTAAGCTCCATTTTTATATATCTTGTTGCAGAACTTGTTTCCCTGAAGACCTTGGAGAGAGAATCTTGATACCCTAAGTAATCGCCCCTTATATAATTTGCAAATTCCATAATTATGATTTTTGTTTTGACCTACACTAGATCAGTCACAGATAGATGATAAATAGTGTTAATCCAGACAAGATTATGTTCGGCCAGGCGCGCCTTGGCTTTTTATCATCGCACATACATTCTTTAATGGCAGTAGTAATCATTTCAACAGAAAAGGGAGATTGGAAAAACAGTTTTTGCATGATACATGGGCTGCCGGCAACTTATACAAAAATGATTTCTTGTTGAACAAGGGAGGATTTCGGTTTTGGCTTCACATCGCATAACATTTTGTGATCATAGGAATCCACATGGGAGTGGTATGGGCGATCTTTTGGTTCATTTTTTCCTGCATCAGCATCAGCATCATGTTGAGGAAGGAGAACAATGCTCATCCATGTGTGACTCACATGGCTCTGCTCAAAGAAAACCTATGCGTCACTTTCAAGAATTTGACCCTTTTTATATGTATAATTTTGATTTAACATTGTTAATTATATCCAAGACAACAAAGGTTAGTGATTCTCAGTACTGTAGATTTAGGTATTCCTTTTTTAAAATGATGTTAGGGACATGAGGCTGCAGAATGAGATCAATAGAGGATTGTGTTTTTGCTTTGCTTAGTCCCCAAAAGGACCACATTTGGTCCTCACATCGTAGAAAACGTTTCTCATTTTGCTTCCTGTCAGAAATCAACAAATAAAAGAACCAAAAAACAACTTGATGACAAGAACATAATGCATCCATCTCCTTCATTTTTCTATTTCAGATGAATCTGAAATTTGCAGTGGGTTTTCCAACATTATTCAAGCCAAAGGAAATGCACGATCCGACTGAACCTATATAGAGATTCGACCTTTCTTCTTTTTTATTTTTTACAGAAGACTTAAATTTTGCGAACTAAACCAAGTTAAATATTCAATTATTGAACCATTAGTTCAGCGGTAAGAAAATCCAAAGCTTTCGCTAATACTTCTGCAATTTATGAGATACTATCCCCAATCTTAAATAAGTGTGCTTTTAGAAATTTTATCTAAATTATCTGTTATTTTAATTATCAAATATAATAGGGTTATTATTCTCTTTTTACATTTACCCTTATCATTAACTACTATACTATATTATGCTAGGGTGAGATTGTATTTTTTTTTAATTGAATTATATTAGAAATATTAAAATGAAATGTTTGTACGAGAAGACGTGGAATTTTAAATGAAAAAAAAATTAAAAAATGAATTGAATCTCAATCTAAGTAGGCCTTTACTAGAAATACAATGTAATTGATGGACGTGTGAAAGAATCTTTTGAGTAAGAAAACAAAGGGAATAATCAAATACTTATTGAAAGTTTGACAATCAAGAATAGAGAAATGCTTCATTTAATTCAATTCAGAGAGGTCAGTTTCAAAATTGATTATTCTCCAATCTATAAAAGAAATTGAAAATTTGAGGTAGTTAACACCGTTGAAGAATCATTTTTTATTTAATCCCCTTATCTCTTGCTTAAAAATAATACTAATTGCAATTTAGATAAAGTAAAATATGAAAATAGATATTCAACTTCAAAATTCATCTACTCCTCGGCACATGTCTGTCGCTTTCAACAGCTGAAAAAGCAAGAAATAAATAAATAAATACGAAGAAATATGCTCGTTCATTGCATGGCCCTGTTTAGGTTGTATTTAAATAAATTTAAAGTTTAAAATTTTTTATTTTATACTTTATAAAAATAATTTTTTTAAAAAAATAAAATTTATATTAAATTCTATAACAAAATCAATTTAAATACACCGAAACATCACCAACCCTTTATGGTTGGTGATGGGAACGAAGATTAAACCCGTAATTAAGTCTTCTCGAGTTCTATTTGATGCTGGCCAATGGGTCCCATGCACGCACCGAAATATAGACTTTGGACATTAATCTGCTAATAGTAATTAATTAAGAAAACATTTTTACTACTACTAATTTTAATAAGTAATTCGTATCTATTCCAAGAATACGTGGCGGCGTCTTAAGAACACTGTCGATCTCTCCTTGATGTTATGACAATGCCACGTTTTTGTCTTTCTGTCTGGAATTCGCATGATTTGTTAATTAATTTTACAGTGCTCAAAGGAGACTTTTATCTCAATTTTTTTTATTTTAATTAAAAAACAAAAGTACCTTCAATTTTAAAAGGAATAGGAATTAATAGTAAACCACTAGAGTTTAATTAAATAGAATTTTGTATTTGAAAGGTCAGGTTTAGATTAGCCCCCTTATTAATAACAGAATCAATGTTCTTGTCTTTACTTTTCGCTTCTTATGAAATTGTAATTTTTAAATAAATAAAAGTTCGTGTATCTGATCAGTAGTTTGTCGAAATTTAAAATAAAATTTTAAATACAAAATCAATTTACATGACATCTGATAAATAATTAATTACTCTTTTATTAAACTCAGCACCAAACAAGCTCACCATTAATGACGGAAGGGACATAAATGCCAAATTTCACGCAAGGTACTGCCAGCTAAGGTTATTGAAACGAAAGAACTAACTAAGCAAGCTAAGCTAGGTTGAATTTAGTACATTTTTGCACGTTCATTTGGCATTCTGTGACATCAAACCCATAATAAGACAAACCCATAATAGGATGTTCGACAAGAAATTAGCTCTCCTTTACAACCTATTATTATAGGACAATTTGTTCAAAGATAGGGACTGGCTTTTTGTATAATTTGATTTTTCTGTATGACTTGTATTACGTGCGCAAAAAATATAGAACACTAGAATAAAGAATAAAATTATGTTTTCTTCTTTTGAAAAATTATGACATTCACAAAGACTCATAGGGTGTCCTTGGATTGTGTTATACACGAAATCCAATACAAATTTTTTATCTCACATCTTACTTTTTCTCTTACAAAAATTTCTTTCACCCGAAACCCAAAACAGAAAATTTCAAAATCAAACTATATCCAATCACACACATAGCATATCTAGTCGTGTCAAGATTATTTCTCTAGTTTGAAAAGAAGGTGAAATCCAAATTTAGAGACCATTCAATGTTTATGTAATATAGGCTGCTTTGAACAAGCAAATGTTTCTTGTTCATTTTCTCTGCTAATGCCGGAAAATGAGAAGAAGAAGAAGAAGGGTATATGTTGGTGCTGTCGCTTTTGATCGCCATCATTCTCTAAACGGACCGAAGACTGTCGACAATCAATTAGGTCGATGTTGTTAATATTCTCAAAAACAGGTCCCTTCAACAACTGCCACCAAACAGAGTCCCCATAAAAGACAGATAAAAGATGCCCAATTGGCCAAAAAAATGCAGCTGGTTTTTGCCCCCAAACATTTCTTGTTCATGGTAATCGATGCAAGTAGTAGTCGACATCATTTTCTCCGCTTTAATAGTAGTTTATGGAGCGCTGCCTAAATTTCTAATTAAATCAAAACCAAAATTGTAATTCTATTGATAATTGTGTCTCCCACCTATTGAGGAAATAACAAGTTCAGCACTTATTGTTTATTTGATATCCTCTTTCTGCAAATTAATGCGTGTCCTACTCAAAGAAATACACAGACTTCTTCCTTTTCAAATTATGTAAGTGATAAATTTATTACGCAGAAATCATTTCTTAATTACTATTTTTTAAATTTATTACGCAGAAATCATTTCTTAATTACTATTTTTTAAATATTGTTATGTAATCTTATTTTACTTTTGTATTCTTAATACATGTTTTCCTTGAGCAACGTATAAATTTTAATTTACGTGTATCCCTTCATCTAACAACATACCTTGAAACTTTAATCGCTGGCAAATCATGACTTGCGTGACTCACTTGTCCGTAAGTTCAATGTTCATGAGTGTGTGCCGATTCCCAGAACTCCTTTAACTAATGTAGGTCCTCCTCCAGAAAGAAATTCTAATACCAGAACAGGGGACCCATATTCCCTTTTTATATTTTACTCTTTTTCGACTTTTTTACCCTTTTTAACCCCCCCAGTCGGAGCCCTTTTAATAGGATCCTTCCTTCGCCTTTCTCAGTCCGTCAACCTCCAAAACCCCTTTCTTTCTCTCCCTTCATCTCCTCCCCTCTGTGTCCTCTAAGCTTCTCTTGCTCCAGAACCACCACCATGGCCAAAGGAGGCAAACTCACCAAGCTCAAGTCAGTGCTAAAGAAAATGCAGTCCTTCAAGCTGGGCAAGGCTAATGGCAGCCCCATTGTAGCCAACCACAACTCTTCTGATGATGAGTCTTATGACAACATCAACAAAGACTTGCACCCTGTCTTCGTTGGCAAGTCACGGCGCCGCTACCTCATCAGCTCCGACGTAATCGACCACCCAGTCTTCCGGGAGCTCGTCGAAAGGTCCGGCACCGACTCTGAAGACTCCATCGCCGTAGGCTGTGAAGTTGTTCTGTTTGAGCATTTGCTTTGGATGCTTGAAAATGCTGATCCTCAGCCGGAATCCTTGGACGAACTCGTGGACTTCTACGCATGTTGAAGGAAAAAGAAAAAAGAGGAAAAGTAAATGCAGGCAGTTAATAACTGTCAGTAACTGAAAAAATAACTGCAACGTGTTGTGCTGGCTGGGGGTTGATTCGGTGCGGTCATCCTTATGGTGTATAGTTGTAAATTCTTTTCCAAAGGTAATAACGATTAGCGGTGTAGGAAAGAAGATAGGAGAGAGAAAGTCAAGTTTGGTTCCATTCAATGGTGAGGATTAACCCATTTTACACGGCTAATCTTATGGGCCTAATGGGTAAAGTATTTTAGTAATGTACGCTTATTGATGATGTTTTTCTCATTATTCTTTATTGCAATGAAAGGTGTTTATTCTTGTTATTTGCAAATTCTCCCTTTCTTTTTCTTATTTTTCTCAATTTTCCCCTCACGAGCAACAGCTTAACTTGTCTTAATTTCCCCTTAACAAATGAAAACATCATGGATTTAAGTTCCAGTAGCACTATTTTCATCGATGAAGATATCAAAGAAGAAAAATATTTTATTTATTCTTCAATTTTATGGATTAATGAATATGAAAATTTCTTCTCATGCTCAAAATTTTGGTCCGACAGAAGAACAAGGCTAAAACGGGTGGAACAGTGTGATGATGATTAAATGTTGAACAATCTTGCAGCATCTGCACTTTCCAGCTTAGATATTGTCTTTCACAGTGGTTAATGGAGGAAGTTTGTTCACGTCAAGAATGAATTTGATGTGTCCAACATTGTCTCGTCAGCCATTCGAGCTTTGTTTGTTTGGCAATGGAATTGATGTTTTGAGTTTTGCAGACGAGGGATTGGAAACAGTTTGGAGGTTACTGCAAAAGAGTTTTGCTACTTGTAAATTCCATTATTATGATATCATGAGACGATCACCTATTATTTTCTGTACAGAAATAGTAATGCCTGCAGCAACCAACTAGTAGCGTCATATTGGTTGACAAGTTAGTTTTGCAAGTCCCTGCCCACAGTTTCGGCAAAGACCGAAGGCATCTAACAGGAGTTTCAAGTCTGTCTTTCTAATCTTACCTTACATATGTCAGCAATTTTCCTTCTATTTTTTATCTTTTTTTTTTGATAATTTAAAAGACTGGGAGGGGGATACCAGCGTAGCAACCCTCCTCTGGGGAGACCAGAGGAGCTCCACAGCCGCCATGGAATGTCCGAGTGAGGTCGAAGGGTAATGCTTACTGTCTTGGTATAGACAGTCCCGTCACCATGACTCCACCAAGGTGCACATGTGGACCAGAACAACTCTCATATGAGAGAAGTCAAGGGCCTACTCACGCAAGCGCTTTCGTTTAACCGAATTCGATCCCTTGACCTCCCATATGGAAGACGAAGCACGTTCCACTCGGGCTACCACCTTGATGGTATCTATTTTTTATCTCAAATATTATATAAATAAAAAATTAGCTCTAAATGTCACTATATTTAAAAAAATCTATTTATTTCCAAAACTTTAACCCAAAAAAAAGTTAAATAAAAATGAAAATTGAAAACTTCTCCACGCTGGATTAAAGGTGTATAAATCATAGAAAACCAAACGCATGCTTAAACATACTTAAGCACTAGAAAACAAATAGTTGAACCTGGAGTTTAAGAAACATTAACTGCTGAGCAGGTAACAGAATCAGGCTCCAAAATGCCTAACATCCAATGCCAGCGTTTCTTGAAACTTTTTCTTTTACAAAAATCTAAAAGGAGAAAGATGGGTAGCTGCTGCTGATTCTTTTAATATTTGGAGAAAGTCAACAAAACATTTGTTTAATGTTGCCGTTCTTTAATTTTTGTAAAGTGAAGACATTAATCTATAGAGCTTTGGGATGCTATGCTAATAATTGGGTTGTTAGAGGTGCTGTTGTTTTGATTCACCCAGCAACACACGCTCTGTTTGTTGTTAGAAAGAACCTTTGATGCCGCTTTTTCTCGCTCATGACTTTCATCAAACACTTAATCTGCTCAGTGGAAGACACGAAAGTTTGTTCGGTTCACTGGACGCGTTAAGTGCAACTGATTATCTGTAACGCGTTTCTAATATGCCATTGCCACCCTAACTACAGTTCGAACGTGCAGAGAAAAAGATTTGCCATTGCACCATTTTAGACGCAACTTTGGTAGTTAATCTGCATCAGATGTTGGTAAGAACGAGGGGTTGTACCGTGAAAATAACATTACCTTCTCTAGCTTAATATGTAAACCAGAAAAAAAGTTGGCTCCAATTTACTTGGGGCATTCAACCTTCCATTTGAAAGCTGATGCTTCACGGCTAAGGAGACGTGCTAGCAATGGCGTAGCAAAAGGAGCTTTGAGAGGGTGTAACCGTCCAACACCCACCGACCGCCGCCCCTGAAAATAAAAACAGAAAATTAGGAGGAAAACCCCTTCTTTTCTTTAATGTTTATTTTTATAATTTTTGGGGGCCCTCTTTTTACTGTTTGTTCTTCTGTTCTGGTGGTTACCAGCAAAAGAGAAGCTGATTTGGAAGTGGATTGGAGTTATCAGAGTTAAGTTTGTGGATAATAGAGACAAAAGAAGCAGAAGAAGACGACCGGCTTTCACGGCTTTCTAACGAGATGACACCCAATCATTCTGCAACGACATGATAAATTTGATATTCCTTCTCTGTTTGGACGTGCGAAGTTTTATCAAACCCCCGCGCCTCCATAGAGAAAGTCATTTTACACATATTTTATAAGTATTTAATATTATTTTTATTTATTTTTTATAAATGTAATATTGCTTTGGATAATAAAACAAGTGAGTATTTTTAAGAATTCTGCCCAAATATATCAAGGAAGTTGGGAGATACCCCTGCACTCTCCTACACTACTTCTTTCTCTGCAACTGCATCTTCTGAACGGTCTTCTTTTCCACACAGCTCTTGGCCAAATTCAAGCTCCGGTTGGAGCTTGGATACTGGACATAATCTTTTCTTTGTTTTGTGTTTTTCGGTTCTTACTTTATTAATTATTTTCTTTCCATATTCAAGGCTCAAAGGCATATTGTATCACTAATCTTTTTATATTGATGTTTAATACCCTTTTTTTTAGTTCTGTTTTTACTCGGACTAGATATGAGCTCTTTCCCAATATTTTATCTCATATTTAAGTAATTCTTAAAACTGTTGATACGTCTAAAGTTTTTTGAATTGCTGTTCAAAGAAGGTGATAAAGTTATGTTTCTAATAACAATGATGCCAAGGATTTCAAAGAAGAAACTATATGAAGGATTAGGGTGGGTTTGTTTTTGTTATTTTCTATTGTATTTTATCTACCTAGAGGTCTGATATTTTGTTTGTTACAATAAATATTTTATTCATTCGTGTAACCTAATCTCCTATATCTATTAATGAAGTATCTAACTTATTGAGAAAAAAAAAGGAAGTAGGGAGATACAAGATTTAATGACATTTTTAGCATGTCAAATATTTTTACAATGAAGGGATCTTGTATTATAGTGAACAATGAGCAAACATAACATATAGGGTGGTCAATTACAAAAATTGAAAATCATTTAATGTCGTCAGTTTATATAGGATGTAAGAGTAAAATTGAAAAGAAAAAAGATTATGAGTACCCCTTTGACAATCCAAAATTTGATAAGCAATTTAATTAGTACTAGTATCTTTTTGCATCTTATATTTAATTTTTACTTTTAAATATTAGCATAAGTTAATAATAGAAGTACACATCTTTCAAAGTTTCTTTCTTAGGAAAAAGAATTATAAGTTTTTAATATGTAGCTAGATCTGCTTAAATAATTTTTTTAATACAGATATAAAAAGTGATATACTATTAGTGGCGAATATAACATAATGAATTAATTAAGTATATCCTATAATCATAATAATTAAACTTATAATACAAATAGTGTATAACCTCTATAAAAAGGAGAACAATAAACTCTATTTTAGACAAGTATTAAACTCTTAATCTTCCGGTGGGGAGGACTCAATTCTTAATGATCATATGAAGCCTAGTGGGTCTATCTTCTTAAATAGTCGAGCAAGCATTGTGAGGTGCATTACCATTGTCTTCCACATCTTATAGGCTCACTTCAATCCTGTCTAGGTTGAAGTGGGAGTTGGAACTTTACTAAACTCTTAAGAAAAGAAAATTAAGAAAATGGTGTAAGAAATTAAAAGAAGAATGAGAATAATACTATCTTCGAAGAATAATATATTTTTTTGGTGGAAACCCTCGAAGAATAATCAGTCCAAGCAGTTCGAAGTTTGCCAACTGTTGACAAGGAATCAAGCTCCAAAATTATAGCAGAAGACTAGAAGCCTTCAAACTTTGCAATCCTCAGATCTTCAGCAACTGCCAACAGCTCAAAACGCACCACACCACCTCAGACATCAACAGACCCAGAAGAAAATTGCTCATACCCTCATTTAAGTTGCAAAAGTTAGTAAGAAAGAACATAATTTCGAAAATATTAAGGCAACATAACAAGTAATAGGTAGCTTAGTTGGTTTAATATTGTGCTTTACCAAATCAAGAGTTTTGAGTTTGGTCTGCGTTTCTGTCTCTAATATATAAGAAAAGAAAATATTATGTCAAAAAACATCAAAAATTAGGAGAGACTTCGCAACACTCAGCAGGATCCGGAAATGGTTCGTTTTATATTACTGTTTCCCACTCTCAAGTGTTTCTTGAATGTTCAGTCTACTCCTTGCAAGACCAGCCCACGTGTAAGTGGGCCGTCGATTCAGATTCAACCGGTTACTAGGTCCCTTCTCTTCTGGGCAAGACATTCATTCATTCGTGTGATACAATTTTATCCTCAATTTTGTCGACTAATTATTTTGCTCACAGTGTCGACGAATGTCGTAATAGCTCTGACATTATACTTTTGCAAGAAATAATTTTACAAAAATAAAAATTGTTGTGCATAAAGAGAATGATAGTACGAAATAAATTATACAAAAAATAATATTTTTCTGAAAATTAATAAATTCTTCAAGACGATTGTAATTATTATGGACCTTATTTGTTAATTCTGTGATATTTCGCGCCATGATGCAATTTGTTTGCTATTGAATTCCTCGTCGGCAAGGAATTTTTTCTTTAGGCGTAGTTTGGATTCGCAAGGCAAAAGGGAAGGGGAAGAGTTACCTTTTCACTTTCTCTATGGAAAATGTTTATATTTATTTTTCTTTTATTTAATATAAAAAAAGAAAAGTAAATTAAAAATATTTTTACTCGTTTAGTTGTACTAGAAAATAGAATGGGAAGAGAAGATGTTTTATTATTTTTACAAATTTACCATTCTCTTAAATTCTTTAATTTGATAAAAGTGAAAATGGTAATATAATAATCTTTTTAAAATCATATACGTCTCAATCCATCTACTTATGGATGGATTGGTTTTGCTAATATGGAATGTCTTCTCCTCTAAATTTCATCTCCTCCCTTCTTCCCTTCTTATTAAATGAAGTAAAATACTAATTTATTTTCTCTTTCATCTCTCTTTTCTCCCCAACCAAACTAGGTCTTAGAAAATGAGATAATGCTGAATTTTCAAAAATTGACCTAGACTTGCACCAAAGAGGTGAAGGATGGTCATTGACATCTTCATTTTTCGGATGTGTTTGTGCCCCCTTGACTAATCATTCACATCTTCATTTTTTGGATATGTTTGTGCCCCTTGACTAAGTGCAAACGGAAGAAGACAAAGAAATAAAATTAAGCAAAATTTAGGTGTATTAATATTAATTTTTTCTTCAAAAAATTTTGTCTTCTGAAAGCTTTTATTCAAAAAATTTATTTATAAGAAAAAACAGGGTGCAAACTGAAAGCTTTTAGGAATAGGAGGAATCTAAAATGTATTTGGATTGAGTTTTTATTTGAATTAAATTATATTAAAATTATAAAATTAAATTATTTATAAGATAAAAATAAAAGTTAATAATAAAAAATAAAATAAATAAATTTTTTTGAATTAAAAAATCAATCAAATGCATCTTAAATTTTCGAAAGTGTGAGAAGAAGACAAAAGAAAAATAAGCAGGTTCGGCCCACAGTATATAAGATGGAATCCGTCGGGCCGAAAGCTGTCCGTTACCATACGACTGGACCACTCGTGTTCAGAATTCCAGTGCTCAGAGTTAAGTCCCCTCTTCTTTTGCGGACAGCCAAGCAGTCAAAAAGACTCGAGAAAACCTCGACTTGCGAATTTGGTGTATACTATACTTTTTGTCATCACAGAATTATGAATTTTAATAGTTAAATTTTAATTTAATAATTAAAAATATATATTATAATTATTTTATAATTAAATAATTATTTTTATTAAATAATTATTTAATAATTTTCTTACGATAAAATATAATATATGCATCAGATAAAATTAGACGATCTTTAGCAAGAAATAATAATAATAAAAAGTACAGTAAGCAGTAGACCGCCCAACTTGACTCTTTCGTTTTTGTTTTCCGTTTTTTCTTAGGGAAGGAGGAAACAGAACGTGTATCACTGATCTAATACTTTTTGTTATACATAGAAGAAGAGACGAAATGCAAATTGGATCTAAAATTCATTATTTAATGAAAATATTTTTAATTAAAAGATTGTATTAATAAAAATAAAAAATATTATATAAATATATCAAAAACTTATAGTAAAAGAGAAAATATCACACTCTATCAACCGAAGATGAGTATTATACAACAAAAAAATAAAAACAAAATACTCTTGGAACCTTCATCTCCATCTTTGTGAACGGACCTTGCAAAACTCAACTTCATTTTGTTATTTGAACAACGATTTGCAACACTTTACATGTATCAACAGCTTTGAAATTTATTTATGACTTTTTTTGTATATATCAAGAAAAAAGAATGATATTTTTTATTATATTTATTAATTAATTTTTATTAATATAATAAAAAATAAGATAATTATATTTATAATAAAAATAAATTTTAAAAAATTAAATTTAAAATTTATTAAAATAAAAAATTATTAAAAATTTTCATATTTTGAAATGTAGAGAGTAATTCTCTAGACAGGGAAAGGACAGACATGGATGTGAATTATAATCACGATTCATGATTATACATTTCAGACGTGAGAGTCGCAAGTTGCTATGTCGGTAGGATATTTTAAGAATAAGGTTAGCAAAAACATGCAATGTTATAAAGCTTGAAAAATTTACGGGGCAACAAACTTTTCCCACAACTGGAGATTCGTAAGCTATGAGTATGTAAATTGTGACTGTGCATAAATGGGTCTCATGTTTTCAAAGTCTCTGTATATTACTGTGCATAAGGGATCCGCTCTAAACTGATTGTGCCACTATATCCCCTCAAATATAGCTTACAGGTTCCTAGCAGGAGTTGAACTCCCACCCTGCCGCTGGCAGCGAAAGTACCTTGATTGTTCTACCAGCTCGCATGCGCCCGGGGAGACTGAATGCCTCCGGTGAGATTTGAACCCTCAACCTTTGGGTTGAGGGCTAAGCCTCTTGTCAGCTGAGGTGGCTACCTTTGGATTAGATTTTACTACTTAATGTAAAATTTTATTTTTTTTACAAAAAAATTTCTCATACCAAAATAGTATCTAATCTCACTCATATTATAAGTTGATTTGATAGGATTTAGTTTTGAGATTTTTATTTTAAATTTTATAAAAATTAAATTATTTATAAAAAAATATGAGTTATATACTTTCAATTTTAAATTTAATTTTTAAATCAAATTATGTTTAAATTCAGTCTTATAATTAGTCCTGACAAAAACAACCTACGAATGCAGTACAAAACTGGTCCCATCCATTCATTTGTTAACAATCACAAGCCATTCATCCACGGAGAGTAATTTCTGTCGCGAAAGCTAGCAGTGAATTATGAGCTGAGGATCTCAGTTTCTTCTTAATTCTCTCTCTTTTTTGAAAGGATAGATGATGATCTCTGTTTCTGTATAAGGTAGAAATACAATGCACAGACGCACTCAAACAAAAACTCTGGCGTCGCTTTGGACGCAGGAATACTCCAAATGTAGACACGAGAAGACCACCCCAAAGGGACATGACATGTGATGTTGCGGCCCAAAATTGCACGTTCTTTTTCTCGCCAAAACGGCCAATTCCTGTGGGCTCTTCTACTTCTTGCTTCTGTCTCAAAGGAGACAGATAGCAGAAAGAGACTTCCATTTCAAGACCTCAGCATTGGTCATCTCTGTCTCATTGGTGGTTGAAAATTAATAAGAATCCCGGTTTTCAAGCCGGGACCATGTTTTTTTTTCTCTCTCTTTACCTGAACAAAAAGGTTAAGTCGAGCAAAAATAGTTAGTATTCAATTATAGCACCCTTCATTTCATTTGCTATACTGAACCTAACCTAGTCATAACACCCCCCACCAATATATTAGCAAAGAAGTGTAGGAGAAACTAAGCCGAACCTTATGTGTCGGCCGCTACTAGCTCATAATACTCCTACATAAGTTGCATGTTTTACATCATTGACGAGGCTCGATGTCGAATGCTGAAAATGATAACTTGATAGCATATTACTAGACAACCATATTGGTCGCGATCAGTCAGAATTAACTCCGTTAGACATCATTTGATTTCTCGCATTTAAAACAAATTGTTTACTTTCTGGGACATTTTCTTCGTTGAATCAAAGAGTATTTTTCTAAAAGATAAATGTAGACCGTCTTCCTGAAGATGTAAGGGAACTCTACTCTTCATGCTTCCAAGTGGCCGGCGGAACGATTCCTTTCGGTCCCCTCCCGAGTCCCGATTCATTCATTGAAGGGAGCCAACTTCTGCATGGAAAAAAGTAGAAAAAGGAAGAAGTGGATAATGAGGGGAGGTCAAACAAACTTGAATTGAATGCAACTCTCTTTCTGATGAATGATGATTGAGATTCCAAGTGAATGACATTGCCCGTGTGGCTTCAGGTGAGATAAGAATAATTAAGGAACTACTACTGCTACTAGTAGAAAGGAGAACCTCGCCGCATGAACGTATGGGCTGAAGTGGAAGATAACAAAACTCGATATTCCCCGCCAAAATACATGTGCTCTCGCCGCATGTATCGGAATTCCTGTTTTCTTGTCCTTTTTTTTTTACTCTCCTTAAAAGTTTTTGTCTTTATCCGAATGCTATTCTTTTCTTTTTTTTTCTTTTTTAATGTTATTCATTTGTTGTTTTTGTTTTGTTTCATACGTATCTCAGACTTGGAAGCTCGACGTAGAAAGGTGGTCTCTGTTCATTGTTGAGATGTGTATATTTTTTTAAGGACAAAAATCTTTTGTTTTCATTCACGGTTTTCTAATATATGAAAAGGATGAGAGCCTTTTCGGGGGAAAAAAAAAAGAAGAAGAAGAAGAAAGGGAAAAAGGCCTTTCAAGAGGGGGAAAAAAGGAAAAAAGAAGACTTGAGGATTCGAGGAAAGTGCACCTAGTTATTGAGATTTCACCTTGTTTTATTTTATTAATATAATTAATCACAAGGCTTAGCAATCATTTTCCTTTCAAGTTACTTTTTTAATGTAGAGTTAGATATTGAAGCTCATTTTTAAAATGATATCAAAATAATATTAAGTTTCTGTTTTATTTTTAAACTTTACATTTTAGATGTGAGGTGTATTAAGATCCTATATTGCATTATTAATACAATAATTCATTAGTTATAAAGAATGAACAATTTACATCGCTTTACAATAATTTTTTTAAAAATAAACATCTTTCTTTGAGGGACTTTTTAAGAAAAGAGAAATGAAGGAGATGATTATGCTTTAAGAGAATCTTTGAAGAGATAGTAGAAGGAAGTTTGAGGAAAATTATATGACATCTCATTTAATTAAGATTAGATAAAAATAAATATTTTAGTCTTTATTACATAAATTTAATTTGATAATTAAAGGTAAATTCTTCTTGGGTATTTCAAATTGGGTTATGTTAAAAAACACTTTGCAAAAAGCAAAGTCCAATGTATATTGGATTGATGGAGTTGGGAGCCCAAAGATCAATTACATTGATGTACACCCAATAAGAGATTTGGTGGGTGCTCCAGATAAAGCAATTGGACAAATCCAATACAAATATTACTAGGTTAGTAACAACCTCAAAGTAAAGAATAAGTCCAATAAATAGGGTGCCTCCCCAAGGCCCGACTCCGGAGGCACCCCACCTTTCAACACATTCAAACATTGAAAATCTTCGAAGCCCTTGTGGCCCAACGATCAAGAGTTGAAAAACGTCTGGAAGACCCAACAATCTGTTTGTTTGTCCACAGGAATCATCCATCCGTTACGTACTTACGTCTATGATTTTCTCAGGGAATTGATTTATGCATTCATATTTTTCACTATTTTTTTTATATCCGACTTGCATACTCAAAATTTATGAGTACGGATATCATTGCGATTAATCCACGTCGTTGGTTTCATGATTTTGGAAAGATACAGAGATGCTTTTTCTTTCTCACGACTAATTATAAAGATTACTCGTATATCAATTATAATTTTGCGACTAAAAACTTATGCATCCTCTGCTGCGCCTATGCAGATTCTGTTGAGTTGCTGATTATACAATTGACACCGGCAACTTTTAGATTAAAGGGTAATTCTAACAAAAACAAAATTTTAGGACAAATTATCACACAAAGAATAGAGCACTTCAGACTTGCTGGCCCTAATGCCGTCCCCATTACTGCTGCAGTGCACTGGAGAGGAGAAAAAGAGAGATCTAGGAGAAGAAAAGGAGTGGGGAAGAGGATGAATGATTAAAAAGCAAAAAAGTGAAATAAAAAAAGATTAGAACTAGTCTTTTCAATTGTACATTAATTAACAAGAGAGAACAAAATCTTTTAAATCAGTTCTTGCAAATCGGTGGGAAATACATGTTAAGTTAATCTGGTACTAAGAAGGCACTCTCAATCTTAGTACATTATTAAGGTAATGGATTTGGGACTTGGAGAAACATGATGCTGTAAAACTTGGGAACATAAGCACGTTAATGGATTAAAGAAAGAAAGAAACCTTTGGATAAAATACTGTAGCCCTCTCAGATTCATGAATCCAAGAAAATCCCATTCAGCAGCCACCAATATCTTATTGGATCAAACATGTCCTATTTATAGGTAGCTCAGACTATGTATGCACATGCACAAAGAGCAAGAATCCACATTGCTTTCGATTCTTTATAAAGAAGCTGCTATAAACAAGACCGAGCTCATAGCCATTTGGGAAACTTATCTTAACTTCACCTCTGAATACAAACTTCTAATGCAACAGTAAAGGAAGGTAAGAGTACTCATCAGCCTACTACCAGTTTATGAAAATGCAGATACTCTCAGAAGAATTGGATCATAACAAGATCAGAAAGAAATGTCCTTTAACAGGCTATCAGGAATGAGGAAGTACAAAAAGAATTGCATTTTCTTTTGTTCGATACCAACATTAATTGAATAATGAATGTGAATTCTGAAGGTGATCAAGGGCAAGCAGGGAAAGCTATTGTTAACATTCTGCCCAAAAATCTTGCTAAAATGCCTATCTATCTAATTTTGTCACTTTGAAAGCAAAACGGACAAATGAAACTGATCAAAACAGAAAATGTCATATTTTCATACAAAGGAGAGCTGACTTTACAACTGAAAATTAGCCCAAAAATTGTTGATCATCCCTAACTCTATTTGTCATTCCTCAACAGGCAATGATGTTCCAGCTGCAAAATCACAACCACTTCCAATATTAACTACCCAGTGATTTGAACTCCCTCCGTCTGCTGTAACATTCAATTTGGGACGGAAAGAGTATTGAACGTGCAATTAATGAATTATATAAACATGAAAATCAAAGAAATGAAAAGTGCTCAAGTCTCAACTAGTACCTGAATCATTGAGAGTGTTGTGTTCGGCCTGATCTTTCTGATGATTCTCCATGCACTGAAGAAGGTACTTGAAGGTTTCTATCTCGCATGGGATCGTCAGGCCACCACTGTGATCAAACCCAAACTCTTCCTCCACCTTTTCCAGCAGCACCTTAAACAATGGATCGCTGAGATAGCTAGTGGGTATAATAAACCTTCGAAGCTCAGGGCCAACATAAACTGCCAAGTAACCTTTGGGAACGTCAAGTGGTGGTTCAGGGCTATGGCAACTATCCTCATCCGAATCACAGTAACTAAAAGTACTCCTCAGCCTTCTGCTAATTGCAGGTGAAATGCCTCCGTGTCCAGCTTTATTTGATTGCTCGTTGTTCCCAGCCTTGGGTCCAAGCGTAGCATGTTGCCACTTGTTGAGAAGTTCCTTTAGCCTAACAATCTGCTTGATTCCAGTGACCTTGCTTCCTCCATGGTCTTCCATTGCTCTCTGCTGATAATGATCACCACCAGAATGATAAGGCTTCCCAGCTGAAATCAAAGACCTCCAGTTTGTTCAAGACTGATATCTCTCATCGGATCTGCTCCACTGCAGCATTTTATATATAGACAGAGATGCAGACATCATTAAGAATTCAATTTCATTAATTTTCCTATACGCATGTGAACATATAAGGACAAGAAATTCACACAGAAAGTTCATGGGAATTTTCCATGTCTGTACAGACTACTTTCAAGAATTGCATTTTCTTGGGCAACAAGATTAAAATAAGTAACTTGCAAAGCTGGAAAAAATCTCTATTGATCTAGAATTCATTATTGAACCTCTGAATAAAATTAGCCTTTGAGAGTACATAAAAGGATACGGGGCAGGGAAGCATTTCGGCCTCACATGATCGGCAGCTTTACAGAAATCATTTGGCAAATAAACTAATAGTCTATGTGATTGGCCATACAAAGTAATAATGATTTAAATATCTCTAGTCTTTTGAGTTGTACTGTTATGATTATTAAATCAAAACTCTAAAAGTCACTTTAGAAAATGCAGTTTTGCCGTACATCTTTCCAACGAATCAAAACCAATAAGCCCATCTAATGCAAGCAGTAATGCAATAATGCAGAAAGAACAGATAAAAATGCATACGGATTACATCTTTTCTTGTGATTATATATGTAGAAAAACAAGAAGCAGAAAAGGATTAATGTCCCTAATCGTTCCCAACTCAAAATGTAAAATGGAAGCCCATTATTTCAATCAAAGCCATGCAGAAACAAACACAAAAAATCATAGATAAATTGCAGCCAAGGATATATTTAAGGGGAAAATACCTGCAGAGAGGAGGTGACGGTGGAGAGGAAGGAAGAAGGAAGAGCAGAGGTCAGCTGGCAATGACAATACGAAAGATCATTATAAATCAGTTGATCATATGAGAGAGAGAGAGAGAGAGAGAGAGGGGAAGGAGAGAAGAGTTGCAATTAACAAAAGCCCTTTTTGCGCTTCTCCTTTAAAAAAGAAATTAAAGAAAAAGAATTAATATTTTAGAATATAAATCTTCATCATATACTATGATCAAACTCCCATTTTTTCTCGCAGTAAATTTCTCCCTCATCTTTGTTTTGACCTATTTTCCCGGAATGAAGCTTTGATCCCCTAAACTACGACTCCAAATATTCAAAATTATTACCTCAATAGTTTCGAACCGGCCTTGCTTGTTTGATAAATGAGGAGTTTCTGATGTGATTTCAATATAAGATTATTATTTAATACCGAATACTTCTAATCAATTAAGTATTTTTTTAAAAGAAAACAATTAAGGTATTACATTATCATCTAAACCCTCTTATTAATTTTTTCTTTAATTTTACAAATCAAATAACTATTTTTTTTAAAATTTTCGGGGGGAGGGTAAGGTGAAAAAGAATGAATGATGGTCGGTGAGATGAAGACCGATTCAAACTGATTTTCGGTTCGGTTTCGATTTTATTATTTAATTTTTGCTTCAATTTTTTTTTATTTTTTAAAAAATCGAACCGAACTGTTTTATTGTTCGATTTTACTATTTAATTTTTCAGTTCGGTTCAATTCGGTTCAAACTGAAATAAATAAAAAAACGTATTATGGTAATGAGTTATTATATTTATTTTTAAAAAATAAATATAAAAATACATAATCATAATGCGTTATTGTATTTATTTTTTAAAAATAAATATAAGAACCCATTACCATAATACGTTCTTATATTTTTTAAAAAAATATTTCAGTTTTTTCGGTTCGATAACCTAATTCAAAATCGAATGAAATGTATATAAATTTTAAGATTGAACCAAATTTGATTCGATTCTGTTCAATTATTTGATCAGATTCGATTTTTAAACAAGCCTACCGGCAAATGTTGAAGAAAGCATGCGTAGAGATGATGCCTTGACGCTAAGAATTCTTTCCAACGCATGCCTGACTTTTGATTGTTCGTTCATGATTCATCGATTCTGAATAAAAATGTCAGTGCCCTTTATGTTTAATCAATCAAATTAATGTTATTTATTTTTTCAATAAAAATTTATTTAATCTAATCTAATTTAAGTGATATACTAAAATTATTTTAATAATCATCAACACATCTTTTTAATGTGCGATCAATTATTTTTTACTTTGACATTTATAAACACATTACTATAATACATTCTTTACTTATATCGCATTCTTCTCTCTATCGTAAACTTTTTTAACCTCTAAAATATATACATATTACCATAATACGTTGTCTATGGATTTACTTCGATTCCTTCAACGCTGAGCCAAAGACCTAAAGATGCACTATATCATGCGTGAATGTTCAGCCTTTAAAAAAAAACGTATTTTGATGATACGCGCATACCATGAATGGTTGTTTCTTTATGATTTAAGACGCATTATGGAATCTGTTCTCATGTTAACTTTTTAGAAATTATTCACTATCTGGACGCATGATGGTTATGCTTTCTAAATAAAAAAATCAGTTGCAAACAACTGAGATGTGGCAGTTGTATGGTTGAGATTTATTGACAATGTTCTAGAGAGAAACTTCTCAGCTTTTGCGACATTCTTTGCCTCGTTTTTTTTTTTTTTTTCCATCTTTCCCGAGTCTTCTTGTTGATGCTCACCTTTGCTCGGGTATTGCTTCCTTTTGTCTCTCTTTTTCTGTTCTGTCCCTGAAATAATAAAGCAAAGGGGTGTACCACCCAAGTTGTGGCTCAAAATTGCAATAATTTCAGGAACATTGAATTTTTATCCTTTCATTTTTGGGTTAACTGGAACTGCCTTTTGCTCTTGAGGTTTTTTGTTTGTTTTTTATCTTAATTTTTTTCTTTTTGGAGAGAGAGTGATGACACGTTCAATTAGAGACTGCAATTATAACTGTGAACATATAATTCTTAGAGTTTTCAATTCTATATTTTTGTGGGTTAAATTTGTATCTATATTTTTGTGGGTTAAATTTGTATCTGAAAATAATATTTTTCTTCTCCTTCCTTGGCATGTTAAATTATTAGTTTTTGCTGTCTTTTTTCTTTTTGTTTTATTGTTTTATTGTTTGTCCGCAATATTAGTGTAAAGGTTTGTGATCTCGCTAATCCCAATCTTCCCAAAGAATCAATCCCTTAATTCCATAGTGATGGTTAAATGGCCCATAGTTTTCTACATAGCTCGTGTCTTAACTAAGCCCAAATCAGTTCAAAACTTCAAAAGTGGGTCGGGCTTTGTTTGTTGACTTCGAGCCCGTATCTACTGGGAATACCGAGGCACGGAATTTTACCACCTATGTATTTTCCCACCTGTAGAATTCTGGCCCACTCTTGACAGTGAAGTGGTAAATCAAGAGGCCACTAAATGTTGGGCCTGGGGATGTAGCTCAAATGGTAGAGCGCTCGCTTTGCATGCGAGAGGCACGGGGTTCGATCCCCCGCATCTCCATGCTTTTAGTTTTTCAGTCCTAATTTTTTTCCCATTATTAGTAACAAGACAATTTATCTTCTCCAAAACTGACAGTAAAAGGAATTTTTATCTCCTCCTAGCCATCCTTTTACTGTCAGTTTATCTCAAAAGAATTTATCTTCTCCTAGCACCCCTTTCACTGGGCAGAGAAAAAGGATGGCTAGTTATCTTCTGCGTTTCTCTGACCAATAATCTAATATTTAGGAAACCTTGGATTGCTTGACCTACAGAAAGGTCTTTGTTCTCTCATCGATCAACAACTATTGAAATCATGTATGATTTTGTATATCTTTTTTAATTTTGCTTTAGAATAGTTAAACATATACTATACACTATATAATATGTATATATAATAAAACTTGCATTTATTTTAATACAATTAAAAATGAGTCCTATGCTAAAGACAGCCTAACTGACTTGAAAAGATTCAATACACAGGACTAAAATTTTTATTAAAAGTGATCTTGAGAAAAGGATGAAGCAGCTGGCCTCCAACATCTAATATTTTTTCTAAATAGTTCAAGACTTACTTTTGATTTGGACAACGATTGATCGAAACAGAAACATAATTGTATTTTATTTTTTCTTTCATAAAAAAATTTACTTTCATAAAACTCGAGATAGAAATTCTCTAAACTAAATACAATCTGAATACACTCTTATATTATTTTATCTAAAAATATATAATTGTAATTTTATATTCAAGATTGAATTTAATAACAACCTGATAATAATAAAACGAGACAAAAAAAGGGGCTAAATTCAACTTTCTACACTCGCAAAGGGGGATTGGGTTTGGGAGTAGTTAGCCTAATGACCCTCCATAAACTTAAAAGACCGATCTTAGGTTTTTAGCTTGCTTTGTTAAGCAAGAGAGTAAACAGAACGAAATCTTAAAAGCTCTGGTAGGCGGTGCATGTAGACACTTATGTTTGATATTGGGTTTATGTGAAAACGATTTGCCAATGATATCTTGACCTCAAAATCTTTATATTCCTCATTTACACTGATTCATTGCCAGAATCTAAGTCCGGGTTTTGATAGGGACGTTCTAACTAGAGCTTGGACCTGCACGTAATAGCTACTTCAAATTGAGAGAACATGGCTTCCTCAATTGAACCTTGTGATCTCCAAGTTACCATGGAGTCTCCATAGCAGAAGAAGTACAAACATCACCCTTTAGACACGTCCAGAAACATGTACTCTCCATTGCTGCTGGTGATCGGAAAGTACTATAAAGAGTAGAACTTAAGAGATATATAAGGCTTCTCGAACTATATATATTAACCTGCACAATTACGATTGGTCATAATCTAATAGTCACAATAATGGATGAAATTTTAATATTATTTAGAATTATTTTGTTTTGATTGTGAAACATTACAAAACTCAAGATTAATTGATTAATGCATGAAAGCAAGCGCAAGGGCCCAATGTGGTCCAAATTTCTTGACATAATTCTAAGCGCGTTTTGCTGGTTGTTTTCTGAGCAAATCTGTCAATGTTGGACGCATTTGAGGACCATAACCTTTTCTTGCAAAGGTAAAAACATGTGGATACAAATTTCAAAGAGGATTAGTTGAGTTTAAGCTTTCATAATTCTAACATCTCAAGAACGTCTCTCACATTCTTTTTCCTCGTGAAATGACAAATACTAGTCAGCTGTGGCTTTCGTAGGACGCTTCGAGTCTTGCAAGTTGGTGACTTTAATAATAAAACCACAGAAAGTAATTGCAAATTCTTGGCCACTCCTCCATTCAACTCCTAACCCTAAAGCTAAATTCATTACTAACTCATTGGATATAAACATATTAATCCGACACACCCATGCACAGTAAAGCAGCCCCGTTTTCAACTGAAAATGACAGTGGTAATAATTCTTATATACACTTCTCTATCTACCAAAAAAATTTGTTAATTCGTTGTCAATTGCTGAATTGAATATTATGGTGAGATTAGATTGAGTTTTTTTATAATTTAATTAAATTAAAAAATTTTAAAAATAAATTGTTTATAAAAATATATATATATATATAAGAGTCGAAATCATAATCTCTAATTAATTACCATTAGAGCAAGGCTTCGCGCGCATAAATGGCAATTTATTATTGAAATCAATTTCTAACTCTCTTGGAGCAGTCTCCCAATGGCTTCACTTTCTAATTCAACAAATGTTGCCTTGAAAAGCAACAAAACTTGTGTTACTATTTGCTCATAACTAGACTCTACTTGGATAGGATTTGTTTTCAAAACTAAACCTAAAATTTTAAGTGTGAGATCTATATCTCTTCTTACAAACAATTTAACTTTTACGAAATCTAAGATAAAAATTTTAAAATTAAACTATATATATCCTAGACAAAAATTCTTGACATTTGGAGGTAAATAAGCATATTATAAATAAAGAATATACAGATCGAACATATCTTGAAACTTTAGGTCAATTAGTAAGTAGTATAATTTATAAATTGGACTCGGCCAACACCAACAAGAAAAAGAGAATAATTTTTTTTTCATAAAATTTATCTTTGACCATATTATTACATAAGTTTACCGCGGAGAAGTAAGAGGCCGAAGTGGGAAGACAAGAGGCAAAGAATGATATAAACGTTTCAACGGCCGCTCTGTCGTTCCTAAGCTTACGATTTCAACAATCTTAGTTCACGTTTAGTCATATGTCGTCCATCCACCCACTCCCTAAGATCAAGAGAGACGTGGTCCTCTGCACAACTGAAGTCCATAAAATAAAAAAAAAAAAATTTAACAAGGGAAGAGGTTAGCTTATCACTCATTAGTCATTTTCATATAGTTATAGTTTACAGCTTTCGTGCATGGATTGGGCTGATTAGGTCTCGAACTAGTATATAATATTACATTTTTTAAGGGTTCATATGTATAGTAAGACTTAACTTGGAAGAATTCTATTTTGAAATTAAATTTCAAAATTTAAACTTAAAATTTATAATTTTTTAATAAATAATTTAATTTTTAATAAATTTAAGATAAAAATATTAAAATCGAACTATATCTATAATTACATCGAAATACAAAGGAGATATAGCTGTGGCGATGAAAATTGTGTCCGATATGTATGATACTTGAGATTTTTTAATCTGATAAAAAGTACTTTTCTAATTGCGTTATTACTTTGCATTTTTTTTTCTGGATATTCGCATATAATATTATGCACATATCTTGAAGTTTTACAAATTAATATAGCCTTATCATTAAAATTAAAACACCAAGTTATGGATATGAACTTTTGAGACAACAAAATTGCTTTGTTAGTAGTAAAACGCTTTTTATTACAGGGAAAGCTTTCGAAGCTTTCATTATAAATATAAACATGATGATCTTCGAACATATTGGGTGCATTTGGATTGGTTTTGTTGTGAAACTCAACATAAAATTTTTATTTATTTTTTTGTCTCACTTATTATTTCACAAATAATTTACTTTTATGAAACTCAAGATTAAAAATCTCAAACCCAAACTCTACCTCATCTCACCTATTGTCAAACATATTCGAAGCTTTTTATGATGATCTTTGATATTGTGTTTTTCTTGATCTAGACAAATAGGTTCAATTCGCCTTAACCACATCGTGAGATTAGCTATAAAGATTATATTCTTTTAAAAATATATTTAAAATTAAAATTATAAAAATTTAAAATTAAATGATACGTTTAAAGCAAAAAAAAAAGTTAATTACTCATTTTAATTTTGTGTACAAAGTCATCATGCCACGATAACTCATTGTAGTGAAACGTAAATCCACGCATGCTATATTAATTTCTTTTAATTCTGTGTTGTAAATACTTAGAAGTTAGAATCACTAGTATCGTTTGAGATGTCTTTCAAAACTAAGAATAAGAATTAAGAAGGGAATTGAACATAGCTAAATTTGTTTTGATAATTTTTTTTGGGGGTATAAGAATCTTAAATTTAATAAAAATAAATTTTTTATGAGATGATAAATAAAATTTTATTACATTAAATTTCAAAAGAAAATTCAATCTAAACACCCCTATTGAATTTATGTTCATCTTCATCTAGTAAGTGACTACTTGTTTATAATTTGAAAACGTACTCGCAAGTTGGAATACACATGAAAAAGATGACATGAAATAGCATAGTGACAGCTGAACTCATATAAGCTGCCATTGGTTATTTCGTCTGCTGGAGGAAGAAGTTTCAAAGGATCTTTAGAGTCTATAGATGTAAGCCTAGCCACCTCTAGTGAGTATTTTATTGTATTCATCACAAATTTCATGTTGATCGCGAGAACACAAAGATAAGAGTAGTACAATAATCCATATAACTATGATTTTCTGTACTTCATTTGGGGGAAAGGTAGCTAGCTAGCTAGCTTGGAGTAGTGCCCAACATGAAACCTTCCGCATAGATAAAGACATATAAGCTGGTGGCAAACATGCCCAACCAACTTTTATTTTTCTTCCTATAAGACTCCTAAACGTATATATGATGTTTTGCCAAAGCAAAAGAACGAGTAGAATTAATAGGTTTTAACTTCGCCTTGTTTTTGGATAACATTTTTATTTGCAAGATTTTAGATTTCAAATCAATTCACATCTTTAATTTTTACAAATAATTAAGACACAAATTTTAAAGACAGACTCTGTTCAATCATAACTAACTAATTTTTTATTAGTCATTACTTCAGTTAGTCTAGACGGCAAACCAAATTTCTATGCCTCAGTATAAACGATCAAGAACCTAGCTGGCGTAGTAAACAACGAATTTATTCTATGCTTAAGAAATGATCATCATGACTAGGTAAAAGATTTTAAGAAAAAAAAAAGTAGGCAAATTTGCCAACTAAATTAGGAGAAATAGAAGGAATATGTCCGTGGCTTTGTGTGCGAGTATTTTCCAAGGTGTTAAGGTGAGTTGACTACGAATATGATTAGTTATCATATGAGATCAGTTCTAATCCAATAGGAAAAAGGGGATAATTGAAAAAAAAATTAGTTTCTTTTTTTTTTCATTTTCATTTTATGTGAATAACAACGATGGCTACCAACCACATTCTAGAACACGACACACCTCTTCCCCACACCCCAAGGAAGAAAAAAAAGAAGAATCTGGCCTTCTAGAAGAGACTCGTAACAGGAGTGGGAGACACGAATGTCATTTGATAGCTAGATCAACATATAAATAAATAAGTTTTTATAAAAAAAATTAATTTGTTAAAAAACTAGCTAGATTTGAGTATAATTCTAATCCCCAAAAAGTGTGTCAAGAGAGGAAGATTACCAAATCCTAATGAGAGATTAATTTTTATATATAAATTAACCGATGTAAGATATATGAACATCATTTTTATTATATTCCTTCCAAGTTACTGTTGTTCCTATATACAGTGTTTCGGCATGCTTTCCTATTCTCCAGCAGAGATATAGTTGGAAAGGTTTCATTCATTCATTTATTTATTTCAAAATAATAAATAAATCAAGTAAAATTGAAACTTATCTAAACTATACTAATTTCAAAAATGAGAAGGCTTCATTTAGCTTTAGTTCTTCATTATTCAAACTTTTTAATATATATATATATATATATATATATATATATATATATATATATATATATATATATATATCACTAACATAATTGAGTTTCCTATTGGTTTAGGGTATACTTGGATTGAATTTCACACGGAACTCAATGTAAATTTCTCATCTCACATCTTATTTTTTCTTTCACAAAAATTTCTCTCTCTCAAAACCCAAAATAAAAAATATCAAAACCAAACTCTATCCAATCACACCCTTAATTAGGAGGCAATGTAAGGTCAAATTCGTCCTAACGTTCTTGGAAGCCCGTCTTTGGTCTATTGCAACTCAACCTTATCACAAACGGTTTCAAGACAAAAGAAGCAATCATATTAGGAAGACAACAAAGACGTATCAAATGTAAAAGGACAACACCTGTTATAACGTGCAAAGAGGGATTAACAAATATTTTTCTCGTGATAAATTGATAGTTTGATTGTTGAAATATATATATATATATATATATATATATATATATATATATATATATATATATATATATATATATTATAAAAAATCGATAAAAATTCTTTCTCTTTTTTTTCTTTTGATAGATAATTACACGGGGAAGGGAAGAGACAGACCACATGGACAGCCGGACGCAGCGGAGCACAGAGGAGAAAGAGAGGCAAGACCAAGAAGAACCCACACTCTCACACCATTCATGCAATTGCTATAAAAATTCTTTCTCTAATTATATATATACAGTGGCAGGTACGTATTATATCAGCCAAAAAATAAATTTGACAATGTAATTCTTTTTATCTATTTCACATTCTGAGGCAATTTTTTTTTTTTTTTTGAGGAGGAAAATTGTGAATCAAAGTTGTATGTACATATTAGTTTGTGATGATATCCATAGTCGTGAAAAAGCACAGCAACGTATGCATTACAAGGGAAATCATATATAGGCATGCGAGGCCTGAGGTCATATTTCTCCAATACGACTCCTAATAATATTAATTAATATTCAAATATCACCATCTATATATCTCATCCTTGCCAGCATAATCATTTATTTTCATTACCTATATGTTTTGTTAAATTAATTACTTTTTCTCCTTAGTCGATCCGTTTATTGATCCTCAATCACTATTCGTAGTGGTTGAAAAACCACAACTTCTGACAAGAGTCAAAAACCTCTATTATTGTATTATTGCATTCTAAAGGCCGAATTATATAAGATTTTAATTTAAAATTTTTTTAATTTTATAAAAATAATTATTAAATTAATATTAAATTTCTCAAACAAAACTTAATTCAAATACACCCTAAAAAAGTTTTCAAACGATATAAAGCATATTCTTATACTTGCGTACGTTTGTTCACTGTATAGGGATTCATGTAAATATAATTAAATAATAAATTTAAAATCACAAACCCGTATAATGTGTTACCTTCACGTGGCATAATGTCGCCTTGGTTTCAAATAAAATTAAAAAATTAACTTTACATGTCACTCAAAAATACATTATTACTGATCATATTCTTAAATTTTATTTTTAATTTTTTATATCAATGAACAATTTTCGTATCTCTTTTTATAATACTTCATAATTATAAAGAAAAGTATTATTCAGTTATATAAAAAGAGACACGAATGTTATTTAGTGATATAAAAAATTAAAAATATTATGAAGTAATATAAAAAGAGATACAAAAATTATTTAGTATCATAAAAGTTAAAAATAAAATTTTAATGATAGGGGTGACATTTAGAGTTAATTATCCCGTACAATATTATTACTAGAAAATAAAAGAGAAAAACAATTGAACTTTGATTAATTATGAATTATAGTGAAGGGTTTGGTAACTAAAAAGCTGGAAAGTTAAGGTTGCCGCAACCAAACATTTCCAGAACTCCTCACATACAGACCTTAGCACGCACAACACACAGTGAAAACGTTTCGAGTTATATAGGAGGCAGAGACTGCCGGAGGAGAATAATAATGGGGATATTATTCTTGGGAGAGAGAGTGGAATTTTGAAACGAACCCCAACTACTCCCTTAGGCACGACTGACTGAGCACAAAGTGTTGAATTCGTGTGCACAGATCAGTTGAGAGGTGTTTGTTTTATTTTACAACTTACGCGAAGCGCGTGATTCCATCTCCACCCTCATCCTCAGCCTCCTGCCGATCCTCCATTTTCCGTTTATCGGCTTGGTGCCGCCGGTTTTCTGGTGTATTAATTGGAGGAGGAACCTGTATTTATGGTATGGTGGTATGCTGTCGAGCTCGAGAATGAGTACGTCGTCCTGGGGAAGTGGTTCCAAGGTATCGGATTACAGCCGTTCATTCGACCTACCGGAGGATTCGCTCGACCGTGGCAGCGTTGGCGGAGCAATGCTGCCGATATTTCTGAATGATTTGAGGCGTAACAGTGAGCAAGATTTGGTCGAAGTTACGCTTGAGCTCGATGACAATTCCATTGTTTTGTGCAGCGTGACTCCGACGTCTGGAGTCGGGGGAGGCCCCGCAGATGAACTTGTGCCTCCTCCTGTGCCGTCTCCACCTACGAACAACTTCTTAGCTAGGAGTCCTTCATCGGCGTCGAGGCTCGGTAGAAAATTCTCCTGGTTCAGATCGCCGGCGCTGTCTAGAGCCTCGTCCGACGTCGGCGATCGACAGCAAACAACTGTACTAGACCGGCGAGAGGAAATGAAGATGAAGGCGAAGCTAATGAGGACTAAATCGAGCGCTCAGCGAGCTCTGAGAGGACTGAGATTCATCAGTAAAAGCACCAATGATTCCGACGCTAACCTGCTCTGGAAGATGGTGGAGTCCCGTTTTAATGCCTTGGCTAAAGACGGTTTGCTCTCAAGAGAAGACTTTGGTGAATGCATAGGTACTTAATTTTTAATGCTACTGCCATTACTCTTAACTTAGTGCAAAAAATTACTTAGATTTCGGCGATAAATCTGCATGGGAGAATCTTCTTTTGTCGCCTTTAGTAGTATTGAGTGATGATGATGACGGACGACAGGAATGGCGGATTCGAAGGAGTTTGCGGTGGGAGTGTTTGATGCGCTCGCTAGGAGGCGGAGACAGAATATTGGGAAGATAACGAAAGCAGAGCTGCATGAGTTCTGGTTGCAGATTTCCGACCAGAGTTTTGACGCGCGCCTGCAAATTTTCTTTGACATGTGAGCTTCCTCTTTTTTCAATTTTTCTTGCACTTTTGTCAGTCCCCCGGCCCCCTTCTCCACCCCCTCATAAAAGTTACTGATTTTTTATCTTTTCTTCTCAAATTTTGATCACGTTATTTCGCATAATGATCTGCGATTCAGCGTTTAATTTGTAGTCAAGTGAGATTAAAATTTAAACCGAGAAGTATAGAAAAGCTAGGTTGATCATACATTATGAGTTCATCATATCATCAATCTGAAAGAGCTGGAGAGTTCCTTGGATCAAATTGCATCCATAACTAGATAGACCTTCACTAGGAAACTACAAGAGTTTTTTTTTTAATCTTAATTCTTTAACGTTTGATGAAATATTCTTTTTGTGATATTTAATTTTTTTCGATGAGATGTTATTTTTTAATATTTAAATTTTTAGGGCGGATAGCAATGAAGATGGAAGAATCACAAGGGAAGAAGTAAGGGAGGTGAGATAGTTACAGGTTAACTTCTTCAAAGAAAAAGGATATATATAAAGGTCAAACCATATTTTATCTAACTTGCTTTCATAATCAAAAGACCAATTAGCTAATCTTTAAATAAATAAGTAAAATTTGAAAGCAAAGCCATGTTCTCTTGGCTGTTTTACCAAATATACAAAAAGGGCAGTTCTTTTTCTGGTATGTTTTATCTACTTCGCTTTATTTTCCTAGTGATCATGATCATCTTTTCTCCCCCATTGACATCTCTTTTTTAATGAACAAGGCAATTCGTGCTACTATGTTAGCCACACCTTGCAAGCAAAGTACCATTTTTGTTAACCGGATGCAATTTTTAAAAAAAAAAAAATTCTTGCCCTTTTATTATTTAAGATTGCATGCGCATAAAAATTTATTAATTATAAAAATTGCACTTTATTGTAACTTCAAAATAGGAGTTAATTTATGGCCGGGAATGGTTGCAATTGCTTAATTTGTGACTTTGCTTTTGGGAAACAGCTAATAATGCTAAGTGCATCGGCAAATAAGTTGTCAAAGTTGAAGGAACGTGCAGAGGAATATGCTGCTTTAGTAATGGAAGAACTAGACCCAGAAAACCTTGGTTACATTGAGGTAATGAAAACAGCTGCCACTTCTATAATTCCCCTGTCTGTCGTTCCTACTTCTTAGGAAAATTTTGATCTCATCCTTTCAATTCTTGGGATTGACCTCCCCTACTTGTCTTCTCCAAACAAGATCTCCGTATAAACCATTTCCACTAAATTAATAAAGTACACAAACTAAGTTGTCTCCAACCATGCAATTAGGCTACTAAATTTGTTCTACCATCTTTTTCCCTTTTCCTTTCGCAGAAAATGGGGTCTGTTTCACTGAGAAATGAAACTAGAGCTATTTCCTTTTGAGAAGGAAAATTTTCTATTCTAAACTATAAAAGGATTGAAAATCTAGACATGTTAATTTGTACTTCTATCTATACATCGAATGACGTTCAAATTACCTCCAAATAAAAAAATGATGTTGATATTTTAAAAATTGTCATAATTTGTTTTATATTTTTATAACAACTCCTTTTTCAAAGATACTTATTTCTCCGATATACGCTTAATTAAAAGCTGAAGAAAAGTACTTCGATTTATGAGTATCTCTTATAAATAATAATAGTAGGCCCAAGATCGAAAATTCTACTTTTAATTGGTCATTCTTCTTTAAAAAAAAATAAGAATTAGGCATTGAACCGGAAAGGGTTTATGCAAGAAATCTTGTTTGGTTAAAGACAAAATGGGAAGTAAAAACCCCTTCTCTTTTGCCCATTCTTCAGCTATGGCAATTGGAAGCTTTACTACTAGAAAGGGACGCGTACATGAACTACAGCAGACCTCTGAGCCAAGCCAGTGTCGGGTGGAGTCAGAATTTGGGCAACCTTCGAGCCATGAACGTGGTTCGTAGAGTATGCTGCACAATCAAATGCCTCTTGCTGGAAAACTGGCAAAGGGGTTGGATATTAGCCCTGTGGGTGACGGCCATGTCTGCACTTTTTGCGTGGAAGTTTTTACAGTATAGACGAAGGGCAGCATTTCAGATCATGGGTTACTGCTTGGCGACAGCAAAAGGAGCTGCCGAAACTCTCAAGCTCAACATGGCTCTCATTCTTTTACCGGTTTGTCGGAATATTTTAACCTGGCTAAGATCTACAAGAGCTAGATCATTCATCCCTTTCGACGACAACATTAATTTCCACAAGGTGAAAGACCATAAAAAACCTTTGAGACCCTATTGCTTGGTTCTCTAGTAGAAAAGCGTCATCCCTGATTGGATTTAGGGATATCTCGATTCTCCTGCATAAACGCTCTGCTCAGATGAATCTTTTACCTGAGATTTCTGTTTTGATCTACAGATGATAGCAGGCGCTATAGGAATTGGGATCATACTCCATGCAGGGAATCATTTGGTTTGTGATTTTCCGCGGCTTATCAACTCCTCCCCAGAGAAGTTTTCACTCATTGCCTCAGATTTCAATAACGCAAAACCCACTTACACCAGCCTTTTAAGTGGAGTAGAAGGTGTGACTGGAATTGCTATGGTGATCTTGATGATCATCGCTTTCACCCTGGCGACGAGATACTTCCGGAGGAACCTGGTGAAGCTGCCCCCTCCGTTCAACCGATTAACTGGCTTCAATGCGTTCTGGTATTCTCATCATCTTCTCGCTCTTGTCTACGTATTGCTACTAATACATGGAACATTCCTTTTCCTTGTCCATAGATGGTACCAGAAAACGGTAAGAACATTTGACATAACGACCACTTTTCATCACGAAATTCCAACGCATAACTAATCAGAGCAAAGAAAGTGATATTGCTTCTACTTTTATAACGTTGCAGACATGGATGTATATTTCTGTGCCCTTGATCCTCTACATAGCAGAACGAAGCCTGAGAAAATGTCGATCTGAACAATATGCAGTTAAAATCTTGAAGGTAGTGGCACTAGCTACTCACCAATCTCCTAAGCAGAAATAGCATACCAAGAGATCCCTGTCATTAGGAGTAAAGATTTTGTGTAAATTAACTTTTGCCTTTACAGGTTTCTGTGCTCCCCGGAAATGTCTTCAGCTTAACTATGGCAAAGCCTAGTGGATTCAGACACAAAAGTGGGCAGTACATCTTTCTACAGTGCCCAGCGATCTCCACATTTGAATGGTGAGTTTGTTCGGCTTTCTTTTGAGCAGCTCTTGTAGTGCCTCAGAAGTATTAACATACCAATGGTACTTCTCCAGGCATCCATTTTCAATAACTTCGGCACCAGGAGATGATTACCTCAGTGTCCACATCCGAACTGTGGGAGACTGGACACAAGAACTAAAGCGAGTGCTTACAGACGTTAATGCTTCAGCAAGTGCCATTGGTCGAGCCAAGTTCGGGGAACTAGGGAATATCAATCACCACGGGTAACCGTCACCTGTGCTCATAAAAGTTAACTGATTTCGCATTTACCCAGTTTATCTGACCAGACAAGAATCAAAATTGCAGTTTACCACGACTGCTCGTTGATGGACCATATGGAGCTCCAGCACAGGATTATCAGAATTACGATGTCTTACTTCTTGTTGGACTCGGAATTGGAGCAACACCTTTCATAAGCATCCTTAGGGATTTATTGAACAATACAAAAACAGAAGAAAACATGGTACAAACAATGTGCACCTTTTCATGGTTTCCTTCATAGACATTTGTTCAAGCTGATCTTAACACTGATAATTTTTCATTCTTTGGCATCTAACAAATATTCTGCTGGCTAGGATGCAAATACAGAAACCACCGCATCAGATGACAGCTTGACAAGCATTGCCTCCTCAAGCACAGCATCAAGCGGGAAGAAGAAATCACAAAAAACAAAACGCGCACATTTCTACTGGGTCACCAGGGAACCTGGATCCTTTGAGTGGTTTAAAGGAGTTATGGATGAAGTGGCAGAGATGGATCAGAAAGTAAAGCATGCCCTATTTCAACTAGAATCTATCTCTGCATTATTTTTGTCCAGCGTGAGATCAAAGCTGCCCACTGGCACTACTAACTCCATGTTCTTGAATGTGGCAAAACAGGGTCAAATTGAAATGCATAACTATCTTACCAGTGTTTATGAAGAGGGTGATGCAAGGTCAACCCTCATCACCATGATCCAAGCTCTGAGCCATGCTAAACATGGAGTTGACATACTCTCTGGTACCAAAGTATGATATGTTACCATAGTGTATTACATTACTTCACTAGTAGTACCTCAAAAAAAAGAAAGAAAAAAAAAAGAAGGTTACAGCTATAGTTATAACAAAATGACTCTTCAGTATTTAAAAAGAAAATGAAACCCATCTATATACAGCTATAATCAGCCAACGTTCTAAAGTACTACATGCCAAAGAAGAATATTACAGTTACCATTCATTTCTTTGCAGGTAAGGACACATTTTGCAAGACCAAATTGGAGAGAAGTGTTCAACAAAATAGCTACTAAACACCCATATTCTACCATAGGTGAGATCTCTATCAGTGTTAAGCATATCCATGCATTGCAAGTATATCTTCATTCTGCAAACGGTATGTTCATTACAGGACCATATATTGGCTACCCTTTCAGACCAACAGCAATTTATAATGAGAAGTGTGAAACCTCTTATTGTGGTTTTTGGCACAAATAGAGTATGACAGCTTCAATCAAAGAATCAATAGGAATTAATAATAGCAAAGATATGGCATCACTGCATCAGTAGTCTAACTATAGCTAAGGCATGGTTTCGATTCAAAAGAATACCTGTCTGGTATTTTCAGAATTTGATCACAAAATCGGCATGTACTAGCAGAGTTAATAATCAAAACCTGAAAATTTATAATTGCAAGTGAAACAATCCCATTACACTTTATCCAAGATTTATTTATGAAGATCAGAATCAGATATGAATGGATGAATAGTATTATCAACCCATGTAAATGAAGTGGCACAAATATTTAATATAAAAGAAGTTAATATATTTAATACAAATATTGATGAAAATATACATTTACATTTGCAGGAGTGTTCTACTGTGGGATGCCCGTATTGGCAAAGGAACTTAAGAAGCTATCACAAGAGTTGACTTACCAGACATCCACACGGTTTGAGTTCCACAAGGAGTACTTCTGAGGCAAAACAAGTTCTCATAGAGGATTCTTTTCTTTTGTAATTATTCATATTGGTAACTGACTAAAATGATGTCACACATACCACTCAGAAAAATGTAAATGTTCCTACATATAGTCAACATAGTCAATTGTCTAAATTCTAGATTTCAGAAGAAAGCAAAAGTTTTGATGCTTTTAGTCAGGGTATAATAAACATGTAATGGTTTGGATAAAGAATGAAGAAATATACTTGAGCACAGGCTAATACTGCTTCAAGCATTTCAGTTCCTTTATCATTTTCTGCATGGCACGTGCAATTTGGGACAAGCCTTTATGAACTATTCCGTATCGTATTCTATAGTTTATATGAAGAGATAAATGTTGTGAAACGTTGCAACTTGAGCAGGAAAATCAAATCAGTAATTGTTACTCAACATGTTTCAAAACTGATAACCATAATATAACATTGAAGAAAATGAACATTCCACTTGAAAGTACAACAGCCCCAGCACAAAAGCATATGATTTTACAAGTGGAAAACAAACAAGTTGCTGGGAAGTGCATAATCACATGATTTGAAATTCTTAAATGTCATATTCAATATTTGATGTAAGGATGAAGCAGCTTAGGCTAAAATCAAAACGTTCATAAAGAAAGCACCCCAATATTCACTGCTATGATTCTCTACAAAATTACAGATTTGTGAAAGACTTCCATTCAAAGTTTTGGATGCCTCAGTTAGCTACAAAACTTTAATGCCCTTCCTATTTGGATTAAGAAAATAAGTTGCTTCTGCTTCAGCATTTACCACTTAATCATCCTTCAATCTCCTGAGAAGTTTGGAAGCCCAACGTCGTACTTGCCGCTTCAGTGTGTAGCCAACAAAAACTCCAGCAACAAAGAAAACAGCACAAAGCTTTGAGCATGTCCACAGGGACACCATCTGTCTGCATTAAAAAGTAGGAGTCCTTAATGTTGCATTTTCCTTCTATCATCTCCTCATGATAATGAATCAAACTGATCATAGTTGTACAAATTGAAGTATATACAGCATATCAATCACATGGAGCCAGGACACTTGGGCAATTCCCACTTCTTTTACAGAATACTAATTTTATCTCAGTGTCTTCCTGAAGCTAGAGAAAGCCATAAAGATGGACTGAGATTCCAAGCTGCAATATATGCACTCTGGGTGATCTTACCTTGTCAATTACAGTCAATAAAACCTAAGGGTAGGAAACCACACTGAGTGTTAAAGCTGTAAGTGACCAGAAAGCAAATATAAGTGCTCCAACCAAGTGATCCTAAATTTATACCCACATAGAGAAAACACAGTTATCTGATTGTAACATCCCAGGAAAAGCGTCTTATTGAATGAAAACAGTCATGAAGACAATTTGATTGGAAATGTAGTTCATCAAAACTTGTATCTTTGTCTTTGTGTAAATTAACAACAGATGAAACAGTTAATAATTCAAATTGTGTCTTTGTCGTTGTGTAAATAACAACAGATGATAAAGTTGATAATTAAGGCAATTGCTACTCCTTATGATCTAAAGATTCACTATTTGTCTATTCTCTTTACTCCAATATTAGGTCCCGCAGCTAATTTTACACTTCACACCAATAATCAAAATCTTTATCCAAACCTAAGGTACATCTCCCCCTTTGGTACATAAATATGACCAATACTTACCCCAAGATCAATTATCCTTAATACATCTGGCATCCCTTCTCTAGGTCTCCATATTCTCCTCCATCTATGCATTCAACTATAGAAATTTACATGGAAATGAAATTTCCTTTTTATTGTAAAGCTCCAACATAATATTTGGTCACATTTGAATTTCAATATGTTTAAATTTATTCTGTTTAATGAGCTTTTTATATTATCACAAGTCACTATCTACAATTGCCAGTAGAAATTCACGGGTTTACCCTGTAAAAAGGGGCAAACATCTCTAATGTCACCAAAAGCTGGAGCCTATTCAGAAGGTGAAAGATAAAATTTTCCACCCCAAATCACCAAGATCTTCGGGAGCTACATTGGGCAGTTACTCGAACAATAACTGCATCACTTATCCAGCACTTCTGTTGTAATCTTATATTTTCTAATCAATATTTTCAAATTTGAAAAAAGTGGAAGTTTTTCATAAGGGATGCTCATTGCAAGGCCTACGAAGCACGGATATTGTAAAAGCTGAAACATGAATCACTTGCCACAGCAAATCAATCTCAGTTTTCTTCCCATACCTCCTAAAACAAATAAATTGTAGATACAATAGAATAACAACTACATATAATACTTAGAATGGCTCTCTACAATCCATCATTACCTTAAAATAAAACCATACAAAACACCGAACCGTTTAAAGGAAAAGACTAATCACGATAAACTCTCAACCAGCCACCAAGTTCTGTTTTTTTATGAAACCGAACAAAAGCAACTAAAGAAATAAACAGGGAGCAGAATAAAAGGAAAAGGATTTTAGTAGGAAAGTACCTGGGAGCTCTAGTGAGCAAAGGAGGAGGGGGCTGAGTTGAGGTGGAGGAGCTTGACAAAGGCGAAGACGAATTGATGGATGCTTTTGCTTTCTCAAAGGAAGAAGAAAGAGTGCTGCTTAGGGTACCGTCCTGTGCCTGCGACATCGCGCTGCGGAAAGCGCTCTGCACTCCCTCCATTCAATTCGAAGAAGTTGGGGTCCAATACTACTCTGTTTAGGGTTTACGAGCTCTCTTTTCCGCTTCTCTTTCGTTGGTTTTGGGCATATCTATATACAGCTAACTTTACTATATAGAATACAAAAACAATGCATTCTTTTAAAGATTTTCTCTTTTCCACTCCAATGTGACCTTCCGCCAGATGTTAGTGGATTTTTTTAATTTTTATTTATATTTTTTGATAATTATGAGTTAAAATTATTTAATTTTTTATTAATAATATTTAATAAATATTTATTTTGTCTTATTTTATTTAATTTTTTTATTATATTTAGATGTCTCAAAATAATTAATAATTTTAATAAAAATATTTTAATATATTTTATATTATTAATTAATTACTATCCATACTATATATTATTTTTATATATTTAGAGTGCGTAGTTTGTTATTTTGTTTGTATTGTAACAAATGTATTAATTTTTAGAAAAATAAATAATAGAGTATATTAAGTTATTATAAAATAGATAAAAAAATTAAAAATCTAAAGAATTAAAAATACATAAGTTTAATAAAATTACAAAAATCAAAGACATAGTTTTTTCAAACAAAGAAAATGAAAAAAATTAATGAGACAATACTACTAATACAAATAAAAGATGTAACGTAAAAAATAAATCGGAGGAAGAGAGAGATAAGATAATTTTTTAACTGTCTAAAATCGATGCGCTAGTAGTTGTTCCCAATCTAACATCTTAATCATGTTTAAACACATAAAAAAATAAGAAGAAACTTTTTAAGCAAAATCTTAAAATAATTTAGAACAATTTTGTAACAGAGGTTTATAGGTAAGAAATAAAGTTGTAAAAAAGTTGGCTTATCACTGTGATTGTAAATGATGGAGCAGAAGAGTCATCTTTATTTTCAGGTGATGTCAAAGGAAACTTTAGTCTCTGAAGATCATCACCATTATTATTTTATAGACCAAGGAGTGGAAATGATAGTATAGCATCTTAGGCTTCAGATAATTCGATAACTATAAAATAAAATACATATTTCCATTTAATTAATTTTCGCCATTAAAATATAATCGTTACAAATTCAAATTTTTTCAATTTATGATATTTTGTTTTAGTGAAGAAACCTCTCAACTACCATTTTGTAATTTAATGACGCTTTGAAAGAATAAAATTCGATAAATATAGATTTAAAAATGCTACTTCAAATTTCTTTGTCTTTTCATTTACCTATTCTTTTTCATTCATTTTATACTTTCAATTTTTTCAATTTAATCTAAATTTTATTTGGTAAATACTCATTAGCTCTTTTATATATATATATATATATATATATATATATATATATATATATAGATAACTAAAGAACTAAAAGATATAAAATATATAACATACACATGTAACGTAAAATATATGTATTATATATTAATGCTAATAATAATGAGATTAAAACATGTACTATGCATGTTGTTAATATTATTCAACATTAAATATAAATAATTGAAGAGATTTTATTAAGTTCATATCTTTGCGTTTTCAATATTAATGATAATAATAATAAGATGAACATGTACTACGCATCTTGTTAATGTTATTCAATATTAAATATAAATAATTGAAGAGATTTTATTAAGTTCATGTATTTATTTACTTATAAAATTTATAAATTTCATAAACTAATTAAATAACTTTATTATAGTAGATAATGCATTAATAATTATCTATTAATAAATTTAATAGATATTATTATTATTAAAGTAATTAGTAGATTCATATATTTTCACATAAATTAAATTTCACCAAAATTAAGGTGATTAGTTATTTATATATGAAATTTAAGATAAATTCAATATCATTAGTTGTATCTAAAAGTTTAAAATTTTATTGTTTAATATTGTTTAAAGATTCATTGATTATATAACTAATTATATATTATTAATATTAAAGTAATTAGTAGATTCATGTATTTTAACATAAATTAAATTTTACCAAAATTAAGGTGATTAGTTATTTATATATTAGATTTAAGATAAATTTAATATCATTAAGTTTTAAAAATTCCACATGTCATCTCCTAATGATTCTGCCACAACTTTTATATATATATATATATATATATATATATATATATATATATATATATATATATATATATATATATATATATATATATATATTTGATATAAATACTTGCTGCCTCATATATTTCTTACTTTTTATTATATTATATTTTTTATAATACAATTCTAACTTTTACATAAATCTTCGTATTGGATCAAATATTGTTTAATGAAATAGAACATAAAGAGTAATATTTAAAAAATAATATTTTTAGGTAAGTTCCACCAACACTTAATGAAAGTTCACATGGAGTTCGGACGAGTATTACCAAAAGTCAACTAGAAGTCTTGCCGGAAGTTCACTTTGACTTCTGTTTAGGGGTCTTAATTTAGATTTCTATTAGATTTTCGGTTGGAAATTTTAGTTTTTAGTTTAATTTTTTAAAAAATAAAAGATCGAACTCAATCGAATCTTATTTTTTAGAAAATTGAACTGAACCAAAATAAATCAATTCTCTTCCGTCCAATTTGATTGAAAACTAAAATTAAAAAATAAAAAATAAGAACGCGTGTCAAAATGCATTTTTACATTAAAAACGTATTATCGAAATAAGTTTAAAATAATTTTATTTTAAAATTTTATTTTAAACAAAAGAATACATTACTAAAATACAATTATATATAAGTTTTTCAAAAATTTAGTTTTTCGGTTTGAGTTCAAAAATAGAAAATAGAATCGAATTATATAATTTTTTTTACAAATCAAACCAAATTGAACTAAAATATCAAAAAATTAAATTAAAATATATATTTTAATTCGATTTAATTTTTTGAATTATACTAAATAATAAACACTCTTACTTCTGCTACCTATTAGTGAAAGTCCACTTAGCGGAAGTCTATATGGGAAGGGGAGTAAAAATTTTTAAAAAATAATTAATTTTTATATTATATATAATTTTAAAATTTTATATTTTAGTTTTTAATAGTAGTGTTAAATGGGATAGCCTGCTTCGGCTTGCCGCAGGCTGCCCTTGAATTGGGGCGGAGCTTGCTAGTCATTTTTTTGCGGGCTGAAAAAATTCAGTTCGCGACCCGTTACAGTAAACTTGCGGGCTAAATAGGCTAGTCCATAGGCTTTACAAAATGACATCGTTTTGTAAAAAAAGCAAAATGATATCGTTTTAGAAAAAATATTTTTTAAAATATCAAAACGATGTTATTTTGAGATTTTTTAAAAATAAAAAATAAAAAAATAGGTTGGCTCGCGAGCTAAATGGACCGAGCTAAAAAAGTCGACGTTTAAACAGATTTGGACATACTCAACTCAAGCTTACCTATATGGGCCAATCCTCGGGCTTTGGCCCGTATTCAAAGTACTAGTTTTTAAAGGGTGCAGCTGATTTTATACAAATTTCTCATATCACATCTCACTTTTTCTTTCAAAAAAATTTCTCTCTCGTGAAACCCAAGACAAAAAATTTCAAAACAAAACTCTATCCTATCACACCTTTAATGTTTTTGGCTCCTCAAATAGTCTGAACGCGTCACGTATCTCCTGATTAGACTCATGCCAACAAAATAATATTGACGGATGGTTCAATGCGTTCTTCGAAATGCATGCATTGGTAATGCGTCCAAGCTATTTTTGACTAACGTCCGAAATAGGTCAGCGGACGGAGCTTTGTTAAGGAACAGACAGGTCAAAAACCCTGAGATTTGGGATCTGAGAGCTAAATTCCGTTTTCCCCCATTTTCTTTTCTTTTTTTTTTACTGGGCTCTGACTAGTAATTCTTTTCTTAGACTGTTTGTCCGTCACGTTTTGTAGTTTCACTTGCTGGGAAGAAAGATGATGTTGGTGAATGGAATGGATGTTGAGGTCAGTAATCCTCCACGCAAAAACCCAACCCATTCCCAGTTTCCCCACAAAAGTTCCCAACTGCTCAACTATCACAGGCTCCCGTTTGCTTCTCCTTATCTCACTATCCCCAAGTTTCTCAACAATCTTTCTCAAATCTCCAAGAATTCTGGAAAAAATACCAACTGCAAATTCCAAATTCTTGCATTTCACCCTTTAAGATCCCAAAAATGGCTTCATTTTCTATTCCTGCTGCAAAACATGCCGTCCCTTCTTTATTGCACACTCAAACACCCAAGGCCCATTTGGCTCAGAACCTCCCTCAGCTGCCGAAGTCATCACAATCTCAATTCTGCGGTCCGAAGCTCTCCTATTCGTCCTGTGTTTCAGTCCCTTCTTCTTCTTTTACCAAAATTTCCATTGTTGCCAAGGTACATTGTGTTCTTTCTCTTTGATTCTTGGAATTTCTGCTGATGTTTGTTGATTAATTGCTGTGCTTACAACTTGTGCAAGGTGACAAAAGGTTCAATACCTCCGACATTTACACTGAAAGATCAAGATGGTAGAAACGTGAGTCTCTCCAAGTTCAAGGGGAAGCCCGTTGTCGTTTATTTCTACCCTGCTGATGAAACACCCGGCTGCACTAAACAGGTAATGTACACTGCCATTACCTGGAGAACTCGGGTGAATTTCAAATTTAGAAATCCAAGCTTAGTCTTTTTTTCTGGTTAATTTGCATTTCTGGGATGGAAAAAGTCATATATATTGTCCACTGCAAACCATGTAAGAGGGAAACTTTTACATTCTCTAAATCCAATGTACTCTCTGCACATTGTCACATGTTCAAACGATTTTACTATCCTACTGCAGTAACTTTTAAACAAGGAAAAAAATGCACTAGAGTAACAGGATTTTTCCTCTTTTAAGCCCTTTAGTGTTTCTTGGGAAAATTAACGCATCAGAAGAACGAAATGTAATAATTCTGAAATTGTAGTAGGCTTGTTTTAGCTACAATCAAGTGAATGAATCAAAGAAAGCCATGATTGTATAGGATGTTGAATGTGTTCATATGCTTAAAACTTATTTAGCGGTACTCTTTATCCTTCTTCTTTACAAATTCATGCTTCGGAGTCAGGGCCTCAATTGAACCGCAATTGTCAGACTCGTCACACAAAACAGTGAAGTTGCTAACAGTAATATCTTGATTGTCCTTGCAGGCCTGTGCTTTCAGGGACTCGTATGAAAAATTCAAGAAAGCAGGAGCTGAAGTTGTGGGAATTAGTGGAGATGATCCTTCGTCTCATCAGGTATCTTGGTTGGAATGGAAACCTGACCTTTGCCCTGAAGGGTAGTAACAGGACATCTACTTTGTTTAATTTTCTTCTGAACAAGTTAATGCATTTAAACAAATTCCCTTTTTTTATGCCAAATCATTCCAGATCAGATGTCTGCTCTGAGCATGCTTCATTAAATCATTTCTCTAATCTAGTGAAACTTTGTGAGGTTAGGTATTGGGGATCCTTTATCTAGTTCCATATTTTGGGCTGATAATTCCAGTACAAGCTTTTGTCCTTCTTAAAAGCAGAACACATGGTCACTAAACAGATAAAGACCCCTAATCGAGTCAAGATAACTACCTGTGCAATGAATGATAAAGACTAAGGTAGATTTAGCTGTTGTAGACCATTTTAGGACATGCTTAATTTTCCAAAAATCATGAAGTATTTTACAGTCCATCCATCAATAATTCATTCCAGTCTGCTGCTAAACATATGCTAATTCTGTTCCATCATGTTTTGGCTTTGATTTCGTCAACAAACTTGCTGACTCGATGGCAAGAGGTCGTACGAGACCTTGTGACTTTACTTTGATTGAGCTTCTATATTACAAGCTAGGAAATATCCAACTTCTTAGGTTGATAAACCCTATTTGTGTCCAAATCAGGTTTTTGCAAAGAAATACAGACTTCCATTTACATTGCTGAGTGATGAGGGCAACAAGGTCAGAAAAGAGTGGGGAGTCCCAGCTGACCTGTTTGGTACATTGCCTGGAAGACAAACTTATGTTCTTGACAAGAATGGGGTGGTTCAGCTCATTTACAACAATCAATTCCAACCTGAAAAGCATATTGATGAGACCTTGAAGTTCCTTAAAAGTGCCTGAGCATTGTTCGATAGCTTTCATATGTATTTCTTTTACCCTATTTGTTTATATCCATCAGTGATCATATTATGTGTTGATAGCCTTATGAGAATTTGATCTTGTAAGGACTATTCTGTATGACATCTGTGAAGTGGATTTACTCCTCCATTTCATGTTGATAAAAAATCTGATTTGACTTTGAATCAACAATATATCCAAAGAATTAAAAACTTTGCCAGGGGACGCAAGTCTTGTTGCTGTATTCTATAATCCTTTCTTCACATGTTTTTGAATATATAATTGCTTCTATGGCCGGAATAATCACATTGTTCCCAAATTCCATGTCAGGTGTGCAAAAAATGAAACATTTTTATTTGTTGTACTTTTGGGGGCAGAACTTCGTGGAAAGCAGAAATATAATTTAGCACTCAAACCTGGGACGTTTTTCGCACTAAATTATTTGGTTGAGTTTCCTTATTCCTGCTAATTGCAGTAGGAATATATATGTGAAACAATAAATTAAATTAGTACAGTTTGGTCAAGCTATGACAGCATCATTTACTTCTTCTCTTGATAATCTTGGCTGCTATAAGGGCTAAAAGCTTCAGCAAGCCAACTGTTCTTCCTCCAGGAATTCCATCCCACCTCTTCACACATTTCATCCTGATGATTAATGCTAAAAGTGGAAATGCAGCTTCTCTTATAAAATCGCGTTGTCCTCTTCATTATCCCCATCTCTTGCTGTATCTGTTCGAGCATTTTTGTAACATTTGGTAGCTTAAACTGATTGTCCACGAGTCCAGAGAGCCATTTGCAACGTATCTCAGCTGTCTGCAAATTTGCAACACTCTCAATGTATCCCACAAAAGCAGTATTTGGAATGAATGGATGAATTGTACCCCTGAAATCATACAACAAAAAGCTTTATGCATCAGTAGCTAAGGTCTCATCAGAGCAATTTTTGACTTCATGTTCAATGTGCAATACCTGTACAAAGGCATCATGCCATCCATTTCTATGAGGCTCCGGAAAGGATCTGGGAGGATGGTCTTGAGCTTCTTTTTCGCATCAAAACCGGTGGCTAGAACCACAACATCGGCCTCCAACTTGGTGTTGTCATCAAATTGAACTCCCCCTTCCCAGAACCACCACTTTGATGCTCTTTTGAACTTGATCATTCCTTTATCAGCCTCAGAGAAGAATTCCTCAGGCAAGATAGCCATTTGACACGATGCATAGTCTTCCTCGAAGGGATGCTCAGGTTTCAATCCGTACTTCTTCAGTGGAAGCTTCCATGCCAGATAGGACTCAATGAGTTTTGACGTGGCTTTCCTCTGTTGAGATTATTAAAACATTTTAACCAACCATGGTCAGGAATTTGATCAGTATTAGTTGCATCAGAGACTTGAAAGTTAGCCAAACAATTTTAGCAGACTTACAACAGGAGAGAGTAGCGGACAAAGGAGATTCCTGAGAATGCCTTGGTTTGGTCTTTCATGGAGGAATTGAGAAGCCCTTGTTGAATAGAACATGTAAAATGGAAGACCCCATATGGAATAATGAGGAACAGTCCAATGCAAAGTCCTTACAACCATTGTACAAGGTTGCCCGTCTGGTCCTTTAATCATTCATAGACAACAAAGGTTAATTAGTTTATCATAGTTAGTCTAATCGAAGTTTTCTTGCCGGTATCAGTATAAGACAAGAAAATTGAAACTATAACAACCCAATACTAAAATACATCAAGGGTTGCGTTCAGACCTAGCATGACCACATACGCTTGAGAAGAACAATAGTAAGTAGAAAAATGTATTATTGATCAGCAATAAGGGGGGAAAAAAGAACACGAAGATCCTTAAAGTTGACTTAATTTTATTATTATTATGTTTTTTTTGGCTTTCCTCAAATGGGAACAGAATCAGTCAATATTACATACCTCCTGTAAGAGCTTGATACTAACGTGAATCAATTGTCACCATGATCCAAAAATAAATTTTTATACTTACTAAATTAAGTTACTACGGATCCTCAGATGTAGTGTCCATATAGAAGGCGAGATCAATGCTTGTTGTATTATAAATCTTAACCTTATAGCAGTACTGTCACTCAAGAGTAATAAGTTAATGTCAATTTATATAAAAATAGTGAAGGTATAATGATGTGTTTATTATTTGGCCATCCAACCAAAAGTACTTCTTTTTCATGCTAAATTCCTAAACAAAACTAATTTTAAAATCAAAGAATGGAAAAATAATTCCTTGTCTTGAAACCGGCAAGTCAAAGTTACTAGCTTCTAATATTAAACTAACAATTACAAAAAAAAATGCTGATTTTTCAACATAAAATAGAACAGAGTTAGTGCTATTTTATTTGCAGGAGTTACGATTATTCTCACGGTCCATAACTCAAGAAATAAGAAGAAAGTCAAATATATTATATATATACCTTGATTCGCTTGAGCACATTCTACAGCTAAATCGATTGCTGATTTCTTGTAGCCAATGACTACAACCTTTTTGCCTTTTAACAATTGCACAGAGGCTTCTTCGTCGAGCTTGCAATAATCAAGGGTATGCAAGACTTTTCCTTTGAACACTTCTGGCCCTTTGTTTTGTGGGAAATCGGGCATCTTTGGAATGTCTCCGTACTTTCCAGTACAAACCACCAAGAACTCAAAGGCATACCACTGAAACAACAACAGCAGCAGAAGAGTGGGTCTATATCAAGTTACTATAATAAATTATTAGCAATCTTATGTATGGTGACAAAAAGGAATGGTTGTGAAAAACCAGCAGGAGCTCATAGTAACAGCTTCTATAAATCTTCTGCACCATGCGAGAATTTTTAGTGATCGATGCATGTGTGATGTTCCTATATATATCTCTCACAGTAGAGTTCCATATATATCTAGAAGTATGTGATCAAATAGGAAAGCGACAAATGCCCGATGCTCGTCCCCTCATCCGGGAGCTCATGGTTTCATGTTCTATTTCCCTCCCTAATAGGGGTTGTGTGTTTGATTTGATATATATATATATATATAGCCGTCTTGTCTTCATTGGACAAGAAAGTTATCAGATGAAAGTGCAATTGTGTGTTGATTGCACTGGTGCAGATGATAAGTAAACTTGAAGAATCTTGAAGGTTTTAGCCGAGGAAAACCAACCTCAATGGAGTCAGATTGAGTGTTCTGGACGGCAACCTCCCACACGGGCTGACCATTCAGCAAGTTTCCATACTCATGACTCCACTCGCCTTCTTGTTCATTCACGTTCGTGTTGCCAAGAAATCTAATTTCCACCACCTTTGAGTTGAATTTGATGAATTTCAACACATCAAAGTGGGTAGCATAGGAGTGCAGGTAGTCCAAAATCTCTTGGTACGAAGGGAAACTCGTATTATCCCTTTGAGGCCAAGGGAAATCCGAGAACTCATAGTCACAACGAGGGGTCTGCAACTTTGTAGATCTAAAAGAACAGTGTTTCCACACCCCTCCCAAACACTCAGTGGCCTCAAAGACCATTGGATCATACTTGGAGAGCTGCTTAGCAGCGGCAACGCCGCTTATTCCAGCTCCAATGATGCCAACTTTGGAAACAACCACCATGATATCTCTCTAATGAGGAAAGTGCTGGACAACTTTGCTCTCTCTCTCTCTCTCTCTCTCTCTCTCTCTTTGTGTTTATAGCTATTGTTGCAAGCTTGCTGTGTGATGGCTTTTCAATGCTATATATTTGTAGAGAGCACTGAGGCGTGCATGAGAATGAGAACCGAGTGGGTCAAGCTGCGAGCACGAGAATAGACTTCAAGGGCTTTTGGTGAAGAAGACATCCAAAATTTTTGTAGTGTTTGTTTTACTGAGTTCATACTATGTCATTTGGCAATAATTTTCTGCATTACAATAAAATAACATCGAATTATACAGAGTTTTATGAAAGTTTCGTTCAATCCGCGGTTTGGTAGATTTGTAACGGTTGTTGGAGAAATTAAATTATACTTCTTTGATTAATCTATCGAATTTTATAGAGCCATTCATTATCTTAGTGCATGCATACATAGAAACATCAATTTCGGGCTTTTTTTCTTTTCTTTTCCTAAGAAATCCTACATTATTAAAAACAAGATAAGAGAAAATGAGTACATGCTCGGTAAATACACCTTTTAATATAATAAAAAAGGTTTTACTAATTGAATTATTATCTTAACTCAAAATTTAGGGTATATTTGGATAGGGTTTGATTTTGAAATCGAACACAAAATTTTAAGTGTGACTCATGTCTCATCTCACAAACAATTTAACTTTTATAAAATTTAAGACAAAAATCTCAAAATAAAACTTTGTTCAACCAAAAACCAAACCCTTAGTAGGTCACTTTAAATACTTGAACCTAACTTTATTCATTGGCCATGCATATAAAAATATTATAAGATTGAGTTGGGTCAGCCTGGGGCTAGAACTATTGGGACTGTCTGGTCCTTTATTTTCCAGTGTTTTTTTATAAGTAATTTTAAAAATGTTATTGAATTTAGAACTAGTCAACAACTAACTTTTATGATATAAAGAATTGATGAAAATTATTAATTAGAGAAAGTCTACACTCGGTTTCCTTCATATACTTCCAAGTCTACTCGGTCATACTAATTTTGATTAAAACTAGTGCTTTATATATACTCAAAAGCGTAGGAAGAATTTCTAAAGAAAATGCCAAGCAAAATCGAGGGATTTTCTTAGTATGATTATCATGTGATCTTGTGGAATTGGTATTATTCCCCAATTCCCTGACCGCTGCAAACCTATTTTTCTTAAGACAAACACACTGCAACACATAATTATAAGAGTCGGTTAAAGGTTCATTCTATTACATCCTTGTATTTTCTGGCCTTTTAGAGCAATGATTGTTTGCCTTCCCTCCCACAAAAAAAATAAAAATAAAAATGAAGGCGCAATTATTGTCCAAAGTAATGCATGTGTTTTGACCAAAGTGTCTTGTGATTAACAATTTGGCATCTTCATTGCTATTAAAGTTAAAGAATTTTCTGACATGTAATTTTGCAATCCACACACACAAATCGAGTAATAGTGAAGATGGTGGAATATCTATATATCCGTGTAGTTTAGTAGACGGGCGTCTTTCGGTTTAAAAATGGGGACAAATTTTGAACTCTTGAAAAAATGTGTATATGTGTCGGAAAAAGTGCGAGAATGAGATGATATGTGAATGACATTCTTTTCGAACGAAAATATCATCTTGATTAAAAGACTATTTGGATTAAATTTTTATTAGAGTTAAATTATATTAAAAATTATAAAAATAAATTATTTATAAAAAAAATATAAAATTAAAAAATAAAAAATAATTTTTTATTTAAAAATCAATTCAAGTATACCTAAAAAAAAAGGAAAAGGAAAATTAGGATGAAATATTTTGTCCAAATTCAACCTCAAATATGTTCTCAATGTCATAAAATAATATTCTTTTTATACACGATTGGATCTTTATTTTTTAATGAAAAAAAGAATATATTTAAGGTCAACTTGGATTGATTTTTAATTTAAATTTTTTTATTTTTTTATTTTAAATTTTACTTTTTTTCTTACAAATAATTTATTTTTACGACTCTTAATACAACTTAATTCAAAAAAAAATCTAATCCAAATACAATTTTTAACGGAAGAGTATTACTGATAAGGCTCAAAACTAATTGAAAGAGTAAGTTAATGGCTGCGTGACAAATCAGGTCCACGGCATTCAAACTTGAATGACAGTGCATGAATCTTTCATTCTCAGCTAAGACTTAAAGATTAGCAAACCCTCCCCGGATGGTTCTTTCTTTGCAGCCCATGAGATGGAAAAGGAAAGATCCCAGAAAAGAAGAAGAAAGAACATATGCAATTTGGAAATATTCTTTTAAATCTCTCAATTAATTCCATTTGGATTCTCATCTTCTTGAAAACTGAAGTGTACACGTCTCTTCAATTGTTATCCATCTTCCACAGCTGCCCTTAAATTGCATTCCCTCTTCCACAACATTCTACTCTCACTTTGTGCAGATTCAAAAATTTTCTAACCATTGATGACTTACTGCTTTGTTCATTGATCAAATACAAAAAAAGTGAGGTTGCCATTGAGTTTCCTACCAATTTACACAACACACGGACAAATAATGTTTGAAATATCTACCGAATCGCACAACACGCGAGCAATAATATTTGAAAATGAAAGAAAAAGGAATAGAGGGAAAAGGTTTGACACCGAGAGAATATGGTATGCCGGGGTGTGAATCGAAAAATTGAACTGTGTGAAATACCTACCAAATTACACAACACACACACAGACAAATAATGTTTGAAAATGAAAGAAAAGGGAATAGAAGGAAAATGGTGAATACCAAAAGAATATTTTATTTGGAGATGTGAATGGGAGAAAGGATTGAACCCTGTGAAATAGGAAGCCCGGTAAATGAAGGAAAATCTTTGCTACAAGGATTTGTCTGCCTTTTGCAGTCCATCATACGTAGCTTTCCAAGACAAGATGGAGAAAAGTTTGGTAGCAACAGTTACGTGCTATGATACTGCTTTACTCCTATCCTCCTTTTTTTTATTATTATTATTATTATTATTATTATTTTTATATACACAAGACAACATGAAGGGACAAAAATTCAATCGATTAGGATAAGTTTAATTGTACGAGTTGACACAATAACTTCTGTGCATCTGATGCAGAAAATCATCTATAACATACACATGTATAGTCATGACATTTAGCAAGCAGTAATTACGCTGCGCATTAATTACTATTATCCTGGAATTTCTTATTTCTTTGGCAATAACTTGGCTTGGCATCTCTTCAAACAAAACTAAACCCACATGCATAAGGGTTGAACTTGTGGGATTTTGACCTTAACTCTGACCGAAATCTAAACACTTTGACTCATGCGCTGAAAATCAAACGCATGTTCAAGCTTATTGGAAATAGTCAAATGAAGTAAATTTTGGGAAAACTCTTAATGCTTAATTAAACAATCAAAGATTCAGAGTCAAAAGAAGGAAGAATACCAAGTTGCATTTTTATCATTTGAGATTGCAAGCTAACTTCTCCCTTGTTTTTTCTGCTGATTTTCTAAAGCATTTGAATGGAACTTACTCTCCTCTTCTTTCCATTTTGAAATATAAAAGGGGAGAGTGTATTCAAATTGGACTTACTGCTTCCAAGTTGTTTAGTGGTTATTATAATAATGTCCGCTTGTAATATTACACTGTAGTATAATTTTAGTGCCGTAAATTTTAATATAAGAGAAATATTGGTATTAGATACATAATTTTGAAAGAGTTTTCGTTCAAGAATATCTTGGTTAGATAGTATCTTCAAATTTTTGTCAAGAAATGAAATAGTTTAAAAAAAAAGGGAGTCCGAAGCACCAAATTGTTGTAATGATTATCTCTCCCCCAGGAGACGAGTTTGGTCATGGTACAGCAGCTTGACACAGGGAGATCAAAGTTTGAAAGGGAAAAAAATCATGCAGCAGAGACTCTTTAAGGCAGATTTCAAAGTTGTGTTTGGCGTGTACGACTGCTTTGTTCATGTGGTCCTTGATTTGAGGACTTGAAGATTCAATTTGGGATGCTATAACAATCCACATTGTTGAAATTTAGTGAGTAAATCATCTAGATTCTTAGGGTTCTAAGATGATGACAGTCAAAGGTAAGACGGAATGGATCGTAACAAAGCCTCCACGATACGTAGAATTGCACTGCGTTTCTCATGTAGACAAAAACTAGAACATAGTTCGGTAAAGCTTCAATTTCACATTTGTTTCAGATTTCTAAGCTGTAAATTACTTGAGGTTGGAATAATTACTTATTGGATAAACAATTCAATTTACCCTTCAACTTTATCTAAATTTTAATTTTTGCCTTCCAATTTAAAATAGAAGATTTAAGACATTGAATTATGAAAAAGCACCATAACTTACCCTTCTATGTACATTTGCTATTAAATGACTAACAAAATATGTCATATAACTTATATATGTTATGAATTTAAGTATTCGTAACACAGAATTAAAGTAAAAGCGTTACTCAATATGTTTAGAGAATAATATAAAACTAAAAAAAAAAGAAGATAGAATATAGAGAAAGAAAGTAGAACTCAAGAAACAAACTAAAATCTCTCTTTTATTAATGTCATCATATGACCCTATATATAGGCTCATAATACAAGAGTTTATGAAAACTCAAATTCTAATGGGGAAAGGAAATCAAATCTGATTAGGAGTCATATTTGGGAGTTTAGTTCTCTTCAAGAAACTGATTAATATGAACATCCACACATTATTTCATAACAATCCCCCTTGGATGTTCATAACATAAAGAATATGCCTCGTTAAAACCTTACTAGATAAAAACCAGTGGAAAAAAAAAACTCTAGTTGAGGAAAAAGAGTACATTATTCTTTATATCTTTATTACTCCCCCTGATAAGAAAATCTTTTAAGATTTCTTAACCGATACTTTCCAATCAAATGTTACTATCGGTAAAGTCTTAGTGAATAGATTTGTCAAATAATCAAATGATCAAATTCATTACACATCAATATCACATCTATTCTGGAGTTTGTGATTAAAAATATACTTTATCATATCTCATTAGATATATTCCAAACTTTATTATCATCCAACAATATAGTTAGAATTCTTTCTTAAAGGATATAGATTTATCTCGAATACATTAATCATGATCAAATGTATTCTCAACCAACATCATGAATTTCTATTACTTCAACATGAGTTGAAGATGTGGCTGTTATAATCAACACATGCCTATAAATGCATAGTTTATGTGGATCATATAGGTAACTTATACATTGCATATCTATCTCAACAGGAGTTGATTTTTCTCAATATTCGAGATAAGTTATCTCAAGGAGATGTCAATAGGCAAGCTTAATGCCATCTCAAAATTTATTGGGTAGAGAAGAACTAGAATAGATATATGCTTGTATGCAACAAGTGTATTTATACTCTAAATTGCAGAGTTATGGTACTTCAATACCAAAGAGCTCTTCAATATTATTCAATAGATATAAAGGACCTCACATATAATAACTCAATAACTATTGATGTGCTATGTCTATGTAAAACATCTTAAGGATATTAAATCAAAATAAAATGTTGGCTTTTCAAAACGTTGATCACAATACTTGCTCCTCTAATTTCTTCAGAAAAAATATATTGATTATCAAATCATTTTCTCTTTTCAAAATCAAGAGATCAATCGCACTTCAGGAGTGTATCAAAATCATATATCTATAGAATTTATATATTTGTCCTGCTGGAATATTTATCCAAATAAAAATATCTATAAGTAGAATATTATATTGACTAACTCTACAGGAGTCAGACGAACAATCAATATGCAATATTATACAAATAAACAATATTTTGAACTTCTAATTTATTAATACTTGTGCACAGATCAAGATAATAAAAGTCATAAATGATATCCTCTTTAATTGAAGTTTTTCTCCCCCTAATGTGGAGAACATTATGTCAATCAATAGATTGTACAATGAGGATATATTATAATAAAGAAATATATATAGCAAGTATAACTAAGTATATAATTTCTTTATATATGGACATATTCAATCATTCTTTCAATAAAAATTTACTAAGATAATCTCATTATGTTCTACAGGAACAATTATATACTTTAAGTATATTGAGTCCATCAGGGACTTCAAGTATAAATAATATTATCAAATGATAACAAATATAAACACATATTAAGTGTTATCATACACTATTATATCCACCACTATAAATATATTTCTTCGTTATCAGTGTCAGGTTTTACGAAGAATCATACGTCATAACTCATGACAATATTCATTTTTGTGCTTCGCATTTTATAAGTAAATATTAATTGCTATCTCTTTGGATTACACTTCAAGTGTATAATTTCTGGTGAGAATACATGTACACTTCAAGTATACTTGTAAATAGTTTAAACTTTTCATATTTTTCTTGCGAACTTTATCATTTCGAGTCTGCAGACCTCGATTTGAAAATCCTCAACATATTATGCGCATTAATATCTTTAAAGTCATATACTTGTGCGATTCCAATAGTTTCCAATCATGTTGAGATCTCATCATTTATCATAATTTTCAGGTACCTGAATTTCATCTGAAAATAATTTATCAATCATGTTTTGAGAGAAAAATTCTGCTGAAATTTAAATCTCCTCGATTTAACATATATGAACATCTTAAACCTTTGCTCCAGTGAGGAGTTTGTATCTTTGGAACCGACTTATCTACCACATTTCAGTTATATCTCAAATTTATTTGTAGTGGTAGATTATCCTTCAGGGATATCAAATAGGAGCATTCTTTGTTGGATGTTGGTCAATTAATATACTTAACTATATAAATTATCCTTTAAACTTCTGGTTTAAGGTATCTTCTATGATGATCAAAATAGAAGATCAAGATGAGACACATAGTAATATTTTTGTCCAGCCTCATAATTTCTCCTCTTTATGTTGGGGCAACATATTCAAAATTAATAAAATATGGATCTCTCCATTGAGATTTGCTCCCAATATATTTAATAATCTCTTTGAAAACCCATCTCATTACCTTTGTGGTGGAGCAACATACATAGTGTATCTCTAAATTTAAGATGAAAAATATTTAGTTTCTGACTACAAACTGACTACAAACCAACTACTATGAGAAGAATTATAATGTGTTGGCAAAATACGAAATAAGTGCTAATATATCACAGTATAAATATTATGCAGGATGTTCAATATTTATCTCAATACAACCAGTATTATTAAGACAAATTATCTCTTTGAGATAATCTTAAAACATGAGCTCATTATCAATGAATTGTGCAAACTACATGTTGCAAAAACAATAATATTCATAAGATTATTTGTTGATGCATCAACTAATAATTTCTCCATATTCATCCCAAAATAACACATTCAACCCCAAGTAATACTGACAACTTTTAAATAAAACAAGTAGCACATATAAATTCATCATATTATGAAATTTCTGATTTCATAATAAATTCATAATCATTTTTCGTATTTTAATGATTCGGGATGGTCCAACAGGTCATGCCAACTAATAAATTATTTATCAGTAAACTTCAAGTTTACTCAATATTGAATATCAAATTCATAATTCTATGTAATATAACTCAGGAGAGATAAATAGTGGTATATATAATTGACATATATTTTTCGTCATAATGGTAATGCATATGTCTCAAAATTTCATTCATCCAATATCTTGATATATTGATAATACAATCAATGCTCAAAAAGTTTTATGAGATTATATGGAGAATGATGTATTACAATCATTGACAATTAGGTGAAGATCTGGTAGCTCTTCCGGAGCTTTTAATCAATTAACTCTTCTAGAGTTATTTGATCAATTAGTTCTTCGGGAACCTTACACTACCATTTATACTTTGGACATATATTTTAAATTTTGTCCAAATAAACAACAATTATTGTTTAGACAAATTGTATCTTCACCATTCTTGATCCAAAATAAACTAAAATAACATTACTAGTGATATTTCTCCTTATAACTTTAATTGAGGAGAAATTCTAAAAGCAATAAAATGTTTGCATATTGATAGACAAAATATTATAGGCACACTTACAACAAATCATAACTAGTATTTATATAACAATCACCTTCTGGTGATTGTATGTTTCGTTCACAATTTGCTGGTAATCAAGTGGCTTTGATGCTTTGTATTTTTTAAGTGGTGTCTTCAGGACCCACAATATCCATATACATATATTCTAGTAGTCATGATTATATAGATTATTCTTACCATATCCGCGTCTATGTCGATGGCTTCGACCATGACTATAGTCTCTTCCAGGGCCATAACCATTGCTTCTAATGCATTCACTCACAAATTTAAAGTAAACTGTGTTTTTGATAGAATGACTATCTTCTGGTAGTCAAATTTTTCTTTTAGATCATTATATATAAAAAAGTAAATCTTTCACAATAAGATATTCCGTCTTTAGATCCTCATAGAAATTATGGCAGTGAAAAATCATGACTTTTATACGATTTTAAGATAATGACTGCCGGACTCATTATATTTCAATAAATTTGAGTATCTAATGTTTATGACATAATTCTTTCTATAAATATCAAGAGTAAAAAAAAAGAGTTTTGAAAAGTTTGTCATGAGAATTCAAAGGTAGAAAAAATATCTCTTTTTCTCTTGATTAAACTCTCAACTTCGGTGGCAGAGACTTGTGCTGATAACGTGTTATGAATTTAAGTATTCGTAACGCAGAATTAAAGCAAAAGCATTACTCAATATGTTTGGAGAATAATATAAAACTAAGAAAAAAAGAAGATAGAATATATAGAGAGAAAGAACTCAAGAAATAAACTAAAATCTCTCGTTTATTAATGTCATCATATGGCACTATATATAGGCTCATAATACAAGAGTTTATAAAAAATTAAATTCTAATAGGGAAAGAAAATCAAATCTGATTATGAGTCATATTTGGGAGTTCAGTTCTCTTCAGGAAACTGATTAATATGAACATACACATATTATTTCATAACAATATATGAATATTTTAAAGATATTTTGGTTAATATAATAGTCACATTTTAAAATATTTTCAAAAATGGACTTGCTTCTTTTTTTTTCTTTTCTTTTTTTATGAATATTTTTCTTTTCATCTTCTCCATCAACTGAGCAAATTTTAGCTTCGACAAAAAGACCCCAAAAAACTTTTAAAAAGTCCTCTTTCTCAAATTCCAAAAGTCTAATTTTTTTTTTTATCGAATTGATTTTGAAATCAATTTCAAATAAAAATCCATAATTTTTTTTGTAAGGTCAGAACAAATTTAATAAAATAAAACACGATTTTTTGAATGTATTGATTAAAGTACCTTCACAAAAGTCACATGTATCATACGATATGTACTGTTAGATTTCTAAGGATAAAAATATGTTAAAGGGCAATGTGTGGTCATTTTTTATAATTTAAAATCACAAATCATTCACTTTAAATTTGAAAAAAAAACAAAATTAGGGTAAAGTTTTTACTTCTATGAATCATAATTTGGAAAGATTAAAGATTAGGTACTTGTATATTAAAAAGTGAGGACTAAAAGTAACATGCAAGGTGAGATATTAGCTCTCTTTTATGACAAAGAAACTACTCAAAAATGTACACCGGCTAATTAAATCTTACTCCATCCATGCTATACATAGACGGAACTATGGAAGACGGGGGGCAGCAGCCACCCCTGACGTTTTTTAAATTTCTTTATATGCATTGATTTTTAAGATTTCTAGCCATATTTTTTTTTCAAATTTACCGTTTGCAATATTTTTTAAAATTTTTCTTTATATAGATTATCGCCCTCTAAAATCAATGTTTTAGATCTGCAAATTGTACAGAAAAGGTAAGCTAAGGCAAACAAAATGGTTGTTTAAATTTGTCATGTCCACAAGGCGGGAAAGAGCCCAACCCAAAAGACTAGTCTGATAGGTGGGAGAACCCCCACACTTATGAACACACAAGTTTTTGTCATATCCCACATGGGGTGCATAGGAAAAAACTTGTGTGTTCATAAGTGTGGGGGTTCTCCCACCCTATCGACTAGTCTTTGGGCTGCTTTTCCCGCTCATGGGACATGACAGATAGTATCGGGAGCTGGTGGTCGCTGCCGGAGGGCGACCAAGAAAGGGCTACCCGGAAAGGGCTACTCGTGCAGTAGCGATGCCGCGAGTGGAAAGGGCTACTGTGCGAGTGACAGCCGCTGAGTGTGAGCCGCTTGAGTGGGCTGCCGAGGGACGCCGGCTTCAGGGGGTCCATCGTCATATCTCACATGAGGGTGCATAGGAAAAAACTGTCATGTCCACAAGGCGGGAAAGAGCCCAACCCAAAAGACTAGTCTGATAGGTGGGAGAACCCCCACACTTATGAACACACAAGTTTTTTCCTATGCACCCCATGTGGGATATGACAGTGGACCCCCTTTGAAGCCGGCGCCTCGACGGCCCACTCAGCGCGGCTCACACTCGCGGGCTGTCACTCTGCAGCATGTAGCCCTTTTCCACTCTAGCGGCACGTCACTCCCGCACAGTAGCCCTTTCCGTGTAGCTCTTTCCCTTGGTCGCCCCTCCGAAGAAGCTCGACCACTGCCTCCGATACCATCTCGTCATGTCCACAGGCGGGAAAGAGCCCAACCCAAAAGACTAGTCTGATGAGGGTGGGAGAACCCCCACACTTATGAACACACAAGTTTTTTTCCTATGCACCCCTATGTAGGGATATGACAGTGGGACCCCTTTGAAGCTCGGCGTCCTCGACGGCCCACTCAAGCGGCTCACACTCATGGCTGTCACTCCTGGCACAGTGAGCTCTTTCCACTCAGCGGGCACTGCCACTCAGCACGAGTAGCCCTTTCCGTGTAGCTCTTTCCTTGGTCGCCCTCCAGCAAGCTCGACCACCAGCCTTTCGATACCATCTGCACATGTCCACAAGGCGGGAAAGAGCCCAACCCAAAAGACTAGTCTGATAGGTGGGAGAACCCCCACACTTATGAACACACAAGTTTTTTCCTATGCACCCCATGTGGGATATGACAAAATTCTTACAAGTACTACTTCTCATCAAATCATAAGTCTTGAATTTAATTTAATTTAGGTCTTCTCAAATACCACCCCGAAAAAAAATTGTGAAGACAAGAAACAGTACTATTTGTTTCAAAAATTTAAAAAAAAAAAGAAGAAACAATACTATGAAAAACAGCATGCAGCGTGCAATGCGACAGAGACATTTCCAAGTCCAAAACCATTTGCTGGCTGATGGCGATATGTGAAACACATTACAAGGAAACGGGGAATAAAAAATGCTTCCACTTTCAGTTTTAAAGGTTTTAGCTCTCTACCAACCCTAATTAATTATTTTCTTCTTTTCCTTTTGAGATAAATCCTTAATTCTAATGGTGAGCTTAGAAAAAGACAATAAATAATTAAGGGTTGGGTTTCTCTGTTTGACACTCTCCTCTCTTCAATATTCAGTTTTAATTAATAGGAGCTCTTCAAATAAGGAAAAATTGAATGACTTTGAACTAACCTCATCAATAATGGTGGCTTTTCTCTTTTATTTACAATTAGGCAATTTTATCCCTACTAAATAATTGCTAAGACCCTCTCAAAAGAAAAAAAAAATTGCTAAGCGCTATTCGTGAGAATCACCATGTCGGGCCGTCTTCAGTGCCCTTCCAATCCATATTGCTATCTGGGCTGATTACTCGGACTCTCCCGTAACTCGAATTCATTAGGAAAGCCACGAAAATGTAATAGGAAAACTGCTCGTGTATTCGATTTAAAGATCCTCTTGAAGACAAATAGCCTGCATGAACGGGCCCACATTTCTTTACTCATTCATTTATATCATTATCTGTCTAGACCTACAGAGGGACGCTGAAATGGGCCAAATGACGGCCCCATGATTCTTTGATAAAAAAACAAAACTGGACTGCCCCAACGCTCCTCGCTACTCTTTTTTTTTTCTAAATAAAAAAATTATATATTGATACTAAAATAATTAAAGTTATTATAACTAAAATAATTTTTAAACCCATTTTTCAGCGTTGAAGAATTAAGACAACTACGAAAATATATACAATAAAATAAAAAGTTATATAATAATAAATAATATTTCACATCTTAAAAAAATTAAAAAGATAAAATACAATATTATTAATAGTAATAAGGAACTATACCACACTCCTCGCTACTACATTGCCTTTATTATTTGATAACTTAAGATTCTAATGACTTTGTTCAACCAGTACTCTACGACTTTTGGGAGTCTATAAGTGCCATACTTTATATTGTAATTCAAGACAAGTGATACACGGGAGTTCTTGGGAATCTTCTATGAAAATTCATAACTTTGAGAGATTAATAATTCAACTACATTTTCATGAGTTGAATTTCTATATTAATTGAGTTGCATTTTCGTCCAAGTTCATACTGCTGCTACTAATATTTGACGCTTAAATTGAAATGAATGAGTACTACTCAACTCAAACCTACAATAGAGTTGAATCATGAAAAGATACGTCTAATATGGTGTACTTATAATGGTGAAATGTTTGAAATTAACATCAATGATTACGATATAGGCTAGGATCAAGGTATGAGGTCGTCTTCTACTTTAATTCTTGTCTTGATAATCTTGGCTGCTGTGAGGCCTAAAAGCCTCAGCGAACCAACTGTTCTTCCTCCACCAGTTCCATCCCATCTCTTGGCATATTTCATCGTGATGATTGATGCTGAAACTGTTGGTGCAACCTCTCTTGTAAAATCGCGTTCTCCGCTTTGTTATATCCATCTCTTTCTGTATTTGTTCGAGCATTTTTTGAATATTTGGTAGCTTAAACTGATTCTCCAAAAGTCCAGAAAGCCATTTGCAACGTATCTCAAATGTCTGCAGATTTACAGAACTCTCAACGTAACCCACAAAAGCCATATTTGGAATCAATGGGTGAACTGTGCCCCTGTAATTATATATACAATAAAAAGCTTTACACATCAGCTGCAGATGTATCTCTGATCAAAGCACAATTTTATGACTTTATAATGAGCAGTGTGCTAAGTACCTGTACAAAGGCATAATGCCGTCCATTTCTATGAGGCCATGGAAAGAATGGGGAAGGAAGGCTTTGAGCTTCTTTTTCCCATCAAAACCAGTAGCTAGAACCACAACATCAGCCTCTAACTTGGTGTGGTCATCAAATTCAACTCCTCCTTCCCAGAACCACCACTTTGGTGCTCTTTTGAATTTGATCATTCCTTTATCAGCCTCAGCAAAGAACTCCTCAGGCAAGACAGCCAACTGACACGATGCATGGTCTTCCTCGAAAGGGTGCTCAGGTTTCAATCCGTACTTCGTCAGTGGAAGCTTCCATACCAAGTAGGACTCAATAAATTTCGAGATTGCTCGTCTCTGTCGAAGTTATTACAGCATTTTAACCAAACAAGATCAGCATTTTGATAAGTGTTAGTTGAATTAGTGACATAAAATTTATCTAGAACAATTCTATCCGACTTACAAAAGGAGACAGTAGCCGGCAAAGGAGTTTCCTGAAAATGCCTTGATTTGGTCTTTCGAGGAAGAATTGAGAAGCCCTTGTTGAATAGAACATGTAAAATGGCAGACCCCATATGGAATAATTTGGAAGTGCCCAGTGCAAACTCCTTATAACCATCGTACAAGGTTGCCCCTCAGGTTCTTTAATCAGTACTCATACACAACAAAACACAAACATTAGCTAGCTAGTTGATCATCCTATCTCCACCTTCCTACTAGTCTAGTTTTCTTGCCCGCATGAATAAAGAAAATTGAAATCGTAAGTCCCGCCTTCACACTACTCACTGAGCATGGTAATAAGAAACGTGAAGGATGGTGCTTTACTAGCATGGTCAGAAAGGCTCGAGAAGACCAACAGTAAATGAGAAAATGAACGTCTTATTCAGCCAAAAGAATACAAGTTCAATTGTCCAAACCTTTTACGAAGTAAAAGAAGGAAAGTCCTTGTCGTGGAAACCCGGTAAATCAGTTCACTAGTTCATAATTAAACCAACAGTCACAGAGAAAAATGTCATCTTTCCCATAAGGTGGGAACTCAAGAAAAGTTATACCTTGATTAGCTTGAGCACATTCAACGGCTAAATCGATGGCCGATTTCTTGTAGCCAATGATTACAACCTTTTTGCCTTTGAACAACTGCACAGAGGCTTCTTGGTCTAGTTTACAATAATCAATGGTATGCAAGACCTTTCCTTTGAACACTTCGAGCCCTTTGTTTGGTGGAAATTTTGGCATCTCTGGAATATCTCCATATTTCCCAGTACAAACCACCAAAAACTCGAAGGCATACCACTGAAACAACAAGAGCAGACAAGTCAGTACACATAATTTAATATTACAAGCGAAATAAATTATTAGCGGCCTCATGTATATGGTCAAAATTTTGGTTGTTACACCTTCTATATGTTGTGCAACATGCATGTGCATCAATGTTTTTAACTATTTTTAGCGGTAGGTTTCCATACATAGAATGTGCCTAAACAGGCCAAGCAACCACAGCCCTAGACTTGTTCTGATGTTTTGGAGCATATCCTTACATGTTCTACTTCCCTCCTAATGGAGGCCGCATTTTTGATTGATACATGTGCAAGGTGATCACTTTGCCTTCTTGCTTCGTCAAAACAAGAAAGCTAAATGGAAGTGCAATTGTATATATTGAAATATATATCGCGCCATCGATCTAGATTTTAGCAGTGGGATGTGAAAGTTTAAATGATGTCTAAACTAAAAGATTGGAGTTGTATAAGTTTGAAGGTTTTAGCAAGAGAAAGACGACCTCAATGGAGTAAGATTGAGCGTCCTTCACAGCAACCTCCCACACAGGCTGACCATTCAGCAAGTTCCCATATTCATCAGCTGATTCCTCTTGAAGTTCATTCTGGTTCTGGTTACCGAGGAGTCTGATTTCCACCACCTTGGAGTTGAATTTGATGAACTTCAACACATCAAAATGGGCAGCGTAGGAGTGCAAGTACTCCAGAATCTCCTGGTACGAAGGAAAACTTGTGTTATTCCTCTCAGGCCAAGGGAAATCCGAGAACTCATAAACACGACAAGGGGTCTGCAACTTTGTGGACCTAAAAGAACAATGTTTCCACACCCCTCCCAAACACTCAGTGGCCTCAAAAACGACCGGATCATATTTCTGAAGCTGTTTCGCGGCGGTGAGGCCGCTAAGTCCAGCTCCGATAATACCAATTCTGGAAACAATCACCATCCTCTAACCAATGTGGAAGTGATGCAACTTTTGCTGGGTGAACTCTCTCTCTCCCTCTCTCTCTCTCTCTCTCTCTCTCTCTCTCTCTCTCTCTCTCTCTCTCTCTCTCTCTCTCTCTCTCTCTCTCTCTCTCTCTCTACACACACACACATATATATATATATATATATATATATATATATATATATATATATATAAAAGCGTTCATACAACTTCTTAGGCCACTAATACTGGCAGAAACTTATGTATAGTATCAGTCAAGTGAAATATGCTATTTATTAGTTCAGTGAGAAAATATTTTTCAAGAATTGTCTTATAAATGAGCATAAATCTTACCTAATATACGAATCGAATTCCAACTTCATGACTGGGAACTATTGCAACTCGGACAAGGCTTGACGCACGAAAATATCTTCATTTTAGATAAATAAACATTCATCTTTTCATCAACTAAAAGAAGAATTATTAATTTTATGCATGCATTAGCATAAGTTAATTAATATTGGAATTGTAAAATTCATTTGTCAAAACGGGGAAGTTTCGTTGAATCCAATTTTGTTGGCGTCTAACTAAAGGACGGCAGCCAAAACTAAACTATGACTTGGATTAAATTTAGTTGATTTTCATGGTGGCTGAACATGAAGTTCAACGCTATTCCTCTCATTTTAATTATTCTGTTTCACACAGTAAGATCCAGACAGCAGATCGAATTATTCTTTTCTCTTTCCTTTTTTTTTTTTTTTTTTTGGTCATAGACTCCAGAACTGGTCAACAACTAAATTTTATGATACAAAAATGGGGAAATTATTTTTTATTACGTTGCCAATCTATCTTTTGCTAACTAACTGCTTAATATGATTAAAAATGTAGAATTACTATTGCAAATCTCTGTCATTAAGAGCTTGTTTTGTATGACATATAACTAGAGATGTACAAAAGTTGATCAATTCTATAAGAATATTTTTATTTCAAAAGAAAAGTATACTTTTTTCATTTAAAAATTAATTTTCTCATTTTAATTTAACATAAAACCAAAAAGAGTAGGTTGATCATATGCAAATTACAGCAAAATCAGTATCAACTAAATAAATTATTGGTGAAATTTTTATCTTTCAAACGAAGTAAATTAGCTGTGTAAGCTTAAATAATATACATATTTTATTTAGAGAAAGTGCATATTTAGTTTTTTATATAAAAGTTTTAAAATAAAACTCCTTAAACCATTAGCAGATGCGTTTGTTTTGAAAACTCAGGACAAGTAAGTACAATTAATTACTTCAAAGAAAAATAAGAAAAACTAAAGGAAATCCTATGCACCAGTTAGGAATATCCGGGCTCGCCTCTCGGAGTCTCCCGTAATCCAAGAAGAAAGCCCTGAAAATGAAACATAGAAACGGCCCATCTCCACAGGTCCGCTAAAAGTCTAGCGGGAATTTGAAATAATCTTATCAAATAATGGTTAATTTAGAGGTTGTTTAATCAATGTTAAACCAATTATTCAATAATTAACGTCCTAGTTGGCGGATTTTTTAAAAAATTATAATTTATTTATCTAAAATTGAATATTTAGTAAATGTCAAAGAGGAAGTAATAGGTAGAGTGCAAGATGTGAATTAAATTCAAGATTTATGTTTTAGTAAGGAGGGCATTTGACCAACTAAACTATCACTTCCTCCCTACCTAACTCATGATAACAAAATAGGATTCAAATTCTAACGACATAAATAAAAATTATTAAATGAAATGAAATAAAATAAAATCAAACTACCATAGACTCTCCTGGACTACTTTGAGCCTTTGAGGCTTTTTTTCAGGGTGTAGATTGAAATTTTTCTCATTATTTGGAATTAATAGACCTGGTAATATTTATAAGGTCCTTGAAAAATTAAAAGATGCAAAATACTCCAAGTATAATATATGAAGAACCAACAAAATCAATGGATAGTGAAGCCATTAATGATTGCAATATGTAAGAACGAATAATTATTATCTTCATGCCAGACCCCGCTTAATGTTGGAATAAGATAAGAATAAATAATTATTTGCTTCATTATTGAATAATGAGTAATATCACGCGACCTCACTATTCAATCACGTTCAACATATAAGAATGAATAACAATTCTCTCAATGCCAACCTCCTCTTGATGTTGGTATCTGATAATGATAAATAATTATTCACTGAATTATTAAAGAGCGAATATTAACCAAAGAACAAAGAAAACCCATTACTTTTTCTTTGCAACTTTCTCTGGACTCTCTCCGCTCTGCTCCCTCCATTGCCTTCCAACATAACCTAGACGAATTTTTACAATCCTTGCATTATTAGACATGGCTCCTTCGAGATTCCAATTAAAATGCCTTTTACAACCGATTATGGACGTTAACCACGCACTGTTAAGGGATCGTGAAGGCAAGTCGAAGATGGATGCCATCAAAGCCGTTGGTTTTGATGGCTTGACACAACTATATCTCATCGCCATTAAAGCGGAGATGGTAGAACATCTTTGCCAAAGCTATGACCCCATAAATATGGTTTTTCCTCTTGAAAAAATCGGATGTTCTTCGAATAACCGAAGACAATGTTTGAACTGTTTACGATTTTCAGACTTCATGGCAAGGAATTGATTTCCTATAAAGCTCAAGATGGCCAGCCAGATCAAAGAGAGTTTTACAATTTGTTGGGGTCATAGAGCTATCACATTGCCCAAATCATGTTTCTGTTGATAAGGTTCGAGCGGTAATTTCTTGGTTGGACTTGCCAACAGAAACTTTTGCCAAGTTGTACATTCTCTTGCCGCTTTGGACCATACTGGTTCTGAAAGCATCTTCAAAGATTGATCTAGAGCATTTAGGATTTGTTAAGATGTTCAATTGGCTAGAACACATTATATAATTCCTGAATAATGGATTGTCGAAGTTCGTTTCAACGCTATCTTGCAGTTGGCCAGATGGCAATATGCATCTCCTATTGATAAAAAGATATTATAGTTCACAATTAATTATTTCACTTGGAGAGCGAATAATTATTCACTCTTTTAACAATCGATATTCCTCATTAAGAGAATAATTATTCCTACCTAATGCACTCTTCCTCATTAAGAGAATAATTATTCCTACCTAATGCACTCTTATAGAATGAATAATCATTCACTCTTCATAAAAATTATTATTTATATAGTGAATAATTATTTAAGTAATGAATAATCATGATGTGTACCGAAGTGCATAATTATTCATTAGCAACAGAATAATTATTCACTTAATACTACACAATGTTAAATCAATGTTAAACCAATTGTTTAATAATTAACTTCCTAGTTGGCAGATTTTTTAAAATTATATTTTCTTTATATAAAATTGAATATTTGCTAAATGTAAAAGATGAAGTAATTCGTAGAGTGCAATATGTGAATTAAATTCAAGATTTATGTTTCAGTAAGGAGGGCGTTTGACCAACTAACCTATCGCTTCCTTGCTACCTAACTCATGATAACAAAATAGGATTCAAATTCTAATGACATAAATAAAGAAATGAAATGAATTAAAATCAAACTGCCATAGACTCTTTTGGACTAATTTTTGCCTTTGAGTAGACTCTTTTGGACTACTTTTTGCCTTTGTGGCTTTTTTTCCTGGTGCAGATTGACATTTCTCTCATTATTTGGAATTAGTTGATCTGGTAATATTTTATAAGGTCCTTGAAAAATTAAAAGATGCAAAAATGAATAAGTATTTGATCCAAATGCTATTATATGGTAGGATTCAAATGGTCGGAAGGATACCTTCATCTAGAGGTATTTATTATTTGGTGTAATTCGAAAAATTTAAATTTTTGGTTCGATTTTTTAAATTAGAATAAAATTCGATCTAGTTTTCAATTTTTATTTTCAAATCAAAAATTTGAATTTTACAAAAAATTATATATGAACGTATTTTGATAATGTGTTCTTTAATAAAAATTAATTTTTTAAAATAAAATTACCTCAAGAACGTATTACTAAAATATATTTTTTTTAATTTCAATTTTAATTTTTAACCGAACAGAATCAAACGGACTCGGTTAGATTTTATAAAATTTAAAAAAAAAATCGAAGACAAAATTGAATTGAATTGAAGAAAATGAACACCCCTACCTTCACCTAACCACGGACTCCAAATAATAATTGTCGCAGTTAACGTCAATTATTGTCTTTACCCGGTCCCACCAAGCATAAGGTGCCTATTCTTTCTTTTCTGTTTTTTTTTTTTTTTGAAGCGCAAGGAGACCTTCTTACTTTTTTAAAAAATAGATATCTTTTTCAAAGTCAGTTTTATTTTGATTTTATAAAATTAAATATTATAATAACATATAAAATTAAGAAAATTCATTATATTTATATTATTTTTATTTTTTATTAATTAATAAAATAATTTATATTTTAAAACAAACGCGGCGCGAGATAGTTGTGTACCCATATATCCCACCTTCGTTAATCTTTGGACGTTTCGCGACAAAGCTGGGCCAGCAATTAATTTATATGCATGACTTAAAGGTCAAAGCTAACCTTTATATTCTCCCGTCCACTAACAATCCTTGTAAGCAAAAGCATTTTTTTATTTTCAGTTTTTTATCCATAATTATTTGTTATTTTATGAAATATTCTTCTTTAGAATTTTTTAACCTTATCTTTAATTCTTTAATACTTAATCAACCATTATATAGTTACATTATTTTTTTGACTCATTATTTGGCTAATTCAATAAATATCTTAATTTAATTAAAACTCTAAACAATAAGAATTATTTATGGATGGCAATGGTCTTACGCTATAGGATTGAGATTTTATATTTTAAAACTAAGAGTTTTTTTCCCCTCACTCTTAGAGGTAACCAAACTAAGAGTTTATAAAAAATGTATTAGTAATATATAAAAATATAAAATTTATTATAAAATAATTAATAAATTATGTAAATATTTATATTAATTAATTTTTTTCAATAGTTAATACTTTCGAAACATTATTCCGGATTGTATTTTTCTTTCCATTTTATAAATTATTATTTTATAAACTTGTATATGAGTTGAAATTAATATGATATTCTAATTTTAAATATTTATATTATTTTTTCTTTATTCTTTAATTTTTATATTTTGTTATTATTCTAAACACATTGTGCACCGTCTTCACTTAATTCTAGGGGTGTTCAAACGGATTACGGTTCGGTTTTCGGTTTTACTATTCGGTTTTCGGTTCGGTTTTTTTTATTTTTTTGAAAACCAAACCAAACCGTAATTTTTTCGGTTTTACTATTCGGTTTTTCGGTTCGGTTTAGGATAAAACCGAAAACCGAACTGAAAACCCGAAATTTTAAAACATAAATACAAGAACGTATTATGATAATGCGTTCTTGTATTTTTTTTAAAAAAATAAATACAAAGAACGCATTATAGTAATGCGTTCTTGGATTTTTTAAAAAAATACAAAGAACGCATTATAGTAATGCGTTCTTGTATTTTTTTTAAAAAAAATAAATACAAGAACGCATTATGGTAATGCGTTCTTGAATTTTTTTAAAAAAAATTTCGATTTTTCGGTTCGATTTTCGGTTCATTCACTTAAACCGAAAACCGAACCGAATTTTTTTAAAATTCAAAAATCGAGTCGAACCGAAAAATTCGATTCGATTCGGTTCGATTCGAATTTTCGGTTTAATCCGAATTGTAAACACCTACTTAATTCATAACATACTCTGTTCATAACAAGTTCCAAGCCGAGCATAATTTTTCACCTCCATTAGCATAACGAATGCCTCGTGACAAATGTGAAACACCACACGTTCGTGACCACCAATCACTTAACACCACGTGTTCATCTTTCGCCTCACAATCACCGTCCATGTGTCATACCATGGCAAACGACAGGGACGAATTCCTGCGGTCACCAAGCGAGGCGCGGTGATGCTGCTAAGTTGCCCACTCCTGACCTCACACGTGTCCTTCCAATCCACTTGCTTATAAAAATTCTGGTATATGAATGGATCTACCTAAGCATCTTCACTCTCGATTCTTGGCATCTTATCTCAGATGCTCCTTCCCGCCATCTCATCTGACGGCCCCCAGCTTTCTCCTTCCTCCGACAAATAGCCCCACATTTCTCACTGCTTTTAGAGAGAGAGAGAAAGAAGCAGTGTGTGAGTGTGTAAGAGAGAGAGAGAGAGAAAGAAACAGACGACGAAGACGACAGAGGAGTTACAGAAATATGAACGCTTTGGATTCTCCGCTCGAAGCTCTAGCCCTCAACTACCTCAGCTTCGGGTTCTTAACGGCGGTGAACAACGTATGGGCCTGGATCGCCGTCATTACCACCGCGGCCGTTAGCGTCTGGAGAATTAGAGCTTCATCCCCCCGGGGCAAGAGTCTAGATGAATCGTCGCTATTAACGTGCTATTCATCTCCAGCACCGTCGTCGTCATCGGTGGTTGAAAGACTAGCTGCTGAGCCGGCTTCATCTTCTTCTGAACACCACGAGTCCAATATTTCCTCAAAGCCGTCGGCCTTTGTTTTTCAGAGAGAAGGAAGAACAAGCGGGAAGTTCACCGTGTATTTTCAGGAGGACGATTGCAGAAATGATGACGACAGCATTGACGGCGACGATGACTGTGATGTCCTCGGCGGCGGGAACGACGGAGGAAAAGTGTGGTCAGGGAATAGTTGGGAGGTAACGATGAAAATGAGAATGGGTGATATGGGATGGTACCGTTACCAGGACTTGACGGTGCTGGACGGAGCCGTGGTTTGGTTGTGGAAAGGAGGTGAAGGTGTCATTACCTGGTAGGTGTACTATCAATCGCAGTAGAGAAGGAGGAGAAGTACTCCAGTAGTTTGTATCATGAATAAATGCGACCAGCAGTTTCGGGTTTCGGAGACGACGGAGAGTCGACGATGATGAAAATTAAATTGTAAATACATTAGTAATCTTTTAGTATTATTATTCTTACCAAACTGTGATATTGAAAGATCGCATTTTTTGCTCTTCCTCGCTGCTTCACACAAAAACAAGCAGGAGAACATGATCTGGGATATTCTTTTCATGATTTCTTCTGCTTGTGGTTCTCTGGTTTTTCTCCTCGACATTTTGCCTTTTGATGGTGGTGATTTGTTATGTCGAGACGCCAAATTAATTCATGTGACCTCGACTTAGTTTAAGGCTTTTAATTCTTTCTATGTAATGTTCTTTTCGATTTTCATCGTTACAAGTTACTTCAAGGGTCAGTTCAGCAGTTCAGTGTCTTCTGGGATTACGATACTCGGCTTGTCTTTTTTAGCACTGTCCATGTTTAAGAAAGCGAAACTCGAATTGAAAACCGAGGTGTGTCCAGGGGGCCGCAACCAAGTGATCTTTGACGGCACGACTCAAATTGTACTGGCCTAATTATGTAATTTCCTGGCAGAAAATGACGGAAAATTTTGTGCAGGCATCATTTTTTGGGGTAATACCTGGTTTATTTTTGCATTGCTGTCTGTCCGCTCCGGCAAAGCGATACATGCTACTCACTTGTTTTAAAATATATATTATAATTTCATTTTAAAGTATATAAAAAATTATAATATATATTTTAAAATAAAAAATATATATGATACGTTGTTTTTCTTAGAAGATTAGAGGGCTGGAAGGCAGCTGCTATCTCTCAAAATCAACTCTAAATTTTTTCGTATATTATCTAATTCACTTTTTAATACTCTCGTAACTATAGTATTTTAATATTGCGATTTTGCATTACACTTTCTATAATATTTCTAAATATAAAATTTTTTAATGCAAAAGTGTATTATTAAATGTAGTATTTTAATATTTAAGGTTTATTTTCTTTAGTTTTAAATACATAAATAAAAAATTTTATATTTAAAAGTATTATAGAAAGTGTAATGCAAAAGCGCAATAGAGAAATTTTTACTTTTATTTTGTTTATTTAAATATTTATCTAAAAGAAATAGTTTTTTGATAAAAAATAAATAGTATATTAAGTGCTCCCTCGGTTTCAAAAGATGATTTTTTGTCTTTGTATAAAAATTTTTTAAAAAAGAGGTATTTTTTAATTATCTCCTTAATTAATTTAATTCATTTTTATTAAATTAAAAGGAAATAAGAGCATTATATTTGTAGGTATGAATAATTTTAAAAAATAATTGTTAAATTTAATAAAATGTCAAAAAAAAAGGAAAAAATGAAAAGGCCCTTGCAATTGTAGATCGGTGGAAAACAAAAGATGCCCGTTGAAAGTTCGGAGAAGACCCGCGCATTAGTCTGAGAAGTCATTTTGGGTCTGAATCTTTACTTTATCTACTATATACTATCACTAAAGAGAGATTCAGTGATGGGTGGAAATTGGAAGAAGAGTAGATACTCTCCACTCTATAAAATGTAGTGCCAGCTTGATTTGGCGTCGTTAAAATCAAAGTGCGGCAGTCTTAATTTGGTTGGCTAGTGTTTGGTGCTAAATCCCACGTAGTAATTAGCTGCAATTCCTGTGCTGAAACACAACGCCACTCAATACCCCCATTTTTAAACTAAACCTATTACATGGTTACACTTGTTTGTCCTTTTTCAGTTTTTCAATTGAACAAGGCAACATCAAACGATTCAAATCTGTTTTCACTCAATTACCACAGCACTGTTGCTTAAACGTTACTCCCTCCCATTAGAAATATAAGGCTTTTTAGATTTATACACAATAAATATAAGATTTTTGACATTAAGAAAATCTTTTAAATAAAGTACCTTTTATTTTCTTGAGTAAATAAGAAGAGAGAAAATAAATAAATAAATAAATGAAGTTAAAAAGTACGTATTAATGTATACTCATTCAAATATGCAAACAAGTTTTGTGATTAGATAAGGTTTGGTTTTGAGATTTTTGTTTTGAATTTCTTAAAAATTAAATTATTTGTGAGAGCAGACGTGGATCTCACACTTAAATTTTTTAATTTGACTTTGAGATAAAATGTTGTCTAATCCCAATTTAATATTTTGATCATTTATCTTCCATTTAAAAAGACTTATATTTGTAACCAAAAGGAATGAAAAAAAAAAGAAAGAGTAGAAACTCGATAAGTAAGAATATAAGATGAAATGCTTTCTATTTATAATTTGAGAAGATATAGGGATGCAAGAAATTTGAAATGCAATTCATGCTAATTCTTTTATATTTGATTTTTTCTAAAAAAAAAAAGGACAGTGGAGTGCCATGAAACCAACTATGAATTCATAACTTCATACCCATGATTTCCACCTTCCTACCCATCCACTAACGTGTAATAGTTTGTGACAGCCAAAGATCCTTCGGAGACGGTCAAGAGATGTTTTCCAAACAAGAATGCATTTTATATATGAAGCAAAAACACAAGTGCTAATGAAGCTTTGTTAGCAGGACACCCAACCCTTATTATTAGATGCCAATTCAACTACAAGCAAATACCATCCGTTCATTTGCTTGAGATCATTAACTTGTTTCAATCGGGGAATGCAAAAGTTTTCCTTCATTTTGGGGAAAAAAATGTGAACATAAAAATCGACATCTTTGATTATACACACCTTTTCTATTTGGACTCACTTTTATTACAAAAAGAATTAAAAAAATCACTTTTAAATTGTATTTTGTCGTTTGTGATTTTAGATATAGTAATTGAATTTAGTAGATAAATATTATTTATACAAATATAGTTTTATTACAACAATATTTAGGACTTTATTATTCGATTATGACACTAATAGTGATAGGTTAGGTTCGTACTTCATCCATATTCTTCTTCAATCTTGGGGTGGTTGGGGATTTTGGAATGGAGGTTAAATAAAAAGGACAACCTAGTCTTCCAAATTACTAGCATTGATTGGAGATCCAACGTTGTATGAAGAGAATAGTAGGCAACCACTCCAACATTAATTAATTGAAGGGTGAGGTCACACACCTATATATATAAGAGAACGTGGTCAATATTAGCTAGAAAACAAGTTATAAAATGAATATAATAGGGTGTTTTCTTCTTTTAGTTTGGTTAAATCTTTAGTGGGATGATCATTGGATTTTCAAAATAAATATCAACAAATATTGAACCACTTAAATTGTCCATTGTTCTTTCCCAAAAGAGAAAGGAAGAAAGAAAGAAAATTGTTCATTGTTGCAAGAGAACCAATGAAGAGCTCAAGGAGTTTGAAAAAACCTTTATATTTTAAAATACTTTTGATTTTTCACAATCATTAAATTAACAAATTTAAATTCAATAACTATGAAGGACCTTTTTTCGCGTGTGCTAAAAAAGGAAAAGAACATTCACTCCATGAATCATTTGATGCAACAAACAAAACCAAATGAGTATCTCGATGCTCCACCACTCCTTCTCCCTTGCTCACCCACATGAGAAAAAAAAACATGGATGAAAAACAAGAAGGAAAATAATAATAATAAAAAAAGGCAAAGGCGTACTTCGGTGTTTATAACTCATAGTATAATAAATCTCAGATTTAATATTTATTTACTATCGTTTCTTCAATTTTTTCTTGAATATGTCTTGTTGACTAATTATTACCGCTAAAGCAAAAAAGCAGTACGATTTTTCCTGTAAGTGACTGGAAATTGAAACATTCATCCACCCTTTTTATATCACCGAATATTCATTTTCACATTCCTTATGCCCTTTGGGATGCTTTTGTTTCCTGTATTCCCCTTTTGAATGTTTTGTTGACTAGTAAAAATTTAGCTGACTATTTCGGCTTTTAATTCGTGTCACCGGAAATTACCCTCTTCATTCCTTTTACTGCCTGTTATATAACAAGTTTGTCTATATGTAAATGAAAAAAAAATTCACTTTATTATTGAAAATTTCATAACTATTTTTTATCTTAAGATATTTTTTAACTTTAATTTATATAAATTTAATTTTAAATATATTGTTTCGTGCATAAAAGTTGGATTTGAAACGTAAATTTATCATATATTATTTACTTTTATAAAAAAATACACACACATAAGTACTAAATTGCAGACTATAATCTCTATTTAGCTCCAAATTGAATAGTAGATTATCTAATTTGGTAATGGTATATTTGAAAAAAATACGTGTAATATTTATTTTCAACTGTTTTAAAGGGTATTGTGCAAGATATAATAAATTTGAATTTGAAATTAAACTCATGTGCACTCTACAAGTGAAATTTAACTGAACTCAGTCGTAAACTTGACGATTAGGACTGTATTCTTTTAAAAAATAAATATAAGACTAAAATTATAAATAATAAAGTTAAGAGACAATCTTAAAATTAAAAAAATAGTTACCGGACTCTTTTTGTAAATTATTCTATTGAAATATATAGTAGCTCTTTTCTATTTTAAAACTCAATGTTTTTAATTAGTAATTTGGTATAAGAACTTTCAAAATTAGTTCAATATGCCATTCCATTTCCTTAAAAATTATTTCTCGTTATATACTCCCAAAAGAAAAGACTTTCTTTTTAGGTAAACAATAAAAAGAGCCTTTTAAGCCACACATAATATAAAATTTGAATGGTTTTTAAATTTTTTATATCATGTACATGTTAATTTAGATTAAATAAACTATATCTAGTAGTTTAAACTTATTATAATTAGTATAAAATCTTTCGTTTTACAAGAAATAATAAAATATTTTTTAAAATTAAAATTTTAAATTATTTATATATAATATATTTAATTGTTTATATTAACATGTGCTTCGGATCCACGAGTTAGAAGAAATAATTTGAATATATTCTATTTCTCAGTCACTGCCAGAAAATATCCTATAATTATCAAGGGAGAGAGATATATGGGTGCAATTCACCTGCAAAACATTTGCAAGTTGGTTTGGAGCCGTACGTAGCTTAGCCCTTACACCTTATCTGTCAAGTTTATCGATTTGCACGATGATCCTCAGCCGCCAATTTTGTGTCTGTTTCTCACGCTGGAAAGGTTCATGCATTGCCAGTCATGCTTATCAAGATTTGGTCGGTAATTTTCGGCCATTGTCGTTTTTGGCCAGTTTGCGGGTTTTTGTAAAAGTTTGAGCTTCCTATGAGCTTCTAATGTCCCTGGAGAATTGGCAACCATGAGGCTGCTTTACAGGTCCGGCTGCTGGCGGCTGTTTTGCTGGCCTCATGAATCTTCTTGTTCATTTTGACAACAGTTAATACACAATGAGCCCCCTTTTCAGACCAAAAAAAAAAAAAAAGTTGCTTTAAACGACTCTTATTCAAATTTGTAGAGAGTAGAGGGAAATTACAAACAAAACCAACCTCATAAGGGAAAAAATTTTGAAGATCAGTTTGATATTTCTATTATTATGTTTAAGATTAGTTAAGTTTTACTCATACTAAAGAGGGAAAGTTGACGTTTATGTGTCCAAAATGAGATGTATATATAGTTTTATGTGTTAAAAATTGAACGATTTTACTCTATATTTAGCTTGAGTAGGAGGAGAGAGTAAATAGAGGAGAAGCAAATTTATGTATATTTGAGAAAAAATACTTGTTTGATAAGGGTGTTAAAAGGAATGTGAAGTGAATGTGAAGAGGAAAGGCTCTCCTTCTCTATCAATAAAACTAATCCCTCCAAAAATGGAGGGGTTGGAAAGTATTTGGTAAGATAACGAAGTACTTATTAAAGTTTTTAGCGAATTTAAAATACTAAATATATGAAATAGTAAAATTATCACAATCTCTTTCATTTTTTACTTTAACTAAATAAGAAGAAGTATATATAATTTACTTTATTTTTATCCATATTAAACAAAATTGAAGTAAAGTAAATATTGCCACTCCTTATCCCCCTCCTCCTTCCCTCCTCTAACCAAACAAAACCTTAATTTTAAGTACCACTAATGTAGTTTGACTTTAAGAATATTATTTTTTTCTATGCAAGATTAAACGTTCATCTTTTTATTCAATTTTAGGAGGAAAATATATTACGAAAAATACATAACTATGAATATTCATTTGACATCAATATTAATTTTGTAAAAATTTAATTAATCTTGAAGAATTTTATGTGCTATGACCATGTTATTGGTTAGACAGCTCATGGCAAAGAGGATATTCACTATGTTATTTTTCTTTTTTCTTTTTATTTTTTCTGTTTCCCTGGATACAGTGTGTTGTTTAAGGGTGAATTTGGATTAAAATTTTTTTAGTTAAATTGAATTAAAAATTATAAAAATAAATTATTTATACAGAAAAAATAATGTTGAAAGTGAAAAAATAAAGTAACTTTTTTCACTTTAAAACCAATCCAAGCTCACCCTTAAAGAAAGTCCAATCCAATTTCTTATTCACGACAAAACTTATGGTTGATCCCAATTGAAGATAAATGAGATTCGAGAAGGTTTGGGTCCAAACCAAGACTCATTAACAATGGCTGAACCCAGTTGAAGATGAACAAAATTTGGCCCAAATATTATTGGGTACAAATTATTATTGATTCGTAGAATTTCCCCTCTCTCTCTCTTTTAAATTTTCTATTTCAAGAAAATCCCTTAGTATGGGGTAGGATAGTAGGAGGAAACGAGGAAGAGAATTAGCATGCACTTATAGTCAATGTTGAATGGGAGACTTATCAAATTTATTAGAAGAGTTCTTTTTTTTTTAAAAAAAATGATCAATTTGATTATCAAATTTAGGGGTCGATACATTATACTTTTGAAATTTTTTTCTTACCATTACACTCTTTAAAGATATTACGCTCAATCAATAACCTTTTAACGTCATTCTCAACCACAGCCTTTAACTAGAACAATCCGCACTTTACTCGCATAACATTTTTTAGAGGACAAAATAAGTATACTATGCATTTCTTTCCAAAGTATACTGACACCTCAATTTAACAAAAAATAAATAAATCAGATAAATTCATCGGCAGTTGTCACAAAAAAAAAGAGGAAAATAAGAGATAAAAGAGTGGTAAAATAACAAGAAAATGGTCAAGGATTCACTGCATGAAAGTATTGTACCTATTTTGCCCTCTAAAAGAGATTACATGAAAAGGTTATAAGAAGAGTTTTACCAATTGATTACTTGTAACAAATGGAAATAGAGGGATGGCGGTGTGGTTATCCCTTCAAAACTTCTTAACAGATTTAATATTTTAAAAAATCCTTATATATATATATATATTGAAAAGTAATGTTTGTACTTTCATTTGTTAATTTTTTAATTTAATATTTTAAAGCATTGGATATTGGAGAAATTTGTTAATTTTTTCTTTTTTAGCCTATTGATTGGTGAGCTTTCCCCTAGAAAATGAAAGGAAGTTGGTTCATAGCTATGGCAGCTGACCATTTTATCCAGTGGCATTTAATTGTTTTCCCGTTGCCTTGGTTAGATATCATCAATTCTTCATCTACAAGGTGATATCTCCGGCAACCACTCACAGATCTATTAAGACCATACTATACTCGCACTAATTCCACCACACGCCTGATTTACAGATGAGTTCCTTAATCTTGTTTTCTGGGTTAATATACAAGCATCTCATTTATTTTCTCGTCTTCATTTAAAAAGAAAAAATAAAATAAAAAATGACTAAAACTATATTTCTGGTAAAATAATTACTCCTTCTATCTAAAATTTAATCGTGGAGTGATTTTTTTTTCCTCGAGTAAGAATAGGGTAATATACAATTATTTTATATTTACTTTTTTCTTTTAATTTTGTTGCGATTGGTAAATAATTCGTCTGAGTATCCATCATCAAGCATATATTAGCTAATCATCTTCAAAAGTTTTTTAAAAAAGAACAAATGAAGAATAACCGGATATAACGGTATAAAAATGACAATATATAACAGTAATTAGTTTTTGGGTAATTATAAATATAATAAAATGACCATCCGTATTTTTAAAAAAAAAAAAAAGAGAAGAAGTGGCCGTCCAAATCGCATTAACTTTTTAAGTTGGCTTCGAATGTCTCTATCACTCTCATCTCAATCTAATCACATCATAATTAACAAAATCTGTGTCTTCATTTTTCTCCTATTGTTATCAAAATGGGTGCTAAAAGTATTGCCAAAAATCCGGAGTGAGAATTTTCTAGTGGGACAGAGCTTCTCTATGCCTCTTTTTCGCTAAGATTTGATTGAAAGAAAAAAGCCCTCAGATGATAATGAAATTTTCTACATACAACCAATTGCAGAATTATTTGATCAACAACCCCTTCTGCTTTGCCAGTGCATTTATGGCTAAAAGGTTTGGACACTTGCAGTGCCTGCACCCCCGTCAGCCAGCACATGCCCTGCACCTGCCGTGCTACTCGTACGCTACTTTTGTAAGAGCATTCATTTGAGAGAGGAAAGAGAAAGAAGCTTCGATCCACTGTGGTTCCCATCAATAATGTTTTGCCATATGGACCCTCTCTCGATATCTCCATTCTGCCCTCCTTGGCATCACTAATTAATTAACCATTCAATATTTGTAGAATGTAACTTTTTTAACCAACTAATCAATTACTGTCACACTCAAGTTTTACCATGAAAATAAGAATAAATTTAATAAAATTTAGGATAAAATTTGAGTTAAAATTTTTTATTTTAAATTTTATAAAAATAATTTTTTATAAAATAATAAATAAAATTTATATTAAATCTACGTAATAATACACAATCTAAATATATTCTTAATATAATACACAATCTGAATATACTCTTAATATAGAGCCATTAAAGTAGGAGGACTAAAGGTGAGGAGGATTTGTGGAGAAACAGAAGAAGAAGAACCTACTGTTGTTTTCTCATCTTGGCTTATCCCTGTGACGCAAATTCATATCAGCTTTTTCCGCGCTCTGCATGAAGTAGCAAAATTTGGCCAATTGCATTATAGCACCGTGAATGTGCTACACTTTTCTCCCATCCGAATATAATCCAAATATACCCTAAATTTCAATACAAACCGATGTAGTACCATTAAAATGTTCCAAAATCAGAGAAATTTTGGGTTTCCGATGCCAAACTTGTCAATATTTCTGTACAGTTTCACCCTTCCTAGACGATTTGGTTCCGGTCCTGCACGTCAGGACGTGGAGGACCAAATCTGGTCCGTTAGATCAGATCTGAAATATGATCCAACGGATAATAATTTTTGACCTCTTATATGTATTTTTAAAAGTTCAAAAATCTATAAATTTTCATAGTTGTTGAATCAGATATCATCAACGGATCAGATTTGGTCATGCACGTCCTGCAAAAAGGACGTGCAAGATCGGAACCGAACGCCTTCCCAGAATCTTGTTCTCTCCGTTACGCTATCAGCAGTACATTTTTTAGGTGTTTAAAATATTTTTAATCATTAAATTTTAATTTAATAATTAAAAAATTATATATTATAAATAATTATTTAATATAAGTATAATTATTATTTTGTAATAAATTATTATTATTTAATTAATAATTAATTATTCATAACATATAAATTATTTATCGTTAGAATTAAAATCAGATGATCAAAATAGATTTATCATATGTTAAAAAAATTACTGTGAGTACTCTAGCCGACCACATAAGGAGACCCTTGAAGCAATAAGCAATAAAGAATAATAGAAGGAAACAAGTAAGCATGCATAGAGTTTAAACTTTTTATCTAGTAAAAAGTAGTTTAACAACTGAATTACTGTCTAACTTATTTTAGAATAGCGTATAAATTGAAGACTGTGTCATGACATCAGTAATTTTGAAATATAACAAGTTTATATTGCCCAATGATTAATTAGATGTTGGATTAGAGTACGAGATTAATTGCAGGCGATGGAGGTAAATGGCCGGTGAATTTAGGTGAAAGACTTAATGTTAGACGACTGCCACGCTGCCACTCCATCTGCCCTATCTCTCAGAGGCGCATTTACTCTCTTTTATACATTGTCTTCTCCTATTGCCATTCATATCCTCATAAACAGAGCCAAATTTCCACCCGACTCAATGAACTGTCCCATGTTTTACTCCAACTCTCACACCGCATTAATGTTCTTCTTTCTCATCTAACCCATCCTCGCTCCTATAAAACCAATTACTACCCTCTCTATCTCACTCTCAAAGTCACACCCATAACAAAAGATAGCCATTCCCACTTTCCACAGCCTCCCAAATACCTATAGCTGCCAACCATTATCAGCACCACCCATTCGTAGAAAAGAGCAGCAGTAGCCGCTGCCAAACTGAGAGAAATGAGAATGGCTTTGCCTTTCTCCTTCCTCCTCTCCATGTTCATCATTCTTGTCTCGGTTTCATCTGCAACGGGGAAGAAACCTAATGGATCACCGAAGGACCTTGTTCAGAGTTCGTGTGCACATGCCAGCTACCCCAACATTTGCCTCCGAACACTCTCATCCTACTCCGGCCCGGTCAATAGTCCCCGTGACTTGGCACAGGCTGCAGTTAAAGTTAGCATCTCTAGAGCACGGATGGCCTCGGACTACTTCATTCGACTCCAAAGCCGGAGCAAGAGAGAGCAAGGGGCTCTGCATGACTGCGTGGAACAGATTGGTGACTCCGTGGATGAGCTGAGCAAGACTCTCTCCGAGCTGCAGCATCTCCGCAGGGGAAGTGATTTCAGATGGCAAATGAGCAATGCCCAGACATGGGTCAGTGCTGCCTTGACAAACGAAGATACATGTCTTGATGGATTCAAGGAGATTAACGGCAAGGTCAGGTCTGATGTGAACCGGAAAATCACCAATGTTGCCAGAGTTACTAGCAATGCCCTTTACCTAATCAACCGTCTTGATGAATCTCGCGGCAAAACTCCATGAAAGACTACTGGCTCCAGAGCATCGCTACTATGAATCTGTTCCAAAATTATGAATATATTTTGATGATTTGTGCCTACCTTTGTTTCTTCTTCATTGCGCGTAACTGTTAATAGTGGTCACTCCTTAGTTAAAAGCAATTCTCGTCCTCCTGTGATAATATTCTTACGGTCATGTGTATAAACACATTTATTGGTACTCAGTAAAGCTGCACTTTCTTTTCCATTTTTGGTTTCAGAATTAAGAACAAGAAAGCTGTTCTTGCATATAATTTCTAGAACCAGTTTGATTTAGCTGGGGAGATCACATCAATCCCATTATAGTTTACAATCTATGTTGATTAGAATGTGGCCGTACGTGTCTTTTCTGTGACAATGTTTGATGAGTCATGTAAAATTGCAAATTTGTCGACGAAGAAATTTTATCTTAACGGTACTCTCAGTAGTTTATCATATGCTCATAACAGGTTGGGTGTCTGGAAAACTACTTTATAAACTAAGACTTCATTTAGATTAGTTTTGTGTGGACATAACAGTAATTAAGACTCTTTTATCTTTTAACAAAAAGTTTAATTTTATAAAATTTAAAATAGAATATTTCAAATTCAATGCAAATGAAGCATAAATATATAAAAATATCTACCGAAAGCGTTATATGTATTTTGGGAACTTATATGAAACACTAGGTCACTTCCTAATTTTGAACTATTAATTACGTCATCACTAAATATCGTCCAGTTTGACCATAAACTACTGCCATACTCCTTCTAAGTTCAAACATTTTATCACTCCTGTGTCGATATAGACTCCTGCAAAGTCTGATCTTAACATATTTTGCTAGAAAAATATGCAAACTTCTCCTCATCTGCTTTTAACGATTAGAGAAGAATTCTTTGAGGTGAAAAGCATCATTTACTAAACTTGAATGTGACATTAGAGAAACAAGATTTCGGCTTTGTTAGGTTGGTGGAGGGGAGGGAGAGTTGCAAACATTTATTTATATTTTACGTAGAGAAAATAAATATATTTACTTTAATTTTATTTAGTACAAAAAATAAATTATAAATATTTTTCACTCATTTTGTCGTTTATGACTATAATTACAAATAGAGCTTAAAGTTATAAAAGTGAGAGAAGTGTAGAATTCTTTTTATTAAAAGATTAATCGAAATACAAAAATATTGCGGTCCATATTTTACCTACTTAAAAACAAGTAAAAAAGGGTTGTTTGAGGCTCTATCTCTTAACCCTAAAGGTTGTTCGTCACAATAAATAAATGCAGCTGATTTTAGTTACTATAACTATAACAAGGACAGACAGCATTTTGGTATTACACAAGATGGAGAAAATGTTGTATTCATATTTGCATTCGTTTTTGCATATACAACCAAGACAGCCCGGAAGATAGGATTGGGGTATGAGGGTCCCCACCAACTCTCTAGTTCAGGTTTAAAGAAAAGATATTTTCCTCATTTAACCCTTCACAGCCATCAATATGAAATTACAAAACTTAAAGGGTGTATTTGAAGCAATTTTTTTTTTTAATTTTAAGTCCTTTTTTTCATCAATAATTCACTTTTACGAAACTCGAGTCAGAAAATATTAAATTCAAAATTTTTTTTAAGAACCTTAAATTTTATATTATCAAATAAGAACCATAAATAAAAAGTTATCGTGCAAAAATCATAACTGAAAAATTATTATTTAAGCGTTTTAAATAATTTGTTTGTATGAAGCAAAAAGAAAAACAACATTGTTTTATGATTTTCCTAGGAAGGACACGCCTTTTATGATTTATGAAAGCAATAGGCAAAAATCAATAATTCATATCTGCTTGAAGTCTCAAAGTAAATCATTTATCTTCAAGTAAATGTTAATGCTTTTTCATGCTTAAATATTTAAATGATTTATAGAAGTTCATTTAACTTGTAGCATATGTATAATATTTCAAGATGATGTCTCAATATACGTCTTCTTTTATGTATTTTTTTAAGAGAAAAAACATCTTTTTCTTTTTATTTTTCAAATACCAAATGCTTCATAATAAACCTCAGAGTGTGCAAAACAGTTGGAGTTAAAGAGCATCAGATTTGGAAAACAACGGTGCCATCTACTGCTATATGTACATCTATATATCTCTTCCCTTAAATAAAATTTTTTTAAATAAAAATAACAGTCCTTGCCATCCTTCCTCTGAAGAGATTTGGTGAATTCTAATACGTGCTGCTCACGTAAGTAACTGTTCTTGTCAAATCTCTTACCCCTTCCTAATGAACTTACAATGCACCTATTTGTATCTTGTTTGTGACTCATTTGAGGAGTTTGATGAGAGTAGTAACATATGAGAATATGTTGGATTGTTGCAAGAAGGGTGGCGGGGATTGTTATTTTTGAAAAATTTTGTTTTAGGATTTATATTAGAGAGTTATTAAATTAAGATAAAATAAATAATTTTAAAAACTAAATTTCGCAAATTCTTTTTCATTTCTTTTGCAATTCCAATTTGAAACCAAAAAGTTAAAAGCTACCTAAACATATGTTATTATTTATCTATTATTGATCGTATTGTTTTGTTAATTAAATCACAGAATTTTAAAGTCTTGAACTATTTTTTTAAAATCTTTTTTAGTACATAATGTATTACTGCAAATGCTGGCCCAAGTACCCCCGCCACTGGATGGTGGCTGATAATAACCTGATTGCCAAGCTGCAATGCGTTCATTGGAAGAATAGAGAGCAAAACTTTGAACGCATTGCACGGGCAATGCCATACAGGTCAAAAACCCTCTGAACTCTGAAGCACCAGTCTTTCGTTAAACCCTCTTCCTCTCGCGGCTAAAAGCTTAAACCCCCCTTCTTCCCCACAGCACCTCTCTGAGCAGCTAGGGTTTTTCTAGTTCGCAGAGAGGCGACAATGGAAGGCATCGATATGGAAAATCCCCCCGAAAGCCAGTCCTCCGGAGAATTCTCTGACGACGTATGCACCACAATCATCTCCCGATTCAGTGACGCCGCCAACGATCACCATGTTCACGTGTGCAGCACCATTGGCGCAATGTCTCAAGAGTTGAAAGAGCAAAACCTTACCCTCAAGCCCCTTACTTACTTCGTTGCCACATGTTCTTCTCTTCATCGTCTTTCCACCACTTCCGAAACTGAAACCCCCGGGCACGTCGTCGACGCTCTAATCACCGTTCTGTCCATTGTCATTAGCGAATTCGACGACTTCAAGGACGCAGTTCTAAGGAAGAAATTTGATTACTTGTCGGACATTTTGATGCGGGTGCTTCGGCTCCAGTCTGTTGGCCCCAACGGAATTGTTCCCGGGTTAAAATGCGTTTCACGTCTATTGACGTCTGTGAGGGAGAACGTGGTCTGGGAGAATCTGGCTCAGCTCTATGGTGTTCTTGTTGGCTATATTACCGATGATAGAGCAAAGGTCAGCAATTTTTTATGTCAATCGCTCGAAACATAAACGTCGTTAATTTTAGCTGCCAGGGAATTATATGTGTTTCATCTGCATTATGTTATTTTATTGAATTTGAGTGCTTCCTTAATTAGAGTGAGGTTTGGTCTAGTTGTGTAAATGGCCCTTCTAATGTTTAACATTGATCTATCTTTCGGCTGATAAGAAGATTTTTATCCTTGCGCTGAAAATCTTTGATCTGTGTTTACAACTTTAATGCATGTTGGAGAACCCTTCCTTGTGAAGGAATTGGTTCGGGATGCTTCTTGTTATATTTCTTATTAAGGTAATGAAATGTCATTTAAGTGTACCAAACAACTCTTTTAGTAGTTTTTAAAGCAAATTAGAACATACAACTAACCGTTAGTGACTTAAAAGTGTCTCAATTCATCACAAGCTTCGCATTGTTATTCCTATGCCAAGCTGGCAATGTGATAAGTGATGGACTATCAGATGACAGTATTTCAAGTCATTATCCCCTTCATTTTATCATGTTTTTTGGTAAACTGGCTGTGTAGTTCATTTGTTGGAAGTTTTTCTTCTACCTTTCTAATTGAAATTCAAACGGAAATGATTGATTAATAAAATATTGAAAAAGGCTTTTGAAGATTGCAGCCTCTATGTCAATCCCTTCCTGTGCTCTATTTTAGTTAAGTTCTCTATTTTTATGTTATATGATTTTGCAGATAAGAAAGCAGTCACATATTTGCCTTTATGAGGTCTTGATGAGGTATCAGATGTCTCCGGTGAATGCTCCACTATTGGCATCTGCAAGTGAAAACCTAACAAAGGTATTTGAACGGTTGCTTCTACTTGCCGGAGGATCAAATGCAAATGCTTCAGAAGGTCCAAAAGGGGCACAGGAAGTTCTCTATGTTCTTGATGCTCTAAAGTACACTCTACCTTATATGTCTGCCAAATCCTCAACAAGCATCTTGAAATATTTCAAATCTCTCTTGGAACTGAGACAACCCCTTGTTACTCGTCGGATAACAGATTGTCTAAATGCAGTTTGTCTCAGCCAATCTGGAGAATTTTCCTCAGAAGCCCTTCTTGATCTGTTATGCTCCTTAGCCATTTCTATCTCCACAAATGAGTCATCTGCAGACAGCATGACATTTACTGCTAGGCTGTTAGATATTGGGATGAGACGAGTTTATTTCCTTAACCGGCAGATGTGTGTTGTTAAGCTTCCTGTTGTATTCATTGCCCTCAATGGTTGGTTCTTGATTCCTAAGTTTCGTCTTGTAGCACACTTGTTCTTAGGCTAGTTATAACACTACTTCTGTAGTTCTGTTGTACTTCTACTTTCGTTCTTTACTTGAAAGCAACCTTTTTCTAAAGCAAACTCTTCTTCCTGTTTTATATTAATTTATTTAAGCTTTCAAAATCTTCTTGGAGAATAGTAAAATCCAGAAAAGATGAAACTTGTGATTTGAATGCATAGTAAATTACTTTAGACTGAATAAATGTCAGGTTAATCTAAGAGTGGATGTAGACAGATGAGAGTGGAAACTTTCTTCTTTCAGAGGGTTCCAGAAGATAATTCAAATGTTTCCTAAGATGAATGTTGTGCATCTGGTGCAAGTAGTGTCTCATTTGTCTTACTTCTGGGGCTTTGCAGATATTTTGGCTTCTGAACATGAGGAGGCCTTATTGGCAGCAATGCAGGCATATAAGAGTTTGATAAAAACATGTATTGATGAAAGTTTAATCAAACAGGGTGTGGATCAGTTTATCTCAAATGACAGTACAAATACAAGGAAAACGATGCCAACTATCATTGAAAAGCTTTGTGCAACTGTTGGAAGCTTACTTGATTATCATTATTCTGCTGTTTGGGATATGTCATTTCAAGTTGTTTCAGCGATGTTTGATAAACTAGGTATGGGCATTCCTTTATGTTCTTTCTCTTCCACCTAACCTCATTTTTTGCTGTCACATAAATTAAAAAGCTTTTTGATATTCAGCCATGTATGTTTTTACAAAATGGAAACTGATCCATGTGGTGAGAGGGAGGAGGAAGTGAGGTTCTACAACTTTTATCGTTTTCTTGTTAATCTAATTGCATATGGAAGTCTTTGAAATCTGAACTGATACCTCATCAATGAAATTAATTCTCAAGGTCAATATTCTTCATACTTTCTAAGAGGAACGCTTAAAAGTTTGGCAGACATGCAAGAGTTGCCAGATGAGGACTTTCCTTTCCGGAAACAGGTAGCTTTCTCCATTGGGACCTGAAGTTCATGTTTTATTGCTTCCATAGAAATTCTCTTTTTATTAGATGTTGTTTCTTATTACTTTTCTGGTTTTAGGATTTTCCTTTTAGTTTCTTTTTTGGCAAGAACCTTCAATTTTCCTGAGATATTTAGGTAGGTATCTTGGTTATTAGCTTTGCCTTGGCACCTGTGTTTTCCAATCTTAGCAGATATGAGGTAGGTAAAGGGCTTTCACTCAAAATTGTTGCAATTTTTTCCTCCTCGATTTACTGTTTTGCTTCGATTGTATAACTTTTAGGCATTTAATGTCTGTTTGCACTGTTCTCTTTTATTAAATTTTTTGGAGGAAGAGTTTATTTTCACTTGTTGAAGTCACATCAGATCCACTGGAAGTCGCATAAGACCCAGTGGAACTATACTGAGTGTGAATCCGTCAAATTGAGAAGTAGGTTAGTAACAGTAAAAGAGATGATCTCATCTCAGTAACACAAGATCATGGTATACTTGACTTTCTGGCATTTTATTCTTGGTCTAAAAGGCAGAATATAGTAACACACCTGGACATTTTTGGGCCAGTCTCATTATCTATCTAGTGTCTAGTGGCTAGGAGTGTAGTAATTTTCAATACCAATTTGATTCTTGCATCATTTTAGAGGTTGAACTTCCTGCTGGAAAAGTTTTGGTCTTGGTCTTTTATATGCTTCCCTTTTGTTCTTCTCCTCCTCTTGAGAAAATTTTAGTTGAATTTGCTGAATGGTACTTTTGTATTACAGTATTAGGGAAAAAAGGGGGAAAACGCCTGGAAATTAATAGCTGTTTTACTGTTTAATTTAGCTACATGAATGCGTGGGATCAGCAGTTGGTGCAATGGGACCTCAGACCTTTTTGAGCCTTCTACCGCTTAAGTTGGATTCCCAGGACCTATCTGAAGCAAATATTTGGCTTTTTCCAATTCTGAAGCAGTACATTGTTGGTGCTCGGTTAAGCTTCTTCACGGATTCAGTCCTATCGCTGGTTGGAGTTATGAAGCAAAAGTCGAAAATGGTATGAATATTTTGAAGTTCTCCCGGCCATCTCTTTCTTCCTTCCTATCCATATGGTGCCCTCCTTATATTACCTAATTGGCTGTTTCAGCTTGAGCAAGAAGGAAGAATTTATTCAGCTAGGAGTGTTGATGGCATTGTATACTCCTTATGGTCCTTGTTACCATCTTTTTGTAATTATCCATTGGATACTGCTGAAAGCTTTAAAGATCTGGAGAAAGCCCTCTCATCTGCTCTTCGTGATGAACCTGATGTGCGAGGAATAATATGCTCCAGCTTGCAAATCCTTATTCAGCAGAATAAGAGAAATTTGGAACCAGAAGATGAAGTATCTATAACAGAGAGAGGCATTTCCGAAGAGCGAGCAATTGCGCACTATGATTCACTAGTTGCATCTGATAATTTGAGTGCGTTGAGGTCCTCGGCTCGTGCATTATTGTCTGTTCTGTCAGAAGTTTTTTTCAAATCATCTAAAGATACCAGTGGTGCTTTACAGGTAATTGCAGAAATTTTCCCTATTCTCTAGAGAATTCTGGTTTTGAATCAGATTTATGTTTCTTGATTCAAAGCCCATAGGAATGACAATGTTGTTAGTGTTCAGGTAATCATTCTCCATGAAGGCCCTTGTTAGTGCTAATGACTATTTCTTGTCATGTTTTAATTAATTGCATGTGCTAAGTCAGTAGATTATGCATTGCAGCCCTCTGTTGACTTCTTTGGGTGCTTGCCTTCATTGTAAATATTTTGGATACCCTTTTGTTCCTTTGAACTTGTTGGTTCAAATGTTATTCATATAACCAGTTTAAAGTAAAGAGAAACTAGAACAAGGATTAGGTAATATTTATAACATATGCTGTTGTGGTTAGTATTTTGAATGATTCTTGGAAGATCTTGTTCTGGTCAAGCAATGCATTTAATGGGTCAAACTAGATATCTTGGTGGAGGATGTCAACTGTTTCTGTTGTCAGTTCAACGTAGTTCTAGAACTTCTGTTATGCTTCAGAATAATGTTGTTCTCTGTTATTGACAACAATGATAAATGCAAGATAAGATTTGCTAATTATGGATCACTGTTGTTTTTGTGGGATGTCCCTGAAATACCTCTTCTCAATTGTTAAACAAAAGCAGTTGTTGATTCCCGTTATATCAGCTAAAAGACTGTTGAAACATAGGATTCTATGAAACTTGATTTGTTTAATAATTTATCACACTGCTTGCAGAGAACAATTGGTGTGCTGGCCTCTATATCAGAAAAAGAGGTAGTGGCAAGATTCTTCAAGACTACAATGCAGAAACTTTTAAAGGTTACTCAGGAGGCAAGTAAAGCAGAAAACTCTAGAACTTCCAATTCAATGCAGGTTGAAAACTCTTCTGCACAAAACTCAGTGTCACTGGCAAGGTGGGATTCTGGACTTGGCATTTCATCAGTAGTTAGTCAGTCGCGTTTTTTTGGCCAGCTCATATTTAGTTGCCTGCACGAATTTTAACATGGTTGAGATTTATGACCACTGACAATTTTGTTTGTTGATTGTGTAGGGCACAGTTATTTGACCTCGCAATTTCACTTTTGCCTGGCTTGGATGCCAAAGAAATTGACCTTCTATTCGTTGCCATAAACCCTGGACTAAAGGTTAATTTCTCCCCTGCATGTGTGTTCCTATGGAAGTTTGTTATATGAGGGCGAATATTTGCTCTAGTTTGTTGTTTTCAAGTGGTTAATATTTTAGTGCTGATTTCAGGATGCTGAGGGCTTAGTCCAAAAGAAGGCATATAAAGTTCTTTCCATACTTCTCAAGGTGATTTTATATACCTTTTTAGCTTTGTATCTTTTAACCTTAAGCCATGCTCATTACGTAACTATATTCATTGGTATGATCAGTAGCATTTGCCTTTTTTCCTTTCTTTTTTAATCAATAGCAGTAATAGGAGAAAGCATTGAGATTTCCCCCCTTCAATGCAACTTCTGGATGTAGTGTGGAAAAGCAGATGGTAGTGACGACAGCTAGTTTTCCCCACTCAATAAAAACGTGTTCTAATTCATGCATTGCCAGAGTTGACGACAAAATTTATTGGGCAAGCTGTAGATCATGTTATTGCCATACATCCAAGAAACCCACCTTCTGAGGCACTAACAATAAAACCAGTACTAGTTTCATTTTACAGTATTATACCATCCAAAAGATAACAGGAAATTGAAGACAATAATGATAAAAGTGTTTTTTGGTCAGATAATGAAAGAAATTTGTTAATGCCTATATTGTGTTTCTGAAGCTTTGAATGTGGATAAAATATTGATGTGATTAGAATTGTTATATATTTATCCATTTTCTGAACCCATATTCTTTGTCTTTACAGAACTCTAATGAATTTATTGCAAGAAAGCTGAAAGAGTTGCTTAATCTGATGATTGAAGTTCTTCCTTTATGTCATATCTCAGCCAAACGACATAGACTTGATTGTTTGTACTTCTTAATTGTCCATGTAACAAAGGTAATGGCCATTATCTTTTACCTTTTCCCAACTTGCAATAGGTTATGCTACTTTGAGAGTGGCAATGAAATGCTCTTCAACAAATCATCAACTGATTAACATAAAATTGCATATCTTTTTGCAGGATCCATCTGAACTGAGTCAACATGGCGTTATCACTTCTTTCTTGACAGAAATTATACTTGCCCTGAAAGAGGTATGATGTGTTCCGCATGTGAAATTAAAATGTCCAATAGATTGCGTACCTTATTCACAAAATCATGTTTGAGAGTGGCAAAGGCCATACCTTCCTGAGGAGGCTTATTGCAGAATTTTATTGTTGCCCACCTGGGTTGGGTATGTAAATGTGCCCATTGCTAATTCGATGATGATCAGGAACAGGGTTGAAACCTTTTTGGGTATTGCTGAATTCTGTGTTACCTTTAATGGGTTTTCTGAGAAATTATGAGTTGTTACGTTTTATTGTTTGCTTGATATGTGGTTAACAAATTACATTGGTATGTGTGGATTAATTTATAGTATAGATCCAAATGATGAATTAGTTCCTCCCTCATACAGGGGATTATTTGGCAAGACAAAATATAACTAGTTTGATTGCCAAACTTTGTGTTTTCAATCTGCATGTATGGAAGGAAACCATTTTTCAGAATTGAAAATTGAAATGTTTTTAGATTGGTCATTACATAATCTGGCATGAATGAACAATTTAGTTTTCAGTACCATTTTTATGTATAAGACAATTGTTCATTACAATCACATTTTCATGATAATGCTAAAGTTAATAATCGTGCGTAATTCTTGATTAGATCTTCATGATAAAGGGAACATTTTGCAAGCCAATGGATACTTGGAACTTACGTTTACATAGTTCAAGAATATTGTATTACTAGTGTGTCCTGCACACTGATGGACTATGTTAGTTTTGACTGTCTGAATGATTCTGTTGGGGTTATATGGTCTTTTGCTACCAAATTTTGTTTCATGTTCCTTAAAGTTTGTCAAGGATTTTGTTCAAATTAGTTATCTTTGACCTTGTTGAATTTGTGAAGGATCCCAGCAAAATTTTACTGTTATTACGTCATTCTATTTCTAACTTTCTAGTTTTGAACAGGCCAGCTTTAATTCCCGTCTTTTCTGTTGCTACTTCTCTTTTCTGGTTCAACTTGCCCTTTTTCTTTTTCGCCGGGGGGGGGGGGGGAGTGGAAGCAAGAGGCTTCTATTACCTCTGTGCATGGGTTATCATGCTTTGAAGGTATAGCTGATTATATAATTAATGCTGCATCAAAACTAATTATCTTATTTCTGTGGCAGGCTAATAAAAGAACTAGGAATAGGGCTTATGATATTATTGTGCAAATTGGGCATTCCTGTGGGGATGAAGAAAATGGTGGCAGAAAGGAGAACCTGCACCAGTTTTTCAATATGGTATAGAATCTTCAACATTTATGCCCTGAAATATTCCTACTCTGAGTTGTTTCACATTTCTTATGCTTGTTGCATACTTTTTATTTTTGTAGATTGCTGGAGGATTGGCTGGAGAGACCCCTCATATGATCAGCGCAGCTGTTAAGGGCCTGGCTCGTCTGTCTTATGAGTTCAGTGATCTTATTTCTGCTGCTTATAACATCCTCCCATCCACATTTCTCCTCCTTCAGAGAAAGAACAGGGAGATTATTAAGGTTTGCTCTCTAGCGTAAACTTGCATTGATCATGGTAACTGATGTCGTTATAGTTTTCCTTTTAAGATCTCAAGTCTCTAAGAGTTTTCTTCTCATGTAGGCTAGTCTAGGTTTATTGAAAGTATTGGTTGCAAAATCGCAAGCTGAAAGTCTGGAAACACATTTAAGAGGTATGGTAGAAGGCCTATTGAATGGGCAAGGTAGCAGCACGAACCATTTCAAAGCTAAGGTGCTTCTTTTCTTCTCTCTGCTTTTCATTGTGAGTTGTGGGTTTTGGGTTCTTGATTTCCTGGTTGGCTGAATGGTTGTAAGGTGGACTCAATTTGGAAGGCAATTAATAAATTAGTTAAATTATTTATGGCTGAAGCACTTGAGGTACTTTTTCTAAATTCGGTTTAGACTGATGGGAGACGTTGTTATCATATCTTTTTCCTAATTTTTCTTCCTAAAACTAGGAGAAGAGTTTTACAGATTTAGGATTTAAAGGATAAAGTTCATTTGATAATGACACTGGCTTCTCAAGTAAGAATATAAGCCGAGCTGCTTAAGTTGGCATGCACTAGAAAACCTTAGTGGCCAACAAGGAAGAACAATTTATAGAGAGGATTGAGAAGACATGGCATTGGAACCCATAAAAATAGAATTTTAATCTTTAATATTTTGATGTTGCAATACTAATACTCGTGCTTTACTACATGAAAAGTACTTGGCTTGATACCTTTTATACAGGTAAAGTTTCTGCTTGAAATGCTTGTGAAGAAATGTGGTTTGGAGGCTGTCAGGAGAGTCATGCCTGAAGAGCATATTAAACTCCTTACTAACATAAGAAAGGTGTGTCGATTATACAGAAGAGTACAGTTTCTATAGTATTATAATTCAAAGGTGAATTCATAATACATTGATCTTCTGCCATTGCAGATCAAGGAGCGAAGAGAAAGGAAACTTGCCTCTAATTCTGAAGAAAGTAGATCTCTTATGTCAAAAGCAACTACTTCAAGGTTTTCTTTTTTCTTCAATGCATTCTTTAGCTTTCAGGTCCTCTGTGCCGTCCTTTACTATTTTCAATTTAGAAAATAACTGCGGGTTCTGCCAGTATTCAACTTCATTTCTTGCCAGAATCTCCAATGCTTTTGATGAAACACACCATTAGAAGATTTGTACCCAATCTAGACCCTACTTAACTTTATTTCTTGAATTATTAGGATATAGTAAAAAGGCTCCCTTAGATGTGATTTTCTAGCACTCAAAATGGCAATTAAATTGAAGCATCTGCCACTTGTTTTTCACATATGTGATTTTCCAGCACTCAAAATAGCAATTAAATTGAAGCATCTGCAACTTGTTTTTCACATTCTTTCGAATTTCTTAGAGAACTCTGTATTCTCAAGGAATGCTGGAAGTGAAACATAGTTGGGGCAGTCCAAGTAATTTTTGGGTAGGACTTCATGTATTATGATTCTTTTGTCTTGATTAGTATGATACAATCATACCACAAAAATGAATAAACATTGGGTTGCAAAATGCCTCAGTCCAGTTTACTGATTCTTTTTCTCTTCTATAATACTGTTTCCACAGTAATAAATTCTCCATTTGAGAATAATAATTTAAGAACATAATTTTAGTAATCTCTTTAATCTTTTCACAGGCTAAGCAGATGGAATCATACAAAAATATTTTCTGATTTTGGTGATAAAGAAACAGAGAATAGTGATGAGGATTATATGGATGCTGACACCTTCTCTGATCAAGCAATGAAAACAGCACTGTCAAAATCCAGAACATCTTCACTAAGGTTAGTTCTGATACTGGGTCTCCTACATCTTTTAAGGTGGAAATGTTTAGAAAGTCGGAGGTCGAATGACATGCTCTAAATAAACTGGTGAATATCCTAAATTTTGTTACAGTTTTAACTTTTTTATGAAATTGGCGAAAACTAGCTTTACTGTTGTGCAAAATTTTATATTAAGTAGAAATAACGAGTCATCTCAATCATCCAGGTCTAAGAGGACACACAAATCAAAAAAGAGCTTACAAGAAGACCTATTTGACGAAGTAGACGATGAGCCACTTGATCTACTGGACCGGAGAAAGACAAGATCAGCTCTTCGATCATCCGAACATCTCAAAAGGAAATCTGAATCTGATGATGAACTTGAGATAGATGCCGAGGGACGTCTGGTCATTTGTGAAAGTGGTAAGAAACCAAAGACAAAAAGAGGGATTCTGTCTGATACTGATTTTGATGGAAAGAGTCAGGCAGATAGTCATGTCTTCTTGAGTTCCCGAAAAGCACAGAAGCGGAGGAAAACATCAGAGTCAGGGTGGGCTTACACTGGTAATGAGTATGCCAGCAAGAAAGCTGGCGGAGATGTAAAGAGGAAAGATAAACTGGAGCCATATGCCTACTGGCCACTTGACCGCAAGATGTTGAGTCGAAGGCTAGAGCACAAGGCATCTGCAAGAAAAGGCATGGCAAGTGTGGTCAAGCTGACGAAGAAGCTAGAAGGTAAGAGTGTCTCAAGTGCACTATCCATGAAGGGTGTAAAACAGAAGAAAGATAAGAAACTGGGTGCTCAACAGAACAGGTAGCGTGCCAGTACATCATTATTACCTGTGTTATTTATAGAGATTGTCCTGTCGAGATTTCCTCAATCTGGGTTATTGAGAATCCACTGTAAGCATAAGGAATGTGTCTACCGAGATATTTGCATCAAGGGCAGATGTTATTGTATTTCCAGTTTAATTTGGCTCGTGATGTTTACCCATGGGAGACTTTGGTATTTAGTCCTACTGTTGTCGGAGTGCGACAAATTTGTGGAGGGCTTCCATGTTGGTGCTTGCTTTTGCATAAGCTAGTCTGAAGAAGCGTGTATTTGTTTATTCATCTTTGTATATAGGCATACATGTTCAAACCTCAAAGGTTAGGTTGAACGGATGGTCTGAGCTTTTCTTTTCACAAAGGTCATTTGAGGATTGTTTGCTTACGCAGGCTTAAGTTAGGCGAATGTATTGGTTGGAGTAGCCATACATAATAATCGTTAGCCATCTTTAGAAAAAGCAACGAGTTCGATGGTTGATTTTAGATCAATGAAGAGCTGTCATTGCCCTTTTGGTGCTGTCGACCGCCTCCGCCAATAAAAATATTTTGTTTCAATTCTCCAGTCTAGTGCAGATGATGTGGAAAAAATCTTCTATGCAGTTGGTGCATCACATCAGCGTCATAGGCAAATTATCTCACTCCCACCCAAGAAAAGATTCCACCTATCAAGCAAGAAACACCCGACTTGTTTTGGTAAACAGAAAACCTATCTTTTGACCAAAAATGGAACTTGATGTAAAATATAGGCTTTCTGCACTGAGGATTTTATCGGATGATGTATAACATGTCCTCCAAAGGAAGTCCACGTTCCAATCAATATGGCTAATAAAAAATCATTGAGTTTGTAAAGCATACAGCAGAACATTTGGATACCCGCAACTGTTATTGCCAAAATTTGGACGGAAACTAGAGGGAAGGGAAAAAAAATTAAAAAGTCAGCACGTGTGGGTACTGGCAGTCTTCAAGCAGTAGTTTTTGTCCAATGCTATGAAATGAAATATATATATGCCGTTGAGTGGCAAAGGGTAAGCAGCCAACCTTTGGGGTAAGCAATTAGCATAACATGTCATTTCTCTTCCTAAAGCAATCTGTTTTTGAAATTTTAAAAAACGAGTATTATAAAATGAGAAACTGTTATTTGTCAAAATTTTACAGATTCTCTAGTTGTACACAAATGGCTAAACAAGCATCTGTACCTTGTGGTCACAGCGCTTCTTGATAAGTCACTGCCAAAACCCTACAAGAATTATATGCATATGAAGAAGAAGGTAGGGGGGAAAAAACCAACAAAATTTGAATAGCTAGTTGTTAACCAGCGGCTCTTGTTTTTCTCCACCAAATGCCAAGAGATGTTCCGGTGCAGTAAATCCAACTCCAGTCTAAGAGAATAACAGAAGATGCATGACAGAACGCTTGGATTCTGCAGATGCACTTTAAGTAGCTCCAAATTATGAGTTGCAGGGGAAAACATCTTTAGCATCTTCCTGTATATCAAGTTGGGTAAGTCATGTCAATGTTTAGTTATATTATCCAATGAAGACGATCATTTCCATTGAGTGAAAATTGGACAAATTATCTGAAGAATTACACAGTTTTAAATTCTGTGATACAACTGATCTACATTCAGCTAGAAAGCTCCAGGAAGAGATACCAGATATATAATACATACCTTTGGCATAATTTCCACTCACTTGAGGTTCCCAAAAGAATCTACTTGTAGGGAGCAAATAATATCGAGGAGTTGTGGCCACCAAATCCAAATGAATTAGACAATGCCACTTTAATGTTTAATCGTTCTTTCTTTGGCCCCACCAACAGATTAGTATCCTGGTATCATGTAAGCAGAACATTAAAGTGATCTCTTTTAATATGATATGCGCATTGCAAACATTTATATAGTATATTAAGTGATCCACCTGGATTGACTGCCTTAATCTAATAAAAACACAAAGCTAATTAGGAAGAATGCTAGACGTGAAATGTACAGGCTACTTTATCCACATTGAATGGGCTACGATTGTAACTCAAAACAAGAATTTCTCTGATATCCTGATCAATTAGCCCTGCTTGATGATCAGAGAGAATCAACATAATTTAAACCATTTTGCTACTTTCACCATTTTATTGCTGCTTAAACATCAAGAGATTAAGAAAACTAAGAACAAGAAATAAAACACAAAAACATACCACACCATCATCTGGATTCTCAAGATTGATATTTGGATGGACCCAGCCTGTCCGTATTGCCTGCAAGAAAACAAAAAGTCCATCTCATGTCAAAGCTGAGACACTGGCATTTGTCAGTTACGGAATAGATGCAAAATCATTTCTGCAGCAAAATAATTTAAAAACCGTAACGGGCAAGAAATCTTCAGGTTCTGATTATTCAACCACGTCAACGACTCTATTTTGATAAGCAACCAAATGATGTAGCAGAATTTATCTAACAGTAGAAATTTCACACACTACCATCCTATATATTACAGCGTGTTTTGACAAAATTAAGGAAAGTGACTGGCTTGAAGAATGGCAAATGAGGTCCCTGTAATAAAACAACTTCAAATCATAGAAATAATAATTTGATGAGAATAGTCTTGCAAAGAGATTAGAGTCTGCCTAACTTCGTGCCAATTGAACTATCAGATTCTGGACAAAAAAGGCAAATGTCTAGCATTTCAGGAGATGTCATCCTATGCACAGAAATTCATAACCTCAGATCCAAAGGAATTAGGTTAAGACAAAACAATTTTAATTTTAATTTTTTAAAAATAGAATCAATTGCAATGCTCTCCTTGATTAAGAACAAGCTCTTTTCTAGAGATGGTTAAAGCCCTCACTGGTTCAGATTTGTCTCGACCATTTAAAGTCCCTTGTCAAAGGAGACATTTTAGCATAGCAGATTACCAACCTATAGAGAAACTCTTCCTACAAGTTCTACTAGAATAGAGGCCCTTGACTCCCTAGCACTTGGGATACAGAGCAAAACAGCTAGCAAGGCAGCAAGGTGTTTGTCACCGAGGATGTTAAAACATGTCAATCAAAACTTTCACATAACAAAAGGGGACTACACACAAACATTAAGAAACAATAAAATAAAAAGTAATGCCTTGATTCATCTATATTTTATGATGAGCTGTACAGAGTAGTGTGGCTGCACTATTCAGTTCATCGTGCCACAGGATTGCTATAATTATCAAGGAAACACCTAGGGTTGATCTTAGAAGATGGAAATGAAGCCTAACTTTCGTTATACCCCAATCTCCAATCTACATAATGCACTTATTTCAAGAACTTGAGTGAGAATTCATTTTTCTAATAAGCATATTGTTTTCTCATGCTAAATCCCAACATGAGCAAAATATTTTGGTACTTCCTATGCTTCACCTGCTTGAAAAAGTTTCAGTGGACACTTCAGGTAACAAGAAAAATGAAACAAGCATCTCAAGTCCAAAAGGGAGTGCAGAGATTATTTTAACAAAAAAGGGGAGAAACCTTGTTTGAGCAAGTTAAATATCCAAGGAAATGCTGCCTTCATATTAGAGGCTTTATATGCCGTGGGTACTCACTGTCCTGTTGTGTAGCATTAAAAGTTTTCTTTTTTTTTTTTCCTTTTTGCTTGCATGTAGGACTCCTATATTTTACATCTTCAGGCAACTTAAGCAAAATCTGTAATTTCTCCTTGGAAATATAAGAGCACAGGATAAACAAAGGTCATAACAAGTAAGAATTTTGAAATATCAAATTAAGTTGCTATCATACCAAAAGAATGAATTTTGAAATATCAAATTAAGTTGCTATCATACCAAAAGAATGAATTTTGAAATATCAAATTAAGTTGCTATCATACCAAAACAATTTGAAGTCATACATCTCAGTCATGGTCACAATTAGTAAATTCTATTAAGACCATGAAATCAAGTACTTATTGGTTACTCTTCATATACTCTTCTAACTCTAATCACATAAAACCCAGAACAAGATGCATTATATCAAAAACCTCAATAAAAGATGTGATAAACATAATTCTTAATTTCTCAAGGATTTCGCAACTTAAGATTGCATGCAAACCTGCACAGTTGCAACAGCTTCAACAGCACCGGCTGCCCCCAGCAGATGGCCAATCATAGATTTTGTGGAATTCACTCGTAACTGCAAGATTTGAAGAGAAGAATAAACATCACAAAAGAAATAAACTGGCAGAGAAATAAAGGTTTGCTGCAAACATTATATTATCAAGTAACCTCTTGGTTCTGGCCAAAAGAACGAACAAGTGCCTGATATTCCTTAATATCTCCAGCTGGTGTGGATGTAGCATGTGCATTTATATAGTTAACATCTTCCCTAGCCACCCCAGCCTGAGCTAATGCCTTTTCTATACACAGAATAATGCCAGCTCCTGCATAGAAGGTGCAAAAGTATAAAGCTCACCCATGAATGAGAACTTGATTGTGCTTTCTCTTTGTAACACTCTACCTAGATTCAAGGGTAAATATAAAATAACCAGGACGCAAAGCACCCAAATAAATAAGGACTAAAAACTATAATAATCTTATGCTTAAAACTCTTTGAGTCAGCCATTGCTCCTCAACATCCAAATATCCAATAAGTTTATACATGGTGGTGTCAACTGATGTGATTGGAATCCTACTAAGGTGGCTCTGAGTCATCCAGAAAAGGAGCAACATGGACAGGCTGATTGCAACTATTAGTTGTACAGGGCTACAATTCATTGTACAAGATATTTAGACACAAATGTTCCTTCTTGGAAAAACTTGAAAAATTCAGTTAGTTCCCAAACAAACGTCCTCTTTATAGGATAACAGTTCAGAGAGCTAAAATCTTCAAGCCAAACTGAAGTAGCTATTTTTGGCATTTTCAATCAACTCTCTGTCAAATATAAACCACCGAACTCAAGGTCACCTGCGCATTCTGTTCTGACAAAATGTGTGCATGTGCATTACTGTGTGAGAGAGACCAAAGGTGTCAAAAATATTGGTTATTTATCAAAACTAGCAGCAGTTTGTCATAGTACCATTTGGATGAGGCTCTGTCATGTGATAAGCATCACAGGTAAAGCTTCCACCCAGAAATTCTGCATAAATGTTTGCACCTCTTTTCTGTCCATTTGGATACAAATTAAAAGATCAGAAAACCTATCCTAGGAATTTCTTTTAGATTCTGAAAGAAGATTACTTATGCTGCATAACTTCAGATCACCTGGGCATGCTCAAGTTCCTCCAAGAGTAGAACCCCAGAACCTTCCCCCATGACAAATCCATCACGATTCTGTTCGACATGCAGTTAAAGTTTAATGCAAACTCTACAGGAAGACCAGAATAAAAAATCTGAAATAGATCTTTGAAATCACGCTTCCATAGAAGGACCTTTACATAAGTTAAAAGCTTGAATGATTCAGAGTCCAGAAATGTATAGCCAACAGTAATTGTGAATTGAAAACCATCAAAGATTTCAAAACACCAAATACACATGCATCTGTGTGCCTTAACAATTATGTAACAGTTACATTTACATTCCAAGAGAATATAACACTCAGTTTTCAAGGTCTACAAAGCTGATGAAAGAATATAACAAAGGAAAAATTAAATCATAAAGTACATGAAAAAAGATGTTGCTTGGCATAGGCATAACCAGGCCAAATTAGCAGTTTCACCTTTTCCCTATGCATCCATGATTTTGTTCCGTAGAACCTAAAAAATGTATAGGGGAAAAAAAGACAAACAAACAAAGAGGGGGCGGGGGGTTAGTAGCATGAGATTTTGATAGAGGATTACACTATCCCATGGGCGTGAAGCTTTAGTTGGATCACTGTTTCTTTGAGAAAGTGCTCTACAAGCAACAAAACCACCCACTCCTGCACCATGGTATATGCGATGAAAAATTAAATTCCCCAGTTGCTAAAAGAATTAAATCTCCAGGAAGAAGAAATAAGTACCAATCGGTATGATAGCAGCATCAGAGCCCCCACAAAGCATCATATCCTACAAGTCCTCGAAATAGAAGAGATTGCAAGTCAACTCCAATCGGTTTCAGTTCTTATATGCTGAAATCAAAATCCTCACGTTTATGAAGGAAGAAGTTATAAGACTTACAGCTTCCCCTCTAATTATGTGGTTAGCTGCATTCAATATACAGAAATTGCTAGTAGCACAAGCAGTAGAAATTGAATAGTTAGGGCCCATCCATCCCTGAATTTTAGTAAAGAAAATAAAAGGCTTAGAGAAACACCCCAAGTATGATAAAAACATCTTTTGATTCAGTATTAAAAAAACATACCAGATCCATGGCCAGCATAGCAGATCCCATGTTTGTCGTTGCAAAAGGTACACAAAAAGGATTCATCTTCCTGTATGAGATCCGTAAAGCTTCTATAGCATCATTAAAAACCTGCTCCAATCACAAAAGAAGTCTTGAGAAAAAAGAATTTGCCAATAAGTCTCATCTAATGCTATAAAAATGCCCCAACTGGAATGAAGGAATAGAGAAGGAAAGGTAGTGATGTAATACTCTGATGTAGCAATTCGAGACCCATGACACATGCTTTTTCCTAAAAGGATACCAAGAACATCCAACAACACTTGAAGCAAGAGATAACAGTGGATAAGATTACAATCTTCCACTTTGGCCATTCTTAGTAAGCTGGATAGTTTTAGTGATTAGGACTTGAGTTCTCAGGACAAAAGTCAGGAGAAATTCAAGGTGTGAAGATGAGAAATCATGAGGAGAATAGACATATTTATTCTATCTACATATTGAGCCTGACATTTACATCTTACACAATTGAAATGCCTATGGATCTACCTAGAAAAAAAGCATGTCTAAACCCTCTGTGCATGTTTGGAAAATCTGAAACCACAAAAACAAATCAAAAAGATGCAATGTGAACAATCGTACATTCTCAAAATCCACATCCACCAATAGAACCTTTGGTTCCAGAAGATAAGAATTTACCTTCATCCCACCCATAGCTGAGCCAATTAATACACCGCATCTAGTTTTATCTAGTTCATCCATGACTTCTGTAATTCCACCATCTGCCAATGCCTTCTTTCCAGCTGTAAGCATATAAAGCATAAACTTGTCCATCCTCTTAGAAAGTTTAGGTGCAACCCAACCATCTGTGGAGAAAGACTTGATCTCTCCAGCTATTCTCTGTGATTGAAGCCTAAATATCAAATACTAAAACAATAGTCTCAATAGAAAAAAATAAGAAGAGAAATATCAACAAGACATACAGTAGGATAGTGAGAACAATCAAAAGCCTCTATCTCAGTTATTCCACTAACACCTTCAAGCAAATTATTGTAAAACAAATCTGGATCATGACCCAGGGGGGTCTCTACACCCATTCCTGTAACAACCACTCGCCTTTGCTTCATAGAAGGTTTCTTCTTGGGGCCTACTTCCTTCGCAGTTTGCACCTCTATGGCTGCTACTTGTCCTGAAACGAAAATACCGCCTAAGTAGAAATGAAAAGCGTGTGCAACAGCAACAAAAGATTAGTTTGAGAAGACAATTGTTGCAACACATATTGGAGCATCTTTACTAATGCCAACCATATCAGCAGAACAATATGACAGGATTAGATAAAACTACATGTTAATACAAAGGCTGATGACATGAAGGAGGAGAATAAAGTTCAATTCAGAAGAGCAAGGGTCATTGGCCATCTTAACTTTCATGAACTGGCTTTCCAACTGGAATGAGTTTGCATTGGTTTCCATTGGACCCCTCCATGTCTTAGTCGTGCTTCCATAGCCTACCACCTTGCCTGAATTAACTTCTAGGTCTTCCCCCAGTACCTTTTAAATATACCATGCCCACTTCTCAATACAAAATTTCCTAACATATTGGGTAATAATAAGGTGAACCGGCCCTGTCCCAGGACAATATCAAGTATTATGTACCGAGGTTACTGATCAAGAATGTTGACATTCCAAGATCAACCAACCTCACTCTCCGCATATACCCCCATTTGTACAATAATTCTTACATTTTCAGGAGTGTGGGAAATTTAATGCTAGGAAAGAGAAAAATTAAGAAATTATTTCCCTTCTGAAACCATTGTTTTTCTCTGTCCTTGCTAAACGGACAAAAAGATTGAACCTATGCATTAAAATATGATGATGGATATTGGAAGCAGCCTTTCGAGGTTTCACCTTCGTAACAAATAAATCAGCTGGGATCTTTCAATTAATAATTTGTGTAGACTTCATAGACAAGAAGTAACAGGTGGAACAGAGAGGTAATACAACTGCAATCCTAATTTATCCTGTAGCAGCACAGATGTCTAATGAACTCTCCACGCAATTACAATGACCCGCCTGTCACCCCAGCATATTAAAAGTCAATTGTGCAAATAGAAATATGTGAGTCTAAATTTTAGTTCATCGCCACCATTAGTCTACTGGCAACAAAATTTACCACTGACGAACCAACTTCATATTCTTCAGATGATTACACAGTTTCCTCAAGTAGCATCATTCGTGCGATCTACAAAATTAATCTGGAAACGAGAACATTGTTTTTGAGGCAAAGGAAAATCAGAGAAACAACAAATCCATGATTTCCATAGAAATAAAGAAGCAGCCTCAGTATTCCGCCACGCCAAAGGAATCACTTAAGCTTGGCTCAGATCCCAAATCCAAAAGTTCAAAAAAATTAAAAGAAAAATAAATAGAGAGCACCATTTACGTTTCCCATGTATATTGATCCATCTGACACGCTAAAAGTTCAAACCCAGGTAAAAAATTTTGAACAGAGCTAAGGACTAAGGGAAAACAAGAATACCAGAATGTGCAGGTTGATGAAGTTTACTCCGCCTGCGACCCAGAGAAAGAGGTCTACTGACACCGGAGAAGAACGGGGAAGAAGCAAGGCCCAAGGAAGCAAAAGAAGAAGTTTCTTTATAGAAATTATCGCAGGGCTCAAAAGGCAAGCAAGAGGTCATGAGTTTACGGAGTCGAGAAAATTCAGGTGCACATTTAGAAACAGCCAAAGCCCTCTTCCTCTTACGAGCAGCCCATTTGGTAAATCGCGAAGAGAATGACGGGTTTGAGCTCAACATAGAAATGGAGCTAGACGATTCATTTTCACAAGCAACTGACATGCATGCCGCCATTAACCAAGAACACACCACAGACGAAGCCATCCCTTCTGAACGCCCCAACCCAGAATTTCAAGAATCCCAATCCACACCACTCAATACCTCAGCGTTAATTCTTCACCTCGAATCTACCTCTATCCGTTATTCATCAAGAATTCACCACAGCATTCATACTCACTGCAAATTGCAATGAAAAATGGTGCTGGGGCGGACTTTAATACACCTTGAGAATCTGAATGAAGAAGAGAGAGGGAAGGGAGAGAAGCGGAGTGATGTCGTCCCCCTCTGGATCTCTGCGTTTCCGAAAGCTTAAGGAGACGCCAGGTAATAGGCTCAATTAAAATTAGTGGCTTTATATTTTTGATGAGTAGGGCTACTTTTTTTGTAGTGGACTGGACAGTATCTGAGTAGCTCCAGAGAAACTATAGACTGTTGAGACTTGTGAGAGAGATGCCAAGTGTGATGTGTGTCTTTTTCTCGGCTGCTTTGTGTGGCCTTAAACAGCACGGAGCATCCACTCTGACAATTTTTTCCGTAATATCTCTTCTCACTCCTCCTCCTCCTCCTCCTCCTTAATGACATACCATACCATTCCATGGACATGTCCCGCATCTTTCATGTCTTCTTTAATTTAAGGAGAAAGGCCATAACTCAGAAGCTGCAAAGATGCAGTACAATCATAGGCTGACGGAAAATTATGCTAACACAACCATGGCTAACACTTTCTCCCATACGGCCATTTTTTTTGTTGGATTGGGTCTTAATTTAGATTTTTCTATCCTAAAAATTGTAAAAATAAATTCTTAATAGACTCTAAAGTTAGCTTTTGTGATAAAATAAATAAGAACACAATAGAAAAAATATAATTTATTTTAAATTTAATTACAATCTAAATATACTTTTCTAAAAAAATTTTGAAAAGACTAAAATAGTCTGCAGTATAGTAATAGAATATTTAGTTTATACATTTGATAAGTTTTATTTGATCATACTATGTGATGGTGTAGTAACTCAACTGATTTTGAGATGCTATTTATTTGACAAAAAGTTATGATTTAATTATATAAAAAAGTGTATCGCAAAATATACTCTCTTTATTTTAAATTACTTGTCAGATAACTACTAATTCTTTGTCATAAAATGCTTATTAATTCATCAATTTAAAAAAGCATTTACTCACTTTTTTTTTACCTTCACCCTCATATTTATTAATTTACCAAATATAGTTTTAATTACATTTAAAGTTTCATGATGTCTTTTTTGGTCGAAATTAAATCAAACTAATTGTTTTTAAAAATTTGTGTGAAGCTCCCATGCTTGACAAGAAATTTGGGATAGAGAGAGTAGTTTGTTTATTAAGGCTATGTTTGAATTGGTAGAAAGGGGAAAGAAAGAGTAGAGAGTACTAGTTAGAGTGAGAGGATGAAAAAGGAAAAATAAATAAAGGAAAATATATTACATTTTATATACTATAGATATATAATTTATAAAAAAATAAAAACAAACACAATTAAAAAAATAAAAATAAATACAATTCAATCCTTATTTTTTTTTTTTGCTATCTTATTCGTTATTCTTAGATATTATTGTCATAAATAACTCAATTCAATCCACCCTCCTTAATCAATGTGAAAGATTTTGAAAATATCAATAACCTTAAAAATTAGCTAAGAAGAAAATAAAAACTCCAAAAATATCATTAACCAAACGGTACAAGTCAAACAAATCAATAATTATTTATAAATTGGTAGAAAACATTTTAAATGTGGGCATTCTGTTCACCAAAGAAAACATTAGCTTTCATTACTTTTTGAAATTTTCGACAAACCAACAAAAAGTTGCTCGTTATTCCATTTAATTTTTTTTAAAAAATTAAGCTTCTAGAATTTTAATTTAAATTTTTAAAAAAAAATTAAAAGGAAGAATTATTTGTTAGAGAAAAAGTAAAATTTAAAATAAAAAATTACATTAAATTCGTAATGGGATGTTGTCTAAATATTACGTAGATGTAAAATATATATATGACATAAATGGAAGGAAAGTATATTCAAATACGTTTAATTTTTCAATGAATCGTTACCCTCCATTTTCGTTTTCTTAATTGCAAATACGTATGGCTTTAACTTTTCCTTTCCTTTTCTCTTAACACTTTCAACTGCCAATAAATTACTCATAAAACATTCCTTAATAAGAAAATAAAAAGACATATATTTTAATTTTAATAATTCATACATAGAACGTTCATATATTACGTCATTGTTGATGAGTTTAGGACTTGCCAGTCACTAAGCTAATGACCCTATTTTATAATTATAATTGTATTTTCTTTTTTATCAATAAATATATCTGGGGTCCCTTTTCAGCGAAAATTCACGGGTAAAGGCCAAGGATGTCTTCACCAGGCACGACTACCTCCCACCTAGTACGAAGACAAAGCATTTATCGATTTTATCGAGTGTTTTTTTTTTTTTTCAAAAAATTGATCAATGCCACGTGCGAGGAGCCTAAAATGCACATTAACCGAATATTCGTGTATATTAATAACCCTTTAAACCTGACTAATTGGGATTGACAGAATTAATTGAGCCACCGCACATTATTGCGCACCAATTCATTAAGAATTCAACTTCAAAAATTTTCAAATCTCGCTGATAGTTGATAGTTTGGGTGTATTTGGTTATAAGAGTTTCTTGTTTTGAATTTCGTAAAAGTAAATTTTTAATTTAAAAAAAAAATGAAGCCCTATTGTATGTTTGATTGGATTAAACACCATCCAAATACTTCATTAAGAATTTCAATTCACTATTCGTTTCCCTTTCTTTAATTTATTTTCATTGGAAGAGCTTTATAACTGAGTCAAGCTCTTGCTCTTTTCTGAAACCCTTTCTCATGATTCTTGGAAAAAAATATAAAATCAAATTTAAAATTTATCTCCAAATGTAAAATTACCAAATTTGCAAAATGCATCCGCGTTTTTTAGGTTCTTCTATTTTGCCTATAATTGTCCTTTTCTCTTTTTCATTATTTTTTTTTTATTTTTCAAACTTTGCCAAAGTTCCTCTAATTAACAAGTTGTGGGAGGAAAAAAAAGTTCAAAGCAATTTAATTTTTAAAAAAATGTGTTTGAGAATATTGTCAATTTTGTATAATTATGAGCAATAAAAACCACAATAACTTTATCTTTTCTCAAATTCACAAGGTTTTTCTTGTCTTTAAATCTGAACATGATGAATAGGACCAAAACCTGATTTTTATCAATTGAGAGAGATTAGAGCAAGACAATTTAATAAATATAAATTCCTAAATTTCGTTCATTTTCCATCTTCTAATTCTGATGTGCAAAACGGAAGGTTGGAGTTGACGATAGAATAGACGTAAGGTTGGCTTAGCCAGAAGCTGCACACGCATATGTCAAACCATTTAAGATGGAGACATCCCTCATGCGTATCCAAAATTATTCAATAATTTGCTTTTTAAAAAAAAAAATTTGAAGAGAATGTGCGTTTACAATATTGAAACAGGCTTCTACCGAAACATCAATTTCTGGCGTTTTCTTTCACGGAGATGATATCTATATGTAGTGATCTCTCTAGTCTTTTTCGACATGCCATTAACGCCCTTCATGTTTTAAATATGGGGAGGCAGATCACCACTTCATTCTTGATTGCAATCGGATCGAGTGGATACTTCAATAATATTTCATTTCAAAATTTCAAGCGTAAAATTTATAATTCTTCTCACAAATAAATTTAATTTTTATGAAACTCAAAATAAAAATCTTAAAATCAAACCATATCTAATGAAGCCATGTATATTTGATCTTCTTAGTTAATTAAATTTGACTTTGTCATGACTTCCAACTCAAGTTTCATACAGTGAGTCACGAGTTTAATATTTTTATATTGATAATACGTGAATTAAATATTAATATTATTAATTCTTACGATATTTTTAATTATGTAACTTATTTTTGACGGTTGAGTAATGAAAAAAAAATCTTTAAAGTGACGCAAAAAGAGCAGATAGCAACATAGTTTTCAAATTGTATGCACCCAAGAGATGAGATGAGGTAGAAGTACTCTTTTAACTTACGGGTCCAAATTGCTTTTGTTTCGCGGGATCTCCTTCTCATTTTACTTCTCCATATTTATTTCTAACTTTTTTTTGTCCAAAATTGGATATACTCCTCTGACTTGGCACGATCGCATTATATATTTATGAATATAATAATAAAACTCACACACCTTAAATTAAAGAGACTAGTTGTTGAAGTTTGTATAGGTATATAAGTAGACGTCATTCTTAAATAATTTAAAACAAAAATATGAATACACCGAAATACTCTGCAAAATAATTGATGAATTCAGAAAGGTCTCCTCCCCCTTTAAGGTTTGCAATAATTACAAACAGCACCAATTTAATACATGTCATAATCAACATGTGCTAAATTGATTGGTAAGGTTTCGGTATTAATCACATTTTTTTGCATTATATGCTGAAAAAAATCTTTCATTGATTCTGTGATTAAATTGCAAATCGGTCCGACTGCATGCCATTCAAATTACTGCCTTACCACACATATAATATTATGGGTGTGATTGGATAGAGTTTGATTTTGAGATTTTTTATTTTGAGTTTCGGAAGAGAGAATTTTTTGTGAGAAAAAACTGTATTGGGTTCCGTGCGTAACCTTGTCCAGACACACCCATAATATCATGTGAAGTTAAAAAAAACAAAAACTGTAAAAAAAATGCAAAAAGAGAGAGGAACGGAGAAAAAAAGGCACCTTTTCTCTGCAAAAAAAAAAAAGAGAGAGAGAGAGAGAGAGAAAAACTGATGCTACATAAGCACACAGACGTGAGACGACAGTCCACTTTTAAAAAAATTTATAAAAAAAAAAAAGTACACAGGCGACAGAGCGCACCAAAATCTGGAGGAGAAAGAGACGCAAAGTGCACAAGAAAAACCGAGGGGATTCTGCAACTGAAACAAATATTCTTTATTTTTAATTTTTTTAAAGTTAAATTAGATCGTCAGCACGTGACTGTGAAACACGCACCCAGGAGAAAAAAACTCCGGAGCCATTTTGCACAAATGAGATTCCTTCGGATTATTCATCAAAAGCCTTTTTCTATAATTAAACGAGCATTAAAATAATATCGACAGGATCGTTTAGCTGTTAAAATTATTGAGTTTCTATTAAAAATATTAGAAATTTTTTATTTTTTATATTATGATAATATAGTCTTCTCATTTTTACCCTTCTCTTACTTATAATGAAAAGATCAAAAAACAAATATATTTTGTAATAACTTATAATGAAAAGATCAAAAAATATATATTTTGAAATACAAGTCAAACATTCAATTATTGAATTATTTGCCCAACAAATATTGAAGGGATTTGGACGGCAACCACCCCATCTCACCCGGAGAAAACTTATAGACTAGACTTGCATGAAATTCTTGTTTTTCCCACATGTTAACCCGAATCATCTCAAGAACTAGCTCAGCCACAGCCACCGGTTGTATCTACCAATCCGCTTGGAAAACCATTATTAGGATACTAAAGGATGATTTTAAGACACACAGATTTGAAATGTCATCCTATATTCAAGGTACTAGTTCCTCTTTGTTTCCATAACTTTATAAACTGATGAATCATCAATAATAGCTTCTATTTTCTTTCTTTCTTGGCTTGTAACTTCTGTGGACTCTGGTTTTGGCTTGGGAGTGGGAAGGTTTTAAGATTCTAAAGCTGTCACAACCAAAACATGAAACATCAAGACCATGCTTTGGGCTTGTTCATCCACCAACAACTGCCCCCATTAACATTTGAGAAACTAACTTATATGTACTTGTACTTTGTTTAGCTAATTAGAAGGTCAATATCGGAGCACTGATGTGGAAATTTGGGACTCTAAAAAGAATCAAGAACTGAGGAAACTTGAAATATGAGTGATTGAGAAGTCAAATTTGGTAAGCAAGAGTTGATTAGTACTCATCCCTTATAATTTACTCAATGCAAGAACCACCTAACCAGAAAGTTTTCTAGCAAGTTTTGTTTTAAATCATCCCTTCTCTCAACCATCTCCAACCTCCTCATGTGTGGGAAATTTCTTCATGCCAAAAGCAAAGGACAAACTAGGTAATCCGAGGAAAAGGAAATTCAGCAGATTCAAGCTATTAATTGAGTAATAGGATTCTCTCAAAAATCAGGCTATCTGAATCCTTGCAAATTAGATAATCTACTAATCTGGCAGCATCTGATACAACAGAAGTTTGTTTCCATCCACAAGGCACAAGTTATAGTGTCGGCTTTGTGCTCGTTGCCTCCATATGGCTGCAATTCAGATTTTGGGCTTTTATTTTCAGATGATTGGTGCTAGTGGTGTTTCTGATGTTAAGGGATCAAAGATGGGAATTACCAGAAGGAAAGAGGAACTCATCACAGCAATTATGTCTCTCAGACACATAAAAAGCTTAATTTTTAATTATGCTATTGAATTTCTAAAAACTTATGGAAATAAACAATACTAAAATGATAACACTATTGAAGAAGGTACAAAGTGCGGAAGAAAGAACAAAAGGTTAAACCAGAAGAAGCTACAGATCCATTCAACCAGTAGAATTTTGTCTGAATAATGTAATACAAGGTAAAAGAATCGACAGCCCACTCTCCAAAGATTAATTCACACAACAAAAAGTTGTAACTGGTTGTAACTACTAAGGCATGGACTCGGTTAATCTTGATTCCCTATGAAACTTGACGATGCAAAGCTAAATGTCTTACAGCAGCCAGCAGAGCAGCTCCATCTAAGGTTCAGGGGAAGGCACAAGTTCACGTTCCCAGCTCCAATATGTATTCTTTTTACAATGTCTTGTTACGGAGTAGCTGTATCAACAAAGGATACAAAGCTTAGTTTTGATCTTTCTGCTGTTTCCAGAAAGAAGCCAAATGAGAAAGATAATACATTTCCGTGTAAACAAGAGATATATTTGGGACAAAATAACATGTGGCAATTCAAGATGCACATCCTACTCAAACTGTTCTGACCATTATTCTGTGCCTATCACTTGGAATGCAGCTGCATATGGCTTTCAAATTTGAGGTCTAAAGCATCCTATAATAGATTGGTCTTTTCAGTTAAAAGTATGTCAATGGCTAGGTTTTATCAGATCAATCCCCCAACAGTCTTGCAGCCTTTCCAATTATATAGGGGCTATTGGGCTACATTCATCCTTCGCTCCAAAGTAGTGATCCCATTTCTGCAATTGCATGAACTGATGACAGGGTACAAAAACATTGTTGTGAGTATAGTTTAGTGCCATTTTTAAACATGTTCCTTTTCAATGTCATAATTAAACCACCTTCATCCACAAAGTATTCTGGAGCTCACTAACTTAAAAGACTTGATTTAGGAAGTCAAAATTAGAATATTCAACACGACCAGATGAACGCATAGTTAGGTTGGTTAATACTGGCTTTAGATAAACTTCAATGGTCAACATACAAAACTTGAATGGAACAGTAGACAGATAAATGACAATTGAACATCTTCAGTGAAAAGGAGACAATATCTAATGGGTATTGTTTGTGGAACACCGTACACCATTATATGATTGTTCATGGTGAAGAGAATTGACTTTGTTTTTATGGGTACAAGTGTTATAATTCAAAATGATGGCATTGAAATTGTTGGATTTAATTAGTACAAAAGACATTTTGATAATTCTTCCAAAGAGATAAAGAATCTCCTGAGAGCTACCTGGTTAATAACACAACATGACAGCAACATATTCATAAATTGGTGCCAGAAGAGAAAATCAAAACCACTTTGTAATCTTGGGTACTTAGTTATCAAATGAACAGTGTTACTAGGATTGTTTGGGGAATTCAACATTGGCATAACAAGCAGAACAAAGACACTTTTACAGCACTAATAAATAGATATGCATGTGCATAGGTCAAAGGGGGTTGAAATTTGTAAGGGAAAGTTTTATCCAAACAAGATTGTAATAGAATGACTAAGTAAAAGATGCATATAAGACACGTGGTATTAAGTATGTAATTGATTGAGATTTATCCCCATTAATACCCCTGATTACGTACATCCGGAATAGAGCTGTTAGCATATTGTTAATTAAGGTTTGCATAGAAAACTGAAAAGATCCAGGGGGAGGATTAAAGGATTACTATTTTTTAATATCACCCCTTGCTTGTTCGTCTGCCAACAGTTCTTTAGTATGTGTCAACAATAGGCAATAATCTCTCTTCATTTCCTACTATCAATAGTACTTTTTAGGTTCCCCATTTTAGGTTTTAAACCTGCTCCTTCGAGATAAGCAGGGGATTTGTTCAAACCTAGTTTTGCCATTTATATATATTACTTGCAAGTGAAATTTTGATTCCCCACTCCTTGTTACAGAGTGCTCAGTCCAATAAGCAGCAAGAAATGATCAAATATTTCAACAGCCAAATTATTTGAATTGGCATTGTAAAAATTCTCGGAGAAGGTCAGTGAGTATGATTAGGACAAAAGCTATCCCACAAACAAAAACTGCCAAAAAAAAATAAAAAACACCTTTTACATTTGGTTAAGTTTGTTTTGAAGAAATGTAAATGATCATAATACATAATAACAGAAATATCCTGAACTCGCTAAAACAGCATATAAATCTATCTTCTAGGAGTGTACAGGTAGAAGAACTCCGGCAAACTAATATCACTCACCTTGATCTATGAGTTCTGATGTTTGAGACTTTTGCCCTTCAATAAGGGTTTGAACTCTCTGCAGTATATGGTCCATTAACACAAAGAAAGAGAAAATATCCAAGTTAGACTAAATGGAGTTCTTTGAAAGTATAAGACTATGGATTTGGGTAGTTCAGACCTTCACTGAGCTGCCGACCTCCTCTAACTTCTGTAAGATTGCAAGCTCCCCAAGCTGAGGAGAAGAATCTTGCCGGAAAGACTTCGAAGGGGACATCTGCCAAACTCCAAGTAAACCAAAAAGAAACTTAGAGAGAGAGACACTGCACATTGTAGAATAAGAAAGATAAAGAAATCAACAGTGATCATTAGCACAAACAGGTGGGCCTCTAAATAAACCGGCATACCAAAGCAGCTGATGAATATCCTGGCCTCAAATTTGGTGCCTCTTCCTTGGTCAAAGCTTGCCTTGAGAATACCTCATTTCTCCTATTCGATAGATGCGTCAAAACAGCCTGGAGAATGCATTTTCAAATCAATGAAATTACCGTAACCAATATGAAAGAGTTACTCATGGGAATAAAAATTTGAAATTGAAGAACACCTTTCTAAAAGCACGAGGATTTGTAATGCCTTGGATCTGAACATCATCGCTTGGTGGCCTTCTTACGCCAACATTCTCAATTCTTACAGAGTAGACACCAAAGCGTGACTGCAGATATCCTGCCATTTACACAAGTCAGATATAATTATCTAATAGAAAGCCCAAAGTACAGCAAAACTCAAAATGAAGTTGCAAGCAGCATACTATTTGACATTTTATGAGGACAGCAAAAGAATACACTTCCACTGCCACCAAAGCTAGTATTGAACTGATAATGATTCCATTTATCATGATATTTTAGTTGCTTCTTAGAAATAACTCATGGAGTGATCCTATAATGCATACTTGATTATTAAATTGAAAACATTTGTCCTTTAAAAAATAGTTGGACGAGACAGCGTTTATATACCCTAAACAGTGAAGAAGGTGGAAGAAAATTTCAGATATACACCACATGGATGAAAGCTAATATTATCCAACCTGCCACACAACAATCCAAACCTAACGAAAAACGAAGGCCTCATCGCCAACTAATGCAGCCAAGTCATTTATCATCACGTTTATTGATTCATTCAGTCATTCTCAGTAACCAGCTTTGATGAGAATGGCATACTGCAAGCAATCATGGAGAAACGGCGACTTTGATCTATATATGCAGGAGGAGAGGAGTAGAGAAAGTCAAAACAGAACATAAATTTTTTTGGAACTTATTTATCAGTTCTGCTGAACTTTGACTGGGCATTAAATAACGCAGTACATTCAAATATCTTCAGCACATTTGGGATCTTTCCAATTTATGAACTAAAATTTTCACCAGGTAACTCATTTGATTAGTATAAAAGTAAATCAGGGGATGATTTGTACCCTGCTCAATCACAATGTCAGCCACTGAAGGCAACAGAATATGTTTCTCTTTCCTCAAAACCCCAAAACAAGGAAATGCAACCGGCTTCATCACCTAAGACATAAAAGAGAGAAATAATTTATAAACACAATATGTGTGTAAATACTTGGACTAACCATTTAAGATATTATGACTAGCTAGTTTCTAGACAGGAACAGCCAAAAGGATGCCAAAAATCATGTTCTTTCAATTTGCAACATATGTGGTCAAATCTGAAAGTGCAATAGAAAAAGCCAAGAAATTAAAACTTTTAGGTGAATGGACTTGGGCTTAAAATTCTTGTGATTAGTAGTCAGGGTTCAATAATTATCAGCAGACTGCAACTGATGGGATACCCAAAAGAAGAACCTCAAAAAAAATCTTACTTATTTGATGTGGAGATGTTTGAACATGCAGTTTTGTAAACTAGCTTCCAGAGAAACTACCAATATATCTATAAATAATTCCTTACATAAAACTAATTCAATTAGATCAATAACTTAAATCTCCTCCAGTGACATTTTCATTCTCCAACTTAATATAGACTTTTTTCCTAATAAAGTTTCAGCCTTGAAAGCATCCAGAAAACGAATTGAATCTCACAAATAAAACTCCACAATCATGAAAAAAATTGAAAATGAAAGAAAAATATAGAAAACTAGTAATTCTTGCTTCAGTAATCTTCTTGAGAATTAACAGCAAAATAAGGCGCTAAAATATCAAGATCACGATAAGGCCATCATAAGAAAACAGCAACGAAATTACTCTGTAGACAATGGCATTAGGAGTGACATAAAGCTTTCTGGACCGAATATCTTTACGCAAAATATATCTTCGGACCGGCAAATAAAGAAGCATCAAAAGCCCAATGCCCCAAGCTAATATTAGAAGCAAAGAATACAAAACCCAGTGAGCCGTTTGATAATTCACAAAATTCTCTTCAGCTTCATCAAATGAGGCCGTGTAGAGAACCGGCTCTTCCTCATCAAAATTATCATTTTCGTCGGCTGGTTCACGGCCTTCGTCCGAACCTCGGCCGAGCAATAATCCCCGTTCCAATCGGTCAATTTCTACTCCTGCTTCACTTGTTTCCATCAAATGTAGCTGGAATTAACTGATGATAGCATAAATTCCTAGCAAGAAATTGAGCAAAAAAGATGAAAATTTCAGAAAATCACTACCGAGAAGAAAATTCGATTCAAATAAGAAAACGAGGTCAATAAATGGCTTACGGATACTTGATATAGTTGCAGAGATTTAGCATGCAGATCACTGATGCCTATTTTACTGAGGACTGAGGAGTAACGAAGAAGTGAATACGGGTACTGTTGATCGTTGGTGCTAACGTGCGCGGTAGAGCTCGTATAAGCGACGAATGACAGAAACTACTATATTTCAAACTTCAGATAAGAAACAAAGAATTACGCTTCTTCACTAAACTGTTAGACTAATTTTATTTCAGGCCCATAAACTCTTTGAAAGGCAAACGTGAGGTTGTACTTGGACGGGTATTTTTTCATTTTTTTTAAAAATAATTTTATTTTTGTGAGATTCAAAAATCTATTCTTATGAGAGATAATAACTTTAAAATTTATATTTAAATATCTAACAAATTTTAAAAATAAAAAATCTTATCTGATTAGACTCTTATATAAATACAAAAAGTTAAAATTTTCATAATTAGTAAATTAAAAATTTAACAGCTATAAAATACATAATTTTATTATCTTCATTAACATGGATAGTACTATTTGCATTCTCAAGAAATTTTAAATTATATTTTATATTTTTTGTACTTTTTATTATATAATAAATTATTAAAAAATATATTTTAGTAAAATAAATATGATATTTGATACACCAAAAAGGAGAAATAAACATACCCTTGATATGAAAATAAACATTAACATAAAAGAACAACCTTCAATTTGCTAGTTTACAATCAACAAACTTATTTATTTGTAGAATTGATATTGATTATTTTTTCTTACAATTCTAGTTGAGTTTCATAATGATAATAACAACCTTTTTAATATTTAATCAATTAGCTAAGAAAACCAAATCTAGTGTAAGAAGATAAAAGCACCAATAAACTTAGTTGCCAATGAATTCTCCAATTTGAAAAACTTACTAATGAATTCTTGAATTTGAAAAACTTAATACATATTATTAAAAAAATTAAATATAATTTAATAGATTATATTTTTATTTTGTTTAGATTTTTTTGATATCTGACTCATTTGGTCCATTCATAGATTACGGCCTAGATTAGTACTAATATTTGTGTTTACCAATTTCCAAATCCTTTTTTCGTTCATCATAGGTAAAGGTGATAAAAATTGGCAATTACAAATTAGGACCAGAGTGGTATATTCTTAAGTTCCATGGCTTGAATTGGCACATCCTACAACATGAAGACCAAAAAAGAATTTATGTTTTAAGTAAGCTCATTAAAGACAGATGATAGTTTACGGGCCTTTAGCTAACATTCAAACCAAATGGGAAAGCCCGATGGCCGATACCAACAACTATTGACAAGACGGCGTCGTTTTGTTCGGCTTAAACCCTAGACTCTGTTGCTCTTGCGCAGAAAAATAAGGTAAAGCCCCACCCCGCCAGTCCCCCTAAGAAAGGAACAGCTGCAGTAGCAGAACTGAAGAAGAGAGGAACTGATAATGGAGGAAAAAAGCCCTGATTACATTCTTGTCAATGAGAAGAAGAAGGCCGAAGACAAGAATACCAGCAACAAGAGTACGTCGGAACTGTTCGCTTTTTGCTCGTTCTCTAGCCTTGGCCTTCATCCTACATTATGTGAGCAGCTTAAAGGTATTTGTATGGTCTGAAGTATCTATGAAGCAGAACTTGTAGAATTCGAACTTTTGCAATAGCTTATTGCTATATATACATCACAATTTTGGCACTTCTTTTTATTTTCTTTGGACGTTGTAGTAAGATTGTAGTCATATCTTAAGAAAGATTTCATCTTTATGGCAGAGAGGCTAGGATTTGAGGTACCGACCTTGGTCCAGGCTCAAGCAATTCCAGTCATTCTTTCCGGAAAACATGTGTATTTTTCTGTTTCTTGGATCTTTTAGTGATTTTCAATGATATACTGATGTTTCGAGGGTTCAGTAAACGTGGTGGTTTCTGTTTTATTTATTTTTTGGAAAATGCTAGGTTTGTGAATGCGGCCACTGGGACTGGGAAGACTCTGGCTTACTTGGCTCCAGTTATTCATCATTTGCAACAGTGTGATCCTCGGATTCAGAGGTCTGATGGTACTTTCGGTATGTCTTCTGTTGCAAAATGATGCATGTACTTGTTTTCTTTTTTTAACTTCAACAATTGTTTGATGAAATGTAAGTGTCACTTCAGTATGTATTAAGCTGGATATGGACACTACAATAAGTGCTACAAAAGAAGACACCATGAGGTCCTACCTTTCTTTTATACTTAATCAGATGATTTTATCCCGAACGAGCAAGTCTATGTATTCCAGACAAATTCATGCAACCTTATGCTATATTTTGCCTTTTCTTCCTTCCTGTATTTTTCTTTATCCCATTCCTTTTTATTCAGGCTTCTTTGCTGATATGCTAATTGAACTGATATCTCTGTAATAGTGTTGGTTCTCGTGCCAACACGCGAATTGTGCATGCAGGTATATGAAATCTTGCAAAAGATACTGCAACGTTTTCATTGGATTGTTCCTGGATATATAATGGGTGGGGAAAACAGGTCAAAAGAGAAAGCCAGGTTGCGGAAAGGTAGACTCTTTGTGCTATCAACTGTTAAATTGGAATCGCTCTGCATAGTTGAGATGTCAAATTTGACTTTCTTAGTCTTCTTCTACTCGGATAGCATAGTTAGTCCACTGGAGCTGAGAGGTCATGTTGTACTTCATTCGATGAATATCCTCCAGTTAATATGCACGCGGGGGGTAGAAAGAAAAAGGTCTAGCATAGTTAGTCCACAGGAACTGAGAGGTCATGTTGTACTTCGTTCAATAAATATCCTCGAGCTAGTATGCAGGGGGAAAAAAAAAGGAAAAAGGTTTATCTATAGGTTCAAATATATGTTATCATTATATGTAATAAAACACATTAAGTGAACCAAAGGTCTATAATCCAAAAAATGTAAGTTCTTCAGATTAAAAAATTTCCCGGGTATATGAATGTTGGATTATAGTTAGGCCTGCTATGCTTTGTCTGATTGTCCAAATTCTTGAAAATAGGTAGATGCTCAAAGAGGCCGTCATGCTTCTCTCTGTGGGACTGTCTTTTCTTCCCTTTGGGGGCGGAGATTGAGGTGCTATCCGAAGCAACATGAAAATGGAAAACTTTTATAGGATTGTAATGTTCTTCTAAATGCATCAAATTTTCAGATTAAAGGCCTCTGGTGTTGATTTAGAAATGGGTGCTCTAGTTCTTGAGTTATCTATTTTTGTGGCATTCTCTGAGAACTTCTTACCATCGATGATCAAAGTCCTTCTATGTTTCGCTAATTGATTCATTTATCTGAAGTGCACATGTTTTTGACTGTGCTTGTGCCCTTAGGTGTTAGAATTACCAGCTTTTCAAGGGTTTTGAATTTTTTGCATCTCTTGTAATGGATCTTATGCTGCCGTTACAAAAACTAATATTGTTATGCACTAATATTATCCAAACGATTTGTTGGCTTCTTTCTGTTCTTTATGATGTTCATTTTGAGCCAAGCTACTACCAGTTATTTGGAAGTGGTCATTTCCCAGGACTAAAATTCTCTCTTCTTTATTATATAGGTTAATAAGCATATTATGTTTCTTGAATAGCTTTGTTTATTTTGTTAACCTTTGTGTTTTAAATCTTTCTGTTGTTATAGGTATAAATATACTTGTTGCAACTCCTGGACGGCTTCTGGATCACCTAAAGAATACATCATCATTCTTATATGTAAATTTGCGCTGGATAATCTTTGATGAAGCTGATAGGTATTGTTTATGGTCATGTTTATTGCATTAGGCAATCTTTTACAGTTAATGAACTATTCTCCACGGCACTGTTTCACATGTGCATCTTACAGAATTCTGGAATTAGGTTTTGGTAAAGATATTGAAGAAATACTAGATATTTTGGGTTCAAGGCAACATAGATCCACTGGGGAGGAGCATGCTTCGTCCAGAACTTTTGAGGGTCAAAGACAAAATCTACTTTTATCAGCTACTCTAAATGAAAAAGTGAATCAGCTTGCCAATATCAGTCTGGAAGATCCCATTATGATTGGTCTTGGTAGCAAGAAGATGCAAGTCAAGCCACGTCATGAACATCTGGGAACACCGGTGTCTAACATGGCTGATGGGTTAGGAAAATCTTGTAAGACACAAAGTTCTTCAGATGATGAATATAAGCTTCCTGCGCAGTTGGTGCAGAGATATGTAAAAGGTACAATAACAAGAGATTCTCAGATTTTAACTCAATACTTTGGTTAAATCAGATCTTGATCTTGGAATTGAATTCTCTTGGCAGTGCCCTGTGGTTCTCGACTGGTTGTGCTTCTTTCGATTCTAAAGCATCTGTTTGAGAGAGAAGGCTCACAAAAGGTAGGGTTGATATTGTATTTACATGCTGGCAACAGACTAACATTTATTTGTTTGTTGGTATTTCTATATTTTGAAAAATTCTAGACAAGGTTAAATTGTTGCATCTGAAAGGTCTGATGAACCTACCTCCTTCCTCTTTTGTAGATTGTTGTGTTCTTTGCAACGCGTGATACTGTGGATTTTCATTATTCACTGGTGAATCAGTTTCAAGGGCTTCTACATTCAGAATCAGAGGCAGAATCTCGGCCTGTATTTCTAAATTGCAGAACATTTCGCTTACATGGAGAGATGGAACATTTGGATCGGAGAACTACATTCCAGGCTTTTAAAGCTGAGAAATCTGCTCTGCTTCTGTCAACGGATGTTGCTGCCAGGGGCTTGGATTTTCCAAAAGTCAGATGCATTTTACAGTATGATCCTCCTGGAGAGGCAACAGAATATGTGCACAGGTAATTCTGCCAGTACCTTTTGTAAGTAGTAGATGCTTAGGAGTTTCTTTTCAGTTTACCTTTGACTTTATTTTCTGATTGTTAGTCAAGAATAATTTCAGCACCTAATAACTGATAATATATTCTTATGAAGCCTACATCTTTGAACCATTTTGTCTTTCCTCATTTGCCTCTCGGTCCTTTTTTTTCTTATTTTGATTATTTAGTGTGGAGGGCTGGGTCTGATACTTTTGTACCCCTGTGTTAACTGAAGACTTAAAGTCTAATTTTTAAGAAGATTTTGAGAAGACCTTATTCAACAAGGTAACAGAGTTTGTGGATAATGATTGATTTTTTTCGAGAAGAGAAAACTTTTATTTCTGAATTTCATGTTGGAGAACTTGTTCCTTCATTAATAAAATGCCAGAAAACATGTTTCTACCTATTGTTCAGAATCCTAGGTGAGTCTCATGCACTTTTAGTCCCTAATGCAGGGTGGGAAGAACTGCTCGCTTGGGTCAGAGGGGTGATTCTTTGTTATTTTTACAGCCAGTAGAGATTGATTACCTACAAGACTTGGAGAAACACGGAATTACTCTTACAGAGTATCCCCTGCTCAGACTGTTGGATGGTTTCCCATTGTACAGTCTAAAGCATAATATCAAGAAATTTGTTTCAGTAGATGTCCATCCCTGGGTGGTTTCTTTGCAGAAAGCTCTGGAAGCCTTTATTTCAGTGGAGGTACGGATACTAGTTTGTCTTCTTTAAATTTGGGAAGTTGAACTCCTGTGCTCTGGCTTCTAAATTATTCAGTTTGGCTTGTGTTAAATACTAGACTTTGGATCCAAAGCTTTTATTGTTGCTTAATATTCATCCTAGTTGGTGCAGAAGTTAATCTCAGTTCTTTCTTTACGGCATTTAGCTGCTAAAGAGAAGTTTTGATCATTTGTTACTTTTTGTTTCGATTAATTTAGTTGCTGTGTCTTTCAACTCTCTAAGTTAATTGAGAAAGCGAGAACTAATTGTCAAATGGTTTCAAGGACTTGATGTACAGTGTACTAACTGGAGAAAATGTAGGCTTGCAACTAGCTAGCTATTCTCCGAGAGTCAATGGCAGTACCATTTCTTAATAAGTACAGAAGTCAAATCAAAATGCGGAAGTTCTTGTCAAGAATAATGAGCCAGCCTTGTTTCTTAGGCATATGCCAAAACTAGACTTGAATTTTGCTTCTAGTTTGAGTAACGTTGACTGATATGTGAAGAACTGCTGTGCTGAAAAAATTCAAGGCTTTTGGTTTTGTAACACCAAGACAAATTTACACATTGTATATTTGTTCCATTTTCTCAATTTGACTGTTCTTCAATTTTTGCCAGCCAAAGATGAAAATTTGGGCGAAGAAGGCCTTTTCTTCTTGGGTTAGGGCATACACAGCCCATCGCGGCGAACTGAAAAGGATTTTTGTGGTGAAAAAGCTTCACTTGGGACATGTTGCTAAAAGTTTTGGACTGAAGGAACAGCCCTCTTTGGTTAATAGATCTTTGGCGAAGCAATCTAATAAGAGGAAGAGGGGCCAGAAGCAGAAAGGAGCATCAAAGAAGCGGATGTTGGTTAAGAAATCATGAAATTTGACTGTCTGGGTGATGAATCCTAACGAGGTAGTTCATTGCACTTTGATTGAGCCTTTGAGGTTGGAGTGTTAACTGAAAAGCACTCTCTCGAAAAGAAGCTAGTCTTTCACTAGCGGGTATAGGAGGGAAATGCATGGAAACTTGATGGTTTCACCGCCGCTCAGCAAAAGGGCTTTAGGGGAATGCTGCTACTTATCTGATATGCCATGGTGAAGCTGCATTAACCTATATTTCGGCCTGATAAGATTTTGTGGGAAGGTGCGCCCTTGATATTTGTAGGCATTCACATTTTTACTATTATTGCCTTTTCAAACTCCAGTTGTTTGTATAAAACGGAAAGCTTTGTCGCCTGTAACATGTTGGGCAAAAATATACTAACTATCATTACTTGGAATGATTGTTGAGAGCCTACATAATAGACCCCTTTCTCTTCTATTAGAACTACCTGCTGTGATGCACATAAATGGTGTATGATTTTCTTTGTTGTTTTCTCAAGAGTGAAGTGGAGTCACATTTGCTTCTATCTTCATACACAATGTTGGAACCCTTGGCAATGTAGGAGTTGACCTCTGTTTGCTGATCATTATAGGTGAAACTATTCTTCTAGTCATGAATTGCTGTTCTTATGTAAATCCTTCTCCAACTCCTTTTCCAAGACCTGTCAAGTCTGGTGAGTGGAACCGCCTGCATCGGTGGAAAACCATTAGATTATGGACTCGTGCACCTTGATGCATGTCCTTTTCTTACCCTTAAAAGCCTCCGCGGAAACCAAAATTTGTTGGTTTGGGAAATGATGAGGGCCTTAGTTGGTAGCTTTCGCCTTTCAGGGAATTGCAATTTGCTAGACGACTGTGCAGACGGCTAAGTGTATGGTGCTTCCTTTTTCCACGCTACTACAGAGAAAGCCTATGACGACCGTCTTTATGTTGTGGGCCTTGTGGCATCCTCCGCAGGACCAGCGCAAAGGAACTGTTGTAGTGAATCTTTGTTCGGCCAGCTCGCTTATTTTATTATTATTATTATTATTTTTAAAAAAAATTTAATTTGCAGGAAGGGAAGGAGTATGAATTGAATTGGAAACAACATTTTGAGAAAAACGTATATCTAAGAGATTATTTTATAAATATTTTACTGAACAAATCTTAAATTATTATACGAGGAACAAGTAGATAGATATTGTGTTCCACGAGTTATAAGAATGTACCAAGTGCTTTGGGTCTGCTGTAGGAGTAAATTATTGGTAAAAGATATTTTTAAATAGAAAAAATATTAATTTTTTTTATCAAGAAAATTTTAAATTTCTACGAAAGGAGAAATTATGTGTCATGGATGGTGTAAAATTCAACACTTTTTAATCTAATAAAGAATACTTTATTAACTAAACAGTTAGATTGACTCGACTAAGTAACAAATTTGTAACTTGGTAATAGTGTTTAGCAGTTAAAATTTAGTCACATTTCATATAAATTATTTAAATTTTGGTAATTGAGAGTGGACAAAAGATTATAAATGAATAAAAAGTTGTAACTGAATTGCCTCGAACCACCAACGTCAACGTGGTGCTCTAATGCTAAGGTTATTAAGTTCGATGTTTAACTGGATTGCGAGGCTTAGTCCCAACAAGCTTTTTGCCTTTGTGAACGAATAGAATACGTTTTAGTGGCTGGTTTATTCTCTTAGTTAGATAGTCACAATGAAATTTATCTGGACATAACTTTTTATTTAGAGAAAAAAAAAGTGAACCGCCCCGAATCCTGAAATCTGAAAGGCTGGAGTGTCAACCAGTGAAATTGAACGGGTCAGTTTTCATTGGCAAACATTTGGGTGTTTTTACCATCTGTGGTTTGTTCTCTTTTGGGCCCACGTAGATTAGCATTGCGGTTGCGAGCCTACCGCAATTCATTTGCAGGCCATGGCCATGCACTCGTGATTTTGGCCCACCTCAGGGTCTTCAACAGCAAGCGAAATCTCTCGAGCCTCAAAGGGGGCCGAGGGGCACCTGGGTGATTGTATTAACAGAATCCATCCGTTATAACTTCACCAGTACAACGGGGTCTATCCTTGGTAGCTTCCAATTTTTGCAAATTTAAAGTTTTTAAAATACATTTTTAAATATTTTTTTTCAATAGCTAAGAAAAAGTCGGAGCAAATGAGACAAACCTTGAGTTCATGTAACAGTACTTTTACCTCAAAATGTATTTTGCCTCAAAAAATGGGCTGTTGGTGCGAGAAAGAGAGAAAAGGAAAAGGGCTTTGAATGTGAAGCTTTGCTTAAAAATCCATACTTTGTCATTGTCATTCCTTGTTGCTCTTGACATTCTTGAGATTCTGTACTACTCAATTTTCTCAATACCGGTTGTCCTCTTCATGGTGATACTTCCGCTGCCCAACCAAAGAAAAAAGGAAAAAAAGTTTTGGATTTTTGTCGTCAAGGATTTTGGTGATTACCGATATTTATACTCTACCTTTTCTTTTGTAATAAAATCAACTTTTTCCAAATTAAAATGAAAAAATGTAAAACGAAGATCTAATCATTTATTCACAGAATTTATCATTCCGTGACGATTAAAATACATATTTAATAAAAAAATATATCGGGATGATTAAGAGGAGCTCCTACGACGGCAATGGAAGCTGCTAATAATAAGAAGAAGCAGAATGGTAGGAAGTTAGTGGAATTGAAAATTATTAGATGCGGTCGGTGTCGGTTCCCATACATGGCGGAATACTAAGGCATTAGCGAGTTTTTTCAATTAATATTTTATTAAATATTATTAATAAAATAATTTGTATAATTAATATATTTTATTATTATATAATTAATAAAATTAAAGTTATATTAATTATTTTATTTATGTATCATTAATATTCAAATTTTGTATTATTGTAACTATTACTAATACTTATTCAATAAAATTTGATATATGAGTTATAGGAGTACAAATAAAATCGCAAAATAAAATTCTAACGTGCATTTTATAGAAAGACCGAGGATTGCCACTGTCGGACGATTTCTTTGAAGAATTCATAGATCTTGATATAGGTGATGATTTAAGTCCTTATGTGGGTAACATTATATATTTTCTAGCAAAGAGAAACTGGTAAATTGGATGAAGACGACAACATTGTAGGCAATGACCTTTTTTATAATTGTTTGTTCGAAACGAGGTAATTGATTTGTCAAGCTTAAGTGTGAGAGGGTGGAGCTTACAGAAAGTTTATTTTTGCCCCCAAGGATGAGCCAATAGTGGAGGTGCAGACATCAACACTGAAAAAGAATATGAGGCAAAAGCCTAATGTGTCATTGTGTGTTGAAATTAACGGCTATAGAGTATTATGAATGAATGTGGAGTCTTGTGGTGATATGTGACAAATACAATTACAAGCTTGCAAAGTCCCATCACGGTCATGCCTTAGTAGCGAGAATGACCAATCGAAAGATAAATATTGCGAAACAAACAAGTAAATGCCATGTTAAACTAAAACATATAATATATCATTTGAAGCGAGAGAACTCGAACAGTGTTGTCAAATTTGTTTATTCAATGTTACCTTAATCATATTGTTGGTAACTATATATATATTTTTGAACATATATTGATGAAATTTCATCTATCTTGCTTTTGCATATGTCAAAGACTATGTACAATGCTAGACACAAGATGAGGGTTTGTAGTATGAAATGTCGGACAGTGAGGTAGCAATGTTCAAATTATTCATTAATCATGAATACATTCATTGGTATAGAGTAGAGTCAATGACTGATATTTTAAGTGACTGTGTTTTTGTGCACCCAAACTCATGTGCACTTATTCGTACGTATCCATTTGTATTGATAATAGATACGACATATAAGACTTACATATACGCTTTATTACTAATAAGTGAAATATTTTATTTTAATTATATTTAATTATTCAGAAGTAAATGTAGAAAGTTTGTTGTTATCATATGTAATTGTGTTATATTTTTCAAGTAAAAAGTCATTGTTCATTGGAGAAGGAATAACATGCAGTAGTTGTAGGTTGTTAGTGTTACACCAATGGGCCGTAACTTTGTAGTGGTTGCCATCTGGATGAGCAATCGACAGGAATATCGGGGTGGTCACAAGAAAATGGTAGGAATTTGTGTAGGCAAAATACTGACAGGAATATTGAATCTCCTCGCTTGCAATCGGGTTGCCGTCACCCAGGAGCAAGTAAACTCATTAACTCATTATGGGGGAGAACCCGATGTCATCGCCAATAGAGAAGAACTGTCAACACTGGATACTGAACGAGCTAGCTCCCCACCACCGTAGCAACACACCGTAATAATCCTCATCGGGGTCTATTAGAAGATGATGACAGAATGGTGCTTTACTAGGTTCAGCCTCTATAGGGTGCTTGTCCTAAGGCACATTATCCTATTCCTGCATATGCATCTCATTTGTCGGATCATCCCCATAATCCCTCAATAGCTCTGCATATGGGATGGAATCATCAGTATTCAGTCCTATCATAGCCATCCTTGGGATGATTAATAAGCATTACGGGACCAGAGGGGATATAAATACGACAGACTAGCTTTGTCAGCGAGATTGCACGACTCTCTACCCAAGTAACATGAGATACGAAAAATAGCATGGTACCGATAGTGAAATCGATATAGTTGAATGCCAAGAATATGCGGAATAGGCTAGATATAACGGATAAATACCATGCACCGAAGACATAGGGGTCTAAATTGCATGTATCGGTTGCCATTGTAGCTGTGTCTGTTGAAACAAGAATGTCACTAGTACTACACCGAGCTGTGACAACCGTACTCAAAACCTGCTGCCTGGTGGAAGCAGTAATTTGGATGATGTCGGTGCAAATGATCATTACGGTCCGTCATCGGTTCCAAATCATGTTCTAGATCTCGCTGCCTCTTGGCTTAACCATCTACAACATACAAATAACTTATTTAAGTTTTCTTTTATTTAAAATATAATTATACATTCAAACTAATAAAATAAAAAAATAGTTTTACGAAATAAATAAACTACTAAACTACGAAATAAAATTAATTAATTAATTCATAAAAGATATAAAAAAGTGACCACAGGAAAATATTATTTTGGCTGTGGAATAGTGTGACATTTTCTAGCTATAGCAAAGTTAAAAACAAAATAATAAGTATATTTTAAAACAAGCTAAAAGAAAAATATAATATATATTTTGAAACTGAGTATTATCATTATTAGTATAAGTTGTACCTCTGGCTGCTTACGTAATAAATAATAACCTTATAGACAACAATATTAATTGATCATTCATTAAACCTAAGGTGACATCGACCAATGTTTAATAAATAGGGTAGAGGAGGATGTTTTTCCGTCGTGGTTTTGCATATCTTGTTTCTTTTCTCTTCCTCGAGTGATGTGGTGAACAAATAATTCAATGTTAGGACTCGAGAAGCAGTATCTTGATCTTCATTATTATTCGATTTATGATAGACGATAAGTTAAATTAGAACGAATTTGCTCTCACTAATTACGAGAGATTACCACAAGAAAAATGCTAATATTTTCTTAAATCGAATTTAAAACACGCTTTTCTGTGTTAAACTTTGTCAAGTGTTATTGAAGCAGCGATGATATATATGCTTCTTCCGGGCTATATCAGACTAATAATTAAGCAAGAGATATTTTCAGTTCCACGCTTCTTCCAGAGTGATCATAGTGATTCCACTTTCAACACGCCAAAAGCGCAAAGGCCTGGGAATTTCCTCCGGCAATCAGGTGATTAGACAAGTTGGAATGTATACGTACCCACCACCAACCATATGCATTCACCTCCGTCCTCCCTTGAGTTATTCTAGCAATCTTAATAAAATTAATAAAACCTTAATTAGCTATAAAAGGGATATTAATAAAAATTAGAAATCTGGAGAAAATCACATGACATTGGATTCAAAGAACTCAAATCAATGTGGGATTCAAACAGGTATCGATCAAGAAGTTGTAGGCCAATCTTATGAGGCCCCCAAGTTGGAGGACAGAGTGGAAGATGATTGATTGAACCCCACCTTTTAATGGTGCAATTAAAATGTCTGTCCCACGATTTCTTTCCTCAGTGTATAACGCAGAAAACTCTCGACTTCTCCCAGCTAAGAGATATTGTTGGATCACCTGGATGTTGACCTCAGTGGATGCCTCCATTCCATTCTTCATCATCAAACATCTCGTTTACTCTATATAATTACACTCTTGTATGAGTATTTCTTCCTCAGCTTCTCTATATGGACTTGCTCATACAAACACACACATCTTGCCTTCTCTTTGGTGTTTCTCATTCAAGAAGACCCCACTTGCCTTCTTCCTAATCCGTTCTAATATCTATCTATCCAATTTATATACTAATCTTCACTCTTTCAAACACAAAGATCTTACTGTCTCAAGAGTTCCTTTTTATTGTGCATTAATGTTTGATTTGACCTGTAAGTGTTGATAGAAGGGATAAGTTTCACCAAAGTCCTGCCGATCATCATCAACAACTACACTTGCACGATTTGCCAACTAATATATCAAATAATTTAAACATGTAATCTCTCTCACTATTAGTAGAGAAATTAAAAATTTAAAAGTATATTTAAGTCGTAAAATTTAATATAAATTTTTATTTTAATTTTTATAAATAAATTATTTTTATAATATTTAATAAAAAATTTTAATTTTAAATATTATTTAATCATACTCACTGATGTACTAGTAAAAATTAATAACTTTGTACCGACCTTTGGCAGCGTACGACCGTATTATAAATGATGATTTGCTACTAGTCATGTTCGCGTATATCCAATGGAAGCATTTAATTAGAGAATTGTGGGGCCTCTCATGTTTAACAGCGAGTGGATTAATCGGAGCGTGGGTATGTCGCGTCCTTGTCTTCAAATATACGAACAAAAATGACTTTAGTGCATTGAACTTAATCAAAACTGTCCCAGTTTAAGGTAGTTATTAACTAAGGAATAATCTCATGATTAGTTTGTTAATTATAAAGGCACTTTATTCCAAAAGATACCAAAATTATTGCATCTTTTCCCCTCTAATTTTTCCTTCCTCCAATTTAATCCCTTTCTTTTTAATTATATTATTCTTAGAAACTTTACTACGGCGATCGATGCCCATGTGCATACCCACCTAACCAGTTATCATTGGAATGGCATGTGGTATGCCATGGCTTCTTTTTGTTCACTAAGGAATCATTTTTTCCTTTTGCTACCATGCTTGGCCTGTGAATATACTTTTGCTATCTTTTGCCAAATTATTTCTTGATAAATAACCCCAAAAAGATCTTTTGCTATATCATGATAAGATATGCTGATCAATTATCTCTTAAGTTTTTCTCATTTTTTGGATTGCTTCTGGAATATGACATTTTCTAAATTTGAGTACTTGTTACATTCAATATTTAAAATGATCGAATCGAGTTGTTCTCATTTGGAGGCAGACCTTGAATCTGGTCCTGTTGCTATCCCTAGTTAAAATTATGTGCTTGCATGTCTCACAATTGTATGTATGAAAATTCTTTGAAGAATAGCTCTGCAATGTGTAATCTTTTTGTAGAAACAGTTGAAAATAACTTCGCATTCTATTTCTAGAAAATATTCTTTTCTAGAAAGTGATCGTTGTATATAGAAGAAGACAACATCGAATATGTGACTAAGCATTAGTTATGTCTTGTCTCCATTTTTGTATGCTTCATAGTGCTCCCAACTTTGCTTTTATATCTAATAGTTTAATATCTTATCACAATTCTTAGTGTTTTTAGGCTTCCCCCCTCCCAAAATCAAGCATGCGTTTCACCATATGTTTGGCTTCATCTTTCATCGATGCAGTGCGCAATGATGCAAAGATAATTGCGTATCTGCCTCACATTTGTGACCTCCTTTCCAATCTTTCCTTTCTTGCAAGTCTCTCAGAGCAGTCATTTGTCCTTTCACTTGTAAGTTTCGAGCTAAATGATATTTCTCACATTAATGTCTTGACAAAATCATAGTAATGAGATTCCAGTTTTTAACGTATAAAGCAATTACATTTCATAGGTTTCAAGTTGGCTGTGATTTGGATGAAGTAACTATTAGTAGATCCAACTATATATATAAGACTATTTAGGTGTGTTTGGATTGGATTTCAATTTGGAATGTTTTGTTTTAATTTCAGTACTAAAGTAAAATGTTTTCTAACAAAATATGGGATTGGGAAAAAAAAAACGCAAATGCAACGTAGAATTCCCCGTTGCAAGAATCAAGAGTTGCCTTCCTGCCTTGGCAGATTCCTGACAGAAGACCTTCTGTGAAGCCAAAGGCAATAGTCTTGTTCATTCATTGGTTTAACAGATTCCTTTCCTTTTAGAAAAAAAAAAGTTTAACAAAGTTTTTTCAATCGCCATTAGACACGGACTGAGCAGAAATCGAATCTAATCTTTCGTTGAATGATCCGTTTTGAACGTGTAAAAGCTGGATCAGACGTCAGAACCTCAGTAAATGAAGCTGTGCAGCGGAGGAACAGAACTCCGTATAGTTGATGTTCCCAGAACATGTGTTAAAAAAATGCACTCGTGTTCATGCATTCTGCAGCGACGCACAGCAAACCCAAATTAAATATATCGAAGTTCCGTAGTCCGTACAGGTAATGAGTCAGAAAGGGACCTTAGAGGAGAGTAGTTTTTTCCTTCTCGGCTGAGCAGAGAGAGAGGAATCATGGAGGGGTACTAAACGCCTAAACTACGACCATGGGCCAACCGAGGAAATGGAATCAGATGAAAAAAGAATGAAAAGGAAAGAAAAGAAAAAGGTGTTCTAAGGAGGCAGAAGCAGAAGCAGCCACACACACGATTTGACAAACGTGAATTGAAATTGAACCTTACGTTCTTGGTCGGAGTAAGATGGTAGTTGGCCCGACAAAAGCTGCAGCGGTTCACATGTCTAATAGCTAGACTCGTAGAGATCAGCTCGGCCTCCTGCCGGTGCGACGAGGAGGAAGAGGAAGAGGAAGAAGATCGGTGCCGATCAAGAAATCAAATGACTTTTGAGTGAGAGGCTTCTGCGGACGTCGATCATCATGCATGGCTCCAGAAGTAGACGAAGGAGGCCCCGTATGGCTTCTCTTTGATTCCATGCATGAATTTGTTCCGTGTTCGCCGTTCTTGATCCATTTTTAATGCAAACCAAGAACATTGAATCTGTGCAACTTTTTAATACTTAATTAGATCTCTTGCTTCTCTTCACACCTAGTATGATATATATGTTCTGCTCATACTCTATTACTTTAATGGAAATGGGTTCCGGCGCCATAATTGAATTTCTGCTTCTGCTTTTGCATTCTTCCACTGATCGATTCTCTAATGGAGGATGAGGGTCATTCGTGGCTCATCAGCCCGAGAATAAAATTAGCTAAAAACTAATGTTGACATTCCCTGCACCCAAACCATCTTTCTACCTAAGTAGTTGGGAAAAACAGATCTTGATAAAGGCTCAGTGTTGAATCACGAACTATTTGGGCAACCATTGGTTTATGGGGCTGGCTTCGTTAGGGTTTTGATTTTTTTATATATTTAAAAAATTTATTAAGAGACAATTCGAATTGGGTACTTCTACCTGATACGAAATTTTTCTATTATTTGACCATAATTACTTTAGTTAAACTAAATGAAAAGTTGTTGGCCGAACAAGTTCCTGAGGTGGCCGAACGCCCATAGTTTAAGGCATGTCAAAAATCTCCGGGTTTTGAGGTCTTAGTGGCCTAACCGAAAAAGTTGTTATTCTTTTTTTTTTTCTTTTTGAGCGCAAATAAAGTCGCTATTATTCTTAATCTGTACCTTTTTGATTCATCCATTTTTAATGAATTAGATGATGATGGTTACCAAAGTCTCAAACACCCCTTCCCATGGAAAGAAAAATCACAAATTCTCGAAAATTTTCAATGAAGAAAAGTCAGAAACTTCATCAAAAGCTGCTATCCAGGTAGAAGCGTGAAGCTTTCTCCAACCAGTAACTGCCCACAGAGGCGGTAGCTTCATATATTCAGTGCGTATGAAAAATTTTGTGGTGCTAGCTGTGTAACTAGTTAGCATCCTATAAGTTATACTCTATCCAATCACATGAAGCCACGTATACTGTAGGTCCTATCATTATCACTTACTTATTCATTAATACGAGAACCCGCACGATACTGCGTTTAACATGACGTGATAGAGCAGTATAACTCATGGGATCTTTCGACTCAGTTCATGCACTTACTACCATAAAGTTTTTCAATACGTATAAGCTATGTATGATATATAGGAATTCGGCCGATTTGCTCTCACGGGGGATATTAATTGCAAACAAATTTATACATTAGGGTAGAAAAAATATTAATTAAATTTAGGATTTTTCTCGTTGATAAAATGTACATTTAAGCAATATTACATAAATTATTTGCATCGTTAGAAATTGAGATTATTATTTAAAAAGTGACAGAAATTTATATTATAAAGATTATGCAAAGATTGTAAGTAGAAAAAGAGGAAGGCAATCTATTAAGACTTAACTTGAACACCATTCTATTTTGAGATTAAATTTAAAATTTACATATTCTCTTACAAACTATTCAACTCTTATAAATTCAAAATAAAAATTTTAAAATCAAATTCTATCTCAAAATTGTTTTGAAAGAATGATGAGTAGGTTGTTCAAAAATATTGAAAAATGATGTCAAAGGAATCTTATAAATGGGATTAGCATACGAGGATGCCGTTAAAGCCATAAAAGTGGGGTCAATTATTCAAAGAAGAACGCATGTACCGATAATTAGGATTGAGCAATAATCGAACCGAATCAAATTAAAATTTTTATTTTTGTTCGATTTTTTAATATTTTAATTTGGTTCAATTTATAAAATTTATAAAAATTCCAATTTGAATTTCAAAACTTTTATTTTTGTCTAGTTTTTTAATATTTTAATTTGATTCGATTTATAAAATTTATAATAATTTTAATTTGAATTTCGATTTCTATGAATACATCGAAAATGAAATTAAAAAATTAAAATTAAAAAAATAATATAAGAATGTATACCTATAATGTATTCTTTATAAAATTCGATTTATGAATCAAACCGAATCGGATTAGTTTCAGTATAAAAATAATTTAATTTAATTTTTTTTTAAAAAAATCGAACTGAACCAAACTAACTGATTGCACACCTCTACTGTTGGAGAGTAGGTTTTTCATGAGACGGAACATGAAAATGCTACCAAACCTAAGAATTGAGCATTAGCGTGAATATGGAAGGCTAATTCTAGTGATCCTCAAATTCCCATTTCTTTTTTCTTGGTTCTTGGCTTCTTGTTATTGTCATCTACCAACGGAAGGGACTAGACTTGTGTCTCGGTACCAAGTACAAAGAACCCGATTTGGAAGTAACACATTTATTAAGCAGCTTTCCAAGCATATCCAAAGGATGCTTCCATTTTGTCACTATGATATGAATGCTAAACATTCTGGTAAAACAATTGAAGTCAATGAATAGCATTCCTCTCATTTTTACACGCCCAATTAGAGTGCATCCATCTAAATAGAATTACTTAGGGTGTGTCATCCATTGCTTAAAATAAGTTACTTATATTTTTAATTAAAAATTATTTTTGAATATTTATTTTTAATTTTAACTTATAAATTTAAAAAATTATTTTTAAAAAATTATCATGATAATATTTTTTTAAAATAATTTTTACTTATAAAAATTATTAAAAATAAAATATTTTATTTTAATTTTAAAATATAACTTTTTTAAATCGCTCATTTTTTATTTATTTAAAAAAATTTTAACAATCGATAAGTGTCACTTAAATAACTGACTTGTCAAATAGTATAACTTGACTTATTACTTACTATTACTTTTTTTTTTTTTTTTGGAATGAAGCTTTTGTTAATAACTACTGGCAAAATGGAACATTTATAGGGGTACGAGTTTGAGAGTTAGGTAGCATTAAACGTAGACCTATGATCATTATGTAAAAACGGCTCTGCTTCATTACAAGAGTTATTATTAGGAAAACAAGAATGTAATAAGAAAACAATCATTTACAGTGTCCTCCTAGGGGAAAACAGGCCTTGAAATTCCTGTCTATCTTAAACAGATCGTCTCTCTGCCATTATTCTAAGCTTTAATGTCGGTGTATTCTCTACAAGTTATTTACGATACCCACGTTACGGAAGCCATTTTATAGTCCTACAGTGCTTCGCCTCCAACGTTAACACACACGGACCCGACACAGCATAGACATCTGAATCCATTATAAATTATTATTACTGTTTTTCTTTCATTTCCATTACCATTCCTGAAGGAAAAGAAAAAGAAAACAGCAGCTGCATAGTTCTGCTACTACTATAAAGCAACCCCGCTTTAGTTGGCTGCAAATTTTCCGCCGAGTTTTAAGATTCCCTCACCACCACCGGCTGTTACGCCGACTCGGGGATTCCCGAGCCACCGACCTATTGTGTTGCACTCCACCTTTATGGCATATACTAGTTTTTGTTCTTTTGCTTTCCATTTTCGGAAACTTTTGGAGTCTGCTCTCGTTCTCCGGCGACTGTCGCCGGCGGCTGTACCGGGAGCTGCTGAGCTGATATGGGTTTCTTGAATTCTAGTGGAATTTGACTTGGGATAGGTACTTTTTGTTGTGCTTGATTGATTGGAGAAATTTTTCCCGCAAAGTTTCGGTGGGAGTTTCACTATTTGAGTTGGAAGGATAGGGAGAAAAGATAATATTCAACGTGTATTGTTTGTGAATAGGAGAATTCTATTGTTGCTTTTATAGAGCTCAAAATTAACGCATTAGTGGAGGAAAAACTTCGGTTTTCTTGTCTTGGAGGAAGTTCTAGTATTGACTTGAGGAATTTTCTATATAGTCTGAGAAGTCCTCTCTTGATCAGAAGTGAATGCATTTACTGGTAGACTACTTGCTGATATGAGTATCTGATTGACGAAAGTCTGGCCTTTGGGAAGCTAAATTCGGCATAGAGTGATATTGGTGCATTCATTTTTGCAAAAATGAAGGCGCCAGCAAATGGGTATCTTTCAAATTCAGGTGAAGGTGGGTCAAGTTTGAGTTGTTCAATAGCATTTCTTGCTTTCTTCTCAGCTATTTTTGTTTTTTCTCGTCTCGTCTTCCTATTTTCCTTGTCCCAATTATGAATTCTGGTTTAGTTTATTGGTGGCAATCCCTGTAGGAACATAATATTCTAGTCCGAGAATTCTTAATAACTTTGGTTAATTTTATTTCTGACACCGGTTTCCCCATGTTGAGCAAAGAAACAACCAGGTTCCTGGCGTATAACAAAACTCTACCCCTATCTTTTCTTCCGTTGCTGTTATAAGGCTTCTTGATTTAAGAGTTGTTCCATTACCTGGATCGTCTGCAAAGAGTTGGTTTTCTCTGGTTATTAAATATGTGATTTATCATATGACAGGAAAAGAAAAGAAAAGTGGCCTCGGGACCCCAGTTTTTTCTAATTCTTGAAGTTATGATCTTAGGTGGACCAGATATGCGGTATTGTATACAACCATTTTGCGTGAGTGATGAATTTGAATCTGAATTTGTTTATGCAGGCGTCGGCTTAGATTTATCCTCCTTGATTGCTATATCTAAAAACATTTGGAGAACAGTGCTTTTACAGAATTGTTATCTCATCAAGCATTCTTTAGACAAAATTAGACATTTTGCTTTGAGATATAACAAGTCTGCAAAACTTTGTGGTGTTTTGCCTGCCCACAGAATGCGTTGCTTTTAATACTTCATTTTTTTGCTTTGTGGTGACTTTTATCTGAAAGTTCTGCTGTTGCCAGATTTTTTGGTTTTTCAATCAGTCCTACATTATCTTTGGATGGGTGGTAATTGTTCCTTCCTAGCTCTGTCTTGAGCTCTCTTTAGAGGTTCCAACTTTTAAATAATCCAAACTTTGGTATTGCTGCAAGACTAAAAATGCAGTAGAATTTTAAAATTGATTTTTCGGATTACACCAATCCTTATTATCTACCGTATCCAAGTCTTTTAATTTGGTATGTGGCATTGTTGTCACTAATAACAGGAGAGAGAAAGGCCATTAATTCAGAGTTATGGCATGCTTGTGCTGGTCCTTTGGTTTCGTTGCCTCCTGTTGGAAGCCTTGTGGTCTATTTTCCACAGGGTCACAGTGAACAAGTATGTTCTCATTGTTTAATCTTGGAAATCTAACAAGAGGTTTGTTTTCGGAAGTGCTTCATTCTATAATTGGCTTCAGGTTTCAGCATCTATGCAAAAGGAGACTGATGGTGTCCCAAGTTATCCTAACCTTCCTTCCAAGCTTATCTGTATGCTGCACAATGTGACTCTACATGTACGAGATCTTGTAAATTTTATTCCCATTGCATAGTGATGTCTTTTAAGGGAATCGTAGTGATGTCTATGAACTAGAATGAAGTTTTGCTTTCTATATGGCATATTTAGACTTTAGAAATTAATTCATTTATCAGAATGCAACCCAGGTCAAATTTTCTAGTCCCCCACCCCCTCTCATGGCTTTCCGACAAATAAACTGGTACAATGAAACTGCATAGTGGTTCTCTAGGGTGTGATTGATACTGCCGATAACCAACAATACTGGCGTCTGCATGCAGTTATATATTATGATTAGCCTATAACTGGTTTATTTCTTCCCAGGCTGATCCTGAAACAGACGAGGTCTATGCACAGATGACTCTTCAACCTGTAAATAAAGTAGGTCACCTATGGATTTTCCGATTAAGTAAACATATATAGTCTGGATCTTTCGGCATTTAAGTTACTTAGTCCACATAGTTAAGTCCCTGAAGAAATACCGATTTCTTTTCACCTGTAGTATGACCAAGAAGCATTACTTCTGTCTGATATGGGCCTCAAGCAAAGTAGACAACCTGCTGAGTTTTTCTGCAAAACTCTTACTGCCAGTGATACAAGCACCCATGGAGGTTTTTCTGTACCACGTCGAGCAGCTGAAAAGATTTTCCCACGTCTGGTATGTGCAATAACTGATAATCATATCATGATCTAAAGTTAAATATATACAATATTTTTGGCCTATTCTTCTGCTAATCGTGAAGGTGCTTTGTAGGATTTTTCAATGCAACCTCCCGCTCAGGAGCTGGTTGCTAGAGATTTGCATGACCAAACCTGGGCCTTCAGACATATTTACCGAGGTAAACTCTTTGCCCAAATTTCTCGTTTTCTTTTGTTATAATTTTCTATTGTTCGGATTTCTTGTAAGTGTCTTTAAAGATGGGATCTTGCTTATTGGTTATTGAGTGTTGATGATGTGTGCAATAGCTTAATTAAGACTCTGTGTGCTTAATTTAGGTCAACCAAAAAGACACCTACTGACGACTGGCTGGAGTGTCTTTGTCAGTTCTAAAAGACTTGTAGCTGGTGATTCTGTCTTATTCATAAGGTATGATAAGATCAGTGAATACTATCTGGTATCCTAAGAGAACATTTTTATGTCACTGAGATGAAAATCTGCACTGTAGAGATGAGAAATCACAGCTTCTGCTGGGCATACGACATGCCAACAGACAGCAGCCTGCCTTATCATCATCAGTCATATCCAGTGACAGCATGCACATTGGAATTTTAGCTGCTGCAGCTCATGCTGCTGCAAATAACAGCCCGTTCACTATTTTCTACAATCCACGGTACCTAAAAGGAATCCAATCTATTCCTAGCATTCGAGTCTGGAGAACATTTGAAATCATTTCTTCCTATTTTATTTGATTTTAACAGGGCTAGTCCTTCTGAATTTGTAATACCTCTAGCCAAGTACAACAAAGCAATGTATACACAAGTTTCTCTGGGTATGAGATTTAGGATGATGTTTGAGACTGAAGAGTCAGGAGTGCGTAGGTACATGGGTACAGTTACTGGTATCAGTGATCTGGATCCCGTCCGTTGGAAAAATTCACAGTGGCGAAATCTTCAGGTACTTTCTATTAGCTGGATCTATAACCTACATTTAAGTTGGGTTCAACTGGTAAATTTTACCGTGTGTAAATCATGAGTTTTCCAAGTATGGACAGTTATTCACTTCTGCTATTATTGACTGCAATTCTTTAGTAATAACATGTGTGCATGTCTGACTGCTCATGGCGTAATCATTACTAATTTGAAATGCACTCCTTTTTCAGTTACATTTAAAGAACACTTCTTTGTTTTTGCATATTACCAACTGGAATTTTGCCAACAGAGATGGCATGTGCATGTGTCTATGTAATCAATGCTATGCCTGTTGGCCTGTGTCCTGTTTCATGGAAAATTTACTAAGAATTATATCTGTTGTAGGTGGGCTGGGATGAGTCTACTGCTGGGGAACGTCCTGGCCGAGTTTCAATATGGGAAATTGAGCCAGTTGTGACTCCATTCTATATATGCCCCCCACCATTTTTCAGACCAAAGTTTCCTAGACATCCAGGCTTTCCAGGTACACTAGCAGGGTGGTTGACTTCCTTTTTGCAATTCCTTTAGTAAGTTTTAAAGAATAATTTCTTTATAAAAATGTTTCCTATGTTAAACTTCATTTCTGACTTGACTTGAAGTGAATGCTAGATTGAATTGAATTGAAGTATAGACTGTTAATTTATCTCAAACTTCACATTTTGAAAGAGCAATTATTCTCTAAATTGATTTAGGCCTATTTTTTGATTACTTGTCGAATGAGAGTCAGAGGCCTAGTTGATGCTTAATTCACCCCCTGTTCTACATGGATCCGGATACAACCATTCATCTGGGTAACTGGGCCTCTGAATGAGAGCTGAATCCCTTAAATGCTCTCAAACTTGTGATTTCAATTCTCCATTTTCTGACACATTAGCAGCTCTTTGAGAGAAATACCCAAAGAAACAATCTTTTGGTCCCTCTTAGCTATTCCATGCTTTTCCATCTTGTCTTAATTTAGCAGTTTTTGCCTCTATATGTGTGTGCAGATTATGCTATGTTCCTTTTCACCTTGTTATTTTTGTCAAAAGCTCAGTTCATCTTTGTTTTTTGTAAGGTTCTCTTCCTTAGGGTCTATCATAACAATGTTAAAGAAGTACAGAAATGAGTCTGCAGAATGTTAATGCAAGGAGAGAAGCATTGAACTTGCACTAACTTCCAATTTATCTTTTTTTTTTTCTATTTTACGCTTTTGCAGATGATGAGTCAGATATGGAGAACTTATTTAAGAGAAGTATGCCCTGGCTTGGAGATGATTTTGGCCTAAAAGATGCCCCCAACTCAGTATTCCCTGGTTTAAGCCTGGTTCAGTGGATGAACATGCAACAAAATAGTCAATTTGCATCCGCCCAATCAGGGATCTTTCCAAGTGCTTTAAATGGAAATGTGAATGCTGAAGACCATTCCAAGCTATTGAGTTTTCAATCTCCTGGTTTTACTGCAACAAATCTCCAATTTGGAAAAGCAAATCAATTTAATCAGCAAGTTAATCCACTCGAACAGTCATCTCTGGCTGGGCAACAGCAGCAGCAGCAGCTACCAAAGCAGCCGTCCCCATCTGTGCTTCGGCAGCAACCACAGCAGCCACCACATCAGCAGCAGCGTTCTTCTCAGATGCTGCAACAGCGACAACAAATCATGAATTTGGCTTCTGTTAGCATGACTAATGGTGCATCTTTGTCCAGCAGCCAGATAACAAATCAAAACATACAGCAACAATCTTTAAAACCTCAGCTTCAGCACCACCAGCTACTAACAGGAAACACACAGTTACAGCGAAATGTCTCTCCAACAAATAAAAGTTCATGTCCCATGACATCGTTACCTCAAGAATCACAATTTCAGCAACAAATTGAACAGCAGCCTAGCGTATTGCAGAAAAGCCAACAACAACATGCACAGTTGCAACAAGCCCCACTACAGTTGCTGCAGCAAAGCTTGATGCACAGGCCACAAGTGCAACAGACTTCACAACAGAGCTTTGCAGAGCAGCAGCTGCAACTGCAGCTGCTTCAGAAGCTGCAACAGCAACAGCAACAACAACAACAACAACAACAGATATTATCCCCTGTGGGTCCTCATTTGGAGTCCCAGCTGTCCCATCAACATCAGTCCCTTCAACAGAACAGGCAATATCAGCAAACGCCATTCGCTCAGCAGCAACCTAGTGGAAACAGCTTCTCAACATCCACACTTCTGCAGTCACCGCAGCATGCTGTAACCCAGCTGCAGAGCCAGAACAAATCACCAATTGCAATTAAAGTCCATTCTGGACCAACTGATGGGGATGCTCCGTCATGTTCAACCTCGCCTTCAACAAATAATTGTCAGGTTTCCTCATCAAAGTTCCTGAATAGGAGCCAAACAGGGCCAGCTTCATTGGGTGGTGATTCTGTCATTGATCCTTCTCCTATCTTGGTTCAGGAGCCTCAGAGCAGACCTGATGTCCGAATGAAGCATGAATTATCCAGCTCAAAGGTAGCAGATCAACCTAAATTTAGAAGCATTGGAATGGAGCACTTGGAAGCAGCCTCATCTGCTGCCTCATATTGTTTGGATACTGGTGGCCTCCAACACAACTTTTCACTGCCAAGTTTGTGTTTGGATAGTGATGTTCAATCACAATCGAGAAGCACTTTACCTTTCACTTCTACTATTGATTCCTTGGCACCTGATGCCTTGTTGTCAAGAGGTTATGACTCTGGTAAAGATATCCAGAATTTGCTTACCAATTATGGTGGTACCTCAAGGGACATTGAAACAGAGTTATCTGCTGCTGAATTTGGTGTTCCAAACTTGTCTTTCAAGCCAGGCTGTTCCAATGATGTTCCCATTAATGAGGCTGGTGTTTTAAATAATGGATTATGGCCCAATCAAACTCAGCGCATGAGAACATACACAAAATAGCGTACTACAACTCATATATATTGTCCTTCACATTGCTTTCATCTTTTCATACTCAGGAGCTTCTGCTTTCTTTTCCTTCTTTTTTTTTTTTTTTTTTTGTTTTGACGGGTGCATTCTTTTCCTTTCTATTATTTCAGAAAGACAACTTTAACATGAATATTGATGAAAAATTGGACAGGTTCAAAAGCGGGGCTCTGTGGGGAGAACTATTGATGTCACTCGCTACAAGGGTTATGATGAGCTTAGGCATGATCTTGCCAGAATGTTTGGTATTGAGGGACAATTAGATGATCCACAAAGAAATGAGTGGAAGCTTGTTTATGTCGACCATGAAAATGACATACTGCTTGTGGGTGATGACCCTTGGGAGTAAGTATCTAGATTTACACATTACAAACTATGTTTGTAGTATGTCTCTAATTTTGTGTGCTCAAATATTTCCTACAATTTTGTTTTCAGGGAATTCGTGAGCTGTGTTCAGAGCATAAAAATATTATCGTCAGCTGAAGTACAGCAGATGAGTTTGGATGGAGATCTGGGGAATGTGCCAGTGCCAAACCAAGCCTGCAGCGGGACTGATAGCGGTAATGCTTGGAGAGGTCACTATGATGACAACTCAGCAGCCTCTTTCAATCGATGAGATTTTTGATACTGATGAGAGGTATCTTGGTATTTCAGCATTCCAGCTACTGCAAGCAAATTGGGCAAAGCCTATTTGCTTTTAACCATTGAAGAAGCATGGCAGACTGCACAAAAACTAGCTGAAATAGCTGCATTAGTCCCTGTTCAAACTCCTAACATGAGAAAACCTGCCCTCCGGGGACTTTGACAACCGATGGTTGACGAATTGTAGGTATCTGTTCAACCATGGCTTCCCTGCCAATTCCAACTATTTTTTTATTTTCCAATGCAGGTTTCTACTTTTACAATCTATATAGAGCTAACTGTAAAGGCTCATTTTGTATATTTCCTACTGATTTTGCTATTAGTTGTTCAAATTTTTACTTGAAAAGTTATCATAAACGTAAAGCGTTTACTACCACGATCCATATTGCGTAGCTGAATCCAAGGATTCTTTTATCGTTGTAAAAGTTTCAGTTTTGAGTATACGGCTCTGTGGTAACGCAATAACGAGCTTGTTCTGGAAAAGAAGAAAAATGACATTTATCCTGATGTTATAAGAGATTAAACACCACAGCAACAAAATATGCCCCTCGGAACAATCTGGAAGGCCATAGACGCCCACTTCATTATATCCAGAATATTCATGAAAGGTCAATATCACGAACTTTTTGCTTCTGTTTTGGTGAGGGGATGGGGTGTTGAAGATAAAACAGCAAATCACCAACTTACAGAGACAGTATTTAAGCAACAATCTTTATATAATGGAAAAAGACATTAAAGTGATCAAATCACTGTCCTCATGTTTAATTGCTTCAGTTTTCCCTATAAACCGCAAAAAAGCGTAGTGTCATTTGCTACACTATTCAGGACAGGACTGCCATCACGTCAGATGCTCTGAGTGCAACATAATCTGAGCCATCACTACCTTTGAAGTCATTACCAGCATATTTGGAATACAACACTGTATTTCCTGGAGAAATTGATAGGGGCTTCCTGTTTCCTTCTTCGTCAAGAGGTCCAGGACCGACGGCTATCACCTGTCATTTGTAAACAAAGCAAAACAAGAAACCTTATTAACAATAAGCATAATAGAAATCCAATAAAGGGGATATGGGGAACAGAAGACCGAGATACAAGAGCAATTTATAGGGAGAACTACAGTAAGAACACCAAATCCACTAGATGACTCTTACCGTGCCAATTGAGGGTTTCTCCTTGGATGCTTCTGTTAGCAACAAACCTCCAGCTGTTTTTTCTTCAGCTTCAGCAACCTGATTCAGAATTCACAATCGACAACACATAATACATTCATTGATCTTAACAAATGACTCAGAAGAGACAAAATAAGGAAAGAAATCTTAAAGCCCAACAAACTTAAAAAATGGATGTCTTCGCAAACTTATTGCACCTACCACCAAGCAAGGAAAAAGGAAGAAAATAAGTTGTAGACTCCTCTGCATATAAAAATAAAACTGAACTATAGAAACCATTTTCCTTAAAACTTAAAAAAGTATTAAACATCACCATCCTAGCCCGTGTCTTGTCTGGTGATTTGTGCACAACCAATCACCCAGGTTAGAATATTATGACAAAAGCATTGTAGGAGTCAATGTTCATAATACATTTCTTAACATAATATAATCCAGTTAAACAAACAGGTGAGATGAGAAGAGGAAATAAGGTCCAACCTTTATCAAGACTCTATCATTCAATGGCTTCATGTCTTTCGCATCATCGGTATCAAGAATACCCACAATATCATCTTCCTTCAATATGAGATGATTTGCGCCATTGAATTCAATCTCTGTCCCAGCATATTTGGAGTATACAATTTGGGCTCCAGTCTACAGGTGCATTAGAGATTAACTACAGATACCAAAGCAACCAAAGATACAAGCAAACCGGAAAAGGAAGAAAAGAAATTACCTTCATACTGATTTCCACCTTGTTCTTCCCAGCAGTACGTCCTTCACCCACTGCAACCACCTCACCTCCTTGAGGTTTGGTTTGTGCATTTGTTGGCAATAGGATACCACCCACAGTCTTCTCCTCCGGAATCTTAATCTTCACGAGCACTCTATCGCCCAAGGGTTTAAGTGATGTGTACTATAACACAGTAAAAGATCCAGAATTGGCATTAATAAACATTGCATAGATACTCTATCAAAATAAGGAAATCCAAAAGTCCATTAGAGTTTGCATTATATGAATACCAAGAATAACACGGAACACTAACAAATTCTAAATAATATAGTAAACGAAGTGAATGAAAATTGGTTGTTACCAGATGGTCAGATATAGTACATTTTAATGCAGATGGTTTCATGCACACGTACTATCAAGACATCACATTGTCAGATATATTAATTGGTCTAGCTAGTTTAGCATTCAAATTATCAGGCTAAATACAAAATGAAAGAAAAAAGGGCAAAACCAAGTTAATTACATAAATGACCCATTTACCAGAGAGATACTCTCAAAGAGATGTTCGCCAATATGACTCAGATTTCCAGAAAGGGAAGAGACAACTCCCGACACACACATTACAGCCATGTAAAGGTTTGTGTAACAAACCAACTAAAGAACCACAGGAACAATACAGGGCCACGCAACAGCTCAAAAACAACTACTGCCTCTGTACCTTGGGTACGAATTTTCAGATGCAGTTGGATTACAACATTAGACTGAGCATGTGAACTAAAAGTTTTGTAATGTTCAAGGCAAAGTAGAAAACTACTACTCCTGTACAATGGGCATGAAGTTCCTGATGCCGTTGGATTACAACATTAGTTGTAACATATAAACAAAAAGAAATTGTTATGTTTGAGGCAAAGTAAATGGGTGCTCTCTCAGCTTAAATTCTTCGACTATAGAAGAAAAGAATTCAACCAAAAACGACTATTACAAAATGGAAACAGCACACAAGCAAACAAACATCCCGGAAGGCTTTCAATTGCGAGGAATTCAAGTTATCAAACTTAAAGATAGTTCATTTACAATTTCCTCAGTGAAACTTCATCTCCATACCAAACACATAAGAGAGAAGAAAAGAAAATAAGTCAGAATACCTTAGGAGCAACCGTAGTAGCACCCTTGACAACAAGACCACGGAACAATCTCTTCGAAAGACCATTCTGTCCGAAAGGTGCAAAAGACGAGATTTTGACACCGCAGGATGAAGCTCTGAGCCCTTCGAATGATACAAAGCCCTTTGCTGAGATTGTTGATGCGGTGAGCTGAGTTGTTGCCATTTCTACATACAAAAGAAAACACAAAAAAAGATTCAAAAACTTAAAAAATCGACAAAACCCATCAATTGTAAAATATTTATTTGGGGCAAAAAAGAGGAGACAAGAACTCCAACTATAATTGAGACGTACATAGTTGATAACCGAAGATGCTGAAGGGCAAATGGAGGAGCAATGGACAGGGAATGAAGGTCTGGTAGTGGATCGTGAGTGGTGTGTGTAGAACTAGAGGAGAAAGAGTGAAGAAATGGATAACAAAACCCTAGAATGTTCTTCTAGTCGTTTGAGAATGGGGGGTTTTTCTGCAAAAGATAAGAGGGTTCTAGAATTTTGGGACGTTGTTTGTATCTGTAAAACCCGGTTTTTGTGAAGAACAATGACAACAAAACCCGTTTGACGCATGTTTTTTTTTTTTTTTTGAGGATATTTGGGTGATAATTTTTTCTTTTTTACTCTTTTGAATAAAAAGTCTTTTAATATTCTTTTATATAGACTAAAAATAAAAAAATATTTTTATTATATAATTAAATATTTTTATTAATATAATAAAAATAAAAGAATTATATTTATAATTAAAATAATTTTTTAAATAATAAATCTTAAAATTTATAAATATTTAAATATTTTAAAAAAATAATTAAAAAATTTTATATTTTAAAACTGTGAAAATATCTAATATGTCTCAAGAGTTAAATATTATAATCTAGTTGTTTCGCAATTTAAAATTTAATTTTTAAGAATAGCATAACAAAAATGAGAAAGAGGAGACTAAAAGCATCTGAATGAGCTTTATGAACAGCGTAAGAATTTGACGTTCGCATTCGCCTTGAATCACAGTTAAAACTTTCACATTTTATTGAATAAAAAGATCGGATTCAACTCTATTTAATTCAAGTCTTATGATTCTACGTGCTTTGTTTTGAAAAAATAGGCAGGTAAGGAACAAACAATTTCCATGCTCTTCTACCTCACCAAAGTGCTTCTCACATCCGTTCTTGTGGCCCTGTTTCCCCTAGTTCTTACCAGTGGCAATGCCTTTTTAGAGACTTCGAATCTTCTAGTTCATCCTCTCTATTATTAATTATAGTATTTAATATTTAAATTTTATCTTATTTAGTTTAAAATTTTAAATTATCTTAATTATTATAATTTTATCAATTAACTCATATTTTAATATTTTTGACCTATTATCTTTATATATTTCAATATTTACAATCCCAAACATTATTAATGTTAAGAAAACTAATAAAGACATCCACATGCATATCATATGCCTTAATGTGGAGGGCAAATCTATCCATTCAAGAATTTTTCTTCCCAAAACCTATAGTACGCTAGACTAAAATTGAATTTTTTTGTGTGTGAATCGAGTAAAACCGAATTGAACAAAGAAATGAGAGGGAAAAAACACATTCCCTAAATTCTAATTCTTGTCATTTCGGTTTATCATTTTATCCAAATAAAAATGATAAATCATACAAAATAAGAATTAGGATTTGAAAAATATATATCTTCCTTCCTCCTCTCTTCTTTTGTCCAACTCATTTTTACTTGATTCAATAAAAAAATATTTAATTTTAGTTGCATGTGCTATAAATTTTGAGAGAAAAAACTCTTGAATGGACGAATTTGTTCCCACATCAATAGGGCACACGAAATGTAGGTACATATCTTCACCAGTTTTTACCATATCAATGGTATTTAAAACTGTAAACATTGAAATATATAAAGATAATTGATAAAAAAAATATTAAAATGTGAGTTGTGGGATTAAGTTGTAACAATTAAGATTGTTTGAGAATTGTTTGTGCAGATTATTCTAGAATATATAAATAAAAATTTATATACTTAAAAAGTACAATAGAGAGTATAATATGAAAATGTATGAGAAAATCCCAACCCATTTCAAGACTTTCAAGTTAGTGATGCTGTATGCATTTAGAATATGTTAAATAGTGATCATCCCCTTGTCTTTTGTTCAATAGAAAGTTTTTCATTGTATAGCTGAGTTTTCCAATAAGAAAAAAGAACCGCTCCATGTTTAATTTGTTAAAAAATTTCTTTTTTTTTAATAGCGTTTCATTGTGGAACCCAACCCAATGTAAAATATTAAGTTCGAAACTTATATTTTTTCACATAAAAGAATTTACCTCTTATCTTGTAAAATTCAAGATAACAGTTTCAAAACTAAACTCTATAGTCCGAATACACCCTTTTTTCTAAATGAAAACTTGAATATTCTTTTTGGTAAACATAATGTAATTTAAAAAAAATATCGATGCAAAAGAACAGATTTTTCTACATAAATTATTGCATGAAATAGGTACTCAAAAGACATTATAAAAATAAAAACAGGCAACTTTAAAAGCAATTTTTTGGGGAAAAAAACATGGTATAGCCACTTTTAATAAGAAAAAAGGAAAAAAATTTGGACCATTTCTCAATTTGTGCGTGTCATCCTTGCGCAGGGGCCATGCTAATCTTCTCTGTATCGTTCCAATTTTATCGGATGTCCCCGAAGGGACGCACTGCAGTGTTGAGCTCGCTGTTATATCGTCCATAATAAACAGCTGCCTAGCCGATGTGGGATGGATGGTTCAGAAGCTTCTTTCGCACGGTGTGTAATGGGCCTATGTTGGTGGGCTTATATATTGGGGAGACAAACACATCACGTAGTAGTAATTCATCCACCCGTTTTTTTTTTTTTTTTAATTTGGTCTATTTTTCACTTTTTTCTTTCCTGGTGATCAAATTGCAATTTGCACAAAAGAAAAGAAAGGAAAAAAATTTTAAAAATAATGGATGATTTATTAAATCTAGTATTAAATTTGAGATAAGGAAAACGGGACATAAACTCCTAATGGCTAATGGCTAATGGCTTTAACTAACAGAACTATGAATTAAAAACAAGTAAATATTTCTAGTATAATAATTTAGAACTCCTGGGAAAGCTTAAGTTGGATTTTAGAACACACTTACTATATACAATAAGAAAATTAATTATTTCAATAGTATTTTTTTTGTTTTCAGGGGATAAGTTTTGTCACTTTTTAGTAGAACTCAAAACTCACTACCCTAAATTTTAATTTTTTATGTTATTTATTAAATTCTATTAATATAATTAGTAAAATTTTATATATCCACAAATAATAACGTTTATCAAAACATCAACTTACAAAACTTTATAAACAAAGCATTCTACTGCTTATGAATAAAACTTAAATTTTGAACAATCTAAACACTGCTACACTATTTGTCATGTTCCTTGTCAGCTCCCGTTCACATGCGATTTTACGCACCTCTATTATAAATATGTCATTCTATTCTAACATCATCTTCAATGGGTCATCTCCAACCCCTAGGAGACAATGTACCATACCTCATCTCTGCAATACAAGTCACAAAATATTACATAAAGAATGTTTTATTAAAAAGTGCAGGCGACTGTGAAAAGTAGAGATTCACTGCGTAGCAAGGGGACTCAAACCATATGGAGTCCAATAAATTTGCCCATATAATATAAAATAAAAGCTAATGAAGGGTGATGGTAATGTGGCCAAAGGGCATGTGAAATGTATTTGTGTCCGACTACTACTTCTCAACGAACGCTGATATTAGGGGATTGTTTGGGTGAGTGAATATACGTTCGCGCAAGTGGCTCAGACCTGAAACCGTGACAATCGCCTCAACTGCAAAGTCTACCACAACCCGTATATCAAATAAACAACTCTCTAGTACACCACGAGGATAGGCCACTCATATAAGATAATACACATTATTTACAAAATAAATAAGATTTTGCATATTTCCGTAAACATACCTCACCATATGCGGCTAGCTACATAACTGGAAAATGATAGAATAAGTGACGAATCTTGAGGTCCTCCAAGAGTGCCTCCACTGATGTGCTAGTCATCATGTGTGTCATGATGTCCAGTCTACCTGTGACCAGAAGCCTCAGACTACTGCCTACCCTCCACTGGTTGTCTCTCAACATCAGGACCAAGTTAGGGTACCAAAAACGAATGGAATCTCTCTCGTTGATGCGCCAGTTACGTTGCATGAAGCTGCCTATGTACGCGTGGCGGGCGCTCAAGGACAAGCAAATTCACTAAATCCTTTTGGGAGAGGATCTGGTGACCTCTCTCTCTGAGAAGAACTAACAGCTCCACATATTGAACTGGCTAGGCTACCAATCCCGGTAGCAACACGCCGCAAATTCGAGGCTGTATTTGGGTCTGTCTACTTAGTCTCAAATTCGATCTCGGCCAGGGGCTCCTCTACACCCTCATTCATTTGCATCTCCTTTACGGCTTGATAAAGATTATCAACCAAATGCTCTGCATCTTCAATGAGAGCATCAGTCCCTTCCTAGTAGTCTTCCAGATGTCGAACCAAGGTCACGGGGACCAAAAACGCATAGAAGAACTACGAACCTGTCTCGTCTATATGTCCTATCATGCCTCTTGATACACGTAGTGCAGGATACGAGAAATAATATGGTGCAACTAGAGAAGTCGATGTCATTGGAGGCCAATGATAAGTAAAATAGGCTGAAAATGGAGGTATATACCAGGCACCAATTGCATGGGTTGTCTAGTCTGTGGTGAATTGATAACTATTGTCACATTCAGTATTGAAATAGGTATCACTCATATTACACCTCTATCCCTCACCCTACTTGCTATCTCATGAATGTAGTAATCGACTGTCGTCTGTGCAAATGACCGCTACGATCAACCACCGGTCCCAAATCAAGTGATGAATATCGCCGTCTCCTTAAAGGCTTAGCCGTATGCCGTATACAAATAAATACCTTAAGTTTTTCAATTTTTTTTAAAAAATACTTACAAATAATTAGACATTTAATCTAAAAAAGTTACAATCTCATATTAATAATGCTATAATAATTTATTATAACAGTTAGCTAATTAAACACGATATTGCAAATTAAAAATAAATATAATATTAAGATATGTCTAATTAATAAAATCTTAATTACATATCTATTTAGTATACTAAAAATTCCATGATAGACCCACTTACATATCCATTTAGTATTACAAATAATGTTTGATACAATTATGCAAACCAACGTTAGACTAATTACAGTAAACTATAATGTTTATCTGTGAAATAAAATTAAATACATAACTTGAGTTTATTTAGGAAAAAAAAAAGCAACTAGCGCATGTTGCTGGCCACTTGCACGCAACTGTGGGATAGTGGCAATTTTTTAAAAAATCGACCATGTTAAGGTCGATTTTTGTAATATTTATATGTATAAATACATTAAAATAGTTTATATTTTGATAAACTAATATTTTTTGTACAAACATTAAGTGATTTTTGTAGATGTAAGTTTTAGTATTTCAAATGTTTCATAGCATCTTTAGAAATTTAAAAATTAAATAATAAATAATAAAAATATTTTTTACTATATATAATTTTTTAAAAATTTTGAATATAGTTATCCACTTTCAGAATTGACTTCTTTTTCTATCTCTTTTTTGTCTTTTTGTGAAGGCAACTTAATAAACATTGAAAGTGCTAGATGGTCCAACAAAGGCAAGCGTCAACAAAGTGAGGTATCGGGTCAAACCAAAATCTGGTAAGTAATAAGGATTGAATACCGAAGTGAAAATGTGAAATTGACGTTGTTTGGACTGTGAAAGCGAAATATTAGCAGCCACAACTAACATGTTGTCCTCTCTCATTCTTCTCGATGTTCATGTTCGATACTCTATTTAAAGATGTATGTTACATAAATTTAAAAAATTAATTATATTTTTTAATTATATTATAACTAATTTTATTAATATAACAATAATGAAAGAATTATATATATAAGTGAAGATAATTTTAGAAAAAATAATATTTAAAATTAATAAATAAAAAATATTTTAAGAAGAAAAAAAGTAAAAAAATTATATTTTGAAACAGATAGATATATGCAGAAGGGGAAAAATAAACAAATTAAGTTGTGCTTCATGCTTTAACTCAAGAGGGCAATGACAATAGATCCGAAGAAGATCCAATTCAAAATTTTGGAGCAAAAAATATTTTTTAATTAAAATTTTATTACATGACTTAAGGTGAGGTGGTGATTAGAGTCATAGTCATTATCTAATACATGTGTTGAAATATTTCACAATGACTATTATACAGAAAAATTAATTTGGACAATCCTCCATCTTTTGAGATATATTTGGAGAGTGAAGTTAGGTTCATGTTTAATTTTTAATATAATATCATAGTAATATTAAATCATCTATTGATTTTCAAACTTTACGCTCCACGTGCTTCCTCCCTAAGGTGAACTTGGATTGGTTTTTAAACAAAAAAAGTTTACTTTTTTCACTTTGGATCCCACTTTTCCTCTCACAAACAATTTACTTTTACGATTCCTAATACAATTCAATTCAAACAAAAAATTCAATCCAAATGCTAAAATGATTGAGACACATAATACTTAAGTCCTTCAGCAATTAGTTACACAGCAAATGATCGAACTTAGAGTTAATTTAATTTTTGCTCTACAAATTTGAAGAATTATCAAATAAACACTTTTAAAGTTATAATTATCTCCAATTTGATCCTTACGAGCAAGTTCTGTCCCTTTAATCGAGATCTTTTTGTCCTAATTCATCCTTGGTAGGAAGCTTGTATAAAATTGTGGCATAATCATGGAATTAATCGAGTCTACTTTGCGTATTTGGTTACTGATACACGACCAATTAACCCAAGAATTTATCCATGCTAGATTTTATTGATTCTAATTAGATATTCTTTACTTAACTTGTTTCTTAGATATAAATCTTTACATGCAACATTCAACAAAAACATCAGTTTCATAAATTTGGATCCTCATCTCTTATAAACCTCGTAGTTCTCCCAAAATGTAAATCCAAATAAAGAGTTTGATACAAATAATATATTACTTCATTCGTGCATAATTGAATATCCACAATTTATTTTTAAAATGTTTAAAATTAAATATTTACTTTTTTATAATAATATATTTTATATTTTATTCAAACTTTTTCTACTAACTCTTTAACTCAATAGAATTAAGCACTATGAATACAATAGTCTCACTGCTAGCATCTTTTAACTCCTTTAACTAAAGAATTTAAACTTCACTAATACATAAGTTATACCATCAACTACTTTGATTAATTAATAGAGATATTATGGTAATATATCTATAGTCGAACCAATTTTTTTAATTGTTATGTTAAATCAAACTATGACATTTAATTCTAAAAGAATAAAGTATTTCTAGAAAGCCCTAAAAACCAAAAAATTTCTCAAAATTTCTATGATATAGTATATTTTTCTAGAATTTGACCTTGAATTTAATCGCTGCTTCAGCCCCGAGAGAGTGGTAGAGACTATTCTCTCCTTCAAGAGACAAAAAAGTAATATTGTAGGACTAGAAAATATTAATTTGGACACTGTCTAAACAAAATATTGAGAAATATTTGTTTGGAAAATCGACTTTAAATGTCATTAAAAAAATATTATACTATCGGTTATAGTACCATTAAGCTTTATTTTTAATTTTTTATATCACTAAATAATTTTCGTATATCTTTTTATATCATTCTATTATATTTTTAAGTTTTCATATTATGGAATAACTTTCGTGTCTCTTTTTATACTACTATAAAAAAAGATATTATTTAGTGATATAAAAAAATACATGAAAGTTGTTCAGTAACTTAAAAAGTTAAAAATATTATAAAGAAATATAAAAAAGATATAAAAATTATTCATTAACATAAAAAATAAAAAATAAAATTTAATAGTTAGACGAGTAATAGTGCATCTCTTTAATAGTATTTAAAGCCAATTTTACTGTTTATTTTATTGAAACGTGCCTCTTAGAGACAGAACACGATGAACCCCACTGTCTCCATATTATCAACGTATATGAACTCCGTGCATATGGAAAATTCAAAGGCTCGAATAAAAGAAGCAAATTGTTGACCACAACAAAAACGAGTTGGACAACTTTCAGACAGACAAAGCCTACGGCAATAGTACCAGTGACTCCTCCCTCCCAACCATTTTTGTATACTCTAAGAATCTTTCCTACAGTACTTCAGAATTTTGTCCATTTACACAAAAATTAATGTTAAAAAATAAGAAAAATATATTTTTATAATTTTTAATTAATTTATATTTATAAGTTAGAATAATATTTTATATTTTTTAATTTATTTAATTTATTTTTTACTAATAAAAAATAAGAAAATTATATTTATAAATTAGAATTAATAAAATATTGAGAAGGAAAAAAACCTTAAAAAGCTCGTAGTTTGAGACAGATGGAGAACGACAATGACAGGACACGGAGGAAAGGTACTGTTTAGTTTACGCAAGTTTGAGAAGCTTATGGGTGACGAGATAGCTTTCGTCAGCAGAAATTAGAACATTCTCCTCCTGAGCGGAGTCCTTCCTGATGAGTGATGACGACGGAAGACGCGTTGAAGAAAAGATGCTGAAGCAAACGCTTTCATCTTAGGGCTGAGCTGAGAAGCTAAAGAAATGGACTTCGTTCTCTTCTAGGAATGGCGACCGGATATCTCCATTTCTAAATTGGGTTTTGAAGATTTGGTTGACCAGTTGCCAGAATTGGAATTTTGGTGTTGATTTGTTTCTGGTTAATTCAGCAGCAAAAAAATGAGGAATTATAGAAACAATATTATTATATAATTAATAATAAAATATAATTACAAAGTTAATTTTTAATTATTTTATGAATAATTAATTATTAATGAAAATTTTTGTTTTTATCATGTGCATTCCGGCTATATTATGAATAAGGATGTAAGGGGTTGTGAGATCATAAAGGTTCAATTGATCAAGATATTTTTAAGATAATTTGAATTTTTTTTGTATTTTGTATTGAATTTAGATGTGTTTTAACTAATTAATTTGAATTTGTCTTGTTAAATAGTTAAAAATATTCATGTAATTTGATATTCATGCCAGAAAATAAGGATCAGGATGGAGTAGATGAGTAATGCGGCGAGGGTATTTTTGGACTTGCAATATTGGTAATATGCACTATTAATTGAGTCATATTCAAAATTTTATTTTTAATAAAATAAAATGTTCAAAAAGTTGCTAGTTTTATTAAAGGAAAAAAAACAGTCCTATAAAAAAAGGAGGGTAAATAATACACTAGGTAAGAGTCAAATTCCCAATCTCTTGTTTGAAAGCCTCAGCATTTGCTACTAGATTAAGGCTTCATAGATATTAAAATTTTATGGTTTCAAAGGTGTTAGGATTCCACATTTTTGTTGCTCCGCCTCCAATCACACGATATTGCTCTCTTCTTTTACCGACTATGCCCTTCTATCATAAAAATGTGTACATCCAATGTTAATTATAACTAGCATAAAATTCGTGTGATACATAAATATATTTTAAATTTTAAAAATATTAAAATTAAAATTTTAAAATAAATATCTAAATAGGAGCCCTTTTTACTTCAATGTCTGTGTTTAATCGAATAATACATAGAATATTAAGATTTCACTAATTTAAAGACATTTAATACATTCTTGCTCATATTAGACTCTTAGCATATGATTTTTATATATTTTGTTCACCTCAATACAAAATTAAAAGTAATATTAATTATGTTTGAATTTACTTTTTTCTGATTTTTTTGAAATTTCTTATTTACATACAAATATCACTGATTTTTTTTTTGTAAGACATAAATAATATGTACTATCTATTAGCTCAAAGAGAGTTGAAGTTATCCAAACCCTTATTTAGTTTAGAGAAGCTCCTTTGTTTGCCTCATTAATAAATATTTATTTTTTATTTTACAAGAGAAAAAATATCTTAATGAAAAATATATTCCCTTCATCAATAATGAAGAGATATTATAATTAATAGTTACTGTGGTATTTTAAAAGGAAAGAAAAAAATTAGAGTACTTACATCCACTTATGATTTATGAAGCACGTTCAAAATTCAAATTCTAAAAACTATTATGTAGGTATAATTAATAAATAAATAAGATTCATTTGCATTACTTAAGGATACACTAATAAAATACGCTAAATAAATAATGAAGTTTTGTATTATAAAAATAAACAATATTAGACATCGAGTGAAGGAGTTCAATAAGATTCATTTACATTACTTAAGAATACAAGGTTTAAACACATTATTACTTAATGATGTAAAGTTTAAATATATTTTAGTGTAATCAAATAAATAAATAAGATTCATTTGTATTGCTTACAGATGCACTAGAAAATATGCCAAAGAAATAATCAAATTTTATATTATAAAATAAAGCACATAGTAAATATTGAATGAAAGAATTCAATTTGAAGGAAAAAAAATCTCAAATAAGATTTAAGGGAGTTCAACAATGCTAAAGTAGATGTATTATTTAAGTGAACAATAAAATGATTCTAAAAAATTTTATAAAATATAGCACCCAAATGCTTATGAAAAAATTAAATAAAATAAGAAAAAAAGAAAGAAGTGAAAGAATTACCTTAAGAATTGACGATAAAAAGAAAAAATACAAGAGTTGAAGCTTCTGGATAGTGTGATTTAAGTGATGATTAAACCAGATAAAAAAATATGAAAGAGGTAGTTATATTTTAGGAAAGTAAAGAGAAGAAGAAAAGAAAATAGCAGATATTAGAAGTTTAGTTTTAATGAATTTAGTTTAAATTAAAATATTAAATTAAATAAAAATAGTAAAGATAAATAATTTAAAGTTATTTTAATATATTAAAAATTATCCTAACTAATTAAATTTTTAAAGACTAATTTAAAAATTAAAAACTTTAAAAAATTAAAATTAAAGATTTGAAGCCATAAGAAAGAAAGAATTATATTTTTATAATATATATATATATATATATATATATATATATATATATATATATATATTAATTAATTAATTAATTAATTTGAAAGATATTCTCATCCTACTATTTTGCCCCTCCATCTCAGCACATTTTATTTCTGTCCCATCTTAAAATCTATTCCAATAATTTTCTTTTATATAAGTGTGTACATTGAACATTAATTATTTTATTAATTCATAATAAATATGTACTTTACTATGTATTTAAAAAAAATATTTAATTTTAAACTAATCGAATACTATTAAAAAATGATAAGATAGGGATCATTTACCCACGAAAATGGTTTGGATCTCCTCTAAAATTTTCTCCTATTTTATTTCTCACTAATATAATATTATCAATTAATAATTTTATTATATAAAAATTAAAAATTATAAATCTTACTATTATAATATTATCATGTAATAAATTTTATTATATAAAAATATTTAAAATTATAAATCCTACATAAATGAAAGAAGCTTAAGGAGAATGTATTTACTTATTGTATAAAAATTAAAAATTATATGTCATAAATAGGAAAACTTCAAGAAGAATGAAATTACTGAAAGGACATAGTAATATTTTATTAGCGAGACAAAGAATTAGTAAGAGAATAAAAACAAGGATTCTGTGTGTAAAAAAAAGAAAAAATAAAAAAGAATTGCCGAGAGCCGTAAAGTAAAAAGAGACTTAAAACGACCGTTATAGCCGCACTCCTGTTTGCCCACAGGCTGCAGCAGCAAAGTATGGGCGAGGCGCACTTTCCTGGACGTCACCCGAATTCTCCACGAAGCACACGTGCAAGAATCCCTATTTTACTAAGAACACCACCGCGTAATCCAGAAATATTAAACTCCACGTGTCCCGCCTATTTCCAGCTTAGAACCCACAATTCCTAATCAACGCGCCCTGTTGACCCCCTGCCCTTCACTTCACTCACTCCTGTGTCCTCACTGGCCCCTCACATATATATATATATCCCATAGCAGCCGCCACTCCCCCACACCAAGTCACTACAGCCAACATCACCCAGAACCTCCACAACTGAATCAACGCCCACCTCTATCTGAGTAGTAAGCAAAACAGCGGTTTATCTAAACTCTGATTCGAACTTTTGAAATCGACAAAAATGGTGAAAGTAGTAGCTCGCGAAGAATCATTCTCGTCATCTTCTTCTTCCCCCGCCACGTCGGGGAGGAGTAACCTTTTTAACTCCAACAGTACAACCAAGTATAAGGGAGTCCGCAAGCGTAAGTGGGGCAAGTATGTCTCCGAAATTCGCTTGCCCAACAGCAGGGAGAGGATTTGGTTGGGCTCCTACGATACGGCAGAGAAGGCCGCCAGAGCCTTCGACGCCGCGCTCTTTTGCTTGCGCGGGAAGGCGGCCAAGTTCAATTTCGCTGATAACCCGCCGGAAATAGTCAACGGCAGGTCAATGACTCCTGCTGAAATCCAGGAAGCTGCAGCCCGTTACGCCAACTCGGAGGTGGTCCCGAATATGAGGGGGCCTACCGGGTCGGGTCTACTGGACAATTCGGATAATTCTTCTTCCTCCTTTTCCTCCTCGTCGGAACAGGAATTGCGTGCTGATTCACCATGTCCATCGGTGTCAGATGGGGCGGTCCATATGGAAAATGACACGTCGGAAATACCCCTGGACACTGCATTCCTGGAGAATCTTTCGATCACGGGTACCGAAAACAACGTTGCGGATTTCGGAATTTTTCCGGGGTTCGACGATTTTTTCGCATCGCCTTTGCCTAACGTTGACTACGGAGAGGAAAATTACGAAGGATTTTCTTCTTCACAAGGCTCATTTCTCTGGAATTTTTAAGCACAAGCGATAGAAATTTGCCAGGATTCTGGAAATTTTTGAATCTGGAATTGCTGATTTTTTTTTTCAGAAGTAATTTTTTCTCTTTCGGGTGTAGATGGACCTGTTTTAGTATGGACCATCACCCTCTCGTTGTTCCCCTTCTCTGATTATTTGATTTTTTTGGAGGTGTCAATTAGAGGTTCACGTATACGAAGTAGTTTCTTTCTAGATCCTAGCCTAAAGCTTATCCTTTCAAATAATACAAATTTCGTTATCAAATTTATCCAACTATTTTCTTCTCTCTTTGATTGAATTTTGTTTATTTTCCCTACACAACTGATCTTAGCCCAAAATCAATTTCAAATGAGAGATGAACGTTTTCAAATTTTTCTTCTTCCATTAAAAGTTGGCATTTCTCAAAGGTTTTTTTTTTTTTTTTTTGGGAGAGAGTTGGTACTCCAAAGCTTGGAATATAAACTTTGTTTAAAACTGCTATGATAATAACTGTATGGTTGAAGAAAAAACACAATTCACAAGCAAAGGCAAAAGTATTTGTTAAAAGGCTTTATTTGTAGAATCAAGAAATCTCCACTTTGTCGAGTTCATGAACGAGGAAGATATGTGGTGTGGTGAGAGCACTTTTCACCGGACTTTAGTCTTGGATTCGACTTCAAATTTGATTTCATAAAAAAATGTATAATTGTTATTAAATAATATATGGATATTTATATTAGTTAATTTCTTGAAGAGAATTAAACTTTCAAAATATGACTCTTAATCATATTTGATTTTTTTTTCTATTAGATCTTGGGTTTCTATAAAAGCATATATATAGGGTCATATGATGATATTAATAAAATATATATATTAGTCTTGATTCTTGAGTTCTACTTTCTCTCTATATATTATATCTTCTCTTTTCCTTAGTTTTACATTGTTATTTTCTAAACCTATTGAGTGACGTTTTTGTTTTCATTTCACATTACCAATACTTAAATTCATAACAATAATAAGTTTTTTTTAAAATAAATTTTTAACTAAATGCCTATATTTTATTTTAAGTAATAAAAAATGAGTGTTCACTTTTTAAAAAATATTAGAGTGAGTTTGTGTTTAAAAATTTTTATTTTAGATTTAGTAAAAATAATTTTTTAATGAGAAAATAAGTGAAACCTAAAGTGAAAATTTTACGTAAAGTTCCATAACGAAATCCAATTCAAATACACCCTACATATATTTTTAGATAGTGCTAAATGGATCAACTTGATCCACAAAATCATGGATCAATAGGGATTTTTATGAAATTTATTTGGAAAATTGATTTGGTATTCCATAATTACCCTTTATTCATTTTCAAAGTAAATTTTCAATATAAAAGGGTCAAGATTTGAATAAAGATAAAGCATTTATTCATGTTCCAATTTTCAAAGCACAAAGCTTCTTTTAAATATTTTACATTATTTTCTATATTCAATTGCTTCATTTTTTAATGAATGAAAAAAATTTGGTTATTTTATTAATTTTATATCATTTTAACTAAAATTATAGATCTCAATAATGGTTAATCTGACACAATTATTAGCCATGTTTGCTAATTGAACCATGTTTTTAGAATAATGTCTTTTTTGGAAAAAAAAAAGTTACTTAACTAAGAAATTGTTTCAAACAAGAAAAAAGAAGGATAAATTGATCATGGTATGATTAATTAAACCAAACCGAATGACTATGATCAGCAAGTATTGCAATGGTTATTCTAAGAAGTCTTTATAATCATAGTTAATATAATTAACCACATAGTTAATGTATCAAATCAAACCAAATCACTTTCACTAGTAAATATTATCACTTTATTGTTAATGAAGTCTATTACCTATAGTTGATTAAAGCTGCTTGGATAAGTTATTAATTAATAAACCATGGTTGATCATGCAATTACTCTAACCAAAATCTGTTATTGAAAGTTAATTTTGTCTACTTAATCAAATTAAGAAATTAGTTTGTTAATTATGATTATCTATTAGTTGCTTAATTATGATTACTAAGTAAGTATTCTGAACACAGTTTATTAACTATGATTTCTTAGTGAAAATAAGAAATCAGTTGGTTAATCATTACCACTTAATTAGAATAAGAGATTGGTTAATCATATATACTTAATTTGACTAACTAGTGCTTGATTAACTAGACTAGAGTTATTCTTAAAGAAGAATTAAATAAGTAGCATGATTAAATAAAAATGATTTTTTTTCTCAGTAAAACTTATTTATATATTTTTCCTTGGAAATATAAGGTGTAATTAGTGCTATAGTCTCATTTGTATTCATGATTACTATGAAATTCATTTTATAATTTTTTATTAAAAGATTAACGAATTGTTTGAGTCAAAAAAAAATTCAAGTCATGCTATAATAATTAAAATATATTAAACAAAAAATATAATTTCTTATGTATAGGGTATAGTTGAAAACACAATTGGTATATAAACTTCCATTACTTTTATTTTCATATTTTTGTCCAAACTTCCATTACTTATAGGCATATTTTAACTAAACAAAAATAAATATAAACTACTTATACACATACATTAACTTATCACTTAAAATAAATATATTTTAAGCAATATATTTTTTAACTAAACTACTGCATAAGTCCTAATAGGTTTTTTTTTTTGACCAAATAAACAGGTCCTAATATATAGCTTACTTGTAATCAAACTATCTTCTATAATAATTGCTTCCGCCAAAGGGGTGTTTAGTTTCGGACGAAGGGAATATTTGCTTGGTTCCTACTTCTCTTCCATCTTTCCTTGTTGAGAGCTGCTTGAATTCGCGAAATAAGAGGGGGATTAGGGGGTCATTTCCCACCAGAGAAAAAAAAATAATAAAACACATATATTTACCGATAAAGAACTAGTGAAAAGTAATATATTTAAGAAAATAACTAGAATTTACCTAAAAACAAAAAATTCTTCCAAAACTTAATTTACGTTCACTTCGCACTTGAATTTAAATTCTTTTTTTTTTTTTTTGTCGCTGGAAGACATCACCACGGAATCGATGATCCTCATCTTCAGCACTACTATAACCAGCCATCCAAAGCCCGCACAACCCCTTCCTTTACATTTCCCAAAATCCCCAAACAAGTATTAGTTTTTTAGGCTTTTAATTCACCTTTTTTAAGATTCATCATTAAAATTTTTGAAAATTTATTTCTTAAAATAAGAGTTTTGGTTCCGTCTATGGAGTCGTCCATACATAACTTTTGGAATAACTTAGGCTTTGTTTGGTTTGCAGAGAGGAGAGGGAGAGAAAGTGATACCATTTACTTCACTTGGAGAAAGTAAATATATTTATTTTAATTTTGTTTAGTATGAGTAAGAGGGGAGTAAATTATATTTTTTAATTATTCGACCATTTCAATTTAGTAAAAGGAAAGTAAATTAGATATACTTCTCTTTGTTTGATTGGAGTAAAACATCAAAGGAATTGTGATAATTTATTATTTTATTAATTACACATATTTATTATTATAGATTTACTAAAAATTTTAAGAAGTATTTGATCATTTTTTACTAATATTTTCCAAACATTCCATTTTTAAAATAGCCGATTTTTACCTCTATATTTATTTATTTTTTATTATCATCTAACTAAATAAGTACATTTTTTTTCAAATATTTTCTCATTTATTTTCTCTTCTCGTTTCCTCCCTCTTCCCTACTCCCACCATAACCAAATATAGTGTTAAAATAAGGAGGAACTTCAAAATATTGACTTCATCTAAAAAAGCAGCTAGTCATCAGGACCAGTATCCTCAAATGTGACTGGGTTTACATGAGCACGCTGCTCTAGCTCCTATAAATTTAGTAGGAAGGTTCGACTTGAACTTGACGACAATGACGAGGACGACTCCAGTGTTACCATGAAGCCGACTGACCTTGCCCCAAATGCAGCGGTAACCCTTGGCCTTGTAAATAAATGTAAGCCATGCGCTTCCCCATGTCCCACGCCACTTCCCCCATAGTGTTCTGTTCACTCCTTCCACTTGTATTAGACAAGTGCCCTTTCATGTTTGATGAACCAGCGACATATAAACTGTTTCATAAACTCAAGGAAACAAAAGATATTGACTTCAGCTGAGGAAACTAGTTGTAGGACGCGCGCGAGGCGCGGGGATATTTGCCTATTTGTTTGTGATTTATTAATAAACAGAGTAATTATTTTAAAACTAATTAATAAATAATATTACACTTAAACATTTAGAAAATTTACATCTTTTGCTAAATAAATTTTTAAGAAAAACCAACAATGAAAAATTTTATTTTGCAAACTTCATATGCCAATATATTCAAATAAAGAGAGAAAGAAATAGCATTCATTGGTTGGAGATTCCTTATCTACTTAATTTTTTAAAGCAACCAAACCTAGGATAAACTAACAAATGAGGCACCAGTGAAGGAAAATGAGTAATCAGCCAGACAATATTATGGTTTTGTTTATTGAGATTTTTAAATGTAAATCCACTTTGATTCCCCTAAACCTTCCCGTGTATAAATAATGGTTTTGTTTTTCCAAGTTTAAGTGAATTATAAATAAAAAGATAGTAAACATAAATTAAGGAGCAAAATGACCCCCAAAAAAAGTAAAATTCATATAAAACACTCTCTTCAAAGTTAAATTCATGTAAGACACTGCTTTCGTCATTGCTCTAAAAATTTAAAGTAAAAACAAAAAAGGTAGTGTTCTTTATCCTCCTCCAAGAAGACATAAATGTATGAGAAATTACCAGGAAGTAATTTTTGTTGGGTTGTGGAGTCTTGATGGGCTCAATTTAATTAGGCATGTTTTATATTTATTGTTGCCTAAGTTAGAAATCCTAGTTAGTCTCTATAAATATAACACTTTGTACTTGAAATTCTAGACGAGGATGAGAGGCAGAAAGCAATGAAAAAATTCTGGTTGCAGCCCGTGGACGTAGGTCACATCGACCGAACCACGTAAATCCTTGTGTCTCGTGTTCTTTACTTTTCTGCAGTATAGATTGTGCGTGCGTGCTAATACCCGAATCCCTAACAAGTGGTATCAGAGCCGATGGTTCGTCTGGGTGACGTGGCACTGTGTGAGAAGCCCCCTCGTTGGAGATCTGCAGTTGATGCCTTGTGTCGAAAGTCTTCCTGATAATGGGATGGTCAGGCGGCGTGTCCCGCTGGTTGGTAGCGGCGGTGCAAGATGGTTGGCAGATCAAATGGATTACCTCTGAATGAGAGGTCATGACCTATGTGGTCCTTAGTTTGAGGGGAGGATTGTTGGGATGCAAACTAAATCCCACATGGAAAAATTGATGGAAGAGTTGTCTAAATATAAGATTCAAGATAACTCCATTAGTATGAGGCCTTTTGGGAGATACTCAAAAACAAATCCGTGAGGGCTTAGCCCAAAGCGGACAATATCATACTAATGTAGAGTTTGGAAGACATCAGACAATTCCTAACAACTGGTATCAGAGCTAGGAGAAATTCACCACGATCTATGCAGATGGAGAGTACGAAGATTGGAATCGAGAAGTTTGATGGATCCGATTTTAGTTTCTGGAAAATGCAGATTGAAGATTATCTGTACCAGAAGGATCTTCACGAACCCTTGTCAGGGGTGAAGCCGGAGTCCATGACCGAGGAGCAGTGGAAGCTCAAGGATCGGCAGGCTCTAGGGTTGATCCGATTGACGCTGTCTAGAAACGTGGCGTTCAACATCGTTAAGGAGAAGTCAACGGCAGATCTGTTGAAAGCGCTCGAGAATATGTACGAAAAGCTATCGGCAGCTAATAAGGTTTTCTTGATTCGAGAGTTGGTGAACACAAAGATGAAAGAAGGAAATTCAGTAACAGTGCACATCAACAATATGAACTCAATTTTGTCCAGACTTGGGTCGGTCGATATAAAATTTGAGGATGAGGTTCAGGCTTTATTACTGATATCTTCATTGCCAGATAGCTGGTCTGGATCTGTTACAGCGATTACTAGTTCCACCAGCAAGCTCACATATGATGGGATTCGGGATATTATTCTGGGCGAAGACGTCAGACGAAGAAGTTCAGGTGAATCATCTAGTGAATTGTTGAATGTTGGCAGAGGAAGAAGGAATAACAGAGGTAATGGGAGCGGGAACAGAAAAAGGAGTCAGTCTAGGGCTCGGAATGATGTAACCTGTTGGAAATGTAAAGAGGTGGGACACTTTAGGAATCAGTGTCCGAATGAAAAGAAAGAAGCGAACTATGCAGAAGACTACACAGAAGATGATGCCTTGATCTGCAGTGTAGAGAGCATGGTGGATTCCTGGGTCATGGATTCTGGAGCTTCATTTCATGCTACCCACAATAGTGAAGCATTGCAGAATCTGAAAGAAGGAGACTTTGGTAAGGTAAGACTGGCGAATGATGATGTTCTTGAAGTTACGGGCATGGGTGATATAGATTTGGTTACTTTAGCCGGTTCATGGACTTTGAAGGATGTCAGGGTGATTCCAAATTTGAAGAAAAGATTAATTTCTGTCGGACAGTTGGATGAACAGGGACATGAAGTTAAGTTCGGGAACGGGCAGTGGAAAGTTGTTAAGGGAAATCTAGTTATGGCTCGAGGAAGAAAGAGAGGTTCGCTGTACATGGTCAGTTTACCATCTGAGGGAGAGACCATCCCAGTTCAAAAGAAAAACAAAGTCCGGTTCACAGAGTCTTATAGGCAGAAAAAGGTTTGCTTTGCAAGTGAGAAACCCAAAGCCAAAGTGAAGATTCAGAGTGAATGTGCGTGGAAGAGTTCAGTTAAACCAATTAGAGAATTTCGTGACAGTGGGAGCACGGGTAGTGCTTCAGTTTCAGTTCTCAGACAACAGTGGGTTAAAAGAACTAATATTCCAGCTGATAAAGTCTCTTCAGGAGATTACTTGCTGAATATGGAGAGTGTTGTTCATTCTCAGGATATCTCAGGATCCGACAGTTCGTTTCAGTGGGAGTCGGTAGAGACAGAGAATGGGTCAGGGGCAGTTCTAGCCATGACTGATGTGTTGGAGCTCGGGGGAGCTTTAACGGGCCTTCAGATTGACTAATGAGAAGGTCGCTGCAACCAAGAGAGTTGAGTAAGATTGCAAGAAGTACAAGTGTTCACAGCGGATGACAGTTTGAAGATTATCAAGCCTCCAAGTGGGAGATTGTTGGGTTGTGGAGTCTTGATGGGCTCAATTTAATTAGGCATGTTTTATATTTATTGTTGCCTAAGTTAGAAACCCTAGTTAGTCTCTATAAATATAACACTTTGTACTTGAAATTCTAGACGAGGATGAGAGGCAGAAAGCAATGAAAAAATTCTGGTTGCAGCCCGTGGACGTAGGTCACATCGACCGAACCACGTAAATCCTTGTGTCTCGTGTTCTTTACTTTTCTGCAGTATAGATTGTGCGTGCGTGCTAATACCCGAATCCCTAACAATTTTGAATTTTTTTATGCTTTCATACTGTTGTGTTCAAAATTACTTTTGAAGTAATTTTCCCTTTTTTATTGTTAAGTGTTTGTAACTTTACAACGTTAGTAACGTAAATTTATGTAATAGATAAAAAGAACTTGAATACAATTATAGAGAAAAAAAACTTGATCTCAGTTAAATATTAATAACATCAAGAGTAAGAAAAATACTCGTCACTACTGAATGGAACTATGGTTTAGAAAACTCGATAAGTTTTTATCATGGTCACTTTATAATTTATGTTCATTTTATAAGTTACACACTATTAATCATAACAAAGCATGTGAAAGAAACAATATCACTTCATTATTTAGTAGGTAGTTAAATTTTTATAGGAGATAGATTTTTCCTTTCATAGGTTTCGTTGTAATTGATAGTTATATAATTTATAAGATGAACATAAATTACTTAGTGATCAAGATAAAACTACAATGAAAAAACTCCTTTCAAAATTCCTAACCACTATGCTGCGGGCCACAGATGCTGCAAGTCATAGAAAATCCAACAGAAGCCAACCCACCGTTTGGCCAAACTTTCCTCCTTTTTTTATGACAAACTTTTGCAAAACCTTACAAATCCCTTTTTAAATTATACAAACAATCTGTATGAGATTGAAGGATTTTATAGAACTATTGGAAATGCCTTTCATGGGCTTCTTGTTTCTTCAGAACTATGCCTTCTTCAACTATTGGAGGAAAAAGGCAAGATGATGAACCAAAAAATAAAAAAAAAAAAGAAAGAAATGTCGTCAAATTCAGCTGTGAATATGTAATGATTAAGACCACAATCATAACTCAGCATTAATCACGGTCAAGAAGTTGACACTTGAACCTCATGCAACCCATCTACATAGATCTCCCAAAAAAAAAAAAAACTCTACCCACAAAAAAAAAAAAAAAAACCCTATGAAAATGAAAGGAAAAAAAAAAATTTTGGCGCATGGGTGTTCAATGTATACCTTCAGGGAGCTCTGATATTGAGCAGAATATGTCAAACGGATCCATAAGCATAGATTAAAAGTGAGACTTTTGTCTCCAAGATTCAAGAAAATTAAAAATATATTTTTCTGTCTTACATGCAAAAAGAGAAGATTAACTCTTTCTGGCGACTCTTCTTCTCCTCTGTGAGGTCTAGCTGCTTTAAAACCCTTTGGGGGTACTCTGCACTGATCCAAATCCATGATCGTCATCTCTGTGTTTTCTGTTGAAAACAAGAAAATTTAGAAATTCCAAATCCCTATAGAAAGGCGGGGGAGTGCAGCGAGAGGTGGATGAAAGAGAGGAGGAGAATACTAGCAAAAGGTAAGCATAAATAACAAAATGGCCTGGTAATATAGCACTACTCTGCCTTCTTTGCCTACACGCATCTAAAACTAAGATTCATGAGAAAACAACAAATTTTCTAGACTTTACAGTAACAGCATTTCAACTTTTCACACTCCCACTGCAGGTGATGGCCAAGAGATCTCAGAAAAAACCATACCCTTGTCCTGAAAAAAAAAAAAAGAAAAGAAAAGGAACGAAATCAGTAAGACTTGCAAACTAAACTTTAGAATTTGTATTTTGGAAGAATCCAGACTAAGAAAGAAGGTACTCATAAATTTTTGGATTTGTTATTTCATAATTTTTGCATTCATATGGGCGTGTTGTTTATAACTAATTTATATAATCCATGCTCATGTATACTGCCAATTGTCTATATTCTAAGTCTCTGTCATTTAGCTATTAATTGTAGTAATTTTCTTCATTTAAGAAATGTACCAATTGAATAGCTTTTTCATGTATATATGGAGAATCATAGCTTTCAAACTATCTATCTATATGAATGCATGTAGGAGATAAATCTTAAGTAATTAATGGCATACAAAAGTTTGAATGTCCATTGTTTAATATTAATGTTGAATTTATTGCATGTAAAATTAGTTAGATATCTATAAAATACAGATAAGTATTACATTTATTAACTGTTAGAAAAAATTAAATTTGATTAAATGAATGCACATTAATCAATACATTAATAAATTCACAAAATATAAATTGACATCATGAGAGTTGAAATAAGTCTAACTTTATCACATGTTATTTTTTTGCGATTTCAACTCAGCTTTACTATATATTTATATATTAATCATTTTTTTATTTTTTATCGCTCTTATTTTAGAGTATTTCAAAAAAGAAAAATTCTGTTTTCAATGCCTCGTGAATGTGTAAATTTCAATATCTTTTTTATTTTAGTCTCGTTCTATCAAGATATTAGCCTCGTTCTATCAGTCTAACATATTGCTTGCTTCATCATGTACTCTTTGGGTTTGAAGGAACTTTTGGTGCTCATGATTTCTATATATAACTTCATGATCTTTAAAACTACACATTTTACAGGTGTTATACACTATGAATCACAAATATATAACAATGAGGTAGGTAGGGGTGTTAAAAAATCGAAGCGGATCGAATAACCGAAATGAACCGAATCGAATTTTTCAATTCGGTTCGGTTTTAAAATTTATATATATTTTGGTTCGGTTTTCGGTTTAGGTTATCTAACCAAAAAATTGAATTTTTTTTAAAAAATACAAGAACGCATTATGGTAATGAGTTCTTGTATTTATTTTTAAAAAATAAATACAAGAACACATAACGATAATGAGTTCTTGTATTTTTTTTTAAAAAAAATTGGTTTGAACCGAATCAAACTGAAAAATCGCATAGTAAAATCGAACAGTAAAACGGTTCACTTCAATTTTAAAAAAAAATAAAAAAATCAAACCAAAAATCGAATAATAAAATCGAAACCGAATCGAAAATCGGTTTGAACACCCCTAGAGTTATGTGTGTATTATTTAGAGGAAAATATATAATCGACTATGACAAAAATTAATTTAAATTTTTTTTCAGACAATTTCTAATGAATATCAATTTAGTTTGATTTTATTTCTCTTTGGAAAAATTCGACTTGTACTTTTGTATTCTGAATTAAATAAAAAAATTGAAATTTGTTTAAATCATCCTCTTACTCTACTCAAGGAATAAGTGAATGGATACCATTTTTTTTTTTTTTGTCAACAAATTCTGAGTACTAGAGGCAGTGGCTGCTGATGTTTCTTAATAGGAGTAATTGAGCTTTTTTTTTCTTTCAAAAAAAGCTCTTTTTATTCTTGTTAATTGCATGATTCAATTTTCTCTAAATCAAAATATTTTTAGTTTTTAAAATTTTTTAATATATTGTATACTAACGTAGAAATTTTAATTTTTTAAAAAACAAAAAAAATATCTTTTTTATTGACAAGAAAACTCCTAATTACTACCGAAAAATACGTACTAAAAAAATCTCTCGTGTAATAACTCCCTTTGACAATGATATAAATGTCAAACAGAATATCTCATAGCGGAGCCATAAGTCCATTAGATAGGTGAAGCTGAAAGTACTCAACCGCAGTCAAAAACTTGGGTTCTCCGCATCCATGATGAGGAAGACTTTCTAGAGAAATGGTGAGAACCATGGTCCCAAATGTCATATTTCTATGACATCCGTGCGTCCACAGTATATTTATTGCTCCTCTATCGACACATCGACGGCTAGCTCGTCCCCGCGTGCCCATGCTTCTATTCCAGAAACATTCCCAACTTCTTTTTTGTAGTCAAGGAAATCCACGAGGCACCTCCACGCCGTCCCACGTGTCCTCATAGCCTTCTATAAGTACCTGAAGTTCGGCGAGAAATGGGAGCACGGTGGGAAAATCATGGTTGGGCAGCAAGTGAGAAAAAATGAGCGAAGGGAAAAGAAGAGCAACGGGCGTTACAAGGGAGTTAGGATAAGGAAATGGGGAAAATGGGTGGCGGAAATACGGCAGCCGAACAGCCGCTACAGAATTTGGTTAGGCTCTTACGGGACGGCGGAGGAGGCCGCGAGAGCCTATGATGCTGCAGCCTTCTGCTTGCGCGGTCCGTCCGCAATGCTTAATTTTCCCAATCATCCGCCGGAAATTCCACTAGCAAGTGAGTTGTCTCCGTCTGAAATTCAAGCAGCAGCTTCGGTGCACGCTCGGAGTATTAGAGGTGACAAGTTTGATGCGGATGTTGCGGCGCAGCCGCAGGTGATGGAGTTTGGCTGCTTGAAAGGCAATGGTGGTTCTGCGAGTTTGAATGCGTTTGGTGAATATTCAAGTGGAGATTGTTTTTTAACCGGCGACGACAGAGCGGGAGATGATGAAGGGCATGGAACGACGGCATTCTCGGAGACACAATCGTTTTGGAGCTTTTGATTTGTAAGAAGTATGAAAATACTTTCTGCATCTGCTAGCTAATGAGTATTATTTTTTCCATTCTTTTTCTGGTGAAGAATCTATATTTGTATTATTCTAAAGAAAAGGATGATAAATGGTCAACAATGGAACAGATTGAACCTAACTTAGAAAAGATCGAAAACCAAACTACAAAGACGAATTCTGTCGTTGAAAGCAATGGAATCCGACCGCTTAGTGCCTAACTAGCTAACAGTATGTCTATCTATTCAGATTATTGACTGCCAAGAAATATAGAGATCTAGCAAAGAGCCTCCAAGACGAGTTTCTTGGGCACGCCAGAGCATTTGGTAGAGCCAAAAATGCCCTCTGAGGCAGTAATTTTACAGGATTTCTTCCCAAGGCAAGCCTTACTGATGATGGAAACTGCATCTTTTTCGCCTTCACAGGTTCCCTTCACGAATTTATCTGCAGATCTTTGAACGTCACCGAAGCTGGCGAAGTTAATGGCGGAAATCGGTCGCCTATTGCAGGATAATTCCATAACATTGTTCTCGTGAGCCTGGCCATAAGCTTTTCCGACGACGACTGTTTGGAAATTCACTTGAGTTGGGTTGCCGCCGAATTCTTCGAAAAGAACCAATTCGTTGTCCCCGTCCTTCAAGAAGGATCGTGGAACATGGTACCCGGTAACAATCGAAACCACGAATGTGTCAGTACTCCCATGGAAATCCGAGTTAACCATACGTTGAGGAAAGGAAATTTTCTAACCATCTTTGAGTTGGTTGGCCACAATTTGAGACACATTTGTTGTTATTGTATCCGCCACGGTAATCACAGGGGCCATCGGGACAGCCCTCTTCTTCAGCCAAGTAGCTCGGCCAGTAGCGGCCAAGACTGTTGCCGTTGACCCAAGCTTCTCCTTTGCCCAATCCTAGAAGATCCAGTACAACTGGGTCGTTTCCAGAAGGAGCCTGGAAAGTAGTCTGAGAAATCCAAAATCCATAAAACCGTCAGGGACTTTTTAAAACTGTTTAGGAACGGTCAAAGAATAACTCTACCGTTGTTGTTGAGACCTGTTACCTTGTACCAAGTCATCATCCTGTTCAATGGAAGATTGTCAGGTTGCCACAAAGAAGATGCATTGGTTGAGTTGGAACCGTAATATCCACTGTTCAGTCCATTAAGACCGGCCTTGTATGTCCAGGCATGGTTGGACAAGTCCTTTATGATCTTCTCATCACCGGTCCTGCCGACGATCTCAACAGGGCCTGGAATTCCTGTTGCAATTGAGTCGAAAAAGGCGCCGTAGTTCTGGAGACCAACTGTAGAACTAAGCAGTGAGATTTGGTTGTCACCGGGAACCAATCGAACTTCCTTCTCGAAAACATAATTGAAAATGCCATAGGTAGCCCACTGAGATCCTGCAGGATTTTACAGGAAGTGACCACATAATCAGCTGATGCTGTTCTTCACAAACACAAAATAAAATCAAAAGAAGAAACTAATTTTAAGAGGTGTGAAATATTACCAACAAATTCGCCATTGACAAATGCATGCAATATATGGCCACTAGCATTCACCCGAAGGGTCATGTTGTTAGTCCAGACAGGATCATTCTGATCCAGATGTAAGCTGCCAAATCCAAGAACATAAACCATAAAAAGTGTTATCAGAAACATAAGGGGACGTGAACCAACTGCCACAATTTGATTCTCCTACAAAGAAATTATGGGTGGATACCTAGTCATGTGCCAGAAATAGTCACTAAGATCATTAGCAGCCTTCTGGTCAATAAGCCTGCTCGCAGAAATCTCACCCTTCCCAAGAAGTGCAGTGTCGTCGATGTTCTCGGGCATCCAAACCCACTCCAGAGGAGCCGGTTTCTCCTCGGTTGGTTTCTTGATCATCACCGAAGTCTGTACGTTCACCTTTGCTGTGTTGTAAACCTCATTCTTGCAGTCGGGAAGTATACTAACAGACCATGCCGGAACATTGTACTCGGCTCCTCCATAGGTTACTGTGGCATCACTTGTCTCATTCGCATTTCCGAAGAAGCAGGCAGATGTGCCATTCAGTGTGTAAACTGTGGTCTGAAACAGAGGAAGAGAGATTTTTTTGTTACTATTATGTACAAGAGAATTCTTCCACCTACCAAATTCGGAACATAAAAATAGGTTCGTACAAAGAGAGAATTGCCAAGATCCGTTGCGTTGATGTCTCCATAGGTGAGAATCTTCTCCATGGACTTCAACACTCCATGAAGTTGCTTCAAATGTCCATATTTTGGTTGATTAAGATTTCCTTCAGAAAATATTCACAGCCAATTAAGTACAATATGAACTTGTAAATGCAAATAAAGAAATTATACCATAACAAGGTTAGTTATCCTTTACCATATTCATCCAAAGGAGCATTGTAATCATAAGTTGTGGTAATATATGGACCCCCAGCTGTTCTACCAAAGTTAGTCCCACCATGGTACTGAGCAGAATCGACATTTCGCAATGTCAATTAGGAAAAATATTTGTAACTAATTTTGGATGAAACAAAAGGTTAATGAAGATTAGTTATCTACCATATAGTAGTTCTGGAAAGAGCCTCCATTTTGGTAGAAACGTGCAACAGCAAAGGCAAGATCCTCTGCAGTCCTGTAGGGATCTTTACCGCCCCAGTTCTTGAACCTTAATTAAAACCAAAATAGAAGTTAAAAAAACAAAGAAACCTTTTTATTGGAGAAAAACCGAAAGGGAAATCAGTAGTGGACCAACCAGCCAGTCCAGTTTTCAGTCCACATCTTCGGGCTGTTGGCATTATTTGGGGTAAATTGGTCACAGTACCAGCCATTGCATGTATTAATCTGTTACACCAAATAGCCAAAATACAAAGAATTTTTGTTTGATAGAGAGATTTCTTAAGGAGTAAAAAAAAAAAAAAAAAGGAAAAAAGTGTAGGATGTACTATTGGTTGCGGAGCATCATCCTGTTGGCACATGATCCATGGAACCCCAATTTGCAGTGACTCAGCCATATTAGCACACCAATCAATATATGCTTTGCCAGCAGCTCCATAACTTGAGATTACATTTCCATACTCATTCTCAATCTGTTAACAATTAACATCAAACTCTTCAAAATCTGCTAAGGAAATTTATGAAAATAGTTCACTCAGAAGAAGAAACGTTAACCACACCTGGGCAAGAATGATTGGGCCTCCTTGAGAGGCAAAAAGCTTCTCTTTCTGAACCATGTGCACTATGAGGGTGGTAAAGTTTTGCATCTCGTTCTGGAAAAACGATCAAATTCAGTAAAAGTGACGAACAAGTAAATTGTTATAAGTTGATATGTTGTCAGTTTACCATGAAGACACCGTTAGCAGTTCTCATCTCAATATCAGGCAAGTTGTGCAACCACACAGGAAACCCTCTACACATTTGCAAGCAGAAAACAGTGAATATATTTTTACTACAGAGAAGTATAATGCTAGTACGAAGGATTGGAAAAAAATGATTAATTACCCATAGTTCCACTCGGCACAAACATATGGTCCAATACGAAGAACAGCATAAAGTCCTGCCTCTTGGATATTCTTGATGAACCTAATGAGATCCAGATTCCCACTAAAATCATACTGACGACGAAGTGGTTCGTGGGCATTCCAGAAAACGTACGACTCTATGGTGTCCAATCCTCCTTCCTTTGCTTTCTTGATCAAATCAGGCCACATCTAGCAATAATCAACCAAAAAGAGAATCAAGAAATCCATTTTCAATGCCAAAAAAGCATAAACGATTTAATCTTCAGTGCAAAAGTTGCTTCAAGAGTTCCCAAAGTACCTCAGCTGTGCTGCGTGGGTAGTGAATGGAACCAGAAATGAGGATTTTACGTTCCCCATTGATAGTAATGGCTCTTCCATCATGAGAAACGTGAATGGCTAAGGCAAAAGAAGTTAATGCCAAAAGAGAAAGCAGAAAACATATCTTGCCAGTCGCCATTTTGATTGAGAAGATATTGGGAAGTGGACGTTTTTTTTATTCTGCAGTTGTTGCTGTATTTATAAGCAAGACTTTGATCGATCAAAGTCAAGAAAATGTAGGTCTAAAATCCGGGGATGAGATAGAGTTGGGGTTGATTTTGGTGATTCAAATGAGTTTTTCCAGAGATTTCAAGAGTTCAGTAGTGATCAAGATTGGATAAACATGGAGCAAAACTAATGGATAAACGATTGTCATCATCAACCGTGTTTACATTCGTATTTATCGGTGGAACTTCTTTTTAGAGAGGTAAAAAAAAAATATGGTTCTTTTCACCGTAACCTATTGAAATTCATATGGGATAAGTTTGATACATAAGCACCAATGCATTGCGCTGTGAACAAATTCAATTGCCTTTCCAATTTCCGCACATGAAAGTAAGTTCCTAATAATGGCTTTCTCATGTTCTATCTATCGACCAAAATATGGTAAAGTCCTACAAATTGCTAATTCGAAAATCGAAAGGAAATATATGATGAAGTGTACCAAGACGTGATATGGTGGTAATTTGCTTATTAAAAATATTTTTTAGTAGCCGTGAGGTTGGAGTTAATCCACATTTAGTTATTCATGTATAAAAAAATTTTTAAAAAGGAACTATAAAAGCTATCACAATTTTTTAAAAAAATCTAAAAACATTAGGTGCAGTATAAAACGATGATCAAGGTGAATAAACAATAGGTTAAATTAACTAGTAAATGGTTTGCTACATGTAAATCCCATGTTAGGATTAGGTCTAATCCTAAAAAGTACTTCTTTTCTTCATTTTTATTGTTTTGCAAGAAAAGTACATTGTTAGAAAAAATCCAAACGAACAACAGGAAAAGTCGCAAAACCTAAATGGGGGAAATAACCTACCCAACACTAAGGATATATCTTCAATTACCCAGTTTATATTGAACAACATCTCATTTCAAAACTAAACTTAAAATTTTAAGTATAGGATTCTTATTTTCTTTCATAAACGATTTAACTTTTACAAGACCCAAAATAAAAATTTTAAAACTAAATTCTATCCAATCACACTGAGTCGAATGGAAAAATTATTAGTTCTTAGGTCTTGTGAATAATTATTATTAGTGCCATAGTGCAGCTACTAGTCTGAGGATCATCTAACTAGGCAAAGATGTCTTCTATCCTCCTAAACATTGTTGCAAACAATGTTGTAATATAAATCTATTCCATTAAAGGCGGCACCAAAAAAAAAAAAACTATTATGGGGGCATAAGATATTTTATGTTCAAATAGTACCTGATAAGATATCAAAGCATGTAAAAGGTAAATAGTGTAGAAAAGCATTTAAAAAAAAAGGAATTCGTTGCATATGCATACTCTAATTTCCTCTTTATGCAGTGTCTTAATGCATTTTGCATCAACTACTGAAGATTTAAATAAGTGAGCGCATATTCATTCTTTTTCCTTTTCTTGCTACCTCTTAGTTGGAAACAAAATACTTATGATGGAATCTGAAAAACTTCAATGCACTTTCGATAATTTAATACTAGCAGGCATTGGCATTCAACTCTATTCATTAGATTCTCTCAGCCAGATAATTGGCGGAAGTAGACATTTTTGTTAAGTGATAAATTGTGAATTTGATTTACATCTTTGTATCTAAATGAAAAAAGAAAATAGTACTTAATAGAGAAAGTTTGGCATCTTATTACACACTTGCTATATATAACTTTTTTTAGAATATATAAAATAAGAAAACTAATCATTTCAATAAAACTTCTGTTATTATGAGAGAGGTGAGTTCCATCGCTTTTGGGCAGAACTCACAAACCTAGCGGAACTCTGGGCGAGTTCTGCTAAAAAGCGACGAAACTCACTTCCTCTCATAACAAAAAAAATCTTGTTAAAATAAATAATTTTAAAAAATTATAACAATTATGTTTGAAAAAAGTCAAGAGGCCATAAGTTAATATAATTTAATAAACTAACATTAGTTCTGATATTAGGAAAACATAATGCGATTTTTGATAAATTTGAGTTTTGATATGTCAAATGTCTGAGAAAAAATTTTAAAATCTAAAAGTTAAATAGTAAATAATAAAAATATTTTTTATTATGCATAATTCAAAAAAAATGTATATAATTTTTCTATTGTTGTGCCTAAACTATGTTTCTGAATGGTAATGTAGATGGGCCTGAAGCTTGGAGTTTACTGCGGTAATACATATTCCCAAAGATTAAGTGGGCCAAATTGTGTGAGGTGGTCTGCAACAGAACCTGGACCCAATCATTCGGTCCAGATAAGAAGAACTTTTGTTTGCAAATCCAGACGTTTGCGGTGATTAAAGTCCTGTCCGAATCCCTCCTTCCCTCTCCTCTTCCATTCTCTCCTATTATTATAGTTTATTTTTTAAAAATTTATATTATATAAATCTGTTAAAAATTGTAAGGTTATACAAAGACAGGTGACAGCTTGGCAAGAGTAAAAGAGAGGGTAGAAAAGAAATGAGAGGAGAAGTAGAGGTGTTTATTATTTGGTGTAATTCGAAAAATTGTATCAAATTAAAAATTAATATTTGGATTTAATTTTTTAATATTTTGATTCAGTTCATTTTATAAGAAATGGATATAATTCAGTTCGATTTTTTATTTCTGTACTAAGATCGAAAACTGAATTGAAAAAATTAAAATTTTTTAAAAAATATATGAACGCATAAAAATACATTCTTAATAATACCGCATTTAAATAATATGTTCTTCTTTAAAAAAATTAAAATTTTAAAATAAAATTATAATTTAGCGCATTCCAGACATGTATTCTTATACTTTCTTTTTTAAATTCAGTTTAAAACTAAACTGAATAGAACCGAATTAATTTATTTTAATTTAATTTTGATTTTAAAAAAAATTATAATATTACTGATGAAAAACAGATTGTACACCCTAGGGGAAAGGATCCGATAATATTACTCACTTATAATATACTCTGTGCTCCACAATAAGAAGATGGATTGCCTCACATTCAAAATCTTTATTGAATAAAATTTCTACAACATAGAAGAGTAACTAAATAATTGTATTATTCAAACTCAATTAACTGCTTTTAATTAAAATAAGCTGATCACGACCGAAACCCCTTAGTTATTTATTTAGAAATACTTGGAATAATGCAGGATTATATTTATTTATGGTTGATCACATGTTGAATGGGTGATTTACAAGAACTAAGTCAATGGACATATATATATAAAAGACAAAATTGCATTTCATTTTCAAATAAAGAAGAAAAATTAGGGCACGTCAACATCATGCCACTTCATTGTTTGCGAATTTAGGAGAGAAGAGAAAGGAAGATAAAATGTTAACTTAGGTAAAAAATGGGAGAAAAGAATGTATTTTCTTATTACTTACTCCCCTCGCCACCCCCCCCCCTCTCCCTAAGTGTCCGGGTTTCCGTCCGTCTGTTCTTCTCACATTTGAGAGGAAAGTTTTATGGGTTCTAAAACCCATTTTCACCGCTACACTTCTCCTCTTTTCTTCGCACTTCTTTCCTTTAAAAACTAGCAAATAGAGGGGAGAAATATTTTCTTTCCAAATCCCTTTTCCTCTCTTCAAATCCCTCCATCCAAATTAGCCCTAAATGGCGTCTCGCAAAAGAAGAGAAAGGAGAAAAACCTCGGCCGAATCGAGTTTTGTACGTATTTTTTATAAAATATGTAAAATTAAATCTAAACTGTTAGATTAAATTTAAGATCTAATTTAACGTTTTTAAAAATTTTTTATTTTTTAAAATATTTTTAAAGATAACTAAATATGATCCGTTGGATCATACCTCAAAATTAATTTAAAGGGTCAAATTTTATAAGAAAGTGCATGACGAGATTTTTTTTGAAAAAAACATATTTCGGATTAGGTCCTCATCTAAAAACTAAAAAAGAAGAAAAAAAAAAGTCCGCATCTATTGACAGGTGCGTACTCCATTAGAGTGCTACATGTTCACGCGTCTCGAGTACATTTTTCCAATGTTGGACCGACACGTTACGTTGCCCCCGCTTGATGTTACGTGTAATAGAATTTAGAAAAAAGAAAAAAGCTAGCCATGTAATTTTTTTTGCTAATTAAAATATTTTATTAATAGAGATAAAAAAGTTACATAATTAGGTTAAAATTTCATAATAATAGAGAAAATACACATATTTTGTTAACTTTAAACGGGTAAGATTAATAAAAAATATATATACATTAAAATATTTTTATTAGTACATTTATTTTTATGCTCTCGACTTGTAAGGCTCAACTTCATCTTGTTCTTAAATAGTAATTGCAAGATTTTAAGTATATTAGTGACTTTGCAAATTACGGAGACGCAGAAGGGGAAAGAATTCGCGGAGAAAGAGAAAGAAGAGAGAGGAGGATGTGTATGTGACTAAGTATTTTGATCTTTACTTCCAAAAAAGAGTATATTTTCATTTATAAGACACTTTCTTTTAAATAAAATGGCGAAATAATTACCTTCTTTCAACTAAAATGGCAAAGGAAGACTTGAAGACCAATAGAGCACCAAAAAAGATCCGGTTTCTAGCTATTTAAGCTTTTTTTTTTTCCGAGCTAAATAGCTATTTATGTTAAATTGTATAAATTCGGTAACTAATTGATTAGAATTTTTATTCGTTTCTGATTCAAACTGAATTCAGTTCTCAAGAAAAGAGACAAGTGATTATAAAGTTGATCATGAAAAAAAGTTTAAATTGGATCCCTCGGGTGCATGTTCAATTTTTTCAAGTGAAATGTTGTTGTGTTCCATTTCAAGGAGAAACTTTGTTTAAATACATTTTATGAAAAGTTTTAACATTTTGCACAAAAATAGACTAAGCATGAGGTCCACTATTCAATACTGCAGTTGCAGAATACACAGTGATCAAAGTTACCCTCCGCCGCTCCCGTCCCCTCCCCCTAGAAAAACACACACACACAAAACATAGCACAGTTATTTATTAATTACAGTGTAATTATTTTTTATTTATTAAAATTACTTCTTCCTCTAAACTTTAAAATTCTTTTAATTTTTTCCTCTAAATAATATTTTTAACAATTTTCAACTTATTTATAAATTTAAAATAAAAAATAAATACAAAGGAAACAAGATCCCAACTAAAAATTAAGAAAAAAAGTAATACCAAGAAAAAGGGGAAAAAGAAATTCTTTCAAGGGAACCTTCACCTGGTTCCCAAGATTTAGCCCCAAAAAAATTTGCAAAACGAAGAACAGCTGCATAGCCTGACGGCACCGGCAGGGGCTACTGCTCCCGATGGCACCTTCGGCTGCTCTGAATAGAGGTGTTCATCAGTTTGGATTAGGAAAAAATTGATTTGATAATTTGAAGAAATTTTAATTTTTAAATTTTTTTTAAGAAACCAAATCAAACTTAATTAGTGCTAAAATTAAATTTCTAAAAAGAAATCTAATCAACAATTTTGCAAAACAAAAATATAATAAAAATTTCATATTCAATTGAAGTTAAAAAAAATATTTTGACTGAAAATCAACTCAAAATTCAGTTTTTAGTTTGGTTCAGGTTGAGAAATTGTCAACCCAAAATCCGAACTAAAATTTTATTTGATATCATAACCAAACTAAATTAAATTTTTTTTGAAAAATTCAAACCAAAAACCGAATTAAAATTTCATTTTGTTCGATTATTCGAATTTCTCAAAATTGTAAACACTCTTAACTCTGAAGGCGCCACTCGACGGCGACCTGCTCCCAGTTGGCCCCGACGTGGGCTGCTACGAGCAACCTTAGAGGTTGCCATCGAGTAGTGTATTCAACGCCCCCTGAGAGGCGCTGTCAGGGTTGCTTGCCGTTCTTTTTTTGGGTTTTTTTTATAGTAAAATCTTGAAGCAATTTTCCCTTTTTTCTTATTCTTGGTAGTGTTGTTAATGGATCGGGTTCGATAATATCGAGTACGGTATGTCATTTATACCTTTTTATCCGAACTCGATAATACATATTCTAAATGGATATGGATAGGGTACGTAATATTTCGGACTCGATAGACCCGAGACCCGATTAAATTTTTAATAATAAATATTTTATATAATTAATTTTTTTACAACCGTTAGATGTGTTTTGATCCAACAGTCAATAATTTTTTTTATTTTTAAAATTCTTATTGGATCTACCTGAACCCGAACATAAACCCTATTGGGTAGGGTAAAATTTAACCTATTCAGATTCGTCAGATAAATTAGGTCAAGTCCGATATCTTTAACAGTCAATCGGGTCCGAGTCCGAAACAGGGTGTCGTGGACCCATTGACAGCCTTAATTCTTGGGTATCCATTTTTTCTTTTTTTATTAGTTGGAAACTTGTTCCCTTCGTCTTTCTTTTTTTTTAAGATTTAATTTTTATTTTATTTTATTATAAATTTATAAATAAGTTAAAAATTATTAAGAATATTATTTAGAAAAAAATTAAGAAAATTTTAAATTTTAAAAAATTGATAAATAAAAAATAATAACTTTGCAATTAGTAATGTCAATAAAAACAAAAACAAAGAAAAAACAAAGGTCAAGGGACAAAAAAAAAAAAAAAATTGCTTGCACCTGATTTACTTGTTTGGCCTTCAACAAATTTCTCCTTGACATCAATATCCTCAATATTGTCCGGAAATCTCAATTGGACATGCTTTCCTAATCATGCCATGGGTTCCCACATTTATTTATTGGTCCTATAATGTTTAATTGTTTTTTCATTTATAAGTACAATAACTAGATAAATAAAATGTAAATTTTTTATTATTTTATATTTTATAATAATTTATTTTTACAAAATTTAAAATAAAAAATTTCAAACTTAATTTTTTTTAATTTAACCCATTTTATTTATTTGTATATTTAGTACTGAGGACTACAAGAGAATAACACATTTCTTTAATATCTTGGGAAACAAAATATTTTGGCATATTTCAAAAAGTTTTATACGTCTACTTAGGTGGAATAAGATATGTTGTACAAACTAATTAATGAGCAACTTAAGCAGTTGGTAGTTAAAGCTGAGACATTTTTAATTATTTATTGTAAATTTGAAAATGGAAGGTTCATTTATCTCTATAATAAGGGCAATATTGCCATCTAATATAAATATTTAACACTTTATTAATTGTATATCCTTTACTAGTAAGTGGTTTCTCTTATACTCATTAAAAAAAATTAAAGAAATCTCAAATCATTTGATGAAATCATTGAAGCAAATCCAACGTCTCAAATTGGTTTTTCAAAGCAATAGAAATATCCCATATCAAATATTCATCCCAGGTGTTCTGAACTCATAAGAGGAGAAACAGAATCAGTTTCCAAATCACTCAAAAAGATCTGCCGAATACTGCAAAGTCACACTATTGACTATATCAAATATTCTTTTTTTTAAATAAAATCATAAAAGTTCTTAAGCAGCAGAATCTCAAAATTAATCAAATTTGCATTGAACTCTCGGCTTAACATTTGGGGATTGGGATTCTCTAGTAAATTTCTGTATTATATTCTTTAAATATAAAAATTTTTATTTATATATATTAAATCAAATAAGATAAAATTTAAATTTTAATATTAAATATTATAATTAATAATATATTAAAATATATTAAAAAATCTGAAGTCAACATCCGGTAGAAGTTAATTGTAACTAAATAAATTATACTATTTTATCATAGCCATAACAATTTCCTTTAAACACCAGAATTTAATGGTAAAGTTCCTATGATCTTTTAATGGGTAATTTGTGAATTTCAACAGTTGGATTGGAAGGGTTATTTTGTAATTTAATGGTTCAACGACAGCAAAAGAAATCGCTTTCGACTCCAAATACCGTGGGGGCCCCCGGTTTCCGTGGGCTCAGCATCACCACTTCAAGGAGAATAGACCTATGAAATCAGTGGGCTCAGCTTATCACTCCTTAGTGGTCTCAGCAGTTGTAGTTGTTTCGACCTGTCTGGGCTGCCTTGACACGTACCCAATCGCCGGCGAACCAAGCTTCCCGGAATCTTTGGTGCTCCAGGTGACGGCGATGGTGGGTCCTCGGGATTGGGTCACAATCATTGGACATGGACGTTTAATAAAAAATTGCCAGTGAGTGACAGGTGACAAGATTTCATAATTTCTTGGAATTACTTTTTTTAATGAATTTCTTAGAATTTAATAATGCAATAAAGTGGCTCAATCATTTTTCTTGGCTTTGTATGCAGTCAGCTACGCCTCACCCCCATGGTAACCCATGGGCGCAGTGCCCCCACCCCCACCCGGCATCAGCTCCATTATTTCTAACCAAACCATGGGCTTTGTCTAACAACTCCAGCAAACATTATATAGTGTAAAGCCCCTTTAAAGTGCTTTTGCAAGAACTCAAAATTCTCTCATAATTGAGTTCTCAAGCAAATTTCTTTGTAGATATAGTAATAATCATGTTAGGCAAAAGACCAGCTCCGTTGATCGGAAAACTCACCAATTCTTTCATTTCCGGCAACCGGGTGGGGCTAGTGGAGGTTGCCACTAGTCCAAGAAGCCCTTTGGATTTCAAGATTCAGTCACCTAGAGGTCTAAAGAATTATGATCTTGGTGGGGTTGGATTGGGTATTGTAGCTGCCCTTGAGAAATCTCCTGAAGTCGGATGTGAAATTCAGGCCAGTAAGGCTCTCTATAACCGGAAATTGAACCGGTCGAATCCAATTCCGGTGGTGAGTTCCGGTAAGAATTCTTGTAGTAGTAGTAGAAGAGATTATGGAGGATTTGAGCAAGTGGAGATAGATAATTCGGAAGAATACACCCTTGTGACTTGCCGTCGGCCGGGGAATAAGTACTACACTGAAGTATATTATGATGGACGTGAAAGAACAGAATTCGAAAGGAGAAGTTCAAAGATGAGTCGTCCCAGTGTATTTGCTATATCTCCGGCAAGATTCGGAGAGTCCATAGCACTTCCGGCTGCTGATTTTCTCAGTGCATGTCACTGGTGCCAGAAGAAACTCCATGGCAAAGACATATACATGTACAGGTAAAATTTTAAGCTACCCTTTTAATGTTCTTCACTCAGCATCTTCATTTTCCGCAAAGAACCTATGATCAGTGGTGAAATCAATGCTAACATGGCAATTTTTCTTGATCTGCAGAGGGGAGAAAGCATTTTGTAGCACAGAGTGCAGATATAGGCAGATAGTGACGGACGAACGCAAAGAGAAATGCAGTTCAGAAGTATCGAGATCGGCTGAAGGTTCCATTTCCACTTCTCCCTATAAGAATGACCAAATATTTTCACCTGGAATTCTTGCAATTTAAGGTGATGATCCAATTTAGTGGCAATTCCAAAAGCAAGAAAATTTGCTGGCCATGGCTATAGGAGATATCAGTACATATTATCCATACGGGACTTCTATACATAAGGAGAAACCTATAGTGAATCTTCCTTCTTTTTCTTCACTTCCCAATTTTGCTTGGATACAATCTTGTAATTGCAAAGCTTGATGCTCCGTTCAAGAGAATTTTGGATTTCGAATACGAAGTTTCCAGCTTTTGTTAATTAGGTTTTTTCTCTTATTCAAGTACAAGAATAAGCTCTGCAAGCACAACCTTCCCCCATCCCCCCCACCGCCGCCAAGAAAACCACCTTATTTTGAGTTTTATTGGGTTCAAAATGGAAAGGATGGTGCGATATCCGCAAGCAACCACCTCATAGATTGGCCTATACCCCATGGTTTCCCACCGCTATAGGCCAGAAAAAATGGCAACGAAAGCTTATGTTGTTCAAGTACAAGAATAATTCCCTTATTCTTTTGCATTTCTGATTTCTCATTTCTGTGCAAATAATTAAGGAGAATGTTGAAGTCCAACAAAGTGTTCTTGACTTGACCCTCCACATGTTAAAATCAGTGGGGTCTTCATGTTGTACTACGGGGACCATTTGCACGTCCACTTGCAAGAGCTATTATCAACGTTTGGTAAAACTTTCTTGAGGATCCACTCACAGCAAACCTCATACAAATTGGCAAAGTAAAGGTCTTCCCCACCATTGCAATTGCAGTTGAAATACCAAGGTGGGTTGATTGAAGAGAGCCATTGCCAAGCCCCATACGATCCTAAAGAATGATCCCTTTTTGGCTCTCTCACACTCCTACTGGATGACACACCATACTCTCCGAGCAACGGAATCTTCAAATTTTCATCACTATGCAAGACATGGACCTTAAATCAATTATGAATAGCCCTGATGAGGACTTTGAGGCAGCAATCAAAAAATGGCGTTAAGAATTGGCCCACGAGCTGATCCAAGAAGACGAATCCGACCACTACCAAAATCATAAGCCATAATGCACCCTCTTTCACAATTATATATTCACTAGAATAAATAAATAAATACCCGCTAGAGTGAATTCAATTCGAGACCAACCAATAGGAATTATTCTGTGCATGTTTTAAGTGCATATTGGACAGATGGGAAGTACTTTTCTTATCATGGAGTTTTTACCTCAGCTTACCATACTAGATGCGTACTGCTGAGTCCTAAAGTTTTTAATAAACTCATAGAAACAGCATAGATTATACCTGAGCTTATCACAGCGAGAATCACTATGAAATATATGCAAAGTTAGCAGAATCATTAAAAGCTATTGTCTACGTACATCACCTTGTTCAAATATCTGAACGAAACCAAAAGAAAAGAGAGGAAGACGAAAGGTAGGGCAGCGCGAATAATTTTACCACATAAATTAACTAGCAAATACAGGACATCAAAATTGAAAAAATTGTGTCCTAAAACACACCACGTCTAAAGGAAACAGGCATGCCTCAAAAAGACCTTAATATCCTCTCTGCACACCCGTTTGTGGGAACTCCCCGGGAAACAGAGTGAATTGTTAATTCAAGTCAATTGGGCATGCCCCAGTGAGTCCTTCACATCCCCAAATAACATTACAGGCTACATATTCATACACAATGCTGGAAAATACGGGGACAAAAGAAAACTAACAAATAGAAGAAGATTAAAGATAAAAGCAACCTATAAAATTTTAAACAAGTAAATCCCAGCTGGAAAGCAGTAGCAATGTCGGGCTCTCCATGGTTACTACTGGTAGTACATAGGTGGCTGGGTACTACCAATACCAGGATACCCAACATCGTAGATAGCTTGGCTTGCTGCACCAATTCGTTGACCCTGAGGATGCATCAGTGCCTGCGCACCAGCCATCTTACTCAGAGCAAGCTGTCGTTCATAGGCTACAATATCAGCAGCTGAAAGAATTGGCAACTGTGATGCAGCTGGTGGAGCCATTGGGGTAGAACTGGTTCCTGGAGGAGTGGGTTTGCTTCCCCATGAGCACTGCAATATGAATCACATATTAGCCATGCATACATTCTCAGAAAGCTCAGAAAAGCATGTGCCATCGTTTTAAGACAATAAACAAGAAGCTGGATGCAGCATAAGCAAGCAGATCATGCAAAAAGCTCAAGTTTTTTGAACAAAAGGATAAAGCAATTCAAAAAATGAGACATAATCTCATATCAAAATAGTTAAGCTTCATGAGTCGGAGGAGAAACTTCATGGGAATAATGAGCTGGTAGAAGAAAATATAAACCGAATAGCAATCTCCTTTACGTTACAGCCTTAGAAAAATAGAACTGTCAAGACATCTCTGGACCACTAGGATGGAAATGGTAGGACTTCATCATTAAACATCAGAGTACCTTTATTGGTTTGCCAAAGAGAATACGAGCATTTCCCAATTGAATAGCTCGAGCTGCTTCTGCATGGTTGCTATATCTTACAAATCCAAAACCCTTGTCTCTCTGAACACGGACATCTTCAATCACTCCAGCCCCAAGAGAATGAAAATGGCGATGAAGATCAACTGATGTGACCTGCAATGTTTATGTAGTGTGAAGTTTAAACAAGATAAATATTTAAACCATATACAAAGAAATTACGATGGTAATGTAAGATGCAATCCCTTTGGTAACATGCATGAAAATGTAGAAACTGGGGATGAAACAAATAGGAATAATGTGTTAACTTAAGATGATGGCACTGAAGAACTCAATAATAGTATAATCTTAGTAGAAACATCAAAGATAGAATGCAGAATATCTCAAACAATGAAGGCACAACATCTGGCAAACTAGTTTGCACTATTATTCATTTTTTGGAACTTTGTCACTTAAGTAATCAATGGGTTTCTAACATAGCAAATATACTGTTTCAAAATATATATATATATAGCAGCAAGTACACAAACAATAAAGAACAGTATCTGGCAAATCAATTATATGCAAGTTTACGAGGTAGTAACAGATTTTGGTTTTATGCAGCACCTCCCCCCCACCCACCCCAAACTCTCCCACCTTTTCGTGGCCATTTTTACTTTTGGCGCTCTATAACTAAAATCATGAATGGGTTCATGCCCGCCCACAATGAAGCTTCTTATAAAATCTCACTACTACACACATCATAGCATCAAATAGATGATTTATAGAACACATAATGCAATACTAACCTCAGGAGCAAGATTGCCGACATAAACAGTAGTATATTGAGGATTATTTTCTGGAGCATCTTCATTGGTCTTCTCCTGGCCATCTTCTGCAAAATGAATCATTCGCACTTATAGCTCAAAAGAGCACTCACTAATATGTACCCAAAAAACAAGTGAAGCTTCAGAGCACACTAATGTAGAAGTATTAATTTTTTATCTTTTACTATTATAATTTATAAGCATGAGGGGAAAGATGCAACTCTTAAGGGCCAAATACCTGCTGTGACTAAAATGCAGAGTAAACATTGTCCCTAGAATATCTTAACAAAATCCTTCACAAAGATATATGTTGCACAATAAGAAACAAAAAATGAGCAATGACATTTTGGTGAAACAAAAATATAAAATATATATTAGGGGCAGGACACTCACAATGAATAAAAGATTTTAAAAATCAGAAATACTTAAATCTACTAGAGGACAAACCTAATGTTCCATTTGTAAGCTCCACAACACTTTTGGTATCTGAATTCTGCTTGTCATCGGCAGTTCCAGCACCTTTAGTTGCCCAATTACAGCGTATTTGTCTGCTCCCAAGCCACTTACCTGTTGTTTTTGGAAAAGAAATTACCCAATCCCAATAAGAACAATTGCCAATATGGAAAAAATATATTTTCAAAGGTAAAACACAAGAAAATTTTCATAAGAGTTTTGACCCAAAAATACAAACTTGAAATAACATCATGCAATAACCTATAAATAAGTAGGAAGAGTAGAAGGGGGGAAGACATTTTTAACCTAACAAAGTTCTAAGTGTTCACCGTCCAATCTACCGGACTGGTATTTAGGTCAAAAGATTCTTCAATTGTAACCATGTTGCAATCACTAAAACTACATGCAGACTCCCAAAACCAGATATTTTTCAAAATCAGTTAAGGAAAGAAGCATGAATTATGAAACATGGAGCAGCACTGCATGGGATGAGATGAAGGGAAGAAAAGAAAGAAAGACATTTTGTATATGCGTGCAGGGGCCAGGGGGGAGCTCTTTCCCTAGCTTTTTCCAGGGAGGGAAAATATGCCTAAACAATTAAAGCAAAGACAAGAAGAAGAAAGAAAATTTTACAACCACATGGGAAGCTACTAATCAATCAGAATAGTAGCTTCCAAACATAAGTAGAGGGAAAACGGGTGAATCATCCGAAGATTACAATTGAAAGAGATCTACTCAATTCTCACCATTCAAGTCATTGATGGCACTCTGGGCATCCTGCAAATAACAAACAAAATATCAGAACTCTGACACACTAAGAATAAAAACAATTTTCTTTTTCTAGAAGAGAAAAGGGGTCTCATCTATCAAGAGTACATAATAAGTTGGCAAGCGTGGATTTAGCAGAACTATCTGACCTGCTGATTACGGAAAGAGACAAATCCAAAGCCCCTTGAGCGACTAGTTTTCTGATCCCACATAACCCTTGCATCTCTGTGACAACATGAGAAAATGTTGAGACAACCCAATAATTATTCTGTGTAGAAGTGACAAATCAAATAATTCAGGATAAAAAAGGTATTAAAGAAACTTACAAGCAACTTGAATATACAGAGAAGCAAGCAAACAATGTGGCATCTGTTACCTCTGGGCTAAGGTCGCCAACAAAAATGTTATAGTGATCTACAAGCCAAGACAAATGAAGCCTAAGAAATTAAGATGTGATGCCAAAACCGAAAACCATAGAGTTGACATATAGGAACAAAACCATACTAGCTGGAAACTACAGTATTAACTCTAATAAACTTCATATACATACTTGATGTATCCTCCCTCTGAGCACTTGCATAAGCCCAGTTAACTTTTATAGGCTGACCAAACCTGGTTAAAAATATACGTTAGATGCTCAAGCTATAGGTTTGCTTGCATCAATTGAATAACTACCTAATGCAATACTTACAGATGACGCCCATTAAGAGTAACAATGGAAAGGGCAGCTGATCTTCGATCAAAGTAATCCACAAAACCGTAGGATGACTGCATAAGAAGAGCAGAAAGGACAACACCTTGTAAGTAGTATAATAAAATGATAGTACCAAAGAGGAAAATCCCTCACATTTGAGACTTATGCGCTAATCACTTGTTATTAGTATTTCCTCTTGAAAAAGGAAAAGACATGCATGAATAAAGTTAGGATAACATAAGAAACCATGGGGATTCACTTGATGCAGTCCCCAAATATACATAATTTTTAACCCGGTAGTGTCTGTACCCTGGCATTACAAAGATGTTTGAAGATGCTCAAATGTGATTTCTGTGTTTTTCAGTTAAGACGAAAGCCCATAGAGACATAGGTCAAAGAAACTGATGTCCTCTAAAATCCAGTATCACTTAAAGGAAGAAGAAAAGTGAAACACAAGAGGCTAACAAGAAGCAAATGGCAACAACAGAATTTACCCCAAATAATCAAAGAAAATAGAGTAGCGTGGAAGAGAGATGCACCTTCTCTTTACGTATAAGCTTGCACCCTTCAAGAGGACCAGTACTAGAGAAAACCTCTTGAAGAAGTGGTTCTGTCACTTGTGGATGGATATTCCCAATATACCTGCATCATTCATACAAAACTAAATAAAAACCACAAGAAAAAAATTAATTTTGAGACACTAACATTTGACGCTACCAAGTAATGACGCACATAAATCCCACAGGTTCGTTGCATCCTATAGCATTTGTACAACTAATAGCAGTGGGAAACATGCGTAGAAGTACAGACAACACTAAATGCTACAAAGAGAAAAACATTTTGTCCCAGCTTGTTATTTCCAAGTTATGCAATTATTGCATCAGCACCAAAAGAATTTGTGATGCTGCAGGCAGAGTTATCCTCTTAGAGAGAAAAACCTAGGGGTTAAAGAAAGAGAGAAAAATGTAAAAGGGGAAAAAAGTCATAAAGTATCTTGCAAGGCACTCACACACTGCGGCATGTACTTGAATCAAATCCAGGAGGCAGATTTCCACTCAAAATAGGCTCTATCTGCAGATTAGTGGTAAAATGTAAAGAGACAAAGAAAAACAATAAAGCCTAAAATAAAAATTAAAAAAATCCCACTACTAGAGTTCAGAAAAGAAAAATAAAAGATATACGGAGAAGGTAGGCTCAACTAAAATGAATTTCCAAAAGCCACGGAGACCGCAAATAAATTCTATAGCACAATTGGTCACTTATAAAAACTAACAGGCCCTCGATGTCCAATTTCCAATTAGATTGAACATTTCAGCTTTTACAAACAGAGAAAGCTATCTTATCATTTATTTTCTGACGAAATCTGCACACCTCCTCAACAGTTTTTTGGCCTTCAATTTGGTTCTCTAGAGGAAAAAAGTAGATGAAGAAAAAGAGTACTTGTACGTTATCGCAAACTAGTCAAGCGGCTACCATACAAAATAAAAACTTCAAAAGCATTTAATCATGCAAAAGGTCAATATTTACAATGAGTTCCCAGAGCAGAAACATCAGCGGTTACTTAAAACTTTTTAGTAAAATGAAAAATAAACAATTTTTTGGATAAAAACAAGCTCGAAATTTTGTTTTACCAAAATTAAAGGCGACCATTAATTTAATAAACCAAGCCAAAAAACGGTTATTCACCTTTTCAAGGAAAAGCACGGGAAACTTAGCCCTCTTTAGTCTTTTCCGTAACAAACAGAAAAAAGCTAAGCGCAAAAAAAAAAACTAAAAACCATACATTTATAATGAAGCTTTGAAGGGTACCGATTTACACACACGAAAACACAAGCAAAAATGTGATATTTCCATTAGTAGAATCCAAAACAAACAATTCTGCCAGAACAAAATTTACATCCTACCAAAAAAAAAAAAAAAGTAGTCAAAAGAAGGAGAACCTGAGGAGGAGCCAAGAGACCGGGGTGATAAAGAGACTCCTGCATCAATGCTTGTTGCTGCTTCAACCTCTGCTGCTGCATCTCTTGTTCTTGATAAAGGTAAGTATGGTGAAAAAGGTTAAATTTTTTGGGAATATTTGTGGAGAAGGGATGAAGATTAGGGCTTGGGATAATTAAGAAAAAACGAAAGAAAGAAAATTAATTTGGGGGAAAAAATAAAAGAAAAGAAAGAAAAAAAGGAAAAAGAAAAGAGAAAAGAGAAAACCCTCGTCGAAGACAGAGAGAGGCGAGAAAGAGATGATGTACTGATGTATAGCTCCCGCTCACTTCGTTCTCCACACCTTTATAATGCAGAGAGAATTTTTATGCGCATCGGATCACCACCGTTTAATAGTGCACTCGGCACCGTTTACCGTTGATCCTTATATGTGGGGCCACGTGAAGAAGCTCAAATTTTATTTTTTCTACAATTTCAAGATTATATTTTGTAAAATGAGAGATAAAAGGAAAAATTTTGTGTGAATTTTCTTTAATATTTTCTATAACACTCTCCCTATAACATTTTTATTAAAAGGTCCTATTTATAAAATTAAACCATTAAAAGATAAATTTTAAATTAAAAATATCATAATATAAAAAATATCATAGGTAATATATTATAAAAGATCTTACAGATGATTTAAAGTGGAAAAGATAATAAGAAAGTAACCAGAGAGGAAATATGCAATTGGTGAATTATGTAAATTTCATGTATGATGCAAATAAAAAACATTGCAATCCATAAGCTTAACTTTCTATACTCTTATTATAAAATTACAATAAGTATATAATTGGATAGAGTTTGATTTTATATTTTTATCTTGAATTTTATAAAATTTAAATTATTTATTAAAAGAGATTTGTAATATATATTTAAAATTTTTAATTTGATTTCAAAACAAAATTCTTAAGCCTAAATCTAATTGTATATCCCACTTCCAAATTCCCCCCTTCTCTCCTCTGTGATGGAGGAGGCACTAACTTTCTATAGTCTCTGTCTTCTGAAAAAATGAAAGGTTAAACTTTTACTCATAAAAAAAATGTGAAATCACAGTGCTGCTACAAGTTTACATGAGAATTAAGTTAGGAAAAAAAATATGACCAATGTTATTTTGTGTTCAATAAAAACCTTTGTTATATTTTTTTTTTCCTCCTATTTTTGCAATCCACATAATCAAGTCTAAGCATAAGACCAAGATTAGTAAATTTAGGGAAAATGTAATTCTCCTTGTGGAAATTTTCTTTTCTTAGTTAATTCACACACAAAATTATTGAATTGCTTAACTAGTAAAAAAATCTTTACCTTATTTCACCTTAAAGTTAATTGCAATACGGTAAAATACTCATTGGCAGATAAAAAATCTCAAAGTTTAGTTAATTAGTTGGTAAATATAAATTTTAGCAGACCAAAAAAGCATCAAACTTAATACTCATTAAAAGTATTTTTATGACTTTTTTTAAAATAATTTTATCTCAATCACTTATTAATTTATGTTCAAACTCATGATTTATAAATTCACTGATCACAATAAAATACATAAATAAAAATTCCATCTCGCGTATCAGCGGAAAAAAATGCCAGCTTACTGGCAATAGTCTAATAAGGAAAAGAAAATATCATTTCTATATGCAATTTTTTTTTGTACTATATGTAGTGTCTAAAATTTTCATTTTTCGTAAACTCTCTCTCTCTCCTCCCATAACTCTCTTAAGCTTTCCTTTTAAAAAATCACACTTTTCATTAAAAAAAAAAGACAAATTTAGATGCAGCAAGGCAATGAGCAAAGATTTTACGAAGGATTCTCTCGATTTTGAAGTAAAAAATACTTAAATTCCAATTAAATTGGAGTTTGTAACAATTTTTAAAAATTATGCGTGAGTTTCGCCACTAAGTGGCGCAACTTGCACTATAGTTACGCCACAATGTGGTGAAAATCACCCACAAATTTTGCCAAGGTTAGGCGAAATTTGTGGCAAATTTTCGCCAGATCAATTTTTGCCAAATCATGGCGAAACTCGACCAAAAGTTTTGCCAGGTTCTGGCAAAACTAGTGCAGTTTTTCATGAATTTTGTTATTTTTTTTAATTAATCACTTATTTAGTTACGTTACGCATCGTAAATAGTTTTATTATTACGGTTTTTATTTTTTTAAAAATAATCGAGACACACATAATATAGTAACTGACATTGGACAAGTGCGATATATGCATTGCAGGAATACTGAAAAGGTCGGAAGGCAAGATTTCATCGAACGTTTTACATGAATGGCCAAGGCCCGTCATCGTCATCATATTCGTTTGAAGAATTCTTGAATCTTGACAAAATAGATGATTTAAGTCGTTTTTTGGGCACGCAAGATATATTTTCGAGTAAAAAGGAGTTAGTAAAGTGGGCGAATGTGGCAGCATTACAAGTGAGGACCTTGTTGATCATCTACATTCTGCACATCATCTGCAGCGCCTGCACCATTGTCGTAATCCTTGGGATATCTATATGGCGTAATAAGGACCAATGGAGGATAGTAGTATGATAGTCCTGCATCCTCTGCGTAATTGCTACGGTGCTTACGCAGGTCCCATCAGATAATAGCATAATGTACCGGAGTCGGCAACATCATCGAGGGGCAAAAGATACGGTACGTATCTGAGCATGGACGCGTATATCTCTGGCACCCACGTTATATGTGGAGCGAATTGCGACGAATCGACGCCCCGTGTGATGTCCATAGTACTCACGGGGATGTCACTAGTGCTGCGCCCCGCCATACCCGCTCGCTACCTGGCAGACACTGTAACAGGCTGTCGACTATGCAATTGACCGCTACAGACGGCAACTGGTCCAAAATCAAGCGATGCATCGCGCCGTTGTCGAGAATGATCCGTCATCTACAATACATATTCAACAAATGTCGTTATTATGCAATTCCCACTGAAAATTTATATATATTGTTCACAAAACCTTACGTAATAAGGAAATTGCTATTAATTAAAAATAGATATAAATAAATAAAAATTAAATTAAATTATGAATAAATAAGATAAATAATTAAACATATTTCGTCGATCGTATAAACTAAGTAAAAAAATTACTTAATTTTATAAATAATAAAAATATTAAAACATATTAAAAATATAAAAATATAAAGATTCCCCCAAGCCTTGGCAGAATTTCTCAGAAAATTTTGTCAAAAATGTGGAATTCATCTGAATAGGGTACAATTATGGTAACGAATTGTACCCTATTTGGGTACAAACTTTCAGCAAATTTCGCCAACAGTTGATAAATTTTGCGGATGAATTCTACCAATTACTGGTGAAATTCATTGAACTCAGTTGGAGGAATTCATAAATTTATTGACTGACTTCAAAATCGGCTATTTTAAGGCTGATTTTGAAGTTTTTTGTATGTAAAACGATGTAAAAAGTTGAATAGTTTGATAAACTAATATTTTTTCGTGAATATTCTTCGTCGTTGTTCATAGATCTGAATTTTTTTGTCCGAATACTATAGAGAATTCTAAAAATTATTTAAAATTAAAATAAAATAATAAAAAAAACTGGTGTCAAAGAAAATTGGAAAGGAGTAGACATGATTGCGCAGAGGAGTCCTTGCATCTGGACCATATTCCGTATATCATTTGGGCTTTCTTGGATATCTACAACACAAGCCATCATCTGAGTGGGGCAACTTTCTTATGGCCCAATATCTAAGAAGGAGAGGAGAGGGTCAGAAAAGGAGGGCCTGCACTCATGATCCAATAAATTACATCAGAATGAAGCAACGTATATAAGATTTATTTGTTCTTGGTCGGCTACTAATTAGCCCAGTAACTGATGTATATGGCAATTGAGCCCACTGACCGGTGCGTGTTCAAGTTCGTCCAACAATGTGAAAGTGAAACTTTTGTTCCAACTTGGTTGGGAAGTTTGTAGGAACTTTCTAGCTGGATCTTACAAGCCCGTAACCAACATATCTTAAGAAGGGATGATATTGGACAAATCCAAGGAAGCCTATTCAACCCTTCTAACATTTATACGGGCCCTGACACTTTTGCGGATCCAAAGGGAAAAAGGACTGAAGAAAGAAATCAATGGAACTCGAACGGAAGAAAGAGAATAAACCAACAGAAAGTACGGACGTATTCTTGCATTTTCATACCTTATAGGGTTAAAATCGAAGTTATTCTTCAAAATATAACTTCGTTGCAATTATACTTTCTTCTTTTAGAAAATAAACGACTATATCCTTGTAAATTTTAAGAAATTTCAATGATGATATCATCATTGTACAAAAAACGCAACAAACCGATCATGCTTGGGAGTAACTTTGTTTTTGAATTTCAAAGATTAATGACTTTTAAAATCTCGTCTAGAAATTACTCGGTTAGTTTAAAATTAAATATTACGATAATTTTAAAAAGTATTTGAGAATAAAAAAGTTATTACATTATTCTTGTTCCGTATTGAAAATTATGTTATGCGTTAGTAGAATGGAGATTCATTGAAAAAATGGACATTCATTTTAAAAGTAACTCTAAATACTTACTTTTTGGATGAAAAGAATAGTGGGAAGAAACTGATTTTAGCACCAAATCCCACAACATACGAAGAGAATGTCAAGTGGTTTAGTACACAACACATGAAGAGAATAGAGATCTATAAATTGACTCTAAAACAGTTTGGCTGCCGAACCAAGAAAACAGCACATACTTTCTACCCATTCACGGGACAAAAGCATTGGCGTGTGGAGGAGAAAATTTTTTAAATTCAAAAGCTCTCTTAGATCTATTATTCCATCATCCGTGCAGACCCTCCCACTTGGAGGGGGCCATTTGAAGGAGGACAAAAGATGCTTCTCCCAAAAGCCATCCGGTCCATTCATGGCCATGGCATACATCCTCACAAACGTAACTTTCTCCTCAAAGGACAAATTCATCACTCATCACCATTCCACGCATCCCAAAGGGACGTTTGGGGTTCCCGGCTGGGGGGTGATGAGGAGGAAATGTACTTTTATGGCAGAGAGTGAAAAGTTCCTATTTGATGGCCAAAGATGGAAGCCTGCAATATTAATGCACCATCAAATATCTTCAGTTCTTCAACTTCCCGGAAAGTTCATTTATACTACCTTTTTTTTTTTTTTTTTTTTGGATGAATGAGGTGCATAAAAGGAAACCAAAGGGAGAATGTAGGGCAGGTTCTTGTATTTGGACAAGCCATTCTAGGGCCTGCAGTAAAGGTGGATGCATGCAAGGAAGGTAGACGAAAAGGATGGAGATAATGATGTAAGACCGTGCTACATGCACATGGCTTTATTTGTCTTTTAGCTGTATTTGCATTGGTTCCTTTGGATTGGGTTTATTGACAGCCTAATATAAATTTTTCATCTCTAATTTTATTTTTTTATAAATAATTTATTTTTATAAAATTTAACACAAAATTTTAAATCTAAATTCTATTTAATTTCACTAAACCTATACATGATTTGTATATTTGGGGCTTTTGTCTTAGGATAAAGAATTGGTCCCATTCTTTATTCTCTCGAAGTAGCAACCACAGTTTCTAAATCAGATTACTACCAAGTATCTAGGATTCACTTGAATTTTTGAACCTCACGTTTTTCTTTTTTTTTTCTTCACAATATTCAATTATGGACACCACAATTTTTTTTAAAGAAAAAGCCAATCCAAATATACACAAAACACATCTTACAAGTTTTTTATTTTGTTTAATATTGCCATCTATTCTGACCAAAAGAGAAATCTCTGGACTCTCCAATTTCATGGGTTGAGCTATCGTGATCACTGGCAAACTACTTGATCTAATTAAGATTAAGGAGTTCCTCAACAAAGCCCCAATGGGCCAAATGAAGTGCTGTTAGAGAGATGTGTAGTCGAAGCCCAAATGGTCTTGAGCTTCCATTACTGATGATATTTTTTCTTTTATAAATCTATTTTTTCCCACAAATTTACTTATTTATATTAAAATCTGTACATTTTAGAAATATCAATCTTATAAAAAAATTGTAATTAATTGATACAAATCCTTGAATTAGTCTTACTCTTAGTTCTTTTAACATTATAATCATATAACAAGTAATTTAATTAACTCTTGATCATTGGTACTTGAATTAGAAGATTTATGTTAATATTTATTTAAGTTGGATTGATTGGTCAATGTGAGGTGGTTTACCAACTACAAACACACCATGTGATGGTCTCAAACTCAATGGCAAAGAATGTTACCCATAATGTGACTCAATTCAAAATTTTCACTTTAGATTCTATTTCTTTTATCACAAATAATTTTTTTTTACAAAATTTAAAATAAAAATATAAAATTAAAATATTATTCAATGCCACCTAATTATGTTAAGTAAATGAGCGAATATGACCTCTTTCTCTATCTCTCTCTCTCATTTATCACTAGAATATTAAGAGTGTGCTTGGATTGAATTTTTGTTTAAATTGAATTATATTAAAAATTATAAAGGTAAATTTTTTGTAAGAATAGAAATTAGACTTATGAAAAAAAATATTTGAAGCGAAGATAAGATCAGATAAAGGGGCGGTGTTTGACGAACGTGACAAATATTAATAGAAGTAAATGATTTTTGGCGAAGTTGCTTTGGCATTTCCCAACCACTTTGCCTTGCGGTTCTCCATGCTTTCTTTATATAGTATGATTATTAGTAGTAGTACTATTAAGACTTGCAGTTGTACTAGTAGTATTAAGGACCATGTGTGTAATATTCATTTAATACTACTACTATTTGGACCATTCCCGTGAATATTTTTCTCCACCTTTCTCGCTTTCTTTCTTTCCTGCCCTCCTTAATTACACGTACTACCATTTTCTCTACTTGCTTTTGGTAAGGGAACAGTGCATTTTCCGCGTACCAACTTTCAAAGCCGCGTGCTCCTTTCTTTTGTGGGAAGTGTGGAGATCAATATCTTTCTTTTTTTAACACAAAGAAAGCCGACATCAAACGGGGCTCGTTTATTTGTCCTTTTTTTTAGGTGTATACTTTCGTGTGGAACGGTTCCATCTTGTATGCTACTTGTTTCTTCCGTCATCATAATATTTGGGGCCTTTTTAAAATATAAAATTTTTAAATTCTTTTTATACAAATTAAAAGAGAAAAAATAACATTTTAAATAATTTTATTAATAAAATAATTATATTTATCATGAAGAGAATTCTAAGAAAATAAATTCTTAAAATATTAAATATTTTAAAAAAGAAAAAAGAGTTAAAAAGATTTTATATTTTGAAACATAAGAATTAGTTCGATTTACAAATGAATTTCTTACTTGGCAAATGTTCTCTCCTCTCTCTAGATCAAAGCCTTGTTTTAAAGAGTTAGGTATATTTGGATTATCTTTGGTTAGGAGAGTTTTTGTTTATAGTTTTATAAAAGTAAATTTTTTGTAAGATAAAAAATAAAATTTAATAGTGTGTCTGGTCAGACTAAACGTTGTCCAAATAAGGCCTTAAGGAGTGTCAAATGTGTAGTTACAAGAATCTTGCAAAAGATCATAAATTTAAAGAAGATGCAATGTCTCTCTTACCAAACACAGGTTCTGCTAATTAGCTTTTACGAAGCTTTTGAAGAGTTAAGAAGTGGCAAGTTATAACCTAAAAAGACTGAAAAGGAAAAAGGAGTGACATAGTTTCTGTATGGAAAAAGATTTACATTAGCTTAATTTGCCACTTTAGTCATTGTTTTGACCAATTATATAAGAGCTATGAATTGGCAAATTAATTCACTATACGTACATATGGTAGCAAACTTGTGGTTCAAAAGCCAAAATCGAATCATGTTAAGGGGTCTTCGGAAGTAAATGAAATAAAATACCAAAAATTTGAAACCAATATGTATACATTAATAAATTAACTTTAAAATATTCTAAACAAAAGATTTGGGTAAAAGGCAATGCTTGTAATAACAAATGACGTTTAAAGTAGCAGTCAAAAGGATTCAAAATGATGGTAAAGGAGCAGTTAATATGTTGTTAGTTTGCCTAACAATGTCGATTGTGGAAGCAACACTCGAAACCTAAACGCACTGATTGGAATTGTTGGAACGACACTCAATCTATTTTATTTTAAAATATAGAGTTTTTTTTTACAATGTTTAATCTTTTGAAGATTATTTTTATATTAATAAATTAAATTAGTTAAATATATAATTTAAAAATATTTTTTATTTTTAAATTAATTGATATAAAAATATTTAAATACTTTATATTTTGACATGGAGAAATAATTTCTGATTTTTCGGTGCTTGATTTTGGGAATTTCTCATCTTTTCTTGGCAACTTGGTTAAGGAAGTGAAGAAGAAACGTGCAAAATTTTCCAAAGTGGTGAGGGTTGGACGGTGATTTTGAGCCAAAAAATGACCCCTCATCCACCAAAGTTGCATTCCACAGGAGCAACATTACAATCATGAAAACGATGATGACCCTGATGATAATTTATTCCATGGTCCATTCGGACATCAAAAGGCACACCGCTCGGTCAACTGATATTGCTTATTATATAGTACCGACTTCCTCGAATCAAATGGTAATATATACAAAAAAAAAAGTAAAAATAGAGCGATTTGGTTACGTAGAATAATATTTTTTTAATTTATGTAAATTAAAATTTAATATTTAAAAATTTATATATTGTAAATAATTATTTAATTATTTTATAATAAAATTTTATACGTTAAATTAAAATTTAATAATTAAAAATTAATTTTATACAAATTAAAAAATATATTATTTATACTCTAATTAAATTAAAAATAAAGATAAATTTAAATAATATTTGAATTTTAAATATTTTTATTTTAAAATTTATAAAAATAAATTATTTATAAAAAATAAAATTTAAAAAATAAAAAATTTATATTTAATTTAAATAGAGCTTGCAACATGGAGTTGTCTACTGGTGAGATGGGTGAAATTTCTCATCAAGCTTCAAATTTCTTGTTTGTTGTTTGGCATGAGTTTATTACGCAAGACTTCTCTAGTACTATTTAGGCTCTATTGGATAACATTCCATCCCAAAATCAAACACAAAATTTTAAGTGTGGAACTCATATCTCTTCTCACAAATCATTTAACTTTTACGAAACTCAAGATAAAAATCTCAAAACCAAACCCTATCCAATCACACCCTTATTTTTTCACATAGTACCAAACGAAACTTCAGAACAGAGGCTACCGCCGGTGCTGTCGGAACTGCTGAAAATGGCCCCGATGATGACGTTGGAGGCGCCCCAGCAGCCCCCGCCTGCACCGTCGAAGGCAGTTCCTAGCAGCACCGAACAGCATCAGCAAGCAGCCTGCAATCTCGTTCTTCTTCTGGCTCCCTAAGAAGAATATAAATTTTCTTCTTTTCTTATTCTTTTTTTTCCTTTATTTATTCTGCATCTTTTTTTTCTCTTCTTGAGGAACCTTCGTCTGGTTCCTTTGTTTTCATTTTTTTAATTTTCATAATCAATTTTCATAATTTAAAATAAAAAACTTATATTCAAACTTTATTCAATTCCACAAATATTGTTGAAAAGTATCAAGAAAAAAAATTCGCATAATTTATAGCAGAAAGATGTGAAAAAAGCTAAAGCAGAGTAAAAATCGAATAATTACGGCCAGAACTGGAGATCGGAGCTCCGTCATCTTGGCCGGAGAAGAAGAATGGCTTAGGCCGAGAGAGAACGAGAAAAGAAGAGACAGTATGGCATCAGTGAATTAACACATCTCTGACAAATAAAATAAATATTAAATAATTATCTATACAACATGCGAAAGTAGTAAATTATGAATACACCAATTAAAATTCAAAAGATATGAAATAAAGGATCCTCCGATGCAACTGGGCTACGGAGCATCCCTTCAAAAGAACATCTTTTGATCTCAAAATAGAACTACATAAAAGAACGAATGAGATCTTCGTCTTCAGATCCCCTTTTTTAATTACGCTAAGACGAATAGAGTTAGATCTAAGCTCGCAAAAGTCAACCCAAGACGGGGTAAATCAAAGCCAAACTATACTTGGCGTTCCATTTGAAGGGGAAACTGAGCCCCGAAACCAAACCATGTTCCTTTTTCAGCAGGCTTAGAATCAGCAATCACCGAGTTGCTGGTTTGGTATGGTGCCTTTGCTGTAATCCTGTAATGGAGTAACCAGATTTAACAAGATCAATCTCGTATTCAACTCAAATTTCACGACAAAAAAGTTACAAGTTGCCATAAAAATTTCTCCATTCTATTTACTACATTTGTAACAAAATCTTCCGTCAAATCTAGAACAACAATCTTCCATCAAATCTAGAACAACCCCCTCAAATCAAACAAAGAGATTTTGCCTTTCCAACCACCCCCAAAAAAGAGAAGAAAAGAAGAAAAATGAAAAAGCTATTTCTCCTCTCCCTTTGTACATCTCCAGCTAAAATGAAATCTAAAGAATTTTTGCTACCGTATAAAATTTCAAGAATCTCAATTGCAAATGCCTACCTATCCTTTCTCTTCTCCAAGAACCTGGTAAGCGACGCTTTCCTTGAAAGTGGTAAATCTGCAAACAAGAAACCATCGCATCAGCGTAAATTGCAGTTCAATTAAACCGGATGGACAACAGCGCCGTCTGATTTTTTTGTATCAATAACTCACCACTGACGCGGGGATAAAGAGGGCTCCGAACATTCTCTTGGACCAGAGAGTTTCCATAACTGGTGGCAGATTCAGCTGGTTTTGGGCTCACATTGGGAGTGAAAGCGTTACCGTTTAGTGGGCTTCCCTTGCCTGCCAAAAGCATAATTTCCCTGGCCTTGTCTGCCGGGAAGTCATTGAACACCAAGACTTGTCCCCCATAAAAGATGGTCATTTGTGCCGTGTCTGGCTCAGATTTTGCAACACTATACACGAATACAGACAAGATTCAGCGAAAATGGATTGAGACAATAATAGCCCTCGGAAAAAAAACATGCAATTGCTTGAACATCTTGGTCTAGATATGCATTTAATACATGAAAGCATGAGTAAACATGTAACGGTGAAGTTTCTTTGCCTAACCTGATATCAGCCTTACTCTGAGCTGCTTCTTTAGCTGAGATGCTGTAGAACCCAGCCGACTGAGGAACTAAATTCACAGGCTTGATCTCGTTCCTAGCCGGCGCCTCCAAATTCTGGCCCGTTTTCTCGATCATCGACAGCAAATTCATAGTCTTCGTAGAAGGCCCTATTCAACGAAGCGAGAAAACACAATAAAAAACTCGTCTTTAAAAGTAAAGAAATTACCGAAAGGGAGAAGAGAAAGCAAGGGAGATGGCTTTAACTCTCATTACTTTCACCGAAAATTTTCCATAAATAAACTAAGAACCAAAGCAAAATCATAAACCCCGACGATAACCCATTGATCTGAAAACCAAACCACCTTTTTCAAAAATTTCACAAATCCCAAGTTCGATCTGATAACGCAAAGAACAGAAAAGAAAGAAGCAGCCCAGAAGAGAGAAGTGTATTATAGTACCATTGGATTCAAAACTGCGGTTGAGTCCAAGGCTGAGATCTCCAAAGCTGCCCTTTTCCTTCAGGTACTGACTCAACAGACTACAAGTCTGAGAAAAGTTCGACTTCAGGCCAGAGGACCTCCCGGAATCCACAATCTCCGACGAAGCCATGATCTCCAACAAACAATAAACAAAACTTTCTCCTGCTCAACTCACAAACTTGCACAAGAACACTTAAGCAATGAATGACCGGTTGATCTTGAAGCTATCCTTTATATGTATTTCCGCGTATGAAGAAATATATAGAGAGAGAGAAAGAGACAGCTAGAGGGAGAGAGCTGTGGTAGAGGTTGAGTTGGATGGAAGAAGAATGTGAAATGCTTATCCTTATATTTGGTTGCTACGGCATGAAAAAGCACACGAGGAATAAATGGGGTTTTTGGAATGGGGGACATCATTGTTGTACTGTTCTCCGCCATTCCCTCCATCTCTCCCTCTCTGAGAGGGCTTTCGTTTTATTTTATTTTTTATTATTTTTGGATTATATTTTAATGGGAGGACTGGGTCCTTTCTTTTATTTTTATCTTCATCAATTTCAAACACGTGTTGTTTTCTTCTGAAAAAGCGGTTTCAGTTTCTTGTCCTTCGACTCCAAAGTAATTACGTCGATTGCCATCGTCGCCGTGGCGGCGATGCGTCTTTCCGTCAACAGTCTTCCGTCAGCTCTGGTCCCATCACCACAATTCTAGATTTCTAACTATCTTTCCAAAATACCTATTGTGGTCCTTGACGTTGTTTACTTTGATCATTTTGGTATCTGGTCCCTTATGAAAATTTTTAAAGTGTAGTTAAGAGGTTCAAACGAATATGTCGTAATTCTTTCTTAAGGAACTAAAACAACTATTTCAATGTTCAATTTACTTTTCAAATTTCAAACTTATTTTAAAATTTAAAATTATAAATATTTATAATTGTGTGATTGGATAAAGTTTAATTTTAAAATTTTTATCTTAAGTTTCGTAGAAAGTAAATTATTTATGAGAGAAGAGATGTATCCCACACAGTTTAATTTTAAGATTAGATAATATCCAATCCCATCTGTTTTTAGATTTCAACTTTATGAAACATGCCTTAATTTTTGGATAATCTTGTTGTATTCAATTATCTTTATGTACAGAGGCAAGTATAACCATTTCCCTAAGAGACTCAACTCAAATATAGTGGGGAGTAAATAATTGATATCATGAACGAATATCCTATTGTGCAGGAACTTTCTCTCTTATTTTTTTTTTCCCTTTCGCGTGCAAAGAATCAAAATATTTTGAGATATAGTTGCTCTACAAATACATATTTCTTTCTTATATTTGACCCTCAAGGATTCTAACAAAGGAATTAAACATAGGAAAAAATGAAGTGTGCGGAACTTTTTTGACTACGTATTTTCTTGAAAGTTGAGAAGTCAATAGAAGTACAACATCTAGAAAATAACTAAAGGAACATTCAAGTAAGCTATTTTGAGAATGTTAAATAATTAAATTACAATTGTGCCGTAGAGAAGCTGAACCTTAATTTCCTCTAGTTTACTAAATTCAACTGCAAAGATGAATCCATATGTTAGAAGTCAATCCGAGAAAGCAAAGACATTCTCCTCTCATAATTTCCAAACATGGGCAGAGTCACCTCTTATAAAATAAAATAATCTATAGAAAATTCTCATTGAAAATTTTATGATAATTAAATAATAATTTCTAATTCGAGCCCAGTAGGACCAACTTTGATTCTTCTTTTTTGTTTTGATTTGAAGAAAAGACCAACTTTGATTCTCTTATTGTTCAAATTTTTTAAATAGATAAAAATAAATATTTTTAAAATTAATTTTTTTATTTTTAATAATTTCACTAAGTAAAAAATAGTTTGAAAAGCATCCTAAAATTAGTTTCTTAAAAATAACTCTTTTAAATTTATTTAAACTAAAAATTAAAGTGAATAAATAATTATAAAATTTTTTAAAATAATTTTTTATTTTAAAAATTTATAAATAAATTATTTTAAATAATTGAGAATGTGCTCTTAAGTAATCGGATCAATTTCATTAGTTGGAAATCATTGTCATTCTATTTTTGGGAAATCATTGTCATTCTAAAAAAAGAAAAGGTCAAATAGTAAGAGAGAAAAATAGTTTAGACTTGAGAATCACAGACGGCATCAGAGTTAACGGCCACAAAGCTTAAGTAGGGTCCATCGGTGCCGTACCATAGCTAAATTGGGCGACTTCGGCGGCGGGACCCGCGGCCCGCTTCCTTCTCTGTCTAAGTAAAGCAAAAACGGCGGTGCACGTTATGTCGGCCAAGAGGAGTCCGACACGTGGTGCCAAAATTCAGGCAGAGAGGAATAGTCCGTTAGGTGGAGCGCACGCAGAGTTCATAAAGGCCTCCATTTGCAACATGTATCTTTTAATTAGTTGATGAACTAGTCAAAAACTCATGCTATGCACGGTAATATATATATATATATTTTAAATATAATTTTTGTAGTAATATATTTAGTAAAATAAAAAATTAATTCTAAGAAAGTTTTAAACTTTTTTAATTAATAAATTAAATTATTAAATTACTAAATTATTACAATCGATCTAATAATTAATTAATTAATTAAAATTTGATATTCAGTATAAAAGTTTTAATAAATGCTATTGATAATTTTGTCAATCGAATAAAAATAAAAAAATAAATATTATGATAAGTAATACATAGTAGATAAGCATAAATATATTATTCAAAGATAATTTCACAAATGAATATGTTATATCGTGATTCTCTTTTGCGAATGAGGCAGATTCTTCATACCAATCGACACGTAAAACAAACATTATCTCATGATGAATTTTTATAATTTTGACATCATATAGTCGTTTCGAACCATCAATGTAAATGCACGATCTTTGTATGAATTGATATGTTTATGAAAAATTTTTTAATATATTCTCTTGATACACAAATATTATATTTTAGAGTTGAATCTATAAAATTAAAAAATATCTAAACAATCACATAACTTTTTGATATGCTAAAAAAAATTTTTTTTCATAAGTATGAATATACCAATACTGCGAATACCTATCTTTGCATTTCATTTAGATGATCAACTAAACACCTTAAGTATAAAGTCCGCATACCTATCTTTGAGAATAATATTCATTTATGCACTATAATCTTTTATGATCATATTAACAATCTAAATAATGTTTAATCTCAGTCAACAATTCTCTATCGTTGTTGGTCATTGTTTAATGTATTGACATTTATTTCAAAAAAGAATATGTGTTTTATCAAATCTTTAGGGTCATGTATCTTGTACAAATATTTGATGATGCTCTTAAATTTATGTGAGCATCCATCATTACCAACATATCTATCGGATCGGGAATAACCCACCTATTATCGAAAAGTAAAACAATTTATTATAACTCTTTTACTTGAATCATTTTTAGTGTCCGTATTCTATATATCCATCATTTTCTATTGTTGTAGTATCACAAAAATTTTTTTTGGGTAGTGCTTTGAACATTTATTATTTACCATACATAGAGCATTTGAGAAAATATCACCACAGGGATCAATAGAACATGCATCTTATGATGATCTTCTAAGCATGGATATTAAAATTTTTATTTCTAATTATAATTATTGAAATATATTTAATAAAAAAATTAACAACTAATTGCATTATAAATTTAATAAAAATCTTATTTTTTAATTACATAGCCAATAAACTATGAAACAAATTTATGTATTTAATGGGAAAAAAAATCCACTTAGGAGCGATCATGGGTAACAATAGGAATAAGTAGTAAATATTCTCCAAAAATGTCATCATTGTTTTATAAAGTGCATTGTCGAGACTTTTTTGATAGTAGTTTTAGTAAATTGAACTTGTGTTGATTTTAGAGTGAAGTGAAATTTGGTTGGAATATTTGCTTTCCTACCCAAGTATTATAGTCCACATATTTAACCCATAAACATGCATGGCTTATAATTTAATCACAAAAGATGATTATTGATTCTTATTGAAAAGAAAAAGAAAAATGAGTGGATGATTATTGAATGTGAAAAATTAGATGTAGAGCACCAATGGAGAGCACCATGGAGATAGTTGAAAAAAACAAAATGATAATTATGTGGTAAAATAAAAAATAGAAAGAATATGATCATATATACTATTTTTTTAGTAAAATATCATCTCTATTTCATATTTTACAATTTTTTAATAACTTATCTAGTTATGATTCAAGTATTTCAAAGAAAACAAATCGAAGCACATTCAAAGGCTCGGATCCAATTGAATTCATATTAAGTATTTTATTTTCTTTTTTTAAAAAAAAGAAGTACTAACTAATGGTATCTTTTGAAACCAATTAAGACGTTAAACAATAATGAAGTTCAAAGGCTTGGAACCAATTGAATTCATATTAAAGATTTTTTCGAAAAAAAGTACTAACTAATTGTATTTCTCGAAACTAATTAAGATGTTAAACAATAATGAAGTATGTTTGAGGACAAAAAAATATTAATAGAAAATGGAGAAAATATCTCTTAAATCTCTCAAATATTTTTTTATTTTTCTTCAAAGATAATTTGATAAGTGTATCATACAAATAAAAATGAAAACTTACCATACTATAATTTGATGGACATGCAAGGACACTCCAAAATTAGAATTATTTAACTCAAAAGTTAAAAACTTTTACCTTGTGTGCCCTTGTAGAAAACAGACAAATTAAAACCATCAAATCTAATAATTCTTCCTTCTAACCTTGCGTTCTCTTAGCTAGTTTGCCCTTGTGACTCCTATGGTTCTCATGTTTTCTCTCATGGTTCTTACGTGTTTGCATTTGATATAAAAACCCAAGAACAAATGTATTAGAAATAATATAGATTTACTTATAAAAAATTAAACATTACATTAGAATCAAATTTGGTGGATATAAATAGAGTATTATATTTGTCAAATTCTTAGAGTTTCCTTATAAATTACATAGAGTAGAAAATAACTATGGAATTGATATCGTAGAATAGAAAAAGTTTTTTTATTTTACATATTGGCTTATCATGTAAAACCATAATCTATTTTCTTTGACTGAAAATCCTGTAGAAGCAATTTTTTAAAGTAATCAAATTTAAAATATTCTTCTTATCGTTGAAAGTACTTTAGGTTATTTTCTTGGAGATTAAAGGAAAGAAATCTTTGTATGTGAACCTCGGATCACTCGTTCCAATTCACATCAACATATACGAAGCTTAAATTCTCACAAAAAAGATAAAAGTGAAAAAGATAAATCAATTATTTTCCATAATATGGTTCAAAAATCGTATCTTTTATTACTGTGCATTTTTTATCTATCAAAGAAGCTAATATATAGTACATGTAAGGTTCTCCAAAGGCCTTAAATTTGCAAACGAGACAATCGTGAGATTATGTTATATCCTCATAAAATCTTTCTCACATATCATCGAAGGAAAAAAAATCAAATAAAAAATTATGTCAAACAAACAAAACATCAAAAAAAGCATACATATGAAGAGAAGAAGAAAATAATATGCGAAGAGAATGATGATGATGTGCACTATATGTAAAAAGAAATGTGCGAGATACTTTAGATGTTTAGATTTAATAAATTTAGTTTAAATTAAGAAAATAAGTTAAACAAAAAATATAAATATAAAGATCATGTTTGTTGACAATTACTAAATAGTTAAAGTTTTACTTTTACAACATAACTCGAATACACATAATTTAATTTTTTAAAAAATATAAAATTTTAAATTCAAGTTAATATATAAGTAGTTTAAAATGATCCCAACCAATTAAAAATATTTTAAGTAAATTGAATAATTAAAGTTTCATACTTTTACAAAGTAACTCAATATACTAATTCAATTTCATCAAAAAAAATATAAAATTTGAAATTCAAGTTAATATATAAGTATTTTAAAATTATTTTAATAGATTAAAAATAGTTCTAACCAATTAAAATTTTTAAAGTAATAATTAAAGTCTCATACTTTTACAACGTAACTTAATATACAAAATTCAAAATTAAAATTAATGTATTAGTTTAAAGTTATTTTAATAGATTGAAAATGATCCTAACCAATCGAATTTTGAAGACTAATTAAAAAAGTAAAAATTATAAGAAATTAAAATAATTCAAAATTTAAGTTAATAAATAAGTAGTTTAAAATTATTTTAATATATTTAAAATGGTTCTAACCAATCAAAAAAATTTTAAATAATAATTAAAGTCTCATACTTTTACAAAATAATTTAATATATAGAATTCTAAATTAAAATTAATGTATAAGTTAGTTTTAAACTATTTTAATATATCAAAATTGATCAAATTTTGAATACTAATTAAAATAGTAAAAACTCTAAGAAATTAAGATAATTTAAAATTAAAATTAATATATAGGTAGTTTAAAATTATTTTAAAAGATTAAAAATAATTATAACCAATTAAAAAATTTTAAAGTAATAATTAAGGTCTCTTTTATGAATTTAAAATTAAATTAATTTATAAGTTAGTTTAAAATTATTTTAATAGATTAAAAATGATTCTAACTAATAAAATTTTTTTAAAGTAGTAATTAAACTCTCTTATTTTCATAAACTAATTTAATATAGATACTTTAAAATTAAAATTAAATACATAAGTTAGTTTAAAGTTATCTTAATAGATTGAAAATGATCACAATTAATTAATTTTTTAAGAATAATTAAAAAAAGTAAAAATGTTAAGAATTTAGTTTAGGTAGATAAATAAAAATGATAAAGATAAGTAGTTTAAAGTTATCCTAATAGATTGAAAATAATCTTAACCAATCAAATTTTTAAAGACTAATTAAAAAATAAAATTTTAAAAAATTAGAATGGGAGGTTTGAGGTGATAAGAAAGAAAATGTTACATTTCTATAATATATATATAGATTATATATATATATAATAAACAAAATTTAAAAATTAAAATTAATGTATAAGTTAAGAATTTAGTTTTAATAAATTTAGTTTAAATTAAGAGATTGGATACACAAAAATGATAAAGATAAGTAGTTTAAAGTGATCCTAATAGATTGAAAATAATCTTAACCAATCAAATTTTTGAAGACTAATTAAAAAAATAAAAACTCTAAAAAATTAGAATGAAAGGTTTGAAGTCATAAGAAAGAAAGAGTTACATTTCTATAATATATATATAGATATATATAGATATGTTCACCCTTCCCTCGTGATGCATTTTGAATGGAAAATTCCAGGAGCGTTCACGTGTGAAATAGATGCGCCATATTAGAAGCCACATTGTCATTTTAGTGGGTAACCTGTGAAGCGCTAATCCCTTACCCATCTTTACCTTTTCACAGACCCTCCTCCCTTGTCACATTCTTTTTAATTTTGGTAAACAAAGCGTTAGAGGAAGAGAAGGCCGAAATGGGGAAATGAGCTCTCATGGCCACGGTCGTCGAAGCCCCAAGACGAGGCAGATGTGCAGGGGAGAAGGGAATAGCAAAGGAGGGAGAGAGAGATGGAGGATGAAAAAGGATTCAGATAAAGATTGATAGATTTTATATTTTAGCTCTATACTATAACTTCTTATAATTAAATCTAACTCACATATTAAAGTTAAGTTCTGAATAAAATTTATTTAAGATTTTTTTTATTTGTATAGTCCTATCTATTTATTTATTTTATAAAAATTAAATATTCTATCTCATAAGTACTCGTGTCACGATTTTTTTTTTTAAAATTTTTTTATTGAATTTAGTGACACGAGTTGATAATGCGGCGAAGAGAGAAAACTATTCTAATAGTGAGAAAGCATGGTTATATCTGAATGAATCCGTTATTTTTTTTTTGTTAAGTAAAAAAATAGATTTAAAGATAATGGTATTACTCTCAATTGGTCAAATTTGATTTATTCATCCAAAAAAAATTATTTAACTTTGATTTGACTAAAACTTTAATGTATTGGAATATCTAGGGATTTTCTGTAAGGGGTTGGTTCCATAAGAAACAGAACGAAAATTTTTGTACTATAATTTTATCATTTGATTGAACAATAGAAATTACTATTATAATGAGAGCGAAAATGAGTGGTGGCGACCGAGTCGTGTTTGGGGAGTTAGGGGCATGCTTGTAGAGTGGAGTCAGAGTCAGAGAGAGTCACGGTTAACAGCTGATTTGATTGGGTAAACTTTGGACTTTGCTTATATAATGCACCACGTGATATTGGTGTTTAATCTCTACAGTGACCTAACTGCCAGCTAGTTGGGTGTAAAAAGAAGTATCTCCACCTCCACTTGCACTGAGGTAAGATGACGTCAAAAACCAGAGTTTCTTTTTTATTTTTGCTGGAGTAAAAAAACCAATTTGTTTTCTAAATAAAAAGATTATTCTTAATATTAAAATATTTAAAGTTATTATAATCAAAATAAATTTTAAACTCGGTAAGAGAAATTGAAAAATTAAGACAACTCATAAAATATAAAAAAATAAAAGTTACAGGATGATTGAAAAATAGTGTTTCAAAATCATAGTTTAATAGTGAGATGTTTGCTATATTTAAAAAATGTAATGTACTTCTTAAGTTTTAAATTATTTTTCAAATTTAATGGTTTCGTACAAATGAAGAAAAAATATTTTTTTGATAAAGTTAAATTTGTATATATAATAAATATTGAGTTTGGTAAACTAATAAATATGTAAACAAGGTTAAAAATGTGAGTACATTCTTTTTTGAATGAATTAATTGATAAGTAGTTTTGGATAAAAATTAATAGTTATTTGATAACTAATTTTTTTAAAAAAAAGAAATATAATTTGAGATGGAAAGAATAATTAATTATAGAACTAACACCTTCTTTTGTTTTTTACCAAGTGGTGGCTTCGGTATATGAAAATGGGATCTATTTAGATTGTGTTTCTCCAAATCAAAGAAATAATTGACTCACACTTCTCTTTTCATAAAAAATTTACTTTTACGGACTCAAGATAAAATCTCTCTCAACCAAACAGAATCTGAATACACCTCTAATTTCCAAAAGTCACTAGTAATAAATTTGTTTCTGTTAATTGTTTATGAACTAAATATTTGTCTAAATATTTATTTCGGGAGTTTTGCTGTTATTGAAGTGGAAAGTTTTGAATGGTAACTATTGTTTAAATTATGTAATTTTTGCCACTTAAATTGTCAAGTTATTTGTGAATTAAATATCTCTTTTATATAATGCTTCAAAAAGTTTCCTTTTTGAATCGTAACTATAGATTCTTTTTCTATATCTTTCTTAGATTCTTTTTAAATCGTAACTATAGATTCTCTCCAAAATGTTTTTGAAGTTTGTATATTTTTCATATGCTTGTCCAAGCGATAGTGCGATAGTACGATAGTTGCTCCTTTGACCTTTCCTTCCTGTTTTTCCCGCAAAAAACCAATAAAAATGAAAAAGCTTTTATTCCCTAGTGGGCGTTAGAGTCCGCAATCTCCTATTTATGTAAGTACTCTCAAATAGGACAATCCGACCCGCGGCGGGCTAGTTGTTATTTTACATTGTGAAAAACTCTCCAATAGGGTCGTTCAAAAATTGAATCGGACCGAATAATTAAATTGACGATTCAGTTTAATTTTTATAATTTTTCGATTCGATTCAATTCAGTTTTTAAAATTATGTGTATTTCGGTTGAAGTTATCGAAACGAAAAATTGAAATTTTAAAAAATAAATATAAGAACGCATTATGGTTATATGTTATTATATTTATTTTTTAAAAATAAATATAATAACTCATTACTATAATGCGTTATTATATTTATTTCAATTTGAACCGAATCGAAAAACTAAATAGTAAAACCGAACAGTAAACAGTTCGGTTTTAATTTTTAAAAAAATAAAAAAATTGAACCAAAACTAAATAGTAAAATTGAAATCGAACCGAAAATCGATTTGAACACCCCTACTCTCAACTCATATTCGTTCCACTAAATTAGCTTGCCCGTCCGCTTGCCTAGCTTTTTTTTTTCTTGCATTATGTTTTATTTTTTCTTCTATCATATATAAGCATATAAATTTATTATTGAGATAAAAATATTTTTAGTCAATCATTAATATTTTTAAAATAAAAATAATTATTAATATATATAATATAAATAAATTAATATAAGAAGATATTTACAATAAAATAAAATAAATCAATTTTAATTATAGATATAATTAGAATATATAATTAAGATAAATTTAGTACCAAGATTCACATACATTTATTTTTATATAATGTTCTTAATATATACGCAACAAAAGTAAATTTGACATGTACGGATACATAATGACCCTCATTTAAAAGAGTTTGAAAAATTAAATCTAAATTTGTTCATATTACGAGCTAAACGAGCTGTTTTTACACTACAAAGGTCTTCTTCCATGCATGTCTGTCCATTTTGTTTGTAGTGATATATTTTCTTTTATTTTTTTCGAAAAAACCTTTTACTAAGTCAAAGATTTGCTTTCTTTCCTCATGTCACCCCAGTGCATAGAAAAGTCAAAAAAGTAATTAGGATTGTCAATAAAGTTTGAGCTTCTTTTGACAAAAAATTAGATAAAATAAAAATGTCTTGTAAGTTGATGATTTTTTTAAAAAAAGAAGTACGTGATAATTTATTAGCTCATATAAGATGTACAACTAATTTAGTTACATTTATATTCTAATTTATAAGAAAGAGAAAAAATAATCGCAATAATTATTCGTTAATTAATATATTATTTATCGATTAAAATATAATATATAGTGATTGAAATATATCAATAGTATAAATATTATAATATTAATAATATTTATTTTAATATATCTTATAATGTAAGTATTATATTATTTTAAAAAATATAATTAATAATGTATTATATATATTATTAATATAATTTAATTAATATATAATATATTTTAATTAAAATATAATATATTAATTTATTACATCACCAAATCAGGCGTTACCCATGATGGTCCTCGAGCCAAACATGGAGGAAAAACCGCGGTACTTACGCTTACATGTCTTTTGACTACCACGATACATATGTTACATTTAATAAGAAATGAAAAAGGAGAAGACTCATATGTCTTGCCGACGTTGTTTTCTTTTCATTAAACAAGCGTCAAAAACCAGGCCTTTTCAGTCACGTAACGTCGTCCTTTATTTTATTATTATTTTATTAAAAAAATGAGAAATTTAATTTTAAAAATTATATAATTTATATAATAAATATAAATTATATAATTATAAATAAAAAGTATCATATAAAATATTATATAAATAATTAATTTTTAAATATAATTAATAGTTTATTTTTTAAGGTTACTTGCGGTTCAAAATATTCATAATTAAATATTAGGATATTACTATAGCATAATTGACTCGTTTGATCTTCTTCTGTTTGATTCCGTGAGAGACCAGTGTTATAATTGCGATTAACAGAAAAAATTCGTCACTTTTCAGGAGAAAGATGAAATGGTTGAACATGGATAGTCATTCCAGCTCTTACGAACTACTTCTTCTAACAATCTTTATTTTTTGTAATATTTTTAATTATAATATTAAATATTTAAAATTTATATTTTAAATCTTAGCGTTTATCTTATTTAGTTTAATATATATAAATAAAAATTTTTATAAGAATTTTTTTAACATCTATCCTAGAGACACATATTTTTACGTTTAAAGTAATTATATTTAGTAGTTTAAATTTTAAAATACTTTAGGATTATTTTATTTTTTGTATGGTGATAGATTTTTTAAGATTTATAATATACTTAAACTGTCATATAAAATATACTAAATTCATATTAATATGTGCTCGGGACATATATTAGAAAAATCCTTTCTATATATAATTTAGAGTATTATAAATAGTACTATAGCTAGGCAAGAGTGTTACTGAGAATTTAAACCGATGAAGAATAAAATGGTTCAAATAATGTCATGACACTAGAATCACTTTTTATCATATAATATATTACTATGAATTCTATAAATGATATAAATAAAGGATCGTGAAGAAGCTTCATAGAAATACAGACACACTATATATTATGAATTATATAACCGATATTGATATACTTCTTATATTTTAAAATAAAATTTTTTTTAAAAAATATTTTTTGTATTGTTTAATAAAGTAAAGATAAAAAATATTTTTTATTATCTCTTTAACTAATTTAATTCATTATTTATTAACATAAAAGAGAATGAGAGAATTATATTTGTAAATAAAAGTAACTTTAATAAAATCATTTTAAAAATTTACAAAAAAGTTAAGTATTTTGTGAAGAAAAAAAGAATAAAAGAATATAAATTTTGAAATAAAAGGAAGTATATAATAAGAGGAAATCACTGGACAGGTATATGAAAGTCTAATAACGAAGCTTCTCGGAAAACGAAGGGCAACTACGTACACAATGTACATAATTTTTATTAATTGATCAATATTTAATGAATAATAATTTATTCAGCGCATGATATTAGAAAATTCGTTCATGGTATTAAAAGATTAATTGAATTCTATATATCCAGAAAAAATAAAAAAGATTAATTGAATTTGCAGTGTTACTTCCCGTGATCTTTTATGGGGTTGACATGCCGGACTTTTTGTCCTTCCGCTGTATTGAACTCTTCTTCCTCTGCCATAAATGAAAAACGTGTTCGTGGGGTCACCTTCTTAAACTCGTGCTGCGTCTCTCGCACCACCCTTTTGACTATTGAAGCCTCATACAGATTCTAGAAATGGTTCAGACTGCGTTAAGGGCATTTTAGTAATTTTATTTATTATTCTGTAATTCATACGACCCCACTCCCCCAATCCTTTTTTTTTATTTTTTTATTTTTAAAATTAGATGAAACCTAATTAGGTGCCTAATGCCTGTATTGGGTAACCATAGGAGACATTTTCTATTTCTGTTTTTCTTGTGGGAGGTAGAATAGGTAAGGGGTAACATGCATCGATTTTGGTTGTCCTAATAATCAGTAAATTCAAAACAGAGAGGTTTTTCTTTTTGTGTTCTACGGAAAGTTTTTGTAACTTTTGATGGAGATGCGGTAAATCCTCGACCGTCATTTTGTTCTTATGACCCAATAAAATAAGCCAATGATTTTTTAGTAATGCGTGGATTAATCCTGCACGTGTTTGTTTGTCTATCACAAGTCAGGATTCCCATCATAACATACCACTTGGATCTAGGGCTGTCAATCTGTCTGAGTTTTTACTCGGCCCGGATTGGATTGAATCCGATAAAATTAGGTGCGATACAATCCATATATCTATTTATTTAGATTTAAATTGAAACCCGGTAATATATATTTTAAATGACCCAATCAAATAAGCCAATGATTTTTTAGTAATGTGTGGATTAATCCCGCACGTGTTTGTTTGTCTATCACAAGTCAGGATTCCCATCATAACATACCACTTGGATCTAAGGCTGTCAATCTGTCTGAGTTTTTACTCGGCCCGGATTGGATTGAATCCGATAAAATTAGGTGCGATACAATCTATATATCTATTTATTTAGATTTAAATTGAAACCCGTAAATATATATTTTAAATGAGTATGAGTATGGTACGTAAAGTTTCAGACTCGATAAATTTAGAACTTGAATAAATTTTTAATAATAAATATTTTATATATTTATTTTCTTAAATTGAAGATATTGAGTTTATTATTTTAATTTGGTTAATAATTATATTTAAAAATCGTGCTTAAAGATATTACAATTATTAATTTTTTAAATTTATAACATAATATTTAAATTATATTTTATATTTATTATAATTTTTAAAATTTTTTAATTATAATCGAATCTATCCGAACCCTAACCAAAACTCTATAGGATAGAATCAGATCTATCCTATTCAAACTCGTCGGTTAATAAAATCAGATCTGGGTCTGAGAATGATAAATCGGATCCAAATTTAAAATAATAAATCAGAATCAAATTTAGAACAGCGTGTTCTGACCCTGTTAAGACCCGTTTACACCCCTACTTAGATCATCCTACTTAGATCATCTCAATTGCAAGCGTGAAAATATTTAGTTCTTGAATAAATGAATACTCTGAAGAAATTTTTGTCTTTTGATTTATTCATTTACTAATCTTTTGAAAAGTTTTAATTTTTTATGCGAATTTGAAAAAAGTGCGATCCATTAGTGCCAGCAGATTTTCTGTCACGTTAATGGGCAAATATGCAAACGCAACTGTTGAAGTAAAAGCAAATTCTAAAGTATGATTCTATTGAATTGCTGCTCGTCTCTCCAATTCCAACACTTGTACGAGACGGCAAAATTACGAGGACTGGTCCCCATTCCCAAGAATAGTACTATTGTTCTCGATACTATTCAAGGTTGCAATCAAGGAACAACGTGGAACAATTTTTAAGACGTTCTCTGGGTTGGCGAAGGAAAAAAATAGGGAGATAGTAAAGACAAATTGAGGTGTAGAAAAGGGATTTTCCCGTGATTGACCGCTTAACTATTGATTTAAGAAGGTCAGAAGCGAAAACAAGAAAGGAACCAGCAATGCCCGAATTGAAACTGACTTTCGATCAGAAAAGGCTTTCCAACTTGAGGATGCATTAGCTCAATATTTGCAGTATGTACAGATAGATGGAAGAAAGGAAGATGATGAGGTAAAGGGGTATAGAGAAGCATTACACTGTAACGGGCGAAGGTAATGATTGATCCAAGAATGTTTCCCCCGCTCACTATCTGATAGAACACAGAAAGTAATGGCCACTGGGAAAATTGGCACCAGAAAGAGAAAATTATACAATGTTTCAGAAGTCATAATCTATATCCGAAACATTCTGAGAGGTAGAGCGTCTGATCAAGTTTCCTTGTTCGTCGTAGAGATCAAGGTTCTCGCAAGGTGCGGGAAAAACTGTTCCTATAATGCGACCTTCGACATAAGCACACTGGAATACGTGCTTCTTCTTGTAAGTTATCCCGACTGACATATCATGGAAAGTTACGTTCCTCACTGGAATTTCTTCATTGCCATGTATACGAACAGGCACGCGAACTTCCTCCCCATGTATTGAGAGGTAGTTTACGTCCTCTATGACGGGAACAGCCTCTGGATCAAATCCGTCATCAGGATGTTCGTTGTAATCTGTCTTAATGACAATCCCCACCCTGACATTCTCGAATGTTACATTCCGGTATGTAATATGTCGGATGTATCCTCCTCTTCCAGGGGCTGTCTTGATGCGAATAGCTCGTCTTGAGCTCCAAACGTGGAGGTTTTCAACAGTGACATTGGACACACCTCCGGACATCTCACTGCCTATTGATACGCCCGCACTGTCATAGTTCAGTTAAGGTAGAAATCAATAATCCATTTCAAGATGAGAGACATCACTCGTTTGAGACAAGCTAGAAGACCAGGCATCTAAAGCAAATACGACAAAGAGAATCAACACATTTCCTACTAGAAATGGTACAATGAACTGCAAATAATAAATAAATTACCAGCTGCAAGATTAAACTTGGAAAAGAACACAAAAATGAACTTACATGAAGGAGATTCACCAAGCATGTAGAATATATACCAAACATGCATCAACAGCATTATTGAAATGATTGACTAACCCATGAGAGAAGGCAGGCAAGCAAAGTCAAAGCAGATTGTAAATTGGGAGAACTTCTACCTGACCATGGAGCGAACTACAAGGTTTCGGATGAGAATATTCGTTGAAGGTCGTCCATAAGTTATCCCATATTGATCCCAGCCGCTCTTTATTGCAATTGCATCATCTCCTACGCTTATGTAACAGTCCTCAATTATCATGTCTTCACATGAATCTGGTCCCAATATCACGTCATTAGCAGCTTGTATTCATTGAAAAGTGAAGGACCATAGAATACAAAAACACAAAAGCAGTAGAAACTACATAGATTTAGTTGTCATAGTAACTCGTGTTAAAATTTGCCCAAGATGAAAAAACTATTTGTTTAAGCTTTATCCATTGAAGCACTGACATTATGACCGTGGCTAATGAATCTCGTGCCAGCACAAACAGGATTGTTTTTCAGTACAAAAAACAATGTTCAACTTTGGGTCCTTTCTCTCCTCTCACAAATCAATGCACTTTTTTCATTCTCAAAAGAAAATCAGTCCAAATACTAAGAAATGGACTTACCTGGATCTATACCATCAGTATTTGGAGCTTCAAAAACGGGGGCCAAGATAGTCAAATTTCTGATTGTTACATTCTTGCAATCATATGGATGGAGTGTCCAAAAAGGAGAATCACGTAGCGTTATGTTGGTGATCAGGATGTCACTAGACCACATAATCTGCACAAGTGGCCCTCTGGTATGGTTAAGAAGCTTCTGGCGAAACTTCTTCCACCAGGTTTGACCCTGTCCATTAATGGTACCATTATGACCTGTGGTCAGAATAACTTATCAGTTGCATTTTAAGATTGTTCAAAACAACGTACCATTCATACATCAGGTTGATATGCTTCCATATGGCAAATGAATTCACACATAATAAGCATTTAAAGCCCATATATGTATCCATACACAGCCTAGGCTTTTTGACCATCATCCACAAAGATGTCTGAATCTACACATGGTGTAGTCCACACATTTGGGGGCGGTGATGCAAAAAGCCCAGTCTAGGTAAGACTTTTGTCCTATGTAGATCATCAACATGTTGCAATGAATACCGCAAAGCGTCATTCATGGACTTAAACAGACTTCAAGAGCCTTAACCACGAGGTGAAGAACTTCCAAGTTCTAATTTTCTTGCCTTGAAGTAAAGAAACTCCCATTCAAGAAAGTATCAGCTAACTTTAATTAGTTTTACGTTCTAAACAAGGAACAAAAGGAAGTATCTGAAGCCCAATAGTTTAAACAGTATAAGTATGAGAAACTAACCTGTAATAACAACATCTTTAAGATTTTGACCATGAATTAAACTTCCATATCTTGGTCCAGGATGCTCCCTCCCTTTTCCATATGAAGGCAATGGAGGCATGAGAGGCCAGTGTTTCTCATCCTGTTTATTCCAAAAATCAGGGGAAGAGTCAGAAATACAATAGTTCCAACTTTGCTGAAGAACGCTTTGGATGATTCAACCAAATCCTCGATCCATTCTGCTGCACATTACATCAACTAAACAAGATCTTTTTCAATATGTAGTAAGCATTATTCATTGGAAACAGATCTAGCAGTTTCCAATCCATTTACGTATAATCATATATTTTCTGTGGCCACACCACCTAACAGGTTATTATCTGGTGCATGCACTGCTACGGTTCAATTGAATAATATGTACTGCTTGCTGAATCATGTAATAATACACATTGATGAAATTTTCAAAACAATTTTACATTCAAGAAAAGCTCTAAATTGACATACAGAATAAGCCATACAATTGGAAGAAAGTCACAGAAATAAGAAGCGAATGCACAACTGAACAACACTAAGAAGAAAAGCAAAAGCAACACCCATTGTCCTGCCTTGCATTGAATACTACACATAAACTGCAACAAAATTCTATCACGTATCAAGCAGCTAGAAAGACAATAGCACAGGAAAGTTTAAAATGGAGCTGGAAATTTATGACATCTGGAGGAAAGCAGACTAAACATACTGAATAGCTATTTCAGAAAACTTGTTTTTTCTTTTTTCTTTCTCCCATCAGAAACCAATGCAAATGTAGTAAAAACCAACTTATAAGTTATAAGTGGATGGCACTGTGAAACTAACAAATATTCATAGGTTCTTTTATACATAAAAGTAAAAGGTGGATGGTCTATCCTTAACCCCATTAGTCATGATAGTAATAGTTTCCCCCCATTTGCCCCTCATACAGTATGATACAAATTTCATGCTCTATCAGTCAATAATCTCTGGCAGCAGTACCTTGATTTCAAATGGAAAAATATGCCCTTTCAACTAGATAAAAGTCATTGTAGAACTCCTTGGTTTCAAAAAAATGACAAAACTCATTGAGATGCTCTCTTTGTTTTTTCTTTTTTCATCCCCTCTTTTCCTTTACCATCATGCAAAAAAGTGTAAATAGAAAGTTATAACTTCAAGACCTTATTTACAGGATTTAATAACTTCACATGCTCATCAATTTCGCTAAAATTAATTTAAAATATCACAGCGTCATGGGCATAAACATGCAGAGACAAGTATCTGTGTGCACATTCATACAATTGAACGCTTTCATCTATGTATCTGCGCTTGTGGGCTTTATAGTTACAGAAAGCGAAGGTGAATGGATCAGAAGTTTGTCCTCAGTAACCATCAGATTGACAAGATATAATAATAAACTCATCATTGCACCTCTGCTAGTATCATAGTTGAAATGTACAGAAAGTAAAGTTTTGCCGTAAGGTATTTTATGTTTATAGATTGAGTTGGTGACCATAAGAAAAGCTTGCAGTCTTTGCCTCACAGATTTTTTCTCATAAAAAGACAAAAGCATTAATTTCTATTGTTCCAAGCATGTAATGCGTCCAGGCAAGTGGAAGGGGAGAAACAATAGTAAGTTTGCCTACTTTTCTAACTTTAGAAGGCATAATATTTCTATTAGCAAGCCTTATGCATTGAGTTTGATATCCTATGTGTATATATAGGTTTATGCAGAGAGAGAAGGCCGAACGTTTATCACAAATATCTACAAGATAAAGAAAGATATAAATGTCTTAATATGGTTTAAAACTGCTCTGGCGGTGACTGGCAAGAGAAGAAGATTAATAAAGAGAGGACAGGCCGTTAAGGATGTCTGCAATCCCATGGCCGCAATGGCCTCATCTTGGGCTACTAGTTCATCACTACTTGTTGGCAACAGGGCTCCTTCCATATCTTCTCAGGTAAGGTGAACCTTCGCCCCTGGCTTTAAAAGGCTTGTCTTAAGTCTATCTTTCTAGGGGGAGGACAGGTTAGTTTGAGGACCTGTTGGTCTAAACACCGCACCAGGAAAGATAAAAGTAAAAAAGACCTCCGCGCCGGATATACCTCAGAAAGATAGGTGAACGACTTGACTATAGTAGTTACCCCAGAGTTGGGGAAAGGACCTTCGCTCGCCAGATCGGAAAAACGAAGTGAGCCTAAGAAGGAGGCTAGAGGAAGGAAACTGCTCAAGTGAGCTTAGCTACAGGGCTTCAGGGGTTACAGGGTGAAAATAAAGGGCCAGAACTACAAAGAGGGTCTTTTGTCCCAGCAGCTACAAGATAAAGCCCCAAAGCTTCTTTCTAGCACACTTTTGGTGATAACTCTATTTACAGGGATGAGCACCAACCGGGTAAATTAAAGTTCAAGTAGCGGCAGGGCATCAAAATCAGAATTTATACCCTCCCCCAGCATCCCTTACTCATTAGGAAAAAGCATATTGATATGTTTGTATCAGATGGAATCTATTTAGCTCATTCAGGGTCATCCACCTTCCCCATGTTCTGGCATTCATGCTTGCTTAGTTTCTGTCTCCTACGACATGCAGCACCAACTGATCTGAAAACAAGAAAGCCAATACAAAACCTTATCCTACTGCCTATTGCTAAATAGCAATAAGTTAAATAGTCATCAAGTGTTGTCATAGTTCGCGACCTGTACTGCTGATCCAAGATATGTTGGTAAAACATCAGTTAACTGCATATATAGATTATTAACCCAGTGATAACGGAAAACAACTTTTAGATAGATGATAAACAGTCTACTGTCATCTGGTCATCTAATGATAATCCATTTAGGTGGAAGAAATATTACTGACAATTCGTCTAAGGAAGCTATACATTTCTCTAATTGTCCTCAGAACACTAGAACAAGGCAGTTGGAGAATGTGACTGACAAATGAACCTCTCCCAGAGCATTTGTGAAACAATTGAAAGGTCAATTTTCAATTCTCATTCGCCAAAACAACGAATAAACTGTGAGAAAAAGGTGATTTCTCAAACAAAAATATATTCAGATTAGAAACATGGTGATCCCTCGCATATAAATGATCAGTCAGACCATATTGAATAGTCAATCCCCAGATGAACCTTACTCAATCTGGAATCGAGCTTGACCAAAAGTACAAAGCCTACCTTTCTAGTTTATCAGGTCTAAGGAAGAAGTAAAACGTAGTTAGCCTAGCATAACACACATTAAACATCCAAAAAACACGACCCGTTCACATACTTAACAAACAATGACATGGAACAAGAAGAGGCATGGTATAACATAATTACCGGCACAATCCTATCTTTTAACATTCAACAACATTTATGTTCAAAATGTAAAGCAAAGACAAATTACTCACATCAATTCCAAGTATTTCAGCACCTTCAGCGAGGAATAGAGTCATATGACTGGTGAGATTAAATGGTGCCGTAAGCCAATATCCTGGCGGTACATTGAGCTGACCACCGCCTTTTTTCCCAAGCTTGGAAATTGCCATCATAGCCCTCTCAAAAGCCGCCGTATTAATAGTAACTCCGTCGCCAACCGCCCCAAAATCTGTCAAGTTGAAAGCTACAGGTCGGAGCTTCGGGAACGGCCGATAAGAAAAGGGCCGCCGGAAAATCAAGAATCCGGCAGCAGCGCTCCTCTGTTGCCATAAGAAAAGAGTGAAGAAGAATGCGATCCAGAGTGCGACCAAGAGGGTCTTGTGGGTTGAAACAAAGGAAGGGATCCACCGCCGGTGGTGGTGGAGGTGAGCCCGCCTTGGAGACGAAGTATTTACTATCTCAACCATTAAAATCCTTTTGTTTCAGGCGTTAAAGTGTTCTCATCGGGAGCAGAGTGAGAACTTTTGCACACATGAACAGATAATAATGATAATAACAACTATAACATAAATATATAATTGAACAAATGAAGCAAAGCTCATCCAAAAAAAAAAAAAAAAAGAAGCAAAGAGGAAAAGTTCGATCTGAATTAAGAATGGATGGCTGGAGGGTAGTATGTAACTATCAGAATCAGTGGAATTTTGAAGGAGATGGCAATGGAGGAGTGCATTGGAAGGGAAGAGAGAAAATACAGCGGGGTTTTCATTTTCAATTGCAACAGTTGTTGACATCAGTGCAGCAGAGATCAGGGGAGAGGTTGGGCCATTCTTTCTTTTGTCAACTGCACTATTTCTTGATTTTGGGCCTTTTGAATTATTGTCTCTGATTGGGTGGGGATTAGGATTTGGATGGAGTTCATAGTTGGCCAATCTAATCAAATTACTCACTAATGATAATAACCAATCTTCTTTCTTTCTGACTTATGGTTCTTATTTGTTTTGATAGATTTGCTTCTATTTTATGTGAGATTTTGTCAGACTATGAATCACAGAATGTTTGATACTTATTATTATGAAATGGAGTTCTACATTATTATACATCATTGGTTGGTAGGAGACGGGGATGCCTATCCATCAAGGTAGTTAACTTTGAGAACGATTCATATTAATCTCTAAAGATTAGCACTCTGTATTATTTGCAATACATTTGTGTAATACTATATATATATATATATATATATATATATATATATATATATATATATATATATATATATATATATATATATATATATAATTATTCTCTCTCTTCCTTCAAAAGTTTTGGAGTCTTCATTTTTATTTTTCAGAATTTTAAATTTTTTTACTAGATATAAAATTTATTATTAGCTAGAATTTAAATTTTTAAATTTAAAAATTTTAATTCTTAGCTCCACTTTCCCCACTAAAGTCCTAATTTGTATTACTCATATTTTCTCTTTCTATATCTTTCTTGCTTTTTTTTTTTGTTTTAATTAGATTATGTACATTGATGTATATTTTCAGCTCTTTTATTAGAAAATTAGTAAGTTTTTGTTTTCTTTGATAGGTTTTGAAGATTCATATATTGCAACAACTTCATTTTGATCACAAATTTTTTTTCTTTGAATGGATTATTTTAGAAATATTTATCTATTTAACCACTGGTATCTATTACTCTAATTTAATCATTCATATGCCAAAATTTAACAACAAAAGTATTTAATTTACTATTAAGACATTCTACATCAGAACATGCATGATTTTATAGTATATTAGACATGAAATTCAATGGTCAATAAATTTTAAATTTTGGTTTTGGTCTTTTCATCAAGTGGATTAAAAGAAAGAAATTATTTTTGTAAAGTATAATAAGTATAATAACACTATAACTTCTTTCTGGTAGATCAAGAACACTGTTTGTTTGAGAAAAATTTGAGCAATCATTTAAGAATTTTTTAATTTTGGAAAAATCTTGTTTTGAAGTTTTAATATAAAATACTATTATATTTTATTTTATAAGTTATTTATTTTTTAGGAGTGGAAAGAGACAAAGAAGATGAGAGGTATTTTAATATTTACCATGATTTTTTTTACAAATATCTTATATTTTTTCTTAGCGGAGGCTTTTTTTAAGAATTAATATAAGAATATTATAATTAAAATAAGTTTACTTTGAGATTTTAATATTAATATTTTTTAAATTTTAAATTTTTTTCTTTGAGGGAATGGGCTTGAAAAACACAAAAGAGTTTGATAAGATTTAGCAAAAAAAAAAAAGATAAGTAAGTATGACATATCAATATAAAATTAGTACTTTATAAATTATTAATCTTTTTTGAGGTTTTTAATAAAAAATTATCGATAGTTTTATATAAAATGAATAATTTATACTATCATATTTGATAATTTTTTTATTCGCTTACTAAAATGAGTAGTTTATATTGTAATTATTCAATTTTAAATCGAGGGAATAGCATGAAAAAAGTTTGAATTGGGTATTACAATAGTTTTTTTTCTTAAATATTTGATCATGATAATATTTTAAGAATATTTTGTGGTTAAAGTATAATTAGTTTATTTTAGGACCATTTTAGTATGACAATAGTTGTTTAAGTATTTGATTTGTTTATTTTTAATTTTTATAAGTAATTTCATAAATTAATATTTAAAGTTTTAACCATTTCAATTTTCATGCAAGTATTCTAACAAGACGGATTCAATTTTTTTTTTCTTTTTCTTCAAAGAGATCATAGTTATTTAAATATTTGATTTCTTTTCGTTTTAATTTTTATAAGTAAATTTATAAATTAATATTTAAAATTTTAATCATTTCACCCTTCGTGTAAGTATACTCACAAGGCGGATTCAAATTGTTTTCTTTTTTTCTTCAAAGAGATCATAGTTGTTTAAATATTTGATTTCTTTTCTTTTTTATTTTATAAGTAATTTCATAAATTAATATTTAAAGTTTTAATTATTTTATTTTTCGTATAGGTAGGTTGGAGTATTTCTTACTCAATTCTTTATTTATTTAGAATGACAAAGAAATAAAGTTGAGAGTTTATTGTTGTTCTCAAATACAGATAGTAATAAGCATATATAATTATTTTTATAACTTCTTCTTACAATTACCTACAATTATTTTTAAGTAAATAATTTTTTTTATTAAATACATAAAATTTCTTCATAGTTGTAATTTTTTAAAAATACATTTTAGTAATTATTATTAGAAATAAAAAATTTAATACCCATATATAGCATGAGCTTTTAAACTAGTATTTAATATATAAAATTTATTTTGTTTAATTTAAAATATATAAATAAAAATCTCTATAATAAGAAATATTACATAAAAATATTGCAATATTTGATAGATTACAAACGGTCAAACTCATCTATGTATTCATGTATGTGAAGCAATAAAATCTTATTTGAATAAGTGAGTTGAAGCTTCAAAAGTAGTAGGTTAAAAGTTCAATGTATGTCAAGTATTGAATTTATTCTCTTTTATGATATTTCTACTTGTAACCCACTAAGCAAAGTTTATAGTTGATCACTAATTGAAAAGAATGTTTATTTACATATTTTTAGTGGGTTGTCTACTTATGGTTAACTAGAATGCAAGTCAATGCAACTGAAATGAGATGTCTCTTTCAGAAGGAATGAGGATGTGATGAAATAAGACAAACTACTAACAGTGAATAGGTGAAGAGTTGCAGCCTATTGATCATTTTCGTAGTGTGCTATTGGTATCTCGTAGTAATTTTTTTTTTTTTGGCGAAGTAAAACTTCATTCATCTCGGTCAAGAGTAGGTGTATCACATACAGTTCCTCCCCTATCGCACAACAGAGCAGGGAGAATAGAGGAAGGGGGGATATCACCGAAGTAGTTATGGGATTTAGCCCATATATCTACATTATGCGCTCCGGTGTTGTAAAATCTAGGAACATGAATAAATTTCCAAGTTGGTCGACCCTTTAATTTATGCCAACCACTGGTAATGAGGTCTCTTCTCTTCCATTCCACCGAATTCTTGTGGCCCATTAACGCGTTTATTACATTGGCAGAATCACCTTCAAAGATTACCTTAGAGCGTTCTATTCTTTCTGCTAATTTTAATACTTGAATAGCAGCTCTAGCCTCTGCAACAAAAGAATTGCTTGGGGCAAAGTTGCCTATACAAGCACTGAGCAGGTTTCCTGTATGGTCTCTGGCAATGTAAGCAGTAAACGAGTTCAGTTCATTAGCAGTTGCATCGAAATTTATTTTGATCCACCCTCTAGGAGGAACATTCCATTCCGCTTGAGAATTACCATTGGTTCTCTTGATTTTTCTATTTAAAGCTGCCAACTAATAATCCTTAGCCGACATAGAGATCTTCTTTTGTGCTTCTTCCTAGCTTCCCACAATTTTCCCATTTCTGACATTATTTCTTATGAGACAAACCCAAACATAGCCAAACATACTGGTATCTCGTAGTAGTAGTTGAACTGTACTTACCAATACCAATTGAGAATGTCTCGGCTGTCGCCTTCTCTAAATGCAGCTACCTACCTCAGACGAGGAAGTAGGAACGTACCCAATGGACAACGTAGTTACTTTTTTTTTTATTACATTAGAGGGATGGAAATATAAATTAAATCTAGGACCCATTATCTGGACAACATACTTACCTTCTTTTGGTCAAGATTTCAATATCGCCATTTTGGACAAAGTTACAAGATCCAAACATAGTTACATATGAATTGAAAATGAGTGCAAGTATGTAGTGATTTTTTTAGACATAACCATAAGAGCACTTCCTTTATATAGAATGTTCAATTTGAATCATAAATACCATTCAGAGATTAACTCGTCATCACAAGAACCAAGTAATTACAATAACTATCGTGATGAAGTACTAGTATTAAGAAAAAGGTCTTTTAGGCCTAGTTTGGTTGGGGGAAAAGAGAGAAAAAAAGGAGAAAAGAAAGTAAAAGAGGAAGTATATGAGTATTTTACTTCATTTAGTAGAAAGCGAAAAAGAGAAGAGAGTAAATGTAGAGGGAGAGAGCTTCTATTTTATATCAGCAATTCTAATCTATCTATATCTATACTATACTAAAAGTATGGATAGGGGTCATGGGGATTTAAACTTATTTTGTTTCTTCCTTTTTTGAATGCCCTAAAATGCCCTTCGATAAAATTATTTTTTGCATTTTTTAAAATGTATTAGTATCATTTTGATAGTTTTTGACATTTAAATGATAATTATTTAGGAGTTACATAGAAACAATTAATTTGGAGAAATAGTTGTAAGTTAGTTTTAATAAAGATAAAATAAAGAATTAAAGAGAAAAGTAAGTTACTAAAAAAGAGTATTAAATAGAAAGACTTTATTGTCATAAATAATTATTAATTTTTTTCTAATTGCAATTATTAAATTAGTATATATGCCTCCCAAATCATAGCTTGATTATGTTTTTACACATTTACAAAATCAATAGACAATATTTGAAATTTTCAAAAAAAAATATTTTACTATTCTTATTTTGAGAATTTCAACTTGTATATTTCTTTCTTTTTTGAATGCCCTAAAATTTCCTTTGATAAAATTATATTTTATTTTTCTAAAATGTATTATTGTCATTTTAATAGTTTTTGACATTTAAATGGTAATTATTTAGGAGTTACATACAAACAATTAATTTGGAGAAATTATTTGTAAGTTATGTTTAACAAAGATAACTTAAAGAATTAAAGAGAGAGGTAAGTTACTAAAAAAAAGTATTAAAGAGAAAGATCTTATTGTCATAAATAATTATCATAAAAATCAGTTAATTATTATGTGTGTGTCTGAGAGAGAAAGAGAATAATTTTGTTAATTTAAAAAATTTAAATACCAATATAATTTATGAAAAATCTAAATCATAATAGAATTTGATTAAAAAGAATGAGCATTTAACATCAACGAAATTTTTTCTACAAAATTAAGAAAAATATGAATATTATATGAATATTTTGAAAACAATTACATGAGTGAAGAAAATTACACATAATCTCTAGCATTTGAAAAAATAATATATTATTATTTTACAAAACCAACTAATATGATTACGGCAAAATATTACGCTAACTAAAAATTTCAAATACAAATATTACTTATAAAAGGTCCAAAATATAATCACACATAAGGTGGAAAACAATTCACTATATAATTGAACTTTCAAATGCAACTTCTCCTGTTTATTAAAATCCATAGGATGGAACCTGTTAGCAAGAAAGCAAATTTCTTCAACATTAAATGATTTGTAGTTGTTCCTGGGATCTAAAGCACAACTGAGAATAAACTACTCCACAACATCTTTAAATCTGCTATCTATCTCTTGTAATTGAGTGTCAATAACAACTAGAAAAACATCAATAATGATGCACAAAAGTGATTGTATTCTTCCTTATGACAGGTGATGCTTTTTCCAAGTTTATAATTTGCTTTAACATCAATGAATATTTTTCTACAAAATTAAGAAAAATATGAATGTTAAATGAATATTTTGAAAACAATTACATGAGTGAAGAAAATTACGCATAATCTCTCGCATTGAAAAAAATAGTATATTATTATTTTACAAAATTAACTAACATGATTACGGCAAAATATTACGCTAACTAAAAATTTCAAATACAAATATTACTTATAAAAGGTCCAAAATATAATCATACATAAGGTGAAAAATAATTCAGTATATAACTGCTACAAAATAATTTGGATGATTAGTAAAAGTATGAATTGTATCAAAATATTATCAGAATAATTAAACAAATTATAAAAAATAATTTTTTTACTATTATAAAAATAATTTATGAATTTACATAAGGCAAATAAAAAGTTAATTACGTGCAATTTGCACGTACATGATGCTAGTCCTTTCAAAAGTAAAAAGATTGTGAGGTATTTAGTATTAAAAAGATTATTATGTTTTCAACTTTCTTTTGTATCATAATTAGATAATTTAAAGGAAGGATAAATTTGTAAATAAAATAAAAAATTATTTTCTTTCCTTATACTTTTAGTACAACTAAATAAGAGAAAATATTTTTAATTTATTTTTTTATACTAAATAAAATTAAAATAAATATAATTATTTTTTTTAAAGAGAAGTAAAAAATGCCTCTTGCTCTCCCTTACGAATCACACTAGGCCTTACTGCAATTTAGGTGCATTAGGATAAAAATTTCTGGACCATTCTATCCACATGGTTCCGGACCGAGGCGGAGCCCAAAGGCGTTGCAGATTAGCATTTGAATCTACAATAGCTACTCGGCAAGTCCATCCAAACTACGAAGCCTTTCGTCCAGATACTACCACGAATTACTAGTCATCCACTGCCAGTTCCATTGTGGATAAGTCTCGTGGCAAAGCCCCGCAGCCAAGTGAAGGGGACTCACTAGCTCTCTCAGTTCAGTGCAGCACCATGGTTCTGTCCATTGCTTCAACTGCAATTTCAAGCATTCCAGTCAGGTCAAAGTTTGCTTCATTTCGTTATTTACGGCTAACTTTAATTGCTTGTGGATGCTAATCTAACATCCTTCATCTATCTCTGTCCCTCACTGTTCTGAGATATTGTTTCATATTGTTTTCAGACAAATAGCTGCAAAGTTCTTCCCAGGAAAAGCTACTTCGTGCAGATTCGGCAGAAGTCGTTTAAATGCTTCGAAAGGTGTGTCAAGTGTGTGTGAACCACTTCCTCCGGATAGGCCACTGTGGTTCCCCGGCAGTTCGCCTCCGCCGTGGCTTGATGGCAGGTCTCTTTCGTCTCTGATTATTGATACTTTTACCCAATGCATTTGCGTGTTCATTTTCATAGTCCCTTCCTTTTTTCAATCCAATTGCAGAGGAAGGGAGGTAAACAATTTCGTGTCAGTATTTCAAGATTCTAGAAATGGTACCAAGCATTGATTGATTGTTGCAAGTCTAATGCCGTAAATTCTGTTGCGATAGTAACCTGAATTCCTTGATCGTTCTTGCAGTCTTCCTGGAGATTTTGGTTTTGACCCTCTAGGACTAGGTACGCATTCATCAATCTAGTGTATGTACATTATGATATTTGTCCCATTTCTAATAAATCAAAATTGAACCTTTCCTTGTTTTCATTTTACCGTAGGATCTGACCCAGAATTGCTCAAATGGTTTGCTCAAGCTGAGCTAATGCACGGCCGATGGGCAATGCTTGCTGTTGCTGGAATCCTAATTCCAGAATGGCTAGAAAGTCTAGGCTTCATTGAGAACTTCTCTTGGTACGATGCTGGTTCTCGCGAATACTTTGCAGATCCCACGACCTTGTTCGTGGTGCAGCTGGTCCTGATGGGTTGGGTAGAGGGCCGAAGATGGGCAGATATGATTAATCCAGGTTGTGTTGACATAGAACCCGAATTCCCACATAAGAAAAAACCGAAGCCTGATGTTGGCTACCCTGGTGGATTGTGGTTTGATCCTTTCATGTGGGGAAGAGGATCTCCGGAGCCAGTGATGGTGCTAAGGACCAAGGAAATCAAGAATGGGCGACTTGCAATGTTAGCTTTTGTTGGATTTTGCTTCCAGGCTGTTTATACCGGAGAAGGTCCAGTTGAGAACTTAATGGCGCACATAGCCGATCCTGGGCATCGCAACATTTTCTCGGTACACAGTAACATATTAACATATATTAGTATATATGAAATTATGCGGTGGTAGAGTAGGTTACTTTTGCCTTTTCTGCTCGAAATAACATATATTTTTGGTCTCTTTTTCAGGCTTTCACATCACAGTGATACTCTGAGCTAGTCAGGACTCAGGGTAAAGCAAAAGACTCCTAGTAGAGCTAAAAAAGATGATGGTGAGTGATGGATAACATTCAATTTTTGAAGAAACAAAATGTACATATCAAGAAGGAAAAATGTTGATTTTTTGCTTGCATTTCTTGTATATTTGGCGATCTCTTGAGTTCTTGACCAGTCAGCATCTAAATTAACGATGAACGTGATGTTCTACTGATATTTATGGCCAGGAATGGGGAATGCTGATTAAGGATTGAACTATTGGAAAGTGTGTCATTGTAGCTTTCCCTCTATGCACAAATATGATTCACATAGCCGCTGTTTATGTGGATATATTTATGAAAGCTGATCATGCAAAAAAATTGGGAATGCATAGAAAATCTGCCATGTTATTACCCGAAAACGTCTCTCCTAACAGTGAAAAGGTCAATGCAAGGCTCACCTCTCTTTGCACCCAAATTTTGAATGAATCTTTAGGATTTTGACATTAGGAATTGCTAGCTTAGCTCCAATAACCAATTTTGTAAACTCACTCCACCTTACATCTCACCATGACAGACAAACATTCCAAGCCCGAAATAACGAAAAAGAGAAACGACACCTCCCATACAAACTTCCAGAGAATTTCAAACTCTCCGAACAGCGGCACGTATTTTCTGGGAGGTGTCAGGTTCTTGCATAGTAGACATGGCCGCTGTTCGCCTTCTAACATCTCACCTTCTCTTTATCCTCTTCTTGATTCTCATTCTTCTATCACCTCTTTCTATTTCCCGTCCAGATGGGGATGCTCTTCTTGATTTCAAAGAATCTTTAAAAAACACTGCAGCATTAGATTCTACATGGAAAAGGGGCACGTCCCCCTGCCAGGGCAATAAACGTTGGGTTGGAGTAGCATGTAATGGAGAGAAGGTCCAAGGTCTCAATCTTATGGGCTTTGGTCTCTCCGGGGAGATCGACATTGATTATCTGAGTAACCTTGACGGCCTCAGAAGCATTCACATTGCAAACAATAGCTTCTCTGGTCCACTACCGCCATTCAATAATCTTGGCGCTCTGAAGGCTCTGTTTGTACATGATAACCAATTCTCCGGGGAAATAAGTTCAGATTTCTTCTCGACGATGGGATCCTTAAAGAAAGTTTGGCTTTCAGGAAACAAATTTTCTGGGGGGGTTCCAGAGTCATTAGGAAAGTTGAATAATCTCATTGAGGTCCATTTGGATCGTAATGAATTTTCAGGTCCCGTTCCAGTGTTAGCTCAATCATCATTGAAGGAAATTGATTTGTCGAACAACAAATTAGAGGGTGAAATCCCTGCAAACATGACGAGATTTGGTGCCGCCTCTTTTGAAGGAAATCCGGGGCTGTGTGGTTCGTTGGTGCAAATAGATTGCAAAGGCGGGCAACCACCTCCACAGTCAAACCATGAAGCCTACGAACATTCCCATGAATCAAACGGTACAGCAACCAAATATGTAGTCGTGGGAGTTGTGGTTGTGGTCCTCGTGGCAACAATACTTTTCAAGGCTAAGCGTAAGGAGGATAATTTTAACGTGCTAGGAAAAGAGAACCTTGACGAGGTGGTGCAAGTGCACATTCCCAGCACACACAGGAGGAGCCCTAGCTCCCGGAAGGGTGGTGATTCAGTCCACTCCTCGTCGAGGAGGGGCTCGCACCACGGTAGGTCTGTAGGTGATCTTGTCGTGGTGAATGAAGATAAGGGTGTATTCGGTTTACCAGATTTGATGAAGGCAGCTGCAGAGGTCCTTGGAAATGGCAACCTGGGATCGGCCTACAAGGCCGTGATGTCAAACGGGGTGTCTGTTGTAGTGAAGAGGCTGAGAGAGATGAATAAATTGCATAGAGATGGCTTCGATGCCGAGATGAGGCGGATTGGCAAATTAAAGCATCGGAACATATTGACGCCATTGGCATACCATTACAGAAAAGATGAGAAGCTGGTGGTGTCTGAATTAATTCCCAAAGGCAGCCTGTTATATCTCTTGCATGGTCTGTGAGTGTTTCTTGCTCACTATTCATCATCTGTTTTCTACTTGTTTGACCTCAACTTCTGCTATTAGAGAATGGCTACTGCTATTGCTGATTCAAAGCTGCAAGATATGCTCAACAAATGTTTTCTGATCTTCCATGCTTCTTTTCTTTTCATTGTTTCCCTTTTGGAGTAAAAGCTTCTGGTGATGAAAAAAGAAGAGTGATTGATGCAACAATGTTTCAATGTTAATTCCTATTGGCCCTAGAATATGCAAAACCAGGAAACTTAGCAGCTGAAAAAGGCCTCCTTATTTCTTTTTTCATATCCTATTTTTCTTTCAGGTGATCGAGGGATTTCTCATGCTCAGTTAAATTGGCCTATTCGTTTAAAAATTATCCAGGGAGTTGCCAGAGGAATGGGTTTTCTCCACTCTGAATTTCCTTCATCTGAGCTACCTCACGGGAACCTGAAGTCCAGTAATGTTCTGTTGTCTTCAAATTATGAGCCACTCCTCACAGACTACGCCTACTATCCACTGATCAGCAACACCCAAATGGCACAATCTTTGTTTGCTTACAAATCTCCAGAAGCAATATTGTACCAGCAGGTTACGCCAAAAAGTGATGTATACTGTCTTGGGATCATCATTCTTGAAATCCTTACCGGGAAATTCCCCTCTCAGTACCTCAACAACCAAAAGGGCGGTACAGACCTCGTGCACTGGGTGCGATCCATGATTTCTGAGAAGAAAGAATCCGAATTGATTGATCCAGAGATAGCCAATGCCACAAGTTCCCTTCCACAAATGGAAAAGCTCCTCCACATTGTAGCTTCTTGCACCGAAAGTGAGCAGGAAAACCGAATCAGCATGAATGAAGCTATAGGGAGGATAGAAGAGATACAAGTTTGAACGATTTCGGGAAAGGTAGACTAGATGAAGAGTTAGGAGATATGGTTAGAGAAGGCTGCAAAACCAATCCACTGGTCATTCTTCCATTACGATTGTTCTTGATACTAGAGTTTTGCAACTGACAATCAACGGTAGAGAGCTGTAAGGAACAGCCTGAATGCAATAAAAATTTTTCTTCTTTGGGTACCTGTAAGAAGCTTGGGATGGGCATTTCGGAAAAGAATATGATTCTTGTAGGTTAGAGAAAAAGAAACCAGTAGGAGCAGAGACTCCATTCCATATTCTTACTTATAAGCGTTTTTTGAACTTGCAGATTTGCAATGTTTCAATTCCTAGTTCGTAGTTTTTGCTTCATAATCATATATTTTATTCATTGGATATCCCTCAGTTTCAACTTTCATCTCCACTGTTACTGTTCAAAGTATCGGACGACTTTTCAGTTGAAAATTAACAGTGCGATTTAGTAGCGCTTGTGAGTTACTTTAATATTTTTCTATGTTTGAATTCTAATGAAATTGGAGTACTGACGCAAATAAATATGTGATAAATCTCAATTATTAAACAATATAGGTGTGCTTGGATTCATTTTCATTTCAAATTTAATACTCCTCCGACTCATTTCATTTGTTATTTTTATTTTATTAGAATGCCCCAAAATAATTGATATTTTTATAAAAAAAGTATTTTATCAAAATGATTGATATTTTTTATAAAAAAATATTTTATTCTATCAACTAACTACTAACTATACTATTTATTACTTTTATATATTTTTAAATTTAACATAAAATAATTATTTACTTAAATGTTTCTTACTTTTTATTATATTATATTATTTTTATAATATAATTTAAATTTTTGCGTAAAATTCCGTACTCGGTCAAATACTGTCAAATGAAATAAAACACTGGGAGTATAAATTCCATACTTCAATTCCTCTTTTCACTTTTTATTAATTCACTCTTATAAAAATAAAATGAACTCTCAAACAAAAGTCCAATTCAAACACACATAAGATAAAGGTTTGAAAATATCAACAAGATTATTTGAAAATGACAAGAACCAAACCCTAATCCAAAGGGTTTGCCTATAGTCTCCAATTACTCATTTTCACCAAATTCATTCCCTCTCTATTCCACATTCTTTTTTTTTCCCAATTTTTTATTTTTCGGCATTTTGGTAAACTCTCAAAGAAATTTTACGAACAATGATTATTATTATTATTATTGTTAATTTGACCTTTGATTTTTAGAGAGGACTTGGAAATAGATAGAGAAAGAAAAATCATGAAAATGTGTGAATGAGTGACTCGAATTATCGAATTTAGAAGTTTCACACTCAAATCCATTAATCCAAATATATTTTTTATTCTCTCTTTCACCAATCTCAAACTACTATATATATCTTTATATTTACCCTATTTCTCTTCAAAGGTTTTCACTTTTTCAAAGTTTTATATTTTTTAATTTTCTCTTATATCTAATGAAGACGAGAATGTGGAAAAAGAACAAGAGATAGGATCCGACTACATTTATATAATTATATTAGTATTAATAAGCAATCCATACATAGTTTGCAAAGAGCCAGTAGTGGCAAATTCAATGGACAAGTGGCAACTGGAAGAACAATTTACGTGGCACAATGAAGGAATAACAAGACGAAGTCCCATAATACCTAACTCAGGAAGTTCTGGTATCAACTCAGTGAGGACTGAGGACAGTGTCCATCGGCCACTCTGCGATGTACAGAATCTACAGATCGGCAGTGAAGCGGCTGTTGCCGGTGATATGCCGTCAGGGGAAAATTCCTCAGAATGACATTCGAAGTGTATCAATTCTCAATAACCTACCTAGATTTTCCACTTCCGCAACTGCCGAATCAATTCCCAATCAAAACCCTAGCGGTCAGTTTGACTCTGCCTCTGCATCATCGTGGTCAACCTCCACGAAATCTTTCATAGAGGAAGAGAAAACGCGCGGCCATGACCACGGGGGTCAGAGTGCGAGAACTGCGCGACCGGGAAGAGCTCAGTACGAGGATGAGCAGGCGCGAATGCTCCATGCTTCTCTTCATCACGTGGTTGGTATATTTATCTTTTATGCTCCTCTACTTCCCTTAGTCTGATTGCCACCATGTATGTGAAATTGAGCCATGATTACCCGAATTTAGAAATGCAAACATCTTCATGAAACTAAAACGATTTCTGAGGCTTCAGAATTTCTGTTGTCATCCTGTTAACTATTCTAAGTTACAAAGAAAGCACTAGTTGGCAACAAGAGATGAAGAAAGGAGTAGTTGAACTATTAGTGGAACTAGTAAATGTTTGGAGTTATATCTGAAGATCTTCTATCTTGAATCTGGTGAGAAAATGATGTTAAGTTAACGTGGAGCTTTAATGTATCAATTCTAGCAAAGCTATTCATTCTACAAAAGCTATTGTTGTTTTACTCAAAATAATTTGTAACGTTCTCCTTTCGTAGTATTCAAAATTTTCCTCTCACATATTGAATTTCGATGTGGATGTTTTCCTGCAGTGCTGTTAGATTGAAATCATTAGAAAATTAAATGAACAGATGAGCTTGTTGTAAAGGTTCTATAGAACAAAGGTTCCGGAAAAACGGGTAGGTTTTTGCCAAACCTCAGCAAGTCTAGCGCTGACACTGTTTCTTAGGAAATCCAACTCTGCCATGATAAACTTCAACTTTTCTGTCTTAATATAAACATCGTACTTCTGAAGAAATGCTTTTTCATTTGTGCGAAAGAAATACAACTTTCTTTTGACATATTCAGAGAATTGTAGTCTGTTGCGTGTCCTGAATGGTGGATAACAGAAACTAAGTTAAATGAAATATGTTCAGTTCATGTTAATCCTATGGAAGATTATGTGCTTGTGTGTGGATTTGTCTTTTGTGGCATGGGCTGATAATGTGCTTTTGCAGATTAGATTTGGATGGACTGAAGCGGCAATGATTGCTGGTGCAAGGGAGGTTGGTGTGTCTCCTTCTATTGTTGGATCTTTTCCTCAGAGAGAGGCTGCTTTAGTGGAGGTAGAAGGATCTGGCTTTTTCAGAGTTAATTATTATCTGTTTGCTTGTTACCATGCTGATACTAGAAGTAGGTTTGAACTTGTATTCTATTGATTATTGAATCTTGCTATCCTAGATAGTGTTTAATGTGGTTGTTCTGAGGACAGAGTTTAAGACAATTGTTGAATTGAGCGTGGATCAGCAAATGTTTGATAATTTACTGGCTTAATGTTCACATGATCATTCGGGGGAACACTACAGTGTCATGGAGAAATATCAAATATGTTATCTTCAAGTAAAACGTGATGATGAAATGTCGTAGATGTTCAAGTTGCAGGAAAATACAGAGGGGTAAAATAATTTTGAAGCATACACCTAGTACAAGCTTCATATAAGTCTTTTGCTTAGTAATGTAAATCAATTTTCCATGTAACTGGAGCTAATAGCCTGGTCGAGCTACTTGTCTGTTTTCTCAACTGGCAGAGCTCCGCATTTATTTGAATTGTGCTTGGTCACTTGGATTTTTCTGTCTAGAAAGCTACAGATGCTAATTCTTGGCTTGTTCAGAAGTGTTCCACCTATTATAAGTACTTTTATACTCTTTCTGAAATTTTCATTAGGTTTTCCTTTGAAAATGTTTGAAAGCATTTGTCTTGGTTTTAGCAAAAGTGAATTGTTTGTTGTGAGAGGATTTGGATTCCAAAGTGAAATTTTTGTTTTTAAAATGGGAAAGAAAGCTGGTGCAAGGACAGCTTTAAATCTGGAAATAATTTCAGTGTTCTTAATGCATTTAGATGACTTGGACTTTCTTTTCTCATTTTAATTTCCTTTGCAGTTCTTCATGGACGAGTGCTTACAAAGACTTATTGATATAATTGACTCAGGAGTGGACTTGAAAGATTTGATACCTAGTGCACGTGTTGCTAAGCTTGTTAGGATTAGATTGGAAATGCAGGCTCCATACATATCAAAATGGCCTCAGGCTCTCAGCATACAGGTTTATTTCCTATTTTTCCACTTACTAGATACTTTTGCTTGGATGATTTGCACATATATCCTATAGCTAATAATGAATAATCTTCAGGCTCAACCTGCAAGTATTCCAACAAGCTTCAAGCAGAGAACAATGCTCATAGATGAGATCTGCCATGCAGCTGGTGATGATTCCACAGATGTGGACTGGTATGTGAAGCGCACAGTTCTTGGTGGGATATACTCGACAACAGAGCTGTATATGCTGACTGATGCATCCCCAGGTCAATTGCCTTCACCTGGATGCCTTTTTTCTGGCAACCTGTGCTTTCGTATTTATGTTAGGTCCCAGCAGAATCTGTTGTAGGTTGATAAGAGTGTTGGGGTCCTACTTTCTGGTCATTTTTTGTTGCTTACTTTAGCTGTCAAATTAACTTCCTATAGCTGTTACTCTTTCTCCTGGAGTCTCTAAATATATATATTTTTTTGGTGTAAGATTACCGTGATACCTGGGCTTTTCTGGATGCGCGAATTAGAGATGCCTTTGATCTAAAAAAGTCTGTCCAGGAGGTAACTGCTGATATTACTTTTAACTGTTTTAATGAATGAGTTGACTTTTTGTTTTCTGTTGACTTTATCCCCTATTTTGAGGTGGTTTCTGAAATCTGTAAGTCCATCTTCTCAGGCCAAGTACCTAGCCGAAGCGGTTAGTGCAGGAATGGGAGGCCCCTTGCAAGGGCTTATGAAAAAAGTTTTCCCAGGTTAAATGACGCTAACTGATGCTTCCGTAGTTTCTATGGGAAAGAACCTTTCTTTTGTCTCCTACAAACTTGCATCTCTTCTTTCATGTAGTAAAAGAAACATTCGGACAGATCCATTCCTTTTGCTTGTGCCATTCTACTTCAATTAATTCTACGGTATCTGCTAGTTATTCTTGTTGAAATTGTGGGAGAGCTTTACTTGTCCTAGATGATCTATAGTATCTCAGGTTGCTTTTGTAACTGGGATATGCTACTGTACATATTCGGAGTATTTTTCTCCTTTTAGGTTTGCTTTTACATTTCTAGTTTCTACATATTGCGATGTGTTTACAGCTATTTCATTGTCATCTTTCATGTGCCTGTTGCTAATTGATGTTATTAGCCATATCCAGTTACTGGTCGGATCTTTGCTCCAGATTAATGGCTCAGCTGCATTTCAAAACTGTTGAAGTTAAACCATATTTTATTTCGTTCTTTGTAATTTGAAAATAAAAATGTTCAGTCTAAAAAGTTTTAAGGAAATTATTTTAGTAGATCCAAATATACTTTTCCATACTGTTAAAAATAAAAATGATAAATTGATGTTTGAAATATTTTTCCGAGAAGTAATTCCTTCAGTGCATGAAAGAAAGTGTTTTTTTACCTTATAAAGCAATTCAATTTTCCCGCATTTTCAGATCGAAGAATTTTAAACAAAAACCAATCCAAGTGCATCAAGATGATCGTCCCGTGCCAATTCTTCATTAAGTCAAGTGTTTAAGGGAAGAAGAAAAATTGTGCTCAATGCAATATGATATTTACTTTTTGTAGTAAAAAATTTTCAAACTTCTCCTCATGTTACTACTCTCAGTTTCAATTCATTCCTTCTCTGTAAAAATTTTCTCTCTACTCTGTAAATTCATGAACAATAACATGAGATATGGACCGGGGAAGGCAGTCCTTACCGTAAGATCGGCATTAAGAGTTAAAAATTTTCTCTCCTCTCCAAATTCTCCTTGAGGAGTCAAGAAAATGGAAAAAAAAAAATTGTGAAAAATGCATCCCTACCACTGCAGACAGAGATCTGTGAAATATATTGCCGCCATCGAAGAACTTGGAGAGACACACTAATGATTCCTGCCATCGCCGGTAAGGATTTGTGAAGCATACCCCTACCACTGACGGTCGGGATATATTCATAGATTTTCGTCAAGGATTTGTGAAGCATACCCCTGCCATTGACGGTGGGGGTATATTCATAGATTTTCATCTGTGGTGGCAGGGATGCATTTTTCACTTTTTTTTTTTTTGCATTTTCTTGACTCCTCAAGGAGAATTTGGAGTGTCATAATAATGATCCCTGCCATCGCGGGTAGGGATTTGTGAAACACAGCCGTGCCACCGACGACGAAGACCTATGTCATGAGTACCCACTATTAGTGGTGAGCATTTGTTTCACAGATCCCTGCTGGCGGTGGCAGGAATTATTAGTGTGACTCTCCAAGTTCTCTTTGAGGAGGAAAAAAATGTAAAAAAAATTATGAAAAATGTATTTTTCTTCTAAATCTTTTGTATTTCAGTGCATATTGCTTCAATTTATTTTCAAAAGCTCCAAATTATCAATTTTTTTTTTTGCATTTTAGAGAGAATGTACAAAAATAAAAGTTAAAAATAAAATACAATAGCGTTACAATTAGCAAATTAGCACGCCGCAATCAATAAGCCTTAAAAAAATATAGTAGCAACTGTAGTATATGGTATTAGGTAGGAACTGGGAAGGATATCCCAACGGAATGATATTTGGTTCTGTTTGTTTTGTTGGAAGACAACCTTGCCTTTAGCACTGTCAAAATGGGTTAGTTCGTTTATTTACATAAATGGACGAGTTTTGACCTAGTTTGTTCAGATCGGTCATTTTATTTAGCTCGTGGACCAATGCAGGTTGTGTATTATAAACATTATAAAAAAAGGAATGTATGACAATCTTGATATCAAATTTATCTCAATTATATATTCTAATCATGTCACAATTAAGGTTGATTAATTTAATTTAATTTTAAATATCTTTCTTATATAAATTTATTTAGATTAAAAATGATATGAGGGAGATATGAATTGGACTTTTTCAACTTGTGAGAAAATAGGTGAGCCCGCTTCGCTCGTTTAAGGGAAGTCTCTGACGGGCAGTTTGATAGCGCTACTTGCCTTCAAGACCTACCTAGCCTAAAGAAACCCTACAAGACAACATGAGAGTGCTTAGTTGGGAGCTCCTCCACAAATACCCTCTGATGCTTAAGTTAATATCAATTTAAGGAGATTGGAATCATAAGTATCATGAAAGAACAAGATAGATATTAGAATAAGCAGGTGTAATTATATGTAGTAGACTTACCTATATAGATTAGGTAAGTTCTGGATGTCAAATCTTGGTAGGAATGGTTCTTCTCTTTGGGGCCTTCACGCGGATAAGCCAGTTGAGGTGTGCTATGGTCCTGCGTCGATGATTCGGCCAACCCGATCAGACCTTTTTTTTCCTTTTAATTTGAAATGCGGTTTTTCTCATTAGAGTAAATTGTCCAAAACTTGCAATGAGTTCAAAAGAGTATCAGAGTTGTTAGCACCAGCACCTACTGCGATCTTGTTTCAACTATCTAGCTCTACTCCAGTGCTATCTTTGTTACACATATTTGAGAGTATGTCTTTTACTTTATACGAAGTATTATTGACTAAAACAAAAGTAAGGGGATGACACCAGTCAATATTATGCAATTGAAGGTTTATCCAGATATATTCTGTGCACTGCCTCCCTAAATAGTAGGTTCCAGTAAATCCTTTCGGTGTGGGCCAAAGCTTTCAGAGAGATTTCTGCCAGTCCAGACCAAGATGTCTCTCATTCCTTTGAAGTCTCCTGAGTCACCATGCATATCCAAACCTCCGAGCACCATTTGCAGCCACGTACTGCATGTAGCTTAGATTCCACTGCTCTGTAGCAAATATTACACATGGGACTGCTTATTGCCTTCCTTCCAGTCAAGATTTCGACTGAGGGTAACTTCCCATGCCTTAAAAACCAGAATGTGAGGTTTAGTCTCGATGGTCCTTTAAGCTTCCAAACTCATTTCTAGTTAGGAGCATCACTTCCCACCTCTTCTTCATTCTGAATTTTCTTGTATAATCTACTGACTTCCGATATCAAGTCATAAGTCGGCCCCCCCATTAGTGTCTAACAAACCAGATACTTGCTTGAGGGTATTGGTTCCTACCATAATACTCTTCCAAGTGTGTGATATGTTGCCATTCCATTTTTTCTCCTGTAACGGGGAACTATATTGCGCCCATAGAACCTTGGTCCAGAGCTGTTCCAATTTGGAGATCATTCGCCATGCTAGTTTGGCCACCAACGCTTTGTTCATCTATTTTAAGTTTCTAATATTTAGGTCCTCTTGAGCTTTCCCTTTACCTATGGTTTCCCAAGCTATTGTGTGAACTTTCTACTGGTTTTCTTCTTCCTCGAAGCAATTGGCAGTTCACAGTTTGCATAGCCTAATACGCCACGACAGAGGTAACTGATTGTAGCTTTTTCTTCCATTCCCCAAGCTTCCTTCAAACTTTTGAGACAATGAACTCATATGCTTAGCTAGAAGATCTACCATGTATTATGGGCATTCCCCGATAGGCGCCAAGGTCAGAGGTCAACATAATTTCAAACTTCTGACTTAAGCAATCACCAATAGGTGTGGGTGTGTTCTTACTCACAAAGAGCTTAGATTTATGAGTATTGATTTTCTGTCCACTTATGCCACAGAACTCCTTCCTGATTTCTGCCATTTCTTCAGCCTACCTCAAGAAAGATTCGTCAAAGAAAGTAAGTCGTCTGCCAAAAAAACGTGTGAAATCTTAGGACCTCCTCTGGACGCTTTAACAGCCTTTCATTTCCCTATCTTCACTGCCTTCTCAATCTTTTGATCTAAGACCTCCATACACAGAAAAAAAAAGATACGGGGATAAAGAATCACCCTGTATTAGACCTCTTTGAGAGGGAAATGATTGCAGTTTTCCACCGTTCCATAGTATAGATAATTAGCCAACTTTATACAGAACATGATGAGTTTTACCAATTTGTTGTCAATCCACTGTGTTTAGGATGGTCTCCGGAATGGCTAGCTAATTCTGTTGTAAACTTTTTCAAGGTGCTAAGTTCACTTTCCTTCCTATTTTCCTTTGCATGCTATGTATTACTTCTTGTACTATGACCATGTTTTCAATAGACTGTCTTTCCAAAAGTAAAGCTAGCTTAGTTTTCACCCTCCAGGAAGTCCATCTGAGCCTTCAACCTGTTCGCAAAAATTTCACGGTGCTTACTATATATAATTGTTTTAAAGATTATATATAGTAAGAAAAAAAATTCTCTCTCTCTACTCTCTACTCAAATTTTACAACAAATCAATTAATTCAACAACAAAAAAAAAAAGTCAAATTTGTCGCAACAACATAATAAGCAAGTATTTTATAAAGGATTTTCGCGAATTTAAAGCAAAAACTTGATAAAATTGTTAATCAATATGTATATTTATTAATTTTTAATCATTTTATGTCATTTATGCCATCAAGTGGCGCAACTTTCCCTTGAGTTGTACCACCAAGTGGGGTAACTTGCAACTCAATTGTGCCACCAAGTGACGGAAGTGGTGCAAAATATTAAAAAAATATTAACACAATATTAAAAAAATATTGTGTTTAACTTTAACACAATATTAAAAAAAATTGATGCCACTTGCGGCAACTGGTGGCGCAAGTGGTGCACAATTTTCTTTACTTGCTAGCGCAAGCGGTAGTTAATCTTCAAAATTAGTCGTTTCAATTCCGGTTTTAAAGATATTTATATGTTCAACGATATAAAATTAGATGTAATTTGATAATTAACTTTTGTTCATCTAAAAAGGGAGTGATTGTTGATAAATTTGAGTTTTTTCTTCGAAGGCTTCAGAGAAACTTTAGAATTCTTAAAAATAAATAGTGAATAATGAATATTTTTTAATTATATATAATCTAAAAAAACTGTATATAGTAACTCCAATTTTAGTTATGAGTTTCACTGTTATATTTTAAAATTTAGGCATATTTTAAAAAGGACCTACTATATACAATTGTTTTAACTATATACAGTGTAAAAAATTTTTGTTATTTATTTACTTTTAAAAATTTTTATAAAAAATTTATAAAAATTTTTAAATTAACATTGAAATAATCTATTTTGAAGATGAAATATCAATGTATGCCATTTGCAAACGCAATTAGCGTACTATTTCCGCCCGTTAGTGGTGGAATTGACGCACCATGTCCACCAGAAAACGCACTGCGAAGAAGATAAATATTGATAGGCCAATTTTTGTTTAAGAATGCTTGAGGAATGTAGATTCTGAAGTGTCTCTCACGTGGGCAACATTGTTGCTTCCATCATAGCTTTAATCATATACTTGGTTTTTAACAGATTTGATACAATTTCTTGGTACAATTTAATTCCAGTAAATTGGAAGTCTCAAGAAATTTCTTGTCCAATTATTCACACTCATTAATGTCCATTTTCTTTATCTTCTTATGGCCTTGGTGGATAGAATACAATGGACCTATATATATATATATATATATATTTCTTCTAGTGGTATAAGGTTTTTATAATAATAATAGTAATATATTGTCTAGGTTAGCATCTTCAACAAATTCAGGGCCACTATCTATAACTATGCTATCAGAAACACCATCATAGCAACTAAGCGCACCTGAAAAAGCCATTTCTTCCTCTCAATCTGAAGCAGGTCTTGGAAATGGATAGGGTAATTCATGTTAAAAGAGCTCAACAGCACTTTCGCATCCTCATCAAGTATTATTCCAAAAAAGGATATATATATATACATAGCCTTTTTTGGAATTAAATTGTATTCTATGCACCAAGGACATAAGAAGATAAAGAAAATAGACCTTAATGAGTGTGAATAATTATACAAGAAATTTCTTGAGACTTCTAATTAATGGAATTAAATTGTACCAAGAAATTGTTTCTGATCTGTTGAAAACCAAATATATGATTAAAGCTATGATGAGAGCTCACGTGATAGACACTTTAGAATCTACATTCCTTAAGCATTCTTAAACAAGAAATTGGCCTATCAATATTTATCTTCTTCGGCAGTGCAATTTTCACCACAAATTAACAAAAATTGCAAACCATTTCCACCAATAATTGGTGAAAATAGTAGACAAATTGTACCAAGTTCTGGTACAATTTGTGAACTTTGTACAATTTATGAACCATTTTCACGAGCAAGTGACGGAAATGGTATGTCAATCCCGCCACTAGTTGCGGAAATGGCATGCCATTTGTTGGTGAAAATAGTGTAAATTAACATTTCGTTTTTAAAATTGATTATTTCAATATCAATTCTAAAGTTTTTTACCTATAAAATGATATAAAATTAAATGTAATTGTTGTTTATAGATTTGAATTTTGATACTTTAAAAATTTTTAAAAAATTTTAATTTTTTTAAAAATAAATAGTAAATAATAAAATTTTTATATTCTTTAAAATTTAAAATATATATATATAAAAATGACGTTTTAAAATTGGCCAAACCGATGGATTCTGGTGCCCTTCGCTTCGGCCCAACTTTGCTGAATTGATTTTGCCCACAAGAGGCTCAGCCTTGGGGATTCCGATTCAGTTCCTGCGGAAAGGGAAGCAGATGGCGACAACATCGAAGATCGTCGAAAAGCTTAAACTGAAGAGCCACCCGGAAGGTGGGTTTTACTCGGAAACTCTGAGGGACACCTCCGTCGTCCTCTCCAAATCCCAACTCCCCTCTCACTGTAAGTTAATATTTCTTATCAGCCTTTTCACGTTTTCATGTCTCGGTTTCTTCTTTTTCTTTTTGGCCATTCAAATCCATTTTAAGGATTCTCTACAAATTTCCTGCATTGTTTTCTGCATAATGTTTAGATATCAGTGTTTCAGCTTAATCAGTTTACTTTATTCGATTGCACACCTCCTGGAAAGTCCTGTACACGATCGCTTTAAATCTATGTTTATTTTTTCCCCCCTGGTTTTTGGCTCGGTTTCTGGAATATATTACGAAATGGACATGTTGCAAATTGGCGTTTGTAGCTGATGTACTTTTTCGGTGAAATTGTATGTTCTTGAGAGTTCGTGGTTCTAGATTTCAAGATTTATGTGACACTGACATAGATTTGCTGAGATGAATTATCCCTAAAGTATATCTATTGCATATTGACGATTTTAAGGTTAGAGGAGAATTGTGAACCACGTGCGGCATCTTTGAGAACTTTCTAATATAAAGATCGGTTTTTGGAAGCATTGTACTGGTGGCTCAGATGATATGGGAGATGAGTGAGGGTGATGAGGCTGATATATCTCGAATTTGGTAACATTTGGGCAATTTGAAAGTAGAGACCATGTCTAAGTTTGACAACTCTATAACTATAGAGAATATTGTCTGCCACCCGTGTATATCTAGATTTGTAGGAAAGGTTGTGCAATCATGCATCAGTTGATCTTTTCAAGATGGAATTGTTAGTGCATAAACTTGCATCCGCAGTACTGTATTCTTATGCAAAGGTTGTCTAGTTCCCTATGGTGCAGAAATACTAACATGTCAAGGTTAAATAGTGAAAAAACCACCAGCAGCGGGAATTTGGGCCTTTTGGCTACAGTCAATGCAGATAAAGACAATAAAGGAGCAGTCTTCTATGTGTTTCTTAAATGGTGAGGCATAATTTGTGAAGAAAAAGAAATTCCATATTGACACACTTGAAGCAGATAATCATCTTGTTAAACTGCTAATCCCATGAGCAGTAAGTTCTGTTGTCGAAATCTAGTTCCAAGTAAGAGTTTTTTCAAACAAAAGGAGTATTTGTTGAATCCAATAGATTCTTTGAATATGATTATAATAGGATATTCAACCAACCCATAAAAGATTTTGATTTGCAGAGATTTGAGAAATTGACTGTCAGATATGATATTTTTCTATGGATTGTTATTGTTTCCCGAGAAGTGGGGTACTTCAATGAAGATGCTTACATGCATCCAATCGATTAGCTAGACTAACCGCAATATTTCTTGTTAGTCATTTATGTACTTGCTGTCTTTTCAGAATCCTGATTTTAGTTTTTCAACAGACAAGGTTGATCGGCCTGTCAGTACCTGCATATACTTCTTGCTGTCCTCTAGCAATGTCTCTCAACTTCACCGAATTCCATGTGCAGAAACATGGCATTTCTACTGTGGAGAGCCTATTTATGTGAGTAATGGTTAAGTACATGGCAAAGGACAACCGTGCTTCAAATAAACTCTTAAGAAAATCCCTAAATTGCATGTTTGTGTTTCCATACTGCGTTTTGGTTCCAGACATATGCAATTGGTTTATCTCTGTAATTTTATACATTTCCTTTGGTTGGAGTTGCTCTTATTATCTGTAGCTAAGCTACCTATCACCATGGCCTAAGTTTGTTCCAATAGAACATTTTTGGTGGTACCCAGTAAATTGTAATAGTCCCCATTCTTTCCCCTTTCATTATCTTGTTTAGGGATCTTGTGTGACACACACGCACACAATATATATATATATATATATATATATATATATATATATATATTTTTTTTTTTTTCTTTTTTGGTGTTGGGGGCTGGGGGGTGATCTTTGCTCTGTGTGCTTCCACTGTATAATTACTATCGTCACTTATGGTATTGGCACAATAATTCCCACCAAAATCTTGCATTCATTGCACAAATTGACTAGCACCACTTCCCAAAAAACTATTTTATTCTTTCAGGTGTTGGAATTAGATGACAAGGGTAGCACTGGCAAATTAACCTGTCTTGGACCTGACATTCTGGATGATAATCAACAAGTACAATATACAGTTACTCCAAATGTCTGGTTTGGTGCATTCCCGGCCATGGATGTAGAGGTTTCAGATAACATGGAAGCCTTCAAACTTCCACCAAGGGATCCTGAGCACCACTTTTCTCTTGTGGGCTGCACCTGTGCACCAGCTTTCCAGTTCGAGGATTTTGAGCTGGCAAAACGATCTGAGCTTATTTCACGGTTCCCTGCCTTCAAATCCCTTATCTCTTTGCTCACCGTACCTGACTGAATAGTTTTATTGTTCCACAACTTTGAAACTTGAATTAAACCAAAGTTCCATTGGCGTATTTAATTTGTGTAATAAACCTTTGTTTCGTTGTATTGCCTCTTGATACTCTGTTGGCACTATTTTAGGCAACAAAAGAATAAACTCTGTGAATTTGCTTTGTAAAGTGAAGATATTTGTAATATCGGGTTTTCTTTTTTTTTTTTTTTTTCCCTGTAGTCTTAACTGCATTAAGATGTCCTCAAGGGCGTATGTATTGCCCAGAGGAGACAGGGCTGATGGATCCATCCCTGCTTCAGTGGTTCCATTATTGATTGAAAATAGGGTCATTACTTCTGTATGCACCGCTAATATTTCTCTACCACGTGAAAATCATTTTTCCATGTATATACAGAATTACATTGAAAAAGATGCATATACGGAATTTGTTCTGAAGTTCAACCGAACAAAAAATTTCTACCACACGAGAAAGAAATGTGATTCTGTGTCAAGTCTATTTGTCCCTCTAAGGCCACTTTTGGGTACGCTTTCGTTTGTTTTCCATCAAATGCATCTCCCTGAAACTTCACTGCTTAAAAACCGGCAGTGAACTCAATGGTATATCCAGTGTCAGAAGGAAGTCTTGAGAGGAGAAGCTTTTGCTAATCCATATCGAGAAATTCCATTCTCTTCCTCATGGAACCCTTCAAATCTGTCGCCTCTCTTTCTACCTTCTGTGCCTGGAAGAGGATGAAATAATGGAATTCAAGAACAATAACCAAAACCTCACCAGAAATCAAGTTCCATCAAATCAAGCATGAAAATGCTGGGAAACATTGAGTCCTGCTGGGAACGTTTACCCTTCTGATTTCTGTTTCTGAGACAAAAACCATATGCTGTGGAAGCTCCTCATTGCCTTCATTCTAAGAAATCACAAGCGCATAAGGATACATCAGAGAAGTACGACATACTAGAATGTCTACAATCTGACGGGAGAGTCATATACCAGCTCTCCAATTAAGACTACATTCTCCCCACGGATTACATATAGACCCAAAGGAATGTCACTATAGAGATCTCCAACAATTACTCGTTGACATGCACCTTCTAAAACTACATTTGCTGTAAATAAGAATAACAGAGTATATGATCTTCAATACTAGTCTTTTCCAGAAGGTCATAAAGTAGGAAGAAAATATTAACTTGGAAGGTACCAAATTGGTCGAAAGAGCGAAGTGTACCCAGCAGCTTTCTACTGTCACGTAACATCACAATGACTTTTCCTGCAAAAGAATATCTCCATATTGTGAAGGGCCAACATATTCTAGTAAGCAGCTGCAATACAAAGAAGGCCTTCGTCATCATAGATGAGTAGTTGATCTGTTAATTAGAGTTTTAGATAAATGATGAAATTGCGCAAGACGAGAAATCGATCAAGAGCCGAGGATGAGAATCAATGAAGGTAATGATGACAATGAAGGTTAGAAGATATTGGGCAGGAGAGATTGAATCCATGTCAAAATAGATACTCATAAACATTCCGGTGACAAGCCTTTTGGTTTGACAAAAGAAAAGACAGTATCTTTGTGCAATTGAGTTCTTTGCTCACTGAATTGCACTGAGAAGTGGGGAAAGAAACGGTAAACTTCATGAACCTATATTCCCGAAAAGGATCACAAAACTGTGAGTTCCCTTTGAATAGGACAGTGGTTTAGTGATCTTCAAATTGCAAAGTTTAGGCATAACAAACTAAAACAGACCTGTAGAGAAAATCCAGTGATCAGAAAGTCAAGAATGTCAAAAACCAGAAACCAATGCGCACACTTGAGTAGAGAGAGAGAGAAAGAGAGAGTCTTACTGTCAAGGTAGCTTGCAAGCGATGCAGAAAGAAGTAAATCTCGATCTGAACTTGAAGTAGACATGGATATCGATAGTCAGTCAACCTTGATTATTCAGAGACCAAGCTTGTAACAGCCTCAGTAATACAATTTGCAACGACAAATTATTGGGCTCTTGTAGATCAAATGCGTAAAATGGCCTCTGATTCATTCAGTAGAAGAACGAACCCCACAGAATTATGGAACAACAACTTCAGGCTTTATGCTCATAGCGAAAGCAACCCACTTCTTGTAAAGAAACGATAATTAAACGTTTGATTTTGTTGAACACTTTGAAGTGAAGGGTTTGGTGAAATCTTTTGGTCGGTTGGTTTTTGCAATAAAGATGGAATCTTTTTGCTCTTAATAAAGTCCCCATGATTCACTCCGTGATAGAGTACTAAATGTTCCTCTATTTGATACGTAAAGATTCGTACCGTAGCCGTCACCGGTGCATTGTATCAGGACAAGAAATGTGCTTTAATGGAGTTGACTTATCCTTGCAATAATTGTTGTCTATATACTTATCAGCGAAGCAAAATTCTTCTTAGTGAGTAATGCGCATGTTAAGACAATTGCTTTAATGGGTTGTCTCTAGCCCTGAGGAGCGTAATATATTTGAATCAAAATCATAGTTAATCGAGTCGATCTAGATCACATTAGCACAATTGCTTTGCAACCTTATCTTGCTTATGACGGGGCTTGAAAGGCATCTCTTCTTGAGCAAAGACGCAAAATGAGTTCTGGCAGACAATTAGGCAGTTGGCACCCAACTGATCCTTTTGAGCACTTCACCTTTTGAGTATTCTAATGAATGATTCTACCGAATATAGTTGCTTTCCATGTCTTAGTTGCACCACGGTTCATTATTAAAATGCCAAAGATTCAATGATTGCCAGAGGTTTCTCTTGCCCTCAATCCATGCAAATTAAAAATGACTGATCTCAGGATGAGCTGTCCAAGTGATTGCAACAGGTGACTTTTGCAGAAGCCATGCAGATATATATTAAAGTGATTAATCTCCTGTTCTATACTACAAATGATCTGAAACCCTCTTATGATTTGCCAACTGTTCCGCTTGTAACTGAAACATTTGAGATTTTGCTTATTGTTAAAGTCTTAGTCACACTTTCCTTTAAATCAACGAATCCAACATAACAGATATAATGAATCTGATTATACAGACCAAAAAACTGTCCTACATTATTTGCATTCTTCCGTCAAGTTTGCCATGCAGATATAGTTGATGTAAGATGATTTTACTTCTTTTTCACTCATGCACAATAAAAATGAGTTGCCCTACAACCTGTCTGTATAGCTATGTTTTCCTGTTACCCAATGCTTTGCATGTGTTTCGCATCAAACAGTTTTAAATACTTTTAGAAACAAAGTCTGATAGGGATAATCAGCTTTTGATTCTCTTAATTTTCACCATTTTGGTCAAGAAATGACTATTTGATGTTATCAGACTACTTAGAGAGTATGAAAGCCATTTCTGTTTGCACTCATGAATGAAAAAAAAAGAACCATTTTGTTGTTCGGAAGGGAGTGGCATCATAGATGTTGATCTGTTTATCTACATTCAGCTACAATTCATTCGTTTTCCTCCACCATTTTCTGCAACGAATACTGAGTGCTTTATATCCTTACAGCTGGAGTACCTTTATGATTTGCTTGGTTAATTTGAGGCCTAATGGGAAGACTGCATGTTGCTTCACCAGTTAAAAGTTTATACCTTAAGCAGCACTAAACAGAGTTCCTCTTTCTCATGTGGAACCACAGTAAGCAACATGATCCAAATCCTAGGCTTTTATTGCATTATATGAGGGATAAAATTGACAAGATATAGAAATCTAGTCCAGTTTCAACTTTCATTAATAGAGCACAACTGAAACTGGTGCAGTAATATTCAACTTTTAGCGGCATCAAATAAACTTGACTTTTGCCTTATAATGCAATATAGTAATTCTCTTCAGACAGCTGTTTTCCAACTTTGCATTGTTCCTTAACAGCAAAATCTCCTTATGCAGAGTATTCCCACTATAAACAACTGGACATCAAGTTAGCAACCATGTAAGAAATGGCACATTAATAAAGCTCTCTGCACTCTTATTCATTTGGACAAGACAACAGAATCAACATACATATCCAACCTCAGTATTAAGGCTAGAAAAATACAGAATTCTTTACCAACCATGGCTGTAAAAGTGTGTTTCCAAATAACGTATTCAGCCATGGGAAAAATACAATTGATATATACACTCCGGGGAGACATCACAATTAAGTTGATCTCTGAGGCTTTTGCTTATTGTGGCTCTGTCAAATCTTCCCCCAAAAAAGCATCTCATGCAATTGCATAAAATCCCCGGGCTCTAAATCTGCTTGGTAAGAAGATGATTTGACATCTGAACAAAGATATTCTATGTTGAACTCTGCACAAATAACTAGTATAAGCAAAATTTCAACTAATCAATAACATAGGATTTATGCCTGTAATGTGAAAGAATGACAGATTCACATGGAAAAGATGCTTTGATTTTTCTTTTTTTCCTTTTTCTTGTTTTGGTGGGATGGGATTATTGTTTCTTCTGGAGAATGTAATTACCTGATTTTTCTCAACCGGCTCAGGAAGCGGTAAATCAAATTTCTAGAACAATAACTGCAAACACAAAATAGACCACTTATTTTCATCATATTAAAAGTTGCTCTAGAAAGAAAGAACTGCAAACTCCATATGGATAGCTTATGCATTGAAATTGAAGGAACTCACATTCGGAATCTGTTTTGACCCATTTACTTCCCTCACTTGACTTATCCAGTGTTTCATCATCACTGTCCATCTCAGATTCACACTTGTTGTCCAAGCATTTCCTTGAAGGAGCGTCTGGAATAAAACTCTGGGGACAGATTTTGTCCAAGAATTTTTTTGTAGGAACCTTTGGAGTAGGATTTTGAGGATATATCTTTTTGTGCAGTATAGCCCTCAAGATCTGCGAATGCAAATCATGTATTTATCACTGATAGTACAAAGTTGCAGTGGCAAGGGATGAAAAGATAAAAGAATCAGTAAAAACTAAAAAAAGGAACATAGCTAAGATCCAAAAATAAGTCAATCTCAACTGGAAATAGAAATCCATGATGTTGAAATAATTAATTACTATTACCGGGATAATTATTTTGTACAAAAGAAGAATATTCGCACAGGTATTAAAGTATAATTAGGGAATATTTAAACACAAACCTTTTCCATTCTTGACTTCTCCAGTTTTATCTCTACTGGATCTCTTAACACGGGAGTGATCTTGGGTCTGCCTGCTCCAAGAAATGTCTTCCTAAGAAGAAAAGACAATGACTTCCTGCTGATGCTATTCCCTTTGCTATATACTGCATTGGCACTGCCCTGGAGATGAGCATCTTTGCTTGATGAATTATCAGAAACAAGCTCACTGGCGTTTTTGTTATCTTCCAAAGTCTGCAGGCAGTCAAAGAATTTCTCTGGTGGATAGATCCCTCTTTCTGATTCATCTGTAAAATTACAATTGAGAGAGGATTCCTTATGCAGTAATAACTTCAATTCTTTATGGAATTCTTTGGCTTCCTCTGATGTCATTTCTTCCAGATGATCTTGACAGGGAGATACATATTCTTGAACATTGCTCTTCTCTGGAACTTCTATATTATTGTTCCCAAATGTTCCAATGGCAAGAAGCCCATTAGGCCAGTCACTGAATTCTTCTTTGTAGCTTTCCTGCTTCAGATGATCTGTAGCAATCAAAAGGGCAACGAGCATATTTTCTATAGCCCTTGAATGGTATGATCATAACATTCTTCTATCCACTAAAACATTACTTACGAGGTGGTATTTACTACGCAATACATGTGGCTAACTTTTGACTGATCAAAATATGAAAGAATAGGAAGTTTTTCTGTTTTCTTACAAATATGCTGAATCTCTCTAGCTACAAGAATTTTATTTGGTATCATACATGTTTTAAGAACCTGCTATTTACCATTATATTCATTCTTACATACTGCAGAGCTAATAGTGACTTTCTGCTATCAACTAAATGTTCACAGGTAACTAATTATATGCATCAGCCTTTCATGATTTCTTGATATTTCCATTCGCGACATTACCAACCTGGACTAGGCCAATGGTTGCTGAACCAGTCACAGGTTGGAAATATAAGAATTTTAGCAATAGTTGATGCACAGTTTTGAAGGATGTCCAAATATGATGAATCCAAACTGCTAGAACTCAAAGTGATTAAGTCTTTATCTGATGACTCTCATACGTTCCTGATGTTTTCTGTTGAATTACTTGCAAGTGCAACTAAAACTTTTAGGCAGAAATTTTACATAAAAAACTTTCTCTAGCTAGTTTATGTTGAAGATGAGCACTTCAGAAATGTGATTGTGGTTTCATATCACAGTCACTGAGCCAAAATCTGGGAACATTTCATTTAAACACAAGTACTTTTCATATTTTAATATCTTCTTTAGGTTATACTATCATGTATTTTTGGTCCTTGACTACGAAGGTGTATTCTATGCAGCATATAACACGTAGTAATGAAAAGGATGGCCTCTCCTATTAAACTTCCCTCTAAGCTCAAAAAGATACGATGTCAGAAACAACTTTGAAGGATATTGTGCCTCTGAGAGATTAAGAAACTCTGCTAGAATAACCGATTTTTCCTTGATCGTCTATTGGACATGCATGGATATGCTTGAAAAGTACAAATAACATTCTTGAAAGATTTATCTGGATCATATCATTGTCCGATGAATCTGTTCATGTCAAACTTCTCACAAATACTTCATAGATGGAAAAGGTTTGGCATATCCTAATTCCCAAAGTCTCACTCTTCTGAAAACCAAGAAGAACATAGGATTGAAGATCATGGCATAATGAAATCCTTACGAGTAGCTGGCTGTGAAACGGTTCTGTTAGTTTTTTGCCTTCCGTTCAGCTTGCTTTGCATCCAACCAAAGATCTGCAGTAAAATAGTACGATTTAGGTCCGATACTAGCCAGCATTTCGAGCTCAAGATGCATGCATTCTTGAATATATATGCTATATATTTATCATACTTACCTTCATTGCTAGCGATAAACTGCGCCCTCCTTAATTAGAACAGCTGCAAAGATGGAAATGATGAGGGCAGGCTTGAAGAGCTTCTGTGTTGAAACACAAATGTCATATGCCAAAGGAAAATGAGCACAAAAAGGTTTAAATAGAGCTCAAACTCATAGGAAATTTCAGAGCTAGGCTATAGGTAAGAATTAGGATATTGGTTCAAGTTCCAAAAGGTGCCCATTGACACCTTTTTCTATGGTTCCTTCCTCGTATCCATATTCCATAATCAATTAATATGCTGCTATTTAATAGCCGATTATTTTTTTTTTGTTGTTGAAAAACTTTTAATAGCCAGCCTATAAATATATGTACACATAAATGCACAGTATGATTGTTTTATGGGGTTCAATGTGATATGATCTTCTTTTCTTTATTTTATGTTTGTCATTGGAAAATATAAATTCTTTTCGAGTTCTCTTGATTCAAAAGAAAAATGGAGAATAAAAAACAATACCATTAGAAATTGTTAACATGAACATAAAGAAAGAAAGCAGAAGATATATATTCTCTTAATTGCATCACATATGAATCTAAGAGTAAATCTTTAAAAAGTGATGCAACTTTACTTTGAATTCATTCAAAGAAGTAATTGGATTAAAAATCAGAAATGGACTCTTTCAATATTAAGATATCTTCAAATATAAAAATAGGGAGTTCATAATGTATTCTACACGAATATTTCAATTAAGATATATAGCTTTCATTCCAGTACTTTTGATCGACAATGAGATGGGACTTTTATGTCCATGTCTTTGCCCCATATCCCTGTGTAGGGCAACGAAGAATTTACCCATTGAGAATGAGATGTCTCTCACTAACCCTAGACCTTTTCAGTGTTGCTAAATCAAGAAAAAAAAAAAATTCTGTTGTTGGTCCTCGAATACAAACACTCGAAACAACAACAAAGAAAAAAAAACTATTTGATGCAATCTAATGATCCAACAATCAAATCCTTAAACTATGGGACTTCCAACTTAGTACAAATCTTGTTTCTTCAGATAATAAAGTTAAATTTTGATAAAATAATAGCGCATTAATTTAAAACATTTCTGTACAAAATTATAAAATCTAATTTTAATTTATATTTGTGTCTCCAAGTATATCAAAATATAGTTCACCCAAAAAAATATCCTCAATCGTTTGTGATGAAGATTAACAAGAGTAGTAACGCATTTTAACGGAAAGATAAGAGAATCACAGAGAGAGAACAGCAACAAAACCCTAGAGGGGCCCCAAGAACCAGAAGCTTTCTGCTTTCTCTCTTTCTACAAAGTCCAAATACTAACTAATCCACCACATGAATTTCAATCCCTCCCCCAACTGCTCTTCTTATCTTCTTCCTCAGCTCATCAAGCGCGAAACTTTTTAATTTCTTGGCAAGAAATTCAACTTGCATTGCTGGGGGCTCCCACTATACTCCACCATCCATGCACGTGAAGTTGTCCATTAATCCACATGGCCCTCTTTCTTTTTGGTGATTTGTCTGCAGAAAATATAGAGGCGAAACTTGGCAGTGTTGGCTTCCAACTTCAACTTGGCTGTGGCTTTGCCGGAGCGGCCCTACGTGTCGATGGACGACGTTCTGATGAACGTTCATCGTACCATGCCTGATAAACACGTGTGTTCGTCGAAAGGGTCAATCACATACAATCTCCTGGCTCTCTTCTCCACACGTATCGATCTCAGTTAATTATTGCTTGTTTACGTATACTAAAAATGTACAGGTACCGGAGTCGTCATTCTTCACTTCTTCTTGATCTCTGTTAAGAATGAGAGCTTATTGGCTGTTTCCTTATGAATTTGCTAGCTTTGGCTTATTCTTCCCATGGAAATGTTTCACATTGCCGACACCACCCCATACTTCCCATTCCCCAAAACAGAACAGCTCATTTTTTTTAATCCTGATCATTCTGCACTACTAGCTATTAAGTAGTAAGTTATTGATCAGATGATAGATGGGTATGTTGCATCTGTTTCTGCAACTGATGATCAAATCAAAGCCCCTAGATTAGAGCTGGAGACTTGAAATGGCATCAAATAAACATATGTGACGCCCAATACTTCTGCTGCATATGTTGCACGGAGCGCATATTAGGTGATCAAGATCCCCTCGTTCCAAAAATGGTTGGTCTCTTACTAATACCTAAGGATTTGCACGTCCATATTCACCTGTGGTCCACCAAAACCTTAATTTGCCGCATCATGCAGATGTGAGAGAGACCTTTGTAAGCATAAAACAGGCCTGATATTAGCAATTATTCCTCAGGGGCGGTCCCCATTTCAACCCATACATATGATAGTGTATATTTACTATTACTTTATGGGTCAAAATCAAGCGTTCAACGCAATATGTTCATAACCATGAATTTCATGAGGTCTACTAAATCTTACATATGTGTCCCTGTCTCATAGTCTAGCTGGAGCCTTAGATGCAGGTTCTCATGTTGTTGGGCCTAAAATAGATGGCACAAAAAATATAATATGAAAGCAATAGAGAGAAGAAATTTTTGTAGATGGGCGAAGGACAAACAAATCACTAATATTGTAGAGAATTACAAATAGAGAAAACTCTCTCAAATTCGTAAAGCTTAAACTTGCCCACTAAAACTATTTTGAAGAAATTCAATTTAACAAACGACTCTAAACTATGATGACATAAACAACTAAGCTCAAAATGTTTCTCACACTAAGAGCTCTAATCTAAACTCCTTATATAGCAAGTTGCTAATCCTAATCAACTAAAATAAGGAATACAAGGCAAAAACCCAACACATATAGTATTATACATAGAGTATATATGGGAATGGTATCGAGTTCAAACTCTATATGTATAGTTCATGGGCTTCCCAGAGAAGGAGAGAGGAGATTTAATTTGTCTTACACTCTCTGCCGTTGTTTTATGCAGTCTGCAAGACTGCTGACACCTCGAACTAATTAAGCTAAAAGGAGTACTCATATTCTGATTAATCAATCTACACTAATCTACTCAGTTTTTGTTACCACCAGACCTAAGTGACTTGAGCACATTAGATCAGCGAGTCTCAAGAAAATTCTTACCGCCATTCCCCTGCGTCTGTTCAAACGCAAGAGGAACAATATCCATCAGAAGTTAGGAAGAATATTAGTCCGCACGATCCAAGAAAATGGCTATATAGATGGTCAGTCTTATTTGGCTTCTGGATCTGTTCTTGTTAGTAATTGTCAGTGCTGGTCATGACAGATTTTCAACTGATCACAAATATTGATAATCTGCACAACACTCTTTAGTGGTCAGATATATTGATGTTTCCCAAAGATAATATCAGTAATATTAATGTTAGTAATCAACTTTGGCTCAGTGTTTGAGAAATATCAGCCAAAGAAAATCCCTGATATACAACAAAGGCAGAGTGGAATGTGGAAATGGGTCTCAAGTTTAGTTAACACATATGCAACTTACAAGAATGGCATATGAGGTTCGCTCTTCAATTTCAGTGGCTAATCTGTCTTTGATGCCGAGGATAGCTATATTTGGAATGGGAATCCTAGTGTGACTTTCCCAAAGTAGAAATCCTCACAGTCAAGATTTTCACGGGAATCGCGATCGACATTTTAGAATTTAGAAAGATTAAAGCCAAACTTTGACCGTTAAATTAAAAAGATCTAATTTCTAGTCATATCTTCCCATTTCTATTAAAGTATTTGATAGATACAAGAATTTATGTAAAAAATTAAAATTATATTATAAAAATAATATAATATAATAAAAAATATATAAGTTAACAAATATTTTATATTAAATTAAATTTAAATATATATAAGCAATATATAGTGAGATAATAATTTATTAATAGTAAATAAAATATTAAAAATTTTGAGATAATAATTTATTAATAGTAAATAAAATATTAAAAATTTTCTTTTATGAAAATGATCAAATATTTTGAACCATTCTCATAAAGTCAAAAAGTGATTAGAAATAGATCTTTTTTTTTTCTTTTTATCGATTCTTAAATTTTCTTTTATGAAAATGATCAAATATTTTGAACCATTCTCATAAAGTCAAAAAGTGATTAGAAATAGATCTTTTTTTTTTCTTTTTATTGATTCTTTTAGATTTTGATTGATAAGAACGAAGGGATTGGTTTACATCCAACTTTGAAATTTCGCTTATGTGGTTCCGTTACTATTGTACTATAATGTAGGAAGCTGTATTTAGGAAAAACTTAAAAGAAACATTCTTCTTCTTTGAAATTGAATATATTATTTTGGGATGATCTAAAAATGTAGAAGAATATAATCAATCACATACAAGTTTCAACATCCTCAATCCAAAATACTATGTTGTCTTTGAACATAATGTGATTTATGTCAATGTCGTGGCTTTAATTAATTGTTTAATGATTATCTAATACTTCATCTGCCTGAAGCATGTCCTGAGAGTATTTTGATATGATCAAGTTAATATATATTTTTTTTCATTCTCGATTCTACGAGAATTTTTATGGAAGCCTTTCATTTGCTTCTGTTCGATGGAAGGTTGATTTTCCCGGATTGTATCCTAGTTTTTGACCTAAATCTTTTTTTGATAATCGATTCAATCTCGGATAAAAAAGATATACTTTTGTTATATTTTATCTCTTCAACAAGTTTAGTAATGAGCATAACAGTCCTAAAAATGCTTATGTGTTCGTGAGAGATCATATCCTTTTATTATAAGACTTATGTGTTTGACTTATAGTCATTTTTTATTTTTTCTTTTGAAAAAATAAAAATGTGTTTCTATCAAAAATAACAATATATATATTATAGGAAGGTAAATATTCACGTTTAAATAATGCAAAATAAAAATATTAATATACAATTTTTTTAAAAAAAACGATTTCATAATTCAAAAGTTTCAACTTTCAACTTTCAACCTTTCATATTTTAATCCTTTGTTTCTCCACCCAAAAGAGTTGGGTTAATCAAACTTTTCTATTCTTTTTATTTTGTTTGCTGAATATCAAACTAATCTATTCTTTTTTTATTATTTTAATAAAAGATTAAAGTAATAGCTCAAGTAATTAGATAGAAAAATTTTAAATTGGAACTACACTTTTCTCTCTGTGTTTCATAAAAATAAAAAAACGAAAGGACGAGGATTTGTGTCGTATTTAGGAGCAATCAAGCGCTCTTCAAAAAATGGGCTCAAGGAAGGCCCAAATTTCTGATTTCGAAAATGCTTTACCAGAAATAGCCCAATGTATGTAGGCCCATACACCCAACGGCATCAGTACTTGCAAACGTGGCAGAGTTTTCGCAGCCAGAGCGCCAAAACAACATGCAGAAACGTGTCGAACTCTGACGCAAAATAACCTCCAAAAGAACCGAACTACAACCCCCTAAACCTTGCCAAATGCACTTCTTCAAGCTTTCAATGCAGCGATGAGAGATTGCCACTTTTCTGGTAAAATTTCAGCACCCGGGATTCTTTTCTCTTTGTTGGCATCTTGCTATACTCTGTTTTGTTCTTCATCTGCTTCATTTCTGAATGTTACTTCAAACACTTGGACATTTTAAAGAACAACATGAAACACGCAACGATATCAAAATGGTTAATCTTCATGAAGCCCAAGGAAAGAACAAGGCCACCCCCGATATGTTTCAGGCCTTATTTGATTGTAACTCAAAGTTAAACGTTTTTTTTTCTTTTATATTTTAGTAAGACTATTTTTTATTTTAAGACGCGCCACTTAAAATACAAATAGTAGAAAAAAAAGTAGAAAAGCATATTTGGGTTGAGAAGTAACTTGCATGTTTGTTTGTTTTTCAAATTTAAGCTAACTTGCACGATGATTTCTTTATATAAAATAGTATAAATTTTTACTCCTTAAAGTTAAAGTTCTAGTTTCATCAAGATGAAGCCGAAGCAAATCATATATATTGAGTGGAAGGAAGGATTTTTTTCATGGCATTTGTGTGGGTGATGAGATGGGGTGCCTGTGGAAGCCAGGGAAAGAATGAGGAAATGTAAGTACTATTGCTTATTTGGGCTAGGCCAAGAATGGTTTCTAGTCAATCATCATGGAACTCTGTTTCTTTGCAACTGCAATGGACGTCTTTGCAGCCAATCTACATGCTTTCTTGGTCTTAATTTGAGTGCTTCACATTCCAGATTTCTGATTTAGGACTTGTAATAAGTATTAGAGAGCAAAATCCGAAATGCATCGGTCACAGCATTAGCATTAGCATAAATGAAACACTATCAGAGCACATATGAGGATCTCCACCAGCCAGCTGGCACAGTCGCCGGATGTTTTGCTATGGTGGCGTTGTTACTCTCCATCTTCCTGATTTTCCAGCATCTTAGATCATATACCAACCCTGCGGTTAGTACTTCGCAAAGTTCTTAAATGAAACTTTCATACGCTGTTGCAAAATTCATATCCACAGATGCTCTTCCTTGTCAAATTATGTCTAACAAGCATTTCCTGTGTTTATTTATCTTCAATGGGTTGGTATTAGTTTTCGAAAGGGGAAAAGAGAATGCTTTCTGAAACAAGTAACGATAAGGCCATGCCTAGTGTTCTTGTTTTGACAGAATGACCTATTCTCTGAAATTCTGTATTTGTTTTTGATTGCCAGGAGCAAAAGTGGATTGTCGGAGTTATTTTCATGGTTCCTGTCTATTCAACAGAATCGGTAAGGATCATTTTATCTAAAAGGATTGCTTTCTGTGAACAGTGGTTCCTATATCCTGGACATTGTTATGGATAGATGACAGATGCCTTGTTAATTGGACCTTTTGTTAAACTCAAGATTCAGACATGGGAAAATATCCGATTTGGTCACCGAAGTTAGGGCCTTATTATCATCGTTTGGTCCGTGAGCTTTTTTTCATCCTTTTCAGACTCTAAACATTTTACACATTTTTAAAATAGTACCGACATCACTTTTCTTGATAAACTTCTATCAAAAAACAACACGCACTCAAAAGTTAGCGACATGTCTAGAAATATCTTTATATTAATTTGATAAATATGCTCTTATATAATTGTTACATGCTCAGCATATACTCTTTTCTAGCAGAAGTCTACCGTAAAAATGATGACAGGACTATTTTTGACAGTACGTAAAATGTTTAAAGACCTTAACAAATTGAAAAAGAACTTGTATGACCAAACGAGGCCAAGGCCCTATATTTAGAGACCAAATTCACCATTTTCCCTTCACACTTTGAGTTTTTCTTAGCGCTTGCTGCTTTATAGGACTTGTTGTTGTATCAATATATTTATTTTGTTATTAACAGGTGTACTTTCGTTTAGATTAAGCTTTAAATGCTTGGATTAGGAGTCCAGAAATCAAGTCTTAATTGTTTTCACCATGTTAGTTTAAATGCAGGAAGATTTTCATTCTGAGAGAATTTGGATAATGGAGATGGATAAGAAAAATTCAAAGTTGAAATGGATGATATCTGAAAATTTATTGTTGTAGACTAGAAAGAAAGCAGAACTGCTTTCTACGTTTTCCATGTTTGTCTGGGTTCACCAAGACATATTTCAACGTTTCAGATTCTGTCTTTCTGGAACCCAAAGCTGTCGCTCGCGTGTGACATCCTGAGAAACTGCTATGAAGCTTTTGCTCTTTATGCTTTTGGAAGTTACTTGATTGCATGCCTTGGTAAGTAAAAATGGCAACCGAATTACAAGTTCATTCCTTTAGCCTTTCGTCCTTGACAGTGGATTGAGATATCCCAGACTTTCGTGGTATAAGTTGGCCCTTGTTATAAGTTGGTATTATTCATTCATTTAGGATGATTTCAGCATCTCAAGTTTGGCTGGCAATGAAAGTACTTCCTCCAAATCATGTTTAGTAAATCTTCTTTGATGAAGTATTTCTGGAGAATTGCCTTTGGCAGGTGGAGAACAGAAAGTTAGAGAACTTCTGGAAGATGAATCAAAACAGACCAAAAGGCCATTACTAGAAGGACAGGAGACTCCAGAACTGCAGAACAGAAAATTTCGCAACTTCATTCTTCAACCTTCTGCACTTGGGAAGGACTTGCTTACTATTGAAAAATTTGGCCTCGTACAATATGTCAGTCTAACAAAAGTAGTTCCTAATATCATTCCATAATTATTTTTGGCATACTAACATCCTTTGCTTTCAGATGATATTGAAGACTATTTGTGCATTTCTAGCATTTTTGCTGGAGCTCCTTGGTGTGTATGGTGATGGACAGTTTAAATGGTACTATGGGTATGTATACTTTACTAATAGAAGACAGACTGTTGTAAAGCCTCTCTCATATATACGTTATTTTACCTTTTATGACCTTACTGATCTAGTTTCATGGCAACTTACTAGTAAAAGATGTATTTCAGGCAAACTATAGTTAGTTGGTGTTGAATTTTCAACCGTAAATGGTCTATGGAATTCATTATAATCTCAGAATTCCACGGATCAACAAAAGAAATATGATAAATATGATAACCTTCTTAATTTACTACTTGATCTTAATGTTTCAAACATGGTGGACGTTTTATCAAGTATCAGAGTTATTGTTTCTAGGTTTCTTCATTTTTCCTGGTTCAGCTTTCATGCCCTTTTCCACTTTATAATGAAAATGCTTATTGCAGGTATCCATACATGGCTGCGGTATTGAACTTTAGCCAAATGTGGGCATTATATTGCCTCGTTCAATTTTATAATGTAACCCATGAAAGGCTTCAAGCTATAAAACCCCTCGCAAAGTTCATCAGTTTCAAGGCTATTGTTTTCGCCACATGGTGGCAAGGTGTGGGCATCGCGTTGCTTTGTTATTTTGGAGTTCTACCAAGGGAGGGAAATTTTCAGACTGGATTGCAAGATTTTTTTATATGCATAGAAGTAAGCAGTCATTTCTTTTCTTCACCTAAGTGAACTATCTAAGACAGTAGCTGTTTAACTTCATGGAGTTAAGTTCACTGAAATGCATGTCTCACATATTTCTTTTGAAAATTCTAGAATATTTAAAAGTCTCAGGAGCCACAGCCTTGCACCATATTCAGCAAGATGTTTCCACCAGTAGTTTGGTTATGTTATGCTCTGTTTCTGGAACTGTGGGGAAAAAAGATATAAATGCAAGGGAAACAATAGATGACATTGCACCATGGACTGTTTTTGGGACTAAATCGGATACTGAACTGAGTGAGTGAATCTTGTAAACCATAAGGATGTTACTGTACGACATAATAGAATCTGACACTTCTTGATTTGCCACCTTACAAATTCACTAGTTCCGTATACATTTTCTGATATCTGGGATCTTGATAATTCTAGTTTAGTTGTGAAGTTTTATTTACTTCCAATTAGCCTGCATAAGTCACTGATTATTTTCTGGAAGACATCAATTCTTTACTTGAAAGCTTCTCTAAGTTCAAGAAGTTAAAAGAGGATAAAATGCTTGAGCTTGACTTGTACAAATCTGCTGCAGAGAGAGGTGGTTTAGGTAAACGATTGGCCCAAAGTGAAGATGATCTATTGATGATACCTCTTCTATGTTCTGAACAGACTACGTCTGTCGAGATACATGCATAAAGAACTTTTTCTTTGCTCGTTTTCCATATTTATAATATTTCCTGTTTTTGCTCCAGTAGATGGCTATCGCAGCTGTTGCACATATTTTTGTCTTCTCCGCAAAACTATATCATTCCTTGCCAGTTTCTGAGTACAGAAAGATCACATCTGAGAAGACGGAAGCAGTTTTGAAGATAAAAGAAGGCGCCAAAGAAAAACCAGCCATTCTCGAGAAGGCAGAAATGGAGGTTGAGGCTCCCGGAACAAGTGTTAAAGAAAGCGTTCAAGACATTGTTGTTGAAGGAGGTCAAAAGGTGAGCAACACTCTTTAACCTTTGAACAACAAAAGCTTATCACATCTGCCTGCCACTTTCGAATCTGTATTGAAAACCAGAGCTCTTGGCTCATTCTTTGATTCACATGGTATAAACAGGTTGTCAAGGATGTTGTTTTGACCATAAACCAGGCAATTGAACCTGTAGAAAAGGGAATGTCAAAAATCCAAGAAACCTTGCACGAGATATCGGAGTCTTCCACAGAGAACAGGGAAGATGAAGAAGTAAAGGTGGAGGAACATGAGCAAAATGTGACAAAAGATGGATCTCAAGTCCTGATATCAGCAGAAGAAAAAATAGTGACTTGAAACTGTAGATGAAAATGGAATTTGAGATATAGTTATATGCCAAACTAATATGGCAGAGGAATTCGAAGAAGTAAGGTGCTTTTAGAAATGCATTTCTGCAGAGCCCTCATTCTATTAGGCAAAGCTGAGAAACTTAATATGATTGATAATCTTAAGACCTCCTTTTTCTCCATTGGCTCTGGAACTTTGTTCTTACCACGCTGGGCTAATTTCACTTTAGTGTCCTAAACTCTTAAGTGGTTTGCCAACTGGGTACCCTTTCTTTTTAGATTGACAATTAAGGGTTTAATTTTGATCGGTGGTGAAACAATTTGACTGGAAACATTAAAATGTCTGTCTTACCCTTTATATTAAGATGAAAATTCAATTTTAATGTTCGTCTTACCCTGAGATGAATTTTTTTTTATTTAACAAACACAATAAAAAAATAAAAATTAACTCTTTTATTTAATTTTGATGTTTAATTCTACTTTAGTACCTCAAACTCTATGGGATTTGTCAATTGAGTATGCCTTCTTTTTAGATTGACAATTGAAATTTTGTTTCCGGGAAAATAATTTAGTTAGAAAATACTTGCAGATGCATGACTAAAGGATATAAGAGTCTTTAAACCAAATTTATTTTAAATAAAAAATAAAATTCATATAAAAAGATCGATCATATAAAAGAAAAGAAAACAATAGACATTTCTTTTCTATTTCCTCCTTTTAACGGCACATCGGCCCCAACGCTAGAGACTAGAGTTGCCATCTCTATTTCTTCATCTTCTTCTCCTCTCACCTTAAACCCATACCACGACGGAATCGAGCAACAAATGATGGCATCCTAGACAACCCCCTTCTTTCCCTTCTCCAATCATCTTCTGGACACCACCAACCGTTGCTGCTAATCGAAAGTCTCTCCCCACTGCGGCATCCTTTCTTTTGCTCAGCCTTCTTCTTCTCTTGCACACAAAAAAACAAAAAGGGCGAGCGGGGCGATTGGTGGGAAGGAGGGGAACGGGGCAATCACACATCACTATGACGTATCATCTCTTTGTTCTTCACCAACATCCCCACCAAAAATTCCATCACCACAATACGTACGATCACAAATGCGCCAGTACTGCCACACTTCTCCCCGCCACCCTCTCTCCTCTCACCTCTACTCCTTTCTTGTAAGCAACTCATATTTGCTAAGATACTACAGTAGCGTATTTGAGTTTGCTCAAGGGGAGTCTCTCAAGATTTGCCCCCATTTCATCGAAATTCGATCAATTTTTACTCTCTATTAGGTTGTTCTCAATTGTAAGCCCTTGCTTTTGAAGAACTTCCATTATTTGATTGTATTTTTTTGTGGATGCATCTTTCCATGGATTATTTCATTGAATTAGATGATCTGATTTGAGTCTCGTTTGATGTTTGATAGAAAAGAGGGGTTGGGGTATGGGGAACAACGAATGACCAAAAAGAAGGAGGCGATAGAGGCAAGAGGAAGAAACAGATGTGGCGTATAGTGTGGGCTTAAGTTTTTTTCCTGTATTTCTCTATATACAAAGAAATACTACCAGTCGATCGATTACAGTAGTATAAACCAGTACGGTCAACGTGTTGATGCTTGTATGTTTTATGTTCTAAAATTATGGAGTTCGAAGATGCTGCATTAATTATTGAAGAGGACGCTATCATCTGTTGCTCGATGTTGTTGTAGCAGGGGTTTAAGGTGGTGGGGGAGAAGAAGCTGAGGGAACAAAGATGGCAGATCTAATGTTGGTGTCGACGGTCGTTGAGGGAGGAGGAAATAGAAAAGCTGTCTATTGTTCTTTTTTCTTTTCTTTTCTTTTCTTTTATATGAGTAATCCCTTTTTCTCCTTTTAAATAAAATTTCATTTTTTATTTAAATAAAATTTGATTAAAAGACTCTTATGTCCTTTGGTCATGCATCTGCAAGTATTTTCCAGCTAAATTAATTTTGTCAGTAGCAAAAATGACCCTCAATTGTTTAGTTAAAAAAAAACCCTAGAGTTTAGGGTACTAAAATAGAATTAAACCTCAAAGTTAAATAAAAGAGTTAATTTTTTCTTTTATTATTGTCTTTGTCAAATAAAAAGGGTAAAACTAAATTTTCATCTTAATTTAAAGGGTAAGACAAACATTTTAATGTATCCAGTCCGATTGTTTTACCACGGATTAAAATTGGATCCTCAATTGTCAATCTAAAAAGAAGCAATACTTAGTTGACAAACTCCTTAGAGTTCGGTGGACTAAAATAAAATTAAGGGTAAACAATTTAGTTTGCCCTCGAACTATGCCTAAAGTTTGATTTTTATCCTTCAACTTCAAAAGGGATGATTTTTGACCTTGAACTATTAAGGCATACTAAATCTTGCTCTTTTATCAACTTTCGCCGTTAAGTGGCTAACAAAGAAAATTACGATGCAACACATGTGAATATTTTGAGGATATTTTGGTAATACAATATTTTTTACTCAATTTTCTTTTTCTTTTTTTTAAACTTGGGGTGTTAGATCCCCTTCATTTATCCTTAAAGAGAAGGAAAGAGAAGAAAAAAGGAAAAAAAAGGATTGAGAAGAGTCATCACTATTCTTAACTATACCAAGAGACTAATAAGTTTCTTTCTCTTCTACTCCTTCCCATCTTCCGCTCACCTCTTCACCATTGTTAGTTGATTGTTGGCAACAGTGGAAGTGATTCTACTCCAATCTCTTACCATTTATAAAATTTATAATTTTCGAACCAAAGAGGTTATAATGATAAGAGGGCAGTAGAGCTTGGAATCAATAATTTCTTACCTATTAGCATATTGGAGCAATGAGAGGTCAATGTTGATTGATAGTGCCCAAAAGCGGTAAGATTGTTAGGCACTATTGCCTAATCTTTTATTTTTTTTATGTTTTGTGAGATTATTGATTGATTGATGTTTGAATTGTTGATTTAAGGGTCGATGTTTAGCTATTGATTATGAATTTTGAGAGCTGAGGGCTGTTGTCAATTTTTTGTATTTTTGTGATATTGATTTGAAAAATTACACATTGAGTCAAAAGCTCTATTCCAATTCAAAGTAAAAATTTTAATTCTTGGGAGGGTTATTTTCTTCATGATCTAGGATTTCATTGATTACCTTGGACGAAACGAAGGTGGAGAAGGAGAGAATAAAGAGGAAAACAAGGAGGGAAAATTGAAAAAAATAAAGATTATTATTATACTTTATAATTAATAATTAAAATTAATATAAAAAATAACTTTCTTGTGATGACAAAATAAAAAATATGAAAAGTGATGAATTCCTAAAATACACTCAAAATACTCAAGTATCTTGGACGAGACTTGTTTCATTAGTCATATAACAGTAAAACCTAATGGAAGGGCAAAATTCTGTATTTTTTTTGATAATTTGAGTTCAAGAATTATCTCTTTTAAAGTTGAAGGGCAAAAATCAAACTTCAAGTAAAGTTCAATGGCAAATTGAATTGTTTACCCTAAAATTAATCAAACTTCTTTCTGTAGACTTGTCAATGGTTTTTTTTTTCATATTTCTTTGACAACAATATCTGTTTTGTTATGAAATTAATATTATTATGGATGTCCATTATCAGAGTTATAGAGATACTCCAACTATCCAGAAGATAGAGTTCTATCATACCTTTGATTAGTGATAGGATTTGTATTATGATTACCCTATATCTCTTCTGATTGGGATGTACCCCTGAACCCTATAAATAGGGCTCTAGACTGAGATGTTGTATTCACTCATTCATTGATCAATAAAGATCTCTTGTTCTTTCTCTCTATTTTCTCTCTATATTTTCTTCTATTCCATACAGTATAATTTCTTTATTAAGTTCTCTATATTAGTATTACGATTTTGTTGTGCCGACGACGACTGCACATCATCAAATTCATAATACGTTATCAGCACGAGTCTCTGCCACTGGAGTTTAGAGATCAATCAAGATAAAAAGAGGTATTTTTCTGCTTTTGAATTCTCATGGCAAACCTTGCCAAACTCGATTTTTTTGCTCTTGACATTTCTGGAAAGAACTATTTATCATGGATACTAGATGCTCAAATTCATCTAGATGCAATGGGTCTAGGAGACACCATTGTAGAGAATAATGTATCATCATCTCAAAATCGTGCAAAAGCCATGATCTTTCTCCGCCATCATCTCCATGAGAATTTGAAGGCGGAATATCTTACCGTAAGAGATCCACTTGTTTTGTGGAAGGATCTGAAAGAAAGATTTGACCACCAGAAGATGGTCATTCTACCAAAAGCACGGTATGATTGGATGCACTTACGGCTACAAGATTTTAAATCTGTAAGTGAATATAACTCCGCAATATTTAGAATTACTTCTCAATTAAAATTATGTGGAGAAAATATTACTGACGCTGATATGTTAGAAAAAACATTCTCTACTTTTCATGCCTCGAATATTGTCCTGCAGCAACAATATCGAGAGAAAGGCTTTAAGAAATATGCTGAATTAATTTCTTGCCTTCTTGTTGCGGAGCAAAACAATGAGCTATTAATGAAAAATCATGAAGCTCGACCAACAGGTTCTACTCCACTCCCTGAAGTGAATGCAGTTAGAACCCGAGGATATGGCCCTGGAAGAGGTCATGGTCATGGTCGAAACCGAGGATACGGACGCGACCGTAGTAGAAAGCATCCATATAATCATGGCGAACAAAATAGAGCATCAGGTGCGAAAAATAACAGAATCCACCAGAAGTTGGTCAAAAACAATGAGAAAAGAAAAGAGAAGGAAGTGGATCCAGAAGATCGTGAAGATAAATGTTATCGCTGTGGTATGCAAGGCCATTGGTCCCGCATGCTGTCAGTACGGCAAAGACCTTGTTGAGCTTTTATCAAGCATCAATTAAGAAGAAGGGTAAAAGTCCTGAAGCAAACTTTACTTCTCAAAATTCCATTCCCGATGATGGTGATAACAAGAATCTTAATGATGCCATTGTCGATGTAACTCATCTAGATGTGGCTGATTTTTTTGAGCACCCAGAAGGAAGAATTGACCACTTGATTGGTGATGGTAGTGTCCAAAAGAAATAAGAATTCTATTCAATGTTTTTCTAAATTTTTAGTTTAGTTCATGTTTAGTTATATTTCTTTTGTAATAATCCTTAGTGATCTACTACAAATTTCCTTTTGTAATAGAACTTTATATTTTTTATATGTTCGGATGGCTCTTATTCCTTATTATGACTCTCAAAGTATCACTCGAAGATATTTGTCTCATTGATAGTGAGTACTACGCACACTATACTTAAAAGTAAGAGATATTTCTCTTGTTTGAATATGAGAGAAACAAATATTTACACTATAAATGGTAGTGCGAACCGATTGAAGGCTCCCGAAGAGCTAGTATTTTATTGCTCGGAGGCACAATAATTGCCATCAATAAGGCTTTGTTTTCCTCAAAATCTAGAAGAAACTTATTGAGTTTTAAAGATATTCACTGAAATGGATATCATGTTAAAACAATGGAGGAAAATAAATTTGAGTATCTTTGCATTACTCAAACCCGTCTCCCGAAAGAAATCTATCTTAGAGAGATTTTCATCTCTTTCTTCCGACCTATATTACGCAAAAATTAAATAGTGTTGAAGCGCATCATTTAGTAAACCAGAAGTTTACTAATCTTGCTACATTTAGCATTTGGCATGACCGTTTGGGTCACCCAGGATCAATTATGATACGAAAAATAATTGAGAATACGCATGGACACCCATTAAAAGATCAAAGGGTATTGAATAAATTTCCATGTCTTTGCTTGTTCTCAAGGAAAATTGGTTATTAGACCATCCCAAGCAAAAGTGGGAGTTGAGTCTCCTACATTTTTTAGAACAGATTCATGGTGATATATGTGGGTCTATTCACCCACCATGTGGGCAATTTAGATATTTTATGGTGTTAATTGATGCTTCGACTAGATGGTCACATGTTTGTTTATTATCTACTCGCAACTCGGCGCTTATGAGATTACTTGCCCAAATAATTCGTCTAAGGGCACGGTTCCCGGGATCACCCGATTAAAAGAATCCGTCTAGATAATGCTCGTTTGAATATTGTTCTCAAGCCTTTGATGCTTACTGCATGTCAATTGGCATTATTGTTGAACATCCCGTAGCACATGTTCACACTCAAAATGGTTTAGCGGAATCATTTATCAAAAGATTACAATTAATTGCTAGACCACTTTTAATGAGAACAAATCTTCCTGTATTAGCTTGGGGACATGCAATTTTGCATGCAGCAACACTTGTGCGTATTAGGCCATCAAGTTATCATGAATTTTCTCCTTTACAATTAGCCTTTGGCTTTGAACCAAATATTTCTCATTTGAGAATTTTTTGGATGTGCGATGTATGTGCCTATAACACCTAATCGGGCCCGAACTAAAATGGGTCCTCAAAAGGAGATTGGGGATATATGTTGGATATGACTCTCCCTCTATAATAAGGTATCTTGAACCGATGACGGGGAGATGTATTTACAGCAAGGTTCGCTGACTGTCATTTTGATGAGTCTATGTTTCCCAAGTTAGGGGAGACAATAAACCAAAAGGAAAAGAGCTTGTTTGGACAACATCTTTGAATTGTCTAGATCCGCGCACAACCGTGAGTGAACTTGAAGTTCAAAAGATAATTCATTTACAAAAGATAGCAAATCAAATGCCAGATGCATTTGCTGACTCTACAAGAGTAACAAAATCGCATCTACCAGCTATAGATGCCCCTATTCGGGTTGAAGTCCCAAAAGAGCAAAATTCAACACCTGTAGCTGTTGAATCAAAAGCACGCCTGAAGCGTGGTCGACCTATTGGTTCAAAAGATAGAAATCCTCGTAAGAAAAGAGGAACAAATGATCAAAGTGATCATATTGAAGAATCTGAGAAAAAGGACCAAGAGATAATTGATGAAAATGTTCAAGATTCTGAAAATAATACAGAAATTTCCATCAATTATACGACTTCCGACAGAAGTTGGAATCGAATGGAAATGACTATAGATAACTCATTTGCTTACAATGTAGCACTTGATGTTTTGAAAGATAATGAGGATCTTGAACCAATATCAGTTTGAAGAATGTCGACATAGAAATGATTGGTCAAAATGGAAAGATGCGATTCAATCGAATTGAACTCGCTTTCAAAACGTGAAGTTTTTGGACCTGTAGTCCGAACACCTGAAGGTGTAAAGCCCATTGGTTATAAATGGGTATTTGTACGAAAGCGAAATGAGAATAATGAAGTTGTGAGATATAAAAGCACGACTTGTTGCACGAGGCTTTTCACAAAGACAAGGTATTGATTATGATGAGACGTATTCACCCTGTAGTGGATGCAATTACATTTCGATACCTTGTGAGTCCCTGCAATAAATGAAAAGGTTAATATGCGTCCGATGGATGTAGTGATCGCTTATTTATATGGAAATCTGGATAATGATATCTATATGAAAATTCCGGAAAGGATTCAACATGCCCTGCAGACATGTAAATCCCAGTTGTCGTGAGATTACTCTATTAAGTTACAAAAGTCATTGTATGGCTTAAAAGCAGCCTCGACGCACGTGGTATAACCGTCTTAGTGAAAGCTTATTAAAAGCAGGATACAAAAAATGATCCAATATGTCCATGTGTCTTCATTAAGAAGTATATTTCGAGATTTGTGATACTTGCTATATATGCTGACTGATATCAATCTTATTGGAACTCAGTAAGAGCTTCAAGATGCGGTGAATTATTTGAAACAAGAGTTTGAGATAAAAGATTTTGGAAGAACTAAATTTTGCCTTGGTTTACAAATTGACCATCCGGAAGATGGATGTTTTATTCACCAATCAACATATACAACGAAAGTCCTAAAAAGATTCTACATGGACAAGGCACATCCATTAAGTACTCCAATGGTCGTTAGATCACTAGATGTGAATAAAGATCCTTTTTCGACCTCGGGATGATAGTGAAGAACTACTTGGTCTCGAAGTACTTTATCTTAGTGCAATTGGTGCATCGATGTATCTTGCTAATAATACAAGACTCGATATATCATTTTGCAGTAAATTTATTAGCAAGGTTTAGTTCTTCTCCCACAAGACGACATTGGAACTGGGTTAAACATGTCTTTAGATATCTCCAAGTACTATAGATCTCGGATTATTTTATTCAAATAAAACCAACCTCGAAGTTGATTGGTTATGCGGATCGTTTGGATATTTATCCCGATCCACATAGAGCACGTTCTCGGGATCTGGTTATGTATTTACCCATAGTGAGTACTGCTATTTCATGGCGTTCTACAAAACAATCCATAGTAGCTTACTTCATCTAACCATTCTCAAATTATAGCCCTTCATGAGGCTAGTCGAGAATGTGTATGGTTAAGATCCATAATCTATTATATTCAAGAGAATTGTGGATTATCCTCTGAAATAGAATTCCAACTCTTCTATATGAGGATAATGCAACTTGTATAGCTCAATTAAAGGGAGGATATATTAAAGGAGATAGGACAAAGCATATTTCACCAAAATTTTTTCTTTACTCATGAGCTCCCCGAAGAGTGGTGACATTGATGTGCAACAAATTCGATCATGTGACAATCCGTAGATTTATTCACTAAAGCATTACCAACCGCAACATTTGAGAAATTGGTGAACAAAAATTGAAATGCGGCTGTTAAGAAACCTTAAAGGATTATCTCATCGGGGGAGTAAATATGGCATAAAAGAGTAGTGTACTCTTTTTTCCTTCACTAGAGTTTTTCCCACCTGGGTTTTTTATCTAGTAAGCGTTTTTAACGAGACATACTCTTATGCAATGGACCATCCAAGGGGAGTGTTATGAAATTAATATTATTATGGATGTCCATTATCAGAGTTATAGAGATACTCCAACTATCCAGAAGATAGAGTTCTATCATACCTTTGATTAGTGATAGGATTTGTATTATGATTACCCTATATCTCTTCTGATTGGGATGTACCCCTGAACCCTATAAATAGGGCTCTAGACTGAGATGTTGTATTCACTCATTCATTGATCAATAAAGATCTCTTGTTCTTTCTCTCTATTTTCTCTCTATATTTTCTTCTATTCCATACAGTATAATTTCTTTATTAAGTTCTCTATATTAGTATTACGATTTTGTTGTGCCGACGACGACTGCACATCATCAAATTCATAATATGTTTCGCATATTTAAATGAGTTTATTACCAACAAACAAATTTTTAAACACATTAAAATTCATTTTAAAGTTCATAATTATAAAATTTTAAATAAATATAATCTCAAAATAAAAAAAAAATGAGACTTCAAGGATCTCAATAATCGTTTATATTGATTGTTTAATAAAAAATTATACTATCAAAATGCAATTTAAAGAGAAGGCAGTGAAAGTTTTTCTAACATGAGAGGAAGAGTTGAAGAATTAGTATGGGAGGTACCATTTAAATAAAATTTTCCCGGTTGATATATAGCTTTGGAAGAAAAGTAGCCAATAGGCAGATCCACTTCAAGAAAATTCAAAAAAAAAAATCCACTTCAAAAATAAAAAAAATGAAAAAACAAAGTTATCTAAATGATACTATTAAACACTAATATTTTTTTCGTATAATGTATTATCGTAATACGTTCTATCTTTTTTTTAATTTTGCACCATAAGACTACATTAGAGTCATGAGTTCATTATCGATACATTAAAATAATATGTTCATAAACGGTTGGATGATTGCATCTTTTGAACCTTATAATCCATAAAAATTTTCATAAAGGAATGTATTCTACTGTTTAGTGTTAAATCTTTTGAACCTTTCTTTTTATCAAAATTTTTTATTATTTAATGTACTATCGTCATATGTTCTTTATTTTTTTTTACTTTTATGACATAAAAATATATTACCATTACGAGTTTATTAATTAACGCATTATCGTAATATATTTTACTATTATTTAATACTTAAAAATTTTAAATTTTTTTAAATGAACACATTACGATAACGTAATGAATTAAAATATCGTATTGATTTGAAATTTTAACTATATATATTTTTTATTTTTATAAATTATAACCTATAGATTAATTATTTAAATTTATTGTATATTTATTATCAAAATTTTAAAATAATAATAAATAAATAAAATAAACTTGGATTGAATATTTCTGCACGTAGTAGGGGACACTAAACTTGCAATACTACGTGGGATGCTGGTAGGCATAGGGAGTTGCGACACACTCGGTTGCTAACTAACATCGTCAATCCGATCGATTACGGCTGCATCATACGAGCAGAAGCACTAAACCATCTTAAAACCTCGTCTTCCGGCGCCATCGACTTCCCTCTCTCATTGGCGCTGATTGGCGGCCGCTGCTGTGTATACATTCTGGGAAAAAGTCAAGCACCACCAGCATGATCGGAGCTCTACTGTTCTTCCTGCCACTCCTTTCGCCTTCATCCTACGATCCATAAAACCAAATTCATAATTATGCTCACTTTCAGGTATGTTAGACGAAGCAGGACCTGCCTCTACCCTCTTCCCCTCGCCCTTTTCTACTCCACGGCGACCCTAGCTTCCCGCCCCACCTCGTCCTACCTTTCTTCATATCCCTTCCTACCCACTGCCTCTTCGTCATCAACATCACGGTCAGTGCCGGACCTTGATAAGGATGTGATTTTGTCCTTCAAAGACTGGTTTCTGTCCCGCAAAAATCCACTGTTTGAGACCATCTTTGAGATTTTGCGTACCCAAGACGGCCCTGATGTAGACGCCGCCATCTGCCGCTTGAAACTTCGGCTTACGGAGTCCTTGGTTCTCGATATTTTGAGCTATGGGAAATCTAGAAAGGACTTGCTCTCTTGTCTCAAATTCTTTGACTGGGCTGGCCGCCAGAGGGGGTTTTACCACTCGCGTTCCACTTTTCATGCTATATTTCGAATTCTTTCAAAGGTCGAGTTAATGTCGCTCATGCTGGAGTTTCTGCAGACGTATTCGGAGCGAAAATTCCTGCGCCATTTGCGGTTTCACGACACGCTGGTCATTGGATATTCTGTGGCTGGTAAACCTGAGACGGCGCTCCATGTGTTTGGCAAAATGCGGTTTACAGGAGTTGACTTGGATCCGTTTGCTTATCACGTGCTGTTGAATTCGCTGGTCGAAGAAGGTCATTTTGAGGTGGCAGATATGGTCGCAGACCAGATTCGGTTGCGTGGCTTTGTGGATGAGATCACGCATTCAATAATCCTGAAGAGCTATTGCAAACAAAACAGTTTGGATAGGGCAGAGGAGTATTTGCATACTTTGATAGATGATCATGGAAATGGGAAGGGGGGTTTGAGTGGGGTTCTTGTGGGGAGTCTTGTCAATGCTTTGTGTAAGGATAAGCAGTTTGAGAGGGCTGGTAAGTTGATAAAGGAGGTGAGGAAACTGGGTACAGTTCCATTGGAGCGTGCCTATGGGGAATGGATTAGAAACCTTGTCAAGGCTGGGAATTTAGATGGAGCATTGGAGTTTCTTAGGAGTAAGAAAGAGGTTGATGGGTATGTTCCTGACATATACCATTATAATGTTTTGGTGTGTAGGCTATTGAGGCTAAATAGACTTGGAGATGTGTGGGACTTGTTAATGGAAATGAAAGAGCAGGGCATATTTCCTGACGAGGTTACAATGAATGCCACTGTCTGCTTCTTTTGCAAAGCAGGGATGGTGGATACTGCGACAGAGCTATATAATTCAAGCACTGAGTTTGGCCTTTCTGTGAACAGCATGGCCTATAACTATCTTGTACAAACTCTCTTTAGTGATTTGAGCATTGATGAGGCATATAGTGTGCTCAAAAATTCAATCGAGCACGGTTATTTTCCTGGGAAAAGGACTTTTACTATTATTACTAATATTCTTTGCCGAGAGAGGAAGCTTGATAAGATGATGGAGTTGGTTATTGCTGCCCTTGACAGGAATTTGATGCCCAATGACTCAACCTATGACAAGGTCATATCAGCCTTGTGTGGGTCCCAGAGAGTGGAAGCTGGTTACTTGTTACTTCAGCAGCTCAGCAAATTGAACAGAATTACTGGAAAGTACACTTATTTCAGCTTGATCAGTGGCTTTTGCAAGGCAGGTAGGGGAGACATGGCAGCTACTCTGCTCATGGAAATGCAAGAGAAAGGTCACAAGCCAAATCGGAAATTGTATAGAGCTGTTGTTTGCCAGTTGTGTCAAATGGATGATGTAGAGCAGCAGTTTTTCAGATTGCTAAAACAGCAGCTGTCTCACTGTGAGCCTACCCGAGATATTTACAATTACTTCATTGATGGAGCTGGCCATGCTAAAAAGCCTTATTTGGCTAAACAGGTCTACCAAATGATGGAGAGCAGTGGAATTCAGCCAAATTGCAAGTCTGATATCCTGTTGTTGCGGAGCTATCTAAAGAGCGACAAAATAGCTGATGCATTAAATCTTCTTGATGATTTATCCAAGAGAAGGGTAATTGGGAGAAAGTTGTGGAATGGTAAGATTTTTGGTCTTTGCAAAGCCAGTAAACCATACCTAGCATTGGAGAAATTCTGGGAGATGAGGGCACATCAAATAAAACCAAGTATTGAGTGTTATGAGCAACTTGTAAAATCACTCTGTGATTGTATGCAATATGATAAGGCTTTCAAAATTATCAATGACTTGCAACAAATTGGTCGCCCTATATCATCCTTTATAGGGAACATACTTCTTTTGCATTCTTTAAAATCTCGAGAAATCTATCACGCTTGGAGAAATCTGGCAACTTTAGAGAATGTAGCACCTGAGATCTTGAAACTGGGCAAGGTGATTCATGCTTTTGTGGTTTCTATGCAAGGAGAAGAAGATGTTAAGAATGTGGAGGAACTTATTCAGCAGTGCTTCCCTCTTGACTTGTACACATACAATATGTTATTAAGAAGACTAAGCATCAGTAGGGTGAATTTTGCTTGTGAATACCTTAAAAGGTTTCAAGAAAAGGGTTATGAGCCAAATTGGTGGAGTTATAAAATAGTTATTCTTGGTTTTCTGAAAATTGGTCAGGTTGAAGAAGCTAGAAGATTGATAGAGGAGATGCTTAATAAAGGATTTGATCTCAATGAGCCAAGTCATCTTCCTTATACTTGGGAACCCTCATACTCCTAGGAGAGGACATGTGATATTGACCGATCCTGGCATCTCTCCAAGCTTGTGAGTTTATTGCTTACTTACTCAGGATACATTCATATTTTTCTCTTCACTATTATTTATTATTTTTTTCAAGTAGGAACACTGAAAGTATTAGTTTCCTTTACCAAGTTGCAACTGACAAGACCTTTTATATTTTAATCTTGTTGTATTAAACTTGGACAATTTCAATAAGCAACATTTTCTGCAATTTTTGCGGCAGAAATGTATTAGTTCTTGGTGTTGTTTTTTGGTGATTCTTCCACTACTCACTTTGGCTTGGTGCGTCATATTGTATAAGATTTTCAATTTGTAATTGGAGCTTTGGTAACCTCATTATGATTTGTTGAAGTTGAAAAAAGGATTGTTTTGAATATAATCTGGTTATCATAGTTTCTTCAACTGCTATAGTTTATGTCAATCCATTACAAGGAAGTGAATTAGTAAGTGGACTTTCTCTGACCTCTTCTTGTCAATCCTCTTGCTTTCCTAGTTTGAGCCATTGGAGATGGTATCGGGATGATAAGTCTGTTGTATGTTATCCTTCTTAACAATATCTTTTCCGGAGTTGCATCTCTTGGAAAAGAGTAACTTCAACATCAGGGGAGAAAAATGCTTCTACCCTTTTGTCCTAACCAAGGTAATGGAAGCAATGCCACAAAACTTACAAATCAAAAGAAAATGAATGACATTTATTTTTGTTTATCAAACTACGTACACTCATCTTCTCCACCTCACAATTTAAACTTAGTGTTAACTTTGAAAGAGGCAATAATCTGTTTTAACATCCACATGTACTTATCCGCTCTTTAAGGAATTAAATGTATATGGACTGTCAGTGTACACTGATTCCCACATAAGCATGTTTATTGCAAAGTTCTTTGGGATCTTACCTTCTCCTTTAATGATGTTATCCTAATAACTATGAGCTACAAAATAAGCCAACTTGCATAACAAATCGACACTGTGAAATGTGATCCCTTCTCTAGCAGTGTTTTGGTGAGTTAAAACACAGCAGTGTTTGACTTTACTTATTTATTTAATTAAATTTATTAACAATGCATGATAATTAACTCCAATATGGTGCTTCAGAAGCAAGTTCCTAGTGATACATTAAATTGGAAAAACATTAGACGGTAAAGTCTCTAAGAATAAGAACAAAAAGAAAAAGAAGTTAGGGCTCTCTTTGGTTGGGGTCGAAATATTTTTCAGAAGGTTAATTTCAGTATATTTTGATAAACTAAATGCTCTAAAATCATTTTGTCAAATAAATTGAGTCGTTATCATCATTTACTGTATTGTCGTCTAAGGATATATTGTGAATTTCCAAGGTTGTAGTTATCTTCTAAAATATTAGAATTAGCTTTAGTCACAAAATAGCCCCTTCAGTTGTATTTCTTCCCAATTTCTTATAACCTTCAAGTGTCAAGTAAGTTTGCAATTTTCCCTTTGCAAGGTTTATGGGGTCTGCCTTTGTGGTTTATTTGCTTATTATGTGATAACAAGCCACTTAGCTTTGCATCCTGTATTCTGACTTGAGTATGCAATTCATTTTTGTGGCTTGTAGTTATTGCCTTAAGTTCCTCCTAGGTATGATCTTCTGGCACCAAGGACCCACCAGTTAAGGCTTAAGTCTTGCCGTAAATGAGCTAAGTGGATGCTTTATACAACTATATCCAGCAAATGCTCAATCCAGGATAGAGTAGTCAAGCTCAAAAGTGACTCAAACCTTCAATGGAGTCTAACTCATAGCACACTGCTAAGCATCTTGTAAAATCGTAAAATCCTTGAGGATTCAAGGCTTTGAGAAATACATGATTCTTATTCGGTTGCCTAGCTGATAACAGTCCCATAAAGAGTACTGCATAAGTAAACTGATATACAAATTTGCCCTGCCATTTTAAGAACCTAAGATCTGTTAAATTCAAGCTTAAATTTGTGTAGCCAATCCAGTTTAAGTTGAATCCAACTTTAGTACCACAAAGTGAGCTTGAAAGCAATTGTGCCCCTATTTGCAATTTTCCTACCAAAAGTAAACACCTTTACATATGTCTGAATCTGGAAAATAGACTTCTCTGATTTTATTGGTGCATGTAGTCTTGCAGGTCACCAAATGAGACAGTGAGATCAGTAAGATGACAGACAAATTGATTATCCTTTTTAAGGGATATGTTCATGTTTAAACATGCATTTGTAGAATGCTCAACCTGAATGCTTAGTGATCTTGGCGCATAGATTTTTGCAGATAATTTGTATAGGCAAATAAGTTCAGTTGTTGACTTGCCCCCTCTAGGGAATTAATGTAGAGCTCCTTAATTTGTTCCTCAAAGAATACTTGTCTTCTTCACCCTTTGATTTAACTTGTTAAGAGGAACTTAATGCGTCCTTTTCATAGCCCATTAAGCTCCGTGGAGATTGCAAGTTGATAACCGCACTCCATAACCAAAAACCCAGCTTCAACTATCACCATATGGAGAGCCTTATATGTCATTCTGAAATTTCAGTGCTGTAGTGTGCTATGTATAGAAGTCATCTTGCAGGTTACTGATATCTCTTTCACACTGAGAGAAAGTTGAAATATTATCAAATTACTAAATTGTTTCGTGGAATTATGCTCTCAGTGTTGATTTCTCACCTTTTTTCTCTTTTTCCTGATCAGCAATTGTCATTCATTGCCACCTCACAAGTATTTGAAGGCCACTTCTAGGAAAGCACGAGCAAAGACTGCTGATCTTGAATAGCTAAATGGTGGGTGTGACACTCAGGTCGAGAAATGTTCAAAAGGAAGCATTTGTCACATTCCTCTTGTAGCAGGTCAGAAGCAAGAATTCCTGTTCTCCCCTTCTCTTCCTGGTCTGAGTATTTCTATGTTTCTTCTGGAGTATAGATACCAGAATGGTTCTGTTAAACTCACCTCTGAGACTTATAAGAATGGATGGATACTAACGTTTGGCCCTGAAAGCTAGCTACAAAATATTTGAGAAGAAGGCATGAGAAGATTCAGGATTTCAATTTGTTCTGTCTTTATATAATGGCCATAGGAATCAAAAGATAAGTTGCCGCTACTTCACATCTTTGTTTGGCACCTGCGTTAAAGTGGCCTTCTGGATTAGGGAGATTATCTTGGACCAAAAGATGGGGTTGCCTGGTAAAGATTTTGTTATTGTTAAGGAATTTGCTTTACATGACTTCAAACCTGGTACTTCAATTTGATTTAGAGGTCAAGATAGATGCTTGAAAATTCAGTGTAGTTAGGCTAACAATAGCATTAGTATGGCTTTCTGAACAAGAATGACTTGCTTACACGCACTCCCTCGTGCTTTCCACGGTATTGGATCACATGGGACACCTATCATTTTCTCCATCTTATCTAATCTATCGTGTACCCTCAGTGGTCCATCTTGTAAGATATGTAAAATTATTGCTCTTCATTCATTCCCTGCCCATTGTAAGTTCAACTTACTCTTTTTTAGAGTGTAATTGCTGAGCACTCTGGGTCTGTAGTCATGCGGAAATGTACAAGAAAATGTTTTTGCCCATTGAGCTTTACTTTGGTGTCTTCTTCTATGGCCTATTCTACATGTACAAGTTCTATACAGAATTGTATAGTAGCTATTTAGGTAAGGCAAAATTCTCTCCTTGAGTTTAGAAACACTGATTAATGTTTGATATTGTAATAGACGTACGGAAACTTTTCCCTCCGGGCATGGTAAATAGAAAAGTAGACAAAAAATTGGGAAGGGATGAGTAGAGGATGAAGGTAGATAAATATTATATCAACAAATTTGAAGGTTATGAATGTTGCTTGTAAGAGAGATTTCAAACAGAACTAGACCTCCAAGAATTTGAAATACACTTTTTTATGGTCACGAGACATCCAAGATTTCCATTAATTTTCATACAAAATCATGTTATTTTTATGTACTACAATAACACAGAAATTTGGCAAGTTAGTCATGCGGAATGATCCATATTTTTCAGTCAGTAATGCCAATAATCTCAAATACCAGAAAAGGCAATCTAGTAACCCAAGAGTCCCAAGGACGAAAAATGCAGAGGCACATAATATAAAAGCAAATAGGAGCAGCGACCCACAAAATTGCTCCAGCTATATAAACAACAAAGATACATCACGATTGACCATTTTGCCAGTCCTGTTGTACTTTCCCAAAGAGACATGGTGTGGATCTTTTTGGGATGACACGGTGTGGTTGAAGGCCAGTTCTGAATTTCACAACGTGCCAAAGCAAACGCTAATCTAATCTTAGTATTATACAAGTAGTGACTTTGCAGCACACAAACCAGAGGGGATAGGAAGCTGCCTTCTCATCTGCATCATAAGTTCAACTGTATATCCATATCATAGCATAAATATACAAACTAGGTGTGTTTTCTATGAGATTACAACATACACATAACACCAGGGTAGATCACGAGGTCACGATTTCCTCACCCTTCCTGGCCAGAGCAGCACACCTCACAGCAAGAGAAGCAGCCAAGACAAGCCAAGGCACCGCATAACTGTGTTAAAGCAATCGCACACTGATCATTCAGCTTTGAACATACTCTAATACAGCACATGCAGCCGCATAGGTTGCAGAACCTTCCGCAACAGTTGGATGCTGCCTTCACAATTATTTCGGCTGCTTCAATTGGTTTAGTTTCATTTGCTCCTAGAGGGATGTTTTCCATTGTAGCAGTCAGGTTGCCAAAACCAATTCCATGGTTTCTTAGAACTATTATCTTCTGAGCTTTTGGATCTCCTGTTTTTACAGGATCAATTTTACCAGCAACCTGCAAACGTTCAGCACCAGTCAGACAGACAGACAGACAGACATAAATGCATATAATGCACTAAGAAAATAATATACGGTTAAAAAATGCGGAAAATTTGATGATCAAATGCCTTGAAGTTGCAAGGAGGGAGAGTCACATTTCAAAAGCTCCCAACCATTGATTGCACTATCAAATGTAACCATAAATTACACTGTAGAATTGTATCATGGAGAGGTCTGAACCGTAAAAGGTATCTCAATACATCTATAAAGGTACTGAAGTATGTACCTAAGTAGAAAACATAGCCAGTATGCATAAACAACAAATGATTGCTGGATTGAAGCTAAGAAAGCAATGGTCTAGATTTCAGTATCTCCTCAGGAATGTAAGCATTAAACTTTTTGCGAAATAAATACATAACAACATATTCTCTATTGTACTGGAAAATAGAAATACCCATTGTTTGTTCAAAACTTCCGTGGATGATCTGCTTCCTCTCTCACTTTCAAGCAAGATCATCCGTGTAAACTCAGAAATAATGTTGCTCTGCATGCTTATTTTTGCTATCTGCAAATAAGAAAGCAATGCAATGTCAAGTAGACAACATCGTACAGGAAAATAAAAAGTCCTGCTTGGGAAGGGTAAGCCTTCATGAAGGCCCTGCCTTACCAATGACATCTCATTCCCATAAATACTATTGTGACTTTGAACACCAGACCATGATGAGAGATGAGAAAGCCTAGATAATCTGGCATAGGCTACTCTACATTCAGCTTTTCTGACGTCTATGATTAATAGTTCAAAACAAGAGTTTAGGAAATAAAATAACCTTCTCCTCAAGCTCCTTTTTTCCTGTAAACCATGCCTCAGCCGTGAGTAATTCAATCTCTTGCTTTGCTAGTATCTGTTCACATAAAACAATCAATCTGTCATATAAAAAAGACAGACAAAATCCTTTGACATCTAAACTTGTAATTTAGTTCTGAAGACTAAGTCAAAGCATTGAAACCTCCGAGGCATTGGTGGTAAGAGATTAACTTTTCAAATTGAAGTTCCTGTATTTACAATTTTATGGTGCTGCAATGACTTTCGGACCAAAAAGCAGGGATTGGGAGCAATGTAATTTCATCATTGAACATCCAATTTTCAAGAATTAGGAGCAATGTAATTTCATCATTGAACATCCAATTTTCAAGAATTATGTAGAACTGCTAAAATATTCTTGCTAATTTTGAACTTTGATCCGCTGTTGTACACTTTCTTTTGATTTGGGATCTATTAGCATGAAAACCAGAAATTTGACTGACTGAATGAATTTAGGTAGATAATATTAGAAGAGATGTTCGGCACCAATTGAAGAGAATTCTCTTAAAGAGTGTAATATCCAGGATGCAGACCATATTATATGTTCCAGAATTGGCCATTTACCCAATGAGTAGACATGAGATGAACTCAAGAAACTACTCTTACATGTAAAATCCTAGCCGTAGATCAAAAACGATCCAACCGTTATAACTATATAGCGGGTCAGGCATAAATGGGTCTGTATCCATTAAGGTACCATTCCCCCCAGACCAGTACCAATGAATGTGGTACCACTGCAGGTCTGGGCCTAGACCTGGCCCATTGACATCCTCGTAACAATCATTCTATATCTCCATTCTAAACATCAAGTACAATCAATATGTCAATGGTAATGCTTCACTAGTTTGGTCCAATTACCTGACTTATATACTGTCCTTGACAAAACCTAAGCCCAATTTTGCGCTGAACCAGTCATTAAGTTAAGCTTCCATAAACAAACACAGAAACAGAAATAACTCAAATATATCTTTGAACCAAGTAAAGTTAAATTCCAAACTGCATACTTTGTTCTTTTTTCTGCTTTCTGATGAGAAGCAAGGCAAACATCTTAATCTAACACAATCAGTAGACTTGCGGGCTTTGACAATTTAAAATTGGCAAAATAATAGACATGGGAATTCTTTGAATAGCAATGAATAATTTTGGAGGTGGTCATCATAACCAGAAATTTCTTAAATCCACCAACATCATACATCCATAAGGCACTTCTCTCACATAACACAGTAGTTTTCTGTAAAGGCACCAATGTTTTCGTTACCTTGTCAAGTGGTATATCCTTTGACTCATAAACCTTCAGTTGTGCAGAAAAATTGCTCTTATCTGGGAAGATTCCTGTAATTGCAAGGCTATCAGGAAATTTTCCTCGGTATCTACCTGATACAATCAAGGGGCTTTCAGAGGAAATGTCCGGCGGTTGAGAAGGATAAACCTAGCAGATAATTGCAAAATCTTAACTTTGTTAAACGCAGTGGAAATTTCATATTAACTTGAAGTGGAAATGTCATAGCATCAGTTCGGATGATTGACAAATTTATGGAGATGTGAGATAAAACCTTAAGCACACACCAAACACATAAATGGCATGAGAATAAAGTAGTGAAGTCAACAATGTATTCCTAAAACAATTTTCAGTTCACAACACTTAGCACTCTAGCAGATCAGCATAACCTAGAGAGTATTACACCAAAACATATATTGTCATACAGATGATTAGTAACCCCCAATCCAACAAGAAACTTTTTATAATAAATCCCTTTGCTTAATTGCAGACTTGCAGTTTGTCGGAAACATATACGAGATTAGGCATTATCCCCAAAGCCTTGAATTGCAATTATCTTTATTGAAATTTTCCAACAAAAAGAAATCTTTCAAATTATTTAGTAAAGCTTTTTCTCTTTCTTTTTGTTGGGGGACGGGTTGGGGAGGGGGCTTTGCAAATTACCTAGTGAAGTCTTTAGAAATCTAATTAGAGAAGTGCAGTGAAACAATACCTTGCATTCATCAAAATCATGAAGATTCTGAAAGGCAACATCTGCAAGAAAAATAGATGACAGCCTGGCAAATAATCCCTCCAGACGAACCACAATTGAATCTGGCCAAGAACGAAGATAATTTTTGTTTGTTAAAATAACAAAAAAGCACAAGAATTTTGCAATAGACAATCACTGATGAGAATTAAGAGGCAATCTCTGTTTGGAGAAAGGACTAAAGAAATAAGCCCATCCCATTTCAAAACTAGGAAATATAGTTTTCTCCCATAGCAAAGAGAAAAGAGCCCCATAATCTTGCCAGCTGTCCAATTGCACATTGAACTAGATATTTGTCAGCTATCTAGCTTCTTTACAGAACATACTGCCTGAAGAGAATCTCCCATTATCCACTTTCTTAAATCACTTATTGAAGGTGCTAATTGCTCAAAAACCTTAAAACCTGCTTTCCTTGAACAAATTATTGAAGGCCATAGTCACTCTTAGAACCCCATCCAACCTTCCATCAAGGAGAAATCTGACACTTCTTGACCTTATACAATATTTAGAGATTTAATATAAGATGCATACAGAATGCATATTAGCACTTGCCACTAGAAGTTGGAATGGCTGATGAAGAAAGGCTATCGACATACTTTGACTTGCAGAAAGGTCTGTTTTGCTCTGACCTCGGAGGCCACAAAAAATGATTGTGCCAAAGCCAGTCCAAGAGAAGATAAGCGGTTACTAACCAAGGAAACCCAAGGGAAGAGACATGAAAAAAAGATGTGCTAATGGTTTATCCAAAGCACATCTTCTTGCTATAAAACGCAATAAGTTCCACAAAAAATGTCCACATAGTTCCTCCATCTAAACTTCCTCTTCATCAGAAGATCATTTATGTTGACAGTGATAAATTAGATTAATTAAAAAATATACCTGCATCAAAAGCAGCATCATAGCAGCCACGACTAATCATTGCAAGCATCCGAAGGAAATAATGGTTACAGAATGAACCTGAAAATGATAACAACAGCTACATTTGATCAAAACCAGGAATGATGAAGCTATAGGCAATTAAACCATGAGTTATGAATGTAACATGATTAAGGTTCCAGCACGAGCTCTTAACAGCCCAATGCATCCTCCGTAAATTAATTGGATACCAAACTCCTGTTAAATCTTGGCCAAAATGTATAGTTTGCTTACGTAAACCATACTAGGTAGGAGAAGAGAAAGAAAGACCCAATTGTGAAGGACAATGAATGTGCCTCTTCCCAACACCACAACCCCCCCCCCCCCCCACTCCCCCACCCCCGCCAGGGAAAGATACAGGCAAATTATTTTAGGCATTGCTTGATCATTCATGACAAAATCAACCACCTGATAAACAATTACTCTCTCTTAGAACTACCTCTTCAAACTCTCTAGTAACAAAAATCACCATCTCAGCAACTAATGCTTGTTGCCATTCCTACTGGCAGTTCAAGTGACACCTCAATTATGGCTTTCATCTTCTCTGCATCTAAAAGTGTGAAAAGAGAATATGCAATCTGTCATCTTAATGTGTACCCAACATATATCAAACAATCTTTCCAGCATTTCTGCGCCTCCAAACCTAAAGAACTAAACAACGGAAAATGATTCTAGATAAAGCTCTTTCCCTATTTCCATCCTTTCTCTTCTCTTCAGGGGGGAGAAAGGAAAGTGAACCAGGATCTTTACAGCATTTCTGCACCTCCAAACCTAAAGAACTAAACAACGGAAAGTGATTCTAGATAAAGCTCTTTCCCTATTTCCATCCTTTCTCTTTTCTTCAGGGGGAGGGAAGGAAAGTGAATCAGGTGAGACCAAGAAAGTGCATCACATCTTCACAAGTATATTAACAAAAGTTGAAACATACCTATGCCAAATGTGTATATTCGAGGGCATACTTTTCTTTGATTTCCTAATTGGGTTTTCATAACCTCACAAATGTGTCTCTCATCTTCAACAGACCCATCAGTGATTAGAAAAATAGTGGGAATGGCGTCACCAGTATCAGAAATCATTCCCATCGCCTGAGAAAGGGAAAATATTTTCCAGTTAGAGCTCCTAGAAAGCTTTCTGAGCACAATAACTAAAGTATATGTAAACAACTGTGATTGACATGAAGAACAGAGTGCTATAAATGTTGCAACAACTTCAATTCATTGCCCAAGTAATCAGTTAATCCAGGTTGTCTTGACCTTTCATCTGTTTGTTCAATTTTGTGCAACAGGCCAGTAAACAGAGTGCTTTCTTTACAGCATTGAAACATATGGAGTAGAATTGGTAAGTAAATTGGGAAACTACTCAGGAAATGCAACCAGAGGTATTATAATAATAAATTCCTGCATGTAAGACCTTTAAGTTAGAAGATCGTGAAAGAATGGCTGTTTAACGAAGACCATCAAAGCAACTAAAATGTGTAACCATTGCTCTACATGAGTACTTTTGAAGTAGAAGCATTCAACATTCAGAAGCATTATGAACAAAATTCCATGAGCCATACTTTTAGAACCCTTCCTTGGGCATAGAGATGCACACACCATACCATTTCATAATTGACCTTCATATATTTCCATTGGACAAAGTTATTATTGACTTTGCACTCTGGCTATCTTAACTTTCTTAAATAAATATTGGGACACATGAAATGCACATCAAAACACAACACTTCTTGCAATAATCATCTGAAGAACAAACAGAGTACTTTCTGACAGCCAGCAAGTGTTTGAACAAATTGTTTTTTTCTTTTTTTTTTTTTTTGAATATGTGAACAAATTGCTTATGACATAATGCTGTGATTAACTCTAAGAAGACACACAGAGGAAGGTTGAGATATGCAATGTGTATAAATTTTGCACAAAATAAGGAAGAGACTCCTAAAATTTCTGTTGAAAGAAATGAGACCTGGTTCAACGGAAGCAAGATATTTGTACCACCGCCCGCAACAAAGTTCATGTTAATCCATCCAGTGACTTTCTCGATAGCTTCCCTTGTAGCAGGCTCCAATGATGAGGAATACATGAAAGTTTCACCAGCGAATGCTATAACACCAAATAAGTCTTGAGGATCAAGCTTAGATAGTGATGCAAGAAGTGCATTCTTTGTATCTTCAAGTGGCTTTCCTCTCATGCTTCCACTTATATCAACCACAAATACAACTTCTTTCCTGAAAACCTGTAAAATAAGTGGAAGGTCACATCAACCCTTGATGGTATCTAAAGTGATGCCAATTACCTAAGTACTATAAAATGAAAAGAAAAGAAAAAAATAAACTAGAGACATGAAAGTAGCCACATCCCTGCATTCTCTACTTTAGTTAGTATTAAACTAAATAGTAAAAATCATTAGAGCTCTAACTGTTTCGGATGTTCACCAGACACTACTTTAGTTAGTATTAAAATAAATAGTAAAAATCATTAGAGCCCTAACTGTGTCAGACGTTCACCAGACACTTTTCTGAGTACCTTCCCCTAAGCATCAGTATTCACACTCGAACCACAAGAACTGATTAGGGAAACTTGCAAAGCTAAGACAAAACATCTGTTCATCTGATCAGGTGCAAACCAAGCTCACTCTGATCGAACTCACAAGAAAATTATTGCTTTGAAGACACACACACACACACACACACACACACAGAGCAAAAAAGAAAGCATCTTAGGAGCCCTCTAGACCTCAAATAAAAGAAAAGCTATCAGTTTGTAGAAACTGATCCAAGGCTCTCGATTTAATAACTTTGCTTTGGTCCTTTAGAGACAATTTTCTTGTGTCTTGGTAGTTTCTTATGCATCTCTGAAATTTGACGTTAGATTTATGAACTGTCTGTACACAAATTCGCCCCAAACTTCACATCAGATATTATTGCTGTAAACATTCAAGTTCTTTTACGGTACTCTTCTGTATGGGTACACTCGTTAGGCTACACAATAAAGTCATAAAAGAAATTATGCAGTAAAAAACATTTCTGGGTTCCATAGGGATAAATGACTCAAAAATGATTTCGTTATAATATATACAACAATTTTGTATGCTAAGATCTGATTCATTTCTGAGTCCACAAAACTAAATCTCCTTTCAAAGAAAAGAAAAAGAAGTTCAGAGAGCCAAAAGGAGAGGAAAGCAAAAGAGGGACCTTTTTATTGTGCTGGTTGGCTGGAAAAAGATAGCAGCAGAATATATCCCTTTGATCAACATCATGTAATGATGGAGATTGCAAAAGGATACCACCACAGGTTTGACTGCAGGAAATCTGAAGCAAAAATAGCATTATTTCTGTACCTCTTCTTAATTAAATAAACGACATGTGTGCTTTTATTGAAATTAACATGATATTTCACTTAAAAACAAAAGCGAAAATCAAATGAGACCCTACAGTATATGTAAAGACAAAGTCAAAACTTGACCACGATAGAACTTCAGCCTCATACGAGAAACCCAGCCTCCCTGCTTGGCGTTTTAGCTCCTAGAAATGCCAATATACATAGTGTGGGTCAATGTTTCTTAACAATTAAATTAAATCACTACAAAGGCCAACGAAAATCTGTACCTTAAGAGGATGGCTGGTAGTCTTACACAAAATCTCTGATTCAGGACCACAGTTGACATTCAGAAGTATCTTTTCTTTTTTAGAAATTTTCTTCCCAGCAGGTATCACAAACTCGGGGAAACTAAATGGGATATTCAAAGTGAACTGACTGTCATTATACAATAATTTCTGAGACCATCTAACTTTTATTGAAAGATTTGATCCTCCATCAACCTAGAGAGTCAAAAGTATTAGTACCATATAGAATAACAATACCGATGTCCACATATATTTGAATGCAGTAAGAGTTTACCTGTGGTATGGTAAAAGTGAATATATATGGTTTCAGAAAGCATCCATCTTCAGTTTTGGCGACCTTCACTGAGTCTCTTGTATCATCCAAACCGGTCAGCTGAGTGCAATATGATTTTCTGGGTGCCTCAACCTCAATACCTAGAACCGAACCCTGTTAGCCAAATAATATATCACTTGAGAACAAACATTTAGCAATGTTTCACTTTCCGTGAAATAGGATAGAATATTGGTTGAATTAAACAACTAATCTAAAATGTAACCCAAAAAGACAGCACAAAGTAACTTTTGTCTAAACAAAATACAAAAAGCAAAACATATTATGCATGCTTGTTTTGTGAGGAATAGGGAGGAAGATGCTTGAGCCCTTTAATTCACCTTCAGCAAGAATTTCAAAATGAACTCATGTGAGAAGAAAAGAATGATTATTAGTAAGGTTGAAATTGAAACAGCAGATTTCCAAATGCTAGAAATCATGGATTGCAATATCCAAGTCCTGATGGGCAACAACATTTAACATGTTTGTGTCAACCTAATCATAAAAGTAGATTATAGTTTTGTAATATTGGCAACTCCTGACAGTGTGATTTTCAAATAAAGAGGCTACACACACAGTAATCAAAATTTACATGTCAAAATTCAGCAGAAAGCAGTTGCCGATTGTCATAGTTTAACATGTTAACCAGTATCCAACAACCACATTAGTTTTCCAAGAATTCAACTCTACACCTACATTTCCCACCCTTCCATTAGACTTCCTCAGAAGCGTATAATCAAAAGCTTTATCTCAGTTCACCTTTTTGGTCTTATTTCTTGTGAACTAACCTCAACTCTTTCTTCAGTTGTAAGATAAAATATGTGTTCTAGGCTTAAAACACAAAACTTATAACAAGTTAGAGTATCAATTGAAAATTTATAACCAATAAAATTTGTGGCAACTCGTGCTACACAGCTGAAATAGAAAATTTCACAAAAGCCCAATCTCCATTTTGTTACAGCTACAGAGAGTAGAGAAAAGACCAAAAATTTAAATAGCAAAACGAAAAGTATAGACCTGATTTAAAACTAAGGGACAAAACTTGGTAAAAAAATATTTAATTTTAAATAAATTAATCTTATTTTGCAGAAGCCATTCTATGTTCTTTCCTGCTGCAGCTGTTCCTCAGCTTACTATCATCAAATATGAAGCCCGCAACACCTCTCCTCTAAACGTTAAAAAAGAAAATTAAGAAACAAAACCCGAAAACATCAACTCTGTAATTCAAATAAAAGCATAAAAATTCACGTTGAATTTAATTTCCTTTCACCTGTTCACCCATTGGAATTGCAATACGACAATCACAGCTCCGGCTCCCCATGACGCAGTGCACGCGCCACGAACCACTAATGGTCACAAAAGCCGTGTCCAGATAACAATCGGCTTCAAGCGAAACTCCATTCATTTGGAGCGGGATTAGCGCCGGAGGATCACACCTGCCGTGCACGTGAGGCTGGTAGCTCGGGATATCAGGGTTGTCTACAATCGACGGGTCTCCTATCACCGCATACACCATGAGAGCCGAGGGCAAGTATGCATGTTCCCCGTCCTTCTGCATGGCCTCAATCGGCTTCGGCGGCGCCACCGCCCTATCCTTCCCAAAATATATTCGCTTGGACAGCCTAATGCCGTCCTCGACGGCCCTGGCAAACTCCTCCGCCATTAGAGCTCAGAAGTGTAGGGGTAAAACGTGGAATTTCGGAAGGAGGAAGATTGGTGGAGCTGAAGGAGTGATTTGGCCGAGAGAGAAAAAAATCTGTTTGTTGCCGACGTTTTCTGGTTAGCTGCCTGTAAAGGAAATACTAGTTTTAGCGATCCTTTCAGATTTCGGAGAAAGCGATGGACGTTAAAGGCTAACGTCTAACGGCTAGTGAATGTGGTGGGCCATCTAGTCCACTACGATCCTATTGTTTGTCTGTCAACGGATCCGTAGGGGAAGAGTAGTAGTAGTAATTTAGTGAAATAGGCTTCCAAATAACCCATCAAAAAGAAAGACATACATTTTCAAATACAATTCGACTTTCCTACTTTTTAAATTCAGGTTTAACTTTTCAACTCAACAAAATTAATAAACAAATATTATTAAAGTAAAAAAAATTAAAAATTTCACCTTTGAATTTTATTTCAGAAAATCATTTATTTTTCTTTAAAATACTTGAATGACATCCTTAATTAATAAAATCTATTATACATTAAAATTATTAAAATAAAGGACTTATATAAACATATTTTAATATAATATTTTAAATAAAACTAAATACTATTTTGACTTTTAAGTGATTGGTGATGGAATGGGATAATGATTTTGGTTCCAAGGTGGCAACGTTTTGTAGCAGTCGCCAGTCGGCCGTGATTGATATACTAAGTCACGGTATTTTTGTCTGAGAACTACTTGGGCAAGAAAGTATTAACTGAAAGTTGTAACGGGAAATCACTGGCAAAGTACGAGAGCAAATCTGTTAATGAATAGTTGAGGAGACCTACCAGGTGCTGGCGTTGAGGACAGGCTGGCATAAGAAAAGGTATCCTTACAATACTTTGCCTGCTAGTGTGGCACAAGACATTTGGAGATTGCCTGATCGGAGGTTTTCTTTCTGGTTTTGGATCTGATGAAACTTGGGATTCTCAAAACGAATCTAAAAAAAATTGAAATTACACTTCCCAGATTTTGACAAAATGAAAAAGGGGACATACCGCGACAACATACAATTCATTTTTCTCCAAAAAAAAAAAAAAAAAACAACTCATTTCTTTTGCACCGGCAAGTCAGCTTCGCTTCTTCCAATGTTAAGAATGAAGATTTTTTCACCACACCTCACGATGAAGAAACGTTATATGATACTTGGAATAACTGCATTGGATGTGGTTTGAGTTTTATATCAACATTTAATTTAAAATATTTACTTTGAATTTTAAATAATTTATTTTTATAAAAATAAAGACAAATTTTTGTGAATAGGACTAGTAGACTTTCTGATCAAGTCTTGCTAAAAAGATAGAACAAGGTATCATATGGGAAGAACTTAAATTTACATATTTGAATATTATTATATTTTAAGATTTAAGACAAAATTTTAATCATAAAATTTATTTTTTTACAAATATTTTAATTTTGTAATTTTTAAAAAATTAAAAATAAAAATTTTAAAATTAAATTTTATTTAATTCTACGAGAATAAAATATGATTTTTCTTTGATGGTAAAAGTTTATTAGTTATTGATACCTTTGGATTTGGGGTCTCAGAGGCCATTGCCGATGCTGAAGAATCGCAAGCTGCAGCCATCACCGAAGAAGGAGAAAAGCGTCCTAGTAAAGTTTCAGCCCATAATGAGGAGGATAATTGTAAATTCGGTCTTTCATTTTCTTTTTTCTTTTGTTAATAATGACTAATATCTCACTAAAAAAAGATTAATTCTAAATCATATCCCATTCAGGGACTACCTTTACCCGGTGGCCAAATAGCTTTTCTTCTCTCTTTCCCCCTTCTCATTTGCATTGGACTGGTAAGTAGTGTGTAAAAATAACAGGAGACGCCCGGCGAAAAAAAGGAAGATAACAGAGAGACAACACATGTTTTGTCCCTTTTCTTTTATCCCTTGCCTCACACCCGCATCAACTACTTTCAATATCAAACAAAAGGTGCTGTCTAAATCACTACCCTTTCCTTAGTTCAGGTAGCCTTGTCAAAACTTTCCCAGATGCTACTTCAGGCGCTAAGCACCAAAAAGAGGAAAACAACCTGCAGTTTTCGTTCTCTCTCTCTCTCTACCCCTGAATTGATCAAAATCAAATTTTCCATCGGTTGCGCAAAATCAGTGTAGAATTTAGAGATTTTTAATGCAAAGGTAAAACTCAAGACGTTTGGAAAAATCGAGGACGGCAAACATAGCGTGTGTTTTAGCCAACAGCACCAAAAACTCTATCTCTACTGCCTCTTCTTCAGGCTCTGATTTCTGATTCTGTAGTATACCAAACAATGATTAGAACAGAAATGGCGGCGTTCCCAAACATCTACAAATATACACCTTAGTTATATATATATAATTAAATATCTTTTAAAGAATTATATCTTCATTTCCCTCTCACCCAAAAATTCCATCACTTGTTATCAGAACTTGACATGTAATTCCTTTCAATACCTATAAAACTTAACATAAAATTTTGTCAATTCTCTCTCACCCAAGAGTTCCATAAACTTGATATGTAATTCCTTTCAATACCTGCCTAACTTGACATAAAATTTTGTCAAGTGTTGAAAAAATTACCCCGATTTTTTTATTTTTTTTAAATATTATTTATTAAATATTATTAATCAAATAATTTAAATTATTAAATAATTTTAATTTATAATTATTAAAAAATATAATTTTCACCACGATATGATGAAAATTAAAAAAAATAGATAATTTTTAAATATATATATATATATATATATATATATATATATTTATATTTATTTATTTATTTATTTATTTATTTATTTATTTATAAAACTATGCATAATCTCCTAAATATAATAATATAAGGAAAAATAATGAAGACATTGACCGCTTATAAAGCAGAAAGGGGGAGAGAGAGAGAGAGAGAAAATTTTAAAAAAATTAATTAATTTTTTTCTTATATATAATTAAAAAAATTTATATATAATCCCTTAAATATAATTAAGGGAAAAGAATGACGATATTGACCGCTTAGAATTTCTCAAGGCTTCCGAGTAACCAAGCAAATTAATTTTTTTCTTATATATAATTAAAAAAATTTATATATAATCCCTTAAATATAATTAAGGGAAAAGAATGACGATATTGACCGCTTAGAATTTCTCAAGGCTTCCGAGTAACCAAGCACACTCCCACATCCAAGAGCAACTTCGGCAAACAACTCCACTAAACTTCTCCATCCCAAACTACAAGGCAAGAACAATTTCCCGCCTCCGAAAGCAAAGAAATTTACCGTGAACTGCACACTATCGGATCAGAGTTGTGCAAAAAGAATCTCATTCCATGTATCTGGGACACCTGGTAAGCACCAGTGTAAGCAATCTTGCACTCCGGGTGTGGCTTTAATACTGTATCGCGATATATGACCCTCATCTCTCAGCTGAGATAAAGCTGTTACGTCTAGTAGCTTCACCCCGGTTCCCTTCACCGCTCCAGCAGCAAGAGGATCAATAGATTCTTCTTCCACTACTTCCTTTCCTCCAGCTAGAGGAGTAGTGTTGTCACATGTGCCACCGGTATTCCAATCTCCATTGAAGAAATGTCTTGGTGATATGGATCGATAGAATGCTTTCAAGCCTGGATATCTTGGAAGTTGTGAGTTTATCCAGCCAACGGTACTGTACACTGTAAAATTCTTGGCACCTCCAATTCCCGCAATCTTCCGATTTGTGTTAGGCACCCCCCCAACATACATGATCCACCGATTAGCCTTAAGCTTCCCTCTGTTCCAATGGTGTCCTGTGTTCAGGACAAGGACATCAAACCTATGAAGGAAACGTTGCAAAAAAGCAGGTGGCCGATCCAGGTGCATAGCAACATCGGTGGCTGGGTTAGACAGATCAATAGGTTCCAGGTCACAGAGGCTTGCAGACCAATAGTAAAGGATGGTTGTGTTGGTGCTCGGAAACCGGTAAGCCCATCCATCAGGCCGTGTAGCACCCCGAGCTTTGACAAGTCCATACTCCTTTCCTACATCAAGGACATCAGGTCTGTCTTCCCCACGGGTGATCATGCACATTAATGATTGGAACTGCTGTCTACCTAATGAATCCCCGACAAAAGCCAGAGTTTTATTCCACATCCTGTATGCATTGTCACAATGAGCACATTCATACTCGATAAAGACGGAAGGCAGGCAGCAAGTGAAACAACAATGACAAAGTCAAACTTCTGAACGCAAAATTTCGGGCAACACGCTGCTTTACATATTTGAACCTCAACTACACACTGAAAAATAAAGAACTGACCAGCAACCAGCAGATTTGGTAGGCAGTAATATTTTCTTCTCTCTTTATGTGGTGACTTTTGCTGTTTTGATTGCTTTCCAAGTTTGAGATACTTAGATATAGGTAATTATACTTCAAGCTCAAGTTACCAGCCAATCCAAGGTGTACACTATGCATGGCATACAAAAGCTTGTTTGGAAGCTGGAGTATCATAGAACTATGACTAATTCAAATTTTGTGAAATTGAAGAACACAAAGAGAAAAAAAAGTAAGCCTACCTTTCCAAGAACTTAGGACTGGTGAATTCATCCATTTCACAATCTTTTGGCTGCCAACGCAGTTTCTCATACTCAAAATCTGTGCGCTGTGTTAGGCGGCAAGCCCACATTGATGACAACCACTGCTTACAGCCAAACCCAGAATACAGAGGCCGAGATTCATCAACGATCCATTTACCTTTTGAAATATTACAACCTGAAAATTGAGCGTGTCAGTTAATGTAGTAGTTTAAAACATAGACAACATGATACTAATACATTTATGATCACTAAAGAGAGAGAGAGAGAGAGAGAGAGCAGATGATGGACAATGAAATGATGGGCCACTTGCAGAGATGATGCCAGTTAAAACAACCAAATGAGATTGATAAGTACTCTTTCTCAGATATATGAAGTGATCCCGGGGAACAAAAAAAGGGAACGATTCTAATAAAAAGAACCCAATGATGAATGAAGTCAAATCAACATGCAAGTATCGAGCTCGCCACTTGAATTATCATGCAAGAGCAAAACAGCCCCTAGTTTATTACAACAGCAAACCCCCCCCCCCCCCACCCCCGGAAAAAAAAGAGGGAAGAAAACAAAAAGAGTACCTCATAAGTAAATTGCTTGACAATCAAACGACCTAAGCCTTTAACAATGGAGATGTACCTTGCCTTACAGGAGATTTGCTTGAATCTTTACTATCTTCTACTCTGGGAGAAGACTCTGGTGTATGAGTTTCTGGGCTCAAAGAAGAACCAGTTGTGACGACGTCATCTTCTCTTACTTTTGAACTATTCATATTTTCTGAAACTTCTGTCCCAGCACCATCAATGGCACTAGGAGGAATATCTGCACCACCATTAAAGACATCAGAACACAAATACCAGACTGAAACACCAAAGAAGGGAAGACATTCTAGGATACGCAACCTTAAGAGTTACGATGCAATTAAACACTAGGAAAATTTCAAAAAACACTAACACAAAACACATTTGCATGTGGGTGTACTGACTAGAAAATTTCACAACTGAATAAAAAGTCTGCTTTCCATCTAAAAGTGAAAGCGAAAGAGAAATAGATTGCTCCTCTAAATCAATATATTTAACTAAAAAACTCAGAAAATATCATTCTACGGAGTCAAGAATGTAAACCGGAAACCAAAGAAATTATGTAAAGCAGACAGCATGGGAAATTAATTAATACAGAGAGAAAACTTTAGTTGAGAAAAGAAACGCCACCATTTCCAAATATAGCATCCAAATTCAGAAGTGGAGCAAGGAAAACCCTTCTGCATAAAAAGGACGAGTAACTTTTTCCTATAAAACTCTACTATTAGTCACAAAATCATTACCGCAGTTTCTAGTATATCAAACAAATGGTACATTTAATAGTAGCATCATCACAAGGCAACAATTTTTACTATTCTCTTCAAAAAATCTAGTTAGACATCAGACCATTGTAAATAACCTGAAAAAGACAAGGAGAAAGAAGATGCCAGGTTTTTTCTTTAAAGCACATAGCAGAAGTGAAAAAACTCAACATATTTACCTTGCTTATTGACTGGAACATTGGCAGACGTTATATTTTCCTTAACACTTGCAGAAGGACTTGTCTCAGTCAAATTTATTTGTTGTACAATACCAAGATTTTCCTCTAACTGTTTTAGATTGGATTTTCCTTCTGAAACGTTTTTGCCATCAGAATCTGGACCTGCTAGAGGATAGAGTACCAAAAAAGTGTTATGATTCGCTTGCAATTTCATTTTGATGTTCACAGTTCCCATATGTTAATTAGTAGACAAAGTTGAAGGAGAAAAAGATTTCATAACAGCATATTACTGCCACAAAATTAAATATGTTGGACGGGAGAATAATTCACTGACAAACAGTCCAGTAAAGACAGAGGGGTTTCATGGGTTTTTAAGTTTGATAGTACTCAAGACACAAAAAAGTATCCCTTTCTTCACATTAGCTTTAATCGACTTCAAAGGCTCAGGGCTTTTTCCTGTTCCCCTTGGACAATTGAACTGAACTGAAATCTTTTGAGGGCAGCATAACACAAAGCAGAGCGTATATTGGTGCCCCTTTAACAGTTCTAGTAGTATAAATAATTTTTGTATCGATCAATAGATCCAATAAAATAATGTGAAGGAAATATCAGATTCAAGATACACACCTCGAGATAGATGCAAGACATGGGTTTGAGGTGGATTAAAGGAGGAGAGAAGTGAGGTTCTTGTCCATGCCAATACAAGAACAGCTATACACACAAAACTGATGAGGATGAGAGAGACCTGTGTGACCTTTAAGCCATAGAAGCCACCTTTCATCCTTCCTATCCACATATGCAGAGATTTCAAGTCATCTCACGGTCTCAAAAACTGTATTCCCTTCAGAACAGTACCTGGTAAAAGTTTTCACGCAAACTTCGAATGAGAGATAACAAATCTGGACTTCTAGAAGTTCTAGAGTTACGAGAAGTTAAAGAACAAAACTACTTTAATCAGAGCGAGAGAGGGAGAGAGAGCTCTTAATTCTTAAGTAACTAAACCATTCAGGCTTCAGGGAATCAAGTAAAGGCACAACAAACTAATATGTGCCAGCAATTCCTGTACAGAATTATAAATGAATATCAACAACAGTTTAGATACCAAGGACCACAAGAAAAAATCAACTATTATTTTTCCGTACTAGCAAATATAAACGTAGAAAAATGAATGTCTAGCAATTAAAATACAAGTTAAGCTAAAGAAGGTGATGCAGAAATTAAAAAGTATCTCGAATTTTAGCCGTATAAAATCAGTAGGATAAAAATAAATCTCGGATCAGTTTTCAGAACAAACAGAGTCCATGCAAATTATCACTACATTTTACCAATACAACAACTACAAAGCAGAAAGTGAGAATGCTCACCGGAATTGGCAAAGAAGGAAGAACAAGACACAACCGAACCTCCAGAGTGCTCGGATCTTAAGTACAAAAGGAAAATTCACTCGAAAGTCTATGAGAATGTAATGATCGAAGATGCAGAAAGGTGGCGGGTAGACAGTGACGGTGGAGTTGTTGAAAGATACGGGGGAGATACAGCTGGAGCCAGGAGACGTGACGGCTTGGTGGTGTACGGAGGAGGAGATGATGGAGGAGAGAATCACGGGAAAGGGGTTCTCGAATGCGATTCAATTGATATACTAGTTGTTACGGCAGTCGGCAGAGTATAGAAGGATTGATTGCTTGCCGCGTATTAGCAGTAGTGGTGTGGACATTAAAAAAGGGGTAATGAGGGGAATTTTTGTTGAAATTTGACCAGTTAGTGCTCCTCGGAAGAAGTGGAAGCCACATGGTTTTTAATTTTTTTTTTTAACTGTGGTTGGTAAATCCTGACTAACCATGCAGTCTGCTGCAATGAATAGTGCGTGCTTTTTCTCTCATCCTGACTCTCACAAATCTCTCTCAACTCTCTCCCCCGCTACTATTATTCAAAACTTTAACGGTGTATTTAAATAACATTTTTGTTCTAAATTTAATATATATAAATAATTTAATTTTTATAAAATTTAAATAAAAATTTCAAATCAAACTCTATCTAATCTCATTCTAAATTTTCACTCCATTAGAATTTTAAATATATATATATATATATATGTGTGTGTGTGTGAGAGAGAGAAAATTGAACCTTTAGATATAAAACCAAATTAGGCCGGCAAAGCTTATGAAGGAATTTTGCAGAACTCGGGTTGCGCGAAGCACCTCCCAACTTGACAAAGAAGAACATAAAGGCTGGGGAAGGCAGAAGCTTTCAAGTTAGAATTACTCCACTGGTTCCAAGAGCAACAATGCGAGGGGCAGCAAATTGTATGCGAGAATGAGATTCCTGCAGCAGTTTCTCGTGTTGAGGTGGTAACGGCACTGAAGAAACAATCTTTTTGTATGAAAGAATGAGATTCCGACTGACGTTTGTTTAATGCTCTTGGTTTTGTTAAATTTCCTTTTGGTTACATGCAATTGAAACTATTTTAGAATGTCTCCTTGATGAAAAACAAAAAAAAAAAGAGAGGATAATTTGGATCACCTCACAAACTTATTAAATTAGAATTAAATGGGGATTTCATTTTGAAAATTTGAAAATAATTCGAAGTTGAATGAAAATAGTAGAAAGTATTGTTTGTAGAAAGAAAAATAACTAATTTTGTGTCTGGTTAAAATTATAATTTTGTACTTATTAAAAATTTAGTGTGCTTATTAATTTTGAATATTTTTTATTTTAGATTTTATATAAATACATTGTTTGTGAAAAGGAGATATGAGACCAAAAATAAAAATTTTGCCTTCATTCTAAAACTCAATCCAAATATATCTTCAAATACACGCGAAAATAGTGTGCTATAAGATTGGGGCAAAATTATTAAAATTACTTATTTGTTCTTACAAATTACGGCATGTGCAGTGCACTAAAGAAAGTAATCAGATTCTATTAAAAAATAATTTAGAAACTAAAAAAATATAAAAATAAAGATTAAAAATGATTGTAACACGAATAAAATAATTTGGGGATTAAACTTATTAATTTATCTAATAAAAATTTAGGCAACAAAATCTAGACATAATTTTTTTAGTAAATCCATTCAGATTGTATCTATTAGGAGTTAAAATTTTGTGTTTGGGTAACGTCTTTGTTATGAGCTTGAATAAAGTTTTGAGTAATATATTAAAAAAAGTGATAATAAATTATAAAATATATTCTTTAGCTAACAAATTTTAAATATTTTCTTTATTATCCTTCTCGTGATGAATGCAAATAACATTTCATTTTGAACACAATATAACATTTTAAATTTGAGATTCTTATATCATTTTATAAATAATTATTAACCAAAAAAATTAAAATTAAACTTTATTAAATTCTACCAAAAAATTTATTAGTGAATAAACACAAATTTTCTAGTTTACGATCTTAAATAGTATATTTTTTAATATTTTAAAATTTAATGACTGATAATAAATTTATCTTTTAAATAATAATTTATAATTTAGATATTAGATTATAGAATTATTACCTTAATAATAATTCTAATTCTTGTTAGACAAGATTGTATTATTAAACTTTAAAGATAGGTACTTTTATAGGAAAAGATGGATACATATTAAAGTTGGAAAAAGGTAAAGTGTTAGATGGTAAATGAAATAGTTGAGACGTATATCTTTTTTGAAATTAGAAATACAATAATTTTATTTTAATTCTTTTTTTTTTTGTTCGAAGATGAGAAAAAAAGTTTTGAAATAAAAATCTATCTGGAGATTTGTAGTTGCCAGAGTAAAAAAGAAACGAAACCTAAGATATAAAATTGAATCAAAAATTTAATTTAAATATGAATATATATATATATATATATATATATATATATATAAATAATTTAAATTTTATAAAATTTAATACAAAAATTTCAAGAAATCAATCAGAGCACACGGCAGCGTACAGGTAGCCGAAGGGAAAGAGCTCTGGGGAAAGCAATTTGTCCATCGTCAATTGATGCTACTGGGATTCCTTGCTGATTGCCCAAGTTGTCTGTAGCTTTCCACTCAACATCACTCTCCTCTTTCTTGCAACGGTAACCTTTTGCTGAAAGTTGGGTCTTCGGTTGAGTCGTCGACTTGCAGGGCTGGAGCATGAGCACCTCGAAATCTGGGTACCCGGGACAGCAAGAAGGGTTCATCTTCGGAGATTTCAAGGGTAACCATTTTTTCTAGTAAAGTTTAAGGGTAGAAGAAACAATAAGCATTTTCTTTACTTTAATGGGGTTATCGTGTTGATCATATTCACTTAATGGCAAAGGGCAATGTCCCTAGTTGCCATTGCTGCTCTAGATGATCAAGAAATCTAAGAAGAGCACGATGATGAAGTGTGAGTTAATGAACACATTTCTTTAATGGGCTAATTTCTTTTGATGGAGGATAGCTCGACGACTTCACTTTTTTCCCCTGGGGAGTATTCTGCTTACTTAGAGAACCCAATCGAGTTATCATTGCTCCGTCCTTCATTTTTGCTTTTCTTAGAAAGTAAGTGCGGCATTTTGAACCCCCCCCCCCCAAGCCAAAAAAAAAGTGCGGTACAGAAATATCCAAAGTTGTAACATTTGTTTCATTGTTAATTTTTCTCTCTATCCTTAGTGGTTATTGCTGTAAGTTCAGCTTTCAATTCTTTAAAGCAAGCAATGAGCCTTTCCAGTATTCTCCTGTACTATATGTCTAATTCTTTGTGTGAGTGTTAAATAGTTCACTTACACATTTTAATCAGTCAGTGATTCCCCTCCCGGGTTTTTGTTTGGTTTGTTGGAACCAGATTGGATGCTGGAAAGAGACCTGAGACCTGTGTGATCAAAGAAATGTTGCAGGCCACTGACTAGTCGAGTGCTGTAGGTTAAGATTTGACAGTCTAGGAAGCTTTGCCAAGGATAAAAGAATTGTCTTAGCAGCTTTTGCAATTGGTTTGTTACGGTGCAAATGACCTGCCCTCCATTACAGTTGGGGCTGGCTATTGATTCTGGCAACAAAGCTGGTTAGTTAAGCATTATGTGTGAATGCAAGTGTGCTCAGTAGGTAGTTCTTATCTTAACTGGAATCAAGGGAGATATTTTACAGTATTTTTCACTGATTTTTCTTGTTTTTTGGTCTGATAGAGGAAAACAAAGCAGAGAAGGACATCAACTTCTACCTGCCTCTCTACAAAGCTGCCATAAGGGGTGATTGGGAAACTGCGAAAAGATTCTTTGAACTTAATCCTGATGCTATCACCGCAACTATTGCTAGGAATCTTGAGACAGCACTGCATGTGGCAGTTGGGAGAATTGAAGCAATTCCATTTGTAGAGGAGCTAGTAAGGCTGATGCCACCAGACACTTTGTCTCAGACAAATAAATTTAAACAGACAGCTCTTCATTTAGCTGCCAAATATGGAAATGTCAAGGCAGCAAAACTGTTAGTGGACAAAGATCCAGGGCTGCCCAACCTTTGGGACAATTCAGATTTATTACCTCTTCATTTGGCAGCTTTATTTGGGCACAAGGAGACTTTAACATACCTACTAGCTGTTACAGGTGATAATGTGCAACCTAGTCCTTTTTCAGACTTATCAGGGATCACTCTTATCAATAGTGTTGTGACATTTGGATTCTATGGTGAGTTAAGGAGACAGGTAGAATTGTCTTCAATTCAATATATGTACTTTCTATTAAAAGTTTTAATTGTCTCCATACTAGCCACTCGTGGAGTTCCTGATCTTTGGCTATTTTTATCATTTTCTATGAACAACTCTTGCAGATGTGGCTTTGGATCTTCTTCGACATAACCCTAAGCTTGCTACAACAAAATTTCGTGGCGCTAACACACCACTGAGTATTATAGCTGGAAACTCTTCTGCATTTCGAAGTGGAGCATTTTTAGGTTTTTTCCACCGAGTAATGTACCACTGTTAGTTCCTGAATTTGCATCTTTCCATCTGATATTTGTTTCTTATGGGTCAACTTGTAGAATTTTGGAGAATATTCCTCTTGAGAAGTAGCAGATATCACTAGTTAAGAGGCTACTGGCATAAGTATATTTTTCTGCACATCCACTTCCCAAAGTTTTGGAAATTCTTTTATTTCCTTGATCCGTTTACATCACATGCCGGTAATGAGAGATTATATCATTCTTTAATTGACTCCTGATTATCTAGGGATACCAGATATAGTGAACTAGTGGCTTGTGCCTTTGGACTGTGTCAGAAGATTAATTGCTATTGCTTTTTCTAGGAATCTAGTAGCTCTTTCTCTATCCAGACAAATGGAGAGGAAATAGAAGGAATCTAAACAATTTTTTCTTTTTTTCTTTTCTTTTCTTAATGATGAATTCTAGAATGCATTAGTCTAGAATTTAAGACATTGGCCTTTCGAAGAAGATGAATCCCACTGTAAAACATGTAGCAATGACATTTATTTGGCCTATTCCTTCAACTTTAGTTGCAAAACTTTTCTGGTGATGGGGATTTAAAAAAGCAAGCTGTTTGACCAAAAACGGGGGAAGAGAAGGGGGGCGGGGAGGATATAGGGAGCTTACTGAGAAGCTAAAGCCTTCCTGTGAATATACTGTGAAAAGGAAATATGCAGAATTATTCTTTGACTAATCACTAGACTTCTTAAGTGGAGAACATTTTAGGGGTGAACTTGTGGTAATTGTGAATAACTACAATTAGTCTTAAGGGTGGAAGACCAAAATTGACACCAATTACTTTTCATATTGATGGAATTGACAGATGTTGAAGATATAACTATTGAAACTCAAAAGATATTGAAAATTATGTAAAGTATACGAAGGCTTGTTTCACACACTTGAAAAGCACCCAAATTCTTCCAGAGTGGAATTTTCCTAAATTTCATATTACAATAAGAAACTTCACCGATAATACATGAATGTCTCATTTATTTATTCATCCTAGTTCAAGTTTCCAAGTCTAACCATTTTTTGTTATTCTCATTGAACTGGTAGTAGAATTTGCCACTATTTTTTTATGGCTCCATTTTGTTTACTAACTTCTTTATAATGAACAAAAATTTTGAAATATTGAATGGGCTTAAAGAAAATCTTGGCTTCATTCCTGAGTTTAATCTGTTATAGATATTGGAGAGATTTAAAAACAGCATAAACTTTTAGGAACCTATGTGATTTTCCTCTTTTTCTCTCTGCCTTTTAATACTTTAAGGCCATAATAAGATCATGTTGGTATTGTGGAAAAGAAATTTGATTGATTTGCTGAATGAATCATGTTCGTTCTCTGTTTCATTTACAAGGTGTTCCTGTAAAGTTAGAGAAGTGTGCAGGCCTCAAAAGTGGACGACAAGACATTGAGAACCAAGCTCAGAAACCAAGAAAAAAACTAAATTCTGGTATGTTGAGATGTTTCAAAACTTCTGTAAACATATTCAGCTGCCTAAATTATTTTCAATATAAATATTTATTTGCTCAATTGCATCAACTTTGCCCCAAACCTGCATTTGGTGCTGCTTTGAATTCAGTTCTCAAGTACCACTTGTTAATTGATGGCATAATGATAGAAGTTCTCACTGTTTTGGTTTTGATATGCAGTTTGCCGTAAGTTACATTCAAAATTCTGGGAAGTCATAGGAAGAACAGGTATTGTAAATAAGGCATGCCCCTTAGCTAGACTGAACCATTGTTTTCCATCTTAAAGTTGTTCACTGGCTGATTTATTTTGTAGTACCTTATGTCAAGCGTATCCATGACACAAAGTTGATGCATCATCAAGCAATTGAACTAGTACAATGCCTATGCAAAGAAGTTATTCAAGTTGAGAACTTAAAGTCTGCCATAGTGTTTAAACCAGCAATCATTAGGGCATCAACTTTAGGAACATATGAGGTTGTAGCGGAAATCTTGAAGTCATTTCCTGGTGCAATATGGTCATTGGATGAAGAGCACCATGATTTATTCCAGTTAGCAGTTATGAATCGTCGAGAAACTATCTTTAACCTTTTATACGACTTGGATGAACATGCGCATTTGGTGACACAGAACATTGATGATTTTGGGAACAATATTTTGCATTTGGCGGGAAAGTTGGCACCTCCACATCAACTTAGTCTCGTTACTGGTGCCGCTTTGCAGATGCAGCGTGAGTTGCAGTGGTACAAGGTAATTGATTTTTTGTTCTCAGCCAACTAGTAGGTCATTTGTTATATCGCATTGGCCTAAGACGCGTGGGTAGAACTAAGGTGGGCAGGGAGTCCCCCTCCCTCTCCAATCCCCAAAACCAACATTTTTAAAAACCTGCTTTTAGGTTTTTAGTCACATTTTCTTCATATTTGTCCCTACAATATTGTTGAAAATTTCTTTATACAAGTTAATATATATTCTCCTCCCTCAAAGTTAACGTTCTAGTTCCATCTATGCATAGAGAGGGGTTTCCAGCGTATAAACTACCGTCAGAAATCCCTGCTGAAAATGTCTTTGAGTAGTTGCACAGTTAGAACAATTCTTATATCTTCATCTACTAGTTTAACCTTTATATGCAGGAAGTGGAAAAATTTGTCCAGCCTAGCTACAAAGTGAAGGAAAACTCTGCTGGTAAAACACCTTCAATGGTATTCACTGAGGAACACAAGAATTTAGTTGTTGAAGGAGAAAAATGGCTGAAAGATACAGCAACCTCATGCATAATTGCTGCGGTGCTTATTGCAACAGTTGCCTTTGCCTCGGCTGTAACAGTACCAGGTGGTAACAAAAGTAACGATGGATCTCCCATCTTCAATAGACGAAGGCCTTTTCTCATCTTTGCCATTTCAAATTCACTCTCCTTATTTTCATCCACCGCTTCAGTGTTGATGTTCTTGTCCATTCTTAATTCACGCTGTGCTGAAGCTGATTTTCTGTACTCCCTTCCAAATAAGCTGATAATTGGCCTTGTTAACCTGTTCCTCTCCATATCATTGATGATGCTAGCCTTTGGCGCGGCAATATATATTGTTTTTGGGCTTCAAAAGTCCTTGATCATCATTCCTCTGGCGTTATTAGCCTGTCTCCCTATAACCTTGTTTATATTCTTGCAGTATGCTCTTCTGAAAGATATGATCAAGTCAACATATGGTCCAAGCATCTTTGGTAAGAGAAGTGATTCTTTCATCACTGATAAGGAAGAACGTGACATGTTATAAGTACTCGTTGGTTTCTTTTGTATCAAAGTCGTCCTTTGGTGTGTTTATGTATTATCCAAGATAAAGGATTTTTAGAAGTAAACTTATCTCCAGTTCTATGTCTATGTCCTGAATATACTTTGTATTCATGATTAAAATCAACTTGCCTCATCAACACCACCCCCATGAAGATTGCATCGAAACCACCTGCCCCCGTTTATCAGAGGAAGGCAGATTAAGCGGATTATTGTCTCAGCTTTGGATGCTAAGCATAGGTATCTAACGGATGAATGCAGTAGAAAGTTGATGAATTGATGAAGGAAAAAGGAACCCTGTCTACACGTGCAACAGCTTTATGAGATTTAATAGGGTACCCAGTACGGCGGTAACATAGAAGTTGACGGGTGAATAAAGCAGTGCTTGAGCTTTGGCGATATTTTTTTTTAAAAATTTTTTTAGTTGCGAATTAAGAGGTTTCATTAACATAGATGTACGATGTGATTGGATAGAGTTTAGATTTAAGATTTTTTGTTTTAGATTTTTTAAAAGTGAATTATTTGTGTGTTAGAGAGAATGAGATTTAAAGTAAAAAATTTATATTGAGTTTCGATAAAATTTAATTTAAATACACCCTAATCTAAATATACTGTGGAAAAGGTTGCAATTAGATATTTATAGTGGACAAGAAAATAACATATTTCAAGGGAGTAAACTATCAAAGAAAATACTAAAACAAAAGACACAACAGCTTAAAACAAGATTTTGGCAAGTCAATGGCCTTGGATATTGTCCAAAATGGAGATGAAATGCCCGGAGGGGGCAGATCTGCTATGGGACCCTGGGTAGAAAAAACACTCCAAGACTTCTTGTTAATTTAGTTCACTGAAGTTAGATTCCTCCAAATCCAAGATTAGTTCACTTGTCATGTGACTTTTTTTCTCTGCATACATTTTGTCCACTGATTTACAATATTTCTTCATGACCAAGTTTAAAAAATGGAAATTACTATACATAGTATTTTTTCGAAGTGTAAAATATTTTTATTATTTATTATTTAAATTTTAAATTTTTAAAAATTTAAAACACTAAAAATTAAATTTATCAAAAATCGTTATTTGTTTATATTTTGAAAGATTATTTTCCTAATTTAATATCTTTGTGCATATAAATATATTAAAAATCAGTTTTAAAATTATTAAATTTTTTAAAAAATAACATTTTTACTACACTTACGCTGGAACAGGCTCAAATACGGCGCAACATGCGCCAGCTGGCAATTTCTGGCGCATGTTGGTAACAACAAGCTGCAAATTTCTTGGTGCATGTTGCCATTTTTTTCCAAAACAATTTGGTTTGCACAAGAAATTGATTTCCTTGTATAATTTTTTTTCTCAAAAAAAGGGCAACATGCGGCAATTTAGCCAATTGGCACATGTTGGCTGCAACATGTGGTAGAAACTTAGCAACTCCGCCAGCTTGCGCTGCCGTTGAGTCTGTTTCTCTAGCGCAAGTACAGTAAAAATGTTTTTTTTTAAAATTTAATTATTTTAAGATCAATTTTTAATATATTTATAAATATAAATATATAAAACTAAATATAATTTTAAAAAATAATTTTTAATACATAAATATAAAATAATTTTTTATAAATTTAAATTTTTATATTTTAAATGTTTTAAAAAATTTTAAAATATTAAATATTAAATAATAAATAATAAAAATATTATATATAAAAATGATGTAAAAAATAAATCGAATTCTGAGCTATAGGCTTGAGCTCTTGACTAAAGTGGGTGGAATTCTAATTACGACTCCCGCGTTTTTTTTTTTTTTGGAAAAAAAAGCTACCATGCTTTTTAAGAGGTCTATGCTTCCCACAAATCTTTATCGCATTAGCCCCTCCAATTTAAGGATATCTCTGGTTTTGCGCTCAATTTTTAAACCCGGCTGTGGCACTTGCAGGGGCAGAGAGAAAGCCGGGGGGAAGGGTGGGGGTGGGGCGGGAGTGGAGAGGAGGAAGGTGCTCAAATGCACTTCATAAGGGCACCCATAGCAAACTGTAATGTTGCTTCACCGTGCCAATAACCGCAGAACCCAAATGCTTCAGACTAGAAGACCCGGTTTTGGGCAACAGAATAGTGAGAAATGTTTCTGTGGTAACTTTAGAAATGTACAAATGTAGAAAGCCAAATTTGTCTCTCTTAAAGGAAGCAAAAACAACAGTATACACCGTTCAAATGCTTATAAATCTAAAACAGAATACGGTTGCTGCGCTTACCAAAAATGCCAGGACAGTAGGTTGAGCGAATCATGTCCACCAATAGGGGAAATTGCAATGCCACAAACAATGCCACAGGCAGACAAGCAGATGCAGCTATAGGAATAACAGTCCATGCTCTCCTATCACCAAACACAAGATAGATAGTGGCACTAAAAGCTATCATCATTGTAGTAATCGAGAGGAACAATGTCCCAAGACCTAATATTAACCTCCTGGGAAGGGAGAAAAGAAAATCCTGTTCGGCATAGCGTGCAGTAAGGATGGACAAGAACATCAATAGGGAAGCAGTGGATGAGAACAGTGAGAGAGCATCTGAAAATGCAAATAGCTTGAAGGCTGGTTCCTTGGAGAAAATAGGCAAGCCAGAATCTCCATTATTGCCTCCTGGTACAGTAATGGCTGCTGCAAAAGCTATTGTTGCAATAAGAGTTGCAGCAACTGTGCACGAATTTCCCGTGTCTTTCATCCACTGCTCTCCTTCTTTAACTAAGTCTTTATGTTCCACAGAAAATTCAACAGCAGGCGTTCTTCTATTGGAGTTTCTGGTATCTCTAAGTTCAGGAAGCACATACTTCTCCACTTCCTGTGCTTAAAATGGAAACCAGAAGAAACAGAAAATGTATCTCAATCAGACAAGCTAGGTAACTATTCCACAAATTTATATTTTCCCAATTGTTTGATGAAAAATGTGTCTTAATCGGGAATTAGCCAAAAATAGATGATTAAGAATGCAGAATAGCTGTTTACCTTGTACCACTGTAGCTCGCGCTGCATCTGCAGTGCTGCACCAGATACGAGATTAAGTTGAGGAGAAGGTGCTAACTTACCGGCCAAATGCAAGATATTATTATTTTTAACATCTTTAAGTTGCAAGGCCAACTGTTTATGCTCACTCATCTGGTACAGGAGATTAAAGATGTTCTCCCGCCGATTTGCAACTGCCAGAAGGAATATATTGTGCCCTTCATGATTTCTCGACCAAATTGCAGATGGAAATGACTCCAAAATCTCCTCAACAAGTACATTATTACCCAAAGTTGCCCCCAAAACGATAGGTAGCTCAAAAAATGATGTAGCTGTTGAATAATCCATCTTTGAGACTTCAAGGCACAAGCATCTAACAAGCTGATGTGCCTGTTGGTGCATCAATTTGGCATCTCGTATGTTTTTGACATATGGCACTGCAGTATAAGTTCAGTTTGTGGATAAAAGGATCTGTAACATGGAATATTTAGATCCTAAACTGGGGAGTTAGCTCCATACCTAAATGCTCAATCAACTTCCAGAAAGCAGCATGCAATTTTTGGCACCCTGTTGGAAAAAATGGAGTCTATTTAAAATTCCTATGAAAAAATCATTTCAATGACAAGTTAGGCGCTTGAGAATTCTTGGATATGACTCTTCCAAATGAGTTACTGAAGAAAAAGTGTAACAAGAAGCTAAGAGTTTAATATGTACAGAGACTATTTTATCAGAGTTCTTATCTTTCCTTTCTTTTTCTTTTGTTCATGCTTATCTTTATATATACATCTTTGTCTAATGGATCTTGTTTCAACAGTATGTTGCCTAGAGTTCTAACTTTATCTGCTTAATAACCAAATATTCATGAAAAGATATACTTTAAAGTAGTTTGCTATATTCGGTCAAAGAAAGAGATTGTACAGACAGACTTTTTTTCCATCCACTTCCAAACTATAATAAGGGGACAACTCTCTTACCAGGAAGGTTGAGCTTTCTCAAACTCTGAAGGCAGCAGTAACTTCCTGGGCATGTTTGACAACCAGAAGCTGAATCATCCGAGCTTTCTTTTATTGGCTGTTTGTAGACATTCCCCAACTTCAGGGGGATACCTTTAAAATGACATTAAGTTACAAATAGTATCTTTTGATCTTCATGCACATAGAACTGTCTCCATGCAAACTTTCCAGCCATTTCAACTTCAATGCAAGGCACATAGACAAGATACCTCTCAAAAACTTCAGAAATTTTGTCAAGTTACGCATCATAATATAATACAAATGGACCTTCTCAGAATAAGAGATATTTAGATACTATTTACTGCCACAACTAGTTAATCAAGACAAGGACAAGAAGATATATACACTACTTATTATTGGAACCTAGAGCTTTTAATTCCCTCCACAGATTGATGGCCTCTAAGAAATCATGAGCATATCACCTGAGCCAAAAAAACCAACTTTACAGCCAGGTAAAAAGACTGAGAGAAATTCCCATATATAATTATCTGAAGACTGGGTAAACCATAAATGAGTCGACTACCAAATTATTGACATACTGAACTCAGATAGGTCAAGTCTTAGTGATTGCTCATGCACAAAATCCAAACTAGCCCAATATTTCAATATTTAATCATATGATTCCAAATCCATTGACATTACTAATCCACCACCGAATGGAGTTAACTATAAACTAAGAGGTAACACAGAAAAGTAAAAATACTAGAGCAGAGAAACTAACATGAATGGATAAATCGTCTCCATATGTTCAGTGAACTTCCACCTTGAAATGATAAGGACTTTCTAGCAATCATGCTCAATGCAGAGTTTCCACCTGGTGATTTCATTGTTGCTAACTTGGGATAGAGTTGAATGAGATACAGAGCTAAGTCTGTTAAAGTAATTTATACAAATACAAGGTGAGATATCACTTATCTTCCTTTTTGGCATATAGCTTAAGAAGAATTTAAGCAACAATTAAAAAGAAAATGAGAATCTTAATTTACCATAGAACTCAGCAACTATCAGTAGATTCAGAAGCTCTACGCCAGATTTATCTGTGAATGGATTGGGTTCAATGTCATCTCTAGTGACAGTTAATAAATATGAAACCACATCTTTGTTGGCATAACCAGCAGCTGAATGGATAGGGAAAAGTCCCGTGTTACAACGAGAATTAGTCAAGACAGGATTCTTTTCTGCTAATAGCTGCGCTGCCTCAACATTGCCAAATATAGCAGCATAGTGAAGTGCAGTCTGACCAGCTTGATCTCGCAAAGCTGGTAGAGTCTCAATTGGAATTAACTTCAACAATTCCTTCACAAAATTAATTGCCTTCCCTGTCCCGGCTGCCATGTGTAGTGCTGTCGCTGAAGCTTTAGTAATCTTGGCAGTAACTGCTTCAGGATCTTGTTCAAAAAATTTTCTAGCACTCTCCCAATCACCTTTAAGTGCTGCTTTATAAAGCGGAAGGTACCAGTTCAGATCCTTCTCAGGTTCCTTCTTCTCTGCAGGAATTGGTTGGCTGGGACTTTGGTCTTTGGCCTGAAGGATGAGTCTCATTAGTGGCCCTGGCTCACGCTTGTTACTATCTTCCATGGACAGTGATGAAGAAGCAGCCATTTTTAACAGAACTAAACACTAACCAATTCCCTGACTTAACTGCTTCACAAAGTTCAGAGTTCACAGTTCCACCTATGTCTCTACACCTCCATTAATTCAAGAACTTGAAATGAACAAGCTGATTTTTCAAGAACTTGAATTCATTAAGCTGATATTTTGAAAAGTCAACGCATCTCAAACTACATGCAAAAATTGCAAACGGTTATACCAACATACTGTCCAACTCTCGGCAAACCAAAATTGAAGGATCATGAACAACAAATTGTTCTCGAAGTTCCTGCCCAAAATTCATCCAAAGGATAACAGGAAGAAAGAAGTATTTCTAATGTCTGGCTCAGCTGATCCTGAGCTAGTTCCTTGCCTGATACATTTGAGGAAAATAAGGACAGCCTGCATACCTGAACAGCTAAACATCCGAAATCTTGCAGTCAGTAACTGCTTTGACACAGATTCCAGGTCATAATTGAGAAATTCAAAGAAACACAAACACATAGAGAGAGTCCTGAATATGGGCATATTTCCTTACTAAACTGAAGTGGCAAACAGCATTATACTAAAGCCCAACCATTTTAAACAATAAATGTCTATAATTTGCTAACAGAAAAGAGAAACAAAAGAAAAAGGTACGATCAGGAAATAAAAACATTAAAAAAGAAAATGGCTTCCTGTGGCAGCCAAGCACTTAATTTACCACACCAAGGCATTACTAGCTGGAGTCTTTTAGGAGTCCCCTGGGGGCGGACACCGTTAGAATAAAACTAAATAGATGAAGAAAAGGAGGACTCCACTACCCCACGTAAGCAAGTCCGCGATCTAACCTCTGCAGCAAAATAGGAAAAAGAACACTAGCTACTTTTTCTTGTTTTATTAGTTCAGAGAAACTAGAAAGAAACCCAGAGTGGCAGACATAAAGAGAAGAATGGAATGCCAATGTTAATTATAAGATTACAGAGTGAAATCCATGCATTCTTGCAGACTAGTCTGCAATTCATTCTCCAGAGAAACCCTCAAAATGTATGAAAAAGGTAAAATCTTGGGGTCTCCCACCTCTTTGTTCACCGCTGCAACGCTCAGACGCCGGAAAAAAACCGGAGTCAAAGTCCAAGGGGCAGAGGGACTGCGAAGTGGGTGGAGTTTAGAAAAGACAAAAACAAATTCAAAAGCAAAAGGTTCGAGGTACGTAAATGGGAAGATGGATAAAGGTAGAAACGTAAGCATAACTTCTCTTTCCTTTGTTTGAGAAATTGGGAAGTTTGATCTTCAAAATATTATCTTTGTTTAAGGATTTTTTATTTTTTATTTCTTTAAATTTGGTAATTTTAGTCGCAGCAAATATGACCTCACACTCTTTATATGCATCACAGTGACAATTAGAAAAGACAAATAGTCATTTTGATTTATTTTTCCTTCAAAACTCAATTTATAACTTGAGAGAATACTCTTCAAATTATTCACGTGAGAGCGATGTGAGATCAGTTGTGGTTGGATAGAGTTTGATTTTGAGATTTTTGTCTTGAGTTTCGTAAAAGTTAAATTGTTTGTAAGAGGAGATGTTGGTCCTAAACTTAAAATTTTAGATTTGATTTCAAAATCGAACCCTGTCTAAGTACATTTAAAGAAAAATATTTAAAAAGTAAATAATTTTTTTTTTTCAATCTGCAACACATATGAAGAGGGTCGCAAAATTTTACTTGAATTATGTGATTGAGGATCACAAACTTCGAAATGAATAAATCATAAACTAAAAAAAATAAAAAATTAAGGATAATAATAGTACAAACAAAATAATTTGATAACTAAACTTATTGATTTATTTTTCTTTTAATAAATTAAAATATAGCATAACAGATTATACTTTACTAAGAAAAAATATTTATTCCTCAATGTAAAGGGCGTAATCACCCGGACCTTTTTCTTAAAATATATATTTTACAATCTAAATATTTTAAACTTGTAAGTTTTGTTTAAACTGTCAATATTAGATCTTGTTATTTTTTTTAATTACGTGAAGATACATAATTTTTAAGAAGTTACTTAAACTTTTTTTATATTTTTTTAAATATTTAATTCTTATAAATCGATGATTAATAACATAACATGATTTTTATAAGACAAAATATTCTTTCTTTTTTTTTTAACAAAAATTCTCTTGACATGCTTTTGAAGACTTTATTGCCCCAGAAGCTCCAATATTTTTATTTTGCAATAAATTTTATTGTAAAATTTGAAAATTTTGGGAAAATATAGTACTAGTGGAACTTTTGATTTAGATTCAAGTAATACGAGGTAATTACATTGAAATTAACAAATTCTGTCAAAAGAAAAACAAATTTTGCACGTTTTGTAAAGTTTATAAGCCGCTCCATAATTCTTTTTTATATAGTGTGATTAGATAGAGTTTACTGTTAAGTTTTTTATTTTGAGTTTTATAGAAGTTAAATTATTTATAAAAAAAGATGTAAGTTTCATATTTAAAATTTTAAGTTTAATTTTAAAATTAAACTTGTCTAAACTTACTCTTATTTTTAATCATTTTTAATATTTTTTGATCAAGTATTTCTAGTCTAAAAAAAAAAAAAAACTAGAGCAACAGGTCGAGGCATGTTCCACGCAGCTACGGAGAGCCACTCCGCGCGTCAGTAGCTCATTTTCACGCGTTCGGGGCCAAAAACCCCTTTTTCCTTAATTTTCGTGAAATGATTATAAAACTAACGAGGATCAAAAAATAATCTTTCACGGACAAGAGAATTCCAAAAAATAGCGTCAGATTTGACGCCAAACAGAAAAATGCAGAGCGTGGCCAAAAAAGAGGTTTTAAAATGAGAAGCGGCGCGATATACGACACGAATAGAAAGTTTTTTTAATTTGTATTTAATAAAAAAATGTTTGTTTTAAAAAGACGAATATACATTTTAAGGAGTTTTTCATTTAATTGAAAAAGTATTACACAGTCACATTTAAATAATATTACATTACAAATACGAGCACATCTGACCGGATGCACGCTGAAGGTGGGATGGGATATGTTTCATTTCTTTATTGAAAACCAGCTTAAATTTCGTGATGTATATATATATAATTTGAAAAGAAGTATTTAAGGAGATTTTTTTATCTTTAAAAAATATATGTATTTAAAAGAAAATTCTAATAATTCAGAATATTTAAATTATATTAATATTAAAAAATCAAACACTTTCTTTCCTATCTTAAAAAATATGATTTCTATCTTTTTTATTATTTTTAATAACAAAAAAATTAAAAAATACTAAAAGTAAATATTAAGAGCCATGTCATTATAGTAGTACCGAACAAAGGAGGCAAAAAATACAAAACAAGCAAAATAATATAATAGAAAATTTAATGAAAAATTTTAGGCTTTGAAACTTGTGATTAAAGTATTTAAAAATAATTAAATTTATATTTATTGATAATTATTTTGAATAATTAAAATTTTACTCTTATAAAGTAATTAAATATATAGAATTTAATTTTATAAAAAATATAAATTTTAAAATTCAATTCAATGTATAAATAGTCTTATAAAAATTTTAAAATAATAATTAAAGTCTCATATTTTTATAAAATAAATTAATATATAAAATTTAAAATTAAAATTAATGTATAAATTATGAGTTTAAATTTATTAAATTTAATTTAAATTAAAAAATTATGTTAAATAAAAATAATAAAGATAAGTAATTTAAAATTATTTTAATAAATTAAAAATAATTCTAACCAATCTAACTTTTAAAGACGAATTAAAAATAAAAATACTAAAAAATTAAGATGGAAGGTTTAGAATTATAATAAAAAGATTATATTTTTATAGTATATATATAGATTTTCTTTTTAAAAAATTAAAAAATGCATTAATAAAGGATATAATATCTAGAAAAAAAAAGGATATAAGTAATAAAGAATAATGTAATTTTTTGTACAAAAAAGAAGGAAAAGTGTAGCTGTGCGGTAGGCGACGTCGTTAAATGATATATGCGCTCCAGAGTATAAATGTGTGGCGGCTTCCATTTAGTTGGAAGGTGAAGTGAATATTTTCGCGTTCTCTTGAGCTGTTCCTCGCCTTTTCTGTCACGCTGAACTGAGCAGCTGGGAAGGTCTCCGACTTCGGTAAAGCGGTTTCAAAGATTTTCTTTATGTGAAATTATTGAATTTGAAGGAGTGATACTGGTCTCTGATTCCTTTTCCTTTTGGTTTCTGTATTCATGGTAGTTGTGCTGGTTTTTGTCCTTCCGGATTAGCAAGAGTTTGTGAGAATGGAAAATGGTATTCAAGAGCATAATTCTCTGCAAGCCATCCTTTACAAGCGTGGTTCCCTTCAGCTGCTTGATCAGGTAAGTGTTGTAGAGAAGTATGTATATGTTACAATACGTACACGGATTCAATCCTTTTGAAATTTCTGGGAATTTTTTTTGTTCTAAGTGTAGGAACTTAATCAGGCGAATTGAGTTCTTCTTTCTTGTGAAATCTTGCAATTTCGTATATAATACCTTTGTGGGACTGTGTTTTTGGTTATTCAACAGAGAAAACTCCCGCTAGAGACCATTTATTTGGATATCGGAGATGCAAATGATGGATGGTAATGGACTTTTCTTGTTTATTTGCTTGTTCAGATTCGTGATAATGTTTTCTTTTTGTTTCTTTACTGCTTTATATGCAGTAAAATTGTGCCATAAGTCCCTTTGGTAGTATTAGTTTCTTTCTTTATGCACTCCCCAAGTGATCGGGCTGGTGTTTTTTATTGGATCTCGAGTTTCTTGATTCATCGAGCACTTTGGGGCCTGACGTATTGAAGTTGCGTATTTTCTTGATTTATATTGGCAAAGCCAACGCACAAAATGCTACTTTCTGAAGATTTGTGATTTCTCTCTTACATCCTTTAGTGCTTGCCTGGCACCTCAAGGATGCAGCTCGCCAAAAGATTCTTCAAGTAGCAGACAGATTGTAATTTCCCATAAATTCCTATAACCTGGTTATTTTGTAAGTTGTAACTATGATGTTCTATTAACTTATGAATCTTGGCATCAGTTTTTATAACACAATTGGAGAGTATAATGTCTTTGTTTCTTCTTTCTCCGATGAGTTCATGCTTAGAAATTTTGAGTTTTGCTTTCAGCTATGAGGTTGTATTTACCATGGATGTTGCACAAAATATATTGTGCAAGGCTAAGTGTTTAATCGTCAAACACAGGTTTTGTTTTGTGAATTTTATTTTTCTACGTTGGACGTTAAATGTTTGTAAAAATTAAGATAGGATGAATCATGAAGCCCAGTGGAACATGACTTGTTGCAGTTTCTTGGATTAGAATGTTTATCTATGAACCCCCTGGCTCATAGTAACTGCTCAATCAAGATGGTTAAGCATGGCAGAGGCAATCTAATGCTACTTTTAGGAACTCTTATTGAACATGTTTCGCTTCACAAACTAATGATTCTATGTGTATATTTTTTCCCTGAACTCCTTGTGGCCATATTGTGCTTCTTGACAGAATGTTTACTAATACTAAACTTTATTCCTTTAATTTACTCTATCAGGGTTGCAATACGGGATATGGTTGTCCGAGGGGCACCTGCAATTGCTATTGCTGCTGCCCTAGCTTTGGCAGTAGAAGTTTTTAACTTGAAGGATTTTAATGGCACACCTGAAGAAGCCTCATCTTTCCTTGACAAAAAATTGGATTATTTGGTCTCCAGGTATAACTTCTCCAATTCAACATATTTGATGGTCAGCATTCGTTCTCTATTATCTGAGTTGAGTTTGTATTGCAGCCGGCCAACAGCTGTGAATCTTTTTGATGCTGCTTCAAAACTCAAGGATGTTGTAAGGAAGGCTGCTGCCACTTCTAAGGATAGCAGGTCTACATTTGAGGTAATGATAGTCCACTTAAGTTGTCCAGGGAGCACTCAGGCATTCTTTGTTGATGGTTACTAAGAAAAAGAACTTCGTATATTGGTTAGCTACTTTTCTTTCTTGATTGACTTTAGGTATTTATTATTAAAGGATACCATTGTATCTGCTGTTTCTAAGAACCATATATAGAAGTAAGTTGTTGAAACAAATGCTTAGTTTATGATGGAGTCCTCTACAATCTGCACTTGCGTAAAAAATTTCCAGTTGCAGTTTGATTAAATTAAAGTCAAACTGGACTTATGAACTTTCATGTTGTCTACATTTAGGCTTACATAGAGGCTGCAGAAGTAATGCTTGAAGATGATGTTGCTTCCAACAAAGCCATTGGCTCACATGGAGCTAGTTTTCTTCTTCACGATCTAAAAGACTTCAAAAAGATTTCTGTTCTGACTCATTGCAATACTGGCAGGTATTTGTAACAACCATAGCTCTTTTCTAGCTTATGGATGTATTATGATGATACTCTGCTGCATAAATTTTTCTAGTTATCTGGATTTGGACAAATTATGATTTCATACATATTCCTATGGTACTTATGATAAACAGAACAAAAGGGAAGTGCTAATTGATCATGGAGGTTGATGTTTTTATTGCAGACTAATTCTAATTATCTTTTATTCTTTCTTTACAGTCTTGCAACAGCTGGATATGGGACTGCTTTAGGTATCATTCGCGCACTTCATGCGGGTGGTGTTTTAGAAAGATCCTACTGCACTGAAACGCGTCCATTCAACCAAGTCAGTTCCAGTTTCTAACTGTTTCTTATCATCAGGATAACTCCTCAGTCTGGCCTGAATGGATAGGTTTGGCGTCCCATGCATTCTTCGGGTGGAGAAAAAATAGGTGTAGGAATTCTGTTATTTCTAACTTAAAATTCTCCCCAAGGGATAACCTGCACTCAGCATGTGTGAGTCGGAAGTTTTGGAAATTGTGAGATGGATTACAATACTGTGGGACTCCTATCTAGAATATTGAGTGAGATATATAAAACATGAAATTTGGAAGCTTTCTGATGAGATAGTGTTACCAAGCCTTTTACTTTATCCTGATGAATGGCCTTTTTAAGTTCTTGCAAAATATGAGGCTATATTTGTAATCATCTCTTTCTCAGGGTTCGAGGCTGACAGCATTTGAATTGGTGTATGAGAACATTCCTGCCACTCTGATAGCAGATTCTGCAGCAGCAGCACTCATGAAAGGAGGTCGCGTTAATGCTGTTGTTGTTGGAGCTGATCGTGTAGCTGCTAATGGTACTCAATTCTGCTGCTACCAATCAACTTGGAACCCTTTGAGAATCTACTCTAACTTGTTTTTGCGAAATAACAGGTGATACTGCCAATAAGATAGGGACTTATAGCCTTGCTCTCTGTGCTAAGAGCCATGGCATTCCTTTTCTGGTGGCTGCACCTCTGACTTCCATTGATTTATCCATTGCTTCTGGACAAGAAATAGTTATAGAAGAAAGGTCTCCTAAGGAACTATCGCACACCCATGGCGGACTTGGAGAACAAGTTGCTGCTTCAGGAATTTCTATTTGGAATCCAGCTTTTGATGTTACCCCGGCTAATATAATCAGTGCCATTGTTACGGAAAAGGTCTCTCTCCTCTCTCTCTCTCTTTCACTGAGTAATGTCGGTCTAATGTTATTTGTTCATAAATCTTATGAATTTGATGTTACCAGGGTGTCATCACAAAGGACGGAACCCAGGCTTTTGACATTAAAGGTTTTGTACAGAAAGTGCTGGGCAACCCATAATCCTAGCAGCAACCTTCTTCGCTGGAAATGGGATCTTTATATAGCAGCAACCTTCTTGGCATCTACAGCAGAAACACTATTTGAGGGACGATTATTGTTGTGGCTGGCAAGGGCGACCTCTCTATCCTAGCAGACAGTAGCGACCATTTAGCTGTAAGATTGGGCCTTCGTGGGATTTCAGTAATCATGTTGTTATGTTTTTTTTTGGGGGGGGGGCTAGAGTTCAATAAACAACTACTGGGCCCTGCTAGCAACATCGAAACTGCTCTTGCACCGAGCAAGCACTTTCTATTCACCAATGTAGATGATATTATTGCATTTCTAGATACTAATGATTCCTGAGAAAGACAGTACCGACTATTAGAAAGACAGTTCACCAATGCAATGACTGATCGCTTGTTGGCCATTACCATTGCTTTCTACATGGCCAATAAATCATCCTTAGAGCAGCTCAAGATTGCACCGTTCAGCATCACCATGCTACTTGCTAAAACCATTTATTCGATCTGCCTTGTTTTCTCTTACAAATCACCAATGGCCGGCTACTAACAACACTAGAAGTCCGGAAAGATAAAGGATGAATCCTCCGGCAAATTATCCTTCTCACCAAAGAAAAGAATTAATTCCAGAACCAAGACCAGCTTAAAAATTATCACATGTAGGTGAATTATCTTGTTGATAATTGATGCAATCCGGCTTTACTGAAGTTTTGCACTTGGAAACTCGATATTCAACTTTAAAAGTCTCGAAAGGATATAAAGTAGGTAATGGTAAAATAAGAGTTTTACTAATACCTCGAACAAAATCCTCTTAGTAACAGATGAAACAATAGCGTATATGACTCTCCGTCGTCTTGTAACTAAACTTCTGAAGTCTCCTTCCAAGCATATGCTAACGCTGGATTGCAAACAGGCTGCATTAACGGTACTGGAAGTCCAAAACAGATAAAACATTAGATTTTTAATAAGTTGCAAAATGAAAAGAGAGCAAAAGATCAGAGTATTAAGATATGGCTTTCACCAATAAGAATCTCGCAGTTGAACGTTACACTTAAGGGAACAAGGAATTATCAAATTCTTCTATTTTAAAGGAAAACCGTAACTAATTATTCCAAATCTTAGGATTCTGAACTGTTAACGTTTAAATCCTTTCTCTAACACATCATTCTACATCACACTCATAGAAATCTCAGTGAATAAAAGTTTTGAGTTTGACTGAAGTTCAATGCTAATCCTTCCAACTTCTAACAGAAAAATTAAGCGAACTTCTTTGCCAAGGTAGGAAAAGACAGTGATTCCGTAGACAGTGGTAGGGCTATAGCAGAACCGAGGAAAAGATGCAGAAAGTATCAAGATATCAATGGGAAACACGGTTATAAGTAGTTTTCTAAGTAAAAACTGGAACAGACCTTGATGAAGCCAAATTCCTTGGCGTTGCTGCGACTGCGAAAGCACTGTCTGCAACACATGAGCCTGTACTTCCTTATGATTGCATGAGAGTTTCCACAAACCTGACTCTTATTTCAATCCATAAAAACGCATTAAGCAGTCTTAAGCAAATGTTTTCAGCAAATTCACAAGTAACTCACCATGCACGAGAGCCAGGGCCGTAATTCTTCGGATGCGAATTCCAAACGTTGGAGTGCCCCAACCTCGCAGTGTAATGTTATTAGGTAAATGTCTTGATATAGGTTTTGAAATTTTGTCTAATAAAAATTCGTGGTGTTATGTATTAAAAAAATATACTTGAAGTATTACTTGTGATAATATTAGACCAATTTATTGATATTAGCCTTTACTCTTTAAAGTTAGCCGGCATTGTGAGAAAAGATATAGCATCAATACCAGTAATGTAACATTAAATTTTTTCAAACTCGAGAGGGTTCTTGAGGTTGTGTGACAACGCATGAGTTTTATGCGTTCGGTATAATAGTAGAACGCATTGCTTGCGCACTGAGAACATATCAACGTACGTGCAGCCAGGGGACCAGGCCAAACAGGTCAAAGCCCAAGCATCTGTTGTTTCATTCCAAGGGCCATTTCCAAGTCCCGGCAGAGCCTCTCTTCTGCGTTTCCAATACGATTTCCTACAGTTTACAGGTTCTCTCTCTCTCTCTCTCTCTCTCTCATATGGTTTTAGTTCTCTGAAACCGAAAATTCTTGGAATTCCTTTTGCTTTTAAAAGGACTGAAGTTTGCATATACTAATGCCATTGTATCCTGTGCTCAATTGTTTGTAAAATTCTTATTCCTCCGTAAAATTCCAATGTGTTCCTGCGGTGGTTTTTTTTTTTTTTTTTTATGTGTACTTACATTTTTCAAAGAAACACGAAAGTTGCAAATTTAGTGTCTTGGATGGGGATAATGTAGTTTGGTGGTGGAAGGAAGTATGAAGAAATCACCACTGCCGATGCAAAATTTATGTGGGCTCGAGAAGCAGAAGATTGGAAAGGAAGCTTTAGTGAAGCTCTTGAGATGGCATTTTGGGCATTCTGAGTTTCGAGGGAAGCAATTGGAAGCCATTGAAGCGGTACTTTCAGGTCCAATTTAATGCTCCCGCGTCTGAAATTCATAGATGAGTTTGTGGTCTTTAAAGTTTCCCTTTTCCTTTTAACATTTCTTTTCTTTTTTGAGATCTCCAGAAGTGAAATTCATAATGCGGATATTTCTGTTGGTTTTCATCTAGGAAGGGACTGCTTTTGTCTTATGCCAACTGGTGGCGGGAAATCAATGTGTTATCAGATCCCTGCTCTAGCAAAAACCGGCATTGTACTTGTTGTTAGCCCTTTAATAGGTGAAATTCAATTATTTATCCTGCATTTTTGTTCATCGAGAAGCATAACTACACACCATTGTGCTTTGAATTGCGAATGATAGGTTATTATCTGATCATTCCCGTGGATTCTCCTTTTTGCTTTCAGCCCTTATGGTTAGTGTATTTAAAGGTTGCTGCTGTTAGTAGTTCTCTATATTCTTGAATGTGAACCCAAATGCTCATTTTAGCTTGCACTTGATTTCTCTCTTTAGGAAAATCAAGTGATGGCATTGAAAGGGCAGGGGATTGCCGCGGAATATCTTTCATCAACCCAGGCAGTACAAGTGAAAAACAAGGTATTCTTTTGCAAATACAATATTGTTTTAAGAGGAGGAGTAGTTTTATCCTCGTAGCTTTATAACTTATGTTTATCACACAAGTAATACCACTACCAATAAAAACAACCAATGTGGATGAAAAATGCCAACTCATTAAAAAAAATTAACTACCCATGTGGCATTTTCTATCCACATGGGTTGTTTTTATTGGTACTTGTATAGCTTGTGTGATAAACACAAGTTACAAAGCTACCAAGATAAAACTTCTCTAAGAGTAGATATTAAAGTAGTGTGCTTGGGTAGGTAATAAGACTTTCAATGTCAGTGGGTTTTGCTCACAATTTCAAACGTGTTACTCTGTGAGGCTAAGTTGAGCACAAGGCTCAATGAAAGTTCTTGCATTGAGAATTGAGATTAAATTACCCTGCTGGGAGGACAACTTGACTTCATAACTGAATTGCTTCTTGCTATTGGTTGGATTCTTGGTGTGGACTTTTGTGCGTAAGCATGTGAGGTCCAGTTCCTTAGCAGGAAATACCTCTGTTCTCTAAAAGAACGGTTTTGATGGCTCTGCTCAAAAATGGATTTTGAATAGAATTCTAATTGTTGCCATGAAAGAATCCTACTATAGTTTCTGCAATGCTTAAGATTTCATGGGAAATAATGCTCTGTGCACGTGATTTGTGCTCTTCATTTGGTTCAAGCAGGTCTATGAAGACCTGGAATGTGGAAAACCATCCATAAGGTTGCTCTATGTAACACCAGAACTTATTGCCACATCAGGATTCATGCCAAAGTTAAAGAAGATCCATTCTAGAGGGCTGTTGAATCTTATAGCCATTGACGAGGTATATACTGAAATAGCTTTTGGTAGAAACATGAGCCATTCTGCTACATGCATCTGAAGTTGCTTTACAACTTTCTCTATTGCTGAAATCTTCTAGGCACATTGCATCTCGACATGGGGTCATGACTTCAGGTAACTTCTGAAACTTTGAGATAGTTTATCAAATTAACTAGCTCTCTGCTCTTCCCACTTGACAAGCTCTTAACATTCACTTACAATGATATACATTCGTGAAATTTCTCCCTTCAGCAAAATGTTGTTTGCAGTTCAGTCTCCAAATCCTGTAAATTGCTCCTTGCCTGCCAGCTCCTACCTCTGCATACCTCTAGAACATATAATACCTTTTTAATCATATCCACCCAATTTTTTACTTGGTGACTTACCCAGCCTACATGATTACCATTATTGCCCTTGGAATTTTCTGTTTATAAAACTTTCTTGGTTGTCGTATAGGAACCTTCAGTGAGTTGCATTTAGGAATTATGAACAAAAGATTCAAGCTTTATTCATCCAGTAGTTCCATTTCTATTGATTGTTGTTTACTTTATGATCGAGCTCCAAAAGGTTACTGGAAAAAGGATCCATTTTAAGATGTTCGGAGACAAAGCCGCATATTTAAGCATTTTCCCGTGTCATTGCATTTGCTAATGTTTCTGATATAAAACTCGCTTGATGAACATCACAGAAATGGAAAATAAATTAGGAGTTCGACCTGCTGTTTGCTGATATTTATAAGCTTTTCTCCTTTTTTGTTTGTAGAGGAATCTTATACATGACCTGTCTCTGGGTGCAATTTTTTCATTGTCTCTTATTTCTGGATCTTGGATGGTGTGTGTAACTTAGGCCTAGCTATAGGAAGCTATCCTCTTTGAGGAACCACTTACCTGGAATACCTCTGTTGGCCTTGACTGCAACTGCTGTTCCCAAGTAAGTGCCTTCATGCTCTTTACAAATGAAAGCTTGGGTTTCTATTTTGGTTTTAGTTGTACAACTTCACAGATGATATATGGATGCCGATTTAATATTCTTTTTTACAATGCTCCTCTATTTTGTTTCTGTTTAGAGAACAATGATTACTTTGTTTTTCTCTTATTTCTGTTTGTAAAAGGTCGTATATTGCAGTTATCAAGTAGATATACTTGTGTTGCTTGCTACTTGAAAATACAGTTCTTACATTTTAGATATCAGCAGTTATACGTAGTTTTTCCTCTCCTCAAGTTTCTTTCTCCAGGAGTAACTCTTTCTATTTTGATTATTAAGTTTGAGTGAATATATGTGGAAGTAATGATGCACCACTTAAGCACTTTGATGCAGGGTTCAGAAGGATGTGATGGAGTCCTTGAGTCTGCATAACCCTTTGGTGCTGAAATCCTCTTTCAACCGTCCTAATATTTATTATGGAGGTCAGGTGGATATGGCATGATTTATTGCTCCATTTTTTTTTCTTCCAGAAGTAGTAAAGCAACTACATTGTTTCTAGAACTGCATTGCTTCATCCTTTATCCTTTCAACTATCATTATTCTTATTTGTACTTTGAACAGCATGTTATTCAAATCAATTAAAGACACATTTGTTGTCTTTCAGCATGCAACCTTGTTCTTTTTCTATTCCTGCATTACCTGCATCTGGTAGCTCTTCCTTCAAGTCGATTCTTAGGAAATGTCGAATCAAACCATTTATCCTTATTTCAACAAAAGAAGCGCGAGCTTCTTCACCAGAAGAACTTTTTTTGTCTTGGTCCCAATTCAATACTAAACAAGTCCGAACTAATTGAATAGTTGTGTCATAAATTCCTTGAATTGGATTGCCGTTTCCATAAAGGATATAATTGACAACTCGAAGTTGCACAATATCCCTTTCCTGCAACATATCGGGGGGGGGGGGGGAGTGTTGCTAAATTTAGACCGTCCGTTATTTCATATGTGACGACAGGTCGAACCAAAACAAAATACTTTTGTTTGCTAGGTGTAATCCATTGATCATAATAAAAATGATGACGCTCTATGAGCATTTTGTCTTATAAATCCACCACCCAGACAAATTGCTGCCAGATAATAACTAAAAATATACAGCTTTATGTTGATGGGTGGCAGATGAAGTTTGGATGAACAATTTACTCATTCTTCTTCTTTGGTGACAGTATCAACTTCAAGCATTCGCTTGAAATATTTCAATGAATCACGTAAGTAAACTGGGAGAAGAAGTTTAGAAAACAGTGTTGCTTCCTAAAAGAGGAGATTGTTGGAGATGAGTCAAAAAAGACGTCAAGAGAATTCACAGTCATTCTAATGTTCATCCTCTTTTTTTTTTTTTTTTCTGAACAGTCTGAAATTCCTTTCTACCTTTCTCATCCAGTGCGTATATAGAATGTAGTTAGATTATAGAAATTGTAAAAAACATTTTCATGAACTGCTCAATTCAATAACTTCCTTTGGACGGAAATTTGCCAATTTCTAGACCCCATTATTATCTTTTTCGGCAATTTGATTTCTGACTGGGATTGAAAGTTAAATGAACACCACTGTTTTAAATTTCTTCATTGTGCAGTTCGATATAAAGATCTTATGGATGACCCATATGCTGATCTGTGTAATTTACTGAAATCATGTGGAGACGTGTGTGCAATTGTTTATTGCCTTGAACGTACAGCTTGTGATGATTTGGCTTCTCATCTATCAAAGAATGGAGTTGCTTGTGCTGGTAAATCAAATAGTTGATTTAGCCTTCTGAAACTTATTCATGGATTGCATTTTATGCTTTCTTACCTTTACCATGCTTTCAGCGTATCATGCTGGTTTGAACAACAAACTCAGGAGCTCTGTCTTGGATGACTGGGTTTCAGGAAAAATACAAGTAGTTGTGGCAACGGTGGCATTTGGGTATGGCCTTTATAATCAGTAGAGTTTCTCTTTTCTATTCTTTGATGTATATTTCTTGTAAATCATCAATTTAGTAACAAAGCGGAATCTGTGACTTGACATCTTCATCAAGACCTCGGTCCCACCTAGATAAGTACAGGAAACTTTTGATGCCATTCTTTCGAAAAAGGTTTTCCGCACCAGTGCCAAAATTTTTGACTGGTCCTTTTAATCCAATAACATCTCCATGATGGGTTAACAATATTTTTTCTGGCACATTCCAGTATCTTTCTTTCTTTCCAGTTTTTGAGGAGAACTGCTGTCAAATAAGAGAACCAAATATGTTTTACAGTTTGGGAAGAACAGCTAAAACATTGCATGGTAACTGGTCCTTGTTTTCAGTTAATAAAACCTGGATGTTCAATGTCAGCTTAGTGCTTAACATCCCACATAATGAAGCATTTAGAATTTACTGCTTCTGCTAGTTCCTATGCTCCTGTTATATTTATTCTCACTTAGCTTGTCTGGTTCTTCTTCCTGAACATCCTGTTGGAGCATATTGATACAAGCACAGATGTTTGAACTAGTTGTGTTGCTACAGAATGGTATGCAACTACTACATTTAAGTTTGATGTTATACAATTTGCAACATCCTATTGGATTAATACTGAGCAGGAATAATGTTTGTACACAACAGGGTATAGATCGGAAGGATGTCCGAATTGTCTGCCATTTCAATATTCCGAGGTCAATGGAGGCCTTCTATCAGGAGTCAGGTAGAGCTGGGCGCGACCAATTACCATCCAAAAGTTTCTTGTATTATGGAGTGGATGACAGGAGGAGAATGGTTAAATCTTAGTCTTTAGCTTCAAAATCTCATTTTTCTCACTTTAGTTATCAAGAAGTGAAATTTGCTCTCAAATCTTGGTGTTATCATGCAGGAATTTATTCTGGGGAATGCTGAGAACAAGAAATCGAATTCCTCAAGCTTGCGGGATGTTACCTCAAAGAAATCTCTTATGGACTTTAGACAGGTAGTTTCCAGAGTTCTGTGAATTTGATGTGCTGTTATCTTTGGCTTGATATCTTTCTGGATCTTGATCATACAATTCATGAAGATGGTAGAATATTGTGAAGAGTCTGGTTGCCGTAGGAAGAAGATCCTTGACAGTTTTGGGGAACAGGTTTCTAGTAGTCCACATATTAGTCCATCTGTACTTGAAGATTCTTTGAATTCATTACTAGATACTACGGTGACACCATGTATCTTTGTTTCTTTTAAAAACAGGTTTCTGCTTCACTTTGTGCAAAATCATGTGATGTGTGCAAGCATCCTAATTTAGTTTCCAAATATCTAGAGGAGCTTACAGTTGCTTGTGCTTTTCACCATAGAAGTGCTGCCTCCAGAATATATATAAGCAGGTGACTATTCTATCATGCACATTAATTACTCTTTTTCAAATAGATTGGTCTCGCTAGTAAGAAATGTACTTAAGTTCTTGCTGCATTCTCGGCTATCTAAAAGTTTGAGTTTGCAGATTGATAATGTTAAAACTAAAACTTCATTTTAAGATGGCAGATTTTAAAAAGTGTAGTAGAGAAAATTTCTCCTTTGTTCTTTTCAATTAGACTAAATTTAAGATGATAAACAGAGAGGACTGTTCTTGTAAATTGGTTTGTTCAGGACTAAACTCGTGGCTGATTTCTGCCTTTGAGTTTCAGTCTTAATCATTCCCTTCTTGTATTGTGATAATGCTTCTTGAGATTACCTCTTTCTCATAGACAGAACTAGATCTTTGACATTGGAGGGGGTTGAGGCAGAATCTATATAAAGAAATTTTCAGCATTTCCTTTGGGGGTGGGGGGGGTGGGGGGTGTTGCATGCGGAAAAAAAAAAAGACTAAAAGCATGTTAAATCAATACCTATAAAAGCATTTTTAAAAATGTCCGGGGGGTGGCCGCTGCTCTCTGCCCCCACTTGGTTCCATTCCTGCAGTCTTTCTGCTAATTGAGTATCTTTACTTCTGGCAGTTCTACAGTTCTCAATGATGATGAACAAATCTCTGAGTTCTGGAACCGGGATGATGAAGCAAGTGGGTCAGAAGAAGATATCTCAGATGCTGATGGTATGTTGCAGTTGCATTGGTTGTTTGTCAGAGAGCATTTTGTGTGTACTCTATTGCTTACAGCCATGCTACAGTGATATTTGTTAAATTCTGGTTGGTTTTGAATTCATTCGACTTAGATATTGTTGATGTTGCAAAGAGCAAGGTCCAATCAAGTTCATTATCACAATCAAGGCTAAATGACAGGATTGAGTTTTTGCAGCATGCAGAAGAGAGTTATTATCGGAATAAGGTCCCTGACAAACAGGTAACTGGGCATTCTTTTGTTTGCAGCTCTTATGAGTGTATTTGCTGAATCTAATATGTACCTCAATATTACCAATTTTACTATTTGTTGCTTTATCTGTATGTTTTTCTTTTGATAAGATTGAATAAATTGAACTTTCTCAAGTATATAAACTTCGCATGGTTTTTATGATGAAAATTGGGCTTTAGTGCATTTCCAGGCTTCCACCAGAATGAAGAAACTATCAAGCGATGAGAACCACGGACCTTTAAACTTATTAAGGGGAAACAAAAGAACAAAAGGAAAATGTTTGTTGAGAAATTATTTGGGCATTTTACCATAGTGGTGAAGCTTAGATGGTGAATAGGGAATTTTGCTATGGGGGTGAAGCTTAGTTGGTGAACGGTAAAGAGAAAGTTTCTGGTTTCTCTCCTCCTCAATTTCCTGTCCTCACTTCAGAAACTGGTCCGGCTTCCCATCAATTGAACCCTGAATGAAGCAGATAGTTTCCATGGTCTTCTGCCTTCTTGATAGACTGATTGAGAAGGGAACTCTGACACATGTTGGATGAATTCATAGCTCACTGGAGAGACACCTACCTGGGTCTGCCCAAGTGGTTGAATCTAGAGACATTTTTGTCCTTTCTTCGAACTTTGAAATGGAAGTACCGATAGATGCTTGTCACTTTGAGGTCTTATTTTCTCTATTGGTACTTTCATTTGTCCTTTTAGTAATTTGTTGAGGGCAAAAACTTAGAATTGCAGAAAGTTATGCTGCCTGCTTTTTGTGCCGGTTTGAATATATATCTCAGACTCAAAACTTACTAGATCCACCTTAACTAAGGGACCGAAGGTGCATATTAACTTATATAATATAGTGTACATATCTCATAGTTATTGAAGCGGAATATCTGATTTCGATGGTTTGATATGTTATGACTGTTAGTCTGTTATTACTGGGTTCACTTGTTTTTGGTACATGCGTCACTGATTCTTAACCTGTAAACCAGGTAAACAAGATCGACAAGAATGTCATATCAGAATCATTAAGAGAGTCAAGCAAGCAAAGATTAATGAACACAGTGAAGCAGAACCAGCAACGATTCAGTAATTTACAGTATGCTTGTCCCACCCTTTTGTTTCCCTGCTCTTTTTCTCTCTTGGATGAGAAATACTGTACAGTGTTGGACTTGGCTTCTGATAATAGTCTGGTCTTTTGGAGTTTCTAGAAACAGCATTCAGCTTTTATCCCTCTTGCAGGATTGATCATGAAGCATCCGTGGTGATGCTTGAAAATGAGTGCTACAACAAATACGGGAAAAGTGGCAAATCTTTTTACTTGTCTCAATTGGCAAGTACAGTGAGATGGATATCAACAGCTAATACAGAAGAACTTGTGAACAGGTTGAAAAGTTCGAGTCCCGTGTGCAAGTCTACAAGCATAAAGTCGGAGTGCTCTTCAACATCACCACCTCCCCTGGATGGTGCGTCAACAGAAATAACCGAGGAAAAGAAGCGTAGTGGCCTTGAATCAGAGCCTCCTGTCAGGGTACTGCAAAGTGTTTCTGATGATACAAAGTTGCCACCAATTCCTTCTTTCTCCGACTTCATTAATAGCCAAAAGCCAAATGATAAGCAACCCTCAAAATCCGGAAAGCATTCTCCCGATAGTGCAAAAAGGAGCCTGGAAAAAAGGATGAAATACAAATAGGCTAAATTTATGTTCTTCTTCTTCTTCTTCTTCTTCTTCTTCTTCTTCTTCTTCTTCTTCTTCTTCTTCTTCTTCTTCTTCTTCTTCTTCATCATCATACTTAATTTATTTTTTCTCTTCTTTCTGTTCCTTTCTTCTTACATCAAGGAAAAGATGGGCTGCGGAGACACTGTCTTGCATCAAATCCTTGAACCTATTATGGGGGTTGAGTTTTGTATCTGTTCCGATAGAAACGTCTTCTTCAAAGAGCAAGTTGCCATTGTCCTGTTTTTGTATATTTTTTGTGTAAATGCATTCGTCTTGACTGATCTTTCCTAATCTTCACTAAACAGAGAATTTATTCTACCTCTTATTATTCCCCCCTTCCTGATAGATGATCGCTAAAGTAGTGTTTTCTTATGTGCAGGATTTACTCCCTCAAATTTGCAATGCTTGTAAAGGAATTTTTAACTACTTCAGTTTATAATTTGAATGTTTGTAAAAGAATTTTTATTTTTTTATTTTTTGGATGAATTGTAAATGAATTTTTAACTACTCTATTTTTACATAAATTGAATGTTCGACTATTAGAGTATAATTTAAACTATAATTTATGGTGCACTTAAGTAAAGAATAAAAAGATATTAGTAAAATAATATTGAAAGAAAATAATAAGGTAGAAACCTATTTAAAAGTCAGAAAATTTACTTTCTTTTATTAGCGGTTGTCAGAAGATAAATAGGGTTAATTTCTAAAGCACCCCTGAAGTCAATTGATTTGACAGTTGAGTGCCTAATTTATGATTACGTATAAATTTTTTCTAACGATAAAGTGAATGGTCTCAAATGCCTCTTAAGTTCTTATTAAATAACACAGATTCCTTTACACTCCAGCAAGGAAAAAAAAAACAAAACACAGATTCCTCTATTGCAATATTTTCATACTATTTCTTTTAAAGATAATATTTTCTGCTTTAACTTAATTACAAACACATATTTGTTTTTTTAAAGGAACAAGTACAATATTTATTAATTAATTATTCAGTCAAATTAGTATCTTAGAGTGTGTTTAGATAAAATTTAATTTTAATATTTTTATTTTAAATTTATTAAAAATTAAATTATTTATAAAAAAAATATGAATTTTATATTTAAAATTTTAAGTTTGAAACTAAACTCGATCCAAGTTCAGTCTTAGTAAAATATTCATTTACCTCAGAAACATTAAGAGTTTTGTTCTCCCAATTGGGCAGTTCCTTGCAATAAAATCATACGATAAGAGCTAGGAAAAGATGTCAAGAGTTGTAATGCGACCTTTTCCAGCTCCGTTTTTCCACTCTGAGGGCATTCCGCCGTCTTGCGACGAAAGGCCGCAGGGTTTCGATGCTATCCTTGGACTGATTGGACTGGTTTAACACATGACTCCAATCCTTCAAGCCATCACTTGTGTTCTGCTGGAGCTTGGTTGACTCAACTTTTTCACAACAGACCATCAAAGCAATATTCGATCCTTCTTGATTACACCAATAAAATTTCCAGAACACTAAATCCAACGAATATAATGGCAACAGCAGAGAAACTTAACTCTATTAGGCAGTCTCTTTCTATTTCAAAATATAAAATTTTTTAATTTTTTTATTATTAAAATATTTAATTTTTTTAATAAATTTTTAAAATTATTTTATTTATAAATATAATTCTTTTATTTCTATAGAGATGAGAATAAACGGTTGGAAGCAGTCCACCACCGACAAAATTAAATGCTATCTATGTATCTCTTCTCCAGTATCGCAGAAAGACATGGAAACATAGTTAAAACAAGTTAAACAAAACTCGGAGTGAATTGGCTTTTCTTTTAGTCATTATTAGGTACAAAAGGCATTAGTCTTGGATCAGACTGAAGGAACACAGTTCTGTTTTTACTTTTCCTGAAATAGAAAAGAGTCCACAGTGCTATTGCTTTAATTTAATGCAAGAACAACCCAATCATTGGTCGGCAGAAAATTGAGCTATATACCCAGAAAATGATTATCAGAATGGTAACTTCTTCTCTAAATATTGAACCAAGTGCAATGATCATCTGAACAAAATCACAAACTTCAATTCATAAAAAAGAAAAAAAAAATCACAAACTTCAAAGCTATTCTTCCACGAAAGATGCATTAGTAATAGATACAATAAGATTCACTAGAATTCGCAAACCTCCTACTAGAACAATATATTAATCCCAATCAATCAAACTCCAATTTTCCAACAATTGCAACAGTGAACAAGGATAATTAATGAAGGAAAACACTCAGAATTGCTAGAGGTTCAGAGATAAGATGGATATGGGGCCAGAAGCTGATTAAGATTGAAGGAATCAAAGAAGGGAAAATGCAATCGCTCAACCTTCTCCTCAGGTTCCACCATCATATGCACCTCTCCTGATTCTTCTTCACCTCTTCATACAGCAAGAACTCCTCATCATCATAACTACTGATTTCCTCTACCACTACCAAATTAAGTTGCTTTTTTGGGCACGAATGATCAGGGGTGTATTTATCCACACACTTGAGGCACAAACCCTTTTCCTTCCTCAACTGAAGTTCAGTTAGTGTGATTCCTTTGAAAGTTGAAGGTGTTTTGGATAGGGCCTTTGAACAGAATTCAGGAGCTTTGCTCTTGCTGAGGAAACTGTTGGAAGACTTTTGGACTTGAGGGGAGCTCTTAAGAGACTGGTTGTAGTTGGAAAAATACTTTTCTGTTCGTTTTTCAGCGGCTTATGGATAGCTGACATTGAAGTTTGTACACGTAAGGCTTGTTCACAAGCAGCTTCTAATATGTTGGGCTTAAACATCCTCACCATATGTTTCAGTTCCTCCTTCAACCCGCAAATAAAAACTGATACAGAAAACTGCTCAGTAGCCTGTGGCATCTGATCCCTAGCCTCAAATCTTAATTCCTCAAACCTGTCAATGTACTACTTTAGTGTTCTTCTTTGCTTTGCTTTACAAAACTCTTCCCTTAGCACTCCATCATCCGGTCCAAACCTCTTACAAGCAGCCCCGGCCATCTCCTCCCACAGACAACCTACATGGCTTCTCAAGTGCCCTTGGAACCATGTAAATGCCCGATCCTTCAGATGAAGTTCAGTGATCCCCAATTTCTTCTGCTCTGCTATTTGATAAAGATCAAAGAATCTCCGACATTTACTGAAGAAAGATAGATTGAAAGGCACTGCCGCTGTGGTGGAAATGGATCCAGAAGCTGCTAAAGAACTTGCTATGAAACAAGAATTCAAGAGAGCAGAGGTAATTAGAAATGTCTTGTGTCTGACTACATGAAATTTTGACCTGAAAGAATGAAGTTCTGGTATAGAATAAGAAGCATTTGGTCTTGATCTGTTTTGCTTGTGATTGCGTACAGGAACATCTAACCTTGAAACATAAAAACTCTAGCAAGTGGGTGAAGCGAATACTAAAGCGTGGTCTAAGCGCCCAAGATGAGGGGACTAGGGCCGCTATTGCTGAAAAACTTCACCAACATGCTCTCCTGGCTAGAAAAATGAATTCAATGAAGGAAAGTAGTGACGACAGCAGTGATGAGGATGAATCTGATGAAACTTCAGAGCAGGATGGTCGATCATATTGTTAAAGAAAGCAAAGGAGAAGACACTTGAAGTGCTAGAAGGAGATGAAGAGATGCCCAAGTCAGGAGTTCTTTCTTTGCCTTTCATGGTAACTCTCTCATGATCCCTTGGAATTAACTTTAATAGTAATCTTGTGTTGTCTTGCCTCCATAAGCTTCAAATCAGATTGCCAGGCTGCAGAGGAGATATTCATTTAGCTTATTCTGCCTGCTTATATTCTTGTAGGCCCGTGGTATGAAAAAGAGAAAAGAGGTTGCTGATGAAGAAGCAAGACTTGCTCTTCAAGATTATGAGCTCTCACTAAACAAGTTGGAGGGCAAGAATGAGGAAGAAAGTAAAGATAAAAAGGTTTCAAGTGGTAGAATGGTTTTTGGTGCTTCTTAATAAGCAGGCTGCTGAAACTAGGGACAGTGTGAAGTCAGATAACTATTATGGTAATAGTGACAGTGAAGAGGAACTTGAGGGAAGATCTGGAAGATGGACAGGATCAAAGCAGTCATTCTCAAAGGGATGTTAATATTCACCCTGATTGTTTACATGAAGTGTATGAGGTTGTTCATAATCCTGTATTCAAGTTGATACATCCACAAGTTCATTGTCTCCCTATGGTTTCTATTTTTTACCATGATAGCCTGACATAATTATTTTCTTTTTCTGAGGGTTTTCAGAGTTTTGAAGATATTATTGGAGATCCAGGGCCCAAAACCACATACGAAGTTGCTATTTCTGCATCAAACTCATGGCAAAAAGTCCGTTCTCAAATTTTGTTTCTTTTATTTGTTTTTTGGACATGGAATGATTCAGTTATAGATTTAATTGAATACTATGATGTCCATCAACAGAAGAAAAACATGTCAATTGCTGATGACCAAAGCGAGGTTCAGAGTGACAAATTGTCTAAATCTGGAAAAACTAGTGAGTCCACACTGCAAAATCAAGATATGGAGGTATCTCCCCCCTCAATATGCCATTTTGATACTTATCTATTATCCGGTTTCCTGATTTTGTGTTTTTTATATCAAGGATGAAAATCCTGATGGTGGAGAAAAATGGTGGATGGTATGTTGTCTTCTGTCCCCAAGTCGACTTATGAACTACCCTCCTAGGAAGAAATTATACGCCGTGCTTTTGCTGGTGATGATGTTGAAGAAGAATTTGAAAAGGAAAAAGAAGAGGTCTTGAATGAGGAAAATCCTGAACCAGAAAAGCCCATTTTACTTCCTGGCTGGGGTCAGTGGACTCACATACAGAAGAAGAAAGGCTTGCCTTCTTGGACGCTTGAAGAGCATGAGAATGCAAAAAAGAAAAGGGAAGAAGCTCTTAAGAAGAGAAGGGATGCTCATCTGAATCATGTTATTATATCTGAAAAGTTGGATAAGAAGGTTAGACTCCATCTTTTATTTACTTCTAATGTAAAATATACGGCTTAAGTGTGCTATGATGTCTAATAGGGGGATAATTTAGATGTGGGAACTATGGTTGGTTGAGCAAAAGAAAGGAAATCAGACTACAGATATTTGGAAGTTTTAAACGGGCATCGAAGTTCAAAATGAGTTATGGACAATTCTTGTGTTGACTATGATTGGCTGGTGGAAGTCCAGTGAGATGATAACCGTATGAGAAGATGTACTAATTCTTGAACGTCACTTGGTGGAGGTAGGGGAAGGGCATACATTTGTTCTACTTCTTACCGTACTTTACCATATCAATTTTAAGTTTGTAGATGAGGTTCACTCTGAACTTGTCAAAGGCACTTATTGCCCTGACCTTACCTGAGTTGCAAAGCAGATGGCACAGAGATCTGCCCTGTTCTTTGGAGGGTTCTCAACTTTCAGTTTGGACAACAAATTACAATGTAGACCCATTATAGGATTATTTTAGCCTTTTCAGTTTCTTCGACACTGATGTTTCTAGAGGGCTATTACTAATTCTTGAACTTCAGTTGGTGCGGGTAGGGGAAGGATCATATATTTATCCTTTCGGAGTATAGATTAGGTTCAATATGAACTTGTCAAAGGCAAGTATTGCCCTGACCTAACATGAGTTGCAAGGCAGATGGTGTAGAGATTCCCTGCCTTGTACTTCTGAAGGATTGTCAACTTTCAGTTTGGACAACAAATTACAATTTGGACCAATACAGTATTATGTTTCATCTTTTCAGTTTCTTCCACACTAATGTTCTGTAGGGCTATTAAAGAATAAATATCCAAAGAGTTATTCCATCTTGCATGGCTAGTTTCAAAGCAGACTTTAAGATCAGATAAGCTGTTCCAAAATTTCGTCGAGAAATGTAACACAAAGATATAAGACCTGATACTGAAAGAACACTGGATGCTCCATGTTAGAGCAATATTTGTAAGAACACTGCATGCCAGATGCCATGGTAGTTGATAAGGGCTGAATCAGGATGTTATAGCAGTAGTGAAATGGGGGATACAGCTTTGGTAGAAATATAAAGCCATGCCAATGTCATGGTTGTCTTGAGCAGCTGCTGCAATTTAATGCTATCTCTGTCTATAGTGGTGAGAGTATGGTAGGTCAACAGTTTAATATCTTCTTGGTATTCTTTCTTTCTTAATATCTTCTTCTTGCGCACCTAAGGCTAATGCCGGGAACATTAACTTGTAAATAAACTTTAAAAGTAAAATTTTTTAAAAGAACTGGAAGCACCAATCGACTTACTCATTGAACGGATAGGCACTTATTGATCAAATGATTGAGGGCTCACAACAAAAAATAATTATTCTACAAATAATATTCAAGTTTGAGATATTAGGGTAATTTCTTGAGAAAATAATATAAGTAAAGAAAATTTAATATAGGTGTTTTTGGAATTCTTGAAATTATTTTTAGAATTTTTAAAAATTCAAATTGCCTTTACCATGGGCATGGAACCTTAAATTAGGCACTTAATTGTCAAAATTAAGAGTAAATATATTTAATTGACAATTGTTGGAGTTTACTTCAGGAGAGTTTTCTAAATTATTCCAAATAAATATCCTATATTATGCACAACGACCTCACGTAAAGCTCAGGATTATTAATGAATTCGGACTGAGCCGAATTCGACTCATTCGACCGACTTAAATATGAACTCATATTTAAATTTTAAAATTCAAATAATGTTCGGACCAAGATAAGCGCAGTCCACATACACACACATACATATATATATATATATATATATATATATATATATATATATATATATATATATATATATAATTAATTAATTTTTAATTTTATTTTTAATTAATAAATATTTAAGATTTAAATATAAATTTTAAAAGTTTTTAAAAATATAGTATTAATTATTCAAAAAAATTAAATAAAATTTTATAAAATATAAATATAAATATAAAATAAATTTATGCAAAAATAAAAAACAGACTAGGACCATCCTGAGTGAGCCGAGCTCAGATTTATTTTTTTTAACTCAAACAAAAACAGATCGAATTCAATTTGATAAAACTCGACTCATTAAATTTGATTAACAGCTCCAGTAAAGCTAGAACCAGCCATAATGAGCTTGTGCCCGACTTCCATCTTGGGGGGTGTTGGCGAGCATCTAGCGGCCACAAACCGAAGGCTACAGGCCCAAAAGCCCTCTAACGTTCTGTTGCGAGCCCGCTAAGCCTAATAGTTGCAGTGTTCTCTTCCCGTCTTGGAGCAAAAGTTTTCTTCTTTGAAGCCAATTCTCCATCGTTTTATATATTTTCTTCAGAACACTGCAGTCGAACTTCAAAATCAGCTTCTCTGTAATTAAAGCCAAGAATAATCAAATCAGAATGAGTAGTCGTGGAAGCGGAGGTGGCTACGATCGTCACATCACGATCTTCTCCCCAGAAGGTCGCCTCTATCAAGTTGGTAAGCACTTAATCTGTTGCCCTAATCACTATCCTTTGCGCAATTTGCATTCTTTTTTTCCAGCTTTTGTTATCTCTGTAAATGGATTTTAGTTGTGGAGTAGGGGTTTATTCAAAATATTTGGGTTTTAACTTTGGGTATCTCAGAATATGCATTCAAGGCTGTTAAAGCTGCCGGCATCACCTCTATTGGGGTCCGAGGGAAGGACTCGGTTTGCGTAGTGACTCAGAAGAAAGTTCCGGTTTGTAAAATTAGCTCCTCTTTTTTGTTGCTTAGTTCTCTAGAGTAAATTTTTGTTTGCTTTTTATGAATCTTTGGATTTTGTTCTGAAATTTGAAATACATGTGAGCAGGACAAGCTCTTGGATCAGACAAGTGTGACCCATTTGTTCCCCATAACTAAGTATCTTGGGTTGTTAGCCACTGGGATGACAGGTATGTCGCTTAACCATCCTTGGCAACTCCAACTCTTGTTATGGGTCTTATTTCTATTGATATTGAGTTTAGGTCTAGAGTATGGCATGGGCAATGGCTGGTATTCTAAGGCTTGAATCATTGATATGAGCTACTTTGAAATGGTGGAGTGAACACTGGTTATGGGTAAAACTTGTTAAATCAAAAGAAAATTTACCTTTCTTTGTTGAAGTGTTCTACTTTTATACACACATAGAAAGACTTGATATTTATTGATATAATCTTTTTAGATGTAATAAAATTTCTGAAGCTTTAGACATAAAGAACCTCATTATGGGTGAGTGCAAAAATATGGTTAGTGAAACAGCAAACTAAAGAAGCAAGGTAGAATAGGTTACAAAGGAGAACATAGCACTGTTCCACACTTCTACATCAAACCAACATTAACCAGGAATGATAGTTCCAAAAAGTGATTTTCAAATCCAAGATTTAACATTTCCCAAGTATGCAATCTATTTTATTCCACTACTTTTGCCACCTACATCATGTTGTTGAAGTTTCAAAAGGAGATACAGAAACTATTTATCCAATAGATAAAACCCGGCCCATATGCTATCCAGAAGGGAACAAAAGAAAACTGTAAGAAAATACAAAAAACTTCCTATACTGTTCCACAATTCTCTGGTATAATTTCTTCACATTATCCATTCTAGACAAAAGGTAATGGTGAGCAATAGCTGTCTGTGTGAGAGTCTATTTGGGATTTAGCCCTGTCTTGTTGGAATCTTGCTTTTCTCTGCTCTACCAGGATTTTGGCATACATCCTAAGCAAATAGAAAGTCAGTATATTATCAAGACCGGAAGGTAGTCCCATTTGTTTCATGGATTAATTTTAAATCATTCACAACTTAGCACACAGTGGAGTATACTTGGCAGAACATGACGTAGAAGGTTGAAGTGAAGAAGGGGGGTCTGCAATTTCTGGAAGCAGTCTTGGAGTGGTAATGTCATTTAGACTTTTTAAGTGATGTATGAGGGAAAGGAGGTGGTGAAAAGAACAACAGTGGATACATACACGCACTTAGAATAGAATTTGAAGAGGAAAGAGATATTTTAGGATTCAGGAAAAATGAAAAAGGGCAAAGAGAAGTATAAACTATACACCTCACTAGAATTGAATATTTTCAAGTTAATTTTCATCCAAGTACACTTGCAACCTTTGTATGGGGTTTTACCTTGTTTGGCATTTTTCTTTCCCTATTGTTTTACCAATATCCTTTTATCCTTTATTTGAGTGCATATACAAATCTTTGTTTATTCTTCTTGTTTTATAGAAATTTGAATTGTTTTGTTGGCGTGTTTTTTCTTTGGCTTTTCCCCCCTCTTCCCCTAAATTTTAATTCAGAACTTGATAATTCTTGATATTCTCCTATTTTTTTCTGGCCTCTGATTGATTCTCTGCGAACCTTTCTAGCTGATGCAAGGACACTAGTTCAACAAGCTAGGAATGAAGCTGCTGAGTTTCGTTTCAGATATGGCTATGAGATGCCTGTAGATGCATTAGCCAGATGGTATGTTAGTTTTTGTTGTATTGTAATTGCATCATCTCTGTTCTCATTGGGCTCATGTTACATGGGTCTTGATTGGAAGCATCCTTGGTCATTGACAATTTTGCGACTATCTGTTCCCTGTCAGTGCAAATGTAAAATTTAGAATTTGACCACATATCCAACTATATTAGGCTGCCTCTGCTTTATGTTTCACTGTTAAGTGTTAGATTTTCTTAAGCAGCTTCACTGGACTGGGTCATGTGTCTTTGAAGATGGAAAATATCTCATTGTTTTTATCCTTGTTCATCTTTCCTAAAAGTGTTACCACATGGCAGGATTGCAGATAAGTCTCAGGTATATACACAGCATGCCTACATGAGGCCCCTTGGAGTAGGTTTGTCCCTAGCCTCTTGTATCATTTGTTATGACCTGCATCGGAATTTGAAGTATTCCTATTTGCTCTTTGTGTAATTATGTGCACATTCCTATCTTGGAATCTCGAAAAATGACCGTCCACTTTCCTTGTATTTGGTTTTCATCCATCTCAATCCTAAAACCAATACAAATTTTTTATTTTGGAGCCCATTTTTCCTCTCACAAACAATGTACTTTTACAAAAATCAGGACAAAAATTCTCAACTAAAACCCCAATCCCAATCTATTTAAGAGATACAAGTTTCATAATGAGTTGCACTACTAACTTCTTTAGTTAATAAGGGTAAGGTGATAGCTTACGTGAACAATTACTCTCCTAAATTGTTGTGTTAAGTCAAATTCAAGGAACATTTATCATCACTTCTCACATATTGCTTTTTTTTTTTTCTTGCTGAATCTCACATATTGCTAATTGGTTGTGCAGTCGCCATGATTTTGGGTATTGATGAGGAGAGAGGCCCTCAACTCTTCAAGTGTGATCCAGCTGGACATTTTTTTGGTCACAAGGTATTTGGGGATTTTTCCCTTTTATTTTTTAAAAAGTAGGTCTTTAGAAAGTGGAGGACAAACTCAAAAGAATAAATCAAGCAATAAATGTAAAGTGCACATTTTATCATCCTTCTTTTGGCGGCCTTTTGAATCAATGTCTTATGATATTTGCTAAACTGCTTTGAAAGATCCATGAATGTGTGTGTGTGTGTCTGTGTGCGCACACACACACACACACACACGTGTCCAAGGGGATACCATTTGGTTAACAAGGTGCCTATGTTCTGGGATGGTGATGCCATAAACGTTTGGAGACAAATGTACCAACAATCTGGATATATTGGTGCTATACAAGTCTTAAATTTGGAAGTACTTTATCTATTGCTTATTGATAATGTCATAGTTCTAGTGCCTTTGGGATTCGAGATACTGTTAACCTTACGGATGTGAATTTTGTCCCCTCTGGTAGTGTGCTTTGAAAGACTCTGACTGAACCTTGGGGTTGAGACAAGGAGTACCTGTTCAGTCTTTGCTTCTTTGGCAATTAGGACCTAATATTATGCATTAATTTGTTTGTGACTATCTTTGGGACAATAAAGACCTGGGTAGCAGACATCTTGTTTGGAAGAATGTGCACTTCTAATGGTTCTTCTTAAATTCAATGGAAGTACCTAATTTCTCTTTTTAGCTTTTGCGATGTGTTAAGATCTTTTATTCAAGATGTAACATGAATTTATTTGTGACCGTTTGGCAGGCCACAAGCGCTGGGGCTAAAGATCAAGAGGCTATTAACTTTCTAGAGAAGAAAATGAAAAATGATCCTGCCTTTTCTTATGAGGAAACCGTTCAGGTAAAGGAGCAGGGAGACATAGTTAACTGCATGATTTTGTGTCTGTCTAATGGCTGAGGAGATGGTTAACTTTTATAAGAGCCTTCTTCACTTTTAATCTTTCTCTTCCATGTTTCCCATTTGTGCTAACCATGTTTTGCTTTTAAATTTCTATTTGTTATCATTATGTCTAAATTTGATAGAACTTAGAAATTTTATCTTCTTATTGTTGGTTTACTCCTGGTTTTTAACCATTCTGTTGAGTATGATTCATAATGACAGAAATACACAAATTAATAAAAGCTGGACTTCTCTATCCATGATTAATAATTATGGGTATCACAGCTAGTGAAACTATAACTATCCTGCTTACAAAATAAACCAATGATATAGGAAATATATCTCTGATTGTGTGGTCTTTGTTGAGTTGAATGTAGAAAGTTAACAAAGTCTTCCATGGTATGGTTACAGTCTGTGATGTTTGCATTATTATTGGCATTAGGGTTTCTAATCATAATTCTGTGATGGGAGCAATGCGATGAAAGCAACTTCTCATGTGATAATATTGCTTGTCTTTTATGTAGACGGCAATTTCTGCTCTGCAATCTGTTCTCCAGGAGGATTTCAAGGCTAATGAAATTGAGGTATGCTTCTTCATGGCTTTCTTCCAACCATTCCCTGCATTAGAAATTATGCAATACCAAATAGGAAGCAGGTCCACTATAATGTCTGTTATTCGGTTAAATGCCTACTTGTTTTTGCGATTTGCACTGCATCTCATGCTCTAGAAGGTTGACCTATCTGCTGCTTATCTATGCATGATTTTAAACATATGGATTTGAAGTGGACATCTTCTTCATTGGCCTCTGCTTGGTACCTCTCACGCTTAGCTGACCTGGAAGTCTAATATTCCATTTGAAAAAGTTTCTGGTCTTCTTTATCTTCATTTTCTAGCAGGTTGGGCTGGATTTTCTTTGAAATGTAATTGAAGCGTGTAAGATTTAAAATATGGAACACAGAGTGCAAACTCAAAATGGTTTGGGGAATATTAAAGCAGCTGTTTCTAGAAAACATGTAGTGTGGATAACCATTTTAGATTAGCAATTCCTCCACGTCTGGTATCAAGGTCTTACCCCGTTAGTAATCTGCATGAAGGGTATGGAGCTACTGTAGAAAGCATAGTCCAGTTAGGAGCATGAGGCGAAGGTCTAGAAATTTCTGTTTAGCATATTTTAGGCTTTGGTAATATTCCCGCTCTGCTGTATTGAGTTCCTTAATTACTGTTTTGACAGGTTGGTGTTGTGAGGAAAGAAAATCCAATCTTCAGGGTATTAACCACTGAAGAAATCGATGAACACTTGACTGCCATTAGTGAGCGTGACTGATTTGATCAACCCGAAGTCGTTTTCATTGTGTTATGAGAATCACAAACATTTGTTTTGATCAGACATGGGACTCTTAATAGCAATGACAGATTCTCCTGTGTGCATCGGATAAGCAAAGCATCGAGCTATGTTCTGTTGTTTTCATTGTTCTTTAATAATCGTCAAATATTCCCTGGTCTTTACTTTGACCTACTGGTATTTCACTAATCAAAATCTTAGGGTGTGATTGGATAGAGTTTGGTTTTAAGATTTTTTGTTTTGAGTTTCGGGAGAGAGAAATTTTTGTGAGAGAAAAAATGAAATGTGAGATGAGAAATTTATATTGAGTTTTGTGTGGAATTTAATTCAAGTAAAGTTAATTTTCAAGTACAAACTATTTTCTAAATGGCTTGTGCCATCGACCGTGCTCTTGGACATGACCTTGAGGATTGTTTCAAACCATTGTGCGGTAGAAATTTGCCTGAGCCTTAAAGTTACCTTAGCAAGTCTGCCAAATTGGCAGATGAAGAGTCTTGCTTGGATACATTATTAGGTACTAGACCCGTGTTTGGAATGGTGGGATGGGCGGGTTTCAGCGTTGCCACTTATGCCTATTCCATTTCCAGCGACAGTTTGCCTATGAAGTCACTTTTTAGATTCCCCAAGTACAGATGACCCTCAAATTCCACTGCAGATGTCACAAAAGACATCACTTTTCCAGTTGGGTCGTCAAAAATCTTGATTATCTTGCCTTCAGCAGCCACGTGTGCCACAGATGCCTTACTGTATGCGCCATTGGCTTGTAACGTCAGCCAAGGAAAAGTAGCCACAAAATGTTTCAATACCTTGGACCTGTGTAACAACTGCAGCCTAGGAGGAATTATCTGGAGCAGACAAATGTAACTGCTTAGATAACCGGACCTATCAGGTCTTGACTATTGGTAATTGAATTTTAATTTGAATTTTTTAAAATATATATATAAATAAATTATTCATAAAAAATAAAATTTAAATTTAAAAAAATAATTTTTTTAAGTTGTAGTTTAAGTACACCTTGAATTTCAATGCTAGAATATATACCTCAATCAGAGCTATCCAGAAGGTACCATCAGGAGCAAGATTAACGTTGTCAGGTGCCCCGGGAAGATTATCGATGAAGATCTGGGTTAGTCCTCTGCACTCCCCTCTGAGCCAATGTTTTAGGCACCTAAATCTGTTTAAACAACGTTTCGGAAACACTATAAAAGCTTGGGATATGAGAACAACATTATTATAATTTAACTCTCTAATTGAATAATATTTTATTTTAAAATTAAATTTAAAATTTTAAATATGAAATTTACATTTTTTTTATTAATAATTTAATATTTATAAAATTTAAAATAAAAATTTTAAAATTAAATTCTATCAAACCACATCATTATTAAGTCTATTATGTGTCTATAAAATTCTCTCTCAAAATTATGTGCAAACATGAGTGTGTGATGGAGGATTGCTAGATCCCATGTTTAACTTGTATATACCGGTAATCACAAATTTTTCTTCATCAAAATAGTGCATTATCTAGTTACTGACGCTTGCCATCAAGATTCTTGAGGTATAAATACTTGTGACGCATAGAGTTTCAAATGTTGCTTATGTGCTAATATCAACAGACAAAGCTCTATCCTAGAAAGATATGTCAAACCTCTGATATCAGAGGTAACTTTCCTTGCAAAAATACTTACTTCCATGTCTCACAGACGATCAGAAAATCTTGATCTGGGCCGAGTGCAACACCATTTGCAAAGGCAAGATGATCCATCAGAATTGATGTCTCATTCAATGAAGGGTCGTATTTCAGTAACCTCCCAGGAGGCTTTGCCTCCAGAACATCGAGGTACCAATCTTGGTACCCATATTTGGTGCTTGCATCGCTGAAGTACAAACTTCCATCTGATGCTTCGATCACATCATCTGCAAACCTGAACGAATCAAGTTTCGTTAGCGCCCTTAGGAAATAGTATAGTATTGCAAGTAAAACATCAATGAGATGAGTCAAACCTGTTAGTTTCATAAAGTGATCTCGAAATTGATGTACTTTGCTTTACTCTCTACCACACCTAAGATTTGGCAAACTCAATAATGACGACGTTCATAGGCGTAATAACTATGAGGTGAAAGAACATTGGATTAGGCCAAAGTTGGAGAGTCTCAATTGGATATCCACCAACATCATCAAGAGATTGATTGCATAATTGACTTACATATTTGATAAAAGACCAAAGCCATAAGCATCATATGTGGTTACTGGTCCCAACGGAAAGAGATTCCTCAAGCACTACCATGTGCTAGGAGTCCATTTTAAGGTGAGAGCTACTGTGTTTTCTATAAGGGCATGGCCAGCCGCTCAACCATGGATGGGATAACAGAATCGACTGTACTTAAGCTAAGATTATTTAATGACCGCATTCTTTGCTTGTCTACTTTCTATCACTCCAAACATCAATCGTTCTCATCTTGAGATCTTGAACACTAATACTTCACCACAAAATACTTCAAATTAGAAATTTAGCTTACTTTAATGCATAACTTAAAAGTAAAAAAATGTAAATTTTAAATGTCTTATGAGCAATAAGGGGACGATCCTAAAAGGTATAGAAGAAATGAGTCTACATAAACTTATGTTCTGACGATGTTGGTAATGAACACAAATTTATGCGATATTAGAGTATGTACCTTATTCGGACACCATCAACATGAGATGCAAGGACAGTTATCCCTTCATCTGTGAACTTTAGTAAACCCTGAACATCATGGTTCAAATATTAATTAAGAAGAGAATGCATATTGCAAAGCACAAATCAAAACGGGGACAAAAGTGGTGCTGTTTCGGGGTTCTTCTACCTTCTCACAGTCGCATACAATGATACTACCATCTGCTGCTGCTGTCATTCCTAGTAAAGTTTCACTGTCAAACCATTTCCAATTCTCCCAGGTTCCATTTTTGTGCAATCTTCTTACCCAACCGTCTCTGGTTGCTGTGTAAAGAAGACCTGTTTTGTCCACACAAACATCTTCCGGTTTCACCAGCAATCCTTCTCCAAGTTTTGTTACCTCCTGCACAGGTAAAGAACAATAATTCTTGAAAATACTTTTGATGACAAGATACAAATACGAACCATAGATTATTTGGAGTTTCACCTGTAATTTGCTGTTGGACGGAGGAAGCAGCCGCGAAGAGGCCGGAGGAAGTTCAAGTATTGCGGGAGAAATGGGTGAGAAGAAGAAGACTTGCAGCCCCACTGCAAGTACACAAGCTATAACAAAACCACAACATGTCACTGCCAAATCCATATAGACAATCAAAATCTATCACAAATTCACGCAAGCTGCCTCTTGCAAAAAAACAAAACCCTAAGGCTTTGAAACTTTGAAGAGCCTAAACTCAGATCAAAAGATGTCGTTCCAGTTTGCAATGGATACTATTGATCACATGAAAACAACTTGTTTTTTATGTAGCGAAGTGAAGTTAAAAGATGCGCTCTTATTGTTTCTTCTGCAAATGTGCTGATAAACTTTCTCAGTCGGTTTGGACCTCGATTGAAAACGCTTCCAAGTTAAATTTTCCAGAGCTTATCCACGTACTTTGAACTTTGTTGGCCGCAACAATTATCAGCCACAGAAACAAAGTTGGATAAGTCTTTATATTTCCCTGAATTTCTCTGCTTTAGTTAATTTCCCATCACCAATTCAATTATGGGATCTCAATCTTCATTTCAAGAAGTTGATACTTGAGCTCATATTTGGAGATCGAGTGTGGTGCGTTAAGAATTAGTTCAGAAGTTCAAATTTTACGCAAGACCTGGAGTTCATCAGTTGGTCTCCAGATTCTAGAATTAGCCGTGGTTCTGAGAAAGACAGTTGTCATCACATCTTGTTTCGTTGTTGAAACGTAAGCTTCCATCACACTTTGTCTGCTTCGTCCCTCAGAGAACTAATAATAACTCATCAAACAATTGTGATGAGATGCACTAACCCATCTTGTTTACCGGAACTTGTTTTCTGGTTTTTTTCTCTAAAATTTACTTGACGTGAATTACACTTGAAATATGCATACCCAATAGCATATATACATATTAACTTATGTGCTCTGACCATCCCCTTTAGTCATGCCTCCAGCCTCAATATATTATTGTGATGACTCCAGAAGTAATTGGATCCCCTAAATCTGATAGCCACGTTAAACACATGAAAGGTGATTGCAAATGGTAACGTGTTTCATTGGCCATATATAAAAAGCTAGCATATAAAATGTTATTCTCTTTCACACTCTGGCCCCCTCCCATCCCCCATCCCCACCTCGTCTTTCAATTATAGAGAGGAAGTCAGATGTTACCTAAACAAATAAATAAGCACACTCGGGGTTTGAACATTTCGGTACACATATTCACTTTTCAACAAAAGGCTATTTTGTATGATCTGCAGCCTGCAGATTTAGGAGATGAAGTTATTGTAGCTGAAAGCTAAAAGAGAAAACAGTCGTGTTAAAGGTTCTTCCAACATGAGGGCTAAAGTTACTTTTTCTGTGTATGTTTTAGCACAAGTTTGATATATTTTCCTTCCCTTGGCTTCGCTACAAACTTGATGGAAGTTTCTGCAACTGCTGAAGGAGAAGTTCTTGAGTTCATCAAATGTGAATCCTGTGGATTCACAGAGGAATGCACTTCAACTTACATCTCGCGAATTCGAGAAAAGTATTGTGGGATGTGGATATGCGGCTTATGTATTGAAGTAGTGAAAGATGAAATCTTGAAATCAGAAAGGATCATAAGTACTGAAGAAGCTTTAAACAGGCACATCAATGTCTGCAGAAGTTTCCAATCCAGCGCTCTTCCTTCAAGTTCTGAGCATCCCATCTCTGCCATGGGAAAGCTTCTACGCAAAAGTCTTGATTCCCCAAGAGTGCTGAGATCAAATCCTGGCAGTCCTCTTCATGAGGTCAATCCTCCATCATTGGTTCATTCTGGGAGCTGTTTCTCTGCATTGTCTTGATGAAGGACGTTTGCGAAATCAGACCTTAGATTATGGTCCTAATTAAGTTGCTAATATATGTCAGCTCTCTTCTTCTATCGAAGGCTTGATCATTTCAACATGTGCACAGAAGCCGATATCCTCCCTGCCACGGAGTTTACTACTTTGTAATTAAGTTGCATACTACTTTGTAATCAATTAGAGACTAAAGAGGAGTTTACTTCCTGAATATTGATACTTCTATTGTTGCTAAAATGGTGTAAATTTTCTAAAACTTTACTCTATGTTCCTTTCAGCAAAGGTATCGTAATAGAATGTTATCAGATACAGTGAAGTCTTACGGAACGGTATTTTTGAGCATTTTGATGGAGAAACAGATTGAAGGGACTGCCTGTAATTGGTGGTTTTGGCGCCTTGCAAGTAAACGCAACAGGTTGCCGCAGGTCCTAGTTGTCCAATCTTGCTCCATAGCTCGCGAGATCAAGGTCCGAAGGCATTCATGTCCTCTAATCCAAACTAGTAGTTTTGCAACAGCAAACTCTGATTTCATAAACATGTTATGAGGAAAGGAGTGTGAAAAAAGAAGATTCAATAATTCCAATTGCAGAGCAAAACGATTGGTTTCTCAGCTTACTTTGGATGTTTGATTCTGCTCCATTCAATAAATGGGCAAGAAACTGAAAATTTGCAAATTAATGTCTCTTTGGCAGACCAGAGGATCTAAGCATGCAACAACTGAGCTATTTTGAAGCATGCATTTCACTAGCGAAAGCATTTTAAGTTTGATACAATTCCGTTTTGATTACTCTTAAAAGTCTTTAGTAAGAGAACATCAAGATTCACACTTTAGTCTCCTAAAGTACAAGTCAATCATTGGAAGTGCAATGACTATTTCTTTGCCATTTTCAGTTACTGCCAACTTATTGCTATAGCTTATTGATGCAATGAATACATTTACACAGGAGATTCATTATTAAAATGAAAGGTTGAAGCAGTTTCAACATTTGGATAAAAGATTGGGAACGCTCTTATGGACAAGGAATAATGAGCTTGTCTTGATTTCGGAAGAGACAAGAAGAGAATAATATCTAGATATTTGAAACCTATTTTAAAAATGGGCAAATGGAAATCCCCCATACTTTGGCCAATCTCTCAACCTCGATCAGTTTCTTGTATGAAAGCAATATCTTTGACCCATTCTGCTGTTCCACTGTGATGAAAGCGTCTGTATAAAACATGGGAAAGAAAGTCTACCAAATCCCATGAAGGGAATCCTCAACTCCAAGATGATTCCAACTTTCACATATGTAATCAGCAGCTGGAAGGAAATTGTCAAGCCACGTGATAATCTAGGGATAGTTAAATAGTAAGGTCTTTGTCTCTCTTCTCCCATCCCTCAAGTTTTCTAGCTCGAAGTTAATTTACTGTGAATGCATTCTTATACTTCAGTAATTCAAAAACACTTTTTAATCAGATTAAAAAAATTAAAGAATTCGATAAATATTTCTTCCCTTATAAATCGAAAAACTAATTTTCTTGGTACCTGCCATTCTTCGTTTTCTGTATTGAGTGGTGTGTTCTACGGAGAAGAGTAGGCGGATCATGATCTCGTGCTTCACGCTGTCCCCGCTACATGTCCAACCCATGCATGATTACCATTTAGCAATGCCAATTATGAAGTACAGCGAATTAAAGCACAGGTTTACGTGGCTCCTCTTAGCTTTCTAACACCTTTTCTTCTTTTTTGCCTTTTCAATTAAAGAGGGTGATATCGTAAGAAAAAGTTGTTCCCGGCCATTGACATTATATTCATCTTTATCTTGTGGACTCGTGGAATTAATACGGATTTGATCTTATATATTCTTTTTATAGGACGTATATAATTAAATTTAAATTATTAAATTAAATTTAAAATTTTAATTTAATAAATTTAAAATTTTTTAATTTTTTTAAAAAATATTTTTAAAAAATAATTAAATATAAATTATTAAATCAAATTTTAAATTATTCTAATAACTCAAATTTAATTTCGTAAGTCTTGTAAACAGGACGTGCGTGATCTAATCTTTTTCGTTTTGAAATAGGTTCCAACTCAAAGTTTCATATCTCCTTTTAGTATTTTTTTAAATAAAAAATATTATAATTAATAATTTAATATAAAATAATCAATAATTTTTATTAAAAAATAATATCAACAGAATATACGTAAAACATGCAAAACTTATTAAGGTACTTAGTACCTAAAGAAAAAGAATATAGCTAAATTATTTCCTTTTGAAAAACAAAATTTTCTTGACAAGTCTGTGTATATTTATTATTGAAAAGTTTGTATTTACTAAAATATATATGTTTTATGAAGGATATAATATAGACGTAACAATTATTGCATACCTAATTCCCCCTTTTCCCCACTACGTACTTTATTCAATTTTGTTAGGTAATTAAGAAATGTGACAAATAATCAATGCCTAACTCAATTATTTAATTGAGACCGGTAGGCCTTATGCTACTTTGATTCTCTCTTCTTCTTCTTTTCCCAGCAATAAATCCAATTCCAAAAAAAAAAAATATTGTGTATCAAACTCAAGCTTTAACGGGAAAGCACGTGTAAAGCTAAAAGACTTTTCCTAGAATAGAAAATACATGAAAAGAGGACATGTATGATGCATATCAAGCTCTTATATGAGCGAAAATGTGCTCGATAAAGTTTTCTCCATTTTTGTTTTTTGAGGAAAGCCTAGGATCAAGTTAAAAGAAAAATTTTGCTACTTGTTTTTTGCAGCTTTAAATTTTTTAATATAATATTTAATTATACAAATTAAATTGTATTATTAAATTAAAAAAATTAATAAATTTAAACTAATTACGTGAACAAGAATATAATAGAAAATATATTAAAATATCCGTATCCATCATTTACATTTAATAAAATGCATGAAAAGAGGAAAACTAGAACAAGCTAGAACTTCTTACAGGTCAGCCGAAAGTAAAAGGATTGTACTATTTTCTTTTTCTTCAATTTCCTTTCAAGGAAACATCCTAAGTAGGTACGCTCATCTAATGCGATGTGGAGCAGTGCTGCAGCTGAATCAGGGCCCTTTGGGCCTTTGGGCTTTTGGATTTGCCAATTGCCGTTCTGAAGGAGTTCAATTTTAAACTTCCATCTCTTATATGATTTAAATTTTAAGAAGACTAAAAATGAATTTTAGACGATAAGTATAAACATCTTACAAAAAGAATTTATTGTAGAAAGTGTTCAATTTGTAGCTCAAAAAAAAAAATAGAGTTGGGAATTTGAAATTTTAAAGGGAAAAAAAGAAGTAACGATAGCAGGCCGAAACCAAACCTTCAACAGCCTAATGTGACAAAAAATAATTTTTTACCCATGTTGGGCCCATTAAAGCCATTCATGGGATAATGAATATTTAAGGCTTCGTTTGATTATAAGAATCTTGTATTTAGAAAAATAATTTAATTCTTATTTGTTAAATTGTAGTATTTAGTAATTTATTTTTATTTTTTAAAAATTTATAATTCTTTAAATGAAGAAAAGTAGTTACAAAATATTATAAAAAAGAATACCTAAATAGAAGTCGTATTTTGAATACCCAAAAGGTAATTAGTGCCCTTCAAATAATTAAAAAAAAAAAGTAATTGGTCTGATTACTTCTCAGATGTTTATCTTAATGTAACATAGAATTTATTGCTTTCTTTATTCTTGATTTGTTATATACTTCTCTTCTACCCTTTTCCTCAAGTCAGAAAAAGGTATCCACACATACTCTTATGATATTGAAGGAAAATTATCTTTGACTCGAGTTGAGTCAAAATTTTCTACATCAAGGGGGATAAAATTGTCCAAAAAACTTGAAGTAACCTTTTACTTCTGCATTAAATTACTTTTCTTTATCTCCGTGTTAAATTACAAATCATGATGTAACTTAAGCCGAACAATATTGTCCATATCGTATTACCATTTTGTATTTGCACAAAGGATAACTGTTATAATTTAGTCCTGTGTCCTTACTTCCTTTCTCTCGGTTCATTTTTTGATTAATTAGATATTGGTCTGTTCAGTTCTTAATTTCTTAAAATAAACTGCTTATGTTTTTTAAAAATTAAAAGTGATTTTTGAATTATTTTTAATTATTTAATTAGTCTGTGTCCTTATTTCCTTTCTCCCGGTTCATTTTTTGATTAATTAGCTACGGGCATGTTCAGTTCTTAATTTTTTAAAATAAACTACTTATATCTTTTTTAAAGTTAAAAGTTATTTTTAAATTATTTTTAATTATTTATTCACTTTTAATTTTAACTTTTTAAAAATTATAAGTTAAAAAACTATTTCTTAGAAACTACTATGTACAATTTTTTAAATAACTTTTACTTATTAAAATTGTTAAAAATAAAAATTTTATTTTAACTTTAAATAAACTTTTTTAAAAGTACTATGTTTATTAGCAGTTTAAAAAAAGTTTCAGCAATCGAGAATAGAACCTATATAGAATATGTTATATTATAAAAAAATTGAACAATAAATGTCTAAACATTAGTTTTCAAATATTAAAGTAAATCTTTATATATTAGTAAACGAGAATACATATTGAATTTATCATTGTCTCTTTTTAACTATATGAGCTCATACTTTTTTTTTTATCTTGCATTCAATAAACATTGCTAAAATCCTTGCTCAAAAAAAGAAAAAAAAAACTCCCTCCATTTCGAAATATATAATCTTTTGACTTCTTTTTTTTCTTCTTAAAATATTCAGACTTTTAGTAAATTTAAATATTATTTTTAAAATTTACCTTCACATATAAATATAATTTTTTATTTTTTATGTTAAAAAATAATAAATTAAATTAGGTAATCATATAATAAAGAAAATACTTCCTGTTATTTCTTGCAAACAAGGTCAAAATCCAACATTATCGAATTTTGACATGTCTCTTGATTAATAGACACGTTTTTGGAAAAATATAGACTAGGATGTTTCATCAAGGGGCTTGCCTTCAATCCTAATGTTGTCAAAGGATGATAATGAGTGATATGCTCGTCTCATTTCTCTAACCCGACAACTGCAATCTCTTTTTTTTTTTTTTTTCCTTTTCCGGTGGGTAACGCTCAGCCGTCTTCTCTCCAGTTTCCTATCATGCAAATCACTTTGCTGGACCATGTTTGGACTTTAGTCGCAAGAGGATTGAAATCTATCGAGTACACTCTCTTGATATGTTATTTATAGACTATTTAGATAGTGTTTGACCAAACTAAATATATAATTTGATCTTAATTTTTTTATAAAAAAATTTATTTTTATAAAATTTAAGATAGAAACTCTTCAAATCAAACACAATTTAAATATACCCCTTAGGGTGTATCTGAATTGAGTTTTATTACAATATTTAATGTAAAATTTTTATTTTAAATCTCATACTTTTACACACACAAATAATTTATTTTTATGAAATTTAAGATAAAAAATTTTAAATTCAAATTATATTCAAATACCAATTAAGTTGAATCATATAAAATTATATAATTAGTCCAAATATATTGATTTTTCTTGATTTAATGATATAGTTACATGTGTAAATTTAATTAATATATTAGACAACCTAATAAGTAGTATATTAAAAAATTCAAAGCCTCGAAAAGTATTTAATTTGCAATTAAATCTAAATATAACTATTTTTTCACTATAAATTTTATTTTTTTTCTCACTAAAATTAACTATAAATCACACTAAAACTCAAAATAAATCGAGCTTTAGTTCAATTTAAATTGCAATTTAAATACACCATTAAGCTGCACACGATTCACCACCCCTGATATATGAAGTGCGGAACAGCAAAACATGGTATTCTTATAATATTAAATAATATTATTTTGAGAGAAGATATATAAACATTAACCATATGAATCCATATAAGATTAATAAGAATTGTTAATATCTTGACCAACGTAGAATGCTATACGTTTTTTATCAATCATCATAATATTTTCAATCATATCCAATATTACCTAGTAGTTAGATAATAATGGCAATTTAGCGAGAATGTAAATTAAATTTAAAATTTTTATAGAATAAAAAAATATATTTTAATTAATATTCTAAATTTATATTGTTATCATTTTAAGCGGTAAATTAAAAATTTAAAATTAAAAGTATATTTGAATTGAGTTTTTTTTATTGAGTTATATTGAGAATAAAAATATGAATTATTTGTAATTCGAGAAGTGGGTGTCAATATTAAAACAAATAAGTTTTTTAGATTGTGTTCCAATCCAATTTCACCCTAACACATTTTGCTCCTGTGTGATGAGTCTCCATGCACGTACCCCTATCTTTGAGTAATGTATTTTACTTCTAATTAATTTATTTCTCAAAATAAGCAAAGGGCTTAAATGAAGAAATGGGAAGTGCGAGGAAGAAAAAGATTCAATGTATTTTCTTCTAATTGAAGCCAAACTTGTCTATCTTATAATTCCTCACAAACATATCCTCAGTTTTTTTTTTCTCCCATCCAAAATTGTAAGCACATTTTTTTAATAAAAGAATAGTTAATTCATTAATCTCCTTGTATGCCCTTAATTAGTATGCGTAACTATCAACAAACCTTTTATCTTTTCAAAAGATATTAAAACTTATATTCCCTCGATATAATTTCTTGTAGAAATTTTATTTTATTATAAAATAAATTTTATTAAATAAAAATTTATTTTTTTAATTGATTGTCATATTAAAATAATGACATTTTGTACAATAAATGATGGTAGTTTTTTATTTTGTAATTTCTAAAGAGAATATTTAATTACGATTAAATTAGTTAATTTAATTATTGTATTAAATTATTAATATATGTGAAGATTTTTAAAATAATATTTAAATTTAATAGGAGGGAATATTATCTTCTAATATTGAATTAAATACATAATAACTTTTGAAAATTATAAAAATTAATAGTTTAAAAATAATTAATTAATATGAATCTAAATTATCTTAGTATTAATGAAGAGTATATAAAGAAAATACTAAACAAATATTATTAACCTAACTATATTAACAAACTTCCTTAATCTGTTAGACATATTTTTGTGGGACGGAGGGAGTATCAATTAATCAATATTTATTATTTATTAGGTTATCCATCCATATAACTTTCCTAGAATCTAAATGCATTATTCCAATTTTACCGAAGATTCCCCAAAGAACTAAACAATGAAAAGGATAATACAGAACCAAACACAGCCTACCGACAGGTTCCCAACAATGTATATCATATAGTGTCGATCGTCCCTAGTCAACCGAAGAAGAAAGCAAACTTCGGCCTCCGTTCTCTGTGGACACGCGTCGATGGACTGCTGCTCCACCACCGAATCTTCCGCGCAGACGTACACGCGCTTCTTCTCTATTCTTTACTTTTTCTATTCCGCTGCTCCAATCACATTTAACCCTACCGAACGAAGCAATGAACAAAACCTCAGTGTACCATTCACATGCATCCATCACCGCCTCTCCCAGGTACATACTCTTCGTCTTGGTAGATCTTTTCTTGTTTTCTTGAATTTGATCCCTCCTTTTATAGCTCTGAGAGTCTTCATGTCTATAGTTCATTTCAAACCCTGGACTTTGGTTCTGTGTTCGCCCACAATTATGAATTGTTTGACTATTGTTTAATTGGATTCTACCTCAGCAGTCTTTGCTTGCGATCAAGGGCTATTGAACAGTCCAAGTATAATGGGAATTTTGACATCGAGTGATTATCTTAAACCTAGGAAATTTCCCGGAAGTTTCAATGGACTTGGTATTTTGATCCTGCTTTTCTTTTTATATCACGGTCAAGAAATTCTGCAGAGCCCGTTTTCCAAGCACCCTTATTCAAAACTTCCTCATGATTGGGAATCCAAAGATGACTCTGGTGTGGGTGTTGATAGCATCGGGTCATTTAGGAGAAAAATCCAAGAAAATGGCATTATTTCTTCTAGTAATAATGGAGTAGTGGGGAAATACTGGAGTGCGAATAGGCATCCAACTATATGCTCTGGAGTGTACAAACACGAGGGTTATAGAACCAAGTGCGAATACTTGAGAGCCAATCCGCAGTGCAATTCAGGAGGATTTTTCAACTACATTTTTTTCTTTTACTGTGACTGCGAAAAGTATAGCGCTTTGGGTTTTGTAATTCTGGCGATTTGGCTGGTAACCCTGTTCTACTTATTGGGTAACACCGCAGCAGATTACTTCTGCCGTTGTCTTGAAAAGCTCTCAAATTTATTGAGGTTGCGACCCACAGTGGCAGGGGTTACTCTGCTTCCTCTGGGAAATGGGGCCCCTGATGTTTTTGCTAGTATTGCTGCTTTTGTGGGCCGTGATTCTGGTGAGGTGGGGTTGAATAGTGTGCTTGGAGGGGCCGTATTTGTGACTTGTGTTGTCGTCGGAACTGTTTCATTATGTGTTGCTGAGCAAAACATCCGGATTGATAAGAAATGTTTCATAAGGGACGTGTGTTTTTTCGTTGTTGCTCTGTTGTTTCTGCTAGTTATTCTGATTGTTGGCAAGGTGAGCGTTGGGGGTGCAATTGCGTTTGTCTCCATATATGTTGTTTATGCATGTTTAATTGCTGCCGGTGAGATAATAAGAAAAAATGCTACGAGGTTGAAGCTGGAGTCAGTTGCTCCTCTGCTGCCAGTGAGGTGTGACGTTGTTTCTGTTGCTAATACAGATGATGAATCTTTACGTGCCTCACTTCTTGGATCGGATGCTGCTGATGGAGTGCCTTCTCCCGAAGGCAAGCTGCCCCACTGGATTTGGTCTTCAAATGTGGCTATCTACTCAAATGAGGTGGTGAAGGGTAGTGCCGAAGACGGTTCAAACCTCTTACAGGGTTGGAATGAAGAGGATGATACTGTAACTAACCAGCCATCTTTTTCATGTTCCACCCTCTGTGCATTCTTGGAACTACCATTGACACTTACAAGGCGGTTGACAATTCCAATAGTCGATGAGGAAAGATGGTCGAAGGTGTATGCAGTTGCCAGTGCTTCTCTTGCCCCTATATTTTTGGCATTCCTGTGGAATACAAAAGATGATGCTGGTCCCCTTGGCAAGGAAATTGTGTATCTTGTTGGTGTTATTATTGGTGCCATTCTTGGAGTGCTTGCATTTGTATATACAAAACCAGATCATCCACCTCAAAGATTCTTATTTCCTTGGGTGTTGGGGGGTTTCCTTATGAGTATTATTTGGTTCTACATTGTTGCCAATGAGCTTGTTGCGCTGCTGGTAGCGTTTGGGGTTATATTTGGGATCAATCCGTCACTGCTTGCATTAACCATCTTGGCATGGGGCAACTCAATGGGTGATCTAATGTCGAATGTTGCCATGGCAATGAATGGAGGGGACGGCGTGCAGATTGCCATTTCAGGATGCTATGCAGGACCCATGTTCAACACTCTTGCTGGCTTGGGAATCTCTATGCTTCTTGGAGCCTGGGCCAAGAGACCAGCATCATACATTGTCCCCAAAGATCATACCTTGTATTCAACTCTGGGTTTTCTCATGCTAGGGCTTGTCTGGTCACTTGTTGTGTTGCCACTGAACGATATGCGTCCTAATAAGCTGTTAGGGATGGGGCTTATGACCATCTACTTAGCCTTTCTAACTTTGAGAGCCACCATTGCGCTTGGTGATGCAGCACTGGATGTTTGAACATAGTTTAAAGTAGTGTATGGCAGTAATGGATATCGTGAACAAATGTATTTCTCTTTATTTAGGCAATGTCGATGTTGTTGTACAGTTACCTTTGAACCAATGGGAAACCTTGAATTGCCAATTGTACTTACAAGTACAAGCTCAAGCGTTTGCCGATGAGTCTTTAAGCACTGTTTCTACTTGACGTAATGCGTTCGAGATGCATGATCTTTCTGCACTAACTTGTCTTACCGCTCATCTCATCTGTTGCATTATCATTCTATGTAGTCTTTAACAAGTTAAGATCCTAAGATATCTTTGCATGGAGATGGCGTCTTAGAACTCCCAGCAATGCTGAAGGAACTAGCCATCTTTGAGGTAGATATCTCCCTCATTCAATCAAGAGGTCATAGCGGTCATTCAAACAGTGCCTCGGCCTTGCTGGAAGCAGATATTGAATGTCGTAGTTGACCTAATGTCCAGAGTGCACAAAAAGACGAAGGTCATTTTGGGCCGTTCGAAAAGGACCAAAAAGGGTCGTTTTGGGCCATACCGCTCGTGGGCATACCCGTCCCCATGAAAGTCTGCGAATCTGATTCTGCAGCCGTTAAAGATCCAATCCAAAAGGGCATGGCGCATGGGCCACTATTCACAATCAAGTCTGAGTCACACCGCTCTATCGGATGGCAAGGTAGTAAATTCAGTAACTTTCCTGTTGGCAATTCTGGAATTTCGAAGAGCATTTATTCGCCTGTAATCAAATAAAAGGAAAATGAAGATTCTACTAGCTTCTCAGAGACTCGATTGCGTGGTGTCCGACCACATTGGGTCCGACTGTAGAAACCTCGGCCAAATAGAACTGAATCGCCATCAATTGATCATCTAAATTCATTCTCCACCCTCCATCAAAATTGACGATGATGCACATGACGCTATATTGGGGTAGAGAACTGACCCTCCTGCTGGACTCGTGGAAGACCGAGTCATGGCTGAGTTACTCAGCCACTTTACTCTTCTGCTTCGTCTTATCACTCTTTCATCAACGCCTCGAGGCTCAACGTTTCAAGCTCAAATCAATTAAGCCCACGTCATCATCGGGCGCTTCTGCGTCTTCGGTTAATACTCCTTTAATTCATCGGAAGCTAGGTCAGACTCGGTGGATCAGGATTGCCTCGGCAGCGCTGTTCGGAGTTACGTCGGCGATCGGATACGTAATTATGCTGGCGATCATGTCTTACAATGGAGGTGTTTGTGTGGCTGTGATATTGGGTTTGAGTATTGGCTACTTTTTCTTCAGGAGTGAGGACCTTGTTGAGGATGAAGATGTTGGGGCGGCTGCGCAAGATAATACTTGTGCTTGTTCTTAGATTATCTTTTAGCATTTTTTTTCTTTTTTCTCTTTTCTTCTTTCTGTTTCTGCAGTTTGTTGTAGTTCAGAAAAGATTAATGATACGTTTATCATCACAATTTCTTTTCCTTTTTGTATTTCTTTTATTTTATGGATCATATTGTGAGATAATTTGATGGCAAATGTAATATTAGATCCATGATATCAATCCACTTAAAACTAATCACATTTCCTTTGCCAACGAACTTGGTAATTGTTTGGCATATTAAATTTTTTAAAAATAAAAATTTTCGAGCAAAATGATTTTCTGGCCTTCTAATTCTTTAATTCCTTTCCTTTTTCATTTTCAAAATAGAAAATGAAAATAGGGCTCCAACCTAAATATGCCCAATGATTTCTATTATTCCAAAGCTGAAAGGTGAGTTGCTGGTTTGGCCTTTGAATTCTAAAGACAAAAAGCGAATATGAAATTTCCAGTTAAGGAAAAATATGTGGCTGGGATTTTCTTACAGGTGCAAATAGAAACGTAGAAGATCCGATTGGGACACGTCAAGTTGCGTGCCCAATGGATTCAAGTACAGCATAAAGTGAACATTGTATAGCTAAAAACTCCTTGATTACACCTTAAATTGTGTATCACTAAACACTTAGATGAATATTCCAAACTTAAATCAAACACTAAGCATTATCCAATAGGAAGACTGCCACTGGGAAATGACTCGTCGATAGTGACCAAGAATTCTTTGCTTGGTTTTTGGTTCATCAGGCCTCTCAGCATCTGGTGGATCCATCATATATATAATCAAGAATGGCAATTACTCCGAACACAAATACCTGATCAATTTCAGGTTTCACCACCACATGGTACACATCCTTCCCTGTCATCACCTCTTCTATCTCCTGCTTCACTCCCACCTGTTCAACGAAAAATCGAGGTCCCCATTGTCATGAAATTCACACAACAGAAGCTCTCCATTTTTGGTCAGACGAAGGCCAAAAATGGAGCCCCAAAATGAGGAGGACAATACTAGAGTTCACCTTCTCCTTAGCTTTGCAAAACAGGGGACTTGACCAGAAGCTGGAGTTTCAGTCACAAGATAAACAAACAAGAAACAGAGAATACAGGCAAATTTAACTAACCTCTGCTGCAACATTGCCACTGGAATCCACAAGGCTGCAAGCTCTGGCAGGAAAGTCTCCTCTGATTTCGAAATCGCGGTGATTGCAGTACTCCTTGGAGGCAATGGAGATCCTAACAGGGTTGTTAATCAGAAGGCAGGAATTTCGCTCTTTTAAGCAGAAAACCAACTTTGAAGAACCTTCAAAGTCAGCTGTGTAACCCTTCCAGCGTTTCTGAATGCTCAATGCCTCAACAATTCCTCCCTAAAAGAATCAAGAACGACGACTCAACACTAAATTGTCTATCCTAATTTAGATTTCAGTATGATAAAATGGACAATTTCATGAAGCATATACCTTTCGTCTGACGAGGAGCAGTTCGTTTCCATCTCCGTCCCTCAGAATTAATTCATCTTTTTTTCCAAGAACCCCACAACCATCAACCCTGAATATGACCTTTTGGTTAAAATCAACAATCATGAGGCCTCCTCCGTTCACTACGTGTGGCCTCCGTCGAACCACGAAAACTTTCTCAGAAGCTGAACAATAAAGCTTGCTAACTATGGGCACCATGCTGCTGAACCTTGCAGAAATTTCTTTCGGTTTCTCAAACCAGAACTTTGACAGAATATTTTGATCCTTGCATTGATCGTCACAGCAATCTTAGACTTATAAGCACCAAAAAGGCACAGAGTAGGGGTTTCAAGTTCAGAAGTTTGGCAACCACCAATTGACTATTCGTATATATAACCAAGAATCTCCTTTGAGTGCAAGTTCGTTGCCCTGAAATTAAGCACGGTTAGCCCATAGCTTCTTAGATTAAACTTATTAAACAATTAGTTTCATTGGTTATCTTTTATAAAGCAATCCAAGAAAGTCCAAGAATGCTGTTTGAAATTTGGCTGCCTAAAGAGTTTAGGGAATATTTATGGCAAATTAGTCGCCAAAGCATAAGCGTGTGGAATTTCCTAAGAACTGCCACCGTTAGGGTCAGAATATGGTTTTTCAGGTGAGTTTGACTGGTGATAAATGGCTCTTGTGATGCCACCGCCACCGCGGAGCGTTTGCAGTGAGGAGACACGTAATCTATGGACTAGGAGGATGTGATCAATATGAGATGAAGATGATAATTAATCATTATGTGTAATTTAACTTGGAGAGGAAAATCCTTGGCCAACTTCTAGTTATTCAACTCGAGAAGTTTTTCTTTCTATGACGTATGTTACCCCGTTGGAAACGAAGATTCTTGATTAGGTTCATTTAGAAAAGAAGATATTTTTTTAAAAAAAAAATTCACCAGCAAAAAAATCCAGTTTCGATGAAAAACCCATGCCCTTTCATGCATTAAAGAAAAAGAAATGTGGCTATGGTTTCCAAGATTCTCAGATTTATGAGTATATATCGCCCTCATTTTCTTTTTTGTATGAATTTGTCTCAAGGTTAAAGAATCCGAGAACATTCTTGAAAACCAAAGTTGACAAAGTGAGAAAATCATGTCAAATTTTTTTAGTGTAACTTTAATTGATGATTAAAGAAGTTGGAAATTTAGAATTTATTAACATCATTGAAATTAAAAAAAAAGTGTACAGACTTCAACTAATCATTCATATTATTTCATGTGAAGTAATTTAATTGAAAATTTATGGCCTTTTGCAGGTTTGAAATGTGATAGACAGTGAAGATAAGGATTTATCACAAATATCCTTTTCAAACCGGTTTGAATGCATTGAAAAAAGAAAGGTTTTCTTCTTCTTCTTCTTCTTTGTTTCTCTCGTCAAAAAAGATAGTAGTAGGCTGACCTTCTGCAACAGTTACCCGTTTTCTCCCAACGAGTTGTAAAAATCTAGCCACAAACAAAACTGTGTAACACTAACCCCCAATAGAAAGGCACTATGCCGCTTGCATATAATAGAAAAAGAAAAAGACCAAACAAGAAAATTGCTGCGCGACAAGCCCAGAACTATTATGTCAGTCCAGATAAGAGGGAGACAATGGGTCAAAACCAATGAAGGACGACGACGCAACACTTGATGAGGGCGAGTGATTTGAGTTCGATCGGCCATGGCCATCCATGACCATGCAGGACCACCCCCACCCCGAATCTCTCAAACCAGCAAACGACCATTAAATGCTTTCCCTGGCTGGCCCCCGAGAGTGATGGCTAAACGAACATGGATTTCTCTGCAGATCAATCGATCCCTGATTGATTGCAGATGTTGCTTCTTGATAGGCATTGATAGCTACTCTATTCATTTTCTCTGATAGTGCGTTTCTTGCTTCACGTGACTTTCATCAAAGTGGAAGCGTACTCCGGTAGAAGAATCAGTTGCTAACTTCAACTTGCCATGATAGATGATCCCATCAAACATCTATAACTTTTTTTTTTTTTTTTTGGGTAAGAACATCTATAACTCATAGTTGCTGCTCTGTACTATTACCAACCCTATGGCACAGTGACAGGGACGAGGCTATCAGTTTCATGGTGTAAGTCATCGTAGTGACCCTATAATAAGCATAATCTTTTTTTCCTTTAAACCTTTTGATTTTTGGCAATTTTTGAGAAGCTTTTGTTTTTATTTTATACATTTTGAGATTTCAAATGATAAAAGTGAAAAAAATAGAATTGTATTTGAATTCAGTTGCAAATCAAAAGTAAAAATACGAAGAAGAAATACAAGAAGCAACCTCAGCTTATTGGGTTGGATGAAAACAGTGGAAGGAAATCCTTTTGATTTGAAAGGACCAAAGAGATGTATATACATTGAAGATGGCTACTCCTCATGGGTACCGCTGGGCTCTCATATATTTCAGGGCATCGCGTTTGGACTTGGGTCCACCATTATTTTTTGGTAGATATTGGTGAAATTGGACTTGCCATAGATTTTAAACATTAGAGATCAATATTACAAATCTTCCCGTATAATTCCTACAATTGCTGCTAAACCTTTGTGATTTTGGGGAGAAAAAAAGATCTGAATTACTTCCTTTAGATGTGTTGTTTTCATATAACACGTCAAATTGCTTACCAGGGAAAAGAAAACATCAAATTTAGTTGTGGATTACTGCTTCTATGCTTTTTTAAAAGATAATAAGACACTTCATTAATAGAAATAAGAAACGAATGTCTATCATAACAGATAAAATATTATATCTTATAAATTTTAAGTGGATAAAATATAAAAATAATAATAATAAATAAACATTAATCCTCTATCTAGTACATTTTTCGAAATCTTTAGACACTAACTATATGAGAGACTCACCTTTATTACATTCTCTAAACAGTAATTTGAAAAAAATTGAGGTATAAGTAGTTTTAAAAAGTGTTCAAAAGCGATCTGTAAGATTTAGAGCATATCGGTGACCTTAAAAAATATCTAAAAATGAGATAAAAATCTAAAAAATAACACAAATCTAGTTCAGGTATAAAGAAAACTCAAATATAAATTAGTATTAAATGCCAATCTTTATTTGAAAAGATTGGTGAAAAAATATATGAATCTTGAAAGATAGACTATTGTGGTTTGCAAGTAAACGATGGGGATGGAGAACTAAAAACATGGAAGAAAAGAAAGAATCTAGTCTATATTCAAGGTCCTGCAGATACCGAAGCTTAAATTTGGTCAGAAATGCGTTGTAAGGAGAGAGAGAGGAGAGCTTGGGGGAGAGAAAATGATATATATATATATATATATAGAGAGAGAGAGAGAGAGAGAGAGAGAACAGAGAAAGTGAAGTTGAATCTATGATCCCATCCTAAATGAAAAAGACAATGAAGTTTAACACATGAACAAGAAGATGAAGACGAGAGGAAGACATGACGAGACGAACAAATTAACCATCTAATAAATAGTATAGCAAATACTTTGTTTCTTAGTTATTATTTTATGTGTAACGTCAAAAATCTTGTTTAAAATTATAAATATATTAATTCTATCTTAAAAAAGAGAGTATAAAAATTACATCTCAATCTTAAATTTAATTATTTTAAATTTTATATTTTTTATAAATAATTTATTTTTATAAAATTTTAAATTTAAATATTATCTAAATATACTTTAAAATTATTTATTTTTTATCTTATAAGAATAGATTTACTGTAATATTACTTTTATGAGTTAATAATTATTTGTTTTATTTTAAAATATATATCTTATTTTTTAATTTTATTTATTTTAAAATATAAATTTTTTTATATTAATAAGTCATATATTTTAAAAATACGGCTATTAAGTAACAGACCGAACCAATTAATGGTGGAATAGTTGTAGCAGTAATGGCGTTCATTTATAGTAGTTCGTGAAGGGACAGTGCGGATTCATCCGGATGTATATGCTCCAAAATCCAGAATGATGCTAAGTTTGCTAGAGTTGACGCACGCACAGAGAAACAAAGAAGGCAAAGCCACAATGATTGCTCGCGAGACGGGCGACGCAACACTCGATTCACGTCCCCAATACTACTACAACTACTATCGTAATCATCAAAATACGCTTTAGTTGACCTATTCCATTACAATACTGATACTGTTAGCAATTATTTTTATTAATATATACGGAATACATTTTTAACAATTGAATTAATATTTGCGTTAATTAAATACTTGAGAGATAGCTATTTAGTACTATGTATAAATTTTTAATTATTAAATTAAATTAATAATCAAAATTTTATTTAATATATATTAAAAAATTCATCACCAATAAAAAATTACAATGTTTGAAAGGCTTTCAATCACCAACACATCATCAATTACAGTACTTAATAAAGAAATTTGACTATCACGGCAAGGAGAATTTATGGAGGTAATTTTTTATCATCACTTAAATCAATGTTTTCTTCTAACTCAACTGGAGAGTTATTAATCAAATCATAATTCTTTAAATTAGACTATTCAACTTCATCTTGAATATTTTCTACTAAATCTTTTCTTTCATCTGGAGAAGGTAAAGTTTTTTTCTTCTTCTCATCAAGAACAATATTCTCATCAACCTTTTGTAAATCAAAAACATTTTCTTTCTCAACTATTCATTTTCTACTAGAATTGAAAACAGAATTCTTATCTCTAAAAGAATGCATCAAAATAGTCCAACCTTTCTTTGCTGATATTTCATAGAAAAACTTCTTTGCTACATCTATTGCAATTGTAGTTTGAAGTTGAAACTACACAAGTATTCTGATTCTTTTTCTTCTTCTTTTCTTCTGTTAATTCAGCGTTAGGAGGAGGTTCTTCAAAACCTTCTTCAATAATATTCTAAATTCCAACTTCTTCAAGAATATCTTGAGTATATTAACACTACAAATCAAAATTATTTTTTTCATCAAAGATAAATTTTGAACGAGAAGAAAGAGTTTTGTCATAAAAAAAATAAAGAGAATGGAAAGAAAATCTTTCTATGTCTGTCGACATTCTGACTCTGATACCAATTTGAATAATCTAAAAAATATATATATTGACTAGAAATTTCAAGGTGGTAGGACCTAAAACCAGACAACAAAGACAATCTAATCTTTCAAATCCTCATTGGTCTAATATCTAAATTATGACTCTATACCACACATAAATCTAAATACAAACTCATATATATATAACTCTTAAGGCTAGATTACTAAACCTATCTACATTAGAAATTCTATTCCAAACAACAATAAGAATCTACTAAACTAAAACTTAATATGATAAACTAAATTAACAAATCTTCTAATCCTGCTTTGTCTAATATTATTAATAGTGTATTTGTATTGGTTACGTTGCAAAATTTAATGTAAATTTTTTATTTTAGTCATATTTTTTTCTCATAATTTTTTTTCATAAAATTCAAGACAGAAAATCTCAAACCAAAACACTACCCAATTCTACCATAATTCTGCCACTTATATCCAAGTTTCCAAAGCATTAGCTGCATATCCATCAGCACAGCAATCGACTTATCTAGCAGAAAAAAAAAAACAAAATCGAACCTTCATCTGGAGTTCGGGTTGAATTAAGCATAATTTCTATTCGAATTTTTAGATGAATCGAATATAAATATTATTAAATATTTAATTTAAAAGTTTGCTAGCATATTCATTTGTATATTTAAATATATTAATTAATATATTTTATTATATTTTTATATAATATTTAATTTAAACTTTCAAGTTTGAATTCGAACTTTTAGATGGAGCACAAGATCTCGAACGAACTTTAATTGAAACTCATTGAGCTCTAACAAGTAGCTTAAAATTCGACCTAACTACACTTGTTTACAACCTTATTATCCATTAGTATTTTGAATACTGGGGAAGCTACCCATGCAGGGTGGAATTGGCTAATGTCTCTTTTTAAAATTTTTGCCTTGTACTTTATAAAAAGTATTTTCTTAATTTTAAAACATAAGTTTTGTTTGATACTTGTACAGAGATTAAGAAATTATTAAAATATATAATATTCAAAATAAAAAAATATTTATGTAACGTTTGACTTTAATTATAATTTATTAATTATGACACTTATAATTTAGAGTATATATAGTAGTTAAAGAGGAATAAAAATGAAATTATCTCATTAAATTTTTATTGACATTACAAATAGAATAGATATTCTGGGACAAAAAAGAAAGGCTAATATAGCTAATGTTTCAGGATAAATGGAGTAAAATATTTGTGAGAAAAGAAATAAGCCAAAATAAGCGAAGTTTCAAAATAAAACCTTGTCCAAAATCCAAATACTGGTATTCTTTTGAAATAGAATGGGTTTATTTGACTATGAGTGTATTATGGGGAAGAAGCCCATAGCAGACAAGAGTAGTAACAGTAAGCTCAATTAAAGGACAGGAGTTAAAGAAAGGAAGAAAAGATTCACTGCATATCTCATTATAGAAGGATGGAGATGGAAATAAGCTAAGCCCAACTAAGCTCAAAGTCGATTCGCTTAAATTTAATTAAATTTTTATGCAACTCATATTTGATATGAGTAATTTTTTTTTTTAATTCAAGCTCATCATAATTCAGTAAAATAAGACATTCAATTAAAGAAACAAAAAAGTATTAATTTACCCTCTCTATTTGGGTATATATAATTCACGAGTAAACATTTAATAATAAGAATAATCTTTAATAAGAATAAAAGAGTTCATTCAGCCTAACCCGAATTCCCATTCAAATTCTGTCTACTTCTGCCTTCGGGACTAAACTCATGCAACTTTTTATTTTTAAAATTTTTGTCTTGAATTTTATAAAAATTAAATTATTTATAAAAGAGATGTAAGTCTCACACTTAAAATTTTAAATTTAATTTAAAAAATCTAATCATAGCCTAAAATTCCCTTTAAAAAATTAAAAACAATCCCAACATCTATATCTGCTTTCATCTTCTTAGCTTCAATCCATTAAAAAGCCATCCCATAGCAGTTGACTGCGAAATGGAAATATTCCACGGAATGTTAGTGAGGGAAGGTATGCAAGAATCCTTCTAGATATTGGGATTGCGAGGCCGACAATACGCGTAGATTGAAGAGGGCCAAACTGGAAATGCCTTCAAAAAGAGGAAAAAGGAAGCAATTTTAAGAGATTGAACAGAGTGAAGAATCTGAAACACAGAATCATGATAAACTTACCAGTTCATTATGCATATATGCATACTGGCTGGCTGGCTGGCTGGCTGTAGCTCTGTAGCAGGGCTCCTGCATAAAATTTTGTGCCTATTTCCTTTTCTGTCTTTGGTGGAATGGAAAGGAAGAATTGAGTAGAGACATTTTCAAAGCAACTTTATATGAGTTTTGCAAAGACAAAAGTTGGGCAAAGCTTTTGCGAAGGCCTGAAAGAAAGAAAAGTTGGTCAATGGAGAACTTTGCAAGAACATTGTAGTATATTGTTCCATTGTTAAAGATTTTACTTAAAAAAGAAATTTGTTGAGAAATTAGTTTTGCTCCGTTTAGTAGTTAGAATCTTTTGAGAGGATAGCAAAACGGAATTCATGTTGTATTCAACCCTTATTTTAGTTTGAAACTTTTGAACTTAAAACGGAATGATTTACAAATACTTTTGAACTTAAAACAGAGTGGTACCTTGGACCTTCATCTATAGGGGATGGATACGTAGGCTAAGGTAGAACGCAAAAAGGAATCCGACCTGATATTTTTGTTTTCTCCAATTCTACTGTTTTAACTATAACTCAACAGTAATATAATACTCATAAATTAGAAAATGAACTTATACTACCAACGGCAGCGGTGGAACCGGTAAAGAATTTCGAAACACATTTTAGGGTAAAAAAAAAAGGAAAAAGAAACGAGTATTGGGAGAGTGCAAAAATTACCCTTCCCTTTATTCTTCAGTAGTAAAAGTAAAAATTTTAGACCCCTCCCCCTTTTGCATTATAGATCCTGCCTTCCGCTTCTCGTTTACTAGGACACAAGTTTGTGTTACTCCAGTCTTTATATGAAATTTTCGTCATTAAAATGCATAGGGTCAATTATATTAACATCCAATTACATACAAATTCGCAATTAACAAACCTAATCTTCAATTTATACAAATGTATATTTATATTAAATTTTATTTCGTAACTTAGATATAAATTTTTTAATTTTTATAAATAATTTATTTTTATTAATTTCGACTTAGATAGAATAAAAGGATTTGCCATCTGAAAACATTGTGCCTTAGGTGAACAGAACATAAAATGAAGAGGAAATCGGGCAGTGGCAACAATAATATCCAAGAATTTTGCCTTTTACTGTAAAAACGAGGATGATATGTGCAGCAGTAACAGTAACCACCGCCTCCTACCCCAACAGTCAATTCTCCAACCAAACAACCAGACCTTTATAGAAGCAGTAGTGGTAAGTATTTGCTCTATCCTACGGTGCAGTCACGTGCAGTCTGAGGTACGGCGTCGAGCTTTTCGCCTTCTCTCCTCTCTCTCTCTGTGCTGCCAACGTCTGCAAAAACCGAGCAAGAAGAACCAACCAACACCACCATCGAGACCATAAAACACACACTGCAGAAAGAGACAGCTCTTACTTTAACGTCTCAACTTCTCCTTTCCCCTCCCTCAGTAATCCTATATATATTACGTTTTGCCATGCCCAGCTACTTCTTTTTTCTTTTTTTTTTATGCTGAATAATGTCCGGCTACTTCTTGATCTTGCACCCGTACCCTTTTCGTTTTCATCTCCATTAACGCAAGGTTTTATCTCTTTCCGCAGTAAAAAACCGCTACTGGTAAAAAGTACAGGTCGTAAATGAATCATTGAATCAGGGTGGTCGTGCATGCGTTTGTATTATACCAGTGTGTACTACTAGTATAGTAGTATATGAGAGCGTGTACGCATAGTTGTTGTACTGATTCTTCTGTCATTGCTGCTTCTGCTGCCGCTGCCGCTGCTGCTGTCATTGTTGTTATGTGACAGAGCTTTTAGGGTCTGGGGTGCTGTGGTCACTGGGCTCTTTCCCTTTCTCTCTCTCTCTGGGGTCCGGACCCCTTAATTATCCCAAAGAGTCAGTAACTCAGTTAATTATTTTCTCTTGTCTTCTTCTTTCGTAACCTTTTCGTTTTCTTCATTTCCATACCTACCCCGCATTTCATCCATCCCTAGCTCTGCTCTGCTCTACTGCCCTGTACGTGCGCGTTGCGTCTGCACATTTCTTCACCACCTCTGTTTTGTGTTTCCATTACTCCACTCTATTACTACGCCTTTTGTACCCCTCTTTTATCCTTGGTGATAGGGGCCGTGGGTATATTTTACCTATGCCTACTCTTTCTTGTCACTTGTTAATGCTCCTATACCTTCATGTACTGTACTTTGTTTGGCAATGGTAATGTAGAAGAGAAGAGAGAAGGTCGTCTTCTACTCCTCTCTACTCGTTAAGTCAATATTTGTGCCAAATTGGAAGAGAAATGCCTGGTGGAGGTGACACTGCAAAAGTGCCGTCACTGCCGCCGCCGAGGCCTAAGTCACCGCCGGAGTATCCAGACTTGTACGGGAAGCGTCGAGAATTAGCCAGGGTTCAACTGCTAGAGAGAGAGATTGGGTTTCTTGAGGTGAGTTCGAAGATGAAAACTTTATTGTTCTTCTTTCTTTTGTATTCGGCGTTCAATTTTTCTAAGCTTTAATCTACGTAATCTTTGTAATCTTTAGCAGCAGAAATGTGAAGAAGAAAAGCCTTGCGTCTATTTAAACAGATACTGCTATATAGGTTTTTATTATGTTTAGAAAACCAAAGGAACAGAGGAACGAGCAAAAGCACAGCGATATAAGGTACATGATCATTTGCTCACGAGGATTTGTTCCATTGGAAAATGGTGCTTGGGAGGAAAACTTCCCAAGAATTGCTGCTCAAGTGATTACCCTGATAGTCCTGCACATTGTTTTTGTAGAAATCTTTCAGTACTAGTTTAAGATTAGCAAGCAAGAAAGTTTGCTGCAACTTTTGTTCTAATGTGCTAAGTTATGGACTGTGGTGTTTGTGTTTTCTTGGAACTTCAATGTCGCCAAAATTGTTTCGGTGTTTTTCAAGAATCAAGATCCGCACCAGGTCTCTCTCTCTCTCTCGTGTGTACCTTTACTTTTTTATACATAGGCTGACAGGAGGTTCCTAGTGAGATTCCTCTTAATACAGGGCAAATTGGCAATTTGAGTATCTATTTGTTTATGCCCTCCATTTAAAAATTTTACATTTTTCTGACAGTTGCTTATCTTCTAGATGTGCATTTGTTTAGGGGTTTGATCTTGTGATGCGTCACTGTTAAGCCTTGAAAAGCGGCCTAGTGTCATATTTTGGAATTTGGACCACGTGACCAAATTAGGTATAAGATTGGAAAAAGTAGTACAAACATAAGCTGAACCACTGGTTCTAAGTATCATTTCCATGGATCCAGAATTATTAACTGCGTTCAAGTAAACTAATCATGTAAAAACATCTATATATAGTGACTGCTTCCTTCACGTGACATCCTATCCTATTAGACTTTCATGATCTCTCTAAATCAACTTACTACGATACCTTGGGGAGAGAGTTATTGCTTGTAAATCCTGAATGTAATTTGAGTATACAAAAGAAATCATTATAACAGTATCAAGAAACCTATTTAGCTTGCTAGTTTTCACCATACGTCCCTTGAATGAGCTTACCTTTGTCTAATTTCCTTTCCTGCCTTTTAATCGCAATATTGGTTTGAAGAATTTCTATACAGGAACGACTATTGTAATTTACACAAATGAAACATTTTTAAGAAAGGTACAAAAGAGTCTTTCTGAAAGAGTAAGAGAAACTTGGGACATATAAACAAAGAAAATATCATGATGTAGAATGCCTGTTTCCCTAAAATGTTTCCTGAATTCTCTAAGAAGTCAAACTTGGTTGAAGTCCACTGCTTTTGGACTCTTCGAGTTTCAGTTTTCGAGCAAGCTTTCTGATGAGTTAATAAGCATAAACTTTGCTGTTTACAATCTCACCTAAATTGAGATAAATCTCCAGAGTTGACTCTTAGATATATTAGAGGACTATCATCTTTTTAAATATACATATTCAACTCGCATTTTTTGAAAATATTTTGCCAAGGGCATGCAACAAAGCAAGGAAATATTGGATATTTCAAATATGTCTTGCTACCAGTGTCTGGATATATCGTTCTTCCAGTGTAGATTATGTCATATCCTAGTTGTTCTGATTGCGTAATGCTCTACTGTTGCATCTTCTTCTTATACCACCAAATTCTTCTTTCTCTTTTGCGAAAGTTACCTCTTATACCTTGTAGCAAAGATATTTCATTCCATAGGTTTTGGACTTCTTACCCTTGTAAATCATTTATCGAGTACAAATTGCCTTTGGAGCTAGAAAATGAGAAGCATAACACATTAAGATTAAGGTGATGAAGCTATAGTGAAGATCTGCAACCTTGTATATCAGATGCTGTGTAAAACTATAATGGACTCTAGTTGAAAAATCCTTAACTTAGATACGCGCACATTTGTAAGTACCAATACAGTTAGACGACAGTAATTTTTTGGGATATCTGGAATTTAACAATGTCAAAGACATAAAGGAAAATAGAAACATTACTTTTGATTCTTTGAAGTGTGCAACATTTAAAATTATGTTGGTCTGCATGTAACCTCATAAATCAGGTCTGGACAATTACTGGCATTCTTTTTCATGTGAATTGGAAGTAATTCTGCAAGCTTGGGCAGGACATCAGCTGGAAAGAGGACTAAAATACATCCATACTACCCTTTCTGTTGGCTCTGCTACATTGAAATATTATTCCCTCACTTTGTTCCACATTGTGAATCATGGATTCATTTGCATTGCTTGATTGAATGTCCTGTATAACTGTGATAGTCAGAGAAGAAAATATAGTGATTTCATGATCCAGGCCTCTTAAAAGCAGTTATCTCATGGCTAAATGCTGGTTTGATTTTATTTTTTTGTGATATGTTGCCTCTCTTGTATTCCTCTGTTTTGTATGGCTGACAATAAAACAAAGGTAATGGATGTTTCTTCACATATGCTGATAGCAATTGCACTGTTTGTTATGTGTTGTTACTTTCTGAGTATATTGGCTTAGATTGTAGCACACTGCTCTTTCTGAAATCTTTATTTTATCAATTTTCCTTGGTATGGCACCTGATCTGCACTTCCACTCTACGCAGGATGAATTAAAATTTGTTGAAGGCCTCCAAACTGCATCTCGATCCTGCAAAGAGTATGTTATTTTAGTGGAAATGCCTTGTTAATGCTATCAAATATCTGCTTTATCAAAGCATTTAATTATATGGAAAATCATCTCATTAGTGCTATTTCTCTTTTTCCCGGTTGAATTTGAAATTGTGCAGGATAACAGATTTCATAGTAGCGAATTCAGATCCATTCATACCAACGTAAGAAACCATATCAATGATTCTGATGGACCTTACATAATTTCTTACCTTATTCTTATATTTCATTTTGTTTTGCAGAACCAAGAGGATTCGTAAATCTTGTGGCTTCTGGAAATGGCTCTGGTATGTCATGCACGCTATTAATATGTGCTCCTATTTGTTGTTTAAGCATTCAATTTTTAGTTAGACATTACATCATCAGATAAAGAATCTTGCCGAGGGTGGAAAAAGGTTTCCCTTCTCCTTCCTTGGTTGAAGTTCTGTTTCGTTTTTGAAAGCTCTTGTTGAATGAAGTGCATCTTGTCATGATGTTACTTCACATTTTTCATGCCAGACTTAATAATTTCCGGACTAGAGCTAGGAGTTACCCATCCATCCATTTACAAATCCTAGCTTTGTGAGCTTTTGTGCTTTATATTCAAGAACTAACTAGAAATTATGCGTTGTAACATAATTTCTTTTGCCTTTTTCATCATCTGGCTAGCCTAATGCCCTAACTTTCTAGTCCTGCTAAAGCTTAAAAATATTATAATATCACTTAAAATTGGGTTAAATAAATTACAAAGCATTTTCACTAGAGGTGTAGGAGTATTGCGTTCTAGAGCAGATTATGATGCCAGCCAGTTCCTTTTCTATATTACATGGCATCAACAAACATAAGTAGAGTGAAGAATGTTGTTATCTTCTGCTGTGCAAGTCTTTAAAAAAATCATCTATGACTAGCGCTTGATAACTTTTATAATTAGGTTTTATTTGCTAATAAATACTACTATAATGAATATTCATACTCTTTTGATTTTATTCTGTATTAGCATTTTTTGGAATTCAACCTAGTTTATTATGAGGCTGCAAGGTAATCAAATACATCTGCAGGACAATCTTTACAGTTTGTTTGTTGCATATGCAATTGGGGATAGGTTCTCGCTTAATGACCTGACTCACTTTTGCATGCAGTGGAGCAACATGCTTCAGCTTCTCATGTATTTGCTGTCGGGGTTGCTGCCGGGGTTGCACTCCTCATCTTGAGATGCCAAACTGTTGCCAGTGTAATGTGTGTGAATGCATGTCATGCATCCGTTGTTCTAAACCCAAGTGTAGCTGTTGCTCATGTCAAGATTCACAATGCTGTAAAATGCCATCATGCAGCATAGCTTGTTGCACGCCGAAATGCCCTTCTTGCTCCGGTTGTCATTGCAAAGGATGTATATCATGTTACCCCAAGTGTCCAAAGATAAATCTTTGTTCATGTTGTACAAAAAACTGTTGCTGGTACCATTGCTGCATATGTTGCTAGTATATTATGATATAATAATTCTATAAGAGCTATATTTTGCTGAATGGTAATTCAGAAGATATTCCATATTTTATGCTTTTGTGTCGTCTAGGGGCAGGACTTTGTATGGATTTTTCCAGAGTATTTTGCTCTTTACCGTTTTCATTTCATGCAGCACTGAAGTTGGGTGTCATTTTACCACTAGATCAATGAGTTAGTTTTCACTGTTCTCTTCTGAATTTGAGGGCTCAACAAAACCTAGTATTGACTATTGCATTGAGACCTTGAACAATAATACGTCTATTAGTAAGTAGGATTAAGTCTGTAACGCATGTGATTCACAAGGTCCAGGTTTGTGCATATATTTTTCCATGTTTTCTTCAATTTGAGGACCTTTTGCGTATAGGGTGCTTTAGGAAAGCTTATTTCCGAAATGGCCAGCAGAGAAATGAAGGGTGTATGTGGATTGGATTTTGTCTGGAATTTCTGATTAAATTATTTTTAAAATGAGGTATAAATTTTATATTTAAAATTTTAAATTTAATTTTAAAATGATATATTATTTAATATAATTAAATTTTATTTTTTATTTTATAAAAAATTTACTTTTGTAAAATTTAAAATAAAAAATTTAAACTTACCAAATACACCCAAGGTGAAGGAGAGAGTTCTCTCTGCTCGCCCTTCTTAGGGGTTTATAGTTGGCTGGTCGTGCAACGAACAATTGGATCGAGACTAATACTGTAAAACTTTCATTTTGGTCAATACTTTCATAAACATCAAACGAGTTAGAAACGACCCGAAATTTGGAAGCAGGCAGGCATTAAATGGCTGGGCTTCATTCACTCCTGGAGTCATTGTGAAGATAAAAGTGAGGTCGGATTAGCTTGGGGCTCGAACTGCAATGCAGATGAATCCAACTTTGCGGCGGCGAAATCATTCTGTTCCCGCACCAGCTGGTCGGCCTAATTATCTCCTAGTGCCAGAAAAGTTATAGCGGTTCATGGTCCACTCACAATGGAGATGGTCAGAAGATAGGCCTTCAATTATTTATTGTTTGGATGAGATAAAAAAAGTTGGGAGCTATAATTGCATAGCATCACTACAATCTCTTGAACTTGCATTTTCTTGCATCACTACAATTGTAAAAAGTTGCACATAGCATCACTACAATCTCTTGAACTTGCATTTTCTTGCATCACTACAATTACCATTAGCCAATCCCCAACTTGAGGGTTGCCTTTTTTTATATGCAAATTTTCAACACGCCAAAATCTCCTTTGGATCGCAGCATTTTCCGCTGTTGTCTTGGCTTTCCAAAGTCAACAGCATTTGAAGCTTTTGGGGCTGAAAATCATGCAAATGACCATCATCATTTACAGCAACCTCATAACAACTTTGTCCAGGAGAAAGCAACTGGACTCCTAACTTGATGTTCCGCATTGGTCCAAGATATCGAACCAAATGCGTTCCGGGCTACTACGCTCTTCTTTGAAACAAACGTGACTGTGTATCGCTGTCTCTCTCCGACGTTCTTGAACACAAGCTTTGATGGCTTCACTGATACGCTCACAGGGGAGGGTGCATCAACGGCAACTTGATAGACAGATCCTGCAGCTCCCACGTTTGTCAATACCCGGGTGTATCGCACAACTCTCGACCTGCCGAAGAGGACTGAGAACGACGGATAGTTGAGCTGGCCGGGATCTGCAAATTTCCTTGCACAAGTGACATTGGGGCGTTTCACAATGACTTGTATACGATCAAGCTCGTAGTTCAAGGAGCAAAGGAAGGCAATGTAGTCATCTGGAGTAGCGTCGTAAACTAGACCGGGGGATAAGGCCTTGTGAGGATCAACATGGCCGGCGCCATGAGCAAAAGGATTGGAAAGTGTACCATCTGCGGCATCGCGGAGAGGCGAATTGGTGCTGTCTACTGTGTACGCAGTAGTCATGAGTGCAGATTTGATGGCACTGGGACTCCAATCCGGATGAGCCGCTTTGAGCAGTGCTGCAAGTCCACTAATATGCGGACAAGACATGGATGTACCTATATAATTCATGGACAAAATAACTAGTCAAATGAAGGAACCTGACCAAGAATGATCAGACAGACAAGAGAATATGGCAACGCACAAATTGTTTCAAGAATTAGATAATTTTCTATACTACATTTAAATCCCCACAAAAGAAAATTCCCAACATGCTCATATCCAACCTTATCTTATAACTCATATTCTGGAGATGGTCTCAAATCATTGTTGCCCCCCTTTCCTGCTCTCGTAGTTCCGGTAAACAAGCTATGATCCTTCCTTATTGGAAGAACGAGAAAAAGGGAAGCGTTTAGTTGGTAAAATAATCTCTTCTTACCTAAGTGAAATATCTCGAATTTAGTATAGTATACTTATATATGCTATTCCATTCCTTCTCCTACCCTGATTTAATAGTAGTATAGAATAAGGTTCAATTAAAAAGAGAACCGGAAAAAGTTAGCTTGAGTGCACTAACACTCTAAATTGTCCAATTATGCCAAAGCTTAAACTCACATTGTATCATGTGCTGAACCTTACTTTTGCCAGCTAAATTAGTAGCATTAACCTAACAACCCACTAAGAACCCTTTTCCACATTAATTTAATTAATTTCTTTATCCTCCTCCACTTTAATCATAACACTATTGACCTCTTGAGATCTACAAAATCAAATTTAATTTTAATCTAAAATTGGCCAAGAAAATTGAAGGTGAGTAGCCGTTGCAAGTGCTTACCAGACATGATATTGAAGTCCGTTTTTCTAGTGTCCTTTACGAGTCCAGTGGGCCCAACAGCCCCGGACCAAGCAGCCAGGATATTCACACCGGGCCCAATCACATCAGGCTTCAAGATCTGCGGAGTTACCATATTGGGTCCTCTTGAGCTAAACGCAGCAACCACCGGCGATGGCTTCACGTTCAATACCGTGCCACCGAAGCTGAGAACCGCCGTGGGGTTGCTCTCCGTCTTCACGTACTCCCTTATTAAATCTCCCACTTTCCTCCCCACAGCCACCGCTGGCAACAAGTGACTATCCGCCACCAGCTCCTCTCCACTTGCCTCAGTGTTGGCCAATATCATCCCCACCCCGCCGGCGTCTCTCACCACCTCACCCTTCTCTACCCTCGCATTGACCCCTCTATCACATAGCACCACTTTGCCACTCACAAGGCTCGGATCAAGAGAACCTGGCATGCATAAATTGCTGGAACCACTAGAACCATTGTTAACTTTGCTATAAACCAATCCGACCATTTTTGTCCCCATACCTTTGCCACTGTACAAAGACACGCCGGTTAACTTTTTGTTGTTTCCTAAGGCAGCATAAGCTGGAAAATCCCTATCAATGGTGCCCGCACCTACTGTCATTGTCCACGGAGCCGTATTTGCCAGTGAGGCCTTCGTAGGACCGCTGTTGCCAGCAGAGCATGAAACGAAGATCCCCTTCTCTATGGCAGTAAATGCTCCAATTGCAATTGTGTCGCGATAGTAAGGACCAGAACCACCGCCTAAGGACAGTGAGAGGACATCAACCCCATCTGCTATTGCTTGATCCATCCCTTTAAGGATGTCCGAACCAAAACAACCAGACGTTCCGCATACTTTGTAAGTGGCAACACGGGCGTGTACAGCCATGCCCCTTGCAGTCCCACTCGCGTATCCCAGAAGGCTAGCATTACGCACATTAGATCCAGCTGCTGTGGAAGAAGTGTGAGTTCCGTGACCTTCTTGGTCCCGAGGAGATTCCAATTCTGTGGTTGGTTTTTCCGCAGCCATGCGGTAGCCTTTCGAGAAGTAGCGGGCTCCTATGAGTTTCTTGTTACAGTGGATTTTAGGATTGAAATCCGCCGCAGATTCACATTGACCTCGCCATCTGGATGGGATATCAGGCATACCCGTGTCGTCAAAACTCTTGGACTCGGGCCAAACTCCAGTGTCCAGCACGCCAATGATGACATCCTGGGAAGCCTGGTTGAGCTCTTGGGGACTGTGGCCAGCCCACATGCCGAGCGCAGAATCAAGGCCAAGGAATTCCGGAGTGCGGGTGGTATGGAGGGTGTAAACGGTGTCCTCGTACACCCCAAGAACGTCATCGGATTGACGGAGGGCCTCCGCCTCCTCTGGCTCTAGAGAGGCCGCAAAACCATTATAAGCATTCGTATAAGCATAGACAAGTGAGTCAGGGGTGCTAGAGGAAGTGAGGGACTGGAGGCTGGCGCTATACCAATCATGGTGAGAGGCATAGGAAGACGGTTTCTGGTGGTGCTTCATGTGAACTATGTACGTCTTTTTGGCTGAAACTGAGGGTGCAAGAGAGCATGATTGAAGAAGAAGAAGAGCAATGGCGCAGGCCCAGATCAAGGAAGCCATTGCCGGTGGTTGAAGTCGGTGATGGAGGTGTTAGTGAGGTTATGTATATGAAGAATGTGCTGGGGGTTTGGATCTTTTAGGGGAAGAGGAAGGGCGTGAAGCGTGAAATGGGGCAACAGTCGCCGTGTGAACTGCGACTGTCAGTGAGGGATAGAAGGCATGGAGGACTGATGTCGGGTTTATAAAGAAGAAATACTATGGACAGGGATAGATGTTGGTTCTGATTTTACTGAAATGCCACTGCAGTTTGGGATCGTGGTTTACTGGTTAGTAACTCACTGTACAGAGCGGATTGGCACCGGGTCAAGTTGCCGAAGCAATACCTAAAATAGATAAAATAAAATTGTTTCGCAAAAAGAAACTTAATGGATAAAATTACGCTCGTAAAATCTAATTTTTATTTGCGAAAAGACCTAACCTCTAATTCTTTCACTATGAAGTAACAAATAAGAATTAAATTTGAATAACTCATTTACAAATTGCCTCAAGCTGCTGAGTTCAACAAAGTAAAGAACTTGATGATTGCTAATTGATCCAATTTCAAAAATTTCACTTTAATGGTTTATTTTCTTTACAAACAATTCGAATTAAGATAGATTCTTTTTTTTAAAAAAAATTCTATCTAATCTCACCTTAATGCGGATCTCAACTTCAACAAAAATATATGATTTTTAAAAAAAATCAATCTGATGAAACATATTTCTTTATTTTCTTTATTTTTTAAAATGATTTCACACGGATTGGATTCACACGGAACCCAATACAAATTTCTCATCTCACATCTTACTTTTTCTCTTACAAAAATTTCTCTCTCCCGAAATCCAAGACAGAAAATCTCAAAACCAAACTCTATCCAATCACACCCCAATAATTATATTGTTATTGGCAAATAATTATCTACCTAATAGCTGAGATGGTTTAGTTTTAGTAAAAAGTTTTGTAAAATTTTCTTTTAGAAGCTATTATATATTGTATTAGTTAAAGTTTCCCTAAATATAGTAAACTTATAAATTTGGTAAACATCAGTTTAATTTTATGTCACACAAGATTGTGAACTGATTGAAAAAAATCACAAACTCACATTCTTTGGTTCATACTTACATTATATTCAATTTGGTTGGAAATGTAAGTCACGGATCGTTGTTGTTTCTCGTTCTTGCTTATATTATTATAAATCACAAAGTATTCATTTTCAGCGGGGCTTTATTTGTCCCAGAGTTCCTTGCAACATTTCTGGGGAACGAGTTGGAGGATCGGAACTCGGTGGGGCTGCGCTCGCGGAAGCTCGAGTTGGAACGGTATATTTTAGGGTGTGATTGGATAGGGTTTGGTTTTGAGATTTTTGTCTTGGGTTTCGTAAAAGTTAAATTATTTGTGAGAAGAAATGTGGACCCCACATTTAAAATTTTAGGTTTGATTTTGGGATGAAATTTGATAAAGGTACGGTAACCGAAGCGTGACTTTTGGGTGCAAATAATTTGGTAAAATGATTTTTGTCCTCTTAACAGGTGGGAAAAGCGGAGCAAAGGTCAAGCCATTTATGAATTTTTGTAACGGCTATATTTTTTAGGTACTGTAAGTGCCTACTTGCCCACGACCTTCCTTTTGACTCTGGCAGAGGAAAGCTGTGCACCCGTTAGTTTTTAAAATATATATATATTTTTTAATTTTTTATAAATAATTTTATTTTATAAATTTTAATATAATTTAACTTAAATATAAAATTTTAATTTAAATAAACTTTAAAATTCTTGAAGTAAGTGCAACCATTGCTTAATGAATCAGCACTTTCGCTCTTTTCTTTGGGTCGAAAAATGCGTCGTCATCTTCTTCTTCATTGGCAATCTATTAGGCAGTTGCAGTCCGGCGAATTTTGTTGCTTACCGACGACGACTGACGAGTCATAACTCTGCTCGGCACCACGCGCTCAAAAGATGACCGGACGGGCTTCACCATGTTGTATAAGTTCCCATAGCAATTAAGCGCGTAATTGAATTGCCGCTCAACTTAGTTGAGTTGAACGTTTTTTTTTTTTAATTTTAGTGAACTTGTCAGCAAAAAAAAAGTTCAAAAAAGAAAGTAAGGTTATCCAAATTCATCCTAAATTTAATAAGATCCAAGGTGTTTTGGGGGTGGGGAGGGGGGGTTAAGGGACCGTGTCCATTAGCGCATGGTTAGACATGGATTAAATTTCATTTATCTTAATTGATTTAGGTATAAATGAATTTGATCTTTTTAAACTTTATTTAGATTGTATTTAATTAGGAAAATTTTTATCAATTAAATTATATATTTAGTTAAATCAAATACTATACAAATAGACCATCGAATTAGTATATTACTCGCCCATAAAATTTTTTTTCTAATGAAAAAAATTAAGACACCCTCAACGGATGTAAAATTTTATTACTTTTCCCGTGATAGGGTATTTTCTACCTTTTATAGAGTTCTTCCTACTCTTTCCACCGGCACCATTAGGTGAAATTTGCTATGAAAAATCCTTCCTTCATCATCCTTGTTATCTTCCTGCTTATTCTTACTTTCATTCTCCTCTGGCCAGTCGTGACCCGGGTCTTGGGTTAGTAAACGTATGGAAACAAAGAGGAAAAATGCAAAATTTTCCAATTCAGTGATTGGTACCTTCATGGGCTGTTGGTAGGATGAAGGATCAAGGAAGGGAAAAAAAATAGGAGGACAAAAAAATAACACAGTATTGGAATGTGAAGGCGGTGCACATGCGTTGCGCTTTCAGGAACATTGGCCCATCTTTCTGTAACCGCTGATAATGGCACCAATTATGCGAATGATCTTCACCGATTTTCTCTTTCTTCTCCAGCAGATGTTGAGATCAGACAAAGAGTGCAGCCAGAAAGCGTGGTAACCTCCTGGATTATTATTTCCAGGAAACCTATGCTGCACTCTCGCTCTCTGTCACGCACCCTTTTTCTTTTACTATTTTCATGTTGAAAATATCTGCCAACGCGGTTTTCTTGCTGTTCTCGCCAACCAATCTTCTTCCTCTGTTTCCAGCGATGTTTTTATCCTTTAGAAAGGGATCCTGGATTTGCTTGATAAAAAACCAACGTTATGATTGGATGGTATCTCGTTTCTAAACTAAATTTAAAATTTTAATTGTGAAACAAAACAATCTTCTTCCTCTGTTTCCAGCGATGTTTTTATCCTTTAGAAAGGGATCCTGGATTTGCTTGATAAAAAATCAACGTTATGATTGGATGGTATCTTGTTTCTAAACTAAATTTAAAATTTTAAATGTGAAATTTATATTTTTTCTTACAAAAATTTTAATTTTTACGAAATTTAAAATAAAAATCTTAAAATTAAACTTTATTCAATTATACACTAAAATATTTTTTTTTCTCTGAATAATCTGACGTAAGTTCATAACTAACTTGATAAGGTTGAATATGTAATTTGCATACTAATAAAATTTGTTATGTTAAATTTGCCCGAAGAGAGAGCAGAGAGGAAACAAAATAGAAAAGAGTAATTCGGTCAGTAAAAAAAATTATTAAAGTTGATCTCTTTTGTTATCTGTCGGGATCCGCTCAGATACCACGTGGATTGAAGGAACAAAAGAAGCGGAAAAGAAAGAAAAGGGATGCATAAGAACGAAAGGGAACGAAATAATAACTGCCAAGAAGATATGAGAGGAAGTGAAGAGTTTCCACGGTGTAGATTTTGCTTTGAGAAATTTTAAAATGTATTTAAATTATATTTGATTAAAAAAATTTTAAATTTTTTATTTTTATTATATTTTTTAATACAAAATATTTTTTTATAAATTTAAAATAAAAAATTTCAAATTCAAAATCCATCTACCTACCACTCTTTTTAAGTTACTTATTACTCTTCCACCATTGGAATGTTAAACTCTGCTTTCGACTGTTGTTCTTGTGATCTTGTTGTCCCCCGGACAGATCAGAGCATTGGATTCCAAACACACACACCCCCAACCCCCAGCGGCCCTGGACTTCACCAAACCAAAGCTTGTGTTCGGAAGCTCACTACTTATTTTACTGATAGACCATAAAAAATTTTACATCTTGGTGGCCTATTTTTCTTTTTTTTTTTAAGATTTAAGGTTTTACTGCGTGATTTTTTACTAATCCTTGCAAATCAATGTTAATGGTCCCTTTTTCTTGGAATGTCATTTCTACTCTGACCAGTTTTAGGACGTCCACTGCGTTTTTTATGGTTGAGAATGGGGAAAAGGATGTTAAGTGTCAAATTATAGTGTGTTTTATTTAGTTGTTATGTTTTTTCTTTATTTACTTTTAAGTATAATATTTTTTCTGTTAACATAATTTTTTAACTCATTCAAAAAAAAAGAAAATAAAAGAGGAATCTTCTACTAAGCTTGACGGTTTCATATTTGTCTAATTTAGTCAAAACTTAATACAAAATTTTAATTTTAATTATCATTTTTTACACAAATAATTTATATTTATAAAATTTAATATAAAAAATCTCAAACTCTATCCGATCTTATTGGTAAATATAATAGCTTGTGCCTAAGTGCGTAACTTGTCAATTCTTTTTTTCCCTCATCTGTTTTCCTTCTTTGAGCAAAAAGGACTCGTCCCATAATTTTAAAGTGAGATTGAATAATATTTAAATTTAAAATTTATATTTTAAATTTAATAAAAATAAAAATAAAAATAAAAATTTTATGTAAAATTTTATTATGAAACTCAATCTAAATACTATTTTCTCGGAAGAGGTAACAAAAAGGAAAATCTTACGAAAGTGGGAAATGTCTATATATAATGGTCAATTCTCCCAAATCATAGTAGCCTTTGGGTGAAAAGGACTTGGCGGATTTGGGAGAATTGAGATTTTCTCCGGTCTTTTAATCATAAGTTTGGTTTAACAAAAGCATGAGCAAACTTTTTTGTTTTAGGCATTAGGGGCACTTTTGATTAACAATTAATTATAAGCATTAAGTCCCATCATTAACTTGCTTTCGTCGTCTTCTTTTGTGGTTCAACTTTGTTTTAAGTTTTAACATCTGGTGCTCTTTTCCCCTTTTTCTTTTCTTCTTTTGAGCCAATCTAAGATAATAAAGTAAAAAGGCACAAATTCAACTTCTTTATAACGATGTGAAATTTCCACCTATCCCCAATACAACTGAAGATAGTAAGTGTTATTATAAAAAATTTTATATGATAAGAATTAAATTAAATTATTTATTTTTAATTAAATATTTTTTATAAAAAATATTATTTTTATTATATTAAATATTATTAATTTTATTATAAAAAATAAATTTTAAAAATTAAATTTTTATCTAATAATATTTATTATAACAAATTAAGATTTTTTTGGCAAAGATACTTATTATTGTTATGAAACACAAGGACTAAATGATTGCATTTGGTAAAGACAAAAGTGGGCTCGGAGATTATTGTATTTGACTCACAAAACTATTATGGCGTGTCGGTAGTCAAAGCAAGCAGGAGGTGTTACCGCGTTAAAGCAAGCATGAGGAGTCAAAATTAAATGCATTTTTTTTTATCCAAGAAAATTGCAAAATTATTTTTTTTTTCTAAATACATGCAAATCAGCTCGCGAAGTATCTGCACAACAAATGAGTTTTACCCATTTCGTAAAAAATAAATGTTAAATATTCAAATTTTGGAGAGGAGAATTTGAGGAGGATTCATCAATCCAAAGACAACGCTGATCATGCTTGAAGCTTTTTGGTTGTGCACTAAAGATGTAAAAAGGAAAAATCCATGCCAACTTCCATCATGATCACCCTTTGTAAATTGTTCCCCATGGATTGATAGCCTTTTCTCTTATTTATTTATTTTTTTCCCACTTATTATCTTCGCACAAATAAAATAGTGTAGATCCCAGTGGATTTAGTCAGCTTGAAAAAGCTGGAATCCTAGAGCTATGTGGACCAAGAAACCACCTCATCTCCACTTATTATGCGCATTATCATATTTTTGCTATTGAGAATACAATAGGATTTTAAGAATTACAGATTGTACACAATTATTCACGCGCTCTGTTTCAAAATATAAAAATTTTAATTTTTTTAAATATTTATTTTTTAAAATTTTAAATTTTGTTTTTTTAAGTTACAATTACTTATCAATATAATTCATTAATTTTTTTATATTAATAAAGAATAAATTAAATTAGTAAAAAATAAAATAAAAAAATACATATTACTTTCTCTTTTTTTCATTTATGTTAAATACTTTATACTTTAAAACAGAAGGAATATAAGTTTTATGTTATAGAAACATAGAATATATAAAAACTTGAATTCTATAAAAACTCCTATTTAAGATGGATCCTTCTTTACATAACATCCCTTTTTTGATTTTTGTTTCCCTAAAACAATTTTGCATTGTTTAGGCTTTTGTTTCTTTCTTTAAGGGTTTGTTTGGTTTAAGGATTTTACTGTGGAAAGGAAAATACTTTTGATTGGTAGTGAAAGAAAACACTAAAGAACATAAAATGAAAGAAATTAGTGAATAAAGTTTTAATAGAAAGTGTTAAAAATACTTTTCCACATAAAAGTGTGAGAAAAAGGAAAAGCTTATTGAAGAAAAATATAATTTAAAAATTAAAGTTAACTTCTAACTAGAGCTATTTTTTGTATTCAACATGCGCGAATAAAACTCTTTCATATTCTATTATTATTCTTTTATTTGGTATTTTATTTTAATATAAGCACAAAAAATAGTTTGTTTACTTTTTTGATAAATGAAAAAATAATTTATTTATTAATCAAACAAACACAAACTTATTCGAAAATAAATTTGAATGTTCGCAAACACATATATAAATTTATTATTTATATATTAAATTTTTTTATTTTTATATACTATTTATTTTAAATATTTTATTATTTTATTCTAATAATTTAGACTTAAATATTATTTAAGTTATTCAAATAACTTACAAAAATTAAATGAGTTTAACACTAACGAACTTTGAACTTTACGAACAAATAAATGAACGAGCTTAAATAAAATTTTAAATTTAAAAAGTTAATCGAATGAATTCAAATAATATTTAAATATTATACGAATTAAGTTAGAAAACTAAATACTTAGATTCAATCATACTAGAATAAGTTGGTGCTCATCCAATATATTTCGCACTTACACCTCTTTCTTTTGCTCTTTCTTCTCATAATAGTGTATATTCTGCTAAAATAAAACCTAAAGAGAATATCCAATACATATTTGGATCTAGGGGCCCATCTAACCTAATAAACAACAAAGGGATAAGAACAACATTTTGTTTTGTGGAGTGCCCATTTCTTAAAACACGAATTCAAATCTACTTCTCAAGTGGAAGATCAAAGCGGGGTAGGGGTTCAATCACTAAAATGCATATGACCCTCGACGTCCCCATATTCTCTGCACTTTTTAGTGGCTTCAATCCTAACATTTGCCTAAACATTTTCAGAACAATGATCATTGGGGAAACACACAAAATTGGACTTCCTATCGCCTAAAAATTTTTTTTCAGCCCCACGTCAGGCATTTTGTGTGGGAAAATCTGATGATTTTGCTTCAATCCCAACTACCATTTTATGGGTTTTATGCTAATTGTTCCCTTCACCAACCTCTTCACATACGTGACGATGCTTGATGTAACATTGATGTAATCATATGAATGGTTTTTTATATTTATAATATTTTAAGTGTATTTAAATTGAGTTTGAATTTAAAATTTTTTATTTTAAATTTTTTTAAAATAAATTTTTTATAAGATAAAGAGTACGACGTAATTGTATTAAATTTCGGTTGAAAACCAATCCAAATACACTCTTGGATTTTGAGTAGTGGGAAAACAACAGTGAATTTATGCTCAAACTCTAACTTATTCACTTGAATATAAAGTTGATTGTGAATTTGTCATACAAGACTAGCCTTTGAGTTTAATTCTAATGGTTGTACCTAATTATTAGAGCAGTTTGATGTAAATTGGAAAACAAATGCTGATATATAAATAGGGAAAAAATAAAAAGAATTAAGAGATCCACTCAAATAGAGAATGAATTCACGTGGTAATTTATATAAACTGGACCCTGCAAATTAGTGCAAGTAGTGCATCATTCTTCACTCTTTAAGTGAAGGGAAATATAAAAGTGTGTGTGTGTGTGTTTGTTTTTTTTTTTTTTTTTCTGAATAAGAAAAATCTAAAAGTGAGTGGGAGAGTGGCTGGGTTTGGGATGTGAAGCATGGAATGGTGTGCCAAAGCCTTAAAATCAGAAAGTTCGTCTGTGCATTGTGGTCAGCACTGCACTCGCATCACGCGGTCCATTTTTCTAAGATCTACTCTGAAGCTCTCAGCCAACAAATGCATCGGTTCTCGAAGCTGTCGTCCCGAAGTGGACACTGCAGTCTCTGCACCTTTCTTTCTATGACCAGCGTCGGCTTATAGATTAATGCTTTTATTTATATATACTAGAATACTTCACATAATCACGCAAGGTCAATGCTTGTTGGAATAAGTTGCTCTATTAATTAGCAAAAAAAAAGTTGTTCTGTTAATTGAAATAAAAGAGAGATAAATTTATCAATTTCTGATGGACTTCACAAGGGCACATGAGTTTCTTTATTTTTTATTTTTTTGAACAAATTTATCCCCTTTTCTTCCAATTGAATGTGGAGATAATTGTCGTCAAGAAGCATTTTCCATCAGGAGGAATTGAATAAAATATTACATTATTTATTTTTATTAAAAGAATGTTATTACCAAGACTATGGATAAGTTAAAATAAAGTATCAAACGTACATCAATCGCGTCGCTTTGGCCGAGTGGTTAAGGCGTGTGCCTGCTAAGTACATGGGGTTTCCCCGCGAGAGTTCGAATCTCTCAGGCGACGGAAAATGTCTTTTGGGTTTTTTTTCTTGCTCTTGTGTTGTCTCCTATCTCTTTTGTTCTTTTCCTTTTTCTTTTTTTAGAGCATTTGTTGTCTTTTTCATGTGTCATCTCCTATTTTGAGAATCAGACCACCGAAAAAATAAGAACCGTACTCTTTTCCCTTTTTCTCTTTTTCTTGCATTGTCTGCTTTTTAACTTTGCTAATGAGAGTGAGAATCCTTTTTTACTTTGTTAATCATAATGAGAATCACAATTGCTTGCTATTTAACCTGTTAAGAGTATATACTATAATATCCGTCTGCACCGAAGAATAGCTATACAAATCTAACGACTTTTAAAGACGCGACTTGTATGTTCTTGTCAAAGTCGGTGAAATAGATCACAATCTAGTTTTTATTTGCTTGGACCTTGGAGAGAGTGGATGCGTTTCGGCTGCTCTTTCTTGGATAAATGACTAATCTACTCACAGGAATGTGTTGCAACTTGTTAATGATATCCACAGACGAGAAATTAACTACAAATTATTTAATGCCTATTTGAATTGATTTTTTTATTTAATTTAAATTATATTAAGAAAAACAAAACAAAGTATTTACAAAAAAAAACTTTTAAAGTAAAAAAAAATAAAAAAAGAATAAAAATTTTTTAATTTAAATCTTAATGCAAACTTGCCCTTAACTGTTCACTTTATCCCCTCACACCATATGTAATTGAATTGAATTTTAATTTGAAAATTTTCATCTCAAATTTCACAAAAATAATAACTGAGAAAAAAAAACAATTTCTTTTTTAATTTCAAAATGAGAGGACGTCCAAATACGTGGGCCACAGGCTCTCCAAATGGCCAAATGACGTTATGACACAGCCACAGCAGTGGAGCAATCAAAAAGGCAAGATTCAATCATAATGATTAATGAAGATACAGTAGAAGGCAGCCAGTAGAGGAGTCTCAGGCCTGGTTAGCAAACTTCAGGTATCTACACTTTTATCATAAAACGCGCAGCAGAATAGCTCACCACCACAAATATTTAACCCAAATTCCAAAGGCGGAGAGGATCGGGAGACCAGGAGAGGCCCGGCACAGAGAAGATAATAGCAAATGAATAGATAAGCAGAAGCACAACATACCATCAGTGGAGAACCCTGAAAACAATCAGTAGTTGCCAGATTCATTCTAAAGTTATAACTAAACCAAAAACACCTGAATATCTCACAATACAAATCCGTACCCTATCTTAAACTCTAAATCGAATAAGTTTGGAGAATTTTTTCATGTAATATTTCAACAGGGATAATAATATCAAGACCTCTTTTCCAACTACATCACAGCAGATGGAAAGACCAACTGTTCAAATCCACAAGAACCCTAGTGACCATACTTCTGGAACTCCCACTCACTGTTATCTGTAAAGTCACAAGAATAAAAGAATAAGAACGGAATACAAGGCTTATATAAAGGTCCATAAGCAACACAAGCAGCAGAGAACTTACCCAGTGGGCACACCTGGCGTGTCTTTAGCCACCTGCTAATGCAGTGGAAGTGAAATGCATGGTTGCATACACCTGTAAGCCATTAAACTTTTTTCTCACTAAAGGGAACAAAATCTAGAACTTTACGTAATCAAGCATTATCAGGAGCATATTAGATAACTTCTAGTGGTAACGAGAAGCAAAGAGATGATCCAAACAGAGAAGTTTGCACAGCACTTCTGATCTCATTGTCCAAAGTAGTGCAGTCCAACACATCTAAAATTGACAATGAATGAACTGCAAGGGAGATATCTTCCCTCAATGTGACCTGATTGTGTTATTATAGTGGCATTTAACACAATCTCTTAAACACAACTGTTTCCATGGAGTACATCTCAGTTTACACCATTTTAAGATAACAAGAGTTTGACCTCAAAGACTAATTAATCCCAGCCCAGAGACGCCTAATCTTGCTAGTGCACCTACATTCTGAACTTTGATACATTCCAATTGTCAATATAAAATTAGTAATTCCGAACAGCTGCAATTAGGCTGAGAAAACATAAGATGAGAAGGGGAGAAATAATAAGACGGCCTTTAAGCATCATCCTCATGACAACTTAAAAGGTTAATGCTAAAGTAACAGACTAACATTGAATACAATGCTGGGCAGTTGACAGGGAAAAAAGTGCACGTTTCTTCAATTAATCTAGTCCATGGTCAAGAATCTTCAATTTGCCAACCCAATAGACCTAATAAATAAAAAAGTGTGCATGCACAATCTTGATCCTTGCACATTCACTGGTTTGTTGAATGAAATTAACCACCTTTTCTAACTTATTGTTTTCTTTCTATTTGAACTTTAACAATTCCTACTCCTGCATTGCTTTCAGCCCCATTTTTCTAGTTCTTTTTCATTCTCAACTACATTGCTCACCACTTCTCAAACCAGAATGCACAAAGCAGTAGTTATGTAATTTCAGCTTACTCTGAACATGGAGGAACACGAGGAAGCAAGCTTAACTAAAATTCTCACTTCTTTCAATGACAATAATCAAGCACAAAAGAGGAGAAATTTTAGGCACTTGCAAAGCATGTTAAGAGTCACAAACTGCCAATACTCCAGCAAGAAGTTTCAGATTAATGCGCCACCATTGAAAACTTTGAACACTTTCAAATGTCAAAAAGAAAAAGAAAAGTGAACACAGCCATGAACAGATGCAACTAGGCAGCAAAAACATACAAAGAAAAAGAAAAGAAACAGTAGGAAGATATTTAACCATCTATGTGAAATTTCAAAAGGTTAGTGCTAAGCAAACACACTACTCTTCAGTAGAATGATTGGCAGTTGACAGGAAACAAGGGCAAACAACAAAAAGGCTTGCTACTTTAGGCACATGTGCTCCATTGCTGAAACATTTTTTAAGTTGTTAAAACAAATAATGAAAAAACCATTTTTAAAACTAAAATAAGATTTTTATTTTTAAAGTTGCAATAAGCAAAAACTGTTTTGAAAAGCAACTTTAGGGTAGCTTCTCAAAAATAGATTTTTTTTTTTAGCTTACTTAAGCTAAAATAAAAAATGAACAGGCAGTTAAGAACGACTCAAAAACAGCATTTTACTTAAGAAAAGCTATAAGTAGCTTATTCAAGCAATTAAGAACAGGCCCTAAGCCAAGTAGATAAACCACTGAGCATGTACTTTATCCTTAAGACATTCATCTTGTTGAATCTTCATTCAGAATGTGGCTATTATTAGTTTTCAGCTTACTTTGTTAAGGACTCGTGCATCTCATTTTATCAAAAGTTTCAGGAGTTACATAGTTCCTAAATTATCTTGCAGTAGAAGGATGATGAGTCCTTGTTCTTAAATCATCGTACTGCAATGGGAGATGAACGGCCTGAAATATTCTTCGTTATCAAAGAGATTTAGATAATAAGGGTTTAGACTACGGCTGAAAACTAAGGAAACTCAAAAGAAAATTATAGCTACATGAAAAGTTCCTCTAATTTAATTGCAACAACAGTGAGAGGAATATGAGAGCAAACTTACAGTCAAAATTTTGTTTTCTTTCATTGCTAATGCTAAATCATACGGGTCCTTAAGCACTTGCTAGCCATGTTGGAAATCACAGAATTTGATAAACTAAACAATGCCTCCTTCCCTCGCCAGGAAATCCACACAAAAGAAAATTATTTCCAGACAAAAGTAAGTGGAACAAAGCTTTACATTTAACTGCATACTGCATCAGTTTCCTTTAAAATCATATGCACATGGAATTATAGGTTTGTGCAACAACATTACGGAGAGACTAATCTTAGGGTTCCAGAAAGCTACATACCCCAAGCAACCGTGCACTCCTCGCTTGTAGCACTGGCTTGATTAGCTTGACACTCGATGCCTAGTTACACACCATCACAAAAGTTACCTTAGCTAAGTACAAATTTGAAAAACAGACGAATCAATGGCTTTAACAAAACAAAAGAACTTACAGAGATCCATGATATGATTCCTACAGATGGCGCAATTATCCACCACAATATCTGCATTCAAAAAGAAGGGGAAAAAAAAGAAACATCACTTGTCCCTTCAGGAAAACTCGAAATACATAGCGTCAACAGATCGCATATGTTTTCTGGATCATAGACTGAACGATTATTTTAATTCTTTAGCTACGGAGGAATATATGGAATGAAATTAGGGTTAGGTTTAGGGTTTTACCCCAGGCCCAAAGAGCAACAGCATTCCACTTTTTGATCTCGAATCGCTTGGCTTTCTTGGTGGAGGAAGAGGTCGACGCCGTAGACGAAGACGGCCCGGCGACGCTGGAGCCCTCGCCGGCCGGAACCATGGTAACGTCGGTCTCTAGAGATGCCATTCCTGCGAAGCTCTATCTTCTTCTGAGAGCGACGGGCTCGTAATCGCTACCACGCTTATGGCGAGCCGTTCAACGCTCGGAAGGAAACAAACTTATAGACTGCTTTGGTCTAGTATTTTATACAGTGGCCCATAAATAGAGCCCAATGGAGCCCTATGGACTTAGGTGGACAGACGGCCACTCATTGTCTAGTCTGGAGCTTTTACAGAAGTTTAGCGTTGTTAGTGATTAGTGAAGACAGATCAAACCTTTAAACCGAACCGGTTTCAACTTCGTACTTTAGAAAAATTAAGTATCTTTCTAAAAAATGATAAATAAAATATAAATCATCATTTCATAAAAAATAAAAATAAGAATCGTAATTATAAGGTTTTTGTTAGTCAAAAGTAATTTTTAAATTCCCAAAGATTACATAGCATTTTGTATAAGTAAAAGTAACTATTATGCTATTTTTGACTCAAGACTGTTCTAATTCCATACTATTTCCAATCACCACCAATCCCACATATCTTATGATTTCATGGGAAATTCAAGAATGTCATACGTTTTACCATTTTTCTAGAAAATTTTGGAATTAGGAGCTGAATTTTGAATCAAAGTAATAGTAAAACTTCCAAGATTACCAATTTGAATTCTTTTAGTCAAATTGCATGCGAATAGGTGAAGTAATTAAACCTCCTCCACCCACGCCCCCAAAAAAAAAAAACAAGGAGAGGTGTATCTGTGAAGTCAAGTTGTTTGTAAAAGAAAATAGTGTACGTATGCGACCGTTGATTGAAGATAACGATACCAACAATATTAGAACATAGTGTCATCATTATTTGATTTTAAAAGAAAGAGAAAAAGGTAAAGACAAGAAGAGAATCCCACTCTGTGGAATACCAGACATGGAAAAAACCATGGTAGCTGAAATCCATTGCGAACCCTATAGGTGATTGAGAATGCTTTGGAACAGTCTTTTTTTTATTAATTAAAATATTTTATTAATAAAAATAGAAAAAGTTACATAAATAAGTTAAAAATTCATGGTAATAGAGAAAATAGTGCATCCCATCAACCATAAGTAGGCAAGATACAGTAAAAGAAAATAAAACAAATCTAGTCTACATAATATTATTAAGCTAATGCCAACAGGATCATTAATTCATCATTAGTAACATGTCACCCATATGAGCTATATATAGGACATTAAAAAAAATTTTATGATTAAAGTTTTTTTTTTTGGGGGGAGGAAAGGTATTATGATCAAAGTTTACTAATTTAAAAATAAGTTTCTTATAATATTTTTTAAACTAAAAGTTATTTTTGAACTATTTTTTACTATTTTTACTTTTAATTTTAACTTAAATAAATTAAAAAAACTATTTTAAAAAATTTATGCTGGGAATATTTTTTAAAATAACCTTTACTTATTGAAATTATTAAAAATATAAATTAAAATTTAATTTTAGCACAAAATTTTTAAAAGTACTTATTTTTTACATGATTAAAAAAATTTCAGCAATACCACAAGTATTTTGACGTCAGAACAAGTATGACCCGATGTTTTTTTTAAACCATAAAAACATGTCAAAGTAGCAAATCAAATAGTTGCCATTGGTGAAATATCTCAACATTTTATTTATTTATTGTTATTTTCCATAAGAACAAATATTTCAACATCTTTTTCAAGATATGAAAATAACACTTAAATGTAGATGTAGAGTGTATTTGGATTGGTTCCGCTACGGAATTCAACGTAAATTTTTTACTTTGGATCTTACTATTTTTTTTACAAAAAATTCTCTTTCACAAAACTTAAAATAGAAAATCTCAAATCAAAACACGATTCAATTCCTCCGTGCTAATAACATTCTCTACATCAATTGATTGTTATTTTGAAAAATATTTATTTTTGCAGGATTTTTTGAAAGATGTGGTTTCTTTTCTCTTTATTTAGATAGATCACGTCTTGCAAATCTCACCCAGATGTCATATACTACTCCAGAGTCCAGATAATGATTGGCTCTAATTTTTTAATTCATATATTAGGAGGTAAAATCCCATTCCAACTTATAATAATTATAGTATTTGAGTCCATGAGTCCCTCTAATAGTGAACAGATGACATTAGTAAGAATGTACACTCCTGTGTTTTAAAATATAAAATTTGTTAACTTTTTACTTATAGATTAAAATTAAAAATATTATTATATTTTTAAATAGTTTAATTTATTTTTTGAACAGATGACATTAGTAAGAATGTACACTCCTGTGTTTTAAAATATAAAATTTGTTAACTTTTTACTTATAGATTAAAATTAAAAATATTATTATATTTTTAAATAGTTCAATTTATTTTTTGAATTAATAGGAAGATAATAAGATAACTATATTTATGAATTAAGAGTAAATTGAAAAAAATAAATTTTAAATTAGTAAAAGGTTAAATATTTTCAAGAATAAAAAAGTTCCTATGTTTTTAAATAGAGAGCTCTTTTTCATTGAAATTTGAGCACAAAAGAGCACCATTCGTGTTTTCTTCATGTATGAAAAAAATAGGAAGTAATATATTTGTAGGAAACCGATTCTTGCAAAGCTAGCAATATTATGAAAGAAATTGGATACCAAACTATTCAGTTCAGTGTTCGTTCGTCGTGGAATTTTCCCACTTTTCGCGTGAGACATACTCAACCGCAGGTTTGATTTGACTCTCCAAAAACGGGATTTTGGTAACTTTCTTACCAACCAACCGCTGTAAAGGCGTGCTGAAATGTGGATTCTTTCAAATTGTAAGACGTTTTTATCATTACAATTCACGAGATGTTTTGATCAAACTCAAATTTACAACTTTATCCTTACTAATTAACGAAATTGTGATAGGATTTATGTATTGATAAAAACTTACATTCTTTATACCAAACCAGTAAAGTATTCTCTATCAATAAGATAATTTTTTAGTTCAATCTATTTCTTGATGAATTTATATATTTTAAATTAATTAATACGGGTAATATTAACTTATAGTTAATTAAATATCAAATTCTACTAATTAGTAAAAAAAAAAAAGAACTTATAAATTTTTTTATCAACAATATCCTAAAAAACACTAGGGCAGAATAGTTGATGTATTTTGATTACTATTCTTTTAAGAGTATATTTGAATTGTGTTTGGTTGGAAAAGTTTTTATTTTAGATTCTTTGAAAGTAAATTTTTTGTGAGAAAAGAAATGTAACTCAATTATATATTCGGTTAGATCAAACACTATCCAAATGAATCTTAAATACTTTTTACCTTTTTTACTTTTTTTAAAATTTGGATCCAAATTTTTTCTTACCAGAGTCAAAGTAGACTTCACAATACTATAAAACTTTTCATTTTGAGTTGTAATTTCTCATTAAATTCATGAATGATTTTTTTTTCTGAGGTACAATAAACAAGCAACTAGATCTAATCTTGAATGAGCTAAAACAAAAATCCATTACAAAATGCTTACACACTTGATCAAAAAAGATAAAATGTGGTGTATTACTGTGTTGACGAGTTCATATTTACAGCGATATTTTACTCTTGCCTAGTTTATGCTCTTTTTAACCTATGATGTCCTGGCGAGTCTAACCCGTTTCTGAGCGTTTGCTGCAGATGAGTTTCCGAAAAAACTGCTGTAGATTTAGGACTTCGAATCCGATGCTTATGTTGTTCGTGATGCAACCTGTGTTTGTGATGATAAGGGCTGTTTTCTTTCTTCATTTCCTTCTTCGTTTCGCTCTCCTTTTCATCTCCTTTCTGCAAATCAGTTTCAACTGGAACAGTGTATACGAACGTTCCAATAGAGATGTCATTGAAGTCCTTGAGGGGCTCCAGAGTTTTTACGATGGTGCACATGGTTGGCCTGTTCTTTGGCCGATGGCTCAGGCATTGGTAAGCCAAAGCAGCGGCCTTCTGTGCCCCTGCTTCCGAGTACTGGCATTCGAGCCTCGGGTCCATTATCCGGCTGAGCTTCCGCTGATCTTTCAACATTGGTCTCGCCCAATCGGCTAGGTTCTGTTCTCGGTGTGGACGGGTTTTGTCCACTGATCTTCTCCCTGCAAGAAGCTCCAAGAGTACAACTCCGAAGCTGTAGACATCGCTTGCTGCTGTCAAGTGACCTGCAAATTAAGACAAATTTCACATTTTGGCCGTCATTCTACAATGCACAACAAATCTTTAATTGAATAGTTTTGAAATTGCATATCAAACTCTGGAGAATCAGATGGTTACCTGTCATTATATATTCGGGGGCAGCATAGCCATGGGTTCCCATAACTCTGGTGGAAACATGAGTATCATCTCCTTCTGGACCATCCTTCGCAAGCCCGAAATCAGATAGCTTAGCAGTGTAATCCTGTGGAGATCATATAAATATGGGTAAGAAAATTTTGCTTGAAAACAAACGATTTCTGGAGTCACAAATGAGAGGAAGATTGGCCGTAATTAGATTCTTACGGAGTCCAACAAGATGTTTGATGCTTTGAAGTCTCTGTATATGACTGGTTTTTCAGCTTCATGGAGGAACTCGAGACCTTTTGCAGCTCCAAAAGCAATTTTCATCCTCGTGGACCAGGGTAGGGACACTGAAAACCCTGCAAATTTGAGCAAAATAATTGAGTTTTTTTTCAAGTTGTCTCATTAAAAATAGAAAGAGCCATAAAAAGCCAACCTATTGAAATGTTTACGCATCCAAGTTTCATGTGCGAAACATGCAAGATTTTTTTTCTCTTTAAAAATTTTATCAGAATTTGATGTTTTTTTAACTAAAAGTATCTTTCCCCCTTGCTGGGTGTGTTTGCATTGGGCTCAAATATTGGGTTTCATTTCAGAATTTGCAAGATTTTTATTTTTTCAAAACAAAAAATTTTAAACCCAAATTTTATTAAATTTCACCCTAAATCTCATTAACTAAAAGTCAATTACTCAACTACTACATCGTACTTTAATATGTGCATACTCAACCAAACTGGTTGAAGGAGACAATACTTGGCTTCTGATTATTTCAAAGTAGCAACTCGCAGAACATGTCAACACGGAACGATTTTAGAATGGTAAGCCCTGCAGCTTACCACATATTTCTTCTTCTTCTTCTTCTTCCAGCTTACCACATATTTCTTCTTCTTCTTCTTCTTCTTCTTCTTTCTTTTTTTACTTTAATTAATGAAATTGGGTGCAGCTGGAAACACAGGTACATCACATCTCACTTCTCAAAATATACCAAAAACTTCCCCATCATTGACTTTTGTAGAAAATTCCAATTCCTGATTCCTTCAATAATCTTCTAGATATAGTGTAACCTATATTGCAAGAAAGATATGAACAACTGGACTTTGTCTCTGGTTTTGTCCTCGTACTGGGCGGTAACAGCTAAGTATTTCAACAATATCATGGTAGATTCTGATTGAATAGGTAGTCAAGATTGTATAATGGGATCAAATTTGTCTAACTTAATTTGGCTCATGAAGGGGAAAATGGAAAGGATGAAAACGTACTTCTGAAAAGTTGATTCTCCAAGCTTCCTCGTGGCATGTATTCATAGACCAAAAGTCTATGTTCATCTTCGCAGCAGTAACCAATCAACTTCACCAGATTCGGATGCCTCAACTGCCCAAGAAATATCACCTCCGTCTGTCAAAATGGAAAGCTGATTAGATCAACACCAAATGCTACAATAAGAATAAAAGAAAATACATAAATAAATAAATTATTGCAACCCGTTGTCGTTGTGAGAAAAGAACATGCATTAGTGGGTTCATAGTCATACCAGCCATTCCCTATGGCCTTGTGAGCCATCAAGATCAAGAAGCTTGACCGCCACAGGCTGAGCTTTCAATCCAGGCCTGAGCTTATCGTCGATGAAACCCTTGTGCACCGGCCCAAAACCTCCCTCGCCGAGAAAATTACTGCTGGAGAAGTTCTGAGTGATGACCTTGAGTTCCTGAAGCGTGAAGTTATGAATGTTGGAGCCTGCTAATGAATTGGAGAGGTCCTCCGAAAGTGTAGAAGAGCTCAATTCCGAGATAGAGACCCTATGAAATGATGTCTGTTTCGCGCACACTCTTTTTGGCTTCGGACCCGGGTTCTCAATCTTCAAACACCCAAAAACATAAGATTGCCATGTGCTCTTCTTGACCGTCATCTCCTTAACCAAACAAATCAGTGCTCGTACTTCGAAAAAAACTACGTATCAATGATGCAAAATTTGTCTGTATTTCTCGCAGAAACGCCTCAGAAGATCATCATTTCGGGCGTTTGATGAGATAAAGAATGAACTGTGAATGTAATGAGCAAGAAAAGCAGGAAAAAAATGTTCCTGTGGTTGTTCGAAACGGGTCTGGAACTTGGAATTGGAAGGCTTATATTGAAAAATGCAGAGACTTAATATTCAAATGGCCAACTGCTCTCTCTACCCGACGTTGAGATAGAGGCCTGCAGCTCCTTTATAAGACCCTCGCGAGTCATGATCTAATGCTTCCTTTCTCCGAAAGAAAAAAAAAAGGAAAAGGAAATTATACATATAAATTTTGTAAGGAATTATGGTATCTGACCAACTTCTTGTATAATTGTCATACACGGATGTGAGAAGAAGAGTTAAAAAGGATAAACTAATCAAAGTAGTAAAAGGAAACGAGTATGAAGTCCAACGTGTTCGGTTGAATGTGAAAAAGACAAGGCTGCCCTTGTCAGATAATTTCTTGGCCTGGAAGGTTTTATGGGGTTGCTGGAAAAGAAGCTGTTTCACACATTCTGAAACCTCCGATGCACTTTCCGGCGGTCCATAAACTGGAAAATGGTATAAAGATGAAAAGTGGTTTCTTTGGAGTTTGTTTGACTTGATTTTTCCATTTTCTTTTATATAAGTTGTTGACAGTAGAGGTTTTTATATTGGTAAAGGACTAATGGGATTCTAAGGCGATTGCGGTATCTTTTGGTCATTTCCTCTACGTCGTCACCCGCGGCATCTTTGAATATTCCTGACGATAAAAATTCCACGTATCGACAATTTCTTTTTGAAATAAACTGTGTTTAAATCAAAGTACACGTATTTTTTTTCTAATTTTCATAAAGACCGTAAGGTTTTGCTAAATACACGGTCTCTTTAATAACCTTCCGCATTAGTAAAGGAAACATGATAACTTGCATATAGTTAATTTTTTCGTGTCAAATTAAAATAAAATATTGAATTTTGATCTTAAAAAGTAAGATTTATGATTAATTTTTATATACAACTTAGTATTTCAATTCTTTTCTGGTAATAGTATGTAGAACTCAACCTTAGTTAATTGTTACTTCATCAATTTCATAATAAGTGTCTAATGTAGAATTTTATTTTGTTACAAAATAAGGATTTATTTGAATTGTATTTGACCCAATCAAATATATAATCGGGTCTCACTTCTCCTCTCATAAAAAATTTATTTTTTTAAAACTTAAGACAGAAACTATCACAACTAAATATAATCTAAATATATTCTAAGTATCGTTAGATAAAAATTTAATTTTTATTCTTTACTTATCTTTATAATAAAATAATATCATTTAATATAGTAAAGATAATAATCTTTTTTATAATTTTTTACGAGAAGAAAAAATATTTAATTAAAAATATACTAGTTTATTTAATTATTATTTTAATATATATAATTTTTTATAATAATATTTATTATGAAACGGATAAAAAATTACGCTAATTGTTACGTTGGTTGCTAGAATTTCTTTTTCTCCTTTTCTTTTCTCGGGGAGACCAATATACAGGTCGGTATTTCGAGCCATTTACTTTAGCTGGGAGAGATATTTTATTTATTCACACTTTCCGCTGTCTTTCCAAATGGAAGTTCCCACTATCGCTTTTGATATTAGGCTTGGGTTGCTCAATTTGTTGGTTTCCAGCTCATGACATAAATTTGGCTTTCAGAGCAAGTTCGTCTCACATTAAAAAATAGTAATCCCCTGCTACACCATTTTGTTATGCAGAACGTGCAACTTGACCACTAATGACGGTCAAGGAAATTTGTCAACTTCCCTATTTTTTTCTTTTTTTTCTCTTGGAAGTATCCTAATTTTATACTTCTTTCGTTTTAAAGCATAAACATTTTGATCTTTTTAATATAGATTAAAAAATAAAAATAAAAATTTATTTTTATTATATTTTTAATTAATTTTACAATACAATAGAGATAAAAAATTTATATTTATAGTGAAAATAATTTTTTAAAAATTTAAAAATACATAAAAAGCTAAATATTTTGAAAAGAATTAGAAAATCTTATATTTTAAAATGAAGAGAATAATTAAAAAATGCTTGTAAGTTTTAAGGATGTTTTCTTCCCTTAATCTTCCTTCACAATTTTCATAGTATGAGCATAAGTGTCAAACAAGCGAGTGAATACAGTAGCTATTTATGAAATGTTTTACTTAGGGGTGTTCATTATTTGGTGCAATCTGAAAAATCAAACCGAACTAAACCAAAATATGCATTTCGGTTCGATTTTTCAGATTTTTGGTTTGGTTCGGTTCGATTTTTCGGATTAAAAATGAAATTCGGTTCGGTTTTCGGTTTTTGTTCTCAAACCGAAAACCGAACCGAAAAACTGAATTTTAAAAAAATATATATATGAACGCATTTTGGTAATGCGTTCTTTAATAAAAATTAATGTTTTAAAATAAAATTACCTCAAGAACGCATTAGCGAAATGCATTCTTTTCTCTTTTCTTCAATTTCGATTTTTAATCGAACCGAACCGAACCGAACGGTTCGATTTTGTAAAAAAATTCGGTTCGGTTCGGTTTTGCAAAATTTTAAAAAAACCGAACCGAAAACTGAATTATCCCACTGAAACCGAACCAAAAAACCGAATGAACACTCCTAGTTTTACTATCTTTTTCTCAAATTTTATAGAAGCTATACTTATTGGTATAATTTTACATAATAAATCAAGCGTAAATTATCAATTAAGTAAACCAATTATAAAATACTTACGTTTATATTATAAGCAAGAGTATTATTCCCATTATGACTACAAAAATATCTATTATTACATATGCTATAAGTATAAATATTATTTTTATTATAAAAGAGAATAAACCTTTCATTTAGCTAAAATCAGACACGTAGCTTTACTGGTCGAGAGGCCTTGGAAATTGACAAATTACCAAAAGAAGGGAAAAAAGTAAAAAAAAAAAAGAAAGAAAGAAGACTTATCATACCTTTTTTCGCCTTTTTTGGAGGAAGAAGAGCTGTCATATCATTAAATACTATTGATTTATAAATTTTTTTTAATTATACATACTCCAAAAACTCATTATTTTTTCATTTTTTTTTCTTTCCTCCTTTCATTACCTCTCTTTTTTCTCATTCTCCCTTTATAATTTCACTAAAATTAATAAGTAACGCATAAATTTATATTGAACTTCTATAATTTTGAGTAAAAAACTTGAAAAATCATTAATGTGTCAATTTTTTTTTTGAATTCTAGGCAAATTTTGTCCAACATGACGAAACTTGTCATACTATTTCCGCCCAGCTGAGCAGAAATCTTGGTGTAGTTCCGTCCAATTGCGCGAAACTAATCCCAAGGTCCTGCCTGCCACAATACTTCCGCCCTTTTGGGCAGAAGTTGACTAGATGTTCCACCCATTAGGGCGAAACTAACCGTTATTATGTGTTCCACCCAAAATGCCGAAACACGCAGTGGATTGTTGCTTTTTAAATTTTGGCTATTTTAAGGTCGTTTTTTTTTAACATTTCATGCATAAAAATAAAAAATTTAAAGAACTTATCTTTTTTCATACAAATTTAAAATAATTATTTATAAATATAAATTTTAATGTTCAAGAAATTAGAAAATAAATAATTTAAAATAAAATTATTTAAATGATATATAGTTAAACTTAAAATCATATAAAATAATCTTTTGTTGAATGCAATTCCTATGCATTTCCGTCAGCTGGTTCATTGGATGGGATTATTTTACGTCTTACCAAAATAAAGAAGAAAGGGAACAGACAAGAACTATCATTTTCTTTTTCCTTTTCTCTCTTTTTCTACCAATGATTTGGTCAGAGGTTAAGACAAAATGATGGATGAATCGCTTGGAGGGCTTTGAAGAAGAGGTAGGTTGGCCTTCACAATATAGCGTTGTCGCTAAGTTCTAGAAGCTAATAAATCCTTCCCTTTGCAAAAGTCCTTCACAAAAGTCTAAACAAATAACAAGTATATATATATTTATATCCCACTCTCATTCTTTTACACATTTTTTTTTTGAAAATTTGTCTGTTGGGTTGGAATTTCGTGTGTGTAAATTACTATACTTCACATTAATTAATTAGATGAATGAATCAAGAGCCGCCTGTGTGACGGACCCAAAGATTAAGATGGGACGGTGACGCATTAGGTGAAACATCACTCCAACACACTGTTGTTCCCGCTGATGAAATTGGATCAAGTTGATTCTTCTAGAAGCAATTTCGTTTATCAATTCATATTTATTTTATGGAATCTTTTGTTTTTTTCATCATAATTCATTTAAGAGAAATTTGGAAACTTACTATTAGTAGTAGGTTAGATGAGCTGAGTCTGAGCTGTTGTGTTCCTTTGCCGAAGTCAATGGTTGGATTAGTGTTTAAATAAAAAAAAAAAAAATTTTCCACTTTGATTCTTATTTCTTTTTTTATAAATAATTTATTTTTATAATTTTCACTATATTTAACTAAAAAAAACAATCAATCTCACCCTAGTTTTGTCATTCGTTAATTACTAACAAAAATAATAATAATAAAATTATGTGGAATATCTTACGCAAGCTATACTATGTGCCCATATCTTGTTTTTTCTTTGGGTTAACTACACATAACGAAAATCTTAAGTGGCAAAGCAGTTAGAAACCTTTTTTTTTTTATAGATGATAATTTTTAATAATGATTTACGTTGTTTTTATTCTAATTTGTCAAAATTAAAAAGAAAATCTATTTAAGGCTATATATATATTTCTCCAATTTCAAAATATAATACCTTTTAGCAATTTTTGTATAGATTAAATAAAAATATTTTTATTATATCTTTAACTAATTTAATTTATTCTATGTTAATATAAAAAAAATAAGAAAGTGATATTTATAAATAATAATAATTTTAAAAAATAATTTAAAAATTTTAAAAATTATTATATTTTGAAACGAAAAAAAATGTGTCTTAAATTTATAAAACATCAATGTTTTATATGAAGTTAGATTCTATATTGCGTTAAACTAGTAATTGAATCCATGCAAATACTCCTAAGAATGGTTCTACACATAATCAGACATGCAATCGGATGGATACAAACTCTCTTGAGAAATCTCGATCCTGAGTCCGTGTAGTATTGAAGAATCACTCTATCCTCAACCATACCTCCATCGTCTCATATAATAATACTGATAGTCCAATCTCATTTGGAAGAAACTAACACAGGAATTCCTTTCATCTCATCATTCTTCCTTCTTTTTTTCAACCGTTGGGAGAACAGTATGAATGCACTGTTGACAGCCAACTCGACGTAAAAAGTTTTTGACCTTCATTCTATAATGGTACACCTTTGACTTTTATGAAAATCCTAAGGAGAAAAAAAAAGTAGTTAAAAGTAGAAAAGTATTTGGATTGAGTTACAATTCAAATCCAAATTTTTTACAATCAATTTCCAAAAAAAAAAAATTACAATCTTTAATTGCCCATATTTTCTTTTTAGAATGTCCACAATTAAATGTTTTTTTTTTTTGTAAAATGATTATATATTTTATCTAAACTTTCAATATAAATTTTCTTAATTTAAGAAAATTAAGATCTATTAATATATGTACCTACTACTAATCTCTTTAACTCTGTTGTTTCAAGGGATTTAAGCTCTAGTAATATGTTAATCATACCGCTAATATCTTTAATTAATAAAAATATTATGAGGTTAATAAGGATAAAGTTGATAGATTGATAAATAAAAAATTCTTACTAAATTTTATACCAAGTTAAAATGAGACATTTAATTATGAACGGTGAGAGTAACTATAATATTTTCCGAGTAAGTGAATGAGTATGATTGAATGATAGTACATGATGAAGATATTATATTCGAAATAAAGTTCCTTCAATATAACATAATAGGGTAAAAAAATTTAGACGTCCATACTTAAAAGGTTGCAAAGTCAGACCTGATTGAAAAAATAAATAAAAGAATAAGGCAATAACTCAGTAAGCAAAGCATTTCTTACTGAGCGAAAAAAAAGTATAATGCCCATACTCTTTCTTTATTGCCCTTGTAATAGTATAAAATCTATTTCAAAAAAATGAAAAACGGAAGATTTATGACTAATAATTTTTTTCTGGGCTTATCTTCCAATTGTCATCATAGGAAACTGCTAAAAAGGAGGTTTGACTAATAATCCTTTATCTGCAACTAATTTATATATATACCAATTTTCTAAAACTACACTTGATGATGTCTTGAAAATTTATAGCTTTTCGCATAAACTAACTGGACAGCAGTTGGGAGGTCAAAAGTATAAGATGAACAAGTAAATCAAACAACAACTACCGAGACCCTCCTTTAGTGGGCTTTTACCAAACCCCTGAACAAATCAAAATCTTGAATATTGTCTTTTATTACTATACGATCTCAAGTTAGACAGCAACAATTTTCATCATAAGCTCCATCCGTTTTCAAACGTCTGTAAACATGATCGCCGAAATGAGAGAAGAACACAATTTCAAGAAAAACAAGGGTTCTCTTCTGCATGTCCGGAAATTTGTCTCGCTTCAGTTCAACTACCAAAGACCTTAAAACTAAGTACAAACAACAAATCCTTTGTTATCAAATACATCAACGAGTGTCATTAATTTGTTAAAGTTAGGCCAAGAAATTCCTGCACTACGTACGCACGGAAACTGAAATCAGCGTGTTCTCACGAAGGTAGACGCCGTGGGCATCAAAGTATTTAACTGTTCCAGATGGTCAAACTTCTTCTTCTCCATTTCGGGAAGAGTTTTCTCTATAATAACTACCCAGTTGGTACTGGATCTATATATATACATGGAAGATTCTCTAGAGTCCTCGACCGTTGTAAGTCAATTTTATGCTAATAATTTTCTGCAAAAATAGGCTTGCTGAAGAAGGAATTGAAGTTCAAAAACTGGCACTCTTGATCTGAGATGCGAATGGCGATGGACTTAAGACTTGATCCGAAATGAAGAAAAGAATGACCGATGACTTGTTTTCCAATTAATGAATGTGGCTCTTGAGTTTGACATTTTCTTGTGCATCAAAGTCAGGATTGCTTCTATATTATTATTAATCAAAGTCAGTCAAAATTTTCTCTCCAAGAATTTGTCAGAGAGATCGGATCGCGTTCGATCTGTAATTCTAGTGGCATTGCCAAGTTGGCCGTTTAGAGATCCTGAAAAGATGGGAAATTATACAACAAGTTCTCACGTGTAATTATCTCCTGAAAGTCGTTGAATCATTCATACAATAATACCCAGACATATGGGAAATCCCATATGTTTCTGTGTCAATTTGGCATCACTACGGTCCTTTTTTTATTTAAATTCCGCAGGCATTGAACCCTAAATTCCTGGATAATCAACTACTCAATTTCTGAGCTATTAATTGGCCTAAACGTTCCCGTAATTATATAGTACAATGGAAGCGGTTTTCTCTCAGCTTTCACACATACGTCTAAAGATCCCTAACATCTATTGATTACTTCATAAATGAATGTGAGAAAATATATATCAAATGTAAAAGTAATCTTTTTTTTCTCAATATTATATATGTCTATCTAATGACTCGAGAAATACAAAATCAGATCCTCTACAATTTAAGGCAGGAATTTCTCAACAGTTGTAGCATAACCAAAGTAAGCTGGCATATCAAATAATAGAATACTTCTAACTAATTTAGTTATTAATTTATAACAAAAAATAGAATAGCTTTATGTGTTTACTCTTTTTTTTAGTGTAACTTTATTATGAGCGATCACCGAGTAACTTATAAGTATTACATAAGTTATATACATGCTAATGAAAATAAAATATATTGATAAAAAATTCACATGATGTAATTAATTTTGTTAATAATATAATTTTTTTATCCACATATTTTATTTTTATTTATATATATATAATTTATGTGATATTTAAAAATTCCTTGGTAACTATAATAAAACAAATTCTTTTTTTATGTGAATTTTGTGTGTGAAGTTTGTTTCTTTCTAAATGTTCGAACCCTACAACGAAGAAAATATCAGTCACTCATAATTACTGGGCTATCAGGCTCAAAACGAGTTCGAGGCCTGGGCCTCCATTTGTAAAAAAGAAGTTCATCTTTGAGGGCCACTAATTTTAGTTAGGAAGCCCAATGCCCAATTACCATGAAACACCAGGCCATGTTGGCTCTTTCATTGTTCATAACTACTCGATTGGTTCCCATCGTCCATTTGTCCCTGCTGTCATGCTGTGTGCCTGTGTCTGACAAACACAACTGTTTTTTTTTTTTTTTTCCCTTTGAAAGATGACAAACAGAACTAAAAGAGGAGAACCAAACCCAGCAAAGGACATAAGAGTTCGTGAGACCATAAATGGATTTAACTCCTAGGCTCGACCTTTTCGGAACGAATCATTGGGTGACAGGAAAATATCTCTTGGAAGATACTTTTAATTTTAAAATATATAATCTTTTAATTTTTTTAATAAATTAAAAAAAGATATATTTTTTGTGAATAGATAGTGACGATATCAAAATTAAAATTTAATGAATATTTAGAGCTAATATAAAATCTTGGATCAAAAAATTAAAAATATTAATATGACTTTCATATATGTTGAAAAATATAAATTTTTATATTTTTAAAGTGTGATATAATTGTATTTTTATTTTATTTTGATATTTTTTTTAATAAATCTGATTTTTAACTTTTGACCGAGGAAAGATCTTTTAAGGCAAATCGCAGTTGGACCACCAACCTACTACCAGCCGACTCTCTATCCTCTTCTTTATCTGCATTCGTTTCCTCGTCTTCCTCAGCCACCGAGTTGCCCCTTACATTTCTTCTTTCCAATTTCCTTCTCTCCCACTTCGTCCCCGGCCACATTCTTTCCCGTTCTTTTCACTGCCCTCTCTAACCATCATTTGAGTTATCAGGAGTTCATTCAAATTGGTCAACAAAAACATGTATGTAATAAATCTTTGACACTTGCTCTTCATGGATTAGGTATCTATCAAAAGAGGATACAATTGCGAGACCGTGATTTCAAGATCCAAGACCTCTCAAAACAATTCACCAATATTTCATTACTGCTTTGAGCAGCATTGTGAAAAAGTGTTTCAGTCCGCGAATTTGCTCAAAGGGGACGGTTTGAACTTAATAAATATAAGTTTATTTTAATACAAATTTTTTAGCTCGCTATATTTAGTCAGCAAATTAGATACAAATTAATCAATATTTTTTAATTTTTTTAAAAAAAATAACTCTTTCAAAAGTTACCTCTTTTTTTAATTAGTTTTTTTTTGTATAATATGATAGAATTTATATGTAAAAATATATATATATATATATATATATATCGACCTAATGACTGACCATACAGGCCACTAGTTTTCCAACTGCTAGCCCGCTTCATGTTTGACACCACTACCTTCGAGGAAGACATGAAATTGATTTGTCCTCTTTTTGATTTTCCTTTGGGAGGCGCCTTTGCTTTTCGTCATTCCATTCATCAAATATCTTGTTGTTTTGTTTATTAAGAATACTAATTTGATGCTGAAAGCATGCGCATAGAATAACTTGATGCTTTTCCTGCGTACATATCACTGCCTTATTCTTGATGGTTACTGATAGCTGATGACGCCTCCATTGCGAAGTCTACAAAAATATCTTCATATTTGGTCCTCATTCCACACCTATAGAAAGTAAACATACTGGTACAATGTAATTGCAGCCTTTTAGGTAATCCCTTTCTCTTTAACCACTTTCGTTGAGAAGTTTTCTATTGCAGAACGGATTCAAAAAGAAGGCATATGTCCTAAGTCCTCGAGAGAAAAACTTTGATCATACTTGTATAATATTTTTAATTTTGTTCGATTACGATCAAGCCGCACTGTATTCCACCTACCCGATCCTTCTGCATAAGGCTTTGTTTGGTTCTCGGAGGCATAGAGGAGGGAGAAGTGGCAAAAAGTAAATATATTTGGTAAAAAGTAAATGTATTTACTTCAATTTTATTTTGAATATATAAAATAAAAGTGAAATTTAAAAAAATTGTAATAATTTTATTATTTTATCAATTGTATATATTTATTATTTTAAATTTATTAAAATTTTTAAAGAGTATTTGATCATTTTCACCGATTATTTCTCAACAACCTTTTTATTTTTTGATTGGGTTGATTTTGCTTATATGAATGGAGAGTATTTTCTTTCTACATTTACTTTTTTTTCCTATTAATATCCAACTAAACAAGTGTATTTTTTCAAATATTTCTCTATTTACTATCTCATCCCACCACAACCAAATATAGTGTAAGCCCAACCTTCTTTCCTTTCATTTACAAAAATAAAGAGTAAGAATAAATATGATGGGAAAATTTATATGAGTATTTTTATATATAATTTTAAATTTAATTATATACAGAAAAAAATTATTTCAATTCTTCTTTCTCGCACAATAATTTTGAGTTTGAATTAATTGGTAAGTTCTGCTCCTTGAGGTGGGACTCTTTTGATAGAGAAAGAATGAGAATATAAATGTGTGATAGAAAAAAAATTAATTTTTAAATTATATATAATAAAATAAAATCATATATAATAGTGATGATTTATATTTTGAAAATACACGACATTGGACAAGTATAGAACCCCATTGAAGAAAAAAATAATAAAGTGGTGGATTTCCATCATTTGTCCCATCTCGTGGTCCTACGTCAAAAGTTTGTTAAACAAAACCTCCAAAACAAGAATACGGACAAAATGTCGCCACCATTCATCGCAACGAGCAAGGCAACATCTTTTAGTGTATCATGGAAAACCAAACTCGTCCTTAGTCTAAAAAGATGGCCGGGGGAACCAAACTCCTCCATAAATTTCCTTTATTTTTTTTATTTTTTTGTGAGCAACTCTACCCTAAATTTCAGGGTAGATATTGATCATGGACCATTAGTTTAACAATAAAATGAGAAGATAAGTTTTGAAGACAATAATAGTGATTTTAAAAATGCTTTTGCAAAAATAATCGTTCAAAAATTCAAATTCATTACATAATGGTAACTCTTTTATTTTTAAAATCTTAAAATGAATCGATTTATTTTAAAGAAATATGGAATCCACTCAAATTTATTTTCACACACTTCACTACATTTGGGCCTCTATTACAACAAAAGTTTTTCCAAGAGAAGTTACATTGAAATGCTACACTTTGACTGCTTAAAAATAAGTTATTTTCAGAAGATGAATTAGACAAGAATGGCATGCGAGTGCAATCTTACTAGCTCTAAAGTCAAAAATTCTCCAAAGGACTTTCTCAGCAATTTGATTACGGTACTCAGACTATTTTTTTGACACACAGGGTATATTTAGATTGTATTTAATTAAAAAAAAATTTTATTTTAAGCTGTGTAAAAATAAATTTTTTTAAGAAAATAAGTGAGATCTAATTATGTGTTTAGTTAGCAAAAACACAATCTAAATAGAGTCATAATGAATAGATCCTCATAACAAATGATTAAAAGCATCAACAAAGATGTTAATTATTGAAAGTTTGTTCAACACATGCCAAAAAAATGTATTTTTAACAACGTAATTGAATCGTTTTCTTATGATATAAAAATTAAGGTGGTTTTACTATTATCACATTTGTGCTCAATATTCTCTAAGTTTTAGAAGCACACCATTCTTTCCACCAAAAAAAGAAAGAAAGAAAGAAAGACGTTATTCTTACTTTTTCTTTTTTCTAAAATATTTAATAAATTTACAATATCAATAAAAATTTAATAATCCTTTTCTATTCTTACCCTTCTTCTAACTACTACTCCTTCACCTAGTGGAGTAATGTTACTCTAATTCTCAGAACTAATTTTAAAATTATCAAAATTATTGATTCGAAATTTTATATGAAAAGTGAGAAGGGAACAAATATTTTGCCCCGGCGGGAGTACCTTCTATTCTACTCTATGACCACTAACTGTTGAGGTCGATGGCTTTATGCTAGATTTGGTCTACGTAGTTTGTAAGTGTGAGATTGAATAGAGTTTGTATTTGAGAATTTTGTCTTAAATTTTAATCTCTTTATTTATAATTGAATGTCTTATTTTAACTTAGTATAAAATTAAAAAAAATAATTTGACTATAAAAAATTACTCACATATTAATAAAATTTAAAATTTTAAAATTAAAAGAGTGAAAGAGATTAGTTGTAGAATCTTGTATTAGTGGAGCTTACTTTTTTTAAATTAAAAATATTATTAATAAAAATTTAGATAAAATATAATATAACTATTTTAGAAAATTAGTTATTCAATTGGTGACACCTTTAAAAAGAAATTTAAATATTTAATTATGACAAGAGAGGATATTAAAAAAATAAATTATCTATAAGAATATGTGTATATTCTAAACTCAAAATCTTATATCGGATTCAAAATAAAATACCATCTAAGTATACATTAAAGATACGCGACCTTATTCTAAATGTTACAAAATAATAATTTTTCTAAAAGGAAATATGTAATCCTTCTCAAAGATATAGGAGTATTATTGATTGGCGGTAGCTCACATATAATGCTCGACTCAATTGTACTTCAACTTATTCAATAGTATACTGATGGGATAACAGTGCGTATTTATAACGAACTACAGACAGGACATTCTACAGTAATCACGTTCTTATAACGGGAAACACAAGATAAAAAGTTCATCATTCGACCACTAATGCTTTGATTGAAAATAGGAAGGTGATTATCTCATTACACTATTAATTCAATATTATCTTAAAATTTTGTATTAATTAAGATAAGACATCCAATCTTAGAGGGGAGGAAGATTCGTCTAAGACAATGTCCCAATCACACTACAAATACATTGTTTGTGAATCTGATTATTTTGTTTTTTAGATACTTATTTTTATTTTGTTTAATTTCATTTTTTAAAGATATTTTTATTTTGTCCTTTTCCAACCAAATTGGAACGAATTAATCCACGTCACTCTATACATCATACTGGATTTAACGTATAGACAGCGGACATGTTGCACTCTCTACTGCTCGGTCCGAGATTCCATGAATCGCCCATCACTACGCCCATCCTCAAATCCAAACCGTCGACTCCATCATCAAGTGGTGGCCCAACACAGATTATGGACGGCCTGGATATATCTTTTCTCCACACGCAACCTAACGCCGAAACCAGGAGATAAATACACCCCCCCCACACTCTTCTCCGCTGCTCTGCGCCTTCGCCTGTGTGTTCCACAGAACCATGGCTCGCGTGTCGTTGCTGTTCCCGGCCGTGATTGCTGCTATGATCGCCTGCGCTGCGGCCGCTGGTGATGGATCATCCGCCATGTTTGCCGAGGAGAATCCGATCAGGCAAGTAGTGTCGGACGGTCTACGTGAACTGGAGACTTCCTTCCTCCAAGTCATCGGAAACGCTCGCCATGCTCTCTCCTTTGCAAGATTTGCCCACAGGTGATTTCTGAGTCACTGAGTTCACTTCTTTTTGTCTCTGGGCTGTAAATGGGAATTTTGAGTTTGTAAGATCCATTTCTGTGTAAATGAAGGTACGCGAAGAAGTACGAGACCACAGCGGAGATAAAGCTGAGGTTCGACATATTCAGCGAGAATCTGCGGATGATTAAATCGCATAACAAGAAGGGACTCTCGTACTCTCTCGGTGTTAATGGTATGCTTTCTAATCTATGTTAGTTTGTTTTAATAATTCTTTTTACAGCACATGTAAGAACATCTACAAGACTCTCTTTCCAGAAGTGGCTTGCTTTACCAGTCATGACTAGCACACGCTTCTTAACTGTATGTGAGAGCTTATCTCTGCTGATGCTGTTGAGTTCAATTTAAGTTCAGTTATTTGGATATTGCTTGTCAAATTTGAAACTATAAATTGCAGAATCAGTATGCAGCAAGTTTATTGCTAGGCAAAAGTCTAATAGGTCCATCTTTGTATATAACTTTTTTCTTTTCTTCCTTTTCTCGTCTTCCTTTTTTCTTGAATTTGATTTTCAGTAGTGGCTTTTTAGTTTTCCAATGCAATAAATGGCTTGATTTTTCTATTTGCGGTCTTGAGGTGTCATTTTGTTGGTTCTGTGGAACAGAATTTTCTGATATGACATGGGAGGAATTCCGCAAGCATAAGTTGGGAGCTGCCCAGAACTGTTCTGCAACCGCAAAAGGCAATCTCAAGCTCACCAATACCGTCCTCCCAGACACGGTACTTCTGGAATTTATTTCATTCTTCTCTTTTTCAGTAACTTGCACCTGAATGCTGCATCATCTTAACTATAAACTTCAGTGGTCTTTTGGTTTTTGGTGTAGTTCTTTCTGTGGATGATTTTAATTTATGGAGAACTTTTAGTCTCTATGATTTATTGTTCTTGGTTTTTCTGAAGTTTTTTCGTGATTTTCTTTAAATTTTGGTCATTTACTCAAGCAAATGTGATTTATTAGTTTCATTGGAGATCAATCTCTCCTGCTGATACAAATTGTATTTGGATTTTCAACTGATATCTTATAATAGAAAGACTGGAGGGAGACTGGTATAGTTAGCCCTGTCAAAAATCAAGGTCACTGCGGATCTTGCTGGACATTCAGGTCTGTTTGAGTTTGGATATAATCATAGTTACTGAATTGGCAACTCATGGTGCTCCCGCATGATGGAAAATTTATATGATTGCAATATTTATTGTTTCCAGTACCACTGGATCCTTGGAGGCAGCTTATGCGCAGGCCTTCGGAAAGCAAATTTCCCTTTCAGAGCAGCAGCTTGTGGACTGTGCTGGAGCTTTTAACAATTTTGGTTGCAATGGTGGTTTGCCGTCTCAAGCCTTCGAATACATTAAGTACAACGGTGGACTTGACACTGAGGAAGCTTATCCATACGAGGAAAAGAATGGTGTTTGCAAATACTCATCCCAAAATGTAGGCGTAAAAGTCCTGGATTCGGTCAATATTACCCTGGTAAAACACTTAACCAAGCAAACATCTTCATTTGGCCTTTTATCAGTAGACCGTTGCTGATTGCACTTATAAATAGACAAAAAATCTTGTAAAATTAATGTCACTGTCCCTGAAGTCCAGGAGTCCTAGATTCAGGTCTTCTTGTTCTGTTCCTTGATCAACATTATTCAGGTCTTCTTGTTCTGTTCTTTTCTTGATTCTCTGTCTTATAACTACAGGGAGATGAAGACGAACTTAAATATGCAGTGGGATTAGTTCGACCTGTAAGTGTGGCGTTTGAGGTGGTAAACGGTTTCAAGCAGTATAAAAGTGGAGTTTACACCAGCAGTACGTGCGGCAAAACTCCAATGGTAAGAGAGTACTGCATATTAACAAATCTGAATTGGAATTCTCAAATAGGAGTTTCCATGCTTGAATTATGATTGAATTGAGATGGTCAGTCTGTTTGTATATCACGCGATGATGGCTTTCAGAAGTTATCCCTGAGGTACTTGACCAGAGACTGTTGAGCAAAATGAAGAATGAATGCATAAAATGTTACATAGGTGCTATTAGTTGAAAAGTTAAGTGTTGAACGCCAATGTGTTCCAAGAATAACAACTTCGATATCAGGTCTAGGTGACACAAAAAGATATGGGTTCATAGGTAAGGATCCATGCGAAATAAACAGCACAATCCAGCACAGCAAGGATATATGTTCAAGAACGCATCATATTATCTAGTCTTTTAATCTATTTAAAGATTTGAGTACCATTTCCTAGATTATTCTCCTTGGTCCTGGTCTAACATGTTCCCTCAATACCTCGGCTTGAACCAAAATCAAGCAGCCAATGAGCTCTATCATACCTCTCCATTTTGCTTTTCATAGAAGACCTGAGAGGATTAGGATCAATGTGTATTCTTCTATGGCAAATGCAATTTCTAATATCTGCTATGATGGTAACGGCAGGATGTGAACCACGCAGTCCTGGCTGTTGGTTATGGCGTTGAAAATGGTGTCCCCTATTGGCTCATTAAGAATTCATGGGGAGCTGACTGGGGTGACAATGGGTACTTCAAAATGGAGATGGGGAAGAACATGTGCGGTAAGTCTCTGAAAATCTTTACTTTATGTACAGCCCTTTGCTTCGCATGGTGTTCTAAACCATAAAAAATGAGTTGTTATATTGATTTCGTCAATTCATTGCAGGTATTGCGACTTGTGCATCATACCCTATTGTTGCATAATCTGGCAAAGCACGGTAGACTTCCCCCTGCATAAAAACTGATGTTGTTTCGCTATTTGACGTGCTAGTCATTGGTATACAAATTCAAGCTTTATGATGCAAAGTAGATTGTTTCTTGTGTAGTAAAACTAGTCAGTCTCACACCAGCATGTAATACGTCTTATAAACAGAAAATCAATGCCCTTGTGGTATGAGGATACGATTTAGGCGTGATGTATAATAAGACTCAGTAAAAGGGGATCCTACTAATGTAGATTTATACATCTAAGAGGGAGCCCTTTTGTAAATCTCAGCAGTAATGGTGGCTATTCTAGAAATATCAAGTGCTTCAGCTCTGTTTAAATTTGGACCATCCATAATTTCCTCCAAAATTATATCTGAAATTACTTTTGGTGCATATATATTCCTGTATTTCACAACTTAGCGCTCTGCCACTACCACAGATTTGAGGATATGGGTTGGGTTTTTCTTTTAAAATTTTAGTTTTTTAATTTTATGAAAGTGAATTATTTGTGTAAGAAAAATTAGAATCCAAGTAAAAAACTTTTGTGAATTTTCTAGTTCAACTAAAGCTTCATTCAGTAAAGATGGAAGTGACGGGGCTCACAGTGCATCCAATTGCCTCATAAAGAAACTCCGTATCATTTAAGCAATTTTAGGAAATTCATTTGTACATGTTGCATAATACGTACTAGTGTATTTTAAAAATGAACAACACATAAAAGGAAAATCCTAAAAGAAATATAGTTTTTAATGTTCCTCTCTCATTTTGACATAAATATTTATATATATATTTTTAAGAAATATCTTACAGAAAATAAATGTGAAAAGTAATTTTTAGGTATTGTATAGGTTACCAAAGGATTGCCTTCTTCAAAGTCCATATCGCTATTGATTTCAGGAAACTGTTGTTTACCCACCCACTTATGATGGCAACTCATAATTCCTTCTTTAGAGTAACTTTCAACCCAGACGTCATCACTTGGTCTTAACTTTCAAATGATGATAGGCAAATCAAAAAAGGAGGTGAAAAAAAGAAATATAAAATTCAGTTTATCAACATCGTATAAAATTTACAGAAAGATTATATCTTGATAACAACCAGAGAAAAAAAGCTTTTTTATAGGATTAACAAAAAAAAAAAGTTAATTGAAAATTAGGGTTTATATTAGGGGAAATTCTGGAATGATGGGAATTTTTCATACTTTTAGTTAGTTAACAACTTGATTCTCTTTACCATTGAATATATTAACTTTCTTTCTCTAATTCTTTTGCGAAGAAATTTACTCTACACTTTGTAATTTTCATTTCAGCGTAGGGGGATGTGTATTAAGTATATAATTAATTCTACGCAACGCCCTTTGTTTGCACTATAAAAAAAAAGAAAAAGAAAAAAGAAAGCAACACCCCTAGTCCCTCCTATATGGCTATTACAGTACCCTGCGAAGCTTTGTTTAAAAACAGGTTCATATAGATATAGGTGGAAAACTGGAGTTTTAAGCCCAAAACAAAAACGCATTATTGCAGGGTCCCATGCGTTCAGTTTTAAACGCATGAATGCATTCATTTGAAGAACGCAAACGCATTGGCGCATGCGTTCATTGATCAAGCCTGCATTGCTTTTATTTGTCAAAGGTTGGTCTTTTTAAATATTTTTATTCATTAATTTTGTGAATTTAGGAATATTTAACTAATTAAGTTTTAAATATATTATTGTGTAAAGAATATTCTTAAATTAATAAAAAAATAAATTCTAAAAAAAATGTGTTTTGGATTTTTTTTTAAAACAAATCCAGCAAAAACTTGAGCAGCAAAACGCATGTGGATTTTTAGACATGAACGCATGTCTTCAGACTATTTCCGAGGCTAAACATAGGAACAAGGCCAAACAGGATAAAAGCGCTTTTTCTCCTCGCCAATTCTGGGATCCAACTGCATTGCGTCAGTTACCGCTTCTACGAGATACGTTAGGGGTTGAATTTGAATCGCCCTTTCATCAAACGTAAATCGATTGAAGCAATTACAAACAAAGAAAGCAACAATTATTCTGAGGAACAAGATTGATGGCCGCGGAGAGACTCACTTCTCCCATTGCTGCATCTCCTGATGAAAACACTCTGTAATCTTCTCTTCTTTTGCAGACACAGCCACATTCGCAGTCATTTTCTTACACTTTACATCTCTTCTGAGTTTTTATTCTTTGCAATTCTTCAAATATTCTCTGAACAGATAAGTACTCTGTGAATTTCTGCGATTCTTCAAGAGAAAATTTTGTTCAATAGATTTGTGAGTTTAATTTCTTTTGCAGGAATTTTTTTCCAAATTGAATTACTTCTTTTAGCTTAATTCGTTTATTGTTTAGCTGGAGTCAGCTAGAGATTTCCCTATTTTGATAGCTTACCTCTTTCACTGCGATAACTAGCAGGTTACGCCGCTTGCTTTTCTTACATCAATACAGTAATGCAAATCTTTTCCTTCTTATTTTCCTTTACAATTTTGAGATCGCTTAAGCTTATTAACGAAATGAACCTACTCATCGTTTTCTTATTTCTACTGGATAAAATATCTATTTTATTGAGGTCTAGATTTATGAGAAAGACGCAAGAACTACAAACAATGATCTGAGCATCTTCTGTTAGTTGCACTGATCAATTTACGCTTAGCTTGTATATTAGTACATCATATTATACTCATCAAAGAGTTTTCTTCTCTAATAAATGGTTCATTGCTCCGGCTTTTTAGCTGACAAGCTGCTGCTTCTTCTTCTGCCATAGGTTTCTTGACGTTCTTCATGAAGCTCCTTTATTTGGTCATCGGAAGCCTACAAGTATTGTAGGAAGTATATTTTACTGTATCTTATTGGCAAGTATCAGTTCTTTATCCTTTCGGCCCTCAGTATCATGAGTGACATTTCACTTAGTTTTTTAGGGCTGCTGATTTTCTTTGACTCTAGGCAGGTTATGCTATTTTGGCTGCTGGAGCTACATGGTTCCTACGGCCTCTACGCGGGCTAATTTTACCTTTGCTTTGCAGTTCCACTGTCATTCTTTTGGTTATCACTGGTACTTCATAAAAATGGTTTGCCATTTCTTCCGCGTTTCTTTAATCTTGACTGCCTTCAGTATTGGATAGCCTGCTAAATCCCTTCGTTGACTTATTGCTCCATTTGTCTTTAAAATAGTTCTCTATGCTGTTTCTTTCACTCTTTAGTTTTCAATTTCCTTTCAAGTTTTTCTTCACTGTACCTTTTTTTTTTTAATAATTTTTTTCTCTCTTCCTATATGGATAGGCATCTTTCAGCAGTATCTGGTCTACCAAGTACAGAAGATACGTTTACAGGTTATCTGTCTATTCTGTTAACATGGATAATCTCTACTAGGTTTTACTAGATTCTATGCTTTATATGTCCTGATTTTGTACTTCTATGTCCTATGTGTTCTTAGGTAGATCTGTAACCTCGAGGATACTATACCTAGAGCTGGAGTTTCAATCTTCTTGAGAGAAGCATAGTTGTGTGCCTTCTTTTGTTCCAGCATATTATACACTCAAGTTTGTAATATATTTCTAGTGTTTGTTTTTTCCCTATCATATGACATGGGTGTTACAAAATTCTTGTTTACTTAAAAGGAAAGCCTTCGGCTTTCAGTAGGATCCTTATGGGATTACATCGACATAGATATTATGAGCCATTTGAATGTGATGCACCACTTTCTATAGCAATCATTTTCACCAGTGGAACTTCTTGAGGGATTTCTCATTTGAGCCAAACGATGGAATTTGACTTCATGTAGCCCTTGACTCTGAAAGAATAAAAGGAATGGAAAACAGTAAGACTGTACGTATTCAAAATTCAGAATTATTTTTAAACAGCAATGAACTTGGAATAGGTTTACTGGATTAGATACGTGTCTCCCTTCAAAGCACAGAATCCTTTTATTTGTTACTTAATCTTATTTTTGTGAATTTATTATGTCATGATTAGTTCACAAAGACTTGTTTTTATCTTTTTCTGGTGTTCTTACTTCATCGCATTGATGGATTTTCTGGCTTAGAAATTTGAGATGTGCATTGATTTTACAGGGTTACTACCTTTTCAGCCAGAAGTTGAAGCATATTATTCGTCTACCTTTTGCTATTATTGCATATGGTATGCTTATACTTCTATTTTCACTCTATGCTGCTTTTTCATTCTTTCTTTGCATAATTCATGTAGTTCTTTGGTTTTCTTTCTTCTATAAAAGTATATTCAAAATGATCATGGCATGAACAAACGAAGTAAAGAATCAATCATTGTCCTTATGGAATTTCCCTGCCTGTTCTCCTCTTGGATGTTGTGCTGTGCTGAGTCTTTCATGTCTGGATGAATCATGGAAAGAATTAATCATTATTTATTAAACATCAACTCAGGTTGGTCTTTTGCAGCTAACAGCTCTCTGCCTCTTAATTTCTGAGACATTACAGATTAATTGTTTGCTTTGTTCTGTGAAATCATTTCCTTTTGATTCTTGGTATTTCTTCAAACACTAGGAATCTGTTAATGCTGATCATAGATGTAAAAGGATATAAATAAATAGCACTTGTCTGGGCCTTATAGTCTCTGAAGATCTCATTGCCTTTGTACCATTGGTTCATTTGGTCACTGGCTAAAATCTTGGTTAAGCGTTGCCAGTGATAAACCTTGTTTTTGCTGCATTTCTTGTTTTAGGATGTAAATAGATGTTCATTATCGTTCAAGCAGTCTAAGATTTGTATTTGCAGGTTGCTGTACTTATTGTAGCATACTTGAACTGAGTTTATGTGTAGCTCAAGAGGGGGAAGCAGCTTAAAGTTTGCTTTAGTTTAGTGTTTTTCGTTTTTTTTGACATTAACTATGTCCACGAACTGCTAGGCGAGCAATCTTTTGCTATGCTGAAATAACTTTTATTGTTTCAGATCTTCTTTTTCACCTAGCCCTTAGATTTTTTCAAGAAGGCTGTTAACTGAATCCTTCCCAGTCAAATACTGTTTAAAGTATGCCATTACTTGTTTCTTTTCTAACTCAATTCTCTATTTCTATTTTAATTCTAAGTTAACTGCAACCTACTATATTTAAATGCTACTGCCAATTACTGTTCCTTGTCCCCATGTTTGTACACTTTTAAGAGAAAGCTAGTATGTATTCATCAAGTGATTCGGTTTTCAATAGGATACCATTATTCTAACTGGCAGGAACTGCTGTAATGCTTCTTATCATTGTCTGGAGAGAGCATATTAGCTTTCTTTCAATTACTACAATACTCAGGTATGAATAATTTAAGTTCCCTGAACAACTATTTTTCTGCTATATTTGTAGTGCTGTACCTTGAGTAGTGCTGCCTTATCTGATCTTCAATGTAATATCAGTTCATGCTGAAATTCTCTCCTTCATGCCTCCTATCCAAAAAAATAAATAAAAAGAATAAAAATGAAAATCAGAGTATTTGAGTACAATGCTAATTATTTAAGCATTTGGTATTAAAAACCACTATCTTTTAGCATCTGTCAAGAAAAAAAAAAAACTTGTATATGAAAATCATACCTTTACATATGGAAAGGTATTAAGCTGTGTATACACAATCCTCTTTTACAACTTAGAAATTATAACTTTCAATGCTACTTTTAGTGTTGGATGTGTTTCTTGCAATATATTACTGCTATCCTTGAGGAAAATAATGGCAGAACGTGAACAATCATTTGTGCATACATTCAAACTTGTTAGTCTAAGAAGCGTCATGTGTTCCTTTCCCCCACTCAACTTGATACATTTGCAAAAGGAAAAATATAGAGGGAATAGATAATTTGAAGACCATTCTTCGTTTGGTTCCTCATTTCTTAATTGGGGACTAGGGGATAAGGGAGCTACTGCAATGCTGCAAGTTTGAGTTTGGAAATAAATTTCTGATTTCTGTAGGTAAAGCATGTTCCGCTGATCATTTCCTGTTTTCTCCTTTTTAACATGCAGGATCATCATGCTAGTTGAAGTGCTATGTGTTGCTTTCGTTATAAGTGCTTATATTGGTAAGTTTGCACTTGGCAATTCTTATGTTTGGTAATTCTGCAGGATAGTGTTGTTGATCTTGAACTGAATAAAGATAATTTAGTTTAGGCTTGTAAATTATACTCACTCGATCATATTGAATGTCTACATTTGACTTGATGCAAAAATTAGGGATGCATTTAACCATATACAAATTGCTCCTTACCCTTTATAATAAAGGGGTTGATAGTGGAAGTTTAGATGAAAATTTTATTTATTTTTATGAAGTGAAAGCTCACTTTGGGACAACCAAAATGGAAATGTGAATATTCAATTTGGGATTGAGGAATAAATGACTTTTTGGTGAACCTTGGAGCTGTGCTGTCTTCATGTCACTTCCTGGTGTTGGGTTAAACCAATACACAGTTATTGCATTATACTTCAAAGCTGGTTTTTCTAATCCTATCTCAACTGTTGATCTATTTTAAGTTACTGCATACCGTTCACCAGTTGGTTGATTTAATATTAGTGATCTCCATGTCTTTGCGGAAGGCATTTGCTCTAAATCATGTGTATGGATATCAAGGTCCTCGAACATGAGTTTTTCCCCTTCTTAATATCTAGCAGCATTTTGCTCTTGACCTTTCCATTTTCATCATGTTAACAGAAACTGGTGCCTTCAGGGTATATTTATCAGTATAATGCGTTGGATTCCCAGCCAGATGTTTTAAAGTCTCTATATTCTCCACTGCAACCATCCAGTTCTACAGAGGGATTGAGGTAGTGGCACATTTCAACAGCCTCAGTCTTCTCCTATTGTTTTTCCTCTAGTCTCTGTCGATCTATCATGCTTTGGGACTGATCACTCTTTTGACGTCATTGTCCACTAGTAAACTGACATTCCTGCATCTATATTTTTAGCCAATTCGAGATTTACGAAGTGTGGTTTACTCAAAAATCAGGAAATCCCGTGCTTGAAAGTCAAAAGATTTTACTGTGTTGCCTACTCTTTTTTCTGTCTGTAGCTGAGTTTTATTATGATATGTTCTAATGATCGCTGAGGGTGAGATTGGATGCCATTGATCCCTCTGTGAAATATGGCATCCTATCTAAAATCAGATATTTATTATGATATGCATCTGCAACTTCAACTTGGTTTGCCACCTCTTCTCCTAGTTGTTTCCCCAACTCCTTAGTCATTTGTATTCTTTTAATGTTATTGTCAGTTTTTAAGTTTTAATTTCTTAGTTGTAGTTAATGCCGGTTTGTGATATATAATGACATTTTGTTTATATCCGGTTACGTCGACTTACTCTTATTTATGTGCATCTCCATTGAAATCTGCTGACTTTGAACCATAGTCAGAATCCCTTTTAACTGATGCAGTAAGGCCTCGTTTGATTGCCAAGGAAAGTAAGTAGAAATTCCAGTTTTTGGTTTATTATTTGCGTTTTGGGAAAGGAATGTGGTTCCTAAGATCTGGAAAATAAATGGACAATACTGGGGAAAAGAATCCTTAATAGGAGGTGGTATTGTGATTCCTTTCCTTAGGATTCTAACAAAAAAATAACAAATGATGTTCCTTTAAAATAGATAAAGAAACATAGAAGATTATTAGTCACATATTTACTTGTTTATCTTTATTCCTTGTGTTCTCATTTGCTTATCCCCTCCCCCTCATACCTGTTTTGATATTTATTTATGCGATAGCTTATCAAATTTTCTATATCTCACATTATTATCTTTATTTTTTTGAAAAAATTACAAGACTCAAAATTATAACAAAATTACTTTTGAAGTTTTAATTTAAAATTTATATTATTAATACATAATCAAGATGTATCGTCAGTAACAAAAGTATTAAATCTTCTCCAAATATTTTGACTTTCCCCTTTCAGTATCTGGTTAACTATAAACATTTAAGATGATGCAGTCTGGACTCTGACATTGAGAACTGCTCATTTGACAGGTATCATGATGGTGGTCGACTCTCCGATCAGCAAATGGCACTTTTGCAATACCAGCGGGAAAACATCCATTTTCTAAGTGAGGAGGTATGTGTCGATGGAAGTATGTCTCTGAACTATAAGGCATTGGAGCCTTCTGAATCAAGTTGCTGAGTTCCAATTCTGCATGTAGTCATCATCATTGAACTACAATAGTTGCTTGCATCATTTATTCTCCACTCTGGGAATAGCTAAATCATTAAATCCCAGCTGGGGCTTTGGATATTACATAGTGTACCAAAATTGTTATGTTGTTAGTGTATTAACTCCCTATGAGTTAGCTCTAATTAATGCACATGTCTTTTAGATTCTCAGATTGCAAGAATGCTTGAGCAAATATGAAAGGTCAAATGATGGGATTGCACCTCAGGTAATGTTTCTAACCAGACACTATATTCCTCTAAACAGTGTTACTCATCAATTCTTCTCACTGGAAAAGGAACCATTTTGTACTGGTAATCCTCACATATCTAGTGTTTTTTGTACCTATCATAGTAATCCATGCAAGCAAGCTCGATGTTTAAGCTGGATTCCCCTTGCTGTTCAGCAATGAAGTTAATATTGCTTATGTGGCACCCAGTGATTAAGCCAACTGGAAAAGATCTCTATATTTGTAATACATTTGGTATCTAATGACTGTATGAAGGAACTCAAACACTAGATGTCTTAATGTCTTTGATGAATCCCCTAATTCGATACTCTTTCGAGATTCTAGATTTTGGCATTAACTAGTAATTCAGAATCTCATATGGGGAGAAATGAATTAAAGAATTAACTAAGTGCTCATAAGTTTTTAACTTTCTCTTTCATTCTTTCGTTGCTTCATCACCAAACAAATAGACTGACATAATTAATCTTTTCTCTCTGTTGTGGCTTTTGTGAATGGTGAGCCTTACAACTTATAATCTAATCTTGAGATAGTAATTGCATTAACTTTGCAGGTTGATCTTGCTCATCTATTAGCAGCTCGTGATCAGGAACTGCGCACAATTTCAGCTGAGGTAATAGTTTTTCCCAAAAATCTCCTCCTTTGATTTATTTATATATTTTGGTTTGTTCTCATTGTAACTTTCGGCACTTTCTGCATCTTAAACTTCAAGCAACTACTTTATCAGAAAGGAGTTATAATAAAATTACCAATGATTGCTGAGTCATCTATCAATGCACAGCATTGAACCCTTTCCCCATATGATATTGTCTTTTGACAGTTGCTAAAAATGCTGCTTAGTGATCTTCTGTTTTAGATAATTTGATTGCAATGTGAATGACTCTATCTCAGATGAATCAATTGCAATCTGAGCTCACACTTGCTCGATCCTTGATTGCTGAGAGGGACTCCGAAATCCAGCAGTTTCACAGTACAAATAACCAGGTTTGTTTCTAGACACATCTGTCTTACAGTTTTCTGTTGTATATTGATTCTGCATTTTCTACTCTGTATTAAGATCAATGTAATTGGTTATTATTGAGAACAAACTAAACAAAGATTCACAAGCAGTGGGCATCATGTCTTTTTACCCTTTCTGAGATATATCTCTGTATCTTTTATTTCTTGACTGCATAGCAAATCCTCATTTTCCACGTTGAGGGTGCTTTACATAAAATATGTCTTAGAAATGGTTCAGCATTTTCTGGTACTATGATTAGATATATCACTATTGATGACATATGATAGTTTTTACTTTGAGGTTTATGTATGTTGACTTGTATCATGATGCAGTATGTTGAAGAGAATGAAAGGCTCAGGGCTATTTTAGGAGAATGGAGTACCCGAGCAGCCAAGGTATGAATTGTCATATTGTCAGTATGTTAGTTACCGGTATATTTGTTTTCTTTTGAATTTGTTATGCTTACCAGCATTGTTGGATTGTTCAAAGCTTGAAAGAGCACTGGAGGTCGAGAGAATGTCGAACTTTGAATTGCAGAAGAAATTGACGATAATGAAAAGCAGTTGAACAAACTTAACTCTTCAAGTACTTTGCTACCCTTTAATGGAAATTCCGCTGTATCATAGCTTCTATCCTGTGTCTATTTCTCCTTGTTTTTCAAGCTTGAAATTCCTCTGTATCATGGCTTCTATCTTGTGTCTTTCTCTTTGTTTTTCAAGCTGATGGGGGGTGTCAATTTCATAGCAGTATGGAAGATTGATCGTTCAAATGTATGTGTGTGTCTATAGTCACCAGAATCAATGTAAAAAACGTATTTTCGGCAGCTGCTTCTCCCTTATCTTTTTCTTCGTGTGAGGGTGTGTTTAAGGAAGTTCATCTATTACTTTTCCATCTCTCCTCGTCCCTACCCGTTCGGTTTACTAGTCAATCCTAATTCCTAAGCAGGATTGAGGATTTCGTTTTATCTTAAACAAATGCCATGGTTCTAGCTTTGCTTGACATCATTTTCCACCCTTAATAGGCACATGAGTGGTGCTCTACCGTAAGGTTTTTTATTCCTGCTATCAAATCTTAACGCGCGATGTTAAAACGCGCCAAGATGGTGTAGAATGGCCCCTGCAGTCTTGAGTTAAAGAAACTTCTGACAAAAAGCATTGAGGAACCCTACTTGTCAAGTTATTATTAAGGTCCAGCCATGTGAAAGGCGAATAAGCTAAAGGAAATTCAGGGGCTGAAGTATTTGGTAGCCAATATATAGTCACAAGAAGCAGAGCTTTCAACTAACTGAGAGGAAAATTGAGAAATCGCCAAACCACGCACATACCTCATACCAAGCACGAGCTAAAGAAATGTTGTCAAGAGTGGCAAACATTTTCTCGACAAAAATCTAAATTTGAATTTGTTCTTAGTACAAAGACACGAACAAAAACTCGGGCAGGGATCACCACACACACAATTTTAACCAGGAATATGAAAGACGGATGTGGCCCGGGTACAAGCTACTCAGCAATTTACAAAGAAGCGCACAGAATATGAGATGAGAGTAATTGATCGCATTCTGAACAACAATCATTTTGCAGAACTTTCAAACCCGATTACAATGGAGAAACATGAGCAGTTTCATTTAGAAAAAGACAACCAAATACATAATTGAAAAATTCACTCCCTTTGATAATTTCTCCTCCTTCAATCACTGGTTCACAGTCATACTTGCATGCTCTGGTACAGTCAGGGCAATAAGTTACCTGTATTTCAATACAAATTCCAAAATAAGCAAAGGGGGGATGCACCATCAGAATGTTAACGATGTTTCAAGATGTGCAAATGCTAAAGACTATATAGAGCTTCTCGCACCTCCCCCAACCCCAACCCCAACACCGCCACCACACCCGCGCCCCCCCCCCCCCCAAAAAAAAAGAAAAGGGGGGGTGGAATATGTGCAACTTGACAGCAATTCATCCAACACAACTGAGTTCTTCTTGAAAAGAAAACCATTTGTAGACACAGATATTTCTATAATAATCTTCTCAACAGGTCTTTGATTTTGAAGTCCACAATCATAACATAAGAAGCCATAGGATATGTAGGTAAGCCTAGGCCGGCAGAGACAGATCTGAGAGCGTCATGCACTTGGTATTATTTTCTATTTTTATTTGTAGTAAAAATCTGATCATCTATTTTCAAAACTCCAAAAATCATTATTCTATTAAAACAAAATAAGCAAAGGGAAAATGCGCTTTCGGAATGTTAACGGTGTTTCAAGATGTTCAAATGCTACAGACTATATAGAGCTTCTCGCACATCCCCCAACCCCAAACCCCCCACCACCACCCCCAACAAACCACCCCAGGGGAAAAGTATCTACAACTTGACAGCAATTTGCAGCCATCCATCCAACACAACTGGAGTTGTTCTTGAAAAGAAAAGGATTCCTAGACAAACAGATATTTCGATAATAATCCTCTCAACAGGTCTTTGATTTTGAAGTCCAAAATCATAACATAAGAAGCCATAGGATGTCTAGGTAAACCTAGCCTTGCAGAGACCAATCTGAGAGGGTCATGTACTCGGTATTATTTTCTGTTTTTATTTCTGGTAAAAATCTGATCAACATATATTTTCAGAACTCAAAAAAAAAATCATTATTCTATAAAAACATAATAAAACAAAAAAACCATAGGCAAAATGAACCGCACCTCCAGTAACTTAGGCTGAAAATGGCAATCAAGCATGACATCCACTCCGTACATGGCCCTTGAACTTGGACTGTGCATCTCTGGATGCACTGCTGCTGCCGATTCAAACACAGATCTAATCATTTGTTTCACTCTTGAATGGATCTCTGACCACTTAACTGCCAAGCATAGGAAAAATGAATCTACGATTAACCCAAGAGATCAAAAATAACTTCTACTGTTCTTGCAATCCACACCAACCAAAATTTTTAACAATTTCAGAAGCTCCTGGTACCATGATGCTCCTGTTCGAACTCCTTGACAAAATCTGAAGTACGCATGTGATTTAACCTTCCTCTGTAGTTCTGAAGAATACAGGGAAAATGAAATGCATAATATATCTCAATTTACTCATTTAAACCAAAATTTCCATCACTACATCTTTACATTCAAGGGAAAAAAGCTTAGATACTATCATCCAGCACAAGACAGTTAAGCAACCAGAAATCTGAAGAAATTCTACTGTACTCTCACCATAACAGTAAAATGTGTTTCATATTCAAAAAGGCTGTGCTCGTCAAGCGAATATGCATTGTTTGCCAATCTAACCTGAGATCAGAAAGGATAATCGATGAATTTTAAACAAAACCCTCCCGTCTGATTTCTTTCACTATCTTGAGAACAACCCCATTGAAAGGTGATCATACCCAGAAAGTGTCGGCAAGGAAAATCTCCAGTGGGCTGATGCAGCGGACCAGAACAATATAACGAAGATCAAATTTCTTACCCCAGAAAAGTGCAGGATGCTCAATATACTTCTGGCATACTTTTGGTCCTGTCTCCATGAGACGGATAATTGCAGATAAATTGCCAGTTACAGTAGTATCAATTGTCCTTGCCATGTTCCACGGTTTTAATATCCATAAGTTGTTACATTTGTCCCTTTCACGGACGTAATAATCTCCAATAAGTTGAGTAAGTTGTGTCTCCAGATTATAAGTGGGCTGCAACCACTCAGGAGATCCATAAGCCTGTTAAAAATGGGAACTAAATTTAGCAAAAAGAGACATACATTAACATGTACACCACTATTTCTTACATAACAAGTGACGGACTGCGACCTTTTGAATTGTCTCGGCCAGATGATGTTTCATGACAAGGGAAGCTTCAAAAGGAAATTGGTTAATGAACTGTTGATCATTCAGTCCTGCAGCCTTCTTCAACTCATCATCTACCTGTGTACTTGTCCAAATAATATCTGCATCCTTTGGCTCAGATGCTGCCAAAAAAATAAAAATAAAATGAAACTTGCCAAGAACAGAAGTTACTGAAAGTAATAAGCACAAGAGATTGTCTTCATGTTTCATGCCCCCATAGTAGCCTAAACTTCAAAGTAGAACAGTGATCCAAATGGGTTAAGTTCAAGAGGAGGTCAAGCGGGATATGACTAACAGAAAATGCTTGAAAGAATTGACACAAGAACAACTGCTAAAATTTTCTGGCACTTCAAACACCTACTCAGTACAAATTCAGGGCGCATCAGAAATTCCTCGACATGAGGTATATCTGTATAAACGCGTAAAGGAGTTCCATCATTCCGATATAGACTTTTTGTTGTAGGAGATGCAACTGGTGGAGAATGAAATTTCTTTGATTGCAAATTCAAACTGAGTTTTTCATACTCCTGAAAGGGCAATGGGAAAAGGTATAAGCAGATAGCTACAGATTACCAAATCATAAAATGACAAAAGCGAATAGAAGGGTCAAAAAATACTTTAATAAAATAATTTTGTGGGGTGTGGAACCAAGCAGTAAGTCTAGCAGAACGTTGTTTCTCCTCTCCAATTCCAAAAAGGTAATCACGAGTGCACTCATCGCCTCTTTCAATGTTTGCAATAGGCCAGAGGATGGAATAACTGAAAATATTGTTCATGCCACAAATGTACAGATTAACATCTCCAGCTCATAATCCAAGTAGGCAAAACAGAACGAACCAAAAAAAAAAAAAAAAACTACTACCATTAACCAAAAAAAGAAAAAAAAAACAAAGTCAATAATTTATCTGCCAAAGTTGCAAGGTAAAAGCCAGCTATGATGTCAGAGTAGGCAATCTGTAAGGGAAGAGATGAAAAGAGGGGAGTCAAGATTGTTGGAGACTACCTGACAGCAGATGCTAGTTTACCCGCTGGCATGCATAGAAAGGGAGATACCCTAAAGTTTGGTTCGTCGCTGTGCCTCAGGGCTGAACCTAGTTCATCCATCACATACCTGAAGAATGTCCAAATAAAACTATCACAACTGTAATTTAATAAATTAAAACAAAACAACACTATAGAACAGCTCTGTGTACCATTTTGTGCATTTCACCATGTTAACCAGGATCTACTTCAATCAAGTACTAATGTAGTCATAGTCCAGGTTACGCAGGACATGAAATAAAATACCACGGATCTACATGTTTTCTTATGGTTTTCCAGCTTTGACTCAACCAAGAAAACGGGTAGCACCAATTGACACAGAGGTCTCTACTGGTTGTAAAACTTCTTGAGGAAAATGCAAGTCCATATCCAAGCTCTAAACCTAAAGTTAGTATTCCTGGGTTTCACAGCACCAAATCTACTTCTTGCAAAAGCAAAAGTAACAAAGTCACACATTCAACCACCATTCACCTGGTCAGATAGGCTTCCTCCTCCAAGGAACTATGGAGGGAAATTCCCAGCAGAGAAAGCAAAAATATTTCTCCTCAATTCTCACTGTCAATTGAAAGTTCCAGGATATTTTATCATTTTCATACCAGAATGACCAGGAAAATTCCCCCAATCTCATCAGAAATAAACACTCAAACCATTCATGAAGCTTAATGAACTTTTGTTGCACCAAGGCACTAGAAAATGAGGGGAAAAAATGAATAGCTTAGCCTTAAATGTTCGACACCAATGGTGAAACAACTAATCACCTTCAAACAGTTGTCAATCTAAAGATTTCTCCAAGAATGCTGATAAAGTTCATCCTCCACCCTATGGTACCTACCCATGTGCTAGAACTCAAAAATATCATATCCATGCAACCCCAGATGCCTTCAGTAGATACCAGACATACAACTAAAGGACACAACAAAGCCACCAAAGGCCTAAAAGGGTTTGCCCATTCGTCCAAATATGTGCCACTAACTCCAGTACCAATGTAACAAGTGCACAAAATCCAATGAAATAAAAGCTGTAACAGTATGGTAGATTAAATCTGTGAACAGGCATACATACATATATAACATAATAGATCTAGCATATTCAGAAACATATTCTATTTCAGGGGGAAGTGTAGTACACATTATTGTTCAAGAGGTTGAATACCTTACTGCTATAAGAATGAAATCAGGGAAAGACGAGGAAAAGGGCAAGAACTCTACTTAGTTCCTATACTTCAGTCCTCGCTCAAACCCCCTCATTCTGACTGTTCTAGTAAGTTAGTCTCAGAACCAGACTTAGGAACTTTTTCACTCAAAAATACTTAGAAATTGGTCATAAAACATTAAAGATCCAGTCAAAGAAAACCAAGTTATAGGCTGTGGCTCTTACGAGCATTTCTGTTCTCAAAGGTTAGAAGCTTCCTACAGTTGATTTGCAAACAACTGTTAGTTTCAACATGATAATATATAGAATTGGGCCTAGTAAACCCAATCCCAGAATATCCTAGGGCCAGCCATTCGAAAATGGCTCCTGCTTCCAATAAATCCAGAGATAAAATAGAAAGAATACAGAACTGAAAGAATTGAGCGTGAATGTTAAATACTAACCACACAGAGGTTTCATCAATCTTCTCTTCATCTGCAAGTCTATAGGTCATTAAGTAAAGCCACATTGCATTAATAACACGATTCGTGAGAGGTTCTCCAGCTGTCCATTCAGGAAGCCGTGGCTGTAACATCGAATCAACCACAGACTTCTCAGACTCCAATATTTTAGATGTATTGACACCATTTAGAAGAGCAAGTCTGGGAAGAGATTCAAGAATTTCAACAGCACTATCTCCAAGAGGGCCTGGAATATCCACCTGTTTCAATTCATGTACCAATGTTACTGCAAGCATCCATGTGAAAGTTGACTGCACTTAACAAAAGTACCTCTAGGGATTGTAAGTTGCAAAATCCTCTAAGAAGCTCCAACAAGTCATGAACTGAATTTTCATCTAATGGGTTTCCACGAAGATTCAAACATGACAGGCATGGCAATTCAGCAGGTGAAAATGCCTGAAGAAAAGATGCCATAAATAGATTGAATAAAGAACCTTTTTTTGCTGAATGATTGAATAAAGAGCTTGCTCGATGAATAAAGATGCCCTGTAATCCGTTGCTCACAACAGAAAAATGGGAGCATCTATTGAAACAGAAAAGGGAAAACAAAAAGCCACATACCTTATTTATGAGACTGTGAATACACCTATTTGAAAGGTCTAATGAAGTCAAACGCTGGAATGGGAGGGCAGTCAGGCCATTGCCGCCGGGATTTTCTTTCCCATATAAACCGCCAGAAAATCCAAGTGCCCATTTGCCATAGTTGGAGGTGAAACAAGAGTTATAAATTTCCAATTGAGGGCAACCTTCAAAAATGACATTGTACATGCAACAATCACTGCAATGAAATAAGCATCCATCAAGATCTGTTATGAATGAGAACTGAAAATAAGTATCCATTTAGTTATAGATGAAAAATGGAAATAAGAATCCAAGTTCCAGAGATCAAAACTTTACCCATTCCCTATAACTGGATTATTGTTCAGCCAGAGGGCCTTAAGGTGTTTTAATTTGGTAATTTGTTTAATACCAACTTCCGCATCCTTGAGTTTGTTGCCGCACAGACTTAGTGCAAGTAAATTCTAGTACAAAAAAGAGAGAACAACTGATTACAAACCTTTTACTTTAGCAACAAAACCATTACCAGAAAAGCACCAAGCAATGGGTGAGAGGGAACGAATGTGAACATGATACTTATCATGATATGCATAATAATTTTCAAAAATACGACAAGGTAGCATTGGTAACAAACAACAGCTAGTACTTTCAAATACTTGCAAATGAGAGATCCTGGTTAGCACCAACAATATCCCAATACAGAGGCAGCAAGAACTCATGTGAGATATAACAAATTGTCCTCTTTCCCTGACCCCACGGAAAAGGAAAGACTATATTCCCCACCACAGAAAAATGGATAAATTTTTTATATGTCACTTGGCTCCGTTAGAAAAGAATACATTGAACTCTGCCGCAAACAGCAGCCTGGTGCCAGCAAAGCATCAGGCTTCTCTTTCAAGATTATCCCCCATATCTAAAATGGCTAAATAGCCTAACCATTGAAGGTATATCAATTAACTTATTGTTATAAAACACTTGGTTGCTCTTTAGGGAAACATTTAAATAGTGGAGTTACATACAGGAAATTTACAAGGCAAATCAAGAGAAACTAGCATGCTGTCATCAATATCGAGTTCCTCAAGCTCCAACCACCTCACAGCATCAGCACCACCTTCTTTCACTTTACAGAATTCTCTCTCTACTATTTCTGCAGCACTTATATCACATGCATCCTCAGCCTCTCTGTCTAAATCAATATCCACACACATCAATGAAGCCATTCTTTCTGCCAATCCAGGAACCTCCTGCAACTGCAAAATCGAGTCAACCTATTAGAAATAATCAACTATGTTCAAAGACTCCTACAAAAATTCTGAAACAGCATTTGGTGTGAATCATTTCAGAATTTTTAAGGACATAGAAGGAACCTATTAATGAAAAGGACAGAAGAAAAAGGATAAGAAACCATCTATTGCAGGTTAGAGGACATATAGAAGTCTTAGTTCACTTATGGTTTTCATGTGCAAATCTGGAAGAAAGAAACTAATAATCAACTCTTCCTTCATTATCAGACATAAGAGGTCCTCCGAGAGTTTGTTTACTTTCGTGGATGACAAGTGGGTATGCCCCTATATTGACTAGAGTTCATGCCATCTAAAATTTTCTGTGGTTATAGCATCAGAGAACATGGCAATGTTTGCTTGGTTTGCAATTCTTTTAGTGGTATGGAAAGAAAGCAATTTAGGATCTTTATCGATCAGTATATAACCATGTGTGTAATTTTAATTCAGGACAGAGTGAATTTTCTTTCTTTGCTTTCCAGTGATAGAATCATATGTTTTCAGAGATACTGCATTGAAAAGTTTAGTAAGAATGCAAGGCTGCTTTGATGTAGTTTTAGTTAGCTTTCTTATGAATCATTTCATTTCAGTCAAGTGGTTCAGCAGCAAATCATTGATGTACTAAATATAAAACCAAAATTTAGGGGGATATAATCTTGAAGGGTCAATCTAAATTTTGATGATAAAACTGATTGAAAAATCTATTAAAAGGTATAAGAAACTTGTTTCAAAGTTAAAGCTACAGGTTTTGGATATTGCCCTTGAAGCCTCTTCCGTGCATTTTAAAACAACTTCACTGCAGCTAGACCAAAATATGGATTAAGGAGAACCAACCAAAAAGACATTTAATTTTATGATTTTCCCATAGATTTAAGATTCAAGCATGTTCAATCAACCAAAAAACCAAGAACAAGAGATCAGGTATACAGATTCAGCAAACTCTATCCTTACTTCCAATTTCATAGCATTGTATTGATATTTCAAAAGTCACAACCTAGAAAGAAATCAAATCGAATAGAGTCTATGGAAAACATAAAGGTAGAGAAGATGACATCCATCAATGATCAACTACACTACTATAGAAATTTTCAATTTACGAACAGCTCATATGTACTGATGCTGAGTTTAACAAAGTTTTACTCGTGACCTCTAAATATAAAAATTATAATGCTATACAAAACAAAATCTTGACAAAATTTTTCTTAGTGGAATATTTAGGCAATGTCACTTTGCACCGAAATTTTTATTTCTACAAGCATTGAATTCAAAAGAAGAAAAAAATTGTCGCCACAAGAGATGACAAACGATCAAAAAGCAAAGGAAAACACGTGAGCTTTCATTTCTCTTTCTAACCTGCTTATAAGCATCCGAAATGCGAAAAGTCCAAGCGTGGTCGACCAGAAAAACATTAGACTCCTTGTGCATGAACTCCGAGGTCAATGCCAGCCTTCTTTGGTGGCCTTCGAGCTCCTCCACGGGTTCAATTTGGAAAAACTCTCCGCCGTCGAAAGTCTCATTTGAGAGCTTCTCAAAGAGCAAGCGGTAGAGTGACTGGGGGATTCCAGAGGCCGCGAGCAATATGCCATGTACATTGACGAAGTCCTCGAAAGTTTGGATTTTCTTGCTGCCGCCGGACATTTCTTCTCTCCGGGCCGGCGGGTTGAGACAAAGGCGTGACTCGGTGCTCAATGAGTCAGGGTTTTGTGAAGAGCCCGAGGGCTTAGAGGTTTCCAAATCCTTCGACAAGCGCAAATTCCCGTTACAGTGTTCAGGGGCATTTGATGAAAATGGTCATTTTTCACCTATCTTTTAATAGATGGATTTTTATGTGTTTAATATACCAACCGCATATAGCTATATTATTAAATTAAAAAAAAGAATAAATTTAAACTAATCACATTATTTTATATAATTTAATTTAATTAATATATTAAATAATATAATAATAAATATATTAAAAAAATTCAAACTTTTTAAATTTTATTCAAATATTAAATTTTATCCTTTAACTTTAAAAAAAAAATTACTATCCTAAATCAGCACAAAGTAGTGTTTTCTCCCATTCTATCTGTTTCTAACGTTAATCCATAACAGAATAATGTCACGTGATTGCTTGCGGGAAAATTTAGAACATCAAACTAAAATGAATAAGGCACCAATAAAGCAACTTCTTGTTGCTCAATTACTTATTAAAGAAGTAATTAAATAAAGTAACCTTTTAAATAATTACATAATCTAACTACTTTAATTACTTGATCTAACTACTTAAAAGAGACTTTTAATTGCTTCTAACTACTTAATTAATTGAATTAATTAGCCACTTAAACATTAAGAATAAAATAAAATATTAAACTAAATCAAAGTAATAATTAAGAAAATTCATACTTCCGGGCACCGGCATGGAAACAAAAGTAAGATTCTTTTTTTTTTACTAAATAAAAATTATTCATATATAATGAAATGGTTAATCATTACAATTAAAAATAGTTCTCAATTTCTACTCCAATAAATCAAAAGAGAAGTATTGAGTGACTGGAATAACTCATACAAAAGTCAATAAAAATTACACACTAGTTCAAAAACTATGGTAACGAAAAATGAGTAAAGTACAATATTACTAACACAAGCAAAATTAAAAGCAAATCCACTGCGATCTTCTTCGCTACAATTGCATTGCTATCTTTAATACACGGATACAAGCAAAATTCAGTATCTACCTCTCTCTTAAATAACATTGATTTAAAAAATAATTAGCGTATCAACTATTTTAAAAATTATTTAGAAAAGAGGTAAATTACTAAAAGAGAACTCAGATAGAATTTAGGTTGATAGATTCCTCCAAAGTAGAGGAAAGCTGCAGAATCAGTCTACGAAAGAGCTTATATATGCGTCTTAGATCATGATGAAAGTTGTGTAAAAAATGACTTATCATGATTTGCTTCAAAAAAAAGAATGAGTAAACAAAAAGGATAAAATGCAAACGAAAAAGAATCTAGCCAAGTTCTAGTCACCGATCGAGGCCGGTGGCTAGATCTAACTGGAACTAAAATGGAGGCCAGAAACAAAAATAGAAAACAACAAAAAAGAAAAAAACTCCGGCCAAGACCTTGGCCGGCGGCTAGATCTTACCGGTAATGGATGGGCCGGCCAAGACTAGAGGCCAAATCTAGCCAGCAAAAAACAGTTAGAAATGTCTCGCCAAAGGGTTAGAGAGAAGGGAGAGAAAAAATGATAGAGAGAAAATATTCGAAGAAAACTTAAGTAAGATTCCTAAATGTTTTATGGGATCTGATTGCAAATTTTAATGGCCAAGCCTAGAAGTCTGTGCTGATTTCTATTACTTAATCTTAACAAGGTGACGAAACTCGTGCAACTTCCACCTAGTCGAGCAAAAGCTTTTATAGAAACTTCCACCCGATTCGATAGAAATTGCCCGTATTTTCTGGCAAAAACAATTTGAATTCATTTTGGCTAAATTTCATGAAATTTTAATGCAAAAATAGTAAAAAATATATATATAGTTTCAATAACCAATCTCTTTGCGCATATTCGAAGTAGATTACTCTAGATTTGATAGTAGGAGCTCGAAAATCTTGAGAAAATATGAAGAAAGTGAAGGAATGAAAAAAGTTTAAATGGAATGTTTATAAATTGTGAGTAACAAATTTTAAAACTATCCATAGCAATCTCCTCTTTTATATAGAATTCCAATTATTGGAATAGATTATCCATAACGACAATAAAAAAAAGTTTGATAGTTTAGATGTTAAAGATGCAACCGCAATTTAAAATGTCAAGATGAATTTTCTCTTAAACTTATAATATATATTCATAATTTATGGTCGGAAGCTCAAAAAGATTTGAAGAAACTTATTACGGAGAAGAAAAAGAACATAAAGAAAGCAATCCATCTTGTTTATATAGTATTCAAGTACTCAACATTACATTTAAAGAAATGAATTTCATTTTAATGATATTTATGAGTTTTCCATGTATTTTTCTCCAAATTTTCAAACAATGATGACTAGGTAGAAGTAAAGGCGTTGGTAGTTAAATATCTTCCTTTTTTCCCCCTTTTCTTTCTTTTAGAGCGAAGGAATGGTAAAGTCACATCATTATAATAGTTGTCGTTGCCTCATTGGTAAAATTTCTATAGAGAGATAAGAAGGGATATTTAGCTTCATTTCCATGATTAGACCTCACTTGACAATCAAAGTCCAGTCTTCTATTAATATTTTAATTTTTTGTTAATATTTTAACAGATGAAAATTATTTATCATCTTTTACTTTTTATTTGGCTAAATAAAAATTATCTATTAATATTGAAATGGTCAACTATTACAACTAACAACAGTTTTCAATTCTACTCTAATACAACAAAAGAAAGAAATTAAGAGACTGGAATAACATAATATATCAATCATCTTTTACTTTTGAGGGCATAATCAAATAGTTTGTTAATAAGGATATCATCACTTTCAAGCATAAAATTTCTAAAACCCCAAGGCTATTAAACCTAGTACTATTCCTTTCTCTTCTATCTTTCTGGTGCCACCTCTACTATCTTCTTCTCCTTTTTTCTTTCTTTTCTTATGCTTCTTCTTCTTCCCCTTCTCTATTTGTTGCCCATATACACGCATCTCATTTATACCATTATGAGTCAATTGTTTGGAAAATTTTGATCTCGCAATTATTTATTACCTATGAAAGAGTTAGTCTAATATCTTTTTATTTCCTTATATATAATATTTATATATTTTGTACGTAAATCTAGATTACTAGATGTATTTCCTTATGCAATATTAATTTTGGATTTTGATTTACCTTTATTTTTTGCATATGTAAACAGGTTATAGCAGTTAAAACAGTTTTCATTCTTTCTATAATTGGAACTTACATAAGATTCTACAAAACTCTACTATTTCCAAGGAAATTGTTCGCCTTCATACCCTACTCATAAATAAGATACTTCAAGTGATACACTTCACACAACAAAGTTATTATTGGTGAGTATCCTCACTCTACCTTACAAAACTATTATGCGTTTTTTTATATTAACCTATAGCATCTATTTTTCCCTATAATGCTATATATATACAGTTTGTATGGTAATCTTCTTTAAAAAACTGTTGTTTTCTTCAAAAAACTGTTGTTGGCAACCAATAATTAGGCAATTTAAAAGGTCAACCACATTTGTTGTTATACCTATAAACTTAGACTCCAACACTTCTATAATATTGAATATCGTTTATTTAAAAAGTAAGATATCCATTTAATTAAATCATTTATTTGTTAATAAGTAAAATATGATCTTGCAATTAAAAAAATTAAGGAGAAATAGTCAATATGGTTCTTAAAGTTAAGGGTTGATTACATTAAGATCTTTTTTTTTTTTTGGGAAATATGAGAAATTTACAAGTTACCAAAGTTTTTTAGCAGTCACTTTTCTTATTAAGGCCAAAACTGTCAAACAAGGTTTTGCTATTGCTATTGCCATTGCTATCAAAAAGTAGCCATTTCATACCTCATAACTTCGGGCAGTTGGGAAGGGCGCTGTCAATGCAACAAATGATTGCTGATTCAACTCTCGCTTTGGAATTCTTATGGGACATTTGTGAACGGCATTTAAGGGCTCGGGACTAGGGGGTTCCCTCTGAAGTACTTCACAATTGTGGAGCCTAACCAAGCCCTAATCCGGATTAGTCTCCAAAAGGAGGATACCGGACAGGAAACCAAAAGAAAAAAAAAAGTAGCCATTTCAATCTAATCAAGTATCAAAGCTATATTGGTATGGCTTTTCAATTTGAAGTGAAACTTTTAGGAGGGAAAAAATGTGTGAAGTTACCTTCGGTTGACATTTGGGTTGAGCCATCGCTATAACCTTGGGATTTGGTGTCGAGAAAATACTTTATGTCCAAATTTTTTTTAATTTTAAAAGCCTTAATTGTTGTACATAAGTTCAAAGTGACTTATATTTCTAATTAAATAGAGTAATGTGTTAGTTTTATTTATAGAAAAATATTCTCATAAATCATTGTGGCAAGTCAAATAAAACACTCAATATTGGATAGAATGAATAATGTAATATCTTAAGAGGGAAAACTAATGTCTATATTTTGGTAGGCCAATTACCCTTTGGACTAAAAGAGTTATTGAGTTCAAAATTGCAAATTGTAATTGCAATCCCAATGGGCCCAAGATTGTCTTTGACAAAGAATTTTTACCCCAACGTCCATTAGGCCTACCAAATGCAGAGTTGGTTTTCTCTTTTAAAATAACATTTTAGTGATTGGTTTTCAATATTTTTTTTTACTTTAGACTTTACTTATTATTTTATAAATAATTTATTCTTACGATTTTTAATATAATTTAATTAAAAAAAATTCAATCCAATCACAAAATACAAAATTCTTAAGTAGATCCTTTTTTCTTTATGTCCCATGCATTTGAAGCTGTATTGTCGAACAATTTCTTTTGGGCCCCCTTCTAATCGGAAACTCTCATGACCTTATATATAATATATATACACACATACAAAACTGAAAATAATAATGGTAACATAAGGTTGGGCTTAAAATTCATGTCTTGGGCCAAAAATTACCTCCATCAAGTTTCGAGGGGCGCCGGGCGGGGGGGGGGGGGGGGTGGAGGGGGAGAAGAGACTGTAAGCTGTAGGTTCTTAGTGAAATAGGAAAGGGAATATTTAAAAGAAAAACCCCCAATTCACCGAAAAGCTCGAGAGCAATGATAGGTAAATTCGCATCATTGGCAGTTGAATCATATGCCTTGCCGATTGTACTTTGACATTACATCATTGATTTTTTATTCAATTAATGACGGTGTCATTATTTTCCCCCAACAACATCACCCTCAAAATATAAATCATAATCATTAAAATTTTATTTGAATTAAATTTTATTTAAATAAAATAATAATTAAATTTTATTTTTAATATATATATATATATATATATAATTTAAAATAAAAGAATTTTAAATTTAACTTAGAATGTGAATCTATTAATGGGGGTGACGTCATACGCCTGATATTGGCGACATGCAGTGTTGGGGACCGGATGGATGGAAAGCCTTGGTGATGGATTTCAAATCCTGATCGTCTCTTCCTCGGTCACTGCTCAATTCTCTAAAGTGATGTCATAATCGATCTGACCGCACCGAAACGGATAAGTCCTGGGAAACTCAGGGACTCGTTATCAGGAGACAGCCACCATGTACCGGTGCTTCCAAACAGCCCCTCCACCTCTCTTTACATCTTTGCAGTCAATCTTTGCAACGCTCTATGGGTCCCCCGTAACACAGCTACGTGGGTAGCAGCATACAACAACACCTCACTGCGTCACCCCGTGGAATCCCTGGTTTTGGAATATAGTATGAAATTTTTATTTTTTCTTTTCTTTTCTTTTCTTTTCTTTTCTTTTCCTAGTAGTTTTGTCGGACCGGATATGATAACTGATAAGGTGCGTTTTATTTTTCCTTTTGCGACCAAAATCATTCAAGTAAGGTGCCTTTGTTTTAGCTTAATTTAGTTTGTTATAGAAAATTTTGCCTTTTTAATAGGTTTATTTATATTGTGTTTTATTAAAAAAAATTTATCTTAAATTCTGTAAAAGTAAATTTTTTATAAAAAAAAATAAAACTTAATTATATATTTAAATAAAAAATATACAATCTAAATAAACCTATGTTTGGTCAAAAACGATGCGGGATGTTTTGGACAGGGATTCTGGGAATTTAAAACTCTTAACCAATAAAATTAGATAAGGATAATAAGTAGTTGTTTATTTGATATTATTTTTAACTCTAAATTTTAAATTTATTATCATTTTATATTCTCCACCTAGTTTTTCAAACTCAAAATGAGAATTTCTTTGAACAACTACATAAAGAGCACTCTTTTTTATTTCTTCTATTGATGAAAGATTTCAAAAGTAATTGGAGTTATAGGTTTCTTTATGAGTTTAGAGTTTTAATCGTTTCTATTGATCGTATACCTTTGATATTCTAACCTTTTTGTTAGAGTAAAAATGATTTAATTATATTTTTCATAAGTCATGATTAATTTAGACTCCATATTTTGATTTGATGCCATAAAGCAGTATTCTATCTGAGATTGGAGTTAAGTCTAAATCTTATTTAAATAACTAGAGTTAACCTCTATTAATGCATACTAATATAAGTCATTATATTTTATCTAGTAATGTTGAGTAGTAAAGTTAGACTTATTTCTCAAATTTTCAGTTAAAGGGCATCCATTACCATGGAAACTTACTTTAAGTTTTAATGAAGGATTCTATTGGAGTATTCGCGACATTGTAACTCATTTTGATATAGAGTTACTTTTAATGGATATGAAAATATGATTTGATATGCATCATATATAATAGAGAGGTATACATGTGCATGTATAAATATTTTTATATATTTTGATAATTCATTTTGCAAGATAATGAAACTCTCTAAATGTCTGAAATTATTTTCTTCCAATGGTATATCTAAAGTTATAATGTTGTTTCTTCGTTTTGTTTTGAAGTGCATCATTGTTTATTTATATACCTCAAGGTCAGTGGGAGTAAATAAAGTTTATTACTTTCATATGTTGATATTTATTTTACAAAATTTGGTAAAAGGATGTTTGTGACTTTTGAGTAATTTTATATTTTGAATATCAATATAAGGGGGTCTTAATTATAATCTCTTGTATTATTTGCATAGAGATTAATGAAGGATTGTAAAGAACATTTTATCAATGTTCTTGTGATCGAAATTATGGTATTCTTATTAAGTTATATAAAATGTTGCTCATTACTTAAGCTTGTCACATTTAATATAATTATCTATTTGTTACAATACATTGAAATAATTGGAAATCCAAGGATGCTAATGCTATGATGGTATTACAGGCATATAATTTGGCATATTGTTCATCGATTTTGCTATTAGCCAAATTTATGTTATTCAACTATATTGTTCATTTTGAACAATTTATTTTAATAGTTGAATAAGCAACTCGACATACAGTTTCTTTGTCAGTTTGTAGCAAGTGGCTATTGAGTATAAAGTTATAGAGTTAAAATTTTAAGTTACCGGCTGATTTATTATTCAACTCTGGTTACTCAATTAACACATAAAGGTATTGCCATACTGACATTAATTGTCTAGACATTTGAGTAATTTTGCTCACATGATTGTGCACATAAAGTTAATGTATCAAGTTGTAATCCATATTGAATCCATAAGGTTGGACCATAAATGACTTATATTAAGTTCATTCATAAAGTTTAGGGGCTTGATTAGGAAATGTTTTACATTATAATACATGGAAGGGAGTGTTCAACAGAAGAACATAACCGCTATGATTTTTGTATTATATTTTCTGATTAAGTAACTATTACATAATCATATTACAATAAAGTGATTGTAAAGTTTCTTGGCCATACTTTGAGTTTTTTGAATCACTCATAAAGGCATTTACCTAATTATAACATGTGGGCCAAGTGGGAGAATGTAAGAATTTGGTCTTGATTAAAAGACCTTAATGTGACCCACATATTATAAGTAGTTACCATATTTTCTCCTATTTAAGTAAATTAGGTAAATATTAATAAATATATAATTTGTTATAATTTTGAAATATATTCTGGATGTTTCCTTAATGGAAGGAAACTCTAATTGGTATCCATCATATGAGGGTCCCTAACCTAGCCTAACCTATATAAAGCCTGTATAACACCATCAATTCAAGGATTTTTTTTTTTTTTTAACATTGATAGGCATAGGTTAGAAGACTCCCATACAAAACTGCACATGGAGGAATCGAGACTGTACAAATTAAGGTATTATCTTTACGTAATTACTTGAATAATATTGGCTAAAAGTACGCATTTTAGTTAATTTTTTCGCTGCGAGACATATTTTGGTTCATGTCTATATTATAATTTATTTCATTTTATTAGAAAAATTTTTGTTTTAAATTCTATAAAAGTAAATTTTTTTTTTAAAAAATAAAATTTAATTATATATTTAATTAAAAAAATGCAATCTAAATAAACCTATGTTTGGTCAAAAACGATGCGGGATGTTTTGGACAGGGATTCTGGGAGTTGTCTTTTAGATGGTCTGAAGCTGTACTATTTGTCTTCCTGAGAAAGACATCGTTGTTTTTCCATAGAAACATTGTTCCAAGTCTCATTAAAAATGGTCGCAAGACACGTATGATACATTCTCTCATGTTTTAGGACAAGAGCTTAGAAGCTAATAATGCCTGTCATTTTATGGGTTATGTATGTGGAGATAGCTATGTTGACGATGTTGATTTCATTGCCAAGAGCGTATGAGTTTGGTTAGATCGAATTTTAGAACTACCGGTCTCATTAGGAGCATTTTTTGCACTCCCACCCTTGTTTTTAACTTCTCATTACATTTGATTTCATCTTTATTCATAAATACTTGTTACTTTAAAATATGATTGTTTTACTAAATTACATTGATTGATTTTCAAGTTTCAATAAGGATAAATTATTATTTTACTTTATAATTATACATTTTCAATAATTTTCCTAATTTGTCTGAAAAAATCAAATATAGACACATAAAAAATAGACATCGAAATAAATTATTATTTTAACTTAATAAACATATAGTATTTAACAATAGACATGACTACTAACAAAACATTTTTGTTGTTACTATTCCCTATGTTTCAAAATATATAACATTTTTATTTAGTTATTTTTTCTCTTCTCAAAATTCGTGGCCTTTTGGTAATTTTTAAAATTATTTTTCTAAAATGATCCTTATTGATAAATATTATTTACTCATTTTCTTTTATGTTAATAGAAAATAAATTAAATTATTTAAGTGTATGGTAGAAAAACTCTTCTTATTTTCATCTTCTTTTATTTATACAAAAAAGAACAAAAGGCTTTATATTTTAAATAGAAGGATAATTTCAATATGAATGTCACTTTAGTATTTAATATTGAAAATCAATAAAGTATTTATTTTATGTCCTTTCTCTAAATCCTCCCTACATTTAATTGATAGATTTAATTATATGGTTTTCCTTCACTTTCTCAATCCAAATGCCCAGACTTTAAACAACAATTAAATTCAATAGAGAAAGTACTGCTTAAGGAGATTAGGGTGGTAACCTTATGTTAGTATCATTCTCTTAAACTAAAAAGATTATTATGGAATTTTATATAAAAAATTTGTCTATTATACAAAAATAGATATTCACATTAGCCAGGCAACAAATATACATGGACAAACTTTCGATAATTTAAGAAAATTTTACTCAAAACAATAAATGTGAGCATTATTTTTTCGGAGAATAATTTTTGGTCAATAACAATAACTCTTTTGTTCTTAAAAAAAAAAAAAAAGCTCATTCGCTTCATAATAGTAGGAAGTTCTAATAAACTTGATTTATGACTCATTTTGTCCAATATTGAATGGTTATATTAAAATCGGCACAAGTATATAGAATTTGACACAAAGATATGAAGATTACTTTGATTTTGCATATTGTTTTTAATGTAAATATTTTGAGAATTAATCATGATAATATTTGAATCATAATATCTTTTATTTTTTTAAGTGGTGTTGTGCTTATAATTTATGTTAATATTTCTTTCTTGGAAAAGTTAAAACATAATTACGAAAGAAATTTATGCGTACCTTTAGTCGTGATTGTTTAAATAATTACAAAAAATAATACCCTTAGTTCTATTATTTCTAAGTTAAACTATTTGTAAGTTATTTTATATGGGAACCTTCTAGCTCATTTTTTGTCAACATTAAAAAATTTCTAAAATAATATTGTTACACAACTTTTATATAAGTTATGTTATGTACCCTCATATGATGAATATTAATTAGGATTTTCTTCTACGAAGAAAACATGCAAATTATTTTTCAAAATAAAAACTAATCAAATCTTTATTAATATTTATATGATTTACTTAGATAGAATAAAATATGATAATTATTTAAAATATGTGTACTATATTTAGGTCTTTTAATGAAGATCAAATTCTTACGAGTTATGCATAGGTCAATTAGGAATGTAGAAATTCAATTTGAACTTAGGGAGTATTATTCCTTTTTGTGCATATTCGACCATTGAATAAAAGTAACTTCTTCCCTCTCATTTGTTCACCTCCTTGTAAGAAATATATAATTAAAAAAATATTACAAGGAAGAACTTTTCAATCAATGGCAAAACCCACGTTGACTAAGAGTCGAAGCTTCTTTCAGAAAGTGCAAAAAAACGACTAAAGGGGTGAAGTGAACAATTGGGTTATGTTTTGATTTGAAAACTTTTTTTGAAAGTATAAAGTTGTAAAGTTGATAGTGAGATTGAATTAATGTTTTTTTATTTTAATTAAGTTGTATTGAAAATCGTAAAAGAAATTATTTGTAAGGAGAAAAGTAAGATTTAAAATGAAAAAAATATATAAAAAAGTAAATTTTTTAATTTAAAACGTATCTGAATTTTTTGTTAAAAAAAAAGAAGAAGCAGAGTCAAAATTAAAAAATTTTGTAATTCTTTTATAATCGAGATAATGCAATAGTTCAGTCGGTAAAGACTCTTTACCGACTAAAAAGTTTTAAGCCTAATGTTGAGTGTGATGCTCATATTCTTTTCATATCCTCTTTGTAATAATATAATATTACTTAAAAAATAATTATTTCATACTAAACATTTTCCTTTTAATTAATATATATGGATTTTAGTATCTCTATAATAATAGAGTAATTCAATTATTTATAAGCACCCATTATTTAATACTACTTAATCTATTTCAAAATATAAAGTATTTTGATATTTTTTACATAAATTAAGGAAGAATAAAATAAAAAGTAAATTTTTATTATACCTTTAACTAATTTTATTAATATAATAATAAATAAATGAATTATATTTATAGTAAAAATAAAATTTAAAAAATAATTCTTAAAATTTATAAAAGAATAAATATTTGAACAATGAGAAACATCAGAAAAATTTTATATTTTAAAATGAAAAAGTACGTATAACTTCTATTTACAGTCATATCATCCCAAATACAGAAAAGAAAAGAATAGAATTTTGGTGTCATATAGATTAGTAATTAATTGATTAACTTACAATTTTGTAATATTAGTATTTTGAATACTGAATTTCCTTGTATGTAATATGAAAAAAAATCAATAAGTGTTTTTAAAAATGAAAAAAAAATTATAAAAGACATTAACTATCTAAAGCATTAAATTAAATTTCCAAGAAGACTGGTATATTAGGAAAAAGAAAAATTGACTATGTCTACCCTTTAACAATTTTGAGTATTCTCTTCTTAACTAAAAATTTTGATTTTAACTTTTTATATATATAAAATTTTTTCAAACAACTATATCTATCAAATTATAAATATTGTGGTAGAATTCACTAGAGAGAGTTACGATACAAGCACGTGTCACAAATTTTAAGAATAATTTTGTCTATTCATAACTTAAAGAGAGAAGGAATAGAGAAAAATGGCTTGAAAGTTAAGAAATGTTATTTTATTACTAATTAAATATTTTACCTATATAGTTTGGATAATGTGAAACAATAGAAGGAAATTCATGAATGAACAAAATTATCATTAAAAATGATGGTTCATACTTATAGCATGACTCTTTTTAACGAAATTTACCATGACATTTAAAATTTGATATATATAGTTGTTTGAAAAAAATTCATGTAGATAAAAAGCTAAAATAGAAGTTTTTAGTTAAGAAGAAAAAAGTCATAATAGTTGAAAAATAAGTATAGCTAATTTCTCTTACGAGAAAAGAAAAAACTGATTTGATTGAAATAAGTATTTAATTTTCCCAAAAAGAAATAAATATTGAGCAATTTGTAAAAGTAGTCCTCAATCTATCTTAATTATTGTAACTTCGTCCCATAACTTATATTTTAATATTCTTGGTCAATTATCTTTAAAGCAATCTGCAAAAATAATTTCTAAACTATCTTAATTTTTACAACTTAGTCCTACAAGTCATATTTTAATATTTTTAGTCTATTATCTTTATATATTTTAATGTTTACAATCCCAAATATCATTAATATGGAGAAAATCGATAAAGACATATACTTGCATATCATGCGATTTACTGGTGAAGGACAAATATGCCCCTTCGAGAAATTTTCCTCCCAAAGTCTATGGCATGCGAGATTGAAATTGATTTTCTTTTAGTGAATCGAATAAAATTAAATTGGACAAAAAAATGAGAGAAAAAATACATATTTCCTAAATTATAATTTATGTCATGCATGGTTTATCATTTTACCCAAATAAAAAAAAAATCCTACAAAATAAGAATTATGATTTGAAAATATGTGTATTTCTTGCTCGTCTTTTTTTTAATCCAACTCAGTTTTATTTGATTCAATAAAAAAGCTCAATTCCAATCACACGTACTATAGATTTTGAGAGAAAAAACCCTTAAATGGATTAATTTATCTCTACATGATATGACACATAAAATGTAGGTATATATCTTCATTATTTCTATTACATTAATAGTGTTTAAGATTATAAATATTGAAACATATAAAGATAATAGATAAAAAATATTAAAATACGAGTTATGAGACTGTGTTGTAAAAATTAAAATAGTTTATAGATTATTTTTACATATTTTTTAAAGATAATAGACTAAAAATATTAAAATATTAATTATAGAATAAAGTTATAATAATTAAGATAGTGTGCATACTATTTTTATAGATTATTTTAAAGATAATAAATTAAAAATATTTAAATATGAGCTATAGGATGAGGTTATAATAACTAAGATAATTTGAAAAATAGTTTTGCAAATTACTCTAAATATTTAATAAACAGTAGTTAGTCATCTAAATTTAGCAACCAACGATTCTTTTTTTTCATTTTTAGAAATACCAAGGAGTTCAAATTTAAGAAAGATTCTTTATTCAAAGAAAAAAGGTAAATTTATTTTGGATTGAATAGTCGCTTTTTTTATTTAAAACATTCAATCATAAGAGAGCAGATAAAATATTTATTTACAGGAAGGGACTGATGATTCATTAATCGATGTAAAAACCACTTTCCATATTTGTTTTTGAGGAAAAAAACTACTTTCCATATCAGAAAAAGAATTCAGATTTTGATTTTTTTTGACATAGTCAATTGTTCATTGGCATACACGACACTTGAAAAAGATCCATCCTATTCCCTACCACAAGTTCCTAGGCTGCAAACTCTACAATCGGTTATACTCGAAATCACAGGTCCTCAATCTTAAACAGAAAAGATCTAGGGTTAGAATCGTGCAATCTAGGTGAAATGATGCAGATGCGGAGCAGCTTCACATCACCCCCACTATATACCCGGGATAAAGAAATGGAAAGATAATCTTGTTTAATTATCCAATTTGGAAATATTTTATTACATGTCTGGATAAAGATAAGGCTTTCATCTTCCTTCTTCTCAGTATTCCTTTCCTCATCTTTCTTTCTCCTCTCTCTTTCATATATACCCCTACTCGCTTTCTCTCTAAAACCCGCTCTTTCCCTCTGTCGGCCCTCTGATTTTAGGTTTTCATCTCTCTATCTATACGTAGACATACATACGCATGTGTGTCTATCGGTTCCTGTAAATATACTGTGAAAAGGCCAAGGAAGAAAGCGATGTCTATTGCGTTCGAGAGGAATAATTCTACTACTGCTGTAAATAATAGTTACAATCATGATCTGGATCATCGGATCGGACGGTCAGGATTTGAAACTCATAAAATGACTCGGCTGTCGATCTACAGTAACGATGATGGTGGTAATTCGCCGGAGTTCGGTGGTGCTGATTCCCCGGAGGTGGTGGAGGATCGAGCCGAGGACTCTTCATCTTCGACTTCGTCGATTGGGAGGAACAGTGATGAGTCCTCGGCGGAGAGGGCATCGGACGGCGGCGAGGGCGAGGAGGTTCAAAGCAAGTTCAAAGGTGGAGCTCTGGAGAATTTGGAGGCACTCGAGGAGGTTTTGCCTATAAAGTATGTGGCTTTTTTTGTCATTTCACTGTGGCGCTTAGGGTTTGGATAAAAAATATACATACGGTACTCAATGTGGTTTTGACTGCTGAATTTTCTGGAGAATTTGTGTTCTGCGCCTCTTTTAAGAAACTGTGTTTTTTGGTGCTCGAGTCCTATGTTAAGGTGGATTATAAAAGAATTCAGTGGCATTTAATGTCAATGGCAAGTATATTTAGTTCGTCATTTTAGGACTTTTGGCGCTAAAGGCGTTGGTTATCATGAATTTGAAAAACAAAATCTTTTCCCTTTCCTGGAACGCAGTTTTCAGTTTGGACTGATCGGTTTAATGGCTATCTTTATCACAGAACTACTCCATCCAACTTACTAAATTTCACGCGAGTGCTTTCCCGACTGTTCTACCAAATGTTTTGCCTAAGTCGAGTTGGTGGTTTTCAAAAAGTTCAAACGAGAAGTTTTGTGGTAACAGACTCTATATATGAATAATATATTATTTCAAGAGTTGGATATTGTCTAATACTTCTCTATTTTATGATCAAGTTTTGTGTCCCCTTTTCCTTATTATATATTGTGCTTGTGCTTCTTTCTCTTTGTTTATTTTGGCCGGGAAACTATCTTTTTATATTGTAAATATTTTGCTATATTCTTTGCCAGTTCTGTGGTTTCGTCTGGGATCAAAAGAACTGACGGAAATTGTCGTTTTTGTCCTATGGTCTTTTTTCTCTGATGGGCTGTACTTTTGGCTAATCACAGGAGGAGCATCTCGAACTTCTATTTAGGCAAATCCAAATCTTTTACCAGTCTGGCAGATGCTGCATCATGTTCATCCATTAAAGACATTGTAAAGCCAGAAAATGCTTACACCAGGAAGCGCAAAAACTTGCTTGCTTACAGTAATTTCTGGGACAAAAATCGTAGTAGCATTCGCAGAAGCAGTAGTGGTGGGATAGCAAAGAGACCCTTGAACTCGAGAAGCACACTGGCTCTTGCAGCAACTATGGGCTGTGCTGAGAGCAGTAATAATAATGACACTTCCAATTCAAATTCACCATCTCCTGGCATCTGTCTTCCTCCATTACCACCTCAAGTGGTGAGAAAATCACCTAACGATGACTTTTCTTCATCACCTTCTGGGCAGATGTTTTCTCCATGGCGGTCTTTTTCTTTATCTGATCTGCAAGGTGCAGCTGCAGGTCCAAGTATCTCTGGCATAACGGTGAATCATAGGGAAAATTAGGAATGCTATGGACTTTATCTTGTTTTATGTCACCCTATGAATCTCAAATTGAATAGATGTTCATGGAGGTGGAATCTTTTAAGCCCAATGTAAGCCCACAGCACTCATTATTGTAGACATACCTCTCTTGGGCTGTTTAGCAATGTAACTGTTATACTCTTTATGTTAGAATGTTCAGAATGTTCTCCATTACTTTGCAGTTAATTTTATATAGATATGAATATGGTATTCTCATATTTCAAAGGTTTTATAATTTATTATTCTGTTCATTAATTATTGCAAGGGGAACTTGTTGCCTCTTCATCACATACCAACAATAACTTGTGGTGAAGTTGTGTCTTTTCTTCTGATTGTAGTTTGCTACACCTATTGAAGCTGGAAATTTTTGCGGGTTTTCTGTGACAGCACCTCACACTTTCTGTGTGTTTGTGTGGGGAAAAGAATGAAGGTTCTTATGATTTTATGCTTGTCAAACTGCAGTGGCTAAAACCATGTGGCTTCCCTCCTTGCAGGGAGGAAACTTGGTGGCTGCTTAAAAGAGTTCCAGGAGTGGCTGTTTGATCTTAAGCGTTGCTGGTTCATGGTCTTGATAATACTGGTACTGTTTGTTCGTTTTTCGTCCTAAAGAAGTCCTTGAGATGATTTGGAAATTGCAATTTTACTGTCATGTTTTGTCAAATTGCAGATATGCGACACATTTCTCAGTAGTAAATTTCTGCAAAACAGAAACATGAGGGAAAAATAAAAGTGGGGTGGGGAAAGTGTTAATTTTTCTACAAATGGTTTGCCAACTTGAGGGAAAAATAAAAGTGAGGGGTGGGGAAAGTGTTAATTTTTCTACAAATGGTTTGCCATCGTAGATGGTGTGGATATTATACTTGTGCTGTGAAGGGATAAGAAACAATCATGGATTTCCAGCTCAAAGATTAGAAAGGTACGAAGCTAAACCTTATCCTGGGTGAAGCCTGCTAAAAAGGAAAAACAGAACCTTTTTGTCTTTCCTGACTGCCTTTTCCTGCAATAAGTTCCTCTCTATTCAATTCTCGTACTTGATAGGTAGTATCATAGCAAGTCACCTTGGGATCTAAATAAAAGAATTAAAATACAATAGTTACCAGCTTTTTAGGATTGGTAAGAAAATCTAACATTTGTGGCAAGTTGAGAGTGGGAATTATTAACCGCTCAACATTTGAGATCTGAATGGCAAGTTGATTGCCAGGTTACTGAATAGAGGATGAATAAATTCTCCAAGGATAACACTAGCTACCTAGTGTTCAGCTTCTAGTACAAATTCTCATGGGCGAATGCGAACCATATCCAACTCATACAGTAGAGAGGCCTCTATCTTTATTAGGTCTTTACTCATAACAAATGCGGTTGTGCAACTTTGTATGGAAGACTAAATGAGAAAAGTGCTATTTTGTGTGGAGACATATTAGATGAATAATATCATTTTCCATAAGAACCACATTAGGCATGACCTGTATTAGAACATGAACAGATGCTGGGAGTATATAAATTTATGTTGCTCTGAAGAGTATGTGTTTTGTGGCTGGTGATTTCATCTGAAAGAACATGGACGACCGCGCACTTTGCAACTGTATTGTGACATGCTTTCCTTTACGTGAAGTAGGACAAAAATAACAAAAACGATAAACAGCAGACTTTTGACCTCATGTATGAGGTTTGCGTGAGTATTTTAGGGATTTGGTCCAAGCCACTGACAGCACCAAGAACATATGCCTAGGCCAACCGAGTTACCTGACAATCTTGATATACGTTATAAATGACAAACTTCAATGTTATGATCAAGAATTTGATCATAAAGGTTTTGTGATTTATCTGTTTCCTTTTCCTGGTAGATATCATGTACCTGCAAACTATCGAAAAGTATGAAAACAAGTGCTTATAATGTGACCAGCCGTATGGCGGCATGGTTTCCTTTCTTGGTTACATGGTTGTCCTTTTTGATGAATAAGTAAAATTTTGTTAATGACAAAGAGAGAGTACAATGATCTCATCAAGATTCCAAGTTGATTTCACTAGATGAAAACTAGCTAATGTTTATATTAGATATAGGCTTCCTATATGATTTGACCTCTATTACATGTTTCAAGCTTCAGATCAAGAAATAACTTTTGGCAAAAGAATATATCATCTGATACTGAATTATTTAGAGGAAATCAATATCATCATCTCTTATGTTCTAAAATGCCATCTTCGAAGTCTTGATGCATTATTGTTGATATGAAATGTGAGATCGTGAATCAAGTATTTCATTTACTTTGAAAAAAAAAAAACTTAGATATTTGACCCCAAAAGACTTAAAAACTGACAACAGAAGGAGTTAATAGCCGGCCTCCCTTCTGAGGTTCCCACAAATCCAGGGATTTGGTCTAAACCCATCCTACTGCACAAGAACATATGCCTGTTCAGTCACCCTCACTGTGATTAGCCCATATTCTTGATGAACATGGATGACAACACTTCAATTCATGATGAAGAATTCAATCATAAGTATACTGTGATTTATCCAAAAGAACATAATAAGCTGTGACAGCAAGGATTTTCTTGGACGTGATTTATTGAAAGTGTATATAGTATTACTAGCCATATGGTGACAAGGTTGCCCTTTTTTCCCGGTGGATAAATGGGATATTGTTGACAACAAAGAGATGGAATGCTACAATTATGAGATTCCTGGTTGATTTTACCAGATAAAAACTAGCTAATGTTTATATTAGCTATATGTTTTGTCCTCTTTTAGCTAATGTTTATATTAGCTGTATGATTTGTCCTCTAATAGGAAATAACTTTCTGCAAAGGAATATCATCTGGCACTGAATTATACAGGGGAGATCAATACCACTGTGTGTGATGTTTGAAATGCTATCTTGGAAGTTATAATTCATTTGTTGTTGGCATGAGAATATGTGAAATGTAGGATTGTGACCAAGTTTTTCATTATCTTTACAGATGAAAATATGAGTTTAGGGATTGACATCTTTTGAGTTTTTCTTGGTTTCTGAATGCATCGATGAAAATCATACAGCTTGCTCTTTTAACCTGAAGATCCTGTAAAATGGATGAATATCTCAGGTTTTTCTGAACAGTTGGTGATTTTATGGAACATATGTCTTTTTCCTGGTTTTGCAATGGACGGAAGGGAGCTTGAATGGAAGGTTGAGTAGAAGGCGTTACAACAACTTTTGAATTATTATAATTACCTCAGGCCTGTAATGGCTAAGAGATTGCTTTTTTGGTAGCTAGCGTGTTCTTTGTTTTGTTCACCCTTCTTCATGTTCGACGTGTGTCAGAAAGCCAGATAATGAAATTGATAGAGAAGGAAAATTTTCCAATGTGTTCAGTGGTCATGACCTTTTATTCAAAAGCATTAATTACAACCTACTAAAGATGATTTCTTTCTCAAATGATTCCAAAATCATAATTACACTCTCTTGTTTAGGTAAAATAATTGATTAGAGCAACTTCATGACTTTATAACCTTTACGGTGTTCGGAGTGTTGAAATTGGGTCAGTTCTGGAGTTTTGCCTTAGAGAGCTATTTATCTCAAGAAGCCAGCCTTCAGGTACTCTTCTTTTATACTAGTAACTACTACTTTTCCGTGGATTTGGTATTCATAAAACCTTGATCTTTAGTCGGTGGTATGGCTCTGATTTAACTTTGTGATGAAAACTAAGAGGCAATTCTGTATTGACGGGAATGGGGGGCTTCATGCAGATTCCTAGTGGTTCAAGAGATTAGTCTTAGTCTGCAAGGGGTCCAATGCAGAAAATTGATGTTTCTAATAGTTTCTATTTCCCATTTGGCAGTTTTCTTTTGCTTTTGTGATTGGGATAATCTGTTGACTTGAGTCCTTATGTGAGCAGGGCCATGGATTCTATTCTAGCCAGTCATCAAGAATATAGTGCTTTCCATGCAATGGACAGAACACTTTACTCTGTCCTCGCTATTGAGCTCTGGCGCAATCCTCATGAAGCTATACAAGCTCTGGCATTGTGGCTTTGTTTTGAGCGATTGGGCTTCAAGAATATTGTACAAAAGATCTTGTCTCTGCCCCGCATTTTAATAAATGAATTAGCTGATGAGGCGCTAGTATGCTACAGATGCATCAGGGATCGTCAGTTTCTATACTCAGCTAAAGCCACTGACATTCCACTAACTCACAGCATCCTCGAGGAAAAGATTTCTCTTGAATATTTCCATGAAAATCGGGACAGTGTAATTGAGGGGATCTGGGAAGTTGTTTCCGAAGTTTGTGCCATGGCGTTAACTGATGTTTTCAGTGAAGCTACTAAGAGGCATTCTGCACAGAAGACAGTGAAGAAGCCAAACACCAAGTCACCTACTGTTGAACAGTCCTTATTTGACAGCTTTGCTAGCTTGGGGATTGCAAGTGAATTGCGCAAGGGCAGCTCCAATGGCAAAAGGGTATCACCAGCTCTTGAGCAGTCCTTGGTTCATAACTTTTCTAAGGTGGGTTTTGCAGGTGAAGTACCTGAAGGAAGCACTGATAGCTTTGCTAATTTGGGGCTTGTAGTGTCCAATGGCAGTACTCCTGTTAATATGATACCATCAGCACTTCAACAGTCCTTGAGTCAGATCTTTGCTAAGATGGGACTTAAAGGTCAAATATCTGGCGGTAAAGCTGGTGGTGCTGTGCCGCCAAGAGTTGCACGGTTCTTGGGTCATAGCTTTGCTAACCAGGGACATAGTGGTGAAATTTCCAATGGCCCTGCTCACGGTACTCCAGCATCACCCGGTCGTGGACAACCTTTGGGTCGTAGCTTGGTTAGCACGGGATATGGAGCTGAAATGTCCAATGGCATCAGGCCCTGTAACCGATCACCACCAGAGAACAGAACCTTATTCGTTACTTTTTCTAAAGGCTATCCTGTGACAGAATTGGAAGTCAGAGAATTCTTCACTCAGCTTTTTGGGGACTGCATAGAGTCCTTCTACATGCAGCCTGTGATGCCGCATGAACAAGCACTTTATGCTCGAGTTGTTTTCTGTAAGCCTGACTTCGTTGATTTGGTTCTCAGTGGTCTCCAGAAAGCCAAGTACACCATAAACGGGAAACATCTGTGGATGCGCAAGTTCATTGCAAAGCGTGCAGGCTGAAGTTCCTCCGGCCTGCCACTGCAGCCGTAGAAGCACTGTCTGGTATCTGCCCTGCATTTTCGTCTGGTTCCATGGGAGTCGTAAGAGTCCTCGTATCCAGTCACGTGTCTGTTCAAAATCAATCCTGTATAGGATCTTGTTCTCAGTTCCAGTTTGTTAGTCAATTCCAGTGCAAGTGTACACAGAGTCATGTAATAACTTTCCGTTCCTGCTGAACGAGAGTTGTGCTGTCTTATAAATATGCTGTTCGGAAATTTGGTCTTTTATGTTTCGGAATGGTTTCCCGTCGGAAAGATCAGGAAACAATTAAAGTTGCACGGCCAGCTTTCTGTCTGAAGCCACATAACTGCAGGTTCAAGTGATCACAAGGCAGAGTCCTCACTGAGAAAGTTGGACCTAAACCTTCTCTGAGGGAAGTCCTTGTACAAGGACTGACGTCAAACGGATACAGAACTCTTGAATTGTAATCGAACTTCACCGATTGATGATGGTGAATAGCATTTAATTTCGTGGTATTAACCTCACAAAGGAAATATGTCCGGACATGTCGTTGACATTTTGACTAAGAAACCCAAAAGAACACATTAAAGAAGTCTTGCTCTGTAGACCGGACAATACTCTTTTTAAGTTTTAGAAATTCATTACGTGTCCGATACTTGATCGCCATTAAAATCTTAGAACCCAGAGAAAGTCCGGACTCTGGCAGGGCGGGAAGAACAGCAATGACCTGTAGAACTTATCCTCCGAGTTCAGACTCTGCTCAAGAGAGGGGAGCACGCTTTCAACGAGCGTTGGTAAGATTTGGCAGCTTCCACATAAGCGAACAATGTTTCTGACGACACCAAATTGAAAAGAAGCATGAGAGAGGATTGAGTAGCAACAAAACTCGCCCAAATCCCAAAGTTGCTTTTGCTTTTTTCTCCGGACAAGAGAGAGAGTACTTTCTTTGATGCTTTGGGATCGAAAAGAAAGAAGTGAGTCGGTTACTTGTGTTGGATGGATCTGTTTTTCTGTCCAAGAGGCGATGACTTTCGTTCCCTTCAAATGCTTAAAATAAATGCCATTTGTTGATTAATATACAAATGCTTATCTCAAAAGTCAATAGGGGTGATCGAACCGAAATATTTTTCTATTTGATTCAATTTTATTTTGGAAAGTTTTATATAATATAATATAATTTTTAATTTTTGTATTTAAATAAAAAATTAAACTGAAAAAATTAAAATTTTAAAAATTATATATAATCATATTTTAATAATATATTATTATACAACAGTGTATTATTAAAATATATTTTTTATAAAAATTAAAATTTTAAAATAAAATTACTTATTGATATATTTAAATAATATATTTTTAATTTAAGTATATATTTTTATATTTAAATAATAATATTTTTTATAAAATTAAAATTTTAAAATAAAATTATTTATTAATAAAATTAAATAATATTATATTTTACTCTAAGAATGTATTTTTAACATATATTTTTATTTTTTTCTTCTGATTTACAAGAATCGATTTTAATTTGATTTGATTTGATTTAAAAAAAATTGATTCAATTTAATTTTATAATTTTTTTTAAAAATAAAATTTTAATAAAAAAATCAAATGAACACTCCGAATGCTACCGTGTCGTTATTCTTAATGGCCAGCGAATTTAAGCTATACGCGCCACGGTACGGACGACTTCTCGAGCTCGATCTGCACTGGTTCTCAAGTCGCAAATCACTGATCTGTTTGGCCTCTCGAAGAGGCTACAATGCATCGATCATTAGAACGCACAGATGCAAATGCGTTCAGGAGCCGGCTTGCCCAGACACAAACGGGGTCAGACAAGTGAAAAACCCCACAAGAGAGTTCATCTCTTCGCTTCCAAAAGTTCGCTGAATACAAAGAGAACACTTGCAGCAATTGAGTTTGTACGTTTCAAACCCAGTAACCATTCATATTATTTACTGCTAAGAAAAGTTTATAATTGGTTTCAGTGTGTTTTTGACTTATTGAAAATTTTATCTGCTTAGTTAGATTTATGGATGAATTTTTGTGTGTGAAGTTTTTTTTGCTTGACTTGATCATGTTGGTTGTGGGTTCTTTTGTAGTTCACTTGATTGAAAATTTGGGTTGAGAATGGAAGAGGGTTCGAATGGAGAAGAACCCACTTCTTGGGATGAACTTTACAATATCAATTTGATGCCTTCAGAGTTCTTTGTCAAGTTCAGAAAAGAAATTGAAGGGATTCGTGTTGGTGTCAACTTGGAGGTGCTCTTTTTCTTCTGTTATTTGGCTTCGTTTTAGTTTTTCTTGGTGTTGATCTTCTAATTTATAAACATTACTCGCAAGAATTTATTTTGAGACTTTTGAGGCCATATCTTGTATGAAATATGATTTGAGCGCTGATAATAGTTCAGCAACATGAAATTCTGTCGTGGATTATGAAGTTTGGGTTGGTTAACTGCATTATGGCTTTATCTTGTTGTCTTATCTACTCTTCGAACAATTGAAATTGTGAGAACTTTTACTTTTTCTTAGAAGCTATTAGTTCAATCCACTATATTCTGGCATTTTCAAGATACTTTATTTGTTTTTGATGTAGGATAACTTTTTCTTTTTATTTTTCCGATTATTGTCATTAACCTAGAGGACCATCTGTTTTAAAACAATGGAATTTACCTATAGGCTTGTTTCATTAGTGGTCAAATAAAGGAATTGGTTATGTAATAATGATTAACGTTGAAGATTAGAGAACTTTGTGGATGACTTACGTATTCTTAATTTGCATAGCCTTGATTTTGTAGATGTTTTCAGAAATGTCATTTAGTTGAAATACTGTCTAATTGATTGAAAGGAGAATGAGTGTGCTGTTACTAATTTGCATTTAGAGTTCTATTAGCATTGAACGATTTCTTCCTTCTAAAATGATCCTACCACAACTATAGACATCAAGGAGAAAGACTTGAATTTCAAATGTCTAGCATACCACGTTGTGAGGGAGGGATGCCATTTCATTGTTTGCTAGTGTTTCATGACCCAGTTGGCAAAGGCTTTAATTTTTCCAGCTTAGCTTCATAGAAAACTTGTTTTAGCTGTCAACTCTGTCCTCTGCAAAGTTCTCTTTCAGTCAATGCACTCTTGAGTGCTTATTGGACTCACTGGGCTGGTATAATCTGTTGTTGAAAGTGGCCTGATGCAGGCTTGCTTTTAGTTCTTGGCTATGCAGTTTCTCAGATCTCTATTTCTGGCTCCAACTTTTAGTAGAAAAATACCAAGTATGATAATATCACTGAAATCCCAGAAGAATGGCACATAGCAGAAGAAAATACTGATTTGCTTTTGCTCGATATATGCTTACATTTTGGATAATTAAATTCTGTGCCATATGCCATACACTTGGCTAATCAAGCTCATCCTGGAAACTGTGCCACATAATTTCTTTCTTTTTATGTACATCTCTGGAATATTTGCTGTTAGATGTTCAATGCACTTCTCTGTTTCTCAAAATATGCTATCTGGAGCTGCAGGATATGATATATTTGGGCAAAATTTCTGTACTAGTAGTTAGGAATTTAAGCCTTGTTATTGTGATGTTCCTGAGGAGATGAACATGGAGTATAATTATTTCAATTCACTTTGGATTAGTTCTACAATGTTCCTGTCAATGAGTATCAAGCGAAGTTGGTTTTAAAGCCTTTAGCCCATGATCGGCGATGGAAGTTCATTTATGAACCTTTAGAACATGACGTGCGCCTTCTTTCCAAGAAGATACCTGTAACAAAATTTCTGAATCTTCAGGTTACTGCTATTGCTCCTTTTTTATTGCCCTCACCTGGTAGTTGAGAAATTCAGTTTCTCATGATGTGTGACTAATGTAGGTAGGAGTAGGGCATAGCTTTAAGTTGAATGCCACTGGTTGGAAGTGGAAGCTCACCACTTGTTTGGGTGGAGATGGGGTCTCTCGGATTCGGAATAAAACCACACTTGGCCTGTGTCCTGGTATTGACTTCCGTTTCGGGTGGAAAGCTGATTACGTTCTTCCAGAAATTACTGGGCAAGTTGACTGTCCTCTTTGCCTTCAGTCAAAGAAATTAGGAGCTTGACATCTCTTGATTTATGATTCGTATAACTGTTAAAATGTTTACTGAAGTTAGATTTGAAATGATGCAGTAATTGTATTAAGGACTTACTGAAGTTAGATTTGAAATGAAGCAGTAATTTTATTAAGGACAGCTAATTAGCTAATTTGTTTTTATTTTTAAATTTATGGTGTGAATGGGGCTTAACTTTAGTAGTTTGTTTTGACAGGGCTTTGGGCACTGGTGAACCATTGTTCAACATGAATTCTGGACGCTTACAGGCATCACTTGATAGAGTAGAGGCCATTTTCACCCATACCCCATAACCCTAGGTGCACTCCTTTTTCCTGCTGTTGGAGAACTTGAAGATGGAATGTAGAAACAAATTGAAGATCGGCTATATAAACTGGTCCTTTGTATTTGCTTTATTATTCAACACGTTGCTATTTTGGTTTTAGTGATTGGACATAGAAGCCAGGCCCCTTTTCCCAGTTCGTTCGCTTCAACTGATAGTAAACTTTGACCTAAATGAAGATGAGCTTTATGAGAGTTTCTGGCTTAAGTCCAAAGAATTCAAAGAAGTTCTTCTCCACTTATGAATCTAGTTTTGTGAAGTTAACCAAATTTAATTTGGTTTTCCCTTCTAATTTTTCTTGAAGATTTGTGTTCTCAGGCTTTTTGTTTTCTTCATCTTTTCTTCAGCTTTGAGCAAGGGGATTTCAGATGTAGTATTCCAGATTTTCTTTTCAATATACTAATCCAATTGCATAGAAGTTGATGTATATTCTGCTTTTTTAATAATTGTTCCAAATATTTGATAGTACTTATTTATTTTAGCAAAGTTGCTTTTCTACGGAATGATGGCAGGAAAGAAGATCAAACTCAAGTAATGTTGACGAGATTGATCTTGCGAACTCTCCTCATTATACCTTCTAGCAAATTCTGAAACGTGGTGGTGTCAGCTGACCGCGTGGGAGAAATGGCTGAAAATTGGAAACAATAAAATCCTTGAGGAAGGAGGGAAAAAGAGATGATTCTTTGGTGAATTTTTTTTTTCTGCAGTTGTGATGGGCCACCGGTGAGCAAAACTCGGCTTGCAGATTTATTGATCCTTGGTTTCTATTAATTCCTTTTTACTCGAAACAAATGGTTTCTAGACTCTTATACTCGCCGTGTCCCACTGCGCATATATTTCCCTTTAGAATCTTAGATTATCGAATTTTACTTGTGTTTGTTTTCTGTGGAACTTGATACATGTAGTTGGATTGTCAATTTTGGTTTGTTCTGACCTGTATATTTTGCGATGCCATATGCACAAGGTTAGTTTGTGAGTCTTGCCAATTATAGACACTTCGTTCTATGACCCTCCAGTATCAGAATAGTCCTTTCCGCCCGAATTCATTCTCTTGCTCCTTGAATATTCCTAATCCATATTGCCAGTTTGTGAAGGGCATGCACATCTATTCAAAATTTAGCATGGCTTTTGAAGGCCTTGCAATTATCAGTTGTTTTCTCTTGAACAGTTATTACTGGTCAGGTTGGGGCGGTTCATTTCATCAGATTCTTGGTTGAAGCCATTCAAATTTTGAAAGGTCTTTTTTTTTTTCCAATTTTTGGATGGATAAGTTTTGAAATGTCCAGGAATGACTGGAAAAAAAAAACTTAAACAGTATCGAAATCAGAACTTTCCAAAACCGAATGAAACGCAACTGATAATCTTGTCGAGGCTTCAAGTGGACCCTTTCAATTTAGCCGTTGGATCCTTCGCGCAACGGCCATATTTGGCTCCCTTATAAGTTCAAAATTCTTCTCTTCCAGAACCACAACCATTTTTCTGCTGGCTCTGGAGCATCAAATATCAATTTAATCGATCATAATCTAGGAATGGCAAAGCTCCGAAGCTCATGTTCCTTTCTGAATCTTCTTCTTTCATTTCTGAATTTCGTTCTCTTCCTCCTCTCTGCAGCCTCTCTTGCTCCAATCATTTTCCTCAGAATGCCTCCAACTTCACTTGGTTGGGCATTTCTCATGATCTCCGGAATCTCACTCGTCTCCTCCTTCGTAGGCTTCTACTCTCAGCTGGCTCGTTTTTGCTTCGTAACCCATGTTTCCCTCCTCCTGGCCTCGTCAATAGGTCAGTTACTGGGTATTTTAGCTCTGTTTACCAAGGAAAATTCCAGCCTTTCGATGCTAAAACCACAGAGGGACCCAAGAGAAGCAAAGCTTATGGTGAGGCTGGAATGTGGGGTTCTGATGGCAATGTTGGTGGTGCAATTGGGAGTGCTAATTCTGACATGCGCAGTACACAGCTGCTGGGTCAGGGAGTACGAAGGATTGGAAGCTGAGAGAGAAGCAATAGCGAGGAAGAGGAGTCAGAGGATTGCTAAGGTGCAGGAGGAATCCATGGCAAATGCAGAAAAAATTGCTGACATTAAAGCAAAAGAGTTCGACGAGAAGATGAAGAGCAAGTACGGACAGTGGGTGTAGAATGTAAACTGGCGTTGAAGGGTACCGCAATACTATGATATTTGTCCTTTTCTACGATGCGTTTACATCTTGCTGATGGCAGTGGTGTGTGCCTTTTGGGTCACTATGGGGTGGCCATTCGAGATTGCAAAAGCAGAGAGCCTTGTTAGAAATGCAGATTCTCCTCCGAATTTTTCATTTTTCTTGACAAGTTTATTTGCTTTCTTTTTCCATAAAAAGAGAAAAAGAATTGGGATTCTCCTACTTGGTAGGTAAGTACAAGGCTAAGCATGCATAAATTATCATTAAGCTAGAAAGGAAATGAAAGCTCTTTTTGTTGTGGACATGATTTATTGTGAACCACAAACATTGGGTGTATTTGGATTGGATTTCTGTCTTTTTTTTTTAATAAAAAATATATTTTTATTAAATTTAAGATAAAAAATTTTAAATCAAAATTTAATTCAAAAACATGTGTACATGATCTAATTGTTTAAATTTATAATTTATAAAAAATTATATCATGATAAAAGTTTAATTTTCTTTTCTCAAAATGTAGAAAACCCAGTAGCAATATCGATTTGGATTTTGTTTTAATAAATACTTACTCATTGATGAATGAAGGAGGAAAAAGACAGATTTTTTTGGTTTTCTTTTGGTAATCCAGCCATCCTATCTATCGGAGAGAACATACTCGGGTAACTGGGGAGAAGTGGACCGATCCAAAATAACAATGAGACTTGGCCCAAGCCAACTAAGTTGTGGGCTACTCTGATGATACACATTTTGGGCCCATAGTAAACTTTCCAAATTTCCCATCTCCGACCATTTGCCATTTCTCCAACTGCAAGCGCCCCGTCATTCTGTGAAATTCATATCTGCGTTACTGTTACATTGATTAAATTCCATTTTCATTTTCAAAATAAAAATGTCATATAGTATCTCAGGTCGCTACTTACAAATAATTAAATGCATTTAAAATTTTAGTTTTTTAAAAAAAATCTAATCCAAATACACCCAATGAGAGGAGTGCATGTAGAAAAAAATGTTCTGAAATTTTAAGAATTTTGTGCTAAAAAATATACTAGGTTACCAAACTTTTCTTTTTCTTCTTTTGGCTGTGAAATATGTTGTAGTAATATAAAGACTTTTTACCAAGTAAATAAAAGTAATGAGTTTGAATTACATTCCGTCTCTTGATGTTAAAAAAAAAGAAAAAGAAAAACGTAAGGAGGACATCTCACATCGTGGGAAAGCTCAAAGCTGGAGTTGACTCAGCCACATGTTCCTCTCTGAATTAGATATATCCTCGAGTTACAGCCACCAAACAATGTGCTCTGCTCTTCGCTTCTCTTCTGTGTCCACCGAATAATACTAATAAATACTAGCAGTAGTTGTTGTTGTACGCACAGACAGAGATTTTTCTCTTCCACAAAAGGCCAGATTTCACACTGCAAAATGACAATTCCAACTTCTGGTGGGTCTTATTTCAACTCTGGAAAGCGCTATCCAACCTTGGCTTCTAAAAGCGTATACATCAAATCATTCTATGGTTCTCCATGTAATAAAAACGTATATCACAACAAAAATGGTATATTCACAACAACTAAGCTTTAATCCCAAATTAGAGTTACTTACACGAACTAAAAACAGATTACGTGGGTTCATCAATATAAAATTTAAAGGTCTCTAGGTGTGTCTATGAATTAGGATTATTAATCAATGGACCAGCAATTTCAGGGACTCCACAACCATCCAATAATTTCTGGTAATAAGTGAAGGGAGATGCCTCCATAAGGTACCAACTCATACCTCACAAATAATACAAAGTAGATATTAAAAACTTAGGTCAACACACCTCCATTCTACACATACTAATTTTTCTAAATATACAAGGAGATGCATTTCCAGAACTAGAATAGCTTTTTCAAGGTCCAAATTGTTCCCCTTTCCTGTGGGCTGTGGCCAAGCAATGGATTGACTAGCAGTGAAATCTGCTGCTGCCATGTTCCTCTAATAGAATTGCCTTATTTCCTCTGATTGCCTGCATAATTGTTCCTCAGATCAAACTATATCAGTTCTTAACTCCAAAATCAGGCGGCAAAGAGATTACTATATCAACGATGGCTCTGCAACAACCTTGTTCCTTGAAAATTTCATGCTATGGCCTCAAATCTCAGTACAACAGTCGGAGGGGTCATGAATCTTGGACAATGTGAGTCACTTGCGAAACTCTATAAATTTTCATAATTCTTGAGGTTTACTTCATTCTTAGTGAAGTTTCCTGCAAGCCATTCTACTGTTTAGTCTTATTTTCGCTGCTTGCTAACAGAATGAGGTACCCTTCCCTTTCTATTAGCTAAAGTTCTGTTGAGCTCACAGGTCTGTGAATTCTAGCTCTTCTCAAACAAGAGAAGAGAAGAAAAGGTTGAAGGAGCTTCATGGAGTTTCTGTTCCGCAGTTTCAAGCCGTTACTCCATCGGAGCTCAATTTTGACAGACTGCAACCACAGGAAAGGGTGTTCATTCAAGAAAAGAGACTCAAGTTTGGGCAGTTTGTGGCACGAGAGGCTCTAATTGATGAAGAATATTGGGTAATTAAGAAACTTTCCCTTAACCCATGTATAGATGATCTACACTGTAAAATGAAGCTAATTTGCAGCTATGTCATGTTCTTTTACGGTAGACAGCAGCATGGCTACGAGCAGAGAGTCACTGGGAGGACCGAAGAAATGACAGGTCTGCACCAAAATAAATTCCTGTTAGGCAATAACTCGTATTTGATCATAGATTTTTTAAGAAGCAAGAAACACAAAACATTTGATGATACCTTAGCAATCTTCTGGATCAATTAATCATTGTTGGATATGGCAGATATCATATATGTTTTAGCTAGTGGGAAGAATTCTTCTACGTACGAATTCCGCTGATTTGTAACTATTATCTTCTAATACAGATACGTGGATAACTATAAGCGAAAATTTGCAGAACAGGTGAGGAAATGATGACGATTTTCATCATTCTGGCACAGGAATAAATCAATCAGATGGTACACTGAAATTCAAATACCAATGCCTTTATGCAGGAATTCAATGCATTAAAAAGGAGATGGAGAGCACAACTCGGGCATAAATGCACTTGCATTGTTGCGGTACAAGAATCTCCCCAATTCAGCATATTGAATGATACATATTATAGACATTTCAAGACTGATTTTGAAGAAAAATGGCCATAAAATCATCAGGTAAAGAATGAAGACAGAGAAGTGAAACGTACTGTGATAAAGAGTGTTGTTGGAACCCTGGATTTGAGTATCCAATACTTACCGCACGGAGCATCCTTCCCTGGGGTACTAATGATATCATTGAACAAGAACCTGAATTCAAATCAAACCTACGTTGTTGTCTACTAGCTCCGGTCCTGAAAGTCTGTTCTTTTACAGGAACAGAGGAGAGCTCCTCTTTTCTGCATCCCAGGCCGAAAAGCCTCGGACAGATTTGGCTACATATCAAATTTATGTGTCACCAAATCAGCACGTCGCCAAGGCATTGCAAGCAATATGTTGCACTTTGCCATCAGCTCGGCTAAAATAGATGGTCAGTATGCATTAAAAAACAAGCATCTAACTCGTTGGTTTTTTTGTTCCTTCTACTGAGTCTGGTATTATTTGTACGTCAGGTGCAGAACAAGTTTTTGTGCATGTATATAGGGACAATAAAGCTGCCCAAGAATTGTATTACAAGATAGGCTTTCAGGTGACTTTTGAGCATTCCTTTCAGAATATCTCTGAAGTTTTGGAGTCCTTTCCGTGCCTTCAGATTCTGTTAATTTGCTGCTTCTGTGCTTAAATTCTCTGCCAGGTAGTTGAAGAAGCAGGTTTTAACCAGTCAGATGAGTCAGCCTATCTGCTACGCTTCAGACAATAAAAATCAATGAAACGGTTTCTTGTATATTTTCGATTCAGAGAAGAAAAAATTTCAGAGAAATTGTAACAGTTCTGAGTTGTAAGAGAACAGCATGTACATTTCTTACGCTCTCTTTGCACCTAATTTTTTCCTTGAATTATGATATTGCCGCATATGATATCTTTGGCTTAGTCCTTAGTTTAAGAAGAGCAACATGACGGAGAGAATACGTAGAGAAGTTTGTGTTCACCATCAATTGTTAAAATTACTTCCATTAGTGTCTGCAAATGGAATCTATCATTCATTGTGGGTTTGCCCAGCTACGGATTCATCACCTCCAAGTAAAACAAAACTTTTAAATTCACGAGCAGGAAAATACTTGCTTCCAATTTTCGGTTCCATCTTCAAAAACAAAACTAGAGCAAAGAATGGATAAACAAAGAAAAGAATTCAAGCTTGTTCTAAAATAGCTCATTTTTTATTGGCTAATGCATGCAATTCCAAAACAGAAAAATTTCAAACAAAAACCAATCCAAATGCACTGATTATGGGTACAACCGTTACCTTTGTGAACAACGGAACCATTATTGTCAACAAAATTACACGGCACTTTATTGAGAATCCAGAATTCAAATTGCTTGTGAGACTAGCTCAAAAATATGGGAGGAAAAGTTTTAACATATAGCATGCGTACACAACTACTGAATCAAAATTTGTCATGCATGATAAATACCACAAAATTTGCTCTGTGACCTACGCTGTTGGCTGTTCATCACTGGATTACATGATATGATTCTTAAATTCCTAAGACAATCTAGTTGTCAGCCAAAATCCATTCTAGGAAATACCCAGAAGGCTGCACAAAAATACAGCCAGATATCTACGCAAAAATCAAACTCCAGTTTCCCAAAAAATAAACTGAGGCTAGAGGTGACTTGACCAAAAATTTGGATTTGATCATACGGGATGAGAAAAGAAAGAATAACGGAGTGGTCCTTCAAGGAAATCAGGGGAATTAAGATGTTCCAGTATTGGCTTCATCTTCAGACCAACAATTTCAACTTCTGGATTTGAGTGGCCAGACAGAAATACATCTGTTATCTGCAAACAAAAATCATTAATGCAACTCTTAGGCAGAAAAGAAAAGTTGGAATGCACTATTATTGAAGTTCCAGCTAGAAGTATGTCTAAAAAGGATAAAGCCCAAAAATGAGTCAATCATAATCTCAGAAATAGATGCCTGTGCATGGTGGATAAATGTTCCCCATCTATAGGAAAAGGCCCCTGGCATGCAGGGCGGTGGAATATTCACTCTCCTTTGTATTTGGACAGGGTTACATCTTGGAACCTTTTCGCTTTTGCCGTACCTTTTCTTTATAAACAATTCACCTTTTATGAACCCAAAAATAATTTTCACTATATTCTAAGCTATGCTTGATGTATACAAAGTGTAAGCAGAGTACAACCATTTACAGCTTTTTACTGGGAGAAGCACAGAAATGCTCAAAACCTTAAAAACCATAACAAGAGATGACAGCTGAAATTCAAGATAAATTCCCAGGATTATCACTAATTCCTGGGAATTTGTTGATGAAAATACCTGAGTACAACCAAATATTTTCAATACTTTCAGAGATGAGCAGCTATCCACAATCAGTCCCAGTGCTTCATCTGTCAAATTCCGACACCAAGACAAATCCAAACTGTTCAAGTTTCTACAGTGCTTCGCAAGAGATATGGCAGTATTCCGAGCAACCTAAAATTATCAGACAGGCACACTTAAGCCCGAGGAAAGATATCACGTAAGGTAAGGAAACTTTTGCCTAAAGACACCACTTGGCCAAATTAATGCACTAAGATAATTTGCACTACAAGTGAATGTTCAGATATATAATCCTCACATTGAGCAACAAATTCTAATTTTACAGCACGATTCCAAGAAGAGAAAAAGGATACAAGAGAGCAGGCAATCAGCTTAAGGTTAAGAAATTGCACAAACCTAGTATACATAGGCACATGCACTAAGGAAGATGGAAGGAAGAGATGCAAACACTATCAAGAAAGTGTGGTACCATGATAACATTTCTGAGAGACAGTTCTTTCAGAGACTCTCCACATGTCTCCATGTATGCAGCAACAGCTTCATCACTGAACCAGATTCATTGAAAACAGATATCCAGTCAACTTACTTTATGATAAAGAAGGAACATAAATACAGGACATGTACTTTACCCCCCAAAAGAAAAAAAAGATGCCAGCTAGAAGCAAAGAAACTATTAAGAAGACAACTAATATATTAGGGAAATCTTTAGCACCAGCTCAGACTTTTGATTTGTTTTCTCAATTTTCATAGAGACCCTTGGGGATATGCTTCAGTATTGCAAGCTAAATTCATATGCCAAGCAAAAGGCATGTCAGAAATTACCCTTCAATTGTCATCTGTTCCCTTAAATATCAACCTACCCAATGAACATCATAGTTTAGCCACCGTTAATGTTCAAGCGATCACATGCCTCAGCTGTTCTGTTTTGTTATTTACTGTAACCCTTCCAAAGGATCAAATGTTTAAAACGTGTCAAAATATTTGCACTATAATGTTAGAGAGGCTCTTGTAAAAGTCAGACGATAGATGCTTTGTTTAAGGCACTAGCTACAATGCTTGACCAGGTTTAGCGATCCACCAAATGAACAGTGTTCCAGTTTTTCACATCTTCGTCACTCTAATGCCCTCATTCCACGTGGTTAATGTAACAAAGAAATCCAATTGGCAATGGATGTCCACAAGGATAGACTAGATAAATATAAGAATGTGCTTGACCAAGACCGACAAAAACAAGACATGAACAAGCCAACAGCTTATGATAAGCAACAATTAACAAGACCATATTTGAATTAGACCTGAATGCATTCCGGCAGAGTTTTAGATTTTGAATTGCTCGACAACCATTTGCAAGGTACCCTAATGCAGTATCTGTTAATTTAAACAGGTTAGAAAGATCAATTGCACGTAATCTGGGGCACGCCTCTGCAATAACTCTCACAGATGAATCTGTCAGTTTCCTGCAACCAGAAAGAGAGGAAGAGAGAAAAAAAGGTTAAAATTATTCTTGAAAGTTCCTCATAAAAAAGGAGCCTACAGAAAAAACCTACGTGCAGTTTGCCAAAACAAGCTCCTTCATGTTGTGACCTTGTACACTGGCAAATCCATGGATGAAATCATCAGACACAGTCTCAATGCCAGCCAACGATAAGACTTCCAAGTTCCCTATATTCAGCAAAGCTGGCAGAATAAGCATGGGATCTATCCCTTGACAATCATCTATATATAATTCTCTCAAAACTGATCCCAGTGAAGTAGCCAAACAGCAAATTCCATCTGATGTAAGCAGTGAGCACTGACTCAGATTGATAGATCTTAGTGCAGGTGCAGAAGAAACAAGGGCACTGATCCCAGCATCAGAAAATCGATATGCACCCTTAAACGACAATGAAGCTAATGACAGTAAACTTGTTGGTGAACGAGCTAAGGTAGTTGATAGAATATAGTCCGGCAAACAACGTCCACATTGATCTAGCTGTAGCACCTGATACCCAAAGGAACAGTCCTTAGAATTTTTTAGGAATTGGTAAGGTAGTGCAGAGTCAAGGCCCTAATAAATGTTTAGTCACTACTTCTACACACTTAACCAAAAATATCTTCAGTTCAGAAAATAAACAGCTAATTGACTGCACTCAAGAGCATCAAAAACACATTTTGCAACAAAATTTTTACATACAACAGTTAGAGGTATTAGATAAACTAGCATATTAGTTTAAACCTAAACCACATACAGAAAACGTATTAGACTGAGAGATCATATACCTAGTTCATGTTTCTGAATATAATTCAGATCTTTCCCATGGAAAAGTAGCATGCCTTGAATTTTAATCATGCACTAGCAGCTGATATACACTATTCTAAAAGGGAACATCAACTCAAACATCACCTGCAGAAAATTAATTAGACTAAATTCTATTGCAAGGACAGAAAAACAACAAAATTGAAAAACAACCAATTGAGCTATATATTATTCAATTACAAAATCAGCTTAAAGAAACAAGTAAACCAAAAAACTTACAGTCAATTTGCTAACATCACATCTTTCAAAGGCCCTAGAGAAGTCTTCCTCAGTCAACCATGAACAATCCCTTAAGTGTATCTCTGTAGGAGAACCGCGTACAAGAAGGTCAAGAAAATGGTTGTCCATTCTCCGAGAGTTGCAAAGCAAATAACAAAGCTTGTGCCTCAGAACATCAGGGATAAAGTCAAGCGAAGTAATTGCATCAGCATTTTTCACAAGAATAGAAAGGCATAGATCTTGCAATGAGGGAACCAGCTTCTTTTGAACATTGCATTTCTGATCCCTTTTAGGGACCCATAAAATTGGAGCAGCTTTACTTATATCTGAGGAATTATGCTGCTGCAGACTTGCATTCATTTGACGGTCCCTAATAATCTTCATAGCTGTAGAAAATGGACCAGGCCAGTCCTCTGCCTCCCTGTTAGTCTCTGGTAGAGGACCTTCTCTTGCAGGAGCATCAGCAACATCACTGTCCTCTTCCTCTTCTGCTTGAGAAGAGAAATGTGCAAAACGAGAGGCATTTCGTTTAGCTATATCCCGAAACCTTTCTTGGTAACCCATCTCCTTTTTAGCATAGGGTCTAGACATGACCTCCATAATGCGGTCTTCTGGATCTTGGGATGACGTACTATCGAACGAGTCTGAAGCCATTCCTCCATTTTCCACTTCTTCGCCAGCTTCAGACGTGCATTGTAATCTAGAAATACTTTTGGATGAAATAGCATTATCAACTATTTTCCCCTTGCCTTTGTCTATCCTGCTTGTACTCCTAGTCTCAACGTGCATTTCCTTTTCAACAGCAGCTTCTCTTCTATCAACTTCTTTGACCTTCACTTCCAGTTTTACCATTCCAACAGCCCCAGTGACCGAATTCTCAAGTACTTTACTTTTTCCTTTCTCTTCTCTACTAAATTTTATGTTACTTACAGGACCACGATTTTCAGCCTTTTTGGCATCTGCCTCAGACCTAATACGTTTACCAACATTCACTCCCAAATCCTTCAAAATACTTCCATTTTGTTTACAGCAATCCAAGTCAAATTTAGTATTGCTCTCAACTTCCTTATAGCTACCACCATCCTCTCCTTCCACTCCTATCTTAGCTATTCTCTTCCCTGACCGCAAATTCAAAAACCTTTTCTCACTCTCACCCTGCCAAGCATGTTCTGACCCCAACAAAATCTGTATGCCTGATGTCCTCTTCCTTTGCCCCTTTCTCTTACCCTCATCTCTGTCATCACTCCATTCCCAAGTTCGCAAGTCAGCAGAAGATGCAGGGTCATTGGCCTCCAATCTTGTGTCCTCAACCCCTGCCACAACCCCTACCGTGTTCATATCTTCCAGGACAGCAGTTTCCAAGTCAATTCCATCTGCTAGCCTAACTTCCTTAGCTCCGAAATGCAAATCCCCATTTTCCATCTCACCCTGATTCTCACTCTCTGGAGTACCGAAATTGAGCCCAACTGAGCTATCTCCGTTGTCTCCGGAATCTATTCTCTTTCTTTTCCGGTTTGAATATTTAACATCTTCAGTAACTTCAGCCAACCCCAAGTTTGATTTCGAAGCCAACCGAACACTCCGTCTCCGTACAGACCCAGACCCTAATCCCACAGTTTCCTGATTCGCAGTCAAAGGGCTGACACTTAACTTCTCGTTCAATCCTTCACCAGTTTTGGCTGGAGTGTCCGGCTCAAAATCCTCAAAATCTAGGGCTTTCCCTGGGGTTTTGGGTTTAGTTACAGGCAAACTTTCTCGACACCTCAACACTGGCATTTCTACTGTGTGCAGTCTCGGTACCTATGAACTGAAAAATTCAATCCACAACAACCGTAAGAAAATTGACGCCGAAACTTATAATGCATATGCGTGTAATTGCGAGCACCGTAACTACCATATCAAGAAATCAACAATCAACAGAAAAAAAAAAAGAAACGCTACATAAATTAACTAAGTAAAATGGAAATTCTTCACGTATATGCGCCAATGCTTGTGTGTTCAGAACTTAAACGCACACATGAAAGACACAAATATTGGAGTTCAAACGATTAAAAAGATTATAATACACCTGAAAATAGAATATTTTGAAATCAGATGATAGATTAGAGTGATACACAGAGCAGGGATTAAGTAATTTGAGTGAGACCAAGAGAGAATTTAAGAAGAATGGCGTTAAATCGCGAGGAGGAACTTACAGCAGCAGTCGGAGGCAGGAAGACGGCCGGCAAAAAACGGAGAAGAAAAGGAGGCGGACGGCGGTGGAATATTGATAGTTGCAACAGGCGAATGCTGCGTGGGCTATGGGTGCTGTGTGCTTGGGTAGTGGTGAGGGTGCGGTAGCTGGCATTTAGGGGGACGAGAAGTTGTAAAAGCTTCTTTAGTACGCCTGTTGTTTGTTGACACCTGTTATATATTTCCCGCCAAATAATATTCCGGTTCGGTTCTGATACGTGATGTCTGTACTATAATAAATTCGCTCTTTTTTCCCCCACCCCTCGCTCCCCGCTTACGAACTGTACCAATTTCTCTACCAAAATAACAGAAGAAAAATGTAATGGCGGTGATAAAACTTGTCTTTCGGCTATGGTGTACTAATCCTTCCAAATAAGTACTCCACTACTCTTTATTTTCTTATAATAAATGCTTCATTTGTGTATTAATGTAAATTTAATAAATTTTTATCATTCTTCATTTAATTATTATTTTATTTGTTTTAAAATATGAGTTAGTTTAGAGTTTGTTTGGTTCAAGAATTTTGCTACAGAAAGGAAAATACTTTTCTTAAAAAATATTCTTGTGACTGGTAGTGAAAAAACCTAAAGAAAATAAAAATGAAGAAAATTAATGAAGAAAAATTTAATAGAAAGTATTGAAAATACTTTTCTACACAAAAGTTGAGGAAAGAAAAATACTAAGGAAAAGTTGAACTAGGAGAGCAATTTGAACAACAATGTTAACTTTCAACTTTAGTTGTTTTTCAAATTGAACGTTCGTGAATAAAGTTTATTTATGTTCAACTATTATTTATTTATTTAGTATTCAAATTGAGTTTAAATACAAAAAATAATTTGTTTATCAATCTAACGAACACAAATTTATTAGTTAAAATTCAAACATTCGCAAAAATATATATAAATTTATTATTCATATATTTTGTAATATTATTTAAATTTTATATCAAATTTATTTTGATATAATATTTTTATATAAAAGATTGTATATATTTTGTGTACTTATCATATTATATTAAAATTTAGTTCTTATTTTATTATTTAATTTTATTTTAAATTTTTATTATTTTATTTGAACAACTTGAGCTTAAAAATTGTACTAGTGATTTGAATCACTCAAAAAATTTTGAACGAGTTGAACACGAACAAACTTTGAACTTTACAAATAAATAAATGAATGAGTTTAAATAAAATTTCAAGTTCAAAACATTAATCAAGTAAATCCGAATAATATTTGAGTGTTATATATATAAATTCAGTAGAAAAATTAGATATTCAATTTATTTGTATTCGAATAGAGCTTTACTTCTAACTGGTGAACGTACTAATTGATTGATAATTGGAAGTTACTAAAATTTTAACCATTTAAATTATTATTTTTTCAAACTTTTCTGAAGATAATTTTTGTTTTTTTAGAGGAGATTTTTATTTTAAAAATCTTAATGTGTTATTTACTTTTCGATTTTCAACATGAAATAACACAAACCAAACAAAATAAATTGCTTTCTTGAAAATTATTTTTTATTTTCATAGTATTTTTCTTAGTGAGCCAGACAACATATAAATTTTTAGTTTTATAAGAGTTTTATTTTCTATTTTCTCATTTTCATTTTCCTCATTAAAATCGTTGAATCAAGCAGACTCTTAGATAAAGGAAAATATTTCATAATATAAGTCATTTTATACTTCTGATAAGTATTTATTATGTTTTTTCCAGTTTGATCCCTTCCTCTCTCTTTCTTATTATTTATTTAGGGTATAGAAAGTAAATAAATGTTTCACAATTTTTAAAACCTTTAGTTCTTGTGCAAGAGAGTAAAATGACTTATATTTTTAAATTGAGGTAGTATTCCATTTCCAAAAAAAAGAATGCTACTAATTCTTCTATTTTAAAATAATTGTCCTAATTTTATTTTTCATGGAAATTATGGTTTGGTAAATTTTACATAAAATTTTGATAAATGTCGAAAATGTCATTATTTAAATTCTCACTCCAATGAGAATTTTATATTTAAAATTGAGTGTTGGTGTGTTAGTAACTTAGTATGCCATTTGAATAGTTGGATAGAGAATTAATGATTTTATTGGAGGCATGAGTAAAGTTGTAGAAAAAAAAAATGAAGCATTTATATAAAATATAGAACAAATATTTTAGAAATAAAATTTAGATAATTATTTTCGAACATAGGAACTAATAGTTTTTATAAGGAGTAAAAGTGTGAATTCATTTTTTGCTTTATATTTTATTTATTTTAGAGATTCCTTAACCTTTATGAAAAGATTCAAGGAGCAGGGACTAGGGATATTCAACAAAATGGGACAATGTTTGCTATATAATTTATTTTCATTATAAGTAAGGTTTTTGTGAACTATAAGTTTTATATATATTATAAATTATACATTTCAAAAATATATAAAATTATAAATTTTATCACATAAAAAATTCCCAATTCAATTAGGTAGAAACATAAGGTGATTTATTGAACATATTCATACAAGTTACTAATTATTTTCCTTAATTAGTTTAATATTAAAAATGAAATATTGCATACTGCATGAAAATAAAAATACGCTATTGTTTAAATATTTTTAATGACCGATTATAATTGTAGTTTAGAAGAATTAATATTCAAGGCCTCTAATTGTTATTCTTTTTTCACTTTTAGTTGGGGTAGTATACATACAGTACTGGATTTATTTTGAGTTTTCTACTGAAGAAATTGGCTTCTTTTATTTATTTTTTTTTTTGAGGGAGCAAAAAAGCATGGCCACATAAATTTTCCATAATAATAATTAAGGGTAAAGTGATAAACAAAATGCACAAAATTAGTTTACATCTTTGTTTCAAATTACAAATAAACATTAAATTTAATTTTAAAATAGTAATTAAAATAATATAGCATTATAACTATTTTAAAATTTTTATAAAATATTTAAAAAATAAAAATATTAATATTATATAAAAATTATTATATATCAATAAAATCGCTTTGTCATTTAATATTTATATTACTTAAAATAGATGGCTGATTGCTTAAAAAACAGAGGAGAGAAATTCAATAGGGCTTGATGTTAGGGAGAAGTCAACAATGGATGGCTGAAAACTGTAAGCAATTGACTGATATATATATAATTTTTCTTTAAACTCAGTCAATACTGATACACATATCTCTGTCTATAATATATATTTTTTTATAAATAAAAAATTATTTATTAACTGTAAATTAGATAGGATCATTATAATTAAAATAATTTTTAAATATTTACTCTAATACATTAAAAGAGGAGAATTGATATTATATAATCAAAGAACACGAGAATAATTAACAGTTAAAAGATGGGTCTTTTCACCAGCATATTACTATTCATAGAAAGTTTTGATTCTCATAAGATTAAAAGCAAAATCTGAGAAGTGAGAACTGAGGCAACAAAGAGACGGAACCGGATATTTCTATTCATATAACGTAAAGAAAATGACAAATTCTAATTTCAATTCCTAAAAAATTCACGAGTCATTATCTGTTGTCTGTATGTATTCGCAGCCCTTCATTTCCACATGAATACAACCAAAAGAGGAGATTCAAATGCTTATCAAAATCCCAATTGGAGCAATCTTATAGATTCATAATTAAACTTATAAGACGAACAATAGACGTCCTCTGTCAATATTAATAATAAATTTATATATTTTTAGCTTAAACAAATTTTTTACTTATATAATATAATATATTCGCGACTAACTATTTCTGAATAGGCGGTCAAAGAAGGAGTTAAATCAAAATGGTTAAGACATATTTGGTCTGGTTTTTAAATTAAATTTTTAATTTTAAATTTTATTTCTTTTATTATAAATAATTTATTTTTATAATTTTTAATATAACTTAATTAAAAAATTCAATCCAATCTCCCCCTTAATCATTTTAAAAAATAGTTAATTAATAAAAAAATATTATCAAACTGAAAGGGCTAAAGTACAATTTTTTTTTCTAAGGCAAAAGAGAAGAACGATAGTTGTTAAGTGCATGGCTGAGCAGTATAATAATTTTCTCTCATTGTATACATGTATATTTAACCAAATTACCAATGTATCACTGTACAATTCAGAATTAGGCCAGCGTTTGTTCCTTTACCGCGTCCAGTCGTCCAGCACTTGCAAGCTCAGAGCAGCAAAGGCTTCTTCCCTTCTTCATCATCTTTTAGCTCTCGTCTGCAGATCCTGTGGCTGTTCCTTCCACTACGCCAATCATCTCCAATCATTGTGTTTGCTGAAGCCCAACCATCATCTACTATATGCAAATCCGTGTATACATCTATACGACATGGGACAGCATCACAACCATCACAGCCACCACCAGAATACCGCCACAGATGGCGTTTCCCAGCGAGTCAGCAGCCCTCGATTCTCGGGTCCAATGACTCGCAGAGTCCATTCTTTCAAGAGGAACAATAACAGTAATAGCTTCCAAACCAATCAGGGTAGTAACACGCATGAAAGTAATCTTGGTATTAGTTCTTTAAGCAACCACAGCCACCACGAGATCAATGTGCTCAACTCGCCCAGATCTGAGATTAACAGCAATTCAGTTTCTGGTGATACCTTTGATTCTTTTGCGGAAAAAAAGCAGAGCCATTTGAGTAAATTAACCCAGAGAGTGCGTTTGAAGAAAAACATTGGATCTTTCAATGTGGACTTCGGATTGGGGCTGGAGTTGAAGGGAAAGAGGAAACTGGGACACTGGATGTTCTTGGTGTTCTGTGGGGCGTGTTTATTTTTGGGGGTTCTGAAGTTTTGTGCCAATGGTTGGTTTGGATCTGCCATTGGAAAAATTGGGTCCAATCAGGTTGGGTTTCATTTTTCTTTCTTTCCAAGGAATGTTGGTTTCATTTCACTTGACGTAAATCTCTGCTACGTGGTTCTGAAGTAATACTATTTGCCCTTTTTGTGCTTCGAGCGGCTTTGTCAGTTGCAAATCTATTTTTTTCTGTTTGAAGTCATTGACTACAGATGGCATATTTGCTAAACTGAGTTAAAGTGGGGCTTTCTTTGGTTCTCTCTGTCGCTTCATCCTTTCGGAGGTTTTGGATGTGTGGGGAGGGTGGTTAAGGAGCATTTTGGACCATGTTAAGAAAGTATCTAAGCACTTCCTATACTGCGAATATCATGATTCAGATGCCTTTTTTTATTTGCAGTCCACATGTTTCATTAAGTTCTAGTACCTGTACTGGTAGTAGCCTTCCTCAACTACTAGTACTAGGCCAGTAATATCCTGGTGCTTAAAGCTATAGCATAGCAAGTGGTATTGAGTCACCACTGGAAGGAGGTTGTGAACTGATTGATGTACTTTCAACTGATTCTGAAGTAGATCATGTTGTTGATGGCGTGAAAACTAATTGAGAGAGAAATTACCTTCCTCTAAAGAATATTGGATAGAGTGTTTGAATTCTAGCATTTGTATTGCACAGTTCTACATGCTGTATTTTCATCTCATGGTGCATATTATGTTACCTTTACAAGTGGTCTGTTTTTTCCTAATGAATTGGATTGAAATTAGTAATTCCTTTTCTTCTGAAAATTCCTTTCTATCTTCTGCATGTCTATTCTTGTGTGATTCTACCTATGATAACAGTAGCTGCAACTGCTAAGTTGTTTTCATGCATCATACCCTTTTGGTTAGAATTCATACGACTCTCCAATCACTTTCTCAAGCAAGAGGGACCAAAGCACTCATGACTACCCACATAGCGTGAGAGAAAATGACGATGGAGAAGAAGGAGGGAGTGATATGGAGCGAACTCTCATGATGGTAACATCAGGTGTTGTTGGCAGCCAGAATGCGATGGCTGATGTAAGTAAAAAACTCGTCTGATTGATTTATTTTTTGTTTTTGACTTTCTTGTATCATTTATGGAACAAGAACATTTCAGCATTCAGGTATATGGTTCAAACCTGATAGTGGGAATTATACTCAATGTGTTGATCAGTCAAAAAGACACAAAAGTATGAGCTCTAAGGCCTTCGTATTCTTACCTTTTTAGCTATTTCACTTATTCCTTGTTTCCACTCTTTACGCTTTTTAACCTTTTGGACAGAGCTGGATGAAAAGACAAATGGTTTCCTTTTGATCAATGCAAATGGTGGCTTAAATCAGATGAGATTTGGGGTCTGTTTCTAGTATAACAATTTGTTTTACCACATCTAATGATATAATAAGTTAGTCTGATACACAAGTTCTTTTAGAGTGCAGATCTGTGACATGGTTGCCATTGCTAAAATGATGAAGGCAACCATTGTACTTCCATCCCTAGATCACACTTCCTATTGGGCTGATGAAAGGTACTTTTTGAAGCTCTTCTACTGGTTTTGCATGTATGCAACTTTTTGTACTTCCTTGATTTCTGGGCATGCAAATGCATGAACATCATATTCAACCTGGGACAGTGCTGTTGTTATCATAACCTTAAATTAACAGTGTATGCTCAAATCTAGTTGCTGGCTTTTACTCTCATATATGGAAGTTGAATAATTGCAAGTAACGTATGGGATAATTAGACCTAAACCACTTTTCTCTACCATCCGAAAAGGATGCTCACCTCCTTGAGCTTTAAGAACTGTACAACCCTGCTATGCAAGTGCTCTATAGAATATTTGGGTGGGGCGTGACATTTGATGCATTGTAACATCTGAATGCTTTTGTGGCAAGTCTATCACTTTCCTAACAAGCTTTCTTTGTAATGTTGTTATATTCTGCTTTACTGTGCAGTGGCTTTAAAGATCTCTTCGACTGGCAGCACTTCATGGAGACATTGAAAGATGATATTCACGTAGTTGAGGCGTTGCCACTTGAGTATGCTGGAATTGAACCATTTAACAAAACACCAATCTCCTGGTCAAAGGTTTATGTGAAGCCTCTTTACTGTCCTCAAAATATAAACTCACCATAAGAAAGATACATGCCTGCCATAGTTTTTCTGAAAATGAACTTTAACATAGTATTGCATGAAATCTTATTTGTGCATGTGGCTCTGCTGTTATTATTGTAATTACAATATCTTTCTATCTTATGCCCATTCTCTTTTTCCATTTTGTATTTATTCATTCAGGTTAGCTATTATAAGACAGAGGTCCTTCCACTTCTGAAGCAGCATAAAGTAATCTATTTTACTCATACCGATTCCCGTCTTGCAAATAATGGTCTTCCAACATCGATTCAGAATCTAAGATGCAAAGTCAACTACGTAGCTTTGAAATATTCAGCTCAAATCGAAGAGCTTGGGAAGACTTTGGTGGCAAGAATGAAACATAATGGAAGCCCTTATCTTGCTCTTCATTTGAGGTTGGTCCAGTTGTCATATACTACAGAGTTTGATTCTATATTGATGCCTATAGTGATGTCCTTCCAGAGCATTAAATAATGTAGCCAAGGTTCTAGGAGTCTGTAGCAGCTTAAAAGAACCATTTGTCAGGCCTATTCATGATTGTTTCTGTAGTTCGAAAAGCAGATGACAGAATTTGTTTAGCACTCGCAAACCTTCTTTGTCTTTTTTCTCAAAACACAAAGTAGGGTTAGTATTTTACGAACTTATAGGCTTTGCTTGAGGGGAAAAAGAAAAGGTCTCATAGAAGCAAAGCAGTGAAGAGGATTATCCTAAAAGTAAACATAGCATGTCAGGTGTACAAGAAACCTGGTTTTTCCAACTTGCTAATTTGATTGTTCAGATGATGCTTTCTGTTTTGACTCACGGTATTTTTTTACCTTATTATTCTGTTTACTTATTGTTTTCTCAGGTATGAGAAGGATATGCTTGCTTTTACAGGCTGCAGTCATAATTTGACAGCAGAAGAAGATGAGGAACTCCGTATGATGCGTTATGAAGTGAGTCATTGGAAGGAAAAAGAGATTGATAGCCTGGAGAAGAGAAAGCTTGGTGGGTGCCCTCTTACCCCTAGAGAGACCGCCCTTTTACTTAGAGGGCTCGGGTTTCCATCCAGCACCCAGATTTACTTGGTAGCTGGGGAAGCTTATGGAAATGGAAGCATGCAATATCTTAGGGAGAGCTTCCCAAATATATTCTCCCATTCAACTTTATCATCCGAGGAAGAACTTCTTCGTTTTAGGAATCACCAAAACATGCTGGCTGGTCTGGACTATGTAGTTGCTCTTGAGAGTGACGTTTTCATCTACACCTATGATGGCAATATGGCCAAGGCAGTACAAGGTCATAGGCGTTTTGAGGGCTTCAAGAAGACTATCAATCCAGACAGGTACATTTCCAGGTCCATGGGATGCAGTGGCCAAGGATGGCAAAATTAGTCTATATTTAAGGAGTGTAAATCATTTGATGCTTGCTCTTCAGAGAATTTTACTTGACTTGAGATATATGACAATCTCTGATTGCAGGATGAACTTCGTAAAATTGGTTGATGCTTTTGATGAGGGGAAAATATCTTGGGAGAAATTCAGTTCGAAAGTCAAAAAACTTCACAGAGACCGTTTTGGAGGTCCTTATATGAGGGAGCCTGGAGAATTTCCAAAGCTAGAAGAGAGCTTTTATGCTAATCCGCTTCCTGGCTGCATTTGTGAGAAGACCCCTGATAAATAGAAGGTCAAATGCAGAAGCTGTTCCTATGTCTCTTGATTAAAGAGTGTAAGTACATGATGGAGAATGTGAAGCATTCCTTGCCACAAATTGACATATGACTCTTGAATTTGTGGGCTTGCAAAGGAGACCTGGACACTGAATCAGCAGGATCTTCGTCTTAAGGTTCTTCATCTCATGCTAAATACGAATGGCTTACCACAGATCATTGAAGCATTATCAACAATACTCTTGGATTTGCTTACTGGAATATTTACACATTTTAGCTAGTGATGCTAACTCGATGACCATCATGTTGTACCAAATACACACAGTTACTTATTGGGGGAAGTACAACGGATATACTAAAAAAAGTGCTGTCTCAAGAAGTCTCGTCTTACTTCCAGATTCAAATAGTAAAAGAAGTGATGTGAAACTGCCATTTTTCCTAGAACTGGTCGTCCTTGTGACGTATTGTAGTTGGGTTTTATTTATTTTTTCTTTGGGGTAATTAAACCCTTTAATAAGAGATGAAAAATGAAATAAGTAATTTGTAGTTTTGGAAAATTTGAGTGTGAACTTTGGAGTATAGGACACTGAAATACAACACATCTGAAAGAAAAAGACTTGTGTTTGTAGAATAACGAAAAGGCGATTTGATTTCAGAAAGCATTATATTCGCTACTATTATTATTGCTCATTTGAGCCTTGTAAGCCTTGTAAACCGCCAAGATGAACTCAAAAGAGACAATGTTTCCGAGTTCAGTAGAGAAAAGGATTAGAAAACATGGTCCATGTTATTTGAGAGCTCAGTAAAGAAGAAAATGATTTCTCTAAAACTGGTTCTTTTTCGAGAATCGGAAGAAATATAGAAAAAAAATCATTCTGTAATGTCGAACTTACATCACTAACCACTTAACTCTAATAAATATGTTAGTACACATGCATGATTAGTTCTTAGCTTGTGAACATTCCGAGATTACCTCATCCTTCGAGGCTTTCTGCGATTCCCTCCTCTTCTCCATCCCCCCCACGGCGCCCCCCAACAAACAAACCCCATACCTCAAGGTTCGCTAACATGATATTCATGTTAAAATACACAAACTTATGAAGAACAAATTAACACTAAGATCCAACCAAGCCAAACAGTCTAAAAGTGCAAGATAGACTCAATAAGGTCATGCAGAGGTGCAAGCTCTCCCTTGTTAATTAATCGGAATTCCTGCAAGAGCCAAAAAAAAACAAAAAACAAAAAACATAAGAGGTATATTGTTAATCAGATGACAAAATTCTCTTCACCTTCTAACTACGCTAAAGAAACAAAAGAAAATGCAAGAAGGAAATGAAAAGGACCTTTTTCCCTCTAATTTCTCCCATCCTCCTATAAGATCCAAAAAAGCCCTATCTCTGTTACATTATGGTGCTCTCATCTCCATAAGGGATTTAGGTAAGTATATCCTAGAATTTACTCTAGTGGCACTTATATTTTGATGGTTTGATACCTAATAAACTATGCATTGCAATTGTTAAAGAATACTTGTAATTCTTTATAACCAAAGGGGGAGAGAGAACAAAATAAAGCAAATGGTTAAAAGAAGAATGGCCAAGTGAAGTACCCCATTGCATTCAATTCATAGAAACATGGAAAAGCGATGATTAACAATGTTAATAATCTTACCCAGGTAAACAGAACAAAATGTTTAAAGCAGGTATTCATATGAGCTTCTTCCTTAAGGTTTACGATCTTCTGGAAATGTGAATGATAGATATGAGCATATACACGAAATAGTCTCTTGAATATAGTCTTCACAACTTCCTGAAAATTGGGCGGAAATGGGGCACCTGTACCAAAGGAAGACCAGATGCTGCTGAATCTCCTGATTACTGCCTTATATGTTGTAAGGTGCAACAAGGCTTGTCCTTTTAAGTCAAATTCAAGAGTACTTGATTGTGGAAAGATTAAGAAAATCCTAGAGAAATGAGCTCAAAAAACTGTTTTGAAAGTCTAAAAATGTGTTTGAGCTTCAGCAGAGGGACATATCTTGAATTGTTATTGAGCTTGGTTCTTTCATCAAGAGGAATATATATTAAATCAGCCAAATAGAAATAGTGGCCAAGCATGAGCTGCGCTCAAATAAGTGGGATTGACTGGCAGCCATATTTAGTAGACCCTAAATAATTGAAAACCTAGGGCAATTGTCAATAATGGAGCATCATTTTGCAAACTCACCCAACTTTTGGGGAAAAATGGTCTCATCATCCAGCTGAACTTCAATCCAGTCCATCAAATGCTCGACATATTTTGGAGCAGAAACCTCTATAGGTTTCTTTATTGTAACTCCATCAGCCCATCTATATTCATACCTGCAACAATATACAGTTCCTGAGAAACTCTGAATGCAAAACACAATTGTGCTTGCATATTTATAGCCTTTCAATTTATGCTTCTCATCTATTTCCAATTGCCAACTTAACATCCTATAGACAGAGGAAACTCAAAAGAAAATTGATGATCAATTGGTAAAGCACTTCAACTTTTTGTGCATACAAGCCACTCAAAAAAAATTATGTAAGTAGCATATTTTATGCAGACCAAAATGTCATTACACTTTCACCAACTGTTGCTCAGCATCTGCCAGTACCTAACTGCTTTTTCCCACTATGCCTATTGCTCATGTATACAACAAGAAAGAAATATCAACTGAAAGTGTTCAACAGGTCAAGGTTATGCCATTAACATCAGTATAAGCATATTCCACCATAACAATTCAATGCTTAGCAGACTGTATCCTCATTATGGATGAAGGATTATAGCTTAAGTGGCTGACATTATTTTGTTCCTTATTCAGGCATTCTGACTATATTCACAACTATTATATAACATAGATACAACAGTTCTCAACAAAAGCAACTGCTTCTCTTCTCAACTAAAGTAACTGCTTTGCTTTAAAAGAAAATAATATGATGAATCAGAGAATGTTGGCAGACTCAATATTCATCCTCAGTAAAATCTCTCTTAGCGGGCTTATGGAGTGAGTATTCTAAGATTTGAAATTAGAAAAAATGATCCTGGAAAGAAATTCGAAACGTACTTTGGCCCGGCTGTCATTGTTGGACAGCTTGATGCTGTGCAAAACTCGGTGAGAGTGCCGTATAGAATGTTCACTTGATTGAAAAAATCAACAGCTGTAAAAGGAAAATGACATCAACAGATCGATTCCAAAGCTGCATGACGTGTTCTGCCTCAATTCATGAAGAATAGGAACAAAACAAACATGTCGTTTTGTAAAATTCTATAACTGGCACTAAGGTGAAAAATCAAAGTATCAGCTACAGTTTCCAGCCACTGCATGACGATTATTTGGATGGTATCTTACAACTTAAAATGGAAGATTCAAAAGTATCTTGCAGACATCTGTTGCAAGTGCATTGATTATGAGCATATTTCTAGAAAAATTAAACAAAAAAGATTTATGGCTTTAATCTGTAGTTTCAACAACACTGCCCTGGAATGCAAAACTTCAGGTATAAATAACAGGATATAGGTTTAAAAATTTTCTCCCTTCTGGTACTGACTACTTAATATCCACGTAAATTAATATGCCTTCAGATGCCCATCTCTTTTGCTAGCAATTTTTAGATGGTAACTCACTTCCAATTACAACCTGCAGTAAGCATTTGAATGCTAATGGTATATGCTTTATCTAACATGAGGATTCCACATTAAATGAGATGGTTTTGCGGTGCAGGGAAGAGTTGCTGGGAAAGGGTATAAATGTTATATCCTTTTCGGAATTGTCATTAATAGAAAGCCCAGACACATAACTAGGCTTCGCCATGATATTCATAAAAGGCATATGATCGTTCAAGAAAATCATCATCAGGTGGACTTGAAGGATCAAATTCTTACTGTTTACAGCCAGCCACTCATTCAGATCCTCTCCAGGGGGTAAGCGCACGGCTTCCCTCAAGTTACCACTGCCCAGTGTAGCATCAACGTGTTTTTGGAGTTGAGCACCCTGGAGTTAGATCAAAATTATTGAAATAACTAAAGAAAGGAGTTCAATTGCCAGAAAGGTAACAACACACCTAGTCCTTTGATTGATGTTCTCTTTTTATTCGATAAGCAAGACTTAATTGATCATGATGCTTTGTTCAGTTGAACGGCAAAATTATAGAAAGTCAGGAGGAGAATATTGAGGATGTTAAAAGAACAAATGAATTAGGTACACGATATCAAATTGGAACAGTGATGATGTACCTTACTTCCTGATGGAGCATTCTTTTTGGGACGAAAGGTCTTCTGGTTTCTGCAGACATCATTACCAAGAAAATTACAAAAATGTAGCAAAGAGAAGAGTACTTCACCGCGGTAAAAGTTACAATCAGAATCATCCTAAGAACACACATAGGATATGGAAGAGAAATTTGGAGATTCTAAGCAGATGATATAAAGAAACAAAACTGGGATTTGAACTTCATCAGAGATCCCAAAAGCAGATGCACACAACCCTTCGTCAATGCAAAATGCAAAAGATTAACCTTTGTGCTCATTAATCTTGCAAAAATAGACGTCCATTTGAAATTAAAAGAATGATTCAAATACCCTTTTTAATCCTAAACACAGAATTCAATTATCCGTGATCATGTCCAATTTGGGCACTCCGAAAGACGCCCATATACTTCCGCCAGTGTTACAAGTTACAAGCTTTTAACAAATTGAGAATATAACGAGCACTAAAAACTCATGAATGAAGAAATTACGAAACTTTAGATTAGGACCAGCAAATAGTAGTTGCATGCATGCCACATTGATCTGTACATTTTGTTTACACAGACGGAGTTTTGACTGAAAATGAGGAAAATGAAAAACATGCCTAGATTCAGGTACCTGCTTCCAAGGCCAAAAAGACTCATGATTCTGTGATAAAGAGTCAGAAACCGAACTGGGAGTTTACAGGAGGCCTAGTCTAGGGGACTAAGCTAATACCTTTGCTACTAAAGGTGAAGTTTGGAGCAAGAACTGTTGAAATCTTAAGCAGGAATAGAAGAGGGCCTTCAGGATATTACGTGTCTGTCTGTACTTATATGCGTATATGGAGGCCAGGTGTGAGAGGGAGGGGAAACAAGGTAAGCATGACAGACTGGCAATGAAGGGGTCAAGCAAGACTTGGAAGACTCCTTCCTCCTCCCCCTCTCCTCGTCAGCCCACAAAGACAAACCCACAAAATAAATACTACTATATAAATGTATGTATTTGTGATTCCCCAATTCTTTAGAATGTTTTTCTGTGTGATGGTTGGCAGAGAGAAGCCAGGTCTTCTTCTGTTGCCATTGCCAACCTACTTGATTAATTGGCTGATTCTTCTCATCATCTTGAATTGTTCCATTAACAAATTAGAACGTCTTTTCATTACTAGGGACTTGAAAAACAAGATCAAAGAAAAAGACACGAGTGGAATATTGAAGGGCAGCTCTCGAGCTTAGAATAACAATATGAAATCGTGAAGACATGAATCAATGGGGCTATGCTTCTCTGGTTGGATTTCAAGATACTGAGTGATGGGTATAGGGTCCCAAACTCTCACGAAATTAGCTGTACCGAGAATATCTGCAATTCCAACTATCAGATAAGCAATTTGCAGTTCTGGGACACAGCAAGACAACTAGATTCATCAATATCTTCAAATCTACAGCCTATAACTGAGCTTTTTCCTTCGGTTATGCTACTTATTAAAATATACTACTATACATGCTAAGCTATTAATTTAATAAAAGAATCACTTTCAAATCGATAAATAGATGAGTTAATTTTTTTCCTACTTTTTATAGCCGCTGTTTGTTGCCAACCCTATGTTAGTTCGATTTCGACGATTAGAGTCCCCTACTACATTGTTGGTATTTGCCCGACCGACATGGCTCATGTTACTGCTAATTGGCACGATGCTGGCAGGAAATGATAATTTTTTTTGGAAGTATTCTTTAATGGAAATTCGAAAGGGAGAAAAAGTCCTGTGATGATAAATGAAAACAGGAGTTGGGTTTGCCATCGCGGGGTTTATACACAATGATACATTAGTATAAGATGTACTCTATATATAATTAAGTAAAATACATTATATATATATATATTATCGATATATATTATGTATATTATATGATGTCAGAAAAATATCAAATGATATATTATCTAGATTCAAAATAAAATCATGCATAATAAAAAATTTACGGTGTACTTAGATTAATTTTTAAATAAAAATTTTTATTTTTTATTTTTTATTTTTTCTCTTATAAATAATTTAATATTATGATTTTAAATATAACTTAATTTAAATAAAAATTTAATATAAATACGCTCTTAATCTATCAAGTAATTCTCTAAATTTGTAAATATATTAGATATATTTAAAGTGCATTTTTTTTTATTATTCTTGAGGTGACATTCATTTTTATTTTTTAATAAAAATATTTTTACTTATTGAATAAATCAATTTATATAAGAAAAGAACAGTTCGAACAGCACTCGTAAAGTAAAGAAGTTTCCCAAAAAAAAGAAAAAGGAAAAAAGAAAGGGAAATACTGCTGCCATGGGTTCAATTGGATCTAAAGGTTGGTCAAGGCCTTCCAGCTTGGAGGTTGGTGAAGGATTAACAAACCGAGCCCAAAAAAGCAGAATAAGTCCATTTTTATGAGAAAAAGGGGTTTGGTTTATTTGGGCCGTTACTATATCTCTTTCAAGACCTCTCTTAGTTGGGCTATGAATTAGCCTTAATGGGTCTAGTAATTATACTACTTTGGATAGCGTAGGCCACCCTAGTTATGCTGATAGGATGTCCGAACAAAAGGGGAATTCTGTCCTGCAATCTCTATAACATTTTGTTATGATTTAGATAATATTTTTTATTATAAATTTTAATTTAATTATTAAAAATTTATATATTATAAATAATTATTAATTTTATTATTAAATAATAATTCATGATATGATAATTATTTAATTATAAAATAAATAATTATTTATAACATATGAATTTTTAATCGTTAAATTAAAATTAGACGATTGAAAATTTATTTAATATGTGCTAATAAAAAGGTATTTTCTTTATTATAATCAAGTTATTACTATAGGGGCAGTTAAAATTTAATTGATATGAATTTATGGAATTTTATCACCATAGTAATTTGTGTCCAAAGTTGTTTCAAAAGGTTAGATACCCCTTTTTTTTTGCTGTGATTATAAGCTTTTTATTGAACGGAGTAAACAATGTTGAATATATTGAACTCTTTTATCATAAAAAGAGTTCATGAGAAAATTTTTCTGTGAATAAACAATTGTACACACTAATACTAATACAACTGACATCCGTAAGTGTTTTTCAAACGAGTTTCATTCGAAAATTCAATATAAAATTTTTATTTTAAAATTTAATTTTTTTGCAAAAAATTTTCTTCAACAAAAATTATCAAAGAGGAATGTTAGACCAAATTTGACATAGATTTAGCTCTTCTATTTGATAGAGCTTGTTACCATAATAGCCCCCTGAAACCCATGGTTTTGCAACGGATACTCTCAATTGAAGCCAAACCTCGACCAATTTGTGCGTGGAATGGATTGGCACCCTCGGACTTAACTCTGCGACGTTGGATGTAATGTGATTTCGCAATAATGGGGTTCCCCGAGTCATTGGAAAGAAAAGGAAAAAGAATCCTATTACTAAATAGTTTTGCATGTGTAGTAATTGTTGGGAATTTCGGGTAATAATTCCCTCTAAAATAAACTTTTAGTGAATTAAAAAATATAAAACACTACAAATATACCCGATAAATAATATTGAATACTATAATTGAAAATAAACAACAATAACAAATAAATGCGGAATAAAAAGAGATAAGGAAAGAACACACCCGGAAAAATTTGATAACGGAGTTCGGCAAAATTTGCCTAGTCTCCGAGCACCACTCAAGCAGCCCGCTTTTTATTTATAGTGGAAGAAGTGATACAAATTTGGGATGAATCTAATAGGGGGAGGAGGGGTTAATTTATAACCCTCCAAAACCTCCCCCAATAATAAGCCCACCGATGTGGGATTCAAATATAAAGCCAAAAGTCAACAGTAATTCCATCTCTTCTTAAAGGAGTTTGGACCACATATGGGCATAAGGTTATGGATATTAGTTGGTGAGTAATTCACACACACACACTTGTGAGTCGCCATTGCATTTGTCACTGAAGATTCCAAAGCCATAGGCAACCCTCCCTTTCTCATAGCTTAAACTTATACAAAATTAAAATATCCCATAAATGCATGACTGTTAGCTGTGTTTTGATAATTAAAATTACTGCATGCAGTTTAATTAAGTGCAGAAACTAGAGATCAAAGATATATATATATAGGAGAAAAAATGCATGCATGCTTGCAAGTCTAAGCACAGACATTCTCCTGGAGGATAGATCTGCTTAGTTATTACATTCAGAACTTAAAATATGGCCATCAAGCTGCAATTTGACATCCACGACGCAAAAGCTGAAGTTCGACTCAATTGCGCGTAGAGGTGAAAATCTGAGAAAAGGAGTCTATGAGAACAAGAATAGACACTTTTGAGGACAAACGAGGAAAACAAACAAGACTCAAAAGAAACGACATAGACATGGTCAAGACTCAATGTTGTCTTCAAGAAATCTCACTTAATTTTTGCCACCAAGGATGGCCTTGAGCTTCTTCACTTGAGCAACATCCAGGAATGTAGTTTTTACTACGATGTCAGTTGGCAAATCATTCTTGAAGAGGGCGTAGTCAGTGATTTGGAGGCCTGGGTAGGAGCTGCCGAAGCTAGCATATGCAAGGGCAGGAGTCTTTCCAGAATTAAATTGGAAGTGCAGTAAACCTTGTGGTAAAACCATAACATCACCCTTGGAAAGAGTTTTGAAGTACACAATGTTTTCTAAAGAAGAGATGAATCCAGCACAGAGTTGTCCTTCTACAACAAGCAGGAGTTCTGATGCTCCAGGGTGTGTGTGCATTGGGATAACACCATCAATTGCTAAATCTATCCGGGCAATGGAAACTCCGAGGCCGTTCACACCGGGGAATGTGGGGGCAAAAGCTGGGGTCACTGCGGCCTTGATGATATTGGAAGTGTTCCCGAGAGTTCCCAAACTGAAAACGAAGTCTTTTTCTGTTACTACTGTAATTTTCTTGCAGGAATAACCTGCCGGTCCATGAGGCAGTGAAGGGTCTGCCACACAGAAGTCCTGCTCCGAAGCATGAGCCGACGAGACCAGAATTGAAAAGAGGAAGAAGGCCTGGAGGAACATCTTCACTGCTACCAATTACAGAACAATGTAGATATCTTTGCTTGTTGAAGTGTGTATAGTGTGTTGAACAGAATGGTCCGTTTATATAGACTTGAGATATACGGCTATTTGGGACTATGCTATTTGTTGTTAGAGATATTTCTATTAGCCTTTCACGACCCTGAATGGCGAACAAAGAAGAAACGACACATTCTGGGTGGCCATGCATGTGAAGGATGGTCTTTCCGCAGAAGAGAGCAAGAGGCCCCTTTTTGTTTGAGGCTGTTGTGATTGAGTAGCGTATTCTACTGATCCCGGAGGAATCAAACTCAAGAAAACTCTGTTGAAACTAGTGTTAATTACTACTAAAACTGTTATTCAGATTTTCTTAACATCAGAAGCTAAAGAACGAAATTTTGACACCAAAGGCTTAATATGCAAACTCCTCCACCGGAATGTCAATTGATGTTGCTTTGGATAAGAATGATCTTATGAAAACACTTTATCTTGATAGTTGAGGGAAATTATAGGACTTTAATTATAACCAAATCGTTGTTTGATTGATATCAACACCTGTCCGGAACCAAATGTGTTTGCTTTTCACTCAAAAGATACTGATAGCAGGGTGAACAATATAGTAATTTCAATTCACGAAAAACCTAAGGATTTCACTTTCTCGTTTGAAGGTGGAAAAAAGAAAAAAAAAATCTAGGAATGTGGTCCATGATCACATGATCAAAGATTCGAAGGCATAAAAAGACATTTGACAGCCCAAACTTGAGTCTCTGCAAGTCTTCTTGTCACTTTAAATGTTGTCCATGCAACAAACGTATGGATCTCCTATGTTCCCTATCTTTTAGGGTGCTATCCAGGAAACGAGCAGCAAAAGTTCATGCTCTTCCAGAATGTACTTCATTCCAAAAGGACACCTTCCTTCTTCAATCAGAAAGTTTTGCAATGCCAAAATGCAAAGGAAAACTGGAGTGTCTGCCCTCATATTTTACATCTCCGGGCTTCAATTCAGCACTTTAATCCTCGAATTCAAACTGGTTTTTCCATCACATAAGAAATGGAGTTCTTCCTGAAAGATTTTCTTGATCTTACTTCAGCATTATTGGATAAAATTAGCTAATTACTGAGCTTGTTCATGGATGATGGTAACTAATGAGAATCAAAGCAATGGTGACGACTCTGACACTGCAGTGATCTGTGCATGGTAGGCTAATGGGGAATGGAAAGTAAAAGACAAATTTCATTAAGAATGATTTTCAAATTGCTCAAAGTATACAAAAATTTTCTGCAGCGACCAGTTTGGATCATCTACACTTACCATTCCACGATTTTTGAAGTCCTTTCATGTGTTGCCAAGACACAGGATAAGACTGGCGGAGCGCAAAACGAAGGGTTACTATTCATCTGTGGCCGGAAAACAATGAGGTACTGTACTGTTTTTTACTACATTATCACTTCTCACCTCAAACCTCATGTAGTAGAATGGATAGTGTAATTCAGAAAACATCCCAGATTTCTTGGCTTATGGGACCTCAACTTTGATAAATTGGAAAACAGCAATGTTATTCATCCTTTCATTATCCATACTCGTAAAAATATATACAAGAAAATCGTAACAATCTTGAAAAGATGATAACTTGATTAGTTTTTTTTTTAACCCTGTAACTCTATTAGTTACGGATTATGGATTTCATCAATTGCAAGAATTATGGATTTCAGTTGGTGTAGTTGAATTGATTAAAACACTCTTTACCAAGCGATATACTCTATCACTCTCAATGTAACAAAAGATATATATATTTTTTAAAAAAATGAAAAGACAACACCATTACAAAGGTTTTCTTTTGTATCACTATAATTGTGAAGAATAGATGGCTAACTAAGGGGAGGACTAGTAAAACCAAAAGTCTCAAATCCTCTATAACACTCCCTATAACACACTAACGGTTTTGAATTATTTTTCTAATTATATTTTTTAAGATTTATCTTTTAGAGTTTATAATTTATCTTATTATTTAATTTATGATATATAAATAGAATTTTTATAAACTGAAGTGTTAAAAAATATTGAATAAAAGTGTTGTAGAAAATCCGAACCCAAACCACAAGAAGTACCAAAAAGTCCATTTAGGTAATCTATCAGCAAATCTATTTCCAAGTCTTGGGGGTGTGATTTACTTTCCAGATAGGCTGTCTATCTCATCCACTCCATTCCTCAGCAATGAGTGGCCTTTTAAAGCCAGAAAACGAAAGGGCCTGAGCCGAAAGTATTCGCCCAGATTGCATAAATCAAGATGCAGAGACCGAGTTCACAAAATATAAACCAGTTTGCAACGGATATGCAAACTTATGTTCTTATTAGATACTGGGCATTAGATATACTTAGATTTCACTATCTTTGATATACCCCCAAAGTCATCACATCTCAATCACAATTCTCAATAATACAAAGGTAATTAACTTTTGCTCACATTCTTTTTCTTTGACTATGTATGCCAGTGAAATATTTTCGAGTAGTTAAAAATATCCCCTAGCGGTGGGTGCTGATGGTTTGAGGCAATGTTAAATCACATGTCAGTCACATGACCACTGAAGAAAGGGTAAAAATGTCAGATTACATACTCAAATCATGCTCTGGTATAGGAGTGAAATGTGGACAAAAATGGCAGGGTGAATATAATTTGAAGGTAAAAATAACTAATTTCTCAAAATCAAATGATGCATTCAACCAAAAACAGTTGGATAATTATGTGTTCTACATTCTTGAAGACAAATTTTTAGAGACCATTTATCTGAGAAATCATTATAATTCCATGAGATGAAGCCTTGTGCTTCGTGTACTACATTACTTTAACTTGCCGAAGAAAAAAAAATATAGGCCTTCCTCATTTCATTTATGGCAAACTTTATTACTTTGTCACACTCCAAATTGATTTACAACACTTTCCTTTTTATATTTCTTGATCCTCATATATAATTTCATTCGGCAATTCTCTTTCCTAACTTTTCTTGTATGTATCTTCCTAATTTCTTCGGATTACACGTTAGAATTCTTTTAAAAAGTGACATCTTTTTTCTCGTTTTCCAGCATGTTCTTGGCAAGGAAGGAAGATGGCATTTCCCCGATCATTTTCTTGATGATAATAGCTATAGGCAGCTCAATGTTAATGATGGCAAACCGTCTTGATATAGGCGCTTGTTATGGAATGCTAGGAGATAATCTCCCTCCTCCAGTCCTCCTGCAGAGGTAGTTGCTCTATATAAACAATATGGCATTGGCAAAACGAGGTTGTTCGATCTGAATCCCTCTGTTCTACAAGCACTATAGGGCAGTAACATTGAGGTAACACTCGGTATCCGAAACGAGGATATTCAAAACATAGCATCCAGCCAAGATGCAGCAAATATGGAACCATACTTAAAAGGATATCAAGTTCAGATTCGTCGTTGTCGGCAACGAAGTCATCCCAGGAGGCTACGCAAACTTTGTTGCACCAGCCCATATCAGCAGAGATTATGCACTGTTCACGGCAACCACACCGGTGGTTCTTGATGGTAACTTGGTGTACTACAACTTCTTCAGTGCCACGGTAGATCATTTTACTGGGCAATGGTGTAGGCGTGGCGGTGTCGGGGAGTGGTTGGCCTTCTGCCGGGAACGGAGATTTTACAACTCCACAACTTGCTTCAACGTATAACATGAATTTTGTTCAGCAAATTGTGAGAAACGTACACCAAAGAGGTTTAGGGCTCATATAGAAGTGGTTTATCTTTGCTATGTTTAACGAGAATCTCAAGCCTGCTGGTGTTGATCAACGTTGGGGACAAGCGGCCTGCTTATTCTGTATTTTATACCAATTGAAATAGTTGTACTCTCTGCAAAGAAAATGTAGCAGTTTTTTAGTAGTTGAGCATAAAATGACCACATTGGGCCTGATAATCTTAGAAATTAATTTCCCTTTAACAAGTTGCCATGCTCAAGTGCATTCTTCAAAGAGGATAAGTAAAGCAATTAAGGAAGACATTTAGAAAAAAAAAAGTAATTAAGACAGACAATCAAAGTAATTAAATCCATAATAAAAGTACAAATTGAAATTGTAAAAATATAGGATATATTTGGATTGAGTCTCAATATGAAATTTATTATAAATTTTTATTTTAAATTATAAAAAATTTAATATAAATTTTTTATTTTAAATCTTATTTTTTTCTCATAAATAATTTATTTTTTAAAAAAATTAAAATAAAAAATTATAAACTCACACCTTATCCGCAAGTAAGAAATTTGGGCTTAGTTGGACTTATTGGACCTACCTAAACTCAAACATGCACCAAATTCTCAACATGGACAGTCCACTTTCCCATTTTCCAGTCCTGAGGGTGCTCCTTTTGCTTTTCACAAGAAATGGCTGTCCATCTCATTCTTTTATTCAATTTGGGTCCACCCATCAGACTGAACTTTGAAAGGTCAGAGACATCAGCCGAAGTGGGGAGTTAATCTCCAACACTGGGGTTTTGGTTTCAAGAAGGAGTAAGTTGAGTTGTTTGTACCTGAAACAATCCATTAATAAATCCCAGTTTAGACTTTTTTTCTTAACAATAATGACTTTCTAATTATTATCTAATTCTTATATAAATGCAAAATGAGACTAATATTATGGAACAATGGTAGTAGTTAGTTATGTAATAAAATATTCATGAATTCAAACATTAGACTAAACATGAAAATTTTAGTGCGCATCAGCCGCGACTTTAATCCAAATAATATATAATCTTTATTTGTAAAGTGTGTCCTTAAATTGCTAATACTATAATTTTTTCTTACGTGAGAAACAAACCTTTGCTTCTTCAAAATGTGGGGCAGAGAAAACAATTGTAGGGTGGAACATCCACCAGACAAAGATCGAGAAATTTAGCATTTTCAATTGTCAAATTAAAGAGCAGGTTGACTAATTTGAACTTTCCCCAAGCTTTTCTTGAAGGAAATCTTGTTCTCCGATAAAGGGGATATGCAAGCCATGTTGGTGTCTCAGACCATCAAATTAAGGGATGCAGTAATTTACATCTTTCTCAGCTTTCTCATCACTTGCTCAACTAAAAACAAATAATAGAGTTGAATTTTGGTTCTGTTATTTCTTCTCCCAAATTGACTTTCACAAATTCTATTGGCTGACTTTATCGTACCATTGTAATTTCTTGGGATTATGTGTATTTTGTTGGGTTATATGTGTTTTCTTTGGGGTTTCTTATGTGTGTTTGGTCTTTCTTTTTTTCTCTTCCAGCTGCTTGTTCTTGGCTCAGAAGTTAAAGAAGATGGCATCAATGTGGATTTCACTTGCTGATGATTCCTAAAGACAGCCCTCCATTAACAACGGCAGACACCCTTGACGTGGACGTTTGTTATGGAATCCAAGGAGACGATCTTCCTCCTCCAGGACAGATAGTTGCTCTTTATAAACAATATGGCATTGGCAGATTGAGGCTTTTCGATCCCAATCCCTCTGTTTTAGAAGCACTTCGACGCAGCAAAATTGAGGAAACACTGCCGTATTCGGAATCAGGATATAATAAATGTAGCATCGAGCCCAGATGCAGCAGATTCATGGTTTTCAACGAACATGGAACCATACATAAATGATATCAATTTCATCTTTGTCGTTGTTGGCAATGAAATCATCCCGGCTGTCTGTGCAAGCCATGTAGCACCAGCTATACGATTTTTATTTTTTTTTTTGATAAATGCTATGTGAAATATACTGACTATTCTTGAATCTCGCCATTTGCAAGGTATAAGAGTGACATCCGCAGTGGGTTTAGAGGTTCTGCAGAATTCATTCCCGCCTTCTGCTAGTGAATTTATACCTCAGACGTATGTTCCTCTTGTGGATATTCTCAAGGTTCTTGAAGGGCAGGGTGCATCTGTTCTAATGGTGAATAGGTATCGTTATATGCTTTTGCAGCAGATCCAACCCATGTTAGCCTAAACTATGCATTGTTCACGGCAACCACACCGGTGGTTCGTGATGGTAACTTGGAAGTATTACAACTTGTTCAGTGCCATGGTAGATTCCTTTTACTGGGCAATGGAGAAAACGGTTTCTCCAGCTATCGGGGTGGCAGTGTCGGAGAGCGGTTGGCCTTCTGCTGGGAACGGACATTTTACAACTCCAAAACTTGCTTCAACGGATATCAAGAACTTTTTTCGGCAAATTGTGACAAAAGTTGGTACACCAAAGACGCCTGGGGCTTATAGAGAATGGTTTATCTTCGCCGCGTTTAATGAGAATCTCAGGCCTGCTGGTATAGAGCAACGATGGGGACTATTTTATCTAAACAAACTACCTGTTTATTTTGAGATAACTGTAATCACTATGAATACATATACATCCAAACTATCCCTCTGCATCCCAGAAGATGGAATCATAGAAGACAGAAGGGATGGTGGTTTTAATCACAAGAGTTTGTCATGCAGAATAGGAAGCAGGTTTTAAAGAAACGCAAATGTTTAGTTATTATTACTTAAGTGTTACATTATGAGAAAATTGAAAATACTAAACAAACAAATGAGTTACTAAAAGAAAATTTCTAAATATGTGTTGAAGAGAAAACCAACAATTATTAGAAAATAGAATATTAAAGATAATTGCGTTACAAAATAAGCCATTAAAAATTGTTAAAGTAAAATTCTATAAATTTATGAGTAATCAAAACAAATATACTAAGATATAATTTTACTAAGTGAATTAGATAATAATTTTAAATTTATCAAGATTCTAATGTATGTGAATAATCTTAGTTTGCTAAAGAGGAAAAATGTGAATGTCAAGACATGCACTTAGCTAAAATAGCCTTTTGGTAGTTCCAAGTTTTGAAGCTTTGTCTTCCTAAACCAGGAGTCGCATATTCAATTGCTGGCCTATTCTTAAAATGTTATTACAAATTTTGCAAGTACCAGCGTGTAAGGAATATAAAAGTATAGAAAAAGAATGCAGGAATTGTTTCTTTCAATATATCATGACCTGCTCTTAAAAAAGCAGATTTTAATGTATCATACAATGGTCTTATCTTATATTACGTTGGACATACATCTTTGTCTGCTATAATCCATCTCTGTATTTGACTGGGGAGGCCGAGAAAGTCCTCTACTTAGAATTTCACCAAAGGGTAAAGACAGAGAAAGCATTTCAACTGTTCGAGACAGGACTTACAACAGGCTTTTACGAAGCTTTTCTTGAAGTAAACCTTTATTCTCTATAATCATATCTTATTTGTGCCATTTACCACAACTAAATTTTTTCTTTTCTTTTGGATACCGATTGAGTTTTAACTAGTTTTTCTCCCCTGGAGAAACTGGATAAGCAAGCCATGTTAGTATTTCACAGCATTAAAGAAATCACATTTCTATTAGAATTCTCATCATTCAACAAAGACAGACAACTGAAAGGGTTGAATTTCGGTACTCCATGCTTCAAAAAATAGTTTATTCTTGTTAGCGACCATTTTGAGAAGAAATGATCATAGATTCATAGTGAATTTTGGGCCACAATATTCTTCCTAACTGATTTCTTGATCTTCATAGTTTCTACGGTTTAGCATGCATTAGTTCTGCAATAATTCATGTTTTGTTTCAGCTTGTTCTTTGCAGGCAAGTTAAGGAAGATGTCATCGATATGGACATCCCTCATTCTTTCCTTTATGTTAACTATGTCACACAGCTCAATGTTGACACAGGCAGCCAATTCCAGTGACATAGGCGTTTGTTATGGAATGCTAGGGAACAACCTCCCTCCTTCTGCAGATGTGGTTGCTCTTTATAACCAATATGGCATTTCCAGAATGAGGCTCTATGATCCAAATCCCTCTGCTTTGCAAGCATTAAGAGGCCAATTAATCAAGGTAGCTCTAGGTGTCCGGAATGAGGATATACAAAATATAGCATCTGGACAAGCTGCGGCAGAGTCATGGTTTGCAACAAACATGAAACCATACATTAACGACGTTAAATTTCAATTTGTTGTCGTTGGCAATGAAATCATCCCAGGAAACATAGCAGCTTATGTTGCACCAGCAATGCAAAATGTTTTAAATGTGCTACGATCTCATAATCTTACTGGGATAAGAGTGACAACTTCAGTGGACGCAAAAGTGTTGCAAAACACATACCCACCTTCATCAAGTGAATTTACACCTGCTGCGCTTGGTGCCCTGGTGAATATTCTCAAGGTCGTAGCACAACAACCAGCAGATCCTGTTCTGATGGTCAATTTGTATCCTTACTTTGCCTATGCTGGAGATCCGGCACATGTTAGCCTTGACTATGCACAGTTCACAGCCACAGCACCTGTGTTTCAAGATGGTAACTTGAAGTATTTCAACTTGTTTGATGCCATGTTAGATGGAGTTTACTGGGCAATGGAGAAAGCGGGGTTTCCTAAGATAGGAGTGGCGGTGTCCGAGAGCGGTTGGCCTTCTGCTGGGAATGGAAATTTTACTACTCAGGAACTCGCTTTAACATATAACAAGAACTTGATAAAGCACGTTTTGAGCAATTCTGGAACACCGAAAAGACCTCTGACACACCTAAATATGTTCATCTTCGCCATGTTCAATGAGAATCAAAAGCCTGCTGGTGAGGAGCAAAACTGGGGATTGTTTTATCCAAACAAGCAACCTGTATATCCTTTATTTCCTATAAGTTGAAATAGTTGTAATCTCCTTGAAATATAGTGGTCATAAACTTATGAAAGATTAATATATTTTAATAAGATCATCTTTATCATAATTCTCTATTTTCTAAACAACCATGAAGCTGTGCAATCAACACATTTACATTTTAGAGGAAAAGATTCAATTTTTCCACAAAATTGATAGAGGAAAATCATAATTCTTTTGTGTGTGTGCATAATGTAATTACCATCTTAGTCTATACTCTGATAGAAGTAATTTTGTTTAAAGTACTATTTTTCAAAAGATGCCTTCCAAAATGTCAATTTCCAATTAGTAAATCTTGTCAGAACTTCTTTCTAAACTGTTTCCTTAACAATCTGGTGTTAGGACCAAATGGCGGCTTCCATTTCAAGCATTTTCATGCCGGACATTGTCACAAGTAGATTAACATTATTCTTCACCCGAACAATCAATTTGATCAGTTGCTGATGTCCTTATCTTTGATGATACATAAACCAGCTCAGATTAGGTGATGACAGCCAACGTTGGGAGGAAACGTCTAAATTAGGTGATGACAGCCAAAGTTGGGAGAAAATGTCTATTAATGGACTATCCACTTACACAAGATTTGAGCCATCCAATTAGTATGTGAACAGATCTCAATTTTTCGCGCTTGCAACTGGAAAGACCTCTATATTTGGCAGATAATACTTTATAGTAACTTTGCTACAACTTTCCAAGATATGGATAGTCAATATAATTCGATTCATCGTAGATTTTCCTCAAATTAGAAGAGAAATACAACCAAATTCATGGTATAAATAGAATCTTACAATTCATACATAGCTACACTATGCAGCATCCCAACATCACAGACGAGACAGTACACGGCTTCCAGCATCCTCGTCCAGGAAAGGGTAATCAGTGTATCCTACAACAGGATCATGGGTATAGAAGGTGGCCCTAATATACCTAATTAGATGGGCATTGAGTTTGAAACGCAAGACCAAGTCTGGATTAGAGATAAAAAGCCGACCATACGAAACCAAATCAGCATCACCTTCAGCTACAGCTTCAATTCCTAGCTCTCTTGTATAACCACCGCTGCATATGAAAGTTCCCTGGTATGCTCTTCGCAACGTCCTCATTAACCGAGCCACCTCCTCTTCGCTTCCATGTTTGCCGGATTCTGTCTGCCCGTAGGCTGTGTATCGAGGTTGAGTCACATGTAAATATGCTAACTTGGAGCCGTAATCCTTTTGCAGCTTGTTAAGTCTCTCGATCACTGCAAGACCGAGGGTAAGTGGATCGGAGTCCATGGCGTCAAGATGGTCGATTGCTGGAGATATTCTGACCCCGACACGATCTGCACCAATTGCCTCAACAACAGCTTTAACCACCCGCACTATGAATTTGCAGCGATTTGCGAGGGATCCACCATATTCATCTGTTCTATCATTGATCCCATCTTTCAAGAATTGGTCAATTAGGTAGCCGTGCGCTCCATGGATTTCAATGCCATCAAAACCTTCACATTAAGAAGTCTCAAGGCTTTAAAATTGCAAAATTCACCGTGTTTCATAAGAATTAGCAGAATAGATAATATTAGAGGCCAAACTACCAGGCATGATAAATCAAACAAACATTTTGAATTAAAAAAAAAACAACTAACTAACAAAACAAGAATCACTAAACTACAGAGAGACATCACAAGATTGTTAATGTTTAGAATGAACAAACCTGCTTCAATGGCATTTAAGGCCGACTGGCGATACTGCTCCACCACTTCCGCTATCTCTTGGACTGTCATTGCACGAGGTTCTGGGTAAACCTCATGGGTTCCATCAGGCATCAATATCCTCCATGGCTTCTTTGATATAGGCTTGTCCGTGGATGATATTGGTGCAGAGCCACCGGGTTGATAAACTGCAAGGCCATATATATCAATCCAGATCGGTTCAAACTTAAAAACTGATCACCAATGTTCTCGTGAATGGACTATTGAAATGCAAACTTCTTGGCATTTTAGTAAAAATTTTACATTCAAGAACAGCATTTCCCGTAATTTTATCGAGAACAGCTGCAACAAATGGGCATAGTGATTGGAGTAGTGAGATTGAATGGGGTAGTTTGTTTACCTTGATGAGATGCCCGGCCAACATGCCAGAGTTGACAGAAAATAACAGCACCCTTGGCATGGGCAGCATCCACAATGTTCTTCCATGCCTCCACTTGCTCCTTTGTGAAAATCCCGGGCACGTGGGGGAATCTGGACACAAATCCAAACCTCTATTAAAAAAAAAAAAAAAAAAGAAAATCACACAACCCCAATCCCTTATCTTTTTTTATTTTAAGCTACATGAGCTGTTATATTATTGTTCGAGATTATACATATCAAATATAATATAATATAGAATTACAAGTTCTATTAAAAGAGAAAATAAGTTTTATTAAAAGAAAAAATAAATTTAATAAAAGAAAAAAAATCCTACACGAAGTAGGAATCAAACTCCCAACCGTCATCTTGAATTCAAACGTTCCTTGAAATAAAAATATTTAAGAAATCAGTATAGTATTTTCATTCTTATAATGTAAAAGCAGTTTTGAAAAATACCTCCACAGTTTTTCCCCTTAAAGTAGCTTTGTTCAAAAACTAAAACCAACAGACAAGAAAAAGACCGCAACGACAACAATTCTAACCAAGGGTGTGATTGAATAGAGTTTGATTTTGAAATTTTTGTTTTGAGTTTCGTAAAAATTAATTGTTTGTAAGAGAAGATGTGAGTCCTACAATTAAAATTTTGAGTTCTGTTTCAAAATCGAATCCTATCTAAGTATACCCCAAATTTGGCATGAAAAAATCCCAAAGCAACTCTTTTAGCAACTAAGAGATACCAAATTATGAAACCAGGTATCACCAAGATTGTGTATTTAGATTTTAATTCAATCTAAAAAAATAAATTTTCTCAAAAAATTAAATTTGGAACTCTCTTTTTCTTACAAAAGTCGGATAAAACTCCACTAAGAATTAACGAGAGAGAAAAATTTTCAGGTTAAGTTACAAGCCAAGTACATTAGTCCGGAAATAAATAAAAGAAAGTTGGGATTTCAGAATTTTCATATTCATAAGGGGAAGAAACTATAATTTTTAAAATCTCGGGAGGCCCGTCAGAACAGTTATGGTTTGTTTACATTAACATTATTACACTGCAGGGCCCCAACTTTACTATTATAGTAGTGGAGAAAAACGTGGCTGGCTGCTCTCATAGGATAGATAGGAAAAGGAACCACAAGTAAAGCATAATTGCATAATTACCCGGCCGCCGTCTGGGAGATCATGGTGCCTTCGGTGATGAGAAAGCCACCTTGGGTTGCTCTCTGGGCATAGTACTCCGCCATGGCCGGCCGAGGAATGCTATTGATGGCCCTGCATCTAGTCATGGGCGCCAGAACCACCCTGACGGAAAAGGAACGAGGATAGTAAGTTGCAGGTCCTGAGGGGCAAAAATGCGTCCAAAAGAGCGAATCGAAGGAGGCCCCTGGGTTGCGGGAATCTAGCATTAATGTTGAAGACCAAACTACCCCCCACCTTACCATGCCAAGACATGCATTCTTGCACCACTGTGTTTCACTTGCATGTCTTATGAAATTGAACTCTTTTCTTGAACAATATGAAATTGATTATTATTGATCATGTATTGAAAAATTGGGTCCAGTTTAACATTTTCATTCTCTCTTTTTCTAGTGCCAAACTTTTAACATTTTTTTTAATAAGTACTTTTATTAATCATTCAAATATGATACTTCAAGTTTACAACGTATTATTACTTTATATATTATATAAAAATTATAATTCTTTATTACAATAAAAAATTTATACTTACTATAATAAATCTCTTAGAATAAGACTCAAATAATAAGTTAAAAAATTTTAATTTTGTGACACACTATGTAATATAATATAATATAGAATTTAATTAGTAGAATATCAAATTGATAAAATTATTTTTATTAAAAAATAGTAAAAAGTTTAACTAATAAAGAATCAACAAAAATGATAATTTCCTTTTATCATGTTAGAATTAAATATTTAGGCTGTTGAAGAATAAAAAATTACTTTTTTAATAAAAAAAATATTACATTATTAGCGGAGTGTGGAGTTCGGCGGAGTGAAGGGGTACTTATATGTGAGGAAATCTCTCGAGAGAGGGTAAAGTAAGGCTGTGGGCAAATTCGTCACGGCAATACCTTCGGGTCCAAAATATCGTCCGCAGCCTCCTACGTCAAAGACCAAAATACCCTTTCCCATTCGCCGTCTGACTTCCACCGATGAATCAATGGTGTTCCCCGGCTGGAGAACAAGACTTCCACCACTTCTTTTGGTATAGCTTACCAGTTAAAAAATGTAGTACTAATCCTGAGTTCATCATCAAAGATCCAAAAATGTACAAATGCTCTTTCAAGTACTTCTCTCAAGGCCAAGGTCCATCTTAGAATCTATGTATATATAATATCAAGATGATCATATGCGTGCTCCAACCAACATGTATAAAGGATCAGGAATTGCAGGAAAAAGCTGAGGAAGGAAGAGGAAAGAGAAGCAGACTGACCTGTGAGAGAGATCTAGCCTGCCCATCTTGTACGGGGAGAAGAGAGACGGGGTTCCTTGATCCGACTTTGTTCCATCCATGGCTGCTCTGTTCTAACTTCTGTGAAAGTTCAAGATCGCGGAAGTGATCTGAGCCAAGATAGAATTTGCAGCAGTAGCAGAACAGCTAAAAGAAGACGATGATGATACTAAAGTCTAAAGGAGTCTTCTCCGTTCAGTGCAACTCTCAGACTCTATTAAAATAAAATGCCGAGGGATGGATGTTGGGATCATATACTACTGATTCGCAAAGGGTTGACAGGAGAGATTTATAAGTAGATAAATTAGCACGATGTTCACGGTGGAGTTTCTCTGTTTCTTTTAGGCACTACTGCCCACTTTATGTCCATGGCCAGCAGAAGTTGAATAAGTGGGGTGGTTTGACCGTGCTGTCGCATGGTCGTATGGTGCCCTTTCCTAGTCGTTTCCACCTCTGACGCCGCGATGGGGAGAGAACCAGCAATCAACTTTGTGCTGGTCCAAAATTTATATTTTAATAATATTTTTATTTTAAATTTTATAAAAATTAAAATAAAAAATTTATATTAAATTTTACAATAAAATTTAAATTGAATATATTTTTAGTTGACAAAATTATAGCAAATACAAATGGTTATTTGAAAGATTTATGAAACGTGGCATCTTTTGGGTTTTTGATCTATTTTTTAATCTCTTTCATGTTTATGTTAATGAAATTTTTTAATTAAAAAAAAGGAACACGATTAATTGAGCTTTTCATATTTTCTGGGCTATGTTAAGATTCATGTGGGACAAAACTTCTTGCTAAATTTTTCTTTTTTTATTGCCGATGGCAGATCAATATTTAAGCTGATCCATAAATTTGGTTGGGTGGATTTCATAGTCAACTTGGGGCACAATCAGATTGAGAGCAATTGGCTTTGGCTTCTTTCATTATTTCTCCGTCCAATTTTCCCGTTTTATATTTACCAGTCAGTTGGTGGAGAATGATACTGCATGCCGCGTTTGGAAGGAACAGAGAGAAAGGAAGACTTCATTCTATAATTCTGTTACAGTCCAAACAATCTCCTGAGAAAAGAAAACGTTTTCAAAATGGGGAACGAGACGGTTCTCCGTGGTCCCTCCATGTTATTTTCGAAAAAGCTCCAAAAATTCACTTGCTTTTCTGTTTTGCTTTCCCTTTTTTAAGAAATAAAATAGTCTTAAGCATCTAAATTTCATGAAAAATGAAAAGCGACCTGTTGTTATTTCTATTAAATTACTTGCTTTCAAAAGAAGAAATAAGGTTAAAGCAAGAATTTTTTGTTAAATTTTTTATCCTTTGAGTTGAGACAATAATTTATTTGATTGATCTTTTTATATTAAAATCAAACTTGTTGATTTCAATGCGACTATATTTTATTTTAACTTTTATTTTTATATATTTTCTCTAAAATATAAATAATATTTTGATAATTTAAAATTTTTAAAGATACATTGAAGCAATATACGACAAAATACAAGAAATTTATATGAAAAAATATATTTTTCACAAATTTTTTATATTTTTGTGACATCTCAAGGAAAACATAAAAAGTCACACTAATAATCACCATCATCACCTGCAAAGATATGTGAAACAAAACCCCGCCACTGATTGTAGGGGCTCATGACATAGTCTCCCACCATCGGTGACGGGGGTAGGGATGTCAATCGAGCCTAGTGAGTCAGACTTTTGCTAAACCCGAGCTCGGCTCAATTTTTTTTTTAGTTGAAAAAAAGAGTCCGAACTTGGCTCACTTGGACTCGGGTTGCCCCTAACTCGAATTTTTTTTGCATAATTTTTTTATTTTTATTTTCACTCTATAAAATTTTTGTTTGATTTTTTAAGAATAATTGATACTATTTTTTAAAAAATTTTTTAAACTTGTATTTAAATCTTAAAATTTTTTTAATTAAAAATAAAAATAAAAAATTAATTAATTGTATTATTATTACATATTAAACTATAATAACATATTTTTAATGAGATAAAATAATAATGAGTGTGTATATATATATATATATATATATATATATATATATATATATATGTGTGTGTGTGTGTGTGTATGTGTGCACGCGCGCGCGAGCTGGGTTGAAAACGGGCCGAGTTTATTTGGGCCCGAGCTCGGTTCGAACACTATTTGGGCTGAAAATATGAGCTCAAGATGCAATTAAGCTGGCCAAACGGCCCGATTTAGGCCATTCCGAGCTCACTGACAGTCCTAGGTAGGGGTATGTTTCACAGATCCCTTTGGGTAATAATAGAAATCATTAGTGTAACTTCTCAAGTTCTCCTTAATGAGTCAAAAAAATACAAAAACAATTGTAAAAAAAGCATTCTAGCCACTGTCGGGAAGGATTTATGAAATATACCCCATCCATTGACGGCAGGGGCCTATGTCATAGGCCCTCACCACTAGTGGCAGGGATTTATTTCATATATCCCTACTAGTGGTAGCGAGGATTATTTGTATCACTCTCCAAGTTCTCCTCAGAGAATTACCAAAAAAGCAAAAAAGTTGCGAAAATTATATTTTTCTCTTTAAATCTTTTGCATTTCATCGCATATTGCTTTAATTCAATGCCAATTTATGTAAATCTAAAAAAAAAAAAGAAGTAGTGAAAGCTTAAGAGAGTTTAGGGAGAGGAGAGATAGACTTTTTTAAAAATGAAATATAAGCAATTATCAAGTATATAAGAGTGTATTTAGATTGAATTCTATTACATAACTTAATACATATTTTTTACTTTAAGGTCCCCTGTCTCTTTTTCACAAACAATTCAATTTCATAAAATTTAAAATAAAAATTTTTAAATTTAAAATCTATCCAATCTCACTCTACATTTTAAAGTCCAATACCAACAAAATACATATTCATTACTTCCGGAGCTGCCATTACTGTCGACCTTTCTCCATCCGACGCCTCCTACCTGTTTGCACCAAGTTTTTTGGTTTTACGGACTTGAAAATTTGTTTCTGGACTACCCACCCACAAACTTTTGTCAGACATTCGTGATGGGCCTAAAGGGCAAAACCTTTTTTAAAAGACCACCTCAATGTGCTATGGCATTTCTTTGTTCTTACGAAGAATTGAATAAGCTATAGGGATAGGAGTTTTGGTTTCAAAACTTTGTCTCATTTTTCTAAAAATGTATTGCTTGCAAGGAAATATGTGAAAATTTTAAAAAACGTTTGTACTCAGTCTAAATACATTTGAAAAAGGAATTCTTTTTTTTTTTTTGCTAATTGAAAAAGAATCTATCATGATAGAAATTCAATCAATATCAGCATCTCTTTATATAAAATATTGTCCTTTCATAATTAAATATTTATATATTTTTTAATAAATAATTTTTATCTAAACTTTTACTACTAACTCATTTAATTTAAAAGATTAAACTCTATTAATACGTGTTTAACCTTCTCAACTCCCTCGAATTAATGGAATTAAACTCTACTTACTCACGGTGCCACCATTAATTTTCTTAATTAATAAGGATAAGAAGGTAATTTTATTAAAGTCAAATTCTCATCAAAATTTTTATACCAAATCAAAATATAATATTTAATTATTATTTGAGGACTTATATATGATATAGACAAACTAGATGTACACACACATATTTCACACATCAAAAGAGAAAAAGATAATGAGATTCAAATATTATTTTTTCTAACAAAATATACATTTAAGTATGTGGTTAACACATTAATCTCTCTCCATACACTAGCACGTAAGATGAGTTCTCAAATCTCATTGTAAGTTTAATAAACAAGGATGGAGCTTTCTCATTGTGATTACCTTCTTCTTTGTTCATGATTTGATCTCCACAAGGAATGGCATGGGGACCCCATCGCCAATTGTATGATTCAGCCAACTTTTCCTTTGAGATTTTCTTTTTAATTAGAACAGAATAGAAAAGCATGCAGTGTCTATTGGCCTCGCTAGTGAGGTAATTATACAAAGAGAGAGAGAAAGAGAGAGGGGCCGGGCCCTGCCCATCAAATGCCACCATCATTTCTTTTCCTTTGCTATTGTTTTTCCCTCCGGTTAGGCCATCGTCTCATCGGCATGTCCATGCAGTTTATCCATACTGAACTATCATCTTATATTCTAATCCCATCATAATATGGAGAGGACAAGTCGTGTTCTGTTTTCCCAACCAAACACGTCAGCTACGAACAGCTAAGCTGATTAATCCCAAAGAAAAGCGAATACTAAATTGTATAGAGAATATCTCCAAATAATTGATATTTTTATTTTAAATTAAAAAAAATAAAATTATTTATAAAAAAATATTTATTCTACACATAAAATTTTGTCTCAAATTTTAAAACAAAATGGTGTTCAAATACACAAAAGTAAACGAGATGGAAGTCTGCAATGAGATTGATTTAGGATCGCGTCAAAAATGGATGACTCAAGATTTTCAAGATTTTAGGTTCAATAGTAGAATTAATTGACTATTGATTCTGGAGTTTGGCGATTTTGTCCAAAGATATTCGATGGTAGAATTTCATCCACGGCCTGTTTCCTGTACCTGGTCAAGAGATGTACGGACCTTTCTCAGGTTACAATACAAGCAGCAGGAGAAATAGTAGACTTGTTCAATGAATTCTCTTACTATTTCTTCTTGGTCAAAGTGTCTTTTTTTCCTCCTCCTCGTAATCAGAGAACAAGAATAGAGAAATTATCTTTATTTACCTTTAAATTATTTTTATTTTTCTTTTTAATCAAAATTTTTATTTTATTCTTTTATATACATAATTTTTTTAAAAATAATTATATTTATCAAATTATAAATATCGTGAAAGATTTTGATAAAAAAATTTACGTGTTAGAGTTTTTAAGAATCATTTTATCCATTCATAATTTAAAAGGAGGAAGATAGATTGAAAGTTAAAAAAATAATATTTTATTACTACAATTTTACTTTTATTTGAGGTGATTAGTTCGATTAATTTTTTTACTCATATAATTTAGATAATATTAAACAATAAAAGAAAAGTCATGTGAACAAAATTATCATTCAAAATGATTACTCATACTTACAACATGACTCTTTTTTGCCTAAATACACTATGATATTCAAAATTTGATAAATATAGTTATTTTAAAAAATTCATGTATATAATAAGATAAAATAAAAATTTTAGTTAAAATGAGAAAAATCAAATAATTTAAAAGTAAATATAACTAATTTCTCAACAAGAATATGAATAAATATAAAAACTCATTATCTGCTTCGATAAAATATATTTTTAATTTATTATTGATATATCATCTTGTCACTTATTCTAAAAATATATTTTGTCATTTATAAATAACTTATGCGTAAAAGGGATATTTTTAGTATATTTCACCTTTTAACGGGCAAGAGTAGAAATCCAGTAATATAATAATTCTACTAATCAAGTAACTGGACACAAATCAAGTAATTTGATGAATAATGTTTCATGAATCGCGTAAGGATCAATATGCAATGATTTCTTCAACTGTAGTTAAAATTACTCGTCTACTAATTTAACAATTAAATACTTAATTTGTAAAAACTAATTAGACGTTTATAGTAATTTTCTTTTAATCGAAAAACATAAAATTCACAATTAAATTGGGGGAACTTTTTGCGACACGGGTTTTGTGCATATGAGCATATTCGAACTTGATCCGGCTTTTAGGCGGTCAGCTCATACCAATCCGACACCATAACATCTTCAATGTCGCATTCAAAGATCATCTTCAATGTCTTTGTTTGATGCTTACAGAAAGTATCATCTTCAATGTCGCATTCGAAGCTCGGAGTAATAGAGGTTCGGTTGCAGGGCGACATGTACCACGCTTCCTAAGAACATCTTTCTTTTGGGAAGAATTGGTAAATCTTTAAGTTCTATTTAGATATCATATTTGTTCGAAATTTAAAATAAAATTTTAAATATATAATTTATATATTTTTTTAAATAATTTAATTTTTATAAATTTTAAAATAAAAATATTAAAATTAAATATTATCTAATTTTATCCTTAAGTACGAAAGACTTTGTTTTACTCATCTTTTACACAAACAAAATAATACAGTTGGCTCCCACAATTTGTTCGGTGGTATATTTTGGTTGCCTTTTTAAGTGAATTTTTATTTTAAATTTTAATTTTTCTTTTAGAAATAATTTACATAGATACTCATCTAAAGCGGCCCTTGTCTTGGAAAGAAAAGATCGTAAATCTTATAAATCAGTAAACCACTGCTTTTAACAAGCACAAAATTATTGACTTTTAATTATTTTTTCTTTATTTTTTTGGGAGGGGCTGCGACATGGGGGGCCGGGTGCATGGTGGTGGAGTCATGGTGGGGGAGTTGCAAGGGAACAAGTGGTCGCCATTGAGCAAAGAAATGAATGCTCATCCGAAGACGAAAGAGGGCTGATACTGGTGACCAAACCCCATGGTGGAGCCCAAAATGCATCTTTGTTTGCTTGTTGTATGGCTTTGGATGAGTAGTTTCATCACGTAGTTTTGTCATTTTGTAAGTTGTGTTATATATTTATTAATAAAGAAAATTTATGTGAATAAAAAATATTAATTTATTAAAAAATAATTATTTATAAAATAATAAATTAATATTTTACACTCACATGAATTATTTTTATTAATAATTATATAATTTATATTTATTACATAAATTATAAAATTATTATAATAAAATTAGTTGCGGTAAAGAATAGCGTTTCAGTTTGGTACTAATAAAGAATGCCGTTTCAGTTTGGAACTAAATCCTATTAGCGTAAGACCACAATGGTGTCAACGAGACATCACCAAACACAAACATTAAAAAAAGAGTACAAACTTTATTGCGCGTGACCACACTCTAATCAATTTGATGACCACCACATGCCTTCCCAACAAACACTGAATTGCATTGCTTGCCCCTTGCTTTTTATCTCGATAACTTTTTCCCATTAGACATAGATCATTATTCAGAATAACATATCTTTCTTTAAATAAACCGTTCAATTATTTAGGTCTGACTAGTAAAATATGACTTGTTATTTTATAGAATTTGTTGATAGAGAAAAGTATCTAAAAGTAGGTTGAATGTGCAAATTAAATTTATGTCGCCTTTTTCTTATTTTAGATAGTGTTGAGCAAAAGAAACAGATCTGAATGATAAAACTAAACAAATTAATGTTCAAAGAAGTCATGTTATATTATAGTTTTAAGATGAAATTAAATAGAGTTTATATTTAAAATTTTTTATTTTAAATTTTATAAAAATAAATTTTGAATCAGAAAAATAATGAGAGTGAAAAATTCACATTAGATTTTGTAACATAACCGATATAAAATTCGAAATACGCAAATGTGAAACAATAATGAAAACGGAAGAAAAGAATGCAAAAAGGGAAAGCATATTAATACGAGATCTGTTTACTGCCTTTTTGAGTCTTAACGTGACATCAAATTATGTTTTCTCTCGTTTTCTTTGTTTATGAAAGTTTGTACTTAATTACTTTCGGATGCTATATATGCTTGAGGATTTGGACTGATTTTTGCCTCTAATAGTTTAGTATATTCAAAAAAATTGAATCCTGACTTTCTAAATTATAAATTAAGTAATTCATGTGTTGGACTATTCATTAATAATATAATTAAATTTGTTTTTTTTAAATGAATGAGCACGAAAGTCGCCGAACTTATTAGTTTAATGACATCGTATTTATTAATTTATAAAAAAGAACTCATGTTTGACTTTTTTGATGATGTTTTTGAAGGATTTTTTAAAAGCTTTCACGCTTAAGGACCAACTTTCAATTTTCCTTAAGAGTCTGCTTAGTTCAAAGATTTTAGTGAGGAAAAAATAAAGTGAGAAAAATAAAAATAAATTTTTTTAAAAAATAAAAATAGTCGTGTTGTTTGATTCACTAAGAAAAATACTATGTAAATAAAAAATGATTTCCAATAAAGTAATTCACTTGTTTGGTTTGTGAGATTTTACAATGGAAATAAGAAATAAATAACACATTAAGATTTTTTTAAATAAAAAACTTCTCTTGAAAAAAAATAAAATTTATCTTTAGAAAAGTTTAAAGAAACAATAATTTAAATCGTTAATTTTTTTAAAATAGTTAAAAAATAAGTATTTTTTAAGAAGTTATAATTGAAATTAAAATAAATTTTTATTTTTAACAATTTTAATAAATAAATTTTTAAAAGCATCCACAGGATAACTTATCAAAAATAATTTTTTTCAACTTATTTAAGTTAAAATATAAGTAAATAAATAATTAAAATAATAAAAAATAGTTTTTAGTTTAAAAAAATGTATAAGTATTTTATTTTAAACAATTGAGAACATGTTCTTAGTGACTTTCATCTAACAGTTAACTTGCACATATAGCAGTTGGAAGTAGGGGTATATTTGAACGAATGAATCGATCATTTAATTTTCTAACTCAAATTATATATTATTCAAACACTATTCTTTGAATTTAAAATTTTGTTCAAACTCATTTGATTATTTGTTCGTGAAATTTAAAGTTTGTTAGTATTAAACTCATTTAATTTTTTAAATTTTGTTTGGATGACTCAAAAAGTATTCAAATTTAAATTGTTTGAATTTAAAAATTAAGTAGTGAATAATAAAGCAAGAAAAAAATTTTAATAATATTATAAAATATATGAAAAATAAATTTATGTGTTCGCGAATCATGTAAGAAAATAAAATACCAATAGTGCCCTCCAGAGACGGAAAAATGGGGCGGGGAACAACAACTCCCTTCTGACATTTTTAAAAAACATTTTATGTATATTGATTTTATAGTTTTCTAAGTAATGACATTTTTTCAAATTTTCTTTAAATAATTTTTTGCTTCTTCAAAGCTAGAGTTTTGATGGCGTCAAAAAAAAAAAAAAAAAAAAGAGACCAAAGGTTGACATATGGGCCAAATCATGTGCCTCTTGCGGAGGAACAAACTCCCTCTCCAAAAAGTGTAGCAAAGTGTGGAGGGCACGTGATTGGCTGATTGCAATATAAGCAGTCGCTCGCACACGCACTCGAAGCCTTACGCTTCTCTTCCGCGAGGAAAGTTAGGCGCACAATACGCCGCTTGCGCTAGTGAGAAAGGCATTTCCGCCGGTGAGCAGAATGATTAAAAAATAGTTGGGGTCGGGCAGATGAAAATCTCAATGAACTTTTCCTCATCGGATCCTCGTTGCCAAACACCACCCAATCAGTCCTTTTTGACAAACCAGTCAAACACATAATTAAACTGCTAATGCCAATCCCATAAAAAAAAAAAAAGGAAGAAAACTGCTAATGCCAAACTACCGATAATCCCCCAACTCTAGAAAAACTTAAAAGGTAGTACAACCAACTAATGGTGTACTTGGACTAAATCTCAAGGTGAATTCTTTTCTTTTTTGAACTTTTTTTTAACCATAAGTGTTACGATTGTTGACCTTTAACTTTTGTAAGAAAAATAATAAATTTATATTTAAAAATAAAAAATTTTCAAAATTTTTTATTTAAATTTTAATTTAAATACACCATAAAAAAAGAAAAAGATTGAAATAAAATATATATGGATACTAATCGATAGTTTTAGCAATTACACTTTTGTCTTAACTTAAATATTAAAATTTTAATATTTTTTATTTAAAAAAAATTTAGTTCTACATGAATGTGCATATACACAAACCTCTGTCGAAGTAATATAATTTTAATATAAATAATTTACTTCTAAACTCATTTAAAAAATATTAATATAAAATTATCATTAAAATATTTTTATTATAAATTTTACAATTTATCAAACACGATGTCGAGATAAGAATCATTAAGTAATTTCTTAAATTTTTGTAAGTAATGTGAGTATGAATATTTAACTTTGGATAACAAGAGCATCCGTTAACGAGAAATTATATTTAAGTGATTCCTTTCTATTTTTAATAGAAATGCATTGAAAAATTTTCTATTTATTACTTAAAAAAATATTTTCCCTTTTTGAAGTATATTTTATTTACAATTTCTTCAGTTGAGTATTTAACACCTCTATTGAAATAAAATATCAAAATAAAAAGAATCCAACAGTCAGTCCTTAATAACTCAAAGACTATTACTTAGCCAAAAAAAATGGAATTTACTCAAAGACTATCGAAAAAAGAAAAAAAAAGGGCGAATAGAGACTTCCTAAACAGCACAGAAGCATATAAGTTATAACGCATCAGTCGACGCCTACGAGGGCCATCGCTATCTTCTTTCCTTATTTTCCCATGGCCAGAAAATATTTGTCAAATGGGATCGCAGTTGATTAATTAATCTTGAATTCTATGACATCATTAAAATAAACAAAATTACCATAATAACATTAGAGAGGCCACCCTCTCTCTTCTCTCTTTTCTCTTCGTGGGGGAGTTTCTTTCTCATTCTCAGAGACAACAACAAGAAGAAAGAAGGTGGAAGAAAGAAGAATAGCTTCTTCGCCCTTTCAATGGCGGCCTGACCCCTTACTCTCTCTCCAATTCATATATATATATACTTTCTCTCAGCATATCCATTCAGAAGAACACGAATTTTGTTAGATTCTTCTCTTTTCTCGCTCTCTTATCACTATTCAATTATTTTAAAGGTCAGTTTTTTTTAAAATTTTTTTTTTCATGTTCCTTTTCTTTGTCTTTCATTTGTATTCAATTTTCTCTTCCTCCGTGCTTTCTTATGCAGAGATTTTAATCTTTGTTAAACTTATTCTGGTCTTGGTTTTATACGTGCTTTTTCTTGTTGTAATCTTTTGCTATAATTCATGTTTTAATAGCATAAAGTCGGAAGCTTTTAGGTTTGAATCTTGTAGTTCTTGCTTAGACTGTTTCTAATTGAATCATCACTTTCCAAAGTTCTAGTCTTTGTTGTATCTTTGTTAGGCTTACTTTACATTTCGGATCACCTGTATAAAGTAAGACTCGACCATTAGATAATTAACCTTGTGGTTCTTTAATTTGGGTGCAAATAGCTGTGTAAATTATAATATTAGGCAGGCTTAGGGCCCGTTTCTGTTCATTTATTGAAAAGTTTCTGTTACCTTAGCATATTCTGCCTTAGGTGATCCTGTGATTAAAGGCCAGTTTAGAGGATAAGACCAAGTTTACATTTTTATTGTGATCATTATATTTGTAGGTTGGGAAGTTAAATGTTTATCAGCTTCAAATTCTCTACGGCAGTGAGTCTTTCAATAAGAGAATTGTACATACCCATGTATGCTGTACGCATACATATGTAGACTTCATAAAGCATTGGTGTGTGCCGTGTGCAGATATTTATCAATGAAGGGGTGTTTGTAGCATAAGGTTTTTCTTTTTCCCCTTCTGTATTCGTTTTGGAAGATTGCAGTATACGCTATGACTTTATGTACTAGATAACACAATCTCATGAGTAAATCGTTGATGCTTTCTGACTGCAAAAGGTCAAAGGTGGTCAATTTGTCTTTTTTAAGTTTTTTTCCTATGATGCCTTGTGGAACCCAATTTCTAAATGGGATGAAGGATTCCGGATGGTGTTAGAATTTGCATGGAATCTTGCCACTGGAACCGTGGAGATAATAACCAAGCGTTTTCTACAATACTCAAATTGCTTTTCCATTTCTTTCTCAGTTTGTAGGGGTGGAGAGGGATAGAGAGAAATATGTCTATTATGGAGAAGAATGAAGAGTCAGGTAGCCCTGGTTGGAGTGCGTCTTTCTTTATGCAGACTACTGAAGATGTTGCAAGAGCAGTTGCAGCAGCAGCTGCAGCTGCAGTTGCTGCTCGATCACCTAGGCCGTCAGTGGTTTATTCATCAAAAGAAGATAGTGGTGGCCAGCTTCAGAAACTTCAGCACCAAGTTTCAAAGTTATGGAAAGGCTTGTCGAGTCCTCCTGAAGTGAAAATTGGACCTTATAACCCAGAAGTGCTGACCAGCCAAAAACGTCAATGGGCAAGCTTCCAGTTGCAGTCCCTGGTATTTCTTTTTCTTTAAGTTGATTCAACCCTGAACCAATTTCTTATTGGTGCTTCATATGTCTCACTTCCTGCTTTCGTATGTATTACTTGGTATGTTAAACCGAATTCCTTCTCCTATTAAGATCTGGTTCTACTTTCAGTGCCATTGCTTAAACAATAGCTCGATATTTTTTTCTCTTATTTCCTGAATTTTCTTCAAAAAGAAAATTATTCTATCATCTGACCTTGAAGTTTTGATAATCCTGAATACAGTTAAAACTGCAGATTCTGATACCTTGCTTGTGCTTTGAGTTGATAATGTGAAGGATGCTGTTTGTGGTTTAGGTTCTCCTAGATAATAGTATTCTTAATTATGCAGGACCATAAAGTTTGGAGAGAACCTTCTAGGCTTTTTGAGAGCATGGTTGTTGTTGGGCTTCCTCCTAACTGTGATGTTCAAGCTCTTCAAAAGCTTTACTTTGGTAGAAAATATGAAGGTTCAGGGAGATTTGGATGTGCTCTAAATGGTCAAAATCAGTCACGTATCGAACCGAACCTCGAACCACAGGTATTCTCTTTTTTTTCTTTTGTTTAAATACTTTGCATTGGTGAAACCTTGAAATTAGAAGCATGACGTTTGACCTCCTTCTGGCTTTTCAGGTCTTATTTGTTTATCCACCGGAAAAACAGCTGCCACTTAAATACAAAGATCTTCTTTCATTCTGCTTTCCTGCAGGGGTGGAGGTAGGATAATTGTGCAGGTCCCTTTTCTAGTTTATGGTCCAGAATACTACTGTGCTCTTAAAAATTCTGTTTGTTTTCATTCTTGCTTAATGGTTTTGTTGGTTGTTTTCTTAATTTCTGCTACAATTTATGTCTTGTCTTTGAGCTGGTTGATCTTCATACAGGTTAGTGCAGTTGAGAGAACACCATCCATGAGCGAGTTGAATGAGATACTTTTGGGCCAGGTAATGCTATTGACCACTCTCATGTCAATATAAAGAAATATTACTGCCAAGAACAAATTTTACATCAAGTTTTTTGTTAATAGATACATTAAGTCTTAGTTTTCTAATTTAAAACCCAAGGCCTGTTGCTTCAAATTTTACTGCTGCGATCATCTAACACTGTAACTGGTTTGTTTTGGTCTTTTGGATTTATTATGCTGTACCTTTCAGCTTCTTAATTCTGCTGGTTGTACCATCGTCTCATGTTATTGTATAAATCAGTTTCGTGGCTATTTCTAAGCTGTTATATTAAGTGTTTGTGGTGCAAATAGCTTATAACTTCTACATTTCATTTTGCAGGAACACCTGAAACAAAGTGACCTTTCATTTGTTTTCCGGCTGCAGGTATTCTGAGCAACAGCTTCCTCTCCAAAACTGTTCAATTGTTCTTTGCCATATCATAAGCAACTTTTGTAGTGAACTTGAGATTGGTGTTGCTTGGTGGCTGAAAGAACTACCTGTTGGTCTTCCTACTTAAAATATTACGGTCCCGAAAGAGTTCCCAAGTCTTGCTGAACAATGTCTCTCTAAGATTGTTTATGGACGATAGAACCAGTTTACTGCTATATGTACCCTGCCACTAGTTTTATGTCTTATTTTCGTCTAGTGGACTTGTTATGCTTTTAGGACCAAACTGCTTTGAAGTTCAGTGCCATAAGAAATATGGGATTCACTGTGATGAATGTTTTCTGGTTAGCTTTTCCAAATTGGGGACAGTTAAAACTGTCCTGCAACCATCTCTTTATGCTTTGTGCCTGACACAAGTGATTCATTTCTTTCTCTGATTAAATCAAGGATTTGTATCCATCATGGCCTCTGTGCTAAAAATCCCTTGGGGTCATCGTTATGAATTGTTCCAATTTGGAGTCAGCCATGTTTTACAGCATGCCTATTTGATTACACAAGTAATATGATATTTCAGCTCCATACCCTTACTAAATCCTTCATGGCCCCATTCCTAAAACCAAGTGGTGCTGTGTCCTTGTGCAATAAGCATGAAGATGGCAAAAGAAACAGTGTACTTATTATCAGGTTTATTGCGTTTGGCTAGAGTATATTGATCATATTATGAGTTTGTGCACTATTGAGTATTGTGGAATACAACATAATTGAATGTCAAAAGGACTCTTTTAGAATGTATGCTTCGAGTGAACTCCTCATTGGTGAAACAAAGTGGCTTTATGTGTGCTATAGATTTGGTGAAATTTTTGCAATTGAATCTTGCTTAAGCACTTAAGTCAAAAAGTGGTTCCTGATAGTTGTAGGACAAGAAACTCTTGCATGTTTTTCAATGTGGTTGGGGGCTGCTCCTTGTTATTCGTGTACATGTTTTTGTCTTATTTAGTAAACCTCCCCCCCTCTCCTTCTTTTATAGTTTCAATAGTGAATATGGAAATGTAATTTCTTCTTAGCTGTTTGCAATAAAAAATTGCTGTTGCTTAATGATTCGCATTCCTACCTTTTGGTGCTGATCTTCTTAGTAAGTTTATTTCAGTTGTATGTCTCAAGTTTTTGCTCTCTCTATTGCCCATGTCATTTCAGGAAAACTGATAATATATGGCTTGTATGTAGGTTGCTGATGATTCAACTTTGTATGGTTGCTGTGTTCTGGTTGAAGAAATAGTACAAAAGCCTTCTGGCCTGATATCAATGATTTCAGATGGACAATCTTGCCGCTCGGGTTTGAGCCGTCATATTTTATCCACACGACGTTGTTATTGTATTCTCTCCAGGCTACCATTCTTTGAACTGCATTTTGGTGTTTTGAATAGGTATAATTACAATCATGTGGACAGTTCTATTATTTCTGGTACTGCATATGATTCTTTGTATTGGTTGGATAAAAATTTACATCTTCACTTGGGTGGGTGCTTGTTGAGCAGAAAAATTGTTACAATGTGCTTGAATTGATGGTACATTGTTGTCTATTCTTTTTAATATCATCTTTCTTTTTTGCCTTTATTTGTTTAGTTGCTCATTCTCATGTTATGTTTTGTTGTCTCTTTTTAATAATAGCATTTTCGTCGAAGAAAGGTTGGAACGGTTAACAAAAAATCTTGGTGATCTAGATTTGGAATCACCCTTGGGCTCACCTGTGGGCTGTGATAAAGAAGACACTTCAGAAGAAGAATCAGTTTTGATGGAAGATGGAGCACATGGCACACTGAACGGAACTGTAGAAACTTCTCAGTCAAGTGTGGGTGACTCTTTACCCGGAAGAATGACAGAAAATGGTTCTCATGTTGATCATCAAATTTTAGTGAGGGACATTTTTCTATCAAAGAAAGATGGCGTTGATAATGATGATGTTCCATTTGATCCTGATATGGAGAAGTGTCATACTAAGTCTGGAACTGTAGTTGATACCCAGATTTCTGAAGGCTGTGATGCTTTTGTTGATGATTTTGCAACAAACAAACCACAAGCTGAAAGACGATTGCCAAATGCTGTTTTACCGCTTCTCCGTTATCAACAATATGAAAGCTCAGAATCTTCCTCAAGGTTTCTCTTTATTTTCTTTCTGTTCTTCTGATCTGTCGGTGAGTAGGGCATAAGATTTACATCACTTATCTTTTCTTCTGCGAAATGGAGTGAGATTGTCTAATATTAGGTCTGTTGAGGTTAGATCCCTGATACCAATGCTAGTTCTTTGCTGGCATGTGCTAACTTTTTGAGCTAACTCACATGGATTATTTATTTGTTATGTTTAAATTTTTTTCTCTGCTTTATGTTATGTTGCTTTTAGGCCTATTACTTGTAAGATGTCTGACTTCTTGGTATTAGAACTCTAGAATTCCTTAAAATGCTTTTGACGATTATAATATTTACAGTTAGGTTTTTGCCATCCATTATGATCTTTTAAAGAACATGCTTTGATGGGATTCACTGCAAGCAAATGAAATGAATGATGGACAAATGGTTCAGAATACATGCCTGACTAGGAAGTTTTGAATTGCTAAACGCAGCTTCCAGGGCTCTCCAGGTGAAGGCAGACATTTTAGAAGTGATGTAGATGAAGCAGAAACGGAAGAGCCATCCTTCTCTGGGCAAGATGATTCAAGTGAACACAGTGATATTCTTGACTGGGCAAAGGTTTTGATTTTGGTTCCAATTTCACATTGTCTATCTGAGGATCTATCAAGATATTATTACTAATTCTGTTTTCTTATTATTTTGTTTCCAAAAATGTTTTCTGCAGGCCAACAATTACGGATCTTTACAAATTATATGTCAATATTATCAGCTGCATTGCCCAACACGTGGTTCATCCATCAGATTCCACCCCTTGGATCATTTACATCCTTTAGAGTACCACAGACCTGATGAAACAGTTCTTCAAATTGCTGGATCAACGATTGACTTGAAATCATGCAGTACTAGTTTAGAACTAGCAGAGGTAGTATAGTGTTTTTGGTAATTATTTGATATCAAAATTGATGTTTGTTTGTCCATTTTGTTTTTTATTCCTGGTGTTGTGGGCTGAGAGGCTTCTGAAAGTGGGGGTAAAGGAGGGAAAGGTTGTCAGGATCTTTTGTGGCTTAATATATTAAGTTTGTCAATCTGTCTCTTTTGTCCAATCTTATATGATATCCTTGCCATTACTGAGTTCACAAAAATGTTTGCCAAATTCTGTCAAGAGTTAAATACTTCATACACTTCGTATCTGGATGCATATGTGTTAGAAATATAGTTGAATCCACCATGTACTACTCTCACTCACCATCAATCAAAAGGATGTCATATGAATTCTATGGCCGAGTTCCTCATGCGGTAGATCTTCATATATTACTTTTGTTGAGCTTGGTCTTTATGCCGTCTATGTTCCTGCTTTTATAGGCACACTGTGCACTTATGGCAGAGGAGGAGGCAACTTCTTTATCTGCATGGACTGTTGCTTGCTTATGTGGCTCCCTGCGGCTTGAGCATGTAAGTCAGAACACATCTAACAATTAGATTAGTTCCTTTTTGGTTTAACTTTGCATTTACTTTCATGTCTGAAGTGGAACCAGGAACTTATGCTGAGTTGCAGAAATATGTAGTTAAATGCACTGCAGTTCATTTGATATGTCAATGGCATAGATTCAAGAGTCTGTATTTTGAACGACTTTAGGTGTTCTAATTGACAGCAATCCTCTTTAATTTGGCATTGATCAGTTCATTAATCCCGGAGATACGGGTGGGTCCTCCGCAGAACAATAATTTATTTTACAATTTATCTCTTTTTAACTTTAGAATTGGGAATATTACCGTAGCTCTGCTTTTGGTGACTTGTGCTACCATGCAATTGACTTGTGTACTGAAGGTTGGGAAAGAAGAACAGAGAAACCAATGACAGTAGTTGTTTCTTGCATTATTTTATTTTTCAAAAGGTTATTTTAGTCTGCCAAAAAGAGCAGAAACATGATCTGGCATATTTAGTTAATTGTGTCTTTTCCTTTCTGGAATTTCTTTTGGCTTTACTAATTTGAGTAAGGAACTTCGTACTGTGGATTGCCTGTTCAAGTGAAATTGGGATTGAAATTTGAAACTGTGATGATACTCCATGCTTTACAGGTCTTAACATTGTTTGCGGCGGCTCTTTTGGAGAAGCAAATTGCTTTTGTCTGTTCGAATTTGGTAGGTGTCTATTTATCTATACCCACATTAACAGTGTGCAGCAAATGATCATTATTGCAAAAATTATGCTGTTGTCTCTGGGAATATGAGCAGATTGTTCCTAAATCTTCCTTGATAATTATGTCATTTCTGTGCTCCTGTAAACTACCTGGCATATTGGCTAACTTTGGGACCACCACACATCTATAACTTTTTTGTACTTCTCCAAATTCTTTTGTTCATTGATCGAGCAAAATCAAGATATATTAAATACTTAATTTTATTTCTTCTAATACAGGGAATATTGTCTGCCTCTGTTCTGTCAATTATCCCTTTGATTCGTCCTTATCAGTGGCAGAGTTTATTAATGCCGGTATTGTCCTGTTCCTTGCCTATAAGATTTTATACAGTGAATTTCTGTATTTGCATTTTCTAGGTATTCATTGATTATAACATTTGTTTTTCCTTTATGGCTATGCATGCTTTCAGGTCTTGCCAAATGACATGCTGGACTTTTTGGATGCACCTGTTCCCTACATAGTGAGTTTCATTATATTCTTAAATTGTAAAATAGGAGATGGAATATATACCAGTCTTCTGCAGCTAACTTCCGCTGCAAAAGGTTTTGTGAAGATCTATTAAATAGGATATAAATTATATACCAGTCTTTTGCACCAGTTCCCTATGTAGTGACGAACTTTTTGCATGCATCTGTTCCCTACATAATGAGTTTCATTATATACTTAAATTGTAAACTAGGAGATAGACATATGCCAGTCTTTTGCAGTCTTTTATGTTACTTTAAAAGGTTTTTCTTTAGAAATGCATTGTAGATCTGTTAATAGAAAAGCACAATTCTTGGGTAATGAGGAGCATGATGCAAATATGGAAAGAATCTTCTGGATTAGAAAAATGTTCAGATGCTGTGGAATTTGTTGAAAAGCCTGAATTTTTTTTTTCTCTCTCCTCCGGACCTAGATTAGTACCTATGGTATCATATCATATTTGATCACCATTCCTCCTTGCAAAAGTACATTTCAGTGAGGCATGCATAAGACTTGATAGTAATTTAACTTGCAACTTGAATTATCCTTTTTCTTCCTTTCTTTGGGAAGACAATCTGCTTCCTTGTCTATGTAATGCTGAATCTTTCAATTACCTTGTTGATGCTTTTAAGCTCAAACATGAATAGTTGGGTAGGCTTCATTACTCGGTTTACCAGTACATACTGATTCTGAATATTGATTGTTTTTTGGAGTAGGTAGGTGTGAAGAACAAAACCACTGAAGTACAGTCAAAATTGACGAATGTCATTCTGGTTGATGTGAACAAAAACCAGGTATGTATTTGCTCTGCTGGATATTTAAAATACTGCATTCTTTTTTCCTTTTCATGATTTTTCTGTAATTAGTTAGTCGATCTGAAAGGTAAATAATAAGAGGATAATATATACTGAAAAGCCTTGGTAGAACAAGGAGAATGAATATAGAGGAACTAGTAAAAAAGAAGCAAAGAACTGAAGGAGGGAGCAATAAGTATTAGGAAAAGATTGTGATGCAAAAAGAAATATGTGTGTGTTTGGGAGGGAGTTGGTGAGATTATATATTTATTAACCCCCCACAGCCTCTTTTTCTTGTGATAATATCCTTGTGGTTTACACTCGTAACAGATGAACAATCCAGGTTTTGTTATGACATAGAAGCTATTGGAAATTAAAAGTATAGCTGCCTGATCTTTTCATTGTATTGAGGCAACAGGTGAAGTCACCATCAATACCAGCATTACCCAAACAGAAGGAATTATACTCACAGTTAAGTCCTTACCATGCAAAACTTGTTGGAGAAAGTTACCTGGGGAGGAAAAGACCACTATACGATTGCAGTGATGTGCAGGTGTGCTATCGAACTTGGTTGTTATTGTGCCTTTTACAATTTGCTCCCGTCTGTCTCCATTATGCATGATAAGATATGGTCACGTAAATGTGCCCATTTCTTGAAAATCCTTCATTGATCTAAAATGAAAGAGCCTTATGCTTGATGCTAAATGGCATAAAATAAGTATCATAGTTTCAGACATAAGGCTAAATGTAGTGATTGCTTGAGAGCAGCAGCCAGTTATCTGGCCTCTTAATCTTGTTCAGATCCTCGTTCTTTGCTTCAAAAAACAAACTTAATTTCCCTGTTCCTGAGACAATAAGCTGATGCTGTATTCTTAAATAAAAAATGAACGGTGGATATTGGTTTCATCCAAGATTGGAAATCTAAGTAGCAGTCTGGTCACTGCAAGATTGGAAGTGCCTTCTCTTTGTTAATCAGTATCAGATTGCAGTCCTCATTAGCCTTGTTTTGTGTGTCTTAGAATAGTAGAGAACTCATGTTCAAAATCAGAATTATTGGTTTTGGTTTGTTCCTCCTCCCATTTTTCTTGCACTCGTTTCTCATTATTGATATTATTTTCTGCTGTAGGGATTTACTTTAGTGACACAGTAGGGAATCACCTGTTTCCTTAACAAATTCTGATGCCCTTTTTATCTGAACCTGTAACAAAAAGGCTTTCTGCAGTTTATCCTGCTTGCTATGCTATTTGATCTGTAACTTCGTAATGTTTGGTTAGGTTGAAGCTGCCAAAGGTTTCCTTGCAGTTTTGAGAGCTTACCTCGATTCTCTTTGCTCTAACCTTCGTTCTCACACAATTACTAACGTGCAGTCCAATGATGATAAGGTTTGTGTTTCATATATAGAAAACTGATTAAACTATATGATCTGTTGCCTAATTCTTGGTCATGTTTCTGGTTTCTCATCAAATAATTTATGTTCTATGTTCTCGTTTCTTCTCTTAGATAAGTTTATGCAACTACCTAGCAGCTAGATGGTTATGACTCACTTTTGCCAATCCAGGTATCATTGCTTCTCAAGGAGAGTTTCATAGAGTCTTTTCCTAGCCGCGATCGCCCTTTTATGAAGGTATAACACGATAATTTTAGATAATGATTTCTACTTGTGTTTTATGGCATAAGTTATTGCAAAAATTTTATTTTGCTTCTCTTAGTGTTGTTTTCGTTTTGGTACTTCATGCTGATTAACCATCTGATAGATACTTATGTGCTGCTGTCTGTCTGTTCTACAGCTTTTCGTGGACACACAGCTCTTCTCTGTACATACAGATTTTGTACTTTCTTTCTTCCAGAAGCAGTAATGTCGCCTTGATGTTTGACCTGGCAATATTCGATGCTATAGTCAGCAGAACGCAAGTTCTGTAACTCATTTAAGTTATTTACAGCCAATTTTAGTATAAAATTGTTTCCTTTAAAAGTGCCAAATAGCAGTGTATTATCTGCCATTGACCTATTTAGTAAGGATATGTAAGATAGAATTCCTAGGCTTGTTTGGGAACAGTTTTGAAGATTATTCGGTAATTGAAATAAAAGAGAGCTGTATAAAATATGTTATCTATCCTAGTTCTTGAGAGGTGAATCTTTGTTCTTCGCGTGGGCGCTCTAGTCTGCTGGCAAGGTGGGTTGGGCAGGGGTGGAGATCCGGGCAGAGATGCTGGTGAGGGGCGTGGGTTCAATTATGTTGATCATCTCATTTGATTGAAAATCATTCACAGTTCGAAGAAGCAGTCTTTGCAGATGTACCACTACTGGAGGAGTAACACGATGTATCCCATTAAAGGATTCAGGAGCCTACTCTATTAGATGCTTAATCCTTTTACTATCCTTCCATCAAAACCGTCAAAGTAAGCCGTGGTGCAAAGTAGACGTGTTCTGTGAATAACTGGTTGCAGGGCATGGCAGATGTCTTTGATTATTGGAATCCCTAACACGTTGGTGATTTGAGGTCCAAAAATTTCTTTCTTTAGAAAGTTGTTCTTGTAGAGGCTATCGTGGAAGAAATCATGGTTTTTGTTTGTCTTCGTTCCCAGAGAGTAATAGGTTGAGCATGCAAGATTTCTGCCCCACGGAAAATTTGGTTTACGCTTCCTACTTACACAGAACAAGCTAATGACCAACTATCTGTGGATTCTCCTCCATCATTGATCCATGCACCGTCCCATATACCAGAAAGGGAAAGATTAGGCCTCAAATAATTGACGTGGGTGCCATATCTCTTTTTTTGTGTTTTTTGGCGTTGGGGGAAGAAGAAAAAGAAACGAGAGAGAGAGGAAGTGGGGCCAGAGGTGTATGCTTTTGATCTGAAGTTCATTCGAGGTTTCTAGACAAAATGAACTGAAAAAATAAATATTTAATTTTTGATGAAAGAAGTAATATTTAGTAGTCATGAAATCTTATTAATAGAAGGTTTTAGCGATTGAATTACACATTAAGTATGGTAGAAGAGGATTGTAAATGAAGTTCTTGCATAGTCTTTGTTGAATGTTGAAATATTATTGAAAGGGCAAATTGTTTTCAAGCTCATTGTGTATCAGAAAGTAGAGGAAATAAACTGTTGTTTGTGGTATTTGTAAACTGTTGTCGATTCCGTAAAGTGGTTTATGACCTTTGTGCTGTTTATGGCATAGCTCCGCCAAGAGCGATGAGTACAATTATGCTGTTAGCATTATTACTCGATTAATGAAACTAACATTTCCTAAAACCCTATTGAGGAATCTGAAAGAAGTACAATGGCCTTTCCAAAAACCCAATTTACCCAACGGAGGGCCAAGCTGCACCGCTGCCAAGCATAAGCATGACAGAGTTTGCAGGTTCTTTCACAATGTAAAGCCGGAAGAAGCTCAAGGGGCCAGTGAGTCAGAGTAGCCATTGTAGGGATAAGTCTTGGAGTGTTGTGAAATCATGAGTACTCTGCCAACTAATGCTTTATGAAATTCGGGAGGTGAAATTTTACAGACGAAAATGGACCTGACTCAGCAGTAGTACTAGTCTGGAGCAATTTTTGTGACTTTTTCTTTTGTAGATTGGGATGCCTTTGCCCTCTTACTGTTGTTGGGGGGGGCCTCTGCTCTCTCAGATGATGTTGCATTATGGGAACAATCTTTCCGTCCCTCTGCAACAGACCTTTTACAAGCAACGAAAGGATTTTCACCAATGAAAAGGAATACTTGAAACATGTACCAACACGAAGGAACATATGCTAAGCTAATGCTGGCTACCAGGAGGAGCATCGGAGCTCTGTTTTTCAACGGCGACAGTATTTTGGCACCAGAAACGTGATGGTAATAAGGGGTTGTAAATCATCCCAACTGTTTCCTAAAAGATCATTTTTAACACATTCATATTCCTTCATTGGATAAGTTAATGGAGCTTGAACGAGATAACCCAGATTCTTGAACGAAGAATGAGGGACTGCAAGGATCGGTTTTGGGGAATAGATTCTTTGATTTGAAAATTGATGCTTCCCTGACTACCTACTAAGTAAGTGAGAAATAAAATATGTTGTCTGAAAAGATAGCAAAGAGGTCTTCTTTGTTCCTTGTTTCATGGTAACATTCATGGCCGCAGTGTCGGATGCTCAGTTTCATCATAAGTTCTTACATACATTTAAATCGATGACTGAGTCAGAAGTGAGCCTTCCTCCAATTCAATAATTCTACTATGTACTTTATGTGCTGAATGAATGAGCATTCCACGGAGGTTCGTGGGGTGCCACAGACTATGGACAGTAACGCACAAAATGTAACTTGAAAGCACGCAACATTTAGGATGTATTTAGATTATAAATTTTTTATTTTAAATTTTATTTTTTATAAATAATTTATATTTATAAAATATAAAATATAAAATATAAAATTTTAAACTCAAATTTATATTTATAAAACTGAAAAAAAGCATATTTTAAGCATTCTTATGTTTCTTAGTTTTAAGACATGTAAATATGATGATTGGATTATTAAAGTCAGACAACAAAAAGTAGATCTACTATTAAAAGAGTAGAGTTTAATTAGGCTCTGAATGAATAAAAGTTTAATTTCGAAACTAAATTTAAAATTTTAAGTGTGAAACATATCATCTCCTCTCACAAATAATTTAACTTTTATGAAATTTAAGATAAAAATCTCAAAATCAAACTCTATCAAATCACACCTTTAGAGTAACGAACTATTTGGGGTAAGTTAGGGAAGTACTTCAGCCACTCTTAATATATGTTTGCATTCTTTTCGAAATATATACCATCCAAGATATCCGTTATCATTATTATTCCTTTATATATTAAAAGGTCACGATCAATAAAGTAATAATTCAATTGGCAAATACTAAATTTTTTTTTTTGTTTCTAGTATTTCAAAGATGGCGATGCATTTGTAATAAAGAAGAATGAAAGTGTATTTGTTTTTTTCTTTACTTATATTAGTAATATTTTATTGTACTCACTTTGAATTTTTATGGTGTGGGATATTTTCTATTACCATAATTTTTGAACTAATATGTAATTTTTATTATTCTTTGTATTAGAGTTATCTCAATCTTTCAACTCCTCCTTTGATGTATTAGAGTAAGAATTTGAGGACTCTTATAGTTGTAGTGGCCTAACCATTTCACTATTAATGAATAATCTTTATTTAACAAAAAAAATTTCAATTGGCAAAAACTCTATTTATCAAATAAAGAATATTTATATCTTCTCCCTTGATGTGAAAAAAAAAGGAAAAGAAAGGATATGAGTGTGAATCATCGTCCATCCTTCCCAAGATGATTGTCACGTTTTTGAGTTTCACACATATTAAGGAAGTCCTTTGGTTTGATTCATTGAGTTAAACGATTAAATTTATTTTAAAACTTTGAAATATAATTAGAGTAGTGTTTGGTGAACTAATAAGTGTGGAAGTAAGATTGGAAAAATTGAGTAAAAGCCTTATTGAACCAATGAATTAACAATTATTTTGAAACAAAATTAGAAATGTGATAATTATTTTAGAACGGAGAGAGCACCTAGAAATAGAAACTAATTCTAGTGGAAGGTATTTATATCTAATTGAGATATCAGCTTGTAGTGACAATTCCTCGTTATGATATGTAATACAATTGTCTCCATTTAAATTAATTTTTGTTTTAAAAAATTTTCTACTTTTTTCAAAACATTAATCGTGATCTTACATATTCTTTCGCAAAAACTAATTTATATCCCATAAAAATATAGTATAAAAATTTTCAAAACAAAAACCCAAATAAAAGCATTGTGCTCCACAAATTGTTTTTTTTTCTATTTCCTTAGAGTTCCAGACTTGATTTTTCAATTATAAATTTTTAGTTACACATTTTTCCTTTTTTTTTTGGCTAAATTAAGACTGTTTTTCTTTGTTTCTAATTTGAGAGAGTTCATAACATCTGGATGAACTTTATTGAAGTCAAAATCCATTTAGAAGGTTTATAAAAGGATCAGCTGGACTGGTTTTAGGGTTTATAGAGAATACATAGAGAAATTTTAGGGAGCGAAACCTCATTTTTTTGCAAAGTTTCTGTTCACTCGAATAGACGGATCCGTAATTCCAAAAAGTTAAGGGGAGATTCTAGGAAAAGGAAAAGCTACGGGGGCCTACCACTAGCAGCCCTTCATCCACATGTTGGCCCGCTCAAGCATATAACATTTTCATTTTTTTTTTCATGTTAGGAAGGTGAGGATTGATCTTTTTTAAAAAAATTTCCTTTTAAAAATGCATATGATTCAGTGAAATTCCAAATGTATCCTTGTTTGATTAGTTTTCCTTTTTTATTTTCTTTATTTCCTTTAACAAAAGCTAAACTAATAACTATAGACCATTAATCCCATGGAATGGCAATATGATAATTTAGTTGATTAAATACATTTTTCATCAAGAGATAAATTTTGAAATTTGATTTACACAACTCATTCATTTTATTTTAAGTAAATTAAAAAATCAATAAGAAAGCACTCTTCTTCATTTATAGTTTTTTTTTCTTGAATTTGGATTGGATTTAGATTTGAAATTTTTTTATCTTAGTTTCTATAAAAGTAAATTTTTTTAAGATAAAAAATAAAATTCAATTGCTATTCTATCTGGACAAAACACAATTCAAATAAAAAATAATTCAATACAATGATTGAAATGAATGGAACAAACTTAATAGTGAACATACCTAACAAAACAAGTTGGACAGAATACAAGAGACAGAAAAGGAAGGCACAAACATGGCTTACAAAATTTACATGTCTTGCTTAATAGAGCCCGCCAATATAATTTAAAAAAAAAAACGAACTTCTCCATTGCTGTCAAGATGGATGTTCATCGCACAATTCCATCTTAAGTGGTTTTATATTTCTTTAATAGCTTAAAATCTTTGTAAAGTATCTTGAAATGTATTTAGAATATAATAATAATATTTGAAAAGTAATTTTTACGCTCATTTTGGCCGGTCACTCCTCCCTTTTTATAACTTGAAAGACAATTTTACCTATATCATTAAAAGTAAAAGTTGACGCACACCTAGAATAAAAATTTAGATAGATATTGAGTTCGAAATTTTTTATTTTAAATTTTATAAAAATAAATTTTTTATAAAAAATAATAAAATTAAAATTAAAAATTTTATATTATATTTCATAACGAAATTTAATTTAAATATACTTATAAACTAATTTACCCTTAAGGATTTAATTAACATTGAATTAGCCAATGAGCGGGATAGGTCAAAGGATGCAGCCCCGGATTATCTGTCCCCAGTTGTCCTCTATTCTCTGTTCTATTGCCATCAATCTGTCAAATGGTTTTTTTTTCCCCATTTAAAAAGAATTTCTCATAAGGTTCCTCCTTTTTTTTTTCCAGTTGGTTTCTAAATTTATTTTTCTATCGAAATGTTTTTTTTTCCTTTTATGGTAGAAGAAAACACTGCCACGGTGGCATTCGGACAGAGAATAAGATAGAAAATGCGGATCAATTTTATTGCAAGAAGTGAGATAGTCCATTTTAACTCTCAGTCATTTCTTCTCTCTATTTCAAAACCTTCCCGGATAAAAATTACGGTATATACCATCCATCATCCATCCACCATGAGCTTATGGATACTGGATACTGTCTGTCAATAAAACCCACAACTAAACTACTTTTCTACAGAGTATCAAATCCTGTCTCTGCACATGTTAAAAGGAAAAAAAAACACAATCTAAAAGTGATTTCTCCCTTAGAACACAGTAATAAATAGATCCCATTCATATCCCTTAAGAGCGGAAGTGAATGATTCATAATCTTACAGTATCTAATAATTACACAAAATCAAGTTAATTGCTCAAAACTATGGTTGGTAAAGTTCAGAAAAGTTACTGCACAGTAGAATGCGGGAGTGCATTCAAAATTTCAGGTGGCTCAGAGGGTACTTACCCCAGTCTGAGAAAGGTCAAATTGTAGTAGTAGCAGCGGGGTTGTAGAATAGCGTAGTACTGGTAAAAAGAACAGGTGAGAGATAAAAAAAAAAAAGGAAAAGTGGACCTGACCTTACTTAGAATAGAATAGAGTAGAGTAGGGTAGCAGCAGTAAAAGTTGTGACCGTACAAATCTTCTCATGATCCAGGCACTGACCTCTTCAGACACCAACTCTTATAAAGCTTTCTTTTTTTATTGTGGGTGAAATTATAAAGCTTTCTCATTCATTAGGAAACAATTTTTACTTCTGATCAGTGGTTTTAAGGACCAGCTTCCCCCGTCACCAACTCCCTATGCACCCTAAGCTCCCCGGACCCCTTCTTTAGTTTATGGATTTCCGTATTGTTGTCAGAGACAAGAGCTGCCATAAAGGCAGCATAGTTGCAGCAGTAGCAGCAGAGAGGTGCAGTCATAATATGTGCACAGTACACGTTCAGGAGAGAGAGAATGAAAGAAGCTGAGTGAGTGAGCGTCTGTCATTGGGGGAGGGGGGAGAAAGAGAGAGAGAGAGAAGGGGTGGCAACAATATGATCAGAACCATTAGTTTTATCCATGGACAGAAGATTCTGCAGCCCAAATGGTCCCTGAAATAAATATACCTACTACGAGTACCACCACCACCACCTCTCTCAGGGCTCTAAAACTCACTGACACGGTAAAACTACTTCCTCTGTGCGGTGGCTCTGCTCTCTTTCTTATTCTGTGTGAAGTCTGGAGTCAAGACAGCGGCTTGGTTGTTGTCTTCCTTCGTCAAAGAAATTTGTTGACGCCTTCAAAATTCTGATCAAGTTTGTGTCCTTTCTTTCAATGATGAGTACTGCGAGAAATAGGCTCCCTTTCACTGCATCGCAGTGGCAAGAACTTGAACACCAAGCTCTTATTTTCAAGTATATGGTCTCCGGCATGCCCATACCGCCTGATCTTCTTTACACCATCAGAAGAAGCTTGGATTCTTCTCTGTCATCCCAGCTCCTCCTCCACCAGCCTCAACATAGTAAGATAGTAGTATAACTCGTTTTTGGAAATAAAAAATATGGTGGGCTCTCTCTATAGATATTTTTATATATGGTTTTCAGTTTCTTCCCAGCTTCGTACCTTTTTTACTTTTGAAGGTAAAAGATTGGATTTTGATCATGTTTGTGCAGTTGGATGGAACTGTTTCCAGATGGGTTTTGGAAGAAAAATAGACCCAGAGCCAGGAAGGTGCAGGAGAACAGATGGAAAGAAGTGGAGATGCTCAAAAGAAGCCTACCCAGATTCCAAGTACTGTGAGAGACACATGCACAGAGGCAGAAACCGTTCAAGAAAGCCTGTGGAAGTTATGACAACACCATCTTCGACTAACACATCAACAACACCGCCAACAGCAATACCCATCTCATCAATCACCAAAAACCCCAACCCTTCGCCACCTAGTCCCACTTCTCACCCCCTTTCCTGTCTCACATCATTACCCTCCGAAGCCCACCAGCAGCATAATCATGCTAGTTATGCCAGCACCACTCTTCACCATCACTCTTTCCTCTATTCCCACTCCTCTAGACCTCCAGGGAGTGATTTGTCATCTCAAGAAAACACCACCACCAACTTTCTGTTGGAATCTGGTACTTTTTCACATGCAGGGAAAGGTAGTTACAGGTGTGTATCAGCAACTTACATGTTTCCTGTTTAATCGCTGGTTATTTGGTTGCTTTCTGCCTTCTCTTTCTACTCTACTGAGGTGATTAGTTTTCTTGACCAATGGTTACTTTGAATAATATAAACAGTAGCTATGGTCAGGGAGCCAAAGAGGAAGTTGATGAGCATGCTTTTTTCTCTGAAACTTCTGGGACTATGAGAAATGTTTCAGGGTCTTCACTGCATGATTCCTGGCAACTGGCACCACTGACAATGGGATCACCCCTGAGCCAGCTGAAACAGAGGTCTTATTCTGGTCCGCAAAGTGGTCACTCTTACTTGCAGCAAAGATGACACCTCCAGACGACAAAAACAAGAGCAGCAATATTATGTACTGGGTTGTGATGTCAAGAATGATGCACCTTTGAAAATGGAGATAGATGATCAACCCAAGAAAGTAATGCACCATTTCTTTGATGAATGGCCCCCCAAAGACAAAGATTCATGGATCGAAGCTGATGATAAATTGACCAGAAGCCATGCGCCAGCTTCAAAGATTCAGCTTTCCATCTCAATGCCCAACTCCTCCCATGATTTCTTCATGACCCGAAACGGTACATGAAAATTTCACTTTGTCACTTTACCGCGTACTGTGGTCTCCTAATCCCCGCTATACCTCTCCGATGACCCCATTCTCTTTTGACTGCTCTCCTACCTCGGCTTGGTTTTGCAGAAAAATAAGGTCTCTGCTGCATAGTGGGGGTTTTCTGAATCAAAAGTCCAAAAGAGTACTTAATGGTGGTGGGTCTGTCCCCATTTCTGTTCTGCCTTTCTTGCGTACGTATGTGTAGCGAAGACAGAGAAAACTGTTCTCTTTTTTGTTTGCAAGTTTGTACTGGAGTTTTATGACGAGTGAGTTCGTGCTTACTAAGTACTAATATGATCACATGCATTCTGGCAAATTTCAGCTCCCCTGTTGCATACATGTATTTCTGGTGATGATCTGCATGTTTTTTTGAATGGCAAGGCCAAGTGTCTGGAATTTTGCCACATGCTTTCGCGTCTTATTCGCAGGTGTCTGGAAAAAATCTTCTTGCTTTGGGGGTTTATGGGCACTCTGAGATTCAGACACAGACACTGCCTGGGGGTTGGGAAGCTTTTGGATACTGTAGTTGCGTACTGATGGTCCCAGAACCAAATTTGGCTTTTGCAATCCTTGCTATGGTTGTTTAACCAAAGCTGGTCAAAATGCATTCGTTCTTTGACTCGGATTAACATCTGGTACTATCTGCGACTCTGTTCCTGGAAATTTCTAGGATTTTTGAGACATTATGGACTGCTAATCTCTCATGCACGGCTAAAATAATAGCCATGTGAATGTGGTACAGATTCTTAACCTCGTCTATTTTAATGTTACAAATTTTCCAACTAGTCACCCATTCTATGTGGGCTTGTGAGCTACAACGCTATAGCATTTATTCATAGCAGCTTTAAAGAAAGGCATAGAATATTGAGGGATTTCTCGAAGCAATAGCCCAAAACTATAGGCAGAAGCAGAACAGATAAGAGTATGAAAAAATGTTGCAAAGTGGGCATTTACAAGAGAGACCACTTTCATGTGTTCGATGGGAGGAAATGTGCGACCTTCGACTCGATCTTTTCTTTGAACTCATTAATCTTTGGCTCGATGCTACTGATTGGACGTGTTTTCTTCCAAATGAGCAGAGTAGGGGGGCTGAGGGCGTCGTCTTCAGAGAGGTTTTACTTCCAACAGGTAAAATCGTTAACGGATTAGGCAAGCGAAGATACATAGTTTCTTTTTTAAGTACTTTTCAGTTTTCATTAAATGTGATTTCTGGGAGAACAGAGGGTAAGTTTATGGTCTTGAGATCACAGAGAAAAAGAGGCTGTCAAGTTCAGTTTGGTAATTGAACCCCCAGGCTTGAGAAGCCTTCCTCCTTCATCCAACAAGCGTTCCATGAAGAGCATGCTTGTTCTTATTTTTAGGCTTCAATTGAATTATATTTTTTTAATTAAATATATTAAATTTTACTTTTAATTTTATAAAAAATTTATTTTTATAAAATTTAAGATAAATTTTTTTAATTAAATACAATTTAAGGATATGATTAGATATAGTTTAATTTTAATATTTTTATTTTAAATTTTATAAAAATTAAATTATTTATGAAAAAAGATATTGATCTTGATCAAAGATATCCTAAATGCATCATTAAGATAAAAATTGAATAATTTTTTTTTCAACTTAATATAAAATATTGAACGGCATATTTAATTGTAGTTAAATTGTCAACTTATTTTTATTAATTAAAAAAATTCATAAGGAGGGCTCTACCTATATTAGTGAAGCTGATCTCTCTCAGATTAAAGCGGATGATTATGAAAATTTTTAAAATTTTTAAACATCTGAAAAGACATCTATAGAGGAAAATATAACCTTTCCTCTGTTGAACAAAATGAAGAAAACAATTATGCCACATTAACTTGGGGTAAAATGAAAACCAGTAGTACTGTAATTTTATCGGCTTTTTGAAGATATGGGCAATCTAAAACAAGAACTTGAAATTTTTATATGGCGAATGAATCCAGTATTCGATCTAATAATTATTTGCTGGAAAAACGATTTTTCCCGGATTATTGGTAAGATTGAGAAGAAACGGAGGAGGTCAAAATAGTAAATGGGGGAGCTAAGGTAACAAGTATGGGTATACACCGGGAAAGGAGCCAGTTGGTTTGGTCTCTGGACGCAGTACTCAGGAGGTGTCATGATATGACATAGCACTGTGGCAAAAGGGCGCTGTCTGAATTCTGATGGGTCGCTCAGACTTAGACTGGGATCCATCCATCCATGGGATGATACAACAAACAAAAGAACCACTAAGGATTGGGATTGAGATCCACAGATTCTCTCTCTCTCTCTCTCTTTCTACTGCACCCTCCCTATATAACTATTCCATTCCATTGAACTCTTTTCTTTTGAAACTAATAAGATGTCCAGAGTTCAGACCCTTTCTTTAGCAGACTTCTAACACACACATTTATGCAGTATAAATAAGATCATAGGCACCACCTCATTTACCGTACCCTATGCAGACAGCCTTCTACTAATACTACTGAGACCCGCTGCTCCTGCAGACTGCCACACTCAGTCCCCAGTCACCAAAAACTGACCTCAAACTACGTATCGCAGTCCCACTTTTGGCCATTTGGGCCCCCTCCCTGTCTCGCGCACCGAACTTTATTACTACTTAATACGACACCATATTAATCCATTTTCTCTGTGATCCATAAACGAATAGTAAGTAAATAACTATAAAAGATAACAGTGTGAATAATCAGAATTTTCTACCTCAATTCAATACAATGCATCAGAAACCTTGTTCAAATATGCAGCTTGAAAAAAAAAAGAAGGAAAAAAAAAGACAATGTTTGTCAGAATACATCGAATACTCTCAACAATACGCTAAATAGATCTGAGCCTGAAATGAGTATCTGAGTTGATTTTCATCATGGAAGTTGTTGATATAAAATTTCCTTCTCACGTTTTCTTTTAGAACAGAAGTTCACAAACCTAAGATGCTGCTGCAGCAAGGTGATTTCCTTGTGAATCCTTCGGGAAAGGATGATAGCCTGCCTTTAATTCGCCAGGAAGTTCTATGGTGCATGTGGAATGGCCCAAACACCACTCACGGTCCATCTTTAATTCTGTACATTTTGTCTGGGATCGGTTTACCCGGCTCCAAAATATCCTTGGAGCGGGCCTCAAAATTCTTTCTTCTCTCTTCTTATGCAAAAAGCATGAATACGATTCCAGTTCCAGGTGGTGGAGAATCTGGTCGTCAAAGGGCAGTTGCAACGACATCATGGCCAAGTCCTGCGTATTTCCAATGCCTACATAAGTATTTACTAGAAAATCCAGGGAATATGTTTAAAACATTTTGTCTGAAAAATGAACCGGTTTGTGGGATGGTTGGCCTGATATGAACACTTGAAAGAGTAGCTGCAAAACTCCATTTAGAAGAATAATCAAGAAAGATGAGTTTTACATGACAGCCAGAAAAAGTATGCTGACCAGCTACTAAGATACAGATTTCATGTTGGCTTTCCTTGATGTTTAGCCTTATTCTTCATCATCATCATCTCCGTTAAACTTTTCAGAAGCACCTCCAACTTCTGCATCACTCTCTTGCATGGCATGGTCAGCCTCTGCCGGCCTTTGCAATGGCTCATCCTCATCTGATTCTGACCAAGCCTGTCTCCTTCTACTTGTATTAGATGATGGGGCAGCCTTCAATGGGGAAAAAGGTTTTAAGATACTAACATAGACGGAACAGAATAAAGAAATCTCACACATGAACTTCAATATGACAGATATTTTGTCATTCATATCAAACATGACTCTTGTAGACATGACGCAAAAGAAAATTTTGATCGTCTCATTTCTCTCTCTCGAATTATGCAATGGTTCCTTCACAGAAAAATGATGCAATATCCCATTCAATAGCTCAAAGAAACTGCAAAAAGATGTGTGGAGAAAGAGAGAGAGAGATTACAGCATCATCCTCTGCATCAGAATCTTCGAGGCCTGCTGCTGCAAGAAGATCTTGAGGGTTTTCTACTTGCTCAACCTGATCATTAGATTGATGATAAGGCTCCTTATAGTTCATACCATTGTCTTCATCATCCATCTCTTCCAGATCATCCATATCAGCTTCCATGTCTTCAGATTCAGGCCGTGACTTCTTCTCCTTCTTCCTCCTTTTTCCACCTTTTCTCCTCCTCCCATTCCCACCTTCTTCATCTTCATTTTGAAGCCTATCTTTCCTCTTAGATGAAGGAGCACTGCTCTTCCATTGCTCCTATAATGACAAACCAGACCTTATAACTTAGCTACGCTAAAGATATTGAGCTTTAGACCAAGTTAAAGTGGGAGGAAAAGCTAAATGATCCGTCCACAATTTTCAAGAAAATTATAATTCTTCTAGTTCCAATTCAATAACCTGAAAATTGGACTTCATTTTCCTAGGATGGACCAACTAGCACCATACAATCTGAACATTTGACTGCATTTGACACAATCTGGCACCATACAAGCACACACAAATACTGAAGGCCAAATCTCATAGATCCAGCATCTGAAATTAGTTTAAAGACCTGAGGTAGGACTGGGTCATATGTGTTGGATTAGCCAATAGTTTTGATAAATTAATAGAGCTGTTTTCCAGCATAAACTGAAAATGGCACAAGCATTGTGCCAAGTCCGTAGATTTACAGTAATTGCATCAGTAGCTATCATTATATAACAGTTCCAACGAAATTTTCAGGTAAAATATACATTCACATGGATTAGTAAAATAACATACTATCTAACTTCATCAAGATATTTTCTTTTTTTTCATTTTACTGGGAGCCTTGACCTTTTCAAAATAAGTAAAATGCTACTTTCAGAATTCGAAAGGTGGAGAGGTGGCAGAAGCATTGGATGTTAAGTACTATCTTTCTTACTGCCAGCTTGCTGTTGTATAAGCAATGTTTATCAGAGATAAGCTGAAATATATCCAATACCAGCATAGATGAATGTTAAACTGTGCAAGAAGGTTCGGCGAACAATAAATACCTTTATACGCTCTAAATGTTGCTCTTGTTGCATCACTTGTTTCAGTTCATCCTCTTGCTTTCTCTTCTCCAACTGTTCAAAGCCTTGTATAAGTAAATAAAGCAAGGGCAACAGTTTTTATTGGAAAAAAAGAACAAGACTAGGCACATACTTGATATTTTCTCTGTTCTTCAGCTTTTCTACGGTTTTCCTCGGCCAATATAACCTGCCTAGCAAGTTCAAGTCTCTGCTTATTTTGCTGATCTTCACGCTCGGCAGCCTCACAATGGACTTTTGCAGCCTCAAGCAAATGCTTGCAATACTCAACATGTGTTTCAATTTTTTTCTCATCAAACCCATGAAAATGGAGGTATGAAGCTGCAGATAGTAAGCTGAATATACGGACTGCATTCTTAAGCTCAGCCACAGTCGATCTTACCTGTCCCGTTACAGAAAACTTGTGTTACATGACTGAGAGAGAACACCGAATGTACAAAAAGTGAGTTTGACAACTAAACAGAGGCTTGGTGTATTATACTGTCAATAACAATTCCACGCTCAAAAGACATCACCAAATAATTTTCTTCAAAAAAAATACAAAGGATGGTAAAGATTTTGATTCTCATTGTTGACAGGCAAGTCATGTGCCATCACAAGCATAATGCACCCATATATTCATCCTGATCAATATAAACATGCACTGAGAAACACATTGTGTGGGACAACTCTAAATGCATGCTTTTCTTTTTAACTATAGTAAATGTAGCAGTTTTATCCATGTTTACCAGATCATTCGAATTATCATAACAAAAATCAATTTTATGGTACATTTCAATTCTTATAAGTAGAGACATGCTATGCATTTCAACTGAAGGCCTAGGGCTAAATTGACCAAACAAAATCTTTTATATATCTGAGTTTTTTGAGAGAGAAAAGTCCAATTTTATGCATCTGTAAATAAAAAGGATTGTTAAGCATAAAACCTCATCCACTGTCCTTTTTGTCTTCTGCAGTGTTGATGCTGAAAACTTTTGCAGTGCAACACCTGTATCAAATCTTAATGTATAATTTGAAGGAACCAAGTGAATAGCTCTTAACAAAGTCTTTTTGCAGTCTTGCCACTGTTCAGCCTCATAATGTGTCCGTGCTAAATAAAGCAGCACTTGACTGTCGGTGTTATGGAAAAATTTCCTCAAGCAATTTTGATACTGCATGAAAAAGAAGTTAATGTGCATCCGATAGAAAATTAGAAAGTTGAAGGTACAAAATCCAGATTGAGAAAATGGTACAACAAAATCTACCATTTTCACAGCCAATGCAAAATTCCCTTGAGCAAAGTGCACATGAGCAAGATTTATCCACACATCTGGCATCTGGACAAAAACACTTCCACTAGCAGCTTCTTGGACCTACAATGAATTAAAGCTGGAGAAAATTTAACAAACTAAAATATCTTCTCTAGACACGTAACAATGTAGAACAGTTTATCAGACCTGCGTAAACAGTTCCTTTGAAATATCAAATTGGCCCTTTTCTGCCAATACAACACCAGCACCATTGGCTGCATATAAATTACTAGGATGCTGCAGCAAAATCTGGACATATGGAAAACCCTATTATTCGTCTGAAGGATAAGTTGTAAGAAATTCCGGCCAGGTAAACAGTACAGAAATCCAAATTACAAGGCAAATGAACAAGAGATCTCAAAATTCCTTTGAATAGCATAATAAACACTCGATAACTCTAGCACAAAGTGCTTAAGGATCAGAGTTCCTGACCAAGAGTATGTCACCAGCAAGGGAAATTTATTGAAGAAGTTATATGCCAACCAATGAGAGCTCCACTTGTTTTTAACAGGCAACTTCTTTTCCTCATTCAATTATAACATTTTGAACCCTTACTTTCAAAATCTTCTTATATTATGTTAGTTACTTTACACATTTTGTTTCGGGACTAAACAGAAGATGCTTAAATCTGCTGGTCTTCGTAAATTATATGCAACAATTCGAGTGTGTTCAATAGTAAAATCTGACTGGAGAAACTATAGAAGGAATGGACACAGGAAATTTGAGTAAAAAATTGATTACTTTTGTATAAAGTTCCTTGGCCTTCTCCAGATGAGTAGCTTCCAACTTAGGAGCCCTTTTCTCAGAGCGAATGGCAGCAAAATAATTCCAGTTGCCCTGAAAAAGCAGCTAAGTACATAAGTAGCCAACATTAGCAACCTGCTAATGGTCACTACAAGGAAAGCCAATGACAACTGAGGTCAATACCAAAGAAAATATTTAGGTGACTGAATTGTTCTTCTGATCTACTAGACACGTTTGAAATCCAATGCACCAAATTTCAACCTTCAAACTGATGGTATATGCATTTACACCTCTAACTATTTGATGATAAGAAATGGTACAAGAATGAAAAGGACAAATATATTAGGAGTAATATGAGCACCAGACACAGAGAAGCATAAGCATCATTGCCATCAGCCATGTCCTTAGCGGCGCGGAAAGTTTCTTTTGCCTTGACCCAATCATCATTCTTAAGTTCCAAGTCACCAAGCATTAATAATGCATTTTGACACTTGTTGTCCACCTTGAGAGCATCAGCAATCTATTATCAAAAGCAACAGCAGTCATATATGTGTCCGAAACTGCTAAGATAACCTACAAAACACCATAATGAGGAAAGGTGCTGGAGGGTAAACGATAACCAGTTCAGTACTAAGTTGAACATTATTTTGAGCTTTTGCAATAGCAGCTAGCCTCAGGTGAGCATCTACATAATCTGGATACTGAAACAATAAAGACAAAGGTTAGCTGGCTGGAAGAGTACAGAGTAAAAAGCTTATCTCAGCCAAGAGCTGTTTAATCTGAAAAACCAGTAATAAAAAATTGTTTGAATAGGTACTTCTCCCAACAAATATTTCGAAGAAATCGTCTGAGATTGTTTATGGAATCATTTCACTGATATGAATCAGGTTATACCAACACCACGTAAAAGAGCCATGCAATTTCCAAAAGAGATGGTTAGAATGCTTATGCACATTACATCACCACAACGGGGGGAAAAAATTAAAAGAACATATCCATGAAGGATGTTCCCTGATTTGGAACAAAGAGGAACATCTTGTGCTATGACAAAAATAGGGCACAAGATATCAAAAGAGAAAAAATGTTGTAAGCCCTTAAAGTAGTGTTGCAAAAAAATAACATCTAGCACAATAGGCAGACTTGATTTCAATCAACTGAGTGAAAGTTATGGATCAAATAGAAACCCATCTTGTAAAGAATTTATGTTGATAAAATGAAAATCAAGAGAACAGTGAGGATAAAAAGAATATTTACTAAGTTTCAACTAATACTGATGAAGTCAACACAAACAGAAAATGGCAGATATTAAATCCTTCAATAGTAAATGCAAGCAAAATAAGTCAGATCAGAACCCGAGAGCAGTTCTATATCATTTCCATTGATGTAGTTACTCTTGCAAACCTGAAAGTATCATAAAAGAAAAGAGTCTGCATGATGCTGTTGGACAGGAGAGGGGAAAAAAGGCATTCAAAAACCAGCGGCTTGCTCATACAATGCTTAAGTTAGGGTCAGAGTTTCTTAATTCTTGTCCATATGATGTGTTCATACCAATTTAAGAGTAAGTAGCCCTATAAACTGATCTATTGCCATGCAGAGCACTTGTCCGTAATTCCATAGTACAACCTCAAGGTAGATATTTCCCACCCACAGTCAAAATATCTATAAATTACACTTTTCTTCAAAATAGAAAGTCACAGTGAATCATGTTCTTAATGATTGATATTGAAAACTACATGTTTAATTCCCTTGAATTCACCTGCGTTAGCATAATTCTTTCCCCATCAAGGCAAAAACACTGAATAATTCAGAACAGCAAGTAAAATCCTTGTTATAGTCCAAGCATTTAACCATTAGATTGATCAGCAAATCATCTTTAAATTTCTTTACCTTGTATAATATCAGACGATAAAAGACAACGGCTGTTTCAATCTCATGTAACTGCTCGAGTAATCTAGCCAGGTTGAACAATGTTGAAACCTTATTATAAGGAAGTTCCACAGTAATACCCTGTTCCTCAAGTTGAGGAAACAGTTTCAAGTCTTTGTATATACGGATACAAGCACTGGAATCAATTGGGTATTGTGCACTTATGTAAAGATCTGATTGCGCTTGGTGGTGAGGAGTCGGAGTTCCCTCATTATCAGAACCAACTTGTGCTTTAGTGTGAAGAAATTTGAGCCATATGTCATCTCCTAGAGCATCTTTGAATGCTCGTTGAGCAAGCTGGATTTCAAAAACTAGGAAATTAGTAGTCTATTGAAATGAAACAACTTTCAACCATTGAATTTATGTAAACACATAAAAGCATATCCCAGTGATACATGTATTTTTAAGTCAAATGACAAACTAATAGTTGGACAAACCTCAAACTCTTCCCTCTCAAAATGTAGAACTCCAATGTTGTTGAGCAACTCTACAGGCACTTCTTCGTTTTTCTTTAGAAAGAGATTGCGAGCCTGAAAAGAAAATTGAATCATTGATAAGAGGCATAGGAGTCTATAATTTAGATCTCTGATGAAAATTTGGGAAGATAGAACATTCTACTTGAAAATTGGCTTACAGCCAGCCAAAGTGTGTAAGTGTTAAGCAAAGAGGTGAACGTAATTAAATATGATAATATGATCAGAACGGTGCAGATCTAAAAATAGGAAAAGAAGGGTCACATGGTACAAGTATTCTTGGAGCAGTACTATAATAACCATATAAATTGCTGCAATACAATGTATGAAAAATTGTTACATAGATTAAGATCTCTCTGTATTTCAGTAACTTAGATGTAGAAGCGAAAATAATGAACTGAATTAAAAAAAATGCCTCTGTAAGAACTCAATGCCCCAGAAAAGTATATCAAGAAAATGAACCACCTACTCTAGATAAAACGCTTGACAATTTTTCCTGAAGGATTAATATCCTTTACATGACATAAGTCATAGCAAATCTTTATTTTTTCTTTGCAACAGATCTAAACCCTTTCAATTCAGGAGCTTTATAAATTCCACAGGAAAAAGGGGGGCCAAAAATAAAAAAACCTACTCTATTCCAAAATATATCCTCATTTGGCTCAGCACAAGGATTTAGGATACTATTCAGCTATCCAATATTGTCCTCATATTACCATCCAATGAGTTATCGGCATTCCAGCCTCAATAAAGTTCGCATGTGCTTTTTTTCTTTCTAAATCCGGAGTCCAGACAATGGTGAAAACTTTAAGAATTAGCTGTGTATTTGAAAAAGTGTACAATATTTTTGGACAACCCCAAAAAAGGAAGGAAGATTTTCAGTCTACGACAGAAAGAGTATCAGAATCCGTCTCCACAATCATTTATTTAACAGGAATACTGCAATCCTGATAGCAATTGAAGTCCAGAAATTGGAAAGCAAGGAGGCCATTACAGTTTTAAATGCATCCAAAGCAGCACCGGAATCATTTGAAATCAATAGTTCTCCCAAATCCAGAAAAGCCTGTTCAACATGCGAACTAACAATTAGGTAAATTTCACAAGACAAAGCAGCAGTCCAGTAAGATATGCACCAAATCTACTGAAAAATGAGCAAGCATATCTTGGAAAGGTAGGCTGACCACATTCAATGTTAGAAATCAATAAGAGAATACCTACAGGTCTTATTTTGGATATAGCTTGAACCACCAGCTAAACCAGATGATTTAGTGATTCACTTTGCAGCCCTCCAACCAGCTGATCATGCATAATAGTCTAGAAAGGATAATGACGCATAAGGCCACTAATTTTAGGAGTCCTATTTGACGCCTCTCTCCCCCCCCCCTATCTTCCTTTCTTAACTCTCTCTCCTTTTTAAAACCCAAATCCCAAAAGTCCTATCAGCTTTACTATCATCATAGGTCATCCAAAAATGACCACAAATGAGTTCAAATGGGATGCCGGATGATGAATAAAAAATGTAAAAGCACTCAATCAACATACACATACGAGTATAATCTGCATATTGTGTGTGTAAGTATGCTTGTGCAGCAGCATGAACAAGCACAGAGCAATCTGGAAACAAGAAAACAGTAATAAACTAATTGAGCACTGCTAAAACTTGTAATGATAAATTTTGCATTGACATCTAAAATAAACTCAATCAAAAAGCAGAATCTTCATCCAAAGTGATGCCGATGCAGGAACATCATCCTAATAGGAATATAGCTTAATTTGACTAATCAAACGCCAGTAGAAAGGAGCAGATACTAACATACATGTTTCAACATGATTAATTGTCAGAACCTCATTTCCCCTTTACAAGTGGTTTCCAAACTTCAGTGGACTGAAAGTGAAAGAAACAACGGAAGCTCACAGCATTTTGAAAAACAGCCTAGAGTACAAAAGAGCATCACTCAGTTCTCCATGAAAACACATTTTAGATGGTTTAGAGCTCCTAAACCACAGAAACAATATATGATAAAGAATAAGATGTAATAATAAAGGAACAGATGAATAAGATATAATTTTTTAGACAAAAGAAAATTTTCACTAATGAAAAAAATAAATACATGAGATAAGGCATCCTCAAGAAAGTAAAACTGAAACTCCATCAATGCAACTCTCAAGTCCCCTTGTAAATCTATCAGTGCAATATCACCGAAAGCCCCAGATGTTATTCCCAAAGGATGATAGAAAAATTCACTCTATCTCAAAGGAAAGGAAGAAGATCATAACCTGGGGATCTTGAGAGTCAATTTTAGCAGCCCTCTTGATGAATTCATGAGCCTTCTCAGACTGACCAAGCTGAATATGAATGTGCCCAATAGCCTATATTACAAGTAAATCAATTTGAAATATAGAAATTATATGATGATTTAGTATCACAAAGCATGCAAAACTACATTCCAGTGACTTACTTTCAGTGCCTCACAGTTATCAGGATGAACCTCCAAGACCTTTTCAAAATTTGTCAGGGCACTTTTAAGATCCCCCAATTTCAGTTGAACTTGTCCTAAACCTGTTTTATGACAAGAAAAAGTTACCCAAAGAAAGGAAAATGGGTAGGCTTATTGAAAATCCTTAACATAAAAGAAAAAGTATAAATGAAAAGAAGCTGAGAGAATTGATAAATCAACTCCCAATTTGTGTAATATGAGAAAATGCCAGTAGCACAGATGATACAACAGAATTAGGACAGACAAAATGAAAGTTCAGATAGCATAATAAAATTTCAGCAAGGATAAAGTATCAGGATTAGACTTTCTTTCGTGTATATACAACAACAAGGCAAACTCAAGACAAAAAGCCAAATTTAGCTGCGGAAATATTGAGGATTTTGTACAGCTCCACCAACCAACTCCCAGCCTAACCCAATTCCATAAAAGAAATGCACAAGAAAATTACATACCATAATAAGGTAATACAAATTCATGGGGCTTATTGTTTTCCTTGACAGATGCCATGTAGTACATTCCTGCTTTTTCATAGTCTCCCTGGAATGAAAAGAGAAGAAAAGGGGAGAAAAAAAGGAAGCTCCCATTAGAATGGAAGGAGGAAGAAGAATCAATTTAAAATCAAGAAGTTCAAATGACGCATGCATAGGAATTCAATTAGGCATGAATTGTTTAAGAAAAGAACAATACAGAGAAATACCAACACACAATTGGTCAATAAGAATTCTGAAAATAACAAAACATGGAGACAGATATAGGGCCAATTATGTTTGGTTTGGAGTTGCCCCTACATGAGGCCCAAGGAGTGCATCCCATTGCTTAAGACATTGTAATGGTACTTAGCAAATGGCTCACCCAAAGTATATTCCAACTATCTTGGATTTTATGATCATTCAGAATGACTTCTTAAACAAGGCATAGAGAACATCTGACATCGTAGGATGTCTGCTTATATATTGGAGCTCATTTTCATGCTGTGTTAAACCAATAAAGTGAAATAGTAAAGAGTAGTTTTGGTATAAGCAAAAAGAAACAACTTAGAGAGAAGAGGAGGATTTTCAAAACATTTCCTAAAATCCAAACAAAATCACATATTTAGTAGTCAGCTAAAGCAAGAAGGAGACACATGTTGTTTACCCATGTTTCTGCTGAGCAAAAAATGTAATATCTTACAGATATCTGATGAGAAGTGTTTCAGACCTTGCTGTGGTATGATCGTGCCAAATTGTAGTAAGAATGCGACTTTGTTGGGCCATGATTAGTCACAGAAAGTGCGGTTTCAGTCAGTTGCTCAACTAGAAAATGCTGGCCAGTGAAGAAGAAATGATTTGCCAGATAATTCAGTGACATTGCACAGTAGGGGTATATTTCAAAAGCCCTTTGCATTTTCTCCATTCCATTCTGAATGCTGGTGGCTGCATAGATAGATTTGTGAAGTTAGGAATAAGTGGGTATCTGATGGATTCTAAATAAAATGAGTTCAGCAGAATAAAACATAAAAATGAATGACTATTCCCAATATGAGAGATGTCAGCATTCTGTACGGAATTTTATCACTGAGCATTTATCCAATGGTAATCAGCAAAGAAGTATTTTCGACAGCATAAGTTCAGTTCTCTTTTAACTGAAGACCAATATATTTGCTTCTAGCCTTTACAGTTCCCAGCTGCTGCAGCTAGAGCTTGGGCTAGCAAACCATTCCAGAAGTATGATACCATTATCCAAGTGACAAGGCTCACCTTCACCAGTTTGCAAATCCAAAATCCCAAGTGCCACAAGAGCCTCGACATTTTCTGGATCTAACTGTTATCATTACATAAAAATAAAACAAATGTCACAGATACATTATTAGTTACAAAACACACACACACACACACAACAACAACAACAATGCGTACGCAGATAGCTATATGGTTCACTTGCCTGCAAAACACGTTTAAATGCTTGCTTTGCCTTTTCAAATTGACCCAACCTATAGCGACAGAGCCCTATTCCAAGCCTTACAGCTGCAGGACATTGAGGAAAAACTTGCAGGGCCCGCTGGAAACCATAGAATACAAAACCAGCACCAACACAAGAGTTAATAATATATATTTCTTATAAGTGTCTTTACAGAGCTAACACTAGCCAAAAGAAGTAACTTCCACAACCCTCAGTAACACCGCAAGCTGCCAAGATAGACCTCCAAGCGAAAGAGAATGGAACAGTAATGACAAACCTTATATAACTCCAATGAATCAGAATATCGTCCACGGCTAAAGTGAACACAGGCCTGCACAACATTGACCTTAGTTGCAGAGACCAAATTTTATTGTTACAACAATTTAACATCGGATGAATCTCCATGATCAATTTCTTTTACCAACCATTAAAAAATGAGATATGCTACTTAAATAACTTGCCATTTAAGAGTGTGGTTTGAACCCAGAGGGGGAGAGAAAGCAAGTTACACCAGAAAACCTCAACCAAATTTTGGAAGAACAAATCTCTACGAAGCAAGAAAATTCATTCCTATAGAACAGAATATCACAAGCTCACAATATAATTGACGCTCTTAGTTCCTTTGTGTTTTTCTCTCAATGAAGCTACCCTTATATTGTTGCTACAAAATATCTCAATCACAATTTCAAATACAAATTTCAGGTGCATGTAGAATTCCATAAGCATGATTTACCCAAAGAAATTATCTGTACATACCTGACCAAGAAGAGCAGGAACATTATCGCGATCTCCATCCAATACAATCTTGAAGGCTGCAAATGCCTGCTCTACATCACCCTTGGCCAGTAAAAGCTGTCCTGTAAAGCAGACATGAACAAACACATTGAAATGGTAAAAGAAAATGATAAAAAGAAATATTTGGTGCCACTTGTATGTTTAATCTTGCTTTTATTCTTTCAACTGCAATTACCAAAGTATAGTCGACCATCAATCTCCTACTATAAGAAGCTGATCAAATTTAATGGATTATAAGCTGATGGAAAGGAAAAATAATAAATAGAAGCAATCCACAGAACAGTCGCAAAGGATTTTCCCTAGAAAGAAAATAAAAAAGGTAGAATAAATGGCATGATCATGAATTCTCAAGGTACCTAAGCATCTTGGTTAAAGTAACCAGAAACACATTATATTCACAAAATCTTCACAGTCTAATATTCTTTGGCAAAACTTCTCGCAAAGTTTTCATCCAAAACAAAAATTAAAGGGAGAATGAAAACGGAAAAACCAACTTCCAAATTTGCATAGCAATTCTCAACAAGCCACAATGGTGAAACCAAAATGTAATATCTCTTCCGTCAAGGTTATCAACTTCATCACAAAGATTTCATGAGCATTTTCTCATTCCCCAGTTTTTCTTGTTTATTAAGTTTAATTTAACAATACAATTCAGCCCATCAAACTACTATAACTACCATGAGGATCTGAGGGATAACAAGATTCAATTGAAATGATACTTACCCTTCCCAACCCAGGTAGAAGGCTCATGCATATCAATTCGGGATGCTTTATTATAGTACTGTGTTGCCATAATAAAATGCTCTTCCTTTTCTCTCTGCTTTGTCTCGATTTTCCCAAGATAGCTGTAATACGCACCCAAAGCATTAAGGATGGCAATCCTTTCATATCTAACATCTGCATAATATTCATCGATTTCTGCACCAACCAACAGTTTTTGTATTAACATTTAACACATAAAAAGAACTAACAATAAGTACACTATCTCATACATTCGTTAACTGAAATTTAAAAATAATAGAAAATGTGTACCAGGACTAGATCCTTCCTCTAATATCTGGCGAAACTGTTCAATCTTCCCTTGTTTAAAATACTCCCTCTGTGTCCCATAAGAAAAAATCAGAAGAACAGATGATAAGGTACAATAAATTTTGAAGCAGAATGAATTAAATCTTTCTTAAAGACACCAGGATTTGACCTAGAATTGTTAATACCACTTTAACTTACAGATACATGCACACTGCGACTCAGTGGACAAAAATACATGTCCAGTCGTATTTCTACATGCAATATTGATCTTTTGAAAATGTAAGTAGAACTGCCTAATAAACTAAAACATTAAGATAAATACTAGCTTCGCCTTCAGACGAAGGAATTCCAGATGTAGTTTTGCTTTTTCAATCCCATTACAGAGGCAACTAAAACAGATGGAAATCTTTCCACCGCTGCACAACTTAAAACATACGGAAATTTTAATTCAAAGCATGTTTCTCTGTGACTGTTACAGAAAGAGCATACAGCGATAATTAGCCAGAGATCGAGAGGAGCTTGCTCGGCTTTGAGAATATCAAGGATGTCAGAGGCATCACGGGGAAGTTGGTCCAGCGCCACCCTGACCTCCTCCTCGGAGTTCTGCACCGGAATGTATACGCACGCCATTGATTCTTTTCGACCTCTCTTTACGTCTACCTGCTGCCGCTGTCAAACTTCGAATTGAATTGAACTACGGTTGCATATTCGATTGTTCAGATGGAATTCGAGATGCAGAATAAGAACCCTAGTTTCAAGTATGGCGCAATTTAGGCCTGCGGACTCCAGAAAGAGTAGAGCCAAAAAGTTGAAATCTTGAGAATCGTTGGAGTTCGCGAGTTGGGGAAGATGGGGAACTATATGAACACTTCCCTTCTCGGCATTTATTATGTCCACGGAGGCGGGGATAGTTGCTGAGCTGGCAAGTGAGATTGTGGACTGGGGTTTTTCAATTTGCAAAAAGAGATTATTTGATGTAAAATTTACAATTGTTCATCCAAGTTTGCTTAATTTATATGAGTGCCACGGATTTTCTTAGTTTTAAAAGAAAATTATAAATGGTATATTTCAAGAGAACAATAGAGATTATACATTCGTCAAATTACTTTATGTACTTTATAATTTTTCTCTAATCTCTATTAAGTCACTACAAATTTCAAACACCTACTAGTTAAATTTCTCTGAACTAGAACTAGAATTTAATTTTTTAATCAAAACATCGATGATTATAAGATAAGCTTATAGGGTTCGACTTGAGGAAGTGAGATGAGGAATAAAGTAACGCTCCATAATTGGTGAGTTAAGGTTTTAGTCAACTCTAAAATTCTTCCTTGACTCCTCATAAAAATTATGTCAGCAATGATGATCACTGTAATCATAATATATTGTTAGCTAGTTGTTTACTTTTTTAATTAGCATAAGAAATTTTTAAAGTAATAATGTTTGATGCTTAAAACAAGTAAGGTATTCAAAAGGTAATATTTAGCAAAAGGGAAAAAATCACATGTTATGCCATATATTGTGAGTAATGTACTTTTTATTATTATACCTCCAACAAAAAAATAAGAAAAGTGATAAAAATCTCTAATTTGCACGAGCTCTTACTTATCAGTTATCCACATTATCCTCTCCCTATACATCTTTGAAAGATAATGGTGGTTTTTATGGATTAAGCTCAAATGCTACCCTATCATTCATAAAAATTCACACTTAAAAAGTTTAAACAATAAAAAGAGGAATAAAAATAAAAAAGAAATTTCAATCACATAACAAAATACCAATCTAATAGGTTACTAGAAACTACCAACAATAATTGTAATTTTATCAAATCCAGCATCAAAGGCAACACAATGAGTGATTCACTCTATGAAAGTTGCAATTCATAAAAACTATAAGCTCAAAAACTAAATTAAAATAAAAATAACATACTAGCTCATGTTTTATTTTTTTAATTTTAAAATTTAAAGATACAGAGAAGATATAGTAGATGAATTCCCAACACTCATATTTCCAAGTCGCACTGCCACCCTAGCTTGCTATTGTTGGTGTATAATTGAATCCTATGCATCCCCATGGTTATTTATCAAAGTGAAAAAATCTTAACTAATACAAATAAATCAAAAATTAGAAAAAATAACAACACAATTTAACTTATTTTTCGAAGCAAAAGTTACATTTTAGTATCTACATAATTATTACAAAACTCACTCATCAATCAAACATTAAAAAATAGTATGTACACTTAAACACAGTTGATTTTGTACTTTTTAAAATATTTTAAAGAAAAAATCTAGTAAATTATTAAAATTTTCTTTAATTTTTTACTAACGTATATAAAGAATGGATATATTTTCAACTTAAGAAGACCTCTACCTAAATGGATTCTCATTTTGAGAATGAAAACCTCTATAACTGCAACATATGTAATATATATATATATATATATATCAATACAAAGTTCCACTGCTTTAGTATCCAACCTATACTTTAGTATTGGGACTAAATTGGTTATTGAGAACATTGTAGTGGCTAAAATAGAATTTAACAATATTCTAGTGGTAGCAAAAGGGGAAAAATGAGAAAAGAATAAGTTCAGCGAATTGACGGAAATAACGTTTTGTAATGGCAGTTTGGCTTTCGCCTTTCAGGAAAAGAGGGTAATAGATCGAGTTGCTTCGTCCCGGGGTAAATAGATTGACATTAATCTCACAATGACCATCAAATGGTAATGAGGGGGAATGAAAATCTTTACGTCTGCAATCTTTTCTCTAGTTATGTAATGAGTTCAGCTGTTAAATGCAAAGATTTTATACTTCTGGGCTTGTGCTTTTGTTTTCGATTCTAGGGTTTTGCACTGGCAGCCTAATGCGGGCACAACGGTGAACAGCCAAATACTGACAGAAGTTTCTCAGTGTGTTGAAACCATCAATGGCGTCAAGGAGGGAAGGTGGAAAGCGACACTCAGCTTCTACAAACCAATGCTTAGAGGTAATATTATTTGTGTATTCCGCAAATTTTCGGTTTTTCTTGGTTCTTTTGATATCTTTTGGGTGTGAATTTTAGCCTTTTAATCGAGGTCAGCTAGCTCCGTTTTGGTTTTACTCTTTTCTACAAAGTTGATATGCTATCCGCACTCCATTTGGAACCACTGTTTGAGCTATGTACTTTGTGCATTTGCAAATGTTGACTTTTTGGGTTAAATTATGTTAGAACAAGCGAATCCCATGGAATTTCCCCGTGATTTTCTCGGGATTTCTCTTCCAGAGCAGCCAAATAAGTACTACTTTGTAATTAGAGGGCAGAGATTAGTTGTGGAGGCAGAATCAACTATTCAGTCTAATATGGAGAAACTGCAGTCCTACAAAACCAGGGTTGCACTTAATTTTGAGGTACGGGATAATATCAACCACTTGACGTCCATCCGGATCTGTTATGGTTATTTCATACCCCCCCTTCTTTTCTTTTCGTATGATTTTGCTTACTATACCCGCTGCTGTAGCATTATAAACTGTATTGTTACTCTTGCTTCCGTCGGGATAAATCTGACCCCTTCCCCTGTTCCCGCCCACGTATATAGGATATTTTAAGAAGTTAACATCTTTCTTAGTAGCGGGGTCGGGGGAAAGAATAGGAAAGGTGATTTCACTATATTTCTGACCGGGGACGGGGCCTATCACAAGAATATTTTTTTTATTGGGGCGATAGCTCTGAAAAGCCAAATTGCCTATCTTTTCTTTCATCTCAGGAGAAATACGGTCGGGGGGAGCTAATTCAAAACCTTCCGGTAAAATAAGAACAGCCCCCACATTCAAACCCCCCCTTTTACCATTAGCAAGAACTTGTTTCAGTTGCATATCATAAGGAATTCGAACGACTGCTTCAAATACAGTATCAGGAAGTACCGCTTGCGGTACCTCAATATCCACGGGCTTATTAGCTAAATGACAATTGGCACATACAATACGCCCGGTCGCTTCTCGTGGATTTTCATAACCCTGCTGTGCAAAAATGGGATATGCATTTGAAATGGCCGTCCGAGTTATGATATATATCATGAGCGATACGGAAATAGATCGAGTAATCTGTTCCTTTATCCAAGAAAAAGTATTTCTAGTTTCCATGGTCCAATCGTTGATCCCAAAATTTCTACAATAAGTGGGGTAAGTCGCTAGTAAAATGGCCGTTCCAAAAAAATGTATTTCTACATCAAAAAAGCGTATTCGGAAAAATATTTGGAAAAAGAAGGTATATTGGACAGCGTTAAAGGCTTTTTCATTAGGGAAATCTCTTTCTATGGGGAATTCAAAAAGTTTTTTTGTACAACAAACAAAAAGCAAATAAATAATCAAAAATTTGAATAATCGGAATCGACTCTAAAAATGAAATTGACCCATTTCATATTTCCTAAAAAATTTCAAATTTTATGAAATGGCACTCAGTTCATTCTTTTATCTTTTATATTAAAAAAAATAACAATTTAGTTTTTTACTGGATTCTCAATACTTTCTTTGTTGGCAAACGTATAAATACAAGATAAAAGGGGGTTTCCCCTTCTGTAGATTTTATCATTTACAAGATGGGGAGGTTAGAATATTAATTTGATATTAATTTGAATTACAAATTAATAAAATAATAAAATATAAAATATTAATAAAATAATAAAATATAAAATAAAGTATGATACTCAAACCTCAGAAAACTAAAAGTCCTTTGCTTTCTCTGTAATGCAAAGAAAAGAATCCAAATTTATATAAAATACTATAATAAATAACAAAGAAAAGAAAATAAAGGAGCAATACCACCCTCTTGTAAGCATGTGTAATAATAAATTGGAATAGGCTTCACAGGATGATAATTGTGGTGTGGGGTTAGTTGAGTAGAACAAGGAAATGGAAATGGGAAATGAAGTTGATGAATACCCAATTATGCAATGATCCACTTGAAGATACTAGTTTTGAAAGCCTTGTGACTTCTCTTTTCTTACATCCAGGCCTCAGTTCCATAAAACTAATTTCTGGTAGCTGGACACTGCCATTGGCTTGAAAACCTTTATCCTGTAGTTCATATACCGTGCTTCATTTTGTTCTTTCCTTTTCCATCCCCTGATCTATTGTTAAGGATAATAAATGTTTTCATCTTTTATTGGTAAGGGACATCACTCTTCATTTTGAGGGTACTGTGAAGGATTTTGACTGGATATAGACTTGACTGATTTTCTCTTGAAAGAACTGGATGTTGTTGAACGAGATGTTCACCTCAGTAGACTGTGGCCTTTCTGTTTATAGGCGTTCATTTGAGTGATCATCACTAAAACCTGTTTACTTTTGGTAGGGTTTCCAATATCAACTTGGAGACTTCCAATTGCGTGTGGGAAAAGTTGTTCCAATCCACTCTGAAAATCTGAGGGGAATTGTTATGGAGGTATTATGTTCTCTTTGCAGTTTTAATATAGTTGTCCTTGATACTTTGCACCTGAATGTTGTTCTTGTCCCTGTGTCTCTTTGTCAGATATTAGTGTTAATTCGGGTTAGGCTTTTCTTTTACTCTTCTGAAGATGACAATTCATTTATGCATAGCAGAGTGAAGGGCAACTTCAGAGGGTATTGGAAGGCCTTTTTTCCGTTTTTCCTTTTTCTTTTTCTTTGATTGGGGGGAGGTGATGGCAGGTCATGGGGAAGAAAAATGGTACCAGGTTCTAAAGTTTGACAATTTATTAAAACATCATGATATGGCCAGCTTGCATCTAGGGCTTACCATTGTGCTAGCTAAGTGCGGACAAGATTTTACAATGTTAACTAACATTGCTACTTTGTTTTCAGTCTACCTGATTACATTTTCAAAAGTTTTGGATCTTAACTGCTATCTGATTCAGTGTTCTTTATAGTGCGTCTGTCAGCCAGAACATTATTATCTCTGTCAATTTTACTGTCTATGAATTGTGATTATGGGCTTTTACTATTAATGAAGATAAGTGGGAAGAAAAAAGTAGTAAAACATGAAATGTCTGTCTTATTTTTTGCTAGCCATTCCTTATTATTCTCTGTATGATGGGCATACTTTTAGCTGTGACTTACAAGCAACTTCTCTGTCCCAAGAAACTTTACAAACAGGATACCAACACGTCATGATACTTGTTATCTATTCATTGCTAAAGGAAATTCATCTGGCCAACTGTTCTGTCACCAAAAACCTTTAGAATTGTTTATTTCTGTTGCAGATGGAGTATCTCCCAATTTCTTCATGGGAAAGATCACATAAAATTATGGCTGAATTCTTCGACCTGTGGCAGGAAGCTCTCTCTAAAAGATCCTTGCCAGGTCATTTTGTTCATATCGAACCGAACTTTTCAGAGTTTGGCCTATCAGATCAGTATAGTTCCCAGCACACAGCTGCTCAATATGCTAGTATCATGGCTCAACTAATAGCCACAGCTCAATCAGCCCAAGCTATGAGAAATTAGATAACTAGGTCCTTCGTTTCTAGTGTACTTGTATCATATTTGCTTACTTTCCAAGTAAAAGCTGGTTCAATTTTGTAGAGTTTGTACTTTTCTCCGTGAAAGGTTCTTCAAATTTGGGAAATATTATCGTCTGAATGGAGGTTACTTCATCATCTTGGCATTTGCTACATATGCAGATCATGCTGGCTTGGCCACTTTGTAAAGCTCTAAAAAAGAAAGCAACTAATCAAAAAATTTACAATAGAAATCTATAACGTGGATTTGAGGTTTGATTCAATATCTTCCCAATTCAAGGGTAGGAAGAGAAATGGGGGGGGGTAGTAAAGCATGAGAGGCTATCTTTGGAAACAAAAGACATTATCTACACAGAAGGCGGAAACCCTGAACTCTGTTCTCATGTATTCCAATTCATTTTACACCCCGTCTAGCAGCGTGTAATGAGATTTTACACCCTGTCGCCACATTAATCCCATGTATGCCAACTCATGTTAGAAATGCATATTCTTGCATCTCAAAATGGCCAGGGAATGAGGTAACGCAGTTAGAATTTGAAATTTCAATCTCTTAAATACAAAACAGGCCATTCAACTAGTTGGCTGTAACTTTAATTGTTTTTCGCTACATAATGTCGAGCCAATAATCTAGAATATATCTCGATTAACTTTTAAATTGCTATGAGGAAAAAAATTAAAAGGATGCTTTTTTTTTTTTTTTTTGAGAAAAGGGCTACTGGTTGTTTCCGCTGAGCTATTAAGTTAATCCCCCACACCGCCACCACCCCGCAAAAAAAAAAAAAAAAGAAAAAAGAAAGGCCAAAAAACCTTCGTAACCTTCAGTGAAGCTACGACAAAAAAGTTGAATTATAATGGCAGCTGTGACGAGGCGCAACACATGTCTCCTACACTCTAAAGCCCTAAACCTCCCCCTGAGTCAGCATCAGTCACGACTTGGTTCTTTTCCCATATAAAAACATCAACGTCCCACCGCTCTCTCGCCCAGCCTCCACAAGCGCAGTGACGGTTTTGCGCCATTCCGTTTTTATATGCAACAGGGATAATATAACCGACTTTTCTTCATCACAACATTGATCAAGAATTAATCTTTGTTAACTAAAGTTTTCTTTTTGCATTAGAAGTTGATCATTGAATTCTCATGGAACCAGAATCTTTGGCCACTACCAAGACCAATGCACCTAGGAAGGTATATATAAAGGGATGCTATGAATGTGTTCATTTATCCTTTTCAAGATTGTTTGTTTCTGATCACGACTTACTGCGAACTTGTGTAGGTGAAATTTGCACCCAAAGGACCCCCACGCAGAGAACAAAAGACTGTTGTCGCCAAAGTGTAATGCTCTCTCTTCTATATTAAAGTAACAATTCTGAAGTATACGAATCGGATTGAAAGTTGAGAATTTAACCGCTGCTGGAAAATCTTTTCAGTGAAAAAGTTGAAGATGATGTCGATGCTGCTCAGGCTCAAGAGTTGTTACGCCGCTTCAATGTATTTGTGCTTTTGATGCCTTCTGCTTCTCTATGTTTTTGAGGCTTTCTTAGTTGGTCTTTTGCTTGATCCTCTATCTAATGTTGGATTGTTTCGTTTTGTTTACAGGAAGCGTCTAACAAGGTAAAGCCTAAAGCTGAAAGAAAAGGTGAGCTTTTCTTTCAAGATTTCATTTTGAATATTTATTCCGGTAGTTTATCATTCAGGTATAGGTACTTATTTTACCTCTACACAGAGTGAAAGAACAAGAAAGACCCAGATAGGAGACATTCTCCCTCTTTTTGGAATGTATATCGATCTGTCTGGATTGCCGTAAAAGTTTCCATTGTAAATGCCATCTAGCAGACGTAAAGATTTCAAAGTTCTTTTAAGTTAATAAATTGCACATTCTGAACCCAACACTTTGGAGGTGCTAAATGTATTGCATTCTGTTGGAAGATCATTGAGGTAGTCTACTTCCTGGTAGTGCTTGTGACATCACTTCGTTCTAGAAACTACTATTACAAGCCTCAGGAATTTTTATACTATTTGTTTGCATTGGTGCAATTCGAAAGTGGAAAAACATTCCTGTTAATCAAGTTTACTTGAATTCTTCAGGAGTGGTGAAGGCATGACATATTTGCATCTTTATTGAAGAAAATTTCTTATAATCCTCCGAAACTTGGTGGCCATATTTTCTTGCTAAGATTTTCAATTTTCTCGGAAAAGGTTTCTTTAATTTAATAGTACTGTATTTTCTTATTCCACACCCCCTCCAGAGAACAAAAGGAAGGGGAAAAAAGGATACTGAAAAAGGAAAAAAAGAGAGAAAAACAAGCTGATACAACTCTAAGATGCACTTCAAGGTTCTTGTTTTAGGTTTCAATTAGGTATGCCTCTTTTAGAGTATTCTTCAACCCATTTCATGTTTTGCAATCAGTCTTCCAGCTAATGTTGGTTAGTTACAGTTCAAGGGCCTGTGATTGTAAGTTTAATGTGCCAAAAGAATTCTCGTAAAATTGCGCTTTGCTTGGGATGGTGCAAAATGTTTTTTATGATTCAACAGCTCAAAAGGGCGCTTATCTTAATGTAATGAGAAATAATTTGTGATTTGCTGTCTCTCTGGATCCATTTTCTTAATCCAGATTTCAAGCTTGTTTCCAAGGTCAGTGCCTGTAGGCATGTCTTCTTTTGTCAAGCAGTGGGGAAGAAATAATTGGCCGTAGTGGTATTCTAAATAGGCTGCAACATTTCTGTTCTTTGTGTATGCAATATTCCTCTTAAAAAATGCCTTACAATATTGAAGTATCACCACCAACATCAGTTTAACTATCAATTCTATGATTATAGATTCTTTTTTTTCCCTCAAGGAAATTATACGCATTTAAGGGTTTTTCAACCAGTACATGTTCAATTGTTCTTATTACTTTTGGCAGGGGCGCCTACACAGGTTGCATTTGGCTACGGAGGTTCATCAACTTCCATAAATTCATACGGTGCTCTGCAGGGTGTAAACAAGTATCACAGTCCATTTTCTGGTGGTAAGTGGCTTTTCTCACAATTTATTTTGCTGCTACAGATAACTTTTCATACTGAATTGAAGTTTGATGTGTTTCTGAAGGTAGTGGAGCTGATAACAGACCAGAGAAAGAATACAAAGAACCTTGGGTAGGTTGGAGATGACCAAGTTTGATTATATTCGTCTTCTCACCATAGTTCTCATTATTTTAATGTTGCTTTATCGAAATTCTCGTCTTACCTGTTCTGGTTATATTTATTTCCTTGTAGGATTACTACAGTAATTATCCCATTACACTTCCTTTGAGAAGACCATATTCTGGGAATCCAGGTAGAGCAAACTGAAAGTTCATCTGAAAGGCATTTTTACTTAAAATGGTAACCAAGGATGTTACTTAGTCAGTGAAGCTCTTTTCGGGAATATGCATATTGTTGAATCTTATATGCATCAGAGTTGGACTTCTATCTTTGCCTTCTTGGAAAAGATCAATTAAAGTGCTCATACGTTTCTTCAAATAACTTGTGTTCTTTACTGTGCTTCTTTCAAGTGCAGAGTTTCTTGACGAAGAAGAATTTGGGGAAGCTACAGAAAGCTTAATTGATGATGAGTGTTTGACAAAACCAGCCATAGAGCTTGGTTTAACGGTTGGTAAATCATAACATCAGAACTAAAATATCATTCATACTTGGAACTGCTGCAATAAAAAAATTGGGCTTGGCAGGGGGAGAATGAGGAAGAAACTATGTTCTTCCTTCAGCTTCCAGAAAGCATGCCTATGATAAAGCTGACAGATACAGAGAGTAATGAGACATCCAACAACTCAAAGTCATCAAAAATTTTAGGACCAAGGCAGAAGCTTTATCATTTTGATAAGCTGCCTGCTGGATGCATGGGGAAACTTCTGGTTTACAGAAGTGGTGCTGTTAAACTGAAGCTTGGTGACAACATTTATAATGTAAGTTTGGTTTTCAAATTTTCTAACATGGAATTCCAGGAAAAATATAGATTCCATGCAAGATGTCTTATGTTTCAATGTGGCTATAGGTCTCTGAAGGTCTGGATTGTCTATTTGCACAAGATGTTGTTGCTGTCAACTCTGAGATGAAGATTTCTTGTTCTATTGGGGAACTCAATAAGCGTGCTATCATAACCCCAGATGTGGACCGCATCTTAGATGGCATTTCTGATTTGTAACAGGTTTTTGCTCATTAGTTTATTCCCCCTATACAGGAAAATTGATGAATACGTTTTTCCCTCCCAAAAAGGAGGTCACTGAGAACTTCACATTCTTTTTGAATGTATACTACAAACATATAGTGAGTCCTTGAAGATGTTGACAATTACTTTACAGAAAAAGAGAAATAAAGATGATTGATTATTTTATTATCCTACTCTTTCTTTGTAGCAGTTGCTATGATGAAAAGAACTAAAAATTGGTAACAAGGAGAAGAGGCAAGAGATTTAGTTAACATAAATTCGTTGCAGTTGGAGTTTAAAACATGTTATAGCGTAGTATAATACACCTGATGCTATTGGAGATGTTGGATCTCATTCCAATTTGAAGCTTGCATCCAGCATGTAGTAGGATCATGAACTTCCTATGTTGGTAGTATCCTGATATGGCTCATTGTTGATTTTCCTTAAAACTATGGAGTTGTAATCTCCAGTGATATTCTTTTCTGGATTTGATTTTGTGGTGCTACTTAGCCCCATTCTTTCAGCAAATCCTTTTAAAAGGTAATTATGATCTATTTGCTGTCATATAGCTTAACTTGCTCTTCATTGTGTGGTCTACTTGTGGAAATATCGCAGATGAGGATTTGGACTTCGGTTACATAACTAGAATTTTCAAAGTTGTGATATAAGAAATGGCTTGTTCTTCATCATTGTTTCTTTGAATAGTTTTAAGATCCTGGAAAAATAGAAATAGAGAATGGTCCACCTGGTTCTTTATCCTTTTCTTTATTAATTTGCTTAAGGTTGTTATTTGTTCAGGTGAAAAGATGGAAGTGGAATATGGAAAATCAAGTCGTAAGAAACTCTGAATGTTTGCAGACACTTAACTGAAAGATGGATTGCTAGAGCATTGACATCTCAAAGGCACAGAATATCTTTATTGTATTATGCAAGTTTGCATGCATCATTCTTGATCTAATGAACTAAAAGTTGGTTTAAGATAATGAGAGCTCCATGTTGTGGTTGAAGTGTAATGCCCGTACTAGGAGCATGACAGTATGATGGTGATAGCCCAAATGAGAAATTCTGTAGTATCATAGATAACACTACCTTTGCTTCTATCAATGCGAAATTCTGGCCAATGCAAGTTTTTGGGCCCCATCCAAAAGGGAAAAATGCTATCTGATCATTGGATGCCCTTGAAGCTCTTTCAGAGAACCTCTCTGGTTTAAATTCTTCTGCATCATTGCCCCATATTTCAGGATCATGATTAATAAGCAAGATAGGCAGCACAAGATCCACCCCTGCTGGGAGAGACAGATTTCTTATCTTGTTTTCCTCGTAGGTATGTTTATACAAAGCAATAACTGGAGGATATAATCTTAAGACTTCATGAAGTATCATAGTCACCTGCCAGAAGTTCCCAGGCATTCGCAATGAGCTTTTAGAATATACGCTAGAGTAACAAAAAGGCTGAAGAAATTATCATAATTCTTTGTGTAACTTTTGCAACCCAATAAGCATTTAAAATCTTCACTTTCAATCAGTAAAGCCTCCACACCCCCTCCCCCAAGAAAAGAAAAAAAAAAAAGGTAAAGGGAGAAGTTCAAAAACCAAGTTATAACTTGCATGGTTTTTGTACATAATTAGGTGTCTCATTCTTGTTATATTGATTTTTACTGTTTTCTCTTCTTTTAAGGGTTAAAGAAGAGAGACCACATAAAGAGGCTATTTGGTTTATGTTCTGGAATAGAAATATAGACCATTATATACCATGCATTGTCGTGTCAATTTATAAAGCATATATCCATACAAAGTTGATCAAACACTAATATCGGATTCATAACTTCCATCATTTTTTCTGATTCATAAAATTCTTAAACAAATTGCCTATATAAAACTTATTATGTTAATTGTCTGCATTTTGATCTGATGGATAGTTAACTACATCTGTGTATGATCATGGATGGTTTAGTTTTATCAATTGCTAATGTCTCATTGCCTTGTACCTGGGTAAAAAATTGAGTGTGGGGACCCTTTCTTTCTAAATCAGTAATTTGCCACAATAACAATTTTAAGGTGGTAAAATTTCAATAAAAGTGGAATGCTACTCTTTCTGGGGGAAGTGAAGCGAAATACTTACAATTTTAAGTTGGCTTACAGTTGCAGCATTTGGTGGCTGCTTGCGACATACTTCCAGAACTTCCTCCCTTGCTTTGCCTTGCCAGTCTGGGTACATGGCCAAGACAATCATTGTCCATGTTAACAAACTTGAGGTTGTCTCATGACCAGCTAGGTAGAACTGCTTGCATTCCTCTATTACTTCTTGCATGGTCATGTGGTTATTCTTTTTGTTGCTTGTTGTAGATTCTCGATCACTTTCCGTGTTAGATTGCAAAAGCAGGCCAAGTAAATCTTCAGCATTTGTTCCTCTAGTTCTAATCATGCTTTCCTTTCTTTGGATTAGAGTTTTGAGCATAGAAGTAATGCTTTCGTCCAAATTCTTCCTTCTCTGGTTCTTTCTTGTTGGAATGAACCTGTGAATTGATATTAGATGAAAATTAAAATTGTGCCATTGTTTCCAAGCAAATTAGACAATATTTATGGAGAAAATGACAAGCAAACTTGAGAGTTGGAGATTGAGAATTTACCTGAAACCAGGAATATATAAGGTCTGCATTGCTTCTTTGACCAACTTTTGCAGCTTTTTCTGAAGCTTTAGGATTTTGTTTCCTTCTTCAAAGTTGCTTCCAAAGGCTGTCCTAGAAATAATATCCCCCGTAAGTTCCTGAAATTCTGGCCAAAAATCTATTTCACCTGTTCCGTTAAGAGAAATTGCTTTCTTTCATTTCTCTATCAACATGACACAACTGTGAAAATTTTGGTATCATCCCCTGTTTTATCAAACAATAGAAGCAAAAAGCACATGAAAATCTCAACTCATGTCATAAAAATGGAGGTGGCAGCTTGGCTTCCACTATGAAAGTTGCAAATGACCTTGAGTTTCTCTGTGTGGAAAGCTGGTGTGATTATCCTCCTGTGTGGAGCGAGTCTTCAGCATCTAGACTTGACAGTCCATTTGATAAAACCCGGATAAGGGGGTTCAAAGGTGGCATTCCAATGTGTCCTTGTTTGTTAGACAGGACTTCTTTGATCATCTCTGGGTCCTTCAAGATCACCCTTGGAGCAGTCCCATTCCAGCATATTGATATCTTCCCTACAAATGCAGAATTGTAACATTCCTTAAATAAAACTAGTGCCAGCAGAAACCTGAATTCCATTGTTGAAGTAAGACAACATTTATGCGTTATTTTGGGTGTACTTACCATATTTTTGCACAGTATTGTGTGTAAATGGATCAACACGCGGCACAATCTGATTAGAGAGGCTAATTGGTTTGGACCATGCTTCTGTTATTTGCTTGATGAAGTCTTTCATATCTCCTATTAATGGTTTGTAGGGGTTGCCTCTGATCCCTTGCTGTTTCAATTTCCTCTCGAGCCATTTTGGTTTCCAAAAAATGGAATGAACAGCTCTAATGAAACAGTAGCATAGCAGAAACAGTGAACTAACTTTCAGACAAAGGAATATCGAGTCTTCCATTAACAACTAAAAACTTTTGGGGGATTCTTTGGTTTGTTGAATGCTTTCTGGTTCGTCGAAAGCCCTAAAATATATATAGGGATAATCTGAAGAAGCATCTTCAATCCGGGTATTGAAAATTTGTCGAAATACTTGCTTTGGGTCAAAAGAAGAAATGTTTTCTTTGTTTTCATTCAACCTGGGAGTAATAATTTTTTCAGATAGTTGACTAACTTTTCCTTGGAGAACAAGATAAAGCGTGGCAAGACTGAAAGGGGGTTGCGGGAGCATAATAGTGGAAGATTGAAGTTTGTTGCTTTTACTTGGGGATCAAGTTGAGAACGCATGAATCATATTAGATCAAGTAGAAGGCAAATTCATAAGCAAATTGAATTTCTATAGATATGATCCTCTGAAATCATCCTCCCCCCCTCCCCAAGAACACAGTTACCCCTGCCTTTGTCTTCTGGAAGCTGAACTTGCAGTTCCAGGATGCCTTTTATAAGTCTCGGCATGGGCGAAAGCAAAGAAGTTTGATCGTCTAAGGAGCTTACCGCCCTTTTTTCAATCTCTATACTCCTTACTTATTTTTACTTAACAACAACTCTACTTGTACTAGTAGAATCGCCAAAAATTGTTGAAGGAAGTGAAAGATAAGGAAATTGTATGCAAGGAAAAACAGAGGAAAACCTGCATTATTCACAGAGAAGGAAAAACGAGTAAGAAGAAAACAAAAGAAGAAATGCATTCACAAGTACTGCCAAATCATTAAAAGGAACAGAGTGGAATGCTGAGCATGAGCATGTGACAGTTGTTATACTTTGATGATTAGGATTAGTTATTACAAGATATAAATAAATAGATGTAGTTTGTATAGATAAAGAGCAATACAAAATTGTAGACTTGTAATCTTTTACTCTTTCCGGTTAACAGAAAGCTTTTTACATAAATCCTCAATTGCTATTGTTTCTCTCTCTAATTTGTTAAAACCTTGAAATCGATTTTTCGATCAAAAATATGTAATAAGAATATGTGATCAAAATTATTAGACCGTCTAGTATTCATTTTTTCCATCATCCGACACGAAAGTAGTAATGCTTTGAAAAAAGTAGTTCATTTCGTAGAATTCTGGCCAGAAACCATGACTCAATAACTGTAAAAAGATGATAGGAAATGCCATTATTCTGATAGATGATTATGTTTGGTCCTAGCGCCATCAATATCTATCGCATCTCTCTCTAAATATTTGAAGTGAAAAAGCTCTTCAATATTTCAATTTGCCGTGCTTTTTTTTTTTCTTGTGCACGGAAGAAAAAGAAAAATTGCCTCAGAAAATGGATACAATGTCACAGCTTTTTGGCAATTGATGGGTGGGACTGGGGATTGGCACTAGGGATCCTCCACCCCTAAATTCCTCTCTCACCAGTTAAGATGTTATGTGTTTTTATTTTATTATATTTTTTCTTAAAGTTCTTTCATCCTTTTGGGATTTTATATTTTTAAAATTTTTTTCTTATAATCTCGTGATATATTATACTAGTGGGGGGAGAAAATAAAAGAGAGGACGGAGGAAAAGATCCTTATTGGGAGTCTGGGACAGGAGGAGAGAGGTTCCGACCCTTTTTCTTTTTCCTTTTATTTTTTGTTAGAACTAGACGCATTACGTTAATGCCCTCGCCAGTCCAACACAAACAGTCGGCTAAACCTGCTGCTCTCGTCCAGTCCGTTCCTGGTCCCTCTCCTCTCTTGATCGCCACCACGCAGCCACTGCCGCTCGCTGCTGGCTTCCCTCCTCTCCTCTGTCTGCCATTCGCTATGCTTCCTCACGGCCAACCTCTGCTGCTTATACTGAGAATTTAAGCAAAATAACCATTAAATCTAGGTATCCATAAAAAAAAAAAGTTTAAAAACCGCCAAATCTAGGGACAAGAGAGAGGTAGATGGATCCAGATAGAGATACAGACAGAGCAATGGAAGATTTCGAGAAGAAAGTATCGATTGCAGAAGATTCAGATGTCATGGACGCTGAAAATAGCACAGATTCAACTATTGCCTCAAAAACCATTGCTTTGCTTAGGAGATTTCTCGCCGTTCAACAACGCAGGGCTCAAGCTTATGCCAGTTTGAAAAGAGGCTTTGAGGACTATATGGTTTCCGGAGGTGAACTGGCTTACCAGCAACTTTGCGGCGATATTACGGTGGAATTTAACGATTGTTCGAAACAAGTCCGGGAATTGGAATCTCAATTTCTAGGTCAAGATCTCTTCCGCGATGATATTGCTAGTATACTCAGATCAGTTCAGAACCAAGAGAAGCAGAAGCTGCAACTGACGGCAACAATTCAGGTCTTGAAGAAGGCTGGTCGTCCCTCTGAGCGACTAGTGAGCCATGAGAATTGTAGATTTCATCACCAGATGGGGCACGAGTGCGTGCATATCCACAAGATAACTGAAGCTTCTGGAACTGAAGAGGCAGAGGCTGATGCTGAGTACGATAATGCCCTTAAGGAAGCAATCAAAGGTGTACAAGAAGCAGTAACTACCATAAATGAGCATTTGGAAGAAGTCAGGTATGAGATTGCTGCGCTTGAAGCTGAGTGACAATCACCTTTTCTCGAGAAGATTGATGCTGGAATATCTTTGCTACTAGTGGTTGTAAACTGCTTTGCACATTTTGCTTTGTTAAAGGAGGACATTGAGACATTGTTCAGAGATGTTTTCCTTCATTTTAGAGTATCCAATAACAGAAAAGTTGGAGAAAACATGGGAATTTTCTTCCTGTAACTTTTGCTAAGCATTTAAAATCTTAACTTTCAACCAGCAATGAACCACAGTAACAACTTTAAACTGGTTAAAAATTCAAAAGAGTTAGGAAAACTACTTTTTATGAAGTGAGTGAAATCTCACGATTTAAGTTGGCTTACAGTTGCAGCTTCTGATGCAGTTCCAGTTTTTTGTCTTGCCAGTTTGGGTACTTGGCCAAGACATTTATGGGCCCAGTTACAAACATGAGGTTGTCTAGTGACCAGCTAGGGAGAACTGCTTTTCTTCCTCTTCTATTTCTTCCATGGTCATAAGGTTATAGTTTGTTGCTTGCAGTAGATTCTAGACTTCTTTCATGGTTAGATTACAATAAACAAGTGAAGTATATCTTCAGCATTTGTTTCTCTAGTTTGAATCATTTTTTGCTCTCTGAGAAATTAAGCTTTGAGCATTCAAGTAATGCTTTTGTCCAATTTCTTCCTTCTCTGGTTCTTTTTCATTGGAATGAATCTCTAAATTGGTAGTTTTAGATGCAGATGAAAATCATTCTATTTGTTGCCAAGCAAAATTAGATAATCGTACACATGGCAGAAAATGGCAAGCTCACTTGAGAGGTTTACCTGAAGCGAAGAACATAAAAGATCTACATACTTTTGCAGCTCTTTTTGAAGTTTTTGGATTTTTTTTTCCTTCTTCAAAGTTGGTTCTAAAGGCTGGCCTAGAAATCATATGCCCTTTAAGTTCTTGTAGTTCTGGCCAAACATCTATTTCACTGGTTTCGCCGAGATAAATTGCTTTTGTTCATTTCTCCATGAACACGAGACCACTTTCTGAAAATGCTCGTATTCTCACCTGTTTCATCAAACAATAGAAGCAAAAAGAACATGAAAATTCATCTGATATCATAATGACTGAGGTGTTCCTTAGCTTTCACTATGAAACGCTAGCGTAACCTTGAGTTCCTGTTTCTAGCCCAGTTTTCTCCAGCTAGACTTGCCAGTCCGTCTGGTAAATCGAATGTGTCCTTGCTGGTTAGACAGCAATTCTCGGATCAGTTCTGGGTCCTTGAATATACCCTGGGAGTTCATAGTTATATCTTCCCTACAAATGCATTGCAACATTCATCAAGTAAAAACTAGAGTGAGCAGAAAATGGGGTTCCATTCTTGTAGTAAAACAATGTTTGTGTGTTTCTGTTTGTGTATTCTTGTGTGTTGTAGAAGTGAATATAGTTTTAAGTTTAGTGGGGAGGTGTCCTTAGACAACCCTCTTGAACTCTATAAGAAGAGAGTGTCTGTAGAATTCTTCTAATTATAGTGCCATATTTTACATTGAGTCAGGTATTCGGGAGGCAAGAATTTGTTTTAGCTTGAGGCCAGCACAATTTGATGAATTGTTTTTTATATTTGTCTGAACTATGTCTGGATATAGGAAAAAAGAGACTACTTGAGGAAAAGGAGAGAAAAGGAGAAAGAGGAGGGAATATTCATTATTTTCTATGTCTGGGTAGTCAATAGGTGAAAAAACAGACTTAAGTTACTAATTCGCTGTTCTATTTGCCTTTTAAGTGATTATAATATAAACATTTTACCACAAGGAGATTTTAGCTGGTATAAGAACTCCGTAAAAGTTGTCTCTTCTCCTCGTTCGATTTTCATATTGTGAGGGTACCAAGTGGGGCATTTTTAACTGCGTGCAATCCCTCTATTCTTCCATTTCAAAAAGATCAATTCAAACGCCTATCTGTTTGCTCTCATTTCTTGTACTTCCAACTACCTTCCCTGGGAATAGATCTTTGTATATTACTTAGCAAAAAATTAACAAATCAAAGGGTTAATGTACCCTTTACAATATTTAAGGCATCTAAAGCTTCCTGTATTCTGCCGACAATAGCATTGGTTCTAACATACAAGGCTAAGTTCCAATCTGCACTTAGATTTGGACCAATCCGCTCCTGGAAGGGCAACGGAAAAATTCTCTCCGCAAGAGACCACTGCAAGTTTCTGCGCTCCGGTGGCATGTAGACCAAGGATCCTGGCCCGCCTGTAACGAGGTTTAACCTTTTTCGTGTGATTAAAATTTTTATTTTTAATTTTATAAAAATTAAATTATTTATAAAAAATATAAATTTTATACTTAAAATTTTAAATTTAATTTTAATATTAAATATATCCAATCCCACTTTTGTTTTTTGTATTCCCACCTGATTTGCCACAGCAGAAACCACGACGGCAGCGGGCACTTTCCGTCTCCAGATCCACTCCCAATGCTCCCTTTCTGACTCTGCACTCCTACCGTAAGTTAGATCCCAACCAGTATAACCTTTGATTTGATCAAGAGCATATGTCCACCCCTTTTCGTTTTTTAATACATTTTATATAAATTAATAAAAAATTATGAATATTTTTTTATTATATTATTAATTAATTTAATCTAATCTATTTTTTATGAATAGGAAAGATATGTTATTATAAAAATATAATTTTTTAAATTTTATAAAAAAAATTAAATATTTTGAGAAAGAAGAAAATATCTTAAAAATTCAATATTTTGAAACAAAAGAGTAAAAATAAGCCTATTCTAAAAATATCGCAGAGTCTATGGCTATTCTCTTCATGGTTTTCAAATGGCACGTGTATCACTTTCTCTTCACACAAACAACAATTATGTAAATTCATTTCTCTATGTTAAGAAAAAAACCTCCGCAATCCTGCCATTGTAACTCTATATTACATATTTTATGGCCATTGTTTCTCTCGTATCACATCTCTTCACTGTCTACTTTCTTAAAGAACCCATTCTCATTTATTGTTTTGTCATCAGAATTCAGAATTTTGATGTGGGAGGAAAAAGAAAACAAATTATCTAATACTTCTTCTCTTTCAATTTAAGTGTCATTTTAAAAATTTTTACGCATATTAAAGCCCTATTATCAATTGCTAAATTTTTTTAAGCTGTTAAAAATAAGTAAACAAGCGCTTTTAAAAGAGTTGTATTTAAAAATTAAAATATAAGTTTTATTTTTAATAATTTTAATAAACAAAAGTTATTTTAGAAAGCATTCCAAGATAGCTTTTAAGAAATATAACTTTTTTCAACTTATTTAAACTAAAATCAAAAGTAAATAATAGCATTTAGCAAAAAAAAATTATAAACAACTTATTTTAAACAGTTGAGAGTAGGTTCTTAAGATACTAATTAAATAGATTAGTTTGTCATGAATTAAATATTATCTCTTCTCATAAAAAACTAAAACATAAAAAAGTATCATAATTTATTATACAAAATGACTTTATTTTATTATAAAAGTAAATAAAAAATTAATTTTTCATTCAACAACACTTATTGTGTAACGAAACACTTTTTACAATAACACTTAAATTGAAACGAAAAAAAAAACAAAAAAGAAGCTCCATTGCAAAGCTATAGTTGGCAGTCACTGGTGTAGCATATGCATTTAGCCAATCATATCCCCCATATATCAGATTTGCGAGAGCTTTCACTTTATGCACATATATACGTGATCTTGGTATAAGATTGGATTCAACTAATATTTCACTAATACGATCAAGCATTTAAGTAATGAGTATTTCATGACTATATATATATATCCTACTCAAAACTTATCATATAGTAAAAGCTGAATTGGAACAACAGCAGTGGTAGAAAGCTGCATGCACACAATTTAAAAGCAATAGATAGATGTGCATAATGTATTATTTATTGAGTTTGTATCCATAAAATGAGCTGTCATATGTCACAGGTACATCTAAAACATGGAAACAAAATTAGCAAAAGAGAGACAAACAATATGGGATGCGAATTTTGAAGCTATAATGGGAGATGGAAGACAAGAAGAGGAAGAATTTGCATTTTTTTTTGTTTTCTGAAATTCTATTATATATAATTATTTACTTTTTTTTCATCTTGAGTTTTCACATCTTCTCTCATAAAAGTTAATGATAAATTTTACAGAAACAAAAAAAATTAAAAACTTTTCACTTTAACTACAATCCAAATACAACAGCTAATGAAAACAGAAATAGACTATACATATTTGACTGATAGTCTGGATCTGGATCTGATCATGTTCTTGTGCAATATGATTGATCCTGTCAACATATTTTATGGATCAAAATTTATTTTGCAGGACCACCATGCAAAACATAGGGAATGAAACATATGGTAAATTAATACATTTCATTTCATTATCTGATTTTTAGCTGTTACATGACTCCTTCCTTCCCCACCCACTCCCCACCAAAAGAAACCAAATTTCTGGAAGAAAAAGACATTTAACATTAATATTCATCCTTGGCTGTTCAATCATGTTGCAGCATCTCTTCGTAGAATACCGGAGGGGCATCGGACGGAGAAGAATGGTCGAAATTTATAATATTTGAGGGGTTGACATAACTGAAATCAAGGTAGCTTGAGGATTCTAAACTAGGAAGATCAAGGAATGGTAGTTCCTCCACTGTGTAATGCAACACGCATGCAATCAGGTGGATTCTTTGCTTTGGGAGTATTCACTGGTGACAATAAATCACAGCCACCTGATGCGAATTCGTATGTGTTAGATGTGGAGGTCGTGTTTCCATCAAAAGATTCTTGTTCTTTTTTATCTCCAACGGGGTTATCATCAATCGCTACAGTTCTTTTCTGGTTCTCGGCACCGGTTATGACGGCCTTGGTGCTTGCAACTGGCGTCTCAATGGGGATGGTTTTGTGTGGTGGCTCCAGCTCTTCTACTTCGGTTTTCTTTGTCTTGTGATCGTCCTCTGGAACCTTTCTGGTCGAAGATTTACCGTCATCATCACGAACCCTTTTGGCTAAACTGGTGTTCCAATAATTCTTGATTTCATTGTCTGTTCTTCCTGGGAGTCGCCCAGCTATTAGGGACCATCTGCACATAGTTTATAAGAATAACATTGAACAAAATTCAAGTGGAAATACATAAGAAAGAAAGAAAAACTATAGCTATATAGAACTGAAGGTTAAAACTATAAATAACTGCCTGTTTCCCAATAGCTTATGAAGCCTAACGATGAGTTCTTCTTCATCATTCGTAATGTTGCCTCTCTTGATGTCTGGCTTCAGATAGTTTAACCATCGAAGCCTGCAACTCTTCCCACCTCTTTTCAACCCTGTCAACACATAGAAATTAACAATCCCAGCTAAAAACAAATTTAAATACAATTGATCTGAACATTAGTTAATATACATCCAAAGTATATATATATATATATATATATATATATGTGAACTCTCGAACCTGCTCTAATAGGAACGTTTCGCCATTTGCCCTCACCATGAAGCTTAATGAAGTCGGAGAGAAGTTTATCTTCTTCAGCGGTCCACGCACCTCTGTTCAATCCAACTTTGGAACAATAAGGGCGTCTTCCCATGTGTGTATATATACATGAAGAAAGCATTACCCAGTGCTCCTATAGTCTTCTCCTCTCCAAGTAATGACACTGTGCTTCTCTCTCTGGTGATGAAACTGGCTCCTCCTTCCTATATAAATTCGGAAGTGGGTAATTTCACGGAGTACAGTTTTGACTGGCAGCTTTATAAGCGTACAGTGGCTTACTTTCGAGAGAATGATGAATAGCACTATCATATCACACGAGATTGGCAAGAGAATGGTACAGTCTCATCAAGACTCAAGACCATCACCAAATGTTGCCAGCAAATGAGCAAGATAGTCCCTCCATGACCCACCTCAGAGACACACCTCCCTCTTCCCCATCGTGATGGGCTATTGCTTCAAGACAATCTCTCAAGAATATTCTTAGTATATTTTCATTAAAATTTAACATTAAGTATTCATTAATTTTGACTTTGATGTAAATTTTTAGTTAAAAAAATAATTTGATTATAAGTAAGTTACAACAATATATCAATCGAGTAAAGAAATTAGTGATAGAATTGAAGTTTGAATATCTTAAATATAAAAGGCTAACTATAAGAATTTATTATTTATAAATATATATCTATCTATATATATATATATATATATATATATATATATATATATATAAAATAAATATTATATTTAAATAAATTTAAATAAAAATATAAATATTTAATCCTAAACGGCACAGTTTGCAATAGTGTTGAATGTAATGGGCTAGTTGCATGTGTTAGCTCTGTGAAGGCTTTTTGGGGGACATTGCCCGTACTATATCCCCACACTTGATGCTCACTGTCAACCAAATGTCAGTGGTGGGTTATAATATTGATAATATCTTTTCAGTGAATAAATTTGTAGTTATTCAATAATTAAAAAAAGTATATATAATAAATAATTAATTATATAATAAAAAAGTATAAATTTTTAATTATTAAATTAAAATTTAATGATTAAAATCTATTTAAATGTTAGTGTTTTATCCTCTGCAGAACCGCACATATGCAAGCTGTGGATGTTTAGGACATCTACTTGGAGCAAAATTTTTAATTTTAAATATTATTTTTTATAAATAATTTATTTTTATAAAATTTTAAATTAAAATTCTATTAAAAAATAAACTCTAGGTAGTTGAAGCCTCCTCCGATATATGATATTTTTGGAGTTTTTTTTTTCAGTTAGCCAGAAAGACAAAGACAATGACAAAATATTTCTTCTGGAAGCCCAATTAAAAAATTATAAACAGTAAAAAAATTCTACTGTTACCCTGCAGGTAACACTATTGTCCATTTGGCTATTTGTCCGTACAAATCACCCAGCGAAGTGAATCTTTCCTTCTGAGTTTTAAGCAGTACCAGTTATTTTGAAAAAATTATTCTTGATTACGCAATTATGATACGGTAAATTAATGAATATAATAGGTAAAAATATTGATTTTTCAAATATTTTTCGTCTCTTTTTTTTCCATCTTTCGGACGAAGCAAAAAGAATATATGAAGAAGCAAGGATTCAACGCGCTCCATTAATTAATGCCTGGGAACCCAACATGAAAATTTTTATTAATTCTCCACGTGTTTGGACAATTTTCTAGAATCCTAGTACATTATCTTGGATGTTTCTCAGCCAACTTTCTCCTTGGGAGCCTTGAAAGTTTGTTCCAGCAGACATCCTTTAATTAATTCCTCTTCCCTTTTCCTTTGTCCTTATTGAGGTAGTTGCATGTGCCTTCTTATTTCTCTAAAGTCTGCATAATATAGACTGTATTAAGGCCCATAAATGTCAAATAGGTACAATTATTTTGGCCCTCGCAGACTGCAATACACATTGGGTGCATATAGATTGGTTTCGTAAAATTTAAACGCAATTGAATTTTAATTTTTTGTATAAAAAATTTTACTTTTGACAAAATTTAAAATAAAAAATTTTAAATACAAACTCAATTCATATACAACCCTTGGTAAAAATGTAAAAAAAAAAGTCATGGTGAAATGATACTTGACATTGATTCTAATGGCTGATGATCTGAATGGGTTGGTTCATTATTGTGAAATCGATTGGGAGTAGTCACCTTTTCTTCTTTCACAACTTTATTGATGCATTTTATCAGTATTTTTCAAATTACTGTTTATCTTTTTCATGATTAAGAATCAATGCTACCCAAAAACACCATCAGGGTAAAATGAAACATTGAATTATATAGGGATCCAGTTTTTGTGGACTAAAAGTTCAGTTATATATAGACCTACCTTTTAAGGACTATAAGTATTAAGACATTATACCTTCTCGAAATGTTCAACTTACTATATATATATATATACAAATATGTAAAGATTGTGGTTTAGAAAGGTTTGGTTCATTATTTTTTTAAAAAAAAATGTAACAGAAATTTTAATGATTTATTAGAATTTGGCTTGTCGTGTTGATTTTCTCTGTATTTATGAGTTAGCACCACTCATAATTATGGATGTAAATGTGGAGGAATTATTCTTTTGTTTATTTTTCAAACTGTCTTCACCATTTTTCCTTTAAAACACACAAAAGATGATGTCTTAATTAGTCATATACTTCCCAAAGAGCACAACGAGAAAATACTCACTCACAAAAGCGACCCAGAATTATTATGTGTGGATTGTGAAAGGATTTATCCTTCATCCATTATAACAATAGACTAACAAAATTAGACTATATAAATAGAGAGAGAGAGAGAGTGTGTGTGTGTACAATTAATTTATCAAACTGCATCATCATCGGTTAATACCAAACTCAGAATTAGAAGTTTGATCTCTGCCAAAAGAGAAATTAAGAAAAGAAAGAAGTAGAAGGACGACTTTTTTTCCCCTTTTCATGGCTACCAATAATGTATACATGCATGAAAAGTGCGGTCCAAATCAGCAACACAAGAGTTCAACCAGAAAGGCCCTCTTTGGGCTCTAGTCATTGGAGGTTAGCACTTAGCAGCACGGAAATTATCAGGAATTAGCGTGCAAGTCCAGAGACTATGTTCAAGGTTCCTAGGAGAAGATATCAAAGCTGAAATCATACTCTCCAAGGGCTTCCCCGACCACAGAAATATGTTGTTGGTCCTGGGCTTTCTCCACCAGAGCATCAGTGCTACAGAGTTCAATCTCGGAATCCATCCAAAAGCTCAGAAGATCATCATTCATCTCCCTTACAGGTAAAGGAGAAATGCTGGCCTCGATGTACTCCCGGAAAGAAGTTTCATTATCATGAATTAGCTCGACTTGATCAGTTCTTTGTCGATCATGAGGTGGATTACAGCCTGTTTTGGTGCTTTCTGTTGTAGGGTTGGGACCATTGGGTTGCATACTGGGAGAACCAGTAGTCATAGCAGCCGCGGGTTGCGGTCCGTGTTCAGCTTTCTTCTCTTCCAAGTCGGTGTCTAGCCTGCTATGTTTATTCTTCTCGGCAAAAACCCTTTTACTCAAAGTCGTGTTCCAGTAGTTCTTGATTTCGTTGCCTGATCGACCTGGAAGTCTGCCGGCGATCAGCGTCCACCTGTTTTTAATTTCCCAAACAAAGGTCGTTAGGTTTTGAGCTTCAAAGTAAACAGAAGAGCCAACTTTTGTGGAAATTAGAAAGGCAAGAATAGAGAATTCCACCTGTTGCCGAGCAGACGGTGTAGCTTGATGATCAGGTCTTCTTCATCTTCTGATATGTTGCCCAACTTTATACCTGGCCTGAGATAGTTGAGCCATCGGAGCCTACAACTTTTCCCACAGCGCTTCAACCCTGCAAAAACTCAAAATCCACCTTGTAAATTACTACTGGAGATTGGAAAGTTCAACATTTTGGAACCCATATGAATCTCTTTGAATCAATCCCAGAGGAGATACAAAGGAATAATCTTGCATTTGAAGCAAGTAATGAAGGCAATTTTACCTGTTTTCTGAGCAAGGTCTCTCCATTTGCCTTCACCGTGGACTCTAACATAATCCACAAGGATTTTGTCTTCCTGGGACGTCCAATGACCTTTCTTTAGTTCCACCTTGGAACAGCACGGTCTCCTTCCCATTTATCTGTTCGAGTGGAATATTAATGTTGGTTTTGCTTTCCGGCCTTGGCTGATTGAAGACTTGCAATATATAGTACCAGCGAGAAGTTTATTATTTATAGGGGGAACTGAAAAGGCTCTTACCAACAAGTCATACCGGAATTCTTAAAGGATTTGATGAGATGGAATTGGATTTTATTCTGCGTCGAACTCAGGAACCACACATAGCCACGGACTGAATACACCACCACATGCAACACGACGAACGCACAGAGGGCCCTTCTTCTAGAATCATAGACGTATATATGATCGCTCGCAAGAGCTTGAAAACAACTTGAAAGGAAAAGTTCCCTAAGAAACTCCAATTGAACCTCAAGTTAATTCCGTCCTTGATATCTTTAACTTTTACGGCGTATTTGGCCGAAATTCTATCTATTTTTTTATTCTTTTTTGAGGAAAATAAGCATTTCATCAAACACGTGTCTAATTTAACAGCAAAAGCAATTACAAATAAAACCTAAATGTTGGAGGGGTAAGTTGAAATAGCATTTTTTTATTTTTGAACTTTTTTCATTATGGGTATTTTCTTAAAAACTGAAAAAACAGTACTAAAACTATATAAAAAGAAAAAAATCACTTTGAAATGTTTCCACAAGGCCAATTGCTCCCAAGTGGTTCATATGCATACACGATCTTCATGACCTTTTGGTTAATAGTTGTTAAAATAATAATCTTTTCGTCCACAATTGAATGTTCACATCTACTTTTAAAGATTTCACAATTGAATATTTTTTTTTAAATAGTTATATATTTTTATTTTAAAAGAAAATTTTACAAATACAAAGGTCCAACCACTAACCTCTTTTGCTCTATTGATTTAAGAGATTTAAGTTTTACAAAGATATAATTTTTACTATTAACCTATTTAATTAATAAAGATATCATATTAAATTTTTATAATTAAATTACTCTTCTTAATTTTATACTAAGTCAAAATAAGATATTTAATTGTGAATTGAAAGAGTAAAATAATAATTGAGTTAGTATCTCCTTTTAAAGGTTTTTTTAGTCCTTACCATATTATATATATATATATATATAATAGGGTAAGGACTAAAAAAACCTTTATCAATATTCTTCTTCGTTAAAAAATTAAATGTCACCCCTTAATTTAATTAGTACAAAAGTGAAGAAAATAATTTGACCATATTTAAAGTAAGTTAATAGCAAAAACTTATATGTTAGTAGAATTTTTGAATAAAAAAGTTAATTATAATAATTTAAAGAGTCATTTCTAAAATAATAAAAATATTTAACTTCAAAGAAAGAAAGCACTAGTTTTTGAGGCATAAACGTTAGTGTCAATAAAATTAAGTGTTCGTGAATTTTTAATACAATCTAGAAAAGCTGCAGCTGATTTCTACTTTGTTGACACATTACACGTTCATTCACTTCACACAATGATTGATTGTTAACGATTTTGGCCGCAACGAGACAAACTAGTATTCAGAGGAGTCTCCGACTGGGAGGCCGCAGCAGCCATCACTTTTTAACAATTTTTAGACCTTTCCAGCGGTAGTGGCCACTTTTTATAGCTGCTAACGACATTATGTGCCTTTTCAAAATGTTTACGATCTATAGGATAGCCTTCTCATAGACAACTACTTCCGAAATTTTTATTTAACACAACTTTCATTGGGACAAGATAGTACTTCCGTGGGTTAAAAACATTCCTTACCAAACTATAACCATCTCTACCCATACAATGTGCCAGCTAAAAAATTAAAAATTAAAAAAAACTTTGTTAACTTCAAACTAATACGCTCCAAACTTTGACCAAATGTTTCTCATCTTCAAAGAATTATGTATGTGTCTATTCCACGACAAAATTAGGAGCGCGTCTAAAGTTGCCAGTGGTTATTATGTAGAGTTACAATCAGAATAATGCAGAAGATTGATGGACTTATCGCTTGAATATGACGGCGCCTCTAATCTGTAGAGACGGTCAGTTTGCAGAAAAGGCGATGTCACCCAACCAAACCCACGCCGTGCTGGGTGGGCTTCGATGCTTAAAGGGCTAAAAAAGAGACAAATGACTGATTTCTACAAAACTAGTATCAAAGCGTCCATACTAAGGCGCAAAAGATATTTTTTTCGGCACGCACTAAATTATTCACTCAAAATATCACGTCAACATCGGACCCATGTCAAAAGTCAGGAGGAATGTGTCAAGCTTGCCGACCTTCTGTCTGATCGAGTGATGAGTGATGAGTGTGCCAGCCCAAACTAAATATCCATCGCAAGAGACATGGGCTTTTCAAGCAGTATGGACAAACAAATAGGAATACGTTTTAGGTATTGCCCGGTAAAACAACAAAACTGAACTGGTAGAAATGGGCTTTCCGGAGTTTGGAAATGCAAAACTTTATGCTGAACTCCAAACTGACCGCTAACTAAAGAGAAGGGCAATAAAAACTAGAGTTTACCTCTCTCTCCCTTGAGGTAACATCTTGATTCTTGGCAATGGAATATCCAGAAGTTCCAGGCAAGCCAGTTTCTGACTAGTAAACAAGCTAAAGAAACTTCCTAAAATAGACATATCATCCAGAACTGCACATGTTTAGTTCAATCCACCCCAATATCAGCATCTGATTTCTTTCTTTTCTCATTTGAGATTCAACTTTATGCAAGAATCTGGAAAATGTGATCTAACAAGAACCCTGTTCTTTTATCAACTTGAAACATTATAGAAGTCATATAAAGATCACCGGACGCGATAACAAGATTAGGAGCAAAGGGAAACGTAGACGAATTGAAGCAATCTCCTTCCGTTCATTAGTAACAGGAAAAGTAAAAAGAATTCACATTCTCTCACCCAATACGTGAGCATCAAGAGATAGCAGGATATTTCACATCCCTAGCACCACAAACTAGCTAGTTTGAGTATGCAATTACCTGTGTTGGGATGACAACCGCATATAAAGATACTTGTATGCATATCGATCAAACATCACAAATTTGAGGTACTCTCCCATAAAAGAAGAATAACAAACATGTTTCAATGAGCAAACCTTCCACCGTTGAACTCAAATTCTTGTCCTGAGGTACTGGTATCATAACAATAATAACAGAGCATAGGACACAGTCCTCCTAGTTACAACACAACGTCTACACAAGCTAATGCATAGTCTACGACTGAATCTCTAGCTCTATGTTGCCAGAAAGTTTCAGAATGAAATAAAAGCAAATCTTCTTCCTTTGAAACATTAGATATGCATTTCAAAGAATTTATATCAAGCCAAAACGCCACCTGAAGATAATGCATATCACTCATGGACTAACAGCTGCACCATAACAAGAAGAACATTTATGCTCTAACCTCTCCTGGCATACATGAGTGCCTATTCTAACAACAGAAAGCCAACATAAAAGAGAAATGTCCTTCAATTAACAAGGGAACAACAAAAAGCTTGTTGAAATGCAGTTCCAGTGACAAGAAATCATACTCTCGTCGTTAAAGGCTTGCAGACTGCGACGAAGGACGACCACGCCATCAAGCTTATCTCTAACCTTGTCCTTCTGCCCATTGGCAGCCTCGGTTTCCGAATCCAAAGCCTCCAACTCATTCACCCCTTTCAAAACTGCAAGCGAAGCTATTGAATATCCCTTCGCCCTCGCCGGGGAGAAGTTTTCGCCATAACTCAACTGCACAATCGGTGGAAACTTCTCTTTAATTCCGCCAATCACTCCCAAAATCTCATTTTTCTCATCCTCCCCCAAATTCTCCTTCAACTTCATAAACGACAACCTCAAGCCCGAACCGGGAGGAATACTTACCGAACCGGAGACGTCATTCGTAATCCAATCAACAGCCATGATGTCCTCGAGGATAGGCCTCACGTAATCAGTGACGACGCCGACGTGAGCCGGGTGATTAGTGTAAGTATCGAGGTCGGATTTGGATGCATATCGAGAGTGAAGCATGTGAGTGAAGGTAAGGGCGGACGACCGGACCGGCAGTGATATGTAGGACGCAGTCGAGCGTGACAAGGCCGTTTAGGTTGTTGACCATGGCGTTGACTTTGGACTGATCAGTGTCGGGTTTGACTTTGAAGAGGACGATATGCTCGACTATTTCGGAGGACATATTGATCGGCGGCCGGGATTGGGTGGCGGAGAGCCGGATGGTGCGGAAGTGGGACGGCTTGACAGTGGAGGAGCGGGGAAATGATAAGAAGGGCGTGCGGCCGCAAGCTACTTTTACAGTCCCGCTCAGCATTGCTCTTCTGTGTTAAGCGGTCTACCGAGGCCGTTCAAGTCTTGTCGTTGATGGCGATTGTGATTTGGTGTGCTGCTGATGATGAATGGTTGATTAGCATTTATTAGGATGTATTGCAATTTAGTTCCATTAAATTTGAAGGGTTTTGCATATTGGTCTCTCTTGTTCTAAAATTAGCACTTACGGTCTAACCCTTTACGTCCATTAAGGATTTGCTGACACGTGTGTTAACAAAATGACTTCATTGCCCTTGTTTCGACTCTACCATTTTACGACCACTAAGTTAGGAGTATTTTACACTTTAGTCCGAGTGAATAAATAAATTAACTCCTTTATCTTTAATTTTAAAACTAAAATTTTTTGAAAAAAAATAAAAGCTAAAAAGATTTCTAATTTTTTTAATATTTCTAATAATTTCTTTTATATTTTTTTAAACTTTAGTTACAATTACTTTAACTGTCGCTACAATTAGCAATATCATCATTATAATTTCTTTTACATTCTTCAAACCTTACTTTCTAATTTTAGTATCTCCTTTCTTTTTTTATTCTTATTGTCTTTGACAAAATTAAAGTCATTATAAGGGAAATGCCAAATGTGATAGAAGAGACAATGGTAATAGCAAGGGCAAGTATAGAGATGGCAATTAAAGTTCTCTATCATGGAAGAAAAAGAAGAAAATAAAGTTTAATACGAAAGATTTTTTTTTCACTTGAAGAATTTATTTAGTTTTTTTATGATTGAAATTTTAGATAATACTCTAATACATTAAGAATAAGAATTAATTTATTTGTTAATTGACTATCAATAGGTCATAACTATAATGATCTTTAAGAAATGGGACTAATATGCAGAGCACTCCAAAGTTGATGATAGTAATATGGAAAGCAATTTGATACAATTTTAATTACAAGTAAAAGATAGGGGGAAATTGACATTTCGAAGATAAAGAAACGATCAGTTTACTAACAGTTGAGGGACTTTAGGTGCATTTTTAAAAATTAGGGACCAATGTGCAAACCTACCCAAACTTAATGGTACTAAATTGCAACGACACCTATTTATTACTGGTGACGGCGCTTGGTGGGAGACTGGGAGTAGGGCAAGGATCCGATCTGGTTTTTTTTTTTTTTTTCCTTTTGGCGCTGAATAGATCCGATTTGGGCTTCAAACCTTAGCAAATGTGGATATACAAAGTGGGCTTGTTTACATCTGAACATGGATGATTGGAAGAACAACAGACGTTTAGTAAACTGCCCGTATACATTAGACCTTTCCATTTGGGCTAACAAGGTGTTAGTCATTGATCTGTTTCCTCCTTAGATCCTCGGTGTCCAAATATGGGCTTCATCTGACAAGCCTTAGAAGTCCCCAGCTGAAGACTGGAATTGTTATGGATATTATTAAGTCCAACTATTGGTTAATAGCAGAATGGTAGTCCAAGTGGAACGGGATTCGTCTTCCATATGAGAGGTCAAGGGATCGAATACGGTTAAACGAAAGCGTTTGCGTGAGTAGGCCCTTGACTTCTCTCATATGGGAGCTGTTCTGGTCCACATGTGCACCTTGGTGGGATCATGGTGACGGGGCTATCTATACCAAGACAGTAAGCATTACTTCGGCCTCACTCGAATATTTTATGGCGGCTGTGGAGCTCCTCTGGTCTCCCCAGAGGGGGATTGCTATGCTGGTCTCCCCCTCCCAGCCTTTTATTTACCAAAAAAAAAAAAAAACAGAATGGTTAGTGTTAAATGATTGGGTGTTGCCCATGAGATTTTGTTTTAGTAGCGAGTGGTGAAATCTCCTAACTAGAAGTACTTTTTATCCGATTGGATTCTATGGCATCATGTAATTTTTTTCTGGTCAAAAGAAGATACTTCTTGAGAAAGGAAATAAAATTTAAGTCAGAATAATTCCTCAGTATTTTTCATATCAAAATATTTCAAATTAGATACTCATTATGTTTATGCCCATCCCATTTTTTTCTTACACCATTCCTCAAGAAAAATAACAAAGTAAATTCTAGGTCAAATTAGGCAAATATTAGACACTTACATTCCCATACAAAAGAAATGGTTCATAATAGGCAAAGAGTTATAAGGTGTTGATGTGAAATTTGCAAGTGCACAAATGTCAAACAAGTAATAAAGTAGTGAGTACAAGTCATCCAACGAGGATTGATACCTAACTGTAAAATTCTTTTTCTTATAACCCAACTTAAATCAAAATAAATGTGATTTTATTTAAAATCTAATTACTAATAAAAATAACTAACAATAATAATAAATACAAAAATTAATAATTATATTAATTAAAAATCAATAGCGATGAATAGACTAAGACACTCCAATTAATTTTGTTAAATTAATTTTCGACTTGGTTAATGTTAAAATTCTCAATTATAAGCTAGACTCAATCTCTTGGTGAAAAGCTCATAACTTTAATTAATAAACAAATTGTATCTCTATGTGATTTTAATTATCAAAGCCGCAAACACCTCTACGGAATTCCTTAACTTTTGTTTCCTACTCGTTAGAAACCACTCAAAGAAACCAAATCTATCGCTAGTCAGTTTTTTGATATTTAAACTAGTACTTCTCAGCCACTAGTATAAATTTAAAGACATGTAAAAATTGGCCAGAAAATTACAAGCATTAAGAACAATAATAATAATTAACCAAAATCGATATTAAAGAAATAACTAAAATTGAGATTAAAGAAATAATCTTTAATTGAAATATATTAAATATATATGAGTTTCAGCATTCATCGAAAGTTTTAGTCATAAAAGATTTAGCTACTTATGATCCAAATATTTAAAGTTATAAATTTAATTAACATAAAATAAATTTTAAAAGGAACAAATAAAGAATAGAAGAATAGACGAGCTTCTCTATTTTTAGGCTTGCTGCCACAGTTTTTGCTCCATTCTTGCCTTGGTCAATCCTTGTCCTTTGTCAAAATTTCTTCTACCGATTTTTCTCTTCTTTCATGTCAAATTGATTCTGCCAAATTTCTCTCCTGTTTGCTGCCCAATTCTTCTTTTGGTCAACACCCAAATTTTTCCCCTCTGCAATACTTCTTTCTCCTAATATATAGATGTCTTGTAGGAATTCAAATCCAATTTGGATTCCAAATTCTTATTCAAGTCAAAGTTAAATTTGAAATCTTATTTATTTTTCTTTAAATTGAATCCTTATCAATTTTAGAATGCCACGAGGAATTTTTATTTTCTTTTCCTAACCAATCCTTCTTTCATCTTTTCTTCTCTTGAAATTATCATTTTACTCATGTATCAATAATTAGTAAAATTAGTAAATTAAAGTGTACTTTACTCCTGCATCAATAATTAATTCATACAAAGTATGTAAACATTTAATTCACCAAAATAAGTTAAAGTCATAAATTTTATATCAATGAGTCATTAAATAAGTGAGAAATTAATTTTAAATAATAGTTAAAATATAATCTCATCAGGTATACTTAATCTCTCTTTTTTTCTTTCTCTCCAAGAGAATTAATAAAAATGAGGCAGTAAGGTGGTTAAGGGTGAAATTGAATAGTATTTGTGTTTAAAATTTTCTGTCTTGAGCTTCGTAAAAATAAATTATTTATAAAAGGAGAAATGTAACACAAAGTAAAAATTTTGTATTGAGTTTCGAAGTAAAACACAATCCAAGTATAACCTAAAAGTAACATTAAATGATTTTTTATAAAGAAAAATAAAATTAAAATATCCCATATTCTCCACCAAAAGCATTCATCGACCTTCATTTATTTATCCATTTGTCTATTCTTTTTTCAAAAAAAAAAATAGAAATCTTCGGCCTTATCCGCATTCAAAATTTTTAAAATTCCTAAAAAAATCTATATTAAGCAAAATTCCTTCATTTTGATGAAAGTCTTACCCGTTTGTAGTTTTTTCCCCTTTGGTTGATTCCTTTCTTGTCCATATTAGGTAGAAAGAGTTAAAGATGTGGTCCAGAAGTAGGTGGATTATCAATCGATGTCTGGGAAGAGGACTAATTTGAAATGTATCCTGAAGTTGAGGGACTGGACCATAAAATATGAAAAAACTTGAGGCACGTGTCATGCATGTGTGTACTGTATCCGCGGTATAAAAATAGTAGGATGGTTACGTCAGGGGCATAACGTTGGCGTTGGTTGGCGTGTCCACAAGAGCCAAAAAGGTGGGCCCACTGGTGCAGCGAATCTGGTTAGGTTCGGCTCCTAGCCTGTAGATCTCCCGAACCAGCAGGCACACGCGTTGAGTTGTGATTTGTCAAGAACCGGTTGTCTGGGAAGTTTAGATAATAGTTTAAAGAGTAAAAATTCTATTCTCGGCCAAAACGAAGATCCGCGGGCGGCTTTGTGAGCAGGCGGAACATACCTGGATTTTAACAGCGTCACAACCTATATCGTTTGAAAAGACGATAACATCCTCAACCCATTTCATATGTGTGCCTTTTCCTACTACACAGTTAAACATGAATTTTTTTTTTGGCCAACTCCACAAGTTATCTGCTATAGCACTTGGCAATTCCACTGAATAAGTTATTCATTGATGATGTATTCATAAAAGTAAATTTTTTATATAAAAAGGTAAGAATCAATACAATAAGTTTCGAATGAGACTAAATTCAAATACACTGGAATAACTGCAGGCCATTTTGAAGAACCATAGGAATAGCAACATTACTATCATAATCCTTTTGTTTGGTCAAATGTTTGCTTTCTCTTGGACTCATTTGCCCTAGTAATTTTTTTCTCATTAAACATAATCATTTTTAAAAAAAAAAAACACTCACACACACACATAAAAAATATATTATCTTGTCCTTAGAAATGAACGACGTCATTTTACTTTATTTTAAAAGAATATAGAGCCATATTTCTCGGAATATTTTTATCCTTTCCTAGTAAGTATTCATATTAAAGAATAAAAAACAACCATAAAAAATAAATTATGGAATATTCTAGCTCCCCTTCTTATCTCATCTTCTATCAAACTAGGATATTTCCATTTGTCTTGCTTATAGAACATATTAGGTTGAGTAGGGCGTGCTAGATATAAAATTGACAAAGAAATTGGTAGCTAAAATTGATAAATTAACTTTTTCCTCAATCTCCTTGGTAACATCTGTATCTTCGTCCATTTGCTAAAGGTACCTATCCTTTCTCATTTCACTCTTTCTTGTAGAATGTTGTTGACTTTTTTTATTCTTTTTGTTTTCAGTTCATAGTTAACATCGTTTATAATTGTGTCTCTTCATGTGGACTTAAAAGTATTAAGCTGCCTTAGTTTTTTTTCTCAAATAAAATGAGAAAATAGAAGATATGAATTGAATAAAAAATTTATAATTAATATCGCTAAATTACCTTAAAGTTTAAATATATTTTAATTTTTCTTTTTACCATTAAATATGGCTATTTTAAAAAGAAGGATAACATCACCAAGCTCGATTAACATTTGGAATTACTTTCACTTTGCCCTGTCATGTTATTTTTGTATCAATAAACTATACATATTAAATTCAATCAATAATTTTATTTACAAAAAAAAATTTCAAAATCTTTGCAATCAACAATTTTAAGTTAACTAAAACTATTTTCAATAATACCTAAAAAATTAATAACCAACTCAAGGCGTAGTTGAGAGTAAAAGGCTAGACTAAATTAAGATTAGAGATGTTATATTATTCATTTTTAAGTAAAAATCAAATGGAAATGAATGATATTTCAATTTTCAAATTAGTTTATTTAGAAATTCAATTTGATCAGTTTATAAATTTAATATAATTTTGGTTTTTTTTATATGAAGTTATTGAAACCAAATCAAGATTCTTTAAAATTGTCAAGTCTTCAATTCAATTCCAAAAAAAATCCAAAATAATTCAAATAAGTAGAAAATTTTAAAATAATTTATAAGATTTTTAAAATAAAAACAAATTTAATTTAAAATTGAGCTAAACAAAATGAAATTAATCTATTTGGACTCAGTTTCAAGAAAAATTTGGTTCCTATGATGTTGATGAGAAAAAACTGCAAAACTAGATAAAAATGATTGAAAATCAAAATAAAAAAAACAAATGAACACATGTAGTAGAAATGAAGGAGTAGTAGAAGTAGGGTGGTGCTTTGAGATAACAAATTGGAATTGGAGGTGGCAAATTTTGACATATGAAAAGAGAAAAAAAAAATATAGGGTTGGACATTTTAAAGGAGGGCATGTTAGACTTTTTTTCACAAAAAAATAGTTAAACCTAACTATTTATATGGCAAATTGATACAAATTTATGTTCTAGTTAAGTGATATTATTCTTAAGAGTAATAGTGACATTTTAAATTTTTGTTAACGACCTCTTCAGATGATTAACGATTTATCAAATAAACTGATATAGAGATAAAGTTATAGGGTTAAGTGAAAATGACCTCAAAAGTTAAGATATTCTTGTGATATTAAACCATAAATTTATTACCTACTAAAGGATGCTTTTAACCAATATGCACTATTTTTTTATAAAATTACTTAGTTTGTTATTCGTGATCCCTACAAAAAGGTCCCCCTTATTTGACCAACAAATTTGGCTTGTTTCTTGGAATTTTAATTTGTAAAAGAACTGCTTCATCGAATCCCTCAAACCTTGTATCTAAAACATGTCCTAATTGTTTTAATAAATGGAAAAAAAATCAGAATTCTCCGTTCGAAAAATGAAAAAATAAACAATATTTATAAGATGAGGTTTTTGTATTATTCACTAAAAACAAATGGTGCATTCCTTAATACTGACATAAACAGCTCGCAAACATTAATTACCTCTTTAATTATCCTCATTTGTTTGCCAACTTTTGGAGGGTTAATCCTCAATAACGAATCAAAATAGTATTTCTTTTTTCTTTTTACTAATCACTTCAAAGTTGAATCTCATATGAATTGACAGGTTGGAGCTGTACTAGGCTGTCAATTGTTAATCTTGTTTAAAACATAAATTAATTAAAAACAAAACACAACATACACAAATAATTAATCAAATCACTTCCTAATTAGGAGCATGTTAGTTTCTAATTATTGGACAATTGTCTAATATACTAGATTTTGTATCTACTATGTGAAACATTTTGTCACCCGAAGCATGTGGTTTGCAAATCAGTGTCTCCCACCCACACACGCAAAAAAAAAAAAAAAAAGGTTCCTTTTCTTGAATAATTAAACCTCGTATATGAATTAATTGCTTCATTTCCCTTTAGCGTTGCAAATAGATGTTAAAGGCTGGAAGCAAAATTTTGATGGTTCTAATTTTTATTTTACATTGCTAGAAAAGAAAATAGAAAGGAAAATATATGTTTGGAGAATTAATATGATGAAAACTTGGTGGTGTCCTTAAAGATATGAAAGGGATGATTGATCGAGGCATGTGCTTATAGATTAGAATAGTGTTTTTGAAGGTACAATGTGATCCAATCCCCTTGAAGATTGCGGTTATTACAATTATAAGTAAGGACCACAAATATTAGGGCCGCTTTCCCCTCCCCCTTAGAAGATTATCCACATTTCTTGAAGGTCCCTAGATTTAATTTATTTGGGGTTAGATCAACTCTACTTGTATTTTTTAATGTACATTGAGCAACATTTGGATATGTCATTTGATGTTAGGTTAGGTGTAGTTGAAGGCACTTGTTTTCAACTATATGGGAGGCTTTTGGATAAAGAAGTATGGAAAATTAAAATATCAACTTGTCAATATATTAAAAGAGTGACCGAAGTGAATTAGTTTAAAAATAGAAATACTGTACTCGTAATTTAATAAGAGTCATAGCAATACTTGACATATATTTTGCAAGAAAAAAAAAATCTTTCTTTCTTTCTTTTACTTTTTCACCAAAACAATGTTAACTCCAATTAGGTATAAAAGCCTTGGCTTTGAAGTTAATAGTATTGAGATGTTGAAATAGAAAAGTGTGTGACTAGTGAGAGAAAGCAGTAAAATTGCATGATCATGTGTTCAACTTCGTGAGGCGGGTGTAAACTCCAAACAGTCAAGTATTACTATTTTTCTAATAATTAGGTATTACTCCATTATTAAGTTTTTTTAAAGTTTCTTTTTGAATATATATATAGAAGAAAAACAAAAATTACTTTTGAGAATTTTTTCATGGCAGGGAAAAACTAAAACGATGCATTTTGTTTATTTTTATTTGGGCAACCTTTTTTCTTCTTTTTTTTTTGAGGAAAAATAGAAAATATAAGGGTAACTTTCTTTGAATCATTACCATAGAATAAAACCATCAAGAAGGAGATGTTCTAATCGACAAGATAGATTTTTGATAAAAGGACTCTTAGCCACTTGTTCTATACTTCCCTATAATCGATTTCTTCTTCTTCTTCTTTTTTTTGGTTCCACATTTATTTTATTGATAAGGACAAGAATCCCCTCAAAGCTTTTGCCCTTTGAGACCCAGACCTTCATTATTCTAACAATACATACACAAATTTTCATAAAGCCAGGCAAATCTTGGAAATAACTGCAAGCAGAGTAGTTCTGCATATCTCAGATGGCCTCGGCTTCGGCTTCTGCGTAAAGAGAAGAATACTTTGAGGTTTTCAAAAAAAGAAATAAAAAAAGCAAATACCTAGAGAAACTTGTAATAGTAAAGAATTTAGATAAAATCTAGAACTAAAATTTTACAAGTAATTCCTTCTCTCATTTCATTTTCAACCATTTTAAGAAAAAAATTTTCCAAAAAAAAAGGCGTATTTGGATTGTGATCAGTAACGAATTCAATATAAATTTTTTATTTTAAGGTTGTATTTGGATACGAAACTCAATACAAAATTTTTATTTTTGGTCTCACTAATTCTTTCATATTTTTTTTTTTACAAAAAATTCTCTCTTACGAAATTCTAGATTAAAAATTTCAAATCAAAATACTATTTAATTTCACCATAAGTTCTACTTATTCTCTCACAAAAACTCAAATCTAAACAATATTCCCCTCACACCCTAAGCAAAAGGATATAGATCTATCGGAATTCATATATGTTGTCAAGGGAAGCCGTCGTAACATTTCACTAATAATATATCCTGTAATTTGGTGGTGGGTGGGAGTATCAATAATATGTTAAAATTATTTTTTAAAATCAACTCAAAAAGTGGAGAAAAGTTCCAAAATGCCATTATTTTAAAATAAATAAGATTGCATTTTGCAACTTATCAACACATACTAATAAACAAATGCCTCTTACATAGCAAATTCATAATTCAATTGTCAATCTTACCCAATTGGCATTTTTAAAAATTAAAGAAATAAATTATTTATCTTTTCTTAAGTATATTTTTTTGCTTCGAATTAATTACACAAAGAGACAGAAAAAGAAATAAAGACTGGCAGCAAATAAAATTTTTATTTAATAAATTTATCTTAAATTTTATAAAAATAAATTATTTATAAAGAAAGTGAATAAAATTAACGTAAAAAATTTTCATTAATTTCGCTGAAATTTTTTTTCATTAATTTTTAAATAAAAACCTCGTCTAAATATATCAAAAGAAACAAGCACTAATACTAGACAGTATTTAGACACAACTCACAAGGGGGCAGAGGAGTGGTGGGTCGGAGCGTGACTGTCAAATCTACTTATTCTCTCTCTCTCTCTCAAATTCAGGCAGCGGAGTCTTCTCTCTCCCTCTCTCTCCTCCTCCTTCTCTTCCTTCGTCTTCTTCTTCTCTCTCTTCTAGAGATTCGATAAAAACGCCGATCTTTGCTATTGTTTCAATCTCTGTCCCCCTTTTCTCTCACCGCAATAATGTTTCCAGATTTTCTCGGTAAGTGAAAGAAGCACACACACATGACAAGCTACTCTCTCTCTCTCTCTCTTGATATATATCTATACACACGTAAATATATATAGATATTCCACCGAAAGTATGAAGCTTGATAATTCCTTGGCCATCCAGTTTCAAAAGGTTTGTGAGTTGTCATGTTGGTGGGTGTTTTTTCTGCTCTGCTATCAACTAAAGTTTTGATTTTTATTTACGGCTTCATGCAGTAAATATTTCTGCTCGTGTGGGTCTGTTTATATGTTTCTGGATAATTTTTCCATATGGGTCAATGGACAGTTTTCTTCTGATTTGAGATCTTTGTGTTGTTGATTCTTACTATTGTCTTCTGTTTTATGGGTCAGAGTTTCTATTGTTTCGTCATACTTTTCTTTATTAGTACAGATTTTCTTTATGCTTCTGGAACTGCAAGATTTCGTGTACGGTTTTGTATCTGAATTCCCAATTTCGTCCTTCTTCTTCTGCTTCTCCAGAATTCCATGCAAAAATCCATTTTGATAGTATCATGGATTTTCTTTTCCAACTTAATTCATTTAGACAAGTCCCAGAATTTGTATATCTCAAGAATTAAAGGAAAAGTAAAGATGATGTTCACATATGTAGTTGGTAACTGATTTCTGTGTATGTCCTCTTGGCATATTTATTCAGAAAAATGGTTTCTGGGAATGATGCCTTGAGAGAATTCTGGCTATGTCTGCACTGCATCATTGACTGGGTTTTTCTTTCTTTTTCCAAAATTCTGAGATTCTTCTTTTGATGCACTGAGTTTAGCCTTTAGGTGGGCATTTTGCAGTACATATGAGAAAAGTTCCCTTTTATGGAAATGGGATCTGCTTTTTACATTTCATCATGCTATCTTAACAATAATAAATAGCAATAATAATGATGATATTATTAATAATGGTAATACATGTAAAATTTTGCTACATGTTTGTTCCATGATCCTTCTGTGAAAATAAGAACCCACCGTGGAGAGGTCATGATACCAGGTTCAGACTTGAGACCTTGTCTCTTTATGCACAAATTGTCTTAAACAAACCAAAACCTTATCATGTTTTGTCTGGGCTTTTTAATTATATAAGCAAAGTACAGGTGAGAGGATATGATGGTGGCTATTCCTTAAAAAGTTAATATAATACTTACTGCAGCATTGTCTCCTTTCCTTATGTTTATGTTCTCATGATCCTATTCTGCTTTTCATGTTCTTGTTTATATGCATTGTTTCTGCAGCACTGGCTCTTTTTTGATTAAATTCCATTGACCCAGAAATGGAGGGGGATGCATTTTCCGGCCTTGGTAATGGTACCCAGATAGATGGCAAGGTTATGCAGACATTTCAGAAGAGCTTCGTTCAAGTACAGAACATATTGGATCAGAATAGACTGTTAATCCACGAGATTAATCGGAATCACGAGTCCAAGAGCCCTGACAATTTGAGTAGAAATGTGGGTCTCATCAGAGAGCTCAATAACAACATCAGAAGGGTGGTCGATCTCTATGCTGATCTTTCAAATTCTTTCACCAAGTCCATGGATGTATCGTCAGAAGGGGACTCCAGTGGAGCCCTGAAGTCGGACGGAAAAGCCACCCAGAAAAGGAGTAGGCCTGGTTAATGAAGTTCAGCCCTTTACTCTTCCCCTAATTCTTTATAGTTGGAGCAAACAAGAAGATGCACGATTGTCTTTGTAGTACTAGTCTGAGGAAGAACTGAGTTCAAGGTCGAATTCCTCTTCTACTGGTAACTATCTTGAGTTCCTTCAGCCAATCATCCGTCGACTGGACAGAGAATAATGTCTTCAAATCCTTAATTAGTAGTACTAGATTGTAACCGTGTATTTGCAGGTTCTAATTGATGTCTGTATCATCTCTAATCTTCTGGCTCTTTTAATGTTCTATGATTTGGCAATAAAGCTTTTGATCGTTGTTGATAAATTACATTGAGCTGATGCAGTTCCTGTGTGTATTTTTGTTGGCAATAGACACAAAACAGATGGTTTATGAAAGGTGCTTTGATGAGCTGTTGTTATACCTTTTCAGTTTGTCAAAAGGCTAATGTATCTGATATGGGAATTTAGAGATTTTCCTAACCTTCTATTTCGATGGAATTTCTCCATCTACTTTTTGTTGGAAAATTCCCTTTATTCCTTTTTCAATCTCCGTCCAAAAGCAAATTTCTTCTACGCCTTACATGAGAACTGAACTGAAGTGGTGACAGATACAGTTTCAATCCCCCTTCCATGAGATGCAAAATCTCCCTTTTTCCCCCCCTTTGATTTTGCTTAGAAATTTCCGTGCAAATGGTCTTTATGTGGAGACCTGACCTGAGCATTGCATTGATACGTCTACCTCCGAAAAGAAAAGATGCTCTGAAACAATGGTGGGAGAAAGCAGCTTTAAATAGATAATATTTTTAGTTCCCAATCGCACAGCACCACAGGAACAGAATCTCAGAAAGAGATGATTATCGTTTGACCAATTTTTTCTGATTTATTAACGTATTTTTGGGTCTGTCCAATGAGAGACTCTTACATGGTATTGAAAAGAAAAGAAATGCATAAACAAAGGAAATGCGGAATATATCAGGAAAAAGCAGCTTAGGTAGTTCAAAACAAAGCACTACAGTACCAAGGGACAGACAGATATATGTAAACAGTGACACCCAACAACATGACAAGGGCCCCAAAAGGTTCTCTTTTGGGATGGAATGGAACCGAGTAAAATTCCTCTGCTGCAAAGCTTATCCCTTCTTTTCTCTACTAGGTTCTTTCGCTTTACTTTTCCTCAAATTTTTATCAGTGAGACGAAACTTGAGAAAATAATATAATACAATTTTGAATTACTCTTGAAGTCCTTGATCAAAATAAAAGATTTTTTTTGTGTATCATTTCTCTCCGTGTCACACACACTACACATAGCAGCACACTCGGAAATGCACACTCCAAACTCATTGATTGAGCAGGTGCCTTTGCTGGTGGCCCCAGAAAATGGCATCCTAATTTCCAGATCTTAGGAAATGAGAGGTCCACACAGGAGGTGACTGCTGGGAATAGCCTTTGTTTCTATTGAGATTTTTGTCACTTTGTATATGTACAATGGTCACTTTGATCTTGATGATGATGGGTTTTGGTTTTCATCCCTGATTTCTCCTTTTAGAGATGATATTATTGAAAGGAATATGATCATCATTCTATCATTGATTCACAGGCGCCTCGTGTCATCCACCACCTGTATTATTTCTTCAGATGGGACATTTCCTTTTCTTTGGTTTGGGACGGGAGGAAAAGGAATTCCTTTCCTTCTGCAATTTGGATTTTGATTGAGATCTTGTTGAAGTGATGAATGGTGGGAGAAAGGGATAATGATGAATGTGGCATAGCAGAAATAATTGATGCACATCATTGTGGAACTTTGCGGGAAACTTCAGGGGAACAATTTTAATCTCACGCTCTTTCTTTTGACAAAAAATTTAGAAATTACTGAGAAGGCTCTCTACTTAGAAAGATCAGCCAAATTTGTCAATTGAAGTCTCTCTTACGTTTCACCATTATTGTCACAATCATCTGATTGAGGTCCTTCCTCCTCCATAAACCCCCCCCCCCCCCCCTTCTTCTTTAGTCATTGAATTTCTGTATCTGCTGTTTCGTATCTCAAAAGGGCAAAATCTTACTTAGGAGATAAGAGGTACAGAGCAGGAGAGACAAGGGTCATCCAAACAAATCTTGTATAAGCAAAGGAAGCCCCTAAATATAGCACTGGAGCAGATGGGACTTTCTTCTTCCTCTTTTTCTTCTTTCCAACCTCCACAAATCTTTTCATAATGCACAGCAATAATCAATTTGAGGCCAAGAGAAAGAACTAGAAAATGGCACTTTGAAAATTTTACCACATAATAGTATTTGTATTTAATCAGGACTGTATGTACAATGCAACAAAAAACTTATCATCTTCCAATCCGAACTGGCCACGAAAACGTACAACAAGATTATGATAATAGCGAGTATGGTAGAAATGTGAATAAAGAAATGAACTTGGCATAAGGTAATCATAAGGGGTAGAAAGAAAAGAGAAGATCAGATGCAGTTGGTCCCAAGTCCCCTAGCCAAGACAAGGAAAACATGCAACAAAAACACAACATGTGAAGTGGGAATCTACTTTTCCCTTCCTTTCCTTTTGTTTCTTGCAGTTCCAGCAAAAAACCTAAGTCTAGTTTTGCCTTACAACTATACAATCAATCAAAACACTCCACAATCACAATGGGATCTTTCTCTCTCTCTCTCTCTCTTTTGTATAGGCTATACCTACATCATTAGTCGGATCCAGTTACATTTGTCTCACTATAGTATATAGTATTACCATAATCCAATGCTCACGCTTGCATAAACTAATTATGACCCACAACCCCCACAAACCTCAACTTGTTTAGTTAAAGCTGCAATAAGTACTTTGAATTCTGAAAGGAAAAAAATGTACTAAACCTTTCTAAATGCATATTTAAATGTGCCCTTTGAAAGCACATGGTAGCAACCTTCATATTTTCACACTTGCTGTCTTTGATTGGAGTGTGAAAGCAAGGGGTTTAAAGGTATATTTTTGGATATAAACGACATATTGATTTAGCTTATTTAAATTTTAGATAGAGAAAGAAAGTAAATTATGGCTGGCGCTTTCTTTGTTTTCTTAGAGTTTTTTTTCCCTAAATGGGGTTGAAATAAATAATACCCATTTGAATTTTGTGTTGTCTTGCATTTGATGATCGCACTTGTTATTTTAGTTTATCTTAATTAGAGTTTAAATTCTTTAATGTTCGAATCATTTAATTTGATAAGTTGATTTTAGTTATATTAATTTATATATAATTCGTGTTTATAATTGTGAATTGACACTTTTCAACTAAAAACTATCACATATAAAAGAAAACTTATAAAATTTATAAGTCAAAATACATCCTATAAAGTATTTTATCCAAGTAGATTGATGACCAAACAAAATTCTTTTTTCATAATACAACAAATATTAATTAACTTCAAATATTTTCATGTGATATTTTTTGTTGGAAGCTAATCTTTGTTCAAATACTAAGGGGAAAAAAAAAGAAAACAAATTTGAGAGGATGATTTGACAACAAAATTAGACCAACAATAAAATTAGAAGTTAAACATAAACAAGTTTGAACAGATAGTCCATGCAAAAAGAACCCTAAATCTTGAAAAAAAAAAAAATAAAGCAGTAATTCAATGTGGAAACCAAAAAAAAAAAAATTATTGGTTGTTGAAGTGAGAAGGAAAGAGTAGGCGGAGGTTCATGGAGAGATCTTGTGAAGCATTGGATTTGGACAGCTGAGGACCAGAAGAACCTTGTTGATTTAAGGAAGAATTGAGGAGTCTAGTGGCTATTTTCCCCTTTTTCTTTAGTGGCTAAAAAGTACATTACGAGGATTTTTGTCACCTTATTCCATTATTATATTGCTTTGCAAGTTCTATATTAATAGGACCAAAATGACGTCAATCTAAACAACTTGACAATCGACTATAGTCCCTAATTCCGTCATCTCAACAAACGTCCTTCGCAACAACTAGAACTTACAAAAAAATTCATAAATGCTATTTATTTAAAATTAAATATTTATTTATTTTTTCCAAACAATAAATATTCAATTTCTGATAAGAAGATACATCTCAACTCAATTTCAGAGCAATTCTCTATGTTTCCACTAGTATTAACATGATAGTCACGAACTTATAATTCAACTAATCTATAATTCTCATTCGAATATTGTCTAAAAAGGAATTTTTTAAAAATAATTAACTAGTAAATTATTACCAACGTCGGTGATTAGAAGTTAACAACATTCACAAAGCATATTTTGATAGTCCTAAAATTCATTATGATGGTAGAATAAAATCATTAGTTACGTGGATTAATTAAGCTAATTGTACCACATTTTTCATGAGAGTGCATTTATTGGTTGAAGAATCCTCTTAAGAAGGAAACAAAAAATTGCAAGAACATACATTCTTCCTCGCTCTCTCTACAAGATCCAAACATGAAATAGGGCTGGTGGATTTTTGACCAGTGAAGGGAAAAAATCTACACGTACTTCCACAGGAATTGGGGACAAGGGGTGAGTTGTGGTGGAAACAAAACTTTTCCATTCTTGTTCCTTTTATTTTGTCTATGCATAAAGAAATAGACCAAAGCTTGGTATAAAGAGGAGAGGCGAACAAACAAACAAGTTTACCAGAAAATGGCCATCTAACATCCCATGTGCAATCTGCCATTTGGATTTATGAACCATGAAAACATCTTGCCCTAAAATCCTAAAAGAAAATATACAAACAAGTATTTAAAAAAAAACATGTATATTTATGTAGCATTATAGGCTTCGAATTATAACCATTTGTTTGGAGAGATCTTGTTAATACGACAAATTAAAAAAAATGCATCCAACATAATCTTTTCAATTAAGTTAATGAAAGGTCCATTCACAATATGGGACCCCTTCTCCAAAGTGATTGGTTTTATTAACTCATATAATCTTTCATGCAAATTTTTAAATAAAATCTCTAAAACATTTAAAGAAGAAGTTAGGAAAATGTCAAGAATGAAGACTATGGAATCACGATCTTGTTGACGGGCTACCTAATGATTATATATTGCTAATTACATATAATAAAGTCAGTTCTATTTGTCAAAACATGAGCATTTCAATTGATTAACACTTTTCTAGATTTGTGTGTATAGATGCATCTCTGCATACCTTTTCTTAAGATATCTTATTCTTGCAGTTGTAACAAACACAATGAATTTCATTACATCATTAGATTAACCACATTCTTCAACAACAACAGTGTCTATTTTATAGTTTAATTAATGTTGTGATATTGTGTTTATGTTATAATTATGAATAACCTTGGACTATAGTTAACAATGCCGTTCTAATGTTAATGGTTGGACGATCGATGAACTAAATTTATAATTAATAAAAATTTTAAATTCAAACTCTATCATGAATATATGATATTTCTGGTAACAAATCCATTGTCTTGAAGCAAGGGTAGTTAAGAAGTAACATCAAGTGAAAAGTAAATTAGTTCAACTATTTGACCGTATCTATATATAAACAATGTTACATCTAGGGAGAAACTTTATAAAGTTTCATTTCTCTTTCAAGCCTTGAATGTAATTTTGGAATAATAATTTGGGAAAATTGAGGGATAGCTTATATGTAACACTGAACTTTGCTTTAAACTTAGATAAGGTATGCTGTATGTGAAAATTTATTTCTTGTTCTTATATGGTAAAATGGTGTGAAAATGTGAAAGGCAACACAATTAGTTAGAAGGACCTTTTAGTAGATAATAATTATTCTATTCGAAATTGAATGTCTTTTTTTGACCTGGTAAAAAATGAAGGAGATTAATTTGATTATAATTAAATTATTAAAATATCATTATTAATTAAAAAACTAGTAGTGTAACACATATGTTAGTGAAGTTTAAATTCCTTAAACTAAGGAAGTTAAAGAGGTTAATGATGAACCCATAGTACTAGTGAAATTTAATTCTCTTGTATTAAAGATATTAATTGAGAAAATTTAGATAAAATATATAAATATTTTAACAGAGTAGACATTCAATTCCAGGCATCTAAAAAAATATGAATATTTAATTTTGAACGGAATGAATATTCAATTCACATTCTTATTTATCTCATGCATTAAAGTAAAATTGTAGCTCATTTTTTTTTGCCTAAGGATATACAAATTGAATGAAAAAAAAAAGTTTATTATTCCTTTCATTGAAACATTAAAATGAACATATAAATCAAATTTAAAAATCTCTCATTGAATAACAAGTTTTACCAATTCATCTACTGAATAATCTTCTCATCTCATAACAACCAACCTTATTCTACTAGGATGTGTTTGGATTGTAGCTCAATTCAAATACTATTCTATTTTTTGTCACTTTTTTTTACACAAAAATTAACCGTAAACCTCATTAAAACTTTTAAAGATTTTTCAGCATAAGTTACGATCCAAATAAACCCCCTTATGGATCACACACCCTGGAGAATGGGAAATGCTTTCGTGGACCAACTGGACCTATCCTCTTTCATGTTAAAAATTGGGCCTTTGCAAATGAATTACCAGGCAGTTTTCTTTGGAAGGACAGTCTAAAATTCTTAATCAGTAGGCCTACTTTAATAGGCCCTTTTAGGATGTAAGGTGGGTCTCATAATTTGGGCCCATCTAACCAAATCCAGAAGCAATAGCCACCGTGAGAATCAAATCCTAAATTCGCATTTCTCCGTAACATCGTTTCTCCGTCTCCAGGTATAAAATCTCTGCGGAAAAACTCGGGCAAACCCTAAATCCAAAATTAGGGTTTCCAGTGTGCAATGCACTGCAAAGAAACATAGAACTCAGATCTATAACCTCTCTGCAATCACTTGTGCAAGTGCCCTAGTTGCCCAGCATGGCTTCGCAGATGAGCAAAAAGAGAAAGGTAAGATTTGTGAATGTACTTTGTAATTGTGAAGTCTACAAAGTCACTGCAATTTGGGTTTTTTCTTCATCTAACTTGTGTGTTTTGCTGTTTGTAGCTGATGGAGTGTTTTATGCGGAGTTGAACGAGGTCTTGACTCGAGAGCTGGCTGAGGATGGATACTCCGGAGTGGAGGTCAGGGTTACTCCTATGAGGACTGAGATTATCATTAGGGCAACTCGAACTCAGAACGTTCTCGGTAAATCCCGATTTTTTACTGGTTTTCATTTGAGAGAGGGAAAAGTTCCCATTTCCTGTAAATTTTCTTGTGGAATTCCTAGGTTTTAGTTTCTATGTCACTGATTTTCTAGAGGTCGTTCTTGTGTTCTCTTCTTTCTAAGTTGCAACTCCAAGCGGATTCTCCAAAAAATTTAACAAGGATAGATCTTTTTGCCTTCACAATTAGATACGTGCTCCAGTTATGCCGTTCTATGGCCAAAGTATCAATGGCGTACGGCTGATTTGGAATTTGTTCTGTACTTTCACCTTTAGGTTCATATACTACTGTATAATTTATTGCAAGTGTTTTTAGTAAAAGAACTTAACGCTAATGTTTCCTTCGCTACAAGGATTTTGCTGATGATATTTTAATACTTTGTAGGTGAGAAGGGTAGAAGAATTAGAGAGTTGACATCCATCGTTCAAAAGAGATTCAAGCTCCCAGAGAACAGTGTTGAGCTATATGCTGAAAAGGTTAACAACAGGGCACTCTGCGCTGTTGCTCAGGCTGAGTCTCTTCGCTACAAGCTTCTTGGTGGTCTTGCTGTCAGGAGGTACTTTCTTTCTTGCTAGTTACATGGATTACCATTTTCCATTTTGTTGAATATTATTACGCAGCCTTTTTCCATGCTCCCATAAAACTGATTTTAGGATTTTTCTATATTTTTTCGCCTGGTTTATTTGCCAGGAGGTCTCGTTTTAGAACCATACACTCTTCTGAAAGCTATGATTTCAGTTTTATTTGGTGAACCCTGCTTGCAGTTATGCAATCATGGTTATGCAATGGTGCAGAATAAAAAAAGCTAGTATTTTATTTTTATTATAGGTGATCTAATATTGGTTGTCGCATGTTAGTAGATTTCTCTGTCATCTACAAATCAAATTGTTATTTCCAGGTACCAATGTTGTGTTGGACGATGACAAAAAAAATAATTGTCCTCCATGCCATCATCCTCATGCAATTAACCAGTTTTCTTGCAGTAACCTTAGAGAGGACACATTTATGTTTAAGCAAGAAATATTATGTTCTAGCACTTCAGTTTGAAAGAGTTGAAGTTCTCTCAATCATAATAAGAAAGATTATGCGCGTTTATTGTGGTTATATTTTGTCCTTGTAACAATTTCATTTAATCAGTTCCTCGTCATCTATAAAGCAAATCGGTTACTTCTATGTACCAAATTTGTGTCGGAAGATGACCATAGTAAATAGCTTCTCCATGATAAACTGCACTTGAAATTTCTGTGAATTCTTGTGTCTATTCTTGGAGTTAGCTATATAAAATTAAATTTCTCTCTCTTGGTTTATTTTTATTCTCAACTAACATTTTGTACTAGTCATTTTCTTGGCTAGGTTTTGTTAAACATTTTCGGGGAGAAAATTTTCCTTTCATCATCATTTCTTTTGCACTTGATGGGGTTTGGCATTTTTGTTTTACATTATTTTATAGCGGTGGTTTAGAGGTATGAGTTTGCTACTATTTCCTCCTGGGAAGGAGCAACAAAATATGATTAAAGTTGTCTTTGATACTACCCTGCTATAAATGAGTTATTTCTTTTTCCAGTTTTGAATTGTGCAACACTACGATTTCTCTGTATGGAAGTTTATTTTGATTTTGGAATTTTTCAGGGCATGCTATGGTGTCCTGAGATTTGTTATGGAGAATGGAGCCAAGGGGTGTGAGGTGGGTTTTTCAGGAGATTATAAGGTTATTTTGTTCCTTGGCATTTCACGAGCTAATGCAACTGTCTCATGTTATACAGGTCATTGTCAGTGGGAAGTTGAGGGCGCAAAGAGCCAAATCCATGAAATTCAAGGACGGTTATATGATTTCTTCTGGTCAGCCAGTCAAGGATTACATTGATTCAGCAGTAAGACATGTCCTTTTGCGACAGGTTGGTCTACCTTACATTTGCAATCTTTTAAGTAATTAAGCTTGACAAAGTTTTGGCTTTTAAGATTTTATTCTACTCTTGCTCCTCGAACAACCCAATTTATGGTGAACTTGTTATACTGCACAGGGTGTACTTGGTATAAAGGTCAAAATCATGCTTGATTGGGATATAAAAGGAAAGATGGGACCGACAACTCCCCTTCCAGATCTTGTCACAATTCACCCTCCAAAGTAGGAAGACGATTACATTAGGCCGCAAGCAGTACCTACTGCGATCGAGGTCGTGTAGAGAGCGACCTGTATGGATTGCTATTCTGCATTAACAGATACAGATGTTTTGTTTTCCTTGAATTTTTAAGGGTTAATTTCATTTTAGTACCTGATTTGTCAATTGAGTACCACATTGTAAATCAAGGGATCAATTTGGTCAATAGTGAAATAATTTGATCAGAAAATAATTAAATATTTAATATATTATTTAAAATTAAAATATAAATTTAAAATTTTTCATTATTTATTTAATACTTAAAAGAAAAAATTATTATTTTAATTCATTTTTTTTAAAAAATTCTTTCTACCTTTTTTTCTTGGTTCTCTTTCAGAATCTTTTAGCTTAATCAGAGAATTTAATTTATTCGTTGTTATTTTATATGTTTGGAGTAAATTTTTTTGCTTATGAATTTGAGTTATATTCTGTGTGGTCTTTGAAGAAGATTTATTGAATTGTTGACAAAACAATAAGGTTAAAGGAAGAATAGGAATTAACTCTGATAAAATATGACAATTTTAAAGAAAAAATTAGAAAGATTTTTTAAAAAAAAAGTTAGAAAGAGGATTAAGAAAAAAAGTTAGAAATAATTTTTTTAAAAAGAAAATTAAGAAAAATAATTAAAATGATAATTTTTTTTAAGTATTAGATAAATAATAAGAAATTTTAGATTTTATATTTTAATTTTGAAGGGTATATTAGATATTTAATTATTTTTTAGTCAAATTATTTCACTATTGACTAAATTTGTCCCTTAATTGATAATTATATAAGAATTTGTACTCAATTGACACATTTCCTATACTTTTGATCCCTTAATTGATAATTTTATAAGAAGTGATACTAAATTGATAAATCTCCTATACTGAGGTATTAAAATGAAATTAATCTAATTTTTAAGGGGTTGGTTGTAGTTTTTTAGCAGCTTGTTGGCGCGAGAGAAAAATGTACGGAGGAATTGACTTTGTAGTGCTCGAGTTTTGTTCAGTCTGTTAACCTTTTAATCCTTTTAGTGTAAATTTTAATTTTTGAATCTAGATTGTGTTGTTTTCTTCTTGTGGTGGAATTAAAGCAAGAAATCTGCAGTGCCATCCTTGATTGCTTCTTCTGCCTGCATGCGTTGCGAAATACTGCTAGGAGACCCGAAATGTAAGAAAAGTAAACTCATGCACGCTGTAATTTGTCGATCGTGGGTTGGGTATTTGAAAGAGTGGTGTTGCACAACTCTGCAAGTATGACTTAGCAGTTTCCTTTTTCCGGTGGCCAAACCATCTAGTATTTCAAGGGGGACTCAACCAAATGAATTTTCGGCGTTTTTCTGAAAATTTATATGCTTCAATGATTCTAGTTACTCTTTTCAGTTATACATGTTATCAAGATCTTGTCTTAATTGATTATATAATTTTTCTCCGGCTTAGGATAATATTGGCGGGAATGTATCGTTTCGTTTGCGAACTATATTCTGCCGATATTGCTTTTATTGGTTATCTCAAAAGAATGTTGCTTTTATCATTCAGTACACAAATTGTTGCTTTTTATGAATAATAGGAATAAGGTAGATATTGAATTTTGTTTGTTTGTGTATTTTAAGAATGATGATGCAATTGCAGCGAATAAGATTTAAGTGTATTTATTTATTTATTTTATTAATATTAGTAATATTATACTTCTCATTTTAGATATTTAGAGTGTATGATATTTTTTATTATTGTAATTTTTGAATTATTGTATAATTTTTATTATTCTTTGTATTGAGTTATTCCAATTTTTCAATTCTCCATCTTTGATGTATTGAAACAAGAATTTGAAGGCTGTTTTATTTGTAATAGACTCTGATTATTTTCATAATTAATAGATAATTATTATTTAATAAAAAAATACATATAGCTTTTATAAAATTAGTCAGATTAAGTCAATATACGCATAAAAATATTACAAAACTTTTTCTGATAATTCTCTTGCCGGAATGGTATTCGTAGCTATGATTGCTAAATAACTTCCTCTAATTCTAACTATCAATTTCTTTTTTCCTTTTCTTTCACTTACGGCTTCGATCAAGAACAAGACTGAACTTTTATTAAGTAATGAATTTTAAATTCGATTTACATTTTTGTCACCTCAATGTATCATAAAAAAAAAAAACAAAATGGTCGCAGCTTACAATATATACAAACTCCAGTTTCGCAACATCAGGAGTAAATGAGATAACGTCTGAGTCGCTACATTGACCATATTTACAAACTTTCATAGTACAATATATGCACTAGCTTTGTATAAAGGATATCTTTTTTGCTTTGTTCCCGAATATTTTTTTTGAGATCTAATCTCTACACCCAATAGCGTTGGGAATGTGTATAACATCCAATGTATTAAACCTCAGAGAAACAAAATTTAGCACATGGGATCTACACAAGGAGTCCTTTTATGAATATTTTACTTGATTTATGAGTAGTAATTTGAGAAAAGTTTCACTATAAAATAAATTAAAATTTTCTATTCACATTTCTCTCTTCTGGTATGCTTAAGAAAAGATGATAGTGAAGTCTAGAGTAAAGTTCTTTTCTTCCTCCTCTCTGGATGAAAAAGAATATAGAAATTAGTAATAAGCAACAGCGAAGGGTTGGCATTCACGTAATTTGACGCAGTCGAATGCAAAACAGAGACCAAATCCTTTTCTTTTTCTGAAGGAAGAGAAGTCTCTCTCTCTTGATAGTTCAAGTAGGAAGAGAGCTAACTGTTAAATATCCACAAAATAGAAGGTACTGAACATCCCAAAGTTAACAGTTTATTTTGCAAGAGCTCAAGCCTCAAGACGAGAGATAAATGGACATTAAACATCTACACATTCTTTTCCCAAACACTTTGATCCTGGTTCTTGAACCTCTCCATCTCTTACTATTCATAAAGGATCGGAACACTGACATCCCAAATATATTACCTTCCATCTTTATGGGAGCTAAACTTCTCTGTTCTTTTCCTTCCACGTTTTCCAGTGGTGCTGCTCCTAGAATTGCCCGCAAGTGTCTGGGCAGCATGAACAGGCCTACGATCGCCATCACCCAAAGCAGGGAACCCAACAGCAGGGATTCTACATATCCATAACAACAATTGTTCGACCATTTAATGCAAATTCAAAACAAATGAACAAATACAAAAGGTACTCTTCCATGGCAACAAATCTATGAAAGTTGCCCATTATGATAGAATCCAACGCAATGGATTCTAGAGGTTGCTCTAAGAAGTTATTTCAGGATTAAGATATTCAAGAAACTCCGTATAGAAGTAACAAGACAAGAGGCATGTAGGAAGCTAGAGGAAGTGCTCTACGTACCTCAGAGGTATTACTGGTAAACATAGGCATCCATAGAATCATTTTACATACTCACCAGAATAATCTTTTGCAGTAGCATGGCTTTGATCCCAGACAAGATAAGGAAACTAATAAAGAAAATTTCAACCAAAGAAATTCAACTAAGTGAATGGGAGGTGGAGATGGTGGAAAAAGTTCACAAGTTTCTAAGCAGGCTGCTCGTGGAATGACAATAAAATAAGACAAAGAAATTAGGTCAGTGCATTACCTGTTCTCATTAGCATCTAATCTCCATATACAATGGAAACATTTGTTGAAAGATATCAAAGTTATTCAATGACAGGCAAGCACAAGAAAACAAGGAGAGGCAAGACCATATGTTGCGATCAAATTTCTGCCCATTAGACTTTCAACAATAGCAGAAAAACAAGTCACCTTAACAAACACTGAGTTATGTAAGTTTAATTTCGTTTGCAATTGATTATTCCGTAATTTTTTGATCACTTCAATCTGAATCAAAGTGGATATGGAGGGGAAAGAGAAAGCTAAGAAGGAAAGCGGGCGCTTACCCAACAAGAGCACAGCAGACTCCTGCTTGGTGCTGGAAGTACCAAAGGCCGGATGATTACTACTCTTATGCAAGGCAAATTGTAATGCGTGATTTTCTGCAACGGCGCATTGAAGCATCCACCGCAGCCTCCTGCATTCTGCTTCATAATACCTACTCTTCATCTCAAGATCCCTGACATGCACCTTCTTTCTCTCTCGCGAACGAACAGCTGCATCCCTGTTCCTCAACTGCCTTTTGCGTTTCTTCGCAACGGGATCGTCCTCGTCGTCGTTTACGGCACGATTTTGCTCCTCCTCTAGCTGATGAAGCTGATCGTTGGCCTTCCCATCTGATTTGGAAAGGCCGGAATTCTTGGCGGCGTTACGACATTCGGTGGCAGGAGAGCGGGAGGAGTCAGATCCTCCTGCGTCTAGGGTTGAAGGTGAATCCACGAGTAAGTTGGATAAAAAAGCATTGGCACAGTCGGCAGTTAGAGGCTCGACGAAATCGTCGTTCAACAATAAGTTCTCGATCTCCGCGGTAGGCAAAGAAGCAAAGGAATCGGGATGGGAATTGGGAGTTTTGGCGCCGGAGGAGGAGGAGTGCTGACAATTGAAGGAAAAGAGATCATCTGGAAGAAAATCACAGAAGAAATCGTCAAAATCCTGGAAATCGTTTTTCCCTAAATCGGTCATGGAGCTGGGGTGAGAGAGAGAGAGATGAAGTAAGTCTAATCCACAGAGGTAAAAGATAAAAATAAAATTTAAAAAGAAACGAGAAAGTGAGAGTATCAGAAGAGAGGGGCAGTTCCCCTTCTTCTCTGTTTTATCTAGGGATCGCGGCCATAGAGGGAGGAGCGAGAGGTGGTGGACACCGGAGAGTTGGAAGGGAGAAAGGAGATAAGCAACGGAAACCAACAAGTTTTTTTTCTTTTTTTTTCCTTTTGTTTTTTAAGGAAGAGACAACAGTCGGTCGCAGTTCCGCTTCCGAAGACGTCACTTTTTTTTTTCCTTTTTTGTTCTTTTCGTAGATGAAAGATTACAGACGTATTTTCACCTTCATAATAAGTCGGTTGCATCACCCGCTATTGTATGACCTCAACATTCTAAAATACCCGCTGCTTTCCACAATTTCTCCGAAACTTCCCCATTTCTCTGCTCATCTCCCGCCGGAGTCTTGACGCCCAGCTAAAAGGCTAATTCCCCATCCCTCTCATTTTCCGCAGAATCACAACTCCCTTTCTCCTCGATTTTCAAACTCAACTCTGTTTCACCTGCGAACAATTAAGATGCCGGTGAATTTGACGGTAAATGCGATCTCGGCGATAATCGCCGGCGACGTTAACGCGAAGCCGCTGGTGCAGGTGGTGGACATTAAGCTTATTGGTTCTACTCAGGAGCGCTTCCGCCTGTTGCTCTCTGATTCCATTCTCACTCAGCATGCTATGCTCGCTACCCAGCTCAACGATCGAGTTAAGTCCGGCCAGGTCCGCAATGGTTCCGTCGTGCAGTTAATCGATTATATATGCAGCACGGTTCAAAATCGCAAGTACATTACTCCACTCTTAACGAAGACGAGTTCTTTTATATATTTTCCCGTAAATAACCATAAATTTCTCTTTATACATACACGGCTAGAGTCTTCTGTGTTTGCTAATGTTAGTATAGGCAGGTTTTGGAGGAACTAGCAAATTCAGAATAAGAATAAGAAGTCACTTCAATGTTTATTATCGAATTAGGTGATCAATACTTTCAGATTTCAAATTTTCAAGGAGATTGAGATTTGTGATGGTTTACGTTAATCAGGTTAGCCGTTTGGTTTGTTCTGCTCGCTTTCGAAGATGGAAGCAAATTCATCGGGGAAAATACAAGCAAATGCTTATTTATTTTATGAGAAGGTTCAGCATGAATATGTACTACTGAAAGCAACCTTCGAAATATCATTTCATATGAATGTCAAGAACTGGTCAGTTGTCATCGGTAATTTCCTCAACTAAAAGGAAATAGTTAAGGCATTAAGTAAGTTAATCAATGTGCTACATATGAACCTCTGAATAGAAGTGGATGCTAACTTCTTCTTCTTCTTTCAGTGGGTACCAAAATGTATTAAAAATGGAAGGACCTGTTTGTTACTCATTGATTATTTTATGAGTTTCAGTACCCTGGTTAACTGTTTTGGTATTTGTGATTTCCTATCGACCATCTTAATGAAAATATTTTCTGTAGCATTTTATTTAATATGAGGATCCATTATGTTTGGTCTTTCAAAGAGATTAAATATGGTAGTTTGTTTGGTTTGTAAATGTCATTCATCTAATCCCTGTCTGCAACCTTTAGGTATTCTTTTTAAACAAGCAAACTGAAATTGCCATTCAATGCATAATGGCTAAATCAAAATTTCTCTCATTAAGAGTTTGCTTAATGCTCCAAAACAATGCATTTAGTATTTATGCGTTTGGAACTCATTCTATTTCTTCTTTACAATCTTGATCTGAATTTTGTTGTTCTTTCCTTGCAGGATTATTGTTGTCCTAAATATGGAAACTATTATTCCTGATTGTGAAACAATTGGGAACCCTAAAATGTCTGTTGAATTGGACTCAGGGGCTCAGAAATCAGTTCCTGGTGGGAATTTTGGGCCTGCTGCAGTGACCAACAACAGGAACCTGATTACACAGAATTCTGTGCGTCCAAGCATTTCAAATAGCAATGGTATGAATTCTTATAATTCAGGTGACAATGTCCAGGCTTTTCGTCCCGTGGTTCAACCCCCCTACCAACCCCCACCAAATTACAAAGGTCATGGGGCGATCATGAAGAATGAAGCACCAGCACGCATCATTCCAATTGCTGCATTGAATCCTTATCAGGGTCGTTGGGCAATAAAGGCGAGGGTGACTGCAAAAGGAGATCTACGCCGTTACAATAATGCTAGAGGTGATGGGAAGGTCTTTTCCTTTGACCTTCTTGACTCTGATGGAGGGGAAATACGTGTTACCTGTTTCAATGCTGTTGTTGACCGTTTTTATGATACCATTGAAGTTGGGAAAGTCTATGTGATTTCAAAAGGCAGCTTAAAGCCTGCACAAAAGAACTTTAACCATTTAAAGAATGAATGGGAGATATTTCTTGAAGCAAGTTCAACTGTAGATCTTTGTCCAGATGAAGACACTTCTATCCCAAGGCAGCAGTTCTCGTTTAGATCTATTAGTGAGATTGAAAATGCTGAGAATAATTCTATAGTGGATATCATTGGTATAGTCATTAATGTTAACCCCTCTGTCCCTATCTTGAGAAAGAATGGTATGGAAACTCAGAGGAGAATCCTGAATCTAAAGGATCAAACTGGCCGTAGCGTTGAATTAACTCTTTGGGGAGATTCCTGCAATAGGGAAGGCCAAAAGCTGCAAGAAATGCTGGAAGCTGGAAATTTTCCTGTTTTGGCTGTCAAAGCTGGCAAAGTAAATGACTTCACGGGGAAATCTATAGGAACTATTTCTGCCACTCAGCTTTTCATAAACCCTGATTTTCCAGAGGCTCAGAGCTTGATGGACTGGTTCAATAGAGGGGGAAAAGATGTTGCTCCCCAGTCCATATCTAGGGAAATAATCCCCGGAGGAGCAAAGAATGAAATCCGTAAAAGTGTCTCTCAGATCAAGGACGAAGGACTTGGAAGATCAGATAAGCCAGACTGGGTCACCGTTAAAGCCACCATATCATTCATAAAGACTGACACTTTCTGTTACACAGCCTGCCCATTAATGATTGGAGATAGGCAATGCAATAAGAAAGTGATGCGGTCGGGGAACTCAAGATGGCAATGCGATAGATGCAATCAAGAATTTGAGGAGTGTGATTATAGATATCTTCTTCAAGCTCAGATTCAAGATCATACTGGATTGACATGGGTTACTGCTTTCCAGGAATCTGGGCAGGAGATCTTGGGTTACACTGCCAAAGAACTGTACTTGTTGAAGGACGAGGGAGAAATTGAATTGAGATTTTCAGAGATTATCAGAAATTGTCTATTTACAGAATTTCTATTCAGACTCAAAATTAAAGAGGAAGCATTTGGTGATGAGCAACGGGTGAAAATTACTGTTGTCAAAGCTGAGAAGGTGAATTATTCGGCAGAGTCTAGATATCTACTTGATGTAATTTCCAAGTTTTACTTGCATTAATAATTGCAGTAATTGAAGGAAGCTCTCTATTCCCACTATCAGAAAATTTAGCTCTTAGGTAGTACTATACAACTTCACTGATAGAATTTAATCTTTTAGGATTTTTCATGTATGCAGAATTGTTCTCTTGACGTACTCTTGATGTCTGTGTACGCCTTCGAAAGGCTTTTAGATGTATTCCTGACTTCTCATTTGGCCTTAAACAAAACCGATACACTTTTTCAATACATATCCATTGACTTAGAAACACTTCTTTGTTAATGTCTTTCATCATGTAATTCTTCTTGTGATATTTACATATTTCTGATTGTTCGAATCTTGTTGGATGACATATGCTTGCAAAATTCGAATTTGATATGTGGCTAAAAAGGTGGGTGTATTTGTATGTATATCATAGTTCTCTTCCTGTAAATTGCAGCCTATGGCTAGTTTCTTAAAGACGTATTAGTGAAGTTAGGCCCATTGCCACTTGTATGTGCATTCTCTTTCTCAAGCTCTCATTGATGTTTACTCCTCTGGGTAGCATTATGGATTTCTATCGCTGTATGTGCACAAATAATTCCTTGGAGGTGAATGTCCTATCTATGATGGAAACCATCAGCCAGACTCCTGTTATGCGTTAAAACCATCTGAAACTCCAGGAATTAGTTGACACAACGTGAATCTTAGTGTCTTAGTGCATTCTGGTTTTGATCATTGAAAGGGATTACCAGATTTGTTTTTGTCTAGTGTTGATCAGAGGTATTGAAGCGTCATGCATGCATTGAAGAGCATTGCTAGAACTAAGGTCCATCAGTATCTGGAAGCAGTGTGTATATTCTATATCTGCAGCGTCAGAATGGAACAGAAAATCTTTGCATTTCTGTGTTTCTGGAATTGAAAACTGGACGCATTTGATTACAGAAGCATGATACAAATAATCACTAGATACACAGATATAAGAAGGAAGAGAAAATTAGAAGGTATATATATCGCCATATTGTTTCTCAGGTAGGCTTGACAGGATTGGGAAGCACCAAAAATACACCATCAGCCTAGTAGTTTTTAATTGAGGGGTGAATAATTATTCACTACAAATACTTTACCAATCAAAGTAGGAATGGGGTATTCATCAACTAACTCAGCACGTACTAAATTCCCAGCACGTTGTACTTCATACTGAGAAAATAAGAGAAAACACCAACTATTGTATTCAATATATGCTGTAAAACACAAAAAATTAAAACAGTATGGGCTAACCTCATTAGAATCCATTTAACAAATGACAGATTTCTTAAAGGTTTACAAAATAGAGTTCTTGAAGAGAGATTGAGAGAGAAAGAGAAAGGAAGTGGTCCGGTTAGAATGCAGACAATATTTTTTTTTAGTTCGTAATGAACAGATCTCAATCGTCATATTTTGATCCAATAGTTGAAAACTCATACGTTATGAATAATTATTTACTATTATTTCATAATTAAATAATTATTAGTATAATAATTATTCAACGATAAAGTAAATAATTATTCATAATATGTAAATTTTTAACCGTTGAATTAAAATTTAAAAATTGAAAATTTATTTAGCACAAACTAAAAAAAATATTATTTACACTATAATTTAATCGAAATTAATAAAACTAAAAAGCAATCCATGTGCTTTTATATTTTATGACAAGACATAATTTTAGATTTTTTATAACTATTAAATTAAAAGATTTTAATTCGATAATTGAGTAAGACTTTTTATATTTCATGACGAAAGCAAAGAGCAAAGTTTCTGCGACGTGAATGATTGAATTTCGTTGAATCAGATGTGATATTAGATTTTATATCTAATTCAAGAATTATAAAAATTTGTTAAATTTTAAAAAATATATTTAAAAAAAAATATAATTCGTTAAATCAAATTTCGGATCCGAGTCCTTGGCTGGGTCGGGTCTTACACCTCAAACATGGTAACTGAAAGCAAAGAGCAAAGTTTCGGTGGTATTTTGTTCTACAAACAGGGTTGAATATTCGCGTCGCTCTGGTATTATTCTAAATCCTTGGCTTTCATTACATGGATGCCCATTCCCTTGAGAAATAGTAATAGAGCTCTTCCAGACATTTGTAATTCACGGTCTCATTAGACAATATCTTGCTTCTAATATGGGAGTTTTTAAGAGTAAAGCTAGGGAAATAGAAACCCATTTTGCGGGAAATACTTCAAGATGAAGTACTAATGCGCGGAGGAAATGAACAAAAGGAGGGATCCTATCCGTAAGATGTCACCTGAATACTAAATGACATATCTGGTTCTCATAATGAAACTGCTGGGCTTCAAACACTAGTCCACGCAGAAACAAAGGTCATGGCCAATACATTAAGAAGGTAAAACTAATGCGCTTCTCAACCTTCATTTTCCTACATTCCCTAAGTTACTAGTTGCATCTCAGAAAGCTGCACCAAAAAACTTGATGCATTATGTTTCGAGTTTCCTACAGAACTGATCTTGAAGGCATTACCGGTGTTGTTGTTGCAGGGACCGCAGAGCCAACATAACTGATGTGTACTTCCTGAGGAAGAAGACGGTATTTGATTTCAAGTTTTTCAAAAATCTCCTTTAGACCTAGCATCAGTTCAGTTCTCCGATTCATCTTCTCCAGAAAATTTTGGAAGTTCATCTTATGATTGACAAAAAGAACCATCTTCATCTTGTTCATGTTCTCGATTTCTTTTATCTGCACACTGTGGTCAGGATGCCAGTAATGCGAGTTCTCCCCTATATACCTGCAGTTACATTGCAAAAACGAAAGATTGCAACATCTTTGTAAGAGATTTGTCTTATCAACCTCCTTTTATTGCTCGGCAGAACTTTGTCAAAGAACAAGGAAAAAAAGGAAGAATGAGCTTACTCCTTTATATCAGCTTTTAGAGCCTGGATATTCTCCACTGAAGTAGAAACGTCAATGTCGAAATTCACAGAATCTCCCATTCTCTCAGGGCTTCGGTAGAAATTACTTATGGCTTTTGTAGCCAAAACAGTATTTGGATAGTATATCATCTCATTGTCATATCTCAAGAATGTTGTTTTCAGGATATCCATTTCTTCAACAACCATCTGTGAAGTTCATTTAAGAGCATTAGCATTCTGAGGAATCTACACGCAGAATACAGAATTGCAACATAATTTAATTTTAGTTTGGGGAGAAGTACCATCACTCCATCGATGACACATCGATCGCCCACATCAAAAGGGTGCATAACGAATACGAAAATCATGGCTTCAAATACAGTCTTACAAGCGTTCCCAAATATGAAAACCGCAGCTATGAGCTGAGAGGAAAGGACAACAAGCACTTTGGTTGTTGCCAATCCCATTAGCAGTAGCCAGACGAGGACAATCAACACTAGGACAAGTGCAGAAAGAATTCGATTCAACTCTTCAATGGCAGTTTTTGCATCCTTCAAAGAGTATGACAAGAATTCCCTTTCCTTGTATATATTTACCTGCACCAAAGATTAGAAGTTAAGAGAAATTCAATGAAGAAAAGCAGTTTGCAAAGTAATGAGTGGTTCTTATACCGCCCAATTTTTTAAGGCCTCTTCACTTATCTTTCCATCTTCGGCTACTTTCTGGAACCATTCCATCAAACAATCCACATTCTCCTTGTTCACGAAGGGCAAGAGGTCCGCCTCTTCAATGTAACTTCAAATATACAGCAAGAAAATGTACGTCAGAAGCCTCTAGAGATCGATTTGATGGAAGCTAAACCAAATTGACAAGATATCTTACTTGTAATTGGGCCCTTTAACGTTGTGGAAAATTTGAGAGGCAGCCTCTTCCACTTCCGGTCGGCTAGTAATCTCTTTCTGTTCGCCACTAATAGCATGGCCGTCGTCTAGAGCACTGGAAATAATAGACAGCTTCGAGCTCCTAATCCTATCCATCAAATGTCCCATGGTTGAAACAGGCATTTTCCCAGACTTCATCTTTCCAAGCTTCTTTATGGTTATCTCCTCCTCCTTCTCTTTAGTATCTTTAGAACCCTTCTTCCATTTTGGAATTTTGAAGCACCAATGAATAGTTAGCCCGCCACTATCACCATTTTCTGCAGAGCTGATTGATTGAGGAAGCGAAAGGGTCCAAAGAACATACTCATTAGAGATTGCTTCTCGAATTTTGGAGAAAAATGTCTTGACATGAAAAGAAGCAGCAATTAGCTTTACCAATAGAGTCTTGATCATCCACATCACTGCCGCAATTAGAGTTGCGCCAAGAGCTTTAGTGATATATTTCAGAATTCGAGTAGTCTTTCTGGATCTCTGGACGCCACGGTCGACCAACAAAAACCATGCCAAAAGAACTAGAGCCAACCAGATTACAACTCGCACACTCTGTTTTACACCATGGACAAAGTAAACAACTCTTTCGTTGAACAAGAACTTGCTCTCGATCAAGAAAACTATGAGATGCTTAGCCCATCTTGTCACCAAACGGCCACACAAGAAAACAGCAGCCAACACACACCACCTCCAAATTTCTAAACCCCAAATGACATGGGTCTTCAACTTATGAACTAATAAGCTTGCAACTAAAAGAACCATTATGGCCACAAAGACCGTCCCCTCAAGAATCCCATTAATGGCTTTCAGAGTGATCTTACCTCTTTTCTTGGACTTCTCAGGAGAAGGGTTCTCATTCTTCTTGTTCTTGTCATCATCATCATCCTCATCAGCTTCATCGTCACTCCTGTCATCATCATCTTCGTCGTGTTCGTGTGCCGGCGGCAGAGAACCAGCTCTCAACGAATCAATCCTTCTCGAAAGGGAAGTCTTGGAGAATGAGCTTGAACTTGAGCTTGCTGGACTTGGTGGCTCCAGCTCCATGACTCTTGATTTGGGTTGTGCATATTTAGTCCTTCCCATGGACGGTCTTTGAATTTGGAGTTCATTTTCTGTTGAATCAGACACGGTGACCCTTGAAGAAGCTCTGCGCCTCAAACTCTGAGTCTGAGAATATTCCACTGATGTCCCATTAGTATTTGCTTTCTCTGATTGACTAATGGTACTTGAGAAATTAGAAGAGTTTGTTCCAGATTCACTCTTATCCGAACCTTGTCCGGGGACAACAATTGGAATTGCAATCTCGGCAGGACATGGATTAACCAAGTCTCTACCTTTTCCGCTTTCCATTTATGCCCCTTTGCAACAGCCGAACACCGAAAAGAAGATAGAGAAATTTGCCTTTCCTTCCTGTGGCTAAGAAAACAGAAGCTTGAACTAGCTAAGATGCAACACCTTTGGCTTTGCCCATGAAAGTAGTACAACGGTACAGTGGAAAGGAGAAATGATTAGGAGGAGATGAGGATGCTTTTTTTGCATGGTGTTTTCAAGAAAATTTTGCATGTGAAAATCTGTTTAGTCTACTCTCACAGATGCTTGAAGATTTACTAGAGGAACTGCTGTGATAATGATCTACATTGAAGTTCAACCCCCCCAGGGAAGGAAAAAAAAAAAAAAAACACAAATCAACATGTGAGAAGATTCTGGAAACAAAAATGAATAAGAAACGTTCAAAAGTAGTTTTCCCATTTTTCCATGGACGCATACATCAATAAATAAGCTGTCCAAAATATGGTTCCATTCTCCAACGCCTATCGATATACTGTTTTTGTTTTCTCTTACACCCATCGAAATACTACCATTTGAAATCTCAGTTATTTTAGGATAACGTATACAATTTAGAATGTATTTAGATTAATTTTTTAATTAAAAATTTTTATTTTTAATATTTTTTATTTAGGCTTAATTTCTTTTTTTAATAATTTATTTTTAAAATTTAATATATTCTGAACTTTAAAATTTGTTTGTAGATGAATCACGTTTAGGGGTTGGTAGGAATTCCCCATTGTTTTTAAAAAAAAAAAACTTTGTATGGTCAAAAGTCCCTATGTATGATTAAACAGTCACAATAATTCACCATTAAACTTAAAATAAGATAATTTGGTCAAAAGTCTTTCTTTATGATTAAACTCTTTAAATAGGAGGGATTTGATTAGACAACCGAATAAGATAAATTGCCTTAATGACGGTCTCCATGGACTCCCAATAACATATTTGGATATTTACTTCTAAATTTTCATTTCCTAATTATTCTTAATTCAATTATCATGATTTTGTGGTTTTAAATTTCACTGAAAAGTATTCCTCAGCAAGAGATAAATTGAGATCCAATTCACGTTTTGTGTCGTTTGATATATTCCCCCGCAAAAAAAAAAAAAAAAATCCAATAACATTTTTTTGTTTCTTCCCCAATCTAAATTTATAGAAAATGTAGCTCTTGTATGAAAGCGAACTTCTCATAACAATTCTTTTTTTTTTAACCTTAAAAAGGAGAAATGCAAAGCCTGTCAAAGTTGTTAAAGCAAACATAAATAATATCTAGTCACGAAATTTAAGAAAAATTTTTATTTTTTATAAATATTTTTTATTAAATATAATATAAAAAAATTTAAATTAAAATATTATTTAATTTAACCTTTAAATAAGGAAGGAATTTGAGTACATGCATATGGCTGCCAATACAATAAAAGAAAGTAAAAGTTTTATTAATTTAAAATTATTTAAAAATTTAAATATAAAATATATATTTTTATAAATAATTTAATTTTATAAAATAAAAACTAAATAATACCAAATACCACCCTAACTTAAAATGAAAATGAGGGCCTCCAAGCAGAAAATGGTTCCCGAAGTGGACGACATTAAAGTCCCATTCTCTTTATCTAAAATACTAAAATAGTAGTACTATAAAAGGACTAGTGGAAAGGCTTTTTAAAATATTTAGAAAAGAAGAATGGAAAAGGGCTGGATGTTGACTTTTTAAATATTTAGCAGAAGCAAACAGACAAAAGAGGGGTTCTCTCAGGGCGGATGTCGATAGCGGCTTGGATCTTTTTGAAAACATGTTTTGATAATTACAGTGCGATTATTTTCATTATATATATTTTTTTGAATTTTTAAATAGATTTTTTTTTTTGTTCTTCTTGGGAGACCAGGTTCCTTCAACAAGAAAATAAATCTTCTTCCTTTCTTATTCATTTTTTTCTTTTTTATAATGCTGCCCCTGACTGAGCCCTTGGGGCGGCCCCCCGATGTCGTCAAGAGTCTTTGTTCTTTATAGCATTTGTTTTTTTTTTTTTTTTGCATTTTCATAGGGAATCCAGTAAAGGTCCTCTTAAAAAGAATTTCTTTTTTGGGTATTCTTTTTTTTTTTGGGAATCCTCGTATTCTTTTTGTTTAAGAATTTATTTTTATTTTAAATTTATAAATAGATTAAAAATTTTGAAAGAAATTTGTTTAGAGAAAAAAATTGAAGAAATTTTCAAATTTAGATAAAAAATAATTTTAATATATAAAAAATAAGTAATTCAACGCATTGTAACCCGCATACCTCACCAAAAAAATCTCAATTTATAATATTAAAAAGGCTTGTGTACTTAAATTGTAACTCAAACTAAAAATTTTTATTTTATAAATTTAAGCCACACTTTTCCTCTCATTTAAGCTTTTTAACGTAAAAAATTTTAAATTAAAACCTAATCTAAGTAAATCTGGAGAGTTTCTAACCATAGCATCAGATTTCTCTCTTTTGCAGCCCTCGTGGCTGAATTCATCATTTATTCATATTATTAGCTTTCTTTATTAGTTTCTTCCGTGCGTCCTTCTCAACATCAGAACTTCCAAAGACTGCAATAAAATTACGCGAGTAATAACAATTACAGTAATAGTTCCCAAACCTTAACAAGGGAAGCCTGCCCTTGGGAGCAATTGTTTTGATATCCAATGAACAACCATGCTGGAACCATAACTATTTCTCCTATTGCTGACACAGCTGATCTACACTGTATTCCGGCCCTTCAAGTTGCAGCAACAGTAGATCCACTGTATGTGACTTGAACTTCTTGAGGGAGAAGATGGTATTTAATGTTTAGATCTTCAAAAATCTTCTTCAGAGCAAGCATTAAGGCAGTTCTTCGATTCATCTTCCCCAGATAATCCTGAAAGTTCCTTTTATGATTAACAAAAAGTACCATCTTCATCTTGTTCATGTTCTCAATCTCCTTGATCTGCACGCTGTGATCGGGATGCCAATGCTCAGGAGTCTTCTCTATGAACCTGAAATTCAATGCGGAAAAAGGTATAAGCATTCTTGAAATCTGAATTTCACTGAAAGTTTATCATAATCAACGGACAAAACTTACTCTTTTATTTTAGCTCTCAGAGCTTCAATAGTCTCAGGTGGAGTCGAAACATCAACGTCGAAAGTCACGTTATCACCCATTTTCTCAGGACTTCTGTTGAAATTGCTGATGGCCTTAGAAGCCAAAACGGCATTAGGATAGTAAATCATTTCGTTGTCATATCTCAAGAACGACGTCTTCAAGATATCCATCTCTTCTACGACCATCTGTGCATGTTCAATGTGATTTTGTTAGGAGGAAATCATATGACGTAAAAATGTGAACTCTGTTCAGGGAATTGCAGTTACAATTACTCCATCGATGACACAACGATCTCCCACGTCGAATGGATGCATAACGAACACGAAGATCATTGCTTCGAATACCGTTCTGCAAGTTTTGCCAAACACGAATACCATCAGTAAGATCTGGGACGAAAGAAACAGTAGAAGTTTGGTGGTCGCCAATCCCATTAGCAGTAACCATATAATGATGATCAACACAAGGGCAATTCCTGTAAGTATTCTGTTCAGCTCTTCTATAGCTGTTTTGGCATCTTTTAATGAATGTGATAAGTTGTCCCTTTCCTTCAAGACATTTACCTGCATATAACAACGGTTCATTATCTAGTAATGCCTAACAAATAACAGATTGCATCAGCCCCCTATGTGGCAGAGCTTAGATTCATACCGCCCAATTTGTCAGTGCCGGTTCAGTTATCTTCCCTTCTTCTGCAACTTTCCCAAACCATTCAAGCAAACAATCTTCATTTTCCTCGTTCATGAAGGGTGAGAGATCCTCCTGTTCAATGTAACTATAAACATAGCAATCACACACCATCTCAATTTTGTTAGACCAATCCTACTGGGGGTTCTTTCTGGCACTGAATCAAATTTTGAAATAAATATATGAATTGCTGCAAGATAAATTACTTGAGATGGCCTCGTCAGTTTTAAGATTTTACTTACTCGTGATCCGGCATTTTAACATTTTGGAAGATTTGAAGGGCAGCTTCCTCTATTTCAGATTTGCTAGTAATCTCTTTCTGTTCACCACCAGGGTCACGTCTGTCATTGAGGGCACTGGAAACAATAGACAATTTCGAGCTTCTGATCCTATCAACCAAGCGTCCCATGGTTGAAACAGGCATTTTCCCGGACCTCATCTTTCCAAGCTTCTTTATGGTGATCTCGTTTTGATCTTTATTCTGCTTTTGCCCCTTCCAGCTTGGAATCCTTAAACACGAGCAAATACTTAACCCGGCATTACCTCCATTGTCTGCTGAGTTGATTGACCGAGGCAGTGAAAGGGTCCAAAGAACATATTCGTGAGAGATTACTTCTCGAATTTTTGAGAAAAATGTCTTGACATGGAAAGAAGCAGCAATCAGCTTTACTAACAAAGTCTTGATCATCCATAGGACTGCCCCAATCAGGGTTGCAGCAAGAGCTCTTGTGATGTAGTTCAGAGTTCGAGTAGTCTTTCTGGATCGCTTGACACCACGGTCAATCAACAAAAACCATGCCAAAAGAACTACCGCCAACCAAATTACTACTCGGACACTCTGTTTCACGCCATGTACAAAGTAGACAACTTTTTCATTGAACAGATACTTGCTTTCGATCAAGAAAACCAAGCCATCCCTAGCCCACTTGGTCACCAGGCGACCACAAAAGAAGACAGCAAACAGAACACACCATTTCCAAATTTCTAGACCCCAAATGACATGAATCTTCAATTGATGGGCACATAAGCTGGCAACTAATACAGCCATTGCACCCGCAAAAAGTATCCATTCAGTGGTTACAACAACGGATTTCAGAGTAACCTTATTTTTACCTCTTTTCCAAAAGTTCCGGTAAGCGGGCTTCCCATGGTTCTCCTTGAGATCATCATTGTTATTGTCATCCTCATCCTCATCCTCATCCTCGTTATTGCCATCATCGTCTTCATTGTATTCTCTTGCCGGTGGCAGAGAACCAATCTTCAGTGTCTGAGCCCTGCTGCAAACAAAAGTTCTTGAAGATTTACTTTTAGTTCCCAGTTCACTACTTTGTCTAGCTAAGCCTGAGTTATGTTGTGTCTCCACTTCCACCAATCTTGATTTTGGGTTGGAAAACTTGGAAGTTCTCATGGATGTTCTTCTAATTAGGAGTTCGCTAGCTGTAGTGTGATCAGACTTGGTAGTGGTAGAAGGAGGACTGCGACTCTGACTCTCAGAATATGGTAGTGAACCATCGGAGGCGTTCTCCAGACTAGTAGTCCTGGGGAAAGGATATGATTCATATTCAGACGCTGTGAGATGCTTAGAATCCCCACCATCGATGCTGATGCATATATGATCTAATCCTTGTCCATTTTCCTCAGTTGGAGTTGCAATCCCATCACAACATGGTATCAACTCTGAACTTTTCCCGATATCCATTAGCTTTTTGGATAAGAAATCTGCCGTTTTTTCACACTGCTTTTAGCACATGATTACAATTGCAGCCTGTCCATCGCCAGGACTCAGCGTTTTACCTGAGAAAACCGTTGAAAACAATGGTTAGCACTTCGCCTAGAAAATAGTGCATGAGAGAACTCTTCAGGTACCTTAGCCAGAAGAATTCCTAGCATTCTGCAGTCAAAAACTTGAGACAAAGGGGTGGAAATTATTCACGGCCATGCCTGCTGCTGTATTTCCTTGGCATTCTGTTGCATGGATTAATAAAGAGGCTCTCCCTGGAATATCTGTTATCTTATGTTTGCTTTTATCCGCTTGAGGTGTTTCTGGACAACCTAGTTATTGTTGTACTATGGGAAGGAAGGAGGCATCTATAGAGCATCAATTCTCCAATTAGTCCTTATTATTGCTTATATTTTAAAACAAAATGAGCAATATTGTAAAAAATAAGAGAATTATATTTATAATAAGTGTAATTTTTTAAAAAATAATCTTTAAAATTTATAAAAATTAAATATTTTGAGGAAAAATACATACTTACTCTCACCATTCATTTTTTAGACAATGTTTGATTAAAAATATATAATTTTATATAAAATTTTAAAATATATTATAAAAGTAATATAATATAATAAAAATAAAAAATATATAAATTAATAAATATTTTATGTCAAATTAAATATATAAAAATAATATATGATAAAATTAATAATTAATTGATAATATATAATATATTAAAATATTTTTTTTATAAAAAAAATAAATTATTTTAAAATATTTTAATAATAATAAAAAATTATTAAAAATAAAATAAAGAAAGTACTATATTATTATGAAACAAAAGAGTAGAACCTTGATTGTTCACAGTGTGCAACAATGGGAAATGAATTCTGAACTTTCTCGTTTCCCTAGAGCAACAGGTCTACGGTGGGACAGGAAAAGACGCTCGTTCATTACAGGGATGTATAGAAAGGCGCTGCACGACATTATGTCATATTTATGGATCACACCTAACGTGCATTTCACATGTTAGAATTTTGATAAATTACATTAAATATTTGTAAATTTTATTATTTATATGTTAAAATAGGAGTAGCGATTACACGTCGAGTATCTTCAATCCAAATATGAATATGAGAGGGAAAGTTAGATATAATATATTTGATAAGTAAATAAATTGACTTGTTGCTAAGAATGTTTAAAAAGTTTTCAAATCAAAGCATCGAAATCAAGAAATTGGATTGAAAAACATTGAATTTGGAATTGGATTAAAGTTTTTTTTTTTCAAACAATTCCAACTAAAACTACGATGATAATAAGATAATTCAGTAAGGTACAAATTTGCCAACTAAAACTATGAAAGAGAGGTGGCCAGGATTCTCAGTTTATCAGTATTTTACAGGCGCAGTAACACGATTCTGACAGGATGCGAGATGGGTAAAGTTGGAAATAAAACATATATCACAAAAGTCTTTTTCCTTTCATAAAACTTTTTTTTTAATTTTTTTTTTTTGCCAGACTATATTGCAAAACTACTACTTGAAGTGGGGATAAGATCGTTTCCTCACTTTATCTAAAATGTTTAATCAGCTTTCTTTTATACATTGAAAATGACAAATAGAATTGTCAATTAGTGACCATAGCAAAACCACCCATTATCTAAGGTTGAAAGCAGAGACGTCCATGAAGGATCATGACAAAACACAAAAGGAGTCGGTCCTACTACTTAACTCGCCGAAGTATTGCCCAGCAGAAGCAGAGTTGATATTTGTTTGATTCGAAGCATCCGGTGGTGGGGTCGAAGATACTTTATATACGACGGACTCTCAAGAACTTCTGAGTCCTCATGTATCCAATCAATATTCGATTGGATGAATAATTTACTTTGAATTTCAATTTTACTAAGAGCAAAAAGATAAAAAATTACTTTTCGACACTTTCTAATCAAGAATATACTTATACCGTCTCCCCACGCTTTCACAGCAAAAATGGGGAAGAGGTACGAATTAGATCAAAGAAGAAAAATACTATTAATTTTTTTAAAAAAAATCTTTCATGCTTACTTCCTAAATTAATAAAAATATATTATACATAAAATACTGTTTATGTTACGTAAATTAATAATTTTTCTCTCAAGAAATTTAAAAAACTCTCGGAAAATTATGTAAACATATACCAATCACTAGTAGTGATAGTCAGAAAGAAGCGTACTTACTGTAGAATTTAGCTGCAGCCGTGGTTGTAAAACCCCTCAAGTTGATGATTTGCCTCAAGGGATCTTCTAGCCTGTGAATAACCAAAACCCTAGAATTCATTAACTCCGCTGAATGCAAACTCCTAATATAGTTTCAGCCTAAAACCCTCTTTAGGCTTAGGTTTGGGAGATTTCCAAAATAATCACAGGGAAAATAAAGAAAGTTGCCTTCAAATTTGAAAAAGAAATATTATAAATTGATCTTAAATAGAAAACACAATTATTTTTTAAAAACTGGATATCCTCATATTTCAAACTTGAGAAACATCCACTCTCTAGACTCTAGATGCAGAAGAATAAATAAAATAAAATTAAAAACAAAATTCATAAGAGTAGTTGCAGCAAAATCTACTAGTAGGATTGATGCAAAATCTGATGAATATATTACATATCCACTTGAATGCTGTAAAGAGTGCTATTGATGCGGTTATCATTTTGTAAGAGCAGCTGGAGACGGTTCAGTTTCTGATCCTACATACTTGAGATGCACTTCCTGAGGAAGAAGATGATGCTTAATATCAAGATCTTCCAAAATTCTCTTTAGCTCAAGTACTAACTCTGACCTCCGGTTGCCTTTTTCTGGACTCTGGAAGTTTACAGTGTGTGTTACATTGAGGACCATCTTCAAATTCATATTCTCAATTTCCTTTATCGCCACACTGTGGCGAGGCCTCCAGTGCTGAGGGTTGCTCTCCAAATACCTGAGAACACCACTTGTTAATGCTATAACGAAAATGGATGGCCTTATAATTCCCTCGCCTGATAAATTCAAGAATGGAAAATGGAGGAGAAAGTAAGCGTACTGTTTTATTCTAGCCTTGAGAGCTACAATGCTCTCAACTGAAGTTGAAAAATCAACGGCAAACTCCACGGAATCCCCCATCTCTGGGCTTCTGTTGAAATTGCTGATTGGTTTGGTAGCAAGAAGAGCATTAGGATAGTATATCATCTCGTTGTTATACTTCAAGAAGACCGTGGTCAGAATATTCATCTCCTCTACTAGCATCTGATCAAGAAGTTCCAGTAAACTATATTAGGGTTCCATGAGAAGTGTAGCTAACGATAGGAGGGTGTCGTTGTTCAGAGTTTAAGAATCACCTGTACACCATCAACCACACATTTATCTCCGACATCAAATGGATGAGTCACGAATATGAATATGATGGCTTCAAATACTGTTCTAGCAGTATTGCCAAACATGAAGACTGCAAGTAGAATCTGAGATGAAATGAAGACCAACACTCGAATCGTCGCAATTCCCATCAAATGTAACCATACAATTATAATTATCACAAATAAGACTCCTGAAGCAATCTTGTTAAGATCTTACTACTGCTGTTTTGGTATCATTCAAAGAATGTGCCAAACATTTCCGTTCATTATAGACCATTACCTGTGAACAACAATTAACCTTATCAGCTGGAGAAAACATATTTTAGATGCTTACTATGCCTTGAATTTCCCTATACTGAAACTAGATTCCTAAGGGGATGTCCAAAATCATGCAACTTCATATGGAGAGATGAACTAAAATGCCCGTCCTGACTCAGTTTCATGTATTGAAACGATTATCATTAGCTAATATGCATAATCTAATTAAAATCTTATCATATCTAACTTTTCATTAACAGAAGATTTTGGTTACCTTAATTTATAGTATTCTAATGTGTGGGTCATACTTAAATATCAAAATTAGGGATGATTTCCAATATTTTTCCACTTGACTCATACATTGTAAGTTATATAATCGCATCGAATGATAAAACAAGAATACGACCATATAATCATGTAGTTACTCAAAATTGTAAAATCATGCAATAAATACTTAACCAGAAGATATAATAAAAGAGTCATTGTGGTCATGCTTTGTACCAAGCATTTCCTTCCATGTATTACTATGCATAATATTTCCTAATCAATTATCAAAATATTATGAATGTAATTAATATAAGTATCATTCGGGGTCCACTTTATTGGATCTAATATAGATCACGACAAAAACTAAATACGCATAGTCATGTAAAATAGACAAAATAATCAGAGAAAAATAACTCAAAACGAGCTACTAAGTTCTATATAGGTTACATGATTTTGAAAAAATTAGTTGGTAATCCTTTTGTCATAGAATCTGCAACCATCAATGCGGTGCTAACATGCTTAAATGACACAATTTGTTTCTTGATATAATATCTGACTATCAGATACTTGATGCCTATGTGCTTACTATGGTTACAACTCTTATTATTTTTGAAAAAATATACAATAGTTAAGTTATCACACTAGATCTTTAATGGCCTTGAAGTGGAATAAACTATGCGAAGGCCAGTAATGAAGTTCTTTAACCATAATGCCTATAATGTAGTTTCGTAGCGTGCAACAAATTCAGCTTTTATTGTGTACGTTGCAACAATGATTTACTTAATACTCCTCTAGGATACAACCCCTCTAGCAAGAAGAAAGGTATATCCTGAAGTAGATTTACTTTTGTCTTTGTATCCACATAAATCCAAGTCTGAATATATGAACACTTCTAAGGAATCAGAATATTTATATGTAAGTTTGAAATCCTTGGTTCCTTTCAAATATTTTGAAACACTTTTACCAGTTTTCTAATGACTGAGACCAGAGTTACTTTGATATCTATAAAACATTCCTACTGCAAAAGGAATATCAAGTCTAGGATAGACTTGTGCATACATAAGGCTTTCAACAAGAAGCATAAGGAATACCTTTCACATATTCTAGTTTCAATGCATTTTGAGGACATTGTTACAAACTAAACTTGTCAACTTTTGCAATAGGTGCTGCAATAGTTAAATAGTTTTTTATTATGAATCTTTCCAAAACCTTTTTAATGTAGACTTATTGAGATAGTCCAAGTGTCTTTGGGGATTTATCTCTATAAATATTTATGTCATGAACATAAGAAGCTTCACCCATATCCTGTATTTCAAAATTTTGAATAAGAAACTACTTGGTGTTATGCAACAAATCCAAATCATTATTCACAAGTAGGATATTATCTACATAAAAGAATAAAATAATATATTTTATCTCACTTATTTTGAGTTATATACATTCATTAACGATGTTATATGTAAATCCATATGAAGAAATAACGTTGTGAAATTTAATATACCATTGGTGGAAAGCCTGCTTAAATCCATATATAGATTTCTTTAACTTGCAAATAAGGTGACAATTGCCACCAACAAACCTCTCTAGCTAGTATGTGTATACATTTTCTTCGAGATCCCCTTTCAAAAATATCGTTTTCATATCCATTTGATATAGCTCTAAATCAAAATAAACTACTAAAGTCATAATTATTATGAATAAATCATTCTTTGAAACTGGAGAGAATGTTTCATGGTAGTTAATGCCTTCTTTTAAGTGAATCACTTAGCTATAAATTAAGCTTTATATTGTTCGATATTACTAGAATAGTTTCTTTTAGTTTTGAAAACCCATTTGGATCCTATAGTAGAGACTTATTCTGGTAATTCAACTATATCCCAAACTTTATTTTTAGTTATGGATTCCAACTCATCTTTCATGTCATTGCACTAAAATATGAAAATTTCTCCACTAATGGAATGTAAAAATGAATATAGATCATTCTTTATTCCAAAATTATACTCAGATTCTTGGAGGAATACAACATAACCATTAGAAATTGTTGGTTTCCTTATTGTTGTGGATCTCCTAACTCTCACTTGTTCATGCATTTTTGCTGTAGAAACAGTTAAAGTGGACTGCTCAAAATATGATTCTTGAAAATGTGGTGGATCTTGAACTTGTGGTTCCTCAACTAACTCATGAGAATTAGTTTTAGAAATGTTCAAGTTTTCATAGTATGAACTGCCGCTGATACAATAGATGGTCCCTAACTTCAGTTGGACAACCCCAAATGTGTAAATATCTTAAAATGGATTTCCATCGATTTCATAATTTAAATGGTGTCTTAGAGACTACCTTGGATGTAACCTATTTAAAATATACACGGTGATTTTTAAGATTTCACTGCATAAAGACAAAGGGAAACTCGATGTGCTAATCATGTTTCTTACTATATCCATTAAAGTGCAGTTACTTCTTTCAACCATATCATTTTGTTGTAATGTTGCTCACATAGTATATTAGGCAATAATACCTTTACTTTCAAGAAACTCGACAAATGAACCTTTAGCTTACTCTTTTTTTGTATACCTTCTATATTATTCTCCACTCCTATCAGATCTTACAATTTTTATCTTAATTTCCTTTTGTTTCTCTACTTCTGTTTTAAATACTTTAAAAGTATTGAGTGCTTCATACTTTTCAAATAAAAAAATAGATATACATATATCTTGAATAATGATCAATAAAAGAGATAAAATATTTCTCACTATTCAAACAAGGGGTAGAAAAAAGTCCACAGATATTTGTGTGTTGATTTCAAGTAATTGAGAGCTCTTTTTGGTACCCTTATTGATGACTTGTTAGCTTGCTTTCCCTTTATGTGTCCACACAAGTACCAAAGTTAGAAAAGCGAAGAGTTTTTAAAGCTCCATTATTTACTAATATCTTAATTCAATCAATTTAGATATGACCCAATCTTTTGTGCAAAAAACTTGATCAATTCTTATTGATAATACATCATTTAGTGCCAATTTTCTTATCATGCAAAGTTAAAACATTGGACTCATATGTGGGGTCTAACTCAAATTTGAATAAATTTCTATCCAAAATTCCAAAACTAACAACTTTAGTGTCTTTGAAAAGTTTAATAGAAGAAAAATGAAAAGTAATACAATATCTAATATTTGATAGTTTTGAAATAGAAACTAAATTTCTAAAAAAATAGAACATAAAAAGTGTTTTTAAAATCTAATTGAAAACTATCTTTTAAAACGAGGCTGTAAGTCCTCACACCTTCTACATGTGGACACATCTTCTTGCTAGAATATATGTTTTGTTCACTTCCCATCGGCTTTCTTAGATTTAGAATGCCATACATGATTTTGGCAATAAGAATTTTAGAATCATAATCAAGCAACTATGTATTATTAAAAATCTCAATAAAATTAGATTTATAACACACAAAACTAATATTACATTTCCTTTCAAGTCATTTCTTATATTTCAGACATTCATTCTTGAAATGTCCCTTCTTTTTGTAAAAATTACAAACATCTTTACTTTTGCTCCTTGTTCTTCATAGGAATACATTTGCCTGTCTGTACCTTTTCTTTATCACGAGTAACAAAATGAACAATCTCAAGTACTTCATGTTTCAATCTCTCTTTCTCTTGAACACACATGTCAAAAGTTCATTAATTGACCATTTTTCCTTATGTGTGTTGTAGGAAATTTTGAATGAACCACATTCCGCAGGAAGGGAGTTGAGAATGAAATGTATAAGGAATGACTCAAACATCTCAACTTCAAAGGCTTTAAGCTTAGCAACAATATCTCTGATTTCCATAATGTGCTCAAACACATATCTATCTCTATCAAGTATCATACTAGAAAACTTTTTCATTATGATGCTGGTTAAGACTTTGTCAAAACTTACAAATTGGGCATAAATTGCCTCCATGTAAGCTTTGACTTTAGTGTTATTAGGGATTGAATCCCTAATAATTTTACTAATATGAGCTTTAATGAGTATTAAACTTATGAGATTAAATTTCGCTTACTGCTCTTAAGCAACCTTAGCTTCTGGCATACTTGATTCCGTGAGGAAGGTTAGTTCATCCTCATGGAATACCAAATCCATATTTAGTATCCTAAAGTCAGAAGTAATTTATCTTTCAAATCAGAGTAATTAATACCCGTAAGTATTGGAATACGAGCATAAGCAACCTTAGCTTCTAGCATACTTGATTCTGTGGGGAATGTTAGTTCATCCTTAAGGAATACCAAATCTATATTTAGTACTCTAAAATCAGAAGTACTTTATCTTTCAAATTAGAGTAATTAATACTCGTAAGTATTGGAATACAAGCATGTTCATTAATTAATATAATAGAAAAGCTACAAAATTAAGAATAAAATATAAGTTATAAAGTACAACCATCCAAAACAAATTAACCAAAGTGATTCAATAAAATTCTAACCTTCATATGAATAAAGATTACAACTCATGCGTAGAATTTACATTAACTTCATAATGAGACTAGTAAACAAAAAACATAGAAAATAATCATCAACGTGTAGGCGTAGAAAATTTTTAAACAAAAGGTTCATCGTCTGATTCCAATTAATCTTAATCAAGATAGTTAGGGTTAATTTACTATTTTAATAAGATAATTATACTTTATGAATGTCATTAAAAATAATAATCAAAATTTCTTTACATATCAAACACTTAAATGCTATATCTACTTCTAAGTATATGATATAAAAAGAACTTATGAAATAACATTCAAAATCTGAATAATCAACTTAATCACAATGATGATTCAATCCATATGGACATTATAAGAAATAAGTTAGATAAGAATGCCCCCATTATGCTATATCAAAATGAACAATTTTGATAATCAATCTTAATATTGCCAAAATTTATAGAAAAAAATATTAAAAAATTAAAAATTCAAAAACTATAAATTTTCTAAAGATCTATTTTTTTAATAATAAATGGACTTCAGCTTCAACGCCGAACAAGAAACAAAAGAGATATAAGCATGAGAAGTCTTTTAAGAACTTTCAAAAGGAACAAAATTCTCCTGATATAAGTCAATTAATAAAATAATAATATTGATGAAAATGAATGCGTACGGGAGACATAATCAGTAAAGGACAAAACCAATTCATGAATTAAACAACATTTTCAGGTACCAGAATCGGTAAAGAAAACACAACAAGAAGAGGACAAAAATGGAGTCATCGAATTCAATAATTGATAAATTGAGACAAAAATCTTTACAACCACATAAGACCAAAGACAAAAGCTCAGAAGACTATGCCTTCACAGAACACCCAAACCGAAATTCTTGATTCCAGTTTGTTTTTTGTATTTTTTGATGCCCAGAAAACCGAAACCGAAAAGGGAAACGGGAAGGGATAGCAAACTATTGTTACTGGTTTCGAGCTCTGTATCTATCTATCTATCATGCAACGTAGTTGAAAGACAAAGCTTACCACCCAGCTTTTGAAATCTACTTTCTTGATTTGTCCTGTTTCTACAGCTCCCTCGAACATCAGAAGCACATTGTCAACCTCCTCTTTTGGCATAAAGCGCAAAAGATCTTCCTCACCAATATATCTAGGCAGAATGTTAACAAGATTAATTTTTTTTAACAGAATCTGGATTTTTGTCAACTAAAAATCAAGAAGCTGATTAGAAAGCATTTAAGCTTACCCTTTGCCAGTCTTTGCCACCTTTTTAAAAATTTGTTTAGCAGCAGCCTTTGCTTCAAACTCACTTTTAATTTCTTTTTGTTCGACCCCTTCATTGTCCTCACTTTCATCAAGTAAGTCAGAGATAGTGGACAACCCTGAGCTCCTTATCGCTTTAATTAGCCCTCCCATTGTCCACGGGGAGATCTTTTCTTTCTTCATTTTGTAAAGTTTATCCACATCAATGACTTCTTCTGCTAATCCCTTCTGTTTACCAAGTTTCCTAGAGTATGAGAAGCACAACCTACCGCTGCTGGTAGAAGTTCCGCCATGGCTTAAGAGTGGAGGACCTGAGAGAGTCTGAAGAACATATTGATGGAAGATTGACTCTTGAATCCTATCATAGAATGTCTTGACATGAAATGAAGAAGCCAATAACTTTACTGAGAAAGTCTTAACCATCCACAAAATGGCACCTGTAAGACTAGATGCAATGCCTCTAGTAATGTAATTCAAAATCCTTGTAGTTCTCCTTGATCTCTTGACCCCTCTATTCATCAGGAATGCCCATGTAAGCAGAATCAACCCCAGCCAAACAGAAACGCGAACGCTTTTTCTCAAAGCATAAAGGAAATATAGCACTTTCTTCTTGAGCAGGAAGCTTCTTTCAATGAAGAATACTAGGACATCCATAAACCATTCAGTAACCAAACGACCACAGAATATTATCAATATCAGCACACACCATCTCCATATATCCAATCCCCACACATGTTGATTCCTTAACTTGTCAATGAGCAAGCTAGCAATCAAAAGCCCAAGTACGCTAAAAAATGCAATCCACTCGATCAAAATTAAGAATTTCACATTCTTACTATGCTTTTTCACTTCAACTTCATCTTCAGGATGCCCTGCTGTCTTGTATACGTCATCATCATCTTCATCCTCCTCTCCGTCTTCTCCAACAGGAGACGCCACTAGTGGAGTTTTAGGAGTAATTGAACCAGAAGTCTTCGTCCTCTTACTTTCCTTACTACAACCAACACCAGCTGCAGCCCTGCTTCCGTTATAAGGTGAGCTAGCTGTGGCGGGCTTGTTTTGATCACGAATCTCCTCAACTACTTTCATTTTGCGAGGATATGGCGGCTCCACTAATCTTGACTTAGGTTTGGAAGATAGACATCTCCCTATAGGCCTTCGTCGAAAACCTGATTCCGGAGGAGTTTTTGAAGTCTGGCTCGGCAGTGGGCCTAACCTGCTTATCCCTGGAGGAGCAGGGATTGCCACTTCAAGAGGCAAATTTTCTTTCTTCTTCTTCATGGTTTCTTCAGCGCCTGAGATCGCTACAACAATGTCATCGGTACCGGCACCAGTACCAATCTTCTGTTTCAGGACATTTTCAGCTTCCATTGATGATTGAAACTCAATACTTTGAGCCTTTTCTACCTTTACAAAACATTGGATATGCCCACAACAGATGACATGGTCGAGGCCTTTCTATGATATTTAGATATCTGCAGAGAAATCATTATGTGGTAGAGGTCGAAGAGCAGCTGCCGACGGACCTATTGGCGGTTCTGCTAGAATTATCTAAAGATGACAGACACCACGCAAGTAGACCTTAAATCAAATGAATCCAATGATGCATTATTACAAGAATTTAAAATTGCCAGAATGGGAAGAGATTGAAGCAGACCTTTATTCTAATTTCAATTCAAGCTAGTCAATTGGATGATATCCGCCTGGGAAGAAGTGGTGGAGAAGAAATCAAGACATCATTCCAAAAAAGCTATCAAGATCATGGTGATAAATTTGAGCATGCACAATTCACCACTGAAAATACAAAAAGGTCCTCTTCTGGAGGCTAGTGAAGCCAGAGCTTTTGACAAATTTGTAGTTTGTTCAACTATGATTGTAATCCCTCTCGGTCTGTCTAGTCTAAACTTCACCTGTTACCTAAACCAAAAAGCTTATATGAATGAAAAACGAGGGATTACTACTTAATATAGATATTCTCTTCTCTTAGACTCTTTCAAAATTTTTCTTTTTAATTGCAAACGTCCAAAGTAAACAAAAGTTGTGCTGGCTTTACTTGCTGTATCATTTAGTGCACACTTCATCTACCACGCACCATTACAATAATTCACACTATTTGACTGTTCTTATTCTTAGACGCGGCTTAATAAGACTTACCTCATTCTTTAAACACCAAGCAAACAGATTAGTCATCCTTAAATTATCTTGTAATTTGGCGTGCTCGAGATTCGTTGACATGTAAGAATTGAAAAGGGCAACTCCCTCTCACGTAAAAAATGGGAAATTTCTCACAAAATCAAATGTGGTATCATCTAAATGGAAATAAAATTTGCTTTTGCTTATTGATAATCTGATTGCCTTCAGTTCCTTTTTGATCTGAAAGAATCTTGTATTAGCATATGAAATATTTGCAGCTCTATAATACGAGTAATTCTGGCTGAAACTTCAGCAATCAGCATGAATCATGTTCTCTACAAAAGCTAGAATTATGCTAACTCCTAACGTCACCGGATACCCTAGATTTTGGCTGGGTATATCTTTTGGTGAATCTGTAGAGAATTTTGGGGGACGTATTTAGAGTAACTTGTTGACTTTCTAGAGTTGAAGAATCATTAGTTGGACTTATGTAATCTGAGTAGGAAAAAGAAGGATTTACGTAGAAAAGGAGTGGGAAGTGGTACAGAACTAATAAGATTCGAATTTAGGTAAGTATTCACAATTAATCCTAATCCTATTACAACGGTACACTGCAAGAATGTTGCTCTTTCCCTTAATTACTTCCATGATCAACGGATGTTGATTGTATTGCAGATTTTCTGGTACAATTGGAATGTTTGCCTTTTCCAGTGCTTGTTCCAACAGAATCAGAGCTTAACCTTAGTCTACAAGGATTCCCGAGCCTCTGAAGTTTCCAAATCCTAGTCTAACTGGGATATTCTAATCTTTAGACTGAGCGAGGCGGAGAGGAAAAAGATGGAAAATATACGAGGAGAAAGGACGATGAAGAGGAGTGAAAAGGACGGGGAATATGGGCAAGCCAGAGAGTTTGGGAAGCAGTGGAGGAGTTTACATCCCACCGTTTAAAGTGGCTAGGATGATGAACATGGTTGAAGATAAAAGAAGTGTGGAATATCAGAGATTAAGTTGGGATGCTTTGAGAAATAGTATTAATGGATTGGTTAACAAAGTCAGTGCTAAAACATCAAGAACATCAACCCTGAATCCTTTGCTGAGAATCTCCTCCGGGGCAGGGGACTATTTTGTAGATCATGCATGAAATCTCAGATGGCATCCCTGCTTTTACTCGTGCGTTTGCTGCATTGGTTGCTGTTGTAAATACGAAGTTTACAGTGCTGGGAGAGCTATTGCTTAAAAGGCTTATATTGCGGCTGAAAAAAACTTACGAACGTAAGGACAAGCCTCAATTGTTGGCCACGGTTGAGTTTCTTGCCCAGTTGGTGAACCAGAAGAAGGTACATGAGCTTAGTGCTCTTGAACTGCTGACCGTACTTCTGGAGAATCCAACAGAGGACAGTGTGGAGGTTGCTGTTGATTTTGTCACCGAATGTGGTTCAATCCTACGAGACCTCTGCCCAAGAGGATTAGATGGTTTCTTTGAACGGTTTCGGGGAATTCTTCACGGAGGAGAAATAGATAACGCGTCCAGTTCTTGATTGAAGTCCTCTTTGCATTGCGGAAAGCAAAATTGCAGGGGTACCCGGCTGTTCTTGCAGAACTTGACCTTGTGGAGCAGGAGGAGGCGTTAACACGTGAGATTTCCCTCTCAGACCAAATTGATCCTGAAATTGCTTTAGGCATTTTCCAGCAGGATCCAAACTTCTTAGAAAGCGAGAAGAAATACGAAGAACTCAAGAAATCAATACTAGGTGAAAAAGAGTAGGGATGCTGAAGCAGATACTGATAAGGGGTCCTAGGATGATCAGGATGAAGAAGAATCTGACGAAGATCAGGATGAAGAGCTGAAGAAAATAAAGTATGAAACACAGACCAATTTGATTAACCTCAGGAGAACCATCTATTTGACAATCATGTCTAGTGTGGACTTTGAGGAGGCATGCCATAAGCTGCTGAAGATCAAACTGGAGCCTGGTCAGGAAATGGAACTATGTTGTTGGAGTGCTGCAGCCAGGAGAGAACATATCTGCGATATTCTGGGGCAGAGGTTGCATGATCAACAAGGTTTACCAAGAGAATTTTGATGAATGTTTTACCCAACAGTATTCAATGATCCATCGGCTTGAGACAATTAGACTACGTAATGTGGCAAAATTCTTCGCGCATCCACTGGCCACTGATGCATTACCTTGGCACGTTTTGGCGTATATAAGATTGACCGAAGAGGACACATCATCTTCTTCTCGTATTTTCATCAAGATTCTCTTCCAAGAATTGTCTGAGCAGCTAGTTATTCGGTCGCTGAATGAGCGGCTTAAAGATCCCAGAATGCAAGTCTCTGGAGTCGATTTTCCCCAAGGATAATACAGGAATACTAGGCGTGAGATTAGATAGTGTTTTGTTTTGAGATTTTTTATTTTAATTTTCAAAAGAAAGAATTTTTTATGAAAAAAAAAATATGATCTAAGTGGATTTCGTAGCAAACTCAATCCAAATACACCTAGATTTGCTATTAACTTTTTCACTTCCATTGGTCTCGGTGTTATCACCGAGAATCTACGGGAGAATCTAAAGAACATGCCGCGGTTTATCATGCAACAACAGAAACCAGATTTTGAATCAGAAGATGAATCTGGTAGTTCTAATCCTTCTGGATCCGAATCTGATTCGGAATCAGAATCACCCTGCAGAGAAGAACGCGAAAATGACGATAGACAAAGGCAGCGCAAGAGAATGATAACTTTTTTTAAAAAAAACACAATAGAATAAAAACTTAGGTCGACGAAGGCAGTCGGTAGTATCCGACGGAAGTCCTTGAAACTTTTAAATTACTATTTGAGAAGGCTTTGACCCTTAGAATGGAGTATGTGTGTGCGAATATATATTATTTGACGGCCGTCTTGCCGGAAGACGCCAAGGGCGGCCGGTAGGAGTGTCAACTGGTCTAAATAGGTTCGGAATATTCTATTCTGAATCCGGACCTGATTGACCCCTATAGGTATCAGACCTGCCTTAATTATCCGATGAGTTCAAATAAGGTGGACTCGTACCCTATCCTATAAGGTTTCGGATCAAGTTCGAGTAGACTTGATAAGATATTTTAATATAAATTTATAAATAATTGACCGTTGATCAAACACATCTAACGGTTATAAAAAATTTAAGTATATAAAATATTTATTATTCAAAATTTAATCGAGTAATCGGGTCCGAAACTTTGTGTACCGTACTCATACCCGTTTAGAAGATGTACTATCGGATCCGATTATGAATCCATATAAATTAGTATGAATATTGTTTCGAACCCGAGATTATCGGATCAAGTCTGAATAAGACCTGACCATTGACAGCCCTAGTGGCCGGCGGATCACCGTTCATTTGTTTATAACTTAAGTCCATTTCTAATTTATTTTATTTCATCTTTTTTAATAGTTAACAAATACTTTGCTTATTTTAAAATATACTACCTTATAACTTTTTTTTCAAAATACTCAATTTTTTGCTAATTTTACGAATATATTTTTTTAAGTTACTTTACTAATAAATATAATTCTTTTATCCTCTCTCTCATATTAGTACAACTACAGAATAAATTAAATTAGTTGATGATATAAAACAAAATTTTTCCTTGTTTTCTTTAATTTTAATCTATGCTCAAAGGATTAGAAAGCCTTCTATATTGAAATAAAGAGAGTAGCACGATCATTGCACAAAGGGTTAAATTTTGTGCTCTGCTAAGGTAATAGTTTTTCTTATTTGAATCATTTTGTTATAGACTTAACTTTGAACACAAAAAAATCTGTTAGATAATAATAGCTTAAGATGATGTTAGATTTTTGAAAGAGAATAAATTGTATCACTTTAATTAGAAATTAAAATTTTAATATTTTATTTATTTTATATAAAAAATAATATTCAATTTTAAAAGAAAAGAATAATAGACATAGTATAACTATCTAAAGCTTATCAGCTATGACAAAGTTTTACCTTTTATTGGTATACATCATAAGAGAGAGGTGAACTAAAACTAAAATTATTATTTCACGAAAAGTGTTTATTATCACTCAACCAAAAAAATAAAAATATTTGTAATTTGAATTATTCTATTTTTCCTAATTAAAATAATAATGAAATAATTACATATATGTGTAATATAATTTATTAAGTGGAAGGATTAATCCTTAAAGAGTGCATGTGTGGAATTTTTTAAGTAATATGCAAAACATAATTGTTTAGTGAATCAGTACTCTATTTTTTTGCAACAAAAATATTATTTATGGGTGTCGGGAATTTCTGATGTCTCACAAACTCCACATTAGTATGATATTGTCCGCTTTGGGCTAAGCCCTCACGGATTTATTTTTGAAAACCTTCCAAAAAGCCTCATACTAATGGAGTTATTTTGAATCTTATATTTAGACATCTCTTCCCTTAATTTTTTTTATGTGGGACTTGGTTTGCATCCCAACAATCCTCCCCTCAAACTAAGGACCACACAGGTTATGACCTCTCTTTCAGAGGTAATCCTATTTGATCTGCCAACCATCTTGTACCGCCGCTACCAATCAGCGGGACACGCCGCCTGACCACTATATTATCAGGAAGACTTTCGACACAAGACATCAACGGCAGATCTCTAACGAGGGAGGTTTTCCATACAACGCCATTTCACCCAGACGAACCATGGCTCTGATACCACTTGTCCGGAATTTCTGATGTCTCACAAACTCCACATTAGTATGATATTATCCGCTTTGGGCTAAGCCCTTACGGATTTGTTTTTGAAAACCTTTCAAAAGGCCTCATACTAATGGAGTTATTTTGAATCTTATATTTATACATCTCTTTCCTTAATTTTTTTATGTGAGACTTAGTTTGCATCCTAACAATGGGCATCAATCAAAGATAACACATACCCCATTAAGACAAAATGGAGAGAGCTTTTACTCTAATCTAATAAGAGGGAGCCTAACGCTATAATTGGATTGAGATTGAATTGAGATTCAATTCATTTTTTTTTATTTTTTTATTTCAAATTCTACTTTTTCTCTGATAAATAATTTACTTTTTATAATTCTCAATACAATTAAACTAAAAAAAAAACTCAATCATATCATGCCCACACAACAGTCGCCGCCGTGGGCGCACCTCCTTATAACCAATGCCTGCCAAGATAAAGATCAGACAAGCATTTCTTGACTGCGAAACAAGAATTATTTGATCATACTTTCTCTTTCATGATCTCCTCGAGAGAAAGAGAGAGTGAGAGTGATCTTAATCTTATCAAAATCAAGGTTTCTTCGTCTTGTTCGTTGTCTACATATTTGGGTTTCGCTTCACCATCTCTGTCTTTACTATCTATGCATCATGCGAATCCACAGATATTCAGCCATGAAAAAACCATTTGTATACTCCTTTTGCTTTACGGCTTTAATTATGTCAAACGAACGATAACTGGATAGAGATAGCAACTAATTAACTATTGTTCCCGCGTACCATATAAACTTCAACCTTCTCACAATTCTTGGAAATTTTCTTCAGAGTTTCTGTGTCAGCATGAGGGTTGTTGCTCTGAGCCCTTATATGCAACCACCGCCGGCTGCTTCTCCTCCTCCACCTTCGCTGCGGAAATCTCACAACATGCCGATATTATATTATGGACTGGTGGTTGTAGGAACTGCTGCTCTTGTGCTTGCAATATACAATATCATCATCCTAAAATGGTGCGCTGATAACCACCGCAGTCGGCCCCGGGAGAGGATGTCTCTGCCTCAGAGAGCGGTGGAGGGAGCAGCATCAAGTCAGAGTTTTGATAACCCTAATGCCAGCTTGATCTCTAGTTTCAAGTACAAGAAAGAAGGAGGGGCCGCACCGGGCAAAGATCAAATGAACGAGCAAGAATGCGCTGTTTGTTTATCGGTGTTTGAAGAAGGTGAAGATGTCAGGCAACTGCAGAGGTGTAAGCATTCCTTTCACACGTCTTGCATTGATATGTGGCTCTATTCTCACCATGATTGTCCTCTCTGCCGTTCTCCGGTGGAGCCACGGATTCTGAACCCTCTCTCCTGCCCAGCGAGACCGGCTAGGAGTTCCAGTCAAGTAATGCTGGATCCGAGCATCTTTGCTTTGTGAATATTTCTGTCTGTTGCTTTTGATCTTCTTTCTATTCCATTTGATATCAGATTCGGTTGTTCCGGCCTTTTTGTCACTATAAGTTGATAATTTTGTGTAAGGGTACGTCGTCCCTTTTGTTCTTTATGTTGGAGACAAGCGGGAAAACATTAATTAGTTGGCTAATGTGGACCTGCCGATGAAGATGGAACGAAGAGGTCACTAGAAAGATTGTACATCTTCAGCATCATACATTAGATTCAATCATGACAAGATCGCAATTCATGAACAACAAGATTTCTTGACAAAGCAAAAATTTTAAAATATATATCTTGCTGAATGGATAGACGACGAAAAGATCTTTTTTTTTTTTTTAATATATATACCCGATCACAGGGCAAGTGCATAATCTACATTAGGATCCCATTTGGTTATATCCTTAAGGTCGGTCTTGCGACGAGGGTATTTGCCGAAGCCATAGGGAGGTGGCAGCCGGACGGGGAACACGTCATTTGACAACATGTCCATCACAAGTTCACAACAATTGAAGTGCTCAAATCTTTTGCTGCAATACGCTGGTAGGTTGGACCAACAGAAAATTTCCAGTAGGTATTAGAGCTGCTACAAATGAGTCAAGATTAATTAATTAGTAAAATATTCCTTACACGACTAAAAATTTCAGATTCGATTACTTGGTATGCATAAGTTCATTCCGGTTTCCAATTCACAATAATTACGTAGGATCCACGCGCGCGCGCAAATATATATCCCATATAGTACCGAGCTACAGGGACCAAGAGTTCTCCACAGCAGCACAGCGTGCAAACCAGGCGAGTTCAACAGGAGTAAACACAAAACCAGAATCAGGGACTGAGTACAAATTTTGGCACAGCAGCAAAATATAATTTTTACCGGGCACAAAAATAGCAAATGCTGTAGTAAGCAAATGTCTTTCTCTACTGAAATTCAGAATCGTAATTAGAACATGTGATTATAGGCATAAGTACAGGGAAAATGTAAAGGCTGTATGTGAAGAGCGAGATAGAACTCTTCCAGAACACAACTCCCAGATCTTCAAATATGATACACAGCAATGAAATCCGCACCATTTTACAAATATTTACATCCTTCTCAAATTATCTAACCTGGCCTGTAAATCACTATCTATGCCACCGTCATCATTTCCTGTTGCCTCTGCTTGTGGAACCTTAGTCTTTGCAGCTGGGGCAGCTACAGCGGAGGAAGGTGCATTCAGAAGCTGATATTGGAAGAGAAACAGGACAATACCTCCGTTAGTTTCTTGTAATCTTAAATGGAAGAGAACCAAATGCAGATAAGTGGATAAGCTGAGTAAGAAGTTAAAGAGTGGAAATACCTCAGAATTGATGTCAACACCAATCTCATCAAGGACCTGACTCACTAATTCTTCTGTCTCTTCTTCTTCTTCATCCCCTTCCAAAGCATCATCAATTGCTTCTCCCATCACTTCACTAACCATTTCCATCTTCTCATTCTGTCTCTCAAACTCTTGCATTATTCTCTGCAAAGAAGGGAGGTTCATCTGCCTATTCATCTGGCCCATTGCCTTTGTAACGCCTTTCATTGCCTCTCCCATTGCTTGTGTCGATTTCAATGTCTGAGAAGTTTAAAAGAAAGTCAAGTTAATGAAAGAAGTCTAACAGAAAGCCACAAGAAAGCATGATTGTTCTAGACTCAAAATGATTTGCAAATTCCATATCACAAGTGAGAAAAAATGACAAGGAGTCCCTGTTAAAATCTCTCATAGCTATTATGTCAAAAAACAAAACCACCGTTGCAGCTCTCAATCAAAACCACCGCACCACTTGAGTCACCACCAAGCCACACCAATCACCACTGCTGCTGTCCCTCTATTCTTCTCCCAGTTTCTCCCTTATTCCTAATCCTGACTCAAGTCACTCCCATGTGCTTCAGATGCAACAAAACCATGGATTTAATCATTTCATTGATTTTCATCAGCCTATGTTATTCTCATCTGTTTGATTGATGATGATCAAATGCACGGTGGTTCACATGGAGGTGGGATGACACTAACATTAGGTTTGGTTCGCTATGAATTGGAGTAAAAAAAAAAGGATTTCGTCCCTCTGCGAATAAATTCTCTGCTTTTCAAAACATAGGTTTGAAATATTCTTTTTGTCCACTTCCGGCGAGTCATAGTCACATAATATAAGTAGCCACAATGAGCATAATCTATTGATTTAACTGACTATCAAAGTTACTGTGCCCCTAAACTTACATGATTAAGAATCTAAATTCCCAACCATAACAATAGTCGTTTCCACTAATACAGAAGGATCTAAAACATAATACACAAAATAGAAAATACATGAAAATATATGAAGAAATACAATATGAAAAAAGCAGCACAACGTACAAGAATTAATTATTGAAGTAAATATAGTATGGTACCTGAATTCTAAGGGATACACCTTGAAGCTGAGACTTGAGCTTATAAAATTTTTCAATCTGGTGTCTTGTTCTGATGAGATCCTTTGCCATCACCTTCACAGCTCCCTGGAACATAAGCACTTCAAATCAAGCATACGTTTAAATTACTGATGCTTGAAATACAAGCACACTTTTTTCATTTACAAGTAATATCATAAAGGGATAGTAATGCTAGATGAAATGGTACCAAAATGGCAGAACGTTTTATTAGGAAATAACACATGAAATTCCAAGGAAAGTCTATTTGCAATTCAAAAACCAACAACTAAATTCCTTCTCAAGGCACAAAAATAATAAAGAAACAAAGCAATACCAAAATTATTTGGTTTCTGAAGCACGGAAAACACTCCACAATTCAGTCAACTTTTGAGAAACCCAATTACCGGGTGAATGCTTCCCTCCTCCTCCTACCCCCATTGAAAAATAGAAAAGAGAGAAGCATAGTAGGAGAAGGTGACAGAGAGCACATAAGGAAACCAATGTAAGGAAAAGCATTCAGCTTGAAGAAAGCCAATACGACAGAGAGAGTGATTATATATAAAATGTTGAAGTACAACGAGGAAAAATTTTAATCAATATGGCAAGTTTCACTGATAGGCACAAAGTCTAGAGATGAAATAAGTATATATCAAGAACTTGGACAGAGTTTTGAGCCAGTCAATCATTAGAAGCAAACCATCTATAGGGTATAAAATAAGCCCCGAAGCTCCATAGCAATTATTCATCAAATTTGGTCTACTTCGTAAAGGGCAATTATTCGCACTGATTGCAAGGACCTAGGTGATAAAGAAAAGACACACCATCTGCCCTTGCTTTGCACTTTTCTTAATCTCAGTAATTAATTTCTTCTCTTGTGTCTGTAATCCTTGTCTCTCTCTTTCTATTTCTCGAATAGATTTATCAAGCATCCGTTTGTTCTCCCGCAAGAGTTCTGAAATACATAAAAGAAAATATGTCACGGTGATCAATAACAAGTTCTATAATATCCAAAAACTATACAGATAGAGGACAGGTAACATAAATAAAGCAATTTATTGCCATGGCCATGGTATGTCACAGATAAACACTACAATTATCTCAGAAAACCATAAGTCCAGGTAGTGAAGCCTTACAACTTCAACTTAAATCATTTTCAGTAGAGGAGTCTTAAGAGCAACTATGAAATCAAAATCCCAGTCCGTCGATAGAAGACTTACATCCGTTGCTAATTGCTTAAAATGGCCATACTCAATATTTGAACCCTGCTAACAATGATCCTAGCTTTCACCATAAAAATTATTTGTCCAGCATATACATCCTAGCAGCCACATATCAGCAAAAGGCTAAAGACCAGGTCTTTTAATCAATCATCACAAACCCGACAAGCCAGCAAAACAAAAATTCCACAATTATGTTGGAAATTATGTGCTTCATTAAACCGTAATCAAGAAAAATCTATGCATATCCCAATCTTCTGCCATAATTTGAAAAAAGAAAAAAAAATCAAGCTCTATATCCCATAGTTAGCCCTGTGATCATCAGAAATATTAATGATCTCAACCTTTCAGAATTTGCAGATCACTACAAGCCACATATTACCAACTGCAGCACATGAACTAAATTCACTCAGAGGCACAATTAGTCAAACATACACCTATAATACATAAACCAAGATTTATAAGATCGGCACAGAAAATGAACCTGCTGGAGTCTTTTTTTTGCCGAAGAGGAAACTCATGGCTATATCGTCCGATCTAATAAACGATCAAAGTCAAAATTAAATACTCTCCCAAGACTTCTCTTCTTCCTTTTTTCAACTATCAAAAACTCGTTTTTCTGCTTCTTTTTTCCTTGTCTACGAACAAAAAACACAAAAACCTCAAATTTGCAGGAGAATCAACAAGGGTTTAATGATAAAGAGAAAATATTGGGATTGGAACGAAGGAGGAGATTGCTTTGGAGCGGCAAAAGCTAACGTCGAAACGCGGTATGGTGGTTGCGGAATAAGCGATACATGAGAATCGGAATCAACACGGAGAAGATTGATTAGTCCTTTTTCCTTTTTCGCCTTTTTATTATTATAGGAATTTATCTTTCCGTTCCCCGGAAACTTTAGAAATATTATTTTTACCTTTTAAAATCTTAATTGACGCAATTTGGTCCCAATTGTTTTGCCCACTTGTTTCATTACTATTACATGCATGCTTGTGACTTTGGTCTTTTTTTTTTTTTTTGGTGAATGTGACTTGGTTATTTGTTCTCTTTCGTTTATGGGAGTTTGACTTTAATATGAAGATCATTATTCTATTTTTGGTTAGTTAGTAATTTTACTTCTTTTCTTGCAATGATAAGTATCTAACTCTAATAATTGGCTTAGAATTAGCATAGAGATTGTCTATTCAAATTTGGCAAAGAGGAAGGTCTTGCACTAGAATGAGGAAGCTCTTAAACTCTAGATCCAGGAGTTCGAAGTTCTTGGTGGAGGTGGACTATGGTGCATTGGCGGGATTCTCAAATGGTCCTTGAATTAGATATGTAATTGGATAATATTTGATTTTAAATTTTTTTTGAGTTTCATAAAAGTTAAATTATTTGTACGATGAGCTGTATATCCCATATTTAAAATTTTAAATTTAATTTTAAAATTAAACTTTATCCAAGTTATAAGTATGGTCTTAATTGAATAAGATTGCACTCGTCATAAGATAAGGATATTCTTTTAGTAAGAAGTAAATGATATTTTTTTAAAAATAAAAAGTGAGTTATAAGCACTTGGCTTTATATTAGCTAATATTATGAGCATTACATAATCCAAAACTAATGATAAACAACAGAAATATCTAGGAAATTTTTTTGAAACGATTATGAACATCAAGCAGCCAATCATAAAACTACGTGTTCTTCAAAACCTTAGACACTAGTGTTGCAATACCACTTTTTTTTCCCTTTTTGTAATTTTTTTTGTCCTTAGGTCCCAATTGGACTATAAGGCTTGGATTTGGAATTAAACTGGCCCTGATTTAATAAATTGGACATTGAGTGGCGATGCTATTCTTGACAGAAGTCTTTGTGGAAGAAAATGGGCCAATTTATGGATTGGACCAAACTTTCTCAATCTGAAAATCCATCCTTTTGTCCTTTGACACCTCATCAACGATACATTTCTTGAACCGATGAATTGGGTTTTGTTGAATGCCTTGGGGCTATGACTTTCAATTTCTTCCACCAAAGCTATTTACTCCAACTTATATCCCAAGTGCATTTGGATTGAGTTTCGGACCAAATCTGTCTATCTCTTTTTATAAAAAAATTTATTCTTATAAAATTTAAAATTCAGACATAATTCAAATACATTATTGGGTAGATCAAGGAAACTACGATAACAACTGCAGAAGTTGAATATGTAACAACAATCCAAGGTCGCATACCTAGACCGAAACTAAGCTTCCCACTCATGACCATGTAACAAGTTACACCAAACATGGATTTTTCTAATCCAAATATATCTTGTTTTTATCACAAAATTTTTTCCTTGGTTAACAATAATTGTAGCTTTGTCAATATTTACAAGTTCCATATTTTTCTTTCTAAATGTAGGAATTCTGCTATATCAAAATATCGTATCATATAGAGAATAATACATTCGTATCTCACTGAGCTTCCATTCAAAGTCGGTGCAAGTCATATAGGAGATAAAATATAAGAAGTAAAACACTTGCAGTATTTTGAAAGTACTAAATAACTCAAAAGTATATATGATAGAAGATAATCAACAACATTTAGTCTAAGTGGAAGGAGAATAGTATTTCTTAAATAATATATAGAGTTTGAAGTTTTTGTATGACAAAAGATCTAATAGTTAAACAGATTAGATTAATCATAAATCATATATATCGAATATAGATATCAGTTAAATAACAAAATAAAAACAGATTAAAAAGCAAAAAAATCAGGAAAAAAAAAACGAGGCATGCGGGCGCCTAGCAATTGATAGTTGATCATCCATAGGCATTGAGAAAGCATAGTACGTACGGGTAACCTTATTGAAAAGTATCACGCAGAGACAGAAGGGGGAAAGGGCATCTCTCGTGTCTGACATTTGCATCTTTTTCTTCTTTCTGTTTTCTGCATTCCGGTGGTTAGTGAAAGCTGCTGCTCTCCTTTAGCAAATTCAGAGGCCGATGCATGCAGAGGAGCGCACGTGGGGGCATCTTCTAAGTAGTACACAGACAACCCAGGTGGTCACGTGCGCTTCTGTCTTTCTCCCTCACTCTCTTTCATATTTTAAAATGTATTTAGACTGAATTGCGAATATAACTTAATTTAATATTTTTATATCATTATTTATTTTTATAAAAAATTAAATTTAAACTTTATTCAATCCTATCTTTAAACTCTTCGTTTCTGTTACGGCTGCCACATTTACCTTTTTTTGCCTCTGCTTTCTACCTTTTCTGTTCACTGTGGCCTATTGGCCCCAAGTGCCAAATCAATAAATCATACAAGGCATTGTTTTATTGCCCCATTTTGTTTTTTCTTGATTTTTTTAAAACAAATGGAACTAACAAATAGAACAAAGAAGCTACCTGGTGCACAAGTCACTCGTACAAATGAAAGGTAGAGAGAGACATTAATAAGGTCCTCGTGTTTGAGAATGTTATTAACAAGTCTAACAATGTTCATGGACAATTATTCTTTTCAGTATATGAAAAAATAAGAATTTAGTCTTCATTCATGTTTCATTTGAATTGAGTTTAGGTTTGAAGTTTTTAGTCTTGATTCTACAAAAATAAATTTTTTATGAAAAAAAAAATAATATTCAGTTGATGTTCCGTTCGGATGAAAACCAAATCCAAATGAAGCCTCAACAGTTGGAGGGAGAGGAAAGGATAAAAAAATTATCATATTTGAATAATTAACAAAAAAGTGAAATAGAAAGAGGAAATATTAATTTACATCTATATCCAAATGTTTTAGACAAGTAATCTTTTATGAAGACATTTTAGTCATTGTAAAATTTTTTATCACAGCTAGTTGATCTCCCCCTTCTTTCATCTACTTCAAAACAAAATCAAGCGAGACCTTTTAAACAACAACTCTAACAATTTCTCTTCATTTTATTTTTGTTACCCTTAGAAAAAAAATTTTTAATCAAACACTTAGATTGTATTTGGATTGGATTACACTAAGAAATCCAATGCAAAATTTTTACTTTAAATCATATTTCTTTTCTCACAAAAAAATTTTTCTCACAAAATTCAAAATAAAAAATCTCAAATCAAAACACTATTTATTCTCGTCCTTAATAAGATTAACCCCTCTTACTCATCACCTTTCTTTTCCTTGGACCCCCTAAAAGCCAACTTTTTTCTTTTTTCTTTTTTTTTTGGAAGAGGGATGTCAGATTATAAATGTTAGGAAGTAATGATATTAACCCGATCCGCATATGGTTTGGTCCATGAGTTGGTTGCGGTTTTTATATTTCCCATTGAACTGTGGATCCCTTGCTTCGTCTGCAACCTAACTTAGCAGAAAGAAATAATGGTGAAAACGACCCCGATATAATGAGCACTTTATTGTTATGGAACTTAGATGGAAACATCTATCACCTCATTACCATCTATCTATATATATATAGAGAGAGAGAGAGTTCACAAATAGTACCCTTTTGGCTGGAATTCGGAAGATAGTGACAGCAGGGACAAGATTATTCTTGAAACGGGCCTTCACAATATTTCAATCTTATTCAGTCCTTACAGCACCAGAAGGAAATAAAAATAGATGTGTGATACCGTATTGCATATGAAATATGTGTTAGGATGATTAATCGTGTATGAGAATAGATGTAAGTAGGTATTTATTATGAATTTAGAATATTTATATCAGGATGAGCAGAAGAAATATTAAATAGTAGATCGTGAATTTTATAAGTCATATTTATTTTTTAACTTCCGCACACACGGGGTAACATTTGCTAGCGAAGCAGATAATTACCAACTAAGCCCCTAGCAAGGATGCCATGGCATTATGGGATGGTACATAAGCATGCACTTTAGGTGTTCAGTTTTGAATATGAAGACTCATGGCTTAATGGATAAGCCAAAATATTGAAAGCAAGAGATGAACCAGTTGGAAATCTCTGGTGGGGTGGGGTTCCATCCCATGAAGTTACTAAGTAGAAACACAAGGACAGAAGTGCAGAGTTGAAGAGGGTGGATGGTAAGGAGGTGGAAAACAACAGACAGCTGATCTGTATTAACAGATTTTAGCTGCAATTCTGTGGTTCTTATCACTGCTACTGTTAGGTTGGTATACAACAACATCCAGTTATGTTTTGATGCAGTGTCCATTATTTTGCTGAATGAGTTCCTTAGTTCATCTCAATAATATATGGCTTCTTGAGCAGGACTAGTATTTTATGTTAGTTTTGAAAGAAAACAAGGATGCTAAAATTTTGTGATTGGCTGAGAACTGATTGTGTTTGGAGCTTGCTGTAGGGACAAATATTCCTAGAGTTTCAGCTGGCTCAATAATATCATTGTCATCTACTCATCGAATGGAATGAATGTTCATCATCTTTACTCAAAACTATATAAGTTTGGAAAAGATGATTCTAATCGATCTTGTTTGAAGTAAATATATTCTTTATTTCTTTATTTTTCATTATCTCAAAAACAAAGAAGAAATGAAAATCTTTAAAATCCACTTTCTGAGTTTGAAATATAAAGTGATGGTGTAGTAAAAAGATGCCCCAAAACCCCAAGTCCATGGGGTTTGCAAATCTACTTTTTCTTGGTTGCAAAAGTAGAGTTTGCATGTGCGCTATCATGCTCATTCCTGCTAAATTTTGACTTGTGAGATTCCTCAAGGGCCCCTTTTGCACCCACTAGTAGTCTAATATCATTTTTCCCCGTCCTTTGCCCTGTGTATATGTGTGTGACATTATGTCCTTAATGCCTTAATTTGCCCTTTTTTCTGTTGTTGGCCACATACAGACATATCTTAATCTCAATCTTCTAACTATCATCATCCACAAACCATCTTGCATTTTCTACCTCCCAACAGTCTACTTACCAGCAATTATTGTCTAACAGTGGATTAACCTAAAAGATAAAGATGATTAAAGTTTCCTTTTCTTCATAAATGAAAGATCTCCCTATCTTCTCCACGCACTTGATATTATTACATATAATAATTGTATTAATTGTATCACGTCAACTTGTGTAACTTAAAATGCAAAGAATATTTTGTTGTTATTGATAGGTAAACGAGATTACCAATTATTTTCGAATCAATTTCTTTTTACTGACTTCTTGCGCGGCATAATTGTTGAAAACCATATGAAGAAAAAAAGAATTGCAATAACTACAATGTCAAACCTTCCTTTCTAGGGGGTATAGGCATCTCTGCTATTTGAAGGCTGAGGAAAAGACACAGATAAGGAGACAGATAGATATGCCACTTTCAATATATTTTTTTCCAAGTTGTGGGACAACGAAATGCTACATTTGGTTGATCATATGTGAATATAGCTGTATTTGCAGTCTTGAGCTGCAGCAGAATTCTTCTTTTGACATTCTATGTGGAATTCATCATACTTGTATTCATCTACAAACACTCTTTTATGTGTGAATTCAATTCAAGACTCGAACACACTTGTCTGAATAGTAGACATCATCATAAAATCTCTCTTTGGTCTAAAGATCTTGCTGTTCTTTCTACTGAAGCTGTAACTTTTTGAACTTTTCTTTTTGTTGGGGAAACCAAAAGTACTAGATACAATATGCGATGGCAATCCATTGAAACTAAATCATGAAGTAGTTTCACATAGTGACACATGACCAATTTCACAATGAGTAGATTGTGTCCATATTACTAAATTACAGCATCTTATAAGCAAGGAAAACAAAGAAATCATTTTTTCTTCAACTCAAAGAAACATGTACTGATCATCATCATCACGATTGTGACGATGGAAAACGACCCTCTAGCAAGATTATTAAAACTTCAAATATCTACTTCTCCGTAGTTTTATGGAAAATAACCGAGGAAAGCAACCTTTGTTTTTATGTTATGCAAAGGGAAACTTCAAGAACCAAAGGTAGAGAATCAAAATGAAGTCCAATATGATACAAAGTCTAAGTAAACATAACAGAAACTACGAAGATGATTACTCATCAATATTAATTTGAACTACACAAGCAACCCTTTTGCAATGGCTTGATTCATTTTCAGATTTGTAGTTCCATAGACTGGCAACTCCTCCCTATTTGCCCCACTTCCAACCATGCCAATGTTCTCGAGCTCGAAGAGATCGGAGCTTGTGCAACTATCACCATCATCATCGTCATCCTCGTCGCTGTCGTCGTTGTAAAATCCTCTGTATTTATTTTTCTTTAGATTCTTTTCCTCGTATCTGAAGCTGTCAATGTTCTGCTTGATGTAATGGCTGCTGATGTTGGGCACTGAGGTTAGACTTGGATCATTGTCATATATGCTTTTGTGACCACACGGCCGAGAATCTTCATCAACAATTACACCAACAGGGCAAAATCTTACAGACCTCTTTGATTTAGTTCTTGAAGAGGGCGGCGCCCTATTCAAGCAAGACCTTGAAGTAAGCGAACATGTAGTTGAGTCCTTGACTGATCTTGATTTTCTCACCGAACTCCAATCTTCAACCATCCCTTGATGTTTCTTCATGTTTCTTGAATTGAAAATGGAATTCAAAAAGTTTGCTATTTTAGCACCCGGTGAAATTGGTTGTTTCACCTTCTTCAAGTCTCCATAGATCTTCAGGGCTCTGGATTTTGTCCTCATGAACCTTCCCTCTTGTTTTGGGGTGGTTGCCTCACAGTGCATGTGCTTGTCAGACTTCTCAGAAACATGTGTTTGAACTGGTTTCGGTGCATGGAAAGCTGACGATTTTGGGGTGGATTTAGTAGCAGACTCTGTCTCAGAGGAAGAAAAGAAGCTCGAGTCAGTTGATGAACTTGAATCTGAATTCACACGTCTGGAGCCTCTGGCACTTCTTGCAGGATAATTTTCCATCCATTTCTCGATCATAGTTGCTCGGCGAAGACTGGCAATTTCTTCTTCAATTTCAAGCGCATTGTTCCTTCTATGGAGGCCTGAACTCTTCTCCGGTTTCTGCTCTTCTTTGCCTTGGGATTCATCAATAGAATGGTAAATGGCATCCAGAAGAGAAGAAGAAAAAGATGGCGTCTTCCTTCGCTGCTGATTTCTTCCTTCTCGTGCAGGTCTCTCCCAAGTACTCATTTCTCCACGGAAAGGGGAGAGCAAAGTGCTGTATGAGGTGAAGAAGTAACAGTTGATGCAAAACTTTATAGATGGGGATGGCAGAAAATGGACATTAATGAACAGAAATGAGATTCATGAGAAGGAACAGAAAAAGTAAAAGCATGTAATGTTAGATTGAGAATAGAAATGTCTTCTTCGACGTGGACTGGAAGAAAACTCAGAGCAGGGCAGCGGCAGAGGGAGTTGCAGACACTGTAGTTGATGCTTACTAGCTGGTTAAAAGGGGATGAAAAACGATTGATAGAGAAACAATCAAAATTTGGAAAGCCAAATGCTACGGCTTGACTTTTGGGCGAAAACAAGATGTCAAGAACCAGAGAAAGAGAAGCAGAGAGGGCCTGGGAGAGGGCGTGGGTTGGAGTGGGGGAGAAGAGGGGACTGTAGTTGATAGTTGACACTCACTAACTAGAGACTAGAAGGGTAATTATATATATCCTCCAAGCACACACAAAAAGAACTGGCCCCGCGTGCGTGGATTCTAGCATAAAAATTTTGAAGTTCTTTGCCAACGCACCCCCCCCCCCCCCCTCCACGCCCTTCCCCGCACCCGCGCGCGCACACACACACAGAGGGTGGCTGCTGGCTTCGTAAGAGCTGCTTGGTTTTCTTTATTTTGCGGTCTTTTTTCAGATCTGTATTAAGAGCGTAATAAATGAGTCAAACTGAATTTTCCTTAACTTGCTTGAGCTGCTAGAAAAAAGTCGCATTTGATTACATTCAAGTGAAAAATGAACCAAACCAAATCATACACAAGCTACTCAGCAAAAAAAAAAAAAATTAAAATCATAATCAAACTTCTTCTTTTACACTTTAATCAAATTTTGAATCGAACTCAAGTTCAGATAAAATTCAGCAACTGGTCTTGAGATGTCTTTCTACAATCCTAAGGTTTGTTTTGCTATTTTCTCTAATAAGAATGAATCTACATTACTCGAGTCATTTTTAATTAATAGCTACTCGAAGAATGATTGCTCCTAATTCTTTCTATGATTCATATAACTGGCCCAACTTGGGATTAAGACCTAGTCGCCGTTGAGCTATTCTAGGAATGACCGTACAGACGTGAAACATTAATGGGAAGGTTGGGACTGTCCAGTTATTGTCATAAAGATATCATCTATAGATTGCCTATTGGCGTTGCTTTTCGCTCTAGCAAAAAAATGGACCAAAGCAAAAATTTGATTCAGACTAAGATCACCAGACTTGCAATTTTTTCCCCATAGGACAGGAGTAATGAGTATGAACGCCTGCAGTGTAAGTGGGAAGGGAAAAAATCAAGATTACATTTCTTGGTCATTCAGTGGAAACTGCATCAAGTTTTTTTTTTTTTTTTGTCCCACTTCATCGAGTTTTCTCTTTTGTTGTGTTGGAAAAAAACTTTGAAGATTATTTTAGTTGTAATGGCCAAACCATTTTCATATCAATGGACAACTTATTATTCAGCAAAAAAAAAAAAAAAAAAAAAACTGCTTCAGTATAAAATATTCAAGCAGATCAAATGCAGAACCAACCTAACAAATTGCTTAAGATCAAACAAATTTCGAGAACTCAGGTGCTGTCAATTCTCGAGGGGATCAACCAAATAGCCTTCTTTAGAAAATAAGGAGAATAATGGGGCCAAAGTTCGGTGAAGAATTCAGTCTCCTATTTAAGCTGTGTACTACTTCGTCAAAAAAAAGTTAATTGTTAGCTCAGGCTTCAAGATATCCCAACAAGTCTAATAAGTAGTATATTTGAAAGTGAGCTACATGAACAGAAAATTTATAGTTTGCCCAACCTGTAAGATATCCCATGATGCATTCTCTTTTTAAATAACTGAATCCAGCAACTCATATGGTGCTTTTCCACAGAAAATTAACCTCTTGAATTCAGCCTCTGCACATCAACCAATTGATAAAGGTCCCCTCGCCTTTGCTTCTGAAATGGAAGATACATTCTGCATGGAAGACCCAAAAAAAATATTCAGAATGAAACTGCTAGGATGAATAAATGACAAAATTATGCACAAGCACTAATAGCAGGACACTGCTTCATTTCTTTCTTCTTTTCTTTCTTTTCATTCAGTGACATCCACTTCTGAAATAAGAAAGTACCGGACCCAGGAACTGGTGAATTTTAGATGTTCATTTCAACCTATTAATCTAAATCTCACCATAAAACCATATCAACTTGACAGCTTAATGTCTAGATGTCAAACTGATTAACCAGCTATATCAGGGGTACTGTGTTTAAAGTTCAACCATAAAATTGTATATACTATAGATGTGCCACATTGGCACATAAAAACATGAAAATCAGATCCTACCTTCTCTGTTCAATTAATGAATAATCAATCTCTGCTATAACAGTCACTTCTTCATGCTCTGTCATTGTAAGTACTTCACCAAACTGCAAGATAAGCTCCTTCAGTTCCTTGTGTCTCTCTCATTATATATGAAGAGCTTTGGATTAAAATAATAGTAATTATGATATTAACAACAGTAAAGTAGGAATATTTAAAAGAAAAGACAAGTTAAATGTAATCACTCACAGGTCCAACGAGTGTTGAGTGTCCCCAAGCCACATAACTTGTTTTAGTATCTCTAGCAGGCGAACAAGTAGCCACATACAACTGTAAATCAGTGTAGGCAGCAGATAAGTGCATGAATAAAAATGGACTACAGATATGGGAATAAGTTTCAGATGTCTCCAATGTATAGATCAATGTCTTCTATAGCAATATCACAAAGCTAAGAGCAGGATATATCCAAGGACTGCCATAGAAGCACCTATAATCACCCTTAATCCCATGAGCATAAGATAATAGATCCATTTAAAAGATACAATTCAAGTTGAAGCTTCTTACTTTACGCGCTCCAAAGTAGAATTTAAATGAAGAAATCTTCATTATTTCAGGGTTTTGAACTGGATGTGTGGTTATTACTAGAGAATTGCACAGTACAACACCAGTGTTAATATGTAGTGCTCTTATGGCAATTTAATATGACAAATTTGTAAGCACACCATCTTACTTTACGCACTCCAAAGTAGAATGTGCATTTTTTTCTTTTAAATGAAGAAATCTTCATTATTTCAGGGATTTGAACTGGATGTGTGGTTATTACTAGAGAATTACACAGTAGAACACCAGTGTCAATCTCTAGTGCTCTTATGGCAATTTAAAATGACAAATTTGTAAGCACAGCATCTCACGGCAAAAGGAAAGAAAATTGTAACTTTGATTATTAAGGAAGCCTAAATTGTGGAACAATTGACAGAAAATAATGCCCAGATGTCATAGTTGACTAACAAGTACATATATCTAATTTCATCTTCACAGCAATGGAAATGCAATTCACAGCTCAGAGATTACCTGACAATCAGCCGCCCTGCAAATCAAGATTCAAACAATAAATATAAGTCAACTAAATAACACAGATACAGAATGAACAAAATTATGACCATGTTAATTCTGCAAGGACATTGAATGTGCAAAAATACACCTCAGATGCAACTCATCTCAAAGTACCTGTTAATTATTTTTTTACCTTGCCCTTTGCAGCAATTATGGATGAACAGAGTTATAAAATGAATGCAAAGACGACTATGTTAATTCTAAAAGGACAATCAATGTGCATAAATGCCCATCAGACTACAGTTCATCAAAATAAACTTGTTAATTATTTAATTACCTTGCTCTTTGCAATAATTCCCAATGAAGTGGACCAGTAGTCATGTTAAAAGCCCCAGGATAACAAAGTACCTCAGATGCAACTCATCTCAAAGTACTTGTTAATTATTTTTTTACCTTGCCCTTTGCAACAATTATGGATGAACAGAGGTATAAAATGAATGCAAAGATGACTATGTTAATTCTAAAAGGACACTCAACGTGCATAAATGCCCATCAGACTACAGTTCATCAAAATAAACTTGTTAATTATTTAATTACCTTGCCCTTTGCAATAATTCCCAATGAAGTGGACCAGTAGTCATGTTAAAAGCCCCAGGATAACAAAGCAAGTGAGCACCTAATGCACAAAATGAACATGTCAGAAATCTTGGGCATCAAATAAGAGTGATTCCTATTAGCAGAATCTAGCATAAGGCCACGAAAATATGGGTCAAAGTGGTGTGTGGAATTAAGAATTAACTATACTCTCATGATTCAATTTGCTAGATCTTCATTGGGACCAAATACAATTCAGCCTTTCATGTGGAACAGTAGGAATATTATAACTTCACCAGGACAAGGAAACCTGGTCAAAAAGATCACTTCAGCAAAATATTTGCGTATAACTGCCCAGATATATTAATACAGCCCCTACACTTCAAGAAAGATAAGTGATCTTTTCACCAGCTCTCAAAATAAGTCAGAATCTTGTTTTTTACTGAAGAAGAAAATGAATTGATTGGAAGAATAGATACCAAAGGTGGCTCTCTGGTGACTAGCAATGTGCTTCCCATGGCCAAAAGAGAATTGCATAAAGCTTTCAGATATATTAATAACAGGCATAATGTTGATGGCAACACCTTGACTTAAATGGTTAAGTTCTTAAATGTGGAATGAAATATCAAATACAACTTTTAAAGAAATAAATGAGGCAAAATAATAAGAATAATACATTACTGATTCTAGACAGATTGGAGAACATAAACTTCAATCATACCCCTTGCTGCATAAATCGCTGCAAGTTCTTGGAATCGAATGTCATAACATATCCCTATACCAACACGGCCAACTTCTGCAGAAAACAGTGGTGGGTTATATGTTGAACAGATTCAATCAAAGAGTATAAATAGATAGAATTATTGTTAATTATAATTAAACGAATTAGGTGCCTAAGTAATTACAAAGAGTTAGCAAGTTCACTAGGAGAAGTCAAACAAGTAAATTTAACAGCATAATATAAGATCTTGAAACACTTTGCTTCCATAGTGATATGCACACGGCAAGAGGAAAAGACAGGAAGAAGGAACAACCACGTGCATTCAAGTCCCCACTTATGTTACAGATGGAACTAAAGCATCATTTTTGAAAAGGCTAAGAATATCATTTATAGTTATTAGTAAATGGATTGATATGTCTGAAGGCCTCAAATCTTCTAATTTAGTTCCGTTCAATATAAAGAGAAGTAGCAAACCAACTCCACGTTCTTACTATTGACCAAACAAAGTTAAAGTATTGCTACTAATTTTCCTTGAATGCAGGAATGTATCCTCACATAAAAATTATTAGAAAATGAATAAGACAGAGTAAGGTTTAAGCTGATTACAGTGTTTAGCTAAAGGGGAAAAAACAAATGAGAGTCATGACACCTGTGTCCACAACTGTTGGACTCTCCCCTGCCGTAAGTGTCAATGATTCCTTGAAAGTCATCTTGCCTGGAATATCAATGTCAAAGAGATGTATCTGTAACAACAGAGTATATATATTTGTTAATCGTAATCCTAAAAATTAATGAGATTTCATGCACCAATTATCTGTCATAGACATAAGACAAAGACAGATTGAATTGAATTGAAATAAAATCAAGTGAAGACCTTCCGATGCTTGCCAATAAGCTTTCCATCAGTACCAAAAACACAACATGTATTATATAATTTATCACCGCTGCGCTCTGGTATGGAGCCACCAATAATAGTGATCTTGAGAATCCGAGATAGTTCAGAGAGCATTGCAGTTGAAGGGGAAGCACTACCACCTGCATCAATATCCTCAGCATATAGTGGAAAACTATCATTTGAATAAGGGCTATTCCATATTTCCTGTCTTCAAGAAAAACCTTTTCATTTAGTTTCCGATCAAAGAGGTATAGAAGGAAATGCAAGGAAAAGAAAGATATAGAACGAATGATTGAACAAGAAGCACCAAAAATTTTGAGGAAAGTGCACAAGTAGTTCACATTATTGCAATCCCCAAATAATATGTTATTTTTCCTTTTTACATAGAGAACCAATGTAGTGTGGTATAAGGCCTGAGTGGAATGGAGTGTACAAAGATAAGCATATATGGCAGCATGATTATTTAATGGATCGTAGACAAGATAACAAAGGAAACAAAGAGAAAACAAGACTCAACTTGTCGTGCATATGAAATCTTGTGACAGAGATTATTAGTGGACTTCTAGATTTTACAAGATTCTGCAAAGGATAGACTATAAAAATGGGGAGGAAAGAGGCATTATCCATATGCTTTTTGAAATTAAACAAAAGCTTGCCTCACTCTGTAATTATTCCCCCCATCAAAAGGAAAATAAGAAAACAAAAAAATATCTGGTTTAATTCCACCAACTCACGGGAAGAAGAACAAGCTGGGCACCCTTCTCAGCAGCCTCCTCTATTGCTCTTCGGGCATGAGCAATGTTTCTCTCCTTGTCAGCAGTAACTGCTAACTGGCAAAGAGCGATTTTGAACTGAAAGAGATTTAAACATATAACTATTTCTCCTGGTTGAACAAATAGTAACTTAAGGAACAAAACAATTCTTCAGTCTAACTTCAGATAATGTGAACTGCAATCAGATAAAACCAGAAACAAACATCAGAAGTTTTCTCAAGCTTAACACTAAGATGAACTAGACAGTCCATTATGTAATACAGATATTTGATCCAATAGAAAAATTCAAAGCATAACATCTATTAGCAACAACCAAAATGATTGGCATACTTTACATACTCAAAACCTGCTAATTCGTATATCACATATGTATTCAGCAAGCTACTCATAAGCTATTCATAAATCTGAATTCAGTTTTCTAGAACACCTCAATATGGCAAAGAAAAGTTTACCATGCTTGAAAAAATATCAAATTGTTCTATTTTTCATATCAGCGGAAAGGACATCTACAAAGACGAAATTCTGGTCCACATAACTATATATGCATAATTCACATACATCATCTACTTTGTTGCACATCTGTCCCCGTAAGGAAGCATATGAAACACAAAGACGCAAACACACTCAAAAAGAACTCAGTAAAACTGGAAACACCTAATGTACTTGTACCTTAGATAACAACGGAGTATGATTAGAGTATTCGAACATCCCAAATTAGTCACAGTGATAAAAGTACGAAGTACGATGGGTATCATTTTACTCAGTATTATCTCCGTATCGCCAAAGGAAGAGGAAATAAAAGAATATTAAGTTGGGATGAAGCCTTCCATAATGCTACGGCAGGAGATAGCTGCACTTGTTTCTTCTAATTTCATTTCATTATTCCGGTTACGTGCATTATATTCTTGCACCCTGATGAATAAATTCTCTAGAATCTATATAGTGGATAAAAGCTAAAGTTTGAGCTTGCCTTGGTAACAGGAGGTTTGGGCAAAGGAAGAGCAGGTGGAACCCTAGCTTCTTCCGGCTTGTATGGAGAAGAGGTGCTCATTGACAATGTCGCCGATCGGATTTTCCCGATTGAGCTTCCGTACTTCAAATTAAACGAAGAATTGCAGTTAAGTTTTTGAGTGAAACTCGCACAGCTAACCGGAGATATGGAGGAAGAGAAATTCAGATATTTGTCGGGGTTGAGCGTTGAAGGGGAGAGCAGTTCGGTCGCAGTCACGGCGGCGTTCATCGTTTTCGGTATTCTGTATGCAACGGTAATTTTCTGGTTGGGAAATTAATGGCTTTCAGTACATTCAGGATACTGACCTGTTTGCCTCTGAACGCAACAGCTAATTCCCAATGAGCTTTAGGGCTGAACGCACTTATTTAAGCGGGTAAATTACCTTCTGGTACCCTCAACGATCACTAAGTTACCTTTTACTAACCCTAAAGTTTAAAGACTTACCTTTTACTCCACTCTACCACACTATTTGTACCTCTGCTTTGTGCCTTAAAAATTTTTTTTACCTCCTTAAGCTTTGGTTTGAGATGCTGCATCCTTTTGCCACTTTTCCTAGTTTTTAATTTACAGACATTTCCATTTAAAGGATAATATTTTTACTATATTTATTTCACGTGCAAAGAGAGAATGGAAAATAATTTAGAAATTAAGTATATCCAGACTAAATATATATATATATGAAAAGAATTGCATTAACATTCAAAGTAAAAAGAAATAAAATCTTCGCATTCCCCAGAATAAATACAAAACTTCACTAGAAAGAGCCTCATCCACAACCATAGATTTCATTCCCCAGAAAGATATGCAAAATTTACACTGATTACATTAATTTAATTTAATTACCAATAAAATATATTGATGCTGGGAGGGGAATAGAGAGAAAGATTTTCCCCTGCATATTAACATCTCTTGTGCACCTTCATCTTCCCAATCCCATCTCCTCAAGTTGTATACCCGTTACCCTCTAAACTCCAAAGCCCCCAAGGATGCTCTTCATCCACCACATTTCCAGGTAAATATAAACATGATAAGAAGAAAGGAGGGAAAAAAAAAAGAAAAAGAGAAAATCAATGATCTCACAACCAGAAGGTTGTATCCATCAGTCAAAAAAACTGGACTTTCTTAGAATGATGCAACATTTTTATATGCGAAACTTGCTTCATTTCCAAGGGGGAGTAGCTTGCTCCCTTTTGATTCACAAATACTGTTTGTGTATTCTGGCTCGATTCTCTTCCCACCATAACCTAGCGTGCATCTCCCCAAATTTTTCTCGGCTGCATTGCACGTGTATGTTGTTATCAATCAAGATATTGCGAAAATTGAATACTACGTACTTTGACAACTTTATTGCAATTGAGTGAGAATGGAGACCAACCTGAATCTGACACGTCTGAGTTCTCTTCTTCCATCTGCCAAGGCTCGGATCGTGATATAAACTCCAGGCTCATCCTGTTCAACCCATTCAGTCTCTAGATCACTGGCATTACTGATGGATATGTCTCCAGAGCGATCTGCATCTCTTGATGAGCTGGTCCTCATGGAGGCATCAACTGATGATGTTTCTGTCTTAGCACCACTTATGCTTGAGAGTTTTGGTGTTGATGCAACACCATTAGTATCATAGTTATGATGAGACTGGGTTGAGCGGTGCTCAAGTGAATCTGAGGATGAGTATCCCATTCCTGTTGGACGGTATAAAGTGCGAGGAAGCCTTTCTCTATTTAGTGGTGGAGTTACAGGGCTATCCTCAAGAGATTCAATCTTTGAACTCTATAAAATGAACAAGTTATTAAAAGAAGTGCTTCTAATACCAACCCTCCAGGGCAATAGACGTGGTTTTCATATACTTATTTGCATAAGCAGCTTAAAGAAATCAAAATATGTGAGTTCTGAAACACAAATTGGATAGCTACAACTAGTGCATTGTCATTTTTTTCCCCAGTTTCTTATTCAATTATGGGATGGCTATTTAATACTTTATGAAGTCAACTTTTTACCATGATCTCAGATTAGTAGGCTTACCTCATCTTCAGATCTTGGAGGTGTCGTAAGGGGAAAAGCTTGGCGATTCAACCTCTGCACATTGTATAGCTCCATTACCTTCTCATAGTTCTCTGCCCACCACCTTTGTGCTTGCCATTTGTTAAACATTTCCCGACTAAGCCAATCAAAAAATTAATCAGAATACTTTTCAGGTGATTAAATATAGATTCTCAGTTAAATGAACTGACTTTGGTCCCAAATTAGAGAAAAGAAAGGTGTAGGGGCCTTAAAGGCTGAAAACGGGAGAAGATCAACTAAATACCTAATGCATCAATAAGCCACTTTTAAGAACAATAAATTGTTTTTGAGTGTTCAAGAAAACTCCTTACAAGAAGGCATGCAATAGATTTTCATAACCATGAAGCAGAACCTGAGAAGTTATCCTGTAAAGAATCAACTACCATGTCTTCCCTTTAATGTTGCAGAAGATTTGTTTTTATTGCAGGATCAAGTGAAATATATAACCAGCCCCAGTAATCTTTCATGCGTCTCCTTTTTTTGACTTTTTATGAGGAATTGTATTTAGTCACGGCAGGCCACTCTGGTAGGCTTGCAAAATTTTCTCCACACGAAGGATGGGTATCCATGCTTAGACAAGCAAGATTAACGTTGGTTCATAAATAGAATAAATGCCATTTGACTTTTGAGAGATGGCATCTAATCCTTCCTTCAAAGTTTCAATGATCAAATATTGAATTAAATACATTACGGAAGCAAGCAACGAAAAAATGATTGAAATCATTTCACGGGAATGGATCTTGAGTCATACTCCATTAAAGAAATAGACTATGATTCAAGCTTAAAAAAGAAAGGTTGGTGGGTTCATACAATAGTCATGAGATGAGGGAGTCCATGATCATCAAGCAAGAGCCAGCAGAGTTATCCTATTCTCATGGTCACAGAAATCAAGATTCTTAGCAGCTTTGCTTACCATGGTACTCAGTTTTTCCTCCCAGAAAACAAGAAAGTGAAAGATCTACGGCCATATTCCTTGTTCAGAAGCAAAATTTCAGTTATCAACTTTTGTCCTTAGTATGGTTAGGACGACAATGGTCCGAGAGCAATTGCAAGCTTTAAGGGCCTCAAGTCCTTTACAGACAACTTGGCAACAAATAGTCACAAGATGACAAATCAAAACCTACGCGTGATGAAGATTGAAAATGAAAGCAAATGGGCAATCTCCGACAAGACAACAACAACTAGTAAAAGGTTAGCCAACACAATCAAACTAGGCCCACAAAGGTGTTCATGAGTTTGCTTTGGCCTTTTTAGACTTTGAAAAGTAGCCCCGATATTCTCATGGGCATTTCCATTATCAGAAGTATATAATAGCTGCCAAACCCCTAATGGTTTGAAATAAACAGCAGTAAAAAAAGACCGGCTTTGGTGGAGCGTCAAATTTTACTTTTAACACGATTGCTTTTGTAATAATTGCGTCTATATTTCCTTTTGCATGGCAAACAAAAATCATTTATCAACAGTATTAAAAGTACCATAGGCCTCATTCAGCCATATTCCGAAGGACTACTATTCTCTCCGAACCAACAGTTCCACCACTAGGCCTTAACCATCATTTGCATGACCAATTGAAACCATAGCAATTATTTTGACTCACATTATCCACTCAACAATGTTGTTAAATTTTGCCATGCTGATTTTTTGCCCATACTAAATACAAGAATATATATTTTTTGACGACTCTTTCTTTTCCTAACTAATATACTTCCTGTCATAAAAAAAGAATTTTTAAATTGAAACAGTAATTCCTAAACTATATACTAAATAAGTTGAAAAATTAACCATCCGAACCACCTATAGTACTCTATATTATCAAAAAATTTTATCCCAAGTAAAGTAATCTATTGAATCTTGAAGGAAAAAGAAAAGACCCGAAAACAAAGGAGTGAAAGAAAACCGCTATGAGACCAAAAACATAGGCTGCTATAAATACGTCGAAACCAACACAAATTTTTGCGACCAAGTAAAAGTATTTTGAAGAAGTATTTCTTCGGAATACTACCAAATGGCTCATGAAATCCACTAGAGGGCTTTGTCTTGTGAACATAAACAAGAATTTCCCAGAGAGGTTAGGTCCGGCAAAGTTAATCATTTTAAATCATAGACACCACTGACAACTCTATAATAATAGTAATAATGTTATGTGTTTATTATTATTATTATTATTTCTATTATTACAGCTTCCTATAATATTTTTGTGCAAACAATTTCCTAAAGATTTTGGTAGACCTATATTACTAATGTTTCTTAAAAATGCAAGAATCAAGTTTTCCGCCAATCACAGCCGTCAAAGTTCAGATTATAAATTATGGCAAAACGTGATTAATGTACCTGAATCGAATCCGCTTGAGATCATTGCCGCCACGTGGCAAAGACACAAAGGTAATTAAGACACCGGGTTCTACTTGAGCCACCCACTCCTTGGGCTCGTTCTCTTCCACGACCACGATCGGGTCAACCCGCCGTCCACTTGCCGACACCGGCGTACCCTCGCCGCTGGAAATTCCTTTCAACCTCGCTTCCAACTCCTTCCTTCCGGCCGTTGAGCTGGAATTGGAGCTCCCCGTCCGCCGATAGGACCACCGGAACCTGTCGGACGACGCGGACATCACTGAGTCAGACTCGCCGCAATTCCCATTCCTAGCCTGAGTTGGCTGACTTGTACATGGGCTGCAGTGGCGATATGCACCCGAAGCCTTCAACGCCATATCCTTGATCTAACCCAATACAAAAGCAAAAACGCTGAGCGTTCCTCAAAAGTGCACGTAAACATTTCCACAGAAACAAAATTCTACTAAATTCTCCTTAAAAGCATATCTTTCTAGGGAGCAGTCACGTATTAAAAATCTGAAATCACTGCAGAAACAGTAATTCCCCCAAGGGGGCAGTGTCTTTGTCTGATCCATAGGAAAGTAATTTGAATAGCTTACCTGAGAAGTGAGCGTTTTGATGGCTTGTTTACTCGCGGGATTGGCATTGGGATTAAATTTCTCGGGCTGATCGATAGAATCATCGCTGGGTTGCTTGGAACGTGCTATGCATGTAAGCATTTTCGCTTCTCCAGTTGTAAACAGAAATTTGCTTGCAGCGCAATTTTCCAAAGACCTGCAAGATCAAGAAGAAACAACATTCACATGACATATACCATCCAAAAGAAACTCCACTGATGTGAAAGTAACGGATAAGAAGAACTGAGAGAATCGACAGTAGACCTTTGGGTTGGGAGATTGGAAGGAGACAGTTAGCCCTATAGGTGAGAAGCACAAGAAGAAGAAGGAGGAAGGAACAGCAGGGGTGCGGAGGGTTGCAAAGCAGTGGAGAGCGAAGCACTAAAAGTGATGGTGCGGAGGCACTTTTAATGCGTTCCTTAAATTGCGCCATCGGAGAGATTCCTCTGCATTAATTTACCAACAAAAGTCAGTAAACAAACACAATGTTAAGTATATTTCTTTCCTGTAATCTACGAGGATTTGTGTGTTCATATTAGGCATCTAAATTACAAACTTCATTCAGATATACTAAAATAGTATAATTAAAAAATATAATACTTTACATTCCTCAAATGTTTGCCTTTTGCATATCACTGATTAATTATGAGCAACCAACTATTTGATTCTTTTAGCTTTTCTTGGGTGAAAGCTCAAAAAAATACAAAAAAATACTACATCTTAATTACTACACTTATGCATATCGATCAAAAGTATTAAAAATAAATTACTTTTTTTCTCTTTAAAAGTCTAAAATATTTTTTATCTAGAGGTATATTTGAATTAATTCGGTCTCACACATTCTCTCTAAAAAATAATTTATACTGTTAACCCTCAAGAAGAATATTCTCAAATATAACTATAATCCAAATTAGTATTAAATGCTTATAAATATATACAAAATGATTTACGTTTTGAAACACTTCTTTTTTAAAATGACTTATATTTTTAAAATAAAGCAAGTATTTTCAAATTTAATGGCAATACGACACATGCTTATCCCTTTCTATGCTTATATTTCCACCCATATGCCCATATAGTTTTATACATTTAGATAACAAAATTATAAATGTTCTATGCTTATGAGTCAACTTTAATTGTTTTCTGCTTATACTATTTCACTACCTTATAACTATTGACAATAACTACTCTTCCTTTTCTTCTTGTTCGTGATGGTTTGATCATATTTTGTTGAACCACCAAGTAAGGGTGTATATGAATTAGGTTTATATTTAAAATTTTTTATCTTCTGTAAAAGTAAATTTTTTGTGAGAAAAAAAGTAGTATCCAATTACATTTCTGACCGAACAAAAATCAATCTATATACACTTAAGTATTTAAATGCTAAATTATTACTTAGATAACATTTTGAATTTAATCACAATTTGTAAGTAAATTCTACTAATAGGATCATCTCATCTTTCTTGAGATTTTTTTCTAAAACATAATTTAGGAATTCTATATTAACGTAGTATACGATGATACAAACATATGAATTCCGTATATACTTGAATTTTTTTTTTTCGTAATTGAAATCCCAATGTTATCTTAACTACGAGACTAGCTTTTTCACTTTCTTTGATGGAGATCAAAAGTAGTACCACTATTGATAGTACGTGGTGATTAATTAGGAACTTCAAGACAAAGTGCATTGAAGCTTAGGCAAAAATCTGAGTAAAAATTTCACTTTTGAGGCTTTGAGGCATCGAGCCTAGTGGCCCTTTTTTCTTTCTTAATCTTTCTTCTGTATTTTGTTTGAATTGGGATTCTTCCGAAGCGGAGGGACTTTGCTTTTCCTCCCAAAGGTACTGTTTACCGGAACAGTTGGTTTTATCGGTGACCTCACTTTTAAATGACATCACTTTCGCGGGTTTCACCTACGGTGGTGTTTTGGGGCCTTGGAGTCGTCCAAGTGGGCTTGGGCTGTTCATCCTCGAGAAAGATTTCACACTGTCTATTTCCCTGTTGGGCTGCCGTAATGAGTAATTTTTACAGACTTGTTTTCTTTTAACAAGGATATGTAAAGACTCGTTGAAATTATCATCTTTTTGTTATACGTCAAGATGACTGAAATTGAAATTGAAATTGAACCAAGATCTATGACTTGGTAAGAGTTTTTCTCCAACTATTAATGATATACTCCCTCAGTCTACAATTAGGTGTCTCATTTTTTACTCAGTATAAAATTAAAGAGAATGATTTGATTATAAAAAATTTACTAGAATATCTTTATTAATTAAAAGAGTTAATAATATGACTTACGTGTTAATGAAATTTAAATATCTTAAATCAAGAGAATGAAAGAGATTAGTGATAAGGCTCTTGTATTACTAAAACTTACTTATCTTAAATTAAGAATATTATTAATAAAAATTTAGATAAAATATATAATATTTTTAAAAATATAAATCTAATTTTGAATATTTTTTTAAAAAATATAAGTATCCAATTATGAACAAATATAGTATTATTATTCTTTCCCGTAATGTTTGTCCTGAATTGAATTTACATGAATGTGTAATTCTACGTGAGAGAAGGACGAACTATGCATGACAAAATAGGAGTTATTTGATTTTTTTTCTTGAGTCAAAGTGAGTTTAGAAGAATCTACCATGAATATCACAATCACAAAGTCAAATCCATTTACGTTGACTAACCAATCTATAGTTCTTTCTTCTTCATTTTACATTGCGTTTTTTTATTGGGGGGAGGGGGTTGTGGCAGTGGGCGCTCGAGGCCTAAGCATTAGCAGGGAAGACTAGGACAGAACTTCATTGAATGGCAAGTGACGGAACTTCATTGAATGGCAAGTGAAGAAGTCTGAACGGATCCATTAGTGTCAGTGTCATTAAAAATTGTTAGACAAGAGCAGTACAATGTCCCTTAAAGTGCCTAAATAGCAAACAGCCTTGCAGGTTATCCCGTCTTTGTCACCATTGTCCAATCCACGCCCGTTTTCCAGTGGCTGCTTCCGCTATTGGAACTTAGGCCAGTTGTATTGATTTTTAATTTAATTTTTTATTTTAAATTTTATTTTTTAAAAAATAATTTAAATTTATAATTTTTAATATAATTCAATTAAAAAAAATTGAATCTAATCCCACCCTTAATTTTTTGAACCACTCCTCTCAAATTATAGGTCTTAACTTCATTTTTATAATATACTATTTGTTCAGAATTTTGAATATTGAATTAAGTCAGAGAGGACTATTTTACATTCTCAACTTTCAGTATATATCCAAAAAGAAAATTTTCTATCTCCAATAAAATAAAATTATCCTTCCAACTTTTCAACTTTCCCTTACAAGTATAACAGGACTGGGTCAGAACAGTTCAGATATGGAACAAAGATGGCTTCTGCGGCTTCTGCCTTGTGCCGTGTTTTGTCATAAATACGAAAGAATCAGCTGTCAATGCGCTTAACTATATGGGCTGAGGGAATCCTTTCAGAAATGAATCAAAACTTCATAGAAACTCTAACGGGCATCTTGAATCTTCGAGAGTCCTGATCATACTTCTATTCAAGAATGCATGGCCTTCGATTTGAATGGAGCGGTTTATTAACGTTCAACTATAGGACGGAGTGATCCCTTTCGAAAGAGCTTGCTGAATATGTTACTGAACTTCCCGGCAAACGGAGACTCCTTCATGCACAAGGCACCGAATTGTGTCTTGACGACCATATTTCCTGGATTTATATGGCTGCTGTTACATCCATTATAGATACATTGGTGCCTTTCAGATTCTATTGTTCTCTGCAGAAGTGAGGTAGCAGCAGAAATTAAGGCTATGACTCTGAGTTTACATATCCTCAGTTCTTTGGGATATTGGCTCCATTAAAAGGGCAGAGGAAACTAGAAACGTCACGGACGTTCCCTATTTTGGTTGCAGTGGCTCAAAGACTTAGCCTCCCTATACCCTATATTTAGCCCCCAGATGATGTTAATCCTGAGTTAGTGAACAAGCTAAAAATAAGCATGATAGACAAATGAGAGCTTCAGCTGAAGCAGGAGTTGGATCAAATGCTATTATAGCCCGTATTGGTGGAAGATGAAGATGAGAGATCCTGGGTATCCTAGCAACACCTGATCAATGACTATCTCTGCCTAGCTTGAGGTTTTGTTGATCAATGCTCTTTGTTTTAGTCGGCTTTTTGCTGCATACAATTCTGCTTGAAGTGTTACTAGAGATGCGTTATTCAAACCCAATGACTCCCTATTTTGACTATCTAAACCTATACAAGAAGCATGTTGTTTTTATAAAGTCCTCTTTGGTCTGTTTAAATGGCTACTTATCAAATTCATCTTTAGAGTCATGAAAAGCACTATCTCATAGGCCATTGAACCGGGAAAGAAAGAGGGACCAATGGCTCAGGCACTATAGCTTTGATGAGTGATGATTCTCCTTTTACAATTTCCTACACCCTTTTCCTATTTTTTCCAAATAAAAAAGGTTATATATTGATATTAAAATAGCTTAAGTCATTACAATCAAAACAATTATCAAAACTCTTTCTCCAGTGAGAGGAGTTGAAGAATGGAGACAACCTGATACATACATAAAAATAAAAAGTTATACGATGATTGAACAACAATGATAATAAATAATATTCAATACTTTAAAATTTTAATGTGGGTAAAATATACTAATATTAATACTAATGAAATAAACAAATATATAATAGTTTTTTTCATAGCACGTTTGTCATAATTCTTCGACCACAGTGGTGAGAAAAAATCAACTCAAACATCTTTCTTTAAAGACAACAACTTAAAGAACCATGAACGTATCAACGATCTTAAAAATTATATTAACGATCTTAAAAATTATATTGTAAGTAGAAAACTAAGTGAGAGCCTAAATTAAGATCGTGTTGAAAGATTTCTCTAGAGAATAAGATAAAAAAAATTCGTTTATGAATTTTGAATTTTGAATAAATATACTTGAATAAATACACTTTAAAGAAGCCTATAATAATTTATGAAAAAAATAGGATACTCAAAATAAGCAAAAGACCAACCAAAAGCCAGATTTGGGCGGAGATGCCATCAGTAGAGGAGAGAAGCGCAAAAGTTAAGAGAGAAGGAGGAGAAAATGAGCTGAGAGAGAGAGTTGATTTCTCCACCCTTTTCCTTCTCTCGTCTCTTTCTATCTCTTTAATTCGTGCACTAGTGCATACTTCTGTGATCTCGCCCTACATGCATCAAATTTAAAATTTAAAATTTAAAAATTTTAAAAATATATAATTAAAAATAAAAAATATTATCTGTTAAAAATAAAAATTATGATCTATTTAAAAAAGACCGTGCAGGACGGGTCCAGCACTTAGTAAGCAAACAGAAGTCAAAGGAGTACTGCTTCGTGGAACTCAGAGAAGTGCAGGACTACTTACTCCCGAAGAATCAAGTCAGAACTCAGCAGCCTCCTTTTTGTATGTAAGAAAACATCGGTTACCAATTAACTGACAACACGTAACCCTCGCTAGAAAGGCCCCAGACGAGCAGGAATCACATGCTCCCACACCAATTTACTGTCACCGTTACTCCACCTCTCCACCGTTGGATCACCTACCCAATTCAACATGCCAACCACACATTCCGTAACGAGATCTTTCCCTCTCTTACAGTCCTATCCACGTCATCAGTGGACCCCACAGATCCCTGTCCACTCCACAATTTTCCATAACTCTTCCGATGCTACCGCCCACCTAACCGCCGAGGTCTTCACCTCCGATCATTGACTCCCCACTCTCTCTCCATATCTACACGTACCTATATTTTGCAGAACTCCGTTCTGTGCATACTATACAATTAGGTTTGGTCCAGTGTGCTCAATTTAATTAATCAATAATCGATTTACGGTTTCATATTTGCTCATTTGCTAATGCTCCGTAGTATTATATTTTCAACTCTCTGCACATGGATGATCGAAATTAGGGTTTAATAGGTTGGGACACATTTAATGAGGTATAAAGTAGAGTGCTTTATTCCTTTTTCTTGCTTCGCAGTTCAGAAGATTAAATTTTCAACTGGCCAGTTATATATAGACAGGTACATGCATTCGTGCGTAGTGTAGGTATACAGCTCGGAGTTATATACATACCGATGCTGAGGCTTAGGAAGCGTTCAGAAACCAAACAATTTCAAAGCTCTGGGACTCAATATGATTCGGAAGAGAAGGAAGAGAAAAAGAGCAATTCTGTAGTAAGTAAATCAAATGCGAGTTCAGATGATTTGAATTTGAAAACAAAGAAGAAAGAGAGGAGGAAATCATGGAGTTGTGTGGATAGTTGCTGCTGGTTTGTGGGCTGCGTATGCTCAATATGGTGGTTGCTGTTGTTCTTGTATAATGCAATGCCGGCGTCCTTCCCGCAGTACGTGACGGAGGCGATCACGGGCCCGTTGCCCGACCCACCAGGGGTGAAACTGGCTAAGGAAGGGTTGAAGGTGAAGCATCCAGTTGTGTTTGTGCCCGGGATCGTGACAGGAGGGCTCGAATTGTGGGAAGGCCACCAATGTGCGGAAGGATTGTTTAGAAAGAGGCTCTGGGGCGGTACATTTGGTGAGCTCTACAAAAGGTAGCTCTTTTTTTGAGTTTGTACGGTACGATGCGTTCAAGAGTAATTTCACTTTGCTGATGTTAAAATGCAGTACTAGAGTAGTAGGTTGATTGTAGCAATGTTTTCGGTGCGGTTTTGGTTATTTAATTTTCAAGACGCTTTACAGATCGTGACTTTGGTAGAAGAGTGAGGTGTATGGCTGTCCGGGTTAATAATGTAATATGAAAACTTGCACTAATCCATAGAAGTAGAATGATACTTCTGGGTTTAGCAAAACATGAAAGCTTTAACCTTTTTCACGGAAAATCCAAAAGGAAGTTGCTAATTTACTTCTCTGTGTTTCCGTTGCTTTTTGCTCTTCCTTTACTCTTGGTTTATTGCTAATAGAATGGAGTGGAGAACCTAATAAAGTTCATTATGCTAAAAATATACTACTTATTTTCTTCAGTTCTTGAAAAATCCTGAAGTGTAGATAAATTGGTACTTCTCAGTGATTTAAGGTACACTTCAATCCCAAAGGGGAAAAAGACAGAAAATAAAGAGAAAAGGCTCTTATTCCATAAATTAGTGCTGTTTGAGTTTTTTCACTTACTGAAATGTTTGAGAGAATGAGAGCTTTTGACCTCTGAAAGTAATATCAGGGGAAAAAGTGGCCCAAATATGAATGACAATTTTAGATTGTCAACTGAACAAGGAAAATGTGATTTGAGTAACATTTTCTTTACTACGCAATGATAGTTGCTTGAGGCAGGTGAAAGAAATTTTTCTAGCTATCTAATTCGAGGGTTAGCGGATGTTAACTTGCATTTCAGGATTTAACTATGGCTAATTGAAATTTTGGGTGGAATGATTAATAGAAGAAACCTTACAAGATCCTTGGATGTTTTGATTGCTATAATTTCATCAGTAATTCATTATTTCCTCCTGTCAAGAAGATCTTTTCCAATTTCCTACCATAAACTGTGATTTTGATAAGGGAAGAGATGGTGTTTGCTTAAAAGTGCTATACTTTGCTCCATTTAGATGCTGGTTTGGATTTTTAAGTGTATTGAGCTTAAAGAATCTTAAAAATGCTTCAAGCAAGTAACAGAAAATTTTGGGATCAGATAAGTGACTCTTTATTTATTTATTTTTTTGCTGGTTACAGATGAAAGTAACTCAAGAAGCATAAAAATGTACTGATTATATATTGGTGCTTCACACACCAACATTGTAAATATTAGTAGCCCAAAGAAACAGTTAGGAGTTTTGGCTGCAATGTACTTTAGGTTCTCTCAGCAGTTCATTTTAACTTCCTGGAGGCCTAGATAACTGTTGCACCATTTTGGCGCTTTTGTATTGACACTTTTTGCTCGTTGAAACTAAAATGCCACTGCACGGATAAAACATTAGCACATGTCAGTACTCAGTGTCTTATTGCAGTTTCAATCTGCCACTGATACTCGGCAGGCTACTATCTAGCATGGTTTTCTCTGCTTCATTTGGCAGAATTCTGCAGTTTCAGAAAATTTATACTGTGCAATTATGCATACTATATGCCAGGAAATGCTTCATTGTTGTTCAATCATGTGTAACGTACCATCAAAAATGAGAGAAGGGTTTTGAGATTTCATTAGTGATTGCTTTCCAGGATAGAATAATTTTTTTCTGCATTTAGCTGAAAATCTCAAAGCAACTGTGAACAGACTCAGTAGGGCATGACAGAATGTATTGACAAATTATCTAATGTAATTTTGCTCCTGACTTCTTCTTGTTATTCTGTAAGGTTTATTAAAACTTAACCTTCATTTTATGCAGACCCTTGTGCTGGGCTGAGCACATGTCCCTGGATAATGAAACTGGATTGGATCCTCCTGGTATAAGGATCAGACCTGTATCTGGACTTGTGGCAGCTGATTACTTTGCGCCAGGTTATTTTGTATGGGCTGTTTTAATTGCCAACTTGGCTCGCATTGGATATGAAGAGAAAAATATGTACATGGCTGCATATGACTGGAGAATTTCTTTCCAGAACACTGAGGTGCTGTAAATAAATATTTGCTACCACATAAAACTTTTATGAATTTCAGAACACTTTATTGCCACATGCGTCTTTTGATAAAGACTAGATGTGGGCTAAATTGTATATATATGAGGCCTACTTGGCTATAAATAGTGTAGTGAACTCAAGAAACTTCTCTGCTATGCTATGAGGGTATTATGAATGGTAAACTGTTGAACTTGGGATGTATGCAAATATGATCCAAGTTTTCTACTTTGTGTTTCACATACATTTTACAAACATTGAGTAACATACAATTAGGATCTCTTTTGCTTTTGAAGTTTGCTTTATCATGTCTCTTTCCAAGGTACTATTAACTCTTTGATTTCTTTTTGCAAAATGACTAGGTACGAGACCAAACTTTGAGCACTATTAAGAGTAACATAGAATTAATGGTAGCTACCAGTGGTGGAAAAAAGGTGGTGGTAATTCCACATTCAATGGGTGCTTTGTATTTCCTGCACTTTATGAAATGGGTTGAGGCACCGGCTCCAATGGGTGGTGGAGGCGGCTCGGACTGGTGCTCTAAGCATATAAAGGCAGTAATGAACATTGGTGGACCATTTCTTGGTGTTCCAAAAGCAGTCTCAGGATTATTCTCTGCAGAAGCTAGAGATATTGCTGTGGCTAGGTTAGTCTTTTTAACCATGATGTGTGGGTTCAAGATTCTTGCTAATTTGGTTCCTCTCACAAGATTCTCAAGTTTTGTTATGCCCACAAGAGAACTAATCAATTGTGTCTGAGACATGCCATACTCTTGGTGAGTGTGAATGCATGCACATCTATGATTTTTCTGTTTTGGGTCTCTTAAAAGGAATAAGAGATGATAAAGATAAATATGTGACTCTTTTGTTTCTATTATGAATCTGAAAATGGGGATATATATTCTTTATGTGCCTAGATACACTTATACAGGCTGTCTTTGTCAATCTCTCTATTTGCATTTGCTGGTGACTTGTTTAATTTTCTAAGCAAAAACTTCAGAATATCTAAGTAAAGTGGAGCATCCTTATGTTTCTGTGCCCTCCATATGAGAGAGGAATAGAGAGACTGAGAGGGAAATAGAAGTAAATGCACCTAGATCTTAGAGATGTTGAATTTCTTAACATGCACCCTTTTTTGACCATTTTCATGAGCTTGGACTAGTTCAAAGTAGAAATTAAAACATGAATTTCATCTTCTTTTCGAACATTTCGCAAAAGCTTGAAGTGATTCATAATAAGACTAGCATTAATCTCATGGCAGGCACACGATGATGGATACATTTTCTTAACTTATAATGGGGAGCTTAGTTTAACACAAAGCTACAGTTAGCCTTAACTTTTGTGAGGAATTGCAACTTTTCTTGTTGTGTCAAGTATTCTTTGACAAGAAGAGATTATTTGCAGGACTATTGCACCAGTTGTCTTGGATATGGATGTATTTGGCATGCAAACTTTACAGCATGTAATGCGGATGACTCGTACCTGGGATTCAACCATGTCCATGATTCCAAAGGGTGGGGATACCATCTGGGGTGGCCTTGATTGGTCCCCTGAAGGTGGCTACGAGTGTAGCCCAAAGAAAACAAAGTACAATACCAACCAAACAGGAGGTCAAAACAGGAGTAACACCTCTCGGGTTCTTTATGGAAGAATAATATCATTTGGGAAGGATGTAGCCGAGTTACATTCATCAAAGATTGAGAGAGTTGATTTCAGGGTAATGTTCCTAGCTAAATTTTGATTCCATGATATAAAAGATACTGGATTTGCATGAGAAACCTATCCCTTCATATCTGCAGAACCTAAATATCCTAATAATTCTTTGAAGTGCTAGAAGTAGCTGATATAGCCTCTGACAAGCACTAATGTCTTCTTTATGGGACTGTTTTGTGTTTCTAATTTTTTTAGGAAACTACTTATTGTAAAGCTTATTTTGTTAAAAAATTTCAGCATTAAATCACTTTTTTCTTAAGAAAATGTTTGATTTCTAGGAAAATGTGGTCCCGTGACTTTTTTATGCTTTTCAGAAAGCTGATTATAGTTACATGTACATATGATTGGTTCTATGATAAACTTTTCTTCAAGTATCATATATTTTGCAATTTCTAGGTGGTCTTGAAAACCTCTTGTCCAGTTAGCCTACCTGTTTTTCTGTTTCATTTTACACCTTTTACTCTTTTTACCAGGTTGGGTGACAACTGAAACATTATGAAACGCACTAATAATGCATGTAAAAATGGTAAAAGATTTAGTAGCATTATTTGTTATGCTCTCTGAGATGCAATAAGATTTAGTCAGGTGTGAAGTTTTTGGTTATGGTATCCTTCTTCTTACCTATAACTTGAATTGAACATGAATGCATTTGGTTAACCTGTTACACTCAATAGCATCTATATCTATGATCAACCAAAACATGAAAGAAGGACAACAACTGTAGTCGATCAGAAAGCATGTTGCATTGGTCCAAGATTGACATGGTTTGACGGTCACTTTTATTTTTTGTAATTTGCAATTCAAATCCCATGCTTCAGAATTCATCTTACCTTCTTCTCTCTGTTAACCTCTAGGGTGCTATCAAGGGTAAGAACATTGCTAATGCAACCTGTTATGATGTATGGACTGAGTACCATGATATGGGTATTGGAGGTGTTAAAGCTGTTGCTGATTATAAAGTTTATACAGCAGGATCAATTCTGGATTTACTTCATTTTATTGCTCCAAAGATGATAAAGCGAGGTGGTGCTCATTTTTCATATGGAATTGCTGATAATCTGGATGATAAAAAGTATGAACATTACAGATATTGGTCGAATCCTTTGGAAACAAAGTAAGGCTCTATAAAAGCTTTCAACTCTTTGATCTTGTAACCTTTCTTCTGGTCCTCTTTTGCCTTCTGTAGGTCCTGCCACTGTTCTTAGTTTTCATTTTCTTTTCTGCAGCCTGGCATTGCTGGAATAATATAATAAGGCTGTTTATTATCACATTAGTTAGTTTAGAAAACCAATACCCTGCAAATTCTTTCAAAGCTGTTGCTTCTTTAAACCAAAAACTTAACTGAATTCCATACTTACGTTAAACAACACAATTTATATTGATCTCTAGTAATTAATTTGGTGGAGAACTTCATAATTCTGTTCCGGACATGTTTGTGTTGACGTTTTGCTCCCCTGAGTTCTCATATAATTTTGTTACTTCCATGTGAAAATAGTTTGAAATTTGAGTAGTTTATTCTCTTTCTGAGCATGTGTGATTGTGTCGGCTTACTTGTGCTATGAGTAGTGTGATTCATGTCCTGCTTCCTGGTTGATGCTTTATAGCCAACTACAGGTTGTTACTAGATTTTTCTTGCTCCTGACCCTTTGTGCTACACAAACAATCTAGAGGAAGTTCATCCACAAAATTAACAACATTATCTTAATGCTTTTCCAGATTACCAAATGCCCCAGAAATGGAGATTTTTTCAATGTACGGAGTAGGGATCCCCACAGAAAGGGAATATGTTTATAAGTTTAGTCCTTCTCCTGAGTGCTATATTCCTTTCCAGATTGATACCTCAGCTGAAGGTGGAAATGAGGGTTCTTGTCTAAAAGATGGAGTTTTTTCTGTTGATGGAGATGAAACAGTGCCTGTCCTTAGTGCAGGTTTCATGTGTGCAAAAGGTTGGCGTAGAAAGACTCGGTTTAATCCGTCTGGCATTCGTACATACATAAGAGAATATAATCACGCCCCTCCTGCTACTCTTCTTGAAGGAAGGGGTACTCAGAGTGGTGCTCATGTTGATATAATGGGGAATTTTGCCCTTATTGAAGATATCTTAAGAGTGGCTGCAGGAGCTACGGGTGATGACTTGGGAGGAGATCAAGTGCATTCTGATATTTTTAAATGGTCTGAGAGGATTAATTTGAGACTCTAGATCTCATATGGTAAGTTCTGAAATGAAGCATGTTAAAATCTTATCTTCTGAATAGCTTGTCTGGTAGACATATTCATGCATCTTTTTATATGTTTGCATGTGGTTGCTGAATAAAATAATCCTCTTTTGCTTAGATGAGTTTTGGTCATCCACTTCTCTCTCCTAGGCTATAAATGTGTAATCCTCTGACACTTTGGTTTGATAATATCTTCTCATTTTTTCTTGCCTTTGTGGCAAACAAATTCACTGTTTGTGGATTGTGATTGTGCAGAATCCAGTAGCCAAAGAAGCCAGGGAAAGCAAGTAACCTTGAGGTGGATGGTATCAGTTGCTGTAATTCCACGGAGCCTTGTCTGTGTTTATGCTTTGAAGTGAAGCAATACAATGTTTTAATGAAAGGAGAATTGGGGAGATTAGGTGCAGGCTATTGAAGTTAAAATATCAAGGTTTCTTTCGTTAGGTCTCAAATGTGTTTGTAAAATAGTAAAGGGACACAAAGGAATTTTGGCACCCCTATTGCATTTGACGTTCTCCTCTTGGGTGGCAAATTTACAGTCTCAGAAATTTTGAACATTCATTGATTATTTTGATGTAATTAGATAATCAATCTTTACCGGAAATCAGTGCATTGTGTCCTTTTCCCTCACAGCAGCAACTGTTTCCCAAGTCTAAGCTTCCATTTCAGTTAAAGGTAAAAGAAACCCTGATGATATAAGTTAAAATGGTTGTTTAATAGGTAAAACACGTTTTACCAAATTAAAAGGTCTTCTGTTTGACATTCATTGCCTATATGTCCATCTCCTTATGTATGTGAACAGGGATGATATGTGGTTGGCTTTGTTGTGTAGTGAAAAATCTACTCAGGATATTCTTTGTCTATGACTTGTGAATTTCAAATTTGTCTCTTTACTGGAATGTGATTTTGTATGTTTTGTCCCAATGCAAAAGGTTCCTCGAATTTCCGGCAAGTTGTTTTTGGGGATCAATAATTGGTAAAATTATTGGACTTTTTATAACATGTAAAAGTTGCACTAAATTCAAAATGGTGTAACAAGGAAATGAATTTCATACTAAATTATCCCAACCGTTCTGGTACCGAGAATTATGCAATTAACTTGCATTTTTTGTCATACAAATTGGCATATTACATGGTAGAAATTTGATGTATAAGCAACGAGTGGATTTTCTATTGATTTTTTTAAAAGGGGTTTTTTTATTGGTATATTGTTTGCTACCTCATGCAAAATTACGCGTTTTAAATAATTCAAGTTGTATTTTTTAAAAAATAAAGTATTAACTTTTCTTCATTACTATCCTTTTTTCAATTGATTAATAGACAAGGGCCAGGACTTTAAGTATTATAGGTTAATTATTCGAATATTTGATGTCAAAGATTTGCAACGTTTAGTAACACAAGTAGTAACTTGATAGATGTAGGGTGTATTTGGATTAAGTTTTCTTCAATACAAAATTTTCACTTTTAAGCTTTACTTTCTCTCATATAAATAATTTACTTTAATGAAACATAAATACAAAATTTTAAATCGAAACTCTATCTAATTCTGCCTATAATACTTTTTCAATTTCCCATCCCGTGTTAGGCCAAACATGAGAATGTAGCTAGCTAATTGTAGGTAGTATCATCAACATGTTCTGGTAAACAACATTTTCAAGGGGCAATATGTTTTATTGTATTCATTACCATTTTGAAAGATGGAGATTGAATAGAGTTTAAGTTTGTAAATTTATGTCTTGAATTTTGTAAAAATAAATTATTTGTGAAAAAAATATGACCAAAAGTAAAAAATTTTATTAATGTATGCATAACACTGGTGCAAAATCGACTAAAAAGAATTTTTATTTTGGACAAGAGTTGAGTTGTTAACCTAGACAGCAGGATGGGGGTGGGGGCCTCAATCCAATTACACTCTAAAATTAATGAAGACGAAAGAAATGGCTTTAGGATTGCCAGTCCCTTCCCTTATTTTTGTTTCTAGTCTTATGAGTTTGAAACCTCCAAAAAATTCACTGGACTTCCAATGGTGGCAGTGCAACGTCATACTCGGAACCACATCCCCCATTTGTTTGCCTCTGGCTGTGGCTGTGGCCGATGCCGTTTTACGTAGGAAGCCTACCCAATTCCCGTGCCCTTTTCCACCCTTTTGTCTGTCTTCTTTGTCTGCTCTTACTGCATTTTCGGTTTAGTTTGGACTTTTCGTACTTGGATTAAAGTGATATAGTGATAATACTATTAATTAAATTTTTTTATTAAAAAATATAAAATGTTTTGATTATTTTTTATTTCTTAAAATTTTAATTTTTTATAAATTTTAAAAATTAACTTTAAAATAAATATAATTATCTTATTTTTTATTATATTAATAAAATTAGTTAAAGATATATTAGAAAAAACATTTCACATTTTCTTCTTCCTTATACTCTGAACTTTTACTTGGTAAAAACTGCATTTAACCAACTCATTTTTCACTCAACTTCATAAAAGGTTGACTTCCATTCACCTTTCCATTTTGGGGAGCTAGTCGAATTGTAGACACTATAAATGCAAATGTTGAATCGGTATACATACATATAGTGTTGAGTTGTTGGTGTATCACTGCTTTAAATAGAAAGATGAGGTCAAAGAAAGAACAACGTAAATTAATTTTTATTTTATTAATTTTTTGAGTTAGACATCCGATCGTTAAATTAGTACATAAAATTTAACTATTAGTATAGTAGTTTTTTTTTATAAAAAAATAGTGATGTTTGTTTTACTTTACTCAATCATAGGGCAACTTTTAATTCAAAGAAAAGATCTCAGAAAATATCTATAACGTAAAAAATGCAGCATGAAAATCCTTTAACTTAAAATTTTTATGAGCCACATTAATACTTAGAAGACTAGACCTATTTACTATTGCCAAATTCCAAGTTTTGAAACTATCTGACTTTGATTGCCATTATCCTATTCACTACTCCTTCTGTTTCATAATAAGTATTATAGTAGAAATCTTTACACATATTAAGATAATAAATAAATCGATTAGTTTACTCTTAATTAAATATTCTCTCTCTTCATGAAAAATTACAATATAAGAAACTATCATCTTTACTATATTAAATGCCATTGTTTTATTATGAGGGTAAATAAGGAAAAGAAAATCAATTTTTTGTTCAATAATACTTATTTGACAACCAAATAAAACTTTTATAATAATACTTATTACGAAACAGAATGAGTAGTTGATTGACTAAATCATACTCTCTTCTTCTCAAAATATAATATCTTTTAATATATTTTTTTAATTAATTTTTTACAAAATTTAAAAATTATATTTCTAAAGTTATCTCCACTCATAATATAATTCTTTCATTTTATACTACATCAGAAAAATTAGTTAATGACATAATAAGAAAACATATCATTTAATTTCTTCTTTAGTATCTCTATAAAAAGAGCAAAAATTTTTATATTTTGAAACAAGGAGAGTAAACCCTTCAATGACATTACAGATTTCTCATCCATGGTGGGAATTCATGTCTTCAAATTTTGTGAGGCTGCGTTGAAGTTCCGTTTAAACATAAAAGCATCATCGTGGGCTAACAATGTGTGTTATATGCCAAGTAATGTTGAAGCCTTGACTTTGGTCCCCCATAACATTTAGGTTTGGATTGAAAAGGGTAAAGTTGGAATTTTGATTTTAGTCTCATTAAAAGCATATATATATATATATATATATATATATATATATATATATATATATATATATAGTAAAGTGAGTCAAACGATTCATAAATTATAAAATGATCAATAATATTTTTTTGTTTTAAAATATAATAATTTTTTATTATTTTTATATAAATTAAAGGAAAAAATAAGATGTATTTTTCAAATTATATCTTTAACTTATTCTACTAATGTAATAATGAATAATGAGAGAATTATATTTATCGTAAATATAATTTTAAAAAATAATTTTAAAAATTAATAAAAGATCAAATATTTTTTATAATACAATATGTTAGCTTTGAGTCGGAATATATTTTCATGCACTCCCACTATAATTCAACAATATAACGGTTTGTTTATGCAATTAAGCAACAAAACAACCCTCAAATTAATTGATTCTTTGAAAAATAAAAAGAATGTATTTGAATTAAATATTTTATGAAATTATTTTTTTATAAAATAAAAAATATGGACTCTACTTAGGTAGGGTTTATTTTCAAAATCAAATCTAAAATTTCAAGCATGAGACCCACATCTCTTCTCACAAACAATTTAACTTTTATGAAACCAATGTAAAAATATCAAAATCAAACTCTATTCAATCACACTCATGATCTAATTACATTAAAATTTGAACCGAAACTCAATCCATAATAAAAGAAATAATGGGTTACGAGGGCACCCCCATAAGGCCAATTATTTCAATATCTGCAGAGTTTTCAACTTGTGACTTGTTAAAGTTTACGTCGTTACCAAGTGATGCAATAATCTATATGGCTAAGTCTTAAAAAAATAGAAACTCATAAAGTCAACGTTCTTTTTTTTTTTAAAAAAAAGTTTAGATTGTACATCTCAAATTGCTACGCTTATTATTTTTATTTAAGTGTTGCTTAAACGTGGATTACAAAGAAATGAGTTAAATATAATCATAAAGAGTCTGTTTATTAAATTAGCAAATACATTAACTATAATACTTTTTTTCCCACTTAGCAACAAAATAGTAATTTTTTCAGAAATAGAGCAAACATTAATTGAATTAATTTATTTATCCTGAATAATTATTGCATTTGTGATGTACATAATTTTTTTCCTGGATTTGTAGATTATGTGATTGTAACAATTAAATTTTTAAAAAATTAAATTGAATATTAAAAAAGATAAAATTAAAAATTTAAAAATAATCATAAAATTAATATAATAGTTTAAAGACTAAACTTACACATTTATTACTATTATTTTTGACAATAAAATAAAATAGCAAAATTATTTATGAAAGTAAAAAGTCAGGAGGTAAACAAATAAATCTTAAATTTTGGTTTGTCTACACTCTTGAGGTATAAAAGTAGGATTGAATATGACTTAGATTTTTATTTTAAAATTTATAAAAATAAATTATTTATAAAAAAAAAGTAAAAATAAAATAAGAAATTATCATTAAATTTCAAATGTACAATCCTTCTAGAAGAGAGAAGAATATCCTTCAAGTATAATAAAAACAAAAAAGAAAATTTTCACCAAAAATATAAAACAAAAAATAAATTGTTCATTTAGCCAAAAAGTAAATCAACCCCATTTTCTTTGCAAGCGCGTGGAAACTAATACAGCTACACGAACGAGATCGTGACAGCCAAATAATCCTTGAGAGCGTGAAAATTAGATTGCAACAGTGAATGGCGGCTGAAAGTCTATCCGAGCGTTTGCTTTTGTGCCGGGATTTCTGTAACTAGAATGAACGCATTTCGTTAAGCGTTTAAAACTTGAATGCAACAAGAAATTTTGAGTTAATCTTGCTGAAAATTTTTTGTCACTGCTAGTTGACGCATTACAGGTCTGATGTTTTGGGCAAAAAACAGCCCCACTATTTGCGGAGCTTTGTATAAGAACAAGGGCAACAGGTCAAATATCCAGTATTCTACTGTAGCTGTTTTCGGGTTGAAGATAGAGATATACACTGTGAGCTGAATATTTTACGTATACAGTGATGGGGTTGGTGGGTCCCACTCGGAGATTAGGAAGAAGACGTAGCTGTTAAGAACTACTAAAAGACAAAAAGATAAAAAAAGTTATATATGTACATGAAAATGATGCACTCAATGGTGTTGCAGGTAGGTGGTCCAGTGTCTTTATTATATTTGTTGGCTTTTTAGGTTTTTGTTCTTGCAGAAGTTTTTCTTTATATTTATAACCAAACCCCAAGTAGAATATGCACCAAGATTCTTGCATATAAGGACTTCTGTCGAAAAGGAGAAAGTTTGAAGGGAGGAGACAGACATGTCCAATTTGATCCCAACAGTCGTATTTCTTGCTTCTCTTGGTCATAGCAGATCCCAAAGGTTTGTCTACTTTACCTTTCTCCATTTCTGTCTTTGCATGGAGATGTATTAGCAATAGATATGTCTAATTCACTTTCTCAATTCATCCCTCTATTCTCAGCTTGTTTCCTTGGTCCTATCAAACTCTCGAAACTCAAATTTTTCTTGATTTTTCTTTTTCTTTGTTTGTTATTGTCCTTCTTTGCATGTATTAGATGCATACATCCTGAGTTTGGTTTCTGTAGATGCATCCTGAATGCATGTGTGGTCCTTCTTTGGAGGGTTATTGGGGCATTTCTTGTGGTGCTCTAGATGCATACTGTATATGGGTACTGGGATTCTGTGTTTCTTTTCAGCTGGCTTTTGCTGGGTTTATCTACTCTAATCTTTTGTCATGGATAGAAGGGAATTTAGGTTTGCCTTTGGCCTCTTGTGTTCTAGCAGTTTTCTATTTGGTATCTAAAGGCCTGTTTCAGTGATTATTCTTAACTGCATGTGAAGTCCGAGATAATGGCGGTCAGGGTGCCATTGGTGGTCTGAGAGAAGTAGACTGTGGGTATTGCAGTCGCCTTAATCAAGTAGTGGCTTTTCTTTTCCTTCTTACAGGTGGAATGATGATAGTTCTTTCTCTATGGCAGGAGGGCAGGGGGAATTCTTCTAGATCCAGTGCGATTAAATTCCTGGCTTGATGTATTTTATTGGTATCCAAGGACGAAGTTAGCTTTACCAATATATTTGCACCATAAAGCTTTACCAATATATTGGGTTTTTTACTTTAGTTAAAGAAAAATTTCACTATTCTCTTTTTATCACATGGACAAGTCCAACTCTTTTTTCTTTACATTATTTCAAACGAAGAACAATTTCACTTTGAGAATTAAGTTCCGCTTGATTATGAGTGGTTGGAACTGTTTTGAAGGCTTACATACTTGTATCTTAGAGGTTTTGTGAGTATTTTCTATATTGAACTGGACATAAGGCCAGTCCATGAGAGAAAAGGAGAAAGAAGGAACAATATGTGTTGGTGATGAACTCTTCTTATGTCTATGCTCTAAGCAATTGTGCATTAACCTTGTGAACAGAAATTTCACCAATCTAGGAGTAGATATTTGGAATATGGTATTATTTATTGTCGGAGTGAATGTTTCGTGTATATTATAGTTCAATTTTAACTTTCCACAATAGAACCCTTCTGCTGCTTTTCTAGTTGCCCTCAGTTACATATAAGTGGTTGTGTTTCAGTCATAAGGTAATCAATATACAAGCTGCTTCCCATCAGATCCGTATTGGTGCTCTAGTGTACAAGTGATCGTTTTGTTAAAAGTAGCAGACTCAAAACCAGTTCGTTATGTTCCCTTCTTTTGTCATATGATTTGTGTAAGACAATGTTCTTAGGTCTACAGAGTTGAATGATCTTTGGTTTGGCGATATAGAGCTTTAGCTCTTTTCTCCAATTTAAAGTTCATTAGCTGACCTGACTCGAAATTCCATGGATTTGGGCATTGTTTAACTTCATGTTAATGTAGCTTTTTGACTTGAGACCGTACCAGTTAGATGGTGATGCCACATATAATCAAGCAACTAAAAGGAAGTGGATGAGGTTGCATAGTGTAAACACCACTAGAAAGAGATTTGCAAATCAACCTACCTTCACGTTTAGCAATTCATTTTTCTCGTTCCTTATTAATGCTTGTTTTTTGTGATTTTATGCTGCTTTACTTTGGTATTATACAACATTTTATATCCATGGATATTTGTTTTGTTTTAAATTGCTAGTACTTCTTCTAATTTCTTCTTGGTTTAATTTGGAGATTGTTTTTCCTATTATCAGTCTTTGCACTCGGTATAACTACTAAACATACATACGCATAGTGATTACCTTTAAACAGTTGACTTCGGATCTCTGCCAAAGAGTATTGGAATTAACTTTGCAAGTAGATTCTAGCAACACCACTACCATGATTGTTGAGCATGAGGTTTTGTTTGGTCGTTCAACAATCAGTAGAACTGCTGTTTGGATGCTGAACTTGATAATTTTTAGTTGCAACTGCTGTATGGGAAGCAACAGGAAAGATTGGAACCACGACTGATTAGTTGCTTTTTTGAATTGCTATGTACTTGGTAACGTGACAAAGTTTTGTTTTGTGAGTTGAACGGCATACCATAATGGTCATATGGTGGTTTTGTTCTTGAGCTTCATCTTTTATAAGTAATTGTGCATATTCTCCCACACTTCTCTTGCCCTCACAATTGGAAGAGGTTTTGTTGGGGAGAGGACCCTGATGTCAAACTATGTTAAAAGAAAAGAGAAAGTAGAACCAACACAAACTAATATCACATGAAGGGACAAACATTGCAATAAAGATTATTACAGTCCATTCTTGGAGAAGTTTATTCATACCTACACTCCTGTGATTCCTTTTCACCTATTTCCTGGTCCTGTATTTTGTGTAACGATTGTTGTCTACTTATGCATTCATTCAACTTGCGATTCTGCTCACAATAAAAAGATAATTCTCTTCAAACTTGATATATCTACTTGACCAGCCATCAAAGTTCTCTTTTTGTCCAATTTCTTCGTGACTAAACATGGCATATTTCTCATTATCCAACTTTTTTGTTCTATGAGCTCCAAATTGATTTAAGATGGTCAATTTTTTGCCTAGATCGCTATCTTCATCCACATACATATTTGGGATCTTTGAAATAATTGGCTGGTCATGCCTCAAGTTTCCTTTTGCATCTAAAAGCAAGTTGGCCCTCTTTCGTCTGATTAAAGTTTTGGAATTTTTCTGAAATTCCAGAATGCATCGATGAACAAATGGCTGTTTGAGTTCAGAACTTACCAAGGAAGACTTTAGGACAAGATTCAATTCATCCCATGCCACATTTTACGGGCAATTACTCACCATGGAGGAATTCACAAGAGCAACAATCCTCAGAGACATTAACCAAAAATATAAGCTTTAGAGTGGAATATGCACCACAACGTTGTCAGGAGGTGGGGCATTTAGGTCTTCAGTTACAAGACAAAGGCTCACCCTCAACTCAGTCAAGCAGTCAGTTTCCACGTGACTTAACTACTACAACAAAGACAAATTCCCAAGATCAATGCGTTTCATCAGAATCTGGTGGTAATCTATTCAAGTATCACCTTGGTTTCCTATTGTGAATTTAATTTGTTACGATTCTCCGGCAGGATAGTGAAGGAAACATAACTTTTGTTTGACACAGATGATACTCTGCTGGTAGTCTTGCTGATTTCGTTGGTGCTGATTATAGTTATAGTCCTCCTGTGATTTAAACTATGTTATCAAGCTGCAGATACAAAAAGCTTCTTGTACCATCCTTTATCCTGTAATGTCATCTACTCTTTTTTTCAGTCTTTATTGATGTTCCAGGAGCCGAGTGAAAATGCAAGGTATACTGCATAATGAAAGAAAAAAGGCTCACAAATGACCTAAGATAGAACTTTGTATAACCTTGTTCTTTCTTTAATCTGGTTCTTGCTAGTTGTGCCTCTAGTATGGGTAGAGAGAATAATAACTTAACGATATAACGTAAATGATAGAAAAATGAACATCAGTGATCTCATCCGGATTGCTGTTAGTCCGTCTCCTGTACTAAGGTCTTTTTGCTTGTGGTCTAGGAATGGTTACACTGTTGACTGGTAAATTCATTCCTGGAAATTTATTGTTCACTTCTAATTGTTTAAAAGTTTCGATTGGTTCAGTTCAAACTCAGAGCTACCAGAAGCATGTAGAAGAGCAAGTGAAATCTGCTTTCTTGTTCAGCAATCCCGATTTTTCAGTTAATCCTTCACAAATGGACATGAACCAATCAGCAGTAAGACACAGCTGTCATTCACATTTTCTTCTTCTCTCTTTGTGTTTGATTTTCTTCTAATTGTTTCCGCTGACTTCAGGCTCAGATTTCCTTTGCTGCTTATCCTGATCCCTACTTCAGTGGATTGTTTAATGCTTATGGGCCTCAGGCTATTGTAAGTACTCTTTTGGCATCATTATGTTCTGCAGTAGATATAGATACAGTTTCACAGTTTTATGTTTAAGGCTAACAGCTTAGCAAAGACTAGTTGATTCTGTTCCTTATTTATTTGTTTGCTTTGGCATGTCTCTGGAGACTGGATACTTAACTCAGCCTTTCTGCATGAAGTTCACAGAACAGTTCAGTCTTATGTGTTATGAGGTTAAAAAAGAAACTAGGTGCTTTGTACTTTGACTTGGTGAAATGCCATAAAGAATATCCAGTTAATGATTTTTACCTATACCTCTTTTGTTCATCTCTCTCTCTCTCTCTCTCTCTGTGATAAATGAGAAAAACCTTCACCGGTTTTTTATTCGTTTTACTCTGACAATAGGAAAACAAAGACATCCTTAGAACAGCTCATCTCTCTCTCTCTCTCCTTCCTGTCTCTTCGTGGTCAGGGCCAATATTCGTGGTTAGTTTAGTTTTTTAAGATCTTCTTTTGTTTCTTTTGGGTTTCCATTCCTCACCATAAGGAGAATCTAAAACTAGGAAGGCATGTATTCATTAGTGACCTCCTAGACAAAATGTTTGCTGGATAGATTTTAGCCCTTATTTTTAACAGTGTCATCCTTTTTGTTGAATAAAAAGAAAGTATAGTTAGTTTCATCTTTTAGTCCATATACATATAGTGGTACAATAACCGGAGGAACTTGATCAGATACAGTCACAGGTGGTGGGGATAGCACCTGGCCGCATTCCACTGCCCCCTGATCTTACACAAGACGGTCCAATTTATGTCAATGCGAAGCAGTATCGTGGAATAATCAGGAGGAGGCAGATTCGTGCCAAGCTTGAGGCTCAAAACAAGCTTGCCAAAAATAGAAAAGTATGTGCAGAGTTTGTTTTGCCTGAATCAGACTTTAGGGCTAGTATTCCATTTATCTTATGTCATTGTTCGGTATTAAATCACGCAGGGACAAATAAAGGAATGAAGAAGGAAATAACTAGAAAAGGACTATAAATTTCATTTGCAGGTGACTTTGTTGTCCATGTTTTGATGAATAGAAGTATAAATTTCTTCACCAGTTAAAAGTTTTTTTTTAAAAAAATTATCATCTCTGTGTTATGCCAATCATGCAATGGTTAGGATAGCCTTTTCTTCGTGAACACGCTCTTGTAGGCTGTAACTAGAGATATTGTGTTCTAGATTTCTGATGATAATGCGCCTTTGTCCTCGTTTTGTATTTGACAAAATAAACATTGATGATTGGTACTGCAACTGGTTACATGCAGCCCTATCTTCACGAGTCTCGGCATTTGCATGCGGTGAATAGGGTTAGAGGCTCAGGCGGACGGTTCCTTAGCAAGAAAGAGCAGCAGCAGTCTGTTGACCCGACTCCAACTAGTGGCGCTGCATCTGCCTGTGTTCATTCTCATCAAGGGATAACTATGCCGAGAAGTGAAGCTCAAAAATGGAAGACTAATGAGAACAATGCTTCAGCCACTACCAGCTCAACAATCACTGGACACACCAATGGCAATCTCATCTTCCAGCAGCCAGATAACAAGATTTCAAGTCTATCTGCTCTCATGGCTCTTTCCATGACTGGTGCTGGAGGTTTTACTGGAGATGAACATCGGCACCGCGCTCCAAGTTTCCGGTAAGCCAACGCAGGCGACCGGCTGGGCAACTCATCCTTGGCTTTTTTACTTGTAAAGCGAGATTTAGCTTAATTTAAATATTATAGTTCATCATCCACTAAATTTGTTTAATATAGTTGACATGTTCTGCTTCGTGGACTGACATAAAAAATGCATCTGTGTAGGGAGGTTTGTCATTTTTTCTTGTTTTCAAGCTTTTCTGTGCCGTGATTCTTAGTTTATTGAACATATCAGTTGTGATCCAACCTTGTTTATCTATTGTTTTTGAAGAATGTCAAACTTTGATTTGTAAAACTACTATTAAGTTTGTTAAAGCACTTGAAATAGCAACCATGTCTGCTCCTTTTACCTTGGTTTTTGAAATTTTTGCCTGCACTTTGCGACTATTTTACTAGTAGGGTTTCTAATTATAGTAATTCTAGAGCATATTTTATTTTCCAAATACTTTGGAAAACCTTCATATATTATTCTTTCTATTTTATAATAAGTGTCTAAGTGAAGTTTTATTTTATTGTAAAATAAATGTTATTAGATAAGAATTTAATTTTTTTATTTATTTTTATAATAAAATAATATTTTTCTGTTTTATTTTATTTAATAATATTTGATCAGACATAGAATTTTATATAAAAATTTAAATTATATTATAAAAGTAATATAATATAATAAAAAGTAATGAGTATTTTATATTAAATTTAAATATATAAAAATAATATATAATGTGATCAGTAGTTAATTGAAAATATAAAATGTATTAAAAATTTTTTTATTAAAAATATTAATTATTTTAGAACGCCTCAATATAGTTAAAATGTCAAATAAAATAGGATAAATATAATAATATTTAATGCAATTAAGATAGTAATTTCTTGTGTTGTAATTTTTTATAAAGAGAGTAAATATTTAATTAAAAATTAATTAGTTTAATATTTATTTTAATATGTTTGAAGGTTTTTATAATAGTACGCACAGTTATGAGTTATGACTCAATTGTTAGGTTATTAATGGAAAGATTAACCGTTCTGCATAGATAATAAGAGTGAAGGAGACAAGCAATGTAGGAGAAATGATTTTGTATTCTCATTACTGAGGTGGTGCCATGGGAAATGTTTTCTTTTAAGTTTCTTCCGATTGAGGAAGAGTGAGAGAGAGAGAGAGAAGATGTAGACACGAAATCGTTTTGAGGCCAATCCGGCTTTGATTCCGTGCCCAACTGCTTTCTTGATGATGGATCGATTTATACCTATGGTAACAAATTTTCTTTGAGGAACTTGTGGTTGGAAACTTGATCTTTTTCTATATCTACATTTATAAAGTACTATTTTAATATAACTTTTTCTCATTCTTCAAATAAAGATGTTAAAAGATTTACAAATGACTAAACTTTTAAGTATATGAAGGGGGAAAAAAACTAAAGATGTATTTAGATTATGTTTGGTTGGGAGATATTTTATCTTAAATTATGTAAAAGTAAATTTTTTTGTGAAAGGAGATGTGTGATCTAATTATGTATTTAATCAGAAAAACACAATCCAAATGAAACCTAAAAAGGGTTTCTTTCTTTTTTTTTGATAAATTTTTTTTTCTCACTTGGGCGACGATATACTAATTCATTAGAGTCTATCTAATTGTAAATGTTTTCTATTTAATTGTACTTATAAATTTATTTAAAAAATTCTTGTAAGATGAAGAGTTAAAAAATAATTCAGCTGAATATCTATAATTTGTCAAAGAAACCTTCAAATCTATTTATAATTTGATGTTTTGAATAAGAAAGTTAATAGATAGTTGAGAGAAAATAGGAATGAGAGAGAACATTGTGTTTGTATGATACTCTTTTATATATGTTTTTCTTTTTTACTTTTTTTCTCTTTTTTGCTAAGTATACTCTTTTATGTATGCGGAAGTGGAATTTTGTTTATCATTAATCATTATAGGACATTGCCAAATGTTCCCAACATCATATCAAAAAGTTTTGGGTTTAATACTCATGTGATGAAATGTGCATGCTCTTTCCCTATCCATCTTTGTATGTAATATTTACTTGAAAAAAAAAAACCATTTTGAGAAGAATGAGAAAGGTGATGCATAATGAATTGTTAGAATTTGAAACTTTTTAATCTAACAGAGAGGATACATTTCTTTTATTTCTTTAACTATTATTAATCATATATTATGTTACCATATTTATGTTTTTGGCAATTACATTTAGTGCAAAAATTTGAATGCCAATGAACGTAGATTGAAAGGTTCGGATTCTTTGCAATATTTTTGTGTAATATTTTATAAAATTTTTTAATCATATATCTTAAACTAAAAAAGATAAATTATAAAATCTAAAAGATAAACATTAAAAATTAAATATTACAATTGAAAAATGATACATGAAGTGTTGCAGAGGATCTTGAGTGAATCTTAAACTAAAACTGATTTGATAATACCATAATTAGTAATATCTTTTGTTATTAGAGGAAAAGTCTTAAGTTTGACTCACATTTTTATCCTTAAATAAATTTTATATATATTTGTAAACCCAAAAGCAAACTAGAATTTTTAACGGAGATTGCTAAATATAAGATAATTTTACTAATGTAAGATAATTTTTTGACAATTTTAATATTTATAATTTTTTAAAAAAACTAAACAAAAAAAAGAAACAAAAAGAAAAAAAAACTTGGGGGCGCCTAGATTGGGCGTCTCCCTCCCCCCACGTTTTTCTTTTCTTCTTTTTTGTTTATTTTTTTAAAATTTTAAAAATAATAAAAATATTTTTAATACATATTATTTTATTAATTTTTAGATTTTTAGTTATTAAATTTTTATTTTAAAATTTTTATATTAATATTTAAAATTATAATTAATTACAATAATTTAAAATTTAATTACTATTAACTATAATTTTTAAGATTCGACTCTTAATTTTTAAAAATTTAAATAAGTTATAAGACTCATTGACACAATTTAATCAATTTTAACAATCTATTAAATCTCGCTATATTGTTATTATTAATAAATAAATAAATAATATATTATATAATAAATTTTGAGATCTAAGATAAAAAAGTTAAAATTATTATATATTAATAAAATTATGAGACGTTCAATACTTATAATTTCTAAATCAAAGTTACTACTCCAAATCTTGTTTTTGTCATTTAATTTCCAGTAATTGCTGATAACTATTTTAGAATAAGATGTTTATTTTATCTCCAAAAAGAGTAAAAAAATGGAATGAGATGTTTTTTTAGTGAATAATTTTTTTATTCAAACAAGTCAAATTATAATTTTTTCTCAAAAGAAAAAAAAGTCAAATTATAGAAGAGAAAGGCCGTAGGAATGACTTGGAAACGCCGTCGTTCGTATCTGAAAGGAAAAACGCCTCGCAAATTCAGCTTCGTCCCAGCTCACACTATTCAGCGCCCTCTTTCCCCAGTACCCATGCCTGCTAGAGAGAGAAAGTCCCTGTTCTGCGTCTCAGCGACATTGACAGTGCATCAATACACTACAAATACAATACAATAGAAAACTCCCTCTCTCTTTGCCCCAAAACACGCACGCAGTAGAATTATACACACACAGAGGGAGAGAAAAAAAGGCAGCGACGGGAGAGATGGTTTCGTACATGAGTTTGGTGTTCTACGGAGTGGGAGGAATAGTGGTGGCGGGGATGGCATTGCTGGTCGCCTTCCAGGAGAAGCTTGTCTATGTGCCGGTGCTTCCAGGCCTCACCAAGTCTTATCCTATAACTCCGGCTAGGCTCCGACTTATTTATGAAGATGTGTGGCTTAGATCTTCCGACGGCGTCCGCCTCCATGCCTGGTTCATCAAGCTTCTTCCCAACTGCCGAGGTAGTTAATTTTCAAACCTGCATGTATATGCTCCTTTTGAGATTAATTTGGAATTTTCTCTCTAATTTTTCTAGAAATTAGGTTTGGTTAATTTTCTTTGGATTTTGTAGGAATCTGTGTTGTGAGAGTTAGGGCTTACTGTTCACGGGCAAATTGAGTGTACTATGCCATTATTTTCTTGTTAATTTCTAGTGATGGTGTCATCTCAGGACCTTTCGGAAACTGGTCAATTCAAATATTACCGTGACTATGAGCTCATCCGCAAAATTTTTGGTACTAATAGAATTGTTATAACATGTTATAGTTTTAAAGGCTGGTCTCCTAGTACGTGATGACACTGATTTTCTTTTAAAATTTGAAATGTAAGACGTCAATCATGCTGCCCTTTTTTTTTCTTTTAACATTTTTAGCTTTTGAGATGTTCAATGATAAACAAAACCTGCTAATGAAGATGCAAGGGACAATGATGAATGAAGTTCTGTACATAAGGAACTGATCGAATTGACTGTAATTTGTGTAAAGTTGCAGATAGGCTGATGGATTAGTGTGTTAAAATGCATCAACATTCTTGCAAAGCTTTCTTAAATCAAAGAATGTACCACAAATAGTCTATGTTCCTTGATTGCACTATTTTAATGATACCATCTGAAACTTCCATTGTTTTCAAGTATGCTAAATGGTTTTATCCATGAGCTCATGTTGTGAGCCTTAGGAATCATGTTATAAGATGAAGGTCCATAGCATGTTGTTTTCTGTTAGTTGGTCTAAGATGTTACTGTTTTCGTTGGTTGTCTTTTGGAGAGCATAAATGATGATTGCTGCAGGTTAACTTCCATTGGCTGTGTTACCGATTTTTCTTTTCACGGTTTCTCTTCGGTTGATGATATCTATACTTGATAATTAATTCTCCTTTTACACTTCAAGAGTATTCCAGTTAAATTTTCTCTATTAACATAGTATTGCCTTCTCTTGCAGGTCCAACCATCCTCTTTTTCCAGGAAAATGCAGGAAGTATCCTTCTGAATTCATGTTTTCTCATTAATGATGTCTCTTGATTGCTAATTGCAACTTTTATCCTTATTTTTTTAAAAAAATACTCTGGAAAGCAATTTTTTGGGTGCCTTTCAAGGAATGATATTGGGAAAATTTTAAATGTTACTCCCTCTATTTCAATTTAAATGTCATTTAGAAATTTTGTTCTGTTGCAAAATAAGTGTCGTTGAACAATAATTTGACTTTCTTTTCCTTCTTTGCCCTTATAATAAAGCAATGACATTTTGTCTAATAAATGATGATAGTTTCTTTCGTTTCCCATGAGGAGAGAGAATATTTTATTAAGGGCAAACTAGTCAATTTAATTATTGTCTTAATATATGTGAAGATTTCTACAATGACACTTATTATGAAATGGAGGGAGTGTATTTTTAGCCATTGAAAACATCAAAATTTTAACAAAGTCCTTCCAAAGATTACTTTTTGGCCCCCAGAAGAAGACAGTTACTTTCTCTCTCCGAAATTGAATGTCCTATTTTGACTTTCATAACGATAAGCAGAGTGGTTTCTTATAGATTGATTACTTTAATATCATTCATTAATTAAAGAGGTTAGTGGTGGGATTTATGAGTTAGTGGAGCTTAAAGCCTTAAATTAAGGGAGTCTAAAAGGCTAGTGGTGGGACCATTGTGTTAGTGGAGTTTAATTTTTTAATTTCAGGAGGCTACTCTTGGAAGTTCAAAAAAATATATGATTATTTTAAGAAAGTGAAAATTCAATTTCGAACATCCTAAAAAGGAAATGTGGAAAGTTAATTCTGGATGGACGGAGTATAACTGTATAACATAGTCCTATGAATGCCTCCCTATAGCTCAACCCCTCAAGTCAAGATTTCTGGTTCATTCCCCCCTCCTGGGCCTTAACTGGTGAACTGCAGATATTGCCCACCGTCTGGAAATGGTCCGAATCATGCTACAACGTCTACATTGCAATGTTTTTATGCTCTCTTATCGAGGGTATTCTGTAGTTTCCTGTCTGTTTGATTTTCTATAACAGCTCACTGGTATTAATTAGATATGCACTTTAGCTAATTATTGCTTCCTTTCATTTTACGGATATAGTTATGGTGCTAGTGATGGATTTCCTTCCCAACATGGAATTACAAGGGATGCTCAGGTTTATTTTCAGTCTTTATTGCTTCTTATATCTCCCCACTTGGTTTCCAAATCTTATGTTCTGGCCTTTTCACTTTGGGTAGGCTGCGCTTGATCATCTGTTTCAGAGGACTGATATTGACACATCTAGGATAGTAGTCTTTGGAAGGTCCCTTGGTGGAGCTGTTGGAGCAGTACTAACCAAAAACAACCCTGACAAGGTATACTACAATGTGTACTATCATTCTGAGCTTTTTTCAAATGAGGATGCCCCCTTCCTCCTCTCCCCCCTCCGCCAGAAACATCAGTAGAAGCATTGAAATATGGATGTGGAAGGACCAAATGAGTTTCTTCAGATATGCTCCCTGCAGAAGTTTAAGTCTATCAAATGCCATTACTTGTTATTTTTGTTTCTATTTATCTAAGAGTCATTCTTCCGGAAACCTTATGGTTGCCTCATTTATTTAATTACTAAGAGAAAAGCATGGATGCTACTTTTCCTAAGCAAATAGGATACTCAAAATATGTACCGCAGACTTTGCTTATTGTCATGAATCAAATGAAGCAATTGGTTTTGTCTTGGTGTTAATAAAAGCATGGAGCTGACTGACGTAGTGGATTCTAGTTGTTTTTGGTATTCACTAAGACCTAATAGATGGTCATTTCAACAAAATCCGGCCATTATTATTGGACATTATTCTGTTGGATTCACCTTTGGGTCTTGTTACTGGTAAATGCTAATATTTGGTAATTTTATTGTCCATTCATGTTGTTGACTATTCTGGATCACTTCTGCCCCCCCTCTTTTATTTTGGTTGGTCTGCACACTGCATTGATGATAAAGTAGACTCGACTTCTAAGCTTCACACATATTTTACGTCGCAGGTGGCTGGTTTAATATTGGAAAACACTTTCACATCTATCCTAGACATGGCAGGAGTTCTATTGCCCTTTTTGAAATGGTTTATTGGAGGTAGTGGTTCAAAAGGGCCCAGACTTCTTAATTTTCTTGTCCGCTCTCCATGGAGCACCATTGATATCATTGGCGAGGTGAGAAATTCTAATTATGTCCTGTATCCTGTGTTCAATGTGATACTAAGATGTAAATTCTTCACAAGGTTAAGAAATGTGACATGCTTGCACATTTTCTCTGAAATCTATGTTTGGAAAATGCTTGGTTTGTCTGAATTTTATATGGGCCTTAATTATTTAACTGCAACATTTTATTCTTGTCCTAAGTTTGGAAAGCTAATAAAGCAGCTTTACTGAGGGCCAGTTACTTGTCCAACACAAATGTCATCTTCCTGTGAACTTGTTAAGTGAATAGGACACCTATATTCTGTTATGATGACTGTCTATTTACATTCTATGAGTCTAGTTTGTCGGTATCAGAGTTACTTTTTCCCTTTTGATATTTTAGTTTAGTTGGTGATATTGTTTGCTGCTAATTTGCCTTTGACTTGTAACATCGTAATGATCAAGTGGTCCATTGATCTGTGTCCCTTGCTTCAATCTCTTCCATCTTCATCTGTTCTTCAACGTTTTGAATTTCTACTGCAGATCAAACAGCCAATTCATTTCCTATCAGGATTGCAAGATGAAATGGTTCCCCCAGTGCACATGCAGATGCTATATGCAAAGGCAGCTGCACGCAATAAACGATGTTTATTTGTAGAGTTTCCTACAGGCATGCATATGGATACTTGGTTGGCTGGAGGTGATCGTTATTGGAAAACAATTGAGGAGTTTCTGGAACAAACTGTCCCAGAAAAGAAACCCAACGAATCTTCGCATAGGGGTATGTAAGGATTTCAAGTCCTCCACAGTCTCATGGTTGTAAGATATTGCTTTTTCCAGTTCTTTCTTCCAAATTAAAGGTGCTTATTGCAAAACAAGCCCCATAAGTTTTGAAATCAAGCCTTTATCTTGGGGTGTAAAGTACGGGTATGAGGAGAGCAGATGTTGTCGTGAGGGCAACAGTGAGTACTGGATGCTGTGCCTCTGCAATAATGGTCCTCTTGCATCTCAAGGCGCCTAGAGTATGATTATAGTTCCAATTCATATCTTGATATCTTCTCTAGAAAACTTGTTCCTTCGTTCTGAAATTGGGACTTAAACCACTGGATACTACCACAATATACTTTCTCTGTGAATGTGAAGTATTTTTCACTCCAAATGTTGAGCTAAATTACCACAGTTGTTGGTTAGATTTTAGCTAGCTACTTTTGAACAAAATTTGAATAAGTATAGCCTGCTTTTCTTTATCTTAAAACTGCTTTGTCTTTGCAACCCTCTTCAGAATCTAGTCTTGTGCAACTAGAAGGATTTTTATAAAATTAATGGGTAATGAAAATCAGTGCTCTCTCTTATTATACATGCCTAGTCCAACGAAGTTATCACTAGGAAAAATGTGTAGTTTAGAGTCATTGCAACTGCTGCTATAGGAATCCAGAACTTTGCCTAGTATCCGGACTCATAGTTTGTTTATACTTTTTCTTTTGGATTTAGGTCTTCTGATAGTTTATGGTTTTCCCTTCAATTAATTGCTCCTCCTTTACACTATATTTCTGGTTTCCATGCTTGTTGACTTATCAGCCAAATCTTGGAGTTTTGTTGGCTGTAATTATTCACCTTATTTTTTAATTGCTGTATTATTGTGCAAATTAGATGCTGAGCCACGGTGACCTGCTGGGATCCAGCGTTTTGAGGTGTGCTCCAGTTCAAGCTGTGAATTCAACTATTTGTCCCTGTTTTTGATTATTGCAGTGACCACTAGCTCCTTGTGAATGCACAGTCGAGTCTGCTGTGTCCTGCGGCTTTTTCTTCTGGATACATTTTTGGGCGCACAGTTATCAAGTTAACGGAGAAAATGCGGATGGGATCTAGATATACAATACGGCACTGACTTTGTTCATACCGAATGTAGTCTGACTGATTATTGTTGTAGAAATAAGCCTCAAAATGAATCTCCAAAGTTACACTTCAAAGTGCTCTGTATCATCTCTCTTCCAGAATTTTAACAAAAGCTTGTTATCTTTAGATCGCTTTTAGTTCTAAGACGCTTTAATACTCTCCTAGAGGACATATTGCTCGCGTCTTCCTGACTGTATGTGCATTTATAAGCCATCAAGGAGGGATTTGACTAGGCATGCTGTCTCCCGGTACCTAACGCATTCGCTCTCAACTAGTCTTATGCTTGCCACCACTTTACATAACTAGTTGTATCACGCACTTCTGGATAAATAATGTAGATGAGTCAGTAACATTGCAACTCTCTCTGGTTCTGAGAAGTGGAATTGTATGTGGCGCAGTAGCAGGCATCAGCACATATGTTTGTGAGCAATTGCCGATTGTGTTTTCTAGTTCTGGACGGATTTGTTCCAGATTGAAAAACACGAAGGGGTCATGAATTGCCCAGGGGAGAGGTATTTTGCCAGATCATTATTGAGTTGCAATTATAGATCTCTATGAAATGGATTTCGAGGAGGATGAATACCAGAATACTCTCCTCTCCAACTGCCCCCGGGGTCCCAAGCTAAGGGGTACCACCTGGCGCGTACACACTCTTGGGTACATTTTTAGACCCTATCTTTTCTTTCCTACAATAAAGACAGCAAGATTCTCTCGACAGTGGCTCCATGTATACAAGTATGTTAGTGCAAATGGTATTCATTTGCTTCCTCTTGTCGACACGGTCCTTGACACCATCGACCAACCACAACTCGTCCATCTTCACTCCCACTGAGTCACTGACCAACTCAGATCTCAGTACTCCCACCACTACCATTGGCCACTGCCCCCAGGCAATTCCCTCCCGTAAGGCCGCCACGCTTCTTCTGCCAGCTCTACCTCATCCGACAAGTGGACGGTTCGCAAAAAACCCCACGTCCAGCTTCTCAGCCTTCCCATCGCCCACGGTCGATCAGAAGCCAAAAATGGCACCTGCTCTGCAACCCTAATCCTATTCTTCTCCATTGTATGTCATCGTATCTTCGGCTTGCGGACTTCAAAATTTCCACAATTAAGTTTTCGACAACAACTCGTGTCCGCACAAGTCAGTCTCTTCTCTACTGCTGCTGCCGCCCTTAGTTGCATTCCTTCCTTGCGAGTGCTCTCCAGCCAATAAGAATAGGCCACGTCACTAAAAGGTCTACCGAAACGAATATGAATATTTCTCCTTACGCGTTGTTTAGTGGGGTTAGAGGAAGGAAAATGAAGGATGAGGTAGTAGGATAGTTGATTCTATTTGGTTAAGAAAAGATATGAAAGGTAAAGTAAATTAAGAGGGAAAGTTTTTCATATTAATTAAAATTATTATTTTTAAAAATAAAAAAATGCTTTCTTTAATTTAAATTAAAAAATGAAGATAATTATTTTTATTTCTATAACAGAAGTTAAAAATCACACTCACTCTCTTCTTTTCCTTACTTACGAATCAAACCTAGCGTTAGTTTTTGGAGTGCTCCAATTTCAGAAACCATTCTGGTTGTGACATCCTTTAAATATTCTTATACCCCTTAAAATTCGTCAAATTCCAATTATGTCCTCTTTGGACCAAAGACGATGGTCCATTTCTTTTCCTCCTGACTAGCTGAAAATAAATTCTTATGCTCATTCCAAATGAAGAGCTTTTCTGAAAACTAGTGGAGAGGCAGACAGAGACAGAGAGAGAGAGAGAGAGAGAGAGAGAGAGAGAGAGAGAGAGAGGGAAGCTCACTTACACTCATCACTCACTCCGAAGGCTTGTGTGTACGGAGAGGCCATGGACGGAAGCGGCTATAATCCTCGCACTGTTGAAGAAGTCTTCAGAGATTTCAAAGGCCGTCGTGCTGGCATGATCAAAGCCCTCACCACTGGTACTTCGCAATCCCTCTTTTCCATACATATATTCCTGTGGTTTTTTCCTCTCTTTTCGTCGAGTTCAGTTTGTTGTTTCTTGTCCAAATCCTTCTTATGGTTTCACTCGTTGTACTACTCTCAAATTTCTAGGGTTTTTTATCCTCGCATTTTAACTCCGTTTTTATGAATTTTTGACATTTTTACAGATGTCGAAGAGTTCTATCAAAAGTGCGATCCTGGTTAGTTACGGTTTCGACCTCTTAAGTGTATACTTGTTGTAATGTGGTTTCTGTTCGGTCTCTTCTGCTGGATTTTTTCAGCTTTTAAGAATTTTTCTTACACACGCCTCCGGCGTTTTATCTACATTTCAAACTCGGTTTCTCTGTAATGAACTGTTTTTTGACTTGTAGTGCATGTTTTTCACCCTCTTTGTTATATTCTGGCATAGATTTATATGATATGGAGAAATTTAAGCTCAAATCTCTATTTGTTATTTGTTTTTCATAGAGACATTTTTATGTCTCAATTCCATTTCTGTAAACATTGACTTCACGGGAGATTCAATCTTAATCTGTTCAGTTTTGTGGTTTCCGTATGGAATTATGGGTGGAATGTGCTTAAAAAATGACGAGATATTTATATTGTGTTTTTGTTATATCTCATGATTTGTCGGGAATAAATTGTTCATCATTTCCTTTCTGACACAGGCAGATTGTTGTTTCCCGTGTCTGTTCAAATCGTTTCTTCCTCCTGCTTCTTATCTTCTTCTGCGTTTTAATCTTCTCTTTTAATTTCTTTCATTATTAACTCTTCCATTCATGGAAAAGGAAAAAATTAGCTCATCTGCCTCTTCCATTATTGTTCAGATATAGCAGTATGGTTTGGACGTTACATTGTAAAAATGGTTTCTATTATGCCTGACGGCACATGTCGCATTAATATTCATTTTGTATTTATCCCTTTCCTGTTGGAGCTTTCTTGGTTTTAGCATTTAGGATTGCTGCACCTAGAGGCATTTCTTTTTCTACCTTAGATGGAATTCGTCTTTCTTTAAGCAGCTTCCAAACTTTATGGTATGCAGAATCTTAATATGCTGTTTTCACACATAATTCAGGCTTCAAAAAAATGTTTGTCATTAAAAATTGGTTTGTGAAGCTTTTGTTCAGGTTTCTTAAGGCAGTTATTTAACAGTGTACAGATATCATGAGCAAATGAATAAAGGGTGGAAAGTAAAAAGTGCATGACATGTGAGGATTCTTTTCATGTTGACTGTAAATTCAACTCTGTTTAGACTGGATATGCTGTTAAAGAGAATAATGAGGCTGTCACTTCTCTAAGAAAAATGCCCTCTTCTTCCTCTTTAAATTCTCCCTCTCATTCTGCAGGAGGTTGTGTTCATGCCTTTCCTCCTTGATGCCTGAAGATTTGCTTGGGCCCAAGAAATGCTTGTCTTTGTTGAAGTGTCTCTCACCTTAAAATATCTTGCTACATCATTTCCTTGTTGTTGCGTTTTTTATCAAACAAAGTTAATCAGTTTATTGTGCTTGGTACTGTTTTGCAGCTTTTCTTTTCTACTTTTTCTGTTAATATTGGTTGAAATTGATATTTTTCTCCAAGGTTTCTTCTTAATTGCTGACTTTTATTTGATTGCATTCGCTGCCTTGATTCCTTCCATGGTTTCCTCTATGGCATGAGTTTAGTTGGTGATTACATCGAATTTTACTTCTAATTTGGTTACAACTGGGTGCCAGTTTGGACTTCCTGACCAAATGCATAGGGATTTTACCAAACTGTTACTCACCAGTGAGTTTGTGAAGGCAGCCTCTTCCATCTTAGCTGCCATTAACTGCTTTTATGGTACCAAAAAGACATAAGTTTCTATTAGTTGCAGTTATTTGAAACTTTTGGAGAAAATAAGATCAGTCCTTATATCACTGCTATTTGAATATGAATGGATTACCGCCAGCTCCCCCCCCCCCCACCCAAAAAAAAAAAATCACACACATCTTTGTGTGCTGTTATTGCTCCTGCATAATGTTCTCAATATGTAGGTAGTACCAGCTAATATTTGATTATGCAAGTTTCTTTGCGGATTAATGTAGATGATAGTTTAACTGACTTTAATGTGCCCCCAATTTCGTGGACTTGCAGATAAGGAAAATCTTTGTCTTTATGGCTTTCCGAATGAGATGTGGGAAGTCAATTTGCCTGCTGAAGAGGTTCCTCCAGAGCTTCCTGAACCTGCATTAGGGATAAATTTTGCCAGAGATGGAATGCAAGATAAGGATTGGTTGTCTCTTGTTGCTGTGCATAGTGATGCATGGTTGCTCGCTGTTGCCTTCTATTTTGGTGCCAGATTTGGTTTTGATAAAGCAGATAGGTATATTTGATCCAAATTTAGAAGTTTCGAGTATTCTAATAATGCCCTTTGGTGTTCTTTATTACAGTAAATGATATCATTTGGCCTATAGCACGGTAAAATTATGAGATGTTCGGATTTCGTAACTAAAGCTATAAAAGAGTAGCTATATATGTTTCTATAATGCATTATATTAACAAGATTGCCTGTGCAATTCCTTATCCTGTATCATAGAATGGCAGGTGCTACTATTGACATTTTTTTGGCTTCATTACTGAATTAAGTTAATTCATGATCCTTGTGTTAACCTGGTCGGTGTACACCACTCGAGGAGAACTTTTCTCCTCATATAATATAAATCAACTTTGAAAACTAAGTATGCTCTACCATTCTAGGGGACAGTAAAAGATTTTAGTACAGGTGTTACAAAGTAATCTGTCTTTGAGAAAATGTTTTGAGCTTCTTATCTGTATTTGACTTCTAAGGAAGTGCCTGTTAATCATGATGAAGTAGCTGAATCATAGAACAATTTCTCAATGTTTCATTATAACCAAATGTCAATTTCAGTTCTCTTAGATCTTGCTGGCAATTATGGTGCAGGAAACGTCTCTTCAACTTGATAAATGATCTCCCAACAATTTTTGAAGTTGTAACTGGTGCTGCCAAGAAACAGGTGAAAGATAAATCATCTGTCTCAAACCATAGCAGCAGCAAATCCAAATCAAATTCAAAAGCGGTAAAGATGTCAAATTTTTGTTTCTTTAAATCTTTAACCATTTGCTTACTGGTTAGTTGCATATAGGTTTTGCCTCTTGTATCTGAATTTCTTAGGAGTTTATTATGCTGATATTTCTCTTTGCACCTCTGAAGCAGTGAAAGAGACTACTAGTATTTGTTGAGGCTTTCCTGCTGATCTTTTTGTTATTTCTTAATTATCGAGTTGATTTTGCCTTTCTCGAAGGTTCCATTTTGTAGATTCAATACCATTGGGGTTGGTGGGCTGCCTTCTGGATTAGTGGCCAGTGAAATAAAGTTTTAACTTTGTTTTCATGCTCATTACTATAAAGATTATTGCTTAATTTGAGTGTGTTGGCAATTAGCATGCCATATTTTAGTAAATTTGCACTGCTGATTCATTACAAGTTGGGTGAGCAAACAGCTTGGCTCATCAACAACATCAATTATGTAGATTTTATGGATTTTTGAAGATAAGGTAGTTAGTATGTTTCTTTCATGTGTCCTCTATATGTTTCTGGTTATGCATGGTTCACTATCTTTAATATGTTGCTAATCATTTTGTTTTGCCCATGGTTTTCTGATATGGAACTTCAACCTGCGCTTCTGATTATGTTCTTCTGATTATGTTTTGTTGATCATTTTCAAACAACCCTTAAGTCATTTCATTCTTTCCGCATGCTTACTACTTCAGATACAGAGAACAGCCTAGTGGTATTTTTCCTGTGGTGGTGAACTTCAACTGATCAAAACATTTATTCATTGCTGTATTGCCTTTCTGCAGGCGTGATTATTGATTTATGGAGTAATACCTTGTTAGTATTTTTTAGTTTTAGCATAATTCTTTCTTTTCTTCTCAGAGAATTCCATCTAGTAAATGCTGGTTTTCTACATCTTGCATCACTTGGCCACTTCTAGAATTTGAATTACCCTCTTCGTTGAATGAGATATCATCCAATTGTCCAGCACTATCTTGCTTAACGGATGAATCATGAGTGGACAAATTTGTGTCTATCTGTTCCATTTCTCATTTCCAGCTTCCATAACATATAACAATTTGCTCTTTTGGAAATGAGAACAGCATGGCTCTGAACCTCAAGCTAAGTACACAAAAGCCCAAGCAAAGGATGAGAATGAGGTTGAGGAAGAAGAAGATGATGAGCACGGCGAAACCTTGTGCGGAGCATGTGGAGAGAACTATGCTTCAGATGAATTTTGGATCTGTTGTGACATATGTGAGAGGTGGTTCCACGGCAAGTGTGTGAAGATAACTCCTGCAAGGGCTGAGCATATTAAGCAGTACAAATGCCCAACCTGCAGCAACAAAAGATCTCGCCCTTGATAGATACATAAACTTTGAAGGTGCTAGGTCTCAGTTCATGTATTTTATCAGTGCAAAGTCTAGCTAACCATCTAGTTGAGCATTGCCCAATGTGTGGGAAAAGTGTCCATGTTTTCACCGTCTTAGACTTAAAAGTTCTAGCTTTCTTGTTTTAGTCACCTTTTATGTGAATTCTAATTTGATAATGTAGAGACGTTTCAGCTGTAGGTATGCGGCTTTCTGTGATTATGGTAATTTATGACAAATTTTCTGATGTCGATATGCTGTGAAGTGATGATTTGTTATCAGCTTTAAGTTGTATGCTTGAAATTGGCTTTGCTGGCTTGATTTGATTTGATAGCACTCCTCCCTCAATTTGTAAGGTAAGTGCTTTGGGTGGAGGTTTTTTTTTTAATAAATCAATGAATGGTTGAAAATTTCCATTGTCAGCAAACCCTTAGTTCACTTAGAGGTCTTACGAGATACTATACAGCCAGATGTTCCTCATTTTGCAGTGGTTTTGTATTCATGTTGGCTATTGACAAAAGCAGATGACCAGGCCTTGGTAAGCTGCGTTACTTTTGAAGAGTTTCAATGTATTTATTAGATTCTTCAAGATGAGACTTCTTAATTGTTGGACTCGATCGTGTCAGTCTATGGAAAAAGAAATTTTTATTGACAGGAAACTGGTCTTCAAAATGAAAGTATTTTACTTGGACAAATATTTTGAATTGATTGGATAATATTTTAATTTGAAAATTTTTATTTTGTATTTTATAAAATTAAATTATTAGTGTAAGGAGAGATAAGATTTAAATTAAAAAATAAAAGAGGTTGAAACTCAACCTACCACTCTTTAACAATATTTTTAAAAGAAAATCAATCTAAATATTTATAAAAAATGAAAAAGAAAAGAAGAAGCTTAAAGTCAAGCCGCGCGTTGAAGATTGATTCCTTCGAAGCCTGTTAGCTCTTCCTCCACCCAGTTAAGAATATATTTTCTTTCACTGGTTTTGGGTCCCAATCGTCATTCGTCTTTTCCCTCCGTCGGCTGCTGGACAAAATTTACTGAGGTCACTACCTCATTACCACCAATCTACAAATACTAATGCCCCACTTTGAGAGAGTCGAGAACGACCAAAGATCAGATATATGCCATAGCAAAATATCATACAAACAGATGAATTACATTGGCAGAAACATACATACAAGGAGCAAGAAAGTGTGTTACGGAGAGTGATTTTGTTGAAGACGGCAGATGGATAGAAGGCTTGCGCAAGCTGCAGTAGAAGGAAATGTAGAATCCCTTCTTGAAATCCTCCGAGATGATCCGCTGGCTTTGGATAATACCATAGTGGCATGCATCTCAGAGACCCCTCTACACATAGCTGCCATTTTAGGCCACTTGAACTTTGTGAAGCAGCTACTAAAACTGAGGCCGGAGTTGGCAGCCGAGTTGAACTCACAGGGCTGCTCAGCTCTGCACTTGGCTGCTGCAAAGGGGCACCTGGAGATCGTGAAGGAGCTTCTCGGTGCTGATGCTGATATGGGCTTGGTGAGGAATTTGGATGGAAGGACTGCCCTGCATCTTGCTGTTATCAAAGGAAGAGTTGCAGTGGTGTCCGAGTTGATCCGAGCCAAGCCCGAGTTCACCCGAGTCTTGACTGACCTAGGGGAGACGTTGTTGCACCTCTGCGTGAAGAATAACAGGTTGAAGGTTTTGAAGTTGCTGACTGAGTCGATTGAGAAGGAGAGCGATTTGGTTAACTGGAAAGATTCTGATGGTAACACCATCTTGCATATAGCAGTGGCCAAGAAGCAAATTGAGGTATTCCCCTTGGCTTAAACCTTTTATACTTTCAAATATACCTGCAACGATCACCAGAAGTTCGTATGAACTTCGTCACGAAATTCCTTTGGCCCTTAAAAGAGAAAATAGCGGGAACTGATCCAATTATGCTGATCTTTAGCAATTGCAGAGGTTGGGGCGATGCGTTGGTCATTAAGACTATGGACTATTTCTTTACACTTCCTGTAAGATTGAGATTTTCAGTGGCTATCTTGCTCTTGGCTGTGGTTAAATGGGATTTCTCGCCTTCAGTTTATAGAAGTTCCCCAAAAAAGCTCCTGCTACTGTTAGTTTTTTAGTTCCGAATGTAGCTCATGGATTCTTGCTCCTGCATTTCTTAGCCCTTGTTTTCTTGTTCTGAATTTGCTGAATTGTTCGGTCATGGTGTGGAATTTATACATCTTTGTTGTGCAGATTATAAATTGCTTACTCACCATGTATGAAGAAGTGGAAGTGAATGCTTTAAATAGGAGTGGCAAAACAGCTTTGGACATTCTAACTCAAAGCCCAAGAGACTTGAGATACATGGATATCGAAGATGCACTACGAAGAGCTGGAGCATTTTGTGCAAAAGATCTGCATTTAATCACTAGCGAATGGATCCCAGAAAAAGTTCCTCAGATCACAGATCCACTATCCTCACACCAAAGTAGTGCCAGAAAAAGACTATGCTCAGAGCCAAATAGTGCAAAAAAGCCACCCGTGAAACAAATGCGTACGGATTGGCTTGGCAGGAAACGAAGTGCGCTGATGGTGGTGGCTTCCTTGATTGCGACCGTGGCCTTTCAAGCTGGCCTGACTCCTCCAGGCGGTGTTTGGCAAGATGATAAACTGACCGACAATAATGGCAATCCTGTTTTAGAGCCTCACGTTGCCGGAACAGCAGTGATGGCAGATAAAGCGCCAAGGGAATATGGTCTATTCATGATCTTTAACACAGTTGCTTTCCTTCAATCTCTAAGTATTTTCCTCCTCCTCGTCAGTGGCCTACCTCTAAGAAGGCGGCGTTGGATGTGGCTTCAAATGATAACAGTATGGGTTGCAATCACAGCTCAAGTTGGGACTTATTTCGTCACTTTGAGGTACATGTCACCGGACACTAAGAATGTCCAGAGGACGTTAGGAAAAGTTACTGAGATATCTGTTTTGGCATGGTTGTCACTCATGGGTGTTATTTTTATTGGAAATATTATCCGTATGAATTTATGGATCCTTAGAAAGTATGGTTACCTCAAGCAGAAGGAGAGGGTAACTGCAGCAGAATACGATGGAGATGAACTATGATACAAAAATGGAATAAGTATCAAATCCCTTTGCTATACAGGTTGCTTTGTTAGCTATCTACCAGCATCCTTCGTTTTGTTGTGCACAATAGTTTAAGCATGGAGAAGCAAGATTAGTGCGCAGCTGTTTGGGCAATTATTGCATTTATTTGCAGATCCAAATTAGTGACCGTGGGGTGGGAGATGGGAGACGAGGTAGGACAAGAAAATTCTTGCCTATGCCTTGTTTTGTAACTGAACTCAAATCTTTTACTGCCAAAGAACTGACATTTTGAAATGTGTAATTTCTTGAATTTTGGGGATACTGTCGTCGGAGACAAAGAAAAAGAAGCCAAAGCTCTGCTAGTTGCTTCAAGAGAATGTACCCCTTTCTTAATGGTGGCTGCACTTCCGTTGGTTGGCCTGCCTAACTCCAAACTACTTACAATGATCTCTTAGAGGTGATCTTCTCACAAATAATTAGGTCCCGAAAACCACACAGATGAATAACCATCTTTAAGCCAATAAAGATGCAACCTTTGCAGTTTCCTAAAGTTTGAATATCAATAGAATCAGACACAAACAAATCTAGTTTTTGGTTGACTTGGTCAAAGAGAGACCATCATCTTTTTCTTTAAGATCAGAAAGAAACGCAATTCCACCATAAAAACTTCTACATTTACAGGTGAGGAAAAATAACAGAAAAAAGACTGTCCTTTACCAGATGCAGCACAAGCCTGTATTTCTTGAGCATGACCTCGTACAAGATATACAGACAAGAAATTTCACATCCATAACTCGTTAACATGTCTAGCCTTCAACAGCAATCTTGAGAATGTCATCAGTATCACAAGGGCTTGAAGCTATGTAACAAACTCATGACTATGAAAAACCACATTGAGCTAGCAACTTGATTTTTTCGTTCGGAAAGATTACATTTGGGTTACGCGTCTGAGGATTTAGCGCTGCCTGATCTTTCGATTTGGCATTTGTACTATGAACGCGTGAGGATATGCTCCACAAAGTGTCACCAGGATTTTCAGGGGATGATATTGGCAAGGAAGATTTGCCACCAGTCTTTGACTTCATGAGTGGATGTTTGTTCTTTTTTCCCATCCCGTTTGCCAGCAACCAACGGGATCCAGACTGTTGCTGGGTGGAGGAGCCCCATAGCTTCTTTTTACCGGGTTCAGTCTTTAGACCTGCCACGTGTACTTCAGTTATTTTAAACTGAGCGATCTGCTCCACTTCAGGAGCCATCTCTTCTTTGGGCTGCTCATTTATGTCTTTTTTGGTAGGCTCAGGTTCATCATCTTCATCGTTACTGTTCCTTACTTCTGAAACTGTACAATACATTCTTGGTTTGGGTAGCACAAATACCCTCTCCACCTGGATGAGAGCAAGCATTGGTGTCCCAACTGGCTCATAGTTCCGCAATGGATCACGTAGCTGCACCATTAATGCAACAGTGAAATTGTTCCCCAGCAAACCACAACTTCTACCCTTACCCCGTCTCTTCTCACTCTTTGATTTTCCACGAATCAAGTCAAGGGATGTGGCATGATGAGCTGCAAGTAACTTAGAGGTATGCTCACTGATATGATCCCCGTCATAAATTTCCCCCGAATCCAGTTTCATCCACTCATCAAGCGTTAGAGATAAGGCCATTAATCCATCAATATCCTCACCATTGTCTTTAATGTCTAGCAGTTGTAATCCACCAGCACCTTCAAGGCCTAGGGAACCACCAGCACTGACTCTCTTCCCCTCGAAGGCTGAAAATTCACCAATAGATTGTGGACTGATGTTTGCAGGAGCATTTTCATCAGACATTTCAGATTGTATTCTTAACCCTTCAATTGCAAGGGCTTCAATTTTATCCATTGCCAAAGGAGCAAGGTCTTCCAAGGATACATACTCTGAATCCCTGTCACTGTGAACATTAGAACCAAACTGATTATTCCTAGGTCCAGAAGATTTAGCTTTGACTCTTCCATGCTCACCAGATGTACTTTGACCAAATCCAGATTCAGGCTGCATCAAGTCTTGCCTGTAGCAGAGACAGGGGAATTAAATTATCAATAGCAGTAAAATTGCATAAAAAATACCAGAAAGGAAACAAGTCTGTTAGCAGGGGCTAAAAGCATTTCCTATTCTGCCAGAGCAATTAACTTATATTTAGAGCTTTACCCTTCTGCCAAATCATATTAAAATTTCTTCTTTTTAAGGCCTATCGAAGTTCTTCTAGAAGGTTATTTAAAGGGTACTTGAGTTTTTCATATGGCACAGTGAGAATTTTGAGGGCAGTGTCATCAGCCAATGTCTATAATAAATATCTGTCAAGCAATTGTAAACTGAAGCAATGCCAAAATATGGGTTACAAACCTATCAGCTCCTTCTAGACCACTTGCTGCTTCCCATGCTATTTGTTGCATTGTCTTCCCAATTACATCTTCCAAAGGCATCAGTTTATTTGCCTGCATTGAAAGCTTCTCAATTCCAACAGAAGCCAAGTGCAGCAGTACGTCCATAACACCAGAGCCCATGTCCGCAGGCATCACCACTGGACTAGATACTTGCATAATTAAGCTTCCTCCACTCTTAGCATTCCTGAAAAGAGCAGGACTCATGGAACGCAGAAATCCACCATCTTTTGTCTGAAGAAAGGAGCCTAAGCCTTCTCCTAATGAAGGAAGCTGGTCAGGTGTTTCTGGAGGCATATCAACTGGACTTCCAAACCCACCTGAGCTACTGGGTGGAGAACTTTGGAAGGCCTTCTCATTCAAGCCCCATTCGCGCATTAAACTTTCTGTCTCCAAGTCCTCCAACACTGAGGCCTTTGATTTGTATCTTGTTGATTCTGCTTCTATGTTAGGAAACTCTTCGGCAGTCTGTACAGCTGAAGAAGAGTCAAAGTTCTGGGGCAACAGCCCCCAAGCAGGAACGGTAGGAGCACAATAAACCATTTCAGGTTGGTCCTCATCAATAAAGTTGAATAAGGAACTCCCACTGGCTAGAGCATCTTTCTCAAATTGCCTTAACAGGAGTTCTCTTGGGGATTCAGGCTCGCTTTCAGAACTTAAACCAAATGGACTGTGCTCTATTCCCAGCAATTCTAAGAACTCACTAGCTATGGTATTGGTCTCATTATCCAAACTGAGTGATTTTCCCTTATTGGACATTCTATAATCAGAATCAATATCCATGTGATTTTCTCGGTTTGAAGGTTCACTTTCATCCTCTTGAGATTCCAATTCTTGTTTATCTGAGACACTAGTCAATTCCGACTCCAATTCTTTCACCAGTGATTCCTTTTTGTAGGCCTCAGGTTCCCTAGAATTGCCATCACTCATCAAAAGCTCCTCTTGTTTACCCTCAAAAGCAGAAGGATCATGGCTTTCCCTTTCAGGCACCATCTCAACGGTGTCATTTTTTGCCGGACTCCCTCCAGCACAACCATGAACACTAATTCCCGTATCTTCTACCGATTTTTCCAGATCACCAATGTGCATTTCTGCCTCTTGATCTGTAATGGAAAATTCAGCAATTTTACACTCATCTTTAACATTATCCTTACCAGCATCAAGTGGCAGATCTAAATATGGTTTCGTAGGCTCATTTGGTTCAAGGAAAATATCAACTTTGGTTTTCACAGGCTCAATTGGATCATACAATTTCTCTTCATCAAACTTTTTATATAGCAAGTTTATTGAATCTGAGAGTTCTGACTTTGTTATAGGCAAAATCTCGTGAAGCTCCTTTATATTTTCCATAGAACACTGTAAGATAGATGACCTAAGAGGAAGACTACCTGTTCGACATATTGTGCTCAGGTCATTACTGTGATCAGCTTGCCCAGAGAGTTTTGCCATACTTTCACTGTTCTGCCTGAAGTTCCGCGACAAAGAAACATCCTTTTCACTCAAAGTTCCAGTTTTATTGCCCTCTATAATCTCATACCCATAGCTGACATTCAGAATTGCACCTTTAGCCTTACCAGATAACTTATAACTAGTTGTCCACTTTCCAGAGCTCTTCTCCTCTTCTAATTCTTCCAATGTCAGAGGAAGCAGCCGCGTGAGATCAACCCTGTGCTTCCCCAAGTCCAGCTCAGGAGTTCCATAAACTGAAGCATACACCAGGAAATGTTTCGACTCATACTTGGCCGAATGATGAGGACCACTCCTACAACCATAGACTGAGGATGAAAGCATCAACTGTTCCTCAAACTCCGCTACCCCTTGAAAAACCATAACTGGGCGCGTAATCAGTTCTCCATCTCGCCTCTTCCAATGCACAAGAAGACTGAGTTTATCAAAAAATGGTGGCAACCCTTCAATCGAATGTACTTGGAGAGAGAAACAACAATTAAACCTACGGTTCCGAACATGAGTTAAGGACTTCAGTCCCTTCCAGCTCCAAATGGATTTCTTTTCCTTATCCATTAAATCCTTGTTATCGTCTTTAATCTTCGATTTGGGCTCGGGCAATTGAGTCTTTCCAACAGACTTGGATCGACTACTAACTGTAGAAAATGTACTCCTAGGCCGGTTCTTATCCAAATAAAGGGCTTTACTTATTGTTCCAATGTCATTCAATAGCTTCCCATCTCCGGAATTCTCACCTACTTTCTTCCTGGAATCCACTTTGGACAACATCATCTACACAAAGATTGCACAAAATTTCACATGAACATCCGAAATCACAAAAAGCCCAGCAATAAATGAAAATAACAACCACGGAAGCCCAATCCAACAGCTCAATTAATCAACAAAACACAAGAATCAATCCAACAGAAGCAACAAAAGAGTACAAGATTTCCTATTTTTCCCGTCTGATGGGTTTAGGGATTACCTAGCAAAAACTTAAGGTGAAAAGAAAGCTAAAATCTACTTTCAAAAAAAATAATAAATCATCGATTTCGCCGTCGCTGCAGCAAGAATTTGAGCCACGAGAGCGTGCGTCTGTGCGTGGCTAATGTATCCACCATCTATGTGAATGTAAAATGGCGTCATTCCGTCTTCCACTTGGAAAAGAGAAAGGAAAGGAGAAGAGAGAATGATTTTCTTACAAGTAGAGCAAGAGAAATTGAAGCCGGGTCCTTCTCTTCCTCCGTTGTTGCTTGTTGCTTTCTTTGTCAACTCTGATCTCCCCCTCTTTCTCTCTCTATGTCTTGGCGTGAGCCGCGTGCTCATCTTCCATTTCAAACTTCAAACCAAAATTATACCCAATTCTTTGAATTTATTTCCAATGGTTGGTAGTCCCAAAGTTCTCTGTCTTTGTGATTTCAGCGTTATGGTTTTTTGTTTCTTTGTTTTCCCCCCACCAACATTTTTTGTTATTGGGGGTAATGCTTCTTGTTTTCATTTCTGTTTTTTGCCTTCTTATTTGGCCTTTCTTTTGATTTCCTTTGTATAGAAAATAATTCTTGAAGGTAGCAAAATAGTGACTATATTTTGATATCCTAATTATATATATATATATATATATATATATATATATATATATATATATATATATATATATATATATATATATATATATATATATATATATAATATTTTATAATTAAATATAGTAATATGTAAGCCAATAATTAATAGCTTCAATTATGTGGTTCTACATCCAACACCTATCAAACTAAGTGAATAGTATTCGTATCTTATCATAAAGTATTGATGGACAAATTTAAAATTAAAATTTATGAGAAAGAAATTTTAAAAGTTCAAATTTCATGCTTTGCTTTCAAGGATAATAACTAAGAAATTGAACTATAATCAAGATTAAGTAAAAAATATTCAATATTAATAACTAAGAAAGTTCAATATTTTCTCAAATTCATTAACAAGACTTGGTTTCATCTCATTTGACACTACTCTTTCCATTTCTAAACATTCAAAATTATTATAACCAATAAATAATTATGAAAATCAATTATGTGATGTATATGAGATTTTTTTACGTAAAAAATCACACAACAAATTTGCTTTAATGTTAATGTTTCAACTAATTTGCAGATATGCTGATAGTTAGTTGCCCTTGATTAAGGAACATCTAAAGTAACTATCAAGGCACCGAATGTGCCTACTAAGAACTTGACAAACTAAACCAGAATTCTATCTAAAATTTGGGGACTTAATTACAATTTGTACAAAAGTATCGTTCTGCCAAAAAACTTTTTGAATATAAATTTCAATTAATTTTTTGGCAATAAATAAAATTTCATTTCATTTGAAGATAAACAAACTGTATGTTATATTCTTACCAATTAAAGCACCGTTGAGAAATTTCACAGAGCTCTAATTAACCTAATTTGATCGCTGGTTTTTTATTTTATTTTTAATTTTTTTTTCCTGGAAGCTCATGGGACTGCTGTTCTTTGCTGTACAGACTTGAGTCCCCCAATTTATTATTGTGAATAATTTGTTCGGTTCTAATCACCATTATTCAATACAAATTAAAGGAAGGGTTCTTTGTTAGGTACATACATAAATATGTTACTATTTCATGCATAATCTAAATTATTGACTTGATTTATCAGAAATTAAATGACCATATTTTTTGCTTTATATTTGGAAAAGATTTTTTAATGTTCAAATATTCTGATACCAACTTATCTCATTTTAATATTTTTTTTTGGTAAAAAGAGTTAATGTATGGAGTAGTAAAAGGCGTTTCAATTTCAACACCATATTTATGGAAGGGCGTTAATATATACAATTTTGTTTCGGACTATATATAATTAAAAAATTTTTATTTTTTATTATTCATCATTTAGATTTCTTTAGATTCTCTTAAATATTTTAAACACTAAAACTCAAATTTATAGAGAATTAGTGTGTATTAGCAAGAAATAAGGTTTTTTGCCTATATTTTTACATACAACACATCTCGAATATTTTTAATAATTGACTTAAAAAGAGAGAGAATTTTTTAAAAAAATAATTAATTTTTATATTGTATATAATAAAAATTTATATATAGTAACAAATGAGAAACAAGTGTTCAGCCTTTTTCTAGATTCTTCCACTCCTCCTACCCTCTTCCCTTTGTGCAGGAAAGGAGGGTGCCGAAAGCGCTTTCGAATTTGATGGTGCGCCATTTGCCCTTTTTCATTTGTTCCTCTTGGATCTCGCAGCTTGTCATCGGCCCCACATATCAATTTCAGTGCAAGTAGAGGCTTTGCTTAAACTTTGGATGGCTCTAGTAATCGAGGGGCAAAGTTGGAAAAAGAGCATACAAGAAGGAAATGCAATGGAAGGAACTTAGGAGGGATCAATTTTTAGTTTTATAATCCAAAAATTGAATGTTCAATTTATTATAGTGTTTATTAAAATATTTATTCATTTTTTAAATGAAAGACGAATTGAAAATTTAATTAAAATTTTTTTATAAGATGGTAAGTGAATTAATTGATTTGAAGTATTTTTTAATTAAATGATAAATTTTGAATTGCTATATCAATAAACGGAGAAGAGTAAGATGGAAAGTTCAAGATTCCTTCACACTTCAGAAGGAAATAAAATATGAAGGATCAAAGCTTTTTGAAATTTGAGACACACAAAGAATATTTTGAAGTTGGAAACAATTCTTAATTTCATAAAGAGTATCTTTAGGGTAAATTTTCGATTGTCAAGACATGCAATGACAAAACTTACCAAGGAAGACTAGAGATGTCAATACGGGCCAAAGTTCATGGGTTGGCCCGTATAAGTAAACTTGAGCTTAGTATATCTAAACCTTTTTAAATACGGACTTTTTGATTCGCTTTGTTTCGGAACGGACCAACCTGTATTTTTAAATTTTTTTTATAAAACAACATTATTTAGCTATATTTTTTAAATATTTTAAAAATATTTTTTTAAAATGATATCGTTTTATATATTTAAAATAAAAAATTAAAATTTTAAATTTGTAAACTGGCCCGTTTAACCTGCAAACTAGCACATAGAATTTATCAGCTCGTACCAGGCCCGTTTGACACTAAGGAAGACGAGGCTCTCTTCCCTTCTCCAGCAGCTTTGGCAAAAACCTAAGTAGGAGCAATTGGAATAGGATGGCGGTTCTTGCACCAATCAAACACTAGTGGATAAATGTGACTGAGAGGTCTTGTACTCAGTGCTTTAAATTCTCATTGGATTTGTTGGAAAGAGATCCGTGGGTAGGTAGGCAGCTGATGATATGACATCCTCGTGATTATGTAATGAATGTTTCGAATCAATACTGCAACCGTGGTTTCCTTGAAAGGCGGGAGCGCCCTCATCTGCTCCCACTTGAGTTCTACTACAAGGAAAAGCTCATCCCTGAGCTCCCTCTTCTGCTCTTCGACCGACTCTGCAAATCAAGGTTTTTCAAGTGAAAATACTGAAGCACAACTCATACCAGCTTCTATGGCAATTCGATAATGATGCGTTCTAATGAATACACTGAAGTTTCAAATGGCGAGTTGCTCCTACCGTGAATGCGTTGTAATCCTCGCAACATTTATGAACTGGTATAATACTTGAGATCATTAACCGGTCTGGTATATATATATAAGATCAAGAGAAGGCTGCAATGTAAAAATATTGTGAGTAATATGGTGCTATATTTGACCAAATTCATGTGTAATATCCTAGATCATGATGAGAGAGATATTGGCAGTTGGAATAAAACCCAAATCCTATTAGGGTGGCTCTATTTCTAAGAACCTGTCCGATGGTGAGAAATTAAAATAATTTCAAATTAATATATTCAATGATTATTATTAATCTTCAAATTGAAGGTTAGAAAGTCATGAGACTTCCCACTTTGTATGTGTATTATAAAATAAAATTAATTGATTCATACTACTTAATTATATATAGTAAAAAGCATGATCTATTGTTATATTGATATATTTACAACGTCAAACCTTTTACCAATCTAAATAAATAAAATATTTCATAGCAGTTGAATTTTTTTTTATTTAAGAGAGTCACAACAAATTTATTCTGACTTTATTTTTAAAATAAAAAAAATAAAAAAAAAATCCAAACTTGATTCATAGTAGCACGGTGGCTCCTTAACGGGTGGTCGAACAACCTGAGCCCACTGATGGTCGTAATGAACTACTAACGTCTAAACTGAAAATACAACAACCAACCTGCTGAGCTTATTTACAAGTGGAAATCCCTAGTTCCACTTAGAACTCAAAATTTTAAATATAAGATCTACATTTATTTCATAAATAATTTAATATTTTATAAAATTTAAAATAAAAATTTTAAAATCAAACTCTATCCAATCACAATTTAACATACTGTCCAACGACATGCCCAAAAAAATGAAAGGGAATCCAAGAGGGAGAAGCTTCCGGCATATTCATAAAACAATTCCGCATGGTAACATAATATTCTACTACTATTTTTTCTTGCGGAAATGAAAATATATCTTTCTTTCTTTTTTTTTTTTTTTTTTTTTTTTTTTTTTTGGATAACATATGACAGTAAGAAGAACATGCCTTTCTTAAAAAAAATATAAAAAAACACCCACGCGGACACGCAAAACGGAATCCTGACGTGTTTTTAGCCCAATGCAGGAGGACAAGGGATCCATTCTTCTCCTGCCGAGTCAAAAGGGCTGCATTTATTCAACCACGTAACTAACCTGCAATTTCCATTTCCGAAAATTACTTTTTCTTCCTCCAAGAAAAAATTGCCGATAATACATTTTCCGGAAATAAAACTATAGGACCTTCAACTTCTAGTCTTCTATGCTTTCTTTCTTTCTTTCTTTCTTTTGTGTGTTGAGTTTATAAATTAGAATTAGATGCACATTTTTAAGGGACAAATTATGTACTTCATTTTTTTTGTGCTACCTTTTTTTTATGATAATTAGGCACTTGATTACAAGAAGAAAGGGAGTATATTTGTATTGAATAATATATTTTTCTTAACTAATTAAGTTAACACGGTAAGATAATATTTAATGGTAAAAGAATACTTTATTATGAGGTAAAATGCTATAGATTTGACGGATTTTTTTTTCAATTTACCAAAAGAATTTTTTAAGTACAATAAATGTTAAATTATTTATAAAAATTATATAATATATACTTAACTATAACAAAACTTGCAAATTTTATTAAAAGAAAAAATAAGCGCTATTGAAAAGGAAAGTAAATATTGCATTGTACAGGAGTTGAATTCTCAACTTCTATTTGAAAAACCTTAACACTTGCTACTATAGTAAGGCTTTACGAGTAAAAAAAACTAATTAAATTATTATATTTAAATAATCGCTTAAAGTTTTATGTATTACAAGGTAATTAAATTTTGGTCCGCTTACTTAAATGTATGTTATGTTATGTGTATAATTTTATGAAGATTGTGAACAACAATTCATAACCTCAGGTGGACAAGTCACAAATAAGTTATTTCTTTTATTTTTTTAGATGAATGGACATATCTTATTGAATAATTTACAAAAAAAAACTCATAGCTATTTTTTGTCTTAAAAAATGTTCTTTAATTTAATATTTATAATTTTAATCTCAAATTTACTTTTTTTCAAAAGAACATAGTCATTATCACTTGTCTTACAACAACATTAGTTTCAAATTCACACGTGCTTCACATGTAAATTTGATTTGAAGTACAAATTTATTATATCTTACACACTTTTATAAAAAATACAAGTACATGCATACCATATGCACTCTATAATTATAATTTACTTTCAAATTCAAGAGTAAATATGATGGTGACATATATGGATAGCCTTCATTTCTAGTAATTTTAGAGAGTATTGTGTAAGATATATCAAATTTAAGTTTCAAATTAAACTCATGTACTTTAAACATATACATTTTAATGAAACTCTGTCATTGGATTGACGATAAATACTGTATTTTTTGAAAAAAATTAAATTTAGCACTAATATTATATATATTAAAATTAAGAAATATTCTTAAAATAAAAAAATAGTTACGAGATTTTTTTGAAAAAAAATTACTCTGATTAGTTACCAAAAATTTTCATTTGCTCTTTTTTTGTCTGAATAAATTTTTTAATTTGCTCTAAAAAAGCAAAGTGTAGACTCTGCCACCCTCGAAAATGAGAAAGTACCAAAATTTCCGTTTTGGGTTAAAAACGAAACACTAAAAGGCAAAGAAATTTCTGCGTGTATTTACGTAATAGCTACGAAAGAAAGGTAATTTTTAATATTATTATCGTCAACCATTATTCGGGAAAAAATATAATACTACTGCTACATTATTTTCATCACCCAAAATTTAGAAGCGAAGGCCTCTGCTCTAAACTGTAAGCCGCAGAGTTGTTTATTTTGGTAGCCCAAGTTACAGAAAGCAGATTGGAATCCAAAGAGACGAAGACATTAAAGGAGGGCCATAGCCAAGCAAAGAGCAGCGTCGTATTCTCTCGTCTTCTTCTCTTCTGGTCTTTTCTGGGTATCAGAAAACAACAGATTCTAGAACGAGGAAAATCGAATGTCGGGCAACGGGGAGATTAGGGAGGATTTAAATGGAGAATCACATGCGTTGCTTCAGAAACACCTTAAGGATCGATCAAAGGTTTTCATTTTCTCGTTGATGGCTGTTTCGATATGTCTTGGAATGTCGTTGATTTGGGTTTTTGTTCTTAATGTTAATTTGGGCCGGTTTTCTTGATGTGGGATGTCATTGGTATATGCAGAAAGTGGCTGAAACAAAGGAGATGCTGTCCAAACAAGCAGTGCAGACGAAACAGATCCTGTCCAAACACGCAGATAAAATTGCCAAACGGGCTGAAGAACACGAAAGATTCATCAATAAGGTATACAAAATTGTCTCTCTTTATAACACGTGTCAAAGATTTACGTGCATGCTGGTAAAAGAGTTCGAGTATGTATATGCTATAGAATTTGATTATTTGGATTTCTGGATTTGGATTGGAAGCTGAATTAATCGGAAAAGTTCATTGTGTTATAGGTGACTTATTTGTTGAGTGTTCTTGGCTTTGGGACATTCTGCTTTCTTTTGGGTGCAAGTGAGTGAAATGATCTTGGCTCAGGTAACCATTCGTGCCGGGTGGAAGGCATAATTGTTTGTTGATTTGCCTTTTCTGTTGCTGTTTTGCAGGGCCACAAGATGTTCCATATGTATACTGTTTGCTCTATGTCATATTTGTTCCACTTAGGTGGATTTACTATCGATACAAGAAATGGCATTATTATCTCTTGGTAAGTTCTTGCTTCAAGATTTCTTCTCTGGTTGGATTGTATTGGTTTGCATAGATTCGCTGGTTAAGCGTTTCTTTATATGTGAGCTTCGCCTGTTTTAGTTGGAGAATTACTTCTAGCTCTAGACGGAACTGAATTATCTGTTCTTATTAGTATTCTACAACTTCAAAGTAAAAATAAGTCTGATCTTGAAGAAATATAAGAAGGAATATTAGAAGCTACAATTTTTTTCTTCAAATTAGGATTTATCTCTTCCTGGATTTAGGATAGAGGCTATCCTGTTATCTACACTAGTTAGTTCTCGTTTGTCCGAAAGTATACAAACTAAGATAGGCTTTTCTGTTTCATTACGCAGGACTTTTGCTATTATGCCAATACAATCTTCTTGATCATGCTACTATTTTTCCCAAGAAACGAAAAGCTTTTCATGGTTTGCTTCTCATTTGCGGAGGTGAGCAATTCACTCAGTGGCATATTTGTATTATCTTGATAATGCTCATGTCCGCAATATGTCCTGACAATGTTATACCCAACTGCAGGGCCCACTAGCTTGGGCGTTGATTGTATGGAGGTGCAGCTTAGTTTTTAATTCTTTTGACAAAATTGTTAGCGTCTTCATACATCTGTTGCCTGGTAAGCTTCATACCCTTGTTTCTTTTGTTTCCAGGGCTGAGAATGGCCTTTAGTTTCCCTTGGTTAACTGCTGCCTTCCTGCAGTTAAGCATCAAAGTTGCTTCAATTTGACCTGAGAGTCTAATTATCCTCCTTTTCAATTTGGGCATATCTAGAATTAAGAAGTAGCTTTTTAAACAAATTTACTGGTAGATCTCTTTTTTAGAGTTTTTCCTTTCTCTAGGTCATTCTTATAAGTTACAGTCAAATCATGCTCTCTTAAGTTTTTGTATCAACAGGCTTGTATGAAGGGAACTTAAGAAAAGCTCTTTGATGCTTTTTTGCTTGCACTGATTGTTTATTATGAAATTAATTATTCAACTCTTTACCGAAATGCTGTAAGGATTGGGTTCATTTCAAAATTTCCACGGTTTCAGAACTATTTTGGTGTCTGGCTCAATAAATCATGTCAAAATTTTACTTCCAACACCTTTTTACCACTTGACATTGCATTATCTAGGAAGGAGCATCCTTTTATCCGTTTTTACTTTTTTTTAATTTTTGTCTGAAGGGTGGGGTCTTAAATCTGTTCCATGTTTCCAAGTTGTCTGGCATTCTTGTGATTTATTTGGTGAAATATATTTCTAAGAATGGTTTTACAATGGCCTGTGATGGGGTATACCCATCTTTTTCTGGAAACCGCCATTGTACTCTTTCAACTGCTTGCAACATTGAATTCACAAACTTGTTGCGTTATTATTAACCTCCTGTGTTGTATCTGACATTTAAAGGTGGTTTGCAGGGTTGGTTTTCTTTACAATTCGATGGTGGGATCCTGCATTCTTTTCAGCCATGCACCCCGAGGGAACTCCTAGGAGAAGTTCCTGGCCATATGTAGAAAGCAAATATAACCTCTGGACTTGGTTATTTGTTGTTCCCTTAGTTGCTTATGGTCTCTGGCAGATCCTTTATTTTCTCATTGTTGATGTCCTGCGGCGACAAAGACTGTTGAGAGATCCTGAAGTTATGACTTCTTACAGGTAGAGGATACGATCCATTTTGTTTCTAATAATGTGCTGTGTTTCTGTGTTTTAGATAAAACAGTACTTCTAATGAGTAGATCTGAGAAAGGTCCAATTCTTTATTGATGTTACTCTCTCTTTCTTTTATGTTTTCAGCCTTATTGATGTTCAATTTATGCATTTGCTTTCTGCAGAGAACTCTCAAAAAAAGCACAGAAAGCAAACAATATATGGTGGCGTTTAAGTGGTCTTCTTGGGGATCAGAATCGCTTGCTTATGTATATTCTTCTGCAAGCTATGTTCACAGTGGCTACTACGGGTCTTACAGTACCTATATTTTTGTCTTACAAAATGCATGTTATCTTTCAAGTACTTAAGGTCTCTGCAACTGTTTGGAATGGAGGCAACTTTCTCCTTGAAGTAATGCCAAGGCAGTACATTCAAAAAGAAAAGAAGAAATCAGAGATGCAAGTTTTGAAGCCTCAGCAAGGCCAGTCAGTTGAACTGGAAAACACAATGGTGACAGATAATTCATCAGAGACTCCGCCCCTGTATCCTCAGCAAGACAAGCTGGTTGAACTGGAAGACACAACAATACCAAATGATTCATCGGAGAGTCCATCCTTGTATCCCCTGCAGAACCAGTCAGCTGTGGAAACGGCAATGGGAACAAATAATCTATCCTGACAGGTACAAATAATATCTTGTAGACTCTACCTTTAGGAGGTTAAAGGGTGAACGTTCTTTTTTCTTTTTTCTTTTTCTTTTGATAGTTTCTAGATATGTTTGGCTCACTTCTGACTGATTGTGGCCAAATTTGTACCTTAGGGGGAAGATGTAAAACTATGTTCCCTTTTGCAATATGTGTTGGTACTAAAACCCATTTCTCTTTAACAGACGCCAAAAGGGTTATTTTGGATGTACTTGTACAGTTAATAAGGTTTTAGCGTAGAGCAATTTGCGTGTTATCCACGTATACATACTTTATGGTGATTTGGAAATTACTCTTTTATGTCGCTGCGGTTAGAGAGAAGGATGGTGCATGAGGCTAGCTCATGAGAAAAGTCGAAAGCATCTCCTAAAATTACCCTAGGAAGTCGAGCTATATATATATATATATATATATATATATATATTTGGTGAATGCATGAAGTGGAGCCATTGACCATCCCATTTTTACGTCGATACTGAAAAGTGAAGGATCATAGATCTCATGTTCGAGCATTGTTTAACTGAGTTTCGAACCTTTCTAGGCTGCAGAACACCTTCTACGAGTTTCGATTTGCCAATATTAGCACTTGCATGCACCGGATATTGCAGGAATCTTCAGTTCTAATGCTAAACCTTCCAATAACAAATTCTCGTATTAATTTTTTTTGAATTAAATTATATTAAAAATTGTAAAAATATATTGTTGATAAAAAAATAAAGTTCGTAAAAGAAAAGAATGAAGTCAAAAGTAAAAAAAAGCAAAATATAAAAAAATTGAATAAAAAACTAATTTAAATTGACCCTTAATTTTTAACATAAACAGACAAAAAAAGAGTAGGAGAAATATGCCCGCCCTTTTTCAGCATATTCTCTGGTCCTCAAACACTGGAAAATCACGTTAAAGAGGGGAAAATGGGACAGAGTAGTACACTAAGAAGGTTGTAAACATAGCCCAACTATTGACGTGATGCATACATAAATAAGCCAACGAGATCAAAAGTGCAAAACAGGCCTCGATTCTCACAAGCAGCCTATGCTGACATCGGTTCTTTTCCGCAACATATTCAAAACCAGCCAATTCAAAACGCAAATACCTCTATGGTATCAATCCTAACTCTGGACTTCTAATATGCAAAGGAAGAAAAGAATTTTTACCCAACTGATATACAAAATAATTAAATCCTTGTTCAGCCGTTGAACAAGAATTTCAAAATATAGCAGCACCACAACTGCATTCTACTTCCACACTACAACACCCAAAATGAGCCTAAAACTCATCTAATTTACACAAATACCCAGCAAAGAACAATTGAAAACCAATGCTTGCCCCTAACCTACATATGCCATCACACTAGCACCCTATGGCACGATAATAATAAACCTCTCGTGTTACCCATGCACGAGGGCCAAAAAAATAATATTGCCCAGACAACAGACATTAATAGTTGTCTGAGCTAATGAAAAAATATACAACAGACTACTATACTATGCAAGAAGAATGAACCATTTTTATACACAAATTTCTGCACTTCGCTTGATGCGTATGTCCCCCACTTCTTCCAAAGCTGATGGCAGACTTCAGACTTCAGAACTTGACTCCCTAACTGCCATCAGTCGCTGCGCTGATGCAAAAATGCAAACCCCGAATTTTCACGGATTAATGGGGGTGGTTCTATTTCAGCAACTTCTACTGGTTGCATTGACTTGGAGATGTCATCCACAGAAAATGGGATGCTGCATCAATATATAGTAAACGTTATTGCAGTATTTGGTTTATAAAACTGTTCGGACAGAGTCTTGTGGACCAATTAGATATCCAATTATGATTAATTCTACAAGCAGATTCATCTGCTGGATCCAAGTTAAAAAAGGTTAAACATCCATTTCAGAGGAATACATCAAGAGATTAATCTGCATTTCATTTTTCTGTAATTTCTTGGATTGGCTATTCTGTTGATTGGATTGAAAATATTAAATGAAAAGTTTACACCCTTGCCAGTCTGTTCATTTCTTATAACATTGCAAGAAACACTGCATTTGAAAGAGTCACATAGAACACAAGATTGCGATCAAAAGCCCAAATTCGTTATTGGAAGCCAATATATAATTACCTTGAGTCATCATCCAACAAAAAGGAACTGCTAACCGCATTATTAGAGTCCTCAGTCATCATCACTCTCATACTTGAAATAACCTATATTAACAAAGTTGCAGCAGATATCAATGTATTAAAACCAGAACTAAATTTGGCAAACTAAAATAAATTCTTTTTAATATGAAAAATGAAGAGGGGAGATAAAGCAAGCATAAGAACTAACTTACATCTGAAGAAACACTATGCGTGCCGTATTTGTCATCCCAATACATTGTACTAATCCTGTACAATTGTTGCACACTAAGTACCTAAAATAGATTATGAGAAAAAGCAATTAGAACATAAAGAACTAAAGGAGAAAAAGAAAAAAAACATAACTATGGGAGAGCGATTGACCTTTCTACTAGAATACTGATAAGAAGTTAGTCGAATGGACAGATAGGAACCAGAAATGAGAGGGAAAAGGAAAAAATTCTTACAGGACAAAGTTCATTTGTGATTTCATGCAATGTCTTTTTGGGCTTCTGATGAATAACCTGCACAAAGTTGAAAATTAATTTATAAGCAAGCATATAAGAGTAACAACTAATGATAGACGGCGTAATTGATACTCACTAGAAATCCAACAGCCTGTCTGATGTGCTTCAATTCATCCCAAGCTGAGCCTACGTACTGAAGGACAGTGTATTAGAATCAGATGTTAGAAATAGAAGACGCGGTCTGGAGAGCATGCCACTATATATTCTTACTTCCTCAGTTGCAGATAAACACCATTGCTCTAGTTCAGCTAGTCCTGCTTTCACATACTCCCCATTACTGAATGAGCAACACTCCCGTCGTAGAAGAAGACTGAAATTTTTAAGCAAGAACTTAGATAAGACAGGGATACAACATAATGATAAGCAGAATAAGAGGACTTGATTGTTGAAACTATACAAATCTATCTTGAACTACTTGCCTGTTGAAAAGCTGAACATTGATAAATGAAAATATCTGTGTAAACACCTTGTGGACTAAGAAAGGGGGAACCTGTAATACACATTAGAAGAGAAAGAATTATATGTACTTGAAAGCAATAAAACAAAGTAGCGTTTCCATTTTGCATAAATTTCATAACTCACATAGTTTGCTTTCATTATTTTCAAATAATTATTGAGGCTTTTTACAATGCTCTGCCAATGAGCAATCAAAGCTTGTTGGGCTCCGGCATTAGCTTGAGACCGTCCTTTTACTAAACTTGAACGTGAGGTCCTAGGGGCCTGCATTGGAAAAAGTAAACAATTCATATCAGAAAGGAGGCCACTTTTTAACTCACTGGGAAGAAACTTACACTCAGATGTCTGATCCACATTATTTCTCCTACTAGAGATTATTATAATAAGATGAATGAATGTAAAGCAATAAGACAAAAGCTGATAAGCTGTGATTCAAGCAGATGGCTGCCAAATGTCCTGGGAGTTTCAGACTGTATACTTCATATAGTAATAATAGGAATTTGGTGGCCTAGGTCAATATCAGTTTCCTCAGACAGATTAGTTATTGAACACGAGAACTTGTAGCTGTACCATTTATCAAATTAACTGAATATGCCAGGAAAAATTCTATTTTTGTTAATGCGGGGGGAAATCCCACTGCTATCATGGAACAGCAAGCACTTATAGCAGAACACTGTCCTTTTTAAAGATGAAACCCAACACCAACAGTCTCAGCATCAGTTAGGTACCTGTATACACAACCCAAGCAATGGGGAAATCTCTTTCTTGAGATTGTCTCTTATCATTCCATATATCTTCTCAAGGAAAGCAGTGAGCTGCTGCTTGAACAGCAAAGCTGGGTATTTGGCCTCTACTTGTCGCAAGTCCTCCAGTCTACCAAGTACCCTGCCATTGAGAAATGATAGCCCAGCACTTTGTGGAGACCCCCGTAAACCCTACATAGAGATTAAAGAACAAACAAAAGAAATCAAAGAGGTCAATAATATCTAGGTAAGTAACCAGGGTATGAAACAAAGGAATTACACGAAATAGGGTCGATACCTGGGACATCCTTCCAAAAAGTGAAGCAGATGATGACCTGCGCCGTTGTGGAGTTAAGCTAGCTGCACCGCTTGCTTTGAGAGTGTGTTGAAGTAGCATCAATAATGTGGATGTGTTACATAACCAGTATGCTTGAACATCATTGTTATCTGGGGCCTTCAGCATAAATCTTTTTGAAGTTAACCTTTGTCATCAATTTATAACCAACAAAGACATTTGACAAGTAATCAAATGTAATTCCAAGTACGCTAAGAACACTCAAGAAGAATTTTGCAAGTTACAGCAGAAAGTAATAATGTGACAAATTACAAATTACAAATATACCTCTATTGCTGAAGCTATTGACTGAATGATCCGGTCAAAAACACTTGTACGTTCAACTTCAAAAGACCTCCAATGAAGGAGGCATTTGTATATCACACAAGCAGCAATAGGTTTGCCACCAGAAAATCCCAAATCTTGCGAGATACACTTTATTAGCAGGTCCTGGTTCTCCTGGAGAGGAACATCATATAACAAACAAATTAAAACAGAATAAAAATGTTCAATTCAGTGACTTTTTCTCCTAAAGCATCCAAATCTTACTTGCTGCTTTTCATTAAGCGACTTCTGTGGTTTTTCCTCAGATTCAGGCTCCTTAGGACTTGCAACAGCTAAACTCATATCCTGCAAATGCAATGCACTATAAGCAATAAGATCCAAGCATTTCTTTTTATTACAGACCCAAATAAAAGTATAGGTGAGTTTTTACATGACTCAATTTGCTTTCTCCATTCAGAACATTTCCATTCGCTGGAGTTCTCTGCATATTCACCAAGAAAGTGTGAATTCTCCTTGAAGGGCTAATAGAATATGAAAAGAACAAAAATTACAAATATTACCTGAATAATAGTTGTCTTTGGTCGTGCAGATAAAGCTTTTCCAGTGGGTGACATGGTCAATGCTTGTTGACGCAGTACTTGATTCTCAGATTCTGTATTTGAAAGCTTCTCCTCAAGCCTGAAACAAGAGGTGTAGACACGAAAATGTTTTAATGAATTCAACAAAAGCAAAGAGAATAATAGAGAGAGAGAGAGAGAGAGTTCTTGAGTGCTTGAGAACTAATCAAATGAAAATGTGAGGAAATTAGCAACAAGTGAAAGATGAGATATTAGTAGTTCATAGGGTGCCCACTTGCAGTTCTGATCTTAAACAATGGAAGTTATCTTACCAGGTCATGATGGATGTATTTAATACGATAAATAGGAAGGTTTTGTGAGTGTCTATGTGTATGTGCGTGCTCACACTTATCTATTGTATGACACAGGAGCAACTCTCCAGTAACTCATATTTTATATTTTACACACCTCTGCACGGACTCTTGCAACTGCTCCACTCTTCTTTCTGCATCTTCAAGTTTTTTTACCAGTTCTGTATTTCTGGTGTCAGCATCCATGGCAGTTCTTTTTGACTTTTCTGAGGCTTTTTTTTCTGAGAGCAATGCAGCCTGCATAAGAAATTTAAGTTAATTGGTCATTGTCTAATTGCCTAGCATCCATATCCTAGAACTGTCATTTTTACATGCGACTCTAGGCCAGCATTGAATGCATGATAGTGCATAATATTGCCTGAAGTAAGGCATGTCAATATGGACAGACGGGTATAGCTTATGATGTTTTTCCCGGAGTTTAAATCAATACATGCAGATTAAAGCAATATACTTGCCCAAGAAAGTTATACCTATAATGCTTTCTCTTGTTAATTCTAGAAACAGTTCAAACAATGACTCTTTCACCAGGAGAATGATGTTTAAAGAATGCCTATGAAAGGCCAGCATTTATCTTGGAACCACTGGATTGACAAAGCATTCTAGTAAATGAATATCAAATAATCAATTAGAATATAGTCCATTTCCACGAAAATGACTTCTCTACTAGCAAGCACTATCATATAGATTAAATCCAATACATACCTTCAGATTCTCAACCTCAGCAGTTAATGCTTCGATTTTTGCAGTGTCTTGAACCATAACAGGGGTTTCTTTGATGACTGGTGGAGCCTCCTCAATTGCTTTCCGAGCTGCTTCACGTTCTTTGATAACCTTAGCATTTGCCACCTCTACTTGTATTTGCATCGCATGCAAAGCCTCCTGTAGCTTTGCAACTTCCTGGGCTTTTGTCTCTTCCAGTTCAGTCTGCTTGCAACAAAATGAATGACTTGTTACCTAACCAAGCTAACTCAATCCCATTAACAATACATCGTTTTTCTAATATTTCATTTTTTTCCCCATAAGAAAGTAGAGTCCATTATGTAAAAGGTTAACAACATTACCCGGAGACGTTTTTCAAATTGCAAGCGCCATGTAAGTTCTTCCACTTTCTTTTCCAGCTTATCTTTTGCTTCTTTGAGAGCACCAGTTTCTCTTGCAGCCTGAATGGATTTATGTAATCAATAACTAATAGCATAGTGAAACACACTACAAAGGCATAGTAAAGTTGAATCACAGATAAATGACTCACCATTTTGAGCTTGCGAAGCTCCCTTCGAGCAACACGTCGCCTCCAACCACACTCAGTAACAATAGCAGCCTTCTGCAGACTTTTGTAGTAAGAGTATGCAAGGCGGCAACGTATGCGAGCCTGCAGCACATAGATGATGCCTTCAATCAAAGTTTCAATTTAATGACTACATGACTTCTGTAATATCCAGAATACAGGAAAGAAATAAAGAAGGAACCTGAATTTTAATGGCAGCCTTTGTTTGCTTCCGGTATCTGAATTCATTTCGAGCAGTCATTGCCCTCATGCCAGTTTGCAATTTAATAGCAGAATTCCACAATGTTGAGTAGGATTTCCTATCAATGTAACATCGGAAGTTCTTCTGTATCTTCAGAGCAGCTGCTTGACGCCGTAATTGTTCATACAACTTGGCAGCCAACATAGCTAATGCATGCACAAGAGCGAGGGAGAGTTAATATTGTCAGCAGGATACTTAAATGGCAATTCAACTCAAAGAACAAAGGCTTCCAGCATCACCTATAAGTCAGATAATCATGCAAATCCAAATATAATATGTGGTTCTATCACCATTATAATCTACAACAAAGCTTTTAAAGCTTAAATAAGGAGCAAGAGAAAACAGGCAGCTACACTGCACACAGCTTAAGAGCACCAACAGTATTTGGTGCATATAGTGACATGCACAGTTAGTAAATAACATTTAAACCAACGTACAACACGGTGAAGTTTCAGAATTTAGAACTAAGCTTCTTATTAGAGACTTTTAGTAGTTCTCCTCTTATCTGAATAATACACTACATTATCCCAAGTTCAAATGCAAAAACGGGATACAAGTAATAATAGACATAGGAAAAGGAAAATGGAAAGGCCAGCAATAAGAAATACCTCGCCAACAAGATTGCAACTGGAGAGCAGCCTGGCGTAATGATATAAACTCCTTCCGAGCAATGTATGTTCGGATCTGTCTTTGAATAACTCTAGCTGCATTTCCAAGAACCTCTGCTCTCCTTGCATCTAGCTCAGCCATTTGACCAGCTCTTAGAAAGACTTTTGTCTTTCCTAGCTACAAATCCAACAATATCTACTAAGAATACTTCTGACATGCAACTGGAATATAAAATAGAGAAGTATGTTCAGAAAACTCAAAGCGAATAGACAAAACAATACAGAATGAAGTTTCAACTCTTTCTACAAAAACAAGAGCATGTTAGTTGGGTCGAGGAAAACAGAGCCATATTTGTGACGGCTGGTCTAAGAAGTGTTAGAGAGAGGGGAAGACCGATTTACCTGATAGCCTTTTAGTCCCATTTTGTCCAGAATCATCTGGCAAGCCACCTTGTCATCATAGCTGTATTATACATTGTTCTTCATTAGAAAAACAGAAAATGGTATAGACAAAGGAAAGCAAGAGAGATTAAGGAAAGACCCTGACAAATTGAGTGATCTTTCATACTTGAACTTGGTCATTGAACAAGAAAAGGAAACAAGAAAGTTACCTTCCATCCAAAACTTCAGGAGCAAGAACACCAAATCGAAGAAGAAACTCATCAAAAGTTCGTCTGGTAGGATATCCAGCACAACTAATTCGGATAGCTTCCAAAACACCCTATAGAACCGCAAAAAACAATACAAAAATTTAAAAACTAAAATTTAGTTTTTGCAGTAAAAGCCACAGCAACAATCATTGGAAATATAATTATGCCATATATACTCACACCACAGCGCAATTGCTGGATTACATTCACATTCTCAAAAATAGCAGGCTTGAGAGCATTATTCGGTTTCACACATCGAATGTAGTAGGGTTCAGTTGAGTTCAAGGTCTCCATTAAAGATTGGAGTTGTTGCTGCAAGTATAAATAATGCTCAATCATCAGAAGAGTCCAACCATCAGAAAACAACAGCAAACACCCGGTGGGTTATTGCTCAGGTGCATAGATGATGAGAGGAGAAAAATTGTTCCCTTTCAAATATTAGGTGGTATTTTGATAAGAAACTGTCACATTTTCTGCAGATGCCAGAAAACTTTCTTCTGCAAATAATTTTCAAGTGAAAAGTTTTCATTTCCCGCTTACTTCCTGACCTTATTTAACATGTTGCACACACAGTAATATCATAATCTATGGTAAGTTTAAATAATGATTTGATTGAGAATATGAAATTGTTTGAAAAAGAAAGGCTCCACTTCAAAATCAGGATTGTATGAAAGCCAGAGCTAAGTAGCCAATCCTCTCCAAGTAACTGAGTCTAGCTCAACAACAGAAGTGCTGTGCACTCATCCTGTTCAGATATAGTTCAAAATTTGACGGCAGTGTTTGCACAGCAATAAGCCATCCTGTGTAGAAGGCTGAATTCTGCACCTTGTTTTAGTGCAGCTACACAATTATATATCATCTACTAATTAGGAGAAATTCCCTTGCAATTGGAGTATAACCATGCTTAACACCATTTAGAAAAGGTTATAAAGTAAATAGAGTGAGAGGAAAGAAAAATCTGAGCATGGATAACAGTATCAAATTAGACTCAGCAATGGAGAAAAGATACATAGATTGAATTATGTGCTAGTATTTCATAACATCAAGAAGACAGCATATATCACGTTCTTGCCTATAGCTCTACCATCTGCTTGAGGCCTTAGTAGGGATTAAGTATTGCATTGTGTTAGTGTCGACAGATCCATTGCAAAGTAAGCAATTTTTTGCACCTGACACTTATATCTTCATCAAAACTATAAGCATTGTACAAATAAATTTATATCTGTTAAATATACCACCTTATCTAAAAGCCCAAATGTAATTTATACGCTTAACACATCCTCTAATGGCTGAAGACATCTTTCACTAACAGGTCCAGCACATGCATGCTTCAGAATTTTTTATCTAAAATAACAGCTGTTTCTTGTGGTGTGTCTGTGTGTGTTGGGGGGGGGGGGGGGTTTATTGAACACAGGGTCCCCCATTCGGATGCCATGTTAAGTTACCAACTAATTTAAAAGCTTTTAGCTGTCAGAGAGAAGCGCAAGTTACAGAGTTGAAAACATCATTTATCAAAAGTAAGCAATTCCTTTCCTCGTAACCTAGGACAAAACCCCACCTAATATTCAAGAAAACAGGCCAATCCTAGCAAAAGAATGTAAGTTCTGTACTTTCTCGCATAAACCCCCAGAGTTTGCAACTATGATCTCCAAAATTTTAATTCTGCAGCATAACTGCAAGCTCAAATAGTGGTTACTTGACGGAAAATATTTTTCAATAATGTCCTCAATCTCAATTACCACTGATTGTATATCAAATATGATGAGGTTGCAATAGCTGCCTTCTTATTACTTACAACACCCGTCTCTTGTTGCATTTGGCATATTAGGAAACAAGTAATGGAACGTGAACTTATCAACATTTACATGATGCAAGTGACAGAAGTACCTTGAATCGTGTACCAATGGAAGAAAATTTGGATGATTTTGAAGTTTCTTCAGGGAGTGGAGGAAATAAACCAGCTACAAAGCGACACTCAGAGGCAGTTAATAGGTCCTGGTGTTCTGCCACCACATAATCTTTGTTTTTATCCAGAAATAAATCTGCCATGTAAGTCACCTGCAGACAGAAGGGGGGCACGTTTGGATAACATAGGCAGATTATGTTGCTAATGTAGAGAACCACATAGAAAACATCAGTACCTCTCCAGCATAGTGAGATATTGTAAAGTTGGTGCGCGAAAGCTTAGGTTTAATGAAGCGCTTGTTTTTTGCAAATGTTTGGTACAACTTCTGAGCAAATGTTTCATGAGTTGATTTTGGAAACATACTGCATCAGAAAATCATATGAATTTGAATTATCATAGCTGAAGGTAAAAGTGATAGGAAAATGTATGAACTTTTCAAAAAAATTCAATCAAGTTTACACACATGTTAGATAAGGTGAACTAGACTTGAAGACAAGCTTACTTACCAAGCTTCGTCCAGAAGAGCAATAATCCCTCCAGGTTTCTGCAAGATTTTCAACAATCAAAATAGTCAAAAAGAAGCTAAGGGACCAGCAGATGAGCAGACTACAGCAGTTCTTTTAAGACTGATAACTGATCATAAGTCATAACCATGTAACTTAAGATACATATGAAACCTTAAGCTATTGCATACTATAATGCATCATATACGACTAGACCTTTTCAATCAGATCCAGCACATCTTGGTTGTCAACAAACTCTATGTAGCTCCAGTTAATCTGCTCTTTTTCATACTCTTCTTGCTCCATTTTAAAAACATGCTGCAAAGATGAAATTAGATTACCTGTCAAATAAGGAGGTAAAGATATTCAAAACAATAACCAGCTTTCAAAAGAGAGAAAGAGCTATAACCTGGTTGAAATGTTGCTGCAGCTTTTCATTGGTAAAATTGATACAGAATTGCTCAAAACTGTTTGTATTTATACATTAAGAAATGTAAGAGTAACTCCAAACATTATATTCCTGAGTGCAACTGTACTTAAAATGAATTAATAAATGAGGGGCTTACCTATTCTGCTTAAAACTTTCAAAACCATATATATCAAGAACTCCAATAATTGATTTTGAGTTTGGATCCTGACCAATAGAATTGTTTATTTTTTCCACAATCCTGGAAATAAAGGAGAAGCTATGAGAATTTGAAGAGTAAATAACTATGCTTTAAGAGACATGTTTAATGTCCATATCATTTGACAACAGAAGAAACAATTGAATCTTTTACCAGTCAAATAGACGGGAATAAATGGTTTTTGCCAAAGCATCCCTGCTACCAATCGCTCCTTCTGGATCAAGAGTTCTTGTAATCACCTCTTCAGGTGTCACCATCACACGTTTAATCAGTGCATCTTCCAAGCTCTTTGCATCGCACCTTTTAGATCATGTCTCCGACTTTAGAAAACTGACAAAAAAAAAAAAAAAAACAGAGAGAAAGAAGCATCCAAAAACAAAGAGAAAGATAAGCCTACTTGAGTAATTCAGCAATCGTGTTAAGGTGGAACCTAGATTCCTCATCCTTAATCACAGAAGAATCAATCTCTTTCCCTTTAGCAAATTCAATATTACCAAGATGAAGAATTGCAGCCACAACCCTAAAAATAGCCTCCTGAAAAAATTATGGGAATTTAAGATTATGCAACTGATATGTCTAGAACCTCACAAGAACAATAGGGGAGGCCAACCTGTTCCTCTTCACTGATGCCAACAATATCCATGGCCCTTCTTGTTGCAAGATATTCATGAGCATCATTTACTCCATCAAGCTCATAACAATTGGACTGATTAAGATAATGAAATGATTTAGGACTTCCCAACTTGTACTTCTCCCTCTCCTGCAAAACAAAGAGAGTATCATATTACCATATACTGATATACATGTTAGCATTTGTATCTTGGCTCACAAGCTTTATAAAGGCTCAAAACTCACTGACAACACAAGATAATCACTTCAAGTTTATTTATCAGGGGCAAAAAGAATACCTCAGCTGGTGCTGCACAAAGAAGATAAAAGCAGTGATAGTTTCTCTCTGGATCAGAAATCTGGCAGACACGAGATCTTTCAAGCAGGTAAGTTCTTATTGCAGCACCAGATATCCTTCCACTCTTATCAAATTGTATTTCAACAAATTTACCAAAACGACTACATTGATGGAAAATAAGTATGTCAGTTCATTGAAGAATATGTATAAATAACACTAATTTTGAACCACAAACACACCGGAAATGACAAAAATACATAAAACCATTTCAGCATACTTTTCCAATTTCAGAAATTCCACAGATTGCTCACCTTGAGTTGTTGTTCCTTACAGTTTTGGCATTTCCAAAAGCTTCAAGAACTGGATTTGACTGCAAAGTTCATCAGCAAATGCAAAAACTCAGCACCCAAGTTTAAATTAGCAACAGACAACTTGGTCTGAATCCTACTAAACATGCAAGCCAAAAGAAAATTCAATCTTACTTCTAGAACTTGTTGTTCAACAGTTCTTCCTTCAACTCCTGAACGACCACCAAGGTATGCAAGGTATCTCATGAGCATTTTTGTTGTTTCAGTCTTTCCGGCACCACTTTCTCCACTAACCAAAATTGAGTTGCTCTTTCCCTCGTTGATCATTTGTCTGATGGCAGGAGAAAGCTTCAATGGTTATGCTAGCAAGATGAGAAGACATCTGAACAGTTTCATCATGCAAGACGTGGAAGCTCCTAGAGTATAAACATATTACCTGTATGAAACATCCGCGACAGCAAAAACATGGGGACTAAGTTCTCCAAAAGCTGCTCCTTTATATTGTTCCATCATGTGGGTATCATAAAGATGAGGTAATCTTTGAAAAGGATTTACAGCTATCAATATATTTCCAGTGTATGTCTGAAAAAGAAATTAAACAAAAATTAAGAAAATGAAAAAAGATTTTCTCCGTTTACTTGGAAAAGAGTTAATGAAAGCACTTTGTCTTATCACCAAGGACAAATGAGCCTTACATATATTTCATTCAGTTCATATCTGGTACACAGGTTTTGTAAAACTCCTGGTTCATGTAGATATGAAAGCTTGGTCATGTCATCCACACCTCCAGGAGGTGCCTCAGTGTCCTTCGGAAATACTTTTGAGATATTTGTGACAACCTGAGATGAGATGTTCAGGGGAAAATAAAAATTCAAAAGCCATATAACTGAAAATCTTAACCAAGCAACATGTCAATCAATGCTTGAGCCAAAAAGAATTAACTATAGCTAACAGCTTAAAGGAATACTTTGCCCACCTTGTAGTCACATTATTAATTGAGCTTCAAGGCAGAGATTCTTCTTTTAGCGGATCAAGATATTATTGAAAAAGGAGGAGAAAAGCTAATCCATTTGAAGAAACATTTGTGAATAAATGAGAAGAAGAGAAGTAGCATGTCTAAATCTACAGAAATGAAGTATGAAGATTGCCTATGGTGGGGATAGAGGGTCTGCTATAGAAGTTCGCATCTGTAAAGGATGTTTAGATGCAGAAATCGACATTGTTAAAAAGAATAGAAGATTAAGAAGCAATGAGAAGATACATTAACCCACATATTGTGGCAATTCAAACATTCATAAGAATCAAAAACTGCATATTTTTCCAGAAAAGAAGTCCAGCCCAGACAAATTGCTGCTATTTAGAGAGAGATAATAGTTCTTTTCATTACTCAACAAACAACATAATAAGTGCATTAAGGGGGAAAAATAAGCTCTGAGCGTTGTGATACTCACTTTTTTCCAATTGGTTGCAAGGACATGAACATCTTGACCAGTAATTTGAGTTACTTCTCCGTCAATCCAAGCCAAGACTGGATCCTCAATCCATACATGAGAACCAACAATGATATTAACAGGAGATGCCTGCAAACAAGATATTGGATTGGTTATAACAGATCAATGAGTAAAAATTTCAAACACTATTGCAAGTCACCAACTTTAAAAACCCAAAACTCACAAGGGCAAGAATACCCAAATGAATATCAAGGAAAAAGTGGGGAAGTTCCATAGAAACTCATAATTCATTTACCATAAATGAAAGATTTTGCACAGGAAACCACGAAACATTCAGGTATTCCATAGGCACATGTAAACATTAATGATTAACTGGAATAGAACTTTGAGTTTTTCCCCCTTCAAAACGAAAATTTTAACTTGGGTTGCAAAGAATTCTAGGAAACAACAACAACTCAAAGAATCTAGTAAAGGAAAAGTAAGACGAAAAAAGATTCAAGGCAATATATCTTCACAGCCTATATCACTACAACTGGAAAACTAGTAAATAAATTAAACTAGAGCATTGTGAAATATGCAATTTTAGAACGGTCCTGCATGTATGGAAAATGAATATGCATACTCAAAAGTTAATAGTCACTTAGAGTAAATTCTAGTTATGCACAAAGTGTAATATGAAACTTGAATAGATGAGATCATAAGTCAGTAGTTGTACAATGATCTAACAGATTCTAGAACTATGTGCACTCCAATATTAAACATATATTCTAAAAACATCTTCAAGAATGTGGATAATGTTCCTTGCCCATGACACTGATGCTGCAAAGCTTCAATAGGAGCAAGGACCATCAAATAATACACACAAAGGACCATCTCAAGATAAAGAGTGAAATGATTGACACCAAATAAAACCTATTCTTAAGCTAGGTAAAGTATAAACTGTAAAATTCTACAATCCAAATACGACCTTATAATGCACTACAAAAAATGTAAAACTTGACTTGCTACAAGAATAGCTTTAAAATGCATCTGAGAAGAAAAAGCAGATTGTCAACTAACACACAGAAATGCACGCATTATAGCAGTTAAAAATTTGCGACAAAGCAAATCTTATTGCTGTTTCATTGACTTTTAGAATTTCACTCCATGTCTAAGTTCTTGGTTCTTGCTAAGGGACGCCATTTTGCAACAGGCATAGATTCTCATTTCAGTGTGCAATAACTCTTTAACTTGTACTAGTTGAGAACTGAGTTGGTATAATTAGTTTAGCTCCATTGTTCCCAAGCTATTGGCCAAAATTTGCTTGGTTTCTCCTTCCCACATTCCCCCCAGATAAGTTATCCACACCCACCAAGAAAATAAAACATAAAATGGCAATAGTTACATCCAACAATCTTTTGACAAGACCCAATTCCGAAGAGTTTCTTTTGACGTTCCCTTGGAGTGAACATTTAGAACTTTTGAACTTCCAATGCATATACAAAATTACCTTGATATAATGGATGTGTAGGCCATTTCAGCTCACTAACCTTTTTAGATATACAAATCTATGTCATTAACCACCATACCATTTGTATGAGAATTGAGAATTATGGAATCCAAAAATCATTATTACGTGGTAACTTACAAGCACAGATATCAAATTATGGAATCCAAAAATCATTATTACGTGGTAACTTACAAGCACAGATATCAATAGGCCATCCAGAAATTCCCCAGAATTAGAACTTTTCCAATTTCAGAAAAGTTGGTTTCAACTTGCCATCTTATACTTGATAATTTATTTTGCAGTAACATCAGAGATTAAACTTTCATGAGATAGATCATAGCTTAGTGTCACAATATCTGAAAGACTAGAAATATTTAAGCAACTTACTCCCTCAACAACCACCTTACAACTTATAAAACTTGGAAGATTTAGCTCACACGTTTATTATGATTAATGAAATCCCAGATTTAGGTACTGAATTGTGTTTCCTTTCTTCCTTGCTTTTGCTGGCACTGTTTCATCCCATGTCCATGATTCCCCATTTATAGTCACAAACAGCAAGAGATTACAATCTATTCACAGGATTGTTAGTATTACAATCGCTTCAAGAGATTTAATGGAAGTTAACGTAGACAGGAGACAACCAAATAACAAATCCCCAAAACTGTAAGTTCAGATTAGCTAGAGGTTATATAACCAATTGAAGTTTAGATATTACAAGATAGCAAACTAAGTTTACATCTTGTGATACATCTGCCTCATTTCATAATTAAAGTATCTTCATCTTTTTCATTAGTCACCATATCCTTATTCTGGCATCTAACATGTTCTAGATTCTAGGAACTTTAAACTAATACCAAGTTTCTTGGAGGCAAAGAGGTTAGACAAAGCACTGTATTTCCTATTATTTGGAGTTTTTACGAAGACAGAAAAGAGAAGAGATTGAAATATTCGGGTTTCTTTCTTAGCTTAGACAAACTATTTCCCAATGACACGAAATAAGAGCTTGGACAAGCTCTTAATGGAATTCAGCATTCTAGAAATTTTTTCCTATAGTTAACATATTTGATTTGAAATCAAAACAAGCGATGAAATATTGCTTAAAGTTTTCCTGCTTTTTCTTTTCTTTCCAACTACCAAATGAAGGAAAACAAGTTTCCTTTCTTTTCTCTCCAAAATTCCCAACAAAAGAAGAATATATGTTTCCTTTTCTCTTCTCTTCCTCTCTCAATGGTGTACTCGTGTCCTTTTTCCTCACATCAAACCCCAAAGTCTTCCTATGTGTGTACATGTATTCCACATCATACACAACTGATTCTGATGTCCCAAATCTAGCGCATGAGGATACGTTCAGAATTTGAGGATTACAAACAGGTTGCAGGAAATTTTTCCTTCTTAAATAATTCTTTTCCAATCTAATCCGTGCTGCAGAGCTTCTAAATGTTACTTCTTGAAGCAATGGTGCAAGAATTTTGGCTAGGATTTTAAAGAAGATAAGGAATCTTTTAAACGTTGAAGGTTCGATTTACACTGCAAATGAATTGCCAATCTACCCCTAATTTGGTACAGGTTAAGAGAAAAGGTTCTCTAAAACTTTCTCCATTTAGTTGGTGGAACAAAAACATGCTAAAGAAATTAACCCAACTGGTATGACAAGAAGCCAAAGTTGTAGCATGCACTAGAGGAATTGACGCAAGAAAGACGCTTTTTAATTCACAGAGCTCCAAATGCGAGCATCCTTGGCAAAGGATCATATCTACACTCACCCATTAACAATTATTTCATGATAATTTGAATTCTAGTAGCAACAACAATTCAAATTTGAATATTAATTGAATCTATAAACAAATTACACATTTTCTCCTTCTTCATATATCTAAATGTTTGGCCAAAAAGAAATTGAACACAAAAAGAAAAAACAAAATTGAGCATAGATGTACAATTTTTCCAAATTCATGAATTGGAATTTCTTTTTTAAATCGTCGTGCCATGTACACAAAGAAAAGACAAAGACATATAACCGTTTTACCTATTGCTTGCATGTCTGTCCATCTTTGAAAAAAAAATTAATTTTTCCTTACCGAAACTAAATTTCGGAACTAATAAGGGGAAATGGAATTTTGAAATAGAACAAGTAGAAAAATGTTTACTAGAGCCAACGGAAATGGGAAAAAAACCAATCAGTCAAAACAAAATCAAACTGATTAGGATAAAAAGCGTGGTTTTGGCCTTGACTTACCATTGATGGGCTTCCGCAGTTATCGATCTCCTCCTATCCAACTCATCAAGCAGAAAGAGACCGAGCGACCGAAGGAAACCAAAAAACCAAGCTTTGACTCGATGAGTTCAGATCGGAGCCGACTCGGATTCGGAACTTCGAAAATTTCAGCACAGATGATGATAACAATAATCACAAGCTAACAAAGTTTCTTTCTTCAACAATGATTAATCCAACTTCTTCAAAAGCAAACTAAAAGCCTTTTCACTTTCTTCCACTAAAAATTGCAAACAATAATCTTTATTATATACAGGCAATTAAATGTCTCTTTCTCTATAAATTTCTGAGATAAAATTGAGAAGAAAAGTAAAGTGGAAGACGGAAATGAGGCCCCTGTACTACTTTCTCTCTCTAAAATTTGCCGGGTTGCTTGGGTGGTTTCTCTCTCTAAACTCTGAAATGAGGCTTTTTGTTTCTGCAAAATATTGCCGTGGTCAGCTGAGGAGGAGGTGGCTGTGGGCCCCTGAGCTGGCTAATAGGAAGGATGTTAGAGCTGCGCGATGGGAGGAGTTGGACGCTTAACACAAAAGCCGACATTAGGGTGGCTGGATTTTATTTTATTACGGATAACTGAGCTGGGTTTTTGGTTGTTTGCATGTCTGGGTTTGGAATCCCAAATATTTACGAGATTGTCCTGTGGAATTGAACGTTGCGGGTCTTTTTGAATTTTGCACCAGAGTACTACATCTTGTAAGGGTTTTCTCCTCAATTTTTGTAAAGCTTTTTATTCCAATTTTGCTTTGCTGGATATTTTGAAACAAGTAAGACATAATGTGCAATTAATACTCAATATTTTTGTTATGAATTCTATGGACAGAAAATAATAATTGAATCAAGAATTTAATTTTTAATAAAAAGCATCTCTAATCAATTAACAGAGATATGTATTCAAAGTGATAAAAAATATTATAATTAATATAATATATTAAAGGACTATTATTTTTGTATTTTTAAATTTCTTGTTTTTATATTTTTTTTGTTAAAATTAGTAACTTTTCTTTAAAAAAGAATAAAAAATTAGTGAATTTTCATTAATACCATATGTCATGCAAAATTTCTTAATCAAAAGACCAACTAAGATAATCAATAAAATAATTAGTATTTAAAAACATAACATTCATTGTAAAAAAATAAAAAAATACTTCTAAAATCAAATCTATTTTATCACTTGTTTTATTCTCAATAAAAATACCACCACTGGCCATTAAAATTTATAATGTCTTAGTTATTAGATATATATGTATGTATGTGTGTGCGTAAAATTTTAGAAGTTATTAGAAATTTTATATTAAAAAAATTTATTTGTAATATCTTTAAAATTCTATTATATGAAATTAAGTAGTACGTGTGGGGGTGCTTCTGTAATTACATAGACAATCGCAAACGGAATTCTAAGCTGGAGTTGCAATACTTCAGGCATGTTGCAAGCTGATGTCCGTACACCATTTGCTGGAAATAACAACTAGTACTTTTCTTTTTTTGGCTATAAATAATTTTGGGGAAAGACTTCCGTGCAAGCCACTCAGACAAATCTTGCGCTGGTACCTCCTAAAATATTAGCTATGATCTTTTTATTTTAGTATTCTATTTCTTTAAAAGTAAATTTATGTTATAATTTAATTAGTACAAACATTCAACTAATATTTAACATCATCTAAAAATTATCGTATATTCCATTTTTAAATAACAAAGTTAATATTAAGACTCAAGTGATAACAAAACTCATCACAACAAAAATTAAAAAAGGTTAATAGTTCAAATGGGAAAAAAGAAAGATCCTCAAAAATAAAAAGTGTTCAATTAGAATATGAAAATATGACTAAATTGATCTTAGTTACTTTTCAAGAAGGAGTGGAAGAAGAAAGGATTCTCGAACATGAAAAATGGCAATATATAATGTCCCTCTATAACTTTATGAAGTATTTCTTACACAGTGAGTTTTATTTTTCTAATTTTATTTTTAATAACTTCTACATTCGAGATGGACAATTTTGTAAAAAGACATCAGCGATACATTTTATAAAAAAGATAATTATATATTTCAAAAAAAAGAAAAGAGATATTGTCTTAACAAATATAAATAAAAATGTTCAATTATAGACTAGTTTAGTTGATAAAATTTAGAATAATTTACAGTAAAAATAAAAACGTTCCACTATGAATGGGGAACATGCATGCTTGGTATAAATTACTATGAACGGAGCTTGGAAGCATGATTTTGCGCAATTATATATATATATATATATATATATATATATATATATATATATATATATATATTTCATTTTGAGGTAAGGGGTTTTTTCCAGTCTTTTTCTCTTTACGAAGACGGCAGTAAGACGGTTTAAAATTTGACTTTTATAAAGTTTTTTCCTTTTAAGATACGCTGGGTGCTGTGAATTTTGGAGATAAACGTTGCCTACGGAAAGTCCAGACAACATATAAAATATAAAATAAAATAAAAAGTTTGGGGTTATTTAAGATAATACAAGTTTTCTCATTTTTCTTTAATAAATAAAGAAGAAAAAAATAAACTATTTAGTTTCAGAGTTTAACATCTATTGAGTTTAGAGTTTGTGTTTACTTTAAAAGGATTTCATTTCAAAACTAAATTCAAAATTTTCAGTGTAAGACTCATATCTTCTCTCATAAATAATTTAAATTTTGTGAAATTCAAGACAAAAATCTCAAAACTAAACTATATCTGATCACACCTTAATTTGCAATAGAATATATTTGTACTCATTTACTTGATTAATCAAATGACCTAAACCTCTGATTTAACTTCTTTGGCGCACTTGTAAAAGTGAATAAGAAAATAAGAAAAAGGGAAGTTTTATCTTGTGAATCATCCTTATTTTTGTAGCATAAGAAATTAATTAAAAAATTGAAATGTTAAAAAGAGTGCAAATATTCAGAAGCAGAGTTAGCATTATTTGATATTTTTAATTTATTAATATTGTTCCACAACAAGAATAACCTGTTGTAACCAATGATGATTATGAAGATATCCTTTGGTTATTGAGTAAATGATACACAAAAAGTCTTAACAATGAATTGATTGATAAGGATTACACATTGAGAATATTCTTTTCACAAGAGATAGGATAGTTTCAATCAATACTGGAAAAGTTGGAGACATGAATAATCAATAATCAACAAGAAAAGCAATGACCTTTCCTAAGATTGAACTCAACTTGCTCTTGTTTCAATCGTGTTAATAAAAGAGAAAAAAAATGAAAATACACGTGATTAAAAGACAAAAACTTAAATTAAAAATGCTAATAAGAGTATATTTGTATTTGATTTCTAAGAAAATTTAATATTTAAAATTTCTTAAAAATAAATTATTAGTTAAAAAAACATATAAAACTTAAAGAAAATATTTTGTATTGAATATTGTAATAATAAAAGAGTTTGATAAGTTCATTTCATTATTATGTATTTAGATTAAGTCGCAATATATTTAGATTAAATTTTATTATGGTAATTGACAAAAAATTTTTTTTCATGAGTTTTATTTATTTTTTAATAAATCAATAAAGAAAGTCTTTTTTTTTAGGATGAAAGAAAGTCCATTTAAACGCAAATGAGGTGCTAGAGAAAAGATGCGAGTGATCTTTAACTCTTTTAAGTTTGAAGAATTTGTTCCAACGGTCGCCAGGCGGGTGCTCCGTCCAACATTGGGAACTGAAATCTGAATGAACGGAGACAGAGATAGCCGACCAAATCGCTGAACGACAGCGATAGCAACAGAATTGAGAATGCTTCCAAATACGAGGATGGTGCAAATTGGTCTTTTTCTTCTTTTCTCCACACCCAATTATTTCGTCTTACCATATGCCTTATTTTGATATTTAAAGTGTATCTTTTACGACCCATCGTGACACCCCCGTCCCCCTCCCCCCTCCCCAAAGAAAAAAGAGAGACAAAATTACATATTTTATGGGATCATCATATGAATGTTCTACGATTTGAATTTAAATTTTTTATTTTGAGTTTCTAATTTTATAAAAATAAATATTTTTATAAGAAAAGTATGATTTAAAATAAAAAGTTTATTTAAATTTTGTAATAAAATTCAATTTAAATATATTATAAAAAATTTTCTTTAATAACAAAAGATATCTAGTTTTAGTGGGGATAGTCAATAATACCGGTATATGTAAATATTTTCATCCATTTTTTAAGATTTATACTATGTGAGGTTTTTTTTTGTTTTTAAATCTTTTGAATTGTTATTGTTGTATGCTATACTTTTTTTTGCGGTTGAAGCTGGCGATCCAACTCGTGATCATGTCTGGTATACAGAGGTGCAGCGTCCAGCTACGCCTTTCTATTTTTAAACTTTCGTTTGTTTGTTTCTTCTATCTTCCATATATATGATTTTATCATCGGGTAGAAGTTGATGCAACAACTTAGCTTATCTACCTACCCAAAAAAAAAAAAAAAGAAAACTTATTTAGGCTCCATTTATGTTCTACATCGAAGTGGAAAATCTTTCAGTTTTGAGTTAGGCTCTATTTTCAAATGGTAGTTTCATCTCTAATGATAATGAATATTTATATGATCGTTTAATTATTTAATCGGTAAAGTTTTTCTTACCAATTTTACAGATCAATAAGGTGCATATCAATTTACTTTATAGTAATTATAATGATGTAGAGTTTTTTTTTTAAAAAAAAAAACTTCACAACTGCAAGTGTTTAAACTTTTTAAAATTTGTAGGTATGCCTAATTATATATTTCATTAAAATTTATCGAATTCACTCGTTTAACTTATAGTTCGATTCAACTCGATTCATTTATAGTTATAGTCTTGTTCGTGTACTCTTTTCAATGAAGAAAAGGGCATGTATGAGAGGTGCGGTGCTCTTTTTGGACTTCGCAATCATGGTGGGGAGGAAGCTATATCTGCAAGTATTGAATCGTTGAATGCCATGAGTGCTCTGCTGCGGCATGAGGTTGCTTATGTCTTGGGACAATTGCAAAATAGAAGAGCTTCGGAGGCACTATCTAGAGCACTAAGAGATGTATCTGAACATCCCAATGGTTAGGCATGAGGCTGCAGAAGCTCTTGGTTCTATTGCAGATGAAGAGTGCAATTTGCTTCTGGAGGAGTTTGCAGAGGATCCTGAAGCCCTTGTGTCTCAGAGCTGTGAAGTTGCTCTCAGAGTGCTTGAGTTTGAGAGGTCAGGCAAATCTTTCGAGTATCTCTGCATGCCTACGCCCCAAGTGTCATAACAAGGTCCATCTCTTATCTTGTGTGTCTTACTGAAACTCTTGATTATATCACTCTTTGTGCAATGCATGAGAACCGTCAATAGTCTACTCCGAAGATCATTCTTTGGATTTGAAGGGAAAATGGTTCCAAGATTGTCTGTCTAATTTGATATTGGAACAACGGATTAATCTCAATTGGGAATGGTGGGATGCAACAGATTGCAGTGAGTTGATGAGGAACAGGTAAGGATCAGCAATGTCTCCGTAGCCTGCAGCCATTGCCTTTATTAATCTGCATTACAGCATTTTAATATATGAATCACCATAGAAGATCTCACATCGGGAATCTTCTCAGTTTAAGTTGCATTCTTCTTGGTTTTCAAAAAGCATCCCTCACAAATGGCAAGAATGAGAGTTAGTGAATTACTTACTACAGAATTAACTAGGGGAAAACTCTTCCGTGGGACCTTTCGCTATAATGAGCAATCAAATGACTGGCTATGCTGTGCTATGAAGATATCTGGCTGTCAAATTTGCCATTTTTGGGGGAGCTTCGGTGTCATCACAGAAAATGAAACAAGTAGATTAACTTGCAAAGAATACGAAGCATGAGAATCTTTGAAACTAAAACAGAGAACATGTACCCTATAAATAGTTAACTATTAATTCATGATTCACATAGCAAGGCTTGTACATCTTTGCGCGACTTAGCAGAGATTTTCAGGCAAATGCTTCAGCTGAAGTATTCGGGGGACAAACAGTGTTTTAACAAGAATTCATGAAATATATGGATAAGGTAATATAGAATTCATGAAACTAACAGTGCATAGGGTAATATAGAAAGCGAAACTGGTAAACTACTCTACTAAATCAAGGTGTGAATATTCAATTGAGAGGAGAGTAGCAATAAGCATTCCTTTCAGAAAATTAGATTATTTTCAAATTACCAACACAACAACTAGGACTTAACTTCAGAAATAGAGGAGTAAAAGAGAGGGCAATATATAATTACAATTTCAACGGAGGAGATTGGAACTGTGGCTAAGGCAAGTCCTGTTTCAGAAATCAATCATAAGATGTTCTCAAGATACTGTTTCCCAGATGTTTCAAGCCACATAAACCAGTGATGACAATAGACCATTCCTCATCATGTCCAAAAAGTAAGGATGCATTTAAATTAGATTTCGTTTCTAAATTTAATACAAAATTTTTAATTTAAATTTTATTCGATCTCTTATAAAAAATTATTTTTATAAAATTTAAAATAAAAAATATCAAATTCAAACTCTATCTATTACTATAAGTGATAGATAGATATATAATCAATTTGAAAGAAAATTATCGTGCAAAGCAGGGTTGCAGTGTCAGTATTTTTGACCGTCGATGAGGAAATAACCAATGAGCAAAACCTTAAACGAACATTTTTAGAGGACTGTAATTGAAAAATAATAATTTACTTTGGAATTAAATGTCTTCATTTGACACGGCAAAAGAAAAAATAAAGCACTTAACTATATATGTAAAATACATATTTTTACCATAGAATTACATGCTATCCAAATTTGTATATTAAATTTAAGGTGGTTAGTACTCCAAAGAAAAGATTGGTAGTGAAAATCTAAATTACGACATTTAGAGCGGGATTGAATAAAGTTTGAATTTAAAATTTTCTATCTTGAACTTTTTAAAAGTGTATTATTTATAAGAGAAGAAGTGAAACCTAAAGTGAATTTTATATTGAATTCTATCATGGAACTCAATTTAAATATACCTTAAATTTATTTAGAGAAAACATTTTTTTCTAAGTTTATTTATAAAACTTACATATGAATAAAATAGAATTTAAATTTCTTAAATAAATTTACTTGAAAGCATTTTAAGATAGAAATGTAAATTTAATTAGTAAAAAAAGGAAGTTTGAAGAAGGGACGGACTAGCTGTTCTTGGTTTCATCATAACGATTAACGAATGGTTTTATCCTTTTGCGCCTTCTGACACTAACCGCTTTCTTAACGTTTTCCTTAAAATAAAAAATGTAATATTTTGAATGTATATGAATATAACACGTGTAAACAACTCCGTCTTTAATAGGATAAGTATATATCATATGCTGGAATCGTATCTTGATATGATCCCCTGCTAATTCCTTGTCATTCATTTTCCACGCCTCGTATGGAGAACTTTGCTTGAACCGTTAAGGCATTATTGTCTACTCATACTAATATAAAGTGTAAAAGAAAGGATGAACTATTGTTTTAACCTATGGAATGCAGGAGCCTAACTAGTCTTTGATTTAAAATTAAATATACTATCTACAATATTATAAAAAATATTTTTTTGAAAAAACACTAAATTGAAATAAATTAGTTTAGAAGAATTCACAGTACTACTAAAATCTGATTCTTAATCTTTTCAACTACTGCTGAATTATACATCAATGGCTAAAAGAATTTGGAACTGTTATTCTGTTATAAAAGGGAAAAATGGTAATGGTAGAATGAAGATCCACGATCTAAGGATGAAGAAATTAGGCCATGATAAGTGCTCATTTGGATAGGTAGAACAAATTTTTATATTATCTTAAACAGGCCATGAACAAAGTGCTCATTCATATTCCCTTTCCATACAAGAATAGGATTTGGTGGTCTGTGCTTTGCTTTTGATTTTTCTCCGTTCGGCCACCCTAATAAACTCACCTTTCAGCTCCACCGCTATCCCTCTTTCTTGATCCCCTGACTCTTCGCAAGCCTTCAGAAACACACCAACGCACAGTGCCTGTTGCATAGCACAAACATGGCTTCTTCTGCAGTCTTCCAGTCCATCCTCTCCAAGCCTAACCCACCGACTATGCACAAACCCCAGAACCAGAAGTTTATCGTAAGGTGCACCACTGCTTCTCCTTCGCCGCAGTCCACGTTATCCGGTAATAGTCATATCCCTGTTCCACCACCACCGGCAGAGGCACTCAACTTCTCAGCCAAGTACGTTCCTTTCAGCTCTATTTCTAGGAATACTCCCACCGAAGAATCCTACTCTCTGGATGAGATCATCTATCATAGTCGGTCCGGTGGTCTTTTAGACGTGCAACACGGCATGGAAGCATCGAAGCAGTTTGATGGTGAACACTGGAAGTCTTTATTCGACTCTTGTGTTTGAAAAACCACATGGCCCTATGGCTCTGGAGTTTGGTCCAAGAAAGAGTGGTCTTGCCAGAAATTCGTGACGATGATATAGTTAGTGCATTTGAAGGAAACTCCAATCTTTTCTGGGCTGAACGATTTGGGAAAAAGTTTTTGGGAATGAATGATTTCTGGTGAAGCACTGTGGGATTAGTCACACAGGGAGTTTTAAAGATTTGGGCATGACTGTTTTGGTTAGCCAAGTTAATTGGTTACGCAAAATGAATCGTCCTTTGGTGGGCTTTTACTGCAAAAACTAAATTATAATTTTTAAACTTTTATATTGTTGTTTTCTGTACTAAAGGGTGTTTTGTAAGCTATCCAGTATTAGTTGACGAGTTTCTTTTCCGATTTGGTGTTCTTGCTCCTGAAGTTTTGGATGGATGGTAAATTTCTTGTTTCATTTTCTTCTAGGGGTGAGGGGGCTTTTCCTTACTTTCTCTTGCTTTCCTATGTACCATTATCTGCTTTTCTAATGAAGCACAACGTATAATACTGCGAAGATGACAAGATGGCTTACCAAATGATTCTGGACAAAATGGGACTAAAAGGATATCAGGTAAATTGGTCTTCCCCTCTCTTAAGAGAAATTATTTTATCTTGGGCGAATAATGGGAATCGAAGCTGAATCTTCTCCTTGGCAAAGAAAGATTTTACCATTCAACCATATTCATATTTTTCATTCTCTATAAATAATGTATCCACATAATTTGAACGAAGGCTCTCCTCGGTTCGGGTACAGCTCTTATTTGAACGAAGTAAAAAAATGCGATCTTTGTTGTCTGATAGAACAAACACTAATACCTTAATTAAGCCGTCACAAATATGCTCTGTTTCCTCGACCCAACTAACATGCTTTTTGTAGAAACAGTTGAAAACCTCATTCTATATTGTTTTGTCTATTCGCTTTTAGTTTTCTGAACATAGTTCTCTATTCTATATCCTAGTTGCCTCTCAGAAGTATTCTTAGTAGATATTGTTGGATTTGCAGCAAGGCAAGACAAAAGTCTTTCTTAGAGCTGGTCAAATGGCTGAGCTAGATGCAAGGAGAGCAGGGGTTCTCGGAAATGCAGATGGAGTTATTCAAAGACAGATCCGAACATACATTCCTCGAAAGGAGTTTATATCATTACGCCGGGGAGCTATCCAGTTGAAATCTTGTTGACGAGGTATTTCATATTGCTTGCCTTTTCCTTTTCCTTTTTCTATGTGTATTGTTACTTCTGTCCCATATTTGCATTAGAACTTGGGATAATGTAGCGTATTATTCAGATAAGAGAACTATTAAAATTCTGTAATAAGAAGCTTAGTTCTAAATACTGAAACAGCACCTTAAGGTTATTTACTAACTTTGCATGTCACTATACGCTTCAAATGCTGTTGGTGCTCTTAAGCTATGTGCGGTGTAGCTGCCTGTTTTCTCTTGCTCCTTATTTAAGATTTAAAAGCCATGTTGTGGATTATAGTGGTGGTAGAACCACATATTATATTTGGGTTTGCATGTCTATTTGACTTCTTGATGATGCTGCAAGCTTGTTTATTGAGTTGAATTGCTGCATTTTAAGTATCCTGTTGACAATATTAACTCTTCTCTCACATGCATTCATTAGCTATGTCGGCTGCCAAGTTGTGTAAACAATAGCCGCGCGTGTCAACATTTCGACCAGGTTATAGTTCTTTCTTGCTAATGCTAGTTATTGTTTTGAAGATCTTTACCTCCTTATTTGACAGGATATCTAGTTTCATGTTTGCAGCATTTTCTTTAAAATGGAGGAAGACGAGTTTGAAAAGGAGCTGATTGACTGGGGTTACATAGAGTTTGTTGAAGACCAAGATGTGTTGTATCTGATTGAAAAGGTTTACTCATATATGATGCATTATAGTCTGCGCTGGTATGAAACTTCATATGTATTTTAAGTTACAAGGTTATGACGAGCAATCAGTCTTAAAGAACTGCGGAAGTCTGCTCAGCTTCTGGTCCCTTAGCTTCTTTTTATATTTTTATTGTTGAAAATCTTGCAGAACCTGGGGATCATTGCTCTTCTGGATGAAGCTTATTAGGTAGAAGCTGGTCTTCTAGTCTAGTTCAGGACACCTTATCCCACATCTCCTGGTGTAATCTCGATTGAATATTTTTGTATAGTTCACAAAGTTTCTGCCCCCTTTACCTTTGACACATAATTAATTCAAATTCATATGATTTTTTGATGCAGTATGTTTCCAAAGTCAACCCATATTAAACATTTGCTCAGAAGTTGTACCAAACATTCTCGAAAAACAAGTGCTTCATTGTAGCTAAGCTTTGGCGCACCAACTTTACAATATCTCAATATGCTAGAGGACCTAGCAGCTGAAGACCGGTTATTGAAACTGTCTGCCTGCAGCTTTTTCAATGGGCCAAAGACCGGGAAGAGGACCTAGCAGCTGAAGGCCATTTTATTGAGAAGCTCAAACACATCATAATCATGCCTGCAGAGAAGACAATCAGCAGCATCTCTTAGCAAAGCTTGGATGTGATCTTTAGAATTTTACTGCTGCGGCTCCAGGAAGCACAGCACACTCTCTTCAGTGCTTCCGGATATTGTTATAAAACCCAGTTTATAAAATCTCGGCCTAACGCCATTCTCAAAAGAAAGAATACTAATAACAACTTGAGTTTGATATTTCTACAATACATTGGAATTTGTTTAAAGAAACTTTGGATTAGGAATTATGCCAACCGTGGTTCAACTTCAAAGTTGAACGAGACTCCTCAAACAAAAGCATGCACTGAGAAATCCTCGAAAAGATCCCTCACTATAAGCATTATCCGGCATGCCTTCGATTGCGATATCTGTTGGAGATTCTATTTCGTCAAGGTGGCACCATTTGAGAGGGAAGGGGTGATCGAACAGTCCTAGCAAATGCCTGCGACACTTTGAATATGCTATTGGTTTACAAATCCAAAACCCCAGAGAATCGACGGTGAAGAGCGGAGTCCACGATTCTTGAATTCCATATTCCTCCATCACCCACACAAGAGTCCGAAGCCCATGTTTATATTTATTCCATGTATGATAAAGAAAACACAAACGGCCTTCCAGCTCTCCAATAGACATTATTGCGATGTATGTGCCAGGAACGGGAGGGCTGGGCACCAGACGAAAGGCTTCAGTTCCAAGATCAAATGCGTAAATGGATTCAGGACGAGAGCCTTCTCCGTATCGTTCCTTGTTGCAGGAAAGTATCTCGTTGTCGGAATCTTCCTCGCTGTCGGCATGGCCAAACGGCTGAAGGGTTGATGGAGGTGCGGAAACAAGCCAGTGTATGGCACCATTGACAAAAGCACTATTGTAACGGAAAGACAGCGAAGCGTCCGGAGAATTTGTTTTAATCTTCTTCCATGAATCCGTCTTCAAGCTGTAAACTTCCACCTCGTGGTAGCGACCCGATGTACTGCTGTGGTAGGTTGAAAGCTTGACCAAATTGTAGTCATCTCTAAGATTATTGTGTCCAAAACTGTAATCGACAAAACCCAGGTTAATTGGTTCTCCAACTTCAACTTCAACCTTTCGGTACTTTCCAGTGCATGGATTCCAGAAAAGAAACCCTTTGGGTTTCCGGGTATTTTTTAGACAAAGTATTCCTTTGCAAGAGCCTACTAGACTAAAATCCTCACGAGGGCCACAAAATTCCTTCACGGGGCAGTCAAGTTGTACACCCTTGGCAAAATTCAAATCGTGAGGCAAGTAAAAGTCAAGGGAGAAGACGCCAACATTGTCGACTAGCCTGTAGAATACGATATCAAAATCGGAACGCGTCTTGAGTGCTTGATCTAGATGTTGTTTGACAAAGTCTGGACTGTCAATTAGCGCACGCAAGGATTTCGATACACAACGAAAGCGAAGAAGAGATTTTGCCGGTAACCGCGAGAATATTTCAAACAGTAGATCCTCTGGAATAACGGCCGCTTTCTTCTTCTTTGAAACCATTGTTGCCTCTCGAGAAGAGAAGGTCGAAGAGCTCTTGGGTTGCTTTGCCAGAGCTTATGAGGGGATATATATATATATATAGCCTACAAAGGAACAACACAACTCCTTTCCTGATCCAAACATAATTCCTTGATTCCCTCTCAGACTAGAATTAGGAAATAAATTATCCTTTCCTTAATTAGAACTAATATTAATTTTTAATTTTGGTCTAGATGGCTTGCACTTTCTCCTTTTGAAACCAAAAATAAGTGAAAAACCAATGGACCGTCTCCTTCCAAGCAAAATAAAGTGCAAAATTTGTAAAAGAGTTAGTAAATTTTAAAAATTTTGTATTGAATTCTATAATAAAACTCAATCTAAATACACTCTAAATTTATTTAGAGAAAATATTTTTTTCTAAGTTTATTTAAAAAACTTACATATGAATAAAGTAGAATTTAAAATTTTTAAATAAACTTACTTGAAAGCATTTTAAAATAGAAATGTAAATTTAATTAGTAAAAGAAGAAAGTTTGAAGAAGGACGCAGTTCTTGATTTCATCATAATGAATAAACAATATTTTTTTGTTTTGTTTTATCCTTTTGTACCTTCAAACACTAACCGCTTTCGGAACGTCTTCCGTAACAAGTAGCGGCGCACGTGGGATCTATATTCCAAAAATAGACAGCAGTATTTCTTTTTATCCGAAAAGGCAATATTTTAGTGAGGACTTCCATATTTCCTTCTTTTTAAAAATAAAGGGTAATTCATGTAAAAAGACTAAAAAAATGTAATATTTTTAATCGTATATAAATATAACACGTGTAAACTGTTTCGTCCTTAATAGGATAAGTATATGTCATCAGTTGACACCGTATCTTGATATGGTCCCCACTAATTTCTTATCATTTATTTTCTATACCTCTTATAAAAATCTTTGCTTGAGACGTTAAGGAATTATTATTTAATTCTATTAATATAAAGAGTAAGAGAAAGAATAAACCCTATAATCACATAGAATTCAAAATATTTTATTTACTAAATATTATTTTATTAAATTAAATTATTGTTTTAACTCCTAATGCAATAATCTAACTAATCTTTAATTAAATACATTATTTATAATATTATAATAAATATTTTTTAAAAAAACACTAAATTAAAATAAATTAGTTTAAAAAAATTCACAGTACTACTAAAATCTAATTCTTCATCTTTTCAACTACCGCTGAATTATACATCAATGGCTAATAGAATTTGGAACTGTTATTATTCTGTTATAAAAAGGGAAAATGGTAATGATAGAATGAAGATCGATCTAATGATGAAGAAATTAGGCCATGATAACTGCTCATTTGGATAGGTAGACCAGCATTTTATATTACCATAAATCGGCCATGATAAGTGCTCATTGGATAGGTAGACCAGCATTTTATATTACCATAAATCGGCCATGATAAGTGCTCATTGGATAGGTAGACCATCATTTTATATTATCTTAAATAGGCCATGATAAGTGCTCGGTCATATTCCCTTTGCATTTTTGCCTTCCTTCGGAAATCACCATGTGATATGAGTTCCAATTTGCAGAGTCCAACACTGTTTTATTCTCCCAACGGTCATAAATACTTCAAAATTAACTGCCTCAAATGAAGATAGAACTTCAAGAAATTCTTTGCTTATCGCAACAAGCAATTCAGCCATCTTCCTCTGCTTCTTGTTCTCAATTTGTGTTGGGGACTCTGTTCGAACATCTCCAATCCTCTGCCGCCATTAACACCTACGAATTCTTGCATCTCTCTCAATCTCACTCTCAACTCCATTTAAAACCTATACTCTCAATTGTGGCATGATATTTTGATTCCAAGATTTCAAGACTCTCTGTTTTGTGGGTGATTGTCGAATGAGAGTGATGGAGAGTAAGGAAGAGGAAAAGGAGCCTTTTATACTAGATAGATATTGCAGCTTTGATATAGTTGAGAAGATTTTAATGGCTCTATCAGTGAGAGAGATGTACATTTTCTGCTGTTTGGCCAGAGTGGTTGATTATTGTCAACAGGATGATTTCATACGTTCTTACACCACCATGCACAAAAATTCAAGATGCATGATCAAGATTCTCTCTGATGGACGGGTTGCCAAACTTCAATTCCATGACAGTGAGATGATGGTACAACCTCTTGGACTGGTTGTCACTGGATCAATCTTGTATGCAAACATATCCAATGGAATTCTTTGTTTGGTGATGGAGACAATAAATGTGGACTTTGCGACAGGTGTTAAGAATGGTAATGTCCAACATCAGATTCTGTTCTTTAATCCTTCAAACGGTTCAAGTCATCAGGTGCCCTTAGAAATAAAGAAATTCCACCAATTTCTATCACCTGTACAGCTTTTCTTCTGTTTTGGATTTTTGAGGGAAACAGTGGATTATAAATTTCTAGCTATTATTCAAAGAAAAGGATTTCCAACCGAAAATGTTGCTGTCTCATATCTTTTGAAAAGAGGTGTTTGGGAAAGTTCTTGGCTGGATGCTAGGATGGAAGCTGACATTTTTCTTTTTGAAAAATGGAATTTTCCTCTTTCACGAGGAAGAGGAATATTTTTTAATGATACAGCTCATTGGCTTATGAAAGGAGGGAAGATATTTGGATTGGATATGAATAATGGTAATCAGATTTACTATCCACAGCCAAAACAGCTCTCTCATATTCCTAGTCTAAGGAATACAGATGACATGCTGTGCTTACAAAATACAAGCATTGTATATTGGGTAAGGAAAATCAACATTGGGGATTCAAGAGCCAACGAATGGGTTAAACTACTCACGTTGAGTAAGAAATTCTCTGAGAAGAACTTCTCTGAGTATCTCCCTTTCAGCATAATTTCCACAGATGAGGATATGAGGCAAATTTTGGCCGATGCTGGGAAAAATGAAATTGCTCTGATCACTCTTGAAGATCCTCAAAAGATGACGTGGAGCCAGAAAGTTGATGAAGGCTTCATCTGGCCTACTATGCTGTGCAGTCCAAACCCGATAATCTTCCGTCATTGGCGGTGAGATCATTTGACTTCTTTTGGTATAGGATTTTTTTTTTCATATAGATACTGCTGATGATTGTTAATAGATATAGGCAAAAATACACGGAGGAATTGTTGATATTGATGATTGTGGATATAGGATGTATGTAATATGCTTGTTAATCTCAATCTCCTATTGAGTCTTAATCTTCACTGAATAGTATTTCTTTTAGCTATGAGCTATAGCTAATATCTTTTGGCTATAGCATTGTTTGACATGGTTTTTGGATAAGGTTTTAAAATTATATGGCATTTGAACGTTTTTGTTCTTAATATCTCATCTCAGGTTGTCTCCAAAGGATACCTCTTGGAGGTGTTGACTACAAGAACTAGCTTTCATATCTACAATAACCAGGAGTTTTACAAAACCTGTCTACCAGATATGAACCGAATGAAATATATTAAGGCTCTTTTGCTCGTAGTGACAATGCAAAATTTTCCCATTAATTCTTTCCAACTGAACTGAGAAAATCTTCTTTTTTGGTTTTCAGTTTCTATTTAATTTCTTTTTGAGACTTACATTGGTAATATATTTATAGCTGTGGATCCTTTTCAAAGATACCTCATCTTCATGATACCTAAATGATGGAACAATATAAATGAGCAGCATTTGGAGAACTTAGTCCATATCTTTCTCCAATGGCGGCTCCCATGTTTTGCATGATATGACTGTTCAGATGTCTTTATGATCAACGAGGGAAAGAGCAACTCAGTTTGGCCAGTGGAGAAAGTGTTGCTGGAAAGACTGATCAGATACACTTACCCTTTCTTGGTGATCTTTCAGGAGTTGAAGGAAGGACAGTTGAACAACAAGTTCTTGAAGTAAAATCGAATTTTCTTTTGGCTTGCATTTTAAGTAGGAGCAAAACCAAGTAGTCTGCTGCTAGTTTAAACTTGGGATGGGTGAATTTCACATGCAAAACCTCTAAGGAACAACAACTTAAGGTTGGCAATTTGTGGAGCTTCTGGAATTGGAAAATTTGCTGAAATGGTTGAATTATATTTTCATTATGTTCTGTGCGCTTGTTTTGAATTTAGTGTTGTTTGTACATATTTCTTAGGAATTTGCCTCAATGTAGTTGTTTTGGTAAATTGTCAAGATAAAATTTGATAAGAGTGGCACGATATCTGGGGCAGCTCTTCAAACTTACCTGCTGGAAAGATCTTGTGTCTGCCAGATTTCTAATCCAGAAAGATACAACCACTGCTTTGTCCTCTTTGTGCAGCAAAGCCTGAGGTATTCTTTTCCCCTGATGATTGAACTTGAAGTGATTATGCTGTGCTGTCAGTCAGTTTTGTGCTTCTGTAGAGCTTGTCATCCTAGATACCAGTGGTAATATGTATATGTTAATATGATAGTTTCTTTGTTTTGCAGGACAGGGAGAAGTATAAGTTGGGAAGTGCTAAATCATTTCATTATCTTATTCATTCCAACCGTAATGAACTTGATGGAAGAAATGATGCTCATGAATGTCTTGGAACAAGAAGGGCCACGGATATTGTTGGACTCAGCCAAGGTTGGTATTCCCTAGTGTTATTGTGAGAGGTTTTAGGAATAGGTTGGTGTCCCCTAGTGTTTTTGTGAGAGGTTTTAGGCATATCATTTACCTAATCTTGAATTCCCATAAATTTTTTCGGGAGGCTATTTTTAGGTTGTGTCTGCAATTCTTCATCTTGGTAATTTTGAATTTGCAAAAGGTAAGGAGATTGATTCTTCTGTGATTAAGGATGAGAAATCCAGGTTCCACCTTAATACGGCTGCTGAAGTACTCAAGTAGGCTTGTCTTTCTCTTCATTCCCGGATGCTTCTTTCTCTCTGTTCCTTTTTTATTTATTTTTTGTGATCAGTGTTCTAAAATCAAAGACATGATGTAACAGGTGCGATACAAAGAGCTTGGAAGATCCACTGATTAAGCGTATGATGGTGACACCTCAAGAGTTGATTACAAGAACTCTTGATCCTGAAGGAAGCTTTGGCAAAAACCAGTTATTACCATCTATTTGACTGGTAAAAGATTCAATTGCTTCCGCTGTTGTCAAATGATATGGACATCTAAACATGTCTCTTAAAGCATGTTATTTGCTCTTCAAATTCTCATGGCTTCTCCCTTTATTTCCTGGATCATGGAAAAAATAAACAATTTCATAGGTCAGGATCCAAAAAATCAACTATCCCCTGATTTGCAATTCATTTTAAGTACAGTTGCACTCTAGAATATAATGGTTGGAATTACTCTTACATTTCTTAATGTAAAAATACAAACAGTTTTGAGCAGTTCTATATCGATTTTACCAATGAAAAGCTGCAGCAACATTTCAACCAGGCTATAGCTCTTTCGTTTGAAAGCTGGTTATTGTTTTCAAAATCTTTACCTCCTTATTTGACAGGTTATCTAGTTTAATCTTTGCAGCATGTTTTCAAATGGAGCACGAGGAGTACCATAAAGAACTGATTTTCTGGAGCTATTTAGAGTTTGTTGACAACCATGATGTGCTTGGTCTGATTGAAAAGGGGTAGCTGTATATGATGCATTATAGCGTGCGCTAGTATATGGTTTTGTATGTATCTTAAGTTACACGGTTATGACTTATGACCAGCTCTCAGACTTAAAGAACAATTAGCTTCTTTTAACTATTTGATTGTTGAAAATCTTGCAGAAACCTGGAAGGATTATTGCTCTTCTGCATGAAGTTGTTAAGCAAGCCGGTCTTCAAGTCTAGTTCACCTTATCTTACATCTGTGTAAACTTGATCGAATATTTTTGTAAAGTTCCCATATTTTCCCACTACTTTTAGCATTGACTATGATAAATTTCAAATTCATATGCTTTTTTGATGCCGTATGTTTCCAAAGTCAACTCATGAAACATTTGCTCAGAAGTTGCACCAAACATTTGCAAAAAACAATTGCTCCATTAAACATAGGCTTTCCTGCACCAACTTTATAATATCTTAGTATGCTGGAGAGGTACTGATGATTCCTATGCGGTTCTCTACATTAGCAACATAATCTGTCCATGTTATGCAGAAGTGCTCCCTTCTGTTTGCAGGTGATTATATGACATTTATTTCTGGATAAAACAAAATTTTGTGGTGGCAGAACACCAAGACCTATTAACAGCCTCTAAGTGTTTCTTTTGTATCTGGTTTCTTTCCTCTGCTTCCCAAAGAAAATTCATAATCATCCAATTTTTCTTCGATTGGTTCCTGATTCAAGGTACTTCTGTCACTTCCATCATATAAGTGTTGATTTGTTCATGTTCCATTACTGGTTTCCTAAAATGCCAAATGCATGAAGAAACTGGGGTTGTAAGTAATAAAAATTGCAGCTATTGCATCCTATCCATATTTGATGTAGGATCAGTGGTTATAGAGATTGACGACATTATTGAAAAATATTTTCTATCGGAATCAATTCTGCTTCTTTTACTACTACTAATACCTATTTGAGGTTGCAGCTATGGAGCATAATTAAACTTTAGGAGATTACACTTGCAAACTTTGGGGGTTTATGCGAGAAAAGTTCTACAGAACTTATATTCTATTGCAAGGATTGATCTGTTTTCTTGAATATTAGGTGGGGTTGTGTACTAGGTTATGGGGAAGGGAATTGCTTTCTTTTGATAAATGATCTTGTTAAGTCTGTAAATTGCACTCCTCTCTGACAGCTAAAAGCTTTTAAATGAAGTGGTAACTTAACATGGAATCTGAATGGGGGAAACTGTTACTTTTAGATAAAAAATTTTGAAGCTTGCATGTGCAGAGGCTGCTAGTGAAAAGTGTCTTCTGCTCATAGATGAGAGGATGTTTTAAGCGTATACATTACACTTCAGCTTTTAGATAAGGCAGTAGATTTAACAGATACATAAATTTATTTGTACAATGAATAAAGTTTTGATGAAGATAAGCTAAACTATCCAGAAACACTTGTATTTAAGCATCAGGTGCAAAAAATTTCTTACCTTCCATTTGGATCTGTCGACACTAACACAATGCGATACTTAATCCCTACTAAAGCCTCAAGTAGGTTTTAGAGCTGTAGGCAATAACGTAATATGTGCTGTCTTCTTAATGTTATGAAATACTAGCACATAATTCAATTGACTTCTAGACTTGGAATCTTTGACCAGACAGACATCAATTTCTTGCTTGTACATCAGTCCATGTATCTTTTCTCCATTGCTGAGTGTAATTTGACACTGTTTTCCATGCTCAGAGTTTTCTTTCCTCTCACTCTTGTTCTTTATATTTTCTTTATAACCTTTTCTGAATGGTATTAAGCATGGCTATACTCCAATTGCAAGTGAGTTTCTCTTAATGAGTAATCATGTAGCTGCACTAAAACAAGGTGCAGAATTCAGCCTTCTACACAGGATGGGTTATTGCTGTGCAAACACTGCCACCAAATTTTGAACTACATCTGAACAGTATATGTGCACAGAACTTCTATTCTTGAGCTGGACTAAGTTACTTGAAGAGACTTGGCTACTTAGCTCTGGCTTTCATACAATCCTGATTTTGAAGTGGAGCCTTTCTTTTTAAAATAATTTCATAGTCTCAATCAAATCATTATTTAAACATACTGTGTGCAACATCTTAAATAAGGTCAGGAATTCAGGGGAAAAAGAAGACTTTTCGCTTGAAAATTATTTGCAGAAGAAAGTTTTCTGGCATCTGTAGCAAATGTGACAGTTCGTTATCAAAATACCACCTGAATATTTGGAAGGGCACAATTATTCTACTGTCTTCGTCGATGCACCCGAGCAATAATCCACCAGGCATTTGTTATTGTCTTCTGATGGTTGGACTCTTCTGATAATTGTGCATTATTTACACTTGCAGCAACAGCTGTAGTCTTTAATGCAGACCTCGAACTTAACTGAATCTCCCTACATTCGATCTGTGAAACCCATTTTTGAGAATGTGAACGCAATCCAACAATTGAGCGTTGCTGTGGCTTTTACTGCAAAAACTAAATTATAATTTATAAATTTTTGTATTGTTGTTTGCTGTACTAAAGTGTGTTTTGGAAGCTATCCGGTACCTGAATTAGTTGATGAGTTTCTTCTCCGATTTGGTGTTCTTGCTCGTGAAGTTTTGGATGGAAGGTAAATTTCTTGCTTCCATTTCTTGTTCAATGACCAAGTTCAAGTACTCAATTTGCCCCCCTTTCGGTGTTTTTTTTGGGGGAGGAGGGGGATTTTCCTTACTTTCTGTTGCTTTCCTATGTCTATACCATTTTCTGTTTTTCTAATGAAGCACAATGTATAATACAGCTATGATGACAAGGTGGCTTGCCAAATGATTCTGGACAACATGGGACTGAAAGGATATCAGGTAAATTGGTCTTCCCCTCTCTCTAACACTTCTTGGTCCAGCCGTCACAAATATGACTCTGTTTCCTCGACCCAACTAACATGCTCGTGTTTTTGTAGAAGCAGTTGAAACCTCATTCTGTATTATTTTGTCTATTCGCTTTGAGTTTTCTGAACATAATTCTCTATTCTATATCCCAGTTGCATGTCAGAAGTATTCTTAGTAGATATTGTTGTATTTGCAGCTAGGCAAGACAAAAGTATTTCTGAGAGCTGGCCAAGTGGCTGAGCTAGATGCAAGGAGAGCAGAGGTTCTCGGAAATGCAGCTAGAGTTATTCAACGTCAGATCCGAATATACATAGCTCGAAAGGAGTTTATATCATTACACCAGGCAGCTATCCAGTTGCAATCTTGTTGTCGAGGTATTTCTTATTGCTTGCCTTTTCCTTTTCCTTTTTCTATGTCTATTATTACTTCTATCCCATGTTTGCATTAGAACTTGGGATGACGTAGCGTATTATTCAGATAAAAGAACTACTAAAAGTCTCTAATAAGAAGCTTAGTTCTAAATACTGAAACTTCACCTTAAATGTTATTTACTAACTTTGCATATCACTATATGCATCAAATGCTGTTGGTGATCTTAAGCTGTGTGCAGTGTGGCTGCTTGTTTTCTCTTGCTCCTTATTTAAGATTTAAAAGCTTTGTTGTGGATTATAATGGTGATAGAACCACATATTATATTTGGGTTTGCGTGAATATCTGACTTGTAAGTGATGCTGGAATCCTTTGTTCATTGAGTTGAATTGCTGCATTTTAAGTATCCTGCTGGCAATATTAACTCTCTCTCTCATGCATTCATTAGCTATGTTGGCTGCCAAGTTGTATAAACGATTACCGTGTCTCCACATTCCGCCCTGTTAAAATGCCTTAAAATTCTAAGATTCACACTTCAAGTCTATATTGGTTGGCCACATATTTTTCATGATTTATCTTAGTCTTTGGGTGGCTAAGAAAATTCAATATTGGTTAGCTATGTTTGGTGACCTAACTTGGACTAAGATGGTACAATATTGGTTGGCTATGTTTGGTGAGCTAACTTAACACATTTTCAACAATGGAAGGAAGACTTGAAGTGTATTCACATGGTGATACATCTCTAAATAAGGCAATCTTGTTGGGAGCAAAGATGGCATTCAAGAGAGGAAGACATGCAATAGAGAGGAGTCACATCCAAAAGAGAGAAATCATCCAAGAGCATCTCTCTAAACTATCATCTTTCTTCATATACTACCTCTTCATATATATACACACTCTTGTCATATTTATTGAGTGTAGTGAGGTGTTATCTTGAGTGTATTCTTTGTGTGGATGTAAAACCATTTGTATCTTCTCCATATTTTTCATAGTGTATTTACTCCTCTCTTGCCCCGTGGTTTTTTCCCTCTACATTGGAGGGTTTCCACGTAAATCTTGTGTCTCTTCCATTTATTATTTTACTTTTCATTTTATCATCAACTACCCGAACTAAATATTTATCCATTACCACGCCAATTCCGCAACAAACCGGTATCGAGGCGTTGTAATATTTATTTGGGTTTCACAACATGGCTTCGTCATGAAATTTGATGTTGAGAAGTTTGATGGAAAAAATTAGTTTTGGCATTTTATAAGGAGATCATCTTAGAATTCAAGTCAAGGTGGAGATTGTTGAAATTGCCTTAGAATTCTAAGATTCACACTTAAAGTCTATATTGGTTGGCCATATATTTTTCATGGTTTATCTTAGTCTTTGAGTGGTTAAGGAAATTCAATGTTGGTTAGCTATGGTAGGTGAGCTAACTTGGACTAAGATGGTACATTTTCAACAATGGAAGGAAGACTTGAAGTGTATTCACATGGTGATACATCTCTATATAAGGCAATCTTGTTGGGAGCAAAGATGGCATTCAAGAGAGGAAGACATGCAATAGAGAGGAGTCACATCCAAAAGAGAGGAATTCAACCAAGAGAGAAATCATCCAAGAGCATCTCTCTAAACTATCCTCTTTCTTCATATACTACCTCTTCATATATATACACACTCTTGTCATATTTATTGAGTGTAGTGAGGTGTTATCTTGAGTGTATTCTTTGTGTGGATGTAAAACCATTTGTATCTTCTCCATATTTTTTCATAGTAGTATTTACTCTCTCTCGCCCTCATGCGTTTTTCCCTCTACATTGGAGGGTTTCCACGTAAATCTTGTGTCTCTTCCATTTATTATTTTACTTCTCATTTTATCATCAACTACCCGAACTAAATATTTATCCATTACCACGCCAATTCCGCAACACGCCCAGTTTATAGTTCTTTCTTGCGAAAGCTAGTTATTGTTTTGAAGATCTTTACCTCCTTGTTTGACAGGTTATCTAGTTTCTTTTTTTGCAGCACCTTTTTAAAATGGAGAAAGAAGAGTATGAAAAGGAGCGGATTGACTGGAGCTACATAGAGTTTATTGAAGACCAAGATGTGTTGTATCTAATTGAAAAGGTCTAGTCATATATGATGCATTATAATCTGCGCTGGTATGAGTTTTCATATGTACTATAAGTTACAAGGTTATGACGAACTATCAGTCTTAAAGAACTGCGGTAGTCTGCTCATCTTCTGGTCCCTTAGCTTCTTTTTATATTTTGATTGTTGAAAATCTTGCAGAACCTGTAGGGATCATTGCTCTTCTGGATGAAGCTTATTAAGTCAAAGCTGGTCTTCTAGTCTAGTTCAGGCGTCTTATCCCACATCTCCTGGTGTAATCTCGATTGAATATTTTTGTAGAGTTCACATAGTTTCTGCCCTTTTTACCTTTAACATATGATAAATTCAAATTCATATAATTTTCTGATGCAGTATGTTTCTAAAGTCAACCCATATTAAACATTTGCCCAGAAGTTGTACCAAACATTCGCGACAAACAAGTGCTTCATTGAACCTAAGCTTTGGCGCACCAACTTTACCATATGTCAATATGCTGGAGAGGACCTAGCTGCTGAAGACCAGCTATTGAAACTGTCTGCTACCGCTTTTACAATGGACCAAAGATCGGGAAGAGGACCCAGCAGCTGCAGGCCATTTTATTGAGAAGCTCAAACACATTATAATCATGCTTGCAGAGAAGACAATCAGCAGCATCTCTTAGAAAAGCTTGGATGTGATCTTTAGAATTTTACTGCTGCGGCTCGAGGAAGCACAGCACACCCTCTTCTGTGGTTCCGGCTATTGTTGTATATCCCAGTTTATAAAATCTCGGACTAACGCCATTCTCAAAAGAAAGAATACTAGTAACAACTTCAGTTTGATATTTCTACAATACAAAGGAATTTGTTTAAAGAAACTTTGGATTAGGAATTATGCCAACTGTGGTTCAACTTCAAAGTGGAAGGAGACTCCTCAAACAAAAGCATGCACTGAGAAGTCCTCGAAAAGGATCCTCACTATAAGCATTATCCGGCATGCCCTCGATTGCTATATCTGTTGGAGATTCTATTTCGTCAAGGTGGCACCATTTGAGAGGGAAGACGTGATCGAACAGTCCTAGCAGATGCCTACGACCCTTTGAATATGCTATTGGTGAACGAAGCCATAACCCCGGAGAATCGACGGTAAGAGCGGAGTCCACGATTCTTGAATTCCATATTCCTCCATCACCCACACAAAAGTCCGAAGCCCATACTCTGTATGATAAAGCAAACACAAACGGCCTTACAGCTCTCCAATAGACATTCTTGCAATGTATGTTCCAGGAACAGGAGGGCAGGGCACCAGACGAAAGGCTTCAGGTCCAAGATCAAATGCGTAAATGGATTGAGGACGAGAGCCTTCCCCGTAATGTTCCTTGTAGTCGGAATCTTCCTCGCTGTCGGCATGGCCAAATGATTGGAGGGGTGAGCGAGGTGCGGAAACAAGCCAGTGTATGGCACCATTGACAAAAGCGCTATTGTAAAGGAAAGAAAGAGAAGCGTCCGGAGAACTTGCGTTAATCTTCTTCCGTGAATCCGTCTTCAAGCTGTAAACTTCCACCTCGTACTAACGACCGGATGTACTGCTTTGGTAGGTGGATAGTTTGACCAAATTGTAGTCATCTCTAAGATGATTGTGTCCAAAACTATAATCGTCAAAATCCGGGTTAATCGATTTTCCAACTTCAACTTCAACCTTTCGGTACTTTCCAGTGCATGGATTCCAGAAAATAAAGCCTTTGGGTTTCCGGAAATTTTGTAGACAAAGTATTCCTTTGCAAGAGCCTACTAAACCCAACAAAAATCCTTCACAGGGCAGTCAAGTCGTATACCCTTGGCAAAATTCAAATCGTGAGGCAAGTACAAGTCAAGGGAGAAGACGCCAACATTGCCGAATTCCCTGAAGAATACGATATCAAAATCGGACGTGTATTGTGTGCTTGGTCTAGATGTTGCTTGACAAAGACTAGACTGTCAATTAGCGTACGCAAGGATTTCGATACACAACGAAAGCGAAGAAGAGATTTCGCCGGTAACCGCGAGAATATTTCGAACAGTAGATCCTCTGGAATAATAGCCGCTGCCTTCTTCATTGAAACCATTGTTGCCTGTTGAGAAGAGAGAAGAGAGGGTCGGAGATCTCATGGTTGCTTTGCCAGAGCTTATGAGGAGATTAAGTGGAGTATATATACATGTGTACCTTTCCTAATCTTGATGGCTTGCAATTAATTAGGAATACATTTTATTTCAAAATAAAATTTAAAATTTTAAATATAAAACTCACATCTCCTCTTACAAATAATTTAATTTTACGAAATTCAAAATAAAAATATCAAAATCAAACACTATCTAATTACACAATAAAACACAATCAAGTCTAATGAATTTTGTTTACAAACAGCTTCAGCTTTAGTCGTTTATAACTCTATTAATAAAAAGCAAGATTAGTGCAAGTTTCGCCGAGAATAAACAGGGCAAGGCAGATCCTTCTAGAAGAAGGAGATGAACCATGGTCACTTATAACCAAATTTAATAGAAGCTTCAACTTGATCACAATGATTAACAGTCTAATGATACAATTTTCTACCATCACCAAGGCTGCATAAGCGACCAACGCTTTAAGAGTACTGATAAAATGCCACACTTTTATCATCAGATACACTTGCGAGCAGGCAAGTACGTGAATCTATCCTTCCTGGTGGTCCAAATGCCACTGACCAAACCTGATCTGAGTGGTTTGAAAGAATCTGTGTAGCTGCCCTCATTTTCAGATCCCACAATCTAACAGTTTTGTCACTTGATCCTGTAGCAACTGCCGTGCCAACAGGGGAAACATCCACACTAAGAACCCAACTTGCATGACCCGACATAGAGGCTATCAATGTTTTGCCCTCAGCATCATACACATGAATGTAACCATCATCCGAGGCAGAAAAGAGTACCCTTGAATCAAGAGGCAGAGGTGAATATACAAGAGATCGAACCGGCATGAAATGGCCTTCTAGGTGATACAGAAACTTGGCACGTGCTACATCAAAGATAGAGATCGTGCCGTCCATTGAACCACAAGCAATCTGCCTTCCGTCAGGGCTCCAGGCAACTGAAAGGACAAACTTCTTATTGCCACTTTTGTCAGAGGGCTTCGAGGCTTCAGGACGAGGGATCGATAATGTGGCAATTAGTTGCCACTGAGCAGTATCCCATAGTTTTACGGAGGCACTACCACCTCCAGCTGCGGCTAGGGTTGTACCCTGAAGAGGTGTGAAACAGAGAAAGTTGAATCAGCGAGAATCATCGGAGAGTCAAGAAGAAGTTTCAGATTTGGCCAACAAAGCACTAGCTTCAGTAGAATGTTTCATAATATTTCACATACTAAAACACTATAATTAAATTTGTCAGAATCATTTAGTCAGCACTAATTAATGAATATCTGATCCTTAGAAACAGTTAGTTAATTGTCAAAAGAGTAGAAAATGATCCCTATTTTGCTTGCCCAACTGTCTCAAGGGAGGCTTTAAAGCGAAGGACATGAAGAAATGCTTGCTCATGCCCAGACAAGTATGCATAATATTTTGGATTGTTGTCATCCTCTTTTTCACCTCTTCTCCCAAAACTATTTATGGTAGACTAAATACACATTTCCATAGTTGGACTTTGGCAAGAACAACTCAACCAGGAAGTTTTCAAGTCAAAGTATCTTTTGTCTTAACCACCACGTAATGTATTCACTAGACAAATAACTACTGCTTTTGTATTGGAAGGATAAAAGAAATCAGAGTCCGGAAGGCCAAGTACAAGGAAAGGGTTCCAGTATTATGCTACCTCTACTTTGATAGTGTCTGCACTTCTGATAAAGTTGGATCTTCACTATCTAAACTACCTAGAATTTACCTAACGCATGCATTACAGGTGATATCAGCATAGGAAACTCTTTGGGAAGCAGACTGGACTAGAAGCAAGTAAAAATTCTTTGTAGGAACAGAATTAATAAAATTCCTCAACATGTATAGAGCTTGCATCTGAAAACCAGGGACAACAGAGCGAGTTCAACAGGAGGAAGGAATTAAAAACTTATTGAATTTCATCAATTTCCTGGAATAATACATCCTGTAAAACAAAATCAACATTTGTATAATTCAGCTTTCTGGACTAAAACTGCAATCCCTGATATTTCTACCTATGATAGTTTTCCATTAGCACAACAGTTGTCAGCAACATGATCAGGGCATCATAAAATAGGCATAAGAAGACCTCAAAAAAAAAGTTGCAATCAAAAGGTGTGTACTATGCCATGGTTTAATGAAAACTAGAGTAAATTTAAGCCAAAAAAAAGTTCATGAAATCCAACTGACTCAAGAAAAGATGTGCAAGGGGTTGACAAGTTACTAAAAATAGGCATTGATTGCAACTTGCAAGTGTTCAATATGTGACCTTGTTGCTAAGAAAGTTAATCGAAAGGCAAAGCACCGGATAATCCATGGTCCGTCTCTCTTCTTTTACATAAAGACAGACTTGTTCTTTTGCAGGTAAGCATAGTTTCTCTAGTTAGGGCTTCAGGGACCAATCATCCAAAGTCTTAAGTGATTCTCCTACAAATATTGCTCCTGACAATGTGAAACCCTTGTTACCATCTTGTCTCAAAATTTTACCACGTAAGAGAATGGTTGCTTACTACTTAGGCCCCCAGCAGTCGAGATAAGCTCTTGCTCCTTGTCCTTCCTGTTTGGAAAGATGATAACAGAACTCCTAGCATTTCTAACAAATGCAGTAACAAAGTATAGCATTTTGGAACTGCCTTAATTTGAGATGAAGAATTAGTAGCATTATGAATTTCTTGACTTCAAATGAAGCATTTCTCCGTCAAAGAAAGTAATCTTTCGGGAGATTTATTTAGAAATCACGATAAAAAGGGCAACTTTTTTTTTGTAATAATTACCGGTAAATGCCTTAATTTAGTGCACACTTCATGAATGACTTTCTCCATCATCCCAAAAAGCAGAAAGCTACACTATCATAACATCATCCTATAAATGAAGCATTATTCATCTGTCTTAATAAAAATGCAATAGACAATTTACCTCGGGGTTAAATTGCAGCTGCCAGACTTCAGAGGGAGGAGCTTCCAGGGTGGCGACCGTATTATTTGTGGTGACATCGAAGACCCGAATAAAACTATCAATGGAGGCGGACGCAGCAATTCTGCCGGAGGGGTGGGCGGCGACGGAGACGACGCCGAGGCAGTGACCGGTGTTAGTCTGGAGACAAGTCAGATTACTGGGGTCCCACAGACGCACTGTCTCGTCGAGGGAACCAGTGAGAAGAAGTGGTGAGCTATCATCGGTGCCTGGGACCCATGTGGCCGTCCAAACTGAGTCGTCGTGGGCGTCCGGAATGGTGGCCGGGGAGGCTAGTTTCATGGTGGTGGTGATCGAGTAGCTTTAAACCCTAACCTCGGGGAATTTGAAGAAGCTCGACGTGCATCTTGGGTTTTTGGCTGTTTGACCCCGCTTTAATGGAAAGTTCCGCCGGAAACAGCGTGATTACATTCGGAATGCGTTGGCGTTATGATTCACATATGTCTTCATGAGTATGCGTCGAGATTATCTGCCCCATTTTCACGTACTACGAAATGCGCAAAGCCAGCCCAAACAGTCAAAAACCCTGTTTCTTACTGGAGCGGAGGACCATACCCAGCCCAGTTGCTCTGGAGCAGTTCTATCTATTTATTGACTTCAATGAGACTCCACTGAATCAGATTAATTGACTGAAAAAAGATTAGCTGTAACTGCTTTTGCTTTTGTTATTCTCAAAAAATTAAATCCTATAATTTCCATCAAGCTACAAAAGAATCATATATCAGATTTTTTTTTCCCCGTATTTGGTCTGATTTTTCTCAGAGTTTCCAAAATAACCTGAATGCATTAATCTATATGGTATGGGAAAAAGTAAGAATTTTATTCGAAGAATGTGGGTGCTAGCCTTTTAATGTTTTCTTTTATAAGACTTGAAGAAAAAAAATGCATTAAAAAAGTGTTGTTAAAATTCGCAACAATCACTCTTTGTCGATTAAAAATAAATTTGCATAATTATTCTAACATATATTCATTCATTATTCATAACGATTATTCTTTTATTTATAAAGAGACTAATTACAAAGTATACATTTTTATTTATTTTACTTCGAGAACCAAGTGTCTTTATCGTAAGTGATATATGATGGATCACAGAATATGATTTCCCTCTCTCTTGTGGAAGTTGCAAAATGGCTTCATTGAGGGGTTTTACTTAGTTTGGACTTTTTTTTAAAAAAAAATGCACTAACATAGACTGATTGGTGAAAAGTTGGTACTAAAATGGACATAACGCCGAGCGAAATGGCGTTAAGTATAACACCATGGGAGAATAAGGCGTTATAGCAAAATGCTATGACAGATGTCGTTATAACAGTCCCCGCCCAAGCTATTGTTTTTATTTTTGTCTGCTGCTTCTTCTTGCTTTCTCTGTCTGTACTTCTTCTTGCCGCCTATGTTATCTTGCTTTCTCCGCCTCTTGCCGCCTATGTATATTGAAAATTCCATCGGAACGATGAGGTTGTGTTGTTTGGAGATGACAGCACTGTTCCACTTCCATCCTCACCTGCCTTCTCCACACCTAGAGATAAGATGTTCACTTCCAACCTTTTTGCTCCTCCATTCGATGCACCTGCTCAACAACTACTATTATTTAGGATTGAAGATGCGAAACATGTTTTGGATGAGGGGAAACAATAGCAGCAAATATGTTTTGGCCTGTGCCGTCTTTGCATCTCTGAATTCTGTGCTTCTTGGCTATGGTTGGTGCCTAACACTTCTTTGCTTTTTCAATTAAAGTTCCTATATTTATTTACGTTCTCTTTCTTCCGTTATCTGATCTTCCCTTTGGTTCATTAGTTGCTTATTCTTTTTTAAAATAAAATAAATGTTAGTTGTTTATTCAATTATCACATTATTGTAAAAATTGCTGCATTTTGTCTCATTGATTAATCTGGTGCAGTTGAGTGATGAGTGGGTTGAGGGGCCAAAGCAACACTTAATCTTTAAATGGATATAACGCCATTTAAAATGACGTTATGTCTAATATATTATACAATCTTCTTATAACAGTCCATTTCAATGCATTTTTTAAAAAATAAGGCTAAAATGGGTAAATACCCCTTCATTGAGAACCACGACAAAGATAGGTTTGTCTAGGGCCTCTTCGTTTGGTTAATTTTAGGGTTGTCGCAAAGCAACAAAGGTCCACCAGCTTCTGATAGGGAAAATGAAGAGAACCAGCGCCAAGCTTGCGCCTTTAAAGAGCTTGAAAGCATCTAGCGTAAGGTCATGTCGGAAGCATCTTTCTACAATATGAGGAATATAAATTTTTTCAAATGTTTCAGTGATCTCTTGTTTCATCATATTTGTTAAATTTGAGATCATGGAAGCGGATGTTTAAGGTTGCGCATTATAATTTTTTGCACAAATAATTGTATTGAATGAAATTTTAATTTCTAAAATTTTCTTTACGTGTCTTGTCCGTAACCTCTATCATGGTTATTTGTGCTTCTTTGCTTTCGGGCACCAAAGTGGTTCTAGAAAGAGGCATCGCATGCCTAAGGATCGCCGGAAGTTTCCTTCAGCAGAGCATTCCCTCTATCTTTGTTACCAGATTTCCTTTGCAGTTGCACGAACTGTGAAGATACAGAAGTTGTATGGCTTGTTATTGGTTCAAGAGTCTGAATCCCCCGAGGTTACAAAGAGTTGATAGAGTGAATTCAACTTTGTAAATTGTGTCATTGCTCTAACGTGACTGGGAGTAGTGGTATACCTGTTGGCATAGCGGAAGCCCTTGTATTCTCTTGAAAGACACAATCGTCGACTGTAAAAGTAGGACCCTCCAATCCCCCACGTGTGATGATGATACACGCGAAGGTGGTCAGCAGAATCAAGAGCAATGTCGAAGGAGAGAGCGTTGGCTAAAGGATCCATAAGAAAACGGGGCCGTGTGAAGTTCGACCACAATTATTGGAGAATGAACTTGCTCGGACTGTGCATTGCTCAAGACTTCTTGCGAAAGGTTTTGGTCTTGTAATTTATATAAGAAATAGATTATTAATAAAAATTATTGACAATAAGTAAAAATGTCGAGCTCATTGTGTAATGACATTAATTGACACATTTTAAAAAATAAATATGTTTTAAGTCTACTAAAATAATATTAATATGTATAAATAAATCTTAAACAAGTTGTATCTTTGTTGCACCTATGAATAATGACCACAGTTCTTCATTTTGTTGTCCATGCTAGATGTAAAAATTCTACAATGTTTTTTTAAAAAAGAGATGGGCTCCAAACTAATAGAACAGAAGTTTACCAAACAAATATCTACACTACAAAAATTTTGTCAAAGCATTTAAAAAAGCTCTGAAGGAGGGAGAAAAAACACCATCAGAGCCAAGTCTAATGATATGTACATGCACACATTTTTTCTTCAATCTCCAAACAAAGCCAAACATAGGTTATAACTCATCTTCTTCAAAAGGGGCTCCAATTGACAACTAAAACACACAATTAGAGCCAAAAAACCTATATATATCTATATCTATTATAACTTCTATTTACCCTCAATCAAGTAGTACAAGTACAATTAGTCCTCTCATCTCTGTCTAAGTGCAAAAATTAGGGAAAGTGGGAATTTTTTTTTTGGGGGGGGGGGGCGGGGTGGGGAGGGGGTGAGGAAAAAAAGAAGGGAAAAACAACCATATTTATGCCTTCCCACTATTAGGCTTAGTCAAGTTTAGTCCTGGGCCTCAGCCCATCTTCTGCTTCTCCCTCAGTGAATTCATCTTCTCCAATCTCCACTCATATTTGAGCCTAGCAATGAAAGAATCCGCTTTGAGGTTGACATCTGGGCTGGGACAGGTCACTGAAGGCCCAATTGAATCAGGACCTTCCATTGGCTCTGACGAATTGACCGACATTACATCAACGTCTTCCAGGTCAGGAGAGCTGCAACGTGAGCTGTGCGCGCTACGTATTCTCACGAAATCTCCGCGGGCCACAAATTTGAAATCCGGCATTTTGAACGGCGGCGAAGGAGGCGGTGGAGGTATTGGTATGATTGGAGATTGCGCGCCACTGTTTAAATAACTGCTGTCCTCGTAATAACTACTTTTTGTCGGTAATGGTGGCTTACCGCTGGTTTTTGGCCGTCGCAGCATAGGTTCCGGGGAATGAGCCTGAGTGTATTTAGACTTGTGCCTGGATAATACTTCCTGTGGTGGTGGGGGTGGTGGAGGTGGTATTGGTGGATCTGCTCTTTCTGACTTGAACCGTCTGCTTTTACTTCCGTGTTTGAACAGAGTGTTGAGGATAGACGACGGAGGTGGTGGTGGTGGAGGCGGCGGCGGCGGCGGAACTGATGTTGATGACGAGCTGAAGCGCTTGCTTTTGCTCCCTGTTTTGAATAAATTATTGAAAATTGAATTTGGGGGAGGCGGAGGTGGTGGTGGAGGTGGTGGCGCAGTGCCAGGAACAAAATGCACAGAATGTACACGTTTAGTCTTGCTATTTTTCTTGAAAAGATTTTGGAAAACCTTAGAGGGCGGCGGTGGTGGAGGTGGAGGAGGAGGCGGAGATGGTGTTGGGCGTGGGACGGTTGGATGTACGGAAGATGACAGGGAGCTCTCATTGGAGCTATCTTCAGTGCTTCTTCTTTTTGATTTCTTCTTTTTCTTTCGCTGATTGTACAATGAAGCAATTGCTGTCGTTATTTCCTTAGCAGTACCACTCTTTTTCCTTTGAAGTATTTGGGTCTGCCCTGGCTGAAACTCCACGGACGGTGGCGAAGAAGCTGGCTGAGGCTCAGCCGATGGTGGTGGTGGAGGTGGCGGAGGAGGAGGTGATCGACTTTCATTCAACTGAGCTTGATCTACTTCAGCTTCAACAGCTCGCTTTTCCGGTTTTTCTTTACGTGGGATGCTCTGTACCGATCGCCTCCGGTTTAAACGAGCTGGAGGAGGAGGCGGGGGTGGCGGCGGAGATGAAGGCCGAGACGAACGAAGTTCAAAAGTATCCACCGGTATCACTTTTACATCACTCTCCTGTCTTTCCGCCTCGGTGGCCCGACCGCCGTCGTGAACATGATCGGATGCTGGTGGCTTTGTCGGTTGCGAACGATAAAAGTTCACATTAAAATCATCATAGAACCGATACCTGGTTTCTCCTGCTTCCCACGATGGTACTTGTCTCAAATCCGGATAAGAACTGCTGCTTCTTCTCAATCTGTTAACACCAGTCTCCGTAAACCCAACAGGAGTACTGTACCACTGAGTGCTCTGAATAGGCTGCGCTGGTCTCTCATTGAAAGAACCGTTCGAAACATTACTACTCTGTTCATCGGAGGCTTCGGCTGCCGAACCATCATCGTTTCTCTTAGCAAAAACCCCACAAAGAATTGCAAAGACTACTAGAAGGATGTTCAATGAGTCCCAACTTTTCTTCACCGCATAAGTGGGACGAAGAATCTGTGTAGTGTGCGAGAGAAAAGGTGGAACAAGAAAAAATAGGATGAGCAAGGCGAGTATTGGCAAGAGGAGGATAAGTAGAACAGGGCTGAGAAGCGGAGGTGGCGACCGGCGGCGACGCTGATGCTGGAGGATGACGGTGGACGGTTGGGACCAGAAAGGTGGTGAGTCTCCCTCTGGTTCCATGGATTAATGGGGTTTGGTCTCGCTTTAGGTGGAAGAGAGTTTTTAAAAGCTTTCTGGAGGAAAGAGGGTTTCCCTGGCCTAAAGTGTAATGACAGATGAGATCGAAGGCTGTTGGTCATACCAAAATGAAATGAAATTTCGACATATTTATATGCAGACCGATCAATTGTTCATAAGCACATTTTATTTGGTAACAAATTTTAAATGTAATTTACATTTTTTACTTCTTTATGTAATAATACAAATATATTACATATAAAGAAAAAAATCAATGATAGACCAATTTATTGATTTAGATATTACACTATTTCTCTCATTTTTCTAACATTTATTTGTATAAATAAGATTATTAAATAAAAATAAATATCAAGCGTGAAAATAGGATCAGTGAACTACTCTAATCTTAAAGGTTATAAAGGAATGAAGACTGAGGAGGAAGAGCATTGTGTACGGAATAAACGGAGCCGTGGAAGAGTATTCAAAATTAATTAAGAAAATTTTGAGCTCTTAGCATCATCGGCTCAATTGGATAAATGGAATAGTTTTGTTGTGACAGAAGGGTTTGAGCTTTTAAGTGTAAATTAATCAAACAACTTTTCTATGCATATTCTATGTTTATCTAATTAGTATGTATATTCCTCCAATTCTATTAACTATATCATTGAATACTCAGAAAAGGGAGAAAAAAAATGGTCGCTTGCAAATGTGGGTCTTGAAGCAATTCATAAGAGTCCACACCTCCTCTTCCAGTCAGCAATTGCCTGGATGGTGTGAGAGTGTGGGTCTCTCTTGGTCTTGCCTCTCTTTCTCCTCTCGTGCTCCCATTGCGTCCCACTTTGTCCACGTGGTCCCTGTCTCTTCCCTTCCCCGTGTAATTATCTATCAAAAAAAAAAAATACTAATATTTTAATATATGTTTATTTCATGAGGTTTTGAGGTTTATACTATTTGTGTTGATAGGAACACATATAAGGAATCAAAGACGAGTAGACGACTGACTATGTAAGAGCTTACATATTTGTTGCAATTCTCAAAGTATATATATATATATATATATATATATATATATATATATATATATATATATATATATATATGGCCATCGTATGCTTTGTTTAGGCTTAACTTAATAATTATTTTATCTCAAAATTAAATTTAAAATTTAAAATTTAAAATGTGAAACTAAAATATTCTCTCACAAATAAATTTAATTTTTATAAAATTTAAGACAAAAATATCAAAATCAAACTCTATCCAATCATGCCTATTTGAGTAATTTTTGTATGGTTGCATATTGGCTGGCTTGGGAAATTTGAAATTTTTAGGCGTTGCATTGGTTGTTTTTGGTCGGAAGGTAGCAGGGGAGGGTGGGTTTAGTTTTATTGCAAGTCAATCTTGCTTTGGTGGTGTTCATTGATACCTCATTTTATTAATGCTTTTAGGCAACTCTTCCCCAATTTTAAACTTGTGCAACAACAAGTTACAAGGAATGGTTGTTGCAATTGTTTTATGACCAAGTGACAGTTGGTTTTACTTCTCTTTCGGGCATATACTATCCTAAAATTTGCATATCTTAAGGTTGCTATGCCGTTCAAAGTAAAATTTGTTAACGGCCGATGAGTCTTTAAAGTTTTATATGGCCTTCAATATGATCTACAAGATGACCATAGTTTAAAGCAAAATGTCTAAAGAGTTTAGCAAGTGATATTTTCTTAGAAATTGGGTACTAAGAATGGCCCTTTTGGTGCTCCATATCTTTCATTATTGTTTCTTGACTCATTGAGAGGCCTTGGGGCAAGTATCAATCTTGAGCCACGTCTAGCTTTAGGAGGAAGGACTGAGAAGAAGCGGTGAGTGTTTGCAGACAGTTCTCGGCTTGTATGATTGGAGCGTGGTTGTAATCATTGCAAACTTCAAACTTTTACATCAAAACACCAAAGAACACCTTTAAAATAATCACTTTGTCAAAAGCATAAAGAAAAGTACCACCACCCCTTTACTATTTGTTTCTTTCATTTTTTGGAGCATTAGAGCCCTAAAACTGCCAAAATGGTAAAATTTTTCACACATTCTTTACCTAAATGCAAGCCTTTTTCCCCCATTAAGAACCCAACAAATTTGGACTCATTGATTAACTTATACGAAGTGTGACCCCAACTTTCGAATTGGTGGAATGGGGAAAGAAACCCTTCGAGTTTTGCAAGGTGAAGAAACCAACCAGTCATCCAAGCTTTGCATGCCCTGTGGAGGACGCAACAAGAAGAACCCTATAGCAAGTTAGCTGCTTTTATGTCTTGCAACATTGCACTTTGTTTCGTTTAAATAGAGCATTACATGTACACTTTTTCGAGTTAGTGCGCCATTATTAGAACCCTTTTCTCGGCATATTTTGTGGAATTGTTTTGATCACATTAGAGAAAACCTCCCTCTTTTTTGGATTCTAAAGAATCCATGTTGTTTTCGTGCTCGTTTATGCAAAAAAAAAAGTCAGAATTTGTTATTGCATTATTGCTGGATGATGTTGTTGTGGTTGTTTCCATATAAATATCTTGGTATAGTAAAACTAGAATTTTGGCCTAAAGATTATGATCTTTAATGCAATGCCTATCTTATTCATTCTTTCACGACCTAATATGCATGCGTGTAGTTTCAAACACAATTTATATAAAGGGAAAGGTCCCATGAATTGTGAGTTATGACCTACCTTCATAAAACGTCTCTCTCAGTGCAGGATCACTATAATTCACCATGCCAATAAACTATAGCAACAATCATACACGGATCACTTTTTCCAACAGTGGCCATTTCTACGCGATGGAGAGGATTGAAACCAAGATTGTTGGCATATTTACGTTGTATTACCAACTAATTAATTGAATTAGGGTCTCGAATTAGTAATAAAAACAAGGTATCAGACAGCTTGGATAATGACAACCTTTCCCCACGAAGTGTCCTTCAAGTTTCTCCAACAGCTAGCTTCCATAGGATGGCGGGTTTCCATCTCCTCTCTCCTCTCTCACGTGATCGTTCAATTTTTCCAGTTCAATCATGCACATAATAATCGTATATAAATATATAATTTGACCATTTCTTAAGAAAACATAAATACCGGATTAGCTTGCTTTTCTTCATGGTATATTTTTGTTTTCCTGTTGAAAAAAACAAATGCAAATGATGGACAGGCGTCAAGAAATTCATGGCAGGATTGCGTGGTTTGTTCAAGATATCGCGGTATGGTCAAATTTATAAATTTTCAACAACTCCGAAATATTATACATTCAAGAGATCATTGTTTATTGCAGAATTAAGATCTGCTTCGTAGAAAATTGATATATTTTTTATACTTAAAATTAAAATTAAGGTGTTTTTGTTGTTTTCAGCAACCAAAACGAGTTCGATGACATTCCTGTGCAGGAAATATTGCTTTTATGGCAAACCTGTGCTTCGGACATTCTGTTCAAGATTAAAAATCTGGTTTAGGGAAGTACCAGGAAAGTACATGTTTTGTTAAAGGCTTACAGCTCACTTGCTTTTAGATTAGTATATGTTAGCATTATTTCCCTATACACAGTATTGCTTTTGGAAGAGGGAAAAAGAGAGGAAAATAAAAAAAGAAAAGAAAAGAGAAAGTCAAGGCCCTCTTTTATCAGCTTCTAATTATTGAAATAGTTCCAAGAAAACAAAACCAGCAAAGATGAAATCAGGGTATTGAAGTTTGACATTATCTTTTAACTTAGGAGAAAATTAAGAAGAAATATCTGTCATATTTCTTGCTATAATCAATTAGTCTCCATTCACAGCTATTGAACCTCAAGGCTTCGTTACATTTTTCTATCATTTTCCGGGCAAATTGCAGCATAATACTCAGAAGCAATACTAATTTGGTATGCTGAAATGTTACCTACGTTTCCCAATTAGAATTATTGGGGTTATTGGAGAACCTCTCGTACATATTTCTTTTGGCAAATTTTCTTCTTTGCGCATAAATCCAATACAAAACTTTGATTAGGATTTTCTCTTCATCTAACCATTGGCAATGATGAAAACAACTAACAGAATTACTCTTAATAGAATGTTAAGAACGTCTAATTCTACTTCTAAAAGCTACCTCAAGTTAAGTTTGAAAATATTTAGGTAACCCGACATCACATCTAACCGTTGGCAATGATGAGAAAAACTAACATAATTACTCTTAGAAAAACTAACAGAATTACTCTTAACTCCACCTTCAAAAATTATACTATGTTAAACCTGAGTTTGGGCTTAACTTCATCCGGTCCAACATCGTTATGATATTATGTTGAAAATAGTTTCAGGTCTAACTCTACCCAAAAGATATCTCCAAAGGAAAAAAAATTACTCAAACTTTATAAATAATTAATTTTTATATTAAAAACACAATATATGATCTCAATATAGAACTAATTTAAGAACCTTTCCCGTTCAAGAAAACAAACTCTGTCCTCCTAAATTAACCTGGCGATGGCATGTTAGGCGGATCAAAAGATATAATCGGATACCTAAAGATCCTGAACACTAATCAAAGAGGAAAGATACAAGGCTCTTGATAGCATATCCAACGACACTTTATCATTATGGAACTATATTCGTCTTCTTCCCTTTGTCTTTTCAAAATCAATTGGTAGCAAACTTCATTTTCCCTTTGTAAATGAAAACGGATCGCTAAGTAAGTTTACTGATCTGTCTTCATTTACATGTGAATAATGTATGTAAAACAATGTATTAGGTAAGACTTTCTGATGTAGGCCAATTATCTTTTGTCTTCTTGAGAAGTTATGTTTGACCTACAGTAAATTAGTAAATTAATAATTAATAAATTAAATTAATTAAAATTAAAATTAAAAATATCTTTTATTTTCTTCTTTTTTAATTTATGTAAAAAGTAAAAAAAAATTATATTTTAAAACAAAGAGAACATCAAATTCAGAGCAAAAATTGAAGGATTTAGCAAATCATACTCCCTCCTTTATACTTGTTATTTGATGAGATTAGGCAAAGTTGTGCGAAACTTGTTTGGAAGGAGCAGCAGAGAGATTAATGAGAACAACTGTGTTTAATGTTCATGACTATATATGTATCTGTTACTTGTTGATTCATGAATCATTAATTAATTACACTACTTTATATTGACAACCTACAAGGCCAACCAGAAAATAGCAATTTCTTCATATGAAAAGACAGCTTAGATCATGCTTTATTCTAGAACAAACCCCTCGTTGGCGATCCTATGATCTAAATATCTCACAACCTTTTAGGAGCCACCAGCACAAGTGTAAAGCTTAACTCTGAGCACCTACTTCATTTGGGTCACTATTATTGTAATTCAATATTAAGATGCTTATCTCATGGTACAAAGTATGAAGATTTCAAACTATTCAACTCTCTATTCGCTCAATTAAAGAATAACAACGTTTAAATACTTATTTTATAATGTTAAGTTAAGAACATACATGTAAATATTATTTCTTTCGCCCTTCACCAATTAAACACAAAAAAAAATTGAAATTCAAGTGGAAATTGATGATTATCAATCTTAATTTGCAATTTCTTACGCTTCATAAACGTGGTAGTAAGATGAAAATAAGTAAAATTTTGCCATTCTCCACAGATGCTGGTGTTTATTGCTTACAGTCTCGCTATATACAAACTGGCATGACCAAAGGCTTTTTGACTCGTGTGATTGTTCACCACCTAATATTCTAATGCAGATGACCTCTCTCTCCTTTATTGGTGGACGTGGGCACACACAGGACCAATCAAGAAGATCATTTTCTAGGTTGCAGAAAGATCAACTTTGCTTTAACAATTCATAAAGTGCCCTCTCCCACAGGAGGGACATTTTCGGTGCGGAAGAAGATGAAGATAGTTGCAGATGTGGGATCTCTATTATCATCGCCAGTTAGGTCTTAGTTGCTGCTATCTAATGCAATTAATAATGCTAGTGAAATCCATATTAGTGAGAGTTCGGTCATAATTTAGTTAGTAAAAATCTTTCGGCAGTAGATTAAGAGGTTTAAAGTTCAAAACACGCATATGCCCATTCATTCATTCCCTTTCGCCTTCTAATAATGAGTCCGAAAAAGTACCATTCCTCTTTCTTCCTAGGCCCTCTAAAGAAAAGGACAGCGACGACGATATGTTTGCTTAATTTTTTTAATGGAATTGTATTAAAAATTATAAAAATAAATTATTTATAAAAAAATAAGATTAAAATAAAAAATTTAAAAAATTAGATAAAAAACCATTCTAAGTTGGCCTTTTGACTTCAATTCTTGTTGGACAGCAACTAAATCAAAAAAAGATTTTACATTTTTTATTTAATCTTAATTTTTTTACAAAATAATTTATTTTTACGTGTTTTAATATAGTGCAAATCAAAATGAATTGTTGTCTAAATTTAAACTGCTAATGCTCTATCCCAATTGATGAAACATCTTAGAATCGAGTATAGACTTTGTTCAAAGGAAGAAGAGAAAAAGAAATGACCCTGGTAATTGCCTATTTTGACACTACGATCTGCGTAGGATGTCATTGATAATAAGTTAGGTCCGACTGGGTTAAAAAGGGAAAGCAGAACACTACGATCTGTGTAGGATGTCATTTTCGCTTGTTTGGCACATACTTGGTAGTTTTCCTTATTTGCACGTGCTTGGTGGCTCAAGGCAATTAACAGAATTGGTTTCCACCTTACACCTTCTGTAAGGGAAGTTTGAAATAAAACCATAAGAAGTTATTTTTTCCACCTTCAAAGAAAAGGAAGATAGCTCGTGAGGCCTTGTCCAAGTAGCAAATACTAAGACTTAAAAAGACTTCCTAATTAGAAGTTGAGAGTTTGATTCTATTTTAATACATGATTTGTTATTTTTTTAATAGGCTTAATTTTTTCTTTTATTAAGACTTGTAATTTTTATAATTGATTTACAAAACATATAATTTTTACTAATAGTGTTGAACTTATTGTAATAAAAAAAATAAAAGAATTTTTTTTCACCAATTATGTTCTTTTTTTACCATTTTCTTCAACAACATGAAAAGATGTAGCAATAGATCTTTGAAATGAAACGGGGATGTCTGTTATCTTTTTCTACCATTTTTCACTTTCGCGTTGAAAATTGAACGAACAAGAAATACTACAATCTTTGTCCTGCTAAATGATTTTTGTCCTTTCATACAAGGGTGGGCTTGGATTGAGTTTTAAACTAAAAAATTCTCACTTTTTTTTTACTTTAAACCTCACTTTTTCTCTGACAAATAATTCACTTTTATAATTTTTAATATAATTCAATTTAAAAAAAATTCAATCCAAACTCAGGAAGACTTTGGATTGAACTTGCTTGTACTCAACATTTTTTTCAAAAATGCTATTAGCTCAAAATACAATCCCTATTATAAAATTTTAAAAATAAATAAAATAACACTTCTTCCATCCATATTAATGCCAAATTTAGAATTTTAATTCTCAAATGTCTAATTTCATAGTAAATAAAAGATAAAATAATAAATTTAGTCCTCAAACTTAGGGCCCTGATATACTATGATTTCAAAAGTTTTTTCTTATCCTTTTGTCGCTCTCTTATTTCCTAATTTTCTTTATTTTTTAGGACAATTACAGGTGAATGTCTCCAATTCAGTTTCCTTTTATCAAATTAGGGCGCATGTACTTGTACTGTGAGTGTGTTTTGGAGAGAAATATATATTGTGCTTGTTTGTACTTGTTTTACCTTTTAAAAGATATCATGTGAATAAAGGGTGAGTTTTTTCAATTAAAAGTTGTTGTGGAGAATGGTGTTGGGAGTTTATTATTTGAGGATATAATGATAAGAAAAAAAAACTTTTGAAATCATAGTTTGTATGACTCCTGAGTTTAAGAACGAAATTGGTTATTTTTTTCTAAATAAAAGCTTTTCGACATAAATTATGGAATCTAAATGCATTTTCACTTCACAAGGCAGCGGTGGACGTTATTAGGTACTCACGTCAGTGATGGGCCCGAGAAATCTGAACTGAAGAGCAGAAGCAGACTACTTTAGCTCTGTAATAGGCTCTGATTACCGGAATGGGCTTCTATTGTCCAATGTAAACACAAACCCGGTCCAAATACCAAAACCTATCGAGGTATGTTGGTTGTTTTCGGTTTAGTTCAGAAAAAATCGATTTTACTATTTTTTTAAAATTAATTTTTTATATTTTTTTAAAATTAAATCAAATCAAATTTATTTTCAGACTTAAATATTTTAATTTAGAGTAATTTTAATTTAGAAAAAATTATACATATATGAAAATTAAAAATTTTAAAAATTTTAAAATAAATTAGATTCTAATTTAATTTAAAATTTTAAATAATATAGTTAATTATTAATTAAAAATTAATTTTTTATTTGACTTGGTGCAAATAAAAAATCAAACTAAATATCAATTTTAAAGATAAAAGATAAATTCTTACAAATCAAAAATTTATAAAAATTAAACTGAAAACCGAATTAAGCCTCGAATACCCTACTGCGTTCTGCGCCATCGTGTCCATCTGCGGAAATTTCAGTTTTGTATGTAAAAAACAGGGTCAGGGAGGTCAAAAACCCTCGTTAAGCCCTTGAGAGTTGAGCTGAATTTGCAATTTGCGGCCTCTAGAACTTTTAGTTCCCGCACCACCGCACCGTTCATCAGGGTTCATCAGGCTCACGCAGAAATGGTGTGGTTTCAGTGTGAAGATTGTGGAGACAATTTGAAGAAACCAAAGTTGCCCAATCATTTTCGGATGTGCTCTGCTTCCAAGGTCTCCTTTTTGCTTTCATCTTCTTCCTCTTATTGGTTTTGTTTTAATTATTTTCTTCCAATTTGGTTCATTTAATTCCAAAATCTGGATTTCGAGCTCAAACTATGATTTTGTATAGTTATCATGCATTGATTGTGGACAAGTATTTGGGCGCCAAGATGTTGAAGGACACACTCAGTGCATCACGGAAGCGGTATCTTGATTTCCTTATCTTTTGAGCGCTTTCTTACTATTGGTAGAATTTTATAGCCGGATGACGTTGTATAGTATGAGTATTCTAAGACAGCAAATGGATGAGATTTAAGGAATATTTTGAATAAGGAAACCAGTCTGCTCTTTTTTCTTTCAAATTTTTTCTCGCTTTCCCTTTTCCCTAGTTTCTGAAGGGAAATTGAGCCTGAATATGTGTAAATGATATTCCTATTCACTACTGCCGCTAGTTTTTGCGCGTTGTGTTGTTGGTTGTTGTGTGGATAAGTTTTTTACTGTTTCTTATTGATCAAAATGGTTCATGATGCTCAGGAAAAGTATGGTCCAAAGGGCCAAGGAACTGCGGTGAATGCTACAAATGCTAAGCCAAACAATGCTTCAAACCAGAAACCAGATATTGATATTTCTGTTGGATTATCTGAAACTGCTCCATGGTTTTGTAGGTATGATACAAGTCAAGACCATATAAAGTTCATGTGTTAATTGTTGGCTGTGAGAGTAGTAGATTGTTGTGAATTAAATTCTAACTTTTTAGAGGAAATACCCATTTATTCACCTGCAATTAAGACACACCTAGTGTGAAATTTACATAGTATATCCAGTTTAATATCCTTAGAACACACAATTGAAATATATGTAGATGGAGAAAATAATGTTTGTGGCTGTGTTCTAGCTTAAGGTTCATCAAGTACTGCAATTACATGGTGCACACACACACCAACAAATGTATTTGTATGTGTCCATTTATGATGTAGAAAGTTCAGTGTGTACTCTGGGGAACAACTCCTGGGACTGTAACCAGAACACCATCATACGAGAACAGCCTGAGGCAAGTTCTAAGTTAAGAGAGACCAATTTTCCCGGTGTCAGGGAGGTTTGTCAACAAACAGGCCCTACCTTTTCCTCTAGATATGACAACAGATGGTAAACAGAAGGGCTTGGCAACACCAGTGAAAAGCCTTTCCTATCTTGCCAGATGTTTGGTAACTGATAGCTCCAAGAGCTATTTTCACAACCTCTGGGGAAATAAGCATGTATGAAGCACAACTGTAATCATAAGACTGTACATGGTTATCTAAATTGATGGCTGAGTTTCACCCAATCATGAACCTGCAATGTCGGAAATCTTAAGGGCATTGATTTGTCATTGTATACTTATACCATTTGCATTTGGCTAGCTATGAGTGCCCTCAGCATTTGATTATTTGGTTTGTATGTTAGCTTAGTGAGGTTCAGTGCCTAAATTTTTCCCCTCAATTTCTGTGTTCAATTATGTAGAAGACGGATGTAAGATGTGCCTTTCCGTAAGCTATAAGTGGATTATCAATTTCATTTGTCATTCGTTTTCTTGGGGTTTTATTTTCATTTCCCTTTGTCTTTTCCTGAATGTTTTGTGATTGTTATTGTAGTGTTCCTAACAGTGAGGTCTGAGCCTGCTTGCTAATGGTATTCAGTTTCTTGCAGTCTCTGTAATACCAAGGCTACTAGTAAGCAAACCCTTCTTCTCCATGCCGATGGGAAGAAGCATAGAGCAAAAGCACGGGCTTTTCATGCAGCCAAGCAGCAGCCTGAAGAGAAAGAAGCAACCATTAACAGCATCTTGACTGAAAACAGTAACAAAGCTGAAAAGCAGGAGTGCAAAACTGTAGAGGAACAAAATGACCAAAAGTCATCCGATGTTGCCTCCAAGCATGGGAGCTCCGGAGCTGAAAATGGTAATGTACAGTTAGGAAAGAAGAGAAAGCTTGAGGCTTCTGAAAATGATGGTGGTCGGAAAAAGTCAGAAGTTGAAGCCACCGCTGAATTGGGGCATGGTGAAGTTATTCAGGTTGAAAAACCAGAAACAGAAGCCCCGGGTAAGAAGACCAAGAAAACCAAGTCCAAGGATGACAAGGCAATGGACTCTTCCTCTAGAAAAGAAGATGACAAGAATAAGATCAAATGGAAGAAGCTTATTACTTCAACTCTAAAATCTGTATGTATCCTGCCCAGCAGCTCTTCATGGAATTGTTTCATTTTTGAACAGACAGATTTATATTCTTCGCAAGATACAAGACTCAAGGATCAACTTTTAGATGCATTGCTAGTTGGCTTGATGACTTGCAGATGATAGTTCTAAAATTTTTTGTTGTTTGGCCACGTTTTCACGTATTTAACTAATTTGGTGCATCCTGGGCAGAATCCAGAGGGTGTTCTTAAATTGAAGAAACTGAAGAAACTTGTACTGAAGGCGCTCAAGGAATCTGGCATCACAGAAGATAGAAGTCTTATTAGTGAAATGCTTGAGCAGAAGGTAAGTGGAGGTTTTTGAGGCTCTTCTTTTTTATCCTTCTTAGCATAACATGTTCTCATTTCTTCATATTCTGCAGATTAACTCAAGTTCCAGATTTGATGTTGATGGCAAGTACGTGCGCCTGGCAGCCAAAAGTTGACAGTTTCATAGGGGGAAATGTGTAGTTTAGAAGGATTTTTTATTATTCTGAAACAGCACTAATCATGAGTTCAACTAAGATGGAACTTCACAAACTATTCCTTTTTTCTTTTTTGTTTTTATTGTATTGGATGCATTTTGGACAGCGTCCGAATTTTGCAGAGCCTGTGAATCACATTATGCTATGCCTTTAGCTAATCTGATATAGTGCTACTTGAAATTTGATTTGTGATATTACAAAATCAAAGTGGAAGGGGCACGCTTTAGGCTGTTCTTTCTCGGTGATTATAAATCTTTTTCCCCCAACCTTCTAGTTCTTTATCACTTGCTCATGCTCCTTCAGTTCCTACGTGCCATAAAAGATCGTCTATTGGGAACTGGCTATTTGCATCTGTCTAATTTCAGAGGAGAATCCTTATAGGAAAAAGTCTGCGTGCATATTTTATACTGACGATGTTACTGAATTCGATATAATATAGCCTCTTCAACTAATTGTACACTTTGCCTGAAACTGTATATGTATGATATTCATTTTGCAAGGAAAAATAATCTGTATATGACTGCAGATAGTCATTTCTGTACTTTGGAGACCCATTCTTTCAGTTCCTATCTGTTTCCTGCGTTTTCTTCCCTTCGAGAACAGAAATTTGAGAATCAAGAAAAATGTATTGAATTTTGTAATGAATTTATATCCATCAGCATCAGAAATGCAGCTGCCGCAAAGAGCTATACAATTCTACAACCAGCGTTGATATCATAAACATTCTCGGATCAATGCGCAATCAACAAGGTTGGAGCCTAAAGAAGTAAAATCACAGCAATGATCAGCAACACCACCGAACACGCCATAGCCTGCATTAGAGAACAATGTGTGTGATGAATTTTGGCATAATGAAAATTGGATTAGCAAGAAGATACAGCCAAGGTGGAGCAACACTCTTTATCTGCAGCAAGGAATCGTACAGCAATTGTGTAAGCAGGCATGAAAGCAACTGTGGTCATGAACAGATTACTTACAGCAATTGCAGAAGCAGCAAGGCCAGCTCGTTCTCGGGGATCCTTCTTATAGTGATTTCCAAAATAAAGTGTTGTTGCATAGTACCACATCAGTGGGCAAAGAAAACCAACTAGAAAACTGAAGTAAAATAATATGACAAACAGATTAACCTTATTATCGTCATCATAGAGACTAGCATCACTATAAAAGACAGAGGATCAAGAAGATATATCCTTACCAAAACCATCCAATTCCACAGCCAAAGCATGGTAAAGGTTTGTCATATAACCCTGATTGGAAGTCATCTGCATCTTTGATTAGGGTATACTTTCCCTTTTCACGGTCTGTAATGTCGGCTCCTTGACCTATGAGAAGAGGAAAATATTAACTGTTCTGATTTGGATTCCCTTTCACGATTCCCATGACAAAATTTCTCAAACCAAAACCCAATCCAAATAGTTGGCAAAAATCTGCGACCAGCCCACCAGTGACTAATGCTATAAAAAAAGTTTGCTATCAAACTCAAGATTCCTAGAAAACATAATACTCTAACAAGAACAATGAGATTTAAATGAAGCTGAAAAAATACTCTAGTACGTAGATCCCAGAAAAGGATCCTTAGCTGATTATCACAGTTAATATTCTTTGTACAAGTGCTAGTTTTGTTCATGATCCAGATTGCAAGGGATGAGACATTCTAGATATGGATATTTGACAGCAGCCGTCCAAGGGCCTTATTTATTTTTAATTTAATCATCCTGAAAAAGAATTGACTATGATAAATTAGATGGAATGACAGATCTTTGGTCCATAAACAACCAAACATGACTCTTGAGCTCTGTAAGATAGGGGAGAGCAACTCTACCCATGGACTAGTCTTAGTATTTATCAACCATTATGTGACACAGAAGGACAATAGAGAACGTTCAATTCTCATCCTTCACTCACCAAGGTTTAAGAGTTAGCCAGGGTTAATGAACAAGCCTTGGGAACATGTTCAGGATGAAGTGAATTCAAGTAGGGAGGACTACATGGGTTCAACATGAAAAGAAGCAGGTTGGTAAAAGTCAGCCGTGGAAACTCTACTCCTGAACTAATTCTTTGCTTAGAACTTAAATATGCCAGACACTAATTTGACTTTGAGGCTGAGAATTTGCACTGGTTGGCTGCATCTACTGAAGGCTTATTTCCGAACTAGGAATTAGTCCTCAATAAGCTCATAATAGGATTTCCATTCACCTATTTAGATGTAAGAGAAAATGTGGTATAGCCTCTACTACTTGTTATATTATTCAGGACTCTGCACAGATGAGCATAGAACTTAATGTATCCTTAAGAGTAGTAACATTCATCATGGAGAAAATATATACTTCCAGCTTCGCTACAACAGTTAAAATCATTAATGGAATATGTAAACTTGAGAGAACATATTTTGAAACATCAAAATCATAAATTTAAGGAAATCAGGCAATGCATAAACATATCACAATTAGTAATTCAATAATCACGCAGGTCACATATCTCATTACTGAATTCAGACAGAGTAACTACCTACCTTTAAATATTGAGTAACATCGAGCTGATGGTCTTAAAAGATCAATATGCTTATCTGAAACTGCTTTCACCAGCTCAACACCCTTTCTAACATCTCCCTCCTTGATAGCAGCATCTGAAACATTAACAAGGCCCAATTTGAGATCATTAAGATGTCTTGCGGCTGGAGGTTTGATTCTCCTTTATATGTTCATTACAATGTATCATTTTATGTAGCTAAGCAACAGGAAAATAACCAATGGGCAAGCACCAAGCAGATTTCAAGCTGGTCTGCCCAATAGTCATGAGTTACAAGAGGACATCCCTCCCCCTTCCTCCTCCCCCCTCCCGTGTAGGAGTGCACACGCGTGCGCAAACAAGATGCAGGACCACTAGATAGAATGCTCTGCGCACTCAAGATGCAGGACCACTAGATAGAATGCTCTGTGCACACAAGATGCAGGACCACTAGATAGAATGCTCTCTCTCTCAACTTCTTTCTCACATCCAAATAAGCAGATGCGACACTATATGCAATTACATAAGCTATTGACATACGGAATGACACAGATCAACAGTAGTCATGAAAAGGACTTCTCCACTTTGTACAGCTATTAGTGATAAAGAGGAAACAACTTGTCAAAGAATAACCAGATTGATGAAGAGCAAAACCAAATTAAATATACTCACTTTGATCCATGTGTAATACTCTGAAGCAGAAAACCACTTGAAAGCTCAGTCCTTCCTAGTATTGCCTGCTATAGAGGCCCTACTTCAAACACAAGCATCTGGACTTTAGTATCTCTTGAAATAACAGTTTACTTGAAGACCATATCAGATCATTAAAGGGAAAAATTCACACTTAAAATTAGCTGACTATCTCCTGCTGGAAAGAAAATGTTCATAAGAAGATCAGGCAGGAGCGTAACTTCTAACTCCATAGACATCAAGAAAATTTTAAAATTTTTATGTTCCGGATCATAAAAAGAAATATAAATACTTCAATTTCTACAAAATAAAAGGCTATTCTCTTCCCACTTCCTATTTCTTATGCAACCACAAAGCCTTTTACCTGTTATCTGACCTTCTGCATCCCCTCTTTTCAATCCCTATCCCTGACTTCCTTTCCATCTCTCCCCCACTCAGATGCCTTTTACTAGCAAACATTCTGGTTTACAATACAAAAAGGTTCTTGAATTCCTTGAAATTGAAACACATCGAAAGAAAAGTTCCCAACAATGCAAACAAACAACAAGTCCAGCCAACCCCTGTCCCTTGTAGTGTTTCAAATCTTAGTTTGTTAGTAGGTCTCCTGCAGATTATCACAAAAGCATCAGAAAACAAACAAGTGCTTCGTGGTTTCTATTGGAAAGGGCTGAAACACCAAAATATAACTTTATCCGTGACCAAGGAGGTGTACAGGATTAAAGACTGCTCAAATCATTGGAACATAAGTTTTTTTTTTTTTTTGGTAAATTAAAGGCTGGGAGGGGGAGACCAGCGTAGCAACCCCCCTCTGGGGAGACCAGAGGAGCTCCATATATCAACTAATCCTCTTTAACTTCAGAATACAACTTAGTTATGTCGCATAACAAGATAGACCAGAAACTTAGGCAGCATCAGTTAGTAATTTCATCTATTTTTGCAACTGTTCCTTACCATCCATAAATTGATATCACTGAATAGAAGAGAAAAAAATTAAAATATGAAATACAGATTCTAGCTGATAAAGTCCAAGCACAAGATGATTCGGTGAAAATGCTAGAAAATTAAGCCCGCAAAAGATCAAGTTCAAATTCAAATGTTGTTTTTCTACTAGTAAGTGAACTAAACTATAACTTGAAAGCATCCCGAGTTCCATCTCCATTAGAATTCAGATTCCAGAAAAATCAAAAGCACGAAAGTCCAGCCCTCGTCTCCCACCTCCCAACCCATGTCCCCTACCCTCTAGAAAATAAAAACAAAAAAGAAACACTATGCCTATCGGAAACAGAATTATTTACATCAACATCTTCATATCAAAAGCCCGGAACGCAAACAATAACGAGAATTTTACAATTTGTTATCAAGATTCGTCCAAACAAAAAGAACAATCAAAAGGAACAGATGACGTACAAAAATAGTATCACAACTCCAAGCAATTAATCAAATTAAGGACAGAGAAAGAGCTTAACCTTGAGGAAGGTCGAACTTGGATTATCGATTCTCTGAATCAGCTAAGGTTCAAATGATCAGGAGAATGGAGAATTTTGGGTTTTTGTGAAAAGGGTCGAGGAAGAAGACGAGCTACGGGACCCTTTTTCCCCGTATAATATTAACTAATGATTATTTAACTTCAGTTGGCTGTTTCTATCAGAAATTAATTGCAGCAGACGCAAAGATTTTCTTCAGCTATAATTAAATTACAAAATTATATGCTACATTTACAGCTGCTGATGAATGACATAAACCAATAGAACAGAGTCGGTTTGGTTGACTCTTCTTCTCCTTCTTCTTCTCGCAAAGAACTTCTCACCGCCTTTCCAGTCTTCTTGGCGTCCTGCTAAGACTAGGACTGCCAATTGGGCTGTCTTGTCCGAGCCCGGCCCGGTAGGCCCGACATTAGCCCGGGCTCGATCTGAAAATTTAGCTTGAATAATTTTCGGATCGATTTCTGAGGTAAGCTCGATTTTAGCCCGTTCTAAAAATTATATATATTTTATATTTTTTTATATATATATATATTTTTATATTATAATAATATTATTATATTATTAAAAAATATTATTTATTATATTATTAAAAAATTAAAAATCATATTAGGGCCAGGCGAGCTCGATCCGAGCCCGAAAATACCGAACCCAAGTTCATGTTTTTCGCCCCGTTGTTAATTGGACCGAATTCGAGTTTAATAAACCCAAGCACGAATGACAACCCTAACACTAGTGAAAGGCTTTGTAGTTTGAGGGAGGCAGAGGCACAACGGTCAAAGCATTTTACATATGGAATAGCCAATTTGGTCCATGAAATTTAGGTTTTATTGATGTTTGGTCCTACAAGTTTTTTCTAACTTTTATAATTATTAAGTATTTTACGTGTTATTAAAATAGTCTCACTACCACTCTCTTTAATCAATTTTTGTCAAAAATAACATGCTTTGAGTATATAACATTTTTGTGAGGATATATTTATCTAAAAAATATTAAGAACTTAAAAATTTTATTTTTATAAAAGCTACTCACTTTTAAAATAAGATAAAATATTTTTTAAATTTTTTTAATATTATTTGAATAAATATACTTTTATAAAATTGTCACGTGCTCAACACATATTATTTTCTAATAGAAATATACTAAGGCGGTGATGACAAGATTTTTTTGACAGTATATAAAATATTTAGGGATCTTAGAGGTTGAAAACAAATTTGTAGAACCAAATGATGAATAGATCTTAACTTTAGAAACCAAATAGGACATTTTTCCAACTGTTTATATTATTGTTTCTTTTTTATGGTTGGAACCATTTATATTAACCCATAAAAAATTTTCAAAATTATTTGGGAGTTAACTTTGAAAAAGAAAAAGATAACTAAAAGTGTAAAGAATTAATATCTATTAAAAATTTTAAAAAATCTTTGAGTGCACCGTTTTATATATAACTATGATTAATTCTTCTTTCTCTTAAATTAAATATTCAGCGAACATTTAATTTATAATATAAAAAGCAATAATTCTGTTTGATACTTTAATTGAAAATCATTATCATGTATCCACAAAAATAGTACGATTGGTATATTGAAGATAGACGTATAGAAAGATCAAAATTATATTTCGTGATTAATTATTTATTCAAAATTTTAGTTAATTTTAATTAGTTGACATTTAATTAAGGATAAAAATGGTTCATGAAATTCATTTAATTAGTATAGGGTCAGCTTGAATTGGCTTTCAAAATGAAAAAAAAAATTGCTTTCAAAATGAAAAAAAAATACTTTTTCACTTTGAATCCCACTTTTTTTTAACAAATAATTTACTTTTACGATTCTTAATAAACTCAACTGAAAATAAACTCCAATTCAAGTTGGGCCTAAATCCGTTAAATTCTTAAATATGTAACAAGAATTGTGAGCGAGATTCAAAAGTCTCTCTCTTCTCTCTCTTTTGAATGAAGAATCAAAAGTGAATTAGTGATTCAAATACATTTATCAAATACTTAATTGGTTAATTTTAAGCACAAATCAGCAATTCAAATTACACTCAAATATAGAGTAGTATTTCCTATTTCTAGAGTTCCTTTATAATAGAAATAAAATTATTTTTATTTCTGGGTCCTTCATAGTGTAATGTATGCATGAACTTTGATGTGAACATTGGTCTTTTTTGTTTTTCAAATCCTTGTTTAATTGTTTAGGTAATTTTTTTAATCCTAACTTGACTTTGACACTGATTGCAAAAAGTCTTAACACCTAAAATATTGATCAAACACATGGGTGTATGCATATTTTAAATTAAAGCAAGTTATATCCCCTTAAAAAAAAAGCTAAAGAATTCATTGGTGTTCACAAGAATTCAGTGGGTACAGCTCTTCCTATTCCTGGTCAATAAAGGTGTTCTTTTTTTTTTCCCTTCCTTTTTCAGAAACAGAATAGTGGTGTGTTTGGAATTCAATTGCCAACATCTAATTGGCAGACTTTTTTTTTTCTTTTTTGACATTCTAACCCCCTTTATTTCTCTATTAATGGGAAAAAATGCCATTTAATTTATCTATTGATAGTTAAGCTTTTTTACTTGTAAAGATCTTTTTTATCTCAAAATATGAATTACTTTTACACATCCAATAAGAAATTATTGATTATAGTGTTTTCCTCCCAATTTATAGTAATATATATATATATATATATATATATATATATATATATATATATATATATATATATATATATATCTTATTAATTTATAATAAAATCTTGTTTTAGTAAAGGTCTAAGTGGAACATTATGAGAATAATTTGACACATGATAAAACATTATTTTACAAAGCATGTAATTTGTACTCATTAATACTAAAATAAATTTGGTAATAAAATTGGTTCATAGGTTTTTATGTAAAATTTTTTACAAAGTTCAGGTAGCTAACGCATCTCGTCTTAACTGTCATTTTAATTTATTGTTTGAATTACTAAATAGAGTATAAATAAAAAAACAAATTAAAGAATGAAAAGTTACGTCAATACATTATCTCCAGCCCATCTTTATAAATAGGATAGAAGACAAAAATTAATTCAAAATTAGAAATAACTCATATCATGATAAATAAAACAAGAAACACTTAGTTCAGCGAAGGCAACCTTTTTCGTTAAAATAAGAATTTATTTACATAGTATTTGATTTAATTAAATACATAATTATATTTTATTTTTCTTCTTATAAAAAATTTACTCTAATGAAATTCAAGATAAAAATTCTTCTAAATAAATACAATTTAAATACACCTTAAATAAAAAAGACTGTGAAGTGAAGGGAATTCTGATAGAGTTTCCACTCTGTTCCCCCAAGTATTCCCCTAGGCCTCCTGTTTTTGTGTTTTGCTGAAGCTTAGATTTGCTTGACTGCCGTCTTCCGCCTGCAATATTCCTTCTACACTTCTTTTTCCCAGCTCTTACTGCTCCAATCACCACGCTTCCCCTACCGCCCTAGCCCCAATTGAGGACCAAAAAAAAAATAATAAATAAAAAAGTGCTGTAGGCAATTTTTCCTCTGCAACCATCCAATCCACTTTTTTAGCATTTCTTGATCAAAATATTGTCTGATAATTTATTTTTGAGAAATTGATCAACTTAGTCTTTAAGTTATATTTGTCTTTAGTTATATGTCATTAAACATTTTTTTTAGCTTTTAGGCCCCAGTTGGATTGAGGGAGAGTACGGGAAAGGAGAGAAAATAATCGAGTCATTATAATATTTTAATAATTAATAAGAGAAAAAAATAGCTATTAGTTTTATATTTATTCTTATTTTTATATCAATATAAATATCTTAAAATAAGGTAATTTAGTCAATTTAAAAAATTTCATTAAAGACGGTTTATTTTCCTTCCATTTTCGTTTATCCTTGAAAAGAAAAGAGATTAACCTTTTAAAATTAAAGTTAATTCCTCAATTCCCCCTTCCTCCAACCCCTTTCATTTTCTTTAAAAAAAAAAACCAATTCAAATATTAAAAATTCAATTATTCTGTCTTATTTTCTTTTCTTTTCTGTTATTTTTATTAATACAAACGGACTTTAAAAATCTTTGAATTATTTTTATTCAGTCAATATAATCTTAATCACTAATTTTTTGATAAAAATTGATCAAAATTTACATATTTTGCTTGAATATCTATATTAATGGCATTTCTATCAGAATACATTCGATTTCTCTTCATGCGAGTGATTCACATCTACCTCTAAATGACTAAATGCACTAAAAAAACATCTCTCCTCATTAAGGAACTAATGATCCAAACCCATAGTGGCCCATGTTAAAAGGAACAAGGAGCAGCCCTTAAGCTCCTTGCACTTGGCCCAATAAGAAACAAGGATCTAGAACCTTGTGCCAATCTCACTCACTTTTAAGTTTTTTCTGGCCTGGAGCCTCCAGTTCTCTCCGGAACTGCCACGTCTTCCTTCGACTCCACACTTTTCTTCTCAGCTCTCATTCTTTTTTAAAAAGCCAGGAATCAGGTTTCTCCTTCCCTCTCTGGTCTCCGTGAAATTCGCTTTCCACTCCCTCCGAATTAGGCTCTTACTATTGAGCTCGACGCTGGAAGATGAGCGACGGAGCTTCCTTTCCTGTGGCGGAAAATGGCAGCTATCGTCAGAACAACGGCGGCAGCGACGGTGTCAACAACGATTATGTGTTGGATATTTACCCTCTGAATCATTACTACTTTGGCTCCAAAGAAGCTGTTCCGTCTAAGGAGGAGACGTTGGCCGATCGAGTTTCCCGCATGAAATTGAAGTAATCTCTCTGTTCTTGACTCTGCATACGACGTATTGTACAGTAAAAGGGCTTACTGTTGTGTATTTTTTATTTTTATGAATTCAAATTTCAGTTATGATACTCGTGGACTAAGGACTTGTGTACAAGCTGTAATGCTGGTCAGTACGCTGCTTTTACTAATCATTTCATATACTTATTTGAGATGGCGGAAGCTAATTTTGTGATGGTTTACTGTTTCTCTGATTTATTCGTGAGTATTATAACATTGCATGCCGGGGACAATGACAGATTGTCTTCGCTGCTTTTTTAGATTGAGTAAATATATGTATATTTTGATATTGATTAGGTTGTTTGTGTGACAAAAGGGAAGAAAACAAGGACAAAAGCAATAGCTTGCGCCTCTCATTGATTCATTCGAGAAAAACAAATTATCCACAAACTTAGTTAGCATTATGAGGCAACAATGGGTATAAGAGTGTAGCTGTGAACATCTGCAATGGAGGTTTAAATGTTTTGTGAAGGTCAGCTGAGTCACGAGCCTCTAATTGCATGTTGCCTGAGCGAGGCTTGTATTCCTGATTTTCACAAGAAGTTTAGAAATCTCTTGAATCTAAAGTCACAAATGTAGAATCATGTTTGTAATATATCTCAAATTTTCCATTTTTATGTCAGCTAGTAGGTGACTGATCTTTTTGACGGGGGAAGAAGAGGGTGTTCTGTATCCCCATAAGTATTTGTGCCCATTGTAGGTTAAAGGCTTTAGAAACTTGAGAAAAGTTATATTGTTGATCAGCTAAAAGAAGACCTACATCAGCCAGTTGAGTATTTTGTATGAAGATGAAATCAGCAGAAGGCCGGAGGAGAGTAAGGGCAGGTGATGGTTGTTTTTTATTGTCCCATCTCTTGTTCCTCTTTCTTTTGGTTTCTCTCGTTCCTGCTCATGCCTCCAGCAGCTTACCTTTCCAGATTAGGACTTTATGTGCCTAGGCCTTGCAATTTTTGCAACATTCTTGCAGTCGATCACCTGATTTCATTTAGTTATTCCTGATTTTCTCAAGTATGACGTTATGAAATAGTGTTTAACCTACTGGGAATATTGATAAGTAAGCTAGTGGGTCAATTTTGTCAATATGTTCTTTGTGGAAACAATTCTGGTGTATGTCTTTTGTATAGCGCAGTTGGTTTGGGAAGTATTTTGAACTTGTGTATTTCCTTTATACTGAGCTAATTTAGTTACTAATAAGTTCCTATTGCTTGCGTATTTGTATTTAATAATGTGCAAAACTTTTGGTTTCAGGTTGAGCTGTTCAAATACCCACATATGTTGCTTTTGCAAATAAGAAACTCCATATTTAAGCTTCCTGGTGGACGTGTAAGGTCAGGTGAATCAGGTAATTTGTTTTCTTGTGGTTTCTTCTGTCGATTTGTAACCATGAAAGTTTGGAAGATGAAATTTTACAATCAGCTGCAGATAGCTGGACAAATTACAAATCTACTGCTATTTTCAGATGTAGAATGTTTGAAACGCAAACTCTCAAGTAAGCTATCTGTTGCTGGAGATGGCAGAGCACCAGATTGGGTGGTATGTAAAGTCCTTCTATGCCTCTATCTTATTACTAGTTGGTTCAGTGCACTGATTGTTGATGATCAGGTGGGAGAATGCCTTGGGATGTGGTGGCAGCCCGATTTTGAATCATTGCTCTATCCATATTTGCCACCTAATATAAAAAGGCCAAAGGTAATTGGAGCTTTTCTCGTTGCCAGAATTTGTTTCCTGGTCCATGTAATTGAGGGTTAGTGTTCAGTACCTAAACAAGAAGTATCTATCTTTGCAGGAGTGCATAAAACTCTTTCTGGTGAAGTTGCCTGAGAGTCAGAAATTCATTGTACCAAAAAACCTAAAGCTTCTTGCAGTTCCTCTATGTCAACTTCATGAAAATAACAAGGTATATATGCTTTCTGGGGACAGCAACAGTTTTAAAATTACGATGAAATTAAAGATGACGTACCTTGTTCAGTTAAGTTGCATTACTTTTAGTGGGTTAAAGAGATCCGACTTGGAAAATTTAAGCAATTTCTGTCTGCAATGATGTTTAGTTTGCAAAATGTCGGCCTTAGCAACAAAGTAGCAGCCTATTCTACATTGACGTTTAGATGCTTTCTTTGTTATTTATCGAGTCTAATGCTTTCGATGGCTCTTTTTTGTAGACATATGGACCAATAATATCAGGAGTTCCCCAGCTGCTATCAAAATTCTCCTTCAATATTGTGGATTCATAAATATATCTTCAGAAATTTTGAGTGCCGTGGTGAGATAGGATGAAAAGAGACGTGGAATAGGTAGTTGTAGAACATGATCTTCGCAATCAGTTGTATATGGCTTTTCTTTTCATTATTAAGAAAGAATATGACATCAGTCTGAATGTATTTCTACTGCTGATTGGTTTCTATACAACGCCTCAATTTCAGTAAAAGCTGTTTATGTCTTTTTCCTTTTTATTATCCTTTAATCGGTTGTTATTAACTGAGTTTACATTTCTTTCTGGTCCCAATATCGGTTTCAATTGTCAGGAAGAATAGGTTCTCGTTCGTCATTTTACATATTTTATCCGTGGCAAAGTCACCCAAATTATGATCTTCACATTCGCTTTTGTTTTTCTTTTACTCTACCTACAGGTCTTAAAGAACTAGTTCTCTTTAATGAGGAAGAAGAATGGGAAACCTGAGTTGCATTTTTTTTTCTTTTTGGATAGATAAGTAGTAAGCCTTCATTATCTTTCGGATCAATTGTATAAGTTTTCATGGAGGATAGAGTACCTCCCTTGTCATCCAGAGTTTTTGGGGGTAAATTTGGGAGCGGGATATTCCCGTAGATAAATTTGGGAGTTGCATTTTACTGATATCTTATATAAAATGGCTCATCATATTTGCTGAATAATATATATATATATATATATATATATATATATATATATATATATATATATATATATATATATAATTTTTATATATATTTTTTTTAAAATTATATACAGTAAGAAAATTATTTATTTTTTCAAAATTCTCTCCCTCCTCTATTTCTTCTCTCTCTCTCCCCCCTCTAGTGTTGAGTTTTGCTAGCAAGTGGCATAACTTGTTGGCCACTTCCACCAGTAAGTGATGAAAATTGTATGCAAGTTCCGATACTTGTTGATAAAGTGTTATAACTTTTTATTTTATTTTTAAAATTAATTATTTTGAGATCGATTTTAAAATTTTTTATATGTAAAATGATGTAAAATTAAATATAATTTGATAAATTAATCTTTGTTTGTGAAAAAACATAATTATTATTGACAAATTTAAAATTTTCTACTTGAAAAGTTTTTTAAAAATTTATAAATTTTTAAAAATAAATAATAAATCATAAATAGTTTTTATAGTGTATATAATTAAAAAAATTATATATAGTACAACCCTAGATATATGTCTCATGCCTGGAACCATGAAGTGGAAATGTTTTCCGCTCTTGACGGGGGAAAATTTTTTGACGATGGCTGTCTCGGGTCACCTTCTCATTTAAGAGTCAAGAGTGAAAGCCTTTTGGAATAGATCTTCATCCTCATTTGTTCTTGACCCAGCTTCACCTTAATTGTTATTTGAACAAGTAAAAGTTCCGTTGGGTGTCCAAATCATCGGTCCGATATCAGATGTGGAGCATAGCTCATGCAAAAAGAAGATTGGCCAGTTACAACTAGCGTTACTTCAACTACGATTGTCTATTCTCTCCAGCCAAAATCCACTGTGGATTCGGAGATCCAGAGAGAGGGGAAAAAGGAACTACACTCGTAGGAGAGTCTCGTTGCCCACATGCAGTTCTCAATATGCCTATTGAGGCTTACCTCAAGGACAAACAGCTTGTTGGCCTTATAAATTTGACTATGCATGTGCACTTTTTTTCCCCTCTTATTTTAATTTTTTAAAATATAAGAAACATTACATTATTGGTAAAAATATTACGTGATCAATGTTAAAATATAGATTAAAATTACACGCCATAAAGAAGAGTATTAACTTTCTGTTATAAAAAAAATCTTGTATTGAATAGAAATTAAACTCTTAATTTTTTAATTAGGAGATTTTAACTTTTTGTGACTCTTGTGATTCAAATGATGCCTCATAAATCGGTTAAGAAGAGTATATTTTGATTATTGTTTAAACAAAATAGATTGAGTAATATTGAAGGGGTTGGTCTAAAATAAAATTTTAAAGTATAAAAAAATAATTACAGCCTATTTATAGTATGCATTTTAGTTTACGGAGAAAATTTTCCCATGCAGTAAGAGGCACTTGCCGAGAGAGCGGGCGGGCAGAAACGGCCAAGGCACCAAGCTAGGGAAAGTAAATGGCCCCCGCCACAACACGCAGAAAATTGGCTAGAAATTGGCGTATTTTAGAGCGGGCAAACAAGACCCAACCCAAACCGATCTGGTTTTGTGCCGGTTGTAACTTGTGTCTGCGTAGACTGGGATTCATTTCAAAGACTTGGCCAACAACTTTCCACTTTGACCATTTACTATAAATCCCCGCAAGAAAACACGGCGACCCACAGCCCCACAGAGAGGAGGAGAATTGTAAGTACTAGTAATTCTTTCATCCCTCGCACAAGATTTTGAGAAATTTTTGCTTAGTGCACAGAAGAATATATAAAGAATCAAGGGATTTTGATTATATTGCTAGGGGATTTGGTAGCTGTAGACAAGCATGTTGAAGAAGGGGAATTTAACCTCTAATCTGAAGCTCAATTTGCCTCCTCCGGATGAAGTTTCTCTCTCTAAATTCTTGTATGCATCTTCTTATCTGTATGTTTTAGCTGTATGTGGGAGTAGAATTCTTCATTCCTTCCCGTGCGTTATTTCTATTCTTTGCCCGATGTCCATGTTTGTTGGGTGTGTAGGACTGAATCTGGCACGTTTAAGGATGGTGATCTACTGGTTAACAGAGACGGTGTTCGGATTGTTTCTCTTAACGAAATTGAAACGGTTAGATTGTCCCAAGATTTTGTATTTCTTTAGCCTGAGATCTTTCTGGTTCTGTTCTGCATTTTTGAACTTGGTTCGAACATTTATTTGTTATCGGATTATATTCTTAACACATTGGACATGATGATTGAGGTTTGCTTAAATTTCAGTTTGAAATTGGAGTAACAGTCGGTAATGGGATGTGAATATTGCTAGCATCTGCTTGAAATTTACTGTAAATGATTCTGGTGGACTTGATCATTAAGCTAGTGTATCTTTTAAATTATCATTATGCTTGTTTCCTGTTGCACGTGTGGTATCTTCACTTTGAGCTTCTGTTTGACATGCGTGCAACTCCTCTCTCTAGCCATCACTTATACAGCCATCGGATAACCAGTTGAGCTTAGCAGACTTTGATGCTGTTAAAGTTATTGGGAAGGGTAATGGAGGTATTGTACGGTTGGTTCAACATAAATGGACTGGACAATTTTTTGCACTGAAGGTACGGTACCACTGCGATATTGAGCATTATCTTTAACTTTTTTCTGTGTACTCTTTTCAATCAAAAGAAAACTAAATTACAAATATCTAAAAGTGGCTCCTATTCGCAAAGTTTCAGGAAACTATGTCAAAAACCTTAGCATCATGGCTATTAATCCTTGACATAATTGTAAACAATTTTTATTTAAAACCAGGTTAAGGAAAATATGGTGACACCTACTGCCTGTTTAGTTTCTGGAAAAGTGAGAATAGAGTCAATTTGATTGCAAGTTAGAGTATTTCATATTATTGAACTACTAAAGGAACATAAAGATTAATGTTAAGGTTCATTAGTGGAAACATGCTCATGTATGAACTTATAGACCAGGTTTGCCAACTACAATCCACAGATCCTCTGTCAAATATATATATGAACTTGATGTGGAATGTGGCCTTTCAGCGATAATTGAGCTAATTTTGGCATTTGTTTTCTCTAATTTACTCCTATATATGTTCACCATTACTTTCCCTTTTCTGTTTGAAGATTTATTGTGAAGGCTCTCTTGAAATACAGGTTATTCAGATGAACATTGAAGAGTCTGCTAGAAAGCATATTGCACAGGAACTGAAAATTAACCAGTCATCACAATGCCCCTATGTTGTTGTTTGCTATCAATCTTTCTACGATAATGGTGCTATTTCAATAATCTTGGAGTACATGGATGGGGGATCCCTTGCAGATTTTCTAAAAAAAGTTGGAAGAATACCAGAGCTATTTCTTGCTGCCATTTGTAAGCAGGTAGAGCATATAGAACTTCACTTTTTGATGTATATAATTTTCTTGAAGATTGATGACATGAATATCCTCCAAAAATAACTCAGGTACTAAAGGGCTTGTGGTATCTTCATCATGAGAAACACATTATCCATAGGGATTTGAAACCTTCAAATTTGCTAATAAATCACAGAGGTGAAGTCAAGATAACTGATTTTGGTGTCAGCGCCATACTGGCTAGCACATCTGGACTGGCTAATACCTTTGTTGGCACATACAACTATATGTCTGTAAGTAATTGCACTTGTCTGCAAATCACATATTTATTTTAGTTTACTTTTGGTCTCTAAAACAATGTTGAGGCATTTTATGTGTTATGGGAATATTCCCTATCGTGCTCCATCATATTTTTCTTGTGCAGAAAGTGTTCTTGTTCTTTTCTAAGTCCTATGTAGAATTGTTACCAAATCCAGACAGTATTAGCGGATTCAAATACTAGCACATGTAATTTTGCCACCATCCTTATGAGATAATAACTGTAGTTTGCTTATATTCCCTGGTTTGCTATAGCCAGAGAGGATCATTGGAGGCAGCTATGGCTACAGAAGTGACATCTGGAGTTTGGGATTGGTTATGCTGGAGTGTGCCACGGGTCAATTCCCTTATTCTCCACCACAGCCTGGGGAAGGATGGGTTAATGTGTATGAGCTGATGGAAAGCATTGTTGACCAACCTCCACCACGTGCACCTTCTGAAGAATTTTCTCCAGAGTTCTGCTCATTTATTTCTGCTTGGTAACAAGTGCACTCTATTTTTGCATCATTCAGCAAGTTACTTTTTCAATAAACCGCAAAATGAAAAAGGATGTCCTGCATTATTGCTCAGAAGATCTTTCTTGAGCTGCACTTCCTTAATATGATGTGAAAGATTTTCCTACGACATGGTACTATTCAGATCCTGAGAAGATTGTTAGGAATGCACAATTCTCTTATCATTTAGATGCTATTCCACAAAATTAGCATCTAAATGATAAGAGAATTGTGCATTCCTAAGAATCCTTCAGAATCAATATAATTTGATTGAGTGCTTCGGATTCAACTCAGCTCTGAAATCGTATATCTAAATGAATTTTTAATCTCTCCCAATGCTGAATTTTTATTTTAATGTACATATACACAGACAGACTTGTACATTGTATTAGCCTGTTACTATCCAACTTTTGGCGTTTTGCTTTCAGTGTACAAAAAGAACCCAAGGATAGGCTGTCAGCGAATGAACTTTTGGTATGGATACCTGGTTTACATTAATTTGGCTTGAAAATGTGGATTTATAACTGCTCATTGTGGCTAAGAGGTGATGATTTTCTGAAATGTAGATGCACCCTTTCCTGAGAAAGTGTGATGATGTGGATCTTTCTACTTACTTTATGAGTTCGGGTCCATCACTTGCAACATTCTAGAGGTATGTAATTCACATGTGCATGTTATACAACTGAAAAATATAATTTCTTGGGCTTATATTGATAATGAATCACTTAGACATATGCGTCTTCTGCTGGAGAATATTAAATGAATGCTGCTTGCCGTGATTTCAAGCTTGATTTGCCATAACATTTAAGCTAAGTTGGTGGAAAATCATTCTCTTCAATTTTATAGCTATATAATTGTTGAAGCAGCAAGTCACTAGCCACATAAAAATCTAAAAGCTGGGAAAGGCAAAAGCAAAAGTTAAATCAGTGCTCTAATACCAGAGACTGGTCAATAATGGAAATAATGGAAGACTTCTATGAATCTCCTCTTCTTTATGCTGGAAGTCCAGTTTGACTATATCGAAAATAGCCTAGTTGTACATGTGAGTTTTGACTGGCTTCTCTCAGACCTTGTAAATTGTTATTATGCTGTTTTCGATGGAATAAAGATATTGCCTTTTCTTCTTAACTCGATTCACATTAAGCTTCTAGATTTATTCAAGGTCCTTGTCACATGCATTGCCCTTAGGAAGCCTGAGTTTGCGTTTTGAATGGTGGAGAAAGCAGCTTCAGGATGGTATCTATTCATTATGCACTTCAAATCTATAGTTACATCATAAAAACATAAACAAATGAGTTTATCCCTAATGTGGTTTTTGACTTCCAGGAGGGCATCCATGTCCAGCAATCATTGGATCTATCTGGTGCTTATAAACACCCCCTAATCCTTGCACTTCATGCATCTTCATTCTTCAAACTTCTTTCTATCTGGATATGGAAGCTAATAATTTTTCCAGAAATGGTTGACTAATGATGTCCATGATGTGCTAGCATAAGCAGTCTCTTCCTTGTAGAGATGTGGCTTAAGGCCAAAATGAGAACCAAGAAACAATTTGCTGGGTGTTTCATTTTGTTAAAATGTTTGGAACCGCAATCTCATATTCGCATTAGTCAGATTCTTTCCATAGATAGCATGACATTATTGGTTATATATATTGGTTTAGTGAAGTATTTCCTGCAGTTGAGACGTATATCTCATGACATTTTTCTTTCTGATTTGGTAACTGGGTTAGCTGCTTTATTATCACGTTTAATATTTGATGCAAAAGGGAGAAGCTTGCTGACCAGAGTTAAAAGATTTTCAACTGACGGTGGTGGTGTAGTTTTCCTTTCAGGTATCCTCAGTTCTAATACTGGCGGCAAAAGGTGCACCTGCATCTTGAACGTAGACAACCATGTTTTATTTTAGTTTTGCTTGCTGCTGCGAGGTTAAGCTTGCTTTGTTAGAGATCTTGATAACCAACAGGTTGCAATACAATTGTAAGTGCTCATAGAAGTCACCCAGCCATTGTTCAGTAAGCCTTAAGGATCAGCAGATAGTGCCATGCCGGAAAGGATTCTGTAAGCTTGAAGAACGGACCCCGCTCGCATATCGCCAGCATTCAGCTTTATACTTGTTTCAGTTCAAGACTATAAGATATTTTAGACAATCTCCTGCCATTAAATGCGTCAGAGCTGCAACCTTCGTTGGTGCATATATATATCATGCGGAATAATGAATATTGTCATTATAGTTTGGTCCTGATAGGGTACCACGTGAACCGGAGAATTGACTGAATACAGTTCTTCCGTAGTTTGATTGAAAAGACCTGGAGAATTAATCATTATGTTATTAAACGAGATTGCTCTTATGGTTGCCTGAAAATTTCAAGCGTCCATTCGGTCTCCCAGTCTCTTCAGTTCCAGAGCTGTTTAGTGAACAGGCTTCTCTAAATTTGGGAAAGGCAAAAAAAAAAAAAAAAAAATAGAAGAACCTGGTATGCTGTTGCTTGCGAATCTCAGCAAAAATCGCATTTATTTTACCCAACCACTTGTTCTGGGTCATAAAGGTTTTACTCTCTGAATTAGCAGTTAAATCAACATTGCAGCTTCTTTTCCACAATGAAAAAGAAAACAAATCCATCATGACACAGAACCAAGTTTCAGCCCTAATTGCATTTAGCCATTTAGGCATAAGGCTATGGACGCTGAGCATCGTTTGCCTTTTGAGTGTGAAATGGGCCCTAAGCAAGCCAGGAGAAAGAAAGATTTAAATATCAAGAAACTAATGGTTATAGTCGTAGGAATAATGCAATACGATACACTCAAGCATAAATAATCCTCACGCTTAGGCCAGTTTGGTTCAAGATTTAAGAATTAGGCGATCAGCACATGAAAATGCTCGGCCATTTTAATACCAAACCAGCCTGCGCCAAAAAGACAGCTAAATTTTGCAACATATCAATAGATTTCATCAATTAGATGAAATTGTCAAGAAGAAAATGGTAGAAATAGTCTTCTATCAGGTTTTCTTTTTGAACTTTCTTACGGCTTTCAAATCCACCACAATAACAGAGATATTATCCCTGCTTCCCCTTTGGAGAGCAAGTCGTGAGAGATAGTCTGCTGCATCCTGAGCAGCAGGATCAACGCCCTCACCTCTTTCTTTTGACAGGGCATCGCTGTTTTTTTTGTGCCAAAGAAGGATTCGCCTTCTTGCAATATCACAAACCTCTTCATTTGTCATGACATCCCACAATCCATCACTAGCCAAAATAAGGCACTCATCCTCTTTTACACGGGGTACAAACATCAGTTCTGGGTCCGGAATAACATAGGGCCTCAAGTACCTATCTCCTGCAGTCCATAAACAAAATAAGAAAACTGGTAAGGTTGATGTTCTGATTACTCGCAGGAAAAATTCAAGAAGCTGACAGTGAACTAGTTTCTCAGTCAAAAGATAATGCTTAGCCACTGAAGAATTAGGAATGCTCCTTTTGATCTGGGTAGAACTTGGTGCAAATAGTGGCCAGGGAGAAAATAAGTTCCAAGCATCTGACGGTGCAAGAAGAAGAAATGGAGCTTTTATGGATATCCAGAATACTTAATGAATTTAAGATATGAAGAAGGAAGGTCATTGAGGCTTTCGTGGCTACTATGCTTGTCATGAAGTTTTTTGTAGGCTTTAATAAGATGCATTCCTATCACTTCATGTTTATTTTGCTATTCTACAACAAGGGAACAACTTTAAATTTGAAGCATCTGATAGAATCAGTTACATGGCAGGCACTGCAAATGCAACATGGAAGCTATTGTTAAGTACTGACAGGATAAACATACCAATGGATCGGGACATCCCTAGGACACCAGAAACACGGTACCCCTGCCAATTAATGACCTTGCCTCCAGCAGCTTCTACCCTTGAATATTCATCTTCTCTATCTGGCTGAAATTAAGCATAACAAAATAGTGAAAATTGTTTAGGGATCATAATATACATACATATTTTGAATTAAAGTAAATTTTAAAGCATAATTTGCAAGCCTTACTTTATGGTCCACAGACAATGGCATGGGAACTTTTCCACGGCACAAAACCGCCCTGGAATCACCACAATTCGCGACAATGATATGAGTGGAACAAACAATGGCAACCACCGCTGTAGATCCAACAGCTTCAGGAGCAATAGGTGCAAGGCTAGAATCAGAGGCACCAACAGCGTCCAATCCTCCAACCTCGTTATCAACTTTATGGAAACAGCTCAAGAATATTTTCTCCCACCTCTCCTTTGAATTACATGCAGGATTTCCACTGCATAAGTCCTCTTGTGCAATGTCCATCTCCTCAGCTAAAGCTAGATGAAGACGGTCCTGGCAATAATTAGCAACCTAGAGAAAGAAAAATGTACAGAAGAATGAATTTAGATTCAACAACCAAATCATAAATGACTGCAGGAAGATGCTTCAGCAAAGGTGCTGAAAGATGATAAATCGAAAAGAAAGAAAGCAAGAGAAGCATTTAAATTACCTGGCTGCCCCCATGTCCATCATAAACTCCATATACATCAGCTGATAACTTTTGGTTCACTGCCTCAGAACTTGGGACATCAAAAAACATCTCAGAAGGGATTCTTAGATACCGTGGCATAGCCACAACAGCATCTTCCATCTCCAAGCTTCTCCCGCAGATGGAAGTGAATCCCCACAGAGGGATGGAATCAGAACCCAAAATAGTTAGCCTGCTTATCCTCATTTTCTGAGAAACCTCCGGACGCGAAGGAGGTGAATTTCTTTCTGATTCTTTAACAAGTGCAGCCTCATTGTTTGCTGACCCAGAAATGATGTCATCCACAATCTCAGACGCTATTGCAGGATCCCATGAATATGACTTCTTAATGCTTTGAAAATTACCAATATTTTTATGTACAGTACCTAGCGAAGTCTTCCCAGAATTAGCATCCGATGCTGTGCACTGCTCACTGCATATGCTGCTAGGGTCTTTTCTGGCTAACTTCGAAGGAATGTTGTCTGCTAGATCATCACCAGAAGATGACTTGAGCTTTCCTTCCCTACTTTCCCGGTTATTTGAATCATCCAGATATAAACCACTTTCAGTCGCCCCAACTGAAAGCTTGTCCTCGTCGTTCTTCAATTTATCATGATGGACGGTAATTCCATTCTGGGGAGGTTTATAATTATAGCTTCTACTTCCATGAGCAAAAGATACTAGAGGAAGCTTGGCAATACCTGGTTCTGATAACAAGCTTGTCGTGCTTGTAATCAGTTCGAGCCCAGTGATATCTACGCAGGTTGGCAGTACAGACTCATCATAAATCAAATTTCCCAACTTAAATGGCATGGTAATAGTGGGAGATCTCTACTTCATCAATTCCCCCAATTCTGGAATCCCCACAACGAGGACAACTCAGCCCTTCAAAGCAAACACCTTATTTCCTTCAACGTGTCTTACTCTTAACACTTCGGGTTTCAATAAAGGCAGAGAGAAAACCGTTTAAGCTCTCATAGACAAGAATTAGTGATGGAAAGAAAAAGCGGTAATAAATCTGAGCAATGACAATATGAACCCAAACTCGAATCTAAAGGGCATCAATCTCCAGAAGACAAGGTATATGCAAGACTTCTGAGACACTATAAAGCATCTTTCCAATTCTCAGATTCTCTCCTTATCCAAAACCTCATCAAACAGTGACAGGAAACCCTCAATCAAAGAACCACTTTTTTTCTTTTTTCACAAGGCTATTACTACAACCAACAAACAAATAGACAAACTCAAAACACACGAAGACCCATTTGTGGGTACTTGGACAAAACAATCAAATAACGAAAAGAGCTGCTTCTAAATGCGAAGCACAGATAGAACTTACAGATTAAGAGTTGAGAAAAATTTCCCAGTTAGTAATCGAAAATGGCACATCAAAATCATGAACTTCCAGTGCAGAAGTAACACCCTAGGTAGCCCACTTGAATCACGAAAGCCCTTTTCTACCTCAAGAATTTTAGCAATTACAATTCTTCTCCCTCCTACCTTCATGAGATATAAAACCCAGTCTTGGAAGGAAACATTAGTTCATGATCACAATCTTTTCGGTCCAACATCAATTACTCAACACGTAAGTCAATTAGCAGTCAAACAATTCTGTTCAACACAGCAAGGGACACGTATCAAGAAATTCCTGAAATATAAAAATCACGCACAATAGTTAATTGTGAATAAAAAATTCACAATCATGCTAACAAAGCAGGGGCGAGGTAAGTTGCTTACCGTCTCAAAACAGTGCATTGGTGACACACACACACACAGAGAAAGAGAGAGAGGGAGAAAGAGAAAAAAGGGTTGCAAGGCTAGCCCCCCAAGGAACACCAAGCTACATGTGTCAGCCAAAGGACGACTCCCATGTTAATCTTACAAAAGACTTGGGAAGCTTTTATGAAACAAAACAAGCTTTCCATAAATTTAGTTCGTCCAAGGGACCCACATGACAGGCATGTGTCCAACCAGGTGTCTCTAGCTGATTTGCATGGCCTGGTTTCGGATGGTTCTTTCGGTGAACTAATCAGATGATTTTAAATGCTGAATATTTGCTTTTGAAATCAGAGGGTCCAAATCCACTCTCCACGTGCCACGTTACCATAAAGATATTTTTCTTAGGTGAATAAAAGTATGGCGGATGGTAAGCCGGGGTGGGCATATCTGCTCTCTTGCGTGATCTACTGATACAGACAACGTAGATTTCAGTCCTTGAAAAATGAGAGTACAATGAAAATGATTTTTTTTTTGCTGAATGAAATGAAAAGAATAAAAATAAAATACTTCACCTACCACAGAAATGTAGAGTAGAGATAGAAGGAAATGAAAATGGCAGATGATACATGAACTGAACCCAAAAGCGAGGGGAAAGGCATTTTGGATTCTGAAAACACTTTTTTCCTGCTAAAACTGATCTCAGTATCTCGCGAAGCCCAATGTGGATCTTTACTTGAGCAGAGCCCCAGCTTCGCAGTGATTCTATGGACCTGGACACTCTTCCATCTTATCCAACTAGAAGTGTAACCAGTACATAATTTTTTATAATATGTAAATGATTTATTTATAATTATTTAATTAATTTTTAAATTTAATAATTAAAAATATTTTAAAAGATATTTAAAAAAAATTATTTAATTTATAAAATAATTATTTATACTTTACAGAATTATTATTTAATTAAGTATGAATAATTATTCTATTAAGTGTAAATAATTATTTTGTAAAATTAAATAATTATTTTATAAAGTATAAATAATTATTCTGTAAAATTAAATAATTATTCATTAAGATACTTTTAAATATCTCTAGTCGTTAGATTATAAAAAAATTAATAAAATGACTACAAATGAGTCTTGTACATAATGTAAAAAGAGATGTGCAAGATCATAGCTAAATTGACTGGAAATGGTCTAAGTGTGAAAAAAAAGTTAATTAACCAAACTTCTTTTAAAAAATGTTATATATAATTTTTAATTTAATAATATAGTAAAAATTTTTAATTTTTTAATTATTCATTCTTTAATTTTTTTTTCAACTTCTTTCAAACTTTTTGAACACTAAAGCTCAGATTTTAAAAAAAAACTACTTCAAATTTGCATGAAAGAAAGCTAGTTCATCAAACTACATCTATTTTTTTATTCTTATATATAATGTTCATAAAAATTAGCCTTATATATAACCTAAGTCTCTTTTTTATTTTTTATGTGTTAATTATTTATTTTTCATTTTTGTTTATTGTTTAATACTTTGTTTATTTAGTTATAATTACAATAAATTATTTATTTAGATAAATCATATTTTTATTTACAATAATATGCATAATTAATTATTTGTACTTATTATTTTACTTGGTAGTATAATAAATTAGTTTAGGCATGCATTTGAAATTGGTTAAATAAATTTGATTTTTAAATATATTTATTTGCTTTGGCTTATCTTTAGAGCTAGAAATATAACTGTCAATTGGGTCGGGCTGGCCCGAGCCGACCAGTTTAATTGCGAGCTCGAGCTGAAAAGATCAGTCCGAATAATATTCAGGTCAGGCTAGAGCTAAGGCAAGTTAGCCCGATTTTAGCCCGCCCCGTAAAATTTATATATAAAAATATATATTTTTATGTATATATATATATATATTATAAAATAATATTATTATTATATCATCAAAAAATATTATTATTATATAAAAATTTTTAAAAATCAGGTTATGACTGGGCCGAACCCGGGCTCACATTTCCCCAGCCCGATGTCAATCGGGCCGAGCTTGGGGTTGGCAAAGCCCGACTCACTCAGCCCGATTGACAGGCCTAACTAGAAATAAATTTTCGATATGACCCACCCTCTTACACCTAAGCTCGATGAATCCAATGTGTTTTCTATCCCCCTCATTTCAAGCGAACAATTATCAAGAATGTCTATGCCAATAATGCATTTTTCTTTTCTTATTTTACTAGCTCGTCTTTGTCAGAAAATAAATCATGTGTGATCAAATAAGGGTTGAAATCATCAACTCTATCAAGATCAAAATTTTTTGAATAAGTGTTAGTAATAGTTATAAAAATACAAAAATCACATGCTTAAAAATATAATCTTATTAGACACACAATAATGCATGTTTCTAATGACATGTTATTGTCATACATAGTTACTATGATAACTTTAGCATATTAAAAATATACGACACAATGTCTCTTTATATTAAATTCTCATAAATTAATGCTTCGAACTAGTAAAATAGGTCGAATTATTCAATTGAAATAACTTTTATTACTATTAATAATTGCATTTTAATAAAACAACAATATGCAAAAACAGTATCTAAACTATTTTAGTTGTTGCAATTTAGTTTCAAAATTCACATTTTAAATTTTTTGGTTTAATATCTTTATACATTTAATTTTTACAATTCAAAAAACTATTAAGATGGTTAAAACTGATGAAGAAATATGATTACACATCATGTGCCTTATCGACAGAAAGACAAATTTGTCCATCCAAGAATTTTCCCTCCCAAAATCTATGACACGTGCAATTAGCATCAAGTTTTTTTTTCTAGCTAAATAGAGTAAAATTAAGTTGGAGAAAATAATCAAAATGGAAAAAGACATAATATTCTTCAAATCCTAATTATCATCATGTAGAGTTTGGAGAATACTATATATTTTTTCCTTTCATTCTCTTGTCCAACTCGATTTTCTTGATTCAATAAAAAAAAAATCTCAATTCTAGTTGCACATGCCATAAATTTTGGAAAGAATAGATGAATTTTTTCTTTCACCAGTAGGGCACATGATATGAAGATGTATGTCTTAACCAAGTTTTGCTATATCTTTAGAGCTAGAAATAAATTTTCAATCCACCCTCTTATACCTAAGCTCGACGAATCCAATGTGTTTTTTATACCATTCATTTCTCTTTGCTTATTTTACTAGCTCATCTTTGTCAGAAAATAAATCATGTGTGGTCAAATAAGGGTTAAAATCATCAACTCTATCAAGATTAAAAAATTTTTCAAAAGAATTGTTGGATGATGATGACACTTGACCATCTCTATTCAAGGCAGCATGGAATTTTAGCATGTGGCAGTATTCTTGCTCCTACAATTTATATAACAAGTTTTATTAAATAAATATTAGTAATAGTTACAAAAATACAAAAATCACATGCTTAAAAATATAATCTTATTAGACACACAATAATGCATGTTTCTAATGACATGTTATTATCATATATAGTCACTATGATAACTTAGGTATATTAAAAATATATGACATAATGTCTATTTATATTAAATTCTCATAAATTAATGCTTCAATCTAGTAAAGTAGGTCGAATTAAGCAATCAAAACAACTTTTATTACTATTGACAATTGCATTTTAATAAAACAACAATATGCAAAAATAATATCTACACTATTTTAGCTGTTGCAATTTAGTTTCAAACTCGCATTTTAATATTTTTGGTTTAAAATATTTATACATTTCAATTTTTATAATCCCAATAACTATTAATATGGTGAAGACCGATGAAGATATATAATTACACATCATGTGCCTTATCGACAAAAAGACAAATTTGTCAATCCAAGAATTTTTCCTCCCAAAATCTATGACACGTGCAACTAGCATTGAGTTTTTTTTCTAGCTAAATCGAGTAAAATTAAGTTGGAGAAAAGAATCAAATGAGAAAAAGACATTATATTCCCCAAATCCTAATTATAGTCATGTAGGGTTTGGAGAATACTATATCTTTTTTCCTTTCATTCTCTTGTCCAACTCGGTTTTCTTGATTCAATAAAAAAAAAAAATCTCAATTCTAGTTGCACATACCATAAATTTTGGAAAGAAAAACTTTTGAATAGACAAATTTTTTCTTTCACCAGTGGGACACATGATATGAAGATGTATGTCTTCACCAAGTTTTGCTATATTAATGATGTTTGGAATTGAAAATTAAAATGCATAGAGATGTTAGAATAAAAATATTAAAAATATAATTTTAAAGACTAAATTTCAATAAATAAAATAATTTAAGTACTATTTTTACAAACTACTCTCAATAAAATATATCAATTACACAATATTACTTCATTAATCACATTTAATAGACTGATAAAACTATGAATTAAAAAAAATAATTTTTTTGTCCATATCGTTCCACCCAGAATGGTGGAATCCTAAGGTAAGTTTTGCCATGACTGGTGGAACCCTATGATAGGTTTCGCCCTCACCGTTGAGCGCGGAAGTCCTAGCTCTTCTGGCGGAGGTTTGACAACAGTTCCACTGCAAAAGGAGGAACACTGGTTGTTTCCGCCGTCAGCGGGGAGCTTAGCGATGCTTTTTAATTATTTTTTTTAATACAACGGACTTTTTGTGCAGTTTCATCCATTTTTGGTAAAACTTTAAACTCCACATTGAGTTCCGCCTCACCAAGGAGAAGAGAAAAGAGAGAAGATCTTTACGAAAATGTTAATTTTCTTATTATATATTATTAAAAAATGATATATAGCAAACATGTAATTTTACAGCGAACTTTGCCTAGGTAAAAGCAAATTCGCATGGCAAGAAACCGGATTCAGCCATAATCTGTGGTTGGGACTATAGATATTGAAAAGCAGTATATGATGAACTAAAAATATTGAAATATTAGATTTGAGATTAAAAATAGATTGGGAACTATTTTTCCAAAATACTCATAATAAAAAAAAATAACGCCAGCATGTTAATTACAAGCCTCTGCAGAAGGAGTAAACTAACAAATTCGCCACAAGACCTGGCTCTGCTGTAGCTCACAAACAATAATTACCTCTCTGGATAGGGATAGCCCGCAACAAAAATTTTCCCTGGTTCATTAGTAACATCTAGTTAAGACCACGGATTTTTTGTTTTTCTAAACTATATACCAGCAACGAAACACGGCTTAAATTACTGAAAAATTAAGCACACCTTACCTCCCTTCCTTGAACATCCGGCTGGCATGATGAGATATGTTGCAACTTTATGAAAAGGAGATTGAAACAATGGTTAGGCCCACTTCCACACACATACACCCCACCCCACCCACCCCCCTCTCTCTCTCTCCCCCGCCTTTTTAGTGTTTCAGACACTTGATCATAAATCCTTGAAGAGAACACAGCAGCTTGACAAACTAAAACTACCAACCGCAATAAAAAGCTCAACCTATTAGAAAGAAGCATTAATTTATACATCTAATGACAAACATGTGCCCTCAGGCGGTCTCTATTCAGCAGAACTACCAGGTTTTAATCTACAATAGAGATGAATGTAATTAATTTAACCCAATAATTAACAACAGATGTAAGACGAGCAAATAAATCATTGCCACGTTGAGTAAATACAGGCTTGGTAAATGAATTCACCAAACTAGAGGGCCTGTCATCTGGGCGAGAGGCAAAACACTAGACATTCAAGGGGTCTCCAAATCAAATCCCAACACTCAGCAGTGAATACAGCCATATCCCTACAAAGTACCCCTCTACCACCATCATTACTACAACAAGAAGCTCTAGCACAACACTCAGCTTTCAATTTTTTAGCATGTTGCTTGCATATTCTTCTTCCAAAGAAGACAAAAAAAGAACCTTGTGAATGCTTAGGGCGAAACAGATGCCTAAACAAGGATAACCTGATTCAGACTGTAGACCATGATGATCATGATGATGATGAAGAATATACATATGTTGTTTTTGAGGTAATAGAAAGCCATCACTTGATTTGCAAAACCTAAAAGCAATATAGGTAGGTGCACAATTCAAAGCAATATAATGCAATCGAAAAACAAGGTGAACAGCAGTGATAAACATAGTATTTAATGTGAGTAATCACAAAGACGGCTACATTCTATAAATAATTAAATTAGCCTTATATAAAACTGCCTTAAACCATGAAGTGCAAAGATTAAAGGTAGCACTACAATACATGACTTACAGAGTAACAAAACAAAGTATCCACATCAGCAGCAAAATGAGCAATTCATTTGGAAATAGTCCAAACTCTATTTGCATATAATCAAACTTAGTGCTAAAAATCAGTTCCCACAGACAGAAGAAAGTAGATCTTTTATGGATTCTACTTTTCAACTTGAGAGGCATATGAGCTGTCTCCAAGTTAAGCCTCAAGGAAAGGTTCAAACAAATACGGACCATCATATTACAAAGTAGCAGTCACAGAGAACTGCAAGCTCATTGGGCAACAATTCATAAAAGCTTAAACAACAATATTTCAAGAGAATCACAACAGTAAACTAAGTTTGAGAAATATGAAATATGTTTATATATAAAAGTGGTACTAAAAGACAGAAAGCTTTACCTCATGTAAATGATACTGGACCATATGCTGACCTGAAAGGGGTACCATATCCAATCAATGCCTGCCAGAAGAATTCAAGTCAGCTGTAAATACATGCCTCTGATTTTTACCAACATAGCCGCAAAGTCAGTAGCGCTGGCCGATTCCCATCCACAATCTTTGGAAAATATAGACGAATGTTGAAGAAAATACTTAGCTTCCATGATCTGTCCTGAAAGTCTAAAATGAATTATGTGAAACTTGGCTCCCTACGTACTTCCCCTGTCATGTGTCATAGCCAAAGAATCCCAGCTTCTACACATCTTTGAGCAAGAAATCCTCATTTGAAGGGAAGGGCAGATAGAACTCACACTTTCCACCACTTGCTAACATTCTGCATAAAGCTAAGAAGATGTTAAGACACCTGCAGGCAGAGAGTCTCCAACTTTACATCCAAAGAATAGCTCACACGATTTTGTCTTGATCCTTAAAAGGAAAATACAACAGAGACAATATCTGTCAATGTCTCTCCATTGTACATCATCAAATTGTTACTGAGCTAGTTGCTTGCTGCCAATGTTAAACAGCAGAACATGAACTTTTTCATGCTCTGGATACAGAAACCGTTACTGGGAAAGGTAAGAAAGGGGCAGCAGAATGCAAGACGAATTAAAAGGTGGCTTTATTTGGAAACACAAAATTTATGTACAAAGGATGCTGTTCTCTGATCTGTTTTCACTACAAACAAAATACAGTGTTGCTAGACACTATGACTAGGACGTACTGAGCTTGAAGGTTGAACAAAAAGATCTTTACAGTCTAAAGCAGTCGGAGTCATAACCTTGAACAGGAACAAATCCAAAAAGTTGGATGGTCTCACTCAAAAATCAACTTGTGCATGAGTATCTGAAAGAATATAGAGCCTAATTTTCATCTGAACAGTCACTTCTCCATGTAACTGATCATTCGGTAACATGGTGTCTGCGTTGTGATTCACAGTGAACAGGAATATACAACAAAACAACTTCAGACCATCATATTTAAATCTGCTAGATCATCCATTGGAATTTCAAGGCCCATAAAATCATGATCTTGCAATCCATCATCATCAATGTTCAACCATGATCCTATGTCCTGTCCTTGACCTCCAATATCATCAGGAACCCCCAGCACATCCATTTCTGGAAGTTGGAGGCCAGATAAGTCAATTGGATCTTCCAAGTCATCCAAATTATAATCGTTGTTTTCCTTGGCAACCCCACTAGAGCTTGTATCACTTGATTTTCGAACAGAAGGCAATGTTCCTTTATGTTTTTCAGACATCTTTCCAAGAAGGCCATTAACAGAAGCAGATAATTGCGTAGTTTTCTGCTTGGGTTTGGTCTTAGACTTCCTTTCTCCCTTAATATTGGCTGATACAGCCCTACCTGTTTTGGTTGTTCCACCTCTGGATACAACCTCTCTGCTACTTCCTTTTCCTTCCCTGTCCCTCTCGCTCCTTTTTCCTTTTGCACTGCTCACAAATGAACTCCCAATTCCTGATGCAACACCTGAAGATGTGCCAATGGCACCACCACCAACATCATCAAGCAACAATTCCTTCTTTTTCACCCTACTTGACCAGGTCTCTTCCTTACCAACTTGGTCGGAAGCCAAATTCCCTGACAGGAGGGGTTCAGAGGAATATATTTCTTGGTTGGTTAAAGGACTCTGCTGTGCACCTAAAGAAGCTGAACAAATATTTATGTTAATAATAATTGCAGAGACAGCATTACATAAACAAGAAGAGATCCAGTCAAGAAGTTAGAAACAAGACAAAATTCCTATTATAACAAGAAATCGATACGACTAATACTCCCAAATTATGGCATCTAGTCACCCTCCAAAGTATCTTTTGAATGGTTAAAACAAGTGCAGGCTTTAAAAGAGAAACACCTGAAGCTCTAACTTCATTCAAACAAGTGGAAGTGTTCCCATGAAGTCTGTCCATTTCACTATCAGGAGCAGAATCTGTGGCTTGTCCATCAGCTAGCCGGGAAACCCCAGAAAGGAATATATCCCGGAAGAGTGGTTCGTTAAAGCAGCTCTTTCCTGTGTCAAATTCTTGGCAGCGTTCCAATGTCCGCTTGACAAAAGCTAAGGCAGCTTGTTTAGCCATTTTACCACTTGCACTCTTCATCCCATGGGCATTGCAACTCTGGAAAAAGAAGTAAGGAACTAATTTCAACTCCATATTTCAAGCCGCCAAATGATGATTGTCTATAATTCCAGCTTCTTTTATATTTACACCCTTCAATTTACAAAAATATTGAGCTCTGATATCTCTAGCCACAGTGGCATAGCACAAAAGACCGGTATTATTGACACCCTAGTTAAAATTTTCTTACTGTAGAATTAAGTGACAACCAGTCCAAATTGAATAGAGAGGAGAGAGGTAGCATTTCAAGTTCCTTCAACATCATTTGTTCCTTTAAGAAGCAATTTATATTTATTGCGGGGGGAAGGCACAAGAGCACCCCACTAAATTTAACTTTATAAATGAATTCTTAATACAGTCAAATGTATCTGAAGTTCTCTTTTCAAGTTCTATACATTAGAAAATTTAAAATCATAACTTATGTCATGGCATATGTAAAACTTTTCAAATAAGAAAAGAAATTCTAGTAGTGATAAATAAAAAAAGAGGAGGAGAAAAAAGGCAAACTAAAAAACAAAGCCATCTTCAGATCCCTTTGTAAATCTGTCAATGCCTGTGGGTCTCACACTACAAGCAGAATTTACAAACAAAAGCAGCTTAAGATAAGTAATTGAGCCCCTATACTCGATACAAAGCCTGCATAACACAGAAAATCCTCAATAATTCTGGCCGTATTTGGATTGGGTTTTTGTTTGAGTTGAGTTGTATTGAGAATCGTAAAAGTGAATTGTTTGTGAGAGAGGAAGTAGGGCCAAAGTGGAAAAAGTGGAAAAAAAGTAGAAAAAACTTGGATTGAAAACCAATCCAAGTTGGCCCTCTATATTCAAATGGAAACATAAAAATTTAAATACAAAAGGATAGAATAGAGAAAGTACAATATCTTGCGTAAAGTTAATGCCCTCATTTGACAAAAGTTTCACCAAGCAATCTAATAAAATATATTCTAAAAACAACCGAATCTGGTACAAATGTTCCCCCAAAATCTTCTTTGTTCATCAAATTGGGAAGCAAAATAAACATGACTGCACAGCTAAGTTTATTTAAAATCAGTTGCAAATAGAGAAACATGATAGACAACTAATATAAGTAATTAGAAAAGAGATTTGGCATTAATGATGAATGTATTAATATGCCACATTGAGCCTTCATAAGCATTAATATTTGGTCCCAGGATTAAGGACCCACAAGCTGTAATAATTTTCCATAAAACTATACTCAGTCTTGACTTCTGCGCATGCATAGTAAAAGCTATGACACATAGGGTTCATATGGTTGAATTCTCTTATAAATATGTCTCTATCACCCCCTACACCCCTGTGAGAGATTTTTTTTCTTATCACATTATTGCATTAACTATTTATTTATTGTCTTTCTATCTTCTCTAAGCTCCTGCACCCCCCCCCCCCAAAAAAAAGATTTCTTGTTGCATTATTGCATTACGTATTTATTTATGATCTTTCTATCTTCTCTTACCACTTTCTTTCCCTATATTGTTTGACAAATTTTCTGTTGCACAGGAGTGCATAAAATTGGACCAAATGGGATTTCCTGAGTCAATGTGTCTGGAAGACATCCATTCACATGCCAATACATAAACCACAGCAACCAATTTCAGTTTCATCCATAATTTAGAGACCCCAAAAAACGTTATCGACTCTGGATCTACATTTAACTCAAAAAGAATCACAGTATCAAGAAATCCGAGTAAAGCTTCCGCAATTACCATATATTTCTCATAAGCCATTGCTACAAGTTTGTCCAGTGCATTCTCTTCAAACTCCCTATTCATAAGATTAGAGCACTAGGTCAGTACAAGGGTTTGCATATTGCTACGAAAGGGTCAAAGACATGTTATACATCAGTAAGGTATGAAAAAACCTTTACCTTTCTTGGCGCTCTCTTGTCTCAGCAGCAGACTTCAAAAGACTGTTAAGTACGTCCTTTCTCTTCGATACCTATAGAGCAACAAAACTATGAGAAATACTCCTCAAAAAAGAACAGCACTTCCATATCCAGATGATGAACTTTTTTACATATGCACATGAAAAGATTGCAATTGCCTGCATGAGAAGCAAAAATCCCTACTGAATTCCAATATATTCTACTTAGAATCGTTCACAACAAGAGAAGTGGATCTACTTAAAATTGCCCAAATAAACTTCAGTGTGTGGAAACCTTATTTTCTTCTAAGATAAGTGGAATACATTCACATACTTAAGACTTCTCTTTAAACTAAATAAAATAGAAAACCACCAAATGATAGATTGTGAAAACCTTATATCTAAGTGCCAATGTGAAAAGAAGTCCCATTGCAAACCCCCCAAGCCTGAAAACAGTTAGCATAGATCCTCCTTGAAGGACATCCAAATCACCAGAAAGAAGAGGCAAAAGCCAAAAGCCAAATGAGAAAAAGATAAAGAGAGATGGAATGGAGTCTTTCCATGTGCAGTCAGATCTTACCTGATCATGGTATTTTTCGTTCAATCTACTGATTTCCCCTGTGATATCTCCATTCCCAGTATGTGATGCATCAGGCTGAACAAGGAGATTTCAGGAGGGGTTGGGTATTAGTGCACCTAAACTTAATATGAGATAATAGAAAATTGACAACGAGAGAGAGAATACTCCAGATTAAAGATATAAAACCTACCACAACTTCCGGGTATATACCAATACAACGAATTTCTAGGAGAAGTCTTTCATTTATTGACATATTATTGTACTGAAACTCAGTACATTTACTGCCTGACATCAGTGCTTGCTCAGGAAGTAGGCCATTATGTGAACTGTCATTGCTTGGAATCACATCTGGAGAGGATAGAGTGTTATCATCAGGAATGATATATTCCAACTCACTAATGGACCTTCCATTAGCATTTATCCTATAACCGTTAGAAACAGGACGTCCGGAAACATCAGAGTTGCACAACATCTGAGGTTGGAGACTATCTGCTTTTGTATCTTTCTCCAACTCAAATCCAGATTCATAAACATCAAATGCCAGGCCTTCATTAACACCATAGCAAAGCTCTTCATCTCCTTCAGGAATTATAGCTGCAATCAGTCTCTGATACAGGGAAACTTCATCAAGACTCCCAATTCCAGAGACTAAATGCTCCTGATGATTTTGAACATGTTTCATCTTAATTTCTTCTTTTCCAAGTTCATTAAACCCAAAACCATTAGCCCCAAAACTAGAGGTCTCCATGGCTGAAGGCACCGGAGCAGATGAAGCCACCTTTGGTTCATGATTTACCTGCAAAGCGGAAGAAGCCAAAATGTTAAGAGAACCTGCAGTAAACTAAACTAGCTGATAATACAAACAACTAACTTTTCTCACCAAAGTCCCCCCACCCCTTCCTTTTTTTGCAGGGAATGGAACACAGTTATCATTCATAACAAACACAAAGTACAATTACATGTGTCTCGTTTCAGCATTCTAAGCTGAGTTCCTTTGACCCCAAGTATCCAATAACCAACAAACTTTATTACATATAATGGTGACAAAGGAACTAGGGAAAGGAAGGGAACCAGACATGGCACAAAAGAAAGGTGTCATGGAGAAAAGATAGAGATAAAGAAGTCACTAGAGATAGAGAAATAGGGGAAATTCAGTGGGAGATGGCAAGTAGATAAAAACCATAATCTACATATAATATTTTGCATTTTCAGGTTTTCCTGCGGTTTCAACTTAATAATGTGTAACATACATGAAAAATAAATATGATGTTCAAACTCTCATCTCACACACTAAGTTCTATTTCTATTGCTTTTTCCCTTTTGTGTTTCTTCAGTAAAGTAAGAAAATGCCTACAAGTTGATGTAGGACTAGGTGACAAAATGATTAAATGCTGAAAAGAGGTTTAATACAGAAATTTTTTATAAGTTTTCCCCACATTGTAACCATTAATCAGAGATGGGAGACTACTGCAATATGTTTTCTATTTTAGCTCTCAAATTAAATATAACTTCTACATTCTAAAAACCAGAGTAAGAAACTCTCGGCCAAATAAATCTTTTTGGTAGACTAATTTTGGAAGGTAAAAGCAATTTTTGAAGACCAAACTAAACAAGGCGCAACTTTCCCTCTTGTGTTTGTTCAATAGGAAAAATCTTTAAGGAACATGGATAGTGATTATCCATAGTTGGTAGTTACTGAATTTGTGAGTTTGAAAATCTTTCTAGGAGAATCTTCCAAAATTTGCAGGACAAAAAGCACGAAAGTTTATCCCACTACATTCCTACAGATCAAACAAACACACATTAATCAGCTCTCCTGATTATCCATAGAAGTGAATCAGGTCATGATGCAGCTCTTAAGCAGCATATATCCTTATCAATCAACTAAAAGGAGCCAACTGAACTACTTCAGCAAAATCTCCTCCCACTGCTTACTGTAGAGTAAATTACCATTGTTTATTTGAGTCTATTTGATGAAGCAAACCTTCTGGAAAGTACTTGGTATTAAGAGAGATTTTTTTTACAGAAGAATTCATTTTCACACAAAAGGCCATTAATGCTAAGTCTTAGTTTTATTTGGCTAGTAGACAAAAAGCTATTCAAAATAAAACACATATTGTGGAAGACCATAACCTGCTGGTTTAAAAAGGCCAAGTCTACATCAGATATAAAACGAAAGATCCGCTCCATCTGCTTCCAAAATGAACTGGAAAGAGCTTGAGCTGAGGTAGAGCTTGGATCAGTTTGTGCAACAAAGATATTTTGACAGTATAATGAATTTCAGGTATCCCATTAAAATTGCTACCTGGATTAATAACAGCATTTGCAGCAGCAAGTAGCTCTTCATGTCCATCATCTGAACCAACTAAGAGAAACAGAAGTAACTAAAAATAACAATTACAAAAAGTGTCAAATTTAGAGTAAACCTTGCAGTAATTACCAAGAAAATCAGCCCCCGTATTGACCATACTATGCTTCTGACGGGCACATGCCTTACGATCAGATAGCTTCCTAGAGGGTGGTCTGCCTGTTTTGCTGATCATCAAATTCAGAAAAATATAAGAAGCTCATTCTAGGAACCAAACAACATCTAAGCAGACAGGAAGGGTTGACTCAAATAGTAAACTGCTAAGATGGAAAAACTGCAGAACCTTTCAGTCTTTTCAAAGCCAAGTCTTGCACTTCTAAGTTGTTTTGCTGTTCCTACATTCCCAAGCTTCTCAACTGACAAAGGCACGAGGGACCTAGTTAAAGTAAATCCCCGACCGGTTCGTCCCTGTCTCCGAACACCATCTCCATGGTCTTCTCCACTAATGACCTTATTTTTTCTTGGTGGTAGCATCAGGTTCGACAACTTCTGAACATTTTGTGCTGCTTTTTCATCCATGTCATCAGACTTCTTGATCTTTTCCTTGGATTTCATTTCAGCAGCACCTGATTCCTCACTTTCAGATAATGCAGCCGATGAGAAGTCACTTTTTAATTTAACCTGCTGGGGAGAGCTTCCAGACAAGCGCCTTTCATTTCCAACAGTAGCTGCAGTATCCAAAGCAGCGGACTCATCATTGCTCTGAACAATGGGTATGAAGTTAGTTCTTCTTGCTGTTCGAGAGATCTTTTGAGGCCTATGACTGGCCCATTGGGCAACAGGAGGTGAGGAAGATCTCATTGAAGGTGTGCGTTTACGACTGTTAACACCTGCTGCAGCAGGTAACTTGCTTGTACATTGCGAAAGTTCCCAATCATTTGCAGAAGTTGACCGGGATACCACAGGTGAAATTTTAGGTCCTACAGTTGAACCTGACCGTGGACCCCGAGCACTTGCATTTAATTTTGTGCTTGAAGTAGGACTCCCTGAGCTAAAATCTTCTCGGGCACTTGACCTGGTTGTACAGGATGACCAAAAAAAAAAAAATAAATGCATTACTTTTACAAGGACAAAGTATTATAACAGATCCAAAAAGCTACCTAAGCAAAGATTTTTTTACTTTTTGGCTTTCTTTACTTTTTGAAAGAAAAATATCCAAAAGGAAAGGAAATTTAATGGATATAAACCAACAATGATAAAATTAAGAATCAAATGAATAGATGACCAAAGCGCTAATGTCCCAAACATCACTAAAAGTTGACCAGAAAAACAAACGTCACTCTATGCTGCCCATACTTGTTAACAGCTTTGAGATTCACCCTTTCCTTCTCTGCAGAGCGATCTCTTTTATCTTGAAGGAAAGGACTACTATCCTGCTCAGCCCGATAGATTGATGAACGCATAGCAGAGACTGTTTGCTGTGAGGCACCATCAATTTTTGCTATACCTCCATTAGCAACTCCAGCCCTGTTATGAAGGAAGATCATTTTGTGAAACACAAACCCCAAGAAAGAAAGGGGGGGGGGGGGTAGTGTCTCAAAGAGATATGGATAGGGAACAAGACTTGCACTCTAAATATAAAGGCAAGGCTACTTTAGACTATTTATCATGCCAATCTAAAAAAATCCACATCCAATTAATTTAAAATCATAAATGCAAAGATTTCTCATCAAAGAAAGTTTAGTTCCCAAAATAACTAACAGCCACAATCACTGCAAATGATCATCTCAATTATGAGTAACTCAGAAGTGACAAGCATTCAAGTATAGGATCCTCAAAGTAACTAATGACACCGGAACAATTATATTGCAAAAAAGGTGGTAAATAAAAGTGACGTTCTGTGAGATTTGACACTATTACAAAGACATCCCTTCCCGTTTCCGAATTAAATTAACCTTCTTCCAAATTCGTGCATATCATTTCAGACACCTAAATGCTGTCATGTGCCATCAACAATAACTACAAAATGTGATGACCCAAGCAACAAAAAGGATAGCTTTACCATTTTAGAGATCGTGAAATAAAACCTCTATTTTTCTCGAATACACAAGTATTATTTTAATGACTGGTTGTTGGTAAATACATTAGGCTTTGATCCACTATTTTTGTCCCTAATAGGGTGGGGGAAGAAAACCCAAAATCACCTATTCGCTCAAGAATGCAAACCAAACACCCTCTATGCCATTCATCCTTATGGATCATCTTTGTAGTCGCTGACTATAAAAGAAAACTGCTTCTCTTTCTTTATTTTCATTTTCAGTCTTTGTCGTTCAGTAAGTCTTGCCGATTCCAATAGTCCATGCACCCATCCTGCTATAGCAGTCTAATAAAGAGTGGGGTTGAGGGTTTCAAATGCTCCGCTTATGCAGGTAGAATTTATGGAAACTTGATGATTTTTAGTTAAGATGAACCAATTCCAAATCTAAATTGACTACAACTACCAAAACATTTTCAATTCTTATACTTCATTTAGCTAATATATACCAGAAAATGGGCGTTAGCAGGTATGCTCACTGAAGAGATGAGTTTCCCTGGCAGATAGTTACCAGTTCCATCAAGTTCATCAGTGCAATTGTAGAATGAAGAAAGAACAAAAGAAAAATACAGAACCAGTATGTAATGAAGGACAATGAGTCAACGAATATCGCATGGTCGTGCTAAAGACACCCATAATGGCTGTGCCCTGGTATGATTATCTGAAATTTTAAATTCCATGGATAACAAGGAGGCGATTGAACCTTCAATGCTACGGAGAATTCCATTTTATACAGACGATTAACCTTTAAAAGATATAGAATAATGTTTTACTTCTCTTTCCAAAAATTGCAGAATAACGTTATTTCGATTAAATGTCACAAGAAAGGATGGAGGAAGTAATAGTCTTGGAAAAATATATCTGAATTTGAATTAATGACTTGGAAAGTGAGGTCAACGTTAATTCAGAAGCAAGAAGGCAAGTAACTGATATAGTTCCATCATTGGAGTTCACCATAATTTGCCCTAAAAGACATTAAAGACGTGATATAGCATAAAATGTTCAAAATTATATGCTCTCCGCTAGTAGAAGAGTACCTGAAGCCATGGGTGTCATTCAACCTTGTTCGCGGATCAGCAAGAAATCTTTGCTGCATTCCTTGTTTAGAGTCCCTTGGGCCATCAATGGGTTTCGCTGTTGCAGAGCTTGCAGCAGTATCTGACTTAATCCCAGAGCGCTTTTTCTTCATCTTTGACTTCTCCCAACCATCAGCAATTGGCAACGTTCGGTCCTCACTCTGCGCTGGATTATTATTAGATATTTTTAATATTTCCCTATCTTTGTCTGCAATCCCAGATGGTCTTGCAGGAATAGCTGCCCTTGCTTCCATCTATATCAACAAAAGGCAATCTGAGTCACATATGGAAAGATCATAACTAACTTATAGTTCAATTCCAAGTGGAAAGAAAAGGCAAAAGCACTAACGACTTACAATTTATGAGATTGTGTAAAGTAAAGAGCATGTAATGCAATTCTGGCACTAAGAAAGAAGTTTACTATGTATACAGCAATGAAATCAGTGCTACAGCCTTGAACAAGGGGAAAACAACAAAAGAATATTCACCTGCTAAAGTACAATCACTTAAAAATTTAAGACCAGTATATAAGTAAAATAGAACACCCATTCCCAACACCAATGACACGAAACAGTTCTCTGTTTTTGCTATCAATGGAAATGGGCCACCAGGATGCATTTCTTAATGGAGACTCTAGGAAAAGTTGGCCCCCGTACAAAATAACACCTGACATATCATGTATAGCACTTCTAAAAGATACAACAAGAAGATTAATTATAATAGCTCACTATCATAATCCAAACATATTTATAGAACGTCCAGAACGAACTCCCTACTTTAGAAGTACGGGAGAAATAAGCCCAAATTAGGTTAGTAGTATGACATAGAGTCTCAGAAAACAGAGCTACAAACCCTGGGATCCACCATAGAAGTTCTGGTGCGCTTATTGGGGACAGTTTTGTTCCTTTCTCCGGATTTTTGCTCCACTTCAAAGCCATTTGTTCCAGGTTGATTCTGAGCCCCGATCTTACTAATGCTTCCTGAAACTGATCTATCAGCTGAATACAACATATTTGACCGGTCATTTGATAAGGCATCAGACTGGGATCTTTTCCTTGATGGAACGGCTGGAAACAACTTGTTCATCCCAGATAATGATTCATTAAATATCTTCATGCGTTCCCTGTTAAGACATCATGCCATTGTTGAAGGATATTCCTTATATAAATCCATCGGTTTACTAACAAAGAAAAGAAATAAATGAACAACTACCTAGCCTTACTGCAGCTCTCACGAAGAGCAGCCTTGAGTCGTCTGAATTCCTCAGGTGAAGGAGAAGAGAGTGGTTTGCCTTTATAAGGCACAGATGAAGAATCTTCCAATGGGACTCCAAGAGAGAGACAAGCAAGTCGCTTAAAATCCACAGGCCGATTAAGTTTGTGGTTTGAAACCATTAGTTTTGGATCAAAACGCAAGCACTGAAGAAAACTGGCAACATCTCCTTGTGTTGCAGCTGAACTGGCCCTTGTCATGTTTGGAAGGGCTGATAAGGTTGGGCTCTCCATATTTTCTCTGAAGCTGCCCGACCTGTCCAATGAAGCTGCTGCATAGGAACTACGCTGCCCCGAAGTGTATAACGGTCTATCTGGGCTACTAGAGGACAGATCAAATTTGCTAGATGCTGACATTGCATCAGTACCCCCACTCGCTCTTTGTTTTGTAACTTGCTAACACAGTTGTGCATGGCAATACTGTAGTGTCACAGAGCATGAAACCGCAGTATAAACTCTTCATAAATACCACAGGATAAGCAATAAGCAACCTGAGACAGATAAAATAAAGGCCTATCAACTAAGCCCTTAACATGCCAAAGAAGAACATTACTTCAATTAACATCTAAGTTTATGCAAAGCACAAATTTGAAATATCACTCAGGTCTTGCCATTTCTGATGCAAGAACAAAACACTGCTGACAGCTTCAGTAACAAGGGACGGTCATAACTTATGTCAAGATAAAAAGAAATTTAGTTGGAAAAAGGACAGAGATTCACAAGTTTTACAGGGCCCCAAGGACATATCTTCCTGTTAAAGGCTAACAACTTCCTCCAACTGGTTAAAATTCATTCAGCATCTATGATTCATATGACTAAGCTCCAAAAATAGAATTTTTTTAAGCAGGCAGTTCCAAATTGACAAAATTCCTTAGTTTACTTAGCATTGCTCCACACAATCACAATGGTCCCAACTTAAATCATTAGTTCTAAGTCATTCATCAAACTAATAGCCAAAATTCATTGCACCCTTCACTTCTTAACTATATTTCTCTTCTTATAGCAATTCCATTCCATATCTCAACTATTCTGCTCTAAAAACAAGCTACAATAAGAAATATCCTAACTTATTTTCAAAATCAATGCAATTATGCTAATGTTACAAGTGCGAATAGCTAAACACTCAGCAACCACAACTTCATTACATAACAAGCTATCAAATTTCTAACTTCTAGCAGTCAGATTCAAGAAACGTGTAATTCAAATACCATTATCAAAACAGTGGATTCACAAAAAGAACAATAAAACAAAGCGATGCACGCACATAAATTGCCAAATTCAAATTCATATGAAATGGCAAAAAAAAAAGTTACCTGATAACTTGACGTAAATATCCACAGAAAATTCCAGGGAAAAACTGTGATCCAAACCGCCAGTGACTTGGAACATTCTGCAATCAGTGGGAAAAATGAAACGAACATCAGAATCGATCAGCTTAGGGTTCAATTAGGGTTTTTAAAAAACTAAATTTCACCAATGGCGAAATAAAAAAAATACCAAAAATTAAATACCTAAAGAGCAAAATACATGGGAAAAATTATTAAAAGCATGCATAAGATACTGCATAAATATATACCTCCACGTGAATTATTGTCTCTGAGCGAAGGGTACCGGAGACGGAAGAAAGATGAGCTTAGAGAGAGAAAATAATTATACGTAAACGGACGTCGTCAGAGTCGTTGATCGGTGAGGCGTGGAGGGCCGGTCGAAAAATAACGCGGATTATTCACCGGATTTTAGCCCGCATTGAGACGGAGCCCGAAACTTGTCAGTTGAAGTCCAGTAGTCGACCCCGGTCTACAATGTAATGACAGTGTTACAAATTTGTGTGTGGGTTTCTTTCCTATCCAGCCCATATCTCTTCAGATGGCGGTTTAATTGTTATTCATTGTGGCCCTTACCTTTTTCTTCAAAACAACATTTGAGGTTTGCGGCCCAAATCCTCACTTTTTTCCATTGTTGCTTCTTATATGGAGTGAGCAAGCCTTTTCTTCAGGAAGATCAATTTTTCTTTAGATGATTATAAATGAAGCAACACTCTATAGAAATATACATGGTACAATTATGATCACAAGGATACTTATATTAAAGATAAAATTATTATTATATTATAAAATAAAAATATTTCTTTTAGTAAAAATTAAATTCTAAAGTTTTAGATCTTACTATTTGAATTGAGTTTTCGTTTCAATTTTTTTGTCTTAAAAAACAAGTGAGCGAATTTTTCGTGAGAGAATAAATGAGACTCAAATTAAAAAATAAATGTATTTTCATTTTGAGTTGCAATCCCAAGAAGAAGATACTCTTACTCCTTAAATAAAATCTTGTTAGCCTAAAAATATAATGTTTTTTTTTACAAGGGAACCCGCAGCTACTAACCATTTGGGTGTGCACTTGGTAAACCCCTCCCCCCACACAATAGCTTGCAAACCACTAAAGAGGTAATGTTAAAAAGTTATAATTCAAAATATTATCACTTTTAAAGATTTCATTAGTAACAAGGAATATCAAATACAAAATAGTTCCTTCCAAAAAGAAAAATATGAAAGCATTGAAAAAGATTAAAGTGTTATTATAAATTTGTAGTTTACAATTCATCTCATGCTAAACTCATTTTAAATTAGAAAGGTAAAGAAATTATTGAATTTTATATTCTCTTAACAAATTTAGATTATCACAATCTTATAATATATGAATTTAGTTATAATGTAAGATATAAAATAGTCGTTGAAAAGTGTCTATCGTAAAAAATACCTTTCAAAATTCACTTTCAATTCAATATTTTCAATCATAAATTTGAATACTACATCCAAATACACATATGCTCGACACAAAAGCTTTGTAAAGATGTATGAAATATATATTTAATAAAATAATTAAGAGTGTATTTATATTGTGTTTGGCTGTGAGAGATTTTGTCTTGAGTTCCATGAAAGTAAATTTTTTATGAGAGAATAAGTGTAATCCAATTGTGTGTTTGGTTTGAAGAAACACAATTCAAATGGAGCTTAATACATATTATAATCATATGTATATTTAAATTCGAGCTTTCTTGCCCAATATACTAATTGAATTTCTAATCGCATTCGAGGCTTATTGCACGCGAGCTAGAATTCAAGCTTTATCTAAATACCAACCAGCTCCAATTTAGCTCGATTATCCCAAAGTTAAACTCGACTTGGCTCCAATAATTCAGGATTAATAATTAGAGAAAGAATTAGTTTTCGCTGTAAAATTATATGTCTCATTAGACTCCTCAAAAAACCAATTATACAAAAATCATAGGGAAATACATACCTTTATTATAGTAAGAATTCAAAATATTTGTAAGATTGAGTGATTACTAAATAATTAGGGACGAAAATCTTAAAAATTAACAAATACGTGATATAAAAAATATTTTAACTACATAATATTTATTATAGTGGTAAGTTGGTAACAGGTATAGTGGTGTTCAAATCGGATTTCGGTTCGGTTTCAGTTTCACTATTATATTTTCGGTTCGATTTTTTTATTTTTTTAAAAATCGAACCGAACCGTTTTATAATTCGATTTTACTATTCAATTTTTCAGTTCAGTTTAGAGTTAAACTGAAAACCGAACTGAAAAATTGAAATTTTAAAAAAAAATACAAGAACACAGTACGGTAATGCGTTCTTGTATTTTTTTTAAAAAAATAAATACAAGAACGCATTATCATAATGGGTTCTAATTTTTTAAAAAATTTTAATTTTTTAATTCCGTCACCTAAACCGAAAACCGAACCGAAAAACTACAAAAACCGAACTGAACCGAAAAATTCGATTCAGTTCGATTTTGTTATTCGATCCGATTTGAATTTTGAACACCGTTTAAATCCATTGTAGAGTCAAACCTCAAGCGGAACAAATTTTTTAAAAAATAAAACCAAAAAGTGAAAATTTCAATATGTTAAGAATTTGAAATGATTAAAAAAAGAAAAGAGAGAGAAACAATATTTGTAATTATCTAAAAGTTATGTATACTTAGAAAATTAGGTTTGTTGAAGATCAGCAAACTCAAAAAACATTTTAATTTCTACGTCTCATGAGTGGACAAGCAAAACTCAAATTTTTAGCATATTAAAATATAATATTATTTCAAAGGATATAAAATCACTCCGTTCAAATAATGAAAAAAAGAAGAAAATGACAAGTAATTTCGAAAGTCTTCTCTCGATTACTATACAAAACTTTGGAGTTTTGGACTAGTTGTTGTAACATTTGGTGAACAATACATCAGAGAGCCTATCCGGAACATCTTAGAACTACTATACAGTTTTGACCTTCTGCGATATATGTGGTCACTGGTTTCCTTGTGCATGCTTTCAGCATGAGTTTTGAGTCAGCTCAACGGGGCCTCGACATTATCTTGAGGCTTCTTGCCCGTCATACTGGGAACTTCTTCGCAACTTGTCTGAATCATTCAACTTCGAAGGTTAGACGGGAAATTATATGTTACAACTGGAACTGTTTACCACTTTGAAGCAGCATCTACTGCTGAAGGACTCATCAGCACTTCTGCATCTTCAGTCGAGCATTTCCTCGAGTAGTCAACTTCAGAATCACCTACAAAAGTTATGTTAACAATTGGTCAGCAGGCCATATGAGATTTAGGCGACAGTCTAATAGGGTTGAGGATTGTGCCCCTTCAGTCTCTCACATTTCAACTTGAACATAAAGGGTATTCAAACTTTCCCATCTCTGCTAACTTCTTTCAGAACCCCCCCCCCACACACACACACACAACAATCTAATCTCATCCCCTCTCATCTGCACCCTGACACAGCCTAGTGAATATGTTGCACATTTATGGCTAATGAGGAACTCCTATCCAAAAAGCTAACCACTATTGTTAGTTTGACTCAACTGAAACGTGAAAACTTGCTCAAATTGAAATGTGAGGGTCCAAATGCCAATGGCTTCCAGTTTAATTGCCCCTGACATCACCAAAAACAATGAAGATGTAGCTAATAGATTAGGATTTTACTGCAGACAGAAACAGCATACAAACTCTCAGATGATATGCTCCTTTGAACATCTGCAAAGATAAAACGATCAATAAAAGTGAGTCATTAATCAAAGAGAGCAAAGCATACATAATAAACATTTTATGCAGAAACAGAAAGTAATTTTATCAGCATTCACAACTTATTGCAACCAAAGGAAAAAAGAAGAGAAAAGGAAGCTATTCTTGATTGCAAGTCTTAATACTTCTCAGTGACTTAGAAATATTCTCTTCCCAAACCCAGAAAAAGGAAATAGAAAATAAGAAAATAAACAAATACGATAACTCCAGTAATTTTTAAACAATAGAATTGAAATAACAAAAGTTTTGTATAGTAATCTGAAACCAATATCCAATCCATAAGGCAATATTTAATAATTTACAATTATAAGAAGGGAGGTTCTTATAATTTTCCAAGACTACAAACCTTAATTATGACAAACGCCAGAGGTTAGGGTAAATAACACTAATGAACACCATGTAGTTCTGAATCCTAATTATGTAACAGCAAGAAGTAATCAGAAGTACCAAATTCCTAGCAAGAATAGTGAGACATAAGCGAGTGCATGTTTAAAAGAGCAGCATGCAATTGGAAATGAGATAATCTATATCACCTCTCTTTTTTTCTCTTTTCTAAATAGGAAATAGCTCGTTGATATATACTGCTTTTCCTGTTCCCTACAAAATCTAACAAACCAGTCTGCAATTCATATGTTTATTTTACCTCATGCCTTCTTCAATTGAGATGCCATTACTTATTTCACTATTGTGTTCTGCTAACCAAAGACACTAAAATTTGCTGCTGCATCCACGTACGTTAACAACAACTAGGAAGTTTTAGTAATTACATTCTCAAGATTTGGGCTTCTATCAAACAAGATCAACTCCCATGCTTGGTGGCTACTACGTTTTAGGTAATATGCGGATCATGGAAAAGGAAAGGCAAGAAAAAATTGATGGTACAGAAGAAGACTCCCATTTGCACAATCTCAAGGAAATCTAATAAGAGGAAACAAGAACAAACAATTAATATTTCAAAAACAATCCAATTACCCAAACATGATTTCAAGGAACCCTTGAAAAAGAGAGCCGCATTCCTTGGACTAAGACATGTTCAAACACTCTTTCGTCTTTAATAAACAAAGACTATTTCCCAACTTTTTTCTCATCCCTTCTGTTATCAACAATGAACAAGTTCCAGTAAAGTTCCATCTCTTCGCAGCTCACTCAGACATGTTTTTCATTCATTTAATAAAAGACACAAGAATACAACTCATCTAAGGTTTATAATACGAGCAGCTATACAAGGAACCAAGCAACTGTAGAACTAACTGGATAAAAAAAAGTGCAATGCTAGAAAACACATATGATCTATGGAAACAAGAATAATTTAGGAGGTAAACTACAAGATCCTCAATCTTCCATTACTGATGAAAAATTTCCACTGTCTGAAACCTACAACTATCAAAACCTTGAAGCGAGTCTCAAGAATCCTAGCCAGGACACCAAATGTTTTGAGCAGGAAAAAAGTAATGAAGTTCCCGCAGAAACAACTTAACAATTAAAAGAAGAAAACAAAAGAGTTATGCTTTTGCAAACAGAAAACATTACATACCAAAAGATTTATGTAGTCCCTTGACAGCCTCAAAATTCTTGTACGTATACCCGATAAAACTCAAATCCTTAGAAGTTAAATTGGACTGCGAAAAGAGTTTATAAAGAATGTGAGATATACATCTGCAGGAAAATGACAGCCATACGGTATCATTTATCATGAAGGAAAATATAAACAGGAGGTCTTTTACACAAGCTTTTCAAGTTAACAAACAAGATGAAATGCCGAAAAGAAGAAGGAAGAATATAATCCAGAAGCAGTAAAAAGGTACAAGTGACATTTCTACCTCATAAGGATATGATCGGACTACAAAGCATTAAAGGGTCAGATCCAATGTCTGGTATCATTTTTCAGAGAATAATTACTAGAATATTGCAAACAAACTTTACTTCAAATGTTCTCATAAAATGAAGTACTTAATTCTGCCCGAAGGGATATGAAGCCAGAAATGTCTAATACATAAGTTTTGGTTCTGAGGAGTCTTCCGTACAATTTTGACAGATAGACGCTAAAATGGTTTACTGTAATGATAGTAAATGAGAAATATTTACAAGAAGGTGGAGCCAAGCCAATGACTTTGTGTCTTCCATGTTTGAAAGAAGAGTACCTTTTTCAGATGTCCAGAACTAGTTTTCTTTGGCGGAGGATCCACCTATAACATATTTGGAAGAGATTTCAGATGGAGATAAAACTAATTACAGAGGTTAAAAAAGAATTAAAAGGGAAAAAGAAAAGGAAAAACTGAAGGTACCACTTAAAACTGTAATAAAGAACCCAGGAAGTTTTAAGTCCAAATTCAATAAGCTGCTGTTGCCTAACAGGTTACTTATTTGAGAACACTGTGCAAATTTCATCCACGTGAAGGAGTATTTATTTTGGATTAGAAAGTATCTACCGAAACATTAGAGACACCTTAAGACCATCTATTTACTTTGTTTGTATTAAAACAGCAGCCAAAGAATCTTTATGATCTGCTGAGGTTGTCAACAACCGTTTTTGGGGGCAGCAAGGGTTGTTGACTTGACTGTTTTTACAACAAATCAACCTTGATGACAATTTTTGTTTTGTCGTTAAATGTAAGATAATCGATACTTAGAGGAAAAAGTACAGAATCACTGAAAAGTAAGAAGCAAAGGAAGGAATATTAATACATAACAGCCAAAGATGAAAAGATGGTATCAGAATTCTGAACAACATTCTACACCTACAACCTCATCAAATTTCATGAAATTTTGGGTGTCAAGATCCCCATTGACCTCTGGTTTATATGCTGCGTCCATTTCATAAAGTTTTTCCCACACAATATCTCTGAACCAGGGATGAGCCTATAATAAAACAGTAATAAGTGAGAAACAAGAGATTACAACATGATGTAGATTAGAGAAAGCAATGCAGTTAAGAAAAGGTACCTTTATTTGCTCAGCCCCATGAGAACCTAACCGATTTTCAACATCACAGAGCAACCGACATATGAGGTCCTTCGCTTCAGGAGACAGCCTTGCTTCATCTGGAAATGTCAAGTGATTTTTCCAGTGAACAATCTGAAAAAATGCAATTGAAAATGCATCATAAAAGAAGGTCAACTACATTGGAAGATACAGTAGTTGATGTAGCACAAGAACCTTCACAAAATAAGATTCTGTACCACAAGAATTAGGAAGATAAAATCTTATAATTCCAGAAAAATAAGAAGTAGGTTGCATAAATAAATTTACAATTGCTAACTAGCTATCACTTCATATACATCTATTAGTTGATTTCTAGTGTCCTAAGTAGTTCGCAACTGTAAAGTACTATAACCCCCTTTATTGAAAGAAGACAAGAGTAGAACTCTGATCAACCTTCTGCATCTGTTAATGATGAATATAATTTCATCAGCTAAGTCCATCATTGAGGTACTGTAGAGTGTGCGAACAGATTCTACCCATAAGCTAATTTACTAAATTCAGAGCTTCAAATCATATATTTCCAGATCCTGTGGCATATATATAATTGGCACCAAGCAACAAAATAGGGACCCTGGCAAGACGAGAATAAAAAGGTTCACTTTCCATCTCACATTTGGCTTCGGTAGTATGAAGAGAAAGAAAGTCCTTTTAAAATGAAAGAGATTGCTTAAATACAAAGTTTGCAATAAATAAAAATGTGAACATGGGAAAATTCTAGTTCAGCAAGTACAAATAACAACTTGTTCAGCGATAGTTGAATAATGAATTTATAATGATGTTAAATACAATCAATAATGAAAAGAATTTGTACACTAAAAAGGTGAGGGTTGAGTAGGTAGAGTGAAACAGATCCTAAAGTCAATTTAAACCAATATTTGAATGATGATAAATCAAGGGTAGTGTTACCTTTCTGCATGTGGTTATTGGTTCATCAGCGCAGAAGGGAGGATAGCCAACAAGCATCTCAAACATAATGGCACCCAGAGACCACCTGTAAGGTTAGCACCTAATAAGGTCATAATTGGATTATACTCATGGGTACATCTGCCTGAAACCCTTATATTTTTGCTTTCAGAATTAGTTATTCTCTGCTCCTTTGTTACAGAAGCAACCTGATGATAAATACTTCAACACATTCATGTATCTTTCAGAAAGTTGATAAGTGAAATAAAATTGTCAGCCTAAGAAATTGAGGAAGAATAATGAAAAAGGAAGGAAAGAAAAAGAATTAGGGCAACAGTAACTATAACAACTTTCTATAGTTCTGTGACACAAGAGTCAAAGAAATTCTATTCAACATATTAGCCTGCCATTTGACAGGATCAAGGAAAGATTGTGCAGTTACAAAATGCCAAAATCCTCATTTGATCTTCTCCAAATGCATACTGCCTGACAGATAGAAAGGAAAGGCATAATTGAGGTTGGATTTTCAATCTCTAAAGAAATTCAACAAACCAAAAAGATGTCAAAGTTTTTTTTTCAGCAAAAAATCATATCAAAGAGCCTTTGGCTTCCATATTTTTTATGTGTAAAATACTATTTTCATCACCATCGGGACATTCTCGCTAAACTACAGAAAGAGCTGATGATTTACCACCAAATACCCAAGGTCATCAGTTCCTCTGTAACCAACCATTTGATTGGTCCTAAGATAGAGGTTGGAGAACCAACACCTTAAAATTCTCTCTCCAGTATACTAATGACATATTAGCTCTATGAAGATCTAAAGACTTCTGTGCATTCTTTCACTTCCAATAATTAGAAGATGGATACTATAAAGATAGTTTTGTCCTACCACATCCAGAGAGCCATTTTCCTGAAGTCTACTTAAAGAACCAAAAGAGAGAAAAAAAAAAGAAGAGCAAAAACAATAGTCAAGAAGAACAGAACCAGAAGATCAGAAAATAAAAATTTTCAAAAGATAAGAAATTATGTGAAATGATAGAAGGGTAACTGTCAAACAAAATAGGGTTTCTCTATCTATTCTTGCTATCATGGGTCCAAACATTACAATGAAATTTTGGAAGGCAGAGAAACATGATTACTTCCATAGATAAACACCAAACCAAGGTTGTCTGCCAAAAAAGATACTGGAGATGCCTCAGTTAAACCTAGCGAAAGATGTTATAATTTCTCTACATCAAACTCGCCCATCAGTATCCTAGAATTCCAACTGGACTGATTTACGGAATGAAGCCCCTGATAAGTTTGTAACATACTCACTAAGCGGAGAGGTCATTTAACATTTACAATGATTCCAATTCTGGAAAGTAAATGGGTCAAGTGTGAAGCTTGAGGCTATATACATACTTAACCCTATAGTACAGAGAAGCAGATTAAATATTTTACAATTGTTACCCCACTTTTTAAGTTTTCCATATGGAACAGAGAAAGAAACAGTCCTGATAATATTCCTGCAGTTCCTCTTTGTCCATCATTAAGAAGATGCAATTCATCTGTAAAGTACTTACTGCAAAAGTTTAAGCAAATTCTACAAACATAAATATCTTATCAGTGTTAAGAACCCCCTATTATCACCCCAAACTTCAATATGGTGGTAAGTTATAATTCTCCATGCCATGTCATTGTGTAATACATTTTTTATTTGGCAGAATGCTTTAGGTGAGTGATAGCTGAAAATTCTGTCTTCATCCAGAATTGAATGTCCACATTTGATTTACTACCTTACCGAAACTTATTAAAGAGGTTACTAGTGGGACTTATGTGGCAGTGAACCTTATATACCTTAAATTAAGAAGATTAGTCATGGAAGTTTAAATGAAAATTTTTATCCATTTTAGGAAAATGGAAATTCATTTGCGACAGCCAAAAAAAAGAAATGTTAGTCATTTGTTAGTGAAACTTATATGCCTTAAACTAAGGAGGTTAGTTGGGAAATTTAAATAGAAAAATATGTTTGGTCTAGGAAAGTGAACATTCATTTTGTGACAAAAATATAAATGTGGAGTTCAATTTTTTTATGGAGGAAGTACATAATTATGCAAAACAAATAGTAGCATTTGGACCAGTGAGTTAACTTGAACATATCAAACCTACACTTTAGTAGCCTGACTATACCTTTCAGCCTCGAGGGTCCAAAAAGTTTTGTGGTAAGGGAAGTGTCAAACATTGACATCCCAAAATCTATCAGTATCATCGAACAAAGGTAGGACGGACAAATAAAAAAGACATGTAAGTGAATTATTTGCAAGGTCTCTAGCATGGTAGCAAAGAATGGGAAGGCCCTTGTGATATCTCTCTGTAGCATGCCAACAAATATTTTGTTAAGTACAAGAACCTCCATCCAATAACCGAAACTAGTCTTTAGTTCCTTCTTATTCTTTCTTCTTTAATTTCAGCAACCTATTTGGCAATTCATAACAATTTCCAGATATTAATATAAAGATCAAAGTGGGATTCGCTTATGATTACTTGTTCTAAGATTTGCTAATGAGATCCCAGGTTCACACCATATGTTATATTCTGGTTAAACATATAGCACTTTATGTCCTAGCTTTTATAAGTTGCAAAGGGTGATTCATTTTCCACTGAAATTGAAGCCTCAACATGCTAGGCATTGACACTGATTTAGGCTTCAAGAGGCTGCCATTTTCCTCACTCCATATTTTTCTCGCCCCTTCTCTCCTTTCAACTCAAACCTTGGTTTCACCATTCTGTATATTGATCCCCTCCATGGACTCCATGAGGACATAAGCACGATGCATTGGGTTTCGTACTCTTTGCAAACAAATAAATGGATAATATGTTATCCACTATGCTGAAGCAAAAAACCTTTTCTCTTAAGAAACTTACCAATCACACTCCATGCCATAACCTCTCTTTAGTAATACTTCTGGAGCAATATAGTCAGGGGTGCCCACTGTTGAAAAAGCCTGTTGTACAGAAACAATGAAGAACTTCAGGAACAAAGTAACATGCTAAAAACCATTTGAAATATACCAGGACCTATAATTATTTAAGAAAGCTGAGATACACGGATAATTGCCAACCTGGAATTTCCTAAAGAGTTAAGATATAATACATTCATAAGACAGTTAATTAAAAAATATATAAGAAGTTTCTCTGAGTATTAGAAAGAGAATAGGACAAAAATCAATGTTTCTACAAATTAGCAATCTAATAACTCAAACAACAAAAAGAGATATCATTCCTCAAAAAGTAACGGAATGTAATTATCAAAAAGCTCAAGCAATCAATTAAGGAAACAAGGGGAAAAAAAAAAGGTCATGAAAAGCGTCATTTCGAGAAAGAAAGCTTCTTTTTTATAATTTTATGCCCCTTAAGTAGAATATTCTACAGTAAACTCATTTTAAGTAATAAAATTTGAAAAATATCAGTTCTCGGAACGTGTCCTCAGAATGCTGCAGTATGTTCCAACATGTTGGTTATTATAGAAAATTCCAGATTATGTGTTTTCATATGCACCAGTGGCACGTCAATATCTAACACATGTTTTCCAAAACTGGTATGTAGCCTGTAAAGAGGATAAATATGCTTCCTAGTAAGGGAAAATAGCAAATTCTCTAATTGATCAATGTCAAAAGAATGATCTGTGAGGTACTCTTTTTATGGACAGAAGATGCACCTATGAATTTTTTTTTTTTTTGCTTTAATTTTGTCTGAGGATGCACCGCGTTATCTTCCAAAATTTCTTAAGCTGTCATATAGGACGTGTATTTCGTTTTTTCTTTTTCAGCAGGAAATATACAATTGCCGAAACCTATGTAATTTGTCCAGAACATAGAGTTGTTATATCAGAGTCACTGCGAGTTTTTAAGATCTTAAAGTTCCCCAGGAGTTCCTGTCTTTCTACTGTTCCCTAACCCTGCAAATATAGATTATCATCATCTTCTGTAGCAGTTGTATTAGTAACCACCAACCAGCAGACCAACAGAAACTGCATCTTTAGCTAAAGCTTTAAGTGAAAGCTGTAACTTTTTCCCAAAATATAACAAATTCTCAAGCCACATGGATACCATTATAGAAGAGGTCTGTAGGTTTACCAATTTCCTTCTGTTTTTCTGCCAATGCTGCAATTGCTCAAAAGAGCTATTCCAAAATCCTCCACCTCTCTTATCAGGTAAGCAGGCTGTGGATGTAAGTGATTCCCCTCATCTTTGCCTCATCCATCACCCCGTTTTCTTTCATAGGCTTCAAATGGGAACAATCAAGAGGCTTGCAAAGACCAAAATCTGATAGCTTCATGTAACCATTTTTTGTCCAACAGAAAGTTGTCAGGCTTGATATCCCTGTGGGAAAAAATAACAGGACTTAAGCAAGAAAAAGCAACCAGAACCAGATAACACATATCACCACACCATAGCCTACCACCTTGGTCAATTATTATCAATGTGTCACCAGCAAAGTATACCAACCTGTGAATGTAGTTATGCTTATGGATCGACTCTATAGCTAGGACACATTGTCCAATGTAAAATTTAGCAACAGTTTCAGTTAAAGTCTCCTCTCTCATCAGCAAAGTCATCATGTCACCTCCAGGCAGGTATTCCATTACAAGATGCAAGTAGTCAGCATCTTGAAAAGAATAATAAAGTTTTACAATGTAGTCACTGGTGACTTCTGCAAGCAAATTTCTTTCAGCTCTAACGTGTTCAACCTACAAATTTTAAATGGTAAAGAAATAATTACACAAAAAATTTTGCTCAAGCTCTAGATGTACTATTCGTGAATTAGCTAGGAAGATATAAATGAAAGCAAATGCAGCAAAAGATGTGCACAATAAATGAAATGAATAATACATTCAGTTGAAAGTCTGAACATATCCATCAATATTGTGACACAAAGAATGTAATCTAAGTTCCAAATGTGTGAGAAATACTTCACATTCTTGTTTTGCATGTGGAGATGTAAGATAAGAAACAGAACATTGTAAAAGTTATCTGTCATACCAGAGTAGTAGTTCCTTATTTGAATTGATTGCAATCTTGGTTAAAATGTTACATATATTACTATAGAAACATAAAGAAGCACAGTGGATCAGTCCAAACGGTCAAAAGAAATAGAACATATTGATTCCATAAAGTAAAATTTTAAAAGATTTTAATGAACCTGTCCCCTGCTAAGCATTTCTGATTTCTTCAACTTTTTAATCGCATATATTTTACCAGATTTCTTCTCTTGACACAACCTAACCTGCAAAAGAAACTTTGGATAAGCAACAAGAACTTGTCTGCCTAATAAAAGGCACCTATTTCAGTATATTGCAATTCAACAATGACCAGTTAGCTCCAATCAAGAAAGTAGGACAGCAGCATATCCCAAAGGGGACAACAATGACAGTAGATCTACCATAACGAAGGGATATAAATTTATGAAAGCCCAAATGTTGGAGCCTCACAAGTAGTTTGGAACCAAAGAGTGTACTGCATTCGTACCTTATTTCTGTCTCTTTCTATATGTTATTTGTAACTCTTTTCTGTAACATGTTCATCCAAGCAACAGAGCGTATCCATGATATGGTTCTTTAGCATAGTTTCAACAACCGGATGAATGAGGCATATGAAACTAGAACATCTCTCACGGAAACAAATCATTACTGTGAAAAAAGGATTCATGAGACACCGACCAGCAGAAGAATTGCCCCAGCATTAATAAATTAAGCAGAGAAAAGTCCATTTTAACAGGAGGCATACTGGTAAATTTTATTGGACTTCTCTAGTTTCAGATATTACTATTAAACTTTCCAAAGGATGATCGTTAATGTGCATATCCTAATAGAACAGGATGTCTGCTAACAGAGCACCATCTGCAAATGCCTTGGATATACTTTCCATTTATGATTGAAGAATGAGATGGAGATGAATTTACTAGTTTCTAATACAACTACTTCCACAAAAGCTTAATGATGAAACAGCCGGACAAGCATGACAAGAAAAGAAATAAAAATGACAAATAGGACAGCAGTATTCAACCTTTCCCCAGGAAAACAAATCATTCCAAGGCATATACATTTGGTGGAAAGCAGTCAATATGTTCCCATCTTTCCAAAGCCGTAAGGATCTTGTGCATTTTACTACAAACATGGTTTAAAAAAATAAAAAATAAAAAAACTCCAAAATCAGATCTAATACAACAACTTTAAGACAAATAGATCCAGACCATTGGAATGTAGTTGAATTCAGATCATACAGCAGTTGAAAACTTGCTTCTAGAAGAATAAAAGAAATACAGAGAAGATTCAACAATGCATGTAGTTGAAAGAATATCTCTACAAATGCAGTTTTCATAAATCTATATAAAACTCAAACCTCTCCAAAGGCTCCTCTTCCTATAACTTTCAAGACCTCAAAATCATCCACAGAAATCTTATGTCGTTTAAGACGCATATACTCTGTCTCTTTACGTTCCAAATCCTTCAAAAGATTAAGTTGCTCCTCCTCTGATACATCTGAACACGCTAACTTTGTTTCAAGTGCCGAGCGCCTGCTGAGTATACATGACTAGATATGATAGATTCACAGATCATAGAGAAATTTCATGCTAAGAAAGATCAAGAGAAAATATAACAGAAGATGAACACAATTAAATGCAAATGTAGAACACTTGGACTACGAATAAGGACTACCAAATTAACAAAGTACAAGCATAAGATGTAGGAAAACATTATAAACATCCCTGCCCCACCCCCAACTGCGTGTTTAGAAAAATCTTATACATTTCAAATGCACCAAAACATAAATACTCTTTTGGAAAAAACTCTGTTGAGATCTATCCCCCTACAAGGGATCCAACAGTACAATGGACTGGATATGCCATGCACAGTAAAACAGGCACAGCTACCCATTGGGTAACCCAAAAATTTTTTTAAAAAAAACTAATCTTGCCGAATGCAACTCTAAATCAAGATTAAAATGTCGTTCTCTCTCTCTCCAATCACTAATTCCACCAACTCTGGACTCAAAAGCATAATTTTCATGCACCATTTGCCTCTTGATCTTAGCTTCAAATGCTTTTCCAGAATGCTAACCTCACAAGCATGCATGCTAGCACTAACACTACGGAACTATGATTATGCATAAAACCATGGTTAAAACGTAAATTACTTATAAAATGAGGATCAAACTCGGAGACCAATGTTTCATCGATCCAATAATGATGAGGCAGACTAATAATCCTCCTTCATACTACTAAGCACATAAATCATCAACACATTATCCAAGAACGGATTTTTAACATAGTCATGTGCCAGGTACACGTACGGGTATTCATTTTGAGCAATATTCATAGCTTCAGGCGAACAAACAAATTTCATCCATCGATTTACTTGTGTATTTGCCTTTCGGCATATATAGATATAGGTACATGAATATAACTACAGAAATAACCTTTCTTTGCGTTGTTGGATATGTTTCATATGTGATCTGTAATGGTCCTCAATGTATTTCTTAGCGGCAGCCACTCGTTCCAAGGTCAGGGTGGAACCGAGCTGCTCCTCCTCATCCGCCAACTCCATCGCCTTCGCCTCCACCTTCCTCTCCTTATCCAAGTTCCTGTAATTCCCCGATCGCCTGTCACTCTATATATGCGTATCTATACAGCAGCTTCTGATGCAAATTGCGACGATTGACAGCTGAGAAGGAGACAAGGGTGGAAAAGATGAGAAATGAAAAACTGTAATTACGGTGAGAGGACAGAAACAATGGAATCGAATGGAAGCCTCGACAACAATCTATGTCCGCCTTTTGCTATGCTCGTGGCAGTTGGTCATTGGATTTTTCCCGCCAAAGTTAAGGGCCCACGATCCTTGAGCTGCTACTTTTCCTTTTTGGTTAATTTCATTAAACAAACTAATGTTTTTATGTGATTTAGACTTTATTACTAGTATTTAAATTAAACACACTTAACGGACTGATTAAATGACTGCAACACCCGTAATAAATCAAGACCCAATCACTGCCATCTCTTCCTTTCACACAGCGTCTTCTCTAATTCACCAATTGCAATCCCTTTAATCCCAACCCAAACCAATCCTTTTTGCTCCTCAAATTCTATTTTCCCTTAAAATATCTACCAACGTCAGAAATTTCACCCTAAAATTATTTTTGTTTTGGTTTCCTTCCTGATCTGATAGCCCCAAGAACACTTGTAATCATCTTTCTCAAAGTTATCAATTGAAGCTATTTCCCCCTTCTTTGATAACTTATTAATAGACCCTATACGGAGAAATCAAAGTTTGAATCTTTCTATGGCCCAGAGTGCTTTCAAGTTTAAAAACACCATGGAAAGGAGAATGACAGAATCTAGCCTTATCAAAAGAAAGTATCCGGATAGAATTCTTACGATTGTTGAGAAGGTTAGGAATTGTGACATTCTTAACATCTAACAGACTTAACTATTGGCCAGTTTGTTTATGTGGAGTTGGAGGATGGGAAAAGAGGAGAAGATGATAAAGATCAGGGAATGATTTTCTAAAAGATTCTTTCAATTGGAAGGGAAAAAATGGAAAAAGCTTATAGGGATTCTGATTAAAAGAAGTGTTAAAGAATTTTTCAATTTTTATTTTCCTAACAACGTAAATATGCTAAAGTAAAAATACATGATGAAACGTTGTGATACTTTAATAAAATTAACCTTTTTTTATGCAAAAAGAGAAGATGATATTTGTCTTTTTTTCTCTCCTAATGCCAGGAAATAAGAGGATAAGAAAGTGTGCCACCGCTACTGAACATCTTATTTTTTATAAGATAATAATTTAATTAGTTAAAATTATTCTTTATCATGTCTTAAATTTGATCTTCATCTTTCGTCCTCTAGTTTTCAAGTATGAAGGTGATAAATTAATTAATCAAGCATGCATCAAATACTTTTAACATATTTTGATGTGCTGAAACTTAACCAGGCAGCAAAAGAGCAAAACAAGACAGCTTTCTGGTAGACCGTCTCCACAGGAGTCTTTTGCTTTTCGAGTAACTGAATTAAACAACCCTCAGCAGAAACTGCAGCTATGATGAAGCTCTTCAGCCTAATTGATGCCATTCTGGCTTCTGGATTTTCTATGTTAGGTTCCAAACGGCAGTTCACCTGAATATGGATGGATTTTTATGCCTGTGAATAATGTCAATGTAGCCTCAAGGGAGCTTCAAACAGCACCATCAAGCAAAAGAAGAAGTCCCAGAATGGTTTGGCTTCTATGCTTCCTAAAATCTCATACACTATGAAGGATGATCAATAGAAGCTAATTGATTCGACCCTTCTGCAAATGATCTTAACAATTGAATAAATAAAAAAAACGATATACAATGATTAGATAGTTACGGTTCTATTCTCTTCAAAAAAATAAAAATATAATTACCTACCATTAAACTACTATTAATTTAGGGGGAAAAAACTTGCTTCCCTACTTCCGTATTGGGAAATTGATGCTCAGTGCTTGCACTTATAATCAGAAACCAAGCCAGATCTTTTGTACCATACACAAATTCGACTAACAGATACAGTTTCAAACCATTAAATGCAAATTTTAATGCTTCGGACAGATTCCTTGTACCACGTGACAAGAAGTACCAGGAAAGTTGCTAAACTTGAACCTTATCATCTTCTTCAGCCATCAGTTGACTAAATTTGGTTCCATCTATACTCATCCTAGAGGCACTAAGAAAGAGATTGGTCTTTGGCTCAAAAATATCAAGCAGCTCCACGCTTGAATTTGATTGGTGGTCCATGGCACTTCAGACGATAAACACCGTACAGTTGGAAAGATATATTTGACTTCAAAAAGAGAATTGGTGTCCATGTCGATCTGCATCCCTTTAGTGAAACCTTCCTTAGGCTACAAATATGTACTTCTATGTTTGTTGACCAATCAATTTCCTTGGTCTACCCCGGTCGCCATTTCACACAAGAAAGTTCTTGGCTGATGATGGGAATAACAGTACTTCTATTCTCATTCATTAAAAAAAATGCAGAACCAATTTGCAATGCTCAAAATTCAGGAGAAAATATCATGTATTCATCAAACTTTAAAATGATTTGTCTACAAAGATCTGAAGAACTACAATGAGATTATTTTATAACATGACTGAAATAAGCCATGAAAGAATGAATTGATCAATCCAACCACAAACTTTGTGAGCTATAGGAAAGTTGTGCCTGCCAGATTATGGTGTAGCAGCTTGTGTGCTATCTGATCTCTAGCCTGCACTGCGTTCATTGACCTCACTGGATTTTCAGGAATCACCTCATCATCAAACAAATCAAACCTCAGGTCTGGAGTCAGTTCCTCGTTTCTCATTTCACATATGTTATGCAAGACACAGCAAGCCCCAAGGACAATTGGCAGATCTTGAAGTTTCACCTCTGTTCTCTTCTGCAAGCACTTCCATCGCCCTTTTAACCGCATAAACGCCTCTTTAGCTACCTTCTGAACCTCCCCAACCTTCTCATTGAGAGCATGCTGAGTCCAAGTAAGGTTCTGCCTCGTATAAGGAACCAATAGCCAATCCATTAATGGGTATCCAGCATTACCAACAAGCAAGACGTCCTTCAAAAGGCCCCGGTTTGCTCTCTGTTGGTAAAGAGCAGACTGTTCCAAAACCTTATCATCAGTCATCGAACCGGGCCATCCAACACAGATATCTGTAAAAGCTCCTTTAGAATCAACAACCCCTTGAACGGTGATTGAGTAGGAAGTCTTCTGGTTCCTTTCTGTGTGTCTCTTGTTGAAGTAAGCGGCAACACTAACCTTGGGGGCAATAATTGGAACATGGGTGGTGTACATTGCACCAGCCACATTTGGAATCCCAAAATGGATTTCAAACTCTCTTTTAATCTCCCACATTTTCTCCTCGTTAGGCCATTGTAAGAACTTGGGCATTAACACATTCCTTATAGCAGAACAAACTTCAAGAACGAGCTTGTGACAAGTGGATATCCCCAACCCAAATCGCTTTGATACCTCACGAAGAGGCTCACCAGTGGCCAATCTCCATATACACACAGCAACACGTTGGCGAACCGGGATGGCCAAGCGCAACATTGTGTCTTTTTTAGTCACGACCGACTCAAGCTCATCACATATCATATCAAACGTGGCTCTGCTCATACGAAAAGCCCTCTTAAACTCTTCCTCCGGAAAATCGCTGCTATTACAATGCTCCCACCACGCTTTAGACCGATTCTTCACCCATAACCTCCTCTGCGAACTCCCAACAATTCCTCCACCTGCCGCCTCAGCCGAAGAAGTAGTTTCGGTGTCAGGTGATTCCTGGCGGGCCCGTTTTGATCCGGAGGCAGTACCATCCTGCTTCATTGCCAACTGATCTCTTTCAGGACTGGAGAACTGCGGAAGGGGAAAAGAACCCAGCAAAGATGGATAGCTCGCAAACTGTTGTTGGTCTTCTTGCTGATAATCAAAGTTCAAAAAATTGTTAACAACTTCCTGCACGGCATTACCCTCATTACCAACTCTTTTCCTCCTCTTGGTTAGATTAAACTGAGAAGCGGTGTTGAAGTCAATACTCTGATCAAAGTCTTGAAAAAATGGAGAGATATAGTCTTCAGGATAAGTAAATGGGAAAGAAGTAGTAGTAATTTCCATAATGTAAACACAAAATCAAAATTCAAAGCAGAAGGCACAGGTGTGAAAGGGTTTGAGAGAGAAGGATAGAGCTTTGAGTTGAATAGACAAATGTGAACACCAGAGAAAGTTTGAACTGAGGAGAAAAGGTGACCGGATAAAGATATATAGGGGAAGATAGATATGCAGAGAAAGCCATACAGAAACAGAGGACACGGTTGAGCTGATAACAGATGGGGCGAGGAAAGAAGGAAGCGTGTAAGAGCTCAACGCGGTGCGGAAGATTCTGGGTTTTCATTTTTGACGGTGACTGGGACTACTGCTTTTTTGTTTTTCTTTTGGGTATTAGGGTAATAATAATGTTGATTGTTGGAATAAAAAGGTGGGATTTTACGCGGTGGGGATTTCTGGGGTAGATCGGCGGGTGATGATGATGGCGCGGACATTCAATTCAGGGAATAAGAAAAAGGCACGTTTTGAAAATGTGGAAAGTCTTCTCTCCTCCCCATCGGAAGTTTCGTCAAAACCAGCGGAAGGAAGTTATCGGGGTTACTCGGAAAGGAAATGGAGAAGAAACCCCCGTCGCCGACCAAAGTTTTCCTATTTTCCTTTTTTCCTCCGTATTTGGATCGAATTTCATTTCATACCCTAATATAATTTTTTTACTTTAAATTATACCCTCTTTCTTGGAATGAGTTTAATTTTATAAAGTTCAAAATAAGAAATTTTAAATTTAAATTTTACGTAATTGCATGATTGAGATCAAAATCTCTGATTGATATTTTGTAAGGTTTCAAATCTTGTAAAGTAATATAATTATCTATATTGGTTAGTATATAAAAAAATTATTTAATAGTTTATAGTAACCTTATCAAATTAAGCAAACTTAAGAGGTTTGCTCACATACATCTATGCAGAACAATTTAGTGGTATACTAAAGAATGTAATAAAAAATTTAGAGCTGCTTTTAATAAGAGTGCCTTTAAATCAATTTAACTGTATTTTTTATATTTATTTAAAAAAAGAATTGTATTTTTTTGTCACCCATATTTTGGTCGAGTTGTCAAGCATCTTCTTTTTTCTTTAAAAACATCAATAAATTAAGTAATTGAGTCTATCGTTGATAATCCTAACAGCTTGTTAATCAATTATTTCAATAACAACTTCAAAGTTATTTAAGAAAGAAAATTTCACAGTTGATTTTTTTTAAAGTCATAGTTGAATCTTGATATAATTGAAAAAACTGAAATTGAATTTTGATGGTATAAAGATAATGTAGAAAAACTTGCTAATTCTTTATACGTTACCCCATTGTCTAATTTATAAAAATAGTCCAAACACCAAAAAAAAAAAAAAAACTTGAAACTTTTGTTTGGTGCAAGTTTATCTATGTGGCCTATTCTTCTCCTTCTCCCTGCCTCTGTTACATTTACCAAGTTAGTGAAACAAATAAGTATTTTGGCAACAAACTAATAATTTAATTGGTTAGAATTTCTTATATTAATCGATACATTTTGAGTTGATTTTATATTTTTAATAATATTATTTTTATAAAACAAAAAAAAAATCTAACACTCTGTTCAAATGCTCGATTAATTAAGAAATACATGATAAAGTTAATAACTTATAATTTAAAAGATACTGAATTTAATTTTTAAGGTGTAAAATTAAGAGGAGAACTTATAAATCAAATTTACCTCCTGTTTATGACTTCAAAAAAGGGGCAACATGTAAGAACACAAAAATGCATCATATTCATATGTCAACTCTCTGCTTATGTGATTTTCATTCCTTCTCTTGTTGTTTCTTTCTCACCCATCTGCAAACTTTGACCAGTACTTGTCTTCATCCCATTGATCCTTCTACCAAAGAATGCGATACCCTCTTTTGTCAACTCGTTTCATATATGAATGCCATTACTTGTATGTCAAAGACCATTAATATCAAGAAAATGACATGTAATTATTTAACTATTTATGGTTGTTAAACCATGAAAAAATTGTCGCATTTCATGGATTTTCATTTTCCCCTTAATTACGAAATGAAAACTTAAAAAAACCATCATTAGTTCTCTAAAAAAAGAAAAAATATTGGTACCATAAACTAGTCTCAGATATAAAATTGTATTAAACAGATAAATGATTTATAAGAGATCTCACAAGAAAATATAGAAATGAAGCAAGATTTTTATTTTTGAAGTTGAAGACAATTTTCTTTTATTACAAATTCAAAATTAAGTAATGGTCTTAGTTGTCAATTTCAGAGGTTAAGAGCTTAATAAGCAATTAATTAGATTAAAAGAATTAACAACTCAGCCATTACGTCATGTTTGATGTCAAAATTTGACCATCCTTTTCTATTTGATGTCATTATAAGTCTGAATGTATCAATTATCAACCAATTATAGTAACCATTTCTCAACTTGTTTCACATGCTCCTAAAATATTGCCGGTCGTGTATGTCAAAAATCTATTTCAAGAAAAATGTAAAAAAACCAAAAATTATTTATGTCACATGATTAACACATTTATATTTATTAGAAAATAACATTTAAGGAGTATTTAGATAGTGTTTGACTCAACTAAATATATAAATAAATTTTATTTATTTTCTCACAAAAAACTCACTTTCACGCAATCTAAGACATAAACTCTATTAACTAAACACAATATAAATACACTCTTAATTAATAAAAGATATATAGCAAGACTGTTTCTTAAAAGAAACAGATCTAATAACACTCTAATAAATATTATATTTTAATAACTCTGTAATTTGTTTATAGAGATTGATTAATTACGAAGGTTGCTCAATTTGTATTAAAAGATTCATAAACTCTCGACACATTTGCTTAAACTTTTTACCGCAGCAAGAGTTGCAAAAACATGCTTCCATAATTTTAATTCTTCAAAAAATAAAAAGTAATTTTTGTAGTTAAAGATGCCAAATGATAATTTCTTCCTCCACTATTATCAATTAATATAAAAATGTAGGAAGCCGTCCATAGGAGTTGTCAATATCCAGGAACCCATGTGCTAATAGAAATTTATATTACTTAAAATCAATGAAAAGGTTATTTTTAGATGGAAAATATGTTAATTTAAAACTATTAATTTTAAACCTTCCAAGCAAAGTAGTTTATCATAATATATGCAGAAATTTCAAATATTTCCCTCCTTTTACGAAATTCTACCGAAATATCAGTGGTTCTCCTTGCCTGAAAATCCTGAGCCGCCACTTGGAATCAGTGGCCATCAAACGTCTACTGGCCTGAGCATTTCGTTCGAGGGATCTCGCAGAACCCATAATATAAACAAATCGGCACAATCAAGAAGTTTATTAAGCACCGATTGCTGTTCTTCAATGGCTTCTTTACTTAACCCTCCTTTCACTTTGCCTCACAACAAGGTGGACTTCAATTCTGCAGCTACTATGTGAATATTTATTTGCACATTTTCTTGTTCTGATTTCTGTTATTGCCATTTATTGTTGATATATGATAGTGCATCTTTTATCTCTGAAGGGTTTCAGAGGTTTCATGGTTTTAGATCGATCAATGACAGTTACGTTCTTTTTTGCTTCTTTTGATTTATACTTTTGGTAAAGAGGATCATTGAATTTTTCTTGAGGTTGTTTTGGATGTTGTTTATGTAGACTTCTCAGAGGTTTGTAGAACTGGTTTGTGGTGGTTTCTTTCGTATATGACTAACTAGGCCAAAAATGGTTATCCATTTAGTTCATTAGATAATTCCTCTTATTTTTGTTTTGAAAACTACAGGATTTCCATGTGCTCATGTGGCAAATTTTCTTTTACTTGAAATTTGGTAGCTAAGAACATGATCAGAGATTAATTTCGGTGTCTTTCATAGGACTGCAGAGTTGGAAATTAATTTAAGTTGTGTTTTGGCTCTAAACCAACTTGAATTATGCGAAATAAGTTAGTAAGAATATCATTAAATCATAGTTATCTATTTGCTATTAGAAGACAAGAGCTTTCTGGCTGAATAGGGAACCAGGGATTGCTGAAAAGAAAAGTAAAGGTTAAGATATGAAATGATTATGTGTAAACATTTACATATTTAATGTGTAATGTATATTCGCACAGCTCCTTAGCTAGTGTTTTTGTCTTGAACTTTGGTACTCTCACTTTCTATTGTTTTTCTATGGCTTCGTCTTTCAGTTATCTTTTGAAGCTGGAATAAGTTAACATTTCTTTAAAAGAATGTTAAATAATTCAAAGAGTGTAAGGATTAATTGCTTGCGATGCTTCCCCTTATGTTTGTCTTCAAGTGGATGGACCACAATTTCTCATGCTTTATTTCTGAAATCCTTATTTCCATGTGAAATTTGGTAGTCATGGCTTTTAATATCCTGCTTCCTATATTATTTAGTAGTGGAAATTTTGCTCTTTTGTGTTGCTCATTGAAATTTACCTTTTTTAACCGTGATTAAAAAGAACTTGAATTGTTATACTGCCATGAAGAGTTTGTCAACTATTTCTTGTGTTTATTTCAAATGATAGAAACGAACTGTATATCAACCATGTGAAATACCAAAAGCTCTACGATTTGTTTCTAGTAGAAGTTCAACGATTTTTTTCTACTAGAAGTATTCATGTCATATAATACATAATGAAGCACTGAAGGCAACTTGTCCTGAAAGAAAGAGAATGCTACATCTATCGGTTCGACCAAATGGGTTTGGTTGTATTTAAGTATCTGGTGCATTGACGATTCTCTTTCTAACCTTTCTAATGTGGCGACCATGTTTCCATCAAGATGCTTTTTCTATATACTGCTGTTAGAGGGTGATGTACCAGTTATTTATTTCACAGGTCAATTTTGGAGTTGGTGTAGCTCCAGCAGCAGTTACGTTTTCAAACAGATTGCTTCCGCATTTGCTGAGAACTGGTAGAGGTCACAGACATCACATGGAGATAAAACCTAAAGCATCTTTAGATGCAGGTGTACTTGCAAAAGATTCTGTTGGTGTTGAAGTAGAAGCTGACAAGCATGGTAAAAGTCTCTCATATTTTACCTTTTTATAGTGATAACTAGTAAGATAACTCCTACAAATTTTTAAGCCAAACTCTGGGAAGTTAAAAGCTGCAGCCTACAGCTTCAAACTAAAAGCAAATTTGAGTAGTCAGAACATTATAAAATACATATTGTTTGCCGCTGATATAACATGGTACGGAAAAATAATTCATTTTTCTATCGTCATTGATGGTAGTAAACCTCATTAACTAATATCTGGATGTCATGTTACACCATAAGAAAAATGTATATGAAGAACGGGAGTACCTTATCTGCGTGACAGGTCGAATGATAAGTCCCTCCACTATGTCTGTTACTCTAAATGAATATTGAGTTACTGCAGCATTATTGTATAAACAAGTTATTCAAATTTTAGATTTTCATCATTCTCCCAAATATATATTCACAGGAAGGCTGGTTACGTTCTTTCCAAAAGGTAGTCTTGTCCATCCTTGGTATAGACTTAGAACAGAACTTTGCTGGGCTATCAAAACTAGTTAGCAGAAGCCAGTACTTAATATGAACCTAAAGCCTTGAGTCTCTGAAACTTCTAACAATAAACTGCCAGCTCCAATTTCTATCTTAAGAAGTCCCTATCTTTCTGATAATTATTTGTCTGTTACAAATTGCACATTGAGTGTGTCCTAGTGACTAGTCTGAGAAAAAGTTTCTTTCTTGATTCAAATGAGGACTCTCACCGGTTTCTTTGGGTCTCCCTAACAGCTGAATTCTGGTCCCTCCAAAGACAGAAAACATGTGCATGCATAGAGATCCATTGAGGGAGATTTCCTTTTTGTCATCCTTTCCAATTTCATTTCTACTAGCAAGGTCAAGGAAGTTGAGGTCCCTGCTCTCACATGTGTGCCAGAGGGTTTATTAGTTTATTAATTGTATGGGATTTTAAGCAGTCATGACAGCAAATGGCTCAAGTGGGGGACATTCTTTCAAATAGAAAAATTAACTGAGAGCTTCATTTGGAGCTTGATGATCAAATTTCTTTATTTTAAGATCTGGTATACAAGCAGCTAAAGACTGAAAGTATGCTTGTAATTTCAGTGCAAAGGTATATATTAAAATTTGGGGTGGGAAAATGTTTTTAGATCGACATGCATGCACACACATGCTCACAGAGACAGAGGCAGGAGGAAGACTACAAGAGACCAGCCCTTCTTTTGGTGGGTGGGGGGTGGTAGAAGAACTACTAGAGACCAGCTTGTTATCTAACATTGCATAGACGTACAAAGATATGTGGCTACTATATTTTTCTATTATGCTGAAGTTCTGAATGGGTCATACATTTGTATATGTGTGCAGGGGTAAAACCATTGTTTTGAAGGCTCACACTTAGTTCTGGACACTTTCTGGACTAACATTTGACACTAATATGTATTTCTGACTTACTAACATTTATTTTGCTAATGTACAGATTTTGGAGTTGTTAGTATTCACCATGTAGGGATATTATGTAAGAACCTTGAAAGATCGCTGAATTTCTACCAGAATATCCTTGGTAAACTCTCTTATCCTTTAAAAATTGAACACATTGTGTTTTCTCCTTACAGAAAGGTCAAGAAGATGTTTCTCATTTCCCATAAACAATCAGGTCTGCAAGTAAATGAGGCACGTCCACATGATAAGCTCCCCTACAGGGGTGCTTGGCTGTGGGTGGGCTCTGAGATGATACATTTAATGGAGCTTCCAAATCCTGATCCAGTAACTGGTCGACCAGAACATGCAGGGCGAGATCGTCATACTTGCATAGCAGTTCGGGATGTGTCAAAGCTGAAAGCTATTTTTGACAAAGCTGGTAAATCTCTGTCTCATGACGTTCACGTTAGGATGCTCGGACATTTCTGGACGCCACATTTTGCATTTCGGGCCAATGTGAACAATGGTTCTTGTGGAAACTTATGGTGTTTTCCATCATTTTTCTTCTAAATTGCAGGTATCCCCTATACTCTTAGTCGCTCGGGAAGGCCAGCCATTTTTACACATGATCAGACGCTAATGGACTAGAATTTACACAAGTCTGATGGTTGATAGGTTTAAACATACTGTTCCCTGATACGTCTGTGCGCCAATGGTTGTTTTGCCCATGTTTGTAGATATGCAAGTAGTGATTAGTATTTTAGCAATTCAAAGAAAATGATGTGCTTGACGCCTTCTGTTAATACAAAGTATAAGAAGTTGCTGACAAGTAGTACGGGCTGGTTACCACCTAGCCTGCTGAGTCTGAAGTTAGCCATGCTCGAGCTTGTCCAAATTCAAAATGAGCCGTCAATTCATTTTGAGCTTTGTTGTGTTATATAGACTTTTATAGTATAGAAAAATAAATTCTATTACAGTTTTATGCTTTATTGGTCATTACTTTTTATAATTCATTAGTTTGACAAATGAAATTGCAGTAGTTTTTCTGGGAAAAATTGAGCACGGATGATGTACTCTAAAAAGGAATAAAAAAAAAAAAAGAGAGAGAGAAAAGATATCGGGTCCGAGTCTGGACTTATTTGAGCTCAGGCCCGATATCCTAATTTTGAAAATCAGACCAAAGGCCTGATTTAGAAATTTGAGACTTTATTTGGATATTATTGAATATGATTTGATTTTAAAATTTTCATTTTAAATTTTATAAAAATTTAATTTTTTGTGAGAAAAAATTTAAATTTTATATTAAAAATTTTTAATTAAATTTTAAAATAAAATATTGTCCACATAAAATCAGGATACACCACATTCATCTCACTTGAACCAACTCTTATTGATAGCCATCTCTTCACTGAACTTTCAAAAGTAGGGGCCCCTATTTTTGTTATAATATCTCCATTTTTGTAGTAAATCAAAAGGATCATCTGTCATGCATTGTCTCGCCACAAGAATGTTGTGCATTACTTTCTTGATGCTCGTTTCCAGACTCTTGATTGTGGCTGATATATCCTGACTAGAACAAGATTGAAGAGACACCAACTATTCGAACATTAAACAACTTTCACAGCCCAGACCCAGTGCTGCAAAACTGTAGGCAATAATGCAAAGGGCTGGGACAACATTTAAAAATAAAAATGGAGCTCTATTGTGTTGCAATTTAGACGATTATCAAACAGCATATACATGTAAACTATTCACATAAACCTATACTGATATAAAACCTGCAGAGTACATACAACTTGCTTCCTTTCATATTCAGCTCCCTTAGGATGTAATGCGCAATCTCCAGTGTTTAATAGCAGAACGTTGGACATGGTTTGGTGTAAGAATCTTATTCTGCAACCTGAGCTTTGTTACTGGTGATACATTATGCCTGTCAAGCCATGTTTTTATTGCAATGTGCTCATATGTAAAGCCATCAGCTGCAATTTGTGGATCATCCATAATTTCCTGAATTTGCCATTGAAGATACAAAATAAGTAGCAGTATGGAATGTGCTTACACTTTTAATAATCACAAGGACTATCAAGGATCTGAATTATCACCTGAAGAATAGGGCAATAGAAGTGACTGGGTGCATGAATCATATCTTTTTCAGCCCTCATGGATGCATCTGCAAATTCAGCAAGTCTCTTCAGAACTGGCAAAACTTCTGTTTCAAGTTCTGGCCTCTCCCTACACCTTAGTTTACAGCATTTGAGAGCCATTTGAGCTAGTTTCTCAGTTTCTACCAGTGGCCAGTCTCTAACCGATTCATCGAGTACATCAGAGAAGGACCCATTATTCAGGGCTTTTTCAAACTTCATTATTATACCATTAGGACGGCAAGCAGCCAATAGTTGAAGCATTATTATTCCCAGGGCATACAGATCAGATTTGGGTCTCAAGGTACCAGTTCTTTGATACTCTGGATCCATATAGTAGAGTGTACCAGCAAGAATGGAATTTCCATATTCTGTCACATTATCAGGCACAATATCTGAAATGATCTTTGCCAGGCCTACATCCCCGATTTTGCTAACATAATTTCCATCTAACAATATGTTTCCAGGCTTTAAATCACGATGAACAATAGGCTCTGTCCCTGAGTTGTGCAAGAATGCAAGTCCACTGGCTACTTCATAAGCTATCCGGAAACGAGCAAACCAAGGAAGTGGAGGTCTGCTGTTTCCACGAACCATATGATCTTCCAGGCTGCCATTTTCCATATATTCATAAACCAAGCAACCAATCTCTGGACAAGCTCCAAGAAGTAACACAATGTGAGGGTGGCGTAGTTGGCTGAGAACTTCTATCTGCAACAGGTGCCCGTACATCAACATAAAGACAACAGCTGTACCTAGTGCATATATTATAAAATATTTTTGCACATATAAAAAGCCAAAAATGTATCCTTGATTTCAGTTACAGTAAAAAAATTTCAAGTGCATTTTTAAATGAATAAATGGGTCAAGTGTAATGGTAGCAAGATATACTGAAATAAGATTGTAGAAATTATGTCTAGGCATGTGTTCTTGTGCATGAAATATCTTTTTTAGTTCCCTCGGTGTGAAAGGTTTCCAAACCAGACTTCACAGAAAAGGGAAGGGGAAAAAGAAAGTAGCACTGAAGAAAGGAAATACCTCTCTTAGATATTCCAGCTTTTTATCGGATGAATCGGACCGAAGCACTTTAACAGCTACTCGAGTATGATCAAGGTTGCATTTGTATACCTTCCCATATGCACCCTCACCAATCAGCTTTTCCTCAGAGAAGAAATCAGTAGCCACCTCAATTTCATTTTTGCTGTACCTTCTATATCGTCTGTCATTTGAAATTAGTGCATCAATAATTTTTTGTTTCTCCAATGACACTCTGAGGGCATTCAGTTCAGCTATCTGCCTCTCATGAACCTCCTTGGCACACTGATTTCTCGCAACTTCCACCTCTTTTATAGCTTCCAAATACTTGTCTTTCTCCTCAGCTGCAAATTTGCGAAGAATTTCTTCTCTTTTTTGTGCATCAGTCACTCTTCTTTCTTCTTCAAGGCATTCTAGGGAAAGACGGTTGACCTGTGAACAAAGTATATAATTAGTGGTCTGGACCTAGTGCCCAGTCAACATGTGAACCAACTATAAGAAAGCATTGCTAGTTAGCTCTGCATATGTCCCAATATCTAATAAACAAGCATAAAAGGAATTGGTTTACATGCACTAAACACGAGGAATTGTTTTACATGCACTAAACACGAGGCAATCATCAAAGCATTTTTGTTGCTTAGAAAGATGAAAGATCTCGCCATGTTGTTCGCCAAGAATTCCTTACTAATTGCTACTAGGATGTGACTGAGTTTCAAGATACTGATACCCAAATTATTTGAGCTTTGATAATATTTGTAAAAGGTTTCATAAATATTTGGGATCATTAATGAGCCATTAAGCGCTGGATGACACTAAAAATTAATCAATTTCTCACCTTTTTTTGGGTATGGACTAGATCTTCACAAGCTTGATTGTACATAGCCAAAGTGATGTGTAATTCTTGCCGAAGTTTTTCTACTTCAGCCTGGATGTCTGACTGCATGTAACATAGTTAACAATAAGCACGGAGTGAAAATACACATTTTTTTTCCTGGAAGTTTTTACAACTAAAGTTACTCAGTAAAACAAACTTGGCCAGCTTATTTGAAAAAGCATATGCCAGAAGTAGGCTGATATTGCATTTACCAGCTCTGTGCAGGCAGATGTCTGAGAGCACCAATCTTTAACAGTTATAATGTGTGGAGTTCTTCCCACATTTTCAAGTTGTCCTTCCGAAAAAGAGCTCTCGTATGTGTAGGAAGTGTCCTGTAAAGAAGTATGAGAGTCCAGGGCAATAAGGTCAGAGGTTGTTGATGATTCAAAATTCTTGTGAACTCTTGCCTCTTTGGAGGAAGAATGGATGTGTGATAGTTGTTTACTAGTTGTCTGAGTGTCACATTCTCTTTTACTGAGCAATGCCTCCTTGAAGCTATTATCTGTAAAAAGGAAAACAGACCACAGCAGCAGTGGAAATGTGTCATTTAAAAAGACAAAAAGGAAAAATAAAAAAAGATAAAGAAAAACATGAAAAATTTCCAGTATACCAGAAGGCGACATGGAGAATGTAGTATTTGTTATGGTTCCACGTTTAGAGATTACATAGACATTGCAAGTATGAGGGGCATTTTTAACAACTGTTGATGGTACACTAGAGCTTTTGGGCGTCCTACACAAGAATAAAAAATGTGAAGATTTAATGGACCGATAGTGGATTTATTCAACCCAATCAAGTAATAGAAATTACCTATCATGAAACGTGAATAAAAAAATTCATCAAAAAAAAAGTGAATAGGAAAGTAATCACACTGGGGAAATTTCGACATCCCAGCTGGGTCAGTTATCTAGAATTCAGAAATGGGAGAGTAAGGAGTTCCAGAAAAATCTAGTAACAATATCTTGGATGCAACCGAGAGAAGTTAGTGTGGTGACTAAATTAATCAAACTTTTGATTGTGACCACTATATCAACCATATAAGAGACCTAAAGAGCCATCATCTAAACAGATTAGAGTGAATTTAGGACATTATACCTTCCAAAGCAACTGACTTTAGAAAAGCAGGAGCCCAATATTAAAGTTGAAATCCCCAAGTCAGCTACGTATTTTAGAAGTGCTGATGCTGGATTATCCCCCTCAAGCACTAATATTTCCATCTACAGAGAGTTCAAACATCAGTTTACTTCAAGATTACCCAAACATGATAGGAGAAGGTACAACAGAAACCCACCTTTCTTCTTTTCAATAGCCTCCTAAATGGTATGAAGATTTTTTCAGATTTTGCCTTCATATCATCCACATATTTTTGAACAACCTTTGCATCCAGCTCTTCAACAGGAATACGATGTCCTGCTGTGAACAGAGCACCAACATTAGATACTAAAACTCATACAAAAAGTAGGCTTGAATTTGAATACAATGAGAAAAATAATTCTTTCCTAGACATTTCTAAAGAAATTCCAGGAGCACAACTCTTCAATTTGAATAAAAAGAAATAAGAGCTAGCACTTCAAAATGAATTTAGTTCTGAGGTTGATTTGTGCAAAGTTGAATACATATAGATAGCGTGATAGCTTAATTAAGCTCTGTGGTTACCCGAAAAGAAGAGCTAACCAAAACCATCACAGACAAAGGAATAGGGAAATAGATATTATTTTAAAATCTTATTTTATGGGCTTTATTAGGTGTTTCGTCTCTTAGGACATAACTATATAGAATCTCTTCAGACTGAATTTACAAGTACTTTCAGGCTTATCCAAATATTCTCTTAATTTAGAGTTGAAAAATAAAAGGAAGAAACTCTTTTCAGTGACCAAATTATCTTCTGAGAATACTTTCCCATCTATTCTGATGATCATCAGTAGCTATCTCCTTTATTGATCATGTGAATGTGATCCCCAGCATTCTTAAACCCTACCCTTCGGGGTAAACAAGTTTCATCTTTTTTAAGGTACAATGTACCCAAAAAGTGAAAAATTCTCCGCTAAGTGCCCGCTATCATATACAGGATTTGTATTCTAGTAAAAATTACTAACTCTTCAAAAGAAAAGATCCTTTCAAGACATGCACACATATTCCAGAAGATACTACTTAACTATTTCACTATATCCCCATTTCTAACTGTATTTCAAATAAGACCCAAATAAAATTACTGCGACCAGAAGGGGAGCTCTTAAGCAAAAGAAGGAAATTCGAAGCAAGAAATATGTTGCCGAGAGGGAAGAGTACTTACATGGAGTGGGAATCACAGTAACAGTAGGCATGACATGAACGAGGAGAAAGCGATCAGCTTTCCACATCAATTTCTCCGAAGCCCACCTAACAGCGCGTCGGCTTCCTCTGCCTCTGGCACTCTTAACAGCCACCACCACGGTCGCCCCATTGGGGGGGCCGTCCGCCGCCTCACTCATATTCCGACAATACTATATAGAAAGCGATTTCAGGCGAGTCAACGGATTAGGTGTTGGGCTCAGCTTGAAGAACGAAGCATGGAAGTTGCAACAGTCAACGGCCAAAGGAGAGGAGGACGAGGTCCGAGTCACAGTCGTCACAGACTCACAGCTTACCCGGAAGTCGAAAGGGAAGTTTCCATCGTGGAAGTTATAGGCAACGACCAGTGGGGCCTAGCAGCAAGGGCTCACCCGAGATTGGACGGTTGGATCAGGAACCCTGGGCATATACCCCAAGATTATTCCCGCGCCGTCGCTCGCAGGAAATTAATTTTTGAAGATTTTATTTTTAAAATAAATATTTATTTTATTATTTTCCATTTAAACTCTTAACACTAACTTCTACGAATTCATTAAGATAGTATTTAGTCAATTAAATATATAATTAAGTTATATATTTTTTTATAAAAAATTTATTCTCAGATAATTCAAAATAAAATTTTTTTCAAGTACAATATAAATATATCAATTATTTCTGTCTTTTAATATTACCTTTAAATCTTACGTTTATCTCTTTTGAAGATTCAAACTTTAATTTAAAAATCTATACTTATTTCTTCTTTCACAGCTTTCTTATATTACATTCAAGAGATACTTTATAGTGGTAGCTATATAACTAGTCAGCATCCTATAAGTTACATTTTAACCAATTATATTAAGTCAAGTGTACTGTGGGTCCTACCACTATCACTTATTCATTCATTAATACAAAGACTCACCGTACATTCAATTATGGTGACCATTTTTCACAACTTTCCTATATATTTTCAATTTTGGTGGCCTTCCAATTATTTTACTTATTTGACGTCATTCTTTCTCAATGGTCCAAAAACTGATCATTTCTTATATACGTATTATGTAATTTAAAAACTTCAATATATTTACTTTAAATTTAAACTAGTAAGAGAACATTTTTTTTAGAAAAAAGAGTTTAAAAAATTTTATAATGTTTTTATTTAAAATTTAAAATTTGTACGTAAAAAATAAATATTGAGTTCTTTTAATTATTTTTTCATATGAAGAGTCCAAAAAAGTGGAAGCCAAATACAACTCCCACATTGAGTTTGCATTACTACTTCTTACTAAAATTATTATCTTCATATTGCATATACAAGAAAGAAAAATGTTCTCCTAACATCTATTATTTTTGTTGGTTTCAAAAAAATATTCATTATTTTTAGGTTTCTATTTTAAATTAGATATTATAATAAAAATTAAAATAAGTGCAATGCAAAACTACGCTATTAATAATTTTATTTTGACATAAGGATTTTATATTTATATTTATTGTATTTTTCCTTCAAATACAATAATATTATGAAACTGATATATTTAATATTCTATCATAAAAAATAAAATTATTTTAGATTAAGTATTTCTTAAAAAATTAGTTAATGCCTGTACAATTCCTCTTTTTTCTTTAAAGTGGGCCTCATTATTAATATATAAACAAAAAAAACAAAATAAAAGATAATACTAAGAATAAGTGATATAAGAATAAACCCGAATTTGAGACAAAGGTTTAAGAAGAATTGAGATAAAGATGGATCCCAATTCTTTTGATTATCAAGATTCTGAAGCAGATCTTGCATACTGTGATGAAGATCGCTGCCGGGGTTAGACCCCAGAAGATTGAGATTCGACCAGCACCGTACTGAACTTTTGGGTTCCCATAGAAACCGCCAGAAAAAGTAGCAAACCATCTTTGGTATTTATTCATGGGTTTTCTGCAGATGGCATCCTAACATGGCTCTTCCAAGTTCTGTCCTTGCCAAGCCAACATAATATTTAAGTACCGGACCTCCTTTTCTTGGGCAAGTCCATTTCCGACAATCCCTCCCGATCGACAAGCTTTCAAACTGAGTGCCTGGCCAAAGGCTCGATGAAGTTGGGAGTTAAGAGGTGCACGGCGGTCGGTCTTAGTTATGGAGGAATGGTTGGATTCAAGCTAGCGAAGGTGTACCCAAGCTTGATCGAAACCTCTGTTGCTTCTGGCACAGTCATGGAGTTGACTGAAACTATCAATAAATCGTCATTACACAAGATTGGATTCTCTAGCTGGCCGAAATTTTTAGTTTTCACCTGCAGATTATTCTCGTGAACGATAATTCAAGTGAAGTGATGCCATCTAATTACTTTTAATATTGCGAAAATTTTATTTACTTTGAGGAGAAGAAGATCAAATTTTCACCCTAGAAGTTGCCGATCAGTTGAAGAGGTAAGGCCAAATTAACTGTACCTTCAGTTGCTTCCTTGCAATCTATGGATCCAAGTTTTAGACATTTGGAATGCATTAAGAAACGTTTTTAGTATTTTTAATCAACAATGACCCAAATCATGGTAGAATTATTCAAGAAATTAGATATTTTTTTGTAGGCTGTTCTACATTTCCATTGCTACAACTACAATTAGTGTGTTTGTTGGAAGTTTAAAGCTTAAGGGACAAAGCTACCTTGCGGGCGATGGACAAGGCGGGGCATATTTTACAATTGGATATACCCATCAGGCACAACCAGCACCTCATGGAAATTCACACATCTCTTCACATGTAAATTAAGGGATTAATTTTATTCTACGATTTTTAATCATGGTGAACAAAATGTTTTGCATATAAGGCTCCTTGAGTAAGATGAAAGTTGCTTGGAGTTTTGGTTCAATTCAAATATATTTTTGGTTGATTTAATTCATGAAACTAATACTTTTAATTCACATTTTGTGTTGATTATGAAAATTAATGTTTCAAAGATACTGGTGAGTTAGGGGAAAAAAGGAAATAAATTGTTGGTAATGAAGATAATTAATGAAATTTGTGCACTACCATTTATGCTTACAATTTTTAATCAAACTATTTCGGTCATACAAATTACACTAATTATCTTCGAGTCAGACTTCAATAAAAAAGAAAAGAAAAGAAAGAACATGTTCCAATTTTTTTTTTAAAAAAAATCTGTTGGTCTCAAGGATTTTTTCCTTTTTGGCAAAATCTTTTTAATAGAAAGAGGAAGTTTGTTTCTTTCATTGATTTTGAGATCCAGTTAAATATTTATTACTGTTTAAAAGTTGTGAAAATGTAAAAATAATTTATTTTTGAGATAATGTAGAAGTAAGTTTTGAAACGCATATTTTATCTAACAGAAAAAAAAAGATAGCAATTTCTTTGTTAATTTATCTTTTTCTTTTGAAGTTAATGCAACTAACTAGGGCTGTATTCTTTTTTATCTTGAAAAAATAAACTATGGCTTTGGCTTTTCCTGTATTAACAATTACTTCTTCACAAAAAAGGAAAACTATTAATATATTAGTTTTTAGTTATAGTAAAAAAACATATATAAGCATTATATTTTTTTTAAAGTTTCATTGACATGAAAAGACTGGCAAATATTAATGTCCATGTGCATTATGATGGGCAATAACAAAAGTTATTAGTTTCTGTATTTCTTTTTTGTTTTGCTTTTTACATAAAATTTAAATTAAAATTTTAATTTTTTGTAGTAAAAATACCATGCATGCATTTGTTTTTGAGTTTGAAAACATGATATTCTAAAAATACATAAATCGACATCCCCATATCCTTTGCAAAAGAACAATTGATTTTGGATGCAATAAATTTCAAAAGTTTTAGATAATTGATTTAGTAGTTTACAACTGAACTTTAGAGATCACCTACTATTTTTATATTACTAATTTTTACTTTAATTTTAAGATTTTATTTTCTTCTTATACTCATATATCTCTAAAACTATTTATTCTTTTCTACGTGTCTATAAATAATTTGTAGTTTACAAATTATAATATATAATGTCAAGATTAATATCCGTGCTTTATGCACGGGGCTTTAGGCTAGTAAGAATATGGCTATCAAAACATATAAATGCAGTTGTTAACTTTTTTAAAAAAATTAGGAAAGATAAATTTATAACTTATGTATAGTCATCTTTTTATAGTTTTTTTAAAAAAGTTAAAATAAAATATTTAATTTTAACTAAAATAATTTTTTTATCGCATAAAAAGAATAGTAGAAAAAGAAAATGTTGATTGAATAATCAACCATTGTCTTTACCTGTTTAATAATTTTTCTTTGGGGAGGAAAATCTATTTAAGAAATTTTAAAAATTAATTAAAATTAACGATAACAGAGCATAATTTACGCCCAAACATCTTTTGTTGACTCCCACATTCTTATCCTCTTGGAAGATAAACAAGGATAAATTCAACCTTTAAGTGGCTGTTTTATAGATGAGGTAACACGATTTTCTTTTAATCTTAAATTTGATTTTGAATTAAGAGTGAAATTTAACAAGGTTGTTGAACTTTTTTTTGAGGAAAAATATGGGTATCAAACTTGAAATTTGCATTGTTTCCGAGGCATTTGCCATTTGATTCAGGCAGAATCGTACCTTGCATAGTGAAGACGAATTGTTTCCTTTTCCATTTCCTATGATGATACACTCAATCAAGGTTTCTTTGGACCTTCATTTGTAATTTGCTAATTTTGTTTTGATTAGTAAAATATTTCGGTCTCCACAAAAACAAGAAATTCATATGTGAGAGATACTGTCACTGAGATATTTCCCAGATCAGTGAAACCGAGGAGGTCAGTTGGCTATTATTAGAACATTAACGGATATTGTTTTCAAAAAAAGAAAAAAAGACATTTGCTAATATTTTTCTTAACTTTGTTATATGGTAGTAATATAAAGGATTAATTATATTTTACCCCTTAAGGTTGTCCAGAATGTGAATTCATCCTCGAATTTTGTAAAAACTACAAAAAGCTCTATTGAATTAAGTTGAGTTTATCATTTTAATTAGTGATAAATATTAGCAACAGCAATTAGATTAAAATATGTTTGGTTAAACCAAAACACCCATGGAAATACAAACCTCAAATTGCAAGAGAACTGTGGTGCAACCACTAGGAGAACAAAAGTGCAAGCCACCATGGTTGGCTTCCCAAAAAAGATCTAAAGGATGAAATTTGATTATATGAAGGACTCAATTTCTTTGAAAAGGAGGAAACATAATAGCAGTGAATGTCTCGTTGCAAAAATCAGCAGATATCTCAATAAAAAATATGCACAATTTGAATTGGAGAAAATACCTTTTATATAATTTATTTGCTAAACTAAAAGATTATATACTCTCTATCTTTTAAAATATAAGATCTTTTGATCATTTTTTATATAGATTAAGGAAGAAGAAAATAAAAATTATTTTTTTCATTATATCTTTAAACTAATTTTACTAATATAATAAAGAATGAGAAATATATATATGATGACAGTAATTTTAGAAAATTAAATTTTAAAATTTACAAAAGATCAAATATTTTTTTAAAAAGAGATAAGGGTGAAAATGTCTTATATTTTGAAAGTAAGGGAATAAGTTCCTGATGAATTTGCACGCAAGTATTAGAGTGTAGAAAATAAATTCCACCAATATTCACATAAAAGAAGAGGCATTAAATAGGGTATTACTAGAGAATTTTTCCACAGTAGTCCTACTTGTCTGTTTATGTTAGTATGCGTTTGCACTGGATGGGTAAACGCCGTTTGATATCGCGAAGTCAAAAGCTCAGTGGAATCATATGGAAGTCCACTTTCTTGTTCATGATTTGAATAGCACTGAGTGTTTGAAACATTATAACGCTGTCCTCTCCATTCAGAGCTGAGTGACATCAATCTTGAAGTCCAAAGACAAACAAAAAGATCTACTTGCCAAAAAAAAAAAAAAAGGTTCAAGAAATTAATGAAGAATATATATAAAAAGACATGATCCTTTGACTTAACAATTCAATGGCAATATGTGTTCAAAAGTTCATGGGGTTCTCAAAATTTGCACCATACCCTCGAAAAATTATTCATGAGACTTACAGTTTATATACAGAATTTTACTGGAGCTGCAAATTCTCAAACACTGAAAATGAATGCATGCATGTTCTGCTTTCCTTCAAGTTGAAGCAGCAGGAATTTTGAACCTTACAGCTTGACGATCATCAGATTGTGCAGCATCAGCTCCGTAGCTGATATGACATTTGGACTTTTTCGTCACTTTGCTGGAGAGCTAATATATATTATATATATAGATGGATAGAAATTCCAGAAGCAACAGATTTGATTGAAACAGCAATTTGAAGTTTCTTGTGGGCTGATTCTAAAACGTGGAAGCAATATCGAAGAAAAAAAAAAGGAATATAATCTTGTATCCTAAGCTGCATCTGTAGTAGCTGATGAAGACAACTGAGGCTCAAGTTTAGGGCAACTTTAGGTTCAAGCATAGCTTGCAGCCGCAGTCATGACCCTCCTCCTCTTACAAAGTTTCCTATATTCGCTTCGTCCTAACTTCATCATCAGCCAGTGAGAGCAAAACTAAAATTTCAGCTGCACATATATATATCAGATCCCTAGATATAGCAATATAGTCGCTAAGGAAAATCGCTTGTAAAGAAGGTTTCAAGTAAATACATAGCTGAGCGAGGGTGAGGGTGGGGGGAGGGTGACAGACAGAGAGTGAGCACACAAAGCTTCCAGCATATACGCTCCATGCAAGATCAACCATGGGTGCTCACTCTCTTCTGTCGCCTTCCTTAATTCCTTATAAAACTTTACTCTCACCTGATGCAGCAGCAGCTATTGGGGACACTGTAGCTATATATTGGAACCGTCCTGCGCTAGGGCGCGTCTTCTTCTCTCCGGAGCCCGCACCCCATATGGGTTACAGATATCATCCAAATGAAGCCAAATTTGCACGATTGTATGAAGGGATGGTGTCTGCTCCTTAGCTTTATAGAGGAAGAAAAGTTGGTGGGATTTTTGTGGTCCCTTTTCTTCTATGGAATGATCAATTGTTTGCCTCCCATTGCCAACTTTTTGGGCATTAAGTTTTTCGTCTCTGTTCCATCCAAATTCGAAGCGAACAAAACAATAATCTTAAACTATTTCGAATATGCTAATTTTCTGTATTTGGGTTCGTTTTTGCTCCAATCAAAGGAGCCCAGAATTTATCAAGAAGCCAGCTATATCATCAAAAAGAAGGCCTTCTATATATAAATATATGAGAATCAGAGTCATCATGAACTATAGAAATTCCTTGCTTCCACTTATGCGCCCAGCAACGGGGTTTTCTTTTTCCTCCCTTTAAAATTTTCCTTGTTTTTTTTTTTTAACAGCACTTGGGCCTCCGGAATCGCTTGATGTTTCACCTGGTAATTGGCTGATGGATAGCAGCAAAATCCATTTTCCAGATTTTGTCCTCTTAAAGAGCCCATTTCCTTTACTATGCGGTTCCGGTCTAGAATTCTTTAGAAATAAACTTTCAGGGCCAATTTGGATCGGTTTTCAATTAAAAATTTTTTCACTTTTTTTTATTTTGGTTCAACTTTCTCTTTTACAATCAATTCACTTTTATGATTCTCAATATAACTTAACTCAAACAAAAACTCTATCCAAATACACCTTCAACTATTAAGTGACAAGTATTGATTGATAAAAAAAAAACTAATGAATTCTGAATGATCGATATAAATCAAAACATATTTGCGGATTGACGGAATCAAGCTTTTGACTTTTAGATGGCGAGAGTTTATAAAGAATTTTTCAAAGATGTTAGGGGGAATTTTAAAAAAAACTTAAAATTTTAAAAATTAATACTTATTAAAAAATTTAAAAATATTGGAGACGGCCTTATTTTGTCTATCTATTTGAGAAACGTTCCAATAACCTCAACTTTTTTTTTCTTAAACTCTTGGGAACCCTTTCTTTGAAAAAAAATAGAAAAAAGTTGGAAACCCTGATATGTCATTTTCCTATCGAAGATATACATTTATTTAACGTAATAAGCATGATCATTATCAGGTATTATGATGAGTTGAGAGAAATATAGTGATCCAATAGTTCATTCATTAACTTTCATGTTAAATATTATAAATTTAAATTTTATTACTTATAAAACTCGTCATTTGGGGCGAATGGAACATAGCACAACGATTGATTCTTTTAGTTGAGATAGGCAAACGTTTTCAAATTGAAATTCAATCCCAAATGTTGTTAATCTGAAATTACCTCTCACGTTGAAATTAGTGTGTATTTAAATTGGGTTTTATTGTGAAATTTAATATAATTTTTATTACTAAACCACACTCTCTCTTCTATAAATAATTCAATTTTACGAAATCCAAACACTATTTAATCCACTACACGTGAGATAAATTAAGTCAGTCCTATATATGAAAATGAAAATTTTTCTACTTTTTAAAATTTTTACGAGGTTTATGTCTAACTTTTGTGTAAAAAAATGGTAGTGACATTTAAAATAAAAAATAATTTTTTAATTGAATTTCAATCTAAATATATGGAGCAAGAAACAGGCAAGTGATTTCCCAGTTTCCACTTGCCACTTACCCCTTCGGTTCATTTGTCAGTTATCATACGTCTAATTTGGTAATCTTCACTTAGTCCTCCTCTCATGAATGCAGATGCACATTAGCCCAAAGTATAATGAAGTTTGCAGATATTGTCTCTTCAACTAGAGTTTATCTTCCCATACAATTTTTCTTTAGTTTGATAGACCCGTAGAATAACCCAAAGTTACTTCAAGAGCGAATTAATATAACCAAATAATCACTCGACCACCTAATTAAGTGACACTCACAAAATTTCCACTATGAAAAGGGTTTATAACTCTTATATTATATTTTATATGTAAAATCTCCACGATAGCGTACCATATCTGATAGTTAAAAACAAAAAGAAAAAGTGACATCCAAAAAATCCATTACTAGATCCTAGTAAATTAAATATACACAATTGAGGTCAAACCTCAACAATTTTACGAAGGAAAAAAAAAAAAAAAGAGTAGGAGGCAAGAAACCTTTACTTCTTTTTTTTTTCTTAATAGTGCATTCACTTCTTATTTGTCAAAATTCAAGCCCATGTAGGTGGAAAAGCATAATGACTATAATGTATTCACTTTCCTTTTTAATTAATACAATATCCTTCTTTTTTATTTATTAATGCAATATCTTCTTTCATATCATATACACGTATTAAATTTATAATAAATAGAATTGTAAAATTGTGGCTTATTTGACCACTTTTAAGAAGCCTATATAATAGCAAATTAATGAAGAATAATTCAAAGGGTATCTTCCCTATATCCTTGTGCTACAACAAATTGGAGGTGCAGAGGACAACTTTCTTAAGTGTAATGGTTTGTGAACAAGCAAAGAAGCATAAAGTAGGAAAAGGTTCGTATTCTTGGGTATTAAATCTAAGGTTGTAAGTGCTAGGGGAAAATGTGGAAGCCAATCAGTGGTTTGCATTCTGCTAATTTAAAAATTAAGATTATTCTGCCGTCTTAGATATTATTCTCACTTTCTCAGGCACCCAATGAGCTTGAATTAAGGTAATCCAAAGTTTAAAGCACATTGAAGCATGCAAGCAGCCCACAATGCCTAATGATTCCCAACCTAATTGCCTATTAGTCAAACTCATAATCATCCTACATCATAGGAGCCAGCACGAGCGTGCCCATGCTGCTGCGGAAAGTCCCTTGCCGGCATTTAGAGTTCACACGACTAACATCGAAACTTATCTTATAGGAGTAATTAATTAGCACGATATAAAGTAATTGTGGAAGTATACCGAAGGTAACATTCTTCTAAAATACTCCCTCCCTTGGCCTGTTAGTGAATATGGGATGGATGGAAGCCCTTTATTTTTGTTAAGTAGTTTCTATATTTAGGCCATTGTGTGGTCTAACTGCAAATTCCGGATCGCATGCAGATAGCCTCTGGCTCTCGTATGTCCTTCACCTAGCTTTTATCTCATTTGTGAAGATCAGGAGATTGGGTGGCTAGGGTTTTACACACATTATTTTGAGCTCAAACAGTCCTCTAAAGTCTAGTCTAGCTCCGGGTAGCACCGCACTTGAAGATGTGATGAATTAACAATGGAAATCTAGTACCTTTCCGACTTCATTCTAACAATATTAACTGAAAGATTCTTCAAAGTAAACACGACATTCACTTTAAGAAGTGGATGATGATGATCGGGAGCCACATAAGTGGCAAGAAACATCCTTGTCCAAAATGTGCTCCCCATTTCCACCATCACTTTAAGGATCCCACAAGTATAGCTTATTGTTTGTTTAGCAGATAATGCACTTTTGCATCATCTGCTTCTTTTGACGATACAGGCTTTGAAAGCAGAAAAGATTTCTAACCCACATCCTTTAGAACATTGCATTTTTCTTTTTAAAAGGTATAACAAATTAATTTGGAGTGAGATTAGATATTGTTTTATTTTGAAATTTTATTCTTTGAGTTTTGGGAGAAAGAATTTTTCGTAAGAGAAAAAGTGACACATATAATGAAAAAATTATATTGAGTTCTGTAGCGAAAACCAATTCAAATACACCATTAATTTTCCACATAGGAAAGCTTATAATTTAGGGCATCTAATTACTTAGGAGAGCTTTCCACCATCACTTTAAGGATCCCACAAGTATAGCTTATTGTTTGTTTAGCAGATAACACACTTTTGCATCATCTGCTTCTTTTGACGATACAGGCTTTGAAAGCAGAAAAGATTTCTAATCCACAATAGTCTTCTCTTGACTGTAATCATAAATCTTTGCATCTATTAAAAGGCGTGAACAGAGAAATGCACGTCCCAATCCCCGCCCCCCGGGGCTCTGGGTTTCCCGAAAGAGGTTGGTAAAATGAGTGTTTGTGAGAGTAGGGGGGGTGTTCAAACCTATGACCTGAGATGCTGACTTACTAGATTTACATCCCAAAGAAGGGTTACACGATGCCCAAGAGGAAGCATGAGGAAGCAAGGTACGTTGGAGATCAGAATTAAATCAGGATGAAGATACTTTTCAACGGAGAACTTTATACAAACATCTAACTCTGTAGAAGATCAATCAGCAGCTAGAAAATGAGTAATGTAGAAGTGTATGAGATAATTTTTCAAGCAAGTGATTACGAGCGTACCAAATAGATTAAAAGTAGCCCCAAAAATCAACAACACATTACTTCCTATTTTGAATCCGGATGAAACTTCCTCAACATTAGCATGTTCCAAAGGGTGGTGATAATTTACTTTCTACTCAGACATAGAATCCTGTTTATTGAATGCCAAGACGAAAACTGAACAGCCTTGATTACAAAACATTACTTTATACCTTATTGATGCGCATCTATGAGCGTAAACTCCATTAAGTCTAGCTAAGAAGTCGGTATATGTGGAGGCATAATCTCCTGTTAATTGGTCCATGTATTTATAGCTCAAACAGACTACTCATTTCTGCGAGCAGAGCACAACAAGCAACTGACGTAAACAACCAAACAATGTTCAGAGAGCGAACATTACCATTATTCAGCAGGACTAAAACAAGTTTACATGATCCATTGCACCTAGAAGTTGAAAACAGATGGCTTGTGAAACAAAACTATTTACATGATTTGGCGGTGGCTTAATCTCTTTGCTCTCTAAACTGACACAAAGTAAAAGAACTTACGGAAACCAAGTACTTTATATTGTTAGATAAGTTCTTACCATGATTGCACCTGTAGGATCAGATAAAAGATGTTGTATTAGGCTCTTTCTCAAGTCATTGGGTGCAATAATAAACATATAAAAGGCAAACAATAGGAGGTCCGTCGATGAAAGAGAAGATCCAAGAAATCCCTGTGACATCCTGAGAGAACAAACATCATTTTCATGTTAGAATAGTTTCAAATTTTACCTGTTCTTAAAAAAAAAAGAAGAAAAACTGATTGAGGATAAATTATCATGAACAAGGGCCTCACTGTGCTTACACCATAAGGCCTTGAATAATTTCCTTCGACAGAAATGGTTCTCATAAATCAAAATGATATCTAGAACAATATATCTCAAGCGTAGGCAAAAAAATAAAACAAACATTAGTTTTCACATTGTCATCCAATGAACGGATTGCATTGGAAGATTTCGGATAGAAAGCTGTCAAAGGTGTAATATTGCTAGAACAGGAAGCACATGTACTTCTAAGGTGATGAACTCAAAGTCTTGATGACAGTATCTAAAACTAATTTTTTTGAAATTCATTTTGAAGCAAGAATAGGTCTAATATGTTGCGACTTTGAGATCAAAATTTTCATGCAGGAAAGCCTTACTGCTCGCACTAGATGCTGCATGGACCTTGCCATTCCCATAACCCACCGGACCTAGATCTTAAAGTTCTAGTTTGCTGCACAGTGTGTCCTTATGAAATATAATTTGGGAAGATCTTCAAACCATCTGTTTGGTTACTCTAGTAAGATAAAAGTACTAAAATTTTGAAATGCATGAGCAATCTCTCTGCATCTACAGCAGGAGAGAGGAGCCACTCCAGTAAACTCCCCAGTGGACCCTACAATGATGTCAACTCTCTACTGGTTTGCTCCTCATCGGCCCATACATTATTTACTACCTTTGTTATATGGATTGACTCCCTAGAGATCACAACAGCTCTTTTTTGAGTTCTCAGGAAATTTGATTTGCATGAAAAGGAGATTTAAGAACCAATTTTATTAGAGCATGGTGAGTTTCCAACCTTCCCAGAACCCAAAGAGCAAATCCATTACCGACTCCAGTAAATCTTATTTCCTGAAGTACAAGAAAGATATCATGTATAGTTACAGAATGGGATGAAAGCAGGATATTTGTTTTCTCACCAGTGTGGTAAACGGAAGAATGTATGGAAAAATGTCCTTATTCCTTCAATATCCAACTGCAGTATAAGTGCTAATCCAAAAAGGAAGAATGCTCTCTGTCTTTTTCTCTCTTGCGGCCAAAGCGTGTTCCAAGCTGAAATCAGAAACAAGAAAGAAAATCTTTTAAGTCAGACCAGAAGGAAGGAATGTTAGCTCATTATGTGAGATGAAGGAATATCAAGAGACAAGAATGATGGCTTTTGGTTGTACTTTTAAAAGAAATTGCAGAAAAACACTTGGAAGCAAGAAAGCTGTAATTTTTCCCTCTTTTTTTCTGCTTTTTCTGAGAGTAGGATATCCCGGTTATCTGAGTTATTTTCTTCTTTTGCCTTGCGTGTGTCTATCTATTATAAGCATAATAGATGAACTTTTTAACAGTCAAAAGCCTAATTCAGCATTACAGAGAATCAAAAGAACTTGAACACATGATCAAAGCATCTGATTCTAGACTAATACGTAAAAGAAGTTAAGCTTAATGTACCTTGAGCTGAAATATTCCTGGTAATCATATCCTTAGCAAGATTTTGTTTCAAAATGTTTGATATTGCAGAAGCATAGTTTGGAGCCTCTGACAATGATCTAACAACGGAATATCCTGCATTCATGAAGGCCAAAGTCCCAAATTAGAAAACCATTGTATTCAACAAATGCACAAAAATTTGTGACAGTCAATTTTTGTACCTGTCGCAGGATGCACCATGCTAGCAGCAGCACCAAATGCAAGATTTTTTTGCTCGGTATTTGGCAAGGATCCACCAACTGGTATGTAGGACCATTCCTAAGAAAGTTTTCCACAGAATATATCCTTAATATTTATAAAAGACAACGTAAAAGTTTCAATCCAGACTGGAGAGAAAAATACCTCTTCATAAGTCTGAATAATTCGAACTCCCATTGTGTCCAATCTTGACATGAGTTTTTTCTTTAACAGTTCAAAAGGCATGGCATCTTTTGAAGCCAAACAGGTTTCCTGCCATGCATCTGCCTCAGCACATCTCCAGACATAAGAGAAAATTGCATATGCACATAAAATGTGACAACATACAGACCTCAAAGAAAACTCTTGTTCGGGTCATGGGCATTGCATAAAGAAATGTTGGAAATTGTTCTTCAAAGGAATCATCTTTCCTCTTTGTGTAGTCTCTATAATCCATAAAGACCATCAGGTTTGGATCATACGGATTGTTTTCCACCTAAAATGTGAACAAGCAAGAGAAAAATTGTAAAACTTGAGTATTGAGAAATATCATATACTCTGCCCAGCAGCTGAGAAGATGAAAAGGCAATGCATACAAAAGTTATCCTCCTATTCTACAAACCCGGGAAAAAACCATTCTAAAAAACGCAGAAGAAATACAGAGACCACCAAATGGGCAAACACCAACTGGAAGCAGCATAGTGTAATTAAATGAGTATCATCATTCCTATTTTCACAAGTGGTAAAAGATGTTCGAAAATCATAAGAAAGGAAGTTAATGGAGTGAACTAGATAGATTGATGGTATTGTACTTTTGTCCACTTTTGCACGTACAGTGCCCAACAGCTTGAGGAAGAAAATGACTCTTACTTATGGAGGAGTTCAATTCGTAAATATTCCTCAAATTGTAAGTTGCTATCTCTCCCTACCTCGACCTCGACACCATAAGCTGTTTGAACAGACACCCTTGGACCTCCCAATTCATATTGCAAGAGTTTTCCTGAGGCTGCTCCAGATGCAACAGTAGCAAGCCTATAGTTAATAAGTTTAAGGCTTAACTCATGCAAGCAGTGAAAATTTCAAGATTAAAAGACAGTATTCTAGAGAAAGATTTCAGCTAAACCTGCATGGAATTACTATGTTGCCTTCACACTCAACAAGACTGTGGCCACTAGCAGCTTCAATAATCCTCTCCACCTTTGAGCTAAAATATGTAACACCTGACTCTACACACCTAGAAAATTAATATGAATCAAGAATCTATTAAAGTTTAAAAATTATCTTGGTGTGCCAAAATTCAGTCGAAAATTATAGGAATGGAAAGAATCAGCAATTACGGTTGCAAGGTAGAAGGAGAGTATATCTTACCTTTTCAGCAGTTCCTCGTGGAGCGAATGTCGACTGACTCGTCCATAAGCTCGACCAATAAAAATAGGATCTTTATCATCAAGATACACAATTGTATCCCTCCAGACATGCTCAATGCATCCTGCAAGTCCCAGATCTGCTACAAGAGGAAGAAGTTTGACCTTAATTATAGATGGAACAAATTTTGGAGTTTCAGAGAATTACATGACGAACATTTTGTATGTGTAGAGCTTAGAAACAAAGGCGAGCATGAGATTATAAAGAAAGGAAAGAAAAGCTAGAGCAACATTCAGCCCTAAACAATGATCAATATTAATCCTACAGATATCAACATTTAAACAATATTCGAGAATTTCTTTACATCCACGTTGTGTGAGTACAGCTCAAATAGAAGAACATACAACACATGCTTTTCTAGAATAAGCAATGTACAAAAACCTAGACAAAGATACATCTCCTCCAGCCCTTTCCTTGTCAAGAGGCCAAAACAAGAATTGCATCCCTGTGAGCCTCGGTAAATGCTCTAGGATATCCTTGCCAATTTTCTCATAGAAAATATCCACAGTTTTTAGTTCTGTAACAAACTTAAAATTTCCATTTTAGAAAAATATCTAGAGTATTTTTTGCAAACTTTTTAACCACTACACCTCTCCATAAATTTAGGCATTTGTGGTTATCTTATCTTTTATTGTTGCCTCTCAAATAAAAGGCCAGCAAATGGACTAACAAAGGCGGGAGCCAAATTTCTTGAAAGGACTACTAAATCAGGGGTAATATGCATAACAAGAGCTAAACTAAATTTTTATATCAAGAAAAATTCTTACAGGTGAAGTATACCGCATCTACCTACCAATATAAATAGTTTTGTTTAGAGTTTAATACTTTTCCACTAACAGCTGCCAATGCCTCTATTTGCAGGATTAATTAATGATGAGAAAGACCGAACATAAATAAAATTACCTTTAAACTCATCCTCCCATACACCATAATTATTTGTAAAAGGAAGATCTGGCCCGATAAGCCCAACATTCAGACCTAGGTTAGCTGATTCTGCAGCGAGGGCCAGACCAGCTGGTCCACACCCAATTACCACCAGATCCAGTATATTATTACCAGCAGATATTTTTGGCAACTGCAAGGGTGAGATTAGTTTATTAAATAAATTTATTGTTGTAGAGTTTTGTAGTAACATGACATTCATTAGCATACCCCTGCTTTCATGTCATTATGTCCATAGATATGACAAAGATATAGAAACTTATCAAAGAAAGCTTACCACAGACAGAGCCTGACGGCAAAAGAATTTGTCAACAAGCTTATCATTCTTAATCACAACGGTAGAAATAATTCTCGATACTAGTCCTTGTTCTGTAGATGTGTATTTGAATGCTCTTTTTCACTTACCGGATGAATTTTCAGGGCATGTTTGGTCCAACAATTATAATAGGAACGCTTAAAAAACCACGAACCTAGAATCATATTTCACGACAAATAATCACCTAGGTTCACGTTTCCTTTACTTTCTTGGTCCATAGCTAGCTACCAAATGATAGAAGTACTTTTTCCCTAGTGGGTAGGCTCAAACCCTGTTTGTATGCTACGTATGAATCACATTACGCAATCAAAAAATCCGAACAAAAAAAATGCAACTATCAAAAGGTTTCTTGATATCTACTTATATAACAAAGATGAATAATTTGTTACATAAAACAAAAAAAAAAAGAAAAGGGCACAACCATTATGTTTACTGTTTAATATAATTTCGAAAAGGTAAGGAATATACCAGAAGTGGAGGGCAAGAAAACAGACCTTATCAGAAAGTTTAGATTGTTGATCCAGGTGCTTATTCTGTTGCATTTGAACATAAAGCAGCTCGGACCCACCAGCCTTCACATAATCTTCTTCGTCAGCAAAGTCTTCTTTTACAGCCACACAGCCTTCACTTCTCGTTGTACTGCTGCTGCTACACCTTATTCGCAGAGTCATTGAAATATTATGTACATAACGGAAAACATGGCTTTTACTCGTCAATATCCTCTTTCTTGTTGATGACTTCGTAGACGGACACTTAGAAACAGCCATGGCTGCAAGATTTCGAGCTCCAATACACGCCATTCTTGACTGTTACTCTTTCTTGTTTCAACGTTTTGTCATTGCCCTTGATTCCTCTGAATATAAAGTCGAAAATGCAGGAAAAGAAACGAAAATTTCAGCAAGGCAAACTCCAAAAGCCCAAAATGAGCCTTTTTTTTCCTTGATCTTAGCCTTCTTCTGGGATGAGAAATGTAGAGTAAGCAGAGCAGGGCAGCAAAAGGATAGGGGGAAGGAAGCTTTTTGATGAGTTGTTCAAAGCCCATTCCTTAAGGTCCCACGTGTTTGGATCTGATTCGCTGGGGTATTTGACATAGAAGGAGGTTTACAGATAACCGCATTCTCCTAAAATCTCCGTCACCATTTGGTCAATAATCAAGAATTTGGTAATTACTAGAAAATAAATGAAAAAGAGACCTTTCATTTTTCTACTTCCAATAAGTATTAAATTTACAAAAGCATCCCTCTATTTCTATTTTTTTCTGGGTGCCTCTATTTCTTTTTCTATATATACACAAAACAACCTTAATTCCTACTTCTATTTCCAATTTCAATAATTATTTAATTTACAAGCAATTTTTTTTATTTTTAATAGGTAAAGTAACCTCTATTTTGTACATATTCACAAGCAAGCCAACATTTAAAAGGAAATCTTTCATTTTTCTACTTTTGAAATAGTGCATATTTGTATTTTTTTTCTTTGAAATAGTATATTTGTAAACAAAAACAAATTTTTTTCAACTTTCATTTAAAATACAATTTTCAATAGAATGTAAGACCTTATATTAGAAAACTAGATCTCATACTAATTGCCTTCTAATATAGGGTTCGCTAGAAATGGCAATAATTTGGCTTTTTATTTTTGAAATTTATGTATATTATTTTGTTGGGATACTTATTGTATGCAACAAATTATCCAATTGATCCTTTTTTTAAGCAAAATTTCAATGACAAAATTTGAAAACATCCCAAGATTATGAGATTTTTATATATACAAACTTGGTGGATTGTAGTGTAGGCTTTTTTATTTGTTATCATTGAGATTATTATATATACATCATGATGACAAAATTTATGAATAAAGAGTTTAAAGGTGTATTTAGATTGACTTTTCAATTAAAAAATCCACTTTTTTCACTTTTTTATTTTGAATCCCACTTCTCCTCTCACAAACAATTCATTTTTACGATTTTTAATACAACTCATTTCAAAACAAAATCTAATCAAAGATGGGCAAAATAAATAATAGGTAAGTATGTTGTGTATCAAATAGTAGTAACTTAATACATTTTTTCTTGACAAAAGCATAATGAAATCTTTTATGATAGTATTAGAAGAAAAAAAGAATTTTATGAAATGAATGCCAAGGTTTTATTTGGAGAGTTTTATTTTGAAATTCAATGCAAATTTTTTATTTTGAATTTCATTTTTTTCTTAAAATAATTTATTTTTTAAGAAACCTAAAGTGAAAAATTTTAAAACCCAAACTCTATTTAATCTTTCTTATAGTCAATTTGGTTTGAGTGAAATGTAATAGTAAATTAGAAGAGGAAGTAAATATAGATATTAATGACTCATTTGTGTCGTTTGGTTAAAAAGAAATAAGGGAGGAGAACATTAACATTCCTTCACCCTTCCAAATTGGAGGGGAGGAGAGAGAAAAAAAGGTAAAATATATTAATGATAAAATTGAGCATTTTTTCTTGATTTTAAATTTTAATTAAAGAGTAAAATGGACCAAATAATAATTAAAGTAAATTTTCTCTCTTCTCTATTCTTCCCTTTCTTGTTCTCATCAACCAAACAAGAATTAGGTAAATGTAAATACTTCTTCTAACTGAAGTATTTGTTCCCCTTTACCTTTCCCCTTCCCTTTCCAAACGAAAAAATGTCAAATGCAGCTTCAGGGCCAGACCCGAACCACCAACAGTACAGTGATCAGGTCAAAATTTTCAAAATTGACGAGTCTCATCGGGAAATTTTTAATTTTCAGAGGGCTAAAATGCCATTAAATACTAGTGCCTCTTTTTTCTCCTCAATAAATATTTTCTGTGGAAACTATAAAAGCGAGCACGTGCCAGCTCAGCCGAGCGCGTATGCATGGACAATTCGGTGCGAAACAGTGCACCATCGCAAGAAGAAAGCAGGGTTTTAAACTTCGACGGCGGCGGCAACTGCTCCACAGGTACTTTTATATACAGGTTTTAGGAGTGTATGTGAACGGAGAAATATGGGAAACCCGAAGCAGAAGTGGACATCAGAAGAAGAAGAAGCTCTGCGAGCAGGCGTGAAAAAGCACGGTACCGGCAAATGGAAAAACATCCAAAGAGACCCCGAATTCAGTCACCTACTCAATTCTCGCTCCAATATTGATCTGAAGGTCCGGAATTTTACGGGATTTCTGATTTTATTTGTCTTTTTCGTGTTTGTCAGAATTGGTGGAATAGATGTGTTTCATGTTGGGAAAGGAAAGTCTGATTAATGAAAAAGCTTGTTTTTTTTTCTTTCATTCTTTCCACGTTGTTGGATAAAAAAATTGAATTTTGATTTCCAATTGTTCCTTTTTGGGGAATGATTGGGGTAAAGCTCAATTGGAAGCAAAGAGTATTAATTAGAAGGTTGTGTTGTTAGTAATTATTGGGGATGGCTATCTAATGACATTTTGCATTTTAGATGGCTTACATTAATGGTAAACTATGAAATTTTTATTCTTTTTCAACTTGAGAACTAGAAATTGATTTTACTACATTAACATGTTCTATTTGATATGGCTGATGTGAATAGGATAAATGGCGGAATTTGACTGTTAGTGCCAGTAACGGTTCAGGGTCAAGGGAAAAATCAAAGGCACAAAAATTGAAAGTGACTCCTGATGCTCCTGCTGCACCTTTGACAAGCTCACAGGCTGCCCCAGCTCCATCAGTTCCAATTTCACATGATGTGTCCATGGATGCTGTTGCTGATGATGGCTCAAAATGTGGGGGTGATGGAAAAGCAGCCTCAAAGTAGGTGTTTTGAGTTTCTTCTATGCTTGTCTTATGCTATGCTAGTTTGGTTAATCTGGCTAGTTGTTTCATATGCTATGCTTCTTGTCTGCTTCAGTTGTGGTTTTGAATTACTTGGATTGTCAAAAATGTGGGGTAGGGGGTGGGAGGAAGAAAAGATCTTACTTCTTTCAGATAAAGAAGCAAAAGATGTTTTATTTCTTCCTTTTCATAAGATCTATTGAGGTCATCTAATGAGGAGCGGACTCTAGTGCTGTTCATATGTACCCAAAAAAATTCTCAAAATATAGAGTTTTAAGCATAACTCCAGTATAAGTAAACAAACCTTAGTTTGATCCTGCAAATGAAGCTCTTGCCGGTTTAGGTTTGAACTTTAGTGTTGTAGGATTCACAAGTATTTAAGGGCTCTAGTATAATCAACTGTCATTTCTACTTTAGCTGTTACCTCTGATACCCTCAAATTGTTTTTCTTTTTATTTTTATTTATTAATTTTTGGTTTTCAAGGAGTTTGTGAATTGGGTAGGGCCATGCTTAAAGGAGTTTATAGGTGTGCGCATGTTAAAGGCAGATAATTGCTGATAAAGTCATGAATTTAGAGTTTAGTAATAGCTATGAACCTTTGTTTGTGTTTTTATGTCAAATGGCTATGTTACTGTTGAAGTAATTAAATTTCCATTATAAAAGTAGGATAGTTCCTCTGGAAAGCCAACACAGACTAGACATGCAAGGATTAGAAGCTCAATAAATTGCTGATTAGAATCAGAAGCTTTATAGGTGAATTTTTTAACTGTGCTGTTGCGACATGAAGCACACTTAAGAATAAATGTGCACTTTTAGTTCCATCTTCTTAGTTTGACATCTTATTATTAATTAGTGATGAGTTTCGGTATCAGATTGTAGAAGTTATTCATTTGGATAATTAAGTGAACTAATGCTTTGAGATATTTGTGATTTGTGCCCATTAAAAAAGTGCTTAAAAGAGAGGCAACATGTCATAAATTGCCTGTTATGATTTATACATTGCAGCATTCTATGCAATCATGCCATGATTGTTCAATCTGGCAATGGGCCCAGGATCTGATAGATTAATGTTAGTATAGATCCCCATAGGTGCCTGTCAAGTGTCAAGGTCTAAGAGAATTTCTAGGGCTTGCAGAAAGAATGTCACACACGGCTTCGGAAGTGTAGCTCAAAAAATTTGTTAGTGATGGTGTGGTGAAAAAAAGGAGTACTAAGCATTAGGTGAAGATACCTGTTAAATTTTTGGTAGATAATTAAAGACACTGCAGATCGCAATTCTTGTCTGAGATTAAAAGTTTTTAGATGAGACTCATGGGAGGAAAACTCATAGTGCAGTAATATCCCCTTTAGTATCAAATTCTTGAGTCTTGGTCGTCAGACTAGATAATGGAGGCAACTGGCAAGTCCTGCTTGCAGTAATCAGAGTAACCTAGCACGTTTTATGCTCATGCAAGGGCTTGACTGCTGAAGCTGTTGAAAAAATTTCAGATGATACTGCTTAGTTATTAGGAAGAAATCATCAAAGAAAAATGCACTGCTCAAACTAAAGGACTGTTTGTGGGGGTTATAGTAATCTCATTCCTGGTCCTATTTTAACTTGAAGAAAGCTATGAAGTGGACGGTTTTATCTTCTGAAGCCTAAGCTCCTAAAGCCCCCTTGTCACATCTGAGTGCCAAAAGAAAACAGAAAGACTTGATTATTTCTGAAATCCTTATCCCTTGAGTCTCATATCTCCCCTTCCTTACACTTTACGCTTGTGATAGTTTTCCTTGTTCTCACTTCTGCTTATGACATTATATATTTTCTTACCTCAGGTATAATGCGATGGTGTATGAAGCACTTTCAACTTTGAACGACCCAAATGGATCTGATACTAATGCAATTGTTAATTTTATTGAGGTGCGGTAAATTTCATTCTTTAGTTCTTGGACTTGTGCAGATGGCTCTTAATTTCATTATATTTTGTGTAATGACATAATCAAGTGTGATGTGTGTTCTAATTGTGCCTGGAGAAGTTTGACCTTACATGGCGTTTAATCTTTCAATCGATTGGTATCTTATGGATAGGAGACCAAATTTTAATGATATTGTGAATGGCTTGCTTTCTAATGGTTTCTGCTCTTCCGCTGCAGCTATTATCATAACTGAAATTAAAATTGAACATATTGCTGGCAAGTGATTTAGAACTAATTTTCTGACTCAAGTTTTTAAACTGCAAGTTGACAAGTTCTGTGCTTTCATGTTGATTGGTGCAGCAAAGGCATGAGGTGCCCCCAAATTTTAGAAGGTTATTGACTAATAGGTTACGGAGACTCTGTGGACAAGAAAAGCTTGAAAAGGTTCATTATTCACATGTTTTTCAGAATTTTTCCTTATATTTTAGAATTATACGGAATAATTTTTCTTAGATTCATGAGATGTTTTTCTGCTGAACAGCATTGCTAATATTGTTGCTTCAAATTCCTTGCACAGGTTGCAAACTGTTACCGGATCAAGAAAGAAATACAAAGAGAAAAAGTTCCTCCTCCAAAACCAAAAGAAATAGTACAACCTAGGCAGGAAAAAAGCACTGGCTGTCTTGGCGATACAGTAGAAGTTGCAACTTTTACCACCGCCAATTGGATAGCTGATGCCGAGAACAAGTCAACTATAGCAGCTGAAGCAGTAAAAGAGTCCGAAAGGATCATGAAATTGAGTGAAGATGCAGATGCATTTCTCCTATTGGCAACAGAGATTCTTGATAAAAGTAATACAAGTTCCACATTTACAGTTTCCTTCATTATAATTTCGCTATTTGTTCATTATGATCTCTAACACTTTTTCTTATTCTCTTACTTGACATATCTTTCTTGTGTTTCAGGTTCGTTTTCTGAAATTGCTATACTGGCTTAGGGCATTGCTTACTTGGAGTTGACTACAAGTTCCTCTCTGAGAAACTTGTATGTTTAGTGATCTACAGTTGATACAGTTCATAGGCTGGTGTTGAAGGGGGTGAACCCTTGGAAGTTCACAGAATTGTGTGATAGTTAGGAATTAGTTGTTGGGTGTCTTTCATTGGCCATCACAATTTTGTTTCTTTGACTTGTATCATTTCCGTAGTAAATCAAACTTTTGTTTCGATCATGCTATTGGCTTGCTTTTAAACTGTTTAAATCGACATTAAGGGGAAGGGACATATGTTGTGCATTAACAATAGAGCTGCAGGAATTGAGAAATGCTGCTCCATGATTATCTTATGACCAGGCTTGGGACCTGAACTCCACAACCCCCCCCCCCTCGTCAACCCCAGCCCCAAGAAAGAGAAAAAGAAAATATCAGAAGGTTTGAACCTGAATGTCTCTGGATATCATCAGGCCTCTTGAGAATCCACTATACAGCTTTAGTATTTAGCTGGAGAGGGGCGATATTTGAAGTGATATGTTTTGGTTAATTATAATTGGAAAGATAAAATTTCTGATTCCAAAAAAAAAAAGAATACTTTTTGACAATTTGTAACATTTGAAGTATAAAATTAAACTTATTGCGAAAGAAGAGTATGATTACAAGATTGAAATTTCTTCAAAAAGAAAAACAGACTGCGAAATTAATCACGGTGGGTTTTTCTTTGCTTTATTTTTTGTTTAATGGGTAACAGTGGAATTGGAAGCGCAAGGCCGCTCAAGACTCATGAAAGCACCTACTTTCTGTCTTGCCTTAGTACAAGAAAAACTGGAGCTACTACGTAGGCACAGAATTTCTCATAATGAGATGCAGAAATGGTTGAACCAAGCACTGAACTTTCCGGCGGAACCTTCGGAAGATGCTAATTTGATAGTAGTTGACTTGGTGTTCTCGTTTTGCAGGCTACAATATAGCGATATAGATTTAGGTAGAAGATTTTCTTTGCTTTTGTATAGTCTTGTACTCGCTAAACATGTGATCCGTTCACGTTCTATAGTTTTTTTTTTCTTTTTTTGAAAATATTCACCTTCCATAGTTAAACACGATCATGAGCCGTACAAAGGCCAAGCCTGGGTGTAGAATACGTTCTGATGTATATGTGCGCATAATCTGCTTTCATCTAAGTCCTCTCTAGTCTCTCCAATCTCCATCTCTTCCTTGAGATTCTGCACGAGGGCATGAATCTATAGCTTTGATCATACTATTCGGTGTTGGAGGTGAACTGAAGGAGAAAGTAAGAATGTTGGGAACATCAGGCGGCCGATGAGGAGACAAGGCGAAAGCGGAAGCAAAGAGCCAGAAAGTTCCATTTTTGAAGCTTTTCTCCTTTGCAGATGGCCTTGACATGGCGTTAATGGCTGCTGGAACAATAGCTGCGGTGGGGAATGGCCTGTCACAGCCTTTCATGACGGTGACATTTGGCCAACTCGTCAACTCTATTGGTGCCAATATGTACTCCAAATCTGTTCTACGAGGTCGGAAAGGTAAATTTTTGTTTTCACTGTGGTTACAAGAGAATTGTCCTCTTGACTTCTCACTGTGCTTCTACATAGGCATTGAATTTGTTATATTTTCGAGATCTTGCCGTCTAACGGGAAACGATGAGACCAACACGAACTTTCCCTTCTGTTGTAGTAATTCATTTGAAGGGTTCCATTGTTTCCCATAGAGATGCGAATGGGCAAGTTCTAATGCACGGCAGTGATACTCTTTTGAGTTAAAGAAACAGTTAAAACTCTAGCCTTTTTCCTGAATAGAATTTCAGCAGTAAAATTTGCTTTCGGAAGACTGCTATTAGTTACTACGAACTTTAGAAATGGTAACAGAAGTTGAAGAATTGCGATCATCTGGGCGTTCCTTCACTTTCAGCCAAGGTGTTCCAGGCACTGTTAAAATTCATACTGTTTTAGGAGAGGATGGCGAAGAAGTAGATAAAACGGATTTACGAAGTCTTTGATAGCACAACTTGCTAACCTAAACAAAGCTGAGGCACTCCAATTGCTGCTGGGATCTTTAGCAGCATGTTTCTATGGTGTATTTGGACTCTTGCTGTCAAAATCAATTACAATAATGTATGAACCTCCACATGAACTGCAGAAAGATGCCAAACTTTGGTCTGTCATGTGTGTTGGGCTTCGTCTTTCCTGTTTAATTGTTGTACCAGTGAAGAATTACTTCTTTGGAGTGGCAGGTGCAAAATTCATTCAAAGAATTCGTTCTTTTTTATTCAATAAAATTGCCAGCTGGTTTGATGACCCTAAAAAATCTAGGTGTGCCAATTCTTATAAATTGATCATTTTTTCACCAATCAAGAAGCTTAAGTGGAAGTTCTTTTCTGAATGCAGTGTTGCAGTGGATGCAAGGTTGTCTGGTGATGCTTCAACCTTGAGAAGTCTTGTAGGTGATGCATTGGCGTTGGTTGTTCAGACTATAGCAACACTGGTGGTAGGACTTATTATTGCCTTCACTGCTAACTGGACGTTTTCTTTCATAATTTTAGCCCCCATACCTTTAATTGGGATGGAAGAATTTCTCCAATTTAAGTTTGTTCAAGGATTTAGTTGAGATATCAAGTTATCTCAGAACCTCATTCAAGATATCATACTATATGGCAAAGACTTAGTCAAATAGAAAGCACAAAAAGAAAACCGAGAGTTGACTTATAGATCTGTTTTTATAAACTACACAGGCTACGTATGAAGAAGCAAGTCAGGTAGCCAATGATGCTCTTGGCAGCATCAGAACTGTTGCATCTTTTTCTGCTGCAGAGAAAGTGATGGAAATGTACCAAAGCAAATGTCAAGCTCCGTTGAGTCGAGGTATTAAACTTGGAATTCTCAGCTGGTGCTGGTTTGGGTTTTAGTAATTTGGCATACCATTGCTCCAATGGTTTGTTTCTACATGGGAGCCGTTCTTGTTAGTCATGGACAAGCAACCTTTGAAGAAGTATTCAAGGTTCATGCAGAACTAATTATCGGAAGATTCTTGAATTATGTCCAGATTTTCGTGTATCTAACAAGTAATGCATCCACAGATTTTCTTTTCTCTAATGTTGGCAGCTGTTGGAGTTTCTCAAACAATTGCTTTGGCACCAGATCTAAACAAATTAAAAGCTTCTTCCGTGTCTGTGTTCCAAATTCTTGACAGCAAACAAGAGATTGACTCAAGCAGTAACAAGGGTGAAACCCCAGCAGAGGTCAGGGGTGACATTGAGCTCCAACATGTAAGCTTCAAGCATCCAAGTAGAACTGATTCAATTTTTTCACGATTTGAGCCTGACAATCCCCTCTGGAAAGGTAATGTAAAGAATTTTAGATATTTTTCTTCAATAACATCCTTAATACAAATTGTCTTTCTTGTCATACTGTTGAAGGTTTAATATTCTGTGCAGACTGTTGCTCTGGTTGAAGAAAGTGGAAGTGGTCAGTCAACAGTCATCAGCCTAATAGAGAGGTTCTATGATCCTGACTCAGGTCAGATATATTTGGATGGTATGGAACAACGTACATTAAAGATCACTTGGCTCAGACAACAAATACGATTGGTTGATCAAGAACCGCTGCTATTCAATGAAACAAGGCGCGCCAACATTGCATATGGCAAACAAGGGAATGTTGGTGAAGAGGAACTAATTGCAGCAACAAAGATTTCTATTGCTCATGATTTCATATCACCATTGCAGAAGGGATATGATACTTCCGTGGGAGAAAGAGGGGTTCACGTGCAATTGCAATTCGTTGTTTCTGCCCGCCGAATAATTGCAGTACTTAAGAGATCCAATAATCCTTTTGCTCGATGAAGCAACAAGCGCAGTAGATGCAGCACTAGAGCACATAGTTCAGGATGCCCTAGATAAAGATGGTAAACAGAACCACGGCGGTTTTTACTCGCCATCTCGGCACAATAAGAGGGGCTGATGAGATTGCAGTTCAAAAGAATGGTGTAATTGTTGAGAATGGAAGACATGAAGAACTAATGAATATTGCAGATGGAGTTTATGCATCATTGGTCGCATTACAATCAAATGCTGACTGATTATCCTATACTGCCACCCAGAATTTTCCGGTTTTGAGAGTTAACCTTCATGCTCATGTATCTGGTGCTGGAATTGGCAAAACAGGGATTGAGATTTCAAGCACGTGAAGCATAAAACCTGTAAAGGGTTCTTCTCATAGAATTATTTTGTTTCATCCATCAAGGTTCATATAAGAATTCCCAGCGTATGTTAGGTTTCACTACTGCAGCAATAAAATGCCAATTGGCCATCAATACTGCTAACCAGATAATGTTTAGTTACAGTTTCTTAATGCAGATAGACCAAACTCAATTACGAATTTAAAAGATACGTTCCCCGCTATCACGTTCATGTTTGCAGTAAAGGCATTAGGTGCGGCAAAACACCAGAAGGTTAAGAAGACTTGTCACGTAAAAACTTGCACGAAGAGGGAAAATTTGGAAATTTCAACTTTTATTCACTATGAAAATCAGAACTAAAACAGGAGACATTCAGCAACAAAAGAGTAACTAGTAATGTCTCAAGAAGAAGACATTAATCAACTCTGAACTTATAAATTCGAAAAAACTTCTTCAGAAAGCACCGCCTCTAAGACGGAGGACAAGGTGGAGAGTGGATTCCTTCTGGATATTATAATCCGCCAGAGTGCGGCCATCCTCAAGCTGCTTCCCGGCGAAGATAAGCCTCTGCTGATCCGGCGGAATCCCCTCCTTATCCTGAATCTTAGACTTGACATTGTCAATGGTGTCTGAGCTCTCAACCTCTAGTGTGATTGTCTTTCCAGTCAACGTCTTGACAAATATCTGCATACCGCCCCTCAGACGCAGCACCAGATGAAGCGTGGACTCCTTTTGAATGTTATAATCGGCTAAAGTTCGGCCATCTTCCAACTGCTTCCCGGCAAAGATCAATCTTTGCTGGTCCGGAGGGATCCCTTCCTTGTCCTGTATCTTTGCCTTCACATTGTCAATGGTATCAGAACTTTCAACCTCAAGAGTAATCGTTTTACCGGTGAGGGTCTTAACAAAAATCTGCATACCACCGCGAAGCCTCAGGACGAGATGAAGGGTCGACTCTTTCTGAATATTGTAATCCGCCAAAGTTCTGCCGTCCTCCAACTGCTTTCCGGCAAAGATGAGGCGCTGCTGATCTGGAGGAATTCCTTCCTTATCTTGGATCTTTGCCTTAACGTTGTCGATCGTATCAGAGCTCTCGACCTCCAAGGTAATCGTCTTCCCAGTTAGGGTCTTGACAAAGATCTGCATCCCACCGCGGAGCCTCAAGACAAGATGAAGAGTGGATTCCTTCTGGATATTGTAATCGGCAAGAGTACGGCCGTCCTCGAGTTGCTTGCCGGCGAAGATGAGACGCTGCTGATCAGGAGGTATACCCTCCTTATCCTGAATCTTCGCCTTGACGTTGTCAATCGTGTCGGAACTCTCAACCTCGAGCGTAATCGTCTTGCCGGTCAGAGTCTTAACAAAGATCTGCATCCCACCGCGGAGCCGAAGAACCAGATGGAGGGTGGACTCCTTTTGGATGTTATAATCAGCGAGGGTGCGGCCATCCTCGAGCTGCTTGCCGGCGAATATGAGGCGCTGCTGATCGGGAGGGATGCCCTCCTTGTCCTGGATCTTGGATTTTACATTGTCGATGGTATCGGAACTCTCGACCTCGAGAGTTATGGTTTTGCCGGTTAGGGTTTTGACGAAGATCTGCATCTTAACAAGGCGAAAGGCGAAAGGCGAAAGGCGAAAGGCGAAAGGCGAATCTTAACAAGCTGCTGCGTATGGTTTGTGGTTTGCAGTTTGCACCACTGAGGGGCCAATATATAGGCACTGATTCTGAGTTTACGGAGGCTCCGAGTCGGGTAGAGTCAGGAGCGTCCCCACTCCGGACTGTCTCTTCTATTATTCTCCAGCTGGTACAAAATACCGGTATTTTCTTGCCTGATCATAAATAATTAAATTTAAATAATTCTTAATAGATGGTAATTCTTTTTAAATTTAATCTTTTTTTACGTGCATATAGGTTTCTTTTTATTTTTTAAAATGTGAAGATAACTTTAATTTTCATTTTCTTGCTCATTTTAATTTACTTGGTAATTTGTAACTTCAAAAATATTTTGACAACTAATTTTCAATTTACCCTTATTCTTTATTGATTATGTGATTAAATATTATTTTAATTTAAACTATTTACTATAAATTTTGTAAAAAAAATAAATTATTCGTGATAAAAGATACGAAGTCAAAATACTATATTTTCATTGAAATCTTGTCTAAATATATTTGGAGATATTAAGGCTTAGTTTGGTTAGTAAGAAGGAAGGGGGAAAGAGAATGACACATTTTACTAGGAAAGTATATTCATTTGCTTTCATTTTATTTAGTAAGGGTGCGATTTGATAATGTTTTGATTTGAGAATTTCTTCCTTGAGTTTTATAAAAGAGAATTTTTTGTAAGAAAATAAGTGAGACCTAAAACGAAAAATGTGTATGGGATTTCTCAATGCAAATACACTCTATGAATAAAAAGAAAGTAAATGAGATTGACACCACTCAGTTTGGTTGGATTGAAAACTAAAAGGAAAAGGTTTTATATCATGTTCAATTTACCATTATACACACATAGCCTATATTTATCTTTTTCTTATTAATATATGCATATATTTATCATTTTTAAGCCATCAAAATTACATATTGCAAAAGAAAAATTGTCGGGGGAAAAAAATCTTTTGACCTCTTCCTAATATTTCTCAATCATCATCTTCTCATATAAAGAACTATGGACTCTGGATTACTCTTCCACATAAATGAATTTTGCTTTATGATGTAGAGGGGGACCTACTATTTGCACTCCAATAATTTAAGGGGTGTATTTGAATTGTATTTAGTTGTGAGAAATTTTATCTTAAGTTTCGTGAAAGTAATTTTTTTGTAAGAAAATAACTGATGTCTAATTGTGTGTTTGATTGTGAGAGATGCAATCTATTTGCATTCCAATATTTACCTTCCAATTTACGTTTCCTCTCCCTTTCCTTTCCCTTTTCACACTAACCAAACCAAGCCTAAGAGAATCATTAATTTAGTATCATAAAGAGAAAGGAAGAGAGGGGAAAAGTAATTTTATTTTGTAAATTAATACAATGATTTTTTTTTGTCACAGTTCAATAATACTAAGATAGTATATATCTTTTAGCACTAAAATCTTATTTGGTTTTAGACTTTATGGTTTTCAAAATATGATAAATTTTTTTGGTAAAAGCCAAACTCTCTTTGACTTCCCCGGGCTGATAGGAGGGCCTAAGCAATCATGTATTATTCAGCTCCTGCCCCGTAACTTGTAATGAAATTTTGTGGTGCTTTTTTATTGGTTTTGTAAAACTTCTTTTAACTGCTAATTTTTAAGAAAAAGATCAATTCGACATTTCAATTTTCCATTTCATAATAATAACTCAACAACTCAAGCGAGTGCTGGTTGGAACAATTAACTGCAAAGAATAATAGATGAAGGATTAAAAAAATTGAAAAAAGTTCAAGACCTATTACTCTTTTATATTTTTAGTTGGTCTAGGTTCATTAAAAAAGAAGCATAAACAACTTATTCCGTTTAATCACTACATCATCACATGTTAGAGTGGGCCAACCATTATATATATAATTGGTAAAAAAAAGTTCCATTAACTACTTTGAATTTTCTTTTAGGAAATAAGAAAGTCTTTTTCACGTTGTTTAAAATTCCATCCTATCTTTCTTGTTCTAAAATTTTTAAATAAATTGACTATTTCATATTATTATCATATATCCAGAATTTTGTTTTTACACAAAAGAAAGGTGTCCCTTCAAGAAAAGTACATATAATATCAAAATAACAGTACATTGTTTCAAATTAGATAAAAAAACACACACACACACACATTAATCTTAGAAGAAAAATTTAAAAATAGCTAGCATACAGGTTGTCCCATTTAGCCAGGTGGCATAGATGGTATGGATTGGGAAGTTCCCAACTCATGGGAAAAAAATTCAAGCCTGCTCATCTCCGTTCCCGTTTGAAACTACGACATATTTTTTATACTAAGATCAATATTTTTCTTTCTCTGGTAATGTAATTAGTACTTTTCTCATATAAAATTAAGTGTTTATATTTTTAATTTGGAATGTTGCGAAAAGAATATCCACTTTCTAAAATTAATATATTTTATATTTACTAACATGTGAGTCTCATTACAACTACTATTATCAAAGAAGTTAAGGTAAATTCCACTTAATCCTCTTCGCTTTTCTCGAAAATTAAATTGCCTCCTTTATCATTCAATTATAGGGTGTATTTGGATTGGGTTCAGAACCCAATACAAAATTTTCATTTATGTCGTACTTTTTTCTCTCGCCCGAAATTCAAGACAAAAAATCTCAAAACAAAACACTATCCAATCTTACCATATGTTAATGTCCCCTCCTAAGCTTATTAATTGAACCAAATCTATTAATCTGTACCCAGTTCAAATATTCTTGTGTAGCATAGACTTCTTTCCTTCTTGGATATATTCTCCACACCTCAAAATATTACCTTTATTTATATTTTTTATTTTTTAACAATATCTATTTCGTTTAAAATATTTAAAAATTTTAATAATTTTTTTCATTCTTACCCTTTTTAACTGCTAACTATCCAAAATTTCAAATACTCTAATTAATAAATCATAGTTAAAGTCAAATAATATCTAAGTCTTTATACTTTAAATGTTATAGATTTTAATAACGTTTTTAATCTATGTGAAAATAGTAAATAGAACTAGTATTTCAAAATTGAAAGAATATCAAACGCAAAAAAAATGTTTGCTATAGAGCCTTTTCCCTCATAATATCGTCAAAGATCCGGACTAACTTCCAAGAAGACAAGTTTTTTCAAGAAACTATTAGCTCTCCTTCTGGTGCTCCAAAACCTCTTACTATTCTAGCCAGCAGCTTCACTGGCACCACTCCACTTGCCCCTCTGCCTCTTCATCTTATCCAACAGGCAGAAAAATGACTAGAATATTCTTCAAGCCATCAACACATTCTTGTCATACATTAAATTTGGTAGAGGCAAGATTACCGGATCAAGAAGAATTAAGGGTCTTTTGGATACTTAAATCCCTATTTGCTATCGTATTTCAACCAAAATGAATGCTGGACTTTCATCATTAACACAGTTAGCCTCTATGCCTCCAAATTTCAGATAACTTTGTGATCCTTTGCAGTTCAGCAGTAATCTCTAAAGAAAGAGCCAGTAACTGATCATCATGCGTCGGTTCTCTTTGAATCAGTGGCTTTTTCGATTGTCGGATGACTGCAGCTGCTTCTACACAATGGTTGTGAAGGAAACCAGGATCACTGAACTGGCCTTTCAATGGGCATGATGGATTCAATCCTTTGACCATGTTCAGTATCAGTTTTTTTATTTTTTTTGGTTGATGAATGCGTTAGGTCATCCCTTAAGAAATGAACATGTGATTTGTCAGACAATAAAGAGCATTATCGTTTCGAATCCAAATATCATTTGTGTATAACTAATATTTGTTTAGAAAAATAAATTAAAATTTTTAGCAATACTTATTAAGCAAGCAAATGAGGTCCCATGCAGTATTAAATACTGTGAGAGCGCAGAAAAACAACTCAGCTGCCTACCTAAAAAAAAATTAAAAAAATCTTATCTGTCCTGAAGATTGATTGGAGGATATTAATTGATTTCTTAGGATTATATCTTTTGCTGGAATCTGATACCAATGATTGAGCTTATTACGGAAGAGATCTCAAAGAATGATAACGGATTTGAAATTCTCTTTTTCTCCCCTTTGTTAATACTCCTGAGAGAAAACATGGCTTGATAATAAATTTTTATATTAACTGCTCTAATACTTTTAAGAAAAGATCAAATAAAATCGTGTGCGGGTGTATTTGGGTTGGTTTATGTTGTTTGAAAATTTTTAATTTTGTAAGAGTAATCCGGTTGATTGTTGTAAATGAAAATATAAGGTATTGAGTTCATAGTGAATTTGTGCTTCTCTTACCGATACTATTTGATAATTGAAACGGAAGCGTTACGAAGAAAATTGTTATGTATTTGTATATTTTATTAGTATTAATATATATAACTCTCTTAAAGTTCTTAAGGGGTGGATTTATATTTGTTAGCTTGTATAAATTTTATTTTTCTTTGTTCTGTAGTACTATTTGGGTTATTCTAATTTCTCAAGTTTTTTCCTTTGGTGTGTTGGAAAAAATTTAAAAATTACTTTGATTGTAATGGTTTCGATCATTTTCATATCATTGGATAGCTTTTTATTCAACCAAAAAAACATAGTTTCATTTTTTTTATAAAAAAAAATGTTAAGAGAGAAGTTAATCCAATCCAAGTTTACTGAAGTCTTGTGCGAGATAGTTAAAGAAAAGCAACATGTTTGTTTAGAGTAAGTATAACAAAATTTGGTTAATTTAGTCTCCGAAAGAATTTCAATTTACACAACATTATATTTCCGATTCAATGTTATATTTTCAAGGAATAAATTGTCACTAATCCTAAAAAAAAATGTTTGTCTTTCAAATTTGTCTTATAAAATAGAATAATAAAATTACTGACATCAAATCAATATCTACTTAAATAATAATTTATTTTTATCTCGCTAGTGTCTAAGTTGCCCTGACTAATCTAGCGGGAGACTTGAGGTGCAAGTTCTCTAGAGTACCGTAATACACAATATATTGCTGTCTTTAGGGTGACTCGAATCCGCATTCCGTACTTGGCAAGCCAAGTGAAGGGACAGGTGGGAGCCAATTCAGCCAACACTCTTACATCAGATAATAATTTTTCATTCATTCATAATATAACTAATAAAAGGGAAAGAACAGTAATTTCCAAACCCTTTAACCCAATCTCCGACCGTTGACCTTGCAACTTTTATGTCTTTCAAGTTCTATCAACCTCCAAGTAATGAGAAAAGAAAAGAGAAAAAAGAAAGAGGCGCGGGGAAGGGGGTGGGTGGGTGGGGGAATCAGACTTGATATCTTTATGAATTGAACTTTCAACTTCCTTTAACTCAAATAGAACATAAAACCAACGAATGCAACGTTTTCAGAAGAATAAATTTGAAGTCTTTTGAAGCTATAAATATACAAAATGCAAAGAGCCACAAGCTGTAAAAACATTTCAACATTCTCGTTCTCTCCAATCTATTCCTACCAGCTTCTGGAAATTATTCTCATTCTCATCCAATCTGTCTCTCTAGCTTGTGATCATTGTGCATGTGCATATATATCAGTAGGAAAGAATGAAGGGAACATCATCGGGACGAGGAGAAGGAGGCGAAGGAGACATGAGTGAGAGAGTTCCATTTTTGAAGCTCTTCTCCTTTGCAGATGGGCTCGACATTGCATTGATGATCATTGGAGCAATAGCTGCTGTCGGGAATGGATTTTCACAGCCCTTCCTGACGGTGATCTTTGGCGATCTTATCAACTCTGTTGGTGGCGATCACCATGCTTTGTCCGAGTCTCTTGTGCCTGAGGTTGGAAAGGTATGATAACTTCTGTTTTGTTTTCTCAAGAGTACGTAACAAAGGACTGGGGTTGGGGTGGGGAAGGATCACCTCCTCATTTTCCCTCATAATTTTCTGCTCAAACGTGGAGGTTTGAGGGATTTAAATGAGCTAATGGAAGAAACAAGTTCGTCACCAAAGAATTTCCTCCTTAGCATTAATCGAGGTGTGCTTCTGCTATAGTTTTTCTCGAGCAAAAAATAAAAAAATTTCGTTAAAAAGAGGCATCTACAGTCACAGTTGCTAGTACTTGATATGGCAAGTCATGAAACATAGATGACTTCCCGAGCCAAAGGATCAAAATATACATATGAGCAGTGGCGGAGGTAGAACCTAAGGATAGTGGAGCACTAATTTAAATTTAAAATATTAATTTATTAAAACATTTCAGTATATATGAAATTAAAAAAAATATTGTAGTTAAAAATAGACTTACACATTAATTTTTTTATTTCTCTTCTTCTTCTTTCTTTATGTTACTATTATATTTATTTAAGGGAAAAAAAGAATTCTACTCACTGTCTGAAATGGTCTTGGAAGATCTGAAGGGTGAAATTGAACTTAGAGATGTATACTTTAGATATCCTGCCAGACCCGCAGTTCAGATTTTCGATGGATTCTCACTATATGTTCCGAGCGGTACAACTGCAGCTTTGGTTGGCCACAGTGGAAGTGGAAAGTCAACGATTATCAGTCTCCTCGAGCGATTTTATGATCCTGATGCTGGAGAAGTGCTCATAGATGGTGTGAATTTGAAGGAAATGCGGCTTGGATGGTTAAGAGAGAAACTGGGGCTAGTAAGTCAGGAGCCCGTCTTGTTTGCGACAACTATAAAGGAGAATATACTTTATGGCAAAGCAAATGCGACTGACACTGATATAAGAACTGCAATTGGGCTTGCAAATGCTGCCGAATTCATTAACAAGCTTCCGCAGGTAATTTTATTTTGAAGTTTTATGTATATATTCGGTGAAGGGTATACGTTGAGGGTAGCTCTCTGTTGTTGTTCACCAGGGGCTGAATACATTGGTGGGTGAATATGGAACTCAACTCTCTGGCGGACAAAAGCAACGAATTGCAATTGCTAGGGCCATTATGAAGAATCCAAAGATTCTTCTTCTTGATGAAGCAACAAGCGCTTTAGAAGCCGAGTCAGAGCACATAATCCAAAATGCCCTGGAAAATGTTATGTCTAGCAGAACTACTATCATTGTTGCACATCGTTTGACTACCATCAGAAATGCAGACCTTATAGCAGTGATACAAGCTGGTAAACTTGTAGAGAAAGGTATTTACTTTAAAAGTTCCAATTGTTTTTGTTTTTGAACGTGTAGTTTCCTAGAGCCATTTCAGAATTAGTTTTCTGAAAATGAAACAACAGGCAAGCATGATGAGTTGTGCAAAGATCCCAATGGTGCATATTCCCAGTTAGTTCATATGCAAGAAGGATCTAAACAGACTGAAGATACTGAACGGCTAGGCAAAGATAAACTAGATGGGCTCCGACATGACGATGACAACCTAACTAGGAGTGCAGGAGGGAGAATGTCTCTGAGGAAATCGACAAGTAAAGGATCATCTAGAGGGCATGTCACTCCCATCCTTGACGTTGATAGAGATCATGAAACTGAAATTGGAGTGGATGGCGAAGGAATACATAATAGGGCCCGGTGGAAAAAAATTAAGAAATCTTTAATAGCACGACTTGCTGACCTGAACAAAACCTTAGGCACCAGAATTGCTACTTGGATCTTTAGCAGCATCTGCAAATGGTATTGTTTAGCCTGTACTTGGACTCTTGCTCTCAAAATCTGTTATAACTATTAACCAACCTCGACATGAACTCTGGAAAGATGCCAAACTCTGGTCTGTCATGTATGTTGGGCTCGGTATTATCACTTTGACGACACATTAGCCTTGATTGTTCAGAACATAGCAACAGTCATAGCTGGTCTTGTTATATCCTTCACTGCTAACTGGAAGCTCGCTTTCATAATTTTAGCCCCTATCCTCTTAATGGGATTGGAAGAATTTCTCAAGTCTAGGTTCATCGGAGGATTTAGTTGAGATGTCAAGGTATCTTCATAACATCATTCAAGAATCATATAATATGCCATGGGTTTTCTAAAAAAAAAATCACAAGATAAACAAAAGAAAGCCTAGTCGACTTATTGGTCCGTACTATAACTTATGCAGTTTATGTATGAGAAAGCAAGTCCGGTAGCAAGTGATGCTGTTAGGAGCATTAGAATTGTTGCATCATTTTGTGCTGAAGAGAAAGTGATAGAAATGTATGGTAGGTCGTCTCAAGCCCCATTGAAACGAGGTGTCAAACTAGGAAATTTCTGTGGGACTGGATTAGACTTCGGCAATTTGGCATTCCATTGCTCGAATGCATTTTGTTTCTACATGGGTGCTGTTCTTGTTACATATGGACAAGCAACCTTCCAAGAAGTATTCCAGGTTCTTGTAGAATTATTCATAAATGAGTCTTGAATTTTATCCAGAATTATACTTTATTTACAGCAATCTACATGCAGGTTTTCTTTTCCCTGTATTTGTCAGCAATTGCTGTTTTTCATTCCGTTGCCTACGCACCAGATCTGACCAAAGTAAAAGATTCTGCTGCATCTGTTTTTCAAATTCTTGATAGCAAGCAAAATATTGACTCAAGTAGTAACAAGGGCCAAACCCCAGCAACAGTCAAGGGTGACATTGAGTTCCAAAACGTAAGCTTCAAGTATCCAACTAGGCCAGACGTTCAAATTTTCCGTGATTTATGCCTAACCATCCCTTCTTGCAAGGTAATGGAAAACTTTCCTGGCAGCAGATTCTTTTTCTTATTAATACATCTGTAACAATTTATTAACTGCACAATCATGATTGATTTAATGGGCTGAAATTTTGCGCAGATTGTTGCTTTGGTAGGAGAAAGTGGAAGTGGTAAATCAACTGTTATAAACCTAATAGAGAGGTTCTATGATCCAGATTCTGGCCATATATATTTGGACAGTCTGGAGCTACGTATACTAAACATCAGTTGGCTCAGGCAACAAATAGGATTGGTCGGTCAAGAACCACTGCTATTCAATGAAACAATTCGAACCAACATCGCTTATGGCAAACAAGGGGATGTTAGTGAAGAAGAAGTAATTGCAGCTGCAAAGATTTCAAATGTTCACGAATTTGTATCAGCATTGCCCAACGGATATGACACCTTTGTTGGAGAACGAGGGGTTCAATTATCTGGTGGACAGAAGCAACGAATTGCCATTGCAAGAGCAGTGCTTAAAGATCCAAGAATGCTTTTGCTTGATGATGCGACAAGTGCACTAGATGCAGTTTCAGAACGCATAGTTCAGGATGCCTTGGATAAGGTGATGGTAAACCGAACCTCAGTAGTTGTTGCTCATCGTCTAAGCACAATAAGAAGGGCTGATATGATTGCAGTGATGAAGAATGGTGTGATTGTTGAGAAGGGAAGACACGAAGAACTGATAAACATCCCAGATGGAGTGTATGCATCATTAGTGTCACTGCAATCAAATGCAAACTGACTTTCTATACTTGCAATTTCTTTTCAAGTTTACGAATCGGCTAAATTCAAATCTGTAGATCTTAACATCATAAGCTCGTGGGCTTGCATTGACAATGTGTAAAATTCTCCATTCTGTTCCAAAATGCATCAGTTAAAGACTCAGATATACTGATGAATATGTCAGGTTCTGGTCGAGGCCAAGTACCTTGAACGATTCCGTGTCATTTTTCTTTCTTTTCTTTTGGGAAATAAAGAGCAATGTCATTAAGGATTAGAGAAGTCTCCTAACGTAGCAGAGCCGTTTCCTATCCGTAGCTGATGGGAGAAGAGTTTAAGGTCCTTTTGAGTAAGAAGTTGTGCTGATATATTACAAGAGGATAGACATTACAAGATATGCTCGGGCATTCCAAGTGAGATTTTGGTTGCAGGAGCCACAACTATGATTTCTAGAGCCTGCAATCCAACTAAAAGATAAACATTATACTTCAATAAGAGAGGGAGCAACAAAGTTAAAAGAAGTTGAATATTACTAGTGTAAAACTGTAATGAGACAGGAAAAGTAGTAAATTAAATAGGAAAGGAATGTTCTAATGAACAAAAAAAAAAAAAAAAACCAAGTACTGGCATGCTTAAAGCATTATAAGTTTGGGATGATTAATATATTTTAGACTCTAAAGAAACTCATATTGAAGGGGAGTTATAAGTTTAAACCTTCAATTAAGTTGGAAAGATGAACCCATGCCAAGTACAAAGGTGGATTGCATGAGCCTGAAAAGAGCTTAAAACGTGGGATTGATAAGACAAAAAATTTCAGCAGATTTACTCAATTTTATAAGCAACTGAGGGAACAAGAATTTATGAGAATTGGGATCTCTGTAAAGACCTTATGGAACACAATAATCATGTAACAGGTGCGTGAGATAAGGGATAGAAACTAAATAAAGAAGAGAAGAGTATTCTTAAACGATATTGTGTTGCACATTAGACTTCACCAGGCATGAGCAGTTTTCCTTTCCCTGTATCTTAAGCAAGATTGCCCCCCCTTTTTGGTGGAAATAGGATCTGTATATTAGTAAGAAAAAAGGAAAACAACTTACAATTGCAATTCTCTCTCTTTCTTTCGGATTAAGGCTTTCCCATTGTGTTCCCCCTTCAAGTTCCAGTCTGTCCCTTGAGTTTAGTATTCCTTTTTCCCGTCCATCAATTTTGCTTTTGGGACACGAATTCTAGGACAACGAATTATGCACAATATAAACATCAAATTTCAAAAGAATACGCATTCACTATTTATTTTGCCTAAAAAGAACAGGAATTCACAGGAGAATTTGACAAAACTCCACAAATGGAAAACAAACAACCACTACGACGTTTATTGTAATCAAGGTTTAAGATTGATGGTGCACTGCAGAAAGAGGAAGAATAGGAGAACTTGAATGGGCAACATCTTTTTGTTTGGAGGTGAAATAAAGAAAATGAAATTTCTGACCAAAAAAAAGGGAAAAATGAAATGGTAGCAAATTGAGGAAATTAAAAGGTCAAGATAAGCTTTCAAAAAAAAAAATAAAAAATCCAAGATGGGAGATCGATGTAATTGAAAGCAAAATAGGACAATACTGGATACAAGGATAATCCTAATTAAAAAATTGTTGAAATGATGGTAATTTATCTCTAAATTCTGTCCGTATCTCTAAATTTTTATTAAAGGAAAAATGAAAGCAAAGACATATACTCCATATGTCCTATTTATTTGATAGTATTTGAGCAGGCATAAAGTTTTATACAAAAGTTTGAATTATATTATAAAAATAATATAATATAATAAAAAATAAAAAATATATGGGCCAACGGATATTTTATATCAAATCTAAATATATAAAAGTAATATATAGTAGGGTTAGTAGTTAATTGATAGTATAAAAATATTAAAATATCTCTTTTTTTGAAAAAATATCAATTATTTTGAGACGTCCCAATATAGTAAGAAAATCAAATGAAACAGGAAGGATTAAGCAGTAATTTGTAGGTTTGGATCACATAAAGATTCAAAAATATGCTTTCATCCCGTGCATTGTTAGGATACCCACCGTTTAACTCAATTCAGAATGTGAAAATTAAATCTTAAATTTTATATAATTTTCAAACCAATAGTAAGAAAAGTAAAATTGAAAGCATATTTTGAAGCTCAAAATCAAATAAAAATTTCAAATATGATTTCGCCCTCAAAATTGAAAATATTTTTTTCACACATGTTAAATTTTTCAAAGTTTGTATTGATTTTTGAGATTTTTAATTAACATAGTTATTTTTTGTAGGTTCATTTCAATTTATATTCATTTATATTCTTTTTCATAATTTTTTATAACAATTTTTTTACTTACCTCGAATTTTTCCATCCTAATTTTCAATTTTTAATTAGTAAAAAAATTTAAAATAACTTAATAGTTTAGTTGGAATTTTGAATGCTGTAGATTTTTATATATAACGATGGTTTTCATCCCTGCTACGACACCATGAGGTTCCTTCATAATCATCGAGGTGGAAACTATGAAGACCTTTTTTTGTTGACTTTTTTTTTCCCCCTTCATCTTCCTTTGTGACCTTTTGTTTCTTAAATATCTAACCGTTTTTCCTATATTCTTGTTTCTCCAAGTTGGTGCACATGCATAAGAGATAACCTCCACTTATCAAAAAATAAATAAATAAACACACACAAACACACATATATAGGCATAATTATTTCTCACGATTAACATAATTTTTTCATAAAATAATAATATTATATTTTTCTTATTTTTACAATTCTTGAAATTAAAGTGAATCGCTTACTTTTACTTGTGATATTCCAATATGATCGGTACTTATTCTTATTAATTATATAATCATTTTACAGGGTTAGATATATAGTCCATTTATATTTTGGTGAGTTATAGTTTGGGTTAGAAAATTTTGTAATTTAAGTAAAAGAGTTAAATATACTAATTTAATAGTTACTAACTTTCTTTTTTTTTGAGAAGAATAAAAACCTTTCTATTAATTCTTTAAGTGTGGTTTTTTTGAGCTTCTATAAGTATTATAACTCTCAAATAGTTCTTATTTAATATTTCAATAATAATGATAATTAATAAATTAACTAAATAATATAATAATAACTAATTAAATTCCAAAAATGTTTTAGATCATCAAAAAAAGAAGAGGAATAATATGTAAAAATAATTTTTAAACTATTTTAGTTGATGCAATTTTGTCCCATAATATTTTAATATTTTTCATCAATTATCTTTAGAACAATTTACAAAAATAATTCCTAAATTATCTCAATTGTTACAACTTAGTCTCAATGTTTGGTCAATTATATTTATATATTTCAATGTTTACAGTCTCAAACTCTATTAATGTGGCTGAAACTAATGAAGGTATATACCTATATTTCGTGTGCCCAATTTAGGGATAAATCTATCCATTCAAAAGTTTTTCTCTCAAAATCTATGGCACGTATGATTAGAATTGATTTTTTTTAATCAAGTAAAATTGAGTTGGACAAAAGAAGAAAGAGGAAGAAAGACACATATTCCTCAAATCTTAATTCTTATTTTGTGGGATTTATCTTTTTTGTTTTGGGTAAAATGGTAAACCATACATGACAGGAATTAGAATTTATGGAATACTTATTTTTTCTCTCTTTTTTTTGTCCAATTAATTAGGTCTTACTCAATTTACCAAAAAAAATCAATTTCAATTTTACGTACCATGAATTTTGGGAGAAAAAATTTTTGAAGGAACAAATTTGCCCTCCACCACTAAGGTACATGATATGCAGGTATATGTTTTCATCAATCTATGGCATTTAGGACTGTAAATATAAAAATGTATAAAGATAATGAACTAAAAATATTAAAATGTGAGTTGTGAGATAAGGTGCAATAATTAAGATAGTTTGAATATGTTTTTACAGATTGTTATAAAAATAATAAATAAAAATATTTAAATATGAGTTGTGAGATAAAATTATAATAATTAGGGCTGTTCATTCAGTGAAACGGTTCAGTTTTAATTTTTTTTTAAGAAAATCGAACAGAATCGAATTATGAACAGTAACCGAACCGATCCGAACTGAATAATAAATTTCGGTCCGATTCGGTTTGAAAAAAAATCGAAATTCATGGAGAAATAAAAAAATATATCTGGTTCTCTTCCTTCTTCTCTTGTAAAGTGCAAACCAATTCCAGAAAATAAAATCAAAGGCAGAACCAAAATTCTTGAATAACATATTTAGCCATCATTCATATCTCAAAGTTGTTATTCGTTACTTCAAGCTCAAGAGACAAAATCATTGATAGACAATCATTAATAATTAGCAGTTTCCTCTTAATTCCAGTGTGGAAACCATGAGAATCTGGCACTTCCATGACTTGTAAGACCTCGTTGTTCAAGAAGGAAGCTCTATAAATCTGTATTTCCTCATAATGGGATTCCACAAAATGATCTTTGATTGGGAATTCATAGTCAAGCAAACTTGGGATTCCACAAAATGATCTTTGATTGGGAATTCATAGTCAAGCAAACTAGACCATTACACGAATCTGTTAGAGTTGTATGACGTCGCCTTAACTCCACATTAGTATAATATTGTCCGCTTTGGGCAAAGCCCTCACGGATTTGTTTTTGGGTATCTCCCAAAAGGCATCATAGTAATGGAGTTATCTTGAATCTTATATTTAGACAACTCTTCCATCAAATTTTCCATGTGGGACTTAGTTTGCATCCCAACAATCATCCCCTCAAACTAATGACCACACAGGTCATGACCTCTCCTTCAAAGGTAATCCATTTGATCTGCCAACCATCTTGCACCGCCGCTACCAACCAGCGGGACACGCCGCCTGACCACCACATTATCAGGAAGACTTTCGACACAAGGCATCAACCGCAGATCTCCAACGAGAGGGGGCTTCCCACACAGTGCCATATCACCCAGACGAACCATCGGCTCTGATACCACTTGTTAGAGTTGTCTGACGTCGCCTTAACTCCACATTAGTATAATATTGTCTGCTTTGGGCAAAGCCCTCACGGGTTTGTTTTTGGGTATCTCCCAAAAGGCCTCATACTAATAGAGTTATCTTGAATCTTATATTTAGACAACTCTTCCATCAAATTTTCCATGTGGGACTTAGTTTGCATCCCAACAGAATCCTCAACCATAAGCTCATCATTGGGGTTAATCGAAAACAGTAGATAAACATCAGAAGCCCTAAAACCATTATTATCATTCAGAACTATCAAAGAGATCTTTGGGATAAAACTGATCGGATTTGTATAGCAAACTTTGAGAAGTTTATGAGCGATGGTGGGCTCGCGAAGGTACAGACCTGTGAAAGTAAAACTAGTCAAGAAAGCATACCATGACTTGGATACCTCTTTGACTAGCAAAACTGACTTCACCGGCACCCTCAAGAGTATCTTTGTTATTGAATCTTCTGGTAGATTGCAGATGAGGGATGTTGCATCTGTAAGTCAGGAGTGGTGGTGCCTTGGGGTGTGCAGCGGCGCCGGAAAAACAGAGTATGGAGAAGACCGGGAGAGTGATTGAGTTTGGCCAGTGGCTTGGTGGACTGGAGACGGCTGGATGTGCTCAATGGAGAGTGGAGACGGGAAGAGAATGTTCTAAAATCCCTAATTTTGTTGACTTCTTTGTGAATAACGCATTGTAGTAATGCGTTCAAAAAATTTTTTCAGACAAATTCGATTTTCGATTTGATAATAGGAACCGAAAACCGAACCGAATTTCTTAGAAAGTTACCAATCCGATCTGAACCAATTCGAATTAATTAAAAACCAATCCGAATTAATTAAAAACCAAACCGAATTAACAAATTCGGTTTGAATTTTCGGTTCTAACCGAATATTGAACACCCTAGTAATAATTAAGATAGTTTGAAACTTTTTTCCAAATTTACACAAATACCCTCAAGAAAATCTCGCACCGGTGGTATCATCATTATATCTTTTGGATGAGCAAAACCCAAAAAAAATTTCTTGCATAGCAGAAAAGCCATAGAGCTTACTTTCTTAGAATAACAAATTTGAACTGAACACGTTGAACTGTTTCTCAAAGAAATGCACTTAGCAGGACCGAGCTCTGGAGTGTTATGATATTGCTCTGAATTCGTTCTCTTCCAAAGTCTGGAGAACTACTCAAGGAGAGCTAGCTCCATCATTCTTGAATCTATTCGGCCAAGCCAAGGAGAACTCAAGATTCAAGAATGGCGGTAACATCAGGAGCAGAAGGAGACGGGGGGATGCCCAAAGGAGACAATGAAAAAGTTCCATTTTTTAAGCTTTTCTCCTTTGCAGATGGGCTCGACAGTGTGTTGATGACGGCCGGGACAGTAGGTGCTGTGGGGAATGGGTTGTCGCAGCCTTTCATGACTGTGATCTTCGGCCAACTTATCAACTCTATTGGTGCCTATATGCACTCCAAAGCCGTTCTGCATGAGGTGGGAAAGGTAACTTTTTTTTTTCCTTCTTCTTCAAGATTATTATCATATTTACTGCAAAAGATTAAGGAAATCAAATGAATAACTTATGAAATGGAACAAATACTTCTGTATTTGATCATAAAGGAATTTCCTCAGACTTCCCTGTCCTTTCTGCATATGGAATTCGTTTTCTTTTCAGAGATATTGCCTTATAGATAAACACTCATTTTATTCGACAACCGTTTGCGGAAAATGAATGCCAGCATATGATTAATTATCTGGTTGCACAGTTTCAGTTGATAATTAAAGTCTAATCACATATTGAGAACAAAGTTGAAGATTTGCTCCTTTAACGTTTTACTGTTTGGTTTCGACTTCCTAACACCATATCTACCTCTGATAATTTCAGGTCTCCTTGAGATTTGTTTACTTAGCTATCTTTTCAGGCATTGCCTCTTTTATACGTAAGTACATGGTATTAATGCTTTCTGAATAATAGGTGGAACTTAGCTATTTTTTCAGGCATTGCCTCTTTTATACGTAAATACATGGTATTAATGCTTTCCGAATAATAGGTGGAACTTGGCTATCTTTTCAGGCATTGCCTCTTTTACACGTAACTAGCATCGTGTAAATTGTACGTAATTAACTTTTTATTTAACCTTTTATAAATACATAAATTATTTTTATAATAATAAAAGATAAATTATTTTTTATAATTTTTTTAATTATTCTAATAATATTTTGATACAATTCATACTTTTACTAATTATTTAAACTATTTTGTAGCAGTTATATAGTGAATTTTTTTCCAGCTCATGTGTGATTATATTTTGGATCTTTTAAAAGTAATATTTGTATTTGAAATTTTTAATTAGCGTAATATTTTTCTGTATTCATGTTAGTTTATTTTGTAAAATAATAATATAATATTTTTTCAATTCTAGAGACTATGTGTAATTTTCTTCACTCATGTAATTTTTTTTCAAAATATTCATATAGGATTCATATTTTTCTAATTTTATAGAAACTATTTCATTGATGTTAAATGGTCATTCTTTTTAATCAAATTCTATTATATTTTAGACTTTTCGTAAATTATATTAGTATTTAAAATTTTAAATTAACAAAATTATTCTCTTTCTCTTTCAGACACACACACACACACACAAAATAGTAGTGGTCCAAATGCACTTTTTTAGTATGGATAGGGGTCATGGGGATTTAAACTTGTTTTGTTTCTTCATTTTCTGAATGCCCTAAAATGCCCTTTGATAAAATTATTTTTTTATTTTTTTGAAATGCATTATTATCATTGTGATAGTTTTTGACATTTAAATGATAATTATTTAGGAGTTACATAGAAATAATTAATTTGGAAAAATTGGTTGTAAGTTATTTTTAATAAAGATAAAATAAATAATTAAAATAAATTAGTATATATACCTCTCAAATCATAACTTGATTATTTGTTTACAAATTTACAAAATCAATAGACAATCTATATCTATACTATACTAAAAGTATGGATAGGGGTCATGGGAATTTAAACTTGTTTTGTTTCATATAGGATTCATATTTTTCTAATTTTATAGAAACTATTTCATTGATGTTAAATGGTCATTATTTTTAATCAAATTCTATTATATTTTAGATTTTTTGTAAATTATATTGGTATTTAAAATTTTAAATTAACAAATTTATTCTCTTTCTCTTTCAGACACACACACACATAAAATAGTAGTGGTCCAAATGCACTTTTTGACCTTTTATTTTATTGTTTTGATAATATTTCAATTATATACATGTTTTTATTACTTATATTAAATAATTATATAGAGTTTATAAACTCTACTTTTATTCATTTCAATAACTGATTTTTGGCAAATATCTAATATTATTAAGTGTAAATATTAATTATATAATACATCATATGCATGCATCCAATTATTGAGAAGTTAATAAAATCTTTATAATTATTTAAGATAATAAATTCTTTCTCTTTAATACTATTTTTAGTAACTTACCTCTCTCTTTAATTCTCTAAGTTATCTTTGTTAAACATAACTTACAAATAATTTCTCCAAATTAATTGTTTCTATGTAACTCCTAAATAATTACCATTTAAATGTCAAAAACTATCAAAATGACAATAATGAATTTCAAAAAATAGAAAATTAATTTTATCAAAGGGCATTTAATGATATTAAAAAAGAAATATCAAATTTAAATTTTTATGACCTCTATCCATACTTTTAGTGTAGTATAGATAATATCTAACATACTACCACTACCGCTATTCTATTCTAATATTGAATTTTTTAAACTTTTCAAATATATATATATATATATATATATATATATATATATATATATATATATATATATTTAAATTTCAAATATTGTCTATTGATTTTGTAAATTTTTAAACAAATAATCAAGTTATAATTTGAGAGGTATATATACTAATTTAATAATTTTAATTATAAAAAAGAAAATAATTAATAATTATTTATGACAATAAAGTCTTTCTATTTAATACTCGCTTTTGGTAACTTACTTTTCTCTTTAATTCTTTATTTTTATCTTTATTAAAACTAAATTACAACAAATTTCTCCAAATTAATTGTTTCTATGTAACTCCTAAATAATTATCATTTAAATGTCAAAAACTATCACAATGACAATAATACATTTAAAAATAAAAAATAATTTTATCAAATGGCATTTTAGGGCATCATTCTATTCTAATATTGGATTTTTTAACTTTTCAAATATATTTTTTTTAAAAATTTCAAATCTTGTCTATTGATTTTGTAAATTTTTAAACAAATAATCAAGCTATGATTTGAGAGGTATATATACTAATTTAATAATTTCAATTATAAAAAGAAAAAATTAATAATTATTTATGACAATGAAGTCTTTCTATTTAATACTCTCTTTTAGTAACTTACTTTTCATTTTAATTCTTTATTTTATCTTTATTAAAACTACCTTACAACCAATTTGTCCAAATTAATTGTTTCTATGTAACTCCTAAATAATTATCATTTAAATGTCAAAAACTATCACAATGACAATAATGCATTTCAAAAAAATAAAAAAATAATTTTATCAAATGGCATTTTAGGGCATTCAAAAAAGAAAGAAACAAAACAAGTTTAAATCCCCATGACCCCTATCCATACTTTTAGTATAGTATAGAAAGGGCATTTAATGATATTAAAAAAAGAAATATCAAATTTAAATTCTTATGACCTCTATCCATACTTTTAGTGTAGTATAGATAATATCCAACCTACTACCACTATCACTATTCTATTCTAATATTGAATTTTTTAAACTTTTCAAATATATATATATTTTTAAATTTCAAATATTATCTATTGATTTTGTAAATTTGTAAACAAATAATCAAGTTATAATTTGATAGGTATATATACTAATTTAATAATTTTAATTATAAAAAAGAAAACAATTAATAATTATTTATGACAATAAAGTCTTTCTATTTAATACTCTCTTTTAGTAACTTACTTTTCTCTTTAATTCTTTATTTTATCTTTATTAAAACTAAATTACAACCAATTTCTCCAAATTAATTGTTTCTATGTAACTCCTAAATAATTATCATTTAAATATCAAAAACTATCACAATGACAATAATACATTTAAAAAAATAAAAAATAATTTTATCAAATGGCATTTTAGGGCATCATTCTATTCTAATATTGGATTTTTTAACTTTTCAAATATATTTTTTTAAAATTTTCAAAACTTGTCTATTGATTTTGTAAATTTTTAAACAAATAATCAAGTTATGATTTGAGAGGTATATATACTAATTTAATAATTTTAATTATAAAAAAGAAAAAATTAATAATTATTTATGACAATAAAGACTTTCTATTTAATACTCTCTTTTAGTAACTTACTTTTCGTTTTAATTCTTTATTTTATCTTTATTAAAACTACCTTACAACCAATTTGTCCAAATTAATTGTTTCTATGTAACTCCTAAATAATTATCATTTAAATGTCAAAAACTATCACAATGACAATAATGCATTTCAAAAAAATAAAAAAATAATTTTATCAAAGGGCATTTTAGGGCATTCAAAAAAGGAAGAAACAAAACAAGTTTAAATCCCCATGACCCCTATCCATACTTTTAGTATAGTATAGATAGATAGATAGATAGATAGATAGATAGATAGATATAGATATAGATTACATGCTATTAATGCTTTCTGAATCATAGTAAGTTATTATGATTTGAGAGGTATATATACTAATTTAATAATTTCAATTATAAAAAAGAAAAAAAATAATAATTATTTATGACAATAAAGTCTTTCTATTTAATACTATCTTTTAGTAACTTACTTTTCATTTTAATTCTTTATTTTATCTTTATTAAAACTAACTTACAACCAATTTATCCAAATTAATTATTTATATGTAACTCCTAAATAATTATTATTTAAATGTCAAAAACTATCACAATGACAATAATGCATTTCAAAAAAAATAAAAAAATAATTTTATCAAAGGGCATTTTAGGGCATTCAAAATAGGAGGAAACAAAACAAGTTTAAATCTCCATGACCCCTATCCATACTTTTAGTATAGTATAGATATAGATATAGATATATATTATCTATTAATTTTGTAAATTTGTAAACAAATAATCAAGTTATGATTTGAGAGGTATATATACGAATTTAATAATTTCAATTATAAAAAATAAAAAAATTAATAATTATTTATGACAATAAAGTCTTTCTATTTAATACTCTCTTTTAGTAACTTACTTTTCATTTTAATTCTTTATTTTATCTTTATTAAAAATAACTTACAACCAATTTCTCCAAATTAATTATTTCTATGTAACTACTAAATAATTATCATTTAAATGTCAAAAACTATCACAATGACAATAATACATTTCAAAAAAATAAAAAAATAATTTTATCAAAGGGCATTTTAGGGCATTCAAAAAAGGAAGAAACAAAACAAGTTTAAATCCCCATGATATTTTATCAAAGGGTATTTTAGGGCATTCAAAAAAGGAAGAAACAAAACAAGTTTAAATCCCCATGACCCATATCCATACTTTTAGTATAGTATTTTGTAAATTTGTAAACAAATAATCAAGTTATGATTTGAGAGGTATATATACTAATTTAATAATTTTAATTATAAAAAAGAAAAAATTAATAATTATTTATGACAATAAAGTCTTTCTATTTAATACTCTCTTTTAGTAACTTACTTTTCATTTTAATTCTTTATTTTATCTTTATTAAAACTACCTTACAACCAATTTGTCCAAATTAATTGTTTCTATGTAACTCATAAATAATTATCATTTAAATGTCAAAAACTATCACAATGACAATAATGCATTTCAAAAAAATAAAAAAATAATTTTATCAAAGGGCATTTTAGGGCATTCAAAAAAGAAAGAAACAAAACAAGTTTAAATCCCCATGACCCCTATCCATACTTTTAGTATAGTATAGATATAGATATAGATATATATTATCTATTGATTTTGTAAATTTGTAAACAAATAATCAAGTTATGATTTGAGAGGTATATATACGAATTTAATAATTTCAATTATAAAAAAGAAAAAATTAATAATTATTTATGACAATAAAGTCTTTCTATTTAATACTCTCTTTTAGTAACTTACTTTTCATTTTAATTCTTTATTTTATCTTTATTAAAAATAACTTACAACCAATTTCTCCAAATTAATTATTTCTATGTAACTCCTAAATAATTATCATTTAAATGTCAAAAACTATCACAATGACAATAATACATTTCAAAAAAATAAAAAAATAATTTTATCAAAGGGGCATTTTAGGGCATTCAAAAAAGGAAGAAACAAAACAAGTTTAAATCCCCATGACATTTTATCAAAGGGCATTTTAGGGCATTCAAAAAAGGAAGAAACAAAACAAGTTTAAATTCCCATGACCCCTATCCATACTTTTAGTATAGTATAAATATAAATATAAATAAATAGATAGATAGATATAGATATAGATAGATAGATAGATGGATGGATGGATAGATATAGATATAGATTACATGCTATTAATGCTTTCTGAATAATAGGTGGAAACAAACTTTGCCATCTTGATCTATATTATTATGTATGCAATAAAACTGATATTTTGATACATAGGGTCAGAATTGGAATTGATTAATAGCAAATCTAAGCCAATTATGAATATTACATTCTTCTGAATCCATTCATGCTTCTCGGGAAGCTTAAGATGGATGAGAGTAAAGGAAAGGGATTTATGGTGCATGAATTACAGAAGTTTCGTGTTGGATGGTCACTGGAGAAAGGCAAGCAACCCGCATAAGGGGATTGTACTTGAAAACGATCCTCAGACAGGAGATTGGATTCTTCGATACTGAAGCATCAACAGGGGAAGTCACAGGAAGAATGTCTGGAGATACTATTCTCATTCAAGAAGCCATGGGCGAAAAGGTGAATCTTTAGCAAAATTTTACTGAGTTTATCCCAATCCAAGATAACCATATCCGTCTCAAGTACTGTGATGCTCTCTTTTGCGTTTTCAGTTGTTGAAATCATTTACACATTCCTAATAACTGTTGACTGTGATAGGTTGGGAAGTTCATTCAGTTTTCGTCAGCATTCGTGGGCGGTTTTGTAATTGCATTTGTCCAAGGGTGGCTTCTGGCACTAGTTTTGACTGCATGCCTTCCTCTCTTTGTCCTTGCCGGAGGATGCATGTCTTTGTTCATGTCTAAGAAGCTAGAGCATGCACAAGTTGCTTATGCAGAAGCTGGAAATGTACTAGAACAAACCTTGGGAGGAATTAGAACGGTAAAGTATTTCAACTATGGTACTAATGATATTGGAATTATTCTATATTCAGCAATTACCACAACCTTCACATACTTTTCTTGAATTATTCTATATGTCATTTCCATAGGTGGCAGCATTCACAGGAGAAAAGCTAGCAATTCAAAACTACAAGAAGAAGCTACAGAAGGCTTATGGAACTACTATCAAACAAGAACTAGCTTTGGGATTGGGATTTGGCTCATTCTTGCTAATTTTGTTCTCTATTTGTGGACTTGCAATGTGGTACGGATCCAAGCTAATCATAGAAAAGGGTTATAAGGGTGGTGACATCCTCAATGTCATACTCTCCATAATGATTGGAGGAACGTAAGTATGGTCTCCCCTTGTTTAAGCACAAAGCATGCTTTTGTAAATATACAACATATTTACGTTTTGCAAAAGTGATTTTCTGCTTAAAACTTGAAATTGCGTTCAAAGTTCACCATAAAATTTGATGAATTTCTTTTATGTACTGCATAATGTTGGAATCAGGTCATTAGGCCAAGTACCTCCATGCGTTAGTGCATTTGTAGCTGGGCGAGCTGCAGCCTTTAATATGTTTAAGACCATAAAACGCAAACCACGAATTGATGCCTATGAGACCAGGGGCATTGTCTTGAAGGATATGAAGGGTGAGATTGAACTTAAAGATGTGTACTTCAGATATCCTGCAAGACCAGAAGTAGTGATTTTTGCTGGATTCTCATTACAAGTTCCAAGTGGTAAAACTGCAGCTTTAGTTGGGCATAGTGGAAGCGGGAAGTCAACCGTGATTAGTCTCCTCGAACGATTTTATGATCCTGATGCTGGAGAAGTGCTTATAGATAGTGTGAATTTGAAGGAGATGCAGCTTGGGTGGTTGAGACAGAAAGTAGGGCTAGTGAGTCAGGAGCCAGTATTATTTGCAACTACTATAAGGGAGAATATACTATACGGCAAAGCAAATGCTTGTGAATCTGAGATAAGAACTGCAATTATGCTTGCAAATGCAGCCAAATTCATTGACAAACTTCCTCAGGTACTTGGTTTAAAGTTTGTTTAAGCAGACATTGCATTTGGTTAAAGGGAATTTGTTTGTTATTCTCCCAGGGGCTGGATACAATGGTAGGTGAACATGGAACTCAACTCTCCGGTGGACAAAAGCAACGGATTGCAATTGCTAGAGCCATTCTAAAGAATCCAAAGATTCTTCTTCTTGATGAAGCAACAAGTGCTTTAGACGTGGAATCAGAATGTAAAATACAAAAAGCCCTTGAGAATGTAGTGTCAAATAGAACTACTGTCATTGTCGCACATCGCTTAACAACCATCAGAACTGCTGACCTTATAGCAGTCGTTCAAACTGGTAGACTTGTGGAGCAAGGTACGTAAATATTTCATCAATTTTCTTAGATGCATACCTTTCATATTGCCATTACAGAACAGTTTGCTTAAAATGAAACTATAGGCACGCATGATGAGCTGAGCAAGGATCCTGATGGTGCATACTTGCAGTTACTTCGCATGCAAGAAGGATCTACACACACTGAAAATACCAAATGGAAAGAAAAATATAAACTAGATGGGGGAGTAGATGTGGATGATAACCTGAGTTGGAGCTCAAGACGAAGAAAGTCTCTAAGGAAATTAATGAGTACAGAATCATCTAGAAGGTCCTTTGCTCTCTGCCATGATGTTCCTAACATTGAAATCCATGAAACTGAAATAGGAAATGATGACAAAGCAATAGATAAAAGGAACTTGATGGGGAGAGGGAAGAAGTCTTTGATAGCACAACTTGCCAACCTAAACAAACCTGAGGCACTAGAATTGTTACTTGGATCTCTAGCAGCATGCGTACATGGTGTTGTTTTGCCTGTATTTGGACTCCTGCTTTCAAAATCCATTACAACTATGTATGAACCTCCGCATGAACTGCGGAAAGATGCCAATTTCTTGGCTCTCATGCTCGCTGGGCTAGGTATTATCACTCTGATGGTTGTACCAGTGCAGAATTACTTCTTTGGAGTTGCAGGTGCTAAATTGATTCAAAGAATTCGCTGCCTGTCATTCGAGAAAGTCGTTCACCAGGAAATCAGTTGGTTTGATGACCCAAAAAACTCAAGGTGTGTCCTCTTAATTGATCAAATAGTTTTGATTAACGGAGAAATTTCAGTGATTTCTTCTTTTGGATGCAGTGGAGCAGTGGCTTCTAGGTTGTCTAGTGATGCTTCAACCTTGAGAAGTCTTGTAGGTGATGCATTAGCACTGATCGTTCAGAACATTGCAACTGTCGTAGCAGGGCTTATCATGTCCTTCACAGTTAACTGGAAGCTAGCATTCATAATTCTACTACCAATACCTTTGATTGGGTTGGAAGAATTTCTCCAGTTTAAGTTTGTCCAAGGATTTAGTGGAGATGTCAAGGTATCTTCATTATCAAAGAATATAGTAAAAAATTTGTAAAGAAGAAGCCCAGAGATGACTGATACACGTGTGAGGAAAAATGCAGGTCATGTATGAAGAAGCAAGTCAAGTAGCAAATGAAGCTGTTGGCAGCGTTAGAACCATTGCATCATTTTGTGCTGAAGAGAAGGTGATGGAGATGTACGAAAGGAAATGTCGACCACCAATGAGACGGGGTGTCAAGCTTGGAATTCGCAGTGGTGCTGGCTTGGGCTTTGGTAATTTGGCATATCATTGCTCAAATGCATTTTGTTTCTACATTGGAGCTGTTCTTGCTACTCACGGAGAAGCCACCTTTGGAGACGTATTCGAGGTTCATTAAGAGTTAAAGATCAGAAATGATTCTTGAATCTTGTCCAGATTTTCCTTTGTCTAATGGCAATTTACGTGCAGGTTTTCTTCTCCCTAGTGTTGTCTGCTATTGGAGTTTCTCAAACCATGGCTTTGGCACCGGACCTTAACGCAGTAAAATCTTCTGCTCTGTCTGTATTTGAAATTCTTGAAAGCAAGCCAAAGATTGACTCAAGCAGTAACGAGGGCCAGATCCCAGAAACAGTGAGAGGTGACATTGAACTCCAACATGTAAGCTTCAAGTATCCAACAAGGCCTGAGAATCTAATTTTCCGGGATTTGTGCCTAACCATCCCTTCTGGAAAGGTAACATAAAAGTTTTTAGAGATTCTTCTTTGCTAACATCCTGCATACAAAATTCTCTTTCTTATCATAATTTGGAGGACTGAAATTTTATGCAGACTGTTGCTCTGGTTGGAGAGAGTGGGAGTGGTAAGTCAACAGTTGTCAGCCTAATAGAGAGGTTCTATGATCCCGACTCCGGCCACATATATTTGGATGGTTTGGAACTTAATAAATTAAACATCATCTGGCTCAGGCAGCAAATAGGGCTGGTCGGTCAAGAACCAGTGCTATTCAATGAAACAATTCGCACCAACATTGTGTATGGCAAACAAGGGAATGTTACCGAAGAGGAGATGATTGCAGCAACAAAAATTTCGAATGCCCATGAATTCATATCATCGTTGCCTAATGGTTATGATACTTCTGTAGGAGAAAGAGGGGTTCAACTATCCGGTGGACAGAAGCAAAGGATCGCCATTGCTCGTGCAGTTCTTAAAGGTCCAAGAATTTTTTTGTTTGATGAAGCAACAAGTGCACTAGATGCAGCATCAGAACGCATAGTTCAGCATGCCCTGGAAAAGGTGATGGTAAACAGAACCACGGTTATAATTGGCCATCGTCTCAGCACAATAAGAGGGGCTGATCTGATTGCAGTGGTGAAGAATGGTGTGATTGCTGAGAAGGGAAGACATGAAGAACTAATGAACATTGCAGATGGAGTTTACGCATCATTGGTGGCATTGCAATCAAATGCAGCCTGATCCTGCAAACCTTTTTGCTTTCTATAGCTGTTCATGGAATAGACATCTCAGATACAAGGATAGGCAATTCAAGCACGTCAATCATGAAAGTCCCAAGTATTCTCATCATAAAATGGATTTTGCCTCATCCATTAGGTTCATACAAGAATACAAGAACTTCAAGCATTTATAGTAGTGATTCCAGTTAAAGATTCTGATTGCAGAGCGGATAGGTATGGTGTACCATAAGCTGCAATCCAACTAAAAGATGACATATTATTTTCATAAAGAGATGGACAAAGCGTGAGTAAGAGACATTGGTTAGTATTTGTAACGACACAGACAGATTGCTAAATCCTCGATGCAGAAACAAAATCGAGCACCAGGATAAAGATTCTGATTGCAGAGCGGATAGGCATGGTGTACCATAAGCTGCAATCCAACTAAAAGATGATATATTATTTTCATAAAGGAAGAGATGGACAAAGCGTGAGTAAGAGACATTGGTTAGTATTTGTAACGACACAGACAGATTGCTAAATCCTCGATGCAGAAACAAAATCTAGCGCCAGGATAAAGAAGAGTATGACAGAGAGAGAGCATAACATTCAACATGAAATATTTAACAGCAGGAATACAGTTTATGCATCGAGCACAGCACTAGAATCAACTACTTAGACATGATACAGCAATCCAAGAGAAGGAAAAAGAAATGTAGAGGGAACATGTAATAAAAACCAAAAGAACTGACAACCAAAACATATTTTTCTGAGATTGAACCAAAAGTACCAAAAAAGAGAATGTGTAGATTCTACCGGAAAAGAAAAAAAGGAAAATGACTGGCATGCTTATAAAATTCAAGCTGATAGCTTCAGTAATAAAAAAAAAATTGCAGCACATCTTATCTAAGGAATGAAACCCAGGATGCAGGGAAAGAACTAACAAAAATCTATTAGGACCACAGAATTATTTCCTCATCCTGAAAGAGAAGAATGATCTGCAGGATGCATATTTGAAAGGAGACATTTCATAAACTGGAAAAGCATGGAAAACCATTTGCAGCTTCACCAAAATGTTTGTACTACTTGATTGTCAAGTCCAACAGTCAACCCCCCAACTTAACTCAGGGTTCAAATGAAAAACCCTCTTATTAGGCAGCTCCCTGACGGCAATGGCTATGTATAAATGCATGAAATACTGGATCCATGATGGCAAAAAGAAATTCAAATGTCTTAGAGCACTCTGCTGAACCATACTAATCCAGAGTGACATATCAAACTACAAAAGTACAAGACCAAGCTCCAATGGTTTCAGAGCATTTTTCAACCTGTAGTTGTAGAGGTAATAGTATAGTTGCCCGTCACCTTGTCCAAACTTGAGTTCTTTCAAGAAAGACTCATTCTCCATGACATCTAGTGCATTGAAAACATCAAAATCTTCCTGTTTTGCAATAATAAGTGCGTCGTTCATCAATTGAATCAATGGAGTACTTGTGGCCACATAGTAGAAAGAGTAAGCTGCTTTCAAAGTTGAGTACTCCTGGCTGTGAAGAATGGATGAAGGAAGAGTATAGAAGCTGCAGAAGTCAGTAATCTCATGGGTCACTGGACTCTCCACCAAGTAGCTATCAACCACATTCTCCCTAGGAAGGAGCCAGTGCTCAACTTCATTATCATCCAACTCAGGAGCAACTACAAATCGACTCAAGTAGTTTCTAAGCAGCTGAGTCAAAGCAGGAACATCCCGAAGCTCCATTTTTCTGAAACCTGGGGTTGCTGGTGAATTCGGCAACTTGTACAGTTTAATAGCCCTGCTCATTGTCATCCTCTCACTAAGCCTGGAAAACCCAACATCAATAAGTTTCTTTGGGTTTAAGGTTCTATGCCAGTACTGAGCAGTCGTAACAGGCGTGGGAAGAAGTATTCCAGCAGTGTATGCAGCCTGCCAAATATTCTCCAAGTGAATCCTCCTTGTTACTTCCTTAATCATCACAGGGGCAAGTCTCTTAGATCTGAGCTTCTTATGAACACACAAAAAGTTGACTTCAGCCATTTTCACAACTTCGTCACGAACTCTCATATTCACTGGAATGCCACTGATAAAGGCAACCAACTTCTTTGAAGCCTTGACTCGCACTCCAACATGCCAACTCCCGAAATACCCAGGTGGGCGCAAAGCCCACTGAAGAAACTCCTTGGAATAATTAAACCTGAACATGTTATCATCATCCTCGACATAATTGTTAGTTAACAAAATGTAAACCTCATTGCAGATTACATCAGACCCCATGTCGCATGTCGTCCATTCATATGAGCTAGGAAGATTATAGGGCTCTTGTTTGACCTCAGACAATGGAGTTGGCATTTCAATTGGCCCCTCAGACAAGCTCGAATCACCGAGATCCTTAAATTGTCCAACAGGTTGGGTTTCCCAAAACTTATGCTTCATTTCATAAGGATTCGAATTCTGGAACTTCTGAACTAGGGGTTCAACGGAAGTTCTATAGTTGGAAATAGCATTTTCCTCAGAACTTTGATCTGGGCCTTCCTTTGTAGATCCAGCAGAAGAATCTTTATCTGTCATTCTCAACTGCACAACAAGCTCTTCAGCAAACCTAACCTCAAATAAATTATACTACTATTCTGAATGTAAAAGTTCTCTCCTTTCTACGACTATCTGCCAAACAATAAATTAAACATCGACAAAGAATCAGGAGCAAATTTCCCCAGCCAAGACCAATGAATTAAATTAAATTAAATACCATTAACAAATACAAACTTGAACTAAGATAGATGTATCAACCCTCATTTTTTAAAATTCAATTTACTAAAATAAAACAATGAACAATGAAACCCATTAAAAATTTGTCAGAATTGGATGAAAATTTGGTACAAAGATCAATTCAGAACTTACAGGCTTGTGACTAACTCCGTCAGAGAATCTTTAAAAGCATTTAAATATAAATGGCGTCTTGCAGACTACTATGAAATCTGTCAATTTGATTTCCTACTGGGGCCACCTTCCTGAAATCTAGGGTTTGAACGGGAAAGCACCATAGACAGGAATAAATAGAGAAAAAGAGATGCAGCGAGCTAAGGTTTTTTTGTATCCTCTTCGACGCCTACGATGCTCGCTCAGCCAAGCACAGGGAAGAAGGACTCTATTTTTCGTGTATTTCATTTTTACCTCTTAAATTTCATCTTTTACACTTTTACCTCTTAATTTTTTACATCATTGTATTTTTTTTTGTATATTTGATTTTTACACATAATACGGTACATTATCTCTCTCTCTCTCTCTCTCTCACACACACACACACACACATATATATATATATATATATATATATATATATATATATATATATATATATATTATAGGTGTACCCAAGTACAATTGATTCAACCAATACAACATTATTGAATAATTAAGAGTTTATTTGGATTAGATTTTTATTTAAATTGAATTGTATTGGTAATTATAAAAGTGAATTGTTTGTGAGAAGAAAAGTATGATTCAAAATAAAAAATAAAAAAAAGTAAGAAAAACTTAGATTGAATACCAATCCATAATTTCATATGTATAATTATTTTCTTCTCTTTTTTTCTTCTTAAGGATTATATAGGGTTGAATGACATGAATGTATATATGAGCTAGTTATTCAGGAAAAAAAAAAGACATGAATGTATATATGAGGAGTCTCTCCATGTACTTAATGTATATTGAATTATTATTAATAATGTCATATTTCTTGCATTTATCACAAAATTCTGTATTACTTGTATAATTCTCTTTTTCTTTAGTGGATGGTACTTTTTATTTGGAAGGTAGATGATACTATTTTTGAATTTTAATATATTCTCCAGATAGTGTATTAGAAAATGTAGCACAGGAGTTTTAGCCTAATTTTGGTCTTTGATTTGCCAAAAAGCTCCTGGCCTTCTATAACCAACAAAAACCCAGAAAATTTTGATCAGAAAGCAAAAACAAACAGCGCTGAGTTCATATGACCACATAAGGCCCAGAAACTCTTTGCATTTCATGAAAAATGTACAAGAATTATTGCCCTAGACAACCAAAACCCAGTTGAATGAGTGCCCAAGTTCGTTCTTGTTCTTTCTGGGTCTCCTGCGTACCCCACAGTTCGCGCTAAAAAGTTGAATTCTTGAATTTTGCAGAATAATTATTGTGGGAGCAAGGTTGCAGTGGAAAAGATGGAGTGAACGCCGGCGGAAAAGACGGAAAGTTGCAGTAGAGAAAGTGGAAAACTTGGATAGATCCGTCTATTGATTCTATCCTTACAGTCGCTATTGATTTTTAATCAGCGAAAATAGGGTCGGAACCACTAATTAAATTTTCGGAAGAAAATTGAAATGGGGTGAATGGTTGCGGGAGGATGGAAAAAGTTGAAGATGAACTCAGATTTTATCTACTCAAAGACGCATTGACTTCAGTCTTTGTTTATTCAAAAACGCATTCTTGGGATTAGTCTCAATTGTACTAAACGCGCCGTTTCATCCAGCTCCGCCTCTACATCAGTCACGGTTGACCTGAGACTGAGAAACACTCCGAATTGGAGCTAAGCAGATGGCAGCAGCAGTAATGGACTGTAGAAATTGGGACGAAGAGGCCTACAGAGACTCCATTTTAGAGGAGAGAGAAACCCTTTGCCGCACCGTCTTTCGAACTGCATTCGCTCCAAACTCTAACCCTAATCCCAACAACAATCTCGTCGTCGCGGCCTCCAGCGAGGGCTCTATCGCCTGTTACTCCATTTCCTCTTGCCTCGTACTATCTCTTTCTGCTTCCACAATCAGAAGCACATTTTTCTATTTGTTTTGTGTTTCTTTGATACAAATGCAGGTTTGGCTTGCAATTTTTGGTTTACTTTTTGCCTTTTGCTGTTATGCTAGGCTTTAGGCTACGGAAATGCAAGGGCTGCTCAGAAGTAAGTGAATATTATTGAAGAGAATACGTACATGGATTCCTTTTGTTTATATTTTTCTCTACTATTTTAGTTAATGAGTTGATGATATTTGTGCGTAGTTTGACAACGGCGGAACCCAGTCTTTTGATAAGGGGGCATGAGGGCCCTGCTTACGATGTTAAATTTTTTGCCCGTGGCGAAGATTCCTTGTTATTGAGGTGACTCACTCAATGATTTAGTACTTGCATCTACAATTCATAAAGATTTTCAAGCTTTGAAAATTTTTTCCCTTTTGAAATAAATGGAAATTTTAAAAAAAAATTGTGGTTATATAGTTCGCTAGGAATATGGATTTATTTGGGAATGCGAATATTGGGATGCATCATCATCTCACTTCTTCTTTCTTAATTTTGTATTTGTTTTGGATATGGATGTTCATTCTTTGTTCTGACATTCATATGTAAGGCTCTGATAACATTCTGATAAACTATGATTAATGCTATACAAATTAAGGAAATCTTAGCTAGAAAAGTCTAGCATCCATGGAAATTGAGACTTACACTCAGTTAATTGCTGCTTAATGTGGTCAACTTCTTACGATTTTCTCAAGAGGATTCTTTGGCAGGTATTTGGCCTATAGGCAAGAAAATTTTAATTTTGTGGAATTAGACTCTATAATCACATTCATAGTGAATTAGCTCTCCTTGTAATATGAGAATGTATTTTGTACCTCTGGTTGTATAAATGGATATTGGCTTTCACATATGTAGATTGCAGTGTTTTGTTGTCTATTTGGAGGATTTATTAACTTATTTTGTGTAGTTGTGGTGATGATGGCCGGATTCGAGGATGGAAATGGGAAGAACTGTCAGAGTCTGAGGTGCCTATTCCAGGTAATAAGACATTAAAGCGAAATTTCTTGTGTTTGCCATAACATGGAAAAACATATAGCCATTTTCTTTTAAATTCCTGATAAAGGGCCCCGCAGAACTTGCTAGTGGTAAGTATCACTTTGAAGTTGCATTTATGGTGGTATATCACAATAATGTATGTTTCTTGCAACTTCAGAAAACTATTCTGTGCTTGTAAGTGTGTTTTCCTGTTTGATGTTTCACCCTTGTTGAACCAATAGACAAGAGCTCTTAGAATGGCTTCTTACAAGACACTTTATCTCACATACAATGCTGAAACAGGTTTTTGGAAATGTAAGGTCCACAAATCCAGCCACTTAGGCCACCGATGCTGATCTTTTCATCCTAGGGCTTGACTTGAATTTTCGATGCCTCATTTTTATGTTATCTGTTTTTCAGTTGTGAACTAACTCTTCGTCAGGATAATGTGTTTTACTGAATTTTGTAACTCCGCAAAAGAACCGTTTTTCCATAGCATGAACCACTTTTTGCGCTTTGATTATTACTTTTTTTCTAGTGTACTAGTATTTGACATTTTATGTGGTATAATTTTTCAGGAAGCAGTGTGGAGCCAGTGATTGACCTGGTGAATCCCCAGCATCGGTTGGTCATCCTAGAATTTGAATTGAATGTAACGTTGTGAAGATTATGATATTGTTTCCGTTCTTGATCTAGTGTTTAATGATTTGATAGCCTTAATAGGTGCAGCCAAAAACTTATGGAGTCATTTCTTTTATATAATATACTATGTTCATAGTACGTTTTTTGCTTCTGCTGGATTCTTATGATAGATGGCACACTCGGCTGTTTATCTTCATGCCTGCAATGCTTTACCTTTATCTGTTTTTTTTTTTGTTTTCTTTTATAATGCTTTACCGGGTGTGTTGTTGTGGGTTGGGATGCATCATTACATATGTACAAGACTTGTAGTGTTTGATTGAATCTTAGCCAGGATAGTTCATCTTGCTTGTGTTTCTGCTATCATTTAATCTGCAATTTGTTTCATAAAAATTCCAGTTTCTTATTGTATAGCTTATTGCTTGTGCATTGCATGCAATACTTTTAAGTGAATGTTTGGTTTAACTTTCTTCCTTTCTTAACGCTAATGATGTGTCATTTTTTAATTGCAGAGGCCCTTGGGGTGCACTTTCTCCAATCCCTGAAAACAATGCAATTGCTGTTGATACTAAGGTTTTTGTTCCCTCACTTTTCCATTTGTACTAGACTGCTTCCTTGTCTTAGTTCCTTAAAAGTTTGTTAGTTCTCTCTATCTCGTCTGTCCTTTCTTGTCCATGGGAAAAACATGAAAGAGAAGCAGATGTAAATGAAATCGTGTAGACAGAACTATGCTTACTGCATTATCCATGTTCTTTTAACTATCTAGAAGAAGGCTGGCTAGCAATTGTCATTCTTTATCCTTCTTCTATCATTATAATTTTCTGTTGATAACAAGTTCATTAATATTTAGGTCCTTAAGTACAAAGTTATGTGTATTAGTAGTTCTGTTCTCCCTGAAGCATTGGATATATAAAATTTGATCTCACAAAAAGATTGATTTATGGGTTGATTCTTTGATATAGGGTGGTTCTGTTTTTGCTGCTGCAGGCGACTCTTGTGCTTACTGCTGGGATTTGGTATGTATTTTCTGAACTTTATTAATTACCAAACAATATATGTTGGATGATACTTTAATTTGGTCTCCTAGTTGGAAACCTCTTGTATGGATGTTTCTTCTATATTGTTCTTTAATTTTTTTATCTCTTCTAAATGCAATTGAGATAATCCTACCTGATTCATGGTTGAATATTTCAGGAGAGTGGTAAAATCAAAATGGTTTATAAGGGCCACTCAGATTATCTGCATTGTGTTGCTGCTCGATCCTCTTGCAGTCAGGTTTAGAGTTTCTCCTCTTTCACAGCAGTTGTTTCTCTTGTAAACTTGATCATAGATATTCTCTCCTCTGCTTAGATCACAAATTAATTCGTTACATGTGTGTTGTGTCTGTGCATAGTGCCCAGATCTCTATATGTTCTCTGATTGGCTTTTGTAATAATATCAGCTGATCCTTCGAGAAACTTTATTTTGGAAGATATGTTTCTAAAAGTTGTTGTGCTTGTGTCTTTCAGAAGACTTGACTTTCTCGGTGGAACTTTTCCACCTCCCTCAGCTGTTAATGTAATTTACAGTTAAAGAGTAGGTTAAGAATTCATACTTACTTCCCGGGAGTTGGTTCAAGTGAGTTAGGAAATTAAAGACATGATAGAGGGGGCTACAGCGACTTGTATTGTTTAGGATGGGGAGACAACTCTAGGATTGAACAGTCGAGTGAGAAGTCCTTGGCTATGGCTTCCAAGTACTGAATTCCAAGCTACTGATATCTTATATCTTCATATCTAACAATGCCAGGTGTGATTGTTTCACTGGAAAATCTTCTAGATGTGACATAGGTCTAGGAAATTATATCAGCCTCTCATGGCCTAATCTCAATATACCATGTTTTAGTATTTCTTAATTAATGTTTTAGTTTGCCTTCTGCTTACAGCTTTTCCCTGTTTGTTGTCTTTTTTGGGTATTCTCAGATAATAACTGGTTCAGAGGATGGGACAGCACGAATATGGGGTAAGTTTGATTCTTCCAGTACAAGAATATAACGCCTAAAGATCACCATTCTGTTTTCAATTTTTCACATAATTTCTCATTTATCTCTCATGTGGTTACACTTGTGCTTTGTTTTTTGTGTTTGTAAGAATAGATTGCAAAAGTGCTAAGTGTATTCAAGTAATTGATCCAAGGAAGGATCAGGATCTTAAGGATTCATGCTCTTATGTCAGTTGCATTGCTCTTGATGAAAGTGAAAGCTGGTTGGTGAGTATTTATGCAAGTTAGATTTAATTTTCTCAGAAGCTAGCACATTTTTCTGTGTTGTACTTTAAACATTTATGTTGAATTTTTTGTGGAGTTTCCCTGGTGCAGTCAATTTATGCTTCTGTTGCTGAAATCAGTTGGCTGAATTGCAGATCTTGTTGAAATACCTATTTTTCTTTTGACATTATTCCACCAGGATGGCATGAGTTGTTATTATATGTGAAACACTGCAAGAATTATTGTCCTGTGCATCTTTTTTTTTTTTTTTTTTTGCATTCCCTTGGTTTCATAATATATTGACATGTGAAGGAGTAAAATATCTTGGTTAGTTGATAAAATTTTTGTTCTTGCTGGTGCAAAAGGCATTTCCTGAGTATTTATTTTTCTTTTCCTAATTTGTGTTCAGGTAGGATTTGTAAAGGGAGAAATTAGTATGTGCATCTTGATATTGATAATTCTACTCCAGTGTGTAGACTCTAAATTGTACATTCCTCAAAATTCAGCAGCAGATTCAGTTGCTTAAGAATTTAGTTTGGGGTCCACCATATATTTACTTTGCTGCTCTTTGGTTTTTTAATAAGTCTAGCATATATTAGAATTAGCTTAGGCTGCTACCATCAGATGGTATTGAAAGACCTAAGAGGGAGGGGTGAATTAGGTATTTGGCTAATTATCGAAATCTTTTTCCCTTTTTGCAAATCCTTTGTCTTAATAAAAGCTCTTCTTTAAATTCACAAACTTCAAGTTATATGTGATTTGATGATTAATACAAGATTATCAAACTATAAGACCATAACCAATCAATCAACAACTAAGCATAAATAATAATCACAAGTATGTAAACAAGTAAAGCAATAAGAAAATGAACACACGATTTATAGTGGTTCGATCTCTCCAAGATCTACATCCACTACCTTGAGTCCACACTCAAGGATTTCAATCAATCCATTATATGCTCAAATTCAACAATTGCATAAGAGGCTCACCACACAATGGTTTTACACTCAACCTCTTTTAGTAATTATACAAACAAGGTTCACCCTTCCACAAGGGTTTTATATCTAAAGACAACCTAAAGACCAATATAATCAAAGGCTCACTCACAAACGGGTTTTACACCACAACCTTGATTAATCTAGTCTATGGCTCACCCTAACACAAAAGGGTTTTATGTCACAAGATAACCTTGCAATGAGCTAGTAGAAAAACAGAATTAAAATGAAGAATGGAGTTTGGATATTACCAACACTTCTTGGTGGATAATTACAATTGCTAGCACCACTTCACCTTTGCCTTTGGAATCTTGAATGTACACCTTTGAGCACAAGTCAATTTGAGAGCTTTTCAATTTAATTTGATGTAAAACAAGTTAGAACATGTAGGATTTGTTAAGTTTAAAGTTCTTCTAAAAAATCTGGAGTTTATGGCTTTTATACAATTCAAAAATGAGTTCAAACGGGTATAAAACGGCTAGTAACAGTAAAGTTCGGACGTCCAAACTTTCTCCTCTGCGTCCGAACTTTTCTGGGAAATTACTGTTCATGTGAACAGTGTGCGACAAAAACTTGGCATTGTGCGTCCGAACGTGCGTTCGAATTTCTCTGTAAAAATAGTCGCACTGTTCACATAAGCAGTATCACTGTTCATGTACTGTTTACAAAAGTTGGACGTCCAAACTTGGTCTCATGCGTCCGAACGTGCGTCCAAAATTCTCTAGAAAAATAGTGGTACTGTTCATTGAACAGTTGTACTGTTCAATGAACAATAATACTGTTCACAATACAGAATTTGCTCTTCACAGCGTAGGGAAAGTTCGGACGTCCGAACTTTGCCCTATGCGTCCGAACTTTGCATCCGAACTTTTGAAACTTTGTCAAAACATATCCAAATCATTTCAAAATAAGTTTTGTGCTCTCTCATGCATTCAAATGAAACCAAGATATACAAGTGTAGAGTTTACATAAGAATGTACCTATTTTAATAATTCTACACTCTAAGTCTTCAATGCCTTCAATCATTTTGAACATACTCTTCAAATCTTCAATCACATTTGGGATATTGAGTTCTTGCATTTTAGCTTCAAGGCAATAAGACTTCATGCTTCTCAAGTCATCAATCCTATTACTCAATCATACAAACACATTAGTCCTCATCAATATTTGTCATTATTCAAAACTAATCATAATTACATGATTTGCCCTTAGGGCTAACAGGTATCTTGATTGACAATATGCACTTAGCCATGTTTCCAAAAATCGCAGATAGTATGCAACTTTTGGTTATTATCAAATTTGACGCAAGCTATCACTAAGTGTTGTTCTCAATGCCCATTTCTAAGGCTGTACATGGCCATATGATCAAAGATTCAAGTACTGCAAGATATTCACTAATCCTTATTTTCTTCTAATTCTTCACATTTTATATTTGAATGTATGCTTATTAGTGACTTATGATATTTTTCAAGGCTTACCATGCTGATGATAAAGAGATCTACTTTATATCATTCAATTGCTGATAGCTATTATGTTTTACCCTTTGTATCAGGGCCTGAATACCCAGAGACCTAACTGCTATTTCTTTTTTCTGACTTCCGTCCAAGACACTTTTTCTGTTTGATAGACTACTTTATAGCCATTACAAAATACTGAACTGCTTTCTTAGTCAAGTTGCATAAAAGGGGATTTTTAAACTGAATAGTAGTATCTTCAGATTAACATGTAATTACATTCATTGTAGCTGTTTGCGAGATTTTGCTTTAGTTTTTGTTTCATTGATTAATAATTTGTTGAATAAATAAGGTTGCCCTGGATATTCTGTATTTGTATGAGTTATATGATAAATGGTTTTTCTATTGTAGGCCTGTGGAAGTGGTCAATCCCTATCTCTTTGGAATCTTCCTGCTCGTGAATGTGTGTTGAGGATTACGACACATGCTTGTGTGCAAGATGTTCTGTTTGATAATAATCAGGTGGGGGATTCCTTTTCCTTACCATCTTAGTAGTATGTTTCTTTACAGTGTTTTCAAGTCCTCAGAAAATTATCTTCCCTGTTAAAGGCTAATGCTTTCAGTTTGCAAGAAAAATCCTCAGAAAATTAGCTCCATTGTATGCATGCAGTGCACACTCCTGAACAATCCTTAGTCTGATATTTTATTTCAGTCCTCTATCTCCTGAAAAAGTTTTTGTGATAATTTCAGATTCTGGCAGTTGGATCAGAACCAATACTGAGCCGATTTGACATGAATGGGAACATTGTTTCGCAGATACAATGTGCTCCACCATCATCATTTTCCATTTCCTTACATCCTTCAGGGGTAAGTACTATCTCTAGTAGTAGATATAATGGCAGTGGAAATTATGAGATATGCAGATGTGAGACAACCCACAAGTTCTGTTCAAATTGCAGCATGTAAAGATACTCCATAGTTTTATTATATTTCAGATACACACGGTATCTTGTGCCGTGACATGCATGGTACTCCACATTATGGTATCAGTTAAGAGTTTGCTTGGACAAATCATCCATTTTTATCTTTTTTACTTTCTATAGACTTTGGAAAGGAAAACTGTTTGATTATTCTGGCTGGCAGGCTGCTTGATTTCCTAGTAGTTGGTTGTTACTACTTTACCTATGCTTTTCAATTTTTGCTTCCAGGTTGCAGCTGTGGCCGGATATGGAGCATTAGTGGATATTATCTCACAGTTTGGAAGTCATTTATGTACGTTCAGGTGCAGAGGGCTTTAGACAGCAATATCCGAGCTGATTATATTATTTGGTGGCTTCTCATCGTATAATGGGTTAAAAGGAAGATTCTCTTGGCTACCCTTGCTGTTTTTGTTGGGAGAAGAAAGAGGGGAAAGAAAATTGGATAGGGACTGAAAGTCGAAGATGAAATGTTAGTTGTTGCTAAGCAAGGAACTACTGAATAGCACACAGAAGTCTTGATAAGCCATATAGTTCTCTAGCAGATGTAGGGAGTAAAAAGAGTGAGAGGTGCATTTTCACTCCATGTATGAGTCTCTAGCAGAAAACATAAACTGGGGACATCTATATGTATGAATGGGAAAGTAACAATTTCGTAGGATGATATTTGAACCCTGTAAATCTTTCTACGATGCACTTGGCGCATTCTACTACTAGTGAAATGGAAAGTGAAGAAAATGAAAGGAGAAAGCAACCGTCATTTATCCTTATCATTGTTGAATCTTGATTGAAAATGCTACTTGTTACTAGGAGAGGATATAATCTCCCGGTTCTTCAACTAGTCAGCCCACTGATCTGCTGATCAAAAGCAAATGAGACTGAAGATGTGGTAATGCGATGTAAGTGCGAACGAGCCTCAATCTAGAAATTCTGGGATTTCCGAATATTGCGTACCCTTTCTGAGAGTTTAGCTGTGCTACTCTAACTTTCGTTATGGTGCATGTGTATTTTTTTTTAGCATGTATTAAATTGAAAATTTATACGTGAATAATTATTTATTCTATAATTAAAATAATTAAGAAGTGAGTTATTATTCAAATAATTATTATAACATATAAATTTTTAACTATTAAATTAAAATCAAACAATTAAAATCAATTCAATACATGCTAAGAAATATATACACTGGCACCAAAACAGGATCGGAGCTACTCATCAACGATTCAACCCTGCATTTCCATGCCCTTTTACTTCAGAGTAAGAGCCAAGAATTTAGAACCAATCCAATCCTTTTTTTCTTTCCCATTATTATGAATCAAACTTTGATACTTAAAAATAGAACTTTTCACCCGTAAATTTCATATACTATCAGTTTTAATAATTGGGAATCTTTTTTTAAGAATATATTCAGAAAACAGATATAATTCTAACGCTAAATCTGTAACCTGATAAAAGCGTTTTTAAAGACAACATTATTTCCTTTCTCCAGCGGCTACATTTAAGCAAATTTTTGCACTGTGAAAGTAGGCTTAGTGGCCAAGTGTAACGCAAAGAGAGAAAAGCCATGCACTCGATTAGGATCCTCAGTCCGTCAAACTAAAATGCGGGCTAAATGCTGACACTTTCTTCTCATCCTTACTATAGTATACTCCTCCCGCGCTCAAACTTCACTCTGTAGATCCGAGGAGCTTGGAGGAGGACACGCATGCCCACACCCAATCGCACTAGGCATTCTTCGCATCCCTCTCTTTTACTCTTCCGGGATTGTTCTCATCGTCTTTCGGGAGTCCTTTTTTCCCCATTCTTTTTCTCATCTTACTTTTGCTGCCACTGTGGTACATGCTTTGTGCTGAAAAATATTCTTTAGATGTTACTTGTACCCCGTATAAACTGCAGATTACTTTTTTCAAAGTATTGAGCTAGTGAATTCTTCAAGGAAAAAAGAAAGAGGAAGAAGGTAGTGGCAGTGGTTTTGATTCAATGCCATCCATGGATGAATTCTCTGAAATGATTTTGTAAAAGATGGCTTCTTTCTAAAGCTCATCTTTGTTCTAATTTCTGATAAAATGTGTTGTTAACTCATAAGGAGGTTACTGAGTAAAGGTTGTTGTACTTGAGGAGCTTAATGATTTTAGTTATTAAGAAAATGTCGCTTTTGATGCCTAACTTATGATTAAATATCCTGCAGTAATGGCAGGTGTGGTAGCCGATGGATCACAGTTTGATGCCCGTCAATATGACGCCAAAATGAATGATTTGTAAGAACCCTTCTTTAAACTTTCTTCTTACCTGCAAAATTATTCAATATGAGATTATTTTTCTCGGTGACTTTGAAATTTGAATTCTTGATTGCTGATCGTATATCTTTCTTCAAAATCACAAGCCCAGTTAATATTTATAATGTGGATCGCCACCATAGCTGACTTCTTTTCTGTTATTTCTTGGGATTGGTGCCTCAGGCTTTCAATTGATGGGAGATATTTCTTTACTTCATACGATGAGGTTTATGAGAGTTTTGATGCAATGGGTTTGAAGGAGAATCTTTTGAGGGGAATTTATGCATATGGTACTTATATTTTCTGCTTCAGATATATCATTCTTCCATTTGTTGGTTGCTTGGATTTATTTTCTGTGTTGCTCATTTGCTCTCAATTCTTTGAATGATTTAATTTTCTTTGAATCTTGATTGATAGAAGCATGCAGAATGACTTCCTAATCTTAGTCAGTTTCCAAATGCAATTTGAATGTGTAACTTCTTATGTCCACAAGTTTTTGAATTTTTTTGGTAGCCATTTTTCAGTTGTTTGGTATCCAAATTAATATCAAAGATGATAAATTGTTTATCGTGAATGTAGGTTTTGAAAAGCCCTCAGCTATTCAGCAAAGGGGAATTGTTCCGTTTTGCAGAGGTCTTGACGTTATTCAGCAGGCTCAGTCTGGAACTGGGAAGACTGCAACTTTCTGCTCTGGTATCCTTCAACAGCTTGACTATGGATTAGTTCAATGTCAGGCTTTGGTTCTGGCACCTACTCGTGAGCTTGCACAACAGATTGAGAAGGTTATGCGAGCACTTGGAGACTACCTTGGCATTAAGGTGCATGCTTGTGTGGGAGGAACTAGTATCCGTGAGGACCAACGCATTTTGTCCAGTGGAGTCCATGTCGTAGTTGGAACTCCAGGGCGTGTATATGACATGCTGCGAAGACAGTCTATTCGTCCTGATTACCTTAGGATGTTTGTATTGGATGAGGCAGATGAAATGCTTTCACGAGGCTTCAAGGATCAGGTCCCCCTGTTTTCCTCTATTTTCTTTGCATTTGTACACCATCTTTCTTCCCTTCCCCTTATCTAAATCTATGTACTGATAGATATATGTAATTTGCTAGAAAATGCAAGTCTTGTGTATGTATGTTTGTGTGTGTGTTGGGGGGGGGGGGGGGGGAAGGGGGGGTGCAGCCGCTGATTGTGGAGGAAGTTAACTTCTTTTTTATTTTTATAGAGGACCTCCTCACCAATTGCAGAGTCAAATTCTCCTAGAAGCAGGATACTTTGTCTAGGACCTAGGTCAGTTTGATTTGCATTTTCCTTTGATCATATTGATCTCAACATGGATTGGCTCTCAATTGATGAAGAGTGCCATAAGTTCTATATAGTTAACATTATTTACAGGAAATTGTATTTTCATTTGATCTTCCTGTCAATAGTGTGCAGGTTATTCTGTCAATAACGTGATTTCAATTCTAGATTGGATCAAGAAGCCTAACTCAATTCTAGCTTTCAATTGCGCTGTCTGTATTCTCCATAATTTTGTCTGCGGTTGTTATAATGACGAATTTTCTTTTCCCTTCTTCTCCTCCTTGTGGCTACAGATCTACAATATCTTCCAGCTTCTGCCTACCAAAGTTCAAGTAGGGGTTTTCTCTGCCACAATGCCTCCTGAGGCCCTTGAAATCACAAGGAAGTTCATGAACAACCCTGTTAGAATTCTTGTGAAGCGAGACGAGCTCACCCTAGAGGGTATAAAGCAGTTCCATGTGAACGTTGAAAAGGAAGAATGGAAGCTTGAAACACTCTGTGATTTGTATGAAACCTTAGCCATCACTCAGAGTGTGATCTTTGTCAACACCAGACGAAAGGTTGACTGGTTAACTGACAAGTTGCGTGGCCGGGACCACACAGTATCTGCTACGCATGGAGATATGGACCAGAACTCTAGAGATATTATTATGCGTGAATTTAGGTCCGGATCTTCTCGTGTTCTTATTACTACAGATCTTCTGGCTCGAGGTATTGATGTCCAACAAGTTTCCCTGGTTATAAATTATGATCTCCCTACTCAACCTGAAAACTATCTTCATCGAATTGGTCGTAGTGGACGTTTCGGGAGGAAGGGAGTTGCCATCAACTTTGTAACCACAGAGGACGAGAGAATGCTTTATGACATTCAAAGGTTTTACAATGTTGTAATTGAGGAGCTGCCATCTAATGTTGCAGATCTCATCTAAGAACTTTCTTCTGATGGGTTAGTATTAAGATGCTTTACAGTTTTGTAACTGACGAGCTGGAAGAAGATCCGCCTGGCTCCCATAATTAGCTAGTGAGTGATACAAGATGAATTTGCTAACAACTCCTCGTGTCTGCATTCCCTCCCCGGTTTTCATTCACCTTTCAGTTCTATAGATTAGGTTATTTAGTTGATACTCCTGTTAGGATGCCGTGACAAGAATTTTGTAGAGTGTCATTTTGGTGAGTGAGGTATGATCTTCTGAACTTGTTAAGCTATAGCAGGATATCTATAGGTACTGTACTTTCAGCCAGAACTGTGTGTGAATAATCACATACTCACTTGTTTTTTAACCAGGAAATGAAATGCAGTGCTTATGATAATTGTGCAGTCTATGATCAATGTTGCTGGCCCTTGTTTTCAAGAATACCATTGTGCTTTCCAGATTTGGAGTTCTTCAAGTTCATTTTTTGGAAGAGAAATGAAGTTGTTTAGACTTTCAATGGCATCTAGTGTGACAAACAGCTATAGCCAATAAAGCGCTTAAGAATTTCAATGATATTTTTTTTTTCTTTTCTGGGGAGAGAGTGTTGAAAATGAGCTTATGCTTAACTCTACTCTCAAAAAATACTTCAAAGGAGGGAGTAATGATCAAGTCTTATAAGTGATTAATTTTTTATACGGATCTTAACAGTGGCTGGGTATAGAATAATGGTCCTCACTGTCCTCACTTGTCAGGTACGGTATCAGAAAAGTTTGACCATTATTTCGGAGCTATCTATTTATGGCTTGACCACCATCATCAAGCACATTCTCTCCGGGAGTCCCTGTTTCATTGGGATGCTGGCCCTTGGTTTTGCCTTTGCCTTGGACTCCTCTTCTTGCCATCTCTTTCTACTAGAATTGAGTTACTGCGGGATACCCGAGTTCAGGTTGAATTTGGACTTAAGGTACTTAGATCCCTTCAATTTTCAGATAATAATTAAAATAAATAAGTATGAATTATTATTCCTCAAAATTATTAGAAACGCAGAGGGTGATTAAGTAAATGTATTTTAAATTAGTTTATAATGTTGATGTAGTGAAAGTTTTTTAGTCAGAATCATCACAGCAAAGATATATAGAAAAAGCATCAGCCTATATTTTTTTTATTGATATAACTTTTAAACTTTTTAGCAAAATTATGAAATATTTCTGTACAAAAGCATCGATTTACATTACAACATTGGAGAAATATTGTTAGAATTTTACCTTACATTTGCTAGTTCATTATTTTTGTTAAAAGTTTCACGAAATTGACCTATTTCAGAAGATTGCAGCGTGAGAAATTTGCATTGGGTTCTGTAGCAGAACCCAATCCAAATACACCCTAAATCTCCATAACCGTTTGTTTTGAGAAAAAGTAGAGAGTGAAAGTAAATGTTGAAAAATGAGAAATTATGGATTCCAAATATAAAAAAAATGGGTTGCACTTGTTGATTCCATTTACATTTTTTCATTGCCTAGCTATATCTATAATACTATTTATTTTTCCCAATCTTCTTTATTTAATTTTGATTTATCTATGGAAGAAATTTATATCAAATTAACTTTCTACTAGAAGAGAAAAAAATAGTAAATAAAATAATATTTTAGATAAATACTCAAAAAAAGAAAAATGCATATTTTAATCTCGATAGTATATGGTATATTCTTCCTTTACTTCAATTCAAATTATACTATTTTATTTACTACCAATTATCTAATATACAATAAATGATTTATCTATTGAAGTTCAGAGATAAATGAGGCCTTGGGAATAAGTTTAGAAGGTAATTGATAAGTAATGAAAAGTTACAATGCTTAAAATTTTAAATGAGAAAGATTTTACTTAATTAATAATTTAACACAAAAGATCTTTTAAATCAATTAGATTTTTTCTAACTAATAAAAAAATCTAAATTCTAGAAATTGGGAATGAAACTTTTGGAGGAGGGGAGAGCAATGTACATCTCTCAATATAATAGATTTTGTTTGATTTTTTTTATAAAATTCATCAAAATCTAGATATTTGTAAAAAAATTCAATTAGGACACTTATTCTAGGAGGAGCATTTACTGTATATATACTCATATTTTATAGAGGAAGTATACATTATATATACATTACAATATAAATGTGCTCCTACTAGGTGAACTGTATTATATGTAATTATGAGGTGATATAAAAAGATATATAAAAATTACTCGGTAATATAAAATATTAAAAAATAAAATTTAATAATACGAATAGTAATAAAATATATTTTTTAATAGTATTTAGAGCCAATTTATCTTTTTAATTAAGAAGTGATATTACATAGACTTTTTTGTTAATAATAGGGTCATCTTGGATTGGGTTTCTAATACAAAAAAAATTATTTTTTACACTTTTTTATTTTAAGTTATATTTATCTTTTCACAGATAATTTATTTTTATAATTTTTAATACAATTTAATTCAAAATAAAATTTAATTCAAGATAACTCATATATAAAATAAAAAAGGTGTTTTCTTTTTTTTTTTTTTTTGGAAGGAAAGGATGTGTGTTTCTTTAAGGAAGTACTTTAATTTTTTTTTTAATCTAAATAAGGGAGTACTTTAATAGATAGGCTCTAGAAGGAAACAAAAATAACCAAAAAAGAAAAAAAATTAAAACGAAATGGTATTGGTATCCCGTCATCATTGCGCATTCTGGACTTAGCTCTGGTACGCCACGTAAGTTCCTTTGTACATCTCTCTGTACTATTATAAAAGCCCACGCAGCAACCCCGTCAGAACTTTCCAAGCGGCTGCTCCTCCGTCGACGAGACAAGATCCTCCCTTGTCATCTTCTTCCTCCCACGCCCCCCGCCCATAACCCCTTTCAGACTCAAGACACCTTCCTCCAAGTCCCATCTTCAGCTTTCTCAGGCACACGCTTTTGTTACCATATTATTTACGCATTAAGATAGTAATATTATACTCATATTCCTGCAGAATAATACTGACACAACCGCCTGATTTTTCGTTCCTCACCACTACATCTCTGTTTCTCGAATTCTCACCCCAATCTCTCTTCCTTTACCATCCCCTGTTCGTCACCTTTATCTTCTCTTTCTCTTCCCTTTTTCACTTCCTTGTTTTGTTTATCAGAAAAGATTCCTTATCTCCAACGCACTAGAATTATCCGAAATGGCGATCATGGAGTCGCCGGAGACTGCTGGAGCAGCCACGGATGCGACATCGGCGCTAGCGCCCCAAAATGTGACTAATAGGTTGAATTCGGATCTTAACGGCTCCCTGCGGAGGCGAGCCAGTGCGGCTGTGAAGAGTGATATAGTGAAGGAATTGGAGTCTGATTCGGATTCGAGTTCGAAGGTGACTGATGATTCAGAGGATAGTAAGCGGGATGAGAGTACGAATGGTGATGGTTGTGTCGGTGATGGAGTGAAATTGGCGGGTGATTTCAGTAATGAAAAAGATGACAAGGACAAGGTTGGAAATGGTGAAGGTGGTAGAGGAGGATTGGAGGAGTCTCTCAAGTATGCTTTCAGGGCTTCTGTGCCGGCTCACCGGAAAATAAAGGAGAGTCCTCTCAGCTCTGATGCCATCTTCAAACAGGTATCGAGCTGGCCCATTGTCATAGTTTCTATACGGATTATGCATACGTCTCCTGAAGTAGCTAATAATTTCTCGTCTAACATAACTTATATCATCAATGGAATTTGGGATCAATTATATCCTTTTTGCTCATGAAGCTTGAGTGATGAACTCGAGAACTAGTACGCTACACTACTCGGTTATTACTACCGTTGTTTGTCGGTTTTAGGTCACATAAATCATTGTATTAACCCTTCTAAAAGGTCCTGCAATATCAAGGGCAAAATTTTGAAAAAATTCTTTACGAGGGATAGGAATTACATGTTAAGAAACGGAAGAGCTTTTTGTTCTTTTCATTTTGCATATGAGAAAAAATTGAAGAGAGAATACGTTAACTTAAACTTGTTCTTTCCTTGTCAGTTGGGAGATGAGGGGAAAAGAACATGAACAAGATACGTGAGGAAGTTGTTAGCTTTGCTATTTACTAGGAGTAGCCTCCTATAAAATCAAGCGAAACAGGATGCTTCTATAACCCATTTAGATTCCATAAAGTTCCTTCTTTTGGAGAAATGGAGTATCATGTTTTTGTTCTTGTTGAAACATCAAAATGGAGGGGAAAAAGCTATCTTTTCCAGTTATCATCTTCCATTCTGAGATTCAAATCGTTAGATGCAAACAACTTGTTTGACTTTTTTAATTGAATTGATCATTTATAAAGTACAACAGAAGGTTGAGATTAATAGAGGATATGGAGCCTTAGAAATTGGGAAATACGAAAGGAGCAATTATGATGCAACCCGGCGGAAGAGAAGAAGCAACTTAGATTTTTCTCTTGGTTTAAACCTTAGTATTTTTGCTGGGAAGATTTGGAAGAGGGATTGTAGTTGACTGCATTTTTAGAAAATGGTTGTTGGCAATCATCAGTTTCCTGCTTAATTGTATGGTTTTTGGAGTTTAAAGATGAGGGAATTTGAGGATTTTGTTGTCATTGGAAGTGGTATCTTGCATGATAATAGGTGCCTGAACCAGGTGCTCATGAAAATGGGAGCTGAATTGAGGTTTTAGCAATAAGAGAGATCAAGTAAGGATATATTACATGGATCTGATTGAGGTTGTATAGCTATTAGGGATCAAGTGAAGAACATATTACTTGCAGCAAATGCGGTCACATAATACTAAATTGTTAGATTGCTACACTTTGTGGAGCCATTTTGCATATTCATTTAAATTACTTTGTCTGGAATTTGAATTTTGTATGATTGAGCCCATATTGGAGCTGTGGTTAGAATAATATATTGTTCCTCATAGACTGGTATCTTGTTCCAGAGCCACGCAGGACTTTTCAATCTCTGTATTGTGGTGCTTGTTGCAGTAAATGGCCGGCTTATCATTGAAAATCTGATGAAGGTCTGCTTCTTATCAAACTTATACTTGCTTTAATCTTATACTTTTTTATTATTTCTAGAAATGTGTCGACGTCAGATTGTCGTCAGCTTCATTCCACTGAATATCTGGACTTTTGTCCTCATTAATTCAATATCTGTATTACTGATCTAGGATGATGGTTGTGTTTTTTGATGTGCTATTTTTTGGAGAGAAAACTTTGGGCCTTAAAGACACGTAAACTTTTTCTTATTTAACTCTTGCAGTATGGCTGGTTAATTCGTGCTGACTTTTGGTTTAGTTCAACATCATTAAGGGATTGGCCTCTTCTAATGTGCTGGTATGTTTAGCATGGATTTTCTTTGCATTTTCCTACTTTTACCATAGGCACTTTTTGTGCTTCCTGGTGCCCGCCTTTTTTTTCCTTTTTTGGGGCGGGGGGGTTTAAAAGGAACAAGAACCTGATGCATCTTCTCCTTGATGTCTGATTAACTTTCCTTTCTTCTTCTCTGGTCTGCAGTCTCAGTCTCCCCATTTTTCCACTTGCTGCTTTTTGTGTTGAAAAGTTGGTACAGAAGAATTCTATAACAGAGCCAGTAAGTTTAAATCCCTGTTTTATAGAAACTGTAGACTGTGTTTTCACTGTCATCTTCCAGTTTTACTGACATTATCTATCCACATCTTAAGCTTGAGGCAGATTTCTACTAGCTCTATTACCTCTTTTAGTTGTTCAGTTGGGTCTATGTCAATTTTGGTTCTTTGTTCTATACTGTATCTTGTTCTACCATTCATATGTGGATTAATATGTGTAGTGAAACAGGCCATTGCTATTCTGTTAGATTGTCCATAAAGTTATTAGTATAGAGATATAGGTGCATGCATTGCGTTCTTAACTAGTCCATGCCATCTTTTAAACTCACAGAATGAAATATTCTAACTGAAGGATCCTGCTGAGCTCAGCGGATAGGCCATGAGGCCAACCATGTAAATGACATGTAAATGATTATTTATTCCTTGGCACTCTCTTTATTCTTTTGTATTGAACTTTTTGAAACTTGGCCAGCATATGGCAATGTCTATAAACAATTGACATTAACGAGCTTGAGGGAAAAGAAGGGGATGATATAAGTGGTTGATGCTTGATTCTTTTACATATCTGGTAGTACTGTATCTGTAGCTTGATAGATTGTTGACTCATCAAAGACTTGCTACATGAAGTTCACTGCATTGGCCTTTCACATCTGTAGTCTTGTGATTTACCACCTTAGAATCTGCTTTTCTTTTTTATATGCACTTTTAACCTGATGAAAATTTCGTGTATTGTTTGCCCTATTATTTTTTATTTGCTTTAATAATTAAATGTACTCAGTCAATCTACTGTTGCAGGTGGTTGTCATTCTTCATCTATTAATAACCACCGCTGCAATTCTCTATCCAGTTCTTGTTATCCTCAGGTTTGACCTTAACTTGATACAAAGTTGATATATTTAGTTTACTACTTATATAAATCTGGAAATTTTCAAGTTCAGATGCTATCTAGCTTTCTTTTCTTAAACTCAGAAAAGAATCGTCTAATATTGTGCATCATGGCACATGCATCCGTGTTTCTTTTGAGAATTCAACTTGTTGCCATGACTTGATCAGGCATTGTCATGATGTAGATTCTAATATCAAAGACATTTTTCTTTCCTGAACACTAATATTGAAGACCTCAAAGAAGAACTAATACCAGTTGTCTACTTTATATCTAGCTAATGCTGAAGGAATTGCTAAAATTCATGGTTGACCGGATAAATGCTAAAGACAATATGTAAACCAAGATATACGGATGAAATGATAAATTGGTTTGGATTGGACAGGTGTGACTCTGCTGTTCTCTCAGGCGTCACATTGATGCTATTTGCTTGTATTGTGTGGCTGAAATTGGTATCTTATGCTCATTCAAACTATGACATGCGAGCACTTTCCAAGTCACTTGAGAAGGTATGCAGGCACTCGAATTATCTATCGAGTTATTTGCAATAAATATTTTGTTCATTCAAGAGGCAATGGATGTGAAAGAGAAATAGGCATTAAGAACCCATGTTCTTTTAATGAAATATCATGTACTATTCTGCTTTTGCTTTTTAAAATTGTCCATTTTGCTGCTCTTGTAATTTGTCGAAAGCAAAATAGAGCTTTTGCATGAATAGTTGGGTAGCTAATCATTTAGTGATAGGATCATCTTGCTTATCCTATCATGTAAAATTTTAGAAGAATGCATCTGAATCACTATGGATTGTAGTAGAGGCACCTTTCTTCTCTGTGCTTTAGAATCCTTCCTCCTGCTCTTCGGAAACCAACTTATAGTAAATAATTGATTCTCATTGCTTTTCTAAATGATGTAAAATGTGTTTTTAACTCTATAAGCAACATTTTATTTGTTAGGGGGAAGCTGTTTCCTACTATCCAAATGTGGATTATACATACACTGTAAGCTTCCATAGTTTGGTGTACTTCATGGTGGCTCCAACATTATGTTATCAGGTAAGCCTGCCCAAGAATTCCACAAGTTGGTCCTAAATTCTTTCTCTCTTGATGCACTTGGTTGTCTAGGGCTTATACACTAATACTATATCTGCCTCAAGGACAAATAGAATTGTCCCTTCCAATGTTGTACTTAAGAAAGCATTTTTTCCTAGAACTACATTGGGTTGTCATATATGGGAGCCAATTTGTCATCATGGGATAAATATTCTACATCCTGCCTAAAGATGTGGAAAACATTCTTGTTATTGTGGATTTCTAGGTCCACATAATGCAACTTCCTGGCTTTGATTGATTTTTCTAAGACTAAAATTTATCATATACATATTTTGAGACTGTGTTTTATCTCTCAATGTGCTTTGATATTTATATCCACTTGATCTCTTTTGGCTAGATATTTACTTGCATGTCCTGATTGATGATCTAAGGAAAAGCATTTGCTTTGTATGTGAGAAATAAAATTCTAAGAAACATTAAGGAAAATAAATGGTTGGTTATGTGCAGCATTATTTAGATGCATAGGGTGAGATTTTATAGCTGTGATTTGTCTGACGAATTTCTAAACCAGCCTGCTGAATATATACTGAGATGTGTATAGCCCTTAATTGGTTTACTTACTATTTTCCAACTATACTGGATGCTGTTACTTGTAGCTGAGCTATCCACGTACAGCTTACATTCGAAAGGGTTGGGTGGCACGTCAACTCATAAAGTTGGTAATATTTACAGGGTTGATGGGATTTATTATAGAGCAGGTATTCTCCTTCCTGCTTTTTAACAAGTTCAGAGCTTTCTGTTGTTTCTATCACGAAGTTTGCTGACAAGGATGTATTATCATGCAGTATATTAACCCAATTGTGAAAAATTCTCAACATCCTTTGAAAGGAGATCTTCTGTATGCCGTTGAGAGGGTCTTGAAGCTTTCTGTTCCAAATCTATATGTTTGGCTCTGCATGTTTTACTGCTTCTTTCATCTTTGGTATGGTTCTTGTCCTTGATTAGTGCAGTAATATGTCTCTTTCCTTCTCTTAAATCTTTTTCTTGACTGTGCTATGCCTCAAGCTATATGATGAGAAACTAGCATAGTAAAAGCACTGTGCCTCATCTGATGCATCATTTAGCATCTCTTGATACAGGACAAACTAAGCATGGGTCCATCTTGTGAGGCAGCTGAAGTACCACCGAGACTTCTAGTGTTTCTGGGTCTTGTTTGTAGGAAACAGGAGAATATGGTGTAGAAGGAAAACAACCGGAATTTAGAGGAATGGAATGTGAACAGAGCCCAAAAATAGTGATTTGCTGAAAAGAGGAAAAGAAAGGTCAACATCATTAATAACCAAATCCTAATGAAACTAGAATAACTCCTATGGATGTAATTACTTATTACTTCTCTAAGACAATGGGGACATCAATAAGACTACAGACATGAATAAGTAATTAAACAAATAAAGTCTATTAGTCTATTTCTTGCAATTCCAGCGATTAGGTGGATGACAATAATATCCTTGATCCTTAAAACTCATAAGTACTACAGAAGTTCCACTGCAGCTGCTTTGAAAGTCACCATGCACATCCCTTATTAGACCAGTAATTGTTCTCCTATACAAGAGAAGATACAGGTTTTGTTTTAGGCCTCCAAAGTCTATAGTTCTTGCCTGAGTAGTGAATAGCTTATCAAATCCTCCGATCTTGTCACCCCTAGGCACCAGCTGCTATGGCTCTTACAACCAATTCATCGAGGATCCCTCATAACATCATTCTTCCTTGATTAGACCATATATTGGTTTCTTGAATCCTGCAGTGAGCACATGGATCAGGTTGTACAACACTGTGATAGTTCAGGACAAGAAACAATACGAAAGCATGTTATACTGCTTTCTTCAATCTGCAAATAGAGATCTATTAAGTTTCTATTTGGATTAAGCTCTTATTCTTAGTTCTTTAATGACTGTGTGTAATGCTTATGTTGATAACTCAAACACCTTACTCTGATCGAATACTTACATGCAGTGCTGTGATATAGGCTAAATATACTGGCGGAGCTTCTACGTTTTGGTGATCGTGAATTCTACAAGGATTGGTGGAATGCAAAAACAATCGAGGAGGTACACTTATTTTGTTGAGTTGTTTTTCATCCCATGCTACTGCCACCCATTATTATCCCCATTTCTTTTGCCTTCAATTCTATTCTAGCTGATTAGAGATCCTAATCTGCTTGTTCTTATGGATGTTTTGCTCTGGCTGCTGTTTCAGTATTGGAGAATGTGGAATATGGTAAGTTTCTTATTGTTTATACATTTCTCATTATCAACCATCAGAAAGATTGTTTACCTGTCTTGCACAACTCTGTATGATCAGTGTCATACATGTTCTGCATATTCTCTTCAGACATGGACTTCACTTGAGTTAAAATTGATGCTTCAATATATATTTTTTACATTTTTTAGTTTCATTTAAATTTTGTTTTATATTTATTTGTTGCATATCATGATGTCTAACCAAGAGACAAGTGGTTGTTATCTTGCTTCTGAACCGGTTGTAGTTACCATCTTAGAAGTTCTCTAATATTTGAAGTTCTCAGTCCCTCAGTTGGATAGAAGCACTGAAAGACCATGGGTATTTTTTTCATTTGTACTCTTCAGACTCTAATTCCTAGGAGGCACAAGTATTTTCAGGTCTCTATGATGATTGTTGACTTTTTGTAACTGCTATAAATGACGACTGTGTGTGCTGAGACCGTGTGCTCTAAGATAAATATCTAAATTTTGTAGTATGTCAAGGACACTAGTTTCTTGATACGATTCTCATAAGTGGCTCTGGCAGTGTGTTCTTCTTGACATGCAAGATGATTAGATATTCTTTTTATTGTAGTTATCATCATAGCTGCTGAAAGTTACCTACCTACCTTCTGCTATTTATTAGATTATTGATGAACTATATACTCTATTGCAGCCTGTGCACAAGTGGATGGTGCGTCATATTTATTTTCCTTGCTTACGGAATGGGATACCTAAGGTATACTTACTTCATGCAGTGCTGAAATATTCTAATCTAAGTTCTCCCTTTTTTTTTTTTTTTTTGTTGGACTTCCCCTCTAGAGAAGTTTACTAAAATGCATGCTCATTTTTGTTTTCTGGCTGACAAATTTTATGCTTACCACCACTTGACTTGTCACCTTAGATATAAAGTATATGCCTTCTGTTGCTCCCAATAGAGAAAACTGAGGTTACTTATTTATTGAACGTTGATGTCGTTGGTACTGATTAACAAATAGTTGACCGGACAGATAGCTCTTAACTTGGGAGCTTCCAAGTTTTTGTCTTTTGTTTTAGGATCAGTTTTTAGTCAATTATGAAGAAGATGAACCACAGTATCTGAAGATTGGCCCTTGGTTGTATTGGTTCTTTTCTCCTGCTCTTCCTTTTTCCTCCCTGTTGTAGTCCTCCATCAAATGGGTGAATACTGAAGTCCTGTTTATACTGCCTGACATTCCCCCTCCACAACCCTGCCCTTCCTGGCCCACCCCCCGAAGAAAAGAAAACAAAAAGTTAAGAAGGTTGAAAATCTTATGTTATGGCCGACTTTATGAAGCATCCATTTTCCATGCTCATGGAAATACTCTGGCGCTATATTTCCAGTTTCAGTTCATGTATATTATTTAACTTTTTATTTTGTAAATATGCCCTAAAATTGTTAACTGAAGGGCATTAAGTTAGCAATTTATTATCATTGTGGCACATAATGAAGTATACTGTTCATGCAGGGGGTAGCCATTTTGATTGCATTCCTTGTATCTGCCATTTTCCATGAGGTAGGTTGCTTGATGGGCTTCCATGCGTACTTGCAATTGCACTAAACATGTAACTAATGGTTCCTTTTGACTAGCATCTACTAGTAAAATGCACCAACAGTTTTTTGAATGTTTGCTGTTGAACAGTTGTGCATTGCTGTTCCATGTCACATATTCAAGCTATGGGCATTCATTGGAATTATGTTCCAGGTGTGCATTACTTGTTTTGTCTGCAAGACATTTTTTCATAACTTAATGGTGGTGAATACGTCTGCACAGGTTGTGTCTGGCTACATGTAGATTTATCTAAGGATATTTCTTTGAATCAGGTCCCTCTGGTTATACTGACAAATTACTTGCAAGCAAAGTTCCAGAACTCTATGGTATGTCTCCATTTCCCTGGATCCTTGTGATATCTTTTGGTTATTTAATCATTGGTTGGCGGTGCCTTCTTGAGTTTCTATGCTAACTCATTGATTAGGAGAACAAGTTTTATGGGCAGGGCAATCCGTGTATACCTTCAATTGCCTGAGAACCTTTCCGGCAATACTTTTTCTTATGCCCACTGAAGTACTAAATTTATAGGTAAAGTCCAAGTTTACAGCCGTTCCAAGAGATGCAAACTCTCTTGTTCTCATTCTTTTGGCTGAAAACTTGGGGAAGCTTGTGGCAGCTACTTCTGGGAGGCATTGGTTCTTCGCTTTTGCTCCCTGCCAAAATGTCTGCCCATTAGTTTGAGGAATCTGATATTGCATAAGATTTTTACTCAATGAAGCCATATTATTTCATGATTTAAATAGATCAAAACTATTGCTAACCATATGATTTCTTGTTTCTGAAGGTGGGGAATATGATCTTCTGGTGCTTTTTCAGTATTCTTGGCCAACCTATGTCTGTGCTGCTTTATTACCATGACTTGATGAACAGGAAAGTTAATTCAAGATAAGTTGGATTAAGCATGGTATGTCACTTGACGAATTACTGCCGTGCCAGCCGCGGAAGGCCTCCACCGGTTTCTAAGACACAGAAAGGTGATCATGGGGTTTGATGCTCATACTGACTGCTGTACGAATGATGTGCAGCGCTTGTGTTACCTGATGTTCCTGAGATGGGTTCCATGTGTTTCTGTTAACCTTGTAAAATGAGTTGGGGGTCTAAGAGTTCTGTTCTGGGGTTGACGACACCGTTGGATTATGGGCACTAATGTACACTATCACTAACTGTTGTAAATGATTCATTTTTTATTCTGAATAGTAACCTTTTGCGTTCTTTGCTTGTAAAGCGCGTTTGATTGTAGCGTATTAAATTTTTGTAAATTTTATAAAGAAATTTGGTAAATATTTAAAAGTCTGTTATTTAGAAATAATCTGTTAATGTTTTAAATGTAATTTTAATATTGAGTACTGATGTTGTAAATGGTTACTTGAAAAATTTTTCAAAATATATGTTTTTAATTTTATTTTACATAATAGTTAAGGTTTTATTAAATTTTATAAAATATTTTGATAAATATTAAAAATGTCTTTATTTAAAAATAGTTAATTAGTGTTTCAAATTTGATAATAAATTAAAAGTGTTTAAACAATAAAAATATTTCAATTAGTTGGTTGAAAATAAGAGTAAAGATGAAAAAAGCAATAAATAAATATGTTGAAATCGATTAATGAAAGCCGAATCGGTTAGTTGACACTTTTTTGAAGGTAATTTAGACATTTTCCTTAATCTTTTTATGTAAACGCACAACGAGAGAGAGTATTCGGAGGCCTTCTGATTAACTCAATTGGACTGAAGATGGCATTCAAATTGCCCCTTCGACTTGCCAAGAACGTGGGCCCTTCTTTTACTTTTTTGGGTCCTCCGCTAATCCAGGCTATGATGTTAGATGGGTCTTTTTTGAGGATGATAGTTTGGACCACAAATCTCACATCATCTTGTCTTGAGAGAGACTATTAATTGGACAAAAGTTTTGTGGGTACAATTGTTAAAAAATAAAAAAATATTTTGAGTTATTACAACCATATATATATAGAGAGAGATTTAAGAAACAGATCACTTTTAACCGCCAAACTCAATCCGTTTGTCATGTGTTGTATCTTTTCTTTCTAATTCTTTGAATGCGAACATGGCAAGTTAGTCGATCACAAAAAAAATTTAGTGTGTAATTTGATAGAATTTAATTTTAAAATTTTTATTTTAAATTTCGTAAAAATTAAATTATTTATAAGAAAATATATAAAAAATTTTAAATTTAATTTTAAAATTAAATCATATTTACCTTCACTCTAGTTTTGGATAACTTTATCGTCCGACAGCTGCACTTCTTTATCACTAGAAATCATTGTTCTGATCAATGCAAAGGTTATCTTCAAGGAATGCTCTAATCTCTTTATTGATATACTGTCTTTTTATTACCAATTTTTTTTAAATAAAAAAATTCGCATGGTAGAACGACGCGAGAGCTTGGTTTTCATCTTTTTCGTGTCCATGTTTGGCCTTTCGGTAAGAAAATGGGAAGCAGTTTTTGCTCATTAATTTTACGAGTCACCTGTGTTTACCTCCTTCAACTTTACCTCCTTCAACTGTACTTAAACTACTAATAGATCTTTAGAATTTGGCAAAAATTCATTCTTCATCTCGATAAATATTTAACTTGTTTATTCCTACTTTTAGCAAGTAAATAGATATTGATAAGCAAACATTGATTTCATTATTGTTAGGTATTGGTAACCTTTATTTAAGCAATGATTATATTAATAATTATTACAATCAATAACATTTTTGTAAGAAAAGGATTGAGGAGGGAAGGATATGTTTTACTTTCTTTTTTTGTTTGTTTTAAAATATATATTCTCTTTTTATATAAAAGATTTATTTATTATTTTATTCTCACTTTTATTTTTATCTCTAAGTAACTATTTAATATTTTTATTTTTTAAAATTTATTAATTTTTTAACCAATCACTCTAAATACTTATCTTTAATATTAAAATTAAATTTGACATACTAACTAAATATTTTTAAATTAGAAAATTTTAAATATTTATCTAATTTTTTAATAAAATTTATCAAAATATTAATTTTTATATAAAAAATATGTCATATGTTTTAAAACGAATGGAATATTTAGGCTCTAACATTTATCGTTGTTACTGTCTATTTACTCCTTAGTAGTGGAGATAGAGTAGATAAAATTTAGCTTTGGGAATTTATTTACAATTTGGACAAATCTCAGTGAGCATTAAGTAATTAACCCAAATCTCAAAGATCTTGCAGTTTCACCTAGTACGTACCACCGCTGCCACCGACGCAGAAAAGGCCACATAGAATTCATCAATTTCACGAAATAACATATAATGCTCAAGACATTAGAAACCCCAAAATGTACTGCATATTACACTGTCACACTACCAAAAGCTTGGGAGCAGTGATAAAGAAACAATCTTTCGCTGCTCTTCTTCTCTCAAATGGAAGATTTCAGATCTGTGTCATGTGGTGATGGAAGACATGAGATGGAAAGCTACAACTACAACAATGGAGCTTCCGGCGGAACCAACTCAAACCCAAGCGGGCTGCAAGATCTCAGATGTTATAGTGCTTCGTATGCATCATCTTCATCAGCTAACAATGCCCAAATGGAGATGCCTAAAGAAATGAAGTTCAAGAAAGGCAAGTCTGCCAACGGATCAATTTCCAAGAGTTGGAGTTTCTCTGATCCCGAGATGCAGAGGAAGAAGAGGGTAGCTAGCTATAAAGTCTATGCTGTTGAAGGAAAGGTTAAGGGTTCCATAAAGAAAAGCTTTAGGTGGCTTAAAGAGAGGTATACTCGAGTGCTATATGGTTGGAGGTGACCATACTCTGTTTATTTGCTCTGATCTTTGTATCTCTTGTATTCTCAGAAGTTGCTATGAGTGATGCAGGTGATGATATTGAACTTTGAGTTTGCAACAGAGTGCATGTGGCTTACGTGAATTTCTTTCTGTAGATTCCTGGTTTTTCTCTATTGACAGACCATTTAATTGCATAAAAAATGGTTGAATTAATGCTTATTTGAGTCTGAAACTTGAACGAGCATTGTTTATGTTTCCCAAGTTCTAAATTTTCATGGCTGCTGTGTGCTAGTCCAGAGTAGCGTTTGAGATTCCTTCTATGCATTACATTCGTGCTGTTTCCATTCAAGAAAACTGGGATAATGTGATCAAGTAGTTTAATAGATCTAGTGATGTGCATTAGATTTCACAAGCGAATTCTTCGTACACTTCTAATCTTTTGTCATTGATATATATATGACCCTGCCAGGTGCTAGTATTGGTTTATCACTTTTAAATCTATATCTGATTCATAGGCTTTGAAGCCTTCTTTTCTTAATTGGATTTTTCAGTACATCAGTAATTAAATTAATCTTAATACCTAGGAGAAACCAAAAAAAGCAAAAAAGAATTTGGAAAACTAGTGCTTGGGATCCGAACAAAGCAAGTTTGCTAATACAAATTTATTGGAATCACCAATCCCCAGACTGACAAATATACTACTGTTACATCTAAATTTTGCTAATTAAACAAATTTCTTTGAACTTATTAAGTTTCCCTTAGTTTCCATTAAATGTATGCATGAGGTCTTGGCCTTTCCTTAAACCTACAATCAAGATCCCTGTTTTCTCCAGACTTCAGATCAAAGGCAGCAGAAAATTCTACCTTCCCTATTTCTCATCTTGGGCAGAAAGTAAGGTTCAAATAAATTTCATTAATTTTTTTTTTTTTTGGTCTCTCTTTGGGTTCTTGAACACGATTAATCACTTAAAGGTTCTTTATCCAGTTGCTGTAGGAGGAAGTGAACTGATGCTATGATAAATTATGGATGCAAATTTCCTCCCTTCTTATTGCTTCCCTTGTCTCACTCAGTAACCATTTTATTTCTTTTCCATTGTGATTAAAGTCAATTCATCTATATAACTAGGAGTTAAAAAGTTCTATTTCTTTTCCATTGTGATTAAAGTCATTCATCTATATAACTAGGAGTTAAAACGTTCTTACTTCCATTGGGATTGGTTGATAACTTGATGTTGGTGCAGCATGTCTACTTGTATGACATAAAATAAATATTTGAAAGGAGAAGGGGAGTAGAAGAAATAAGAGGATTATATTTTTGTATCGAGATTCTGTTCTGATTTATTTTTGTGTCTAGTCTTTGGCAGCGTCAGGTGTAAGATCTGGAGGAGTCTACCTTGAATTTGGATCTGTAATTAACCTTGAGCCAAAAACTCAGGCCTTGAGGGGGGTAGGGCCTAGTGCCATCATCTTTATCCAAATCTCCAAAGGCTTAAGCCATTAGATTGCAACCAGAATGGACCATAACAATTGATAAATGATAAATGATAAATGATAAGCCTTTTTTTTCTTTCTCTTCCCTCTCTTTGGATCTGCACTATTAACATATCATAATATTGCACTAGCTTCTCTCTACTAGTACTAGTTGACAATAATATTTTTCGTCCTCCTTTCTTTCTGCTAAGGTAGAAGGTGTTTAAAATTGGTATTCATCTCTTGCATTCAGTTGTCTTGTCTTCTTCAAAGCTGTACTTTACAGTAATATGTTAGTGTAGATCAATTTATTGCGGATATATTGATATGTATAGTAGATTCAGTGCATAATTTGGCCCACCTCAGGCAAGTTGGCATTCCTCCGTCTATGGATGATAGAGCAATAGTAGAACTGTACAACATTGCATTCTTCTCATAGACTGAAAGCTTCCTTTATCCTTTCTCTTTTCGTATTTAAGCTCAGCGATAACTGATTTCTGGGTCATACTTGTCGGTTTAGCTATAGCGATTAGTGTAATAGAAAAAGGCAAGAATGAGAACTACACCCAATTTATTACGTAGGTTCTTTCCTCCCAGAAGAGTTGGCATGGTCGCTGAGAACGTTCATCGCCATTTAACTCCAAAATCAAAATCATGAAAGCTCGACGTTATCCACGCCTAAACCCTTTTATTTTTTTATTTTTAAGGAATATCCGTGCCCATATTTTACAATCTTGTTTGCTAAATTAACGTCTCTCTGGACCTCTGGCTAGATGAAGTCAATAATAGACGAAGATTAGCTTTCCCTATTTCTTCATTTTCGTGTTGGCTGTCCGATAAAGAATGTGCTACATGAAAACGAACACAAACAGTTGGATGGATAGAAGTAGATTACCCTGGGTTGCATGGATAAAAGTAGGTTCCTTCTGCATTTTTGAATGCTGCGAGGAGGCTCGTCTGGAGGGAAAGAAATGGATCCTTGCATAAGCCATCCAACTATCCAAGCCGTTCCCCCTCCAACCCAAATACCTTTCATAGGAATACTACTCTTGCAACATTAAGGCCGATATAAAAAATAGCGAATACGGGAACCCGAGGTGGCAGTATCAGCCCACAGAGGAGAAGCCGACAGAAATGGAGAAATCATTAAGAATTATGCGGGATATTACAGATATGTCAATGATTTACACTTCGAAGACAACAAGTGAAAATCGTGAATACGCGTATCACTAAGAAATGGTGGAATGAGAAACATTTTGATGTCAACAAATTATGCCAACTGCCCCAGTCATTTCGTCAAGAGAACTCAGCGGAGTGGAGACACAATAAGAATTGTCTAATTTACAATTCCCAGAGGTTTGAAACCAGCAACTTTCGCTGCTTGTAGAGACATTACAGATGGGGATTCAAGAATACATCCACTAATCACCTTCTGTGGACAAAGCTCTCTCGGGTTATGTTCACAATCTAGTTATCTTTTGTTTTTCATGTATCTTTGAGAGGAGAAACAGAAAGCATTTAGTCCTTTTCCAGACTACGCATTCCCCCAAAATGCAAACCACAAGAGGTTTAATGAATTTTACCTCATGTTTAGCACTCCCAAGTTGTTGATTTACAGGAATATAAAGGGAAAAGAACTCAGTAAGTAACTTTCTCTTTGTCATCAAAATGCAGGCTCTCAATACCCTTGAGAGTTGACTCAAAGTTTGTAGGCGGATTATTTTTGCCAGATGAAGAATGCTTAGGGTCTGAAGATCCACCGAGCGGGGATGACCTTTGTCCGCAGAAGATCTTAGGTAATGTCCCTGGACTTGCTTCGGATGTCCAGGCACGGGCAGGGTCAGAATCGGTCCCTGCAGTAAATGTCTCACGACTGCCAGAGACAGCACCCCGCCTTAGGGATCCGCTCGATCTTCCTAAAAAGGTGGAGCCTGACAACTGAAAAATAAATAAATAAAATACCAAGTCAAACAGTGAAAGATAGTGACAAAAGATCAGCAGGAAGGCATGAAATCTTATGAAGAATTAACACTTAAAAGGATACTGGCCGTAGACAGAACTGAATAAAGAAGACAACACAGGCTAGTCTATCAGAGTATATGACAAGTAGCTGACACCTGAGTGACATAATAATAAAGTACTACCACAAATGAGACATACAGATGCCATTTGGGATGGCCGTTTTTCCTCCCCCTAGCACATTGTCCACATTTAATAAAAAATGTCACTGATATACATCTAAATATGATTTAGACAAGTTACCATGACATCTTTGCTTGAGGAATCATTTGTAATTGGACTCTTCTGTTTCAACAAACTTCCCGAATTAGTTAGTGGTCCTGAATTTCTCCTCCGTGAAGGATCAGCTGATGAAAAGCCAACTTGTCTTCCATCTTCTTCACCTATGACAGAGTTGATAACCCAAAAACACAGTTAGTCAATCATACACAAACGAGAGTTCCTAATTAAAGGCAGGCACCCGCAATAATGAATAGCCAACTGCATGGACATGATTTCTTATCTTTTGGCCCCTTATAGAAAGCAGGGGAAAAGAATAGAAAGGGGCAGAATACTGGAAATAGGATAAGAAGCAATCATACAGAAATCTTTTCATGAGCATCAGACTGTTTTGGTGCTTATCATTATGAAATTAAATATGCACTTTTACGCAGCAATCCTGGAAAGCTACCTTGCAGCCGTTCAGTATTAGGAATAGCAGGAGGCATTCCTGTGCTTGTTCCAGCACCAGGACCCTGAGACGAAAATGAAAATAAAATGAAAAATTGAAGATTGCTTTAACTAAAAGATGAAACTTAAGAAACTAGTATATCATTTACAAGTGCCCGAGAAGGAGGAGCGGCAATCTGCGACTGCTGATACTTCAAGATTGTCCAGTCAAAAACATAATCGAACTGGAAGCCTATAACAGAAATGCCAATAATGTATCTGCTTTCATAAAGATAAAATAACACATAGGTAATACCGATGTAGATAATGCTGAAGACGTAATAAAGCATATCCAGTCCAACCTTCGCGTATGAAAAGATCACGAAATATTCGCTTCAAATAAGCATAATCAGGTTTGTCCTCAAACCGAAGTGAACGGCAATAATGGAAATAGGATGCAAATTCAGTTGGATAACCCTTGCATAAAGCCTGGAAGAAATAATGAATCATAGTAAAAAATAATCTGTAGATACGTCTTTTTCTAATATCCAACCATATCATTACATATAAGTTATACCTCAATAGATGTTGAAACCTTCCTTTCACTAATTTTCTCATATTTCTGCTTCTTGGTTCCAGCTTTCAGTCCCTGCCAAGGAAGACTGGACATACAATCCATGTCAATAGAAGTTCAAGAGAGTGCCTAAGGAGTGAAAAGTATATGAAGACGGGTTCACCTTCCCCTCAGAAAATACATAAGCACATATCCAAGAGATTCCAAATCATCCCTCCTACTTTGTTCTGAAATGAACAAGACAAAAATGGCCAAGGTAATCCAACTAACAAGTTCATGAGAGAAGCAATGCAGAAAGAAAAGCAAAAGGATACCTACCAATACCAAGGTGGGTGTTCATGCTTGCATATCTTGCAGTTCCAGTCAAATTCTTGTTGTCCCTGCAATTTTTATGACCAAAAATAAATTTCACCCAAATTAACTAAAAGAGAAGAAAGCTCCCTGGTTCATACTAACAGAATATAAATTGTATTTGCTTATGCACACTAGCAGAATAATGCCATCATCAACACACACACAAAAACTGCAGTTTCAAGACTCCTGATACAAACAAAAAAGACATCCAAAAACATTAAATATTATATCTAAATATTGAATATAGCATAAATAGGAGAATAGCAACTAAGGTGCATAAGGACCCAAACAAGGCAGAAAGGAAGACCAATGATAAGCATACTTTCAGACATGAAATCTAGGCCATGGATAATCTTTCGAATAGTACAGAGATGTCAGTGTGCTTGCAAACCCCCTTCCCCACCCCCAACCCCAAAAAAAAACAAATTACCTACACACACAAAAGACCACCATAAATCTTTAGGAACACATTTATTCTTGATGAATAAATTATGTAAACAAGTAAACCTTCAAAAATACAATTCGAAACCCTATAAACAAACCAAAAGAGAAGGCAAAGTTAAGAATGTGTTGGTCTGATGGCACCTTAAGAATCAAATTTTAGCACGGATATAGGAGGGAAGATGAAAAATTTTCCCCATCCGAATTCACATATTGACCTGCAATACTCTCAGAAAAAAGGAGATCCGGAGGAAAAAAACGTATTGGCCAGAGCTTGACCCAAAAGGCAAACTCAACCCAACCTGAAGAAGGATATCTGCAAGCTAACTCAATAAATTTTGATTATAGATTTACAATAAAAAGAATTTTTCTAGTTGCATTGAAAATATTCACAATTAATCTTCATGTTTAAGAATTGTTGACATTTGGGGAAAGGGTAAAAGAAAACATCATTGCATTAGTAGGAAAGAAAAACTTGAACCAGGAGCCATCACTATCCCTTTGGTAGCTTGTGATTTTCTTCTTAGACCCCTTGTGCAATATGCATTAGTCTCCCTTTTTCAATTTCCACCACGCAAACCCACCTCCACAACCCCCCTCCAAAGCAAAAAAAAAAAAAATTCTAACTAGGAAGTTTCTGATCATCTACCAAGCAGTTTCTCCAAGAAGAGGTGGAAGCAAAACAAGTCATGCAAACTTGTATAACCAAAAAAGGTATGCAATGAAGCAGCAAAGCAAGTAGCTACAGGAGGCTTGTCATGTATTGCCAAGACGGCAAGAAAGGCAATTATCATTCTCATAATTACACTGAGCAAAGAATGAACTATTTAAGAAGAATAATTAAGGAAAGAATGAATAAATTAACATCAACCAAGAAATGAAAGCAAATATTCACCTGTAAGGAATGTGTTGATGAGTAGAAGTGTCTCTATATTTCTTAGCCAGACCAAAGTCGATAATGTAGACCTGCATTACACTCGAAGGTAGGAAATAGGAACCACATGAAACTTAATTTCATCAGCACTCTACATCTCCACCCCCAACCACCCAAAAAATAAGCAAATAATAATCCCATTCACAGACACGAACAAGAAAATAGTGAAACCTGGTTTGCACGGCGTCCCAAGCCCATAAGAAAATTGTCAGGCTTAATATCTCGATGTAGAAATGATTTAGAATGGACGAATTCCACACGGTTGATCTGAAAAGAAAATTAATATTGACACACCAAAAACATATAGAAACTCCATAAAGACACTAAAAGAATAACCAGATCAGTCAGAATAATAACCATTTGGTCAGCAAGCATGAGAACAGTCTTCAGAGAAAGCTTCCTACTGCAAAAATTGAATAAATCTTCAAGGCTGGGCCCAAGCAAATCCATCACCAGAACATTGTAATCTCCTTCCACACCAAACCATCTCACATTTGGAATTCCAGCTGCATATTAAATCGTTGCAATTCAAATAAAAATCCCATAGAACAAAAGAAACCACCCATTAGTAAAGAAACACAAGGAAAAAGAAATGAAATTTCATTACTTCCACCCTGCAGAATCCTATATAGCTTTGACTCATAGAGCAACTGAGGATGTTTTGTCTTGACATTTTCCTGAGCAAATCAAAATGTTGAAATCCCAAAACTTCATAAGCAAATTACAACATATAAATATAAAAACACTCCTCTATGAAAGAAGCAAGGGGAACTTGTAAAGCGAAGAAAATCCACCAAAGCAATTGCAAAATTAAGGACATCATCAAACATGCATGTCAAAGTATGCGCGACGTTCATATTGTTCCTGTAATTTTATAGGCATGTATATAATCAATATTCACCAGTCTCATTGATCGAGTACGGAATCAACCATATTCCATGAAAACCACCACTAATCTGGAAACAATTAGCAAAAGTTTTCTTTTTTCTTCCTTGTTCCTTCTTTTTTTTTTTTTCTTTTTCAGTTAATCAATGTGTCAATAAAAGAAAGCAATATTGAGGTTGGCACAACTAGAATTGCAAGAAAATACCTTTTCTTTTTCCTTTAATGATTTCAACATAAAGCAATGGCTATTAATTCCATAAATTTTTCTAAATACCAAAGAAAAGGAAAAAAGAACAAAGATAAATTTTCTTTATTCTTGATTTTAAATCCATTTCACTTAGCAAATTATATTAATTACATTTAGCCATTAAACAAGCAGAGCTAATAATGATGCTGCAAATTGACTTATCCTCTGAAGGCTATGAAAATGGATAATTCATCAGCTCTTTCATATGATTCCCAGCATCAACTTGTAGTGGAAAATTCAACTATGAAGCATAGTTAGTATATCTCAAAATTCAACATTAACTACAAATGTGAAGTTTGCATCATAACTTAACCACAGAGAGGGAGAGAAGAAAGACTAAATACTATGCTTGCAGCCATCTGCAGTCTAACTTTGTAACAGAGATACCCTCACTGACAAGAACTAGAAGGATTTACCCCAACCCCCCCCCCCCCAAAAAAAAAAAGACAAAAACTAGAAGGATATGAGGTCATTATTTTGACACATATGCAATTTGAACTGAAATGTTCAAAAATTGAAGCATGAGATAAATCAGGGAAGTGTGGGCTTTGCACTAAACAAAGATGGATAAACAATGATGAAAGAGATGGACTTAGTCCCACATTTCAGGTTATCCCAAACAAATTATTTCCATTGAAGCAATAGCACTAATGCTATGGTAATTTCAATTAATGAAACTATATTACACAGTCAAACATTATTTCCCTTATTCCAAAAAGGCATAGGCAAAGTACAGCACAACGAGATTTTGATTTACAGATTTTATTTTAGCCATCCCTTGCTCTCTCTAGTCTCAAATTCCTTACTTAGATGCTTTGAGCCCCACTACATCTCTAGAAAAGTCCAGTGGACTCTTACATCCAGCAACCATGTACCTCTGAAGGAGGATAAACAGACGAGAAGCTGGCGTCGATCGTTAGTTGACAGTATGGAAAGACCAGCCAAAGTACTACAAAGATTCCTTTTTTCCTAGTCAGGGAAGGAAAAGTTCATTGCGAATTCAAAGCCACAAATGGTGATACATTGAAATAAAGGAATTGGAGCATGGTAGAGCCCTAATAATGTAACTGTACGAAGGGGAAACCTGTACCTACTCTCACGTTCTCCACTTGCTTGAAAGGGAGTATGGTTGAACCTCTACAACAAAGAGTTGTAGTCCAGATAAGACGAGTTTTTTGCAGATATTTTTATTTCATTACCTACTTTCTTCACTTCACAGTTTCCTCTCTCTCTCTCTCTCTCTCTCTCTCTCTCTCTCTCTTCCCCCCTCTCCCTCTCGCACATTTGAGTGCAAGAAAGGCACACAGTAATAGTTATACTACCTATACTTCGAACAAACATAACTTCCTAGACCAAGGTTGTCGGAGCAACCACAGCGACAACTATAACTTTTTAACCTCGACTCTTGATAATGCTTGACCACTTGAGTCCCAATAATATAATTGTATTTTGACTTTCATATCCATATTCTAGAAGTCCTCCATCGTCATTGCCCATCCATGCCTCAAATCTCCAAAAGACTGCTCTCAGAAGCTACACGTGACCTCATATTTTGCAATGTCATTGGGGATATCTCCAGTAGACCAGGCATCAACTAAACAACAATTCAAGTTCCACCATCTCCTTAAATGGCAGAAAAGATACCTAATTTCAATAGTATCCTTAAATGGTAGAAAAGATACCTAATTTCAATACTCCAACTGCATTTATTGCTCTACAACACTTCATTTAAACCAACAATTAAACTCTAGAGGAACCAGAAGTCCAAGTTCATGGATACCTTTTTCTAACAAATGCACAAAATTCAACTACTTCAACACATAACACTGACCCAGTTACCTAATTTGCAATAAACCGAAGAATCAAAACATATTAAATTGACACAAAAAGTAATTCAAAAAGTTCACAAATGAAACTAAAACACTGACGAGCTTAATTGCCACTTCTTCGTTCGTCTGTATGTTGGTCCCTGCACACCAAAAAGTTGCCAAAAAGGTTTCAGTAGCGCACGAAAATTCAATTGAACAATCAAAAAACCTAAGCGGATCACAAATTTTGGCAAACCAACCTAGATAGATCTCTCCGAATGATCCGCTTCCAATTTTCCGACCAAGCCGATACTTGTTTCCAACTCGTGGCTCCATCGCGAAAAAGTCAGTAACTGTCAAACCCTAAAGATCTAGGGTTCCAATCGAGAGTTAATTTGGCTGTTAATTTATATGTTTTCTACAAATTATAGCAGCAAGGTTAGGCTGACGAAGAAGAAGAAGAAGAAGAAGAAGAAGAAGAAGAGTGAGGAAGGAGATAAAAGACTTTCTTCATAGTGCCCACGGACAGTAATTTTCTCTTTTTCGTCTCTCTCTCTCTCTCTCTCTCTCTCTCATATATATATATACACCACACACACACACACAAATTGATCCAACGACCTCAACGCGTGTGACAGAGAGTCTGTGATGGGAAAAGCAAAGAAGTGTATGCGAGTGTACGTGCAAAACAACGAGAGGAGCGCGTGGTGGAAGTTTCTAAGTGGAAGGGAAGGGATTAGGAATATAAGATTAGGTGCTTTTGTTCATAAAGGGTTCCGGTCACGTGACTTTCTTAGTCCATCTGGCGGGAGCCCATTGTCACGTGATATATCTAGATGGAAAATCTTCACCCCATTTTATCCGGTTATTTTGGTCTGCTTGCATTTTAGTCCTCTACTTGTCACCCAAACGCACTTTGCCCCTCTAAGTTGAATTTATCCTTTGGAATTAACTAATAAATGCTTTTTATTTAGATGGTAAAAGCCACTTCAAATTTATTGAGAGGGAGAAAAAATTTTCATTCACGAAAATAGAAATTGAGCATCTGGGTCTTCATTTCTTACTTTACAAACTATGCTCCTAATTATTTTATTCTGAAATTTATTTGTATATTCTATGTCATTATTTATTTATTTATTCAAATATTTCTCTCCGCCTCCTTATGCTTCATGCGTAATTTTCTTATTTTAATAAATAAAGTTCAACGATTCATGATGTTCCCAACACTTGAAGGATTATTGGACAAAGGTAAGAAATATAAAAATTATAATTAAGTGTCAAAATTTTCCTTTAAACAAAGTAAATAAAAGATAATTTGCATTTTGAGATTATTTTTCTACGATTACACGACAATACATTGCACTTGTTAAATGAATGGTTGAGATTTTTTTTCTACAATTACACGACAATACATTACACTTGTTAAATGAATCCACTATTAGTATTTTATTAAATGAACTCAATATAAATTTTTTACTTTTGGTCTCACCCTTTTTCTCTTAAATAATATATTTTTACAAAACTCAAGATAGAAAATCTAAAATTCAAATTCTATTTAATATCGTCCTATATTTTATCAATAATGGGATATAGTTAAATAAATAAATTTGTATTTCCAAGACTATATAAAATACTAAAGTTTCAAAACTTCTTTTACTCATTGTGATTAGTGATAAATGGCTTACATTTCTTAAGAATTTTGATTTTTTTTCATTTATTCTTACCATTTATTACACAAATAAAAAGAAAAAAGAAAAAGAAGAGCCAAACTAAGAAAATTTTTCCTTTTATTTTTCTTTTCTTAGAAACCTACCTAAGAGTTGATAGATGCTGATTAGTAACCTCTTCTTTTATAGGTAAATAAAAATGTTTATATTTGCAGAGAAATAATATTCTCACTCCCTTTTCTATCTTCTTTCACTCTTCTTTTTCTTTTTTTCATAATTGAAATAACCTTAATACCCAACAAATATTTCAAAATTTAAACTCAAACTTTATTCAAAAAAAACTAATTATGGGTATTAAAGTCTTTTCAATAATAAGAAATTATAAAATGGGAGTGAAAGCAATTAAAAATGGAGTGAAAATATTATTTTTTTATTTTCATAATAAATTGAATATGATAAAGTAATATCTTGCCTATTTAGGTGTGTCGAACAATATTTAAAATTCAATTCACATTCTCAATGTAAGAAAAGAAACAAATGAGATGTTAAAATTAATACTAGTGGTTTTCTGGAAGCTTAAGGCAAACAAACAGATTAGGACAGGCCAAGTCAAGAGCTCAATAGCTTATACAGTCCGTCAATGTCCGAAAATCTTTTGCTTATAAGTTGCGCGTAGTTGCGGGCACTGACAGATCACGGAAAAATAAAGGAAAAAGCGGGGGCGGGGCGGGGCGGGGCGGGGGCTTGGGGGGGGATCCAGAATTACGAGTATGGATAGGTTTGAGATTTTTATTTTTATTTTTGAGGCAATAGTTTATTATGTAAAATTTATTTCTATATCGTTTAACAAATTAAAAACTAATTACTTGGACTCTGTTATAGAATCATTTTTAGTATCAATTAACAAAGGCATAGGAACTCTTCTTTTAAATTTGGTTTCAAAATTTTTTATTTTAAATTTCGTAAAAGTTAAATTGATTGTAAAAGAATATGTGGATCTCACACTTGAAATTTTACTTTTGAATTTAAGAACGAGATGGTATCCAAATACATTCTCAATTACAAGCATTCAATTAAATCTAAATGCCCTAAAAAATATAGAAAAAGAAAATTTGTGACAACTTAAGCATGTATTTTCTTTTTGGCAAAAAAAATAGAGTTTTATGATGTATTTGGATTAAGTTTTTTTTAATTAAATTGTATTGAGAATTATAAAAGTAAATTATTTGTAAAGAAAGAAGTATGATTTAAAGTGAAAAAATAAAAAATATATATATAATTTTTTAAATTTAAAAATCAGCCCAAGTATAGTCTTAGCTCTTCTATACGAACTTGCTTATTTTCTTTAAACTTGGCAAGGTCTAATGGAGACATTTGTACTAGTAACGCCCATTATTCTATTACATTAACCATTTCATATAAAGTTCGTAAATTATACAATCAATCATAATTTTAGATTCTTACTCGTAATTCAATGATACTTAACTTTCATTGGATTGTGGAGGCCTCTGAATCCCTTTTTGCTACAACCAGCAAAATCCTCATTAGCATTAATGAAGCAGACGCGAGTTTGGTTTTGGGATACTTCTGAAGAGATCAACTGTTTATGGAATGAAGAAAGAAGAGCCGCACTTGCATACCCAACCTTCTGGTTCATAATTGGCATAGTGAACGCGCAAATGGCCTTCCTTTTTCGGCATCTGAACCGCCACACAGGGCTTGCAACCTCTGCATTTCTGCGCGCAGTTTGGTGGTCTTGAACCAACAAGTTTGCCCAAGACCTTGTACGTTCTCTGATGCTCATTTCCTTCCGCCTCCTTCAAATTATCAAAGACTAAAACTTGAGAAAAGAAAGGTTTCATGAATGGGACAAAAAGGAGGGAATTGAATAATGGAATCGTCAGAATAACCTGCTTGGTGCCCAGAGCAGATTGGGGGGACTGCAAGATTCGGCCTTTGTCTGATTGAGTGAAGAAGGTAAGCAAACTTTAATGAGAGATTATTAATTGCGCATTGAAAAATGCTCGGATTCTCTAAAAGTTCAAAAATGGTAAAACTGCATACTTCATCATCTACAGTAACAGAATCCACAGCGAAGAAGATGAACTGTACTTGTTACTTAAGGAGTTACCTTGCTCACGAATACCTTCATGTGGAGCAAAAGGGCTGATGGTGGTGGCTGCAAGTTCCCAACTCAGGATATGCAGAGTTGCAGCGGCTAGTATGAAGTACAAGAAATGCATTTTCTTCATTTTCCGGTAGATTGATCTTCAATGCTCACTTCAGTGGTTAGTGGTAACACCTGTGGAGTTCAAAAGAATGGCAGAAGAGAGCGGTTTCTTCACAGCAGCGAGGTTTGAGCATGCAAATTATGGTATGATACTCTGTGCGGAAAATTAGTACTTCGTGTCCATCTATGACTTCCGGTGGAGATCTTGCTTCAGAGAATACAGATTCTGCGTTCTTGTCGAACAGTGTAGGCACTGAGCAATTACTTCTGACAGGTCATTTCAAAACAGCTGCAGCAAAAAGAAACAGAATAGAACATAGTACTAGAAGACAGCTCATTCATCTACCAGGAACTCCAACCTTCTATAGAATCTATCAAGTAAGATTGAGGTAAACATTGATAGAACGTAGTATTATGTTGCAGTGAATATGTAAACGTATAGTTATTTATATAATGTGTAATAAATTTTAATTATATATTCAGATCTAACTTAAAAGGATTAACATTATTTAACCGATTCCACATCTTATTTTTTAACTGTGAAGTTCCATGGCATTGAATATATCAAATTCCACCTGAAATCCTGCTATGCACATTAATTTGAGGAAAGGAAAATAGAAGGGACCAAAGAAGGGTGAAGAATCAAAGAGACAACCTTCTAATGCTAGCTCTAGGTTGATTGCAGAGACTCTTTCAGCCAAGAAAAGACTTCCCTTTCCCATTACTAGTTTGCTAAGAGAGATTCATCCGTTGGCCATTTGGTGAATGGTTTTACTAATCTACAGGTGGGTTCTTGGGGAACACGTTAATAGGTTGGTTGGACCACCATTTTGTCCTAGTCAAAAAAGATGTTTCTGTGTTTTTAATGTGAAATTGTTGGCCGGTAACAGAGAGCTGTTGACCTTAATTTCAAGAGCTTGACCAATTTTCTTGTCTCCATTGCGTGAATGAGATACACATGTAGCGCTCAATGAAGCAGGAGTGAAATATTTCGTAGATTAAAAAGAGTGAAGTTTATAGCACAATAATGTGGTGTCAGATGGAAGAAACTCAGGTAAAGGGGTCCTATCAGCTTGGTCATTGTACAGAGCACTTAATAGGAAAAAATGGAAGGAAAGAAGAAGAAAAGAAATCTGACAGTGACTGCAGAGAAAAAGAAGAATCTCTGGACGTTTTGAAGGCAGAGTTCTTAACTAAAGAGGAGATGAAAAGTAAATCTGACAGTGAATGCAGCCATCTAATTTCCATTAGGATTAGATCTGTGTGTGCTATTTCTCTGAATCTCTGCATCAGTTTTCCATTCCTGGTCTTGTCAAGCCACGATGGCGCTAATTACAAATTAGTTCTATTCCCGTTGTACGGAAGAATCGGCTGGGCAAATCATCCCTCGTTTTCGCTTTAAATAATTCCCCATCCCATTTTTAATAATTTTTTTACTATAGAATATTTTAAAATATTTAATATTTTTTATAAAAATATTTAATATATTATATATTATTAATTTTATTATATATTTAATTTTAATATAAAATATTTATTAATATTTTTTATTTTTATTATATTATATTATTTTATAATTTATAATTTAAAATTCTATATATGATTAAATATGTTAAAAAAAAATAGAAGGCAAGAGTATCCTACTATCTTCTTACCAAATAAAATATCGCACTTAATTTTGAGAGACGGTCTTGTAAATCTGTTTAATTTTGAGAAACGGTCTTGTAAATCTGTTCTAACGCAAGCTCGCCCCTGCACTCTAAGATTGGATTGAAGGAGGAGAAGAGAAAGGCCTTTGTTCCTAGTCTTGTTCCGCCATTCATCAGTGGTTTTCCAAAATCTGGTGGTCTTACCTGATTGTTTTATTTTTCCTTTTTCATTTTTGCCATTTTCACGGATACATTTGAGATGCCCTTTTTTGAAAGGATCTTTATTGGATACACACTGTCACGTCATCAGACAGAATAGTCATATTGCAATTGCATTAATAACCAGTACACACCAGCAAGTGAGTTCTCAGATGCTTGGGTATTCATAGGACTGTCAATTGGGACAGGTTAGTCCGAGCTCGGCCCGATTTGACCTATTTTTTAAAGGTTGAGCTTTTTTCGAGATAGAGTTGAACCGGGTTAGAGCTTGAATTTTCGACCCGTTTGTGAATCAGGCCGAGCTCGGGCTTGGCTAAACTCAACCCGTTATAAGCTTAGTCCGATCATATATCTAATAATAATTTATAATTATATATTATAATTTCTTGATATAATAGAAATTTTTTGTGTATAATACTATATTAATGTCATCATAACTATATAGATTAAAATTTTATATGTTTTGATATAAATAAATTTGTTTATATTTCACTTTCAAAAAAATTTAGTGGGTAAAGTTTTCACTTCCAATACTTTAAAATTATATTTTAGAAAAGCAATGTGATTTAATAGTTTTAATTCTTAGCAGATTGGCAACAATATGCATGCTATTCAATCATAGAGTCTATTTATGGGATTGTAACTACTTATTGTGCTTATCATAATTCTAAGGATATTAAGTATTAACACAGTAAATGCGTAGGTATGAATATTATTACCTTTACTAACACGAGAAATATAAATCATATGAAAGAAGAAGATAAGATCTTAGCATAGTCTTCCAATTAATTTTTGCACTTGTAATTTAGAATATTCCAAAGTAAATATTTAGTTTTATAAAATAATATATTCTACATATTCACTTTCGTAATTAATATATTTAACTAATTTCACAAAATATAATTTTTTTCACTTCTCAACATAAATTTAGAAAGAGAAGAGAAAAAATTATCAATTACTTAATGATTAATACTTATATTATATAACTTATAAGGTGATTAGTAAAGTGATTAGTAAACTTTAGTATTAGCCCAATATCTTTTTAAAAAATCAATATTTATTATTAGAGCACATTAGAAGATTGTTTTTTGTGTATTAATAATTTAATATGCATTCAAAATATTAAACTGCTTACTATACAACAAACTCAGTGATGTATGCTGCAAATTTGGTTGATTCTCTATACAGCAAACACAGTGGTGGTGTGTTTTAGTGCTTTGGTGCCTAGTTTTATAGTTGGAAATTCACTGATTTCTGGAGTTATAGGATCATTCTTCCTCTTTTCCGGTTACTTCATATTGAAGCACGACATACCAGATTATTAGATTTTAATGCATTATATATCTCTATTTAAATATCCATTTGAAGGGTTCTTGATCAATAAATTCTCAGACTCTGGTAGTTTGGTGTTCCACTTTTATTGATTTGTCTTGGTTGGAATTTAATGTGGTTGAGATATTGCTACAATACTTTATTTTGCTATGGTAGTTTGTTTTTGTTGATTTTCAGATAGACGTTTGCTTAGTTTCTAGAGATATTGTTTAATAATATATGCAAATTAGTTGAAAGTCATTGTTAGACAAGTATTAAGACATTAATTTGTGAAGACAATCATAATTTATAGTGAGAGGATAATTTGTGATAATAATAAAAAATGAATATGCATATTTCGGACTCAACATTTGTGAGCCCGTTCGGGCTGAGCCCGAGCTCGGGCTCAATATGATGTTACTCGAGTTGAGCCCGAGCTTAGGTCGGCTCGGCTCGTAAAGCCCAATTGACAGGCCTAGGTATTCAGTACAAAGAATAAAGTTAAACTTCATTGGCAATTATCAACTCAAATTTATTGTACAAAAGATTTAAAGAATGAACAAAATCCTATAATTTCAACTAGCACCGAGCCAAAACAGAGTAAAAATGATTTGGCTCAATCAAAAACCCTACAAAACGAACTGCAGTGAACCAAAAAATGAAGATACAAGTAAGCCACCGACATTTTTTTGTCTGATTGGAACAAAGGTCAGGTTAGGAGCACCAGAGGTGCTTTAGCCGAGAATCCTGCCGACTATTTTGAGGTTAATCTTACCTTGGCCTCAAACAGAATTACCGCCCAATTAAAATCTCAGTTGGCAGCTGAAACGGCCCTAGGACTTGGCAATCCCATGTATGCAAACCTGGGAGAAAGGCGGATCTTTGGACTCGGACGTGGAGATGGGATCGGGCCAAAGTTGCCGCAAGTGTAAGGTCCACTACGCAAACGAGGAGACAAATTAACTTGTTCGAGTGCTCGCGATCGCAGATCTGCTGGATAGTCCCTGACACAGCTAATCCGCGGTCCATGTCCAGTAGACCACTTGCATGACAAGTGTTTAGCCAAGTTGAATACTGGTGGCTTCTTATTAGCATTATCAACGTTCTTGAGACTTTGAGAAGTGGTTGTGACAGCCTCTTCCGTAGCTGGATGATCAGTATCAGATGTAGTTATCATATCTTCCGGTTCTGGAGCTGTCAAAGAGGAAGAGCTCAAGATTGGCTCCGCAGATGATTCCATTTCAGCAACCTTAAATGAGGGTAGGTCATCATCGACTGCACATTTCTGCAAGAACAGGCAATATACTTGAGTACATTTGTAGGTCACAACTTATGTCCATTAACGGTGTTTCAATTTGTATATACAGGTACATGACAAAGAATTAAGTATTTCTAAGATGTACAGAAAACATGCAATAGTCTGAATAACATACCTTGACATTTGAAAGATTTACAGAGTTTTCCTCCAGGAAGCTAATAAATTCCCTGAAGTTTTCTTCAGTTGGGTGATAATGACCACTGTATGGCCAAATAGCCTGCGATTGTATGACAAAATTAATTTTAGTAAAATGCATAAAACATATGCATCTTATCACTTCATTGTTTCATGATGTGCAATATGCTGTAGATCTTGTATGATTACCTCAAGAACGCCATCATGAGCCACCAGTCTTCCAGCAGCTGTAATGGCTGCACCAGCTAGGAAACTGGAATGCTGAAAAACACCTTTCTTCTTTTGCCCCACGTACAAGGTCCGTGATGTGCTGAGAACAAATATCCATTTCGATCCCTCAGCAGTGTTGACAAAGTTACCACTTAGTCTGTACATGAGCTTCCCGTTTTCAACAATTACTTCATATGATTCTCTCTCTTTCTGAAGAAGGAACATCAGAAGTAAGAACAAGAAAAGTAGGCCCGCATAAGTACATGCATTGTGCAAGAAAATATGTATTGATTACTTTACGTGAATTTGTTCACATTTCAAGTTTGTGTTTTCTGATGAAGTTGAACTTACCGGTCCCAAATATTTGATGCATTGATGTTGCAAATTTGCTCTTGGGCACTTCTGAAGGTCCATTTCTTTCCCATCTCCAACATCCAACCTGAATATTTCAGAATTTCATTTCATGAGAGAACATTGATGAAAGAAATTTGTCTATCCACATATTTGTTCAATGCTTGATGTACATATAAGACAATCCAGACTATCAAACAAGCAAAGTAAACTAATGGAGTCAATTTTCATATTGTATTCAAGGACCATAATTTCTAATGCACTTATTCTACTAGATGGCTGTTCAACTCCCATTTTACCGAAATTCATTTATTATCTAGATAGGTCTACAAACTAAAGCAAATTTGCAAAGTACTCACCAGTAAAAGAAAGGTTGACTGCTTTCACTTTGAAACCAGACATCATAATAGAGGTGCAAATTGTGTCCATAGCGATGGCGTGGATCAATCTGTGATGTGCAAGAAAGAGTTCTCAGGGATTATTCAACAAGAATGTGAAGCCAAAAATAATAATGGCAATGATACACCGCGTTTATCTAAGAGCTTCACAAAGGATATTGTGAACTGAATATCTGTTCTAAACATAGCATTAGGATCTTATACCTTAAAAGATAAATACATAAACCAAATACTTACCGCTTCAAGCCAATGCTGAAGGGCCAATTTTTGAGCCTTTTCATCCTTGGACAATCCCTTCCCAACCTGAATACGGTGATTAACTAAATTCAAAATCTAATAATTCATTGATGAAAAGTAAAGGAAAAAGGAAACTAATGGTAACAGTAAAAATGAGACTGGAAATTCTAAAATCTTTTCATATTTAGACCTTAGCTGCTCTTGTTCGTGCTCTGGACCATTTAGAAACAGCAGTTTCAGGTTTCTCAACATCGAAAAATGAAACAGAGCTCCTCTTGAGAGCTGCAAAATCTAACGCTTTCCACCTAAACACACGAGTGCGAGAGTCAATAACAACATGAGAGCAATCAAAACATACTTTACCACAAAAATGATAAACGGTTTTTGTAGACTAACCATAACTCCTCAACTACAACAGCACAATCGGCTAGATTTCTTCGAGTCCGGTAGCTCTTATAGACTTTCTGAACCTTTACTGCAGCAGCATCAAGCTTACTAATGGGTTGTGGAGAGAAGAATACAGTAGGTTGAGGAAGAGAAAGAGAGGGAAGTGACACACGGGTAGTTCCCTCAGATTTTCTACCCGTCTCATTGGATTCTGGTTTTCTAAAATCTTGAACGAGACCTTTGAATGAAAGTGAAGTTTCCAGCATTAACCTTACAGGTTCGCAGTTTTTCAAGTTTATGGAATTTTTCCTACTCAACTTGCTAGATTCTTTGGACTTTGAAGGGGTTTCTGAATCTATTTCCTCAAGGCTCTCAGCTCTAAGAGTCATCTCCTCGTGTTCAGCAGGAAAATTGATCTGTGCCAAACCCAAATATGTATGCTTCAAAATTTCTTCCCAAGCAGAATGCAGTAATGATAACGATAAACCCATAGCACACTTCAAGCTCCAACCTGCAAAATTTGTAAAGAGATTTCAGTTCAGTTGCTTCAGATTCCTAATTTCATTGCGAAATCCTGAAACATAACCCTTCTCCCCAAAATCAACCTCAACTAATGAAACCCACTTTGAATTATAGCCAGTTTCAGTTAAAATTTCAGAACTTCTAAACAAAAATCTGACCTGGAAATGAAAGGCCAAAGCTTCGATGATTCTTTAGCTCTGGGCCCTCAGAGTTTCTATAATCCTTCCGGCAAAAATCTCAACTTTGATCAACTTTGAATTACCAGTTCAAAGATATTTCTGATTATGACCACTACCTCCCCCCTCCTTATATACGGAGAGGAAAAGAAATGGAAAATAGAGGAGCCTGCGGGACCTTCAAATACGCAAGCAGTCTTGAGGGAACTTCAGAGACGGGTAAACACGTGGACCGGAAACTCTTGGGCAGTCTTTGAATTCTCAAACCAGTTAACTCAGGAAGTTTCTTCACACATTCTTTATGGGAAATGGGATTTTGGAAAAAATGGTGAGCTTGATTTTGATATTCAAAAGTTGCAGTTTCAAAGGGCACGAGTTTTGATGAATTCAAAGATGGAATATTTGAATGACCTTTTGGAAAATCTTTTAACCCTTTTGGATTCCATAAAAGATTTACCAGAAAAAACAAAGAACTCTCAAAGTTATAGGTACACAAACAGATAAATCAAGAGAAGGAAAGAGGGTGGTCAAAGAAGGTAAGCTTTAAATAGGGTGGGACTTCTTCCGTGGAAAATCTGTACCACCTCTTCTTCCACAATCGTGTACAAAACTTTGGAAAAAATTTTTGGCTGTAAAAACTTGTAAACTGGGATTTCTTTTGTTGGTTCTTAAAAGGTCAACGGCTTCTCCATAGTCCAAACCGTAAAACGCGCCAAGGAAGAGAAGACCGCGAAGGATGGGGATGAAAGTTCGTAACGGCCGTTCTTCGGAAGGATAAAAGTATTTATTTATGGTATTACAACTCGGTCATGTAATGACGAATGTAACCTTCAAAAATTTATCCAAAGTTGGATTATCTTCCCGTTTTTTCCGTTTTAGTAAATATATTCATGTGTAATACTCATAAGCATCCACACTAAAAAATAAGAGTACAATCGAATATATTAAGGTTGTATTTAGATTAAATTTTGTTATAAAATTTAATATAAATTTTTTAATTTATGTCATACGCTCTACCTTATATAAAATTTATTTTTACGAAAATAAAAATTTTAAACTTAAACTCTACCTAATTTTACATTAATAAATAAGAATTTTATTATTTTTATTTGAAATAATAAGATAACAATAGAAATTATAAAAAAATAGCTGATAGATAAAAAATTAGAAGGTAATAGATGGTTTGTCATAAATAAACACCTTTTTTATCTTTAAAAACCAAATGTGTTAAAAATATTACGTTTGTTATTAAACATTTTGAAAAAAAAAACATATTGCAAACACTAAATTAAACTAACAAAAGTAGAAAGTGTGTAGAAAGATAAAGTTAGAGTTTAACAAAAAGTAGTTTTTCTCAAGTAATTTCTGAACTTGACGAAGTGCTTATTCTATCCCTCATAAAATTACCTTATATTCCATCCATCCGTAATTAAATATTCATATTTTTTTAGAATGCTAATTCTTTTAAAAAATTATATTTTATTTAAATTTTTATTATTAACTTCTTTAATGTTAAAAAAAATCTACTAACATATATACCCAAGACTAAACTATTTAGTTTATTTGATTTAAGAGATTTAAACTCCACTAATATGTGAATCATTAATCTAATATTTTAATTATTAATGATATTATGATATTAATAGAGATAAATTTGATAAATTAAGTAAGTTAAAAAAATTTTAAATTTTATATTAAATTAAAATAAAATATTTAATTATGAACTAAAAGAATTTTTTATTAGAAACTTTCTTATTAAAAAGTATTTTTTATATAAACTAAAGTTGTTTTTTCTGACTGTCGGTAGAGGTATGACTTTTTTTAATGTAAGTTGACAAAAAAAATTAATTATTATTTGCCAAAGCAAAGACAAGTTTGATTAAGCTGCCATTTGGTCAACAATTCAATTCATCAATGCTAGCTGTCTATCTGACTCCCAAACCTGCAGAAACAACTTGATAGCAGTAGGGTGTTCAAACGGATTACGGTTCAGTTTTCGGTTTTATTATTCGGTTTTCGGTTCGATTTTTTTAATTTTTTTGAAAACCAAACCAAATCGTAATTTTTTCGGTTTTACTATTTGGTTTTTCGGTTCGATTTAGGGTAAAACCGAAAACCGAACTGAAAAACCGAAATTGTAAAAAAAATACAAAGAACGCATTACCATAATACGTTCTTTGTTTTTTTTTTAAATTTCGGCTTTTCGGTTCGGTTTTCGGTTTGATCACCTAAACCGAAAACCGAACCGATTTTTTTTAAAATTTAAAAACCGAACCGAACCGAACCAAAAAACTATAAAAATCGAACCGAACCAAAAAATTCGGTTCGGATTTTCGGTTTAATCCGAATTGTGAACACCCCTAGATAGCAGTGATCCCTCTGTCCATATTTTCTTTTTTTCTTTTTTTTTTGGGCTGCCCATTTTTTCTTCTTGTTAGGTTGCAAGCCCTCCTAAATGGTTCAATAATTCAATTCATAAAGATTATAAAAAATCTCTGATTTTAGACTTTTTGGTTTTTGTTAGTCTCTAATTTTACTCGATTCATGTTCGTGACCTTTCTTATTGCGTATTGTAATGGTATAGTTGAACCAACCAGCAGGTTTGGACCAACCTCTGGGTATTTGAAGTGGATTCAGGGGGGTTAGGGTCATAACTTATTATTTATAGCAAGAAACTAATTTTATAAGTATTTTTTTTGGGAGGGATGTGAATATATATTTTTATTTATATTCTATTGTCTTTTTATATAGACAAAGGAATTAGGGCTGTTGATTTGCCGGTAGGATTGTGTACACACGTGGTACGACTTGTAAAAGTAAGCAATTTTATTTATCATTTCTTATTATTCTGTTATGGTGTGTAGGTGATTTAATTTTATCAATTGTTATATAGCGAATGATTTATACTATTATGTGTGAGATAATGTAATGTGTCAAATAATCAACTCGCAGTAAGTTCGATACTATGAATGTATAAAATTAATTATTTTGAGAAGAAAAATAATTAAAAATTGTATATTTTAAAGTAAAGAAAGTATGTGACAATATTATAATAATAATAGAGAGGAGATCCGAATGATAACAATACAATTACACAATATAATAGAATGTATTATGTTTTTAGATAAATAATACATCATTCACTAATGCTTGCAAGAGGTAAAAGTATGTCAATTTGAAATAAGTTCAATTGACTAAATACTACACATCTTCTAAATGTAATTTTTTCGATGTAAAATTCTCTTTGTGGATCTAATCATGAAGCAGTTCAAACACAAAATACATGAGAAAATGTAATATATAGAAACTTTAAATTATAATCAAGAGGTAATTCAATTGTTTAGAAATATTCTTTATGAGAAATTTAAAAAGTCATTCAAAACTCTTGTTTTTGGGATACAACTTCTGTAGTTTGGATTTCACCTTTGCCTGTTTCACATTCAACTGATAAATGTGTCGTTCTCTATTCCAAAAAAAAGGATAGCAGACAGAATCTGAATGGTAAGAAAAGGGAACCGAGTGGCAAAAGGAACAAAATCTCAAGATCTAAGGGCCACTTCAAGAAGTGATTACACACCACTGGATATTTAAGTTTAAGCAGAACAACAATAATGTTTCAATTCATTAAGGAAATGAGAGTGTGATCTAATTAAGATCCATTACATGATATGAGAGCTGCTACAACTTTGCTATTTCAAGAGGAAAACCATTTTACAAAATAGATTCTTGGATTTCACAAAATTAAATTTTTATAATTCAATTCAAATACATAGTGAATATTTTCAAATTCGAAAAAATTGACAAAATGTCAACGAGTTTAGAAAATCCTAAAAACGATTTTGTGAAGCTCCTTGTATCTGGATTTCTTTTTAAACTAAAAATATTTATTCCGAATATAATTTTTTTCTAATGAATAATTTATAATTTTAAGACAAAAATTTAGCGCGACACGCTCACCTACCAAGTGTGCCATTTTTTTTTATTTGGGATAAATACGTGTACTAGTTATTTAAAACAGTATAACCACCCGCCAGGTGCACCAGAAGGCCATACCTACCCATGCTTATCCGCAGATTTGACCAGAGTGTGCCTGTCGCTGCTTATCCGGACTCCGTACTATAATCAGCACAGAAAAAAAGAAAAAGAGAAAATTAAAAGAATGTCAAGCGGCGTTGTCGTTAGAAGAAAATAGTTATTCTGGAAGTTTTTTGAGAAGTATATGGCGTTTTCTTTTTCTTTTTGAAAATGGACTATAGATTTTTATTGCGAAGTCGGCTATGGACTATGAACATCATGTATTTTGTTCTTTTAATTTCTCTTACAAGCGGGAATGAAGGGGAATTGCTCTGTGTTTTTTATTCTTATTCTGTTGATATATCAACGATCAAAATATAAAGTTAGTTATTTATTTCATTTAAGTTTAATTTGAATTTGAAATTTTTTATCTTAAATTTTATAAAAATAAATCTTTTATAAGAAGAAAAATAAAATCTAATATTTTCCTTCTCAATGAAATTCAATTGAAATGAAGCTCTAGATTTTCCATTTGCAAGTCAATATTGTCATCTAAACTCAAGGAGGACAAGAACTACTAAAATAGTTCTTCACTTAATAAAATGCTTTTTATTTATTTAGCTAAAAAAATTATATATGATTACTTAGTAAAATATATTTTGTTTATTTCGTCTTTGATTATTTTATTTCGTTTGAAAATATTTGATATTTTATAAATTTTAAAGATTTTTTTAAAAGTTATCTCATTACAAATATAAATTTTTATTAATTATATTGATTGAATTAATTAAAGATATAATAAAAATATTATTTATTTATTTTATATACGAAGATTAAAAAATTTATATTTTAAAACGAAAGAATATTTACAAATCCAGGGGTGATGTACCCTGTAAAACGTTAGGAGCCCCAAGTGCTTCCTTAATCCTATGAAAGATACCATGGATTCGAACATGTTCGTTCCACTTCATGTCCGAGGGAAAATGCAAAGCATGCCACGTACCAACTGTATGTTTAGGTGCGTAGTTGTTCAGTGTGTCTGGTTGAATAAGTTTGGATGTGGTTGTCTTTGAAGTCTGGTGTACTTGGAGTGGATTTTCGTTTATGAATTTTCACTCTTACGGGCACAGGGCTAACTTTCTAAAAGCAGGCTGTACGTTGCCTGCTATTTTGCTGACATGGGCCAACAACGTTCTGTATAGAAATGGATGCGTTTCTGGATTGCCTTTGGATCCTTGGTGAATGGGCTGCCCCTCTTGGATCATACTTTCAAGAAAAGGCGGTTTGTGGAGGAAAAACGAAGAGTTGTAAATGGTTATCAAGTTGGTCCCACGCGCTGCTGTAAAGACCTGCTGGGCCTCTGACATGTGTCGTGCGTTTGATTCTTTTCTCTCAAACTGTCTGCGTACGCTAAAAAAGGCCGGCGACAGTTCATCAAATTCGAACCAAAGAAAGAATCTTCAATGGTCGAACCAAGGACAGCTCCATCGTCCGTTTCTTCTTCAGGTTCAAATTTATCATCTTTCCTCCAGACTCATTTGAATTTCTGGTTTCTTGCATTCCATGAAGTTTTAAGGTTTTTTGTATCAAACCTGAGATATTTGGGTTCTTCAAGTTTGGTGCTTTGGCGCTGAGTTTGTGTTCTATTTGTCTAATGGCTGATCGAAACGTAGGAGGGTTCGTTGATGAGAGAGATAGGGAAGAAAATGATGAGGCAAAGAGACACCTGCATCATCATCATCACAGGGAAACTCATGGGCTGCGTGATGATATTGATGAGGAAACGCCACTTTCTGAGGTGAAGGCGCCCAATGTGTTTGAGAGAGCCAAGGAAGAAATTGAGGCTATTGTGGAGGCCATTCATCCCAAAAAGGAGACCAACGATTCATTTTCTCATGGAAAAAACAGGTTTTGATGAACTGATTCATTTTTTCGACATGTATGTGGCAAATTAGAGAGATCAAACATCTGATTTTCAAGGGTCTTTATCGATTGATTACCTCTTTTCATCTGATGAACTGCAGGGATTCTGCTAGGAACGAAGAGCTGAAACCAGAAAGTCCAGATTCTCGTTCAGGTATCGATCAAACATTTCAGTGTTGTATTGGTATGCCATATTTGATCCCTATGTCTTTCATCAATATAAGATAACTGCAGAGTTGGTGTATTTAGTGCTTTAGTTTGTACTGCTTGTACTGAAAAGAATTCTCAGTCACGAGTCTGTTTAACAATCTTATGGATTTTAAGACAAGTTCATGGATTTCGTGACCTTAGTAAAGAAAAGAAAATCATATCTATTCTTAATCTTGGATTACTGTAGAACACTTGAAAAGCGTAATAGCAGAAAGAATTTGCCTAGAAGGATAATGTACAAGCATGATCGTAGGGGGTTTCTGGGGATTTTTAGAATTAAATTCAGGAGTTTTACATAGAAACTCTCAATGCCATAAACACTTGGAGATTAATGCTAGAGAACTCTCTTCTGCAGTCCTTGGTCAAGAATGGTAATCTAAAAGCAATGGCTATTCGTTTGAGCTGGGAACTGCTAAGAGATTAAGGCAGATGATATCTTGAATGCCATTGTTTTCAATTTCAGAATAAGTTCAACCTTGTTTAATTCTAGGAGAAGGTCTATCTGAGGCTCTGCCTCAGTAAACTCTAAAGACTTGAAGACAATGCACAGATGCCTCTCTGTTTAGTACTGAGACAATGAAATCTGAGAGAAAATTGATCCGTGTACTTTTCTTCTTTCCTTGATCCTTTTATTGTGCTGATGCAAACTTTTCGCTTATTCCTTCTGTTGTCATTCTTTGTATGACTTTGAAGTGAAATTCTCACCTATTCATGCCACTTTCTATGCCACAGAGAAGAATAGCAAGTCACCTAATCTCTTTGAGAGGGCTAAGGAAGATATTGAAGCCCTAATACATAAAAAGAAGTCGTCGCACAGTCATCATAAAGAAACTCATGGAACAAGTAATGATATTGATGAGAATACTCCTATTAGTGAAGTTAAAGGCCCAAGCGTGTTCCAAAGAGCAAAGGAAGAAATGGAAGCTGTTCTCGGCACAATTCATCCAAGACAAGATTCTGAAGATGCCACTTCACCACCAAAGAAAGAAGGTGGATTTAGGAAGTCTATTGGAAGAGGATTAGAAAAGGTCTGCTCTCCCGGGAGTCATAATAGAGATTGAGAATATTGTCTTCCTTTACTTCTTCAGGTGTGTGCAGTTGCAAGTTCAAAGCCTGAAATTTCTATGATAAACACAGAATCATTACCCTCCCCGGTGCATTCTTAATTCTAGAGGCATATATTTGCACAGCTTCTTTTGATTTTGAATTTGTTGGTTGCTGAAGAATAACTATTTATTGGATTCTACTTCTGATATGTATTGAAGAAAAACATTTAATGAAAGGGCTTCCCAAAGCTTTTCTTCTGCATTCATTCTTGTAATGTATCTTTGGACTCAAATTGTTATCTAAATCCTGCTTAGCAGCATTCTGAGGTCTTTTGAACTGTAGCTCAAGAACTTACCACCCACCCACACCCCCCCCCAAAAAAAAAAAAATTGAACTGTACCTCAAGTGAGATGCTTCTCTGGATCTTCTAGAATTGGAAGACCTTTTTTTTTTTTTTTTTTTGAGTAAGATGTAAGATCGTGGATTAACTTCTTAAAAGAAAAATAAGGAAATGAAGAAAAAAGAAAAAGAAAAACACTCAATCCATATTTTGGGCTGTTAAATATACTACAGCTAGGAAATCCACGGCCGAGGTTGTAGGAAACATAGATCCTGACATACGGACGGTATTCTGAATATGATTAGATTCCGCCTCCTCTCCAGCTTTTCTTCCCCTCTCCAGGTCAGCTCCCGTCGTCATCGCTTCCCCTACTCCCCTCTCTCTCTTCTGACCCCTTCAAACTCAATTCCGATGCCATTCTTTTCGTCAGAGCAGTCTACCCCCGTCTTCTCTTCATCTCCATGGCGTTCCGTTCCGTTTTCTGCATTTGCCTTCGGTTTCCGTTCCATTTTCTTCTTCCTTAGCCACTGCGACTACCGCCATATGTAATTTCTCCCATTTCCATGGCCTTTTACTTCAAATAGCCCCTATTTGTATGCCCTCAATTCATACAATGGCTGCTCGCGCTGCCTTCTCCGACTCCAATGATGTTGACACCAGCGGCGGGAGCAGCAGCGTCTGCTGCGCTGGGAACACTGAATCGTCAACTTTTCCCGCTAATTCACCGGCAGAAGTGGACGCACTCGGACGCCTTTCTGAAACTTTGGGATCGATGTCTTTCCCGGAGGCTTCCACTCCTGACTTCGATTTCTTTGCCGATGCTAGACTGGTGGCTCCCACGGGTGGTAGGGAGATTCCCGTGCACCGCTGCATTTTATCGGCGAGGAGTCCGTTCTTCAGGAACGTCTTCTCCGCTGCAAAAGAGACGAATCCCAAGGTTGAGTTGAAGGAGTGGATAAAGGATTATGATATCAGCTTTGACGTGATCGTGATCGTTCTGGGATACTTGTATAGCGCCAGAGTTAAAGCTTGGCCGAAAGATGTGTGTGTTTGTGTGGACGATGATTGTTCTCATGAAGCGTGTATGCCTGTGTTGAAGTTCATGGTGGAGGTCCTGTATGCGACTTTCATCTTTCAGGTCTCGGAATTGGTCGCCAAATTTCAGGTAGTAGTCCTTTTTCTGTTGCTCGTGCTATATGTATATTCAAAACAAGAATACATTTTTTTTGGTCTGGGAGTTAGTATGTGGTCCCGTAGTCCGTTAGTGAACTTCAGAAAACCTTGTCTTTGCTACATTCTGCTAGTTCATCCCTATAGCGTCTAGTATATTTGCAGCTGTTGGTGCTTTGGGAAATTTAGGTTTGTCTAGTCATCAAGATAATAAGTTAGCTAGGGTGATAATTCAATTCTGGAGTTACCGGGTCCTAATCAGTTGGTATTTTGTGAAGTTTTGGATTGAGTAAGATAAACAAGATATGACTTGGATATGAAGTTCCACGGACAAACATTTCAAGCAAAGTTCTCCAGTGGATTTACCGACAACAGAAACGATGCTTTGTGTTTGCTACGAGATCTCTGGAGCCACTATAAAGCCCCAAGAGGCCTGGACGAAGCTGGTTGAGAAAGTTGAGAAAGGAAAATGGAAAAGGAGAAAAGGTATTAAAAAAAAAAAAGAGCCCTTTGACAAGTTGAGAAAGTTGTAGTTCAATTAGAAAATGAAGATTCTTGTGATCCCTGGATTACTTTTAGATACAGTATCAGGAATATATAATCTTGAGCTCCTGAGTTTTTTTGACCCCTCTTAGCAGAAGTTATGTCATTAAAACTATCGCTGCTATAGCAAAAAAGTTTTTTCTTTTTGTTTAAAAGATAACTTATATGCTTGGAACAACTTGAGGGTATGACATCTAACTTTCAAGGTTCTGAACCTGAAATGCATTCTGAGATTTTAACCTGTTCCTGAACATTATATTTACCACAAAAAGAGTTTCTTGCACTTTTTCTTCACCTTGTAGAATGATTGTTATTTGAACTTATTACTGCTGCATATGCTGAACATCTTGGAGAAAAAGTGGAGGCAATTGGGGTAAGGGTGGGACTGGGACAACGGAAAACTACAAAATCTAACAAATAATCATGCTATATAGGAGAATGATCTGGATGTTTAAAGCAGAGGATGGAGTAAAGCTTCTTCTATTCAGTGAAATGCGGCCAGAATAAATAAAATGCTTTAACCATGCTTATGCTAAGTTGCTGCTGTGGAAAAATTTTACCCTGTAATTCTGCCCATAGAAAGAATTAGACGCTTCTTCAGTTTTGCATGAATAGTTTGCTCTTTATGTTGATGAAACTTTGAAAAATTTTCTGTTGCATTTGTTGCTTTGTTAATATGAGCTGCTTGAATTGAAAAAAAAACTAGGTGCGAGAACCTGAAATTATTTATTCTTTGTTATCTAATTCCCGGAATAGCGATAGAGTTTTTACTCTAGGGAAAATGGTCTTTATTGTATTTGCAAAGTTGGATTTGCATTTATTACAAGAGACAGAACCCGTTTCGCAAGTACTAAGCTATTCCCTCCACAAAATTTTTGGGTTTATTATACAGGATATTCATTCCTCTTGTGTGTGAAGAGCTCAAGGTTCTATATGCAAGTGATTTCTCTCTTTAAGTAATCTGTTGCAGCTTTATTTTCCATGCAGAGGCACCTACTCGATGTTCTTGACAAGGCTGCAGCGGATGACATATTGATGGTTTTATCTGTTGCAAATGTGTGTGGTAAAGCTTGTGAAACATTGTTTGATAGGTGCATTCAGATTATTGTTAAATCTGATGTTGATGTCATAACACTTGATAAAGCATTGCCACACAACGTGGTTCAAAAAATCATTGATGTTCGCTCGGAACTTGGTTTCCGTGGACCTTATAGCAGTGGCTTTCCCAGTAAGCATGTAAAGAGGATCCATAGGGCTTTGGATTCTGATGATGTTGAGTTACTCAGAATGCTACTTAAAGAGGATCATACCACATTAGATGATGCATATGCACTCCACTATGCTGTGGCATATTGTGATGCTAAGACTACCACAGAACTCCTTGATCTGGCCCTTGCTGATGTGAACCACAGAAATCCTAGGGGATATACGGTTCTGCATGTTGCTGCAATGAGAAAGGAACCTAAAATCATAGTATCCCTTTTAACAAAAGGAGCTAGAGCTTCTGATCTCACATCAGATGGACAGAAAGCCCTTCAAATCTTGAAGAGGCTAACCAGATATGCAGATTTTAAGAGGCCCACAGAGGAAGGGAAGGATTCTCCGAAGGATCGGTTGTGCATTGAAATTCTGGAGCAGGCAGAAAGAAGAGATCCATTGCCAGGAGAAGCTTCAGTATCTCTTGCTATGGCGGGTGATGAACTGCGAATGAAGCTGCTGTACCTTGAAAATAGAGGTAAATCATCTCAATGATTCTAAGTTTCCTCTTCAGTCACTTTCTGATAATTTTCATATAAACTCCTGCTCTGTGTAACTTTTATGGATTTTCCTGAATAGCTGTGACAATAAGCTTCATGAATACAGTACTCTTTCTTCCAATATGCTTCTTTTCACTATTTATTTTCAGTCTCCTGTGATTTTTTGCAAAGAATAGACCTTGCTCTTCCATATAACTTTTTATGATCACAGTATATTGGCATGTAATTAAAAGGCACTAAAGGGATTTTGGCCCATTTAAGTTGCTTGAATGATCTGTTCAGCCTGTCATGCACATAGGAAGAATACCTAAGGGCCTTGATAGTGAACATTCCTTTCCTTAAAAAGGAAAATTTGTGAAGAACACAACTGAGAGAAAACAGAATAAATGTTATCTAGGGCAAATAAATATCGATGGAATTAATGGAATAACTTAAAGCAGAAATATGTGCTACTGTAATGCCTAGCTAAAAGGCCGAACAAGCAAAGTATCTTGCTGATTGGAATTTCTAGTTTCTCATTTTCATTCTCAGACGAGGGGATGATGTATAGCATCTTGCTTAGTCTCTTTTTCAATATCTGCATTTTTTGGCACTTTCAGTTCTTGTCCTTCATACCCTGCTCTGTTTTTCAGCCATTTGATATATCCTTGATTTTCGTTTGTACTGTTGCTGGGTAATGCATTGAAGATTTAGTATACTGTATGCAACATTTACTAGGGTTTTGTCTATTTAATTAGTCCCATACGTTGTTTACACTGTCAAGTTAAGATTTTAACTGTTTTTTTAATGAATATAATGTCGACATTTGATTTGTCCTTTGCCTATTTGATTTTTACATCGGCTTTTCCTGGGTTTGTTTAAAATTTTGTTTTTATACAAGTCTGACAGTAATGATTTATCTGACCATTCAGTTGGATTGGCTAAGCTTCTATTCCCCATGGAGGCAAAAGTTGCCATGGACATTGCTCAAGTTGATAGCACTTCTGAATTTCCTTTAGCTGGCATTAGCGCGGGTCTGGCTGACGCCCAGAGGAAAACAGTGGATTTGAATGAGGCACCCTTCAAGATGAAAGAGGAGCATCTCAATAGGATGAGAGCGCTTTCCAGAACAGGTTAATATACCTGGAAGATTTTTTTCTTTTTGTTTGCTTCCATGATTGTATATAATGTTGCATATAATGGATATTATGTTTTAGGAGACAGGATGACAAAATTATGGTACCCTAAAAGTTTAGGAATAGTGACTTCTCTTGTGGTGCCAATCAACAGGTTCAAATTAAAAATAATTATGCTAGATCCTTATCAAGATCCTGAAATCTTGTCCCTTAACAAATTGCTTCTCTTTGTCTTCTTGCTTTTCCTTAAAAGGGACGGTTGGTAGATTTTTGAAAGCGTATTCTTTAGGAGCTAATGGCTATGCTGAAAATGTGCAATGCAATGATATTGCCTAGAATGACAGGGGAAAAGAGTTGAAAGGATGTGTTCTTCCTTTGCCCCCACGCTTAAGTAGAATCTGGGTTCATTTCTTTTGTTCCCATTCCTTTTGTCTCCTTTGACTTTGTTTTCCTTAATTTGAGGCGTATCGTTAGCAGCGCCAGAGTATTAATAAGAAAAGATGTAGCTCTTCCTGTTCAGGCACTGTTGAATTATTTGTTTCTACTATTTCATGATTGGACTTGAAATGATTTATGAATCAGTTTGGAAAATCATGCAACAAAAGGTGACGTATGAAATGGGAATACAAAACTGAATATTACTCATCCTGCGGAATTCTGTAGAAAATCATTAGCTCATCTTCTGGAGCTTAAATGTCTTTGGTAGATTGTTTGCCTCTTTACCTGTTTAGTCCTTATTCAGTTTGAACTGCCGGTTTTTCTTTGATTAGATATATCTTGATTCTGCTAAGAAATTAGAGTCGCATTTATCTTGCCAAAGTGAACTATAATTGGTTGATCTATGCTTTACCTGAGAGATTTTTACTCTGTGGGCAGTGGAACTTGGAAAACGTTTCTTCCCCCGATGTTCAGAAGTACTCAACAAGATCATGGACGCTGATGATCTCTCAGAGATGGCTTACATGAGGAGTGACACTCCCCGAGAACGTCAACTGAAGAAGCAAAGGTACATTGAACTTCAGGAAGTCTTAAGTAAAGCATTCTGCGAGGATAAACAAGAATTTGAGATGGTGAAAAGACAATTGTAGAATGTACGTGCAAAAATCTAGCTTTTGTTGCGGTATACATCTTAAATAGACAATTTTGGAATAGAGATGAAAGAATCTCCTCTGTTTTATATTTATTTTTTTATACTTAGCTTTATTTTTTATACATGGTTGAAACAATTACCAATACTTAGATGAATAGGAGTATGATGTCAAATTATCTAATTTGGTTATGGTGTTGAGCACTTTTTTTACTTCTTATATCAATTGAGTTTCCAGTTGTTGAATTGAGTTTAAGTCGTTGTATCAATAAAGACTTTGATCCGACGACCAAGTGTTGGTTCAGTACATTCTGGAAAATGGTACTCCCACCACTATAATCGGACTGCGATATCTTTGGTTCTTTCAGGTATCAAGAAATCATTTGGTTGTCTTTCTTATTGTTTTGGATTAAGATGGAGAAAATTGAAACTTTCTGGTCTTCTCTATCCTGGAGCAACTGTTGTGCTCCCTTTTCGAAAGTGACCCTTGTAGAATGTCTTCATTCTTGATGGGGATATTTATACACAGAATCCGGTTAAAAACATCACCAATAATGGGGACTCCATCCTACAGCTATAAGCCGTAGAGGGTTCGATTCGGTCCAACACAACTAGAGGCCACGATTCTCCCAACTCACTTGAAATTGCACTTGGTTTTGGTGAAGTTTGCCAGACTTGGTCTCTGGATGTCTCTCTAGTCATAATCAGTGATGCTTTAGAGGATTGTTGTTGATTTATAAGGGGGTCCTTTTCCTTTTGCTTCTTTTGGCAAAAGAAAATCTTACCACATGAGAACTTTAGGTCCCTCTTCAAACTAGAGGTTGTAAATTTAAAATAAGAAATTTTATCCAACTTCACTTTAATTTAGATAGCCCATCCACCACATAAGGAAAGCGGCGCTTCGTCTAACCAGACGCGTGGCTCAAACTAGCACCACTCGATTTGCTGGATTTGCTTGAACTTTCTAGTGGTATTTTTGAGATGGAAAGGACCAAGAGCTTATCCACTTTGTCAAACATATGGGAAGCAACTCACCGACCTTGCGTTACTGTAGGAAATGATTTTGTGGAATCCCTAAGATTAATCATACGCGACGATTACTCAGAAAAAAAAAAATCATACGTGACGATTAAAGGCCTTTGATTTGAATTAGATTTCAATTTTAAATTTTTTATTTTAATTTTTTTAAAAAAATTAATACTCAAATAAAAAAATTATATTAATTTTAATTTTTAGGATAAGTGAATAACCAAACAGTAAACATTTGTGTCTTGCCGTTTCACCTGTTTACCAGGTGATGGATTCACTGGTTGGTACCAACGTCACCTGCAGTAGATTCAAATTCTTAGGAGAAGACCCAAATTTCAGCTGCCGGTATGAATCAAGAGGCAAGCGTTCAATTTTAAGCTCTACTTGAAAATTATTTTATTTTAAAATTAAAATTAAAATATAAAATTAAATTTAAATAAATAATTTAATTTTTTATTTTTATATTTAATAATAAAAATTTTAAAATAAATATTATCAAATCACACATTTAATTTATATAGTTACCCACGCTATACACGACAACAACTCAAGCAAAAAGTAAATACGTCTTAGCTGCTACGGCAAATGCTTCTACACCTCTTACACTCGCTAGGCCCTCGTGCCAAAGAGCTGAAGAGAAAAGAACCGCAGCAGAGCCGAGATAAAAGTGTTACCAGCACTCTGTTGGAACCAATTAAAGGGACAATTTCTCAGATGTGGACTGCCATGTTACAGCACTATAACCAACAATCATTTAAAGAACCATCCACCTCGGCACTCATGCAAATATCAACCAAGAAAAGTTCTTCCCCTCGGATTTATCTTACGAATCAATTGTGTTATGGTTCGAATCTTTGTAAAAGATACATTTTGATCCATGAGATAAGCTTCTTATTTTTTAGCATTAAAAACGAGAGGATCTTCACCAAAAAAAGTAAAAGATTATTCCGACATCAACCAACAAAACACCCGACAACTTCAAAATACTTGACAGTCAACAAGTATTTCACTAGGTATAGGAATGTTGGTTTCTTGTTTTTGGTATCATACAATATAGTCCCAGCACGAGCTGCAGATCAGAGACATCAGCCATCTACAACCCGGGACCAAACAGTCAAAAGCAACTTTAAATGTACACAAGACTATGGTTGTATCACAACAACAGAAGTCTTGCGGAATCTCTAAAACTTTACACGCAGAAGGGAAGACCTAAAGCTAAAGGACATCACGAATGAACATCCAACTATGACCCAGATCAGGAACCCAACGCTTAAAATTCCAGTTGAGTTGCTGCAGCGTTCTTGGTATTTCATGGGATCTGCCTGGCTCCATCTGCATCTCCCGGCAAATGGCAGGATCCTATGCTCGTCTTTCAGGCGTTGTTCTTTCGAGCTGCAGCTTGCAAGCAGAAACCTGATCCAAAGTTGCCTGAGGAGGAGAACATATATAATGCACCGATCAGTTTAAACTACAATATAACTATGAGAAATTTAAGTACAAACAAGTATTTTGCTACTTCGGTATACCATTGAAATGAAGTTACGCCATTAAACCAGGACAGCTAACTTGCTCCATGTCTCTCATATTGGCAACCCATTCGGGAGGCTTTGTAATCAGATCCTCCAGTTCGAGGACTATATCAGATTGATGCTTTGTTGTTCCTGTTTCCTCGTAAATCAAATCATCCTCCATAAGCTTCTCCCACAGTATGAAATTCTGTGTGTCCGAAACATTTGCATTGGTTCCTTTTTCTTGGACGGGACTAACTTCATCGGTTGAGAACAGTGTGTCGATTTCTGAGTCAACAGTTGTAACCTCTTCCTGAGCTTGAAGATTCTTCCCATCAGCAACTTCTGGAGTTTTCAGTGTTTGTTCAGCAGTATCCACACCCTCCGTGAAGATTTCAATATTTTCAGGAGCAGCCAACCGTCTTTTCTTTGACATTTGACCACCACCACCTAGTGCCCTTTTCTCCTTCATTTTCTCAATGAAACTTGGAAGATTCCTGAATGCTTTCGCCATGAAAATTGCCATGTAATTCTGCTTACTTTCAGTACTTTGTAAACGCTCCTTAACCCTGGCCAAATAATTTTCGGTGTTCACTTGTTGCTGTTTGATCCTCAGGAGTTCCATTCTCAATGTGTTCTGATCATTCTTCAGTTTCTCTAGTTCTGTTTCGCTTCCATATTTTGGGGAATCAAACTCGGTTCGTCTTGCTCCTTGTGGATGGATCACTTGAGAATGCTTTCTCCTCTTGATGTTCTTTAGCAAATGCTTCTTGCCTCTCTGGAACTCTTCATTCGCAAATTCCCATCTATCAGTGTCAATCTTCCTGAAACGCTACAAAAGATAACAGCAATTAACACTCCAACCAATCAAGAGCAATACATAAACCACAAACAAACAAAAATCCAAAACACAAAAGCCCTATCATAACCACAGGCAAGCTAAATCGGGATTTCCTAATTGTAAAAGCTAAAACAGGACTACCAAGTTATAAACCGAAGTATCCCTATTCAACAATTTTTGCATTCAAAGAAGATTGAAGATAGAGAAAGAAATGCCATTTGGGGCTTGCCCAAATTTATAAACACAAAGAAGACGAAAGGGGAAAGTGAACAGGTGGTTCTCTTTCCCTCCAACAATCTCTAACTGGAAAATAAATTTAATGCCAACCCACAATAATTCCAGAATTACAAAATATGTGCTTATGAAATACTTAGATTTAGATTCAGATACTCTTCAAAAACACCAAAATAGGGCACAAATGCGAGTGAAGAGATGAAGAACCCATCGTGCTTACATAGGTATTGAGCTGGCGAACAAAGCTGGAGAAATTGTTATGCTTGAAGTGTTTAGGAAGAAGATCTTTGGAGAATTTGTGAGGCTCCCAGACGATAAAACTAGTGCTTGTAGGACTCCAAGAGATTATAGAATCCGTTCCAGGGTCATCCACCATTTCAAACGTCTTCTTCAAGAATGGCGGTGGACCTATCCCAAGCAGCCCTTCAAGCGGCTTCGGCACATCAGAGAACTCCCTGCTTCCGTAGCCATTATTCACCTCTCTCGTAGCGTCATTTTCATCAAGAAATATCACGGGCTCTTCTTTCAAGGGCAACAATTCAACTCCATCTTCTTTGATGCTGCACCCCATGATCAGCTTCAAAACTCAAATTCTTTTTTGAATTTTTCAGCAAGGTTGATATCTTTATCTAAGAAACCATGAAAAGGGAAGAATCAAAACGGCGCAAAGTGGATGAGCATGGAGAATGGGCTATGTATAGTTGTGAATGAACTGACCGAGGAGACCAGTACGGGATAGGGGAGGAAGAGAGCGGTGCGGTGCGGTATGGGAAGAATGGCCAAATAAGGAAGTGATGTGACAGCCATCACACAACATTTCGCCATTTGTAACCATAAACAGCACGACAGAAGTCACGTTATTCCACATCCTTTGGTCCCTTAATTTTTTAGAAACTTCTTTTTAACCCCAACTCTTGGGATCAATTATTTTGTTTGTCCCTCCAAGTATTGATAAGGATTTTTTGTTCTTTTCATTTTTTAAATACATTGGACGATGTAGAGAAATTGTTATCGCAAGCAATTACTTACTGAGGATTGTTCTTAGCACTATCAAACGGGTAATCGATCCGTGCACTAACTCATTTAACAGTGTATTTAGATTAGCTTAATTAGCTTGCTTTGTTTGGATTGCGGGTCAATACTGTCTAAAGTAAGCCGGCTTGCAATTTTCTTCTTCTTCTATTTTTATTAAAATTAACTTTTAAATTTTAATATTTTAAAATTTTTACATTATCTCAAATATTCAATGTAATTCTAATTATGTAAAGGTTTCAATATTAAATTAAATATATAAATTTTTAATTTAAAATTGAAGAATTTAATGAAGTTTTGATAAAAATATTCTTAAATATTAGAAATATAATAAAAATAGAGAGCATGATTAGGGTTGATTGACTTAATTTTATTAATCAATTATTGTGTTATTTTAAATGTTTTTTATATAAATTTATTTAAATTAAAATTATATATATATATATATATATATAACTAATATTTTAAAAATATTGGTAATTGATCAAAGATTATTTTTATATCAATTATAAATTTATATGATCTCACATGTGATAAAGAGATTAAAAAAATAATTTTATGAGTCTGCAACTAAATGGGCCTGTCCAATTTGATCCAATTCTTTTAAGGCTCAACCTGCGATGGGCTGAAATGGGTCAACCCGTTTAACAACACTAACGGTTTTAAACCATTAAGGGTGTATTTGAATTAATATTTTTTAAAAAAAATTCTTGTTTTGATAATAAAAATTCAAAGTAAAAAAAGAGTTATATTAGCTTTTTTAAATAAAAATTGATTCAAATGTACGTTATTATATAATGATTATTATTCAAAAATTAACATAAAATGACTCTTATACTATGAAATAAATTTAAGCTTTACTAAAGAATTTGAATAGAAAAGGTATGACTGTGAGGCTGTGTTTCAATTAATATGAATGATGTGAGAACTTGGTAATCATGTAATCTTAAAATGTATTATTTTTATGTGTAAAAATTATTAAATCGTTAAGAAAATCATTAATAAATTGAGAATATTAGAAAATTAGATTTAAGTCTCCATAAGTTTTGAAGAAGGAAAGAGAAAAAATGATCTTATAAATGTAATTGAAGAAAATAATTATAAGTGAAACTTACACTAACAATAGACTATTTTTTATAATTATTCGTACTTTTATTTCATAAAATTTGGAATTAAGTGCTATCCACTGTTAGTTCTTTTTGCTATGCAAAGGTTAGATGCAGAAGATAGCACGAGCTGACAGTTTCAACGTGGAAGTGTGTATTATTAAAAAATAAAAATTAATTTAATTTTCAGTTCAATTTTTTAAAATTTTGATTTGAAAAAAATTAATTTTTCATCTCAAAATTAAAATTTTAGTTCAGTTTTCAGTTTTGACTAAGCTAAACAAAAAAATTTGAATTTTCTCTAAATTATTAATTAAATATAATTGAATGTTAATAATAACTTTAGTTAAGTTAGATCTTAATTAAAATTATTTTAAAAATTAAAATATTTAATTTGATATATTTTTATAAATATTATTAAAATTTTAATAAATTAAATTAAATTAGATTTTATTAATATTATTTTTAAAATTTAAAATACTTAATTTTGTATGTGTTTATAAATAATATTTAAAGATTAATAATTTAAATTAAATTCAAATATAATTAATATTATTTTAAAATTTTAAAATTTTTAATTTTTATATATTTTAATTTTCTCTAAATCAAAATATTTTTAATTTAAAAATAAATTATATTTAATTTAATTTTTTTAAATAGTAAAATCAAATATACTTATTTTAAAAGTGATGTCTTTAAGAGTTAGGCAGTCCGATTCTACACGTGCATGATCGATTTCCAACCGTTGAATATGATTCAACAACTATAAAAATTTTATAAATTTTTATTTTAAAAATAAATATAAGAGGTCGAGTTAAATTTTTAATCTGATATATGGATCAAATTCGATCCACACATGCTACAAAAAGTACATCCAGACCGGAACCAAATTCAGAGTTACGACCACCGAGTCACAGTGGACGTATCCGTAGCTAACGCTCGCCACGTTAACAAAAATAGATTGTCAGCTGGTGACATGGTAAAGTGTTTTAACGAAATAATTCAAGACGCCGGGGGCGCGGTTTCTTCCGAACCATGGCACTACGGGAGTGGCCACCGACTCAACCGTTGATAGTTTCTGAGAGTCGCAACAGGCTGTTGGCTGTGTTCGTTGGGTAGCCCCATTTTCTTATCCCTCGTTTCTGTGTCTATCCAAAGTTTTCAGAAGTCTATCCATTTTTTAATAAGGCTGGTCAACCTTATCCTTTCCTCACATCATATAGTAAGTACTTTTCTTATTATGAAATAATAAGTATTATTATAAAATAAAATTTTATTTTTTATAATAAAATATTAATATTTAATATAATAAAAATATTTAATTAAAAATAAATTAATTAATTTAATCATTCGTTTATGTAAAGATTCTATGATGATATTTATTATGAACGGAAGAAGTAATTTTTAGAGCTCAATCTTTAAGACATCAGGAACCACCCCATTGACCACCTTCAAAAAAGAAAGAAAAAAGAAAATCAATTGCCCAATTTGATTGGAGAGAAACAAGCAACTGTACGACATAGCAGTAATCGATAAAAATATTCTTTTATGAGGTAAAAGTTTTTAAATTCAATTTATATTTTCTCTTTTAACGTAATAAACAAGTATACGTATATTTTCTTAATTAAACTTAATATATTAACTCGTATTTTAAGTAGTCGAATCTTGTACGGTCGTTTAAATTCCTATAACTTGAACTAAAGCAATTACAATTAGAAAAACAAGCCTGTTAAAATCTAGTTCACAAACAACTATTGGCAAAACGTCTAATTTGTGTGAAGCTCATAAGGTACCTAAACAAGGAGCTCCTGATTCTGAGCCCGCACCTTTCACCACAAAAAAAAAAAAAAAAGGAAAAAAAAAACCTGAGCCTGCACGTACATTTCAACCATCAGCACCTAATTCTGAGCAATGGCGACCTCCATACTCGGTGAGGAAAAAAGATGCTATTCCTTCTCACTAACAGAAGTTCTACGATGTCTGTCTCCCATGATCAGCGCCAACAACAGAGGCTCATTTCTCTTTGCACTGCACTGCCGTCTCTCTTCAAAGCTTAGTTGCCTGCAAGTCAAAAGCCTAAAGCAATTATACAACTATTCTGAGCCTTGTAAGTTAAAGAAGCATCAGTACATAACCAATTTCAACAATTTGTTGGTAGACAGATACTGAGTAACTTGTTTATGCACAGGATAGACGTACTGATGAAGTAGATCAGTTGTTCTTTATATGGTTTTTTTCTCCAATTCCTGATGCTCCAGCCGAAGTGCCCTTTTAAGATCAACACAAGGGCCTGGTCCCTCTCATCTCCAGCTTCAGTACCATCTACACATAAAATAAGTGGACCAATTCGAGAAAAGCATTAAAGGAGTCTAAAAAAGAAACCACACGCCACAAATTTCAAATAAGGTCTAGGGACAAATTCCAAAAAGTTTAAAATAGCTAATGACATAACAAACTATATCCCCAACAAAATACAAAAGTGACAGACATGGTTATAGCAATGAATGCAATGTTTCAAACACAAAATTACTCGAAGGCCAAGTCACAAATATAAATGCATTCCTCTCATGGAGTTCCAGTATACACACACCTTAGAAGGAGAAGATAGGCCGAGCAACATACCAACTAGAGAGCTGAAAGAGTACCCATGGGTAGACAAGATGCAGCCAGCTTCTATTTCAGAAAAAATTGAAGCTTCGAAGCCATAATTTGAAACTAATACACCTATAACCCTAGAAAAACCCTAGGTGCTATAATAAGGCAGCTGCTTGGAAACAGAAGGCATCAGACATCAAACTTCCATAAATAAGGACTAAATACAAGACATGGTCGTCAGACCAATTTTTTCCTGGTAAAAGATGAAATTCTCTGTGCGTTTCAATTGAAGACAAGAGAGCAGCATGCTTCCTCTATTTGCAGTTTGGTTGCTGTTGTTAGCCAGTAAGAAGTCTATAGTTTACGACCCTTCAAGGAATTATCTCCATAAGATTGAGCTACTTTGCTGGTTTGGTAGCAGTTGATGCGCCCAACTTGATATGAGAATCAAACTTAGCTGCAAATGCTAAAGTTGATTGAAGGGCTTTCTGCACTGAACTTGGCTTGTTCGACAAGAGAGATATCTTCTGAGAGTTTGACATTCCTACCTCATTCCTCGGACCAGATTGATGTGAAGATTGACAGAAGGGATTGGAAGAAGAAGCTAATCTGCATGGCACTTCAGTTGAGAATTTAAGTCCATCTAGTACATTTTCTCTGTCTTGGACCAATGGTGTGCCACTGTAAATGTTGCGAGGTAGCAAGCCAGCATGTCCAGCAGCACTTGCACTATCCTGTGGATTTTCCCCAAATGCAAGAAACGTTATCCCCTCAGGTCTGGATGCAGGTGAAATCATGTTTGCTGTTTTATGCTTGTTTGACTCTGACTCTAACGAGCTCTGCCCACTCTGATTTTCAGTTTTGGCACCACCATCATTTTTTGGAGGTGAGCTAAATGATTTACTCTCATTTAGTTCACTTAACAATGATTTGCCGATGCCATGACCCTTGTTACTTCCAGACTCAAGCAGAGGGGCTTTCCCAAATGAGAGAAAGTTTATTCCTTTTGGTGTCCTCATAGGCACTCTCTTTGTTAAATCATTTGACTTCTGAACACTGCCGAATGAACTATTTAGCATTTTATGGTCAGTATTGAGACCATTTTCTCCCTTCAGAGGTTGAGCAGATTGTTCATGCTTACTTTTATGCCCTGGTGACAATCCCAGAGGAGAAAACAGACTTATTCCTTTTGGTATCTGTGCAGCAGGTTTTTGAAGATGTTGTGCTACCTTCTTCTCTGAACTCTTACCAGAAGAATCATGAGGAGGATTACTGTCAATCTTTACTTGTTTCTTTGAGTTTGGATCACCTGTCTGAAACAGAGAGTTGAATTCAGGCTTCGGAACATTTGAAGTCATCAAAGAACCTTCTTTATCAGCAATCTAACGAAATTCAAGCAAGAAAAACATCAAAATGCTAAAACTGAGTTTTGTTAATATAGACAGTTGCTAGAAATGTTGAGAATTTATAGAAGGGGATCAGTACCGCATGTGAAAACAAACAATCAGCACCTCTGCTGCAAAAAGCTTTGGATACATAATTGTTGCAGGGATACTTGGAGAGTTGATGATCAAATGGGCAGTTATCTCCTTTCATGCAAGAGTGCCGTGCAAAGTGGCAGCATGGCTACATCATGTTAAAGTAATAAAATAAGTTAAGACTCTAAATCTGACCAGATGAATAAGAAGCGGATACAATATTGCATACATGCTTGAGTAGAACACTTGAATCAGCAAGTATTAAAAAGAATTGAGAGAACGATATTGAGTAATTTCATTGAGTGGATTTCAATATTTATTTTTCAAATTAATCCCACGAGGCGTTAAGTGGCATCTTGGATACTGAAAAGTCTCTCGGAGTTTCTAGACTTTAGACAAGTTGGTAACATTTTATTTCTTAATCAACAAAAGGTCTTTGGTTTTGAATACTTGAAAACATCATAAAGTTCTATAAGGCCTGGACTGGGAGCATAAAATTTTGGACAATCAGGAACCAAGTGCTTTACAATAAATACAATCCAAATTTGTAAAGATTAGATTGGTTTAGAAAGTAGTATTCAATCTAAATGGTCAATTCCGGCAAACTAGTTTTGCAAAGGATAATAATGACCAACAGGAAGAATAAATTGCAGAAGATTTTGAAAATAAAAAAACTAAAAACTCCTCCTGCCCCGAATTAAATGTCAAAATGCTTGTTTTGGGTTGCCCAAAAAAATAAATATAGTTTAAATCTACAATTTCATACTAAAGTATGGATGCAAAACCATTATTACACATTTTCCTTTATAATGCATTAAAGTTAAGGTGGTAAATGAAGATGGTCAAATACTCTCCCAAATCTTTGAATCAAGAGAAATGTGGATATTCAACTAGGGATGGAGGAGTAAATATAAAAGAAGATATGGACATCCACAGTATCAATGCATGATGAGAGTAGCAGAACAAAATGTGATATACTGAAAGTACCAATCTAAAGTGCTATAGAAAATAAGGACGTCCACAATACCACAGAATATGATTAAAAAAAAGAGAAGAAAAGAAAAGTAGCAAGTTTAAGTGCTATAATTTCATTGTTGTGCAATTGTAGAAACTTGTATTGCAAAAGTAAATAAGCAAACCTGGGATTTTGTCAAAGGTGTTGTATCATGAGAAAACTTGCACTTCTCTCCCTGTCAAATCATCAGCAGCAAAAATAAAGATTTACTACCTAGCAATAAAAAATTAACACTGTAAAAAAATAATATATATATATTCAGCATACAACTCCATACAACCTCCTGGCATCTCCCCTTGAGATAGTGGCGGCAATATGTTACTTTTTTTGGTTTCACAATTGGTTGCAGCTTCAACCTTTTAACACCAAGTTTTCGGTTCTTTTCTGCCCTCTTGATTCTTTCCTTTTGCTGCACATGAAATAGTCAAATAACTAAAATATCAAAAAAGATTAGATCCTGCACATTGGCAATCCGCAAAATGAATCCTTAAAGAATATTTAAATCACTAGTTGGCAGCGCCACAATCATTTTTCACAATATAGCTTTAACTATAAAACATAAAAGAGAAAATTCATAGTCACATGATTTAAAATGAATTACCAGATGATCATGAGTGCATACCTTTTTCTTAGCTTTCCTTTCTTTGCTTACAGGACCCTTCTTCCTTTTCTTCTTTTCAACAGTGTTATCCTGCCATGCAATAGTGGACAGCATGGAGAACCAACATGAGGGCAAGATATAAGCATATAACGGTAAGCACTAATCTGTTTACTCAGGCAATAAGCTAGTGTTTGCATACATCCACTTATATTTTACCTTATCTTGCTTCTATAGACTAACTACATGATAGGGTATTAACATATTCTTGATCACACTAAAGTTGATCCCATTTCCCTTTTCCCCCTTGCTTACAGCCTCAGCCTTTAAAGGATACTGAGAAGATATATTTATCTCTTAATGATTTCTTCCTGAGGGAGGTGCTAAATCAAGATCTGAAAACATTTTTAGTTCATGAGACACGTGATTATAAATTTCATTGGCATAGTTCATGAGACACATGATTATAAATTTCATTGGCACTGTCCTATGAAAATGGGAATAAGTAGACTGATGAGACCACCAGTCCAAGTCATCAATCATTCAGCTAATGACCACATGACGACAGATTTTCATTTTACTGCTCTTACCAAGTAACAGATCATGAGAAATAAAAAAAGAAACCTATAAACCTAAAGGACTTTGGCAAGAATTTTCTCTCAAAAATGATAACAGATGTGAATATATCCATGCATCTTAAGGATATTTGTGGATCTGATAATACTGAAAATAGTTCACTAAATTCCAAATGTTATGACCAATTGAGAGAGCATTCATGATGTACCTTCTTGTTATTCACCAAATCTTTGTTCTCAGTTGTGCCATCAGAGATAGCTTGTCCATGTGATGCTAAATCCTTCAGCAAAGCTGCCTGGTTATCTGCTCCTTGGACTCCAGTAGCTTGATCCATGTTCTGTCCACTCTTATGAAAGATATCTTGTCCATCTGCCTTCTTAATCTCTATATCTCTCTCAGCCAAATGTCCAGCATAAACATCCAGATCCCTTCTGGTACTTTGTCTTTCCAGCTTCATGATGGCCTTGCCATTATCCCCAATGTTTAAAGATGCAGAAATGGACCTGCCATATTTTCCCAGTCCACTTTCTCCACCATCACAAGTGATTTCTTCTTTGTCAATGATCTCTTTGTGAATCTGCACCTCTTCCACCTTCTTCTCCTCCAGCGATACAGCATCATCAAATAAGAAATGCATTGCTTCATCGTAAACCTCAATATCCCCTGAGATTTCCCCTTCTTCAATATCGTTGTCAGCAATAAGACAAACAGATGAGTTCATTGCACTAGAAGTAGATATAAGTTCCTCCAATTCCTTCTCTTTCAACTGCAATTGATGCTCAATTCCTTCTGGCAATGTCTTTTCTCCAGTAGAGTTCTTGAGGTCCTCAGTGGGTCTGGAAAATTCAGCAACCATATCCATCTCCAAAGATGAGTCAATGGCTTCAGCAACCTCACCAAGAAAAGCTTGCTTGTCCCCTTTTTCCTGTCTCGTAAGACTAACTTCGGTCATGTCTGCAGCATTGCAACCATCTTCCTGACCAATAATCAGGTCAACAATACTATCAATAGTTTGATTATTTTCCATGAAGGAATTAACATGGTTATCATTGCTGCTGTCAGTTACTATATCCATAGGATCGAACAGATCACCTTCCACTGGCTCACTGGTAGATTTTCTATCTTGAACACCAGTAGCTTCTTTTGTGGCATTGGCAGCTGATTTTTGTTGGAGTAACAAACTCTCTGTCTCCGTAGGATCATGATCCAAGAATTTATTATGCTCAGCAGCTTCTCCTAATCTATTAACTTCTACCAATTTGTTTTCCTCTGCTGCTTCTCCTGTTTCATTACCATCATCACCGTCATATTAACAATGGAAGGAAATAATAACCATAATGATGGCATGTCAATAAGAAACATCAGCAAATTAAGCGCTGCAAAATTTTGTTAAACAAATGATCACGATTAGGTCTCATCAGGTATTAGCAAAAACCACAAAAATGAATGGCCAAAAACTTATCATATCAGCTTAAATTAACAAAACCTTTTTTAAAACATTCAAATTTTGCATTTGGATGATTAATACTAACCAAAGAACGCAATACTCAAAACCAAAAGTAGAAAACAAACACACAAAACAGCGATCAAGAATTTACCTTGTTTTTTATGTTGAGGCAAAGCTTGGAGGGCGTTGCAATGCGACATGATTTGAACAAATACACGATAGGTTTCGCTCTGGAGGGGCCGCCGGCGATGAGGAGGAAAGGGGAAGGGAGGGTTTTGGGAGGGTTTTAGGGTTTTCATTTGGGAATTCTCCATCTTTTTACTTTCTCCGTCGAATTGATTGTGCTATTGATATTTGATAGTAGCTTTGAGTAACGGAGGGTTTTAAGTTCCAATTTGAACTGGGGCACGGGATTCTGACTCCGCCTGAAAAGGGTTACGTCGACGTCTCTGGGGCAACCTGTTCCTGTGTCCGTCAGCAACGCAGTGCCGACTCTCTCTCATCCCATCCGCCCCTTAGTTGATTTTTCTTTTTTTCTTTTTTCTTTTTTTAAAAAGTGGTTTTCATACTAATTAATAGCACAATTCAAATCTCTCCCTTCTTATTCTCTTTCTTTTTCTTTTAGAAATCTTATTTTCTTTCAAAATATTAGAAGTGAACTTATAAAAGAATTCCATGCTTTTAACTTGTAGTTAATATTCTTTAAGTAGGAACATATAGTTAATTGAATTAATATTATTTTATAATTGTTTCGTTTTAAATTATTAAAATTAGAATATATTACACATTTACATATTAAATTAAGATTTCTTTGAATATTATTACGAATTTGTAACAAAATGAGATTAAATAAATTTATACTTTCACTAACTAAGATGTTGAGAGTTTAATTTTCACGTATTATAGAGCTTATCATATAATTTTATAGAAATAATTTTCTATCTATATAAATTTAAATGTATTATTATTGCAAAATAGCACTTTATATTAAACTTATTTTCTTTTGGTGTGATTGGATATTATTTGATTTTAATTTTTTTGTCTTGAGTTTTGTAAAAATTAAATTGTTCGTGAGAGAAAATCAAACCTGTTTAAATTCATCCTTAATAAGAAAATAAATATGAGATTTATTGGATTCTAAATAAAATTACTATTTCCTCTATTTAAAATTAATATCACTTTCTTATTGTTTTGTATAAAAAATATATATTTAATTTTGGAGAGAGAATTAAATTTGGCTTCATTATTTTTTAATACTTCAAGCATAAATGTTGAACGGATTCAATAATCAAATTTTCAAGACTTGCTTAAAGAAACTATTAGGGACTTTTTCATTCCTTTTTTTTTTTTTAGAACGGATTTTTCATTCAGGTAAATGACTCTCACTCCGTCCCCTTCTTGGAATAAAATAAAATAGTAAATTATTTACAACTATAGTTTAAAACGGCGTCGCACCGAGCCACACACCGGAAAATCAAAGCGCTGTTTGGATGATAAAGAATTGAGGGTCGGAAACCATTTTGTTGATTGGGGAAACAGTACCAAAACCCAAAACCCTCATACTACGCAGTGGCAGAGGAAGAAGAAGAATAAGAGAACGAAACCAAGGGATTACCACTCGAAGAGAAAGATTGTGGCAGAGGAAAATGGTCGTAAGATTAAGGCTGTCTCGGTTTGGATGCAAGAACAAGCCGTTCTACAGAGTGATGGCAGCTGATAGCAGATCTCCTCGTGACGGCAAGCATTTGGAAGTTCTCGGTCACTACAACCCTCTTCCCGGTAAAGAATAAAGTTTCATTCTTTACTCCATCCCTGTTGCATAGCCCCCAGGAAAAAATTGATCTTTAGTTGTGGATAGAAGTGGAATTTGGGTGGATTTTCAAAAACCCATTAATTGTTATCGTCTTTGTATTTTATGTTTGTTTAATTTTACTTCCACCTCTTGTTTGGATTTTTTGGATGTCTTCATTCTGGTCGTGTAGATCATAGCTTTGCTTTAGTTGTTGCAACTTGCAATAGTAACCACAGATATTCTGTTGGGCTTGAGGTAAATTATGCGAAGAAAATTTATTGATTAAGGATCACTGTTTGAATGTTTACAAATTTATGCAGGTCAGGATGGTGGTAAACGGATGGGTCTTAATTTTGATAGAGTAAAGTAAGTAGCCTTATGGATTGCTCTCTTAGTTAGTGATGCATTTCAGGTTCCCCCCAACATCCCAACCCCCCCCCCCCCTTTTTTTGTTTGATTAACTGTTTTGCTTTGATTTTCCATTCTTATAGCTTTGTCCCTGTAAAAAGTGACTACTTTCCAGAGGAATATGTGTTTCTGAATTTTCAGTAGACCTCATAAATGTTACTAAATCTGCTTCACGTGGAGCATTATGCTGAAAACTAGCAATCTAGCTCAACTTAGGTTAGTAAAAGGTTCATGAACTATTCCACTTTTATTAACCATCAATATGCTTATTTCTTGTGGCTTTTATTGAAAGTTGAAATGTATAATTTATGTAAATTTTTAAAATTTTCAACACGGGTATTTCTGGTGTATTATGTGAACCATATAGCTGTGGTCTTTCATGGATCCTTTATAGACTGACAAATTTAATAATATTGTGTGGCAATGAAGTACGAAGAATTTCAAAGTTTTCACGTAAATTGAATTCATTCCCTACAACTGAATAATTTTATACGGAGAAATTTCATGTTCTATTGTTTGTGAATCAGCAAGAACTTCCAAACCCAACATTTTGAAAATTGTTTTCTGGTAGATAAAAGGGGGAAATTTTTTGATTTTCTTTCTCCTATCCCATGTTACAACATCCATTTCCCCATTGGATTCAGCTGACTGTTAGGCCCAATCTGTAGTATCCACCGTGTTTCAATCTAAGAAATGAATATTAGTTCATTCTTTCTTTAATATGCAAGTTAAGTGAGAAGATATTTTGCCGGATGTTTGGTTGAGTTTAGCTGCAAAAGGAACTGAACCCTTTCACAGCCCATGCTCCACTATTTCCAGTTTTCAATTGGCTGAAATATTTCATTTCATTTTATAATTCACAAAGGCAATATTATGTGTATGATGTTGCCATGCCAATGGGCTCATCTATGAAATGAACTGGATGCTGCCTTGCAGATAATGCTTTCTTCAGTTCAGATTCCTTACTCTTTATTTAAGATGCTGCCTTGCAGATAAAGCTTTCTTTAGTTGAGGTTCCTTTTTCTTTATTTAACTCATAAAATGGACAGTACAGGAAACACTGCAAAGAGAACCAGGCCATTTTCTTCCAATGAACTCTGAGGGGACAAGAACTATTACAATTGGAAAGAGGACATAACTCACTCAAAAATTAACAGAACCGTGGTTTTTCTTTGTTTCATAGTCCTTATGGATATAAGCTAGTTGATGAAACAAGTCTGAAGAACTCGTTCAGTGAAATGCACGTTGCTTCCAACAATTCTAAGTCTTTGTTATTCCAGACTTTTAAATTTGCATCTCAAAGTAGATCTTTAAGCTTTATGATCCATCATGGTTTTTGAAAAACTTTCCATATCTTATAGCATTTGTGTTTTGTTAACTAAATTAAATTAGTTGTACAAGTGTATTTGGTCCCTTTGATCTGCATCTCACATTTTCATTTGCCCATGGTCATGATAATATCTATCTGTTGTCAAATATAACCGAGAATTTTTGTTCCCAAATCAGTTAATGCAAGGATTTTCCCTTTTTCTGGATATCAATGTCAGGCTTGTTGCTACTCAATTAGAGAAGTATCGTTGCTTCTCAATTGTGAATATTTCAGCATTAAATACAATCTTAGGTGACTGAAATGTCTGAAGTTACTAGTTCTAACATCCCTCATTCTGCAGATATTGGTTATCTGTCGGTGCACAACCTTCAGAGCCTGTTCAGCGTCTCCTTTTCAGAGCTGGGCTGTTGCCCCCGCCCCCAATGCTGGCAATGGGACGAAAAGGTGGACCAAGGGATACCCATCCAGTTGATCCTATGACCGGACGTGTCTTGACACTAGAGTCTCCAAAAAGTATTAATGATGACAAAGATGATAAAGGTGATGAAGAAGATAAGACATCCGCTCCATGAAGCTATCTGGACTTCACGTCTGTCCCTCAATTCTGAGATTAGCCTAATTGTATTCGATGTCTGTGATTCTAGGCTTCTTTTTTTGTTGCTAGTGTTTCTTCTGTTTCTGAGATGATGAAACCTGAGTCAAAAGGAGAATTCTACTCTTAGCTATAGTACGGAGAAAAATGCAGTCAATAGGTTTGAACTAATCTCCTACTTGTTCGGTGAACTAATAGCTCAATAACCAATTACAAGCATTATCCATAATCAATTTCCTCGGCTTTGCAGGCGGTACCGATGACTTTTTGTGAGCATTTTGTTAGGTGAATTTTGTCCGAAACCTTGCGGGAACCATAAGCTTGAAGTGGGTTTCGGGCAATGTCCTTTCCCGTGATAGGATTTCACAAGTACCTCAGAATCATAGAGACATCAAAAACACCATGTGTCCAGCACTAGGGAAGCTGGACAGTGGGCGGGCTGATTGCTGCTTGCCCCAACCCAACTCTCTCTTGCATTTCTCTACGGCAGCAGGATATGGACGGATTTTAAATGTTTACGCTTGTAAAATAGCCGATTCGACCTGATATTTTGCAAGGTGTGTCTCAGTTTATTCTTTCTTGCGCTTGCGAGTTGCGAACAGAGGTCAAAATGTTACACCGGTAAGGATGTTAACGTGGAAGAGTACATAATGGAGAGCAGTCAGCCGCAAAATAGCACAAGAGGAAAACCCAGGATTCCTTCCCTGTGCTTCTAGTCTGTGTTTTCAAGCCCAAGAAACAATTGTAGGTTGCAACATTCTACAAGATTTTGGTTAATATGCTCTGGCAAATATTTTTTTGTGGGTAATAAAAGGCAAAACGTAAAAGCTATGTTCTTGCTTATTATGTATTCTCGGGTCAAAATATAAGATATTTTTATTATTTTATTTTTTAAAATATTTATTTTTTATATTTTTTTTTAAATATTATTATAAATATAATTATTTTATTTTTTATTTTTATAATAAAAATATCATTTATATTTTTTAATTTATATAAAGTGAACCAAAAAGTCTTGAAAACGGAATGAGTTGTATGGATTATATTGCTTAGCACAGAGAGGGCAGAAAAGAAAGTGTTTGCTTATTCTACCTATATATTAAATGGCTTGTTGATGATTTGCAATGATTTTGCTTTGTCTTTTTGTTGGGTGTAAATTGGACCATTGAATTGTTGATGAATGGTTGAGATTTGATTGGAGAATTTCAATTTGGCTTTGTCTTTTTTAATTGAATTTGCTTTGTCTTTTTTTTGTGCAAATTGGACCATTGGATTGTTGATGAAAGGTTGAGATTTGATTAGAGAATTCTAATTTGGCTTTGTCTTTTTTGAGGTGAAAATTGGACCCTTGGATTGTGGATGAATTGTTGAGATTTGATTGTAGTGAATTATACTTTGTTTATCTTTTCTTGAGGTAAAATTGTACCCTTAGATTGTGGAATGAAGGGTTTGGATTTGATTGTCTCAAATTAAAATTTAACATTAATTATTATTAAATATTTGTGTTACAAATAATTTTTAAAAATTTTGATAAAATTTTTAAAATAATATTATTTTAATAATAATTACTTTTAGACCATTATAAAATAAAAAATAAAATTTTATTTTTAAAAATCGTGCATGTACAAATAAATTAAAATAAAAATATACTACATACTTAGAAATGAATATTATTACAACAATACATTTAACTGTTTTCTACCATATGTTAAGTACACAAAGTAGTGCAAGAACTTTTTTGTGAGAATTGTTTTGACTTTTTGTGCATTTTATTTCAAAATATATTATTTATATTTTTATAAGTGTATCAAAATTTTACTATATATATATATATTTATTTATTTATTTATTTATTTATTTATTTATTTATAGATATAGAAAATAATTTAATTTACATGTAATTATGAAATTAATTGTTATGCGTCATGCGTATTATGTGTGTTGTGCAAAAATAATAGTTTACTGTATTAAATTTAAATTAAATATTAAATATTGATGTTGCAACTAATTTGTTAAAATTTTGATGATTTTTTAAAAATAAAATCGTTTTAATAATGATCGTTTTGAGAGCATGATAAAATTCAAAATAAAATAAGAAATAGTTTTTAAAAAATATACATATATTTATAAATAAATAAAAATAAAAATTATAACATATATTTTGAAATAATTATTATTATAATAATTCATTCAACTGTTTTTTAGCATACGTAAGTATACAACACATTATAATAATTCTTTTGACTTTTTGTATCCTTCATTTTAAGATACGTAATCTATTTTTTACATACATGTCAATGTTTTAGTATATATTTTTAAATATATTTAATTTATATGTAAATCTATAATAATTGTTTAAGATTTTTAGACATGTGTTAATATTTTACTATATATTTTATAAATAATTACATGTAATTATACAATAGTTCTATGTATAAAATTAATTTCCATGCGCTATGTATATTATGATTTGAAAAAATATTATGAAAACTTTTATGTGAGTGTATTGTGTAAAAATAAAAATAACATGTTATTGTATCAAATTTAAATTTAACATTAATAAAATATTTGAGTTACAAATAGTTTATTAAAAATTTTATGAATTTTAAAAAATAAAATTATTTCAATAACAATTACTTTAAGACCATGATAAAAATAAAAATCAAATTTTATTTTTGAAAATGAGTATATGTATAAAAATCATACTTAAAAATGAATATTATCATAACAACACATTTAATTCTAACATATGTTAAGTATGTAATGCAGTATAAAATTTTTTTCTGATAATTGTTTTGACTTTTCATACCCCTAATGTTGAAAAATAAGATCTATTTTTTCCCTGTATGCTAATGTGTTAGTATATATTTTTAAAAGTACTTAATTTATATATAACTCTATAGTAGTTGTTGAAGATTTTTCCAACTATAACGCAGTGCAAGAATTTTTTTGTGATAATTGTTTTGAATTTTCGTAAGTTTCACTTCAAAATATATGATTTGTATTTTTATGATGATTTGTATATTATAATAATTATTTAATATTGTTATTATAGATTATTAAAAATTTTAAAAATATATAGTAAAAATATTGACTTACGTATAAAAAAATATATCATAAATTTTGAAGTCAATAGCATGAAAACTTAAGATAATGACAACAATTTAATTCTTACAATGTATTTTATTGAGAAAAATCTTCAATAACTATTGTAAAATTATATATAGATTAAATAACTTTTAAAATATATATTAAAACATTAAGATACAAGTAAAAAAATAGGCATGAAAATTCAAAACAATTGTTAAAAAAAATCTTATAATGTATTGTATACTTAACATATGTTAGAAAAACAGTCAAATGTGTTTATAATAATACTTATTTTAAAAAATATGTTATACTTTTCATTCTAATTTTTTTGTACATATACGTATTTTTAAAAATAAAATCTTTATTTCTTATTTGATTTTAAATTTTAACACGGTCTCACAGTAATTATTATTGAAACTATTTTATTTAAAAAATCAAATTTTTAACAAACTATTTTTAACACAAATATTTAATGTTAAATTTAAATTTGTTATAGTAAAATATTATTTTTACAAAATATACATAAATAAATTTTTATAAAATTTATCAAAATCATAATATGCATAGCACATAACAATTAATTTTATACATAGAATAATTATATAATTACATGTAAAAAGAAAATGGCAGAGTATGCTCTATAAAAGTCCTTCACATTATTGATGCACGTTTTTCTCTTCTTTCTATTCTCTCGCTCAAGGTTACTCCCTCGTGGGAGTGTGGGTGATCGCTGAAGCTTAATGACTTGGTTTTTATTGGCTCATAAATGTTGGAGTTTGCTCAAATATTATGTTTCTCTATTTAATTTTCTATTGTTAAATTTTAATGCTACTCAAAATTTTTAATACTTCTATATTTTATTCAATATTCTTTATCCAATTTAAAATTAAATATTTATTTATTATAATATTTTCACCCAAGAAAATACCCGCGCACCGCGCGGGCACTTTAAACTAGTATGTATGATTATATTCCTTATCACGTTGACTATTTAATAGGTGTTTGGTTTGTACTTTATTGTCTATTTTGTTCACATCCGACTCTTTTGTTTTGTTATTAATAAGACTGTCAATTGGGCCGGGCTAGCCCGAGCTCGGCTCGTTTTTTGAGGGCTGAGCTTTTTTCGGGCTAAGGCTGAGCCGGACTAGAGCCTGAATTTTTGGCTCGTTTGTGAATCGGGCTGAGCTCGGGGTTGGCTAAACTCGGCCCGTTATAAGCTCGGCCCGATCATATATCTAATAATAATTTATAATTATATATTATAATTTCTTGATATAATAGAAATTTTTTGTGTATAATACTATATTAATGTCATCATAACTATATAGATTAAAATTTTATGTGTTTTGATATAAATAAATTTGTTTATATTTCACTTTCAAAAAAATTTAGTGTGTAAAGTTTTCACTTCCAACACTTTAAAATTATATTTTAGAAAAGTAATGTGGTTTAATAGTTTTAATTCTTAGCACATTTGGCAACAATATGCATGCTATTCAATCATAGGGTCTATTTATGAGATTGTAACTACTTATTGAGCTTATCATAATTCTAAGGATATTAAGTATTAACACAGTAAATGCGTAGGTATGAATATTATTACCTTTACTAACACGAGAAATATAAATCATATGAAAGAAGAAGATAAGATCTTAGTATAGTCTTCTAATTGATTTTTGCACTTGTAATTTAGAATATTCCAAAGTAAATATTTAGTTTTATAAAATAATATATTCTACATATTCATTTTCGTAATTAATATATTTAACTAATTTCACAAAATATAATTTTTTTCACTTCTCAATATAAATTTAGAAAGAGAAGAGAAAAAACTATCAATTACTTAATGGTTAATACTTATATTATATAACTTATAAGGTGATTAGTAAAGTGATTAGTAAACTTTAGTATTAGCCCAATATTTTTTTAAAAATCAATATTTATTATTAGGGCACATTAGAAGATTATTTTTTGTGTATTAATAACTTAATATGCATTCAAAATATTAAACTGCTTATTATACAGCAAACTCAGTGGTGTATGCTGCAAATTTGGTTGATTCTCTATACAGCAAACACAGTGGTAGTGTGTTTTAGTGCTTTGGTGCCTAGTTTCATCGTTGGAAATTCACTGATTTCTGGAGTTATATGATCATTCTTCCTCTTTTCCGGTTACTTCATATTGAAGCACGACATACCAGATTATTAGATTTTAATTCTCAGACTCTGGTAGTTTGGTGCTCCACTTTTGTTGATTTGTCTTGGTTGGAATTTAATGTGGTTGAGATATTGCTACAATACTTTATTTTGCTATGGTAGTTTATTTTTGTTGATTTTCAGATAGACGTTTGCTTAGTTTCTAGAGATATTATTTAATAATATATGCAAATTAGTTGAAAGTCATTGTTAGACAAGTATTAAGACATTAATTTGTGAAGGTAATAATAATTTGTAGTGAGAGGATAATTTGTGAGAATAATAAAAAATGAATATGCATATTTCGGGCTCAGCCCGAGCTCGGCCCGAGCTCATAAGAACTGAGCTCGGGCTCAACATTTGTGAGCCCGTTCGGGCTGAGCCCGAGCTCGGGCTCAATATGATGTTACTCGGGTTGAGCCCGAGCTTAGGTCGGCTCGGCTCGGCTCGTAGAGCCCAATTGACAGGCCTAGTTATTAATAAAGAAAAAAATCTATACTGTTTTTATTTTTTTATTTTTTTTAAAGATAGAGAGTTAGATTGATTTTTTTACTCTTCTCTTAACCCCTTGCACAATTATCAGAAGCTAACCGCAAAGGATGCTTGACACTTTTGTATATGAAAGGGTAATTATATGGTGCTTATTTATTTGATGGAAGTTTCATTTTTTTCCTTTTTCCTTTTTGATCTCTTGGAGGGAAAGGAAAGAATCGAATAATGAACGTTTAAACTTTTTAAACTATAAATTAAATACTCAATTATACTAATTAGTACTTGTCGACATATTTTTTTATACTTCTTTTAACCTTTTATGACGTGAAATTTAATTGTACTAATTACTACTTGTTAATATATTTTTTATTCTTTTGTCAACCTTTTATGATGTGGAATTCAAGACTATATTTTAAATATTATGAATTCAAGATTTGTATTTTTTAGATAAATTAAACTACTTGATCAATGAGTTAGTGCTTATTGCCATATTTTTCACTTCTTCTTTTGATCATTTGAGATGTAGGGTGAAAATTTATTAATAACAATTCCTTTTTCCATTTCCTCTCTTGATTCTCTAGAACACTCCAATAATTAAAATCTAGATATTTTGTAATAAGAATCAAAGATTCGATCACTAAGTAAATGCCTAATGATATACTTACCATTTTACTTTTTGATCATTTACAACATGAAAGGAAGCAAACTAATAATTAAACTCACGTAATTATTGAAGTAAAAAGTTGCGTAGTCCTAATGTTTACCAACTAGTTTACCTTTCCTTTTTTGTTTATCAGGAACATAAAAAAAGCAAATAATTACAATTTGTAAATAATAATATACTTATCAATGCTTTACACTTAAAGAATAAATTCCCATTCTTCTAATTATTAAATTCTAAATATAATAAATTAAGAATCAAGTATCAAATCAAAACACTTAATTCATATTTAAGTTATTTCTTCTCATAGCAAAACGTTTTTCATTCCATCTCTTCAATGATTAAACTAAAAGTGTATTATGAAAATAACTTGCTATAAAATTTAATATAAATTTTTTATTTTATATCTTATTTTTTCTCTCACAAAAAATTATTTTTTACAAAAATTAAAATAAAAAATTTTAAATTAAAATGTTATCCATTCACACCTTAAGAATTAAAAGTATGATCAATAAGTTTCGCTTAGGACATTTCTCACCATCATTTTTCTAAACTCAAACGACTGAACCGAAGGAAAGAAAAGGAAAATGGAAATTGGAACAAGAGAACTGTTCCAAACACGGCCTAGAAACCAACCGATATAAATGGAGCCAGATGCTAGGTTTTTGGGGGAGATAAAGAGGGAGAGAGAGTTTTTGGGGGCAGATAGAAGCAGGCTGAGAAGCATTTGTAAGTTTAAAAGAAGAGGCGCTTTGCTTACCCATATTCTCTCTATCCCTTTTTCTTCCCTCTTTAGTCTCTATCTTCGCTTGTTACTTTCTTCTAGGGTTTTTGTTCTTTCCCCTTGCTAAAGCCGAAGGTCGGGCTTTCTGCAAAACAATGAGCAGCAATAAGGATAACTTCAGTATGGCCGATCTCGCATCTGGTAAAACCCTATCTGCATAAACCCTCAAAAACAAAGGGGCACACCTTGTTGCTTTTAGCTTTTGTTTTTTCTTGGTTTTTGTTTTGGGTTTTTGATTTTATGTTTGCGGTTGGTCTTATGTAACTTGATTTTAGGTTTGAATGCAGAAGATAGAGCGGACCTTGTTAATGCTCTCAAGGTGGGTTTTCGTATTTCAGTTTATTTCTTCGATTTTTATTATCTTTTATTTCGTGTTTTTGACTCTTTTGAAGGCTTGAATATGGATTGGTTTTAATCTTGCTGCTTCCTTGATCAGAACAAGCTTCAGGATCTTACCGGGAAGCATTCAGATGTGCTAGAGAACTTGTCGCCACAAGTCAGGAGGCGTGTTGAAGTTCTCAGGGAGATTCAGGTCTGCTCTTTTTTTTTTTTGGATGTGGCACATATAAATTTATATACATGTACATATTCGAGCACTAATCAATTTGTCTCTTGCTTTCCCCCCTGAAATTTTGCTCATCTTGATGCGAACGATTTGTTAAGTGTCCTCTTTTGGTCATTAAATACATTGTCATTAGCAGGATTTGTATACCTAATTTCGGGTATCTTTGTCATTAATGGCCAGGGTGTGTATAGGTGGCAAATTTAAATTTTCTGTTGTCCTGTAGATTTGTTAGGACAGCACAATCCCCGAAAGAGTCCAGGTGGGGGCTGTAACGTAATGTTATTTAGTTTTGAGAAGTATTGTTTCAATGTTCGGCACATGTGTGCATGTCTTATGTTTATGCTAGTAAGCAATTAGATGCTCTTTACAGTTGTATCATAGGTTTGATTGATTTTGTACAGAAATATAATCGACTTGTATTAGAATTCTGCATATTATTTTATATCTTTGGTATTACAAAGCATTTAGAGATGATTCTTAGACGTCAAATTTTGGACATTCATATTTGTTTTAAGATATTTTGCTCTCATTCTATCCTTACAGTATTATTGGTCATCCTTAAATGGAAACTAACCAAATCCCATCACCATGTCAATGGGCATTAATTAGGCAGTTGATCCTGCAGTAGTTTTCTCCTTAATGTTATGACTTCTTTGAAACGTATGATTTGTTCATGTGCGTTGACTACCATGCTTCAAGTGATTGTTACATGCTTCTGATTATGCTTAAAGCTCTCCTGGTACAGAGGTCATGTGTTGCACATGTAAATTGGCTGAATGCTCTTGTTAATTTCGTTTTTCCCCCTCTCATAAATTCAGAGTCAACATGATGAATTAGAGGCAAAGTTTTTTGAAGAGAGAGCAGCACTTGAAGCCAAGTACCAGAAGTTGTATCAACCACTCTACAGTAAGGTGGGTAACATTAACATATTATTGCTTGTTATACTGGGGTTTTCTGTTGCAACCTTCTAACTGCTGTTTTCTGATTCTTGTAAAACATTTTATCAAGTTGCAATTTCTTGAATTGTAAATAATATTTTATTATATGCAGCGATATGAGATTGTTAATGGAGTTGCAGAAGTTGAAGGGGCTGCAGATGAAGTTGCTAAGACTGAGCAGGAAGAAGAAAAATCTGCAGAAGGTACATTTAGGTCTCAGTTCTTTGAATTTGTTATGAGGTTGTGTGTGCATTTTCTATGTTGACACATACAGTTCATGCAGAAAAAGGTGTTCCTAATTTCTGGCTCACTGCATTGAAGAACAACGAGGTTACTGCTGAGGAGGTTAGCCTTTCTACTACTTATCCTATTGTTATTATATTTTCCCCTTATTCTATGATCTACTTATGTTATGGTATCAATCTTACTGTTGAAAATTGAGACAGATTTCTGAGCGTGATGAGGGCGCTCTCAAATTCCTCAAAGATATAAAGTGGGCAAAGATTGATAACCCGAAGGGTTTCAAGCTTGAGTTCTTCTTTGACACCAATCATTTCTTCAAGAATACTGTTCTGACAAAGACATATCACATGATTGATGAGGACGAACCTATTCTTGAGAAAGCGATAGGGTAATTAGCTTTTTTTTCCTGTCTAATGTCATCAAGCTATTTTCTCCATTTCTGACTGTTGGTTACACTCTCAGGACTGAGATTGAATGGCATCCAGGAAAATGCTTGACTCAGAAAATCCTTAAAAAGAAGCCTAAGAAGGGGTCAAAGAACGCCAAGCCAATTACTAAGACTGAGCAGTGTGAGAGTTTCTTCAACTTCTTTAGTCCACCCCAGGTCCCTGAGGATGATGAGGATATTGATGAAGATGCTGTAAGCCAGTTTTCCTTTATGCTTGCAGCATTAGCCACCTTTACAAGCTTTAAATATTTTCCTGTATTTTAACAGGCTGAAGAGCTACAAAACTTGATGGAACAAGATTATGACATTGGGTGAGTTACAAATTGATGTTATATGTATGTGAATTTTATTGTTTGTAGGACGTCTTTTGGATCAGATATTTCTTCACATATCAATCTTTCAACATTTCTGTTTTTGAAGGGTAGCTTATTTTCTCAAGTTTCATTTTATGCTTTTTACCCCAACAGGTCTACAATTCGCGATAAAATTATTCCCCATGCTGTATCATGGTTTACGGGCGAAGCTGTTCAGGATGAATTTGCTGATATGGAGGATGAAGATGATGATGATATTGATGAAGATGATGAAGACGATGAGGATGAGGAGGATGAGGATGAGGAGGATGAGGAGGAGGAAGAACAACCCAAGAACAGGAAGAAGGTATGAGAACTAGAAATTGGATACCAAATAGTTCAGGTGGAAAATTTCTGTACTAAATGTTCTGTTTTTCTAACTTGCTATTTTGTTGTGTACAGTCATGAGCAATTTTTAGCTTGCTTCTTTCTCATGTAAAAGCGATTCCTTTAAATTGCAGAAAGGTGGAAGAGCACCCATTGGCGATGGTCAACAGGGTGAGAGACCTCCAGAATGCAAGCAGCAGTAGACTTTTAATGGTGCTGCAGAGTTTGAGTGGCATGGGTGCACACCAGTGGTATCAAGGCAGGGAGTGCTTGTGGTGTCAATTTTGCGTGTTCGGGATGATTATATATCCTATATTTATATAAACAGTCTTTAGAATATTTTTTCTTGTGGCTGTATTTTATTCATGTTTCAGGATTGGGGAATCATGGTCTGAGTAATTAGAGATGTTATTGCAATTTGTTGGATTCTTGATGGATTATGTTGTTGAGTGAAACTTTGAAGTATAGTAGTCATATTAGCTTAGTCATTTACCGTTGTCATACTCGTATCTCCTCTCGAAGACTTTGTTTTTCCCAACGCCACCGTCGTGGTCAATTTTGATACGTTGTGACCTGCATTGAGGTCCACGCTGAGAATTATTAGGCTTGTTGCAAGATTTGTTGTTTACATCAGGGTTCGGTTTTTGTTGGCGATTTATTTCGATCTGAATATAAACGTGAGGCATTGTTTGTCAGATTCTTGGGCATCTGTGGGTTTAGGTTTTACTTGTGTACTATCACGTTTGCTGAAAAAACTTATACTGGGGTTGTTTTCTTGCTGTAGCAATTTGTTTTACACACTTGAAAGAATCGAAAGTCACTGGATGATTTTTTCTTTTTGAGTTTTATTAGAGATTGAGGGTGTGGTGGGATTGGGTTCCACACGGAATCCAATACAATTTTTTATTTTACATCTCATTTTTTCTCTCATAAAAAATTCTCTCTTCTGAAATTCAAGATAAAAAAATTTAAAATCAAATTTTATCCCATCAAACCCTGATTTAATGGAACAAGTTACTATCCAATCACACCCTGATTTAATGGAATAAGCTACGTGGAAATCTTGCAACATTGTTGGTAAAATGTGCATGGAAATATCGGGCACCCATCAACATTATTCTTCCTATGACTTCTAGTCTCCTAGGATCAAGGTTGTTTGTTGTCTCTAGTTTTGTTTCAAAACTGGCTTCCTGTAAAAGATATTTATCTTTAATTTTATATAAATATAAACATCTTAACCTTTATTTTTATATAAATATAAATATTTTAAAATAAAAATAATTTCGTCAATTCAAAAAATTTCATTAACAATGGTCTCATCTCTTTTCATTTCCATCCACCTTTGAACAGAAAAAAGACTAATTTTTTAAAATTAAAATTAATCTCTTCATTCCCTTCTAATTTTTCCTTTATTTTATAAAAAAATCAACAAAAATACCAAAAACTTAATCTTTCCGTTTCTTCTCCTTTCCTTTCATTCCGTTTCTATCAATATAAATGAGATTTTATTTTTATCACATACTAATTTATATTAATCGTATAAGTTACATATTTAATAATCACAAAAATGCATCTTAAAAAAAGTGCTATTTCGTTATTAGTTGATAGTTAATTTTTTATATGATGTGTAAATTTTTATTTATTTACTTTATTGTGATTAATAAATGTATAACTTATATGAAAAAATACAAATATAATTTAATATGTTATTTAGATAAAACCACTTATAGATCCCATTTTCATAAATATTGTTCTACTACATTACGCTTCAAACCAAACATTGACTTATTTTATTTAATTAATTTAATTTATACTTTGCCTTAGAAAACCCTTTTATTTAAAATTTACTTAATTCATACTAATAAAATATAATTTAATTTATACTTTTCAAAAAATTTAATTTAATTTATATTTGTTCTTCTCCATAATTCTTGCTTCATTCTAGGAGACACTGCGGCAACGGAGTGTTCAAAATGGAGGGAAAATCCCTTAAACCCTAAAACCCCCCTTTTTCCATATTCTTCCTCCTCCTACTGATGCACAGCTTTTGCTATTCACAAACACCAAGCTTTAAGTCGTTCCTCTGAATGATGATTTAGCCGATTATTTTGTTCCTGGGCTGTTGATATTCTCTGTTTCTTCAAGAGCGGAAACAAAGTGTTGTTTACAGTTGAACTGTGGGGTTGCGAAAGGGTTTTGGTCTATATTCTTCTTGGAAAGTTTCTAGTGGAGGAGTAGAAATGGCAAGGCTAATTCGGAACGCTTCTTGTCTCAGACGAGCATTGTTTCCACCGCCTCCGCTTCAGGTTAGTACTGTTGAAGGAGAAGAAAACCAAGAGGCAGGGGAATCTTGATACTCTTTGCCTTCTATGTTTTGAAATTTCTTCTTGTTGAAAATGTGGAAAAACGTATATGTTTGATGAAGAAGTGATGTATTTGAAAGTTGTATTCGCTTAAATTTGGTTTAGGTAAGCTATGAGGATACTCTTTCATTCTCTTATAATCTTTGTGCAAATGGGATTTTTAAGCCTTGCATTTTGCAGCGGAAGCTAAAACTACACCTGTAAGTAGATTGTGGTATTATCTGAAATAGAAAAGGCAACTCTCTTATGACCAAATGACCGTTTATGAGGTTCAGCCTATGAAATATTTTCCCTTTTAATTATATAAAAGGAATCTGTCCTTCCCATGGAATGGTAAGGTGGAAAGAAAAGACAACAGCTTTAGTTGTGTTAATTTATCCAAGGAAAGAAATTGGGGGCGTGCCATGTTGCCTAGCGGGTTTTTTCTGCAGTTTTTTTTGCATTGAATAACATGCATTTGCACCTGTCGGCTACATCTTTAAGCTGAGAAATATTGTTGCTCTCACTCACGATGTTGTTCTACTGAATTTCTTTTGTATTCATTCTTGTGTCCTCTTCAGATATTATTGTTTGTTTTGCAGTGTTCCAGAAGTGGCTCGTGGGGACCATCCACTCAGTTATCATTTTTTTCATCCAAAGGTAGTTCTGATTTACCTGCTCACGGAACTAAATTTCTGGTTTACGTCCTGGTCTTTTGATTTGGTCTTGTAAATTTTCTTGATTTATTGGAACTTTGGAAATAGTTTTTTTTTTTTTTTTGTGTTTCATAAGAACCACTTGAAAGGAACAAGTCTATCAACTTTTTACATAATGCTAACATAGTATACCTACCTGTTTTTCATGAGACTCTGTCAATCTCGTTCTGACCAGTATTTGCTCAGGGAAAAGTTAGACTGCTTAAAAGATCACTCGCCTGAATGAAGCTTTTCGATAATTTATTGCATTGTAGGTGCTAAAAATCCTTCTGAATGCGGCCTCTCTGCTCTTCTCATCTCACTTGATATTTGAAACCAAGATCATCTTTTCATTTTGTTTGACTTGGAAAAGTAATCTTTTTTGCTTTCCCATACCTGGACTGGGCATATCCAAGAAAGATACAAGCGATTTAAATTTTCTCTTAACTGCAATGTCATAAGCTTTAGATTTCTGTTAACTAAGAAAAATATGATCCTTTTTCTTCTGACTTTGTTTCTATGATTTCTATGCTTTTCTCTTTGTTAATGCTGTAAAAAGCATAAATATAACCATTGTTTATTTTTGAATCACTGTCTCATTGATGATCCTAACTTCTGTTCATATTGAAGGTAGAAGGAAATCAAAGTCAGATGCAAGCGACTCTGGTGAGGAAAATATGACCAAGAAAGAATTGGCTCTCAAGCAAGCATTAGATCAGATCACTTCCTCATTTGGTAAGGGGTCTATCATGTGGCTTGGTCGCTCTGTCACATCCACGCAAGTTCCAGTAATATCTACAGGATCTTTTGCTTTGGATATTGCACTTGGAATTGGAGGATTGCCTAAGGTTTGAAATATTAGAGTATTTGGTCATTATGCTGCTGTGTTTCACAACTATGATCCTTGAACTAGTGAAAACTTCAATTATCAAAAGATTCATTTGGGCATGTCAATTTGCAGTAGAATGACAGACTGCCTAACAAACCCCCGTTAGTATTTCAGGACTACTATCTAGACAACCTGATCATCTATGCTGCATTTTGTATATTGATCACTTGAACAATTCGACCTTCACGGATGTTATCCAACTTTAGACGTGTTACGCTTTAAGAGAATATGAATGAGCTTGTTATATTCTAACTTATTATCCAGCATACAGCTTCTTTTCAATAGTTGAATTGCCACTAGGAATGCCATTATTTTATCCTCTAGTAAAGAATAAGCATTTTCTGGAAACATTATATACTTTAGAATCACGGTTTTGGAACACTTCTTAACATTTTGGAATATCCTGAAACGGTAGGAATATTCAGATATGTTATTGGTAACTTGTCCAAATTGAAATGCTATGACTATCCCAGTGCTTTTGTTATTTCATTTTGCAACATGGGAAGTGGCAACATTTTCCTGACGAGAAGCAGGTACAGTTTGAGGAGGGTTATATGCTGATATCAGATTGATTCCAGGCATCGACATGTTTGTGCAAGCAAATTCCTTATCATATCTTTATATGTTTTAGCCAAATAGAGTCATTTTTGGAAAACACAAAGAAGAAATAATACACCAAAAGATTTTTCATCAGGTGACTGGTGGCTGGGCCTCAAATATGTCATTCGAAATCATCAAATCTCATATAGATTATGTTTAACAATTGGTAAAGAATTTAGTACTGAAAATTAGTATCTCCCATTCAACAGCAAATATTCTGTATATGCCAGCCCTTCTGAATTTGTTGAGTCAGGTGACTTGTTTTCTGTAGGTTGAACGTTATGGATTGTAAAGGCCAGCCCTTCTTTGACCATATAATCTATACATTACTGTGAAGTTTATGTCTACAACATGTAGTTTGAGCTACCATTGTCTGAATAGATGAAGCTGGCAACCTTTCCCCTAATTACAGCATAAGCTAGTTGTTCCTGTTACTGTATTGTTGGTTTCTTATGATCTTATATGAACTTTATGCAGGGCCGTGTCGTGGAGATATATGGTCCTGAAGCTTCTGGGAAAACGACACTTGCTCTTCATGTAATTGCTGAGGCACAAAAACAAGGAGGTATAGGTTATTAGTGTTATAAAAACATGCTTTATCTTTTGTGCAACTGATCATCCTATGATTCCTAAATGGAATGACTTTAAGAGTGACTTCCAAATCTTATAGTCTGCTAGGAGTCTTGGTAAAAAGTTATTTTGCAGCATCTGTTTCTATGATCTTCACGAGCTTTAAGAATTTGGACTACCTTTGCAAACTGCATTAGAGATTTTGAGACTTCTGTTTTGTCATATCATAGGTACCTGTGTTTTTGTTGATGCTGAGCATGCTCTTGATCCAGCATTAGCTAAGGCTATCGGTGTAGACACTTCAAATTTGCTTCTCTCACAGCCAGATTGTGGTGAGCAGGCTCTGAGTCTTGTGGATACCCTTATCAGGAGTGGTTCTGTTGATGTTGTTATTGTAGACAGTGTGAGTGAGATGAGTCAGCCTTAAAGCTGGGTTACTTCTTCCTTTGGAGTTACATAAGCATTCGGTTTCTGTCATTTGATTTGAGTCTATCCAGAACATTTTAACTCTTGGCTTTCAGGTAGCTGCTCTTGTCCCCAAAGGTGAACTTGATGGTGAAATGGGTGATGCTCATATGGCAATGCAAGCTAGATTGATGAGCCAGGCTCTTCGAAAATTGAGCCACTCTTTATCTTTAACGCAGACTATCTTAATCTTTATCAATCAGGTAAAGATGTCCTAAAATTCCTTTACATCATGTTAGTAGAACTCAGTAGCATCTTCTCCAGCTTTTGAGATTAGATTATGGTTCTGAGTCTTATATAAACCTGAAGCAGCCAGCCTGATAGGGAATTGATCCTGGTGTGTTCAAGTCGTAAATAAGACCTGTTAGGTAGAACAATTGACCAAACAAAATGAATTGATCATGAGTGCTGAAAACTGGACACATTCTTTTTTTGTTCTTTCTTTTAAGAGTTCTTTGTCATTCAATTTGGACCAGATCAAAATAGTGGGACAAGTCTTATCATCATACTGCTTAAAGCATCTTGGAAAACTTCGCAGAAGTTGGTTGCCCTTGACTCTTGATCTCACTTCTCCAATCCAGTTTCAGAACTGACTTAAATTAGATAGATAGTGAGTCTATGCTAGTTTAACGGTTTTTGCATTGTATTATTGTAATTGTGAAGGAAAGGGTAATTCTTTTTCTGGATGCACGCTGTGTGAGTTGTCTCGAGATAGGCCGTTGGGTTGCTTGACATGCAGTAGTATCGATATTGGAGGCTTTTGCTTTGTTCTACACCAGCAGGGGTTCTATAATCAGCATGCCATACATTAACTTGTATTACTGATGATACTTGTATGGTTTGTCATTTCTATTTAAGGTGTCAACAAGTTGTTTCAGAATTACCTTTTTCTCTCCACGTGTCCCTAGTTCACCTGCGGGTGTTGGCTAATTGGAGATCTAGAGTCATTAGATATGTCTGAAGGCTAGGAGGGAAAGAACTAGACACAGAATTTTACATACTGATGCATGAATATGCTTCATTTCTATGCATACTGTAGGGTTTGCAAGGATCGAAAACTTATCCTTTTGTGAATGTTGTAATTATGTTTCAATAAGACATGCATTTCCAATTATTCAACTTCCCTGGAACTACTTTTCAATTTCAGGTGAGAGCAAAAATATCTACTTTTGGATTTGGTGGTCCCACTGAGGTTACTTGTGGTGGCAATGCTTTGAAGTTTTATGCTTCTATGCGCCTTAACATTAAGAGAATAGGCCTTGTCAAGAAGGGAGAAGAGGTATTATTTTTATTTTATTTTTTTAAATTCTGCATTTTCTGATTGTTAGCAGGGATCACAATTACATGTTCTGAAGGCTAATTTGATGAACATATATCCAATTACAGTGACACGTGGGTTATCCTTTGTGTTTTCTTAACTTATTTTTTCAGAATGACTTGTAAACTTCTCTTGGTTTGGCTTGTTTTGTTTGTATTTTCTGAAATTGAGTCAAATTTTTGCATGTTCTACACTAGAATGTCTTTTCGATTGTTAATTGTCTCATGTATTCGTAATTTTATATTTGCCCAGTAATTTTGTGTAGGATCTCCAGCACTTTCATTTTATTGGGTTGTAAATGTTGTATTTGAATTAGGTGTTAGGATGCAACTTGAATAAACCTAAAAATGATTTATAACATTGTGCCCTGTTTGATGAATTCCACTATCCCGAACTGTCGTAAATAGGTGGTCCAAAGACCACCAATTTTTTTATGTTGGAAAACTTGAGTTATACAATGTTCCAGTAATTTCTGGTCACTTTTCATTATGCGGGTTAAGATATTTTGCTGTTGCCTATGTTTTCAGCATAATTGCTGTTCTCATAAAAGAAATAAGTAGCGGCAAGGTACAAGCTTTGGTATCTATTGATGGCAAATTTTGCTATTGGTCCGGCATATGCCATTGTCATTTCATTGTTCACAACTATAGTTTGTGGTTCGATTGTGATTGGTTGGAGTATTTGTCTCAAGTAGGATGTCTAAGCAAGTGCATAATTCTACGTTTTGTCTGGTTTTGAATCCTGAATATGACCATTTTTGCTCCTGTACCTTCTCCTAATGAGCATGCGCAGACCACCGGAAGCCAAGTTTTAGTGAAGATTGTAAAGAATAAGCATGCCCCTCCATTTAGAACAGTAGAGTTTGAGCTCGAGTTTGGTAAGGGGATTTGTCGTGAATCTGAGATCCTAGATCTAGGGGTGAAACACAAGCTCATCAGAAAGTCGGGTGGATTCTATGAAATTAGTGGGCAGACTATACACGGTAAGGAAGCTTGCAAGAAGTATTTGGCTACAAATCTGGCTGTACGAGAAGAACTCATGGCAAAACTTAGGGAGAAACTTATTGATGCTGAACCAGACAAGGAAAAGGAGGTAGATGCAGAGGGTGTGGATGGGAAGACTCTTGAAGAGGAGGTGGTTCCAAGTGATACTACTGATGAAGAAGTAGTAACTGCAGTTGAGGCTTGAAACGAGGAACATCGTTGAGGTGTAAATCATGCCTTTCCTTTCTTCAATTAAGTCTAGTATTTCCTTGTACAGGATGCATCACTTGTCAAAATCTGTACTGTACGCCGATTAAGTGATTGCAAATGTTAGAGCTGTTTTAGTTTATTTTACAAGCCAGGCGAAGCATTATTGGCATTGGGTTCCTGGTGATGGCCTTGTAAGTTCTGTCAATATTTTTGCACTCTTGGTCATATAATTGATCAAAGTTTTGTTGGTTCAAAAGCAACATCACAGAGCAGCACGTCTCTAATTTTTGGGATCATTATCCAGATGGGCTGCTGCAGCAGATGCATATTTTGGAACTGATCGTGTAACCCCTTTTCAGATGTTATCCGAGGAAATCAATTCACGAGATTCCTTTTTCTCCTCGAACATTTCAACGTCTTATGGGATTTTTGATATTTATGTATCTGAGTAAGACATTAAGTTAGTAATTTATTGATATTTATTTATTAGTAAAAAATGCACATATTGATATAATAATTAAATTAAAATTACTGTATTTGTATTTAGTTGAATATTTTATTTGCATATATTTTTTTATTGGTTGGCAAATAACTATGAGCGTGTTAATAAATTATTAGCTTATCAAAATAAAAGTTACTTGTCAAGTTGAAACGAAGTTTACATTTGAAAATTTTCATCTTTAAATGAAAATAGTACATTCAATTTCCAATGGAGGTGGTGGTTTCTTGTACAAGTTTGATTTACAAGAAATCATTAGTATGTGGTACTTGAATTGATATAGAAGAAAAGTAATTATGCACGAGATATAATGCTAGTTTCTCTTGAAAAAACTTCTTTTTGCACTAAAATACTGTCTTGAGTAGCAGACTTGAGCTCTTCAAAAGCAGAAAAAAACTTGAGAGGGCTCTTCGAGAAAGACAAAGAAAGCTTGAATTTCACAATCCTTTAAAAAATATTTTACATGATGCATGAACAATGTGAATTTTTCTTCAAAATTTTTTCATTTTTTTCTAAAAAGGTTAACTACGAGCTCTATATTTTCTCTTAAATAATCAACTTCAGATTGTATAAATTGAAAATTCTTCAAAAGGAAAAAAAATCATCAACCTAACTTATCTAAGTAGAGTATAGAGAAAAAAGTCACAGAAGGGAACAATATTTTCTCTCTGAAATAATATGGTATTACGAATATGAACGCTGATTTCCATAAATAACCAATTGTTAATATAAACCAAAACCTCAACCATCCCTAGTGGTAGTCTCCTGTCACAAGTTGAATCGCGGATGTGGCCAAAGGGAAAGAAGACAAATGGAAGGGCCTCTATAGTTGTTTTTTTCTCACTCGGGGAGCATGTGCATGTCATTATGTCCTTCGGAAAACCAAGATCCGCTCAGAATAATCAACGTTGACAACGGTATCCGTCCATCGTGGCTCTCTGTGTTTTTCAAAATTATAATTTCTCATTTATAAAATATATGTGGTTGGATGCTTAAATCTACCTATTAAAATAAAAAATTTTGAGATTAGACCAATCTACTAGTCTTAATCTTACACTCATTGTTAATTTTTGCTCAGTAATCTTACATACAAATAGAACTATAGAGAAATATAAAAAGAGGTGTGGGATTATATCACTAGTCTAACACTGAATTTTCTTACCTGGTAAGGTGAAAGGATTGACTTTTGCATTTTTAAAACAACTACTAGCATTTTTTTTTACTCATTTAAGTAGGTGTTTGGATTTTTTTGTTCTTATTTATTTTTGTAGAGTTTAAAATTAATTGTTGAAAGGAAAATTAGAGAATCTAAGCAAATTTTAGATTTATAAACGAATAGACATAACAATCAAAGATGTTGTCAATTAATCAATACGTTTCAACTTTTACAACATTTGATAATATGAATATTATGTTTTTTTCCTTCAGGGAGTTGGTGGGTGAATCATAAGTCTGTTGACATTTCACCTATTTGGTTTTTGGAATCTCAAAATTCATTCATTCATTCACCAATGAAAAATCATTCTCGGCAGTTTGTCCACTGCCAAAATTACTGCATGTGCTTAAATTTGAAACTTCCAGGTTCTCCCTTGTAAACTGCTATGCAGCCATTCGGTTCCCATAGACAATTCTTCCCATTTCTGTTACATCAATCTTAGTAACAGTTGGCATAAAAAATGATGCAGAGTCTCAAATTCTTCTACCCTTTTGCCGTAACTATGATTCCTCTGAGCTCAGCATTCAACGGCGCTGTCTATGCTTCTGCATCACTTGCTTTCACTGCCTGCTTCCTGGAACTATCCCACTTTTCTTCTTCTCTTTCTGTAATTGATCTTTAAACGACAGACATGTCCACACATTATCTGGTGGGCTGGGTTCTTGGATGGTGTGATCAGAATTTTCCAAAAAGTGAAAGATCAACTTCTAGAAGGGGGTGGGATCCCACTACCTATTGAACAATTTATGAATTTATGAGCACTCTTCCATTTCACATATATTTGATGTTGATATTTACATCCAATGTCTGTGACGCACACTTACTTACCATGTTTTCAAGAATTTGTTTCTTCAAGAGTTAGCTATGGTTTTCTTTGGCTTAACTTTGACCAGAATCGTCTGTTACTGTTTCAGTCAGATTTGCCTGAAGCTTTTTCTGCGGCGGGTTTCTACCGCCGTCTATTTTTATGTTTTGCTAACTTCCACAACTTCTATTTCATCAAGAAAATATGCATACTCTATCTGGCAAGAAATATTGCTGAAACCCATCAAGAAATGTTCAAGGGGGCACACAGAATTTCCAATGCTAGCAGTATCTCAAAGACTGCTGAACATGAAAAATTCAATTGTTTGAATACTCTAATTCGGTCTCTGTTCTTGTCAAACTATCATTGAACAAGCCTTTCCAGCTACTTGAGGTTTTATACAAATGAAAACATCGTTGACTGCAATCAATTACCCAAATGTTATGGCAACCAGAAGCCATTGAAATTGAATGTTTCAGAACATCACGAGCTCTATGATATTGAGAGATCCTTGAATTGTTTATTCATGGTCATGACTTAGATGCATAAAGCAATATCTCTTCCGTATGAACAGTACTCATTAATGTAACACCACATAACTATGTCCATATTTGCACATTGCAACTTAAAAACAAACTCAAAAACAATAAAAAGTGCAAGAATCTTTTTATTTGCATTACCTAAATAATTATACACGCTCGATTGATTATAACAATTTAAACGAATAATAAAAGAATAAAATCGCTTGTGATTATAACTGTGGCAAACTATGCCAAGACATTTTCAGTCAAAACTGTTGACTATTCTTACTTCCTCGAAACGACTAATCCTTCCTAGACATCGACAAATTAGAAGCTAATGAGGTTGAGGTTTCGCGGGGAAATTTTTGATGCACAAAAGGTCAAAATCAAGAAATTGTTTTAGTGTGCGTGAAGAAGCCATGAAAAGGAAGTTAATTAGGTGGGCAAAAGCATAAAAAAATAATTGTTTCTGACATTGGACCATCCTTGAATATACACATCAGTGTTGGATGGATGGTTCCTTTGGTCTCTCTGTTGCGTTTCCTACGGTCTACGTTTGCAATATTCAGTCAAGAACGGCGACCCTTCATCCATTCTTAGCACTTTTAAGGAGATAGATTGATTAATTGGTGAGATTCACCTTCGTCTTTGCAAGAGATAAAGTTGTACTACATAATCAGATAAACAAAGTTTATTTCTATCTATGACTACAAAATTCATCGGTGTGATCAAAACCAACAATATTGGATCACAGGATTAGACTTGCACAACATATGTGACTTTTGCACAATAAGTGTTAGAGAAAAGCAGGAAGAATCTAATCCACAGCTGAGACGCCGCCAGTCCAAATCACCGGGAAAATTTTCCAGTGGCGTATCACAAGTGTCGATGAATGGGTGGTTTGGATTGTTATTGCATTTGGTCATCCACAACCCTTCTTACAGCTTCTTGGAAGGCAGACTCATCCCAGTCACCCTGAAGACAATTTAACAAGTTAAGCATAGTATATTATATCAGCCATTTGTTTTCAAAAAAGTATATTTGATGTGATCAAAGGTGATGACAGAAAAAGGAAAACCTTGCTACTACGTTGAAAGTTCTTGCTAAAATTTCTTATTACCTTGATGTGACCAGCTTTTGCATTTTATATTATCCTTTTCTATGCAACACTAACATGCCTAGTTTTTTACCTTAGACGAAAATGACACGTCTTTTGGCATCCAAACAAAGGATGTTTTCATTTGATAATTTTAAGAGAACAACTGATCATTCATCTCAAAAAAAAAAAATAAAAATAAAAAAGAGAAAACAACTGATGAAAAGGTCGAATAAGCTGTTGATACTTTTTATCAACTGCTTGTTTAAACAAGGAAGTTCCATGATATGCATACCTCAATTTTTAGTCTCAAAACTATGCGATTTACTGGAGTTGATTCTTCCATGCTTGTGTTGGCTTCAACGGACAGTAAGTTCACGTTTTGGTCTCCTCTCAAAAACTCCAATAGGCTAACTACCAAATCGATTATGCTCATTTCTCCTCTCCTCGTCACTTGCAAGTCGATTAATCTTTCTGTTGATTTTGGTACAGAAAGTTGGATAATGCGAAATTCAACCCTTTCATTTGACGAGACGCTTGCTTCTTCAGTAGCAGCTGTTTTTTTAGGGAGAAGCTGCGCTTCTAAAATCTGATTTCTTCTACTAAGTTCTGCAACTTGAGCTTTTAAAGAACTTAAGTATTCCGTTGTACTCGTAAGAACCGATGCTTTGTCTTTCTGTCATTGTATAGTTTAAGCCATAATCAATGAAATCATAGATAGACGGAGAAAAAAAATGGACTTGATGAGGACAGATGAACAACCAATGGAAGTATAAGTACCTTGGTACCTGGAGGAAGCAATGATCTTAATGCCTGAAAGCTCTCATTAAGTCGTTCTCTCCTCCTTCGCTCGGATATCATATGATGCAACTGGGTGCTTGAGGTTCTGCTAGCTTGCATTTGTTCTTGGGTACGCATTGTGTTTAAGGTTCTGAGAAACGCAATAGATCTTTTCAGTATATTTTGCCTTCGAAATCTGGCTGACATTGGGACTGTTGGCGCCAAGGTTGATGATCTGTACCATTTGAATGCACCAGCCCGTCCACTTACTGGGTAATTGGGAGGTAAATTTTGTTGGGGTTGAAAAGAAGATGATGCAGATGAAGGACTAGAACTGATGACGGCAAGAATGGCTTTTGCTATTGCAGCATCTTCACTCTCAATTGATGGGATTTGCGGGCTCCGAGTTTGGCTTAGTGCTTGAATAGCTTGCTGGTGTGGACTGGTTGTGGTAAGTAGAGATGGAGATGGTCTCAGTGCATGCTGAGCCATTGCTTCTTGTGGGTTTTCGGAAACGTATCTGGCGGACTGAATATCAATCAGAAACGGAGGATACTCGGTGCTCTCATAGGATAATGACCTCAGTGATGAAGAAGACGATGCAGGCCGGTTCTGATCGGTTGGTTGGGGAGGCTCTCTCGTTGGTAGTTGTCGAGAGAAATCATCAGGAAACCAGGTCCTCATCTCCATCTCTGTGTTGACCTACAAATAATGGATCGAATTGGCTTTAAATATTTCAATTTGCATAACAAAGAAATTTTTTTATAGTACTCAGATGACCCAAAGGTAGTTAAGACTTCCCCTGGTAATGCTTGTTGTATTTGGTTGTCAGTTTCTTACCCGAGATTCCTCTGAAAATCCAAGTTCAATTTCTCCCGCGTTGCAGCCCATGAACACGGCAGTCTGTAACCACAGAAAGAAGCAAGATCCTTCAGTATAATGCAAGATGATGCATTACATGTTGAAGTTAAAGACTGAAGAAGCACTAAAGAATTTGTATAGTAGCTAGCCAGACAAACCTTGATCCTAGCTGCCTGTAATCAAACATAAAAACCAATCCAATTTAGCCTCAGTTTTTGACAAAAGTTCGGAGAACCAAAGCTCTTATTATGATTTTATGTGCCGGAAAATCTGACCTCATAGAACTCCCGTTGAGTTTCTGAGTAAGCCAGTTTCTGAAGATCGTCGGTTTTAAGCTCCAAGTAAGGAATGCTATTCACAAGAGCATAACCTGGAACGTGGCTGAGAGTCAACGAAAATCATCAGTGCGCTTATTGAATCAAGCTAGTCTATTTTCATTATCTGCTATCTTCTTATTCTTCACTTGAATTTGCATACCTGCCGTGATGATCAACTATAATCTGTAATTGCCGGTACTCAACGAACTTAATTTGAGCAAGAGTGCTTCCGGAGGAAGAGCTTGGTTGGTCTCTTAGTTCATGGTAGAATCCATCCTTGTAGCGTAAATAACTGAAAATATTTTCAAGATATCATCGTGATAAGATTATTTACGCTTACAAGCATGGAAATTCACAAGAAGGTCTTCGTTCGGTTAGGCTTACTTGAAAGATTCATATGACCAGAGGCAAATGTAAGTACAGCCAAAAACCTGCATCATGGTTTGGAGAAAGTTGGAACGGTCTCCTTCAGCAAGAAAGAAGACAGATTCCATCAAGTTTGCAGAAGTTGCTAACTGTGTTGTTGCATTAAAACTTCCCATATAATTATAAGCTACAACTGTGTGTGGATAATAGAACTCATTGCTCAAATATGAACATGTCTCTGAAGGCATTTAAACTGGTTTCCACTGTGGTTTCGAGGATGGAAGAGAAGGGAAAAGTAAAGAGGAACTGAAGAAAATTAGTAAAGGGGAAACCAGACTTTCTCACATGCATAAGTGTAAAAGAAAACAAGAATCACTCTAAGCAGGGGGACCCGTTGTGGGGTAGAATTGTTTGTGAGGATGGATTTTTGAAGGCAGCAGGGGAGAGTGAAAGATTATTCAGAAGAAAAATACACCTCCGGAAAGGAGAGGGAAAGAGAAGAAGGGGGGTAAGCAGCCAGCCAAGAGGGTTTGGTTTGAAAAGTAATGGTCAAAGTCCACTATGAGAAAGTTTTGAATTTGGTCAAGGTAGGAAGCCAGGAGGGCAAAGTCCCTTTCTAAACCCCTTTGATACAACTTCGATCTCAACTTTAATGAATTTTTCCTTCTTGATTTCTTATTACACTTTCTTCTTCTTCTAAGATCCTTGGGTTTCCTTTTTATTATTTTTTTGAAAAAATATCTTTGATTTTTTAAAAGATCCTTTTTGAGAAATTCTAAAAAAATTATTTAATGAATTATTATGATAGTAACACAATTAGTAAGGTATTTTTTGTCAAATCAAAAGGTTTCGAGTTAGCACCAATACTTAGAAATAGTAAAGGAAGTTTTAGATCTTCTCCTATATATTATCTAGTATATTAATTAAATTACATTATATGTAGCTATAGTATTGGATCAAGAAAAATTAATAAATTTAAACCAATGACATGATTCCATATGGTACAATTTAATTAATATATTAAAAAATATATTAGAAGATTTAAAGCTAGTAAGCAGACTTCTACTGTTGATACAAGTTCACGAGTCCGATTCCTACTTGTAGTGTCATGTTTAAAGAGTTTTGGATCAAGTCTTCTTTCAAATAAGAGACAGATTCTACAAGTGCAACTTGATCTCAAATTAATCTTACTAATTGATGAGAATATCAAATACTCTAAGAAAAAAATTAAATTAAATACTTATCAATGTGCATCTCTTTTCTCCATCCTCTCGTAATAATTTGAGACCTAATTAAAAAAGAATCATTTAATGTTAGGATTAATTACTTTTTCTTGCTTTAGGTTTGCTCAAATTATAATTTCAGTTCTCTATTTCAAACAAACTACAATTACATCCTTATTGTTTATAAATTAATAACTAATAGATCTTACTATTATAATTTTGTGTGGAAGAGTTACTATCTTCCTAAAAGATCTATTTGTGGGCATAACTCTTATTCAGTATAGTATATTAAAGCAATAATACCTTCATTATAAGAACTATGCCATCAAAATAGATTTTATAAATGGTTTTTTAGTCTTAATAAATGGTATTAAACAAGAATTAGATCCACAAAATGATATTTTAAAAGGAATACAAACTTTTTCACACAAGATCGTTATTCTCTAAAAAATATTTTTACTGTAATTAATAATAGGAATTTATTAATTATGAATTTATAAATAATAATGATGTATTTATACGTTATTCAAAAATAGAAAGATGAAATTATAATTTGGACAAACTTAAAGGGAGAAAATGTGATTAATCCTTCATGTTATTACCTTAATGTAACGCAATTACGGGAACAGGTAATAGCCAAACCATTATTGAACCGTTCCCAAGTCTTAGCTCAATTCCTGTTTTCAGTATTTGTGGAATATTCTTTTCCCCTCTCCTTTAGGGTAAGCTTCTCCTGCACCCCCCAAAAATTGAGAGTTAGTAATAACAGTGAAACCATTAGGATTCATCACAACTATTGATGAATCTTTTCTGGAACTTTACGGAAATTCAAATTGGTTGTCAGACTTTGATTTATACGATGATCATTATATTGCCGTTTCCATTTAGTGGGATTCCGATATCATTGTGTTTTGAAATCTGAGACAGAAATTTCTTTTCGTGTTTAAAATTTTTATCTTTTTCTACAAATAAATTACTTTACAAATTGATATATTTAATCTTCAATGTTTTCACCGTAAGTATCTTTAGTCTGTATTGTATTTTCTAGTCAATTTTTAAGGATTCGTCATCATTTCTACAGTAGTTTCTAGCCAAAGTCGAGCAAGAGAATTACACGTGAGTTTGCTATCAGGATTAAAATTAAAAATATAAAATCTTTTCATTCCAAAAAAAAAAAAAAAAATAGACGTTACTTGAATAAAAAACTAACAACTAAAAATCGTTCTCTCCTATTTCTCCAAATAAGAGTTAAGGGTTTTTTTCCCCAAATCAAAACCATTTCTATCACTCACAGATTTTTGCTGCCTAAGGAAGATTGAAGAATCCTCCAACCACCACTAGCTCAGAAACGCAAAGAGAAGTATAAGAGAGAAGAAGCCGAAATCAAGTTTGGCAATAAAACCTAAAGCAACCGACCAAAAAGAAGCTCGAAATGTCTAAGTAATAAAAGAGATGCTTCTGTAGAAATGTTACTGCAATATGAACTTCTTGACAAACTTAAATCTAGAAAGGTTGTTTCTCGGCTGTGACAACTACAGGGTGGGTGTGATGATGGTGGTGTTTGTTCTTGTCCACAAAGAGCCATTGAATGAATGGAGCCAAGAGGGGGTGGGTGGATAAATAGTAGCTGTAGCGATTTGTCTAGATAGACAATATTTTTTTTCATAACAAATTTTTAGTAGTTTGATTTTAATTTAATAATTAAAAATTTACATGTTATGAATAATTATTTATTCATTCTATAATAGAATAATTATTATAATAATTATTATATTATAGAGTAAATAATTATTCATTCTATAGTGAATAATTATTCAATTTAAATAATTATTTATAACGTGTAATTTTTTAATTATTAAATCAAAATCTGACTATTGAGATTTAATCTGTACAAAATAAAAAAAAACTATTTTCTTCACCCTAACTAAATCAATACCGGCAGTGGTGTGATGCTACTTTTGGGCTTCATTTATAAAAGAAGTGGACTTTTTCTCTATTTACTAGCTTTAGATTTGATAAGCATTTGTTGGGAATAGAAAAAGCTTTTGGCTGATAGGATTTGCTTACTTGAGGCAAGATAAAGAACAGAGATTAAGCAAAATTTCCAGAAGAGAAGATAGAGAGATATCAAAGGGAGACAAAAGGTGCACAGGTTACATGGGAAAATGGCATTTGTTGAGATTTTGGAAGGAACAAAACACAACCGTAGAGCACCGGAGAAGCCTTATTGATTAGAAACGGCTGCAGCGACGATTCCTCAGTCTTTTATGCTTATTTCTAGCTTTTGCAACCAATTATGTTTTACCCATCCTCTTCTCTCTTCTCTTTATCTAGGTGGGTTTGGATTGATTTTCGTTCAGCGCGGGGGATTGAGCAATTAAATTTGTTTTGATTTGGACAAAAAAAGCCTAGCCTAATCTGGGAGAAATTGGTTTGATGAGTTTGAGGAATCTTCAATCACTCATTTAGGTCATGTCTGATTCTGTTTTTTTTTTTTTTTTGGGAATGGAGATTGCTAAATTTCCAACTTTAATCCTGATAGAAAACCCATGTGTAATTCTTGTAATTGGCTTTGGCTGGAAACCGATGTAGGAATGGTGCCAAATCCTTAAAAATTGACTAAAAAATATAATAGGATTTGAACTTTTTAAATTAAAATAATAGGGATTAAAGATGCCAAAAGTAAAAATATTGAGGATTAAATATACCAATTTATCAATTGATAAACGTATCGTGTGTTTTTTATAGGTGTAACAAATATATTTTACTTTTACCTTTGTCATAAATTTACATATTTCTCTTTACATAAAGAAATACTCTGTACCATTTTCATTTTTCATTCTACTTTAAATTAAAATTTATTAAAATTTAAAATTTTAAGATATCCATTTAATCTAAATTTAATAAGTTTTGAAATAATTTTAATGTAATACAATTTATTAAGTTTAGTGAAACTTCACTAGGTTTTGTTGAAGCTCCCATTGGATCTTTACTAGGGTCAAGTAAAGCTCCAATTGGAGCTTCTCCAGGGTCAAGTAAAGTCTAAAAATTGTAATTTTTAGATTTTTTTTAATTTCAAATTTATGTATATCTATTTTTCCTTTTTTGTAAATACATCGCCAAAGAAATATATAGTTTGAACTCAAGACATTTGTTTGGTAAAAAATGATTCTACCACTTTAACTACTACCTTGCCGTAGTGTTTGTGTATATCTATATATCATTTGTAATTGCCTATTGCCCATTTGTCTCTCTTAAAATTAATACATCCGACTTTTTCCCCCCTCTAATGTATGAAAATAGGATATGAATCGCACTCCGGATGAATTGATTTTAAATAATTGGGGAGCTACTACTTTGCTGCCAAAAAGATACAAAAGAAACAAATCTATTGTCCTCAAAGTTGGTGAAATAAACTTTTTACCATGTTGAATTCAAATAACATCCCAATAAACATAGTTTTTCCTGCCTTTAAACAAAAAAATTAAGGTGTATTTGGATAAAATTTGTGTTTGAAATTTTTTATTTTGAGTTTCGTAAAAATAAAGTATTCGTGACAAAGAAAACGAGATTCAAAATAAAAAGTTTATAAGAAGTTTCAAATATATCCTTAAAGAAAAAAGAACATAAAAAAGACCCAAGAAAGAAAATTCTTTGACATAAAAAAGACAATTCTCTGTTCAACTCGATTATATTGACGTGTAATTTTTTAAACTTCAAAAATTAGAGGCATTGGATTTTTTTGTTTTTGTTTTTTTTTTGCTTTATTTATTTGTACACTAGGATTGGTGTGAGATTAGCCGAAAATTCCTTATGTTCATCATCGTGCTTAGACTTCATATCATTCAACCCAACCAAAAAAAAAACATTCAGGGGACACATTTGACCTTGTTTTTCTTCAGCCCTTCGGTCCTACTTTTAATCTAAATAATCACAAAATCAAAAGGGATAATCTTCATTAATGGAGCTTGCTTTAACAGCTATCACAGCATTAATCTGAATTGTCACTTATTTTAGAGTTAATTTATGATTATCTTATAGAAAAATATTACTTATTTTTTATCCATAATAGCTCTATTGATTGTTTGGTCAAATGCATTCTGCCATGCAACATGCATGCCTTCTGAGGAATGATCAAGTTTGGCGTCAAATTTTGATCTTTTATACTGTATCACTCGCTAAATATGAATATGGGGACCGATGTTCGAAAATCATTTCCGAAGGACTTAAAAGGTAAAGTTAAATTGTGTAGCATTTAGCTATTCGGTTTGTAGTAAATTAAATATTTATATTTATATTTTAAAATGTATAAAAAAAATATCACTATCACGCTAGAATGTATAGTCAGTTTCATTAAATGAAAAGATCCCATGCTAAGTGAGGCAAATATGTTTATTTGGCAGATCACGTTCAGTGACTTATGAGATTTTTGCAAGGAAATCAATGTGCTTTTGGTAGAATTACATTAATCCCCTTTGTGCGTTTTATGGGTTTGTTGAAACGCCTCTATGGTTTATGTAGTTTTATACGTTTTATTGTTTAGAATAATTTATAAAAAGAATTTTATAAATAATTTTTTTATCCTAAAAATATCGTTTTTTAGTCTGAATTTTATTTTTTAAAAAGTTTTATGATTGAGTTGGGTCAAATTCACGTGTTTCGCATATGTGAGTTTAATTTAAAATGTAAATTCATCAAATGTTACCTACTTCAATGAAAAACACTTGCGTATGGGTGATACACACAATCTATAATACTAATACAATTCTAAATTAAATCACAAATTATCTGATTTGGCAATACTATATTTGTAAAAAAATGCGCGTAATCTTCATTTCTAGCTGTTTAAGAGGATATTAAGTGAGATATAATGAATTTGCACTTCAAATCGAATTCATATACACTACATGTGTGAATTTCAACTAAACTTCATTATAGGAGTGACGATGAGGACTATATTCTTTTTAAAAAATAGATTTAACACTAAAATTATAGAAATTAAAATTAAAAGATATTTTTTTAAAAAATAGTTATGAGAATTTTTTTTTACAAATTACTCTATTGTTTAGCTTTGATATATGGAAGATCGCTTGCATGCAATTATTTTTGTAAGTTTTTTAGAAAATTTAAATTTATATATTTCGAGCAAAAAAAAAACTTATTATGACTAGAGAATGTGTGTAAATACAAAAGTTGAATCGAAGTAAAATATTGAAAAGTAATAATTTAATTATCCTAATAATTATTTTGAAATTCGTATTTGCACAATCTTACATCTCTTAGCATATATAAAACTTTAAATTCTTTGAACACAATGACTATTTGAAAATAAAAAAGAAAATAAATATTTAATTTTAACATATTCATTCTTTTAATAAAAAATAAAATATACAGGTTGCCACGTTGAATGCAGTTGAAGTACCCCATATAGATTCTGTCTTTCATAATGGACTTACTATATCGGGCCTTCAGCAGTTACAGACCAGCAAGTCCCCTGTGGCCCATATTGAAAGAAAACACTCTCCTGCAGGGGTGGGCAAAAACCGAACCGGATCAAAAATCGAACCGAAACTGAATTGTTTTTTGTATTTCGGTTCGGTTTTTTATGTATACGGTTCGGTTCGATTCGGTTTTTAATATTTATAAAACTTTCGGTTCGGTTTTCGGTTGTAGGAATCAAACCGAAAACCGATTGGGATTTTTTTTAAAAAGAACTCATTATTGAAATGAGTTCAATAACTTGGCTAAGATAACACAAAACAGTAATGCGTTCATTGTATCTGTTTAGGGTTTTTCACAATTCACACCGACACACCGCACACGGCCTTTTGCCCTTTTCTATCTCTGAATTTTTCTCTCCTGCAAAATCTGGCAACTGCTTGCACTTTTTTTCTCTCGATTGGACTCTCGCGGAAGAAGCTTTATGGTTTCGATTTTCAATCAACATTCTCTTTGGATTGGGGAACAAAAATTTTGAAGTGGAAAAGAAGACTCTGCAATTTGCATACAAGAGGTATTTTTATGAGGATGTTCCTACCTTCTTCTGGTAATTACTCATTTATGGTAATGGGTTTGAATTGCTTTAGTGATAGACAGATTTTGATGTTTTTCTTTTTCCTGGAGAAGTCTAATTTTAATGTTAAAGCCGTATTTTGAGAACGAAATTGGAGCCCTTTCATGGTTATGTTTAGAACTCAATCTTCCTGATTTTCACGTTGTAGAGCTGACCGAAGAGTTTGAATCAGTCCTTTTATGGTTATGTTGGATTCTTTCTCCATCTGGTAAAAATATTGATTTAAATTTGACTAAAGAAATATTCAATTAAAATAGGAAATTTAATCGGTTATGTGAGAATGTGAACAAACTAGATTTTCTTGAAATTTTCTTAACAATGAATTACGAAACTAGTTCAAAATATGCACCACGTAAGTATTTGGTCTTGCATTATTGTTTTAAATGCAATCAATCGAACTTCGACTTTTGACTTTTTGATAAGTTTGGATATTTGAGTGTTTGCACCAATTCATATCCCGGCAACTGCTTTCGCAACCTCTTTGACCACTGCCACTTTGCATGCGAGTGAGATTTAAGTGCAATTCTTAACTTTTTTATTAATAGCTTGAATGGAGATTTTATTAGATAAAAGTAAGTTGCAACTATTAAAGGTGTCGACCAACTTTTGAGAAGCACTCCTCTTTCTTTGTGAAATAAAGGAACTTAAGGGTTATTTTTTGAAGTTCTTAACGAACAAGATTATCGGTTGCTTTGGTATTTCTCTGCTTTTGTAATTGTTGCCCTGGATCTTCTGTTTTGGCTATTAGTTGCGGCACTGGTCATTGTTGATGAACTCTTGCCTTAGATGAAGATGATAAAGTTAGGTCCGCTTTAGTTATTGAGGGAAAATATACCCCCTTTAAATTTTGGATACTATTACGGCCTTACGAGATTTTGTCTAAATATGTGCAAATTTGGAAAGATTTTAAATCATCTCATTAAATTAGGAGAAGCTGATTCCCTGCTCTGTTAGTACCGATGAATGGCCTATTGTTTACCAAACTCGAAATTCTATTTCTAGATTCCATATGCATTTCTCTTGAAGTCAACAACAATTGATTCAAATTTCTGCTTTGCGAGAATGTCAAATCATGCGGAGAGTTCACCGATGGATATTGAAAGTGAGCTGACAAAGCACCGAACTAGGTGATGTGAGTTTGTCGCCAAGTTGGGAAGGATCCGGTGATGGCAATGTCACTCAACAAGCAGCCCAAGAAAGGAAAAGAAAGAGTCCCTCGTTCCCCGGTTTAGCGACATTTTACCAAGTTTACAACCGAAAGAGAGAGAAGAAAGCACGTTGTAATTATTGCAATACATCGTATGCTTTGCCAATAGCTCTACAAATGGAACCACAACATTGAGAAACCACTTGAAAGGTTGTCTAAAGAATCCATTCGAGCAATGAGACATCTCAAGCAAAGGTAAAACAACAAACTCAATTTTACGCTCATGGTGGGATAGGGGGGTAGAGCTGGTTCTATACTTACTTGGAGATTTAATCAAGAGGAAGCTAGGAAAGCATGTGCATATATAATAGTTGTGGATGAACAGCCGTTTAGTTGTGTTGAGAAACAAGGATTTCGCCACTTCATGTCCATTGCTTGTCCTACTTTTCAAATTCCATCTCGTAAAACTATTGCAAGGGATTGTTTTGATTTATATGTGGAAGAAAAATCAAAACTGAAGGAATTTTTGAGACGGTCTTCTAAAAGGGTTTGCCTTACAACTGATTCTTGGACATCTGAGCAAAGAATTAATTATATGTGTCTTACTGCTCATTTTATTGACGATAATTGGGTTTTGCACAAGAAAGTTTTAAATTTTTGCCCAATAGATAGTCATAAAGGTGAGGGCATCGGTAAAGGAATAGAAAAATGCTTGCTTGATTGGGGGATTGAAAAGATATTTACAATCACTGTTGACAATGCAAGTTCTAATGATGTTGCAGTAAGTTATTTGAGAAAAAGGTTGTCTAATTGGGGGACTAATTTGCTTGGGGGTAAGCATCTTCATGTACATTGGAGAAGAAAGGGAAATGGATGATGATGGATTTGACATTTTGAAGTGGTGGAAGTTTAACGCTCCAAGATTTCCTATAATTTCTCAAATGGCTCGTGATATTCTTGCTATTCCCGTGTCCACAGTCGCTTCCGAATCCGCTTTTAGTATGGGAGGGCGTATTCTTGACACATTTAGGAGTTCTTTGACTCCTAGGATGGTACAGTGTCTCATGTGTGCCAAAGATTGGTTGAGGAATGAAGCCAATCCAGTTACCATTGAAGAAGATATTCATACTCTTGAAAGAATGGATTCTGGTAATTTCTTTTTATCTACCACTTCTTTGTTTACATTCTTCTCGTAAATATTATTTTGCTTTCTTATTTTATATTATGCAATATTATTTGATTTTCTCTTTCACTTCTTTGTCAGAGTTTACAAGCTTTGCTCATGATTCAACCATTTTGGATCTTTGAAGATCAAAATTTGTTCAAGACAGAGATTTTTTTATTTGGTGTTCATTCTTGAATTTGAAGGATGTTATTTGAAGGATAATGTTTAAATGATTCACGTATCTGTTTTTATTTCTCTCTTTTTTTTCTCGGATAAAACCGAACCGAACCGAACCGAACCGATATAGTTTGGTTCGGTTTTAACAATAAAACGGTTTGGTTCGGTTCTTATTTTTTAACAGAAAACCGAACCGAACAGTATAACCGAAAATCGAACCGAAAACCGAACCGAAAACCGATTGCCCACCCCTACTCTCCTGTGGCTCTAAAATTGCAGTTCGGACTTAATGGGCCACCAATGAATCGTCACGTGCTATATAAGTGCAACATATACCACAACATAATAATATTACTATTTTAAAATATAAAGTATTTTGATTTTTTTATATAATTTGAAAAAGAAAAATGAGATTTTTTTATTTTAGTCTTAAATAATTTAATTTATTATTTATTAAAATATTAAAAAATAGATAAATTATATTAATTAAGAGTAATTATAGAAAAATAATTTTAAAAATATGTAAAAAATAAATATTTTATTAAGGAAAAAATATTAAAAAATTTTTATATTTTAAAATGGATGGAGTAAATGATGTGAAGGCAATAGTACCTCTTCATATAAAGAAAGATTTTTTTTTTAAAAAAAGAGGGATATAAAGAAGGTTGTTACTAGCCTAGTAGATCACCAGTTAAGTATTAAAGTTGCACTAATATTAAATTTTTATTTTGAAAATTAAAATTTTCACTTTAAATATTATATATTATTATACGAAATTATTCATTTTTAGTGATAACGAAGATAAAAATTTTTAAATAGAACATCAATTCAAATGCAATCCAAGAATTTGCGGTTTAATTTTTTAAAAATATTTTGAATAAAAATAAAAATGGAAAAGAAAGTTTCAATTTGAAATTCAATCTATGAAAATATCTATCTTTATTATATTTTTATGCCATGAGGCAGGATAGTTCTCTAATAAGAAAAAAATAATTTGTAAAAAGAGTCGCATAATTATTTTATTTGTCATAAGAATGTCGTCTTTTAACTTTAATTTTTATAATTTTAGTCTCAAATATATATATTTTTAAAAAATATAGTTCCTATCTCCAGTCCTACAGCGTAGTTGGGCAAAAATTAACATGCATCATACATGCGAGTTTGATTTGAATGATAAGTCATTAAATCTTATCCACTTTTCTAAAAAATACTTTTACATAAGTACTACTTACAATTTATTATCATAATTTAATTATAATTCAATTATAAATTTTTTTATTTGATGCGGCATATTTGGAAGAAATGTACGTAATTTTCATTCTCAATTATTTTAGATGGTATTGAGTAAGAAATGACAAATTTGCACTTCAAATCGAACTCTTTTTTTTCTAAATAAAGATTATCCATTAATAGTAAAATGGTGAGCCATTATAACTAAAAATAGTCCTCAAATTCTCATTCTAATACATCAAAAGAGGAGTATTGAGAAACTGGGATAACCCAATACAAAAGCCAATAAAATTACACATTGGTTCAAAAATCATGATATGAAAAATATCTCACATCATATAAACTCAAAGCGGGTAAAGTATAATATTATTAATACACATAAAATAAAAAATAAATATACTTCGATCTTCTCCACTACAACTATATCGTCATTTTTGAAACACAGAGACAAACATAATTCAATATCTACCATTTCCTTACATAACAACAATTTAAAAAATTATGGAATATCAACTGTTTTAAAAATTACCTTGGAAAGAGACAGATAACCGAAAGAGAATCTAGATAGACTCCAGGTTGAAAGATTCCTCCAAAGAAGAGGAGAGAAGCTGCAAAATCAGTCTGCAAAAGAGTTCGTCTGTGTGGCTTGGATCTCGATGAAAGTTGTGTAGAAAAAAATTTATTATAATTTGCAGTCAAAACAGAGAGTAGGAACAAATAAGAAGGATAAAAAGCAACACGAAAAGAATCTGGCCAAGCTTGGTTGCCGGCTAAAGTCGGTGGACAGATCTGGCCAAAAATGAAAGGGACGGCCATAAACAGAAAGCAAAAGGAAGGGAAAAAATGTTGGCCAAGATCTAGTGGCTAGATCTTGCCGGTAAGGAGGGGCCAGCCAAGGCCAGAGGCCAGATCTGGCCTGAGAAAAAGGTCATAAATGTGTGCCGAGACGAGAGGGTTAGAGAGAAGGGAGAGAAAAATGAGTAAAGAGAGAATGGTCACATGCATCCAATCCTAATAACTTATATGCATCACACATGTGAATTTTAATTGAATTTTACGGTAGAACTAGTGGCATGAATTGTACTTTTTAAAAAAATAGATTCGGAACTAAAATTACAAAAATTAAAATTAAAAAATATTTTTATAACAAATAAAATAGTTGTAGAACTTTTTTTGCAAATTAATCTAAGAAAAATAGAGATCTATTTGCTTAGAGCCATGCTCTTTCTCTTATAATTTAGGACTAAGAAATTTGGAGATTTTTTTTTCTTTTTTCATTTGAAGGGAAGGAGATTGGTGTTTAATTATTATAAATTTCCTTTTCTCTTATTTGGGGGGTCTTTTTTTTTTTTTTTTTCAAACAGATGGTCGTTTTTCTTTTGTTGTTGGGACAAAGAGGAGAGAGAGTCAAAAAGATTCTTTCCGATGTAGGCCAAACCGGAAGACTCCAGAAATTTCGGCCAATCACAACAGAGTCAGTGTTGTATGTATGACAAAGAGATCCGTCTCTTCTAAAAGAAATTTCTAATGATCATCCCTTCTCATACTTAATGCCCGCAGAAGAAACATCTAAATTAATCCATTAATCTATAATGTATACAACCATTTTAGTTGTAACATCAATATAAAATTTTGAGCTGATTAATTTCTACCTTAGATGAATTAATATATTAGTCCATTAATCATTTACTATCATATGATGTATTAATCTTTTATTATTATATATATTTTACGATCATTATTATTTTAAATTGTAGAGTTTTAACACGATTAATTTTTATATAAAATTTATTAATTATTTTTTGATGAATTATAGTAAATACAGTAAAGTACTCCCTCCGTTTCAAAATATATGTCTTATTTCTCTTTTACACGAAAAATAAGGTTTTGATAAATTTTATAGAAAAAGTTGATAGATGTCTAAAATACCCTTATTTAAAAAATATTGGTTAGTGTATTAAATTCAAATTTAACATTGATGATTGGTGTTTAAAGTGGTTGGTTGAAAAACTAATAGTTTTTAAAAAATAAAAGCATTTAAATAGTTAGTTGGAGATAAGGGTAAAATTGAAAACAAAGTAATAAATGGAGTCTTTAAATAGAAAGATGACTTATATTTTGAAACAAACAAAAGCAAAAAGTAAGACATATATTTTGAAACGGAAGGAGTATATAATAGTAATAATTTTGAGCACCATAAAACCTAGTATTTAATATATAAAAAGATAAAAACTTTGAATTAACCATCAAAATACAAATTTAATTATAATAAATCAAATATTGTTTTACTACATTTTTTACTGCCCAACATTAAAGGGTGTTCAAAAACTGAACCGGACCGATAAATCGAATCGAATTTTTCGATTCGGTTAGATTTTTATAATTTTTCAGTTCAATTCGATTTTTAAAATTATATACATTTCGGTTTAATTTTCGATTTAGGTTATAAAATCGAAAACTAAACAAAAAATTCAAGAGTTTAAAAAATAAATATAAGAACATATTATGTTAATGTTTTATTATATATTTTTTAAAAATAAATATAAGAACGCATTACCATAATACGTTATTATATTTATTTTGATTTAAACTAAACAGAATCGAACCAGAATCAAACTGAATTATAAAACCAAATAATAAATGATTTCAATTCGATTTAATTGAACTAAAAATTAAAAAGTGAAATCAAAACTGAACCGAAAATCCATTTGAACATCTAACATCATCCAAAACCAACTTTGCGGGCCCCAAATCTCCAATTTTTTCTTTTATTTTTGTTTCTTCTTTTCCAACACACGTAAGTTGGAGAGACAAGTAGCGCAAACGATGTCGTGAAACTCCTTCATAGACGAGTATAGTAGCCTACGTCGGCCAGAAATACACGCCGGCTCGGACTCGGAATATCTTCGGGATTACATTCACAAACCTCCTCCGGAGTTCAATTTAAACCCTAGCTAAGGAGGCGATGGGAGCAGAAGGTAAAGAGGATGATGGATTGAAGCAATTGGAGTATCTCTCGCTGGTTTCGAAGGTATGTACCGAACTTGAAACTCATTTAGGTGTTAGCGACAAAGTCTTAGCTGAATATGTCACTGAGATGGGTCGGGATTGTGAAACGGTGGATGAGTTTGACGCGAAGCTTAAAGAGAGCGGAGCCGAGATGCCTGATTATTTTGTTCGCACTCTTCTTACTATAATACATGCAATTTTGCCTCCTAAACCAAAGTCTAAATTGGACGAAGACTCGAAGAAGGACGATAAAAATTCTGGTTTTTCAGCACTGAGGATTGCCGATAGTAAGGAGAAGGTGAAGCAGTTGGAGAGGGAGATTGAATCGGAAGCCAAGAGTAAACGACAAACGCGAGAGGAGCAGGAAGGAGGAGAAGACAGATATAGGGATAGAAGGGAAAGGGGGAGGGATAGAGACAGGCACAGAGGTGGAGACAGAGACAGAGACAGAGACAGAGACAGAGGGAGAGACAGGGATAGGGACAGGAGTGATGACTACGATGATGACTATAGAGGCCGACACAGGGGAAGCAGACACGACAGAAGATATGATGACGATAGGGAGAATGATGAGAGGAGGGAGAGGAAGAGTGTTAGAAATGGACTGGACGAACCGGAGTTGTATAAGGTTTATAAGGGGAGGGTGTCAAGGGTGATGGATACGGGCTGTTTTGTGCAACTGAGTGAGTTTAGGGGGAAGGAGGGATTGGTTCATGTTTCGCAAATAGCTAGTAGGAGGATATCTAATGCGAAGGATGTTGTGAAAAGGGATCAGGAGGTGTATGTGAAGGTGATCTCAGTGAGTGGGCACAAGTTGAGTTTGTCAATGAGGGATGTTGATCAGAATACTGGTAAGGATCTGCTGCCTTTGAAGAAGAGTGGGGAGGATAATGGATTGAGTACAAATCCAGATAGTAATGGGGGACCCTTGACTAGGACAGGGCTTTCAGGGATCAGAATTGTTGAGGAAGATGATGCTGTGCCATCAAGGAGACCACTGAAGAGGATGAGCTCCCCTGAGAAATGGGAGGCAAAGCAGCTTATTGCCTCTGGGGTAATGTCTGTCAAAGAGTATCCCATGTATGATGAAGAAACTGATGGTTTGTTGTATCAGGAGGAGGGTGCCGAGGAAGAGCTGGAGATCGAGATAAATGAAGATGAACCGGCTTTTCTGCAGGGTCAGGGTCGTTACTCAATAGACATGTCTCCTGTCAAGATTTTCAAGAATCCTGAGGGTTCACTGAGTCGCGCAGCTGCTCTCCAGTCTGCTTTGATTAAAGAAAGGAGGGAAGTAAGAGAGCAACAGCAGAGGACAATGCTTGATTCCATCCCGAAGGATTTGAATCGTCCGTGGGAAGATCCAATGCCTGAGACAGGTGAGAGGCATTTGGCACAGGAGCTGAGGGGTGTTGGATTGTCAGCATATGACATGCCAGAATGGAAAAAGGATGCCTATGGAAAGGCCTTGACTTTTGGGCAAAGATCCAAGCTTTCTATTCAGGAACAGAGGCAGAGTCTACCCATTTACAAATTGAAAAATGAGCTAATTCAGGCCGTCCATGATAATCAGGTTCTGGTTGTCATTGGTGAGACTGGTTCAGGCAAAACAACGCAAGTGACTCAATATTTGGCTGAGGCTGGTTACACTACCAAGGGGAAAATTGGATGCACTCAGCCTCGTAGGGTTGCTGCAATGTCTGTGGCTAAGAGGGTTGCTGAAGAGTTTGGTTGTCGTTTAGGAGAGGAGGTTGGCTATGCAATTCGTTTTGAGGATTGTACTGGGCCTGAAACTGTAATAAAGTATATGACTGATGGTATGCTGCTAAGAGAGATACTTATTGATGAAAATTTGTCTCAGTATTCTGTGATCATGCTTGACGAAGCTCATGAGAGGACCATCTATACTGACGTGCTTTTTGGACTGCTCAAGCAACTTGTACAGCGGAGACGTGAACTTCGTCTTATTGTCACATCTGCAACTTTGGATGCTGAGAAATTCTCAGGCTACTTCTTCAACTGTAATATCTTCACCATTCCTGGAAGAACTTTTCCTGTAGAAATACTTTATACCAAGCAGCCAGAAAGTGACTATCTTGATGCTGCTTTGATCACAGTCTTGCAAATCCATCTAACAGAACCTGAAGGTGATATCCTCCTCTTCTTGACGGGTCAGGAGGAGATTGATTATGCTTGCCAATGTCTTTACGAAAGAATGACAGGTCTAGGTAAAAACGTCCCTGAATTAATTATCTTGCCTGTATACAGTGCCCTTCCCAGTGAAATGCAATCCAGGATTTTTGAACCTGCTCCTCCGGGGAAGAGGAAAGTTGTTGTTGCTACAAATATTGCTGAAGCGTCATTGACTATAGATGGTATATTTTATGTTATTGATCCTGGGTTTGCGAAGCAAAATGTCTACAATCCAAAACAGGGACTTGACTCGCTTGTGATTACTCCCATTTCACAAGCCTCGGCAAAACAGAGAGCAGGACGGGCTGGACGCACAGGACCAGGGAAGTGTTATCGCCTATATACAGAAAGTGCATTCCATAATGAAATGCCCCCCACAACAATTCCTGAAATCCAAAGGATAAATCTAGGGACCATTACTCTTAACATGAAAGCTATGGGCATTAATGATCTTTTGTCTTTTGATTTTATGGATCCACCTGCACCTCAAGCTCTCATATCTGCCATGGAACAGCTTTACAGTCTTGGTGCTCTGGATGAAGAGGGTCTTCTTACCAAGTTGGGTCGAAAAATGGCTGAATTTCCTCTTGAGCCTCCTTTATCTAAGATGCTTCTGGCGAGCGTAGATCTTAGTTGTAGTGATGAGATTCTGACAATCATTGCAATGATTCAAACTGGAAATATCTTCTATCGGCCAAGGGAAAAACAAGCACAAGCAGATCAGAAGAGGGCTAAGTTTTTCCAACCTGAGGGTGATCATTTGACCTTGCTGGCTGTGTATGAAGCCTGGAAGGCCAAAAATTTTTCTGGGCCTTGGTGTTTTGAGAACTTCGTTCAGTCACGATCTCTGAGAAGGGCACAGGATGTGAGGAAGCAACTTCTCTCCATTATGGATAAGTATGTCTTTATTTATTTTTGCTTTCTGATTATGCATTCCTCTTTCTATATATTAGTTTATGTTCCTATAGTGCTTTAAGTTGATGTTTGCTTATCCTTAATTGTTTGTAATGCTTTTCCCTTTGTTGGCTTGGTTCTCCTATGCCTTATAGATGTGAATGAGAATGTATTTTGAAAGTTAGTTTTTGAAAACTTGTACTTAATTTGTATTGAAAATTTGTTTCACATGTGCATACAAACACCCAAAAGTCCCTCATCCATTAGAATTACATATCGTGTTTATTTATCTGGTTGTTCGTTCTGCTTATAGCTGAGATTCTTCTGTAGGATATATCGCCATCAGCTGATTCTCAAATTTTCTTCTATATCTTCTAACTTTCCTGTTGCATGTACAGGTACAAGTTGGATATTGTGAGTGCTGGGAAGAATTTCACGAAGATAAGGAAGGCTATAACTGCTGGATTCTTTTTCCATGCAGCCAGAAAAGATCCGCAAGAGGGTTATAGAACACTGGTGGAGAACCAGCCAGTTTATATTCATCCCAGCAGCGCTCTATTTCAAAGACAACCAGACTGGGTTATTTATCATGAATTGGTCATGACTACAAAGGAATATATGCGTGAGGTTACAGTCGTAGATCCTAAGTGGCTTGTCGAACTGGCTCCTAGGTTTTTCAAGGTGGCAGATCCCACAAAAATGAGCAAGCGGAAGAGACAAGAACGCATTGAACCACTTTATGACAGATATCATGAGCCTAACTCTTGGCGTCTTAGTAAAAGGAGAGCATAATTCATGCTTTATACATACGATTGCCTTCCAGCACTGCATATTCATCTTTCCTGCTGCATGGTTGTAAACACATCACGTTGTTCAATTATGTCAATATGGTAGGTTTGTTTCCTCCTCTCTCTGCTTTATTGTTGTAAAATGAAAAAATTTCTTCTGCTTTATAAAGGAGTTCTTTTTTTGGAGCTTCAGAGGCCCTTTCAAGGCAATTTTTACTGTAGGTTCTTGACTGATTGGTAATGTAGGTCATAACTATAGTTTATCAAATTTTGAGTTGGAAATGTCAGAATCTCCATCTGATTGGAGATTATGAGATTGGTTGGCATCTTTTGTGGTAAAAAGTTTTGAATACAAGTGACAATTTGTGTTCCAAGTGAAGTTGGTTCCCTGGATGGGCCAGTGGAAGCCTAAGTAGCTAGATTTGGAAGCATTATCTCAAACCCAGGATCAGCTACAAGTTTCTTGCCCCGTTTGTGTTATCTTCTTACTTGCTACTTCTCTAATCCACTGTGTATGTCTGTATATGGGATCTGCACTTGAACTTTTGGGATCCTTCTCAGCTCCAGATTATCAACTTTGTGTCTGATTAAACTCTTTCATTTGGTTTCTTCTTTGTATTCTGAAACTGTATTAGTCCACTAGCTTCTGAACTCAAACGTCCAATCCTTTTGTTAACTGCAATCTTAAGAAACACCATCCAACTTGTGCTCCTTTTTCATGAAGGTTATATCCCCCCACTTCTGAAGTTGGGTGGAATGCTGAGTAGATACTAGAAAATATTTGTGAAGGAACACGTGAACTATTTTACTGCCTAGTGTGTAATCTTGGTGATACCTCGTAATTCTTGCTTTGAGCTGGAAACTTTCAAGACCTTATTTTGTGTGTTATCTTTTTCTTGTTATCTAGTTATCTAGTTAATTTTTATTTGCTTTAGGATATCATTTCCATGTTTAAATGTTATCTAACACGAACACATCACCCTGTCCATATGATAGAATTCAGATGTAGGATCTTGAGGATTTAACTATTTTATACTTGGATCCATTTTAATGTTCTCTAGACAGGGATTCTGAATGATTTTGACAAATGTTACGCTAGCTATTATGCCATCTTGTTCTTTCTAGTCTTCCATAGACAGAAGTACCTAGTTGCAAGTAGGGTAAGAAAATATGGAATGACAGCTGGATTATGGTCAGATCATATACAAAAGCATTTCTTAATCTTGTCCATGTTTTTCTGTCCAGTTGAATCCAGTGTGGATAAAATTATTGTTTAGGTTGTCTTCAGATAAGTTACTTTGCTTGTCATGGTTTGGCGCGCGTGGTTACTTACCATGTCTATTTCATGGCTTTCTTTGGATGAAGTTATGAAGTTCTCAGTCGCTTCTTATTGGTTTCAACTTTGGCATTGCCTTGGATTGGGAATGGGAAAAGGAGATGACATAATCAACTTTGTCTTTATCATAGCTTCCTGGATCTGCTTCAGCACTAGCCAAACTATGGTTATAAACTATTTGCGTACTACTTGGTCTGCCTTCCTTGCAATATAGGCTTTTGTAATTTTTGAAGAACTAATGAAGATTGTTACATTAATGAGCAATCTATTTTCACACACCTATATGAATTAATGGTCCAAATAGTTTGTTAACTTTTGGAAATAATGTTTTTTGTGCCAAGCGTATAATCCTCTTAATTCCAAGTTGAAATGGATGCTTCATTTAGCATTTTGGTTTATTTCTGTCATTAGGTGCTGACAAGATCAAATTCCCATGTTGAAGCAAGTGCTCCCAATTGAAGGCATTTGTAGAACTTGCTTGGAAGGAGATTTTTGCCGGTGACCCTGGAAATCTGGAAGCTTCAATCATTACTACAGCTTTCAGTAGTTATGCACAGCAATTCAGTTGGCTTTCTATTGTAAGGTCTGAAATATAAGCTGCTGTTGGAGTTACTGAAATTCGGTATAGTGCTGCTGCAATTAACCACATTATGCTCCGTTATGTACCTTTAACCGGATGCAACTATAAAAAAGTTGTTTGCTTGTTGTGGTACTGTCTTGCCTTTGGGGACATCCTCTGCACGTTATTTTGCTTTAGCAAGTCAATTGGATACCTATAAGTAGGTGGAAAACTAATATCTCTATAAAAGGAGATAATAAACCTGCACTAGGCAGGAATAATGTCCTTGAACACTGAAGATTTTATTCAGGAAAGAATGGTGTAAATCAGAGTCAGTAAAAGATCCGCAGTTATTACTAATGAGTTGACTGCAGTTGTAGCAGGACTAGAAATTTGTGGACAGAGGTTACGGAGAGGATGTCCAGTAAAAACTATGCGGAAGATGAGCCTGCATAAGTTTTATTCCTATACTACTGACACAATGTTGAATGTGTTTAATGATGGTTCAAATTTAGGTAGGTTTTCGGTTAATTGGTTTCGTTCATTGTATGGTAAAGTCATCTGATAGTAGTAAATATTTCTGCACCAGCTCTAGATCAAGACTATTCTCGTTCCATTTGGCAATTTGAAAGTCCATTCAAGCACTAATGACGCATATGCAAGTTGTTGAAACCTTGAAGCCGTAGTAGAAGATGTCTATGAGGGCAACGGGACCGTACTGGCCATCCAAAATTTGGGCATCCAAAGTTTTACGAGACTTCTTTGTTTAGTTTGATACCTGCAAATTTCCAACACAAAAATGGTACAGATGTATAGTGCGGTTTAGTTTATGTAGGAACTAGGCTAGGATAAGTGAACAAGTTTTGCAATGATTTTTAAAAGATTCTTTTACCCTATTTTTCACGTGTTTTCAAAATGGTAAGACCGGCTTTTACAGTGACAAAGTGAGAATCTTTTTCCCCTGTTTTTGGTGGTGACAAATGAAAAAACATCCACAATAATGTAGTTCACCTAAGTGCATTGTCATACGCGATGTTTTGCATAATTTGCTTGCTATATGTGAATGTAGTTTGGCTAATTTGTTCAATTTGTAATATATGTCTTATGGTTGAATAACTATCAAATATCCAATCTATTTTTCAGAAAGGTGTATAATTTGTTACGACATCAAAACGGGAGGGAAAAGAAGAAGAAAGGAAAAAAGAACTACTAAATTGATTTGTTTGAAAAAAAAAAAGAGATTTAAAGTTACTGTTGGTTCTTTTTTATCTTTTCCGAAGAAACGGGATTAAATTGCAATATCTTCTTTGTTGAATAATTAAATAGCAATACCTATTTACAAGAGTAGAGGAAACTTCTATCCAAGCAACAAGAAGAGCAATTTTTGTTTTTTTAATAATTAAAATATTATTTTGATATAAAAATAAAAGAGGTTGCACATATTTGTATAACCTCAATATTTGTTAATAGATTAGCAATAATATTATATCTCGCGTTCTTATGATTTTGAGTATATTCACAGTTATGCAAATTAATGATAAAATTTTACATAGATAAATTAAGAATATTACACATTTGATATAGTGGTGTTTATGGATTTTTCAAATGACTAAAAGACACAGGTTCTAGCCTTCTAGGTAGTATTTATCTTCATAAAAACCTCAACATCACCTCAGATTTCCTTCCCTTCTTGATTTACTCCATAAAAGATTAAGAATTTATTAAATAAGCCACACAAAAATTTGAAAAATTATGGGAACGTTTGTGTACAATAATGTCAATTTGGGGCTCTCAAATTCATTTATTACCAAGAAACCTCGTTTATCGAACTCCTCTCGTCATCAACAGGTTCGGTTCGTTCATTCATCGAAAAACAACTACCAACTGAAGAGTACAGTGAACATGGCAAATACCCCTTGTAAGAAAATCTTCTTTAGTTCTAGTTTTTTCTCTCATGCTGTAATGAAGTTAAGGAAATAGAGAATGATGATAAAGCTATGGTCAATGGATGAAAGTTACTATCTTGTTGTGATTTAGATTGATATATGGTCCGTCAGTTGAATGGGTTATTGCGGGATTTCAAAGCAAGAGATTTATTTTTTACTGTTGTTCGAAATTGTTTGGGTTACTGTTTGTGAGAATCTATGTGCGCATAGAGATTTCTTTGCAGATGTAAATCCATCAGGAGGTGTCGAAATCAATAGTTTTATGAAATTATATGGGCTTTCCCTTTTTGTTTGTCAAAAGACACTACAAAGTGCCTTGATATGAGTGGCTGATGTAGCAAAAACATATTATTTAGAGTTAGTACTTAAACTTCAGAGTATTGATACTATAACAAGATTGTAAATATCAATAATTTTCTTCTAGCAACTTGATTATTCTACTTCCTGACAATTATGGTGTCTCATAAGTTGGATTTTAATAATTTTGCGTCCTCTAGATTGAAGTTAGCTTTGCGTTCATGTCTCCATATGATAATTGATTTGCATCTGTCCAAATTGGACAATCTTTCTTTTTTTGTCATATCTACAGCATTTTTCTCCCTTAAGTCCAAGAATCCTGTAAATATTATTTTTATATTCTTCCTTTTCTGGTTGACTGAATCTGAATGTAGAGCATAAAGTTGGCTGATATATTCAGAAGTTGAATTTGGTTGTATTCTGAGAGCTTTTCTGGTTTTTAATCTTCAATTCACATTTTTGCAGCTACTAGGCAGCATAAGATCACACTGCAGAACAAGCATAATGAGAAACTGGTTGGCTTGTTGCATGACACTGGATCTGAAGATATTGTAGTCCTGTGTCATGGTTTTCGGTCCTCAAAGGTGGATCTGTTATTTAAGTTCCCACATACCACTCAATTTGGATTTTCAAACATCAAAACTCTTTTAATCTTTTTGAGGGGAGGAGGCGGGTTTAACTTTTCGTGGGTATTCCCAATAGGAGTCTTCAGGTGAGGGTGCCACTAATAAGATATTCAGCATTATACATCCTATGGTCAACGTTGAATGAGAGGCAACAAAACAAATATAGACTCTAATAACAAGCTATCAATTTTTCTTTGAATCTCACCAATTAACTTTTAAATAGATTTTCTGATTGTATTTGTGAAGTTTCAGATTGGCTGAGAATTGGAGAAGTCTTCTTTTGTGCCTTGCTTTCTATTTGCGTGACTATCTTAATGCTAGTATCACGTGGCTGAAATCTGGATTTCTAGTTTTAACTCTCATGTATTTTATCTTATTGCAGGAGACAACCACCATAATGAATCTTGCTATTGCTCTACAAAATGAAGGAATTAGTGCATTTCGATTTGATTTTTCTGGAAATGGGTAAGCCTTTAGTAGTGATGAGTTTTCAACCCTGATTATTATTCTCTTTCCTGGTTTTGACTATCCACCTTGTGTTAGATATTTTTGTTGTATATGATTGACATCTAAGCCTTTGCTACTTTGCCATCATGGGATTCCATAAACAGCTTATTGATGTATCATTTAGTAATATGTGTCCTTCCTCGAGAACCAAGTGAATTTTATATGCAGATAGAAGCAACTGTGATACTTCCTCTCTTTGCAAAAAATTTTTCATTCTTGTGTTTGTAACTGGTGTAGCTATAGGGAAAAAATTTTACCTTCTACTACAAGGCAAATTCAAATTAATTCTATGCATGATTTTTAGAGCCCTGTATCTGAATGGACAGAATCCCATTTTCTAGCCTGCATATTGATGGTCTTACAATTTCTTGAACACAGCTAAAACTTTGAGGTGAAAGGTTCTCTGGTTAAATTGCATGCTACCTCTGTAGAGGCAAAAACTTTAGTGGCACCAGTCAGTGATGGAACTTATATAGTTTTGGCGAACACTTACTTGTATTACACTACTCGTGCTCCAGGGAAAGTGAAGGTTCATTTCAGTATGGTCACTACTTCCGAGAGGCAGATGACTTGCGTTCGGTAGTTGAGTACTTTAGCAGAGCAAACCGCAGGATAGCTTCAATTCTTGGGCACAGCAAAGGTGAGCTAACTTCCATACTATCAATTATGCAACTTTACATTATTTTCTATTAGATCACCAATAGAAGGTTGAATGTGAAGGCATGAAATCACTGCTTCTTTATTTATACATTAGCAAGCTGGGAAGCAAAAGTTGGCCCACCGTATTTCATGTTATAAACTACCATCAGCTAGATCTTTTACATTTCACTATCCATCACAAATTAACTTTAGAAGGTGCTCATTTTATTTCATTTGGATTAATCTTCCCTTTCAACCATGAAGTAAAATGTGAACCTTGATACTTGAAGTTCCTACAGCCTGTTTGGCTGCTCCTTCCCATACCAAAAGTAAGAAATAGGGGATAAAAACAGGAATAGAGATACCAGCATCAGATGGAACTTTTCAATATATGGGGATTATGCTTCTTAACATGCTAGGAGTGGCTGGTTGTAGATACCTCATACCCCTGCTGGGCTTCATGATGTAGAAAAATATGTTCCATGCATTTCTTTAGTCTTTGAGCAGGCCTTTCTGAGTGGGTACTTCAGGAAGTTCATTCCAAAGTCATGTCTCTCTTATTTTGTTTCTTTGTGCAGTTTGGTGGTTACTGAATCAACTAGACTTTAGTATAAAACCTATACCTGTCTGCATTTTTGTGAATACGAGGCATGTCCAAATGATGCTTAGACTTCTTTAGAGCTGAACGTAATCTGATATGCTCTGCTTATTACTTCCTTGATAGTATTTGATTGTTGATTTAGTAGAAGTTAAATGTCAACTTTTAAAACTTTTGTAGGAGGCAATGTTGTACTACTCTATGCATCTAAATATCATGATATTGGAGGAGTGGTAAATCTGTCTGGCCGTTACAAACTGGATAGAGGCATTGAAGAGCGTTTGGGTAAAGATTTTCTTCAAAGAATCAAGAAGGATGGCTACCTTGAGGTCAAAAATAAAGCCGGTAATGCACAGTAGTCTTAATGGTCTCTGCCTCTGATTCAAGCTTAAGCACATCACATATTATTTCTTGATGTTTGATCAAACAAGTTTTATTTTCACATTTTCCTTGGGTACCTGGAAGAGATTATGTTGAATATCAACAACCAACTAGTTTCTGTTTCTAATGTCTTCTAGCCCTGCCCTTCTTTCTGCTCATGGGTTGAACTATATGCAAATGTGAAAAGTACTGTAATTTCTTATCAAGCACTTGACCATTTTGACGAGCATTTGACAATTATAAAAGACTTAATTTGACATTTTTCTTTCTGAGGCATTCTCTTTCGAAGTACATATTTGTGGTTGACATAGGAGCTCCTGTTGATTTGAGGAGTTGATGGTTCTTCCCTTTATAGGTGAAGTGCAATACCGTGTCACAGACGAAAGCCTCATGGATCGGCTAAACACAAACATGCATGAAGCATGCCTTCAAATTGACAGGGAATGCAGGTAAGAATAGTATATCAGCTTTGCTTTACTTCAGCAACTGCTGCCTTCTCTTCCTAAGTTATTGTTAAAGGAACATAAAAAAGAAGACACAGGAAGACAAACTGTGGATAAAGGTAAAATAGTGTGTTATGTTTATGGAGCTACTGATGTTTTTCATTTAATGAATTTAATATAGAACTATAATAAAGAAGTGAGAATGAGTACAATTAGGCTATAGCACTCTCACCTAGTATTTGTATAATTTGTTGCTTGGAGACCGCATTCCATAGGTTTCCTGTTTCAATTGGCTATTCAATTAGCATTCTGCTTTTCAGAAGCAGCTTGTATTTCTATTCTTAGACTTTTCCATGTTAAAAGCATGGAGTGTTTGAAACCCAAAATTATCTGAAGGAAAAAAGTATGTGATAACTGTTTTTGGTTGCACAGTCTCAAAACTTAATGCATGGTGGATGGATCAAAGGGGTTCTCATGGCCAAGATCCTCCCAAGGCTATCTTTAGAGCTTGTTGTTACTGGCGCCTCTGTCTTGCTTGAATGAACTAATGCAATTCTGAAGTGAAGAAGTCCATTCTGGATAACCAGAAACATTGTTTATTTGATATGAATTCTCTCTCTCTCATTGCAATCCACAGACACCAGACATGCTGTTGAATTCATCTTGCTTTCATAAACTTCTCCGATCAATTCAAGTTATCAGAAGGCACTTAATGTGTTGGTTGTTTATCTTCTACTTCTACAGCGTATTGACAGTCCACGGATCTGCTGATGAAATTATCCCAATGGAAGATGCCTTGGAATTTTCTAAGATCATACCAAATCACAAGCTACACATTGTTGAGGGAGCTGACCACGGTTATACTTCACATCAAGCTGAATTATCTTCTGTCGTTTTGCCTTTCATTAGAGAGTGCCTGCAGCAGACCAGAAATCTTAACCAGGTATTGACATCTGATGCACTTGCTCTGTGCTTTACAAGATATTGATATTGTGACACCGATTCATATTCCTGCACTTAACTAACTTGGACCTACTAAATTGTTGCAGGTGTCTGGTTGAGGTTGCTCATGCCATTCTCATGGTACATCGCCTGGTCAAGCGTGCTATTTTTGCATCAACAAGTCCTGACCTTATGGTTTTTGCGCTGAAGGACCTGAAATCGTGGTTACAATGCAGTTAAAAACACCAGTTACTGCTTTTAACATAAAAGTGTTATCTTATCATGAAATGTCTGTCCAATAAAGGAAACGTGAGCTTGCTCAAAGTTGGTAAAAAGGAAACTTCTGTTTGCCTTCTTCTGAAGGTTTTGCAGATGGCTCTAGTTATTGGTCCTTCGGCTTGTTGGAAACTTGAGTTCTTATCCAATACTTTGTTATTGAACAACTACCCGACAAGGATATGAATTGATTAATGGGATCCAACAATAACCTTAGCAAGCTGTTAGAAGAAGGAAGTCGATTAGAAGGTCCACAAATTCTTTTTCTGCGGCCGAGATACATCAATACCGAATTACCTTAATGCTAAAAGACATTGTCAATGGTGAATTGATCACTGCACGTGTAAGTTGATTGAAACATCAAACCCCCACTGTTTTCCATTTTCCTGATTGATCGTCTTGAGTGTTCTGCTATCTTCCAATAGCCAATTCTTTTTAGTACTGAAGTCTGCGGATGTATAAAAGTAGCATTCAGGGGGACTAACCATGCCAAGACCGTGATAGCGTTTGCTACTGTTTAGAGCACAAATGAACTTACTCTGCAGGGTGAAGAAAGCAGAAAACTTCTGGGGATACTCGAGGCATGCCAACACAAAGAAAGCAGAAGAAACATTGTATATAGAAACAAGAGAGACCTAGTAATTTCATTGACAAATATTAAACTTATATAACGGAAAATTTTCAAGGAGCCCCCCAAGGGTCGCACAACCATGTATACAGGACGTTTCATAGGAGCCATTAGGGCTGCAGTTCGGTTCCTACACCATATCTGGAGAATTCTGGTTGTATCATCAGTGCCCAATGATGCCACTCTCAGTAGTGGCTATAGAATACAAATGGAATGGATCCACTGTCGTTCATTAACCTTCTGATGTACATTGCAAGAAGCTAATGATACTATAACAAGGACATACATTTCTTTAGACATCTCTATTACCAAGCAAATCCAAAAATCTTACTACCATGCATTCTGCCATTATGTTAACTAACATATATACCGCTATATGTTTTCTGGCTTCTAACAAAAGATTGGCTGGAGAAGGACTTCAATCACATTATCCTCACTGTGTTAATTGAGAACATTAAGCATCCTTGGAGATCTGATGTTATGACATTGTCGACCCTCTTTAGTACAAGAGTGGTTAAAAAAAGATATTTTTTCCAGGGGTCAGCAAGCGATCAGATTCTTCCTTCAGAGCACTGATCAAGGAATTTCATCCTCAGAGTCTGTCAGATATGTCTCAATGCATACCTCTTCACCTTCATCCTTGACAAAAGTAAAAAGGTGTCAATGATTATGTAAATTAATCCCAGAAGTTAACAAGAATTGCCATGAGCAATTTACAGAAGATTGCAATGTAGGAAATGGTATAATCATACTTTGTGATTGAAAGGTTATGAAGAATAACCAGGCTGAAGGCTATATATAGTCCTTCAGATAATGAGTTATAAAAGTTTCAACTGGAAGAGGGAAAAGAACACCATGAAAGGCCTCAGTCGAGTCTTTCTGCTGGTGAAAAGGATGGAAAGGATTGATAAATAAGGCACAGGGATGTTAAAAGTTTTATAAATGGATTATCTATAGCAGTAAATATAATTAGAACAGCATAATAGAAGTACATTGAACTACTGTGTTTAGAGTAGAAATAACCAGTTAAGGGGAGATGAGCAGGTCAAAAAAAAATTTATGCAGAGTCAGAAATCTCAAAATTTGGATTTCAAAAATGATATCAGAAGCATTAAATTATTCTTACTTCTTTCAAGTCGTCATCATCATCAGATGCAACATCTATCCTTGAATATAAGGTCTTCTCGTCAATCTCTTTGACCATCTTCATATCTTCCTGTACATTTATCAGAATGGATAAATTTACTTAAGAAATTATTCATGCTCTTACCTTTTTCACTCACATAATTAATCATTCCCAAATTTAAAAGAAAAAACCATACAAGCTCAGACTTCAGCTTCTGAATCTTTTCTTGCAACTCTGAAATATGATGCTTTAGCGCCTGTGAACGTTTAAGCAAATGTCTAAAGATCAATGATGGTACCCAAAGGCTAGGCTTGAAAGTTGAAAGCCATTTGATAATAAAAAGGCTGCAAATGACTTTTGGGACTAGTTCCGATATTACCTCACGCCTTTGAAGCTCAATTGCACGAGCTAATGCCTGCCTTTTTGTCAGAAGATTTTTGGGCCTAAATGTACTGGGACGCTGATAATTCTTTCCACGATAGATTATAATCGCATATCCTTTAACAGTTTTTTCAACAGAAACTAAAACTCCACTACTTTCTGCCTCAAGATATGTGGCTATATGTTTCACTAGTGGAAAACTTTTTCGTTTAACAATTATCTTCACCAGTTCTCTGTGCTTCCAGTGTAGGTGCATATTTTCTATGGTGCCATCAAAAACTTCTCTCCTTCCTATAACGAAAACATAAATTATGAGTTTCATCTTCATTGCAGAGCACTATATTTGAAAGACTAAAGAAAATTGCTTTACAAGATTGATAAGCCAGGCAAAAGTTCAATGGACGCACTCAATATTCATTTGAAAATGAGAAAAAGACTTAGCTAGTGCAAATTACCTAGAAGCAAATAAGTTTTCATACTCAAACCAATCTTTCGAAACAAAAACCTTTCCTCATCACTTAAAGTTTCCAAATCGGTAGGTAGCTCAGCAGGTTCCAGCTTCTCCTGTACCTTTTTTAAAGCCTTTTCAGCATTCGTGATCTTCCCTTTTGCCTGCAGAAATCAGAATATTGAAATACAATCAAGTATTGAAATTACTAAAAGGGTTGAGTGTTCCCGCCATTTAACTTCTTACAACTTACAATAGCTAGCTTCTTCTCAAGAAATTTAACCAGTGAAGCATGTCTCGCTGCAGCTAATTCTTTCATCTTTTTCTCCAAGTCTTCACTCCTTGGCTGGTTGGCCCAGTGTGAGGTTGCTGCCTTTGTCTCAGAAAGGGTTCCTGCAACTAAAGGCCCTATAGTGGCCCTGGTATACAAGTCAGTTAGGGCCACGGCCCCAAGACGTGCCTTTTCTTCCTCATCCTGTTGGAAAGCAGATAACCTCTCTTTCTCTATCAATGCTTTCGAGACACCAGATGGCAAAAAGTCATTTCCCCGGTAAAATACAATATACTCTTTGTTTCTAGACAGAAGTGTTCCTCCAGTCAATACCTGATTGAAAAACATAAGACTATTGTTAGTACAAAAGGATTTCCTCAAAAGCATCAAAGGGGAAGGATTTCATTCTAGTTTTGAGTTTTACGGTGCCCAATAACTCATTCCCCCGCCCCCCGGGCACCGGCCCGGTTGACAAAGTTCACTATGTTTCAGAAGTGCAACTGGAGAAATTAAGAGAACTGGTTGAACAACAAAATCTCAGTGAGAGCCAATTGAAACAGCTTTCATAAATAAAATATAAATATGAATGTACAAAATATATGCATGCAAACATGCACAATAACATAAGTTTCAACTTTCTTGCTAAACCTTGAGCTCTTCTGCCATCCTTTCATTGCATGTATTTTGTACACCACGCTTAATGGCTATTTTAGCAATAGCACTTCTTTCCCAGAGTTTTACCATCATCATTGCCAGACCTTGCAATTCTCTGTTTCTTCCTGTAAAAAAGATGGTCTTTAGGTGAGAACTGTTCTGAATAAATAAAACCAAACAGAATACTTCAGCTATCATTGGGCACATACCAAGGGCAAAATGCGGAGGCATTTGCCTTGCAGTCCTACGGAAATATGTCATTTCTTTGTCTCGCAAACCGTGCCTTACTCCATGAGGTAGGAGTCTAAACGGGCGTCTATATCCTGGCACAACAGCAGGCAGCAAGTCTGCATCAACAGGCAGTGGTTCACGTCCAGACCAATCCTTAAAACGTGGTCCAAGTTCATCTAACAAAAGGTTAAGCTCATGTAGATCCTCGAGCTCTTCCCTAGATAGGTTGTTAATTTGATTTAAAGAATCAGTTGTTGATGATTCAGCTGCTCCACTGAAGTATTTGACCCCAATGCTTTGATTAATATCATTCGCCAAAGGTCCAAATGATGATTCGATTGTTATTGCCCTTTTCTGAGTCTCTTTATTATATGCCTGTACACAATCAAGTTTGTATGCCATTCCTCTATATAATACTATTGAACTGCCTGATCTCCAAATCACCATACCTCCCGTTCTACTCTGACAGAATGCAAAATACAGTATCTATAAGTATACAGCAAAAGGAAACTAAAGCAAAGTTTATTAAAATATTTGTTTCACAAAAAGATTATGCTTGCAAACACACACCGTGATAAGCTCTTTCCACAGGCATAAAACACAAAGCTGGAATAGAGAATTCACAATTCAGCTTGAAGTTTGATATCATGCATGTTACCTGAAAGGTCAAATTCAGAAATTGGAAATAAAATGTTGAAACCACCTTAATGCGAAGGAAGACCAACCTCTAGAATCTCATGTGTCCTTCTCATATTCATCGATGGAGGGCCTTCAAATTTTAATTTCACCACTTCATCCACCTTCCACTTCTCATGAATGGAGTCCACCAATCCCTGTGTTACGCCTGCTGCTCCCACTTTTATCCTCTCCACCATTCTCAGCGCCACATTTCTAAGCCTTATCAATTCAGGCTCCGGTATCACTTTTTCCACCAAATCAGCATTACCCTTTCTCAATCTTTTCCTGTCAACAGATTCTCTCTTATTCTCTCTCTCCCAAGGCCGTCTGGTGGAATCATTTAAACCCTTTACGCTGTTGAACTCTTGGAGCATTTCGACTGCACTATTGTTAGATACATCACATTTATCCTCCTCGAGAACAGAAGTCCGACCGTTCTTTGATAAACCTATTGAGTTACTATCATATTCGACACCGTTTTCTCCAATTTCTTCATCAAAATCAAGTCTTTCTCCCGATTTACTAAAATGTGGAACAACATTATTGATATTGATGCTTTCTCCGTCATCACTACTCTTATCCAAATTTCTAGCTTCGGAAACAAATTGAGACTTTCTCTGCTTGTTGCCGTGAGTCCAGGGGGGCAAATTTACCTTTTCTATAGAGCTAAAGCTAGCAGTTTCACTCTCTGTGCACCTTCTACTGTCTGTCTCAGTCACAATCACCCCACTGGATTCCAGGCAATTCTCCTCAACTTCTTCAAACGCTTCCCAACTTTCTTCCCGCCAAGGGAGTGTTTCTCTAGAAGAAGTGGTTTTAGTCGACCATTTATCTTGAATTCGATCGAGAAAGCTTGGTCTTGGCTTTCTTCTTTTCTTGGTGGGGCTGTTATCTTGAGTGCCAATCTCAATAGTTTGAGAAGAACAGGAAATCTTTAACCTCAGATTTCTGAAGCTGTTTGCAGAACTGAGTTGCGGTTGATAAATGAGAAAGAAAAGAGACTGTGAAGAAGGGTATGGCGATGGCGTGGGAAGGAACTTCCAAGGGGGTGGTGAAGTGGCCATGGTGAATGAGATTTCTACCTGACGCTAGGCATGTTTTTATACGAAGTACCGGAAGCTGACCCGTTGCTACCCAAAACGCGTGTTAGCAATGCGTCAATTACTAACTGAACTCAATCTTCCGGCTTTGGAGACTTAGAGCGTTTTTTTATCAAGTTTATTATATACAATTAAAAAATAAAGCGTGTTAGCGATGCGTCAATTACTAACTCAACTCAATCTTCCGGCTTTGGAGACTTAGAGCACTTTTTTATCAAGTTTATTTTATACAATTAAAAAATAAATATTTTTTATAAATTTATTAAAATTAATAAATATTACATTATAAAAATACACAATATAATTAAATAAAGAATTATATTAAATTTTTTTAATTTTAAAAAAAATAAAAATTTTATAATTAAATAAAGAATTATATTAAATTTTTTAATTTTAAAAAAAATAAAAATTTTTAAAAATTTTAATTTTTTTTAAATTAAAAAATTTTTTAACAAGTTCAGCTTAAGAATAAAAAGTGAAATAGAAAAAAATTGAAAAAATTATTAAAAATTTTAAATTATATATAATAAAAAAATTATATATAGTTATGTTCTTTATTCGTTTGTTAGAAGCAGAGGCTGGTCCTCTTGTAACATATATTGGGTGGCCCAAATTCAAGACCCAAAATTATCCAAACACACGATCGGACACTAAAGTAGAGGAGAATATCAGAATCGGCCCAAACCCTTTAAGAAAGGGGTTGGGTAGGGTACTGAATATAAGAATAGCTCCACACCAATCAGCACATGTAAGTGTTCTTAGAAAGGAATTTATGAGTCATTACTTACCAGACAGAATGATTTTGAGATTCAGTATTTATCTTCATAGAAATTGTTTTCTTTCTTTTCCTATTTTATTTTGAACAGTGTTCTTGAAATCTTGATAGAAATTCACAATTTCATGTCTAATGATTTTGCTTCATGAGAGATAATAAGAGGTTTCTTTCCTTTATTAATGCATAAAATCTCTTACCTAAAAAACAAAAAAAATTGACCAACTTAGAGAGCATCATCAGTGTATTTATAATGTTAGGTGTATACGGACTGGGTTTATATTTATAATATCATAATATATAGAATTTGCTTAAAGCAATACGTAGTTATCTCTTAATTCTTTTGTATAATTTATCTTTATATATATATATATATATATATATATATATATATATATATATATATATATAGTGTGACGGTGTTGAGGAAGGTGATAAAAATTTTCAACTAATGAGTAGAGTAATTAGCGCACAATTAGCTTATAAGAAAATGTTTGAGAGAAAAGAGAATGGGTTATGATTCTCATTCTGCAGATCCAAAATCGTGAATGTTTAAGCCCACAAATTCAAGGCCATATCGATTATCATAGACAAATAGTATCTGCAAGAAACATGATGCTGAGCATAATCCAGGCATAATCATTAGTATGATGTTATTAATTACTAATTCTTTTCTCTCGAGGAGTTTTTGGGAACGAAGGACTTTTGATTTTGACATATGCAGCTGAAACAGCAGCAGTCTCCTGCAGAAAATCCAAGAAACCTCAAAAGCCAAAGACCACTGACATCATGGCTTGTCTGCTATCCCTCGTGTGAACGACCATCAAATTATGGTTGAACTTTACAGTCCACCATGATTATATATGGGACAACAAAGTTTCGAATTAACCTTCAATTAAACTTCAACAGAGAAAAACTAATGCTTTCGCTAACCTTTTTCTTTCCCAAAAATGGACTCGTGGGACATCTAGCAGAACCGGAAAAACAAGTCATCAACAGCAACTCCCTTTTGCTTCTTTTGGAATTCCAAAACTTGATCACATTAATCCCGTGCCTACTTTACTGCATTCATTTTCAAAGCTTGGTTAAAGTAAAACTACAGTCTACAGGGGGAAATGAGCTAAACTAATCCAGGGATTGGATCCATTCTCTATGTAACTCAATATCCATCTCTCCCGGTGCCTAAACACAATTGAAAATTCTTTGTCCTGGCGACAGTAACTTCTTTGGATCGAACCGAGCTTTCCTTTGTTCAAATGTGCTCCACTTTGGACCAAAATGGTCCATCCATTCTTCCCTGGTTTTGTAGTGTGGAAGGTACTGCTTAATTTTGATACCAGCTTGATAACAAAAGTATAATATTTGCTGATTTTGGTCATCCAAGATCTTCCAGTCTTCATAGCCACCCGAATGCAGCAGCCCTACGCAGTAGAATGTATCTTCATTGGGTGTAACGGCAGACATTCGATCATCCCACCTGTTAGGTAAAACCGCATGTTTAGGTGGTGCATAATGTGTTCTTAGTTTAATCAAGATCGCAGACATTATTCCAAAGTTGAAAACGATACAGTAAAGTACAGCAAATATTATAATCTGTACTTCTTCCTAATTGAGCAGAAAAGGGAAATGAAAAATGGCCTCAGAAGAATGATTACTTTTTCCTGGCCATTGGGTAGACTAGGATGGGTCCTGTGGAGAGGCCTTGTTTGAGTAGGATGTCGACAAAAACACCAACATTGAAATCTAGAATACGAGACTTTGGTACAAAGAGGTTCAGCCACGGATGAGGAACATCCCATAGTCCTTCAGATCGAAGCTTCAGCTCTCCATGTCGAACTCTGTTGAGAAAATCAAAGAACGAGACATCTTTCTTGAAGTTGAATTCAGGAATATAATTCAAGCTCTCGAGCAGATGTTGAAGTTCCTAATACAAAATCCAAATCATCCACTGTTACAACATATAGTAGATCTTTCATGGGGTGCAATAAACTAGAAAAGGCAGATTATTAGTACCTCTTCCACAGTATCAGCTCTGTGATCATCATAGTACTTGACAACTTCTAAGTAGTAGATAATTCCTCGTTTAGTTAATAACGAAGATATTTTGGACTGATGGGAAGAGGAGAAAAAGGATGATCTCCAGTTATTTGAAGGGCTCTGTTGCAGAATAACAGAACCCTCCACATAGTCTAGGCCATCAATGGAGATGAGATATTCCTGGTCTCTTGTGAAGGTGAAGAAATCTTCATAGATCATTCTAACCCATTTGACCTGGGAAAGGAAACATCGACAAAGTCTTTAAACGGGCATTAATTAGCAATAAGCCATCAGGATTGATATTATTTATCTGTCACAACTCTCCTTGATATACTCAGAATTATGCAATGGAAATGATGCTGACATGACCCATTATTAGTTCCCCTAATTACAGGCTTAAATTATTCTCTTCTAATCACTCAAACTGAGATGTGGGAATTAAACCTTGTTTTACATATGCAGAGTCAATGTGCAGCCTTTTGTCTGTTTAGCGCACAAACTCTTAGTTTCGGAGAAAATATCTTGTATCGGAAAAGTTTATTCTAAATTTGACTAATGGGATCTATGTCGTGTAATTTAAGTAAAAACAAACTTTACATAGTGGGATTGGTTAACTCGAGTTCGAAATAGACTTTTTCTCTGGAAGAGAAAGAGATATATGCATTGCAAATACCCTTGTTGGTGCTTTGTCCAAAACGATTCGTGCCCTGGTTATGATTCCAAACTGGCCTAGACCACCTAAAACTGCATAAAAGAGTTCTGAGTTCATGTGTTTGGAGCAAGTCATGAGTTCCCCTTTTCCTGAAGCAAACAAAGTTGAAACGTCATCAGGTGAAGTAAAACCCTAAGCTAACTCTATCCATGCAGAAAAAATCTACTGTACCACATTGTGAATAATGTTCAAAGATTCTCTTGTTCACAAGAAAAACTATAACGTTATAAGTTTGTGAGGACCAACCATTAGGATGCAACCCAACACGCACAATTATTATATATATATCTCTATAGAGAAATCCCACCTAGAAGATCATGCGAGGAGGAAAACGGCCCCTGAAAAAATCGCTATACTGGTTTAAAAGAAACATTATCTATAGACATTCTTGAACGTATCAAAATCCAACCAATCGTACTCTCCTACCTGGATGACCATTTTGTATGTTCTCACAACAAAACCTTAGAAATGTTAGGCCATTTTTTGTTATTCTTGTCTAGGGCCCTTTGTTTGAATTACAGTGAATTACAGTACATGTAATTAACGAAAGGCGTAAAGAACAAAAAGACACCTGTGATTACATCCATTTCATGGACATTGCTGATTTGGGGGCCATAGTGGAAGGTCTGCCCACTGATCCCGCCATTGGAGAGAGTTCCACCAACAGATAGGTAGAGATAATCAGTCCATGAGACCGGGGCTAGGCCATGCTCAAGGGTTGTCTGCAGCACATCAATCCAGAGCTGCTCACCTCCTACATCTGCATAATGCCCCAAGGATGGGCTCCAAGAGACCTTGACTCTAGTTTCAGTACTGTTAGTACTCAAAGAAGACATGTCCACCACAGCCCCATTTCTAGCCATGGCTTGTCCTCTCACGGAATGGCCATGACCTCTGGCGGCTATGGTGAAAGGGAATGGGGAAATGTAAGAGAACTTAACGATGTTAATGATATCAGAAATGGTGGAAGGCTTATAGACTGCACCAGGAAATTCATGAACAATATTTCCATAATCAGTGGAGACAATTCTAGTTGCTTCAGGATCAACGCCGAATCCGGTGGCTATGTCAACGGTGAGAACCTTGTACGGAGGGGAGTACTTGAGCCATGGCCTCAATTTGCTAATGAAAGACACCAAACGGCTTGTTATGAACATAACAACGATATATGCAGGAAGTGAACTGGTAAATTTAGCCATTTGGCTGGAGGAGAGAGTGAGAGAGAGGAAAACGTAAGAGAAGAAAATGGTTACTGGAAGAGAAATTAGAGGCCTTGATAGTTGATACAAGTCCGAGACAAGAAAAGTGCTACATTTATAGAGAGGGCTGGAGGGAAGGGGGTGGTCGGGCGGGGTGTGAATTTTAACTGTTCATTTTTTCTTTTTGCATGAATACGAGGATGTAATATCAATAGTGAAAGGAAATATTTTCTTCCAGATAATCGCAAGAAAGGACAAGACTATCTACTGATGCTCTCTACTTTTTGTTTCCATCGTTACAACCTTGAACGATCCATGTTTTTTCTCTTCACCAACAACTTGATATCTCGGCCATTAATTGGGTGGCACCCACGGTTTTTTCAATCTTGTGGGCATTAGAACGTTTTATTTTTTTTCTAATACATATATAACAAAAGCGAGTAAAATTGAATGGAATAAACGCGATATTCTATCTGTTTTTAAAATATAAATTATTTTAAATATATACACATACATTATTTTAAATATGTACATATATAACAAAAGCAAGTAAAATTGAATGGAATAAACGCGATATTCTATCTGTTTTTAAAATATAAATTATTTTAAATATATACACATACATTATTTTAAATATGTACATATATAACAAAAGCGAGTAAAATTGAATGGAATAAACGCGATATTCTATCTGTTTTTAAAATATAAATTATTTTAAATATATACACATACATTAAAAGTGTTAAAAATAAGATACTTTTATTAAAGTACTTGAATTACCATCATTTCCATCCAATATTTTTCCTTTCCTCATTATCCAAAGTATATCACATTACTAGAAGAGTTAATAGGGATAATTATAGGAAAAAAATATATGTTGAACGACTTATATTTTGAGAAGACTCACTTTTATTGAAGTAACTTATACTTTGAAATAGAAGAAATAATATGATATATAGGTATTAATAGATTACTCCAAAATGATAAGTTTTTCCCTCTGATCCCCACCCAAGCGTCTGAATTCTCAGTCTAAGATTTTCAAAAAATGTTTTTACTCTCCCCACCAAGTATCCAAATCCTCTTTCCTGGTCATTTTTTCATGTTGTTGTCATGGTTTTCTTCCGTTCATTGTTGGCCTGAAAATTTGCCTTCTCTACTCTACATTTTTAGATTTCTGAATGACTATACCTTCTCAAGATTTGGCAAGAAATCTTTTATAATTTGGTACAATGATTTGGGGAGAAATCATGTGCATATATTCACACGTATATTTGATGTGATTTGTTTCTCTCTTTCCACATTTATGGTATGAAATGAGGGCCATAACATAATTAGGCATCCATCAAAAGGATCTTTGAAAATTACCATTCAGATTCTATAGAATTCTTTTTCTCAAAGAAAAAGGGGGGCCAAAAAAAAAAAAAGAAAAGATTCCCTCAGAATTCTCTTGTGTCAAGATAATGTGATTAAATACATGGTGGAAAGGTAGGAGAAGGGAAACATCCACAAGATTTTTCTCTTCATTATAAGATTTTCTGTGTAGGTTTTTGAGGTAACACCAACACTTGAAAAGTCAAAATTTAACCATAATTACAGAGCCCACATTGTCCTTCCAATTAATTAGCTGCAAAACTCTCTATTTTATTATTTTATTATTTTATTTTATTTTTCCTCTCTAGCTAGATGCAATCAAGCTGTACTCGTTGATGAAGATTTTCCAGCTCAAAAGTTTTATTTCTCTTTCTAGTAAGCCTTCAAGGTTAGCTCACATTTTCTACTTTGAATTGTGCCAAAATTCTTTCGTAGAAGGGGATATGTTTTCTGTTTAAGCTTTCATCAATTACCCAACTTAAAAGGGGAACAATCGATATATTACACTCTAGCATGTCCTTTATATGAAAGGATTTGCCCTTGAAAATTTATGCATTTCTATTTTGAATTATTGTGACGAATATTCATTTTCTGAGATAACTTCTTACTTAGGTTTCGCCACTCTCCTAACTTGAAAGAAATGAATATAGATATTTAATTAAATTCACATTATCACATCATTATTTTTTAATATTAGAATTTATGTGTACAGCACGATCATATTAAGTAAGTATAGCAAATATCTCATGTCTTTTTATAACATTATTTTTTATGACAAAAGAAAATTAACTATGTTTTTCATTATAAGAATTATACGCATATTATCAAAATAAAATATATATTCATGTAAGCTATTTAGACATTATACTAAATTAGATAAGTATTTCTAAACCATATCATATTAAGTCATAACTTATCATAATATATTTTTAACAGATTGATAAATCTGCAACATAGAATAAAGTGCAACAACTTATAAATAATATCTATAAATAAAAAAATGCAAAGGAAGCCAACAAATATTTGAATAATTGTTCGCTCACCACAGAACAAGGCCAATACAATTTTTAATTTTTTCCTAGTATTCCAACTTCTCTTGGAAATATATATATATTAACAATAAAATGACAAAAACTCCAGCAGCATTACCGATAATCCTCCAACCTTATGATCCCCGCATGGACCAAATACAAGAACGTGTAAGAAGAGACTTTGTCAACAAGTGAGAAGAAAAAAACAAAGCAATGATTAATCATGCATGTTTGGCATGCAATTGATCATGTGCCTGACGAATTAATTCTTCAAATTCATTATATTGTGGGTTACCCTTAATTTGGTTTGCTGTGGAATAATTATATGCATATTTAGTCTATGCTGTGCTCTCAGGTCTCCAGCACGGATTTCGTTTGGAAATTCTTCTTTCTTCTTCTTCTTCTTCTTCTAGAGCAAACGACATTCAACTTATGATCTTTGACCATTGGGCTTGAGAGATACTCTCGCAGAGGAGATGTAGAAATTATATGTTGGTGGCTTCGATGGAGGGCCCCTACCTCATCCCCTTCTGCACGCAGACGACCATGTAAAACCTCATGGAAGGCACCACACTAGTCAATTTACCCCCAATTCTCTTGTATTTTCTCTATCGTTCGGATATGGAAAGATTTAGGTGATATTGGATTGATTTTTTTTAATTGATTTTTTTTGGAAATTATAAAAGTAAATTATTTGTGAAATAATATGTGGGTTTTAAAGTGAAAAAATAGAATAAAATTCGGATAAAAACTAAATCTAAATAAGACCTTAATTTTTCTCGTATATTTTTACGTGTTGCTTCTTTTATTTATAATTAAAATTTTACATTTTCTTTTAAAGATATTCATAATTAAATATTTATTTCTTAAAATAATTATATATTTTATCTAAAATTTCATTAATAACCTTCTTGAGTTAATATAAGCAAGCTTCATTAACACAAAAGTCCCACCACAAACCTCTTTCACTCCTTTGATTTAAGAAAATTTAAGTTCTACTAAGATGTGTGTACTACCGATAACTTCTTTAATTAATAACGATACTATAGTATGTAAAATTATTCTCCTTAAATTTATACTAATTCAAAATGAGACACTCAATTATAGACAGAGAGAGTATATTTTTAATAGATTTTGAAGTAACAGACATAAAAATTAAATTGAATTACTTTCGGCTTATGTACGTGGGGAAAAAATTAAACCAAATGAACAAGTACTTAAAAGAAGTAAGATTTAACAAAATGAATGTATATATATATCTTCAATTACGGACGGATTAATAGTTGTTGATTTTCAATAAAATATGCATTATTTGTTTTTCTTGGTAGTGGTTGAATATAAGATGGATTATGTGTTTGACATGTGTGGAAAATGAAGTGAGGAAACTTCATGAAAACAACCAAGCATCCCTTTCCACATGTCCAAACAGTGATAGTTTGGTTATCAACCAGACAAATAGGATCGGAAAGATCAAAGATGCAGCCAAATATTAGTCGTTGCTGTCGTGCTGCACCTGCTGGACTCTGTATCCAAGTCCATTTGTTGTAGAAAATTGAAATTAAATCCCTTTATTTCAGGATAACTACAAGGACTTCCCTGAACTTTAGGGAATTTTCACAGTGAGCTTTGGAGTCGAATGCTTTTTCTTCTAGTTCGTGATACTCCCAGACCTCAGCACGGGGTTATTTTATTTTATTTTTCTAATTTAAACTTCATGAAAGAGAGCACCTAGCTTCTAATTTTCATTAATAGGACACAATTATTTTAATTTATGATTGAATATTGAGTTTCAAAATTTAATAAAAATAAAAAAATAACCATCTTTTATTTTTTTCTCTCAGAAAAACTTAACATGCGCACAATTACATTTGTGAGAAGAAAAAGTATATAGAAACTAAAATTTTGAACTGCTAAAGAATGCATTTTCTTTCTTCTTCTTTTTCTTGTTCCTCATCACCATCATCATTATTGGAGGCATTTGTGCGTAGAATTTTTGTTTAAGCCTTTGGAAATTAGTCCTACTATGTGGCTTTGGGATAAATATCGTGATTACACATTAGAAAGCTAAAGATATAAAGAAAAAAAACACTATAAAAGCATTACGACTTAGGAATTTTAAGTAAAAAAATTCTTAATTGACAAGTATTCAAGAAAATATTCTTAATTAACTATATACATCTACTTATTTTAATTATTAAAAATGGACGAATAAAAATAAAATATTTGTTTAGAAGATAGAGAAATTTTGTTGGGAGAGTTTGGCATATGAACTGGGCCTAGAGAGAATTCATGAAGCAACAGGAGACAAATAACCGTGCAAAGAGAATATGGGTCAAGCCCTCGTGGGGGCACTATTATAAGATACTGGAGATCTTCATAGGGATCAGAGATAGCCCACAAGATACAGTGGTCCATCTGAGTAACCCCACCACCACCACCCTCACTGGTCTTGCACTGCACTCATGTCCCCTGAATATGTCCATAACAAGGAAGGTAAAAGTACAATTCAACCACAGCCCGCCTAGATTTTATCTCGTCGCTTTATATTTTTTTAGAACGTAATAATTTGATTATGTTATGTTATAAGTATTGCGTTCTTTTCTTTAATCTTCCAGAAATTGGTTAGATCGCGACACAACTATCTGATGTGTCCAAAGAATGTTATTGGTGTTTTTTTTAATGGTAGCAGCCCAGAAACAGGGGATGGAGAGGGGATAACGAGAATGACAAAATGACGACACATTGTGGTGTGCAAGTTGCAGCTTTCAGCATCACAAGTCATGAAACTGGGGAAGTAGATACGGTGGGTACGATTAGGAAATGCTTTGGCAGAAAGAAGAGAGACGACTAAGATTACGTTACTCAGGGTTGAAGGATTCTTTCTTTTCTTTTGCCGGTTTATGGCTACATCTCCCATTGCCATAGCTTGTATTCTACGCTCCAAATCTTTGAAAATTATTTGCCTGCTTGATTTGCAGGAAATCTTCCTTTTAGGAAAAGTAGTCCTTCGAGTAAATGTGTTTGGTATGGACCTCAACATTCAAGAACGGTAGTTGGGATATAGTCAACATGCAAGCCAAATTCCCCCGTTTTAGATGATGAATTTTCTCCATGAACTTCCCATGCAGCACACTGGCTTTTGGACTTTCAATATTAAAAAAGTTCAACTTATTTGAAATTATTGGCCTACTTAAACTAACTTGAACTATTATAACTTATTTGAATTACGTTTTTATTTGAGTTAAATTGTATAGAAATTATAAAAGTAAATTGATCGTGAAAAAAAAAGTAAAGTCAAAATAAAAAAAACTTGTTTTGATTGAATATCTAATCCAAATCTACCTATGATTCTTTTTCATAAAAATTTGTTCATGTATACTAACATAACATAACGTGTGTTTTAATACTTAAATGAGTCGAGGATTCATGCCTTTGTTTTATACATATATATATGCTAGACTAGGCATCCATTGGCTCTGTCTTCTATGATTAGCTTGATTGATCTACGAAAGAATGCACGCGCCAGAAGGGGCGAGAGGGGAATTGCTGACTGTGAAAATGGGGTAAAGATCGGGCAAGATCAAGAATTCAGTGGAATCGGTCGGTTCATAAGCATGTAGTATGATTATGGTTACCTTTTGAAAGACATAGGTTGGTTCCCATCAAAATTTCAACCTCTATCTTCCTTCATTTTCAGATTGGATTTTCTCCCCGTCATTTCTCTATCCTATCTTACGTGTTACTGTACGAGGAAATTTTGTTATTTCCCTTCATCAGACCACATCTTTTGTCTGTCTTCCCAGCTCCGTTCCACGTTTTGTTTTCCCCTTCTAATTTTGGTCTCGATGTCTCGCATTCCAAGCTTTTCTGTCCTGCCGAACTTCCGTGACCTTTCCTCCCCCTCCACCGGTCATTTTCCCATTCTTTTGCAAAGCAAATATACTTGTTGGAAATGAGAAAAATGTCTAATGCATGAACTAGTCATTTGAGATCATCAAGATTTCATAATTTTGATGGACTTGATAAGAATAGCGTCCAAAAACAGCAGATTTTAGGATTAGCATATGAGGCGGCCGATTTTGTGGTTTTACGCCTTAAAGTTTGATCCAAAACAAGACAAAAATGGGATCAATTCACTGCAAAGCATCATTATGGATTCTAGCTGCCCAATCCACAAAAGGGTGGGCGGTGCATCAAATTGATTAGTGTAAAAAGCTACAAAGAGCTCCCGATACTTGTGATTTAGTAGTAAGTAATTAAAGTCTCTGTCCAAACACCATTATAGTACCCTCCCTAGGAGGTAGTCGATCGAGAGAACCAAATCTTGTTATCTAACTCCCCATCACTATCCCATATAGCCTTAGCTGTAAAATGCAAAGATCGACTTTGATCCCATTTGTTGTTGAAGATTCTAAGAAAAGTAATACAAGGGCAATCATGTTCCTAATCAATTACCGAGTTATAGGGGTAGAAAATTTTGGTATCCATGGCCAGAATTATTCTGTTCCCATCTGCCTTTTTCCATAATGCAAAGCATGCGCGATTGGGAAATCGTCATGATCATGAGTTATAATTATCCTTCTTCTTCTTTGCTGTTCTGAAGCTGAAAATTTTGAACATTGTGTCATCTATTGTAATTTTAATGCAAAAGGGATGATAGAACCCATAATTGCATGATGAACTTTTTGCCGTCCTTTAGGTGAAAATGAAGTCTTTTCTAAGAACAAATGTATATGAAACCTAGCAACTTGTCCCCCCCATGACTGTTGATGAGCTCTGCATCTGCTGTGATGAATGCAGTTCAGATATGAGGGAGGAGAATATTCTATACACGTGAAATGAAGATGGTGGGGCTGAGCGGTCGTCTGGACCAGGCTGTTAGCGGGAGCTGATAATGGCAACAAAACGAGCAAGAGAGCTGGCTCAATTGGCTTGTCATTTCAACTAAATACTTGCTTAAATCCAAGCTCTAGTTCGGCCGCGCTGTTGTACTAGATAGTTGGACCGCCAAGTCATGTCTTGTTGGGTGGATCACACTTTGGAGAGATTTGTTCGTTCAATCACATCAAAAAGATACGTTGATTTAATTGATTAAATTCATTTTATTTTTTTATATAATTATTATGCAACGTTTCAATGTATTTATAATAATAATTGTATAATTTAAATTTAATTTACGTCTATACTAATAAATTGATTATTTCAATAAAAGCTCGGATAAAGAGCTTAAATAATTATGACCGAAATGCATGAATCAAATATTGCCAAAAGTAGAGCATGTCCCACTCACAAGGAAAAGGCATTCTAGTAGAGGTTTATCACGGTAAAAGATCAAATAACTATGGCACACATAAGAAACTTTGTAGATATCTGTAATCCGCTATCATCTTTTGAGGACGATTGCTATGTTGCCATCTCCTTCCACACTTATAGTTAGGGAAGGAAAGGATCATTTACGCCAATAAGACTGCTACTGTTTTCTTTTTCTGATTCCTTTCTGCTTGCTATTTGCATTAGGCCGGGCTGGCAAGATGATGTATCATAATATAATAACGCATTGTATGCCAACCTGTTTGGTGGATGGTGCGATACTGTATAATCAACCTGTTCGGTTAGCATCATATCCTAACCAATGAAAAAGGTATATAATCAACAAACGCCAACAATTGAATGAGTTAAGAGAATGATTTATAAAACAGGTTAGATAGTTATTTAGAAGCGATAAGACACATTTTAGCATAATGACATGAGATATGATGACTCACTCTATGCCCCATTGTCTAACCAATACTACTCATATCAAGGGTTACCCAATGCCATCCTTTCAATTATCTACGATCTGATAAACGGCATTATAGAAACCCAAGAACCATTTTAAAGTTGGCCACCGACCAAAGAATAATTCTGCCTATTCAAAATAACAAACGCCCTTAAGAATGTGATGCTTGATGTTATTTTCGGATGTGTACAATGTGTGAGAACAGACAATATTCTATAATGACTTGATAAAAAATTTAAAAAAGTAATTTAATTATAATTAAATTACTACAATATTTATGTTGGTTAATAAAAAAATTTACACATTATTAAATAAATATATCTTTTAAAAATATATAAATATTTAATTTCAAAAGAAAAGATTGTTATGAACAAATTCAAACTATAATTACTTGAGTCCTCTAATGAGAGTTTATATTGTAACAAAATAATAACTCAATAATAAAAGCACTCCTACGGGCTGAAGGTCCTAATTTCAAATACATCCTTCTAATGTATATTAAAAAAAAAAAGAGGTTATACTGATATTTAATTTTGAATCTTTAACTGCAGAAAGTTCATCACAGGAGTTTGCTCTATATATGAACTCAAAGCCTACGGCTAAAGGTCACCCACCACGGGGCTTTACCTCGCTTCCCCCAACAATAACCAGCACTCTAACTAAGATGCATGCTTGAAAGAACCACAGGCATTATAACATAGTCAGGACTATTGGAAGTATAGGATGCTTAACTTAGATATTCGGGTTAAGTGCAATTGCTTATCAAACGGATGACCCAAGTACATTAGCACCTTTTTTTCTTTTTTTTTCTTTTTTTGTGTGTGCGCGCGCGCAAAAAGGTGCCTTAATACAAGGAAAAGTCTTCTGATTGCAGACATTTACTCGCAAACAGCTATGACCTGGATTTCGAAATTTGCCTTCCTCCCGAAGACCCAACAAATGCACAAACAATGGTGAAAACTACTAGTCCCGTGCAGGCAAAATAGCCAATGCTGTAGACAAAAACCACGTTGCTATTTCAGCATCCACATTCAATACCACAAGCAAGAAGCTTCATAACCACTGTACAAAAAAGACGCTGCTTGCAGACCATACCTCTGCCACAAATTCATAAAATACTTTTAGTCAAAAAAGGGAGAAGCATTTGGAGATTATCTATAGAACTTGGAACTTAAACTAGTGAAGCTTCTTGATCCTGGGTATACTTTCTAGAACAGATCATGATGATGCATCCTGCATTCATACAGCTGGAACCTTTTTTCCATCTTCAATGAAGAAGATAGCAGTTTCCGGAACCTGAAAAATCATTAGATAATTCCAATAAGTAGAATCAACATATTAAGGCACCTTTGCCTTTTGCATTGTAAATAAAGAGCATTTGTCAGGTAATTTCAGTTAGCAGAATGTATCTCAAGTAGGGGCTTCAAGTCAATGTAACTCAAACTAAGAAGGAAGGACAAAATTCATGCAAAATCAGAAAGAAATCCTTCTCAAAGCAAAGTTTCATGGCTCCTACAAAATCTCCTAACTTACACTCATGATCTTCAATTTATATTTAGATTATCTAAAGCAAAGGTTGAGAGCGTTTCTTTTGTGGCTACCCATTAGTGACACCCAGTCACATTAGACTGATCAAACGAAATCACAGTCATTGATAACTAGAACATCAAATTCAAAATACTCCAAACCACGGTGAAGATGAACCAATAAACCTCATCCAGTCATTGGACAGATCTCCAAACACTTGTTAGGACCAACAAGAAATGGAACATCAATATTTCAGTTGAGGGAAAAAAAACTGTTCTCTGAACAGATGAGAGGTTTCAGAAATGCTACATGGAATCAGAAACTTCAGAGAATTGAAAATTTAAGAACATATAAAATGCAAAGAAATTCACCATCCATTTCCCAAAATCTATTTTGATCGACAACAGACACCCAAAGTGGATAATCTCAATGAATAAACAACAAGATGTGCAGAAAACCATCAAAACAATTTTATGCAAAAAGATTCAAACTGGACTTTCAGACCCTCAGAAAAGAGGCTGTGTTGTCTATATTTTACTTGTGCCAGCAGATACCCACAATACTAATTCCAAAAAGAATTTACCAAATTTGCAGAAATACGAAGGATAGACCAAGTAATATACCACCTGAAGTACTCAAAGAGGCAAAGTAACATCTTCAGCCTCACAGCAAATTGTATAATTATGATAAGCTTTCAACCCAACAAGAAGAAACAATGATAATATCATGATTAGAAAATCTAGCCCAAATTAGTTATTTAGAGGCTGAAAGTCACTCTCGTTACCCACATAATTGAACAATTGACAATCAGTTCAAGCCAGTAAAGCATTAGCTCACGTGAAAGAACAAACCGATTTGAAAGAATGAATATGGAAGGGAAAAGCAAAGCAAAGCAATTACATCAGGCCAGGTTTCTGTGATGAACTCCACGATATCATAGGCTATGTCTCCTTGAACATCAATCTGTTCCTTCTCAGTTGGACCCTGAAAAGAATCATCAAGAACAAAAATCATAAGACTTGGTAAAAGATATGGTTCAGAATGAGTTCGATTGAACTTACATATGCTAACAGCGAAATGGAAATCTTCTGTGTGTTTGGATTAATGTCACATTTTAGAAACAAATCTTATAATCTCATTCCAGTTATTAAGCAGTCACAATCAAACATGTTAGTATACATAAGGATTTCAACCCTGAATCTAATCTGAAAGAGATGTCTAGCTACTGGTGTTTAGATTTTGAGTCACCTGTTGAAATAAATCTACAATGTTTTAAGTCACTAGGCTGTCAAAAACTAACATGCTTGTTTAGCAAATGTTTTTAACCATCACAGTATAAGATAAATCCTAGATTTAATGAAGTTATATTGACATACCTTGACTACAGAAGCACCAGTAGCAAACTTTTTACCAAGCTTCTTTGAAGCATCACTCAGTTTAACACCTGAAACATTACACAGGAAATAGAGCTCATTGTTATTATGGACAGATAAGACCACACTGGTAAGAGTAATATAGAATTCAGAAGGGGTTATAGTTAGCACTAACCAAACAGGTCTAGCCCTTTCACTGTGGTAATACATTTTCGCTTGTTGCGTGTTACTTTTTCTATAATTATTTCCTGCTTCTCCTGGCAAAAGAAGAACAGCAAATGTCATAATTACTAAATTTGTTCAATTTCAAAGTTGATCATTTCTTACCAGAATGTTTTATAGAAAAGCAATAGCTATTTATTGGAATAGGTAACAGCAATAAAGTTCACTGGTTAAAGAACACATGAAAAGGTTTCATTACCTTAAAAAAAATGTGCTTTGTTGCTGAAACATCGGCAAAGCAAAAAAAGGAAAATCTAACACAAGCTAGTTGTCTTAGCTCAAAAACATTTATAGAACTGGCAATGCGTGATTAATGAAACACATGCTGAGACTATATGTCGTGGATAAGAAGAGATAAAGCAAAAAATGCTAATTGCTCGTCTAAATCAATGTTTGTAATTGAACTATTCAATTTCCTTCTTCAACAAAAACAGGTATGCCTATGAAAATCAATTACTAATTTCAGGATGTACTTGTGAATATCTGTTTGGTTTTGCCTTCAGCAATTTCTTCTTTTGCAGAAATGCATCTGTTGTACCATGGCATGAATAAAACACAATAAAACCTAATACCTTTTAAGTATTACAAGATTAAAGAACTCAGTTTAATGGAATTTTTATGCCCCCAATCAAGGATAAGACCAGGACCTGGTAGTTAGGCAGTGGAAATAAGTGGAGATACATATTATTGGGACATCAGAATATTTAGAAAAAATTCCCTGAGGGCAGGGTGGTCTACCATCACCAGACCAAATAAACGTACGCTATAATCCGATCTTGCCTCCAATTGTAACTAATCTTCTATGTGAAAATAAAAGGATAGGTGCTTGACAAAACATCACAATCCTAAAGAGCGGGTTGAACAACAACCATGGAGTACAGGCATGTGAATTTAAGTTCTACCATAACCTACACCTTTGTGGGAAGATAGACGAAGTCGCACACATGCCAGACATTTCCCAAGACAATAACCTGAGATGGAGACAGTAATGAAAAACTTCCATGGGAAGATAGATAGGTCCTCCAGATGCCAGATGTTTGCAAAACAATAAACATAAAGTGCAGATGGTAATTCTTCTGAGACTATCAATGCAAGACTGTCTTCCTTGGTGAATTATTGACTAATATGTACTCATAGATCAACCAAGATCGTCCTCCCCCCTCTTCCCCACCCCAACACAAAAAAGAAGGAAGAAAAAGTCTCAGGCTCTAGGGGAAACAGAGAGAAGAGGAAAGTAATGAAGAAGAGATTATCACAATTGACGATCAAATTTGGTTCAAGAAAGCAGACAGTTTCAGTCTAACAATGTAATTAACAACTTCGTATTTAGCCAAAAGAGGGTTACTTACTCAAAACAAGTAAGGTTTATCCTCCTTTTTCACATAAAAGATATTAGTGAGAAAGGTTTACAGCATAATAGATGGAGACAAATTTACAGAAATTATTTATAACATCATTATCACAATGCTTCAATTCCTAAAGCTGCAGATGATTCCATCCAACTCAAGAACTTCATGGGGTAAAGAAAAAAGAAAATATTCAACAGTTTCCTTACTTTCTTTTTTATCTTTCCACCAGGAAGACGTTTTACTTCTTCTGGTTTAGATGCTGAAGAACCTACAACAATCAAAGGAGTTAAGACTCTAATAGAGAGACAATCAAAGACAGCACAAAAGTTGGATTGAACAAGAAAGCATGTATGCTATTAAAGAAATAACTGGTCAGTATAGTTCCAGCAACCAAAATGTATGCCAACAGGAGGAAGAAGAATAATAATATTGCACAAGAGAAGTACTATGGTCAGTGAAATAGGTCTATGGTCAGTGAGAAAGAGCATCTGTGATCTATTCATTTTTTTATGTTCCGACTAAGTCATCTTTAGTACAGACTAAGGCTTCACTTGGACCCAGTAGAGGTTGTCCACATAAAAATGCTTCAGATGAGCTTTCAATTAGCAAAAACTTAAAACCTGAAATGTATTATTCACAAATATCAGGCAGGAAAATTAGATACAACTTAGCGCCAAAAAGTGACAGTTCCCTCCACGGAACAAATGGAAATCGAAGACTAAATGTCCCCCCCCCAACCCGTCTGTCCTAGCCTGAACGGCAACATTTGACTCTATAGATACATATTCACTTAAAGTTGAAGTATAGTAAGGACCAAATGGAACAATATTTCTTCTCCGTCATACTTGAAGGTATAAAACTAATACATGATAAGAGAACTTCGAAGAGAAGAAACTAAACCAAAGCCAATTGAACACCAAAAAGCGAAAACCAACAACTATGGTATAAAACAAAACATATAAACATGCTTGTAATGAGGATGTCCGTATGTGACAATAAACATACAAACCAAAAAGTTTGAAAAGAAAGTAAAACTTTCGAATTTGCAAGAAAATTATGTACCATCGCCAATTGAGGTCGAATGAAGTTGATCCGACACTTTATCAGTTTCTTTTGCCGCAGCTTCTGGTAAAGCACAAATTTTTCAAAAGAACATGTTAACATGTAAACAAAAAGTTGATGAATAACTCTGTCGGATAAAATATATCTAGGGTTTCTCTTGTATCACCTTTGAGAATATCGGGGTAGAGATCGGGTGCGTTTTGAACCAACCAGGGCTTACATTTCTCGAAGTCGGGTCCGAACTCGCAGTACTCCGCCGGCAAACCGCAGACTCCGCAATACAGAACCGAAACCGGTTGTGGCTTCTCCGACATCTGAGAATCTCCTCGGAAACTTCTGTCACAGAGCTTCTAACTAGCTTTGCTATTTTATCTATCGAGGAGGAAAGTTTCCGAAGAAGAGAAAGGGAAAAGGCATCGTCTAGGACAATATGCTTATGCTACCTCTTCTTGATGCTTAATTGTAAAAAGCACACCGAATTGAATTTCTTTTACATTATAAAAATAAATTATTTATTAAAAAATAAAATTTAAAATAAAAATAATATTTATCTTTAAATATAACATTATTTATGAATGCTATTAATAAAAATTAAAAAATATTTGATATAAGTATGTAAAAATAATATCCAAAAAACAAAATTCAAATGAATACAATATGTTATTTTTTAGGCTCTTATTAGTTCTCTTTAAATTATAATTTAAAAAGATATCATATGAATTATTCAAAAAATATCACATTTTCTACCTTTAATTTCCAATACTTTTTATTCTTTAGAATGAGAATTTTAAAGAATACCATGCTTAGGATCAATAACATGCTTCAAATATTTTTTATTCTTTAAATTAGTTCTCAAAAATACCATGATTAGAATAATTACAACTTTACTGTCCTCATAAGCATCCAACAACTCCTTAACTTTGTAGTGAATGGAACTGGTTCTATAATAAAGTAGGGGAAGGGCTCGGGGCAAGAGGTTCCCTATGAATAGCTTCACAGCTGTAGAGTATGACCATGCCCTAGTCCGGATTAGTCTCCAGTGGGAGGATACCGAGCCGGAAACAAAAAAAAAAGTAGGGAATGGCATATGTATAAACAAATACGGTAAAATTCCTCCAATGGAAAATAGCTTTTTTTTTTGGCTAAATAACGTAAAATAGCTTCCAAAGCCTCTCCAATGGTACATATCTTTCTCTTCAAATATTTCTTCTCATTTTCGAAATCAAAAGTGAAAAACAAGTCCAAATGTACCTTATAGCAGTTTTTCTGAAAGGAAGATATTTTTGCCCTAGAAATTACAACAATATTGTTGCCTTTTTTCCTATTTAAATGAAAGAAATTACTAATATTTCTTATGCTAATTATAGATATATAAAATTAATGTATGACAAGAACTCTTGAAGAATATCCATTATTATTATAGAAAAAAAAATACTTAGGTAACTATTTAAGCATATTAATCACTGCTATAAAAAAAGAAAAAGGAATCTTTTTTATTGGTACCACTTCACTACTGTAGCCTCAATATTCACAACCTTTATACTTTAGAGTAATATAATTGTGTAATACGTTATAAAATTTTGTAAATTATATTTTTTCGTTTAGAATTGTATACTTAATTATAAAAGTCATTGTCAATTTTTTAATTAATAAAAATAATATAATAACTTGTCTATTGTGGGGGGGGGGGGAGGGGGGGAGTCTGCTTGTCTATTGTCAAATAATTACGGATGTTAAACAAAATTTTTACCTCAAATTAGAATAGAATAGTCAACTATACTTATAAAAAAGAAAATGTTATACATTGATGCATCAGGAAAATGAGGTGAGGAAATATAATAGGCAGGGAGAACATATTTTAATCCTTAAGCATCTGTAAAGGTAAAGTTCAAAGCCTAAAATCCAACAGAGGGAAGGTCCCATCAAGTCCCCTTGCAAGCGAATGAGTGACATAATTGTTAACCGTGGTTTCCTTGTACTTTGGGGGATTTTCTTCCGATAGCAACTCATTGATAGGTCCATATAGCCTTGAGGAAGGTAACAAACTTGTGCTAAAGAAGCAAGCCACTGATACTCTTGGACCTGCTTGATTTGCCACCACCCTATGTTCAGAACTCTTGAATTTGTCATTTGATATTAGCTGCACATTTATTTCATCAGTGATTATGAAATCAAAGTATTCTTTGAAATTGTCCTGGAGTTCTTGTAGTTAGGTATGGATCACAAATCTCAATATCATTTACATATATAGAAAAATTGAGTTGGATGTTTATACCGATCTAGCTTGTATTTGTCGAATTCTACCCCAGGCGAATGGAGAATAATGAAATTGCAAGGACTTACTTGCAGAAGATCTCCGATGTTAACAACCAGAGCTCCAGGTGTAGGAGGAATATCAACCCACTGGTTTTGGTGAAGAACTTGAAGGCCTCCTATATGGTCTTGGAGAAGTATAGTGAGGAAATCGTTGTCTGTATGCTTGCTAGTGCCTAAAGTAAGTTCTGGTTGAGGACATGCAGGATAATAGTGGCATAGCATGACCAGGCCCTCTGCACAGTCCATACCTTTGAGGTGGTCTGGTTTGAGCCCCAGAGCCTCTGACAACAGCTCAAACAATGAAGATCCAATATTCATAACCTCATTTGAATACTTCAGGAGAATATCACTGCAATAAATTTGTAAAAAAAAACTAGTAAAAATCCTGAAAGTCTCAGACAAGTTTGCAGAAGTGTAAAGAATAAGAATTTTGTGCCTGTGTCTGAAACGTACCTGCATATTGGAGGCAATTCTTGGGGAGCAGGAGGATTAGGAGCTACAATGCAATAGAAAGTATCCCTCCAATTGGCTGCTGGTGAAGTATATAAATCAAAATTGCTATTGTACACAACCCTCTTTGTGGGATCTCTTGAATACCATTGTTTCTTCACCTCAGTGTCTTGTTCATAGAATTTCCTCACACCAACAATCATTTCCTCCAAAATATTGCAAGGAATTCCATGATTGACCACTTGGAAGAAGCCCCAATTGTGGGATGCATCACCAACTTTACCAACTATTTCCTTCCGCTTGACTGAATCTTTATTGATGCCTTCAAGATCTATGATTGGAAAACTGAGCTGAGTTTTTTCCAATCATGTCTTTGTTCAAGTTATTTGGTTGATGAATGAAGATTCGAGGGACTTCTTTAACCCCGGCATCAACTAATCCCTTGACGCCGGCTCTGGTTTCATCAAAAGCTTGTAGCTCAATTTTGCGATCATACTGTACCTCAATTGATTGCTGAGCTTCATTTTTGCTATTAACTTCCATTTTCTTCCCCAGTATCAAGAGAAAGCATTGAAGCTCTGCTGCGAAAGGAGATATGTTCTACTTATTCTACTCAAAATAATTAATCATACATATTCGCTTTCTCAGTGGCAAACAATTGATATTTAATCTAGTAGACTTTACGAATAAGACACTGCCCCATTTGAGTCCCTGACAATGACCAAAATGAAAGAAAGAAAAAGTCCTAGTCAGTCTGCATCGATCCAACTCCCAACCTTATCTGTTATCTCTTTGTTTGTGGACCAGTTTTCTCCCAATTGTACCAAAACAAATTAAAGTATAGCACTCTTTTTTGATTTAAAGTTATATTTGGACGATATTTATTTTTAAAATTAAATTTAAAATTTATATTTTTTTATAAATAATTTAAAACACAATACAAAAATTTCAAAACCAAACCCTATTCAATCACACCTAATATAATATAAATGTATAGCAGACTTGGGATCACTCCAATACCAAATCAGTGCTATGCCATTTTTGCATGTGAAAGTATTTTGCATACAGAATGTGAAATCTAACACAATTTCAGCAACTTAGGTGATGATTGTATCTGGGAAGGGCTCTTGATTCTTGAAATCCTCCAGAATCAAAATGAACAATGGTGAGTCATTTTGAGTATTATCTAGTTACTTTATGATGCTAATTAATAGCATTAATTAGAAGCCTCTTCATCTCATCAACCAGCTCGAGCATTTGTTCCCTGGAATGCAGAGGAGATGGATAAACGCAAGCACAATCCAACTGCCCATCCCGAATAGTGTCGAAAACAGCGATTGAGGGGCCAATTCCGTGGACTGAAGCGCAGCCAATGTAGTCCTCGAGTCCGAGTTCTTGTTGAATCTGATTAGAACTGTCAAAAACAGGGTTCTCAAAAACTGAGATTAATGAAGTCCTCAAAGATGATGATACAGCGAGACTGGGGTTCTCGATGGCCCTGCACATCAGGAAATTGAGGTCAGCCATATCGGAGAAATGCTTGTTGCATTTCTTAGAATCTTCAACCGCCATGTAACTTCTGGTGCCCAACTCCCACAGATTCTCTGCTCCTTTCATTACATGTATATTGACAATTGCGGAGTGATAGAATCCAAAATCATGAAGGGTGAGAGGTGGATCAAGAATTGTACGGCAATCCATGAGAGTCACTACTGCGTACTTCTTTTGCTGCTGATCATCAAATTCAGGGTTGCATTTAGAAGAATGTGCTGCAATGAGCCCAGCTGCCGCTAGTACTCCCCAGAGTTTAATCCCTCGAGACTTGCAACCCTACACATTCGGTCCAAGTAATTCTTATTATTCCTTAGAAGACGAGGGCACAAATCTAGGTGTAATATTCATGTAATATTGCTTTGAGACTAGAGTTTATATAGTTTCTAGTACCTTTATTTCAAGATGTAATAATTCCTTTAATACTTTAAGGGATTTAAATCGGGTTCTATCAAATCTTAATAAGAGAAATTCATTATAATATACCTTATTAGTGAAAGTGTATTTTAAATTCATATTTTAAAAAAAGAGTACACTAATAATTTTTAAAAAATTATAATTTCCACATATTTGTCAAATACATTTAAAATTATAAATTTATAAATAATGTGTCTTAAATCACTTTATCAAACTAATGTTTCTTATTATTTATGGAAAGATGTTTGTCCCAAAGCCCCATCCTCCCTCATCCCAGAGCAGTATCCAAATGGAAGAATCTTATAAAAAGGGTTAAATCCGAAGTAGTAGGAGAATTACCAAGCATCAAACTGGAAAGTACATGAATATTTCTAAATGGTTTGGATTAAAATGAACTATAGATTTGACAGCTAAAATTAGAAGTACTCACAGAAAGTATTTGGTCTGTATCTCGTGAGGTCATCTGTAGTCTCACAACTTCTGAACAGCTTGGCCGTCTGATATCTTTGAATCTAAGATTGGAGAGCCCTGAATGAGTTCAGTGAATAACCCGAGCATGTCCATCCCATGAGCCCACAGTGTCTTCTTTGTCTTCCCACTAGGAATAAGATCCTCAACTGCCAAGCAAACCTTCGCATTCTGCACTTCATTCTCTAAATAGTCACCACCACCGTCATCATCTCTCTTTCCGGCAAGCTCCATGAGCTCCCTAAGCAAGGATACCACCGTGGTCCTGTCGCACGCTGCCGTATGAAAACGAAGCGTGACGATCCATTTCGGACCGGGTAGTTCATAAACACTAGAGAAGAGCATGTCCATTCCTTCTTTAGGGAAGCCAGATGGGTTAAACCAGGCGTTGTTGTTCATTTCATGTTCATGAATCATTTGGAGGGGAGAGAGCTCTGAGGTGTTGCATCTGTTAGAGAGGCTCTGTAGGAGCTTAGACGTTGATGAGAGATCAAATGTTTTAATTTGGACGTGAGGGTGTGGCTGGTGTGATGAATGAAAAAACCTTTCTTGAGGTGTTGTAGTGAAGCGTAGAGCGCAGAATGGGGTGTGCCTTCTGGAGCTTGTGAAGTGTACTTTGTAAACGAGAAACTTCTACTTTTTTGGACAATTGAAAAGACAACACAGCTACGCCTGTGCCGCCTGAGACGGCTTTGCACCAACTGTGCTCTGTCTTCCCCACTGTTCGCCCAGGAGACTCGAGCTTTTGGCCATTTTTGTTTCTCCGGAGCATATTCCTAGCTTTGTCGAGCTCTAATGGCTGTGGGCACTGAAAAGTGGGGATGAGCAGAAAGTTTATTGAGAATGAGATACTTGTTTGAGGAAGGAAGTGCATGCAGAGGCCTCTTACGTTTCTATTTATAGAACAAATTAGGAAAGTTTAAGCAACAAAGAAGGACAATTTTTGGTGCAAGTATCTGTAAAAACTTAAATGGCTTCAGAAATATTCAACCAGACTTCTGCTTTATATTTACATCACTTCAATTGTAATCTACTATTCCTGACAACTTCCCATATGTTTGTTCACTCTGCTTCAACCTATAGCTAGTACTGATTTCTTTAACAACTTTTTCGTCTGGGGTTCAAACTTGTTTACAAGTTTATAGCTAATTTGGGAGGCACATACTCTCTTATAATAAACAGGCGGATAACAGCGGAGTTAGAAGAATTCCAATCTAAAGCACTATCTGTTAAGAACTCAAACTCTTAGAAAGAAAGGAAAACGGAGATTGAAGAAAGGGAAGCAAAAATGAGCGTTAAATTCCAATTGGTTAGTTAAGGCTGGTACTCTGAAGATGCACCCACCGTAGGAATAGTGCTGCGTGTACTTGATGAGGAAGGAAGAATAATTGTCATATTGGCTTAACAGTACATTCTGGTGGTTCTGCATTCATTTAACATGCATATGCCTCTTCAAGCTTACGTCTCTTTCAAACTGCTACGTCCATCTGGAGAATTATGAATCTTCCTGTACTGCATATGACATGTCTGTTGCTGTTCCGGGCATCTTCTGCGGTTCCAATTTTTGTGAAGAAAATGAAACCAAGTTTTTCGTGGTTGGCAGCAGTAAATGAACCGGAAGAGGCGGTGACCTTAGTCATCATCAATTTCATCGAACTTCTAGTTTTTAAAAATGTAATCTCAGTGATAATATTGATTAAGTATATGTCTAATTAATTGATAATTTTCTTAAATTTAGCGTTTTCTCTCTCTATAATTTGTGAAGAAGAAGATTAAGTGAGCTGAGAATCTAGCATTCAAACATATGACGCAACCTTTAACACATTATCACTAACTTTCATATAGACATGGAAGCCCTTGCAATATATTTGACTATATAATACTAAAGATTAAGTTCAATTTAGATTTCACCTTTTTTTTGAAAGAAAAAGAGTGAGCATTGCATCTAATGAGTATTAGAATATGATATCTTATGGTGTGGCTCAGATTTCATACCCCTTAATATATTAAAAAAAATAAAAATATGTATTGTATTCATATAATTTAATTTATGTTTTATTTGAAACTAGATGTAAACTTGAGAAATTTAACTATGTTTACTCTTAACCTATATTTGCATTTCTCTTCTTAACAAAAAAATTTTTATTTTATATTTTTATATGCATAAACTATTTTCAAATAACTATATATATAACACTTTGATTGTTGTGACAAACTTCTGCTATTCGAGTCGTATTACAAGCATGAGTCATCATTTTTAATTGCTATTTTTATCCATTTATGATGTTGTTTCTATTTCTTTAACACTACCCAAATTATATGAGTCAAAAAATTGATTGGACTAATTACCCTAACTACAAGAAAAATTGCAATCCTTCTCCATCGCTTCTCCTTCCAAGCCATAAATGGACAAAACAACCATTAAAAATTGATGACTCTTGCCCAGAACATATCCCTCCTTGGTGGAATCCGTTGTAACATTTGAAATTTTATAAATATAGTTATTTAAAAAATAATCATGTACATAAAAATATAAAATAAAATTTTTTATGTAAAGAAGACAAAAGAAAAAATAGTTTAAGGATAAATATATCAAATTCTTCTATAATCATTATATTATAAGTTTTACCTTTTTTTCTTACCAAACAATATACTTTAAAAAATTTTGGAGAAGAATTCTCAAGTAGAACCAATGTAGTTGCCACTCCAAATCCATTCTTTTTGTCTTTCAACCAACTCCATTTTCTGTTTTTTTTTTTTTGGCTGAATGATGTTCTGATTTAGTGGATCAGGCTTCCATCATCAAATACTTCCAGAAAACCTTCCTTTTGTTATTTGATGAATATCCAGAAAACTTTTCTACGAACGAGCCGAAACCCTCACTAATCAGGCCTTGGTATAGCGGCCTAATACCTTTCAAAGTTGACGGAATCCTTCAAGGCCCAACTGCACAAGTCCTAACCGGGCGGCCCAGACCACATAATCAATACATTAACATCCAAAAGGGTAAACATGTAAATACGCCTGTGTTATCTTCAGACATATCCTATACCGTCGGATCGGAATTCTCTACTTAAACTAAACCGTGTGATGGAACAGCAAGAGCGGCCTTGAAAATTCAAATCTCACACCCAATTCCCCATCCCGCTCTCTCCTTCATATTTCTCGAAACTCAAAGACAAGACAAGGAGATCTGAGAAGGAAAAGCGTAGTTCACTTGTGCTACTCATCTCTCTCATCTCCACCGAAGAAATGTCGGGTCGGCACGAGAAGGAAAAGGGTGTTAATGTTCAGGTTCTTCTTCGTTGTAGGTACTGTAACCTCTATTTCTCTCTAGTACTTATAGACAAAAGTTTGTGCTGGAATGAGGTGAACTGCCACTTGATTTTTGTGTGATTGTGTTAGATGGTAATGTTTTATAGTTAGGGTATCTGTATTTCATGTTCAAGATTTGAATTCGAGTTGTCGGAGAAGTCCTTGCTCTGATGTTGATATGTGTTTGAATGTTTTTCCGCAGGCCGTTTAGTGAGGAAGAACTAAGGACCAATGCACCCCAGGTAGTGACCTGTAACGATTACCAAAGAGAGGTTTCGGTCTCACAAAATATTGCAGGAAAGCATATTGATAGGGTTTTTACATTTGACAAGGTAATTTGATAAATTGTTTATCAACTCCTCACCCCCCCACCACCACCCCCTTTCTCCCATCCCAAAAGGTACAATTGCTACTTGTGTGCCGTCCTACCTCCCTTTCTTTCCATTGTTCCTTGTAACTTTGTGCTTTGCTCTGCTACAAGATTTGGGGATAGTTTTTGTTGATGTGTGAAATAGCCCTATTGTGGCGGGACAAGAAGTTGATGAGTACAAGTTACCTGCGTTTTTCCTTTTGTGTTATTTTTAGTCCGTAACATCTAAAAAAAATGAAAGCAAAGTTGAAAGCCCAGTGTCCTAAAGGATCAGTGTTTATGGTGTTTCTGGCTGCTTTTATGTTCACCTTGTTCCGCCATTATTGTTGTCATATTCAGGTTTTTGGCCCATCAGCTCAGCAAAAAGATCTTTATGAACAAGCAGTCGTGCCCATAGTCAATGAAGTCCTGGAAGGGTTTAACTGTACCATCTTTGCTTATGGGCAAACTGGGACTGGAAAAACTTACACCATGGAAGGTGAATGTAAGAGGTCTAAGGTATTCCTTTGCTTTCATAATGCTTTTACCTCCATTTTAAAATTTTCCTCTAGTTCATTGCTGCTAATTTGATATATTTTGCAATTCTAAATCACAGAGTGGTCCAAATGGGGAATTGCCTCCAGAGGCTGGTGTGATACCAAGAGCTGTAAAGCAAATATTTGATACACTGGAGTCACAAAATGCAGAATACAGTGTCAAAGTGACCTTCCTAGAGCTATACAATGAAGAAATTACTGACTTGCTAGCCCCTGATGACATATCTCGAGTTGCTATGGAGGAAAAGCAGAAAAAGCAATTGCCATTAATGGAGGATGGGAAAGGAGGTGTCCTTGTAAGAGGGCTCGAAGAAGAAATTGTGACAAGTGCTAGTGAGATTTTTACTTTACTTGAACGGGGATCTGCAAAACGTCGTACTGCAGAAACATTGTTAAACAAACAATCTAGGTTGCAGCTTTTCTTGAACTTGATAACTTGTTCCCAGTCTGATTTTATTTTCTTTGCTAATAAGTACTAATATGATGTATTGATTTTGTGATTCAGTCGGTCACATTCTCTTTTTTCCATAACCATTCACATCAAGGAAGCAACTCCTGAAGGTGAAGAACTCATAAAATGTGGAAAACTCAACTTAGTTGATTTAGCTGGTTCGGAGAACATTTCTAGGTCTGGTGCTAGGGAGGTAATCATTTACATGCCCTGTAGAACATTTTGACTGTTGTACATACATAAGTGGTCTGATCTATTAAACAAATGGAAGTACTTTGAAGTTCTTAACAAAAGCCTCACTTTCTCTGGTTACTTCTCTTACTCTTTTTTGTGTTCATATGTTTCTACCACATTCTTCAGGGCCGGGCAAGAGAAGCTGGAGAGATAAACAAAAGTTTACTTACACTTGGGCGAGTTATCAATGCTCTTGTGGAACATCTTGGGCATATCCCATACAGGTTCATCACATGTTATGTGCTGTTTTTTTTCCTATTTCAACTCCTTGCTAGTTCTTAAGTTCTAACCCAGGATTTACTGCGAATTCAGGGATAGTAAATTGACACGTCTACTACGTGATTCACTGGGAGGAAGAACCAAAACATGTATCATTGCCACAGTGTCACCAGCTGTTCATTGTCTTGAGGAGACCTTGAGCACTTTGGATTATGCGCATAGGGCAAAGCATATAAAGAATAAGCCAGAGGTTTGCTTTCTTATTTCTGGTGAATATTTTGTTCATTTTGAATGATATTTGCAATGATTTTTTCAGTGTCTTTGTTTTTGCTTCTTTGTCCACCTAAGGACAGTGGCTTATTGTATACCAGTTAGAATCTGCATGTGAGATTTTTACAGACTAGCTTTTGTTTCTTAATTCTTTATTCAATTCCTATATTCACATAGTGTTAATAATCATAAACAAATGAACTAGATTTTGATTTACTCAATATTTCTGATTCATGGTAAATTTGTCGAATTGATGAAGCAGAAGCTAAAATCTAATTTCTCGTCTTTCTTTGAAGTACATTTTGTTAAATATTTTCCACTTTCTTAAAGTTATACTTTTATGACCTATTGTACTTGTGATGCAACTTTATGTCTGAAGTGGATATTCTACATGCCATTACCATCTCTATTGAGTAAACAAATTTCTTAAGTTCTAGCAATTCATAACTTAAGTTCAGTTTCTGGATGTATTTCATGATATGACATGCCCTTATGTGTGCTTCTGGTTTACAGGTTTTATCAGACTATGACATTAGGTGCCTGCATTAGATGCACAATAAGATAATTCAAAACTGTAAATGTTTCTCAAAGAAGTTTCAGAATATAGAATTATATTCTTCTGTGAAATTAAATACCAAATTTGAGGGCTTCTATAGAAGATCAATTACTTTTTCTCAGGGTTTGTGTTGGACTGGTTATCTCATGAACAAAAGATCTTCCAAATAGTAAACCTTCTACTTGTCTTGATCCAATTTATGTTATGCTAAATCTACAGGTTAATCAAAAAATGATGAAATCAACCCTTATTAAGGATCTTTATGGTGAAATTGAGCGGCTTAAAGCAGGTAAAATTGGAATAATGCTCTAAGTTTTCTAATTCATAGTTTTGATGTTGAATCTGTTGTTAGCTTGGTGTGCCTTTGTTGATGTGACTTTCTCCAGAGGTCTATGCTGCACGTGAGAGAAATGGAGTTTACATACCGAAAGAGCGGTATTATCAGGAGGAGAGTGAGAAGAAGGTACTTTATTCACTGGCTTTGGTTTTCATTTTTCATTGGTGCTGTATTTAGGCATTCATTAGACTCACAATCTGCTCTTTTGAATTTCAATTTCCCAATACATTTTCTGAATAATTATTGAGTTTTCAATTGGCTTTGTGTGTTCTGCATCATTTATCAGTGTAACAAGCTATCATATGCTGCATACTATGCATGACTTTTCTGATTGATCATTTCCCTATACTGTATTTCGTTTTTGCTGGGTTTGAAGTGGATGGCTAATTTGATCCATATGCCTTTATGATTTATCCTATGTGTAGGCCATGTCAGATCAAATTGAGCAGATGGGATTATCAATAGAAAATTATCAGAAGGCAAGTTTTTATCAAATTTTGTCAATTTAAATTTTCTTTGATATTAAAGCTGATTCTTGGTCCTGTTATAAAATCAGCAACTTGAGGAATTGCAAACTAAATACAATGCTCAGTTGCAGCAGTGCTCTGATTTGAGCACTAAGCTTGATGCTACACAGGTAATTTCTTGCTTATACCAATGTTGCAATGATTCTTTTTTTTGAATGCCTAAGAAGGAAAAATTTGCAGCAAGATTTGCAAGAAACCAACAAAGTATTATCAAATACTGAAGAAGAACTAAGAAAATGCCAGTATGCTCTAAAGGAACAGGGATTTCATCATTTCAGAACAAAAGAAAGCAGGTATGATCAAAATTACTTGGAGTTCAGATCTATATTTGGTGCCATGTCCTAACCTTGTAGGAGAAAAATGAACAGAAAATGCACTGGCTCATCAAGCTTGTGTGTTGCGCGCTGATTTGGAGAAATCCCTCAAGGACAATGCTTCATTGTTTATGAAAATTGGTATGAAGTCCAATCTACTACTATGATCTTAGATGGTTGATTATCTGGGAAAACTCATCAAATGTTGTACTTTTCATTTTTGACTTCCTGTAGATAGAGAGAACAAACTGAGTGCTGACAACAAGTCAGTCATTAATAACTTCCAAACTGAGTTGGCAAAGCAACTTAGTTCCCTTTGTAATATAGTGGCTGTATCAATCTCTCGGCAAAATGAGCATTTGCAGTGCGTGGATGATATTTGTCATTCGTTTCTTGAGTCTCATGATAAGGTAGGACTTTAAAATGTTAGAGCTTTAAGATAACATATTGTTTTTCTCTGATCCTTTCCTTTCCTCATTGTAGTCTCCTTGATATTTTTATTGCTCTATAGAATGTTCTCTGACTACTGTATTTCTTGTACATATTTCATGCATCAAAATAATTGCCTACACAGGCTGTCCAAGATATAAAGAAGAAAGTAAATAATTCACGAGCTTTATATATCTCCCACTTTGAGGCTATGCAAAATGTTGTGCGTCTGCATGGAGCTAGTTCAAATGCTGCTTTGGAGGAAATTTCAAACTTGGCTTCTTCTAATCTATGTTCTACTGAAGAAGTAAGAAAAATAATATTATCATTCTTTTGATTCCGTGGCTTGTATGCATTCTGCACATTTTTGAGGCCTTTCGATGTAGTTGTTGGCTGCAGAGGCAGTTGAAGCGAAGTCCATGTTTGACAATCTTCAAGGGACTCTATCAACTCATCAAGGGGAAATGGCACATTTTGCTAGGGAGCTTCGTCAGGTTCAATACATAAGCCTATTCTATGCATGCTAGAGCAATTATAATCCGCTGGTGCTTCTTCTGTGGAGATGGTGCTGTTATTGTTGGGCTTTTTTAATGACAAATTACTCATTTCTGGATACTAGTTAGTTATTAGCAAATGGGATTGTGAGCATGATCTTGTTAATTTATTATATTCATTTCTGTATGCACTCTCTCAACATAATGCAATGATGGTTCTGAATTTGACAGAGATTCAATGCTGGCATTGAGCAATTGACAAATATCTCAAAGTGCATCAATGGACTCCTGGGGAAATTAATGGAAGAATCTAAAAACCTTGAAAGGCATGCTGTTCAGATTGATGAGATTCAGACAAATAGTATTGCTGAGTTTCAAAAGGCTTATGAGGTGTAATCTTGAATCCTATATTAAATTATCCCCTCATCTAAAAGCTTAAGCGTTGAGAGAGGAGTGTAATTTAAACACTCAACAGAACCCCTCGTGTGGGGTGGAAACGCTTCTTTCTATATTTAATTATAACCCTCATCTAAAAGCTTAAGCTATTAGAGAGGAGTATATCTTGTATTCTAAACAGTTTATATGTGGAAACTGGAGCTGTGTTGCCAGACCCTTACTCTGAAAATACTTTTCCAGGAACAAACAAAGTCTGAGGCAGAGAAGCTCATTTCTGATATGACCACCTTAGTGTCCAATCACATGCGTCGTCAGAAGGAGCTGGTTTGCTATTTCTAAATTTAGTTTGCTTTGATTGGGGTTCTCTTTCTTTTCGTAATGTAAAGATTCTTGATATTAACAGGTAGATGCAAGGCTTGTCGATCTTAGAGAAACTGTTATTGGAAATAAAACATTTTTGGATGGGCACATTTCCTCCATGGAGGGTATTACAACAGAAGCAAAAAGAAAGTGGCAAGATTACCTTATGCAAGCTGAGAATGATGCTAAAGATAATGCTGACTTTTCTGCTGCTAAACATTGTCGCATGGAGTTACTTCTACAAAAGAGGTAGAATTGTCAGTTCTGTTGCTCGGGCTTAAATTTTAGGATACACTGCTTTCCATATTTGAATTTTTGTTGTTTCATGGTTCTAGCCCATATGGATACCTAATCTGTTTCCTTTACATGTTGTGCCTTTGTTGATTCTTTCCTTCAATTCTATCCAGTGTATCTACTGCCGAAACAGCTTTAAAGCGGTGGGAGAAAGCAAATGAGTCTGTAAATGAAATGGGCAATCAAAGTTACACTACAGTGGCTTCACTTGTCAGGTCAGTAGTAAAGTTTGATTTCTTCCTTTAATTGTCAAAGAAATGGGTGATAACTTCCCAATAGGCTGCGGAGAAACTGTCTGTTTTATGACAGCCCAAGATATACACACAAAATCATCCTGTCTGCTAGCTGGGTTAAGGGCAGTTCCTATACATATTTCTGCTGACAGCTAGTTTTGCTAGATACACAATTTCCTTCTATGTTTTTATTCCCATGATGTAATCTTTGTCTATTAGATTGGTCAGTTTGCTGAGTTTGTTTAAAAAGGTTGCTAATAACACCACTCGAAATAACTTTGAAAGTTTTCTACAGGAATATATGTGACGGTAATGAGCAACATCTGGTCGAGGTTGGCTCTGCAAGAGTTGCTGCTGAAGAAGATGTAGTTAGGAATAGTGATGATATTGTTAGATGCTTTGACGGTAATGTTAACAGTATTCTATTTTCTATGAGTCAATATAAACTACTAGTCTATCTTTTCTGTTACATGAAACATCAAATTGGGGAACAAATCAATCTTTTTTACGACTGCTTTCAGTTAATTATATGGGGCAATATATAATATGCCGTCTTGGATTCTTTTTGATTACTAGGATCATATTATCTTTCACAACTGTAGTCACATCTCTAGCACATTTTCGATTGATTTACTACTAACATGTATATAAAATTGACTGTGGGGAAAGTTTCTTTACAGTACTTCTTTAGAGTTGGGGATATATTTCTTTTTCTTCCATTGAATTCCACCAACATAGTCACAATTTTCTGCTGGATTTCACTTCACCTCATGGACATTGTGTTTTTTCCCCCATTGTCATTTAGTAATTTAGTGTCTGAAATCAGCATGGTAAACTCACTAGATAGTAGATGCGGTAGGAAATAGGAGAGTAGCTGCAACCTGTTCATTTCTGTTATTTTGAATTGTCTAAGCAAAGAAAGCAGCATATATTTAGAATCTTTTCTGAAAAACACAAAGAAATACAAAAATGACAAATAAAATGTCAATTATATGGAGAAATTGCTGCTGAAGAAATTACAATATCAATGAAGTGCCGTTGCTTGTGTTCAGGAAATCTTGCCCATTGCTAGTTCAATAGTGAACTTCTTTTTCAAGGAAATGGAAACAGCTCATTGGTACATAGGCTGAACTTTAGGTTGATTTTGATACCTGGGCAAGCCACATTTTACTTGGCTTGGCTCTGCTGAATTCCTATGCAGTTCTCCAGTTTAACTGTCATAAGTGTAGCCACTTGTCTAACAAATTTTGTGTTGAACCTGTATTTACTTTTCTGCCAAATATATATTAATGTGGTTGTTATGGCTTTCTAGTTCTTTCAGGAATTTTCCACCTCTTTATGACTTAGCTGATGTGATTTCAAAAGGAGCTAAAGATTTCCTTATCTTTGTGGTTGGTTTTTGTTGCACATTCAGGCATGTCTGAGCAGGAGAGAAGGTCAATGTCTGAAATTTCAGCATCGACAAGGGCTCATTCAGAAAGTCTTGATAATCTTAAAAATGAGCATTCTACAAAATCTGCCTCTATTGAAAATAATGCTCGTGAAATTTTTGACCAGAGATATATGGTATGTTAAGTTGTCAGTTTCTTTTGCAACATAAATTTCCTTTTCAACTCTTTTAGTTGCTAGGTAACTAATACTTTGTCACAAAATAATGCACGTTATTTAGTTCCTCATAGTTGCAATTAGTTAGGAACTCAATGATTTAGGTTCTGCCAGCATAGACTGAAAAGGAATAACAGGTTCACTAGACTTTTGTTCAAATTTCTAGTTTACTTCCCATGTTTAAACATTTCACCCTTCCTGTTCTTTTCCTTTTATAACTGTGCTGGCGCAATCCTCGTTTCTTGGAATTGAATCTTGAGGTTCTGTTTTTCTCCAATGTTAGTGATTGGAATAGATAGGATAGCCGAAATATGGAAGAAAATCTGAGGATGTACTCATGATACTAGAACATCTCCACCTATTGCTTGATGGACCATTCGAGTTACACAAAACACATCTTTTTAATATTATTATTATTTTTAATTTGCCTTGGAAATAGAACCGTTAACTTCGTTTCCTTTCCTTGAACAATGCTCAGGATTATGTGCCAACTGGTACAACACCTGTAAGATCTGAACAGGATATTCCTACCAAGGGTACGATTGAGGCACTCCGCTCCATGCCAATGGATGCCCTTGTGGAAGAATTTCGAGAAAACCATTCATATGAATCATTTCAAGGAAAGGAGCAAAATCCGTATCTTATTCCACGCTCCCCTCTCTCGCAGATAAACTGACATCATGGCTTCTCCTGTATTTGTACGATCCATGTATACTGTCAACTAAAAATATGCAAAATACTCAAAGCAGATTGGTCCTAGGTGCTTGTATTATTATAGGCTCTCCTATGGCAATAAAATCCCTCCTCGGGATTTTGGTGAAGGTTGTATAGTAAGAGGGAAGGCCCAACATGGTTCTGAGATATTTTATCCTAGAGAATGGATAGGCATTTGTTTATGTATGGAGAAAATTTGTCTTGTTACTTGGACTACAACTCTGTTCATTTTGGTCATCTTTTTGATGAAATTATGGTTCTGGTTTACTCTTCATAAACCGTACTTGAAGGAATGTTTGGTTGTTAGTACTATTATTTCTCTTGTGAAGATCCAGATGTGGTTGTAGTTGCAGATCACACCAGAAATTTTAGCTTAGCCTTGCCTTTAGATTTCTATGCTCTATTGCTCTGTAAAGCTTCGAAATCGGAGTTGGCACTAATATCCATTTAAGTAGTATTGAGGGACACTGTTAGTTTTGTTCTCTATCATTTATACAGGGGTATTGAATTTTGATAAAAGTGAATTGATAACGTATCTATTTCACTTTTTTGAGGATTATTCTTTTCTTCCTTGTCTGAATTCTATATCATGAGAAAAATTTATGATTAATATTATTAGAAATATAAAATTTTATTGTGAAATTCTAGTTGCAATAGATACAAAATTAATTCTAAAATAACAATGAATGAAATTTTAAACTATAGAAGATAGAAAGAAAAATATTTCGTTCTATTTTATTTGACATTCTTATATATTGGGATGTTCTGAAATAATTGGTACTTTTTATAAAAAGAAATATTTTAATATATTTTATATTATTAATTAATTATTAATCTCATTATATATTATTTATATATATTTAGATTTGATATAAAATATTTGTTAACTTACATGTTTTTTATTTTTTATTATATTATATTATTTTTATAATATAATTTAAATTTTTATATAAAAATTTATGTCCGGTCAAATATTATTAAATGAAAATGAGACGAAAAAAGTATATAAAGAAAAATTTTATTGAGAATTTTAAAATAATATATTAATTTACAAGTCATATATAGTCTTATTTATAAAATTTAAAATAATTTTTTAACTCTTCTATAATTTATATATCTTACTTCATTTTGAAGATAATAATATTTTATAAAGAATAGAACTTATAATTATGTTTTAAACCTTACCTTTTTATATTTTATAATTTTAAATATTAATTAATACTTATATATATAATTGATATATTCTTTGGTGACATATCGTGAGATTTTACTATTGTGGTAATAGTCTAATTGATTACTTTATGTCATGGTTACCAATAAAGAACACAAAAAAACATATTTGGAGATTCTCATATGATTTATTTAAAATGAAGGCCCCGGTACGACGCTAGTGCTCAGCCGCCAGCCCCATGTTCAAACTCAAGCACCCAAGTTTTCTGGCCCCTAAGGCTGGAAACGTCAGTTTATTCTCAGTTGCTGCAGCCACTGCCAGTGCCAGAGCTGAGCCCTTGGCCCAGCTCATTGATACTTGTGGAGAAACTATCTCCGGCTGCAACTCCGACGTTGAACAGACGTTAAATGCACAGTTTTCACATACTTGGGTTTTTGACCCGGGATTCTATCTTAACAAACTACCCAAGTGTACAAGTGTTAACCAGGTCAAAGAACTTCATGCCAAAATAACTGTAAATGGATTGCTTAAGAACCTTTATGTAACTAACAAGGTTCTTTATATGTATACTTCGTTTAGAGCTATACGTGATGCTTATGCTCTGTTCAGCGGGCTAAGCGAGAGAGACCCTGTTTCTTGGAGTGTTATGATTGGTGGATTTTCCAAAAATGGTGATTTTGGTGATTGTTTTAGGACTTTTAGGGAGTATATAAGATCTGGGGATCCTCCTGATAACTACACTTTGCCTTTTGTGATTAGGGTTTGTCGTGATACAACTGACCTTGAAATGGGTAAACTCATTCATCACGTCGTGTGTAAATTTGGGTTGCAGTCAGATCCTTTTGTGGCTGCAGCCCTTGTGGATATGTATGCGAAATGCAAGGTTATTGATGATGCTAAAAATCTGTTTGATAGAATGCGCAAGAGGGACCTCATCACTTGGACTGTGATGATTGGGGCGTATGCTGAATGTGGAAATGCAAATGAGGCATTAATTTTGTTTGACAAAATGCAAGAAGGAGGCATTGTTCCGGATACTGTTGCCATGGTGAATGTTGTTAATGCCTGTGCAAAATTAGGAGCTTTGCATAAGGCGAGGCTGGTGCATGAGTATATATTGAGGAAGAACTTCTCCTTAAATGTGGTTTTGGGAACTGCAATGATTGATATGTATGCAAAGTGCGGGCGTTTAGATTCTGCGAGAGAGATATTTGACAGCATGAGAGTGAAGAATGTAGTCACATGGAGTGCAATGATTGGAGCTTATGGTTATCATGGTCGTGGCCAGGAAGCTCTCAACTTGTTCTTCATGATGTTATCAAGCGGGATAGCACCTAATAGTATTACATTTGTTACGTTATTGTATGCTTGCAGTCACTCAGGGATGGTTGAAGATGGACTTCGGCTCTTCTCCTTGATGCATGAAGAGTATGGTGTAAGACCGAATGTGAAACATTTCACGTGTGTTGTTGACCTCTATGGACGCTCTGGGAGACTTGCTGATGCTTTGAATTTAATTGAGAATATGACCATTGGAAAAGATGAGGGACTCTGGGGGGCACTGCTTGGGGCATGTAGCATTCATGGTCATGTTGAAATTGCAGAAAAGGCAGCAAGATCTCTTCTTGAATTGAACCCTGAAAACCCAGGGCATTATGTTTTACTTTCAAATATATATGCCAGAAAAGGGAAGGTGGCAGGATGTTGCCAAGACTAGGGAACTTATGACCCATCAGAGATTGAAAAAGATTCCTGGTTGGACATGGATTGAAGTAGACAACATGATCCATAGATTTAGTGCAGGAGATCATACTCATCCTCGCTCGAAGGAGATATACGAAAATCTAAAACACTTGCGTGAGGAATTAGAGCTGGCTGGTTATGTTCCTGACACAAATTATGTGTTACATGATATTGATGAGGAACATAAACGAAAAAATTTTGTACACACACAGCGAAAAGTTAGCTATTGCATTTGCTCTCATTGCCACCCCAGAGGGAGCCCCTATTACAATAATGAAGAATCTAAGGGTTTGTGGTGATTGCCACACATTTGTTAAATTCATTTCAGTAGTGAAGAAAAGGTTAATTATTGTCCGAGATGCAAATAGATTTCATCACTTCGAGGAAGGAATTTGTTCTTGTGCAGATTACTGGTGAAGCTATTTTCATATTGCTGAGGTGCATTCGCTACCCTTTCTGTTTACTACAGCATCTTACCCTGAACTATTGTTTTATAAAATAAACAAATTACGAGAGTTAGTTTCTATATGATTATCTTGCTTGGAGACTACTGTCTATTCCAGAATTTCTCCTTATGGTCTATTGCAGTTGAGAAATGAATGCCCACTGCACAGCTTCTGACAGTGAGTCACATATTCTCCACTAAATGCTAGTTTGTTGTAGTACTCCATTGCAGTTGTTGTTTAGCAGGCTGCTTCTTGATTTTCTCTTCTCAAGTCTGAACCTGGCCATAATAAAGTGGTCAATAAAAACTTGACCTGTCAACCCTTGGAGTAGCTTTATCGTGCTGCTTGTTTTGAACTCCTACCAAGAAATGGCTTTGAATCATTGGGAAACATATCTTTTTAATTCAACGGATGGGAAACATATCTGTTTTAATCATTGGGAGTACTCAGTATGAAAATTGGCATAGTTATCCGGTTTGAAAATATTAATTGTTGACAGTGATGGCACTGATTACAGAAGTAAGAAAGCATACCTGCTGTGTCAAATTTCTATACCAGTTCTGCATTCAAAATGTCTATTATTGGTGTTAGACTACTGTTCTTAAACACAGATTATCATCAGGTTGCTTTTTTCTTAACGTGGATTTAACCCTAGGTTCTCAATCATACTTGGTCCTTTATAGGTCAAATCCTTGAGCAGTTGCGGTGGTTACTTGTCATCATCTTGTGAGCTTCAGGAATGAGAGCAGTATCCTCAAGAAATTCCTGGAAATTCGAGTTGTAGGCTATTGCAGTTCTGAAATGCAAGTTGCTTACTGACCAACCCTGCAGTGCGTAATGGGTTCACATTATCGTTGTCAATGTTAGAGTTGGCTCCAATTAATAAGTTGGCTAAACTTCTGTTTGCTCTTTCCAGGTGCTGTAAATTGCTTTCCCTGCACGCAGTTGAACAATGGCAGTGTGCTTCAAAGTCATTCATATATAAAAGAACTAGAGATTTCAAAGCATTTTCCAGATTTGTACTTGTAAACGGGGTTTTCTCAGATTCGCACAGGTGTTTCATGCTGACAGCCATGCTTCGGTGCCAGATTTGTGCAATGGCATTTCCACTGAAGAGTCCACTTGGGAGGCGCTCTGAGTCGGAGCTCAGTGATTTGTTCTGTTTTTCCACCAAAGTAACAAATTGGCCAACAAATGTAGTGGAAATCCATTCTGGAAAACCAATATCTTTGAGCTTGTTCTTCTCAAATTGGCTTTGTAAAGGTATTTTACATTGACAAAGATATAGTTCTGCTGTTGAAAAATTGGAGAGATTCTTTGGTTCTCAAGGCAAAGAGCGCTTTCCACGCACGAGTGATCCATATGATTGTGTACATCTTTTTAGTTCTTTGTCCTATTTCCTTTCTAGCCTATAGTCTTGTCACCAAAGAATCAAATTAAGAGAGGTACTACTGACAGTTACTTTGGTATGGACCTTATTTTAAATTCACAAGTACTGGAATTTTAGATTTATTTTTTATGTATAGTCAGTGCAAATGTGTTCCTATAATTGTTGTCACATAATTTCGTTCAGTACAAATTTCGTCCTTCCCCTATGATTTCTCCTTTAAAATCTTATCCTCCAACAAACGGATGAATTGCTAGCAGAAATGTTCTTATCAAAGCATTTTTTCTGCTATTTCTTCTTACAAAGCTGGATATGCCTGCAATTTAATTTGTGGGTAATTGCTATCCTCTTGAACCAAAACATTTTTTATTGGAAAAATTCTTTGCATATCCTCCTTTTATAAGGGCCATATATTAACTTTCTTTTCTGTTAGTCATTTTAAAAAAACAGAGTGGGACTAATTCAGTAAGATGTTGAAGGTCACACTTAAGTGTATGACTCGTATAGGTTTTTAAAAATTTATTACAAATAAATAATGTATGTTAGTAATTAAAATTGTATATATTTTTAAATTATTAAGTTACTTTTCACTCAATAAATACATCTTTATTTGGTCGAGCGGTATGTATTTTTACAATGCACGTTTTCCCACAATGCACCTAGGTAGAGTCATCCAACACATTCGAGCCTACTCTTCAACAAGTTACAAGTTACAAGTAAGTTCGGGCAAAAAAGATATTCTCTTCATTTTAAATTATAAGACATCTTTTATACTTTTTTATATAAATTAAAAAAACATGAAGTATATTTCTTATTTTATATTTAATTAATTTAATTTATTATTTAATAATATTAGGAATTATATTTATAAAAAATATATTTTTATAAAATATTAAATATTTTAAAAAATATATTCAAAAAAAATTATATACTGAAACCGAAGAAATATGATCCTATTTATCACCCCGTGAAACTACTTCCGAGGTTTAAGCCCAATTCTTTGGTACCGAACAATTGCCATCTTTACCCAACTCTTGATGTGCGAAAAATCGGTCACAATCTAATCAAAGGTCTAACTAAATTCAATTAACTGCCGAAGTACATTTTCCCTATTCATAAATAGCCATAAATAACTATGTAATAGGTACTACCTCGAATGCCCCCAGACGATGGCCTTTTCTGTCTTCACATTCGTTTTGCACGTTTGTTTTGGTCTGATGGAGACTGAACATTCATGTCCATTCTACTCGGGACCAAATGAAGTTGCTCAAAAACCCACAAAAAGAAGGGACCATTAAACCAAGAAAATGTGATCCGCTCCCCGATATTATACAAATATCATTATAAAAATTTTATTTTGTTACAAAATAAATATTATTGAATAAAAATTAGACTTTTTTTTTATTTATCCTTATAATAAATAATGACATTTTGTGTAATTTCATATATAATATTTAATTACGCGTAAAATATGTGTAAAGATTTCTACAATAACACTTAAATTGAAACCTACAGAGTATTACTAAACCACCCATCGAATATGTATTAGGTTTAACTTTATCTTGAATCTTTTCTTCATTGACAAAACAAAAACACAAAAAGAAATGAAAAAATATCGGTTATTTTTATGATAAGATTAGTTGAGAAACATGTAAATGCAAAAGTAATCGTTTAAATTGTCATTAAGGCACCACCACGGCCACAAAATAGGAGGATATGGAGACATTTGCTTTGGCTCAAGCGAAAGAAAATTTAGTGGAGGATGAATTAGAGGTGCGGCCGTTTGATTCGTCTCTTTCATTTTCTTCATTCTCTGAAAATGCATCTGGGAGCATTCTTCTGAGAAGAAGTCCCGAAGCGTGAAAAAACGAACATGATGAAATGAGTGGTTTTTGGTTGCTGCATACGACCGGACGAAGAGTGCATATCAGCCCACTCAAGCATGGAAATGTGCAAACCTATGAAAGCCCGCATGATGCAGCCTGCAGCCTCTATATTCCTCTTTACTCTTTCTGACTCAGGAAATCTGTGGTTTTAGGTGCCAAAGGCTAAAAGAAGCATGCAATTCCCGTATTAGTTTAGGGAAGTTGCACCGAGTTGGAAGGTGAATTGACAATGCCAAATTCGGCAAAATAATTGGCTTTAATTACTTGGTGGTGCTTCCATTCTTCTCGTGTGTTATTATCTTGTATGTACTTGAATTCTTGACTTGTAATTCAAATTGAAATTTTTTATACCATTTTTTCATTTTTGATGAATTTATATTTCACTTTTTGATGAAAGAAGACGTTTTGAGAAAAAGTGAGTATTTTAGCCAGTAGAGAGTTTCTTCCATTTAAAAATTACTAAAACCATTTGGCAATCAAACCTTCAAAGTCCATATTATCTTGATATATTAAAGAATGAGATATATCAAGAAATTAAAAACAATATGTATTTCTAGGTTTGATTCGTAGGGTGGCTCGGAAAAAATCTATTGACCAAAAAAAAAAAGGAAAAGGAACATTTTCATCAGTTTAGCAGAACAAAAAGAGTCTTATATATTAAGAGAAAAACTAGGATAAAGTTATTTCCAAAAATACAAATCAAGTAATATCAAAACAATTTTATGAGAAAAACTAGGATAAATTTCTTTCCGTCTAGGTATATGTATCACGATGTTATGAGACTTACCACTTCAATTTTTTCTCTTATTTTGGAGTTTTGTTTTTAAAAATTTTTGTGGGATTCAAAATTGAATACGGTAAACTATTATTTGAAAGTAATGTTGAGGAATTTAAATTTTAAAAAAGTGAATCCGAGTAATATAGTTTCGAGTATATTATATTCTTATGTTTGGATATATTGAAGAAGCAAAGTTTATTCTTTGTTTATTTAAACATATAAAATAATAAATTATACACTTCAAAAAAATTTAAATTATTTTTAAACATCTCATAAGTTGTTTGCACAATTAATTATATTACTTGTGCGTTAATAAAAAGTAAATCACATAAATAAAAAGCTTCAATTGTATTTTATACATTAATTTGATATTCCTTCCATCAATTAGATTGTCTTTATATATATATATATATATATATATATATATATATATATATAGGCTTATGTAAATCAAAATATTTGAAGAAGATTTAATACTTTTATAGTAACCATACATCTTGATTATGTACTAATATTATAACTTTTAAACTAAAACTTCATAAATAATTTTGTCACAAATTTTTAATAAAATAAAGATAATAAAAATTTGAGATATAAAAAAATTAATTAGCTATCACATTTTAAGTTGGGAGAGAGAAAAAAAATCTGAAGAGGTATGAAGAAAGAGAGAGATAAGCAAATGAGAACACAATGAATAAGTAAATATATGAATAATAATATTATATATATATTTTATTTATTATGAGGAGTACTTTTTTTTTTGTTAAAATCTTAAGAAAAAGGATTACAATATCACCTCTCATTAAGAATTCTTTATTTTTTCAAAGCTTAGGAGTCAAATTCTTTTCCTAAAATATAAATAATAAACCAAATGTCAAAATTTAAAAATGAGAAAAGAGGTTATTTTCTCCATTTGCTTTCCTCGGAACGAATGATGAAAAAATGTGAAAAAAGTTGACTTTTGAATGGAAATAATTTTTGAGGCCTAGTCAATCAAAACAAACGGTTCAGGTTTAGCAAGCATGTTCTAGAAACCCACCCTCTGGACGGTGCCGTTATTGGCTGTTAATTGTGTAACAAATAGGTATACGGGTTGCTGACATATCAACCCATCATTTTAAAGTACATATCAGCAGATCCACCCGAAACTACTGGAGATGATTCATACCTTAAAGCGGATATCTGCGATTCTTTTTTGGATGGAAATCTCATGACAATCAAATCATACATATCTAATTATAGCACACAGCACTAATGACAATCAAACATAAAAAAACAAAATAACACTCCATGGCTCCAAAGATAATCCAATCGGTTACGCTGTTGATAGAACATTAGGACGGAATGAAATTTTAATTGTAAAATTTTGGGTGTATTTGGACATGATTCGATTTTAAAATCGAACTCAAAATTTTAAGTGTAGGATTCACATCTATTCTCATAAATAATTTAATTTTTATAAAACTCAAGAAAAATCTTAAAACCAAACTCTATCCAATCACACTCTTAATTTAATGATTGAAAATTTATATATAATAAATAATTATTATGTAATTTTTTAATTATTAAATTAAAATTTATTTAGTACATGATAGAAGAAAATATTATTTGTATCATAACCAAATTGAATATCATCATCAATCATACATAGCACTTTGTGGTTCTTTCAACCCCAAGTTTTGACGAAGTTTTCTACAAGTGGAATTTGATTTTACTATTTAAAATTAATTGGGATAAAAACATACCTATATATTTTTGCTTGTGTATAAGGAATGCAGTCAACTTCGAAGATGAATGACAAGCCACTAAGATGATTCTCGACCTTGATCGCTACGGTAAGAGATCAGCAAGTAACTGATTGTGCTAGTGATCCGCCTTGAATATAAAATTAACAGGAAAAGATCATAAATTAAAATTAGGATACTCAACGGAGATATATATATTGTTAATGGCCCCTCATTAGAATAAAAAAAGTTCATAGGTTAATTATTAAGAAGAAGCAATTAAAATCCATTCTGTCAATTTTGATATAAAAAGTATACTTACCATACACATGAAAAATAACCAATAAGTTGATGTTCATATTTTTCTCTTTTTTTTTTTGGATAAATCAAATGGTGAGTTTGGAGACAGAGGATCAATAGCCTTCTACTACCCTATATTCGAGCTTGTAAATTTGTCTCGCAAACATATCAGACTAGTTGAATAATCAACACTTAGTATTGACCATGTCAGAATAGTACTACAAAGCTCAAACGAGAGGAAACTTACCCATAGGATTAACACTATGAGTTGATAATTAAAGCGTAATTCCGTAATACTCTCATGTACAAATAGGGTTTTACATCCTCAATGAAGTTAAAATCCTTAATGTTAGAGCGGACAACTGCTCCAGTGGTATTCGTATTTCCCTCTTTACATAGTTTTCTAATTCTGCCTGTTTTTCAGTCCACTATTTGTGTTGTAGGTTCACACACCCATGTATACACTGCACCAAATATACCAACCTGACATGTGCCCAATTAATTAGACATTTCGGTTGAGGGGGTTGGCATTGGCAGTTCCTTTCCTTGGGAATTATCAGAAGGTTCTAAATATATATATTAGTAGTAAATTTCAAGAAAATTCTCACTTATGCTAGATTTACTCCATTTGTCAGTTCTAGAAACTCATATCAAAATTATTCATTTCGAAAGATATTAGTTCTTTTATTAAATTTTTCATATGTTTATAAAAAAATGCTGATATTGCCTTGAGCCCTTGGAATTGGAATAAGTTTGGCAACATATATTTGAGATATGCGGAACAATAATTATAATATATTTGTGAAAATTTTAAAGAATAATTTTATACTAATATGATATGAGAATTATATAATTTATAAAGTTTGAGCGACACTATACATACAAATTACGAAAAAACTACATATAATCTTTTCGTAATTTGTGTATATGGTCTTGCATATATATATATATATATATATATATATATATATATATATATATTATTTACTTATTTATTTATTTATTTATATATATGAGATAGCGAACTAGAAAGTGGTATAGTGGAGGTCCCTTCTCTGGGCTCTTTCTCTCCACTCAAAGTTCAAATTCCATTCGGATTCAAATCTGCCCACAAACCTTCAATCCAGAAAAAAAATGGAGAAGCTGTGAATTTTGCTAAAAAAAACATGAAAAAACAGGTGAAAAGCCAGAGGAATATGTTGTGGGGTAGCAGAAAGAGAAAGGGAATATTGTCCCTTCTTATATCTTAGGCCAATGGTGTGGTGGAGAGTCGATTTGAGTGTATGACTTAGATTTCTTCTTTTTAATACGTTAAACACATAGTTTTAAACTTTTTCCTGAATAAATACTAAATATAAATTATGCCATAAATAGAATAGTTTTAGGTACCTACTGCTTCTTATTACTAGAAATGCTATCATATCCAGGAGTTCAAATTGCCAAAGTTTCTCCGAGCTTTTCCTTTTTCAGTCAACTGAATGAGAATCAGGTATATTGAAAGAATTTCCTGTACCTAATCGAAAGGGAGCGGGAAAAAAAGAAGAAAAAAAAAAAAGGTCCAAGTTGGCAAAGAAATTGCAATAGTTTCCAATCCCAAGTCCATGGCGTCTATAAATAGCTAAACCTTGCTCATCATTTTGATGCAATTATTTCTTTGACGAGCACAAGAATGAAGTTCCTCTGGGCTCTTCCTGTTGTGATATTGTTCTTCTTCTTATGGCTCGGCAATGTGGAAGCGTCCCACGAGGTATCCTTCGCTTATGAATCTGTATCTCCTGCTAAAATACTGAAGCAAGAACATAGGACCGCTTACCATTTTCAACCCAAGAAGCATTGGATTAACGGTACGTACCTCTTTCTCTCCCTGTCTTCCTTCCTAAGGCCAACCATTTTGTATTTGTACGTATTGGTTCTTTTAGCTTTCTCTGTATCTTTTGATGTTCTTGAGTTATAATGCTTTTAGTAACTTTCATTTCCAGTTTTTCTCTTTTGTAGAGAAACAGCTAAGGTTTTTTGGTTCATGTACAACAATTTGAATATATCTTGAAAGAACTATTTATTCGCTATATATATACCGTACAAAACAACATATCTAGCTTGAAAACAAAGGAAGAACGCAAGAATTTCTTGATTCGAGATCAAGATCAGCTTTTAGATACAGGTTGGAGCAAGCAAAAATATCAGTCCTCATCATAATTCATGTTCTTGAAGCCGACCCCATATAACTTTTTGTTTTCCTTTTAAGTTCTTTTACCCTTTTTGAGCAGAGAAAAAGAAAAAACGAAGATACAGCAGCATATCTTAGAATTCTACATGTTTTCTTTGTGCACTTCTATATATTCTTTTTTTTTTCCCCAGAAATCAAAGAACATCACCGGAAAGAAATATTTGAAGAATATGAGGTTTCTAGTTTTTAAGATACAAGTACTGAACCCGAGTACATAGCACAGATAGATATAGAAAACCGAGATCTTTATATGCATGCATATTACTTTTGAGAATGGTTCTTCAGAGTAAATTATTGAGAAGATGTTGATCATATCCCGTAGTGGGAAAGATTACCATGAAATGCATTGACTTGTGATGTCTCTTCTGAAGTGGACATTGATATCGCTAGGTACATATAGCTAAGACTTCAACATCACCGTCCCCTGCACTCCTGCAGTGCTGCTTGTCAATCTTGTCTCTTCTAGATAGATATTGCGTTCTCGTCAATTGGTAAACGCATTCTACTTTCCAACATTCCAACATTCCATGGCATTTCATGTCCCACTTGGCAGCCTTTAATAAGTACTATAGGTTATTTGGCTAGGGACTGACAGGAAAAGAAAGTAATGGTATTAAAAGCTGATAGAATTTCCAATTTAGAAATGAACTCTTTGCAGCAAGATTAATCTAATCTCCAAATTCCACTTGTCTTTCTTCCTGTTGGAGAATGAGGAATAATTATTCAAGAAAGGACAATTTGGATATTTTTTAATATTTTTATTTATAATATTTAATATTTAATTTTTATAATTAGAAGTGTTTTTACAAAGAGTATTAAAAATATATATATAAAAGATTTTAAATCGTAACTTGGAGAGGCTTTGGGATAAGTGTTTCATGAGACTAATTAGATTCGGACATGTCATTAGAATTGTTTTTAAGGTTCTTTTTTAACAATCTTTCACTACTGATCTTCATTTCTTGTCCCCATCCAATGCGGAATGCCGAAAATGAATCCAAAGACAGACCCAAATGGTGAGCAAATTTTCCTCATTCTTATTACTAGGTTTGTTATTATTATTTTTATCTATTATTTTAAACTTATTTTCATCTTTTTTTCTTAATATAATAATAGGGCCAATGTATTTCAAGGGAATATACCATCTTTTCTACCAGTATAATCCCAAAGGAGCAGTGTGGGGCAACATCGTTTGGGCCCACTCGGTGTCCAAAGACTTGATCAACTGGAAAACCCTAGAGCCCGCCCTCTACCCATCCAAGCCCTTTGATAAGTACGGCTGTTGGTCTGGGTCATCTACAATTCTCCCCGGCAACAAGCCCATTATACTGTACACGGGTGTGGCAGATGAGAATCAAACGCAGGTCCAAAACTATGCAGTTCCGGCCAATATGTCGGACCCATATTTACGCAAGTGGATCAAGCCCAATGGCAACCCCTTCTTGGTCGGCGATGCGGGGGTAAACAAGAGCGCTTTTCGAGACCCAACAACAGCGTGGATGGGCCGAGATGGACACTGGAGAATGTTGATCGGCAGCAGGAGAAAGCAGAGAGGAATTGCATACTTGTACAGAAGCAGGGACTTCAAGAAATGGTCAAAGGCAAAGCATCCCTTGCATTCTACTGCAAATACTGGGAACTGGGAATGCCCTGATTTTTTCCCTGTCTCACTGGAACATCCCACAAAAGGATTGGACGTTTCGGCCGGGGGGAAAAATGTAAAGCATGTCTTGAAGGTGAGCCTTGACGTTACAAGATACGATTACTATACCATTGGCACCTACTATACGCAGAGAGATAGGTATGTCCCTGATGAAACAATGGTTGATGGTTGGAGAGGGTTAAGGTATGACTACGGGAATTTCTATGCTTCCAAGAGTTTCTTTGATCCAAGCAAGAATCGAAGGATCGTTTGGGGTTGGGCTAATGAATCTGACACCAGAGCTGATGATGTTGAAAAAGGGTGGGCTGGGATCCAGGTATAATACTCAGAGAGAACTTCGGTATAAAGTTTCACATTGTGATCCCTTGATCTTTTGACTGCTGATGTTTCTGTATTGGATATTGTTTTTAGACGATTCCACGAACTATCTGGCTCGATCCCAGGGGAAAGCAATTGTTGCTGTGGCCTATTAAAGAACTTGAAAGCCTCAGAGGGAAAAAGGTGGGCTTGAGCAATAAAAAGCTGAGAAAAGGGGAGCAAATTGAGGTCAAAGGAATTAAAGCCGCACAGGTTCGTTTAAGAAGTTAAAACAATCACTGGGATTAATTCAAACATCTAGTCATTGATTAATTAAAATAGTCATTTTCGTCAAGATTTTGATTGTATATGGTCAATATGCATGTGCAGGCGGATGTTGAAGTGACTTTCTCGTTCCCTAGTTTGGACAAAGCAGAAGCGTTTGATCCCAGCTGGGCTGCCATGGACGTACAAGAGCTTTGCGAAAAGAAGGGTTCCACCGTTCGAGGGGGTCTTGGGCCATTTGGTCTTCTAACTTTGGCATCTAAACACTTAGAAGAATACACCCCTGTCTTCTTTAGGGTTTTCAAGGCTCAAGACAATCGCCATGTCGTTCTCATGTGCTCTGATGCCTCAAGGTCAGTACGATGCTCAAAACCAACGCACCATTTCATTTTGCAATTGATATATATCGCAAGGCTAATTTCATACACATTCTTGCAGTTCATCCCTGAAGAAAGGACTGTATAGGCCATCGTTTGCAGGCATTGTAGACGTAGACTTAAGCAAGAAGAAGCTTTCTCTCAGAAGTTTGGTATAATTTCTCTGTCTAAATTCTCATATATCTCCCATGTACACTTTAGTTTCTTTGTTTGATCACCTTGACTGATCAGTTACGTGCTGTTCTCTTCCGTGGTAGATCGATCACTCCGTGGTGGAAAGCTTTGGAGAGGGAGGAAAGGTGTGCATCACGTCAAGGGTCTATCCTATTTTAGCAATCTATGACAAAGCTCATCTGCATGCATTCAACAACGGTACTGAGACCATCACAGTGGAGAGATTGGATGCTTGGAGCATGAATCGTCCTCAAATGAACTAAGGATATTTTGAGAACAAATTGAAGGAATTGATCGATTCACTGGCTTAAATATTAGCTATACAAGCAGAAGATTGAACTCATTTTGCATGCAAAAAGAACAGAAGCAAATTTAGACTGTTCAAGTGATTTAGATGAAGATGATTTTGTCGAATTTAGAACGTTATATTGCATCCAAGTGTTATTGCAAAACATGAAAATAACCCATGAATGGGAAAGTCATCCCATGAATATCAATTTTATTCTCCAGACAACGTTAAAAAGACTTCAGTTAAGTGCTTCTTTCGTCCAAAATTAAATGTAGGCTTTTCTGTTCAAAACAAATAGGAATGTGGACATTAAAAAACTCAAATGGAAAAAATACATCAAATATATAGTTAGGTCTAAAAAGTTTTGGTGAATTGAGAATATTCAACTTGAAAATGTCACCCGAGGAAAGGAGAAAAAAGAAAAAGGTGATGAAAGAGACTATTTTTGAGTGTTCACTATTTGGAGAAACTTGAATAGCTGAACTAAACTAAATTTTAATTCGATTTTCGGTTCAGATTTCTCCCAAAAATTTTGATTTAGTTTGGATTATTTTCTCCAAACAATATTTAGGTCTGGTTTTCAAGTTGGTAATCTCTCAATTCGAACTAAATCGAAAATTAAAATTTAATTTTTTTTTAAAAAATAATTATTCTTTAAAAAAATTCAGTTTAAAGACAAAATTCGATTTTAGTGTGTATTTAGTTTGGTTTGATTTTTGAAAAAAATTTTAAAAATTAAATTTTATCTAAATTGCCGAACTAATTTTTATCCAACCTAAACCGATGAACAATCCTGATTTTCATCCTTTCTTTGCCGGGAATATTGAATCGAAATATTCACCGGCGGCACCCATCTTTCGTGGTTTCTCACGGAAGCCCAGCAGTCATTTGAAGGGTTGATAATTCTAACTACTCTAACGACATTTTGACAACTCCAAAATGGTTTTGCCTCATCTTTCCAGCTACGTACGACAAACAAAGCTAAGAAAATTTTGAAGATAACGTCCAGAGCATAAATGAAATAAGAGTTGAAGCATTAGGAGTCCAAGTGACTCAAGCAAATTCATTCATTTGCTTACACCACAAAAAGTGTTGAAGATTGTTGCTAATCTACTCTTCTTCTCCATTGCTCTTCCCGCGTTCAACGTGCCTAATCAATTTAACTTTAACTTTCTCACCTAAAGTATAAGTGGAAAGTTCCTACGATTCATTTTGGTGAAACTTTGACCGTCATCCATCACAAAGTCAAACACACACACACACACACTCTCTCTCTCCCCAAGATGAACTTCAACATTGATTCCTATTTCCTACTCTTTTGTTTTAGTTACCAACCCGACAAAAATTTTAAAGTATTCTATCCCTTTTAAAATATATTTTTTATTTTTAAATTTATTATAAAATATAAGTTATTGTTTATATAAACAATTTATTTTTAATTTTGTTATCATCTCTAACTAATTATTTAAATTTTAATTAACTTTTTAACTAATTATTTAAAATATTAATTATTAATATTAAATTTAAATTTAACACACTAATCAATCATTAACTCTATGTATTAGTATTTGCTGAATACTTATAACAGAGTGAGTGATTGAGTTGTGGAGGTGTTGGGAGCCGAAACTACCTATGCTGGGATAGAAATTTTCCTTATTTGTAATTGTATAATTCTATTCCTTTGCAAGTTTAATATACAAATCTCATCCCTTGCAAAAAAGAGAGAAATTATTAAAAAAATGTAAACAATACTAGATTTAAAAATAACTAATTAATATTAATAAAAATTATGTAAAGAAAATATAAAATAAAAATTATTAGTTATATCATATTAACTTATTTTCTTAATTCGTATAAAAATAGAAATAGATATATCTTTTCTAGAATTAGTAACTTTTCAGCGTTATGGTATTAAATGGAATTTGCGAAGGTATTATCCGTTGACACGGCTTTCCGAAATAGAGGCCTCCATGCATAACAAGAAAAGAAATAATGAACTCCGGATTTGGTGATCTTCTCCAGATTTCTTTCTCAATTCTAAAAATTTCCAATAATGTGGTAAAGAATCACGCGGTCACTCTCTGAGCGACGATTCTTTTCGCCACATAGGATATATTTCGTGCTTTATTTTCGTTAGTAATATTTTCTAAACTGATTTCTTCTCTGCATGTGGTTCTTGCGGAAAGTCTATTTTGACAGCTCCCCCACGTTTTTCTTCCTAACGGCCGAGAAACAGCCCCTTATATATAACCACGTGTTCGCACAGTGTCTCTTATATATTTGACTGAAAATGAAAAACCAAAAAAGAAATTGAAGTGTAATTTCCACACTCTCGCACTCTCCGTTTCAGACCATGAGACACTGTTACAGTCAGATACTTTCTTCGAAATATCCGCATCGTAGACTTTTCCCGTAACAAAAATAGTCGATTTCGTTTACGTTTGAATTTTAAATTTTTTTATCTTAAGATTTATAAAAATAATTTTTTATTAAAAAATATAATTATATTAAATTTTCAATTAAATGAGTACGGTACACTTTTATATTTGTACAAACAAAAGAAAAAAAGTGCGAATAAATAGAGAGAATTTTAATTTAAAAAGAAAGAAAACAGAAGAGATAAAATAGTTACCAATTACCATTACTAGCCGGCTTTAATGGAAGTTATCTTATAATCCAATTCTCATTCCTATCCACTAATGATCCTTCCATCTCGTCTATAAATACCTGTATAATTCTCAATGCACAAAACACTCCGAATCCTCTCATCTCCCTCTTCTACAACTACTCTATAGAAAAAAGAAAAAACTTCTTCGAGTAAGTTAATGGCGTCGTCTGATCATTATAAGCTTCTCTGGGCTTTGCCATTTTTCTGGTTGCTGTGTCTTTTGATATGCAACGACGGCATAGTCTTCGTGGAAGCGTCTCACAAGGTTTATCCCGCTTATCAGAGTTTGACAGCCACCAATGTGGACGAACTGCACAGACCTACCTATCACTTCCGACCCAAAATGAATTGGATAAACGGTAACGTTCGTTTCCGAGAAAATCGTTTTGTTTCTGTGATCTGCTGCCTTACCAGTGTTTCTTCAACGTCGAGATTCCATGTGCATGCGCTTGCAACGATATATATTGCTGTTTAGGTTTTATGTATAGCCTCCTATTCCTGTGCCTTCTTGGTATAATTGAATATATGATCTTTATAACTTCTTTCTCTTGACCTTAAAAATAATTACAAATTGGCTGGCTTTCAATTCCAAAGGGATTTTGCGTGTAGTTTACCACTCCGTTTTTAGAGTTCGAATATGATAAGTCAATTGTAGGTATACTTATATATGTAACGTAGAGAAGGGTATGAATTCCAGTTCGAGAGGGCAGCGGATCACGCAGCTATATGCTTTTTATACATGTCATTAGAAGGTGTGAATCGCATAATGAAACCTCACTGAGGAAGAGATGGACTAGTTTGGTTTATCTTTTTAGAAGCGTGCGGGAATCGATTAATCTTTCTTATTTTAATTCCCTCTATCCTCACAGTCATTTGGAAGTGGATAGAAATACAAAATTTTTCTGATTAAGACCTAAATCTCTTTCCTTCCTTTCCAAGAGATATATGATAACGATATTTATAAGGGAAAAAGATATCATATATATGCATGAGTCATAAGCATATTCTAGTCCACTCTACGCTGGCACATCTGTACCATGTGATATGATTTCGGTCAACTTTTCCCTTATATATATATATATATATATATATATATATAAAAGGAAAAAAGATACCATATGCATGAGTCATAAGCATATTCTACTCCACTCTACGCTGGCACATCTGTACTAAGTGATATGATTTCGGTCAACTTTTCCCTAATATATATATGAAAATTGCTATTGTAAAACTACTTAATAAAAATTTTGTAAAAGTAATTATTTACTTTTATTGGTCACCCATTTGCTATTGGTTGCTATTGAATTAATCACATTTGTTTTTTCTTTACATGGTTCTTCTGGGCTGCCAAAAATTTAATGGAAAACAGATCCAAATGGTAAGTATTTCTTCTTATCCGTGCTATTGTTAAAGCAATCTTTTTTTCCCTTTTTTTAAAAAAAAAATCAATTATCTATTTTTTTTTCTTTCTTTATTATGTTAGGGCCAATGTATTACAATGGGCTTTACCATTTGTTCTACCAGTACAACCCCAAGGGTGCCGTTTGGGGAAACATTATTTGGGCCCATTCAGTCTCAAAGGACTTGATCAACTGGATCCCATTGGAGCCCGCCATTTATCCTTCAAAGCCATTTGACAACTACGGATGTTGGTCTGGGTCGGCCACCCTTCTCCCAGGGAATAAGCCCATTATTCTTTACACCGGAATAATCGATAGAAACAACACCCAAGTCCAGAACTATGCAGTCCCAGCCAATCTCTCGGATCCATATCTGAGAGAATGGGTCAAACCCGACAACAACCCCTTGATAGTTGCAGAACCGGGTGTCAACCAGAGCGCCTTCCGTGATCCCACTACTGCATGGTTCAGTGATGGCCACTGGAGAATCTTGATCGGCAGTCGGAGGAAGCATCGAGGGATATCGTACTTGTACAGAAGTAGGGATTTCATGAAATGGGAAAAGGCCAAACATCCGCTCCATTCTGTGCCGGAAACCGGGAACTGGGAGTGCCCGGACTTCTTCCCGGTAGCGAAGCAAGGGAAGGACGGTTTGGACACTTCTGTAACGGGACAACATGTTAAGCATGTGCATAAGGTTAGCCTCGATGCTACGAGGTTTGAGTACTACACTATCGGAAGCTATTATCCTCGCCAGAGGGATCGGTACGTTCCTGATAATACATCTGCGGATGGTTGGAAAGGGCTGAGGTTTGATTATGGAAACTTTTATGCTTCCAAATCGTTCTTTGACCCGAGCACGAAGAGGAGGATTTTGTGGGGATGGGCTAATGAGTCTGACGCTGCCCAACATGATGTCTTGAAGGGATGGGCTGGAGTTCAGGTACGGGCAGAGAACAAATTTCAATCTCCAGATTAACAAGAGAGGTTTTAATGTTCTTTTCTTGCATACTGCAGTTGATTCCTCGTACAATCTGGCTGGATTCAAATGGAAAACAGGTGGTACAATGGCCAGTTGAAGAGTTGGAAACTTTGAGAGGGAAAAATGTCCATATAGCCAATAAGGTGCTAGAGAAAGGCGACCAAGTTGAAGTTAAAGGGATTAAAGCAGCTCAGGTCTGTGGTAGTAGATAGTTAGTAGATTTCATGCATATCCTTGCTTAATACAGCACCTACGACCATCGCAAAAGTACTAAATTTTCACTCATTTACGACATTCTTGTAGGCTGACGTTGAAGTGACCTTCTCATTCCCTAGCTTGGACAAAGCTGAGCCATTTGATCCAAGCTGGGTTAACCTTGATGCTCAAGATGTCTGTGCTCAAAGAGGGTCATTCGTCCAAGGTGGTCTTGGTCCTTTCGGGCTCGCAACACTTGCATCCAGGAATTTAGAAGAATACACGCCTGTCTTCTTCAGAGTATTCAGAGATGGAGACAAGCACAAAGTCCTTATGTGCTCAGATGCCACCAAGTCCGTTTCTTTCCCTCTGCTCACAGTTCTTCAACCTCTTTACATCAATTTCTAACTTAGCTCGGTTTTGCTCAGGTCTTCTTTGAAGGAGGGCTTGTACAGACCCTCGTTTGCAGGATTTGTAGACGTAGATTTAACCGATCAGCGGATATCCCTTAGGAGCTTGGTACGTTTATAATTTCGGTCTTTTAATTTGCTAGCTTTCGATTATCCGAACTGGGAAAGTTGGGTTGATGGTTAAGTAATGATCATGTTATTTTGTGCACGTGCATTGGCAGATTGATCATTCAGTGGTAGAGAGTTTTGGTGCTGAAGGGAAGACATGCATTTCATCAAGGGTTTATCCAACTCTAGCAGTCGGTGAAAATGCTCACTTGTATGCATTCAACAACGGCACGGAGCACATCACGATCGAAAGCTTAGATGCCTGGAGCGTGGAAAATCCTCAATATATGAACTAGATCATATTGGATAAATGCTGTACAGAGAATTGTGATTCTTGACAGAGTTGATTTTGAGATTCCAATGCCTAATGATATCGTTATTCTTGATATTCCTTTTTGGTTTTATGGCAATCTATAACCATTTGATACTAAACGCTTTTAATTAATTAATTGAATTGCCACATATCATTAAGAATTTAATGTTGAAGATACCTCTTTTGTTTAGTGTATTAGGATTTCATCTTTTATATTCTACTTGATCTTTCTTTTAATTAATTCGTAAATCATTAAAATTCATATTTAAGAAAACATTTATTATTAGCCATTGTAGCACAAAAGCTAGTATGGTATCAATTTCCCCCATGAATCTTCTTCTTCTTAGTTCAAGTAGCGATCACCCTTTTTCGAACACCTTTTGAATGAAGACGTTCTTCGACACTTGCAGTCGCATTTTAAAGTCCCTCCTGCCACTGCAACTTTTGCTAAAAGGGCTTTAGTGCCCTTGTAATCAAATTGAGTAAACCCGCTCTGTACGGAAGACTTTCCTCCCTGTTCCTCTTTCTACGTCTCTTCTTCTATCGTCTTCCTCTCCTCTTTTTATTGCAAGGATGGAGAGAGACATATTAAAGACCGTGCTTTTAAGATTCATGAATTTTATTGCAAGGATTCAAAATAAAATTGCTTTGACAGGATGGGAATTGCTCAGCCAGCCTATCATTTATGCTGTGTAATCTATATAAGATAAAAGAAAAGAAAGAGAAAAAAATTCAAAATACTGAAATGGTACTAAACTTTTTTTATAATAAATTATAGGGTGTATTTGAATGAAGTTTAAATTTAAAATTTTCTATCTTAAATTTTGTGTATTTTAAACTCATACAATTATGTGAAAATATTTTCTTCCGTCACAAGTTTTCCCCTTCAACAGAATCCTAAAATGTTAGGATGAAAAGCATATAAAAAAGATACCATAAACTTCAAAACAGAAGCATAAAAGAGAATGGCATATGGCTAAAAAATTATTTCTTAGCATTTTATGTTGTGAAATTTATCGCAATTCTTGAACAGAATAACAATAAAGTAAAGTAAAATAGACAAAGAAAGAAGATAGAAAAATAGTAGAAATAGAATTCTTTCTTCTATTTTCTTTTTGTATAATCTTCATCCTATAAACTTATCTATATATATACATGCTATGGAAGAAGCCTTTCATTAAATAAAGATAAGACATTAATTTTCTATATCAATGGGGAGAAGGAATAAGGTATATTTTTCATCTAAATTAAAACAGTAGGACATCCATTTATTTTGTGTCTATAACATTTAATTGATTATTGGCTTTATTTAGCAAAACATAAAAATTAATTAACCAATTTTTTTAGGAAATTTCCTTTTAAACCAAAGTTATACAGAAAATTAATTAAACTTTGTTTTCCTTTTCCTTTCCGTCACTTTATTCAAAGAAAGATGTGTATTTCTAGTAAAAACAAACTTATATTTTTCCCTACAAACCGCCTGTAAAGAGCATCTACAACTATTAAGACATAATTTTTAACCTTAAAAAACAAACAACTAAGCGATATTTCATGGGAATCAAATAGTTACATTCTCATTCAAAATTATAAACCATCCAACACTCGGAAATGTCTCTGCTTCTTCTGTATCATTTGTCTATAAATATACCTAAAATTTTTCTCTACTTCCTCCTGTTCATTATATCTTTTTTTTCCCCCATTTCTTTTTCCATTTTCCACTGACAAAGTCCAACAGTAATGGTGATTTCCAGTAAGCTTGTTTGGGCCTTGCCAGTTCTTTTCTTATACATTTTGGCAGGCAATAAGAATGGCGGGGTCCAGGCCTCCCACAAGGTGTTCGTTCATTATCAGTCTCTCCGCGCCGTCAGTGTACAGGAATTGCATAGAACCGGCTACCATTTTCAACCGAAGAAGCATTGGATAAACGGTATAAACATGTTTCTCATCTTCTCCATTTGCATTGCCTTTGAAGATAAAAGAATTCTCAGTTGCTTGGGACAGGTGTGTCCTTCTTGTCCTGACCCCAATGCTCCCACATGACGGGAACAGTTATATTACAAAACACGACCAAAATGAAAAATTCACTTCGAATTCTCTAGAAGTTTACTGCAATAAAACCACAATACAAACTGCAAGAATCATTTTTGGTTAGGTCTTCAGAATTCTAATTGTCTATTGCTTTCTTTCACTAATCATCTAAATGTTTGCTTTCTCTCTTTTTGGCTACTCATGCATGCGGGGATTCAAATCGTGAAACACATGGAAAGCAGATCCCAATGGTGAGCATTACTTTCAGTTCTTCTCATAGCATTTCTTGATTCTACAAATCCCATTTTACAGTGATCTCATCATTTTTCCCCCTATTTTTCACAGGACCCTTTTATTTTAACGGCTACTATCACCTCTTCTACCAATATAATCCCAAGGGTGCTGTATGGGGCAACATTGTCTGGGCTCATTCAGTATCAAAGGACTTGATCAACTGGATTCCGTTGGAGCCTGCCATCTATCCTTCTAAGCCCTTTGACAAATACGGCTGCTGGTCCGGTTCCACCACCGTCCTCCCGGGGAACAAGCCAGTTATTCTTTACACTGGTGTCATAGATAAAGACAACACTCAGGTCCAAATCTATACTGTGCCCGCCAACCTTTCTGATCCCTATCTTAGAGAATGGATCAAGCCCGACGACAACCCTCTGATAGTTGCAGGAAATGGTGTCAACAAGACCGCTTTCCGTGATCCAACCACAGCTTGGTTGGGACCAGACAAACAATGGAGAATCTTGATAGGTGGGCGGAACAAAGATACAGGGATTTCGTTTTTGTACAGAAGCAGCGATTTCAAGAAATGGAAGAAGGCCGAGAAACCACTGCATTCCGTTTCCGGTACCGGAAACTGGGAATGCCCTGATTTCTTCCCAGTGGCAGAGCAAGGAAAAAAGAATGGGTTGGATACTTCTGTGATGAACCAGAATGTTAAATATGTCCATAAGGTTAGTCTTGATGCTACAAGATACGAGTACTACACTCTGGGTACTTACAACCCTGAGAAGGATGAGTATGTCCCCGACAAGACATCCCCAGATAACTGGAAAGGGCTAAGACTGGATTATGGTAACTTCTATGCCTCCAAATCATTTTTTGATCCCAGCAAGAACAGGAGGATTTACTGGGGATGGGCCAATGAGTCCGATGCTGCCGAAGACGACGTTAGAAAGGGATGGGCTGGAATTCAGGTAATAACTTGACATGATTTTACTGTCTTACTGCTTCTATGTATGTCTAAAAAGGTTATGAACTTCCGTCTCCTTCTTGCCTCGTGCAGTTGATTCCTCGTACCATTTGGCTTGACCCCAATGGGAAGCAATTGTTACAATGGCCAGTTGAAGAATTAGAGACCTTGAGAAGCAAAAAAGTTCATCTAAGCAGTACACTGTTGAAGAGCGGTGACAAAATTGAGGTTAAAGGAATTACAGCAGCACAGGTTTGTAATAATTATAGCTAAATGGTTGTTTCAAATGTAGATTGTTTAGTTATGTATAGCATGAACGAAAAGAGTACAAATTAAAAGGGCATTCATTGCGGTAATCTTGCAGGCTGACATAGAAGTTACCTTCTCTTTTCCTAGCTTGGACAAGGCAGAACCATTTGATTCAAGCTGGGATAACCTTGATGCTCAAGATGTTTGCGCAGAAAGAGGTTCATTCGTTAAAGGAGGCCTTGGTCCGTTCGGTCTAGCAACACTTGCCTCCCAGAACTTGGAAGAATACACTCCCGTCTTCTTCAGAGTGTTCAAAGCTGCAGACAAATACAAAGTTCTCCTGTGCTCCGATGCCAGAAAGTCTGTTTCTTTCTCCCTTCAATTCAATTGGAAAATCATTTCATTCGTTCTTTCTCTTTCAAAAGTTTCTAACTCTTGATTTCATCGTCTATCTCAGGTCTTCCTTGAAGAACGAGAAAGGCTGGTACAAACCCTCATTCGCCGGATTTGTAGATGTCGATCTAGCTGATAAGAAGATTTCTCTTAGAAGCTTGGTAATGTTCAATCTCTTGCTAAGCTTTCCACTTCTGTCTTATCCCAGTTTGTCTTCTTTGATCCCAAGCTAAAATGGTCGCGCTGTCTTGTGTATTGGCAGATTGATAACTCAGTCGTAGAGAGTTTTGGCGCCGGAGGGAAGACGTGCATCTCATCAAGGGTTTATCCAACACTAGCAGTGAAAAAGAATGCTCACTTGTATGCATTCAACAATGGCACCGAGACTGTTACCATAGAGACTTTGGATGCTTGGACCATGAAAAATCCCAAGCACATGAACTAGATGCTTACTGAAACTTTGGGTGTTTGTGTTTTCGTGCAATTTTTGTAACCGCATTCACTTGTACACACCTGTGAATGAAGTGAATCACTAGTGTTTTCTGATTCCAACGAAATTCTTGATTCCGGGTTCTTGCTGTACTTTCGAAACTTCCAAATCTATTTAATTTATGTTCCCTGAATAATATAAAAAGTACATACCCCAATCATGGCGTAAATTCCCCTACCCCTCCGTAGAAGACCAACGTCATTGTTCCTTTTTGCAATTTTAATTTCTTTCTCATCAATAATGCTTTTGAATATCAATCTTGAATAAGATAGACCTGAGCCTTTCCTATCATTTCTCATTTCGTTGATATCAGGCATATTGCTGCAACTACTAGAATCACCATATCTACTCAAAGGAACTTCATGAAGCCACCCCTGGAACCTGCCTCCGATAGTCTCCAGTCTCAAGATCATTAGCAGCATCAAAGGAAAATCCGTTTCATTGATCTTATTTATCATCCACCCATTAGCCAAGGATAGTAGAGCAAATCAAAGCAGATACAGGATGGAAGCGGTTGTGTGAACAAAGAATTTGATTATGTTTATATTTATCAAGGTAGCCAACTATTTCCATTTCAGAAAAGGCAAGCTGAAAGCAAATCTAAAGGTTAACATTATGAATAATTCGATTAATTTCAGAATAGCTTCCATCATCTTGTGAAGGAAAAATAGAGAGTCAACTAAACATCAGCACCCAACCCAGAAAAGCACAACTTATACGTCTCGGCCGGCCAGTGGATCTCTCTTTTTAACCCACTAACCAGCTGCAGGACGAGCATCAAAATCAGTTATCTACAAGGCTTGCCGCAAAATTCCATCTTTAATCTGTACCCCACGTGGTCTGAAAGAAGAAAGCTACATCCCCTGAGGAAACACTGTTCAGTGGACAACTAGCAGGATTGCTTCACCATCTAAGGTCATTGAGGAAAGATGACTGAAAATCAAAATACACTACATATCTCGAACTTTAGCAGTCTCAAATACTAGAGAGAATTGGCAATTTACAGGACGAATGACAACAAAAGAGTGAAGAAAGAATGAATCATGTACCATTCTTGAAAATCAACTGCTAGTAAATGAACCCAGCTGACAAAGTTGAAGAATGGTAGTAACTCACTATAGGAGCAATAGTAATCTCTTAAGCACTTTAATTGCAAAAGAGGGACAACTGATAGCTCCATTGGTAAAAGAAACTCGCAGACCGCCTAACGAGAATACAATAGGGAAATGCAGAAGATAAAAGATAGATTATGAGGGCGATCCAGAAGCATAGAAGAGATTACACATCCAACTTCCACCCGTTGCCCAGCCCAGTTTAAATCTTTGGTATCAGAAAGAGTACTAATGTCGCCTTGCTTGTTACTGTAATACCTAACTCTACAAAAGAGGCAAACATCAATCAAAACTTTCATCAGATAGAAGCGCAGAAAATTGCAAAAATTCCCTATTGATATCAAAGGTGAAAAAATCCCAATTCAGCAGAGGATAAAGTATTGATTTTGAAAGCGCTTTTGCAGAAATTGCATACTTGGAGACAGAACAAAAGAGGATTCTCCGCAGCTCTCTTGAATCTCCATGAGTTTCACGGCGCGCCGATTCTCCGATACCAGTCGGGGAACATTCTGGAACATTGACGACAAAACAACAAGGCCCAATATTCTTTAAGGATTAGTATGGCACGTGGCTCAATTGTCACTGCATTAACATATGCTTTATCTATTCGTCCTTTTTACCCAGTATCTCTTTTCTCTTGGGATTGGACTTTTCCTTCTTTAAGCTGAACTCTTCAAATATTCAGCAAAAAAAAAAAAAAAATCTTAAAATAGGATAAACTAAAGATGATATTATGCAGTCCATCCAAAGAAATTACAGATTGTATTGGGAAGCAGCAAGCAGGCGTAGAATCAACAATCAGCAACCACAATTCTTATATAGTTAGATGAACATCCATGTCTTCCTTTTTTTTATAGTATCAACGACCGTGACATCAGAAAAAAAAAAAGAAAAAAGAATAATCAATCAATATGGAAATTTATAAAAGTTTTGGAGGACTATTGAGCACTTGCATCTAAAGACTCAAATTGTGCTTCGAGATAAAAATTAGAACGCAACTTGCATCCTTTATAAACAAACAATTTTCTCAAAACTATATCCATTTTAGTAAGAGACATCATATGTTTGAACCTGTTTTACCGTACCAAGGATATGGGAGATTGTTTTATATATAATGATTTTATTGATGCAAGATAAGTTTTTAGGGTAAACAATTCAATTTGTCTTTAAACTTTACTCAAAATTTAAATTTTGCCATTCAACTTTAAAAAGGAAAATGTTTGACCTTAAACTAACGTAAAGTATTGTTTTGTTCTATTCCGTTTTAATTTATGATGGAATGACTGTTACATGACCACCACATAATTACTTGAAGGACAAATTTGAAATATTAAATAAAAATTATTTGAATTTTTTATAAAAAAAGACAAAAATAACATGATGTCACATATTATTTTTAGAGATTTATCTACACATCACCTTCCTCCCAAATTGATCATTAATAGGCGAGAAATTAATATCGATATTTATAATGATGTACATTTTTTTAATTTTAATACTTAAGAACTTAGTTAGCCAAAAAAAAAAAGAAAGAGCAACATAACAGGTGGAGGCAACCAAAAGAATAGATTATTTTTGAATAAACAACTAAACTGAAAAAAAAAATCTTTGAACAAAATATAACAGGTGGAGGCAAGAATATTCAAATAGATTAACAAAAAAAAAATACATGTTCCACAAATGCAAAATAAGACCAGCAAAAAATTGAAGAAACTTACCACATATACTATACGGATCATGATAGATATTTCGATCTCTGATATTCCAAGCCATTGCAAGATTTTTTTTGCGCTTCTCTTTGGTTTAACCGTATCTACATATATTGACGGAACATCACAAGTTTGTAGTACTTTGGCACTCAAATGTTTTTCTCTAAAGTGAGAATGTAGGAGGAAAAGAAACCTAGTTAAAGAAGAAGATAATGAGAAAAGGGAGATAGACGTTGATTTTCTCTCTAACTGTGACTTATTGTTCTTTATATTATTTTTGTCTTTTTTTCTTTTTTTAAAAAGAATAAAATAATTTTTATTTGATATTTCAAATTAGTCCCTCAAGTAGTCATGTGGTGGTCAGGTGATAGTCATTCTATCATGAATTAACGTTAGAAAACAAACAGAATAGAACAAAGCACTACTTTGCTATAGTTTAAGGTCAAAATTTTTCTTTTTTAAAGTTAAATGGCAAAATTTAAATTTTAAGTAAAGTTTAAGGGCAAATTGAATTGTTTACCCAAGTTTTTATAATTCTAATATTTTATAAATTTATTTTTTAAAAAAATGATGGTGCGACTAACTTGATAAAATTGGTGAAGCAATTCGATTAGAATTTGGTATCCTTATCCTATTTCAATTAATTGCAATCATTCAAAACTAATTGAATATTTGATTACAATTAACATAATCTTCTAAAGTCTTCATATTATTTCTTACTTTGACGACTTAAATAAGTGATCAAATTCAATTAATTCTCCATATTATCTCTATTTCTATTTTTTTAGTAGAAACGAACAATTACAGTTTCTGGTTGTGCTCTGTTTACTAATTTTTTTTAATAATATTAGTTTTTATCACTTTATATTTATCAGATTTCTCACTACCTATCGACACTCAACTCTTTCTACTTGCACTTTTTATTTTTCTTTTGAAGATAGAATTGCAAATAACATATTTAGTGGACTACCAACACTTGTCACCTACTCCTATAATACTTTTTTGGTAGGAAATTGAATTTATGTGAAAAAACTCTTCAAAATTTTTTATAGTGTCTCATCCTTAAATACTCTATCACTCTAAAATACAAATTAATAAAAAATATTAATATTGATTAATAATAAATTTTATTTTAAGAGAATGATAAAGTTATTATTAAATAATAAAATATTTAAAAATAAAGAACTATTAAATAAATTAAAATAAATAAAATATAAACAAATCAACCAAACAAACAAGTAAAATAAATTAAGTAAAAAATAAAGTGACTTATAAATAATAACAAATTAAATTTAATTACATTAATTAGGACAAATATATAAGTAAATAAAAAAGTACAAAATATTAAATAAAATAAATAGTTTTAAAAAAATAAATAAATAAAAGAATTATAAAATATTTTAAAAAGCTAAGAACTTAATGTAAATTAAAGTAAGGAGAAAAGTTTATTAAATAAAATTAATAATATAATCAAAATATTTTAAAATAAATATATTTAACAAAACAATTGGGTGCCCAGCTAATTAGATTATTGGCGTCCACAACAAGCTCAGGATGGCAACCATGTGGCAAGCCACCCTCCTTTGCGCGCCTTCAACTTGAGACACGCCAAATTTTGGCATAACACAGTGTTATTTATTTTTTAAAAAAATAAATTAATATATTTTATCTTAATATCTATATAATTTAAATACAATTATGAATCTTAACTATTCATTAAAATTTACAATGATTATTGCAAAATGAAATCTTATACAATGAAGAATAAAAATATCAAAATTATTTAAAAATTATGCTCCATTAGTAAAATCATCTTACATATGGATTTTTAAAATGATTATCCAATTTCTATTTGGAAAAAAATAATCTTATATGATAGAGATACGAGAATTAAGTGGAGGAAATATAATTTGTGCCGGGGGCAGCGTTGGGCGTAGGGCAAAATTTCTTAGCGTCCCTTAAAATTTGTACACTCAAGAACTATAATTTATTCAAGTCTTACATTTGAAATCTCATGACATACACTCATTGCCTTTCCATCTAAAATTGCTATAGTTTTCTTCTCTGAAATAGAAAATCCAGTTTTCTATTATTAGGCATCTTTCAATTTTTTGAGCAGTAATTATACATAAATAATGCAAAATTATAATGAAAAGGCGAAGAGAATAATAAGAAAACTAATAGTCCAACCGATCAGAAAAAGTATGGCAAAGTGACTAATAGTCCTCCGATTTTAAAATATATGTCACAATTTTACTTATACAAGAATTAAAATTTTAATAAATTTTATTAAAAAAATAAATAAATATCTAAAATAACATAATTTTTTATTAATGTTATTAAATCAAATTTAATATTAAAATTTTTGTCTGTAATTTCATAAAAATAAATTTTTTATACAATTTTATTAAAACTAAAAGGAGAAAATTTTCATTAAATTTGACAAGAACTCAATTCAAATACAAACTTCTTCAAAGTTTAGAAGGCGCCACAATTTTTTGTCCGTTGAATGTAACCTGCACTGCCCGCATAACGATCTGATCTAATGGTTGGTAATGGCAACTGAGTACCGGCGGATACCGGTCGTATCTAAAACAATGAGTACAGGAAATTGTACCAAGAAAAGAAGACAAGGAACTTATTATTGTGAAACCCTATTGGGTTTATAAATATCGTTAGGACAAAAGTGGAGAAAGATCACCCGGCAAATTTGATGTATAAACACGAGGCTAACGCGTGAACAATAGAAAATCACACACGAAACAAACAACAAATTTGTTCTGCAAATTGACGACAGTTTCCATCATTTTTCCACTTATCAATTTTTGGTTCCCCTCCCTTCTTTTCCGTAATAAATAGCATGCAGACAGCCAGCACAATGCCGAAAGCAGGAAATTCACTATCTCGCCATTTATAAGAAATCCAGATAATCAGAAGTCCACAAAAATAACATTGAAAGCTACAAAACTGTTCGAAAATTTAAGCCAAGACAAATGTTGCATCTTAACAAAATATCTCTGGCATAACAGCATACATGTCTGGACGCCAAGAAATCACAGCCTCCTTCCCCTTCTGCCACCCTTTCTGCGGGTACTATCGGTGGGAATTGGAGTCACATCCTCTGCAAGAGAGCAATCAAAATCAGTGACCAATCCCATGAAGCAGTTTTGTTGACTTCAAGATTTTCTAGAGTTACCACAGCAAAAACAACATTTATTCATAGATTGCTTCATCAACCGCCACACCAACGACGATGAATGTGCATCAGCAAAACAAAGCATCAAAATAGTGAAAAGCACGAAGATTTGGTACCTATGCGACCAATTTTCATGCCAGAACGTGCAAGGGCTCTGAGTGCAGACTGGGCACCTGGACCAGGAGTCTTAGTCTTATTCCCTCCGGTAGCACGGAGTTTAATGTGAAGGGCATTAATTCCAAGTTCCTGAAACCCAGAGCATAGACTAATGAGCGTACTCCTATGCTTAAATTATCATCTAGGTATGAGAACTACAGCAACCACATAGCAACAAACAAGAAAATGTTGCAAGACGAGCAAGTAAAGGGTATTATAATACAAAAACACTGATTAATGCCAACTTCCTGATGTACAAAATAAAGACCTTGCATCTCTGGGCAACATCTTGTGCAGCAAGCATAGCAGCATAAGGCGATGATTCGTCTCTGTCAGCCTTCACTTTCATGCCACCTGCAATCATACAGGTATATAATAAGTTATGCACATTGCACTGCCCTTGCCAGAAATTTATCTTTGATTAATTCATAAGCAGAACAAGGACCCTGCCCTTTAGCTACATAAAAATTTGGTGCAATTACCCAGGGGATTATTGAGAACTCGAAATAAAAGGTCCGTGACTAAGATGTGAGTTCGCCAGAAGATATATAGGTCTCGGAATTTATCAAATTACCAGGAATTTAAAGAATTCAAAATGTCAAACAGTAATTCAAAGTATGCATCTAAGACACTTTATCGAGTAGGAAGCCAGAAACCAAACTACTCAGCATATACTCGCAAATTTATCAGAATAAAGCCTAGAAACTTCTAAAATCATCCAAAACTCCTAAAAGAAGTATTGTTTTAAACAAAAATATAAAACAATATTATTTTACCACTTGAAGTTAAAATAAAAATCAAATTATAGTATAACTAAACCAGTTATGAATCTTACATGCCTCAACTGCCATAACAAGTTGTCAACGTTCAAACTTTTGCAACAAGCAATAGAAACCATTGACTGATGGAGGCAATTATATACATTTCAAAACGCAACCAATCTCTGAAAAAAAATTCAAAACAATTCCAGAGGATCCAGCTACGTTCGCAAATAAGTAGGCAAAACCGAATACATCATTTGATAATCTTGCAACAAACTAGAATCAAAACCGACTCGCATGTCCTCTTCCTCGGCCAAAAAAGGTCTTACAACCAAAATAACTATTGAATATACATATATCATATATATAGATATATAGACAGAAGATCTCCAGTTGATAGATAATTAAAAATACATTAAAAATACACGCATCATATAAACACATGAGCTTTCAGTGCAGAGTCAAGCAGAAGAAGCTAACCAGTAATTCGGACCATAGTTTCTCTTCCGGACAAATCGGTAACATGCTGCGGTAGTCCAAGACGAACAAGTAATTAGAACAAACAGATTATTCACTAACAGACACAAAGCAAGGATCGATAGAAATGCTCACAATGAAGGTGTCATTGAATGAGGCAAAAATATGGGCGACACCGAACACCAACTCTCCTTCCCTTGTGGAAGGTCCAAGGGTAACGTTTTCTTCCTTAGGCTCTCGGGTCCTTCTCTTCGACTAGAAGACGCGCCGAGAATTCGATGAAAACAAAATTGGAAAGCACAGACTAAATTAAACTCCACAATTCGCAGTTGAATAATCGAAAACCAGAGCAGAGATCTCAAAAGGCAAACAATGCAATTCAAAGCATAATCGTGTTTAATCTGAATGTGTGCAAATGCGAAATCGGAAAGGATGATTGATCGGAGCAGAGACTTACCATGGTTACGGCGGCGGCAGCGGAGGCTGAGGGACAGTCACAGAGAAGAAGCTTAGCTGCTGCCTATGAGTTCGCAAAACCCTACTACCAGAAGCCGGTGAGAAGCAACGAAATGTCTTGCCTCGTATTTTATAGTTAGGGTTTGCCTCCTGATTATAGTGATATTCCTAAATTACCCCTTCAATACTCTAAAAAGCAACGATGCTAAGTTGCTAACCCTTTTTTCTTTTTTATTTGTTGAATAAATAATTGTATGAAAACAATAGAAAATATATTATAGAAATAGTTAACAGACATGACTGTCAACATTTATAATAATAAAAAATAGCTCAAACTTTGAAAATATTAAATGGATAAAGCACAATAAATAGAAATTAAACTAAATCTAAACAACGTTAAACCTCCATGTTGTAGTTAGGGGTTTATGAATTAAGTGTTCACAAGTTACCAAAATATTTATTAGTAAACTTCAGAAAAGAGAAAAAAATATTTATTGGTTAAATAGTTTAGGGGTGTTTATTATTTGATGTAATTTAAAAATTCGAACTCAAATTTATATTTCGGTTCGATTTTGATATTTCAATTTAGTTCGGTTTGATTTTTAAGAATTTTGTATAATTTTAATTTTTAATTTCTATGCTCAGATTGAAAATCGAATTGAAAAATTAAAATTTTGAAAAAAATATGTATGTACTTATTTTGGTAATAAAAATTATTCTTTTAATAAAAATAATTTTTTAAAATAAAATTACTACTGAATACATTTTGATAATAATTTCTTAACTAAAAACGCATTACCATAATGTGTTCTTAGTCTTGCTTCTCCAATTTCCTACTATTGTTCTGTTCAATTCGGTTCAATTTTATAAATTTTTTAAAAAATTTAATCGAAAATTAAAATTTCAAATAAAAATTTGAACGAACGCCCTAATCAGCTTGCCCTCTTTAGTAGTAAAATTGTTTTTGATGGGGTAAAGTTCAATTTCTATCCCTTTTTTCTTAGCACCAGTTATAACCCTTTTCTCTTAATAAAAAAAGAATAAGTTATTTCTTTTCTTTAGGGAAAGGGGAAGTTAATTTCTTTGTCGACTTTATAGTTGGAAAACTGCAAATGTTGAGAAGGGATAAACGTTTGAAAGTTTGAATAAATGTTCATATGTATTAAATGAAAGAAATCAGGAATATTAATTTTAAGAGAATTATTAACCTGTAGTATAGAAATATTGGAATACGTATATGCTCATATTATTGCTACTAGGCACTTGATGATTTACTGACCCAAAAAAAGGGAAAAAAAATTGATGATTTAAAGAAAAACAGTCCTTGATGATTTAAAGATACAACATTGGCTGAATGAACTTTTCTCTTGGAATGAACTCCTTTTCTTTTTTTTTTTCACTCTTCCGAGCAACATTGAGTATGCGTTTTACATCACGAACAAGGACAATATTTTAAAAATTTTTGAATTAAACCCCAAAAAAACAAAAGCATCAACTTCCTCAAAACAAAATAAAGAAAAAGAAAAGAGATCTAGAATATCCTACACTGAATCAAGGCAAAAAGAGAGAGTAACTCCCTATACCATGTCTTCCTTCACCAGCTTTGGTTTCTCCGTGTATGTTCTACAATTTTCTCAAAGGTCGAGTACGATAACATAGCACATAGCGCTGTAATTCATAACACTTTGCTATATAAAGTTTTTTAGTTTATTAAATATAGTCTAAAAACCAAACATTTCCCAACCCCTTCTTCTTAACAAATCTGACAGAATGTTTTGGTTTATCTCAGAGTTTTCACCATATATCAACAATTAGAAACTCAGACTATTCAGAAGTACTTTCCCTCCAGATCTTTTAACTGAACAAAAGAGAGGGGAGGCTAGACCAGAGAGGCAATTTTGGGAGTAACAATCTCAAGAAGCCCTCTAGGGTTGTCCACATGAACCCAGTGCCCGGACTTGGGAAGAACATAATATGAAAGCTTTCCTTCAGCATCATTAAAGCTTCTAGAAGCAAGGCTTTGAAGCTGCTGAACCACATCTTCTCTCCATCTGTCACTGTTCTCAGCCCGCACAATTGCTATATCCATGCCTTTGAGTGGGTGCTCGAGCAAAGGCCAATAATCTGTCTCCCTGACAAAATTGCTTCTTAAAATGAGTTTTGCAAATGAAGGACGAATATCATGTTACTCCTCTAAGGAAATCTTGCAATGTGTCTTACCTATAAGAATTAAACATCTGGATGGCACCTTCAAGATTAAAAGTCCACGTCTCTTTGTCTCCTGATTTCTTGAGGTTAGTGCCTAGCCACTCTGACAATGACTTAGAAAACCCAAGCTTCAGCAAGTAATCTACTAACCACCTATAAGCCAGAAAGACCAGCCATTTTAAGCAGAGCAGAATGGTAAAAGAAAAGATAGAACCACTAGAGAATAGCAGAATAAGTAGTAAGATTCTAATGCATAAAAAGAAAGTGGAATAGCGATATACAACAGTTCAGTTTTCGTAATTGCTTGTCCCATGGAACAGAACCCACAATCTCTCTTGCAATACACATGAACTTTATTGTGTTTAGTGATTTCACATTTTAACCGATAGAAGCTTAAAGAACGGCAAAAGATGGCCTAAGCTAATAAGTCATCAAGCAAGTTACACAAATTTTTTGTAGAAGGTTCTGAATGAAGTCTACAACTTCCACCATATAGACACAGCGAGTAGCATTCCTAAACAATGGAATGAAGCAAGTGCTAAATTTTTAGTGTGAGAAGACACCAGTAACCATCCAAAATCTGACATACGTGTTCAAGCGCATCATTAAACCAACAAAATATGGACCATTACTTCAAGAGAAGAATCAAATACATTTAGAGAAGATCAACTGAGAAGAAAAGAAGCACTGACCTTCGGGATGGGAGTGATGAAGGTAAAGTCTGCAAGGTCTTTAAGACTTTCTCCACTTCTCCATCACTGTTTTCAAGGTTCACTTTTCCAGGGACTGAGTCCAATATCCACAACTGTTCTGCATCAGGAATCTTTTATATTAGCAAACTATATTGACTGTTACGGTAAACCCTCAGCTGACATGTTAAAATTGCTTTTAGAAATATAAGAAGTTAAGAAAATTCTGATGAATGTTTAATGAAAATTTTCTTCTCAAACTGAACACAAGTTGTAAGGTCTTGAGAAATGACTTCTAGAAAACCATAGGACAAAAGGACTTCCAGAAAAGCGTAATATCAGCTACATGATAGTTGAATAAAGGCAATGCTAGCTTAACTTTGTTTAACTTTTTAATCTCACCATTCAAAACTTGAAGCATCCAGCACAAAATCAGAACACAAAATAACTAGTCTAAATGAGGTTAGGAATCGTCTAACCATCATTTATTCGAGTCTCTAGTCCATTGCATGAAAACATGCCATGAATTTGGTAATTTACTTCACTCGCTCAATTTCCGTTCCTTGTATTGATAATCAACAAATTGTTATAAGACCAAGCTGCTCACTAGTTTGATATACCAGTTTAGCAAAATTGTTACAGACCAGTATAGATAATCACCAATTGTTAAGACCCGCTGACTAGGCTGTTCATTTTACCGGATACTATAGCTGATTGGAAGAACCAGTTTAGCAAAATTATCCACACACTTAACTTTCTACATGTATTATCTTGTTCTGGTATCAGAAAAACATAGCTCTAAATAGTTTTATAGAGGTCTACTGCAAAGCTCTTATCCAAATGCTTGCTTTTATGTAACGGAAGACTTTTAAAACTTTCAGCCGATCATCCCCATACTGAAGGGCATTTTCCTGCAAGAGATATTTGCTGGTTCAGCGCATTCAATAATCAGAGAGTTGCCTGGAGCATTTTGGATTACGAGACAAACTGTTATGTTATGATGAAAAGAAACTAAATATTGGAATGGAGTGGCGCGATAAACATTTTACTAAGGCAGTTTCTGGTAGTGCTTTTTTTTAAAAGGAAACATGTTTCCTTGCTCAAACCACATGTTGAATCACGTTGTTATTATATCCCTTTTGCTGCAAAGCCATGGTAAATCCATCTTTCCACGCTTGCAGTGATTTCTTAGAATAGTTTTGGCATCTTCAAGCATTTCTACGACAAGAATATAGGAAACTTACCACTCTTTACAAACTGGACAAAAATGTGCAGCATTTGTCAAAAAAGCTCAAAAGACTTGATGAAGGTATAGTTGACAGGTTCATCTTGAACATGGCAGTTTAGATGATAGTTGATGCTAAAAGGGAAGAAAACGGGTTTCCTTAAGAATGTTTGATGGATCAGGATGATTCTTAAACAATAAAAGACACCTGTGTTTGATGGATCAAGATGATTCTTAAACAATAAAAGACACCTGTTTAGGCAAAGAAACAGGTTCTCCATAATCACCGCGAGCACAACTCAGAGCGAATTGCAGCGCCACCTTTCCGCCCATGGAATGTCCAATAATCGCATCAGGCCAGTTCCATCCTTGCGATTTCACCAAATTAGCTAAATCTTTAGCCGCATTTTCCATGTCGTGCGGCGGAAACATCCCTCCTAACTCTGCCGATTTCCCATGATTCCTCAAGTCCACCAGCACCATTCTCCAGTCTACCAAATAAATAACACTCAGAAGTACGAAGGACGAACAATTAGCTCAGTATATCTGCTGTAACAAATACGTGCCTCTTGCGAGTTTTATATGCAATTTTACCTGAGAGAGAGGAAGCAAGAGTACGAGAGAAAGAGCGCCAGTTGCGACCGGAGCCCAAGAGACCATGAAGAACAAATGCTGTAAAATTATAGGGCCTGTCCAGGGACGATCGGACCTCTTCGAAAGCTAGGGTTCCGAGTGGCCGAGCGTAGCTTGGGCTGGAGCACGGTGTGGTTAGGAACCGGTTAAGTAATTTCGAACAGGTTTTGCTTCTGACTGCCAGAGCTCTTGACATTGTCAGCTTTGGTTTCCAAAATTTCAGGAGAAGAATCCTGGCCAGCCGTAAACGGGAGTAAATTGGAAGAGACGGTCGGAACTCGGCGCTTTTACTTCTTTAGCCTTGGTTTGAAGCGGACATTGCAAATGGTTTGCCTTGAACAGGGATGCGCCCAGCCTTTAATAAATAGCTTGAACGCATTTTTGTAACATGTTAGTTTTCCGCCGGAGAAACTCATCATCCAACTTCTCGCAAGATGCAATTTTGTGTAAAAGGTGAAAACAAAAGCCAAACAGGAGGAGGGAACAGCAATGAAAAATAAACTCAACCCTAAATGGACGGAATTGGAAAGTCCGTGACAGCTGTGGGATTTGAACCCACGCCCTTTCGGACCAGAGCCTAAATCTGGCGCCTTAGACCACTCGGCCAAACTGTCAAGATGGTATTTTAAGTTCGTTCGAAATAATATTGTTTTAATTAAAAAGGGTCAAAAACTGCCACAGCCACATCCCGACCAACGAGAGGAGATGATGAGGCTTTTAGCGCATTTGGCAACTGTATTTTCCCTATTCCTGTCTCAGTATCCAAAGTACAAGTTCTTGAAACACTGCAATACTAGATGGCAATCCTATAGTATCCGGTACACTAGTGATGGCATGCAACACCGAGATTGAACCCTTTAATTTACCCATTATGTACTCCTTTTCAGCTCCAATGCAGAACTAATCAACTCTTGCTCTTTACAGCAGAAGATCTTAGGAAAATAAATAAATAAATAAACAAAAACAGTACAATGCCAACTCTATACACATTTCGGGATGAGATTATGCTTAGGTATAGCAGGAAAGAAACAATAAGTCACCATTTTCTGGCTTGGAGTCGATGGAAAGACAGACAGAATACATTCCAGGTTGCAATTCCTATTTTAGGATCATCTTCAGATTTCACCAGTAAACAGTCGTTTAGGATCTGTATTTCAATTTGATATGCCTATTAAACACTGATACTAACAACAAAACAAATTAAAATGTTTTGAGGGCAGTAGGCTAGTTTTCTAGTCAAATGGATCAATTCTTGGGTCGTGTTCACTTGCCATGGCCATCCCGGTGCAGAGACATGTTGGGCACATCACCTATTTTACATGAAAAGAGAGGAGTTAGCACAGACACATGTTATTTCCGGATCACAGAAACAGCAATTATAAAGCAGTCACACAAGAAAGAACATAGAATCAAGATTGCATTGTGCCATGTATGCTCATCTTATTTTGCTCGTTCAGCGTCTCTAATATCCTATATTAAAATCTGAAGAGAGAGAAAAAAAAATCTGAAGAAAGAGAAAAACAGAACCAATATAATGCAGTCTATCCAGCTTCAGAGCAAGCCCAGAGGAAACTTTCAGATTTTCAGTTCAGCATGTGCCTTTATGAAACTACAAGTTGGCATATCTTCTGCTATAGTTTATATGTAGATACAGGTAAAGAAGATAGCTGTCGTAGTTGCAGCTATAGAAAGAAGCTTTTCCTTGAGCCCTGACCAGAAATACAAGCAAGAAGTTCCACGAAAATCCTCATGGAGTAAATAGGTGCACTGTACAACAAGAATGCCCTTCTCCTGTCAACTTTGTGAACTCTTCTGTTTTCTTGGTAACTTTTGAGTAATTGTTCCACAATGAAAGCCCAAATTTCTGGGTGCAGATGAAAATCATTTAAGAGTATCTTAATTTCAATCTTGAAGCTTGAATCAGTATCAGGCAAAAGAATTATATGAATACCTGCTAATTATTTATGTGAATGTTCTTTTTGCCCACCACCTCTGTTTCCTTTTTTCTCGTATTGCGATAATAAATATATCCTTAGAGAAGCTTAAACTTATTATATCATCCACAAAATTTTGAAAATTCTGCAAGTTAGAAGACATCAAAACATATTTGGAAAGTATTTTCCGCTCAACAAACCTCATTTAAATGTTTAGTTTACTTCAGATATCAATCATGACATGAGGTCAAACATAAATACCTTTCCTGAGCCTGAGCAATTTGGACACCTTTGAGTGGTTGGTGCACGGAATTGATGACGAGAAACATTGGTTGCTGAAATAGGCCCTAAACTCAAGCATGTACCACTAGCAGAGCAATGGGCACATGCCAAATATCCTACATGGATGATGATACAATACAAATTAGTCGACTATCACACAAGATAAAAAATCAAAGAGGAAATTCAGTAGGTAACACAACTATAATACCACATTGAATCTAGTCAACTTGCAGCAATTTAACACCAGTCAAGATTCACCAATCAGACTACAGATTGTTAATGCCTTACAATTGTCAAAATAAAACAGCAATCGCCTGAGAACAGACATATCATATTTGAAATATTTAAAGCTTCCTACAGACTAGATCCAATCATATTAGCAGAAGGAAAATATTGTGGTATTAAACTTTGTATGTTCATTAAATACACACATATATCTAATTTCAGAACGTATCTGGATGCAGCACTTGAAAATTTAGTCTAATATTCTGTCATACCAAGCTCTTGATTTCCATGGTAATTCATTTGCCGCCTCCCCCACACCCCCACCCAAAAAAAAAAAAAAAAAACACTGTCATCTAATGAGATTCATTGGTTAAGAAGTGAACAAATCAATTAGATAGGGGGTTTAAGGTGAAAAAAGAGAAAACGAGAAGCTATGGAATCCAGAGGAGCAAACACAACTCTCTAATTTGGAAAAGTAGAAGCTTTTAACAAGTTTCACTGTAAATACCGCTTCCATGGCAATACTTGCAGCTTTTCTTCTCTTGTTGCTGAACGTTGTTAACTTCTATGACCATTAATGCTGAAATAACCCCCACGGCACCACCAGAAAAGGATGCAACTATTGGATCAACCTGACTGAAAGAATGAGATTTAAAAGGAACAAACTTCAATAGATTTGAAGAGTTTTGTGCCAGACTACAAATAGTAATGTATCGATATCACAGGAACAATGCAAGATGAACACATTAGCAGACATCAAAGTCAATCTTACATATAACTAAGGTTTTCTGAGTATACCTTAGCTGCATGGGCAAATGCAGATTATGTATAAAATCTCCGTATGAGGTGCCTCCCAATCCTAATTTCAACTCCAACTGCCATGTCAAACAGGTGCATAGGTTTCAAAATAATAACTCACCAAGATGTCAAAGAGGTGTATAAATTTCACAAGAATTCACTTTATTTTTTTCCCATACATTACTATCCATTTGTTCATCTCTGCAATGCTCTAGCTATTTTGTTAGTGTACTTTTCTCACTACACTAATGTTGATGAACACTAACGCCGCGTTCTAGTAGCATTCACATGAAAACTAGAAAGAAAATAAGTGGCCAAGAATATTTCTGTAAGTATAATGTATACAATTGTTCAGTTATCATTGTCTCCACAGATCAGATAATATCCAGCAATTTTTTTTCTTTTATCTGAGAACAATTTTTTATCTTCAAATAACTCCAGCAAATCAAATCAACTAAGATCCTAAAGAACTTGTTTCTTTGATATTCAAGGCATTAATAAGACCAGAGGAAGCTAAAAGTGAATCAAGTAAACAGAAAATAGCATAATTTAGCACAAAAAACATCATACAATATAATGCTAAAGAATGAGGATAGTTCTTTGTCTGAGCTTACGGTTGGTGCAATGAGGCCCCCGAAGACAATAATTCCAGATATAAATGAAAAGCTTGTGAGATAGAGCTGTTTCAAAGTCTTTGGCGTCTAGCACAAGCAGAAAAAAGAAGATTATGAATAAAAGGTTAGAGATTTACGAGCCGAATAATTAATACACACTAATTCTCAAAGTAACCTGAAAAGCGTAAAGTTGTAGCATAGTGACCTCATGCTTCAGTGCATCCACATTACCGTTTTAGGCGAAGGTTCTAAGACTTACCACGTTGGGGAGGAATGGAATTGATGATGGAATATCGGGCATCTCATTTTCCTGTTCCCCACTCTCATCAGGAACTTTTAAGCTCTTTATCCGCTGTTGTACTCTTAACCTCCTCACCTGTGGTGGGCAAAAAGTAACAACAGAAGTATTAGAGTTTGAAATACAATACTTCTAAACAAAAGGCAAATCCAGCAGAGGAGATGATATGCTCCATTGAAACATTGGAAAAAACCTCTTCCATGAGGAGAAAGATTTTGTTGCGTCTACTCTTTATGTTTTCTTGAATTTCCTGTAGCTGCATTTGAACAAAATCCTGAACAGTCTCTGGTCCCTCTATGATGCAGAAATTGCTGCAGCATAAGCAGAAAACTTTCTAAGAAACAAGAAAAGCAAAGAGAAAATGAAAATTTTAGCAAGCGCAGTTCAATTACGTCCATAAAATTTTGGCAACCAATCTCTCGACGAAAATCCTCAAGCAAGGAATTTCCCATTTAAACAAAAGAGGAATCTTTTCCACCAATCATACTATTAAAGGAAATGCAATCACAAAGAAATTCCAGTAATTCACTACAACAAGCTGTCGGGGTGAAAGAAGCAAAAATCCTGAAATTTCTTCCTAATTCTAGACTTAAGCGATGGACAGAAAATATACAGAACCAACAAACAAATAAGCCAAGATCCCACCAAAAAAAATGATAAAGACAGAATTTTGATCGCAACCTCTGAACACTGTCCCCAAAGGAGCCAGAATTGGGCACGTTCTTTGTTGAGGAAGAACATAGAATTGTATCCCTTCTCAGAGTTTTCTTGAAGAAAGACGCGCCATTGGGTTTTGCAACGGAAGAGGAGCTAAAGAAACGGAGGGTCTTGGAGGCATGGAACTTGGAAGCACAAATGGACGGTACATGAAAGTAAAGAGAAGAAGAAGAAGCCATGTTTTTCCTTTATCCTCTGTTCAACTAGTATTATCAAAAGTTCTTCATACTTGCACAAGCAAGCTCAGAAGGCTGGGACGAAAACAGAAAGAAGAAAGAGATGGGAAATAAGAGATGGTGGGTTTTGTCGCTGCGCAGTGAGATTGAGTCGTGGCATTTGAGAAGAATCTACAACTTTCTGCCCTCCGAAATTGGCGATCAAGTTGATGTTACCAGTTACCGGTTGGTTGCTTACACCTTAGCGGTTTTTTTTTTTTTTTTTGGCTAAATAATCGATGCCACTTTTGAATTTTCTTTTTTCACGATTACCTGTCGTTTCATAAAATTAAAATATTTGCTAAAGCTTTTCAATTTCGTATTAATTAAATTTCAATTTTTGTTAAATTTCAAATTGCAAGCAAGGAATTTCCTAGAATTTTGAACCTACTTTAGTTCTTAGATTTTCAAGTGCAGTACTATCTTGTGATGGAAAGGAAAATTATACTTCGAAGCAGCCACCGGGTTGTCCTGCTAATTCCATTCATAAGTTGCACGATAAAGGTTTCTAATCAAACAATTGCAAGCATGAAGAATAGGCTAGAAATTTTTAAATAGAGCCCAGGGAGAGTACTAAATAGGAAAATTGCAAGTTAGGACTAGGACTGGAATCTTTCTGCCAGCAAATGGCTAAGATGTAGCTCTCAACTTATAATACAGTTACATGCAGCCTAAAGAAAATTGAGAGACAGACTATACAATTTGAACGCCAATCACACTGGTTTAAACTCGAGCTATTTCCACAGATTTTTTTAGAGCTCCTAGAAGGCTTCTCATGAGTCTTGGCTCTCCAGGAGGCGCCTCTGCTCTCCGTGGTCCATTTCTGATGGCCCGGAAAATTGGACCAGATCCATCAGTGGGAGGAAATACTAAGCAATCAATGTACACGGGCACTTCAGTTTTCCCATCTCCAACTGTAGTGAAGCCAATTCTAGCTCCACCAGGAATTTTGTCAACCTGGCATAAACACATCCTAATGTCATTAGAGCAGCCACTAAAGATGCACTCAGTTAGTTTTGCCTCTCTCTTGGTGTATTTTTTTCATTCTTGTGAAGGATCAAAGCATAACGTAATCACATTCAGAACCTTGCTCGTAAGATGAGAGGGATTGACATCCTGAAATGCAGCATGCACAATTGTTCATGCACTATGAGACTTTGTCAGAATCCATTAGCAGCCAGGAGCAGCATAATGCCTCTGGAACGTATTTCAGTATATTCTAAACTCAGCAAACTTAGAGTCGGGTGCTAGTGTTGGTTAGCAAGAACAGATTGCAGCACCAAATGATTTCTATCCAAATTATTCGGAGAACACATCTGAACTAACCTATCCTACTGAAAATCAAAATGAATATATGCTGTAAGCACAAACCTTAAGAGGCATTGGCATTGGCAAATTTGCACCTTGGCAAAGACTGTTCGCCCACTGGCAAGTCACAACACAATAATTATTTAGTGATCAATCAAGCTGTATAAAAACTATAAAAACATTGATAGAAACAGATATAAATGAAAGAACTCTGGCCCGGGAGAATGCTTGACCAGCACAAGATATCTTCAGAAGCAAGGAAGGAAATATAGGAGCCAATTTATTTGATCTTATTTGACTAATTTCATTAATATCAGCAAATGTCAAGTCCCCTTATTTTATTGCACTAGCGATGGCCGAAAACATAGAACGATGAACGCCTAAACCCGAGTCCTTCTTAAGTAACTTCCCTTTCTTGTTAACTAAAGCCAGATTGCACCATTCTGTAGTATGATGCAGGTTCCACTAGATATTTTCTCATCTGGGTTCTAAACTGTAGACTTTATTAAGCCACTTCTATCACTTCCCAGAATAATGCGTTCGAATGTTTCTACATATTTCATTGCAAAGGAGAAGAGTAAAACATGTAAATGAACCACATCAGATTTGCTGATACTAGACTCGGACATTGCCGGTGCATCGGTTCTGATGAAATCAAGAAAGTATCCTTAATCCAGGGAAGTCAAAAATTCTACACATCATCAGTCCTCACTCATTAGATTGAAAACTGGAAAGGGCTAAGGATCTTGACTCATTCTCTCAAGGAACTACGACCACTGTATCGAACTTGGACCTGGGGCTTCCTGACAGCGATTAGGATCAAAAAGACGAAAGCTTGACTAAGTCTTTCAAAAGATATTTACCTGAAAAAGCAACTTTTCAAATCTAGCAAGGTCAGTGTTTCCTGGGAGCTTCAAGGTCCCCAATGATACTCCATCTTCATCACCTTCAGTAGGTGAAATGGCATCGTCTCCAGCTGTTGCCTTCAAGACTGCGGTAACAGTCCGTCTGCTTGATGTACAACTAGCCTTGATTAGCGGGACGTTACTGTTGTCCTCGGTAATAATTGCAGGAGGCAAAGGAATTAACGGGCCGAAGTGAGAATTCAGAACATTGAGCGCATGCGATTTATGAAAGAGGTGCCCAATAGCTACAGAGCCACTGCTAGTAGCCATGGCTTTCCAGTGCTTGCACTCTTCAGCTGCAGAGGAGAAAATAGAGAAGAGGCAGAAGAGCGGAAGTAATCTGTCACGTGTCGATGTGGGAAACCACTGCGGTGGGATAAGATAAGCGAGTGTATTTGGATTGGCTCGAAACTGAAATGTTATTCAAAATTTTCATTTTAAATTTTAATTTCTTTTTGTAAAAGTAATTTATTTTTATAAATTTAAATTTAATATTTAATTCCAAGTGTACGGCTTCAAAGAAACTGGTACTGTCTTTTGACCAATTTCTCCCCAAGGTGTAACCTAAATTCTTGAACCACATCCCACTCAATCAGGTATCAATTTGCTTGCAATTGAATTTGGACAGATTAAATGAGAAAACTCATTCACTATTAAGGGATGGCGTGAATTAAGATGAGCAAATAATTCACTGTTAAGTGAGTAGCTGTTTATCTTGTAAAGTGAAAGCACAATGAATTAATATTAATACTGTTAAGTGAGTAGCTGTTTATCTTGTAAGGTGAAAGCACAATTAATTAATATTAATAAAGAATTACGTGAATTTAAAATGAATAAACACCTCAAATAATGTTAAAAATGATGTAAATAAATCATGGGGTAAATCTGCTATGATCTCAGTCCAAACTCCACAAAAGGGACAACCCTAAACTAAGGCACAAAAACGCCTTCCCCACTCCCCAGTGAAGAAAGAAAGCCAGAGGCCGTTGCTCAATGCGCCAAAGGATTGCCGTTCTTTTCACAGAGAAAGTTCTGTTAGCTAGTAATTTGCCCCGCCGTTAGAAGAACTATTCTTTCCTTACTTCGTTGCTGTGCTACCAATATACAGTTAAAAAACTTCTCTTATGAACCTCTTTGGATTGGCTTATCTTGCGAGAAGTCAGTGCCTTTGTAGAAACATGTAATAGTTACCAGAAGATAGCAACAGAATCACTATGATCGTGCCAAGAGAGAACGTCACTTTGCATTCTTGATGATTTGGAAACATATATATGGTGATACAAATGTAATCAGCCGGAAATAGATGGGATTTCGTCAGAGGATGTTTTACGTAGGTATTTCAAATAAAATAACTCCATGGATATTCCAGGAAGTTGAAACTAATTTTCTGAAATACTCGGGTCTGTACATGTTACAAAAAGGAAATCTACCATAATGGATACAACAAGCCAAAGCTACCTGTCTCATTAATATACTTACGCTGCTGGCACGTGGGTTTGTGCTTTTGTTATCTTTTTTTTTGTTTCTGTAATACTGTTACGAGGAAGAACAAGCTTCCAGCTTTGGAAGAAGGCTCCGCCAAGCTTCGGCAATACCACTTGCTAGTTGTGCTTGTCCCTTCGCAAATTCATGAAAAGCAAGGCCCATCTCCAATGTCTTCTGTTCTTGGAATCGGACAATTTCTTCGTTCATCAGGCGGACAATTGTCTGAAATCTTCTTGTTGCTTCCTCACCTTCGGCCTTCAGCTGGGCATAGTTGAAATACTTGGGTTAAGCACAAGATTGCAGGCTACAACAATTAAATGCTTGTTCAAGTTAACTAACCACTTCATATTCGCGTTCAGCTTCTGCCAATTTTTCCGAACGCATTAACCTGAATTTGTTCCTGGAGATGAAATATAAACCAAATTGGTCACTCGAGCTCTACTACCTACAAAATTTTGAAGCTTCAAAGTACAAAAGCATGGATAGACAAATTTCTTTAATAAATCCAAATGTCTATGCTTCCTCAGTCACTCTTGGGGGTTTTTTTGGTTGGGAGGGTGGAGGGGAGGAGGATGTCGGGAAAAATCCTTCTCGGCCTCATAATATTGTTCAGTTACAATACACCTAATGAGAGGCAATCAACCAGGAAAACGCCTTTGGAATTTTCCTCTCAGTGACAGTTATCAATGATGCTTTCACTTGATATATTAAAGTGCTAACATAAGATTATCTATCTGCCTAAAGTCAAAAAGTAACCGTGCCTGGCTCAGCAGCAAAGCAACAGAAGTGAATTTGACAGAGATGCCATCATACATAGATTATCACTAAGGGAAATCCTTTTCTTTCCCTGTGTCTTTGCTGTTTTTTATTTGTTCAGGAACAATTGTGAAGGGATGTCAGTTGACAGCAACTTACAGATCAATTTCCTTGAATTTAATTGTTTCAGCCATCTCGCATTGCTGTTTGAAAGCGTTTGCTCTCTCTGCTATGGTGGCCTGTTAACAGAAACAACATCTGAGGGTCTTTGATGAACACTGAAATAGAATGGACAAGTAAATGAATGAAGCAAAAATCACACCATCATTGCTAAACCTCATAATAACCATTTCTTTTCTCCGCACATAAATGAAAAAATTAACATCCATTTCCTTTATTATTTAAATGAAAAGCACTGCACTTCCTAGGATCAAGTAGGTCTGCAAGTGTGTCTTTGTAAGCTAGCAACCAACAAAGTAAATATACCAACACTAGGAGGAGAATATCAGTATTGGAAGCAAGCTAGTTGCCAGTACCCTAAATAAGCTAGGCAACAACTCTACACACTCACCTTAATAGATTGGACAGCACGGACATAATCTTTCAGAGGTTCTTCAAAATTCATTAACAGGTGCTGAGCCTGGATTTAAGTACCAATTGTCGAAAATGCAAATATCAGCTTTGGAAAATATGGAAGCAGTTCAACTTGAAGCAATAATTTCAAATTACCTCCCTCTGCAGCTTAGTAGAAATTATCTCCGACTTCGCCCCCAACTCAGAGAAAGCCTTTCCAAGAGCATTAACTTCACAAGCACCAAGAAGCTTGACTGCCTTCCCAAAGTCTGACAGTGATTGTCCTAATTCTGGGGCCAAATATCAAACGGCTCAATTCGCGTAGAAACTAAGTTTTAAGTGTTTGCTGGGGGAAACATAATAAATGGCACATAAAAAGAATAAGATACATGATACTCTGAAACAACAGATATTTTCTATGAATTTGAAAGTGTGTGATACCACCAAACCCTCCAAAAAAGAAAGCCATAAAGCCAGCGTTGTACATATCATGACAAATTGCTCAGGAATTTACCTATAACCACCTAAAAGAAAAAATGAATAGGCACAGACAACAAGGGCAAGACTGTCAAACTCTGTAAACAATTAGAGTGTATTACCTACTGTAAAAGAAATTCTCTATGTGGCAATAATTGAAAGTTGTGCACAACAGAATATTCTTTCACATAATTGTCTGGCAATTTAGTCCCAACAGATGATTAAATGGTAAGAACTTGTCCGGCATGAATACAAAGTACAAATTGAATATGCATCAGTATTACACAAAGGAACAGACATCATTACTACCTCTGTGCCTCTTTACAAGACGATATGCATGCTTCTGAGCTTCAGCCAAATGATCTTCAAGCTCAAATATGTAACGTTTCAGTTTCTCATATTCATGATTTGATTCTTCAACAGGCTTCTCCTTCCCGAGAACAACATCACTTACTTTAGATTGCACATCCTGCCAAAATTTGTAAATATATGGGTTATTTAGGACTATCAATCACAAGATCGCTAAATAACCACCACATCAATAAAACTTTAGCTCTTAAGAGGAATGCCATTTACATGTTTAACATGCCCGCTTACATGCTGGGCTAGAGAACAGGCTCAAAATATGCACACTTTAATACTTTAAATAATGTCATGGGCAGCTGAAGACTAAACAAAAGATCTCCTACTGTGGTACCCTGATACATTATCACCTCTTTTAGAAGCTTGAGTTGTTAAAGAGTTACTCATACATATAAAAGCCTCGTTAATTTAGCAGTGAAGCAGTCCTCCATCTCTTTGGTCTTTGGATTCCATAATACTTTCCTACTGAGATTTCGATTCAATCATGAGGTACCTTGAAAATCTGCATCAAGTCAGATGGCTTCTTCTTAAAAATACCAGTCTCCTGGGACCTTGCTCTTTCCATTGTCTGCATAACAGCCAATCAAGTGATGTTAGAGAAGTGAATTAGAGGGGAAAGAGAAGAAGAAAAAAGGGGCAGAAGAAATAAAGATAAATAAAGGAAGTGCACAAACAGAAAGAAACATACACCTGAATTAGAAGATGTTCAACAATGTCCTCTGAAAGAGGTTAAAGGACAACATCAAGAATCAAAGACATTTTAAGCCACAGTAGACATCTCGCCAGCATCCAAATTGTCAAGCTTATCTAAAGATGAAGTTTTGGTCCTTTCTGAAATAGCATAATTATTACAGGAGAGTACTGAGACGGAGGGAGTTGGACCTCCTCATCTAAGCAGGGAAAGTTTTTCAAAAACCTAGAAATTCTAACACTAGCATGCATACACAAGTGTGAAACCAATTACAATTTCTCCTTCCAAAGGAAGAAGAAGAAGGAGCAGGGGAAGGGGGGGGAATCACTACATCAAAGAAGAACCCATCAGCATTCTAGATATGTGCCTCGTATATGGTCCTATTAGAGAGTAGGAGAATTTTGATAAAAAATAATTTAAAAATCACAGGTAGAATATTATAAAATGCTTGTTTAAATGTGGAAAAATCACCCAATTAGAAATCTACAAATCACAAACTCTCTAAATTGGCAGCTTCGAAAATTACCACTTCAGAGGAAGGGGAATGTGTGAATGCATGTGAGTGCACAGTAGAAAAACTAAAAGAAAAATATACATGATGAAAATTATTCCCAAATCCAAATCCTGATAACATAATTAAGAATTATGAAAACTACCTGTTCATCTGCCTGCAGAAAGATCCTCAGCTCTTCACTTTTCTGAAGCTCGTGATGAGAAGCTACACGGTTAACAAATACATCAAGTGCTTGACGCCTCATTTCAATGAACTCAGCACTAAACCTAAATTTTTCTGCCCAGGGGAACAAAGGTTGTTAGCCTGGATTGCAATAACGGTAATTCGGATAATTCTATCCACCTAGCACTTCTTATGTACAGATAGAGGCACCAAAGATACATAAATACAAATATATAATTAAATGAGCAAAATTTATTAATACAAGACAAGTATGAAATAACATGTATTCTTGATAATGACAACTACAGATGGGATTCTTTCATGAAATGTAAGAAAATAAATACTTTCTCCATCCCAAAATGAATGCCCTTCTTTTACTTGCCACAAAAACTCAGGACAATTTTTACCACATCTGGTTTAACCATCTAACCTCTAATGAATTGTTAACGGGCCCATATTTGGTAGTAGTTGTAGTTTTGCATCCATTCTCTTTTTCCCTTTTAAGTTTAGGCTAGTGATACTTAATTTGGAGTATGCTTACTTCAAAAGGAGAAGCAGTTACAGGCCAATTCAAAAACGGAAATCTCGACATGTTTTTTTTTATGGGTAGACATTCAATTTGTGGCTAATGGGATATATAACAGTCCTTCTTGTATCCATACACATCTGCTGCATGCAGGCCGTGTGTTAGAAACGGTTATCTTTTATCTCATAATTCTTCATGCAGTTTCCTGTAGCAATACTGTCACATAGTATCATTAAAACACAGATTCCATCTGATAGTATGAGGTTTTTAAGTCATTGGTTTCATGAATAGTATAAGTGATGAATTCCAATCAATTACAGAAATAGAATCGCTTGTATAAGACTAAGTGCACAACAAGCTGGAACTCTTATTCTCACACGAAACACAATTTGAGCAAGGCAAAGTTCATTTTACTCTCAGTTAGATTATTTCAACTTCTTAGCACTGTTTCATTCCTCTCTTTTGATCTTATGACACCAGAGACGTCCATATATAGTCCATAATTAAGCTGATAATGCAAGGAGAAGGAGAACAAAAGCAGAGCATTTATTACCTACTGTGCTCTTTTCTGGAAGAGGAGGAATAAAGATACCCTTGTATTTTTCAAAAAGTCGGTCCCGTAACCAAATAAAATCACTGTAACGTCGAATAACAATTTTTTCTGGCCCTTGGTACTCAGGCAAATTTGTCTGCCAAAGCAAGCACCATAGATAGATAAGATAAAAAAATCAATATATTCAAACAATCAATAAAAATGAATAATCAAAAGCACTCTATCAAACGTTGAAAAGCTAACTTCTTCAGATGCTGAAAGTTAGTCGAACAGTAATCCACCTGTGTGTGGATTATCAACCAAGACAATCCTATTATCCATCTAAACGATCACATGCAATCATTCTTGATAGATAGTAAGCGACAATTAAACAAATTTGGCAATGACAATTCATTTTCAACTAAGTAACCCCTAAATCTCACAATTAGTAATAGGATTGACTGTACGAACCTTAGTGATGACTTTGTAGGAGATATAGGCTTGAACGCCGTTACCCATTTTAGCAGGATCAGTCACAGATACTGATAGATACGGCGCTTGTGAAGATGGCGATCTAGGGCTTTGAGATAACCCTGATCCACTTCTTTGCTGCAGCAGAACTCCAACAATTCAATTTTAATCATCCAGAAGTACGATTTAACAAAATCGATTGTAAAAATAGTGAAATCATCATATGCAAAATGCGCAATATAAACGGTGTAACAAACACAGTTCAAGGACATTAAATTCAGTGCATGTGAAGATAAGCTGCTAGCGGATTGATATCTACCGTTGTGATCATACTGCGACGGGAATCGAATTCAGCGAAGGAGATGTGCAGAGGAGCACGTAAAGAGGTACGCCGACCTGGTATGGTGATGCCCGAGTGCTATGTTGCGCCGACGATGCTCAGTTCAGTGTATATCTTCCGGCAAGATCAGGCGACAAAAGACTTTTTGAGTACTGGTAAACTTGGCGTTAAGGATAGAACCATTTTGCTAAGTTACGCCGAGGGTTGCGTTGACACGTGACTGACTCAGGATAGTGCCATTCGGATAGCGACTTGGTGCGGATTTTTAGTATGTGTTAAATTAATCTTATAATTACTAATTTATTATAAATAATTATTTATTTTATAATTAAATTATTATTTAATATAAGTAAAATAATTATTTAAATGAATAATTATTAATATAATAATTATTTATTTTGAATAATTATTTTGTAGTGAATAATTACTTAATTATTGATAGAATAATTATTTAAATTTTATAAAATAATTACTCACAATATATAAATTTTGCACTATTTAATTAAAATCTAAAGATTAAAAATTCATTCATTACATACTAAAATATATATATATAGTTTACAACATAGGCAGGTCCTCCTATGGAAATCTTACTAATGATTTTTACTGAGGTTCAATGTACCCTTAGATCCTCAAATTTTACCCATTTAGCACATTTTATCGGTGTTTAAAAAAATTTAATTGTATTTTTTAATAATTATAAATTAAAATTATATAATTATACATATCATAATAATATTTTAATATTTTTTGAGTGACTTTCACCAACATCTAACAGAAGTCTATGTGGACTTGAGCAACTTCCGGAGGGGAAACATAAGAAAATGATTACTTTTCGTATTGGGTATAATTTAAATAAAAATTATATATAGTTTGTGTGATTAAATATTAGGAAAAATGTCTATTTTAGTCTAAAAAGTTATGACTATGTAATTACTTAGTCTCAATAGTTTTTTTTTAACTATTATCGTCTTAAAATATTTTACAAGTATCTTTAAGTAGTATAATCACTAGTCTCAATTACTAACTCTAACTAATAAAAAATAAGACTTATGCATGTATTAACTTTCTTATAGCAAAATAGTCTATTTACATATATTTTTTATTTGTGAAGCTCACATGGTCAAAATTTTTAAAATTTTCTCTCTTTCAAAATATGACTATGTGAGTTGTATGGACCAATAATTAGAGATAAACTATATAAATAGACTACTTTATCCTCAAATAGTTAACACGTACGTAAATTGTGCTATTTATTAGTTGAAGTTAATGGCTGAGATTAACGGTCATTTTACTTAAAACGTATAATTTTTTTTAGAACTATATTGACCAATAAAAAAAAATTTTAAGACCAAGTGATTACGACATCATAAATTTCAGAACCAGAATAACCACTTTCCCTAAAAATTATTTCAATTCATCCTTACTAGTTACTATCTTAATTTCCTTCCACACATTGCTTCTGCTTTTTTGTTCTCATTCCTTCTTCTTCTTATCCCTTCATATTGCTAATCATTCGCCTTCACCAGTGGTAAAAATTCAAATTTAGAATGTCATAAAGCACACCAAAGCTGCCACTGATAGTTACTCAATAAAAAAAGTTGATTGGAACAATTCGCCATTTTACAAGTAGAAAATTTTTACTTTATTTATGTTTTCCACAATTTGTTGGAGTTTTATTTTTCTAAGAAATTTTAGAATTTTCTTGTAATTAATTTATAATATAGGAGTGTTTTTCACAAGGTTTGGATTTTCTAAACCAAAAAATCAAGATCACCGTAATGCTTCTCAATTATTTTTTATGGGATTAAAGTATAGATATGACTTCTATCCAAGAAAACAAGCCAATAAATATTTTTTGACGAAAAGAAAAGCTGCAAAGTAGTGACAATAGTGGTGGCTATGGTTCGGACAAAATTCTCTAACTTGAATAAGTTATATGCTCCAACGAATTACTCAATTCATTTTAAAATATATGATATATTTTTTTATATATAAATTATATATACTGTAAATTTTGTAAAATTGTTTTTATACATATCTAAAATCATCTATTTAAAAATATTTTTTAGTATATTAAATTTAAATTTAATATTAAAGATCAATATTTTAAGTGGTTAGTTATAAGACTAATAATTTTTAAAAAATAAAAATATTTAAATAGTTAGTTGAAGATAAAAATAAAATTAGAAATAAAATAATTAATAAAATCTTTATATAAGAAGATAATATATATCTAAAACAAACTAAAAAAGAAAATATAATATATATTTTTGAAATAGATGAAATAAAAAAAAGAAGCAATTTCCTTTAAAGGGCAACCGAAAACAAGATTTGTACCCTTCATATCTTCTTGGCAAACTAGATGTTCTTGATTCACTAGTCTTAAGGGATTACAAATACGATGGGCAACTAGGCAACAAAGTAATATTAGTATGTATAGATAAAATAATAATATGTAAAATATTTTATTCGGAAGATAGTATGTTGGTGTTTGTCTTGTAATGTTAGCCATATTAAGTACAATAATTTACATAGCATTAGAATAGTACTTTGTACCCTTTTGAATTAGTAGAAAAGATCATATATAATAAAAAATACTTTTGATAGAATTTAAATTTAAATTTTTTAACTTTATAACAATAAATTATTTATAAATTTCGTAAAAGTAAATTAATTATAAAAAATAAAATTTAAAATAAAAAAATTAGACTAAATTTAGATATATTATGAGTTTATTTAAATAGTATTTAGTCTAATTAAATATACAATTAAATTATATTTTTTTTATAAAAAATTTATTTTTACAAAATTCAAAATAAAAAATTTCTCAATCAAATAATCTAATTTTAAAATTAAATTTAAAATTTTACGTATAGAACTCATATATTCTCTTATAAATAATTTATTTTTTATAAAATTTAAAATAAAAATTTTAAAATCTAACCATATTCAATCACAACCAGTATATCCCATAAATTATGTTCCTGGACGCTCCAATTGGACCTTGGTGAAAGACATTCATTTATAGCTTACTGCTTACCCAATATTACACGCAATATTCCAAGTGTTGAAAATGAGTCCACTCTTCTACTCTGTGCTTCGGCACTGGACTCGAAGTCGGAACTGTTTGCTCCTCTCTCTAGCGGAAATAATTATTATCATGTCAATTCTTTTATTTAAAAAAATATTTTAGTATCATGTCAATTCAAGAATTCAAGCCGGAAATATCCGTTCCTCTCTCGATAGTCGATATCATCTCACCAGTTTCTGCAAACAAATTTATTTTAGATAGAATTAGATATAATTTAAATTTAAATTTTTTATTTTAAATTTTATAAAAATAAATTATTTATAAAAAATAAAATATAAAAATAATTATTTTATTGAATTAAAAAGTAAAATTAAATATAAAATCTGAAAATAGATTTTCAACAGTACCTTGTTTTTATTTTTAAGTGAAATCAAACTAAAAAAATTAAGCCCGGATCAAACAAATTTTAACTTAAAAAAATTAAAACCTTGCAAAAAATATTAAAAAATTAGACATAATTCTTTTTAAGCCATTGGTGAAGGCTTGCGAGAAGTTTTCGTGCTTCGGATATGGCTGTTTCGTTCCTTTTGACGTGTTGCACTCATGGCCCTGCCGGTAAAAACTAGGAAAAGGACCTGTGGGTCCGCTTCAGACTTTCCCATCTCTTCTGCCCCTAAGATAAGACAACTGAGTCCCACCGTCACTCCCATCATTTAGCGTCCGCGACGCGTCGCCACGTCATTTCTTCCGCCAATCATTCACCCTTCTACACCCGGTTTCCCTTTGATGTGATCGCTGCCGCTGGTTTTCTCCACCCGTTCCACTTTCCTCAACTTGGATGATTCGACCTTCTGGGACCCACACTCCTAGGGCCCAGATTGTTCACAGGCGCACTTGCTTAAATACGATATACAGTCCTCGCCTCAGCTGATTATATGATTCGCATTTCCTTCCGGAGTAGAACAATTCCAGATAGTCCAGTGTGGTTAGTTGTAGCTCACGGTATCAATTCAGATGGATCAAAACGGCGTCGCAAATTTCCGTCATCGCCGATCACCGTCCTCCGATCGGTTCCTTGGCGTCTGCTCTCCTTCGAAACCAGGCAGCGCTCTCTCTCCCAGGGGTGACAGCTCAGCCGCAGGCGACGAGCTTAACGAAGACGATGTCTTCTGGACGGGAGACTTTACCGAACCTCAGCGTCGGTCGTCTCCCTCGTCGAGTCCTAATTCTCTTCGCCAGACATTTCGACAGATGGAGAAGTTCGGCATACTGGCTGCATTGCCGGAGGACCACCGTAACCCTAACCATCCCCTGCTCTACAGAAAGCCCTCACTTTCTCCCTCCGCCTCGTCTTTTCAAAAGTCTCCAGGTTCAGCGGCGGTCTCTCCCACGGGGTCCTTTTCACGGCCGATTCCTTCTATTCCGAAGCCGCAGAGCTACAGCAGCTACTCTCAGTCGATGCCGGTCAGGAAATTCCAGCAGTCGGCACCAGTGAACGTGCCGATGATGCTGAGGAAGCCAAAAAACTCGTTTCTCCCGGACGTGGATGTTGATGATGATGATGCCGATGATGAGATGCTGCCGCCCCACGAGATCGTGGCTCGAGGATCGGCGGCTAGGTCTCCGAAGACTACTTTCTCTGTGCTCGAAGGCGTTGGGAGAACGCTGAAAGGTAGAGATCTTCGACAAGTTCGCAACGCCGTGTGGCGTCAGACAGGTTTTCTGGATTGATACCGGCATTAAATTTTGTTAGTACAGAGTATATAAATTTTGGCTTAAACCCTAGTAAACTGAGAAGTTAAATTTTTGCTAGCTTTTCAGAAGCATTAGATACGATTAGTATTCTAGTTAATGGGGTAATTCAATTCCTGTACCCCTTTTCGGATGTCCAAGCCGCAGTGCTCCTATATATAATGGTTGGAGATATTGTCAAAATTTTGTTGGCTGATATAATTGCTTCAGCTTGGCACTATGGGAACGAATATTTACTGCAATAGGATTTATCAGTAGCATGATCTACTGAGTTTGCAGTTTGGTTATAATATTTACTTGAACATTTTTCTTTTTGATAAATAATTAATTGAACTTTTTATGAAGGCTTTGAATGGATTCCGGGGTTGGTAGTGTGGTTTTGATAAAGTCCTATTCTGATTATCTATGATTGAGAGTATAGCTTTGCTCTTTATAGGCGCATTCTATGAAATATCTCTGCTTCCAAGTGGGGTAAGTGCTAAAAGAGATTATGATAGAGAAGAATTTGAAGAAAAATTTCACTTTTATTGAGCTCTGGTACTCAAATTCTGAGATTGCAGTGGTCGTCGGCTGCATGTGCCCTGTAAAGATGTTGAATTAAACTGTCACCACTAGGTAGTCTAGGTTAGTACCGGAACTTTGGTTGTACATGGATCCTTGAACCTTATGCAAGGTGACTGATTGTGTATTATGCAATTACCTGCACCTAAACTCTGGCGGGCAATTTTCGTTGTATCCTTGATTCCTTTCTGGCTCTTTTGAGTCATTTCTGATTTAGTTTATTTGATTCAGATGCTATTTTTGTGTCGCATACAGCCAATGTGCATCACCTTAGTTATCTGGAGTAAGCATACCCTTAAGATTACCAGGACAGATGGTTATTGATTTTCTAACACATTTTTTTCCTCCTGCGAATGGTTTTGGTCTAATGATGCAAGGTCATGCCACATTACTATGGGAAAAAAAGGGAAAAAAAAGAAGGTACCTTTGTGCAAAAAGGCCTGGTGTGGCAATAGCAGTGGAAGTTTGGGAGGATCCGGCAATGAGAATCACGGTCCTTGAATTGGATGGGAGTTTTCTTTTCGGTTTTGGGTTCAAAATGGGACGAAAGTTTGGACAACAACCCCACTTAGCGTGAATTGGTTCGCGATTTTTCATGGTTCACTATCACTGAGTTGTTTCTTCCAACTATTCGACCGTATAAAATGCGTCTTTTTTCCATTTAGTTTTGCATTATAATTTATTTGCAGTATGAGAGTGTATTTGAATTCGATTTCTCCATTAGCTTTTATCTGGAATTTAGTAAAGAGTAATTATAAGAAATAATTCTTTAACTACTTTTGTAAAAATTTTGTGAAAGGAGGGGAACTAGTGTGAAAAATTCGTTGGTTCATTGTCAAATACAATTCCCTCTTAATTTTTTTGAAGTTTCCATTTTTCTCTTGTTTTCGGGGAATGAAATCTTGTTTGGTGAACTAGGAAAGGAAGGGGAAGCTAAATAGCACATTGTGGAGCCGATATTTGATATTCTCCTCGTGATAAACTTTCGCATCTCAGAAGAAGATCTACTTAACCATGGGCCTCTCAACATTTTGTTCTTTTATATTTTTTAATTTATTAATTTATTAATTATATTTTTATTTACTTTGTCACATCAATATTTTTAATTTTTTTTTACATAACTTAATATAAATTCATGCCTCTTCAAAATTAAAGTTCTGCTGTATTTACCAAATAATCTCTAGATTTCGAACTATTCCACTTAAGATGTCCTTCAATTCGATCCACTTGAATTTTGAAACATGTCTCTTGAAAACATTTTTCTTGCTCTTGTTTCAATTCTATCCAATCCCGAATTTTGAAACATTTTTCTTGGAAACATTTTTCTTGCTCTTGTTTCAAGGAATCAGTCTGTTTCAAGAACTTAGGAGGACTGGGACTCCGAAGACTTAAAAGAAACATCAACGAAATAGCGACATAACCAATTTGCCTTACAGCTGTGGAGTCTGTGCTACATGCGCTTAGGGATTACAATTGAGCTAAGCAAAGATAGTGAAAATATGATTTTAGAAAAGCTCTCCACCTTGTGTGGCGATAAAGAAATACTCTACTTTTTTAAAACAATAATTTAATATACCCTCGTATATATTAACTAATCAGATATGTACTAAGATAGACAATGTGACCAGAACTTTTATTTTGTAAAGTGTACGTAAATATTTTGATATTAATATGTATCGATCCCTTTCTCCAAAAAATGAGTAGAGGTTGATCACAAAATGACAACGTGACTTATTGGCATTTTTTTTCTTTTATTTTTTTGCCAAATACACGACGTATTGGCATTACTCGCTAGTCTTCAATTTCCAATGAAATAGCTTCGGCCTTTCTTTTCTATTTTATTTTAGGCCTTCTTGGACAATTCATACTTTGTGGGAAAAAGTAAAAGAAAAATATTTTTTTAACAAGACTTGTAATGAGAGAAACTGGGTTTTTTTTTTTTTGTTGTAAAAATGAAAGGTGACAAGTCAGGATATCAATAAGCATTGTTCAGGAGCTCACAGGAGAAATCCCCTCACTTTCTAATCATTCTCATCATTCTTGCCACGCTCAAAGCTCTGACTTATTCACTTATAAAGTGAGGAAATTTATCTACAAATAAAGAAAACCAAAATTTGCAGACAAAACAAGATAGAGATGGAGATTACGGAGGTAGTATATCAGTAGGCAAGCAAGTCAGAATATCAATAAGCCTCAAAGGTTGAGCTCATGGAAGAATGCACCCCTCGCACATCTAATTGTTTCATCCTTCTTGCGTTGCCATAACAATGACTCACAAATACTTCAATTCCAAGTCCAAAAAATAAATTAATGTTTCCCATCTATAGATTGAGACACTCTGCAGTAAATTGATGATCTGAAGATCCAAATCCATTCAGAAATCCAACAGATAAATTATTCTCTGAGGATTCAAAACAAACAGGGAAAACAGAGATCAAAAAGAGATATGACCCGGGAGGACCATAGATGGGAAAAAAAGAGATTCCTCTAAAGGAGAACCCTAAAGAGAAACCCTAATTTACACACAAAGAACCTCATAATAGGTTTTTGTGCATAAGGCTTAATGTAGCGCAGCTATGACTCGAAACGCTTCCATTTGACGCAGTGGAAGGCGATCTTAAGGGCCGCGCTCGACCTTGCAGAAAAAGTAAGTATCAAAATACGAAAATTTCAACAAGAAATAAGAATTCGAGGAGAAGAAAAATGAGCTCCCGTCACGCACTCAACAAGTGTTTTATGGGAAAAACCCTAACATGCGGCGGTGAGAACAGGAGGAGGAGAGGAAGAATAGCAAGGCTGATATATATCGTGCGGTCATTGCTGCTTGATTCGAATGACAATAATAACCTTGTACTATTTTGTTCATTTGTAATTATGTCCTTGGTTTTTCTGTTTTTTGACAGAATATCCTTGAATTATTTATAAATTACTCCTTGTAAGCTAACGGTTTACCATTAAATAGCTGAGTTTAAAAATTTTTCCTTTTTTTTTGGTTCGAGTTAGAGTTCAAACTCCTACATTAAATAATTCAGAGACAAGATATTTTTTCTTTACATATACATAACCAAATATTTGTATCGATAACACTTTAAATTTTTAATATTTTGACAATTTTTAATAAGAATTTTATGCATACAACAATAGTTATAATTCAAATCAATGATTCTATATAACAAAGAAGTATATTTTATTTTTATTATTTTCTGAAAAAATTAATATTTTTTCTCATTTTAATTTGTATCACTTCTTTTTTTAATATTTAAAAAATTTTAAAATTTTAGCCCAAATCTTGTTTCAAAAAATTAATGATATATATTAAAGTATTTTTATTTATAAAAAATTAAAAATAAGCTATCACTTCCCCTCTTTTTTTTCTCTCTCTTCTCTTTATACAATTCACAGCTCCACTTTAATTGTATATTTGTATTTACCGGAAAAACCCACAACAGGCTCCTCGGCCAAGTCCAAGGACGAAGAGTGAGTCTCTGCCGATCGTTCTAGGCTGATTGGGCGGATCTATGGATGGGCTCAATGCTTTCCCCGGAACCTCTGCACTGTTTGTTGAGGAAAACTGAGTTGCCAGATTAGTAGTAGCCCAGTATTAACCGAAATGTCCAGCCCAATAAAGGAGTACTCTGCTTCAAAATATCTGCTACCATAGCTCCAAATAGTTATAGGCCACGTACCCAGTTTCTAGAGCGCTCTTGAAGGGGTCACTGATCAATGGCAAAATGACACTTTAGTCTGAATCGGATCTTTTCTCACTGCCTTCTCTCTTCTACTTGCTTCTCATCTTCCTCCGAATCCTTTGGCACAACTGCGTTGGTGCCTCCATTTCTCTCTTTCGAAGTTCATCAACCCCAATTCTGGTATCGCATGTTAATGATTTTTTTTTGGAGCACGTTTCTGATAATCATCAAGTGATGAAAAGAGTAAATGAAAATCTTAGGACACATCGACACAATTCTCAAGTTGTGGATGTGAATACCATTTCTCTGATGATGATTTATGCTCTGATGGTCGTCTATGGTCATCTTCTTGTGCAACTTCTTTATTTCTGCTCTCAACTTCTTCATTTGGTGCGATCTCTAAGCACCTTTTTCTAGTATTTCTCAAGTCAGGGCTTTGATCTCTAGGTTTCAGGGGACAGAACCTTAATCAAGATGAAAAATATATCTCCATTTATTTGCTTTTGTTGTACAAATTGGAGGAAATGGCGGAGAAATTTAGTCAGTTTCGATGTAATCATAAATTTCTACCTTTTTTTTACACAAATTAGAGTATATAGGGCCAAAACCCAAAAGACCAAAAAATGTTTAGTTTTTTTTAAAATTTAATTTTATTATTGTAAACATAAATTTTTTATTAATATTTTTAAAATTAATTATTCATTATATTTTTTCCCTTGGTCTATAAAATAAAAGTTAATAAATTTTATATTTTAAAATGAAACGGGAGAAGTAAGTCTTAAATAATTAACATATTTATGTAAACATTATCTATGCGAAAAATTAAAAATATTGATTCTAATTTTTTTATCTTGTGTCGGGTGTAATAGATGATTTAAAGTGAATTTAGATAAAATTTAATTTTAAAATTAAATAAAAAATTTATATATTTGTTATAAATAATTTAATTTTTATTAAATTTAAGATAAAAAATTAAAAATTAAATTTTATTCAATTATACCATTAGGTTGATGATAATTTTGCGGTAGCATTATGTATAACGTTATGAAGGAAACCTTATAAATCATATCTTGGTGGGTTTAAACATGAACCACGTATTTAAATTTTGTTAGACAAATTAATCAACATTCGATAATGGCGATATAAGTTGTTGGTTAATGAGATAGATGATCTGCCTTTTTCTGTTATTGTTTTTGCTTTCCGTTTCTGGAATGGCACCCATGGTTACTTGTTCAGTTGCTCCTTATCAAAAAAAGAAAAAGTATTTCTTAATTAGATCGGAAAGAGTTTAAAATAGAATTTCTTTTATCTTAAATTTCATTAAAATATACACATTTAGACATCTAGTTATTCGTCTCTCTCTCTAGATATAGGTCGTGGTTGGAGCAGCGAAGTAGCGTGTCCCTGACGGGCTAATACTGCAGTAATTATGTATATATGCAGGCGTCAAATTTTTTATCGTAAAAATAATTTGAGTTTAAATATATTTAATTATTGTGAATAATAATTTTGTTGTTCGAAAAAGTTTATGATATGTGATACTCGCCTTTAGACTTAGGAAGGTAAGGATGTGTTTGGATTATGTTTAGTTAAGAGAGTTTTTATTTTAGATTCTATACAAGTAAATTTAATCCTCCTTTGATCCATAATAAAATGAAAACGTTTGGATGTATTTGACCGAAATATATATTCAATTAGCCTCATAATATGCAATATTGAAAATTCAAAACATCATACGTTATTGCAACATGAATTTGCAAGCAATAATAGCAAAATGGGAAATTTTATAGAAACTTAGAAAAATGAAATAACAATGACTAGAATGTGTGTGGACATATTGTACACCTTGGTGACGAAGGAAGTCCACTGTGTCGGAGAAGATTCAGTCCAAACATGCAAGGAGAGATGTCTCTTTGAAAATTACGAATAAGGAAGAATTCCAACAAGTATTCCCTCATGATGAGGTCAACGTCGCTTCAAAACGTCAAAAAGGCCAAGGACTTTACATGAAGTCCAAGAATTTCAAAGCTTACAACTCACCTAAAATTTGTATGTACACAAATATTAAAAAATAAATAAAATAATCAAAACAAGTCATCTCAATGAGAATTATCATCTAATTGTAGAATTTTTTTTCTTTTATAACTAAATTTAAATTAAAATAAATATAATTTTATCAAAATTAATTACTAATAAAAATAGTAAAAATAAAATTAATAATTATATTAGTTAAAAATCTAGAATAAGACACTCTAAATCTAACTTATTCTTCTTATGAAAAATAATTGATTTCTTTAAATTAATTTTCAACTTGATTAATAATAAAAATTTTAATTATAAATTTAAATTCAATCTCTTGGTAAAAAAATTTTCATTTTAATTAATAAAATAATTATATCTATTTGTGATTTTAAATATTAAATACGTAAATACTCATATAAAAATCTATCTTTTATTTCTTACTCGCTAAAAATTATACAAAAAAATTAAAGTTATCTCCAGTCAGTTTTACGATGTGTTGTTATTACAACAATTTAATTTAATTTAGTACTTATCAACCATCAAAATAAATTTAAAAGTATACAAAAATTAGTCAAAAATTATAAGCATTAACAATAATAATAAAAATTAACTAAAATCGAGATAAAAATAATCTTTAATTGAAATTAATTAAAGAGTTTCAGCCTTCACCGAAGGTCTTAGTAACAAAATATTTAGCTACTCATAATTAAAGTTTTTAAAATCACGAAATTGATTAACATGAAGAAAATAAAAGAATAAACCAGGCCTTATATTCTCTCGATCACGCCTTCTGTTAATCACCTCTCAGTGAACTTTTTTCTATTTTTTGCGAGAGCTTTTGTCTACATATAAGTATAGATTTCTCTTGAAATTTAAACTAATTTGAATTCCAAATCCTTATTCAAATCAAAGTCAATTCAGTATTCAAATCCTTTCTTCTTTGCTTCATTTTTCTAGCGATTCCTCTATTGAAATTACCACTTTATCCCTACATGCATAATTAGTAAAATTAATAAATTAAATTATACTTTATAAATAAAATTATCTCAATTAATCCATACTAAGTAACTAAAAAATTTAATTCACCCAAACCAATCAAAATCATAAAAATTTATATCAATTTGCCCTTAACTAAGTGAGAAATTAGTTTTAAATAATCTCATCAACAACTCTTAGTTGAGTTTCGTTTGTCCTACTCAATTAAGAACATTTCACATTTTTATGTGCAATTTTTTTATTTGGAATAGTCCATTTTAAAAAATATATTTTAATTTTTGAATTGATTTTTAAATATTTATTGCCTGTTTATACAAAAAATTATTAATTATCCTTTTTAAAATTTATTTTTTGTCTTTATCTAACTATTTAAATATTTTTTATTTTCTCAACACTATTAATTTTCAAATCCATCATTTAAGTTAGTAATCTTCAGTGTTAAATTTGACTTTAAAAATACTAATCAATAATTTTTTAAATAAGGGTTAGATATTTATTTAATTTTTTATAAAAATTTATTGAAACTTCCATTCTTGTATAAAGTATAATTAGAACATATATTTTAAAAAGAGTAATTAAAAAAAAGCAAAGTAGATATATATCACGTTTAATGTGTATTGGATAGAACTTTTTGAATTGGGAAAGCAAATTTATGAGTAATAGAATAATAATTGATTTTCGCTTTCTTAGATGCTTTATGCATCGCATAATGTCTGTAATAACAGCAGATTAAATACAACCATAGTTACAACTAAACCCAGATCACAGCGTTGATCATTCTGTTAAGGAGATCGCAGTTCCTACGATTGACCAGAAGGCCTTGCTTGAGGTTTTCTCTACGTGTTCCTATGTGGGAAGATGTCGGTAAGCTTGATGTTAATGGTCAAAGCATGCCTGGTTCAGACCAAATATGTCATACGTGAGGTAATTGCCCAGTGGTCTGTATCCAACTCATTCAATTCCACCACGTCTAAAGAGCCAAATTTGAATATAAACGAGGATGCTTGTTAATGAATCCCTACAAAAGTAATTAGGGTCAAAGAACCTTTTAATACATCAGGGCTAGAAAGTAGAGCATTCAAATGACTGTGAACTTCAGTCTTCGACATTCTAGCATGCAGCGGTGATAGAACCATCGCCCTCTACACTTACATAGAGGGTTAACCTAAAAATAAAAAGTAATTTCCACCATCTAGCATGAATTCAATTTTTAATTCGTCTAAATTATTTAAGTGAAAATAAATAAAACTAAAATAAAAATCGTTATGTAAGATTATACCAAGAGTAATATATTAAATTTTTTTATATAATATTAATTATTTTAAAATATCTCAATAACTATTATCTTTGGTATTAAATAAGTAAGTATCCTTTTAGAGAAATGTCATTTTAAATTAACAAGGCAACATTTACCATTTTGTCCCCTATATTGGTCTATTATTACCATGATCACTAGCATTATTTTCTTAATTCATATGCCACGACTTAGAGGAATGCTTACTCATCCGAGCAAGTAGTTGGCACAGAATAAAGGAGTCGTCAGCTACTAGTAATAGATTTATATAACACAAAGGACAAAAAGAAATTAGGAAGAAAAGATTGAGCAGTCTCTATGAAATGAAATGTTGGGGGTTCAATCAGGCCCCCCCGATTCCAAGCCATTTGATTTGATGTGCTAGTGTTTCATTGTTTTTCTCAGAAATTGCTGAGGTACATCAACTTCAATCTGTCCAAAGAAAATCAACAAGAAGAAACGAGAGAGACAAATGCACAGCTGCTAAAAGATTAGGAGGAAAAAAAACCCTTTTCACACGCGGAAATGCATCCCGTTAGCGCGTAGAAGGACTTGAAATCCATTGACCTGAACTTGACCAATGCTTTTATCGCTTTGTGAATTATTCTAAATTAACCCCACTGCACGTACATATGAAGATGTAGTCATGTAGAATGCTTCTCTTAGGCCAAACATCAAACATCAGGCACGCCACACGATGCAGACATAAGTATCACATTACTGTGGGAAGACTTTTGACGACTGCTGTCTTCCCTTCCTTTTGCTTGTGGTGGAGATGCAATGATTATCTTTGGCAACTTATCAAACGGCTTCTCTTCAGTGTTTTTTTTTTTGCGTCTGGTCCGCCTGTACCGTCTGCTAGTAGAAGCTCTTATAGTTACAAGGGAGCATTCTACGGACTCCGCGCCTGTACTGTTTTTCTTCTATTGAGAAAATTAACGTGCATTCCACGAATTCTATTTTAGTTTGAGAAAGTTTGTACTAGGTTTTTCACATGTTTTAGTTGGTAATGCTCCTCAGTTAATTTACCTTTTGCATTTTTTTAAAAAATTTTTAAGATTTGATCCCTAACCTCTTATATTAAGAAAGAGACGTAATATTTGATTACTAAATTATTATTATCTAAGCCATTGCTAATAATTTAACTACTATATCTATTGTTTGTCTGATGCTGAGTCATAAAATGGAAAGCTGGAGGGCGCAGGGACCTTCTGATACTCTCGTCGGAACATGCTGTGGTAGATAGACCCTGTTCATACTCCAAGTGTTAGTATCGGAATCAAGGTACTCGGAAAATGGCTTAGGGCAAAGGCGAAAGTAGAGCAGGGTCGCGAGCAGGACGAAGTGGGTTGCAAGTAACGATACTATTATATACGAGGCATGCAATACACATGAAATTCAATAAAATGGGCAAATATTTTCAGGATGCTTTCATCTTTGAGGTGGACCATTTAATCGATTTATGGCTTCTGTCTTTTATACTGCATGGAATCAAATGTAGGACTTGCTTAAAAAAAATCTGCAAAGAAAGAACTCGTCGTCGGTAAATACGGAAGACTTTGGAAGATGAAGAATGTACATTACAAGAATTTGGGGACTAATTAGTTCAGATTTCTACGTAGTCACTGCTTTTACTCAAGAGAACTTTCTCAATATCCCTAGTCATTTTTCCCCTTCCTCCCTTTTTTGTTTGTTTATCATGAGATTAAAGGTGAATTTGGATTGATTTTTAAATAAAAAAAGTTTATTTTTTTTACTTTTTTTATTTTGAATCATATTTTTTCTCTCACAAATATTTTTTTTAATATAATTCAACTCAAATAAAAATCCAATCCAAATACGCCTTAAAAGTTTTAACTTTGATCTCTTGTCGCTAAATTTAAATGTTAAAACTACTCAAGTTGTTCTGATTCAATGTTTTCATTAATTAGTGGCTTTCTTTTTTGAATACACAAGAAAACACATTATTCAAAATCTACCTTAACGGCAAAGGCATTAACTAGTGGCTTTCTGTTAATTGCCGAGAACAATACTACTGCAAATACCTTTGTTTTGCCTTTCGCGAATCAAATCGCAACACCTAAAACTGTCTCCCGTTTTTACGCCTTCCAATTCCACACCTGCTCTCTCTTCCCTGCCCTATTCAAGCGATCGAACTATCTTTCCCGTGAATAAATTTGGAATTTCACATGACAAAAGGTTTCCTATAACCTGGATGAAAATTTGATTCCAGGAATTATTTTTTCTATCCCCCCTTTTTTTTAAAAAATATATTTTTTATCTAAACTTCTATATAATTAATATCCTTAATCTACCTACTTCTATGTATATGTCCTATCAGTTATATTTCTTGTCTACGGCTAAACGCGTTGCTCTTCTAAATCTTCATATTAAGTTAAAATAAGATATTTAATTTTGTAATAAAGTATATTAGTATTGCTTATTATTAATTAGCTTCCTGATATTCAAAATGCACTCCTTTTGTTTAAAAATATATATAATCTTTTAGTTCTTTTTTATTTCTCAAAATATTTAATTTTTTATTAATTTTAAAAATTATTTTCTAAAATTATCCTGGTCCATATATATAATTTCCTTATTTTTTCTCTTATATTAGTAAAAAATAAATTAAATTAATTAAGATCGTAATGAAAAAAATTCTAATTCTTTTAATCTTAATCTATGTGTAAAGGGACAAAAAAGTATATTTTTTAAAACAGAAGAAGTAAAATATGACTAAAAAATTTTTGGTAGAAAGTCATGGCAGGAAACAAATGGTAATTGAAAAAATTCAAAGTCATCCTCTTTGTGCATCTTTAACCAAATGAAAAAATTTGGTCCAATCTACATCTATGAATTTCAGTTCTCCTAGGATTTTTGGTTAATCTCTCCTACTAACCTAGAATTGATTACCCTCATTCATTAATTCTCACTAATTTTGTCTTTTGAACCTTCCACGTGTTCGTGCAACATGCCGGGGTCATTCACGCGTACAAGAACGAGAAGGTGAATATACAATACAAGAGGAGCCCATTTTTTGGTGACAAAAAGGCAACTGATTAGTTTATTAAAGCATCTCTCATTAGGTAATAGTTTATGAGTCTATTTTTATATTTCCCTCCTCGATGTATATTATTAAGAAAAGAAAGAACATCTTTTGCAATATAATCTATAAGCACTTATTTTGAAAAGAAAATTTCTGCTTTTAGTTTATAGACGAAGGTTTTATTTGGATTAAGTTTGGGTTTGAGATTTTTTGTTTTAGAATTTTTAAAAGTAAATTTTTTATAAGAGAAAAAGTGAGAGATCCAATTGCTATTCCGTTCGGACGAAATCTAATTCAAATGAAGCCTAAATTTGTTTGTCTTTGCAATCATTTACGACCAATTTGGATACCTTTTTAACAAAAAAAAAATTCACTTTTCTTGTAATTTTTTTATTTTGCGCTCACTTCTTTTCTCATAAATATTTTACTTTTACAATTCTTAATATAATTTAATTAAAAAAAACCAATCCAATCTCACCTAGTAAAAACTAAACGGACAAATTCCTGTGTATGAGTCGGAATGATGTTTCAACCTATTGAAGCATCTTGCCATCATGAATCACCCTTAATTATTAGGATGTGGTTACTAGCTAGGGCTATTGAAATTTCATGCAAATATGATTTCTTGTACCTTTTATGGGTCGAAAATGCGTCAATTTTTTTTCGTAAATAGAAACAACAAATTCAAATGAGAGATATATTCGAATCTTTTAGTCGTTTAGAAAAAAGAAAGAGAGGAGAGATAAGAGAAGTAATTACAGTAGTGGGAACCGAAGAACGTCATGACCCATTTAACTGTTGTAAAAGCGGTTCATCAGTAAAAAAGAAGAGATATATATATAAAGAAGGAATCAGATTCGACCTTGAATTTGAAGAAGACCGAGACTTTCTAAGAAAGTTTTACAAGTATTGACTAAAAGATATAATTATAAAAACCCAGCAACAACATAGAAATTTCAAAATTTAGTCATCGTAAAAATATAAGAAATTCAATAGGGCCTGGGTTCAACTGTTCAAGGGACCCGAGTTCAGAAAAGGAAATAGAAGGAGTACTAAAAAATGAAATATTTTTTATTTAATTTGTTAATAATTTAATTATCACTTTAACTTTGTAAAATAATTTATTTAAATGCATGTTTATTTTAAAAATATTATTGTTTGTATTGATTCGAATATAAAAATTTATAAATAAAATATAAAAATACAATTTAAAAATAAAAATATATAAAAAAATATATTAGATGGAGGTCTGTCATGCAGTGGTGAAGCTCAAATTAGAGCTTTGCCAACGCCTAGCAAAGCTCCAATTGAAGCTATGTCGGTAAAGCTCTAGTGGTGAAGTTTTATTAAATTTGATAAATTCAATTACATTAAAATTAGCATAAATATTGTTCAATTTTGATCAAATAGAGAATTTATCTTAAATTTTTGAATTTCAATAAATTTCAATTCAAAGTAGAACAATGATAGTATAAAAAATATATATTTTTTTGTAGAAAGAGAAATGTGCAAATTTATGATAAGAGTTAAAGTAAAATATATTCACTGTACCTAAAAATATACGTTACGATTATCAAAAATATTAGTCGAGTGTAAATACCTTAATCTATATTATATATCATACCTTAGCATTTACTAATAGAATACATATAATTGTCTAAAAATCCTTTTAATATATGTATTAATTATATTATCGATCTATCGAAACCAAATAACTTAATTTATAGTACAAAGTATGAGGAAATCATAATTAAATAGATTATTATAATACACAATAAATCCGAATACATGTCGAGTTTTCTCCAAATGTGGTACACCCCAACCCCTACGAAGGGAAAATATAAACAAACATATACGTATATGCTTGAAATATATGATTTCGAAGTTGGGTTAAAAAGTTACACTTCTTGTCAAAAGTAAACTATGCAAAAGCTCACTTGCTTTGTGTCTACGTCTGTCCATTCTAGGATTCCATTATTTTGCGAGTTATATAATTATGTTTCCATGACATATGTTCTACGGTAGAGTTGAAATCATCTGGTCTTTTTTTTTTTTTTTGGTATATATAGAGAGATTAGAGATTCTAAAGGTATTGCTGATTGGAGGGGAATTTTTCTTCCTCTCCTTTTTTTCTTTTAAAGAAAGAGAAAAATGGAAAATCATATTTGTATTTTATGTGAAGTAACTCATTATTCTTAAGACATTGTTTCCCTTTAGAATATAGAATAAGGGGAAGATGTTAATTGTAATCAAACTTTTTAAAGCTAATTATTGTATGTCCTATTTTTAATAATAAATTGTCCTTATAAAATAATTAATTTAGTACGTATTTAATTAGATTTTAACATGATTGATGAGCATTGATATGTCTCCCTTTCTTTCACAGGTACACATCAACATCATCATAAATAAAGTGTATTTAAATTAAATTTTTAATAAAAATTTTATTTTTATTTTTTAATTTTAAATATTTACTTCTTCGTACAATTTATTTTTACGATTTATAATACAATTCAACTAAAAAAAAATACAATCTCATCGTAAAGTAACAAAATGAGAATTGATTTCAAGACTTGAGCTTCTACAATATGGCACCAGGATTTACAGCAGTAATATTATAGATTTTGATAGATGTAAAACAAGGCAAGAATCGATTTCAAAACCCAAAGTTGAAGTAAAGAGTTATTAATTAGTAAAAGTTAATTTGACTAACCCCTCAAGTCCGACGGCGAAATATTTCTTCCTCTTACGCGCGTGGAAATTTCCAAGCAACCTCAACATCTTCAAGGATTTTCTAATTTTACTCGTCTCTTCTTCTCCTCCTCTTCTTCAAAACCCTTACCCCTTTAAGGCAGAGGCAAACTTAGGTCACATATTCACTTGCAAATCACCTTTGCATACAAGAGAAAGAAGGAAATGCCCTTATAAGATATACTACTACGCAATGATGAGTGGTGTAGTTTTTTTGGGTCCGAAAATGGAAGATCCACAACCAGGTTTTAGGTTCTATCCTACAGAGGAAGAGTTGGTCTCCTTCTATCTGCAAAACAAGTTGGAAGGAAGAAGAGTAGAAGACATTGATCGGGTTATTCCAGTTCTTGATATTTACGAGTACAATCCATGGGAGCTTCCACGTAAGTTTATTGATCAAATCCCCTCTTTCTGCTATACATATATTGGCTAAAGGACTTCTCCAGTTGGGTAGATCATTTAGCTGGTGCAGGTTGATCAACTGAAGCACCAACTTCATGAGTTCAATCAAACATCTTAGATTATCAAGTAACTGAGTTCATTTGATTTTTGTGTGTAGATGTGTGGATATTGAGCGAGAATTGTAAATCTAATCCTCTTTGCGTTAAGTCTTATGGATGCTAAATCGGTGAATTTCTTTCATGTGAAAACTTTGCAGAATTTGCAGGAGGATATTGTCGCAACGACCCTGAACAATGGTTTTTCTTCATACCTATGCAAGAGAGGGAAGCCCGTGGAGGACGACCAAATCGGCTAACAACTGAAGGTTACTGGAAAGCCACTGGGTCTCCTGGTTATGTTTACTCTTCAAACAACCGCATCATTGGAGGCAAAAGAACCATGGTTTTCTACAACGGAAGAGCTCCAAACGGCAAGAAGACCCAATGGAAGATGAACGAGTACAAGTCTTTTGAAGCAGAAGTTTCCTCATCCTCATCATCTAGTACGGTACCCCCAAAGGTGTGACTTGCCCCCCAGAAATAAAAGTATAAATTTTTCTGCTCAGATTCTGTATGTTCAGCAAAGATATACGACCGTGCTTCCCATGCATGATAGATCATTAGCTTCGCGAAAACACACTTCAAAGAAAAACAACAGGTTTTTTAATGTATTTATCTAATTCCGTGAAAACCTAGTTCTAGCTTCAGGAAGCTAGACGTTAGAAGTTTATTTATCGGGAACAAAAAATAGAACAATTCTATTTCTAGAATCGCTGCTGATAAATCCGCCTTTCTGAAGATCTATGCCAGGCAAAAGGAAATTCTTCGTATTTTTTTTTTGGTTTTTTTGGGGAGGTTGGGGTGGGTGAGTGTGTGGTTTGGACATGGCTGTTTCTATTGTCAAGGTTTCTGCGCCTTAATTAACCTCTTCATATATTTACTTTGCAAATACCTTTAGGCGGCTAAAACACCTACATATTCTTTCTAGGTCTGAAATTTTCTTTCCTTAATGAGTTTCACTTCATTATCTATAGCCTCTTGTTGCATCGTCTGATCATCTTTGTTCATTTTATGTGACGTAGTTGCGCCAAGAACTGAGCTTATGCCGAGTTTACATCAAATCAAAGTCTCTGAGGGCCTTTGACAGGCGCCCGCCAGCGCAACAACCTCGCCAGGAGAACGGTGCAACCAAATTCCATCAAAACCATCCTGCAGTGCTAGAGAGAACTAGCTCTCCAGGAAGCTCATCCTCCGGAGATGGCGCAGATGACACCGCTAGTCATTCTCATGCTGTGGATAATGGAAACTGGAATTTCGCAGATGATACTGAACCTTTGTGGGATTGGGAATCACTGAATTGGTTCTGAACGAGGCCATCATTATATAAGTTTTCTGCACAAGAGATTCACCACACAAATTTGGTGCAATTGTATATGAGGACTCAAATCTGAATCCCCACTTTTGTACTCAAACTTGTAATATGCTGCTTAATTATAATGCAACTTAATAAGGATGCCCTATGTGGCAGTGTCAAGTTTACATGGATGGAGTAGAGAGCAAAAACCTAGAATACATCTCATCCTCCATGAAGATAAACTTGATGTATTCTTGTAGTAATTATATATATGTAGGAGTATTTTGACAACAAAGATATTCTTATATCACAATGTGCATGTTCAAGTGGTAAACAGTTTTAAATATCTTCGCTCCTAGGTTTTTTGATGCACTTCCAACTAGGTAGCAGTGGGTTTAATAAGGGTTATGCGATTTTTAGAGTCATATATATATAGAGAATGGCATTTAATGCACTGCTAAGAAATAAATGTGTCTATTGAAGCACTAGGCCAACAGCCTTGTTTGAGCTTTAATTAGAACAAAATGTAATATTCCATTTTTTTTAATTTTAGTTTTAGTTGTGATTGATGGATAACTTCCTTGTATGCTTCTCCAGAGATGCTTATTCACCGATAAAAGATTAATTGCATGTCACAATTAAATTTTACTAATTTCTTGCAGCGAGTATATATTGGCTATATATGTGGATTTAGTTTGTCAGCTCTAATTTGCTTAACCTTGTGGTAGAAATAAGCATTTAAGGAACATTTTATGACAGTCTAGGTAATTAAACATCGTCTGAAAAGCTGCTCAAGATACAACTTATGTTTTTAAAAGGAAAAAAAAACAGTGTCCAAGCTAGGTTTTCTAAACTATGAATTGAGTATTTGAACCATAGCCATTATCTTAAAACGGCAAAACAAACTTATATTTAGTTGAAAATTAGTACTTGTAGCACCAATAACAAGTAGTGCCTGGGAGCCTCTACACCATCCTTAAAACAAATTCGATCCTCAGAGGAGGGGCAGAAGCAGCCTAACCAGGACAAAGAGAGAAAGACACAGGTTTCACTTTCTTCCTCATCCCAATCACGTGCAGACAACAACACAAGAGAAGAGAGCGTCTGCCATTGGCATTTTAACATTTCAAGTTGAGGAAGCCAAGATAAAATGTGCGGATGTTTTATAAAAGCCAAAGGGAAATGTATAAGCATGTGTGGACGTTTCGTACAGGTTAGGGCACTAAAGAGGGTGGGGGTCTAATTATTGACAGTTACTGTATATTATGCCATATTATTGGCTCCCCTACCACACACGCAGCAAATTATCTGTTAAAAGACTGCCAAGTCTGCCTTCCCCAACAGGCCTATGCCCATTCGGGCCGAACCCATCCCTTGTAAGTGAATTAAGCAACTTGGGACCTTTTTTGGGGAAGAAAACAGAAGCCCTAACCAATATATTCCAATTTTGCTGAACCGTGCTTCAAAACAGTAGCCGAATATTTTTCCTGCGCAGATACGGAATAGTGCTATAATGACAAGAGAAGCTTGTTCCGTACCAACCGAAACATCTGCGAAATGCATCGAAGAAAATGTCCACGATGACATTACAGGTCCTTTGTTGACTTGTGGTGCCGAGAAGAAGCAAAAAAATTGTCTTGGCACAACTAGTTAAACGCCAAGAAACTTTCGAAAACTGGAAATGTATCATGCATTCATGTGAAACTTACTCAGAGATAGATCTTCCCTGAGCGGGACTTCGGATACATATACATGTAGCAGACATTAAGAAAATTTCTTATTTTTTACTTTTACTTTCTCTGTCCTAAATTAAATGTCTTCCACAATGCATATGAAAAGACAGCACTTCAATTGATTTGCTTAGCATTTTCCTTCCGCGTCCCCTAGAAGCTTAAGAATTTACAGACAATTTCCTCAACCGTCCCATATAGTTGGTACTTTTCTGCAAAATCTCAAGGTGGGTGGTGGCCATGTACTCGAAAATTAGTGGAGACTTGAGAGTGACTTGACTTTTTTGGGCAATTACGGCTGCATTGCAGCTACATATGCACTTAGCCGGAAAAAAAAAAAAAGCCCACATATGTATATGAATGAGGATCTCCTAACTGTTTTCTTGTAATAATGCACAACAATTTGGTGTATTTCTCAAGCTGCCATGGCGTGAAAATCTGGTCTTGGTCTTAGATAAGCATATAATTAGACCACAGGAAGTATCCGAATTACTAGAGGCCCCATGAGAAACCACTATCATTGTTGGGCCTGCTGCTTTTACAATGCATTGTTGGTCACATTTTAGCTATAATTGTTCTGAAAAGTTTTATTGGAAGGATTAGAGATAAGTATCCACTTACGCAATAAGAGAGACTGATCTCCAACATGGGTTAACGTTTGTGTGCTTCGTGCTACCAACCTATAAATTGATTTTGATAAAGTTCATGCTGGAATCTTCCCAGCGGGAGGCGACGTCCCTTGTTGATTGAAATCTCATAAGGCAGCAACAGCTCTCCAGAAACGGAAATGAAAGAACATTTCAAGAGTTCCATAATTGCAACATGGTCAATGTGAAGGTTTTCCTTCAATATCTTTTTCGGCTAGTTACCATTTTATGGTAAGTCGAATGGGTTTCCTTGCAAGAGTTCATTATTTTTTGTTACAACAATTCAAAGTCGTGAGAGAAGACTAATAGTTATACACAGGGAACCTATAATCAACCTGAAAGAGAAGTTTTTAGCTGTACGTTGCAGAGATTTTTGTATTTATTTTTTAAGTACCAGCTTCATCTTCTGCTAATCGTTTTGTACAATTGAACCCCAGCCGTCCACATGCGACTAAGAAGAGCAATACATAATACTTATCACCATTACCATTCATCATCAAGACTAGCACGATGAAAACACAGAACAGTGCAGACAAAGATGAAGAAAGATGTAAATTCAATGAACATAGCGCCTGTTCCAATCAAATGTGCATGCCTAAGAATGATAGGAATGGCTATGCTGCCCACTGCTGATGCCCCTGTTAAGAACTTGGCAGCATCTATCCATCTGAGCAAAAAAGTACCGAAGTAAAATTAGAGAAGGCAAAAGGCACAACAATTTCGAAAAAGAAATAGCAACTTCTGAATCCATAACAAGTAAATCACAAAGCAACAAAAAACTATCCCCAAGTTGATGTTCATTTCCATTTGGACAGAACAGAACATGAATATCAACTTTAGAATTACAACACCAAAATGAATATTGCATAACTTTTTTCCTGTTATAGAACTTTCCATCTTCTCTCTTCACTTTCTCCTCTCCCTCACACCTTCCTGTCTTGCTTGCACACTGTCCTCCCCCCATCCCACCCGCCCCCAAGAAAAAGACAAATACTCCGCCACCACTTCTGCTCAGGCCAAGACCAAAGTCTCTGTCATCTCCTTCTCTCCCTCTTCTGTTTGACTTCAAAATTGATGCACCCTCCACTAGTACTGGGGCAGCAACCACCGTTGTGTCTTATTGTTTGCCCTCTCTCTTTCTCTTCTCTTTCTCTCCCTATTTCACATCTGCTGCTCAAGCCAGGACCATTGTCGCTTTCCTCCCCTTCTCTTCCTCTTCTCTCACTCTTCCAATCTGATTTTCCTCTCAACACCCCGAACTCCAATAGCACTGGCACCACTACCTCCGATGTGTCTTATTGCTTGCCCTCTGTCTTCCTCTTCTCCTTCTCTCAATATCGTATCTAGTGCTGCTCACCATTGTCCTCTTTTCTCCCCTTCTCATTGACTTATCTTTCACTTCCAGTCAGATTTCCCTCTCACCACCCCCAACGTCAACAGCATTGCACTGCTTTGCCACTGTGTCTTATTGCTTCTCCCTATATTCCTCTTCTCCCTCTCTCCATATATGATTCCTCCTCTTACCAACTTCCTCTGGCCCACAACAATACCGCTCCAAGAGCTCAACACATCTTTTGGCTGCTTCCTCCTCTCTCCTTCCTTCTGTGCTGATCTCCACCCTCAATGCCAATCCTGCATCTTCCCAGTCACTGTTATTACTGCAGCTATCAAAACCGCCTCCCCTCACCTCACCCTCCCTTCACTGTGTTCTCTACATCTTCTACTGTCCACTCTGCACCCTTTTCAATATTCCCTCTATTACCCCACATCTTTCATATAAACATTGTTGTTTGGTTGTGGTTTCAGTTCTTTTACTAAACAAACTGTTTGGTTTCCTATTCTTCTTAGGTTAGATGTTCTTGGCAATTATATTGGCAGTTCGCGCTCAGCTGCATTTTGTAGGAGTCCTCATAAATGAATTCTTTTCAAACTAAGGATTAAAATCCAAATAAAATTTGCATCTCAGAAAGGTTCTTTTACAAGTCCTAAAATTGAAAACAACTTTCATGAGAAAGGGCAGTTAATGCTGCAGAAAGGTAGAAATGTACTTTACATAAAATCCATCACATATGGACCACCCTAACCCAAACAATCACATTCCAAGAAAGCTTGCCAAACAATTTAGATCACCTTGAAGGGCCAAGGGACCAAGTTCAAATGTTATCAATGAAAAGAACCGCAGAACAAGAAGAGAGCAAATGCCTCCAATTTACACTTCAGATAAAACAACAGAATGTACACAGAGGAGGAACAACTAAAGTAAAACCAAGAATAGTCCAAGAAAAACTTGTTGAAGTATCATTAGAGCACTTACCCTCCACCATCACGACTAATTAAGAATTGAGTGGAACCACCGCCAAAGAACAAACATGGCATGGGTACTAGGACATACATGAGAGCTGCAGAAATGAGACATTTGGTCAGAAGGAAAAAATACTCAACAACTGAAAATGGTATCCAATTCAAACCAAGGGCTCAGAAAAAAGATGCAGCAACCTTACAGACCTGATAACATTGGCCACCAATTATTGTATATTGCACAAGCCTGCAAGCGAAGTGAGAGAATTTTACGAAAACAAAATGAGGAAATTACTCTAGAGAAACCACAGGATGACTTGCATAAACTTATGTACATCAAAAGGAATAATCAACTCAATGTAACAACAATGGGGTTTGGAAGTTCATTAGCAAAGACATTTTTGGACCCAAAAACACGCACCTTATATAAGATTACGTTACATCATTATGGACCAAGTAACTGCAATTTGCCCTATTTGATAGAACTCAGAAAAAAGTGGATACAGAAAATATTTGAAAGTTCCAACAAAACTAGGAACTTCTCTATCAAGCATCAATATGTTGGTTCTCAATGCTCAATCTGATATATATTTCTGTACCAACACATTGAGATAGACTGACAAATAGACACTCAGAGCAAGATAGCGACAAAAACATCCAAGCATGTGCCAACTTCATCTTTCCATGTTTTATAATACTTCCATCCTCATATATGCATTTCTTCTTCACTTGTTTCATCAAGAGAAACATAGAAGCTGAAAGCAAAATTCACAGAGCAGAGCAACTCGATAACAGGTACATCTATTTGCCTTGAAGGACTCAGCTAGAGGCTAGTGGATGCTCCCATTTAGCTTACAATTCCAAACTCGGTCCTCCACTAAGCCTAATTTAACTCGATATTTCTTAAGTTAAATTGTGTCTGCAGACAAGTTTAGGGATGGAGAAAGGAAATAAACTCAAATAAAGACGTGAAATTAGTAGCAGCCTGCAGAGATCTCAATGCATAATTATCAGTACAAGAATTTCACCAAGCTCTAGGATGTAGAGGAAACTAATGAATATCTTAACTCTTGGGAGTTTGCCCCTTTTGATTCCATAAAGATCAAGGGATATCAACTAGAGTTCTGTTATTTAGTATCTGCAGATATGAGACCTCAAGGCCAGGAAAAAAAATGAAGTCTTTACGCATATCCACATCCCGTGCCAAAAGGACATACCAGTGTGCTGTCAACGTGGAACTGAAAATTGGCTATTAATTGTTTCTGGACGGGATGTATTGGTCATGAGATTGATGTAAAAAGGCCAACCTAAGTGTTCGCACTTCAATTTGAACGAATATGAATGCTTCTCAATAAGGACTCAGCTATGGCGGCCGGGATAAAATTTCATCATTTACAGCAATAAGACTTGAAACTCTTTGACATCTTAAATCATGCATACATGAGAAGTTATCAACTATAGGCAAGATATACAGAGGATACCTACCAGGATTTGTAACAGAATACTCGCTGAAAACATGAAGGCAAGCCCCGCAAGCCTGACAATGAAAGACGATATCAAAACTAAATTGAAGCATAATTATGGAAAAATAAATAAAAATGCTAATGTCCCTCACTTACACTGCATCCCATAGTGAGCACCACCCAACAGCAAAGCATGAACACCAGACAAAACCCGGTAAGAATCAGCATGAAAAAGAAGAATATGATGAGTAGTTAGAAAGATCACAAAAGGCAAGAGCAAAGATTGGTCTACAAAGGGAAAAGGAAACACATTTATTTGAAATTTAGCAAGTATGACATGAATCAGACATATTTATCGAATACCGTTTGTTCAATCCCACAGTCATAAAGGTTCAGTATCTTAGACCCAATAGCATATTACAGAATTATAAGCATGAAAGGAAGGCAATTAGCTAAGTAATTCAAATATCGAATTAACCCGTACGCTCGGAAACAACTACTAGAAAATCGAATAAACAGGTATAATTTGATAAAAAGCGAGTACGAGACACAAAAATATAACAGCATAAACGAGCAAGATGAAGTCTCCGCTGGATATATACAAAGAGAAACAGTACCTTCGATAGTCATCGCCATTTCAGCATATCGAAGTAACAGAAGATCGCAGGAAATCTCAGTGCAGAGGGATTGAGAGGGTTTTTGACACTGTTTCTATACAATGCTCCGCAAATAGCCCTGTTTCGGGGATACCCCGAGAAAAGTTTAGGAAGGGAATGCCGCTCGTTGAGAGCGCATCCCCATTGCGCGTTTAGTTGGAAACATATATCTTACTTTTAAATTTAAATATATAATCGAACATATATGTGAACTTTTGAACCAACTTGAACTCGATTACCCCAATTCGAGCTCGAATGTGTACGATGAGGCTTCAATTCGCAACCCAAGACTCAAAAAACTTGAATTGAGATTTTAATATTGGATAGAGTTTAATTTTAAAATTTTTGTATTGAATTTCGTAAAAATAAAATTATTTGTGAAAAAAATATGAATCTCACGTAATTCAATTTTAAGATTATATAGTATTTAATTCAATGTTTGAATTATTAATATCAATTAAGAATAAAAAATAATTTTATTTTATACATTAGATATAATTATCCAATAAATAATAAATTATGTACTAATTTTAAATACTCTTTACTACTCAAATAAGTTCTCATGAGCAACACAAAAAGATAATTAAAAAATAAAACAATTTGCTGGTAAAGAAAATGTGCCTTTCAAAAAAAAAAAAAAAAAGGTGCCTGCTTTCTTTTCTTTTCCTTTCGTCTTTTTCCTTCCTTCTTTTTATATTCTTCTTTTTTCCTTTTCCCTTTTTCCTTCCTTCAAGATCAGAGATAAGATGCTTCTTTCACGCCTTTTCTTTTTCTCTCTCTCTTTCTCATAACTAACAACTATCAATTCGATTTATTTTTTGCAAGTTTTACTTTTTCCTTCCTTCACAAATCTCTGTTAAATCAAAGGTAAAATTTAACTCGTAAACTATAGGATTGTAACTTTTTTTTTTTCTTAAGAATTTCTATTTTTGTATTGTCTACAATTAATTGTTGCAAGTGCCTCAAGCTATAGATGTAAGAAGCCTTATCTTTCATTTTGCTCTAATGGTTAAAAAAAGGCTTTATTGAATTCAAAGTTAAATCTTCTAAAAAAAATTTAGAGTTAAATAAAAATTTTATAAGTATCAAAAAATGTTTTAAAACCAATGATTAACTTGAATTTCAAGTACCTTTGTTTTCTTCTTTGATTTGGGATTAAGGGATAAGAGAAAGTGGGTGAGATTTTGCGTAAATTAGAGAATGGAATTTCATTAATGATTTATCTGAATGAAAGATTGTTTTAAAATCAGGTGTATAACCTTATAATTTTCTCTCCAAAGAAAGCCATCTACAAAGAATTTTAGTTTACAAATCTGCCCCTTCTTTATTTTCAAATTACTATTTTGTTTTTCATATTCATTCGGCCTTTTCACCGCCCTTATAAATTAATTTTGTTATAAAAGAATTGCAGTTGACTTTTACCTTTTTTCTTTCTCCTTTTGAATGCCAACTACATACATAATACTATCATCAAACTCACTTTTATTTAATGTCTTCCCAAGTTTAGGGATTGCACCATTGTGTCGTTTCATATCCACCCCCCACTCCCCCCCCGCCAGCCCCCCGGCCCTCTTAGAATCTGCCAACTGTGTGGATAGAAACTGACCTTTTCTTTTCTTTTCATCTTTCCATCAAAGTCCAAACTCAACTCTTGAAGTTAGGTTTGGATCTTTTGTTATACTTTTAATTTATAAATATAACAAATTGATAAAATTAAAATTAATTTATATATCAATTAATAAAATTTAAATATAGACATTTAATTTTTTAAATGAAGATACAAATTTACAAGTTGTGTCATAAATAAACAAACTCAATAAAAAGAATGCCTTCCGCAAAAAAGGAAAAAAAAAAAGGAGTTAACCAGCAATGCCTTCCGCCCGCATAAAGAGCCACTTCATTGGCGGCTAGCTCATGTGCCACCACCGGCCCAGCACCCATAGACCCCGGCCACTGAAACTAAGGGTAAAAGGTCCAAGCTTTCGGTAAAAATTTCTAAACCCCAATTACCCTCGTGCGCAGCAAATTCTGTTAAATTCACAGCTGGAACTCGTGGCAATAGTGCAATTAAGGTGATGGAAAAGGGCTGGTAAGGTCAAAGTACAGTCCTATATGGTGCCATTTTAGCAAACCGACGAACACCAGGGGCTCCGGAGCTTGGGAGTTATCAAACATCGCTGTCGGAGAGAAAAGAGAAGCCGCGCCCGCTCCCGCCCTCCTCCCTTCCCCACCCTCATTCGTCTTCTCCATTCTGCTTACCCTATTTTCACGCGACGTACGCACTATTTGTACACATATCTATCTATACGCGTACGGAGTATATTTCGTGTTTAAACAGCTCATTTGAATTATGTGTTACTCTGTGAAGTTGTAGATGATGCTGAACCATCGCCAGCTCCTTTGATTTTTGTCGAAAAGTAAGTTCTTTTGTACCTTCTCTATATAACAGTATTTTTTAATTGATTTCTACCGGTGCATTTTTTACTTAATGTTCGAGTTGCTTCTATTTTCATTTTGTATCTGCTGACGTTGTTTGAATTTATTGCAATTTTGTCTGTATTTTTTTTCTTGGGCTTACTTTTATTGGCTGTTATTGAACTGAGGTGTAGGAGCACAATAAATGCTTGAAGTTTGGAACTTTTTGGTTTGTTATTCTGGCTAAAAAGAAATAATGGGTTGTTTGATTTATTCCAACTGTTAGCGCTTAGTTGAAAAGTTTATTTTCTTCTTTTGTTTTTTTCTTAAGACGACAATTCCAAATACTATCATTTCGGTGCTTTGAAAAGTAACAATGGGTTACTTTGATTTATTCCTCCCCCCTCTCCTTTAAAAAGCAGAAATTCCAAGTACTATCAACTGAGTATTTGCGTACTCTGGAATGGTTTTGCTGTAGGAAAGTGGTCTGTGATCCCACTACACAGCCTGGATGGATAATGACAATGACAACATGAAAGAAAGGGATTTAATTGATAACAATGGTGTGCCGGGAGGAGGGCACTCTTTATCTGAAGCATCTTCAGTTAGCATTAGTCCCGCAAAGAAGACGTTCGAAGGAAAGGATGCACTTTCTTATGCCAACATTCTTCGTTCCAGAAACAAATTTATTGATGCACTTACTGTCTATGAGAGTCTACTGGAGAAGGATAGCAGAAATGTTGAAGCTCACATTGGTAGAGGAATTTGTCTGCAAATGCAGAATATGACTAGGCTTGCCTTTGATAGCTTTGCTGAAGCTATCAGATTAGATCCACAAAATGCATGTGCTCTCACTCATTGTGGTATTTTGTACAAGGATGAGGGCCGCCTAATGGAGGCTGCTGAGGTACAATTGCACTATTTTTATTACGTTTAATATAGAAAAAGAAAAGATTATTGTGCTGTGGATTAGTCAGCTTAGTGACATTCAGTGTATTTTTTGGGGTTTGATTGTTTTAAATGTTGTTGTAAGTTTAATCTATCACCGCTTTTTAAATGTTGTTATAAGCTTAATCTATCACCACTTTTTTATGTCCATTTACGATCTTTGGAGTAACTGATCAAGAATTTCTTTAGCAGTGCTCAAACTTCTTGATTTGGCAAGTCTAGAAGCTTCCTTGCTGATCTATGAGACTTTCAAGAATTTCCTTTGTAGCCCTCATACTTCTTCATCTGATGCAAATTTAGAAGCTTCTTTGATGCAATGTTTGTAAATACACGTCTACATATAGAGATTCATGGAGATAATCATTTAGCATATGTTGAGCACTAAGAAGTTGTTGGAGAGTATCTGGAGTTTGCATCTTTGCAATTTGGGTGCTATGTTGATTGACTTCAAGAAATTGTAAATTTATTTGAAGTTTGAAGCTTGGATGAAAGAATTTATACTCTACTATTCTGGATAGTTTGAAGCTTTAATTGAAGAAACTGCACTGTTATTTTGTGTGAAAGTCCTCTTTTTATATCTAGGCCTGTAAACAATTCTTCCAAGATTAAATAACAAGTTATGGATGTAATGATCTTATTCAGTAACTCCCAACTTCAGTGATTAATGCTTCCAAAATGTTTCAGTGTTGATGGATAATTTCTTGAAATATCTTTTTTTTGAAAGCCAGAAGCACAAGGTCTGAGAATTTGAACCAAATGGATCTTGATATAGATGATCTTTATTACTAGAATGTCAATCCAAGACAAATAATCAGGAGACAAAAGGTATACAGAACTTCTTTTAAAATTTTTTAATCCTTTTCCTGTTTGTTGTATTGACATATGTGAATGTTTGTTTAAGGGCAAATGCTGTTTTTTGTGTGTGGAGTGCCAAAATTAGCTTGAGCTTTTGATCTATTTCAGATTAAATGCCTCTACCTTTCGATGTATGCAAGGTTGAAACTGAATTTCTCCTAGCAGAAAAAGTAGTGCATGTTGAATTAGTTTACCTGCCAAAGTCAATGTCATAAAGCTTCCAAGATTTTTGGAGCGTATGGGAAGAAACCAACTCCATGGCTTTTTTGGTTGCGTCCATGATTTCTAGCTACACTAGTTACTTCTTGGCTGCTTTCTTGGCTGTGGTTCTACGTGCTGCAATGCTATCCATGTCATGCTTTATGCTGATAGTGTTTTCTACTAATTGACTGGCACTTTTTCCCATTCCTTAAGGTTTCATATCTAGGTTTAACCAAGTTACTAACTGCAGTCATATCAAAAAGCTTTGGAGGCGGATCCTTCATATAAACCAGCAGCAGAATGCCTTGCAGTTGTATTAACTGATCTTGGGACCAGCTTAAAGCTTGCAGGGAACACTCAAGAGGGAATCCAGAAGTATCATGAGGCAATCAAAATAGATCCACATTATGCTGTGAGTTCATTTTCATGCTCCTCCAGTATGATATTTTGCGGTCATAAATTTGAATATGACGCTGGGTTTATTCTTGCAGCCTGCTTATTATAACCTTGGTGTTGTCTATTCTGAAATGATGCAATATGATGTGGCCCTTAGTTGCTATGAGAGGGCAGCATTGGAGAGGCCTATGTATGCTGAAGCATATTGCAACATGGGTGTTATCTTTAAAAATCGAGGAGATCTAGAGTCAGCAATTGCCTGTTATGAGAGGTGCCCATCCTTATCTTGCAACTATTCTTTACTTCAGATTCAAGCACCCAAAAAGAGAAGAGAAGGAGGCGGGGGGGGGGGGGGGAGAGAGGAGCAAAACAACATCATTTTGGTTAGCATTATTTCTTCATCTGATTCCATGTGCATTTTTATGTACGTCTTAGGTGTTTGGCTGTTTCTCCAAACTTTGAGATTGCTAAGAATAACATGGCAATTGCCTTGACTGATTTAGGCACAAAGGTAAGACATTTCAGCTTCCTAGAAAGTCTTAGCAATTAAATCATCTTTTACTTGATTTTCTAACTGCATCTGGCTGAAGATTTTGGTTGTTATCAATGACTTATTGTCCAAAGTTCTTTTTGACTCATATCTAGGTTTAACACCATGCTGGCATTTAATAGTCATTGTTCTTCAAGTTACAATACAGCATTAGCCTAAATGTGTAGTCGTTTGTTCTAAAACTCTGTGATTCACTCAATTGAACTATGGTAAAATTTAGGTCTTCTTGGACTGCAAATATTAATCTTGGAGCTTAAATTGCGTGGCATTTGAAGCAAGATCTCTTAGTTTCTCCTTTGTTTCAGGATGGTTTCTTTATTGTTTTCTGTGCTTGTGGAAGTCATCTTATTATTATTATGTTCTTTTTTTAATATAATAAATATTCATGTACTCATATTTGATTACTTACTCATGAAACTGCTTCCAGGTAAAATTAGAGGGGGACATCAGTCAGGGTGTGGCATATTACAAGAAAGCCCTTTACTACAATTGGCACTATGCTGATGCCATGTACAATCTTGGGGTTGCATATGGTGAAATGCTCAAGTTTGACATGGTAATTGGTGATGACAAGAATGTCCTTGCTTTTCATTTTCTTTGCTTTTTGTTTTGGGACTTTCTCGTGCTGCTGATTGCGAAGGGCAGAGATTTGTTGTTTAGCAAATTTGACTTGGTTTAAGATCTCTAGTTGTTCATTTTTTCGTTTTCTTTTATCAAGATTTACTTTGTCCTTTTCCTGGTGATATATAAGTTGATGCTTCATAAGTTAGTAGTAGTTGTTAACTTCGCAACACATTTATTTTGCAGGCAATTGTGTTTTATGAACTTGCTTTCCATTTCAACCCTCATTGTGCAGAGGCATGCAATAATTTAGGTGTGATATACAAGGACCGAGACAACCTTGATAAGGCGGTGGAATGTTACCAGGAAATTTTCTGTGGCTTGTGCATCTTTTATCATTGAGTGTTTTGCTTTTTTTTTTTTTTGGGTAGTAAAGCATATTTTGTTTATTACTGAAGTTTGTATTCTTAATTTTGCAGATGGCTTTGTCAATCAAACCAAACTTTTCTCAGTCGTTAAATAATCTTGGAGTAGTCTACACTGTCCAGGTTCAGTGACTATTTTTTATGATAGTGTGTCTAAATTGCACTCTTTTCAGATACTAAATTATTCAGATTCATGATTGCTGACAGGGTAAAATGGATGCCGCTGCAAGTATGATTGAGAAAGCCATTGTTGCAAACCCTACATATGCTGAAGCATATAATAACTTAGGTCTCTCTTACCATACATACGCGTGCCAGTATTTTATCCTATCTACATTTCTTCCTTCTCATAACTGCTTCACTTTTTTTTTTTCCCATTTTTAACTTCTTTTAGTGGTGACACATATTGCAAAGTTCTTGAAACATAAAATGCCATCTGTCTTCTTTTTGCCTTTGTTAAACTCAGCTAGTATTTTTTGTCTAAAGATAAAATTTTTTGATTTTGTGAAGTCACTGATTAGGAGAGAAGATATTTTAGAAGTTCAGAATGGTGTTGAATTATGTTTTGATGGTCTCGCCACTTGGGGCTGGAGCTTAGGTGCTTATATTTGGTGTTATATCTAGGTTCCCCACAGTTATGAAGATTCGCATGTCTTCTGTTGGAGGAAATGTAATGCATGTAAATGAAGCTAGTCATAGCTTTATGAGCCCCCCCCCCTCTCTCTCTCTCTCTCTCTAATGCAGGACAACAAAAATTGTTTAGATGACAGCAGTAAACTTAATTTTCCACTTTATTAATGGTATAGTGAAATTATGGTGGACTAATATTAATATTTCAACATGTTGCGTTGGCAGTATTGGCCAGGACCATTGTAGTTAGTGTGGTACAATTACCTAATGGCTTATAACATGTGGTGTTTACTGTGCCTCTTCCAAAACCAGATCTATGTGGATTGTTTAGCTTGTTTTGCTGATCTGTATTTAGCAGTGATAACAACACGGTCTCTTGTACTTTCAGCTGCTAGCTAGGCTTCATGGACTATGTACTAAAGGTTTCTGTTTAATAGCAACTGATTGGTTATCCCCTTAAGGGTCACAAGGATGACATGATGTTAGGTCCATACATGATATGCTGCTAGCTTTTGAGTGGAGATATGGGATGGCAGTCTACACAAGAATGCTCGCAAGAATCAATAACTCATTTAAAAAAGAGAATGAGGATTTGTATGCTTCATTTTAGCACATAGGCTCAGTAAGAGTCAAGTTACCACTTACTTTCTGTTCTGGTTTTGCTTTAAAAATTCAAGAAATAACTTCACTGTCCTTCCATTTTCAAGTTTTGCTTCAATTTTTCAATTTAAATAGAGAGAGACCACCGAACAATGTGTCAAGAGTGTTTGCTTGCTTGGTATTAAATAGAGGGAAGACATAACCCAAAAGACAACTAAGAGTTGAGACTCAGGTATCATAAGAACGGAGTATTATTTAAGGATACTTGTCATGCCAAGTCTGTCAGTTGAAGAACTTTTATCCCTCTTATGTTTTTGTTGTTCGATAACTCCAGCGTTGCTCCACAAAGATGTGGTTGTCATCTTTTACACGAAGGGATCGATTTTACTGTCCTTTGCCACATTATCTTTTCTTATGATAGATCTTACATTTGAACAATCTTTTATCTTTCATTTTTACTACAGGTGTTCTTTACAGAGATGCTGGCAGCATATCTCTGGCAATTGAAGCATATGAACAATGCCTCAAGATTGATCCTGATTCACGCAATGCAGGGCAGGTGGTGTTTCTTTCTATTTTACTTTTTTGTGTTCTTGTCATGCCTAAGTCTTTTATGCATATTCTACATAGTTACCCTCCTTCACCTCTCCTTTTGTAATGGTCTTAGCTGTAAATGTCTTTTTAGTGTCCTCTCCTTTTTCTCTTGCTTCCTTATTTTTCTCAGATGTAGTGAAGTTGTGGACCACCACGCTTCTCTCATCTGAAACCCACTGCCTCATATAATGAACCACTCATTTTAATGATGTGATGTTTGATATTCCAGTAATATATCACCAACTTCGCACACCAAATTCATTTGTGGAAACTTGAAATATTAAAAAAATATAAAATTTTATTGCTATGGTACTTTGTTTTGATGAAGATTGCTACGGTACTTGATAGTTTGAGAATAAATGTCAAAGGTGGCAATGTTTCTAGAATAAGGGAATAATATATGGCATGTTGTAATTGAAATTATCTTTTTTGTCTTGGGTTCAGAGTAAATCTTTTTGTACTTTTGGACGCTCTTAATTATATACTTTAACCCCCCTCATCCCAATTTGCCTTTTATTTTTTCTTTGTCCATTTCTTGCAGAATCGATTGCTCGCTATGAACTACATAAATGAGGGAACTGATGACAAATTACATGAGGCTCACAGGTCCAGTTTTACTACCATATGTATGGCATTTTTTTTCCTTCCTATTTACTACCAAGGGGTGCAATCTGCACCTACATAGGTGTAAGACCATGCCCCAGGACATGAGAAATGAATTGCTTGTATAGATATGAGTACAGTCACTACCCATCAATTAAAAAAAAAAAAAAAGGGAAGAAAGATTACAGTCACTTGAATTACTGATGAGAAAACATTCCCCTGTTAATTCTCCTCAGTTACAGGTGTGAGTGCTTGTGAATGGGAAGGGCCCATATAAGGTTTTAACCATTTCAACAATCAAATCTGAGCTTTTATGATGCTACTTTTCTTACTTTCTTTTATGGTTTTATGTGTGTCTTCTCTCTTCCAACTTCCACATAAGCTAACTGCACGTTCGGATTTTTTAGAATATTCTTATCCTTGTGGCATTCTGAGACTATCTAAAGTGAGAGATTTTGTGATTGACGATTCGTTTTTCTATATTTCTGAACCTTTCTGGACTCTCATACCTTCAGAACGCTCTAATATGCTCCTTCAGATTTTTATATTGCTTTCTGTAGATCCTTGAATCAACACATAAGTGAAACCTGATGTATAAGAAATTGCATTGAGTCTAATCAATCTGTTGGAACTTATTATTTATAGGACAACAGGAGTAGATTCTAGAGTGTGGCTGGTTGATAATTCTGGTCTTTTCTCTTGCAAATTATTGTTTCCATTCTATTTGTTGAGAATTAGTCACCTTCATTTACTTCGAACAAAGTAAACCGACAGATTCAGGTTCCCTTCAAATCAAAACCTTACTTTGATAAAGTTTTCTACTAGACTGAGTCCCAATAACTTGTTTCAAGTGAGACGTATGACAAGTCCCTATGTCCTTATCTGTGTATGTTTTAAGTCTAATAGTGAGAGTAATAATGATCTCTTCATTTTTATTGCATTGCAATGAAGATAATTTGTCAGTTTCTTTTGTAATCACAGAACTTTTCTAATACTGCAGTAGAATTTGTTCAAATTAAGTTTTGTGTTTTGGTGTGAGCAGAGAGAAGTGGTCCATTGAAATGTGCTAATTTGCCATCTTGTGGGTGGTATAGGGAGCACATAATATTTTACTGTAGGATTTTGAAGACCTCTCAGTCCTATAGAATAGTGTTTTTCTTTTTCTCCCCCTCTTTCTTCGCTATCGGTGTTGTTATCTGGTGTTTTTTCAGATATTGCAATAACAGGGTCACCAACAGGCTGAGATATAGCAACTTTTGTAACTACTATCTTTTTGTTCTTGCAGAGTTGTCATCCTCCTTATCATATCTTTTGCTCTAAAGTTTCTTTTTCATCTAGAAATCAAATGGTGGCCTTCTGGAGTTGAGCATGCAATTTTAGATGAACTTCACATTTTACTGCTGCTTTATTTCGTTGTTGGCTCAAATATAAAGCTTCGTCAGCATATTCTTTATCAAATCCTAAATGTTAACAATGGAAGATGATTAAAGAAATACAAGCATTTGGTCTCATCCATGGATGTTCGAGTCTAGATACTCTGTAATTCCAGTGTAGACTGTATGTTCCTCCATGCTGCATTTATTTACTCCCTCAGAGAGGAATGATTGAAACCATGTTGCAGTCTGTCTGTTATCTCTTGATGTTGTTTAATTCAATAGATGCTACCTGCTAAGAGTTGCCATTTGTGATTTGTATCTATGTCCCAAGATTTTCAGAACCCAACATGTCTTTTGAGCTTTTCTGAGGTTTTGACTGAGGTGTAATGTACGCATGCAGGGATTGGGGTAGGCGCTTTATGAGGTTATATCCTCAGTACACCTCATGGGACAACTTTAAAGATCCAGCAAGGCCACTTGTTATTGGATATGTGTCTCCTGATTATTTTACCCATTCTGTTTCATATTTCATTGAGGCACCACTCCTCTATCATGACTGTGAAAATTTCAAGGTTGTGGTTTACTCTGCGGTTGTAAAGGTATAAATTACTGCAATTTTTTTCTCACCCACTTTTTGTCTCTGTATATCTCTGAAATAAGCCCCTTCTTGTTAGCTTTTACTGGTCCAAGTATGTTGGATATGCTTGTTAATTGGTCATATGCTCTGATTTTTACTCCTACGAAGGTAAATCACGTAATCAGTTAAACTAGAGTTCTCTTACTATATGCTTATTTAAAATGTGTTGCAGGCAGATGCAAAAACTAATAGGTTTAGAGATGGAGTCTTGAAGAAGGGTGGTATTTGGAGAGAGATTTATGGGATTGATGAGAAAAAGGTTGCCAGCATAGTTAGAGAAGATAAAGTCGATATCTTGGTTGAACTCACTGGTCATACTGCAAACAACAAGTTGGGAATGATGGCCTGCCGGCCTGCACCTGTTCAGGTATTTTTGGAGGAACTTTAAACATTATCTTCTTATCTTGTGATACTCTTGTGCCAGTTCTATTCTTATTTGCTGTTTTGATAAAAAGAATCAAATCTCCATTTCACTTATTGAAGAATGGTTCCAAATAAAAAGGAAAAAGACCAAATATGCCCATTTCTTCTTTTTTTTTTTTGGTTTTTTTTTGGTTGTTTTCGACACCTTACCCTTAATGAGTCATTTTGTGCTTCATTGATTTTGAATGCTTTTCTTTTGAATGAGGTAATGGTGAAATGAAGTTGGAATGTAGATTCATTTCACGAAATGGAATATTTTTTGTGGAGTAAAGTATGTATGCAGGATCTGCTGCGGTTATTGGTCTGTTTATTAACAGGCCTTCTCGCTAGAGGAAAAGTTGTGGTTTCAAGAGCAATGAAATTTGCAAAATAACTTGATGAGGACTGATCCATCATCCGAATTTGTATTCAATAGATGGCGGCTTAAATTGCATATATTTCACGTGTTGTAAACTGGGAACTTTTAAATGCTATGATGGCAGGCCTCAAAGTATTGTTGGGTTATGGAGTCTTAATGGGCTCAGTTTAATTGGGCCTGTTTTATGTTTCTTGTTGCCTAAGTTAGAAACCCTAGTTAGTCTCTCTAAATATAACACTTTGTACTTGAAATTCCTTACGAGGGTGAGAGGCAGAAAGCAATAGAAAAATTCTGGTTGCAGCCTGTGGACGTAGGTCACATCGACCGAACCACGTAAATTCTTGTGTCTCGTGTTCTTTACTTTTCTGCAGTATAGATTGTGCGTGTGTGCTAATACCTGAATCCCTAACTAGTATGTGCTGTAATAGCCTAACCTCCACTAGGTTGACTCCTATTCTTTGTCTTCAACCTCTCAAATTGAGGGTTGATGGAACAAAATGCTTATTGATGTATTTCTTGGAAAGGTGTGCATTGTGTAGGTGGCAAGATCCATGCCAGGAACACATTTATCGCTATATCTATGTTTGGAGCAAGTGATATTCGGCCTAAAATCAATAAAAATGTTGAAATTCAAAAGTCAATGGTGCTGTTTTAGTGATCATGAGTTCAAATATTGGTGAACTTGTTTAGAGTTTTGTTGAATGTTGTAAAAATAAAAGTAAGTGGTTTGTGAGAGAAGTGGGACTTAAGAGTGAAAATTTTTTTGGAAGGCAGTGGAATCCAAATACACGTTTTTCAACTTGACTTTTCTGCTTACCGACCCCAAATTGTCGTGAAAAGTGATTACATTTGTTTCACTTGTCATAGTAGGTCAAGGAAGCTTGACATTTCTGATTCTCTTTCTCAGTGGCAGGATAAAGACATGAGAGTGCAACTGTCCTGATACCATTATTTCTCTTATTCTCAGCATTGACCTTGTAATAATGAAAAGATATCACTGTGCATGTTATTGTCTCTACAGCTGTTTCTGTAAGTTCACCATTATTAAGCCAAATACCAATTAAATGGCTGTGCAAGTTCAAAACAATACCAGCCATGAGTTAGATACTTACTCAACGACTTTAATGTCCATATGTGGTTTTTTCCATGGTCATCCCACTACCTATTCGTTTCAAAGATAATGGAATTTTTGACAAATTTGTTGGCCTGGGATCCTGTGTGTTACTTTGGCCTAGCTAACTAGAAAGTTGAGATGGACCTCTTATTTGGTATCTTGGCAAATCGTCTCACATGGCACATCTATTCGGTTAAATTTCTTGGTTCTGAGTTACTTGATCTGGTTGCATATGATAGCTCATTACAAATCTTCTCGATTAGTCACATTCTTTACTTGTTTATGTAATAGGTGACCTGGATTGGTTATCCAAATACAACTGGATTGCCTACTATTGATTACAGAATAACCGACGCATTGGCTGATCATCCTGATACAAAACAAAAGTAAGATACACGTATTGCTTTCCAACGGTTTATTGATTTTGCCGAAGTTGAGGCTTTAGAAATATTAGGTTTCAGCAGTTCTTTATCTTGCTTTCTCAACTGTGTGCAAAATGTGGCAGGCATGTTGAGGAGTTAATTCGATTACCAGAATGCTTTCTTTGTTATACACCTTCACCTGAAGCAGGGCCTGTATCTTCCACTCCTGCTCTATCGAATGGCTTCATTACTTTTGGTAGCTTTAACAATCTGGCAAAGGTATTTGTTTTATTCAACTTTCCTATGTAATTGGAAGGTTGAAGCCCTGTTCCATTGTTCTTATTCCTTATCTCTTTCTTAACAACAGATAACACCTAAAGTGCAACAAGTTTGGGCAAGGATCCTATGTGCAGTTCCTAATTCTCGTCTGATTGTTAAGTGCAAGCCCTTTTGTTGTGATAGTGTTAGACAGAGATTTCTTTCTACACTAGAGCAGCTGGGATTGGAATCAACTCGTGTTGATCTTTTGCCTCTTATCCTTCTCAACCATGACCATATGCAAGCATATTCTCTCATGGATATTAGGTAATGCCTGTCTACATTATTGGTTAAGAAATCAAACTCTAATTTCTTTAACAATCAGTTAAACTTACAAGTATCTTATTCCATTTTTGATTCCAGTGTCTTAAATATTGATTTTTGGAGAGACTGAAACATTTTACCCAGAAATGTTTGTCATACCTTTCCACTGATTGGTGATGTCTTAGTGGTGATAACTGATGCATTTTTTACTTAACAAATGTTAACTTCCAAATTGTTTCTGTGCCAAGCTTCATTGGGTGGGTCAGTGCACATTAAATTCATTTCCAAGAAACAGAAACTCCTATACTCTGCCAAGTCCAGAATTGAAAGGATAAATTGTAGAACTCTGGCAAACTATTCGGCTCAATCGTGTTTACTTGCAGAAAGGAAAGCAAAATGGGCAGCTACTGTTGCACCCAATGATTCAGATATGTTAGATGCTGTAGCATAATCCAATTGAAATGCTATTAGAACTCTGTATTGCCTTCTTTGAGATCATATTCACATAACCTTGTGATCCCAGGATATTTGCATTTGACTCTTGCAAAATCTAATAAGAAACTGAGCAAATATAGAATTCTTGTTTGCACGCAGCTTGGATACATTTCCTTATGCTGGAACTACTACCACATGTGAATCTCTCTACATGGGAGTTCCATGCATCACCATGGGAGGTTCAGTGCACGCACATAATGTGGGAGTCTCTCTCCTAAATACAGTTGGTAAGCAATCTATTTTTTATCTTTGCATTGGGTTCTGTTCAATCTTTTGTATGCTTGGGTTTGTTGAAGGTGTTTATTTTGGAAAGTTTTTATCATCAAGTTTGTCCTTTATTGAAGCAGACAATGGTAAGAGAGAAATAGAAGGGAATTTCTGAATCCTTATTAATCTTTCTTATGGAGTCAATTTTGTGAGTGAATTGTGAAAAAATGAGTACCTGTATTCTCAAATCACTTCCCTCTGGTCAGAAATGGTGCACCTTCGTTATACTTCTTGTTTACAGGCTATCCCTTCTTAGTTGGATGGCTTTGTAGATGAACTTGGTTACCTTGTAACTTATGTTGATTCATATCAACTATTGGGTTTTACTTATTGGCATTTCCTTTCAGGGTTAGGCAAGCTGGTCGCTAAAACTGAAGATGAGTATGTGCAGCTGGCTCTACAATTGGCATCTGATATTCCAGCTCTCGCAGAGTTGAGAACAAGTTTGCGAGAACTTATGTCCAAATCACCTCTTTGTGACGGACCAAAATTTACGAAACATGTGGAGTCAACATACAGGAATATGTGGCACAGGTACTGCAAGGGCGATGTGCCTTCTTTAAGGCGCATGGAACTTTTACAGCAGGAACAAGAGTTGCAGCAACTAAACTCAAATGAACAGGAGGTTCTAGAAGAGCCAGCTGCCAAATTTAGAGACCCAATGGGAATTTCTATTTCTAAAGATGGTTCATTAGGATCAATTAAGGCTAATGGATTCAATCTGGGAGCCTCTTCAATTTTAAATCCTTCAGCTGGTGAAGAAAATGGGGTTCAGTTAAATCAAACGACTGAGTGAGGCATGATTGCGTAAGTGCCAGCTGTCAAGGGCTCCATCCAAAAGGGGTTATACGTGAAAGTGGTTTGTTAAACACCCGATTGTGAACCAGCGCAATTGCGCAAGTTGATTCAAGCCTTCTGTATCATAATATATTGATTAGGCTTGGCGTTCCGTATTTATGACCGCTGCTGTCAGAACAAACTGCTTCGTAGTATCCGGCCTCACATTTTTTCGCGAGAAGAACGCCAGCAGCATTGTCAAAAGTCTAAACAAAACTTATCGTATCCGAGGTATAGAAATATAGTGTGCTGGGTGATGGAGATATTCACTGTATAAGTATGCCATTCAATATCCACCCCTGAATCAAAACGAGGGGTTTTTGTAAAATATAGGGTGATTCTTTGAGAATGAGAATCGGTATATGCTTTTGAGCTTAGAATTTCTAGAAGCAGCTTATCAGCTATTCATATTTGATCAACGTTTATGAAGCTAGGCTGCAAAATCCACATGCATCAGGCAAGATTGTGATCACCCTTAAAGATGATCCTCTTTTGCTTCTGACAAGGATAAAATAAACTAGAACGATCTCTGACCGGAAATATTCTCCCTTTCAGTGAGGATCATTTCTGCATTTTGTCTATACGTGCAATAACCTTTGACTATTAAGATCACGCGGAGAGGACTGTTTTAAGGCAGTAAAGAGATTTATGCTGGCCAATGATACAGAGAACAAGTTTGCATTAGACACGATTTTAGCCAGAACAACAAGAAAGGGCCGCCCATGTCTCCTTCCGGCATAAAAGCACGTAGTCTTCGAAAATACTGTGAAAGTATATCCTTATTTGCCGACCTAACTTTTTTCAGCTTTTCTTGGTGCAATTTTATTAGCGTATGTTTTCACATCCCTCGGGTACAAGCACGGGCAAACAACAAAAATAGTTTCAAGAGTTGCCGAAAGACATCTGACAGGTTTCCAGTCTACTAGCAAAGATTTTTGCATAATTACCAAAACTTGATGCAAATTTCCATGTTGAATATCACATCCAATTCTCACAAAAATTTCACAAAAAAAAAAATTTCAAATTCTATCTATTTCTACCCTAAACATATTGGGGTATGTTTTGTTATATTATCGCCAATAAAATCCTTTACATTTTTTCATTCTTGATACTAATTGTGACCGCAAGTAACTTGATTTTTCTTGATCTTATATCATTCTTAAACTTACTATCAAACAGCTCCTAGAACAACCTACAAAGGTCATCGGAAATGATTTTTCTTGAACTTCAAAGAAATGACGCGAAGAAATACAGACTTTTTATGTCATTCGTCAAGCCATGTTTGAAGAATTGCACGTAAAAAGTACAAGTACTATTTTAAATGAGAAAGCTGATAGAGAAAGAAAGAAAGGCGGTAGGTGTCGAGGTATAATTTTAACTGGACTCTAGTTAGGACCTTATATTTGCAGATTCATATGGCATTTTCCAGAAAGTCATGCCAACATGAGAATATCAGATTTCACAAGATCACGCTCTTCTTGTCGGGATGCCCGTACTACTTGATAATGGAAGAGTCAAACGGAAATCTTTAGTCTTTGACTGTAGCCCTCAATATCTTCACATCATGAATTGGTCTGCATAAATATGGGAAGAGTCAGAAGTAAGTCAAATTGTCACACACATTCAACAAAAGGCTCAAAATTGAAGCAAACACAAAAAGGTACTATTACAATATCAGTTCAAAAAGACTATATTTAATATCTTTCTAATTCGAAGTGAGGGTGCATTTAAAGCCACATCAAAAAGGATAAAAGAAAATACATCTAGTAACCCCGTATTGCTTTCAGAATGGTTTTCCACAATAGTTAACTCCAGTTACCTTTCTCTTTTTCTTATTTTCTAATCGCAAGTAGTTTGCCACTTTCAAGTCTCACAAAAGGCTAAAGTCAATAACTAGTCCAACTCAGCCGGAAGGAGGAGCTTCTTTGTGTAAACAATAAACAAAACTTAAAAGTATAATTAAGTAAACATCCCAATATATTATTAGTACTCTTGCACATTATTTCTTAAATGGGACAATATTAGAATGTTAGGTTTTATATCATTATCTGAAAGAGGCATCCGAGAACATTATCAAGAAAACAAACCTGTCAGTGTTGTCAGTTTGAACACTACCAAGTTTCTTGACAATTTCCATTCCTTTACATACTCTTCCAAATATTGTATGCTTCCCTGAACCACAGAAGTATAAAGGAAAATGTCTTAATCAACTGAACAAATCAGATGCAAATTTGCAGCTATTATAGATTTGGAGAATAAAATGTTGGCAGAAAAAATAAACCAATTTCTATCATAACAGAGGATACAAGCCATAACAAACAAGGCAAAAAACAGAAAAATAGCAATACGATAAAAACAAAACAACACGATAATAGGAGCAAATAACAAAGAAACCCATTCTCCAGGACTCATTTAAGAACTAGAATGTTTTCTAGCTAAATATTTTCACTATATTCCATTTAGTAATTTTTTCAATCAACCCAGTAAAACAATTTAATAGGGCCAGAGCTAGAGCAGACTGGTAAAGTTGCTCTCATCCTTCACATATTATGACTGAGTTCCTATACGTTAGAACTTAAAACATATTTTAGACAGTTCCAGTGGCATACCCTTCCAAAAAAATCTCCATCTCATCCTTCTTCTAAGATAGATTTCTGTTATTGGCAACTTATTGGATCCTCTTTATTACTTTTTCTAGCTAATGACACCATCATATTAACAGATTTCATTAGTAGTCTGAACCCACCTAGGCTTCAGCCAAAAGATATACTCACATTTGTGCTGAGATTCTCCTATAATGAAAAACCTAAGTCAAGATTCCTTGCGTGTTCAATGCATCTCAATGAAATCAATTAAACAAGTCGAACAATTTATTTCCGTGTATTCCACCATTCACTGAGAATTTGCAAAGAAACGAAAAGAGAAACGGCAATACCATCTAAAGACTGTGCAGGTGCCAAGGTAATAAAAAACTGGCTCCCATTTGTATTTGGACCAGCATTTGCCATGGATATAATGCCAGCCCCCGTATGTTTTAACTGTGGAGTTATCTCATCTTCAAATTTAGGTCTGCAATGGAAAACATCAAGGATTGCATCTCCATTAAATCACTTGAAAATGATAACTCATATGCTTTAAACTAGTTCAAGTAATATTAAATAATGTAGAGCAAGAACCTGCTTCAGCCAGAACTGGGAGCTGGGAGAAAGTTAAGAAATATAACATAAAACTTGGAGACAAATGGCTCCAAACCACATAAAATAGCAAATCTAACAAATGCATTCGAGTATATGAATATGCACAAACACAAAGTTTGCCTCATTCTGAGTATAGAATAAGCACAATATGTTCACAGAACATCTCATGGTAAAATGAAAAGAAGTGTTAAAGAAACAGAAAAGCACCAACAATTCAACTTGTCAAGAAGCATAAAACCCCAGGAAAAAATTGTAAATTGAAGTATACCCATAGATAGATTCACCACCGCGACCAGTGCCAGTAGGATCTCCTCCTTGCACGATAAAACCCTAGTCCAAAATTCAAAATTGAATAGTTCGTCGTATAAGTATCGAGCTCCACACCAGTCATTTGCCATTAACAAAGAAAAGAAAAGAAAAGCAGAACCTAAAGTTGTTATCAAACCTTGATGATTCTATGGAACTTGACATTGTCGTAGTAACCTCGGCGAGCCAGCTCTATGAAATTCCGGCAAGTTCTGGGAGCGTGCTTGTAATACATCTATTTCCATGAAGTTATAAATCAAAACGAAATTCTCAGTATTAGTAACGGGAGAAGTAAAGAGACAGCAACAGATGGAACAATGTAGAGAGAGATTAAGGAGCACCTCAACAGAAAAGGGGCCCATGGAAGTCTCCAGAGTCACCTCCGGCGCTCCACCTTCAGAACTCGCCCACATTTTAAGAATCACCTCTCTGCTTCAGCTTTCTGCTACCCCTTTTGCTCTGAAGAGGGCGAACTTTTATACAGGGCTTTTGTACTGAACGCATGTTAGGCTCTACCGGACCATAATTGCGTCCTACCTTACACGTCAAACGACTCGTCCTTGTAGAGCCTAGTACTTCGCAACAGCGAGGTAAAGTCCTGCAAACTCTTCAATCAAGGCGAGAGAAACGCCACTGTTTACATCAAACCCACTCTAGTAAAACGACACCGTTTCCTTCTGACCACCCCAGCACATCGAAACCCACCGTTGATAGATATGTCAAATGCCTTGTCTTGTAAAAGCCGCATGCTTTGTTTGGCCGACGTTTCCAAGCAAACCGATGCGAACTATCCGGAGAGCAGTGGTGATCGGCAACGGCGTTCCAGGCGCAGAAAATCAGTGCATTGGATTGGTTAGAGCTCTCGGCCTATCGCACAGGCATACTCTCTACGTAAGGAATTCATACAGCTTTGGAAAAGGAAAGAAAGCTTCAATTGATTCAGATTTGGATTTTTTGGCCCTTAATTATATGAGTTATATGAGTTTTCCAGCAAAGCTCTGCTTTCTTATTGCTTATGATCACTTGCGCAGCGAGTTACTAGGCCAACTGGAGGCATTCATGAGAGGCTTCGGTGGCTGCCAGCGTCATTCCATAAAAAGCTTCAGCATTTAATAAACAGAATAAATCGAGATTCAATATTTAATGTCACTGGCAGACGTCTTCCAGATAATAGTGAAGGTTGTATATTTTTTGGTAAAGAGATTGTACAAAACGTGTTCCAAGTCTGGAGGTTGAGCTTTATTTCCCATTTTCTTTGTGCTTATTGTTGCAGGATTTTCTGGTACTATAGAAGCCAATGCAAGCAATATTGCAAAAGTGGCTCGGGAAACATTTGACAAGTATGCATTACTATTCTTCTTCGAAATTTTTGTTTTCCGCCAAACTTTGATTTGAGTTTTGTATTTTGTGCTTTGGTTTGTACGAGCTTGGTCTTCGCACTTTTCCCTATCATATTATCAGGATCACAATCAGAATGGCAACCCAAATGTCATAAAATGTCTGTCTTGCATTTGAGTACCATTATTATCATATTCAAAATTTATACATGAAAATGTGGATAGAACTCTTATGGAATCCTTGATCATTACTTTTGTAAGAGCACTTTTAGGCCAGATATTATAGTGTTGCAATCTCAATTATTACCTAATCTATCATTATTTTAGCTGATCCCAAGCTTGCAAGTATTTTTTCGTAGTTTTTTATTTATCGTTGAGCTTTCCTACAGATATGGTTGGTTTATTTCCTGCAGATTCTGAAGATGATTCCTTCTGCTATCCTAATTTTGTCTCAAATTAGTGTTTCTCTCTCCCCTAAGTATTTATTATTTAAAATTTTCTAGGGATGGTCCTACATTGGTGGTTGCATCTGGCCGGGATACTATTTCTGTTGCTAGTTCCATTAAACGATTAGCTCCAGAATACGTTTTTGTAGTTCAGGTTTGAGAAGGCTCTGCCATCTATACAATCCACTGCCAAAATCTGGTTTAATCTACATTAAAGAAAAAGGATTTATGATTCCTTTCCACGGAAAAACTTCAGAAAATGCTTTCTCTAATGAGCTCTTAACTGATAAGTTCATTTATGCTTACTTCACTTTGCAGTCTTTTTTATTAGAAAAGAGGTTCCTTTGATTTCACTCCTTCTAATTACTTGAGTAATATCATGACATGGGTTTTCCTTTATAGTCGGAAGTATCTTAGGTGTTCATATTATTATATTTACTCAGTTAAGAAACTTGTATTGGCTGCAAAATGTCCAGCTGGATGTTCCATTTATGTATTGCCTTGGAAAATTAGGTTATGTGGACAGCCATAATTATGTCCTTACCAAAATGCATTTAGGACCTCACAAAATTCTTCATGGAAGAAGGGAATGATTTTTTCAGAGTAATCTGGTGTCTCTGATGATTTCAGTCATGCATGTGATACTGCAAGCCTCAGCTTAAAGAAGCTACTGTTGAACTGTCACATATGAAGCTTGGAGAGTGTTACAACTCTGGAGTCACAACTTATTAAGTTAGGAGTCACAACTCTGGCTATTGTTGACTGGAGATTATGGAGGAAGCACCTTATATTAGGATGTATCGTCGAATTTGAGCACTCAAGTTTGATATGAATATATTTAAAATTTAATCTCAGACCAACGTCCATATCATATTGCAATAGTATAACTGTTTTTGGCTAAAATGAAGAGTATACAAGAAGAGCACTATTTCAACATGCAGAAGAAGACTTCAAAATGAATTAATTGGATAGACCTGTATAGTTTTATCAGAAGTGACCCTTTCAGGGCCTCTTTTTGGCTAAAATGAAGTGTGCATAAGAAGAGACTGTTTCAATAAGCAGAGAAGACTTCAAAATGAATTAATTGGATGGAGCAATATAGTTTTCTCAGAAGTGAACCCTTTCAGGGCCTCTTAGTGATGGGAGCCTCCTGCATTAGTTTTCTGTTTTAGTTAGTTGATATATACAAATTAGTTCACATCCTTATTCTTTTCCTTCTATTTCCATTAATGCAAGATATCGTTGGAGAAGCATTTTTATGAACTCTGGATCTGAACATGCAATGCCATGTTCTTTCAAAAAGTAATCTCGCATATTATGCTTTCAGATACAGCATCCACGATCACGTCTAAATAGGTTTGATTTGGTAATCACACCACGTCATGATTATTACCCACTGACGCCCGAGGGACTGCAAGAAATTCCTTGGCTTTTCCAATGGTGGATAACGCCTCGTGAACCTCCTGATAGATCTGTGGTATTTGCTACAATATGGAAAAACTTCTGTGCAAATTTTTGGCTTTGTGGTTTAAGTGGGATACTTTTCTCACTAAATTTAGTCTTTAAAATTTCAGGTTCTCACTGTGGGTGCCCTTCATCAAGCTGATTCTGTTACACTGCTGACTGCTGCATGTGCCTGGCATGATGTGCTGGCACCACTGCCAAAGCCCTTGCTTGTAGTGAATATTGGAGGGCCAACAAGTAACTTATTCACTTCTAAATTATCATGTCACTAAAACTTTAAATGTTCTGTTGATGGGGTGCAACTGGCAAAACTATATTTAATGTTCTTCCATTTATCACTTTTAGTTAATATGTGTTCTCTTGCTCATGTATAATTTCTTTTAGCAGTTGATGCGGGGCACGAACTGTCTACAATTATGTAGAGCAGTTACTGTCCTTGAAGTCAAAGTCTGAAGCTTCTATGATTGTTGTTTCTCTAGCAAGGACCGATGAGATGCAAATTTTACTTCCTTTAACAAGCAATCTTTCTCAAGGCTTCTTGTAATCTGCTTATGTAAATGTGTTGTCTTGGCCTGTCACCTGTACTAGCTACATGCAATATTTTGTGATTCGTCCAGAAGCAAGCTCTTCCAAATTGAGATTTTCTCCTGCATGCTTTTTTGTAAATAGTTTATACAATTTGCAAGAAATGAGCAACCGATTCTTTGTCATTTTTAAAGAATTTCCTATTGTCTCATAACAAATTGAATCTGTACATTATTTGAACAAAAGTTCACATCTTCACATAATTTCTGTTGCTCAATTAACTTTGAACTTTTTCTGCTCTTGATATGCTGTTCTATTCAGGGCATTGCAAATATGGTGTTGATCTTGCTAAGGAATTAACTGCCTCATTGAGGAGTGTTCTCCCTAGTTGTGGTAGCCTCAGATTATCTTTTTCTCGTAGGACTCCAATGCAGGTATGCATGCTTCTGGAATTTCTAGTTGTCCATTAGCCAATGATTCTCACCATATAATGTTTAATGGACAGGTAAAAGATGTCATAGTGGCAGAACTTGGAAATGATCCTAAAGTTCACATATGGCATGGCGAAGGTATCTCTGGTTCATTCTCCCAATAAATAAAGAATGATCTAGTGTATGAAGAGCCAAGCTCTGCACAGAAGAATAAACGCTGAAAATGAGTCCATGCATATGAGCAGCACAAAACCTTGCCTCCCTTGAAACTCTATGAATGATAAAGAAATGAGAAAGCCTTTCAAGTATTTCAAGAGTCCTATATCGAAGACCGAGAAGAAAATTTGGTTTTAGTTTCTTCCTGCAATTAGTTAGTCCATTCACAATTCTATATGTTCTTTGTCTAAGGGAACTTAAAATAGTTTCCATGAACTCATTATATGCATCTTTATGAGGTAAAAAGAGATAGATACTCATGATTTGCTGTTAAAAGCAGAGAAACTTCACAAATAGTGCTAGGTAGCATTAACAAGATCCAACTACGAAATTGGCTTCAGGAGTAGATAGAGTTATATTATGTAATTTCTAAGTCATAGAAATGATAACATGGTGTATACTTGCTAGATTCAAATTCGCACATGGGTCATCTAACCTGGGCAGATGCCTTTGTAGTCACAGCCGATTCAATCAGTATGTTAAGTGAGGCATGCAGCACAGGGTACATATTATGAATTATGAGTTCCTTTTGAATAAATTTTTGTTTATTTTCTGTCTGAAACTTCATGCTGCAGGAAGCCAGTTTATGTGATTGGAACTGAGCGATGTAGGTGGAAGTTCTCTAACTTCCACAAATCACTGCAAGATCGAGGGGCAGTTCGACCTTTCACTGGCAGAGAAGATGTGAGTTATCTATTGCTTCGTCACTTGTTTGTTCCTTATTGTTAATAGAATGGAATTGGGAAGCATTAATGTCTTTTAACGAGTATAATGACTTGTCTTGTTGCTTAAAATGTGGATGCATCCTGCTTTATCAGTTCCTCGTCTTGCCAAAATATGGAGCAGCGATTGCTTTAGATTTATCCAGCTTAGCGATTCAGTTCGAATCCCCTATTGAATTGCGAATTCTACATATAGTATCTTCTATTTTGATTTTCTAGATCTCTGAGCGGTGGAACTATTGTCCACTAAACGATAATGAGGAAGCCGCTCGTCAGGTGATGAAGGCACTGGCGGAGCGTGGGTGGAGGTTACAGCCATAATGTACCCACGGGCCACGGCCAGCATGGTGTCTGAAACGGCGTTGTGTCTGCGATCATCTGTTTAAAGGAAGCTGATTTGGACGTACAAATACAGTAGCTGACACCGACACACACACCACCACCCCAACACGCCCCAACCCATAATAGCCACGGAAAAAAAAAATGAAAAGAAGATGTGTAGTCTGTGGAGGCTAAATGAACTTTGTCAAAGGTGTTATGCATTTTCTTGTTCGGATGTGCAAATAATTTTCCACTATGCTTTATTAACATACTTTTCCACACTTAAAATTTTCCAATATGCAGTATGCTTTATTAACATACATTTCCTTGGACATCAATGCATGCACTTACCGAAGCGAATTTGGGTTTGTTTGGGGTGGGGGGGGGGGGGGGGAGCGTGGATTGGGTTTTTTTAGTTGAATTATATTAAGTATCGTAAAAGTAAATTTTTATGAGATGGGAAGTATTCAATCCAAACTGTCTCAAAGAGAAAAAAGTAGGAATTTTTTTCATTTTAAACCGATCCAAGCTCATCCTAAGGTTCCTGATCATCTAGCTAATGATGCAAAGACCATAGTTGAAGAGAAGAAGCTCCTGCCTGAACTTTAGATCATATTTTTGCCTATTTTGCTTGATGATAAGAAGGGTGTTATGTACCCTAAACTAGTCAAATGTACAAATAAAGATGCTTGTATGCTTATATGACATCATAAATTTCTGTTTCTTTATTTTCTTCAATAAATTTCTTTTTATTTGCCCCCAAGAAAAAAGAACCTTTGAAATTACCAATTGTGCCTAAAGCACAAAATGTTCAAGTAGCCCAATCTCAAATACCTATGTAGCAGCATCTGAAATGAACTACATCAAAGATATGATTTTTAAGTAAACACTTGCAGCATTTTTAGAACATCTCCTGACAGCATGTAAGACGTGTGGTTTTCACCAGTTCTGATGAGATATTGAATTCATCAACTTATACAATGGATTGTGTATTAGATTTTGATTCATAAAACAGTTGATTGGTTTTCAAATTTAAATATTTTGTGGTCAAGTGATAAATAATCTCCCCATCCACACCAAAAAAAAAAAAAAACTGATATTGAATCTATTTAGTATGAAAATGAGTCCTCAACTTCGATGTTGCTAGATACATTTTAGTGGTGTCTACTCCAGTAATACCCCTAGAATCTGGTTCCTTAAATTTTCATGTTTTCTACAAAAGAAAAGAAAAAGAAAGACGTGTAACTGTTGGATTTAAGATGACTTTGGTGCCAATATAAAATTATTTCATTGGGGAAACCTAAAAGGATCCTCTTGAAAAATTATGTACCAGAACAGAATACCACAACTCAAAAGTGGAGTCCAAAAGGAGGAGAAAATTTTCTTTCTGTAATGGATTAGGGGTGGACAGAATGTTGTTTAGTTGACAAATCATTCATATTATTAAACTTACCTTTTCTAACCAAAAGTTCTTTGCTTAGAAATCTATATTGTTATCCAATGATCTGCCTCCTCCGCCTTATGTCCGCTGCAGTTGAATAAAGTAATGGCGCTGACTACCATATGAATCAAGTTTCAACGAACAAATATGCTTGAATCACTTCGTTTGAAGAACAAAATTGTCACAGGAGAGGTTTGGATTAAAGGAATTTCTTCGTATTCCTACTTTGGCGTATGCCAATGTTATTAATATTTTGGATCAATCTACCCCATCATATCCTTCTGCTTTCTGATGCAAAAGCTGCGATCATACAAGAAATAGTTAGCAACAACTCCTCTTTGTTCCATTACTATACTTCTCTGGCGTCAAAATTTTATATTGTGCAAAGGTTTTCAAAATTAATCTTTTGTGTTTCTAATCTTATATAAACTCTTCTGTTCCTTTGGCATTCTCATCCAGAGTTCTAAGCCTTCTTGTTAATCAAAGAAGAAAAAAACAAAGCTTTTGGGCTGCATCTGTCTTCTTTGTCTCACGTATCCAGAGCTTGAACTAAATTCTCTGACCAGAAATGGAGAAAAGCGAGTCAACTAAGATTGATATCCCAGAAACAAGCAGGGAGAGGAAGGGAAAAGCCCCTCTTCTTGGAAGCCCGGCTGCCACCGCCGCCTATGGACCAGCTGGAAGATACAAGAAGGGTGTTGCGGTATTCGACCTCATCCTCAGGATATCTGCAGCTGCAGCTGCTTTAGGTGCCACCGTCGCCATGGGAACCACCGAGCAAACACTTCCCTTCTTCACTCAATTCTTCCAGTTCCAAGCCAGTTATGACGATCTGCCCACTTTCACGTAAGTCGAGCACTCTTTTGCTTTGTATCTTCTTAAAAACGAAGGCCCAGCACTTAATGCAAATGTGAGTTTGCATTTTGCAGGTTCTTTGTGATTTCAATGGCTATGGTCTGTGCCTACCTTGTCCTCTCGATTCCCTTCTCCATAGTGTGCATTGTCCGCCCACATGCAGTAGCACCAAGATTGCTTTTGATCATCCTTGACACGGTAAACTCTCAAGCTCCAAACGTTTTTCCTGATGGCATCATTATAAGTCGAGCGATCTGCGGATGTAAATGAAGTTTGATATGGTTGCAGGTGGCGGTGACATTGGCTACAGCAGCATCTGGTGCATCTGCAGCAATAGTCTACCTGGCTCACAATGGAAACTCGGATGCAAACTGGCTCGCCATCTGCCAGCAGTTTACTGATTTCTGCCAGAAGACCAGTGGAGCTGTCGTTGCCGGATTCACCACAGTGGTGCTCCTCATCTTCTTGGTGGTGCTTTCTGCTGTTGCGCTTCGGAAGCACTAAGAAGATGATCACTGCTGTCTTATTCATTTTACTTTCCCTTTCCTCCATCCTTGTTGTGTCTGCAGTGGTGATCATTTATGTTATGAATTCAGTTCTTTAAGTAGTTTCTCAGGTTAAGAAGCTCTGAAAAAATTGTAAAATTATATGAACTTTGGTGTATTGGCCAAAAAAGTTGGAATGCAAATCATTGTATTAAAAGTTCTGTAAACCGTCTTCAGTGGTTTTTAAATGGAGGACACAACTTTCCATTGTCGTAAATATCCTTAGCTTTTTCTATTTCTTACTTGATATAAACAACTGCCTGCCTTCGCTGATCAATGGGCAGAACTCTCCCTTTTGCCTCTTGAGGGTTTGGTGATGTGAGTTTTCTCCATTCCATTCCCAGACTCCTATTATTGCTTAATTAATTACCTGTGCTCTTCCTATACCTGCAACAAGGCGAGCAGTCTACAAAAGCTTCTGCTCATGCTACCTGGTTTTCTGAACTGCATTTTCTAAAAATTTTGGCTGGAATTTCAAGTATGGTGGCTGTCTCATGACTTTGCTATTAGTATAGGTAATTTCTCGACTTTCTTGCTCATTGGATATACTACATGATCGCCTAGTGGCATTTTCCGTGCTCAAACGCTGAACCATATTTTTGGAGTGCATGATCAGTAGCAACTGCGGCTAAACTTACGTGATTTTGTTGGTCGAATCTGGAAAAAATTCAACCCTGCTTTCTCAAGGGATGGAAACATCACCACATTAATATTTGAATATCCCCTCACTGCAAAAATTAATATAAAATATTTCTACCCTAAATACCACAATTTCTTATATTATATGATTTATTTTTATAAAATTTAATATAAAAACTCTTAAAAAGGACTCAATGCAAATAATCTACACAGAAATATTACATATGTTCTTTATTTTCTCATAAATTAAGAATTTACTAAAATTTATAATATTAAAAATAAAAAGATTTAAGTACCTTTTGATTTTAATTATAATTAATTAATTAAAGTACTTAAAATTTAAAATAAATAATAAAAAAGAATTAAGAATAAAAAATTTATTTAATATTTATTAATATTTTAAATAAAATAAATATTATAGGATGAATGAAAAAAAGTAAATTAAACTAATATTATTTCGGAGCGAAAGATGACCCATCCTGAGTAGCAGCCCAAATCCAATATTATTGACTCCGCGAAGAAATGAATTTTGCAGAATCTCCGGAGACCACGGTCAAATCAGAAGCACTGAAGCACAGTAGAGAAACCCACCCCACCATGGGCCCACGCATCTTGGCAAGAACCAAAATGGAAAAGACACTACTACCGAACTAACTCCGCCGTTGTGCTCGGAAATAGCCACCGGATAGCAGCAGAAGCTCCGTAAGAGAAGACTGCCCTTTCTTCTTCTTCTTCGAGTCTCTCGGATGATACTCCTCTGTTTCTACTTCAGTTTATGAATCATCTGGAGTTGGTAGAAAGTATAGCAGCAAGGTTTAGGGAATAACAAGAGGAGGAAAAAGATGTCATCGTCTGCGTCCTCATCGATGCCGTCGCTTAGCGGCGGAAAGCTGACTCCGAATTTGGACCAGCGGAGCACCAAGATGCTCAACCTCACCGTGTTGCAGAGGGTAGACCCTTTCATCGAAGAGATCTTGATCACGGCTGCTCACGTCACCTTCTACGAGTTCAACATCGACCTCAATCAATGGGTATAGCTAGTTAGTTGACTGTTTTACTCCTCTTTTCGCCTTCACTCCTGCATGTTTTTGTTCAATCAATTCTTCTTATATGTTTCCTCGTTGACACTTCTTGGAGGTTACTCAGAATTGGCTGCGATATCAAGTTTGATGTATATAGTATGTTTCATGTTAGGTTTTGGGAATCCTGGAGTTTGGAAAAAGAGAGCGAATCTTTCTTTTCAATACGTTATTTACTCGTGGCAGTCCTTGTTTCCTTCTATAGCTTGAGATGAGTTTTTCTGGAATCACAACTGGTAAAGGCCCTTCAAGTCAAATCCAGTCAATAAAACTGCCAGCCTGGTGGAAAGGCTTTTAGATGCCTCTCTCAATGGATGCAGAATCATTCTGCGAACTTAGGAATTAATAGACATAGAAACTTCAGTTGAAATTTGGCGTTCAGAAGCTAATTTAGAGGAGGACAATTATGTTTTACAGTAGAGAACATAGTGATTTCTCTTGCAGAGTCCTCTCTGCTGCTTTACCTAGTGTGAATTTTCTCAAGGATCTTTGCTGGGCCCTTAAAGGGTATAACAGATAATAGTATATGCCCTATTTCTATATGAATATAGTTAAAAGACGTTAATCAGCAGATTCTTACGTTAGTTCATTTGGAAAAGGTAAACAAGTGAATGAAGAAATTAAAATTAGTTATAACATAAAACAGTAAAGTCTTATTCTACAATTGCACAGTTAACGTTGGGCTCTTAGTTAATGGATGTGCATTCCCGACATTCAGTGATCTATATTTTGATAAAGAATTTACCCTTTTGTTCCTTTCAGCTGATTGTTAGAGTAAAATAAGATCATTCTAAAATTCGAAATTTGTTCTTCCTAGACTACAATTCTAAGATCACTTCTATGTAAAATATGTTTACTTGATTGCAGAGTCGCAAGGATGTTGAAGGATCTCTTTTTGTGGTTAAAAGGTATTACTCAGACCTTACAGTACTTGTGAGATACTTTTGATCGTCATGTATTTTGTTAACCAGTTTTTCATGTTGCCGTGTGAATCTGACTTTTAGTTGTATGATGATTGGAGTCTTGTTTACCCAACTCTTTTGTTGATACTGTTCTTCAGGAATACTCGGCCACGATTTCAGTTCATTGTAATGAACAGGCGGAGCACAGGTTTACTTCTGTCTTCAACTCTTTTCTTGTATGTGATTCTTCTACAGTTCTTTTAGTGGTGATACGCATAGTTTCTCCTATAACCATTTCCTGGTTTTAATAGCTTCCAATGATAACAGATATATTAAGCATGCCGACATGCACAGCATGTGCATTATATTCTTACCTAGGTTTGTAATAGGACATCAGAGTACCTACTCATAGCACATAATGGAAATTATTGATGTTTTTTTTTTTTTTTTGCTTAAGCCAGTATTTCCTTTGCATTAAAGGTAGTTTTCTTGTGACGGTCAGAAAATCTTGTGGAGGATCTTAATGGAGATTTCGAGTATGAAGTTCAGGTTCCTTATTTGCTGTACAGAAATGCAGCCCAAGAAGTCAATGGAATTTGGTTCTATAATTCACGTGAGTGTGAGGAGGTTGCCAGCCTCTTTAGTAGGTAACTAACTCTTTTACTTTTCCCATTCCGAGTTTTTCATCTTCATATTTTCACATTTACCATCTTACCTTATCGTGAGAAGAAGTGCTATTCAGGACTAGATTTACACGAAATTTGTTAGTTCTGGTTCATCCTCAAGTTGCAATAGAAAGGCATATTGGTCTATATATCAAAATTCTTTGTTCTTCATGTATGTTCCTCTAATCCTCACTTGGCTGCTACAGTAATATGGCTCATAATTTTGCATTTCATGCTTTGATCTCGTATTTTTTGCTTCATTGTTCTGGTTGATGCATTACATTATTGCCGAAAGTTATTCCCTTTGTATTATCAAGTACTTCTCCTTTGTTCTGGTTTTGTAAAAATAATATTGCTACGGAAGCTGAATGAGAAATTGTCAAGTACTTTTCATTGGTTCCAGTGAAACATGGATGAGAAATGGGTTGATTTTTTCAAAAATAATTTGCAAAGGACAAATCAAACTTCAGATGCACAATAAATACAAAGAATGTTGTTAATGAAATCAAGAGATGCAAATTGGAGAGATCCATTAATTGGACATTGGAATATAATGATTGTAGGATTTTGACCTACTTACCTGTGGCAAAACTTCACATCTATTTGAGAAATGAAAGTGATATCTAGAATTTGGAGAAGTAAAACTCCCAAGCACCTCTGGGTAGTTCCCATGAAGTTTTGCTATTACTCTTTGCTCCAGTTGATATTTACAGACTGGTTGAATAGTTTTAGAATAATGATGCCATATATCTTATGCACCAAATCTGGGGTAAAAAGCAGTACTGTAAGTTGTTAATATAGCTGAAGTATGAACCAGATCAAAAATAGCATGTTCACCAGGCGTTTGCAGTGCGCATTTTTTCATTCGATGAATTCCTTGCACAGTATTCTTTTCTGTTAATTTTCTCATCAAATGCAGTATCGAATTCTTGTTACACTTATGACAAACTCATATGCTACAGTTCTATGTTTCATTACATTAACAAGGAATTCTGCTTCTTCTAGGATACTCAGTGCATACTCCAGAGTTGCTCCCAAGCCAACTCCAAAAAAAAGGCAAGAAAGGACTCTGTGTTATTTCTGTATACACTTCAGGAGAATGCAACTAATGTATCATATGTATCATATAGAAACACGGAGGGAGGGAGGGAGAAAGAGGGGTTGGAGTTGGGGGGGGAGATGTCTGGGGAGGTGGGAGAAGCATTGACATAGTTCCTTTAAAATTTTGTTTCTGGGATGCTTGATGAGAACTATAATATACAACTTATGAGTTGAAGACACTATCTTAATCTTCACAAGGAGATGTATCTTGAATTCTGTTTTGTCTTATCAATCATATTTGTGATAGTCTAATTAATTTTTAACCACCCCCACCCCCCCCCTCTTCCCAGGGGCTGAACATTTTTTCAACTCTTCGTATATGGATATTTGGTTGGTTTTAGTAATACTGGTACCAACAGGTTTTTCCTTGTGCTGACATTGACACTCTGATCTGGGTAATCAAAGGAATTTGCATGACTTTCATGTAGGCTGAAGCCATACTTATACTTAGAGCTTACTTGCTAGATTCCCATAACAGTAATAGTTAGTCCTTTAAGCCATCCTTATTACTTCAAAAGCTTATTCTCAATTAAAATGTGATGACCGTTTTCCAAAGTATGCTGTTGGGTTTTCTGGCCATCACTTTCTGATTTTCCTTATTCCTAAAAATTTTCTCAAAAAAGGGGTTTTCAAAATTGTTTCCGTCTAAAACATGTATCATTCTTAGATGATAACTACTGTATGTTATATATGTATAATTTTATATGTAAGATTGTTTCCCTCTAAATCATACCACTGATGTTTCATGTCTTATTTTAACTCCGAATTATCTGCTAGAGCATAATATTTTGCCTTCCATGCTTATATAATATGCTTCCTATTTGGGATTTTAGAGTCATTTTTAATCATTGATCATGTGCACTCTGTTCTATCATATAATGATCATGATTAATCTTTTGCTTTAAATGTGTAGGGCATAAAACTTCACATACATGGAAATAAATTTCTTTTGCCATCTTTTAGTAGGAATCTAAGATTTAGGCAAAGAAAGATTTGCATCCAAATTACTGTTTTTTTGTTTTTTGGGGTGTGCGTTGAGGAGCTTCATTTGCCTACCAAGCAAAAATGGAGAACTGAGTTTGCTTTTAACCTGATATACAGTTGATGGTAACTAAAATTCTGGTTGATGTGTACAAACCTGATGGCTCTTATTTGATGTTGATTTTCTTTCTTTGTTCTGTTGTTTTTCTGTTTTTCAGTGAGTTTGAAGAACTTGAAGCGGTGCCAACCAGTGTAGTAATTGAGGGCCCACTGGAACCATCACTTACTCCAGCTGTTTCAACAGTTCGACCAGATGATTCTTCTTTTATTAACTTCTTTAGTGTGAGTATTAAATTGGTAAATATTTGAAAATTTTCTTTTTGTTTTGAGATTCTGCTGCTTTCAGGAAATTAAATTTCCTGGAAGCCTACTTGAAATCAAGGCAACAAATGCATCAGGAAATCTACTTCTCCACTTTGTCGAGCAAGTATCACCTTAATAAGAGAGCTTTTTCCTTCTGCCCAAATTAATGTTAAAGACTATTTTGCGTAATTGAGTCGATTATGAAATTATAAGAACCGATCCCTGATAAACAAGTCGATTCAGTCTTTCTTCTCAATGATCAGATGCACAATCAGTGTATCACTCGTGAATATGCTCCTAGTAAGTTTACTGTTATCCAGAAAAGGCCTTTATTCAGCTCCCATAAATTGTTGCCATAAGTTCAAGAGTATTCCTTTGCAGGTGGATGTTGTCTGGGCCTCTTTTCAAAGGGATGCTTTTTATCGTTGTGGATTGCCCTATTATAGTTATATTGTTGAGTTGTTTTGCCTTATCTTCAGATGTACCTCTATTTTACTTTCACACTTATTATATGCAAAAGTAATTTCTCTTGGGTAAGAATGTTGAATTTATAATCCTCTATACCAGTTCTCCTTGATGTTACTACTTTGCTATACGAATTGTAAAGGACTTAATTGCTCTACTTGGGTATAAAATTTTTGTAACTTTCTCCACTGTCCTCAAGAGATCACCAATTGGTTCTTGTTATTCTGATGGTTGCTATGTCTTGTGACAATGCATAAAAAAATAGGAACAGAGAAATATGCTTATTTGAACATGTCTGATCTATGTCTGTTATCTGTATCATTTTTAATGAGTTTGGATCTTCCAAGTTTAATATTGTATTGATCTCTTTGGTATTTCTCACCATTTCTCATGTGGGGTGGCTGTGCTAACTATTGCTGCTTCCTATATCACTTTTCATTTGTTGAAGGCATGGTTTTCTTTCCCTGTTGTTATTGCAGATGCCCATGAACACTGGACATAGCGCTTCAAATGATGTAAATTCTGGACAATTCTATCATAATATTGCACCAACTGCTCCTTTATCCCATGTTTACGGTAGTGCCCCATCTCATACACCATCTCAACAGCTTCCATCATTTCCTCTCACCTCTCCATCAGTCCTTTCATCAGCCCTAAATTCTGGGTCAACTCCAATCAATAACAGTGATAGGACTGCTGATCTTGTGAAGCCTGCTTCTTTCTGCACACCACCTTCATCATTGTCACTATTTACTCCGCCAATGACCTCATCTGGAGGATCTACTTCTGCTTTTCATCCTCCTCTTTTAAATCTGCAGAGTTCACATGGCGCCCCAATGCTTCAACCATTTCCGCCACCTACGCCGCCACCATCACTTACCGCAAGTCCTGGCCCCATTGCAGATTATGGACCTTTGAATAAAGAAAAAGTTCGAGATGCTCTCCTTATCCTTGTTCAGGTATTCTTAGATTTTGATAGTCATTTAAATTTTATTCCTTTTTTCTTTGGGATGGGGACGGGGGAACATTCCCAATTCAATATTGATCTTGGTACAGTAGAATTTCCATATATTTAGTTTCTGAATTTGCTGATACCTGGGTTCTGTTGGTGTTACATCTGAAATCCCAAGTTATGACCAGAAGCTTCCAATGTCAAGGGATCAACTCTTTGTTTCTTTTTCATTTCTGTCTTGTGATGTTTGCCTTCGGGTTTACTACTTGGCCAGAAGTTTTATGTCAGACTAACCCATATTTGCTGTAGGTAAATAATATAGGAAATTCAAGCTGGATTAGAATGATATTTATGCCTAATATTATAGCTGGCCGTAGACCTTTTAAGAATTATGGAGTGCTGAACTTACCAGGACTCCTACTCGTAGAGCTCAAAAGCAACTTTGTTATCTGCAGAAACTGCACTTGTTCGCTGTAATTGTACGAATGATTAATTTCATGTGTTACAGCAGTAAATTGAAACAGTACCGTGGTAAAACTAGCATGAGTGGAAATGTTCCACAATCTGAAGAATGTCAGCTTTGTTGTTTGATTTATAATAGTCAATATGTTGCTGATGCTCATGTTAGCTGAATTGTTGTATTTTGATGGTGTGGCAGGACAACCAATTTGTTGACATGGTACACCGGGCACTCATGAAAGTGCATCAGTCATGATTCCTTCTATAACCATGATTTTGTAAATCTCAGTACTTGTCCGCCTTCTCAATCAGAATTGCACCTTCCTGTGGATGTAGATGCTTTTTTCCCTTAGCTGCACTGTTCATATACTAGTCGTGAGATAGTTTGCTGTCCTATAGTACCGGAGTGTGGTACAATGTTTAATGATCCAACCCTACGAAGAGTTGCCTTTGAAATAAGGTAGATGTAGATGAAGACAGTGGATAAGAATGTACGAGGAAATAGAAAGGAGTGGATATTGTTTTCCATTTTGGGATAAATTTCATGCTATTCAGTTACTATCGAGCACCCTGCGGGCGATCTTACGTCTATTTATTTTCTTTTCTCGTCTTAAACAATTTACTCAGCAAAATGCTTCATTTATTCCAATATTATTCCTTCTACAGATTTGTAAAGAGAGATGTCAGATTGTCGTTGTCAGTGAAGGATATCTGATTTAGGTCATTGTTGTGTACTTCTGAATTCTTTTAAACCTTAAGACAATATTTTATTATAAAACTCAATAAAATGCATTTTTCCCTACTTTACTCCTATGGTTTTTTCTAACAATAATTTGCTTTTTAAACTAAGACTCTTACCTAGTTTTGCTCTTTCTCTCCCCATTTTAATATTATAAAGCTTTCTGATTTTTTTTGAATTGATTAAGAAAAAAAATAAATGATATTTTTTAATTATATTTTTAATTAATTTTATTAATATAATAGAAATTTAAAACTTTTTTGACAAAAAATTTTTTTAAAATAATTTTTAAAATTTATAATATTTTAATTATTTTAAAAAGAGAAAAAATTAATTAAAAAATTTTATATTTTGAAACATATGAAGTATTATTTATGTTACAATATATCTTTTCGCAAAAAGAAAAAATATCATTTTGAAAGCCTTGCTCATGTAGCAAAATTCTAAATAGGAATCAAATTGCTTTGAAAAAAAACAAATTGGTTGAACTAAAGTATAGTTTGATCTTTTATCTTTTGTAAAAAAATAAAAGATGAGTCACACTATTAATGAAGATTGTATAATTAATAATTAGATATATTATAAAGTTTTAAGTCCCATTATAATTAAACTATTATCTTATTAAAAAAGATAATAAATTGTTTACTAAACAAGTTTAATAGCCTCATATTTTTCAAGGGCTAATCCTCTATCATTTGGCCAAAAGAAATTAGGCCTAACGAAATTCTCGGCTACTTCTCTGTTGAAATGAAGTAGTATTATTATATATAATTTTTTTATTATATAGAGCCTCAAAATTAATTATTTTTCAATCTCATCCTCTCTATTGCATGTCTTCTTTATCGTTCTTTCTCTATAAATTTAATAAAATTAATAAGTATCATATTAAATCAGATTATACAATATATTAAATAGTAAATCTACATTATCAAATTATTTATTTATTTTTTTACATTTTGGGTCTCACACCAATTTCCATTCTCCACGCCAAAAACTTTGGCAAGAGTTCTGTCCTACTGGGCGGAGCTAGATGTCCAGTTAAGGGCGAACAAATAATAGGCAGGGGGAAAAAAAAGGAATAGAAAGATTTTTTGCAAACGGAGCCGGGTCAAGTTCCAAGCTTGGAAAAGTCAGAAGGGAAAGGACCGCTAAAGCGGTTTGACCTTAGGCTCAAGACTTGAACCTTGAAAAACAAAATTATTTAGACATTATTATATTATACATTTTTTAGTTTGTTTATATATAGTTCAAATATTAAATTATTTTCACTTGCTCTCTCCCTACCCCAACATCTTCTCTTATTTTCTCTCTATAATTTCATTAAAATGAATGAGTATTACATTAATTTAAGTTATACAATGTAATTAGATAAATAACTACATATATGATTTTATATTTTTTAAATTTTTTAATCGAGTTTCACCTTGGATGACAAAACTTAACATTTGGACAGAACTGGTTTAGAATTCAAAAAAATTTAAAATTTTTCAAAATTTTCAATATTTTTTTATATCAAAATTGAAGGTTTAAGATTTTGTTCTTTATGTAATTGTATTTTATAGCCCGATTAATTTTAGTAAAATTATTAAGAGAGAATGAGAGAGAAGATACTGGGTAAAAAGAGAAGTTAAAAATAATTTAATTTTTTGACGATGTATAATCAAATTTAAAACTATAAATAATAATGATGAATTATTTTGAATCAAAATCTTGCTAGTACAAATGAACATTACTATATATAGTAAAAAAAAACTCATCATTTTCTCAAGAATTTTTTAAAGAAATTTCATGTGGAGTTTCACCAACACTTGGCAAAACTTACCTAATTTTAAAAGTATAATTATATTTTTTAATAATCATGAACTAAAATTATCTAATTACATAAATTATTTTATTAATAATATTTAACAAAGAATATTTTTAAAAAATAAATTTTTTTTCGGAATAGGTTCGTCCAATACTTGGCAGAACTACATATCAAGTTTCATTAATACGCGCCGAATTTTTGGATGAGAGAGAGAGAAGAGATAGACTCTTTAAGAAAATAATTATTTTTAAATGTATATAGTCTAAAAAATTATTCATAGCAAATGTGATAAAATCATCAAGTTCAAAGTCTTGTAGCAATGCAACAAAAAAACCAAAAAAGAAAAAAGGAGAGAGAGTCTCTGTAGCTGTAGCTGGTGCATTAACTGTATTCATGGCTGTGACTGCACCATGTTTCAACGAAATACTCCCTCTGTCAAAAATTTCTTCCGGAACATGCACTAGATTATTCAATTTCTTTGTTTTTTCTTTTTTAAAGTTAAATTTTATAAATAAATAAATAAATAAATAAATAAATAAATAAATATATATATATATATATATATATATATATATATATATATAAAATTAGATCTTGTTTGAATAATTTATTTTTTTTGTGTAAATTTAAAGTGTTTCTTTCTAAATCTAAAATTTTATATTTAAAAACTTTAAGAGAAAGTAAAAAAATTTCAAAATATATTGTAGAAAATAAATATAAAATTATGTGTAATACTGTCCAGATAGTTATGGACATATTGTAGAAAATAAATAGAGAAGGGATACCGGCCCTTTCTCTTTGGGCTATACGAGCCCAAAACTACTTTAGAGAAGCCCAAACGCTGTCACTTTCCTCTATTTCATTAAGCTGCACCACGCAGAGGCTCGTACTGCCAAGAGGCCCAAAGACACTGATCGTCTGTTTCTGATCACTAACCTTTGACCTGAGCTTTGGGACTGCCCTGCACGAAGAAGGGAAGGGGAAGGGAGCTGCAAACTCTGCAATGGCAGCCTTTAGAAGATTGGCAGGTCATCTCTCACGACCCGAACGCTCAACTACTTTCCTCTCCTCCCCTTCTCCTTCCTCTTTTGTTCCTCGCAGATGCATAGCTTCCAAGCTCTTCATTGGAGGTATCTTCAATCCCCGGTGGTTTCTCGCTCTGCCAGTATATGAGAAGCGCTATGTTTGTGTTACTTTGCATGTTTATGTTTCTGTTTCTTATCATCTATGCGTTTTTACTTCTGTCTTGTAAATGTAAAGGAATATCTTATGAAAGTTCTGTTTTTACTTGTGATTTCTTGAAAGTTCTGTTCTTCTCTCTCTCTTCTTTTTTTTTTTTCTTTTTTTTTTTTTTTTTTCGGGCGGGGGTGTGGTTGTGGTTTATCGAACATATTGATGCTGAATGATGCTTGGCGTTTTCAGTTGGCTAAAGATGAATTCATAATCAGAGGTAAGTCTATTATGTTATGGATTTAATTTGAATAAACCGTGAATTTTTAATGAAGGGGTGTAAAGGAATCATTTTGATTTACGATGAAAATTTTCAATCTCTATGCTGCTGCATATGACGCCTAACTGATTAGCTAGAAAATTTTGAAAACTATGTTATAAATGCTTAAGCTTAACCAACGGTCTTAAAATAATTGCAAAACCGTTTGTTTCGGAACCATTTTGCTCACTATCATGTTGTCTAGGCTGTTTCGAACTGTTTCATCATGATATGTTTACTTCACTTTAATTTGGCTGGTGAGTTTATTAAATTAATGTTTTTGGGACCTAACTGCTTCACGCACCCTGGATTATCTACAGCTTTACATAAGCCAATGTAGACGCTAAAGTCCCCCTTTACATGTTATTCTGAGTTAGTTCAGCATTCCTTTTAAAGTTTTTTTCAAGAAAATGATCCAAATAGACAGATCAAGGACATTGGTATCAATTGTTTAGGGTAAATTTAAAAGTCAACTTGAGTTGAAATCAAATGGATGTGTGATGTTGAATCCCTTCATTCAGCTACAGGCACTGTCTCAGGAGTTAAAACTAGATGAAAGTTTATGCATTTACTGGGGATCGAATTGTGAAAGTCTAAAGGCTATATACTAACTTAATGACAACAATAAGGAATATCAATTTGAAAGTTTTAAATTCTTTAGTCTTAAAGTTTAACATTTCCTTCTGGTACTTTGAAATAAAAGGATTAAATGCCCATTTCATTTGGATTCTGTTGACCAGTTTTATATAATTGTGTAATTCTATTGTTGATAAGAAAAGGTGGATTCTGCTAGCCTAATTCAGTAGGCCAGATAATGTCGAAATTCTCCTGAACACAAACTGCCCATGCCTGCACAGTAAATTACCATGTTTTTCTTCCCTTAGTAGTGTAGTTGCAAGATCAGTTTTCATTTATGATTCATATAACAGAATACGGGTTATCCATCACAAACTTTTAGCAAATGTATAAAAGACTTGAGAATCAGGGTGTCTTCAAATGTGATGATAGTAGAGATCTTCAAACTTGTAGCTTTGGTGGTATGGTGTATACAAGTTAATTCAACTGAGGTTCATGGCTGTTACAGAATAGAATAAACAGTCTCTGCATACAGAATGACTCTAAAATACTCTTTTGTAGTCCCTTGAGCTTATTGGTCTTCACTAGCTCAGAATAGGAGGAAAGATCTCTGCATCCAGAATGAGTCTAAAATACCATTTGCTAGTCCTCAAGCTTATTGCTCTTCATTAGCTCCAAGTTTGGATCTTTATACGATCAATTGAGAAAAGGAAAGTCCTGGAGCTACTGTTAGTGATTACTTGGATGCACCTTCTTGTTATTTTACTAGCATCAACCTAATTTTTAAGGTCTGGAACCAAAAAGTTCAACTATGACTGAAAATGCAAAATACAATTCCTTTGTCCTCGTTTGTCCCCACCTTGAATTGTCAATTCTGTTCATGCCTTTCCACATGTATTCTGGAAAGGTTGGAGCCTCAAATCAGTCATCGATTGAGAGGAGAAAATGGAACAGGAACAAGTTCAGCAGCCACAATTTCTTATACTTTGCAGTCGCTTGTTAAATTCATGAATGCTCATCCAAGATCTATAGCATTCGATACCTACTGTACTCTGGCTCCTTTCCATTGTCAACCTACTTTTGTTATTAGCTTCTCATATGGACTTTTCAGTTTCATATTATGAGAATATGGTTCCCTTTTGCAGGCCTTTCTTTCTACACCACAGAGAACGGACTGTCAGAAGCTTTCTCTGGGTATGGCCAAGTTATAGAAGGTATTTAATGTCATTTTAGTGAAGTGGTTCTCAATTTTTCTTTTTCTTGGTTGTAATCTGGTGGAAAAAATGTTAACTCAAGTTTAAAAAATATTCTTCGTTCTAGCTAAAATTCCTATGGATAGAGTCTCAGGCAGATCAAAGGGATTTGGATTCATTACATACGCATCAGAAGATGAAGCAGAGAAAGCCATCCAAGCAATGAACGGGAAGGTATGTCTTCATTGTCCTTTAACTTTACCTATCAGCTTTGATGTCTTCTGACTCTAGGAATTTGATGCTGTAGCCATTAAACGGGCGTGTGGTCTTTGTTGACTATGCGAAACCTAAAACTGATTTTGGTGGAGGAATGCCAATAGCTAGAGGACCCCCTTTACCAGTATCAGACAATTGATTGGTTTAGCACCATGGTGATTTGAAGTTTCTACGCGGGATGAAAATGCCTCAACAACTTGAAACATGCATGTTAATATTTTGCTTGGTTTCATCTTTAGAGGTGATCAATGCAGATAGTAGTGTACTTCCATGCAGCAAAGAGAAGCTTCTTGTTTGGTGGAAATAACCAGAGGTTATGAACCTCTGTATACTCTTCGGGTTGGGCAGTGATTGGGAGGGGGGAAAGTGATTAACGGGGTGGGCAGTGTTTGGGAGAGGGAAAGTGATTAACGGGCCTTATAATTGAAAGTAAAAACTGCAGATGAGTTGTTATTGATATGTTCATCCCTTTATACTTGTTTGGTGTTGGTGATACTTGGGATTCTGTTAACTGTACTATTGTTTGGTTTACAATAAAAGTTTTCTTGTACCATTAAAAATTCTCTTATACGAACCTACTGTGCAAGTAAATCTAGAAGTACCGAACTCGCTAGTCTTCCTTCTCTTGCCCTTATTTGATTTATTGCAGTTCAAAGTAGTGACCAAGCTAACATACGCAACATTTCTTATTCCTGGCTCATACTTTAATCTGCCATGATCAACTAACGATAATGATTACAGGATGTCCTAAGCTCATCCCCAAATAGTTCCTCGGATTTCACCATTGTATTCTACTCTAGTTCATTCCCAACGCAGAGAACGATCATGCTTCTGACATTCAGGCAGCTCTGCACCTGGTGGAAGATAACCTTTCCCATCCCTCTTTGTTAGCACTGTCTTCTCTGTTCTGTAGCCTACTGGACCAGTTAGAGTAATCAAGAAAATATAGGGCAGGTCCAATTCAGAAATTGCCACTTATTTGATATGAACCTCTGGTGAATGTGAAGCTTTGATTGCAGTTGTGGTTGACATATCGTGCCACCAAACCATTATAGTAATGAATAAGCAATTGGCATAGGTTCCAACAATTATTACAACCTCCTGGCCGCCCCACCTCCTTCCCCCCGCCCCAATCCCCCGGTCCCTAACTTCACAACAGATCTTGAACTCAATTCACCTCCTTATCCCTAAAGTAGTACTATATGCTCCATTTAAAAATGCCATCGCCATCAAAGCCAGGAGGAACCCAAAAATTGCTAGAGAAGGCTTCATCATCATTCTACATTTTTTTGAAGAATTATTGCATCGTCTGGAAGCAGCAGAGTGAGGATTGGAGACGCCATTAATTTAAGGCATATCATGTGATGTGATTTTTCTGGAGGGAGTGTTGGTGAGTTAGGCAGCGTTCTAATTTCACTGGTCTCAGGGCAATGAATGATAATTGGCGGCCATACCCTGACCTTCTGGCCTCTGTTCTCCTGTGTTGGTCGTTGCAACACACAATCAAGCCTCTTCAATGAAATCAACCATATTTCCGGCTCCGGCAACTTTGTCCATTGATTAGCCTAAATTAATCACGTGTCAAATTCCATTTTTTTCTTTCTCTCTCTCTCTCTCTCTCTCTCTCTCTCTCTCTCTCTTTTTTGAAACAAAAGTCAAGTTGTATATTCGTTTCTCTTATACTTTATACTACTAATTTTGACTCACCTCGTGATTTTTTTTGGATAATAATTAAGGAAAGATGATTTCGAGAATAGGAATCACTTTCAGATTTAATGATATTCTGACATATTACTTCTATTTTACTTTGTATAAAACTATTACTTAGGTTTATTGCTATTAGCTAAAAAGATCTCTTTTAAACATTTATTTTACTCAAAACCAATGACCTAATCATCTCTGCCCTATTCTGAAACTCTTTCATCTAACATAGTTTTTATGTAATATCGGCTACATAATGTTGCATAGATCAAGGAAGTTACTCAAGTACCAAACTGTATAACTTAATACCAATAAACAAGTGACTAATCAAACCAAATTACTTGTAATTTGGCTCGCAAACTACTTAGATAGACTCAAAGAATAAGCCCTATATTATATTAGTGGTCATAGCATTTTGGTGCATTTGGGTTAAAGAAGTGTTAGTACTAATTAGGGAAACGTATGGAACTTGCAATTACATACTCCAAAACTAGAAAGCTTATCGCGATTGGATCAATATGATTCGTACCTCAAGAATACTGTGATTTGGATTCCATCTTTAAAGATATGTGAAACAAAAGTTTCTTTTTAGATATTTCTCTTCTTATTTCGTTTTGTCTTCTCAAAATGCCCCATCCGTATCTAACAACAGTAAAACAAGCATTCCTCTGTCACAAGTATGGAATGCAGTAATCTTTTTGGGGCCAAAGTAGAAGAGTAAGAAGCAAAACCCAGGAAAAGAATGCAAATTCTATTTTGAAATGAAGTCAGATTCTTAACTCCCCATCAAAGAAACGCCCTTAGTGTTGGTTTAAGATTCTTGCGTTAATCTGCAATTTAATCCCAATAATATGTAAAAGCAAGTGTTTTACCAATTCAGGGAAATCAGTAGCCAAAGGATTTGATATAGGTTTTATTTAAGGTTTTTGTTGGAGCTAAAGAAGCTAACTTGAAGCTAAAATAGAGGCTTTAGTTGCAGCTAAAGAGCATTTAAGAGGGCTTTTTCCTCATTTACTTGTCCAATGGAGTACGAGGTTGAATTATGAGCTTCAGCCATATGATGTAATGGAAGCCGCTTTTTTGGCTGATCATCCGATTTAATAAAGCTCTTTTAAAAAAAATAAATAAAAGGGGCTTTCTTGTATCTTATGATGTAAATAAAGAAAAAATATCTTATGAAATCGATCTCTTTGTGAATTACAAATTTTAACCAATGGCTTAATTAATATTAAAAATATACATTTTAAAACAACATGGCATTTTAAAAATTGCGATTTATAAAGACTCAATACATGACAAAGTGATTTGACATAAAAGGAGTTATTCATGACAAAGATCATGCTATAAGAAGTAATTTTTATAGCCCAAATGTGTTGAGTATTAATCACATTTTACTTAATGTAAATAAAAAATAAAGAAAAAATAAAGAATTATGAGGATGAACCAAGTTACGTCGCATCTCAAAGAAGTAGAAGCCCACTGAACAATTCTCGATCCTGTGCCGGATTGGAGCCTCAGTGACCTTACTAATTAATGAGGCTGTAATAAGTTTGGAAGAAAGCCGAACCAAAAGCTATTTTATTTACACTAACAATTTGCTTATCAACTCTCTAAGTTATCGAGTTTAGAGTAAACTTTGTGTGTGTGGATAGTTTGTCTCATCTCAAGCACATTGTTTTGTCGACGGGGTTAGATCTTGGTTTCTCCACAACGTTTCACGGTTGATTCAATTTTTATTTAATTTCGTACCAAAAGACGGACAATTTTCCTTTTCTTTTGAATGCCGAAAGAGAGACAATTGCTATTTGAGTACTTCATATATGTATCAAGTCCTATCACTTGCCAGATAATTGCAGAAGAAATAACAACGATATGTGACATTTATAATTTTACGGTACCCCAAAAAATATTTCGTCAATTTAATGCAAAATAAAAGATGAACTAAGTAGGAGATCTTAATTCAACTTCGTTAAAAATATCTCATTTTCCTTTTGTAAACTATACCAAAAAAAAAAAATAGTCTTTGGTTCTTCTTTTTCTTCTATTTTTAGTAAAAGATTTTTTTCCATTCCAGTTTTCCAAAAATGTAATTATGACTGTGTATCCTCCATCCTCAATCCCTCATCCTTGCGTTTACATTTTACACCAAATGAAGAACCAAAATGCCATAAAAATTGATACCCCAAATGCCACACACAATATATCTAATGCCCCCTCTGTCCTCAGCTTTCTTTCTTTTCTTTCTCTTTTCATTTCCATATAGTTTTTGTGTCTCCTCCTCCCTTCCTCTTCTCGGTCCACCGCATTTCCCTTTTTGCCCTCCAAAGCCCTCTGCAAGATTACCAGACTGTCCTTCCCGTTCAAATTCATACCGTCCATGTCCTCCATCTCCATGCTTACTTCTCTCACCTGCATCTCCCCTCCCTCCGACCGCCCACAATTCACCACTATGCCGCACTGCACGAGGCCCGATGCCGGTCCCTTCTGATCGGCGGCGAGCATGGAAGAAAATCTCACCTGTACTTCTCCACTCAACCAGTGGCGTTGCACCGAAACAGGCCTATGAGAGGATAAATTCGCCGCCTGCCTTCCCACTGGGTCTATCAAAATCCAACTGAGGGTCATGTCCGCAATCAGAGCCAAACAGGTATCGTCTCCTTCCGGGTGTTTGATCGGTGTGGGGACCATGTCCTTCGGTTCCAGCAGGTCAATTCTGAACGGCGAGCAGCGGAACCATTCGCTGACTGTTTCTGTCTCTTGTACCTTAGTGAAGATGAGTTCGTCCTTGTAGCGTATGTCGACGGCCGAAATCAACTCTGCTGGCGGTGGCGAGCGGCTCTGATGGGATAATGAAGCGGCAGCAGGCTCCAGGAGTGGGAGCGGGAAGGAATGAGCGAAAAAAGCGCGGGCACCGCCGTCGGGGAATGCTGAGATGACTCGGCTGACGCGTAAAGTGGAGGTGGATGGCCACGTGGAATGGCAAACCTTGGACCACAAGCCGTCTCGGGAGGAGAGGTGGTGGAGGGTAGCGGAGGAGCTGCTAGCGGAGGCAAGAGTCGGGCCGTCGAGGCGAGTGAGGATGTGAGCTTCAATGATGTCGGGATGCAGCAAAGAGAACTCTGCATCAAAACCACCGTGCCCCTCCGCGGATGTGGCGGTCGTGGGAGGCGGTGAGTCTTTGAAAGAGGGTTTCATCTGGCTTCGTTTTTGTTGTTGAGCTCCTTAGGTGATCGGAGAATGGGTGTCTGCGAATTGGGCTTCGTAACTCTGGAGTGAATAGCAATATATACAATCGTTTCCTGGAATAGCCGAATAGAGGTGGAATAAGGGTCTCGCTACAATTTGCCATTGGTCTTTGCTTTAATTACAGGGCCTGGTGAGCCAACTCGGCCGTACACGCGATGAACAGAAGTTTTATCTTAATTAATGAATAATTTATATTTTTTAAATTTATTTTTAAAAAATATTTAATTGAATATAAAATTTTATATAAAAATTTAAATTATATTATAAAAATAAAATAAAATAAAATAAAATAAAAAATATGTGAATTATTAAATAATACATAATAAATTAATAAATAATTAATAATATATAATATATTAATATATATTTTTAAAAAATATTAAATATTTTAATATGATAAAATAATCATTAAAAAAAGATACGGAGTAAGTACTTATTTATATTTATCTTAAAAGTAAAAAAGGTCGAAAATCCTTTACTCGCTGCTACTGTTACTTCCCGCATTTGCTTGCAATAATAATCAGAAAGCTACATCCCTTGTATTCATTAATGTTATATTTAGATTGGAATTCAATTTAAATATATTTTTTTAATTTTGAGTTTACTATTTTTTATAAATAATTTATTTTTATAATTTTTAATATAATATAATTTAAAAAATTTAATTCTAATTCATCTTAAAAATCCAACTTTTAAAATATGTTGATAGTCCTTTTCCTCTCCAACTCTTCTCATCAGTAGTCCACAGCTTGAAAAATCATCCAAGTGAAGCTACGCATGTGACTAACAAAATCCCAATGTTGTGATCCAGAATTTATTTATTTATTTTTAAAAAAGAAGAATTTGAAATGTGGGAGGTAGCTTTCATGGAGGTGACTTTCACAAGCCAACCATCAGAGTTTATAGAAACCATGTACATCACGGAATGACTGTTCCCAGAATTATTTTGGGAGGGGGCGGGGAGGGGGAGTGGTGGCTTTATTTAAATTGCCGACTATTTAAAGTTTAATTTTAAAATTTTTATTTTAAATTTAATAAAAATTAAATTATTTATGAAAAAAATATAATCTCACACTTAAAATTTTAAATTTTATTTTAAATTCAAATCCTATTTAAATTCACCCTCAATGCTAACCTTGTACTGCTCTCCTGCGGCTGCCAGTAGTTTTTATGCTTTATTTAATTGAAGTTATCTGCTTCATAATCTAAAAGACTACGTTTGATTGAACCCATCTTTGTTTGAACTAGGTTTCTTTAAAAGTATTTACAATAGTTGTTACTCATTTTGAGAAATATAAGAATTTTGATTATTTTTTATATAGATTATAAAAGGAAAAAATAAAGAGTATTTTTATTATATTTTTAATTAATTTTATTATTATAAAAAAATAACAAAAAATTATATTTATAATGATAATAATTTTAAAAAAATAATTTTTAAAATTTATAAAAAATTAAATATTTTTTTAAAAAAATAACTACAAGATCTTAGTATTTCAATAGATGGAATAGAGTATATCCTATCTTTTTTTTGTATATTATATTTCTGATATTTCTTGATTGTAATAAAATATTGTAGCCGAAAAATCACAATTTTTAATTCAAAGTCGGGTTACAAGTATCCATTTTTTTAAAAAAAAATATCTGAAGTCATTTTCAGCCTGCATCACAATTTTGAAGACCATTGCGTCAGAGATCACCAACATCCTTGATCATTTCATTTTCCGATTCTCGAATTTTCTCTTAATATATTGTTATACTATTCTTCTAAATATAATAGTACAATAGAAATTGATTGATAGTTATTATTACGTAATTGGCGGTCCTCTTCTTTCTCATTTTTGGCTACGGACAAACAGCATCTTTCGTTAGAACTTGCATTTGAAATACTAAAATAAGCTTGAAAAGGTATATTCAGCTTGAAGTGTAGTTCAAGATCTGTATGCCACATGAAGACTTTGAAAATGGAGGGGCATTAGTAATTTGCTAGCATTACTTGGTAAGGAGGAGACAGAAGAAGAAAATGAACGATGACCCATCAACCTTTCTTATTCGAAATAATATTAATTTGGACATCGAAATATGAACGACGAACCCATGCGCAACCTTGAACCACATGTTTTTTTAAAGAGAAATGAAAAAGACGGGTAAACTGCAATTTTTCTCTTCTCCTGCTTTCCTGTTTTCTTTTTAAATAATAACATTGCATGAATTATGAATCCGTAACCTTACCGAGTCTTTGAACTTGAACGTACTTTTGTGGTTTTGAACCTAACATCCTCGTCGACAAATGGTTTGTGTATCACAGCCAGAGACTTCGAAGATGGAATTTGACTGAGTCAGCACATCTCAACTAGTTTTTGCTTTCTAAACATATAAGAATAAAATGTTAAATAATAACTAAAGAAAGATTACTACTAAACTAGCCCGGCAAAATGCTTTAGACAATGACCTTAGCATCATGAAAGAAAGGCAAGATATCTTTCAGAAATACATGCATCAGATAATGTTTACAGGATACGTTGATGTTTCTGTAAGTAAACATCAAGGGGACACAAGAGCCAAAATAACGAGGGTGATGCTTTGATGTTAATATGCAGACTAGCTTCTGGGGTCAATATATAACGACAAGGAGAAAAGGCAAGTTAGGAATCTCAAATAATAGCAAATTAAAGATTACCTTTATTTCGCTTTTATATCTCTACCTCTTACGCCAAATTGAGAAGGTAGTCAATGGTCTTGGTATTTTATCTGTGTCGCTGATTAGTTGCCCACATTCTTCTAACTACACAAGGATTGATTAATTAAGGTATTAGTCAATTTTTTTCTTTTTCAAACATATTAAAAAAGCAACACAACTATAAAGAGGTTCTCAGAGGCTCTCTTCACTGCCTTTTTACGCTCGGGGGAAAACAAGGATTCCTCTGGGATTCTAATAAACTTAAAGAGTATATTTGGATTGAAATTTTTTTAAGTCGAGTTGTATTGAAAATCGTAAAAATAAATTGTTTGTAAGAGGAGAAATTGGATGTCCAAAATAAGAAAAAAGTAAAATTTTTTTAGTTTAAAAATCAATCCAAATACACTCTTAAGACACTAGTTGTATATTTAGCACTTGGCTAGTAGGATGGGACAAAAAGCAAGGAGGAGGAGAAGAAGAAAAGCCCCAGGCCACAGCAGCCTTTCTAACGACGTGATTAATGTGGAAATGCTGGTTTTGTTTCAGCAACATTTTTTAATCCATACTGGGGAGGTTTACCAATAACATAGCTAGTGATACCAACAAAGAAAACTATTCTAGGGTGCTAAACGAGAATGCCTCTAGTTTTGCTTCCCATTTTTGCTGCTTAATGAAACTTTAACTAAAAGACTCTTAACTTTGACTCATTGGTAATATACACTGCATATACGGTGCCTTTATATGGTTTCATCAGCATGACATGCAAAGGATTTAGTCTTGATACCAGAAAGTGTTAAAGCGTTAAGAGATCTTTCCCAAGCACTGAGTTATGTCGTTGGAGGCTTCATTGCTTCAATATGATACTGCATCAGGATTTTCATCTCCAAGCACCAAAATTAATAGATTGAAGTGCTATACGGCCAAGAAATAGATCTCTTAAATGCTGTTCGCAAAGACCAATCCGCCTTCTATTTAAACTGGGATGGATACAGCTTGAGAATCCAGTTTTCCACCCTGGAAACTTTTGCCTTTCCATCACGTGAAGAGTGTAAACACAAGGAGCTGCATCTGTGCATCCCATAACAAAGCAGTTACAAGGCCTTGACTGGCTTACCATTCTTGCCAAAGATAGTAAACACAAGCCACTATAAGATATTCCATAGAATTGCGCATCCTCATAATTAAGAGCTTCATCAGTTATCTCATGTTCTATCTCTGGGGTTGAGGGAATTCTGGAAAGTTGTAAATCGAACCTCCTTTCTATCTCACTCTCATGTATTCTATATTTCGCTGCCAGTGTCCGGATGCAGGACAGCCTTACCTGATTAGAAATAACGAGCTTCACTTCATTGAAGTTGTCGCACTCTTTATACCATCTGAGCCATCGGCAAACAAGTCCTGAAAACCAATCAATGATGTGATTGTCATCCTGTAAAACTAGCATATGACATGTCCGAGCAAACCCTTCCGAACTCATCAATCCATATCGTTGGAGGCGTTTCTTTATTGCATTAATTGGGGCTATTATCTGCGTCACATAGTGAGGTTCAATTGAAGAGCCGGTGCTCGGCAAAAGAGCAAGAGTAGCAGTTGTCTCAGAAGAAATATAATCCTGAACACACTTCTGAAACTCATAATATGAATCTACTAGTTCTTGTGGAAGCGCTGGTTCTGCAATATGCTTAGACAAGACAATCTCCTCGCTTTCCACATTTTTGGCATTGATATTTTGCATCCATATTTTTAGTAAAACTTTGTACCAGTGATCAGTTTCCATCCCAGCTTTACGGAAACAGGAAATTCTGCTAAGAATGGAATTACAATCAGCTAAATGCTTAATCTCTGATTCTTTGACCTTCTTCAGTCCATGAGCTAGCCATTTCTTTCCAATCCTGAGAGTCCCTACATCCCAAGACTGTTGTTTCTGTGAAGCAAATAATTTAACTTTTTCCTTTAGTTTATGAACAGCTCTTACTGCAGGGCTCTCTTTCAGGCTCTTCTTAACCACTGTCCCAAGGAACCGAACACCTTGGGGACCATCACATGGCAGAACATCTATTTGATTATGAGATTCTATGTGTAGAGAATTCTTCAAGTAGTTTTCCATATCTAACCTGCAAGCAACAGCAATTTCTTTAGAACCCGAAATGGCAACCAAAATTTCATCCATAAACCGACAACAGTGTAATCTGACACCAGGAATCTCCTTAATTTTGCATTCCTGGATGTTATTGCCATAGATTTGTCTCCTAAACCAAGTACGGAGCTTTGAACGAGTCTCCTCATCCTCAGCAGGCCCCTTCATAGCCAGAGCTTCATATCTCATTGCCATCCTGTATACTTCACAATCAAAAAGGTCAAGATATATGTTCATCAGAATTGGAGACAACACTCCTTCTTGTGGAAGACCGTGCCCTTTAGAGAAGCCCCCAAACTCAAGGTTGAGCACCTGTGCGTGAAACATACTTCTGATTATTGCATATAGGCTTGAATCTTCAACTTTATTCTCCATAGTTGAGAAAAGCTTATTAAGGATGCAAGCATCCACTTTTTGGTTAAGGAGCAATGTAAACGACCAGTTAGAATCCGATATCTCTTTTTTAATGTATCTCAAAGCTGACAAGTGATCTCTACCATTTCGACCACCATGAGAAATTTTTGAAAAGTGGGGTCTGTAAACAACTTCTAGTACTATTCTAATGGCTTCTTGTATTATTCTCAACTTAAGATTTGGAAGAACTAGAACTTCCTTATCTGGTCCCCTTGTTGCCACAGAATATGTATTAGCACCCACGTCAAAGTTTCCACAAGAGAGCTCTTCTGCCATGGTCTCAAAGGGTAAATTATCCCTTTCCAACTCTAGGTCAACATTAGAGTTTACCCTAATAATATCATAAGCATCCTTGAGGGTTTCTGGATTGGCAATCACTTTCAGCATAAGGTCTTGAAACTTCCCATTTACACATTGTTCCTTCACCCTCCTCTTGATTCGAAGTTCAAGAGATCTCTTGAGCTCCACCCGGGTCCAAGGTTTTCCCTCGTCAACATTAGAAGATTCTTCAACTAAGCAAGCCAAGCTCATAGCCAGAGTTTTTTCCTCGTTACCATCATTGCCATCTTTAGATAATCGCTGAACTTTTGTGTGACATTTTATTTCACCAAAAGATCCCGAATCGAATTGTCTCCCTGATACCATTCAAACCCAAAATCACGCCGAAAAATCCTTGAAAATAGATAAAAGTATATGAAAAGAAGATTGTTACCTTTTATTGACGCAGAAAATTCATGACAATTGTGAAGAAAGTGCATACATTGCAGCAGAAAACTGTGATTCCTATTGGACATTCTTCTGTATACTTTGGACAAGCCCATGAACCACCGCATTTTGTACTTGCATAAAGTTCATTTGTTATTGATAAAGGATAATCTGTAGACAGTCAGACGCTCTGTAAGAAAAAAAAGAAACGAAAAGAATCCTTGAAGTCCCACTGCGGTGAGGAATACGAGAAGCAACGCAATGCTCAAAGAGACATTTCAACAAACAGGAGGCCTACGCAGGTAGTCGCGGCATATGACTCGATGCAAGCATCATATCATGTTTCGCTATAGAATGCTTCAAGATTTAGAGGAAGCATAGAAGTTCTATGAATTAGAATTCAGAAGTTGAAAGTCTTGAAAATACAGGGTCTTAACTTGTCAGTATTTGCTTACAGAGAACAGGCCGGCGGCGGAGAAGAGACGGTAAAGGAAGCGGAGGCGGGAAAGAAACTACCAAGCGTCCATTGGGGTGAATTTGCGAGGAACTTGGTGGCAAATTTGACATCAGCACCTTTTTCTTTTCTTTCCTTTTTTCATTGGAGGACTCATAATCTATAATACCGTTTTCATATTACAATAGGAAATAAAGTTCTACATTGAATACTGGATATAATAAAGGATAGCAAAATTAACAAATATTAATTTTTAAAATTATTATAGACTCTAAATCTTCTAGTATCTTTTTAATATATTATTAATTATAATATTTAATATTTATAATTTATCTGATAAAGTTTATTTTTATCTTATTTGTTTTATGATATAGAACTAAAATTTTATATATTTAGAAGTATTACAAAAATATTGTAGAGAATTCTAATTTTATAACTAACTATCACTATATCATTTATTTTTATAAATAAAAAAATATTATTTATTAAAAATAAAAATTATTAAATACATAAAACTATTTAGTAAATAAAACTCATAAAAAAAATAACGAAATCTATTTATTTTCTATCATTTTCATAGCTTTCAAAGTTTATTTTTAAAAATATGTATAGATATAAAATATATTATATTTAATATATATTATTAATATATTACACAATATTTAGTAATTTTTTTGAATTATAGATAAAAAGTTGCCCTAATTAAACCATTAAAACATTTGCTGTAAAACCAAAACGGAATTACATGTTTCTGGATCAGTTTTCTTTTTAGAATTATTGTTTTGAAAATAAAAATTAAATTCATTTGTAAAAAAAAAAAGTAGAATCCGAATGTAAACTGCAGAAAAAATATGTTCTGTTTTTAGTGGAAAAACTAGTCGAAGCATACGAGACAATTTCCCGCTGCAAGAAAGCAAAATAAATTTTATAGCTTTGTGATAAATCGTTTCCCACGTCTCCTATGTCACGTCAGCATTCGTTTTGGCTCACAGAATATCCTCCCTCTTTGTACCAGAGAATTTCTTTCCCGGACTAATTTCCCTCTGGAATTCAACTTCGCCGTTGCAGAACTTGACTCCTTGGCTGATCTTTTCATCTGCTATTCCTTTGTCCGGTCGATGTCACTCAAGTTGCACCACCACCGGAACCTTTTATCGTCCAGGTTATCTTAAATTTTCATCTTTCTTTCGTTTCCAGTCCGTGTTCTACATGTCGCAGTGAACTTTCAATTGAAAAGTTTTCTTTATCTTTTTTCTCGTTCGTAGTTGTTGAATTACTTGATACTGTCTGCTTACCAGTGAGGATAATCAATAGAGGAGATGGTTATAGTGTAATGGCTTTCAACCTGGCTAATTTCCTGAAATCTGTTTCTTTTTTTTGGGTGGAATTAAATTTTAGACCATATATTTCATTTTTCAGCGGTTACACCTGTTGAAATAACCTCGTCATTGATTAGATTGAGTAGCATCTGATTGAAACGGGCAATTTTGTTGAAAGACTACTGGTTTAATACTTTTTTTTATTCCTGTGTTTTTATTCTGTAATATTTAGGTTTAGTTGATACATATATAACCTCTATTAATAACTATAGCAGCTATATTAAACCATTTTAGTTAAATTGATACTTAGAACTGTCTGAGAAGTTCCATCTACTGAAGCCAATATTCTTTGTTTTTAGAGTCCTTTTTTTTTGTTTTATTTTTGGGAATAGAGGTCAATAATGGGTATTTTGCACGAACGGCGATTTATCCATTCATTTTTTAATTGAGAAGAGTTGGTTGCTTAGCATGATAAGGATTCATATATTTGAACGCTATTCAGATTTCAAAAAACTAGTCAAAATTTTGAGGGTGGTATTGTTTAGCTGAATAATATATTTATCTTCTTGCCGGTGAAATACCAACATATGCGTTCAGCATAATGTGATATCAACCAGATAAAAAGAACAAACTGCCATCAAGAGACTTGGGAGGATAATTGCAGGAGCAATCTTTTTAGATATTATCTTAGTTCTTTGCAAATTTATGAATCCCATGGGTAGGCTAATTGGATAACTGCATTACACATGCATTGAGGTAATGCATGTTAACATTTCAATTCGTGTCATTTTGTCTCCTGCTTAACATCCGCTAGTTTGTAATGCTTTTTTCGATGCATAATGCATGTTCTTATTCCTGGCTTTTCAAATTTGTAGCTCTTCAGATCCATGGCTTTCGGCTAAACCAGCTAGAAACTACACACCCAACAAGAAATTAGTCAGCTTTGTTTACCTGCCATTTTATTGGTGTTACAGAAAGAAAAGATGTTATGCCAAGCTTTCTTTGTTGGACAATGATAATCTCAGCCTAGGTTGCAGATTTCCAGATTCCAGGAAACAATGTGTAAACTTGTGCAAATCAAAAAGAAAGAGACTGCTTTCTTCGCTTGCTTCTGCTGATGATGGTGTAACAGTTAATGGGACTCCTCATGCAAGTACAAGTCGTGATGTTGATGAAATGAGAGTTAAACTTGATCAGTCATTCCAAGGTGAAGACTACAGCACTGGACTTGTCCAATCTTTACATGATGCTGCTAGGGTGCTTGAACTTGCAATCAGAGAGCAGATCTCGTCAAAACTCTCATGGTTCTCAACTGCCTGGCTTGGTGTTGACAATAATGCTTGGATAAAGGCACTCTCTTATCAGGTAATTTTATAACATTTAGTTATTTTTCCCCTTGTGTGTTCCTATAATTTTTGCTGGAGCAATTCTCTTCTGGTGTTTATAGATTTTTGGTGGCGGTGTATTTGACTATGTAAATACAAAAAGTAGCGCTATGCGATATTTTGTATAATCTTAAAGTATCAGGAAGCTTTATTTGGTTCACAATGTATGAGCAGATTATGTCATAACTCTAACAAGATGTACCCTCTAATTGCTTTTAACATCAGAAAAGAATGTCTTTTTCATCATATGCTGAGGAAGGGCGAATATCAATTGGTTGGCACACATTTAGCTATATTGATATTTGATGGATTCTGGTTTAGTTAGGCAGAGATTGGCATGTACTAATTTTATATATAAGAGCATGTTTTTACATGTATATTCTAAGAGAATCAAAATTGATGTGATAATATTTATTGGTAATATTGTTTCTGTTAATTTTGACCAGATTTTACTTTGCTTCCATTTTCTTAGCTTCATCTATTGTACAGGTAGGCTAAAGTTTTATGAATTTCTTCAGGCATCTGTGTATTCTCTACTCCAAGCAGCAAGGGAGATTTCGTCTGGAGGAGATAGAGATACCAATGTTTTTGTTCAAAAGAGGTATAGGATCACAGCAACGTGTATTGTCTTGTAACATATTCATCATACCAATTGGTTAAAATGCATCAGTTCCATAAGCATATTTATTATAGAACTTTTTCTTTTGTTCCAGATTTAACTAATGAGTTCCATTTTGGAGGGTAATAGACCATTAAGTCAAATCCTGCTTTTGACAAACACTGCACTTTACTAGCATTATCTTACTGCAGTAATCTTTCATAAACAAAGTGCTTTGTGATGTATGTACCTTTAAATTTGTTATTGAGAACTTTCAAGATGAATACTATCCAGGGTGCTTATCTTTTCCCAATTTATTAAGCACAGAAATAGGAGAATCAGAATGCGAAAGATTTTATACGGACAAGTGACACAGAAGTTTCTGGAAGGAGATGATATATTTATCATCCCGACAATTGCTTTTTCATTACTTGAAATTTTCCTTGGGATGATGTTCTTATAGTGATTTTTCTGTTGCATGAATTTAGTTTGTCATGGCAATCTGCTTCTTTGGAGGCTGTAATCACAGACAAATTATCAAACAAGCAACCTGAAGCTTATGAATGGTTTTGGTCTGAGCAAATTCCTGGCACTGTGACCAGTTTTGTAAATTATTTTGAGAAGGACCAGCGCTTTGCTGCTGTTACTGGAATGTAAGTAGTTGGTTAAGTTTGTAACAAAAAGCACATCAATATATACTGACAAGTCACTTGATATGTTGTTGCAATTCTTACTTTTCCAGGTCCAGGAAAGTTCAATCCTCGGCTTCTGGTAATGCAAGTGACTTGTCCCTTCTCATGCTTGCACTTAGTTGCCTTGCAGCAATTATGAAACTTGGTCCCATGAAGATATCTTGTGCACAGTTCTTTTCTATCATTCCTGACACAACAGGTAGATTGATGGATAAGTTGTCTGAATTCATGCCTATCCATCAAGCTTATCGTTCTGTGAAGGATATCGGTCTACGCAGAGAGTTTCTTGTTCATTTTGGTCCTCGAGCTGCAGCATGCAGAGCGAAAAACGATCAAAGCACAGAAGAGGTAATATTTTGGGTGGGTCTTATACAGAAGCAGCTTCAGAAAGCTATTGATAGGGAGAGAATATGGTCCAGGCTCACAACATCTGAAAGTATTGAGGTTAGGGACTTGGCTTTTCCCTTTCTACTTTAGAAGAAATGAATGTCTGTGGACTTTGTACGGGTCATTGAACTGGAGATTTCCAACTGCATATTCCTCGACATTTTTCCTTGTCCAGCTCTTCCATGTACAGGAATTTAAGTTTGACATAAAACAGGTAAATTTTGCATTAAAAATAGGAAGCTGATTGAAAAACAGAATGGTACTATTTGAGTGCCTTTTCTTTAAGGAAAAGAAATTATTATTGACCCTTCAATTTTAACCGTCATCATGATGGGCTAGAGTGTTGCTACCCAGATAATACTTGGATGGGAAAGATGACCATGCATAATTGAGTAAGTTCCTGCCCTTCAAAGTAGAGTATGATGGAGTGAAACTGGTAAAAATTATACTTCACTAGGATAATTGTAGACATTCTTGTATGACCCTGTCTAGAATTGGTGAAAGGATACTGTACTAACTGATCGAGATAAATTATACTTCATTCCAATTTATTTGACGAGAAATTGTCTGGATATAGATAGGACTACATTTGTTTGTCTTGAACAAGAAAGTTTTCTACTGTTTCTCTTGAGTTACTTATCAGCCATAAAAGAAAGGTGCTTTTTCTAAGTTGTTTCAAATTTCTTTTAGGTATTAGAGAAGGATTTGGCCATATTTGGGTTCTTCATTGCCTTAGGAAGAAGCACACAGTCCTTTCTTTCTGCTAACGGCTTCAACTCCATCAGTGAGCCTGTTGAAGGACTCATAAGGTATACTTATCTGGGTTGAGTGTTCATTTTATTGGTTTGTGCTTTGTTATTATGCTGTATTCAGTATAGTTGATATAATCTTTTATTGCCCCACTGAAACAGGTATCTCATTGGCGGCAGTGTGTTATATTATCCGCAACTTTCATCAATAAGTTCTTATCAACTGTATGTGGAGGTCAGCATGTTGAAGAATGTGTGAGTAATAACTATTTATATGATTGATATAAACTAAGAGGCTTTGGTATATTTTAGGTTGTGTGTGAAGAGCTAGACTGGCTTCCATTTTATCCAGGAATTGGTGCTACCTCTAAACGCACTGTTGGACATAAGAAAAAGGAAGAAGGTCCTCCAAATCCTGACGCTATCCCCCTAGCATTAGATGCTTGCTCTTATTGGATCACAAGTTTTATCAAATACAGTAAATGGCTTGAAAACCCTTCGCACGTCAAGGCTGCTAGATTTCTTTCTGCAGGGTACCTGAGCTTTTCAATATGTGGTAGCTATCTGTATCTGAAACAATTAATCTAAATAATTTCTTTTCTTTTTGTTGTTTTAGGCACAAGAAGTTGAAGGCGTGTCTTGAAGAACTAGGGATACAAAAGTAAGTAAAAGCAGCCAACATTTGGTCTTTTTCAGCCTTTGTGTGTGGAGGCTGCATGTACATGTGAAAGATGAGAGAATTGCAATTTTGGCACAATTCTCTTTCTTGTTTTATGTTTTCTAGGGTGCGTGTACATCAACTTTTCAGCTTTTGTTAAGCTGATATTCTGGCGAAAATTCTGGGATTGGCAAATCTAGCAGTATTCTATGACATTGATTTAGGTCATGGTAATCAATCTAAATAACAAATAGAAGGGCAACTGCTTAAAGGAAAGCAGAAACAGGAATTGAATTACCATATCTGTTTTTTGGTTCTCCTGCTCTTCTTTATTCTATTGCTTTTTACTTCAGGGTGTCGAATGGCATAGTCTGATTCACAAGAATGGGAACTTAAACTTTTAATGCTCAAAATGAGCAATAATTCTAGTATGTTATATACTTTACATGCTTCTATTCAAATCAAAGATAAATCACTTAAGTTTATTGCTGCTCCTGTTTAATCCACAAATTGATCATCCTTACTGCATTTGTATTGCCTTGTAGATGCTTATTCTGATAATCTCATTGCTTTAATTTGACCACTTATTTAGAGAATTGAGGTGTGGTAAGCAAGAAGATTTGGTATTGATATAATTGTAACTACTAAGAAATCTATGGCAGGGCTGCATCAGGAACTGATTCACTGATTGAGCCTGATTCTTTTGATAAGGTATTTTATTCTTCTTTATACAAAGCCTATTTCCAAGTCTTAAGCTTTTCCAATTATAAATGTTTTGGAGAGTAACTTGTTTACTATCCCTGTCTGGAAATGAAAGCTAACCGTTAGGTTTCCCCTGATTGCTTAAGCCATTAGAGAGGTTTGCAGTTTATTCCCGAACACTCTTAACATGCTCCATCATTTGTTGGCTAGATGCGTATTTTCTTAACAGTCCCAACACATGCACACTTAATAATTTTCACTGACAGGTTGAGATGACATGTGCCCATGAGACCTCTTGCGTTGGTACCATGTTAAGTTACCGCCTTAACTAAAGGTTTAAGCTGGTAGATTTGTACAGATAACTGTAATTTATATGTTTCACGCTTTATGTCAACAAAAGTATATCTTTTGCCTTGCCCTTTTTTGATTCTTCTGTTTTTGGCAGAATGCACAATCACTTTAAAAATGAGTCGATTTTATTGATTATAGTGTGCAGACTTGTTACATTTCCAGAACAGGAAAAGGAACTGGGAAAATATTTGGTTGAAGAAGAAAATTCTGCCAGTAGTTTTCTAGACAATGAAACTGCATGTTGCATCTTGCGGAAGTTTTAGGAAGACAATGAAAACTCTGTAGGAAATAGAGGACTTTCTGCAGTCAAATTTGTTCATGGATAAAGGTTGATGGGTGTGCATGCGTGATATTTGTAATGTGTCCTTTCCTGTCCCTTTGTGCAAGATGTTATAAAGTGTCTTAGACCATAGGCTGATGTGATATCTTATCTCAGGCGCTGGAGAGTGTTGAAGAAGCTCTAATTAGATTAGAGGGGTTGCTTCAGGAGCTACATGTGTCAAGCTCCAATACTGGCAAGGAGCATCTAAAAGCTGCTTGTTCTGACCTTGAGAAGATAAGAAGACTTAAGAAAGAGGCTGAATTTCTTGAGGCATCTTTCAGGGCCAAGGCAGCTTCACTGCAACAGGTTTACTTTCTGCTACTTCCCCTTACACTTCTTTTTGGGGGCAAGTTTAGGTTTCATAATATGTACGGGCTTGTCTTAGATATCTCTTCTATTATTATGCTTGCCCTGTCTTTTTCAATGATGCACAGCAGCTTTTAGACCAATAGCTTCATTTCATGTTCATTTGTATGATCCTTATTCTAACTAATAGCTTGTGAAAACTGCTTTTGTATCTTCTGGTCTTTTATGTGGGATAGGGAGGTCTTGCTAGTAGTTCCCCTTCTTCTACCAGTGGCAAGAGGCAATGTAATGGGGATAAAGAGATCAAGAGTTCTAGTGAAAATATAGACAGAAGTAGTAGGTAGAACATCTCTTCTCAGATCTGGTTCCTCATCTTCATGTTAAAATTGGCATTTAGAGGATTGACTTGTTAAAACCTGTTTTTGACTCTAATCTCTTATTAATTTAGGGCAAGTAATCCTCGTGGACTGTGGAGCTTCCTGGTACATCATTACAGCAAATCCAGTGGGACATCAATTTCCGACGCGAATGTATGCCTTCAATTGACACTATAACTTACAAACTGCTTTTCTGGTTATTCATTTTGGAACTTTTATCTCAATTTCTCTAGATGCCAAGTTGGAAGCTTCTCTTGGCTATGAATTGTATAATCTCAAAGACTTCTCAACTCTAATCTGATTGTGAGAGAGAGGCAGAATTGGTGCAAATAAAGATTGAAATGCAATACCTTTAATGAAAAAAAATGTAGTATGCTTCATTGAATATCCTTGTCTATTAAAGGTTGCTTAGTTGGTTCGCAGTGATAATTATCTTTCAAAATTGGAGATGGAAAAATTAGCAAAAATTTGCTTGAGGATGTTTCTCAAAGTTGTTTTATCACACATGAAATGTATACACAGCATATGATTGTGTGATATTTTATCTCTCCTTTGAGCACTTTAGCTGAATATGCAAGGACAAGTCCAAATTAAGTGATGTTTTACTGTTTGCTCATTTTGAGCTATGGGTTGTTAAAAATTGTTTCCTTATGCAGGAGGATGAATACCTTGAACTGAGAACTGCTGGTTCAATGGTACCTGATTCTGAACCAAATGAAATCCAGCGTTTTGAACTTCTGAGGAATGAACTAATAGAACTGGAGAGACGGGTGCAAAAAAGTGCTGATCGGTCTGAATATGAAGAGGTACTTTCACCTAGCGTGGGTCTTTTATTATTATTTTTATTATAATGTTGACTATATATTCCTTTCCTTTCTCAAGTTTTTGCAAAATATCATTCAGATGCATGATGCTTAACTTGAGACGGCCATATGTTGCATTTCCTGTACTCGTACTTCTTCACATTTCTCTGTTGGATTGGATGTCTTAATGTCCTCAAGTTTGCTCTTTAGCTGCATAATCATTAAGAGATTCACTCTTGCATTCTTCTAGGATGACATTCAGGCAACAGATGACACTTTGAGTCGTGGAAATGAAGGTGAAGGAACTGACTTGGTTCGAGTTCAGAAGAAGGAAAATATAATTGGGAAATCATTGGATAAGCTGAAGCAGACAAGCACGGTATATTTATCTGTTAACTTGATATCACGCATATTCTACCCTGCTCCTACTCCGAGACTTTTCTAATTAATTGATTTCCTCTGCTTCTCTTTCCCAATTCATTTCAAACATGATAGTCGAATCGTGAACTTCCTTGTTGGATCGGGAAGGCAGGATGAGAACTATAGGTCAAGACGTAGTGAATCTTAATAGTCTAACTATATCTGTTGCTTGGGTTAGTTTCTTATACTCTTAGCTGCAAACGTAGTGTGAAGCATAGCATGTTGCCGTCTGGTCTTTTACATGTTTTGCTTGTTTCATGCCTGTTTCATTCCTTTGTATTATGCAAAATGATAGCACGCCTACTTTGTATAGTAAGGAACATTTTTAGGTTTAAAACATAATAGAGAATGATTGATAACTGTTTGAAAATGTAAATGATATATTATTGAGAAACTATGTACTGCACTTTAGTAGTATTTATCCTCATTATGCTGCATGCATGTGTTCAAAAGTAGCAGGGTGTTTTGCATTTCCAAGAAAGGATATCGGTACTTGATACAAGTCTCAGTGTCTCTGACTCTGCTTAAGTGCTCGTTTCTGTGGAGCTGTAACAAATAGTCTGTAAAATGATTAAGTAGTTGATATACTGTGTGAATAGAACTGGGCAATTTCAGTATTATCCTTTAGCTGCAACTGTTGCTTGTCGTGTTGTTAGTGGGCCAGTTGTCTACACTTTGATAGTGTCAAAACTAGTATTTAAGCAAATTATAGGGATATTATCTTGCCATGAAGTCTTTCTGATTAAAAATTTGATGTTGCGAGTTTGTGGGTTTCAGTGAGAAAGTGGACATGAGTCTGCTTGTAATGCTACAAGAATGAAAGTAGAGACTCTTGCATAAAAAGAGAAGGAAAATTTCTATTTACTCTGTTTCTTCTGTATTCTCACTCTCAGTTATACCATACTTCTGATCATTGTTCTTGGCTTTCTTCGGAGAAGCTAGGATCCTGTGGGGAGCTTTTTCAGTACCTTATCTGAGGATCTTTTTTCAATTTATTTTTTAAGGATGCCTACATGTTTTATGTTCTGTGCTTTAGCACTTACATCCGATGTACGAGATGCTCACAGACCAATATAAGAGAGAGGGAGGGAAGGGAGACAGATTGAGAGAGAGAGCAATCTGCCCTTCCCTGCCACCCCTTGACTGCCACAGAAAGGAAAAAATTTGGGAACATGCTAAAACTTGTCTACATGGCATTTACCCGGTGTTCAGACTCCAATATTGACTGAAATAAAACCAGAAAGTTCAAAGATGGACTTTGGAAGTCCTGTATAAACTCTTTTCTCATCTTTTGAAAGAGTTTTTATAAAATTTAATCTGCGATTGCTAATTTTAAGTGACAAACTTGTTCTCTATGCAGGATGTTTTGCAAGGCACTCAACTTCTTGCTATTGATGTTGCTGCTGCTATGGGGCTTCTGAGGAGAGTGATAACAGGGGATGAATTAACGGATAAAGAAAAACAAGCACTTAGAAGAACTTTGACTGACTTGGCATCAGTAGTTCCAATTGGCTTCCTTATGCTGCTGCCTGTAAGCATAAACTGTATTCTCTCTCTTTATCAAGCAAACTTCTTGCTGCACTGAGTTTCTGTTGCAATGCATTGTTGGTGTTCATAATCTGGAAAACTGATGAGAAATGCCTAGAAGGCTTTATTTAGGCCTTATATAGATTTCTTTTGCGGGGTTCATTTTGGGCTTGCCAATGTGTTGTATCTGATTAAGTAATTGAAAGATGATTTGAGTAAGAGTACAGTCAATCAATTGGTTTTCTATACTGGCAGGTTTGACTAGTGATTATATGATATAAGTGTCTACATGCCTGTGCTTTTCTCAAAGCAATAATATATTAAAATCATAAGTGAGCGAGGGCATGAATATATTTGAAAAATTTAATTTTCGAGGGGTTATTGTCTGCTACGTAAGATAGGAGATGTATTTGATTAGCCACTAGATTTGGTCTTTGGTCATTGACTGGTGAAGGACTTTCTGAACGAAGTTTCTGGATAGTGGTTTCACATGTAGTTGATGCAAAATAAATTCAATTCCTGTTATTTATGTTAAGTTCTTGTTCTTCTTCTGTGTGTGTGCAAAGGTTTGGCGTGGGAAAATAGTCATTTCTTTCTGTCCTGTGTTTAGCTGATAAGTATATATACAGCGTTTGTAAAAATCTGTATCTCAGCTTTCTTTCTGCAAGATTATTGGTCGCCTCTATGTTTGGAACTTGTGGTTAATAGATTATTTCAGTATTTTCTGTCTTGAATTGAACTGGAAAAGGATGTAAATGATTTGAGCACAGAATATGTCTATGGGGCTGTTCCTATTTTCTACTGGAATATGAGTGCCCCAGAATTTGGAATTTGTCCATAATGTACATTTTTCAGGTTACTGCAGTTGGGCATGCAGCTATGTTGGCCGCAATTCAAAGATATGTTCCTTCCCTGGTGTGTATCCTCTAATTTTGAAATTTAGTTTGTTTAATTTCTCAATGGATTCCAATCTCAACATCTCAGAGAATTCTTTTTCCTGGTAGATACCTTCAACTTATGGACCAGAAAGGTTGGATCTCTTGAGGCAGCTTGAGAAAGTTAAGGAAATGGAAGGTGAAGTGAACCCCAGTGAAAAAGCAGAAGAAAGTCCCAAGTAAGATTATCATGCAGACCTTCTAATCGTCAGTTGTCGACCAGGTAAGTCATTTCTCTAAAATGTGTGTGCTAAGTTATTTTAACATTAGATGTGCATACAAGATTTCATTCCAGGCGTCTGGCACCCCAGGTAAGCACCAGTGGCTACAGTCTTGAGGGGCATGGAGTGGAGTGCCTGGTTCACGGTGGCTTGAAGGGTGCCCATCTCTCCTGAGCTCAGTCAGATGCGTGATGTTTAAGAGCTCTGACTTAAAATCTGCACTCTTCATTTGTTTGATCACTTCGGAAATAACAACATTGTTTATTGGCTCTGCCTCTAACTTGGTGAGATCTTCTGGCGTCACATAAATGTCACAATGGCCGCCTTCATTCCATGCACCATCCCTGCAATTACACATCGAATGATGCTGTTATTTTTCAAATCACTTGTAAGGTTCCCAACCATTAATTCCACTATGCGTTACTAAACTCCTGATCCTGGTGTAAGAAAAAGTTATACAGAAGTAGTAGTTTCAAATTCTTATCATTCAACAAAGAAGCTAGAGCAACAGGACCCCCACTAACTTTCATTATGTTCATCTTGCCGAGAAATCCAAATTGTGATCGGACGCAGCTTTAAACCGAACTTGCCTGTAATGCACTGGTGAGTAGCTCCGAAAAATGATTCGACTCTGTTCTCGATTCAAATTTTGCAGTGCCCACTGCATCAATGTGTTTAGGGATCTGCGGAATGCCTCTGTGACATCCATTGTCATGTTCATTGTCATACCTTCCTGGAAATAGTGGCCCCTGAAATTACAGGTGTAACTCAAATCAATCTAGTCCCCAGAGGACAATATGTAAAGCTTACAGGATCTCATGTTTCCTCATTTTTTGGTTTTTTTTGTTTTTTTTGTGTGTGGGGGTGGGGACGGGGTAGTGGGTGAGAGCAAGGGTGAAAGAGATGCGCACAATTTCACGGTTTTATCTGTATTCCACCAGTGGCCGGCACTGAATACAAGAACATCTGCTCCGACCCATTTGGTGGAGAACCAGTGAAGCTTGTCAACCCGAATGGCACCTCGCACTAGTTCCGATGCATTTTGTGGTGGACGATCAATGACCACCAGGAAAGGCACTCTGTAGTACTCGACCGTAAGGTTATATTCGCCAAATTTCATTAGAAGATAGCCCTTGTGTTTAGTTATGGGGCTTCCATTTACTTCATATATCGTAGATTGGTTCCAAACCCCTTGCGCAAGCATGCAGACCAGGGATTCCCATTGGTTTCTTCCAATTGAGTCACCCGCGAAAACTATTCTTCCGTTCCGGAGACGGTTTAGCAGAGCGGTGGCGTTAAATCTGCAAAGATTGAATCGCAAGGTGACAGAGTAAATTCTAGGCATTGTTTAGCTGAAAATGAAGAAGCATATTTAGGAGAACGGATACTATTACTGGAAGGAAGGAGGGATTAATTGACTTAAAAAAGGACGGCTTGTCGAAGGCGGTGTAAACTTCACGTAAATGCAATTACTAGAAGAAGGCGCAGATGGAGTTAGTGTATTCAAAATTCTTGAAATTCTGCTATTTTCTTCCGAAAATAATTCTCATTGTTTTTAACTGTGATCACTACAAATTTCTTTTTTGGAATTTTACTATATTGCTCTAAGCTATAACTTACCGTCTTGGAATACAACATGTGAAGACATAATTACAGTAACCGATGGGAAATGTTGCCAGAGCAACAATCAACAACTGGAATATAATATGCTTGGTGGCACAGCCATTTAAGCCGGCAGAGCTCATTGCACCAATGCAAAGCAGTATAGTAGTACTAATAAGAGGAGTAGTGTTTTATATGACATCGGTATAATTGAGAAAACTGAGAAAGCTCAGACTTGTGATTGAAACGAAGGCCGGCTAGACGGTTAGTATAAAGTAGTAGGAGTATTATACGGTGAACCTCAGCCAAAAAAAAAAAAAGTGTATTATAGTGAACGTGGCGGAAGAGAAGTCAATGGCATATTTATGGCATGCAATAAAACAATAACGCACAAATATGGAAACCATACTTGGTTTCCGCAAACTATACCTTGGAAGATCACAGCCTTGAGGTTTCCACCGCCACTTTTGGTAGTTTGTATCTCGACGGCCGTTCTTTTGGCAGCGGAATCCGGGATCCAGAAACGGGCAGTTCTCGTTGTACTTCCGACGAGGGTAACTGTCGTCCCAAACCCATTTCCCGTAAAAGTAGTCACAGACTTTCGACGCTGAGTTTTGGGAGTTGGATAGGAATTGGTACAGAAAACCAATGTCGAGAAGAGATCGAGTCTCGAATGGCTTAACGGCGTTGTACAAGAGGACGGAAGTGATGAGTATGAGGAGAAATACGAGTGCATGGGGAACTTCTCTGCTACAGAAGATTGGCATATAGCAGAGCTTATGGTGTGGTGGGGTGGAGGGGTGGGGATGAGGGGGACGAAGATCCATGAGACGAGGAGAGTAGCCAGGTATTCTTAGGTTGAAGAGTTCTTGTTGTGGGTGAACTATCTGAAGTGGAGATCTTTATGGGGCGTCTTTTATTTCTTTTTTTCCTCAATTAATGTTGTACTTAGAGACTTTTAATATATATATATATATATCCTCTTGTTGATTATCCTAAACGACATGATGACTGGAGCTTTGTTCTTTTTCACTACACTAGGTTTTTTTTAATGTATTCTTTACATTGTATTTTATTTCTGAACCACATTCTCTTCATTGCATTGTCCTCTTTCCATGGACGTCCTATGCTCTGAGAAAATGGCATCCCTTTGGTTGGATTGTGAAACAGACGCTGATTTGGTTCGGTGAATGCTATTTGAGAAATCTTTAAAAAGAAAAAAAAAACCTTAAATAAATATGAAAACGAATCAATTTGGAATGAAAGAACTAAAAACAATAATGCAAGAACAGGTAGGAAATCAGTGAACTGGACAAACCAAGTTCTTGCAGGGTATGTTTGTAAGATCTGATATAACTTCACTTTCATTTAAAAATTATTATTACCTTCATTCAAATGATAACAGAAGTATTGACTCTTGATGTTTATTGATAAAAATGCAAGTCTATTTATTGATTACTCCATCTCGCCTACTTTGTGCTTAATAAGAGGTCCCGGTACCTAACTATTGCCGAATAATTAGAGCCTAAAACGATTAAAACCCTTACTGGAACCCCATTATAAGGCCTAATAACTGTAGTTATTATTAGACTCGTCTAATTAATTCCACCTCACAACATGGGCTACACTGTGCTTCCTTTTCTCATTTCTACCTTATGCATGCGACGTTTCGATTCGCTAGACAACTAGTACTCTTTGCGAACAATGTAGTACTTTGTACTTTAGTAAGTGATCAATTTGTTTATTTTTTATAAATCACAACCTTGTCATCTGAAATATATAATGCTAGATAAGATTCTAAAGAAAAAATATAAATTGAATTTTATTTTAAGAAAGAAGGAATATTCAAGTAATGAAGTCATAATTCAATTTGTTCTCAAATCTTCCATCCCCATGCATGAAAAAAAAGAACGAAGCAAAGACGGTTGAGGAAAGAGTAGGCTAATTAGTCATGGACAGATTATTAAATGGGCCATTGCCCCGCCCTCGTTTATTTTGGATCCAGTCCACAAAATCAACTTTTTGGATCCATGATGTATCTTATTCCCGTCCTTAGACCCGATTTATGGCCCACAATGATGATATTCCGGGTATTCACCGCCAATAGCCTTGAGCGCTGAGTTACTGTAGTGTGCGCATTTTGTGCTGGTTGTATCGTCTTCTTCCCGCGGAGTGAAATTTATCAGCAAGAGTTTGGTGAAAAGCTGGTTGGGTAGCTGAAGAATGGGCATAAAGCCAAAGGTGGTCTGGAGGAAAGTTTATGATTACGTCCGATATGATTTGAAGGAGATTGCTTTTCCTTCTTCTTTGCCTGATCCGCCTCATATTAAGAAGCGCCAGCAACTCAATTGGAAAGGACGTTTTCTTGTGAGTTATACTTAGTAATGTCAATCTTGTTTTCTCTGTACAAGTGATGAACTACATCTACGTTCGCCATGCTTCTGAATTCTGCTATGGTGTTGGCTGTATTTGGCCAATGATCTTGTGGCTCTTCATTACATTTTTACTGTTACTGTCAGCTCAGCAGTTCTTGGTGCGAGTTGAGTGTTGAAGTCGCTTTTATTTGGTTTCGTACTGTAATATAAAGTAAAACGGGAAATACTTTTAGGCTGTGTGCTTGAATGAAAGTGCTCCAATTTAGTGCTAAAGCAATCTCTTTGGAAGCTAACATCGTTTCCCCCCCTCCCCCTCAGCCCAGAATTAGATGGGAAAAGAATGAAGGCTTCCCAAAAGGTGAAGGAAAAACTACAGCTAGCAACTTTTTTTATTTTTCCTTTTCATTGCACGATAGACATTTCTGATGGTGGACCTGTTCATTGTGTAAGATTCTGGTGTGAGAATTTTCTATTTTTGGTAGAGATTAGAGAATGTGTGTTTACATCTCTGAACTGAATTTTAGAAATAAATTAAAAAGGAATGACTGAGAAGAAATAAGCCATTTCCTAATTAGTTATTTTCACTTTCTAAATTGTTGTAGGTGTTGAAGGAAGCATGTAGACTCTATGGAGCAAGCTGGGTACGAGACATCGGTCCTGAACTCCGGCCCAATGACTACAAAAAAGAGGAAGTGAATGAAGATAAGTTGAATGGAGTGAACAGTGAGACTAAGAAAAAGGAGCCTTCTACACTGGAGGATCTTGGTATGTTGCTCATTAATAATTATGCAATCATGTTTATGCAGAGAAACAATGCTTGCCAAGGCTGGAAAAGATCATGATGTTGGTTATGCAATGATCTTTCTAGTACTTTCTGCTCTGATTATATCCTTTCTGACCATTGTTCCAAGGATAAAAGCTGGTACTGAAGTAGTTTCTTCTCATATCACTTTTAGCTGTTCAAAATGTTTATTAATCCCTTTTCATGGTATAACTATATATCCCTGTGGAGATTAAGACAAAAGTTTACTTGCTGCTGGTCTCAGTGGTTTCCCAACTTTTTCAAAGACTTTATGATTGGTGATGGTAGCAGGAGTGCAGTGAATGAAAGACATTAGAGATTGAACGCCAAGGGAATTTCATTCAAATATTTCTAACAGGAGTGAAAAGAATTAAAGAAATTTAAACAAGGAAGAACCAAAACTACAAACTACATTTTATTTATTTAGTTAGTTATTTATCTATAAGTGAGTTTATGTGGCTCTGAACAAATGTTTACCATTACATCAAGCAGAAATCGAGAACATCCAACCATATCCTGTCCAATAATCAGAACCTCTAATCTAATCTCTAGACAGACTTTTTGTGAAATGCCTATACCTGAAGATAAGACCGTCATCCTTTTGTTGACATTTCGTCACCTCCTCTACAGTAGTCTGACTCTTGTTTCCTGCCAAAGAGTGTACATATTGACAAGGCCATTGTACAGGCGAGTATCTGGAAGAATTTACCAGCACTATTGGTAAAACAATGTAGCGTACCCTTCTTCAGGAATCGTAGCTTGCACATCCTGTTGCAAAGCTTGTCACATGATAGCAGAATCTCACTGTAAAAGAGATGATGGCTAGACTTTTCCTCTTTCTGGCAAAACAAACCCCCAATTTGTCAATCTGTCCAATCTATACAGCTAGTATTGCAAACCAACCAATTCATTTAAGAGAATCTAGGAACAGCTTTCTGAAATCTCATAGCTTTATACCATGAAACATCCTGTGCATTATGTGTGACCACGTTCGTACCATTCTTAATTGTATATTTACTCTACATAGATGGTTCAAAATTGGCTGTATCTGGTATCTGCTGAACCACAGAGCTAATACTACATTTTTTGTTTTGGTTTTTTATATGACTTGTTTTCATATGCCTTGACTAGTTTTAATTGCATTTATATTCGTATGCATTAAGGCAGTTTGGGAACATATAGAAGTTTCAGCTTTTGATCTCCATCATTTAGTTTGCAAATAAGCTGCATACTGAATTATGCAGGTACCAAAATTTGTCATGTATAAACTCTTTTGTGCTACCAAATTTAGTTTTATTGCAGGTTGGGTTTAGTTCATAGTTTGGACGTGTTTGTTGCAGTAGAGCCTGATTTGTATCTTTCAATGTGTACAGAATTTGGGTTGAAATTTTGCGTGCCTTTTTAGCTTCCACTTAATGATTAACAAGTTTTCTGGCTTGGTGAACCTATTCTTGTTTAACCTTTCATTGCTAAGTTTATAGATGTTTTGTATCTATCACAGCTATTGCTGCAAGAGGCGGCATGGAAACTCTAAGACCAGCACTGCAGCGTGTTTACATGACAAGAGCTTCTGCTTATCGAGATGCACTCAAAAGTTTTATTCAAGGATACCAAGAAGGTGTGCAACAAGTTATGGAGAAAAAGGATTCTAAATCTGCATCAGAAGAGGATACTGCAGAAAAACCTAGACAGTAACTGTAAGCGGCAGTTTGGGAGTTCTTTGTCACACGTTTGATTTGCATAATTTTAGAGTTTTGGTCCTGCTTTTTATGTGAAAATGTTTTTTTGTAGATGCTGCAACAGCATTGTGTAAAAGAAAAATAATAACAGTGTCCAATGATTGCAGAGCCTTTCTCGAGCAAATTTCTATGCAATTGCCATTCATTTCTTTACCGTACCATTTCATTGTTTTGACAGCTATCTTTATTGTTTACTAAAGGTAAGACTGGTGAACAATAAAGTTCTTGGCACTTGTCTCCTGATGAAAAATTGTGAATGGTGTCTTAGAACTGATATTGCTTTCAGTCCAACTGTGATGGTTCTGTTCATCTCAAATTTTCATGGGGACGTAAGTTGTGTTTTGCTTAAAAACAGGGAAAAGAAAAACAATAGAGGGAGGTTGACCTAAAAGAAAAGTAATTGTTAGACACCCCCCAACTTGACGGACCCATGTTTGTGCTGTTTGTGTGTTACTAACTGGCGGTTGTTCACTGGGTTGTGGCATTTTATATTTGACTGTTCCGCTCAGCTATTTAAAGCACATGGGTCTTCCTTTGGACACGTGATCAACCTGCATGTTCCATCTTTTAAAATAAGTATCTTTAGCATCGTTTTTGACCATCTATCAAAAGTCTTAAGGACTAATTCCAGGGTGAAAAATAGTCATCTTGCACTTTGTATTACATGGACCGCATTCTAAGGGAGTTTCAGCATTTGTAGTGATTATTTCCTGATAAATCATGTGATGGTCTGATACCATAGACGTTGCATGTTCTTGTAGAAATTTGCCAGTCCAGTGTTATCTTGCCAATATGTGGGGATTCTTGATTGAATGGCTGTGCTTCTGAGTTTCATTTAGAAGTTATTGGTGCTGGTATTGCCCATTATCTTCTGAAATAATGGGAGATTGTCCTTTTCTTTCTGACAAACTGAAAAGCTAAGGAAGTTCAGGTTGGCCTAGAAGCTCAGAAGGCAAAAGGACAGAGGAACAGAAGAGCTGACTGAAGGAAAAATAGGCACATGATTTTGTCACTGTACTTTGTCATGAATGAAAGGATCTCACAGGAGGAGGCTCCCCAATGTTGCCATCAGTCACTACCTCAAGCCAATGATAACATACACCTGGGCCTTTAAGGACCCTCCACTTTCGGAAGGCACTACTGATTGGTCGCCACTGCCAATGAATGTGAATGGGTATCTTCTGTAGTCTTAATAATTTTGGGTCCAGAAGATAACATAGCACTATGTTTGACTTGTTAGGAGGTAATGGTTCCTAACTTTGTATCTTCTTTTCTGTTCAAATGTCAGCTCTTCAGCTTTTAGAATGCTGTTTAAAATTTGTGTTTGGTATACAATCTGTGACTCTTGGTTTATGTAACATTGAAGCTTTACCAAGAGGTCTTTGATGCCTAGTTATTGCCTTCTAAAACTTGAGAACTTCAGATCTTCCTGACAGCTGCTGTGTTTGTTTATACCGAAGTGTCTGTATTGCCTTGATGAGATTTATTACTTAAACTACTCAGGGATAGTCACACTACAGCCATTAGACACAGGCCCAAAAGAAGTGTGGTAACATGTTTATGCATTAAGGTTTCCATCTCTCATAGGGTTACATATGGTGGTTTTCATAAGCAGAGATGAACTATGTGACTTGTCCCCCGAAGAGAAAATGGAAAAGGGGAGAAATCTGAAAATGGGATGACAAACTTTTGGTACGTCGCATTTATATCAGATTCACATATTTGCCTTGTTTTGTTAATGGTGATAATATTGCGAATTTCAATTGATGTTAGTCCTCTCCATGGTATCATTATTCACAAAAAATGTGCTTAAGTGGAAATATTCATAGGTTTTGTGAAACTTAAGAATACAGAGACTCCTTCGCATGTCCATCTTCTGTGTGTCATTCTTCTGGCACAGAGGCATGTGAGTTGTGGATTTGGACTTGAGTTTGTGCTTTGCTGCCTCTCCCCCTTTTCCCATGGGTAGTCTTATTGCTGTACCATCAGAAGTTGAACTAGGGTGTGCAAGAATTTCTGTTCTTACAAAATTGGATCACGCATATTAAGCTGCCAGGAATAAGTGCTCAAATGAGTTGGGAGTGCAAATACTTTCAGTTTCGAACACAAAAAACAGCTTAGTAGGGTTAGAAGATGCACTTATTAATGGTTACAGTAAGGAGCATAGGACCTATCTGATGTCTATAAAAGTCAGTCCTTTTAGCTAACTCAAAATTGTGGAGGACTGGTGGTTGGCTGGGAGTAAAAGCAAGGCTTAAAAAGGATTTTTGGTGTAACAGCACAGCTGGTGCTCTTAACTTGAGAAATTGGTGGTCACGAGATCGGAGAGACATCAAGATTCATTTACAGTTCTTATGCTGCATTTTATCTCGATAGTAGTTGCGGTTTGCTCTCCCTCCTTTGCTGCAACTGAATAATGTTCTGGAGCAGGAAAACTGGTTTGTAAGTATATCTGCAAATTGCTGATGAACAGAGGTTTCTGGTGTGAGATTGCCCGAATGCAGTGAATCAGCTTAGTGGAAAGACTTGATTGATTGCATGAGGATTTCGTGGCTGCCTTTTAACCGCACATAGTTGGTCCATACATGATCCCCAAAACTTAGTTGCTGTGCTGATTTTTTTTTTTTTTTTGGCTGAGTCTTCTTTTACCCTTTCTTGATCTCTCTTAAATATGATAATAGCGTCTCTAAATCTCTCTTTAAATATGATGATTGCATCTCTAACAGCCAGAAAAAAGAAAAAAAATCGTACTTGTAAAGGAATCTCGGTCTAGACTAAGATATATCCTTGAAATGTAGAGTTCAGACTAAATTTTTTTTTTAAGTTCCATCTAAAAATGTTGCTTAGGAGACAAGAGAGTAAAGAAACTCCGGTCCAGTCCACGTTACACCATATGGGGACCCCATTAGATTAGCTACCATCAAAGAAGAGTGTGAGGCTTGAACTATTTGAAGCTGCAGCAAAATGCATCCTATGAATCAAAGTACAGCAATAATGCCTACCCACCGCCATTCACCTACTCGCTACCCCAACTGTCCATCGTTATACTGGCTGTTACTATATGGCACGATCATGATGAAGCCTATGAAAAATCTTGGAGCTGTATCTCTACAGTAGAAAAAAGTTAGGCATATATGAAATACTTTCAGATTTTTGATTGCAACGGCCCACAACACATTCTTCAAATTCGGCCTTCATTACATCAGCTCTTATGTATTTGAGGGCCCCGGCTTCCATTGCATTACCCCCCCTCCTGAAGTCTCTCTCGGTTTTCACCTCCATTTCAAGCGCTTCTCTCTCCTTTCCTTATCCCCTGGATTGGGAAAGTCTGCCAGAAAATCTGGGATTTCTTCATGCATCTATTTTTATCGAATCCTCCTTTTTCAATATTTTTTTTCTTGCTATACTTTCTTGAAATTCCAAGCGGCCCAATGGCTTAATCCTGGACGTCACATCCACAGATCTTATCCCTGGTGATATCTTGTCTGATTGCCATCTCTCGAGAAATTGATATCCTGTTTGCCACACCACACACACAGAGGTACAAAAATTAGTTTTCCCCTCTGAATTAGCATTTATCAAGGAAAAAAAAAGGCGAACAGATAATGATACAAATGCGCTGTTAAGTATATTTTTATTTTACTCTTAAGGAAAAATAAAGATTTGAGTTACAGAGCGTTAAAAAAAATCTAAATTTCGTTCCGATTATCTGTATGGCGGACAATCTTTCCCGTGAATTAATACCTAAAGGTTGCAGACATGTGTCACCACTCTGTTTTAAACGTGCATGTAGCTCTAAAATTTATAAGCAGATCAGATGAACTGAAATTTGCTGCTTCTCCAGATGGAGGCTCCACATTAAAAATAAAAAATAAAAAATAAAGGCTAATATGGAGTCTTTCTTGTTTGAGACTTTTCTTTTTGCTTTTAAGTAATTTTCTTGCGTTCCATCAAGGAAGGACCCTTTTCAGGAGAAAGCGATAAAAGGCCATGAGGATTGACACTTGCAATATGAGAAAATCTGTACGGCTTGACTATGGCTTATGTGGAACAGAATTGAGTTTGGTTTGGTTCAAAATAGTAGACAATGGCACCCTCCAATGTCCAATAATGGTGGCCGTTTCGTCACCCTCATCGTTTGGTTCAAAGTCTCAAGTCTAAACAACAGCTACTGCTAAAAATATCTCTTATGGTTTCTGTCAAAGTAAGTAGTGGGCGTTCAGGAATTTCGGTGCTTGCTGAGCAGTGAGGAGTCAGGACCACAAAGCCAAACCAAGGCAGGTTGGTCTGATAACTCAAAGAGTGTTTAGAGATATGCCACAATTAGTAAGCCTAAATAAATGCATTCCTATAATGGTGTCCAAGTTTCACACGATTCCACGCATTATGTCAAAATATTCCAAAGGGTGGTGGGTCATTGGCCCCCTACAGTACCGTGTTATATGGAAACATCCATGGCCTGCCTGGGGTGGGGTTTTTGCAAGGGGAGGGGACGGTAGGTTTGGGGATTGGTTAGTCTGTCTTTGATAGAGAGATTGAGTATTTGATGGATAGATCGTATAAGTGTGGAAAGGACAATGTTATCACTAGCTCAGCAAGTTAACCCAAAACCCAAAAGTGCCTTTTCTTCTTTTCTCTCTTCTCTTTTCACCACTTGCATTGCATACATTCATTTCTTCCACAAATGAACATTACTTGTTCAACTGGACAACAACCAGAGAGGCAGACCATTCTTTTGTGACCATTTCTGGTTTAACTAATCCACTCGTTAGGCACATCACATTATTATAGGTTTTACACTAGACTTTTCTAAAGCTCTATCTAGAAAACCCATCAATTTTCTACCACCACAGTGGTGTCTGTATATCTGTCTCATTACAGGAAACACCAAAATCATTATGGGAAATTGAACTCCTCAGATCTTTAACGTTAGACACGCCCAACCCTCCAACCCCAAAAGAAAAAGAAAACAGTAACCCAACTCAAGTCTCAAGCTATTTTTCTGGGGTCTAAAAAGCTAATACTTGGAATGGAATTAAAATACGTGGCGTACCATGTGATTTTGATGGTTATAAGCGTGAAGTTTGGGGTCGGTATAGTAGTGATATTGGTACTGGGCTTGACCCTGGCTCGATACCGACGCACCGTCCTCAGGTGTGGGCGGCTCAGAGTCTTCCGGCTGGCATCCCAGGTCCAGGTTCACACCGAATAGCCTGAGTTTCCTGGAGTTGGCATTGGCACTTGGGGTCGTCTGACTCTGCAAAACTGATGCTGCAATCATAACACGTGCGCTTATAATTAGCTTCGGCCATTCAAACTCCAAAAGAAAAGAGTTGTGCTCAAGAAACTTTCCCTTCTTTTCACCAACTTGTACCGTCATAGTAGTAATTTATACTTGAGATAAAAACAAGGGGGCAAAAACGTAGTAGCAGTACAAATAATGTGCAGAAGAAGGAAGCAGAATTCGTACAAGGATAGTGTTCAGGCATACATGTGCAATGTAGTTACTCTTTACTCGATTTATTGTAATCTCTGGTTCAGGTAACATAGCAACAAACACAAAGCACAAAACTGACAAAGAGATTGGAACAACCTTGTTTGTTCTTCTTCTCACCCAACTTACGAAAACCCAGAATGAGGTACGGGTGATCACATGCCCAGTTGGTTAAAATCGTACAAAAAAGACCAACTTGAGCGGAAGAAAAACAATTAGTCAATTTTATTTTCTTGTCCCAAGAATTTTTCATAAAAAATGCCAACAAAATGCACTAGTAGTATGAAAAATTTGTGTTCCTGCTAATTGGGAGGTGCTCTCCACGTCCCAACGTGCATCTGCTATACTGCATCCGTGTAATTGCGTGGTTAGTGGAATTTAATGCAATGGAGAAAAAACAAAAAGAAGATAGGGTTCTTATTTGTTTGGATTAATGGTGGTGCAAAGAAAAAGATACCTGCATGAAGACAGTCAGGTTGGTATGGGAGAGCAGGCCCATGACCGTGAGGCTGCGCTTGATAAGGATGCCCAGGAAAGAACAGACGGGTCCACCCACCACTACCAGCTCCTCCCGCCACCGTAGATGGCATCTGAGCCTGAGCTACTGTGCCACTGTCGGGACCGGGGTTTGATGCCGAGCTTCTCCTTCTCCACCCTATGAAAAGCCGGTCTCCGTCCAGTCGGTGCCTCTCGAACAAAACTATATCTCCAGCGTCGAGCCTCTTTTCCTTGACGAAACGGCTCCAGCCTTTGGTCAATACGTAGCTCTGGCTACTGTTCCAATACGAGTACCGAAATCTCCAGGGTTTCCCCAACTCGTCCTCAAAACTGAGGAGAAGCCCCTTTTCTCCCGAGTCATTGCCATTGAGCGGAAAGTACTTTTCGGCGTGTTGTTTGGGGATCACAAGGCGGTTGAGCTTACCTACATCGCTGGGAGTCAATGGCTTCTCGAACAAAGCTTGTTTGGGTATTTCTCGGTCCTGGTTATAATGGGCTTCGGGTTCTTCTTTAACAAGAGTACTTTCCCTCTCATCCGTGAGCTGCTCTTCATTCTCCTCGTCTTCTTCGTTGTTGAGGTCGAAGCCGAAAGCCGAATTTTGGGTGCAGGACATGGGGCGGTGATGGTAAAGCACTTGAGAATTGGTCCAAAAGCTGGTGGCAGTGGTGGTAGTGTTAGGAATATTATGCTTAGAAGATGGGGTTTTCGTGGAGGATTCCATCATATTGTGTTGTTGGTGGTGGTATTGTGCCCACCAGTGTGCTTCTGGAAGGTCTGAAGGGAAATGGTTTATAGGCATCTGAGGGAGAGACAAACAAAGAGAGAGAGAGAGAGAGAGAGAGAATGTTATATATGCTTTTCTGATGAATTTTTGATAATCTTTTGCAGTTGATGATGTAGAAACTGTGGGAATGGAGAGAGAGAGAGAGAGAGGCGTGTTATGATTACGGTTTTGATGTGGATACTGTGGAAACTGTTTGATGTGGAGAGAGAGAGAGAAAGAGAGGAGAAGGATGTATAAGAACCCAAGTACGAGAGTACTTTAAGGTTTTGCGTGATGAGAAAAATCAATCATTATATTCAGTGCAATTTATAGTGCATACACTTTTTCATCTCTTTTTCTCCGGAAGGAAGGAAGGAAGAAAAACTAGTGAGAGAGTGAAATTTAAGAAGGGGAGGAAGAGGGGCAGAAGAGGAGAGGATATATACAACCGCTGAGTAGCATGGGAATTGAAAACTGGGGGAGGGTCGGCGGGAAGGGGGCCGGGGGGAGGTGAGTGTTACAGTACGTACTGGGGACTGGCAGGTTAATGTATCTTCATGAATATTGAGGAAGAAAAAGATATTCTACAGCTGAAATAAATTATATGTTAGAAACACAGCCCATGTTACCATGGTGGCTAACAGATCGATTGGTGGGGCTAATCTGACACAGTGCTCATCCAACGGCTGCCCCTGCACTGCACCTTAGATCTTTTCCCACATTTTCTATTTTTATTAGACCATTACTGTCTACTACTACTATTTGGCTGGTAATTTTGTTCCTACATCTACTGTGCACTTTTCCCCCAACTGCCCCTCTTTACCTTTGTCATGGATGAAAATGTTTCGGCTCCTCTGATATTGCAATTGTTTCACTTCCCTTTTCTTCTTTTTTTTTTGTCGAAGAAACGGTGTAGGGAGTGATTGAAGGGATTGATGATTGAGCAGTTAAGAGCACAATATTGGGTGGTGAAAATTTCTAATGAAGAAATCAATCAATTGACTGCTTTCAACATCCTATCAAATCGTACTTGTAATTTGTATACTTATCAGTATTCATCATGTCCTTTGCTTATCTGTCTAATTTGTAGCGTATCTTCTTGCCTTCGGTGACAACCCTGGGACTGGGAATGTTAATTTCACTTTGTTTTACCACGGCAAAATTAAGGGTATGATTGTATTGAGTTTTTTTTTTAATTAAATTATATTAAGAATGATAAAAATAAATTATTTATGAGAAAAAATATAATTTAAAATAAAAAATAGAAAAAAATTAAAACAAATTGTTTAAAACCTAAACCAACCCCCTAAGGTGATAACCTCAAGGAATCAATCCAAGGATCTCAAAACATTTGTTGAATTCTTAATCTCTGTAAAAATAATAAATTGAGTTAGTATTTTGAGGCAGGAAGAGCAATATATATTATTGTGTTAAACTTGATTCTTCGCAATGAGATACTTAAGTATGTTTGAATTGAATTTCTTTTGAGTTTTTTAATTTTAAAAATAAAAAAAGTAAATTAATTTGTCATAAGAAATGTGAGACCCTAAGCAAGAAAAATATCTTGATTCAGGTACACACGATCTCTTTATCGTTGATTTTAGCGTATATATATTGTCTTGGGGTTTGATTCCATTGTTTAAAATGTCCAAGTCTCAAGCTCCTGAATGTCAAAGCATTTATGTGCCAATAGCTGGCAAATGTTTACATGGAGACCGCAGCAGACCCGAGCTTGATCGGTGGGGAGGTTAAACCGAGAGGAGATTAAGATGAAGACTGTAGAATTGGTCACGTGTATGACAGCAATATTATTGATGTCTGGCCATTCCTAGCTAGTTCATGATATGACCAAAGAAACAATGGGAAACTCTGAGAGAGAGATCGAAGGGGGATTAAAAAGAAAAAAAAAAGAAAAGAAAATTCCCACCGATCCCTTCAGTTTCCGATAAGCCCACAGAGAGAAAAGTCTCTGAGATGAGATAAGATTTGCCCAATAGGAATACAATACTTGATTTTTCTTGCGTTCGTGTTTGAATTCTCTCCTCATACGCTCAGTTGAGGCATCTCTCACTGTCCCTTTCTCACCTATACATACGCACACACATACATATATAGTAGGTATTTCGAGGCAATATTAGTTATATCTGAGTGTTTTGTTGCGAGAATCAGACAAATTCGCCTCAGTTTCCAGGTAGATGCAGACACCCTTTTCTTCTTACAATAGGTTGACGACCTCTCATATATAATCAACTCTCTAGTAATAGTATTTTTATTTGATATTGTTGTTTGCCTCCGGACATGTACATGCATATATATAATCGAGGTTCTTGCTGCATATACTTGTTGCATCTTCATGGATGCAAACAATTTTTCTTGCCTCATCTTCTTTATCATCTCCACCAAGTTCACAAGTTCATCTTCCCATTCACATGCACCGCGATATTGGTGTTGCAATTCCCCCCCCATCATTTCAAGAAAAAAGAAGTCAAGAAATTACCTCATCTTTAACCTGGTCCTCCCTCGTTTCATGTCATGCATGCACTCTTAATATAGAGAAAGAAAGCGATATACAAAAATAAACAAAAGATGCTGTCTCGTGATTTTACAAAATGAGGTTCTTGTTTGATTATGGACAGGTTTTAGTAGAATGTACAAACAACTACTTGTTGAATAAGGAATCTAGGCATGTTATTGGCACAAGGGTTTTTGTGTAATAGTTTATTTAAGGGCGAAACAGGTTTTGTTTGTCAAATGCTGGAGGAACAAGACAACCCCATCAGATATTTGAGGACTCTCTCATCTCTTAAAAGATTATGAGATATCGTAAAAGAACGAATTATAATTTTTTTTTCCATATCTGGACTTTCTTCCTCATTTCCCGAGTCATCAAATTCATACCCACTTGTGACGCCCTATCATACACACTCATATATATATAATATTATGCTCTTGCAAATTAATTATAAATTAATCGAAGGCATGCGTGAAGTTATAATGACCAAGTTTTCCCTAAAACAATAAATAAATTTCATTATTGAGTTGTTCGAGTGGTGTGTCAATGGCATATCCATTAGTTTGTTACGCCAGACAGTATTGTTTTAATTATAAATAAATAAATAAAATTACGACAACTTAGGAATATTGCAGTACATAAATACCAGGGCCAGTTCGTGTAACTGACTAAAACACTGCTGCCCAAACATGGTCTTAAGAGTCTCTCAAGGCCAAAATTAAAAAAAGACTGATACGGTTGGTAAAGAAATGCCTCATCACCATATATATATATATATATATATATATATATATATATATATATATATATATATATATATATATATATATATATATATATATATATATATATATATATATATATATATGGGATCCATATGATTATATGATTATTATGAATGCCCTGGCTTTAATTAAATTAGTAATGTGGTTTTTTTAATTACAATAATTTGCTAATCAAAATACTATGATTATGATGGGATCAGAATCTCCTGACAAGTAGTTAGATTGTTTAATTTCTGTCTCCTTCTCTAAGTAATTTTCATTTTTTGACGTTTATATGATTGGTTGGGGGGATGACGCAAATTGCACAAAATATGAGAAAGTTGCTTCTCCTTTCCCGATGAAATATCAACGGGGAAAAAACGGTATATAATTGATGTGCTATTATTGATGGTGGATTGGTGGTAGCATCTTTATGTTTCTTTAATCCATTCATGATGATGAATCGCAGAGATGAATAATTAACTCGTACTAGTAGACTAGTGATATTTATTTTGTTATATTTTAAAATAAATTAATAAAATTTAAATAATAAATTATGATTTAATTTTTTTTACAAATAATACGTATTTCTAATTTATAATTTTAAAGAATTTTGAATTAAATATTTTATTTTGATAAACTTTCGAGTGAATATTTCTATATCAAGGAAATGAAATGTTAAATAAAAGAAGAAAAATGGAGGACAACTTTCGTGGTAATTCTTCACATTTCATTAAAACTGAGTTTGAATTGAATTTTTTGAGGTTACGAGGGATTGAAGGGGAAAGAGTAGGGGACCCCATACTCGAAGGGAAATACACGGCTTGACACGGAGCAGACCACAGGATCCCGTTCACACACAATCAGAGGCCGTTATATTGGACTCTGAAATCTATGTGGGCCTAAATCTATTAGTATTGGATTTTCGTTCTTCATTATTATTTTTTTCACTTGTAGTAGTCGTACTCGTACGAGCAGGGCATGAATTTCACCAGGAGAATTATTTGTAATTAGACAGAGTTGTGGTCCAAGTAGATAAGGAAGGAGAGGTTAAAACTAGTCTTAGGCAATCTACTAATGAAGAACCGTGTCTAGCTTTGCCTCATCTTAGAGCCCTTTCCGGTGGGAGACAAAGGGAGCCTGTCTAATTAGACTAGTACATCTTTAAGGCTACTACACCAAGTTCCTTGTGATCTAATCGAGATTCGACTAATTTAAAAAATATATATTTTTGTTGTCAAATAATTAATTATTTTTGAATTTGAAATATATTCTCGATGTATCCAAAAAAAAAAGCATATTTTTCTCTCATCCACTTAATTTGGAACGGATTTGTAAGTCTTGTGTGCGTCATGTAGGATGGTGGAGTAGTAATTTTAGGACTCAAAGAAGGACCACCTATCACCATAGTATGAGTTTCAAACTTGCATGCAATTGGAAGCCAACTGCCAGAAATAAAGTAGTAGTTTAGGTGCGAATAAATTTTCATGCATATGCATAAAAGGTCAGAATCAATCCAGATATTTTATAATATTATTCAATTATTATAATAAATTAATAAATCATCTAAAAAGAGTACACGGGCCTAGAATACAAGCGTTTAGAAGAAGCCACGTCCATCCTTTTTCCAGCTGTTTATTTCGGCCTGGCCTGCCTCCAAATGGTCCTTGAAAGAAAGAATGAGAGCTGCAGAGGGAAGGCGTGCATGGACTTCTCTTAAGTGGGCCCCACCAGATAACTTGACCTAACCCCAGTAGCTCGGCCCACACCCCATACATATACGAGATTTAAAACTCGTACTGTGTGTTGTGTGGGCGCAGCAGTTCTATGGCTGGCTCTGCTTTGTGCCAAATAAGTCCATCATTTTGATCTTCTCCTTTCTGAAATCTGAATACAGCAGCAGCAGCTTCCTTTTCCTTCCTCATCTTTCGTTGGCGAATGGGAGGTATGGGCGGAATGGACCGATTCGGATGCTTCTACGTGGCAAATGATGATTCCTTGCGTTACGCATGCATGTCAAACTGTTATGTTATTAATCCAATATTTCAAATGATGAATTGTGTGTCTCGTAAATTAGACTTCAAAATCTACGCACCTCTTTTTGAATAAAGTATTACATATTCATATAGAGAGTTAATAGTATTAATCTTCTTCATCTAACGCACAGTCGAACAGATCATTGAAGCAAAGTCGCGTAGGACCATGTGCTGAGTCGTCTTTGTATAACAGCAAGAAGAAGAAGAAGTAGTAGTAGTACTGGAAAGGTCCCGAAGCAATATACTAATGAGTAAGAAGAGGGGCAGAGGAGATGGAGAGTGGTCCCTTGCGACCATGACTTCCACTGTGAATGGACGACGACGAAAGTGAAATATGCATTTGCCAGAAGACAAGCTGCTGCAGCTTACAAATTATCTGAGGTTCATTATCTAAGGAAAAGCAGAGAAAACATTGATTAGCGCTTCTTCTTGAAAATTTCTTGCAAGAAATGCCAAAAATGCACGGAGCCAAATGAGCCACATATTCCTTAGACTATACTGCCTGGTTCCTGTGTTTTAACCTTTTTATCGCGTAACACACCAATACTTTATCGAATTATTTCTTTTTTTTTGTTTAAACATACTATGTGACGAATTACTTTGTAGGGGGAGAAAAGTTATGGTAAAATGGAATTTACAAAAGGTGAAGAGGAGCAGAGAGAGATATGATTAGCTGGAGTTGACAACGACTTTGAAAAGTCATTTGCACGTGTTTACAATATTGCACTTTTCATCCTCTTTTTCTCTTTGACTAACGGACCGACCTGGCCTAACTTTGATTCTTTCAAGTTAGGAGAGAGTAAAGCTGAAGAAGACACCTTGGCACCTCCTCACCTCATCGCTTTCATCATCATTTTAATTTCCCAAACATTCCTCCGACTCCTTACTCGCTCGTAGCGAACGACTACTAATAATACGTCTGTTTTTTTTTTTTTTTCGTGGTCTCAAATTATTTGAACTAATTTATAATAGATAATCAAACGAGACATGTCTCTTTCGGTAAGAATCAAAACCCCAGCAAGAAAAACTCAGCGTTGGTGCTATTTTTCCAAACCTCTATTAAGTGATTGTGCCATTTTGCTTTTCTTTGTTGGAAGATGAGGGTGCCAATTATCCCGTTTTCCTCATGCATGTTTTATTGACTATATATATATAGCCCTTTTATGGTAGTAAAGAGTTCAAAAGGAAAATATTTGACTGACGAGAATAAGTAAAGTTTTATGTTGACTGCTCCAATTTCGTATTTTGCTTGAAGCAATAAGTCTTATCTGCTCATTCAGCAGCAAAAATAAAAATAAATAAAAATAAAAAAGGTCTTATCTGCTCAAATACATGCATTTCCCATGCGATGAAGTTTGGTGCCAAATAATAATAGTGCTTTCAATAGTTTATAAGAATCTTAATTGATTTATGACCATTAGCCCGCCACGTATAAAGCGTGCTTCATTGTGGAGTCCCGTGTATGGAATTTGATTAAATTAGAGAAGAATCTCTTGTTCGTTTACTCCATATAATAGATTTTTTTTTTCAAACTGTTTAGGTATTTGTTGAGTACCTAATTACAAGTAATTAAGAAAATTAGACATGAAAATCTAATCATTTAGAAAAGAAGATATTTCCTAATTAAATATTATTTTTTAGACTGTGCTATTACCTGAAGAAAAAGTAAAAAGAATGAATATGCACCTAATAAGGGTTGAAGTTGAATTTAGAAAGTAGAAAGAATGGTTAGCACTGTCAAAATATGCCATATTCTGTAGGGCGGATGGACTTGGACATAATTTGTCCAAAGCCATTTAAATATAAGATTATTTGGCCTATTTTGTTTAGTTTCCGAGCCAATATTAGCTATATGGGACGATCCCAGATTATTTTTTTTCTATAATAAACTTTTAGTTTAATATTTTAAAATTTTTACTTTCTTTCAAATATTTAATACAATTCTAAGCATGCAAAAGTTTCTTTATTAAGTTAAAGATGTATTTTTAAAAAATTTTGAAATTAAAGAGTTTAATAGAGTTTCGATAGAAAGGTTTTGATTAAGTATAAGTTTTCTTAGGTGTTAGATTTATCACAAAAAAAAGAAAAATATTTTCACAATTAGATTTGATTGACTTAATTTCATAAAATCAATCTATTAATTCTTATTGTACTATTGTATCAATTTAAATATTTTCTTGATATAAATTTATCTAGATTAAAAATTATATATATATATATAACTAATAATTATTTTATATTTTAAAAATATTAGTGATTAGTTAAATATCATTTCTACCACAATTATAAATTTATATATTTTTGATAGAAAAAAAATAACGTATAATAAAAAAGCTCATGAGCAACCCAGGGCAAATATGGACTGGAATTTCTTAACAGTTGAGAAAATGGGTCCGACCCGTTTAAGGTCAGCGTGCGCCCGTTGGATGGCACTAAGACCGGCCACTATTCTAATGAGTATGAAACCAAAATTTCTTGTAATATTAAAATAATGAGTAGCTATCTTTTCTCTTCTCTGTGATTTTCTTTTTCATTGTAGTTAAAGAGCCATTTTTCAAAAGAAAACGAACAAGATTCTGATGTTTGATAAGGACAAGACGTTTCCTTTTAATAGGAATTAATTTGCTGATTAGAAAAGGAAGAAAAAGATACCTTAGACTTTGGAAAAAATGGCACAATGACATGGACTTAGTATCCTATTTTCTTTCTCACTAAAAAAATTTTTTTTAAAAAAAAATTTTAAATCTAAACACAATTTAATAAACTAAGTACTTTTTGATCCGGCAACTAAGCATCACCATCCCAGAATCTTACTGCTTACATCACGCTATGATGTGAATCATTGTTTTTGTAAACTCTGTAAATAAGTAATTTTCCTTTTCCAATTTTCTGGTCTTCGTTTGCATTTTCTGCAATGGCCTTTCCCATTCTTAGTGTCAAAATCATTCTTTGCAAAAGAGTCCAGAAAAAGTGGTTCAATACTTGATTTTAATTCTTGGATTAAGAGATAAACTCATGAATCAGAATCTCCATGCATATTAAATACATAAAATCCTACGACTTGTAAGAACATTTGAACACATTGCCTTTCTAGGCAGAAAATTGCATTTAAAGTAGTATTTCATTAACGTGGCTATAGAGAACGGTGGTACTCAGAAATCCACTTCTCCATAATCCTTATCTCCCTTCTCCTTACATTTTGAAGCCAGTCTGGATCCTCAATCGTTGAGAATCTAAGATCAACGTGGTGTGCACCTGTAAAATCAAACATGCATTATTTTGGGCTATTATAGTTATATGTCATAACCCCTCCCCTTACGGTTGAGCCCTAATGTTACGCCAGAAATGCATGTTCTCGGGGAAGGGTCTTAGTTATAGCAAAAATTGACCTTGTTTTGCAACGATAGCAACGAGACTCTCTGATATCCTATGTAGCACCCTGCCATGAGGCATAATACAAGAGGAAATGAGTGCCAAAGAAAAAAAAAATTACGAAAGGAGCAAATTTTGTGGTGGGAAAAAGATTAAAGAAGCGTACCCTCCACCACTCCATGGATCTCTTAATCCATTAAAGAAGATAATGTTACTTCCAGACCGCTTCAAAACCCTCCTAATATCCTGCCGCCGCCAATTGGTTTAATTAAAATGAAATACTACAATATCTCATCCGAAGGATTTAATCGAAATTCAAAAAGTAAAAATAATTAATGTCACAATAAGGGTGAGATACCCACATGGCCCCCGAACTCCGTAGTTATCCAGTTGGGCCTGGGCTGGACATTAAAACTCGATTCACAAAATTGGGCTCTTTCACTGTAGTTCCACGAAGAGGCTGGGAATATGCTCTCCGCATTGTTGCCATCCGTAGGCATTATCATCTCCGTGCATGCCTGATAGATATTTATTTCGATTCCAGAAAATGCAAAAAAATAATAATAAAAGATCATGTGCTCAAATAAATTCAATATACAGTTTATTTCAGGCAAGAATAACCAACAAAGATCATACAAACAAAGGAGGAGAAAGACCAGGGGAGAAAAGTTTTCAACTCAAATTGGGCCCACAGAGGGTCCAGGTACTTAGTTCATTTATGTCTACGTCAAGAAGCCCAATTCATTTGACTAGGAACAATGAGCCGAAGACGTTTGAGTCCAATTCATGATCAAAATCTGTCCTTTTCATCTATTCATTAACTCTCTTCGAAATGAAATTTATTTATTTTTTTAGAAGCAATATAATATTAGTCTACTGTCAGTCCACAAATTTGAAGTTACAGAAAAGGATAAGCATGCATAAAGAGCACTTAGGTAGGGTTAAAAGTATTCACCGCCTTTCTAATTCCAGAAAGGACATAGAAAGCTCTTGTAATGACATAACATCAGGCCTTTGAAAGAATGAAAGGCAATCATTATTTTCCCATTAATTCATTGGCAGTCTAATTGGCAATCATTAAAAGGAAAGAGAGGTATAAGCATTGTTGAGATAATGGTTCTGTGTTGTATTTCAGGATCCAAAGAAGATTAGGTTTAATTATAGGGTTAGTTTTAAAGACACCCCCGAAGTCTTGGGGCAGTGTCAATTGGGCATCCAAATTACGGGTTCCGTCAAAATTTTATTAACGGTTGAGTAAAATGCCACAATTACCCCTTGAATTCTTATGAAATGACACAGATTCTTTTGCTCTTCAAAAAAATAAAATTTTAAAAAAAATTTACAGCAATAGTTTTATGCACTAACTCTCAATTAATCATAAACGAACATTAACTTATTAATTATTCGTTAAATTAGTTTCTTAATTAAATTAACATTTAATTTATTTCGTCTAAAACTTAAATTTTATTTCTGTGATCAGCTGTGTTATTTATACATCACGAAGTATATTTGAATTATAATTCAATCTAACTTTAACTGATTTTTTCTTCACCTTTATAACGTAAACTTTACTTTTCGTTCTTATAAAAATTAATTGTAAATTCATTAAAATTCAAAAAAGCCAGAAATCATTTCCTCTAAATTGATACACCGCCAGTGTCAATGTGAATGAAAATGCTTGCAAGCATGCAAAGCGATATGAAATGCACGCGATGCGAAAATGCATAATTTTTTCCAAAAGGAAAAAAAAAAAGCAATAATTTGAGATACCTGCCACGACCATTCGTTGAGGCCGTGCGGATCTGAATCGTCGATGAGATCAAAGCAGGCGGCATTTCCAGTGTAGTTGTAGTATATGTTGGCAGCAGAGTACAACTTCTCGAACGTATTATTTCCTTTCTTTGGATCGTCAATTGCCTTGCACATCTGCCACAACAATTCCATAGTCAATGTCAAACATTGACTTCATTCAACGATCACAAAGCGAGGGTCGTTTACCTCCAGGATTGGATAAGCTGGCAAGGGGTTGAGAAAATTCGTAGGAATAGGATAATCCGTCATGGCCGTATAAATATATGCTGTTGTCAGCCAACTTTCAAGAGAATCTGCACTTATGTAATTCCTGTCCAGTGTATGATTTAACAAACGTTATTAACTTATAAATATTGTTTAGGTGTGACTCATTTTAATTAAACTACTCTATATGTCTGACTCTTTCACGACAATTTAAGAAAAGGGTTTGGTGAAATTTTTTCCCTTTTTAGTTGGGATTGGAGGAAAGGGGAAATGGGGTTGGCAAGAAACTGCCGCCCTTACTTGCATATTCTGAAAGACTTCCGGAGCAACTCCAAACCGCCAGGCTGTTTTGCGGTGTCTTTGATTTGCTGCCATGATTTCTTGATCACTTGATAACAGTTCTCGCTCTCGCTCTGTGCGCAAATGGGAGAATCATTATACAAATGTTTGAAAAGAAACACCACCAAATATGCATATGATTAAAATGTCCTCCTACACAACGTTGTCTTGTCAACTGTTTTTTGATATGTTCTAGAGATAATCGATGCTAATAAAGCTTATTCACCTTATACAATACGATTCTTTGTGCTTATCTGTATTTTGGGGTTGGGGGGAGAGAATAAATAATTGAATAGGATCTCGAGCACGAGCTTGGACTTCGAATTTGCATTAGAAACGGTTTTAAGTTTGTCCAGACTCGGCTCAATTGGTCCCATGCATGTGTGTTTGTGTACGTAAGAGTGTGCATATGCTGGAGTAAGAGAGAAAGAGGGACCCAAAAGTCTTGGGTGACGATGTTGTTGAAGCTGTATGGAGAAGTAATGTTCTCAAAGTTGAGAATCGGTGCAGAAGAAGCCAAGGCGCCTATTGCAATATGGGGATATTTTAGCCTGAACCACGCCGCAAGCACTGCAAAAGTGGCCAAGTCGGCGTTGATATATTTCATCAATCAATTTCCAGAACCCAAACCAATATTAGTTTTCTTTTTTATCCGAATGGACATTTGCAATGTTGAGAAGCTGAAAGATCAATATAGCTATTGCCATATATATATATATATATATATATATATATATATATATATATATATATATACTCACTTCCTCCGTAGGAACCTCCAAGCACCACCACAGGAGAATCCTCGGCCGTCAAATTCCTTTTCAGATCAAGAATCAAAGTTGCATAATCTGCCAGTGCCTGAGTAGATGTCAAGTATCCAAGGGTGCTTGAATTTGAATAGGCGACTTCCTTATTGCCCCCAAAAGGAATAGATTTTCCATAAAACCTATGCTGCAATTCAGAACCATGAAATCCAGTATTATCCATCTCTCTACACGTGCATGAAACTGGAAAAGAAACAAGGATGGATTCTAGGAATGAAACAGGTAGCGGAGAGTAATTATTATAATAACTTAAATCACCTCGATGAAGACGAGGAGTGCTTTGAAGTGAGGTGCTGTGTCGAACATGAAACCGGTGTTTTGAGCGAACCATTCGATATCGCCTTCGTTCCCCGTGTAGATGAAGATCGGAGCGTTCTTCTCGGCACCACCCCAGTATTTGTCGTTGATCAGATATCTCTGCTGGAAGGTCTGATAACTCTGCGGAAGGAAAGTGAAGTGATCGAGTATTTGAGTGAAATATTTGGTCTCATAGAGCTCTTTCTTCTCAGAAGAGACCAACTGTTCTGGCCGAATGACGGAAGCAGGGAACCTCGAAGTAATTCTGGCGGCGGAGGAGACGGAAGAAGAGAAGACAATCAAGATTAAAGACGTCAAAAACAGTAGTCTAGTCGCCATAATCAATCTGTTAGCCAATTCAGGGACACTGCTGAGAGAGAGGAGATATCTATGGAGGAATGTAAACAGAAACAAGAATCCTGGAAGATGTGGAGTTTGGGTGGGTTGTATACAAATTCCTCGGTGCTTCGTTGGAAAATTTATGCTTTCGAATTCCTTTCTGGTGCTTCGTGGGTTGTAAACACTGCCCCTACCTTGTATTTTGACTAAAAAGTCCAACTTCAACAGGATAAGGTTTAGTAATCAGATGGTTATGGTTTTTTCAGTTTAATATGCATGTAATAAACACTTCCAAAATGTTCTTTGATCAGATCATCAGTCTTTAGGTAACATTGACCACTACACATGACTTTTCTTTTTTGAGTTACGACTCAAGATTTAATTGACTCAGTGGTTCCTCATAAACTCTAATTTGTTATATTTTTATTTCGTTTGTATTTAAGATATGATTAAATAAAGATTTAATTTAAAAATTTTTATTTTAAATTTCGTAAAAATTAAATTATTTATAAAAAATTATATATCTTTTAATTTAAAATTTTAAATTTAATTTAAAGATGAAAATGTTGTCCAAGTAATCAGAATTTACATCTATTACTTATTTCAACAAATGCATGTCAAGAATGGAAGATGAATAAAACCACATACCAGAAGTAGCTTTTGAACAAAGAAAATCTGGAACAGCAGAAACATTGGTAGGTTTCCATACAAATAATCATCTCCTAAACAACTAATGCATACACATCAATATCATTTGTTTGTGGTAACAAAATTTATTTCAAGCAGCCAAGGCTGACAAGCATTCACTCATAATAATCTAAACCTTTTAGAAGCAGATTCTGTATATCTTGAGAAAGGCAAAGTAAACATCACCGGAAAAACCAAGAACAGGTAAGAAAAACTAGTAGCAAATCAACTCAGTTACAGTAAGAAACTTTTATACAAAGGAACAGTTAACACAAGTTTCTACAAAATTATACTGACGCCTCCAGGAATAAAGGTGATAAAAATACCATGTAAAGCAGCTACTACCAAGAACCTCCAAAACATTAATCAACAAGATGTTAATCATTTCACTGCTCAAATGTTTCTTGGTCAGACTCCTCCATTTTTCCAGTGCCCTTCACTGTGACTTCACAAATATTTTAACGTGGAGTCACCATTTTGATCTTCTTGCAGACTGCCCTTCTCCTCTGGCTTCTCCCAGCCTCGACTTTGAACCACTTCCATGAATGACAGTAGACCTTTCCTGAACTGTGCTGCAAGGATCTCGTGAAGGCCACGGTTGCTCCCATTGCCGGGTTGGACTCGAAAAATCTCTTGCTGATCCTGTCCTAGAGCTAGATATTAAGTGGTCCCTAAGACCCTTCACAACTTTATTTCGATGGGTCTCATCTGTAGAACTTTTTCTTTGAGCTTGTTTATCCATTTCAGTAATTCTCTCATCATCTAAAAACTCAGCTGTGTTCTGGAGACTTCTGGCTTGAGTTCCCCATTCAACTCCTTCAGAGATGCTCCTCTGGAGGGAACTGCTTTTTCTAGGCACCTGCCCAGCATTAGAATTCCTTCCTTTTATTTCATCATCAAGAGAAGTCCTCCTAGATTCCCGACCGAGAGAGGATGCATTAGGCCACTTGTAGCCCCTACAATTGCTGTTGTTCAACTCTATAGAATGAAGCTCACTCTCTGCCGAGTCTTCTTCAGCATCCACAACATCTTCCACTTCCCCATGATCTTCTCTCTCTTGGCTCTGATGGGTACTGAACTGAGATTTACTTAAGGATGCTAATATATCTTCGTTAGTGGCATAATTATGAGAACCGCTTCTTCTTTCTTTACATCTCTTTCTTCCAAGGAAAGCTTCGAGTTGTTTCCTTAGCTTGTCAACGGCAGTATTTTTCTCCTCAAATTGATGTTTAGCCTCTGACAGTTTCATCTGGGCTCTCTCTTCACGCAGCACATCAACCAAATGGAGCATTTCTCTTTCCTTTTCGGCCTCCTCATGAACCTTTTCTGAGTCCCTCTTTAGCTCTTCCATTACAGCCTTATCTTCACCAATATCCCTAGCTAATTCATCACAAACTTGTTCTACTATTTCCCTTGCTCTTTTCTCACTTTCAAGTTCTTCCACTACTTCCATGAATGATGCCTTAGTTTCTGCTAGTTCTTTTCCAAGTTTCTTATTTAAGCTCTCAAATCTACGCCTTAGCTTCCTCTCTACTTCAAGTTCACCCGCAATGGTATCAATTGCAGCCTCAACAGCTTGTCGCTCCTTGTTTTTCCATGCAGCCTTCTCTTCAGCAAAACATTTCATCAGATAGTTGATCTCATTTTGGTCTAAGCGCTGTTCTTGGATGAGCTGATTAACCTGCAGGCGAGCTCTCTCAAGCTCAGCATGCAAAGCAGAGACAAGAGACATGCTAGATGAAGGCTGATCAGCAGTAGCCCAAACACGATTGAGGATTTTCAGCAGCTCTTTGGATGTTGTCAAGGCATTACTGACATCCTTCAGACGGTTTCTTCCACCAGCTACTGATCCGCTTGGTGTCTGTGCCCTTGATCTAATCTCAATCTGCATGATAGAAGTTCCACTTCTCTGATTACACACCAAAAGTTACATAAATAGGCTCTCAGATACGAGAAGTCTAAAGCATTCCTAATGTGAATTTCTTTTATTTACTAACAGAAGCTTAAAAGAATAACACAGAGCAAGCAGGTCAACATCAGAGGATAGGAAATCTCTGTTTCAGGTAGAACCTGAGTTGAGGATGATTCAAATGGGACTATTGCCAGTGAATTGGAAAATACTGGAAATGGCTCTGACCTCCATTAAACTAGCACTGCTTATTGAATCAAAAACTCTAGCATTGAGGTCTGTTGGGTTCAGCCTCTGGGAAGTTGATGACGGTCTCCTCTGGTAACTACCTGTAGCAGATCGATCCATCCTCTGCAACAATCAACAAATTGAGTCTTGGTTAACACAGTAGACAATCTTGCTTGCAACATAGAAATGCCACTTTGGATTTACATTTATTAAAATCCCCATTGAAACTTCATTTTATGGTTTTACCAATTTCCAACCTTAAGTGTCAGAAGTGTAAGAACCTAGATAATTTAGAATCACTTAATTTACACCATATACTATGGCCTAATAAATTTTAGACGAAAGATTTTCCTCTTTATTTCTGAATAGCACATTTTTTTGTATTCTAAATGTTGATCTGAAAATAGAGAAAATTTACCATTCTAAGTTACAGAAATATCATTTACCAAAGTCCCTCCAAAAGCTATACTGAGATAGGACAAACAATGAACCTATGTCATCCTACCCAAATAAAGCAAGGCAGTCAGTAGTTTATATTTTCCTTTTTCCTCCTTTTATAAGCATAGTTTGTGCAAATTCCACATTCTCGATTCCAATGTTTAAAAATCACATTTCTGATATATTTTTAAAGAGTACCGGAAAAGGAATTATTAATACAGGTCTCCATTCAAGCCACCAAAAAGAAGTCCTCTTAAGGGCAATAATCAATTCTGATATTAATGATGCTAAACTTTCGACCAAAAGAAAAATTAATGATGCTAAACCCTACATTTCCTCCTATAACAACAGTATAGTCCAGTTTACAATTTCACAACCAACAGAATATCAGATTTTAAGGACGTAGAGAGAAAGAGAAAGAGAATCAAAATATATCACTTAACCATAACAGGATACAACTATATCAACTGTCAATCCAACATTTCATTTTGCCATTTCTGTTATAGCTTCCACAGACATTAAAGAACTAAGAAACAAGTCTCAAACAGCCTATTTCACAACCACCACACCGTTTAAGACCAAAACTCACTTTAGAAGCAGCAACAATATTCAACCCCGCACCATAACGGAAGAAAAGAAGGAATAAGCAAATGAATCCAAAATCAAGGAGCATAAACACATAAGCCAAAGTCCCAGAATGATGATGAACACACCTCAGAAATAGGGCTATGAGATGGATCAGATAAATGGGATGGGACTGAGGACCGTACATTTTTCCTTCTTTAACAGACAAATTCTTATTCTTTTTCTTGTCACCCAAATTCTCCCGCAATCTAGGCGATGGAATCTCGTTCATTTCCCATAGAGAAGCCGCGAGCCTTCGAGCAGACACTGGCCCGGACCTCCCACCACCATTACTCTTCTGAGAGTACTTAGGGGAATCAATGGCACTTCTCAAGGGTGTCATTTTCCAAGTAGGCACTGGCGTGCTGGATCTGGACCCTCCCAACCCGATACCTCCTCGGGCCTTCTTGCCAACCAAAATGGTTCGCTTGAATCGGTAACTGTGAACCTTGGATGAGGATGATGATGATGTTGAGCAACCCCTTTTGCGGATCTTGGGTATAAGACCCTCCATTTCCATCATCGCCCTGCTCTGATGCCTGGACATTTTGTACTGGCCGCCTCAAACTTCAGAATCAACGCGTTGCTTTTCAATTTTCTAACTAAACCTCGTCCTTGATCTGTATGCAGGGGAAAATTTACATAGCAAGCTACTCAGTTTATGGCGTTAAAGATGAACATGAAGTAAAATACGACTAAAATATGAATAATCAAGTAAAATGTTTGCTTTAAAAAAGAAGGTTTTTTTTTCTTTGAGGCGTTCAAAGAGAATGAAGAAATTCGATGATGGAAAGATCATAGAAATTCTTTGATAAAATGCTGTGCCACTACCATCTTCTACCCTCAGTTAGCCGAGCAAAAATGGAAACACCTTGAGTCCCGCTACTGATCTGTGAAAAAGAAAAAACGGGAAAAAAATGACGGAAAAGTATGCGATTATACGGGCGAAAGGAAATGGGGTTCGGGAATCTTTGGCAGCTTGGTTTTCCGCCTTTATGGTCTATTAAGGTAGAGAAGGGGTAGCACTAGATTTCTGGGGTACGGCAGGAAATTTTAGATTTGATTTTCGATTGTGCAGAGCAAGAGAGAGGGAAAGAAGCTTTTGAGGGTGAAAGGGAGAGAGTGCGTGAATGGGGCATTCGAATTGATACGAGAAATGAACAGAAGAAAGCAAGGCCCAGACTTTGATTTAAACAAACAAATGACAGGAAAGCTTAGTGAAAGAAATGGCAGTAGAAGTAGAATCAGAAGCGCTGTAGTAGTACGATTACAGCGAGAAGATACGCAAAAGGGGCCGCAAGAATCATGATGATGAGATGTTTCAGCTGAGGATGATAGGGAGGAGTGAGGAGGCCGCCGGAGGGAGCACAAAAGGGTAAAAGAGAGCTCAATATTTGCATGTGAGATGAGACCCGTGGCGACAAATCATTCGCCATTGTTGGAATGTCTTTTCCTTATTTTATTTTTCTTTCCCTTTTTCAGTAATCAGTTGGATGGCACGGAAGTTGGATTTCTGTTGACTGTACCACTCAGGTTGAGTTTATTGCAATGACAATTATAATAGTGAATTTATTTATTAAAGAATAATTATAATAATAAATAAAAAATTATATTTTTTATTTGAGTTCTAATTTAATTTTACCTTTTATTTTTTAAGAATCGATTTGAAACCAATGGTGGGGCTGATAAAATTTGTAATTTAGATATTTGTATTAAATTTTATAAAATTAAATTATTTATTAAAATAAAAAATAGGTTTGTGTTGAATTTTGAAATAAAATATTATTTAATTTATTAATTTGAAATTATATAAAAAAATATGTTAAATTTTAAAATTTAGAGACTAAAATCATCTCATTCGAGACTCTTGATGAAGGTAATTTCATAATAATTAAGGGCTAATTTGGGTGGGTTTAAAACCTAAAAAAAAATTATTTTTCTTATTTTTTTTTTTTACTTTGAACACCACTTTTTGATCATGATAAAATTGAACTTGACACCCAAGTGACTAGTTAGTTTGAGACTTCAAAATTGCATATACTTATCTTGAATCCCAGTTAGCTCAGGTAGTTAGTCTTGAAGATTAACGAAAACTCAAAAAATTATAATCTAATCTTATAATTTCTTTTACATTATGCTTGGAGAAAGAAGAATTAGAAGGGAAAAAAAAGCACTTCTACTACTATGTGGAAATATAAATCTAGTGAAAATCCCTCCGCCTCTCTAATTTTAAAAAGAAGTAAGATTGAATAGAATTTAATTTTTATAATTTTTATTTTAAATTTTATAAAAAATTAAATTATTTATAAAAAATATAAATTTCATATTTAAAATTTTACTTGAGATGTTATCCGAAATACATGTAACAGTCATTAAAAGAAAAGGCCCCAATTTCTTCAAGTTCTGTGAGAGCACAAACCAACGATGTCGGTTTAAATCCTCATGGTCCTTCCATTTATGTCTGCTGCAACAAATTTCTTTATGCGTGTCACTGAAAAAGAAAAAGAAAAAACACTTTTTCCGACTGCTGTCCCATCTTCAAAGGGAAAAATAATATTTACCAAAATCATGGAAACACCTAAAATTTTCCATGAAAAGAACCATTCATAAGCCCACAATAATATAGAGAAATGATGGGAAAGAGTGAAACTTTTGAGATGGAATCCATGGAGTAGGAAGAGAAGAAACCACATAGCTCTGTGCAAAAAGCTTTAGGATGAACTTCAATTTCAAGAAGAATTCACCAATGAATCACCGTTCCAAGATTTAAGCAGGAATTTATAAATGGATTTCTTTAACATCGACTTCACTATATAACAACCAATACACATGCTAAAGACAGCAGCAGTCATCAACATAATTCAAGATAAGTGTCATGCAAGGTCAGGGGAAGACTCGACTTCTGCGGTAAAACTTGAAAGAAGGGATTTCACGTTCGTGTCCTAAAAAATGACAGTTGCGATTCAACTACAATAAATTGCTTGATGGTTTTAATCGCCAGGAATGGAATCTTTTACAGTTTACAGAATCATCTGTTGATTTTTGAAGGTTCCTCACAACCGTCAGCAATCAAATTGAAAATGTTGCGTTCCCTACATAATGGTTAAATCTGTATCAGCACGGTCTATATCCTGGCTTATCGCAGTCAGCCAGCTTCATATGCGAGGTGAAGAGGGTCATCTATATTTGCCTTTCCGTCCTTCCGATTCGATATCATGTAACAAGAGAAGATCAACTTGATCAGGTAGCTGATGTTAGCGTTTTCCTGTCAAAATAGCACTAGTTAGTTATAACTGATCATGAAAAATATATAAGATGCTTGACTATAAAGATAATAAGAATCCCAACATAAAATGATTCAACAGATTTGTTTTCTACTACTTGAATCTTGACATTGTAACTTTGAGGTTTCATAAAAATTGTCCCATCTCCCCCTTCTCCCTCACATTCTTTTACCCAAAAGTTAAGAATGTTGCGAGGAAAAAGTTCAAAATCAAAGGCAAAGCAGAAAGCCATCCATAAGATCCGATTTCAAAAGTACAAATCCCAAGATAAGCATCACAACCAAAGTGCAAGAGCCATGAGTTTGTGCTTCACCAAACAATAACACCATTGAAAGAATTAGCAAAAGACTGGTGTGGAAGAGGAAATAAGAATTTCAAAGACAATAAGAGAAATGAGCCAATGAGATGTGGAAGGCGCAAGCATAAGGCAAAAGGGATAAAAGAAGGGGCATGGCAATGGCCAACTTCCTATTATTCTATGGCAAGCAATTAACGACACCATGTATTGGTCGAAGACATCAAGATTCTCTTCGCACTATTTGTAGATGACTCCCGAATAAATTATTCTAGCTACTAGCTACTGATATTTCATAAAATTGGTACCTTGACAAGCAGATGAGATTGGATTTCAAGTTCCCAAGAAGGATGCAACAGTAAAGAACTTACTTTGTTTGCAAAAACAGGGGGTAAGAAATGAGTTAAGGAATAAGTATCTCTCTAAGAAGAAGTGATCTGGCCCTATTGATTGAAGTGAAACAAAGGCACAAATGTTCATCAAGATCTGTCAGCTGCTTCAAAAAATTTGGGTGGGTCTTCCGGAGCTGCTTCAGTACCTCTTGGACAGAAAGCCTGTCCCTGTCCCTCTCCAATACAAGGCGAACAAGAAGCTTATCACTCTCAAATGCAGAATGCAGACGGGCCACCAAGCGATCGATGGTGTCGAGGTCATTATGAAGAACAAAAGTTCCCATAGCAGCAGCATCCAGTTGTGCAATGTGTGATAGTTGTTTCCTGGTCATGTTAGAAGGAGGGCAGGCAGGGCATAAGGGAATGGCAACAAGGGCAACAAGGGCATGTGTAGCTATAGTGGCTGCTGTTATAACCACTCCAACGACAGTTGCAAATAGACAAATTGCAGAGCCTCTAGTGGCATGTCTTATGAATTTCATCCTCGACCGCAACTTATGGAGACGGTGATCAAGCTGTTGTCTAAGTTGGGAAAAACAACTACGTATATCATTGAAGTTGTACTTACCAGGGCTAGGAAATGGGTTTTCAAATTGGTCAAATTGAAGAAAAATGTCAAATGCATTGTCACACTGGGACTGTGTTAGGGAATAGGTGTCAGTGTCTAAATCTACAGGTAGGATGTCAAGGAGGTTGCTAAGTGGAGCATAAATGAGTCGAGCACGATGAACACTATGATGGATGGAAAGGCAGAGCCGTGAAGTGCTCTCACTGTGCTTAAAGTAGTCAGCAACAAGTGTCGTTAGGGCACTGGGCTTAATATTTGAAAGAGCCTCCAGAACAAACTCATGACTTGGTTGAAGGACCTGTTCTAAAAGCTGAGATCCCTCAGGGAGTTGAGCTTGTCCTGTTTCTATGTTTTCATCAGAATGGCTATCATGGTGAATTGTAGACCATATCTCACCATACGAATTTGTTTGAACAGCAAGAGCATATTCACAAGTCAGATTGACGGTTGGAGAGGGTTGAACACTTGAAATTGGAGAATCATCGAAAACATTTCCTGCAGTTTATCCATATGTAACATATATCATAAACGAAAACCAACAAGGAGAATTCAGCATGCTGAAAAGATATATTTACTAGTTTACCTTGCAAAGCTGGTGGGGAAGCATGAGTATTTGTTGTTGTGGAGGATGATGATAACCTCAGACAGGGTAACATTTCACCCTGTTTTTCTGACCTTGGAACTAGAGATCATTTGACAACTAAGAGGCTGGGGCAATATCTAGTCCTATCTGACAGTCAAAGCATGAAGTCATTGTAAACAATAAAATTGAAGCCACAGAAAAGAATGTACATAGCTAGACCATAAAATAAGAGACAGAATTGGGTATCATGATGTCATCTGAACAGTCTCTATACGCAGAAATTCTTGGAAGTTCAGGAAAGAATAAAAACTTTCACACATCAGAATTATACAATCGAACAATATGGTAAAACGATCAAACTCTTAAGAGTCTCTCTAATTGCAGATGAAACTACTCTACCTACCATCATCAGATGAAACTGTTCAACCAAGTAAGAATCTGCCCTTTATTACGTTCATTAGGCATTAAGGATCTTATTGGATAATCAGATAATGGATAATTAAGATATTCTCATTATCTCGAAAAATCCAAAACCACCACAACTACCTCGAATGACTAAAGAAAGCTATAAACTAAAGATAGATAATTTACCTACCGTATTTTAGCTGCTGAGCTAGACAAGGCTAAGTTCAGAGTCAAAGTATAAATATCAAAACTTTCATTCTCCCATAATGTCGTTCAATTTGGTAAATAATTCTTTGGTTTTTGCAATCTTGATCAAAACAAAATTATTTTTTTCTTATAACTGCATTCTCTGGTTCCTTTTCGGTGCATGAAGTCATTTTTTCTGATACAGCATAATTTATATCATAGGCAAATTTTGTTTGTTTGGTCTCAATTGCTAAATGAAAAGTGTTGGGGAAAGATTTCCAGCATAAAGAATTAATCTCTCATTCCTCAGCCTGAAAACATCCTACAGGTTTTTTGAAACTGAAAAAAGAGAGCTCAAGGCTTAAATCAGCGTCAAGATGCTGGAAAACTAAAGAGAATATAGCTATGCCTTGATTCCATCGGTTTCCTGTTGATTCGGAGATTTCCCCCCTTAATTGATATGATCAACACGAACAAGAGCATATAGAATTGTTCCAAGTGGAAACTACATTAAACAATCCCAAAAGGTAGCTACCCAGCCGTTTTCTTAATTGGCCAAAAAGAGAAATGGTAAGTACGTCAAACTAGTTTATGAAAAATAAAACTCGGTAGAACTGAGCAGAAAAATGCACGCCATTTATACAGGAAAAGAATTCATAATTTTTCAAACAAAGCCCAGATTTTTTTAAAAAGTCAAATTATATCTAAACATATATGGAACAGATAGAACCGCTCCTGTTGAGAACAGAAAGCATTAAAATTGATGTCTAACCTCGTGAAAGATTGAAACTTTACTGTCAAACTCAGCAAGCCAAAATGAAGTTAAACTGCTCCGATTGCTTTGTGAACGACTCAATTTCCTGAAGTAACTATGTTAATCAATCTTCAAGCAGTTTCCTGAGACGGGCTTTAACGAAATCTTTCCGGGCCTTGGTTCGCGCTTGCTGAGGGGCGATGTTGGTGAAGGATAGGTGGGCTCCAATGGCAAAGAGACCAGCACCGGTGACCAGACCGAACACTGTTACAATCAACTGCTTAGGGGTTGGAGGATATGACCACAAAACCATCTTCTTCTCTCCCTCACGAAAGGCGGCTTCTAAATAGAGTGATTCCGCAGAGGCCAGCGTCTGAGACTCGAGGAGCAAGGGGAGTGGGGGGGAGAGAAAGACATGTGGATTTGACTTCCAAGTCTTTGCAAGAAAGAGATCCATAGACTATTGTATTAGTGTACTTGTATTATGGACGCGGTAATGCGTGCGCGAAAGTAGAAAAAAAAAGATAATTTTTTAAAGATAGCGAACGCATTAGAATAATATATTGTATTATAAAAAATATTAATTTAATATTATATATATATGGTAAAAAAAATTATTAGTGTAATGCATTAGAAGCGAATATAAAACTGAATAAGTATTTAATTTTAATTTAAAAGTATTCTGGATTAATTTTGTGTGCTCAACCAAATTTTTGCTAACAAGTTTGATCCAAAAATTGCTATTAATTTGAGGGATCACTTGATATAAATCAAAATGTGAAAGATACTCGAAGTTTTGGACGTTTAGTTATTTGTAGACCTCTGGCTGAATTAGTAGCATGAAGAATGGACTTTATGCAGTAACAACGAAACCGTTTTTGCATAGGATAATCTTGGAAAATGTTCGGATTTCATGCGAGACTATGACACATCACTATTATCAGTTTGTGCCAGTGATGGAAGATTTTTCTGTGGAACAATCATCTTCGCATTCTCTGTGAATAGAAGCCAAAGTTCCAACAGCCTCGGTTCCAGTGTCCACAGGAAAAACAGACATGTTTGACTAGGCCTTCTGCGTATGTTCATGGAGTCTTTCTTCTTATTGGTTAGTGAAGAGGGCAATAGTTTCTCCACCTCTAAATGTACCACTGCACTGCTGCTTGCATTTCCGTAATCTGCATATACAACTTGACGCTCCTATGAGTAGTCCTTTTCCTGCATGCAAACTATACAGAAGATGTACCTACTAGTGAGAGACTGAAGCTCGGAGTTCACCTCTTTAAATTCTTGGTACCCAAAAGACGAAATCCCTCGTCCTCAAGGCCTCCACACCCAGGTCCGACCAGTTATGAGGGAGTAAATCAATGTGACTCAGACATCCAGTCAGTGGGAGGGCCAGTGTCTGGTGCCCACAAGGACTCCTACCCCACATTAGAGGCAGGAAATCCCACACTGCGGCTGCCAGGTCTCGACTCTGACCCCCTGGTATCCAATCTGCTATTGTTGGCCAACTGAGCTACGCCCGTGCGGGCATCACCTCTTTAAATTCTTTTTTCGACGTATGGTAGACCTGGTGAAATCAAGTCTGGTATTACAATTGCTGCTCGTCCACCCTTTATGTAACCAACGGTCACCGCCCAAAAGTTTTAAAGGGGCATTTCTTTGATGCTAAATTGTACTAACGTGCTCCAAAAAAACAATTTTACGAGCAAAGAAATGCAAAGGAGCATGCCCTCCAGTGGATCAGTCTCCCGGAAACAATCTGCTGGAGAGATGCAATTACTAATGGTGCAGCAAAAGTTGGATCTCTAATTATACGAGGGGATGCTGCATGCCACTTGCCTTCAATTTTGGCGTAAACAACCCACCACCGGCTAGCATTGGACTGGCATTTGAGACTAGACCAGTGGGCAGTAGTAAGTGCTTGCATAACATGTAAACCGAAAATGTCACTGACTTTGTCCAGAGCAATATCTTGTCACATACGATAAGTATCAGAGTAACCCTTTTCCCCGGGTGGAAAACAGGCTTACAGTTCCTTTCTGAAGCATGAAATTATGGCCTTCCATTAGCAGCAAACTATATCCACCAAAAGAAATGATAGAAGCAAGTATCAGAGCATTCATAAACGCCAAAGATTTCTCTAGATTATAACTTCAACTTTTCTTCCCTGGCTTGAAGCAACTTAGCAGCTCCCAACAGCATTGCCACATTAGTATCATGACCACAGGCGTACATCTTTCCTTCAACCTTACTGTGGGACTCCCAGTCAACAAGCTCCTTCATGACAGGGGAAAAATCCTAAGTGGACCCACTCCATAACCCCATTGTGTGTGGACCGGATTCACAATGTGAAGCCACCTGTCCTTTCTTATAAAACTCAAGGGCAATTGCGCATAGAGAGAGAGGGAGAGAAAGCTGACTGCGGAGAGCATCCGCATCAGCTCTAAGAGCGAAGAACTGACTGGACCCAAAGGAGGCAAACCACTCCAATCTTTGCCGCAGGCCATTCATAACTCTGAGCGTGTTAAGCTCTGCCCAATGAGTTGACTTACTCCTCAAAACCCAATTCTCGATGGATTTGCCTTCAGATGCCTTTGGCGGCATCAAAGAACTTGGAATCCCTTGCTGATCTAAATAGCTCGGCATCAAAGAACTTGGAATCCCTTGCTGATCTAAATAGCTCTTAGGCCTTGAGGTGGCTGTGTGCATAAGCCCATAAAGTGCAGTGTTGTACGAATACTGTGAAGAACAGAAGGCGAATGACGATGAAGGAAGCTACGGAAATAGACGGAACCCGCATTGCAGCTGAAAGTAGTCAATATTAATGGCAGAATAACGATGTCACTTGGCAAGAGGAAAAGAACGGCAGATGCTCATTTTGATGGAGGTGGACAAAGTAATCCCTCTCGGAAGAATCTCCGAATCCCCCATGAGCCCAAACCACGAAATCGAAATAGTACATACAAGGTCCAAACAAATCAGAAGGTATTACCAAAAGGGTCATCAGTAGCACAGTGGAATGCTCCTCAAATCATAGCCCACGGATGCAATCCAGACAAAGCAATCAGTAAATTTCTTAAATCATTTGTCTATAATTACCAAAAAAGGTCAATGAAGTACAATTCTGCAAAGCTCTGAGAATCATATGGAAGAAGAGCCGACGCCTCACACTGCCTGCACAAGGCTCCCACACATTGCCAATATGCAAAATAGCGAGTTTTATGTTGACTGTAAAGAACCAAAATGTCATTTCATTCACTGATCAGTTCCACAGCACGAACTGTTGTGCGATCAAAATATTACAAGGTTATTTCCATAAGGTTTTTAAACCCTGAGATCAATGACTTGATGCAGAAAATCAAGTTACAGCAATAAAGGTGAGTACAAGGAAATGCATGTATGAAATGATTGACTAACCACACACCCGGTGGAGAATACAACAATATGGTCATGCTCCTACTGAGACTCGGAATGGCCATTCAAGTAAGCTGTTGCAACTGCAGCGTGAAAAGCTGCTCCTATGGGAAGAACTTGCTCATCAATGATGAAGTGGGGTGAGTGCAATCTATTAACAGAGGTCATTGTCTCATTTCCTACTCCAATCATAAACATTGCTGCCGCCATCTTTTGTCCATAAAAGCTGAAGTCCTCAGCCCCCATGGACGTTGGAAGGGACTGCACATTATTTTCCCCAACTAAGAGATTCGCAATTTTTTTGGCATGTTCATACATGGAAGGATCATTAATGGTTGCTGGATAAGGCTTCAGTTTCTCCTCCATGAAGTCAACCTCAGCACTACATTGGAATACAGCTGCTTGAGTTTCTATCACCTGTTAATCATCACACACAACAATCTTCAGTCAACAGTCATATAGATTGCACTTGTCATGTTCAATTACAAGCATTAAAAGTTAATGCGACTGTTGACTACTAGGCTGTGAATGCTAAACCATAGCATTAAGCAATAGATATCCAGAAGCAACCAGTTAAGGAAACTTTTGACTGTTTGGAAATAATAGAAAGTATAATGCCCATCTGAAATACCTGTTTGATCCTCTTGTGAAGATTGAAAAAATCTTCAGAAGTCAGGAACCGGAAGGTGCCACCAAACTTCACTTTCTCGGGGATGACATTTACTGCTTGACCACCCTCTATGAATCCAACTGTAACTACCTGTGCCAAATTAAGAAACAAAGGAACCAACGAATGAACTTCTGACACAGTTCTACCAGTTTTATGTGAAAAGAGAAATAGCACAAGATTAAATTACTATTTGTTCTAATAAGTATCCTACGGAAACTCAAAAGCTTTTAGAAAAGATACCCTGGCTTCCAGAGGATCAGTTTCTCGAGATATAATATGCTGAAGAGCAATAATTGCCATAGAAGCAGCAAGGACTGGGTCTCTAGTTTTATGGGGGGCTGCTGCATGTCCACCTATCCCCTGAATTATTGCTGAAAACCTGCCTGCTCCAGCCAACAATGCACCAGGTCTGGACCCAATGTTACCAACACGCATGTCTGGTGATACATGTAAACCAAAAATGGCTTGAACCCCTTTCACCACTCCCTCTTTCAAGATATGAATTGCACCACCTCCACCTTCTTCTCCAGGTTGGAAAACAAGTTTAACAGTACCCTTAAATTAAGAATAATTACCGCTTAGAATCATAGCCTCGGTAGTAATTGTTTTATCTCTACTCCTGGAGAAAAATCTCATTTTATCAACATATTGCTCTCCCTTGCCTAATTTTTCCATAATGGAAAACAAACAGACCTTGAGATTGTCTTTTCTGTTCTGAAGAAGCCTAGCTGCCCCTAGCAGCATTGTGACGTGAGCATCATGACCACAGGCATGCATTTTACCATCTATTTTGCTCTTATGCTTCCATTCCACCAATTCCTACAAAATGATAATTTCAAGCAAGCATCATAATCAGGTTCTTGAACTATGAGAGTTGCTATCTCCTCCTGTCAAGTGATTTTACAACCCACAATTAATACTAAAAATTTTGCTAGACCATAAATAGAAAAATAACAATATCTTCACAAAGTATCTTGTTTTGATAATCTTTCACAGTGCGAGCATCTTCTACCCCGTCTCTTATGTAAACCTTTTTGATACCCATGCATAATAAGCTTTGTGTAATGCCACTGATCTAGAACTCCAATTTTGGATTATTTTGCTTCCTTATTGGTTAAATTTAGATTTTTTTTTTTTTAAAAAAAAAGAGAGATTCTTAAATTTTCATTTCTCATTTGTATTCAGCTAGGCGTGTTTACAATGAATGAGTTAATAAAATCTTCCTTAAACATTTACTTGGATTTTCACCTGCATGCCATAATATCTATATCCACTGTTATAATTAGTCCTCATTATTGGTATTATCCCCAAATAGTAACAAGTGTCTATGTTCTGCAATAGTGGCGTTTTACCAAAGAGAGTTTTCTTTGCATTAACATTGGAATTTTGAGTGATTAACCAACACTGACATCAAAGGACTTGAAATGAATTTGTCAGACAGAATTCTGCGAAACTATTTCCTTGGACCTAAAAGAACATCTATCAAATATTGTGGCAAATACATTTGAATACTGAACTAGGTAGTGGCAAATACTAGATTTCGTGACCTGTGAGGAACTCCATAGAGATATACAGAATAGTTACTACACCAGTTCAAGAACTACTCATCCAAACCCCAATCCCCACCCCAACTCTTCCACCCAACAAAAAAAAAAAAAAAAGAGAGAGAGAGAAAAGAAATAACTAGTTCAAGAAACAGAAGGAAAAACCGAAGTAAAGGTTCAATCTTCGAATGACTACAAATTCCTACCACGATCACCAGACGTGCACACAATAGTTGATGGTGAAGAGAACTATTTCATTTATTTATGGCATCTGACAAAGTAAAGACACCTGAATTGGTAGCGCATCCATGTCCGCTCGTAAAGCAAACCAAGGCCGAGCTCCAGACCCAATACTTGCCACCACCCCAGTTGTGGCAACGGGCCAGTTGTACAGAATTCCGAGTTTATCAAGCTCATCTCTGATGAATTGACTCGTCTGGTACTCATCAAATGCCAATTCGGGATACTCATGAATTCTTCTCCGGACTCCTTTCAGCCAGTCTATGAACTCGGGTTCCCTTGCCGATTTCAACAGCTCCCGCGTCAGTAGCCCTGTATCCGACGACAATCCGATCTCCAGAGCCCATAAAGTATGAAATGAATTGATTAGTAAGGCCAGCACCGAGAAGAAAAAGCAGAAGCAAAACCGCAACATTGAGCAGTCAAATACGACTCAGGTAGTTCATAAAAATGCTTCGAGCCTTTGAATCATTTCTTTTCACCGTCCCAGAAATTTCACCGCAAAGTCAATAAACATTCGCCGTCCCAAAAATTTTCCGCCTTCTGGTAAAAGGACGAAATATCTTCAGCCGCCAACGTGGAAGAGAGAAGGAGAACGAAAGACCTTCCGACTGATCCGGAACGAAAGAGAGACTACTGGGCTGAAAAATAGAAAGACACGAGAGTCTCGGCCTATGTTGTCAAACGGCGAGTCCGATGTGGATGGCCTTTTTTGGCACGTGTGAAGGCCTTCCCAATTCTTCTAGTTAAAAATTGATTCAACTAGTTTTAAAATTAAATTATTTATAAAAAATATAAATTTCATATTTAAAATTTTAATTTAAATTTTAAAATAAAATACTATCTAATAATAATCAAAGTATGATTACTTGTCTTAGTCCATAATCAAATTTTAACTACTAGATGAGCCTTCTTCAAGTCCATATAAGTTTCAACGTTTCGTTTTCTTCCGGTGGTCAAATCTTGGGTTTTTGACGTGTCTGGCCGTGGAACATTTAAGGATAATTTGAGAATAAAAAATTAAAATTATCCTATTAAGATTAGTCATGTCAATTATATCATGTCATTTTTCTTTTAAACACTGATCAGAACTGATTTCTTTTCTTCCTATTTCCCATTCTTCTATCTTCCTTCTTCAGTTCTTCTCTAATTCTAGCCTCTCAGTGAAAAATCTAGTCATGATAGAAACATTTGAAACCACATCTCAGGTAAACTTAATATTTTTCTTCTTCTATCCATTGTGTCTTTATTTTGCAACTTCTGCAACTGTCTTGTTTTGTATCTCGAAGATGTTGTTTAACTTATTATGATTCTTTACATACCCTCTATCCTTCTTTTATGGTGAAGGTTGAATCCGAAGATGCAGAAGCACAATCCATGCATGAAGAAATAATGGGTTGCATATATTTTAAAAGCTTCAACGAAGAAAAGGCTAATTATTCTCGAATACTAAATAATTATTCATACGGTAATAAATAATTATTCATAATTATAACGAATAATTATTATGTTCTGTTGTAGCAAGCATGGAAGAAATGATGAAAATGGAGTTCTCAACTGTCAATGATGCTCATACATTCTACAATAGATATGCCTACCGTATTGGATTCAGAGCAAGGATAATATATGAGAAGAGATGCTCGAAGACAGCCAAAGTGCAATATATGAAGTATGTGTGTAACAAGGAGGGATTTTGGCGGGGAAGCAAATTCGACCCCAAGAACAGCAAAGCAAATACTAATCATATTGAGGCAAGACCGATGAGCAAAAGGAGAAGATGGGAGGAGAGTACAGGATATCAAGCCCAAATAAGACTACAGCTTGATCCAGGCTAGAGGTGTGTATGTAATAAACGGTTGAGTTGTGGATCATAATCATTCTCTACACTCAAAGAAATTTGCCTACATACTAAGGTTTAACCGCCATGTTAGTGATGGTCAAGGTGTTGTGGCTGAATTGAAAAATTTCGCTGGTATTCGGCTAAGATCTTCTTATGAAGTGATGGCTTTGGGCGCAAGGGTTAAGGCCAGTCTTGGTTTCCTTTCCACGGATCTAAGGAACCACCTAGCCAGTAGAATCTGACATTAGAGTGAAATGTCAATACATAATTGTTAATGTAAATGTGTACAAAATAATTATTCTTGTTCATTTTAATAATTATTTTCGAATGACTGAATAATTATTCTGTTAATCATGGATAGAAACAGATACAAAGACAAAAAGATAACAATCAGCGATTACTTCTCATTCATTTTAATAATTATTTTTAAATAACTGAATAATTATTCTACTCATTACAAGTAGAAATTGATACTAAAGTGAAATGTCAATACTTAATGCTTAGTTCAAAGTTGAATTTTATAGTGAATTTTTAAAACCAAAGGATAAAATTCAACTTTGAACTAAGCATTAAGTATTGACATTTTATCAAAAACTCCTAGAAGATTAGCTTAACAAACTACTCAAGGTATTTGGATGATAAATAAATAATCCATACGTACAATTGGACAAGACACATCGCTGAGTTCCTGAATGCATGGGTAGAATTTTTTACAAAAAAAATCAAGAAAAAGCCTTCCTCCTGGCCAGAAGGCAACATGCACATTCTGTTGGTACGAATAATTATTCAGTGTGAACATAATAATTATTCATTTACTAGTAGATGCATTGATTTAGGAGGCTGAATAATTATTCTTATGTTTGCATAATAATTATTCACTGATATAGTGCTTGTGGACTGAATGTTGCTTCTTGGAAACTAAATAATTATTTTTGTGTTTGAATAATAATTATTCATTGATATGATGATTGTAGTTTGAGTGTTGCTTCTCGAAGACTGAATAATTATTCTTGTGTTTAAATAATAATTATTCATTGATATGATGATTTGTGGTTTGAGTGTTGCTTATCGGAGACTGAATAATTATTCTTGTTTTAAATAATAATTATTCATTGATATGATGATTGTGGTTTGAGTGACAATGTAGATGTTGTGCATAATTATTCTTGTGTGAGGAATAATATTTATTCACTGATATAGGTGCGATGTGCTGAGGTTTTGCAAGGCAAACTTGATAGTGAGTTATCCTGCTCTTGGTGAAATGAGAGTAGGGTTGCTGAGGCTTGTGCCTTGCTGCCCCAAGTTAGGGTGGGGCCTGAGAAATTAGTGAAGAAAAAATAGTTGATTCACAAAATGCCTCAGAGAGGGCTCTTTTGGTCGTCAAACGGCGTACATATATGAGGTCAAGTTTGCTACCCTATCAAAATCCCTCCTTGTTATACACGTATTTCATGTATTGCACTTTGTCTATCTTCGAACATCTCTTCTCATACATAATCTTTGTTCCGAATCCAATATGGTGGGCATATCTATTGTAGCATATATGAGCATCACTGACAGTTGAGAATATTTTATCCATGTGTCTGCTTTTACTGGCAATTACCATAATAATTATTCAATCATTCGAAAATAATTATTCTGCGAAAATAATTATTCTGTACATTGTGAATAATTATTCACAATATAGCTTTCTCTATTTAATAATTAAACTCCAAAACAATAAAACTCATTACTCAAAATAGTAAGAATCATTACTGGGGAATTCAAAGTTTACATGAATATTTATAAAATAACAAAAAAATGTCCAGCATTGAAATCCTTCATCATCAAAACGTTTCTTCAAATCACAGGAAATAACATAAACCAATTTACCGCAAATGCCTTCAGTTTAGGTCGTCTTGAACAATCATTCACTCAAATCTAAAATCATCTCAAGAACCTAATTCATGAACCACCGAAATTCAGACAATAAAAGAGTTGCTCTTCTTTAAAATTCATATATTTTCCAATATCAAAAATCATTTTCATACATGTGAACACAACCACAAAGTCTTCACTCATTCAAAATGGTGAAAAACTAAATTTATCAACAAAAAAATAAGAACAATCAAGATCAAATCAACAAAAAGAATGGTAAAAGCTAAATTTACTGAAAAATAGGAGAAAGATCAAAACTAAACAAAAATAATAAATATATCTTACTTGATTCCAAATCTTCGGCATGTTTTGAAACTATTCTTAAATTGCACTTTTAAACTTGTTGTTATCCATCGATATTTACCATTTTTCAGTATTTTTTGTAAAAATGATCTAGAGTAATGACAGAGAAAAGAGCAAAAAAATAGAGAAAGAAAAGAGAAAGAAGAGAGGAGTGAGAGAGAGAGAGAATTAGATATGATAAAGAGAGAGTGTGAGGAAGTTGAATTTGATAGAAGAATCTAAATTCAACATTAGATTTTAAAATTTATTTTTAATTTGAGCGGGAATTTAAATATTTCTTAAAACTAAAATTACCCTTGATCAATCGCAAAAGTTGGATCAGTTTTTAACCGATCGAATGGCTGAGAAGGCCTTCTGCACGTGCAGAAAAAAAGGCCATCTGCACCGTAGCGGACTCGGTCAAACGGATCACTTTGCTCCGGTTCACGTGCCTAGTTATTTTTAAAATTAAATTTTATATTATATATTTTTATTTTTTATCATATATAATAATATAAATTTATAATTAAAATATTTTTAAAATATTTTATCAACATTTTTAAAATAAAAAAATTATTAATTATATATATCATACTTAATATAAATAAATTTATATAAAAAATATTAAATAAAATTAATTTAATTTACTTTAATTTTATATATAGTTAAAATATATGATATAAGAAAATTTAATGTCAAATTTGATATATATTCTATTTTTATAATATTTCTAATATAAAAAAATTAGCCTGCTCCAACTCTTATTCACATTTAAACAAGTTTGAAAAAACTAAGCCCAAGTTCTCTTATATCATGTGTCAGCCTATGGGCTTGGGTCTGTTTTGACACCACTACCGCCCTACCCCTCCTTTCCCATGTCTATGTATGTTTTGCTTTTTTTTTTTTTTTTTTGTTAGTGCCAAAAACTGCCATAATCAAATAAGTGCTTGAACTTTTAACTATAAAAATTAAATCCTTCCTATTAAATTTTAACTTTTTAATAGTAACAATTGACTCTATTATTTTAAATTTTTGATAATATCAATCATCAATTTAATAAATAGGCTCATGTATAAGTTGTTTTTAAGTAACTATTTATCACTTATTTTAACTATTAAAAATTATATATCAAAAAAGTCTTTATGTATATTAAAAAAGAGTTATTGATTGCAGTGTAATTTTTTTATTTATCATAATTTTTTTTAAATTTCAAAATTCTCTAAACGTTCAATCTAAAATTTAAACTATTTTGAAGTTTTGGTACTTACACAAGCAAACTAAAGTGATGAGTGATAGTTTAAAATTAAATATCATAAATATACAAATAAAAATTTATAAAAATACTATTCAATTGAATTTTTTTCATAATATAATTATTTTTTAAATAATTTTTTCAAGAACCACATATATACCCCCACCCCCAAATTGGAGATGTAATGCTAAAGCATCCCTCCACAGTTGGAGGGACTCTTAGACATTACCCGCGCCAACTCTGACAGGGGATCATGTCATCGTGTCCCGCCCCGCCAATTGAGGAACAATCTCTCAGGACTTCATTGGGTTCAATAATGAATTCCCGAAAGTGCTCTCGGGAGTAAAACAGATTTGAAAGGGAGAGAAAAAAAGAAGGAAAAATGTAGAGGGAGAGGAATTATAATTTTTTTTATTTACAACTTAAATAAAGACATGTAATGTAAGAAATAATAGACTTCTATCACACGGTATCTTTTTTTCACTCGCATTGATTATGATTTTCGGATTATGGATATTGGTTCATACTCTATGACATTTCCACAACAAAATGAATCTCATTCTGCCCTTTCAAGTCTTAACCCTGTCTTGCTTTCTTGAATAAGTATTTGAAATGGAATCAAGTAATTCATGCTAAAATATACTCATTAGTGTAATGCGCTCGTCATCAAAATTACAATTTAATCCAACGCGTTCTTGAGATGTTATAATGATGCGTTCGGCCGACCACCTTGAGATAGCACACTAAATTGCGACGCTTGGTGTAAAAGCAGGGCAAAACCGTTGATCTATCAACTAACTGCCGGCCTCTCAATTCTTATTGGAATAAGAATTAAAGATTGTTTTTAATTATAATAATTAATTATTTTATTATTAATAAATAATTTTTATTTTTTTAAATAAAACTAACTGTCAGCCTCACAACCAACAACTAACCTGTCGTTGCGGCCTTTACGAATGTTGTGGAGGTTTCTACCTTGTGCGCATTATTAAGGTTTTGTTCCCCAAATTAATACTTGCTCCTTTTAAAATATAAAATTTTTTAATTTTTTATAAATTAAGGAAGAAGAAAAAAAATTTATTATATCTTAAATTAATTTTATAAATATAATAAAAAATAAGAGATGTAAATTTTAAAAAATATTTTTTAAAATTTATAAAATGTCAAATATTTTTAGACACGCAAAAATAGTAAAAAATTTTATATTTTAAAATAAGGAGAGTAAAATTTTTTTTATTTTAATCGCATTTTCTCTCTCACAATATTGAAACATAACCAGGTACACATATGTCTTATTCTGTTTTTTTTTTCAGTTGATGATCATGCTTGTATTCTAAAAGTTTATTTAGATAATATATACCTTGATATTTGAGTTATAAAGTAATTTTTCAAATCATAAATAATATAAAATTTTAACTCCTGCAGTTCGTTAATTAAGGGTGATGAATCTCTCAGTTTCAAAATTACTGTCTTTTTAAAATTTATGAAAATATTTTAAAAAATTTCAATTTTCTGAGAATATAATATAGAAAATATCCTCGAATTTGCGAAGACTCTAGAGCCCTAGAAATGCCAAGGAGATTGTTCCTCGAACAAAATAAAGGAAGTTCTAATTTGAGGAAACGAAGGAATAAAGATCTCCACAAACAATTTACACAAAAAGGTACTGCAGGTAATTTGCTATAAATCGCTTGATGGCATTCAATTATTTGAGAAAGAAAGAAAGTACGACTATATTTCATTTTTCAATGAAACAGAATTTGAAAAACGAAATAGCATGAAATTTGGTCATACTTTTTGTTTCAATGATTATTTGAGTTTGTTAATAGCATTTTCTTATGAAATAAAAAGTAATTTTAACTCCAATTTTTCGCTATGGTCTAAAATCTGAAAAAAACGGAATTATTTATGTACTATGGTTGAATATGGAATCATAAAGGACTCGAATGAAAAACAACGCTAAGAATACTTACATAAACTAAAGAGAACGGATTACTGTAAAAGTTGAATTGCAGGTTTTTTCCCCCCTTTTTTGGTTATTTTTTTAATTATTTGTACATTTAATAATTTATTGAAGGATAACATAGAAAGTAAAATATAAGATCCTTTTAATTAATATAAAAATTAATTAATGTAACATTTTGGATTAAACAACAAGAAGATTCTTCGAAAGCGAGCTATATGTGATAACTACTCCAACAATTAAATTTCAGCTTATGTATGATGGTCGAAGAAAAGGACATTGCACTTCCTATGTCTAATTAGATCCTTCTTCCTTTGCTTTGTCCACTTTCTAGGATATTACCTTGCTGAAATATTCTAAGGTGAGTGAGTTGCTTAGATCTTTCTTTAGAGAATAATTAGCGGTGAAGTTCAAGAAAGAAGTAAAAGGAAGATGAATTTCCAGTTTAGTAGACACAAGAAAGCTTAAGCAACTGTGCTAATTGGGGAAGGGGGAGGCAGGGCTCTAGCTACGGTCCTGCAGGACTAAATTTGATCTAACGAATTAAATTTTTTGTTTCTTAATTGTATTTTTTAAAAAAAATTATAAATTTTTGACCGCCATTGAATCATATATGAGATATGATCCAACAAACCGTGTTGCAAAAATGCCATATAAGACCCTAACCGAACTCGGGAGGCAGCAGCAACAGTCATCCTTGAGAATAGAGGAAAGTATTGGAAGGTTGAGATAAATAAAAGATAATATAATAAAAATCACAATATAAATAACTCATATTACTATGATTAAAATTGACTCTCTCAAAAATTCCGTTATTGAGAAAGTAAAAATTTATCAATAATCACTAATAAAAGTAATTTTGGCAACAAAAATATAAAAAATGTACTAACACCAAAATTTACATGGAAAATTCCAAAACGGATAAAAATCATAAGTAAAACACTGACTTAAACTTCCACTATAAAAATGGAGTAACAATATTTCTCTTCTAGCTACACTAAAAGTTAATGCAAATATCTTCACCAAACTATGTGGATACCAAGAAAAGAAAATTAAAATAATCTCACAAGAAAATAGTAAATCAGAATGGCTAAATAACCCTCACTCCATATTTCTCTCTACCTTACTCTGATTACTCTATTCTCTTTTGCCTTTCTTTCCTAACTTTATTTTATCTCTTGCTGGTGCGGTCTTTCTGCTTCCCATGTTTTGCTATTTATAGGCAAAGATTAGCCACAATTCTTGAATTGTGAAGACGTAATTGAAGACTTTTATTTTTTCAGCCACAATTAAAGGTTGAAGCTACAAATAAAAACTTTAATTTTTTTGTTTCAACGGCAATCGTCAGCCAAGTTTTTTATTTCACATGTAAAAGTCATTGTTATTTGCAATTTTTATTAACTCTATGAGTTGAAAATCTCACTAATCTCCCCCTTCAACTCATTGAGGGAGCTCCACCATATCAGATTCTCTTATGCAAAAATCAAACTTCTCTTTGGATAATGATTTGGTCATCATGTCAGCACTATTCTCGTCAGTATATTTCTTTTTAAGAATTAATTCTTTTGACTCCAAAATATCCCAGATCCAATAATACCGAATATCGATATGCTTAGATCGATAATGAAAAGTTAAATTTTTACAAAGATGAATAGTACTTTGACTATCATAATAGAGTTCATACCTTTCTTGCTTAATTTTCAATTCTAATAAAAACTTCTTCAGCCACAATATTTCCTTCTTCAGTAGCAGCTATGTACTCTGCTTCTGTGATAGATAGAGCGACACATTTTTATAGTTTGCTTTACTAAAAGATTGCTATACCTCTAAACTTTATCAGATACCATGATGTGGACCTTCTGTTATCAATGTCTATAATCATGTCTATATTTGTATAACATTCTAATACATATTTTCCATAACTAAAACACAAGTAATATTTAGTTGTGCCTTAAAAGTATCTGAGTATCCAATTGATCACATTTCAATGTTCTCTGTCAAGATTAGAGAGAAATCGACAGACAACACTAAATGCATAAGTTATATCTGATCTAGTGTATATTATAATATACATTAAGCTCTAGTATATATTATAATATACATTAAGCTATTAAGTGTTAAAGAATAAAGAATTTTTTTCATATCTTCTTTGCTCACGTTTAGAATATTGCTTAGCTTGAAGTGTTTGGCGCTTTCGTTGACTCCATGAGTTGAAAATCTGACAGAAGGAAGCTTCATTTTAACTGGGAAGCCATCAAGGTAGAAAACGAATCACCTTGACTAAGGACAGCAGAATTAATCACCTTGACATTTGAGGAAAATTTGCTCCGGCAATATCGCTAGCCAATTAAAGAATAAGGAGAAGAAAAGCAATGATTCTTCTAGGCAGTGCATATATGAGAGTATGATTATATAGAGTTTGGATTTTAAAATTTTTATATTAAATTTTATAAAAATAAATTTATTTATAATAAAAAATATAAATTTTATATAATTTAAGTTTAAAAATTAAATAGTATTCAAATACACTCTTAAATATCCTAATATATAGTGCTTATTATAAATATCTTTTCCTCAGTAAGTTGCTCGTGATATTGGAAGTTATCTTGCACCACCACTAAAAGCCCCGCCGCCTCCGGCCACCTCCTTTTTCTCTCTCAGTCACGGTCACCGAACTTCATGGCTACTTCTTCACTTCTTGCAGCAATCACGAGAAGGTATGTATTACGTGTCTTGAGTCTGACGACTGCAGCTCTGCTTCTTCTTGGTTTAGTAAAATGTTCGACATAGACATCAAGTGAACTAGAGCAGTCTCTCATGATTAATTGAGAATTTCATATGATTGTAGGATTCCGAAAATGATTTAAGATGCAACCAATTCAATTCGATTTTCTTCCGTGTGCTCTATACATATTTCTGCCTAAATTCCTCAGGCTAGAAGGGAAGGTGGCATTGATAACTGGGGGAGCCAGTGGAATCGGAGAATGCACGACAAAACTCTTCTCCGAGCACGGAGCCAAAGTTGTCATCGCGGACATCCAAGACGATCTCGGCAACTCGCTGAGCAACTCCGTTGGTCGATCGAATAGCACCTTCATACACTGCGATGTCACCAACGAAGATCACATCCGAAATGCAGTGGACAAAACGCTATCAACCTATGGAAAATTGGACATAATATTCAACAATGCCGGGATTGCAGACGAAAATAAGCCCCGAATCATGGATGTCGAAACAGCAGACTTCGAACGCGTCCTGAAGGTTAATGTGACCGGCGTTTTTCTGGGCATGAAGCACGCTGCCCGCGTTATGGTTCCGGCCCGAAGTGGCTGCATAATTTCCATGGCTAGCCTAGCTTCGGGCATCGGTGGTGCGTCATCGCATGCCTATTGTTGCTCAAAGCATGCCGTAACAGGGCTCACTAAGAACTTGGCGGCCGAGCTTGGGCAATTCGGCATCAGAGTCAATTGCATTTCCCCTTTTGCAGCAACAACGCCTTTGTCTCAGAAGGTTGTGAAGCTTGAGGATAAAGCTTTCGAAGATGCCATGAATTCACTGGCCAACCTTAAAGGCACCACCCTTAAGGTGGAAGATATCGCAAGAGCAGCCCTTTACTTGGCAAGTGACGACGCCAAATATGTAAGCGGACATAATCTGTTCGTGGACGGTGGTGTGAGCATTTGCAACTCGACATTCAGGTTCTTTCAATATCCAGAATCATGATCATTGTGATTGAAGAACTATTGTTTCATCAAAACATTAGGAATTTTACTTCGGGTGAAAAAACAAGGCTAGCGGTATTGCCTGAGATATTCTCCTTCAAATAGGCTAATCTGCCAAAACTTCATTTGTGATTCTACTTGTTTTGGTAGGAGGGACCTAAATAAAAAGTCGCCGCCGCCGGAGACATTGTGTTGTCTTATCTCGGTGGGCTGTCGTTTATGAAACGGAAGTTGACGAACAAGGGTTAGATGGGACCCTAATCGTATCTGTAGTTGGTTTATATTTTATCCGAAATATTAAATTTTCTTTTCAATCATACTTTTTATTTTACATAATCACATTTTATATAATTTAAAATAAAAATTATAAAATTAAACATAATCCAAATATGTCGGCTAGAAAATACATAACAAATATATGTATAATATGGAAATTACATGTAATTTCTAAATTTTCCAAAGCAGAAAAGAGAACTTTCATCTCAAGCTTGCCCATTTTATGAAAAATGATTTTTTTTTTTGGTTTTGAAAAGAGAAAGGATCTATTTTTAGCGTTACAAGTTTTGCATCTTTATGCAGAACGTAGATCCTAATTTGGGCTGCCAATGCTCTCGATACGAAGTTCAAAACGGACAAGTAGGGCTGCCGGATATTGCCAAACCAAGGTTGTCTTAGCTTGAATAAACGCGCGCGAAAGAGTAATCATATTCATGGAAGTCCTTTCCTTTTTGGGTGCCCATATAGAAATGTTAGTTTCTCCATTTTAAAATATAAAAATTTTAACTATTTTTTATCAAAAAATATTTAATATTTTATGAATTTTAAGAATTATTTTTTAAATCATATACATCATAAATATAATTTTATTTTTATATTATATTAGTAAATTTAGTTACTAGAGAAACTTCATCTTCTTTTTCCCTAAAACAAGGTTTTTAAGAATTTATTTTTTATTTTAAACTATTAAAATATTTATTAGTTATTCATAATTAGTTTAATAATAACAAAGTTAGTAATATTTATTCATAATTACCTTAATAATAATTAAATTAGTAATACTTATTTATATTTAAGCTATGAGTCCCTCCCAAATAAGCTTTTTTGGCAAAAGGTTAATTTTTAAGATTTTTTTATAAATATATATGAAATAAAAAATAAAGATTAAGGAACTAAATTTATTTAGTTCAAATTTAATGCCATATGATGAAAATCTAAAGAAAGTAAATGAGCTTAAATTTGTTTAGAATTTTAAATATTTAAAATGATCTTAAATTTTAGAAAAAGATATTGAGAGAGTTTTGAAATTTAAAAAGAGAGAGAGAGAAAGTTTAAATAAATAAAAGGTAATCGCACTGTAATTATCAATTTAAGGCGTTGCAGTCATAAATAGTATTATAAAAAAGCACCAATTGTCACATAATCCTGCCTATAAAATCAGTAATCAATTTCGCCAAATTTGAGATGAGTTGGTCGATTGTCAGAATTAAGATGTTAGAATTTAGAAGGAACAATTAAAAGTTCAAATACCTATTTGATATTAATCTTTTTTTTTCTCTGGACCTGCCTCCGAAAAAGCCTGAACGCGTATGAGATACTATTTTAAGGTGATTCTGATTTATTTCGGGAATTAATATTTGCAATCCCCTCTTTTTTATTTTTTTTTTCACCTTTCTCTAATCGGAGAGCTCTGTTAGGGATTGCATACACTCTCAGGGCTTCATTAGGTTCAATAATTAATTCCCCAAAGTGCTCTCGGAAGTAAAAAGATTTGAAAGGAAGAGAGAAAAAAAAAAAAGAAGGAAAAATATAGAGGGAGAAGAATTGTAAATACTAATTCCTTTATTTCTTATCGACAACTTAAATAAAGACATATAATACAAAAGATAATGAACTTACAACACGATATATTTTCTTTACTTGCATTGATTTTGATTTTCGTATTGTAGATCTTGGTTTCGTACTCTATGACATTTCCAAATAAAATGAATCTCAGTCTGCCCTTTCAAGTCTTAAGACTTAACCCTGCCTCGCTTTCTTGAAAAAGTCTTTGAAAATATACTCATAAGCATAATGCGCTCGAGATCAAAATTACAATTTAATCCAATGCTTTCTTGAGATATTATCTAATCTAATCTAAGCGATATCTTGAGGATGAGTTTTGGTCGTCGTTCAACGCGTTTTTATAATGCGTTCTTTGCTTTTTTTTTAATTTCTTCACCATAAGAACGCATTACTGTCATTCGTTCAGATGCGGATATTTCTAGAGAACTCCATTTTTTTTCCTATCATCATCTCTCCCCTGCATATACACACCACCGACTCCTCTCTCTCTCTCTCTCTTCGCGATTCTTCTCTTCGTCTAGGGACGCAGAGAAGTTTCTGAAAAAAATTCTCTTCCTGCAAGCTTCTTGATCTGGACAGGAAAAGGTACAGTGGAAGCTGAAGCAAAGCAACTCTCGATTGTTCTTTTGAGAACGAATCTATCATCTTTTCAACTGCTTCTGATGGTTCCATTCGCAGGTTCACCATTTCAATTTTTTATTCTTATTTTTTTCTCTAAATAGAAATAAGCCGCGAATGAAATTTGTTGGTGTAATAAGTGTTAATTGTTAATTGTTAATTTTTCACATTTGTAATTTCTTTATATCATTAGAAGAAATCTTCTTGCTAGCATTCTTTTCTTTCTGTATTCTATTATTTTTTTAGAAGAAATTTTCTAATTAACATTTTATATATTTTTTTCTTGTAGAATTTGGGTTTTGGAGTTTGCAAGGCATCCTTCGTGAATTTCTTCTTACAATTCTTTTGAATATTTGGTTCTCAGGTTTCTTATTCTCACTTTTATTCTTTGTTGTGCATATTTGAAGAAGCGTACATACGAACATGTTTCTGGGCTTAGTTTTTTTTTGTATTTTGATTCTTTTTCATTTTAGAAGAAACCCTCTAATTAACATGTTTTTACTTTTTCTTATTTCTTATAGGATTACCGAAAGGCTTTATATCTTCATTCTTTTTGAATTTCCTCTCATAGTTCATGGGTCTGATTATTTTTCTTTATTTTAATTTTTTATAGTTTCAGAAGGCTTCTTCTTGTAATGCATTTTCTATTTTTTAATTTCTTACTGTATTTCTAATTTTAATGTTTTTGAAGGAGCATACTTTTTTGTTTTTTCTTTTTTATTTCTGACTCTATTTATTTAATTTTTGTGTACTTTCAGAATAAACAGGCTACAGAATTTGCCAGAGATATGTATGTTGCCTCATTGCTTCGCACAACAAATTCAGTTAAACCCACTACTGTAATATCTGTTTTCTTTCTGCTTTCTGCTTTCTTAGCTTTTTATGGAAATAAGTAATTCACATGTGATTAATGTGTTGTTTTATTTATGGTGCAGATTTTTGGAACCCAGTTGAAATTCTGGGAAATTAAGCAGTCTCATTTTAGAATATCAAATTCACCCAGTTGCAGTGGTTCTTTTATGTTATTTTTACTCTTGAGTTCGCTAGCCTTAATGTTTTTCAGATATGTTCCATAATACCATACTTGACCGTGCTCTGAAATTTTATGTTGGAAATTGGACTTCTAATGATTTCCTTTCTTGATTGGCAATTTGATTTAAGTCATTAACCACTGGTCCTTTATTCACAGTTACAGTAAGTAAACCTACCTACTGACAACCTTCAAATGATTAAAAAAAATTGATGAAGAATTATACAGTAAGTTCCCTGAATATTATTCTATGAAATTATGAGAAGGTCTACTTCTCAAACTAACTACTGCTGAGATGTAGTTTTGCTTAGTGAGAAGTGCAAGCTATATGCACGTTTACGTCTATTGATTACAATATTAGAAATGTTTTATTAATTCTGAATTCTGACATATTTTGTAGATTAGGATTGTAAATTCTAAATAACGTTTCATTGCAAATCAACTGAAATTGGAGCCAGAGGAAGTAGATAATTAAGTAATATCTTCTCAGTCTGTAACCCATTTCCCGGTGTGTTGCGGCTTATTCATGTTTCTTATAAGTTTTAAAGAAAGCTATAGACTAAGATATCATTAATTAGAAATTGCTTATTTTACAAAGTGATATATATATCACTTCCAAAGCCTCCCGTTTTTTATGTTTTCCTATGATGTTGTTCTGACTATTTACTTATTTTACAAAGTGATATATATATATATATATATATATATATATATATATGTCATTTTGCCTATGATTATCTACACATCGTTTCATTCTTTTGGGGAATCTGTGTTGTTACTGGAGTATTTTAGCCATGTCAAAATTTGGATGAATTAATGCATCCATATTCATGATCAGATTATTCCTTTTTTTGTTTTCGACTGCCCATCCGAATTTTACATGTATTTTGGCCTTTTTCTTTTGTTTCTCTCTTTAGGTATCAGCTTGTTGATTCTTCTTTGCTGATCACAACTTATCTATTGCTTGATGTGCAACTATTTATTTAATTTTTTTTTCTCTTTGTATCTCAGATTTCAAATGCTCAGTTTGCCTTGGTACAAAGTGTTCAAGAAAATGGGAGTTTACAATCCAAAATTATTCAGTCACCTGATAAACTTCAGGTAACACTTGTGATACTTCTCTATGTGGATTATGTGGATTGTTATTTGTTAAGCTCATTTAAGCATTCTAGAGTTGTCGTGGATTTGAAGATTAACAGATTTTTTATACTTGTACTTAATCTTCATATCCAGTAGTCAATGCCAGTAGAGGATTAATCTACATGCCTATACATTTGCTTTGGTGATTGGTCTACAAGAAATATTGTTGAGTTTTGGATATTCTTTCAAAACTTTTTGAATGATTCTTATTAGGGACTTTTTTAAAATTAAAGATTAATTTACAATTTGATTATTAAAAAATTCTTTAAATTTTATATCCAATTTAATGCTTCCACATCTAAAATTCATAGATGAGTTTGTGGTCTTTAAAGTTTCCCTTTTCTTTTTTAAGATATCCGGTAGTGAAATTCATAATGCAGATATTTCTTTGGTTTTCATGTAAGAAGGAACTGCTTTTGTCTTATGCCAACTGCTTTTGTCTTTTGCTCACAATTTCAAAGCTATTACTCTGTGAGGCTAAGTTGAGCACAAGGCTCAATGAAAGTTCTTACATTTTAGATTTCAGCAGTTATATACAGTTTTCCTCTTCTCGAGTTTCTTTCTCCAGGAGTAACTCTCTGTTATGATTATGTCTGTTATGATTATTAAGTTTGAGTGAATATGTGTGGAAGTAATATTGAACCACTTAAGAACTTTGATGCAGGTTTCAGAAGGATGTGATGGAGTCCTCGAGGCTGCATAACCTTTTGGTGGATGTAGCTGATTGCTTCTATTAATTCCTATCTGCTTTTAGTTCTTCTACATTCCTTGCACTGTACTCAATCATGTAACTACTTTGTTATGTTTGAGCAGAAACATCCTGGAAGCCTATTAGAAGGATTTACATACACTCAAGTTAGCACTTTAGCTGTAAAAGATAATCTTTTAGTTGCTGGAGGATTTCAGGGAGAGCTAATTTGCAAGGTACTTTTATGCTTCTTTTGGCTTATAATCCAAATCTACTCCTGTATCCTTCTTTCTTTTATGGACTGATGATGATTGCAAAGAAATTGTGTGATGTTACTCTTTGACTGCATGTGTATTAACCATTGGCTTTTCAGAGTACTTTGTGATTGTGCTCATTAAATAAGATTGATTTCTGAATTTGTCTGAGAGAAGTGAGAGTAAATGTACATGGAACTATGTACATTCATATTTTTTCTTTCAGAATCATACTTTTATATAGGTTAGGTTTTTATTTATCATATAATGAAGTGATGGGAAATAAATGTGCTGTCTCATGAGGTGCAAAAGACTTTTCTTTGGAGATGGTTTTGCAATTCAACTTATTAACTATTTTTAGGTAGTGTCTGTCCTGATTTCCCTATGATAATATCCCTGTAAGTACAGGTTTGGGATGTTTCATGTGGAAAAACCGAGAGGATGATAGGTGGGCCACTGTTCATCTCTTTAACATGAAAAAACAACTCAAGACAGGGAAGTATAAGCTTAGGCTAAGGGTAGGCAAAGAGGCAGATGGATCTATCAATACAACCACCCCCGGAAAGGTGTTGGTTTTCCTCTAAAATAAATTATAGATTGAGAAATATAACAATTTTCTTTTCATCCATTTGTGCTTATTATCCCTTGAGTGTTCTTAATTAAAATATTCACTATTGCTTTGCTTTTGAAAGGTACATAAGGAGGAATGTGGAGAGTTGGAACGATTAGAAAAGCTTGTTAATAAGCACGAGAGAGGACAGATTCAATGGGTTGATTGGTTGGACAAGCTAGCATCTAAGTCCATGGAAAAAATCAAAGAATGCCACAACAGTAAAAGTGGAAGCTCTGACATATATTTGGTAGTTGATTTTTGCAGTTTTGAACATTGAGTTGTTTTCCAGGTAGTCTTTCTTCAGTTCTCAATAGTTGTCCATTTTTCTTTCCTAACACAAAGTTCTTGAAGCTCTGAATTAAACTTGTTCAATAAAATTCTTATGATTTTTATTACTTGAACTTGCAATTACCTGACTTCCTTTCTCTTTCAATCTAGATCATGTTCCCTTTTGATGCTTTCTTCATATCATATGAAACCTTTATTTGTTCAATGAGAAGACACATTGATAGAGGTTTCTGAGAAATGTGAGGGTTTCTTAATACATTCATATAGGTATCCACCAGAAGCTTGGTTTGCAATCCAGAAGCAAATTTCATCTGTTGTGTTTTACTATTGCATAAATTTATTAGGCAATAATTAAGAAAATCATTCTCAAGTGTGGTAATGTTTATTCATTTTTTCTACCACTTATGTTGTTTGAATAAATAGCTACATTATCGTACTTGTTGGGCTGTGGATACTAAATAATTACAGTGGCCAAAGTTGGACGGCTCATACTTTTCATTTTTAGTTATTCTGTATTTCCTTATGTTATTGATTCCGGTAATTTATTCACTTTTGAGATTATACGAACCAAAATTGGGTTGATTTGACCAGCTAAATAATTTGTTTAGTCTCAAAATTGCTTATATTAGTTATCTTAGTTATCTTCTTCTTATGCTTTTTATTATTGTTCACAACAAGGGATTGGACTTCACACATAATTGACTCAATCAAGGTTTAGATTGGTTGCATTTGGGTGCATTCATCAATAAGAAATGAATAGAAGCCCTGGACATGTCTTTCCTCTTGTCAACCTGTGCATGAACTCAATCTTGTGTACAAATAATATTTGGTATAAGCTTGTTCTGTCTTCTTGGAAAGAAGATAGTGCCAGCAGCTTTGTGGCCTTGATTTTTCCATCATAAATCTTACTTTACTGGCATATTACAGTAATTAAAGTATATACTTTATTGATAATTAAAATTGCATGATATTTTTATTATTAATTGGATCACTGGCATAGTCTCGCGCGTAGCGCGGGAGCTCTTACTAGTCTAATCTAAGTGATATCTTAAGGCTTTGGTCGTCGTTCAACGCATTTTCATCATGCGTTGTTAATTTTTTTCAATTTCTACGAAACAGAACGCATTTGAATCATGCGTTGTGAATTTTTTTATTTTCTCGGAAACCGAACGCATTTTCATCATGCGTTGTTAATTTTTTTTCAATTTTTACGAAACAGAACGCATTTGAATCATGTGTTGTACATTTTCTTTTTCTCGCGAACACAACGCAATTGCATAATGCGTTGTACATTTTGGTCTCAAGTACGCATTTTGGGAGCATGCGTTGTTGATCTCTTTTTCCCAAGAACTCTTGATCATCATGCATTTTTTATTTTATGTTTTTTCTGCTATCGCGCCTTATTCATTATGCAAAGAGAATTGCTAATTCATTTATATTTTTTTATTGAAAATACATGTCATGTTTTTTTTTGGTAGACATCATTAAATCAAATTTAGTTAAATAAAAATTATGATGTAAAATTTTTTTGTCTTTTCATGTTTAATTAATTTAAAATTTTAATAGAAGTTGAACATAACTAATTTTGAAATTTACAAAAGAAAATACTTGATTCTAGAATCTAAAAACTAAATGACTAATCCAAAGATGACAATTGTATTGATATGTATGTTGTATTAAAGATATTTTTTACTTTTTTAGATAATTCTAGAATTCATTGAAAACTAAAAAATAATTAGAAGAAACACAATGGTTGATTCTAGAATATAATATAAGCAAAGATAATTCTGTGATTCAGTACTGAGGCACCCCAAGGTAAACTTGTGGGCTATTAATTTGGTAGTAAGGCGATAAATCGTTACCTCGATATACTTGAATCCAGAAATATGTTAAAAGGCTAATCTATTTAACTTACTTAGAGTATAATTGATACTTGGAATAATATAACCATAAAGCTCTTCATAATCCGCTTCTGGCATCTCAAATCCATACCTATATAGTTCATCATAAAAAGATTTTTCTTGATAAAGTTCTTTCAGGTATTCTTTCAAACTGCGAATCTCATCAAAATATGTTCTAGAAGGCATATTGACGAATATATCCTTCAATAGTATTAATAGAATCTAATACAGGATGAATTTCAAAATCAAAATATGCTTATTTTTCTTCGGGATCTTGAATAAGTTATATATCTGGGCATGCAATTTAACTTGCTTACGTAAACTAGCTAGATATTTTTTATTCCAATAGAGGAGATAAAACATAGTAATTTTTGAAATTCTTACTTGAAATTTTGATGGCAGTTCGATTATTGTTTGCAACTTGGCTCTGATACCAGCGAGACCCAGGATTTTCAGAGAGACTCAAAGGCTAAAAGAGTTTTTTAGAGTGAGGGATATAGAGAGAAGTGAGAGAAAATGTTTCGAACTTCTTGTGTAATAACATCTTTTAATTTGAGCAAATATTCTTGTTTAATTTCAGGATCTGTTATCTTATCTATAAGGCCTAAAAGAAATGTCTATTTTCAGAAGTTACAGTATTAATACATAATCCTAAATCTTTGTCAGAATCTGTGGATGGATTTATATCAGTTTCTTCTTCTTCTAAAATATTAATTTGTTCATTTTCAGAATTATTAGAATGTTCAGAAGTATTTGGTTCAGAAGATGAGTCTATATCCACATCTATAATTTCTAGAATTTGCGTTTTAATAGAATCATCTAGATCTAGTTCAGAAATTTGAGATCTGACCCTACAATATCTAGCAATATGCCCAAATCTACCGCATTTTATACACTTTAAATTTGAATATGGTGTAGAGGCTTCAGATTGCTTTGTTTTAGAGGAAGACTTTTTAGAAGAAGTTGTCTTATTTGGAGGTTTGACCGAGGATTGACTAGGATTTGGTTTTCTACTAGGTCTAATTCTAGAATAAGAAGTTGTCCTAGATTGTTGTCTAGAGGAAGATGTTTTCCTTTTTACTCTTTGTGAAGGTGGAATAACCTTTTCCTTATGAAGTCCAAATTGTTCACAGAAGCTTCCTAATTCTCTTGACAATGTTCCAGATTCCTTTTTGATTTGTTCCTTTAGGTTTATATCAGTACAAATTTCTACATCTATGTTGTTTATGAAATTAACTAATTCTCCATAGGTGATAGATTGGTAAGGAATATCTCCTAAGAAGGCTTCTTTTAATTTTGTTTTGATTTTTTCAGCAAATAAAGGAGGTAAACCAGAAATAAATCTTTCTTTCCAATAACCATTGTTACAGTCTGGACGACCCATTACTTTGATTAAAAACATATCTTTATATCATTTAAAATCATGCATTTTTCTACATCTTAGACTTTCTAAAATATTAGAACTACGTTCTTGATATTTAACAGGATCTTTGAAGAGTTGAATTTAATAAATTTTGAATTTGAATATTTTCAAGCATCTGCACTAGAACGGCTTTGTCTTGATGTGAAGTTGTGCGAATGGCTATGATGAATGCCAATCCGTTTGGCATTATAGAGGTGGTGTTTATAACACCAATTCAATTTGCGTTATAACCTACCATAAAAAAAATCATATATCATTTTATACGATCAAAATATTAAATTTGAAATTATTTTAATTGATTATCATTTTAAATGTATACACATAAATTTTTAAATTTTAAAAATCAAAATTAATAATTTTTAAAAATTTTTAGAATGATTTATTTTCTTTTTTATTAAAAAATAAAAATAAAAATAAAATACATCACTATGTCTTCTATTAGAATCACTTAAATATTTAAAAAAATATAAGACAAAACTAAGAATATCATAAATAAATACAAAAATTTTATTTATTTTATATTAAACAAATAATTGCATGAGCATTACATAATAATAAAATGAAATAAGAATATAATGTAACGTCAAGCAGAACTAAGAGTAACTTGGCCCTTCAGAGTAGATATTACTAAAAACTTTCTTTCAAGTTTTTTTATATGAAAACAATAATATTTTATTTTTCAGGTTTACTATAGTTTAGAGGAATCGTTTCAAGGGAAGGGGTGTATTTGACACTAAAATTAATATCCGATATCGCGTAGAAGAAATGTATTTATTTTTTCTCTTACAGAAATATAAGCCATTCATTTTATGATTTATGTTTGCCATTCTTTTTCTTTTTGTCCGGGCGGTAAGAAGAGACAGGGGATAGAAGCGGAATTCGCGGTTATCGATTTAAAAATACAATCATCCATATTCTTTATTTCTGTTAAATATTTTTAATAATATACGGAAAAAATACCGTTTTTAAACTAATTACATAATAATATCAAATTGCTGATATTAGCGGAATCCTGAAGCCGCCCGCATGTGCAAGTGTCTCCTCAGTTCCTAACCATGAACACCCTGCAGCTGTCCACCAAGATGTCTGTGATTAATTATTGCATAATATTCTCAACAAGCAATGAGTTGACCTCCTCCGTCGGCGTCGCACTCGCTCATGTTAAGCTGCCCGTCGGCCTTGGTTGAGCGTGAGCCTATATGTAGCTCCTTCCAGTACAAAACCAACCGTTTCCCACCTGCCGTTCTCTTCGATTCCAATCTCTTGACCATTTGTCTTTTCTCCCTAAAACTTGATTCAAAGTTTCTGGGAGAATCACCACTGGCTAATTTCCTGGCCATGAAGATTTACAACGCTCGGTGGTGGCTTCTGTTTGCATGCGCAGCCGCGTTGCAGGCAGCTCTCGTCAGCAACCTCGCCGTGGCCCGATCTGTTCCGCCGAAGCATTGCGGGGAGGGCAAAATATATGATATTACTCACAGGTTAGTGCAAGGAATGCCAACATTTGGTTCGCCGAATGGTGCGGGACCGATTGTGAACGAAACCCGTGGAAGCGAAACTTATTATGGAACTATACAGCTCAGCACTCACATGGGTACCCACGTTGATTCCCCCGGACACCTCTTCCAAGACTTGTATGAATCGGGCTTTGATGTCGATTCTCTCGACCTTCAAACGCTCACTGGTCCTGTATTGGTTGTTGATACTCCTAGGGACAAGAATATCACAGCTAAGGCTTTGAAGTCCTTGAACATTCCCACAGGAGTAAAGCGAGTGATATTTAGAACGCTAAACACTGACAGGGGTCTCATGAAACAGAAAGCATTTGAATCAAATTATACAGGTTTCACACCTGATGGGGCGGAATGGCTGGTCAATCACACGAACGTTAAATTAGTCGGAATCGATTACTTATCAATTGCTATAAGGGATGAGATTGTTTCAGTTCACAAAATCCTTCTGAGCCGCAAGGACATTATTCCTGTTGAAGCCTTGAAACTAGATGAGATCAAACCAGGATACTACACTGTCCACTGTTTACCTTTAAGGTTGCCATTGGCTGATGGATCACCGGCAAGATGCATTCTCGTAGAATGAATACTTTCCCCGGATACTGGCAGCCATGTCCTAACAACTGAGATCGAAGCCCATCTTTTACGCCTTGGCCAGCTTGTTGACATCAATATGGATTCGTATCTAATCTTTTTTTTTTTTTTTTGCTGAATATATTAGATATTTCTTGTCATCAATATTCTGTTCAGTCTGCTCCCATTGGTCCACTGTATTACAGTTGGTGAATTCCTTGTCTTCTTCTGTTTGTGTATTATTGGTGGGCCCGCGATTGCAAGTCGCAAATAATTTTGGATACCCATTTCCTGGTGTTTACAGGATTTCTCTGTTGACAATAAAAGAGGAACTATTTTTATTCGTAAATTTTCCTTTTGGTATAAAACTGGCAAGAGTTTCATTTAATCTGTGTCAACACACAATGCAATTCGAAACAAAAATATCCGAAGTTGACATAATGGAACATCCTGCAGTGTCACCCGTGTATTTATATAATCTATCTCTTCTGAAATCGTTTTGAAGCTGAAGATGGCAACCTTGGGTGCTTCATCAAACGGCCTCGCTCACAAAAGGTATTTGATCCTATATTGCAGTAAAAATGATTACCAATTCTGTTTTTCTACTTAGTTGTTGATGGTCTCTTGAATTTCATGGGGGGTTTTGCAGGCTCAAAAACAAAGTCGCTGTGGTAACGGGTGGCGCGAGCGGCATCGGGGAGAGCACAGTGAGACTTTTCGTAAGCATGGCGCTAAGGTCATCATTGCTGATATCAAAGATGACCTCGGCCATTCCTTGTGCGAGGAAATCAACTCAGACGGAGCCGTTACATCCATTGCGATGTATCGAGAGAATTAGACGTCCAAAATGCGGTGGACATGGCTGTCTCAAAGTACGGCAAGCTTGATATAATGTTCAGGAAAGCTGGAATTCCCGGACGCAAAAGAGACTGAACAGTGCTTGACGCCGATACCGACTACGAAAACTTCAAGATGGTCTTTGAAGTCAACGTCTTCGGAGCATTCTTGTGAGCCAAACATGCAGCGAGATTTAATATTCCAGCCAAGAAGGGCAGCATTATATTCACTTCCAGTATTTGTTCGATGATTTACAGGAATGCCTCTCATGCTTATGCGGCATCAAAGAGTGCTGTGATGGGACTGACGAAGAATCTGTGACTGGACCTCGGTCAGTATGGGATCAGACTCAACTGCGTTTCTCCTTTTGGGGTGGCAACGCCGATGCTGAGGGAAGCGCTCGGCGGACTTGAGGAGGAGAAGGTAGAGGAATGTGTTTCCTTCGTAGCAAACTTGAAAGAGGCAAATTACGTAGCAGAAGCAGTGCTATACCTGGGAAGCGATGAATCTAAGTATATCTGTGGGGTTAACCTTCCGATTGATGGAGCCTACTGCACAACCAATATTGCTCTGAGAGAAGGCAAGAAGAAATTCTTTTCTTGAATTTGGAAACGCGATGTTCATTCGCTTTCTCTGGTTTTTGACTTCTTTGGATCTCATCATTATGTTCAGTCATTGTTCTGATGATTTGAAATCAATGTTGTCATGAGTGATACAACAACAACTACTTCTTTTGGCCTTGGACGTTGATTCTCTGACCTTCTAAGTTCAAACAAAGTCGTTTCTAGAAATTCAGGGCTTCTGCGATCTTTCAATTTTCTTTTTTCCAGTCATTTATGACAAATTATGAACTAAAAACAGACAACTACATTATCTAACTATGCCATAAAAACAGACAAGTACAGTACCTAACTATGCCATACTTTATAAACAAAGAAGATTTTATGAAATGAAGAATTTGATATTGAGGAACAATGGTAGGAGATTCGTTGAATTTTTCTTCCAAGTAAGCTGTTGTAACTGCACCTTGGAAAGCTGCTCCTATGGGAAGAACTTCTTCGTCAATGATGAAGTAGGGCAATTACAATCGATTAACAGAGGTCATTGACTCATTTCCTACCCCAATCACAAACACTGCTGCGGCCATCTTTTGTCCATAGAAGCTGAAGTCCTCAGCTTCCATGTTTGTTGGAAGGAGCTGCACATTATTTCCCTCAACTAGGAGATTCCCAATTTTTTTGACATGATCATACCTGTAAGGATCATAAGCCACCATTAGTACTAAGAGCATTGCCTGACCATAAACAGAAAATAACAATGTCTCCACAAAGTGTCTTCTTTCAGTAATAACTGTTCGTGGGGCAAACATCTGTCTCCCACATCTGTTATGCGAACTTTTTTGACATCCAACCACAATAAAGACTTGAACATCACCGATCTACAACTCAAAATTTTGAATGTTTAGCTTCCTTTTTGTTCAAATTTAGACTTTTAAAAATTCTGAGACATTCTTAGAAGTTCATTGCTTCGTAGATAGTCAGCTCGGCGAATTTACAATGAATGAGTTAACACAATCTTCTTCAAACCTGGATTTTCAACTGCATGTTACAATAGCTACATCCACTGTTATAATTATTCCCATTATTGTATTCCCCACGAACAACAAAAATTGTCTTATCTTCTGCAGTAGCGAATTTTTAAGTGTTGATTATTCTCAACACAATCAAAAAAGAACTAGAAAAAACTTTGAATTCTGCGAAACTATTTCCTTGGACCTATAAGAACAAACTGTAAAATATTTTGGCAAATACATTTGAACACTAGAATAATAGGTAGTGTGGCCACTTCCAAAAAAGAAAAAAAAATTTAGTGACCTCTGAGGAGCTCTATAGTGATATACAGCTTAAGGACTAGGCCCCCTGCCCCGTCTTCCCAAGGAAGAAAAACAAAGAAAGAACTAGTTCAAGAAAATAAAAAGAAAAACTGAAGAAAGCCTCAATCAAAGAATGACTCCAAAGTTCCTACCTCCATTGCCTAACAGTTCGATAGTCGATGGTGATGAGAACTATTTCACTTAGTTATGGCTGCTGAAACAGTACAAAATTAAGATGCCTGAATCGGCGGGGCATCCATGTCTGCTCGTAAAGAAAACCAAGGTAAGCTCCAGACACAATACTTTCCACCACCCCAGTTTTGGCAACGGGCCGGTTTTACCGGATTCCGAGTATATCAAGCTCATCTCTGATGAATTGATTCGTCGGGTACTAATCAAATGCCAATTCGGGATACTCATGAATTCTTCTCCGGACTCTATTTAGCCAGTCGAAGAACACGGGGTGGCTCGCAGATTTCAAAAGCTCACAAGGTATGTAAACAAATAATTAGTAAAACCAGCACAGGAACCAAAAGCAGAAGCAAAACCCAACCATCAAGTAGTCAAATGTGCTTCAGGCAGTTCATGAAAATGCTCAAAACCTTTCAAGCATTACTTTGCATAAAACAATTATGCAAGTTCAAACAAATTCAGAAACTCGAATTGCTATTCCTTCCCCTCCCCCCTCCCCCCCCCCCCTCGTTGAAGTCAATACGCTTTCATAGATCCCAAAATTTTCCGTCTTCGGCGAAAGGAAGAAATATCTTCATCGGGCGATCGAGAAAGGGAGAAGAAGATGGAAAGACCTTCAGATTGCCCCGAAGGAAACACAGAGTACTTGGCTAAAAAATCGAAAGACAAAGATCGTAGTAGCGTCCCTTCCCGTGGACCCCGTACTCTTCGTCTGTTTATTTGAAGAATTTTTTATTTAATTTTTTTAAATTTTTGAAAATTTTAAAATTAATAATTAAATATAATTAAAAGTTAACAATAATAATTAAATTAGTTCTTAATTAAAATTATTTTAAAATTTTAAATAATTATTTTTATAAATATTATTTAAAATTTAATATTACTTCAAATTAAATTAAATTTTAATTAATATTATTTTAAAATTTAAAGTTTTAATTTTATATATTTTTATTTTTTAAAAATCGAATTAGAGATAAATTAAGTTTGATTTGATTTTTTAAAAAATTAAAAATTTTAATTTTTTTCAAATAATAAAATCAAAAATTTCTTCAACGGACCATGAACACTCCTACCCTCGTCACTGTATAGTTTTCTCACCTATTTAGCCTTGGTTTTGCGTTGAACTGTTCTAAGTCTGAACGCATTTACTTGTATTTTTGGAGCAAATGTCTGAACGCATTGTGACCGGTCTGAAAGCTAAACATATTTCCTCACGGGTTCATATTTAGCTTTGCAGTTAATACTAAAACTATTTCTTTTATTTTAACTTAATTTTAAAATATTTTTTTCTTGTAATTTAAATCTCAAAATAATTTTTCTTAAAAAATATTGGCCCATATCGCCCATCATGTGGTAGAATCCTTGTACGGTGTTCATTCAGTTTTTCAGTAGAATAATTTGATTTTCATTTTGATTTTTTTTAAAAAAATTATAAAATCGACCCGAATCTTTTAAAAAATCAAATCTATAAAATTAAAATTGAAGAAAATAGAAAAAAAAAGTATTTTGGTAATACGTTTTTATGATAATTTTATTTTTAAAAAATTAATTTTTATTAAAGAACGTATTATTAAAATACGTTCATATATTTTTTTATATTTAATTTTTCGACAATTTTTAATTTGAAAATAAAAATTAAAAATAAAACTAAAAATCTAAAAAATTAAATTTCAATTTAATTCAATTCAATTTTCTAAATTATACTAAATAATAAATACCCTCCTTCACATTCTTATCCATATCACTCATGTAGATGCACGTCAGTTACATTAAAGAGTCGCATGTGAGTGCCTCTTGAGCTCATTTTGAAGGAAAAAAAATATGATTTGACTAGTTGATATTGATCACTAACTCGTGTGAGGGATAGGCATAGATATGTATCAAATTCACAATTAACTCGTGTGAGGGATAGGTATAGATATGTATCAAATTTCACAATAGGAGAGATGTAAGAGTTATTATTTTCAAAGAAAAATAATTTTGAGACTTAAAATTACAAAAGAATTTAAATTAAGTTAAGATAAAAGAAAGAGATTGAGACAAGATTTGCTAATTTCCCGAGCAGTAACAACGCATTAAATAAATGTTCTATCTAATGATATAATATAATATAGCCAATGGACATGCCTGCGCATTGTCATATACAAAGGAGTTTCTGTAAATGACAAGAGTTCCAAAATTTTCACATTGCTGTATATATATTCCCATTCAAGGGGTTTGCTTCTGATTTCAGAGTATACCATAGAGATAAAACGTTTTTTTTCATACTTCAATTCCTGCGAACAATTCGTTTTTTTCCTTTCTAAACTGAAATCAAATCCAAATGCATGCACCTCGTAAAAGAGACATGCAAATAATGATGAAGAATGCCAGCAATAGATTATTTTTTCTTTCTTTCTTATATTTTAGAGTATATTTAAATTGTGTTTAATTAAAAAATTTTTTATTTTTATAAAAAAATTATAATAAAAAATAAAATATAATTATATAATTTTTGTAATCAAATACTATTTAAATAAACTATTAGCGGTACCCATTGCCATATCATTTAAATGTCCACGATCAAGACCGTATGATAATTATCGTTTAGCCCAGAGAGGTGAGACAAGTGGCCATTTTCAACACATGGGCAGGCACAGACCCTTTAATCCATTTCTCGGTGCCCAATTCTGGCAGTAGTTGGAGTAATTTACTCCTCCCCGGATTCTTTGAATTTCTTCCGTTTTATTAATATTATCACCAACACAAGTATTCAATGCTTCAGAAACAAATGGACTGTCGACCAATCAAATTGGAGAAAAAATTTTATACATATATATATATTGGCAAAGTAACAGTACTTTTTTATGGAAAGATCTGATTTCTCTGCTACCTATAAATTGTCCAGATAAATAAGAACTTCCCACAGCGTGGACTGCGGAGTTTCCTACCTCAGCAATATGCCCTCCAGTATGAATGGTTCCTCCACTCTTGGCACTGCTCCATCTAACCGGAGGTAAGCTTAATTACTATCCTCCCAGAGGTTGGTCCAACGTTGTTGAAACGAAAATATAATTTGCATTCTCTGAGAATCATATTTACAACTAATTTCCATCTTGTTAAACTTTTGCCTTAACCTTCTTTTCTTTATCTCTCTCTCTTTGTTTTTTTTTTTTTTTTTTTTTGGGAGAGGAACTTACGAATTGGGGATACATTTTGCTGCAGATTAGAAGGGAAGGTAGCCATTATCACCGGCGGTGCTAGTGGTTTTGGGGAAAGCACTGTCAGACTTTTTGTACAGCACGGTGCAAAAGTTATCATTGCCGACGTTCAGGATAACTTGGGACGCTCCCTCTGTGAGCACTTGGGCTCACCTGAAAGCGTAACCTACGTCCATTGTGATGTTACCAAAGACAGTGATGTCCAAGATTTGGTGGGTGTAGCCATGTCTAAATATGGCAAGCTTGATATCATGTACAACAATGCTGGCATCCCCGGAAACCTGGACTTCTCCATAGTAGATGCGGACAACGAAAACTTCAAAAGGGTTTTCGACGTGAACGTTTACGGTGCGTTCTTGGGTGCCAAATATGCAGCAAACGCTATGATCCCAGCCCAAAAAGGGGTTATTCTCTTCACCTCGAGCGTTGCTTCTGTTACTTGCGGCGAATTGCCCCATTCATATACAGTTTCAAAGCATGCAATCGTGGGGCTGACTAAGAACCTCTGCGTGGAGCTGGGACAGTACGGAATTAGAGTTAATTGCATATCTCCCTGCGCTGTTGCCACGCCATTGCTGCAAAAAGCTATGGGGTTGGACAGAACCGCAGTGGAAAGGATCATATGTGCCTCCGCAAACCTGAAAGGAGTCGTGCCGACGTCGGAGGACGTTGCCGATGCTGCATTGTACTTGTGCAGCGACGCTGCCAAGTTTGTAAGCGGGTTGAATCTCGTCGTGGACGGAGGCTATAGCACAACTAATCAGTCTTACATGAACGTGATAAAGAGTCTAATGCCTTAGGTTCCTTAGGAAACGTTCTCTTGCATCTTGCTACCCAAAGAGGGCATCTTTCAGAATCAAAATACTAGCAAGACTCTACCTTTTCTAGATTATTATATCTAAACTTTAAGTTAGAATTTGATGCTAATTGAAGACTGCCTATCTTCGCTCAAATTGATTTTCTTTGTAACAGTGTAAGATTTCTTTCACATAATCCAATTTCCATTATGCTACTAATTATTTGGCAAATCCAGCTGACTTTCTTCACATCCCCTATATATGGTAAGATGGATAGGCTAGCTGTGCAAAATAGTACAGTTATGACTCAAAAGTTAGGAAAAAACTCCACCTATGGTGGAGATCTGGCAAGCAGGCTTAACTAATTCTACAGATGCTCGTTTATATACAGCCAAAATAAGATCATTGACCTTGTACTATAACGTAATTGTGAATCTGTAAGTTTCTCCATTGCCAATTTTATGAATGGCTTCTCTGAGTGTCATGTTCTTCCAAATAGCTTCAGCTTCAGTAGCTTCCGGGCTTTGTTTCAAGTTAGCATAAATCCTCTCAGAGAGGTTGAGCTCAGAGATAAATTTCTGCCACTTTTCTGGGGGTACTAGTTGTTTCCATAATTCAAAACACCAGGAACAATTGGCCTGGGCGTATTCAAAACACTCAGATGGATAGCCATTCATTCATTGAGGGAAGTACGTTTATACCTATTGAATGCGAATGCAGGGGAACCCACAGTAATCCTGCAATTGTCGTGCAATTGGCCCGGGCGCATTCGCGGATCTGTTGTGCATGTTAGAATACAATGGCACTTTAGTACTTAAAAAAAAGAAATAAGTTATTTGTTAAAATAGTCTTATAATTATTTTTTATTTTAAGCATATTTCTTAATTTTAATTTTGATAGTTTTAGTTTCAAATATATTTTTAAAAAAGAATACAGTCTTTATTGTCAGTTTTACAGTAGAGTTCAGTTAAAATTCACATATGTGACGTACATAAATTTAATTTAAACTACAAATTCATCACATATTATCCAATATCCTCAAAAATAATTGAAAATATAAACTACGTGTATTTCTCCTAAATATAATATTATCAAATAAGATAATTTACTATTAAATTTAGAGTTAAATTAGGATTATGAACTATATGAGATACTCATGTGCAGAAGTTTTTTATGAAAGTTGACGAGATTTAACAAATTTGTCTTTCAAATTAAACTTACATGAGCAATACATATGAATTTGAACCCAATTCTGTCATAAGATTGGTGAAGAAACTCTATTCTTTTGAAAAAATAAATTTAGGATTTAAGTTACAGAATTGAAGCTAAAGAACATACTCAAAACAAAAGAAATAATTATAGGACTATTTTTATAAATTATTAAAAAGCAAAATAAAAATGCCACAGGTTTCTCCAGATTTGCCTACTCGCTGCAGAATTAGAGCTGAACCTTTGCATATTCTCTATTGCAGGCGAGGATTAATTTGAACTTTGACAAGTATGGATTTGAGGTGCAATAACTACTATCTAAGAGTATGATTGGATAATATTTAAGTTTAAAATTTTTTATCTTAAATTTTATAAAAATAAATTATTTATGATTTAAAAATAAAATCTAAAATAAAAAATTACATTATATTTCACAATAAAATCCAATTCTAATACACTATAAAGTTAGATTATCTAGAAATATGACAGCTAGAACTAACACATGTATTTTCTTTTTAAAAAAAGTTAGAAAACCCCCATTTTTAAAAGAGGAATTGTTATTGCCGCCAATCATTTTTTCCCCCAAAACACAATGAATGTCAGTTCATCTTACAATTGACTTTTCTAATAAAGCATGTGACCAAGATAAATTTAAAAAATGTGGTAGTTCATTTACAAAAGTAATTTTTAAAAAATACACTGGTTACAACGCGTTAAATTACTGTAACATAATTATTTTTTAAATCAATCATTTCTTTCTCTAAACTTTAAAATTCTCTCAACTTTCTTTTCTAAATAATCTTTTAACAAATTTTCAATCTATTCATAGATCTAAAAATAAAATCTTTTAAAAAATAAAAGGGAACAATGTTTCCCAACAAAAAAAAGAAAAAAAGAAATTTTTTTTAAGGAGAACTTCATTTGGTTCCCCAAGAAAATGCTAAAAGAATAAAAAGAAGAAGAGTTCCAGAGAAGAACAGCGCCCCTGACAGCTTACCAACAAAATGATTTCGTTTTTAAGATATAGTTATTGTAATATTTTTTGTCAAATCGAATAACACAAGTCTTAAAGTTATTTCTTTCAAAAAGCAAATTTAAATTTAGGTGAGGAGTTGAATAGAGTTTATATTTGATATTTTTATTTTAATTTTTTTTAAAATTAAAATTATTCACAAGATGTGTCAAATTTGAAAATTTATGTTGAGTTTCAAAATGAGGTATATATGTATACATGAACACTTGTCCTAAAAATGAGATATCGTATTCTTAAATTATGCATCAAGTCCTCGCTCATTCATGAACATTTGTAGTTAACACATTTGTTGAGTGAATAAAACATAGGGTTAATTTCATTTTAGTATCCTAAAGTCGGGAGAGCTATTAATTGAGTATCATACTTTTTTAAAATTATCAATTAATAGTCAAATTAGTTCAAGTAGACACTTTGAATCACCGAATGATGTGAAATGACTTTTGTACCCTTTTTATTTTTTTAGATTAATTCTACTTTAGTTCTAAAAAAATAGAAGTCTTTGTTAATTGAGTATCACATCCTTTAAATTATTAATTAAGAGATAAAATTCAATCGATAGCCAAATAATTTGATCGAAAATACTTAAATGATTGATTTACCTTTTAAACAAAAATAAAATTCTAATTTTATCATTTTACTCAAGTAATTAATTAAAAATTTTTAATTTAATTATTTTTAAAAATATTTTATTAACTTTTTTCTCTAAACTTCATATTTTTCTATTTCCTTTCCTTGACTAGCAATAACAACCGATGCCACGTAGAGATGAAGATGATGTTTAGGAAAATAAATTAATAAATTATTTTTAAAAATTAAATTAAAATTTTTTATTAATTAGTTGAGTAAAAAGATTAAATTAAAATTTTATTTTATATTTAAAGAGTAAATCGATCATTTAATCATTTATGATCAAATTATCTGGTTATCGATTGAAATTTATTTTTTAATTGATAATTTTTAAAAATATGATACTTAATTGATAGAGGCCTCTAACTTTGAGATACTAAAGTAGAATTAATCTAAAAAATATAAAAGACACAGCAATTCGAATTGACAGACCGAGCTAATTAGACTCTTGATTGTCAATTCAAAGAGATATAATAATCAATTGACAGCATCCCTTACCTTAAGATACTAAAGTGAAATTAACCTTAAAATATATTTGAATCTATATCCCATTTCATAATCTAATTAAAGTGCTCCTCTTTGTGAAAGCATATGACCAATTTATCTTATAAAAAGTTAATATTTTTTATTTTAATTTTTAAGAATTCTTAACAGAAAATGCTTTAAAAAACAAAATCCAATGAAAGATCTAGCATGCAGCATATTATCCTGTTTCCTTTTTTTTCTTTTCTTTTTTGAATAAATTATTTTTGCCTTGCCATGTACACTTCTCACCCACAAAAATAAACTTTTTGTGTAAGCGCAGGTGGCATTCCGTCATCTGTTTTCTGTCCCATGCTCCCGGAATAGCGACTGGAGAGTCCAACCCATTGGCACGTGTAGGAGCAACTGCGAGATCCTTCCCCATAATTGAAGCCCAACCCAACAACCAAAAGGGCAGAACAAGGATGACCCAACAAATTGACAGCCCAAATCCACTTTCCATCCTCTTCCTACCACACGAACCCTATTCTTGTAAATTCAGACCGAGCCACACTATTGATATAAAAACCCCGCCCTTTAGTTTGGTCCAAACCCTAACCCTCTCCTCCGCTTCAAGTGCCTCCTTCCTCTCCGAAGGCCTTCGGCAACCCCCCTTCCCCTCCCCGTCTACCCCTGCCGTCGCATCTCTGAACAGACCCATGGGTCGCGTTCGTACCAAGACGGTGAAGAAGTCCTCACGGCAAGTGATTGAACGCTACTACTCCAAGATGACCCTGGACTTTCACACTAACAAGAAGATCCTCACAGAGGTAGCCATCATCCCTTCAAAGAGGCTCCGCAACAAGATTGCTGGATTCTCCACTCACCTGATGAAGCGTATCCAGAAGGGTTCCGTGAGGGGCATCTCGCTCAAGCTTCAAGAGGAGGAGAGAGAGCGCCGCATGGACTTTGTCCCCGATGAATCCGCTATTAAGACCGATAGGATTGAGGTCGACAAGGAGACCATTGAAATGCTTGCTACTCTGGGTATGAATGATATGCCTGGTATTGTTCTGAAGGAGGACGAGGCCCCTGTCATGGTTGCCCCGCCTATGGGTTTTGGTGGTGGCCGTAGAAGGTATTGAAATGGTGGAAAATTTAAGTTTTGTGTCGAGACTGGTGCTGTCCTTTTTAGTAACGGGATGCTTTTAGTTTTGCTGGAAGTGTTACCGGGACTTCTTTATTGTTATTTTTATATTTTAAACTTTAATGTTGGAACAAGTTTGAGCGTTGCCTGTCTAAATGGAAATGTTGGAAGGTTATAGATGCTATTACTCGTTGAGTTTCGTGTTGACTTTTACTTTCTTGTTCAACAGATTTGTTGCTTTCCTTCTCCAGTTTTGTTAATTATCAATGTGAAGTATAAACTTTTGGTTTTGCTCTTTAGTTAATCAGTTGAATGCCGTTGGATTTTATATTTTGGTTATATTTTAAACTATTTTAGGAGTTTTTTCAAGCGCTTTAGTTTGCTTGCTAATGCTGTGTATTTGGAATGGATTTGAGTTTGAGAATTTTTACTTTGATTTTCTTTGAAAGTGAATTTTTTTGGGTTTGTAAGGCTAGGAACATGTAGAAATGATCAGTTGTGGCATAAAGAACCCCCCCCCCCCCACCCGCGGGGAAGGGGGCGGCAAGGTGCTTCTCATGCGTTTCTTAAATATAATATTTTTAATTTTGAGGTTCTCAATCTGCAATTTTAGGCATACTTCGGGAACATAATAATATTTGAACACGTCCACTTTGTCTAGTTCATTGCCTTCAACTGTGGTGGCACATTGGAAGATTAGAAAGTAAGAATTGAGTTCTTGAAATTTGTCTCTTCACAAGTTGAAATTTGAGTTAAAGAGGTTGGAATCTATAATCTCATTTTAACCTGCAGTAGAGAAGAATTAGATATGTTTATCAAATAAACAATGTCACCAATAACCACATATTGTTCAGTGTCCTTTGTATAACATGAGGTATTAGACCATTTTAGTTATCGGTTGCGCCTATATTCTGGGGTTCTTTTCACCTTCCCAAGAATTTCTAAATTAGCAAGAAAAAATTGCTCCAGACAATTAATCAAATTTCAATGTCTCGGAATTACTTGAAATATGTTAGCTCCGAATGATAAAATATTCATCGCTCTAAATTGATTAATGCTCCAGTGGGAATTGAACATGAAATGAGTGACAAGAGTTTTAACTTCGAAGCTTAGTCGCGAAAAGGTCATCATTGTACATTAAATCCATCGAGTCTTACAGATACTCCATCCAAAAGTTAGCAATCGAGTTCGATTTACATAATTCCCCTGCGTACATGTTCTAATTCACACAAACCAGCCATTTAATATGATCAACCGATCATAGGTAACAAGACAACCATTTTACTAGAGCTTTATGACATACAAATACTGACTTGAGATGACACCGCCCCCTTCCCCGCTCACCACCCGACATAGGCAATTTCCTTATTTCAATCTTTTCTTTCTTTTTCTCTTCTGTTCGTGAGGGCAACGGAGAATTTTGATGGGATATCAACCGACGGGGGTTGTTGTCAGCAGAATCTACTCGCTTGAATTTGCGAGCCCAACCATATTCAACATATGACGATCCTCTTTAAACCTCTCTAATACTGTCCCTTTAAGGGCCTCTGAACTTTCTTCTTCAGTTCCCTTCGTCACCATTCCCCAGCATTCTATGACTTCTGGCCATATTTGATTGCTCTTTGCCAAGCAAGGGCTACCAAAGGTGGTGCACTCAAATGTATGGCCCCGATCAAAGTTTGCTGAAAGGAAAAGACCAAAATGATTAACCCGCCCTCCAAATCCAATACCATTTGGGATGCTTTCTGAGCTGAAGTTCACTGCACACTGCAAAAGAAAATGAAGATAACTATCTTCATGGCATAAGAACTGCATACGGTAATGATGCTAGATTGCCACACACGTCATTCCAAGTCAAAGATCATTGACTAATAAAGCAAAGCAAAATCCCTGCTTAGGCATTTTCACACCTAATGAAACATAGCAAGTATAATTCAGAGCACAATCACCAAATGAACATGCACATAGAAATCATCCTTCATTTCTGGGGTAGCTTAATCTAGCGATCCTTATTATTTTATTATTGCAAACGGTAATTTATACCCCGCCGTGCTCCACCCAAAAAAAAAAAAAAGAAAAATGAGGAAAAAGGAGGGGAGGAACTATGACAAGGTTTTGAAACATTTGACAAGTTCTCTGCAACTTACCCATTGTAAATTGTGATTTGCTCCAGTGGGCCGGAAGACTGAAGCTTTGGGATAAATCTGGAAAAGAAATGTCTTCAGGTCCCCATAAAAGTCACCATGCCTTTCCCAAGGCTGAGAAGCATAACCTCCATATATGCAACCTTCTCTATCTTTAATAACCAAAATAGTTGGTCCTTGACCATTACCATTTCTGCAGTTCAATCGAACAGTTACCAATTCCAATCCTACCCAGAAGAATAATAATTGCAATTCAGAAACTGAACAAATAGAAAGCTATACCATCACATCTATGAAAAACTGCTAATATGAATATTCATAAAGATATTTGCCTGTGAGGTTTAAATAGTAAGGCAAATTATGGTGGTCTGAAAAAGGGTGTCATACAACAGTGGTAGATCACTATGTTCATCCAACTGCTCAATGACATATGCCTTAAAAAGTGGGCCTCAAATGCTTTTCGCCTGCTTCAATACTTTATTCATGAAAAAATAATTGAAAACAAAGTGGGAAAAACAGATAAGGAAAATGAAGGAAGAAAGGAAGACGCCCCAAGAGTTCTTCAGATCCTCCCCATCCTCATTCTCAGGCTAGCCATTTCGTCTTCACAGAAAATGGAGAGAAGAAACCACCCTTCATGGAAACTTCCTCTGTGTAAGGAACTTACAAGATCATGCCCCCATCACAATTTTCCTAGTCTAGCAATCATTATCCTTTGCAACACAGTACGCCTAGCTTATATTCTAATCTCCTGTTTTGGATACACATATCTATCGTCTCCAAAACTCTAAACAGAAATCCCTATCAAATTTATTTGAGAGCTGCATGGGAGATTAAAAACGCTAGATAGAAAAGTAGAACAGACTACTTACGATGTTTTTCCCAAGAAGGTATTGAAACTTTGGCCATGAAGTGCACTATGATAAAGCAGTTTCCATTCATCTAATTCATGCTGGCCCAGTGCTCCTCCAATTATCCAAGCATATTCCTTCCTCAGTAAAACTAGACTGGAGTCAATATTGTCAAGATGCAGATGAGGAACTTGAGACCCTACACAAAGAAATAATACATCTGATGAGCAAAAGAAACTCTTCAAGAACCGCATGCTTCCCTTGTCCACTTATGGAAAGGCATCATCCAATCACAAGGTGACTCAAGAGTTGAAGACCAAATTAAAGGTTTAAAATATTCCAAGAAACATTCTATGACCTGGATCAGATGGCGTCATCAAACTTCCAAGGAACTTCCTGACAGATGGAAGAAGGGTACACCAATTTCTGAAATCCTCAAAAGACATACTACTTTCAGCATGTCCTTCATCATGCTTGTTGAAACTAACAGCATTGAGAAAAATTTGAGCAAGCTCTTGTTGTGACCCTGCTTCAGGTTCAGAGCATTTCTGAGAAAATACATAATTCAGCATCGTATTTACAACACTCCCAAGATCAGACCTGTTATTTCCAGACATCAATAGAGTAAGGATAGGAGGTTGCTCAACATAGAGTGTTTCATATAAAGCTATGACATTTGCCACTTTATTCTTGAACAAAAACAATCAAATGCAAGCACATGAAGCCATGGCTGCTAATTAAATAAAACAAATTCCACAACACTGATGTTTGAAATGGAATTTTTGGCGAATCTTTGCATGAGAAAGACTTAACATTTTAGTAACCAAGTGGCAACCAAAAAGTTATACCTCAGAACTAACTAACAACGTCCTAGGAAGGAAACATAGATATTGAAAAAATCCAAGTAATTTATTGCAGATTAGGGTCTTTTGTTTGTGTTCCTTCTCCAAAATGCACATAGGCTAGAAAAGGCTGAGTAAACATCAGGTGCAATTCCTTTGTTTTTGTGCATCGAAGATTTAATATTTAGATAATTTTTGTGTCAGAGAAAAGCCAACTTATTATTCGGATCATATTTTCTAATTCGTTTGTAAGAATCAATCTGAACCAACATCACTAGGAAGAAGTTTACAGTTTTTCTAAATAAGACTGAAGAAACTCCATAAAGGAGAAAAAGATTTAGTTATTCCATTATGTACCTTAATATAGCATAGGGAAAAAGAAGAAGGAAATGCAATGGCACTTAATTTTGGTCATGCTAGAGTTACATACACTACCTTCCCACAATGCCATCACCAGACACATCTAATAATTGATAAATGAACTCTTCAATGTCATCCTTTGTTCCTTTCTCGTATGTTGCCTGCAATTGTAAGCATAACATATTCTTTTACTAAGACAGTTTCACTATAGATCCTTCCCAGTCTCCAAGAAGTAAACAAAATTCAGAGAGTAATAACCCTAAAAGATTGAAAAGAAAAGAAAAACAGTTCCAGTAATCTATAACAATAATAAAGGATTCCAACTCCAAAATGAAATATAAATTTGATTCATCAAACATAAAGCCCTCCCTATTTCCCTCCTGACCACTCTCAGCAACCCCATGCCTAAAGTATACGTGGTGAACACAAGGCATATATATATTGTGTATTGTCACAGCTCTTTCACGAGTTATTTAACACTCCGTTCATAGATCCACTGTGATGTATAGAGCTCCTCTTGATATAATAATAGCTCAATTCCCTTGGAAAATGGAAGGAGAGAAAAAATGTACGCGCGCATATATTCACATACCAAGTGCGACTTGATTAATCAAGAATTAGCACTGACATGGTTTAAACCAAAAGGAAGAACTTACTTTAGCAATTACGAGGTCTTGGAAGGTCAGTTTTTGATCTTTACGTTTCCGCGTAACCAAATCGAACAATCTATCCCCAAGAGACCCATCAATTCCTATAAATGCCTGTTCAGGTTCACTCACATCTGAATGTATGTTTTCCTTATGGTGAAAAAAAGAAAGGAAAAAATGAAGTGTGCTCAGAAGAATGAAGAAACCTTGAAAACAGAGGGAGTCATGTACTGGGAGTTGCTCTGTGACTGGGAAGCAAGAGAAATGAACAATAATTTGAGGTCTTCGAGTTCCGTCTGAGTGAATGATCTGCAAATAGCAAAGAAAGACCGTTTATTGATTGGTGTCTACATAAAATTACCAAAAAGAAATCATTCATAGCTAAAGTGTACAGAGAGGCACCTGCAAGCAGAATTGAAGCGAGGATCAGAGGAAGATGTTGATGAGGACTGAGCGCTGCCCATAATCTCTCTTCTTCGCAGTCGTAGCGGAGCGCAACTCTAGTCTAGTTTACATTTGGGGACATGGAACCGCTCAGAGTATATATCAGAGGAGGAGCGCCTTCTGAGGCCTCAACTCGTCAAATTTAGCCCTTGCGGTTTGGGAGGGACAATATTTGCTGGGCCAATACGAAAATTGATAAGATGCGTATCCTAATGACTAAGGTGGATGTGAATTTGATTGCCTATTCAAATCAATTTGACCACTATTTGTACACGTAATAGTTTAGATGAGCTTCAAGTGTATTAATATTACTTAAAGTTATATTATCAAAAATCTAGTTAAGCATGCGTATCAGTTTTGCCTAATTGAAGACCTCTCCTCTCCGCTAGGTTTTAAGAAAATTGGCAGAGAACCTCGACTACTCTTGAACTTTTGTCAAATTTAGATTTTTTTCTCTTTAACTTTAAAATAAAAATTTTCTAATCTTATACATTTACAAGGTAGCATAAATTACCTTCTCTCTAATTTTTCTATTATCCTGTTGTCAAGTCCAAATTACGTGAGTAATTTTTAGAATATTTTTTAAAATACAAGTCATATAAATTTTAAATAAAGATAAAATTAATCATATATAGATACTGAATAAATAGACAAGAGTTTGTTATAGAACATTTCCTCTATTTCATAAGTGTTAAAAAAAATATTGTCGAATCTATCAGACCCATTTCTTCTTTCTTAAAAACTTCAAATTTCTAATGAAGAATTGATTGAAATTAATACAATTTGTTGGTCAATAAGATCAAGTGGTAAATACTTGATCCCTTCTTTATTTCATTGTGTTAGTAGGGAATGAATACTTTGAACACATGATATACTGTTATGGGATAATAAAAAAATTAAATAAATCGGCAAATTTTCCCACCTTCGTGATAGGCAAAAACTAAAATTTGACAAAATTAAGAGGCAAACTAGGTCTTATGCCAAAAAAAAAAAGAAAAAGGACTAAGGAACTAAAGAAAGTGAAATAATTTTCAGTGGTAATATCAATATGGAAGTTCTAAAAATCCACGGGATAAGTTGAGAGTTCTAACAAAAGTTGAGGTCAAAACCGGATATATTCAATATGAAAAATGAATAGAACTACTAGTCCGCTATGGAAATGGGTCCGGTCGAGTTACTTGTTTCCTCAACAAATTGACACGCAGTGAACGAGCAAAAAAGGAGAAAGAGGGATAGAAGAAGAGAAGAAGAAAAGGATTTGTTCGGATAACAAAAAAAAAAAAAAAATGTTTGGATAGTCCTATTTTCATATGCAGAAAGTCTAACAGACGTGAGTGTGTTTTGTAAAATGGAGAGGCCAAGTTTGTTAGTTCTATTTCTGTTGATGATTTTGCCGACTTCTTCGATCGAGGTGGAACTCACTGTTATAAATGAAGTTGAAGCGTCCACTGCGCTTCTCTACAAATCATCGGACCCTCAAGCATCTTTGAAAGACGAGGTGAGCCTTTTCTTGATATTGATTCGTGTTCCCATTTATTTTTAATAGTGATTTTTTGTCATTGCTGCTTTTAACGGTAGGATTCCATTTTCATTTTTAGTTATCTGGGAAATGGTTTGATGTCGTCAAATGTGTGTGGCTGGTCTATCTTTCATTTTCGTATTGATGTTTCCTACTGTCGGCCTGGTTGGCGCCGGGAGGCGGCTGAAGGGGCAGGGATTTTGAGAGTTAATTCCATTTTTACGCGGAGGTATGTGGATGATTTTTTTGATTTCACAAGAATCTGCATTGCAAGAAATGTGATCTACGTTGTTACTGGCTTTGAGTATGGACTATGTTTTACAGCTTTCTTGCGGCGACTAGCATCCTAAGATCATTGGTATTCTATCTTTCTGCCGTTTCATTGTTGAATGAGTACCTGAGGAATGTCAAGAAGTGATGGCAAGAGGTAAATGCTGAGTCAGTTATGGATAACCGGTGACTTGGTTCACTAATTATTGTTTTAATCTGGAAGGATCAGAGTTTGTGGACTAGTACATAAGCCTGAATGCTTTCCCTGCTGTAGTGTTCATCAATGTGCTTCACACTATTGATGTGGTTGACAGTCTGAGTGCTTAAATGGAGGATTTTCCTATAGAACGATTTCCCTGTAGCTTCTTCTCAGATGAAATTTCAAGATTTCTTTCTTTTAGAGTAAAAACGAAAAACTTGGCAAATACTTTTTCATCCTTGTTTGAATTCCTCATTGATGTGATATTGTTTTGCATTTGGAGAACTTTGAAAAGTGTCGTTAACTTTTCTTATTGGGGTGCCCAATGACTTCCATAATCTCCAGAAATGCAACATCCTGGTTAATCCCTTGGAGTTTACAGGTTAAAGAACTAGAATGGCAAATTACAGACTCTTTTTCTATAGCATTTATCAAACTTTTGCAGCTTTTCATCTGTTAGGTGTGGTGCTGTTATATCTTTCACTTGGATATTGTTCAATCAGCAAAACAGACAAAAAAACTTTGTATAGTGACGGTTATGTCCCGAGTATTTTGAGACTTGTGGTACCATCCCTGTGAAGGTTTCAAACAGATAAACTACCAGCGGAAAAAGCATGATTATGCTGATCTTTTAGTCCAAACATTTGTTTTGTAACATGTCTGAATGTCAGTTTGCTGAATCTCTGGATTCATTCTGAGGAGCATTAATGCTTTGGTTATGTAAGAATGCCAGTCTGGGTTGCTTCAACACATTCTTATTTGAACCATTCATTAGGAACTGCAGTTCATTACCGGTGTTTCTTATACAACAGAATTATTGCTCATTATTTTTGGTTTCTGGGCCTGATGAAGTTGCAGATAGCAACAATCCTTTCCTCAAGATAGTCATAGCAAGTTATGGTTGTCTAGTTCTAGTTCCTTCTGCTTTATGCATTTGGAGGGGATATCATACTCCCTTCAATTCATCCTTTTTCTTGTACGAAGAGAATTTGTCCTGCATTCCATCCATCTATAGAGAGCAGGAATTTTTTGTTGATACTTGATAGAGACCAAGCCGGTGAATGATGAGTGCCCTTGTACCAAAAATTGCAGCCGCAACATTTCTCATTTGCCAATAGGTGCACTTTTTCTTTTTGGCATTTAGATCTTAGACATTTGGGCATAACTAAACCTCGTTTTCCTTGCCATTTCTTTCCATGGAATGTTGTGACTATTAATTTGTCATTAGCTGCTTACTTCTTGTTGTAGATTATTCTTTCTCAAGAGAGAAGCATCCAGAAGTTGAATGAGCTTGTGCAGGATCTTCGAAAACAGTTGGAACTCTGCAGGGATAAAGCTAGTAACGGTGTAAATGACACAACAATCCAGTTGACTGAATTTCTAGATAGCATAGGTCATGAATGGTGATGAAGGACAGATCTCGGCTATCAATGTGCTTGGTTGTATGTAAGATGGGTAAAACATTTGTTTTTCTTTTGTGCCATGTATAGATTCCCTGATACTTATCCTCTTTCTTTTTACTCTACTTTCAGATAGAATACTCTATCGCATAGTTACTTATGAATCATTCTTGGAAATGTACTGCTTTCTTTTAGTCTTGTCTTTTACCCCTCCTAGACATATGTTGGTATTCTTCCGTCATGTTATCTGGAAAATGAGATCTCCAATGAGATTTGCAGTTCGACATCCATTATGCATCCATGGAGGTAATAATTATATCAATCTGACACCACATTTGGTTGAGGTGAAAGGTGAAAGGAAAATATCTTAGGAAGTAAAAGTATAAGCGTCTCACTACCTCTCATCTTTATGTGACTGGAAAAGGGTGGGGAAGCAGAACTAGAGGAATTGCAAAATACCCCTAGCATGCTTCGTGCATATTTGACAGTAATTGTTATTTGACTATGTTTTTGCTCCAGAGTAATATCAGCTAGTTAGTGCCTATGCAAAGAATATGATACTTGTTCCTTTGCGCCTGAAAGCATTGCAGATGGCACTTTGTCCTGTCAAGTGTTAAGTAAGGGCTGATACCAACTTAATTTCGTCTTCCAATGCATGTTTGACGTTCTTCTTCAACTAGCTCATATTTGGAACGGGGATGGTTTTTTCTGCATGTAAATCTTTGGTGTCTGCAGTTCCAATCATTTCTCTATGCAGATATAAGTGGTTTTCTCGTGATGTCACATGTGTGCAAGAAAAGAAAGCAGGAGTACAAATGTTTATCTTGGAACACGTATATTGGCTTGTGATGTAGTCTCAGATATTGGTGAATAGTGACTGCTTTCTTGCATCTCTCTAGCTTCTCTGGACGCATAACTCTGGCCCTAATAGTCAAAGGATTAGATTAGGGCTATTGTTCACTTGACTCACTTCCCCCTGCAGCAGATCTTTTTATAATATCAATTTAGCAAAAAAATCTTCTTTCTGCTTAACATTAGCACCTGATTTGTTCCTTGGTTTGCCCTTGGAAGCATATCAATTTCAAAAGAACATTCATCCGGTCTCCAAAGCCTGGAAGAGCCTAAACAGTTTAAGAACCATACTCTATGCCATATCGTTAAAATCCTAATCGTCCACTACGCAGATTTCAGGCCCACATGGTACGAGGAAAGAGTCTAATGCTCGGAAACAGATTAGACAGCCCAGAGAAGAAGGCGGCAAGGAACAATCAATTGAAGGACACTAACAGAGGTTACTTGTCGATTAAGCTATCATATTAGGCTAGCATATCAAGTGAAGATATATTATTTATTTCCTGAAACTAGGGCGACTGAGAAAACACAGTCATTTAGCAATTAGCAATTGGTTGATGACAAGGTTCGTTACCGTATTGTAGGTATAGTTGCAATGCAATAATAAGAGCAGTTGGCAATTTCAAGGACAGAGAGAAACAAGTCATGTGGTAATTCAAACCCAAGGGATTCCCAATCAAAATCAAACCATAATTCTACAAGGAAAGACAATAACCGCAACCATGGTCCTCTTTTGTTCTTCAAGAAGAGGCTGATAATTGGTTGCCATCCATCTTTATCACTCTAATTAAACTCATCAATGCCATCTCTAACTTTTCCTTCTCTATGCACTTGTAACTAAAAGAGGATTCCCCTACTCTTAACCACATTTCCTTATAAGTAAGAGCAACAGTTCATCAGCAAGCCCTCTCCCCTTTTCGGCCATCCTTTTCCTGCTCTAAAAAGTACAATTCTTGAATATATCGGTGTCTCAACTTCAAAACTTAATTCTTCGCCTTTAAGAAGGCACATCAAATTGGACGGCTACTTTTATCACAACGGGCAGTTGTTGTTGTTTTGCCAACAAATTAAGCACTATACTTATATTGGATAAATTGTGTATGTCAAAGGGGATAACTCTTCTCTGCACATTGCTTTCCCTTGTCCTTCCTTAACACTGCCCTAATTACCCAAAAACCCTAAAAGATAAACTCCCTTCCTTAGGCCCCACCACACATTCCTTTCACGCTCTTCTTCCTGGGTCCTTTTGGAGTCTTCTTGTAAAATACGATGGACTTCGATCACTGAGCCGAAGCCCAAACCTGGCCCAACTTGATCTATTTAGACCTAAATAAAGTGAAAAAGAAGGTGTTTATCTTAAACCTTTTTCTGTCACTCGAGTACTCTCTGGATCATTCAAGAAGAAATAATCTCAAAAAAAGGTTTAACAAAGGAATACAAATATTGGATTTTTTTTTAATTTTTAATTTTGTTAAGTTTACGGTATCACAAGAGTAAATGTGTAATTTAGAATTAAAAATTTGAAAAAAATAGTAGAAATTTTCCAATATAATATTGGCTTATAAATTGTTGTGCTTCCTTGATGGAGTAAATTATTTCGTTATTATACCATTTGATAATGTGTTTTTCTCAAAAAGCCAAATACTTGACCTTTATCCTACTACCCGACTCCAATTGCAATGACAATGCTGTCAAACCGGATAGAACCTCACCGTGATTCGAATACTACCACTATCCTCTATAATATAAGTTTTTTTTCAAAAAAAAAAAAGAGAGGAGACGGAGACAGAGACAGAGACAGGGAGAGGGGCGTGAGAAAATCTAATATCACGTGATAACATGGATCTGGGCCATCTGGCAAGTCCTAAACACTGCAATTACGCAAGAGTTAATGTGGGCGGGCATTAATGGAATCTCATGGGAAAATGCAACCCGAAATTAAAACCCACATTAAGTGAATCTCATCAATCTCAAATTGCAGAAGGAGAAAAAAAAAAGAAACAAAATAAAAAAAAATAGGAGTAAATTGCAAGGGGTGTAGAAGGAGGAGTAGTAGCAGCAGCAGCAGTACTTGTACTCTACTCAATGTTGAATTAATTTTTACAGCAGCCAAGACTTGAATGTACTTCAATTCTTGAGAGGTCCCTTTGCTGGACTTTGGTTGGCTCAAATATGGGAAATGCTTAAAGCCGCGATCAATGCGCTACTGCTCTATACCCAGTTAATGGCTTGTCAATTAAACCCAATTCCCCGCTCCAGCTATCCGACTTTCTCCAGGTGGGTCGTTGCGGGCTTTTTTTCATTTAAAATTAAATGATATTTTATTTTAATTTAGTACATATATTTTATTTTGAATTAAGGTACGTAAGGTTGGATAAATAAATTTATTTTAGAAAAATAAATATTTGAATTATGGGCGCCTTGCTATTATTAAGAGTAAAAGAACCTAAATCTTTTGGTATATCACTTAATGCTCTATCAATGCACTTCAATGGGGGAGGTTGAGAGTTGAATTCAACTTCCATAAATTTTACTTCGTTCCGCTGATAATTAATAAATATTATATTAACTTTATTTTATTTTATTATTCGCTCTATTCTACTTAACTTATTTGCTTTTCTTTTTTTCCTTATATAATTATAATTTATTCCATTTCAAATTATGTGTTTATTCGGACTTGGTACAAAAAAATTAAGGGAATATTTTGATTATAGTTAAGTTACAATCTTACCCTTATTAATTAAAGATGCTAGTTCTATGATTTATATATTAGCAAAACTTATACAGCTTAGACCAAAGGAGGGTTAATAGCAAAAACTTATATAGAAATTATGTTCATTTTCAGGGAAGCGGGTATTCATTTATAGACATAGCAAAATAAAAACAAAACATGTTTATTTTAGGGAAATGGATATTCATTTTTAGATATAGCAAAATAAAAATATGGAAATTTCATTTTGAATAAATAGAGTTATTATTGTGGAGTAGAAAATTAAAACTTTGTGTTTTGAGATGGTGCATTGGTCTTATAGAGGTTTTGTGATTAGTATTCCATCTAGTTCTTTTTTAATTTTGTTTAAAGTTTTGGTATATGAATCAATGAAAATTATTTTAAAAAATTGAGTAATCATGCAGAAAAAAATAAATTAAAAATTTTACATTGTCTCAAAATATTTTTTTTTTGAAATTGATGCAAGCCATCATTAGACGTTTGGAACACTTTCCATTGAATAGATTTTCCATTGGAAGTACTAGAATTAGCTTGAAAACCACTTAAAATGGTAGTTTGATGGCGTAACAAAAATTAAAGAAAATTTAAAAATAGATAAAATTCTTATTTTTAAAACAATTGGTAATTAATCAAATCAAAAAAATTAAAAAAAGTTAAAGAATTGGAGGAAATATTTTTGTGGTGCTTTGTAAAAAAAAAATGGTGCCTTTCCTTCTCAGAATATAGGATTATCAAATGTATTCTCATCCATAGAAATGAAAGTAGATTTTAAATATAATTTTTTCTTGTCGTAAGTTGAATAAAAATTATAGAGAAATAGACTATATTTACATTTAAATTATTTTTTATTTTCTCTTCTTTACTAAAAAATTTATTTTATCTTTTTATGTACATAATTTTTTAAAGCAACAATATCGGTTAAATTTTGAATATTACGCTAGATTTTGGCAAGAACAGTTATGTTGCACGCACGAGTCTTTATTTTCAATGGCAATTTTATCTATTTATGGCATTCCTTCTATTTTTTAATGCCAATCGAAATATGCGGGTGAAAAATTGATCGAACTAAATGCATCAAACAATAAGCGAAATTGTTTAATTTTCAAGCCATCATTCTCTGTTCTGCTACCCTGCTACCTTTTAAGTTGTGAATGGACAAAAATATCTTTAAAAATTGTGATACGTACCTATAATTTTATCTTGATAGGGTAATAATTTATTAGCATCTTAATAATTATTTACTTATTAATGAACAATTTACATGTGGACGAAATATCAAATATCTAATTCAATAAATAATAGTTATATTTGCATTTTCTATTGATAAGTAAATAAATATAGAGATATCAACAACCGAGATAAAACTACTCCTTTAACCCTTTCGTATTATGATGAACGCATACGTAGGGGGAGTGGTACTTTCTTATTCATTTACTCCCCCTCTATTTCTTCAATCAAATCAAACTACGTAAATAAGATATCTACGTCCAAATTTAATTCCCTTTCTCTTTTATGCCCACTTTCCAACCTAAGGCATTAAAGTGGAAAAGTAAAATTATACCAAAAACTTGCACAGGACAATTAAATCTTAGAAGGCAAAAGATAGAATTTAAAGGTATTTTTTGATCAATTTTATTTTCTTAACGAAAAACAATGGGTTTTGTAGGGAGTCCATCCAGCCGAGCCTGATACACAAGTGGTTTAAGATAATTTCTTTCTAATCCTTTGTCTGATTATATTATTTATGGAGTTTCTAATCCAGCCGAGCTCGTAAACCTAGGCTTTAACAGCGGGCTGCCTCAAACATGCCCAACGTTACGATTCAGGAACGCAATTTAATAGCAGTAAACACTAATGGCAAAGATCAGATATGACTTATATCGTCTGAAACTTCTACATTCAATTTTATCCTACTCTTTATTAAGATGGGCAGAAGCTACACCAAGTTATTGCCCTTTATTGAAGAACAAGAAAACCATCTGAAAATGAGATTTGAAGTGACAGGAGAGCCGCCTACTTAACCCAAAAAAAAAAATGTTATGGTAGAATTGAATATAATTTGAAATTTTTTATAAAAAAAAGTGATATTAAAAATAAAAAATTTACATTAAATTTTAAATTTGCGTTTGAAATCTTGCATATGGACTGATGGTTTTCCGTCCAATGTCCTAGCAGATGTTGCTGCTGATTTTCTCCTTTAATGAAATATGAAATTTCTTTTAAAAGAAAAGTAAAAGGTTTTAAAACAGATTAATATACTTTGCCAATTATCCGCAAGAAGCCTCAACTAGGAATTATGAAATAAGATCGAAGTGACTAAAATAAAATCTAGAAAACGCTAAATCAAGTCTCAAAGCATCGGTTGCTTTGTGAATAAGTTCAAGAAAAGTGATTTTACATGACGTGCTCTTTCGATATTTTAAGGTGTACTCGACCAACTGCTGCAATTTTAGTTGAGGCCCGAATTGACCCCTAGCCTCTTCACTATCTCTCACAACGTGAAAGTTCCATTCCAGGGGTCTACTCACGTCGAACAATTTGAGAAAAATTCAAGAAGTGAACAGCATCCGAGACCTAATTTTGAGAGCCTCTGAACTGCTAATTTCATTAATGGCTTTCTATCTATAAAGCGACAGATAACCATTGGTACTGTGCAAAAAAATGTACTTCCAAATGGAACCTAACGTTGAGGTTTCTAAAGTTTGGCATAAATTGACAAGTCAGAGAAAATGTTGGGGCTTGCTTGAGACTTGCAAAGCTGCTCTCCTTATACAGGGGCAGTTGTTACATATTATGCTTCTCCCTTCTCAGGTTTCGATATTTCTTGTATCGAATATGTTAGTTTCTCCAAACTATTTCTATCTTCTTCTCCTAGAAATTCCATTGCTTTTAATGATGTTCGGTTCAGACAAAACCTCGGCTAGCAAGGTTATGTCGAACTCAAAACAAAGTACCTACCGAGTGTCATGAGTTCTTTCAATTACACGTGGAGCGAGAGGTGAGCATGATTATCACATGGAGCTCCTTAAAGGGTTTTGAGTATAGAATGGTTCTCCGGGGGAGATCGTTGGTTAAGTTTCTCCGATTTGAGTTATACAAAATGGATGAATGTGTTAATATTGGTGGTGGTGTTTTGTTCCATAGCTACATATAGAGGCTAGAGCGAAAAGCTAAAGGGAGGAGCAAGGCAATGAAGGTTGTCTTGTACGTTACTTCTTGTTTTCATTGAATTCTCTAGGGGACAACACGATTTGCAACAATTAATGGAACTAAAATTCGGGTTTCTTCTTCTTCTTATTCTTCTTTTTTTCCCCTCATGTTAAGCAAATGGTTTTTATGTACAGCTTAATTAGTTAGAAATATCTTTTATCAGCGATGATGATTGTGTTTGAATTTACAATAATCATCTTCCTAATATATAAAGAAAAGGAAAAGGAAAAAAAAAGATGTACCTATCATCCTCAATATAGACCTTTTTGTTTCGTTTTTTTTTTTAACTAAATGAAAGGTACTGAAGGCATATATTGAAGAATGAAGACATCTAGCATCATGTCCTAATTCTTGCAAAAGAAAACATTCTCATGAAAAATGTGTTTGCCAAGCTGAGGATGCACTCTCGTTAAGTATAGGTGAGTCTCTTTTCTTTTTTTTTCTTTTGCTATTTTCGTAAAAGGTTTGAACTATTCTCTGCTGTAGCCATTTAATAAATAATTTGATAATAAAAATACATGTTGCGTAGTTTAAAAAATGAGAATTTTGAATTGTAAAAATAATATAACTCGTAGTAATTAATTAATTAATTAACAAATTTCTTAGAAGATTGAAAGTTAGAAAATTGAATGAGATTAAATAATATTTAAATTTGATATATTCTTTTATTAAAAAATAACTAAAATAAAAAATTTTCATTCAGTTTCCTTGCAAAACTCAATCTAAATATTCGAAAAATGCAAAGCATCTCGGGGTCCATTGACCAAAAGCAAGCTTGTCCCTTCCTCACGTGGACGGAAAGTACGTTACATTTGTTTCTAATCTGCCCAACTAATTAATGTCTTTTAAGCCCACAGCTCACATAATATACTCATGGATATCATGGTAGCAGCTTTTTTACTTTTTTTTAAAAAAAAAATTGGCTGGTTATCGTGGTACTAGCTAAATTGTGTATGGTTTCGTGATAATTTACTATATATACTCTCCCTTTCCCCCCAAACTATTAATCAAAATTCAACATCAAAGGACCAGAGACCGCTCAATTTATCGAGAATTATTTTTGAATCTAGCAAACAAGTCTTTGTATCGATAATTTAACCATGAAGTATTTGGAGACGTCAAAAGTATCTTTTTTATCTATAATTATATATATATTGGTAAATCTCTAATTATATTTGTTATGGAAGAAGAAAAAAGGAGAGGAGGCAGGTTTAGGGTATTCTTCGGTCAAAATGATGATTTGAGTAAGTTGCTTGATCATATCTTGAAAAGCATGCAGAACTAGAAAATGAAATAAAAATCCCATGGCTTCAACATTTTGACTTTGAAATTGTCTTTGGAGAGAAGAGACCAAACGATGTTATTGTTTATTTTTTTATTAATATTAGTATTATTATTTTTTACCTATTTAAGGTATTTAGGTGCGTGATATTTTTTATTATTATAATTTTTGAATTACTGTATATTTTTTATTTTTTCAATTATTAGATTATCCCAATCTCTCAATCCCTCTCTTCTGATGTATTAAAGAAGAAATTTGAAGATTATTTTGATTGTTATTTATTAGTAATAAATACTCGTTATGTTTTAAAATATATGACATATTTTTCTTTTATACGAGAATTAAGATTTTGATAAATTTTATAGAAAAATTTTGATATATGTCTATAATGTTCCTATTTAGAAACTCTTGGTTAGTGTGTCAAATTCAAATTTAAATTTAACATTAAAGATTTGTGTTTAGAGTGGTTCGGTAAAAAATTAATAATTTTTAAAAAATAAAAGTATTTAAATAATTAGTTAGAGATAAGGATAAAATTTTAAAATAAAATAATAAATAAAATATTTAAATAAAAATAAATTATATTTTAAAATAAATAAAATAAATAATCAGACATATTTTTTTAAACTATGGGAATGACTAATTCTTTATTCATGTAAAGAAGAAGAGACCAAAAAGATGCAAGAATTGCTGCTTTCTTTATGAGCGCATTCGTTCCCTAAGCCTTGTCATTTATTACCAGTGACCACGGAAGAAGTTTCTCAGCTTGTGATCATCACAGTCCCTAATTATGTTGTTGAATCAAATTTCAGACTTTGCTATGACCACGGAACTGCATGCCATTGGACATTCTGCCTAGAACCTTTATTAGCACTGCAAACGTGTTTGTTATGTAAATCACTCAATGTTGAAAGCAATAGCGAAGAATTTAAAAAATATATATACTGATAGAAATTTTAAGATTGTAGAATTTAGTAACTAATCGATACAGATAATTTAATCTCTCAATATAATAAATCAAGACGCTTTCAAGTTCTTATAGGATCAATGTCTAAACTATAACTCTAAATACAAACTCCATAAACCTAAATTACTAAACTAATCTACACTAAAAATTCCACTCCAAACAACACGCACGCTTCGTTTCATATAATGGACATGGCGTAGCTGCAGCAAAATAATAGTCCCCCGGATGTGATGAAAAGAAGATGATTAAATCTGAATGTTTCAAGCGTTGGCATCATACTACCTTAACATTGAGCGGATCATTTGGTAGGGGACCTTTAGCCAGATTTGAATCCCACAATATAAGGAAACACCACTGGCATCATAAATATATATACGCATTTGCACATTGTAAAGTTTTCTGCAAATTCAACATATTAAATGTTTTCTATGGTAAGGACTAGCAATGTCCTAATGCCCTCATCTTCATGTTGTTCCATCGTGAAACTCAAGTCAAGTCACTTATCTCGCCTTTCACATCCATATATTATTCTTCCCCAAAGTCCCATATAAGTTTTTTGTAGAGCTTGATCCTTCAATACGTATAAAATCCTTGATTTCACCATCTCTCTTCTTCTTCGATCATTGGCATCCTTCAACTTTTTCATGCAATTTATTACCTATTAAAAAGAAGTGTTTCTAACCTATTAAATTACTAACTTTATTCTCCACAAAGTCGCAATCTTTTCAATTAGTTTTTTTTTTCTCCTGATCTTTATTGCCTATATATATATATATATATATATATATATATATTTTTTCTAGTTCCCTCTTTTGTCAATGCTGCTTCTTATTCTATTCTTTAGATTGTTTGACAATTAAATAACTTTAATTTAGTATCTCAAATTGTAGTCTTGGCACTTGGAAGTAGATATTTTTGCGGGCACACAACTCAAATATAAATTTAATAATTATTTTTTCATGGTATATACATCCAATTTTAATTCACGGTGTCATCTCTCTTTTATATAAGTCGACACATTTGCAACTATTTGGTTTATTAATAATAATATCATTAGTTGGCAGCTTCCTCCAACAAAATACAAGCAATATATTAAAATTCAAACATTGTTTTGTTTTAGAATTTTAACACTATAAATAAATACTTACTCTTTCAATATTTGTAAATAAACGCACCTATTTTTTAAATAAAATATACAAAAAATAAAAAGTTATAAATCTTAAAACAAAATGTGAAGAGGATATTAGTTGAAAGTAATTCACCAAAAAATATATTTGATAGCTAATTTTGAAATTGCAATTCAATGCCTAATGGATAAATCTTGTTATGCTTGAATTATAATTTCTAAAATGAAAATTAATAAAAAAGTATGTAGTAAGATTACATTTTACAACTAATAGTGTCAGAGCAAGCTAAAATATGCTTGAACTGCAGAACGAAATTTATGGCGCAAAGTTGAAATTTCACAAGATTCTTAGGGACTCAAATAGAAATAATTTGTAATATAGTCTTTCGTTATAATTAGTAACAGTTTTCGTAGAAGTAGTGCGTCAGAATTCCGCATGTTGAGAGGAAATATGTACATCGAATCACTGATCTTTTTTTATCAGTGATAACTTCCATCCATACCAAACAATTTATTTGCAAATTTTTTTGGTTATTTATATATTGTTTTACAAAAGAAAATAATACTATCATTATCGTGCCTCTTTTCATTTGGTTTTTTTTTTTAGCAGATGGGATCTCCAAAGTGAACGACTAGTACATCTGGTGGCGGAGGAGGAACCCATTGACTTGTGGGAAAAATTATCATTATTCTGAAGTTTTTTCCTTTAATATAATATTTGCATAATTAATTATGATATTTGGATTAGATTTTGTTACAGAATTTAATAAGAATTTTTTATTTTAAATCTTATTTTTTTCTCACAAATAATTTATTTTTACAAAACACATATGACAAAAAATTTCAAACTCAAACTCTATCTAATTTCACCCTAAAAGGAAACAATCAACTTCGGATGAAAATAGGACTTCTGGGAGGTGATTATGTTGAAATTTGCTTATAAATCGGGAACAGAAACAGTATAAGTCACAGATTGATTTCGGGCTTATGAATTGTAAGTAGTCAGAATTGAATTTTCTTGTTTTAGGGAAAATCGTGTGTTCTTTGTATTCTTTCCCATTAAACATTGGGGAAGACTTTTCCTTGTTTAATCATCATTATTGTTGACTTGGGCTTAACTGAGATAAAATATTTTGAGGGATTTCAATGTAATTAAAGCCTTCACATGTTGGAAAGTATATATATATATATATATATATATATATATATATATATATATATATATATATATATATATATATATATATATATATATATATATATATATATATATGAAATAAGTTTATATTTACTATTTAATATGCTTAATTATTATCGTTGAACATTTCTCATATACAATTTACTATATCTAAGAAGTTGTATATTTTCTTATTTTTACTTTTCTGAAAGGAAAATTGTAAGAGTTAGATGTTAGTACATATGATTTGTACTCTGAATATAGGAAATGCTCTTTTCCCCCCAAAAAAAAAAAAAAAAGAAGACAGGAAAGTCCAAGATGCTATATTTGCAACTCACAGCCTCAATTTAGAAAAGGCCATTGTAGTGACTATTTATATCATCATTTTGACTCCCCAAAAAATTTATTTTTAGTGTATAAATAATACTGGTAGTAGTATTAGTACTATCATACATTTTGTGGGAGAAAATGGTCCTTTTTCAACACATCTGACTCGGATTTGATTTTTTTAAAAAAAAATAAAAATAAAATCTCTTTTTTTATTTTTTCCTCATTGATGTAATTAATACGTTTGAAAATACATCATAGAGTAACAATTAATTCTCCTACATTTGTCTGAATTTTAAAAAAGGAAAAATATACTCAACCGTGACGAAGGTACAAATCCATCCCCCTCTAATAATGATGTTTCCACCAACTAGTTCTACAAAAAAAAAATGAAAACAAAAATAGAATACCAATTTATATGGTAAATTAATCATCAGCGAGAAGAAAATCAAAAACATTTGAAATTCAAGCGAAACATTAACTCGCAATAAATGTTATATTAAATCACAATGGCCGATCCGAGAAATAGAGCGGAGTTGCTAACATCATGAGGTTCGGCGGCGAGAGAAGGAAAAATGGGTAAAATCCATACGCGAAGAAGAAGGGGAAGGTCAATAGTATTACGCAACCCTCGTAAGGTTAGCAATAAGTGTTTGTTTTTCCCAAAAAATAAATAAAAATAATTCTTAAATACTGTACTTAGCAGAGAGGAAGAAAACCCCCCCAAAAAAAAAAAAAAAAAAAAAAAGTGGCCATCATCATCATAAATTGCGAATTTATTATATCTATTGGAAAAAATTAATAGCGGTGTGGTTGGATTTGTTCGGAAAATTTAGTTTTGGTTTTAAAGGTTGTTGAGGGGTTTTCTGCCTCTTCCCTCCTTTTTCTTGGTTATGTGCTCATCGAGCCTACTCATATTCATAAACACACACACACACACACACATCATACACACACCGACGCAATATGCAATCAATGAATAGCTCTTCCTGCACTTTGTTTAATTGCAATATTTACTCCAATTTTCCTTTTTCTGCAACCATCTTGGGATTTTTTCCCACAATTAATACTTTTCCTGTCCCTCAATTTACACTCTCTCGTCTTCTACCATTCCTCCTCCTTCAATTCAATTCAATTCAATACACAATACTCTACTATCACTACTACAATTTCCATTCCTTCTCTCTCTCTCTCTCTCTATATATATATATATGTGTGTGTGTATATATCTATATGCATCTTCTCTCCACCTCTTCCCCAAATTTAATTAAGCTTTAAAGCAATCTCATCTCTCTCCCCTTGATTCTTCTTATATATAATGCCCTTGTAGGTTCACTAACAACAAGCCCAGCCACTCGTCCAGCTCCATCATCATACTCTTGCTTCTGGTATGCTACTCTGGTGATGGTATAGCACCACCGTCCTTTGTAACTCTGGAACGGGTTCTCCGACATCACGGCAAAAAAGCCCGTCTCATCCATCCATTAAGTTAGCTATCAACCCTTGTCCAATTCCTGAACCAGAACAGCAGGAAAAGTCTTCCCCCCAGGCTCTCCTCTTTGGTTTGCAAAAGATTCTGAATTCAAAGGTACGTGAGTTCCCTCCTTGATGATCAAAAACATTCAAGTTTGCGTGATCAAAACGTAGAGATAGAATTCAGTTCGATCGTGGTTGAATTTGTTGTTATTGATTTGACCTTCCTTTTTGAGGGATGCAGACCGGTACCGCAGAGATCCTCCAAAGAAGCTGCTGCAGCCATGAGTCGCCGAAACGGAAACGTTCCGAAACTTGATTTGAAGCTGAATTTGTCGCCTCCAAGGGCAAACCCTCGAGTTCAGTCCCCAAGCCGATCGTCAACGGTGTCGCCGACCTCCCCACCAAGCTCGTGTGTCTCGTCAGAGCTGAACCAGGAGGAAAACTATAGCTTCTCCAACAGCCCCGAAGCAACATCAATGATAGTGGCCGGTTGTCCCCGATGCCTGATGTACATCATGCTGCCAGAAAAGGATCCCAGATGTCCCAAATGCAAGAGCACCGTCCTCCTCGAAGTGTTCAACGACAACACCACCACCTCCACCACCAACAATACCGCCGCCGCCGCCGCCACCATGAAGCACCAGAGGAACTAGACAGAGCATCCGTGGAACTTCCAATTTCGCTAGTCCCTTATAAGTTAGGAATTATCTTAATTTTCCCCTTCTTTTTCTCCCCATTTCAAGTAGTACTATTTGGGCTCCACTGTTGTCTACCATTGCAATCTATTTATAGTAAGAAACCAAACAGTACATGCATGGAAGAGTGGAGCTTTGAATAGTGGCTACTTTTTTTCTATTTTACCCCTATTTTGTAGGCATAGGTTGCAGGGCGGGTCCGGTATAGCAGCAGATGTTTTGGTGGATTCTGAGGTTTATGTTCCATCTTTAGCAGAAGACAATGCAAACGGGCTTTTCAACTCAGAACTTTCCCCAACTTTTGTTATTACGGAGGGAAGGCAAACAATTCGCTTAAGTAATTCTCGAACTTCTGTTTATCATTTCATTTTGCCCTTTCGCGTCTGACCGGTCAACAGGAAATTTTACACGAAAAATCAGGAATCTGGCTAATACATACATACACATGTTTTTTGTACTTGGAGACTTGGGGAATGTGTGGACCCCACAACATCGCCGAACTGGCCACGTTTACCGTCCGATTTCCCACCAAAATTAAATGAATAGAGATGACGTCAAAACTAGTTCCCCCCAATTTGTAATTGTCAAAACAAGAGTAAACGATAAGACTTTAATTATATTACATGAAATTATGCAATTAATTTAAATCATCAATTTATTCTTTTTAATCAAATAATACAATATATTGAAAAAAAACGAAAGCAACAGAATTAGTAAAGTTCAATAGAGCAGAACTAACGAACTCATGGGAAACAAAACATTAATGTTTTCCCCAAGTGGTTCGGTGTCAACGTTATATTATTAGGGAAATGATCGAAGGAAAAAGATGAGAAAGTGACGTCGTAATTCAAATAGGTTAGCTATACAGACAGGGGTAGAATGGTAATTAAGAGAAAAAAAATGCATGAGGGCCGAGGTAGTTCGAGCATTGAAAAACTAGGGGACTATTTTAGATTGAAAGACCATTAAAAACAAATAAATGCAAAGAGTAATTGAGACGGTTGAGAATAATGAGGCTATTGCGTCATATGATAAATACAAAATTAAATTCACATCTATATTTATATCTTCATTCTCAACAAATGTTGGTTTTATTCATGCCATCTACTTCTAGTATTACAACACAGTTTAAATGCCATCTTCTGCTGCGCTTTCAGTTTTGGGCAACACCCACCACCCTTTCTTCTTCCCCGCGCTCTCCTCTCTCCTCGACCATGCCCTTCGGCTCCCTTCTTATTCAATTCTGGTCTCCGCTCTTTCCTTCTTCCCAACTCCTCCTTTAACTCACCACACAAGAACAGATAGATACGATACACATAACTCCTAGCCAAAAAGCTGACATCCATTCTATGCACACAAGTTATGCAAACTTCTTAGCTCATGACTCAACCATCCAACCAACCAACCAAACTGTCATATCTTCGGACAGTATAGCACAGTAATGAACGGATGGGCAAGCACAAAGATGTCTATGTTGTAAACTACCTGTTTAGCATGGTGAAATACAATCCAAAAATTATTCCTGGGCTCGGGAAGGGATCAGAGTTGCCAGACTGGGGCCCTGTTCTTTAATACAGGTCTCACAAATGATCTGGCCTATTGGTGAAAACCGTGACGAACTAATCTGGGTTGAATAACATTATAAGCATGGGGGAGAAAGAGAGGGGGCGGGGGGACACAGGATACAGAGCTCAGCTAAGCGACTGGGCTAAATTTGGATTTCCAAAACACAATCTACTGCACATTCCTATTCATCCATAACGAGGAGTGTCAAACAGCTGTTCCTCATGCTTGTACCTTGTCACAGAATCATTTCCAGAATATTAATACTTCGCACGTGCATTGCCTAAATAGGCAGAAAAAATTTGTTTCAATCTCAATGAAATTCCCAAGAAATTGCTCTATCCCCAAGGAAAAAGAAAAGGGCAAACACTCCATGTTGTGCTCATCACAATTCAAATGCTAATTGGGCAGATTACATTTTGTCAAACATCCAGTGCATCCTTGTAAGAAGTATATATGTCATTTCAAAACCCAGAAACCAAAAGCAACCCAACATCCGTTGCAGCGAATGTTATTTTTATGCCTACAATAATATCAGTCATAATCAAATTATTGCCAACCTAATAATCGCTCCAGTTATGAGGAGCGAGTGAGCATACACTAGGTTCACCAGATTCGATAAAATGTCATTTTTGCAAATCAAACCTTCTAACAGTCTAATACCAAACATCATCCCAGGTTTTTACATTACTATCACAACCAAGATTTTTATACCAATTACCACCTCGACCCCACAAGAAATCCCTGGATTGGCTACCTCAGAGAAGATAGGAGGAACTGTAAAATTTGAAGGATAAGACCACAATTTGCTCGAAAACCATGAAAACAAACAAAACTGATGATAAGGAATGACTAGTCCAAGACATACAGCCAAAATGCATCTAAATAGGTCTCAACAGTCACCACATCCTTCTTTTCTTTCAATTGAACAAGACAAAAGCAACCGAAGATGGCATCACTTATGCTGTCAGATGCATGACGCCAAGACATTTAATTAGCCTATGTGAAAACAAAAGTTCAAATTTGTTACACAGACTTAAGAACTGGACTTTTATAGTTACATTGGTTAGGAAACATTAATATGTAATCGTGCGATGACCTCAGGCAAACTAGTTCGTCAAACAGTCCCTCCATGCTTACCAAAGTGAGAGAAGGACCAAGAGGAAAATTTATTCGTCAAAAAAAGAACAAGAGTAAATCCAAAATCTCTCAAACAACAAAAAGTTCCAAATGCTCTCAAATTCTCGACCTTAAACATCTAAATTATGGGTCAAAGATGAAAATTTATAAAAGAAATGCCCTCCTAGGTCATCTTCAGAGAAGTTGGTAGTAAGAACAGAAATAATATAAGCAGTAAGTTCAGACAAAATTTTAGGTGTTTCTACTTGCTAGCAACTGAATCTGAGTGTTGACAAGGTCAGTCATGAGCCAATACATCCCCTGTTCTTACTCTTGTCATTTCTTTACAACCATTAGAATATGTTTAAAGTACAATAATAAGACAAAATGCAACATCATAGTATACACGTCAAGTGTTTACGAGCAAGAGAGTTACCATTTGAAAAAGCCATATTCAAGTATAATAGAGGAAAGAAAAATTTTGAATCTCTCCATGTTCTCGTCAGTTTGCAATCTTTGACATCAAATTAGAATTTGACAATAAACAGAAGCAGATTATGTAGAATCGAAAGGTAATTTACATCTCTTTAGTTTAATCCAAGGTCAAATTTGCAAGAGAGTAACCCCCAAGAGTGAGGCAAACTGAATACACGAATTAATCCATTTTCCTGATAAATAAACAAAATACAGGAATATCTACTATTCTCTTAACAGTGTATGTGACTGAAACATTACAACATGAGACAGCACCGAAGACATAAACAAAGACCCAAACCACGGGCTACACAACTGCATTGTATCCCATGGTAACCTGCTATTACTATTGTTGTATGCATCCAAAATCATGGTAAATATGAGCTGCTGACATCAATGGGAGCACGAGAAGGAAATAGGAGGCATAAAATAATTAGTTAGAATTAATCGATAAAGAACAGCCATGGTAGGTATACTTTCAAAAAAGGAGTTGCTAAGGCGGTAAAACTCAAGCTTAATGGGGGCAGCTCCACCTGTTAGAGATGTAAGGATGTGCAGAAGGCAAATCCCAACGCAAGATGCTAACAAACTGATACTATGTCTAATTTCAACCCCATGAATCAGAATCCATTCAAATGATTTAACTTCCACAGACCACTGAACAGTTAAAAAACCTTGATATAGTTTCCTAAAGAACATTCTATCCTGGCATTTAGCAACTAATAAAATTGAGATTAATGGGGCTTCAAGGGCTTGTTCTCAATTGCTAAAGCTTTTTTCGGAAAAAAAATGCTTTTAAAAAAGCTGTTTTAGAACTAAAGTAACATTCTTATTTTAAAAAACATCAATAAGCAAAAGATATTTTGAAAAGTTCCTCTAGTGTAGCTTCTCAAAAACAGCTTTTTTCAGCTTATTAAAGCTAAAATCAAAGGTCAAAAAGCAGTTGAAAACAGCTCAAAACTAGCTTTTGCCCTAAGAAAAAGCTGTAAACGCAGCTTATTTTGAGCAATTGAGAAGAAGCACTGAAGAGAAGAATTGAAAACCAATACATGATTTAATCCTATAACAACCAAAAATGAAACCAAAATAAACATGCTGCTTGACACTTGAAAGTATGTCAAGTTTTAGTTCTTAGGTTGAGGCGTTAACAATCCCACCTCCTTTGAGTTTCTTTACCTCACTGCAAAAAGATTTTATCATAGGCTTATTATTTCATAAAATGGCAAGACAGTATTTTTCTCATCATCTTCAAAATAGTCCTATTCTGAATGTCAATACAGGAGCCTTTTTTCTTCCCCTTTCCCTTTTCTGTTAGGTTGCGGGAAAAGGAAAAAGGATCTAAAGAAGCAGAGAATCAGTAGAGAGGCAGAAACAAGAAGCTACAAATACATTTGCAATATAAGCTTAAAAAATATATAAAAAACAATAAATCTACAAACCAGCTATGAAAGAACCACAAATATACATACCAGCTATGAACACCAAATAACAGTCTTCGATGTTAGCTATTTTCTGAATATTTAATTAGTTAACTCAGAGAGTGAAGGTGATGTGTGCAGGACTTCAAAATAGAGTTTTGAGTATTAATCAAATACAAATTGTCAGAGCACCTATATCTTGGTCAATAAAAATTGCTTAGCATTGGCAGCATGTGTGCAGGACTTCAAAATAGAGTTTTGAGTCTTAATCAAATACAAATTGTCAGAGCACCTATATCTTGGTCAATAAAAATTGCTTAACATTGGCAGCTCCAGAAAACAATACTTTGGTTTTGCTAAGAAACTGTGCTGCCACCACCATCTCCTTGCAAGAAAAAAAGGAACAAAAAATTGCTGGTTTCTCCTTGAAATAAGCAAATTATCAAATTCAAAGTTGCTGATTTCTGTTGAATTATTTAACATTTGAGTTGTTTGATGCATCTGCCGTTTTAAGTACCACATTTGCTACAATTCATAGTTATCAAAAGCTTGATTTTTTTATATTTTTATTTTTTTCATTTCGTCATTTTAGGATGGGTGTTATTCAGCTTACTATCTTGTACTTTCATATTTTATTTCATTAGTAAAATTACAATGATCTAACATTTGGTATGAACGAGGAACCAAAGGTAAAAGGAGTAGTTACATTCATTAAGTTCATTCAATAACGAAATAGGAAATGCTTCAAGTAGGCTCATCTGTAGAATTTGAAGTTTAGTACCCACTAGGATTTGAGGTTAATTCCAGGATTTTTTTCCCTCTCATTTTAACTTATTTTCTGGAACCTAGAGTATTCATGCAAAATACCTCATGTTTTTGAGTGTTATTTTGGTGAAATTTGCACTAGATTCAATCAAATCCCTTGCTTCTTCACTCACGGTGGCAGACATTACAACCACATACTTGAACTAAAATGTCGCATGTAGGAGAAAAAGTCTCTGTATGCCACATCTTTCCAAAACAAAAAAGACATTCTAGTGAAGAGAGATGAAATGCTGAGTCGAAGACTTGAGTCTTTGAAGCATAGTCTAATAAATGTAAAACCAAAAGAATAACTACTGCAAGTACCTGATCAAGGCTGCTGTTCTTTGAAGAAGTCTATAGTTTTAATACCAAAAGCAAACCGCAAAACCATGACCAGCATAAGGGTCCAAAAACATTTGTAGAAAATGAACAGTAATGTCACTAACTGATATCAAAACACTTCAAGGGTTTTCATCAGTCAATTCTCCCCAACCACTACTGCTTCTGATGTACTTGTCAACAATACCAAACTCCTCATTTTGAGCAAGCCTTAAAGCATAGTTTTCTTTTGAAATAGGCCCTTTTTTAAGTCTCCTGTAATAAATAATCTCCCACGGCCACAAGCGAGCAGAACCAAAGTGAATCTCAGGAGGTGAATCATTGCCATTCTCTTGAGGGTACTCCATGCCAGAGTTATTAAGAACCATGCATAATTCCTTGGAAGAGATGTTCATTAAAGTGGCGGCACAATGCCTTCCGGAGTCCTCCATCTCTAAATTGTTAATTTGAATTGACTTGTCATCTCCTACAAAAGCATTGCTGGTGAATTCCATTGTCTCTCTCAAACTCTTTTGAGAGAGATCCCCTTGATCACTGTTGTTTGACTGGGAGATACCTGATTTTTTTGTTTCGCATATATCATTGGCAATAGAACAATTGCTCACATCTTTCCTTCTCAGAGAATGATTGTTAGTAAGATCCTCCTCCAAGTTCAATAGTGCAGTTGAACTATCATTTTGTATGCCTACCTTCATCATGTCAAGTTTAGAGTCGTCAGAAAGTGGATCCCCTTTCACAAATGGTTTCACTTGAACAGAATTCTCCAACTCCACACTAGAACAGTTCACCACAAAGTCCTGCTGGGTCATGTGCACTACAGTTGGAGAGGAAGGCAAAGGTTGACCAAGTGATTTGGGAGAACTTGATCTCGAGATTGACCGGGATTTAAGTTTTTTTGATCTAGTAGGACTTGGAGTTGAAGCAGACCTTGATTTGGAATCTATAGAATTACTTTTGGAAGGCACTGACTTTGATCTAGAGCGTGGACCAGATCCAGAAATAGACATTCCTGACCTAGACCATGATCGCGACCTAGATGGAGTATAGTCAGATAGAGCGGAGGACGGGACAGGAGCTCTTGCTTTCTTCAATTCATGTCTTTCTGGAGTTGGATTTTCTCTTCTATTTCGTTTCTTTCCTTGATATTCCTTTTTCCTAACTCTATGGGTTAACCTTCCTTCAGGAGAATCTGCACCCAGTAGCCTGTGATGATTTTGAGAAGTTGATGCCTCCCTATCAAATTTGTGCTGGCCTGTTGGTGAAGCATCTCTATCATGGAAGACTTGTCCCCTGGACCTTCTTGAAAGATGCTTCAGTTCTTGTGGACATTTGTACATTGTGTGTCCAACTTCTCCACATATATAGCAAGACTTCTGAGATTTTGAATTGTGCAAAACCTCCGCTTTTGACTTGTCAACCTGAGCTGTTTTTGGTTTTTCCTGTGGCTTCCTTACAGGAGGTGAGCCACCCAAATGTTCAGGAGTAAGAATGTCCTCTTGCTCCTTTCTATCATCACCTTGGTAAGGTTCATATCGGTCAAAATCTAGTTCATTTTCTAACCCATTTCCAACAAGTTGCTCCCCCCATCTGTCATTCTCTAGCAAATTCGTTTCAACACCTCCACCTTCATCTGGCATGTTCTGAACAAAGTCATGACATTTGTCTCCCGCATAACCTCCAATATTGTTTAATTGACCACCAGATGCTTCAGTAGTCAATTCAGCAGAATCAAGTCTCCCACTTCTCCGAGTTACTTGCCTAAAACCTCTTCTATAATCATCTCCAACATCTGCTCCTAAATTTCTGTAAGAATAATCTCCTCTACCAAAGTGCCTTCCTCGTGGAGGCTCATGAGTTCTACCACCTCTAGCATGCCTCTGCAGCGGTCGAGGCTGCCGATTTGACCATGCAAGAGTGATTCTCTCACCACAAATCTTCTGGCCTCGAAGGGTTCTCAAGGCTTCCTCTGCATTTGCAGGGTATTCATAAATGACAAAACCAAATTTGTCCTTCACTTGTAAAGTACAGTGTCCAAACCTCCGGAAAACACGTAGAAGATCCTCTCTGCGAATTCGAGAAGATAAATTTCCAAGATGCAAAGACATCTGTGACACAACACATTAAAATAACTTTGCATTAAATATACTTAAAAAGAAGGCATTCAGATTTGTGTAGGAAAAACTAGAATGCTATTCTAAAAAAGCAACAAAACAAAACAAAGAATAAAAACAGCACTACAAAAGTTAATTTTTAACTTTTCTTGATGACGTATTGAAACAAAATAATAGAAATGCATAGAAAAATAGCTGTACAAGTTCCAACAGTGTATTGAATCAAAATAATAGAAGTGCATGGAAAAATAGCTGTACAAGTTCCAACAGTGTATTGAATCAAAATGATAGAAGTGCATGGCAAAATAACTTTGCTTCTCTAACACACATCAGATTTTCTGCATCCTTGATTCAAGAACTCATAACTGGTCTACCTAGTCCACAGCACTAATCACACATAAAAGTAAATTACTTCCACTCTTCCAGCGCAATCATTGTAGTTGTACTAAATTGAACTTCATAAACGTCCGTGATTCATGAACACAATTAACTAAATGTCCAATCAAATTACTTTTCTCCAGGCAACAATAATAGAGGCATTATGCAAGCCCCACATGCTCTCTTTTCCCAACCAACCCCCCCCCCCCCTTTTTTCACTCTGTGTGTGGTGGAGAATTAACATAAGCAATGTTTAGGTACAAGTAATCCAGAAAGAAGATCCTGCGCTTCATCCCACAATTCCATGTAGAAAATCTCAGGTGACGCTCAAAATCCAAGACGTCTGGATGGTGAATGTGAGTGCATTTAGTGTAATAGCTGTTTCATGGGCTTCATTGCTTGACCAGAAGTGATAAACCAGACGACTTCCAGCAGTAAACAGTTATCTGGAACTACACCCATCACAGACGAAAGTACTTTGACATTTTTCTTTGGTTTGAGGCTCCCAAGGTATTACCCAAAAAGCATTTCAAACTCACCATTAGTCCTTTTTCCCCTTCAATAATGCAAAAACAGTAACACAGCCCTCCACCCATCCCACCATCTCCCAGGAAAAGAAAAAGATGGGACTTAAAAGGTTTCTAAAAACCTGAACCCAGAGGGAAGTAACTTGCAGATATTCCTTTGAATCATCCAAATGCGAAAAAAAGCTACTTCGCAAGAAAAAAGAGAAAAAACTGAGAAAAAGGGAGAATATATCTGCAGCCCAACAACAGGAATGACGTGAAACAGACAACCGAGTCTTGTATACATGTAATTTTGGACTACATCAGCTACTTGTAGATTATAAAGCGATCGCGATCGACATAATCAGCGACTGACATACTTTTATTTTCAAGAAATCAGTAGAAAGACGCATTCCAGCAGATGAAGAAAAGGGCTAAAAGCGGGATACCTCGAATTTAATGGCGGCAAAGCGTTTCCTCCTTTCTCTCCCTCTCTCTCGCTTGCTCGCTGGCTACCCGTGAAAATCTATCTGCTGCAATTCTTCTGGAATCTCTTGCGACCACACTACTGGCCTTCAACCCCCTTCAGTGCTTCCCGTTGGACTTTATTTCGGGGTTTCTTAACCTGTTTGGTTTATACCTAGCAATAATGCGCTTTATGTGATGCGTTGTATTGTCAAAACACAAAGACGCATAAATATAATGCGTTCCATTAAGGCTTCACAGCCAATAAAATAAAAAAATAACACGTTTACTGTATATTATGATTTTACTGAAAACTAATCATTTTTTGATGAATTTTTCTCTTTTCCCTAAGTTGCAAAACTAGAAAGAAATAATGTATGAAATCGGTCAAAACAACATAATGAGTCATAATTTTATAAAAAATTATCTCGATTTTAAAATAAAAACTCTCGTAAACTTTTTTTTTTTTTTAATCTGGAAGCCTTTTGCTCCCTATCAGAAACTCCCTTTTGAGTTTGACGTCTCACTATGGAACGCTTCCAGATTTTACAAACTTTTTAAATTTTGTTAAGAAATGGTATGTATTATATTTTATGTAAAACAATTGATAAGTTAAAATTGTAAAAGTTTTAATTGACTGCTGGTGTCCGCAACTACTATTGAGCAATCTCATGTTCTTTTATTATACAAGTACGCTATTGCAAATTACAGTATATTAAAAAAATATAATATAACTATTTTATAGGTTCTTAATCACATCTCCATTTACTAAATTTTTTATGACATAATTGTACACATTTTAAATAAACTAGTTACAATTAACTCAAGCTTATCTAATAAACAAAGTTTAACAAATAAGTTCATTACTTTTTAAAAAATTATGATAAAAAAAATTTGGCAGGTTCTGCACAACGAAACTAGTCGCTAGCATCTGAAATCAGTGGTGAAAGTTGGAGGTGACTTGAGTTGCCTGTGACTAAGATTGTAAATTGAGTCAGATTGATCCGAACTCGATTGTTCGAGCCATTTAATTAAGGGTTTGGAGTTTATATTGTTTTGGATCGAGTTTGAACTAAATTAAGCTCAATTCGATTTTAACTCGATCTATAAAATATATACATATAAATATATATTTATGTGTATATATTTTTTTATACAATAATATTATTATTATATTATTTAAAAAATATTATTATTATATAAAAAATTAAAAAAAAATCAAATTATGGTCAGTCCAAGCCTAATAAAGTTAAACTCAGATTCATATTTTATAATCTAAATATAATTAGAACGAGTTTGAATTTAATAAAGCCCGATTCATTTAACCCAATTGACACTCTCGTGATAGAAGTTACTTCAAACTTTTGTGGCCACATGGCATGGTGCCCGTGGAATTTTGTAAACTTCCACAACCAACGACGGAGGTTAGCTAGTCTTCCAAAAACGGCCTTTCTTAGGGTGATTTTCTTAAAATTTATATGAAAAAATATATAAAATTTAATATAGTTTGAAGAACTAAATTGATTTCTCATAAAATTCAAAGTAGTTTTCTACATATCTGAGTTCAGATGTATTGCAATGATTGAGAGAATCTCTAAAAATCTAACGAATAAATAGTAAAAAATAAATTTTTTTTGATTGTACATAATCAAAACAAAATTCTATATAGTAACGCCAAAAAGAAAATGATCACCCAATAAACAAGTCTATTTTGGGGCTTTGTATAAAAATACAACAGACAAGCAAAAAATCTATTTTTTTAAGTGCCACTATTGCACTTATAAACCCATAGAAAGTAGAGAAATTAAGAGAATAAAAGGAAAAAAAATTGCACTAGATAGAAATTGAAACCCCCAATATTTAATTGAGAGACCTTAGTTCTTACCATTTGAGCAAAACATTACGAGCAACTCAGAAATAATTTACTTCGTCTTTTTTTTTAATTAAAAATCTGAAATAAAAAATTTATGCATTGTTACCATCACTACCACCGTAAAAGGTGTCTTGGACCTAGACTCAAACCTATTAAGATATAATTCATATCGATCATACATATCATAATTATCAAACAGATTAATAAAGTATAGACTTGTATCAGAACATATAGGGTATCGAACCGATCTATGTATACTAAATTGCAATAAGAATTTTAAAAAGTTACAATATAACTTATTAAACTTATCATTACAAATAAAATTCTAATGTAATATGGTATCTCTTTAAAAAATAAAAAATATAATATTTATAGGCTCCCAAGATTAGTTACTACGCAAAAGATTAAGTAGAATAGAAGAAACTAAAATGTTTATTATTTTACTAAAATAATAACCTTAATCAATATACTAATTCGAGAGTTACTTTTTAATTTTATACATAAAAAAAGATCATCTTTCAAATTAAAATCAATAATTACTACCAAATGCCACTTATCTTTGTCCAAAGAAAAAATAAAGTCCATAAGAAAACTTATTAATCTAATATATATATATATATATATATATGTGTGTGTGTGTGTGTGTGTGTGTAATTGACATATAATTTTAAGTTAAATTGTCTTTACGACATAATGTTACAAAAAGAATTTCAATACAAATTACTATCAATAAAAAGCATAATAAAATTATATATTAATCAAGTATTAGATTTATCTGATTTAAAATATGATGTATCAAATTTATATTTATCAAATAAAATCTTATCAAATTTAAATTTAAATTAAAAAATATATTATTTTATTTATCTCGACCTTACTAGGTCAGAACCAGATAGTTCGGAACCTAATCAGTTGACCGCCCTAACCATCACTACGTTCTTACGACCACTTTCCTCCGTTCTCAAATTAAAGTCAAGTCTGCAATCTTTTACAGTACTACTTTTCTTCTCTTTCTCTTAATATGCTTAAAATTATTATTTTTTGTCCAAATAAATTTTCAACTACACCCATTTCTTTTTACAGCAAGAAACAAGTTAATGTTCTCTTTCCTTCTCCTTCCTTTTCGAGAGAGACAATATTCTGCCAAAGGGTTTGAAAAAGTCAACAGAATCAGGGGAACACAGACAGCCAAAAAGGGGGAAAAAAACAAAAAAATGGCGTGGGGAAGGGAAGATGGGTCCATATTCTATGTGGAAGTGGCTGCTTGTGTTTTTTCTTCGCGTAATTCCTACGCTTTTCTTTCTCTAAAATGTCAGATTCGCTGATGCTCTGCACTTTTATCCCTCGTGTTTTCGTTGCCTGCATTAAACTATAATTTCGCTCATACATAATTACTTTTATAAAATATAAAACAATTCTCAATCCAAATATTAGTTGAAAGACTTTACTGAGATATATGAAGCAAAAAATTTTACTAAATATTGTGTTTAAGATCTTACAAATTAAATCAATAAAATTTATTTACAAAAATAAATAAAACTCTAATAATATTCTTATTTATATCTCGCTAAGAATCCTCTTTCCCAATCTTTTCTTCATTTATTTAAAATTATCGCGTTCTTATATTACTATAATTTATTTAAGATTATTTTATTTGTAATATAATTTTATATATTTTAAATTATTACATGACAACACAATAGTAATTAGAAAAAAGATGATGGAGAGAATTCAAACTACTTATATTCTACTAATAAAATAATAATATTATAAAAAATAATAGTAAAGATCTTCATAACAAATTCTATTATACTTGAGAGTCTATTCACAAAGAAACAATAGGCTAGTTGATAAATATAATATCATAAATTATTTAAATAATTATTTATTTTGAATAGTTTTATCTTTGTAAGTTAATAATTTATTGATATCTTAATAATTACTTATTTATTAATAAAAAATATACTTGTAAATAAAATAGCAAATTCAATATATATTAGAAAAATTTTATTGTCATAATTTTATTTACATGTATTTTTTTATTAGTAGATAAATAACTATAAAAATATAACAAGTTATTAGTTTATAGAGATAAAATCACTCATTTCTTTCTGTGAACTCTTCCTTTTTAATAAACTTTGTTATGTTTCCCTCGAAGCCTATATTTTTAGGTTAATTTCGACAAAATAACATGTTTTTTGAGGTTTGATTTTGTCGTTTTCAATGCAAAAACCAATACTTGTTTGATTTTTTTAAAAATTTTTGGTTGGGTCAATAGTTGTATAAAGTTATGGATTTTTACGGGGCTCCAAGTCTCCGTAAGGTTTTCATAAGATTATTTGCATTGTCCTACGAAGTCGTGCACAAGAAAGGAGAAAAAAAAATAGAAAATGAGAATTTGACGTTACTGCATTTTGCAATTTACAATATTATATTTTAAAAAATCATTATTAGAAAGGAAAAAAAAAAAAAGAATCTCTCCACTTTTTCACTACAGGCCCGGTGGAGTTTTCTTGTTTATTTTTGTAGATTCTCCAACTGCTGACTCTCAAATATTTTTCCCCTCTCCGCCCTCTCGATCAAATCGATCTTTTCACAAAACCTATCAGAAGAGAAAATCTCTGTTCACCATCTTCTCTCATGACGCTTGGTTCAGGAGGATCCAGTGTCGTGGGTCAGTCTTTAATCATTCTCACTTCTTTAACTTCAATTTTCTATTTTTTGCGGTTTCGCTTCTGATTGCTCTCTGTTCTAAGAAATTCTACCTGAATCTGGTAATGAGTTCTTTGAATTTCTTGTTTTCATGCACGATTCTCGGTGTCTGTTTTAGGCCTTTGCTGGTGTTGGGTTCGAGGATTTTATTATTAGTATTGTGTTTTCCTAACATGCTAGTGGTTGAAAGGGAAAGTTTTCACCTTTTCTTTCTCAAGCATTTGCAGGTTGTTGAGCTCGATTTATCGTGTCGTTCTTGATCCAATGGGGAATATGGTCACCGGAGGTTGGAAATGGAGTTTATTTCTTGTTTTCCTGATTTTTTAGTAAGTCAGTTTGATTATTGTGATGTATTAAGCAGTAGGTGAAGGATTCTTTTGACAAATCATAGGAATTAGGTTTTCTGTCTTAGTTGTTGGGATAGACCTTTTTATGTTGGGGGAAATGCTGTTTCATAAACAAAAGATCAAGTGCTGATATTTTCAGGTGTTTTAGTGGCAATAAATTCGATGAAGAAAATTATTCAGACAACCCATTTCTCTCTACATTGCTAGTTCCATGACTGAAACTTGTTTGTGTAGCATTCAGTCCATTTTATTCGAACTGGATATTTCATATTTGAACTGGGTTTTCCAAGATTTTTTTTTTCGCCGGGGGAGGAGAGGGGGGGGGGGGGGAGTATTATCCAGAATTCATGTTTCTGACTTTGAAATATATTGCATCAACCATCATATTCTGCTCCTTTGAAAATCTTCACGTATGAACAGTAGCTAATTTGTAGTTCAGTTTGTATTTTCTCCAACGGTAGTGATGTCGTCTTAAAAGGTGTTCTAATTTCCTGCATTCTATTGAAAATGCTTTAAAACTGTCTCTTTTCAATTCTTTCCAAAATTTACTAAGTTTAGCATAATTCTGAAAGTCTTGTGTGATCTAACCAATTGTTCTTTGGCATATGTCGTGTGTCAGAAATGAGTTTTTAGTTATGTCTAGCGAACTTGTTGACTTATCTTCATGGGCTTTGTGTTCATAGTTGTTCTCTTCTCTATAGTCTGGTAGGACCCATGCCTGGTCCACTCAGTAGCCTGCTCTCTTATGCACCGTGATGAAGGTTGTAAAAGCTTAACAAAAGGGAAGAGAATGCTGTCATAACAGTATATACTTAATGATTATAACCTGAATAAGAGTATGTACATCACTTTCATTTGTTACAATATAGCTCTAACATTTGTACACAGGTACACTTAGATATTTTTTGTTGAATAATGAGCAAATCCACTGCATGAAGATTCAACTTCTACTGCCTCCAGAGAGAATACTCCTGAAAGGCTAATCTTCTATGCTTTTTCTGCACAATTTTGACATTCCAAAGCACATGGCTAGCCCCCCCTTAAGGGAAGACGTACTTGGTATGACATTTTGATGATGTCTAGGATGAAACTTTGAATCTTCTTTTTCTCTTTCCTACTCCTCTTCTGTGGCTTTTGGTGGTCTTTTAAAAATTTGTAAAGGTTCCTTTCGTTTTCCTCCTTTGTTTTTGCTGTGTGAATGTTTGTCTCATGCTCTCTTTTGTGCCTGTCCTATTTACCATTTTGCCCTCTTAGAGTGACTATAGGATTGTTATACACGTGAACTTCCTTGGTTGGCTGGGATTCTCTCTCGAGGATTGTGGATAGTCTGCATTTACTTCTATTTGCTTTCATTAGAAGTGAAGGATAATATTAAGATCATTATCATCTCTGATATTTTAAACTTCTTTTGCAGTCCCTCGGAATTTTAGATTGCTGGAAGAGCTTGAGCGAGGAGAAAAAGGTATTGGAGATGGCACAGTGAGCTATGGAATGGACGACGGAGACGATATTTACATGCGGTCTTGGACCGGTACCATTATTGGTCCGCATAACGTAAGCATGTCTTTCTTTTTTCGTATTAGTTTGTGGAATGACATCACACAAGCACACATACACACATCTAACTCTGGTATATGGCAATGATTTTTATGTGTGTACAATATGCCTTATGTGGAATGTTGTAACAATAATGTCTATCTTATGAGCACTTAAAAGACTTTCTCCTATCATAAAATGTCTAAATATAACAATTACTTGATCCTGATTGAAATATGTAATTCTATTTGATGATGTGTACATGTATGAAGAAAAAGCAATCTTTTTTTCACTTCTCTATAGATTGCTGGATGTTGATAGTTGTAACTGTAATTTAAGGATATGTTATGGAAAGAGACTGGATAATTCTTCCTCCCTTCCACTATATTAGCCACAATATGGCTATTATTCTTGTCCCAAAATATAAGCCACATTTGTCTTTCCCTAGTAAAATATAAATCTTTCTTCCAATAGCCCCTATTAATTAACACAACAACTCATTTGATAGCTCTATTGAGACTTTAGTAATCTTTTATGTGGTTTTTAAAAGAAGGGTGCAAAAGTCTTTTTCAATACAAATCTTATGAATTTTAGTTGTTCTTTGGTTTTGGTAAAAAGTCACAATGTGGGCTAATATAGTGGAATGGAGGGAGTATAGAAATCTATTAGAAGCTGATCTGTATGAAAACAAAATAATAACTAAACATCAGACTTGAAAGTCGTCATTTTGTCAAAAATTGGGTCCCTGCGAATTCTCTCACATGTGAAAATTCACAAACCTCCCAAAACAATCACTATTTTTGGATTCGAACCAATAAAGGTTATGGCCACAGGATAGTTAAATATGTTAATAAAGGGTGCTCTGCTTGGGGGTATTTTCCTTTTTATATGCACTTCTATACAAATCGATTGTTTTGGGGTAATGTATAATTTGATCTGAATCTGATACAAGTTTAATTGAATTAACCTTCGAAGTATATATATCCTTTGAATTTGGAAATTGTCATGGGAATAACTTCTGCTCTTTCATTTTTGCTCATTATTTTGGATTTTTCTTTGACTGCTAAATTTTCTATGCACCTTTGTGATTTGTTTTTTTCAGTCTGTACATGAAGGTCGCATTTATCAGTTAAAGTTATTCTGCGACAAGGATTATCCGGAGAAGCCACCAAGTGTTCGTTTCCATTCTCGAATCAACGTGACCTGTGTTAACCATGAAACTGGAGTGGTAAACAGTTCATCTGAAATCAATGAACTTTGAATCTATTATTAAGTGGATTCTCTTCATGGCATTTGATTGCATACAATTGGAAATTTTTTCTTTCTCAGTTGGCACGTATATTTTCATTATGTTCTCAAACTGCCATTCTGTACATAGAGATTGAAAGTAGCTCTGGTCTTAAGGTTTTGTATACAGGAAATAGAGCATCAAGGGTAAGAAACCCCCCAAAGCAGCTATGGTTTTTGATAAACTAGTATTAGTGGATATTGAATAATAGTTGCAAGAAGTAATGTCACTCGGTCTCTCTGGTGGTTCTTATAGTCAATGACAGTAACTTGATACTCGTCTTGCAAAAAGATAATAAATGTAGAGTTTTAAGAGAAATAGAACTAGAATGTGGATAGGAAGCTAAATCATGATGGATTGTTTCAATTGTCCCTCTTTAAGTATTTTCTGATAATATCCTATCTGCCATTGGATGTTAACTAATATGCATCTGTTTGGGTTTAATTCCTTTCCTTATGGACTGAGTGCTATTCAATTGTAATCTGAACATCTAATCGCCTATTAGTCCATCAATTGGGACAACATTCCATCTTGTATTCCAATTAAATTTTATCACAAGGATAGCATCAGAACAACTATATTACCCAGTACATTGGCTAAAAATATAAGTACAAAAGCTAATGGGACCTTCTTACTACTATTGTCCTGCTCCAAAGAACAAATTTGCTTACTGTTGTCCTGTTTCCATGAACAAGTTTGCAGTTAAATTAATTGGTGATCATTCATTCACTGTTTTGGTAGGTGGAACCAAAAAAGTTTGCGCTTTTAGCAAATTGGCAACGTGAATACACCATGGAAGACATACTGACACAGTTGAAAAAAGAAATGGCAGCGCCACACAACCGCAAGCTGGTCCAGCCTCCAGAAGGAACCTATTTTTAGTACAAACCATTTGCCGGTCTTCTTTGCCATATGCAAATCTTATACTAGTCTGTAATGCTGTTGCAAGTCCAAGTAGAAGGACCGGGACATGCCTCCAGAGTCCTCTGATTATGCTGGCTTATTCATCTGTTCTTCTGCTGTTCTGTTTAATGAATTGTGTCATTCAATTTCTGTTTGTTTGATGGGATCTCTACAGTATGCCAATTCCGAATTGCATGATTTAACTAATGGCAAGTTATTTCTCACATTATTTAGCAAAAAAAAAAAAAAAGAGAGAGGTTATTTCGTGCATTTCCCAGATGAACGGATATTTCTACCTGTGTCTGATTGATTCTTTAATTAATTGGAAATCTCATGTCAGACTATGCCTGTGGGGGTATTAATCATCGCGTGATTAATACTTCACTCCAAGTCCCTCTTCAAAAGCTTCCCTATGCTTTGTTGGCTTTGTTTGTCTGGAGGCAAAGGTAAGACTTGTTTATGCTCAAAAGCTAGCAAGGATGATGGTGGCTGTGGTTAATACAAGGGTTGCAGGCTTGGATTTTACCAAAAGATAATTGTCTGATCGTGGCAGCGCACTCCGCGTGAGATTGATTACCTCTTCTGGGATGTTATATTTGAACACTGATAAATGGAGAGAGCAATTTCAGGCTTGTTTTCCTTGACCTTTGTCTCCACTGGGCAAAAGTTATTATTATTATAATTTTGATGAATGACAAAATATTAATTGGAAAGATTAATGATTCATGCATCTTCTAGTTCTGGCTTCGACCTTGCAGTAATAACTAGTAAGGTGTAATTGAAATGGTTAGAATGTGAGCAAAAGATGCTCGGAAATTTCTATAAACGCACGAAGTATTAAAGGATTCTAAATCTTGTTGACAATAGAACAGTTTTATATGAAAATGATAAAGACGCGGATATGTGACAAATGATGGCTACCAAATCAACATGTGCATTCGATTTCAAAATGTTCCTTTTATAGTAGAAGTGGAACCCCCACTAGCGGAGTAGTTTTCAGACAGACTACTTTAGCATGAGATAAGATTAGACGGTGGGGGAGCTCGCTACGATTTGCGTCCGCCTCAGACTTCATTTCACAAGCATAACAGTTTTTCCAGTTTGCACGCCTTTACCAGTAAACGACAGGAGAAAAAGCCTCATCAATTATTACTAATTGGAACTCCATTTGCTCTCTCTCTCTCTCTCTCTCTCTCTCTCTTTTCATTTTTTCCCCTCAAAAAAAAAAAAAAAAACGAGTAACAAGAAGTCCGGTCCACGGCGGGCCACCGACTTCTTAACACGTCTCATCTGCCTACCGAAGAAAGTCCGAGTCAACGAGGTATCGCTCCGACCATCCATTCTAATATGCCCATTTTGCCCTTTTGCCAAAGCTGGTCCTCAACCGAGTCAATTTTTATGTAAAATTGGCAAATGTAATTTGATCATTGTGGGATGATTCTTTTTTAAATAGAATATTTTTCGGCTGTCAATTAACTAATTTTTATTCTTTTGTACGGAAAAAAGCGACCTTAAACTAGGATGTTTGATTGATAATGCCAATATATACAAAATCATTATTTTAAAAGTAAAGACAATTTTAAGAAAATTTTATGTTGGAACCAATAAATGTATAAGCTAAAGAAAAAACTAATTGTAAGGTTTTAATTGTTACTGTGTAAAGTGATAATTCTATCACTATTAAGAAAACATTAAAAATTGGTCAAAAAAAAGTTTATATTAAATATTCTATTGTCTCATACACACTAAATTTAATATTTGTAATATATTACGTAATATTATAATATTTTATTATACTCTTATAGTAATATATTTTTTTGTATATATATATTATTAATATTATTATTATATTTTTATAAAATATTATATACATATAATAATAACTTACAGAACAGATTAATATAATTAACTTAATAAGACTGTTTAAGAAATATTAAAAAAATTAATATGATCAATTGAGGTAAGGTACTCTTGCCAAGGAGGAACATATTGAAAATTAATTCTTTCTATAAGAATTCGATATATACCTTATATTATTATAAATAAAATAATAGAGGAAAGAATATGTGCCCCAAATAAATAGTTAACTGAAATCTTTCAATTTGATAAGCTGCTTTACTAACTTGCTTTTCCCCCAATTTAGTTACTAATTTTACCTGGTTCAACTAACTGAATTAATCTTGTAGGGTATTTCAGTAAAACAAATAAACCCTTGGAAGAAAAAATAGAAGACAAAGCAAAACCAGGGCCTCCAAATCTGACGGTGCTCTTTTTCCCACCACCCCGTCCCTCAACCCCATTAAAGCGCTCAGATGACGCCTCCACGTTCCCTCTCTATCCTCGTATTCCACTCCCACTACTACTATTACTACTCACAGAGCCAACTCGGAGCTTCCCCACCGAACTCCTCGCCTCGCTATCGCCATCACAAGAGTCGCTTTTCCTCCCTCTCCCGGACCAAAAAAAAGAAAAAAGAAAAATCGGAAAAATAATTCAGCCACACCCCCGATCTCGATCTGGAGTCCTCAGATCCTCGATGTCCTCCGCCTCCACTCCACCAACGCCTCCGCCCAAGCCTCCACCACCCGTGGAGGCCGGCTTAGCCAAGAAGCCGATTTCGATCCGCTCAGTGTGGTCTAGTAACTTAGACTCCGAGTTTGCACTGATCCGACACCTCATCAATAAGTACCCTTATGTCTCCATGGACACTGAGTTCCCCGGTGTCGTCTTCCGTCAGGATCCCCGGCACCGGAACCCTATTCACCACTACAGAACTCTCAAGTCTAACGTTGACGCTCTCAAGCTCATCCAGGTTGGGATCACTCTCTCTGACGCCGCCGGCAACCTCCCCGACTTGGGCTCGCCCGACCACTACTACATCTGGGAGTTCAATTTTTCTGATTTTGATGTCGCCCGTGATGACCATGATCCTGGGTCCATCGAGCTCTTGCGCCAGCAAGGCATCAACTTCGAGGATACCCGGAAATACGGCGTGGATTCCACCCGATTTGCGGAACTGATGATGTCATCTGGCCTTGTCTGCAATGAAGACGTGATGTACATTACATTTCATAGTGCCTACGATTTTGGGTACTTGATCAAGGCCTTAACCGGTCGGCTGTTGCCGGCGGAATTACAGGAGTTTATGGAATTGCTGAGGGTGTTTTTCGGGAACAGGGTTTATGATGTGAAGCACTTGATGAGATTCTGCAAGAGTCTCCACGGTGGGCTTGACCGAGTGGCTAGGAACCTTGAGGTTACCCGGGCTGCTGGGAAATGTCACCAAGCCGGGTCTGATAGCCTGCTGACATGGCACGCATTTCAGAGGATCAGAGAGGTCTACTTCAATGGCGACCTCGGCCTGGCGGAGAAGTACGCCGGTGTTCTTTATGGGTTAGAGGTCCTCTCTGCTTGAATTTCTCTGTTTCTGATTAGGCTGTAGAGGTTCTCTTGATGTAGAGCGCTCTTTGAATTTCTCAGTCAAGTTGTACAATTTCTTGGCTTAATATTAAAAATTAGTTTCAGCTTATTTTCCGTTTCCCAGTCCCACAGCTTTATTTTGGTATTTGGGTTACGTGTGTTTTTTTTATTTTTTTGGTTGGGGGGTGGGGGTGGGAGGGGTATTCAAGAATTTTTGAGCTAGTTGATAGTCTTTTGTATTACTGATATAACCTACTTGATCGAGGAGAGTTGTCAAATAATGTTTTTTTGGTCTATCAAGTTTTAGGCAAAAATATTCTTGAATGCAGAATATATGATGCCCACCTGTATTCTTGATGAAAATTCAAATTTTGACTTTCCCAGAACACTAGCGGATTTTATACTTGTCTGTTTTTGTTCCTCACTAAAGTTTAAGCCCTTCTAAGTTACGAGTCTGTGTCATTCATAAATGCATCCCTGGACCCTGCATTCATCCACTGTTGAGAACATCAGACTTATCCGTAGCAAGAGGAGCATAAGAAAATGGCTGATTGATATTTTAGTCGGTCTTTCTGGTGATTTAGTGATCTTATTCATGAGTTAGTTTAGGGCATGTTATTAGGGGTGTGAATAAAGTTCTATCTTTATGAGGTGGTTTAAGTTATGGATTTTGAGATGCTGCAAAAAATTGTTACCGTTTCAATCACAAATTGGTGCTATTGAACTGGCCATTTAAATTACATAGATTCATCCAGGTCTGACATACAATCTCTGGTAGTTTGCACATGCCAACACCAGTTGAATTTTACTAGCAATTTACATTACATGGTTGCTGATTTTTTTCCCACTCTTCTAAGAATAATTTCTTGTAGTAGGATACTGCTTTGGTCAATTGAATGGTTTCGATTAATCACACATATTTCAGGTTATTTAATGATGTGAAAGTGTATGTTAGAAAGATGTTTCTGCTTAACTTTGTGCTCTAAACGCCTCGAAAGTGATGTAACAATTGAATCCCTGTATAATATGAAGCTTTTCAAAATATTTTCAGTTCCCTCAAGAGCACAAAGCTTAACCAAATTTAACCAAATGAATAAAAGGTTTCAATTCGAAATTGAGTAACCATGAATCTTACCTTATTTCTACTTCTTGTTTCTCTTTCCAATACTGCTGACAGCTGGGGACTTCAATTTTTTTTTTTTTTTGGAGATTTTCTCATGTGATGCTTAATTCTTCTGAAATTCCTTCTCTTTCCACAGGAGTGAATTTAGAAGCAGGCTTTCTACAGAGGAACAAATGTCACAAATATCTCGTAAATGAAGTTCTGAATGATCATAGAATTAAGAACCCCAAAATGTCATTTTCTTATCTGTGGGCTTTTGCCAATCCTCAGATAAACAGTTTAAGATAATGAAGATGCCGGTAAGAAGACATTACTGAAGGATGTTTTAAATGGTGCACCCTCATGTTAAAAAATTTTTTATTCTAATTGATCCTCGGAGGGCTTGGATTCAGGAAAGGGGGGGTGGTGTTGGGCTTTTGGTATTGTTTTCTTTCAGTTTCTAGCAATATGGAAAATAAAAAGAATACTGATGAAGGAGCAGATTAAACTTTTATTTTCTTGCTGAAGACAAGAGAAGTAAGTTCTTAATCTTGGATCTCCTTGAGTTTGTCCTTTTCTATCTTTACATCTGAACTGCACAAAAACTGTCCTAATCAAGTTGATGCTTTACCAGAATTCTTCCATCTTTAATGCTGTAGACAAAAGAAGTAAGTTCTTAAAGCTTCAATCTCCTTTAGTTTGTTTTTCCTATCTGTACTGCCTGAATTTGTATAAAACATTGTGCTAGTTTAATTGACTTTTTAGCTGAATTATAAACTTCTAGACTTGGTTTCTCTGTTACTCAAAAGGCATTACTCATTGTTCATTTTGATGGCTTTGCTTTCATTTTGTCCTACCAAATATGGGAGAGAGAAAATGATCATTTTTACATCAATCTATGGAGCAAGTGTACTGTTCCCTGGCTTTCTTTAGTTGGAAAACTTGTTTCCCCCAAACAAGAATGAAGTTGATTAGTTTTCTGGAATGACAAGAATATAAGTTAATCAAAGGTTTCCTAGTGAGGGGGAGAGAGATTTCTCAAATATACAGACCTTCCCCCACTTTCAATAAATAATCCTCTCACAATAAAAGGGTTAGATTAAAAAATATAGTACAATCTTAATTGACCAATAAGATATACATGAATTCATTAAGTATTATTTGAGACTGCATCTAATCTATTACTCAATTTATCCCTTATTATGGTCATGATTTCCATTTGGGAGGTGTCAAATTTAGAGTTATCCTTTGGAAGATAGGTCATTCCTTTTACAATCATCATTCATAAAATGAAAGCAATTGGTATGCAATTTTTAGTGCAAGTGTGAAGTGTGGCACTCCTTTGGTCAAATGCCAATGCATAACTGTGAAGCTTGTGCCGACATGCCATAACTGCATCGAATTTAACTTTTTCCCTGGCAGATCCTGTAATTATGCATGTATGCTTGCAGTCACTTGTTGGGAAGATAACATGGATAGAACTGGTTATTCCTGTGACAAATATTATGCTGACACTATTAGTATAAAGTTAGAATTACAGAGCTTTACTATATTATTGGGACGATGGAGTAAATTGTAGTATGAGGTCCTTGAATTAGTGTTTCTAATGACTGGTGGTTAGAGAATAAGACTTTCTGCCATGAATCATGATGAAGGATAAAGAGAAGAAAATGAAAATGAAGCATAAAAGCAGATGGTAATAAAGTAAAAGTCTTTGTGGTACTAATTAATAGAAGTCTTTATACCAGTGTCACGTCACTCAGCCTAACAGTCTATGCACTCATGGAAGTAGCCAAGCATCAGAAAGCCTAGGAGCAGGAAAGATCTTGAGAAGTGATTGGTGCAAAAGAGTTTACTTTTTTGCCTTGGGGGGGGGGTCTTGGGATCTGAATCATGATACACGCAATTTCAGAAGGATTCAGTTATCCAACATTCTATTTATGTTAACAATTTTCATGCACACAATTTAGAAGGGTTAAGTTATCTACGTGCCAGTTTTAAACCAACATGTTGTTATTATTTTGTTTGTCAAAAGTTCTTTATGAAGTAATGTTTTTTAATTAACAAAAACAGGGGAAAATGGACCCCCTTTCTGGGCCAAAATTTGTCCTTTAAAGTTCTGAATCTTTTTATGTGCAAGAGAGTTTATCTTATGGGTTTTCATCTCAATTTTACTTTTTAATGTTAACTCATGACATCAGAAGAGTTGACAAGGACTGAAGGAGCTAATCAAATAATTCTTGTCACTTCTCTCCATCAGCCATTGACTAGTATGTGATTGGATGGTTGTTATGGAGTTCGGTAAGTGTGTTTTCTTTGATGTTCTTTTTAGTTATGTACTTGTCAACTGAGCTGGGTGGAATACATTTAGTACACTAAGGATGGTCATGCCAGAGTTACCATAATTATTGGCCAGGTATGTACAGCGGTTTCTTATGACTGTTAACCTGAGAATATGGAGAATGTGTTTCTTCTTTGATGCATAATTTAGCCTTTAGTAGATTATGTATGCCCTTGACAAGGTTGTGAGCTTCACTAGTGCTATCTGCAAGAAATACGTTGTATGTTTTTCTTTTAACATGGGGAAGACTTATATTATATAAGATGATAGAATCCAACAGATTGTTGAGATTGTTGGAAAATTTTTGTCACTTATTGTTAGTAGCATCTTGCATCTTGCATCTTGCTATATGTCCTAGCCAGTATTCAAATATTTCAATTTCCTCTTTATGGGTCTGAATCAATGGCTTGTGTTCAAATGCTTTTGTGAAGATAGAAGCTTGTTTTTTGCCCGACTGCTTCTTTTCCTATATCTGCTTGTAGGTTTCCGCTGGGTGTTTATTGGAAGGGGAGGTGAGCCAATTCCCAGAAATGATTATTCAGAGATTTCATGGACTTGATGTTGATAGGATCCAGTCAAATATGGCCTTTATTCTCTGGTCAGAAATTTTAATATTGTAATCTCTAAGGGAAAAGCCATAATGTGAGGCCTGAAAAGGATGAAGTTCCCATGGTATTGGGCTACCAGTGAGTTATAAGATAGTTTAGCTTGTGAAAGTTTACTACTATGTTGCGTTTTGGTTTTAGTTTGTTTATCATTTTCATTTTGGACTTCCTTTAAGATTGGTGATTTGAATTCAATTATACAATCTGACCCTTCAAATTTTGCTTTTAGAAATCTAGTTTCACAATCAAACTCACCCTTCAACTTATGCAGTCGCAATAGATTATATGCTGAATGCTGATAGTACTTCTCATGTTTAGACTGGTGTCCAGCAGCTTGAATTTTAAAAGCAATTTTGAGAGCAAGAGGCATTCACATTCTGTTTCTATGAAAAGTCTCTACCTACAGAAGTTTGAGCTACATTTAATCTTTGATTTTGTTGTTTCTAAGTCTCCAAATCTTCTTTAAAGCTGTTTTAGTATTACTTGGATGGTCCAAAACCAGATCTAAATGCTTTCTTTCAGATTCTTCATCCTCTTTCTTGTACTTCTCCTTTCAGGTAGAAACCCCCCACCCTTCCGGTCCCAATAGATCCAGACAACACCAACATAAACTTTACGTCTTTCTTTTCTCCTCAGATTTATCATTTGGAGTAAATATTAACATCCACTTGTGTGTTTGACTCTTCAATGGATCTAGCAATTTCTAGGAGCAACTCTTGCTAATTAAAAAGAAATAAAAAAGCAAATTTGCTAAAAAGTAGCTTTGGAAGCTCCTCAAGAAGTGCGAAAATATATATATTTTTTACATCATGGAGCCGATCGTGGTAGAGTTTAAGTGGTTATATTATAGTTTCTGGAATTTTAGGCAAGATGGCACACCTTTCCATTTCTTCTCATAGAACTGAAAGTCCTACTTCCTGATCAAGCTCTACCAAATTTTGTCCCTTTTTCTCTTTTCCTCATCCTTTTTTTTTTTTTTAGCTGGATTTCTCTTTTCCTCATCCAGTATCTAGTTTTTGTGTTCTCATTGTCACCCGGTAAACCAATAGACAAGCTAATATATCTCTAATATAGACAAGGAAAAATTTCATTTTCTATATTCTCTTCTAGAAAGGAAACTTATTCTCAGAATACAAATCAATAGTTCAGTATAACACATTTTTGATGAAGTACTTTACACAGTATGCTAGACTTCACTTTTTAGTTGCTCCGGTAAAAGTCACATACTTGTAACATGAAATTCATATGTGACTTGGAGGCTCTTGAGATCTTTAAGTTCGCAAAAGAGAGGAAGGCGTAAGATTGTTAGTTGGATGAGCGAAAAGAAATGGTATGTGGCTAAGATACAAGGATGTATCTCTCTGACATTTACCAGAATTTTATCACTCATCATTTTTTGACTTATTTATGGGTTTCTACAATAGGTATAAACCACCAATCTGAAAGAGATTCAATTAATGTGAGATTGGCTGTTACTGCAAAAATGCACTCTTCTTTCTAGTTTATACTTTTTTAAAAAAAAAATTTATGTTTGATTTTTTTAAAGTTAGCATCGTCATAAGAATTCCACATTTCAAAGTCTAATTACAATGACCCTTTCCATGGCCACGGATTTTGATATGACTAGTTTTAATTAGTATGAGGGTGAAATAGAAAACAAAACTTTTAATTTTTCCTTAAAAAGCAGAAGATGCTTTCTTCCTGACCAGTAAAAGGATGTCTGTCATAAGCTTTATGCATATCAATGGGCTTTATAAATTGACCATATACACACATCTGTGATCTTTTGCATGGGAAGAACATGAAGTGAGGAGTCTTAACTATCATATGTTTGGAGGAGGTATGTCTCATTGAGGCTTTTTCTGATCGACAATTTTAGACATTGCAGTCGATTATGTGATACTACGTTTGACCTTCTGCAGGTGGTTCTTGCCCGGTCAATAAAGGTGATGCAGTTTAAAGGAATGATTCTTTGGCTGGTAAAATTTTAGCGTGGAATTCTTGCTTGGAGATTTGTTTGAAGGCCAAGAGACTGGTTTTATCTCGTGAGCTCTATGCAGAGGAATTGGTACCTCAGATTGAAGCTGATGAGTATCTCGAATGCTTTAATTTTGCTCGTTGAACATCTTTAGCTTTGCATTTTTATTTGTTTTGAAGCCACTTAACATTTCTTATCCATAATTCTCATTGGCACTTGCCATTTGGATGTGCTGTAAATTAGAATTTACTAATTATTCTTGTCATTTTTAAGTAGTTATTTTATTGTTTTTGTTTTCTTGACTTGATGCTTAAAAGTTCAGAAATCTTGAAAGGTGGAAATATAGATTCTCAAGAAACATGCCTGACAAATATGGCAGGGAAGGAAGCTGATTTAGGCTTGTTGATAATCTCCAAGAACGTCATTTATTATATTCAGGATTAGGAAACAATTAATTATTTAAAGTTTGGTGTGGGAAGTAGATAGGGTAGCATTTGTCCGCTGAGATTTGATAATTCCATGGCCGAAGATACTCTTAGAAATGCAGCCTATTTGGATTTTCTTAGATTCTGGAATATGATAACCTTTCTTTCTACTGCAGCTTCTTGCTTTCAACATGAACAGCAGAAGCCAAAGTTTTGCTGCCCGGTGGATCTTGTAATTGCTTCAGGTATATGTAGAAGTTGTTCTTGCAATATATGTGAACTCATGATAGCTTTGATATTTGCTAATCCATTTTTAAATTAAGCTAAAGCTTGATTTTCGGAAAGATTCTGAACACTAAAAGTGCAATTGGATCCTAACTTCAATAATGAGATTTTTGACTCGTAGACATACTGCATATTCTCTCCAGGGTAAAACTTACAGCAGCCAGTATAATTTAGTCTGAAGTGTTTGCTGATAGTTCTTACGGTCAGTAGGTTTCACTTTGGTTGTTGGAATCATATACGTTCTCTTGGGATGCTCTGTCTGCTTGCATAACTTTATTCTTAAATAGCTGCTGATATATCTCCTTACTAGGTAAGTTCCATGTAGTACTTGTGTTTTCTTGTGATTTCCATGTTAGACTTCTCATCTTCTACTTTTAGATTGGAATCTTTATTTTACTAGAGAAAAGACGATGGAGTATGGCTTGCGAAGGCAATAAGCAATCCGTTGTTACTTGCATATGAAATTGCAAAAAGACGGTCGCCTGGAATTGGTTGGTCTGTGGTTTAGGATCATGTAACGCATTTAAGTTGAGATTTTCTTCTACATTTTTTGAAATACTGAATTTAAATGATGTACCAAAATTGCGGCACAACTGTTCCTAAAAGAGTTGTCTTTGCAGAATAACTATTAGCTTCTTTCTCAAATTGCTTTTGGTTTTGCTAGCTATATATATATTTCTCTCTATGCATGCAAGCATTTTGACCACGTGTACCTTACATATTGTTACTTGTTTCTAACCACCCCACCCCACATTTTTGTCATGGTTCTTGATGCCCCGTGTGAAAAATTTAACCACAACCCACCCTCTCCCACCATCCTTAACCAACCCCTTCCCCCACGGCAGCCTAACCACTCCCCCACGTAAGGAGAGGGAGAGTCTAAACTCGGTAATTTTGAGTTTCTGGTGGTATCCTTGTCGATAGTCTTAGAATGGTCTTTTGAAGCAAAATCTGGGGAAAGAGTTTAGGCGTGTTAGTTTTCAAATCCACATCGTATATGCCTAAAATCATGCAATATTGTGGGGGCATAACGGCCCCGCCACAGTATGTTGGACCGTTGAGCTTTAAATTCCAAGCTTAGGATCAGAGAAGTCGATGTCCTGAGCATTGGAAAGATAAAAATGCAAAACCAGGAATTTGATACATTCTTCAGAGCTGAAGGTTTTGGTCCCTTCCCTTTTCTTTTGGATGTTTATCAAACAATCCATTTAATGCAAGAAAAGGAGGGGAAAAAACAAAAGAAAATTCTATCACAATTAAAAAATCCTGAGACAAGTCACACCGGCAAAGTAGCTTTCATTCCCTCCCCTCCTTGGTTCTTTGATGTATCCATGGAATTGCATATGGGTTTGCACGTGATATAGGAACTTCAGTATTAATTTCTTCACATGATAATCCATCCAACCTGTTCCCCCTCCCCTTTTGCTTCTCGCCTCTCAATTTATTGCGGATGGTTTAAATTGCTGCCATGCATTATTTCCCTCCAAATTCGCCTTGCCGTGTATGCAGCAGTTGTCTTCCTTGGGATGGCTCACTGTTTGTTAGCTCCCTAGCGAATGATGACGATCGTTTGAATCTTTATGGATCAGAGAAGCTTTAAGATATTGCATCATATGTCGGGTTATAACATAATGCCGAATCAATGAATGTTATAGATTATTATATTGTTGTAGAAATTTTTAGCCTCCCGTTCTGTGCTCCTTGTGCTGCTGTCTCAGAAAAGACGAGTCTGCGGATAGATTTTCGGCGCATTTGTGGTGGCCGTATGAAGTGAAACCAGAATAAAGGGGAGTTAGCGTCAATTTGGACCAATCGCCGATTCGCCATGACTTTGCCCGGCTTCCAAACTACTGTTTAGGGTTAGTTTGGTTGGGGCCAAGTGTGAATGTAAAAGAAGAGAAGAAGCCAAGTATAGATATGAAGGCCCCATATCCATATACATTTGGATCTCAAGGTGGAGAGGACATGAAATTAGGAATATTACTACAGCATTTCTTCCCCTCTTAAATTGGAGGGTTACTGAGATAGAAAATTACTTATGAGATTGGCTCAATTTTGGTAATACAAATTAAATATGGGGAAAAAATGAGAAATAAAAATGTAAAAGAATAGATTAATAATTCTAAACCTTTGTTCCCCTCTTTCCACTCTCCCCCTCTTCTTCTTATAACAAAAGAAAAAGATGCTCTTTTCTCATTTCTTTCATCACGAATCAAATTATACTGGTATTTCATTTGTTTTAAAATATAAAGACTTTTAATTATCTTTTTTAATATATTAGAGCAGAAGAAAGTATGGAATTTTTTTGTTATGTTCTAAACTAATGTAATTTAATAGAGAACAAAGAAATTGATATTTATAGAGATAGTAACTTTTAAGAAAATAATCCTTACAGCTTACAAAAGCCATCAACATCTTGGGATGGTTTGGTCTATTTATCGCTGTGGGATCCACAAAAAGAGGAGTGTGGTTCCTTTCGATCACTCTTGTATTTGTAGGCTCAGAAGGAGATTTCCCAGATTGGATTGAACGTTTTGAGTTTGTGTTTTTTAAGCTAAACGCAAAAAAGGTGTAATTAGTGAAGTGGATTTAAGGGCTGCATCTGAAGTTACAACAACTCCTCAACGGTCTCCACGTAATACTCCTTACTATCACACCGGCCTAAACGTCTCTCTACATATCACATCTCCTTCGTACGGTAAAAATTCATAAATTCCGAGTCTTGCCCGACATTTTCTTCGGTTAGGGTTTTATGGGGCAGCTGTAAACACTGTCACGTAATTATTATGATGGGTAGTAAATGACCTCCTCGGCGGTGATGATGCCGTTGCTTCCTAGTCGGAAAACATCGACGCGGGTGGTTGAGGCTAAGGGTTTTTGAAAACGTTAGTGCAGTGTTACAAGAATGCAAATCTTGTGTAAACCATCAACTTTCTTACTTGTATAGAGATATGCATAACTTTTTTTACTCGTAATCATACATTAATATTTAAATAAATCATGATTAATGTTGGATTTTTGGACTTTTCTTTCTCCACAAAAATTTTGAGTTGAACGTGATATTTTTTTATTTTTTTAAAAAAAATTAAAGAAAAGAAAAAGATTAGCAAACTCGAGGAGGGTTTATGGAGCAGAACCCGTACATCTTGCTAGTTGTACAGATACGAAGCACAAGGAGGACGGGGGGGGAAGCAGGGGGGTTTCACTGCTCGAATACCGTTCAAATTTATCACTAGAAGACATGCACGTTGGTTTTTAGGTAACATGATGACAATTATATATATATATATATATGAATACGTGAGGTCCTAATAAGACATGAATCAAGTTCACTAACACCTATTAACGTCTTGTGGCTTTTTTTTTTAAATATGGTTAAGATTAGATTTATTATATTTTTATTTTATTTTAATTAACCTTCTTATTTTTTAAGTTAAAAATATAAGTAATTTTAGATTTATATACCAAAATTAATACTTTTGAAATTAAGAAAATATTGGAGATAAAGTTTCTTTTTTGGTCCTTAATAAATAAGAAAAAAAGAGAGAAATAAATAAGATAAAAAGATGAATGAAATTAAAATATACATATTAAATATTTCTTTAAATGCATAAAAAAATTATTTTGATCTCTTTATTTAAATTTAAAAATATTTATATTTTTTTTATCGAAGAGATTATAAAATACTTCAAAATATTTTATAATTCTCTCGAATTTAACATATCACTTATGTAATATAACAAGTTATTATTTTCATAATAAATTACTTTAATATTTTTAAATTTTGAAATAAAATATTACAATTTTTATATTAAAATTTAAATTCTTGTATAAAATCTTATGTTAAATTAAATACAAATGTCATCACAGAAATACATCATACCCACATGCTGAGCCATACCGTTTGCCATGTCATGTATAATTACGTATATGTACACTAGTTGGTTTGACCCCACCAACCTTGTCTCACCACTCCTTTAAAATCTGAAATTGAACTACTCCCGTCCATCTTTTTAATGCCACAGTAGGAAGCAGAAACTCACATTTACAACTCAAAAGCCACTACGGAAGAAAATTTCTAATCTCCACACACTGCCTCATTGCAACCCTAGTTACGTTCATCAAATGGGCAAGAAAATGAAGCTTCCTTTCTTCTTCATGAAATCCATGGACACGCCCTCTTCGTGGCCGTGGCCAGCTTGTGGAAGCCCTAAGACCCTCTCTTTTCGAGCAGGAAACAATGTTTTCAAGACAATGAACACCGCTTTCGTCGAAACCAGCAGCATTGAATTGGTTGACGCTCCAGATTCATCATCTTTTAGCAACGCACGTGAACCCGCAAGCTTCTCAACTGCCTCGGAAGCCATGGGAGGTGAACAGTCCATAGAGACGATGATACGAGGGTTAAGATCAGAAAGGCTATTCTTTGAGCCAGGAGAAACTAGCTCAATATTGGAGGAGGTAAAGAGCGATGGGTTCCCATTCAAGGAAAGCGTGGTAATGGCGGTGGATTCTAGGGACCCTTTTGTGGACTTCAGGAGATCAATGGAGGAAATGGTGGAAGCTCATGGCTTGAAGGACTGGGCGTGCCTCGAGGAGCTTTTAGCTTGCTATCTAAGGGTCAACGGCAAAAGCAATCATGGGTACATAGTTGGGGCCTTTGTTGACTTGCTCGTTTGTCTTGCTTTTTCTTCTTCTAATTCTCCCTTTCCTTCTTCTTCTTCTTCTTCTGATGATCGCTGTTCTTCTTCCACTACTCATTCTTTTACTTCACCTCTGTCATTTTCTTCCTCCACTTCCTCCACTAGTCCGTGCTTGTCAATATTAGAAGTTGATGATGAGGTTGAGAAATCGATCGACAACGCTTCTTCCTCAGGTGTCTGAAACCTGAATTTTCTATACCATAATCAGCTTTAGAAATGACACTGAGTTTTAGTTTGACTCTGTGTTTCTTGAGATAGTTAGTACATGCTCAGAATAAGGTCATGTCTGAAGTCGATTGGGATAGGGAAAAACCCATTTCAGACGTTGTTGCCGTTTCAAGAAAATCATATGTCTCTTCTGCATTGTAAAAAATACAAAGCAATGGGGAAAAGCATGACAAGTGGAGGGATGATTATTCTACTACTCCCAGCATAATCCAAAGAGCAAATGGAGGAAGACTTTGGTCCAAAGGTATTCTTCTGCTATAAATGACCTGCTGAAATCCAAGTAGTTCTAGCTTGACTACTAACATTTTATCGTTTTTCACTATGTAAGAATGGTTTAATTGTGTTTGTACAGCTACTACTTTAGAGAGAAATACAAGTTTTTTATGGCAATTCAAATTCCCAGTTTGCAACACTAGTTGTGTTCCAGCATGATACTCGATATGGACAATTGAAAGAGAAACAAACAGAATCAAAGTATTTTTTGGGTGTGGTGGTGGGGGGGTAGGTGGAGAGGATAGCCATTAATTATTTTTCTGGAAGGATGAGCAAATGACCCCAGATTTCAAATTGCAGTCTCTGTCATTTGATAGTTACCATACTGGTATTGCTCTGTTGTGGTCCTCTGCTCTTCTTACCCCCTGCAGCCTGCAACACATTAGTTATAAACTCTTTTAGAAAAAAATTTGCGTTTATTTGAGAATCTCTAAATGTTAACTCTCGACTTTGAAGTAGCTGAGAGTTCTCTGAGATATAAAGCGAAGGACTGTCAACCATGCATATGCGTGTTCAACTATTTTGAGGGTGCTTTTCCATATAAGAACAGAATAAAAGTTTAATCCCGGTGTTGGTAGGCCATCGCTACATCCTATTTTGCAGTGGCTGCTACAAGGGTCCGAGTGTTTTTCTGTGTATAAGCAGCTGAAAGATAGAGGAAAAAACAAGAAACAAAAATATTCTCATGGCCGACGGAGATTGTCCCCGGCATACAAATGCATGTGTTGGTGGTCCTATGCTGGTGTAATATTGCTGGTTTGGATCATGAAACAGGCCAACAAGATAAGGATCAAAGGATAAAAAGATCTTCTTGATCCATTTCATTAGTAGTTTCAAATGATTCGTGAGGGCCTAATTAATTAAAAAAAGGTTTTACTTCTCTTCTTTAGGAACCCCATAACTACAAACCTTTGCCAGTGAATTGTCTGATATAACTGAAACGCTGTTGATTTGAATTCCACCATTGAAGTGGGGAACAAGATAACTGAAAGCAATGCAATTGGCCACAAAAATGTTTTATGGGTCGAGCTGAACAAGGAACGAGAAGCAGATAAAGCATTTGTCTTTTATGGGGAAAAAATTTGCTCTGGCACGGACTTGATATGATCAAATTGGCTCTGGCAGCACTGCCCACCAATACCTGTTAAAAGATCCAGACGGGAACGTAAATACAAATACATGTCTTTCAAAGAGCTGGTTGGAGCAACCTTTATTGCCTAGTACTCGTGGGCATCCAAGTAATTGCAGTTAGTCGTCGTCAGGAATTTCACATCAAATTATATACTACTAGCTAGCAACATTCGGAGCTCAATAATTTAGAGAGACAACTCTTTTACCTTGCATGGCAACTTTCGATAGGGGATCAAATCATTCCATTACTGGCACATAATTAATCTCGGCATTTACTTTCGGCTTTTGCTGTAGAAAACTGGGCCGGGAAGAAACAAGAAAATGACCATGTATTTGTTGAGAATTTCTGATGTCTCACAAACTCTACATTAGTATGATATTGTCCGCTTTGAGTTAAGCCCTCACGAATTTGTTTTTGGGTATCTCCCAAAAGGCCTCATACTAATGGAGTTATCTTAAATCTTATATTTAGACAACTCTTCCATCAAATTTTCCATGTGACTTAGTACAGATTCCAACAATCCTCCCTCAAACTAACGCACCACACATGCCATGACCTCTCCTTCGCAGTGAATCCATTTGATCTGCTAACCATCTTGCACCGCCGCTACCAACCAGTGGACACGCCGCTCGACCACCACATTATCAGGAAGACTTTCGACACAAGCTCATCAACCGCAGATCTCCAACGAGGGGCTTCCCACACAGCTGCTCACGTCACCTGCGACGTAACCATCCGCTCCCGATACCACTTGTTGGGAATTTCGATGTCTCACAAACTCCACATTAGTATGATATTGTCCGCTTTGGGTTAAACCCTCACGGATTTGTTTTTGGGTATCTCCCAAAAGGCCTCATACTAATGGAGTTATCTTGAATCTTATATTTAGACAACTCTTCCATTAAATTTTTCATATGGGACTTAGTTTGCATCCCAACAGTATTTAATCCATTTGTTCACAGAAATTCTAACCGAAGGTAAATGTTCTAAGTTACAGACTAATACATGTCTTTGTTTCTGAAGTTGCATTCAGTTTCTTTCTTCTGTCAGCAAGTACACGTACAACTGGATGGAACCCAATGAATAAATGCTGCAGATCGAGCTGCCGAAAATGGACCTCGGCAATTTCATGGAGACATCCTACCATAATATGCTCCAGAGTTTATGCTGTCCATCACTATAATGTCAAATGCACCATCGTAATTATAAACAAATTAAACTGATTCTTCTACACGCATGCAAATACTAAAGAAATAAGTATCAAGTTGATCAATAGTACTATACTATGTTATCGACTGCTCCTTAATCTCAGAACCCAGATTCTTGTCTCCGCTGCGAACCTTCTAAACCCTTGTGCTTCGCTTTTCTTTTGGTTCTCGAAACTATCATCAGTTTGAGCAGCGACACATGACGTCCATGAACCATGCAAATTAATGGCTATAAATCTAGGCTTCCGTGGATTTTTTTATGTGTTACCCTGTCTGTTCTTTTCCTTGCAACAAGATTTGGAAAAATTACTAATGCAACACGATACCAATTTTCTATATTAGCGAGACTAATTGTGATGCTAATGAATTGTTCATGTACAAGAGTAGAGCAGATTTTACAAGAGTGAAGTTCGTTAATGGCGAAAGGGGGTAGGGGGTTGGTGAACAAACTAAGTTGGATATTGTAATATTCTTCCGAGCATCCAAGCAATATTGTAGCAATTTTTGTGTATGGCTTGTGGTCTCGAAAGTAAATGAATGTGGGATTCTTGAACATCGTTACAAAAGGACAAGAAAATTTTAGGTGATTGTGTGGCTAAGCCATTTGGGAACATGCGAGAGGAAAGTGAACGCCTCTCTGCCCTCTGCGTGAAATTGACCGACTAATTTCAAACAATAAGATAGGGAGAGGACACTTAAACCGGGAATTCGGAGGCATGTCGCTATCCGTTTCCCCTCTCTACGCTTCTTCTTGACGTCCGCATTGCGAACATTGATTTTAGGGCCTATTAGCCAAAAAAAAAGTTAATTTATAATTTGTGCGCTTGATGTTGAAATTTATGTTTTCATAAAATGTATGAATATGGGAAGATTGAACTCAAAATTTCTTAGGTACTACCTTGTTTCTAAAGAATTGCTACTTTTGGATAATATGTAAATATTCTTATAAAATTAATAGAAAATATTGAAATAAACTTATTAAAAATATTGAATGTCTTGGAAAAGGCATTCAAGTGACACATAAGACATTAATTCTCCCCGTGGTTTGGAGATTAGTGTTTTTTTTTAAGAAATGAGAAGATTTTACCTCAAAAATAGTTAATAATGAGGGCTAAAAAGGGAAAAAAGAATAAATACTACTATAGAAAACATAAATTTTTTGAAACGAAAAGAGTAAGAAAGAATATTTTCTTACTAATTAAACTACTACTACATATATTACTCATTTTACACACTAGTATTGTTGAGTCACATATTTCAATTCATAATAATGAAATGCTCTTAGAGTTCAAAAAGTTGGCGGTTTTCTTGAAATTTCTTTATAATACTCGCAATCCAATGGAATGAGGGCTACAGCTCCCTTTTAGCCCACAACATTTTTATGGACTAATTTGCCACTTTTCAGCCAAACAAGGGAGATAATGAAGAAGGAAGCAGTAGGCTTTTTGCCATTTTTATGGACTGACATTCTTGGTCTCTTAATGAATCTGCAATTAGAGCCACATAATTAACCATTGCAGATGAACTTGGGTCCGCTTTTGATGTCCTTCAGCAGAGAAAGGAATAGGTTCACTCAAAAATCCACAAGAAGAAGAAGATGGAGCATGGGCACTCTCCATCTTCTTCTAGGGGTCCCAAAATAATTTCCGACTGAGGATATATTTTTTGAATTGCAAAAGTTTTTGTGACCATATTAGTTTTAAAATATTTTTATTAAGTTCTGTTCTGTTCCCAATGTACAAAAATTGATTCCGGCGTACGAGCGTAGTAGGACCTTCACGTTCCTAGGCATCCATGGGTAATGTGGTCATTTCCCACACAAGTGTAAGAGGGCCTACTTTCAATTGCAAATTTTTTCCATTTTACTCCCTTTATTTTCTACTTTTACACAGATTAAAAAACACATAAATCTATAAAATTCAAAGGAAAAAGGTTTATTAAGTGGTATTTTCTTAACATTGAATACATCTTCTAACTTAACTAGAATTCATTAATGTGAGTATTTGAAATATTGAAATAGGTAGTAGCTAATAAGGGATAAGAACATACTTCCTCCAATTTGAAATATAAATCCTTTTAGTAAGATATATTATCAAAACACAAATACTGTTATATATTTTGAAGTATTTATTACGTGTTTTAAATTTTATTTATCTTTTTATTTTATTTACCTCTCTCTCTCTCTCTCTCTCTCCATCTTAATTAAGGCTATAAAAGATAATTTATCTCAAAATTTTCTTAATTTTTTCCCATAAATTTTTAAAATTTATATTTCTAACTGGAATGAGTGAAAAACTTATCAATGGTGTATTTAGATTAGGTTTCATTCAAAATCCGTGCAATTGGTTTCCTCCCATCTCTTCTTTCTCAAGAAAAAAATTAATTTTATAAAAGAGAAAATTGTTATAACTATCCTCAAACAATTTTGCTTTTCTCATCTTAACCACAAACAATATTTTTATCTTTTTGTACCTATGAACTATTTTTGTGTCACCTAAAAATATCAAAATTGTACATGGACGGCAAAATCCGGCAAGAGCAAGTCACACTCCCTACACGTGTGTTGGAAGACGAGGGTATTTTTGCCTATTCAATTCTTTCCCTTCATCAGACCCTCCAAGATAAAGAAAAGAGAATTACATCTTATGAGCTTGGATGAAAACACCATCAAACCCTTCTCCATATTTGCTTCCTCCATCACCTCCACTAGCCAACAAGCTTCTATTCACTTCTAAAAGATTAACTAGCAACACCTTTAGCTTCCCACATCCATCTCTTTCATAACATCTCTTTACTGCTTCTACCTCCCTTTATTTTGATAGCTCACTGATCTCTCCAGATCGCTCTACCCGCATATATCGCTGTCCTATACATCTTTTACAAGCTTATGTTGATCCATCAAACAAGCTGTACCTCAGCTCCCATGTCTCTCACAAACTCCATCCACTGTTTGTGGTATTCCACTAGCCTGAGGCGGTGCCTCCAACCCAGTAATTTTTACCACAGAGCCAATGTTGAAAGTGGTATTATTTGTCGACAACTCAAAACTACCCCTAATTATTGATAAATTCTCACCCAAACTAAAGTTCTCCAAAAAGTTTAATACAATTTTACAACCCAAAAACGGGTACTACACTATAACATCAGGAAGAATATAAAAATTGCCTTCCCTATTATATACACATTCTTTGAGATATTCAAATCAGATACTATTTTGCAAATGGTATCTAACGAATTGACTTCTCTAAGATTGCCCTCACAAGTGACCAATGACATGTGGGGTGGCACCGGCACCAATGCCGATAGGGAGTAATCTTGATAGAAATTTAATAAATCAAAGTCTTCATAGTCAAAATGGGCATGGGTATCGCTAGAAAGAATTGCAAAAGAGAAGGTAAGACTTGTGATGAATATTATGATATTGACTACTGATATTGTAAGAATATTGCGACGAGCCATTGACAAACGAAAATTGCATCAATTGTATATATTAAGTATATATACCAATAAAGTATTTGATTACATAAAGTCAAAGTAGCGGAAATTCATTCATCTCTATGTGCATGTATGGTGGGTATGATCGTATGAGTTTGGAAAAGAAGAACAATGCGGGTTTGCAGAGAAAGCCCTAGAAAAGGGTTTTGCAGATGCTAGTGAGTTTAGAGAGGGAGAGAGTGTTTGTGTATGTATGTGTGAGAGAGAAAGAGAGAGATAGATACAAAGAGTCAGTTTAACCCATGTACAATGTGGGCACTTTAGTAAGGTGGATAAAAGGATGTGACTTGCTATTATCGTATTCCACTATCCATGTGCAATTTTGATATTTTAGATGACACAAAAATAGTTTATGAGTACATAAAGATAAAAACAATTTGTGGCCAAGATGAGAAAAGTAAAAATTGTTTGAGGCTAATTATAGCATGTTTCTCTTTATAAAATTTAAAACAAAAAAATCAAACCTAAATTCAATTCAAATGCACTTTAAATTTTCATTTATATTATATATATATATATATATATATATATATATATATATATATATATATATATATATATATATATATATATATATATATATATTAGATACTAGTGTAAAAGCTCGTGTTATGCACGGGTATTAAATTTTTTATTTTTAATAACAATTACTTAAATATATTTTTTAAAAATTATAATTGTTAAACAAATTTATATGGTTAATTAAAAATATTTATTCACTTAGAAGTACTTGTAGGTAATAGTTGGAAGAAATCGTAAAAGCAACTATACATACCCATTATTAATTGTATTTGAATGTAACAATAACCTCTAAACCTTATTTCTTATTCATTCTAAATAAATAAAGAATTGAGTAAGAAATATCCTAACTTACATGTATGAAGGATGAAATAATTAAAATTTTAAATACTAATTTATGAAGTTACTTATAAAAATAAATATAAAAGAAATTAAATATTCAAACAACTGTGAGTTCTTTAAAAAAAGAAAAAAAAACTTGAATCTTCCTGGTGAGGATACTTGCATGAAAGATGAAATGATTAAAAGTATAAATTCTAATTTATAAAATTAAAAAGAAAAAAATCAAATACTTAAATAGCTATGAGCTCTTTAAAGTAAAAGAAAATGAAAATTGAATCTGCCCGGTGAAGATACCCGTACAAAGGATAAAATGATTAAAACTTTAAATACAAATTTATAAAATTATTTATAAAGATTAAAAATAAAAATAAATTAAATACTTAAATGGCTATTGTAATACTAAAATATTTCTAAAATAAATTAATTATACTTCAACCACAAAATATTTTTAAAATATTATCATGATCAAAATTTTAAGAGAAAAACTATTATAATATCTAGTCCAATTTCTTTTTTTTTTATACTACTCCATCCATTCAAAATTGCATGATTACAACATAAACTATTTATTTTAGTAAATGAAGAAACTTTTTCAAATATGATAGCATAAAATGTTCATATTATATAAAATTATTTATAATTTTTCATTAAAAACTCTCAAAAGAATATTAATGATTTATAAAGTGAAAATTTTATGTTAACATGTCACACTTATTTATTTATTTTTCTAAATCTTATCAAACTCTTTTGTATTTCGCAAGCCTATCTTCTCAAAGAAAAAATTAAAAATTAGAAAAATTCATTAATATTAAAATATCAAAGTAAGCTTATTTTAATTGTAATATTCTTACACTAATTCTTAAAGAAAGTTTCGATAAAAAAATATAATATCATGGTAAATATTAAAATCCTTTTTCCTTTCATTATCACTCTACTCTTAAAAAATAAATAACTTATAAAATAAAAAATACTAATATTTTATATTAAAAACCTCAAAGAAAAGTTTTTCCAAAATTAAAAAATTCTCAAAACATTGCTAAGAATTTTTTCAAAAAAAATATTTTTGATCCACCAGAAAGAAATCATAGTGTTATTATACTTATTAAACTTTATAAAAGTTATTTATTTCTTCTAATCTACTTGATGAAAAGATTAAAAAAATTCAAAAACTATCAATCATTATATTTCATGTCTAATGTACTGCAAAATTATGCATGTTTTGATACAGAATATTTTAATAGGTAATTAGATGGTTTTGTCCTTAAATTTTAGCATATGAAATATTAAATTAGAATAATAGATACCAAGGATTAAATAAATAAATATTTTTAAATTATCCACAAAAAAAAAAGAAAAAACTTTGTAATCAAAACAAAATTGTTGTAATATACGAATCTTCAAAACTTTCTAATGAAAATAAAAATTTATTAATTTTCTATTAAAAGAACTAAAAATATATATTAATATAGATAATCTAATTAAAACAAAACAAGAAAAGTCATGAAAGATGTAGAAAGAGAAAACATGAATAAGATAAATATAAATAACATAAATTAGGAGATTTAATGAGGGAAGTGGAGCTAAAAATTAAAATTTTTAAAATTAAATTTTAATTAATAGAAACTTTTCTATTTAGTAAAAAAATTTAAAATTTTAAAACATAAGAATAAAAATTCTAAAATTTTTAAGGAAGGAAAGAGAGTAAAAATATTTTAATAATATATATAGGATAAATCACTGTTTTGATCCCTAATATTTTATGTATTGACGACATTAGTCCCTTTTGATTTATTATAGTCTTTTGAGTCTCTAATGTAAAATCGAGTCAAACTTATGGTCCATCCGCCACCATATACGGCGGAGTTTGACAAAATAAAGCACGAGTTGAGCACATGGTCTGTGTAATGAAGGACAAAATAGGAAGACCAAAGTGTAAAGCGCACCGGTTCCTAATCCAGCGACCACGCTGTTAATGACGTCATCGGCGTCCCTCACAGAGACCATGGCGCTCTACATCCCTGCGAAAATCAAACCAATAACTCCGGCACGGTTCCCGAACTTCCTACCAGTGTGACCCGAAGCGTTGAGGATTCGATTGATTCTGAGCTTAAGCGTATCACTGAGCTCGGAGGCCTTGACACGACTAAACCCTTAGCGGCACCGGTGGTTTCGCCGGCGAGATAGCCAATACCGATGTATTAAGTGATATTTTCACCCCAGGATCGGCGCTGGGCTTGAGATTCCTCTTGGAAGAGAAACTCCTGTGAAGTGGGCAGCTTGTATAAGGTTTGGACCGGAACCTTTAAATCTCGATAAGAATTGTAAAGGCGAACCCCTTCTGTGTCATTATTTCCGTCATCGTTGAAATTTGGAGCTCGAGGCTGGTAAGCCATATGATCTTTCTGCCCTCCTCTTGTAAATATGAATCTTCTGAGCCTTAGGGTTTTGGGTGGCTGCAAATCTGAGATGGAAGAGAAAGAAGAGTCGAAAAATAATTGGTCTTCCTATTTTGCCCTTCATTACACAGACCATGTGCTCAACTCGTACTTTATTTTATCAAACTCCGCCGTATATGATGGTAGAGGGACTATAAGTTTGGCTCGATTTTACATTAGGGACTCAAAAGGCTATAATAAATCAAAAGGGACTAATGTCATCAACACATAAAATATTGGGATCAAAACACTAATTTATTCATATATATATATATATATATATAAGTATATATTACGAAATAAATAAAATAAAATAAGAGTAGTTTTCAAGGCGGAATTTTGAGGCCCAAGGTGTTTGATAATTGGTTTTGCATCGTGAAAATAATAAAAAAATCATAGAATATGATTGGGCTGCGACAAACAAACCAGCCGCAGAGCCCATAGGTTTTTGCTCTGCGGGTTTTAACTTGTCATTTACATATTCAGAAACCCAATGGAGTGCGTTCGGATTCGGTCCTGCACGATCCTTCTTGCAGGACGTGCAGGACCAAATCTGAACCGTTGGATCAAATTCAAAATCTGATTTAACGATTACCGAAATTTTATAAATTTTTGAATTTTTAAAAATATATATATGGGTCAAAATATATAGTCCGTTGGATCAGATTTGATATCTGATTCAACGGACCAGATTTGGTCCTGCACGTCCTGCAAAAAGAACGTGCATGGCAGGACGTGCAGGACCGGATCCAAATTCCAATGGAGTGGGGTTTTACGTGTAGAGTACATCTAAGCTCGGGTCATTTTCTCAATAATGAGCTATTAATGTGATTTTCATTTCCAAGAAAATTATCTTCGAAGTAATGACAAAGCAGCATAGAAGTTGATGCCCTCGGCTTCATCTTTTTCATCAACAGTTGATCTGCATTAAATTCATCTCTGTTGGCCGAGGCCCGAAAATTCAATAGTGGATGTGCATTTAAATGGAATTCCTCTATAAGCTTGAAGAAGAAACCATTCCTTGTAGTATTCTACCTTGCCCATTAACGATAATAACTGTGTGCTGGCATGTTCCTGCGGTGCTAGCTAGCCCCACTTATGAGCAAGAACTGCTCTACGTCGAAAAGAAATACAACAACTATGTGAGTTAGCTCAGGGCGAAGAACCTACGGTGGTAGCATCGGGGATGAATGATGCAACGAGATTGAAGACATACTGTTTACTGCATAGAGTGGGTGAAAGGGAGGCTACCTTTCTGATTGAGACAATTGATTCAGCCCATAAATTGCGACAAGCAAAAGCGATTTCATAGATATCAAATCAAGCATTATAAGTAAAGTAGTACTACTGCTTTTGATCAAGAAGAGCGAAAGTTAAAATAGTAGTAGTAGTAGTAATTGAGAGCAAGATTTCAGATCAGTTCGGTCCATCTTATTGAATGTTCTCTATGGAAAATGATGTGCCTGAAAATCTTCTGCTTGGAAAAAGGTGATACGAAAGAGACTGATGCGTTTTTTGATTGACGCTTGCTTCTTCATTCATTCATATTCAATACTACTCTACAAACCCTTTTTTCGTATTTGTAATCTCTTCGGAGTCCTTCCCGAATAGAGAAATGTGGAAGGAAGAGAAAAAATATTAGGATGGAGAAATTGTAAATATTTTTTTTTTTGATAAGTAGAGAAATTGTAAATATAAAAAATAAAAGTTACAAATATTAATAAATTATTTCGGCCTTCATGGCTTCGTAGGCGGTTGAATGTCATCTCCCTCTCCTTCAATCTGTTCTTTCACAGACAACTTTTAACACTCGCTAGACCTATTCACACGTAACGCTATAGTAAGTCTTATTTTTTGTTATTGAAAATTGTTTAAATAGTTAAAAAATAAATATTTTTAAAAAAATTAAAAATAAACTTTTTATTTTAAATAATTTTAATAAGTAAAATTTATTTAAAAAAATTTTAAGGATAACTTTTTAAGAATAATTTTTTAATTTATTTAAAAATAATTAATTAATTAAGTACAACTCAAAATAATTTTTAATTTTAAAAATTATAAATAATTTATTTTAAATAATTAAGAATAAATTTGTAATATGGTCAAGAGAATGCTAATATTTAGTAATTTATCGCGCACTTTTTTTTCTTTTTTCTTTGGAAAAAACTAGAAAAAGAGAAAATATATATATACACTAGAACTATTTTCTTTAAGATTATCATAAGCATGCATTTTGCCCTGTTATGGTCATACTCCAAGGATTCAGAGCGTAGTTATAACCAACAAATTTACCATTTGAACTACTTCCTTATGTAATAATAGACTCTTGCGGGAAACAAATACTCTCCCTTTTTAAAAAATAATCGACATAATTTTGTTTTAAATAAAAATTAATATTTTTTTGTAAATTTTATAAAAAAAATTTGATAGATGTTTAAAATATTTTTATTTAAGATTCTAATTTAAATAGTTATTTAGAAAAATTATAAGAACAAAAATTTTTAAATAATTAATTGACGAAAATGATAAAGTAATAAGTAAATAATGAATAAACTTTTTATATATAAAACAAAGACAAATACTTGGAAGCCAATCAAAAAGAAATTAGGATAAACCAAGGGTGTAGAATAAAAAGGTGTACTCCTTAAGTAGCGAGTGAAAAGATAGACAAGATTTAAGGGCTATAGACTAGTTGGAAATAGGCTCTCATGGTTTGACTTTTTCAGAAGCGTAAAAATGGGGACCTTCCTTGGTCCTTATCTGAAGCTTACTTGACATTGCAACCACAAGTTATCTGAACTCAGTATCTTAGGACCCAGATGTTGCAAAAGCGAACTCCATTAGTGTATACCTTTCACAAGCCACCGCCAAAGGGAATTACAGAAAGTGCCTCCCGAGTGGGGGCAACACAGTAGCAATGAGGTTTCATGTAATCTTCTATGGAGTAACAAATGGGTAGGATGCCGGGTCTTTCTTACTCCTCTAGACAAATGGATTATGGTGACAACTGGGCCTAAGACTGCGTGACAATTCTCAAAAATGAAAACACTAATTTCATTGGCTGAAAATAGAGGTTATTGCGCATCGCAGTCTGCATCCCCCTGTTTTAATCCAGTTCGCTGTGGGAATAGATTTTTGATGTTCAGAACTCTCATCTTTGTCTAATCTTTAGCGAACAAGACGATCCCTTCTGATTTGTTAAGATGATAAGATTAGAACTTTCATTTCCATGGGGGCAATCATGTCTCTCTCAGAACTCTTTCTTTTCCTTTTCTTGACATTGATTGGGCAGATCTTCTAAAGCACAAGGTTTAGTGGATAAACTTCTATGGTTGGACAAGAAACATGATAAGAGTAGAACTTGGGATCTTTTCCAAATATGGTGACCCATCCATTTACTGCCTAACATCTGAGGGAGAAATCAGAAGTTCCAATGGCCTGTTCTCCAGTGATGGAATATCCTAAACCAGGAAGCATTTTGTAGAAAATGTTGCTATATTTTACATCAGATATGGGCTGAGTGTCTTAACTTCTATAGTGAAGTCAAATAACCAAACATCATGAGAAAATTAAATGGAAACTTGTACACGCTATCTAGCAGATGCAAGACATTATGGTGTATTAAATGGGTAGATCAGATAATTTCTCCAATTACATTGCAAGATAGTCTAAGCTAAAGTTAATGGATCTATGATGGAACCTCTTCTTTTTCCCTCTTTTGACCTACTCTGTCAAATGAGCATCACCACAAGTTTTGGTTCGAGAACAGCCTGTAATGGTCTCCACAAGAGAAAATTTTCATATGTTCATAGCTTTCCAAAGAAAATCAAACTTAGACAGGGAAAGAAAAAAGAATAATGTCTCCTAGTAATACCTTCTTGGCACACTTCATTAAATCTTTATTTTCAGTTCCACTTTCTCTTTCTATAGTAGTTTTCTGTTCAATTTCTTTCATCCTGTAAAGGCATAAAGACCACCAGCATCGTCTTTTTGCTGCAACAAAAGATGTCTCCCACCAAGAGGGTAAACCTTCAAGAATTCTTACAAAGAGAGTTTTTGTGTCTACATACATTATAGAGAGACAACCAACTGCTACTCTGTTTTTTCTCAGCTGAGCATAAGTTTTGTGAGAAATATCCACCTACTAAAAGAAAATCAAGAAAAAAACACAGACACACACTTGGGGGAAGAAATATGAGGCTCACAGAAACAAGAGTATAATCATTCGCTGGATAGTAACAGCATCTGAGCAAAGGACAATCTGCAAAGCAGCAGATCACAGAGAAGTCATCATTTGAAGGCAGGTGAAGACTGGGCTACTACTGCTTGCACTTCTTTTTGTAATTTCTTAAAGTCGAAACAAGAAAAGAATTAAAGAAGATAAAACTTAGCTGGAGACCAGTCACTGAAATTAAAGAGATTTGACTGCATTACTGGCTACCTTGGTAATATAACCCATCACAAGGAGAGCGTTTTTTTCTGCATTTTATTGATTTAATGAAGGTCCACCACTGCAGAAAGATTCCCTTAGCTTAGTTCTCATTTTTTACATCGACTTGATCTTCAATAGATGCATTTAAAACCTCTTAATTCTGATTCGACATGATTTCTCCGAGCTCCAAAAGGGCGAAAAGAGAAAGAGTATAGAGAGAAACAGAGCGGGAAGAGTCTATCCCGCTGTAAAATAATTGAGAAAGGGGATTTACGTTGTTCTGTTCTCCCTTGAACTCTAGATACCACGTTGCGCTATGCATCAAAATACAAATCTACACCTTAAATTCTCAAGGTCTATGGCTTAATGTATTGTATATATTCATAGGTAATTCTACTATGCTTATTTTGTTTGTAATAATTTTGTGTTAGATATACGTATTGCCTTTTAATGTATTATAAAAATAAGTTACACTTACATATATTTTTATCTATTTCGAAAACTCAAAGATCGCAATAGACCCCAACTACATCCGCAGCTTAATGTGGTGATGTATTGGTGTTTTCTACAACAAAACTCCTGCATCAAAGGGATTTCCCTGTTCTTGCTAAAGGATAGTTACCTTGGAAGTTTTGTCAACTTAAAGCAGTATAAGAAATGTAGAATAGAAGTCACTATTCCTTGTAGTAGTACTAATAAACTATTCTTTGAGCAGAAGGGTTGGGAAGCCCGCAAGAAAGGGATGGAGAAAAACAATTCACGTGCAACGCAAGAACTAATATGGCTTTAAGTCGATTCAGCAGCTTGGGCAAGTGACAAGAAAAGAAAGCGGCCAAATGTTGATTGATACTTTTGGAAAATGTACCACAACCCAGAGCCAGAAAACTCACGAAAACTTTTAATTCCTCATTAATGGCCATTAAAATTATTGTCTCTTCCCACTAACCTCATATATTTCCATCCATGCATTAATTTTCACCACCAACGTTTTCTTTTTACCGGAGGAGAGAAGAGTGAAGAGGATCGTGGACTTCATCCTTGAACAAATTCATTATGTAAGAAGCAGGCAATTTTTCCTTATCTTACCTGCAACTAGTCGAGTTTCGCTAAATTTATAAGCTCAAATTCAAACCCAAACATTGGTCTAATATAAATAAGTTAAACTTGATTAATTACACTTTTAGCTTTAATAAAGAAAACTATATCATCACTTTGTGACCGCTGCTAATAGTTGAGAGCCGGCATATTTGCACTTTGCCTACACTTTGGCCTTGGTTTGCCTGCGGTGCGATCGATCTCCATAACATAATATGGGTACCAAATGGTAGAACGTTAAAACAATGACAAAACCAAGAAATTTGCTACTACTAGTAAGTACTACATTCATTAATAATAATGCTTCTAGATTACAATTTTCACAGCATTTTTGACCACCTCGATACCATCTACCATCATCTTTCTCCACTACTGCAGCTTGATTAACACTAATGATTACCACACGTACTAATCAAAAAGGCTGTGAAAATAGAACCCTTTCTACATATACCGAAAGGCTAAAAAAAAGAAAAAGAAAAAAACCTAATTAGTCAACCTAGCACCTCTCTAACTATTGGGTGCTAGTTTTAGATAACTGCTGATAAAACACCAGACTTGATTCTTGTTAATTTGATTCACTGAGGGGTACATGTACGGCAGGTGCATGGCCTAATGGTCACGTGACTTCCAGAGACCATGCAAGTTCGGGGAGCTGTAGCTGGACCTCACAGAGAAGACACCGTTCCAGATCTCCGTGAAAGCTCTAACGATGATACCGTGGTAGTCAGGCGAATTCAGCTGCAGGAAACAGTTGAGCAGCTCTTTGAGATCATCCTTGGAGTAAATATCCTTCTCCAGTATCATCTGAAGCATGGACTGCCGAAAATCAAGATAAGGGTCGTCGGAGTCTTTCTCCACAGCAACACTCTCGCCGCCAATCTTCCCGAAGCCCTGAACGGCCCTCAAGCTCTTGATGTCGGACTCAGTGTCGGAGGAGTAGTAAGCCGGCGTGTCCGCCTCAGGGGAGAATGTAGTGGTGTTGGTGTCCCAGGAGCAGCCGGAAGAAGAATAGTAGTGGCTGTGCTTGCGGTGAGCGATGGGCGATTTCCGCCGTGGTTTTGGGTTGAAGACGCCAGAGAGCCTCGGCCTTCTGCAACTGCTGCAGCCGAGATTCACTGCAACTTTGCTGATAATGAGTCTTTTCTTGGGGGTTGACATTGTAGAGAGAGTAAGGGAGAGGCCAAAATGGGGTTGCTCTGAGGAAGAAGAAGTAAGGAAGAATCAAGAAAGTGAGTGCAGAGTAGTAAGGAGTCGTACAGTGGGTGGGAGGATATGGCGCAGAATATCATATAAATTCGGCATGTGAGCGAAGGTTGGAGGGACCCTTCATTCTAACCTGACAGCTAGTGGCATCTTTTAATATTTCTTTTCTTTTCTATTCTAACCGAAGGTTGGAGTGAATTTTAACTTTAAAAAAAAGGAAAAATTGGCCAGGGCTGATTAGGATGAGCTTTTGGTCAAAGTATAGACAGAGCAATGTTAAATATAATGGAGCTGGGTAAGAAGGAGAGAGGTTAGGGAAGCACATGTGCGAGCTTAAAATAGTAATATGGTATGAATGAGAATTACATAGAATAAGGAAGCTGGCATGACAGTAGGTACATGAACTGTATCTATATTGGGATCCATATCTTGCAAAAACTATAAACAAATATGATTCCCCCCAACAATTGTGTCCATTTCATTTTCTATCACATCAGTTTTCTGCATAAACATGGAACTGAGACCTGGGTTGGCCGGGGCGGGGACAAACATAGGTAACTTAAGCTGCAGCATTTTCTCTTCATTTTTTCTTTTCTTGGGGGGGGGGAGGGGGGGAGGTGGGTTTGGGATGGGGGTGGAGGATCAATTGTATAAGTCGAAAACTTTTCTAGGGTTCTTCTTTTGAGCAATTCTTTCCCTGATTGCGGAAGCATGCATAAAGAAGCTAAAACTAATTAGAAGAAAATGTGATGGATTTTTGATGTAGAAGTCTCTGGGATATAAATCAAGTGGCAAAATATCTAAATATGTCAACAAGAGTAGACTTTTATCACGTGTTTATTGATAGCCAATGCCTAAAATATAATGTTACTCGTGGTAAAAAAGAGGCAAGTAAACAAATTTTGCATCCATCACTCAATCTTCAAAAGTAATTTCTCTATTTTTTACTTTTTCTGCAGCCAAAATAGCCATATCCCATGAAGTAGGGAGAAAATTCATATCCCAACATTAGTTCAGAGGCAGTCTATTGTTTAAGAATGCCACAAACAGAAGGTACTAGTTTCTGTCACAGTTGATAGAATCTGTTTGAAATTGGGTATTGAGTTGTTTTAAGTCCCCTTCAAACCCCACACCGTTTTAAGTTTATGTATGATGCTTTATTAAGGTTTGAAGATCCATAAGTGGTCTCTAAAATAACTATACTCTGAGATTCTTTAGCATCTGGATTTCCAAATATGGAATTCAGCACAATCAATAGTAGAGATCCTTCAACATTATTTAGCAAAAAAAAAAAAAGAAAAAAAGAGAGATCCTTCAACAGTTTCTTCCCTATCTTATTATGGCCCAGATGAAAAGAGAAATTACATCAGCCAATCAATAACAAGAAATGGCAAACCTAGCCCTCACCAACTTGAATTTGATATAAGATTCTTTATTAACGTTGCCACATGCTGAGCAACCCATAAGGAGCCAGCCTCTCTGCAACAGAAATCATGAGAATGACCCTCACGTTCAACAGCTACTACAGCATCTGGGACCTGCTTTTTTATCTGTAAGCTCAAAGTACATAGAAGATGAGTTAAAACACGAATTTTAAGCAAAGAAAAAAAAAACATGAAGGAACTTCACAGGTTAAACATCCTCATTAGGAATTTTTGGTGTATGCTTGTGCAAATATGAATTTGACAATCCTCAATGAATTGAGAGGTTTCAAGGTGAATGAATCTGCACAAAGAGTAGAAATAGATTCAACAAGCTCCAGTCAAAGTGGTAATTTACTAAATACAAACTTCAACTTTCTCAACCATGTATCACAAAGGTTTTCTATATCTTTCTTCCATCCCCTTGCTTTAATGTATAAGGCAAAAATATAACAACATTAAATCTGTCACTTCCTGAATGGTAAGCTTCAGTGTTCAAAATAAACTAAAAGGAGCAAAATTTTCCATGCTGCATGAACGATAGAAAGACAGAGAGAGGGAGAGAGGACATTTCATGTCCAAGGAGCAGATTGTCAGAAGATGAAAAATAATTTCTTAGTGGTTGGACATAGAAGCTTTCTTCTACTAGAAATTGCAAGATCATCAATAATATTATGTCATTTACTCTTAATAGTTAACATATAGAGTAATGGATGTTCTGTCTTGCTGGCTTATAATTATGTCACTTTTCAGAAATAGCATAGCCATACGGTTCCACCAGCATCTTAAGAGATATTGCCACACAAGGAACTGCATCTGTTGTAGATTTAAGTGGCAGAAATTGGTTGAATTGTTGGGTGGATTCCTATCTTTTTTGCTAGTAATTGGAGGATGATCCTGAAACTTCCAGCAGCCACAACATAATTAAAAATTTGATTCTTTATAATCTTCGCATTGACCCCATTTAATTTGAGGCTATTGTCAAAGATTAGCGTTGTGAACAAAATTTATTTAATGAGAAACTAATATCTATAGACAGGGAAAGTAAAGAAAGTATTGACACCCACGGTACAATAAAAAACATGAGGGTTCTTTACATACTTCAAAAATGAGAATGTATGTTGATATTCAAATATGATTGGATTGTAAAAGTAAATGGTTGCACTCAAACTGTCACTTCCAATGTCAACAGAGAAAATATAATGCAAGAAAAATAGAACTGGTTGTTATTTACCTCCTCCAGCATATGCAAGGGACCCCAGTGATCATCAAGGCCAAAAAGAAATGAAATCTGACTTTTCTTTTCCCTCATGAACGCCCAATCTGGTGTTTCTGAAAGCTGAATTGAAGACTCGTGATTAGCAAATGTTGGGAAGGTTCTACAAACATCTGCAAAAGAATAGTTTCACGCAGCCACCATGGTATGTTTCAAGAGATTTCACTTGTTTTCTCATATATAACCAAAAAAAGAAAAACCCTGATGGAAGCATCTGAAATTACTATCTGAGATCCCAATTGATGTGGTGCGAAAACTAGAATAGGCAGTGGACAAGTATAAAACAATAACTACCCAGACTATGTTAAGCATGTAGAATAAATCAGTGAAGTTAAGCATGTAGAACAAATCAGTGACAAAGTGCGGGTAGCTAAATGGAATCTCAAATTACTTAAGAATAATGCAGAAGCAATGTAATGTCGTTTAATTGAACACAACATATTTCCTTATTTTCACTAGATGAGAAACATAGTTACTGAGCAGTATATTATTATGTTACCTCTTTAAATTCTGTCATTGCCATAAAGAGCACATTCCTCATTGTGTGGTACTGAAAATAAAATAAGTTGCCAATTGAAGATCAGCACAAAGATCTATTGATCTATAGCATGCAAATATAAGTATCTAGAAACTGAAATTATTTAAAACTTGCAGTAAAAGTTTATAATAGAACATCAAATAGGTATGTCCCAAGGATGGGAAAAAGAAGAAGCAACTATCAACCAGTATGCATATGTAGGAAGTGGAGATGTGAAATTCAAAGCAAGAGCAAGCCACTCAAAAATTGGCAATCACCAAAACAGTATAACTCTCACAGACTATCAGCCTTCTTCAAGGATAGTATATCAGCCTTCTTCACAGACTATTAGCCCATTCAAACATGACCAAGATTAATCTGACAGCAAGGAGAAACACTTATGTGATCTTCAAACTATATGGTGTAAGCATCTAAGTATCAAAAAGATTTACACTGTAAGCCAGATTAGATGTTTATTATGGGAAACTAAAAGATTGTAACCGTCGGATCTGAAACCAATAAGATCTCTCTCAGGGGAATTTCACAGAACTGAGCATCAGAAGATTTGTTGTAGTTTAAAACATTACAATTGGAAAAATACAAAGTCACTCTCCTCTACCAGTTCTCTCAAATACAATAGTTCAGAAGTTGAAGGATTCTGAAACTCTTATTTCTCTTTGAGATAATAGCCAATTATCTATTCTCTCATTTGTGCTGAAGTAACAATCCAATACATGTCAGATTGTTTTCCTCATACCTTCTCAAGCTGGCATTCCCAATGTATACCCACATGACTACCCGTCCCTAACCAGCCCTCCTTCTAAAGTAAAGTACACAGTTAGATATACATGACAAAATTTAAGCTAACCAGTTGACTGTAGAAGCTGTCCTGCATTATGTCAGCTCAGACTTCAAAAGAGAAACCGCTTTCTCTTTTCAAATCTTTTCTGATTTGTTGTTGAACTGAAGATAATCTACAATAGTGCCGAGTACAGGATATAGTCGGTCCCTAGCGTAAATAAGCTCATTGTATGAGTCTGCTCCAGCAAGACACTTAGAGGAGAGTAATCGTGCCAAGGCAGTCATCTTGATTTTCACATTTCAACCATAACTCAGAAGGTCTCTATTGTTGATATTCATTGACTAGTATTTGGACTGGTTTTCTTTTGAGTATTCTTTTTTGATAATGAAAAAAGTGAATTGAATTGTGAGATGAGAGATGGTGAGAAAAAATGCATTGTTTTTCGTAATGAAAACCAACCCAAATACACCCCCGCTAAATGCTGAATCAAAACTGGAGACAGATAACTGTGAAGCTTTTTCTTTTCTTTTCTTTTCTTCCCTCTAAACCATGAGGCATTTACAACTCACAGTATAGGCATGATAAATTTCTCCTTGAATTTCTCAGCTTGCAAACTGGTATATAATGTAGTATCGGCTCAGAGAATGTGCACAAGGAAATCTAAATCCATAGTTTGTACCTCTAACAAGGAAGTACATCAATGAGATCTCTAGTAGCAGAGATTCAAGATTGAAAACAAACATGATGTACCCAACATGAAGCATTTCAGCCTTATCATGCACTCAGAATCACATACCATTTCAAAGAAACAGAACTCTAACCTGAAGCACATGAGTACATAAATAATCAACAGCAGAGGCAGACCAAGCCCTCCCTAAAGATTCTTTAACAAGAAACCTGGAGATCCGAACTGGAAGGGTTCCCAACAGTGCCACAATGGAACTAACTGTAGTACACAGAACAGGAGACCTACAATCACAACACTGAAACATCAATTTAAGAAATAAACATTGATTTCTGGATAAGAAAATAGTAGAAACCAGAAATTTTATTTTGCAACATGCTTCAGAATCTTCCTGGAGAAAGTACATGAAACAAAATAGGCACTAAAAACTGGGCCAACAAGGACACTGAATGAGGAGAATCCAAACTTTTCACACTGAACAATTTTTTTTTTTTTTTTGATATCTATGATCACCTGAGTAGCACATTTGATTACTGAAGGAATAGGAATTTGCGAAATCAACTAAGACAAATTAATTAGTTGAGACATACACTTCTCATTTCATTCCCTTAATCAGGGACATCTCAGAAGTTCCTAAAATTCTTGAATAATCAATACTATAAGTTTAGTAAGTTAGCCTGTCTCTTACTGAAACACACAATTCAAACAATTTTTCCAAATTTAAATTGAATGGTGAAATAATAGTATCAGAAAATTACAATAACTACAAAAGTACTTGACTTTTAAAACTGGAAAGTAGAACCACAAATAATCAAAGAATGGAAAGGACAGAGAAGCATATATTAGCACAAGAAAGAATAGATTAATATGGTTCTGACAATGTCCTTTAACCAAGACACAAAAAACCTCAAAAGGATTACCATTTACAAGTGTTAAATACTATTACAAAGTGCAATATATTTCTATGAAATCATTTCATAAATATTTTTTTTGCAAATGAATCAAGCTTACCAACTCATCCCAATAGTACATGATATTGATACCTATATCAAGTAAACTTCTCTTTTTCAATTCTCATTTCCATATTCTTATCCTTTAAACTAGTTTCTACAATAATTATTTCTGTTACAAATGTACTACCAAGGTCCTAAGACTAGCAAAAGCAACTTAGAAAGGGGTCAATTATTGATCAAAAGTTTAACTCAATTTCAATTTTGGACTTAAGTCCTCATACTCTGTAAAATCAGTTAAGTCCTCTTATTCTGTCAAAACAGTCTGTACAGATTTGACTAGGGAAAATGTGAAAGAAAATTTACCAAGAAAGATAATGCTATTACATAGAGCAAGGTAGGAGAAAGGAGTATAGAGTGGAAAGAGCTTTACTCTGCAAGCTTCCTAATAGTAGACTGTATTGAAGATTTGGTATTTACTGCCAAAAATGGGTACAGACAGATGCAGTATATCACCTACAAATTCAAAGGCGAAGCAGCAAATGGTAGATTAGAGTGTAAAACAAGATTATATCAAATTCACATTTCACAATAAAATATATATTTTTATCACCTTTCTCTGAGATTTCCTCAACATTTCCATAGAGATATAAGCACCAATGGAATGACCAACCTTCAGAGAGTAATATGTCACTAATTGATGAACTGATCTGTTTGACGATAACCGAATAGGACCCAATTTGATAATGATAACCTAGCAACTTGAACATGGCACTAAAAGTTGAATAGGCACAGAAGCGAGACTAAATACAAACCAAAGAGTTTTAATCACCAATTTAGCTACTATAAAAAATTAGAATACATCTGAAAACTAATTTTCGTACAGAAAATCATTAATGCCATCCCACCATAAAGGTACACTGGCAGAGGACTGAAGGTGGTTCCTGAGCTTAGATTCTGTGGCTCGAATATTGGAATTCAAGTACCATGATATAAACCCTACTGAACTCTCTCACAATCAGCACTGGTTAAACCCTAAACAACACCTTTGAAGAGAAAATGAAGTCAAAAGCACAATAAACCATTTGCGTCTCCAAAAAATATACGAAGGATGAAAGACATTCATGGAAAGTGGAACGGAGTGGAGGAGCAAACTTCATTCAAGATCTTATGGTAGATGATGAAACTCAGTGACAAGAGATTAACTAGAGCTGGAAAAAGTGCAAAGGATCGTAGCAGTCATGAACAAGTTAACTTATTTATTTTAAAATAATAACATACCAGAAGTATTGGCACTTCAACATCCTTAAGTTCTTGTTCTATGAAACTCATCTGTCAAAAGAAGAAGAGATACCAAGATAGTGAAGAAGAAATTACATCAATTATATTCCAATTCACATGGATGTATTTTCTCTTTTCTGAATTATGGAAAGAAACGAACTAAAAGTGAACATCTTAGAAAGAAATAACTGTTCTCGTCATCAGAAAACTTCACAAATCACAAGGTTATAAGACACGACCTTATGATCAATTTGTTCTTGTAAAGAGAACAACCTTCCACGCTCCCAGTTCTGAAAATGGAAAAGGAAATGTTATTTATCTATGTTAACCATGAAACTAGTCCCTTGCTAGTGATTGCTGAATGTGATGAAACGAAATTTTAATGATATAATAGGAAAGACACATAAACTGTTCTTATGTCTCCATTTGTTAAGCTATAGAAAGGAGAAAAGGAGCTAGGTGGAGCTAATTAGGTTTTATTATTAGAGGGGTAGCTAAATTTAGCACAGCTTTCTATGTCATAAAGCCTCAAACAGCTGTGTGAAGGAGAATTATGTCAGAGTAACTTTGAGGCAAGCAACTGAGAACCAAGGCAACACCTTGGAGAATAGAAAGGCAAGTACAATAACCCATCTAGGGAACAGGAAATTGAACAAGCCACATAAATTCTAAATAGAAATATCTATCCTAACTTGTTTAAAATTCTGCATTAGTCAAGTGTCAAAGGGAACATTTTTGATTTATCCCCAAATACAAACCAAAGCAAGTGTCAAGTTTCAGCAGCATTTCCACGAGTTCATGTTAGAAAAAAATCCACATTACCTTTTCTGTGTGCGATACATGTGCAATACCTGATGACAAGACAAGAACAGAAGCGAGCAACATCAGTAATTCACTGCTGGATAAGAATGGTATCAAGCAGCATCAGTAATTCACTGCTTTGAACTACGATGGGAATTAAAAAAATCATGAAAATGAATAAAAAAAGAAGTTAATTCAGCTACCAAATTACAGAATCCAACATGAGAGGCGAGAGGTGACATATCTTGCCTGTCACAGACGCATTTCCTCCCAGCAGCTCATATAAAGATTCTAGAAAATTAGTGTAAAACGGCATAACACCTGCCGAAATATCATAACTACCGGAATCAACCTTAATTCTTCCCAAAAGCTTCATGGCAACCGTAACTCGTCCCTCTCCCAACGCAAAAAGGAGAACAAATGAGGACAACACAAATAGTACCTGGGTTACCAGGAATGAACAGGACATGGAATGCAGGATTTTGGGCATGCATCTCCAGCAAATCAGTCTTATAACTGCCAAGAAGTAATACCCCTTCAGGAATAACAGCTAGAATGACATAATGAAGCTGAAAAAATGCATATATTGCAGAGAGAAAAGAGAGGAAGATTGAAACTAACATACCCGGAGACAATGCAAAGCCGGGAATTTGCAAGCGTCTTCTCGCGAATTAACTTCGTTTTATCACGACCCATCTGTGAATTTGCACAAATTGAAGAAAATATTCTCCTGAAACATGAACAGCGACTAATTATACAGATTGAATTGCTTACTCCGGAACTATTCTAGAAAAACTAAACTGGGTTTTGCAGCAACCTTTGCATGAATGCACTCACTTAGAAAATCAAAGTTGGTTCTTTCTAATATGCCCAGGTGTAAAAGAATGAGGTTGAAATAATAGGATTACAGCTGAAAATTGATTAGGATACCTGGAGTGAAGGGAGAGCCAGGCAACTGGGGGGACAAAACCCAGAAGCATAATCTTACAACTCATAGATAATCAAACAGTTACGTTGGTTAGTTTGTGGGGCTGTATCACTATTTTTGGTTTTCCATGGGCACGATTTTGGCAATTACAGGCTCTAATAGTCGTAGAACTTCGTACTTTGCCCCTAACTTTTTATTACGGCGCTTAAGAGTAGGCTAGTTGGTAATTGTTAACCAATAGAAACAATTTATCGACTAGGTTAGTTAGTAAGTGAATATAAGTCAAATTTAAGACTTTATCAGTGAGGGTATAAATTATCATCCTATTTTGTTTCAAAATATAAAATTTTTAATTATTTTTATATAAATTAAATAAAAAATAAAAAAATATTTTTTATTATATTTTTAAATAATTTTATTAAATATAATAAAGAATATCAAAATTATTTTTATATGTAAAGATAATTTTAAAAAAATTAAATATTTTAATAAAAAAATTAAAATTTATTATTTTATTCAAATTGTATCGATATTAAATTTTATTACCTATTTAAATTTTTAAAAATTTAAAAAATAGATCTTAAAATTGTAATTAATTGTAATAAAAATTTAAATTTATTTTGAATCATTGTAATTAAATTATAATTTTAAATCTTAATATAAAATTTAAAAACTTTTAAAAAATTAATAAAATAATATTTATTAATTTATTTTTTAAAAAAAGAAAACAGAAAAATGAAACAAAAAGAAAAAACAAAACTTGGGAGAGAGGAGATGCCCAAGCTGGGCAACCCCTTGGAGCCGAAGGTTTGGGCATCTCTATTTTTTGTGGTGCGCCACATTAATTTTTTTAAAAAATAAAAAGTATAAAAGGTTAAAATTATAAAATATTATCATGCATCAATAAAATCATTTTGTGTCTAGTAATTTTTTAAAAGATATTATATTTTGAAATAAAATAATTATTATAATTAGTGATTTACTCTTCCACCCTTCTCTTAACAAATGAAGGTTATTAACATTTGGTGAAAGAAATTACTAAATATAAGACAAATTCTATGCAATATAATTTTTATAATTTTAATCTTTTATAAATTTTTATTTTTTAAAAAAATAAACGAAAAAGGTTCTGTTAATTTTTTAAAATAATTAAAAATTATTTTTAATAATATTATTTTTAAGTTTTTAAAATTTTATATTAAGATTTAAAATCATAATTTAATTATAATAATTTAAAATTAATTTAATATTTGGTTATAATCAATTATGATTATTAAGATATGATTTTTCTCTCTTAATTTTTAAAAATTTAAATAAGTTATAAAACTTAATATCGATATATTTTGGATGAAATAATAAATCTTGATCATTCATTAAATCTTATAATGTAGTGATTATTAGAAAATACATGAAATGAATATCACATAGTAAAATTTGAAATCTTATAGTGTTTGAAGGACTAAAAACGATAAAATTATTTAAAAATCATCGTTTGGAGAATCATGAGGTGTTTTGCTCGCACAAGACATTAAAATATAGGCCTGATTGAATTCATCTAATGTGAAAATTTTGCCCTAGAAGACAATGTGGTATCTTAAAACCAAAAGAGAGAAAAATATTACAACAATAGTAATCTACTAGTGATACATCAACTCTATGGTGAAGGTCCTACCCCTTCCTTCTTTCAATAAACAAATTATTCAACAGAAAATAAGTAAACATTCCTTTGAATTCTCACCACAAACTGAACTGAAATTGGGTTGGAACATAAACATGAAGAGGAGGAGATGAGTATATATTAGTAAGGTTGGGGTTGCATTTAGCAATCTTATCATCTTTCACATTAAAGAAATATATATATATTAATGGTATTCCTTCCTGTTCCTATCCCACTTTACATACCCTACCATGGACCAAAACTAATGGCGATTTGAGTACTATTGTACAATTATTAATAAAACTACTTCACAAATTAAGGAGTATCGTAGGAGTTGTAGTTATATTGATGCACTCTAGTCCACATATATCTTCTTCCTCTCGAAAATTAAAGAAATGATTAGTTAGGCTTGATTTACTGAGTTAAATGACTAAAAAGACCATCTTGAAAATTTGGATATAATTTATATTCTGGTTGTTAAATTAATAAACGTGAGGGTAAAATTGGGAAAAAATGAACAAATGCAATCTTGAACTCATAAAATAACAAGCAATTTGAGACAAAAACAATATTAAATTTTTGACAAATAATTTGATACAAAGGGAATATTAAATAATAATCCAAACGCCTCATTAATAAATATAGGTCGATTTGGTCATAACATTGAACATAAAGAAGAGAATATTGAAACCTAATCCCACTAAAATAAGCATGACGCCAACGATAACGGATTCAGCAGACAAAATCAATTAAGCACTAAGGCAGAGGAACCATCAATTTCATTATAAACTACTAGTAGAAAATTACAAGTATTTTTACCATTTAAATAACTATCTCGTCATTTTTCTTTAACTTAGAATATAATATTTCTCATAGTAAAATAATAATTTCAAATTATTATTCTGATCAACAAATACTTGATATTTTGACCAAAAGTAAACCTTTTTTATGTCATAAAGTTTTACATTATTCCAAAAATTTGGTCAAGAGTTAACCTGCCATAACTACCCTTCATCTGGCTTCCGTGGATAGCGCCAATTATTTTCCATTTCATTTTTCGTAACAATAAAATATTGTCACGTAATAACTTTTTATTATAAAAAATTTTAAAAATTATAAATCCTATTATAAATACGAAAATCTTAAAAAGAGAGAATCCGAACAAGTTTTTTTTTTTTTTTTTTGTCATTTATGTTATTTAAGCTGTAATCAATGCGGTCTTTTTAGCATCAGTCTAACTAGAATGAAATCTGCAAAAACACTTGGTAATTAGCAAGTAGACCAACCTCTTCGGCTAAATAAATAAGAGGGAATTGATATTGACATATCATGACATCCAACCATAGTACGCGAATATTGTGATTCTCTCATCTAATATGTGGAAATTTCACAACTTTGTCCAATGTTGAAACCATGCAAAGACGACTCATTGATTTCATCACTATCTTCAACATTGACTTCGTAAATTCGTATCCTATTATTATTATTATCATAAAAATATGTATAATTACACAATTTCACGTGCATCAAGAGTTTGAATTTTGATAAACCAAACAAAAAATCATTTTCAAGGAAGCTTCGCAGAACTTTATGATTTTAGGAGGTCAACAAGTTTTCTTAGAGTCCGTGCAGAATAGGCCCTATTATGAATATGTCAGCAAGGTCACCTTGTCCAATGAAAAAAGAAAAAAAGAAAAAGAAAAAAAGAATTTTAGTGGTATCAAGAAAATGACTAGCAAGGTTGAAACTTTGACCCCACCCACATAAGATTTGTCTCAAGTCTCCAAAGCAGTTGAGCTTACTTCGTTAATAATTGAACCCAATGAAGAGCACTCCTTTATCTTTAGCATCTCAGACTATCACGAGTTGACAAATGGAATGCCCTTTTAAATACTAAAATGAATGCAAATGAAAACTACTAGCAAAAAAGAAAAAGAAAAATTTTGTTAAGCTGTCACACCAAACCCAAATAAAAGGGGGCCTTTTTTTTCCCCCCTCCTCGGATTTAAGACAATAAATGGAAAAAAAATAGATAAAGGGTAATCCTCTTTTGCCCTTTGAACAAGTGGATGTGGATGTGCTATTTGTTGATGAGTTTCACAACCACCTTCAAATTGGGGAATAGCTTGATATCAGTGATGATAGGAGACTCAAAAGTTATGCCACTTTATGTTACTTACAAGCAAAGAAAATATGTTACAACCTTATCAGCAAGAGTATCAGTTATTGGATGATGTAAAATGCATGTGATAGATTCTAACTTTTTCATATAATATTTTCTAAATTAACAAATTCTTTAACATTTTATGATTATTGTTGAACTAATAATAGTTAAGCGCTTGATTCGTAAAAGTTGGAGATTCAGAAACCCATAAGTATTAATAATTAGTACAAATAAAACACCTTTTAATAGTAGTACTTGAAGTATAAAAATACATCGAGCCTTTTTTATCAAATAAATAAAAATAAAATATCAAAAACCAATAAGAGAAAAAAAATTATCCAATAAGAGATCTCAAATTAGGATACTTAACCGTTTGGTTATTCCTCCATCGTCCACTTGCCATACTATAGGCCCTATCAAGATCTTCTATATAACACACTATTGTAACACTTCATGTAATATTTTTAATTATGATATTTAATTTTTAGATTTTATTTTGTTAAATTTAGAATATATGAATGATAATTTTTATAATTCTGAGTACGTATAATGTGTTACGGAAGATCCAAACTCTTATAAGTAAATTTTGAAGCTTCAAAAAAAATTAAGAATTTATTTACATTGACTTTTTGATTTAAAATAATTTATTTTTTTATTTTTTATATTAAATTTTATTTTTTATAAATAATTTATTTTTATTATTTTTAATATAATTTTATTCAAAATAAAACTCGGACCTAATTTAAGGTCAAATTGAAATATTCTCCCCAATGACATTTTCAATCTTTACCATTTTACATAACGTGTTCGTTTACTCTTCAAACGTGCCTTAAAATGACAACGACACCCTTGCCGGAAAAAATAACCGCCAAAACTGTGGACCACGTTGAAGAATCCCAGGAAATCCACTGCTTCTCACTCGGGAAAGGGCAATAGGTACTATATATTACGTGGAAATTAAGGAAGAAGGCGTCCGTGGCAAGAAATCCCCTCTAGAAAGGCTTCACAAAATCCATCTCATTCCTCTACGCCTTAATCATAAAAACCCAACTCCACATTTAAATAATCTCTCCCAAGTTCATTGTACTTGTGCCATTGTGTGTTTCTGTGTCTCTGTGTATATATATATATAACCAACTTCATCTTCCTGCCTTCTTACTTTTCTGGGGGGTTTGTTTGCATTTCTCAAACACCCAGAAAGCCAAAGATCCTCCATTTTGCATCAAGGTGCCAGCAGTTTTCGGTTTCTGTTGTCGTCTTCTTCTTCGTTTTTCTTTAATTAGTACCAATGGGGTGTGTATTTATTTTTCTTTTTTAATTGTTTGCAATTGTTGTTTTTCTTCTGATTTATTGTTTTGTTTAGAGGCTTAGTTGTTTGATCTTCGCTTGGAGTTTATCGGTGGTAATTGCTTTCCGGGCTCTGGGTTTTTACATTGCCAGCCGCATCAGCAGGTCGGGTTTCCGTTCTTGTTCTCCAATGGATAGTTTTCTTGTCCGATTGAGTCCTGTGATTTTGTTCATGTCTGCCAATTCTTGCTGGAGAATCTGGGTTTTATGAGTTATATTGCGGTACTTCAGAAGGATGATGAAAGATTATGTTGGGTGTTTTACATTACAGGAAAGAAGAAGGAGGGCTTTGGTTCTTCAAAGATGTTGGGAGAACTCATTACCCAAGCTTTAATGTATGTTGTGATCTAATCCCTTTTCTGATTACTGTTGTATCGATTCTTTATGTTTCACCTTTAGTTTTTGCTTCTTTTCTGCTTTGTTGAACTTCTCTGAATTGGTATCCTTGAATAGTTTACTCTTTTCTAGAATGACTGAATCATTTCCATTCGTGATGCCAGGTTGGTTCTAGGATATGCTTACCCTGCCTTTGAATGTTTCAAAACTGTTGAAAAGAACAGAGTTGGGATTGAAGAACTCCGGTTTTGGTGCCAATACTGGTATGATGATGACTTCTAATTTTATTTTTTCTTTTTGGAGATTATGGATTACAAGAGACGCGCAATTTTATTTCGTGAAACTGTTGAAAATTGAATAGTTTTTGGCCAATCAGAACTTCTCTTTATTAAATCAAAGCAGTCAATTTTTTCAAAATGTTATCTGAATAATGTAGATTTACAAATGCTACCAATTAAGTTGTTTTTAGTGTTGAATAAGAAAAATATGATGCGTATTAACTACTCAATCGTAGATTCACAGTGGAGTGGTTCTAGCTTTAATTGTTTGAAATTGACACAAAGATTGCACTGTAGAAGTGCATGTAGGACACAGATAGGAAACTTCGCAACAACGATGCTGTTTTTAGTGTGATTATATCAACGAAAACTAGATAAATTCGCCAATTGATACTGATTTTTAGTGTGATTGGTTACCTAAAGGCTAAAGGAACTAGCGGGCGGGTCACCTTCCCATTGATATAGAAGTGGGCAATATATCTTCAGTCATCATAGGCCCATGTCTCTAATTGTCTTGATATTTCAATGCTTTCCTTTATTGGGACGTCAGAGTTATGTTAATCGTTTGATACAAAATTTTGGTTATTTCAGGATTCTTGTTGCAGTGGTCACAGTGCTTGAGAAAATTGGGGACATATTTGTATCCTGGTATGCTGTAAACATAAGCTCCTTTAACATTTCAACGAAGATGGTTTCTTGCGTTTTTTTGTTAACTTTAAAAATATTTATTTCTAGGTTGCCAATGTACGCTGAGATGAAGTTGGCTCTCTTCATCTACTTGTGGTATCCCAAAACAAAGGTAAAACTGAAACCTTACCATTGCAAGATTATTACCTGTGGCTTCAGAATTAGTTCGCATCTTCTTATATGGAACTCTTCAGGGAACTGGATTCGTCTACGAAAGCTTATTAAGGCCTTGCATTTCAAAGCATGAGACAGACATTGATCGGAATCTGCAGGAATTTAGGGCCAGAGCCTGGGATTTGCTCATTTATTATTGGCAAAATTGTACAGAGCTAGGCCAAACTACATTTCTCCATATGGTTCACTACCTAGCTTCTCAGGTTGGAAAGCTTAGAAACCCAAGCTTAGAGCCAGAGGTAACTACTTGCTATAGTTAATTCTCTTCCCACCACCTATACATGCTTATTTGCTATATTTGCATTTCAAATTTTCCTACATCCCCATTTGATTCTTCATTTACATATTGTACTGACACATAAATTATGGCAATCTGACTGAGAAAACCATCAAAACTTTATCCCTATTCCTCAAAATGCACTGCATCAAGTTCTTCTTTTGGGTTGTTTTCTCCCTACTTAGCTTTCAATTCAGTTCATCTAGGAGTTTAATTAAACTTCAATTTCACTCCATAGAACGGCTTGATCTCCTAAGTAAAGAGAACTTACTGTATTAAACCACTGCAATTGCTGCTGTCCTCACCTGAGTTTATACAGTGGCACTCAACGCATCATTATCCCCTGCCTCTGGAAAGTTTTCTTTGATCTCAGCAATAGGAGCTTCATTCCTCTAATTATGTTTGTTCTATCAAACAAATAGCAGAATAACTCATGCATCTATCTTTGTAATTTATGTCTTGTATGACCGAGAATGGATTTCGCTGATCTTCAACTAGGTTATTCAAGAGGAAAATGGAAATTTGTCTAAAGAATGATGAAATTATGATGGTCGTGCCTGCACACATCGCTATAGCCCTACTCTATGCGTGCAGCTTTAATATTCCAAATCATTAGATGACTCCACAATCACTTTCAATGGCTGCCCGCTTCTGTATTGGATCAAGTAGAGAGGGTCTTTCTTTCTCACCTCGTTTTCAATACTGTGAGGCTTTCATTAAACACCAATCCCACAAAGACATGACCAATAAGAATCAAGATAAGATAACCACAACACCTCCATTTTATGATCAAAACTTTTTGACACGGTCTTCTCATGCATCAACATCATCAATTCTTGCTGAACTTTTTCTGGTCATTCACAAGCTCCCTTACAATCTGCAGGGACACAAAGCTGAGAAGCAAGAAACCATCCCGGCCCCTCCTAAATCACCATTAGGAGGAATATTCAGAAGGCGTAAGCAGCCATCTGATGATAGGCGGCGACCACCACCAATTCCCCCGCCATCACCGTATTCAAGCCACCGCTCCGTCACCCCAGCCCCCAAGTCAGAATTAGTCCAAGTCCTCCCAGCCCAAACACAATTTGTCCGTACTGAGGAAGTGGACATAGACGATGGTCCAGGCCCAAAGGACATCTCAGACTTACATTTGAACCACAATTTACAAACGGCCCGACTCAAACTTAGGAGCACCGCAGGCTCCCATTTGCCTTGACTCATTAGCCCTTGTAAAAACAGTCTTGAAAATGAAAAAATTTGCGAACAGGGGAAAAAAAGAAAAAACGAAGTTCTTGTACATTCTTTGCTTTTTGTCTTTCCCATTTGTTTATTGAATCCCTTGCACATTACAACCTCAAGCTTTGCAAATTTCGCAAATTTGCAATCGCTTTACGAGAAAAGAAATTGTACATTATACATTTGCTAATGTCTGAGCATATTAGATGAGATATATCCAAATTTCAGCAGGGATCTCAAATCAAATCGTCATACGGAAACAAATTTTAAACGGGTCGCCGTTGCCGGTCTGTATAGACTGTATTGCTTATTGTAACCGTTGCTATTTGGAGCTTCTGACCCTAACGGCACGAAGGAGCCAGTCAAAAGCACGATTGAGTCTCCCAAAGACATGGCGATCGAAGAGTCGGAAGAGCGCAGCAACTGGATTCTTGGTGATGAATTGGTCCCAAAGGCGGTGGAGGAAGTTTCGGCCCGAGGAGTCTGGTGACGTTGACATGGGCTGGAGGTAAGCCCACGCGGCCTGCTTGACGAGGCGGTTCTTTATGGAGATTTCCGGTCCTGATTGGACCTGATTCTGAGCAGGGGACTTGGGTTTAGGAGAGTTGACAGCTGCGGAGGGCAACAGGTCCCTTAGCGAAGTGTAAGACGCGGGCTTGATTGATATCAGGTCGAAGTCGCCGGATGATGCTGACGATGACGAGGTGGAGGTCGAGGTGGAGGAGGACGATGAAGACGAAGACGGAGTCGTGTCAGACGACGACTGCTGGTGAAGTTTGAGACTTGCGGGGACGACGACTGATCGGGGAATGGAGTTACGGTGGCGGAGAAACCGATTCTGGTAGGCCTCAAGCGGGGGTGGTGAAGTTGATACGCCGCTGTCCATGACTGGAAGCCTCTGAGTGAGGAAGAGAAGCGAGGGAAAGGGAGTCCGTCGGCGGGCGTCCGGTTGGGATATATGGGGAATTTTGGGAGCGGCGGCTATGGAAGCTAATGGAGTGCTACGATTTGTTGGCTGAGTGACGCAATTATTGGCGTATGTAGTCGCTGATTTAAATTGGTCTTTAGGAAGTTGGGCAACAATTCCCCCCTTTCATTCCTTTATTTATTTGTTTTATGTATTAGTAGGATGGAGAATAGTCAAACCAGTATTTTTGTTTCAGTGGAATTTGTAAGAAGTGAATTGTTTTTTAAGCACTCAGCAAAAAAAAAAAAAAAAGTTGTTTTTAAGCAAAGCGAAAATTTTATATTTATTTTTTAGAATAAAATTTTATCTAAATAGTCAAAATACAGCTTAAAAATTAATGCTAGAATATTTAGAGTGGTGGACATTTCTTTACTTATCTTTATTTATTTAATATTAAGACGATTTATTTGAATATTTATCATGATTGATTAAAGGTGTGATTGAATTGAGTTTCACACGGAATTCAATACAAATTTCTCATCTCATATTTTACTTTTTCTCTCACAAAAATTTCTCTCTCCTAAAATTCAAGATAAAATATCTCAAAATCAAACTATATCCAAAATGATGTAACTTGAGTCATCAGTTGGATTTGTTTAATGTCTGGACTTTGATGGTGAAAGATTTTTAAACATTTTTTCCACTGGATTTTGTTGGGATTTCATTCGGAATGCCTTAAACTTCCTCTTCGATTGGTTGATTTGTGGCTTCCAATGCCATTTTTTCAATTCGAAGGAGCAATATCTTACTACTGGTACGTTAAAACCAAGTGTCAATTCCCTTCAGAGAGGCAAAAGTTGTCGCAAACCTTGAAGCAGTCAAACCATTCTGGGAAAAGGTGCTCCGCGCTGCAGATGAGAAAGACTCCTACGGATTTAAAATATATATTATATTTTTTTATTTTTAAATATAATCTTTTATATAAATATTTTATTTATTTTTATTTTTAATTAATTATCTAAATATTTTTACTTTTTAAAAATATTAATTTTTAAATTAATAATTATAAACATTAATTATTAATATTAAATTTAAATTTGATATACTAATTAAAATTTTTTAAATAAAAATATTTTAAATATTTATTAAATTTTTTATAAAATTTATTAAAATTTTAATTTTCGTGTAAAAATATATGTCATAATTTTAAAAACAAAAAGAGCACGTTCCAATCTTGTTCAGGGCCAAAATGAAAAATGAAAAACCGCTCGTAATCACACTAGGACAGGAACTGGAGATGACTATGGATGGGTTATGAAAAACGCGATTCCAGTTAACTAGTCGACAAAGAAGGAGATAAGAGAGAGAACAAAATCCACTTAGCTTCCGCGGAGTGTTACGTCTTTTGACTCTTTATGCTATCTTCTTCCACTATCATATCCGGATCTCATGTTCAATTATGTATCACAAACATTAAGGGTGTGATTGGATAGAGTTTGGTTTTGAGATTTTTTGTTTTTGATTTCGGGAGAGAGAAATTTTTGTGAGAGAAAAAATAAGATGTGAGATAAAAAATTTGCATTGGGTTCCGTGTGGAACCCAATCCAAGTAGACCCTAATGCCCAAAACCCAAACTGCTAACATTGCCTGCGATGTTTTCTGCAATAGATTCTTTTGATTGTTTCTTCAACGTTTTTTAATAACAATAACAAAAAGTAATTAACTGATAAATGCACGATAACAGTTGCAAAGTTGTTATCAATCTTTATCTGTTGCGGATGGAAAAAAGCCATCAAACGGACGCTCAGCCTGCAAACAGATAATAACCATACACTTCAATCGTCTGATAATGATACTGGATCTACCCCCAGCGGGTATTGCATCATTACAATCACCGAGGCATGAGAAATACAGATTGACAACAGAGCTATTACAGATCATTATCGGAGAAAAAACCAAAGACCCTAAACATTGTAATGAACATAAATCCCCAGAATCCAGATTTTTATTCTTATTCTTCCTCAGTTTTACAAATGCCATATGTCTGGAGAGAAAGCAGGGATGTAAAAGTGTTCAGTTTTTTTCTTGATTTGGGGTCTATTACACATAACCCAATATAAATATCTCATATTGTTCTGAATGTCGAACAGAAAAATGCATCTGAAAATTTGAAAAATATACATATATTGGCCTCTAGATAACAGAGGGCCATACAGATAGCTGAACTGTACAAAGTGAGCCCTCACCTCAGATTTACAAAAATCCCTGTCTTCTTCATGGTTTCTTAGGTTCTCACTGCAAAGATCAGTATCTCTTGGAGTAACTAAAAGATTGTACACCGCAGCAAAACTGAATGCAGCGACTTGCATTCTATGGATTAGAGCTGCATTTCAGAATCCAGCTCAGAAAATTAAACTAGATCACCTCAAAGGCTCATTCCCAGAAGGATAAGATATGTTACCAACATCGGATGGAGGAGTCTGTGGCCGAGGAATACCAATGTCAGCCATTCCAAACTCCTCAGGAAACATATTCACTCCATCCCATTCAACACCAGCTGCAATTGGAAATCAGAAAATTAGGCATCCAAATTCAGCGGAAAAACAAAGAAACTGCTTCAGCTGTACTTAAAAGAAGAATACCATCTGACTTCCACATGTCTGTGATGCTAACACCTGAATCTGAGAGAAGCCAGTAATCGGCATCATTCTGGACAACAAAAGCACCATATGTAAATCATATCATGGCAGAGAGCATTACCAGAGGAACACGTTGCAACATAACTAATTTGTCTAAACTTCTAGCAAGCAAGTAGGCATTGTATCATGCGCCTGGCTAGAGGCCACCATTAAACCACTCGGACTAACCAAGTAAGCATAAAAACTTGTTGCAAAAATCCTTAGATGGAATTTGGTGCCTACATCCCCCCCACCCCACCCCCAGCCACAAAAAAAAAAAGCAGTATACCGAAGGAGAAATACAAATGAAACAGTCTAACCCTCTGCCTTAAAGTTACTCCTTTCTTTTCATCTTTCCCTTTCCACTCCTGAACCATAATATGTGACTACTTATATTCTTTGATACATTTATAATCCCACATGTGGCCTTGTTAAAAGGCGCTTGAGATTAACTCATGCTTCTTGGTACCAGGCTCATAGAAGGTTGCTTCCCCATTGACTGCATTGAACTTAAACAAATCCAAGAAGGAATCTTAAATCATATAGAAATATTTAGGTAGTAGAAACACTCACATCAACATCTGAAGGGAGAATTTTCATCATTCCTCCACCACAGTCCTGTGAGGTGCCAGGATCAGCTCTAGTACTGTTGCCATCATGTGATGGTGCTCCTAGACTTAAACCACTCCTTTCCAGATTTGATCTCTCTGTTGTTGGATTGTCATTCGAACCTGAACTTGAAGCAACTGGGTAACTCATTGATGGTTCAACACCATTCATCTCCTCAAATTTCTCCTCAAATTGACTAAAAGATGAAGTAGAATTAGTTTTCAGAAAATTTAAAATAACAAAGAAAATATGAACATGAGTCAAGGCATCTTTGAGCGTTTATAGTCTAGCAATGAAAAAATTTGTGTACTTCAAAAAGGCAATAATACCTGACAAGGTAAACATCAATGGGACCCATGGTGCTTCTTAGGATTATTCTGTACCTCCTTTGTGGATAATCAACAGCCTGAATATGAAAAGTCAAGCCACTCCTCTAGGTAGAATTATTTAAATTAGAACCATGAAATTCCACCTCCTAATTTTACCTCATCAGGATCAGGGACTTCCAGGGTGGTACCATGTAGAGCTTTAATGGCAATAAGGGTTTCATTCTGCCAAAAGCAATGTATATGGAGGGGTATGTTTCAATTAAAACTTAGATACACAAGACAACATGCAGGCACAAGAATCTAAGAATAACTTCTGTCGGTTTATTTTACAAATATGCACAACAAAGTGGAAGACTTGAGAGACAAAAGAACAAGGAGAAAATTACCTGAAAACCTGGTAGGCTCTTGATATCTTCTTCAGTTACAAAAAGCCATCTGTAAGAGTTAAGCAGTGGAATTAATAAGAAAATATCAAATTTGGATAATTGTAACTAAGGTAAGTAAGAAAATTTACTTTTGATTGCTCTGGTCTTCGCTCAAATCCCTCAACTTTTCTTGCATCTCCCTGCAACAGTTTGATGCATCAGCATGAAATTACAGTCTCAGGAGCAAATATTGCTTAGGGGTTAATAAGACACATAACCTTATGCTATCATCCAATCTCCTTTCCTCCATAGAAAGGCTCTCAACTTCTGCCTAAAATCAAAATTAGTAAATCAATCATCAATCATGGCAAACATCTAAGAGAACCACTGTAAGATGACTGGCATGACCCATATTGAGATAGCAATAAACCTTTTACAATCAAATAAGTGGACATCTCCAACCAACTGAAGCAAGAAATAATCAGATGCATTACATGTTTAAATTACATTAATCATCTGGCACCTACCTGTAAAATAGAAGCATCATTTTCCAGTTCCTCTGGTCCCGAAGAATCAAGCCCTCTAATAAGACAATTAAGGCATGTGTAAGTTTTAAACATTTATATATATATATATATATATATATATATATATATATATATATATTTTATACACACGTATGTAAGTGCACGCACGCGCGTGTAAAATAAATTATGCTTATAATGGCCAATCTGATACAACAGCATGAAAGCAAAATATTCAATGGCCTTGACACTCAAACAAACTCACTAAATAAGCTATCCCAATCCTAGGACACAAAAACAAACTTACTTCCATCGGATCCTGTTCTTCAGCTTCTTTTCAATGAGACCAATTCCCTCAAGAACATTTGTTATGTCATATATCCGTCTTTTCTGCACCTGAATCATCAGAATTTTTGTTAGAAACCATGTTAAATGTAGGATATAGATTAAGGAAATAAATCACCTCTAAAGTGTCAGCCGCTTTATTTAGATCAAGAATACCATCTTCAGCATGCTTTATTAAGTTGATGAATTTTTTCGTTAGAAGACCTGAAACAATCACGAATACTTCTCAGAAAAATCTCTTTCTGTACCTAGATGGTAGAACAGAAATAACAGCACTAGCATAGAAGCAAAACACAACTAGCATAAGTATTACCCAAAGAGCTGTCATAGCGGCAGCTGCCTGCAGGAGTAAGAGGAGAAGGAGAGCCTGCATTTTATATACATTTCCTGTCATATATTATCTTTGGTATATTATAATCAATGCAGAAATGATCCAGTCTACTAAAGTATTTCAGTTTGATTGCATCATTACATAAAAGAAATTAAAAATCTGTTTCAAGCATTGTTTCTTAAAAAAAAGTATTAAATATATCTGCAGAACATCCCTCACCTGCATTAGATGAAGGGGTTGGAGGGGCAGATGCACTGTTTCTTGTGACCTTCAATCTGCCCCCTGTCCTTTCCCCTTTGACAGATACAGGAGTGCAAAATGGGCTGCTAGCCACGCTATTATAACCAGGACTAGCAGTCCATTCGGTAGACGAAGCTTCATTATGGACATTTCCAGTCTTCCGTTTCATTGGCTGGGTGAAATTTTATTTGTAAGAAGCGGGATTAGCTACTTGAAAAAGCTGGGTAGAAACCTTCAATAAGAACTTTGAGAAGTTTTTGCATTCTTCTATGCTCTAAAATGTAAATCATGCATCAAAAAGATAAGATCCAACAATCATCAAGACTCCTAAAATCAAGGATGCACAAGTTTTGATATAATAGAAAAGTTGACAATTTTGACTCATTATTTCCCCCTCTCAATTATACAAACAGATTTTAGATGCATGACAAAATCAAGAGACATAAGATCATCATCAGAGACATGTTCTTCCAGGTTGTATGAAAATTGATCTGATATGGTAAGATCTCAAAATGTTCAAAGCAGAGTGCAAAGTACCACTATTAGTCTTTGATGCAAGGGACTAAAGCACTCTGTTCATTAACCCTAATGCGGGGTGAGAGGATAGATGAGATTCTACAAAAAACAAGTTTAACTCTAGGGTTCAAACATTTTGAATAGTCAAAATAAAGAAGAACACAGGGAGAAACTCTTTAGCCCAATAACCTTGCCGAAAACGTCATCAAAGTCTGTTCAACATGGTTGGACAATTGGGTAGATAAGTAACTATCATCAAATATATACACAAATTCTCGGGATTGATCTCAAGTTGTGTATAATCCAACCATTTCACAAGAAGACCTGTATTCCCGAATGACTTCAATTAACTGATGCTTTCCATTTGTAATGGAAAATTTCTGGGTTCCACTAATGTTGTAATGGATGATTAAGTGAGAAGAATAACCAAAACCACATTATTACCATGCCTAGCACAAACATAAATGTTTCCAACCTGGTTGCGGTTGGACTATGGCAGTCTACTCTGCCTACATTTGAAAACATGAAATGCTCCACCTTATTCTGATCCATGTAGATGTATTTGACACGAACATAGGATTTTCAATATACTTCCACATTTCAAACACACAATCTTGTCTATACTTCCACATAAATAATCAACTATTTATGTGTCACAGCCTTTAAGACACCAGATAGGTGCCATCACTCAAACTGTGACTATTATCCGTGTGGTAGAACTCCTACCTCAAGCCATCTACATAGTAGTTTTTTGCAAGAGAAATACCAGTTAGGGGAGGTATACTTTGGGCTGCTGGGAGGAATAAAGTTTCAGTGCTGCCACTGGTTTTCCAGCATTAAGAGTAAGACTATATGCCATAAAGAATTCCAAAAGCAACTATTGTGCTTTAACCTGTCCCAACGATTTAGGCACTGGCTATCCTTTTATCAACTTCCAGAAAACTGGAAACTCCAGCTGTAGGAAGATCTTGTTGCATCTTTCACAATTCAACAAGTAGAATTCTCTTTATTTGCCAGTACAGTGAACTCGTGTCCAGTTTGACACTTCCTATTAATAATTCTACATGAAACATACTCGGACACTTCTCACATGGACAAACTTGAGCTCTTGCAAATCTGATCTTACGTTAAACTTCTAGTCCAAATTTTAGTTCCAATTAATGGCACAAACAGCAATTATGAAATGAATACTAAAATCTCGATTAAAATTTACTACTAAACCTAGCTAAGAAGAAAAGCTTCAATTCTATTCCAGCGTTTTCCTTTTTTTGGCTCTTCCAGTCCCGGAGTGAGGTTTTTAGCAGTTAATCACATCGACAAGATTTTCCTATAAAAATATGAACAGAGAAATCCGTAGTTTCCTGAAACAATTAAACTGATTAAATTAACTTAGAACGAGACTGACTGGAGATTTCACTATAATAGCTTCGGCTTCGTGATCCCGGGCATCAGCGGCGGCGCCAGCGGGGGTGTTGAACCGATGGTAATCCTCCGACGACACAAAAGGCGGCTTCATAGATGAGAAAGGTAAGTGACGCTTAATGGGCTTGGGGATCTGGGGTCCACCATTGGCCGCCGGAGTCTGCGACGCCACCGCCCCTCTTGTTGGAGCTGGAGGCGTAGACATAACTCTTATTAATTATTTTTTAATTAAATTACAAAAAATCTATGCCCTTTCTTCAGCAAGCGGCTTAAATGAATCTGTCCGGCTGTGTTCTGACGGCGGAAGGCTATACTGTGTGAAGATGAGTGTGTGTTGGTGCGTGGCTGTGTTTTCTGCGTGTGTCTGGAGGAGGGGAAAGCAATGGCGAGTGCGGGGTGCTGTGGCTGTGGGGTATAAAAAGAGAAGAAAACGAGGGAAGGGAGGGAATTTTGGTTCGGATAGATGTGGAGGGAAAGCTCAGAAAAAATAAAAAAGCCAACACAAATCTTGTGGTAATTATAGTTTTGGTACCCAAACTTTGAGATTGTATCATATTAACCCAGTTAGTCCTTCTACGAGTCATTTCTTTTGGTCTAATGATCAACTAAAGCATTGACTTTAATCCATTAGTGGCCGGTTTTTGGGTTTAAAATTTTCTTATTTTGATATTGGTAAAATAAATATACTTTTATGGAGTACCTATATTTGAGTTTTTAATAAAATTATCTAACTGTTTGATTTGCAAAATACTAATTAATATACTAACTAATTGATAAGGGTAAATAATAAGTGATAATGAACTGCAAACTCTAACAACTTTCTTAAAATTCCAAAAATAGTTTCCAACAAAATATGATGATTAAAACATGAGAAAATAGAGTTGAATGTGATTAGGAATGATATTTTGGAGGAAATTAACTTTGATGTTATAATAATTTGATCCAAATACACATGAAAGCATAAGCAAACTTTAAAAACTAAGGAAGCCAAACTTAAATAAGATGAAAAAACTAGAAATTAACTTACTATAAGGTAAACTAATACAAACAAAGTTTAAAAAGACAAAACTTAAAACTAAAACTTGAATTCTTAGATATTTGTGGATGGTGTCTTTTTTTTATACTACTTCCTATATTTATTATTTATAATAGTTGAAGCCATCTTCGAGTCTTTTATCGTGCCTTAAAAGTTGCCCATGATCTCCGTATAATGGTCATGGTACTAGTGGGTAGGAGAGTGTTGTTAGTGCCGTTAAATAGTGAAAACCTTCGTAGCTTGACTAACACAAACCTCTCCCACAAAAGACTACATTCTCAACCATTTTTCCTTTTAATTTTAGGTATAAAGTTCGATCCCTCATTAACTCCTCAACATTAGGGGTTGGGTTTTCTAGCCAACTTGACTAATCTTATTCGACTATATATCGGTCGACCAATCAAATATTATCTTAATAAACAAATCAGCTAGTTACATCTTCTTTTAGCTATTCATGATATTTCAACAAGTCAAACAATAGGGTTTCAATGATAGTCGATTAGCCAAGTGTTTTGGCCACCAATAGGCCACTTCTGATTTTTTAATGGATCGATTAACAACATATTTTGGAGATCAACAATTAGTATGTACTTGTTTCCTCAACCAATGCATCAATTAGCAAAATATGTTTAAATATCTTTACTGTATTTTAACTAAATTGCTGCATTATATCCATATATCTTAGTTGTATTTTGACTCAGTCTTTCTTTATCGGTCATTTTTCTTAATTATGCTTACTTTGCTTTAAACCAACATAATTATGAAGCAGCAAATTTTGCTTGCAAAATACATATATTGGGTTTTTTTTATTTTTCGCATGTATTAGTGCATTTCAATATGTGTTAAGTTTGGAAATAAAATCGCCATCCTTTTAACTGAAATTGTTCTCATTCCAATAATAGTACTTTTCCTATTAAAAATTTTCACTCTTAAGATTAAAATCTCAACTGAAAATAACAAAAATTATCCAATTCATTGCACCTTTTTTTAAGATTATTATTGCAACTAACATGTTTAAGAAGTATAATCTTTTGCACTTAGCGGAGGCTGATGATGATAGCACTTTAATAAGATCGTATGATTTTTTTGATAACTATAGGTATATTACGTAAATAAGTAAATAAAAATGCTTGTCCATATTTACATATGTGCTATGGTTTTTCTTTTTGAAGTCTTTTGTGCTATTAAGCTTGCAAAGATAAAATTGAATGAGTGTAATTACTATTTTAATTAGTTGAGTAGTGCATTATGTTTTTTCCTTTAATAACATAGGAAAATTATGCACTTAATGTACGAAATAGATAAAATATTTAAAAATAAATATAATAAGACAACAACTGAAGCATAAGAGAAAATTATTTCTAATTTTATAGGTGCAAAATTTTTTTTTACTTTTTTTAAAAGGGACTTCATCTAAATTATCTAATATAGTCATAAATGTTATCAACCTTGTTAGTTTATTCAAGATTCTGGGAAATACTTATAAATTTCTAGTATCGGAGGTGCTACTAAGACATGGGGAAAAAATTATGGTTCTCATTGAAACTAAATATAAAAGAAAGAACTAAAAGAAAATAGAAGAGAAAGGTATAGCAAGTCGAAGAGGAGTCAATCGTCAATGCACGCCTTCTCGTTTGTCTTGAATGGCCGATTACATGGCAATCATTTCTGGCGCCCTTCGGCAGCCAATGCCTGGTCGAGTCGGCTAGGGTGCATAACCCATTTTATTCTGCACGTGTAGAATCGAATCTAAATCGTTCGATCGGTCCAAATTTGATCCAACGATTGAGGTCTTCCAAGGGTAATTTGGGCATGAATGAGTTAAAATTTTCAAATTTTGCACGGTTTTCATGGGAATCATGTCACTCAATCATCATTTCAATTACTTCTCATTCAAATAAAAACTTAGAGAGAAAGCCTCTCACTCTCTGCATCTCATTTCTCATCCCTCTCTCTCCTCCTTCTTCTCTAATTCTTACTTCTCGAATGCCTCTTTCCTTTCTTGTCACTCCTCGCCGGATATCACCACCATTATGCCGGAAGTATTCGAAACCATGCACCAGGTAATACATTCGAAACCAGTTTCATAATTGCTTTATGTTGTATTTGTTTTGAAGAGATGATTTTTAGGTTTGCCTCTCTTTTTTTTCTCCCCAAGTTACACAGCCACATGGGTTGGACAATTGAGATGCCATCTAACGAGTATTTCTTATATTGAAGGTTGTATTCGAAAATGCAGAAGCACAATGCATCCAGCCTCAACCTTCTGTGTGCATGGATCTTCATAACTGCCATAATGAGAATGGTAAATCTCTTTGCAAATAATAAGCATGCGAATAATTGTTCCATAAGTACAGAATAATTATAAACAAAGAACCGGTTTGCTAATGCAATACCTCACTGCATGAGAGTATTTTATTCGTAAAGACTATAATTGTGATACATAAAAGGAACAATTATTATTAATAATTATTACGTACTACCGCAGCAATAATCATACACATTGACACTAGGCAAGTGATCCTACAATGCATCTATCATTTGTTCAAAATACTTAGAATCTTTTGCAGGCATGTCCTCAAGATTATGATGTTGTTGGTCATGCTTGGTCTTCAACATGGTTGATGTGGAGGTTGATGCTCTGTTCATGTGCGCTTAGAGCATGCTCGTCATTCCCTACAATGACGTTGATGGTTGCCAGCTTGCTCATGTAACACGCAGCATTTGTAAGCATTATGCTCATTCTCTTGAGTATCATAATTATTCTATTGTTAGGGAATAATTATTCTGTGGCTATTTTGACAGCTACTGAACCAATTCTAACTCCAACTCCATCGGATGCGCTCAAAGTTAGCAGGACGATTAAATCTAGTCCCAATCCTAACCGCTCAAGAAAGAGACTTAGGAACTTCCTAGAACATACTTGGCAAAGAAAAAAGCGGCAATCAAAAGGAAGATGAACAAATCTAGTGTAGAAGAAGCAAACACTAGAAATAGACGATTCAGATTTTAATCGATTGAATATAATGTTGTGAATATCCTATTAGCATTTGTACTCGTTGAAAGATTGTTCCTACAATGCTTGTTAACGTACCCTAACAATTGTTATTGATGTTGAGAATAATTATTACTCATGACTAAATGATGACAAGCTGTTATGTATCAAAAATAATTGTTATTGATGAGGTGACCAATTGTTATAGAAAATTTTATACTTGTGTAAATAGCAAGGACTCAAATGAGTGCGCGTTCACAATTGTTATTGAGGGTTGAATAATTGTTATAAAACATGTTAGACTTAGGCAAACATCAAAAGGGGCTCCTGTAATCCTTACTTTAACAATTATTATTGATGTGGAGAATAATTATTAACCACGACCAAATGATTGTAAGCTGTCATGTATCATATACACTCATTGAGAACAATTGTTACAAAACAAGTTAAGACTTTAACAATCCCATTTTTTCACCTTTTTCCTTACCCCAATTGTTTGTACGCATTGACACTGGGCAAATGATCCTATAATGCACTGTTGTTTGTTCGAAACGCTTGGAATCTTTTACAGGCTTTTGTAACAATTGCTCTCAGTGAGTGTATATGATACATGACAGCTTGCAATCATTTAGTCGTTGTTAATAATTATTCTCCACATCAATAATAATTGTTAAAGTAAGGATTACAGGGGCCCCTTTTGATGTTTGCCTAAGTCTAACATGTTTTATAACGATTATTTAGCGCTCAATAACAATTGTGAATGCGCACTCATTTGAGTCCTTGCTGTTTGCCAAGTATAAAATTTTCTATAACAAATGGTCACCTCATCAATAACAATTATTTTTGATACATGACAACTTGTCATCATTTAGTCATGAGTAATAATTATTCTCCACATCAATAACAATTATTAGGGCACGTTAACAAGCATTGTAGGAACAATCTTTCAACGAGTACAAATGCTAATAGGATATTCACAACATTATATTCAATCGATTAAAATCTGAATCGTCTATTTCTAGTGTTTGCTTCTTCTACACTAGATTTGTTCATCTTCCTTTTGATTGCCACTTTTTTCTTTGCCGAGTATGTTCTAAGAAGTTCCTAAGTCTCTTTCTTGAACGGTTAGGATTGGGACGAGATTTAATCGTCCTGCTAACTTTGCGCGCATCCGATGGAGTTGGAGTTAGGCTTGGTTCAGTCGCTGTCAAAATAGCCACAGAATAATTATTCCCTAGCAATAGAATAATTATGATACTCAAGAGAATGAGCATAATGCTTACAAATGCTGCGTGTTACATAAGCAAGCTGGCAACCATCAACGTCATTGCAGGGAATGACGAGCATGCTCTAAACGCACATGAACAGAGCATCAACCTCCACATCAACCATGTTGAAGACCAAGCATGGCCAACAACATCATAATCTTGAGGACATGCCTGCAAAAGATTCTAAGCATTTTGAACAAATGATAGATGCATTGTAGGATCACTTGCCTAGTGTCAATGTGTATGATTATTGCTGCGGCAGTACGTAATAATTATTAATAATAATTGTTCCTTTTGTTCCTTTTATGTATCACAATTATAGTTTTTACGAATAAAATACTCTCATGCAGTGAGGTATTGTATTAGCAAACCGGTTCTTTGTTAATAATTATTCTGTACTTATGAAACAATTATTCGCATGCTTATTATTTGCAAAGAGATTTACCATTCTCATTATGGCAGTTATGAAGATCCATGCACACAGAAGGTTGAGGTTGGATGCATTGTGCTTCTGCATTTTCGAATACAACCTTCAATATAAGAAATACTCGTTAGATGGCATCTCAATTGTCCAACCCATGTGGCTGTGTAACTTGGGGAGAAAAAAAAGAGAGGCAAACCTAAAAATCATCTCTTCAAAACAAATACAACATAAAGCAATTATGAAATTGGTTTCGAATGTATTACCTGGTGCATGGTTTCGAATACTTCCGGCATAATGGTGGTGTTTTCCGCGAGGAGTGACAAGAAAGGGAAGAGGCATTCGGGAAGGAAGAATTAGAGAAGAAGGAGGAGAGAGAGGGATGAGAAATGAGATGCAGAGAGTGAGAGGCTTTCTCTCTAAGTTTTTATTTGAATGAGAAGTGATTGAAATGATAATTGATTGACATGATGCCCATGAAAAACGTGCAAAATTTGAAAATTTTAACCCATCCATGCCCATATTACCCTTGGAAGATCTCAACCGTTGGATCAAATCTAGACCGATCGAACGGCCCAGATTCGATTCTGCACATGCAGAATAAAATGGGTTCTGCACCCTAGCCGACTCGATGCCCGGTCGCGTATCATTCCCTGGTGCCATGTCCTATCAAACCCTAAGGCTCATGTGACTGTACTACACATAATAGATTTATTCAGCCTATCATCTCGTACCACGTAAATATTTTTAGATTAAGTCTCCCTACAATTTTTAACGTGTAACAACTATTAGAAAATATTTTTAGAATATATTAAGATAATATTTGAATTTAAAATTTTTATTTTAATTTTTTAAAAAAATTTATTTGGAAAAATAATATCGATAAACTAATAAGTAAATTATAATATTAATATTTTTAAAGAGTAAATTGTCATATTGTTGAGGATTGCATGATATTGTTATATACACTTTTTATTTATTTTATTTTAAATATGTCAATATCTCAAAATTTAAAGAAATTAAAATTATAAGACAAGACATCTTACTCTTGTTCAAAATCAAAAGTTCATATTTTTATTTTAAAATATCAAAAAATGAATATATTCTCCTATAATAAATATATCCAATCTGTACACTATCTTGACTAATTTATAATTAAAATAGAATATCTAAATATTTTATTTTACATTTAGTTATTCTTTTTATGAAAATGAAATTTATAAATGAAGTACACAATTTCAGATTCCTATAATTTCTTTTTCTATTGGACATCTAAGTCAATTATAATTTAAGCTAAGTGTCAGTCGATTTGGGGTGCTGTCAATCTTCCTACCAGAAGATGTTAAACTCGTATATGGCGTAGTAACACAGAGCAATTTTCTTCTCCAAGGACTGCATATGTGGGAGTAATTCACAGAAGAAATACTCTTGCATTACAGCATTAACAAAATAAACTACCAAGAATAGAGATGCAGTCTGTTGCCACAAATTCCAAACAGTTTCTAAAAACATGTCAGAACTATACCAATGGAAAAAAATAAAGACAATAACCATCTTTATGCCAAAAATCTACCTATGAAATAAATAAAGACTTATCACCTATAGGAAAAAGCAAAGTACAGAACTTTATTACCCAAAAGAGTTCTAAAAATGTATTCCTTCACAATAACATCCAATTCTCCTCAAATTTAATCTAAGTTACAGAGATATTATTAAGCAGTACGACATTCTTCCGACTGCAAGAACTCAACAAGAAGAAAGAAACTAACTGCATCTATGTTCAGAAGATGAACTTTCAGAAAAAGGCATAACATCCTCAAAAGGCATCCTTAAATATGTTGAATCATGTTCCAAGAGATTTTTTAGTTCGCCCGCTTGCAATGCTCTTCTCCAGTTTCATAAAATCTATTGATAATAGAGTAGCAGAGCAATAACGCAGAATTGTCCCAGTCATTTGAAAAAAGAATAAAAGAAAAAGAAAAATGACAAGACAGAAAAATAGGGAAGCAGTATAAAATCTGCAAAAGCCCGAATATGAAGTTAGAAGACCAAAATAACATTTTATCTGAACAAAAGGTTAACCTATTAACCAACTCATAACGCTAATCCCCAGTGCAAAGCTAGCAAATGCCAAGGTCTCAGTGATTATTGCAAACTCAACAACGACCTTTCGTTGAGAACCCGAACCTGACGCTGAATGATTGCAAGAATCATAAGATCCATCAGACTGATATGAGTTTCTCCCATTCAATTGCTTACATCAATAAAGATGGACTCCAAAGAGCAGTAATTAATGGCCATTGAGACAGATCATAAAGTTTGTGAACTCAAAATCTTAGGAACATCTTTAGTAACAAGTTTGACATCCTAAATGACATGACAACAAACTAGTTCATATCCCTTCCAAATAAACAGGCAATGTTCGATCAAATTGCGCATAAATGTGAAAGTGAAATAGAAGTTCATCAAACTATGCAACTAAAGCTTCTTTCCTTTTTTTAACCTTTTATTTTCCCTTAAAAACGAATTCCAAGAAACTATACAGGCCAGATCATAATTGAACTAGAAATTTCATGAAGTGATAGAATCAAGAAGCACAAATAAAAGCCATCGGTAAGAATGAATAAGTTATTTATCTTCTTAAACACAATTTTTAACAACCCTGCAACTTCCGCTAGCTAGTTTGCTTATACAAACAATCAAGTTTCTAAGGTTTCTAATATAAAGAGGTGAAATTTTAGTCAAAAGCAGAATCTTGCCCACTGTTTCACTTCAATTCATCAAAATGTAGTAAATGAAGCTCTTCATTAACCAAGGACCATTAGTAACACGCTTATTTCATCAAAATGTAGATTATCTCCAGAAATTCTGTCAAAATCTGAACCTTGGGCAACACTTTCCAAGAGTGACCTCCTCAGCTCCGAAGGAACATGAGAAAAAAGCACACCCCATTTCATACATTAGCCGTTAACAAATTGAATGGTAAAAGTCATAATGATATATAAAGATCAAAACTTTCAAAAGCACCAAGGAACACCAAGCCAAAGGGGCATTTATCAGAAATCCGAATTCCCATATTCCAATGTTCATATTATTGCAGAGTATATAACAAGAATTAGAAACTTCAGTAGCGAACTAGGTGTACTAGATTAAGGAACATTAAACTGCCAAGTTAAAGTAACTGCACGACTTATTATGGGCAACAGCATTTTGTACATATATTTTCACATAGTAGCATTACAGAAGTATATCATTTAACTATGTTCTCTTATAATCAAAATCATTACTTTTACACCACAATGGAGAAGTACTCATTGGCATTGAAGAATTACAACATACTTCCAACCTATCCCAGAACCCCGAGTCCGAGGACTTCAACATCACAGGCAACGACAAACACACCCCTTTTTCTACGCACATTTTATGCCTTGGCTTTATCCTATTCTGTAAACTAAAAGAAAAATACTGTGGAAATGTCACCAGCTCCCTCAACTCCCTTCCCATTTCAACCACAAAATAGTTAAACTTAGGCTCAACATTCTCCTCTATACTATAGCAAAACAATGATGGAAATCTCCGAAACATGGAAACAGCTTCCCTTTTCGACAGTCCAAGTTTCAAAAAGTAGTCTAGACGAGGGATGAATTTGGTTTCCACGCAGCACGAAAGCAGAGGAGCACACCTGCTGACATCATCGATGCCGATAGTGCCTTGGAGGAAGTATAGTGTGGGGCGGAGCTGGCGGCCCACGCTACGGGTAAGCAGGCGAGGACGGCGATTGATTACGTGGCGCAGGTCCTTGCCTTCGACGTAGGCCTCCCGGAGAAGAAAAGTAACTGCCGGCATTAGAACACCGCGCAAGGAGGTAGCTAAAATTTCCGGGCACATAGAGAAAGCCCGGCGGAGGTCAGGCGTCGTGAGGCCTAAAGAATGAAGAAACTCTATCAGGGACTTAATTTCAGATAGCGGGGTGGATAGAATAGGCGGGTGAGAAGTTAGGCAGTAAACTGAGTCAATGCCAAGGGAGTCCAGGTAGAGGAGCTTCTCTTGAAGTAGCTGAGAATCCGGAGGAGGGAAAATATTTTCCGAGGAATCGGTGGAGAACTGAGGAATAGGGGGCAGGGAAATTGGTTTGGAGGGGGATGGAGGAGGAGGAGGAGGAGGAGAAGGGAAATGGATATGTTGGGGGCGGGAAAGGGAAGGGAACCTGGGTGTGGTGAAAGCAGCGGTGGAGGAGGAGGAGGAAGAGAGGGGGAGAGTTTCTTGCATGGTTGAGTGGCTACATTTTTGGATAGGTGGCGAGAAATTGTTTTTCTGGTTTCTCAGAAAATACAATTGGTGTTGAAGGTGGAAGAGGATAAGGAGACGCTATCAGAAATCTGGGACTGGAAGCTTATGTTCATAGAAGGATAATGGAGGAGGTGGGTTGGACGCTTAGTTGCAGGCCAGAACATTGTAGCCCTTGGGCCTCCCTTAAGCACATTGGGCCAGGATGACACCTAGTCCAAGAAATTTTGTCTTTTTCTTTTTCTTTTTCCAGAAAAGCATTTGATTTATGCATAGAGTTTGGGATGGGAATATAAAAAAATTGATTATTACATTTTAGTTTAAGAAGAAACCCCTTAGTTATAATAGCCCAAGGATTTGATGCCTTTATGTTAATAATAGATTATTGACTTACACGTAATTTGATGCTTTTTTTGGTAATTTACAAGTCAAATATTTAATTATCAAGTTATTAATTTAACAATATTAACCAACAAGTAACCTTTTCATAATAGTTAGATTTTATTTCATTATTAATTATAATAAAATGAACATGCAGTATTATTTCAAGAAAACACGCGTAAAATTAGATTCTCTAAGAGTGTATTTGGATTGATTTAATTGAGAATCTAATGTAAATTTTTTACTTTAAATTTTATTTTTCTCTCAGAAATAATTTAAAACGATAAATTTAAATTATATATAACTTCACTATAAGTATATAATGATCATGATTAGTTGTTTTTCTTTTTTTGAGGAAAAACATATATAGTGTTTAACGATTTGTTCCAATGGAAATTATGCATTCTTATAAAGAAAAGGGAATGACATATTAGCAATTGATTTCGGTAGAAATTATATATATATATATATATATATATATATATATATATATATATATATATATATATATATATATATATATATATATATATATATATATATATATATATATATATATATATATATATATATATATATATATATAAAAGACTTTAGTGGACATTAAATTATAGATTCTTCTTTTTCCTTTTTTTTTTCTTCGTAGGACAAATTCTAGAGGTGAAAGAAGGAAACATGTGGGGCAAGCACATTCCCGTTTTCGTAGCAAATAAACTCCACTCCAAATGGAGAAAACAGCTCAGCATCAGCATATCAATGAAATGACAAGGGTATGGCTAAAATGATATAAATAGAGCTGGTATTCACCTAACAAATAGGTAATTCAAACTAAATACTATTTTTCTCTTTTTTCACTTTAATTTTATTTATTCTTTTATAAATAAATTATTTTTAAAATTATTAATATATATTAATTAAAATTTAATTTAAATATGCCCTTAACAATTCGGGTGTAAAATACTAATAAAATTAGTGATAATATTTTTATGCAATGAAATGTCTTAAATTTAACTTATTTATAAAAAAATAATAAAACTATAGAATCATAACATATCAACACTTAATTTTTGAAATTAAATTAATTATTTTTTAAGTATAATTAAAAATGGAATCCAGAAGAAAGAATATACAGTAAGTAAAAACAGAAATCCATAAAAGTTACGACTATATATTTTACTACAGCGATAAGAGCATTTTCCAAGATAATTCGCCAAAAGTCCCAAAAGTTACCGCTGGCCTAAAGTCTTGAAGATTCCTGGGTTCCTCCTAAACGTATAACGACGATACTACCACGGCACTTATCCAAACAGCTCTCTTCTCACCAACCACTGCATTCTCCCGACGCTGTATAAAAATATCCCTCCTCAATCGCCATACTCTCCCATCGCACTATCGTCTCTACCAGAGGACAGAGGACAGAGGAAAGGGGGCAGAGAACAGCGGGGGATAAATAGACAGTCCGCCACCCTTTCAAAGCTTCCAGACCTTTCCATTTGGGTCAGCTATGGCTTCCGCTGCTGCAGCTTCAACTGCTCTCCTCTCTTCCACTCCAAGGGCTTCCGTTTCCCCCAAATCTTCGGCAAACCCCGTCTTCTCCCATTCTCTGTCTGTTCCTTCCTCTTTCAATGGCCGTCGCAGACCCTCCGTGTCGCATGTTCCCCGCTCTCTCTCGTCTCGCTCTTCTGTCTCCAAGAGACGCAGCTTTATCGTTCGCGCTGTAAGTTTTTGACACATGATACGAATTTGCTTCATTTTAATTCTTGGGTCATGGGAAAAGGGCCTTTTTTTAGCGGATTTCATATCCACTGGTTGGGGCTTTTAGATTCGTTGTATACGTAGTATCTGTTTCATCGCTTCGGGGATGGAGTGGTTAACAGTTCTCTTTTTGTTTAGATTTTATTGTTTCTTCTCCTTCTTTCTAGGTTGATAGAATTAATAGTAGTCAATGTGCAACACTCAGTAGTTCTGGTTAACATCGTAACTAAAGTTTCGAACTGTATTGATGTTCAGCTAGGTGGATTTGCTTCTGAACTCCTTTTCGTATGTGTGGGGTTATGTTAAATCTCAGTGAATAATTCTATCTCCTTAACTGTATAGAATGGGTTTACTTTCACCAATAGTCTCAAAGTCTTAACTTTTTTGCTGCCAAACTGCATGACAATGCGGGAACTTTATGGATATAAGGCTAATTTTTATCCAATTACGTATTCCTGCAAATGAGTCCGGATTTCATCTTATAGCATGTAGGTATTTTTAGAGCAGACCCCTTTACACATGAATGCTCTTTAGTTGTTTAAAAGATTCAGAAGTTCTCTTTTTAACTGTGGCTTTCCAGCAGAATACAAATGCCCTGATGGTTTCCTTTTGAAATTCCTTTTATGGCCATTTCTTGTTTATGTGCATATGTATCTACATGCTAACTATTTACTGCATTGCTTATTATGCAAATTCATAGGTAATTCATGTCATGTTCACTTTTTTGTTTTTCTTGCAGAGTGATGCTCCGCTTGTTGGGAATAGAGCACCGGACTTTGAGGCAGAGGCTGTCTTTGATCAGGAGATCATAAATGTAATATATCACAGACCTCAGAGTATTCTGTTATGGCATTCTACAATTAATTCATCACCAAGAATTCTGTTTGTGGATAACAATTGATTTGTTCCGGAAATTTTGGGAAACCTTGATATTTTTTCATCACTTGCCTTAAAATGGCATTGTAGTTTCATGTTCGAAGAGAGAGTTACAGAAATGTTAGATCTCATTGAAAGAACAGTAATATCCCATTGTCACTTTTCTTATCTGTGCACTCATAATTGTATGACACTATGCTTTGCACAAAAAGGCAGTGACCTAGAGCAAATAGTTTAATCTTTTATGGTTCATTTATGCAGGTCAAGCTATCTGAGTACATTGGCAATAAGTATGTGATTCTCTTTTTCTATCCATTGGACTTCACATTTGTTTGCCCAACTGGTGAGTCTGACAGTAAACTTACATGGATCTTCTTTTGTATCTTTTCTTCAATGATCAGCAGTGTAAACTGGGTTGCTTAATCATTAAATGAACTGGTTTAACATGCTAATTTCTTTATCCCTTTCCCTCATGCTTCTCCAGAGATCACTGCATTCAGTGACCGTTATGAAGAATTTGAGAAGTTGAACACTGAAATCCTCGGGGTTTCAATAGACAGTGTTGTAAGTGTTTATCACCTGCTTAATAATTCCTGTGCTAATGATCCTTCAGGATGAATACACATTTTCGCATTACATTGCAACCCAGTCTCAAACAAGTTCTTCGATTTCAAATGCTATGATTTATTACTGATGTTGATATGTCATTTAGAACTTATGATTCTTATATGTGTATTAAACTTCTGGTCTCTGCTCCGTTCTCCTACATTTGTTTCTAGACATTTCCTATTTCTTTGTAGTCTTTACTGACTCTATTATTAGGTTTTCCATCTGCTTAAATGACAAAATGATGAATACTTTCTTTAGGTAATTTTTGCTATATTTTTGGAAAATCATAATTCATGGGTTGCTCTTTTTCTATACCATTTCTCCTGGTTGGCTTGGGTTTGTGCGGCCGATCCCAATTTGGAATTAAGTTTGGTTGTTGTTATTGTTATTGTAGTATTTCTTCTGGTTGGCATGAATGTGTGTCCCTGTGCTGAGTTCATTAAATTTTGTCCAAAGTTACCTCTATTAATATGTTACTGGGAAATTAAAGAAATGATTTATTTTAGAATGAGCCAGTAAAAGGGGGGAAGAAAATGAATTCCCCTCATCCTGCTCCTGCCTCTCTATGGAAATGCTGCTGTCAACTTTCCATAGGCATTTTGGTCTGTCCTGTTGATACTGCTGCTCTCTCCCCCAATATTTTTATCAAATTTGTGTTTGAAGCTTGATCATCTTGCTGCTGTGCTCCACAATTTTTTATTAGTTCAAGTACAGGAAACTTGGTTTTCCTTCAATGCTGCGGTCCCTTCCTTTCCCTCATAGTATACTGTTCAGTTTTACTGGCTGTTGCTTTTCACAAATTCTATTCCATGTTCAATCTTATTCTACTGTAAGATATCTTTTGACGTTAATAGCTGAAAATCACTTAACCTCAAAGCTTTGCATTGCTATTCTTACTTTTGTTAGGTAGGGTAGAGTGTGCTTGTTCGGTTTGTCCTCTTTCTTTCTCTGGGATGTATGTTCTAATATGCACACAAATCTGCATTCTGCTGTGGGTTGGCATAACAATGAGGGTGTTAGAGCATTTTCTCTGTTGCTTAACAAGAATGAACATGTGAAGTCTGCCTTATGTGATCATGTGCACTGCTCCATTTATGAATGAGTTGCCTGAAATTTTACTGTACTTGTTTCTTCTTCATACTTCCTCTCTTTGTGTTATATCTTTCGATTGTGTGCATGTATCCTGATGACTTTTATGTTATTTCTGCTGCAGTACTCCCATCTTGCATGGGTCCAGACAGATAGAAAGTCTGGGGGATTGGGTGATCTAAAGTATCCATTAATGTCTGATGTGACCAAATCAATCTCAAAATCATATGGTGTGCTTATCCCAGATCAGGTATATATCTCTTTGATTGTTGATTTCATCATACTGGCATATCTGTCTAGACAGAATTGCTTTCAGATTTTGTGAAATGAAAATTAAAGGAATGACTAATGACTTCTAGCTTGTGATGTTAGAGTGCAATAGTTAAACTATTAAGCAGATGTTTGCAGGAAAATAATATGGATCCTATGGACTTGTACCAATTTGAGATACTAAATATGCGTAAACCACAGGAATGCTTAGAATAGAAAAGAGTCCAAGACAATTTACATGCTTTCTAAGGTGGTCTTTTCAGAAACCTTAAGCTTCTGAGGATCTGTGTCATCTCTTTTAACTTTCTAGAAGGTGAAAATAGTCTGATGCAGACAGCAGCTAGTCGGGGATTCTATTAAATTACCATCTTGTGTTGAATGTTGAATGGCCTTGTTTCAGTTGTTCAGAGAGGCATACTGGGAAATAATTGTTTGATGAGATTCTTATCTCAGGGCAAGCCAACTTTTATCTTCATTATTTGTTTCTGATTTAGGAATTAACTTGTATGTGTATTTAAACACCTTTTACAAATCAAGAAACAATAACTCCTTTTCTCCTTTCATAATGCTTACTTTTGTAAGCCAACTCTTCTTTTCATTCAAATGAACATTGAACAACTGTGTTCTTATTCATCAATGGTATCCTTCTCATTGGTTGCATTGAATCTCTCCTCTTTAGTCTCAGGATGTTGTTCTGATTGCTCTTTGCTGTGTCAGGGAATTGCACTTAGAGGACTTTTTATCATTGACAAGGAAGGAGTCATTCAACACTCCACTATTAACAACCTTGCTATCGGACGAAGTGTTGATGAAACAATGAGAACACTCCAGGTAATGACACATATTCAACATATACTAACATGAAGAAAACACAGTTCTGGTCCGGGTCCCTGCTTCTAATATTTCTACCTCCCTCACAATGTTTCATATGAACCACGATTTTATTGGTATGGCTGTATCGTGTATGTCTATACTTGAGAGAACTTTAAAGGAAAAGGCCCTTGCGAGCTGGTTGCATTTTGATTGGTTTGTCGGCAGCTCTCTTGGGGCCAAGTTAGGCAGGGATGTCCTCACACGATTACTGAAGTAAGAAGAATTTGGTTTCTTTATTTTTGATGCATTCTTTCTGCTCTCTCTCTCTCTCTCTCTCTCTCTCTCTTGCAGGCACTGCAATATGTTCAGGAGAACCCTGATGAAGTGTGCCCAGCTGGGTGGAAGCCTGGTGAGAAATCCATGAAGCCAGACCCCAAGCTCAGCAAGGAGTACTTCTCAGCAATATGAGTACATGCTAGACTCATGAAAGACTACATTCGCACATCTCTTTGTCGATAGAGGGATTATAGAGTTTCGTTTTTGTGTAGTAGTGATTTTCTCGTAGTTCTATCTATCGTTGAATTTTGGATTCTGGGAATAAGTTTGTTTTATTGACTGAGATGAAAGTAATTAGGATGTGAATTTCTCTTCCTTTATACGTCGCCTTTACCTCGTGCGCGCTTTTGAAGATCTTTTGTCGCTTAAATAGACATCAGAGCCAGCTTGAGCTTCCTAGCAGACCGTTCCCAACCCTAATTAATCTGATAATCAGTTGGACCAAATCTACTCTTCTGAGCATACGTTTGCAATGTTTCTTATTCATGGTCATTAACGTTAGCAATATGAGAGCCTCCTACAGTGGTCGATCTACTCTGCCTTGAAACCCACCACTCCTCCCCTAATCTTCGTGAATTACATTTTGGAAATTAAGGTAGATAGATAATAGGCTTCACAAATTGTTTGCTATTTTGAATTTGGTGAAAAACAATAGCGGAGAGGATGAAGATTGAGTTTAAAACTCTGCTTGTTTGGACAACTAAGTGAACAAAGTGTGTGGTTAAAATCTCATCCGTAGGTTTATTAATTTTTTTCTTCTCAAAATATTTAATATTTTTATAAATTTTAAAGATTATTTATTTAAAATTATTCTTATTATAAATGTAATTTTATTTCTACCTATTGTATTAATAAAATTAGAGTATAATATAAAATTATTTTTTATTTTCTTCTTCTTTAATTTATGTAAAAATAATTAAAATTTTTTATATTTTTAAAAAGTAAATAGTACAAATTTTAATAAAGTAGTTAAAGAATCTTAATTGCATTAATGCAACACTTATTAATTTTAATAAAATTATAAAAAAAGAATGAGAAAGAAGATATTGGATAGAAATAGAAAAACTTTAAAAATAATTTAATTATTTAATTGTATATAATTAAATTCAAAATTATATATAGTACTGCCCAAACGAATGCAATAAAATGCAAGCGCGTCCTGGGCGGCTAGGGATCTAACTGAAACTATGACCGAGGGATTATACAATGGAACTTTTTTTTTATTATTGTTATTTTAAACCAAGAATAAAATAACAAAAATAGTACATTGTATAAAATAATATTACATCACTGAATGAAAATCACTAGGAGTAAAAATAAAATAACTAAACCTTCTATAAATATCTGCTACCCGAACAAGGAGAGGAAGAACATCACTGTCATCTCTTATGCCAACTCCAAATTGTATGAAGAAGTGATCATTATCTTGGATTAGTTAGACTTAAAATCTTCATTGACCTCTCCATGGATTACACCAAATCCAAGAGATACAAACAAATCAGTGAGAGCCCATGTGATTCTCGACTCACAAGTAGCATTTTCTCAACACTCGTTCTATTGGTACCCCACGAATCCCCAACTAAGTTGGATAGAATTCATTTAATTATTGCTATTTGTTTAATACATGAAGCAAAAAAATTAGATCAAATTGGTGTCTTCTCGGAATTGAAATGCTAGTTTCGCCACAATTATTAAAATGAAAAGAATCACGAAGCAATATAGTCAATAATCAGCAACAATCACTACGTGGTCGTTAATCAGCAATTATCTGGCAATTTTTTGTGCATTATTTTGAAGCTCTGCGTTGATGATTCCTTAATTAGGACAAATGCGGTGCACCAAAGCTGCGAGGAAAGGAGTAAGAAAATTTGATTATCGAATAAATATTTCAAGTATTCAATCATTATTCGCCGGTCACTCTTTGAAGATTGCAAATTAATTTGGTGGTTGGTAATGTAATTTATTGAGCCAAATTTAACCCTGTTTCATTTGTCTCAGTTAAAATCCAGTATTTGTCTGATTTTGCCAATGGGAGGATTAAAATGGTATTTTCTATTCTTGGATTTTTTATCTTTGTTTTAAATCATTTATCTCAGTCACTGCTTTGAGTTATTGCATCTTCAACGTCCCAATGCTAAATATTCATAATTTTTTAATTGTGTTTATTTAGAAAAATTTCTATATTGAGTTTTGTGAAAGTAAATTTTTTATAAAAATAAAATAAAATATAATTATATATTTGATTGAACTAAACACTATCCAAATAAACGTTCTTCCAAATATAACACATTGATAGTACTTATTATCTTTTCTAAAGTAACAAATTTTACCCAGAAAAACTCAAATTTATATCCGTAATTCCACCGTGAAGTTCTAAACAAAAACCTCATATTTACTCATCCTTAATAGTCGCTCCGTCGAGAAGAATATGGACGGCGACAAGGGGGCATTCTGTGTCCCTATGAATTGCACGGGGATTTGGATCCCTCTATTATTATACTACTAACCTTCACTCCCATTTGCATTTCTGGGTTCTGTAGTTAGGACGTCCCATTCATTCTGTCCACAGACAGCCCGACACACAGGAACAGATCAACAACTTCTCCCGTAGTCTCTAGTATTTTCCAACATTTTTAAATTACAAATTCAGTACTAATGAAGTCAAATGATGATTGTTATCAACCTTTAAGGATGATGGTCATTCCGATATGGTAATGTGAAGAAATCAATTAATACCCCAAAATTTGCATTGCAAATGAGGAAAGAAGGAATAGAGAAGATGAGCTCTGCTTGCAGCTGTTTTTAAGTACAAAGCAATCCTCTTTGTTAGACTTTTGAAGAACATATAATGCGTACACATCCATGATTGATATTGCCAGAATAAAGCAGGGACAAAATGGATTCCTCTCCCAGTAGGGATCCACAAAAAGAAGACTTCCATCACCACTACCTATAGTGAAAGTCTTGAATCATTCATGGTAAAAAGGCCTTTGCCCCCGTCTCCCGCCCAAAAAACAAAACAGAAAGTTTCTGTACCCCGTCCTGACATATTCTAAGGCATTTAGCACCACCGTTTACAACTATATATTTACTCAAACTGCTAATTATCCCCCTACCCAAAGGGAAAAAAACCCATCAAATCCTCCATTTCCATCCATCATTACGTAGGAACACCCGATTCGGGTACATAGTTTAGTCTTTCAACTCCTTCCCAGATCAACTTGGATGTAATTTCATCGTACTCGGGTACATGTTCCTGTAGGACAAGAGGTAAGAATGCAAACCATAAGTTATACATCAATATCATCTTCGTTGGTCGCCCCAGTTGTTTTGGAGTAAGACAACAAGATATCATGTGGCCCTCCAAGTTCCAACGGACAAATTTGTTGTTAAACCAGTTCAAGAAATGTACTTTTGGATAGTTTTCTTTTTGGGCAGATTGTTTAAGTGGTTATCCGTAAAAATGAATCCGTAATGCTACCTCAAGTTCTTTGACCAACTGTTTGGCTGTCGGAGCAGACACTATTATGCGACGTGCGGTTGGAGATATAAAGCCTTCATCAACGGCCTTATCAAGAAAACACAACAATGAATTATAGTAACCTTCAACATTCAAAAGGCCCACCTGCATTATTAAGAAAGAAATAAGTATTAGATTAGCGAATAAATTATGGTTTTTGAGAACAAAGCGTACTAGTAAAACACCTTTGTTGACCAGAATTTTCCCATTTTTTTTAATGCAAGAAACCTGGAATCGTATCCTTCATGACCATGATTGAAATGCCAAATCAGCTACTATCTTTCCATGTGAACCGAAACAAGTACCACATGCATCGATACTTTTCTTATTGCATCTAAGTTGATAATTAAGGATGATTGACCGATATCGGCTGTGAATATGTGCTTTTGATCAAGCGCACGTCAGAACTCAAGAAAGATAGCGTTGAATCACAGAAAAGATTGTGAGAACGTCGTGTTTGAGAAATGTAACTGCATACATTAGTCAAGCTGGTGGAATTTTTGTCAATGTGCTCATTTAGTCTATTGATCCTAAGCGTCAACATTTTCTGTAAAGAGAGGGAACTTCTCCAAGTATTCAGACTTACTGACAGTAAATTCAAAGAAGCATGATTTCATCAAAAGAATTTGCTTTTATTGCTATGATTACAAAAATATTTTCCCCCAAGAAGGTTTACGGTGAAAATCGGACCAAAAATCTTTAAACTTTTATAGCAGAGTCATTCTTTAGCATCATAGTTAAGCATGCGAAAAGCACATCAACAATTAAGATGTCTCCTTCGAATGAATGATCAATTGTTCAAATGATCTTAGTTAATGGAATTAAAGGAGAGTTTTCTTACAGGTTTGCGGTGAATGCCTAGCTGAGCCCATGTGATAACTTCCAGAAGTTCTTCAAGTGTGCCATAACCACCTGACATTGATTAAAGTACAAAACATAAATTCATGACATTATTATGGTAATCCTTTGAATGATAGTGCTGCCAACTTTTAGAACCTAAAGAAAGCAAATCAGACAGACACACCGGGGAGGGCTATGAAAGCATCTGCTTGTCGGGCCATCTCGGCCTTCCTCTGATGCATATCAGACACAGCTCTAACTTCTCCAATTGTTTCTCCTGTTATCTGCCAAATATTTCGTCCCCAAAACCGTTTTAGCTCATAATTCCTCGTACACGAGAACTTGAATAGCTTCAACCGAAAAGTAACAGTCGGAAGATTTTTGTAGTAACAAAAGAAAAAATATAGTACCTCTCTCGGCATGAGTGTCCTTGGAATAACTCTGCAGTAAAGGGATATATTTAGAAAGATAAATTAGTTAATATTTATGAGAAGAGATATATCATAATACAAAACCAAAGCAAGTGTACAGATAATGAAGTCCTAACATGAGTGCTCGATCCTAGTATCAAACTAGGAAATGCTTCAGCCAAGTCCCAAAAAGGTATAATACTTTAGACTAACTTTTGCCATGCTTTAGCTTTCTAACAGCTGGAAGTTTGGTTACAAGTGAACTGACATGCAGGGATCGAAGATGGTTCACTTTTAGTTTGCAGACCAAAATTTACCCAAAAGCTCCACGGGAAAAGGTGCTTTCAGGATACTGTAAAACTGGTTTACAATTTATCAACCGTTAGGACAAGCTTTGTTCGCTCGCTAAAACCAGGACAGACTATACAAAAAACGTGCCTCTTTTGGGGTCACAAAGGATAAAATGAATGCAGAGAAAATCCTATCCTATTCAGCGGAAAAAAAAGTGCAGAGAAAATCCAAGAATCCAATACCGCCTGCATTTGATCCCATGAGGTCTGCCTTTGGGTGGCGGGATAATGCATTTCATGGAGAACAGTGAGAAAGAGTTGCATTGCATGGATTTGAGGAAGGAAAAGAAAAAAAATTTAGCATTAAAAAAGGAAGCCCGTTAAACAGAGCAAAAAAAGATGAGAATTATGAGGAAAAATGATGCTTGTCTTTTGAATCTTCCTCTTTACTTGACAAACACTTGACATATTTCAAACCGAGGCTTTTTTGGGGAGCGTACCCTAGGACATGCCGCCCACCATCATGAACTGCCTGAGAAACAAGACCCATCAGACCCACGCTTCCACCTCCGTAGACCAAATCAATCCTTCTCTCCACCTTCAATACACATCGAGAAACAAGTTTCATCAACACGTGTCACAAACAATATAGTACTCATCAAATTTTAACCCACAATTCTCATCATCATCTTGTATGATTTCTGAGACTTAATTTAACACAATTTGTGATGATAGAGAAGAACACTTATAGAATATTCGCACTATTTTTAAACATTCCATAGAATTGCAGTGTGCATTTGGATTGAATTTGTTGCGAATGAGTAGGGTTAACTTAAGATCATGGCAATAAAAAGCCCTGAATGAGTAGAAAAGACACTCCGCGTCTCCCCCTTCCCCCCACCCCCGGGCCAAGGCTACTCAAACGAGGTGCAGTATATAATTATACACAGTACATGCATAATCCTCAATAGGAAGTGCATATTGCAGCAGCAGGAGTAATTTTTTTACATTGAACCCATAAACTAAAATCATGGAGATGTGGTTATGGAGGATGGTGGAACTGCCCAAGAATAGAACACGCTTGACGGGCTCATCATACCAAGGTGGCACGTTTGGCTTCCTAATGAAAGGCAGGAAATTCTTTACTCAATAGAGTTCCATAAACAAAGATCATGCAAGAAGGCTGCTAAACTGACAGACAGTTTACAGCTAGCAAACCTCCCCACCCGCCCGCCTCCCTCTCTCTCTCTCTCTCTCTCTCTCATGCCAAACAAAACATAAACCCTAAACCTTCCCACGCCATTTTTTTCCCAACAATATCTGCCTAAGTTCAAAGCATGATAATCGTTGAGGAAGACAGATAAAAGAACAGAAAAGATAAAATCTTGAAAAGAGGGAGGCAGTATGACCAACAAGAGAGGAAGTATATGGAATATTGAGTGAAAAAGAACAGATTATATGAAAACGAGAAGAATACATATGGAGATCATCTGGAAATGGGTTTGTCAGGCCTGTTCTAATTGGTGAACATTGAACAAGATGGATTTTTAATCACAGCAAGCTAATTCTGCATATGAACCTACAACAAATTGCTTGCCACGAACCCACAAAAAAGCTGCAGTTTTAACACATAAAAGGAGAAAGAATTGTTGTAATTACCAGCTCCTTTCCCAGCTCAATAGCAGCTTCTTGATAACTCGGTTTCTTCCCCGAACTACTCCCGCAGAAAACACAAATTCTTCTGAACCTCGATCTTCTCTCTTGCTCCATTGCCTTCTCTCTCTCTCTCTCTATCTCTCTCAAGAATGATTTTCTCTCGTCTTTGAGACTGTGGAGTACCTTCAAGAATGAGAACAACATGAAGGGCTATTTATAGTATAGGTCTCTATAGTCTCATGCATAAAGCCAAAGCCTTTCTTAAGTCTTACCCATCTCCAGCCAAGTAGTTGGAAGTTGGAAGTCCAATTTCTGTACATTCCATTTTGCCATTATTCAGAAAAAAGGAAAAAAGAAACATTCTATAGTTTGCCATTATTTTATTAACATTGTGTTTCTTTTTGCCTTTACTATATATGGATTTCAAGTCCAACTCAATCTCTTCTTTGGCCGAGTTAATGCCTTTTCCGAATAAGTCCAACTCCACCTCAGCAAAGAAAAAGTATATACCACTAGGAGCTAAAAGTATACCACAACTACCGTCCTCTTGCAAAGGGTCCATCTTTCTTTTTGTTTCTTTTTTGGTAATTCAAAGGGATTAATTCAACTTAAGCTTTACTCGTTTGTATATGAAAGAGTGGAGAAGACAGAGCTACGGAGTTTGTTTTTTCAATTTCCCGTCAACGATGACAATCATGATCAACTGTGCATCCGTGCCACACCTTGTGCTCATTTCATCTCGTGACGACGTTGCTTCATCTTCAAACATATGTTTTAATTAGGATATTTACCATGGCATGAATACGTGATTGTTACTATTACCTTATGTATAGAGAGAGACACACACATAGACGTTCACAATGTATTCATAAATTGAAATAAGCATCATAAAAAGTTTAGTATACTATCGATTAAGATTTACACGAGTGACGCACATACTTTATATATATATATATATGCTATAAATTCTTTTTCATGAGCATTTAATAAAAAAAGGTTTTGCATACGTATTAGATCTTAATAAAAATTATTCTTTCCGTAGATGGTATTTGTTGTTTTTCTTAACATGGTAATTAATAATAAGCAGTTGAGTTGAAACCTTTGATGATATATCTAATGAAACATTCCTGTTTGCTTAATGTGCAAGCTTAAGGTAAGCACATAGGTCTCTCAGAATGTACCTTATTGTACCTTTGCGGTACAGTTTTTTAATGCTTGGCTTCGCTGTTCTTGAGGTTCCATAAAAATGCTATTTTAGCTACTAGTAATACTTTTGTTTGGATGATGATTTTGTCTTCTTTAGACTGCTTGAAGTTTGCATATCACGTGTGAATCCCATGTTTTTGGGGGGCGCCACCACTTGGCTGGTTGGTAACATAAACACATACATGTGACTTTGTGTCAACTATGACTTAAGAAAATCCACACTTGCCACTAAACCAATTGTGCATTGTTGTAATAAGAGTATCTTACTAAAGAATCGAAGTTTAATGTGAAGATTTCTCTTTTTTTTTTAAAAAGAAATTTTATTATTTAAAGACCATCTGTTTCATAATCTAAAAAATCAAAGTTTGATGTTGAAGATTTATTTCTTAAAAATAAACTACGATGTAGTAAATTAATTAGGAGTAAGATATATATACTTAAAAATTAAATTGTTACTATTAGCTCAACCGAATCTATTAGTTTCATCCTTTACTTAGATGAGATTGAATACGTTTTTTATTTGAGATTTTTTTTAATTTTGTTTTAAAAATTATTTTTAAAATAAAATTTTTATATTGTATTTTATAAAATAATTTAATTTAAATATAAAAAATACCACTTAGGTTCACCTAGTAGTAGCATCATGAAATGACTGGATCAAACAAAAAGGGAAAAGTTGATTGATTAATTGGAACTGAGGAATGATCAAGTTCCCAGACCACTTTTCTCCACCTTGCAGAATGGACCATAGGTGCATAGTGTTATGTACCGGTTGGTGGAACTTCGATGGCCAAGTCAAGTAATCAAGCTCATGGAAAGCCTGAAACCCAGGCTCGTAATCAGCATCATCATCATCATTATAACCCCTTCTCTAACTAAGTTGCTTATCATTAGAATCCATAAAATATTTTTGGCCAACCCATCTAATTGAAATTACAAGATATTTTTTAAATTTAAAGAGATATATTTTTCTTTTTTTTTTCTTTACAGATTCTATATTATTACAAAGAAATAAAGAAGAAAAAAATATGTAGTGCGTTCCATGAATATTGAACTCGAAATAAGAAAATATGTATTGTATCGATAAGTATTAATCTCAAAAATCTTTCAATCAAATAAGAAACTAATTGAACCACGGTTAGACACTAATCTAGATGTTTGGGGGAGCGAGGAGAAAAATAACAAACAAAATCCATTTGTCATTTGATATATATATATATGTATATATATATGTATATATATATATTTGTATGGTATCATATTTTTTTTTTACATATAAAGTTTCCTTCACCTAAATTATTAGACAAGGTGAGATGCTAGGATATATTTATATAATAAATATAGTAGTGTTTTACTAGAGCATTTAATAAAATACAAACTAATTAGCTTTACCTTAAAATAAAGTAATGTTGAATAATATGACTAATAATAACTACTATATATATTATTAATTATTTTATATTTTCTTATATAATACATATAATCAACGATATTATATAACGTATATTATATATAACTAATAATTCTTTTACAAAGAAGGAAAAGAGAAAAATGGTAAAATATATTTGTGACTTGGGGAAGGGCCATTGTCTGTGTATTGTTCTTCCCCCCTTTATGCACTCTATATAACTAATATATAACTCATGAATCGTGATGTATTACTGCTGTTTCAATCTTATAGTTCCCTTTCTTTTAAACGTCTACTGAAAATGTCTTAAGTGCCCACTTCACTAATCTGGTAGTTAACAACATAATTAGGAAACTAACTTCTTTCTTTCTTGGTGGTTTCTTTTCCACTATATTTTTTAGATTATAGTTTGCAACTGCAGTATCGGGGGGATGACCTGAGTTGAGAGTATGGGGGACCATGAAGCCTAAAGTTTCCCAGAACTTTACCTTGAATGCCATTTGCAAAGTAAGAGTTTTTTAGTTTACGAGTTTCGACACTTAGACCGTGTATTATCTTTTGGCTTGATCCTTGTGTATTTAATAGGCAAACTAGCTCTAAATATCATCAAAAAATAATATATTTTTTAATTATGTTAGTAAATTTTATTTTTAATTTTTTATACTATTAAATAATTTTTTATATCACTTTGTATGTTATTTTATAATATTTTTAACTTTTTATGTCACAAAATAATTTTCGTGTCTCTTTTTATTTATTATTTTATAATTATAAAGTGGTATAAAAAGATATAAAAAAGTTATTTAATATCATTAAAAATTAAATATATAAGTAGTATAAAAATATATACGAAAATTATTTATTAATATAAAAAATTTAAAATAAATTTTAATGACCGTCCAATAATAATGTCTTTCTTTTCTTTAGTAGTACCTATAGTCAATTTCATGTATTTAGATTGAGTTATACTCTAAAATTTAATGTAAATTTTTTATTTTAAATTTTATTTTTTAAAAAATATTTACTTTTATAAACTCAATATAGTAAATCATAAATTCAAATAATATGCACTTCTATTCTTAAAAACTCAACTTGTGGGACTAACAATGCTGCGATGATCTCCGCCATTACCGTAGCTAATAAAGTGCATGGTGACGATAGTAGCAGCTCGCAAGTGGTACTCCTCTTGATCAGTTCATCGGGAACTATATACTACAGCATTAAGCGGTACTGAGATGGCCTATGGGCTTGAGAGGCAAGTTGAAACCAAGTCCTTTCAAACAATCAAATCCTGAGGGTTGCAGCGACTGCAAGAATGTCCCATATGTTGGTAGCCTGAATTAAAGTTGGGATGGAGATTTTGCGTGCATCTGGGCACACCATGTCTAGAGCTGCTGCTGCTGCTGCGGCGCTCTTCATCGGCAATAATTGTGAAAACATTATCGTCTCCTCCTTTTTCTTCAACATGTTAATTTATTCAGCTTACAGAACCAAACTCGATCAGCGAGTGTTTGTCAATGTCAATATTTTCTGCTGATATGAATGATGAATGATAAGAAAAACATACTCATCTAAATGACTTCAAAAAAGCTCTCGCATTCATTTTATATGCCTCAGTCCAGCGGAAGTATTTGGATTGAAATTCAAAGCAAAACGAATTTTCAACTTCTTTCAATTTTAATGAGGTTAAATTTTGAATTTTTTTGAGAAAAAAAAGTGAGTTTAACTCTTTTTACATTGGATTGAACTCGAGAGGGTCTCCGCCCCCACCTGGCACACACCTCCCTTTTCTTTTTCTCCCCGTTGGAAAGAGATTAGGGATGGATATTTGGATTGAATTTAAGTTTGAATTTTTTTATTAAATTTATAAAATATATATATATTTTTTTTTTGTGAAAGAAGATGTTTGTTTGAGAGAAACGGTAATGGACAATACTACTTGCCCGGTTACCCCTTCTTCCCAAAAATTCATTTATGAATAAAAATTTAGACTCATATGGCATCCTATAAAATCAATTTGGTCCACATTATTATAATAATTAGTCCCAAAAAATTTAGAATACAAAAAAGAGGGATCATTCTAGGAAAGAGGGCTCAATTCTCATAATGATCAGTGGATGAATAAACAAGAATTTCAAAAAGACTTTCTTTCCGTCTTTCCGTACCGTTTGGTAGTTGGAGAAGTTGTTAAGGCCATTATTCTCGATTAAGTTCTTAATTTCAGGGATCACAAATAGAAACAAGAAATGAAGGATGTAACAGTTCTAATTATATTTGGATATCTAAATTTTTTTTATATAATTTAAAATTAAAAATAAAAAATTTCAATCCAAATGATGATGGAGGGAGGAGAGCAAGAGAAGGGCCTGGCTCTGGCTAGTGGCTACGACAATAGAGGAAGAGCAAAACAAAATGCAGAGATAGATAAGTAAGTTCAGTTTGATGAGATGTTTGCGCTGACAAAGTAATGATTTAGTTTTTGCATGATATATGGGCGTTTCGCTCTGATTGATGTGCGCGGAAACGAGGAAAGTAATCACATTTCATTACTTTATGGGAAGAGGTGATGCTTATGATCAGCTACCCTTCCTAAACCAACTACGAAATTCTTTCTTTTCTCTTTTTTTTTTTAAAAAAAATTAAACGATCGATCACAAGTGAGGGGGACGGCTCACCGGCGGTGATTGATCGACCGGACGTGGGCTTCTCCATTGACGATGAGACGGTGACACCTGATGCTAGCTAGTATTAGTTGCATTAGTGTTCAAGTTCTACTGCCGTCGAAAACAAACAAAAACAAAATAATTTATATTGTGTTTTATTGTGAAATTAAACATAAAATTTTTATTTATAATTATATTTTTTATAAATAAATTATATTTTTAAAATTTATAAAAAAAATCTCAATTTCAAACTATATATGAAAAATAAATACAAACATAAAATTAATGATTCAAATAAAAACTCAACAGCACGTTGCTTAAGGATTATATATCGAGCCATGACCGATTCAGACTACACAAAGAAGAAACAACCAAAAGAAAAAAGAAACAGGTATATTCATATTTTATTTCCTTCAATATAGATTCATGAAATCTCGTGGTCGTCGCGAAATTGCAATCCAACGAAGGCACTAATTAATTATAGATGAGGGAATTCCAGAATTCTCTGCGTCATCCGATAATTGGACACATTCCCCAAAAAATGTTGGATCCGAACAAACCCGAAATATGTAATTTGCGGGTCGTATTAATACCAGTAGGATAATCTAACTTGCATTTTTTTTTACAAAAAAAAAAGGCAGGATAAATTGAGATTTGTCAATTTCCAACGATGCTTCGTTCGCAACCAAAATTCTTGAGATCTTCAGCCACCCAACAAACAATTAAGATTCTTGTAAGAGTTGTAGACTCTGAGTTGTAACCAATCACACTTGATAATTAATACAAGCTAATCTTTGCATGATCTATTGAGGATTAAGAAAAAGGAAAATAAAATTGGGTGTGACAAAGGAAAAGTTCTACAGCAGTCGCGTGATCCTCATAATCCAAAAAAAAAAAAATAACTATTTTATTTCTGCTTTTCTTCTTTTACTTTGGTTCAATATGAGAGTTGTTCTTATAAACTATTTTCAATTATATATATAAATTATGATTTAACAATTAAAGATATTTGATGTTGCTGGAGTTCTGATGTGAATGCTATTATTTTTATTTTTACAAAAAATATGAATGTTATTCGAGTGAGAATTTGTAGGGTTTAGGGCATTTAATTTGATCACATTGTCACCGTTTGCTAACAGGACATTTAAGCCGTATATAATGCAAAAATTTATTCAAAATATGATATTAAATAATAATTTTATTAAATATATAAAATAAATTATTATTTCATTCGAACTTTTACTTCTGAATAATGAAACAGAAAGAGAATTTTAATTTATTATGGATGAAATTTCCATTCTATTTCAACTTAACAAGCTTGATATGAGAATAATTACAATACCCATACTCCTAGAATGGAATATTTGTATTAAAATTAAATATAAAAGTCTTAGTCTCCAATAATAGTGGCTTCTGTTGCATTCATTAAAAGAAAAAGAAAATTAATTCACCAAAAAAGGGGAAAAATTACTTGGGGCTTGGGCTAAAGCCCATTTAAGAAAATATTACTTGTAGGGTTAGTCTTGCAATTCTTTTCGGACGAGCACCAACTGAAGTAAAAAGCCAAGACTAAAGAAGATTTCACCATCTTTGTAAGTGGGCTACGGGGCACGACAAGCCCAAGAACCCCCAGTTTACATTCAACTCAATATTTCGTCGGCTCGCATTCAAACACCCGAAATCGTCAGGCAATGGAGTCTAATGAATTCCTGCCTGATCCATAGTTTAGCAAACACATCTGACATTGAATTGAATTTTTTTTTTTAATTAGGTTATATTAAAAAATTTAAAAATAAATTATTTGTGAGAGAAGAAATGAAGTTTAAAGTAAAAAAATTTTAAATTCATAATTTTCAGCTATTCAAATGACTGCCTAAACAGTAAATAAGCATTTTTAGTTGGATGTATTTAGATTAAGTTAGAGTTTAAAATTTTTTTATTTTAAAATTTATAAAAATAAAAAATTTAATTACATTAAATTTCAAATAAAAACACAATTCAAATATATTCTGTCGTCACAAGTCAGGGGTCTCGTTCATGTCGATTCAATATTGTCCTCAGTCAAACCAGTTCGATCCGTATTGAAAGAGAGTGAACTTGTTGAAGATATTCTACAAAATTTGGTGTCAAAATAGTATAAAGCGTCATTTGATTTCTACGAGACAAAGTAATATATTGAAACTTAAATATTAGTAAAATGAAATTACATAATATAATTTTAAATAAGTTACAGTATTCTATTTTTATTTTTCTAAATGTGAGAAATCATATTCTCTTCCCATAACATAAATAATGAACCAAATGTTAGAATTTAAAATTTAAGAATCTCTATACTTACTTTCCTTAAATGAGGTCTAAGATATTTTATTGATAATTTGTGGACACTATAATTATATATATTTTATTATATACAATTTAAAAATTAAATAATTTTTAATTTATTTCTCTCAATCATGCCCTTCTTTCTCATTCTCTTTTTATAATTGTACTAAAATTAATGAGTATCTTATTAGATCGGGTTATATAATATAATGAGTAATGAATTTATATCGGACTTAATCTATTTTTGAGATAAAAAATTAAAAATTTTTAATTTTTAAAAATTCTAAAATAATTTTTACTTTAGCAACTTGTTTAGAATAAAAAAATTTAAAATTTTTTATCTTGAATGTGTAATTTTTTATCTGATTGTATTGTAACTATACTTATTAAACTTCGTGAAAATAGATAGAAAATGAGAAAAGAAGATTATATTGTAAAGAAACTTATTACATTTCGTGAAAATAGAGAGAAAATGAGAAAAGAGGAGATTGAATAGAGAAAGAAAAAAATTAAAAATAATTTAATTTTTAATTATAATTAATTTAAAATTGTATAACTATCCGTGGAAGTTAAACTGGGATTTCAGTATGGAGCCGAATGCCAAACGTTAACTTTTTCGTGCTGAAGCCAATCATGTAATTACTAGATGGTAGCGGGCGGCAATTTGAATCCGGTCCTGGACGTGCTTTTTGCAGCTCGTCCAGGACTAGATGTGATCCGTTGGATCAGATTCTGAATCTGATCCAACGGATCAAATTTAATATGCCCCCTGTATTTATTTTAAAAAAGAAATTTTTGAAAATTTCGCCAATCGTTGGATCATATTTGAAATCTGATCCAACGGTCAAAAATTGGTCTGGACGTGCTGCAAAAAGCACGTCCAGGACCGAAACCGGACGCGGCGGGCGGTGCACTGGTTAAGACCGCCGCCGACGGCATAGATGTCACTCGGGCGTCGAATTTATGCATTGATCACTGAAGCAGTTAGCGCTCCGCAGTAAATAAAGGTAGAACTTCCTCTAAAAAGAAAAAGCTAGAAATTAAGGACGTATGGAGCAGAGGAGGTGCCATTGGCCGATTTAGCCAAGACAACTAGAATCTCTTGTCGAGTTCGTCTCAATTCTCAACCTTTTCTTCTCTTGCTCAGCAGAGCAGCCGCCATTCCGCCGTTGGGGGGGGGGGGGGCTGGACAATACCAGGCTAGAGTCGCCACCATAAAAAATAACGTTGGGTTGCTGTCTCATTAGACATCTACTTTTCTCTCACGGTAATTACTTACGGTGACTCAGTGGACACCGGGTGAATTGATTGGACCCTTCGGCTCGATTCATTCTCTACAATGTAATGTCTATAGGGATGCAACAAATACAAAAGAAAAAAAAATCAGAAACACAACACAAAATCTCGGGCCTTTTACCGATTCCATTACTAGACCATAGCCGCCCCGGTTGGGTTTCGAATCTTCCATTATTTTTTTTGAGGTTTATAGCTTGTAATAGTGAACTATGTATTTGTCTAAAGAGTAAAATTTTCTGTTTTTACAGTACCGGTGGTTTGACGGTTGGGTTCTCCAAACTTTCAAACCTACCAGACAAAACCAACTACCAAATGCATACAAACACTGCTCTCTTGCGGACATTTATCTCCGGTCTCCATCTCCAACCTCCAAGAACAAGAAGAGGCCACCAACTGATTAGGAGTTTCAGATAATCTGAAAAGGGTAGACCTTTTATTTTCCAGGTTGTAGTTCTTTTCTATTTTTGGTAGTTTTTTTAAGATTCTATTTGCAGTTAGTCACTATATATAAGGCAACAATGTGGCGCAGCTTGTGGCGATCAATTGACCGCTTCTCTCTTCATTACTTCAAGTAAGTTTTACGTAGCAAGTCGGTGTCAAAATCTGGCTTTGGAGTGTTAAGCTTTGTTGACCTTGATCCAGAATTCTGAATTAACTCATTATTTTCTGGATGGGCACAGCTCAAGCAATTTAGATACCTGTACCTTTTTTCTTGGGTTTGTAAACTCTTATCCTATAAATATAGAATCACATGCGTTTAGGTTCTGCAATGCATATCGACTGATACTATTGTTCAAAGTTTTCTCCACCTTGAGATGGTATGAAGAGAAGTAGAGAAATAGAAAATGGAGTGTATTAGAGCAGTAAAGACAAGAGGCAACATGTGGGACTTTAGAGTTGCAATTGTTTTGCAATGGCATTTCCTCGTTAGCTAGTCTTTTAGTTAGAACCCTCTGATATACTTCAAGTAGCCTGCTGTGACTGGCCGATTTTGTTCCAACTGGTAGGTGACAAATGCTGTTAGAGGCAGAGCTGTACTTCTGCTGCAGGTCACGAAAATTGCACTTCTGTGACTACATTCCTTGAAAATTGCTGCATCTCACATGCTTACGAGCAAAGATTTTGTTGCAGATAATTTATGTTTCTGGACAGTATTTCGTTGTATATCTATCTTCTCATTGTTGTTTAAACAGCAAGATCTGACTTAATATTTTCTTGATATAGATATGTTATAAATGAACTACGGGCAATCAATGTTGTGGACAGGCACAACAGGGTAAGGAGAAATCATTTAAATTCTATTAAACAATTATGTAGATTATATATACTGGGTAATGATATCCTCTAATTTTCCGTCAGGAATTAGTCATAAATTTGCTGCAGTCAATTGTGGAGATAGTTTCTTATGGTGAAAGTCACAATCCATCAATTTTTGAGTAAGAAAGATTGACTGCATTGCTAATTTGTTTCCAGACCCCATAATTTCTGACTTGGTTTTGACACATATAAATTGATTTTCCATTCTATAGATGTTTCATGGAATTTCAAGTTTTAGCTGAGTTTGTTCGCTTACTAAATGTTGCTGGGAATTCAGGGATCGATGCACCACTGCTTCAGTACTTGAGCATAATGATCCAAAACATGGATAGTGAACATGCGCTTTGTAAGCTTTTGAAAGTCTCATACTTGATCCAGATAAAATTGTGTTTGTTTCTTAATCTTGCTTTACAGAAAGAAATCAGGGAGAGCGAACCCCTTCTACTTGATGCCTTAGGGTCGGGGGTGCAGGGGTAGATAAAATATTTAAGCTTCGCATTGCCCTAAATGAAAAAGATAGAAATTTTGATCAAAAGCACATTGTTATTTTTATTGCTCTAGTAAAGTTCTGGGGGACTAGTATCATATATTTCTCTACTTGTTTGTTTGCTATAATTAATTAATGTGCATCTTCTTAGAGTTCTTTAACATATTGGAAAATGGGATATTACTGAGAATGGTAAGGCCAGGCCATTTTCACTCATTTTCCTGTTAATTCTGCTTCTTCAAAGCTTAATTCCTCAGGAATGATGCTTGTAAAACATACATCCTTTTTACGTAATCCTGCAGACTACTTTTTGAGCAATGGATATATCAACCACATAATAACACATCAGTTTAAGTTTGATGGTGGAGATCTACTTCCCTATTACATATCCTTTCTGAGGTTACATTCTTTATTCCTATTCTTCTTTTTAAAGTTTTTCCCCTTTCCATATATATATTTCTTGAACTATTCTTAACTGTTAATTTTCTAATTTGAATCAGAGCAGTAAGTGCAAAAATTGATAGAAACACTATTTGTCTTCTTGTGAAGGTTCGTCAGGTAAGTAGAAGGTCTAGAAGATACCGAAGATTATCAGAATATAGCTATCTGTTAATCAAGTACTTTTTATTTTATTTAAGTGCAATCTGATATCTGTCTTCTTTTATAGTCAGATGCTCACATTTCAAATTGTTTAACTTAGAAATTTAAGCACTTTACCACATGCAGTGTGGATTGGAGTACTGCTTATCAAAATCACCTGTCTTTGAATAATTTCATTCTGGTTTTCTTCTTTCTGGTGCACCATTAAGTTGTGCTCACTTTTCGTCCTGTTGCAAAGTTTTGATATGAAATATTATTCAGTTTTTTAGGTAAAAATGTTGATATGGAACTATGAAATAACTGTGAGGCTGTTCCAATGCTGCTTTGGTAATTAGTCTTCGGATGTATAAGTCTAGCCTATTTGCTCTTTCAAGAGTAAGTGCATACAAATAGCCTTTCTAGAATTTGTGCCTGGTGGGAGATGTTGGATTTGCTCTGTGAGGAGCTTTGATGTGACAGTGTGCTCTAATTTGACTGTAATGCTTTTTTCATGCCATATGAATGATCTTTAGCAACATAAATTGCAAACATAGACCTTTAGTTGCTTTTCTTCTGTTACATCTTATACACGTATTTGATTCCCAGAGGGATTCACAAGAGGCTGTTGTCTCATTGCCACTATATGCTGAGGCTCTTAAATTTGCTCATCATGGTGAAAAGATGATTCAGATAGCAGTTCGTGCAATAACTCTTAATGTATACAATGGTACAATAGTGCTTACATAATGTCCTTTGAAGTATGTAATTGGTGTAGTCATAATCATTCGTAAAACTATTCATTTGATTATGCAGTTGCGGATGATATGGTCTATCAATATTTAGCAACTCCTCCTGTTTCAGAGTACTTCCCAGGTTTGGTTCTGAGTTTAAGGAAGAAATGTTTCCAAGTTGATGCTCTTGTTAATGGACCAAAGTACACATCTGCTTTTAAAAATTTAATTGCTTCTTGTTGACCTTTCCAGTTCTTGATGAACATCATTTTATTCTTCTAAATTGTTAGAGCTGCATCTTTCATTTGGAACAAAAAATTGCAAAAATGACTATGGTGCAGGGAGACTTGTCAAGAAAGGAAAAAAGATCTTATTTTTCAAACTGATGGAATAGTAGATGATCTCTACTACCTCAAGGACATACTCAACATTGGTGATTACCGATTGAGTTCACTTGTCACCCATAATTTGGTCAACCTATTGATCTTGCCAGTATTGCTCCCACCATTGCATTTAAGGCAAAGCAATGTGAGATAGCCCTTATCTTTCTTGTTCAAGATTAATAAGAATTCTGAAGAAATTAATCTGCTTTTGCTCTTTCTCTTCGTAATTTGGTAGCTTTCTACGTCTTCAAATGTTGCTGTTCCTGTAGAATTAATAGTTGAATTCATGTTTCACTTTTCCAAAAGTAATGTACCATTCACATCTGGATCTTTTGTGGGGATGGTGTGTGAATTTAATACATACTTTGGTGCTTCATTTGAATTGGTGGATCAATAGTTTCCAATGTGTTTGAAACCAGATAATTTCTCATGTTTTGTTTCTTTTTCAGGGCACATGTCTATCTTCTGTCACTTCTCTCTATGTTCTTTCTCGCCTTCTTCAGGTTTTTGATGGCTCCCCTTTTCACATTTTTGCTCTGGAGGTCAAACAAAATGAATGGTTGGTGACCGTTATATACTAAACTGTCTATATTCTTTACATTCTGAAGCCTATCAATTTCTTGCTGCCAGCAAGCACATACCACCTAATGATTCCCCACCACTACCTTTCTGATACTTATTTTGTCAGGTGAGAGACTTTAGCTTGATTATGTTAATCAGGGGAAAGCCGAGATAAGTGAATTGCTAAAAAATACTCCTTAAAAACAATAAAATGTTGAAGAAACTACCATGCTATTGTGCCTAAAAGAAAATAAGATATGTTGTAGGTATCATGATGACATTTCAAGGCTTTACGGAAATAATGGAATGGTTTCACTAAACATCTTGAAGTCAAATCAAATAAAAGAAAATACTTGATATCTAGTAGCATTTTTTGTTGTGGACCTTGGGGTTCATATGAATTTCACACCCAAAATTAAATTTAGGCCGCAGTTGCTCTCTTGATGCCCTCTTGGCCTTATTTATCAAGATAAATGTCAATTATGTTCTTGCACTTGCCAAAGAATTCTACCTGACATTTATAATTTTCACATCAAAGTTGGTGCTTTTAAGACTTCCATTACTGATAGGACTTAGCTCAGTAATTTTGTTGTGGGAGGTGACAAAAACATGCTAAATAGCCAATTACTTTATTCTTTGAATACTGTACGTGCTTGCTTCTATTTATCTACTCCTCTTATCTATTAAGACACTCTGCTTAATGATGTGTAGCTGCAAGCTTTTCCTGCTACTGGAAACTGTAAAGTTGACCTATATAATCATAATAAAAGGAAGAAAAGTTTCGAACAGATGGCATTATAGGATTATATGTTACTTGGCTACTCTTTGGCCATAAAGCTCTATTATGTTTCTTAGTCTTCGTTTTATCTAGAATTAGTATTGCAATTGCAATAAGACATCTATTGCTACATATTATATTTTCCATCTACTGGTTGTTTATTACTAAGTTGGTCAGCATCTGGGATAACTAGTTCTTGTGCAGGGCTGGAATTTTTCACCATATCTTCTCCAGTAATTATTGTCTAATGCTGGCGTCACTGATGTTCTGTCGAACTAAGCCAAATTAGCTTTCTCATGCTCTATTGTTCTATTCTTTTTCATTTTTCTCAGATTTTGATCATCGGCTGGCAGCAACAATTGATCAGATAAAGGTAATTCCAGTGATCATCAGGATTCTTTCCTGCTTAAAGTTTGGATTGCATGACCTCTGCTTTGAAATTCATAAAGGACTTTTCTATATTATTTGATGTTAAAAGTCTTAATGCAATGTAATCAGCACATAATAAAGAATTGTCCTTAATTCTTGAGATTAGATGTCAAGAATGATTAAACAAGCGTCTTCTGTTAAGTGACTTGCTCATATTTTTAACTGCAGAGCGCCGCACAGGACAATGGAAGCATTTATGGAAGAAATATAAAAAAGGTATGCATTTCTAGGTTTGGACCTCCCTTGATAGATCTATTCTTTTGTCTTGTTTTAGCATCTGGAATTCCCACTGTGGTAGGAACTCTTCGATATCGGTCTACATGTGCTTATGGTTGTTGCATGTTTTAAATTCTGTTTTTCATTGACAACCTGGTTGGTGAATAGATGCTGCAAAGCTTTTCTCTCTTGTACAGATAGTACACGCATTACTAAAAGTTTTAGCAAGTGAACCACCATCCTCAGCGCCAAAATTGTTGCATTCAGCTTGGTTTTTGAGAAAACTGTTGGTATTTTTAAATAGAAAGCTAGACGGCCATGAACTCGAACTTTTTGAGGTTAGAAATTTACCTTCGTATATGTTTTCTTTTCTGTATCACTAGTAATTTGCTGAGAAGGTGCACTCAGTGTATGTCTCAACTGTATCGTCCATTATCAACCTGTTATCTACTGGGGAGGGAGTTTGTGCAGATACATGAAATGCCAAATTTATTGTGAGGAAACGTGCTAATATGATTTCTGACTGTCAATATCCTTAGAAAGATTGTAACGAATCATTTTCCACTATCTTTGCTAAGAGTAACAGAGATGAGTTTGCTATGAGATTATGTCTTGTGTAATTGGTTGCACAGTAAGAATATCTCTTTCTAAGTTGCACATGTGAATATAATCCAGAAGAAAAAGTAAATAAATAGCCACAAAAAGTTGCAATGTATTTATCATGTCATATTTGTAACCCAAACTTTCAAACATGTTTCCTTGCTTGTTGATAGACGTCATATGGCCTTGCTTATGGGCGTCTATGCAAAGAATTTAGTGGATGCTGGTGTGACTATATTCCAGACATGCTAAGAAATGAATGGGCAAAATGTGAAGCAGGTACGCTGTTCGATTTTACAGTTTGAAGATAGACTACATTTCTGGTGCCAATATAAGGGCTAGGTGATTCCACTTTTTATTACCTTGTAATATGCAATATCATGCAAATATTCATGGTCTTTTTTTTTTTTTTTTTTTTTTTTTTTTGGGGATGGCATAGCTCTTGAAGAATCATCACGGTCCAAGGATCCTTTTTTTGTACTGGATCTTGCGTGGAACCAAATCAGTGCGAGTAGTAATACCAACTTCATCTTGTTTGTGCTGTTCCATCTGTTAACTATCTCTCTTCTCTTGATTTTCTTGCTATCTATTAGCCAAAACCATGAGCTCACCCCTTTCGTACAAACATCCAGACAGGTTGGGTTCTGCTTTTGATTTGCTGCAGATGGTTGATGCTGTTAAGGTATATCCATTCTTTGGCTCCTATTATGTGATTTAGCATATGATAATAACATTCACTAATCTGGCTTTAATTTCTGCAATAAAAGATTTAAGTTGCAATATTGGCTTATAATGGCTGGAAACATCCAAGAAGACTTCCATAATAAGAAAGAACTGACATGGAAATGTCAGTTATTTTTAACCTGTATGTGTGGAACGTGCGTTGTACTTCCTTTACTGACTATTAGGTCTGCTAGTATTAACTAACTTGAAAGATACATCACTCTATTTTGCTCATTTACGGAGCAGTGGGCCTCAGATTTCATTTGTTGCTTTTCTTCTTGTCACTTGGAGCCAACTTTAGACTCCTCTGCAGTCAATGGTGTATGATGTATTAATTCATTCTGCAGTATTACATTAGCCACGAACATGGTACCTGAATAATTTTTTTCCCCATGTTAATGTTTTAGGTTTTCGTTATCCTTGTTCAGCTGAAGCCATTTATCTTAGGGGATGGTCGTATTGATAATCCATTTGAAAAGTTGAAAATGAGCTCCTTGCATTTGTCGGGGAAAAGTTATGCTTCAGATCTTTCATCTGAAAGTGTTGGATCGGAGGTAGCTATAGGTTTGTTTCTGCTCTTTTGAGTTCCTACTCAGTCTCCATTAGATTTATGTGGTCACTTTCTCTTTCATGACTGTTAAGTTTTCTAATGTTGCAGGTCATGGAATCCCCTGTACAATTGCATTTTCTGAAGCTGGGTCAAGGGACATATATGTGATACCTGTCTCAAAAGGAATATCTGGCAAGTTGCTTCTTGTTGAGCAACATCCATTGCAACCTAGAAAAGGAGTTGTAATAGCTATTGCTCCATTGGCTGGATTAAATGTAAGTTCCATATCTGAGACATTCTTTTGAAGTGTGATATTATATATTGAAGGATGTTGAAACTGGTTTTACAACTTACCGAACCATTCCAAAAATATGCCAATTGGGGAAAATTCAAAGTATCTTTTCTAATTGTAACTGGTTTGATGCTCGCAATATTCTTGTGATTAATACCAACTTGTCATCAAATCTGCACATGCACCTTGATTGGAATTCTTTATCTGCTGCTGGTTACATTTTAAATAATTCAGATGAGAATAATCAACTGCAAATTATAGTTAATGTGCTTAGATGTGTTGGGGTAACTGCACATGAGTTTTTGAATCACTGTTGCTATGTTAACTAATTAGTTGATATGCCTTGTATTTACTTTATTATTAATAGTTTAATTTAACATTTTGACATATTCGAGTTCTTTTTTATGGAACTTTTCTAAGAAAAAAAATTCTTATCTTTTTGCGTACTGAAATGTATTGGCTGTTCTCTCTTTTGCTTGCGATCATTCCGCTTCTTGTGAGAGTCTTGAAGTGTGTGACAATAGTTGGCTGTGTATAAGATATAACAGTTTTGAGTGACTTGGGCAGCTGATCATTGGATAGCATAACATGCTTCTGCCCTGCTTGGGTTAAGAATTTTGCATGAGCCTAAATGCACAAAATAAATTTTCTTTTGCATCTTGTAGGGAATAATGCCACTAAGTAGTCAAGATTTGTATGCTTTTAACAAATAATTTTTCACGCTATGAACTTCTTGTTTACTCGAGATTGATCCTTATTTACTGACTTTCCAAATAGCCCAAGATAGATGACAACCATCCGACATGGTTGCATCTTCAGCTTAGAGAATTTGAACCAAGTTTTGATGTCAGGGAAACTAGGACTCTTGACTCAGCAGCCAAAGGAAGATGGACGCTTGGATTCTTGAATGCTGACTATTGCAGCGCCGCCTACTCTGGGATACTTGTGGAAGCTAGAAAACAAAGGTCTTTTATCAAGGGCTTAGTTCAGAGGGTTTTGCTAAAGAATTCCTTTAGAAATTTATCAGATAGATAATAGGATTGGAATTAATATTTGATAGTTTTTGATAGCTAGATCCTAGAAATAGCACCTCTGCTTTGGGATTACAATGTTGCAAAATTTCAGTGATAGTATAAGGGTGCGATTGGGTAGGGTTTGGTTTCAAAATCAAATTCAAAATTTTAAGTGTTAAATCCACATCTTTTCTTACAAACAATTTAACTTTTATGAAATTCAAAACAAAAATTTCAAAACTAAATTCTATCCAATCACACCCTAAGGTGGACTTTTCTGTGATGGACTTCGCATCAAATCTTTTGTTTGCTGATTGTCATTGTATCTTTTTAATTTCTGTTTCTATCGATTTGTTATTGTCACCCAAAATGTCTTGCTAGCATGAACATCAAGAAAGCACGTCGTGAACATTTTCTTGTTCTTTTCCCGATTTCTGAAAGGAGAAAGAAAATAAGGGGGGAGTGAGAGAAGGCGCACGCAAAAATTCTGCAGAGCTGATTCAGGTAGAAGAGCCAATTAATCTTGCTGTTCTTTTACTGATATAGCAAGAGCTTGAACTAAATGAGAGACGAGTTTGATTATTAGTAGCTTAACAAAACGCAGAACTGTAAACAATGACATCTTTTGGCAAAAGGAGACTGCGGTACGTAGTCCCATCAACTTTGCACCCGTAGTTGTATCATGTCAAAATTAGGGCAACTTTTTCTCTTGTTATCTTTGAAGTCCCTGGCCGGCCAGCCAAATACTACTTATTTAAGTACTATCTCAATTGATTTCACCCACATGGCTGCGTATGAACCAAAGGTGCGTATTTAAAGCTCAAAAGCATAAAATGAGCAATCAGCAATTGACTGGATGATGTGAGAGTGTGAGTCCCTCTTAGTCTTGCCTCTCTTTCTCCTCTGTGCTCCGCTGCGTCCGGCTGTCCACATGCTCTGTCTCTTCCCTTCCCCCGTGTAATTATTTATCAAAAAAAAAAAAAACAGCCCTTTTTGAGTATATAATGATTTTTTTTTACACTTTAAATTTTTGTGCTCTGTGATGAACTACTTTACCTCAAGCAAAAGGCAAAGTTTTATTGCCGTGTAAGATGTAATCTCATCAAAATTATAAGAGAACTTCGTTGCAAACGAAGAAGATTAATAATATTTTGAACTTATAGATAAATATTTAATTTATTATTATCGTTTTCAAGTGTTGGAGAACAAATAATATTCGAACAAATAATACCCATAATTCTCCGTTAGTGCAAATAAAGGAATACAAAAAAGAAACATTAGTAAGTAGTCGTTGTACTTTTATAGTAGCCCATTAGAGACCAAGCACGAAAGGATGTGTTGGCTTTCCGAGCGGAGTTATCTTTAGAGAAACCACTTTATGTATTTAGTCGTTCCGGGCGAAAAGAGCATCTTATATGTACAGAACTCGTAAGAACAAGCTCTCTTCATTCAAATGCTTGCTTTTCTGGCGTTGTAGAATAGTTGGCCTTCAAATTATTTGGGTCTTTCTATGTCTTTTTAGGCCTTCAAAGATGGAAGAAGCTTTTTGACTGGAACTCCGAGTACCCATTTTGATAAAAGGACGTATTTATAGTTTGTATACTAACGGGAATATGAATATCGTAACCTAGTAACTGAACAGGCTTATATATATAGTTCTATGCACCTCACATGTATGTGCAGTAACTTACCACTTCAACTGCAGATGTTAAGATTCTTGGATTTCTCAATAGGCAAAGTTGCTTAGTCAGTTTGTGAAGGCTGAACAGGAATGCAGAAAACCCTAATCATAAATAAGAAAAACATAAAGGAAGCTCGTAGAATTTAACAGGAAATTGTGGTGGGATTTTGGAGACATTTCTTCCATGAGAGAAGGGCCTTTGTCATACTCTTTCAGTCATGAGATGCTATCATCTTCTAGGGTCCCAAGACATAAACATTCCTGGGGTTGGCTTGGTGCATATATTGTTGTTTTCAAAGGTTAGTGTGGCAAAAGATATGCAAAGATCAAAACAAAAAATGAATTGAAAATGACTTTGTGAGTTCTCTTCTTCCTTTTCTTTTGATTTCTATTTTTTTTTGTTTTCTTTCTGGCAGATCCCTCATCATTAGGTTAGTCTAACTTAATTGTTCTTTTTGGAATTACTTTTAGTTCAAAGAGACAATAGAATAAAGGTGCTTGAGTAAACATTAGTTATGTCAGGGGTCTTGTGCAAATAAAAGCCAAAGATGATTGAGGAATGAAAGGGAGATCTCTCGTTTGTTGTGTACAAGAATATTGTTTGCTTGCTTTGTCCATAGAGTAGATTTGCATTTGTTTGACCACCAAGATAAGGTGGGCATTGAACAGCGAGTGGTGTTGCTCTCCTTTCCATGCCATGGCACGCTGAGAAATGAGGCCACTAACCTAAGATGTAATGGGAGAGAAGAAAGTAGAATCGGCCCACAAACTATCCTAAGAAGCTGAGCCAGAACATGAAGAAGAAAAGTCAAAAACATATCATATCCAGTATTGTAGTATCAGTCTTCAACATCATGTTTTTTCTTATCTAATTAGCTCTTTTTTCTATCTAATAAAGAAGTATAATTGTTAATGAGTCCAATAAAATATGAAGGAAGAGGCGTCTGTTAAATCAACAACCCTTGTTGAATCATAAAAGCATTTCTGCAAATATAGAAATGAATACAACCCTTGTTGTATCCCTGATTAGGGCAGAAAAGGAATGATACAAACTGCTCTATAGAATGCCTCCTTTCTAGATGCCGTTGGAATCTATATGCGCTTATATATGTCTGAGTAGTCTCTTATAGCAGTTTGAATGTGTCAACTTTTCAATTCAAGGAACAAGGATCATCTCAGCCTTTCTGGGAAGCTATCTGAACATTCTGCTAGTTGCTGTTTCTCATGCTCATGAACTTGTTGTAAATGCAGTAATTTGAAACGTAAAAGTTACTGAAATAATTTGTCTTAAGCTGCTCATTTCGTTACTTGAATGGCTAAGTCATGATTTTTTCTCCTTTAGATTTGAATATATTAAGGAATGTTAAAAAGCTTCAGCGTTGTAGTACAATATTCTTGGTGTCTCTTCTTGTTGTTTTTGGCAGAAATAGAGAGGGAAGAATGAGAATGTTTTGCGAGGTTCTAAATCCCCATGCATAAAGGGCTTTGCGCTTCATATATATATATATATATATATATATATATATATATATATATATATATGTATAATATAGTGTAATCCACAACTAAATGCGATCCCTTTATTCCTTAGTAGTATTTGAGTTTGGAAGGAAATCGTACAGAGTTCCCGATTCTTTGAGACAGACAGTCGCCCGCCCCACCCCACTCCACTCTACCCCTTGCTTCTCTGTACTGGCCCTCGTAGATTGTGTTATACCATAGAATGGAATAATCCCCTTCCCTCCCCTCCACCCCCCGGGCTGGATCTCCGTCCTGTTTGGAGGCAGCCCATGTTTCAATCTTCAGGCAAAGTTGGTCAAAAGTTCGACTTTACCCATCTTGACTGAAAGCAGTAAAATTCCCAACAAGGTTAGCATAGTCTTTTACTTTGCGCATCATCCACAGAGTTCCACTTTGGAACTTATGGCCTTTTGCCTTATTGAGTTCAAGAGCACATCTCATGCCAGTGTAAAATACTCTATGCCTATTGGGGTGGAAATATGAATTGGGAAATGGTTAGATAAGCCATTATATATATACTAAAGAGAAGATTTTGCTGCATATTTGATGGTATCTAGCTAGGCTTCTACCTTTGTGAATTAAATACATATTATTGCATGAAAGGCAGAGTCCCACTCCCACATCCCAAATCCTGAACTGTTGCAGAGTGAGAAAGAGTAAAGCTGAGTTGCCTTTGATACTGATGCATTTCTCCTCCTTGTCAGCACATGCATTCCACTTTCTACTACTCAAATCCGCTTTGGACCCCAAATTTTACCTCTCTTTCAAGAAAAGAACTCCCACCTCCCATATATCATATATTTCAACCTCCTCCTCTTTCCACACGTTCCAAGCACAAATCTGGCCTAGATTTGCAGGTTTCATGTAACTCTAGTACTCTACAGAAAACTAGATCGACATAGCAGCACTTGAGGAAGATTTAGAGCTTGCAAAGCAAATAATACTTAGCTCACTTGTAGTTTCTGTCAACCTGAATAGGTTCTGTATTTTGTGATTGTCTCTTTCATTCATACAGACACTGTTCCGAGATTTTTATTGATCCCCTTTGTTTCTTTCAGTCCAAAGTCCAAATCATATCCATGAAACAGAGGTTTCCAGAAGGCCTTTAATAAATCTAGAAATTCCTTTCTGTTACTACCGTTGCCATAGAGGCTATTAGCAGTATGAGAGCAGGAGGGTGCACAGTGCAGCAAGCTCTAACGGTTGAGGCGTTAAACGTGGTAAAGCAAGCGGTAGCGCTTGCTAGACGACGAGGTCATGCCCAAGTGACACCTCTTCATGTAGCAAACACCATGCTTGCTGCTTCCAATGGCCTACTTAGAACGGCCTGCCTTCAGTCTCATTCTCATCCCCTTCAATGCAAAGCTCTAGAGCTTTGCTTCAATGTTGCGCTAAACCGTCTGCCTGCCTCTTCTTCTAGCCCCATGTTAGGGCATCATTCTCAACATCCGACGATCTCCAATGCATTAGTTGCGGCTTTTAAGCGAGCTCAAGCCCACCAGAGGCGTGGCTCTATAGAAAATCAGCAGCAACCCCTTTTAGCTGTGAAAGTAGAGCTGGAGCAGCTTATAATTTCTATTCTAGATGACCCTAGTGTCAGTAGAGTCATGAGAGAAGCCGGTTTTTCAAGTAGTCAAGTAAAAAGCAATGTAGAACAAGCTGTTTCTTTGGAATTATGCTCTCAAGCCCCATCCACAGGAAACAAGCCTAAAGAAAATAGCCTCCTTGTCTTGTCTCAACCTTCTCCAACTTCTGAAAGTGCAGAGAAAGCAAGCAAGCCTAGTGCAGCTGATCCCGTAAAGGATGAAGATGTAATCAGCATGATAGAGAGTTTAATGAACGGAAGAATGAGAAGTATTGTAGTCGTAGGCGAATGCTTAGCTAATATAGACGGTGTAGTTAGAGGAATGATGGATAAGGTTGATAAAGGAGATGTCCCAGAGGCACTAAAGGAAGTGAAGTTCATAAGCGTTCCTCTTTTCTCTTTTGGTCATCGCCACCGGGAAGAGGTTGAACAGAAGATGGGGGAATTGACTTGCCTCGTGAGGAGACTTGTTGCAAATGGAGTTGTTCTATATTTAGGAGATCTAAAGTGGATTACTGATTTTAGGGGTAGTTTTGGAGAGCAAGGGAGAAGCTACTATTGTCCTGTGGAGCACATGATCATAGAATTTGGGAGGTTGCTTAGTGTGATCGGAGAAAATGGAAGGTTTTGGCTATTGGGAATTGCGACCTATCAAACCTACATGAGGTGCAGAAGCGGCCACCCTTCCCTTGAAACTCTATGGGGTCTGCATCCCATAACACTTCCGGCAGGCAGTTTGGGCTTGAGTCTCAGGACTGAGAGGTAAATACAGTTGTAATATGAATCAAAGTTCAGTTACCTGAACGCACTGCAGCATCTCAATCATTCTTGATTAATCTGGTCAAGAAAAGTAGGAGAAAAATAATGGTGGCTTCTTTAGTTTTTCAGTTCAAATACCTGGAAAAGTTTTCATCTTGCACTTCTTTGATTCTAATGTTAGGTATTAGCTCTCTCCTTTTCCTTTTCTAACTTTACTTTATCTCCCTTCGATTCAGGTTGAAAGTAATTCTTTTGCTTTTAGGCTTTTGTTCTATGTATAGTTGATTTTGCACAAGTTTCGAGTTCCTTTGAATTACCCCATTATTAAGATGCTTTCTCAACTTCTAATTCATCTTTGCATCCTGTATAATCTCTCAGTAGTGAGTCAAGGAGTAAGACAGTCGGAAATGGATCTTATAAGCTTCTACTTGATACTCATGGAGGGGAGGAGGAGACGCAGCTCAATTGTTGTGCTGATTGTTCGGCAAAGTTTGAAGCTGAAGCACGAAGCTTGCAAACCGGCATCGCTAGCAGTGAGTCTACGTTATCAAGCCTGCCTTCATGGCTCAAGGAAGAGAGCAAAAGACTCAAAGACAATGATGAGGTTATAATATTGCTTTTTCCACAACAAATAAACCAATGTGTTTCATTACTTTTAACTCCCTCACCCCATCCCCAACATGCTATTCACGTCGAAAATTAACTTTTTCCCTTTCAATGACGTCGTCTTTTTTCTTCAGAACTCCATGCCAGTAAAGAGAACTCTGCCAAAAATGGAACTCATTTTGCAGTTCGTTCCACAAACAAACCAAGTCACTCGAGAGAACTTCAACTTTCTCTTCAACAACATCACCTTCATCATCGACGTCATTCTTCTCATATGATCAACCATTGCATGGCAGCGCTTCGCCACTGGTTGAACCCAAGAAATCATGCAACGACCTTCTGTTCTGGGCTCCCGGAGCTTACGAGAAAACTTGTGAAACAACTTTTAGACTGTACATTAATGAAAGGAAAGAACCAAAGCAAGTTGTTTCACCACTCAGTACTTCCACCCCGAATTCCGCCTCTTCAAGCGATATCATGGAGATGGAGTACGTTCCAAGGTTTAAGGAATTCAACTCTGAGAACCTGAATATCCTGTGCAATGCTTTGGAGCAGAAGGTCCCGTGGCAAAAAGATGTTATTCCTGACATTGCCGGAACCATTCTACAATGCAGGTCCGGAATGTTAAGAAGGAAAGCAAAGCTCAGAAGTGGGGAGGTCAAAGAAGAGACCTGGTTATCCTTCCAAGGCGTCGATGTGCAAGCTAAAGAAGACATTGCGAGGGAATTAGCTAAAATTGTTTTTGGTTCTCATTCAAAGTTTGTATCTGTTGCCCTCAGTAGCTTCTCATCTACAAGGGCTGACTCAACAGAAGACATGAAAAACAAAAGATCCAGAGACGAACAAAGCTGTAGCTACATGGGAAGACTTGCTCAAGCAATCTCTGAGAACCCCCATCGGGTATTCTTGGCAGAAGACGTAGAGCAAGCAGACTTGTGCTCTCAAGTTGGCATCAGAAGGGCAATTGAAAGAGGTAGAATCAACAACTCAAGTGGTGAAGAAGTGAGTCTTAGTGATGCTATTATCATTTTGTCATGCGAAAGCTTCAGTTCCAGATCAAGAGCATGTTCTCCGCCACTGAAGCAGAAATCAGATTGCTCGGAAGAAGAAAAAACAGCAGCAGGAGATCAAGAAATCAGCCCTTGTGTTTCTTTAGATCTGAATATCTCTTTTGATGATGATGGAGACGATGATCAGTCAATCGATGATGTTGGGATTCTTGAAAATGTCGACAGAAGGATTGTCTTCAAAATGCGGGGCTTGTAGGGAGACCATGTATACTGTTCAAATCATCAACTAATCAACAGTTCTTCCTTTTATGTTTTGTATACTCGGTCCACAGATTTCTTCACTCTTTCTCTCTTTTCAGGTTTTATTAAATTTACATTTGTAAATAGAGAACACATTTTGTCTGCAATTTGATATTTTCATTCTTTTTTCTTAAGTTAGATTCTTTGGATCAGTTTCAATATTTTTGCCGAAACCATACGAGCGATGAGTGTTCCCCCCGCCAACCTTCCCTGCTTAGAGGATTTTCAAGATTTTTGTATCATAAAAACCTCTATACACTTACTCATGAATCCTAAAATCAAACCACGATTTAACACCATTTAAGACCATGCGAATTCATTTCATAATATGTGAAAATGTCATCTATCCATTTGCTCCTAACAAATCATGGTAAAATCGATCTGTATTTTTCATTTGTAAGTTATTTAAAATATATATTGATAATATTATGTTTTCAAAGTTGGTATGTATGTACACATAACAAAGTTATGCTCGTGTAACTTCTTGTCGCAACTCATTTACCCAGCCAACAAAAAAAAAAAAAAAGAAAAAGAAACTTCTTGTTGCAACTTGTAAGGATCTAGTCTTTGGTGTCCAGAAGTCAAAAAAATTGGCATTGCCATTTTAAAGCATATAACAGCTCAATTGAATTGGAAAGGAATTAAAGATCCCTAAAAAAAGTGATAAAAGCAGTATATTACAAGTAAAGTTGATTAAGAATTCTCTCTCTCTCACACCAAACAAGAAGAAAAACGGAGATAAAGATAGGTCTGTTTCATGAGTTTTTCTTCTAGTTTAAGAAAACTTTACATCAAATGACGACACGGAGCATATAAACACTGAGCCACTAAGAAAGCAACTTTATCAACTAATTGCCGATCTTGAAGCTTCTAATTACTACTTTAACCCCATAATGAAGATCTCAACCTTCTTAATTTGCTTGATCATTGACAACAATCTGGAATTTTGGATGCCACTTTGCAACTAATGTCAGTTGGTCTAGCAAAGCTAGTGTCACCCGTTTTGCTTGAGAAAATTTGACAATTTCTGCTCCCGAAAGGTCCTCGAAGAAGAAGAAGGGTATTCAAGTTAATTACCACCGCGAAATATTCAGTTTGATTTATACATAAAATCATTACCAAGACAGCGCCAAGCTCGGCTTTAAACTTCTGATGACTTTTAATCCGTAGTTTGTTGTTTATAATTAATAATATTCCTTGATCCTAATTAGTACAATATGAACATAAATATGATTCAAATTGGATTTGGGGGGAGGGGTTGGTTTCTTTTTTTAGCTTTTACTTCCTTTTGGAAAGAGGGCTGGGAGGGAGAGGCTTGTGATGTGATATAAATCATCTTTTTAGTTGATGAATGTTGTCTGATCAACTGATGAAGTCAGGGTTAAAATATGCAGAAGAAGAAGAAGAATATAGAGGAAAAAACGAAATGATTAAGGTTGTCCAAAGTGGGTTAAGGATGTATAGGCAATAGAATGTAGGTCACAGGGAATAATTGTTGCATTATGGGAGTATAAGTATAGCAAGCTACTAAGGAATGTCGGGAACGCACAAAGTGACAGAGATTAAGAGATGATCCATAACGTAAGGGTTGTGCAAAGGAGAGGCAACTTTTCTGCTTTAGAAGGAAAAAAAGCAAATCTTCCCTAAGCAATATCAAAAGAGCACTACTTTTAATGCTTTGATATGCATTTTGTAAAAGAATAACTTTTCTCCCTTTGATTTTCGAAACCCAACATTCTTATCTCCATAAAGCACGATAAAGTTTTTTAACTTAGAATAATAATTCCTTGGCTACTTACTTCATTTTATTACCAAAAATAAATAAAAAAAGGAAAAATAAAACTCAGATAAGAATCTCCTTTTGAAGAACCTTAATAAAGATGTTTTTCGCTTTAGCATCGCGAAAAGACTACTATCTCCATGACTTTAAATTAAAACCTGATTTTAACTTTGGCATAAGTAGGGAACTTGTCGTTTTTTGTGGCTTTTGAAAAGATTAGGGAGATTGAGGAAACGGAGAAAGAAGGGGTTTCCCTTCTTTTTTCTTTCTTCTTTTCTTTGCTTTCTGTACAATTCCCTCACTTAATCACATTCTTTTTCAACCAAGCCAGCTTCTTTCAACAAGTTTTAAGATTTTTTTCTTTCTAGTATCTGTTCCATTCGTGTATATATCTATTTTATACGTCATTATATTTGTCAAAAGAAAGCATCCTCGCCTAACTCAAGAGTCCACCACCATATCGACATACGTTGCAATAAGTGAGATCTAATCGAAAGTTATCTCATCTTTTTTTAATTAACTCGTTCAAACGTAAAAATAAACGACTCCATGAAAAGCAATGCTCTTGATGAGAAAGTTCTCATTCAGAACTTCTTGAGTTGAAAAATAACAAGTTAATCCGACAAACCTTTTAAGTAAACAATTAACAAGCTATTACCTCCTCCTCTTCCTCTCTCTCTATATATAAGAATACAGATCATCTTGACCATAAGAACAGTTACTATTCGATTGTGAAGGAACATAAAATCATTGAAATAATTGAATTGGATAGTTTCTTTCTATTTTATATCCTCGGCTGATTTATCTGCACATATGGAGCTGCTGGAAATGTATCTAACAACTCGCGTTTAATGAAACCTGGAGAGGCAACATCTTTAGATGTATTTTAAAATAGGTTAAAAGTTTTTTAACATCATTTGGACAATTTTTCAGAGTGTATACTCTATAATGCTTGATGAATCAATTATCCATGAGTTTAATTAGCTGTGGATTCGCTTAGTGTGGCAGTAAATCTTCATACCTAGCCAGAGAATAAGGGTATATCTTTCTTCTTGATACTTTAGATAATATCTTAAAGCGACATATTCTCTCCCCTCGAGTATAAACCTTGGCAACTACGAAAATAGTACTCCCTCGCTTTCAAATATAAGGCTATTCAGTGTAGCATATTTTTTTGTCCTTTATAATTGAGTGTCCTATTTTAATTTAGTTGAGAGAAATTTAACTATAGAAAAATTATTATAATATTTAATAATTAAAGAGATTAATGATAGAATTTATATATTAGCGAGATTTAAATTTTTTAAATCAAGATAGTAAAAGAAGTAAGTGATAAAACTCTTGTATTAATAGAATTTATTTATGTTAAATTAAGAATATTATTAATAAAAATTTAGTTAAAATATATAATTATTAAAAAAATAAATATTTAATTATGAATAGTGAGAGTATACTATATATATCAACTACCAACAGTTAAATTTTTACTAGCCAGTTAATCCAGAAAACAAAAATAACAAACGTGTACTATCACCCTTTCTCTTGTTTTCTTCTGGCAGGAAAAAAGCGTGGTGATGATCGATCTTTCCGATCCATGATATACCCTGCAAGAAACAGTTGCTTATTTTAGTGACATGTGAAAGCCTTTGAAATTCCCCTCAAAAGGAGGATTTAGGGGGAAAATTTATCCACCAATATCACCATCCATTTCCATGCTCATGCTGTTGCTGGGAAAAGGAAAAGCCTTTTATATTCATATAATGCAGAAAGTGGACAGCCCTTTTAACACCAAAAGCTAATCACTTTTTTCACTCCTCGTGGGTGATATAAATTTGCCTTTTTTTTTTTTCCTTCTCTTTCTGAGAGTACTTTGATGTGTCCACCTTTTTTGTACCTTTGGAAGCTCACCTTTTCCATTATTGATCTTATTATATACTTATACTAATGACTGAAAAAGACTTAGAATTCCTTCTCTTCATACATATCACATATAGCAAAAATGTCTCAAAGGTACAATTCCACCTTGCTTCTCATTGGCAAAAGGGAAATGATTCGTGTAAAACGGGGAATCCGCTCTTTTCTTTTTCTTTTCTTCCTTCTCTTTTCTTTGGTGTGAGACGTTCTCTGGTAATCATTCATGTCGTGTATATATATATATACATATATAATCTAAAGTTTTTAACGAATGTTCTTTGTTATTGTTATTATTTTGCTGTGGCCGGAGTACTATTCTTGTTCTTGATTCTAAACATTTATGTTCAAGAGATTATCAGATTTATTTCTGATAATTATCCTTTTATTAAAGAAAAACTAGTGGTTGGACGATTCTTTTCCATTTTATAGTAATCATTACAGGATGATTCGAATGGTCAATGATAAATCAAGTTGATTTGAGGACAACATGATCACTTTTGACCAATAAAAGATGCAAATGCTCATTATTCCGAACAAACTACTATTTTGATATACAAAGCTTTTATCTAAACGATTCCCAGGCACTCATTTTAAGCTTGATTTGGAAATTTTAATATTTTATCCATTACATACCTGGATTGGGCCTTCATGGGGTGACAGATTTTCTAACATAATTTTTTCTCTGGGGGGGGGTTGGGTGTTGGGGGGGGGGGACTGTTTTTGATAGATCCTATAAAATTATACTTCTCACAGCAACCAATGGGACGAGCCTTTAAAAAAAAGAAAAAGAAAAAATAAAAAAGCAACCTCTAGGTCAAGTGGACTGGTGGAGTCTTTCCATGCATGCAAGATCATCAATGTTGGTATTGGATCATTAGGCCTGATTCACAAGCCCAAGCAAACGATTCAACCCAAATATGGGTGGGTGTATTTGCTTTCCATTCATTTTAAAAATCAATAAATTTTTTTATTTTAGCATTTACTTCTCTTTTTTAGAATAATTCACTCCTAATAAAAATATAAATACAAAAATTCTGAAATTAAAACATAATCCAAATACATAGAAACTAACCTCATGTTTAATCCAAAAATAATATTAAAAAGAAAACTAACCTCATGTTTTGTCGAACTGATAAGAGCGAACTAACCTCAATTGAATGGGGGCCTAGTAATTCCAAAGCTTTGGGCCTATGCGCTAGACCCAACCAGGGTCTACGTAGCACATATCCAGTGCTAAGCGTCAGCGTCTGACCGGCTTCCTTCTGTTCCCATCCTTAGCTGCAGCTGCCGCTACAAGAGCGTCCGATTCTTTTGCGACGGTTACATTTTGGTACTAAATCAATACAACATCTTGGTACTAAATCTTCTTCTGTGATCTTTACTTTTGAGGTCGTAGATGTAAAACTGATAAGAGAGGCTCTCAGGATTCTGGTTTATATATGTATATATAATTTCTACCGAAATAAGTTCACACTTTTTCTTCCGTAAGCTTGTTCATGTTTTGACATTGAATCAACAAGGTGAGAATACAGACTGCTGCCACGGAATTTCGCTATTGCCGATGTTCTTTTATACTTAATTCCAATATAAATGCACATCTAATTTTGATACGTAAAACTTATCCCAAATTTTTTTTTTTTTGATACGTAAAAGCTGGCACAGTTAAATTGGTTTCTCTGATGATTATGTGCTCTACTATTTCTTGGTATTGATCGGTGCAAAGCTTTGACTGCTGCGGAGGATTGTACCGATTTATGCCCTCAAGCTCAGTATTTCTTTACTAGGGTTCCAGTAGTATTTTCCCTTTTTTATTTCTGCATCTTTATTTTAGTATTTTTTTTCAAGAAGCTTTCTTTTGTAGGTTTGCTTGCATGTTTGTCATTTTATGCATATTTTAATATTCTTGAGTTGATTTTTTCTGGGTTTCTGATTTTGACTTTATTGAATTTGTTTCTGGGTCAGATGGTGACTTGAAATTTCGTTTGTTTGGTTCATTTAGAGTAAAGGGGAGCCTTTTCTCCGTTCTTTAACCTTTTGGAACTGTTTGGTTACAGAGGAAGCATTAAAGTTGAGCTTCAGGATCCAAAATGAGGAATTTCCAATGACTGTGGGTTGACTCAGATTTGAATCGCTGAAAGGTGCTTCATTTTTCCTTATTGCTTGCTTTGTCATTACTGTTTCACCATTCAACTGAGGATTGCTGTTTCTTTGTATTTGTGTCTCTGTACATTATTACATTTTCTGCTTTACATGATTCTATTACAAGCATGCTTGCGATAAGGGATCCCCTCCCCATTTTCAAATTCTTGGCAATTTGGGGAATTTGGTGAAATAATTGCATTGAGTGTCTTGCCACCACGCGCGCAAATATAGTTCTTTGAATAATGTCTGCAGTTAACTCAAAGAATATCTATTTTCCTGAAATGACTTGATAACTATATATTGTTAGGACTATTAGTGTTTGGTAAGGAATTCATTCTCTTCCAATTGCTAGCTGTTTGGGTCTTTGGATTCTTGATATGAGCATCGCGTCAAACCTTTTCTTGTTATTCCTGTTCAGGGTAAGGGAGTTATAGCTGATCTGCAATTAAAGCTTTCAGAAGATAACTCTTGTCATTTTCATTGTTTATACACTTTATGCAGTAAATAGTCTAGGACATAACAGGAAAGGCCATGTTTCGATAGAATACTAGGAAATCTTGGATTTTGTTCATAAGTTTCAGTGTACAGGAGTTGTTTTCTTCTTTATGGTATATGAAGGTTTTGGACTTGTGTTGAGATAACCGCAGAAGTCACAGGCATGAGAAACTTCGGTGAATTCATTATATTTTCTGGAGACTGTTTCTTGCTTGAAGTCATGCAAGTGTGTAGAATCATCTTGAAACTCTCTGCAAAACTGTTAAATACCTTCCAAATTACATTGCACATTCCCTAAGATTTTCATGCTAATAGATGTAGAAGAGAAAGCGTTTATATTTTTAGCCGTGGAAATTGACTTCAGCTTGGAATAGTAGTCCTAAAACAATATGTAGTGTTTAGCTTTCTTAATGGGAATTGCAAATGGCAATTAGAGATAAGATGACTTTCTCATGATTGATAACTCCATGTATATTGTATAGCCCCTTAATGTTAAATAGGAGGATAAATACGAAATTCTTATGCTTGAAATTACATCAAATTTTATAGAAAGTTCTATTGAAGATTTCAGAAAGAAGAGAAGTTAACAGAAACCAAGGTGAGCATGGGGAACATGTCAATGAAAACTGAATTCTCTTTATTGGTTAGCATGATTAAGAGAAGTTGAATAGAGTTTTAGAGATCTTGTTTCACAAAAGAAGGAGAGCACTTGATAATGCTTGATCCAGCTTGGCCCCAAAATTCATTCAAATTACAGTTGTATAAAAATTTTGAAGGATTATGTACACGTTATTAGTGAAGGTTTTGCAGATACTCCTCTTTCCCTTAGCTGAGATAAGTGTTCTAGTCTTGGTGATATTTTATGTGATTTGCTTCTTCCTATATGCGGTTAGCTTCCAGTAGGAAGGTAAAATATGTAAACAAGCTTGCTTCTCTTGAAACGATTGTAATATAACTTATATTGTTTACAATAGTAGCGATTAATTTGGTTTCATTTTATCTTCTTGCGTGTGAAATGTCTTCATGTGCAGTTAGGTGCGGAGGACCTCTCCTGGAGAGTGTGAATGTGTGTAAATTTCTACGCTTGTCGAATCTCCTAAGTTCTATTCTTGCATAGAAGAAGTGAGTTAGGGTTTTGACTTGGGAAGAATTTTCACAGAGTTGTCATGTTGAGAAGAAACGTAAGGTTGAGGAGAGAATATCTCTATAGGAAAAACTTGGAGGGTAAAGAGCGCCTGCTCTATGAGAAGAAACGCAAAATCAAACAAGCCTTGGAAGGTACTCTTTTTACCCTATTTAATTGGTTGAATATCTGCTTGTTTATTGAAATGGAGGTGAATTTTGATCTCAATGGTTGATGAACTGACTCTGACTATGGCAGAGGGAAAACCAATTCCAACTGAGCTCAGGAATGAGGAGTTCGCTCTCCGTCAAGAAATCGACCTTGAAGATGATAACACTACTGGTAATGGACCTCTCACTCTCTCTCTCTCTCTATATGTACACGGATATGTTAGATTTTTCTTAATCTGCATGGATTTTTGGTTATTATTTTGTTTATGATCGAGAAAAGCCATCTGCTTGAACTTGCAGTGGGTTTCTGTAGATAAGGTAGATGTTAGTAAAATATTCTTGTGCTTTTTGGCGGAAGTATAAAATTGTAAATTTAAGATACAGAAAAGTTTTAACTCAGGTGGACCTGACTATTTTTGCTAATTGAGATATGGAGGTTACATTACATCTGTCTGTGTTGCAATATAGTCTACCAAATTGTATGGGAATGGATCTTAGAATCACTGAGTTGGGAGCTAAATGATACATCTGAGTCAAAGGTGACTCTTCATTAGCAACCAGTACATGGACTTGGTACTAGCCAGTGAAATCTATCTCCTGAAATCATAAATGACAGGAATAAGAAGAGAGTATGGCAGCAAGCCCTGTGATGTCTGACATTTTTAACTTCCTGTATTGCTGTTCAATTCTTTTGCCTCTTTTTCTTTGAGCCATGAATTGACAATTCGTCTTAAATTTGGCTACCATACGCAGTTCCCAGATCAACTATTGATGATGAATATGCAAATGCTGCGGAAAGAGATCCTAAAATTTTGCTAACGACATCACGTGATCCTAGTGCTCCTCTCACGCAATTTGTAAAGGTTCGTCTAAGAATCTAATCTCAAGTATGGTAGTACTATTTATTTATTTAAGTCTGGAAAAAAATTACAGGATATTATTTTGATTAATAAATCTTGCCTTTTTCAATCCAGGAATTGAAATTTGTTTTCCCCAATGCACAACGGATGAATCGTGGTGGTCAGGTTGGTTTATACATGGTTTAATTTACTTTGACATTTGCTTTTGTACTTTTATCACCCCTTTCCATCTTTGTTCTCTCCTCCAGAGTGGTGGTATATTGGATGATTTTGGTGACAGATGCAGCTGGATATGGATAACACAAGCTTGTGATTTGTCATCATTTTTCCACATTGTGTTAATATCTAGCAAAAATTTTACAGTTATTTGAGATTCTTTTTTCCCCCCCTCATAGTGGTGATTTTTTTGAGCTTTCAAGGGGTTGTTGGATGTAAGTTAATTATGTCTATAGATGCTAAGGTTTACCTAAATAAGTAGCATCCTATTACCTTCTGTCTGCTAGTAAGTTCCTTAAAAGGAGGTAGAACTTTCGTCAAGGAATCTGATCGTATAGATTAAGACAAATATAGAAGAAAGCTAGTCTTGTGTGCTGGCTTGTGACAAGAGTAAAGTTAAAAAAATGAGATACTATTAATCGTCAAGTAACAATGCCGTTGGTGGAAACTGTGCTTTTATTGAAGTTGTAGCCCTTTTATAAATATTCCATCTTGCATATGGACTGGGTGGAAGCATGATTTTGCTAATATTCTTATTTTTCTTGTTTGTAGGTTATATCTGAAATAATTGAAACGTGCCGAGCTCATGATTTTACAGATGTTATATTAGTTCATGAGCATCGTGGTGTCCCCGATGGTCTTGTGATAAGCCATCTGCCTTATGGGCCAACTGCTTACTTTGGATTGTACAATGTGGTAAGTTTCTATGCTCTTTCACTTGTGTCTAATGGAATTGGTTTTTAGTACAACTTATGAATTTGAATATTCTACCTATGATGATCATTTAGGTGACAAGACATGATATAAAGGACAAAAATGCTATTGGATCCATGCCTGAGGCTTACCCACATTTGATCCTTAACAATTTCACGACCAAGGTAGTATGCTTTTCATCTTTTTATTTGTCTTCTTTTTTGGCAATTCAATTGATGTTGTGCCAGCAGTTATCCATTTACTCCTTTCTCTGAACCATCTTCACTTTGTGCATAAGTCTTCATATGGCTTAAAAGGTTCAGTTCATGGACATGCTAGTACAGGATCGAATGGAGCAATGCAATATTTGGAAGAACATAGATTATAACTGATTATTCTGAATTTGAATGATGATAAGAGGTTCTCTACAATTAAGAAAACTGGCAAGACCCCTAGTATCTTAATTCATGTACAATAATTTATTGTTAAGTTTTTGAAGTTTTCATCACTTGAATGAACTAATAAGACAATGTATTGATGCTGCTCGTATGCCAAATGTAATGCTGTCTCATGTTCGTTAGAATATGTGAAAATGGATTCCTGTTTCTTTCATTCATCTAATGTGATAACATGCATATCCTTGCAGTTATAGCTGCTTCATTTTATAAGCTGATTGGCTTTGGTCTTCACCTACCTATGATTTTTGCCGTTTATTCATTATTCAATAAGTTCACATGAATGTTGATCATTGTTGGCAGATTGGTGAAAGGACAGCAAATATCTTGAAGCATTTATTTCCAGTGCCCAAGGCTGACACAAAGCGAATTATCACGTTTGCTACTCAGTCTGACTACATCTCTTTTAGGTTGGTTTCTCTTGCGCTTTTCATGGTACATATTTGGAGTTACTGTTCTGTCAATTGCCTGGAGGTCCGTTTTGGAAAAAATGGTTTTCTGTTGACAGCCTCTGAGATATATTACAATGACTGGGAGCTACCTTCCAATTTAATTGTATGTCTATCAAGTTGTACTGGATCGTGCCTATGGATCATTTGATCAGCGTTTTGTTGCAGTCTTGAGAAGTAAAAACTATATCAATCATGGTCATGGTTAATTTGCATTATGGACCATTTTTTGTGGATTCTGGTTAATTAGCCTTTATCATTTTCAACAGCAACAAAGAAATCATAACTCATTCAATAGATAGGTTTGTTTCTCCATTTTGTGATTGGTTCTGCTGTCTGCTTTTTTGCCAGAGCTATTTTATTCCTAATCTCGTCTTTATTTAATTAAGGATAAAAGCCTTTTGTTTATTTCATTCTCTATTGTCGTAAATCTGCAGGCATCATATCTATGAGAAGCGTGGAGGTCCCAAGTCAATTGAGTTGAAAGAGATTGGGCCCCGATTTGAATTGCGACTTTATCAGGTACTCCCCAACTATAACAATTGTTATAAAGTGGCCTTTATTCCAAAGATAGTGAACCCAGTGTGAACATGGAGGCATTTTTATGTGGCTGACAGCCTTATTTCCCTTTTTCTCTGGTGTTTTCTATGGGGCAGATCAAGTTAGGAACAATGGATCAAGACGAAGCTCAAAATGAATGGGTTCTGAGACCCTACATGAATACATCCAAAAAGAGGAAGATTCTTGGGGATTCTTAGAATCCAAGAAATCTATATTGCAATGACTTTTAGTTTGCAGTAACGAATCAATTTTGTGGGTTAGCCATGTACTAAAATAGTCATCAATTGCATCCCTCCCCCGTCCCCTCCACCCAAGAAAAGAAGGAAATTCTGATCATTTTTTTGATAGTGAAAAAACAAGGTAGAAAGAAAGATAAGTGAGGTTTTGTCGTCGTTTACTTTTAATTTGAAGGCACAAGGGAAAACAAAGTCATGTTGATGCTGTAGTTGTCAACTCTATGCGTCCTCCCCCTTTTCGCCTTGGGCAGCGTTTTCAGTGTGAGATTTTTTGTATTATTATATTTTTGTTATAGGATTTAATATAAAATTTTTATTTTTTAAAAGAAATAATTTAGTTTTGTAAAATTTAACGTAAAAATTTTAAATTTAAATATTATGTAACCGTTCAAATTGATGTGTGTTTTACAAAGGATGGTGCGACTTAATTTGATTAGGTTTCGGATTGAAAAATTATTAATATTTAGAGGCTTATAAAATCTCTCCCTGCAGAAGGGACGCCCTAATGAGAAAAAGATGGAATATTGTATTTCGATTTAGACGTAACGTAAATGCCCTTTGCTTAGGCTTCAAGCCTATAACGCGTCCCATGTTTTTTCCTTTCTTTTAGTCAAAATTGAGTCTCACTTGTTAAGATAAGACAATAGATTAGAAAGTGCAGCTGAAATTTGACTAATGCTGTAAATATCATTATTGTATGAAAAAAGTTAAAAGAAATCAAAAATTTTAAATTTAATGCAAATTATTTTACCAACCGATTTAACTACTAATTAGGATAAAAAAGATTATTGGTGTGGCCGCTGTTTGCTTTCAGCCCAATTGCTCCATCAAAAGAGATCAGCCCATCACGATGTTGGGCCCCTGTTTCCCAATATCAAAAGCTCCATTCCACGTAGATCCCAAGATTCAATAATCCATCATAGGCTCCCCTTTTTTGACAAATCATTATTTTTTATTGTTAATTAAAAATTTATTAATAAAAAAAGGTTACACAACTGAATTAAAAATTTAGGGTAACAAAGAAATATATATATATATATATATATATATATATATATATATATATATTACACTTTATCAACTATGGATAAAAGAAAACAAAATAAAACATATTAAAATTATTTTATTCTTATTAACTAACTACTTGCAAGAACTATTTTTATCTCGTCTCTAAAGGGTGATTTGGAAGACTCTAGTTTTAAAAATCGCTTGTGAAGGAAATAAAAAAATCAAGTAGATTGTCTAGATCTAAAATGAATAAAGAAAGAACTCTTAAGAAGATGAAACATCACATGAAGATCGGTGAAAAATACAAACTGTAAAGTTGAAGATTTTGATGAAAACCACTCGAGAAATAAATTGTACTGATTTTGAAACAAAATAAAAAAGATTGGCTGACGAAAAGCTGTAGAAAAAATAAAGATCCGGCTAAGCTTCAAGCTCCGGTCTTGCCCGTAGGAAATTGCACACGACTGAGACGCAAAGGTGGAGAGAATTCGTGTAGAAAGAGAAAGAAGAGAGAGAAGAGTGGTTTTTTAATTTGTTAATGGTTCAAAGGGCACTTTTTTTTGACAAATCATTCACAAAAATTTGTTTCAGAGCAACATAATTGCCCAGCCCAATTAATCCATCCTAACACTGTCTGTGCACACACATTCACCAACCTAAACTACATGCATATGTTACCTACTGCCTGCATTCCCACTTCTTGAACTGATAAGACACCACTAATCTATGGCTCATCCATTAATTATAAATGCCATAATAGATGATATTTTCATAAAAAAATTAGCATCCCTGAATTTAATTGGGGTTCGCGGTGGTGGAGGACTACACTTAAAATAAAAAAAAAGAATTCTAGTTGTAAGATATTTAATGAAACTATAGTTGGAATTAAGATCTTATTCAAAGAGAAAGATCTCAAATATCTGAAGTTTCTTTTTGTATATTATATGGATAATCTGACCTGCAAAGATCTTTATCTCGAACTCAATTGAATTTAAATGAAGTAATGTATTTATTGTAAGAATCACACTTTTCAATTATAAAGAAATATTTTGTTGATTCCTATCTTTGTATTTGGAAAGAGATCCAAATGATGGAAATTAGTCCAATCCAATTTTTCTTAAATTTTCTATTTTAATCAACGAGCTCTTAACAGGCTTATAGATGGATACTAAGAAAGGCCGGAACCTTTTTATTATTATTATTATTTTATTATTTTTATTAAAAAAGAAGCCATTTTGTTAAATGTATATATCCTTTCTAGAAACGTATCTTAATGCCTGAAAGTTGGATAAGATGGCTCTTCCGTAAGGTTTATATTGCTCCCAAATTTTATGAAATACAAGATGCTCATTGAATAATAAGAAACTAATTTCCACTTGTACAATTTCAGATATTCGAAGATTTTACGTTCTCTGCTAAATTGACCAGAATAACATAAGCCTTGTTTAAATTTTCGATAAGCTAACAAAGAAAGACAATTAGGGATTAGTTAGAATTCTAGCATCCCATTTATTTGGATTGGAAGATACTTATTTTAGATGAGCCAAACCAATAGGGTGAGCAAGAAGAGTTTTGTATCATAAAGTTTGCCTTTGTACCACGCTCATTAGTTAGATAGTTCTAGAAAGTTATGTAAGTAAGAAAGAAAAATCAAATATAATAGAAAATACAAAAAATGAAAGGATATTTGAACTAAATCTTGTCTATTTCAATTATAAAGTTACAATTTTTATAAAAGATATTATACTATTGACAAAAATTATACATAATTATTGATTACATCTCATAATAAAACAACTAAACCTATATATAGATAGATAAAATAAATACTACACTAGTAAGAATCGAACTCTCAATTTTGTAGTTAAGAACTTTCATATCTTACCACACAAATAAGGCCTCATTAGCAATTATGAAGCTATGAGTTTCCTTATTTTGTGTGTACTCACCATAAAATATGTTGATTGTGTCTTTAAAAAGAGTATAATATTTTATATTTTGTAAACTTGGGTGTATTTGAAATAAAAAATTTTTACTTTGGATATCATTTATTCTCTCATAAAAAATTATTTCTCATGAAACTTAAAATAAAAAATCTTAAATCAAAACACTATCCGATTTCGTCCTATATATCCTCAAATAAAAGTCATTATATTTGGAGGATTTAAATTGAATATTTGTCTAAAATTTTTTTATCTCGAGAATGAAAAGTAGAATGAATTATTTGTTGGAAATAGATTTGACTTTGAAAATGAAAACCAATTTGAACGCGGAACATGTTGGATGTAAACGTTTCGCGTGCTTCAATAGAATAAAGCCCCCTTCGTGGACTCTGTACAATATGGCCGCATCTTTCCTTATTTATACCGTAATCCACAATCACTTTGGTTATCAAAAGTCTCCAGCTATGCCTTTCAGATGAAGCATCTGCCGTAACGACTTCTTCACTCTCTCTCTCTCTCTCTCGTTTTTTTAGTTCTGTAGATCTATAAATTAGGTGAGGTTAAATAAAATTTATATTTTAAAAAATAAATTATTTATAAAAAATAGTGTAAAATTTAAAATAAAAAATATATATTAAATTTTAGAACAGAAACTTAATTCAAATACATTCTAAGTTTAAAAGTACATTTTTAAAAGTATTTATTCACAACAAATAAAATATAAATATAAAATTATAGTTTATAAATTTGATGACATCTTGTAGGCGATTATTTTGATAACTGAGCTATAATTTTTTTCCCTCTTTAATTTCACAATAAAGATCTTTCGAACGAAATATTAAAAAAGTAGATATAGGGGGATGGAAAATTAGCTCATCTACTACCCCTTCCCATCTGATGCCACTCAGGGGAAGCATTTCAGATTCCCCCAACCCCCACCATTCAATATTTATGATAAAATAAATAATAAAAGTTGAGATTGAATAATATTTTTAATTTAAGATTTTTTTATTTTAAATTTTGTAAAAAAAAATTATTTATAAAAAAAGATGTGAGATATAAAGAAAAAAAATTTATATTAAATTTTGTAAAGAGATGTTATTTAAATAAATTTAAAATAATTTTATTTAGATTTACAATTTTTGACCTTTAGACAAGTTCCCATCTACTGTATATTCTCGTACGTAATAGAAGTTGAATGGTATGCGTTCAGATATTTTCTAAGGGAATGGTGCGACTTCTTCCGGAACCATAAAAAATAAGATAAGTTAAAAAAAAAAAAAGAAGAAAAAGAAAAGTTGGAGCAGTCTCCAATTTCAAATTTTGAAATTTGAACGCTTGGAGGGCCCACTGCGCATTACATGATGCATAACGTACACCTCCAGCGGTAGCGTTGTCTTCTAATGTAACGTTCAACCGTTGTGGTTGCTTCTGATAATCTGCATTTAGTAATATGTGATTTATCAATTGAATGCCTTCAAACTATACCCCCAGTTAACCTCCCATTGTCCAGACATCAACAACCGCCATTGAAATGGTCTAAATCCAAAATCAAAGCACAATAAACTCATTATTTATTTACAGAAATGCATACAAAAAGTGTATCCATCAAAATAACAATCAAAAGGAGAATGAATCGGCAACAACCTCTCGTATATACTAAGCTAAGCAACAAAAGAATATAGCCATAACAATATATATCACCTACGCATGGTGATCAGAATGGATCATGAAAAAAATGAGATAGCGATGATCCAGAATAATCGCAGATGGAATCGACTACCAATCCAGGCCACACCTTTCAGACTCGAAGGTGCCAGACGATCTGCCATTCGAATCTAAGGGGATTCGCAGATCGCATTCAATCTTGGGCTTGATTTTTGGGGATTTTACCCAACCGAACTTCAATCTGATGCGGAGGTAGAGCTTCACTTCGATGTCATACATGCCGGAGGTCCTGTCCTCGTTGTAGTTGGAGATCTCTTGGCTTCCGAGCGTCAGCACTTGCTGGCCCCTGAACACAGAATGCAGCTCGCTCGTGTTCTTGCGGCCCTGATAGAAGGGATCCAACTGCACGCTGGAAAACCTTTGGCCTTCGTATGAAGCCCTGGCTTCAATGCTATCGTAGTATACTCCGATACGCCTGTTAGGATTTCTGATGGTCATGTTGAGGGCCAGATTGTAGTAAAGCGTGTTGTTGGTGGTGGAGAATTCGAACTGCGTGAGCTCTGCGTCTGTGGCGTAAAACTTGACCCTGTTGGGGCGGAAGATGAGCCACAAGATGACTCCTATGACAGCAACAGTGATGACAAGGCCCACGATAATCTGGCATACGCAGCCCCAGATACAGTTGAAGAGGCAACCGCAACAGCAGCCTAAAGGGTTGCAACCGGAACCACGGCCGGGGCGGTGATAAGATTTCGACGGAGGCGGAATTGAAGGGCCATAATAGGCTCCGTTCAACTGGGGCTGTTTGGGCTCCGCCATGATTGAGAATGGGAGGGACAAATTACTGGCAGAAGGGTTTGCTTTTTCAGTGGAGTACGATATTGATATGGGGAAAAAACTGATGAACTGAATTGCCAATGGGGGAGTTGAAGGTGTCTATCTATATATACACACACACTTCGCATTCTTGAGTTGGAGTTGGAATTGGTAAGCGGCGGGCTTTTCAGTGTAAGGCCGCGGGTTGCAGCACGGATGGACCAACAGGCCGTGTTTTTTAATGCTGAAATTCACGGCTCACGCGGTTGCTTTGTGGATTTTCTTGGACACGTATTGGAGGGATAGTTCTTGGTAATTTCGTACCTCACCAATAATCACCATAGTCATTGACTTCTTGTGATTTTTTTTAATATGAGAGTCAAGTTGAATTAGAATTAATAAAAAGGTTAATATTAATAAATTATCTTAAAATTTGTGGTATATTTAATAAATTATAATATTAATAAATTATTTTTGTATTACTTTACTCTTTCTGTTTAGACAATGTTAGTAATTTTATTTAAATTAATTAAATATTTTATAATTTTTATTTTTATTCTTGAATTGGACTAATTTAAAAAAATAATAGTATCACTAAACTCTCTTAACGTTTGGAGTTATTTTTATTTTTATCCTAGTATATTAATTTTGTATCAATAAACCATATCTATGAAATTCAATTTAATAATTTTATTTATAAAAAATTTCAATAAGACAAATTTTCAATGCCTAAAATAATTCAAAATTATTTCAAGATAGGATTGAGAGTATAAGGTGAGATTGATTGGAAATCATAAGTGTTCATTATTTAGTTTCAATAAAAAATAAAACTACATTGGATTATACTTCTATTTTTTTAATAATTTTTTTTGATTTAGTTGGGTTTTACAAATTTAATATAATCTTAAATATTATTTTTTATTTTAATTTATTAAAATTAAAGCGAACCTAAAATATCTTTGAAATTGTCAAAATTTTGATTTTGGTTCAAAATCGAAGTGGAATAAAGAATTTTATTCAATAATTGATAATTTTATTTTTAATAAATTAAATAAAAATAATTTTGATTTAAAACCGAACCAAATTAATTTATTTCAGTTTTATTTTAATGCAAATTTGGTTTAGTTTCATTTTTCATGAAATGTTTGCAAAATCAAATTAAAACTATAATTTCAAACCTAAACTCAATGAACCAACTTAACACAAATAGAGTCGAGATAGAAGTAAAACATTACTTCGAGAATGGATATTGATAGGAGTTAAAGGTCGCAAACCTCAATATGAGAGAAGAGAAAGGAAATTGCAAATTTATCATGCGAATGAAGACACGTTAACTTTGTTCATAAAAAATGAAAGATAATTTTTTCATTTTATCCTTTTGTTAAAATTAATAATCAAATTTAATGATTTATGAGCTAAGTAGATACAAAAATAATGTTATAGAAAAAATTAAAACTTTTTCAAACTTTTATGGTAGCTAAGTGATATTATCTTTAAGGACAACAAAGATATTTTACGTGTCCATTAATAATTGTTATACTAGTGTTAAAGCCAGCGCATGCGCGGATATTTATCTACTTATTTTTTTAATAATAAATAGTATATTTTTTTAAAAAAATAATTGATAGATAATATTATATTTAAATTTTTGAACTTCTTGTACTCTATTAATATAGAAGATAAAGTGTAGCTCATTATTAATATTATTTACTAAATTTTTTTAATGGAATCAAATTTTATTTAAAATTTTAGATATAAATCTTTTCAAATTCTATTAATTGAAGTAAGATTCAAAATCTTTTCATATGCCTTTTTTAGATATAAATCTTTTTAAATTTTATTCATTGAAGTAAGATTCAAAATCTTTTCATATGCTTTTTTTAGTTATAAATCTTTTCAAATTCTATTCATTGAGGTAAGATTCAAAATCTTTTCATATGCCTTTTTTGACTCAATATTTTAATTTTATCTATATTTTTTGTTGCTCCGTCATTAGTTATGAATGAAGTCATTACACTATTGATGTTATTGAGTTGTGTGTTTCAGTTATGTACTTAAACTAAGAAATAAATTGAATAAAGAGCTATAGTTATATATATATAAGATAAGTTCATAATAATTAGTAGTATTCAAAAATTTTAAAGTTTATTGTTTAATATTTAATATTATTTATAGATTCATTGTTTTTACAATTAATTACATATCATTAAACATTAAAATGATTAGTAGATTCAATGTACTTCAAATGAATTGAATTTCATGAAAATTAATGTATAGTTATTAAAAATTAATATATAGTTAAATATTGTATTTATCTATGAATGAATTTGAGAACTTTATCTGAACTCATTGATATTGTGAAATAATTAAAGTCTATCTTCTAATATTTATTTAACTTCATGTTCAATGCATAGTTTTCTATTAATGAATGAAGGATATGTATCTCATTCCATTAATTCAATTCATTGTATGTACAATAGTTTTTCATCATAAGAATTAATATGTTGAATCCATTGTATTAAACATACAATTCACTTAATATAGTATCTAATATTATTTTTAAAAACCATAGATAAGATGATTAAATATAGATATGAGTTAATGTGGGTACATAAATCAATGAAGCAATTAATTCTAAACATCCAACTTGGCATCATTAGAGTGAACTAAAGCTTTAAAAATTTCACATGTCACATTCTCATGATTCAACCTTAACTTTAATATATATATATAGATTTGACTAACTAATGATTTATGGGACAAAGTGATACAAAAATAACATTATGGGGATAAAGTAAAAATGACTTAAAATGTTAAGGTGGTTTTGTGATATTAACTCTTAATAAAAATAAAAAAGATACTCTTCTTGATATAGTTTCTTTTTTTAATATATAGCAGCGAGAGAAATATGAATTGATTTCAAAACTTATAAGGCGATAAAAGAATTTATCTCAAAAAAAATATTAGGATATTAATTGACAGCTTGAATTTTGAAAATTGAATATTTAATGTTGATAAATAGGTTAGAATAAAAATACTTTTCAAGCTATAGTTTTGTTGCAATTATACCCCTCCTTTTAGAAAATAAATGATTATATTCTTCCAAATTTTATACATCTTCAAGCATACCATTCCATTCAAAATGTAATATGACATCTACATTGACTATTTGAGAATGACTTAAATAAATGTACAGAAAGAAAACTTTTGAGGAGTTTGAGAAAAATATATTTTAAATTTGTTATGAATTTGTTGACGCGCAGTCGTTGTCGGCACAGCAAAATAATAATACTAATGTAGAGAGCTTAATAAAGAAATTATAATGTAGAGAATAGGAAAAACTATAGAGAGAAAATAGAGAGAAAGAACAAGAGATCTTTATTAATTCTCTGAGAGTAAATCAATCAATGAATGAGTGTATACAACACCTCAGTCTAGAGCCCTATTTATAGGGTTCAGGGGTACATCCAAATCATAATAGGTATAGGGTAATCAGAAGAGAAATCCTATCACTAATCAAAGATATGATAGAACTCTACCATCTATCTTCTGGATAGTTGGAGTATCTTTATAACTCTGATAATAGACATCCATAATAATATTAATTTCATAACACTCCCCCTTGGATGTCCATTGCATAAGAGTATGCATCGTTAAAACCTTACTAGATAAAAAACCCAGTGGGAAAAACTCTAGTGAAGGAAAAAGAGTACACTACTCTTTATGCCATATTTACTCCCCCTGATGAGATAATCCTTTAAGGTTTCTTAACCACCGCATTCAAATTTTGTGCACCAATTTATCAAATATTGCGGGTGGTAATGCCTTAGTGAATAAATCTGCCAGATTGTCACATGATTTAATTTGTTGCACATCAATGTCACCACTCTTCAGGAGCTCATGAGTAAAGAAAAATTTTATCATATCTCCTTAGATATATTCCAAACTTTATTATCATCCAACAATATAGTTGGAATTCCTTCTCATAGGATATATATTTATCTCGAATACATTAATCATGATCACATATATTCTCAACCAATATCATGAATTTCTATAAGTTGAAGATGTGACTATTATAATCAACACATGCCTATAAATGCATAGTTTATGTGGATCATATAGGTAATTTATACCTTACATATCCATCTCAACAGGAGTTGGATTTTCTCAATATTCAAGATAAACTCTCTTAAGGAGATATCAAAAGGCAAATATAATGCCGTCTCAAAATTCATTGGGTAGAGAAGAATTAGATAGATATCTACTTGTATGTGGACAAGTGTATTCATGCACTCAATTGTATAATTGTGGTACTTCAAGACCAAATAGTTCTTCAATATCCTTCAATAGATATAAAGGATCTCGCATATAATAACCCAATGACAATTGATGTGCTATGTTTATGTGAAACATCTTCAAGATGTTCAATCAAAACAAAATGTTGACTTTTCATAATATTGATCACAATACTTGCTCCTCTAAATTCTTCAGGAAAAATATCTTGATCATCAAATCATTTTCTCTTTTGAGGATTTTATTTTCAAAAATCAAGAGATTAATCACGCTTCAGGCGTATATAAAATTCATATATTTGTCCTGCTGGGACATTTATCTAAATAAGAATATCTATAAGTAGAATGTTATATTGACTAACTCTACAGGAGTTAATCAATATGCAATATTATATAAATAAACAATATTTTGAACTTCTAGTTCATTAATACTTGTGCATAGATCAAGATAATGAAAGTTATAAATGATATCCTCTTTAATTGATGATTTTCTCCCCCTAATGTGGGGAACACTATGCCAATCAATAGATTGTACAATGAGGATATCTTCTAATAAAGAAATACATATAGCAAGTAAAGCTACATATAGAATTTCTTCATATATGGACATACTCAATCATTCTTTCAATAAAAATTCACTAAGACAATCTCATTATGTTCTACAGGAACAATTATATGCTTCAGGCATATTGAGTCCATCAGGGACTTCAAATATAAGCTCTGTTATCAAATGATACAAATATAAACACATATTAAGTGTCATCATTCACTATTATATCCACCACTAGAAATATATTTCTTCGTTATCAGTGCCAGGTCTTACGAAGAATCATACGCCATAACTCATGGTAATATTCACTTTTGTGGTTCGCATTTTATAAGTAAATATTAATTGCTATCTCTTTGGATTACACTTCAAGTATATTATTCCTGCTGAGAATACATGTACACTTCAAGTGTACTTGTGAATAGTTTAAACTTTTCATATTTCTCATGCGAACTTTATCATTTCGAGTCTGCAGATCTCGATTTGAAAATCCTCAATATATTATGCGCATTAATATCTTTAAAGTCATATACTTGTACGGTTCCAATAGTTTTCAATCATGTTGAAATCTCATCATTTATCATAGTTTTCAGGTACCTGAATTTCTTCTGGAAATAATATATCAATGATGTTTGGAGGAAAATTCTGCTGGAATTTAAATCTCCTCAACTTTGGTGGCAGAGACTCGTGCTGATAACGTGTTATGAATTTGTTGACGCGCAGTCGTTGTCGGCACAGCAAAATAATAATACTAATGTAGAGAGCTTAATAAAGAAATTATAATGTAGAGAATAGGAAAACTATAGAGAGAAAATAGAGAGAAAGAACAAGAGATCTTTATTAATTCTCTGAGAGTAAATCAATCAATGAATGAGTGTATACAACACCTCAGTCTAGAGCCCTATTTATAGGGTTCAGGGGTACATCCAAATCATAATAGGTATAGGGTAATCAGAAGAGAAATCCTATCACTAATCAAAGATATGATAGAACTCTACCATCTATCTTCTGGATAGTTGGAGTATCTTTATAACTCTGATAATAGACATCCATAATAATATTAATTTCATAACAAAATTTATGTTTTTCCCTCATTTATTAGGAAAAATTGTTTTCCTTCATTTGCTAAAATAATTTATGTTCTTTTGAAAAATTACTCACTCCCTTGTGAATATGAGGCATATACATTTTCTTTTTTTTTTCCAGTAATGGTAGAACCTCATATTTGATATAAGTATTTAGACAATTCATTAATTATGTAATTTCTAATGGAGAAATGATATTTTCACTCTCTTCTTAACTTCTTTCACTCTCCTTTTTGATTAACCTTAATACTCAAAGAAAACTTCAAAATTTTAAATCAAGTGTTGTTTAGAAAAACTAGTTAGAGATATATTAAAGTCTTTTAAAAGTGAAAGGGGAATGAAAGAAGTTAAAAATGAAGTGAGAATATCACTTCTCTTTCTAATAATAGAATAATAATATAATCAATGATCAAGTTCTAACTCATAACTAAAAACTTCAAGAATTCAACTTTACAAAAACCAAAGGCAAATAAAGTAATTTAAAGAAATTACATTTTAAATTGTCCATTTGAACTATAAGAAAACTTCCATAGGTATATCTCAATAATTGGTTTTTGTCTATTAATTTTCTTTCTTGAAGTTGCCAGGATTAAAATAAAATAGAGATTCTTTACTATTAATCAGTTAACCAATTATTGAGATTTCATTTGAGATACTATTGGCGAGCGGAACAACCCCCTCTCCCCTCCCCCCCCCACCCCCTCCACCACCCCCCAAAAAAAAAAGAAAAGAAAAGAAAAGAAAAAAACACAAAAATGTCTCTTTTTTTTTTCGGAAGGCACAGCAATATCAGTGTACATTTCACTAACGCATGCTTGCATTCATCAGAAAAAGGTTAAGGGTGTGATTGGATAGAGTTTGGTTTTGAGATTTTCTATCTTGGGTTTCGGGAGAGAGAAATTTTTCTGAGAAAAAAATGAGATGTGAGATGAGAAATTTGCATTGGATTACGTGTGGAACCCAATCCAAGTAAACCCTAAAAAAATAAGATACATGTTTGGAGATTCCCAATGTAAAATTTGTTGGTTACAGGAACCTTCTTAAACTAGCTTAATGCAAGATATGGTGAATTTTTAGACTTTTTACATCTTTTTATTTGAATTGAGTTTAAATTTATTATTTTTATTTTAATATTTATAAAAATAAATATTTTATTAAAAAAATATAATTTAATTGTATTTAAATTTCGAATGAAACTCAATTTAAATAGACGGAGAGAGGTATAGCAGTGATATTTTCCCATTCAAAATTGTTGGGAATTTCACTCGGTCTCTTTTGAAAAGCCCAAAAGGCCGAGACCATACGTCAAAGATGAGTTTGCAGGCCCGCCGGCGAGCTTTACAAAATCTACCCCAAATCTTGAAACTTCCAAGTTCCAATTGATGCATACGACGATTCCCTGGAAAACCATTCCCCAGTAAAAGACGAACATTTCTTTGTTAACGTCACTTCCAACAAAATGAAAGATACTTTCGAATTTGAGGAAATATGGCAGTGAGGTAAAGTTTAAGAGAGTTTTTTCATACGTAAATTTTAAAAGTTGTTTTTAAGTACATAATTTCAAAAAGTATTGTTCTCTAAAATTATATTTCTTGTTACAAAATGAGCAAATTAGCAATAAAGCTTAGTTTGGTTCGGAAGAAGAAGGGAAGGGGAGGAGAAGAGATATTTTTTACTTTTTTAAGGGAGATATATTTGTATTTACTTTAGTTTTGTTTAGTATGCAGTGAAGAAAAATAAATTAAAAATATTTTTTCTTATTTAATTATACGAAAAGTGAAAGGAGAAGAGAAGATATTTTATTATATTTATAAAATTATTCTATCTTTAAATTAAAAATTTATAATAAAAACAAAAGTTGAAGATATAATAATTTTTTAAATATCAAATATTTTTCAATCCTTCTAAATCCTTCTAAAAGTAAAAAAATTAGAATTGCTAATGTGAAAGAATATTCCCTTCTACATTTACTTTCTTTCTTTCTCTTTCTCTAACTAACTAAATTAAAATACCTATTTATTTATTTTTTTTTACTTTTCTTATCCTTTTCCTCTCTCTTTTCTGTCCAACCAAACTGGCCTAAATGTGGTGTATGACATACGTTTAGGTGCAATTTGCGTTGGACGTATGTTGAGTGGGCTTAGTCTCAAATAGAGTAAATTGAAGATAATGACTAAAAAATGTTAGACAATTTTAAGGGGTCTCTTTCTATCACGCAATAATTAGCCGACGGTGAGGGTGGGAGTGTGAAAAGGACTGCCACGAAAATACCATGTGAAATAAGAACCCCCCGTCCTTCATTCCCAATCCCAGCTCAATGAAAGACCACATCGACACGCATACTCAGTTATTCATTATTATTTTACCAGTTTATTTATTTCCTTTGTTGAAAATTGGTGAATCTTCTATTTCCTATTTTTTAAAAAAAATAAAGGAAGTTAGGTATGATAATTTAAAGAAAATTTTATTTATTTTTTAAAAAAGAGAATATTAATTTTTTAATAAATTAAAAATTTTAATTGAAGAGAAAGCAGTTGATAGGGCTGAGAGAGATGCCGATTGGAGATTAGTCTGTTGGATGAGGATGACAATTTTATCTCCAGCATCCTCCTCAGAATTGAGGAAACTTTTGACAACCGAATTGGGGTCATCCTTATTAGGTAGTATTTTGCGTCATCTTTCTAATAAATGGAAATTTGCTGAAGAAATTTTGCATGGCGATCAGAATATCAGATCAGCAGTCTCTAAATTTAGTTATTCTTTCATCCTTTTCTACCGCCTGAATTTTCTGCAGCCACTTTGTCCTTCTTACCTAAGACAACGTATGTTTCTGATTAGGGCTATAAACAGGTCTAATGAACAGTCCAGATATAGACTCAAGCCCGTTAAGATACAGATGTTACCAAACTCATTTTGATTATTTAATAAGTTCATAAAATGTGGATCCATATTTAACTCTACAAAGTATCAGGTTCAAATATATTTGATTATAATAAGAATTAAAAAAAGTTATATTATTATACAAAAGTTTAAATAGAATATAAAAAATTAAAATCTGTAATATTTTCTCAAAATAACAACATTAATCAATACACTAACTCAATAGTTACTTTTTATTCATACATAAAAGAAAATAACAACAAATGCCATCAAATGCCATTTGCCTTTTTCAAAGAAAAAAAAAAGTCCATGAAAAAAATTATTAATTTAAAAAATATATGTAACTTTAGAATATATATATAACTTACATGTAATTTTAGATTAATTTATCTTTGTAACTTTAGACATAGAAGTGCTCTCATCAAGAAGAAACATTAAGTAAGAATTAGAATTACAAAAAGAGTTTTAATCTACACTATTATCAATAAAGAGTAATAAATAACTTATATATAATATTTATAATATATATTAATCAAGTCTTGGGTCTATCAAGTTTTTAAATATGATGTAGTGGACTTATATTCATTAGATAAGATCTTATCGAATCCAAATCTGAATAAACGAGTATATATGATGGTCCATACTAAATTTTATTAGGTCAGAACCAATTAGATCTGAATATTTACCTCATCTGTTGATAATCCTATTTATAGTACATCTAATCATATAACTATAAAAAGTTTGATTATTTAGTTGTGCAAAAGTAAGACTTATACCTTTTAATTGATGTAAAATTATTGTAATAAATTGTGGTTAGCACTTCTTATTTTTCCCCAAGCGAATTTGACGCCGTGTTTCTTTTCAAATTTCAGTTTACTTTTTGCTTCGTCTATGTGTAAATATGAATATGAAAAGGTCGGTAGGGAGCTGAAATCTATACACATCACATATGAAAGCGAAATGTCGTGCGCGTAGACTTGCATGACTCAATGCAATGTCCTAAGTCTTGGCTACTTTAACTACTCTCCCCTTTTCTTCAATAACTTAAGGCAGCGGTTTATTGCCAAACAAGGGATACCACAATAAAATTAATACTACGTTGTTCCTAAATTTAATCTTCTTTGTTAATAAAAAATTAATTAATTAAAAATACTTTTTATTAAATTCAATTTACGCGTCATATTCTTGGATTAAAAAAAAACAATTATTTGGACCCCCTTTTTGTCTACCTTAGGAAGCAAATGCATTAACTAACTCGTGGCACATGGTATGCCCGCTCTCTATTCGTGGATTAAACGAAGAACAGTTCATAGTCGTTCATGGACCAATCTTCCCAAATTTATAACAGAGAAAATATATCTCAAATAATCCCTCAAAGACTGAGAAAAAAAGAAGAAGTTAAAGTCATGTCTTGAGGTACACGACAAACCTTAATGGTAATATAATAAAACAATTAACATTAAATAAAGCACAAAAGGCGTCGGAAACTGATCCGTAAATGTTAGAAAATGAAAGCAAAGTGAGGAGTGACACCCACTACAAACGCATTAATTTGACTTTTCTAATCCGAAACAATTATTGCACATTCTATTTGAGTAATAAGAATCGTACAACTTGTAATTTTGCTAATTTGTGCACCTTTATTCCTTAGCAAAATGTACAATTCATTGAGCTATATATATATATATATTTATAATCCTCCAACAAGAAGAGAAAAATAAGATGAGAAAAAAAAATGGCTTTATAATTATAGATTAGAAAGAGAAGGATGGAACTTTGGTCACACACTGACACTGCAGCTCTGGGACAGCTGATATTTGATGGCGTTTCCGATGACAATTCCGGTGTTTCCTCTGTTGCCGAAGGGTATGTAAGCCGGGCAGGTAACGTGGAGATGGTAACGGCCGGTTACCACGCTTCCGACCTTCCACTTCACGCGGCCGTCCATCTTGATCATCAGCCAAACGGCTCCGTTAGACTGGTCCTGGCTCAGAGAAACACCGTTATAAGGTGCAATAGGGACGTTGTTTCCGTAGAGGAAAGGCGACCATATGTTGTTATCCTTGTGTCCTTGGTAAACTGGTGGTATGGAGGTGTAGTAAGTGATCTGTTGGCTGCGGTAGGTGGCGTATACGTCCGCTTTAGAATAGTAAATACCTATTCTATCATTGGGGTTACGAGCGTAGATGGTGACTTGGATGGTGGAGGAGAGGATGTTTGTTGCAGAGACATTGAAGTTAAAGATGGTGGCGTCTTGGAGGATAAAGTGTGGTTTGTGTGGCTGAAGAATGGCCCAGACGATGAGGACGACCAATAGGACGATGAAGGCGAATATGAGAAGTCCGGCACATATACGCTGGAGAAGCTTCTTCCTCTTGCTCTTGTGGTGGCCGCACTCTTTTGACATGTTTCTTCAGGTGGCAGCAGTGGCGGTGGGCGGTGGGCGGTGGTAGTGGCTGCTAGTGGGTGTGGGTAGTGATGTCAGGCTGGGAGAGTTTTCTAGGGAGGAAATGAGGAATGGAAATGGATGGCTTTGTCTATCTATATACTAGGGGCTTTAGCAACTACCAGCCTTCATTTTTATAAAGTACCTACTGGAAACGCATTGCTCTAAAAATTCCTGCCCATCTTTTAGGAAAATTTTACTCCGTACATAAAGAAACGGTAAATCCAAGTAGCTTGTGTTTAGTTCAAAGAATTTTTATTTTAAATTTTATAAAAGTAATTTTTTGTAAAGAAAAAATAAAATATAATTATATATTTAGTTAGAATAAGTACTATTTAAATACTCCATAAATCAAACTCACCATTTATCATCGGAATGTTCACAAATGACAGTAAATACTTGTAGCGGAGATTGTAGTAGCAAATGATAGATAATTTTACTTTTCAATTTTAGAAAATTGAGGTTTCAATTTCTAAGTTGGCTTCGAGGACCATAGTATTATAAGCCACGTACCCTTTTGCCCATCTCCTATAGCAACTAATAAAGGGCTGGATTCGTTTATCTTTCTTTTGTCACTATAGTCATTAACACTTTTATTTGGTAAGATTAATTTAATGACTACGCACGGTGAAATTAGATAGAGTATTTATTTAAAAATTCTGTTTTATGTTCCATAGAAGGTGAATTATTTCTCAAATTTGAACTTTTACACCCACGTAACTCTTTTCTTGCGTTTGAAAATTTTTAAATTAAAAAAAAAATCATTATTACCACCCCCCTTAATATTTCTTTAGGCCAGAAGAAAAAGAAGTCACCTATTGCTTTGCCTTATCTCCGAGCTATGACTATAACAAGGGCGCCGGATCCTAACATTTTGGTCACACAAATACAAACATTAATTGTAATTGGCACATGTGTACCCTTAAGCATAAAGCTAATTATAATTATTTAAGCATAAAGCACATTTTAGTCCGAGTAAGAGAAACTTGAAACCTTTACCCAATAAGACCGACCGACACTCATGCATGCAATTCTTTTTTTTTTCCTCTCTCTACAAGGCTTAAACCATATCTGTCATTTGTCAATGGTAAATACAGTGTGTATACCTGCTTACTTTTCCAAGCTTCAAAAGTCAAGAATTCAAGCAGCCTCTAATTTAGAATGAGACATTTCATCCGCACTGAAAACTAGCATAGGGTTATAGTTGTACTTAAAAGTGAGCCTCTAATCAAAGATTTATTAATTTTGAAAATAAATTTACTGATTAAACTACTATATTAAATTATACAATCTAATGTATTTGAATTGAGTTTTAATTCAAAAAAAATTATTTTATAAATTATAAAAGTAAATTATTTATAAAAAAATTTTGGATTAAAAATTTTTATTTGGATAGGAGCTGAAAAATTTTGGCCAGTAAACTGTGCAAGTATGAGAACCATAGGGTTGATTGAATGGACAGCAGGGGTTCGTTTCTAATCAATAATGAGAAAATTTTGTTGATTGAAATCTTGGAAAATTTGATTAAAGTCACAATTACTAGGAAGTATATACTATCTTTTTAAAATATAAAATCTTTTAAGTTCTTTTTTTTTTTAAAAAATATTTAATATTTTATAAATTTTTAAAATTATTTTTTTAAAGTTATATATAATTAATATATTTATTTTTATATTTATTAAAAAAATAAATTAAATTAATTAAAGATAAAATATATATTTTTATTTTTGTTAATTTATATAAAAATATCATATATTTTAAAATAGAAAAAATAAATAGAAAGAAAGAACTAGGTGACAAAATGAGAGCGTTATTGGTAGTGTTGAAGGAAATCATGGCCTTCCGATGAGACTCGATTAGATAACGTAATTGACACGTTCTGGGGCAAATCGGGGCCCACTTGTGGTGCTAGGAATGCCATCCCGCCCAGCTCAGCCATCCAAGAGCCTTCCATTCTGTTCCAGGATATGCTTACTGGTCAGTGGTCACAGGCCGAGGCAAAATTATTCCCCCGACTTCACCAAAAATAATTCTCACGAATTCATCATAAAATAAAATAAAAATTCCGAAGTGCATGCAGCACTTGAAACAATTATGTGTATTTAGATTTGGTTTGTACTTGGAGAATTTTTGTTTTAAAATTTCACAAAAATAAATTATTTTTGTGAGGCTAAAACTGGAGTCTTTTGGATTGAAATGGCAATTGAAATGCAAATGGGACAAGGTTGGGCCTTGGAACTCCAGAGGGAAAAGAGTGAAGTAGGAGAATTGTGATCATAAAAGAAGAATCTTCCAACTGACTGCTACAATTTCTTCTCATCATGATTGGAAAGGCGAACTTCTTGAGCGGTTTTTAATTGCCCATTTAGTAATGAGCCATAGCTTTAATATGATAATCTTCTACCTACCGGCTACCGATACCTCCCCCCCAGAACACCTTCAGGCTTGAGTCTCTCTCTCTCTCTCTCTCTCTGTATGCCACCCAATTTAGTCAACCGAGACAGCCGACTTGGCAGTTTTCTTGGGGCTCTTGTCGGTTTTCCATTATGTACAAACCATGCATGTCCAAATTGATGTGCCAACAAACAAAGCAGAAAGACAATGGGTTGGGGTAACTATCTAGTTGTTAAAATATATATTTTTTATTTTATTACTTTTTATGTTACTCAAATTGAATATGAGAAATATTTATTTTCAAACTTAAGAAATACTTTAGGAGGTGGATAATTATTAAGTATATGATAATCTCTTTTCTCACATAATTTTGCATAACCTAATCTCACATGGGGTGCTCTGCAATTTCTTCTGTGAATGTGAATGAAGAAAAGAAGAAAGAAAAATGCTCATTGGATAAGCATCTTGTGAAGGAAGACCAAAGAAGCAAAGGATGTGTTGGCCTTTTTCACCTAATCCAAGACTCGAGACAGATCCCAAAAAGCTTTGCCTTTCAGCACTGACAACAATGCTGATTCCCATCCCTTTGTCCACCGCCATACCCTACTGCCAAACATATCATTCTTGAACTCCGAACCACCATAGAATGTCAGAAAATTCTCTTGTTCTACAGAGCGAGCCAGCGCTTCTCTTGTTTTATTCTAGAGGGCACGGTGTCATAATTCAATGATGCATTGTCTGTACTCTTATCCGTCCCATCCATTTTCGAAGTTCTTTTTCTCGCCGAGCTGGTTGGGATGAAGAAATGGAATACAAACAGGAGGAGAATAAATAGAAAGGTGAACAGAACCTTTGTTTCATCCCTCTAGCCAAGCTCCAAGTGAAAAACAAAAAGTACTCAAATTTTTGAACTATCCAGCAGTTGATCCTTTCTTCTCTTCTAAACTTTCAGAGAAAACAAAAGAATGTACAAAGAAACATTTCTCCTGAAGTATTTGTACCCCAATCCCTCCTTTGGGGGCAAACCATATTATGCACTTCTGAGCGACGTGTCCTGGGATTTTGAGGTTTCACCCTACCTTAGTGACTGAACTTCACCTCTAGTCTGTGCTTCATGGAAAAGACAAAATTCGGAAAAGTGAAAGGAATAAAGTGTGTGGTACAAAAACTTGCATGGGATGGGAAGTTTTCTGTGATGAGACGTTCGAGGGGTGGGCCAACGAAGGCATTGAAAATGAGGGAAGCATCTCATGGAATCGAAAAATACAAAGATTTGGTGAACTATATGGAGCTTTTTCAATCTTATTCTTATTTCTTAACATCTTTTCGGCAGACCATAAAATGTAAGCTTTTGTAAAATGAAAGCCTGCAATTTACAATCAACAAGTTATGAGTTACAAATTGCAATAGAAAGAATATCATACTCGTCCACCCATGACCCATCCTACGCTCCCTCTGGCCCCTACCAAATAAAAAAAAAAAAGAAAGAAAGATCAACTTCTAAGAGTAACAACTACTTCCAGCATATACATCTTGACCTCTGGGTTCAATTTTTCTGCTTAAAGCGTTTAAAATTGAATGTTAATTTTTTAAAAATAGTTATATATTTTATGTAAATTTTTATTATTAATTTCTTAAATTTAAAGAATTAAACTCTTCTAATACAATAAACATATCACTAATCTCTTTGACTTCCTCCTAATTAAAAAAATTTAAACTTCACTAATATAAAAATTTTATTACTAACTTTTTTAATTAATAAAATTATTATAATAATTTAATTATGGACAAACTAATTTATTTAATTTTGTACTAAATTAAAATAAAACATTCAATTATGAACAGAAAGAATAATATATTAGTACTTTCTCCGTTTTAAAATATAAGGTTTCTTAGTCATTTTTTTCTTTATTAAAATTTTTGACTTTTACAAATTTTAAAAATTATTTCCAAAAAGTACTCTTATCATAAATATATTCTTCTCATTTTCTATTATACTTATACTTATAAAATTAGTTAATTATATAATAAAAAATATACATCTTATTTTTATTTTATTTTTAATTTATAAAAAAATTAAAAACTTTATACTTTAAACGAAAGAATACCTTTATGCAACATCACATTTGAAGAAGTTCTTTTGCCTTTTCCCCCCCTCAAAAGTAGTTCTTTTGTTGCCGCACGGTGGTTCCCTCCACCCACTGAAAATCCCACTTGAAAAAAGGAAAAGAAGGGGGAAAAAAAAAACGAACCAGCAAAAAGCGAAGAAAAAGAAAAAGAAAAAGAGAAGCTTCAGCGTCGGAGTGGACACAAACATCAGGGCCAAAACAAGCCTGGGCTTGAGAATGGACCAGAGTTTCTATGATATCGAAAGCAAGATGTTAATGATGGGACCAATATTACCCTCCACAATTCTGCTATGATAGAGCGTTTTATACAGATTTAAGACAACACACAAAGATGCATGGAAAATGTATTGTAGTACGTCAATAAAGGGAGAACTGCACACATTATAGAAATTGTACTGTAAGTGGGCAATTGCCGGATCTCATCCCTTTCCAATTCACTCTTCTTTTCAGACTTCATTTTCAATCTGTCCCTCCGCACAGAGGAACGGGTACCTATTCAGTTTAGTGTCTTTTCACAAGCACAAGCACTTCCAGTTATACCCTTCTTCACTTGGCTGAGAGCACTCAGCAAGTCTCCTCCGCAGGGCAAAACATAGTTGATCCTCATCGCCAATTTGCCATGACCAAAATATATGGCATAAATGCAGATTCAAATATAAGGACAGAGATAATCGCAATGAACACCAAATGCATGGAAAAATAGAAATTTGAGGAAGAGGGTCTCTGACTTTCCTCTACATTAAATTACATATGGTTTTCTAATCATAGACCAACTCCATTCCACTGGGAAAGGAAAGAAACCACAAGCATCCCTTTCCTCACTCTCTAAGTATATCCAAATAGGGTCCCATCCTCCACTACATAAGATATTGACTAACATTCAAGCAAATATTCTTACTGTTTCTTTCTACTTCACCCCAATTCACTACATGTATGTATATGCTGCATCCTAGACATGAACAAATAATGCTAGAGCTCGTCATGCCAAGCAGGCAGTGGATGAAAAAGTTAACTTCCATTCTACTGTCACTTAAATTATTCGAAGGCATGAAGATCGCAGAGCTAACAACAGCCATTAGCTTAGTTTTTTATTTTTTATTCCCGGATATGATGATCCTGATATATTTGCCAAAGGAAGCTGAGTGTCTCTAAAATTGATTTGCATGGTAGATGGCCACAAAAGAAAGGTTCATATAAACTTGTTATTACCCAAAGAAAAAAAGGAGCTTCATAATTACCTCAGTCTTTGACGATCAATCCATTTTCTGGATTACTTTCTGAGATGAATTGAAGGATTTAGGATTTCAACTGCAAGCAGAATTCTAAATTGGGGAACAGAAAACAGATAATCTTACATAATGATGTTGATCAGTACACCATGTTCTCATCTTCCTGTAGCCGTAAAGGTGCTTACAAACACTTGAGTTCTTCACTTGAACGCACAAGGATTCACTAAATCCGGCCAATGTTCTCATGTCTTATTGGTTTATGATCTATCTAAAACAGTAACTATTGTTAATTAATAATCATCACAATTACCTACTGCAGCAATTGTTCTTATTGGAGGCAATTACTTTCTTCAACTCATTCAACATCCATGAAATTTCCCAATGTGCAAGAATATATATGGGAGATTGGACAGGTCAAAACTCCCTGGAGTGTCTTCATCTAGTAGTGTGACTGATAAACAGTTCATAAATGCAAATAACTTTTTTCTATCAAATGTGCAACGCACTGGCAGGAGCTGATCTGTCCGACAGAAAACAAGATTGACAGTTATTTTTTCTCCTAATAGTTTTTTCCTTGATGCAATACCATCTTGCTGGTTTAGGAAACTTATCAGACTCCTACTTGAGTTATAAAATAGAAAGAGGACCTTCCAGTTTAGAAATGCATAGGACTTTCAGGTTATAGTTGACAACAGCACACAAGCGAAGAAATAAAACAAATCAAGATTGGAAGAATCCAACATGAGAAATAATTGAACCCAGAAAAATCTTGTAGTAGGTATTCAGTGAATTACAACCTACCTAGATAGTTTTTTGCAGAACACATAATAATTTCAGTATCAACTTCAACACCAACACCCCACTCCTCCCAAAAAAAAAAAAAAAAAAAAAAGATTGTGTCCTTTTAAAGTTATTGTAGGTATTTCCCTGCACCTGAATTATATACATTCCAGAACAATCAACTTAAAATCCAAGATTAAGTACATAGATGAACAATGTTGCACCTGTATGCATAATGCATTACATACTTTCTTAGTCAAAGTTGAGCGTTGGAGATGAAAAATGATTCACATACCAGGGAAATAAAATAAGGAGGATTTCATAATTGTTTATTTGAAAATTTAGCATCAATCAAGAGAGATGTAACAATAACGATATATCAGCGTATTTGCCATAAGAAGCATAATTTAGTCTGCCAATCACCAATAATCTGAAAATAGGACATGAACTTTCCACCCTTAGGGTTCCTCTTGAAATCCATTTGTTGTGGGTTTGCCTATATGGTCTACCTAAAAATGGAATTCAGGAAAGACAAAATGAAAAAGGAGGGGAATCTTGAAGGAAATGGCTCGCAGAAAACAAGGTCAAGTAGATAATCAGTATATACATCACAAAGGAAGAAGGTCCACAAAATAGCACAGAAATCCTTGCCACAACAAAGTTTCTTTCTGCAAAAGGATGAGAGAATCCCTTAACATGGAAAGCAACATTCAAGCTTCTGTAAAATGATTTCTTCTTATTTTCAAAGTGACTCTACAGAGAAATGCCTTTTAGGGGTCGAAAGGAATCAAAATTAGTCAAAGGAATTAATATGAAATCCAATGCCCAGGTGCTACTGATTAATTGATTTAGATCAGTTAGGAGATGGAGAAGTTAGTCATAAGGAAAGCACAATTTCGAGCTGTGCTTGAAAACAGTGAATACAGCTCAAACAAATAGAGACAATAAAAATTTTCCCCAAAATAGAACTGTCTTACAAATGAAAAAATTACAAAAAGATCACTAATGGAGCTTCAAACATTTCATAAGGACCTCCAAATTGTCTATAGAATGATCTACAAACCAATTGCATTATCTAACAAGGCAGCTGCATCATGAAAAGCTTTAATTTTTCTCAAGTCTAAAGTGTTGCAGTTGCTTCTGGCCAGAAAAGGATTAAAGATCTAGATAATGCAGTTGATCACAATTTTACAATAAGTTCTGCATGGACACAAGCTGCAATTGACATTCTTAGTTCTCATGATATTCTGAATACGCTTATTATGAGAAATCACAGAAAGTTATGACCATGCAAAATCTCAGCAGCTGTATTTTGTGTTTGCCATTACATTTTGCGTTATGCAGAAATCAGACTTCAACGGTACTCTATCTTGTTCCTCTATCATGTCATAAGAAGCTCACATGCATGCCTAAACAAGGTTTTGATTACACAGAAAAGTTAAAATCAACTATGCGATCTGACTTAGCAATAAAAGAAAAAAACTACTTGATCCGACACAAAAAGATCCTCAATAAAGACTAACATTGGCTACAATACTAAACAACTGATTAGCCATGAATATTATTCAAGAACCTCCTCAATGCAATCCTAGAAATCCTAGGCAAAGATACTGACCAGAGAAGAATTTTAGGACGTGGAATCCACAGGCAATTAAAATCCTTGTCTTCTACACTTTCTTGGAATCCCTCCACAAGGTGTTTAAAAGTCAAATCTTGTTAAAAATGATCAAAAGTTAACAAATTTGAGAACTAAAGTTGAAAGAATAGAAAAGAGAGGACAACAAAGCTACTTAGTAAACTAGACAAAAATCAGCTCACCTGCTAGTATTGAGAGTGTTCAAAAAAGGTTTCTGCCCCCCCATTGCCCCATTGATGAGTTGATAACATCCCACATTATCAGTAACTCGAGTAATGTTACTTTCATCAATCAGTCCTCATAGACAGAGTAAGAATGTGGTTAAGTAATAATTTGCGATGGTCTTATCCAGTCAGCTCACTGAACAACTGTATCTTTCACCAGCCAATCAAAAGTAGATAACCTGGAATTGTAACAGTTGCTAATTTCTTTCTCCGGCATTTTTTTTTGAGCTCCTTGAGCATAAGTTTCAAAGTGATCGATTAATCATATCTCAATAACTCAAGTTAGGAGTCAAAGATAGAGACTAGCAACATTTTGGCCATTGCATAACAAGATGAAGGATTTACCAGAGCTTTAATCAGAACCAGAGATTACTGGGTAAATGATATTATCCTCCATAAACAAACAAAAGCAGATAAGATTCACTGTCTCTCCTCCATAAAAAGAAGCAACTTCTGGTGACTCAGTAATGGCATCATTGTACTAGTAACGTACTCAAGTATCCTGAAGAAGGAACTGACACAATTCCATGGAACAAGGTTTCAGTTTTAGACACAATAAACACATAATTCCTGATCTCTTGCACTCTTGGGCTATGACCAGCCAGCCATAAGTTACAAGTGAAAAGCGAACCTCCTTTATGCAGGAGCAATGAGAATATATAGGCTGAGGAACTATTGTTAACATAAATCTAAAAATGTTTTCTGGTCAGCCCACCACACCAAAAACTTTGTTGTGAATAATTTAGATGTTCAAATCACAAAATCATCCAACGGATCCAAGTTTCACTGCCCCTATATATCCAGCACATCTCAGAATCTATTGCCACTGCATGTTTCAAAAGCCAATACATATTCAATGCACCAACTAAGGCAATTTTAATATTGCATGAGATGTAGTAAAAATTTGAGTAACTTTACGTTCTCAGACCAGTGCATGAATCATTAATTTCATAAACAATTACCAAAGATATCTAAGTGTCATGGTAGACAACATACGAGAAATTAATATGGTAGACTTCCGATCTCCTGGAGCACCTTTATTGTCTGATGAGCAAGAACATTTCATGTCTCCATAGTGACATTTCCTTCATTCTGAACTCGTAATTCAGAGCTAAGAACATTTTTCTATAGCAAAGCCATAAAGTAGAAAAATACACAACAAAAATCTCGTTGAATCATTCCCAAAACAGAAAATAAATGTTGCCCACATTACAGTAATCAAGCACAACGTTTCACATACAAATTAGAGAAACAATTTTAGTAAATCCCATCAATCGATTGAACAAGATGAAGCAATAAAATCCCATTCAATCGTACTAAACATTCCAAATTCAACAATAAAGAGAAAAGTGATCCTATATTGCAGTAACCAAGCACAAAAGCCACACCCACAATATAGATATGTAGCTTTAGAAGATCCTGCCAAACATCTGAACCAGAAGAAACAACAAAGTTCTGTTTGCTCAATTAACCTTCCAAATTCACAGTAAACATCAATTACCGCATCTCAGGAGCAGACTTGTGCAGTTATGAGTCATCCCAGTATAGAATTAAACCATCCATCATACCATCTCTTAGTTTGTAACAATTACTGACAAGAGCATATGTAAGTCCCAAGAAAGAAATATCAAAAACTGGAAAAAAACTGTAATTGAAAGAAGCAACTTTTTTCATTACTTTATTCATTATTTCTCTCAATTTATCATAACATTGTCTTACAATTTCAGCTTGCTCTATGTTTTAGTCCATCTTCAGACAGCAACCTGACATTGTTTAAAAGGAGTTAAAAGATGCCCGGATCCATTTCTTACGGAGAATCCCAAAATTACATCAGGACAATAGAACTTCATCAACTGAGACTTTGTTTTCCACTGCTTACTCTCTAACCTTATCAAGGCAAAGATTTTTACCCCAAAGCTCACCCACCCATGACCCAGATCCTCCTTTAAAGCCTTCAAGGCATCCTTGGCCAGATTTGCATTGTTAATTTGAAGGTGCGTATGCAAAAAGGTGTTATTTTTCCTGGGCTGAGCGAAGGGTGGGACTTGGACATCCGATAGAAGCACTTTGGCCCGTTGATAACGAAGGAAGACTTCGAAGCTGTCATAGAACGCCGAAAGTTTTTTGTTGGGGTTGGTAAGGAGGATGGACATGTTGCATGTAGCGGAGACGTCGGTGTTAGTAGTGGAGAGCGGCGAAACTGTGACAGAGGCAATCTGCAGTTCAGGGAGGTTGGGGCGAAAGACTAGCCAAAGCATGAAAAAGATGCAAGCCATGACCACAAAGACGACCAAAGCTGCCGCAGCGAGACGGTAGAGAAGGAGTTGATCATGGCGGAGAAGGTAGAAGCGGTTGTGTAGGTGGGTCTGGCGGAATAACTGATGGAGGTAAACCGGATGTGGAGATGGTTCTGCAGGTGAGGCCACCTGGGGATTGCCTATGACGACGCTGGGGGTGGGCGGGATGGCTTGTGCAGAGCGTCCCTCAAAAGTCTTGTTTCGACCGTCAATGGCGGTGCCAGAAGCCATTGATGAAGGCAGGCGGGATGAGGAGAATTCAGACTAGGTACATTTCGAGGTTTTATAAGGAGGGCTCGAGAGAAAGGATGATAATGGAGACAAAATTTCGTGCTGGGTTGAAACTGGGAAGTAATTTCAGCGAGCTAGCCATTCAAGAACAGATCGCAATTGCATGCAAGAAATGGCTCTTTCTTCTTTACTTCTCTGATTCAGATTAACATCAACCGAATACTTCAACTACATCAGATATTATAACGCATCCCTACATTAGTAATAATCTCAAATTTCAGGCAACTCTAAACTCCAAAATCACTCCCAGTTCTTGATTCCTTTTCATTGCTTCCGATTGGGTGCCTTTTTGTTCGATACCCGGTGGGAACAGGGGCTTTTCCATGGATTGGGTTCTTGATTTAATTTCAAATGTGGGGTCGAAAAGTATCAAATTCCTTTTACTGACATGTTTAAGATAAAGCGCGTGCAATGACAAAAAGAACTTACCGGGATTCAGTTGTCTTGCTGCGAAGAAGACAAGGCAGAAGCAGGTGGAAAAATAGTAGGCATTCGGAGCAAATCCAAGTTGAAACTTTTTCCTTGCGGCGAGAAACGACATTCTCGAAACTTAATGGGCGTTGAAAGTTCGATGTTTAAAGGATTTTCTCTCTCTCTCGAATGTGGCTGTTTCTCAGTCAGGCTTTTTTTGTTTCTGGGAGGGGGACTGCGGTCTGGTAGGGTGTTGTGGGCTTAGGTATTCTGGCAGGGGAGAAACAAAACATCCCCTTAGTGTTTGGATTTCCTTACAGTATTATTTATATGAAAAAAAAGTAAATTTTAAAATAAAATAATTATTAAGTTTGAAATTATAGGAAAAGCTTGACTTTTTCTCCCATTTTTAATGAGTATATATATATATATATATATTTAATGAGGATATATTTGAATTGAGCAGTGGGAGGAGATAGGAGAAGAAGAAAGAAAGGTAGATCTGGCGAAAGGAGAGGATAGGAGAGCGAAGGATTTGTAAATTTATCGTCCTTCAATAATCAATTAAATTGAAGGGAAAGATGAGTTAATAATTTATATTTTTATTAGTTTTATATTCTAAATTGAGTGCAATTATTTTATTATAAATATAATAATAATATATTTTTTATTAAATCTAAATATTTTGAACATGATACTCATGGCACTAAAATACTCTTCTCCTTCTCAAAATTCTATTTATAATAATACAAAATTTACTGAAACAAAATAGCCTTATTCTTTCCACTTCATCTGCTCGTTATTTTTTTTATTTAAAATGTGTGATTAAATAGTATTTGAGTTTACTTTTTTTTTTATTTTAAATTTTGTAAAAGTAAATAATTTATTAATAAGAAAGTAGAACGTAAAAAATTTATATTGAAATTCAAAATAGAACCAAATCTAAATATACCATTTATTATCCCTAGTCTCCTCCCTTCTCTCTCCTTCATTTTTCCCCAATCCAAATATAGTGTTAGAAGTAGTCACAATATATCGATAATCCTACGCCGGATACATACATATTTTTGGGACAATTCAAGAGTTGAATCAGTGATCACCAATAGACTATTTGTTTAACCGCCCTTAGGTTTGTGGTTTGAGTAATAAAAATAAAAATAATGAATAATAGCTTATATTGTTGAGTCAATAACTCCGTGTTTAACAAGAGTTTCTTACTTCTTACAATGTTATTTTGTGTTGAGTTTCATCTTACGCCACATAGGATTATATTATGAGGATGGAGGGCCAAGCTGTGTACTGAAGAAGTATAATACCATACAGAAGGTTGGCCCGGCAGGTGAACAATACTCAGAAGAAAGATTTCACCAAAAAGAAGAAGATAGCAACTGAATGATGTTGAGACCCCTCTCATCACTTCAAACTTTTGCAATATAGGCAGTACTATGAGCAAATATTTGTACATCAAACAACATCCAAAAATCCAAAACTCAACATCTATGTTAACAACTCCATACAAGTTTACAATCCTGTGCAACCAGGTAATAAGAGCACTCTCCCCTTCCAAACACATTCCCACCACGCCCCTCCCAAAAAGAAAGGTAAAAAGAAACAGAAGAGAATAAATTAGACAAAAGAATACACAGTATTGTCCTAGAAAAAAATCAGTTTTTTGGAATCTCCATCTGTGATTGACATTTAATCCATGGCCATGATGATATTTAGGTGCTATACGCCAGAGGAAACACCCTCTGACGACTACTACCATAAGGAAACCACAGCGGAACCAAAAGGAACAATTGACCCATTCTGTGCTTTGTGTTCTCTGGATTGCAAAGTAAAAATTTTTTTATCATAAATATTCTACAAAACTAATCTATACTTTGCTGTACAATGCAGCCTGCGCAGGCCCTCAATTGGCTTGACTGTGACCTGCAAAAAAGATCAGTGGATGACAGAGAATTGGACTTGAAATGCTTTGCTATAGATTAAACAACCAAATATGATCAACTTGGCAGACCTTTTCAAGGCAAAGATTTGTCCGTTTTAAGAGAGAAAAACTTAAACGGGGCAGGCAAAAGTGAAGAATCAAGACTACAATTCGAGAAATTAATGTTTCACATGAAAGAAAAAATGTATCGTCTCATATTATGACGAGGAGAAGGCCGAAGATTCTAACCTGAAACTTGCCTGACCACAATCATGAAAAGATAAGACATCCCCTGGTACTGTCCTCTGAAAGTTCGCCCATGCCTTGAGGTGTCATGGAAAGATTCAATTCCTCACAGAAGATTCTTAAAGAGTCCCGTTTCCACTTATCGCCTGGGGAAAATTTAGACGGAGAACTAAGCCTCAAGCTGACAATCAAATTTCCAGCCTTTTGGGCCATGGTAATTTCGGTCGCCAGGTCCTCGTTACATATGGATTTCTCATGGTTCATTGTGAAATACAAATTAACTCGTGTCTGCCCGTGAACCTTCGCCCGCCTGTACGTGGGGTGAACTTTGGATATTGCCAAGGGATAATCTTTGTACAAGATCGAAGCCTGTATAACACCAGGTCCGGCATTAGCTTTCGAGTCAGAGTTTGGATTGGTGACTGTCATATTAACGGCCCAGTTGGCCTCTATCACGGAACCAGAAATTGTAAGATTGGAGACCGAGAAGGACGCCAGTTGAAAATCAGGAACGTGAGTGCCAAAGAGAAGCCAGACGACGAGGCTTACCATGCACAAACTGATAAGTAAGGTGATCATCGTGGCAAACATTAGGCGGGCGAATTTCTGTGAATTGCTTGGTTCGGGCATCCACTGACCATACTTATTGGAGGTGTACCACATATTGAAGGATTGGGAGGGATAATCTTTGAGATTTGCTGTGTGCGGAGGATTGGCATAGCCATGATAAGGCGAAGCATAACCGGCGCGTCCACGGTACGGCAGCGGGTATGATGCTGGTTGGGGTGGGGGTGGTACTCTTCCCTGTCCTCTTGGGTACCCATTCAAGGGGGGAAATCCCATTACGGGATTTGATCGATGGTCAGGTAAAGAATTCATGGTGTTTTCCCGGCTTTCTCTTTCCTCCCTCCCCTGTGATGAGAGGGGAAAAATACAAAGAAACAGGGAACAGAAGCGAGGAGTATAGAAATGCACAAGTGAAGAAGAAAAGGAAAAACTTTCTGAAAAAGGAGGAGGAAGGAGATGCCGAAAGGTATGAATGATGATACCGGAGAGTTTATGTTTGCTATGGAATCAGGGAAAGGAAGAGAATCTGCGGAGAAAATGGGACGCAGAGCAACACTTTGGGGTGTTGTTGGTTGATGGCTTCGCCTTGTCCCAAGGAAGAAGCAAAGGCAAGTATTACATTGTTTGCTACGCTTCTAGCAAAAATCATCTCTATTGTGATTTCGACCAAGAAAAAAAAAAAAAGGTCTATACTGTTAAAATATGTAGGATAATGTTGTATACTGCCGATGTTTTTATCATCAATTGAGATGTGGAACTGGAGAATGGATAACTTGCTGCATATTTTTTTAGTAAAAATGACCGTAACAAGTTGATAATATTGGACCAAGTTGACTCAAATTCCCTCTGCGATATGATAATTGCTGATTCGAAGCTCATCCGGGGGAATTTTGCTAATAGTATCCTAAGAAAGTAATACATGTGTGTTAAATCAAATGTCAATGTTTTTTTGAACCAACAAAAAAAAAAGATAAAAGGTTGTAGTATTCTGAACCTTTTGTGTACTACCTTACCCTTGTTGAGCAGATTTAGTAGGTTTTATTTTATTTTTTATAAAATCAAAGTTAATGGATTTTCTTAAATGATCCTTGCGACATTCGTCTCTTCCTCATAAACCATAGCTAATGCATAGAATTTACAACTTCATAAAAACATAAAAAGATTGTGTAAAAAATGTTGAAGTCATATTCTAACCGCCTTTGCTTCAAAATATATTCGAATTGCCTCGAACTAAATTTATTTCATTTTGAAATCAACTGAAATTTGGCAATCTTTTTAACAAATAATACAAAACTCCTATTGAATTGGATCAACAGTAATTGGCATAAAAGCACTAGATAACAATGTATTTTTTCAACAATAAAATTAAAAAAATTCTTATAACGTGCAAGAGCTAAAAAAAAAGTAATTTTGAGTACTTGTAATAATATTACAATTATTACGTGACAGTAGTACAAAATCCGGGTGAAAAAGTTTAATGCGCTATGCTTCAATTGTTTGATATCATGTACAACCAAAAAGGAAAATTCCGTGAACCTTTTTTTTTTTTTTTTTTTGTTAAATAAAACTATCGTCTTGCTTCGGTTTTCCCATCAAAAATCTCAGCTAGCATTCTCTCAAGATCCTCGGCCTTGTACCTGATGTACTTCTGCGGATTTTTGCCATTCTCAATCAGGGGCCTGAGCAGAACACTCCAAAAAATTAATAACAGAGAATACAATTTTTTTAAAAGTAAAGTATGAGAGACCAATGTTGTTCTTGTAGGATTCTTCAGATTAATGTGATTTTTTTAATGATTTAACTTTTTCTACATAATCTTGTAGGATTCTTCAAATTTTGCTTTGGTAGTACATCAATTTGAGAAAACATACCCAAAACGTTTAACGAAAGATCTGTAAGCGGGCAAAAGGACCTCAGCAACCGCCAGTCTCAAAGATTCACGTAACTCACTGTCAGGAACTGTCCATTGAGATTGTCTCTGATGAATCTCCTCAAATAGTATGTTGAAGGTCTTAAACCTGTCTTTGATCATTGCACGTGACACATTAACATTGGTGCTGCCTTCAGATCCAAAAGAACCACTCCCACTTGAAGAAAGTCCCTGAATGGATAGACACTGCAGGATCTGTAGAACAATGACAATCTAATCAGCATTCCTCAAGGCACAATTTGTTTAAAGTTGGAATAAGATTCATAAGATGGCAGGGACAATTACATTCACAAGATGGAAGAGCTTCAACAGAGCAGAAGCAAAGAGGATTAAGAATGACCCTAGATGGAACAAGATTTGAAGCTTGTAAAATCAACTTGGCTTTCTAAAACCTAATTTGAACACAGAGAAGTAAAAGAAAAAAGTGCATGATCCACTCTGCTTCTAGGTCACATGAGAGGCAAGGTATAAATGAGAATATACGTTGTAAATAGAGACAAAATAACTAATTCAATACAATATCATAATATGTTGCTAAAAGAAATCACATAATGCAAATCAATCTAAGTCTTCCTAAACGAGCACAGCCTAAAACTTCAGCACATAAAATAATTAAATAACAAAGTATATCAGGACATGAAGGATATTAGTTAAAATATTGGTGGCCTCACTCCCTTCTATGGGTTTTTGGCATGTCGTACATGAAGAAAAACTTATGAAGCACTAACTCAGGCCGCAGGCCAGCTGGTCATACCCAAGCAAAATTTTCCCCGTCTTTGTGATTCTAACCTGATTATTAATAATTTAGTTGCGGCAGAAACATATCATCTTGGTCTTGTTGATATTAAGGTAAATCATTATTGAAAGAAATAGGAAAACAATGAGTTTGCTGATCAAAGCTTCAAGCTCTGGTTCCTGTTCACTCAAATCTCATTCCCAGCTTTCATATACACTCCTTCAAGAGATACAGTAGAGTTCAGCCTTAATCTGCTCTAGCTCAAAAACTAGTTAGCAACAAGCTTTGTGCCCAAGTGCTTAGAACAGTGATTATCAAAACATGAAACATTTTACTTAATAGCTACAGAAAATTGACCAAGTGCATGTCACAAGGAAAACAACATCATTTTTTTTCAATTGTTTTTCAGGAGTGGGGGGGGGGGGGGTTGCTGGTGGTGGGGGGCCGGGAGAGGATTGGTTGATGTTGACAATATCTAGATATCTCTATTTCCAATTAGGTTTTGCTATTGAGAGCCATCCTTTTAGCTTTTGATAACGCAAGAAGATAATAGATTGCTAAATGGATCAGGAGGAGGAGAACCTTGGAACAAACAAAAGCATCAAGAAAACAACCAATGTAGTAAACTATTCTGGAAACTTGATCAAATGTTAGTACTTGTGATAGAATACTAAACCTTAGACCAAGAGATCCTTTTGTATTGATTTGCATGCTGTTGGACAACTCTTCTCTGTATTTGTACCCAATCATCCCCTAACAAATCCTTTGCTTCTGACCTAGAAAGAAAAAATGATACATTAGCTTAGTTCACTGCAATCATGACTTCTTGTTGACGGACTTATAATAGAGTATACCTGCGAACAGATCTCACTATATAGTGTATGTTATTCATCAGAAATAATTGGGTCAAAGCAGGATCTTTGTACTGCTTAGATTTCCCATCCAGGTTATTTTGTAGAGCCTGCATTATCCGGGCGGTTAATGCTGCTAACTTTTCGGCTACATCCTCATTATGGAACTCTTGGAAGAGTTGCCTCAGCGTTGATTGATAGCTGTAAATATTAAAAGCACAATACTCAGAATGTCTTTATGTCATCAAGGATCTAAGAGAATGGATGAAGACTGATCTAAGCATACAACAGATGAAAAAGACTAATGATAAGAAAGAGGATAAGGATGAAGTAAAAAGTCTAAAACTGACATCCCTTGGGTAGGAGATCCAGGAAAGGAAATGATAGGAAAACATGATTAATTATATTCTAGTCAGAACATGCATCTGAAGCTCCCAAAGAAGAAGATAAAGTAAGGGATAGGTGACATAGCGCACAGAAACTTACTCAAACAAGAATTTAACGTAGTTAATCACATAGCTAGTTAATGGGTGAACAGTTCCATCAAGAACGGCAGTCTTTGTGGCATCTTTCTCAACTGCTTCTTCAAAATCCGCGAAGGTCTCTTGAGCAGTCTGAGCCAAGCGCTTGGTCAAAACCACAGCAGCTTCTCGCGTTTCAGCACAATATTTACTTGCAAAGATAATATCAATCTAACAACAAGAATAATCAATAAGGATAAGAATTTGTATTGGTTTTTATTCCAAGAGAATTAACGCTCTGGTTTTATTTATGCATCATAGAGGGTGTAACCAATAACTAACAGACTATAAGAGTATTTCTTTTTGAGGCAAAAGAGTTTTTCTTCCTCCCTCTAGCCAGCTAGACAGGCAAACAATTAAATCATTACTACCCAGAGTTCAACTAATCAAAACAAAAACATAATGCATTGTCCTTTGCAGTAAAAAGAAGACAGAAATAGCTAATATCTTTTAAAAGTCCCAGCAGAGACTGAATTGCAACATATAGCTACCCTGACCTATCAGTTAAAGGAAATCAAACAAGATATAATTAAGGATAAGACGGACAGTATTGGTATAGGAAGGCAAGAATATCATTCACTTCCATATTAATATGGAGAGTTATATCTGCGGTAATGCATCATACCTCCGATTGGAGTTCTCTCATTATCTCATACATATCTAGAAGGACAAATAGTTTTTCAGGAGATCTTTTGCTTTTGGCAATGGCCTCTCCGAAACTAAGAAGCATGGCGACACTGTTTCCAGTGACTTCTGCAAAACATTGATCCCTGACAGAATCATAACCCTCAAAGATTTGATCGCAGACTTTCTTCTCGGCAGCAAATAGAAGTTTGATCTAAATCAGAAACGATAATTCACAAGGTAAGTAAAGAATAAGATCTTTTATGAAGTATAAGCAGAAAAGAGTAATGTGGAAATCCTTACTGCTATCCTCATGAAATGGATCCAATTTCCAATTTTTGCTTCTAGAACTTCCCATTGCATCTTCTGTACATCATCCTTATTTAATCTCTCCACTCCTAGTTTTTTGATACTTTGTTCCATCACTGCAATCCGGAATTCCCTGTATATCAGATTGACATTGTAGCCAAATTAACAAATAAACCAGAAAATTCCGAGTTGAAGAACGTCATATAAACAATCTTAACAGCTATTGCACACTAGAAACTACTATTCTACTTAAGCCAGAAAGTACCTGACAAAGATGAAAAAGGTCCTTTCCTTACATAAGCATAAGTTTACTTCAAATACCCATTTTAATCAAGTCATAAAGCAGTAACCATTCTGCCTTATGAACTTCATAATTGAGTCATCTCACCAACATTTTCTAGTTACAAGAGGAAATGAATCTTGAGGTCATGCTTTTGCCACATAAACAATAAAGTGAAGGATCATTGAGTTACCCATATGCTTCTTATGAGCAAGAAGGTACAACCAGACTGGTAGCATTCAATTGAAAATGATACGAGCAATCTCGCCAACCATCATGCTATCCAGCAAGTTTATTCACTAATTTCCATTAGGTCATTGGATTCTCTTACATATTCTTTGTTAATCCACTACATACCACTCAACCATGTCTAATCCATGCAAACAACAAAATGCAATCATCATGGTGCATCTTGATTTTTGGGTAGATAAATATCAAGTTATTTTGATGAGCAAAAAATCAAGATGAGGTTAGAAGTCTTAGAAGAATGGATTAGATACTGAAATTTATTTACTGATTCTCTTACATCCTCACTTTTTCATGGCCTATTTCTGTGCTGCCAAATTATTTATATAAATATAGGCAGTAACGGCAAAGTAAGAAGGTCATATCTAGGCAATTCATCACAGAGATTTTTTTGTTTAAGTCGCATACTTTGACTTTGTTTCAATAGGTGATCCTTTATGCTTTTATCTGGTATTACTCTCCAGATGTCTAGTAGTAAGTAACCTTTTTGCAATTCATGCAGAGATGCTTTTTTTGGGTATCATACTTCAGTTTTGTTAGCTAGGAGATCTTAATTTTATTTTTAGCTGGCATTACTCTTGTGGGGACAAAATTAGTTTAGGCATTTCACAGCCATCATGTTATATCCATAACAAAGTTAGGAAAGATAGTTCTGTATATCTGAGATGGAAAAGGAGAGAAGGTTCAGACTTTTTAAGTTGTTGTGTAAAACTAAAGATACTGCTCGGGCATTCTTCCAAAGAATTCAAGGTTTTCTTGGACGAGGTTAACTAATTTTTAAGAGTTGATCATGCTTGTATTAATGAGAACGGAAGGAATAAATACTTCCGAATAATATTTCATATAACACTTAAATCTAGTTTTACTATCATCTCTTATATATGAGTCAATATTATACACGTGAAATTTCTTTGCATATTTTGCAAATGAGGTGCAAGATGAAATTGCTTAATACGATTAATTCATTGGTGAAGACGGTCCACCTACAATGATTAGACATATAAATCCATTTAGGGAAGAAGAGTATAAATGGACAAGAGCAAACTTACCCACCACTACATCATCCTAAATAGAGAAATTACTTTTACCTGTAAATATTGAAAACCTGCTGGTGATGTCCAGCTTGAATCAGTTGATTCGCCAAGTCATGTAGCAGAGGCAGTATTCTTGGTGGGATGAGAGAAGGAGGATGATAAACAACAGCTTCTAGACTTTTGTTTTGGTGCTCTGCAGTGTGTTTCAAGCCACCAGCATCACCTTGAGCAGGCGAGGCTGCAGTTGGTCTCATAGCATTGGGCAGGCCATCAAACAGACGATCAGGTTCCACTGGCTTACTGAAAACACAATGAAAACTCAACTAAATTAGGTTGCTATGATGCTCTTAAAGTCAAATAAATTTACAGACAACATAAAATTGAAGTTTGTGCATTCAACAGAAAGTGCAAAATCATTTGAAATGATCAAGAAAAGAAAACTGTTTAGCCAAAGTCATGGTGCAAAAAAGCTCAAAGAACTCCACAGAATGGAAAGCTACAGGAGATAGTTTAGACAGAGAAACCTATATGAGTTTAAAAGCTGGCGGTATTCTTCTTCTAGCTTCAAGATAGCCTTCCCCAGTAAGTTATTGGCATGGTTGACCACACCAATACTACTCTTAATGCTTTTGTTACCGCTGAAAAACTGGACTATGCTCCTCAACTGATCAACTGCTTCCAAGTAACTCTCCAGATCCTCATGTGGCCCCCTAAGTATTTTAGCCTCTGCCTGAAGAATGAAGAAGCACTTATATGGATTATGACGATAAAAATCGTCCAGATCAACAGATCCTTCTCAATGCCATGAACATGCACCGAAAATGAGAACTATGCTGATAACAAAAAATGTAAAACATTCTCTTGCTCAAAATCTACGTTGCTAGACTTCAGTTTTCTTATTAAGTTTGACAATCAAGGCAAATGAACTTTCACAATAATGTCCTCAAAACAAAATTAAACACTTTGTGGAAGCAAACTGCTAAAATAAAAGTTTGACAGTCATCTTAGTGCCACTAATAATGATCACATCTGGTTTCAGAAATAGTGCTCCTCAAATCTCAAATACCTGGTTTCTAAAATATGCCGGTGGGGTGGGCCAATAAGCTTAGTAATACTCAAATCATGTCAGCTTATACATTACGATAAACACCAGGAGCTAAAGGACTTATGCAATTTTGTTTGGTACATTCTATACCAACCCTACTGTATGCAACATATTTCTCTAAGCATTCAATTTTTGAAAGAAACTTGCTGCTTTTGATACTCAAATGGACATTTTGGTATTCGTAAATCTATCAATGCAAAAAAGAAAGTAGTACATATTGTACTCTATATGAATCTGTTATCTATATAACGGAATAAAGCACTGAAAAGGAAACAATGAAATTCTTTAATGACTTATCTTTTTTTTTCTCTCTTAAACAGTTCACTTATACCTTTCTTTTTTTTTTTTGGATGAATAACCGTTCGCTTATACAAAAATGAATAAAATTGCATACAGCTACAAAAATGAATAAAATTGCATACAGCTAAATAATTTGAACATGTACGAATTGTGTTACTTGTATGGTTACTGCATTTATCGTATTGTACGCGCCCACGCGCACAAAAGGAAAAAGGGAAAAATGTTGAAATGGGGATAGCAACTAAATCTGGTCACTCTCAATACCTGGAGAATCTTAGTAAAAGAAGCAAAAGGAAAATCTCGCCGACAGAAAAGATAAGAAGAAAAACCTGGCGAGAAAGATCGAATTGGCCCAAAACGGCCTGCGCATTTTTGAGCGTTTTGTCAATGTTCTCATGCGCCCTCCGAATAGAATGCGTTCTTAACTATCAAACATAAACAAAGAGAATACATAAATCAGTAACAAGGAAAGAACTAGGCTGCAGAGAGAGAGAATCAACGCTAAGCAATTTCATATTCATCAGAAGGTGATCTACCGGCCGCGCATTGAATCATAATAAACTCAGAAACATAAAATAATCTTACTAGCCTGTAGGTACACATAAACATAATCCAAATTCATGGAATTAAACAGAAAGAATAACAGAAATTCCGGCCGGGAATATGGGCATGCCTGAGTGGGGCGCATGGCGGTCTCGAGGGCGGAGAGGCGGTGATCAAAGGAGCCGAGAAGGGCTACCATACCATCAGTGACGGCCTGACTCTTCTGCATTGATTCCCTAATCAATGCAGCTCTCTCGCTTAGGGTTTCCATGACCGTTATCATTTGCGTTGCTTCTACGTGTATGCATGTACAGAAATAAATCTATCTATCGACGACTAGCAAATGTTAAGATTCGTCTCTTTCTGCCATATTTCGTCTTTTTTTCAATAGGAAGATTTGCTCTGCGTTCCGTCCGTTATGAACGTTTCGCGCAACCTTTCTTATACACAACTCATCCCCAGTTTCTTTCACTCTACGTGGCCAATATTCTGGTTTTTTTTTCCCCTTTGTTATCCCTTTTTCCCTATTCACTCTTTCTATCTTCATTCTTAATCTATATAAAAAGTACAAAAGACCTTATAATTTGAAAGAGAACGTATGAGTCGATTATTAATTATTTATTTAAGTTATAATTTTTTAAGTCAAAATTTATTTTTTAAATATTCTCAATTACTTATTTATTTATGATTTTAACTCAAATAAAATTAAAAAATATTCTTGAAAAGCTACTCTATATATGCTTTTTTAAAATAACTTTTGCTTATTGCAAAAGTTAACAATAAAAATATTATTTTGATTTTAAGAATAACTTTTTTATAAGTATTTTTTTATCAGTTTAAAAAAAATTCAACAATCGAGAATAGACCTATTATATTTTGGCTGACAAGGATTCATAAAATGCTTGCTTTTGAGTTTCAGAAATAAAGGAACTGGGAAATCAACCTAGCTCTTGTATTTATTTTTTTGTTTTTCCATTCCATTTAATTGTATTACTGGGTATGAACGAAATTTGTACTTAGATTTAACTCAAAGACGAAATTGTTTATTACCCCTTTTTCTGTTTTTAGAGAGTATGTATAAATTTTTATTTATAAAAAAATAAAAAAAATATTGAGCAAAAAGCTTAACAAAAATTGAAAATCTTTTTCTAAGTGAAAATCAATCCAAATATACTTTATGGTGGTTTAAATCATTTACCATATTTTTGTGTAACACAACACTTCTAATTATAAAAACTTTCATCTGTATATCTTAAATTAAATATCCTAAATATTAAATATTATAATTAAAAATATTAAAGAGAGTGTTACACAAACGTATTGTAAAAGATCCAAAGTGATCTTAGGGGCAACCGAAAAGTATATTTTTCATTTTTGTTTCTGCATTTTAAATTTTTAATCAAAGACTAAAATACTACGGTAATTTGTATAAGCAAGCATGCACATTCTGCGTAACAAGTCTAATAAAACATCCAACCTTCCAAATACTCTATGGCACTACTTATTCAAGTGTTACTAAGAATTTTCCTTCTCGGGTCCAAACCAACAGTAAAGGACCAATGAATTGCAAAGAATAAAATCCCAAAAGCAAAGCCAACATAACCATGAAATATATTACTACTAAATTACTGCACTAATAAATTAAAGATTCCAAAACAATGTAAATCAGATTCTACTATGTTATCCACAAAGTATGCATCCTTCCCTCTATGAAACTATGATCTGGACAAGACAAAAAAAAAAAAAAGAAAGAAATGTTCCAAATTTAGGACTTGAATTGACGAAAGGACTAACAAGTATTCTTAATCATCTTTTCATGAATTATTTATAGCTAACAGTTCCAATTCAAAAGCCCAGAAAGCAACCCTTAGTAAGTCCATTCTTTTAGGCAAACCAGGATAATCCTATTGCTTCTTCATGTCAACTGGATTGTTAAAATCCTTCCTGTGTCTGTTTCTCATCACACCTGCCAAACATAAGAACATCTACTGTTAAAAACACAAGACATTTATTCCCAAAAATCAAATCTGCAAATAGCACAAGACATCATGTGATGCTCTAGCAGATGAGAGAAAGGTAAAATCAAAATGGATCAAGACATCATGTCGTATCTAAGACTGCAAGAACTCACGTCCCTGCCTAGCAGGACATTATCGAGATTGAGTAAGCAAGCATGCGATCAAGATCAAGAAGACAGAGTATGTTTTATTGTAGTTTAAAGAATTTTGACTGTAGCATTGACCAGAAAGCATCAAAGCATGTATCGATTGTCTTACACCTTTTTCTTCTATAGCGATGTTTAAAAACCTGAAAATGTTGAGTTTGCTCCTGCTATAGTGTTGATGACTGCGTTCTGCATGGATACAAATGTGATAATCGCTCGCACTACAGTTCAGAAACATTTCTAACATATGCTGCTGAAGATGTTTAGTATGCTGTTCTCAATTTAACATTCAAGATCAACAAACAAGACAAAAGAAAATAGTACAGCATGGAACTGCACTCCTAGCCTTTTGTTTGTGGGATGGGGGGTTGGGGTAAAAGTTTATTTAAGCAGATAATAACCTATGATTATGAAAACCATCTCTCTCTCTCTCTCTCTCTCTCTGGCATCTTGATCAAAGAAATTGTCATTCTCCAAAAATGACAGTGACAATAATGAGAGCGAGAAAGAGAGGGAGTGAGACAGAGAGTCTCCAAGAGAAGCTATTAGGACGTCTGGCAACAAAACCACAAAATGTGATTGACCGAGAGCAGAAAAGGCAAAATAGAGTAGGGGCCAATGGGAATGTGAGGGGGAACAATCTAACCAAAAAAATTCAACCAAAAAGGCTTATATAATCAACTCACCCTGTCTTTTTCTAACTAATGCACCGTTGCTCTTAGCCATGGTGGAGTGTATACTTGCAGATTTCCGGGGTAGAAAAACACCAGTTCCACCATGATCTCTCACGAAACAACCCCATTTCCTACCCCGCCACCAGGAAAAGACAGCAGGCGGTTCAGAACCTGACGGTTTTACTGACTATGTAACTCCCCAACGCTCTCTCCTCCAAAACCCTCAACCTGGGAAAATTCTGTAAGTCATTAAATAGTTCTCGGAAACAGTCCTCGTAAAAAGCTGAAAAAGGTGAACCCAGATGGCGACAACAGAGGAAAATTGAAGGGAAAGCAAAAAAAGTGGTGGACTAAATAAGCACTACACTGGGCCAAACGCTACCGGTTCCGCAGCAAAGAAGCCATGAGTACCGCCATTACTATTACACACTAACCAACCACCAGGTGGAGGGGGTGATGAACCCAAGGAAATGCAAGGAACCTCATGCCTCTACGACTGCAAACCAACAAAGAATCAAATAAGCAAGCAAACCCAGGAAAGGAAAGAAATGTACCGCTAAATTTGGGAGGGTTTGGTTTGAGGAGGTAGGAGAAGCAGGTTCGATGAAAGAGAGAGCAGCAAAACGTTGTGGAAGTAGGTCATCTTCGGCCACGCAAGAGAGCTGATGATCATGATGACGGGAGTAGCCGGGTTTTGGTAGAGAGATCACTTCTTTGTCAACAGGGAAAATATCAGAATGCAGCAACTTCCAAAGCTCCCCATCATCTGAGTTTTGAGTATTCTTAATAAATTCGCCATTTGAACCACTGAATCTATGGGAGAAGTGGGTATCTGAAGGAATTTCGGGAGCCCAAAGGAGTGCAGGAAAAAAGAGAGCGAGGAGAGCCTTGGTAATGAGAACGAAAAGTAGAAAAAATGGAAAGAGAAGTGTGGCCAGCATAGGTCACGTGACCGCTAACTACACTATCGACCACGAGGACTACACGGGGCCTCAATAGGCAAGTGGCGGCGTCAATTTTCATTTTTCTCGAGATTTCTTTTTTTTATGAGTAATTTAGATATTTTATTAATAAAAATAAAAAATTAAGTTAATATTTATAATAACAGATAAAACATCATATCTCTAACTAGATAAAGTATAATAGAAAATCACCAAAAAAATACACTTTAATATTGCATATAATTTTCTTCTTTAAAATTATCGGTCATCGGCACAGTGAACTCAGCTTCATTATATTTTTTGAGTAGTAATTTGAATAAATGTAGACGTATTAGTGATCTTAAAAATTATCTAAAAAAATAAAAAACTCCCTTCTGAATCTCCTTTTATTCTTTCCTTCTACAAATCTTAATCTTAACTTGTGATATATTCTTATGTTACTTTTTTTTAAAATTTATTTTTTAAAATTTTATACTCACTTCATCAACAATTATTCATATTTCTTTTTCAAAATATTTATAATTGAATGTTTATTTTCTTATAATATTTATTTATTTTATCCTAACTTCTATTAATAACTTTTTCTATTTAAGAGAAATAAACTCTACTAACACAAAAACCTCTCCACTAACCTTTTTTTTTCAATTGGCGACTAATATTTTTTTACTTTCTTAATTTAAGATATTTAAATTTTAAGAACATGAGGGTCTTATTTTTAACTTATTTAATTAATAAAGATATCATAATAATTTTTTTATAGTCAAATGACTCTCTTTAATATTATACTAAGTTAAAATGAAATATTCAATTTGTAAAAAAATTATTTTTAAATTTTTTCTTATAACACCATAACAGTATTATATTAATGAGCGAGAGAATAAGAGTAAAGATCCAAACCGTTTTCCTCCTCCTTCCATTCCTTTTTCTTTTTGTTTTTTTTTATCAACGATCTAGCTGCTCAAAATTTTAGATTTTTTTATCTTTTTTGTACAATTGTAACCCTCGTTTTCAAGCATCTCTCGGTTTTACTTTATGAAACTTTTTTTGAAATAATTACTTTATGAAACTTAAGACACTCTCAATACTCTTCTTCAGATGCAAAATAATATTCAATTTAATATTATCCTTCGATTACTAAAATTAAATGATACTATCAACATTACTGTAATGTTAAGCAAAATGGATAATTTCATTAAAAGGAATTGTAAATTTATAACATTTGAAGGATAAACTTAAGAATGTACAACTCATGACACAAAAATGAAATTTTGATAATACAATTATTAATGTGGAATTTGTTTTGTGAAAAGAAAATTGAGGTAATGATATTATGACAATGAGCTCCTTTTAATAGTATTATTTACTTATTTATTTATCTTCGTTTTGGGGAAAAGGACAAAATAGTATTCACATGTACCGGGAGAGAGGTGTCATGTGTCTGCCTTTTTCTAGTCGGAGCTTTTCCAAAAAGTATTTTCTTAAAAAAATTTTAATTAAGGGTAGAATTGGGTAAAATTTGTGTTTGAGATTTTTTATTTTGAATTTGATAAAAATAAATTATTTATAAATAAAAAAATGAGATTAAATTTTGAATCCAATCCAAATAAATGATGCAAATTCTCGCAATAATTATTGCATCCATCATTTTTATCCTATTTACCACACTGCATATTTTTTGCAAGTTTAGTGACAGTTCATCTAATAATTAGGGCTGTCATCGGTTTGGTTTGGATAAAAATTAGTTTGTTATTTGGAAAAAATTTAGTTTGTAGAAATTTTTTTTAGAATCAAAACCAAACCAAATAAACACTAAAACTGAATTTCTCCAAACCGAATTAAATTCGATTTGGAGAAAATCAAATTTTTGAGAAAAAAAATTTCTACCATTTTGAAGTAAAAAAAAGTTTTTTAAAAAAAAGTTGACTAAACGTCAACTAAAAATAATGAATTTAAAAAAAATTAAAATTTAGTTTTCGGTTTGGTTCGGGTTGGGAGATTACCAACTCAAAAATCAAATCGAAATATTATTTGGAAAAAATAACCCGAACCAAACCGATTTTTTTTTAGAAAAACTCAAACAAAAAACCGAATTAAAATTTAATTTGGTTCGGTTATTCGGATTTTTCCAAATAGTAAACAGTCCTACTAATAATTACTATCAAATCATTACTATCTTAAGGTGAAATTCAATTAGATTTTTTTAAGTTGAGTTATATTGAAAATCATAAAAGTAAATTATTTATAAAAAAAAGTGATATTTAAAGTAAAAAATAAAAAAATAAAATTTTTTTAGATAAAATATCAATCTAAATTAATCCTTAAATTTTATCTTATCCTAGAGACCTAGCCGCAGTTAAAAAAGAAGAAAAGAAAAAGCAGGAGAGCGAGAGAGAGAATCAAGTAGCTTTTCAAATCAAGGGGCAAATATTTGCGTAAAAAAATGAAAACAGAACCGTACCGGATTGTCGAAGAAAACAGAAAAAGAACTTTCAGCAGTCTTTTCCAGGATTACACCATGGAAGAGGTAGTTCAGCAAAAAGATGACAAGATGCTATCTGGCTACCTAATTGAAAGACGAACAAAAAGAGAAAAAGAAATAAGAGTACAACAACAAGCATATACGAATGTTCTACAAGAGCAAATAAATAACAACAACCTATTGCATTGACTCTTATGATAGAATTAAATACAATTTAAATTTAAAATTTTTATTTTAAAAAATAAATTTTAAAATAAAAAATTTATAATCAAAATACATCCTTAAATAATAATAAGACAAATCTCTAATCAAATCAAAGCAGTGTTAAACCACATATCAGAAGTTTAACAATTCTATTCCTTTGGATCACTCGAGATGAAATTTTTTGTACTCAATTAGCATCTGAATTTAAATTTTCTATCTAAAAATTTTCAAAAGTGATTAGTACTTGAATTTAAATTTTTTATCTTAAAATTTCTAAAAGTGAATTAATATGAGATGAATACAACCCAAAATGGTTAAATTCAAAATTGAGGTCCAATCCAAATATATACACCTTTTCTATTTTAATAAAATGTATATATATCTTCGATAGAAGATGAATCCACAGTGAAAAACCAAAATTTTCTACGAAGTAAAACCCCATTGCAAAAGACAAATCATCCATAAATTACATTTGGCTTCACAATACTACTACTACTACTACAGTGTCTAAACACAGAACTGATATGCTCAAAGAAGGCAGAAGCGAAAGAAATGTAAATATACAATTAAAGTAATTCCCCAGAAATTGAGGGAAAGGAATCAAAGCAGCACAAATATCCAAAAGGATCACGGCTATCCTCATTTGTCCCCTTCATTTCCGAAGGGCATCCTAGTCAATTCAACCGGAAGAAGACAACCCCATCTTGGACTACACAATACTGTGCTCACCTCCCAGCCAACTACCATAAACCAATAGTAAGAAGTATAACATTGTTCACATGTACCGTCACGCAGCCTATCAAATCTCCCTCCTTCAATTCTAGTTTCATCCTATACACATCTCCGGCCTCACCAGAAGCTTCTTCCCCAAAGACCATTTTTATGTTTTTAAATAAAGAAAAAAGAAAGCATCAGCGATAAGCTTTGCCCGGCCGCGCTATGGGCCCCGCCCGAGCGCGACGAAATCGAATTATCGGGTCGTGTACACAATGATGAAACGCCGACGTCTCACCCTTCTTCGAGTTCGCACAGGCCTCGCAGACAACTACTTTATTGCTGCCTTCTTTCCCGTTTTTCGCCATTGTCTCTTGCATTTTCGGAAATGAATTCGGATCAAGAAACGCGTTCAATTCTAGCCCGGGACTCGGTCCCCTATTCTGATCGATGAAGCTCGGTTGCTTGGCCATTGCCACGGCGTAATTCTCCCTCTGAATCTTCAAATTCTGCAACCTATTGTTCAAGCCGGCAAGCTCCGCCTCAGTTATTTCGTCGTAGAGAGGCGCCTGATAACCAGAAACCTGCAGACTGTTCATACTCAGCTCCGGCTGGTTCCGCCTGAGGAGGATCACATTCTCCAGAGGAGACGGTGGGGAATAATCACCATCCAGCAAGTAATCGCCATAATCATAGCCGTTCAGCCTCGGTTTCCGGGCTCTTGATTTCCTCGACCTCTTCAGTATTACCTGAAAGAAGCCGTCCTTCTGGCGAACCAATAGGGCGAAGTTTGTCTTGGCGGTGACAGGGTTTCTGTGACCGTTCTTGCGGTCCACCTGGTAAATGGAGATCTGGTTAGGAGAGATACCGATCTTCTGACTGATCATCAGTTGAAAGGTCTTGAACTCGAGAGACGCATGAATTTTGATATCTCCGATGCTGATATCTCGCTCTCCATCGTAGAATATCACCGGAAAAGTCGCTCCTCCTCCGCCTTCCACCATCTTTGCCCACGACACACTCCAAAATCCAGAAACAATTACGCAAACGTCCGCGGCAGCTGCCCACAATAGAATATCAACATAGAAATTCAAGTAAGAGAGCCAGGAGAGCTCCAACTATTTCTAGGAGGGGAGAATTTATAGACAGAGGTGGGGTTTAAGGGGTAGTATGTGGAAAACAGTAAGGCGGTGGGGGACATTTTGGGAAAAAGAAAGATCACGCGATTTGCATATGAAGACGTGTGTGGGACTGCTGAGTGGGGTTTTGGAAGATAGTACTTGCTACTGTGATTTTGAAGCTGCGATGATTTCTTGGGCGCCAAGCAAATCATGTGTCGGAGCCTGACGCATAACGGACTTTTCGCATTTCAGTTCGGAAATACCCTTTTTTATCCTCACACTCTTTTAACATATTTGCGGGGCCATAATACTCAATAAGATTCAGTTGTGCACTTATTTTTTATATATGTAAGATTAGATATTAATTATTAAATTATATTTGAGATATAATTTAACAATTTTAAAATTTTATAAATTTTTATTTTTTAAAATATATGGGTGTAATTAGATAGAGTTTAGTTTTGATATTTTTATGTTGCGTTTCGTAAAAGTTAAATTATTTGTGAGAAGAGATATGAGTCTCACATTTAAAATTTTAAATTTGGTTTTGAAATCAAACTCTATCCAAGTAGAGTTTTAGAGACAAAAAATATAATTTATTAAATCAAATTTAATTTTGCACTGCAAAAAAGATATGCAGAACCGGATCCTTACACCATAATACTACCCTCCTTTTACTTAGCGAAAAAGCAAAAAAAAAAAAAACAACTCCCCTCCTTGCTCTCTCTATAATTCTTCTCCTTCAAATTTCAAGTTAAAGGGTGCATTTGAATTGATTTTTATTTTTCTGAGAAAATTGGTATAAAACATTTTACTCTTTTCATATAGTTAGAGCTTAACCTTCAATCTCTAAAATTATAAATCCAATACAAAATAATTAAACAATTACTTGAATAATAATTAATCAATTACATGCATTTTCTTTAACGCCTATAAAGTATTAGTTGAACATTTTAAAGCCATCCAACACAAAGCTGTATTTGCTCCCTATGCTGTTTTACCTTCCTTTCATTTTCATATTAATTTAAAGACTACCTAGATGTCAAAGGCTTTGATCATAACAAAATAATTGAACCTTTTTTGGTTGCCTCATAAAAAAGAAAAAAATTGAACCACTATTGATTTTGGTTATTACTACTCAATGGAGTGTTGGAACGCATTGGTCAATTTGTTTTTTTTTTTTTTTGGGGGGGGGGGGGATCGATAGATTAGTTAATTGATGATGTCATGTAGATATAGACTTGGTAATTAGAGAGACCCGAATAAATAATTACCCATTGTAGGAGACTAAAAATAAAACTAGACGCTACCATGTTCAATGTACGAGAATGCATATTCAATGTACGACCATGTTCAATATATACATATGCATATAATTTAAAATTTTTAATATACTTTTTATTAGTCATAAGAAAATTAGAAAGATTTCAATCATATTAGCAAATGTGTTAAAATTTTAATTTATAGGGCGTTCAATAAGAATGAAACGATTGCTTTCTGTCTTTCCAAAAAAATCATCTACCCTCTATATGTTTAGTTACTTTTTAAAATTGAAATTTATATTGAATAGAAGTAAAAAAATATAAAAATTATTTAAAAAATTCATATAATTTGCAGAGAAGATAAAGGAACTTAAATAATTTTCAATAATAAGATCATATCAACTAAATTATGATGAAATGTGTGTTTTGTATTCTTATTAGTATACAATTCCCCACTTCCAAAAACTAAATTATGATGAATATTTATTTTTACAAAATAAACATATTTTGAGTGATATTTAAAATTTTATATCTTAAATTTCGTAAAAGTTAATTTTTTTGTGAAAAAATGAATAAGACTTAAAGTGAAAATTTTGCATTGAATTTCTTAACGAAACTAATCCAGTACAAATTTAACGACATGAACTCTCAATCTATGAACCCTACAATTAACCTCTCTACATAATTAATGTAATAAAATGACTTATTTATGGTCATTTATTGTTTTCCTAAATCGTTTTAGGCAAAAAGAGTACTATCCAATATTTAGAATTTTGGACCAGTAATATTCAATTATTTGTCTTATGTGAATTCAATACATATTCTTCAATCTTAATTTTTATTCTTTAGGATCAAATGTGTATTAGTGATAAACTGAGGGTAAGATTAGATTTATTATTATTATTTTGAAGTGAGTTATATTAAAAATTATAAAAGTGAATTATTTGTGAATAAAGAAATAAGATATAAAGTAAAAAATAAAAAATATTTTGTTTAAAACTCAAACTGATACAATACAAGAAGCTTACATCTTCGTCTGCGCGACACCGTGCTGTTGGTCAAAAGGGCGGATTTTTTCTTGTTTATTTATTTTCGGGTGTGAGTAGCTATCAAAGGGGAGGCATGAGGTCATAGATTTTGACATTTTATATCATTTATTTTATGCTTTTTATTTTGGGATCGGGGCATATCCTGTTACTTAATGCGACGTCTTTTTATTACACCATTTAATTTTTTAAAATTTTTAACTCAAAAGAAAGATTCTTCTTAAAAAGTACTAATTATTTACTTTATGCTTACATATGAAAGAGACTAATGGTTAGACTATTTATTAGTGGAACTCATTTCTTTTCAAGAAGTTATGAAATAGAAATTTAGCTAAAAAAATCTTCATTTTAAAAGAAATAAATATTCTTTATTTTGGTAATTAAAAAAAAAGTAGGCATTCACTGGATAGCATCCAAAAAACAATAACATGGCCGAGAGGAAAGAGTAATATTCTTGTAATACGTCAAAAGGGAAATCAGAAATATGTTTATTTTAGAAACTGGGCATTAGTTTTTTACCAATATCTTTAAATTTTCATGTAATATTTCGGACAAGTATTATGTCCATACACATAACATTGCGTATGCTCATGGAAAATTCTTTTATATGAGGGAAATTGAATTAAGTTATTTTTTGTGCAAATATTTTGATATTGTTATGGTAAAATAATAATTCAATTATATAAAAATAATACTCATTTCATCTAAAATTAAATGTCTTATAATATTTTTATTAGTTAAAGATGTTAATGGTGAGACTCATACATTAATAAAGTTTAAATCTCTGAAAATAAATAATTTAAAGAAATCAGTAGTGGGTCATCGTGTTAGTAGATTTTTTTTAGTACAAAAAATGATACACTATTTATAAAAATTACATAACAATTATAGCACATACCTTAACAAAAGAGAAAATGAGTGCTATAAAATGAGAAAAAATCCTACATTATGTAGAAGTCAAACTCCCAACCTCTTGTTGGGAGGCCTCAACATTTGCTGTTAAGGTAAGACCTCACAGGATAATGAAATTTAATTCCCTTAAAGTAAGAAAGTTAATAATAAAAGTTTAATAAAATTATAAAATTATTTTAAAAAAGTAGATATTTAACTTTGAGTATTTTAAAAAAATATATAGACTATTAATTTCGAACAAAGGAAGTGCCAATTCGTAATAAGTAATACAAAAAAAAATGTCTAAAACAGTTTTCTACTCATTATATTTACATTTATAAATATTCACGTACAAGCACAAATATTCAGCAACCAAGCAAAACAGAAATTAAATTTACCACTTGACTCATAATTTATATTAAAATATAAAATGGTGGAATTTAAAAGTTAAGAAAAGGAGTCATTAGACCCAATTTTTGTCCCCATTTTGATTAGCTAGTCAAAGGAGCAGGTTGAGGTTGGGGTATTGGCTTCGGAACTTTCAACGGAAATCCAGAAGAAAGAATAATGGATTGTAGACCACATAGTTCTGCCTTATGGACAGGCCGATTGTATTTCTCATGGTAATTTACCAAAGCGCCAATAAATCATATCAAAAGGAAGGAATCAGATGCATATTCTGGCGTGCAACAATTTCCACCTGATTGTGCTCAAGAATAACGTAACAGTCAAATAAATAGGCAACTTGCAGCCAAATGTATGTTCTGTTTTTTGTCCCAAACCATCATGCTAAGCGTGTATTCTTCTATGCAGGCTGATGTGAGTTCAAAAACCAACTCGTAGTTTAGGAGATGCGGATTCCCTCTCCCCCAGTGCTCAGCTTTTCACTCTTTGCACGCATGCTGTACTCAATAACAACCTCTAATTAGGGGATAAGCTTTGCCACTGGTTTTTATTTTCGTGCATGCTGTCATTAGAAGCTTCTACTCATGACATCGTGCAGAGAACAAGCTACAAGTTGGTATAAGAAAGACGTTCTTGAAGTTTGGTTGATCATTTTACTCAAAAGCGCTGGTAATATACACCAGAAATGAACTGCTTCCCATATGATTGGATACCAATGCCTTTCCTGCTAAGGTTGGATGAGAAAATGCCAACCGAGAAGAATTGAGAGTTAGACCAGTGCAGAAACTAAGCCCGCAAATTGGAACAAATTTATAGCTAGCTGGAGTCAGAGTAATACATGTTTCCTTCGATTGGATGGACTAACCCAAATGCCTCTTATGCCACACGTAGCAGGTGTAGCTTCCTTTTCGGTGAAAATCACTCCACCGGGGCTCAAATCACACATTTCATGATTTCAACGTTTTAGCTCAAAGAATTCTTTCTTACTATTAGTCTATTTCTCTCTGGAAACTTACTCCACCATTTGGAGTGTATTTGTTTTCTTTCATGTTTCTTTTCCATATTCATCAGAGGATCTTACACCTTGTACACTTGAGGGAACACTATATGCCTTCTTAATACAACCGGCTATTCTTTTGGAGGATACAAATAGATCGGTTAAGTAAGATATTTCCTAGTTAAAAGGATAATAAAGGCGGAGTAATTCTAATTACCAATCTGTCAGGGAATCCAGAAAAGTCAGTTTTATTTTGACAACTAATGTCTGATAGCTTAAGGTAATCTCACAGCAACATAAGCCTCATCTCAAAGGATGCAGAATCAAGAGATTTCAGAACGTAGTGAAACAATTGTATCGAATGAAACTAGTGTTGATAAATCTCTCAAAATAAAGCAACCCCTGAATTTGTCATGAGTTCCATTAAGAGAGTCGAACACCTTACAATGCTTATGGAATATCCATTACTCTCGAAGTTCCATCTCCATCATCTTCACAACTTCTTGAACCTATCAATGCAACAGTCTGAACAATCTGGCCTCTTGCAGTTTGAAATTTCTGGAATTCTCCTTCATCGATGCTTTCATTCACGCCTGGATTGAATTGCAGTACTGCACCTGTTATGGTTATACTGCACATAGAAAATTGAGAGTATTCTGAGTCTTCTTCGACCTTTGGCTGCACGTTAGAAGGAAAAGGGAAACTCTTAAACGGCTGAAGTTGGAAAAAGTGCATCATAGCAATCCATTATTGATCATTTGTACCTCAATAGATATGATATAACGGTTTCAAAAGTGCTCCAATTTGACGGGAAAATAATCAATTGTCTCAATCTAAACCTTTAGAACTGCATTATTGATCATTTCTACCACAATGGATATCAGATAACAGTTTCAAAAGTGCCCCAATTTGAAGGGAAAATAATCAATTGTATATTACTTCAAGGTTAAAATTGAAAGCCTGTTGCATTTTACTCAAATTGATAATTATGTCACCGTGCATTATTCACAATATAATGGATAATGGATTTGGAAGTTTGTATTTGGAGTTCTATTTCTTCTCATTTAGCAAAAAAAAAAAAAAAAAAAAAGAGTTCCATTCATCCTTTTACAAAAGTCAATTGTAGACTTCAATAATACTAAAAAAAGTAAAAATATTAGAGCAATTCGCAAAAATAGTCCTCTTACTCTTTCTTCTTAAGCACGTACCTTAACTTTAATTTTTATAATTTTACTTTCAAATATATTTTTTTCAAAAGAATACAATCCTTACCGCTCTCACTATGGAGTTCAGTTGAAATTCACATATATAGTACACATAAGTTCGATTTGAAGCATAGATTTATCACATCTTATCTAACACTCTCAAAAACAGTATCAAATAAAGACCACGCGTATTTTTTTCAAATTTAATACTACTAAATCAAACGATTAACGATTGAATTTGGGATTGAATTAAAATTATGGACTATATGTGGCACTCATGTGCATATATTTTTTATAGAAGTGGAAAAAATTACTCTTCAAATCGAACTCTTGTATGTGACATACGTAAATTTGAACTCAACTTCAACATGAGACTGATGGAGAAGATTGTATTGTTTTATAAAAAATATATTTGGGAATAAAATTACATAAATTACAATTACAATATATACTTAAAACAAAAAAATTTTGAATGACTAATTTTGTGAATTACTCATATTAATTTGAGTGGCAATCCCTAAAGTCAATTGTAGATCCGCCATCCGCAATGACACATAAAATAATTAAATTTTTAAATGTTTCATGTAAATTACTCTTCTAAATATGATAGTATTTTATTTTTTATTTTAAAAAATAATGTAGCTATTGCACAAAATGGTAGCAAAAACTGTGAAGCATTCCAGCCATGAAATGAAAAGAGGGAAAAGGAAAAACAACTAATCTAGTTTTCAAAATTAAAGACAGTCACATTTAGGTTCTTAATTTTTTTTAGCTAGTATGGTCCTTAAATACTTTACTTGTCTCCAATATAGTTTTGCCATTACTATCCGTTGTAAACTCTAGGCAAAAAAATTTACATTACAAGCACGTGTAACATCTCTAGGGGCATACTTGTCTTATCAATATGATTTCCAACAAAAAAAAATTAACATATTAGCCATAATTATTCTTTATATCTCTATTACCAAACTTTTAACTCATCTAACTTATTTTCTTATCTTTCTTTGTTAGTTTTTGAATAATTTATAAAAAAAGTCACGTAATTATTTTTTTTAATCTTAAGAATGTCTGTTAATTTTAATATTTATAATTTTAATTCCAAATATATTTTTTTAAAAAATACCGTCCTTATTACCAGTTAAGATTAGACTCAAATTTACATGTGTTGCATATGTGAGTTTGATTTGAAATATAAATTCTTTATATCTTACATGCTTTTATAAAAAACACGTACATATGAGTACTATATATAGTTCATAATCTTAATTTAGCTTCAAATTCAATAATAAATTATCTAATTAGGTGGTGATATATTTTAGAAAAATGTGCGTATTATTTATTTTTAAATATTTTAAAAGATATCATACAAAACATGATAAATTTATGCTTCAAATTAAACTTATATATTTTATACATACGAATTTCAACTAAACTATATCATGAGACTAATGTTAAGATCTGTATTTTTTTTGAAAGAAATTAAGACTAAAATTATAAATATTAAAGTTAAGAGATATTCATAAAATAAAAAAATAATTATGAGACTTTTTTTATAAATTATTCTTAATTTTAAAAAAAAGAAAACTATTTGATGAGATAAATATATCCCTACAAATGTAGCACATGTTTGGAATGTTGGTTTTTTAGTTACAGTTTCCGCCAAAGAGTGGTGGTAGGATAACATTGAAGGTATTTAAAATGTTTAAGGATCTATTGAATTAGGGAGATTTAAGCACGGTTATATCTTTGAGAACTATATGACCTTTTTGTTCAAAAAAAAAAAAAAAACCGATAAGCCTCATCAAAACCACAGTAAACTGCCTAAAGAAAAATGTAATTTTTTTAAAAATGTAAACGTCAATGCCACGCTTCAGGTCCGAATTCCCAATGTACTCGGCTACTTAACACACTGGGTAATGGGCTTAGCCATACACACCTCGGCGCCTGCTGATCGCAGATCTGAAGCGCAATACAGTACTCCTCTCTTTCGCCTCTCTCGTTCTGTCCCCCATCCCTTTCTCTCTCTCTGGACGTTTTGATCCGATCATATATTGCTGCATCTTCGCTCCGGTAAGCCTCATGCTTTTACAGTACGGTCAATTTCGATCGACAGATCTGTTTTTTCTGTATGCTTCTCTATATTTGTGTGCTTGTCTTTTGTAATTCACCTCGAGGCATTGGATTGTCGGTGAAGTTGGAATGGATGAGGAAATGTGGAATTGATAATTAGGGCTATTTAATTGAGTTCATTTTTAATTTGCTCCGTAGTATTGGCATTCAGCAATGTCTAGGGAAGAATTTAGGGTATTGGATCTCAATACTTGATCTTGTACGTTTGTCCGGTAATGTTACTGTAAAGTTTTACTTTTGTTGCTGTTGTTTGATTATTGTATTCCCATTTGAAACTTAATTTCAATCTCGGTACATTTGAGAGTTATTGGCTTTTCGTTATTCAATATCATATTTGCTGGACCTTTTTTTCTCATGAGCTGGATACATTTATGGTTTCCTCATGGCCATCACAGTGATCTAGTTTTTATGATTATCTATACCAGTAGAAATTAACACAAGGAGTGATCGGATCGTTCTACTTTATTAGGATGCTATTTTCAGTTAGTTGAATCGTTCTGTTCTCTTACTGATATGCCCCACCCCCCCTCTCTTTTACTCTGGATCCGTGGTTTGGAACTCAATTGAAACCTTCTGTTGTTTCAGGAGAATTGGTAGCAAGAAATGGAGAAATCATGTTCTTTGTTGGTTCATTTTGACAAGGGTACACCTGCACTTGCGAATGAGATTAAGGAAGCTCTTGAAGGTAATGATGCTCCTGCCAAGGTTGAGGCAATGAAAAAGGCCATAATGCTTTTGTTGAATGGAGAGACCCTTCCCCAGCTCTTCATTACAATCGTTAGGTATGTGTTGCCCTCCGAAGACCACACAGTTCAGAAATTGCTGCTACTGTATTTGGAGATCATTGACAAAACTGATTCTAAGGGTCGAGTATTACCCGAAATGATCCTTATCTGTCAAAATCTGAGGAACAATCTTAACCATCCTAATGAGTACATTCGGGGTGTCACATTGAGGTTCCTCTGCCGCTTGAACGAGGTAGAGATCATTGAGCCTCTGATCCCTGCAGTTCTGTCAAACTTGGAGCACCGGCATCCGTATGTAAGGAGGAATGCCATTCTTGCTGTCATGTCAATTTACAAGCTCCCACAGGGTGAACAGCTCTTGGCTGATGCACCTGAGATAATTGAGAAGTTTCTTTCAACTGAGCAGGACCAATCTGCAAAAAGGAATGCATTTCTGATGCTTTTCAACTGTGCTCAGGATCGTGCAATTAATTTCCTCTTGACAAACGTTGACAGAGTTTCAGATTGGGGAGAGTTGCTTCAAATGGTTGTCCTGGAGTTGATCCGGAAGGTTTGTAGAACAAACAAGGCTGAGAAGGGGAGATACATAAAGATCATTATATCTTTGCTTAATGCCCCCTCTGCTGCTGTTATCTATGAATGTGCTGGCACCCTAGTTTCATTATCTTCTGCCCCTACAGCTATTCGAGCTGCAGCCAATACATACTGCCAGCTTCTTCTCTCCCAGAGCGACAACAATGTGAAGCTTATCGTTCTTGATCGTCTCAATGAACTTAAATCATCTCATAGGGACATTATGGTTGATCTGATAATGGATGTTTTGAGGGCACTGTCAAGTCCAAACCTTGACATACGGAGGAAGACACTTGATATAGTTCTTGATTTGATCACTCCACGAAATGTCAATGAGGTTGTTCTTACCTTGAAGAAGGAAGTTGTGAAAACTCAAAGTGGGGAGCTTGAGAAGAACGGAGAGTACCGCCAGATGCTTATTCAAGCCATTCATTCTTGTGCAATAAAATTCCCAGAAGTGGCAAGCACTGTGGTCCACTTGTTGATGGATTTCTTGGGAGACAGCAACGTTGCTTCTGCAATGGATGTGGTCATTTTTGTACGAGAAATTATTGAAACCAACCCAAAATTAAGGGTTTCCATAGTGACAAGGTTATTGGACACTTTCTACCAGATCCGAGCTGCACGGGTTTGCTCCTGTGCTCTTTGGATTATTGGAGAATATTGTTTGTCTCTGTCTGAAGTGGAGAGTGGGATTGCAACTATTAAGCAGTGCCTTGGGGACTTGCCGTTTTACTCTCCTTCTGAAGAAGGGGAAGCTACTGAGACAAAAAAGTCTCAACAAGTAAACTCCATTACGGTCTCGTCTAGAAGACCAGCTATCCTTGCTGACGGGACATATGCAACCCAAAGTGCTGCTTCTGAAACTGCTTTCTCCCCTCCAAGTGTAGTCCAGGGATCCTTGACTACTGGAAATTTGAGATCTCTTCTTCTTACTGGTGACTTTTTCCTTGGAGCAGTTGTTTCTTGCACACTGACCAAACTCATTCTGAGATTGGAAGAGGTTCAACCTTCAAAGGTTGAAGTCAATAAAGCATCCACGAGTGCATTGTTGATCATGGTCTCGATGCTACAGCTAGGGCAATCTTCTGTTCTTCCTCATCCAATTGATTATGATTCATATGATAGAATTATTCTGTGCCTAAGATTGTTATGTAACACTGGGGATCAGATCAGGAAGATCTGGTTGGAGTCTTGCCGTGAGAGCTTTGTTAAGATGCTTTCAGATAAACAGCTAAGAGAAACAGAGGAAATTAAAGCTAAAGCCCAGACTTCTCATTCTCAACCAGATGATCTCATTGACTTCTACCACTTGAAGAGCAGAAGGGTAACATTCTGCTTCTTATTCTATATTTTTCGGGACATCAACATAGTTTGACTAAAGCTGCTCTATGTTGTGCTTCAAAGAACTAGGTCTTGCTACGTATAGCATTATATTTTAACCCTGCTCTGCCTCAATCAATAATTAAAAAGAGAAGACGCCTATTGTATTTTTCTCTTTGTACATAAGTGTGATGGTAAGTGTAGCCTAAGAGTTCATTACTCTAATCGAGCATGAAGGTTAGTATTGAAGTTTTTGAATGGTTGCTGGATTATTTTTATATGCTGGTTGACTTGGCAATTATTCCATATGGTTATTTCTTGAAGATAGGCACTTGCAGAACTAGCGTCTTGGACTTTTAAACAACTTAATACGATATTTATCTAAGCAGTGGTGCATGTATGGATCCAATTAAGTAACAGGGTTCTTTAAGGGAGGATGAGTTAGGCACTTTTCTGTTAAAACTTGTGTTAAAATAGGATTCCATAGCAGACGAATGCTAAATTTGCTCTAACAATGAAGGTGCTCAGTACATTCATAATTTTCATAGCTGGAGTTTAAGATCAGTGCCATTTCTTCCCATGTGGTGGCATTGGGAGTTAATTTGGAGGTGGTTTATGTAAGCTTATGCTAGTTCCTCTGTACTAGGAATCGAAATCCTGAAGTGCCTTAACTTTGGAAAGGATTTTATTTTATAAGATGGGACTATGTTCATAAGTAGTGCATGGTCAGATGTTTCTGTAATTTGGCTTATGCTGTTGCATATTCCTTATCTTTACTTAGCAAATAGATACCATATCGTTCATGATTAATTTCCATAACATGATCTAATATTTGTCCGAGATGTTACTTTAGTATATATTCTTGTTAAATAATATGCTGTCAGTAACTTTGATGATTGAAACGATTGAAAGATGGTTGTCCTGATGTATGTGATAGATTAACCAATTGATGGACAGGTATTTATTAGTATGTTATATTTTAATATTTTTTCTGAAAGGCAAATCTTTTTGTCTTCCATTATTTTGGTCGGCTGTCTTTTAGTACTCTTAAGAGGAAGCATAAAAATAATTGTTCTTGGTTCCTTTAAATAAGTTATCCCATTTGCCATATTTTCATCAAGTGTGTAACTTATTAAGCACAATTTGCTTACCTCGTGAGAGCTGTGTGCCTATTGGATTCAGGTTTATTTTACTCTCTTTTTAATTTATATTTTAGGGCATGAGCCAGCTGGAGTTGGAAGATGAAGTCCAAGATGACCTGAAGCGTGCTACTGGGGAGTTTGTCAAGGAGGGTGATGATGCCAATAAACTTAATCGTATTCTTCAACTGACAGGGTTTAGCGATCCTGTCTATGCTGAAGCTTATGTGACAGTTCATCATTATGATATTGTCCTAGATGTGACAGTTATTAATAGGACTAAGGAAACCCTACAGAATTTGTGCTTGGAGTTGGCAACCATGGGTGACCTTAAACTAGTTGAGCGGCCACAGAACTATACTCTAGCTCCTGAATCAAGCAAACAGATAAAAGCCAATATTAAGGTGTCATCAACAGAGACGGGGGTTATATTTGGAAACATTGTTTATGAAACTTCAAATGTGCTTGAGCGGACTGTTGTTGTCCTCAATGACATCCATATTGACATCATGGACTACATCTCTCCTGCTGTCTGTACCGATGCTGCTTTTAGGACAATGTGGGCTGAATTTGAATGGGAAAACAAGGTACCGGCATATCTCTTGCATTTCATTTTGCTAGACATCTATTTCTAGGTTATTTACAATTGTATGGATTACTTCATATTTCAATGGTTGTTAGTCGTAGACTCGTAGTGAAGCTACAACACAAAGCTAGGAATTTTCAGCATATGATACTTATCATATTAAGTACATACCTTTTTAAATCAATTCAGAGAAGTGGCTTTATTAAGAGTTCGGTAGTTTCTTTGCCATATGTAGAAATGATTTTATCATCCTCTCGTGTTGAGCTGAAATACTTACAATAGTCTTAAGGTTTGGTTGGTTCTGGTTATTTCAAGTGGCCTTTTCTCCCTTCTTTCTTTATCTATCCAAGAATGACCTTAAGCAATCTCTTTTAAGCGCATCTTTTATCAGTTTCTTTATAGCATAAAATATGTTTAAGTTAGTCATGATATCTCAACAGCACTGGTCCTTTTTTTGTTGCAGTCCAATGAATATAGAAGATTCATATTTGTCCTTGCCATATATAAATGCTTCGCACTACAGTGAAAAGATTTCATACCTGTTCTTGAATTTCTTTTCCGCTAAGCCCCTCATACTGTTGTAATGCCCAATTTTTGTTTCCTTTTATCTGCCTAGCTTTGGTGCATTAACGGTGTCATTTTTGTTCAAACTGGGCTTTTAATATCTCATTGCTTTTAAATAGTCATTTTCTGTCTTCGTTTTGCCATTAATTGCGGCAGGTTGCTGTAAACACTGTCATTCAAGATGAGAAGGAATTTCTTGAGCATATTATTAAATCTACCAACATGAAGTGCCTGACAGCACCGTAAGTCTTTTCTCCCTATCTTGAGTTTCCTTTTTATTTTTTGGTAGATGGTGGGTGTGATATGTGACATGCAATAGAAGAATTATTTCTTTAAATCCATTGGTATTGCTGCTATTCCTGGATTCCTACCTATTGCTTGCTTTTTTCTGCGCTTCTTGTCTATTTACTATACTTCTTGACCCCCTTTCTCCTTGGATGTGGCAGCTTAAGAACGTGTTAGTCTCCTACTTAGGATTGTCTTTAAATTAATTGTAGAATATAATGCAGCAAATTTCAGAGGATATAGTGTATTCACTTCATTACTATTTCTGATACTTGTTTCCAGGTCAGCTTTGGAGGGGGATTGTGGATTTTTAGCTGCTAACCTATATGCAAAGAGTGTTTTTGGGGAGGATGCTTTGGTGAATGTGAGCATCGAGAAACAGGCAGATGGTAAGTTGAGTGGTTACATTAGAATAAGGAGCAAGACTCAGGGAATTGCTCTGAGCCTGGGAGACAAGATTACTCTCAAGCAGAAGGGAGGAAGCTGAACTCGTGGTCATGCAATTAGTGTTGATCCCAAATAGTGGTATGTCACTCACAGTTTTAGTCCATGTTACAAAGCTTCTCGGCCCCACAATTTTAATCCATCATTGGCAGCCATTGAAGTTGCTGAAGCGTAAACACAAAAGTTAAACAGAAGAAGCTATCCTTCTCGTCTTAGAAGGAAACTTTTGTGGCCGTCCTATATCCGATATTGATATGTATTTTTTTCTATTTTCCCCTTACGGTATTCTATTCCTTGCATGTCTGGCAACAGTTCTTTCCTGTCAGATCTGTTCTTATGCAGTTCTCATGTCATCATTTTAAGTAGACGGACGATCTACTTTGTTTTGATTACTATGATGTTATCTGCAGGTCTCTGTTATTTGAGCAGGATTATGTTGAGGTCCCATCAGCATTTTTCACTGTAGTAGTAGTTGTTCTTATGGAATTATCGACGAGGAGATGCAGAGTATTTGTTCTTATTGTTTCTGAAGGATCCTAGAAGCAGACACTGTACTTTCCAGAAACTAGGTTTTTGTAGAAAATATTGGAGAATGGCGGAATGTTTGTCATTTCTTTAACTTCAGAGTATCTGTTCAATTTATTCTTCAACCTTAAATTTTCACTCATTCGGCATATATTGTTTTGTCATTTACCTTTTTCCCCATGCTTATTTGCTTCCTTAGGGGTTCAAAGAAGTTTACCATTTCTGAATGTATACATTTCGAGCCATCCTTTTGTGCTAGAGTGGATGAATTCCTTTTCCGTTTATTCCCGAAATAGAATTACAGATGGATGGCCTTAGGCCATGACGGATATGTTTTTTTAATATATGTATAATTGTTATTTAAATGAGAAAGTTCATTAATAAGCATTGCACAAATGTGTAAAAAAGTAAAAGCTCATTTCCCATGATAATGGAATGTGGACCAACCCTGGGAAATAAGATAGAAACAAACAGAATTAGCTCATCTTGCGTTATAGTCACGCTCCCTACACAGTTCAGTTTCATCTCGACTCGATAAGACTTTTGGTGTATCAATTGTTTTGAAGATTGCCTAAGAGTGAGACAAAAAACTGAAAAAGAAAATAGATCTAGTCTAAGGAACAACAGATTTTCAAAAGATATAGATCTTCGAATGGATTGATTGGATACTTTGAGGGACACCACCATTTGTGAGTGGACTGGCCATAACAATTTAAGACACATTCTTGAAGACTCGGCTCCAATTCCTTTCCTGTGACAACAAGGATTATAGGTTCATGGTCGAAAAAAGAGTAGGTCTTCAAGCATTATACTAACTCACCAATCACCATCCATCGGAAAGTTGTTGAGAATGTCTTATTAGAGGGAAAAGGAAGAGATCTCAGAACCGTCGGTCTGAAGAAGATACTCTCAATAAGGAAACAGTGGTAAAATTGAACAATATCTCATCTTAAAATTAAATTTAAATATAAAATTTATATTTTTTATAAATAATTTAATTTTTATAAAATTTAAAATAAAATTTTAAAAAATAAATCCTACCAAATCACAAATTTTATGCTTTGACTTTGTTGTTTCTCTATCAAACCATTTGACATAGGTGCTTCAAACGCACACGCGTGACTTCTGGAGAAAACAAACACTTTCTCGGGGTCTTGATCGGTACAAGTTCCATTTTGAAGAACTTTTGAAATTCACGCTATTTTTATACTTTTCCCACCAACTACTACATCAGAGTAGACTGGAACTGGCGGATCTTTCGAAATGGAACGGCATTTATTACCATTTCCCCCCATCTTCGTTCATCGGTGATTTTCTAAATGAAATTTGATCTGAAAGATAACATTTACATAGAGCTTGGAGGCCAACCTGGCTTTGCTCTTCTTTAGAGGGCTATTAAACGCCGCTATCTGTTACAGAAATGGATATTTCAACGGGTTTTGATCAATTAAGTGGTAGCTCAGCAAGACTGGCATGCCCATTAACTAACCACAATGTCTTCTGTAGGGAAAGATTGAATTTTGCATTCAAGAAGAGAAAATGTTACAGAGGTTCGTTTTTGCAAAAGATTCACTGTTCTTCTGTTGAACAGAGTCTCAAACCACGCCCGCAGCACTCAATCCCGGCGCCTAAACCTTTGAAAACTGCTGGCAGTCTGATGGGAGAGAGCAAGGCGATGGTGGACGACAGTTTTGGCCCTGGACTTTGTACTCAGATAGAGAAGTTAGTTAGGCACGGGAGGTACAAGCAGGCACTTGAATTGTTTGAGATTTTAGAGTGTGAAGATGAGCATAATTTGGGCAGCAGTACTTATGATGCACTGATCAGTGCTTGCATCGGTTTGAAATCTGTTAGGGGGGTAAAACGGGTGTTCAATTATATAGTTAGTGGTCGATTTGAACCAGATCAGTATTTGAGCAATAGGATCTTGGTTATGCATGTGAAATGTGGGATGCTGATTGATGCCCGGAAATTATTTGATGAAATGCCTGAAAGAAACATGGTTTCGTGGAATACAATAATTGGGGGGCTTGTTGATACAGGGAACTTTTTTGAAGCCTTTCGGTTGTTCTTTATGATGCAGGAGGAACTTTCTGATGCCGGTTCTCGCACAGTTGCTACAATGATCCGAGCATCTGCTGGTTTGGAATTGATTTCTCCAGGCAGACAATTGCATTCTTTGGCTTTTAAATTTGGTGTAGCTGATGACCTTTATGTGTCATGTGCTTTGATTGACATGTATAGCAAATGCGGCAGCATTGAAGATGCAAGATTTGTTTTCAATGAAATGCCAGAGAAGACAACTGTGGGATGGAATAGTATTATTGCGGGATATGCACTTCACGGTTATAGCGAGGAAGCTTTGAGCATGTATTATGAAATGCGAGATTCTGGAGTAAATATGGATCATTTCACATTTTCAATGATTATAAGAGTGTGTACAAGGTTAGCTTCCTTGGAACATGCCAAACAGGCTCATGCAGGGTTAGTTCGTCATGGTTTTGGGTTAGATGTAGTTGCTAATACTGCTCTTGTGGACTTCTATAGCAAGTGGGGAAGGATAGAAGATGCCCGGAATGTTTTTGAGAGGATGCCCCAAAAGAATGTTATCTCTTGGAATGCGCTAATAGCCGGATATGGTAATCATGGTCAAGGAGCTGAGGCAGTTCAGCTATTCAACCGGATGATTTGTGAAGGAATGGTTCCCAACCATGTTACCTTTCTTGCTGTTCTATCTGCATGTAGTTATTCAGGCTTATCAGATCACGGATGGGAAATTTTTTACTCAATGACTAGGGATTTTAAGGTAAAGCCCCGAGCCATGCACTATGCCTGCATGATTGAGTTGCTAGGCCGAGAAGGACTTTTGGATGAAGCTTTGGCATTAATAAGAGATGCCCCATTTGAACCAACTGTGAATATGTGGGCTGCCTTGCTCACTGCTTGCAGGATCCACAAGAATCTTGTGCTTGGAAAACTTGCAGCTGAGAAACTTTATGGGACGGAACCTGAAAAGTTGAGTAGTTATGTAGTTCTTTTAAATATATATACGAGTTCTGGGAAGTTGGATGAAGCTGCTGCGGTCGTCCGAACCTTGAAAAGAAAAGGCCTGAGAATGTTGCCTGCATGTACTTGGATAGAAATCAACAAACAATCATATGCTTTCTTATCTGGAGATAAGTCTCACAAAGATACCAGGCAGATCTACAAGAAATTAGACAAACTGATGCAAAAGATCTCAAAGCAAGGTTATGTTCCAGAAGGCAAATTCTTGCTTCCTGACATTGATAAGAGAGAGGAAGAATTGCAACATTATCATAGTGAAAAATTAGCAATTTCATTTGGGCTAATCAATTCAGTTGATTCAACTCCACTGCGTCTTGTCCAGAGTCATAGAATTTGCAGTGATTGCCATAATGCCATCAAAATGATGGCAATGGTTACTAAAAGAGAAATTGTTCTTAGGGATGGTAGCAGATTTCATCGCTTCAAAAGCGGAATTTGTTCCTGTGGTGATTACTGGTGATAGAAGCTGGATGGACTATGAAGGAGTTCTGTTGCCCACTGTATGTATCTTTTTATGCTTTGTTTCTTGTTCATGTTTCTTTAGTCCCTTCTGATAATTCTTTTTGAGATATTATGATGATTATTGGAACTAAAGCAATTCATTTAAATGATCTCTCAGGTTTCGCTCAGAAAGTAAAGAGAAGAAAATAGCATCTGGACCCATGGTTCATACTTTCTACTATTTATCATTCTGCACATCAAATGCATTGAATACCAATTGATTTAAATACTTTTCAATTCTAACAGTGGCAGTCTAGGATTTCTGGATGTTCATTTCCTGTACTGCTACTATTCATGTAACTTATATGTTTGCTTCTATTTTTTTTTTTTTTTTCCCTAGAGGTTTACACTAGTAAAGGTCATTTGAATTGTGGAATCACTCGTGTTCCAGTTCAGAAGATAATAAATTTGCTAGTCATTTGAGGATCCGCATATGTATCATGACATTCCAATATATGTATGTTTACCATTCTTATTGATTCTCATGTTTTATGAGAAACGTTTTTATTTCCTTAATTTGGTATGATTTTGAAGCATATTGTAATTATGCATATTGACTTAAAATTAGCCTATTCAGCTGAACTTTTACACTTGCCAGATACTATGCTAGCACATTTTAATTGTTAGGACACAACAGCTCCTATATTTTTCAGATGTTGCTTGAAAAACTTACTCTTTAGAATGCAGGTCCAGGTAATGTTCAAATGATTATGTTCGGTTGTACTTTTTCCAAATATCATGGCTTGTAAACTCTTAGGGGAAATGGCTGAGTTAGGTACCTATAGTTTAGCGAATCATTTAAGCTTTACAAAATGACTGCATCAACCTTGAATTTTCTGCATATATCTTCAACTCTTGAAATGGTAACATCGGCTTTTTATTAAAGAGAAAAAGAAAGGAACATAAACAATCTGTTTGCTGAGATGGGCCTTAGCAGTCACACTAGTCACTTCTGTTGTGAGCTTTGAGTAAATGGATTTGCAAAAAAGAAATCTATGGCAGTCATTACTCGTAGATCGCCAATATTCATCAAATACATTGGAGGTGCTTTGGTAGCATAAAACCAATGCAAGTGTTCTAGCTCTATTTTCATGTTAATTCATTTTTCTGGTCCGTAGATGAAATTTTCAAAATGTTTTCTCTCACATAATTTGGATATGATACGTCTCTGAACTGAAAAGAGCTATATATTTTCCGGTCTTGGTTTTCTTGTTTCACAAACATTTTAATTATTTAGTTATTCCAATTCTGATGCAGGGAGAAAAGAGATTTCTGTTTGTATCAATTTCTGAGCAAAGTGCTATTTCTATTACTGAATTTCATTTTCTTTTCCCATCAGATGGCACATATGTCAAATGGTTTGAGAGGGAAAGGACAAAGTAGGCGCAAATTTTACTATTTCTATCACTGAGCCTAGTAAATAATAAAAATTTACTCCTTTCATTTCAAAATATATATTCTACTTTCTATTTACGTTTATTTCTAAATATAAGTAAATTTTATTTATTATTTTATTTTTAATTTTATCCTTATCTCCAATCAAATATTTAAATATTTTTTTTCTAAAAACTATTAATTTTCTAACTAACAATCCTAAATATAAATTTTAATATTAAATTTAAATTTAACATATTAATCAAAATTTTTTAAATAAGAATATGTAAGACGTATATTAATTATTTTAAAATTTATTAAAATTTTAATTTTTGTATAAAAAAATATCATATATTTTAAAACAGAAAAATGCTTATACGATTACCAACTCAATTAGAGAAAGCCTATTCCTCTCTTTCCTTATTAAGAGTATCTTCTTCTGACCTACGGTTCTGAGATCTCTTCCTTTTCTCTCTTAAGACATTCTCAACTTCTTCCCGCTGGATGGTGAGTTAGTATAATGCTTAAGACCTACTCTGTTTTCCACCATGAACCTAAAATCCTTCTTGTCACATAAAAGGAATTGGCGCCGAGTCTTCAAGAATGTGTCTTAAGTTGTTACGGCAAGGTCCACTCACAGAAGGCGGTGTCCCTCAAAATTGTGCAATCAATCCATTCAAAGGATATAGATCTTAGATCTACAGAATGTCTAAATAAATCAAAGGAGAAGATATCAAGATTTGTGGCAAAAAGGGGAGGTGTGTAACAAAATAAAAAAGCAAATACTATTCCAGCCAAGGGGGAAGGTTGGGGTTTCTGGATAAATATAGCACGCTTGATGAATTCCAAGAAGATCAAATCCATAACCACTAGGACTCTTTTAACAACATGAGGTGTAGTAATCAGAAGCAGCCCACATCCGTTACAGTGTGAAAGAAGATAAAAATCCACCTCTTCAGAAGTCACAACTTACGCAACGATTATCTTTGAGTTGCAACGGTAATATAAGGTAGAAGAAAAAATACTGAAAATAATTCTCAAGTGCCCTGGATCTAGTTGTAGCTATCCCAATTTTTCGAAATATGAAGAATTATTTGATTTCTGCAAAATATTAGTACAATGCTAATAATCATCGTACTTGAGCATAAAAACTCAAACAGTGACCAAAGCAAGAAAACAAAAAATAATAGATAACATTTGTGTCAGATACCATGTATCATGCCATCCACCTGCAGAAACAAAACATTTTGTCCTTACAGGTTCTCCAGCGAATCATCCATTGAATTATCAAGCAATGCCAATTCTAGTTCAGCAAGTGCTGTTTGTATTTTATGACTTTCTTCTATGGAAATGTTCAATTTCTCCGAACACTGTAAACAAGAAAAAAAGAACTTAGCTTTTTACGTTCTTCTGAGATATAACAGAAGAACAAGAAGCAAACATGTAATACTAGATAAAAGTTTGGGTATGATTCCCTGTGTAAAACACACAATCCTTTTGCTCCTGCATCAATGTAATCCAATTTGTCTATGTTCATTGTTCTCATTTTAAAAATAATGTCGAACTCATCAACTTAGAGACATCAGGTTTCCTACTTAGTTCCTCCACAATCTTTACCCACAGGGTCTCTCATAAGGTAGGTAAAAACCATATATTGAAGAATCCAAACAAATACAGCCATCAATGGCCTTATTTTCTTGAGCACTTCCTTGTGGCTCCTCCATTTTGTAGTAATATGGGGTAAACTGAAGAGAATATTGGGTATTTGCGAATTTGAAGTACAAAAATCTACAATAGAGAATTAATGCACGTGTTGGACATTATGGAGTTCTGGAATCTATTGTTAAAAATGGTAATTTCTGAAAGTATGTACAGCCCAGATGAGGTTGTGTTGCTTACAACTATATAGTAGCTTAAACAATATTCTTCTTCTACCAGTCTCCATTTTAATGGGCAATGCAGAAATCAATGCAGACTTTTATCTCAGTTTTTAACAAATGAAAAAATGAAGGAGCCCACTGCTAATATCATTGAGACCACTCTAGTTACCAGAAGATTACCCTTGAAGGCACAATACAATAGTTATAACAACTGAAGGAAGCTAAAGTTATTCATGTAGCTCATTCCATATATGATTGGCAGAAGATTAATTTTGAGGCCATCGATACAAATTGACTGGATAGAAACTAAATAAGAAGTGCCTTCTACTCCTTGAAGATCTAGTCTAGGAACCAGTTTGAAGGTTTCTGGCTGCACATGATATAGCATCCTTCCACCAATAAGGGGTCAATATAACAGGAAGAATTCAAGAGATTATATATTAACTAACATATTTTTTTACTGAAAGAAAAAGAAGTTACGCACAACCTACTAGAAATAAATAACAAGGTACTCTGGTGCAAGGTAATGATGTTGAAAGAAAGAAGGGAAAAGCCACAGCCTTTAACTTGGCTTGAGAGAGTAAACTCTGTAGTTTTATTAATAATGCTGAAAATAATAGCTCTAGACTGTAGCAGCCAACCGTATATATATTCTAACCCTAATCTAAAGACCTGCCTAAAAGAAAATTGGAAGGAAAGGAAATTGACATCTACTTAAAATCCTAAAGCATGTAGGAAATAAATGACTAAGGAAAATATCCTAGAAGGACCAGTAAAAGAATAAGAAACAATCCCAAAAAAAAAAAGAAAAAAAAAAACCAGGCTATTTCCTATTTTGTTTTTTTCCTGCATCAAAGCATTTCTTTACTCAGCAACAAGCATTTGCAACAATACACAATTCTGCACTGCGTAGAACCGCAATGCTCTAAGCAACACAAGAAACTAAAGTTGCCTTTGACTATATACACTAATGATGCATGAGTAGCTGTCAGTCAATATTTAGAATACATCAAGATATGGATATTTGTCCTAGCATATTCTCCAAGCAGTTTATCGCGCTCTCAAGAAAAGGGAACTAGATTTTCTCATGAAGATATCCAAGAAGCCATACCTGAAGCTTGGCTACTTCCGCTGTTATACTCTTAATATGGATTTTGTGTGATGAAAGTAATCTCTTCATCTTAATATCTTTATGCATCAGTAGTAGGAGAGACAGAATTGCATATATGCCCTTTGAATGGTTGATTTTGGACTGAGTATGACGAGGAGGAGAGAACAATGGAACTTCTTCAGCTACCAATGATTTCAGAGAATTTAAGAAAAGAAATAGTAGTTTGTTACTGCAATCGAAGAGGGAAAAACCAGGTAGGAGGTAGTAGCGGCTATTTCTGATATTCTCAATAGCACTAGGTTCACAATCATCTTGAATATACTGCATGAAAGTGTTGAAAAAGTTAGTGATTGCCTCTACAGCCAGGGGAATTAGAACTTCTTTAAAAAAAAGCTGAAATGATGGAAGAGATGAACAGGAAATTATGCAAAGAGAAACATCCTTTTAAAAAATTACCTAGAAAGGCAACAATCAACAACTATTAATAATTTGAAACAAATATCAGGAGATCATGAGATAAGAATCTGTTTGATGTGGTGAAAACTACAACAATGTTTAGAGACCAAAATACTGAGCATAGAATGGATAATATGTATTAAACAAAGCAATACATCAATCAAATAAATGAAAAGAATCATTAATAAAATTAGTAATTGTTATATGGTTTTAATTCAAGGTTAAAGCAATGGTATTAATTCATCTTTGCTCTTTTCCAGATTCTAGCAACAATTTTCACATTATAGAAATTGTCCTAACAAATAATTTCTCACATAATCAGAGACGATCTAATTTTATCTGAAAACTTACATTCTGCACAATTAAACGTGAAACAAACAACTGAACTTTATTACTCTAAGCTGAAGAAACACAGGAAACATCAAAGATCGCGAGAAGGAAAAGAGGGGATGGTGGAGAAAAGAAGGATGAAAACTTACAGAGGCAATATGCATCAAGTATCCTGGAAGGACATGACTTAGTTTGATGATATTCAACTCAGAGAGTCTGGTAGGTTTGGAGTCTAGAGTAATTAGCACCCTCAAAAGCCCACAGATGTTATCAACTGGAATTTTGTGTGACTAAGCAAAAAGGCAACAAGCAAATCCATCAGAGAATCACAATGAATTTGGTAGATCAGCCTAACTCACCAAAAAAGACAATTTTAGAAAAGAGATTTCATCCAAATCTATAAGATATGTAACCTGTTAAAACCATGAAAAGAAAAGAAACAAACAAATTCTTAACAGAAAATTGCAGAGTTATTCAGCTCACCATGTGATCAAGAATTGTTTTCTCCAACATCTGGAGAACAAGATATTCATCTCCTATCTGAGACAGAGATGAGCTCACAACTTTACTAAGGGATCTAAAAGTTTCACGATTTGAAATCCCTTCACACCTCTTAGCAGGATGCATATCTTCTGCAGAATTTCAATCGTTCAGTTATTAAGTAATGCAATAGCTAGAAGTAAGCTGACAGTCCAAGAAAAGTAATGATGTAGAGCCTAAAAGCATACTTCACTGGGAACCAAAAACAAGGATATGGAAAAGAGATGATGAAACATCTTTTTTTTCATTTTGAGGGGGAAGTGGTAATTAGAAGTTGACAAAAGCCCCTTTATCACTCCCAAAAACATAGAACAAATGCAAAAAGGAGTTGCTGCTCTGGAGAGAGAGAAAGGGGGGAAAGAAGAGTGAAAGAGGGAATCCGTTAACAGCACTCAACCATTAGAAACAACAATTTCAAAGTCATCCTCTGCAATCACCAGGTTCTATAATCACAGTAGTCAACACACACAACTAGACACATCAGTTCAGAAAGAAACTAGCATGCCTTGGAGAGTATAGCATGTGATATTTATCCATGCATTTCAAACCAGAATTACTCCTACAGTGAGTTATGAGGATTGAAAGACATCACCTATAGCTAAGTAATGAAGAAAAATCCGAAGGGAAATCTCCTTCTAAAGATTTTACACCAGCATAAATGTAGAAAAAGTACTTATGCAGGGGTTCATACATGGGAAATCCAAAACAAGCTGCAATATTATCAACTTGAATCATATAGCAATCTGCTAAATCTTGTTAAACAAAGTAACATAAATACTAAACCAAACACAACAACCATACAAGTAATTAGTATGTCAACCAGCAGCAAGCAATATGCAAACAACAGAACTGTGGAAACATAAATCACTCAAGAAAGGGGTAGAAAAAATGGAGTGTAGTGAGACTTAATTTATACGTTACCAGGATAAACTTTGAACTGTGAAAGTAAAGTGATGAGGAAACTAATATAATCTGCAATCAGCACGTTTCCAGCTTTATAGGTTGAATGAAGAACCTCTATAATTCGAAAAAGTAAAAGTGGCTCCATATCTGGACCTGCAATCAATTGCCCCAACAGTTAAAGTAGTTTACACAAATTAACTGTTTAAACTATACTTTTGTTTTCTTGGGACATAACATGCTGTCAAATAACTAGATCTCCACTTCCTTTAATCATTAAGCAATGATCCTTTTCTTTATTTTTTCCGTTCTAAGATACATTGTGAAGCTCAAATGTAGCAACATTTATGGAATAGAAGGTCAAGCAGCTTTCCTTTCCAGTTGCTGGCTATTTGTGATTGATATTGAACATGATAATGAGTTTCTAGCTCAAATCAAAGCCAAGATCCAAGCTGCAGTAACTGAAAGAAAAATTAGACAGACTAGCCACTTACTCAAGCAGCAAGATGCCAGTGATTGGAGCAGTGGGGGGTGCAAAGAAGAGAAGTAATATAGACAAGACAGAGAAAGTTCCTGGATATCCCTAGTTAGCTTTGTGAATGGACCGCAAGCACCTTCTGCAACACAAGAAAGAAAGTGAAGATGTGGCCATTTAAGAAAAGGGAGAGTGAAACAGATTCATGATGAGAAATATGATCTTTACTTCCATCTACGCTGGTACTGTAAAAATCCTTAAACTTTTCCTGCATTTCATCATACTTCTGTGTGAATGAAATGTTCAGCATGGCAGCCTTCCCTATTTTAAGTTGGAGATGCAATATGGCCTGCAAGAACAATTCTCATTATGGCAGAAGAAAACAAGATCATTGGGTATAACAAATACAAAGCCAGACAATGGATAATGAGAAGCTAAAGCCATCACCTTGCTTTTTCAACCATAAGAAAGAATTTCAAATATACATGAGGTAAAGAAATTCACACCTTTGAACACACTGGGTGCTTATCATCTAAAACGACTAGCAGCAGAGGAAGCTCACTTGTCCAGATACCTAGATAGTGCAACATTTCAGTATTAGTTGCAAATAGCCCACCCCAGCCCTTTTCCTATTCATTCAAGAACAAAATTTTGTCAGTTGAGTATGATAAAGAACCATAAAGAAGAATTGTTCACTAAATAAGGCCTCCAACTGAATATCCACCAAGGTCAAATCCCAAACTGGGAATTTAAAGGGTCACAAACTAAGAGAGAAAAAGGATTCATAAGTTTGAAAAAATCCAAACATTATATTTAATGTTTTCTAGGAACCAGCAACCAATATTCTCACTTGGTCTAGTATTTCTTCTAGGACAGAGAGGCAAGCCAATTTCAATGAAGATGCTGGGCTGCAGCTCTTGAAGACCTCACTAAATGCCTGCAGTGGACAAAGCCAGATTTCAAAACCTAATATTCAGGAGATTTATATTCCACAACTCAAATTATCCCTAAGAACCAAGTGTCTGAAACAGAGACTGCAAGAGTTCTTAAGACAGAGAAGCTTGTCAAGATAGAACACTCGAGTAAAATTATAACACCGCATAACAGCTTCTTATGACATAGAATGATGAAAAAGAAAAGAAAAGAAAAGGATAGTTCTAGCCAACCCTAAGAATGCGAGACCTCCAATCATCTCCAACTCTTATAGCAAGTTTGGGGATGAAAGATATAAGTGGAAGCAAGCGTTTTTCATGAAAGACTTCACCAGATCCCGTGGAATTGTTGGATATCTGGAAAACAGCATAGATTGCATTATCAGATACATAAAGTTCAGACTAGTATTGGAACTGCAGCTGAATACTTTAGCCACTCAAAGTTGTTAATCTCAATTAGCTATCATAAATAGTTAGGTTGCATGATCAGATTCAACAGATTATTGCAGTCTTTCAAACATGCAGCAACATGACATGCATTTAAAGAATATCTACTAATGCAAAATGCCAGAGTAGGAACTTAGTCAACAAACTCTATCATCCTCAGCCACGAATTAGATCAAAACTAAAGATTCATCATGCTCTACAGCTTAAAAAATTGCTTTTTCCTATGATTTGAGATGCTGATGCCCAATGATTAAATATAAACTGTTAGCATTACATCAACCTATTTGGCCATTCCCAATCACGTGGTTTATCACGTATTTCAAAATACCTCCAAGTTAAAGCAAGATGTTTGTTGGTAGCAAAATTATCTGGTAGATCATTAGAACACCCAGGAACATCGAACTAGGATAAGAGATTTACAGCAAGTATCTAGCAATAAAAGGTTTCCATTATCATCAGAGTGTGTCCTTTGATAATATTCTGAAAACAAGGTCAGATACGATGGAATTATATGGAAATCCAATCCAAAACCTGAAGGCCATAAGGGTTTGAATGTCTATGCTAAAGATCTAATGCTCCTTTGAAGTCAGACCATCATTTAGATTATTGTGGTACAGAATGGCTAGATATTTCTAACACTGTGAGATAAGATTCCTATTTGAACTATTGAAATACACATTTAGCACAAAATGTATATTTCCAATAGAACAGCATTTGTTTGGTCAAAATCCCAAATTGAGTAAAAACTAGCACAATTCATCGTCTGCTTGATAAAATATCACACAAAAAATAAAAAAGAATGAAGACATTAAGACTTGGGATTAGTCTCACTCAACGCTACCTATATTATCCAAGAAGAGTTCCTTGGATTAAAAAACCCTAACCAACTGGCAAAAGTTGTACAGTGTTTAAACTAGACTCTCAAAAAGCAATGAGAATAAAATTTTTGTCATGCATAATCAGTCAGAGATTACAATATGTAATTCATAATGAAACAAGATTATAAGTGACTTTATGCAACAAATGAACATCTTTGGTAGCACTCATTTGACTCAGCCTTCAATTATAAAAGCAGAACTGTATACATAGACAGTAGTCAAGAGCAGTAAACACAAGGAGCCTTGAAAGTAGGAAAAGAGCATATGGAGAGAGAACCTTTTCAATTAGAGAACTCTCAAGAAATCCTACAAAATTTTCCAGCAAAGCAGGATCAGGATAAGTCCATTCACTTAGCAGCAGAAATATTTCTGAAATAATGGCATTCAAAACGAAATGTCGCTTATCACCCTGCAAAAAATAAAGCTAGTGAATTTATAGAACCAATCCTAACCCAAATGCTTCAACCTGAGAAACAGGAAAGTTCAACATTGAAAACCTTAGAAGACATTGTAGTCTCTGAAGGAAAACTTCACTTGTACCTTCAGGGGAAAGATATCCCACAGCTTCCACACCGGTGACAAAATCTGATCGCACACCGTAGTGCCAAGGCTTTTTCCACAAGGATGCAGAGCAGAGAGAGGGCATTTTTGACTTCTTAAAATCTCATGAACAAAGAATTTGATCACAAGATCTATACTATCAAGAATAAGCAGCATACAATCAAAAGATTGTGCATCCAGGAAACAACCAACTAAAATGGGCAAAAGATCTTTCAATCTTTCAGTAATGCCCGAAATCCCTGAAAAAAGTGATAAAAAGAAACATTATGTCAACAACCTTTTCCAACCTAGTCAATAGAGTCACATTTCATCTCCTATATGGAAACAGACCAGTAAGTCTACACAAAAATGATGACACTTGAAAAGGTGGTTAATTCTATCATCCTTAAGGAATACAGAAATAATATTTCAACTTATAACTTGATATTTTTCGCAATCCTAACATATGAGACTACCCTTTGTGTAATAAAGTAATAACAGTTCAATTTATCACTTGAAACTTCTCTCATTCCCATACGCAACTAATCTTTGTACTTTCAAGGAGATTTGAGTAACATCACAATTCAAACATTTTAGACCTCTTCCAAAAACCTTTTCTTTTTAATCAATTATTTATGCTCATTCTCTAGCTACAAGAACATTGAACGCAACCTTTATTTAGTAGCAAAGTCTATGCCCCTTTTGATTCACAATGCTGAAGGATGGCATATAACATGCATGGAGTTAGTATGAGACTAAAAACAAATACCAACTTCTAGGAAACAGATTTCCCCCTTTCAGGGGACCACTGACCAAAAGTTCTGTACTTTCTAACCTTTGAATTTTCATAAGCCCATACTTTCGAATAAATTCAATTGAAATTTTACTATTACTACTGTTGTCATAAAGTTTAGAGTACAGTCTATTGTACAAAAAGTCATCATCTCTTTATGCAGCCAAACAACAAGAGTCAGCAATGACAGGTATTACAAGGATACAAATTATACACAGATGAAATATACCACTTACTTAACCTGTGGATGGTTTTAAGATTGTTTCATATTCAAAATATTCCCTTACCAGAAGAATCCTCAATAGCATCAGACTCAAATCCATGTAAAATCCTTCCATGAGGCACCTCCTGTGATATTTGAATTTAGACCAAGTCAAGTCAGCACATGTAAGGGGAAAAGACATCAACATGCAGAACAAAGGTGCAAAGGACCAAGGGAGGCAATCAAGAAACCAAAGATGAAGGACGAGGCTGGGCTATCCGGAGATTTCTCAACAACATCAAACGTGCTTAATAATCTTCCTTTATCAAGGCAGGAAGCTAGTATATATTTCTGTCCTGGTTGGAAGCTTGTTCAAGACTATTCCTTATGCCTCCCTTCCTGTTATGTCTACTAGTGCTTATTTATGCAATGTCTACTGTCTCGGTGACTTTTCATTTCAAGACCATTTAGATACAAGGGTGCAGGGGACTATAGAAGTATGCTTAATCGAAGGCTTTGAATTTACACCTAAAAAATAAAATTAAAAAAAACGTGACGAAGCAAATAAATCATCCAGACATCCTAGAGCAACACAGCCATCATAACCCATGTAATTGGAAAACTGACAGCCACTAAGGTTAGAGAACTCTGACCATAAGGAAACACAGTCCCTGGAGAACCGGATTATCATTAGGAAACAATCAACCAGATGACACTTGCTTTAAAAAGTAGAGGGTACATTTTCAATTGATGAGTCATCATCTCTTTTATTAGATGGCAAAAGCGTCAAGCAGTGAACCAACCCAGCAAGGATACTCTCTAGCTTGCTCTGATCTTGTAACTGAAATTGGCTCTTCCGCAGAATATCTTCGAAGTGCTGGAGAATCTGCAAAGAAAATGAATAGTTTAAAGTAACTGCAAATAAGACCCGATACCTGAAACAAAGAATTGACGTAACAACCAATGGAGAATCAAATATTGAAATGTATTGCCTGTGGTCTAGGAACAAAAGCTAAACAAAGAGAAATAGAGAGGAGAAATACGTTGGTAAAAGTTCCTAATTGCAATAAATAATCTGGAGCAACAACATAACAGCAGATTGACGTACAGAAATAGAGAAGCAAACTTATCCAATTCATGGACCAGCCAACATAGAGAAAGAAAACGTGGCCCATTTGTGCAACTATTGAATGAAAAATTTATCTCTATTCCACATAGAATGTCTACAACAGACAGCTAAAAAGTTTTCAGGATATATTTTTGCATTTGACTTTATAATTTTAGGCAAAATGTCTACTCAGCTGTAAGAGTTTGTTTCAAAGAATTTAATGGGCTGAAAATAAGTCAAAAAAATGGCAGAAATATAAAACTTGGGCAGAAAGAATAACTAGCATAGTCAAAGAGGGCAAGGAAAAGCATACAAGTCCAATCTATGATCAATAGAAATATTAATTTCTTTCATGCAAAACTACGTAACTCATGTGCATTATAGCTCTTAAGGTAAAGAAATCTCATGCACACACCTTTTCAGCATATAAGGAAAATGAAGATGGGTAACTCTGTACAACAAGGTCAAAAATTTTGAAAGCCATCACGCGCACATCTATTGCCAAGTGTGTCATTGCATTGAAAATATATGCCATCATCAAGGAGATGAATGGTCCTTGATTATCCTGAAAGGAAAAGCAACTGGTTGTTGATGTATGACAGGGGTTAGTTGAAATAATCATACAATATATACATATAATACCTCAGGACATACAATGAAATAGATGGTGATTTTGTCCTGTTTGATTTGTAAGCATGCAAAATCTAGACTGCAGAATATGTCATCAATGACAGAACCAAAATGCCAACATAAAGGTTATGCGCGCATGCACAGAGAGAGAGAGAGAGAGAGAACCACCAAAAGTGAAGATTTATAAACCACCACCCACTTCAAGATAATTTGGACAATTAAATTTGCTCACAAGGTATAGAAGAATTACATTTTTACAGCTTGGTAAGATCACTTTCTTAAATAGTTTGTAAAGTGTTTCACGAACAAGTTTATCATCATCACAGATGCGTTCACGAAGTTTCTCTATGGCAGCAAGCTTGTGAAGCTTCAACTCAGCTGGGTGTTTAAGAAATATGTCTCTAATACCAATCAACGCATCTGGAGAAAAACAAAGAAAGAAAAACTTCTAGTCAGTATCAAGTGAAAATAACATATAAGTGCAACCTCAACAACAACAACATTTAGCATATATATGTGCTACCTCTAAGGAAGGAAAAAAATTCATAAACTTCATTTAGCATATTTTTCCTCAATGCAAAGAACCAGGAAGGCAATTCAGACTATGGACATAGGACAATGGAATTTCTGAGCAAACAAATATCTATATTTTCTTAAATTCTGAGATATGTTCCCTGATTTACAACAACCTGTTGCGCAGATAGGCTCCAAGGGCATGGGATCATAAAAATCCAATGAAAGTAAATTTCAACATAAAACATGAAAGGAAATTACATATCTTAATCAAAGATAATAGCATTACCAAGAATGTGATCTAACTCCTAGCAGTCAATTAACTATATGATTACCCGTTCTTTTCTAAGTTTATCCATTCATCTACAGAGCCTCCAAGGAAGACTTACAAACATTTGCAACTGTTTTGGTAATCCGTGCACTTCAATTCCTACTATGTTGCCCAATCTTCTTTTTTTCACTACACGTTTATGTTTCTCCATTTTTCTCAAACAAGCAACGCTTCCAAGTAAACAACATTAGATTTTCCACTCCAATTATGAACACAGTCAATTTCTGGATCAATATAAGTTAGTGTAAGTGGGGAAAAAAAAACACCTTTACGGACTTTTGCATTGTGGTGACTTGTTTGCTGAAGCAGCTCCTTCAAAGTCAAGCCCTTTTTACTCACAGCTAAACCTGTCTTCTCTGATGCGAGACTTTGCTCAGGGAGAATAATTGCTGCTCATAGAACAAAATAACGACTTATCAACAATATCAGTTTCATAAGAAATCCACAGATGACTCTAAACAGCATGACTATCTAAAGAAAGAATAAAAGAAGGACAAGCAGATATCAACTTAACACATTTTAAAGATACCATCATGAGGATTGTGTGTGGCCATAATAAGGATGAAGCATTCTAACCCTCTCTTTTCTTGATAACCAAAACAAAAACTTACAGTTGAAAATAACTGGAGCATTCTTTTATGGCATCAAGTGAAAGGCATGCCTTTATTGTACGTTATATACACCTCACCTCTATTCATCCTAACCTTCCTGTTTGCTCCCATTGTTAATGTAGCTCAATTTTCATCGCTTCTTTTTTTATTTGTAAAATTGCAAATACAATTATCTGATAATATAGTTCTCAACAAACAGAAACACACTAATTATTTGTTGATATAGTTAGAGCATATATTGTGGAAAGACTGGGATAAACAAATTCTTTATAAAACAGTTGTTCCATTGAAGGGTGGGATTGTGTATACGGTTGGTACCTTTAGACTTGATCTCAGTGTTGGTAGCATTTTTAGGGGGAGGCAATTTCCGGCCTACTTTTCTTTTTAGTTTCTGCAAGATATAAGGGTTAGAATTATAAAAATATAATAACACATACGTCACGATTGTACACATTTCAACTATATGCAAAATCAAATTACTTTGAAGTCTATTCCGCCTCGCTTTTGCGGCTTCTTGGATTGAGCCTTCTTCACCATTTTTTACAGATTTTCTGTTTTGCTCGCGATAAATGTCAGGAGAAGAAAGAGAATACTATTGCTCCAGAAACAAAGGTGCAAGTTCAACTGAATTTCTAATCTTGTACAAGCAGAAGGGTTTAGGGTTTAAGTTTCAAGAGGTGATAGAACCGCCAAACGTCTGACTTGTTTGGCCTCGGGGTTTAAGGTTAGCACCGGAAATAGCCTGGATGCAAAGTATTACTCATTGCTGCCATGCGTTGAGTATGTTGCAGATTTTTGCAGCCTTACCGAGTTAAACGTTGCGTTCAGACTGTTTCGACCAGAAACTATCTAATTATACCCTTATTCAAAATATGAAACTAATAATATGTTTGAGTTTTCTTTTTCTTTTTTTGGAAGCAAACTGATGCAGATTCTCTCAGCTGGCTTCAAAGCTTCTGTCTTTGTGTTTCTCACCAGCGACCAAAAAAGTGGAAGAAAAGAAAGAATGTGCTTTTCTCTAGTCCTTGTTCTATTCCTCTTGTTTGTTTTGGAATTTTTTTTATTTTAAATTTTATAAAATATAAATTATTTATAAAAAAGAAGTAAAAATTTTTATATTAAATTTTTGTTTTTGAAATTTTTTATTTTAAAATTTATTAAAAAATGAATTGTTCTCTTCCCCAGTTTTTTCTTTTCATTTTCATTTTCATATATTTCATCCAATTTTTAGAATGAATGTATTTGGTGGAACTCTATTGTGCTAAGAACACTTTTGAGCGTGATAGGTGAAGACGAGGCTGATATACAGGAAATCTTTGGAAGCCACGGTTTCCAACGGCAGATGCTCTATTAACAGTTTACACCTCTTAGTTAAAAAGAAAGTTTCTAGGGAAAAAATGTTTGAATTTTTCTTCTAGTTGCCTTTCTAATAATCGTAGATTTCCTCTGCTATTCCAGCAGTAAGCAATTTGAATTATTCGATTAACTGCCAATTTTTTTCTTTTTTTTTCACCTTCATCCTTTCTCTTGTTTAGCACTCGGTATTTTCTAATATCTCGAACTTCGGAAATACCACTATATTAAACTTTAAGCATTAAATATGAGAGCATAAAGAAGGAAGAGGAAAAGAGAGGCGCATCCCTCCCAATGGGAGAAATAATGGTCACCTTTCACTTTCAGCCTTAAAGTTCTATGGTCAGACAAGAGCGGATCAAAAGATTTTTTGATCAAGTAAACCATGTCTGCTGCAACTATCAACAAATCCCTTAACTACAATTGAACAATCTGTCCTAGGAAGGGGAGGAGGACAGCACAGGTCCTTTTCTATCAATAAAATATTGTTCTCGGAGTTGAATCTCTTGAACTAGCAGCAACAGACTGACCAAAACATCAAAAGAGCAAACACCAATAGCATGCTGCATCAACCATGACCAGTATATAAGGTTCAAATATTTATTATTCCTAAAATCATACCACTGCAGGCTGCTCCATTTGGGCAACAAAATGTAAGGTGGGGAAAACAAATTATATAGCAAGCTAGCACGATGAGGAATTGGTAGAGGAGACATCACAAGGATTAAGCAGCCAAAAAGGGATAAAAGCATATGGTGTACGAGTAAAACTTATAAAAGGAGAATCAGTTCCGAATTGATTCTATATCTACATCTTCATGGATTGAACTCGGAGCCTAAGTGTCCAATACTGATAAGTTTTGAATTCAAAATTTCATACACCAACCAGCACAGATGATAAAGTGGTAATTGTCACATATGTAACATAATAAAACAACTATCTACATTAAATTAAAAACATTTCAAGCAAAAGGCTCTAACTAACTCTACCTGCCATCAGCTGAAGTAAAAGACTCAGCAAATCCGGCAGGTCTTGCTGGGATACTACCTTTGCTGTCATCAAGGTCTAAATAACTGAAATCCTTTCCTTCAGCTTCTTGCCAACCTTTCACCATTTGAGTAAGGGGAAGGCTGTAATCAATGCCACAATATTCTTCAGTTTCATCATCAAGTGGTTTCCACGTCTCAACAAGTGAAGCTAGTACATTAACAACGTGGCCCATGTCAGGACGCTGGCTTGGCTCTCTTGCAGTACAGTGACCGGCAAGATCAGAGATGATTGAGATGCTCTCAATCGTTTCTTCTTTTACATCTAGAGCTGAGTCAATGCCAGCCATTAGTTTCTCTTTACTTGATTTGATACGCCAGAACCATGCCGCTAGGTACTGGCTTTCCTCTGGTCTATCCTCATCCAGTGCCATCAGTCCGGTGAGTAATTCCATTAGCACAACACCATAACTGAAAACATCGGCTTTTGTTGTGATTTTACCCGTTACTGAACAAAGAGTGTTAATGTCAGAGAGTTATGACGACAGTGGGTTTCTATGTAGAACAAAACAAGACAAATATACCATCATTTTCTTTGATCATCTCTTTAACTAAAATAAACATGTATCGCACAACTAAAATCAATAGTTTAGGCATGGAAAATCAAGCTCAGCCTTTGTCAATATGATAGGTTGTCAATTGACGATAGGTTACTCAATAATTAAGAATAGGACTTGGCTAACAGCAGTTTTATTTAAGAAACCAGAAAGAGAAAAGATTATCTTACAAAGAAAATTGCTCAGCCCACAAAGCTGATGTAAAAATCCAGAATCTAGCCTATAAGATGTATTTAGTTAATAGCTTAAAACCAGACAATTCTATCTTATGCATATGAAAATCTTTATCACTTTTGAAGCACAAAATATACACGGATTCTTGCCAATCAAACCAGTTAAATTCTTGGAGAAAACCTGTTTATTACAACTATACAGTAGTGGTTTTATGCGAATATTATCCTTGATGGAAGCATATCACCATATAATTCATAATCTAAATCATAGATCTTTCAAATGAAGCTTCGGCCTAATTACCTATTACCATTTCAAAAAAGAGTTAAAAGGGAATGCTTACCCGCATATTCAGGTGCGAGATAGCCAAAAGTACCCGCTAATCTGGTCACCACGGACTTCTGCTCACCATCAGGAGCAAGTTTCACCAGCCCAAAATCAGATACCTTTGCCCTAAAGTCATCACCAAGCAAAATATTCGAAGATTTGAGATCTCTGTGTATGAAGCTCTGATGAGCTAGACTATGGAGATACTCCATTCCTCTAGCAACATCCAAGGCAATATTTAGCCTTCTCTTCCAAGACAGAGGCTCTAATTTCAAGTTCTTCCAATGGAAAAGATGTTTGCTAAGAGCCCCTTGTGGCATATACTCATAGACCAGAATTCTTTCATTTCCTTCAGTAGAATATCCCAAAAGAGAGACCAAATGCCGATGACGAACCTTAGAGAGAACCGCAATTTCTGACTGAAATTCATCTAATGCTTTGCTGCTAATAACTCCGGCTTCCATTCTCTTAACTGCTATCTTTGTTCCATCATCCAATTCTCCTTTATAAACTACTCCAAACCCACCACGTCCAAGTTCGTTTTCAGGAGCAAAATTTTTTGTCACATTTTGAAGAACCTGGACTGATATCAGCAAATTTCCAGCCTCAATGACATGAGATTCAGTGCTATTTATGCTGGCAGAACCACTAGCCGTCAATGTAGAAATGCTTCCGTTGGTATTATTAGAAACTACAATCTTGACAGCGTTGTCTGGATCAGTTGAGTCTCTTGGATGTATCACAATAGAACTTGGAGCTGCGGTTCTCTCTTTTCTCTTTTTACAGAAATAAAAGGAAAGAGGCACGACCAATAATACCAGAAATCCAAAACTTGCAGCTGGGGCTACAATTGCAACTAATTTAGCCTTATTGGACCCTTCCCCTTTGATTGAATGATTTGCAGGAACTCCAGTAGCTGAACTAGGATTTTTGGTTGATGAAGGAGTTGAGGAGGGTGAATTCCCAGATGAGGTGTCGTTTTGTTGTGGAGGAGTTCCACCAGGAGGACTAGAATTTAATAGGGAATTTCCATCTACAATAACATGTGCAGTACTACTAAAGTTAGTGGGCAAAGGAGGAGAAAGGTTATTGTTACTCAGATCCAACTGAACCAAAGTTTTTAAGCTTGTCCAGTTCATTGGAATCGGTCCGGAAAGATTATTAGACTCCAAATAGATATGAGTAAGAGAATCAAGATTTGCAATAGAGGGACTCAGAGAACCAACAAGGTGAGATTTTGCCAAGTTTATTGTGATAACCTTCTTGTCAAGATCGCAGCTCAATCCAAACCATGGCCCTTTACAAGGGTCATTTCCTGACCATGCCTGCACAAGCCTCGTTGGGTAATTCACCCCGTCAAGAAAATCTAGAAGTGACATAACTTCAACGGCACACGGAGCCCCTGGAGTTGTTTGGCAAAAAGGGTTCGCTGAAAATGTAGCATTAACAGCTCTGAACTTTGGAATTGGACCCATGAAATGATCATTATTCAAATCTAGATTATCTAATTGCATATTTGCCAAGCTATCAGGAATCAGTCCAACAAGATCATTGCTATTTAGATTGAGATTGCGCAAATCCACTAAATTACCGATGTCTTTCGGAATTTTACCTGAAAAATGATTCCCGTGAAGCCAGAGACTAGTAAGAGATGTCATTGTCGCTATTACATCAATTGGACCAGTCATTCCTTCACCGGACTGTTCATTCAACCAGAGCGTCTTCAACAAGGAATCCTTAAAACTTGCTGGAATACCCCTAGTAATCCTGTTCCGGGACAACAGTAGCACTTGTAAAGACGACATATTTCCCAAGAATTCAGGCAGAGGACCAGCCAAATTACAGTTCATCAGGGTAAGATTAGTCAGTTGAGCTGAATATTGCAAGTCATGGGGCAATGACCAGCCGGTGGTGGCATTCAGAGGAAGATAATCCAATGCCAACACCTGCAAACTCACGAGTCCGCTGAAGAAATCTGATGGGATGGTATCAAACTGGTTGAAGTCAAAATAGGCATATCTCAACTGAGATAGCCCACTCAGAGATGGCAACGAACCTGTGAATTCATTCTGCTGCAGGCCTAAATTTGTCAGCTCAGACAACTGGTTCAAATTCTGAGGTAAAGTGCCCTTCAAGCCTAATTTCGCAACCTGAATCTGCTGAACTCTGCTGCCGGAACAGAATATGTGCGGCCAATGTTGACCACATGGGTCATTGCCACTGGGAGGCCAGTTTAAGAGCTCAGGATTCTTTAACCCATCTCTGAATTGATTAAGAACCGCAAGGTCACTGGGGTTTGTAACGGCATAGCCAAGTGAAAGAAGAGAGAATAATAGTACTAGCACAAGCCTCATCTGCTCAGCAGTCTGCATGGAAGAGCTTTCAAACATAACCGAAAACGCATTGACATTCCAAGAAAAAGCTTCATGTAACTTCTAATGGCTGTTTCTTGAAGAACCCATCTCAGATATTGCGAGGAACACAGAGAGAGAACACGGGCTTGGGATCACAAAAATCCAAGAGAGAAAAAGACAGAGACGAAGTAATAATTGGAGTGCGAAACACTACTGCAGATTTCTTCACAACGTAAGGAAAAGCAGATATTACGGTATAAGATACATTATGCAGCAAGCAGCAGAGCCAAAAAAAGGAAGAAAATTTGTACTGAAGCTTGAGGACTAAAGTGGACCTTTGATGAAGATCACTTTCTTTTCCTTTTCAGAAAGAATAATATTTAGCACCAGAATTTTGAAGAGATTTGAAGATCAAGATTTCTTTTCATTTTAATCTGAAAATCCTGTTTGATTTTAGGACAGAACATTTGTTTGTTGCTGTTGTCTGTTGGGTTGGGATTGAACATTCTGTTCCCGTAGATTATGAAGGTGAGGGCAACAATGTCTTTTGGCATCGTGACTGCGTGTTTGTGGAACACCATTTTTTAATGAAATTATTTTTAATTCACATTCATTGTGACGACTACAATGAAGGACAGATCTGGTGCTGTTTGAGTGGCTCTTACATCTCCAATCACAAACCACCATGTGGGCAGTCACGCAGGTCTTGATTTTTATTTTTCTTTTTTGTAGGTTGAAATTATTTACATGGACACAAACCCTTTAAATCTTCGAATTGAAATCTTGTAGGTTCCCAAGGGGGAAAAAAAGATATTGTATTATAAGTATTGCATGTTGTATCTTTTAGAAATATTTATAGTTTGGTTTGAATTGTGTTTCTTCTAATCTATATATACTAGCCAAAAAAACCCGTGCTATGCACGGTAATATATATATATATATATATATATATATATATATTTATATTTTTTAAACATAATTCTTATTGTAATGTATCTAGTAAAATAAAAAATTAATTCTAAAGAAGCTTCAAACTTTTTTTAATTAATAAATTAAATTATGAAATTACTAAATCATTACAACCGATCTAATAATTAATTAATTAATTAAAATTTAATATCCAGTATGAAAGTTTTAATAAATACTATTGATAATTTTGTCAATCGAACAAAAATAAAAAAATAACTACCATGATAAGTAATACATAGTAGAGAGGCATAAATATATTATTTAAAAATAATTTCACAAATGAATATGTTATATTGTGATCCTCTTTTACAGATGAGAACACACCAAGCGACACATAAAATAAATATTATTTGTGATGTTTTTTTACAATTTTGACATCATGTAGTACTCGAATCATCAATGTAAATGTACGATATTTGCATGAATTGATATGTTTATGAAAATTTTTTAATCCATTATCCTGATACACAAATATTATATTTTAGAGTTGAATCTATAAAATTAAAAATATCTGAGCAATCACATAACTTTTTGATATTCTCAAAAAAAAATTGTTAGAAGTATGAATATACTAATACCTGTCTTTATATTTTATTTAGGTGATCAGCTGAATACCTTAGTATAAAGTTTACATGCCTATCTTTGAGAGTAATATTCATTTCTGCATTATAATCTTCTATGATCATATTAACAATCTAAATAATGTTTAATCTCATCAACAATTCGATATCGTTGTTGGTTTGTTTAATGTATTGACATTTACTTCAAGAAGAATATGTGCTTTATCAAATCTTTTGGTCATGTACTTGTACAAATATTTGACAATACTCTTAAATTTATGTGAGCATCCATCAATACCAACAAATCTCTCAGATAAGAAATAACCCACCTATTATCGAAAGTAAAACTATTTATTGTAACTCTTTTACTTGAATCATTTTGGCGTCTGTATTCTACATGCCCATCATTTTCTATTGTTGTCGCATCACAATATTTTTTTGGGTAGTGCTTTGAACATTTACCATTTATCATGGAGCATTTGGAAAAAGTATCACCACAGGGTCCATGGAACATGCATCTTATGATGATCTTATAAGCACGGTTATTAAAATTTTTATTTCTAATTATAATTATTGAAATATATTTAATAAAAAATTAACAACTAATTGCATAATAAATTTAATAAAACTTTTATTTTTAATTACATAGCCAATAAACTATGAAACAAATTTATGCGTTTAATGGAAAAAAATCCACTTAGAAATGATTGTGGGTAACAATAGGTATAAGTAGTAAATGTCCTCCAAAAATATCATCACTCTTTTATAAATTGCATTGTCAACTAAGAACAAATATTGAGTTTTACAAAGAAAACAAATCAAAAGCACATTTAAAGGCTCGGATCCAATTGAATTCAGATTAAGGATTTTATTTTATTTTTTCTAAAAAGAAGCACTAACTAATGGTATCTCTTGAAACAAATTAAGAGGTTAAACAATAATGAAGTTCAAAGGCTTGGAACCAATTGAATTCATATTAAGGCTTTTTTGGGGGAAAAAAGTACTAACTAATTGTATTTCTCAAAACTAATTAAGAGGTTAAATAATAATGAAGTATGTTTGGGGACAAAAAAACATTAATAGAAAATAGAGAAATCATCTCTTAAATCTCTTAAATATTTTTTTATTTTTCTTCACAGATAATTGGATAAGTACAATAAAAATAAAAACTTGCCATACTATAATTTGATGGACATGTAAGGACATTCCAAAATTGAGATTATTTAACTCAAAAGTTAAAAAACTTTTGCCTTGTATGCCCTTATAGAAAACAGACAAATTAAAACCAGAAAATTTATTAATTCTTCCTTCTAACCTGCGTTCTCCTAGCTAGCTTGCCCTTGTATTCTTTCATGGTTCTCACGTGTTTGTATTTGATATAAAAAATCAAACATTACATTAGAATCAAACTTGGTAGAAATAAATGGAGTGCTATATTTGTCAAATTCTTAGAGTTTCCTTAGAGACTACATAGATTAGAAAACAACTATGAGATTGATATCGTAGAATATGAAGAGTTTTTCATTTTACATATTGGCTTATCCAGTAAAGCCATAGTCTAATTTCTTTGACTTAAAAATCATGCAGAGCAATTTCCTGAAGTAATCAAGTATTTTTGGTTATTTCCTCGGATCACCTTTTCCAATTCACATCTACGTATACGAAACTTAAATTCTCACAAAAAAAATATAAAAATGAAAAAGACAAATCCATTATTTTTCATAATATTGTTCAAAATTATACCTCTTATTATCGTGCATTTTTGTCTATTAGAGAAGCTAATCTATATTACGTTCTCCAAAGGCCTTCAATTTGCAAATAGAGGCAACTGTGAAATTATGTTATATCCTCATAAAATCGTTCTCATATAGCATAGAAGAATTAGTCATACATTAGACATTTAGATTTAATAAATTTATTTTAAATTAAGAAATTGGGTTAAACAAAATTTATAAATATAAAGATCATGTTTGTTGACAATTACTGAATAGTTAAAGTTTTACTTTTACAAAATAACTGGATATACATAATTTAATTTTTTTTAAAAATATGAAATTGAAAATTCGAGTTAATATACAAGTAGTTTAAAACGATCCCAACCAATTAAAAAAATTTAAGTCAATTGAATAATTAAAGTTTCCCACTTTTACAAAGTAACTCAATATACAGAATTCAATTTTATCAAAAAAAATATGAAATTCAAAATTCAAGTTAATATATAAGTAGTTTAAAATTATTTTAATAGATTGAAAATAGTTATAACCAATCAAAAAATTTTAAAGTAATAATTAAAGTCTCATATTTTTACAACGTAACTTAATATACAAAATATAAAATTAAAATTAATATTACAAAATATAAAATTAAAATTAATATATTTGTTTAAAGTTACTTTAATAGATTGAAAATGATCCTAACTAATCAAATTTTGAAGACTAATTAAAAAAAGTAAAAATTATAATAAATTAGAATAATTCAAAATTCAAGTTAATATATAAGTATTTTAAAATTATTTTAATAAATTGAAAATAGTTCTAACCAATCAAAAATTTTAAAGTAGTAATTAAAGTCTAATACTTTTTACAAAGTTACTTAATATGCAAAATTTAAAATTGAAATTAATGTATAAGTTAGTTTAAAGTTACTTTAATAGATTGAAAATGATCCTAACCAATCAAATTTTGAAGATTAATTAAAAGGAAAAAAATTATAAGAAATTAGAATAATTTAAAATTCAAGGTAATATATAAGTAGTTTAAAAATTATTTTAATAGATTGAAAATGGTTCTAACCAATAAAAAAATTCTTGAAGTAATAATTAAAGTCTCATACTTTTATAAAGTAATTAAATATATAGAATTCTAAATTAAAATTAATGTATAAGTTAGTTTTAAATTATTTTAATATATTAAAAATGATCATAACTAATAAAATTTTGAATACTAATTAAAATAGTAAAAACTCTTAGAAATTAAGATAATTTAAAATTCAAGCTATTATATAGGTAGTTTAAAATTATTTTAATAGATTAAAAATAATTCAAACCAATCAAAAAATTTTAAGTAATAATTAAGGTCTCATAATTTTACGAATTTAAAATTAAATTAATGTATAAGTTAGTTTAAAATTATTTTAATAGATTAAAAAATGATTATAAATAATAAAAAATATTTTAAGTAGTAATTAAAGTCTCCTATTTTCATAAAGTAACTTAATATACATACTTTAAATTTAAAATTAAATACATAAGTTAGTTTAAAGTTATTTTAATAGATTGAAAATGATCAAAACTAATTAAAAATTTTAAGAATAATTAAAAAATAAAAATGCTAAGAATTTAGGATGAGAGGTTTGCAACTATAAGAAAGAAAGGGTTATATTTTTATTATAATATACAAAATTTAAAAATTAAAATTAATGTATAAGTTAAGAATTTAGTTTAAATTAAGAGATTGGATAAACAAAAATGATAAAGATAAGTAGTTTAAAGTTATCATAATAGATTGAAAATAATTTTAACCAATCAAATTTTTGAAGACTAATTAAAAAAAATAAAAATTCTAAAAAATTAGAATGAGAGGTTTGAAGTCATAAGAAAGAAAGGGTTACATTTCTATAATATATATATAGATATATATATTACCAAAACACTTTTACTCTCTCTCCTCCTATAAAAGTTTTGTGCTTCTATTCTCATTTTCTAAAATTTTAAATTTTTTAATTAGTTAGAAAAGTTTTGATTGGCTAAAAGATTTTAGACTTTTAAATTTATCTAAATTTAAAAAATAAATTTTAAATTTTAAAACTTTTAAACTTCTTATCACATCTCCACATCTCTTATCACTTACTCATTATTAGAATTAGTTAAAATTAAATTTATTTTTTTCCAAACACACATCTATACATCTATACATACATCTACATACACACACACACACACATATATATTAAAACACTTTTATTATATCTCCTCCTATAAAAGCTTTGTACTTCTATTTTTATTTTATAAAATTTTAAAATTTTAATTAGTTAAAAATGTTTTGATTGGCCAAGATATTTTAGACTTTTAAATTTATTTAAATTTACATTATAAATTTTAAATTTTAAAACTTTTAAACTTCTTATTACATCTCCATATCTCTTGCCACTTATCCATTATTAGAATTACTTAAAATTGAATTTATTTTTTTTCAAACATACATCTATACATACATACTAGCCTAAACCTGTATGATGCATAGATATACTTTAAAAATAAAAAATATTAAAATTATATTTTTAAAAATATATAAAAAATATTTTTTTACCTCTCAAAATATATGTGTTTAGAAAAAAATCAAATATCACAGAACAATAAAATTTTATTTGTTCAAAAATATTAAATATCTTCTTTCTCATCTTGAGTTCTTAACATTTGATTTTTACCTATTTTATTCCTGTCAATATAAAATCAAGAGTAATATTGATTACATCGAATATACTTTTAACTTATTGCAAATGTCTTTTTGTAAAATATAAATAATATGTACCATTTATTAAATCAAAGAAATTTCAACTTATTTAAACTCTTATTAGTTTGAAAAAGCTCCCTTATTAGCTTCATTAATCAAGTTGTCTTTTCTGTTTTCCCAAAAAAAAATCCTTAATGACAATCTATTTCCCTTTATCAATAATAAAGAGAAATTATAATTGTTGATTTTTTTAAACTTTAATTTGTAACAGCATTTTCTAATTAACTTATTAAGTCAGATAAAGAACAGTTTCAAAATTATCTTAATAGATTATATAATAAAGGAATTAAAAGTTAATATATCTAAATGATTTCTTATTTTTGAGGCTTTTTTGGGCGATAAATCAAAGTAAATGAAAATTTAAACAAATTATTGATATTGAAGTTTAAATAAAAATTTATTTATTTCACTGTAAATTATATAATATTTATATGTTTATTTTCTCCTAATAAGTAGATAATTATTTTGATATAATAGTTTAGCAAGAAAGATATCGGGAGATGCAATAATAAAATAAAATATAAAATGAGAGAAAAAAGTATGAAAGAGAAAAAAAAAGTAAAGAAATTAGAAGAACACGAGAAGTAGATGCTATGAGCAATGCCATTGTGGTACCAAGAAACCAATGAATACAGAATATTAACAAAAAACTACATGATAGGCAAATAATAGAGTAGAAAACATAATGTAAAATTTTTAGCCTTGAAAGCTATAATCAAAGGTGAAGGAACCAATGACTTTATGAATTTTTTTATTTTTTTCAAATGAGTCTAAAAGACCTGATGGAGAGAAGAAAGGAGAATAAGAATTATAAGAGAAGAAAGGAGAATAAGAATTATAAAACAAAGAAGAATAAGAATTATAAAACTATCTCATATTGTAAATTTTCTTTCTTTGATTAGTTTCTCAATATTCTCACCTGCAATTCTTGAAACCATTCTTTTCAAGGCATATTTAGGTTTATTATACTTTCTTTGTATGCCTTTTGTTCTTAATTCATTTAGAATTCTACTATGCTAACAAATATTCAATTTTGTTTAAGGATATACTTTTTCTCTAATAATATTATTATTTTAAGCATTGAATGAAGTCTTTGAATTTTATTAAAAATTAATATTATATAGTATTTAAATTATGTTTGTTATTTTTTTTAAATTAATATTATACACCCGTGCATTGCACGGGCGTTTTTAGCTAGTTAAATAAATAATTAAGTGTCACTTATCTTCACACAAAAAATTCACTTTTACGAAAGTTCTAGTTGAATAGGGTTTAATTTTGAGATTTTTATCTTGAATTTCGTAAAAATTAAATTATTTGTGAAAAGAGATATGAGTCTCACTTAAAATTTTAAGTTTGATTTTAAAATCAAACCTTGTCCAAATAGAATTTAAATCTTTTCTAATCAAACACAATCTAAATACACATATAAACTTTATTGCATGTATCCTACAATAGTTATTTCTCTCTTTAAAAAAAATTGTAAGAATTTAACTTCTAATATGAAGAAAAAAGAATGTAAAAAGAAAAAAGAAAAATGCATGCGTAGTTAGACATCAGATTCCCTGAATTTGGATTGAAATTTGCCTGATTAATGAATGCAGATGGAGGACACACGCAATCATGAGTTGCCAGTCACGACGATTTGTCTGGTTTTTGGAATTGCCATATAATTAAAGATTATTAGTTGATCGTTTTTACCCAAAAATAAGTAAGGTTTCTTGCTTGACCCACAAAGCATTATCGGTTTAAGATTCTTTGTACAATTAATTGGCTGATTGAGTAATAGTTGAGTTTGACTGATGAAGTTATTAGTCTTCCACTTGGTTACGTGTCGTTGGTGGAGATCATAAAATTTTTAGTTTTTTTTGAAATTATTTATATAGATATATTCGCAGTATCTTATGATCATCTAATAACTTGCATAAATTGTGAACCAAAAAAAAAAAACCTTAGCATAAACTTAAAGGAAAAAAATCTTTTCCGCACCTTGAAAAAATTCATTTCATCCGAAAATAAATATCTACTTTTCTAAAATAGTAATGTATATATTATTTAAACTTTTATTACTAACTTTCTTAATTTAAGCAAAATCTCTTTAACTTTCTTGATTTGAGAAATTTAAATTTTACTAATATATAGGTCTCTCTACTAATTTTTTTACTTAATAAATACATTATATTAATTTATTTGTAGTCAAATTATATTTTAATTTTTACGTTAAATCAAAATAAGACATTTAATTTTAAATAAAATGAGCGCAATGCTACATTTAAATATTGTGTACTCAATGTGTATGCGAATCAAGAACTAAATAAACAACTCTTATTACTTACTTCTTCTATTTTTTTTTTATCTGTCTAAATTTTGTTTAATTTTTCTTCACAAATATTCGTCACTTTAGACTATCAAGAAGTCATTTATTATGTTTCTTTCCATTTTATCTTTAGTCTTTTTTACTTTACTAAACTACATTAGCTGATTCTCAAGTTTCAGTAAGGAAAATTTGACATTTTTCTATATAATTTAACCTTTCTAATGACATCTTTATATGTAAGAAAAATTAAATATAAATATAATTAAAAAAAAGGACAGAGTAGTTCATCAAGTTATTGTGAGAAGTAAAATCAAAATATTAATTTTACACGAGAGAATGACATATTAACCCTCCACATGAGTTAAAAATAATAATTTATCCAGACAAGAAAGAGGTCCATGCATTGATTAGTTGAATGTGCAATCTAAGGGAAACCCTTGACAGATTATAAAAGAATACCACTTTGCATCATGACTAGCAATCGTATAGTGAATGAAGTGAACAACAACCTTATCTGGAAAACACATGCACAAGAGCGATGGAAGATTAGATGTCACAGACTGCGTCAAGTCACTTCTAGAACCACATGCCCAATCATCATTATTTGCCTTTTATATATATATATATATATATATATATATATATATATATATATATATATATATATATCTGTAAATATTACAAGATAAATAATAAACTATAATATAAGAGTTAAAAGTTATCAATACTTGTTATGCAAATATAATGTACTCTGTTAGTAACATATTTTTTATTAGATAATAAATTCTATATTCAATTTATAGTTTTATAATGTACTCTGTTAGTAACATATTTTTTATTAGATAATAAATTTTATATTCAATTTATAATTTTATTCTCATAATGTAAAGAAAAAATTATGAACACATCTTGGGACTCATGTATATTATGAAGACAATTGAATCAATTACAATGTAGTTGTCAGTATCATATCATCATAATTTTTAAGGTGTAAAACTATTAACCTTTATATTTGGGGCAGGCCTTTCCAATGCCGTACCGATCTGTCCGTCTAGATACACTTTGATTACTAATATCAAATTAAAATATTTTACAACTTTATTTTATATACAAAAATAGACAATTAATTTTAGACATGGTGTGACAAAGAATTAACTCATTAGTTAAAATTTTTTTTTTGAGGTGACAGATTTTGAATTTGATTCATATTTCTCATTTCACTAATATATTGAGAAAAAACTTTAGACAGAGCGAGCATTTAAAATTTTATATTTTTTTTACAAATAATTACTTTTTAAACTGTGAAAATTTAAAAGTCACAAAGTGAAATTGAATTCAAATGTGTTTTTTTATTTGAATCTAATCTTGTGCCGGCTCTTGTATTGTATTGACTCTTTTCGCTCATCAATGTCAGGCTATTTGGATAACAACTTCAGATAAAAAATTGTCAATTTTTTTTATTTTAAATCTTACTTTTTTTTTTAACAAAGATCAAACATATGCTTCAAAAAAACTAGAAAAGAATAATCACTTATTTCTAGTGATGTCAAACGGGCCAGCCCGCTCCGGCTCGTCACGGACTAAACAGTAAAACGGTCATAGACAGGCTGGTCTGTTTGGCTCGCGGGCTGAAAACCTTCCGTCCGCGGTCCGCTACAGTAAGTCCGCTGACTAAACGGGCCAGCCCGCGAACTTGACAAAATGATATCGTTTTGTCAAAAAAGTATCAAAACGGTGTCGTTTTTAAAAAAAATTAAAAATATTTTAAAAATATCAAAACGGCTTCGTTTTGAGAAAAAAAATTTAAAAAAATTAAAAAGAAAAACGAACTGGCCCGTATCTGGTCCGCGGGCTGAAAAAGCCGGCGTTAAAACGAAACGATGTTTATTAAATCCATATCCGTCCGTATTGCCTCAGCCCGCAGGTCGGTCCGCGTGTTGAGGCCCGTTTTAACAGTGCTACTTATTTCATCTCGAGTTGCAATTCAAATGCTCCATGGAAAAAGATGTCAACTCGAAGAGTAAATTCAAATCAAATTTGAATATTGATAAATGAAAGGTATCTGGTTTTCTCTTTTTGTTTGAGTTCATGCATTGTATTCGGTCTTTTTGTTTGAGTTCATGCATTGTATTCGGTCCTTAAGGGTGTTCATTCGATTATTCGTTTTGGTTTCGGTGAAATAATTCAGTTTTCGATTTGATTTTTTTGAAAATTTATAAAACCGAACTGAACCGAATTTAAAAAAATAAAGAATCGAATCAAATGGAACATTTCGGTTCGGTTTGATTTGGTTAAAAATAAAAATTGAAGAAAATAAAAAGAATGCATTTTGATAATGCGTTTTTGAAGTAATTTTATTTTTAAAAAATTAATTTTTATTAAAAAATGCATTACCAAAATACGATCATATATAATTTTGTTATAAAAAATAATTTGTTAATTTGATTTTCGGTCTGAGTATAAAAATTGAAAATCGAATCGAACTGAACTAAAAAATCGAATCAAAATGTATATTTCAATCCGATTCAATTTAATTCAATTTTTTAAATTGTACCAAATAATAAACACCCTTACTTATAAAGGCTTTTAACTGAATTGCAATTTAAATACAATTCCTTAATATATCGTCACTGTACATGAGAATTTATAACGTTACCATCTAAGAAAACTTTTAATAAATTTTTTTATGCAGAAACTTTAATTTAGTAAGACGCGTTTTCATGACCAAACTGCTTTATTGTTTTTTTTATAAAATTTTTTTTAATAAATTAAGGTTACTACGTACGTGGCACTTTTAATTAATATCGCCACTATAAGTGGGTTTATTTGGCCTTTCCCAAAATGTCAAACGCGCAAGAAAACAGCGGATTAAATGTCAAACATCTAACAAGAATGTGATATCGAAATAAATCTGTCTGCTAATCAGTATTGAAATCCGTGAAAGGTTAAGAGTCAATTCTTTCAACAATATTCAACAATTTGCCAAAAAAGAAAAAAAGGAAAAACGAAATTTTATTTAAGGCCTGCCTTAATCCGTGAGTTCTTGTCTCCTACCATCAACTGCGAAGAATTGTAAAATTATATTGGAAATAAATATAGAAATGATATATGCATATCACTCTCCTGCCCGTATCCGTATGATCCGATGGTCCTGATTTATTATTTATTTTTTGACTGATTGATTTACTCTACCTTCCAATATTTTCTTCCAAAAAATAATTGCTCTGTCCCATTCCTCCTTGCACCAGCTTCATCTTTTCCTAATTATGCAATATCGTCTTCATCCCATATAATATTTTGAGCTGCCCTTGGATCGAATTTGTGATCTTTTCCCCCATTAATTTTACACTAAATGCCAACTTAAACACATCGAAAGTTATTTCTTTTTTCCCCCCTTTCTAGAGTGTATTTTTAATACAAGAGGTGTCAATAAATTTTATATTTTAAAATAAAGAGAGTAAAATTAAACTTTATTTCATTACCCGTTTATTAAGTTCTACTGTTTCATTGTATATAATGTTTATATTTATATCCTTTTGCTAAATTTTTGTTAACCATCTTTTTATTCAGTTAAAAATAATAGTCTAGTAATAGATTATCTGACTTTTAATATGTAATATATGCATAAACTAATATCATCTAAAAGTTATTACAACTATTTAGGCTAAGTTAACTGCCCAGTTAATAAAATATATCTTACTAAATTGAAAATTTTGAGTTTAACGCTTATGTAAATATAATATCCATCTATTTTCTTTTTCTTTTTTGTAATTGTATTAGATGTATATATATATACATATGTATATAATATATTAGAAGTTGGATTTGTATTATGTTGTCGTGATATAAGAAAAAAACCAAACCGGAGAAAGACACAAACCAACAAAGTGAACTTTGGTCTCTTTTTAAGCCTTGATTTGATAAATTTATAAATTTAGTGGTCAATAAATGAAGTCTTATTCTACCTTAAATTACGAAGTAGGGGCGGTGCAAGCAAAGATGACTTTTGATTCCGACAGCCACGGGCGGTTGGTAGACAAAAAGAGGTCCCATAAGCTTTTGCTGTTCCGAAGTGGAGAGAAGCAGCGATATTTCCCAGTAAAAGAGGGGGAAAAAAGAAAAAAGAAAAATGTGGAGAAGATGGAGTCCAGGGAATCAAAAGCTTCATGGGCCACCACCAATCACTTTCGTTTTTTTGCTTTTTGTTTCTTAGCCCGGCCCAAAATCTATGTATTACTATAACGATAATCATTTTGGATTCATCATAAGATTCATTAGATTGCCTAAATTATTTTTATATGATAGTAGGGTTATCATGTAACATACTTAGCAAAAAGAAAGGGTTATCATGTAACAAAAACAATGTGGAGTGATCTCGTACAAACTTTAACACCTTTAAATTTTAATATTTGAGTCGGTGGTGAAAAAAACCTTGCTTTTTGTTTCAATTTTCCAACATGCCATTTTGAAAAACTTGAACCAAGAAAAAACCTATAGATATAATGAAGGAGTAGAATAAATTCTTATTTTTATTATTTGTTTGTATGCTTCTTTTACCATATCAATTATTGATTTTTTTTTTCAAATAGGTAAAAAATGTTTTTTAAAAATATACTTTCAAAAATAATTTTAATAAGTCAAAATTATTTTAAAAAGTCTCCCTTCTATTTTAGAATTAAAAAAAATTATTTTAAATTTTATTATTCTTTTCGGGAAACTCAAATAATTATACTTTATCAAATTCTATCATAATGCCCGTAAATAGATTACTAATAAAAAGTTAACAAAAGAATCTGTAGAAAAAAGAAAAAAGAAAAGGCAAGACTACGATCCTCCATCGTGTTGCACTTGAAAGAGAAATTCGTTATCAATCAGCAGCCAAGGGGTATAAATAGGTTAGTAAGTGGTCAGGTTATTAGGGTGAAGACATTATGATAATACAAGTTTAAATTTAAATAGTAATATTTTTTTGCTGAAATATTATAAAATACTGTTTCTAAATTTAATCTGTTGATCTTTTTTTTACAAAGTTATCGCTCATATATATCTTTCGATTTATACCCACTTATTACTCGTATATATCTCTCGATTTACATCACACCTAATCAAAAAGCTTCTAGGGTTTCGCCAGTGAACTTTCCCCTTAAAATCTAAAGAAAAGCCAAGGTCGTGCGTGATGAGTCCCCGCCAATTATCGAAGAGAAAGGGATAAAGCCCTCATTTCCAAAAAAGAAAAGAAAAAAGAAAAAGAAAAGATAAAGCCGTCCATCACCCACATCCAGAATCATCACAATTTTGCCTCTTTCTTCATATTCTTTTGTCTACGTAACGTCACAATATTATGATATCCACCTACGATACACAGTACCACGTTGAGCATTGATCCAAGATAAAACCATAAGACAAAACTATACGCTAATAAAATACTCAACTGGTAATTCTTTTCTTGTTCGAAATAAAATATGTGACCCTAATTTTGACGCCTTGGTTAGGCACTTTTAAACTACGAATGATATAAGAAGATGATGTGCTCTTTGAAAACGAACGAAATGATTCCTCCAATTGGATTGGGATCGGAATATGAATGAGATATCTAGAAAAGGAGGAATAATGCATTTGCCCACTTGTAGTTCTTTGATGCACTATTGTCGAATCCTTTTATCTCCTCCGGGAAGACGTACATATTCTCAGCCCTAAAGCCATTTCTCCGGTTCCCGTAGCTGTGCTATTTGACTTTGCTTTTTTCTGTTATATGTGAGTGTTCCAACTCAATAGGTCTTTTGAACCGCCTTTGTAGCTCGTCCGGTATATGGATTCATATCTCCAATCTTCTATGTATAGACTATAACTTTTGTGCATCTTTCTAAATTTGAGTCTATTGGATCAATCCAAAATGCTTTTACCCCCCTCGAAATAAAAAAAAAAAAGAAGCAAATTAGGCCTAGATGCCTAGTTATAATTAAACAAAGATTGGGCCTAGTTGCTCTGATTTTTCTTAGTATAGTCCACTTTATTAAGTGGGTGTTCTCTATTGGGCCCATGAATCTGACTTACCCATTTGGAGCAAAGGAGAATTAGACCCGCTCCTTATTTCATGTACTGGCACACCGAAGCAACCCAGCTTCACCGCTGTACTAGAACTCGCACGGTGGCGTCTTCGGCTGGCATTTTCACCCGCTCGGTGATGGCTATTAGTCGGCTTCTCTTGTTGTATATAATTTTAAATTTAATTATATATAATAAAAAATTAAAATTATTTTTAATTTTTTTATTTCATCTCTTTTTTTTTACAAATTTACTAATATTAATGAACATCTCATTAAATTATATTATTCAACACAATTAAATAAAAAACTATACTAAACTCTCTCGCTTTTAAAATAAAAACTCAAAAATATTAAAAGGATTTTTTTTTTTTGAATTTTGAGTGAGTTTTGCCTGGGAGGGCAGAAATCTTGCAAGAATTTTGCCCTTCTAAGCAAAACTCAAGCATGAGGTAGAGTTATGCCTAGAACACTAGCTAGGCAAAACTCTAGCACGAGTCAGAATTCAAAAAAAATTAGATTTTTTAAAATTTTTTGAGTTTTTTATTTTAAAATTGCAAGAGTTTAGTGCAAATTTATTATCATTACATTATATAACCCGGTCTAATAATATATTTGTTAATTTTAGTAAATTTGTAAAGAGAAAATAAGAGAGAAGTGATGGAATAAAAAGAAATAAATTAAAAAATATTTAATTTTAAACTGTTTATAATAAAAAAAATTATATAATAACGGTACTTTTTTAAGCAGATAATAATAAGATGGTTAATCTTATCTTTCTTCAAAATGGTTCACCTCCTTAACTGCTGCATTTCTATGGCTTATATTCTTTATATTCCCACAGACATTTTATGTATAAGGCGTGTTCACTATTTGATTTTAATCGAAAATCAAACCGATTATATTATATTTCGGTATAAAATTTGATTTTTTGAGATTTTAGTTTGATTGCGGACAACCAACATAAGGCTGAGGGGTACACGGTTTTATCTTTTCTACATAGGATTTCAAAATGAGGTACCCGCTTGTTTTCTTATTGATTTTCTGATTCTCTGGGCCGAATATTAACCAAGGAGTATCAAAAGAAGTGAAAACGCTTCAATTGGGAGCATGAAAATTCGCAATCAAACAATGAGTAAAACCAATCCTTTAAAGGAATTAAAGAAAGGCAAGCCGTAAATATATCTTCAAATTCCCCGAGTATCGACAGCTTGAAGAGAAGGAAGGCATGAATGAATACATAAATATCATGACTTTCTATGCAGTTCTCTAATACAAGTTTAAATATGGATCAACGAAGATCAATTCCACAAGGTTCTTACATGTCAAGAAGCGATATTTCAGGGTACATAAAATAACAGTTAAGCATCAGGTACCAACCTCATGCTTCCCAATGAGACTAACATATAGAACATAATGTGTATCGATATCCAGACATGCATATTAACTGGCAGATGATGGCGCTGGCAGAGCTTGAAGACTTGGCTCAGCAGGTTGCAACATACCTGTTGCTAGTCTTCTTGTAAGATCTTCCACTGGAACCTTAACCACATCCCTCCTCATCCCAATATCAGCCGCATAGCGGCTAGCACAATAGACCCCAACAGCAGTCACTGCCATCCCACAGGCATTTGTAGTTACAAGACGGAGTGGTGTAGATAAAACAGCAGCAAGAGGACCACCTATAATGGATACTGCCTGTCCACTCTGCCCCATTGTGCTCTGGTCCGGAACAAGCAATCCTGTTTTACAATAGATAGCAAAGTCTTCACAGTTATTCTTGAATACATTATAGCACCCAAAACCATTGTTAAGGAGGTAGTTTGCTCGATGGATCACAATATCATCAGGATCTGAACCTGCGAGAGTGCAAGTTCCTCCCCGTGCTTTTGCAAGAAAGAGAGCAGGGCCGACAGCATATTCAAAGCGGTATAGGACACCACCAGCAAGGAAGCAGTTCAAGCATGATGAGACCACCCCATGACCTTCTTCCGACAAGGTGCAAGTGGAACATGGCACATGAGATCGATTTGGTCCTGAGCTTACCAAAATCAAATCCAACACAGTCCCTGTTCCTAGTTCTTGGCCCCGTCTAGTGAAATGAATCACTTTATCATCCCCAACATAGATGCCTGCATGGATAACTAAGCTCTGAACACACACAATATGTTCCCCTTGTATAATCAATTGTGATCATCTATCAGATTATAATGTTGGAAGTTCAAATACTCACTAGATAATCATGGAAAATGAAAGCAAAGAGCATAACTAGAGATTGTGTTCAACATTTGCCCTCAAATCATCAGATATTTACCTAAGACATAAACTTTTCTTGTAATTTGGCATCTTAAAAACACTATTAGCCATTAACACTTCAGCATCTGCTTGACCAACTACAAGAAAATTCAATCTATCCCTCCTCCCCCTTGCTAAGTGTGAACTGAAACTAAAAGAGGAACAGGAATATCCTCTATCCTGAAACATGACAGACGAGCACAAGAAGCGTAAAATCTGGAGCTCATATAAGCTGTTAAACAACTTCAATTAAGAAGGAAACTGAAAATGTTATACAATCACTAAACCTTACAAAAGTTACTGACCGGGAGGAAAACAATTCCCTTTTATCAAATCACTTAACCTTCTACACAAGCCCTATAATTTATTAGTAGCACCTAAAGAAGCAAATTTTATTATATTTCTTGCAGCATAATCTACAAGTGCAAGAATTTCAATATTTTGCACTGGAAGGAACTACAACTGTTTACTCCCAAGTCTTTGTGCTCTTCCACTAAACTGTGTTCATGATATTTTTTATTTTTCCTTTTGTGATTTGGGGAAGGCAGATGAGTATGTTAATATGACCTCTTGGAGCTACAAAGCTGGAAGTTGTATAACCAAATCCTGCTTCCAGATTTCACACAACCCCCCAAAAAAAAGAATGTCCTCGGATATGCATCAAGCACACCAGTCTCTACTACCTGTTATAGCATGCTCGCCAATTTCAAACAAACATAGTGATCAATCAAAATAACATTTCATACAAAATAACAAACGGTACACATTAAGGTAGCAGCAGAAGCCTATTTTACAAATGAAACCCAAATTCAAATGCTTCGATTACAAACATGCTAAACAAAAAGATAACGAATTAGAATGAAATAGAAAACCACCCAATAGTTTATGCTAGATCAAAGGCCAAAAAAAATTCCTCAGTTGCTCCCCTCCTACTGTTCCCCTTCCCCAACCCAAGGTTGATGATAATTCCATTAGTTCATATCTTTTTTATTAAAAAAGATAATTAAAATAAATAAATAAATAAATATCAGATAGAGAAAGCAGGAAATGTGATCTAACCATGGTGGGCATACATATAAGCAGCACGCCATGAGTATATATGGTCGCCTGGTTTGAGGCTGCTCTTGTCTGCTCTGTTTCAATCAACCCCACCGATAATCAATGCACAAAAAACAAAAGCAGCATCTGCCCAAAATCACTAATTTTATTCAAAAATTTCCCCAAAAAAAAGAAACGGTGAACAAGACCCACCTGTTAGAAAGGAGACCCATTGGTCACTGTACTACTAGATTCCAACAAGAAGAAAGAGACTGATCGGATTAGCTCAGATTATTCTCGATTTAAAACTGCGGCGGAAGTTGCCGATAAACGCTTCCCTCCGAGCTTAGCTTTCACGACGCTGAAATGGCTGAGAACGCCTTTGCCGTCTGCTTAGAAAGACGTCAAAAGTACTTGATCGCTAAGGAATCGCGAATATAGAGACGTCATTCTAGCATTTCATTTGCGGTGCGTGGCTCAAATTGGCCCAAGGCTTTGTCTGCCAGACCAAAAACTGGTTGATTTTTGGGCTCATTTGTTGTGGTTCAAAGCCTGCTAGTCATATTTCTGTGGCCTATTTTGAGATCAGGCCATGGATTACCTTTTCTCGGTTGCGTTTCTTATCCCTATCCCATTTGGTGTTCAGAGTTGGGCCTCAGCAATTGTACAGCAACGCAAGCGACCTGTTCTTTCGGGGAAGCACCTGGTGATTCATTAGAATTCAAAGATGAATTTTTTATTTTATCTAAATTTAATAAATTTTGAGATAATTTTAACTTACTAAAAACAAAATTTGTTAATTTTAATAGAGTTTTACTAGGAATCGACAAATCTCTATTGGAAGTTTCACCAAGACCCTGATGAAGAGCCTCAGTGTGCCTTGGTCAAGCTCCAACATGGTGAAGCTTCAATAGTATTTGGCAAAGCTTCATCTGGTTCGTTTTCTTTATAAAGTTTATTTTAAATTGTATTTTTATTTTTTTATTTACAAGTTTCATTAATTCAATTAAGAATATAAGTATTTTCCATCTGATTGTGTTTATGAATTTATTATAAAATTATTATAGGATTAAAGGTTATAAAATAATCCAACTAAAAATCTAAGATTTGTCAAAGAAACCCTTCAAATTTGATTATAATTTAATGTAGTGAATAAGAAAGTCGAGAAAGAGTTGAGAGAGAATAAGAATGAGAGAGAAATGATTATATTTGTATAAAAGAATAAAACGAGAATATGATCGTGTGTTTCTATAAAAAAAAAAACTCATCACGCTTATAAAAATAAGTATATTTAAGTTACTTTTTTTTTTCAATTTGTAAGGGCTTTTGGTACTTATTGCATAGAATAATAAAATGAAGAATAAAATAAGAGATATTTTTTTATTATATTTTTAATTAATTTAATTAATATAATAAAAAATAAAAAATTATATTTATGATAGAAATAATTTAAAAAATAATTTTAAAATTTATAAAAAATTTAATATTTTAAGATAAGAATAAAATATTAAAATATCTCATATTTTGAAATAAAGTGAGAAGTATTTAAAGCAAAAACTGGGTTCTGCAAATTGCGGCCAGTTAATTCAACGGATGCCACAAACTTTTGGAAAGTTGATTTTGAAATAAATTTCCGGCTTTAAAAGGAAAAATGATGAGAAGACGAATAATCAACACGAGCCGTGCAGATTCGTTCACCACAAACCACACAATGAAATCAAATGGATGTCGACAGCTACGGTGCAGCCCGTACGGGACAGATATACTGGTGGGTTCGGATAATGAAAAGCCCAGTGGACGGTTTTATGTAATTACTTTGCTTCTGAACCTCATTTCCTTTAGCGGTTCAACCGACATTTAAATTTTTTCCCTTTTTTTTTGAAAGAAAAGAAACGATACCATTAAATATTCTGTGCTTTCGTTTTCTTTTTTTTTCTTTTTGATCGAAAGTTGCTTTTATTTTCTGTTGCTATAGTCACATGGAATCCTCCTTTTTTTTTTTTTTTTTAGTGGGATCCTAGATTCCAAGGAGAGGGGAGGGCTCGAGTCGCGCTCTGGTTAACAACAGTCTTGAGATAGATATCACCTCATCTTGAAAATTCGTATTTGGAGAAGTTTATCATGATTTGTTTAAATAAAATTAAATTAATTGAATAAAAATGTATTCATTTGCAAAAAAATCAAATATTTATTATAATAATTATATTTATGTACGCACATAAATAATATTTATATTTAGATTTATATTTTTGAATAATTTTTTAGTCAGATAATAATTGAATAATATGAATAGCATGTAAAATAAATTTTGAACCTTACAAATGACTGCGTAGATGAATTCAACTAGAGATTTAAATGGCAAAAATAAACGAATGATTTCAAATGTTGCCTAAATATAAAAGGAATCAATCAAACTTTTTTAAAACAGCACTAGAGCATTCAGTTTCAGTTCCTATAAAGAATTTTGGGCACATAATAGAACTAGAGAGTTGGTGCTACAAGTTTCTCGCCATTACTTCGGATGTGTTAATTTATGTTTGAGTTTGAAATTTTTTATATTATAAGATTGAATATTTAAATAGAGTTTGATTTTAAGATTTTTTTTTAATTTTGTAAAAATAAATTATTTGTGAGTAAAAAATATAATTTAAAATAAAAAATTTACATTAAATTTTATATCGAAATCCAATCTAATTATTTTATAAAAATATTTTTTTATAAAAAAATATATGAAAATCTAATCTATCTGTTATTAATTAGCTTGTTGATATGACTCAATGATTTTACTTTGTCCTCTTGTGGGGAAAAAATTATACTGTTGAATCTAGAATGGATGATTGAGATCTTAATTGACTTGTTGAGATTGCTCAATGATTTTGCTTTGTCCTCTTGTGGGGGTCTAGAATGGATGGTTGAGATCTAAGTAGAAATGGAGGCAATTGTGTTATTTGCCCTTTCCTCTTTTCTTGGGGTGAAATTGAACCCTTGGATCGTAAAATCAATGGACGGGATTGTACTTCCAATTTGGCCTTGTTTTTTTGTGAGATTCAATTGATGAATCTCAGCCGTTGCTTACTATAAACTTGGACGGTCAAGATGTATAAGAAACCTTTGACGCATTAGTGAAATGGAAAATGCCTTTTGATTGCATGCTCAGGAAACTATTTTTAGTGCTGCGTAAAAAAAAATATATTATTAATTAGTATTAATATTTTTTATTTATTTTGCATTTAAGAATGATAGAGTATTTGAAGATGAAGCATAATGAGAAAATTTATAAAACTATTTTTATATAAATTATCGATTTTTTACCATATAAGTATTATTGGAGTAGGTAATAAATGTTTAATTGTTCATGAATTTTATTAATTGGCTTTTATTGATTATAGTCAAATCTTCAATTGGTTTTGGGTAATTATAATTAGATTATAATTTTAAAATTTTAAAATTTAAAAATTTAAAAATCAATAACTACAAATTAAGATAAAATAATAAAATAATATTTTTTATTGTTAAAAAATAAAACTAAAAAAAATGTAAAAGTGGGGAGTCGAAGCTTGGCCACCTCTATGTTGTAGTGCATAGCTAACAAATGTTAGCAATTAATGGATCTTATAAATTGATTTCTTAATTTTAGTCAATGATTAGCAATAATTTTGCTAAATCTTTATCTGGGGATAAAATTGGATCGTTAAATCATGAAATAAATTGGTGAAATTATTTGTATAATAACTCATTCAAATATTTTTTATCCTATGTTAAGTATACAACACATTATAAGAATTCTTTTGTGATAATTAGTTTAAATTTTTGTGTCCTTAATTTCAAGATATATAATCTATTTTTTAACCTATGGGTTAATGTTTTAGTATTTATTTTAAAATATATTTAATTTATGTGTAAATCTACCGTAGTTGTTAGAAAATTTTTATACATACATTAATATTTTAATATATATTTTATAAATAATTACATGTAATTATACAATAATTCTAAGTATAAAATTAATTTCTATGTGCTATGTATATTATGATTTGAATAAATGTTATGAAAAATTTTATGTATATGTATTGTGTAAAAATAAAAATAATATGTTATTGTATCAATTTTAAATTTAACATTAATTAAATATTTGTGTTACAAGTAGTTTGCTAAAATTTTATATATTTCACTTCAAAATATATGATTTATATTTTTATACGTATGTTAAAATTTTACTATATATATTAAAATTAATTTAATTTAAACTTAATTATGTAATTATTTTATATAAAAATTAATTACTATGCACAATTAGACCAACAGTACAAACTCCAGAACCTTCCAAATCATTTCAACAGGCAGTTGCTCCTTCAACTCCTACCAAATTATCATCTCCAAGTTCTACTACTACTCTCTATGAGTATGTAGTAAAATCAAAAAAGTCTCCAATTTGTTTTCTAGAACCGGAATGGGAAATCCTCTCCATTCCCAATTTATGCAGAAAATTATTTTACCCAAATGAATATTTTTTATCTTGCAATCCTCATTACTCTCGACTTTTTTATGAATATATTTTAGTTGAATCTAACTCGTTGAGATATCCGAGTTTTTCCGGACAAGGCAAAGATGTGGCTTACTCCAAAGCCAAGATCAAGCTGGGTCATACTACCGAAGGGACTCGCCCAACAACAACTTACTCAATCCTACCAAATTTTCACCAAACCCACAAACTCCTCTATACACTTATCAAGATTATGTTATGAGCAAGCACAACTTTCTCGTTATTTCGACCCAATGACTACAAATTTGGTTTATTCATTTTGATAAATCCTTAAAGGATATAGCCCAATTTCCAAGCTGGTTCTTATCCTGGTTCGAGATCTTTGGGCCAGATGAAAGAATTCTGAATACCATTGATTTTTAAAGGAGTCTCTTTCCGGGGGAGAAAAAAGATCGAAAAATTATTTTCGAGCAGAAATCCATTTGTCATTCATAAACCATGTGCGAAGTAAAGGTTTATCAATAATAAAATCACTTGTATTTGAAGAAATAGTATTTAATTGTGGATCTATTTGTGATAAAGAAGGAGTATATAAATTAGATTGATCATCAATTTCTTTTGAAGAAGTTTTTGTATAAATAGGAGTTGGAATAGAGGGAGTAAAGTCGACACTATAAGATTTAATTTTAAAATTTTTATTTTAAATTTTATAAAAATTAAATTATTTATAAAAAAAGATGTAAATTTTATTTTTAAAATTTTAAGTTCAGTTTTAAAATTGAATTTTGTCAAAGTATACCCTTATAATTTTTTTTACTTAAAGAGTATTTTTTATTATCTTATTAATTCTGAGATTTGGTACTGAGGCACCCCATGACTTACATATAGTAAATCACTTAATTTGGGCCATTAATTCGGCAGCTCTGGCGATAAATCGCTACCTCGATATACCAGAATTCAGAAATAATATTACATTTCTCAAAATACCTTAACACAGTAGTTTCTAACGAAAAATGAACATACTACATTATGGAAAAATTAGATTTTCGTGACATATAATTGTGGCACTTATTATACATATCATTAACTTTCAATATTTATGCTAAAATGACACATTTTAGTGACACTTTTTAATAAGTACCACAAAAAATTGTGATATTTTTTAAATTGCTATACAAAGTGCCATAAAAATTATGACAATATGAGAGAATGTCACAAATAACACCAGTAAAATATGACACAAAATTAAATACCACAAATAATGTCGCTAAATATGGAATAAAATTAAATACCATAAATAATTACCGCTAAAATATGACATAAGCTCAAATGCACTAATGTGTGGCATGTACATAAAAGTGCTATATGATGTATCAATAAATATATGTATAATTTTATATGTACAACTAATCAAATTTATGAATGACAACATGCATAAAAAAATAGAAAAAGAATGAATATAGTGCTATTTTATATCATTTATTTCTTATACTTTATATATCAATTTTGAAATATTGTTAATATCATGTTTTGCTCTATGTCTCAATTATTTTAATAAATATTGTTATCAAATTTAAAACTATTTAAATTTTAATTTGTTGATATGTAATATACATAAGTGTAGTAAAAACTCTAACAAAAGTGCACGTATCACATTGGATAAGATAATCATCCTTAAAAGTGAGAGTTTCTAGATTCAAATCTTACAAAAGACAATTAATAAATGCTACCTAATATACCACTTTTGATTGCTTTTATATGAATATAGCTTTGATTGAAATTCTATATTTCTTAATAAAAATGATTAATAACTCATTCAAATATTTTTTATCCTATGTTAAGTATACAACACATTATAAGAATTCTTTTGTGATAATTAGTTTAAATTTTTGTGTCCTTAATTTCAAGATATATAATCTATTTTTTAACCTATGGGTTAATGTTTTAGTATTTATTTTAAAATATATTTAATTTATGTGTAAATCTACCGTAGTTGTTAGAAAATTTTTATACATACATTAATATTTTAATATATATTTTATAAATAATTACATGTAATTATACAATAATTCTAAGTATAAAATTAATTTCTATGTGCTATGTATATTATGATTTGAATAAATGTTATGAAAAATTTTATGTATATGTATTGTGTAAAAATAAAAATAATATGTTATTGTATCAATTTTAAATTTAACATTAATTAAATATTTGTGTTACAAGTAGTTTACTAAAATTTTATATATTTCACTTCAAAATATATGATTTATATTTTTATACGTATGTTAAAATTTTACTATATATATTAAAATTAATTTAATTTAAACTTAATTATGTAATTATTTTATATAAAAATTAATTACTATGCACTATATATATTACAATTATCAAAAATTTTATAAAAATTTTATTTATTATTTTTAAATATACAATAAAATATTAACATAAATATAAAAATTTTCAACAATAAAATTTTTTACGCATCGCAGGCAATCTAATTAGTTATCTTAGATTTCAGACCAAAATTAAATCCAAATTAACCCAAATGGCCAAGTGCCAATTCCACTCTATAAAAGCAATATCTGACTCGATATAATAGCTAACTGGAGAGTTCGGAAACCTTCCAAACAATTGATGGGATTGGCCATTGGCGGTCAATTTTCTTCTAATGCTTCTTGTTTGTGGATACAAACTGCCCACAGTCCTTCTTTCGAAAAAAAAAGAAAAAGAAAAACCACATAGTCTCTCTGTCAACTTCAACTCAATGCAAACGCCACCGCGGCTATAACCTATAGGCTATAACGTTGATATCACCTTTTATCATATTATATTAAATATATTTTAATTATTAAATTTTATAATTAAAAATTTACATATTACAAATAATTATTTAAATTTAAACAATTATTTATAATTAAAATAATTATTTAAAACATATAAATTCTTAATTATTAAATAAAAATTAAACAATTAAAATTTATTCAACACATCATAAGAAAATATATTATTATCATCATAGTTATGTCAATATAAATAATACATAATAAGTAAATACACTATTATTATATTAATTTTTTATTTTATATAATTTAAAAATTAATTATTTTTTAATTTTTTTCTCTTTCTATTTCACATCTTCTCTCTATTACTATCAAGATATAACTCCTATAATTTTTGCTAAAAGATTTAGAATTTGTTCATAATTTAAAAGAGAATGAGAAAGAAAATATTAGATAAATAAAAAATAAAAAAATTATTTTTAAATTATATATAATTAAAATTATATATAGTACCACGGGTTAGAATCAACCCCTCAACGTTATCATCTCTCACGTGCCTCCTGCCATATCAGCCAAAACCACAACTCCACCTCACTCACCCGCGAATCTAATCGAACAACCCAATTTATCCTACGTGTCCTCCCAGGTGTACCGTTTCTTCCATATAATAATCATTAAGAAAATCATAGCCGTTAAATTCCCAGAACCCCCAGTGAAACTCGTCCCCCCTGTGGCTCTCTTCTGCCTGATTTCGCTACTCGCGTTGCCAGGAAGCTCTCTTTTAAGTCACTGCAATTCGGAAAATTCCTCAGTCACCAAAATCGATCCGAGAGCCGTATTTCACAGCCCAAATTGCAGAAAATGATGAATTTGAAGGCTCCGGAGCCTCGGACGGCGGTGTCGTCTTCATCCTCTTCGAGCTCAATCGTTACGGCGGAAAAGGCTTTCTCTTTTATTTCCAAAGGCTGGCGAGAGGTCCGTTCTTCTGCTGATGCTGATCTTCAATTGATTAAAAACCGAGCTAATTCTTTCAAGAACCTAGCTGATAGGGAGCTAGAGAACTTCCTCAACTCGGCTTCGAAATCGGCCTTTCCTGTTCCCACAATTACGGCTTCTGCAACTACGACGCCGGCGGAGATCGACTTCGTGAAGAAGCTTCAGCCGAAATTATCCGAAATCCGGAGGGCGTACTCCTCGCCGGAGTTTAAGTGGAGCCAGTGGAGCCCTAAGCCGAAGATTAGGATTGATTTATCCGCGATAAAGAATGCGATAGTATCCGAGGTTGAAGACGACGAGGACGAAAGGAAGAGTTTTAGAAAGTGGAGGAGGGTGAGGCTTAGGGAGAGGGAGAGGGGGAGAGAGGAAGGGCAGTTTGGGGAATTATGGGAGCCAATTAGGGCGTTCAAGAGTAGGCTTAGAGAGCTGGAGCAGAAGAGCTCAACGTCGTCGCCGGCCGAGATTTTTGAAGGGATTAAGAATAGCGAGCTTGTGGGGAAGTTCAAATCAAGTCTGGTAATATTTTGCCTTCTGATTGCAGTTTTTCTCTCTTTAGAAAATTAGTCTTCCTCGAGTCCTGGGGCAATTAATATGCGCGCGATAATTAATTGGCCTTTATTACCAAGAAATTTCAGGTTGGGTTTAGTTATGAGATCACATAAAAATTTGAGTTTAAGATAATGGTGGATCTGATGATCATTTTACTATGTTATAAACAAAATAGAATTGGGTTGTAAGAGCAGAACTTGGGTCCATAATAAGTTTTTTGCAGCTGCAATTGTGTTCTGATAAATGAGTTCCCGAGATTTATTCTAATATTAATATATTTTGTTTTAATTACTAATCTTTTGTTTATCGTTTAGATGATAAATTAATAAAAAAAGATTCTCTCTTACTGATTGGTTATTTTTATATTCTTTAGCATAGATCATTAATTTTGGCATCCGAATGCTTTATTATTTACTTGGATGAAGCTGTTGCCTGCTCAAAATCCTGATGCAGTTTTTTCTGTAGCTTTGCTGCAACGGAAGAACAGCACTTTTGAATCAAATTGAGTTCTTTCTTATCCCTGGCTGCTAGCTAGCCATTAGTTTGTTGTCCTGAAAGTATTGATTGTTTCAATTGGTAACAGTATTCAAGCAGTTGCAGATTTTCTATATGGACCTGTAGATAGATTACCTAGAGTGTGAATTCTCTTTGCATAGTAGTTTGCTTAAACTAGCTTGTAAATTAGGTTTATCTTGTACTTTGAATCTTAACGTTTCTATCCTTTATTCATTTTTGATATGAAGTTGACTTTCATTCTTTGCATCTTTTGTTGGCTTTTGCAGAGAACAATTTGCAAGGAGCCAAATGATTCCAAGGTTGGTACCTCAAGTTTAAATGCCTCCTTATATTTCAGTTAATATATGGTTAGTGCATTAGCAATCTTACAGTTGCGACCTTTTAAATTTGGATACTTCTGATTTCTGGGTTAACTAAACCGAAGAGATGGAGAGAGGATTACTCCTTATGCTTGCTTTATCTTCCGATCTTTGTTTTCCCATTGTTGTTGATTGTGATTGATTTTGATAGTCTTGTTGTCTGCATTTATAGGAATCATAATGCTCAGATCTTCTTATCTTAAAGTTTTCTGCTTCTCTGTGCTGTAATGGTTGTATTGCTTCTCTGTTGTCATTGAGTCATTACTTGAATTCTTTTGCTTGTATTGTGATGTGGTTGATGGGGAATTTGTTGAACAACTCTAATAAAAACAGAGGAGGGAGCCATCAGAGATTTTGGTGAGGGCCTTGATTCTGATTGAAGCCTTCTTGATTAAATTCGTCCTATGGCACTTCCTTGAGGCTGGTCACATATGACATGGCTGGAAAGGAGAATGTGCACTTGTGACCTACTGTTGGAGAGATATATAGTTTCAACTTTCACGGTGTCCCGTCTTCTTAATGGGCTGTTTGACGAGTAACTGAATTTTTGTTCACTGTGAGAATGGGATTGTGGTAATTCCTGTTTTTAATGTCTGTACCCCAAAATGACACTTCCATTGGTAGGAAGAAGACTTCCTGGTATCATTCTGAGCAGAGCTAAAGCTCATGAAGGATCAAACAAGAAGATTCTACCTTTTTGCCAAAGACTCCCCAGTTATTTTGATTGGTAAAAGTAGTTTATCCATGGTTTGTAAATGAGATGCTGGTTGTAGTCTAATTTTAGTGTTTACTGTATCATATCTGTTCTAAGAGCAATCACAGACCTGAATCTTATAGCCCCAAGGTTGTTTGTCTCCACTCTTCACTTCTTATATGGGGACTTATCCTATACTATGTTGATATCCATCAGACACATGGTTTTATATGTTGAATATCATCTATTTCTCTTGTTGTGATAATTCAGGAAGTTCCGCCGCTTGATGTGCCAGAACTGTTAGCGTATTTAGTTAGGCAATCCATTCCATTCTTGGATCAACTTGGCATTAGAAAAGGTATGTTGTCCTTTCAATCTTTTAGGTCTTTCAACAGCTGTTGCTTACTTTTTGAAGTTTTCGGTTCTTTCTATATCCTCTTTGTGATCCTTTTGTTCTTCAAAGTCTTTGTTTCACTTGCTTATCTTATGCTTGTTTTCTAAGATTTCATCAAATCGTAGTTATGGAAATAATTATATTGTGGTTTGCTATTGCTTTTGTGCATTTCTCCTGATATAGGACCTACTGGAAACAGTAGGCATCCCTCCTTCATCCACAGATTTTTTATTTTTCAAGAAATGATTTCACTTCTAAACTGTGTTGAGAACTTTTATTGATATCTGCAGTCTGGAACACAAAACAAAGGAAGAAAATGAATGAAAATGTTATGGATATCATCCTTATATGTAACATCTACTTTACGTCATATCTGCAGACTGGGGAAGGAGACTTAACGTATCCATCCACATGTCCTAGTGAAAAAGCTGATCATTCTTATAAGTTTTCTAGCATACTTGTATACATATCAAAATTTCAAGTTTGGTAATACCCTTTGGAATAAAAAGAGTATCTATCTTGATCTGTCACTACAGCTGAAAAAGAAGTCTTTGTGAAACATTTGTATGTATTATGATTGGTGATGGACGCCAAGTTTTGATGGCAGTTTCTGGTGCCAGGTCTTTCTATTCATGTTCAATAAAATCACAGCCCCCCCCCTCCCCCCCCCAAGAAAAAAAGAAAAAAAGGGTGTAGAGTCTTGCTATGGAATATGGGGAATTTGCATGTTCTTCAGCAATTTAATTCAACTGTACCTTGTGGAAGCTATGTTAGAATTATTGAATCATTTTGCTCCAACATTATTGCAGAAATATCTGACAAGATAGTGGAAAGCTTGTGTGGCGGAAAGCAGAGGAACCAACTGTTGTTACGTGCACTACCTTCTGGGGATTCATCTATGATTGAAGCTGATAATATTAATGATGAGCTAGATCTGAGGATAGCCAGTGTTCTCCGAAGTACAGGGCATTCTTACGAAGGTGGCTTCTGGACTGATTTTATGCAGCAGGACATGTCAGATGGAAAAAGGCATGTAGCCATAGTTACAACTGCTAGCCTTCCCTGGATGACTGGAACTGCTGTAAATCCACTCTTTCGAGCAGCATACCTAGCCAAGTCTGCAAAGCAAAATGTGACATTGCTGGTTCCATGGCTTTGTAGATCGGACCAAGCACTGGTTTATCCAAACAACATGACCTTTAGCTCACCAGAAGAGCAGGAGCTTTACATACGTAACTGGGTCGAGGAAAGGGTTGGTTTCAAGGCTGATTTCAAGATTTCTTTTTATCCTGGAAAGGTAACTCAGATTTTCATTGTAGTATTACACTTCCTCTGTCAGAAATTGAATATCAACCTTCCTGTTCATTTTGTAAGTGGATGTTTAATTCTGGATAGAGGGAGTATTTCTCTAAATTATGCAAGTATGAGAGAAGGGAATGACTAATACT